>OY998267.1:28545953-38545953 GCA_963922045.1 Persicaria maculosa | reverse complement strand
TGGTGGGTTGTTCTGCTTGAAGTGAAGGGAGGAGAAGATAGAGAGAGAATGTGAGGGCTAATGGTGTGTGTGCAGACTGCAGCAGGAGGGCAAGGTGTGTGTGGGTGTGTGTTGTGAGGGAAGAAGACAAGGGAGGGAGAGGACCAATATTCATAATTTCAACAGAATCCGAGAGAGAGAGAGAGAGAGAATAAAAGAAAAGGGGAATAATAAATGAAATTGCTCCACAAAAGAATTCAAATTAGCGGAATAGACTCGAAACCCGCTCGCCCGATCGAATCCCGACTAAATCAAATTTAAATCAAATTTCAATTCAATTTCAAGATAAACGGAATTAAATTAATTTTGATCAAAACTCGGAGCTTGAAGGCGGAGATAAAATCCGCTAGAATCTAAATTCACAAAACGATGCCGGAATGACTTTAAAATCAAAACTTACGCTCGAGGACGGGTTTTCTTCAAACCTTATAAACCGGATAAGACAATATATTTTATATTTCTATAGAATAATAATATACTAATATATAAAATATATTCAGTCTTTACAATGCAGAATCAATCCGCATTTCATTTGCTTCTTCTCCGCTCCCATGGCGCCCCACCTCCTCTCCTCTTGTTCCTTTTCTTTCATCTTCTCCGCTCATGGCCTCATCCATGGCGCCCCCAACTTTCGTCGCCGATGGAAGACCGAGTACAAGACGAGAGAGAGGCGGTCGTGGAAAGAGAGTCCAAGTGGCAAGTGCTCGAGGTCTCGCCGTCTCGGCGAACATGGTGGCCGAGTAGCACTAGGGAGGCTATCGGTGTAGGCTCCTGCTTCAACGGTGGGTCGGGCGGCATCTTCGATTGTCAAGGGAGTCGGGACTTAGAGGGATTGTCAAGAGGCTTAATGGATGAGGGAGCAGAGAAGATCAGGAGGCAAGGAGCATACTAGAGCAGAGAAGATCAGGAGGCAAGGAGCATACTAGAGCAGAAAAGGCCTTGTTATCTGATTTTTTTTACAAAGCCGATTTTTTTACGAATCGTATAATATATGTGGACTATGGTGAAGATTTATTAATCTAATTTTCCCAATTCAAAAATACCATTCACATATATGGGAGATAAAAATGTATTTGGACTATCATATTTTGTAGTAGATAACAACAACAATGTTCATACTTTTAGGCACATTTTAAAGGAAATTAAAAACAATACAATTATAATCTTATTTATTATATTACTTTATTATTTTTCAAAGACTATAACTAATCATTCACTAATCATTTAATTTCTAGTGGATTTTCATAAAATAAAGACTAAAATACATAGAAAAATAATTTTTAAAATATAAACAACACTATAAAATGGGGGGAAAAAAAGAAATAGGAGAAGCATCCTGGAAAGGGCTAATTTGTTTGTTTCATGGCTGGTCAAAGGAGAGAGAATGAATCTTTGACTTCTCCATAAATCCCCATATGGTTTTGGGGGGTGGTGGGTTCACACTCTCTCTGACTTTTTCTTCTTTAATTTACATTCAAAACCCCTCCTTCCCACCCCCACTGTTTTGCCCATTCCTTGTTTCTGTTTCTCTTTACATTCTCCTCTTACAATTCCCCTTTTGCATCACCTGATCTTCAGATCATCTTCCCCAAAAATCCGGGTTTGTTAGCCTGCATCTCCCACCTAGGATCTCTACATTCTAAATTACCACGTCAAAGACTGGATTTTTATAGTCTCTCTATAGAAGGTGATCAGATCGGCAAACCCTTTTGGCATCCTCTGAAATTACGGAGGATTTTCAGAGAATTAGGGCGTATCAAGATTTCAAGAAATAGGGTTTATAATTGGCAATCTCAATTTGCTGTAATTCGGTAGCTAAGAGGGGGTTTCCATGGGGAATTGCTGTGTAACACCCACAGGGGCGCCTGAAAAGAAGAAAAAGGGCAAAAAGAAGCAAAACCCCTTTGCCCTCGACTATGGAGGTAGCAAGTTTACTGTGTTGCAGGAGCCCACAGGGCGTGATGTTGAGTTTAGATATGAATTGGGGAGGGAATTGGGGAGGGGTGAATTTGGGATCACGTATTTGTGTACTGATAGGGAAAATGGGGATGTGTTTGCTTGTAAGAAGATATCGAAGAATAAGCTCAGGACGGCTGTGGATATAGAGGATGTGAGGAGGGAGGTCGAGATCATGAAGCATTTGCCGGAGCACCCGAATATTGTGACCTTGAAAGGTACTTATGAGGATGATCATGCTGTTCATTTGGTGATGGAATTGTGTGAGGGCGGTGAGTTGTTTGATCGCATCGTTTCGAGAGGGCATTACACCGAGAGGGCGGCTGCAGTTGTTATGAAGACCATTGTTGAGGTGGTTCAGGTGAGAACTTGTTGGTTCTTCTTGAATGATACATTGGTGCTAATTTTTTTGTGCTTATGTGTTGCTTTGATTACTGTCATTTCATTTGGTCTTGCAATGTGGCGCCTATAGTGATATGCAGGAGTTTGCGAAGTTCACAACTTAGCTCACTGATTGAATCTGGTTTGGAATTTGTTACTTAGGATTCATCATTCATGTTTTGAGTTGAAGGGAATGTAATGAACAAAAATGTGAGGCAGCATTGCCTTTTTAGGGGGTGAATAATTAGCAAAGCCGAAAGATTTTCTTACAGTTCTACAAGGAATTGAAAGAACTATAAGTTATAAGTTCTAAACACAGATTCTAAAGGTTTATCACTTCATTTGTTGATGAGATTAGAGCTTCTAAAATGATTTTATTGCTTTACCTTATCAATTGATCCCAAGTGATGGATATTACTTATATATGCACATTAAGTTTCTACATAATTTATGTGCTGATGGATTTGTTATTGCTGGTAATATGGCTTTCATGGTTGAGCAACACTTTGTTTTTCGGGAAGGGGTGATGCAAGCTGTCAATCCTCCTTCATGCTGTATCGCTGATTTCTTTGTTTCTTTCTGCACGGCAACAATGCTATTTGCTGATGGATTCTTGCATATATTTCTTGCACTCTTCACTTGTTTAAGTCCATTGAGGATGTTAGTGTTGTTTTCTTTTTGCGCGCATTGTGGTGAAATGGTTGCTTTAGTTTTCTGTATCCTGACTTGTGTTGTGTATCTTACAGATGTGCCATAAACATGGGGTCATGCATCGCGATCTCAAACCGGAGAATTTTCTCTTTGGGAATAAGAAAGAAACGGCGCCACTGAAAGCAATTGATTTCGGACTGTCAGTCTTCTTCACACCCGGTGAAAGGTTCAATGAGATAGTAGGCAGCCCTTACTACATGGCTCCGGAAGTACTGAAGAGGGATTATGGTCCGGAAGTAGACGTTTGGAGTGCTGGAGTAATCCTTTACATTTTGCTGTGTGGTGTACCGCCTTTTTGGGCAGGTGAGAAACAAAAAACATGTTTTATTTACTCATTTTGGTGACTAAACATTGCCATGCCCATGCCTTTGACTTTCAAGAGCTGGCATTGTTCAAATCACACAAGAAAATTGGAAGAGTCGGTTTCCTATAAGCTGCATTTAGATAGTCAAGCAATGCTCGTGTTATGTTGAAATATCTATGGTGATGAATATCTACGAGTATCATAGCTAGCTGTTAAGTTCCGAGCCTATTGGGCAGTCAATTACTTGTTATAATACCTTTATTTTTCATTTTAGTTGCAAGTCACTGAATTGTATTTCTCTGTATATCTGCAGAAACTGAACAAGGTGTAGCACGAGCTATCATTAAATCGGTTCTTGACTTCCGGAGAGATCCTTGGCCAAAAGTTTCTGACAATGCGAAAGATCTTGTGAGGAAGATGCTTGATTCTGATCCCAAGCGTCGGTTGACTGCTCAGGAGGTTTTAGGTACTATCCGGTTAGCATAAGCTTCCTGAATAGTATAATTGTTCTGTATAGTATGTAAAATTTGTTCCTTGCTCATTTCTTGCAGAACATCCTTGGTTACAGAACATCAAAAAAGCTCCAAATGTTTCTTTAGGAGAAACTGTGAAGGCTCGGCTCAAGCAGTTCTCCATGATGAATAAGCTCAAGAAAAGAGCTCTAAAGGTACTATTCCAATGCATCCTTGTAAACTTCGTCGTTTTGTTGTCAAACATAAATATTACTATCAATTATCATTTCGATTTATTTGCCTGACATTATAATTCCCTATTGTGTGGTTTCGGGCGTTAATTGCAGGTTATAGCCGAGCACTTGTCAGTAGAAGAAGTAGCTGGGATCAAGGAAGGATTCGATCTCATGGATACGGGTAAAAAGGGTAAGATAGACATTGAAGATCTGAAAGCCGGTTTGTTTAAGCTCGGTCATCATATTCCAGACAGTGAAGCCCAGATCCTAATGGAAGCTGTAAGCATTCCCATTCGTTGATAAGATTTGATTGTCGATATCAAGGATTCTAGATGAATCACTGCAGTATTTTTTTTCGAGAAATAAACCGGGTAATTTATGCTTTATACAGGCTGATGTCGATGGGGATGGATTCTTGGATTGTGGAGAGTTTGTAGCGTTATCAATTCACCTAAAGAGGATGGGCAACGACGAACACCTGCACAAGGCCTTTGCCTTTTTTGACAAAAACCGGAGTGGTTTCATAGAAATCGAAGAGTTGAGGGATGCCTTAGCAGATGAAGCCAATGAGAACAGTGAGGAGGTCATCAGCGCAATCATGCAAGACGTAGATACCGACAAGGTGCGTTTCTACATCTTTCCCTCCTAAGGAGTGGCTTGTGGAGTGTCGTCGAGGCAGGAGAGTGCAGCATCTAAAGTATACGTTTGTTTGGCATGAACAGGATGGACGGATAAGCTACGAGGAGTTTGCGACGATGATGAAGGCAGGCACGGACTGGAGGAAGGCTTCGAGGCAGTACTCGAGAGAGAGGTTCAACAGCCTGAGCCTGAAGCTGATGATGGAGGGCTCGCTCGAAGCCGCCAGCAAGGGCAGGTAGCCCCCAATGCTAAAGCACAAAGCTGCATTGCACAGTTGTTTTTTGAGTTTTTGGTAATTTTGTAACTGACCCCTTGTTTATTATTTGGGTTATTCGTTTGTTAATGACTACTTGTTTGTGAAGCCCTTGTTCATTTTGTAAAAGGAATTCTAATGATTGAGGAGCTTAATGTCTTGTTGTGATTTGCTTGATTTTCCCTTTGATTTGTTAACATTCAACAACGGTTCTTTTTACCCTTGCACGTTGTTTGCATTGTGTAATTTTTTTTTTTTGTAACATGGGGGTTCCGATGTTGTCGGCTAATCCCCCATGGATCCAAGTCCTAGTCTGTAAAGGACGTAAACCGGTAAATCAGGCAGCAAGTTACAAGGCAGGCTCACCCAAACTAACCCAAACCAATGAAGGCTTCTTGAAAAGGGTACCTCTCCCTTACCACTATTTGTGTATATATGAAGGTTTGGAGTCAAATAATATATATGAAGGTTGGGCTTGATTGATGAGATTGTAGTGGGCTTTTTAATAGTTGATTTAAAGCTTTGGCTCACTTGAATCAAACACTAAGTGATCAGGTACAACATAAATGAAATTTCAATTAATTTCACAAATGGCCCATGAAACTATAAAAATTATAATTATCATGTAAAATAAATTCTGGGTTTGTCAAAATTAGCTAAATTACTTGCTAATTAATTTTATTAGGTCGTTCTCAAATTGGCTGCCAATAAGTAAGAACGGAGTCAAAACCTCAAATCAAGTTTCACCAACTACAAACTTGTTTTTTTTAAACTAGGAGTGATTTGATTCTCTTCTAAGAGATACGTAAGACACTCGATACAAAGTCAACACTCATCGAGTTCAATCACCAAAAAAAAAATTGGTTCTTTCTAGAACCACGCCCGATTTGATTCTGATTTTTCGGATACGTAGGCCACTCGATATAACGCTACAAGCTCATCAAATTCAAGCACACTCCTCCAATGATCTAAAGATCAAAACCCGATTAAATTTGTTCTTTTTTATACTTACGTCATGACTTGATACTCTTTTATAAACTGCGAGGAAACTTGACACGAATCACATTCTCGTTGAGTTTAGTCGTCCTAAATGTTAAAATTTTCATCAAAGCCCCAATGTCTATTTTAACTCAATACAAAGCTTTCGCTCATCGAATTAAGTCACCAAACTAAAAAAAATTAAATTCCACCATCCTCAAATCCACAAATTGATCTCTAAGTCAAATCTCAAAACAAATTAAACTCCACACCAAAGTCAAGTCATTTTCTATGCAAGTGATAGATGGGTTACTTGAGTTACCCTTCCGAGAAGGTGGGCTCGGGTTACTCTGTTGGAGTGTTGTTTGGGCTACCCTTCCTTAAAGGTGGGCTTGAACTTCATTTCATGATGCATATAGGAAAAACAAAATCAAGCCGATAAAATTCAAGTGCAACCTAAAACGCTAAAATCACTCAAAATTTGGTATCGATATGACTTTGAATCAAACGGATAACCAAAAAGAGTCGAACTCAAATAATAAAATCAAATAAAATATGTTTTACAATTATTTGCCAATTTTGTTCAACAAATCTAACAATTGAACAACCAATCAAGCAAACTGAAATATGATATTCTTAATAAGTTTTTCAACTTTCTTTGGCCAACAACAACAACTCGTAAGTCCCACAATGATGTAGGTTTTGGGAGTATGCAATTTTTCTCCGAACAATTGAGAGGGAAGACATAGAAGGAATTACGACTAAAGACCCCTGAGCAAAGATGAAAGAAAACACAATTTTAAATGCAAGATATGAGCAAAGAAAACTAAACATCCTTGACCCAAATGCGCTTCCTTTGTAGTGGCCTCGGTCTATAGATATATCTTCCGTAAGTGCTAATAGTGCAAGATCGTGATGAATAACTTGTTCTAATAGTGCAAGATCGTGCTGAATAACTTTGATCCAGCTCTTCTTAGGTATGTCTGTATTATGCTAAACATCTCCTAGGTTCAAACTTCACACCTACGCACATGCACTCTGATACGGGGATTAGCCGTGGATGTCCCGATCTTCCGACAACAAGCACAAAAACACAAAGAACACAAGTTAGACAATAATGACTCGACAAAGACTCAAAGGACTCGACAATGGTAATGAAAAAGATAGATAGGGCAGGAGAAAGTCTAGGTAGAACGAGCGAATAGACCCTTGATCCCAATTGAACAAAGTCCTAAACCAACGACTAGCTAACCAATCTCTACGATCTTACACAACCTAGGACGTATCCTAGGAGCACAAGAAAGGGGCTCGTGAAAGCTTGATAGCACCAATCAACTAGCGAAGATCGACACACACAAGACAAACCAAGCAAGGTCAATTCACCAAGAATCCTCTCGGTCTCTCTCTTGAATCCTCAAGAAACAATGTGTTTGCAAAGCAATGCTTTTCATTAATCAAATATGGGTTTGTTGCCTAATACAACCGGCCTAGGAGGCTATTTATAGCCTTAAATGGAGATAGAAAAGGCTGAAAATAAATGACAACAAAAGAAATTCAGAAAATTGCAAGAAATTCAGAAAATTAAATGGAAATTAAAACAAATTCAGAAATTGCAAATAAAATCCCTAAAAGATAGGAAGTGGCCTTGACTTCTTCAATCATGGCTCCTAAAGAATAGGTCTTCATGGCTGGCCACTTGAGCACTTAGCAAGGCTGTCAACGGCTAGTATTTGGACCCGGTCTTCACGGAGCAAGGTAGGCACATGTGCTCGGTACAACCTCGGCATCAATCCAAACAAGGGTCCGTGGCTTGGGCTGCGTTGATTCCTTGAGGCCTCGTCGGTTCTTGAGCTAGGGCATAGCTCACAAGAGTGTAAGGCCTTAGCTTGTTGGCTTGGGCTGCATTGATTCCTTGAGGCCTCGTCGGCTCTTGAGCTAGGGCATAGCTCACAAGAGTGTAAGGCCTTAGCTTGGATGGTCCCGCATCACTTGTTGGCTTGGGCTGCATTGATTCCTTGAGGCCTCGTCGGCTCTTGAGCTAGGGCATAGCTCACAAGAGTGTAAGGCCTTAGCTTGGATGGTCCCGCATCAACCTCCCCTTCTTTGAAAGGATTCGACCACGAATCCAAGTTCTTGTCCACGAACTCCCTCTTGGCGGCAAGGAACACTTTTGATGGCACCGACCCTCCACTTTCCTTCTTCTCAAACTCCCCGGCTATTTGAGTAGGGGTCATTGGCTTTAGAGTGAAGTTCCTGCCCTTATACTCAAAGGAATAGCGGTTAGTGAAACCATCATGTAAGACTTTTCGATCAAATTGCCATGGACGACCAAAAAGTAAGTGAGAAGCTTGCATAGGTACTATATCACACAAAACATCATCTTCATAATGTCCTAGCTTAAAAGAAACCTTAACTTGCTTATTCACTTTTAATGCACCGCAATCATTCATCCAATGCAATTTATAGGGCCTAGGGTGGTGTATAGTGGAAAGTTGTAGTTTTTCAACCAATTCAGTGCTAGCAAGATTACAACAACTTCCACCATCAATAATGACATTACAAACCTTACCCTTTACTAAGCATCTAGTATGAAATAAGTTCTCTCGTTGGTTATCATCACATGGAGTTGGATTGACATGCAAAGCTCTCCTCACAATCAAACTTTCACCATGTTCATACTCAATGCCTTCATCATCACAATCATCATAGGAATTTAAGATAGGATCACAATCAAAATGCAAACACTCATCATTTTCATGCTCAATTTCAGAATTGGTGTTGCCTAAGTGATCAACCATGAGAGCTTTCCTATGTGGGCAATCTTTCATCATGTGTCCTCTATCTTGGCACTTAAAACACACAACTTCCCTATTTCGCAAATTAGAAGGGTTAGGGGTACCTCCTTTAGGGTTACCGAGAGGGCTAGGTGGCTTGGCACTCGATATGGCTTGAACTCCTCCTCGATTCCCTTGCTCTCCTCCATTACCGAGACTAGGCTTCTCCCTTGGTGCTAGGGCATCTCGGCCATAGGGCTGCGTGCTTGAGCTTCGGTTTCCTCCTCTAGCTCCTCCTTGGTCTCTTGCCTTTAACTTCCTATCAACCTTCACGGCTAGATGTAAAAGATCAATAACGGAAGTATAAGGATAACAATCAACTTCTCTAGCCAAGTAAGGGTGTAGGATTCTTAAGAACCGAGCATTGGTGTCTTCCTCATCTTCTACCACGTTTGCCCTTGCCATAGCCAATTGCATGGCATTGAATGCTTCCTCCACACTCATGGAACCTTGCTTGAGGTTCTCAAGCCGCTGCTTGAGTTCCCTAGCGTAGTGTTGAGGGATGAATCGTGCCCTCATGAGTGCCTTCATTTGTTCCCACGTGGCTACGGGTGCGTCTAGGGCTCTTCTCCTTTCCTTCACAAGGGTATCCCACCATATTAGTGCAAAACCGCTAAATTCAAGGGTGGCTAGTTGTACCTTCTTGTAATCGGTGAAGTTGTGGCAGCTCCAAATGTGCTCGATCTTGGTCTCCCATTCGAGGTAAGTGTCCGGATCGCACTTTCCCTCAAAAGGTGGGATTGTGACCTTGACCTTGCCAACTCCGTCTTGCTCGGGCTCTCGGGGCCTCCGTGGACGGGGTCCTTGTTCATGCCTTCTCGATTGGCGCTCCCATTGATCCTCTTCTTCTTGGAAACCCTCAAAGTGTTCATAGGGCTCAAAGTCATCCTGCACATCACGAAAATGATTAAAACGACCACGCCTCTCACGAGGAGGTGGGTTCTCTTCCGGTGGAGTATTTCGTGCATAAATAGGAGTTCTAGGAGGATCTTCCCGGTTGTCTTGGGTGTGCTCCGGGGGTGGAACGCGGCTGTGATGTCCGGAAGCCGAAGGCTGGCCTTGGGGTGCCCTAGGCATCTCCGTGGACGTCGAAGGGCGTGCCTCTAGGGCTGCCATCCTTTCCATCAACGTCGTGATGTTGTTGTTCATTTTGTTCAACATGTTGAACAACTCCGGGGAAATGGGCTCGGAAGTCTCCGACCTTGGTGATTTGTTACCTATAGTCATCACAACTCAAACAAACACGTAAATAGGTTAAGGTTAGACAAAACAAAAACTTCCTCAAAAGTGTTTGCTCTCGACACTCCTCTCCCTTTGGTGCTGAAATGCTTGTTGTTGCAATTTGTCTTACGATAGTCAATCACTCAAGCTAGTCAAAAGGACAATCAAAAATCCTCTAACCAAAAGAGATTAGCTAGACAATCAATGATAAGGGTCCAAGCTGAAAATTTCAGAAATGAATCAAAGAAAGTGAGATCAAGAGATAATAGAAACAAAGGACAAGAATAAAATGGTAAGAAAGGACTAAGCACAAAACTTGATCAAATCAACCTTGTCTAACCTTCAAACTACAAGCAAGATAGTTGTTGGTAGGCTAAGGATAGGTTGAATGGTAAGATGGTGTTTAGGCTTTCTTGGCTCACAATGGCTCTTGTTCACTTGCAATGCTTACTCTTGCACTTCTCTTGTACACTTAGAACAATCAACAACAATGCAACTCAAATCTGATTTTTTTTTTTTCTAAATTCTTTTTCTTTCTTTCTTCTCTTTTTTTTTTTTCACTGTCGACTTCTCTTTTTTTTTTTTTTTTTGAAGTCTGATTTTTTTTTTTTGACTTTCAGCAATTAAATAACAAATGAAAAATCTGAAAATGAAAAATAAAAGAGACCTTGTAACTAATAGAGCTGTTGGGATGGAAGTGTGGCTAAAAAATAGGAGCTGGAAATGGTATGGCTAAAATGTAGGGATTTTTTTGACTTTTTCTTTTGAATTTCAGAAAATAGCAAAAATAGAAGACCAAAAATCTGATTTTTCTTGGTGGTGATGAAAGGGTGGTCGAATGGTGGTCTGATGGTGGTGATAGGGTGGCGGTATGGTGGTGATGAATTGGTGATGGGGTCGGCAGAAGGTAATGCCTAAGCAAACCAACAACAACCAATGCTAATAGTAAGAAAAATCAAACAAAAGAAGAGATGATCAAACCTTGCACTCCAATGGAGTTTTTGAGTTTTTTTTTGATGATGACAATGGAGATGAGACACTTGATGTCGGTAGCCGAAGCTCTGATACCAATTTGATACGGGGATTAGCCGTGGATGTCCCGATCTTCCGACAACAAGCACAAAAACACAAAGAACACAAGTTAGACAATAATGACTCGACAAAGACTCAAAGGACTCGACAATGGTAATGAAAAAGATAGATAGGGCAGGAGAAAGTCTAGGTAGAACGAGCGAATAGACCCTTGATCCCAATTGAACAAAGTCCTAAACCAACGACTAGCTAACCAATCTCTACGATCTTACACAACCTAGGACGTATCCTAGGAGCACAAGAAAGGGGCTCGTGAAAGCTTGATAGCACCAATCAACTAGCGAAGATCGACACACACAAGACAAACCAAGCAAGGTCAATTCACCAAGAATCCTCTCGGTCTCTCTCTTGAATCCTCAAGAAACAATGTGTTTGCAAAGCAATGCTTTTCATTAATCAAATATGGGTTTGTTGCCTAATACAACCGGCCTAGGAGGCTATTTATAGCCTTAAATGGAGATAGAAAAGGCTGAAAATAAATGACAACAAAAGAAATTCAGAAAATTGCAAGAAATTCAGAAAATTAAATGGAAATTAAAACAAATTCAGAAATTGCAAATAAAATCCCTAAAAGATAGGAAGTGGCCTTGACTTCTTCAATCATGGCTCCTAAAGAATAGGTCTTCATGGCTGGCCACTTGAGCACTTAGCAAGGCTGTCAACGGCTAGTATTTGGACCCGGTCTTCACGGAGCAAGGTAGGCACATGTGCTCGGTACAACCTCGGCATCAATCCAAACAAGGGTCCGTGGCTTGGGCTGCGTTGATTCCTTGAGGCCTCGTCGGTTCTTGAGCTAGGGCATAGCTCACAAGAGTGTAAGGCCTTAGCTTGTTGGCTTGGGCTGCATTGATTCCTTGAGGCCTCGTCGGCTCTTGAGCTAGGGCATAGCTCACAAGAGTGTAAGGCCTTAGCTTGGATGGTCCCGCATCACTTGTTGGCTTGGGCTGCATTGATTCCTTGAGGCCTCGTCGGCTCTTGAGCTAGGGCATAGCTCACAAGAGTGTAAGGCCTTAGCTTGGATGGTCCCGCATCACACTCTATCCAGATCGTTTTCAAACTCCTTATAAAAAATTAGTACATTAAAATATTCTTCATCACAAATTAACATTTCTTTCATAAAGGGGGTAAAAGCCCTAAATGAAAATTTATAAACAAGCCAACAAGTAAGTTTGAGAACATGGTTTTCTTGCTAGAGACAAGGGCGGATGCTCTTTGAATGGTGTGGATGTTTAAGCATCCCAAAAAAAAAATTCCCATTTTTTATATTGTTAATGTTAATAATTTTTTTATTCAAATATCTCCAATTTAAACTAAAAAACATGGATGAGAAATTATAAATTGAATATCAAAGATCCACTCCTGTATAAGGAGGTGTAAAAATTATACACAAAACAATACATTTATTCGAATAAAAAAAACAATACATTTACTTAACCGAGTCCTTATAATTTTGTAAGAATTCGAGGGTCAGACGCGCCTGACCCCTCGAGAGACCGACAAAGTCGGAAGACGGTGAATCGTCAAAACATTCAATGAAAATAACAAAAAGTACAAACCAGGCAATGACAGACAAACAATTCCGGGTGACCAACCAAGCAGTAACCGAGTCCTTACAAGTTTTTACTCCGCATGAGGTTAGCCATTTGCAAATATTGATGAAAAAAGAGTATATTATAAATGAGGAAAAAACCAACATGAAAGAAAAATCGAACGCAAATCAAAGGCTTCTTCAAACTCCGCAACAAAAATATAATGACCAATATGATATAAACTATTGGCAAAATTGTAGAAATACCACCCCGTAAATATGCTATTTTGAAAAAACCATCCTTTAAAATTAAAATTATAAAAAACTATACTTTATAATTACTTTGTCAGCAAAATACCACCCTATGCATTATTCCTTGTCAAAATGGGTGAAAAGTCAATTTTAACCCTAATTTAAAATTAAAATATAGATGGATTACTGGATTACCTAAATTATAAAGACATTGTACATTATCAATATTTACTTTGCTTTATAAATGTATTTAGTGTTGATAAGCTTATTGTTTTAAATCAATTTTTTTCACCTTACTTCTATCTCTCTAGTCTCTCCCCTATCATTCATGTTTCTCATAACTATAGTTGCACACCCATCAACCTGAATTCACTTTGCACGCTTTTATCTCTCTAGCCCTACATATGTTGCCACACATTTTACCACTACCAAACAATAACAATCAGTGCCAGATCCACACAATTACTTGCATGGTCTCACAAATTTGACTCGGTAATTATGCCTTTACATATCAATTTTCACAATTTGAACCGCAATTTCATGAACTGTTACTATTGCAAATCAATTTACCCAAACTGAAAAATGAGGGCTTCAATTTTTCCATCATGAGCCAAGGAATAAAAACCAGAAGTAGAGGGTTTGACAGTGGTTGAACCATGGTTTTTGGTTGTAGTGGTGGTTGCTAGGGTGGTTAGCATAGGTATCACCTACGTTTACTTCGTCCATGGTCCCACCATCAAAGGTCACGAATACTTTCCTCAAAAGTATTTGGGAGGCGAATAGGAAATCGAATTGGGGCATTATGTACAGTTAAGTTGCCGGAGATGGGAGATGATATAGTTGTTGGCAAGTTGATCGATGTGGTTTCCAGCAATAGGAGGTGCTTGAAAGGGAGGAGAGATGTTGGTGGTTATAGTACACCAGGTGTTGGATGGTGGTCATATGGTAGTCAGTGAGGAAAAAAAGCAACGAGAGGATATGAGAGAGTGAGTCTAAATTCCAAATATACCCTTATTATACTAATAAAAGATAAGAGTAAAATTATAGTTTCACAAATTTTAACAGAAAAACTAACAGAATAGAGGTGCATGTGGTGTTTTGCTAACGGAATGGTTATAAAGGGTGGTTTGCTGCTATTTTGATTTTAATTAAGGGGTGATTTATGTAAAAAAAACATATTTAAAGGGTGATTTTATGTAATTTTGCCTAATCTATTTGCCATTGGATACTTTTTTTTTTGGTCGAAAGGAGAGGCGGGGCTCTCCGCGCATCTAGTCGCGCTTTTATTGAAATAAAATGGCTAAGTAGTCATCAAGCGGGGGATAGCCCGACCCCTTACATCATCCTGCAGATAACTAACGACACTAATAGGAGGTTCAAACAATACAAAAAACCAATGTCATAAAGAAAAGCTAGACTCGCTAGGTGATCCGCGACGCGATTAGCTTCGCGGAACATATGTCGGAACTGGATGTCCTAGTTCCTACTCAAATAGCCATGGCATTTAGACACCAGGCTAGCGAGTGGGTGGCATCGTGGGATCTGCTTGCCTAAAATGTCAACTATAGTGCGGGAGTCTGTTTCCAGAATCACGCGTCTATAGCCCCATCCCAAGCGAGTTTGAGTCCCTGTAACACTCCCCGTAGCTCAGCCTTGGGGACCGAACAGTTACCTAAATTCAAAAGAAACCCACGCTGCCACTCGCCCTCACTATCAGGAATGACACCCGCCGAAGTGGCATGCCTATCGCTCTGAACCGCTCCGTTCGTGTTGACCTTCATCAAATCATCTTCCGGCTTGTCCCAAGCGATTCTTCTTTCTTCCTTGCAGCTGCTCCCATCAGTTCTCATCATTTTGCTCTAGCTCTTCTTGTAGTTCCTAGCATGTTGGATGACAAAACTCTTCTTGCAGCCGCGCCACTCCTTATTGAAAACTCTGTCGTTCCTCCATTTCCAGATCCACCAAATAGCACCTGCAAAGATATCTCTCCACCATAGATTACTATTGAAATGTGAGGGGTTAGTGATATTACCTCGTAGCCAAGCGGCGAACGGAACGACGTAGAAGTCCTTGTCCCTTTACTGCGCCGATAGGTCATCCCAAATCTGTCTGGCTTTGTCGCAATCCCTGAAGAGATGAGCCATGGTTTCCTCCTGATTGCCACAGGCCGAACACATCGGGGAGTTAGTCAGGTGCCTTCTAGCTCTCTCGGCATTGGTCAAGACAACTCCCTGCGTGCACTTCCAGATGAACATTCGAGCCCGCTCTTGCACGTTAAGCTTCCAGATGCACTTGTAGACATGTTGGTCAGTGGACTTGGCCTTAAGATTCCCATGTGGTGCGTTGTACGCATAGCTCACGAAGTACCTTCCGTTGTCGGAGAACGCCCAGTAAACCTCATCATCGGGGCCCTCTTCTTCAACCTCGTACGCCGATAGCTGCAACACCATCTCTTTCGGAAGAACCTCGGACAGCTCCTCCCAGTCCCACTGATTGTTCCAGTTGTCAGCCACCTTCCTCTGCATTTCCTCATGACTCAAACCCCTGACGACAGCATTAGTTAAGGGCGCCTCCGTAGTCTAGTGATCAACCCAAAATCGAGTGATTTGCCCATTACCGATCACCCACTTGAGACCCAACCTCACCACTTCGTCGGCTCCCTTCTGAATACTCCTCCACACATGAGACGTCCCAGTTATAACCACCCTAGAGCCTCTAATATACTTCGAACGAGGAACTTTCACCCAAAGGGCCTCGTCATCCGTTAAGAGTCTCCAAGCTTGCTTACCAACAAGTGCAAGATTCAAGTCACTCATGCACCGAATGCCCAGCCCGCCAAGACTCTTAGGCTTGCATATCTCGCTCCAAGCAACCATGTGCATTTTCCGCTCATTCTTGTTATCTCCCCACAAGAAGTTTCTGCAAGCTCTATCCACCTCCTTAACCACCGAATTCGGAAGAATCATCATACCCATCGAGTAAATAGGGATGGATGAAAGCATGGCTCTAGTGAGAGTGGCACGCCCAGCAAAACTAAGCGTTCTCCTCTTCCATCCGGTGAGCCTTGCTTTGATCTTCTCCAAGAGGGGCTGAAACTCCTCCTTTGACACTCTTTTGTGCAGCAACGGCATACCAAGGTAGGTCCCGAGGTTAGACGTCACCTCTATACCGCTGACGGAACTCAACTTGACCTTCATATTAGTCTCGACATTAGCGGAGGTGTAGATTTTAGATTTTTCCTTACTGATGCGTTTCCCCGAGGCTCTGCAGAAAGTATCCAGAATCAACATGATGACCCTCATCTGATTCTCCGAGGCCTCAGCGCAAAGGATAATGTCATCCGCAAAAAACATGTGGGATATAGGAGGCCCGCCTCTAGAAATCTGTATGGGTTTCCACTCCTTGCTGTCGATGGCATGACAAATCATGTGACTAAGTCTTTCAATACTCAACAAGAAGAGATAGGGCAAGAGCGGGTCCCCTTGACGCACCTCGCGTTCAGGTGTGAATCTATTAGACACCTCTCCATTCCAAAGCACCTGCATCCTGGTGGTTCTAACACATTCGGAGATCAGCTTGACCCAATCACTTGGGAACCCCGCAATTTTAAGAGTTTCATCGATGAAGTCCCAACTGAGTCTGTCGTACGCCTTCTCGAGATCAAGTTTGAGGATCATCCACTTTTTGCCATGCCTTTTCTTTCTCATGGAATGGACAATCTCTTGCGCAAGAATAATATTGTCCTGAATCCAACGCCCCGGTATGAAGCTCCCTTGCGTCGGACCAATCAACCTATCCATCATGGCTTGCATCCTCCCGATAATCACCTTCGAAATCAGTTTGTATATCACATTGCAAAGGGCGATTGGTCTGAATTGCTTAATATGCTCGGGATTCCCAACTTTAGCGAGAAGAACGATGCGTGTGTCATTAAGCCCACGTGGCATTCTTTTATCAGTGAAAAATCTCATAATTTCTTCCGTGACGGAGTCTTCAATAATATCCCAACATCTCTGGTAGAACACCGGTTGGAAACCGTCGATGCCCGGAGCCTTGTAGGACCCCATAGCATTCAAAGCTTTCAAGATTTCCTCTCTAGTGACAGCTGCCAACAGCCTCTCCATCTCACCCTGCTCAAGCTCAGGAAAGCCCTCGGTGTTATGCAGGCTAGGATGAGCCGAGAGGGCTCTATCATTACTGTAAAGCTCCTTGAAGAATCTCACCGTTAAGCCCTTCATTTTATCATTATCTTTGACCCATCTCTTATTCTCATCAAAGAGCCCTTCAATTCTATTCCTCCTTCTCCTTATGACCGTGGACAAGTGAAAGAAAGCGGTGTTGCGATTGCCTTGGCTCAGCCACTTCTCGCGGGATTTCTGGAACCAAAGAGTTTCCTCTTGATCGAGGATCCTCTCGAGTTTCTCTTGAAGGCTGCTCTCATGCGCAAGAAGAGTATCTGAGCCACTTAGAAGGGGGTTACTCTGAACTCTCTCTATGCTCTCCATGATAGCAGATTTCCTGTGGAAAATATTACCAAAGACCTCGCGGTTCCAAGTTAGAAGAGCATCTTTAAGAACCGAAAGGGAGGCACTTACCTTGGCATCAGGCATCCACCATTGTCTAATAATCGATTTGAAGTCCGGATGAGCCATCCAAGCCGCTTCGAACATGAAAGGGCGCCTCTCCTTATTGTGCTCGATTGTCGGCTTCAGAGTGGTTAGGAGGGGATTGTGATCGGAAGACAGCCTAACAAGGTGCCTTGTTCTGGCATCCGGCCAACACATCCTCGCTTCCCTGTTACATAACATGCGGTCAAGACATTTAGAGACACAAATGGTAGTAGTTTTACCTCTACTCCAAGTATATTTGGGCCCCGAGAAACCCATGTCAATGATTTCCCGGTTGTTGATGAGATTTCGGAAAGTAGGGGTGTCTCCATGGAGCCGACCGTTGCCCCCAACTCTTTCGTCAATGTCCAGAATGCAGTTGAAGTCACCACCCACCATGAGTGGGCCATTCACAGCTTCAATCTCGGCATCAAACATCTCCCAGAACCCTCTCCTATCCTCCAACGTAGCCGGAGCATAGACAGCTATAAGGTTCAACCCAAACCGCCCAATTCCCACCTTAACGTGGATGAGATTCTTGTTCGTTTTGATCGTGGCCACATTTATTCTTTCATTGTTCCAAAGTAGCCATATGCCTCCCGCTCTACCTACTGCCTCGACCCTAATGCAGTGGTCGAAGCGCAGGGTGGCACACACTTTATCCGCCTTATCCCCATACACCTTAGCTTCAAAAATGGCAGCCACGTCCACCTTATGTTTTCTGCACCAGGATCTCATAGCTCTACGGAAACCGTCCTTGCCGGCTCCGTTACAATTCCAAAATAAGCAATTCATGATGAAACCTGCAAAAGAAAACAAAACAAACAGTTAGAGGTTGTTCCTTTCAAACAAAGGGTTCTCAACTACCGCTGCATTCACGATTTACTTCCCTTTCACATCCGCGTTCCTTTTAAGGTCTCCTTCATCTCTCTGGATGTTGTTGATACCCTGATTTTCTTTATCATGCGGATCCTTCACACCATACTGAACGACCTGAGAGAACTCGGCTGTTGTTGAATTTTTCAGCTTGTTAGAAGTGTCACAACTCAAGTCGTTATTGTTTTCATCCTTGGAGCCGTGAACTATCACAGGAGCCACATTCTCCTCATGTCTTCGCCTCTTCCCATTTTCGTTATGCACCTTCTCCTCCGTTTTCTCCATTTTCATCCAAGCCTTCTTTCTCGCTAAGCTTCTATTCTTATTTCTTTTTCTGTTCACAGCAGCTTTCCCTTCCTCCCTCTTGCCATTCTCTTCGCTAGTAAACATAATCAGCTTATCCTTACTTATCGTTTCCCCATTGTGCTCCTCCTTCTGCCCCTTGGACTTAGCCACGAATAATTCCGCAGTCTGCTCTCCCTTGTTTCCCGCAGTCTCATGTGCCACATCCGCCGATCCATTCGTAACGACTTCCTCAACAGTCAGAATTTGGAACTGGTTGTTGGTATAGATGGTCTTGGGCTGCACTTCCTGAGCATTTTTCTTTCCTCTGCTGCCATTCCCCTGCTCGTGTTTACCTCTGCTGAAAGCCGCCTTGCTGTTATTTCTTTGTTGCTGAGCTTTCTCTTGAAGCTTGTTTCTAGTACCCACAGTCTTCCTGTTCACCAGCATAGCAGGGTCGAAGTGATACTCTCCTCCCTGGCTAGATTGTCCCTTGTCATATTGTTTTCCGTCCTCTCTTCTATCATCAACACTATTCTCAGATCCCAAAGGTTTCCCAGTTCTAGTAGTCTCCTTCGGCTGAGATTCCTCCTCTTTACTACTCACCGTGCTACTTTTGGATGCGAATGGGCAATGGGAAGCATAATGCCCATAGCGACCACAACTATAGCATATAGTCTGAAGACCCTCGTATTCAATCGGACATCTCTTCCCGTTAATCGTGACCGCTTTCTTAAGGGGCTTGCTGAGCTCGATCTCCACGCACACCCTCGCGAATCTTCCTCTGTTGCTTCGAATTGTTATTGGGTCAACCATGATCGGTTTCCCAATTCCAGCAGCCATATTCCAAAGAATCCTCTTATCATACCACTGTATTGGCACATCCGTCATCCTAATCCATATAGGTGCCGACGATAGCGCCTCGGATGATGAGAAATCCGGAGTCCATCACTTCATGATCAAACATCTCCCGAAGACCGTCCATGGTCCCCCAGTTAACACATTGATGAGATCACCTTCATTTTCAAACTTAGCCATGAAAAAACCATTGGGGAGGTCAACTATTTGCATACTATCACCATACCTCCACAACTCCCTTAGTTTCCTTTCCATCACCGGGAAAGCTATGGGAAACCCAAGGACCTTGAACACCACCGCGTTCCTCCAAACTTTCTCCAAGAGGGTGGCGATTTCCTTGTCCACAACAATCACCGGGTCACCCTCGGGACCCTCCGGGAATGTGGTTATGATCTTCCCCTCCCATTCGCACGCGTCCAGAAGACCTTGGGGGATTTGCCCCTTGCCTTCACCGCTAGCGACTTCCTTCCACGATCGTTGATTAGTCTGTTGAACATCGGCTGTAACAGCGGCGGCTTCTTCTGTGTTCTTAACTTTGTTGTCATCCCCTATCCCAACGGCGAAGGTAATCGGTGTTCCTTCCGGCAGGTTTGAGTACAAAGTCGATCCTTCTATTTTCCAAAGGAATTAGTAATAAAACTTTCATCACGAAAATTAAGGAGTGGTTCCTTATTCAAGTTGGAGTTCCTCTGCATAAGTTAAGGGGAGACCAATCCACACGGTGAAAATATCGCCATTTACACGGTACCGGCCACGGTTTTAGAAACCGTGAGAATGTTTATGCGACGGTTTTAAAAACCGTCGCCATAAATATATATTTGCCACTTTTACATTGAGCGGTCACGGTTTCTAAAACCGTGGGGAGTGTTCCGAGAAAATACCCTGCCATGAGGAATGCAAATGGGGATTTATTGCGACGGTTTTTAAAACCGTCGCTATAAATATTCTTACGGTTTCTAAAACCGTGGCCGCTCAGTGGAAGAGAGACATTTTCACGGTTTCTGAAACCGTGGCCGCCAATACTCACGGTTTGAGAAACCGTGATCGCCACCGTGCCATTGGCGATAAATTGGCCGTGTGAAAAGCAATTCGGTAAGTTAATGTGGGGCGTTGAAATTTTGGCTAATCGCTTTAAGATTAGATAACGCTACGTCATATCTTTACATCAATCATATCAGTTTTTGTTTGAAAGCTTGTTTTTTCTACTGAATGAAAACGACGCGTTTTATAGGTTGATTATGCGTGTCCCGGTTGAAAACGACTAAACACCAACATGCCGAACTCGAATTCCGGTACAATAATTATATAGCCCGCGCCTTTGCTGTTCATAGTCATACTTGGGTTTCACTGATTGGATTAGACAGAGGTGTGTAGAAAAACCCAATATGACTGATACGACACAAAAACAGGATAATAGGACGTGAAGAAATACGAAATCGAAATTACACAATACAAAAATGACATGAGCCGATAAAACACGACATTAAATGGTTCGTGTCGGATAACCCAAGTATCTGACACGGATCCGATTTAACATAACCTTCTCGGGTGCTCGACTTTAAACGGTTCGTATGATGTTCGGGATTTTGAGTCTAAACAGTTTAGGGTATCTGACACGATTAACTGGTTCATATCGGATACCCAATTATGCCCATCCCTAGGATTAGGGTTAAACCTGTCAAAACCCGACCCGACCCGAACGCCCGGACAATTTTAGGTCAAGGCCCGAAATTTTTTTTCGACCCGAACCCGAAAACCCGGTAATTTTCCGGGTCATCTGGGTTTTGACCTGGTGACTCGATTGATCCTGTAATTTTGACCCGATTGATCTGATTGACCCGGTGACTCAGTTACCCGATTGACCCAATTGATTTATAATTATATATGATTAATTTTTTTATGGAGATTCCAATTTATTACATTTTATAATTACAATCACTTGATCTTTCATTTTCAAAACAACTTTTACATTTATTTGTATTTGATTTTTAATTTTTTATCACATTTTTAAGAAGATAAAAACTCTAAAAAATATTAAAATATTAAAATAATTATATTCTTATTACTAATTGCATGAAATTATTTTTAAAAAAATTATTTAAAATTTTGATATTTTATATATTTTAAAATTTTATTAAAAATTATGAGAAATAATAAAAATCAAATATTTTTGATCAGATATACGTAGTAGTATATATAATTACAAGCACTAGAACTTATGAACCACGTCTTTGATTTGATCCGAAGCTGGGTCAAACCTGAATTCAAGTCAACCCGAATCTACTCGGGATCCGTTTTACCCGGAACCCGAAATGACCCGATCTGATCCCCACCCAAATAACCCGACTGACAGGTCTAATTATGGTCTTAGGGGGATTTTAAATAGATTACGGAGTACACTAATTAATCACAATAATTAATAGGGATAGTTGGTTATATTAACATCCTTTCAAAGTTGGAGCAAGGCCATCTTCAATCATGAAAAACCGCATTTATCTTTTTTATTTTCTTTTCCCTTATCATAATTTTACACAAAAAGAAAGTTAATCTTTTCCATTTCATTACATTAAAGTATAACCTACAAGTCTACAACCAATGATAAATCCTAAAATGGTTAATTGAGGGGGGTGAAAATTAAATTTTAATTTTTTTTCGAAAGAATCATTAATATTATAAGGTATAAATAGAATAAAAATATAAATCGTGACTACTTCATTTCACGGTTTTCAAATATTTTAATATAACATACTAATTTGAAGTTTTTTTTATTAGATATACGTAGTACGAAGTAGTATATAATTACAAGCATTAGAACTTATGAACCACGTCTTTAATTTTAGCATTTTAAAATTATTGCAAAATTACGAAATCGTGATTTTTTTAATTTAAAAATGAAAATTATGACAAACCCGAAATCGACCTGATTTGACCCGAAGCCGGGTCAAATCCGAATTTAAGTCAACCCGGATCTACTCGGGATCCATTTAACCAAAACCCGAAATGACCCGACCTGATCCCGACCCGAATGACCCGACTGAGAAGTCTAATTAGGGCCTTAGGGGGATTTTAAATAGATTACGGAGTACACTAATTAATCACAATAATTAATAGGGATAGTTGGTTATATTAACATCCTTTCAAAGTTGGAGCAAGACCATCTTCAATCATGAAAAACCTCATTTATCTTTTTTTTTTTTATTTTCTTTTCCCTTATCATAATTTTACACAAAAAGAAAGGTAATCTTTTCCATTTCATTACATTAAGGTATAACCTACAAGTCTACAACCAATGATAAATCCTAAAACGGTTAGTTGAGGGGGCGAAAATTGAATTCTAATTTTTGTCGAAAAAATCATTAATATTATAAAGGTATAAATAGAATAAAAATATAAATCGTAACTACTTTATTTCACAGTTTTTAAATATTTTAATATAATATACTAACTGGGAGGGCGACTGTACCCTGGCTCTAAAGATGATCTGCTTCTGCCTACTACCAAGGGTGTACCTTATACTTACCATAAGGTGAAGAAAACTCTTAGTTGTAAATGCTTCAACCTACCAACTTATATACTAAGACTTGTTATACTCAATTTTAGATGTTAGATTTTCTTTAGTCTCTCTACATCACTCGACAAAAATTCAACTAATTCAGCATTATGCCATAATCTAGCGCCGTTCAAGATCAATTCCCCACAAAAGGATTTGTTTTCTCCTTTAATTAAAGGCTAAAACTGATATTTTATATTGAATAAGTTATTTTAATTCAAGAAGAAAATACAATTTGGATATTTTATGAAATTATATATAAAAAAACTATATGAAGTATCAATTTTATTATATTTTTTTTACTAATTAATAATTTTTATGAAATTATATATATATGGTTATTTTATATAAATAAAACATTATTCTAGAGATTTTAGAAATGAAGCGAGACTAGAAACGATTGTAGTTGTAAAATTAAAAAGTAGTGATCATCAAACCTACTCCCTAAAATATCTCCCCATCTTCTGTTTACGTACACTTGGAGTGTCAATGTTACATTAAACTATGTATTATATCATATAATCATATATGGGATGTGAAATAGTGCATAATATAAATATTAGTTATACCACAATCATTTAGTTTGGACAATGAACCCACGTCTTCTAATAGGCCTAGTCACCATGACACGTGTATATGTACGTGGAATACCTACGTTGGTCGTTATATAAAAATACAGTACTCCGGTTGAAATTAGTTCATCATATTCTATATTTGCGGCTGGAATTGATCGTCCCTCTATCAATTACGCCAGTATGTAATTATTAGCATGATAGTAAAATATCAAGGCTAGCTTCTCCTTTTTGTATAAAAATAAAAATAAATATCAAGGCTAGCTTCTTTTCTAACATATAGGTTAATAAGTTAATATAATGTTTGACAAACCTAATTGATAGTTGATGAAAATTTATGAATAGAAAATTAAAAGCTCTGAGAAGCTACTTAATTACTCAAATATAGCCTAAATCTGCTATTTGAGTGAAAAGTTGTGAACATTTGAAAATTGAACATAAACAATGTGATATTACTTAGTATAATTTAGATTAAGAGCTTCAAAAATGAGATTTCATATTAATTACTTAATTAGACAACTAGGTAAAAAAATACACATGTTTAAAGTTTTTTTGACACATGTTTAAAATTTTTTATATTTGGTTACACATTTTACAAGCTAATAGAACAAGTTTATTACATATATATTGAGTCATTAGGTTTCAAATTTTACCTTTTTCGCCAAAATAATGTCATATAGACTAAAACTACGTCATTTTGTTCATTAAGAAAGGAAAAATACACATCAACAAACCACATCGTTTTGAACTAGTTAGAACGAAAATGATGAAGATTATTTATGCTTGATATATATTATAAGTAGTATAATTTTCTGATCATAAATTACATGAGTTTTAATCGAAATGGGGTAATATCATGAAATATATTTCCCCTAGACATATACAAATTAAGTCGATGTCTAGATAAAATTAAATTATATTTAAAAATATAAATTTTTTTTATCATAATAAAATGGATAAAATGGTCATTTTAACAATTTAATTAACTAGAATTGCCACGTGTTAACTTCTGAATGGGGCCAGATGGTAGCGTACAATTTTTTTTTTACAACTAGCTTTGTGTTGAAACATAAAACTTCACCCCTCTCCGGATCAAATGATGTCATTTTGGGTGCAATGGGCTGGCACGCACATGCCTTTTTTATATATACAAATAAGATTTTGAGTGGAGTTAGTTCCTACTAGACCACCACCTAAGAGCATCCTTGCGGATGAGGATGTTAAGATCCCTGTCTAGCCGAATATCTAGAGAGGCATTAGTCTGGAAGAGACACAAAATATGGTTGGCACATTTGTTGGTCTCTCAAAAGCAATGCATGATGCTAACACTCTCAAAAGTCTTAAGTAGAAAGACTAAAAGAGGATATCTGTAATGAGCATCTAAATATCCCATGGGCAAATTAACACCCTTTGATAACATTGATCACTATCAAGTTGTCACCTTACACTTGAATCTTGGACAGACCAATGTCATTTGCCTTCGTGATTCCCATTTTCAGGCCCATTGCTTTTCTGCCCTCATCCACTGTCAAGAATCGTTCCCATATGGCCACGAATGATGAAACCTACACCAGAAATACCAGAATAGTTTTTGCTACCATCAAATTTTATTTTAAAAGTTCCTTCAGGTGGTTTATTCCACCACAAGTGCCTTTTCTTTTGTGGTGCTGTTGTGGTTGTAGTTTTAGCTTCATTTGTGTTATCCCTTTGTTTCATTTTTTCCTAGTTTATGAGTGTCTGTCATGTCAGATTTTTCATGTTCTAGATTGTTGCACTATTTGTATTGCTGAAGATTTTCCTGTTTCTGGATGTCCAGAGGCACCATTATGCAGTTGCTAGCTTTTTCCATTGTTTTGGGCTCGTTTTTTCGAATATGTCTGTCATAATTCTCTTAATGTCTTGTTCATTTTTGTCTATGTCTTCGAGTACGTTTTGCTATGAGGGGGTCAATTATTTGTATTAAGTTTCTACACTTGAAACATTAGATGAATAAGTGAGTTGGTGTTTCCTCGACGCACATGCCTCTTTTGTGTTGAGCCCAAGGTCCAGAATTCATTCCATTTTTCATTTTTTTAAATCTTCATTCTTTTCTTATATGACACATTGTATGATTTTTTTTAAATTAAGTAAGAATTTGAGATCAGATATACCTGAATATCGATGGCCGACAAGTCGGCAAAGGGAAGACCGCCAGAACATACAATTAGAAAACATAAAAGGTGTCATACAACAAGTGGAAGCGAACCCTACAAAGCACGAAACTAGGAAAAACTAAAGCAGCAAGTTGGGGATGTAGACTACGGATGAAGTCAAGCACCATCCAGAAAATAGCACTGTTGGCCAACGATACATCAGGAATCCATGTGGGTTGTGAAGACGAACCTCCAGGAAACTTCTTTCCGATCACGGATTCACCTCATATACACCACCCTGACCCCATCTAGTCCCAACTCCGATTGCCAGAATCCCAACGAAAAAGAAGAACGCATAGATGTACCAAAGTATAGTCAAACTCTGTCCGAGCACAATGCACCACAAAGGATCGATCAAGCCCTATTGGGGTTTAATACAAGCTCTAATGAGCGAGATTTCAAGCCTTATGGGATTTGTGGAGATTTTAATTCAAGCACATTCGGGGTTCATTTTTGACCTTTTCAAGAGGGATTTCTAACCCTTTCAGGACTAATTTTAGGCCCAATCGATTTTATTTTTTTAGAATGAGGCTTGACGTGCAAGGGGGGAATAATCTTTGCACGCCAAGGATTTGTGCAGATCCAACACGCAACTGAGGAGATGCAGTGCAAGGAAGACAAGCCTTGCACGACATATAGCACTGACAGGACATGGGCAACATCGGACATCATCGCCTGAATAAATACTTATTTAACGCACTTCTCAAGCGATCAAAAACATTAATCCACACATGTTCAAGCGATAATTGAAAAGCCCTTGAAGCTCTAACAAGATTTCGAGCGATGAACAGGGTTGTGGTCATTTGAATAGGTTCAGACAACAAAGATACATATACCCATCGCTTAAATACTCCGGGGATGAGCTCGATGCGACAACACTCCAGACGACGAAGGTTCATCATATGAAAAGCTCTGTGACCAAATTCCTCTATCAGGCGACAGGTAGGATTCATCGTCTGAACAACAATATGCCATAATAGTACATGTGATTCGTACCCTTATTGACAGTGTCTTCTACAAAAAAAAAAAGAAAAAAAAAAGCAAATGTCAATAGAAAGTTTCTTCATTTATACTCAAATAGTACATGTGATTTGTCCGCACGTAACTCAGCCGGCAAGAGTCACGTACTTGGTAAACCGGCTTACGCCAGCCGACTCAACCCAATAGTAGGGAGCAAGGCAAATTTTGGATTTTTATCCAAGGAAAGGGGCGGAGGCAGGGATCGAACTCAGGACCTCTTTACCACCCCCTTACTCTACACCACTAGGCCATCTCGACTGGGGCTTATACTCATTTTTTTTATTAGGTAAAAATTCAAGCTCAGACAAGTCTGAAGCTTGAGAGGACGACGAATCTGCAGACGGACTAATCGTCAACATACAACATACAAAACATACAAATTAACACAAATGAAACCCAAAGAACCCATACGGATGAGTCAAGGGAGATCCAAGGGGAGCCACAAATACCGAAAATACGGGAGAGTGCGATGACTCACACGACATCTTGACACCGAGAAGGCGGAGAACAGTAACCCACCATACAACTGGAAAGGGCGAAACCTAGAGAAGTGCGGATCACTGACGTTGCCCCCCACCTAGATGAGGGATCTTCAAAGACCACGAACACATCTAGCCACGATCCTCTCGATCATACAGAACATCTTATATTGCAACTCAACTCGGAACTAAACGCATCCACGCCAAAGCAGCTACTCAACGCCAAAAAAGGGAATAAATACGGGCCAAAAAGGAAGATCAAAGCATCAGAACAAAATTTGTGTGCAAAACCCCAAGCCCAAACCGAAAGTCCGAGAAGGGATTATTATTATTGTTACTGTTAAAATTGTTTTCCAGGCCCTTTCAGGAATTTGGTTAAACCCTTTCGGGATTTCGTCTAACCCTTTCGGGTTGGGGCTTATACTCAATAGTTTCTTTTTTTATCTTAGTCGAGTTCGATCAACTCAGTTGCTCTACATCTGGATCGGATACTGTATGAGTGAATGTGCCATTTAAGGGGTTGACGTACTCTCCTACTCACAAGCGACTCCACGTTTTCGAGAGGATTCGAACTTCGAACCTCATAGCCCCACAACCATCACAATGATTAAGAAAATTTTAGTCTAAAATTTCTAACACTTTTCATGCTTTATCTTAAAAAAAATTAAAATAATTAAAGAAACTTATAAAAATGTCCTTATCATAGATATATATACTCCAAGTGTTGTGGATAATTAACTAGAAATATGGAAATAATACTGTAGTTCGTATTACTATGTAATCGCCACTTGCTATTCCTAATTAAATGAATGGAACTTGAAAGAAGGAAATAGTTATGGGAAGTTGATGTGTAGCCACAGACTAGTCTCTCTGAATTGATTATCCATTACAGTGCCTAGGAGTCAGTACTCACTACAGAGGTTGGCCCTTTCAAACTACTTGCCCTTTCAGAGGGAGGGTGATTGGATGACCCAAATTTGGGTGACCTAAGGGGTAAATTTTGGTCATTTTGAAAAAGTTATAAAAGAAAAAAGAAAAATAAGTAAAAGTGTGGCAGCTTTTTAAAATACCCTACAAAAAGCCTATACACTAGGTCTAGACTCCCCCTTACTAATTTATTTATTTTTTTTATTTTCGGTTAATACCAAATTATAATTCAACTTTATTTTTTTTTATAATTCTTTAATTTATAACTTAGTGTAATTAATGAACATAAGTATAATTCACGTTTTTTTATAATTACGTTTATTTCACTTACAATATTAAAGTCGGTCATATAATTAACGTTTTTTAACAGTATAAGTCAAATATTTATTTGACCTTTATTTAAACGGGATCGAATTATCGTACAATCCCGAGTGCCCGAGTTCACCTAAAAATAATAATTTAACCTCTCGTTAATGATCAGCTTTTTTTAATAACTAAACTTACTAAAACGCTTTTTCCACAAATGTATATTATATATTTTTAGTTTTAATACAAAAACATTTACAAAAATAAAATAACAGGCCTATCGGCAAGCCGATAGGCCTGCGGGTATTTGTTTGTGTATATATAAAGTTTATAATGAATTCTTTAAAAATATCGTTTTTAAAAAGATGATCTTTAAAAATTATTTACCTTTTTTTAAATAAATTAATAACTTCACAAATCTAGTTTTTCCTCAAATGCACATTATATACATATTTCTTTTAAAAAAGAAAACATTTAAGAAACAAACATGTATTTCTATCTAAAATATGTTATTATATGCCTAGCAGCGGCTTGCCGACAGGCCTGCGGGGCTTGTTCCGAAGCCATAACAATAGGATTTGACAAAAAAAACTTAAGAATAAAGCAATAGCAGTATCCGGCCCATTGGTATTCTTCTCATCACACTACTCTCAGGTCGTGTGTTCGATTCTCAGTTTCGGGAAAAAGAAAGTATTTTTTGAACAACTGTATATTGCATATGCTATAACTGCACGCAGGCCCATCGGCAAGCCGCGTGCAGGCCCATCGGCAAGCCGCGTGCAGGCTTTAGAACAAATGTTTATTATATATTTATTTTTAACTGCACGCAGGCCCATCGGCAAGCCGCGTGCAGGCCCATCGGCAAACCGCGTGCAGGCCCATCGGCAAGCCGCGTGCAGGCTTTATAACAAATGTTTATTATATATTTATTTTTAATACGAAAATAACATATAGCGGCCTGCCGATAAGCCTGCGGGCATTTATATCTTAAATAGATTCACGAATAGTAAATCTTCTATACCGTTGAAGAACAGTTGAGCTTGGGGGAGAATACGATAGCAAGGCAGCGGTGGGGCATTGGTGGTGAAGTCGGTTCCGGGCGGCGACTGCGATTTCAGGTTCGATGGCGCGACGAAGCAGGTATTGCTCTCCTGCATTGCTCTCCTGCATTGTTTGAGTTCTTTGGTTCAATACGATAGCGAGGCAGCGGTGGTTCTAGGGTTTTCGATTTTGGGGTTTCAGTTCTTTGATTCAAATCTAAGGCTTTCGATTTTGGGTTTTGAGTTAGTTGGTTCGGATCTAGGGTTTTCGATTTGGGTTTGAGTTCTTTGATTACAATGTAGGGTATTCGATTTTGGGTTTTGAGTTCTTTGGTTCGGATCTAGTGTTTTCGATTTGGGGCTTTGAGTTCTTTGATTCAATTCTACGGTTATCGGTTTTGGTTTTGTGTCTCCACTGAAATCGCTTGTAATGCAATACTATAATGAACGTTCAAGTTGGGTCAAACGAACGATTTTTGGTTTATATAGAACTTCATATGGAATAATTATATGTTCTGTCCGAACTTTTTGTGATTAGAGTGTGTGTACAAACTTAATATGGAATAATTGCCTTTGTTAGTAGGAGGAAGGATGCGAAGAGGCCTTACCCGGATGATCCAACTTTAGGATGCCAGGAGAGGAATGAGAAAAAAAAGCTTCTCATTCTTGATGTGAATGGGTTACTAGCTGACATTGTTTCGGACCCTGAACCGGGATATACCATTGACAAAAGGGTTGCAAAGAAAGCAGGTTTTCACATTGTTTGGAGCCTCCTTATGTTGTTGTTATATGCACAATTCTTAGTTCAAGATGTTATTTTCATTCTTGCTATATCTAACATACTTTAATCTGTCTTTCAGTGTTTAAAAGAAAGTATTGTGATGAATTCCTTGAGTTTTGCTTTGATAATTTCAATGTGGGGATTTGGTCATCAAGAAACAGGTACTTCTGTAATAGGGTAGCTTGCATCTCATGTAATCATTTTTCAGCATTTGACCTCCTATGTGATATTCTCTTGCATTTCATCATTGCTTTTGACAGGAGGAACCTGGAGAGTATTGTGGACTACATCATGGGAGGGCAAAAGAACAAGTTGATGTTCTGCTGGGTAAGATTCTTTGCATTGGTTGTTCTTCTTGAACATCTTAACGAGTTGTGGTCTAATGTAGAATTACCGTGCAGAATCAGGAACATTGCACCGATTCTGGCCAGGTTATTCCTTGGGAGAATGACAAACCACTGTTTTTTTAAGGAACTAAAGAAGTTGTGGGACAAGGAGGACCCAACTCTTCCATGGGAGAAGGGTGACTATGACGAATCTAACACCCTACTGATAGATGATACACCATCTAAGGGTCTACTTAATCCAGTAAGTAGGAACCGATGTCAATGTAGATTCATTTTTCACAATAAAGGGATTAGGCTTAATCTTGGTCACTTTACTTCAAACCTTTGTTGTCCTTTGAATATATGATTCCAATTTGTTCTATTCTTGACATAGATATACACGGGCATTTTCCCGCTTCCATATACGTACCTGGATGACGAAGACGACTATTTAGGTGAGACTTCACACTTCAATAAATATGTCAATTTTGGATGATGGATGCTTTCTAAGTTGTTATCTTTGGACTTGTAATTTTGTGACAGTGCCTGGCGGTTGGCTCCATGAATATCTTCAAATGATAGCCAAAGCAGACCATGTCCGGAAGTTTGTTGAAGAAAATCCCTTTGGAATGAGGCCTATCACGGACGGAACTGTGTTTTGGCCCTTCTATGCGAAGTTCGTGAAGGAACCAAATTGGCCGGTGATGTAGGGGCTGTTGTAAGTTCGCCCACTTTTGTAGAACCAAGGCATGAAAGACCACCCTACAACAATGTATCTCCAACTTTGTTATGTTTATTTCTCCAACTCTGATAATTATGCCAGAAACCAAGATATGCTATCCGTTCATTTATTAATACAAGTGACCTTGTTCACAAAGAACATATCTAGCAATTATATTTGTTGTATTGTGACACATCCAAAAAATTATGCAGTTGGTTGGGGATTCTTTCAAAATTCCATTCATATTATACGTACGTTTACACCAAGTCCTCACAACAGGGACTACAATTTTCCTTACACCAAGACCCCAAAAGTGTGAAAATACATTGTCCTTGGCTAACATGCCGATCATACACAAAAAGGGCTAATATGCCGCTATTTACAATGCAAATCTACAAACGGGACAAAAGCCTTGAACACTAAGCCAATTTCGGAGACAATCTGGGTGGAAAGGATGTGAGCATGGCATGCAAAGGACAGGCATCGACGCCGACATCGGTTCGAGACATATTGTACATTGATCCCCATCGATCTCAAGATAATATACCTCTCGTAGGGCTACAACAGCTTCTGCAGGGGCTGGATGATGTGGATAGTCAACCTCCATGTCGGAGTCAGAGATCGAATCCGATGAAGAGTCAGACGAGTAGTACAAATGCAACGTCACGTTAGGGCAGACACCATAATCGACCAAATCAGCGTCTTGAGGAAACCATGTACTAGTAAAATCCCTTAACAATCGATTTGCTACCTGATTTCGAATAACCGCCGGGATTCCCGCGTTATTTAACCTTTCATCGCATTGCTGTAAACTCATTGGCATCCCATTCCAAGTGTGTAGGTGATGAAGAACTAGAGGAAGGTGGTCGGCTTCGATGGACACTAGCATGTCACTTTCTCCATACACATGAGATTCACTCGATAGGAGCGTGACAGTAAACTCACCAACACTTTGATGATAACCGTGTTCAATAACCGATGGAAATGCCATTGAATCAGAGAAAACCTACAAATAAAAATTAAACAGATTACTATATGAACGAATCACTTAAATAAATCAACAGAAACAACAACTAAACACTAACCGATACCTTGGATTTTCAGAGGTTGAACAGGTACTCGGCCGGAGATTAAACGCCTCTGGATGAAGATGAAGCAATCAAACCGTAAGTTTCAAAGGAAGAAGATGGAGGAAGATGATTCTAGATGAACCGTAATAAGGAAGATGGAGGGAGATGAAACGCCTCTTCCCTTCAGAATTTGGGCCGGCTCTTCCATTCACCAATTTGAAATGAAGCCCAATTCTTTTATTCAAATTGATTTTCACCCTCAAAGAGAAAATAGCCTGCCAGAGATCTGATTTCACCCTCAAAGAGGAATAGTAATTGGTGTCTTGGATACAATAACTACCATGTAATTATAATGTAAATATTTTGCCCAAAAAACTTTAGAAACTTAACCTCCAACAGTATGATGTTCGAATTTCACGATCACCACGTTGAATAAAAAACATATACTAAAATGAAAGAAAGAAAAATTGAGATGATGGAGTGCATATGAGATGTTGTGACCATTGGGGTATGTGCTTCCCGTAGTTACACCTTGAACTAATTATATCTAGACTTCCCAAGGACATTTGGATGTCAATTGTAAACATAGGATGAAAGAAAAAATAATCACATACAAGATGATAACATGTGAACATTCAATCCGCGGAAGACAAATAAACAAGATGATAATAATGTTTAAAAGTAGGGTTAACCAAAACAAAGGGGTCCAAATACAATAATCGAAATATTGAAGCAGTAGCAGTGGAAATATTGTACAATCGTCTGTTGGATGGCCCAATCTGCGACTGCATACATCGATACACCAGTTTAGCTACGGCGAGCACAACCTTGATACGAGTTGTTATCGGCACAATGCCATAAAATTTGGTTCCAGTGCCAGTCCTGTGAATTGCCAAAGCACACAGATACAACAGTTTAACTACACTTACCGAGTATGCATAAAAAACACAGAAGATACAAGAAGTGATTTATTTCAATTGGAAATACCTTTTCAATGATATAGGGGTTTCCAATGATGACAAGCAATGATTTGGCTCGAGTCATAGCAACATTAGACCTTTTTGGGTTGCTCAGAAACCCCAAACAGAAAGTCTTGTCAAATTCGTTGTGTTTCACAGTTGATCTGACAGTGGAAACGATGATAACTTCTCTCTCCTGACCATGAAATTGCTCTACACTACCAATCTTAATATCAAGTATGTCTCTCGACTCAAGGGCCTTCTTTATCTTCATTACTTGCTGCCGATGAGGGGTAATAACCCCAATGTTGTGTTCAGGAACCTTCCTTGCGATGAGTTTCCTTACGAGCTCGACCACCTTGCTAGCTTCAATCATGTTAAACCATGAAGGGTTGCTCCCCTCCCTCTCGTCCAATCCTTGAATGCCAAAGAAGATAATAGGGAACTGTAAAGACTTGGAATTTTAAAATATGAGTTTCTAAATTAAGATTTAATTTTGATTTAACATTGATTTAGTTTCGATTTAATCCCCAAGGATTCGAAAATTTTTGAATATTTCTGTCCTCGAGCAAATAATTTGAATTTAATTTCTTCGAAGCGAGTTCCGACATAAACTTGAATTTGATTTAAAAACAGACTTATCCCGCTTCCTTATACGAGACTTAAAAATATTTGTCGGATTTCATTATTTTAAAATTGAAAGTTAAATTTGAATTGAGTCGGGTTAAGGTCGGAAAGCGGATTTCGGGGTTTATTTTCGGGTATTTATTTTAACTTTTACCACTTTTACACTCAACTCCCTCACCTCACCCCTCTCTTACTGTCACAGCCTACCCCTACTCTCTATTTCATTTGTCATTCACTATCCTCATCCTTCTAATTCTTTTCATTCATCCCTCCCATTCCTCCTGCTCCCCTCATCCCTCTTTACCATCACCGTCCACTTCCTCCTCCAATTGCAACCAACAGCCACCAAAGCCTCTTCTCCTCCCCCGGTTACTTGCGGCAACCCATGAGCAACCACCAGCCTCCCCTCTTCATTCCATCTTCAACCCGGCTCGAGCTCACCACCACACCCCAGCAGCCTCTCCCTGCCTCCACCTTGCCGCCCCCGTCACACCACCACAAGACCCCCCCTTGCTCCTCTGTTTCGAAAGCCGCCGAGCTGAGCACCTCGACCCCTGTTTTGACCCCTGTTTTGCCTTCGAAGATCGCCGAGCCAAGCATCTCCAGCAGCTTCCTTCACCCCCTGGATTCCGAGCAGCAGCATCGATCTCCACCACCTCCGATGCCACCCGATGCAACCTTCCGACGACAACAGCGGCTCTCCCAGCCAAGCGACGCCCTTGTCAGCATCGAACGAAGAGGAACGAGCGCTTCCGAATGAGCATCGAAATCACATTACCTCGGTGAGCCTCCTTCCTCCAAATTCATCTTCATATCTTATTATCCATGCCAATATTTTAAATCTGAGGATGGACGAGAGCAATGGCGAGATCGAGGGCGAGCGGACGTGGAAACGAGAGGGGGAGCGGGCGAGCGTGAGTGCGAGCACGAGGGCGAGGGAGAGAGAGAGAGGGGGACTGCGGGTGCGAGAGGGCTTAAGCAATGGGCTGAGCAGCGGCGAGGGCGGCGAGTCGAACAATGGAGAACCGGAGGGAGGAGTCGGGCGAGGCGGAGTGTGCAACGGGGGAGCAGGGCGATGAACAGGGGCGGCGAACGGGGAAGCTGGAGCTTGAAGAAGCTTTGGGTCTGGTTTCTTTTTTTTTTTTATTCTGGGTTGGGTTTGGTTTTGGATCCGGGTTGGGTCCGGGTCCAATGAAACGGTTTGGGCTGGGTTCTCTTTTGTGTTTGGGCCATTAGATTTGGTTTGGGATGGTTTGGGTTTTAAATTGTGTTGATTTATTTTATTTACTTACTTTATATATGTTATATAATTATTTATAAAATTGTTAGTTAATTATTATTAAAATTATTTTGGGTTATTTATTTATTTAATTATTCATTATTATCTATTTTAAGTTATTTAAAAATCTGATTTTAAATGTTTATCTAATTTTTATTGATATCGTTTTGATGTTGTGGGTGATATTAAAATAATCCATGAATTAGTTGACTCCTTATTTTTATTTAATTCCTTATATTTTTCTCAAATATTTATTTGGTTATTTAATTTGATTTGTTGAGAATTATTTATGTGAATAATTTATTTATTATGTTTTGACATTTAAATGGTTAGTTTTGAATGATATAGGTTGTTTAAGATATTCCTTAAGTTTCATAATTTAATTAGATAATGATTTTTAGAAAGGAATATGCCGGGATTATTTTAATATTAATATAATTGTGAAAAATTGGTTTAAGGATTCAATTGTTTAATATCGGGATTTGGCTAAGTATGATTTTAAAAGAATTGTTTGACTATTAAATTGACTTCTTGAAAAGTTAAGGGCTTTTGAGGAACTTTGAATTGATTTACTTGAGTTGACCTGGTGATTTAATATTTTGGAATTTCGAGTTAATTTATGGAAATGATTATGGAGAATGATGAAATGATATATGAAATGTTATATGATGATTTTTTATGAAAGGATTTGAGACATGATGAGATGAGATGAGATGAGATGAGTTGAGACGATGTTAATGATGACGGGATGGTTAACTTATATATGTTTTATGTGGATCTTATGTGTGTTATTTGATATGCTTTGTGTAAGTTAGACTTAGACTTATTATGTTATATATTGAATTCCTAGGTGATCTCTGATTTGTCTGGACTTGCTATTACTTTTGTTGGTTGCTTGGATTCCGCGCTTCTCCAGGTAAGTTCCTTGAACTTACTCATGATGGGCGCTTTATGCACTGGGTGTTATATAGTAGGCTAGTGTTCATGCACCATACGACTTAGAATCATGCTTAGGATCTAAAACGGAAACCATATGACTTGCTATATGTCTTTGCTAGAAAACGGCCGTTATAAGTGTTTATTGGTTGGGACCTTTTTATTTATTCTTGTCATCCTAGTTGGCGCTTATATAGAAAGTTGCTTGCACTCGATGATGCGGTAGGCTTTTGGTATAGAAAGTTGCTTGCACTCGATGATGCGGTAGGCTTTCTAATAAGTGCATTAGGACTCTTAGAGCCTTAGGCCTTATATAAGTGTCATTGCTTGCCTTCCTTTCATAGTTAGTAGGCTCATTGCGTGGGGTTGGCCTGCACCGTAGGGTGAGGTAGCTCCTTTGATGGTGAGTTGCTATAGGATTTCTTAGGAGCCTAGAGGGACATGCTATTTGGCATTTCTTGTAATTGGCGCACTTCTTTATTTATTCTTGCATTTACTTATCCGCATGCTTATCTATTTAATTTCCGTTTTGCATTACGCATTTCATCTTAGGAATAGGATGCTTATTATATGCCTCTCAGAGTGTTTACACACGCGCAGGAGTGACCCGATGATTGACCCAGATCCCCTTCCTTTTTTTTAGATTCAGGTAACCGTTAGCCGCTATCTTTGCTCATATGGATGCTTGGCGGGTTCAGACTTTTGGCGATAGATCGAGAGCCTGAGAGACCACTAAACTTCCTCTCTTTTAAAATCTTTTGCATCGTTTGACCCGGCTAGGCCGTGACACTCTTTTGGATTGTGCTTGATTTAAACCTTACTTCTTTTTGTTGTGAAAACTTGTGACTCATACTCGGATTGTAAGATCTAGTTGGAAGGTAACCTTGCCTTCTTAAACGTAACTCGGATAATTAGGTTTTCTTTCCTAGGCCCAAGGGAGGGCAAATAGGGGAAAGAAGATCCTTATTTTCCGGGCCGTTACAGGAACTTAGGGTTCGGAAGCAGATCAGCCCAAGGTAAGCAAGATGCCTCGCTTTCTTTTCGAGATGGAATCAAAGTTCCTTTGTAAAACAGCTTTGACGGAACAGAGAGAATTTCGGGATGGCTTCGGCAATTCTTCACCAACATTGTCATGTAATTTGGATCCCCAGAGATGTAGACATCACATTCCAACAATCTCTCTAGATATGACTTTCCCAGCCCATACGACTCAGTGGCTTTAGAGTAGATAACAGGGCCATGTTGCATAGGATCACCAGCAAGAACAATCACTGTCCTATCTTTCCAAAGGTTTGATATGGGAACCATTGTCTCCGGCTCTGAAACTTGGCCTGCATCGTCTAATATGATGTGAGAGAAGTGGCCTCGGTTAACCCCTTCAGCATATAGGGAGGATGCACCCATGTATGTCGTTATTATAATCCTGTAGCTTCTGATTTTCTCTCGATAAGGACGACTGCTGGCATTCAATCTAACAATCTCATTTTCTTTGATATCCACCCTCTCACCAAGGATTTTCTCCAATATATGGACTGTTGCGCAATTTGAATATGCACATACCAGAATCCGAGAATTATGTCTATTCTTATAAAGTTGGAGGATAGCCTCAACTAATGTTTTTGTCTTTCCTGTACCAGCAAGCCCGTGAATCACATAAGGAGCTCCTCCTTTGCATCCTAATATTAATCGAACGGCCTTTGCTTGCTCCTGGTTAATATCATGGGAAATAGGCTTCGGGGATTCGGCCGTTGTGCGATTTTTGAATAAATTTTATTATATAAAACATCTTTAATATGCCATCTTTAATAAAACATCTTTGATAAGTTATTTAATATGAAAGAGATTTGCAATCTCTCCTTCACATATTTAACCTACTCGGTACTATATGACATCAAATTACATCCTCCACCATTTTTTTTATCTTTGGACAATCAGTTTAAAAAATATATAAAAAAATTCAGATTTGGTTAAAAAAGATAACATTTTTCATATATGCATAAATTTAAATATATAAATACATTCATGTTTTCAGCTTTTCAAAATATATATTTACATGATAAGATTTTATTATTCATTAATTAATTTATTAAAAATAAAATCTTATCATAACTAACCTAACCAATCTTAATGACTAAAGATAAAATAGTTAAGATATAAGGTTGAATATTTATAAAAATAAATGGAACTATTAATTGAAATGACAAACTTATGAACTTCTATATGTCTTGTTCTTAATCTCAAATCTCGATTTTCGATCTCAATCTCAATCTCAATTCTCGATCTCATTCTCAATCTCAATTCTCGATCTCAACCATTAACTCAGTCTCAAATATCAATTCTTACTCTCAATTCTAAAATATAAAATCTCAACATCAAAAGTCGATCTTGATCTTAATCTTGATTTCAAATCTCAATGACAAATCTCAAATCTCGATCTAAAACTTAATATCAATCTCAAATATCAACTCTCACTCTCAATTGACAAATATAAAATCTCAATATCAAAAGTCGATCTTGATCTTAATCTTGATTTCAAATCTCAATGAAAAATTGTGATTTAATATTAATGAAAAATCTCAATCTGCGATCAATCTCAAATCTCGATCTCAAAAAATTTGATCAAATTAAACTACCATCAAAATACCCTAAACCCTAAACCACAAACCCCAAACCCCAAACCCCATGTAACGGCCCGGATATAAATACCCGGGATACGTTTCGAAGGTCGGATACCTTCGTTCGGATGTTGCAATTCAGGTACGGGTCGAGGTTTCAAACCTCTAATCAGTCTCAATCTCAAAAATACAATTAAAACGAAAGTAAAGCGGAAATATGATTTAAATACAAAAGCCACGGCAGAGCCGGGTCAAAACCAATCCAAAGTGGGTGATTGTCATCTGTCAAGTTAGAATATATTAGCCAGATTCTTCGATTCGCCAAAAGATTTTCCCGTCACAGAAGCATGGAGCAACAAGAGCGGTACCTAACACTATCCACGAAGTCAGGCCTGGTGATCGCCTGCGGGTCCTCTGACCGTGCTGAGGCCACATAACATGCCTATGCCTAAATAAAAGATGACTAATGCGGTACATGATTTAAATCACACTATCATGCCCCTAGTATATATAATATGCAGAAAAGAATTGTAAAGGGCCCCAGACAATGCCAAGTGACATATCCCTCTCCTACCTCTGCACCCCTTCCCGTTAGTGCAGAGACTGGCCAGTTCGGGCTATAGCATAGCACTCTCTTCGTGGTGGTGCACTCACCACGGTATCATCATATCATATCATATCTCGTCATCATATTATATCTCATCATCATATCGTATCTCATCATCATATCATATCTCATCATCATATCATAAAATAAATAAAACATGCCCGATGGTGCTGGGCTAATCGTATCATATCAAATCATCTCATATCTTGCCCGATGGTGCTGGGCTATCATATCATGCTCATATCGACTCGATAGACTCAGGGCACCCGATGGGGCTGGGCTACCCTATGACCCTAGCAAAGACTCTAGGACTATCACAGATAACGACCGTTCTGTATTCAAATACACAAAGTAAACACATGCTCAGTTCAATGCAATCCTAACATGATACTACATGGCATGCTTTAATATGCAACAAAACTACACATTACATGACACATCAGGCAGGAGGTCCAGGTTACTGAGTAAGTCCCGTAGGATACTTACCTGTTGATGCAGAACAGCAAGATAACACAAGCAAGGGCCCAAATGCAAGTCCAAAGCAAATCCAAAAGTAATACACACCTATCATCAAGTCATTTTCCATAAGCTACCAGTTCACATTCATACATACGGAACCCAAGTTCTCAACATCCTCAAAACCAACCGATAGTAAAACCGTTTTCTAAAACCTTTTCGATACGATCAAATCGATCAAAATCATCTTCCAATCAAACCCCTTGATAAAATCATACCAACCATATTTTCAACTCATAAATCCCAATTTAAGTCAACTCATGTTCAAAATACTTTCTCAAATCATACTTGGCCAAATTCCGACATTGAACGTTTAAACCTTAAAGTCAATTTCTCAAAATCATATTATAAAATAATTCCGGCATTTATCTCTTTAAAATCCTCAACTTAAAATTACCTTTATAAAACATAATATAATAACCCACATTTATAAAACAACAACACTAAATTACTTTATCAATTCTAAAGCATTTATTAAAACACCACATAATATCATAATATCAAATAATACCACTTTGAACAACCTTTATGATATACACAAATATAGTTTTCATAAAAATATTAATTTGGCAAAAGTCAGAATAATAATACTAAATATAATAATTATTATTTAAAAATCAACCAACAATTGTATAACAACTATATACATAACACAATACATAAAATAACATAACCAATTTTAAAACAACCCAACAGACCAGCCCACTTCCCTCAACCAAAACCCGGATTTCTGGCCCCAAACCCGAGCCCAATAGATTCCCCCTTTTAAACCCAAGCTTTCGGCCCAAAAAATCAGGTCCAGAGCCCTATTCCGGATCCAATCCCACACTCGGCTACAGAAAGAAAAGAAAAGAGAGGAGTGGGCCCCAGCTGCTGAGTTGGCCAGGCGGGCCCCATGGTGTCTTCTTCCCCATTCCTGCTACTGGAAACAACAGAGGAGCCGGCTGCCTGGGCTCGACGGAAGGGAAGAAGAGGGGGGGTGTAAAGACCGAGATTTTTAAATGAATATTTTTATAATTATAAATTTAATTTTGATAAGAATTTATTCAATTTCCGAGACTCCGAAAAATTTTCAAAAATTTCCGTTCTTGAGCCAACGACTGATTTAAATTCTTTCGAATAATTCCGGCATAAACTCGTTACTCAAATTTGAAAACGAAATAATTCCGCTTTATTTTCCCAAGGCTAAAAAAATATTTTTGGATTTCGTTATTTAATTCAGACTCGATTAATTATTTTAAAACGCGTCGGGTTAAGGTCGGAAAGCGGACTTCGGGATTTAATTTCGGGTAATAATTTTGACCTTCTTTAGCCAAATTTACACACAATCCCACCATCCCTCAAGCCCATCCCCTACCCCCTCCTAGCCGGCTGATTGAAGGCCTACCCCAACCCCCCCCCTCACCTTCATTTCTCCAGCTCCATTCCTCATCACCTCCATCTCCAACTCCTTTTCATCCTCACCATCACCTTCCTGCCCTTCACCTCTCCCTCTCTGTTCTGTCCGGAAAACCAGCACACCCCTCGCTTCCCTCCCCTCGGCGCCGATCAGCCACCACCCCCCCCCCCCCCCGTAATCGGCGTCGTTGGCATCCCCGTACACCACCACGCACCACCACAATCACCTCCTCCTGTCCTCGGCGAGCAACAGCTGCACCCCAAGCCCGGAGGAGCACCCCGGAGCCTCCTCCTTCGTCGTCGGAACCCAGGAGCGTCGCCGCCGAGCCGCCTCGCCTCCGCCTCCCCTGTTTCCGTCCAAACCCACCGGTGAGCTTCGTTTCCCCTTTTTTCCGATCGAATTCATTGCAAAGCTCCGCCTCTAACCTTCCTTCACTTCTCCTAGGCCTCCCCACGACTCCTCCCTCTTCGACGGAGCCGAATCGAAACCCCGGCGAAGCTTAGGCGCGCCCGACAACCTCGGAATCCCTCGGTGAGCCCAACCTTCCCTCCTCTCCTTTGGTCCGTTCTGGGTGTGTTTGGGTCGGGGAATGAGAGCCTGAGAGTGGGGTGGGGCGAGCGAGTCGCCGGCGAGCAGCCGCCCCTCCTCTCTTCCTCTCTGTTTTTCGTTCTCGCAGGAGAACTGGGAGGGAGGAAGGGGACCGGTTCAGGCCCGGTTCCCTCCTTTTTTTTTTTTATTTATTTATTTCTTTTGTTGGCCGGTTCACCGAAAAAAAAAGGAAACCCGGTTCACTCCCTTCCTTTTAAAATCTGATGGGTATGGGTGTTGGATCCGGGTTTGGGCCGGATATTGGATCCGGGTCTGGGCCGGAAAAGGGAGTGGGATGGGCTCTCCTTTGGGCCGGGTTGTTTTGTGGAATGGGTTGGTTTTGTTGTTTAAAATGTATTATTATTTACATTCATTCTAAAATATTATTATTAAACTTATTTTTTTCTGATTTATTTATTATTTATTTATCTCATTATTACTATTTATTAATTATTAAAAATCTGGATTATTTGAGTTAATTATTAATTATATTATTTTAAGGATATAATTCAACAACTTGTGAACCCTTTGTTAGGTTACTAAAATTAATTACTTTCTGAATTTTATTTGAATATAATATATGGAATAAATTGGAGTATTTAATTCTCTATTTTTAATATATATTTAAAGTCTAATTTGTAAATATTATTTAGTTGATTGATTATATTATTTTAATGGGTAAATGTTATTTAATTATTATTTTTTTTTTTTTTTGATTATGATCCTTTATATGGTCAAGTAATTGATTATCTTTCCTCGATTTATTTATTTGATTATTTAAACTAGTTTGTTGAGAATGATTGATATGAATAAATTAATTCCTAAGTTTTGATATTTGAAATGGATAATTTGAGACATTGGAATAATTCATGGGAATAAGAATGTGATTAGTTGACTAAGGATAATGATGATGATGATATTATGATCCCATTGAGGAAGGTATCGGATTATGAGAGATAGTGAAACTAGATGAGAAATGGAGATGAAATGACAATGGTGAAAATGATGAAATAGATGGGTTATATTATTATGTGTACCTTATATGTTTCTTATGTAACTTGTGTGCTTGTGTAAATTAGACTTAGACTTATAAAAAAATTATTTATGGAGTTTCTAGGTGATTTCTGATCTGTTGGATTGCCCCCCCTGCTGTCCTATTTTGCTGCTCTGCGTTACCAGGTAAGTCCTCCGGGGCTTACTCAAGTTAGAACCTCATGCCTGATGTGTCATATAGTGTGTAGGTGTTGCACCCTGCATAATCATGTAGTATCATGCTTAGGTTGCACAATTAATCGAGCATCCGTATTCTCTTTGCGTATGGTAGAACGGCCGTTAAATTGTGAGTCCTAGAGTCATTTGCTAGGGTCATAGGACGGTCCAGTCCCATCGGACTTAGTCCTCATCGAGTCAGACTGTTAAATTGATGAGCATGATTATTGATACGATGATATTGAACGCGACCGGTTCCCGCACTAACGAGCATGGGTGCGGGAGTACAAAACGCGGTCGGTTCCTGCACTAACGAGCATGGGTGCGGGAGTAGGAGAGGGACATGCCACTTGGCATTCTATGCGGGATCCCATTTAATCGTTTTCTGCCTATATACATATACAAACTGCTAGCATGCTTGAGTGTTTAATATTTTGTACTGCATTAGAGCATCCTTTATTTAGGTATAGACATATTATATGTCCTCAGTGAGGTCTTCAGGGCCCGCATGAGTGGCTCGATCTTGACTTCGTGGTTAGTTTCAGGTACCCGAACCCTTACTTGATCATGTGCTGATGTGGCGGGGAATATCTCATGGCGCAGTGAGAGGAAGAGAAAGACCAACTTGGACTCTACACTTTTGCTACTTATTTCTTCGTATTTGGTTTTGACCCGGCCCTGTCGTGGCAATTTGTATTATGTTATTTCCTTCCTTATGCTTTCGAACTTAAAACGTTTTGAGCGACTTAGGCAAGTAGGACAAGTTCAGAGGACCTAACGGCCCCATCGCGAATTTTAGGGTGCGAAATCCCTTCTTTGATCATTAAAACTTTGTTTTAAAACTCAACCCGTATTCGAATTGCAAGATCCGAACGAAGGTATCCAATCCTTCGAAACGTAACCCGAATATCTATATTTGGGCCGTTGCAAAGGTGGTATCAGAGCGAGGTTGCGTGATTCGAGTAAAATGGGTTGAAGTATGATTTGTAAAACCGCCCAATGTTTTAAAGGATTTTTAAGAGTTTTAAAAAGGGCAAAATGAATTTAATATGGCTAATTTGATGAACAAAGCTTAATAAACTTGACACAAAAAAAAAAAAAAAAAAGGGAAAATCGAGTGGGTAGAAAGGCGGTAGACCATCCTATTGGATGTAGACTTGGGAACGGGTAGGCAAAACTTAGCTTTGTACTTTACAGAGGGCCTGGAAGACTCCAAGGAGTTTGCACCGTGGTGGTTGGAGTAGCGGGGTTAGAATGTAGAGGCCGAGAGGATAGTTACCCCTCCGGTCAGTTGCCCCTCGAAGGGCAGCTTCTAGATAGCTTCTGTGATTTCATAAATGGGGCCTGAGGGCGGTCTCCCTCGAAGGAGATCTGATTAATTTCTGTTGAATGCTTCTGTGCCGTGTGTTAAGCCCCGCCCTTCTATTACAGCCACTATGGCCGATACACGAGGTGGACGGATCGGGCGTGGGGGCCCAGTGCGTAGAGGTAGAGGACGACCCCGTCGTAGGGCAACCACTGTTACGACCGACGATGACACTCCGACACCTGAGGGCGGCGAGACTCAGGTTCCCATTCAGCAGACCACTCCGAGGCAGATGGACCGAGCTGCGATCTTGGAGGTCTTACGAGAGTTTCTTGGGGAGTCACAGTCTGCAGCACCCGGGGCCCAGATCCCGATCGAGCCGCCTACAGCACCTGAGCCCGCTCGAGCTGTTCCTATGGCCGTTGCGCGACCCGAGAAGCGCATCGACTGGGTGAAGGTCATGGGGCAGTGTAGGCCGCCGCAGTTCTCAGGAGGCGCGGGAGAGGATATAGAGATGTGGTTCCGCCAGCTAGATGGGATCTTCGACCATATCGATGTGCCAGCTACAGAGCGACAGAGGCTAGCAGCAGGACATCTACGGGGGGACGCCTTTGATCGTTGGTCTGTGTACAAGACGGACCAGGCTGAGTGGAGTTACGATGCTTTCCGGACTTTGATGCTGAAGGAGTATAGTCCCCCGGGGACCCAGATTGCTCGCGAGGTGGCATTTTATCGTGGGACCTACAACCCGTCTCTCTCTGTTGTTGATGTCGTCCGCCAGTTCAAGAAGGAGTTGGTTTACTGCGCACACCTGTGTCCCACTGACGAGAGTCGCATTCGACTGTTGTCGATGAGGTTGTCACCAGCAGTGCTACTGCATGCTTCTAGTCTGGGCGCAGTATCGTTCGACCGTTTTCTGGAGGTGGTTCTTCTATACGATCAGCAGCGTATCCTCTCCGCGACTGCATATGCTTCATCCCGCCCTGAGGGGAAGAGGCCTAGACCTGCTGAGACTAGATGGGAGACGAGACCTAGAGGAGGGTACCGAGGAGGATTCGGAGGAGTATCGAGGATTCCACCAGCACCGTCTGTTCCGAGTAGGGAGGTTCGAGTTAGGAGTATTACTTGTCACGGCTGCTACGAGGAGGGTCATTATGTTGCTGCATGTCCGATGAGAGATACTAGGTGTTATTCATGTGGACTTTTAGGGCATAGATCTCGCTACTGCCCCCAGAGCGGAGGGACTCCATCTGCACCCGCTCTCCGACTTCCAGAGGCTCCCAGACCCCCACAGCTGACTTACCCCCAGGGTCAGGGGAGAGGTTCTGCTCCTAGTAGAGGCCGCGGAGGATTGAGAGGCGGCAGAGGTTCTGGCCGCGGAGGTAGAGGATCGACTTCAGCTGGGCCATCTGGTTCGAGTTGTGGCAGAGGACAGACTTCCGGAGGCCGTGGTTCCGCCTTGCCCCCACCGCCCCGCGTGTTTCAGATGCGAGTTGATGATCATTCCGCTCCGACTGCAGCAGGTACCATCTCTCTCTATGATGTGTGTCTGCGTATGCTGTTTGATACTGGTGCTACACACTGCTTTATAGCAGAGGCGTGCGTTGCTAGGCTGAGTCTTAGCTGCACGAGTGGTCCATCCCTCTTAGTAGGCATGCCGGATGGATCTAGGGTTAGGACTAGTCGAGAGATCCTAGGATGCCCTGTTCGCATAGGAGAGCGTGAATGGCCAGCAGACCTGATTGTGATGCCACTGAAGACGGACGACCTTATTCTCGGCATGGACTTCATGGGACGATATGGAGCGATCGTCAACCTTCGGACGAGGACTGTGACGCTTTTGGCTGATGACGGGACCGAGCACCAAGTTTGGGGGAGTGACCCCAAACGGAACGGGGCGCTTATCAGCGCAGTTCGAGCAGCCAGACTTTTGGATCAGGGATGCATGGGGTACTGGTGCTATGCTTTAGAGGTGGATCGTGAGCAGCCTAGCATGACCGATGTACCTATAGTGCGGGAGTTCGCGGACGTGTTTCCCGACGAGCTGCCAGGACTTCCTCCGCAGAGAGAGATCGACTTCGCCATAGAGTTAGAGCCAGGCACGAGGCCGATTTCACGAGTACCGTACCGGATGGCGCCGACCGAGATGGCAGAGTTGAAGGCTCAGTTGGAGGAGTTGGCCGAGAAGGGCTACATCAGACCTAGTGCGTCACCGTGGGGAGCACCGGTCCTCTTCGTTAAGAAGAAGGACGGATCGTTGAGATTGTGCATTGATTATCGGGAGTTGAACCGGGCGACGGTGAAGAACCGATATCCTCTTCCTCGGATTGATGACTTGTTGGATCAGCTTCAGGGAGCAGTGGTGTTCTCTAAGATCGATTTGAGATCCGGTTATCACCAGCTTCGAGTGAAGCCGGAGGATGTACCGAAGACCGCCTTCCGGACTCGTTATGGACATTATGAGTTCGTAGTCATGCCATTTGGGCTGACCAATGCACCTGCAGCCTTTATGGAGCTCATGAACCGAGTGTTCATCGATTATTTGGATCGATTCGTCGTTGTCTTCATCGACGATATTCTGGTGTACTCGAGGAGTAGGGAGGAGCACGAGGAGCACCTGAGGATCGTGCTAGAGACGCTAAGGAAGCACCAGCTGTATGGCAAGTACAGCAAGTGTGATTTTTGGATCTCTGAGGTGACCTTCTTGGGTCATGTGATCTCAGCAGAGGGTGTCGCCGTGGATCCGGCGAAGATAGAGGCCATAGTAGCTTGGGAGGTGCCCAAGAACGTCAGGGATATCCGCTCCTTCCTTGGCTTAGCGAGTTACTACCGGAGATTCGTTCAGGGATTCTCGAGTATCGCACGACCGATGACACAGCTGCTGCGGAAGGACATTCCTTTTGAGTGGGGCGTGGAGTGCCAGGCCAGTTTCGAGCTTCTAAAGGAGAAGCTGACCACTGCACCAGTTCTAGCTTTGCCAGATGGGACCGAGGATTTCGTTGTCTACACTGATGCATCCAGAGCCGGTTTGGGGTGCGTACTTCATCAGAGGGATCGAGTTATCGCCTATGCTTCACGACAGTTGAAGCCTGGAGAGTTGTCTTACCCCACCCACGACCTAGAGCTAGCAGCTGTAGTTCATGCTCTGAAGATCTGGAGGCACTATCTGTATGGCACGTCGTGCAAGGTGATGACGGATCACAAGAGCCTGAAGTACATCTTCACACAGAAGGAGCTGAACATGAGACAGAGGCGCTGGTTGGAGTTGCTCAAGGACTACGATCTGGAGATTGTGTATCACCCTGGGAAGGCCAACGTGGTCGCAGATGCGCTCAGCAGGAAGACTCATCAGGAGGTGACGGTCGCTAGGCTCACCACTCAGGAGCGACTACAGTCAGATTTGAGATCGAGTGGTATCGAGGTTTGGATTCAGCGAGAGAGTGGACAGCTGACCTTCTTAGAGGTACAGTCAGATCTGTTGGAGGAGATTCACAGAGCCCAGACAGATTGCCCAGAGATTGTGGCTCTTAGAGAGCGAATGGCTCAGGGACGGGCCGGGGAGTTGTCAGAGAGGGAGGACGGGATGCTGACCTTTCAGGATCGCGTTGTGGTACCATCTACTCAGGATCTTAGACAGAGGATCATGCGAGAGGCGCACACCACTCCTTATTCTGTCCATCCCGGGACGAATAAGATGTACCAGGATTTGAGGAGGTCTTACTGGTGGCAGAGGATGAGAGCAGACATCACTGACTTCGTAGCTAGATGCCAGATTTGTCAGCAGGTTCGTATTGAGCACCAGCGGCCAGGAGGACTTGTCAGGTCACTTCCAGTCCCTGAGTGGAAGTGGACTGACATTTCCATGGACTTTGTCACCGGACTGAGGCGAGATGTTAGAGGGTTCGATGCCATCTGGGTTGTGGTCGATAGATTGACCAAGTCAGCACACTTTATTGCCATACAGGAGACATGGCCGGTATCTAGACTAGCTGAGGAGTTCATTCGACAGATTGTTCGTCTGCATGGAGTGCCAGAGAGGATTGTTTCTGACAGAGATGGCCGCTTTACTTCACGATTTTGGCAGCATGTGCACGAGGCCCTAGGGACTAGATTACAGTTCAGTACTTCCTTCCATCCGCAGACAGATGGACAGAGCGAGAGGACTATACAGACATTGGAGGATATTCTCCGATCTTGTGTGCTAGAGTGGGGCGATAGGTGGGTGAAATACCTACCGCTGGTCGAGTTCTCGTACAACAACAGCTATCATTCCTCGATCGAGATGGCTCCTTATGAGGCGTTGTACGGGAGGCGCTGCAAGTCGCCAGTTTGTTGGGATGAGCCCGCAGATACAGTCACATCCTTGCCAGAGCTAGTCCGCGAGACAGTGGATCAGGTCGGCCGCATCAGAGAGCACATGAGGATCGCTCAGGACCGCCAGAAGAAGTATGCTGACCGACGGAGGACAGAGATCGTCTTTGATGTGGGAGCTCATGTTTGGCTGAGAGTGTCACCCACCAAGGGAGTCCGACGATTTGGCATCAAGGGCAAGCTGAGCCCTAGGTATATTGGACCCTTTGAGATCCTAGAGCGTGTAGGTGAGGTGGCCTATAGATTAGCCCTACCCCCGTCTTTAGCTGGAGTTCATGATGTGTTCCATGTGTCTCAGCTCCGTAGATATGTACCCGATCCTAGCCATATCCTCGATCATTCTGACCTCCATGTTGAGCCCGACCATACCTTTATAGAGCACCCTATTAGGATCCTTGACCGTCGTGTCAAGAAGCTCAGGAACAGGGAGGTTCCTTTGCTTTTAGTTCAGTGGTTTAGGCGGGGTCCTGAGGAGGCTACCTGGGAGACCGAGGAGAGCATTCGGGCCAGTTATGGGGGAGTATTAGACGAGTTACTTGCATCGTACGTGGAGCCTAGCGTGGACATTTCCTTGACCTCGTGAGTTAGTTGGTGAGTATTGTCCGATCCTTGCTATGAGACGTGCCTTATCATTGTATGATTATGTGATTGTGCATATCTGATTGATAATTATGCACCATTTCTATGAGTATATGAGATGTTGATATCTTGATGTGCTATACCTGGAACTGAGAATACTGAAACTGACTTTAAGAATGAACCTAGGAAGTGGAATATGGGATTAGCCCTTAGAGGTGGATGTTGCCACCTCTTGAAATCCTTGAAATCTGATGGACTTAAAATAAGAGAAATGACTTGGATTTTGAAAGGTCAAACGCGTTCTAGAATTTGATTGATTAACTTGAATCGAGACCCCTTTGAAACTTCTTCAACCCGAGTTTACATTATAATGTCCCATGAAGTGGATACAAACATTTATAGGGGCACTTATAGATTGTTTGCTAAGACCGAGTGGAGACGTTATGATTCTTTTGAGTTATAATATAACCAAGAAGTCGGGGTAAGGTTGTGATAAGGGCCCATATCACATTCTTGCTACGACCAATTGGGAATGTTATGATCATGACAAAGATACTGCGAGGATCTCATAGGGGCACTTATGCGATACTCACGGGATCAATGGCGTGATCCTCGGACTCACCAATTTCGAACTTCATCCCCTTGCTTTTAAAAGGATTTTAGTCTCGAGGACGAGACTTGTTTTTAGAGGTGGATGATGTAAAGACCGAGATTTTTAAATGAATATTTTTATAATTATAAATTTAATTTTGATAAGAATTTATTCAATTTCCGAGACTCCGAAAAATTTTCAAAAATTTCCGTTCTTGAGCCAACGACTGATTTAAATTCTTTCGAATAATTCCGGCATAAACTCGTTACTCAAATTTGAAAACGAAATAATTCCGCTTTATTTTCCCAAGGCTAAAAAAATATTTTTGGATTTCGTTATTTAATTCAGACTCGATTAATTATTTTAAAACGCGTCGGGTTATGGTCGGAAAGCGGACTTCGGGATTTAATTTCGGGTAATAATTTTGACCTTCTTTAGCCAAATTTACACACAATCCCACCATCCCTCAAGCCCATCCCCTACCCCCTCCTAGCCGGCTGATTGAAGGCCTACCCCAACCCCCCCCCCCCCCCTCACCTTCATTTCTCCAGCTCCATTCCTCATCACCTCCATCTCCAACTCCTTTTCATCCTCACCATCACCTTCCTGCCCTTCACCTCTCCCTCTCTGTTCTGTCCGGAAAACCAGCACACCCCTCGCTTCCCTCCCCTCGGCGCCGATCAGCCACCACCCCCCCCCCGTAATCGGCGTCGTTGGCATCCCCGTACACCACCACGCACCACCACAATCACCTCCTCCTGTCCTCGGCGAGCAACAGCTGCACCCCAAGCCCGGAGGAGCACCCCGGAGCCTCCTCCTTCGTCGTCGGAACCCAGGAGCGTCGCCGCCGAGCCGCCTCGCCTCCGCCTCCCCTGTTTCCGTCCAAACCCACCGGTGAGCTTCGTTTCCCCTTTTTTCCGATCGAATTCATTGCAAAGCTCCGCCTCTAACCTTCCTTCACTTCTCCTAGGCCTCCCCACGACTCCTCCCTCTTCGACGGAGCCGAATCGAAACCCCGGCGAAGCTTAGGCGCGCCCGACAACCTCGGAATCCCTCGGTGAGCCCAACCTTCCCTCCTCTCCTTTGGTCCGTTCTGGGTGTGTTTGGGTCGGGGAATGAGAGCCTGAGAGTGGGGTGGGGCGAGCGAGTCGCCGGCGAGCAGCCGCCCCTCCTCTCTTCCTCTCTGTTTTTCGTTCTCGCAGGAGAACTGGGAGGGAGGAAGGGGACCGGTTCAGGCCCGGTTCCCTCCTCTTTTTTTTTTTTTTATTTATTTCTTTTGTTGGCCGGTTCACCGAAAAAAAAAGGAAACCCGGTTCACTCCCTTCCTTTTAAAATCTGATGGGTATGGGTGTTGGATCCGGGTTTGGGCCGGATATTGGATCCGGGTCTGGGCCGGAAAAGGGAGTGGGATGGGCTCTCCTTTGGGCCGGGTTGTTTTGTGGAATGGGTTGGTTTTGTTGTTTAAAATGTATTATTATTTACATTCATTCTAAAATATTATTATTAAACTTATTTTTTTCTGATTTATTTATTATTTATTTATCTCATTATTACTATTTATTAATTATTAAAAATCTGGATTATTTGAGTTAATTATTAATTATATTATTTTAAGGATATAATTCAACAACTTGTGAACCCTTTGTTAGGTTACTAAAATTAATTACTTTCTGAATTTTATTTGAATATAATATATGGAATAAATTGGAGTATTTAATTCTCTATTTTTAATATATATTTAAAGTCTAATTTGTAAATATTATTTAGTTGATTGATTATATTATTTTAATGGGTAAATGTTATTTAATTATTTTTTTTTTTGATTATGATCCTTTATATGGTCAAGTAATTGATTATCTTTCCTCGATTTATTTATTTGATTATTTAAACTAGTTTGTTGAGAATGATTGATATGAATAAATTAATTCCTAAGTTTTGATATTTGAAATGGATAATTTGAGACATTGGAATAATTCATGGGAATAAGAATGTGATTAGTTGACTAAGGATAATGATGATGATGATATTATGATCCCATTGAGGAAGGTATCGGATTATGAGAGATAGTGAAACTAGATGAGAAATGGAGATGAAATGACAATGGTGAAAATGATGAAATAGATGGGTTATATTATTATGTGTACCTTATATGTTTCTTATGTAACTTGTGTGCTTGTGTAAATTAGACTTAGACTTATAAAAAAATTATTTATGGAGTTTCTAGGTGATTTCTGATCTGTTGGATTGCCCCCCCTGCTGTCCTATTTTGCTGCTCTGCGTTACCAGGTAAGTCCTCCGGGGCTTACTCAAGTTAGAACCTCATGCCTGATGTGTCATATAGTGTGTAGGTGTTGCACCCTGCATAATCATGTAGTATCATGCTTAGGTTGCACAATTAATCGAGCATCCGTATTCTCTTTGCGTATGGTAGAACGGCCGTTAAATTGTGAGTCCTAGAGTCATTTGCTAGGGTCATAGGACGGTCCAGTCCCATCGGACTTAGTCCTCATCGAGTCAGACTGTTAAATTGATGAGCATGATTATTGATACGATGATATTGAACGCGACCGGTTCCCGCACTAACGAGCATGGGTGCGGGAGTACAAAACGCGGTCGGTTCCTGCACTAACGAGCATGGGTGCGGGAGTAGGAGAGGGACATGCCACTTGGCATTCTATGCGGGATCCCATTTAATCGTTTTCTGCCTATATACATATACAAACTGCTAGCATGCTTGAGTGTTTAATATTTTGTACTGCATTAGAGCATCCTTTATTTAGGTATAGACATATTATATGTCCTCAGTGAGGTCTTCAGGGCCCGCATGAGTGGCTCGATCTTGACTTCGTGGTTAGTTTCAGGTACCCGAACCCTTACTTGATCATGTGCTGATGTGGCGGGGAATATCTCATGGCGCAGTGAGAGGAAGAGAAAGACCAACTTGGACTCTACACTTTTGCTACTTATTTCTTCGTATTTGGTTTTGACCCGGCCCTGTCGTGGCAATTTGTATTATGTTATTTCCTTCCTTATGCTTTCGAACTTAAAACGTTTTGAGCGACTTAGGCAAGTAGGACAAGTTCAGAGGACCTAACGGCCCCATCGCGAATTTTAGGGTGCGAAATCCCTTCTTTGATCATTAAAACTTTGTTTTAAAACTCAACCCGTATTCGAATTGCAAGATCCGAACGAAGGTATCCAATCCTTCGAAACGTAACCCGAATATCTATATTTGGGCCGTTGCAGGGGGAGGGAGCTGGCCGGCGGCGGAGGAGCTGGGCTCCGGCCACTCGACACGCATCCACGGAAACAAAAGTAAAAGAAGAAGAAGGAAGGGAGGGCTCACCGGTGGGAGTTGTCTCGTCGGAAAACGCCGTCGGGGCTCGTTGGAATTGAGTTAAGCTCGCCGGAGGGGAATCAGCACCGAAATGGCCTGGGTCGACAATAGGAGGTCAAAAGGTGGAACTTTTCCGACCTATTGAGTGAAAGGAGGGGAGAGGGCTTACCGAAGTTCAAATCGGAAAAACAGGGGACGGAGGCGCCGGTGCTGGGCTCTTGGGAAGCTCTGGGACCTTCGTGGACGCCGGAGGAGAGGAGGGTGGAGCTCGGTCTCTCGAGCTTGGAAGCAAGGTGGCTGGGGAGTGAGCTCTCGGTAGAACAGAGCTCGGAGCTCTTGGCTCCGTTCGAAAATGGAGACAAGGAGGCGACGAAGGTGGTTGCTGTGCGGCGACTGACGAGGAGGACAGAGGTGGGAGTGACTGGAGGCGCAGCTTCTCGGCTTCAGATGTGACGACGAAGACGTGGGTGGCGGTGGTGGATGCGTAGCGGGAGGGTGAGGAAAGACGGTGAAAAAGGTGTGGTGGTGGTTTTCCCGTGGTTCTACAGAACAGAAAAAAAAGGGAGAGAGAGAGGAGAGGCTGAGAGTTTTACAGAGTTCAATTGGAAGAGAGAGGGAGGAGGAAGAGAGGATGAGGGTGGGTTGAGGCGTGCTCTGTATTCGGGGCAACAGAGGTAAGGTAGTGGCTTAGCAATTGCCACAGAGGGGAAAAAGACAAGGAGCAGCTGGGCTCTGCTAGGAGGAGAAAAGGGACAAGCAAGTGGTCCCAAATTACAAGGTTCAAATACCCGAAAAAAAAGAATAACCCGAAACCTCCTTACCCGATCTTATCCCGACACAATAAAAAAAATAAATTGAATTATTAAATCAAAGTTCGATCAAATTTCAAGATAATCAGAATTAAATAATTTCAATCAAAACTCGGGGCTTAAATTAGATTTTTATTAATACCCGAACTCGAAGGCGATAATCACATCCCATCAAAATCCTAATTTAAAACGATGCCGGAAGGATTTTAAATTTTGAACTCGTGCTCAAGGACGATTTTCTCACATTTTGACCGATTGAATAAAATAATAATTTATTACTCAAAATAACAATATAATAATAATAGTAAAATAAATTCAGTCTTTACACCCCAAACCCCAAACCCTAAACCCTAAACCCCAAACCCCAAGCCCCAAACCTCAAACCCTAAACCCTACTTACACTCTAGGGCTAGGCTTCCCTCTATAATTTATTTAATTTTTTTCTTTTCGGCTAAGACCTAAGTTATAATTCAACTTTGTTTTTTTTATGATTCTTTATTTTTTTTACTTGGTATAATTAATGAACATAATATATAATTCACGTTTTTTTATAGTTCTGTTTATTTCACTTATTTTATAAAATTCGGTCATATATTCACGTTTTTTTACAGTGTAAGTTATTTGACCTTTATTTAAATGGGTCGAATTATCGTAAAATTCAGAGTTCACCTAAAGATATATATTAATTTAAACTTTCGGTTATGGGTATAGAGATACTATAAAAACACAAAGTTGAACAAATATCCCGGGAAACCTTTTTCCATATAATTACCCATTTTATAAATTCTACGAAATTAATAATAATGGGAATATAACCAACCATTAATATATTAATGATAAGTTTTTTAAGTAATCTAGGGTGGTGATTTGGGAAGAATAATATATATATATATATATATATATATATATATATATATATATATATATATATATATATATATATATATATATTCACATCTTGATCGTCCATTTACATATCAATCTAACGGCCCACAATCCGGATCCTTGTGAAGTGTTTTCCACCAATACCATAAATTTTATTGTTTTATTTTTGTAAAGAGACCTGCTACTCCCTTCTCGAATCACGTGATTACTTTTTTTTCCAGAAATTGTATTGTTGTTTTTGGTAGAAATAAGATTACCATACACATCAATTATAAACTTTATGTTACTACGAAATTGAAATCAAAATTTAATTTTTTAGATTATTCAATGGTGTTCATTCATATATAAGAAGGAAATTATTATTATTACAAAATATATAAAAGAATGTAAATTTTTTATTTTTTCTTAAATAATATTATAAATTATTATTTTAATTTAGGATAAAAATCACAAAGATCGTATCTTAATTATAACAATTATCCTTCTGCAGCGTTTTCCACCAATACTATAAATTGCATTGTTTTATTGTTTTTTACAAGAGACCACTTCCTTGGGAAAAGGTTGTGACACAGCCTGCGAGTAGGCCTGCAACTCCCTTCTCCAGTCACGTCATTACTTTTTTTTCCAGAAATTGTATTGTTGTTTTTGGCATAAATAACTTTAAACTTTTAACTTTTAACTCAAAATAATACAAACTTTAAAATCAACTAAAAATCATACAAACTTTGAACTTTTAACTCAAAATAATACAAACTTTTGAACTTAAATTAGGATAAGATTCAAAATAAAATTTTATTTATCAAAATTTAAAAAAAATCTATAATTATTCATACTTTGGTGTTGCATCCTAATATTACCATACACATCATGGGAAATAAATGGAACTATTAATTGAAGAGACCACTTTCTTGGGAAAAGGCTTTGACGCAGCCTGCGAGTAGGCATGCCACTTTATTGTTTTTTACAAAGAGACCACTTCCTTGGGAAAAGGCTATGACGCAGGCTACGAGTACGCCTGCAAGTCCCTTCTCCAGTCACGTCATTACTTTTTTTTTCAGAAATTTTATTGTTGTTTTTGGCATAAATAACTTGATTACGGTAAACATCAATGATAAACTTTATGTTATTACAAAATTGAAATAAAAATTTAATTATTTAGATTATTCAATGGTGTTCTTTTATATATAAGAAGGAAATTATTATTATTATTAAAAAATATATAAAAGAATGTAAATTTTTTATTTTTGATTTTTTCGTAAATCCAAAATAAACAAAATAATATAAACTATCCACCTATAAACCAAAAATAATACAAACTTGAAAATCAACTAAAAATAATACAAACTTTGAACTTTTAACTCAAAATAATACAAACTTTTGAACTTAAATTAGGATAAGATTCAAAATAAAATTTTATTTATCAAAATTAAAAACAAATCTATAATTATTCATACTTTGCAGAAATCCACCTTTTATATTTTAAATACATCAAACCCACTATTTGATTGTCCAACTTTGTATAATACAACCCCAATTTTTAGAAATTACACAAAATTACATGAATTTTAGGATATGATTCTATTTTTTTAATAATTATGGATAAAGAGGATGTTATTTTATTTAATTTCAAAATGAAATGTGGTTTTTTTGTAAAGTTGAGTAAATAAATAGTGGTTTTGGTGTATTTAATAATAAAGGGGATGCTTTTTGTGCAAAGTGTGACTATATACTCATATTTTTGTAATTTTTGTAAATAATATTTTGTGTTGATTCTTCTTCCTAGTCCAACTTCAAAAATTTGTTTTTCTTATTGATATTAAATTTAAAATATATATTAAAAAATTCAGATTTGGTATTATTAGCAATACAATTTCTGGAAAAATCTCAATGGTGTTATTAAATTTTATTGTTTTGGTAGAAGTAACTTGATTACCATAGACATCAATCATAAACTTTATATTACTAAGAATTAAATGAAAATTTAATTATTTAGATTATTCAATAGTGTTCATTTATATATAAGAAGGAAATTATTTTTTAAAAAAAATATATAAAAGAACTTAAATTTTTTAATTTTTCTTAAATAATATTATAAATTATTATTTTAATTTAGGATAAAAATCACAAAGATCGTATTTTAATTATAACAATTAACCTTCTGCAGCGTTTTCCACCAATACTATAAATTGCATTGTTTTATTGTTTTTTACAAGAGACCACTTCCTTGGGAAAAGGCTATGACGCAGGCTGCGAGTATGCCTGCAAGTCCCTTCTCCAGTCACGTCATTACTTTTTTTTTTTCAGAAATTTTATTGTTGTTTTTGGCATAAATAACTTGATTACGGTACACATCAATGATAAACCTTATGTTACTACAAAATTGAAATGAAAATTTAATTATTTAGATTATTCAATGGTGTTCTTTTATATATAAGAAGGAAATAATTATTATTATTAAAAAATATATAAAAGAATGTAAATTTTTTATTTTTGGTGTTTTCGTAAATCCAAAATAAACAAAATAATATAAACTATCCACCTATAAACCAAAAATAATACAAACTTGAAAATCAACTAAAAATAATACAAACTTTGAACTTTTAACTCAAAATAATACAAACTTTTGAACTTAAATTAGGATAAGATTCAAAATAAAATTTTATTTATCAAAATTAAAAACAAATCTATAATTATTCATACTTTGCAGAAATCCACCTTTTATATTTTAAATACATCAAACCCACTATTTGATTGTCCAACTTTGTATAATACAACCTCAATTTTTAGAAATTACACAAAATTACATGAATTTTAGGATATGATTCTATTTTTTTAATAATTATGGATAAAGTGGATGTTATTTTATTTAATTTCAAAATGAAATGTGGTTTTTTTGTAAAGTTGAGTAAATAAATGGGTCGAATTATCGTAAAATCCCGAGTTCGCCTAACGATAGTAATTTAAAGGAAAAATGACTCAAAATAATACAAACTATGAGATATGAACTAAAAATAATACGAACTATAAAAAAGTCTCAAAATAATACAAACTTTAAAATCAACAAAAAATAATACAATCAAATAAATTTTGACTTTCTTTAGATAATACAAACTTTTGAACTTAAATTAGGATGAGATTTAAAATAGATAATGATTTTTTGTGTATTTAAAATAAAGGGGATGCATTTGTGCAAAGTGTGACTATATACACATATTTTTGTAATTTTGTTAAATAATGTTTTGTTTTGATTCTTCTCCTAATCCAACTTCAAAATTTTGTATTATTTTGAGTTAAAAGTTTATAGTTCGTATTATTTTTAGTTTATAGGTGGATACAATTTTTTATAGGTGAATAAAATTGTATATATATATATTCACATTATAGAAAACACCCAAATTTCAATTATATATTCACATCTTGATCGTCCATTTACATATCAATCTAACGGCCCACAATCCGGATCCTTGTGAAGTGTTTTCCACCAATACTATAGTTATGTTGATATTTCCTTGTTCTTTAAGTTAATTGGAATCCAGATAATATCTATTTTTTTAAGTCAGGAAAGAGATGTACTATCTATTATATGAACATAACTATAATATAGATATGTTGATATTATATGATTTGATAATATCTATATAAACATGAAACTTGCAATTCAAAATATAATTATAACTATAGTTATGTGGTGGGCATTATAAGTATATATGTTGGGCTCAACTTTACATGCCAAATTATTTTACATAATATTTTCAGGGGTTATACATCTTTATGTTGATATATAGGATTATTCAATGAAAATTTAATTATTTAGATTATTCAATGGTGTTCATTTATATATAAGAAGGCAATTATTATTATTATTAAAAATATATATAACAGAATGTAAATTTTTTATTTTTTATTTTTCCGTAAATCCAAAATAAATTAAATTTAAGATACACTTAAAACCCAATCAAGATATTTTACACAATCAAGATATTAAATCTAATTTAATCTAATAAACTTTAAAGATATTTTACCAAATCAACATATTGAAAATTATATTCCTAAATATTTACTTGTTTTATTATATTTGTTTTGATTCAATTTCAATATAATATATAAATATGTATTAAATTGAATGATTTTTTTTATTGTGGCAGTATTCTTTTGACATTATTATTGTCACTCAACTGAACCATGTTGAGTATTTTAGATCAAGGTAGAAACATTGCTTTCCCTCATAAATTCTATCAAAATTGGTATGAAAAACAACAAAGGTTCGATCGGATAAGAGGGTTTAAAACAAACTGATCAACATCCATGCATTAATATATATATATATATATATATATATATATATATATATATATATATATATATATATATATATATATATATATATCCCGATAGGTACATTGATGATTTGGAAAACAATGTACGTACAACGTACTTAATTAAGCATAGAGGAAGGCTATCTCTACCTCGGAAATTAAAGGAAAATAACAATATAGCTAGGGGCTATCTCCCTCGCAAATTCAAATAAACATGAACCCTAAAACAGACGTACTGCATGGCTGGACTCCATCGACAATTCAAACAAGAGGATCAATCATCGTCAAGGTCGATGATCTTCGTCTTCGCTGGACTCGCCGCCACGGTTAAATAAATTACACCCGAAGGACTCCCAGCAGTAGCCTTCTTGGTTTGGGTGGGTGCAGACGTCGTTGGAGAGCTCTCCAGCAGGAGCCTCCTCTGCAAGGCGACCTTCGAAGATGGGGTAACGCTACCCTCGTCGTTGGCCGGGGGGGCCATTGATGGTTGCATGTTCGGCATCGAACATCCACAATAAGTCCACCAGGGGCACGTCTCCGGCCAGTAAGGTCTTCATAATTGGTCCGTTGCCGGTGTTAATGGCCCTTTGGAACAATACCTTCGTCATAAACTCCATGGTGGAGAGTCTAGCAGCGAGACTCTCATTATAAAACTCCATACCCTGGGCGGAAATGGGTGTTACTGGCTTTGGTGATGATGTGTGGGAAACGGGTGTTTTCGGAGAGGGTTTGGATTTTGGAGTGGCTTTTGCTTTCTTGACCATCTTAGCTTGCTAACAAGTTAGGGAATTAGGAAAAGAAATGGGAGAAGATGATCGAATTGAGTGTGAAGATGTTAGAGTATGTATGCCCTAATTTATAGGGCATTACAATGGAATGGAAGAGTCGATCAGGATGAGGCGTGTTCATGAAAAAAAAATTGATAGTAATCATTACTTCAATTCAAGGATTTCATTGGGCAGTTTTTATATACCAATGGGTTTTCTTCATTTGCAATCAACATGATCCTAGCTAGGGTAATAGAGTGGCCATAAAATGGATAAATATATCCGGAATATACAAATATCTATTTACATTACACAGATTATATATGTAGATTATTTGGAGAAATGCTATATAATCTTGTTGGAAGAGATTATGTAGATTATTTGGAGAAATGCTCCACAATCAAAATGAGCCTAACTGTTGGAGAGTTTACCTACACCATTCTCCCCAATTTAATTGATATATATGATGAACAAACTAATTACATATTTAAAGAAACCCTAGAACTAGAGCATCTATATATAAACTCTTAGCATGTTTGTGTGTTTACTATTTCCGCACTGCATTAGAGCATCCTTTATTTAGGTATAGACATACTATATGTCCTCAGCGAGGTCTTCAGGGCCCGCATGAGTGGCTCGACCTTGACTCGTGGTATAGTTTCAGGTGTTTATCCTTGCTTGTTCCGTGCTTCTATGACGAGGGTTTCATCTGGGGCGTTCAACTAACCGAGAGACCGACTTACCACCATACTCGACACTTTAAAGGTTTTATACTCGTTTATATTAGTTTTGACCCGGCTTCGCTGTAACGGCCCAGATTATAAATCCAGGTTACGTTTAGAGGGAAGAATTATCCCTCTGTCAGATCTTGCAATCCAAGTACGAGCTGCTTATTTATTAACTTCAAATTATAACTCTGTTTATGTCTTAAGAATTTAATGAAGAAAAAGGGGATTTCAAACCCTCGAGACAGTCAAAAGAGATAAAACGAGAACATGTCCTAATTCAACTAGTCAAAACTCAAAAGAGATAGAACGAGTTTAAATCAATATAAATACAACATGTTTCTAAATGACAACTTAACCAAAATATTTGTAAAGTCAAGCCAGAATAAGTGAAGTCTTTTTAACACTCTCGTCCCGTGAGAATACCCCGCCATAGAAGCAATTCAGCAAGCAAAGGGAGCGGGTACCTGAAACTATACCACAAGTCAAGGTCGAGCCACTCATGCGGGACCGGAAGTCCTCGCTGAGGTTATATAATACGCCTATACCTAGAATAAAGGATGACTAATGCAGTACAAGATTTAAATCACATAAGCATGCTTTGACAGTTATAATATGCGGAAAAAATGTAAAGGGCCCAAGACAATGCCAAGTGGCATATCCCTCTCCTACCTCTGCACCCTTTCCCGTTAGTGCAGAGACTGGCCAGTTCGTTGCTATAGCATAGCATATCCTCGTGGTGGTGCACTCACCCACGGTATCATCATCATAACATAAATTAAAACATGCCCGATGGTGCTGGGCTATCATCATGCTCATATCGACTCGATAGACTCAGGGCACCCGATGGGGCTGGGCTACCCTATGACCCTAGCAAAGACTCTAGGACTATCACAGATAACGGCCGTTCTGTTTCAAACGCATAAAGAATAGGGATGCTCATTCATAAGTGCAAGTCCTAACATGATACTACATGACATGCTTTTATGCATACGCAACACCTACATAGTATATAACACATCAGGCATGAGGTCCAATCACTTGAGCAAGCCCCGGAGGACTTACCTGGAGTCTTCATATTCACTTAGCGAGCAAACAACCCACTCAGAGAATCATCCATCAGCAACCAAGCCACTTAGAGAACCATTCAATCACACTAGCAAATAATAAGCAAGGAATAGCTCATCAATACATATTTAATTAACACACAAGCAGACTTCCAAAACAACCCAGAACTAACTGACATTTTAGTTAAGTAACGTAGCATTCTCATCATAACCATCATTCTCAATTAACCTTATTCTCATCAAGTATGAAACTTAGCTCAAAGTCTTACCAATATCATCATTTAAAACATCTTACTTTATATCAAGTTCAGGTTTTCCTTAAACATGTTCTCAAGTAACCATCAATTATCAAGTACTCAAATACTCAACAAAGTCATAAGTTCTCAAAACCAAGGATCAACAAGTCTTATTTATCAAACTCGCATAATAAATCATGTTCAAAGAGTAACCAAGGTAAGTCGGCATATAAGAACTAAGGTTAAATCGTAACTAAGCCATATTTTAAAGTCATAGTCATACCAAGGAAGTCCATGTATAGTAAGTTCACGAGGCACATCAAGCTCTCAAGATATTTCTTACATAGTTACTCTATAATTCAACCGACTAACGAATCAAAAGCATCCATATTATTACTCTAGTTAACCGAAACACCTAGCTAGTCACATTACATCATTAGAGTCAATTTGAAAGTTATTTCTGTTTTGTAATAATTATATCACAAAAAAAAACAATTTCTATCTTATAGATTTTATTTAATTAAACAAAAGTCATAAAATAATCCTACACATCTTAATACGTTCAAAACAATATTCAATCATTAGCTCAAAATCCAAAAAGTATTTCCAAGTCTCGGTATAAGAAAGCGGAATATTTCCAAGTCTCGGTATAAGAAAGCGGAATGTGTCTGTTTTTAAATTGAATTCAAATATATGCCGAAACTTGCTTTAGCTAAAACGAAAGTCATTTTGATCGAGGACGAAGATTTCAAAATTTTTGGAATCTCATATATTTAATATTGAGGTTAAATTATAATTCATAAAATAATATTTTAAAATTTCGTTCTTTACATTCGCCGAGGCAAATTGTACTGTCAATTTCTTTTCTTTATGTTTTGAAACTCAACCCGTACTCGAATTGTAAGATCCGAACGAAGGTATTCAATCCTTCGAAACATAACCCGAATATTTATATTTGGGCCGTTACAGGGGGACAATCAGCTTTATTGGAAGTTGGCGGTTGAGTAAACAGCAGCCTGCGCCTTTGGCTCTGATGAAATAGACAAATGAGACAAGAGAATCCGTCAAAATATCGGATCCTTCTTCTAAAAACTGCGCGCGATTTAATTTCAAAAAGAACTAAATTAATAGACATGAAAACATAAATATTATTAAGCAAATATTGATTTCAAATCTCAATGACATGAAAAAATATGATTATTTGATGATAATAATTTTAATATTTTGAAAAAAAATAGACATGAAAAGAAATGGCTAAATAATTTTAAATTCAAATTTTAACAAAAAAATATGATTCGAAATCAAAAATATGATTATTTGATGATAATAATTAAAATTATGTTTCGAAAAATATTAATATTAATATTTTTAATTTTTAATAAAAAATATAAATTTGGTGATTTTGAAAAAAAAATTACAGATTTAATTTTAAAAAGAACAAAATAGACATGAAAAGAAATGGCTAATTAAATAATTTTAAATTAAAATTTTGACGGGTAAATATGGGATTTTACAAAAGACCAAAATAGACATTCCTGGAGGAAAATTCGAAATCAAAAATAATGTATAAGGGCAAAATAGAAAATTGAATTAAAAAAAATAAAAAATGTATAATAATAAGGGTATATATTGATTAAAATGTAAATAATGCTACTTCTTATAAAAAAAATCAAACGTACAAAGTGGTTCTTAATATATATAAGAACTATAATAAGGTGGGACTAAACAATAAAATTACAAAAAATCATATAAAGAAAAAATGAAAATAAAAATACAAACAATAGAATAATAATAATTATGATAATAACGGAAGTTGCTAGTAACAACAAAAATACAAACAATAGAATAATAATATATATATATTCACATTGTAGAAAACACCCAAATTTCAACTATATATTCACAACATCTTGATCGTCCGTTTACACATCAATCTAACGGCCCACAATCCGGATCCTTGTGAAATGTTATCCACCAATACCATAAATTGCATTGTTTTTTTTTTAAAAAGGTGACCTCTTTCTTGGGAAAAGGCAAACACGCAGGCTGCGTGTTTGCCTGCTACTCCCTTCTAATTGGTCATTACTTTTTTTTTAAGAAATTGTATTTTTTTTTATGGTAGAAATAAAGCCACGTGATTACCACACACATCAAAGTACTATCAAACTTGATTATTTTGAATATAAACACGAAACTTACAACTCAAAATATATATAATATAATTATAACTATAGTTATGTGAATATTCCAATTATATGATTTGGTATTACATTGGAGATTAATATATTAATCAATGTCATATATAAAATCGAATTTATTTGAAAATATAATTATCATTAATTACTCTCCAATAATATCCGTATTACATTTTATTTGAAAATTCACGAAACAAGTCGGAAATATAAATGCTTTGATGGATATATACAGAGTACTATATATTTACACTATATATATTGATGTGTAGAAGATCCTTGAATGGGATCGAATATCATATGTAATATATATATCGAATGGAGGCAAACTCAAAATATAAAATAATGTATAGGGGCTAAATGGAAAATTGAATTATAAAATAAACAATACAATAATTGTAATGGGGTTTACTATTCATTCAAGAGAATTCGCCTTTGTAGATGTAAGTATTGGATGTATATTAATAATAAGGGTATAATTTGATTAAAATGTAAATAAGGGTACTTCTTATTATAAGAAGTATAGGGTGGGATAAAACAATACAATATCAAAAAGAACAAAATAGACATGGAAAAAAAAGTAAATATTTTTAAATTTAGACTTTAATGGGTAAATATATGAGATTTTACAAAAATAAAACAAAAAGACCAAAATAGGCACGATGAATGGAGGAACTTATATAAAATAAATTTATTCAACTAATACTTATGAACTTATATGTCTTGTTCTCAATCTCAAATCTCGATTTTCGATCTCGATCTCAATCTCAAATCTCGATCTCAATCTCAAATATCGATCTCAACCATTAACTCAGTCTCAAATATTAATCTCAATTCTCGGATATAAAAACTCAAAATCAAAAGTCAATCTTGATATATCTTAATCTTGATTTCAAATGTGAATGACAAATCTCAGTTATCGATCTCAAACTTAATACTCCCAATTCACAAATATGAAATATCAATATCAAAAGTCCATCTTGATCTTAATCTTGATTTCAAATCTCAATAAATATATAAAATATCGATCTCAAGCTTAATCTCAAGCTCAAATATCAAACCTCACGCTCAATTCTCAAATATAAAATCTCAATATCAAATTGTCGATCTTGATCTTAATCTCGATTTCAAATCTCCATGACAAATCTCAAAACTATGTTGATCAAATTAAACTTCCTCGATCAATCAAAGTACTCTCTTAGCGAATCGAGAAAATATATTTGATAAACTTTGCATTTTAGTTTAAATATTCGGGAAAAAAATATTTGATCAAATTAAACTACCTCTATCGATCAAAATACCCTAAACCCTAAACCCCAAACCCTAAACCCTAAACCCCAAACCCTACACCCCAAACCCTACGTACACTCTAGGGATATAGTTTATTTAATTTTTTCCTTTCCGGCTAAGACGTAAGTTATAATTCAACTTTATTTTTTTATGATTCTATATTTTTTTAACTTAGCATAATTAATGTATATAATTTATAATTCACGTTTTATTTTATAATTCTTTTTATTTCACTTATATTATAAAAGTCTGTCATATATATATATATATATATATATATATATATATATATATATATATATATATATATATATATATATATATATATATATATATATATATATATATATATATATATATATTCACGGTATTTTACAAAGTGTAAGTTATTTGACCTTTATTTACTTGGGGCGATGTAAATAATGTAAATTTGGTGATTTTGAAAAAAAAATTACAGATTTAATTTTAAAAAGAACAAAATATACATGAAAAGAAATGGCTAACTAAATAATTTTAAATTCAAATTTTGACGGGTAAATATGGGATTTTACAAAAGACCAAAATAGACATTCCTGGAGGAAAATTCGAAATCAAAAATAATGTATAAGGGCAAAATAGAAAATTGAATTAAAAAAAATAAAAAATGTATAATAATAAGGGTATATATTGATTAAAATGTAAATAATGCTACTTCTTATAAAAAAAATCAAACTTATAAAGTGGTTCTTAATATATATAAGAACTATAATAAGGTGGGACTATAATAAGGTGGGACTAAACAATAAAGTTATAAAAAATCATATAAAGAAAAAATGAAAATAAAAATACAAACAATAGAATAATAATAATTATGATAATAACGGAAGTTGCTAGTAACAACAAAAATACAAACAATAGAATAATAATATATATATATATATATATTCACATTGTAGAAAACACCCAAATTTCAACTATATATTCACAACATCTTGATCGTCCGTTTACACATCAATCTAACGGCCCACAATCCGGATCCTTGTGAAATGTTATCCACCAATACCATAAATTGCATTGTTTTTTTTTTTAAAAAGGTGACCTCTTTCTTGGGAAAAGGCAAACACGCAGGCTGCGTGTTTGCCTGCTACTCCCTTCTAATTGGTCATTACTTTTTTTTTAAGAAATTGTATTTTTTTTTATGGTAGAAATAAAGCCACGTGATTACCACACACATCAAAGTACTATCAAACTTGATGATTTTGAATATAAACACGAAACTTACAACTCAAAATATATATAATATAATTATAACTATAGTTATGTGAATATTCCAATTATATGATTTGGTATTACATTGGAGATTAATATATTAATCAATGTCATATATAAAATCGAATTTATTTGAAAATATAATTATCATTAATTACTCTCCAATAATATCCGTATTACATTTTATTTGAAAATTCACGAAACAAGTCGGAAATATAAATGCTTTGATGGATATATACAGAGTACTATATATTTACACTATATATATTGATGTGTAGAAGATCCTTGAATGGGATCGAATATCATATGTAATATATATATCGAATGGAGGCAAACTCAAAATATAAAATAATGTATAGGGGCTAAATGGAAAATTGAATTATAAAATAAACAATACAATAATTGTAATGGGGTTTACTATTCATTCAAGAGAATTCGCCTTTGTAGATGTAAGTATTGGATGTATATTAATAATAAGGGTATAATTTGATTAAAATGTAAATAAGGGTACTTCTTATTATAAGAAGTATAGGGTGGGATAAAACAATACAATATCAAAAAGAACAAAATAGACATGGAAAAAAAAGTAAATATTTTTAAATTTAGACTTTAATGGGTAAATATATGAGATTTTACAAAAATAAAACAAAAAGACCAAAATAGGCACGATGAATGGAGGAACTTATATAAAATAAATTTATTCAACTAATACTTATGAACTTATATGTCTTGTTCTCAATCTCAAATCTCGATTTTCGATCTCGATCTCAATCTCAAATCTCGATCTCAATCTCAAATATCGATCTCAACCATTAACTCAGTCTCAAATATTAATCTCAATTCTCGGATATAAAAACTCAAAATCAAAAGTCAATCTTGATATATCTTAATCTTGATTTCAAATGTGAATGACAAATCTCAGTTATCGATCTCAAACTTAATACTCCCAATTCACAAATATGAAATATCAATATCAAAAGTCCATCTTGATCTTAATCTTGATTTCAAATCTCAATAAATATATAAAATATCGATCTCAAGCTTAATCTCAAGCTCAAATATCAAACCTCACGCTCAATTCTCAAATATAAAATCTCAATATCAAATTGTCGATCTTGATCTTAATCTCGATTTCAAATCTCCATGACAAATCTCAAAACTATGTTGATCAAATTAAACTTCCTCGATCAATCAAAGTACTCTCTTGACGAATCGAGAAAATATATTTGATAAACTTTGCATTTTAGTTTAAATATTTGGGAAAAAATATTTGATCAAATTAAACTACCTCTATCGATCAAAATACCCTAAACCCTAAACCCCAAACCCCAAACCCTAAACCCCAAACCCTAAACCCTAAACCCCAAACCCTAAACCCCAAACCCTACGGACACTCTAGGGCTATAGGGTTCCCTATAGCCCTAGATCATTGGACATGGTCCTTGGACTCACCTTTTAAAACTTCATCCCCTTTCCTTAAAATGATTTTAGTCTGGGGGACGAGACTTGTTTTTAGAGGTGGATGATGTAAAGACTCGGAATTTTAAGATATTATTTTATAAATTAAGAATTAATTTTGATTTAATTGGGATTTGAATTCTAAGGATTCGGAAAATTTTGAATAATTCTGTCCTTGAGCAAACAATTTGTCTGAATTCTTTCAATCAAATTCCGGCATAAATTTGTTATTTAAATTCGAAAGTGAATTCATTTCGCTCTATTATTTTAAGGCCTATAAATATTTTCGGGTTTCATTATCTAATTCGGATTCGAATGTTTATTTTAAAATGATTTTAATTGCGTTGGGGTAAGGTCGGAAAGCGGGTTTAAAAATTTATTTTCGGGTATTAATTTTGACTGTCTTTTACCCATTTTCACACTCAACCTCACCCACCTACTCCCTCCTACCTACCTTAACCTGCAGCTTAGCCACTCCTCACCCATCCCTCTCCTCACCTTAATTTCACTGTCATCACCATTCCCCCTGTTCACTTTCCATCCCATCTCCTTTCACTCCACCCTCCTCCCGCATCTTCCTCATCCATCATCAATGCCACCATCACGTCCATCCACCTTCACTCCACTCAAGCAACAGCAGGCCACCAAGCCACCCGAGAGCACCTCCGACAACACCAGACCGCCACCAGCTCCCTCCTTTGGGCGACGAACACCGTGCCCGACTCTACTCCCCTGTTCCGAGCACCCTACCTTTTGACGAATCGAGACGGAGCCACCGCTGCGAGTCCAGGAACGCCGAAGAGGAGCAACTCAGAGGTTCAACGGAATTGAGCATGGGCCTGAGCCGCCGGAGACCCGAGACGCAACGACGCCACCGAGAGCTTATCCCCACCATAGCTGGCAGCCGACGAGCCCTCGGCATCACCTTTCGATACACCTGCGATCCCCGACCGACGAGGATGAGCCCCGACCCCACCCTAGCGAATCGAAGGAGCCGCTTCCTCCTCGGTGAGCCTCCTTTTCTCTGATTTTGTTTCTTTAGAATCTAGGAACTGAGATCGGGTAGGCGGGAGGAAAGAGAAGCCTCTCCATGTGGGGCCCGATTTTATTTTTATTTTATTTTATTTTTTTCTTATGGGACCGGTTGGGGATTTAAAAAAAAAGGGGGTCCGGTTTGGGCGGGTTCGGTTTGGGTTTAATTAGGTTGGTCCGGTTCGGTTTTCCTTTATTTTTGGTTGGTTGGTCCAATTTCAGGATTTATTTTATTTATTTATTTAATTATTTAATTACTTATTTTATTATTATTTTATTTTTTCCATTATTATATATTTATTATTATTAGTTATTAATTCTGATTTATTTATTTAATTATAATTTATTTAAACTATTTAATGATTTATTTTGGTCAAATGTGGTATTTAAATGGTTGGAATTAACATATATTATGGAAATGATTTATTGCTAAGCAATTGTTTAAAAGTTATTTCTCTACTTGGTGATTAAATGTTAGAAATGTTTATTACATGTTATTTTTATAATAATGTTAATTTTGAGTTGATATTTATTATAATTAAATTATTAAGATTCTATTTGAAAGTGTTAGTTATATGATTATGTTAAATGTTTACTAAAATTGTTTTACATGTTTATAATTGTTATTAGATTATTATTAGTATCATTATCCTGGTTTATTAATAAAACTAATATATTCTGTAAATTATTTATATATTATAAGTTGTTTAAAAGTAGAATTATTGGCATATTATATGTTATGATATGATGTTTTTAACATGTGTTTTTAGAAAAGTTAAAGTGGTTTATTAATGTTATTTTAGTTGTGTGGTTTATTAAAATGGGATGATTTGGTGTTTTAACTAGTTAAATATTGTTTGAGAAATTGTTTAAAGAAGGTTTAGGGTTTCCCAAAATGTTTTAAAGTTGGTTGAAATCATAGTTAATATTTTCAGTAGTGATCTTTGACTTGTATTTTGAGAAATGTTTCTCAAATGGATTATTATTTTAAAACCGATATGCGGAATTATTTTAATGATATAGTCTTGTGAAGTTTCTTTAAACGCTTAAATGGTTAATGTTGGAATTTGACTAAGTGTTATTTTATTTAATGGATTTTAGAAACTCGTGAAGTGATTTGCTCGGAACTTGACTTGGGAACTTGATTAATGGAATTATTTGAGAATTTATGTGATTGAGATATGAGTAAATATGAATTCGAAGCATGATATGTTGAGATGATATATGATGATATGAGATGTTGAGTTAAGTTAGATGAACGATTTTGATGGTATGAATAAGATGTGGTGATGAGAATATGCCCAAGTTGTGGAGAGGAGATGAGAAATTGAATTGAGACATTAATGTTGTTGATGATGATGGGATTATTAACTTATATATGTTTTATGTGAATCTTATGTGTGCTATTTGATATGCTTTGTGTAAGTTAGACTTAGACTTAATTATTATGTTACTTATCTTCTAGGTGATCTCTAATCTATATGGATTTGCTTGATTGTTGTATTGCCTGGATTCTGCGCTTCTCCAGGTAAGTTCCTTGAACTTACTCATGATGGGCGCTTTATGCACTGGGTGTTATATAGTAGGCTAGTGGTCATGCACCATACGACTTAGAATCATACTTAGGACCTAAAACGGAAACCATATGTCTTGCTATCTGTCTTTGCTAGAAAACGGCCATTCTAGGTGTTTATTGATTGAGACCTTTTTATTTATTCTTGTCATCCTAGTTGGTGCTTATATAGAAAGTTGCTTGCACTCGATGATGCGGTAGGCTTTTGGTATGGAAAGTTGCTTGCACTCGATGATGCGGTAGGCTTTCTAGTAAGTGCATTAGGACTCCTAGAGCCTTAGGCCTTATATAAGTGTCATTGCTTGTCTTCCTTTCATAGTTAGTAGGCTCATTGCGTGGGGTTGGCCTGCACCGTAGGGTGAGGTAGCTCCTTTGATGGTGAGTTGCTATAGGATTTCTTAGGTGTAAAGACCGAGATTTTTTAAATATTATTTCTATAATTATAGATTTTATTTTCGATTTAAGATTTTATTTAATTTCTAAAACTACAAAAAAAATTTCGAAGATTTTCGTCCTCGAGCAAGCGATTTATTTTAATTCTTTCGAGATGAATTCCGGCATGAACCTAATATTTGATTTGAAATGAATTTATTTCCGCTTTATTATTCTGTGGCTTGAAAATATTTTCGAGTTTCATTATCCCATTCAAATTCGAATAATTATTTTAAATTTATTTTAATCACTCGTGTTAAGGTCGGAAAGCGGGTTTCAAGATTTATTCCGGGTATTTAATTTGACTTTCTCCAATAGTACCTTTCAGCCACCCTAAGCCCACTGCAGGGACCTAGGCACCTACCCCTTATTTCATCTTGTCAACTCCATTCCTACCATCTCCCTATATCTCTAGCTACATAAACACATCCCCACACACACACAAACTCATTGCCCTGTTGTTCATTAGCCGAGAGCCATCACCATTCCACCTTGACCTTTAATCTCTTCTTTCGTTCTGATTTCCGAGCACCCCATCTCAGTAGCTCCATCTTCCTCCTCCCATCCTTCTTCATCAACAATCCCTTGGCACCCATTTCCATTTCCACTTCCTCCCTTCCCTGTGCTTCCTCCATTTTCGACAGCAACACATCACACACAAAAACCCAGCTTACACTTAACTCTCTTCTCCGTCACCTCTGTCCGGGCGCACCTCCGGGTGACCATCACCAGCCGAGCACCATCCCCATGGCAGGGCCTGCTTAGCCGCTCCGGGAAGCCTTCTCCTTTCTTGTTGCAGCCCTGTGTTCAGTCCGAGGAGTGACGCTAAGCCGAGATCAAACCTCCGGCGAGCCCTCGAACCCACGGTGAGCACCCCGCAACCTTCCACTTTCAATTTTCGTTTGCTTGCTCTTAGAGGCCTTTCCGTCCTCCGTCGTTTTGAATCTGGAGAGAGAGGGTGGTGCGAGAGCGTTGAAGAGTGAGCATGATAGTGAGTCGGCAAGGTCGAGAGCGGGGATGGCGAGAACGAGAGGTCGAGGGTGGCGAAGACGTGAGTGTGAGAGCGGGCGTGAGTGCGAGCGATTGGGAGAGAGCATGGGCGAGCGAGCGGGAGTAAGCATGGTGAGGAATCTGGCCGAGGTCAGAGCAAGGCTGAGGGCGAGAGTGCAGGAACGGGATATTGATCAAGAGACCAGGGAAGGAGACGAAGCTAGAGGGAAGGGGAAGAAGAAACGTGAGCTGAGTGGGTGGGCCGGTTCTTTTTTTTAATTTCTTTGGGTCAGGTATGGAGATGAGAGTTGGGCTGGGTTTACATATTTGGGCCGGATATTTTGTTTAGAGTGCAAAAGGATAGCTTGGGCCCAATAATTTTGTGTTAAAATTCAGAAATGAGTTAATTGAAATTGGTCCATTTGGAATTTAATTGGAATTGGTCCGGTTTTGGTTTTATTTATTTATTTATTTATTACTTATTCTGAATTATTTAATTATTATTTAATCATTATGATTTCATTTATTATTTAATTGACTATTGTTCAAATACTTATTCATTGGCTATTTTCTTATGTGTTAAAATATTTAAGTGCTTGTGTGACTATTTGGTTGTTTTAAGGAGTTAATATATATTATTTGAAATGTTTCTAAAATGTCAGAATTTAGTAAGATAGAGATTTTGAAATAAGTTATGACTGAATTATTTTAATAGTATAATTTTTTTTGCAAGTTGGCTAAAGGTGCAATGTTTTATAAATGGCATTTGGCTAAGTATGATTTTAAAAGAATTGTCTGACTATCGAGTTGATTTCCTTGAGTTTTAAATGGCTCCGACTAACTTTAAAACCGACTTATTTGGACTTAACTTGGAAAATTGTTTGAAGAGTCTTACTTGTGAATTTATGTGAATATGTTATGGGTATGAGTTCCAAGTATGAGTTATCAAGTGATGAAATATGAGATGCTATATGATTATGCATGATAAGATGGCGAGTAAGATATTAAATGTGAGATAATTGATGGAAAGGAATTAAGGAAATTGATGTTATGAGGGGTGTGTTTGGATTCCAAATGCATTATGTTTATAATGCAAAATGATAAGGCGGTGTTTGGTTATCAATTTTTTTAAGGTGTTTAAATTATGATGTTTTTGGATTCCAGGATGTATTAATTATAATGCAATTATTTTATCTCGATTTATGTGTTATTTGGTTAAATTACGGTTTTAACTCGATTTTTACGAGATTTTTATTTTTGGAACCAAACACGCACATAAAATGAGGTAAAATAATTGCATTATAAATAAAATGCAATGGAATCCAAACACACCCGAGATAGTCGAGATAATGATGATGATGTTATGACTAATAATTGATGATAAATTATGTGTAGTGGCAAATGGACCCCCTTCTGTGCAGTATACTTATTATGTTATTTATTGAATTACTAGGTGATCTCTGATCTATCTGGACTTGCTATGACTTTGTTATTTCCTTGGATTCTGCGCTTCCCCAGGTAAGTCCTCCGGGGCTTACTCAAGTTAGAACCTCATGCCTGATGTGTCATATAGTGTGTAGGTGTCGCATCCTGCATATTCATGTAGTATCATGCTTAGGTTGCACAAATTAATCGAGCATCCGTATTCTCTTTGCGTATGGTAGAACGGCCGTTAAATTGTGAGTCCTAGAGTCATTTGCTAGGGTCATAGGACGGTCCAGTCCCATCGGGCTTAGTCCTCATCGAGTCATACTATTAAATTGACGAGCATGTCTATTGATACGATTGATGATGTTATGATATTGAACGCGACCGGTTCCCGCACTAACGAGCATGGGTGCGGGAGTATAAAACGCGGTCGGTTCCTGCACTAACGAGCATGGGTGCGGGAGTAGGAGAGGGACATGCCACTTGGCATTCTGTGCGGGATCCCATTTAATCGCTTTCTGCATATATATATAAACTGCTAGCATGCTTGAGTGTTTAATATTTCCGCACTACATTAGAGCATCCTTTATTTAGGTATAGGCATATTATATGTCCTCAGCGAGGTCTTCAGGGCCCGCATGAGTGTCTCGACCTTGACTTTGTGGTTAGTTTCAGGTACCCATACCCTTGCTTGATCATGTGCTGTTGTGGCGGGGGATATCTTATGGCGCAGTGAGAGGGAGAGAATGACCGACTTGAACTCCACCCTTTTGCTACTTATTTCCTCGTATTTGGTTTTGACCCGGCTTCGCCGAGGCAAGTTGTATTGTCAATCTCCTTTCTTTATGTCTTGAACTATAAATGGTTTTGAGCGACTTAGTCGAGTAGGACAAGTTATGGTCCCTAATGGACCGCTCTCGAATTTAGGGTGTGAAATCCCTTCTTTTAGCACTCGCACCTTGTTTTGAAACTCAACCCGTACTTGAATTGCAAGATCCGAACGAAGGTATCCAATCCTTCGAAACGTAACCCGAATATTTATATTTGGACCGTTACATTAGGAGCCTAGAGGGACATGCTTTTTGGCATTTCTTGTAATTGGCGCGCTTCTTTATTTATTTCTGCATTTACTTATCTGCATGCTTATCTGTTTAAATTCCGTTTTGCATTACGCATTTTATCTTAGGAATAGGATGCTTATTATATGCCTCTCAGAGTGTTTACACACGCGCAGGAGTGACCCGATGATTGACCCAGATCCCCTTCTTTTTTTTTAGATTCAAGTAACCGTTAGCCGCTATCTTTGCTCATATGGATGCTTGGCGGGTTTAGACTTTTGGCGTTAGATCGAGAGCTTGAGAGACCACTAAACTTTCTTTCTTTTAAAATATTTTGCGTCGTTTTGACCCGGCTCAGTCGTGGCGCTCTTTTGGATTGTATTTTGATTTAAACCTTACTTCTTTTTATTGCGAAAACTTGTGACTCGTACTCGGATTGTAAGATCTAGTTGGAAGGTAACCTTGCCTTCTTAAACGTAACTCGGATAATTAGGTTTTCTTTCCTAGGCCCAAGGGAGGGCAAATAGGGGAAAGAATATCCTTATTTTCCGGGCCGTTACATATATATATATATATATATATATATATATATATATATATATATATATATATATATATATATATATATATATATATATATATATATATATATATTCACGGTATTTTACAAAGTGTAAGTTATTTGACCTTTATTTACTTGGGGCGATGTAAATAATGTAAATTTGGTGATTTTGAAAAAAAAATTACAGATTTAATTTTAAAAAAAACAAAATAGACATGAAAAGAAATGGCTAACTAAATAATTTTAAATTCAAATTTTGACGGGTAAATATGGGATTTTACAAAAGACCAAAATAGATATTCCTGGAGGAAAATTCGAAATCAAAAATAATGTATAAGGGCAAAATAGAAAATTGAATTAAAAAAAATAAAAAATGTATAATAATAAGGGTATATATTGATTAAAATGTAAATAATGCTACTTCTTATAAAAAAAAAAAATCAAACTTATAAAGTGGTTCTTAATATATATAAGAACTATAATAAGGTGAGACTATAATAAGGTGGGACTAAACAATAAAATTACAAAAAATCATATAAAGAAAAAATGAAAATAAAAATACAAACAATAGAATAATAATAATTATGATAATAACGGAAGTTGCTAGTAACAACAAAAATACAAACAATAGAATAATAATATATATATATATTCACATTGTAGAAAACACCCAAATTTCAACTATATATTCACAACATCTTGATCGTCCGTTTACACATCAATCTAACGGCCCACAATCCGGATCCTTGTGAAATGTTATCCACCAATACCATAAATTGCATTGTTTTTTTTTAAAAAAAAGGTGACCTCTTTCTTGGGAAAAGGCAAACACGCAGGCTGCGTGTTTGCCTGCTACTGTAACGGCCCAAATATAAATATTCGGGTTACGTTTCGAAGGATTGGATACCTTCGTTCGGATCTTGCAATTCGAATACGGGTTGAGTTTTAAAACAAAGTTTTAATGATCAAAGAAGGGATTTCGCACCCTAAAATTCGCGATGGGGCCGTTAGGTCCTCTGAACTTGTCCTACTTGCCTAAGTCGCTCAAAACGTTTTAAGTTCGAAAGCATAAGGAAGGAAATAACATAATACAAATTGCCACGACAGGGCCGGGTCAAAACCAAATACGAAGAAATAAGTAGCAAAAGTGTAGAGTCCAAGTTGGTCTTTCTCTTCCTCTCACTGCGCCATGAGATATTCCCCGCCACATCAGCACATGATCAAGTAAGGGTTCGGGTACCTGAAACTAACCACGAAGTCAAGATCAAGCCACTCATGCGGGCCCTGAAGACCTCACTGAGGACATATAATATGTCTATACCTAAATAAAGGATGCTCTAATGCAGTACAAAATATTAAACACTCAAGCATGCTAGCAGTTTGTATATGTATATAGGCAGAAAACGATTAAATGGGATCCCGCATAGAATGCCAAGTGGCATGTCCCTCTCCTACTCCCGCACCCATGCTCGTTAGTGCAGGAACCGACCGCGTTTTGTACTCCCGCACCCATGCTCGTTAGTGCGGGAACCGGTCGCGTTCAATATCATCGTATCAATAATCATGCTCATCAATTTAACAGTCTGACTCGATGAGGACTAAGTCCGATGGGACTGGACCGTCCTATGACCCTAGCAAATGACTCTAGGACTCACAATTTAACGGCCGTTCTACCATACGCAAAGAGAATACGGATGCTCGATTAATTGTGCAACCTAAGCATGATACTACATGATTATGCAGGGTGCAACACCTACACACTATATGACACATCAGGCATGAGGTTCTAACTTGAGTAAGCCCCGGAGGACTTACCTGGTAACGCAGAGCAGCAAAATAGGACAGCAGGGGGGGCAATCCAACAGATCAGAAATCACCTAGAAACTCCATAAATAATTTTTTTATAAGTCTAAGTCTAATTTACACAAGCACACAAGTTACATAAGAAACATATAAGGTACACATAATAATATAACCCATCTATTTCATCATTTTCACCATTGTCATTTCATCTCCATTTCTCATCTAGTTTCACTATCTCTCATAATCCGATACCTTCCTCAATGGGATCATAATATCATCATCATCATTATCCTTAGTCAACTAATCACATTCTTATTCCCATGAATTATTCCAATGTCTCAAATTATCCATTTCAAATATCAAAACTTAGGAATTAATTTATTCATATCAATCATTCTCAACAAACTAGTTTAAATAATCAAATAAATAAATCGAGGAAAGATAATCAATTACTTGACCATATAAAGGATCATAATCAAAAAAAAAAAATAATTAAATAACATTTACCCATTAAAATAATATAATCAATCAACTAAATAATATTTACAAATTAGACTTTAAATATATATTAAAAATAGAGAATTAAATACTCCAATTTATTCCATATATTATATTCAAATAAAATTCAGAAAGTAATTAATTTTAGTAACCTAACAAAGGGTTCACAAGTTGTTGAATTATATCCTTAAAATAATATAATTAATAATTAACTCAAATAATCCAGATTTTTAATAATTAATAAATAGTAATAATGAGATAAATAAATAATAAATAAATCAGAAAAAAATAAGTTTAATAATAATATTTTAGAATGAATGTAAATAATAATACATTTTAAACAACAAAACCAACCCATTCCACAAAACAACCCGGCCCAAAGGAGAGCCCATCCCACTCCCTTTTCCGGCCCAGACCCGGATCCAATATCCGGCCCAAACCCGGATCCAACACCCATACCCATCAGATTTTAAAAGGAAGGGAGTGAACCGGGTTTCCTTTTTTTTTCGGTGAACCGGCCAACAAAAGAAATAAATAAAAAAAAAAAAAGGAGGGAACCGGGCCTGAACCGGTCCCCTTCCTCCCTCCCAATTCTCCTGCGAGAACGAAAAACAGAGAGGAAGAGAGGAGGGGCGGCTGCTCGCCGGCGACTCGCTCGCCCCACCCCACTCTCAGGCTCTCATTCCCCGACCCAAACACACCCAGAACGGACCAAAGGAGAGGAGGGAAGGTTGGGCTCACCGAGGGATTCCGAGGTTGTCGGGCGCGCCTAAGCTTCGCCGGGGTTTCGATTCGGCTCCGTCGAAGAGGGAGGAGTCGTGGGGAGGCCTAGGAGAAGTGAAGGAAGGTTAGAGGCGGAGCTTTGCAATGAATTCGATCGGAAAAAAGGGGAAACGAAGCTCACCGGTGGGTTTGGACGGAAACAGGGGAGGCGGAGGCGAGGCGGCTCGGCGGCGACGCTCCTGGGTTCCGACGACGAAGGAGGAGGCTCCGGGGTGCTCCTCCGGGCTTGGGGTGCAGCTGTTGCTCGCCGAGGACAGGAGGAGGTGATTGTGGTGGTGCGTGGTGGTGTACGGGGATGCCAACGACGCCGATTACGGGGGGGGGGGGGTGGTGGCTGATCGGCGCCGAGGGGAGGGAAGCGAGGGGTGTGCTGGTTTTCCGGACAGAACAGAGAGGGAGAGGTGAAGGGCAGGAAGGTGATGGTGAGGATGAAAAGGAGTTGGAGATGGAGGTGATGAGGAATGGAGCTGGAGAAATGAAGGTGAGGGGGGGGGGTTGGGGTAGGCCTTCAATCAGCCGGCTAGGAGGGGGTAGGGGATGGGCTTGAGGGATGGTGGGATTGTGTGTAAATTTGGCTAAAGAAGGTCAAAATTATTACCCGAAATTAAATCCCGAAGTCCGCTTTCCGACCTTAACCCGACGCGTTTTAAAATAATTAATCGAGTCTGAATTAAATAACGAAATCCAAAAATATTTTTTTAGCCTTGGGAAAATAAAGCGGAATTATTTCGTTTTCAAATTTGAGTAACGAGTTTATGCCGGAATTATTCGAAAGAATTTAAATCAGTCGTTGGCTCAAGAACGGAAATTTTTGAAAATTTTTCGGAGTCTCGGAAATTGAATAAATTCTTATCAAAATTAAATTTATAATTATAAAAATATTCATTTAAAAATCTCGGTCTTTACATCATCCACCTCTAAAAACAAGTCTCGTCCTCGAGACTAAAATCCTTTTAAAAGCAAGGGGATGAAGTTCGAAATTGGTGAGTCCGAGGATCACGCCATTGATCCCGTGAGTATCGCATAAGTGCCCCTATGAGATCCTCGCAGTATCTTTGTCATGATCATAACATTCCCAATTGGTCGTAGCAAGAATGTGATATGGGCCCTTATCACAACCTTACCCCGACTTCTTGGTTATATTATAACTCAAAAGAATCATAACGTCTCCACTCGGTCTTAGCAAACAATCTATAAGTGCCCCTATAAATGTTTGTATCCACTTCGTGGGACATTATAATGTAAACTCGGGTTGAAGAAGTTTCAAAGGGGTCTCGATTCAAGTTAATCAATCAAATTCTAGAACGCGTTTGACCTTTCAAAATCCAAGTCATTTCTCTTATTTTAAGTCCATCAGATTTCAAGGATTTCAAGAGGTGGCAACATCCACCTCTAAGGGCTAATCCCATATTCCACTTCCTAGGTTCATTCTTAAAGTCAGTTTCAGTATTCTCAGTTCCAGGTATAGCACATCAAGATATCAACATCTCATATACTCATAGAAATGGTGCATAATTATCAATCAGATATGCACAATCACATAATCATACAATGATAAGGCACGTCTCATAGCAAGGATCGGACAATACTCACCAACTAACTCACGAGGTCAAGGAAATGTCCACGCTAGGCTCCACGTACGATGCAAGTAACTCGTCTAATACTCCCCCATAACTGGCCCGAATGCTCTCCTCGGTCTCCCAGGTAGCCTCCTCAGGACCCCGCCTAAACCACTGAACTAAAAGCAAAGGAACCTCCCTGTTCTTGAGCTTCTTGACACGACGGTCAAGGATCCTAATAGGGTGCTCTATAAAGGTATGGTCGGGCTCAACATGGAGGTCAGAATGATCGAGGATATGGCTAGGATCGGGTACATATCTACGGAGCTGAGACACATGGAACACATCATGAACTCCAGCTAAAGACGGGGGTAGGGCTAATCTATAGGCCACCTCACCTACACGCTCTAGGATCTCAAAGGGTCCAATATACCTAGGGCTCAGCTTGCCCTTGATGCCAAATCGTCGGACTCCCCTGGTGGGTGACACTCTCAGCCAAACATGAGCTCCCACATCAAAGACGATCTCTGTCCTCCGTCGGTCAGCATACTTCTTCTGGCGGTCCTGAGCGATCCTCATGTGCTCTCTGATGCGGCCGACCTGATCCACTGTCTCGTGGACTAGCTCTGGCAAGGATGTGACTGTATCTGCGGGCTCATCCCAACAAACTGGCGACTTGCAGCGCCTCCCGTACAACGCCTCATAAGGAGCCATCTCGATCGAGGAATGATAGCTGTTGTTGTACGAGAACTCGACCAGCGGTAGGTATTTCACCCACCTATCGCCCCACTCTAGCACACAAGATCGGAGAATATCCTCCAATGTCTGTATAGTCCTCTCGCTCTGTCCATCTGTCTGCGGATGGAAGGAAGTACTGAACTGTAATCTAGTCCCTAGGGCCTCGTGCACATGCTGCCAAAATCGTGAAGTAAAGCGGCCATCTCTGTCAGAAACAATCCTCTCTGGCACTCCATGCAGACGAACAATCTGTCGAATGAACTCCTCAGCTAGTCTAGATACCGGCCATGTCTCCTGTATGGCAATAAAGTGTGCTGACTTGGTCAATCTATCGACCACAACCCAGATGGCATCGAACCCTCTAACATCTCGCCTCAGTCCGGTGACAAAGTCCATGGAAATGTCAGTCCACTTCCACTCAGGGACTGGAAGTGACCTGACAAGTCCTCCTGGCCGCTGGTGCTCAATACGAACCTGCTGACAAATCTGGCATCTAGCTACGAAGTCAGTGATGTCTGCTCTCATCCTCTGCCACCAGTAAGACCTCCTCAAATCCTGGTACATCTTATTCGTCCCGGGATGGACAGAATAAGGAGTGGTGTGCGCCTCTCGCATGATCCTCTGTCTAAGATCCTGAGTAGATGGTACCACAACGCGATCCTGAAAGGTCAGCATCCCGTCCTCCCTCTCTGACAACTCCCCGGCCCGTCCCTGAGCCATTCGCTCTCTAAGAGCCACAATCTCTGGGCAATCTGTCTGGGCTCTGTGAATCTCCTCCAACAGATCTGACTGTACCTCTAAGAAGGTCAGCTGTCCACTCTCTCGCTGAATCCAAACCTCGATACCACTCGATCTCAAATCTGACTGTAGTCGCTCCTGAGTGGTGAGCCTAGCGACCGTCACCTCCTGATGAGTCTTCCTGCTGAGCGCATCTGCGACCACGTTGGCCTTCCCAGGGTGATACACAATCTCCAGATCGTAGTCCTTGAGCAACTTCAACCAGCGCCTCTGTCTCATGTTCAGCTCCTTCTGTGTGAAGATGTACTTCAGGCTCTTGTGATCCGTCATCACCTTGCACGACGTGCCATACAGATAGTGCCTCCAGATCTTCAGAGCATGAACTACAGCTGCTAGCTCTAGGTCGTGGGTGGGGTAAGACAACTCTCCAGGCTTCAACTGTCGTGAAGCATAGGCGATAACTCGATCCCTCTGATGAAGTACGCACCCCAAACCGGCTCTGGATGCATCAGTGTAGACAACGAAATCCTCGGTCCCATCTGGCAAAGCTAGAACTGGTGCAGTGGTCAGCTTCTCCTTTAGAAGCTCGAAACTGGCCTGGCACTCCACGCCCCACTCAAAAGGAATGTCCTTCCGCAGCAGCTGTGTCATCGGTCGTGCGATACTCAAGAATCCCTGAACGAATCTCCGGTAGTAACTCGCTAAGCCAAGGAAGGAGCGGATATCCCTGACGTTCTTGGGCACCTCCCAAGCTACTATGGCCTCTATCTTCGCCGGATCCACGGCGACACCCTCTGCTGAGATCACATGACCCAAGAAGGTCACCTCAGAGATCCAAAAATCACACTTGCTGTACTTGCCATACAGCTGGTGCTTCCTTAGCGTCTCTAGCACGATCCTCAGGTGCTCCTCGTGCTCCTCCCTACTCCTCGAGTACACCAGAATATCGTCGATGAAGACAACGACGAATCGATCCAAATAATCGATGAACACTCGGTTCATGAGCTCCATAAAGGCTGCAGGTGCATTGGTCAGCCCAAATGGCATGACTACGAACTCATAATGTCCATAACGAGTCCGGAAGGCGGTCTTCGGTACATCCTCCGGCTTCACTCGAAGCTGGTGATAACCGGATCTCAAATCGATCTTAGAGAACACCACTGCTCCCTGAAGCTGATCCAACAAGTCATCAATCCGAGGAAGAGGATATCGGTTCTTCACCGTCGCCCGGTTCAACTCCCGATAATCAATGCACAATCTCAACGATCCGTCCTTCTTCTTAACGAAGAGGACCGGTGCTCCCCACGGTGACGCACTAGGTCTGATGTAGCCCTTCTCGGCCAACTCCTCCAACTGAGCCTTCAACTCTGCCATCTCGGTCGGCGCCATCCGGTACGGTACTCGTGAAATCGGCCTCGTGCCTGGCTCTAACTCTATGGCGAAGTCGATCTCTCTCTGCGGAGGAAGTCCTGGCAGCTCGTCGGGAAACACGTCCGCGAACTCCCGCACTATAGGTACATCGGTCATGCTAGGCTGCTCACGATCCACCTCTAAAGCATAGCACCAGTACCCCATGCATCCCTGATCCAAAAGTCTGGCTGCTCGAACTGCGCTGATAAGCGCCCCGTTCCGTTTGGGGTCACTCCCCCAAACTTGGTGCTCGGTCCCGTCATCAGCCAAAAGCGTCACAGTCCTCGTCCGAAGGTTGACGATCGCTCCATATCGTCCCATGAAGTCCATGCCGAGAATAAGGTCGTCCGTCTTCAGTGGCATCACAATCAGGTCTGCTGGCCATTCACGCTCTCCTATGCGAACAGGGCATCCTAGGATCTCTCGACTAGTCCTAACCCTAGATCCATCCGGCATGCCTACTAAGAGGGATGGACCACTCGTGCAGCTAAGACTCAGCCTAGCAACGCACGCCTCTGCTATAAAGCAGTGTGTAGCACCAGTATCAAACAGCATACGCAGACACACATCATAGAGAGAGATGGTACCTGCTGCAGTCGGAGCGGAATGATCATCAACTCGCATCTGAAACACGCGGGGCGGTGGGGGCAAGGCGGAACCACGGCCTCCGGAAGTCTGTCCTCTGCCACAACTCGAACCAGATGGCCCAGCTGAAGTCGATCCTCTACCTCCGCGGCCAGAACCTCTGCCGCCTCTCAATCCTCCGCGGCCTCTACTAGGAGCAGAACCTCTCCCCTGACCCTGGGGGTAAGTCAGCTGTGGGGGTCTGGGAGCCTCTGGAAGTCGGAGAGCGGGTGCAGATGGAGTCCCTCCGCTCTGGGGGCAGTAGCGAGATCTATGCCCTAAAAGTCCACATGAATAACACCTAGTATCTCTCATCGGACATGCAGCAACATAATGACCCTCCTCGTAGCAGCCGTGACAAGTAATACTCCTAACTCGAACCTCCCTACTCGGAACAGACGGTGCTGGTGGAATCCTCGATACTCCTCCGAATCCTCCTCGGTACCCTCCTCTAGGTCTCGTCTCCCATCTAGTCTCAGCAGGTCTAGGCCTCTTCCCCTCAGGGCGGGATGAAGCATATGCAGTCGCGGAGAGGATACGCTGCTGATCGTATAGAAGAACCACCTCCAGAAAACGGTCGAACGATACTGCGCCCAGACTAGAAGCATGCAGTAGCACTGCTGGTGACAACCTCATCGACAACAGTCGAATGCGACTCTCGTCAGTGGGACACAGGTGTGCGCAGTAAACCAACTCCTTCTTGAACTGGCGGACGACATCAACAACAGAGAGAGACGGGTTGTAGGTCCCACGATAAAATGCCACCTCGCGAGCAATCTGGGTCCCCGGGGGACTATACTCCTTCAGCATCAAAGTCCGGAAAGCATCGTAACTCCACTCAGCCTGGTCCGTCTTGTACACAGACCAACGATCAAAGGCGTCCCCCCGTAGATGTCCTGCTGCTAGCCTCTGTCGCTCTGTAGCTGGCACATCGATATGGTCGAAGATCCCATCTAGCTGGCGGAACCACATCTCTATATCCTCTCCCGCGCCTCCTGAGAACTGCGGCGGCCTACACTGCCCCATGACCTTCACCCAGTCGATGCGCTTCTCGGGTCGCGCAACGGCCATAGGAACAGCTCGAGCGGGCTCAGGTGCTGTAGGCGGCTCGATCGGGATCTGGGCCCCGGGTGCTGCAGACTGTGACTCCCCAAGAAACTCTCGTAAGACCTCCAAGATCGCAGCTCGGTCCATCTGCCTCGGAGTGGTCTGCTGAATGGGAACCTGAGTCTCGCCGCCCTCAGGTGTCGGAGTGTCATCGTCGGTCGTAACAGTGGCTGCCCTACGACGGGGTCGTCCTCTACCTCTACGCACTGGGCCCCCACGCCCGATCCGTCCACCTCGTGTATCGGCCATAGTGGCTGTAATAGAAGGGCGGGGCTTAACACACGGCACAGAAGCATTCAACAGAAATTAATCAGATCTCCTTCGAGGGAGACCGCCCTCAGGCCCCATTTATGAAATCACAGAAGCTATCTAGAAGCTGCCCTTCGAGGGGCAACTGACCGGAGGGGTAACTATCCTCTCGGCCTCTACATTCTAACCCCGCTACTCCAACCACCACGGTGCAAACTCCTTGGAGTCTTCCAGGCCCTCTGTAAATTACAAAGCTAAGTTTTGCCTACCCGTTCCCAAGTCTACATCCAATAGGATGGTCTACCGCCTTTCTACCCACTCGATTTTCCCCTTTTTTTTTTTTTTTTTTTTGTGTCAAGTTTATTAAGCTTTGTTCATCAAATTAGCCATATTAAATTCATTTTGCCCTTTTTAAAACTCTTAAAAATCCTTTAAAACATTGGGCGGTTTTACAAATCATACTTCAACCCATTTTACTCGAATCACGCAACCTCGCTCTGATACCACCTTTGCAACGGCCCAAATATAGATATTCGGGTTACGTTTCGAAGGATTGGATACCTTCGTTCGGATCTTGCAATTCGAATACGGGTTGAGTTTTAAAACAAAGTTTTAATGATCAAAGAAGGGATTTCGCACCCTAAAATTCGCGATGGGGCCGTTAGGTCCTCTGAACTTGTCCTACTTGCCTAAGTCGCTCAAAACGTTTTAAGTTCGAAAGCATAAGGAAGGAAATAACATAATACAAATTGCCACGACAGGGCCGGGTCAAAACCAAATACGAAGAAATAAGTAGCAAAAGTGTAGAGTCCAAGTTGGTCTTTCTCTTCCTCTCACTGCGCCATGAGATATTCCCCGCCACATCAGCACATGATCAAGTAAGGGTTCGGGTACCTGAAACTAACCACGAAGTCAAGATCAAGCCACTCATGCGGGCCCTGAAGACCTCACTGAGGACATATAATATGTCTATACCTAAATAAAGGATGCTCTAATGCAGTACAAAATATTAAACACTCAAGCATGCTAGCAGTTTGTATATGTATATAGGCAGAAAACGATTAAATGGGATCCCGCATAGAATGCCAAGTGGCATGTCCCTCTCCTACTCCCGCACCCATGCTCGTTAGTGCAGGAACCGACCGCGTTTTGTACTCCCGCACCCATGCTCGTTAGTGCGGGAACCGGTCGCGTTCAATATCATCGTATCAATAATCATGCTCATCAATTTAACAGTCTGACTCGATGAGGACTAAGTCCGATGGGACTGGACCGTCCTATGACCCTAGCAAATGACTCTAGGACTCACAATTTAACGGTCGTTCTACCATACGCAAAGAGAATACGGATGCTCGATTAATTGTGCAACCTAAGCATGATACTACATGATTATGCAGGGTGCAACACCTACACACTATATGACACATCAGGCATGAGGTTCTAACTTGAGTAAGCCCCGGAGGACTTACCTGGTAACGCAGAGCAGCAAAATAGGACAGCAGGGGGGGGGCAATCCAACAGATCAGAAATCACCTAGAAACTCCATAAATAATTTTTTTATAAGTCTAAGTCTAATTTACACAAGCACACAAGTTACATAAGAAACATATAAGGTACACATAATAATATAACCCATCTATTTCATCATTTTCACCATTGTCATTTCATCTCCATTTCTCATCTAGTTTCACTATCTCTCATAATCCGATACCTTCCTCAATGGGATCATAATATCATCATCATCATTATCCTTAGTCAACTAATCACATTCTTATTCCCATGAATTATTCCAATGTCTCAAATTATCCATTTCAAATATCAAAACTTAGGAATTAATTTATTCATATCAATCATTCTCAACAAACTAGTTTAAATAATCAAATAAATAAATCGAGGAAAGATAATCAATTACTTGACCATATAAAGGATCATAATCAAAAAAAAAAAAAATTAAATAACATTTACCCATTAAAATAATATAATCAATCAACTAAATAATATTTACAAATTAGACTTTAAATATATATTAAAAATAGAGAATTAAATACTCCAATTTATTCCATATATTATATTCAAATAAAATTCAGAAAGTAATTAATTTTAGTAACCTAACAAAGGGTTCACAAGTTGTTGAATTATATCCTTAAAATAATATAATTAATAATTAACTCAAATAATCCAGATTTTTAATAATTAATAAATAGTAATAATGAGATAAATAAATAATAAATAAATCAGAAAAAAATAAGTTTAATAATAATATTTTAGAATGAATGTAAATAATAATACATTTTAAACAACAAAACCAACCCATTCCACAAAACAACCCGGCCCAAAGGAGAGCCCATCCCACTCCCTTTTCCGGCCCAGACCCGGATCCAATATCCGGCCCAAACCCGGATCCAACACCCATACCCATCAGATTTTAAAAGGAAGGGAGTGAACCGGGTTTCCTTTTTTTTTTCGGTGAACCGGCCAACAAAAGAAATAAATAAAAAAAAAAAAGGAGGGAACCGGGCCTGAACCGGTCCCCTTCCTCCCTCCCAGTTCTCCTGCGAGAACGAAAAACAGAGAGGAAGAGAGGAGGGGCGGCTGCTCGCCGGCGACTCGCTCGCCCCACCCCACTCTCAGGCTCTCATTCCCCGACCCAAACACACCCAGAACGGACCAAAGGAGAGGAGGGAAGGTTGGGCTCACCGAGGGATTCCGAGGTTGTCGGGCGCGCCTAAGCTTCGCCGGGGTTTCGATTCGGCTCCGTCGAAGAGGGAGGAGTCGTGGGGAGGCCTAGGAGAAGTGAAGGAAGGTTAGAGGCGGAGCTTTGCAATGAATTCGATCGGAAAAAAGGGGAAACGAAGCTCACCGGTGGGTTTGGACGGAAACAGGGGAGGCGGAGGCGAGGCGGCTCGGCGGCGACGCTCCTGGGTTCCGACGACGAAGGAGGAGGCTCCGGGGTGCTCCTCCGGGCTTGGGGTGCAGCTGTTGCTCGCCGAGGACAGGAGGAGGTGATTGTGGTGGTGCGTGGTGGTGTACGGGGATGCCAACGACGCCGATTACGGGGGGGGTGGTGGCTGATCGGCGCCGAGGGGAGGGAAGCGAGGGGTGTGCTGGTTTTCCGGACAGAACAGAGAGGGAGAGGTGAAGGGCAGGAAGGTGATGGTGAGGATGAAAAGGAGTTGGAGATGGAGGTGATGAGGAATGGAGCTGGAGAAATGAAGGTGAGGGGGGGGGTTGGGGTAGGCCTTCAATCAGCCGGCTAGGAGGGGGTAGGGGATGGGCTTGAGGGATGGTGGGATTGTGTGTAAATTTGGCTAAAGAAGGTCAAAATTATTACCCGAAATTAAATCCCGAAGTCCGCTTTCCGACCTTAACCCGACGCGTTTTAAAATAATTAATCGAGTCTGAATTAAATAACGAAATCCAAAAATATTTTTTTAGCCTTGGGAAAATAAAGCGGAATTATTTCGTTTTCAAATTTGAGTAACGAGTTTATGCCGGAATTATTCGAAAGAATTTAAATCAGTCGTTGGCTCAAGAACGGAAATTTTTGAAAATTTTTCGGAGTCTCGGAAATTGAATAAATTCTTATCAAAATTAAATTTATAATTATAAAAATATTCATTTAAAAATCTCGGTCTTTACAGCTACTCCCTTCTAATTGGTCATTACTTTTTTTTTTTAAGAAATTATATTTTTTTTTATGGTAGAAATAAAGCCACGTGATTACCACACACATCAAAGTACTATCAAACTTGATTATTTTGAATATAAACACGAAACTTACAACTCAAAATATATATAATATAATTATAACTATAGTTATGTGAATATTCCAATTATATGATTTGGTATTACATTGGAGATTAATATATTAATCAATGTCATATATAAAATCGAATTTATTTGAAAATATAATTATCATTAATTACTCTCCAATAATATCCGGATTACATTTTATTTGAAAATTCACGAAACAAGCCGGAAATATAAATGCTTTGATGGATATATACAGAGTACTATATATTTACACTATATATATTGATGTGTAGAGGATCCTTGAATGGGATCGAATATCATATGTAATATATATATATATATATATATATCGAATGGAGGCAAACTCAAAATATAAAATAATGTATAGGGGCTAAATGGAAAATTGAATTATAAAATAAACAATACAATAATTGTAATGGGGTTTACTATTCATTCAAGAGAATTCGCCTTTGTAGATGTAAGTATTGGATGTATATTAATAATAAGGGTATAATTTGATTAAAATGTAAATAAGGGTACTTCTTATTATAAGAAGTATAGGGTGGGATAAAACAATACAATATCAAAAAGAACAAAATAGACATGGAAAAAAAAGTAAATATTTTTAAATTCAGACTTTAATGGGTAAATATATGAGATTTTACAAAAATAAAACAAAAAGACCAAAATAGGCACGATGAATGGAGGAACTTATATAAAATAAATTTATTCAACTAATACTTATGAACTTATATGTCTTGTTCTCAATCTCAAATCTCGATTTTCGATCTCGATCTCAATCTCAAATCTCGATCTCAATCTCAAATATCGATCTCAACCATTAACTCAGTCTCAAATATTAATCTCAATTCTCGGATATAAAAACTAAAAATCAAAAGTCAATCTTGATATATCTTAATCTTGATTTCAAATCTCAATGACAAATCTCAGTTATCGATCTCAAACTTAATACTCCCAATTCACAAATATGAAATATCAATATCAAAAGTCCATCTTGATCTTAATCTTGATTTCAAATCTCAATAAATATATAAAATATCGATCTCAAGCTTAATCTCAATATCAAATATCAAACCTCATGCTCAATTCTCAAATATAAAATCTCAATATCAAATTGTCGATCTTGATCTTAATCTCGATTTCAAATCTCCATGACAAATCTCAAAACTATGTTGATCAAATTAAACTTCCTCGATCAATCAAAGTACTCTCTTGACGAATCGAGAAAATATATTTGATAAACTTTGCATTTTAGTTTAAATATTTGGGAAAAAAATATTTGATCAAATTAAACTACCTCTATCGATCAAAATACCCTAAACCCTAAACCCCAAACCCCAAACCCTAAACCCCAAACCCTAAACCCTAAACCCCAAACCCTACACCCCAAACCCTACGTACACTCTAGGGATATAGTTTATTTAATTTTTTTCTTTCCGGCTAAGACGTAAGTTATAATTCAACTTTATTTTTTTATGATTCTATATTTTTTAACTTAGCATAATTAATGTATATAATTTATAATTCACGTTTTATTTTATAATTCTTTTTATTTCACTTATATTATAAAAGTCGGTCATATATATATATATATATATATATTCACGGTATTTTACAAAGTGTAAGTTATTTGACCTTTATTTACTTGGGGTCGATGTAAATAATGTAAATTTGGTGATTTTGAAAAAAAAAATTACAAATTTAATTTTAAAAAGAACAAAATAGACATGAAAAGAAATGGCTAACTAAATAATTTTAAATTCAAATTTTGACGGGTAAATATGGGATTTTACAAAAGACCAAAATAGACATTCCTGGAGGAAAATTCGAAATCAAAAATAATGTATAAGGGCAAAATTGAAATTTGAATTTAAAAAAATAAAAAATGTATAATAATAAGGGTATATATTGATTAAAATGTAAATAATGCTACTTCTTATAAAAAAAATCAAACTTATAAAGTGGTTCTTAATATATATAAGAACTATAATAAGGTGGGACTATAATAAGGTGGGACTAAACAATAAAATTACAAAAAATCATATAAAGAAAAAATGAAAATAAAAATACAAACAATAGAATAATAATAATTATGATAATAACGGAAGTTGCTAGTGTAACGGCCCGGGATTATAATTCCTGGGTTACGTTTTGAGGGATGAAAACCCTCGTTGGGATCGTGCGCCCCGAGTATAGGTTGAAGGTTTGAAAGCCTAATCTAATGTTTCCAAAGTGGGATTTCATACCCAAATTCGAAACGTATCGTTGAAATCCCCTGGGAAGTCCCCTGTACCTATCGTAAGTCTATGCGTGGAAAACCAGTAGTCATGCAAATAGCGAAATCAAGTGTAATACAATAGGGTGCCACGGCAGAGCCGGGTCAAAACGGAGTCTAAAAGTATAAATCCAAAACCATGGTCAGAGTTTGGTGAAGTAGATAACTCCAGCGCTCGCTCTCCGCCGAACAAAATGACCCGCGCAATATGCAAACAACACCAATGGGATGAACATAAATAATACCTAAAAATGGTAATGGTGAGCGGGATCAGAATGATGCCCACCTGCTGCATCCCGGCTCTAAGCACACATATACGCTATACCTTATAAAGATGCTTCTAGATGCAAGGCATAATATTAACACACTAGCATGTCCCTAGATCAAGTGCTTATTAATAGATAGGGCCCCAGCAAAGAATACCAAATGGTATGTCCCTCTCCTACCTCCACCCCCTTCCGATAGGGCGGAGACTGGCCAGTTCATGAATGCATTCCTTTATCATCGGGCGGTCCGCAGACCCAACCCGTATCCACAATAAATAAAGCCCGCATGCAGCTCATAATATAAGTAAAGGAAGTTCCATGACTCGATCGACTCAGGACGGAACCCGATGGACTGGGCCATCCTATGACCCTAGCAAAGACTCTAATTACTTCACAGATAACGGCCGTTCTGTTTACATACGCATAAAGAAATAGAATGCTCAACGGTCAATGCAACCTAGCATGATACTACATGGCATGCTGATCATGAATGCAAGCACCTAGTATATCATGCACATAAAGCAGGGAATATCTCTCTATCAATCTGAGTAAGCTCCGAAGAGACTTACCTAGTAAGCAGAACAGCAAAATATAATCCCAGCTAGTAACAGGAGCAGTCAGACGATATCGCCTAAATTCATATCAGAACATTCATATAAGTCTACATCTAACCACTCAATCATACAAGCATATATCATTTAATAGAATCAACCGCATCATAATCATCATTCCATCTACTCAATCAGTCATCATTTCACCACATTCCATAAGACTATATCCTTCTCATCATTTCATTTAACCACTTCCATATATCCGCAATAATACTCATATATTCGCATGATCGTATATCTTAAAAGTTCATCATGATAATTATATATATATATATATATATATATATATATATATATATATATATATATATATCATCATCATCAAAGTCTGATATTTAATCTCGTCTAATAATCACCACAATATCATGCTATTAGTCAATTCAATCATACCGTTAATCAACCGATCAAATTATCATGCTAGTTATTCACCGAACAAGTAGAATTTTTCGGTTAGTTCCCAACCCGTTTCAAAATCCAAGTTTATTCTTATCGGATCATAAGCCAAGTTATGGGTATACTTCATTTCTGTATTTTACATGCTCTAGGGTTCGGTTATGCCATCATATATTTAACCATATATATTTGTAGCATTCCCTTAACCAAGTTTTTAATCGAGTCATTATAAACATTGTTTACTAAAATTATCATAACTCTTGATCCAACCGTTGGATCGTCCTCATTTTTGGAGGGCAATTAGATAACATCTCCATGAAAAATCCAAGCAGGGGACCGAGAGTTATAGGTAAATCAATATTCGATAATTTAAATGCTGAGATTAAGGTATTCGGTTTTGTGTCTTTTACACGTTTTGCTAGCTAAAACCGATTTAAACACATTATAGGATCCACTATCCTAAGACTTTTCACATTAAATCAAGCTATCCTAGAGAGAGGAAGGTGGAAGAGAGATTACCTAGGCAAATGGAACACAAATGGCTCGAAAATTCTCACTTCGGGGACCTTGGGGACACCTCCAAACACCTTGCAATATATTTTCCAAAACCCTAAGCAAAAGGGTCAGGACTTTGTTTAGAAATGAAGCAAAGAAGTCATATAAAAGGTTTAAACTCATTTTTGGAAGGAAATAATGGAGCTTACCAAGAAAACAACGCAAAACCTCAAGATCCTTCAAAAGACAGTTTCTGCAGCCTCAATGATGGACGATTTTGGATGGGAAAACGAGCTTGGATTTTGGATTATAATGTATGGTTGAAAGGTGGTTTCAATACGGTTCTAAGGCCACCGAGTTTTCTCAATTCGGAGTAGTATTGAGGGAGATATGGCTTTTCTTGTGCAAGGTCACCAAAATGGACCTAAAATGGTGAAGGCTTCTTCTCTCTTTGGTTTTCTCTCAAAGTGACGGTGGGGCTCTTTTTGAATGAGTTCTAAACTGAGCTTGGGTCAGTTATAAAGGAGGGAAAGGAGTGGTTCATGTGTTAAAGATGGGGAGTGATTAAATGGAAGGGATGGGAGTGGTTGGACACCTATCATCACAAGCAAGCCACAAGTCAAGTCAAGTCAAGGAGTGGGTGGTGATCAATGTTGGTCAAGTTAAGTATGGACGACTGGCCTTGTAAATCAAAGACGTAAATCCCGAGCCCGAGATGCGTTAAAATCCGTTAAGTTCATAAAAGTCGAGAAAAGGTGGCTCGGGAATGTGTTTCTATCATTAAATCAATGTAAAGTCGTGCATAAAAATTTAAAATTTTCCGAGTTTTCATAATCATAGGGGAGGATAATATTCGGATTATCCTAAGGATATTTTATAAATATTGATTAAATTCCGGTCTTTACAGCTAGTAACAACAAAAATACAAACAATAGAATAATATATATATATATATATATATATATATATATATATATATATATATATATATATATATATATATATTCACATTGTAGAAAACACCCAAATTTCAACTATATATTCACAACATCTTGATCGTCCGTTTACACATCAATCTAACGGCCCACAATCCGGATCCTTGTGAAATGTTATCCACCAATACCATAAATTGCATTGTTTTTTTTTTTAAAAAGGTGACCTCTTTCTTGGGAAAAGGCAAACACGCAGGCTGCGTGTTTGCCTGCTACTCCCTTCTAATTGGTCATTACTTTTTTTTTTAAGAAATTGTATTTTTTTTTATGGTAGAAATAAAGCCACGTGATTACCACACACATCAAAGTACTATCAAACTTGATTATTTTGAATATAAACACGAAACTTACAACTCAAAATATATATAATATAATTATAACTATAGTTATGTGAATATTCCAATTATATGATTTGGTATTACATTGGAGATTAATATATTAATCAATGTCATATATAAAATCGAATTTATTTGAAAATATAATTATCATTAATTACTCTCCAATAATATCCGGATTACATTTTATTTGAAAATTCACGAAACAAGTCGGAAATATAAATGCTTTGATGGATATATACAGAGTGCTATATATTTACAGTATATATATTGATGTGTAGAGGATCCTTGAATGGGATCGAATATCATATGTAATATATATATATATATATATATATATATATATATATATATATATATATATATATATATATATATATATATATATATATATATATATATATATATATATATATATATCGAATGGAGGCAAACTCAAAATATAAAATAATGTATAGGGGCTAAATGGAAAATTGAATTATAAAATAAACAATACAATAATTGTAACGGGGTTTACTATTCATTCAAGAGAATTCGCCTTTGTAGATGTAAGTATTGGATGTATATTAATAATAAGGGTATAATTTGATTAAAATGTAAATAAGGGTACTTCTTATTATAAGAAGTATAGGGTGGGATAAAACAATACAATATCAAAAAGAACAAAATAGACATGGAAAAAAAAGTAAATATTTTTAAATTCAGACTTTAATGGGTAAATATATGAGATTTTACAAAAATAAAACAAAAAGACCAAAATAGGCACGATGAATGAAGGAACTTATATAAAATAAATTTATTCAACTAATACTTATAAACTTATATGCCTTGTTCTCAATCTCAAATCTCAATTTTCGATCTCGATCTCAATCTCAAATCTCGATCTCAATCTCAAATATCGATCTCAACCATTAACTCAGTCTCAAATATTAATCTCAATTCTCGGATATAAAAACTCAAAATCAAAAGTCAATCTTGATATATCTTAATCTTGATTTCAAATCTCAATGACAAATCTCAGTTATCGATTTCAAACTTAATACTCCCAATTCACAAATATGAAATATCAATATCAAAAGTCCATCTTGATCTTAATCTTGATTTCAAATCTCAATAAATATATAAAATATCGATCTCAAGCTTAATTTCAATCTCAAATATCAAACCTCACGCTCAATTCTCAAATATAAAATCTCAATATCAAATTGTCGATCTTGATCTTAATCTCGATTTCAAATCTCCATGACAAATCTCAAAACTATGTTGATCAAATTAAACTTCCTCGATCAATCAAAGTACTCTCTTGACGAATCGAGAAAATATATTTGATAAACTTTGCATTTTAGTTTAAATATTTGGGAAAAAAATATTTGATCAAATTAAACTACCTCTATCGATCAAAATACCCTAAACCCTAAACCCCAAACCCCAAACCCTAAACCCCAAACCCTAAACCCTAAAACCCCAAACCCTACACCCCAAACCCTACGTACACTCTAGGGATATAGTTTATTTAATTTTTTCCTTTCCGGCTAAGACGTAAGTTATAATTCAACTTTATTTTTTTATGATTCTATATTTTTTTAACTTAGCATAATTAATGTATATAATTTATAATTCACGTTTTATTTTATAATTCTTTTTATTTCACTTATATTATAAAAGTCGGTCATATATATATATATTCACGGTATTTTACAAAGTGTAAGTTATTTGACCTTTATTTACTTGGGGCGATGTAAATAATGTAAATTTGGTGATTTTGAAAAAAAAATTACAGATTTAATTTTAAAAAGAACAAAATAGACACGAAAAGAAATGTCTAACTAAATAATTTTAAATTCAAATTTTGATGGGTAAATATGGGATTTTACAAAAGACCAAAATAGATATTCCTGGAGGAAAATTCGAAATCAAAAATAATGTATAAGGGCAAAATAGAAAATTGAATTAAAAAAAATAAAAAATGTATAATAATAAGGGTATATATTGATTAAAATGTAAATAATACTACTTCTTATAAAAAAAAATCAAACTTATAAAGTGGTTCTTAATATATATAAGAACTATAATAAGGTGGGACTATAATAAGGTGGGACTAAACAATAAAATTACAAAAAATCATATAAAGAAAAAATGAAAATAAAAATACAAACAATAGAATAATAATAATTATGATAATAACGGAAGTTGCTATTAACAACAAAAATACAAACAATAGAATAATAATATATATATATATTCACATTGTAGAAAACACCCAAATTTCAACTATATATTCACAACATCTTGATCGTCCGTTTACACATCAATCTAATGGCCCACAATCCGGATCCTTGTGAAATGTTATCCACCAATACCATAAATTGCATTGTTTTTTTTTAAAAAAAGGTGACCTCTTTCTTGGGAAAAGGCAAACACGCAGGCTGCGTGTTTGCCTGCTACTCCCTTCTAATTGGTCATTACTTTTTTTTTTTAAGAAATTGTATTTTTTTTTTATGGTAGAAATAAAGCCACGTGATTACCACACACATCAAAGTTCTATCAAACTTGATTATTTTGAATATAAACACGAAACTTACAACTCAAAATATATATAATATAATTATAACTATAGTTATGTGAATATTCCAATTATATGATTTGGTATTACATTGGAGATTAATATATTAATCAATGTCATATATAAAATCGAATTTATTTGAAAATATAATTATCATTAATTACTCTCCAATAATATCCGGATTACATTTTATTTGAAAATTCACGAAACAAGCCGGAAATATAAATGCTTTGATGGATATAAACAGAGTACTATATATTTACACTATATATATTGATGTGTAGAGGATCCTTGAATGGGATCGAATATCATATGTAATATATATATATATATATATATATATATATATATATATATATATATATATATATATATATATATATATATATATATATATATATATCGAATGGAGGCAAACTCAAAATATAAAATAATGTATAGGGGCTAAATGGAAAATTGAATTATAAAATAAACAATACAATAATTGTAATGGGGTTTACTATTCATTCAAGAGAATTCGCCTTTGTAGATGTAAGTATTGGATGTATATTAATAATAAGGGTATAATTTGATTAAAATGTAAATAAGGGTACTTCTTATTATAAGAAGTATAGGGTGGGATAAAACAATACAATATCAAAAAGAACAAAATAGACATGGAAAAAAAAGTAAATATTTTTAAATTCAGACTTTAATGGGTAAATATATGAGATTTTACAAAAATAAAACAAAAAGACCAAAATAGGCACGATGAATGGAGGAACTTATATAAAATAAATTTATTCAACTAATACTTATGAACTTATATGTCTTGTTCTCAATCTCAAATCTCGATTTTCGATCTCGATCTCAATCTCAAATCTCGATCTCAATCTCAAATATCGATCTCAACCATTAACTCAGTCTCAAATATTAATCTCAATTCTCGGATATAAAAACTAAAAATCAAAAGTCAATCTTGATATATCTTAATCTTGATTTCAAATCTCAATGACAAATCTCAGTTATCGATCTCAAACTTAATACTCCCAATTCACAAATATGAAATATCAATATCGAAAGTCCATCTTGATCTTAATCTTGATTTCAAATCTCAATAAATATATAAAATATCGATCTCAAGCTTAATCTCAATCTCAAATATCAAACCTCACGCTCAATTCTCAAATATAAAATCTCAATATCAAATTGTCGATCTTGATCTTAATCTCGATTTCAAATCTCCATGACAAATCTCAAAACTATGTTGATCAAATTAAACTTCCTCGATCAATCAAAGTACTCACTTGACGAATCGAGAAAATATATTTGATAAACTTTGCATTTTAGTTTAAATATTTGGGAAAAAAATATTTGATCAAATTAAACTACCTCTATCGATCAAAATACCCTAAACCCTAAACCCCAAACCCCAAACCCTAAACCCCAAACCCTAAACCCTAAACCCCAAACCCTACACCCCAAACCCTACGTACACTCTAGGGATATAGTTTATTTAATTTTTTCCTTTCCGGCTAAGACGTAAGTTATAATTCAACTTTATTTTTTTATGATTCTATATTTTTTTAACTTAGCATAATTAATGTATATAATTTATAATTCACGTTTTATTTTATAATTCTTTTTATTTCACTTATATTATAAAAGTCGGTCATATATATATATATTCACGGTATTTTACAAAGTGTAAGTTATTTGACCTTTATTTACTTGGGGCGATGTAAATAATGTAAATTTGGTGATTTTGAAAAAAAATTACAGATTTAATTTTAAAAAGAACAAAATAGACATGAAAAGAAATGGCTAACTAAATAATTTTAAATTCAAATTTTGACGGGTAAATATGGGATTTTACAAAAGACCAAAATAGATATTCCTGGAGGAAAATTCGAAATCAAAAATAATGTATAAGGGCAAAATAGAAAATTGAATTAAAAAAAATAAAAAATGTATAATAATAAGGGTATATATTGATTAAAATGTAAAAAATGCTACTTCTTATAAAAAAAAAATCAAACTTATAAAGTGGTTCTTAATATATATAAGAACTATAATAAGGTGGGACTATAATAAGGTGGGACTAAACAATAAAATTACAAAAAATCATATAAAGAAAAAATGAAAATAAAAATACAAACAATAGAATAATAATAATTATGATAATAACGGAAGTTGCTAGTAACAACAAAAATACAAACAATAGAATAATATATATATATATATATATATATATATATATATATATATATATATATATATTCACATTGTAGAAAACACCCAAATTTCAACTATATATTCACAACATCTTGATCGTCCGTTTACACATCAATCTAACGGCCCACAATCCGGATCCTTGTGAAATGTTATCCACCAATACCATAAATTGCATTGTTTTTTTTTTAAAAAAGGTGACCTCTTTCTTGGGAAAAGGCAAACACGCAGGCTGCGTGTTTGCCTGCTACTCCCTTCTAATTGGTCATTACTTTTTTTTTTAAGAAATTGTATTTCTTTTTATGGTAGAAATAAAGCCACGTGATTACCACACACATCAAAGTACTATCAAACTTGATTATTTTGAATATAAACACGAAACTTACAACTCAAAATATATATAATATAATTATAACTATAGTTATGTGAATATTCCAATTATATGATTTGGTATTACATTGGAGATTAATATATTAATCAATGTCATATATAAAATCGAATTTATTTGAAAATATAATTATCATTAATTACTCTCCAATAATATCCGGATTACATTTTATTTGAAAATTCACGAAACAAGTCGGAAATATAAATGCTTTGATAGATATATACAGAGTACTATATATTTAACTATATATATTGATGTGTAGAGGATCCTTTAATGGGATCGAATATCATATGTAATATATTTATATATATCGAATGGAGGCAAACTCAAAATATAAAATAATGTATAGGGGCTAAATGGAAAATTGAATTATAAAATAAACAATACAATAATTGTAATGGGGTTTACTATTCATTCAAGAGAATTCGCCTTTGTAGATGTAAGTATTGGATGTATATTTATAATAAGGGTATAATTTGATTAAAATGTAAATAAGGGTACTTCTTATTATAAGAAGTATAGGGTGGGATAAAACAATACAATATCAAAAAGAACAAAATAGACATGGAAAAAAAATTAAATATTTTTAAATTCAGACTTTAATGGGTAAATATATGAGATTTTACAAAAATAAAACAAAAAGACCAAAATAGGCACGATGAATGGAGGAACTTATATAAAATAAATTTATTCAACTAATACTTATGAACTTATATGTCTTGTTCTCAATCTCAAATCTCGATTTTCGATCTCGATCTCAATCTCAAATATCGATCTCAACCATTAACTCAGTCTCAAATATCAAATATTAATCTCAATTCTCGGATATAAAAACTCAAAATCAAAAGTCAATCTTGATATATCTTAATCTTGATTTCAAATGTGAATGACAAATCTCAGTTATCAATCTCAAACTTAATACTCCCAATTCACAAATATGAAATATCAATATCAAAAGTCCATCTTGATCTTAATCTTGATTTCAAATCTCAATAAATATATAAAATATCGATCTCAAGCTGAATCTCAATCTCAAATATCAAACCTCACGCTCAATTCTCAAATATAAAATCTCAATATCAAATTGTCGATCTTGATCTTAATCTCGATTTCAAATCTCCATGACAAATCTCAAAACTATGTTGATCAAATTAAACTTCCTCGATCAATCAAAGTACTCTCTTGACGAATCGAGAAAATATATTTGATAAACTTTGCATTTTAGTTTAAATATTTGGGGAAAAATATTTGATCAAATTAAACTACCTCTATCGATCAAAATACCCTAAACCCTAAACCCCAAACCCCAAACCCTAAACCCCAAACCCTAAACCCTAAACCCCAAACCCTAAACCCCAAACCCTACGTACACTCTAGGGCTATAGGGTTCCCTATATAATTTATTTAATTTTTTCCATTTCGACTAAGACTTAAGTTATAATTCAACATTCTAGATTATTGGAGTGGTTTAGGGTGCCGATCTGGCAAAACTTAAAAAGTTGGTTCAGCTTTAGTAATCTAGGGTGGTGATTTGGTAAGAATAAAATTGTATATTCACATTCTAGGAAATACCAAAATTTCAATTATCTAAATAATGTTATAATAAAAAGCATGTGAAATAACCAATAAGAACAAGTGGTGTAGCGGTATCAACATTACTAGCCTTTCTCTTTGATCAACGGTTCGATTCCGGGTAGGGTCAATTTTTTTGTACAATGTCTATCATGACTCATGAGTAAGCGTCCAGACAAGAGTGCCTTCTGTCATAAACCAACAGCATACAATTTGTCAAATTTCAACAGTATAAGTTGAAACATAACTAAACGCATAAACCAACAGCATACACAACATCATATATAACCAACATATGTCCAAACATAAACCAACATCAGTTTAAACATAACTACAAACATAAACCAACAGTATAACCACTTTGTGGATTTGCAATTGTAAGTACGCTAATTTTGATAAGGATGTTCATCACCTCGGCCGACCTCCATAACAATCTCATATGCTTGGTCCAGGGCCGCCAGGAGGCCTACAAAGAGTTCGGCGACCGTTGAAACAACTGTCTCTCGAGAAGCGTCGTCTGCTGCATTGTCTGATGATACCATCAGTTGGTGCACATGAGATATAATTGCGCCAACGGGAACGTGCGAAGTTGTCGAATCCTTCCAGACGTAACTCAGACACCTCTTGAATGTCCCGACATGTATCGATCTCATCATCAATGTGGTCTAACCTGGCGTTGATTGAGTGTGATAGGTTATGAAATTCTTGCTCAAAATCAAATGCAAAACATTCATGTCGATGTTCGATACGAGCAATCATATCGAACACTGTCTGTTGGTTGGCTGATAACTCCCGAAGTGTCATCTCCATATCAGTCTGTCGGCTAGCCATCTCCCGCTGGCTTTCGACAATTCCTTGTATCCCTTCCAACACTTGCTGCCATGGACCAGATGAACTTGAACTACCAGGCTCAGACTGTAGGGGAATAATCTACCCTCCTATCTCGTGATGGCTTCTCTCTGATTGTTGTTCCTCAGTTTCCGTTGGGGTAGTGCCATCAACAACCTGAGCTGGAGTATTATTTCGTGGCAGCATACTGAAGTCGGCAGCGCTTGGGCCACAGGGGAGTTGACATGGTAAATATAAGGTACGAGGAAAGTGGGAGGGTGTTCTCCAATGCACAGGCCCGGAATTTGGATGACTAAGTAAAGTGGCTGTGACCAGACTCCTTGTATCGAACAAATGTGAACCATTGTGGGGACGAAACCATTCGGGCGGATCTTGTTCGAAATGCCTGGCGATCAATGTGATCATACCTCCTAAAATTAACTTTCCCCTAGGGTGGGGCTTCCCTTGTTCTCGGAGACAACTTGCAACAAATATTGAAACCCAGTCAGCCACGGCATTACCACTCTCGAACAAGGTCCAGAACCATCCCAAATCTGCGACAGTGAACTTGTTGACCTCACCTTGACCGATGAAAGCCATCTTAATAACTTTGTGCACCAAAATCAAGCATGGATGAATCAACTTGCTGTTCGTTTCCCCCTTCCGACTTTCAAAAGCCGAACCTGTGATCGCATACCAAACTTTTTCGGGTTGCTTTTCCAAGTTCTTCCAATTCTTTGTTGGTCGACTTGAAATCCCAAAGATGTGTCGCAACTCATCAAAGGTCAATGACTGCTCGACATCATTCAATTGAAATGTAATCCGATCTTCGTTATTGGTAGCCACTGTTGAGACAAACTCCAGCAAATATCTAGGATAAGTTGGGGCATTTTTCTCCATAAAATCACCCAACCCGGCCTGATCCAACAACATCTTCGTAATATCGAACAAGCCAAGGCGTTTCAATGTAGGCACATCAAAGAATTTGGTGGCCACGATTTCCATTCTAGCTAACAAATCCCACCTCTTCTGCTGCAATGCTGTAAGATTCTCCAACTTCATATAATCCGGGCCCATTTCAGACATAGCAATATCGTGATATAGACACTGTAAAAACCGAAAGAAATCAAAATCACAAAGAAAAGCGAAAAGAACTGATTGACAGTAAGAAAGTGCAAACTTTCACCCAAACACAAAGAACTCGACAAATCCAAACCAAGGATCTCGGGTTTCCTCTTCCCTGACTCGAAAACGACTCCCCTCTTCAAATTGACAGTAAGAAAGGGGAAAATTTCACCCAAACACCCACAAAGCACATGAAATCCGATTTCGCCCAGATAACTAAATTTCTCGTCTAATTCAGGGCAAAATTGCATCACAACAACGGTTAATATATGCAATTCGGCATAGGAATAGACAGACAACACAAATTGAAAAGATATTAGGGCATTTCGTTGTAAATCAGCGAGAGAGAGAGAGAGAGAGAGGGGCGACCATCGTTTGAATGCAATCGGATTACCAAAAATACTCATACCCACAACAATGCAAAATCAAACGAAGATGACTTACCAATTTGGTGAAAGAACAAGCGAGAGAGGGGTGAGTGAATGTTGTCAGTTACTCCGTTCTGTCAGTTTAAGAATTTTGACTTCGCGCTTAGAGTGGCAGGCTAGGGAAGGGGGTGCCGTCGTCAAATATGAGAAGCTTTGTTTGATTGGGTTTTTTTCCATGGGATATAGGGTTGTGACTGAGCTTTTTTCCATGGGCTATAGGGTTGTGATTGGGCCTTCTCACCATGGGCCGCCAATTGTTATATTTTATTTGAATACAAAAACAACGGTGATCCTTCTCCTATTTCTAAAAGAATGTTAATGACATCATAAAATTTATGATTTTAAACTTATGAGACTTATGTTGATATGATTAGAAATTTAACGAAAATCCTAAATTGTTGCTTTGCAGATGCATAACATGCCATTCTAAACAAAATCACAAAGACGACAACAACAGTGATGTAATTGAAAATCACAAAGAAAATCATAAACCGTTGCATAATTTGTAGATGCATAACATGTCCGTCTACACAAAATCATGAAGATCGATAACAACGGTGTATTAATGAAGCTGGTCCGCGACATTGAACTTTCGTTCGGGTTGATACGGGATTGACTGCATTGATGATGATCCCGAAGGTTGTGTTTGGGCTACCTGCATAAGAACCATTAGTTAAGTAATTCCGATAATTGTCAGCCCACGATGATAAACTATTCGACTCACCGGCGTAATGCGTAAAGGAATATGACGTACGGTGTGAGCTCGACCACTTTGTTGGAAGGCTTGTGTATGCATCATCTAGCAAACAAATCGAAAAAATGGTAGTATGAGCGACCGAACAATCATGGAATAACTAGTATGTTAACTGCGAAACGGTTCTTCCATGTACCTGATTGTACATGAGGTTCGGATGGTGCGTGGGCACGGAGATCCTGTTGTACTGGCTTTGAACATAGCTTGCTCCTGCATGACTCGATGCGGGGCTATCTGCCATGCTTCGTATCCGCTGACGCTCCCGAGCCTTTTCCCTTTCATACCCTAACCTCCTAAGTCTCGCGGCTCCTCTACCCCTTTGGTCAACCGGATCTGCCACATGGGCTGGTGCAGTATCTCCCGGTTCGGCCTCCTCGGTCACCACGTTTTCACGTGGGTGAATCGCTCGCCGCCCATACACTCTCCCAATGCCGTCGATATTGTGCAAATGTAGGCCATGCGCCCCTCTTGCAGCCTCCTTGACCATGTCTTTGACTTCTTTAAGCTTAGCCATAACTGTTGTGTACAATTCCTGATTGTACATCGCGTACCCAGCCAAGGCGTCGACCTTACTATGAATATTCTCGTACCGTCGGATTGCGTCAGACTTCTTTTTAAGCAAGGCATAGTAAGGTACCGCAACCTTTACGTGTTCCCGGGGTAGATCCTTCCGCCAACGGTTTAGAATATATCTCTCCGGTACATAATCCATCTGCTCTTCACTCATCACACGCAAAATGTGTGTGCACAATATCCCCGTAAACTCAAAGTACTTGCACTCACATTTTATGTCCGGCGTGGCTTTATGCATTGTCACCCTAAACGTTTTGCACCGTGAACCACCGTAGGTAGGTTTCTTAACGACGATGTCGTAAGCGCACACATCTCCTGAGTCGATAACCTTAACCGCATTGTTGTACACGAGATTTCGCACCTCCTTTTGGAACTCGGCAAACTTCGCAGAAGTGTACAACCGCTGGAATACGAGCTCAAACACATGCTCGGTCATACACCGAAGTGGACTATTGATGGATGCAAAGGTAGCAGTCTCCTCCTCCCAAACCCTCTTCGATAATGCAAGACCGTACTGCTCAACAAATATCTTCAAAGTAGTATTGATGTTGACAAACTTTTTGAAGAAATGATTCATACCTTCACTCCTTTGTGTGCTCGACATTCCGGCCCAAAATGTGTCCTTGAAGTAGATAGGAACCCAACGGCTTCGCTTCTCATACATATTACATAACCACTTGTTGTTATGTAGACCGAACTTGTCCAGCATCTCCGACCATCCAGTTTCGAATTCCGCGATACTTAGTGAATCGTTCAGAGCCTGGTGGAGTGCACTGTGTATGCCCCTCCATTCGGGGTTGCTCTTAAGATGTTTTTGTGCATTTTGCATCACATGCCATATGCACCACCGATGTGGTGTGTTCGGAAACACCTGCCCCACTGCGTTTCCTGCACACAAACGCGACAGTTCGAAGTTGTAAGGCTGCTACAAGCCTACAATAGCTAAAAGCCTACATTATAGTAACTAATGACATGCTACAATGTATTGAAATAACAACGAAAACGCCTACAATGTACTAATAAATAACCGGATGGAGGAACGTACAACTTACCGATGGATTGACATTGGTCTGTTAAGATTGCAGTTGGCATCTTTCCGGACATACACCTGAGCCAAGTACGAAACAACCATACGAAGTTCTCTATTTCTTCTCCGACAAGTAAAGCACATCCTAGCAGCACACTCTGGCCGTGGTTGTTAACCCCGATGAACGGTGCAAAGGGCATCCTGTATCTATTTGATACGTACGTCGTATCGAAGGAGACGACGTCACCAAAATCCGCATATGCTGCTCGACTCCTTCCATCTGCCCAAAACACATTCTTCAATTTGTTGTCGTCATCAACATCGTATGCGTAGAAAAAATTCGAGTTGCTTGAACACATTTCTTCAAAATGTTTCCTCATCGCATTGAAGTCACCCTTATCCATGTCTTCTCTTCGGGACTTGGCAACGAGGTTTCTAAGGTCCCGCTCATTGAAATCAACATTCTCGTGGTTCCCGCTTGCAATTACAAACGATGTGTAGTTCTTAGCTATAGGCACACCAGCCCTATCCATGTCTAAGATCCGTTTCTTGTTCCCTTCGGTGATGAACCTATAATTTGGAAGGAATCTTGAATACGTCGGGACGCACTCGTGGTTATGCTCAAGCGATACTCTAGTTATCTTCCACACCCCCGCTGTCTCACGGACAACCTTAACCCCGAACTTACACTCTGTAACAGCCGACGTGGACCCCTTACTCGGGTCCCTTGACCTCGTTTTAAACCTACCCCCTTTAGAACATATTATCCTCAACATCTTGTGCCTATCATTCATACCTGGCACATAAGTGCCTCTTTCATCATCCTTTAACAATGTGGAACTCCAAATTCTTGTTTGAAATCCTTGTCGTTTAGCATAACTATTGATGAATTCGAACACATCTTGTTCGTGTTCCAAAATCAGCCCGACCTTTGGATAATTAACATCAACTTCAACACCATCATTCGACGTTGGCACATCGACACCCTCTCCTTCAGTGGCATCAAGGTCAACGTGATCTCCACTCATCGACGAACCCTCTACGGTGTCATCATCCGAAATCACGACAATGCAGTTGTCTTGCGATTCATATGCAACAAGTGGTATGTCATGGAATGATTCATATACACACAATGTTAATGGAATATTAATTGATAGAGTAAGCTACCTGAGTCATCGTCGGACACACTGTCCTCGTATCCGACGTTAAGATCAAATCCTCGTTCTTGACTCATCAGTGATGATAAGATCAAGTAATCGTCCCACTTAGGAGGAGCCCAGTTGTTATTGAAAGATGAAACCAAGTTAATTATACCCATAATCTTAAACCCTAACAAAACTTACAGCTCTTCTTAGACATATTGCCAAAAAATCAGATTTTTGATTCAAATCTGAGAACCCTAGCTACTCACTGAAATTATACATCTGAGGACCCTAATCGATCACTAATCTTCTATCAACTTGTATTCGAATGAACCCTAACCCCAGGTATTCGATTTCGGAAAATAAGAGGCTAATCGGTTTGTTCATACCCTAATCTTCCATTGAAGATTCAAAAGCAACACGCAGACTTCAAATTGATGAAAGATCGAGTAGTATGTCTAACCTTAATCGTCGGTGAGTTCAGTGATCGGAAACCTTGAGTCCGACGATCCACCATAAATTCCGGCGAGGTAGCTCTTCTTTCCGGCCAAAACGGGTGAGGAGAGGTGATTACCGTTGTTGTGGGAGTTTGAATGCTCTATTTATTTGTAATTGAAAGTAAATTGTAATTCAAATTTTTGATAGGAAAAATAAAATTCAAAATACCATCATTACCCTAGTCTAGTAGTAGGTAATCATTACTTACTTTTCAGATTTTATTTTCCTTTTATCCATTTGATTTTTTTATGGATTTTACTAAAATACCCCTTGGGTCACCCAAATTTGGGTCATCCAAATATTTTCCCTTTCAGAGCTTGTAAATTTTTACGTTCGACCGTTTTTTTTATCTGTAATATTTAATAATAATAAATAGGTAATTGAAATATATAAATATATATAATACATAATATGTAATTTTGTTGTATTTTATAGGTAATATTCCGTAGGGTTTGCTGTGATTTTTTTTACAATAAAGAAGTGAATCGACAAAGCGATCTTAAAGCCATCAAAATGATGGCTTAGAAGACCTTACACAGAGGGTCGCCTGTCAAAAGAAAAAAAATCTAAGATTACAATTACCAAATTTAAAATTAAAACATCTAGAAATTTTGGAGATCTAATTAAGCGGCTTAGACAGCTTGCATGCAAGCTGCAGTTTTGGATCCGGATGCGGTGACGGGCTATCGCCAACAACTTCTAGCAGGTTAGAGATGACGGAAGAATAAGTTTGGGTTGGAGTTTTTGATTTGAATCAAATTTGAAAGAAAGATTAGGGTTTAATTTCGTTTTGTAGAGGGTTATATATGCCGGCTAAAGGGCAGGTGGGTAAAAGAGGGTTTGAGGGAGGGGTTGCTAATCAGATCTGAATATTTGGGGATTAGGGAGTGAAATAGTTGGCGAGTGGAGGCGGCATCAGCCACCACGCGGTGGTGGAGGAGTGGGTCAGCGGCGAAGGGATGGGCACCCGGCTGACATAAATCGGCAAGGAGTCGACAATCAACAGGACACTTTTGGATGGTGTAGTAGAGGAGGAGGAGGAGGAAGGTGGCGGAAGGAGTGGCGATATCGTTGGCCAGGAAGCCGAGGGAGGGCAGGGCACCACGCCGGAGAAGCTCAAACCCACCACGGCCAGACTCGGAGAGAGAGATCCAGATCGAGAACCGCCATAGAGGGTGAGGATCCAGGTCGCCATGGAGCCTGCCGGAGAAGGACGTTGGAAGAGGCCGGCGGCGGCGATCTGCACAAAGCAAGAAACTGTTAAAAAAAGGGTTGGGTATTCTATGGGTTGTGTTGAGGGGTAGTGGTGGAGTTGGGGTTGTGGGTCGAGACCGGCCGGGAAGCCAGTCGGAGGTGGGGGCGATGGCCACTACAACAGAAGTCATTTTTAGCGAAGAATATTTTCCTCGTTGAAAAGTGATATTTCGTCGCTAAACATATTTAGCGAGAAAATATGCTTCCTTTTTAAGTGGTCATTGAAACATCGTCACAAAAGAGTCTAGTGTGGAAAAATGAAATCGTCATAAACAAAACGTTTGGCGACGAAGTCAATATTCGTCGTTGTAAGTCGTTAGCGACTATTAAATTCATCGTAATAGGTAATTATATTTGTCGCGAAAGAAGTCAAAGGATTCCATAGTAGTCATTAAAGGTACATGGTGAGAAACTTTAATTTCTCGCAAAATTGTATATTTTCTCGTTAATAATGATATCAATTTGGCTCGAAATTGTCGATTTTATTGGCGACTAAAATTTTCATCTTAAATAAAACATACATTTTCATCGAAATTGTGACGAATTTATATTTATTGGTGTAGATAATTTTAGCAACGAAACTGTTTTTCCATTCAATAAAAATCGGTACCCGATAATTTTTGTTTCATTTATTCAATTCTTTCAGATCCAATTTAATTAATAAAATACCGGATCCATTCAATAAAAATCAACGATTACAAATTAAAAAAAACAATGAACAATAAATTCACTTTCATCGACTAAATTAACACCTTTCTCAGAAGCTCTCGGTTGGCCTCAGAGGTATGTCCGAAGCGAGGAGATAGAGAGGTTGAGCACTAATTCTTAGATCTGAACGGACAAGGGCTGAACACCTTTCTCGGGGCCACTAGTCTGAGGCAGAGAAGAGGCAAACGACAACGAGATTGGTGACGGGGTCGTACTGCAGAGGAAAAGAGGGAGAGGGAGGTGAAAAAATATGGTTGGATTGATAACATAAATTGAGGTTTAAATACAAGAGCAGTATACGTATACCTGGAGGCCTCGGTGGCCGGACGATGACCGGAGCGGAGTGGGAACCAACACGAAGACGACCGGAGCCTGGCCGCCCAAACGCAGCTGATTTAAGCGTCAGAGTAGGGGTGAGTCAGGGGTCACTCTTCGTGGATTTGTTGGATTTCGAGGGATCTAAGTTGGACACACCATTGTCGTTGAGAGGGGAAATCAATCAATTTGTGGGAACTGGGAGGTAGATTCGATCTGGATCTCCGCCCTGCGCTGAGTCCTATCCCCGAATTAGTGCCACGCAGTCCTGTATCGAGCCCTAATATCGATTGTCCGGTGTTCTCTGGTGGTCGCCCGTTTGCACAGGCCGGTGAGAGGCTGAGATCCAGCGGATTGTCAACCATGGCGTCGTTTCTTGAAGTGCTGGGGGGCTCTATTCCTCCGACATGTTGTTCATGAGGTCTCTCTCACCGAAAACTAATTTGGAAGACAGATCTGTTGGAGGGTTAATGGATGGATAGAGATCGAGGGAGGTCTGGTGAATTTTTTTTCGAAATAGCCAAAAATTGAAAAAAATTTTGGACATTAGCCAAAATATCAAAGTATTTTGGGATTTAGCCAAACTGGGGTAAAGTCAGTAAAGTCGCTGTTTCAAACAGCGACTTACTTCATTTTAATTTTTTTTTAATTTCAGTTTAACATTAATAGAAAAAATATTGAAAACCAAAAAATATATATAAAGGGAGAGTCGCTGTTTGAAACAGCGACTCTCCCTTAATTAAAAAAAAATATTGCGTACACACTAATACAAACTTCCTCCTTGGCTCAGTAGGCCCTACCCCTCTCCCTCTCTCTCTCCCCCACCCCGTCTCTCTCATCCATTTTGTGAGACTCCCTTACAAACTTACACCCCCTCTCTCTTTCATTTTGTGAGCCCGTACAATGCCCTCTCTCTCCTCTCTTTTTACACTTTTCCCCATTTTCTCCCGATCCCACCCCTCTCTCACCTACCCATCCCCTCTCTCATTCCCTCCCCTTCCTGCAAAACGTCAAAGACTCCACTCCTCTCTCCCAGGTAAAACTATCCATCCTTAAAAAAAAGGGAGAGTCGCTGTTTATATTTATATTTTATTTTAAGTTTTCAGATAAAATTGTTTTCTTTTAACCCAAAATTGAAAAAAAAAAAAAGAAAATATAGGTAAGTCGCTGTTACAAACAGTGGCTTACCTATTTTATTATTTTTTAAAAAAACGTTGGGTAAAGTCGCTGTTTAAAACAGCGACTTTACCCTGTTTTGGCTAATTCCCTAAAAACTTTCAGATCTTGACTATTTCGCAAATAAGTTTCCGTTTTTTGGCTATTTTGAAAAAAAATTCAGGTCTGGTTGCCTGGTTGGAATAGATTGATTAAAATGAAAAGCGGCTAGAAGAGGGAGAACCAATATAAACAGAGCTTGTGTTCTGAAACCCTAGACACTTACTCTTTTTTTTTCATTTTTTTTTGACAAGGAAAAAATTCTATCTAGCCCGCTTCTATATTTTTTTTTTATTTTTTTGATGTTTTAATTTTTCATCTATTTTGGCTGTTTATTTAATTTCCAATTTCCATCTTTTGAAAAAAAAAATTCTTGTTCTTTAACAATAACATGAACTTTTAAATTATTTATTAGTTAAACTATTACCGTTCCCATGTTATAGTGCAATTTTTTAAAAATAAAATTCTAATAATTTAATAAATTAATATTATAAATTTAAATAAAGGATTAGTAAAAGTTAGCATAAAATAAAAAATGTAGAGTGGATAAAGTAAATAATATAGAAAATTTTATCATTAAAGTGTCTTAGAATTTTGTATGAAAATCATAATATCATTCAAAAAAATCTCATTTAGAGTAGTATATAGATATATAGATATATTGATTAGAAAAGAAAAAACACTAATATAGATATATAGTTTTGAATTAATCTAATTGGTTGCTCAAAAAGAGGAAAAAATGAATATAATTATAACTTTATGTAAAAGATGTAAATAAAGATGATTTGATAAAAAATAATTATCATTGTAACTACACAAATATGTTTTCTAATATTTTTATGTTTTTCGATAAACAAATCATTCTATATAGTAAAATAAATTTCATTTAATCCTCATGAAATTGAAATTAAAAAATAGCTTCATTGCAAATTTAATAATAAGTTTATTTAATTCTGGAATAAGTACATGATCATATTATAAATGATAAAAATCAAAAACTTAATACATCAAATAAAAACAAAAGATTTGAGTTGAAAATGATGAAGAAAACATGTTTTTATTTTTTACAACCAAAATAGACATGATACATAACAACAAGTGCCCCTTTTTATATATAGATGAAACATTCAATTAAATTATATTACTATATTGTACTTATTGATTGTCTGGAAAATTTTTCAATTGGTACAAATAATTAAGGAATTGATAGAAATTTCTTAGTAAATAAATAAAACTAGTATATAGTCCACGCGTCATGACGCGATTATTTATAAATAAAATTTTAATACTATTAAAAATTAATAATATAAAATAAAATATTAACAAAAGTTAGCATAAAATATAAAAGATAAAGTTAATATAAAATAAAATATATTAATAAGATTTTTCTTAATTAAGAGATATGGGTAAATTAGATACGATGAATTACAGAATGAATGGTTGAATTTTTTTAGTTAATATAAATTAGATAGATTGTATTAAATTTTAAATTGAATTTCCCAAAAATAACTTGACATATGTAAAGACTCGGAATTTTAAGATATTATTTTATATATTAAGAAATAATTTTGATTTAATTGGGATTTGAATTCTAAGAATTCGGAAAATTTTGAATAATTTCGTCCTCGAGCAAACGATTCGTTTGAATTCTTTCGACCAAATTTCGACATTAATTTGTTATTTAATTCAAAGATGAATTCATTTCGCTCTATTATTTTAAGGCTTAGAAATATTTTCGGGTTTCATTATCTAATTCGGATTCGAAAGTTTATTTCAAATTAATTTTAATTGAGTCGGGTTAAGGTCGGAAAGCGGGTTTCGGAATTTATTTACGGGTATTAGATTTGACTTTTTTTTTTTACCCAACTCAACACTCAACTTACACACCCCACTCCCTCCCACCTTATCCTGCAGCCGAGACTCCCTCACCTCACCATTCACTTCACCATCATCACCATCCCTTCATCTTTCCTTTCATTCTCCTTTCACTCACTCCCACCTCCTGCCTTCACCATCTCAGCACCCCACCATCACTCCCCCATTTCGGCGCCGATCACCTTCACACCCTTCATCTCAGCACACCACCTCACCACCTTCATCACCATCAATCACCCCTGTTTCATCGAGCCCAAGAGTCGAGCTCCTCCTCGAGCGTCACCGGAGCTGCCAACAGCCAACATCAGCATCCGGAGCCACCCAGAAGCGCAGCCGAAGGCCGAGCTCGAAGCCAGCTGAAGGAGCCTCAGCCCCCGTAGCCGCCGACGCCATCCCCCCACCGAGCACCTTCCTTGTTTCCAGCGAGCTCGAGGATCCCTCCGGTGAGCCCTCTCCCTCCCTATTTCGTTTTTCTAGCCATAGGAATTAGCTCGAGCTTTTGATTTCGGGAATGTGGGAGGTTGAGCAGGGTGAGGGAGACGGAGAGCGCGGGGCGTGAGCGAGGGCGTCGGCGAGGTCGTGAGCGGGTCGGAGAGTGGGTGACGGGGGGAGTTAAGGGGTGAGGTCGAGCGCAGCAGGAGAGCCGGAGCTGGGGCGGAGCAGAGGAGCGTGGCCGAGCGGCAGGGGAGCGCAGCGGGAGCAGGGGCGGAAGGTTGAAGAAGGCCGGTCCGGTTTTCTTTTCTTTTTCTTTATTTCGGTCCGGTTTGGGTTTTAAATTAATTGTCCGGTTCGGTTCTTTAAAAGCTGGGTTTGGGCCGGGTTTGGATCCGGGTCTGGGCTGGGGCTACGGGTTGGGCCTTGCTTTCGGTTGGGCTGAGTTTTGGGTTTTAAATTGTGTTATTTATCTTATTTACTTACTTTATATAGGTTATATAATTATTTATAAAATTGTTAGTTATTTATTATTAAAATTATTTTGGGTTATTTATTTATTTAATTATTCATTATTATCTATTCTAAGTTATTTAAAAATATGATTTCAAATGTTTATCTAATTGTTATTGATATTGTTTTGATGTTGTGGGTGATATTAAAATAATCCATGAATTTGATGACTTCTTATTTTTAATTAAAATTTTTATATTTTTTCTAAAATAATTATTTGGCTATTTAATTTGATTTGTTGAGAATTAATTATGTGAATAATTTATTCGTTATGTTTTGACATTTAAATGGTTAGTTTCGAATGATATAGGTTAATTAAAATATTTCTTAAGTTTCGGAATTTAATTAGATAATGATTTTGAGAAAGGAATATGTCAGGACTATTTTAATGATAAATATAATTCTGGAAAATTGGTTTAAGGATTTAAATGTTTAATATCGGGATGTGGCTAAGTGTGATTTTAAGAGAATTGTTTGACTGTTAAATTGACTTCTGGGAAATTAAGGGCTTTTGAGAAACCTTGAATTGATTTACTTGAGTTGACCTGATGATTTGATATTTTGGAATTTCGAGTTGATTTATGGAAATGAGAATGAAATTGTGATGATATAAGATGTTGAGTTGAGTTAAGATAGAGATGATGATGATGATGATGATATAAATAAGATGTGATGATGAGAATATGTCCAAGTTGTGGAAACGAGATGGGAAATTGAATTGAGACATTAATGTTAATGACGATGATGGGATGATTAACTTATGTATGTTTTATGTGAATCTTATGTGTGCTATTTGATATGCTTTGTGTAAGTTAGACTTAGACTTAATTATTATGTTACTTATCTTCTAGGTGATCTCTGATCTGTCTGGATTTGCTTGATTACTGTATTGCCTGGATTCTACACTTCTCCAGGTAAGTTCCTTGAACTTTCTCATGATGGGCGCTTTATGCACTGGGTGTTATATAGTAGGCTAGTGTTCATGCACCATACGACTTAGAATCAAGCTTAGGATCTAAAACGGAAACCATATGACTTGCTATCTGTCTTTGCTAGAACATGGCCGTTATAGGTGTTTATTGGTTGAGACCTTTTTCTTTATTCTTGTCATCCTAGTGGCGCTTATATAGGGAGTTGCTTGCACTCGATGATGCGGTAGGCTTTTGGCATAGAAAGTTGCTTGCACTCGATGATGCGGTAGGCTTTCTAATAAGTGCATTAGGACTCTTAGAGCCTTAGGCCTTATATAAGTGTCATTGCTTGCCTTCCTTTCATAGTTAGTAGGCTCATTGCGTGGGGTTGGCCTGCACCATAGGGTGAGGTAGCTCCTTTGATGGTGAGTTGCTATAGGATTTCTTAGGAGCCTAGAGGGACATGCTATTTGTCATTTCTTGTAATTGGCGCGCTTCTTTATTTATTTCTGCCTTTACTTATCCGCATACTTAACTGTTTAATTTCCGTTTTGCATTACGCATTTCATCTTAGGAGTAGGATGCTTATTATATGCCTCTCAGAGTGTTTATACACGCGCAGGAGTGACCCGATGATTGACCCAGATCCCCTTCTTTTTTTTTAGATTCAGGTAACCGTTAGCCGCTATCTTTGCTCTTATGGATGCTTGGCGGGTTCAGACTTTTGGCGTTAGATCGAGAGCTTGAGAGACCATTAAACTTTCTCGTTTTAAAAATCTTTTGCATCGTTTTGACCCGGCTAGGTCGTGGCACTCTTTTGGATTGTATTTGATTTAAACCTTGTTTCTTTTTATTGCGAAAACTTGTGACTCGTGCTCGGATTGTAAGATCTAGTTGGAAGGTAACCTTGCCTTCTTAAACGTAACTCGGATAATTAGGTTTTCTTTCCTAGGCCCAAGGGAGGGCAAATAGGGGAAAGAAGATCCTTATTTTCCGGGCCGTTACAACATATTAGCTAGGGTGACATGTGGAGTAAATGCTTTGGTTTTAATATATATATATATATATATATATATATATATATATATATATATATATATATATATATATATATATATATATATATATATATAGATCGATAGATAGATAGATAGATATAGAGATATAGATCATATATATTGGGATATAATATAATATAAATTATATACATATCTAACAAATTTTGGTAAAATCTTCTAAAAATATATAAATATCTAACAAAATTGGATAAAATATTATATTAAGCATATATTTCTATTTTTATTAAGAAAGGCATATATAAGTTTGGTAAAATCTATCTTCAATATATATTGTTATATAGTATTAATACCACGATCAAGGATAAGTCGTCACTTGACAAAAACGACTTCTCCTTTATTATATACCAGTATTTGTTACCAGCACTTTTGGATGTTTTATTAATAAATTATATTTTATTATATTAATTATATTAAAATTATTTTTTATTAAATTTAACTTGAACAATAAAATAATTTATTTGATATTTTTGAATAAAAATTTTCAAACAATCATAAATTAACTTGAAGTATAAAAAGATCATAAAAAATAACTAAAAGTATAGTAATAATTTTAATTGTGCTAAAAAAATTTCAACCAATCAGAAATGAACTTATGAACATACAGTATCAAGGTTTCGAGTGAAGAGCTGGGAAGAAAGTGTTAAGTTGATATATAGAACGCGGGTAAAGAGCAAAAAGTCATGATGGCACAACGGTTGCGAGCATTTAGTAGTAGTTTAAAGGTTGTGGGTTCGAATCATCGTACCCCCTCCCTTCCCTTCCCATTTTTCTTGTTATAAGAAGTCTGCTCGCCCAAATTCATGGGGCTTTACACAATATAAAATGAACGATTGATGGAGCGATTAAAACTTTTCTCCCCATTGAAATTGTGTACTTAATTCCCCTAATTAATAGTTTTAGTGAAATATTTATTTGTCAAAAAATAAAAACTTTTAGCAACAAATAATAATATTTTTCGTCAATAACTTTGGTGAGTTTTTTCCCATATAAATAACGATGAAAGCGATATTTTCTCACTAAATAGTTGTTTCAATGATAAAAAAATATGACTCGTAAAACATCAACATATGGCGAGGAATTGAAAATTTTCTCGTTAATAAATTTGAGCCATTTTCCATATCTCACCCAAGCCAATAACAACGAAAATGGAATTTTCTCGTTGATTAATATGTTTAGCGACAAATGTTTTCCTCAAGAAAATCATACTTTTAGCGAGTAATTACACTATTTGTCGATAGCAAATTTGGCGGGTTTTACATAATTCACACCAAACAAATAACGATAAAATTAAAAATTCCTCCATGAATGTATTTTTAGTGATGAAAACATTCATCGATAAAAACTCCTAATTCATCGCTATTTTTCTAATGGTTTATGTGACCACTTTATACTAACAATTAGCGACGAGTCAAAAAATTTGTCGTTGAATACCACTTTTAACGAGGAATATAGATTTCTTGCTAATGTTCACATGCCATTTTATGAGGAGCGCATATATTCGTCACCAAAGCCCACATTTACCGAGGAAAAATAATTTATCGCTAAAATTTTGGTCGCTAAAAGGCTTTTCTGTTGTAGTGCCGGCTCACATGGAGGTGTAGGCGACAGCTAGGGTTTTTGAGAGAGAGGGAGTGTTTTTTGCAGCATTGGTGCTGTCAGGGTTTGTTGTGATATTAATCTCTTATTATAAGCATGTAATAATCTTGGATGACAATATATCAAAGCAACTAAGATGCAAAATGTATATATGTATGAGGTAACTAGGCGTGAGGTAGTGTTGCTCAAAATCAGGACCGACCCGAAAATCGAGTCGAAACGAACCGAAAAATTCAGTTTTGGACCGACCCGATTTTTTCGGTTCGGACTTCGGTCCTTTAATTTCTAAAATTCGGTTTGGGGCCAAAAACCGTAACCGAACCGAATTTTTCGATTTTGGCCCAAAAACCGATTTTTTAAAAACAAAACCCTAAGGCCTAAGCGACTAAGCTACTAATTCTTTCCTCTCATTTCTTTCTCTTTCCCATTTCTTTCTGTTTCTCGTTCCTCGCTCCCGGATTCCGATGTCGCAACCCCTCTCCGATCGCACTCGCCGCCACCGGAGTCGCTATCCCGGCGTTGCCTCCCTCTCTCGCAACCGCCTCATAAGCCACGAACCCACATGCTACAGCAGTAGCACGTAGCAGCAAGAACAGAAGCAGGCTCGCCTCCCTCTCCCGCAGCCGCACTCGACAATTCCTGAAGTCCCCTCCCCGCCTTGCTGGACTCGCCCACCCCTGCCGTTGTCGTCACCGTCCCACATGGCCGCTAGTGCTGCTCGCCTGCCTTCTCCCTCTCCCTCTCTGGCAGTCCCGCAACTTCCCTTCCAAGTCCCAAATACCATCCAATCCTCCGTTTCAAATTTTCAATTTTCCAAAATTTCAACGTTGTTATTTTGCATTTGTAATTTCAGTTTTACAGATCATTTGTTTGGTTTCAGAATTTTAGAATACACCAGGGTCAGTTTTTTAGGGCCTAAAACCAAAAAAAACGAAAATCGAGCGGTCGGTTTGGGTTCGGGCCTCGGTCCAGCCATCCAAAAAATTCGGGCCATCGGTTCTAGCCCGAACTGTTTGGATCGGTTCGGTTCAGGTCGGTTCAGGCCGTTTGCGCCACCCTAGCGTGAGGTGGCCTTAGTTATAGTTGATCCCCTAGTTTAGGGTTGAACTGACTAAACTAAGGAAATTCGCTTAGACTTGCTCATACATATATATACAACAAGCTTATGATGAGTTTGTGCCTGAGGCGAATGTTTAATCAATATTCATACTATCATAGTTATGATATCTATTGTTATATGTATCATATTCTTTTATGTGGTTTTTGGTCTTGCTATGGAAGTATGGCTTGTTGTAGAAAAGAGAGAAAGAAGAGAGTGAAAGGAATTAAGAAGAAGGAGAAACACAACGAGATCTTCAGCGAGGCTCGATCCAGGGAGATCAAAGGCGAAGGCTTGAAGATTCTAATCGCTCAACTATCCTCGAGTAGCAGAGGCATTCATGGTGGAGTTGTGAGAACTGGAAAGTCCAACCGTCATTGGATTCAGAGTTCGAGGGAGTTTTTCTTCTTGCTTCTATTTTTGTTCTCTTGATGTTCTTCTCTCTCTATATAGATTCTAGATTTATGAGTTTTGGTTTTCGTTTTGGTTTCTTTGATTGTAATCGATTTCCAAGAATCTTTTTTCGACTAGTGCAATATTCGATTCAGGACGAGTCTCCACTTCTTGAGAATCCGCGTACGTAAAGGGAAACCTCGAACCGTGTAAATAATTTGTTGTGTACTTGTGTTAGTTTCAGCTTGCAACTGTTGCCTGTTGGTTTCGATCCAATTGAGATCCCAATCCGAGGGATATGGAGCTGGGTTGTTGCTGAATGGTCAGTAGACTTCGATCGTGGATTGTCAAACAATCTAGTTTTGAATCGTGCTTTATTAAATAATTAAGAAGGGAAATTCCATCTGGTACCCTCGTAATTAAGGCTATTCCGGTTGGTATCCCAAGGTTTTTTATTTTCCAGTTGGTACCCCTCAACTTTTGTAAAATTCCAGTCCGTAGCCTAAATCTAGTTTAATCTTAACTCCGTTAAACCAAGAGAACATTCTTTAAATCGGCGAACGTTGCCCAAGACAGACAAGGGGTGAGAGGAAATGAGGCGATCCTTAATCAAAGAAGGGACATCGGCTAGATCGGGAAGGAAAAGAAGAAGAGTGAAGACCTGCCCGAAAAAGAAGACCCTCGACTTTCAATCTCAACTTTGGGCTTGATAGAAGATCACCAACCAGATCTAAAATATTATATTTGGTATATTTGAATTAGATTCATCATTTTTGAAGAGAATAGATGGATAGGAGTAGATCCAGGGAAAGAATTTATTTCTTGATTCAGATCTGATTCGGATATTTCCCACTCCATAGCATGGCACCTTTTGGATCCAGAATAAAATATATTTTATTCTTTTCAACCTTTTCGATTTGATGTTAGAAGGTGCAAAATCAATAGGTGCCGGAGCTGCATCACTACTAGAAGTCGAAAGCCGCACTTCTCTTTCAACTTCAACGAATACCGACGTTTTGGAATGAAAATTCGAGGGCGACGGTAGGGTTCTGGGCAAGGGTTTGAGGATTACTTTTCTTCACTCACTAACGTAGCAGCTTTCATTTCAAGAGTTCAAAGGTCATCCATCCCAATTCAACCCATTTGACTCGTAAATCCCCCAATTTTGATCTAGTTTCATAAATTATATCGAAATTCGAACTTGTAATTTGTATTTGAAGAATGAAAAAGATTAACACCAATCTTCACCAATTTCTCCACATCACCGTCTTCTTCAATCTAAATCACCAACCGAAATAGCCTTGATTACGAGGGTACTAAAAGGAATTTCCCAATTAAGAATGACAACATTTGTGTCATACGTGGTAAACTCGATCACCATTTAACTCATCTAACAACAAAGTCCTCGAACATTCAAAATATGTAAACCAATGTCTAATAAAATGGGCAAAATTAACGAACGAATCCCTAAACAAAGCCTTGGCACCGATTAATTATTTGGTTGTGTACATCTACATGACTACATAATACATATGCATGCACAACAAAAGCTATTGCATTGGAAGAGTGAAAAGCGTGACAATGACGTCAGATGACAAATCGCGTCGTCATCGATCATGTGTTTGTTTGGCTAAAAGGAGATTTGTGTCCGCTAATTCGCATTACTGATTTCCACTGAGTCAGCTCCAACGTGGATTGGGCCCCCTACCTTTGCCTTTTCCTTAAACCGAGCCACATAAATTCCTCTGCCCAATTTTTTAATTATTTTTTTACATACGGATTTTTGTAATAATAATAAAAATAATAATAATAATAATAATAATAATAATAATAATAATAATAATAATAATAATAATAATAATAATAATAATAATAATATACCACACAACTCTATAGTTTGATAGACAGATTGGTGTTGCCCTTGGAATATCGAACTCATTCAATCTGGCACTAGGTTCCTTTTTGCGTTTTTTAATTCTGTCTCTATTCGACATATGTTCAGGGAGTCCAATATTGTCGTCGATCGGATCACGCACCTAACTTATAACATCCCTACCGACGAAGATTTGCTTGATGATCACGAAATTCACGTTCTCATCCGAAAGAATACTCTAGGATGTAGTTATTTTCGTACAAATAGGTGTATCCTAATTTCTTTCTTTACATTAAAAAAAAAGTTTGATAGACAGAAAAAAAAATAGTGGTAGCAAAAAAAAAAACTCTTAAAAGTAAGAACCGAAGTAAATCTAATTAAAGGAAAGAAACAATCAAAATGGAAGTATAGCAAAAGAGAAAGTAATGTCGGGAATAGGCAATAGGTAATGATGAAGAACCCTTGTATTTTATGAGAATTGATATGAAGCCTTATAGATTTTACATCCTACTTACCACCAAAATCATCATCTTTTTTCGTTTAATTATCATTTTTTATGTTTTAAGTTTTGCCATTAGTTTTAAGAAAAGTCTAACTGATATTATATAGTTTAAATAAAATAAATATAAAATTTTAGTTTAATTAGTTTTTGAAATCCAAACTCTTCAACAACTATTCGCAAAAGTTTTCATCAGTTACTCTAACAGTTAGGTTTACCAAATATCATACTAAGATATATTTAACACAAATAATCAATCAACTTCTACTACCCTATCAGCTACCCTTTTGCCAAATAGCCTTAAATCAATGTTTTTAATCGAATTATTTAACCTATGTTATAATGGGATATATGGTAGGAATAGTTGATTAGGAAATAAAATATAAATGGAAATAGATGGATATGCCTATAATAATATTTAAAAATTATTTAAATCAAATAATCTAATAAAATATTTCTTAAATGACTCCATCCGTTCGCCAAAATATGTCATTTTAGCTTTATGTACAACTTTTGAGAAAATCAACAAAAATACTACGTAGTATTTTACCATCATTTCTTATACTTATTGCTTTTTTACTTTATCGAAAACTATTACTAACAATCAATTAATCATTATAAGAGCATTTTAGTAGAGTAAATGCAAAAATAGTTATAATAACATATTTTTAGAAATAAAATTAATATTTTAAAGTGATATGTTTTAACGAACGAAGGAGGAAGTATAATTAATCTATACCCATATAGTATTAGCCAATCTTTAATGGTGGTACTCCAAGTATCATAGCAACTAGAAAAAAAAAGAAATGTAAGAAAAAGTAAGATTTTTTAAAGAACTCGAAAGAAAAAGTGAGATCAAGTATCATACATATGGTACTCTATATGACACAATACCATAGAATATTACCCAATCAAATATGAATAGTGGATCCCATTTGATTTTTACTTCTAAAAAAATTGTAAAAAACAATTTTGATGCAAAAAAATGAAATAAAATACTCATGTTAAATACAATGGTTGTGGAGTACCAAATATTAAAATGAGGTAAATAAGAAAAAAAATGACAAAAAAGTAAGTTATGATACTCAATATAAATATCATGTTTAACTTATAAATGTTTTAGATGACGCAAGATTCATCCATCCTTAACCCTGTAAATAAAAACGTGTTTATACGTAAATGACAGTAGTACCTAGTTTCAATTATTGGAAACGTAGATTACGACAGTTTGCAAGTTCCCAAAATGGTACCAAATATCGGCCCAATTAAAAAATGAACACAAGTCGTTAAAAACGACCTAAGTTTCCACAGTATTCCCTATTAATCTCACAAAGGCACAAACTTGTAAGCACGACTTTATTACTTTATTATTCGGTGGAATGAAATTATTCGATAGTATTGAGCGATTATCCGTTATAATAAAATCTATGTTATAATATTATCTTGTATTATTATATTAGAATGGATAAACACTAGAAACCCTAGTTCCCTTTATACTCCTATATAATGGGTCCTTTGGAACCCTAATGAGGAGAAATCTCCTCTCTTCTCTCTTTGTCTCCGTCTCTCTTATCTCTATTTTCGGTTTATCACACGTTATAAGCACGAAGTTTTGCTCTTTAATACGGTAGTATGTTCAATTTATTTTTACATTCGAAATCCATTCACCTTCTCTCGATGTCCATGGTAGTCGTCGTTCATCTCCTCCCTTTCTATGCTCGACATACTCTCTGTTCGCCGTAGTCAACTAGTGCTAATTAATAGGGTTATTGTATATCATCATGCTCCTAATTATATCATCTTTCATCATGGTAATTAATTACTACGGCATATCATCATCCTATATACTAGTATTTGCGCTCATCATGCTCTTGATTCATCCTTATCTTGTTCATTGCATATTAATTGCATGATCAAACCCCATAAAAAAAACACTGGAACCGTGTATATATATTGTATGTATACATCTTGTTTTTGTCATGATACTAATTGATACGATATTCATTGCAAACGAAATTCATCTCGAATTCATCTTGTTTAATTCATTCATGTTCTATATGCTTTAATCCCCGAAGCGGATTATGGGATAAACTAATCTCAATCCTTGAAGTGATTGAATTAATCAAATTTGTAATATTCCCGAAGCGGATTATGGGATAAACTAATCTCAATCCTTGAAGTGATTGAATTAATCAAATTTGTAATATCCCCTTAAGCGGGTAAACTAATCTCAATCCCTGAAGCGATTTAATCGGTTGAATTTACAATTAGTTGAATTTACAATATCCCCTGAAGTGGATAAACTAATCTCAATCGCAAAAGTGATTGAATAAATCAAATTTGTAATATTCCCTAAAGTGGATATAAATTAATTTCAACCCTGAAGTGTTGAATCAATCAAATTTATAAACTAATTTCAACCTTGAAGTGTTGAATTAATCAAAGTTATAATATCCCCCGAAGGGGATCAATACTTCATATCCCCTGAAGTAGATGTGGACGATTGAAAATCATCTCCGCAGAGATGATTGAGCCGATAAATTTCATCCCCGTAGTGATGAAATTATTTTTATTATTTACGTTTTTTTAATATATATGTATGTTATTTAATTTAATTTATTTAAAACTATATTTGTTTTTCCTCATCTCCCGAAGCAGATGAATGAAACCATCCCATCTCCCGAAGTAGATGAACCAATGAATGGTTGAATATCATTCCCGTAGCGATGATCAATAAATAAATCTCATCCCCGAAGTGATGAAACGATAAATCTCATCCCCGCAGAGATGATCAAGCCGATAAATTTCATCCATGTAGTGGTGAAATTATATTTATTATTTATGTTTATTTATTTTATATATATGTTATTTAATTTAAATTATTTAAATTATATTTGTTTAATTCTCATCTCCCGAAGTAGATGAACGGAACATCTCCTGAAGTAGATGTGAACGATTGAAAATCATCCCTGTAGTGATGAACTTATTTTTTAGTTATTTTATTTATTTTATTTTTATTATTCATTTCAATTTGTATTGTTTTTCTTTGTCTCCCGAAGAAGACAAACATTATCTCCTGAAGTAGATATAAATTGTTAAATTTGCAGATCATCCCAAAAGCGATAGTTTATCTCCTGAAGTAGATAAAGTAAACACAAGTTATATATCACATCTCTTGAAGAAGATGAAATTCTTATTTATCTCCTGAAGAAGATAAAATATTTAAATTCTTATTTATCTCCTGAAGAAGATAAAATATTTTAGCTTATATATCATGATGAAATTTATCTCCTGTAGTAGATAGTTTCGATCTCTACCAGTCTCCGGAAGTAGACAACCATGTATTTGTGGGGATGTTTAATTTCTAGTCACTAGAAGTTGACAATATGCTTTCATTTATTTATGTTTTTATAGTTTTATTAGCTATATCAACGATTTATTTATCATTATCTCCCGAAATATATAAATTCATCCATTCAGGGGATGAACAGATAATCCTAAATCGTTCCTGCAGTAACGACAACAATCTCCTGAAGAGTTGTATATGAAAAGGAAATTCATAAAATGCATCACTCTTTCATCAATACATATTTGTCCCTGAAGTGACAATATTCATTCTTTGGACTAAATTGATGATAAGTTTGTATAATATCCGAAAGATGATTAAAATCATACCCTGAAGTGTATGAGTTTTTATTTTAAGGTTGCACAAATAATCCATGAAGAGATGTGTATAAAGTAAAGATAGATATAACCCTTGAAGTGGTTGTATACAAATTGTCTTCTCCCTGAAGTGAGTAATAATCAACCTTACCATTTCTTGAAGAATATGGTCAAAGTTTACAGATAACTTACTACATTTTGGAATGCAACTTATTATCTTTTGGTGTACGTGAATTATATATAATAGAGACTAATTGTCACTCGAAGTTGACAAATGAATCATCTTATGAATAAAATCATTTCTTGAAGAAAATGATAAATTGAAAAGTTTCCCATTACTCCACCTGAAGTGGACAAATACAAATTTCTTTTATTTATTTATTTGTTTTTTTATTCATTGCTTTATATTGAATAAAATTATTATGATTTTACTTATTGACTCAAAGTGTTCCCCGAAGAAACAACTTATCACGAGTGTCTAATACGAAGTTTTGTTTCGCAAATTGACAATTTGGGAGGAAGGATTATCATACTCCAGTAGATTATGATGATTTTTAACACCTATATAAGAGTCCGAAGACTCTAAATATAATGGTTAAATAATCAAACAAATTGTGAGATTAGTCATCTCCATAAGAGCCCGGAGACTCTATTGATGGATTTTTATTAACTTCCGAAGAGTAAAGAATCTAATAAACTCTAGAAGAGTAAAGAATTTTTCAAAACTCCAGAAGAGTATATGATCCTAATTTTATCATTTGTATTCTTGAAGAAATACATGGAATATGGGTTATAAAATATTCAGAACTATTTTTATTTGGTCGGTAAAATCAATATAAATAACCACAAAACATGATCTGGTTTACAAGGCCACTTCCTGACAATCCTCTAAGCATAGCCTGAAGCATGCCCCTCCTGTAGAGGGTGCAAAGAGTTAATGGTTAAGCGCGCAACCAGTGTTATTGTTGTGGCTTATAACTAGGTCATCTTTGTACGGTTAATTTCTAATGTCTTGAAGAACATTATGAATAAAGTTAAATATATATAGTTGGTCATTAGTTTCATACTTGAAGTATGACACCAACGAAAGTTCTGAAAATACCCACTTAATGACATCTAAATAAAATGAATAGATCACCATATAATTTCAATGGGTTAATTATGAGTCAATGTAGTGTCACACAATTTAGAAACCCGAAGTTTTCGCAACCAATCTTGAATGGAAAAACCGAGACGAATACCGTATAGCTCCAGAAGAGCATTGATCTTGTTACCTGAAGTAACAATGACACATATGTATGAATTGACATGGTATTGAACACCAATATCTCATATGACTAGCAAGAAGCAAGTCTTACAGAAATGAGAATGTATATATATGGTTTATTTGACACTCCTCTATCCTATTGAAACTTATCACTAATCAGAAGTTAGTTAATGATAAAATATTTTTTCTTTGTGGCATCCGGTCACTCATGTGAATTGATGATGTGCGGGATCATTGAAATTGACATAGACACCCACTAAAAAGGACTAGAAGATCCTAGGGCCTGAAGATCCTTTATAAAGGTGACCGAACACATATGGTCTATCATCTTGGCAAATCAATAACAAGACCGTATTATAAATTCAAAGTAAATGCAAAGTCTCTAATGTCTCTTGAATGGATTCAACGAGACAGCTACGGAACACCATCATATAGACCAGTGTAATTCCAAGATTATAGATGCCTCAACACTTTGGTCATATGAAACATAAGGTAGAGAATGTTATCAAAAACATTGTTGAGCATAAGGTAGCTCACGACGACCCAGAAGAGTCGTTAGTCAAATGGGCCCATGCAAGCTAGTTTGCATTTCGAATTTGACACAATAACATCTCTCTAATTATCTCCAGAAGAGAGCATGTCATTCAAAAGGTTTTAAATAAGCAGCATATGTTCCGAGACGTACCTCCTCCAAATGAATTACAATGAGACCACAAAGAAGTTGGATGATACATGGGGTTTGAGTCCCTATTAATATCAAATACCTAGAGCTTTATAATGGTGATCAAATGCTCGGTATTTAGGAGGAGAGGAAATGAGACTATATATACCATTAAGAAAGAGATTGCATGGAAGCAACTTCTTTATCATTTCATATCCGCGGATAAATACAAGTGAACCAGAAGTTCAATAAATGAAATGATTATAAGGTTTAGCAAATATGCCATTGCAAGGATTTACTAAAGGCCAAGAAAGTGACAAAGTCACAAATACTAGCTCATTTGGAAGTTCCAGAAGTAACTCCAACTCAATGAATATCAAGTGATCCTCAAGTACACCAGAAGTGTTGGAGGTCACTAGGCTTTTTATATATGATTCCCCAGAAGTAGAAAGAGCCTATGGGAATATGATGATCATCAAACAAAGGGATGTCTACATCGAAAATGATAGTAAAGAGCTAGAAAAAAACAAATTCATGCAAGAATGGGTTCTTTAAGCATGATGGCATTGGACATGTAGTTCCAACACCGGAAAGTGAACATCATTTGGTTTTAAGTGGGTGTTCGTACAAAATAAAATATAAAGCCAAGTTGATTACACAAAAACCTATCAAATGTTATATTGAGAATGTATTCACCAGAAGTGAATATAATTTTGGATCTAAATGTAAATGACGGACGTGTTACTTGCATACACATATAAATGAAAAAGATCGACTGAAAATGCTTGAAGCATTAATGTCAAAGCCCCGTCACATACAATTAATTAAAGATCCTTATAAGAGTACCAAAAGTACCTATAATTGTGAAAATGGTGGCATTGCATTAGGTCCCGAAGTACCATGCAATTTTGTACTCTTTTCCTTGATCTTGGTTTTTATCCCATTGGGTTTTTCCAAGTTAAGGTTTTTAACGAGACAACTTAGGCACCATTTAATACACCAGATCCCCCATGATCAAATGGCATACTAGGTCCAGAAGTACCTTATGTTTGTGCATAGAAAGCAGCTCAACGTCAGCAAATGAAAGTCAAGCATTCGAAGTCAATTGTAATGTATGAAGACATCTCAACTTATACACGTCAAAGGCAATGTTGAGACTCGACTATGCAGCTCACACAACCAACATCATCAAGAAATTCAAAGAGCTTACCCGAATGAGAAGACTGCAAGAACGACGTTGAATTCAGGGGGAGTATATACGCACTGCACTCTTTTTCCCTTCCATCAGGTTTTGTCCCACTGGGTTTTCCTGACAAGGTTTTTAACGAGGCAGTATCACCAAAGCGTATCACATGTCATTTGTATTTTTCCTTGTTCCTAGTTTTGGTCCCATTGGGTTTTCTAGGCGAGGTTTTTAATATGACAGTTTTGTAATACTTAGGGATGTTTATCCAAGAGGGAGTGTTATAATATTATCTTGTATTCTTATATTGGGATGGATAAACACTAGAAACCCTAGTTCCTTTGTATACTCCTATATAATGGGTCCTTTGGAACCCTAATGAGGAGATCACTTTCTCCTCTCTTCTCTCTATGTCTCCGTCTCTCTTATCTCTATTTACTTCGGTTTATCACAATCTACCTTTTTTTACACTTTTTTATAGATAAATAATTATGTGAAAACATACGAATAATCATAAACAAATAGATGAATAATTTCTGCATACATGATACATGATAAGGGTTGTGTACACCGGACAAAACTTTTATTGTGTATCATGTTAACAAATCCGGGTCATTGAATTAAGAAGATCAACGGATGAGATTAAAAGTAACTTCTAATTATTCGATGGTATTGAGAGATTATTCGGTGGAATGAAATTATTCGGTGGTATTGGGCGATTATTCGTTAGACAAAAATTTATATTTTTTTACACTTTTTTGCAGATGAATAATTATGTGAAAACAGACGAATAATCATGAACAAATAGACGAATAATTTCTGCATACATGATACATGATAAGGGTTGTGTACACCGACACTAACCTATATATATATATATACCTCTATAAATATAAGTCTTTTTACTTTTGTACACGCATTTTAAAGAACTTAAAATTATATAGAATATTAAAAATTTTAATTAAATTTTTTTACAATAAAATACTTATTATTTTATATAGTTTTTAATTAATATTTTATATAGTTTTTAACTCTTTAAACTACGTGTGTAAAAGTAAAAAGACTTATATTCATGATCGCGCGGGAGTATTAAATGATAAAAATTATAAATTAATTAATTTTTAATAATTAGGTACTTATTAATAATAAGTATGAATCTGTCTTATTTTTTTAAATTAATATTTTATAAACTTCCTAAAAAGAAAAAAATGACTTCAAATAATATCATCAATCATATATATGAACCGAAAATAATACGAACGTAAAAAATATCTCAAAATAATATAAACTATTAACCTTAAACCAAAAAATAATACAAACTTGAAAATCAACTAAAAATAATATTATAAACTATGAAGTTCTGACTTAAAATAATACAAACTTTTAAATTTGGATTAGGGGAAGAATTAAAACAAAACATTAGTTATCAAAATTACAAAAAAATTGCACAATTCCGTTCTCTTTATTTTAATTACCAAACGGAGTGAGATGTCTATATGTACTCATTGCAGGTGTTATATGCACTCTAGTGGGACGGATCTTGAATCCCTTTCACCTATAAGACGAAATCTGTCCATCAGTCATTACATACAAGTTATAAAAAAAAATACACAGACGAATCCTAAATCCCTTGTATTTTGGGTTATAAAAGATGAATCATGGATCCGCACTAATTTTTTTTACTTTTGTTGTTGCTCTTTTTCTTTTTTTCTTGCGTTTTACTCCATCCGTCTCAAAATACATGTCTTTTTAGCCCATAAAATTTTGTCAAAAATATATGTGTTTTTAGATTTAATCATTACACTTAACCTACTTTTACATCTAATCATTACTCTAATTTTTACATCACCCCTACTTTTCTCCTCACAAATTAAAAAAAAATAAACAAATACAAGTCTAATCATTCACTTAACCTACTTTTTACATCTAATTATTACATTTAACATACTTCTTAATTCTCGTACTCCATCCTAAAAAAACATGTATTTTAAGACAGAAGGAGTAATTAATAAGATGGATCAAAAATCGACTCTTTAGAATGCATAACACTTGTTTTCGATGCATATAGTGTAAACCAAACGGAGGGAATACGACTTTAATTGACCACTTCCTTTTAACCTTGAATTGCAGAAAAAGCCACAATATCTGAGTCAGACTCGAGTCGGCATACATCCGTCTCGATAATCCCCATGGTCCCCCGTCTCGATAATCCCCATGGTCCCCTAGTCAATAGGTTGCAGCGGAAGGCAACAATAACACCACTTTACCACGCCCTCCCCCCCCCCAAAAGTCATTTTAAACTACTCCGTATTACACCAAACGGAGGGAATACGACTTTAATTGACCACTTCCTTTTAACCTTGAATTGCAGAAAAAGCCACAATATCTGAGTCAGACTCGAGTCGGCATACATCCGTCTCGATAATCCCCATGGTCCCCCGTCTCGATAATCCCCATGGTCCCCTAGTCAATAGTAAACGACATGTTTTGTCGAACGTAGGGAGTGTCATTTTACATATTTTAATATATATACTTTACATAATTAATTACATAACATAATAAATCAAATGAGATTGAAATAATATATTTAGTATTATTTTTTAAAATTTAAGAAAAAAAAATTAAAATACCTGGTTTACCATATTGATTCCGTTCAATTATTTCGACTCCCGACTCTAATCGGAATGGTCCAATGGTGTGGAGTAAGAGTTGGTAAGGAGGTTTCGGGTTAATTCCTGCCTCCGTTTTTTTTCTTGGATGAAAACCCAAAATTTGTTTTATTTCCTATCCTACCAGTCAGACGACGCGAATCGGTGCTCGGAAGCCATGAGAAAAACATATATTATTTCGACTCCCAAAAATATCTCCAGTTCGATATTACCACGGGAGTACTACAAAAGTCTGGAAATTTAAAAAGGAGGGCCAGCTGGAGTACACGTGGCACGATCCAGATGGCTCTGGAGTTGCAACTTGCTCGTCGTTTCGTTCGGCTCCCAGTATTTAAACCCGGCGATCTCCGTTTCCCTCCTCATCACGAAAACCGATATCAAGATCCGTGAGATCGTCCGCCATTGTTGGAAGTTCCTGTGTTTTTTTTTGCTTTTCTCAAACGCTCGTTCCTACATTCTGGAATAAGCCTTTGAGCTTTGGGAGGTTGGAGGTTTTCGAGCCACATTCAATTTCATCAGCTACTGTAGAGGTAATAAATAAGCTACTCTCTGTTATCTCTCTGTTTGCTCTCTATCGTCTTGTTGTTTCTTTGATTGGAGTCTTTACAACAATGGCTGTTATACGATGTATGCGAAGCTAATCAGGATGGATTTCGGAGTTGCCTTTGTTGTGATTGTGTATATTTAGATGATGCTGGATCAGGATGATGCGTTTTGGTTTTCTTCTTTTCGTTGTGTTGTTTGTGAAGCTTTTTTTGATCTGTTTCTGCAGTTTCAGCACAAATTTGATTTTTCAGTTCAGCTAAAAGGCCATTTCAAGGCTTTTCACGCGCTTTTTGTTTATCTACCAAGCCACAATTTGAAAGTCCAAATAATTTTTTAATTTTTTTTTATATAAAATTTCCCCCAAATTTTGGTTCTAGATCAGGAGAAAACTGTTGTTATTTTGCTTGAGATTGAGTTTGAATTTTAGAAGGAATTTCTATTTATTTTTCCTTAATCTGCTATTTCTTGGATGCCTTCAGTACCAACTCATTTCTAAATGTTTTTCATGACAAAACAGTAAAAGCCAGAACAAGGGAAAATGACAATCACATCCAAGATCTCCATTAGCAACGGCAACCTCGTCGTTTGCAGAAAGACGATTCTGAAGGGAGTGCCAGGAAACATCATGTTGACACCAGGAACCGGCCCGGGGCTCCTTGAAGGTGCTTTCATCGGCGCCACGGCCTCTCACAGCAAAAGCCACCATGTGTTCCCCATTGGCATATTAGAGTAAGCACAATCATCCTTTTATAAGATCAGCTTGCTATGAATTGGCCCATTGATCAACATGATTTTTGATGGTTTTATATGGTCAGGGGCCTGAGGTTCATGTGCTGTTTCCGATTCAAGCTATGGTGGATGACCCAGCGGATGGGCACACATGGGAAGGATATCCCCCTTGAAACCCAATTCCTGCTGGTGGAGAGCAAGGATGACACTGCAGAAGGGGAATCGGACGATGCCTCAACTGTCTACACGGTTTTCCTTCCTCTTCTGGAGGGCCAGTTCCGCGCTGTTCTACAAGGGAATGACAAGAATGAGCTAGAAATCTGCCTTGAGAGTGGTAAGTAGATCACTGTTTTAACAAGCTTTAGTGAACCACTTCGGCTAGGCCATGTCTATGTTAAGTTAATCCAGTCCCATCCCGAAGTTACTGAGAAATCTGGAGCCTGTGGTATATTTTACAGAAATGGTGGGGGTGGAGCTGTACACACAGGCAAAGATGGAGACATGAGCCAATTGATCAATCATTTAAATGCATCTAATAGATGGTGTTGATAGGATAGAGTTTGTAGAGATCAAGATACGAGTATACGACGTCTTTTTTGGTGCCTTATCTGGTTTTGCAGGAGACGATGCTGTTGTGACAGACCATGGAATACACCTTGTCTACATGCATAGGGGGACTAACCCCTTTGAAGTGGTTAACCAAGCTGTTCAGTAAGCACTCTGTGATTTCCTCACTTGTTATATTAGTTTGCCAATCCAATATGTTTTTTTTACTGCCTGAGACCTAAACAAATTATGTCTGTGATAGGGCTGTGGAGAAGCATATGCAAACATTCGTCCACCGCGAAAAGAAAAGGGTTAGATAGATCTTCTTATTTATGATGAATGAATTCGTTGAAATAAAGTACTATCATTGATTTGAATGTTTATGCTAACGTTCCGCCTTTGTTTCTGTTGATTCCTTGTAGTTGCCTTCTTTCATTGACTGGTTCGGCTGGTGCACATGGGATGCCTTCTACACTGATGTCACAGCTGAAGGTGTAGAACAAGGCCTTCAAAGGTGAGTGTGCAAGTTCTTATACTGAACTTATCTAATAGTGTAATGACAGATACTGAGTTATGTTCCACTTTCACTACAGCTTGTCATCAGGAGGAATACCTCCGCGTTTCTTGATCATCGACGATGGTTGGCAACAAATTGGAAACGAGGCAAAGACGGATAACGATTGTGTCGTGCAGGAAGGGGCACAGTAAGTTCTTTTTATCTTTCACCAAAGCCATAAGGATAGAAGCAGATCACAGAACATGTGATCCAACTTTCAGTTTGGCTCTGTTGAGGTGTCCTGGTGCTTTTTTTTAAAACAGCACATGTGACTTCATATGCTTACCCAGGCCATGTGACCAACATTTCAGCATTGCGTTGTTTAATTTGTTCAATTTTTGTTGTCTGTGCAGATTTGCCAACAGATTGACCGGAATCAAGGAGAACGCCAAGTTCCAAAAGACTAAGAATGACCAGAACAACGATCAAGCACCGGGCTTGAAGCTCGTTGTCGAAGATGCCAAGCAAAAACACAATGTCAAGTATGTTCGCAAATTTCCCAATTCATATTACTTAAGATTATATTGAGGTTTTGTGCCTAATGTATCTTGTGATCCTTTATTATGTATTCAGGTTTGTGTATGTGTGGCATGCTCTTGCTGGCTACTGGGGTGGGGTGAAGCCAGAGGCTTCCGGCATGGAACACTACGATACGGCATTAGCCTACCCGGTCCAGTCTCCAGGCGTGACAGGCAACCAACCAGACATAGTCATGGACAGCCTCTCCATCCATGGACTCGGTTTAGTTCCTCCAAAGAAAGTCTTCAACTTCTACAACGAGCTCCACGCTTACCTAGCCTCGTGTGGCGTAGATGGAGTCAAAGTCGACGTGCAGAACATCATCGAGACCCTTGGTGCTGGACACGGTGGAAGAGTCACCCTGACCCGAGCATACCACCAGGCCCTCGAAGCCTCGATTGCCCGCAACTTCTCTGACAATGGTTGCATTTCCTGCATGTGTCACAACACTGATGGCCTTTACAGCGCCAAACAGACTTCTGTTGTGAGGGCTTCCGACGATTTCTACCCACGAGATCCTGCTTCCCACACCATCCACATCGCCTCCGTTGCCTACAATTCCTTCTTCCTTGGAGAGTTCATGCTTCCTGACTGGGACATGTTCCATGTAAGCACACATTTCTTACCTTTCTAATCACACTTGTTTAGCTCAAAAGCTGTATCAATTGAATTCTAATTGAGATTCCCTTTTTTCCCAGAGCTTGCACCCAGCTGCAGATTATCACGCTGCAGCCAGAGCCATTGGGGGTTGCCCAATCTATGTCAGGTAGTCAAAAATTCGCAAACCCGATAGATACCTTAAATCATATCGAATGAGTAGCAATATCAAGAAACTGAGAAAATACTTGTTTTGTGACAGTGACAAGCCAGGAAACCACAACTTTGAGCTGCTGAGGAAGCTGGTGCTCCCAGACGGGTCGGTCCTGCGTGCTCGTCTGCCAGGGAGGCCAACCCGAGACTGCCTCTTCATGGACCCAGCAAGAGATGGCACAAGCCTCCTGAAGATATGGAACCGGAACAAGTGCACCGGGGTTGTTGGCATCTTCAACTGCCAGGGCGCCGGATGGTGCCGGGTAGAGAAGAAGAACCGCATCCACACGGACTCCCCTGCCACCCTGAACACAGTGGTCCGTGCAACAGACGTTGAGAACATCGGCGATGTTGCAGGGCCAAACTGGAAGGGAGAAGTGGCGGTGTATGTGTACCGAACGGGGGAGCTGCTCCGGCTCCAGAAACAGGGGAAACTGCAGGTGACTCTCAAGGTTCTCGAGTATGAGCTCTACCACTTCTGTCCGGTTGAGGAAGTCATGGAAGGAGTTGGGTTTGCGCCTATTGGGTTGCTTGATATGTTCAACTGTGGTGGCGCAGTGGAGGAGTTCGGTGTTCAGATGGCATCGGATGGTGGTGCCACCATCGGTATGAAGGTGAGAGGGTGCGGACGGTTTGGGGCGTACTCTTCAAGGCGGCCGGTGAAGTGCACGGTCGAGGGTCTGGAGATGGCGTTCGAGTATAACCCAGAGACTGGCCTTTTCACGGTGAAGCTCCCAGTCGCAAGGGAGGAGATGTATGGTTGGCCAGTCGAGATTCAGGTTTAGGAGTTCAGATACTCGAGAAATCAAATTGATCATTGGTTATCCATTCCAATTATTCCTCTGTACTGCGATACGGAGAATTAGCTTCGATGCTTCGTTCAAGGGAGAGTTAGAGAGATGGTGAGGTAGAAATCTAGCATCGAGAATTTAACGTTATGTTGTGATAATAAAAGGGTTCGTCTTTCATAGTTTCATTTCTCCTATGCAGTTGGTGCAGAACTTTATCGTCTCTACTATTGAAATTCTCATTGTATCCCATCGTCTATTTAGAGTCCACTTGTTTCTATTGTTGGTGAAAATAGGGTTCTTTTCTTTTTTCATTTCTCCAATCCACTCGGTTTCTTTTTGTTTTAATTCGATCAACATCCACCACTTAGCGGTGGAGATCGTAAAAATTAGCGATGAACTTAGCTTTTCCAGAAATTAAGGCAAGTAAATTCTCCACCAAAACAAGCTTGTTACACTCGACATCCAGGCTCTTAAAGCAAGGTTGGTTACACTAGTCACATAGAATCAATCAAAGTAACCTTATAACGAATACACAGGTCCAACTTTCAAACAAACCCTTAGAAATATGGCCTCTAATGTATGGTTGGTTTCATGATGCAAAACTAAATTGAATGTAGAACTAGGATTGAGGGACATCTTCAAATATTCAAATGTGCGTGGTTTTACTATTATGATTGGTTGAATAGTTTTTGCTGGCATTATTATGCATTCTGGAAAATAACATAGAGGTACCAAAACACAAGTAAATAAGCAAATCAAAATTGAAAATTTCTGAGAACATTTAAAGAACAAAAACACCAACATTCCTGAAAAGCTTCAAACAAAAAGAAACCGAGTACATATGCGAGAATTAAATAAACTCTATGGCGATTGGCGACTTACAAGTCCTAGACAAACATGTTGGCGTTTTTGCTAGTTCAAAAGCATCCAGAGCTGGAGCACTTAAGCTGCCTCAGTCCTCGCAACATCCTCAATCAGAATAGCCTTGCTAACAGGCTTGGCCAACAGGTCGAAGTACTCTTGTAGTGGAGACTTTGTGAAGCGGGTCTCCCTCCAAAGGTCAGGGGTGAGGAAACCATAGGTTTTCAACAAGCAGTCGAAGGTAGCCTGCAGTAGGAGGAGATTCAAGATCATGCATCAATTACATTTTTCAGAAATAAATTAGGTTGAATCTCTGATTCAACATACACGGAGAACGTTTCACTAAATAGCATTGTTGATTCATAAAAATCAGATACCTGTGTAGATTGCAATACTTGAACAAATTCAAGCTTCCATAAACAGCACAACTAGCATACAACTATCCAAGCTACTTAACTCTTATTTGATCACAATTAAGCAATTACATTTCCCCTCAATTCAATCTAACAAGGAGTACAAAAAACTCTGATTGTGAATCAAACTAAATTTACATTCTACTTTAATTTCAATCAGTCTCGGCATCACCATCTGAAAATACAAATTAAGGTATTGCATTTCATTGCACAGGTTCAGCATCCTAGAAAACTTTGCACCATCTTCAATAATGCATAGAAGAGTGAATCAATGAAATTAATTTGGTTCACAATCAGGCAGTAAAAGCACAGGATATCATACAACAAGAGCAATTGACAATAATATAAATCAACAAGAATCCATAAACAGGAAATAAATTGAGAATGCAAGATAAATTAGATGATGTGCAGACCTTGACGAAGTTTCCAAGGGTCTTAGTGGATCCACGGGAAGAAGTGAAGACATCCTCAATACCAGCAAACTGCAAGACCTTCTTAGGCACACGAGCAGCAACGATACCGGAACCACGAGGAGCAGGCACCATCCTGACGGTAACAGAACCACACTTTCCGGTCACCTTGCAAGGGACAGTGTGAGGCTGTCCGATCTTGTTACCCCAGTAACCTCTCCTGACCGGAATCACGGATAGCTTAGCCAAAATGATCGATCCACGGATCGCAGTCGCCACCTCCTTGGAGCACTTGACGCCGAGTCCGACGTGTCCATTGTTGTCTCCGACGACGACAAACGCCTTAAACCGGGTCCTCTGACCGGCGCGGGTCTGCTTCTGGACCGGCATGATCTTCATCACCTCGTCCTTGAGAGACGGGCCGATGAGGTGGTCGACGATCTGGTGCTCCTTGATCGGGAGGGAGTGGAGGTAGATCTGCTCGACACTCTTGATTTTGCCTTCCTTGACGAGACGGCCGAGCTTGGTGACTGGCACCCAGGCCTCCTCCTCGTCACGGCGGCCACCACGGCGACGGCCACGCCCGCGATCGCCACGGCCTCGTCCACCACGGCCGCGGTCACCACGGTCGAATCCGCGTCCGAAACCGCCTCTCTCGCCACTCTCGGCCATGATTGCTGGGAAATTCGGTTGCTAGGGTTTACAGAGAGCTGCAGGATAGAGAGTGAGGGGAGGAAAGAGATGGCGGGGGTATATAAGGCTTTTATATATGGGATAAGGTAGCGCTTAGGGTTTTCTCATTGTTTTGTCAGGCGAAATGGGCCATCGGTTATGGGCTTGAGGTGTGGCCCATTTTAGTAACGAGTGTGTTTGGATTCCCTTTGTTGTATCGAATAAACTAGGTTTAAATATTTAGGGATGGTGATGCAAAGGACGACGAAGTGGATAAGGATATTAAACACCAGATTCATATGGGATGAAGAAGTGGAGAGTTGCGTTAGAGTTTTTGTGCTATAAGAAAGTGTCGTTAAAGTTCAAGGGAAAATTCCACAGAACCGTAGTTAGACCTGTAATGTAAAAAGTAAGCAGTATGCAATGTAAAAGTAAGCAGTATCCAAGTTAAGATATGTGAGTCGAAACTTCATTAGTTGGAACATTTGCAGAGGAGAGTGCAACAGTGTGTAGGTGCTATAGTTTGAGGATTGAAAGAGTATGACGTATCAGATGGAGACCAAAGAAGAGTTGGAAGGATGTGAGTAAACAAGGTGTAATGCATAAAATCTGCATCATAGTTATTGAAGGAGGTCGATCTTGATGATGAACTCAACCCGAATCGTAGCCTGCAAAACAAGAACAAACGAGGTCGGGGCAGGGCTTGTGTCCCCTGTAGGACCCTTCGATGCTCAAGTCAGTCCTCCCTAATAAGAATTTCCTTCCCGTATTTATACTAGTTCAACATAAAAGAAATGGTCAAGGCATTTAATTAAAGGAGACAGTCACCTCATTAAGGGAAAGAAACGGTCGTCGCTTTAAATAAAAGAAACGGTTTCTTCCTCATTTATGTTGGTCAAGGTGTGATTAATGTTTGAATTGATTTGGATACCACAAAATAATAGATGTCGCTTTTATTCGTTATTTGGGATAAGCTCGGATTTTCCCTATTACAATTGCCCCTCGGGTTTCTTCAACATGTCTCAATGATGAGGGAAGCCGACAAGAGTGATGATTCATTGGCCTTAAGTTGCGATTGGCCTTAAGTGGCTATCATTGGCCGTAGGTGGCTATCGTTGGCCTTGAGCAGTTATTGTTGGCCGTAATTGGCTATTGGTCATAAGTGGCTATCGTTGGCCTTAAGTGGCGATAGTTGGCCGTAAGTGGCGATTCTTTGGCCGTAAGTGGCGATATTTGGCCGTAAGTGGCGATAGTTGGTCGTAAGTAGCGATAGTTGGCCATAAGTGGCGATTCTTTGGCCGTAAGTGGCGATAGTTGGCCGTAAGTGGCGATAGTTGGCCATAGGTGGCGATTCTTTGGTCGTAAGTGGCGATTCTTTGGCCGTAAGTGGCGATTGTTGGCCGTAAGTGGTGACTTCCGTTGGCCATAAGTGGCTATTCATGCATTGCTGTTGTAGCTCCGATATGATGTCGTTTGTGAACATAGTTGCATTTGTATTCCAAAACCCGAAAACAATGCATTTCAACATAATTCATGATCAACCAATTAGTAGGTTTCTCAAATTGCTTGCCCCTTACACAATTAGCTATTTTCTAATGAATGAGATATGCACGAGCACGATGTTTTGCTATTATTCCCCAACTATTTAGGGTTCATTGCCTCTAGTATCGCTTCATATCTTCGATTTATCCTTAAAGATTGAACATTATCCTAGTGCGTGTTAGTAACGAATCAAAATCGGGTTTAATTAGAGTGCGCCAAGCTATCTTCCAAGTGGTATATATAAGCTAGCTAGGTTAATTAATTGCTTCAAAGAATAGAATTTATAATGCCTATAGCATGTTGGTCATTTTCATATCAAAATAATTAAATTATCAAAACAAATCAAGATGAGAGATAGGATACTTACATTTTCATATCGATCGAACTCCTATGAATCCCCGATACTCATATCGAGTCGAGGCACACACTTGGCAGGCGTTCGCTCCAAATGGACATGCATGTTCTAGCTCCTTAACTTTGTGATTTTCCCCTCTACGAGAAGGATCTCTATATATATGTGCTTACTCCAGCAAGAGATCTCCCATTGGGGATGCATCTCCAACATATATGTTTTTCGCTCTTATTGTTAAGTTCTCCTAGAAAGGCAATACAAGAATAAAGGCCTCTACACCTCTTCTCTGCTCCTTTAATTTCCCGATCTTAATTATATGATGCGGGCTGATTTTGCCTTCAAGTTATGGCTTATCACGATCAAGGTATCGCTTCATGACTTCCATGACCACTCTTATCAGCCCCTAAGCGATATCCATTGTCTCAACCACTATAATTTTCTTGTGTTCAATACTGCAAAACAAAAAAGGCACACCAAAAGAGAGCACAACATGCCCAATCCGCTATCCAGGCCATGAGAGTGAGAACATCTCAACCACGGAGTCGATCTCAATGGTCAATATCATGTGTGTATATAGATTGCTCTGCACTTGAAACTTATTCATGTGTTTGTGAAGTAATGTCACGGGAAGTGCATAATCGTGCACGAAATTGGATTGATTTGAATTTAAATAATACATTAATAGATTCGTCAAATTAAGCCTTCTTAGAATGATAAAAGTACCAAATGTACATGGTTTTGGTACTAAACATATCGGATTGGGAATAGTGATTCATACCTTTGTCTATCAATTAGGAGTTGTGATTAGGCTCTCGAGGTGGGCGATAAAGTTTTGGTGTCCCCGTCGACATGTGCCCGCCGAAGAGCCTGAACACAACCATGCTCGCCAGGGAGAAAACGTATCGGACCGGGACAAGAGTCTCACGACAGAGCGGAGATGGTACGGGTGGCGCACATCCACCATCGCCATAGGAATCATCTAACGTATGTCGATCTCAATTCCTTTGGATATGCCCCATTCGATTCATGAACAAAGGCAGGTTAGATCCAGCGGCGCAAGTTCTTGACAACCCTCGTCCTCTTGGGTTGCTTCACCAGCGCAGCATCTTTGTCTCACTATATTCATACGATCTGAATTGGGGCCGATTGGTTTCCACCATAGAAGACCATGCTCTCGTAGATCTGCCCCTCCTCCATGGTACGTAGGAAAGCATTGGACCTTTCAATCGTTTCCCACAGACGGCGCCAAATGTAATGCATAAAATCTGCATCATAGTTGTTGAAGGAAATCGATCTCGATGATGAACTCAACCCGAATCGTAGCCTGCAAAACAAGAACAAACGAGGTCGGGGCGGGACTTGTGTCCCCCGTAGGACCGTTCGATGCTCAAGTTAATCCTCCCTAATAAGAATTTCCTTCCCGTATTTATACTAGTTCAGCATAAAAGAAATGGTCAAGACATTTAATTAAGGGCTTTTTGCAAAACTAGACCACTTTTTCAAAAAGTTTGCAAAAATGTCTAAGTTTTGAAAAATTTGCAAAAGTGGGTTAAGGGTCTACTTTTGCAAAAAAAACAAATGACCTCTTGGGTCGGTAGCAGGTTGAAGCTGAGGAGGGATGGGTGAGGAGGGATGGGATTTGGTGAGGTTTGGGTTTTGGCGCCAAAACAAGGTGAGGGGATGGTGATGTGATGGTTTGATATCATATACCAATTGCATGGTATAAAAGGGAAGGAGATGGGAAACCTTTTATTTTCTCCCTTCTCTCACATCTTCTGCAGTAGAAAGAGATGGAGAACATTCCACCATGGAAGACAAGCTCTCGGCTTGCAGTTCCAGTTGCAGAGCACTTGTCGCCTTCATTCGGTGCTCCTGTCAGTGATCAGAATCCCCGTGTCACCTTGATTTCCCAGAAACTTTTGTTCTCATATGCAATGGGTAAGTGTATTTGACAAAGTACTCCTCATCTATGATGAAAAGTAGATACCCATGAACCATTGTTCTCATCCCTCATTTCAATTCCAGGTGGAAACGCCTTGGTATGCGTCACCCTCATCTTCGAAGGTTTTTGGGTGTTCGAGGGAGGCGGATGGGTGTTTGCTACTCGGTTTCTTCCTTCCCTTGCATAATCTAAGACAAAAGAGATGGAGAAGATAGTCATTATGGAAGACAAGCTCTCGACATGAAGTTCCAGTTGAAGAAGCACTTGTCACCTTTCATTTGTGTCCCTGTCAGTGATCATAATCTCTCGTGTCACTTTGCTTTTCCAGAAACCTTTCTTCTCAGATGCAATGGGTAAGTGTATTTTCTATAGTACTTCTTATCTATGGTAAAAAGTACAACCCCAGAAACCTTTCTTCTCATCCGTCATTTCATTTTCAGGTGGAAAAGACTTGGTTTGCATCACTCTCACTTTCGATGGTTGTTGGGTGTTCGAGGGAGGTGGATGGGGTATTTGTAGGTCGAAACGCGCACAAGAATGTAGTGATACAAGAGAGCGTCAACTTCGCATCTCTAAAAAACCTGATATGATCAAGGTAGCTGACAATGTTGTATGTGAAGAGGTGGCGTTATCTTACGTTTCTTATTTTGTAAATCGTATATGTCAGCAATATGAATTGTGTATGTCACATGTTTGTATGGCCGTGTTACCTAAAGGATTTACCGTGTCACTTGTTTGACTTTGAAGTTTCACATTTCTGAGTGTGTCTGCCAATTTGTTTAGAAAATCACCCTTGTCACCTGTTTGTATGGCCTTGTCACCTGAAAGAAAGGTTAAACTCTCATTCATAGATTTAATATCCCATGTGACCTGTTTGTAGATTTAATATCCCCTTCACCCTCACATTTCGGAGATTCATATTCAATTTGTTTTTGAAATGAATCATGTCACCTGTTTGTATAGTCGTGTCACTTGAAGGACTTAACGTGTCCGCATTTCCACCAAAATATTTGAAAACCAAGTACGTTTATAAACAAAGTTTTGAGCATAAAAGACTAACATTTACTGACTAACCAATGTCATAAAATTCTACAACTACTGACAAACGGATATCATAAAGAGAACCCCCAAGTGCATAAGATGTTCATAAACGACTAACATGCCATCTATTGACCAATCAATGTCATAAAATACTATAACTACTGACCAACGAAGATCATAACATCATACAAGTTTTGAGCAACAAAGTTCACAAAATACAACCTCAACAAAGTTCATAACAACCTAGTGCAAGGAAAAGTACGCCCTGTCCACCCTGTCCACGAAAGCTCAATCGTTGTCGAAAACGGATACAAGTCACAATTGAGTGGCGTCCGCGTTGACGACATCGTCCTTCCCTTTTTGACCCGGTGTTTTCTTCGTAGGGGGAGGCGTGTGTTCTCCATCACCTCCATCCCGTGTCACCTAACTATATGATCCCTGTCACCCAACTGCAATAACCCTGTCACATCAATTAATAGCAAACAAATTCATGTAATCAACATTTCTAGATTTTATTATCCCGTGTCACCAAACTAAATAAACCCTATCACCAAACTACATTAACCTTGTCACAACAATTAATAGCAAACAGATTCATAATCTATATTCCCATAATTTTTTTTATCTCGTGTCACTTGACCATAAATACCATGTTACCTAATAGAAAACTTACCACCTTTACATCCTTGTCCGCATCATTCCCAGCTTGCCCCCATCCTTGACAGCCCCTCTCAAGTAATGAAGCCTAAAAGGTGTCCACAACGACAACCCGACGTCCAACCTCGTTGCCCCTCTTCGTGATCTGTTTACGCAAAAGATAGCATGATTGTTCCATGTGTTGCAGCAAGGGTTTGACACTAGTAAGACATCCTCTTAACGATCTCTATTTAAAATTTAAAACCAAATCAAAATCCACTACAAATGCACTAACTACGTCGGGAATGAAAAATCTCAAGTAATAGCAAATGTTTCAATTCATAGGAGACGGAGGATCTTACCTTCATTGCTTCTCCTTATGGGAGCTTCTCCCCGCCTTGAGTTACTCTCACTAACCACATCAGCATTACCGACCTGTAAAAAAATCAGTCTTTAAAATGGAACCCATATTCCCCGTGTCATCCAAACTTAAACACCATGTCACCTAACCTTAACCACCATGTCACCCAAAATGAAATTGTATTATTTATGCTTGATTTTTTAGGCGGGAATTTTTTTTCTTTGGCGGTAATTTTTACGTGTGAATAAGATTTAATACATTTGACTTCTCTTTTTTTTAAAACCCATTTTCACCATCTCCTTTTTACTTTTGATTTGACTAGCATTTAATGCTACATTTAATGCATTTGTCTTTCCACTATTCTTTCTCCCTTTTTCCTTTTCTTTTCCCTTTTTTTGGTCCCACTTACCTCCTACAACAGGTGAGATGACCTGCACTTTTGTGCAAATATTTTAAAATCCGGATTAGTTTTGCAAATTTTCAAGGGTTAGGTCTAGTTATGCAAAGTTGGCCGGTTTTGGGGTCATTTACCTCCATTCTCTTTTTAATTAAAGGAGACATTCACCTCATTAAGGGAAAGAAACGGCCATCGCTTTAAATAAAAGAAATGGTTTCTTCCTCATTTATGTTGTTCAAGGTGTGATTAATGTTTGAATTGATTTGGATACCACAAAATAATAGATGTCGCTTTTATTTGTTATTTGGGATAAGCTCGGATTTTCCCTATTACAATTTTACCCTATTGGACCTTAATGAGGATTGAAAGAGTCTCACACTATATGTCTTTTACTAAGCACTTTGTTTTGTGGTTTGTTATTCATTGTTATATATTGCTATATTCGTTTGTGTGTTGTGTGTTTCTATTTGTTATTGGACCACTTGAAACTAGAGTTGGAAATTCGGATTATCCGGTCGGGTTCGAGTTGATCACATTCGGGTCGGGTCACTAATGAGTCGGGTCAACTCGATCAAAAATTTTGCGTCAAGCTTGGTCGGGTCGAGTCGAGTCGGATTCGATCAAAATGAAATTTCATATTGGTCGGGTTTCGGTCAGAATCGGGTTGGACCCATTCGGGTTTTCGGTCAATTGGATCGGTCTCATTCGGGTTTCAGGTCGGTATTCGGGTCGGTCTCATTCAGGTTTCAAGTAGAAGCGAGTCTATGTTTGTTTCAAACTTTCATTTGTTTGGGTTGAAATTGTTGAATCATCTTCAAACTTTCAGGTTCGCTCAGGACAAATTATTACCTATATGAAAATAACTAAACAAGATTACCTTAATCCTCATATATTAATTCATCTCCGATTACTCGATGAATTAGAATATTCGATGGATTCGAATATTCAATGCATTTAAAGTATTCCCTTCATCCCTTGTCAAATTTTGAAAAATAAGGTAATATAAAATTATGAATACAGTGTATCGAACTATCATATATTCATAATTCATATATTCATATTCTCGTAATCTTGTTTTTTTAAACCATATTCAATTATTTATGTTTGATTATTAAATATTTAAGTAGATGACATAAACTTTGTTATCGACAAATTATTATCTTTCATGTCTAAATAAAGTTATGATTTTATATTCTATTCATTTCAAGTGATTTGGTCGATTATTTTATTTTTTGTAATTTTACTTACGTGAGATTATATAAAATTCTAAATACAAGTATTAAAATTAAGTATACAACTTATAAAACTATCATATATTCATATATTCATATTCCCATAATATTGTTTTTTTTAACCATATTCAATTATTTATGTTTGATTATTAAGTATTTGAGTAGATGATATAAAATTCGTTATAAATAAATCATTATCTTTCATGTCTAAATAAAGTTATGATTTTATATTTTATTCATTACAAATGATTTGATCGATCATTTTATTTTTGTTAAATAGATTATTACATAAGTAAAATTTTATTTATGTCTCGTCGAATTTTATTATTGTTAATTAGATTATTCATTACAAAAGAAATTTCATAAACTAGGAGAGGATGAAAATAAGAGGGAATGAAATTTTATCGGGAGGGAATGAAATTTGAGGAGGGAAGAGAGAAAAATATAGAATGGAAATGTAAAATTAAAAAATAATTATTCAAGGATATTCGGGTCGGGTTGGGAGTCGGGTCGAGTTGGGAGTCTGGCTGGTTCTGGTTTGAGTCAGATCCGGGTTGAGTCGGGTTCGTCTATATTCGGGTCACTTCGGGTTTCGGGTCAATATCGATCGAGCTCGGTTTCGGGTTTGGGTTATGCATAATACTAAATTTTTGGGTTCGATCGGGTTTCAGTTTGAATGAGTCGGTCGGGTTTCTCGGATAAACTGACAATATTGTTGTTGTTGTTTGGGGTGCAAACTCATTAAAGCTTCACAATTAACTTGGAAGTTAGTTCAAAGCTCTTATCGAGATTGTTTCAAGAGTTATAACTTTAACTTATAGCTGTCACATAAAATGTAAATTAGTACAATGAAGGGGAGAAATACTCGTTAGACGTTTGCAAAATGACTCTATTCAGATTAATGTCGGTCGCTCCCCACGATTGGAGCAAAAGCTCACTCGTGCATCGACACAAATGTTGTTGTGAACTTGTGATTGCTTTGCTAACGTGTCTGGCTGTATGTACCGTACGTCTTCGTATTATTGTTTATCTCCTTGATTTAAGGAACCCTCTTAAGCAATGGCGGATCCTGTAGCAGTTAGTTGAGGGGGCGGAAAATTGACCTCTATTTTTTTTCTTCAAAAAAATCATCAATATTTAAAGTTTTCGAGTTTAATTATAATATTAAGTTGTGAAGTTTAACAAATGATAAGTATGATAGAAGTATATTAATTGGTAAATGATGTGAAAAATCATTTATATCGCTTCAGTTTTGAAATGTTTGTAACTTTTTACTCAGGTATCGGATTTGAGCTTATAATATATCAAATCAAAGCTATCGACGAGAGAAATATGTATATTAAATTTTATTTTTGATTGGGGGGGGGCGACTACCACCTCTGGCCCTCAAAAGAATCCGCCCCTGCTCTTAAGTTTGGTATAAATTTCGAAAAAAATAAAGAAAAAAGTAGTTAAAAGTAATCCATTTATAATCATACGGGGTTGAAAATTTTAATCATTATTATTTTCTTTTGATTTTTCATACAAAATTGGTTTTATTTATTCCATTTCGTATAAAAATAGTATTGTTTTCTCATTTAGATTTACAAACTTATATACAATATATTTTGTTATACAAATTTTATTTCTATTTCATTTATCTTATATGATCGTATACTTAACGAGTTCTAAATCACTACGTAGTATAAAATAAATTATTATTGAAACATCATTCATTTGACTTCAAAACTCACCATAGTTAAATGTAACATGAAATTTAGGAAACATATTAATATATTCCCTCCTCTCTTTAAAGAAAAACTAGAGTAACTAATAATTTCTCGATAGGGTAAGATACATAACTAACCACTATCGTATTCTGATTTAAGTTTGATTATAAATATACAACCATATATTTTAATTAGTTAGAAAACTTATCTTTTTATATTTCATATCTAAAAAAATTCATATAATAATAGTAACTAATAATTTAATCTTTTACATCTTATGTGATAAAATTTCATCTAAATCTAACTACCCCAAGAAATAAATTTGTGATATTTTATTGGTTAAATTTGGTGAATGTTCATTTTAGATATGAATATTAAGTAAATGTCAATTTTTTTACAAAATTAAGTAAATGTCCATTTTTTCCAAAAATACCCCTCCTTCCCATCCCTAACCCTTCCTCCTTCCCCCTTTGACCATTTTTAATTTTAACATTGACTAGTCAGCATTGACCATTTCGGTCAACACCTGCATTTGGTGACAGTTGTGTATATTTTTTCGGTGACAGTTATTGTGATAATTATTTTGGTGACAGCTGACAACTGACTTTTTTGGTGACATTTTTTTTCTAGTGACATTTAACAGAATTTTTTTCTCGTACTAGTAAACACTGTCACCAACCTATTGTCATCAATTACATAACATTGTCACCAACTTTTTGTCACCTACTATAAAATATTGTCACCACTAATTTTCACTAACTATATACTCTCACCAACTGCAAAATATTATCACCAAACTATTGTCAACAACTACGAAACACTGTCATCAAATTATTTTCACCAACTTATTGTCACCAAACATTGTCACAAACCAACTGTTACCAACTACACAACATTGCCATCAATCTATTATCCCTAAATAGAGAACATTATCACCACCCTCTATTGTCACCAACCTACTTTCGTAATCTGTTGTTACCAACAATAAAATAGTGTCATCAATCTATTGTCACCAAATACAGAACATTGTCATCAAATTTATCTCCCCTCTAGCGTCTTCATCCTCTTCATATTGTCATCAAACTAAAATGTTTGTACAGAACCAATGTCATCGTCATCATCTAATATTAACTCACTTTGTCACAAAACTAATACCCTAGAACTAGGGGAGTATAGACCCTAAAGGGGCTAAAGCTAAACAAATAAAATTTTGATGTACAGTGTGGTTTAGGGCCAGGGTTTAGGGTGTAACGGCCCAGATATAAATATCCGAGATACGCTTCGAAGGTTGGATACCTTCGTTCGGATGTTGCAACTCAGGTACGGGTCGAGGTTTCAAACCTCTAAAGATCAATCAGTATTCAAAGCGGGGATTTCGAACCCCAATCAATCGAAGTCACGAAAATTCAATTTAAATGAGAGTAAAGAGGAAGTAAGATTTAGATACAAGAGCCACGGCAGAGCCGGGTCAAAACCAAAACATATATTCTAAAGTCGTATAGCCAAATTAGCGGGGTTAGACAGATTCTTTGCAATCGCCCGGGGATTTTCCCACGCCATAGAGACAGGGAGCAATCATACCTAAAAACAAGTGGTGCGAGCGGGATCAGACCGAGACCCCAACACACCCTATCCCGCAAGCAAATATACATATACGCTAATATAAAGATGATGCAAATGCGGAAATTAAATCACACTAACATGATCCTAATTTACAATATGCGAAAAAGAACTGTAAAGGCGCCCAAAGAATGCCAAGTGGCATATCCCTCTCCTACCTCTACACCCCTTCCCGTTAGTGCAGAGACTGGCCAGTTCGGTGCTATAGCATAGCAATTTCCTCGTTGTGGTGCACTAACCACGACATCATCATATAATATCATCTCATCTCTTGCCCGATGGTGCTGGGCTATCATATCATATCATATAATCTCATCTCTTGCCCGATGGTGCTGGGCTATCATATCATGCTCATATCGACTCGATAGACTCAGGGCACCCGATGGGGCTGGGCTACCCTATGACCCTAACAAAGACTCTAGGACTATCATAGATAACGGCCGTTCTGTATTCAAACACACAAAGTAACCGAATGCTCATTCATAAGTGCAATCCTAGCATGATACTACATGACATGCTTTAATGCTTATGCAACACCTAGTATGTCATATATTCACAAGCAGGTATTCTCTTTCGAATCTGAGTAAGCCCATAAAGGAACTTACCTGGAGAAGCGCAGAATCCAAGGAATAATCAGCAAATAGCAAGCAATCCAATCATGTCACAATCACCTAGCATATATCATAAGATGTGCATAAGTCTACGTCTAAGTCACACAAGGCGCCCCTAACTATCGCATATAAGCTCACATAACCATATAATATCACATCTTAACATTTCATCCTTATCATCTCAACTCATCTCATCATCTTAATCCTTCCATTTTACCTCATTATGCTCATTTCATGTTTATCTCAACATATAATACCTCATCCATAATCTCATCTCAATATCTAATATCTCATAATCTCAACCTTTTATCATTTGAACTCATCATTTAGAAATCATGCACTATTATTATAAATATAAGTCATATTCATACTCTAAGGTATATTCATACTCTAATCGTCATATAACATATCATACTTCAACATTTAAGAACTTATCATGCTTCTTAATCATATACTATAACATCATGCTTTCATATGTACGACAACACATCACGATATCATATTTAAGGACATATATCAACATCTCATATCCTAATTCATACTTAATCATTATATCGATATCATAACACAACTCCTCATAGCATGCTTCATAATCAACCCATAACACATCAATATCACATATCATAATTTACAAGTCATACAAGCAAGTCAATTTCCCAAGATTCCCGAAACTCTTAAATCTCAAGTTAGACTAAACCATTCTTTAAACCATTTTCTCAAATCATACTCGACCCAAAACCCCCTTACAAAGCATTGCCTTTTAAATCAACTTATTCTATTATTTTATCAAAATAAATCCGACAAGGTTAGGTCATTTCCAAAAATATCTCTTTTAACTTTATTAAATCCATTTCCATTTCTAAATCAATTCCGACATTTGAGGACCTTTTCCAAATTCTTTTCCAATTTCAAATCCAATAATATTATATTTTTAAATCTCAAAATAATAATGTTCATGTACCCGTGGCTTATTTGGTGTTACTAGTGTCAAATAAGATCTGTGACTTGTGAACTAGTGATTTTATTCTCCCTCTATATTTATTGGGTATTACTCTTAATCATAGACTCAGGATAGACCTTTCATTCTTTCATGTTACCGCTTGCCCTTTTGGATGCTTAAGAATGTCAGATATAACTGAATTAGTTATGTTGTGTCTGTATGCCCCATCTGCATCATACCTTTATTTTCTCTATCATAGCTTCGTGGTAGACTTGTCATCATTCTTGTATGTTCTCTTCACATGATTATTTGATCCTTGTCTGCTTATACTTGATAAATGATATTGATTTAGCTAGGTTATGGTTTTTATGCCTTATGTGGTTAACGTCTTGTTTAGCTATGTACCTCTCATCATTGTCTCTTCTTAATATGTACTATAACTCTATGATTGTCACGCTTTAAGGACCTTACACATCGCATGTCCACACACCACGATAGCTATATAAATTTATGTGATGATCTTTCGACATATACGACATGTTATTCTATTAATGGAATGCCGCCATTGGAAAATATTATCTGATTTTGATGGTAGCCGCACTTGAGCATCCATTGCTTGATATGTCATTACACTTAGTTGCTCGTAACATTCATACCTTGTTGACATGTATATGCATATCTATGTCCTTATACTCTATATATCCATGCGTAGTTATCCCCATTTTAGATTTACATCGTTCTCGATTATACTTCACCTATATTCACGTTGTGTGGTTATATAGTTGTTTTGACTGGTTGCGAATCGTCATGTTAGTGGTTAGGCAATGACTCCGCATGCTTACACCTTGCTATATGTTATTAAATACTATTTGATAATTAAGTATTTGAGAATATGATTATGTGATTTATTGCACTCTCTATATTATTTATATGATCACTCTTATGATATAGGTGGTTCGACTTATTGTGTATCATCTTGTTTGTTGTTAAAGTATATTTTCATGTACTTGCCCATCGTCATATGTTATCGATAGTATGTAGAACTTTAGCATCAACAATGTGATATGTGATTCTTTGCACTATTTACATTATCCGCATGACCACTCATGTAATAGGGTTTTGGTAGTATACCTATCTTGCATATTCGCCCTTGTTATGTGATTTTATGAAATTATGATTGCTTACGAATTTTGAATATCATCACTAGAGCTATCTTGTTACCTTTTGACATCATCATACTCTACTTTATACGGATGGTACCATGCATATGCTATAATATTGCACATGCTTACTTTACTTACCACATGATGTCTTTCTATACGTACTCATTATGCACTAATAGTTTTAAGCCTCGTATGCTCGTATGTCCATCCCTATATTTTAATTTTCGATCACTTGCATGTCTATGCACCACATTTTACTTAAAAATTGTTGATTTTATACTATCTACCATGTTGAGCTTATAGTGGTATGAAATATGTGTTGATGTATGCTTTGGTGACACAAATGAATGAAGCACACACTTACACTTGTCTTTTCCTAGTGAACTATATGATATTTCTTTCGTTATGTTTAGGACATGTTAATGCTATTCCCTACATGTTTTGTTAGTTCTCTTACACCATAGTGGCATATAGGATCCCCTCAAGCTGGCATTGAATCTAGTTAGTATATTCGGGTAACAGATTGTTAGATCTATCTTGTGTATATCTGTGAGTGATGTACCTAAATAGCATCTTCTAGTCATTATATGTGATACCCCTTGCTAGTGAGTAGGTGAATTGATAGTAGTATGTGTATTGATATTTCTCTGATAACGCTAGATTATTTACCTTGTACCTTATCACACGATTATGACACTCGCACTAGAATCGTATTACTATTGTCTCCTGAGATAGGTCCATGTTAGTGTGCAAAATTACAACGTTGTGTGTTTATGACATGATGTGTTACCTGATGATTTGAGTGCTACGATCATAACCTTAAGGGTTTTCCATGAGCATCGGCAAAATTCTCGTGTTCAGTCTTAATATATACTATACGAGTTGATCTTCGTGTCAAGAGTTAGTCGAATTGTCCCTTAGAGTCTCTTTCTTTCAATTCAGCTTAAGCCTTGCGTCATCCTTGTACAGCTGTCTATGGTGTGATCAGGGGTGGGTCGACTAGATTAATCAGAGTTGCGCATTTCATTTCCCAATTTTGTGCTCGTCATGATGCTTGATTGTACCCTTTCGGGTTAGTGTGGATGGGTGAGTATGATGATTGTGTTCATTTCTGATTGATAGCAAAGGGCATGAATCTGTGATTATATGTTCTACTAATGATGTGCTGTGCAGATAATGGGATATCATAGTATGATAAATTCTTATATGTTGATATCTTGAACTTGGAAATGTTGAAATCTGATGTGATGATGAATCCTTCTATGATGATGGTTTGGATATGCTAATACTTGAGTTTGAAATTGGAACCAATCATGAGGAATGAACTTAGGAAGTGGAATATGGGGTTAGCCCTTAGAGGTGGATAAACTACTTCTCGAATCCTTGAAAATCTGATTGATTGACATAGGAGGAGCTGATTTGAGTGTTCAAAATGTTTTGTTGCTTTAAAAAGGATTTTAGTTCGAGGACGAGACTTGTTTTTAGAGGTGGATGATGTAAAGACCTAAAATTTTAAAGAATATTTCATTGCATAAATTATACTATTTATTCGTGCTTATCTAAAATTTGGGAATTGTTACAATTTTATAAATAAATAGTAGGTACTTTGATTTTATACATAAAAAAAATTTTAATATAGATTGAGGATTTTGATTTAAGAATAAATATTGTTTAAACCTATTGAGATGAATATGATAAATTTATGATATTTTATTATAAATAGAATATATCGGGTTAATTTTGTTAATTATTGTAATAGTGTTTTTATAATATAGAAATAACGGTCAAATTTTAATAAATATGATGGGTAAGACCTAACCCTAAATACCCGTATTTTTATACTTCTTTAGCTATTCCTCAACACAGCCGCACACTCACTATTTACTTTCCTCTCTCCTCTTTTCGGATCTGGGCAAGCAGGAGCTCCTCACGCTTCCCTCCATTCAGCCTCCCATGGCACCTCACTCCCCCGCCATCTCCTTTAACATTCATCCACCCTCTTCCTTCTATTTCTTCCATTAACACCCCCCTCCGAGCTTCCATGGCGCCCCCTTTGCTCGATCCCTCCAGCTCGTCATTGGAACCCTGCCTTTGCGCCCAGTGGCGGATTCAGGATTTTAGTTAAGGGGGGGCTGAAAACTACGAAGGACGAAGACGGTAAGAAGCACTTCATACTTCTATTGAAGTAGATAAACATCTTGAACTACTTTTGCGCTTGATTTTTGTAACTAATAAACAATCTGGTTGGTAGCACTTTGAATAGATGACTTGGATCGAATAACAAACATCCCATCTCCATGTTTTGGTCCTAATTAAGTCGCCTTTGAAAAGATAATACCAAAAACAATAAACGACATCTTTAGAAACACTATATTCCAATCATTTTCTATCTTTGAACCACTTCTTTTGAAAACTTCTCTTTCATTTTCCAAATGGACGTTATTGGAAATCATGTGAAATAGGTTGATAAGGATCTTTAAGAACCTAATCTCTCCAAACATCATCTCTAATACATTCATTAATGGGTTTCCACAAACTACAATTCCAACAAAACACAAATTCACACTTTTATTTCTCAAAATCAAAACCACAAACCATAATTCCAAGTCACAAACTACAAATTCACAGGTTTATTTTTTCAAAACTACAAATTCTAATCACAATTTCTCGAAATTTACTATCAAAATCACAAACCCTAATCGAAATTTACCCCAAATTGATTCTCAAATCCACAAATTTTAATTTAAATTGATTCTCATCTCAACTATTGAACTTAAAAACAATCAAATTAAAGAGCTGAGGAAATGAGGAACAAAACTAACCTTGAATTAGAAGGAGAACTACAGAAGAACAAGTGAACGGCTGAACCGCTGAAGACTTGCTGCGGGGGTTGGCCGAGGGGGCTGGGGTCTGATGCGCCAATGTAAGGGACAGCCGGAGATCGAGCTTGCGAAGGCGGCCGGTGGGCGGCTGGCTCTGGGGACTCTCCGTCTCACCGTCTGTCTATACTCTCTTCTGATCGGGTCTCTCTAGTGTCGATTGTCTGCTGCATCTTTTAGAAATGTAGGGTTTTGAAGATTTTTTATATAAAAAAAACAGATAATAAAAAGGGGGATATGGGGAGTCGAACCTGGGTAGGCAGACCTTTGAAATTCCCCCGCCCCGTCCGCACTTACAAACCTTTGAGCCAAATTGTCTTCTTGTGTCATTGTTCACTTCCCTTAATTTTATTACAAATAAAAAAAATCGATATATAAAAAAAATATATATGCCTTTTTTTCAGGATTGGAGGGGGGGCTTCAGCCACCCCGAGCCCCCTAGATCCGCCACTGTTTGCGCCTCAACCTCGCTCGCTCTCATCCCTCGCTTGTCGCTTAGGCTGGTTGGACCTGGAGACGACGTTGACGGCGAATACAAAGCCACATGAAGCCGACGTCCTCCATCTTCTCCCTCTCTCCCTCTTCTGATCTTGTTGCCATCCGACCTCGCCTCACCTCGTCGGAGATCCTGCTGCTGAGATGATGTCGACAACGGAGCCACTGCCTACGACCTGGGAGCATACCACCCATCGCCGCCACCCAAACTTGCGAATGATGAACCTTCATAGCCTTGACGTTGAGCTGTGTTATGCTTCCGATGCTTGGAGTCCAGCACGAAGCTTTGCGAGCCACCGCCGAAATTGTTGTCGGGAGTAGGTGCACCCCAAGCTGTCTTGAGTCACACCACACCTCTAAACCCCTTGTCCCGATCAACACTTTGGAATGGTATAAAATTTTGGATTTTGTTACTATTGATTGAAAATTTTTGCCGAGAGCTTACTAATCGGGTTCTTAAATTGGCTTTGATAATTCGGTACTAAAATGTGGTTGTTTGGGTATGTTTGCCGATTGAATTGCTCACTTAATTGATTGAAGCAAGTAATTGGTATATATATATATATATATATATATATATATATATATATATATATATATATATAAATAATGGCAGTTTGTGATAAGTTATCTAACTACATAAATAGTAGATGTTTAGAAAATTCCATTGATAATGAGTATAAGTGAAAATGACTAGGGGTAGATTTAGTATGACCTTGTTAAATTGTGGACTTGTCGCACAAAACTCTATAAATAGGATAACAATCTTGGGTATCTTTGGATGACTTAGTCAAGTGTATAAAATGGAAAATGGGATAGGATTCTTCTTATAGAAACATACTTTTAAGTGTGAATGTTTTATTTGAATGTCATATGATTAGTGTTTTGATTAGTAAAATAAGAGTAGTAAGGTATGACCAATTGTATAAGATAATCTAAAAGATGCATGTGGAACTTGTTATAATTGTATACTCAAGTGAGATATTTTGTGACCTTGAAAGGTGGTTTAGTTACAATTAATCTTATTCCTTATATGCCGACTTCCCTTGGGTTACTTATTAGTGATAATCTCATTCCTAACGAACCGAATTTGATAAATAAGATCTTCTAAGCATATGTCAAGACTTGGGTAAACATATAAGATATAAAAAAAAAGTAAAAAACACCTTGGAAACTTGTTATATTTGTAAGCTTGTTGTGCTTATCGAGATATGAAATTGGTTCGTTTGACTTGATATCACTACCTCATATTTAAGATAGGTAATTCGGTTAACTAGAGTAATAATGTGGATGTTTTAGGTTTGTTAATTGGTTGAATTCTAGTGTAACTATGTAAGAAATGACTTGAGAGCCTAATGTGCCTTGTAAACTTACTATACATGGACTTCCTTGGTATGACTATGACCTTAAAATACGGTTTAGCTACAATTTAACCTTAGTTCTTATATGTCGACTTACCTTGATTTACTCTTTGAGCATGATTTATTATGCGAGTTTGATAAATAAGACTTGTTGATCCTTGGCGTTGAGAACTTATGATTTTGATTGAGTATTTGAGGATGTGATAAATTATGAATTACTTGGGTAATTGTTAAGCAAAACCTGAGTTGATCTAAAGTAGATGTTTTGAGTGATGATCTTGTCAAGGCTTTGAACTTAGTTCACACTTGATGAGAACAAGGTTAATTGAGAATGATGGTCATGATGAGAATGTTAGATTATTTAAATGAAATATTGTTGAATCTTATGTTGACTTGAAAGCATGCTTGTGTGTTAATTAAATATGTATTGATGAGCTATTCCTTGCTTATTATTTGCTAGTGTGATTGGATGATTCTCTGAGTGGCTTGTTTGCTGATGGATGATTCTCTGAGTGTGTTGTTTGTTGGCTAATTGAATGTCAAGACTATACGTAAGTCCTTCAGGGCTTGCTCGAGTGATTGGATCTCATGCCTGATGTGTCATATAGTGTGTAGGTGTTGCGTATGCATAAAAGCATGCCATGTAGTATCATGCTTAGGACTTGCACTGATGAATGAGCATCCCTATTCTTTATGCGTTTGAAAAGAGAACGACCGTTATTTGTGAGTCCTTAGAGTCGTTGCTAGGGTCATTGGGGACATTCGTTTTTCATATCATTTCGGTCCCCAGTCGAGTCAATGAGCATGATTATACATTTAAACGAGAGGATATGGCCGCGGCGGTGACCGAGTCGTCCGACCCTCGATGTGGGCGTGGACTCCAACCTCGGCGTGGGTGTGGGCTTTAGGTATGATATGACTGCGGCACCGACCGGGCGTCCGACCCCCGATGTGGGCGTGGACTCAACCCCAGTGTGGGTATGGACTTGGCCCCGATGTGGGTACAGATTGAGAGATATGGGGATATGCAACTTGGCATTCTGTGTGGATCCAATTTATCGCTTTCTGCATCGTATAAACTGTCAGCATGCTTGTGTGATTTAAATTCCAGTACTGCATTAGTGCATCCTTTATTCTAGGTATAGGCGTATTATATGGCCTCAGCGAGGACTTCCAGTCCCGCATGAGTGGCTCGACCTTAACTTGTGGTATAGTTTCAGGTACTCGCTCCCTTTTGCTTGCTGATTTGCTTCTATGGCGAAGTTTTCTCATGGGACGAGAGTGTTAAGAAGACTTCGTACATCTTGCAACTTGACTTTATATCTGTTTTGATTTAGTTGGACATTTAGAAGAAATGTATATTTATCTTGAATTAAACTCATTTTTGTCTCTTTTGAGTTTTGACTAGTTGAATTAGGACAGGTTCCCGTGCGAAAGCACAAAATTGTGATTGGATTATTTGACTGTTTTGAGGGTTTGAAATCCCTCTTTTCTTGAACTATATCATTAAATTCCTAAGACATAAGTAGGGTTATAACTTGAAGATGATGAATAAGCAGCTCGTACTTGGATTGCAAGATCTGGAAAAGGGATAATTCTTCCCTCTAAATGTAACCTGAATTTTATAATCTGGGTCGTTACACACATAAATAGTATAGCCCAACCGTTTCATCATTATCAACATTATCATCTCATCTCCATTTCTCATTTCGTCTCATCACATCTCATAATATCATCATCATCATCATCGTCATTGATCACTTTCTCATATCTCAATCATCTTATATCATCACAACTCAAATCATCAATTTCCATAATTCAATTTCAGATTCTATCACGTCCAATCATGCTTCAATTCACATATATTCGTATTCATGTCATAACTCATGTAATTTACAATTAAGGTTCATTAATCAATTCATCAAGTCAACTCAAGTAAATCGGTTCAAAAGTTTCTCAAGTCATTAAATCTCAAGGAAGTCAATTCAATAGTCAAACAATTCATTCTAAATTAATACTTAGCCAATTCCGATATTAAATATTTAAATCTCTTTTTAAATCCATTTCAACAAGTCAAGTCATTAAAATAGTTCCATCATTCAGAAATATTTTAAACAAATTAAATATTTCAACTAACCATCTAAATGCCAAATAACTTATTCACATAAGAAATCCTCAAACAAATCAAATTAAATAAATAAATAATAATTCAGAACATACAATAACAACAATTAAGGAGTTAATAAGTAAATGGGCTTTTTAAAAAAAATACCAACGACTTTAAAACAATATATAATTCCAATTAAATAAACACCCAAGTAAATCCATTTTAAATAATTTGATAAATAAATAAATTACAGAAATCATTATTGAAATAAATAAATCAGAATAAATTTAAGGCGAAACTAATTAAAATAACCCGACCTTTAAGGGTGTGTTAAAAATATATTCCAACCTTTCAAGTGTAAGATAAATATCTCGACCTTTAAAGGGCTGTTAAAAATATATCTCAACCTTTCAAATGTAATATAAATATCTCGACCTTTATAAGTGATGTTAAAATAATATCTCAAAAATTTTATACAAAAAAAGCTAACAGTACATGCATATATGGCAAAAAAAAAATTTAATAAAAAAATAAAAATTTAAAAAATCTATATAAAAAATTATAGATTTACATATGTTTCATCTTTTATATTTTATACACACTATTTTCTTATAACTCTATATTAAAAACCTTGTTTTATTAAACCAGTTTTCTTTTTTTTTTATCAAGGAAAGAAATAAATCAATAAAATATAAATATATATAAAAAATGATAGATTTACAAGTGTTTAATCTTTTATTTAGATGATTTTTATATTTGAGGGATAACACCAATATTTGTATAATGGGCCATTTAACTAATTTCGCATTTTTAATTAAAATTTAAAATAGAAAGAAGAATAGTTAGAATTTTAGTAAATAAATTATGTAAAAAAAATGGGACAATTGAACAAAGAAGAATAATATGGAAAATTGAAATATTAATAAAGTGTCTTGAATTTTTTTTTAAAAATAATAAATGAAAAACCTTGTTTTCTTAAACCCTTTTATTAATTTTTTATATATATTTTTTAAATTTTATTTTTTTATTAATTTATTTTGCCACATACGTATACCATGTTAGTTTTTCTTTCCTAGAGAATTTTTTTAGATATTATTATAACATCACTTATAAAGATTGAGATATTTATCTTACATTTGAAAGGTAGGGATATATTTTTAACACATCCTTAAAGGTTGGGATATTTATCTTACATTTGAAAGGTTGAGATATATTTTTAACACACCCTTAAAAGTCGGGTTATTTTAATTAGTTTCGCCTAAATTTAATAATAGCTAAACAAATAATTTTATCTCATTTAAATAATAATATAAGTAAATAATTAAAAACAATTCTTTACCCAAAATAGAACAAGATTGAAAGGCCTAACCAATAACCCAGCCCGTATCCAAGACCCGGCCCAATACCCATTCTCAGCCCACCTCTGCTGAACCGGACCAGGGGAAAAACAAGAGGACCGAACCGGCCAAACCCAAAGAAAAAAAATAGAAGGAAAGGGATCGGGTTCAGTGGCTTCTTCTTCCCCAGCCACACATCTGCTCGGCACGGAAGAGAAAGGAGAAGCGAGGCTCGCCGGGACTGCCTCGCCCTCACCCGATCACCCTCACTGACCCCGACACTCATGATACACGGGAAGGAACCGAACCTAACTCAGAGAAAAGGGAAGGAAAGCTCACCGGAGGTCTCGAGATTTCATCGGAAATCTTTGTCGGAGGCGGGGATTGGCTTGTCGGAGTCGGGATCGGAGAGTTCTTGGCCTAGGACGACAGAAGAGAGTTCAAAGCCGGAGCTATACTACATTTTAGAGGGAAAGGAGAGGAAAGAGGGATTTACCGATCGAAATGAAGAAAACAGAGGAAGAGAGGGTGAATTGCAGCGGCGACGGTTGAGACTGCTGCAGGCTCGGCGGTGGAGACTCTCGGAAAAGCTCCTGGGTGTTATGCTCATCCTCGTAGGACATCGGAGGAAGGATGGAGACATTCGGATGGCTGCTGAGCTTTGATCGAAGGAGGAGGCGAGAAGAGTAGCTCGGCTATTTCTCGGGAAAACAGGGCATGATGCCTTGGTTTGAAACGAAGAGAGGAGGAGGAAGAGTGTGTGGTGGTGGCTGCTGGCGGCGAGAGGATGGCGTGGTGGTGGTTGAAAAAACAAAACTGGAGGTGAAGGGGGGATGGAGGTGAGGGGTTGCCAGATCTTTGAAAGAGAGATGAAGGGAAGGTGTGGTAGTTTTAGAAATTAAATAAAATCTATAATTATAAAAATAATATTTAAAAAATGTTGGTCTTTACACTCATCCTCCCCCTCTTTCCCTTGTGCCTTGCCCTTCCCTCCTGGGCAATGTTCCCACGCCAAGATCAGCACTCACCCTTCCCTTGTTTGACTCCCTGAAACACAATCCCATGTGATTCATTTTCAAATTACTGTCTTCCCCTACTCAGATGCCCTCTCTTTTCATTTCATTTTCACCTCCTCTCCATCCTCCATTCCCCTGTTCTCTCTGCAACAAACACTAAAACCAACACTAAGACCCCCCCCCCTTCTCCAACTCAAAATCGAACCCCCTCTCCCCTGTTCCGCATGTGTCAACAGCGCCACCTTCGCACCACCGTCTCCCTTCGACGTCTGAGACGAAGCTGAACTTGAGCCGCCACCGGCAGGATCCCTGCACCGACGCCGAGTCTATCCTCTCCCTTTTTCGTTCAAGATTTCCGGTCGAGACCAAAACGATTCCGATTCTGTCTCTGACGAAGCCACGTCGAGCATTTCCGGCAAGCCCGAAGACTCTCGGTGAGCTTCGAACCCTCTTTCTTTCCTTGTTTTAATTCCTGTGTGCTTCTGTGTTCCTCTCGCTTTACATGGTCGGAGAGGGAGTGGATGAGGGCGGATCGAGAGCGGTCGACGAGATCGAATTAGGGTGATGCGAAGACAGAGGTGAAGATGTTGATCAGAAATGGAGCTTGGCTCAAGATCAACAATGGCGGAAGCTAACAGAAAAATGTAACAGACAGAGAGAGAGAGAGTGAAAGAGAGCATGTGTGTTTTGTTATTTCTGTAAAATGTAATCTGTACACTTGGACCTCAATTCAGCTTATATAGAGCTGATTGTACATCAATGAGAAGCTGTACTGTTCTAACTAACTCTAACAGCTTCTTTAGCTAAGCTAACACACACACGTTCACACACTTAACACTCCCCTTCAAGCTTAGAGTTACTTAAACTTGTTAATAACTCCAAGCTTGAGAGACAATCTTGAGGTTTGCTCCTGGCTTACAACCTTGGTGAACATGTCAGCTGGTTGCTCTTTAGTGTGAATGTACTTAGCCTCAATTTCTCGACTTAGGATCTTATCTCTCACGAGGTGGCAATCGGCCTCAATGTGTTTCGTTCTTTCGTGAAATACTGAGTTTTTGGCTATGTGAAGAGCTGCCTGGTTATCACAATATAGCTCCACCAACCCAACATTACAGATGCTCAAATCCTGTAGAACACGAACTAACCATGTGACTTCACAGCAAGTAGCAGCCATTGCTCTGTATTCAGCTTCTGCTGTAGACATGGCTACAAAGGTCTGCTTCTTTGTCCTCCATGATATCAATGAATTCCCTAACATAATGCAAAAACCTGTTAAGGACCTTCTGCTCATGGGACAAGCTTGCCAATCAGCATCACAGTAAGCTTTCAACTTGATCTCGGAGTTGCTGTGCATCATCAGTCCCTGGCCTGGAGAGTTCTTCAAATACCTTAGAAGATGCTTTGCAGCTTTCCAATGATCCTCGGTTGGGCTTTGCATGAACTGGCTTAGTACTTGAACCGAATATGTGATGTCTGGACGGGTGACTGTAAGATAGATCAGTTTCCCTATCAGTTTTCTGTACTTTTGAGGAGATTTCAGTGTCTCCCCTTCAACAGATAGCTTCACATGAGCATCAAGAGGTGTGGTCAATGGCCTTGCATCTGCCATTCCCATTTCCTCCAGCAATTCCATTGTATATTTCCTTTGGTTTAGATAGATTCCAGTGTCATCTCTATCCACCTCAATGCCTAGGAAGTACCTCAACTCCCCTAGGTCTTTTATCTGGAAATTCTTGTGCAAGTGTTGCTTCAATTTTCCAATTTCTTCTAGATCATTTCCTGCAATGATCATGTCATCAACATACACCAACAGTGCAGTGAACTTCTCTCCCTTTTGTTTTGTGAACAAGGAATAATCTGCCTTTGACTGAACATATCCTCCAGCTTGAACCACTTGAGAGAACTTTACAAACCATTGTCTTGGAGCTTGTTTGAGCCCATATAAAGACTTGGTTAGTTTGCACACCAATGCACCATTGTATTCATCTGCACACTCCCCTTGAATACAATGGTCAGAAGCCTTGGATTGCAGCTTTTTGAGAGTGTGAAAAGCTGGAGGAAGAGACATGTAGACATCCTCTTCAAGGTCACCATGGAGAAAGGCATTGGTCACATCCATTTGAGAGATGTGCCACTGCTTAGCTGCAGCAATAGCAAGAAGTGTTCGAACTGTAATCATCCTGGCAACCGGGGCAAATGTCTCAGAGTAGTCAATTCCATGCAACTGAGTGAAGCCTCTAGCCACTAATCTTGCTTTGTGGCGCTCAAGGGTTCCATCAGATTTGAACTTGAGTTTGAATAACCACTTGCAGGTGACAACAGATTTGTCATCAGGGAGTGATACAATCTCCCAAGTGTGATTCCTTTCAAGAGCATCTAACTCAACTAACATTGCATCACACCAAGCAGGGTCCTTTATTGCTTCAGTCACATTTTTAGGAAGTGAATAGGATGCTACATTATGGACAAAAGCTTGATAACCAGATGTGCAAGAGGTGTAGGTGCAAGAATTAGCTAAAGGATAAAGGGAGTGAACCTGAGATGCGGCAACAGCAGGTGTGATAGTCTCCTTGGAGGCTTGACATACATAATCTTTGAGCCAACTGGGGGGCCTATGATCACGAGAAGACTGTCTCACAGGCTCAGTGATGCCATCATCAAAGGTAGAGTGTGATGGAGCATCATCAAATGTAGTAGGTATAGGAGATGGTGAGTAATCATCCATAGAAAATGCAGGATGAGTGTCAGAAGAAGAGGTTTGAGATATATCAGATGAGCCTGTGTAATCAAAAGGGAAATTATGGTCAACAAAGTCCGAGAGGGACATTGCTGGAGAGTGTTGTTTGGTCTGATCAAAGAGAGAGTATGGGAAGATGTGCTCATGGAAAATAACATGTCTGCTGATCAGTGTCTTTTGAGTTTTGAGATTGAGAACCTTGAATCCTTTCTGAGCATATGGGTATCCCAAGAATATGCAAGGATCAGCACGAGGGTGAAATTTCTTCACATCAGTGTTTGTAGCAGTAGAGACAAAACATAGGCTACCAAACACTTTCATGTAGGTGTAGTTTGGTTGGGTCTGAAAGATGATCTCATGTGGAGATTTGTTTTTGAGAATTGGATTTGGTAACTTGTTTATAATGTGGGTAGCTGTAAGAATGGCATCTCCCCAGAGGTGTTGAGGAACTTTGGATTGAAACATCAAAGATCGGGCTATCTCAAGGATGTATCTATGTCTCCTCTCAACTCTGCCATTTTGTTGGGGGGTGGCTTTGCAAGAGCTTTGATGAATAATTCCAAGAGAAGACAAAAAAGAGGAGACACAGTGGTTAAAGAATTCTGTGCCCAGGTCACTTCTCAGGATTTTCACTTTGGCATTAAACTGGTTTTGCACAAGCAAGATAAAGTTTTGAATGTACTGACTCACTTCACTCTTGTGTTTGAGGAGAAAAGCCCACACCCCTCTGCTCTTATCATCCACCACAGTCAAGAAGAATCTGTAACCACCATTTGTGGGAGTATCATACGGCCCCCACACATCACAATGTAACAGCTCAAAGACATGATCAGCAGATGAAGAGCACACAGAGAAGGTGTTTTGAGTTTGCTTAGCAAGGGGACAAACAGTACATATATGATCATTCACAATATCATTTTGTAAACATGAGATGTGTTTGAGTTTAGCAAAAGGGGCATGGCCCAATCTCAAGTGCCACAGTGCACTGTTATTAGGAATCACAGTTGATTCTTTAGGCAGAAACATAGGTAAGGTAGTAGTAGGAAAAGAAGTAGTGTTTGCTGAACAGGAAAGGTGTTTGTACTTTGGAAGTTGTTCACATGTGTAGGCCTCCCCAGAGTCACTCGGATCCATGTAGTACAGGTCTCCAAGAAGCTTACCAACTGCAATTGTCCTCATCTTTGCAGGGTCCTGGACAAAACAGTAGTTATCAATAAGGTAGACATGAAACTTATGGTCTTTGACTAGCTTGGTAAGGGACAATAGGTTGTATTTGAAGCTTGGAACACACAAAACATTTGTGAGTTTGATATTTGGAAGGCTTACTGAACCAAAGTGGGTGATGGCTTTGCTGCTACCATCAGGGAGATGGATAGCATTTACATTTGGGATTGGAAGTGGATCATTCAAGAATGAGATATCACATACCATGTGATCAGTAGCACCACTATCCATTATCCATAAATGAGATTTAATAGAAGCATTTGTACAAAGGATACCTGCAAGATGTGACTCATGTATAGTAGGAGTTGATTTTGCCAGGAAGGATATGAAATTTGATACCAACTGTTGTTGATCAGAGGTGAGTTGCTGTTGAGAGCTCCTAGAACTTGATCCATACAGGAAGTTCTGAGTCTGAGCATCCATTTGATTGTTGTTGGAGCTTCCTGCAGCATTTGCTTTGGAGTAAGGCTTGTTGTCAGGCTTCCTGCTCTCACTGCCTTTCTCATTCTGTGCTTGCGGCTTTGTCTTGCTCTTGTAGTGCCAGCTCGGGTATCCTATCAACTCCCAGCATCTCTCCATCTTGTGATTACCTCCACAATGAGTGCACTTCTCCTTTCTTGGCTGTCGTTGCTCATCATTCCTTGCATTTGCTGCCAAGGGAGTAGCAGGAACCTCTTTCCCTTTCTTGGAGCTCTTGTTGTCGATTGTCATTCCCTCATCTTGCAGCAACATAGCATGTGCAAGACTTGGTGAAGGCAGAGGTGTTGTCATCAAGATCTGGCGCCTTGCACTGTCATATTTCTCATCTAATCCAAGCAGGAACTTCATCAACTTGTTCTCCAAATCGGCTTCCTCAGCCTTTTTCTGCAAGTTGCACTCACACCTTCCACAGGTGCACTTGATTGGATTTGAGATTACTGCCAGACGTTGCCACAAGCCTTTCAACTTCGTGAAGTAATCTGTGATCGACATAGCTCCTTGATTGCACTCTTGAATCTCTCTTTTCACTTGAAAGATCAGTGGTCCATTCTTTTGACCATAACTTTCCTCTAGATCTTGCCAGATCTCTAGAACTGTATCATATTCATCTATTGTGCTGTAAATCTCCTTCGACACTGTGTTCAAAATCCATGAACACACCATGTCGTTACACCTATCCCACTGAGCCGCATTATCAGCAGTTCTTGCAATTGAACCGTCTATGGTCCACAGTTTATTTTTGACCGACAAGGCCTTCATCATTGATTTCTTCCACCTTCTATAATTCTCTCCAATCAATTGAATGGTGGAAGGAACCATACCTGAGTTATCTGATGGATGGATGAACAGCGGGTTCATCAGATCGGTGTTCGTGATCACATCTCGCCTTCGATCAACAGATCCAGACATTTCTTTGAATCGAACAAGATGACGCGAACAGAGGCAGAGAGGCGAAGCGAGATTCGATCAATTGCTGCAGAATCAGTCCTCGATTCTCACCAGAATCACAGCGAGGATCAGTGCTCAGCAATGAAGGATCGTATGCGCTGCTCTGATACCATGATGCGAAGACAGAGGTGAAGGTGTTGATCAGAAATGGAGCTTGGCTCAAGATCAACAATGGCGGAAGCTAACAGAAAAATGTAACAGACAGAGAGAGAGAGAGTGAAAGAGAGCATGTGTGTTTTGTTATTTCTGTAAAATGTAATCTGTACACTTGGACCTCAATTCAGCTTATATAGAGCTGATTGTACATCAATGAGAAGCTGTACTGTTCTAACTAACTCTAACAGCTTCTTTAGCTAAGCTAACACACACACGTTCACACACTTAACATAGGGCGAGATTGAGCGAGGAAGGGTGGCGAGCGTGGGTCCGAGCGAGTCGAGGCGAGATGATCGAGCGAGCGCCGGAGGGCGAGGAAGCCGAGGAAAGCGGATGAGGGAGGAGTAGAACGCCGGTGGGTGCTTTTCTTTCGAACGAGCAGAGGCGGGGTCTAAGGAGGAAGAAGACTCCCTTGTGGGCCTCCGTCTGGCCACCTCAGCCCATGGGCCCCTCCTTCCAATCTTTATTTTATTTAGTGGGTATTTATTTTGGTTGGAAAAGCAAAAATCTGATATAGGGGGGAGTTGGTGACTGGGCAAGCATGTGGGCCACCTTCTTTTATAAATCCGGTTGTTCACGAATTGAGAAAGTGAGAGTAAAATGGGATTTGGGCTGGATGTGAGGTTTGGGCCGGTATCGTTTTCTTTTTGGGACTGGGCTTCTTTTTGGTGTTTTAAAATTAGGAAGAAATGAATAAGAATTTGGGCCGGGTTGGTATATATTAGGGGTGGGCACAAATCCCGCAAATCCCGGTCTCGTCCCGGTCCCGTCCCGGATCCGTCCCGGTCTCGGTGGGATTTAAGGAAAAAAAAGTGAATCACATCCCGGTCCCGTCCCGCAAAAATTATGCGGGACAAGATTATGGGATCCGCAAATCCCGGTCCCGTCCCGCATATATATATATATAAATTATATAATTTATATATATAAATATATATATATATTTATATTTATATTTATATTTATATTTATATTTATATTTATATTTATATTTATATTTATATTTATATTTATATTTATATTTATATTTATATTTATATTTATATTTATATTTATATTTATATTTATATTTATATTTATATTTATATTTATATTTATATTTATATTTATATTTATATTTATATTTATATTTATATTTATATTTATATTTATACGGGACAAGAGTTTTAATTTTGGTAGTACTAAAATTTTTAATAATTTAGTGATTTATATGATATATTTAGTTATTTTAAACACAAGTTACAATAATACTGTAAGGCTTGTAAGCAATTTGAAAATAAAAAATTACTATGGGCTTGGGGGGTTAGAGATTTGGGTTCTAGGAGGCAAACAAAATAATTTATTCTTCATTTTGAAATAGTGAAATCTCTATTCAATTCTAATCGGTTAGGGTTACAGGAGGCTTGTGCGGCTGACAATGTTTTTTTGTATGAAATTGTGCTGCTGGGAGTGTTAACATTATAGTGATATCATTCTATGAAGCATGAACTATGAAAACATTTTTTTATTTGTCAAGTTTTATAATATTTTATTATTTTTATTTGAGGGACAAGTCCCGTCCCGTCCCGTCCCATGTGGGATAAGGCCCGTGTGGGATTCAAAAAAAAAGTTGAATCCCGTCCCGGAAAAATTAAAGTGGGACGGGCCTCATCCCGGTCCCGTCTTGTTCCATCCCGTCCCATGCCCACCCCTAGTATATATGTTTGAATGTTAAGTTTTGTTAGACTTAATGTGTGTGTGTGTGTGTGTGTTGTGTGTGTGTGTGTGTGTGTGTGTGATGTGCACGTAAATTGCCATATTTACTATGCATATTTATGTCCATTTTGACGTTATTTGCATGCATATTAGTGGGAAATCATAAGATTAGTGTAGTTTATGCTTATTTGCAAAATATAGAGGTCTACACGAGTTTTTATGTTATTTCGCAGAAATAGAGACGAAAATGAACGAAATTTGGACAAGTGAAGAAGAGCGGAAAAAGAACTCGAAGTCTACTGAAAGGGTCGAAATCGACCTATAGACTCGAAATCGAGTGAAACAGAGCAACAAGAAATTGAGCAGAGGAGAAACAGAGCATGTCGACACAACAAGGTCGATATCGATGTCCAACGGTCGATATCGAGTGGCCTAAATCGATGATATAGATAGAAGTCGAGTGTCAATCCGAGGTCGAGTAGGACTGCTCAAGATAGAGAAGAGATAATGTCGATATCGATGTTCCAGGTCGATATCGATGTCTGTTGCAGAAAAGATCCGACGCTGTTTTTGATAGAATTCTATCCGAAGCGTTCGAGTTTATCCTAAAGTCGAGATCTTCTATCATCTACACCAGACTTATCAGATTATGTTATTTACCAAGAAGTTTTTAGTTTTTAGTTTATTAAAGTTTATCATAGGAATAAAGATAGGTTTTCGAATCCTTGGATAGCGAGGTTTGAAATCTATAATTAGAGGTCATTAGGGCTGGTTTCAATCATCCAAGCACAACAAGTTTTAGTTATACACGCAAAGAATAGTTAGAGAGAGAGGGCCGAGTGGGGTGGTGAAGCGAGAGCGGAGTGGCTTTGTTCGGTGTAATCTTTCTTTGCAATTTCAATACAAAGTAGTTTCTTTTACATGATGATGATGAGTTCAATGATGAAGCGCGAGTAGTCAACCCACTTCTAGGGCCGGGGTGAGCCCGACGATAGCAATGTAAGTTAGTGCATCAAAGGTATGATTTTTATGCGATTTCGTCTTCTATCCTATGCATGATCCTTTGCGAAAGTTGAGGAGATTCATTATTTGCATTATTGAAGCGAAAACCAATCATATTATGAATTTGGATTACTCATGAATTGGATAGTAACTCTTAGGTTTTATGCGAGAGCCTCTAATCACCTAAAAGTTGGTAACGAAAGTTATTTGACGGAAAGACATTAAATTTCATAACTTTAGCATCATACTTGCATAATTATCGTTGTGGCATGAATTCCCGACCTTGGAAGCTTTTAGTTTATTGAATTCATATCCATACTTCTCTCACCATTCTACGTTCTTCGGACATCTTTTCCGACAAATTAGGTACGTTTTACAGTTTCTGTTGGAAGACTCGAAATCGACTATAAAGGTTGATATCGACTGCTAACATCGATATCGAGGTTCCATCTCGACGTCGACTTTTTGCTTCTGTCTTCTGCAGGAAACTACTGGAAATCGACCAGAACTGAGGTCGATATCGACCAGACACCTCGATATCGAGTGTCTTCTGGAGTCGGAACTTGATCGTGATTGCAAACTTAGGAAGCGCTGACATACCTCCTCGTGGGTTCGATATTGAATTACCCTACCACTACATCGGGAGTGATTCTTGTATTTTATTTGCTTGGATAAGGGAGTTAGCTTAGTTTGAATTTGAATATTTTATTTAAGCAATCATCCCTCCCCTACGAACAATATGTTATATAAATATTAAATAAATGGGATATTATATATTATATAATATTATTGTTGAGATTAAAAATATATTAATTGGACGTGAAATCGGAAATGTCTTTACATGTTGGAAATTGGTTAATAAATTAAAAAGAAGATTTTTGGAAATACCCTAACCTTGTCGGAATTGTTTTGATAGAATAATAAAATAAGTAAAATTAAAGAGTAAGGATTTTTATAAATGGATTTTTGGGCCGAGTATAATTTAAGAGGATTATTTGAATAATGATTTAAGCTAACTTGAGATTTAAGAGAGTTTAGGATAATAAAATAAGTAAAATTATAATGTGTGATATTGTTATGATGTGTTATATGTTACTATGTGTTGTTATATGATATCGATGAAATTGTTAGATATGAAACATTGAGATGAGATATTGATATGATGAGTTGAGATAATATATTGAGATGATGAGTTATATTGAGATATGAGATGAACGGATGGGGATGAGAAAATGATAATGATGAGACATGTGGATTGTATGAATTTGTGTGTGATATTAAATGCTTTAAGTAACATTCCGAGTAGACTCTTTTATACTACTTATATATATGTGTTAGGTGATCATCTGGGACGTGTTGGCTTTCTATATACCTAGTTATTGGCTTTTGTTGTTCTGCACTTCCAGGTAAGTCTATTCAGAGCTTACTCAGATTGAAAGAGAGACTATCCCTGCTTATATGTGCATGATGTACTAGGTGCTGCATTTCATAATAGCATGCCATGTAGTATTCATGCTAGGTTGCACTAACATTGAGCATACTTATTCTTTATGTGTTTGTAAACAAAACGGCCGTTATTGGTGTTATGGGATGGGACCTTTTTCTTCATTCTTGTCATATTAGTTGGTGCTTATTATAGAAAGTTGCTTGCACTCGATGATGTGGTAGACTTTTTGGTAGTAAGTGTCATAGGACTCTTAGAGCCTTAGGCCTTATATAGTTGTCATTGCTTGCCTTCCCTTCATAGTTAGTAGGCTCATTACGTGGGGTTGGCCTGTACCACGAGGTGAGGTAGCTCCTTTGATAGTGAGTTGCTATAGGATTCCTCAGGAGCCTAGAGGGACATGCCACTTGGCATTCTGTCTGGGCCCATTTACCGCTTTCTGCATTTGGATATAACTACTAGTATGCTTGCGTGATTTAAATAATGTCCTGCATTAGAAGCATGATATTAGGACTAGTGTATATGTGTGCTTATATATGGGGTGCAGCTAAGTGGGCATCGATCTGATCCCGCCCACTATATACCCCCTCCGTCCGGAAATAAATGATGTGTGACTTTTTTACACGTAGTTTTAGGAGCTAAAAACTATATAAAATCTTATTTATTTTAATTAATTTTTTCATAGTTTCAAGTCAAACATCATTTATTTCTAGACGGATGGAGTATTTTTTTAGGTATTTCGTTTGCAGTAATTACTGATGCTGATTGCCTTCTTGAGCGGGCTCTTTTGCATGGCGAAGAGTGAGAGCTTGAGACATCTGTCTTCACCAGACTAGTACTTTTGGGATTTATGTACTTCATACTCCGTTTTGACCCGGCTCTGCCGAGGCACCCTGTGTATTACATTGGATTTCCGTCGTTTGCATGATCAAAATGAATTTCCCATGTTTTAGACTTAGGACAGGTACAGGGGATTTCCCCGAGGATTCCAACGGTCCCTTCGGCTTTGGATATGAAATCCCACTTTGAAAATACTAATATTGGACTTCAAACCTTCAACCTGTATTCGGAGCGCAAGATCAACGAAGGGTTTCATTCCTCGAAACGTAACTCGGGAATAATAATCTCGGGCCGTTACACTATCTTAAAGTTTACTTGATGACTTATCTCGTTGATTGCTTTAAGATTGGTGGAGTGGTGGAGATTGTTTGCCTCTTTTACAGTTTTTACTAGAATTTCACTAAAACTTTTAATTAAACCTTATAACCTTTTGATTTCTAATCTTAAATCTCTTAGTTCATCTAAGATGACGTTTAGAATTGCTCCATAATGTTTGCCATCCCTATCCAAATCTGGTGCATAAGGATAAGTTTTATGGGGGCAATTTATCGACACCTCCAGATTGACTTACTTAATTAAGATTTGTTTTTAATTAACTTGGCTCTGATACCGAATTCAGGATCACAAACTATAATAGAAAATACTAATTATTTTAAAGTGATACTAATGCAGAATTACACAAAACAAAATGAAAATGGTACAAAACAAGAATATAAACTAACTAGTGGGTCCCTATTTTAATTAAAAGAAAAAGAAAAAAATAGAATATATGGTGTATTTAAGGTTTGTGTAAAACTAATTCGTTCATTATGAGAAATAATAAAATAATTCAACACATCCAATGAAGCAATACAGACCATATAATAGATCATACTTACGGACTAAAGGATCTCAACCACCCCAATGTAAGCCTATTTGGTTTTTTAAAAGATAAAGGGAAGACATCATTATAAAGCGATCAAGAAGAACACCCATGGACTCATAAATTACTGCAAGTTTAAATTGATGAAGAAGAAGCAAATGTGAGAGACGGAAATCACAAAGCATTTTTAGATTCCACCGTAGCTACTCATGTGAAATGAAGCAAAGCTTGTATCGGCCTAGAAAGTAAGGATTTTCTTTTCCCCATTTGCCGGCCCATCCCTTGGGTCTAGGAAAGAAAACCTAATTATCCGAGTTACGTTTAAGAAGGCAAGGTTATCTTCCAACAAGATTTTAAAACCCGAGTACGAGTTGCAAGTTTTCACAATAAAAAGAAACAAGGTTTGAAATAGGGATTTCGAACACTTAAAGATTGCGGGTCAATTGGGGACCATGTACCTGCCTTAGTCTAATCGTGAAATCGAGTGAAAGTGGAAGTAAAGTTTAAATCGAAGTACAATCCAAAAAGGATGCCACGGTAGAGCTGGGTCAAAACGACGTAAAAGAGTATAAAAGAGAGGGAGTTTAGTAGTCTCTCAAGCTCTCGATCTAACACCAAAAGTCTCAACCCACCAAGCATCCATATAAGGATAGATAGCGGCTAACGGTTACCTGAATCTAAAAAAAAGGCGGATCTGGGTCAATCATTAGGCCACTTCTGCGCGTGTGAAAACACATTCTGAGAGGCATATAATAAGCATCCTATTCCTAAGATGAAATGCGTAATGCAAAACGGAAATTAAACAGACAAGCATGCAGATAAGTAATTAAATGCGGAAATAAATAAAGAAGCGCGACAATTACAAGAAATGCCAAATAGCATGTCCCTCTAGCTCCTGAGAAATCCTATAGCAACTCACTTCAAGGGAGCTACCTCACCCATGGTGCAGGCCAACCCCACGTAATGAGCCTACTAACTATAAAGGGAAGGCAAACAACGACACATGTATAAGGTCTAAGGCTCTAAGAGTCCTATGACGACTTATTACCAAAAGCCTACCACTCATCAAGTGCAAACAACTTTCTATAATAAGCACCAACTAGGATGACAAGAATAAAGAAAAAGGTCCCATTCGATAGACACCTATAACGGCTGTTTTTCTAGCAAAGACAGATAGCAAGTCATATGATTTCCGTTTTAGATCCTAAGCTTGATTCTAAGTCGTATGGTGCATGAACACTAGCATACTATATAATACTCAGTGCATAAAGCGCCCATCATGAGTAAGTTCAAGGAACTTACCTGGAGAGAAGCGTAGAATCCAAGCAATACAACAATCAAACAAATCCAGACAGATTAGAGATCACCTAGAAGATAAGTAACATAATAAGTCTAAGTCTAACTTTCACAAGGCATATCAATAACATACACAAGATACACATAAATCATATATTTTAGCCATCTCGTTTTCACAACTTGGGCATATTCTCATCATCACATCTTATTCTCATCATCACATCTTATATCATCACAATTCCATTCTCATTTCAATAAATCATCTCAAAGTCTCAACATATCAACTCATGCTTTCAATTCATATTTACTTGTAATTCAAATAAGATATTCTCACAGGTCTAGTTTTTAGTTAAAACAATTAACCTCAAGTCAGACTCAGCCCATTTCCAAACATAAAATATTTAGTTTTCAAAACTACTGCTAAATACCCAATTAAAATAGTCCCGACATACTATATTTTATAAAAAAAATCATATGCTACGGTTTAAATAAATTCCAATCACTTGAGAAATATTTAAATCATATATTTGAAATCCAACTAATTTAAATATCAACATATATAAATCAACCTTTAAATCAACTTTATATGGTCATATTGTTAAAATAATCCAGCACGAGTTATTGGACCTCAAAACCTTTACTCTACTATTTTAAATCGATTCCGACTATTCAAAAACATTTCCAAATAACACCTTTTAAAATCTCAACCAGTTAAGGTAATACAAATAAACACTCAATTAATCACATAAACAAGGATAATTAAATTATTAAATAATCGTATACTTAAATAAACAGGAATTAATAAATAATAAATAATTGAATAAATAAATATTTAAATAATAAATAAATAAATGAAAAAATAAATAGATAAGTAATTTAAACTAAAAAAACGGACCATGTTATTTAGCCAAAATCGAACCAAACCCCTTAACCCAAACCGGACCCATTTATTTTTAACTCAAACCGGTTCAATAAATAAATAAATAAATATGTAAAACCAACATGGAGGTGGGGCCCACGGCTCATCTCCTTCCTCATTCTATGCATTCAACCCTCTATCACAACACTCCCACCCTCCGCTCACACTCACACTCAACCCCGCTCTCCGTACATCTCCTCAAGGTCAAGGATACAAGATGACGAGGTGGTTAAGAGCAGGAAAGATTGATAATGGAAGAAGGAATGCTCACCGAGGGAGGTCGACTCATCGGGGTTCGTTCGTCTGCGCTTAACTTCTTCGATTGGGGGTGCTGTGGGCACCTCCTCTAGCAGCGTCGGAGGTGGTGGTGCTGATTGGTCGCAGCTAGGAGGAGGACAAAGGGGCTCAAACCGTTGCTGGAACCTCGAACAAGAAGAAGGTGAAGGTGGGTGGTGTGATGTGCTTCGGCGGGCTTCCAAGAACAGGGGCAGGGATGCTGGGTTTTGTGGCTCGATGACACGAAGAGGGGAGTTTGGGGTTGGTGGCAAGAGCTCGTGGCTGTGTGGTGGTGGCGTCAAGGCGAAGTCTTAGTGTCGTGGTGCCTCGATCTAAGGGAAGACGTAGAGGTGCTCGGGGCTGGCGAAACAAGGGCGGTGACAGGGTACGGTGATGGTGGCATTGATGATTGATGGAGAAGATGTAGGAGGAGGGAGCACTGGGATGGAGTGAGGTAAAATGGGATGGAAAATGAAATAGAGAAATGGCGATGAAAGTGTGGAAGGTGAGGAGAGGGATGGGTAAGGGATGGCTTGACAGTTGAAATAGGAGAGATATGAGGGAGTAGGTAAGGTAGGGGGAGGTCGGGTGAGGGAGTGGAAAAAAAGGTTGAGTGTAATAGTCTGTATAAAAGTCAAAATAAATACCCGAAAATAAATTCCGAAACCCGCTTTCCGACCTTAACCCGACTCAATTCAAATTTAAAATAATAAAATCCAATAAATATTTTGAAGACTCGGTATAATAGAGCGGAATGAGTTCTTTTTCGAATTTTAATAACAATTTATGCCGGAATTTGGTCGAAAGAATTCAAATAAATTGTTTGCTCGAGGACGGAAATTTTCAAAATTTTCCGAATCCTTGGGAATTAAATCGAGATTAAATCAATATTAAGTCGAAATAAAATCTTAATTTAGAAAATAATATTTTAAAATTCCGAGTCTTTACATCATCCACCTCTAAAAACAAGTCTCGTCCCCAGACTAAAATTACATCAAAGTAAGAGGAGGATGTTTTAAAATGCGAGTCCAAGGACCATGTCCAAGGTTCTTGCTATCATCTCGGTTGCGTCTTCCGAGATTCTCACAACATCCTAGTCACGGTTGTGACATCTCCAATTGGTCTTGATAAGTATGCAATAAGCGCCCCTATCACATCCTTGCTTCGACTTTTCGGAAGTACCACAACTCTAAAAGTTCTACAATATCATCACTAGGTCTTAGCAAGCACCCTACAAGCGCCCCCCATAAAATGCTTGTATCTACTTCGTGAAGAATCATAGATTTACCCGGGACTTGGAAGTTTTAAAAGGGTTCCACAATTGGAAAAGATTGGCCTCAAAATTGTTAAAATTCTCGATCGCGTTTGGTCTTTCAAAATCTAAGTTAATCCATTTCAGCATCGTTCAAAATCCTTCAAATCCGACGTTAGTCAAGCAATTTTAGAACTCAAGAGGTGGAGTCATCCACCTCTAAGGGCTAATCTCATATTCTCTTCCTAGGTTCATCTTTCAGAAATCAGTTTCAATTCTATCAATCTCAAGTCATATCATGAATAATAAGCCACAATTCATCAAAAGCACATCAAGGGTAACATCGCACTAGCGTCCTATTAGCAAGTCATCACACATCAATAGTCTCATCACCAATCATATCATCGGGTATTTAGCACACAACCATCAGTCATATAAGCACAACGTCACATAGATAGATAATAAAAACACACATCTCAAATACGACACATAGATTCGATTACTTTCCTAGGGTGTCAATGCGTAGGGAATGTCGATTGGAGTCACATCTCCGCATTTCAAGTTTAAACTATCCACAAGAATTCATCATGATAAGAGCATCATTCAATCTAATAGTCAACATCTAAACATGTCATTCATGGTATAGTCATCAATCATACGTAGCAAGTCGTAACTTGCTAACACATCATAACTGTAACATCCTCAGCACATCATCAATCATCTCAAGGAAATCTCATGTTATAAATCTCAAGATAGCATTATGCTCAACAATATTGTAGAATATCATGTATCGATATAATCAGCCAAGTTATCGAGCTTCAGCATGCTAATAATCAGAATAGGGAGAATATCATGCCAGCATCATAAAAGCATATTAACAGTCAGGCTCAATGCTATGAAAGGGAATATCAAAGTGGAATAACATCTGTCACCTTTATGAAAACAATGTTTACATGATAGGGTAAGTATGACACGTAATTATAGGATGAGCTATATTTGGGAAGCTTGCATTCTACGAAACACTAGGGATACAAGTGAAAGCATGGTACAATCAACGACAGAAGCTCAGCATAATATTTATGTGTAATGCATATAAAAACCCATGATACATCGAGGTGTGTGATCATACGGTGTGTCAGGTTGCTTGTTCATAAAAGTATGAGAGGAGTATGGAGGTAATCATGGCGTGATAATTTGATAAGCATGCGAGGAATTAAGCGCCATATAAGGCATGCATCAAGTTGTAACACACATCCATCAATTAAAGAAATTATATTATCATGATATAAGACAAGAGCAACCACGCTATCATACGCCTAGTTAAGGAGAGGACATCAAACATGCGGGGACCTAACATGTGACATATGCATTCATTCAATCACTAGTACGACAATGTAAGAAGCCAAATAATTCATGTTGTGGCGACATAGGAATATGAAAGGGATATAGCGAATACAACACGAGCCTAGATTAATGTGGCTAAACATGGATATAACGACATATAAGCATGAGTTTATCTCAATGGTCATCTAGGTAGGACATGTTAGAAACACAATAACACATCAAGTCATGCAATCATAGAGAGTGCTACCATCATAACCGCACTGAATTTTTGCTCGAGGAACTAGCAATCAGCACAGAATCAATAGACAATAATTAATCTGACAGTTTATATAACACCACAAGCTACCTAGAAGCCGTCCTTCGAGGGGCGACTGATCAGAGGGGCAACTAACTCTCGATCTCTACATCCTAACCCCAATACTCTAACCACCACCGTGCAAACTCCTTGGAGTCTTCTAGGCCCATCTGTAAAGTATAAACTATGTTTTGCCTACCCATTCCCCAAGTCTACATCCATAAAGGATGGGCTATCGCCTCGTTCTACCCAAGCGATCATATCGCTCAACTAAAAGATCCTACTGGTTTTATTCTGAAATTTGTTTTGCCCATTTTGAAATGATTTTGAAACTTCTTTAAAATAGGAAATCGGTGGGTGGTTTTAAAATAATTTTGCAACTCATGTGTACTCGGATTGAGCAACCTAGGCTCTGATACCACTTCTATAACAGCCCGAAAAGTAAGGAACTTCTTTCCCCTATTTGCCCATCCCTTGGGCCTAGCAAAGAAAACCTAATTATCTGAGTTACGTTTAAGAAGGCAAGGTTACTTTCCAACTAGATCTTACAACTTGAGTATGAGTCACAAGTTTTCACAATAAAAAGAAACAATGTTTGAAATAGGAATTTCGAACCCTTAAAGATCGCAGGTCTATTGGGGACCAAGTACCTGCCTTAGTCTAATCGTGAAATCGAGTGGAAGCGGAAGTAAAGTTTAATCGAAGTACAATCCAAAAAGGGTGCCACAGTAGAGCCGGGTTGAAACAACGTAAAAGAGTATAAAAGAGAGGGAGTTTAGTGGTCTCTCAAGCTCTCGATCTAACGCCAAAAGTCTGAACCCGCCAAGCATCCATATAAGCATAGATAGGGGCTAATGGTTACCTGAATCTAAAAAAAGGGGGATATGGGTCAATCATCAGGCCACTCCTGCGCGTGTGTGAACACACTCTGAGAGGCATATAATAAGCATCCTATTCCTAAGATGAAATGCGTAATGCAAAATGGAAATTAAACAGACAAGCATGCGAATAAGTAAATGCGAAAATAAATAAAGAAGTGCGACAGTTACAAGAAATGCCAACTAGCATGTCCCTCTAGGCTCCTGAGAAATCCTATAGCAACTCCCTTCAAGGGAGCTACCTCACCCATGGTGCAGGCCAACCCCACGTAATGAGCCTACTAACTATGAAGGGAAGGCAATCAACGACACCTGTATAAGGCCTAAGGCTCTAAGAGTCCTATGACGACTTATTACCAAAAGCCTACCACTCATGAAGTGCAAGCAACTTTCTATAATAAGCACCAACTAGGATGACAAGAATAAAGAAAAAGGTCCCATTCGATAAACACCTATAACGACTGTTTTTCTAGCAAAGACAGATAGCAAGTCATATGGTTTCCGCTTTAGATCCTAAGCTTGATTCTAAGTCGTATGGTGCTTGAACACTAGCCTACCACACCTAGTGCATAAAGCGCCCATCATGAGTAAGTTCAAGGAACTTACCTGGAGAGAAGCGTAGAATCCAAGCAATACAACAATCAAGCAAATCCAGACAAATTAAAGATCACCTAGAAGATAAGTAACATAATAAGTCTAAGTCTAACTTTCACAATGCAGATCAATAACACACACAAGATACATATAAATCATATATGTTAGCCATCTCGTTTCCTCAACTTGGGCATATTCTCATCATCAGATCTTATATCATCACAATTCCATTCTTATTTCCATAAATCATCTCAAACTCTCAACATATCAACTCATTCTTTCAATTCATATTTACTTCTAATTCAAATCAGATATTCTCACAGGTCCAGTTTTTAGTTAAAACAATTAACCTCAAGTTAGACTCAGCCCATTTCCAAACATAAAATATTTTGTCTTCAAAACTACTGCTAAATACCTAATTAAAATAGTCCCTGCATACTATATTTTATAAAAAAAAATCATTATTCCACAGTTTAAATAAATTCCAATCACTTGAGATATATTTAAATCATATATTTGAAATCCAACTAATTTAAATATCAACATATATAAATCAACCTTTAAATCAACTTTATATGGTCATATTGTTAAAATAATCCAGCACGAGTTAGTGGACCTCAAAACCTTTACTCTACTATTTTAAATCGATTCCGACCTTTGAGAAACATTTCCAAATAACACCTTTTAAAATCTCAACCAGTTAAGGTAACACAAATAACTACTCAATTAATCACATAAACAAGGATAATTAAATTATTAAATAATCGTATACTTAAATAAACAGGAATTAATAAATAATAAATAATTGAATATATAAACAGTTAAATAATAAATAAATGAATGAGTAAATAAATAGATAAATAATTTAAATCGAAAATCGAACCGGGTTATTTAGCCAAAACCGAACCAAACCCCTACCCCAAACCGGACCCATTTATTTTTAACCCAAACCGGTTCAATAAATAAATAAAGAGGAAATGGTCATAGATAACCCCCTTTTTCATCAAAGTTTGCAAAGGTGACCTCCCGTCCGGAAAATTTGCAAAAATAACCCAAACTCGAAAAAATGGCAAAAATGTCCCGGTTGGACCACCTGTTGGTGCCGGTTTAGGAGGGAAAAAATGGGAAAAGAAAAAGAAATTTGGAAAGAAAACCAAAAAAAATGAAAACTGTCACCTTTTCATTAAATGAGAAACGAGAGCCATCATCATACCCTCTCTCTCTCTCCATTTGTAACTGTGTCCATTTGAAAACCAAAAAACAGAGGAAGGACGATGGGCGGAGAAGCGGAGAAGAAAGACAACCGAAGGGTGGCTGTCCGAGTGGAGGAGAAGAGACGATCGCCGGCGCCGGACTCTAAAGGTGAGCCCCCCTCTCGATTAAACCCAAAATCGTTCTTCCTCTTCTCCTTTTTGTGCGAACGTGGGGTGTGGGGTGTGTGGGTGAAGGCATTGGCTATGAGGTTTAGGGATTGAAGGGCAATGGTGGGGGGAGTGATGGGGTGTGGAGGGGTGGCGATGGTTGGTGCGATTGAAGGATGAGAATGGTGGTTTTCGGGTATGGTTACGGGAAATCGACGGTTAGGGATTAGGAAGGCCAAAGAGGGTGGGAATGGTGGGAGTTGAAATTGGGACATGGGGAAGTTTAGGCGGCTGACTGAAGAAGAAGGAGTGATGTAGGAGAAGTGATTTATGTCGATGTTTGTTTTGGAAAGAGAAAGGGGGTGACATGGGTGTCGAAGGTGGGTGACAGGGGTGTTGAAATTGGGACATGGGTTAGGGCCATCTTCTATTTATATTACGTATGTTGAACGCAATTCCATTAGTGTGAAGTTGAAATTTGTTGTTTGATGTCGAATGTATTGGGTGGAGATTGGGTTAGTTGAATATGGGTCACAAGTTTGGAATGGTGCTGTTTGACATTAATGGCAAGGGTTTTGAAGTTTTGTGACACGGGATATGTTTCTGGTGACATGGGGATATGAATTTTCTGGAAAACTGATTGTGTTCCTATTACCCAAACTGCAGGAAACAAATGGGTCGATCTAAAAATACACGAAGGCCTCGAGTAGTACCTCCCACACCGGGAGAGCCCCGTAACTGTGTCCCGGAAGAAAAGCACTTTCGGGCACGAGTAAACCAAGCGTCTAGATTGGCGATGCTGGCCAACATTGATGACTACATGGACCCCTACGACTGGGAGAAGTTGCTGGACAGCCAGTTGGGGGGATCGTCCAGCTAGCAAACCGATGTCAATTCTCATCACAACTGGTGTATTACGCACTACAACGTCAACTTGTAACTAAGAAGAAGTGGGAGAGTTGGTATATGATTCAAGGGAAGCTCAGACGGTTCTCCATTAAGGAGTTTGCCATTGTGACGGGTCTCCGGTGTGGTCAAGTAAAGGGGATGGAGATGGAGGACGACAAGAAAGTAGTGAAGGACTTCTTCCAATCGGACAAGATGTCTGTGGGCGAGCTAGAGCACGCCTTGAAGAGCTCGCTGCAGAAGGAGCCGAGCACGAGAAGGAGATTCAAGCTTGCTCTCCTCTTCATCATCGAGGCAGTGTTGTTTGGGGGGGAACAAAGGAAGCCTTTGTGGGGGTGGATCGTGAGGCTGGTGGAGAATGTCGATCGGTTCCTGGCATTCCCATGGGGGAGGCTTGTTTATGAGACCACACATCGCTCGCTCTCTGGTGCTGTAGAGCGCCGCTTGGCTGACTTGAAGCCCGATCCCAAGGAGCGCGCTAGATACGGGCTGATGGGCTATCCGATGGCCTTCCAGGTAACCTTACATACGACCCTCATACTACTTTACAACGATATGCGGTTTAGGTTTGTAATTGGAGTGCGGATGCCTTGTAGGTTTGGCTATATGAAACAACTCCAGATTTTGATGTCAAGTTTGCGACGAAGCTGTCCTCCAAAGCGGTGCCTCGGTGCATGAGGTGGAGCTCCAAGGAAGAGAACCTTGCTTACAACACAATTGTTAAACGCATGGATGATGAGGACGACATCAATGTTACGGAGAACCCAGTGCTACTACCGGAGAAGGACAAGCTGTCATTGATGGATGGGTGCTACTATCGGAATGAGGAGCCTGACATCTTGTTCGACGACATTGTGCGGCCGTTGGCGCACCTTTCGATGCTCCGATTGACATCGCCCCCAAGGTCGTGCCAACAAAACGGACAGGAGCTGAGGAGAAGGATGGTGGGGGGGCTGACGTGGCGAAGACACTTGAGAAGATGATGGAGACGTTGTCAAGCATGTGAATGTGGATGGAGAGTATGGATGGCAAGGTAAGAAAGTCATTGGCATATCTATCTTTATTTTGTGCAGAATCTGAATAACACATGTGACATGGGTAAATGGACTTCTGACCTGGAACATATAGTAGGTGACATGGTAAATATACATTCTGAATAAGTGATATTGTTTTCTGATCGGTTTTGTTGACCTTAGTCCGTAGGATTGATCTTGAAAACCTAAACCATGCAGATGAAAGTGTTGGAGGAGGTCTTTCATGGAGTGCGGGTTGGTCAAGGGATGGGAAGAGGCGGGGAAGAAAGAGGAAAGGATGTAGAAGACAACATCACTGGAGATGGTGAAGGTACTAACACTGGAGACAAATTTGTGGGTGGCAAGGATGTCGAAGACAAAGTTGTTGAAAAAGTTGGAGAAGGGAATGCTGAAGACAAAGAGGGGGTGGGGCGCCAATTGAGGAGGAGAAGGTAAGTTTGTTTTTGGATGACATGGTATGTTCTGTTGTGTGACACGGGATATTGGGGCATCACTCTAAAGATTGATGTTGTTTTCCAGGACGTTCATGTGGATGAGTTTACAGAGAGTGCAGTTGAAGCTGGTGGGAAGGCTGAATAACAAGAAGGTGGTAAGGTAAGGTCCAGTGGCCCGCGTCGATAATAGAAACAATTTAGTCATATTGCATTCCTTGTAACTTCTGGTTTTGTTTTGTAGGAGGGCGATGTTGATGTCGCAATGGGGACTGGTACTGAAGCCAGGGAGAAGGCCCCTCAAGAAGAAGGTAATAAGGTAAGCTCTTGCGGCCCGTGTCGACTATATCAACAATGCCATTATGAAATGATGGCGACACGAATAATTATGATGGGTGACATGGTGTTTTATATTGTGTGACAAGGGAATAATTATGATGGGGTTTTATGTTAGGTGACATGGTTTTTGAATTCGTTTTCCAGGCCGTTCATGTGGATGTGGTGACAGAGTGTTCATCATAGGGTGGGGGGAAGCCTGAAAAACCAGACGATGATAAGGTAAGCAATGGTTAAGGATATGTAATTTTAAAATTCTAAACTTGATTCTTCATTCTAATGTAATTTAACTTCAATTGCATAGATCAATTTAAGTTCATTTGAATCAATATATGGTAATTGTCAATTTAACTTCATTGAAATCATTTGTTTTCCAGGGGGCGCTAATGACGACATAGTGGGGACTGATACTGAAGAGATGGAGAAGCCCTCAGAAGCAGAAGCTGTCAAGGGAGATGGGATTGGTACTGAAATGAAGGTACGGTCCTTGTGGCCCATTGTAATGACAGAAATCATCATTTTTTGTTGTAACTAGTGACATGGGGAATTGAGTTAGGTGACACGGGTAATGTTGTTAGGTGACACGGGTCTATGGGAAAAAGGGGGCCAAGAAGACCAAGAAGGATGATACAGAGGGTGTGGGTCCCCCGGCTAAGAAACCGCGGACCCAGAAAGGGAAGGAAGCCACCATTCCCATTGACGTCGTTTCCTTCGGACTAGTTTCTGCGGCCAACAATGATGCCCTACATGAGTGGCTCGCAAGGTAACCCATACCCATTGTCTAAATTCACTCTTCATTACACGGCAGCGTAAACCATTGTCTTATTCAACTCTTCACTGTACGTTGTAGGGCGGATGCTGAGAAGTGGTCGGCAGCCTCTGGCCGGGACCTGGCGAAGGACTTCTTTACCTCTCTCCAGACGCCCCGATGTTGGGTGGACACAGAGGTATGATTTTCGTTGCATTTGTATTTGATTGGCGGGTGATCTATGTAGTATATTTTTGTGGATGTTCATATTGGTTCACTTCATGCAGCACATGGAGCAGTCGTGCTTCCTACTACATAAAGTGATCGCGGAGAGGGGTGACGATGTTTCCCCTCGAGTCATTGTCGTGGACACCTTCTTCCCGTGCTTTCTGGAGAGGGAGTGGAAGCAGTACAAAGGAGATGTCGGTGGGTATGAGGCAAATGCCAAAGTGATCGCATACTTGGAGGGCCGGTCCTTGGCGGCAATGGGGCGGCAGTGGGAAGGGGTGGACCTCGTCCTCTTACCCTTCAACCTGAAAAATAAACACTGGGTTGCCCTCGCAATTGATTTGAATGAGTGGCAGGTGAGGGTCTACGACTGCGATGTGCACCATGTCACGGACTGCCAACTGCTCGCCCTATTAATGTGCGTCACCCACCTACTCCCCGTAATCATGAATCAACACCCCGAGTTGAAGTCCACTTACGCAATGAAGGTGCCAACGCCCTTTGCCCTAAGCCGCGACAAGGGCCTCCCCCAGAACAAGCTGAGGTAAGTTGGGTGCGACGCTTCAATTTCATTTCGTTGGAGGTGGGATCCGTCGCATAGTTCTGACAAATTATCCCTCATTGCAGTGGTGACTGTGGGCCGTATACGGTGTTATTCATGCAGCGTCTAATGGAGACCGCCCCCAAATTCAACGGAATAGACGACAATTTTATTGGGGCGTACAGGCAGATGCTCGCGGTTGCCGTCTTTCGTGGTGGACTTGGTGGACACTGACTGTTTGTCGTTTGGATGTACTTTTGGATGAGAATACTTGTTTTTGTTTGTGAACACCATTGCTCCAACTTTGGCCTTTGCTTAATGGGACTACTTGACTTAGGACTTGACACTTATTTTGAACTTTGATGTTAATAGTTGAAGTAGGACTTGGTACATGAAAATTTGATGCACTTGATGGTTTATTTATGAACATTTGGTGTTTAATTGATTTGATGAAAATGCATAAAAGGACAAGTTAGACAATGTAGGTGACACGAGGATTTAACTAGGTGACACGAGGATTTAAGTAGGTGACAGGGGTTATAACCAGACCAAACAGTTACGAGGCTGCAGTTATATACACCCAAAATCGGTGACAAGGACCTTACACGTGGCTCCAGTTACAAGGCAGTTACTTGAACAATTACTTTGACTATCTGGTGAAGGAAAAAAACGAAAAAGGAAAAAGAATTAACTTTCACCAACTTGCAATTATTGCAGTTGGGGAAAAAAGCACAACATAAGGGGAAGTGAGTGGCTTTAAATAGGTGGAGAAAAAGACAAGAGAAAGATAGAAGGCACTTGACAAGTGCGAGGCCGGTCCTGGGTGCGACAAAGAACATGGGTGGAGCACGCCGGAGAAAGAGGGCAGCACGCCGGAGAAGAGGAGCACGTCGGAGAAGCACACCGCAGAGGAGCGCGCCTGAGAGAAGGTAAGCCACAGACCTTGTTCTTCCAATCCCTCTCTATAAATCCGAATCTGGAATTATTTCCCGATGTTCCAATGTTGCATTTCAATATGAAATGGGCAATTTGAAGGTTGGGGATCTGGGGAAATTGGGGATATGGAGAAATGGGGGTATGGGGAAATAAGGTTATGGGGATGTACGACCTTGAGATTGATGAAGATCGAAGGAGTTTCAGACTGGGTTGCGATTGAAGAAGAAGATGGGAGTTTGGGAGGGTCTGACAAGAAGAACGGACGAAGGTGACAGAAGAACGGTCAGAAACGGGATTACAGAAAACGGGGAAACAGTCTGCTTTGTGTGACATGGGTATCGTTGTTGTATGACATGGGTTTTTAACTCGGTGACATGGGAAAATGTTTCTGTATTTGTGAAAAAAATGAGACGGAGGTAATAGTATGGAATAGATTTCTGTGGATATTTGATTATGTTCGTGTTGACCTACTTGCAGGAAAGAGATGGTTCGGTCGAAGAGTTTAAGGAAGAAGGGAGCCTCCTACCCAAAAAGACGGAGCCACGATTGTTTGTCCCGAAGGACAAACATTTTCGTGGACGTGTGAACCAAAATTCGAGAGTCTCGTTGCTCGTGAACTTGGACAACTGGGTTGACCCCGTAGATTGGGAGAAGCTGAAGAGAAGCCAGCTTTGGGGGTTGTGGAATTGGCAAACAGAGTACAATTCTCTTCGCAACTACTGCATTATGTGTTACAACGACAACTTGCGACGGAGAAGAAGTGGGAGACATGGTACCTGCTACAAGGAAAGCTCCGACGCTTCTCGATCAAGGAGTTTGCCCTCGTTACGGGCATGCATCGTGGTGTAGTCCGGGGGGAAGCAATGGAGGATGACAAGAAGAATAAGAAGGCTTTGAAGGACTTGTTGGCAACGGATAGCATGACGGTGGGTGAGCTAGAGGCAACTTTCAAGAACTCGATCTTGAAGGAGCGTAGTGCCAAAAGGCGTTTCAAGATCGCTCTCCTCCTCATCATCGAAGGAGTTCTGTTGGGGGGAGAACCGAGGAAACCTATACGAGGCTGGATTGTCAAGGTTGTGGAAAACGTGGATCGGTTCTTCGAATTCCCTTGGGGCAGGGTTGTGTACGAGGCCACCCATGCGTCCCTGAGTGGTGTCATAGAACGGCGGATCGCTGAGTTGAAGCCGAAAGTCGACCGACATGGTTATGGCCTAATGGGTTATCCATTGGCATTCCAGGTAACCTTCTCGAACGAAGTTATATTTCAATTGTTATGTGCAATTTAAGACGGCGAGTGTTATGTGTGAGTGTTGCAGATTTGGTTGTACGAAGCAGTACCGGACATTGGGGTGCAGTTTGCGAACAAGGTGTCGATTGGGGCGTTGCCTCGCTTGTTGAGGTGGACTGCTAACGACGACAATCTCAGCTATGAGTCGATCCAAACCCGCATGGAGACGTTGTAGAGCATAAAGGTTGAAGACAACCCCATACTAGTCCCGAATGATGGTGAGTTTAAGTTGATGACTGGGTGCTTGTATAGGTATGAGGAGCCTGACCTCTTCTACGATGATATCGTAAGGAAGGTGGCGCCTCGATATTATGGTGACGGCTTCGTCAAGGCCGAGGAAAGTTCGGGATTACGTCATGGGAACAAGGAACCTGGGGAAGATAAGGTGGGAAAGACAATTGAACTGATTTTGGAGAGGCTAGGAACAATAACAACGTGGATGCAGAGCATTGATGACAAGGTACGTCAATCGCATAACTAAGGTAAACAACCAAGTGAGTGTGATTAGGTGACATGTTAATATTGTTGATAACAAAGGTAAACAACCAAGTGACACGGCAAAATGATTAGGTGACATGTTAATATTGTTGTGAGTGTGATAAATTTGAGGAACCACCCATAATTTTATGTCCTGTGTGGTGCAGATGAAGGTCATGGAAGGTGTTGTCAATGGGATGCGCGATGTCCATGAGAAGGGAAAAAGGGTGCCACAACAAAAGAGGGATGTCTGTTTAGAGCAAGTGGTCGATGATGTCAGTAAGGACGACGATGTGGAGGTGCCTGTCAAGGAGGGGGGGGGGAAGGACGATGTGGAGGTGCCTGTCAAGGAGGGGGAGGACTCGGACATAGCTGCTGAGGAGGTAAGTTTTCTTGACGTTGACATGGTGTTTTCTATAATATGACAAGATATAATTAGTTGGGTGACACGGGAAATTAAAATTTTAATGTGACAAGGTGTTTTCTACGACGTGACAAGTATAAGTAGTTGTTAAACAGGGGAAATTAAAATTTTAATGTGACAAGGTGTTTTCTACGATGTGACAAGGTATAAGTAGTTGGGTGACAGGGGAAATTAAAATTCCTATGTGACAAGGTGTTTCTACCATGTGACAAGGTATAAGTAGTTGGGTGACACGGGAACTGAAAATGTAGGAGTTTAGAAGCTTCCTATGTGACAAGCTTTCTAAGTAGTTGTGAGATATCTCAGGCTGCAGATGTGGAGGGCGTGCGAGGCAAGAAGACTAGGAAGGATTCAGGATGTGATGAAGAAGACATGCCCCGTCCTGTGAAGAAACCCAGGGTACAAAAACGAAAGGAGGTTGTCCTCGGCGCGGACGCGATTCAGCTGGGACTTGTATCCGTGTCTGATAATGATGGCTTGGCCTGGTGGATGGCAAGGTAATCCACATCTCTATTTGTGTCCAACTTATTCTACAAACGACTCAATTCACCTAACATCGTCATCGTATAGCGGGGACGTGGAATTGCGGAAGTCAGCCTGCAGTACAGACCTAACGAAGGAGTTCATTACCTCCCTACAGACGCCCAAGTTTTGGTTAACAACCGAGGTACAAAAAATAAACAAATGTTTTCCTTTCTTTATTTCGTAGTGGATTTCTCATTAATTTTGTCGTTCATGCAGCACATGGAAGAAGCATGTTATCTTCTTCGTAAAGGGTTAACGGAGAGGGCTGGGGACGTTGGGTCTCGAGTTGTTGTTCTCGACACCTATTTCGGGTGCTTTCTTCAAAATGAGTAGGATACATACAGCAGCAATGCGGGCACCTACGAAGCGGATTAGAAGCTGCTTCACTACTTTGACGGGCGGTCCCCGACCATGGGGCTTTCGTGGGCAGGGGTGGAACTCATCCTGCTACCCTTGAATCTAAAGAATATATATTGGGTTGCCGTTGCGATTGATCTGAACGACTGGCAGGTAAGGGTTTATGATCCGGATGTCCACATCGTGAGGGACCGCCAGCTTCTGGGACACTTAAGGTGCGTCACCCACCTTATCCCCGTACTGATGAATGCCCACCCCACGTTGAAGGACACCTACGCGGAAAAGGTTCCAAAGGCTATGGCTCTATATCGCGTTAAGGGGATGCTGCAGAACAAACTGAGGTAATTTCTGTGGGACCATTGAATTTCATTTCGTGTGTTATCCGAGTCCTATGAATCTGACAAACACATCCCTATTGCAGTGGAGATTATGGACCATACACGATCAGGTTTATGCAACTCCTCACCAAGGACGCCCCCACTTTCAACAGACTTGACGACGCATTCATCGAGGCGTACAGGCACATGCTTGTTGTTGCCATCTTCCACGGTAGACTGTAATAAGCCACTTTATATCAGGGTGTGGTTTTCCTTTCACTAGATGGTTATGAACATTTCTACGGTTATAGTTGATGAACTTATTTGCTCAAAACTTGTAGGATGTTATGATATCCGTTGGTCAGTAGTCGTAGTATTTTATAACATTGGTTGGTCAGTTGATGTTAGTCTTCTATGAACGTCATATGTACTTGGGCTTCTCTTTATCCAAGTACTTCTATTTATAATGTTTGGGTGGAAATATTAGTGACACGTGAAATCAATCAGGTGACAAACGCATCAAAACAGGTGATAGGGGTGATTTCCTTGTGAGAATGCCAGTCGGAACGTGTCAATTAACAAACGCATCCAAACAGGTGACACGGGGAATATATCATCTGACACGTTCATACAAACAGGTGACCTGCGGCATTCATATTGTTCACAGAAGTTTGACAGGGAAAAAGTACTTACCAACAGTTTGTGATATGTGCATGGACCCAAAAATACTCCCAACTACTTACCCCCATCCCAAATGTACTTACCTAAATTTTGTCATATGTCCATTGACTCAAAAATACTCCCACGTACTTAACCTGTCCCAATAGTACAACAAAGTTATAAACCACTTACCCATCAAAATGGTCCAACCCCTGAACCCAAACTGAACTTGCAAAAGAGAACCCAGCTTCTGAGGTAAGCCGTTGGACCACCGACAAAACAACTACGAACGATGACGCTTCACACGGGGAATTTCTCCGTGAGATGTGTACCGGGATGTCTTAGGGTGACCAGGTCGCCGCTTCACGACCGGGGGAAGGCACGCCACCCCGGAGATTTCAGGGGGAATCCTCCATTCTGATCTTGGAGGGAGCGGATATAGCACATTCTCGTAACACGCCTTCCATGCTGCGACTTTGTAGAAGTCATTGACAAGAGTGTACATATTGATACCTCGAAACTTGGCAGCGGCTAGGGCATGTGCGCACGGGAACTGGTCGATGTCGAAGCGCTTGCATGTGCAGCTACGGGCACTCAAGTTGACAACCCATGAGGAGAAACCTTTGCGGACGTTGTACTCATATGGGCTGAGCGGTCTGACATCCATGCATATTGACATCGCATAATTCGTTTTCAGAGCATCAGAAACGTAATCGCTGACCAGCTTACCCCGTTTGCTGCTGGTTTCCCATCGCTCATACAACCACTTCGATATGGTTTCAATGATGGCACCAATCAGGGCAGTGATGGGAAGGTCGCGGGGCTCCTTGAAGACTGAGTTCAGGCATTCCGAGTTGTTTGTTGTCATTATGTTGTAGCGATTCCCCAAAAAGTATGCTCGGACCCAATTCTGGAAACCAACCTCTTTCACGTATTGGCCTGCAGGGGCTGACTGTGCGCAGAAATCAGCAAACAACTTTTCAAATTCAGCCCTCGTGTACGCCTTCGCCATCTTGAAGAACAAGGCCTGCAACCTCGTGACACCCTTGTACCTGCACCTCGCATTCTGAAATAGATGCCAGACGCAGAACCCTTGCTTCGCAAACACATAGTGGTCCCTCATACCTTGGACGATACTCAGATGGCGATCAGATACAAACATTACGTCCGGGGTGTCCTCGACAACATGTAGCATGTTCCTGAAGAAGAAGCCCCATGACCCATGATTCTCACCATCGACAATCGCGAATGAAATCGGGTATACTTTGTGGTCTGCATCTTGGGTCGTGGCAAAGAGAAGCGTCCCCTTGAACTTACCTTTCAGGAAACCCCTGTCCACTGAAATTACCTGCACATTGAGATCAATAAATGACGGATCTGTGACATGGTCTATCCTGATGGGTGACAAATAAAACTAAACAGGTGACACGGGGTTTTACCTTTCTCGGATGGGGGATCGCCTTGCGCCATACCTCGAAGCTAACAAAGGCGTACTTAAATATTTGGGAGGAGTCCATCTCAACCCTAGTATATGTCCCAGGGTTAGTCTGCTCCACCATGTGCAAGTATGGAATAATATCCCGGTAACTCTCTTCATCGGTCCCATGCTTCACATCCCTCGCCACCAATCGTGCCCTTCGGGCCTTCCATTAGCTACACGTGACGCCGAACTGGGACTTCGTCAGCGACTGCACTTGGTCGGGAACGAGGTTCTTTCGACTCCCGGTGAACCTACAAGTTATAGGTTGAGTTACTTTCACCCGGACAAAGATATAAGGTGACAGGCGAAATAATAACAGATGACAAGTGGAATAATGAAAGGTGACAAGTGGAATATTAACATGTGACAAGGAAGACAATATTCACAACTAACGTAAAACTTACATGGACACGAGGTTCCGTCCAATCATATCTGACGTCGCATGTCGGTTATGGTTGTGGTTCACGTTGATGCCACATGTATGCTCCTTGATATACTTTCGGATTACCCACATAGTGGTGCGTAGATAAGGCGAGGCCCTACACATCCACGTGCACTTTGGGTCTACACAACCAACGACTAACCACGTTTTTGTAGACTTCTTTGCAATAAACTTATAGCACTTCTCCACCGCATTCCACCGAAGGTGAGTCTGCACATCAGCCTTGGATGCGAATAATTGTCCCTCCAAAATTTCTATCGTGTTGCATCGTGGGTCCTGGGTGCAAGGCGTTACTCGCTCCACCAAAGCTTCAAAGTTCTCCATCGGGGTTTGGGATGCGCTAGACCTAGGAATACAATCTTCAAGCTCCTTCATCACCTCATCCTCAACTTCCTCGTTCACACCGTACAACTCCAAATCATCCCAGTCTTCTTCGAGCTTCACTTCAAAACCTTCTTCCTCATCCGAGACCCCAAAGTCGATTAAGGGGCTTGGGCCATCGTCATTCTCTTCCCCACTGCTAATGGATATCACCTCCAACCCCTGACCCATGTCACCCATGTCACCTAAGGAGCTATCCGTGTCATCCAATTCAATCACATCCAGACCTTGTTTCTTGTCACCTAGCAATTTGTCCGTGTCAGTTGATTGTTTCCCCGTGTCACTTGATTGTTTCCCCGTGTCACTTGATTGTTTACCCCTGTCATTACTGTCCATCGCAGCCAGCTCCCTGCTCTTCCCTAATGCCTCCATCACCTCTCCCCCAGCATATAACACAGCATCTTCAGACACGGGGTTTTGTTTTACCTTACCGTTTGTCACAATCTTAGCCAAATCTTCCACTTTTTGGGAGGAGGGTGGCCCACTCAGGGGTTCTTCCCCAGCAGGGCATTCTTCATCTGCAGGGTGCTCTACTTCGAAGCTTCCCTTCTGCAATGGACCGACGTATATCATAAGGGGCCATGGATCATCTGCAAACTTTGAGTTCAGAAATTTAAACGCCTCCAGGTCGTCATCATCAGCTATTATGATCGGATGACCCCCTTCTTTCGAGTTCGGAACGTACGACAATGCCCCCTCTGTATAAGAAGCATCATCGCCGACCTTCAGCTTGATTAGGTTTTTCAAAGCGATGAAGTCGATGGCTTATTGTATCATGATATTCTTGTGTGCCTTCACACCCACATACACCCATCTGCCTCCCTCGACCACCCAAGAACCATGGAAGATAAGAGTGACGCATACCATGGTGTTTCCACCTGAAAAATTAAACAAAGGATGAGAAAAAAGGTTCATGGGTATCTAACGCCATAGATGAGGACTACATCGCCAAATACACTTACCCCTTTCATTTGCCAACACAAGCTTCTGAGGGATCACATTGACACGGGGTATTTGATCACTGACATGGGCATAGACTGAAGTCAACAAGTTCTCTACAACTGGAATAGCAAGCTCGGACCTTGTCTTCCATGGTGGATGATTGGTTTTCATCTCTTTCTCCATCTCTTTCTCCATTTTTTTTGCTGCTTATCATGTGAGAGAAACAGAAAATGAGGACCTCTCTCCTCATTCCCCTTTTATACCATACAAATGGTAAAAGGTAACACTCCATCACATCACCCATCAACTCACCATCTTTCCCCTTCTTTTGGCGCCTAAATCCCACCCGGGCTATTTGCCTTCTCTCCTCACATGTTCCCTCCTGCCTTTCACCTGCAACCGGCCCTTTAGGTCATAATTTTTATTTGCAAAAATACACCCCTAACCCACTTTTTCATTTTCCCAAAGTGGGGGTTAGCTATGCAAAGCATCCCCAAAAATGGGTCATCTATGCAAATCGCCCATAAATAAACCAATATGGAGGTGATGTGCGCGCAAAGTGGCATATTTTTCATATACTTTTATCTCCATTTTGTCGATATTTGCATGCATATTGGTTGGGAAAGCATAAGATTAGTGTAGTTTATGCTTATTTGTCAAATATAGAGGTCTACACGAGTTTTTATGTTATTTTGCAGAAATTGAGACAAAAATGGAACAATTTGGAGAAGAGAAGAAGAGCTGAAAAAGAACTCGAAGTCTACTGAGGAGTCGAAATTGACCTAAAGACTCGACATCGAGTGGAAACAGAGCACCAGAAATCGAGCAGAGAAAGAACAGAGCATGTCGACAGAGAGAGGTCGATATCGACATAGCTAGTCGATATCGAGTGCCCTAAATCGAGTGGAAAGATAGATTCCAAGTGTCAATCTGAGGTCGAGTAGAACTAGCTCGAGATATAGAAAGAAGAGGTCGATATCGATGTCCCCTGGTCGATATCGACTGCTGCAGACAGATCCGACGCTGTTTTTGATAAAATTCTATCTCAAGAGTTTACAATTATCCTAAAGTTGAGATCTTCTATCCATTCTCACCAGACATGTTATCCTTTATGGTGAATTTGATATTTTCCTAAGGAGATTTAGTTATTTACTTTAATTTAGTTTTATCTTAAGAATAAAGATAGATTTTCTTATCCTTGGAAAGCGAGGTTAGAGATCTATAATTAGAGGCCATTAGGGCTGAGTTTAATCACACAAGTTCAATAATTCAATCCACAATATAAAAGAAAACAGTTTTAGTTACAGTAGAGAAAGAGAGAGAGAGAGAGGTCGAGTGGGGTGAAGAGGAAGCGAGAGCGGAGGATTGGCTTTGTTCGGTTGTACTCTTTCTTTTGCAATCTTAATTCAAAGTAGTTTCTTTTCAATGATGATGATGTCTATAATGATGAGGTGCGAGTAGTTCACCTACTTCTAGGGTCGGGGTGAGCCCGACAATAGCTATGTAAGTTTGTGCATCAAATGTATGATTTTTATGCGATTCCGTCTTCTATCCTATGCATGATCCTTTGCGAAAGTTGAGGAAATTCCTTATTTTGCATTATTGAAGCGAAAGCCAATCATATTGTGAATTTGGATTTGTCATAAAATTGGATAATAACTCTTAGGTTTTATGCGAGAGCCTCTAATCACCGAATAGTTGGTAACGAAAGTTATTTGATGGAAAGGCATCATCTTTCATGAATTTGGCAAAAGTCTTACATGGTTATCGTTGTGGCATGAATCCCCGATCTTGGAAGCTTTTAAGTTTATTGAGTTATATAAAAATCTGAGTTTTTATTATGTCCTTCCTTCCATCATCATTCTACATTCTTCGGACTCTTTTTCGACGCAAATTGGTTACATGAAAGTTTCTGTTGAAGACTCGATTTCGACTACAGAGGTCGATATCGAGTGCTGACATCGATATCGAGTGAACAACTCGACATCGACTGTTTTTGTTTTGTCTCCTGCAGGAAATTACTGGAAATCGACCAGAACTGAGGTCGATATCGACCTGTCTACTCGATATCGAGTGGTCTTCTGGTGTCGAAATTTGATCGTGTTTGCAAGCTTAGGAAGCACTGACATACCTTCTCGTGGATTCGATCCTGAATCACCCTACCACTACATCGGGAGGGATTCTTGTATTTTATTTGCTTGGACAAGGGAGTTGGTTTAGTGTTATATTTGATATTGATATTTTATTTAGAGATCCCTCCCTCCACGAATAAATTGGCGCCGTTGCCGGGGAGGCAATCAATCGCGCCCTAAGCTTTATTCATGTTGTGCTGATTTTACAGGCTTATGCGATGCTCTGATCGTGAACCTATCTTGGAAAGTCTTAACAAGCCCGAACATTTTCTCCATCTTCGAAACAAAGCTATCAGAATCATGGCGGAGAACGAGACACAGGCTCAAATCATAGAGCGATTGAGGAAGGAAATTGAGGATCACAATGCTACAATTGCTAATGAAAGGTAAGTCGTTGCTGTAGAGAGACCTCACGCTGATAGAGAGGAGGATGTGCGCAGACAAGCCCAGGAGAGGCTCAATCAGTATTCGCAGACGACAATGCAATACATGCATCCGCCACTTTAGATTCCTGAATCTACGATTTTAATTAGGCCCATTTGCAGAAATACACCAAATCGGTGTTCGGTTTGCAAAAGTATACCGGTTTTCTGAGAATAGCAAAAATAGGATATGTGGGTCATTTGTGCTAAAAAATAGGTCATTTGTACTAAAAAATAATGACTGATTTTACCTTTAAATTTAAATGTAAAAATCATTAAAAAGAGATTTATGAATTAAAATAAAAGTTAAAAAATATATACAAAATCAAATATACATTAAAATAATGTTTTTAATTTTTTTTCTCAGAAATTTAAAAATAATAAAAGTAGGTGGATGAAAAACATCGCCTTAGTAAGAGAATTAATACTGACAGGAACAAATTTTTTGTTGACAGGATATATGTTTTTTATGACAAGGCTAAAAATTAATACTAACATGATGGAGTTTATAATAGGGAAGAGAATAAAGATACGATTTTATCCTACCATAACTAGAAATTAAAGGCATGTCCAAGATGACAAAGTTATTCGTTCACTACGACAGGATTAATGTTTATAGTGACAAAGCTGCGGATGTACATTGACAGGATTGAAGCTATAATCTAGGAGAGAATCCCTGAAGATATGGTAAATCATATCTTCACGATTATTAACCATATTTACAAAAGGATTGTCAATATATATCTTGAAATCATAATATTATTACATTGACAGGATGAATATTGTTCTTGACAATCCCAAATATGAACATTGACAGGATATCATCAATAATCGGCAGGAGATTGAGTAAAGATACGATTTTGACCTAAATTATAACCACTAGATTATAATCGGCGGGAGATGGAGCCGGAGCCCGAGGTTGGTCTGCTCTTGGGGTCGAGGCCGGAGCCGGATTGCGCCGGAGTGCTCGCGTAGTGACAGAGGGTGAAGGCAGCGACAGTCGGGCTGCTCTTGTGTGTTCTGGTTAGAGATTGGGATTGGGTTGGTCGAGGGCGCTGGAGTGTAGGCGCAGCGACGGAGCCGGAGACGCGGGCTCAAGTCCGAGCGCCGGAGACTTGGGGTTGGGGCTGAGCGCCGGAGACTTAGGGTTGGGGTTGCTCTTGTGTGTTTTTGGTTAGGGATTGGGTCGGTCGGGGCTAGGCTATCCTGTCACTAGGGATTGGGTTGAGATTGGGAAATTTCTTTTTTTTTTTTAATTTCACTTTTTTTTTATTTAATTATTTAAAATAATTTTAAAATATAAGAAAAATGAAAAATACTTAAAATATTTAACTTTTTTTTTTCCTGATTTTTTGGGGTGGTGGGTAGTTTTGATAATTAAATAAGGTATTTTTGCAACTTTCCATATATTGATGCAATTGTTTTCAAACCTAGGTATTTTTGCAAACCAATTATCAAAGTGGGGTATTTAGTAGTAATTCCCCTTTTAATTACTCCCTCTAACTATGAAATTAAAATTAACTTCCTGTCTGAAATTAAAAGAAATACTTTTGAAGGAAGAACTAATGAATGCCCCTTGCAACATATTTCTACTTTTATGGATTTATGTGAGACTATTGTTGATGGTGCAAACATAGAATATGTAAGACTGAAATCCTTTCGATGGTCTATTGCAGGGAAGGCTTTACAATGGCTAGAAAGCTTGGCTCCACGCTCGCCGAGGACATGGGCAGAGGTGAAGGATGCATTCCTAAACAAGTTTTTTCCTCCATCTAAAACGACGATGCTGCGGCAAAGGATCACACTTTTAAACAAAAGCCTGGTGAGACATTGGCACAGGCGTGGGAACACTTTAAGGATTTATTGAGATCATGCCCTACGCATGGGCAATTACCATATGTCATCCAGGAGATCTTCTACAACTCCCTTGATGCACCGAATAAGGAGAGAATCAACTCTTACACCTCTTATCGGTACATTGAGCTTACACCAACGGAGACCTGGGACACAATTGAGAGGCTAGTCAACTTTGATAACACATATGGGACTGCTGCGACCTATGACTCAAGGCCTGCCCCATCAATGCCACTTTATGAGCCTCCAAAGGAGATTGATCCTGATGTGCGACAATAATTCCACAATGATCAAACACGCCGCCTACAAAAGCAAGTTAGATTCCTCTCAAACAACCAAGCTTTCCAGGAATGTGGCTCAACAAGGCACAACACCAATGCCTGCCCACATCTTGAGCAAGTCAGCATGGCGGAACAACATGAGGAAGCTAAATGGATGAGAGGCCCCTATGGAGGGGGCAATTAGTAGTATTGGGGAGATCAAAGGTTCTATCAACCACAACATCAACAAAGAGATCCCCAACCTTATGGAGCACTAGGGCACCCTGAGCACGAACCAAAGAAGGATGACCTGCAAATCATTCTTGATGAGATGCGGAGGAACCATGCTGAGTTCAAACAAGCCAATAACTCCGTCTATACTCAGCTGCAGGGCATCAATTCTAAGCTTGGGGAGATCGACGTTTGGAAGCGGAACATGGAGACCTAAATGGGTCAATTGGTGGAACAAATTCCCAAACCGTCAAGATTGCTGCCCGGATCAACTATGCCCAATCTTAAGGGCAAAACTACTGGACAAATAGCGGCTATGAATCTAAGGAGTGGGCGTCAATTGCGAACATCTGAGCAAAAAGTGGAGGAGAAAGCTCCAGAAGAGACATCGATATCGACTACTCTAGTCGATATCGACCAAGGTGAAGTCAATGTCGAGTCCCCTTTACTCGATGTCGACACAGATGCTGAGATTCACCAGAAATCAACTCCTCCAGTCGATATCGACCACCCTCTACTCGATGTCGACTCAACTCCAGCCGCAGTGAAGAAGAAAGTGCTTCCATTCCCTAAGAAAGTTATTAAGGACCAGGCGGAAAAGAAGTTTCAGCGCTTTGTGAAGATGCTTCAAGGGCTCAATGTTACAATATCATTCACCGAAGCACTTCATAAGATGCCATCATATGTGAGGTTCCTTAAAGACATACTAGGTAAGAAGTGATCAATTGCTGAGATCGTAGAAGAGTGCAACAGGTTGGAGCTACCAGAGAAGAGAGCGGACCCAGGTAAGTTTTCTATCACTATAGGCTTAGGTCAATATCGCTTTAATGCTTTATGTGATTTAGGTGCTAGTGTTAGCATGATGCCACTAACCATATGGTCCAAAATAAATATTGGTGCCCTAGAGCCTGTGGATGCAAAACTTTTCATGGCCAACAATACGGTGGTTATTCCAACAGCGATGGTGGAAGATGTGCCAGTGCAAGTAGGTAAGTTCTTTGTCCCTACTGATTTTCTAGTTGTTGATATCGCAGAGGACCCTGCTTGTCCCACTATTTAGGAAGGCCATTCTTAGCAACCGTGGATGCGAACATAAGCGTAAGGAAAGGATTGCTCTCATTCTCCATTAGTGATGAAGTGATAGAGTACGCCTTCAACAAAACGGTGAGGAAGAATGAAGGGCCTATGGAGGTAAAGTCAATCAAAGGTGTCTACATCACATGTGGGGAAGAAAAGGTAAGAAATATGACACCTGAGGAGCTTGAGAAGAGGTCCATAGAAGCCCAAGTGGAGGAAATCGTGGCAATCTTGAACGAAGGAGCCAAAAAGCCACTCGAAATCGACCCAGGTAAGTCGATATCGACTAACATAGTTCAAGATTATGTGCCAAGTTTTAAGTATGGGGTCGACGTAGGAGAAGAGCACTCGAAATCAAGCACAGTGGTCGAAATTGACCAGAAATCTAAGTCGACGACGACTGCACCAGAAGCTGAAGGAGGAAAAAGCAACTCGATATCGAGTAGTACATGTCAAAATCGACCAGACAAAATCGAGCAGAAATCCTCCACATCGACAAAACCTCCAGGAGAAAAACAGAGGTCGATATCGAGTAGCACTGATTGATATCGACTAGACTCAGAAACAGAAAAAAGCTCCGAAAAGGTAAGCCAAGGTACAGATTCCTCTTTTTCTATTTCAAGTAAAGATTTATCTCTTTTTGGAAGAGGTTTGCCTTGGTATGTGTGCTTGTGCAGGGTATCCAATGATGATCCGAGCAACTATGAAGTAGGAGATAAGGTGTATGTCTCTAAATCAAAAGATCATTGGTTTTCGAGTAGGTTCAAAACGAAGAAGATGGGTCCCTTTATTGTGAACCAGATCCATCCAGGCAGGATGCAACTGAGAGACAAGAATGGAGTGTTATTTGAAGCCCAGGCTACATGGGCTCTACAGATGCCGCCTTAGGAGCATGAAAGGAAGAAGTCGGCCTAGCGACTATAAAGTCTAAAGCTTGTACAAGACAATTAGTTTTTAAGTTTGGACACTTTTTTTTAAGATCTGTAATTAGAGGCCATTAGGGCTGAGTTTAACTACACAAGTTCAATAATTCAATCCACAATACACAAGAAAATAGTTTTAGTTACAATAGAGAGAGAGAGAGAGACCGAGTGGGGTAAAGAGGAAGCGAGAGCGGAGGATTGGCTTTGTTCGGTTGTACTCTTTCTTTTGCAATCTTAATTCAAAGTAGTTTCTTTTCAATGATGATGATGTCTATAATGATAAGGTGCGAGTAGTTCACCTACTTCTAGGGTCGGGGTGAGCCCGACGATAGCTATGTAAGTTTGTGCATCAAAGGTATGATTTTTATGCGATTCCGTCTTCTATCATATGCATGATCCTTTGCGAAAGTTGAGGAAATTCCTTATTTTGCATTATTGAAGCGAAAGCCAATCATATTTTGAATTTGGATTTGTCATAAAATTGGATAGTAACTCTTAGGTTTTATGTGAGAGCCTCTAATCACTTAATAGTTGGTAACGAAAGTTATTTGACGGAAAGGCATCATCTTTCATGAATTTGGCATAAGTCTTACATGGTTATCGTTGTGGCATGAATCCCCGATCTTGGAAGCTTTTAAGTTTATTGAGTTATATAAAAATCTGAGTTTTTATTCTGTCCACCCTTCCATCATCATTCTACATTCTTCAGACTCTTTTCCAACGCAAATTGGTTACATTACAGTTTCTGTTGAATACTCGATTTCGACTACAGAGATCGATATCGAGTGCTGACATCGATATCGAGTGAACAACACGACATCGACTGTGTCTATTTTATCTCATGCAGGAAATTGCTGGAAATCGACCAGAACCGAGGTCGATATCGACTAGTCTACTCGATATCGAGTGGTCTTCTAGAGTCGAAATTTGATCGTGTTTGCAAGCTTAGGAAGCGCTGACATACCTCCTTGTGGATTCGATCCTGAATTACCCTACCACTACATCGGGAGGGATTCTTTTACTTTATTTTCTTGTATAAGGGAGTTGGTTTAGTATTATATTTGATATTGATATTTTATTTAGCGATCCCCCCCTCTACGAACAGGAGTTGGGGCCCACGGCTCATCTCCTTCCTCATTCTCTGCGTTCATCCCTCTCTCATAACACTCCCGCCCTCCGCTGACACTCACGCTCAACCCTGTTCTCCACACATCTCCTCTGGGTCAAGGATACAAGATGAAGAGGTGGTTAAGAGCAGAAAAGATTGACATTGGAAGAAGGAATGCTCAGCGAAGGAGGTCGACTCGTCGGGGTTCGTTCATCCGCGCTCACGTTCTTCGATCGAGGCTGTTGTGGGCGCCTCCTCTAGGAGCGTCGAGGTGGTGGTGCTTGTCGGTCGCAGCTAGGAGGAGGACAAAGTGGCTCGAACCGTTGCTGGAACCTCGAACGAGAAGGAGGTGAAGGTGGGTGGTGTGATGTGCCTCAGCGGGCTTCCGAGAATAGGGGCAGGGATGCTGGGTTTGGTGGCTCGACGACACGAACAGGGGAGTTTGGGTTTGGTGGCAAGAGCTCGTGGCAGTGTGGTGTTGGCGTCAAGGCGAAGTCTTAGTGTCGTTGTGGATCAATCTTTGTGAGACAGGGGAAGACGTGGAGGTGCTCGGGACTGGCGAAACAGGGGCAGTGATGGGGTACGGTGATGGTGGCATTGATGATGGATGGATAATATGTAGGAGGAGGGAGCACTGGGATATGGAGTGAGGAAAGATGGGATGGAAAATGAAATCGAGAAATGGTGATGACAGTGTGGAAGGTGAGGAGAGGGATGGGTGAGGGACGGCTTGACAATAGAAATAGGAGAGAGATGAGGGAGTAGGTAAGGTAGGTGGAGATCGGGTGTGGGAGTGGGAAAAGAGGTTGAGTGTAATAGTGTGTAAAAAAGTTAAAATAAATACCCGGAAATAAATCCCGAAACCCGCTTTCCGACCTTAACCCGACTCAATTCAAATTAAACTTTCAAATTCAAAATAATAAAATCCGACAAATATTTTTAAGTCTCCGTATAATAGAGCGGAATGAATTCGTTTTTGAATTTAAATAACAAATTTATGCTGGAATTTGGTCGAAAGAATTCAAATAAATCGTTTGCTCGAGGACGAAAAATTGTAAAATTTTCTGAATCCTTGGGAATTAAATCGAGATTAAATCAATATTAAGTCAAAAATTAAATCTTAATTTAGAAAATAATATTTTAAAATTCTGAGTCTTTACAAAGCCCAACCTCACGAATTGAAATTATCTAGTTTAGCACCCCGATTATGGTTTCAAATCAAGTATGTCGTCATTAGGTGTTCAAATTTATGGATTCGACTAGGTATGAATTGTGAGGTGATTGATTTAGAGATTTTGGGTGAATATGAGTTTTTTTATTTTAATCCGGTATGAAGTGTGATGGGTTTGATTTAGGGATTTTTGAATGGCTAATTAAAAATTTGTCGATCAAAGTTGAAAATTAAAATAATCATTTTTTATATAAAGAAAGAATTTGGCCTTCTAAGTCATAAACTTATGATGATCAATAGCATCATGACAAATGAGGTCTCGCGAACTAGTGTTCGTAGACAACCAATAAATAGAGGTTGAGTGGCTTAGATGTGCAATCTTGTCAACCATAGTGTTTCCCTTACATTTGATGTACTTAATGTTGACTTCTCGAAATTGTGTAAGAAACCGCCCGCATGTTGTCGGTCACTATCATCTCAATTTTCCAAGGGACTTTTCACTCTCTACAAATGGAGTTGATCACAGTTACACTGTCGCCTTCAATTTCTAATACGTCAATTTCCATATTATGAGCCTATTGTATTCCTTTAAACAATACAATCGCTTCCCGCTTAAGTGGTGATTGTGTTCCACACGTTCCTCCCCCTATTTGATGGTGTTGGCCGCTATGATCTCGGATGACAAAGCCAAGTGCACTCTCACTCGAAGGTAGAGTAGAGTTATTGAAGTTTAGCTTGAGGAAGCCATTGGGGGATTTTCCCACATCCGTTCAGAAAATCCCCAAAATAAATGGGGTAAAACTCGAGTTCCCCAAGCCCGTTCATCACTAGCACCTTTCGATCAAGGATATGATACAGGGATTAGCCGTCGGATGGCCCGATCTTTGACAACAACACTCAACAAGACAAAGAAACAAGATGATGGTGAGACACGATGAACCAAGGAAAAACGCAAAAATAATGAAAGAAGAACAATGATAGAAAAGGAGAAGAACTAGATGGAATGAGGAGAAGACCCTTGGCCTCGATTGGAAAAGAACCCAAACAAACAACCAAATAACCGATCTCTACAATCCCACACAACCAACGGATCTTGGAGGCACGAGAAGGCAGGCTCGTGGATGCTTAAGATCACCAATCAACTAGCGAGAATCGACAAACTTAAGACAAACCAAGCGGATTCAAATCACCAAGATTGAAAAGACTAAGCGTCTCCCAAATCACCAAGATTGAAAAGACTAAGCTTCTCAATTTCACTCTTGAACTCTCAAGAACACAATCTGATTTTTGATGAATAAAAATAACGTGTCTACAATAATCAGCCTCTAGACCTATTTATAAGTCCTAAAAGAAATTAAAAGAAAATGCACAAAATAAATAACAAGTGTCTAAATTAAAAACCGAAAATAAGAAGAAGCGCTAAGCGCAGGGAAAGTGTCAGGCCTAGGAGCTAGCGCTGGGAAAGTTCCAGGCGCGGGCACTGGGCATGCGCTAGGCATTGGATTCCTTGGGCGCCTGGGAAACGATTAGGGCAATTATCCTTGGCTCCTCCTTGGTTGGCTCCATGGGTGTGCCCCTAGCTAGGACATAGTGGACGATGGCTAGCATCTCTCGTTGAAGCTTATTTGCTCTTGCCCGAGTCATTGGTCCATCCACTAATGTAGGTCTAACCGGAGGGCTTGGCTCGGATGGTCCCTCATCAACCTCCCCTTCTTAGAAAGGATTCGACCACGAATCCAAGTCCTCGTCAATGGCTAGGTACGGCATCAAATCAGCCTCATTGAAGGTGGCACTCACACCATAGTCTCCCGGAAGCTCCAATTTGTAAGCGTTGTCTCCGACCCTTTGAAGCACCTTGAATGGTCCGTCTCCACGTGGGGACAACTTGCTCTTCCGTTGATCCGGGAACCTTTCCTTTCTTAGATGCACCCATACTAGATCTCCGGGTTGGAAAATCACTTGATGACGCCCCTTGTTAGCTCGGTTGGCATTGTACTCAGTTTTTGCTCAAGCTTTCGCCTTGTACGTTCATGCAACTCCTTGATGAAACCAACATGCTTACCTGCATCAAAAGATTTCTTTTCCCTCATAAGATATGGGGCTAGATCGAGTGGGGTTAGCGGGTTAGTGCCATAAACACATTCAAGTGGAGTAAGCTTAGTTGATGAATGCATAGTTCGATTGTAAGCAATTTCCATATGTAACAAAGCATCCTCCCACAATCTAAGGTTCTTCCTAATGATAGCACTAAGGATGGTCGTTAGTGTCCTATTTGTAACCTTGGTTTGCCCATCCGTTTGGGGGTGACTAGAGGTCGAAAATAACAACTTAGTTCCCAATTTATGTCATAAGGTCCTCCAAAAAAACTTAGAAACTTAGTGTCTCGGTCACTAACTATAGTCCTCGTCACACCATGCAACCTAACAATCTCCCTAAAGAACAAGTTTGCATCATCGATTTTGTGGCATGCTATAAAATGAGCCATCTTTGAGAAACGATTAACAACCACAAAGATCGAATCTCTCCCCTTCTTAGTCCTAGGTAACCCCATAATAAAATCCATCGATATGTCTTCCCAAGGGGCTGTAGGCGTGGGTAAAGGGGTGTACAAACCATGGGGCATCAATCTAGATTTGGCTCTATGGCACTCAACACATCGCTTAAGGCAATGTTCTACATCCCTTAACATGTGTGGCCAATAAAAGTGAGTCCTAAGGGTATGGTAGGTCTTGTCTCTTCCAAAATGTCTCATTAATCCTCCTCGGTGTGCCTCATCAACAAGTAATAGCCTAAGTGAACACCTAGGGATGCAAACCTTATCCATCCTAAATAGAAATCCCTCAAAGAAATAAAACTTATCTAAAGATCCTTTTTCGGCACACACTTTGAAAACATCTCCAAAATCCAAGTCATCCACATAAAGCTCCTTAATATATACAAAACCTATTACTCGGGAGTCTAAGGTGGTTAACAAGGTATGTCTTCTAGATAGGGCATCGACAACTATGTTATCTTTACCCTTTTTATAATTTATCACATATGGAAATATTTCAATAAACTCCATCCATCAACCATGTCTCCTATCAAGTTTGTCTTGGCTTTTAAAATGTTTTAAAGATTCATGATCGGTTTTCAAGACAAACTCTCTAGGCCACAAGTAGTGTTACCGAGGGCGTATAACTCCTTGTCATACGTAGAGTAGTTAAGACTTGCACCCTTAAGCTTCTCCGAAAAATAAGAAATGGGCTTACCTTCTTGCATGAGGACGCCGCCTATTCCAATGCCACTAGCATCATACTCCACCTCAAAAAGGTCGCGTGAAGTCCAAGAGGGCTAGGAGTGGTGCCTCGGTGAGCTTGAGCTTGAGGGTTGAAAACGCTTTCTCTTGGGCTGCTCCCTAATAAAACTCACTCCTCTTCTTGGTCACCTCGGTCAATGGGGCTGCAATGGAGCTAAAATCCTTGACAAAGCGCAGATAGAAGCTTGCTAGGTCATGAAAACTCCTTACTTGGCCGGTGGTGGTAGGTGTCGGCCATTCTTGAATTGCCTTGATCTTGGCTTCGTCCACATGTAGTCCTTCGGAGTTCACTACAAAACCAAGAAAGGAAACTTGATTAGTGCACAATTCACATTTACTAAGGTTGGTAAACAAGTGCTATAATCTAAGTGTAGAGAGTACTTCCCTCAAATGTGCTTCATGTTCTTCGGGAGATTTACTATAGATTAAAATATCATCAAAATACACTACAACAAATTTCCCTATAAAGTTTCTAAGCACATGGTTCATTAAGCGCATGAAAGTACTAGGTGCATTCGTGAGCCTGAATGGCATAACAAGCCATTCATATAGACCAAATTTGGTCTTGAAGGCCGTTTTCCACTCCTCCCCTTCCTTCATCCTCACTTGATGGTAACCACTCTTTAAATCTATCTTAGAAAAGAGAGTGGCACCATGCAATTCATCTAGCATATCATCTAGACGAGGGATGGGGTACCTTTACTTGACCGTAATGTTTTTAATGGGCCTACAATCGACACACATTCACCATGTGTTGTCTTTCTTCGACACTAACAACACTAGGACAGCACAAGGGCTCATGCTTTCCCAAATGTATCCCTTGTCCAATAAATCTTGAACTTGGGATTGGACCTCTTTGGTCTCGGTCGGGTTCATTCTATAAGTCGTCCTATTGGGTAGTGCAACCCCCGGAATGAGATCGATTTGATGCTCGATTCCTCGGATAGAGGGTAGGCCGGGTGAGATCTCTTCGGGGAACACATCCCTATATTCCTCGATTAGGGCCAAGATCCTTGGGGGTAAGGTAGCACAGATCTCCTCACTTAACAAGCTCAACTCTTTGCACAAGAGCATGAGCATTGTTTTCCCATCCAAGTACTCGTCCTCAAATCCTCCCTTAGAAGCTAAGAGAACATTTGCGGTTCGAGAGCTTGTGTATTGGCTCGGTGGAGCCGACCCTTGTGTCTTACCTTCACTTACCTTCTTCTTCTCGAGCTCGTCCACGACTTGGGTAGGCGTCATAAGTTTAAGGATGATGTTCTTGCCTTTATACACAAAAGAATAGCGGTTAGTGAATCCATCATGTAAGACTTTTCTATCAAATTGCCATGGACGACCTAAAATTATGTGACAAGCTTGCATAGGAACAACATCACAAAGTACATTATCTTCATAATGTCCTAACTTAATAGAAACCCTAGCTTGCTTATTTACCTTTAATGCACCACAATCATTCCTCCAATGCAATTTATAAGGCCTAGGGTGATGAAAAACTTGAAGTTGCAATTTCTCAACCAATTCTACGCTAGCAATGTTGCAACAACTTCCACCGTCAATTATCACATCACACACTTTGCCTTTCACTAAACACCGAGTATGAAATAAATTTTCCCTTTGGTTATCTTCACATGGGGCTAGTTGAACATTTAAGACTCTTCTAACAATCAATGACTCACCATGCTCATACTCAATGCAATCATCATCATCAACATTATAAGCAATCAAATTCACATCATGCTCATCATTCACATTTTCAACATGATCATCACATTCATCTTCCGATTCATATTGGCCCAAGTGATTAATCATGAGAGTTTTCATATTGTCTCTAGCTCTAGTAGAGGGCTTAGAATGACTTCCCTTAGGGGCTGCGAAAACCCCATTAGACGCCCTTGCAACCGGAGGTGCGCTTCCCATAGGTGCCTTGCTTCGGCTCCATTGCTCTCCTTGGGAGCCGACTTCTTGTTCTCCCTACTTGGATGGAGAGGACTCCTTGCCATAGGATGGTTGCCTTTGGTTGTAGTTCCGGCCTTGTTGGAATGAGTTACCGATGTTAATTACTCCTTGGCTACCTCCTATGCTCCGGACCTTGAGCTTTCTCTCGACCTTCATGGCTAAATGTAAAAGATTAGTGACACTAGAGTGTGGATAACAATCTACCTCTCGACCCAAGTAAGGGTGCAAGATTCGAAGGAATCGTGCCATGGTGTCCTCGTCACTTTCTACCACATTTGCTCGGGCCATGGCTACTTGCATACCGTTGAAGGTCTCTTCCACGCTCACGGATCCTTGTTTGAGGTTCTCCAACCTTTGGCGAAGCTCCTATGAGTAATGTTGGGGAATGAATCGAGCCCTCATGAGTGCCTTCATTTGCTCCCATGTAGCTACGGGTGCGTCTAGACCTCTTCTCCTTTCCTTCGCAAGATTATCCCCCCAAATCAAAGCAAAACCATTGAATTCTAAGGTGGCGAGTTGTACCTTTTTGTGGTCCAAAAAGTTGTGACAACTCTAAATGTGCTCGATCTTAGTCTTCCAATCCATATATGTGTCCGGGTCGCACTTGCCTTCAAAAGAGGGAATTTTCACCTTGACCTTACCTACGCCATCTTGATCGTTTTCTCGGGGCCTCCTTTGGTGTTGGTCTTATTCATTCCTCCGAGAGTATTGTTCCCATTGCTCCTCCCACGGCTCCTCCCATTGTTGCTCCCTATGGTGGTGGTCTCGGCCTTGTCCTTGCACATCACAAAAAAGATTATTCCGACCACCCCGCTCTCGAGAAGAGGGGCTATCATCAAAAGGAGTATTACAGGCATAAATAGGAGTTGGAGGACGCCCTTCCCTATCCGTACGAGGTCTCTCTGGGCTCACATGGGGTTGTTGAGTACCCTTGTTGATAGGTGTAGGACCTTGGTGTGCGTTGGAGCTAGATGGCTTGGCATCTAGTGCCGCCATTCTCTCCATGAGCCGACCTATGTTCTTATTCATGGAATTCCACATATTGAATAGCTCCGGGTTGATAGGCTCGGAAGTTTCCGACCTATGTGACTTGTTACCTGTTTGAGACATCACAACTAAACAAAAACGGAAATGGGTGAAGTTAAGTAAACAACAAACTCCTCACAAGTGTTTGCTCTCGGCATTCCCTCTCTTTTTGGGGAAGAAATGCTTGTTGTTTCAATCCGTCTTAGGCAAGTCAATCACTCAAGCTAGGTAGTCGGCAATCAAGAATCCTCTAACCAATGGAGATAAGCTAATCAATCAAAGGTATGAGTTCACAAAGACTTAAAAATTCAGAAATGGAACAAAAGAAATAAGAGACAAGAATTAAAATGAACAAGAACGGGAAGAACAAGAAGAGTAGAATCAAAAGACAAACTAAGCACAAAACTTAATCAATTCAACTTGTTTAACCTCCAAACTACAAGTATGGTTGTTGTTGGTAGGCAAAGAAAGGGTTGAAATGGATGAGTTAGGCTTAGCTCCACACAATTGGCTATGGCTCTTTGTTGAAAACTTGCACTTCAAACTCAAGAACTCAAGAACAATTCAACTCAATACTGATTTTTTTTCCTTTTTTTTTATTTCAGAATTCCTTTTTTTGACTTTCGAAAATCTGGAAAATATATATATTTTTTATTCCGAATTTCTTCTTTTATTCAAAAAAAAAATAACAAATGCAAAGATGGGGCTGGAATGTGGGCGTTGGAGTTGTTGGAAATGGGCAACTAAGGTGCTAAAATATAGGAATTTGGCTTGACTTTTTCTTTTTCTGATTTTTGCTTTTTTTATTCTCTTTTTGGAAATCTGAAAATGGAAAAGAAAATAGCCAAAAAAATGCAAGAATTTTTAGAAAGGTGGAAGTGGTGGCTGATGGAAATGGTGGTGGTGGAACGGAGGTGGTAGGGTGGCCGGAGTGGAGCTTTGTTTGGTGGGTATTGGTTTCGGCTAGGGCAAACCAACAACTTACCAAAAACAAGCTAGTAATAAAAAAATCAAACAAAGTGGAAATGAACAAACCTTGCACTTCAATGGAGGGCTATTTTTTGTGGTTTTTGAGACTCTAACAACATCGAAGTGATCAACCTGGCTCTGATACCAATTTGATACGGGGATTAGCCATCGGATGGCCCGATCTTCGACAACGACACTCAACAAGACAAAGAAATAAAATGATGGTGAGACACGATGAACCAAGGGAAAAACACAGCAATAATGAAAGAAGAACATTGATAGCAAAGGAGAAGAACTAAATGGAATGAGAAGAAGACCCTTGGCCTCGATTGGACAAGAACCCAAACCAACAACCAATTAACCGATCTCTATAATCCCACACAACCAAGACAGATCTTGGAGGCATGAGAAGGCAGGCTAGTGGATGCTTAAGATCACCAATCAACTAGCGAGAATCGACAAACTTAAGACAAACCTAGTGGATTCAAATCACCAAGATTGAAAAGACTAAGCTTCTCAATTTCACTCTTGAACTCTTAAGAACACAATTTGATTTTTGATGAATAAAAATAACGTGTCTACAATAATCAGCCTCTATACCTATTTCTAAGTCCTAAAAGAAATTAAAAAAAAATGCACAAAATAAATAACAAGTGTCTAAATTAAAAACCGGAAATAAGAAGAAGCACTAGGTGTTGGGAAAGTGCCAGGCGCAGGCGCTAACGTTGCGACAGTGCCAGGCGTGGGCACTAGGAGCTGGGCATGCGCTAGGCGCTGGATTCCTTGGGCGCCTGGGCAGCGATTAGGGCAATTGTCCTTGGCTTCTCCTTGGTTGGCTCCGTGGGTGTGCCCCTAGCTAGGACATAGTGGACGATGACTAGCATCTCTCGTTGAAGCTTCTTGGCTCTTGCCCGAGTCATTGGTCCATCCACTAACGTAGGTGTAACCGGAGGGCTTGGCTCGGATGGTCCCTCATCAGGATAATAGTTAAGTCAACTAACACATAAATATGGGGGGTACCTTAGATGAGCTTCTCTATCATTACAAGTTGCAACTTTGATCACAATACTGAGGCCATTTTCCTCAATGATCTTGGTTAGCACTTCAATGCTTATGAACTTTGTTAGCAGGCCAGAGAAGCGGACCCAAAGATCAAGTTGGGCTATTGACTGAGACAGTGGGTTGAAATTAATCTTCCACAGCTTGAGTACAAGGAGCGGGCTATGGATTTTCATCCTGATCACCTTTGCTTCCACTACATCACCAATGATAGTGTCATGTAGGGTGGTGGTATTCATGTGGGAGATGTTCTCCTTGACTCCCTCCAGAAGTGATTTGAGCCAATCCACCTTGATTAAAGCTTTCTTCTCAGATTTGTTTCTCTTGTGGATGTCTTTTTTTTCCATCATTGGTGATTGAGGTCTTCTTAGGGATCAATTTTACATCAATAGGTTTCAAGCCCTTTCGGGGGGTGTCAAGTGTAAAGGATGCCTCCCCTTCCACCATGGTTGTTTTGCCTTTATCCTTGCTTGGTGTGTTCATGACGAGAAAGACAGACTAGAGAGATATATGGTTAGTAAGACATTTGAGAGAAGTTGAGTGAAAGTGAGTCATCCAACCAAATATGAATATCAATTTATAGATAAACAATTGTGGAAGGCTTTGATAGTAAGGATCTAGTAGTAACAACTCATACCTTTTTGAATCAAACACTCGAGTATGGGAAATCAGAAACGCCCCACTCCAAAGGAAGGCTTCATCATCCAACCCAGCCCCGACAGGTAAGTACAGGAGAGTAACCATGGAGAGGACCCGCTTTTCTTAATCCCCCAAGTGAACATCATTAAACCTACCCAAACTCTTTAATGATAAGAGATAAGCATTGATTTATGATAACAGGATAACCCCTTTCATAGCTCCAAGTTGGTTTGATGTTATGGGGAGCCCTAATCTCGCCAGCACAAGCTCCAAACAAGAGGAAAGGAGCGAGCTCGGAAGAAAATGAGTGGTGTCTTTTGAACCCGTCAGACTGTTGTTCGCTGGGGGGCGGGGGGTGTATGTAAAGTAGGAGAATAAAATAAAGCACAACTAGACTGTCTCCCTATCCCAAACAAATAATACAAGAATCCCCTCCCTTGTAATAGTAGGGTAATTCAGGATCGAATCCACGAGGAGGTATGTCAGCGCTTCCTTTGTTGTACTCACGATCAAGGCTTTCGACCTCAGCAGACACTCGATATCGAGTATACAGGTCGATATCGACCTCATTTCTGGTCGATTTTCTAGCGCAGTTCCTGTAGAAGACAAAACAGCAAGTCGACGTCGAGCAGAGACCTCGATATCGATGTTAGACCTCGATATCGACCCTTAAGGTCGATTTCGATGCTTGTCACAGAAACTGTTTTTGTAACCAATTTGTCGGAAAAGGATCCGAAGAAAATAGAATAGAGAAGGAAGATGATCAGAAACAAAACTAAGACTTTTATGAAGGATTCAATTAATTAAAAGGCTTCCAAAGTCAGGGTTTCATGCCATAACGATAACGATGCAAGTTTCATGCTAAAGATATGAACTTTAATGTCTTTCCGTCAAATAACTTTCGTTATCAACACTTAGGTGATTAGAGGCTCTCGCATAATTCCTAAGAGTTACTATCCAATTCATGAGCAATTCAAGTTCGCAATATGAGTGGCTTTCGCTTCAATAATGCAAATAATGAATCTCCCTAACTTTCGCAAAGGATCATGCATGGGGGTAGAAGACGGAATCGCATAAAAGTTATACCTTTGATGCACTTACCTCACATTGCTATCGTCGGGCTCACCCCGACCCTAGAAGTGGGTTGACTACTCGCTCCTCATCATGCACATCATCATCATTGTTATTGAAAGAAAGCTACTTTGAATTAAAACTCCGAAAGAAAGTACAACCGAACAAGCCACTCCGCTCTCGCTTTACAACTCCACTCGGCCTCCTCTCTCTTTCTATTCTCTATTGCAACTGAATTGTGTGTAAAATGGAATACCTAAACTCAGCCCTATTGGCCTCTATTTATAGATGTCGATAAGGACTCGAAACCTTATCTTTATTCTCTAAGATAAATTAAAACAAAGTAAAAGCTAAAACTTCATGGTGAAATCAGCCTCCTCATGATAGATCTGGTGTTGATGATAGGAAATCTCGACCTTTGGATAGATATTGCAAGCATTGGATATAATTCTATCAAAATCGGAGTCGAATTCCTCTGCTGGCATGGTCGATATCGACCCTTGGACCTCGATATCGACCCCTCCAAAATCTTATCTCGAGCTTCTCCTTCTCCTACTCGAACTGGCACTCGACTTCTATCAACTTGGTCGATCTGGCAGCCTCGATATCGACCCCCAGACATCGATATCGACCTCTTCTGTGTCGATATGCTCTGTTTCCTTTTCTGCTCGATTCCTATGTCTCTGATGTACTCGATGTCGAGGTCTTCAGTCGATTTCGACCTCTTCAGAAGACTTCGAGTTCTTTTTCCGCTCTTCCGAATTCATCCATTTTCATCCTGTTTTCTGCGAAATCACATGGAAACTCGTGCAAACCCATATATTTGACATTTAAGCATAAACTATACCATTCCCATGTTTTCCCATTAATGTGCATGCAAAAGACAATAAAATGGATTTATATGTGCATAGAAAATATGGCAATTTGCGCGCACATCAAACACCCCATAATTAAGCTTACTTGTCCCCAAGTAATATTCTTAATGGTCATTCAGGGGAAGAAAGTAAACCCTCAACATCATAGATTCATTTTTCATATGTCCCTACAATCAATTACCATCCTCGAGAAGGTACTTATGTCAACCAAGTCTATGCCTGTGCATAAAAGCAATTTCATACTTATAAAGGAGGTTATATGCAAAAAACAATTTTAGCGACATTGCATTAATAATCAAGAGGACTTTTTTTTCAAGCTTGTGAGAAGTGGATTGGTAAAAGGCTAAAGGTGGGCTAATATTTGGCCATGTGGTGTTAAATCCGGGGAAACATACTTTCTTTCCAAAATATTCCACATTCCTTCTTCATAATGTCTCACCTTTCACTCATCGTTTAATGCTTTTTTCAATATAATGCTTTTACCTCTCTAACCTTATCACTGCCTTCTCGCGAGTCGCAAACATGGGTGTCATGAATGGCCCCGGATACTTAGTACTTCGGACTCCTCACCTTTGTGTCCCATCTCACCAAACTATTATCTCAGCGAGCAGGATTGACCCACCTTTATCTCCTGAGGTGATCGGATTTTTTCTCGCTCATTTAATTTTCCATATTGTATCATTCCTGCCAACAACTTTATAAATGCACAACTCCATATAACTCCAAAGATGTCATCCATTCAAAAAAACTTTGTCCCCGGATAGGGTATAAGGTAAAAAATGGGCAATATGTGTATATGTGGAGCAATAATGATCATGATAAGTCCCATATATGGCTTTGTGAATATGCGTAGGTAAGGCTAGGATATGAACTTTGCTTGTATGGATTTTTTTATAAAAAGTCCTCCATCATCTTATCATGCACATGTCAAAAGCAACTTTAAATTTTTCATCTCCTTTATGGTTTTCTCTAAAAATTTGCACTTCATTGGGACTTCCTTTAACTAGGCAATCTCATGTCATATCTCTAATGAATCTAATTTTGCATCATAGAGCTCTTTTTTATACTTCCATGACTCTTTTTGTTTTTCCAAAATTTTTGATGGGGGTAATTTTTCTCATTTTTTTTATGCATTAAAATAAATATGCAACCCTAAACTAAGTATGAATATGCAAGTAAGCCTTTCCCCCACCCCATACTTAAAATTTACAGTGTCCTCACTGTATTAGAACTAGGGTTAAGAAAAAAACTTACTAAACCGTCACAAATTTCAGGAGTCGAAGAAGACAACAGGGAAGGTCGACATCGATCATTTACATCGATATCGATGTCTCTCTTGATTTCTGCTCAGGCTTCAGGGTGATTCGGCCTCAATCACAAACCCTATCCATGTCGACCTTAAGGTCGATTTCGATGTCTGACATCGATTTCGATGCCTTTCTGTGTGCTTTTCTCTCTCCTGCAATTTGAAAACTAAACACAAAATATGCAAAACAATAAAGTGTCTAAAACCAAAACAAAAGCTGTCTTAAAACCAAAACTAAGTCTTTGTTACAAGCTCTAGATTTTTAAGTCGCTAGGCCGACTTCTTCCTTTGCGCTTCTCAAGGTGGCATCTGCAGAGCCCATGTGGCTTGGGCCTCAAATATCACTCCTTTCTTATCCCGAAGCTGCATTCTGCCGGGATTGATTTGATTCACCGTGAATGGACCTAAGTTCTTATCCTTGAATCTTGTAGGGAACCAATGGTCCTTAGACTTGGCAACATAGACCTTGTCTCCTATCTCATATTGGCTTGAATCATCAACGGATACCCTACATAAGCGCACATGCCAAGGCACACCTCTTCCAAATAATGATAAGTCCTTAATTGTAATTGAACAAGAGGAATCCGTACCTTGACTTACCTTCTTCTCAGTCTGTGGCTCAGGTCGATGTCGATGTTCGAAGGTCGATATCGAGGTCTCCTTGCCTCTCTTCTCAGCGCTGATGGTGGTCGATTTCGATAGGGTGTGGTCGATATCGACCCTTGACCCCGATTTTGATGCTTCCTCTTTTCCTCCGTCGACCCCATACTTATGACCTGTCACAGAATCTTGAACATTAGTGGTCGATATTGACTTACCTGGGTCGATTTCGATGTTCTGTTGAGCTCCTTCGTTCAAGATTGCTTCAACTTCCTCTACTTGGGCTTCATTAATGGCTTTTATCTCCATTGGCCCTTGACTTTGCACCGTCTTGTTGAAGGAATACTCTATTACTTCATCACTAATTGTGAGTGAGAGCAATCCTTTCTTCACGCTAATGTTGGCATCGACGGTTGCTAGGAATGGCCTACCTAAAATAATTGGACAAGCAGGGTCCTCCGCTATGTCAACAACTAGGAAATCAGCAGGGACAAAGAATTTACCTACTTGTATTGGCACATCCGTTACTATCCCAGTTGGAATCACTACCGTATTGTTAGCCATGTACAATCTTGCATCCACGGGCTCCAGAGGACCTATCTTTACCTTGTGCCAAATGGTTAGTGGCATCATGCTAACGCTAGCGCCCAAGTCAACTAAAGCATTAAATTTGAATTGACCTAGACCTATAGCGATAGAAAACTTACCTGGGTCCGCCCGCTTTTGTGGTAGCTCTAACCTGTTGCATTCCTCTGCGATCTCATTGAGCGATCGCTTCTTACCCAAGATGTCCTTAAGGAACCTTACATAAGATGGCATCTCGTGAAGTGCCTCTGTGAATGGTATAGAGACATTAAGCCCTTGGAGCATCTTCACGAACCGTTGGAACTTCTTTTCCGCTGGGTCCTTAGTCACCTTTCTAGTTGGGAATGGCAACACCTTCTTCCTTCCTGCGGCTGCAGTGAGGTCGATATCGGTATCAGTAGGGTCGATATCGACTGGAGGAGTCGATTTCTGTGGTGACGCAGAATTAGGGTCGACATCGACTGGAGGGTCGACATCGATGTCACCTTGGTCGATATCGACAGGGGGGTCGATATCGACGTCTGTTCTGGCTCCTTCTCCTCCGCTTTTTGCTCGGGCGTTTGTAATTGACGCCCACTCCTTAGGTTTACTGCTACAATATGACCTGTGGTTTTGCCCTTTTGGTTTGGCACAGTGGATCCAGGGAGTGATCCGGACGCTTTGGGCATTGCTTCCGCCAATTGACTCATTTGAGTCTCCATGTTGCGCTTCCAAACGTCGATCTCCCCAAGTCTAGAATTGATGCCCTGCAGCTGAGTATGGACGGAGTTATTGGCTTGTTTGAACTCAGCGTGGTTCCTCTGCATCTCATCAAGGATGATTTGCAGGTCATCTTTCTTAGTCTCCCGCTCAGGGTGCCCTGGTGCCCTATATGTTGGGGGATCCCTTTGATAGAACCTTTGGTCACCCCAATTTTGTTGATTGCCCCCTCCATAGGGGCCTCTCGTCCATTTGACCTCCTCATGTTATTCCGCCATGGATACTTGCTCAGTATGTGGACAGGCACTGGTGTTATGCCTTATTGAACCACACTCCTGACAAGGTTGTTGTTGCTCAGGAACCTTACTTGCTTTTGAAGGCAGCGTGTTTGATCGTTATGGAATTGTTGCCGTACTTCAGGATCTATCTCCCTTGGAGGCTCATATAGTGGCATAGATGGGGCAGGCCTTGCATCATAGGCCGCAGCAGCCCCATAGGTGTTGTCAAAATTCACAAGCCTCTCAATGGTCTCCCATGCCTCCGTTGGTGTAAGCTCAATGTACCGATAGGAGGTATATGAATTGATCCTCTCTTTATTGGGTGCATCAAAGGCGTTATAAAAGATCTCTTGGATGACATATGGAAGTTGCCCATGCGTCGGGCATGACCTCAGCAAGTCTTTAAAGCGCTCCCACGCCTGTGCTAGGGTTTCACCTGGCTTTTGTTTGAAAGCCGTGATCCTTTGTCGTAGCATCGCCGTTTTAGAAGGTAGGAAGTATTTATTCAAGAATGCATCTTTCACCTCCGCCCATGTCCTTAGCGATCGTGGAGCCAAACTTTCAAGCCATTGTAATGCCTTTCCTGCCAAAGACCATCGAAAAGATTTTAGTCTCACATACTCTAAGTTTACTCCATCAGCAACTGTTTCACATAAGTCCATAAAAGTAGAGATGTGTTGCAGGGGGCATTCATTATGTCTTCCTTCAAAAGTATTTCTTTTAATCTCAGATAGGAAGTTAATTTTCAATTCATAATTGGAGTGAGGAATTATAATGGCAGATTCATGAACATGAAGCGGCGGATGCATGTATTGCATCGCCGTCTGTGGATACTGATTTAGCCGCTCTTGGGCTTGTCTGCGCGCATCCTCCTCCCTATCAGCACGGGCTCGCTCAGCTGCAGCAGTGGCCCTTTCAGCAGCGATTGTAGCATTGTGGTCCTCGATCTCCTTTCTCAACCTCTCTATGATCTCAACCTGCGTCTTGTTATCAGCCATGATGCGAATTGCTTTGTTGCGAAGATGGTAGAAACGTTCAGGCTCGTCAATTGGTTCCAGGATAGGTCCGCGATCAGAACGTCGCATAAACATGCAGAATAAGCTTAGAAAAAGATCGTGATTAACTTAGGTGGCGATTGATTGCCTCCCCGGCAACGGCGCCAATTTGTTCGCTGGGGGGCGGGGGGTGTATGTAAAGTAGGAGAATAAAATAAAGCACAACTAGACTGTCTCCCTGTCCCAAACAAATAATACAAGAATCCCCTCCCTTGTAATAGTAGGGTAATTCAGGATCGAATCCACGAGGAGGTATGTCAGCGCTTCCTTTGTTGTACTCACGATCAAGGCTTTCGACCTCAGCAGACACTCGATATCGAGTATACAGGTCGATATCAACCTCAGTTCTAGTCGATTTTCTAGCGCAGTTCCTGCAGAAGACAAAACAGCAAGTCGACGTCGAGCAGAGACCTCGATATCGATGTTAGACCTCGATATCGATCCTTAAGGTCGATTTCGATGCTTGTCACAGAAACTGTTTTTGTAACCAATTTGTCGGAAAAGGATCCGAAGAAAATAGAATGGAGAAGGAAGATGATCAGAAACAAAACTAAGACTTTTATGAAGGATTCAATTAATTAAAAGGCTTCCAAAGTCGAGGTTTCATGCCATAACGATAACGATGCAAGTTTCATGCTAAAGATATGAACTTTAATGTCTTTTCGTCAAATAACTTTCGTTATCAACACTTAGGTGATTAGAGGCTCTCGCATAATTCCTAAGAGTTACTATCCAATTCATGAGCAATTCAAGTTCGCAATATGAGTGGCTTTCGCTTCAATAATGCAAATAATGAATCTCCCTAACTTTCGCAAAGGATCATGCATGGGGTAGAAGACGGAATCGCATAAAAGTTATACCTTTGATGCACTTACCTCACATTGCTATCGTCGGGCTCACCCCGACCCTAGAAGTGGGTTGACTACTCGCTCCTCATCATGCACATCATCATCATTGTTATTGAAAGAAAGCTACTTTGAATTAAAACTCCGAAAGAAAGTACAACCGAACAAGCCACTCGCTCTCGCTTTACAACTCCACTCGGCCTCCTCTCTCTCTCTCTATTCTCTATTGCAACTGAATTGTGTGTAAAACGGAATACCTAAACTCAGCACTATTGGCCTCTATTTATAGATTTCGATAAGGACTCGAAACCTTATCTTTATTCTCTAAGATAAATTAAAACAAAGTAAAAGCTAAAACATCATGGTGAAATCAGCCACCTCATGATAGATCTGGTGTTGATGATAGGAAATCTCGACCTTTGGATAGATATTGCAAGCATTGGATATAATTCTATCAAAATCGGAGTCGAATTCCTCTGCTGGCATGGTCGATATCGACCCTTGGACCTCGATATCGACCTCTCCAAAATCTTATCTCGAGCTTCTCCTTCTCTTACTCGAACTGGCACTCGACTTCTATCAACTTGGTCGATCTGGCAGCCTCGATATCGACCCCCAGACGTCGATATGGACCTCTTCTGTGTCGATATGCTCTGTTTCCTTTTCTGCTCGATTCCTATGTCTCTGATGTACTCGATGTCGAGGTCTTCAGTCGATTTCGACCTCTTCAGAAGACTTCGAGTTCTTTTTCCGCTCTTCCGAATTCATCCATTTTCATCCTGTTTTCTGCGAAATCACATGGAAACTCGTGCAAACCCATATATTTGACATTTAAGCATAAACTACACCATTCCCATGTTTTCCCATTAATGTGCATGGAAAAGACAATAAAATGGATTTATATGTGCATAGAAAATATGGCAATTTGCGCGCACATCAAACACCCCATACTTAAGCTTGCTTGTCCCCAAGCAATATTCTTAATGGTCATTCAGGGGAAGAAAGTAAACCCTCAACATCATAGATTCATTTTTCATATGTCCCTACAATCAATTACCATCCTCGAGAAGGTACTTATGTCAACCAAGTCCATGCCTGTGCATAAAAGCAATTTCATACTTATAAAGGAGGTTATATGCAAAAAACAATTTTAGCGACATTGCATTAATAATCAAGAGGACTTTTTTTTAAGCTTGTGAGAAGTGGATTGGTAAAAGGCTAAAGGTGGGCTAATATTTGGCCATGTGGTGTTAAATCCGGGGAAACATACTTTCTTTCCAAAATATTCCACATTCCTTCTTCATAATGTCTCACCTTTCACTCATCGTTTAATGCTTTTTTCAATATAATGCTTTTACCTCTCTAACCTTAGCACTGCCTTCTCGCGAGTCGCAAACATGGGTGTCATGAATGGCCCCGGATACTTAGTACTTCGGACTCCTCACCTTTGTGTCCCATCTCGCCAAACTATTATCTCAGCGAGCAGGGTCGACCCACCTTTATCTCCTGAGGTGATCGAATTTTTTCTCGCTCATTTAATTTTCCATATTGTATCATTCCTGCCAACAACTTTATAAATGCACAACTCCATATAACTCCAAAGATGTCATCCATTCAAAAAAAACTTTGTCCCCGGATAGGGTATAAGGTAAAAAATGGGCAATATGTGTATATGTGGAGCAATAATGATCATGATAAGTCCCATATATGGCTTTGTGAATATGCGTAGGTAAGGCTAGGATATGAACTTTGCTTGTATGGATTTTTTATAAAAAGTCCTCCATCATCTTATCATGCACATGTCCAAAGCAACTTTAAATTTTTCATCTCCTTTATGGTTTTCTCTAAAAATTTGCACTTCATTTGGACTTCCCTTAACTAGGCAATCTCATGTCATATCTCTAATAAATCTAATTTTGCATCATAGACCTCTTTTTATACTTCCATGACTCTTTTTTTTTCCAAAATTTTTGATGGGGGTCATTTTTCTCATTTTTTTTTATGCATTAAAATAAATATGCAACCCTAAACTAAGTATGAATATGCAAGTAAGCCTTTCCCCCACCCCATACTTAAAATTTACAGTGTCCTCACTGTATTAGAACTAGGGTTAAGAAGAAAACTCACTAAACCGTCACAAATTTCAAGAGTCGAAGAAGACAACAGGGAAGGTCGACATCGATCCTTTACATCGATATCGATGTCTCTCTTGATTTCTGCTCAGGCTTCAGGTTGATTCGGCCTCAATCACAAACCCTATCCATGTCGACCTTAAGGTCTATTTCGATGTCTGACATCGATTTCGATGCCTTTCTGTGTGCTTTTCTCTCTCCTGCAATTTGAAAACTAAACACAAAATATGCAAAACAATAAAGTGTCTAAACCAAAACAAAAGCTGTCTTAAAACCAAAACTAAGTCTTTGTTACAAGCTCTAGATTTTTAAGTCGCTAGGCCGACTTCTTCCTTTGCGCTTCTCAAGGTGGCATCTGCAGAGCCCATGTGGCTTGGGCCTCAAATATCACTCCTTTCTTGTCCCGCAGCTGCATTCCGCCGGGATTGATTTGATTCACCGTGAATGGACCTAAGTTCTTATCCTTGAATCTTGTAGGGAACCAATGGTCCTTAGACTTGGCAACATAGACCTTGTCTCCTATCTCATATTGGCTTGAATCATCATCGGATACCCTACATAAGCGCACATGCCAAGGCACACCTCTTCCAAATAATGATAAGTCCTTAATTGTAATTGAACAAGAGGAATCCATACCTTGACTTACCTTCTTCTCAGTCTGTGGCTCAGGTCGATGTCGATGTTCGAAGGTCGATATCGAGGTCTTCTTGCCTCTCTTCTCAGCGCTGATGGTGGTCGATTTCGATAGGGTGTGGTCGATATCGACCCTTGACCCCGATTTCGATGCTTCCTCTTTTCCTCCGTCGACCCCATACTTATGACCTGTCACAGAATCTTGAACATTAGTGGTCGATATCGACTTACCTGGGTCGATTTCGATGTTCTGTTGAGCTCCTTCGTTCAAGATTGCTTCAACTTCCTCTACTTGGGCTTCATTAATGGCTTTTATCTCCATTGGCCCTTGACTTTGCACCGTCTTGTTGAAGGAATACTCTATTACTTCATCACTAATTGTGAGTGAGAGCAATCCTTTCTTCACGCTAATGTTGGCATCGACGGTTGCTAGGAATGGCCTACCTAAAATAATTGGACAAGCAGGGTCCTCCGCTATGTCAACAACTAGGAAATCAGCAGGGACAAAGAATTTACCTACTTGTACTGGCACATCCGTTACTATCCCAGTTGGAATCACTACCGTATTGTTAGCCATGTACAATCTTGCATCCACGGGCTCCAGAGGACCTATCTTTACCTTGTGCCAAATGGTTAGTGGCATCATGCTAACGCTAGCGCCCAAGTCAACTAAAGCATTAAATTTGAATTGACCTAGACCTATAGCGATAGAAAACTTACCTGGGTCCGCCCACTTTTGTTGTAGCTCCAACCTGTTGCATTCCTCTGCGATCTCAGAGAGCGATCGCTTCTTACCCAAGATGTCCTTAAGGAACCTTACATAAGATGGCATCTCGTGAAGTGCCTCTGTGAATGGTATAGAGACATTAAGCCCTTGGAGCATCTTCACGAACCGTTGGAACTTCTTTTCCGCTGGGTCCTTAGTCACCTTTCTAGTTGGGAATGGCAACACCTTCTTCCTTCCTGCGGCTGCAGTGAGGTCGATATCGGCATCAGTAGGGTCGATATCGACTGGAGGAGTCGATTTCTGTGGTGACGCAGAATTAGGGTCGACATCGACTGGAGGGTCGACATCGATGTCACCTTGGTCGATATCGACAGGGGGGGTCGATATCGACGTCTGTTCTGGCTCCTTCTCCTCCGCTTTTTGCTCGGGCATTTGTAATTGACGCCCACTCCTTAGGTTTACTGCCGCAATATGACCTGTGGTTTTGCCCTTTTGGTTTGGCACAGTGGATCCAGGGAGTGATCCGGACGCTTTGGGCATTGCTTCCGCCAATTGACTCATTTGAGTCTCCATGTTGCGCTTCCAAACGTCGATCTCCCCAAGTCTAGAATTGATGCCCTGCAGCTGAGTATGGACGGAGTTATTGGCTTGTTTGAACTCAGCGTGGTTCCTCCGCATCTCATCAAGGATGATTTGCAGGTCATCTTTCTTAGTCTCCCGCTCAGGGTGCCCTAGTGCCCTATATGTTGGGGGATCCCTTTGATAGAACCTTTGATCACCCCAATTTTGTTGATTGTCCCCTCCATAGGGGCCTCTCGTCCATTTGACCTCCTAATGTTGTTCCGCCATGGATACTTGCTCAGTATGTGGACAGGCACTAGTGTTATGCCTTATTGAACCACACTCCTGACAAGGTTGATTGTTGCTCAGGAACCTTACTTGCTTTTGAAGGCGGCGTATTTGATCGTTATGGAATTGTTGCCGTACTTCAGGATCTAACTCCCTTGGAGGCTCATATAGTGGCATAGATGGGGCAGGCCTTGCATCATAGGCCGCAGCAGCCCCATAGGTGTTGTCAAAATTCACAAGCCTCTCAATGGTCTCCCATGCCTCCGTTGGTGTAAGCTCAATGTACCAATAGGAGGTATATGAATTGATTCTCTCTTTATTCGGCGCATCAAGGGCGTTATAAAAGATCTCTTGGATGACATATGGAAGTTGCCCATGCGTCGGGCATGATCTCAGCAAGTCTTTAAAGCGCTCCCACGCCTGTGCTAGGGTTTCACCTGGCTTTTGTTTGAAAGCCGTGATCCTTTGTCGTAGCATCGCCGTTTTAGAAGGTGGGAAGAATTTATTCAAGAATGCATCTTTCACCTCCGCCCATGTCCTTAGCGATCATGGAGCCAAACTTTCAAGCCATTGTAATGCCTTTCCTGCCAAAGACCATCGAAAAGATTTTAGTTGCACATACTCTAAGTTTACTCCATCAGCAACTGTTTCACATAAGTCCATAAAAGTAGAGATGTGTTGCAGGGGGCATTCATTATGTCTTCCTTCAAAAGTATTTCTTTTAATCTCAGATAGGAAGTTAATTTTCAATTCATAATTGGAGTGAGGAATTATAATGGCAGATTCATGAACATGAAGCGGCGGATGCATGTATTGCATCGCCGTCTGTGGATACTGATTTAGCCGCTCTTGGGCTTGTCTGCGCGCATCCTCCTCCCTATCAGCACGGGCTCGCTCAGCAGCAGTAGTGGCCCTTTCAGCAGCGATTGTAGCATTGTGGTCCTCGATCTCCTTTCTCAACCGCTCTATGATCTCAGCCTGCGTCTCGTTATCAGCCATGATGCGAATTGCTTTGTTGTGAAGATGGTAGAAACGTTCAGGCTCGTCAATTGGTTCCAGGATAGGTCCGCGATCAGAACGTCGCATAAACCTGCAGAATAAGCTTAGAAAAAGATCGTGATTAACTTAGGTGGCGATTGATTGCCTCCCCGGCAACGGCGCCAATTTGTTCGCTGGGGGGCGGGGGGTGTATGTAAAGTAGGAGAATAAAATAAAGCACAACTAGACTGTCTCCCTGTCCCAAACAAATAATACAAGAATCCCCTCCCTTGTAATAGTAGGGTAATTCAGGATCGAATCCACGAGGAGGTAAGTCAGCGCTTCCTTTGTTGTACTCACGATCAAGGTTTTCGACCTCAGCAGACACTCGATATCGAGTATACAGATCGATATCGACCTCAGTTCTGGTCGATTTTCTAGCGCAGTTCCTGCAGAAGACAAAACAGCAAGTCGACGTCGAGCAGAGACCTCGATATCGATGTTAGACCTCGATATCGACCCTTAAGGTCGATTTCGATGCTTGTCACAAAAACTGTTTTTGTAACCAATTTGTCGGAAAAGGATCCGAAGAAAATAGAATGGAGAAGGAAGATGATCAGAAACAAAACTAAGACTTTTATGAAGGATTCAATTAATTAAAAGGCTTCCAAAGTCGGAGTTTCATGCCATAACGATAACGATGCAAGTTTCATGCTAAAGATATGAACTTTAATGTCTTTCCGTCAAATAACTTTCGTTATCAACACTTAGGTGATTAGAGGCTCTCGCATAATTCCTAAGAGTTACTATCCAATTCATGAGAAATTCAAGTTCGCAATATGAGTGGCTTTCGCTTCAATAATGCAAATAATGAATCTCCCTAACTTTTGCAAAGGATCATGCATGGGGTAGAAGACGGAATCGCATAAAAGTTATACCTTTGATGCACTTACCTCACATTGCTATCGTCGGGCTCACCCCGACCCTAGAAGTGGGTTGACTACTCCCTCCTCATCATGCACATCATCATCATTGTTATTGAAAGAAAGCTACTTTGAATTAAAACTCCGAAAGAAAGTACAACCGAACAAGCCACTCCGCTCTCGCTTTACAACTCCACTCGGCCTCCTCTCTCTCTCTATATTCTCTATTGTAACTGAATTGTGTGTAAAACGGAATACCTAAACTCAGCCCTATTGGCCTCTATTTATAGATGTCGATAAGGACTCGAAACCTTATCTTTATTCTCTAAGATAAATTAAAACAAAGTAAAAGCTAAAACTTCATGGTGAAATCAGCCTCCTCATGATAGATCTGGTGTTGATGATAGGAAATCTCGACCTTTGGATAGATATTGCAAGCATTGGATATAATTCTATCAAAATCGGAGTCGAATTCCTCTGCTGGCATGGTCGATATCGACCCTTGGACCTCGATATCGACCCCTGCAAAATCTTATCTCGAGCTTCTTCTTCTCCTACTCGAACTGGCACTCGACTTCTATCAACTTGGTCGATTTGGCAGCCTCGATATCGACCCCCAGACGTCGATATCGACCTCTTCTGTGTCGATATGCTCTGTTTACTTTTCTGCTCGATTCCTATGTCTCTGATGTACTCGATGTCGAGGTCTTCAGTCGATTTCGACCTCTTCAGAAGACTTCGAGTTCTTTTTTCGCTCTTCCGAATTCATCCATTTTCATCCTGTTTTCTGGGAAATCACATGGAAACTCGTGCAAACCCATATATTTGACATTTAAGCATAAACTACACCATTCCCATGTTTTCCCATTAATGTGCATGCAAAAGACAATAAAATGGATTTATATGTGCATAGAAAATATGGCAATTTGCGCGCACATCAACTGTATGCTTGTGAACACAAGAAAGTACTAGGAGGGCAGTTCGCTTTCGGGGATTTAGGTTTGGGCGAAAGAAGATAGAAAAAAGGGGGTTTTGCATGAGATGGATGAATAGAAGACCTGAGTTTTATGAAAAAACTCATATCCCAAAGAGAGAGGATTTCCAAAGAGAGGTTTTCCCATTTTGAGTTTTTTTTATGATCGCGTATTCCAAGTTTTGTTCATTTCAATTTTATATTGAGAAAATCCAAATTAAAATCAACAATTTACATATTAAGTTATAGATTGAATATTGGTATCAGATCGAATTTTAATTGATACTCCTCTAGACCCGTTAAAACATGACTGACTCAAAAAATCCAAGATGAGCACCCACTACTATTTTGGGTTTGAAGCCAGTGTTCTACATCCAAAGCTCGAAATCGACCCGAACCTAAAATAAATAATAACCTGATTAATCTGAAATCCGTTCTACCTGAGATCCGAATGATCCATCCACAAGGGCATACTCCACCCATCTCACCAATTCTAACATAAAATGTGTACTTGTTAAAATTTGGCGAAATTGCAGGAAACCACCCTTTAAATTTAGTTTTGCGACAAATGACCCTTTAAATATAGTAGTTTGCAGAAAACCACGCTTTAAAACACATTCATTTAAAAAAACACCACTCATCATCACTTTTCATTAAAAATTTATTAAGTAAATAAAAATTACCCTTTTACCCCTTATATATATATATATTATTTTAAGGTTGTTAGAAAGAAAATTTTGTTATATTTTTACGTTATCAATATAACGATTGTAACCTTATTTAAAATATTTAACTAATATAATTTTACATCAATCGAAGGAGAGAATAAACATTTTTATTAAAAAAATGCTTTGAATTAATATAATATATAAATATTTATATATAGATATAGATTATATATTAATTCAATGCATTGAATTAAACTCATTGGTTTAAAAAAATGTAGAATATCTCAAGGAATTTTTTTAAATATAATTGTAATTGAAACTTATTGATTAAAACACCTAAAAATAAGTTTGTTATGGGATTCTACAAAATACGGGGTATGACAAATCATCATAAAGACTTATATGTTAATAGTAGATATAGATCACGCATCACCTTAAATTCTTATAAATTAATACTCCCTCTGTTAATTAAAATTTGACGTTTTACTATCATGCATGCTTTTTTGGGTGTTAAAAACTATATAAAATTTTGGGGTAAAAGGTTAATTTTGTTAAACGTAAAAATATAACAAAATATAACAAACTTTTTTTTTTAACCGAAAATAATTTGGCTATAGGGACAAGCCCTATAAACCAAGGGCATCCGAATGGATGAACTCAAGAAGCGCAGAGTCGTCAGGAGCCAGATGACTATGGAAAGCAACGTCTAGATGCGATAAGCGGTTCGCAACACGGTTAGCTTCCCGAAAGACATGACGAATCTTAATGGATTGAAAAAAGCCAAGCGAGACTAGACTGTCTGAGACAATCATTTCAGAGTCTCTTGTTGGCTTTCCGACGCCTTTAAGGCTGTTTATGATAGTTAGATTATCACCTTCAATCTCGAGGTTAGTTATGTTGAGTTCACGAGCTGCTTGTAAGCCTTTCCAAAGACCCAAGCCTTCAGAGCCAGAGATGGAAGAAATTGGACAAGGCCCAGATCCAAAGAAAATAGGGGTGCCTTTACGGTCTCTGATAACAAATCCGTATGAGCCTTTAGAAGAAGAGGACCAAACCCCGTCAAAATTGAGCTTGTAATTACTTGTTAACGGAGGCAACCATTTTGCTTTTCTCCTTCTATCCTCCGATTTTGTTGTTCGGTGTTGTTTTCCTGGTTGCTGATGGTCAGCACAATCATCAATACTCTTAGTCGAGTTCCACAGGAATACTTGATCTTTCAAGAAAGATAAGATACGCCTAGGGTCGGACTTCACGTTGTCAAAAAGTGCTTTGTTGTGGAAATACCAGATACTCCACCAGGCAAAGGCAAGCTTAGTAAAGTGAATGGTACCAATGTTCTCTTTGATTTGTTGGATGGTGGTGTTTAGATCAGTTCCTTGCATGAAGTTGTTGTTTATTATAACTAGGGGTGATATACGAACAAACAAGCTCGAGTATCTAGTGTTCAAACTCGGCTCGTTTACAAACGAGCCGAGCTCGAGCTCCATATGGAAACGAGCCTGAACACGTACTCGAGCTCGGATCGCGAGCTCAGAAGGGTGCTCGAGCTCGAGCTCGTGAGCTCGCTTATACTCGAGCCGAGCTCGAGCTCGAGCTTGTGAGCTTGATTGCTCGGTCACAAATCTATGCACAATCTCCACTGTAAACTTCAAGGATGAAGTACAAAACACTGTAATTTTATAATTTATGCACAAATTAATAAAATTAGGAGTACGAAGTATCCCGTACTGATTACACTTTGCACAAATTAACCAAATCTATGCACATATCAAATTAATCTATGCACAAAAAGTATCCACCGTCGAACAACATTAGAGAGAGCACGGGGGAATACTTGACGGAAGTAGATCTGACTGTCGAGCAGCGAGAAAGCACACGGCGCGATGACGGGAAGATGAGAGTGGAGAGAAGAGGTGAAGCAAGGCACAACCAACGACGGCGGAGCTACGAGATGACGGCGGCAGAGCAGGGCACCTGAGATGAGAGCAGCAAGAGAGAGAGTAGAGAGATGAGAGCGGAGAGAAGAGAGGCACTCGAGAGATGAGGCCGGATCGACAACCAAAGAGATAGGAGATGATTGAGTTCGAGCAGGAGGCGGCCATGGAATGGGAGACGAGAGATGGAGAGTGCATTGAGAGAATGAGAGATGGGATGGGTTGGAAGGCGGCATAGTGGGAAGGGGAGGGATAAAAATAACCCTAGGGGTAAAACCGTAAATACACATATAAAACGAGCAGACCAAGCCTACTAGAGCTCGGCTCGAGCTCGTCACGAGCTCGACTGCAAGCTCGAACTCGGCTCGTTTTCGAATTCGAACGAGCTCGAGCCGAGCTTTTTTTGAGCCGAGCCCGAGCTACTCGGCTTGAATATCAGCCCTAATTATAACAAACATTTCTTTCTAACAACCTTAAACAATATATATAAATAAGGGGTAAAAGGGTAATTCTGATTTACTTAAGATATTTTTAATGAAAAGTGATAATGGGTGGTGTTTTTTAAATTAATATATTTTAAAGGATGGTTTGACGTAAAATTAAATTTAAAGGGTGGTTTTTTGCAAACTATCCTATTTAAAGGGTGGTTTCCTGCCATTTCGCCCCCTTTTTTTTTGGGTGATTTTGCTAACTAGCACATTATGAATATCTAATTAACTAACTAGCACCCAAGCAAAATTAATTAACTAACCTAGCACCCTTCCCAAATTGACTATTAAGGTCAACGGTCAACATGTTTGACCGTTGACCGGTCAGCGTTGACCGACTATTTCAGTTTTTTTTTTTTTTTTTTTTTTTTTTTTTTTTTTTTTTTTTTACCAATGATTCCACTTTTTTGATGCCCTTTTTTACATGATGCCATTTTTTGCCCCTTTGGTGCCATTTTTTATTACATTTTATTTTCGCTTTGATGATACTTTTCTAATAAAATGGATTAATGACACTTTTTTAATGCCATTTTTTACAAACCTTGATGACATTTTTGTTTACTTTGATGTCACGTTAACCATTGATGCCATTTTTTTTACTGTTGACTACTGATGACACTTTTTTTGTGTCAATTTTTTTATGATATTTTTACCGTGATGCCATATTTTTTCAAAGAAGTGTTTTGATGACATTTTTTTTCTTTAATGTGATGCAACTTTTTCAAAGTAATGTTTTGATGCCATTTTTCTAATGTAATTATTTGGTGCCATTTTTTTTAATCAAATCGTTTGATGCCACTTTTTTTTTTTAATTTAATCAATTGTATATCGATATATTTTCATCGATTCTACGTTTATTCACTGATGACACGTTTGTGATTACACTTCATTGATGCAATCACTTGTGGTGACATGCTCATTACATTTTTATTCAAGTGATGACACAAGAGCGTAAAATGTGATTAAACTTGATTGATGACATATTTTATTGATGACTTTTATTCATTGATGACATTGTGATTATGCTTCATTTATCTCACTAATTTGTTGGCCCTTCTATAGGCAATTCGTCATCAGCTTATCGACTGATTTGGGCAAATCAATCCGCGTTTGTTGACGAGTCTCTTTTGTCATCGGATGCGAGAGAGGAGACGGCGGCAGATCTGACGTGGACGGCGGGAGATGCGGACGGAACCGACACTGGTGAGGAAGACGAAGAAGGTGGGACGTCGCGATCGTCTGAATCGGTAAATATATAGATAAAAGGTGAAAAGCCATGAGTACAATAGCGTAAGACCAAACCAACACGTGCTACCACATACTACCGCACACAAACACCACAATACCACGTGCTACCACATACTCCTACAAAAGTCCAACACGTGCTACAAGCCACTCATGGTCCAATACCACCTAATTTCAATACCACCACTACATTTCACACAAATTTTAAACCCCCGGTCAAACATCTCCTAAGCTGAAATAAAGAAAACAAATGAGACAAGTAGCTGTTCCATCTGCAGCTTTATTGGAGCAAAGGAAGACAGCCCAGCACGTTACCTCTGCAGCATCTCTCACGCACCAGCAGCCACGCGCGCGACGTCATCCATCACCAACGGGCAACACACTACTCGCGGTGGCCAGAACAAGCAAAACACCACCCGCTCAAACCTCCGGGCAGGCAACGAGTTCAGCTCCGATCTAATGACGTGCAGGCCGGAGGAAACAAGGAGGAGGAGACACCCACCTGTGCTAACCACACAAACTGCACCCCCCCACCAGCGACGAAGACCACGCACCACCCGCCTGAACTGCCAGGGACCGGAAACACCGAGCACCACACCCAGGCCTCAAACGCGTTCAGCCCAACCATAAAAAGAAGAAGAGACCACGCCAGAGACGGGGAGAGACCGGAACCCGCTACCACAGGCACAACCGCCATCCCGCTGCTAGTAACACCTCCGCCCCGAACCCAAACGCCAGCGAAGAGGACCCACCTCCTCCAAAACGCCAGATCCGAGGACAAAACTCACACCTTCTACCAGATCTGCCCGGGAGCACCGAAACCCCACCACAAGCCCACCAGGAACACCACCGCAGCGGCGAGCCGAACCAGGGAATGAGTGTTAGGCGGCTAATTTTTTTCCACAAGGTGTTAGTGCGGCCAATTTAATTTGTTAGGGTGCTAATAACCTAATTGAATTAGCAAAGGTGATATTTCACCAAAATTTCTCTTTTTTTTTTTCCTTAAACGTGAAAAATAATTCAGGGCCTATCAGGCGTCTCCCTCCGCCTATGACCTGTCTAACAGCAAAGAAACTGAGAGAGAGAGAGAGGACGACAAAACGACGACGTTTTGGTTGACCTGCTCTGCTAGTGCTCTCCTCTGCGTGTAATTCTCTCTCCTAATCTTTGCTGTTGCTATATTCTTTCTTTCTTTCTCTCTCCTCCCATTTTCTTCCCTTCCTTCCTTCGCATTGAACTCTTCTTAGCAGATCCAAAAACCTGTGCTCTCCTCCTCCGTCTCCGATCTTTCGCAGGAGATCATAAACCCTAATCAGCTGTTCCCGCTGCCATCGAATTTCAGTTTCGCCGTTTTCGGTTCGCAATTCGGATCTGAAGAAAAAAGTTTCCGTTCTTGCTTGATCGATTGTGTATGCGGTTATGGCCTCAGCGAAGACATCCGCGAGGTCAAGAGGCTCGCCAGCGGCCAAGGAGAACGGGACGAAGCTCGAGGAGAGCCTTAACGTCTTCAAGTCTGACAGATTCGATGCCGAGTCCTACGTCCAGTCCAAGTGCTCTCTTAATGAGAAGGTCTGTGTTTCTGATTTCGGTTTTGTTCGTTTTTTGAGCAATTTTGCTGTTGATGAGCGAAGTTGTGGATTCTGATCACGGAGGTCGTTCCGAGTTTTGATATCTAGATATCAGATATCGGATATCAGCCCCGATATCTGATATCTAGTGTTTGGTATGGCTAGATATCGATATCACTTAAAAATGATATCGATATCTAGCGTTTGGTATCCAAAAGATATCAAGTGATATCAAATGATATCTGATATCTTCGTTTGGTGGTGATATCTAGGTATCGATTTTAGCCTAATTTGATATACTGATTTGAGGGGAGGTATCACTTGATATCGATATCACCAGATATCGATATCTTGATACCGATATCTTGATATCAAGATATCAACCGATATCGATATCGATATCTTGATATCTAGATATCGATACCAAACGAGCCCGAGTTTGTTTGAGGTCAAATTTCCTGGCTTGGATCTGCTGAATGCTTATTCGTTAGCTTTTTTGCTGCTGTTTTTGTTTGGGGGGAATGGTAAATATATTAGTAGATCAAAAGAAAAAATGGATTACAAAAACAATGAGTCTTATTGTACAAACATACAAAAAGGGCTAAACATTTACAATGACAGAAACCTGCGCCACCACCTATCCACACATTGCGCGAATTTATATTTTGCATTAAGGCTGCGAATTGTTTGTCGGAAGTGTTTAATGTAACATTGCAGTGCTTAGCACTGATGCTAATTGGAGCACTGGTTTCTTTAGAGCTGAATTTCACATGGGAATCTTTATCCCGCTTTGTGTCATGTCTGACGTTTTTTTGTTTAATCTCAGAACACAGTAGATGCTAGTTTATGATTCAGTAAGGATGCTTGTTGAAAAAGAGACTTCTGCCTTATGGGGTTTAGTTTTAGAATCGTTTGTTTAAGCAAACAGCATAGCAATGTTGGGGAATTGGATTAGCTTTTTCTATTTTTAAGCCTTATTGTGACTCTAATGCTTAAGGCTGGAATTCCAATGCTTGCATTAAGAGGTTGAGAATGAGTTAGGGTTGGCCTTGAATTGCAACTACAGGGCAGCCAATCGAAATGACATGGGGCATGTTGTATGATTTTTCACAAGGTATACATAATACCCCATGTCATTTGTGTGTATACCTTTACCTTCGGAATATCCTGCATGTCTTACGTATAGTGTTAAGCTGTTGTCCTTTTTTTTTTCGTGAGTTTGGCGGCTTGTTTCCCTGGTTGCGTGATCACGCTTTTGGTATGTTATATTGCAATAGAATAGTTAACTTTGTTATATCGGCAACTGCTCCTATTATAATAGAGCCACCTCTGACTTGAGCTTGATCATGACATTCTTTAACTTGTTTTTTGACACAGGAAGTAAAGCACTTGTGCTCTTACCTTTTGGATTTAAAGAAAGCCTCAGCAGAGGAAATGCGAAGAAGTGTTTATGCCAACTATACAGCCTTCATACGGTGAGCCCAAAAGTTGGTCATTTTTTGCTTCAACTGTGAACAGTGTTCATGTTTCTACATGTTTTTTGTTATTTTGTTGCTGTTATCGCTTCTAGTTTGGGAGCTTGTAGTGAGTGAGATGACACTATCTAAACCCTCATCATTTATTGAGAAAGTACATATTAATTACTCCCTCCGTCTCAAAATACATGTCTTTTTAGCCCATAAAATTTTGTCAAAAATACATGTCTTTTTAGATTTAATCATTAGACTTAACCTACTTTTACATCTAATCATTACTCTAATTTTTACATCACCCCTACTCTCCTCCTCACAAAATTTAAAAAAAAATAAACAAATACAAGTCTAATCATTACACTTAACCTACTTTTTACATTTAATCATTACATTTAACATACTTCTTAATTCCCGTGCTCCGACCTAAAAAGACATGTATTTTAAGACGGAGGGAGTATTAAACTCCAGAAACATCCTAGTCAATATAGGAATTATTCATCTTCTTGATCTCATCGATTAGACTATTCAGTTGATGATGCTCAAATGAAGCCCTGATGCCTGCACTGTAGGACAATTACTCTTTTTTCCCTTTTAATTTCTTTTGTTTATAGTTCTCTATGTCTGGGAAGATGTAGATATCTATCTCTTTCATTTCATGTATTCGTGGGTTGGAATCTTCCCTCCTTAATTTAATTTAAAGTTGTTGTCTCCCTATGCCAGCTTAGGATGTGATTACTAGTCACAATGTATTTCTCTGTCTTTGGATATGTTGGCATGAACACAAGGCTACATTGAACTTTTATTCTGGATTCAAGATATGGATAAAAAAAATAAACCGTAAAAAATCAGATAGTTAAATACCTAACCTAAAACTATTCAGTATTCAGCAAATTATAAGCTGAGTATTTTGGGTGATATTAGTTGGAATGTTGCCTTTTCTTCTTCTCATTATCAACTAAAAAAAACAAGAAGCCAGTAAATCCCACTTAGAGTAGGGTCTCATTATCAACTAAAACCTATAAAATAAAGTCATGCTATGATTCTATAGTGTTTTTTTTTAAAAAAAAAGAAGAAGAAAAGAGTCTAGCCTTAGTTATTGGAGCTGAGTGTGTCATTGAATCAGGAGGTGATAAACTCCCTCTGGAAAATTCTCGTGCAATAACTGTTTTCTGCGGTTATTCCTTTTCCATTTCTCTGATTAAGTGATACCCTTTTTTTTAAAAATCTTTTTCCCCCTTTACAGCACATCTAAAGAAATATCAGATTTAGAGGGGGAGCTTCTCTCTATTAGAAATCTCCTGTCAACTCAGGCAACTCTTATACATGGCTTAGCTGAAGGAGTTAATGTAGATTCTCTACGATCTAGTTCTGATGGATCTACATTAGATGGGATAACTAACTTCGATGATAGAGAAAAGTCAGACCTTGATAAATGGCTGGTTGAATTCCCTGATCTTCTTGACGTTCTTTTAGCTGAGAGGAGGATCAGTGAAGCTTTGGAAGCACTTGACGAGGGAGATCGTGTTGTGTCAGAGGCTAAGGAGACAAAGTCACTAAACCTAGATACACTCATGTCTCTTCAAAATGCCATAATGCAGCGCAGGCAAAAGTTGGCTGACCAACTTGCTGAAGCTGCCTGTCACCCTTCTACACGTGGTGCTGAACTTCGTTCAGCAATATCATCTCTTAAAAGGCTTGGAGATGGTACTCGTGCTCATACTTTACTTCTAAATGCCCATTTACAGAGATATCAGAACAACATGCAGAGTCTTCGCCCATCAAATAGTTCATATGGAGGAGCTTATACTGCTGCCCTCTCACAGCTTGTATTTTCTGCGATTGCGCAGGCAGCTACTGATTCTTTGTCCATATTTGGTAAGGAGCCAGAGTATACCTCTGAATTGGTCATATGGGCTAAGAAACAGACAGAATCTTTTGCTCATCTTGTCAAAAGGCATGCACTAGCTTCATCGGCTGCTGCAGGAGGCTTGAGAGCTGCTGCTGAATGCGTTCAGATAGCCTTAGGACATTGCTCTCTGTTGGAGTCTCGTGGGCTTTCTCTCTCTCCAGTTCTTGTGAAACTCTTCAGACCTAGTGTTGAGCAAGCAGTAGATGCTAATCTGAGAAGAATTGAGGAGAGTACTGCTGCATTAGCTGCTGCCGATGATTGGGTACTCTCATATCCATCGAGTGCTACACGCCAACCTGGACGGCTCTCAAATGCATCAATCAGTAATATAACAGCTTATCAGTATAGACTTACGACCAGTGCTCATCGGTTCAATGTGATGGTCCAGGTTAATAATTTCTATCCTATATATTATTATCAAATAATGAATTTTGCTTACAATTCACTTTCCGACCCCAGACCCTTTCTTATCGCGGGATATACTGGGTTGTTGTTGTTGTTGTTGTTGTTGTTGCTGCTGCTGCTTACAATTCACTTTCTGCACTTGCATGAACACGATCTTTTCCATGTACTTTGTAACTCTGTTTTCATCTAATATATCTACCTTAGAAAATATGGAAATAAAAGAAAGCGTACCTTGATCATCTGGTTCTTAATTTCTTATTGATGAGAGGACAACCTATGAAAGATTCAAGAGATCATAACATCTCGCCAGAGTGGGGCTGTCTCAGGAAATCAGAGAGTTGGAGGTCCTAAGTGATTACAAGTTGCATATAGCTCTTTTATTTCTCATTCAAACGGATTTGTCTGGGAAAATTATCATTGTTGGTTCAACACTTCAACTCACCTGGCTGGATATTGCTCTTCTTTTTAAAGTTGAAAATTCATTTTTGATCTTGCAGGATTTATTCGATGATGTAGGGCCACTTCTTAGCATGCAGTTAGGAAGTAAAACACTGGAAGGCGTCTATCAGGTTTTCAACTCATATATAAGCATGCTAATAAAAGCACTACCTAATGCAATTGAAGAAGAGGCAAACCTAGAAGGTGTTGGAAATAAACTTGTTCGTGTAGCGGAGAATGAGTCACAGCAACTAGCCTTGCTCGCAAATGCATTCCTGCTAGCTGAGGAGTTGCTTCCTCGTGCAGCCATGAAGCTTTCTGCCTTGAGTCAGGGTGATCACAGTGAAAGACAAGTTCGTAATCCTGAGCAGAGGGAATGGAAGAGGAGGCTCACAGGCTCAGTTGATAGACTCAAGAACAGCTTTTGTCAGCAACATGCTCTGGTACTTATTTTCAACGAAGATGGCGAAGAGGACTGTAATCTTACTGCTGCAATGTACATAAATATGGAAGGGAATGAGGATGAGATCGAGGGGGATCCATCCCTAATATTCAAGGTATTTAATTTATTTGATGCTATTTTTAATCTTGTTGACTTTTCTCAATATGTGAATATCTTGGTCCTAGTCAATTTGAAGTTTTGAACTACAACTTGCTTGATCTTGGCATTAAATATGTTTTAACTGAAGTGAATGGTTGGCATTTTATCTGGCATCCTACATTTATTTTGCATCTCTGCATAATGAAATAACTTCTCCATTACTTGTAGTGTTTTGTGTCAATTAGATTCAGTCTTCAGAGACAAGTTGAACACTTTTCTGTGTTTGAATTACTTACAAGTTAATTTCATTCATATGTGGTATTTTGAAGTCGTTTGTTACCTACACCAGATTAAAATTTTGGTCCCATGTAGTACTATTCCATTAGTTTGATAATGATGGTTTGGTAAATGGATTTGTCTTCCCTTTATTTTGAACGGCTTTTTAGTTTGTCATATATTCTGCCCAAACTAAATCAACCATTTTGTTTACAAACTACATCTTTTTGAAGTAGCTAATGCAGTGGAAATTCATCTTGTTTTTGGGGAAATCTCCATTAAGGGAACGGGAGTGGTGATGGCATTCCCCGCCCTATCTTCATCCCCGTTGACTGGGAGATGGGGACTGCACAGCACATGTTTATTTACATATTGACCCTTGTCTGTATGCTTGTTCTTGTAAATTGTCCAGGAGCTCTTCTTAAAACTGAACAGAATGGCCAGTATCGCCTCAGAGATGTTCGTGGGAAGAGAAAGGTTTGCCACACTGATTTTAATGAAGCTCACAGAAACTGTGATATTATTCATGTCTCAAGACCAAAGCTTTTGGGATGACATTGAGGAAGGACCTCGACCTCTAGGTCCCCTTGGTCTTCAGCAGGTATACAACATAATTTTCTCTTTTCCTCTTGAACATAACTTATTCTTCATGGTTGCTGGTGCTGACCTCGAATTTTACTGGTTACCAAACTGCAGTTGTATTTGGACATGAAGTTCGTCATCACATTTGCAACTTTAGGACGCTACTCATCTCGATATCTGCGGCGTGTTATCAATGAGATCATAAAGAGAGCAATGACAGCATTTTCAGCCACAGGAATGGATCCTTACAGGTACGCAGCATACATGACCATAGTCATTTTCTGTTCATGTCATGTAACAATAAGCCAACTTAAAAGACCATCTCACAACTGATGACGTACTTTTTGCAAATCGTGTTTTAAAACTTGAAAACTTTTAAGTTGGGTCCAATTTTGCTATGTTTTTCTTTAATTTTTCTGTACGGCATTCCACCTGCTCGTCTTTGATCCAAATGCCTTTACTTTCTTCCCGCTCCAGTGTAATAACCGATGAGACCTGGTTCGATAATATCTGTCATGATACCATTGAGAGATTGAGCGGCAACCCCCGGATGGCTAACGGAGATCGGGAGATGAACAGCCCAACTGCTTCTGTGTCTGCTCAATCAGTTTCGTCGATCAGATCTCATGGGAGTTCCTAGTTGCTCGTTACCCTTGGACATTTGTAGATTAGACAGAAGACGAGTTGATCATTGCTGTGCGAGCAGGTTCTGTTTTGTTAATAGTTGAGAACCTCACTACTTATCCCCCCTCATTATCCTCATTTGTTGCATTGTACTTGCTTTTTATAGAATGTAGATTGACTAGTAATGCTCTAGAGTTTTAAATTCATTTTTCAATCATTGATATTCAACTTGTCTTGGGTAAGTTTGAGTTTCCTGGATTCTCCTTCCAACTTCTGGTTTAGTGAAATTGTCTGTGTATTTGGGAGTATTTCGGACTGTTTACCAGAAAACTTTATTTGTTAATAAATTAGATCCTTTCGAAGTATTAAAGAGATTTTTTTTTGTTCATAGGAGGCACTATGCTATTACGGAGTATATTGGAGGACGGATATTTTTCATCGAGTGAAGTTGAAAAGATATAAACGTTTATTGACAAGATAATTTTGTGTATACATGGTCTTACGGCTTTGCGGAGACCGTGCACTCGAGTCTTTTTTTTTCATTTTAGAAAATAATTGTGTATCGATACGAGTGCATCTCAAAATCCCATAAACCCCCCACCTATGCATTCAACCTAATCTTAGTAGAATTTCACCCTTGAGATTCATTTGAACCCTAATTATTGTTCCAATTGTGAACATGTGATCAACTTCCGGTTGGACTCCAGTCTTGGCAACAATCCGAGCTTTTCCTGGAGAAGTATATGGGGGGCAAAATCGTTGCTGCTAGAGGGTCTAGGGTGGCAGGTGGGATCAGGAGAGAGTATTGACGTATAGGGCTCTAGTTGACGTATAGGGCTCTAGTTGGCTGTTTCGGGAGGGACGGCCCATGGCGCCAATTCTTCTTCAACACTTGGACTTGAGCCTCTCCATGGGATCTCTGATTGATTTTGATAAGGGCGTACGACAAAGGGATGTGCTGCTGGAGAACTTTATGGAGGCGGATGTCGAATGTATTTTGGCGATTCCGTTAAGCTTTCGACGACCCCAAGACACCCGGATCTGGTGCCCAAATCGGGACGGGAACTTCACTGTTAAATTGGTCTATTGGTTGGGATGCTGTGGGCATTTGGAGACATGGTTCTAGCGCCTTAATAGAGATGCTGATCAGTTATGGGGATGATTGTGCAAGCTGCGAGCCCCTCCGAAAGTCCTTCTCTTTGCTTGGCGTGCCATGCACGGAGCCCTTGCTGTCCGGACTAGCCTCGTGAACCGTCATGTGTTGGAGTAGGCAATTTGCGAAGGGTGTGGTCCGGAAGATGAGACATCACTCCATGCCCTGCTCGGATGTCCATCGACGGATTTGGCCTGGGAGGGATCACCATTGGCAGCCCGTGTACGAGGTCTGGGGAGCCTATCTATGGTGCAAATCGTCAACAACATTCATGAGGTCAAGGGCTCGATGGGCCTTTTGGAGTTCTTCACCAATGCGTGGATTGCATGGACGACTAGGAATATGAGGCTCTTCGATGACGGACCTCCCAACGTCCCATTGCTAAGGGATGGGTTTTGAAGGTTCGTTCATGGGTATATGGCGATCTGGGAAAGTCGAAATGAAGGGCCTCGGAGAGCAACCGCCAAATCATCGGGGAAAGCACATGGTCTAGACCGTAGGGGGGTGTTGTTAAGGTGAATATGGATGCGGCCTTAATGGATGGTGGGAGCGTGTGGCTGGGTGCAGTGGCTCGGGATAATATGGGGTGCCTGTTGTTAGCTACAGTCAAACGGGTCAAGGCAAGTTGGGATGCTAATATTGCGGAGATGAAGGTTTCACTCATGGGGGTCGAGTAGGATGCTGCACAGAAAATACATAGTCGGATTTGTTGCATCTCATCAAATGCCTGAGTGCAGGGGCCTCTGTTTGCTCTTACTCAAGGGTGTTAGCGATGATATTTTAGCTATGACATAAAGTTTGTCTTCTTTCTCGTTTAGACATGTAAGGCAGAATGGTAACATTTTAGCACATTCAGGGGCTAAGCTTATCCCACCAAATGGTGTTGACTATGTATTTTCCGATCCGTTTCCGCAAAGTTTGATCGAGCTTGCGAAGATCGATCTTATATAATAACATTTGCCACCGTTTACTAAAAAAAATGTTATTGAAGATCAGATGTCAATTTCTAATTCATGTAATTAAGATACTCCTATTTGGAAAAAGGGATTCAAGATTTCAAGAAGATGAGGATTGATATGATTATATGGATTTAATTATAATTAGGGAATAAATAAATTTGTTGATCGATTGTAACGACCCAAATATAAATATTCGGGTACGTTTCGAAGGATTGAATACCTTCGTTTGGATCTTGCAATTCCAGTACAGATTGAGTTTTAAAACATAGTTTTAGTGATCAAAGAAGGGATTTCGCACCCTAAAATTCACGATAGGGCCGTTAGGTCCCCCGAACCTGTCCTAGTTGCCTAAGTCGCTCAAAACGTTTTAAGTTCGAAAGCATAAAGAAGGATATATCATAATACAAGTTGCCACGGCATGGCCGGGTCAAAACGGAATACGAGGAAATAAGTAGCAAAAGTATGAAGTTCAAGTCGGTCTTACTCCCCCTCTCACTGCGCCATAAGATATCCCCCGCCACAACAACACATGATCAAGCAAGGGTACGGGTACCTGAAACTAACCACGAAGTCAAGGCCGAGCCACTCATGCGGGCCCTGAAGACCTCGCTGAGGACATATAATACGCTCTAAGCCTAGATGAGAATGATCTAATGCAATACCGAAATATTAAAACACACAAGCATGTTGACATGATATATAATATGCAGAAATACGGTAAATGGCCCAAAGAATGCCAAACGGCATATCCCACTCAAAAACCACGCCCATACCAGGGTGACGACTCATCCACTCCCATACCTAGGGTGGAGACCACTCTACGCCCATACCTAGACGTAAAGACCAGTTCATATCCGAGATCATATAGTGTCCATATCATGCTCATGTAAATATCTCCATAATATCCATCATCATGCTCATATAATCAGACTCGTATGACAGGACTCGATTAGGTACGAACCCGATGGGGCTGGGTCGTCCTATGACCCTAGCAAAGACCCTACACTCACGACTTACGGCCGTTTCTACCAATCGCATTCAGAATACGTATGCTCATTTGTTAATGCAGAACCTAGGCATGCTACTACATGACATGCTATTATAATGCCTACATACTATATGACACATCAGGCATGAGGTTCTAACTTGAGTAAGCCCCGGAGGACTTACTTGGAGGTGCCGAACAGCAAAGTAAAGCAGCAAGAGTAAGCTAGTCACGTCACGGATCACCTAATAATTTAATAAGAAACAATTATAAGTCTAAGTACAGAAGGACCCATTTACCGCTACACATAACTAAGTAAAGCTAAAAGAACTCATTTATCATCATCAAGCCATATCATCGCATAGTCTCATCTCATCTCATATTCCAACATGTATTATCTCATTCTTGTTATCATCATCATCATCATCACCCTCATCATCATCATCATGCTTTAATTCACATATATTCATTTTCATGTCATAACTCATAAGGTTTACAAGTAAGGTTCATTATTAAATTCATCAAGTCAACTCCAGTAAATTGGTTCCAAAGTTTCCCAAGTCATCAAATCTCAAGAAAGTCAATTCAATAGTTAAACAATTTATTCTAAATTAATACTTAGCCAATTCTAATTTTAAATATTTAAACCTCTTTTTAAATCCATTTCAACAAGTCAAGTCATTAAAATAGTTCCGGCATTTAGAAAAATTTTAAACTTCTTAAATAATTCAACTAACCATATAATGCCAAAAATAACTTATTCACATAAATAATTCTCAAACAAATCAAATCAAATAAATAAATAATAATTCAGAAGGTATAATTAAATAATTCCTAATATACATATATATATATTTAAATAACACAATAAATAATAAAGAGTCAACAAGTTGATGGACCATATAATAATCAAGAATCAAGAATAACCTTAAAACAATATGTAACCAATTAGTAAATACTCAAATAAGTCGGATTTTTAAATAACTTATAATAAATATTTCAATTAATTAACAAATAATTAAAACAGAATAAATTAATAAAAATTTATATAACAATTATATAGTATATAAAATAATTAAATAGAACAAATAAGACATAGTAATCAGCCTAGAAAACCCAAAATGAAGGCCCAAACCCGGATCCGAAAATCGAGCCCAACCCAAAAGCCCATACCCTTTTCAGTTTTTAAATGAACCGAAAAAAAAGAGCTGAACCGGACCGAGTCAACAGAAAAAAGAAAAAGGAGAACCGGGTTGGACCGAACCCGTCCCCTTCCTTGCTCTGTTCTCTGGAAGGAAAAGAAAAGGAGGAAGGGCGGAAGAACTCAAGCTCGCCGGAGCTCCAATCAACCCAACCCACACTCAGCCTGATCGACCTCCCTTCCCGACCACCATGGACCCAAATAGACACAAACGCAACCAAAGGAAGGGGAGGAAAACGGAGCTCACCGAGGGGGCGTTTGAAGCTTCGTGCGGCGTCTCCGATGCCGGTTGGGTGCTCTAAGGACGAAGAAGAGCTCAGGTGCCTAGGTCGAACAAAAGAGCTTATAAAGGTGCACCTTTAGGGGTTAATTTGCTCGGTAACAAAAGAAAATAAACCAAGACCGACCTTCGAATCGAAACGGGGAATGAGGGAGGAGATGGCGGCTTCGAGGGGGCTCGGACGTCGAAGATGGTGATGCTGGGGCTGCTGCAAGATGAAGGAGGAAGCGGCGCTGCTAGTTGCTTAACGAAAACGAGAGGAGAGGGAGTGGGTGTGCTCGACAATGGTCGAAAAACAGGGGAAGCCTTCGGGTGGGTTTCCGGCGACGACGTGGAGGGTGAGAGGTGGCAACTGGTGTTCGCGGCGGTGATGATTGTAGAACGGAGGAGAGGGATGGCGGTGGTGGTGATAGTGGCTCGGAAAAGGGGTGGAGTTGAGGGAGGTTTTGTGAAGGTTTGAAAGGGGTTGAAGAGAGGGAGGAATGGGTGTGCAGGAATAGGGGGCAGGGGTACTGTAAGATTAGGTGGGAGGGTGGCTAAAAGTGAAAAGTAATGGGAGCAAAGTCAAATTTTAATACCCGTAAATAAATTCCGAAACCCGCCTTTCGACCTTAACCCGTCGCGATTAAAATAAATTAAAATGAACATTCGATTTCGAAATAAATAACGAAACCCGAAATTATTTTTAAGCCTTGGAAAAAGAAAAAAAAATATAAAGCGGAATTACTCGTTTTCAAATTTGAGTCACAAGTTTATGCCGGAATTATTCGAAAGAATTTAAATTAGTCATTGGCTTGAGAACGGAGATTTTTGGAATTTTTCGGAGTCTCATAATTTGAATAAATTTTTTTTTATCGAAATCAAATTTAAATTTATAAAAAAATTTATTTAAAAATCTCGGTCTTTACATCGATGAGCATCAAGTTCATCAACTATTAAAAGATAAATGTATGCTATTCCAACAAGTCCATTTTTGCCGGTGAAATTAGATAAGCATACTAACTCTTTCAAAAAAAGCGCTAACACAATTCTTTCATGATAATCAGTCCTTTAACATACCAAAATCAAATGCATTTTCCCGTGGGAAAAACACCTGTGATAAATTTTAGATTGGATTTTTGTATTTGTACTGTGGTTTTCGGATCATTGAATCGATGGGATCGATCGAGAGGAAGCTAGGGTTTAGATGGAGAGAGCCCATGTTGAAGAAGAGAATGAAAAAAAAATAGTGGAAGTACTTATGTGTGCAATTTAATGAAAATCATCTTGTTAATAGCCATTTCATCTTCTCGTCAACAACCCTTATGTTTTTTTTTATTGTGTAAATTACACAAAACGGCCCATTACATATTCTTCATTTTACTTACCACTCGTTATATATGAAATTACACAAAATCACCCATTAAAGATACTTTGTTATATAAAAAAAAGCCACTCGTGCAAATTATTTTGAAAAAAGTTTGTCAAATTGACCAAAATAACCTTGCTAATTGATGCAATCAAGGATGAGCTTCTGTGACTCAAACACTGACCTTGATCCAGGCGAGCTATCAAGATCGATTCGAGGACTGTTGGAAGAAGAGTATGTCCTCCTCAAGAGAAATAAGAAGGCTCCGCCATGGAAGAAGGTCCAAAGGTGCAAGGCGAGCTGATGCCCACGTTTTGGTTCATTCATGACAGTTTGACAACTTTCCGATGTCTCAATAAAATGGGCCGTTCGGAGTCTATATTTATCGGATTTGGTCGTGCCATACTTTGTTGGAACAAAGACGAAAAGATATACTGTATAACTTTGCTGTTGAAGGTTTTTCAAGAATCAATCTTGAGCATGGCCGAAAATCATCATCTTTGCAGCTGTCACTGTATGGACGAATTTACCTATATTTATTGAATTAATTTATTATTTAAGCATTATATATTTAGGAATAATGTAAGTTAGAATAATATCTATTAGTTGACTTTTCAATTAATTGATATTATTTCTAATTATTTTTATTTCATATTTTCTACTAGGGTAAAAAGTGGAAAAGGAAGAATATCCTTGGGGGATTTTCCTTAACCACTAAGTATTTGACGTTTCAAACTATCTGGGATTTAATTATTATTTTATTAGTCATGTCAATCCTTTGCAAGGAAAGAATGATTTAGGGTTTCTAGGTTTATGTTTCTTATTTAAACGTTCATTTGATTCAATAAAAATTAGATTGAGTAGATTGGAGAAACCCTTGGCTAAGGGTTCTCTGATATCAATCCAAAAGTCTTTGCTTCCATTCTCTCAAGATCTTCCATCAATACTTTCAATCGTTCTTTCTAAACAAATCATCCAAACACAAAGAAGAAGAATCCAGCAAAACCGTCGCTGGAAACACAGGAAACTCTGTTGCTATTCGCACAGGAACAGTAGCCGCGCCCGCGGCTCCCTTGGTCGCGCCCGCGGCCTCTCTAGTGTTCGTGGCTATTGTTCTACAACGTTGGATCCGTGAGGGTTGCCTTATTTCCGTCGCTTTTAACCCATCAAATACTTCAATACCTTCATTCAACATCAAGAGAAATCAAGGACTTTGCAAGATCGGGCCATCAACAAGTTGGTATTTTTTATTCAAAGCCCACAAGCTAAGGATCGGGAATAGCAACGCATAACTAATTAACCAAAATTTCATTTCACTACCTTTGAAAAGTATGAAAACTTGCAAATTTTAAAGTCAAACCTCTCAAGTCAATGTTTCTTTCTGTTTGAATTCAAATAATCCCAACTCATTCATGAAAATCAAATATAGAGAAATAAAAATAGGGTGTAAGGGTAAAACGAATAAATATTGTATTATATTAATATAAATATGACATTATGTGGATATGAATATGTGAATATTATGGTGTGTAAATACGAATATGTTGTTATTTATTTTAAGGGAAAACTAATTAAAATACCCCCATCTTTAGAGGTATGGTAAACATATATCCCCACCTTTTAAATGTAATAAAAATACCCCAACCTTTAAGGGTAGTGTTAATTTATCGCCCCCGATTTTTTCATGGGCAAAAAATGCTGATAATTTTTTTTAAATAAAATACCGGGCTATCTCATTTATTAGTTTCCTTAAACTCGTAAAAATATTCACTTAAATTCAAGATTAAAATAAAATACCTATAATGATAAAGTTTTTTTAATCATTTTGTTTACAAATCAGCACTAAAAATCCGGTATAATTCTTGGTTTCATGGAGAAAAAGGAAATGAGGGGTTAGACAGAACAAACTAACAAAATAAAATTTTGGTTTTATTAAACTGAAATTTTGCTAATTTAAAGAAGCACCACTTTTCTCTAAGTGGCGATGATGGTGAGTTTCAAGGGACAAAAAGGGTTTCAAGAAGATCGATAAAGAGAGCAGGTGTATCAATAGAGTCCAAGTTTTGTAGGTTATTTGTGAAAATAACCGGATGGGTTTAATAAAATCGAAATTTTATTTTGTTTGTCCGGTCTAACCCTTATTTCTTTTTTTCCAAGAAACCAACAATTATACTGGACTTTAGTACTTATTTGTAAACAGATTGATTTTTTTAAAAAAAACTTTTATCATTATAGGTATTTTATTTTTATCTTTAATTTAGGAGAATATTCTTGCAATTTTTAAGGAAACTAATAAATACGATAGTCTGGTATTTTATTTTTTAAAAAATTAACAACATTTTTTGCCCATGAAAAAACCGGTGGCAATATGTTGCCACTATTCTTAAAGGTTAGGGTATTTTTTATTACATTTAAAAGGTGAGGATATATTTTTACCATACCCCCAAAGGTGGGGGTATTTTAATTAGTTTTCCCTTATTTTAACCATCACCCTCTTCAAGTTACAAAAGATCTTCATCTCTGCAATTTTTGATGTGATGAATGTATTGCTTTGAGAGGTAGTTAATGCTTGATTGCAATACACGTCACTAGTTGTTACTTTCAAATACATACATGTGCTAATTAAATAATAATATATTTCATTTTTTGTAGGGAGATGCATACATTTAAATCATATGTATGCAACAAAGCACGATTAGAAGGTTCAATAGTAGAAGTTTATATTGCAGATGAATATCTTACATTTTGTTTGAGATACTTGACCAAGACAGAGACAATTTAATCGTGTACAATGAAAAAATTATCCAATTGAATCATGCTCTTTTGGCCTCTCTATATTCTTAAAAGTTTGTAAGCCTTTAGGAAAGGTATCCTACAACCGTTTATGTTTCGATGAATGGAGACAAGCTCAGTCTTATATCTTGAAAAATTGTCCAGATGTGGATCATTTTTCAAGGTAATTTTTTTACAAGAAGCTTATTTATTAGACCGAAGACTTCCTATTACAATCAACTTATTGAATGCAAAAACAAACTTTATTTCTATTATTTGCAGATAATATGAAAATATTGAAGGTCAAACAATCAATTTCGCGTCATGGTTTGAACAAAGAGTGAGCATTTTTTTTATATTTAAGTAGTGAGATTTTATTTGCATGTCCTAATCATAATCTTATATGTATCTTTTTTTCCATCATTATTTTTTTTACGGAAATTTCGCGTGGTGCCCTTGAGGTAAGGTCTTTTTCACGGGGTGTACAAAAGTTTGACGTATTTCGCCAAATGCCCCTAAGGTTTTTATTTTTTCCGCCTCCTGCCCCTCTCTTTAATCCGTTAACATTTTTGTTAAAAAAATAAAGGGAAAAAAACTCCATCTATACATATGGGTTCTGACTTATGGGCAACCCCGATCCTTCTCGCCGCCATCCAAAACAAACCCTGATCCTCCAAAACCCGATCTCTGATAGAGCTACTAGAACAAAAATTCGAGAGAACTCTCACTGATCCTTGGGTAGCATGCTCAATCTCCTTGGTTGTTCGAGTCTGTTTCGGGGTTCTCGGTGCTTCCTCAATTTCAGATCTATGGGCGTGGTGGTTTCGTTAGTTGGCGAAGACAGCTGCTACTGTTTATGGTTGGAACAAGGTCCCAAGTTCTCCCCAGATCGAGAACAACAGGTGGATTCTCTCCATCTTTGTATATTCATTGAACACTATCTCTAAAGCTTTGAAAACCGTCGAGACTCATAATTTTATATTCTTTGTATGCAACCTAGATCTTGAACATTTGAATATTGATTAAGAAAATAAGTTCATTAAGAAAGTAATTTTTAGCTTATTAGCTCAACGGGAGAGCATTGTGCTCATGCACAAAGACGTGGGTTCGAATCCCATATAGACTAATTGAATCTAGAACCATTTAAGTATTGTTTAATTGAATTTGAGAAAATAAATTGAAATTCTTTTCCAAATCACTATGTTTCTGCACTTGATTCCATACGTACAGTTGAACATTCATATGAAAATTTATAGTTGATCCTCTAGGCATTCATGAAATTTGAACACACGATTTGTGGGCTATCATCACTATTCCGAGATTGCACATTGAGGCTATACTAAAGAGAGTCAGCCCGCTCCACAACCATTTCCGTTTAGCAAATTTGCACAAAACCAGCTATATATGACAACAACTTCCCCCTATGTTTGTTATGACAGTAACCAAAACTTGCAACTTCTAATCCCCGCAGCTAACTCCAAAAAATTTATGAGAAAAATCCTGTTGATAGAAATCAATGCTAGCATCAACACTTTTTTTCCCCATTCTCTCTTTCCCAGCTTGAACCCAAACAATACTCCTACAAACTTGGCTAGATTATGTTTTCCCATGTTCATACTTCAATGTCTATTTTTGGTTAGATTATTGTCAGCTTATCTCATAGATTTCAATACAAGAAGATTTAGTTGCAAAAAAGAGGAAAGGCAACATTGCTTCATCATAAATACACTACCATAGAAAGCCTATGCGGGGCTCGAACCCGCATCATTGTGCGTGAGCACATGACTCTTCCATTTGAGCTAATAGGCTTAAACCAAAATTAAGGGCACTTTAGAAATCTAATTTTTGTTTTTATGAGATCCTAACACTCCACCAGCTGCTATTAAAATTCTTTGTTCACATGTGCTATCTAAGTTGTTTATTAGCAAACTGCATTTTTAGTATGGCCATTTTTAAAAACATTTCGTAAGCATTGCTTAAAATTCCACTAGACCAATGTGCATTTTAAACATTTTTTATGGCTAGTTTTTTAGTATTTGCATTCTAGAAGTACAACAAATATTAAATGCCTAATAAGGAGATAGAAAAATGGAGATGTTAGGTGGAGGACATCACTCTTGCTATTGCAACAGAACCACATAAAAATGTGTAAGATTCACATCATCAAATTTTGCCTTTTCCAATTTTTGAATTTCACAAAAGTTGAATTTGTAAGATGCATCTTACAGAGAATGTGCAAAAAGAAGTAAAAATGTGCAAACAGAAATCTGTAAGATGCATCTCCATTATACAATAATTTCAAGACAACATATAACTATATAAATTCAGCAAAATAATTTTGAACCCTAGTTTCAAGACAAGATGCATCTGATCCATAAAACAAACTCATTAAGTAGGAATTATTGTATAATTTTGAACCCCGGTTTCAAAATTGAGTAGGCAAGATGCATCTTCCATTATACAAGAATTGAAGACAATTTCAAGACAAGATGCATCTTCCATTATACAATTTTGAACCCCAGTTTTTATTTTTGGAGAAATATTGAAGATAATGGAATTTGATTCCTACTCAAATCTTGGCAAAACAACATATAACTATACAAATTCAGCAAAATTGTCTTCAAATTGTTCGTATTGTTGATATATATCTCACCAAAAAAACATATAAATCTAGCAATCCAAAAACTTATATCAGTCCACAAACGAATAAAGCCCCAAATCCCCAAACCCTAAAGCAGATAATTTAGAAGGGAGACAAAATCAAATATATGTCATAAAATTAGATGTTTTCTGATCCATAAAACCAACCAACAAAATCCAATTCCAAGATTCTACAATGATAATCCCCCAAAAATCCCAAATCGAAAAACCTAAATCCCTAAAATTGTAAATCCCGTTGAATTTGATAGGAGAGACTTACCTCACAACAATGGATGGTGTCCGTCGCCTCCTCCCTCCTAGCGTAGGGCAATCTCAGGTGGTGAGGCGAGCCTGACTCCAAACTTGAAGTTCCCTTCCTCCTGGTATCGATGGCGTCGAGGGTCGGTTCTCTCCCTTCTGATGGTGAGCTCAACATGCAAACGTTTCCTTTCTTTCTTTTTCTGTACTTAACTCCGTTATAACGTTTTTTATAAAAAAACAAGCTAAGGGCATTTCACGAAAAAAATGGAAACCTCAAAGGTATTTGACGAAATATCCCAAACTTTCGTATACCTCGCGAATTTGACTATACCTCGAGGGCACCAACCGAAAAATCCATTTTTTTTTATTACATATATTAGAATAATAAACTTTGGATGCAAGGAGGTCAAGGTCTGAATGAAGAACTAATATGTTTTGAAGCAAGTCCAATGAAAAGTATTGCCACTTAATTATCGTGGTTATGTGGTTAATGGTTATATATTTTATACTAGAAGACATCATAAAAAAAACACAAAATAGTGGAGTAGTTGTAAACATAGAAGTGGATAGTGATTGTAGAGACTTTTATGAAGTATTAAAAGAGGTGGTGGTTCTGGAGTATGATCCCTTATCTGATAAAAGGATTCCTAGAGCTGCATTGTCTAGATGCAAGTGGTTCGATGTATACAATGATGGGTAATGGATCAAGAATGATAAATTTGGAAATGTACTTCTTAATGTGAGCAGGAGGTTATGAACAGATGAGCCATTTTCTTTAGCAACGCAAGCCTCTAGGTGTTCTATATCAACACTCAAAGGAACCAAATTGGAGGGTAGTCATAAAGACAAGTTTGCGCAATTATTTCGATATTCCAAACAATGGTGACATCAATGAAAACAAAAAAGAAGCTAATTTAAGGACTTGGGAAGATGTACTTTGAAGCATTCAAGAGATAGTTGAAGAGAGTGGTAATTTAATTTCTATTGTTAGAAATGACATTGAACCAGAAACAATTAGCATCGATGAGATTGATATTGTTGCATGTCATGATGACATTGAGGAGGATGAGGATGATGGGGAGGATGGAAATGATGATGATTTAGAAATTGGAGATGATGGTGTCGAGGGTCAAGACCAATGGCACATCGCTTGAACTTCTCTTTAAGCATTAGAAGAAAACCTTAATGTATATAAACAACAAGGGCAAAACCCTTTCATAATTGAATTTCTCATTTGGTATTGCTAATACGATAATCTCCCCGGCTTAGAGCTTTGTGTTTCTTATGATGATTTTCCATTGTGCATGATGGATTTTGATTTAAGTATGTGTCATTTTCATAAAGAACATTGATTATATTGTGCATAATTGATTAACTACACTAACTCATCATTTATATAGGGCCACGAGTTCTTTACAATCTCACTCGCAATCAATTCAACAAGACCAGGGGTGTACCGGGTCTGCCGATTCCTAGGGAACTTGGAACTCATATTGAGAAAATCGAATATTACAACAATCACAAAAAAAACATATGGTGATATGAATTTGCTAATTCAATTTTCCTCTAACCATGTAATATGAATTTGTTGAGTTTTATTTTGTTTAGCTTCAGTGGGACAACTCTTGTTTTGTTTTGATCCATTCCACTTGATTTCTCCTAATAATAGGGAAAATACATGAGGTCAAACGAGGGGTATCAAGTGACAGATTGAGAGAAAAGCAAGTTTGGTGTTAAGCCTTCATGTCACATAACGAAAGATATGAGAAGAATAATTCGTGAGAATGCAGATTATTTTATTACTAAAGTTGGTTAACATTTTATTTACAATGTAGGTATTATAAAAATCACATTTTAAAAATAAATATATTTTCACTCATTCATTTATCATAAGATACTCTATAATATATTCTAGCTTTTTTCACACAAATAATCATAGTAGATGGAAGACAATGGATAACATGTATAAAGAGAGATTATTGAAAAAGATCTAGGTAAAACTCTTCTCTCTTGTACATGAAAAATACATTATTTTTTATATTCCACCCTTTTGATATCTATGTAAAAACTACTTTCTTGTAGGCTGGATGGAATTTTCTCGATGAGAAAAGTGTTAATTGGGTTGTGGAGAACCAATGTAAGACAGTTTATTGGCAATGGTGCTATATAGGCTTAAAGAATAATATTTTGATGGATTTTCTATAGCTAAAGTACTCAAGAATTGTCCCAAAAATGTTAACCACGCTGACTGGAAATGGATAATAGAGAATTATTAGGGTTCAGAGAAGCAAAAGGTGAATTGATTTATAGCATATTTTGATTGATTTTCAATAGTTAAAGTTGTTATTTTCTATCAAAGTTTGTTAATAAGATGTATTTTTTATGTCTAATTTATATTAATATTGAATTGATTTATAGTGTATTAGTCAAATTAATTGAGGCAATCAAGTAAAGCAAAAGGTGAATGCTATAAACTGATCAAAGTCAACAACTATACTTCTTGACACGTTGGTAACGAAAAGAACCTTTTCCTTTATAAATTCTTACTTTTATATTTATAATAAACTAATTTACCTCGTAGAAAAAGGATCGACGTCTAGCACTTGCATCTAAAGCCCCTGAAGAAGCCCCCCAAAGTACTGAAGATGGTAGTGACCCAAGAATTGAACAAATCCTATAAGAGGTTGATATGAGCAATATAACAACATTAAAGAAAACATCGCCCTAATATTTGGAAAACTTAACCAGTTAGCAATAACCTAATTGAGCATTTGGACCAATAGAAACAGAAAGATTTTTGACCAATGCAATTCTACAACCATACAAAAAATGGAATTATTTACGAGACACACTATAAAAAATGGAATAAGGTTGCAAGAACTGAAAAGAAAACTCAAACATGCACAAATGGCAGAATACCACTGATGAGCAGAAAAACCGGTCGTTGGATCTCGCCAAAGAAATCTCTAAACTCAAATACTAGTATAGTAAGTCAGGGTATCGTCCCACGGAGATCATGTGATTAGCGGTTCTCTTGCTAACAATTCATACATCAAAGAAAGAGCGAATTGATAGTAATGAAATAAAGCAAAGCAAAACAATAAAGAGCTAATTGATAGTAATGAAATAAAGCAAAGCAAACAATAAAGAGCGAATTGATAGTAATGTAAGAGCGAGTTGATGGCTTCACCCACTCATCGCAAAATGGGTAGTTTCTCGATCCTCAGACTTCTTTCTATTATTCCCGTTAATGGTTTATGTATGCATGATAGGTGATCACACTTCTTACTGACGGGCGTAAAGTCGTTGGTTCCCTGTCAAAAATAATCCAAACCTACTAACTAGTATAGTTGATAAGTCCGTAATAGATCCACGAGGAGAATTAACTTTCCTACATACTCAGATTGCTAAAAAAAAGTAACAAGATCAAGAGTAATTGCAAAATAGAAATAAATAAGAATAATAAAGATTGCAATGGTGATTGATTGATAACAACAGTGATGAAGTAGTTTCACCTACAAATTCTCAATAATGGTTGGTTTATTGATCATTGACTCTCTTTCAATTTATTCTACTTATGTTGATTAATCCGACTTTGGTTTAAATGGATTATTATTCCTTGTAGAGATGACAATCCCTTACATCTATATGCAACCCTAACCCTGCAGGATTTAACATACAAACAACAAAAAATTCCTAAAGTACCATGAAGAATGGTCCGATATCCTAAACAACTATAGTATGGTGTTGAGAGTTATCATCCCCTTCAACCCTAGCAACTTAAGAATTGATGTTTAACCAAACTTTCATTACCCTGCATAATCAAGATCTCCTCGTGGAATCACCCAATTGTGCTCGCTACAAAAGGTCTAATTATTCTCGCGAATCAACTGAAACCCTAGCACGATCCAATTCTACAAAGATGGCCAATCAAAATAGAATTAACAACACAAAATTAGCATGAAGATAATGAATTAATCATTTTAATAACATAGAATTCAATTCTCACAAATCAACGAACCATGTCTTTGAATTGTAGGCGAAACTAAAGAGGTTTAGTGCTTCATACCGATGTAGAAAATCTTCATCATCATTCCTCGGTTGTCTAATGAATGAAACTAATGAAAAAAATCTTTTATATGCTCAAAACCGTCTCTTAAAAACCCTAGTCGAATAAGATAAAGATTGCCATAATTAAAATATTTGAACAGAATTTGGAATTCTATTGATGGGCAAAACAGGCGGGCGTCGTTCTTTAGCCTCGGTGACTTTTACCTTTCGATGTGGTGACCTTAATTTTTTCACAGAGACTAGATCTCATCGAGAGCTTTCCAACGCATAGTCATAATGGCAATCGGACATCCGAGGTCCTGAGAAATCGCGTTTTAAGTTCAGCTCACCGCGCGGACAGCTTTTGCGACTCGCTGTCGTTTCAACTCTTAGACCTTGATTCCTTGCTCCCTTGCTCCTCGGATTGTCTTGAATCTTTCTTGGCTTGTACCTTATCTCTCATTATCTCCATTTGATCCATTATTTCTACACCTTTCGAGCTCGGATCTTATGATCTACAAATAAGCACTAAAAACAGTAGATTTCGAATTACAAAAACCAAATGATCAAGAATGGAATTTATCTATAAACCCTATCTAATGCAACCTAAAACTATATTAAAACTATTTAGAATGCATATACAAAATATACATTATCACTTACTCTAGCATAGGGGTCGAGTCGCATTAAGTCCCAATATCCTAGCACCTAAACAATATTATTCCATTATTAGCAACTTTGTCACCTAGTTGTCATCCTAAACATTGCTTCAAAAGGCAATACTCCTTAGATGTCGATCTACCTACACTATCCAGATTCCTGAACCATTCCCACATAGTGTGTTTACTACTACAGGTGCGCGACGGTAGTCTAAACCCTGTGTTGATGCGATTATATCTAGGTAGCTAATCTAAACATATAGCAGTATAAACAATAGAAAGAAAATGAGACTGAAATAAACATAGATAGACAAAACCTAGAAGTAGCCCTCACGACACACCAAACTCATGTCTTGAATTGCGAGCAAAATAAAGAAATCCGCCTAGCATGACCATCTCTATACTAAATATAAAAAGAAAAGATTACTTAGGGTTCCTCCATCCCAAGACGAAGGTGGAACCCTCTCAAAGAGGTGATGAATGAATTGTAACTTGAATAATGAAAAACCTAAAACTACAGGTCTTTAGATAGTGCTTATGTCCTGACTGCCTAACACCCTAGATATGCTGATCCAGAAGGATAGAAAAGGATAAAATTCCATGGCTTGCACAGTAGGTAAAAGATTTGCGTGAAACCCTAGCAGCCTCCGACACGCATGCTTGCACGCCATAGGTTGGAGTGGCAGACCTTAATGGAGGCTAGAAGGGGTCATTGCTCCTCCGGGCGCAAAAAAAAAAAAAAAACTAAGTCATATCAATCTTCAGAAGTTGCAATGCATGGGTGTCATTTGCATGTAAGTGTAATGATTGGTTTATTATTATCTACCCACTTCATTTGACTTTTACCCTTATACAACACTTACTTTATTATTTTTTAATTCTTCTACTCTAGTAAACCACAAAGTATCACTTTATCTCTGCTCTTTCTCACATTCTTCTATTCAATTATTAATTTTATAGAAGCTTCAAGAACACACATTTCTGAGTTTGGATTGCTTGGTACATGCCTACACGGACTACATCTTCATCTACATCACTAATCAACGGTATGTCTTCTATTCCTCTATTTCTTATTTTCTTAAATGGTCACTTTATGTTCATATAATTGTATTTATATGTTCATCACCCATCAATAAATTAGATTAGCAAAATGAAAAATTTGAAGACAATTGATTCATTTTTCAAAAGAAACACACAGAGGAAGTGGCTCAATCTTCTGTGCTTGAATCTCATTTGAATCTTACAAGTGATTTAGAGGAAAGTAGAGCAACTACTATTGCTACACAATCTGCACGAAAATATTGTAAACTTCCAGAAATATGTTGAACAACCTAAATTGAATGTCAAGGAATTTGATATTGCGAAGATAGAAAGAGATCCCGGTAAACGCCCAAGAATGTAGGATTATCTAGTCAACCAGCGCAATGAGATTATATGTGCTTATTTAAAACTTGGCCCTTTTCAAATTCAACTTGAAAACTTTCTAAAGTTGGGAAAGAAACACAATCGTCAATTTCAAGCGTCATGGTACATGTAATTTTCTTCATGGCTTGAATATTCTCCCTCTACCGATGCAGCATATTGTCTTCCTTGTTATTTGTTCACAATGAAGCCAAGCCAACATCCTGGTTGGGATGTATTTTGTGTGAAGGGATTTAGAAATTGGAAGAAGGTTAATGATGGGAAGAAATGTGTATTTTTAAATCATATTTGAGAGGATCCTTGCTCACCTCATAATATGACTATGCAAGCTTGTGATGATTTGTTATTGCAGTCAAGGCATATAGATAAAGTGATTAATATGCAAACACAAGAGCAGATTTTAAATAATCGATTGCGAGTGAAGGCTTCCATTGATGCAGTTCGTCACCTAGCGATTCAGGGATGTGCTTTTCGAGGTCATGATGAAAGTCCGGAGTCTAAAAATCCTGGTAAATTTCTAGAGTTGGTTAAACTTTTGGCTACATATAATGAAAAGATGGCACAAACAGTTTTAGAGAATGCTCCCAAGCATGCCAAGTATATTGCACCTTCAATTCAAAAGGAAATTTTACAAGTGATGGCTTGCAAAGTGAGGAGTAAGATTCGTCAAGATGTTGAGGATTCAAAGTTTTGTATTATTTTAGATGAAGGTCTTGACGAGTCTAAAAGAGAAAAAATGGCTCTTGTTTAGAGATTTGTTAATAGAGAAGGTTTTATAGAAGAGCGCTTCTTAGATATATCTCATGTCAAAGACACTTCAGCAGCAACTTTAAAGAATGAAATTTGTGTCATTCTTTCTCGGCATTCACTTGATGTACAAAATATTTGTGGACAAGGATATGATGGAGCTAGCAATATACGAGGAGAGTGGAAAGGATTGCAGGATTTGATTCTTAATGATTGTCCATATGCATACTATGTGCATTGCTTTGCTCATAAGTTACAATTGACCCTTGTTGCTACATCTCGCGAGGTAATTCTTGTCCATCAGTTTTTCTCTAATTTGATCTGTATTATCAATATGGTTGCATCTTCTTGTAAATTCCATGATGAGTTATAAGATGCTCAAGTAGAAGAACTTGCTCATTTGTTATCTATTGATGAACTTGAAAGCAGAAAGGGATCAAACCAGGTTGGTACAATAAAACGACCAAGTGATACTCGATGGAGTTTGCATTTTCAATATCTTTGTAGCTTGATGCAGTTGTTTTGTCCAACCATTTCTGTAAAGACCGGAAAAGTTAAAATATTATTTTCTTACAATATTAAATTATGTTCGGCTTTAAAATTAAGATTCTAGAAATTTTTAAAATTTCCGTTCTCGAGCAACTAAATTTTATTTAAAAGAACGTCTATATAGTTTTGAATTGGGTTTAGAAATGGATTTTGATTTTTCGGAGATCGAGCAGTATAAAATTAATTTGAGCTACGAGTATTGATTGAAATTTATTTAATTTTCAATTTATCTTGAAATTGAATTAGAATTCGATTTAATTTGATTTAGTCGGGATTCGATCGGGCGAGCGGGTTTCGAGTCTATTCCGTTAATTTGAATTCTTTCGTGGGGACCCATTTCATTTATTTTATTTCCCCTTTTCTTTTCTTCTCTCTCTCTCTCTCTCTCTCTCTCTCTCTCTCTCGGCAGCCTCTGCCTCATTTCAGTGCACAGCCCTCCCTCCTCACTGCCTTGTGGTCCTGTATACATACCCACATCCCCTCACACACACCCTCATTTCACAATACCCAGCAACACACCCTCCTCCTCATCTGTTCACCCCTTTCCTATCCATCCGCCACCATCTTACCTCCTCACCACCACCACACCATCACCACCATCAGCCCTGAGCTCCACCAGAGCCACCACCCCAGCTCATCTTCTTCACCTCCATCGAACACCAACGAGGCACCCCAACCACCTCCCTCCTCTCTCGGTGCTCACACCTACACCCCACCACTCCCTCCTCCTTCGTCCTTCCTTCCAAGCAGCAGCTAAGGCACCTCCGACGTCCGGCGACGCCCAGGAGCCACCCAGGAGGCCGGAGCCACCGTCGGAGCCACAAGACGCCATTCCCCTCCCCTGTTTCACCCCTAAGGTCGATTTCGTTTTTTTTATTCGATTCCGGTTCAAATCTTGTCAAAACCATTTCTTTTGCTCATCCCTTACTCCTCCTAGGGCTCCTTCCTCGTCAATCGCAGCCGGGAGTCCGCCATTGCAGCCGGAGCTTTCCTCGGAGTCGGAATCGCGCCGATCGGTAACTTTTCTCTCCTCTCTTTTCGTGCTTGCATTTCCTTGTATGTGGGTGCTCGGAATCTTGTGTCGAACCTCGGGGTGAGGTTTGCGTCGGAAATGGGCCGCCGGCCAGCCTCCTCCTCCTCTTCTTCCTTCTTCTTCCTCGTCTCCGTCGTCCTGTTCTGTTGATTTGGGGAAGACGGGTTCGGTTCTCTCCTTTTTCTTCTTTTTCTGTTGGTCCGGTTCCCTCTTAATTTTAAACAAAAACCGGTTCACTGGAATGGGGTGGGATCCGGATAGGCTGGCGGGTCTGGATCCGGATCTGGGTTTGCCTTTCGGGTTGTGGGCTGGACTTCTTCTATTGGGTTGGGGGGTTGTCTAGAGCTGTGTTTACATTGGATTCGGTTATATATATTTTTAGGTGTTATATTTGCTTGTTAATTCCGATTGTAGAAAATGTATATGTATATATTTATATGTTCTATGTTTTATTAATTTATATATTTTAGAGGATTTTAAAAGTAATTTTAATTGAGATAAGTTATTATATTATGTTTATAAGGGTGATTTTAAGATATGGATTTTAAAGAAAGTTATGCCGGAATTATTTTGAATGGTATGATTTTATAAGTTGGTTAAGGATTTAAATTGTTATATGTTGATTATATGATATGTTACATCCCTATTTGAATATTATTATTATTTGGGTTACGTAATTACATATGTAAGTTTGAGAATCTTGGGATAAATTGATAATTTGGATTTAATTAGGGATTTCGAAAATGGGTTTATTTTGAGGAGTTATGTTAGCTATATTGTTGGTAAATTATTTAAAAAAGAGATTTCACGTTCGGGAATATCTTTTAAGGATTTATTGTTACTTGAAAACCAACATGCCTGAAATATTTTAGTAGTATACAATTGCAAGTTGATTAAAGATTTAATGTTTTATAAATGGGTTTTGGCCAGATATGATTTGAGGAATCGTTTTGAATGAGTTGACCTGACTTGAGATTTTAAGAGTTGGAAAACCTTGGGAAATAATTTATTTAATTTAAATCGGTGAATTATTGTTGAATTCTGCTTGAGAATGATGTGAATTTTAAATAAGATATGACATGTTATACGATGATGCAAGATGAGATGATGGATGGGATATTATATGTTGAGATGGGATGAACATGAAATGAGATATGGTTTGTGATGAAATGAGATGGAATAATCTGAAATGGGATATGAGACGAGATATGAATGATAGTTAGGGGCGCCTTGTGTGAAATAGGTAGACTTATGCATTTATATGTTATTAGGTGTTTGTGAATGTTGGACGTTGCTTGCTATCGGTGATTCATATCTTGGATTCTGCTCTGCCTTGTTCCCTGCTGTTCGGCTTATTCAGGTAAGTTCCTTTATGGGCTTACTCAGATTCGAAAGAGATTACCGGCTTGTGAATGTATGACATACTAGGTGTTGCATAAGCATTAAAGCATGCCATGTAGTATCATGCTAGGTTGCACTTGTGATTGAGCATTCTATTTCTTTACGCGTATGAAACAGAACGGCCGTATCTGTGATAGTCCTAGAGTCTTTGCTAGGGTCATAGGGTAGCCCAGCTCCATCGGGTGCCCTGAGTCTATCGAGTCGATATGAGCATGATGATAACCCAGCACCATCGGGCATGATTTATTTATTTTAATTTATGTTATGACGATGAGATATGAGATGATGAGATATGATATGCTATAGCATCGAACCGGCCGGTCTCTGCACTAACGGAAAGGGGTGCAGAGGTAGGAGAGGGACATGCCACTTGGCATTCTTTAGGCGCCTTTACAGTTATTTTTCGCATATTGCAAATTAGGATCATGCTAGTGTGATTTAATTTACGCATCTGCATCATCTTTATTATTAGCGTATGTGCATGTTCGCTTGCTGGACAGAGCGTGTTGGGGCCTCGGTCTGACCCCACTCGCACCCATTGTTTTTAGGTATGATTGCTCTCTGTTTATATGGCGTGGGAAAGTCCCTCGGCGATTGCAAAGAAATCTGTCTAACCCCGCTAATCTGGCCATCCGATTTTAGAATTATGTTTTGGTTTTGACCCGGCCTTGTCGTGGCTTTTGTATCTAAATTATATTTCCACTTCACTTTCGTTTAAACTGAATTTATGAAACTTCGACTGATTAGAGGTTTGAAACCTCGACCCGTACCTGAATTGCAACATCCGAACGAAGGTATTCGACCTTCGAAACGTATCCCGGATATTTATATCCGGGCCGTTACAAAGTTGGTATCAGAGCCAGGTTGTGCAATTCGGGTACGCAAGGGTCGGGTGTATGTTTTGGAAAACCGCCCATGGATTTCGAAGATTTGAAAGCGTTTTAAAGGGGCAAAATGAACTTAAAATGTCTAACTCAATTGGACTAAGTAATGAACTTGGCTTATGATAAAAAGAGGAGAACCAACTAATAAGGGATCGAGTGGGTAGAAAAGGCGATAGACCATCCCTATTGGATGTAGTCGGAAACGGGTAGGCGAAATACTAGCTTGTTCTTTACAGATGGGTCGGGAAGACTCCAAGGAGATCATTGTAACTGCCATTGACTGATTCTATGATTGAGTGCTTGATATGCTAAAGATTTGATTGTCATGTTCTAACTATTGAATGAATATTGAATGAGCTGTGAACGAGATAGCGGGAGTACCCTTATTTTCCGATGATTAAGCTCAGCTTTTGTGGAACTGCCCCTTTCCTTATGAACCCTTTTGACAATTCAATCGAGTCCTCCCTTCGAATATCGGTCTTCCACGGGAATTGGGTTGGTAAACACATGGTGTCGGGAACCATGATTGAATATAAAGGTTGTCCGTGAGAGTATTGAAAGACGGCCTTGATGAAATTCTGAGTTAGAGAGTGAGATATTTACGAGGTTGTCCTTATCCATTCTTATGACAATCCATCAGTGTCCTCTTGCCACGAAAAGTCGTATCCGAGTCTCACGGGAAATCTGGGTGATGAGTCAGTTAGGGAGAGTCAATGTTGCCCTTATGGATCTCTATCGGGTTATCTTGATTGCCCTGTTCATGATTGTGTGATTCTATATGCACTACTCCTTGACCTACAATTGATCCTTAGTGTGAATTTGTGCTTATGTGCCTTGATGCTCATGATGACCATTGTATAGGTTCGAACTACATTTATTATGTCCATATCATCCCGACATGATCTGTTTAGTATATTGCATTGTCATACTAGAGCACGAATAAATATGTCATATGCTAGGATGTCGTCTAATTGATGTCCTTCCTGTGAATAGGTTCATGATAGTGTGGTAGTTCGGTTCTAGTATCATGATAGAGTGAGCCCCTTACTTGGTGGATATGTGTTATAAATTGATGTCGACGTGCCTTATATGCTACGTAACTCCCGGTACATGTTATGATGATGAGCTTTAATGTGAATTTGTAGTTGTATGACATTTTGTACCCATGCTTGTCCCATTGCTTAAGTCTCGTGTTGTGTCTTGTCCTCTATCATGATTGTATGTTGTTATAGCATGTTTACTTAGCATATTGATTGTATGATTGATTGAAAACATGAACCACATGATATGAGTCTATATGATTGTTGCTTCCCTTGGATTAGGTACATGATAGTGTGAACGAGTCTTGATAAATACATGTTCTATCCTAGTATACATCAATTTGAACTCATGTCCTCATATTCTAGCCATGTTGCTTAGACTTGCTCTATACCTCATTGTGTTTTTCCTCTCATGCTACTATGTCGTTGAGATGTGATTGAATGAACTCTTGCATACCGTCGTACTAACCAGTCAAGTGCATGTATGTATCATATGTTATATTGAGCCCTTAGTAACATGTCGGGCCCTTGGTTGTGACTTGTGCAAATTCTACATTGCCTACGTTATTGTTGATTCTCTCTCGAGCTAGGCCCATGATAGTGTGACTCTTCCCTTTTCTCTCATTTTAAAATGTTCCACTCGCCCCGATTAAATTGATGTTGAATTCGATGATCAACTTGCTTTCCGTGATGGTTAATTCTAGCATGTTCACATGTTTTCGCTCGGTGGTATCCCTCTACTACTCTATGATAGTCTCTCGTGCTTGCATGAATGCATGACTTGACACCTCGCATGATCACACACCACCCTATATCATGATTTTGCGTACGCATGACGCATGAATATTAGAATGAATTTAGTTGAATTACCTTGATTGTATTCATGTTCGATATGTGCTATTAGTATCCTGTAAGGTGTGTGATTCCAATATGACCCGCTGAATGATTTCATATCATGCTTGTTCTATAATGTGACAACTATTGTACCACACATGTGCTCTATGATGGTTCGTTCTTAGCATTATTGTAATCTAACACTCATGATGTTCTTCTTGTTACTTTGATGATGCCTCATGTTTCGTGAATAATATGTTGAACTCCTCTTAATGACTCTTGTCTATGCTTATATCACATTATGTATCGCTAGTATCATGTAGGATCTATGCTCCCTAAATGTATCTCGTCGTATGATTACATGTCATCCTTAACTTACTATCTGATCATTGCTGTTAGATGTGATAGTTACTATGCTGTTCTTATGAGCCCTCGTATGACGCTTCATCTGATTATTATAATATACTTTGCCATGATATATTTGGACTCATTTGTTGATGTGTATACCATGCTCTTACATTGATCATATGCATGATGCTCGTTATCTTCACTAAATTCCGCATGACTTCAAATTATATATGATCATTGTTGGTTCCGCCCATCTTGCTTGAAGTTAATTGGCATATCTGTTTCCATGGAATACTAGAATGTTAGCTTATTTCACATACATCGACATCGGATTTGATTGTGTCTTTGATATGAATACGACTGTTGCCCCGAGATAGGTACATGTTAGTGTGGATTGACGTGATTGATATGCTCCATGACGAATTCATGCTTGTTTGTCACGAGTTGTAACCTAATGGACCCCATAAAGGCATCATTACTATTCCCGAGTCGGAGTCTTGTCTCTAGTCATGTCGTCTTTAGCTTGGTCTATTCCGTCTCCGAAAGAAACATTGGGTCGTCCGCTCTTGTCACTCCCCTATCTCCGCTAACTTAAACTCCTACGCGATACCTCGGACGAGCAACCACATGGAAAAAGGGAACGGAAAGTTGAATAGCGATAGAGCAGCGCAGCGGAAGCGTGGGCTCATAACCCACGGGCCTCAGGATCGATAATGTCGACGGAACGAGCTCGCCTTGAGGACTATGATTGTTGAGTACGATATAACTTGCAAGTGGGAGCGTCCTCTATTCGAATTGCTAACCCTTTCTGAGCTTGTTGATGAGGATATTGCACTGACTTGATGTTGAAAGTTGCTTGTTCATGTGATGACTGTTGCTTGATTGTCTGTTGACTATGATGCTACGATTCGATGCCTTACAATCCTCATGTACCTTGATGACTTGATGTGATGCTATTCTGAGTTGCTAAGCATGATCTAAATTCCTTTCCTATATAGTGTGAACTGCAAATGCCGAGAATCTGAACTGTTTATTAGCTAAGATTATGATGAAACTTGCTAGTTTGAATTGACTTTATTCATATATGGTGTTAGGTGATAATTTCGAGCATGACGGTAAATTGAGACTTTTGATACTTGTTGCAATGCTTAATGATGCTAGTTGATATGCTGTAGTCCTTATATGCAATAATGTCCATGATTGCTTCTCCTTTGAACATGTGAGTGAGATCCTTTTGGTAGAGTGGTGAGAGAGTGGGGAAAGGTTTTGAGTGATTAGAATGATCGACGGTGGTAAAGGAAAGTTGCAGAAAAGGGGTGTTGACTTAGGTTGGACCGAGTGGGTTCGGGAATTAAGAAGTAATGCTTGATGATTTTCGACGAGCTCCTAGGTGAATCTTGGGTGAGAGTATGGTTAGGAATAGGTCGGATAGGCGGTGGTCGAGGAATTTTACTAGAGAATGTGCGGTTAGCAGGGCATAATGCTTGTGAACTCTTGGGAAGTGTGGAAGTGTAAGAAATGGCTTTTAAGAATAGGGAAGATATAGTATGAGAGGGCCTCGAGTGTGAGGTTAGAGATAGTAGTTGGATTCTTAGAGGTGGATTGCTAGTGAGAGTTCTCGGTGGAATGAGGGGTGAGATTAGGGTATTGAAATGAATTGGGACTTCTTTTGAGGATGTTACCTGAGCTGATGTTGGTGAATCTAGATGAGGCTGGTTTTGATGTAGGAATTGAAATCGAGCGAGCGGGGTTTGCGTTTATTTTGCTTGGTGATGATGTGAAAGCTTTCTTGATGATGTGATTTATTAAAATGACCTGGCATGATGTTAGATAGCGACTATGATGAACCTGATATGGCTGATATTACATGTTGATATACAATATTGAATCATAATTGGTAGTGACAACTATACTCATGATATAATGACCCATTGCTATCCTACTATGTTGTTCTAAAAGCATGTTATAATGTGTTGAATGAATCATGAAATTATGATATGTTGCTATGTGAGAGCATGATGTTATATTATGATCAGGAGATGTTAAATGATGAATATTTATTTGGATTATGAATCTGACTTATATATATGGGATAATGGTGTGTGAGTGCTAATTGATCGTTATATGACATTGTATGAGTTGAGATGATGTTTTGCGAGTATGCTGACGTTTTGGTGATTCACACATTGACTGACCTTTCCTTTTGCTGAATCTTAATAACCTGACCTTGATGTGTTGATGTGTTGATAATGGGTTTTGGTTCATTAATTCTGTGATGTGAAATGCTTTTATGACCTTTGGTATGATCTGGAGGTGTGATGTGACCTTGTGGCACTACGATGGTATATGTTGAGACTTGCCTTAAGATGTGTTGATTGGAGATTGGTTGGTTATACAGTTATGCATTTCTTATGGCTTATGCATCTTGCTTGAATTGAGACTGATAGATTGATTCGATTCTGGAAACTAGGAAGAGAATATGGGATTAGCCCTTAGAGGTGGATGACTCCACCTCCTACCCTCGGAATTTGATTGATTGGTATGTGTGAAGCTGATTTGGTTTTCGGAAGAGTTTTGACAAAATCTTGATTTGAGAGGATTTGACTTGTTTTGGTGTAAAGTTGCTTGATTAAAAAATTGAATTCGAAGATTTTGAGCGGTTTTAAAAATGGCCAGCTTAGGGTTTTAAAGAAGTTGAGAGTTTCAATGATTTGGATGACAATCCTTTTATTTACAAACGCTTTAAGGTTTTTACGAACTGGATTTACATTATGGTGTCTCACGAAGTGGATACAAGCATTGTATAGGGGCGCTTATAGATTGCTTGCTAAGACCTAGTCGGACGCTATAATGCTTTTAGAGTTGTGATACTTCCGAAAGGTCGAAGCGAGGATGTGATAAGGGCGCTTATTACACACTTGACAAGACCAATTGGAGATGTCACGACCGTGACTAGGGTGTTGTGAGAATCCCGGAAGACGCAACCGAGACGATTACAAAATCCTTGGACATGGTCCTCGGACTCACCGATTTTAAAACTTCATCCCCTTTGCTTTAAAATAATTTTAGTCTCGGGGACGAGACTTGTTTTTAGAGGTGGATAAATGTAAAGACTGGAAAAGTTAAAATATTATTTTCTTACAATATTAAATTATGTTCGGCTTTAAAATTAAGATTCTAGAAATTTTTAAAATTTCCGTTCTCGAGCAACTAAATTTTATTTAAAAGAACGTCTATATAGTTTTGAATTGGGTTTAGAAATGGATTTTGATTTTTCGGAGATCGAGCAGTATAAAATTAATTTGAGCTACGAGTATTGATTGAAATTTATTTAATTTTCGATTTATCTTGAAATTGAATTAGAATTCGATTTAATTTGATTTAGTCGGGATTCGATCGGGCGAGCGGGTTTCGAGTCTATTCCGTTAATTTGAATTCTTTCGTGGGGACCCATTTCATTTATTTTATTTCCCCTTTTCTTTTCTTCTCTCTCTCTCTCTCTCTCTCTCTCTCTCTCTCTCTCTCTCTCTCTCTCTCTCTCTCTCTCTCGGCAGCCTCTGCCTCATTTCAGTGCACAGCCCTCCCTCCTCACTGCCTTGTGGTCCTGTATACATACCCACATCCCCTCACACACACCCTCATTTCACAATACCCAGCAACACACCCTCCTCCTCATCTGTTCACCCCTTTCCTATCCATCCGCCACCATCTTACCTCCTCACCACCACCACACCATCACCACCATCAGCCCTGAGCTCCACCAGAGCCACCACCCCAGCTCATCTTCTTCACCTCCATCGAACACCAACGAGGCACCCCAACCACCTCCCTCCTCTCTCGGTGCTCACACCTACACCCCACCACTCCCTCCTCCTTCGTCCTTCCTTCCAAGCAGCAGCTAAGGCACCTCCGACGTCCGGCGACGCCCAGGAGCCACCCAGGAGGCCGGAGCCACCGTCGGAGCCACAAGACGCCATTCCCCTCCCCTGTTTCACCCCTAAGGTCGATTTCGTTTTTTTTATTCGATTCCGGTTCAAATCTTGTCAAAACCATTTCTTTTGCTCATCCCTTACTCCTCCTAGGGCTCCTTCCTCGTCAATCGCAGCCGGGAGTCCGCCATTGCAGCCGGAGCTTTCCTCGGAGTCGGAATCGCGCCGATCGGTAACTTTTCTCTCCTCTCTTTTCGTGCTTGCATTTCCTTGTATGTGGGTGCTCGGAATCTTGTGTCGAACCTCGGGGTGAGGTTTGCGTCGGAAATGGGCCGCCGGCCAGCCTCCTCCTCCTCTTCTTCCTTCTTCTTCCTCGTCTCCGTCGTCCTGTTCTGTTGATTTGGGGAAGACGGGTTCGGTTCTCTCCTTTTTCTTCTTTTTCTGTTGGTCCGGTTCCCTCTTAATTTAAAACAAAAACCGGTTCACTGGAATGGGGTGGGATCCGGATAGGCTGGCGGGTCTGGATCCGGATCTGGGTTTGCCTTTCGGGTTGTGGGCTGGACTTCTTCTATTGGGTTGGGGGGTTGTCTAGAGCTGTGTTTACATTGGATTCGGTTATATATATTTTTAGGTGTTATATTTGCTTGTTAATTCCGATTGTAGAAAATGTATATGTATATATTTATATGTTCTATGTTTTATTAATTTATATATTTTAGAGGATTTTAAAAGTAATTTTAATTGAGATAAGTTATTATATTATGTTTATAAGGGTGATTTTAAGATATGGATTTTAAAGAAAGTTATGCCGGAATTATTTTGAATGGTATGATTTTATAAGTTGGTTAAGGATTTAAATTGTTATATGTTGATTATATGATATGTTACATCCCTATTTGAATATTATTATTATTTGGGTTACGTAATTACATATGTAAGTTTGAGAATCTTGGGATAAATTGATAATTTGGATTTAATTAGAGATTTCGAAAATGGGTTTATTTTGAGGAGTTATGTTAGCTATATTGTTGGTAAATTATTTAAAAAAGAGATTTCACGTTCGGGAATATCTTTTAAGGATTTATTGTTACTTGAAAACCAACATGCCTGAAATATTTTAGTAGTATACAATTGCAAGTTGATTAAAGATTTAATGTTTTATAAATGGGTTTTGGCCAGATATGATTTGAGGAATCGTTTTGAATGAGTTGACCTGACTTGAGATTTTAAGAGTTGGAAAACCTTGGGAAATAATTTATTTAATTTAAATCGGTGAATTATTGTTGAATTCTGCTTGAGAATGATGTGAATTTTAAATAAGATATGACATGTTATACGATGATGCAAGATGAGATGATGGATGGGATATTATATGTTGAGATGGGATGAACATGAAATGAGATATGGTTTGTGATGAAATGTGATGGAATAATCTGAAATGGGATATGAGACGAGATATGAATGATAGTTAGGGGCGCCTTGTGTGAAATAGGTAGACTTATGCATTTATATGTTATTAGGTGTTTGTGAATGTTGGACGTTGCTTGCTATCGGTGATTCATATCTTGGATTCTGCTCTGCCTTGTTCCCTGCTGTTCGGCTTATTCAGGTAAGTTCCTTTATGGGCTTACTCAGATTCGAAAGAGATTACCGGCTTGTGAATGTATGACATACTAGGTGTTGCATAAGCATTAAAGCATGCCATGTAGTATCATGCTAGGTTGCACTTGTGATTGAGCATTCTATTTCTTTACGCGTATGAAACAGAACGGCCGTATCTGTGATAGTCCTAGAGTCTTTGCTAGGGTCATAGGGTAGCCCAGCTCCATCGGGTGCCCTGAGTCTATCGAGTCGATATGAGCATGATGATAGCCCAGCACCATCGGGCATGATTTATTTATTTTAATTTATGTTATGACGATGAGATATGAGATGATGAGATATGATATGCTATAGCATCGAACCGGCCGGTCTCTGCACTAACGGAAAGGGGTGCAGAGGTAGGAGAGGGACATGCCACTTGGCATTCTTTGGGCGCCTTTACAGTTATTTCTCGCATATTGCAAATTAGGATCATGCTAGTGTGATTTAATTTACGCATCTGCATCATCTTTATTATTAGCGTATGTGTATGTTCGCTTGCTGGACAGAGCGTGTTGGGACCTCGGTCTGACCCCACTCGCACCCATTGTTTTTAGGTATGATTGCTCTTTGTTTATATGGCGTGGGAAAGTCCCTCGGCGATTGCAAAGAAATCTGTCTAACCCCGCTAATCTGGCCATCCGATTTTAGAATTATGTTTTGGTTTTGACCCGGCCTTGCCGTGGCTTTTGTATCTAAATTATATTTCCACTTCACTTTCGTTTAAACTGAATTTATGAAACTTCGACTGATTAGAGGTTTGAAACCTCGACCCGTACCTGAATTGCAACATCCGAACGAAGGTATTCGACCTTCGAAACGTATCCCGGATATTTATATCCGGGCCGTTACAATTTCAATGCTTGAGAAAATTGAGATAGAAAGCTCTACTTATCAACAAAGAGGAGATGCTAACACATCAAACAAATTGATCACATCATTTGGGTTTGTTTTTGTTCTGCATTTGATGAAAGAGATTTTAGGTATTGCAAATTCTCTTTGCCAAGCCTTGCAATAGAAAATCAAGACATATCGAATGCTATGCATTTGGTTTCGAATACAAAGACAATGATTCAAAATCTTAGAGAAGATGGATGGGTCACCTTTCTTAAGCAGGTTGTTTCATTCTGTAATAAATTTGAAGTTGATGTTCCAGACTTGGATGGTCCTTATTTTGAAGGTCGCAATCATCGATGAAAAAGAGATATTTCATTGGAGCACCATTTTCACTCTGACATATTTGTTTCTGCCATAGATGCTCGATTACAGGAACTTGATTGTAGGTTTGGTGAATCTATTATGGAGCTTCTAACTCTTAGCGGTGCTTTGGATCCTAGAAATTCGTATAAGTCATTTGATATTGATTCCATTTGTTTACTTGCGGAGAAACATTACCCATGTGATTTCATAGAACATAGAAGATTGATTTGAGATATCAATTAAGCTCTTATAAGATTGATGTGTGCAATCATCCTGTCCTACAATCATTGTCAACTATTCCAGAGTTATGCAGAAAGTTATTAGAGACGGGGAGGGCAAGCAGGTATTATCTATTTGATAGATTAATCTGCCTTATTTTGACTCTTCTAGTGTCTACAACTACATGTGAAAGGGCATTTTCCGCAATGAAAATCATTAAAACTAGGTTGAGGAATATGGAAGATGATTTTTTGGCAAATAACTTGGTTGTCTACATTGAAAGGGAAATTGCCAAGACCTTTCCCTCATATGACATTTTAGATGATTTTACTTACATGAAAGAACGCAGAGTGCCATTTAAATAGACTTTGTATTGAACTGGTTGCAATGTTTTTTATTCTGTACGGAGTTTAGGCACTATATATCCCCTCCAATGTACTTTGTTTTTGCATATAAATGATATATAAGGCGTAGGGATGAGCCTTCTAGCTTGACTAGGTTCCAAACCCTAAAAAAATAAAAGACCCGCCCCCTCGGAAATATTTGCCAAGATCTGTCACTAATGGGTCGCATGCCTGCGCGACTGGGATCTGGTGGGCTACACGTCCATGTGTTTAGACCACAAGCCCATGCTCCTATTTTGAATGATGTAGAGGTCATTGAGAGTTTTCCAACGTATGATCATAATAGTCAATCAAACATTAGAGGCCAAGTGAATTGCGTATTAAGTTCAACTCACCGCGCGGACATCATTTGCGGCTTGCTATTGTTTCAACCCTTAGACCTTGATTCCTCTTGATCATTGACTTGTCTTGGCTCTTTCATGGTTTATCCTAACTCTCCTTATCTCCATTTGCTCCATGATTCCTCCACCTTTCGAGAGCAGATCTATTGCCTGCAAAGAAACACTGAAATAGTGTAGATTCCGACTTCTTTCACAAAGAATATAGAATATGCATTTAACTAGAATGAGGACTATATTACAATGCAAATGCACCTAAAACTAGCCTATTATGCACGTCAATGGGGTTTTGTTTTCCATTGTTTTTGTGGCCTATATTGATCGAACTTTCCTTCCAATACTAGATAATGTATCCTACCATGCTATCCCCGTTTTGTGAAGATGAACCATCAAAATTCAACTTCATGAATCTGTGTTCAGGTTTTCTCCACTTTTTATATTTTTCTTGTTAAGCTTTCACTAAGATTCCTTAATAGATACGTCACTATCTATATTGTCCTCGCCTTTTATTGCTTTTTGTCAGTTCTCATGTGTTGTGTGTATGAATCTTCCAATTTCATGTGTAGATGGTGTATGACTTTTCTGCGAAATGTGATCTGGTTTCTATAGAACCATGTAGCCCACCATTTAATTGCCAGATTCCTTCTCATCTCTATTTAATTTTTCACCCATCTTACACAGGATTATTCTAATATTTCTTATTGTGTGTAGGATAGGTCTTGTTATTTCTTGAATTTCTTTGATCCATAGGCAAGATCCTTTAGTAAATCCACACTCAGTGAATAAGTGTGTCTCATCCTCTACTTGTCCACCATAAAAGGTACAACTAGTGGGGATTGGAACTCCTCTGTTTGCTAATCTCTCTTTTGTACATAGACCCCTTTGGCTAACTTCCCATAAAAAAAAGTTTTTTTTTTACTTTCGGGATGGTGTTCAACTTTCATATCCATGTATTGGAGTCGTCTATTACTCTATCTTGGTTGGTTGTGATTTTCATTGTGTTGAATGTTGTGAACCATCCTCCACTATCTTGCCACTAGTATAAACTGTGTGGCTGCCGGCTGGGTATGTAGTGACTGGGATTAGGATGTCCATGATTTCCTTTACGAAGTTCTGGTCTAGACCTTGGTTTAAGATCCTTTCCTTCCACCATCTACCTCTTATAATGTAATCATTGACTTTTATGTTTTGGTCTATATGCTGACCAGGGGTGATCCTTCCTATAAGTGTTGTAGTCAATATCCAATTATCGTCCCAAAACTTTATTGATTTTCCTTTTCCTACAGACCATACAAGACCCGTTTTGAACTTATCTATTAGAGAGCTGATGTTTCTCCATTTCCATTATGCATTTCCACTTCTCTTGTAGTTTAGTATGTCGGTCTCCTTTAGATACTCATATCTTATGATTTTGACCTCGTTGTTCTCTGGTTCAGCTAGGGTGTTCCACAACAGTTTCATCTTGAGTGCTTCATTCATGTCTTTGGATTTTCTAATACCCAATCCTCCTTTATTTTTGGGTTTACACAACTGATTAATGGCCTATGTTATAGGTCTTTGTTCCAAAAGAATGTTTTGTTTATCTGGTCCAACTCCTTATGGATATTAGTTGGAAGCGTGAAACTCTACATGGTGTATAATAGTTTGGATGATAGATTTGAGTTAAATTAACTCAAAACATTCTTGTGTATTACACCATGCAGAGTGTGTTTGCTCTCCATTTTGACATTTGTTCCTTTGATTTAAATATTACACCCTCGAAGGTTTCTTTGTTGACTTTAATCCTCATTTAAACCTTTCTTTATAACTTCCCCTAGTAGTTATTTCTTTCTGCCAAACTTCACTAGTAAAAGAATTGTTCACCTTATAGTAACTGAAGTTTATTGTTGTGTTATTGTCTAAAGTCTTCCAGGAGAGGATACCACAGACTTGTTGTTTGCCAAGAGATTGTATGTCTTTGATTTTATATGTGGTGCCATATGAGTGTTGAGCTAATAGTCCACCCCAAACTTGTTGATCCATGCATGTGCTAATTAATTGTATCCCAATTACCATACACTGCGCCCATTCTGATCTCCTACTCCTAGAGTTGGCACCATAATGTAATCATACACATACCTACTATGTATGAGAATGTTGTTAGAAAAGAGCGAGTAATCCTTTTTGAAATTAGAATCACAGTTGGTTTGGTTGACATCAGTTTTCAAGCCCATTGTAGGGATGGATGTGTCACTAGATATCACTGTTTGTAATGTTGAATAAAATAGATGATTAATTAGTAGGTTCCGCAATTACCAAATACCAATACATAGGATTTCATCAGCCAACATAGGATGCCATTTTTGTACGTAGGGAGTAGGTATATGACATTATACATCTTAGTCCCTATATGGATATATGTGAATCAAGAAATCTGTCGATTTAAGTCACAAAAAAAACACCATATAGACAATTGTTTTGCACTTGTATTGCACATGATGATTTCAATTGAAAACAATAAAACAGGTTTATCCAACTGAGAATGATCTTAAGGGAGAGGCTTACAAGTAACTAACTGCTGAAATTATTTATCAAACCTGTTACGATGTAAGTAATGAGCAGAGGTTACGAAACAGATGTTAATTTCTGCCATCATCAAATTCCAAATAGTCAATTAGAATTTATGTATGCAATTTGGCCAAACTTTTATTTCTTTCTTGACTGTATACAAAAGGTTGAATCCATGAAGCGACAACACCGATATCCTACAGAATTGTTGATCAACTTACCATTTTTATAGCCAACATCTTTTTTGCAGTAGGTTAAAACAACACCAATGGCAACAATTTTGATTTTGTAAAGCAAGGCAATAAATAAACAGTGAGCAAACCTAAGATAAAGATGGAAATGTGTGGTGAAATTTATGGGCAAATTCATCCAATGTAACCTATCATTCTCATGGTTAATCCAAACTGGTGTAGTCCAGTAGCTACCCTTGCCAGATTCTCCTGGGCCAACTTCGTGCTTCTCGGAATTGGTATTCGAGGAACCTCTTACCCCTAGCTACTGAACTGGTGCCTCTTTGAATGTTGTTGATCGAGACTACAACTAGAATTGAGCCGCTTGAAAATGTTTGGAGGAAAGCAATTTTTGTGAATTTATTTTTGTCTTTTTTTCTTTAGATAAAGTAAGAATTCAAGATCAAATAAGTTTGATTCTCAATAGGCTGACAAGTCGGCAGACGGAAAACCGTCAAGACCACAACAGAAACCGGAAAAGGACACAACAAAACAAGCAACATACACTCTACAACAGAATGAATCTAAGCAATCCTAAAACTAGCACGTTGAGAAAGTAGACTAAGAACGAAGTCAAGCACCACGATGATGTAGCACCGCTAGCCGGCGATAAATCGGGAATCTCAAGTGGATAGTGAAGACGAACCTCCAAGAAGCTCCTTCCTAAACACGGAGTCGCCACGTACACACCACCTCGACCCCAGCCAGTACTGACTTCGGATGCCAGAACCCTAACGAAGAAGAACGCCTAGACACATTAGAAGCAAATCTGCAAACCGTCCGAGCAAAGTGCACCAAAAAAACCAACCTAACCGAACACGATTTTTGGTCAAACCGTTACAGGATTTAATTCTAGCCCTGTCGGCGAAGTTTATTAAAAAATATATAAGTAAATTAGTTTTTAAGCCTTGCAAAGCTAGGGGTTAGAACAAAAAGTTTTTATTATTTAATTTATTTTACATTTTAGTTTTCCAAGACTTTTCAGGATTTTCAAAACCTTTCGGAATTTGTACGAATTTATTTTTTTTTTGTCCATTTATGTAGGGGACATTTGGCATTTTTTTAGTATAAATTTATTTTGCCTTTTTTTAAACAAAAATCATCTCTTTTTTTTGAGCAAAAAGTTCAATATATCACAGGTGGATGACATGTTTATCTATGCAATTCAAAAACAATTTCTAATTCTAATTATTTTCGCATATGCACCGGTAGCAACTCCATATCTAAGTAACTCATGTTCTAATTGACTACCTTATTGAAGAAATACAATAATCTAACGAAAAGTTGGGTGTTGCGATTCCAATTTCTAGTACATTATTAAGATTAATCAATTTCAAAAGATACCAACCAATTTGATTTCCAATCTTAGAAATAAAATTTACTTGGAAGAAAAGATGTTATGGACCTAAAAATACTTTTGAAAAAATAAACAGGGTGCTTGTGGGATTAAATTTTACTACAGATATTAAAAGTTTTTTAGAAGTGGGAACATTTTAAAAATTATTGCCAAAATAAAGGATAAAGAGGAAGCTAAGGAAGTTTATTCATTCTTCATTGTGTTCATCTCATAAAATTCTTGATAAACAACTCCAACTTCTTATCAACAAAGATAACCCCAAGGACTACCTTTGCTTAACCAAATTTCATTGACAAAAACTGGTCGAGCTACAAGGTATGGACAAGTATGTGATAATGAATTTGTAATCGACCAATGAACTAAAATCCCATCTATATATAGAATCCTAGCTAGCAGAGATGTCATTCAAATTACAAAGAAACCCTATCAAGAAACCAAAAAATGATGCAGCAACATTTGGGCTAGAAACCACAGCAGATGATGATCAAATTAGCTGTTGAATCTAAAAAGAAATGAAGAATAATAAAAAGTTATCCGCCAAAAACAATGTGGATGCAGGCAGAAGTGAAACACACAAGAACCTATCACTATAGAATGAATCACACCTCGAATGTCAAGCCAACCCCACACTTGTGGTCTTTTTTCTGGTGATCAATCTGCAAGGAAATCCAATGCTATAATTTTGTTCGAATCCAAACAAAGTTCACTTGCGAGCTTTTTCCAAAAAAGAAAGGGCCAATAGGACTGAAATTGTCACAGTATTTACCTCTCCAGAAAGGATGAATCTGAGACCCCCAGCGAGTCTCTCTTCCATGAACACAGACACACGTCCATTTGAATCAATCTTCCCTCTAAGACGTGACTGCAAAGATAGAGAGAGGTAAGAAGAAGGTTAGCAAGAGAAGGTTTACCAGTTTACAAGAAGGCAGCATTTAAATTACTTCCTTTCTCCAACTTGTCATAGTTTTGGAAAATGTTCTAGATTCTCAAAAGTACACTATGCAAAACTCGTATATGCTAATAATGCAGACAACTAAGTGCACTCGTTTGACTCAACTCGATCATAACACCTTTAACCATACAATTGAGAAAAAATAGAAAACTCAGCAAGGAGTCGTCAAGGAAATCCAATTAAGTAATGAGGAAGGAGAATACTAACTTTGTTGTCATTCTGCTTTACGTTTCCCATTATTCAAGCACAGGCAGTGCATAAGTGAATAATTCCATAGTCAAAGAACTCAACAACCATCAAGCAAAAGATCTTTCATGAACGCATCTAAGTCGATTTCCCTAGTCCAAATGTTTTTGGGTTGATTTTTCATTATACCCATTTTCATATCTGGTTTGGTATTTCCATATTTTTTTGTTCATTTGGGAGAACAGATTCAGGGATAGCTATTATTTGCAATGTTAAAGTCAGTTCAACAGCAAATTCTAAAAGAAGAAAAATAATCATCTGTATTTCTTGATCCTACCAGAGGGGAAGCAGAAGACAAAGCATGAATCTAAAGCTATAAACCAAGTGGAACATGAAAGTTTAAAGTGACTCTTAAGACATTGGAGTGATCACCTATACAATTCTCAATATGTGGAATTCTGAAAAGCTTAGAATTACAGGATATCCAAAATGTCATGTCAATTTCACCTTCAATAGTGATGTAGTATGTGAAAATAATTATAAGTTGCTATGCGAAAGTCAACATCGACATGAATGATAACTGTGAAGATACCTGATTAAAGATGTAATCATAACCAACACTGGCTGCCGACTCCCTTGTAACGTAATTGTATGTGAAATTTGTGGCTAGAGAGATCTGCACAGATGCAAAATGAATAGTACCAAGGGTAACACTTGGAAAGAGATACGTCAAGGGTGTAAAATGAAGTTAGAGGTTGGCTTCAAAGGCAACCATTTACCATTTCAGATATCTTCTGAACATAGCTGAGCATAACCATTCCAGTGCTAGCAACCTTCGCTGTAGCAACCTGTGGAAAAGAAGTAATGATACTCAAATTGCATCCTTGTCAATAAAGTAAAGTGCCCCTATTTTGGCTTGATTTAGAACTAACTGGCTCCTCTAAACCATAGACAAAATTACAAATGAAACAGATATTGGAAACACTACCATCAAACAAAATAAGGACCATGTTAATTGTAGAGTATGAAGATGATAAACAAAAAACGAAAAAGAAAAAAATAGCGCACCGATTCCCTATTACTAAAACATCATATTTAATGTGAAAGTAATCAGCATACCCTAGTCCTGAATCTTGATAAACATAGATAGATTCAAAATTAAAAATTCCTTAAATTTGGGCGTGTTTGATAGTCATTCTTATATGGTATTCGTAACTTGTAAGGGATTCTAGTGACTTATAACAATGCTGATAAGTTTTTGTATAAAAGTGATAAGGTTTTTATTTTTGCAATCCATACATGACCCTTTAGCTTCTACATGAATGTCATCTGGTTCTCGTAATGAGTTTATGCTATACTGAGTTGAGCCTTGTGGTTTATAAGTCACTCATGTTCTCAGGAAATAGGCAAGGAGCCAATTCAGCTTACCATCTTGTCTGTGCAATATCGACCACCAAATTCAACACAAGATTTACGATGCTCACCAAACCAGAATGCTTCTCCACCGAGAGAAAGATTGGGAGTCGCGCTCTGCAAGATGATTCAAATTTAAGAATATGGAAGGTGTTTGATTAAAGCAACAGAAGTTAACATATTTCCCAGCTTGGAATTAATGCATTTACAGTTGGTATTTCTTGTCCATGGTTATTGAATATTAAAAAAATATAAATAAAACAACTACCAAAGTTATCATAGACCTAATAAATTATATACCTGTATGTAGCTAGCTCCAAAAAATGCACCACTACCCATCTGAAATTGAGCTCTAAAATCTCTCCCTTGTAGAAAGACAAAGCAAATCGTTAACTATTAAAGCCATTAAACACTGGAGAGGTATGCATAATGGATCTTTAAGGCCTGTATCTCCCTAACTGCAAATATATCTGAGCAAATATATGTTGCGTGTGACAACATAGAAGATCAAGCAATATTAATATCCAATGCAAATGACTCAAACATTCAAAGACAAGACAACATCATTAGTAAAAGATCAAATTAATATCAGGAACATTTTAAGGACAACAAAAAATAAGATAGAAGATGAAAGAAGGCAGACAAAAGAAAGGAAACGTATAAAAAAAGTTGTTATTACTCTAAATCTTTTATTCCCCAAAACATTAAAAAAAGCAATGAAGAAGAGAATAGTATCTTACAGATTAAAACCAATTTAACTCTTCTAAAAGGAAATTTGTAGTAATTTTGTACAGAACTTCAAGACTTTGTGATATTTTTTTCTCATCTCTAACAAGATTATAGAGGCGTACTTTTCTTGAAGGAAAAACTAACGAGGGACAAATGTCAAGATAATTGTTGTCATAGCATCCACAATGATGTTATTATTATTTACATATCAATTCAAGAAAAAAGATGTGATGCACAACTACTCTTATATTATTATGAACAATCATGAAAGCCAAAAACTCAACCCTGTTACCTGCCCAAAAGGGATATATGAAGAGCAGAAAAAGAAAAGGGGAAATCTTCATTACGAATGTGCTAACAATAGTAAGTTGTCTATCAGTTCAGAAAACATAGTGGCATTCATCAATCAGTAAGTAAGCATTTAAATTGAATCTTATGCTACATTTTGTTTATACATATATGCCTTGAGTTATAATCATTCGAACAAGGAAGTAATAATGTCCAAGATAAGAAATGATACCTTGTAATCAAGGCTGCCTATCCCATGAGACATGCCTGGTACACTTGAAAACTGGGGAAGAAAGAAGAAACTCGTTAAGCCTGTAGATCAACAGACTCTAAAAAAGATACAGAAGCAAGGCACCATGTAAAAGAAGACAGTGAAGTTTAGTCTTATACCTGACCATTACCATTCAACGTAATATTCTCCCTCAGGTCAAATTTACCTTGTGTATTTAGCCTCCCATCGGCCATCAGCCTCCCAAAAAGAAACAACTGTAATGCACAAACCAGGACACATGATCACAATTCTATGGTCACCAAAATTAATTTCATACCATTGCCTACCTTTGGATCTTCAAAGGACGTGGCAAACTCATATTGTGTAGTAGGAATCTTAAATGTTTCAGGAGATTGAGTTGGCATTTCTGTCGCGGCCCTCATAGATGCACTGATATAAATCCCAAAAGAAACTAAGAATGAGTAAGTTTCAGGCCCGTAAAGGGAATAATGCAGAAAATCACATGTCAAAAGGGGCCTTTTCCTATTTGTGAGTTCTCAAAAAATCAAAAACCATCATACGAAGGAAACATATTGGTTATTCACCACGGTTTTTAACGACTAAACATGCTTGGGTGGCATTTAGCTAATACAAGACATTGTGTTTGTTTGTTTGTGTGTGTTTATTTTTTATTTTATTTTTTTTGGCGATTTCATCTTCAAAAGGGGTTTTGGCAGAAAAAAAAAACCATTCTATTAGTATTTAACATATGGTTTTATATGTTAATTGCTAAACTGAGACAAAAATGGAACAGAAAACTGGTACAGTACATAAAACATCACTTCCAACAACAGTTCGAGCCCTGGATAAAAATAAATACACATCACTAAGAACATAAATTCCTCTGAAGTAATTGAGTACCTGAGGATAAGGAGAAACTTGGGGCTGACGGACTTTACAAAGTTAAAGCGCATCCCTTCAAAAAGGTCTGGGTTTAGGGACCCTGCCACCAACAAATCAGAAACAAGAACCAAAATAAGTCAAGTGAAATAATTCATACATCAACTTCATAATCTTCTCTACAAATTTCTCATACTAAACCATACAATGTGCGTTGATCAAAGTGATGGGAACATAATGAACTTGCCAGGTTCAAAAATTCAAAATTGGGGGATAAAGGCGCAAACTTTGAAACAAAAACGGGAAATTAAAAGCTACTGAACTGAGAGCTTCGTGGTGTAGTTCTTCGTAAGGGATAGGGCAAGGGAGATTCGAGTAATCGACTCTCTCATCGACTTTAGGAGAGTCGTTGGTCGCCATGGAAGGATGAGCAGCACCGGGCGGATATGCTTCTGCCATTGTCTGTGTGATTTGAATTCCGAACCCTGTGCTGTCTGATGCGAGTTTAAGGGTTTTGATGGGAAATTGGGAGTTGGGGTTATGGACAAGGCCTTTGATCGATGGAAGTTTTCAGTTAATTCTCTTGCAAGTTTTAAACGTAAATAAATAAAGAAGAAATAAACAAAATTTTTTTTTTGTTATAATATTATTATGCAGATGTACAAAAATACACTTTTCGTACATAAAGTTTTTTATCTTAAAAAAGTTTATTTTGTATCGTTTACTTATTATTTCACATAAAGTTTATTTATAAAAAAATTTAAAGAAAATCACCCTTTAATATGGAAGTTTTTACGTAACCACCCCTTAAATTCAAAACTACAGAAAACCACCATTTAAATGGCATTTGTTTACAACTCACTACACCTTCATCTATTTTCGTTAATTTATCATTAAATATATTATATTTTCATATTTTTAAACATAAATTTCATTATAAATATATTCAAATTTTGAATTTGAGAGCTCGATTATATTTTAGGGTTAATTTTATTTATTTTTAAAAAAATAATAATAAATATAGCCTAAAATTATTATCTTAGTTTATGTTTGAAAATGTTTATAAATTTTGAAATATTATATAAATTACTCTTATTTATTGATATCTTAAATATTTTAAAAATATTATTATTGATTTATAGTTTAAATATTTTTTTCCAATAATTATCTTTGATAAAAATTCAAAAAGGTCTATACTTAAATTAAAGTTACACGATTAATCAATAAATTTTTTAAAAAATATTGAGGTAAAAGGCATGTGAATTTCCCCATATATATACAAGTTTTTTTTTATATAAAAAGAAAGTTATCTATTAAAAAAGTTACTATTTTTCATCTTAAAATATGAGTTTAATTTAGATCCATTTTATTTGTTATAGATATCTTTTTTGGCTTTTTGCCAAATAAGCAACTTTATTTGCTTTGGTGAGATGTACTATGCTAATTCATATATGTGCATGAATCAATTTACTAACTCAACCAATAGTAATTGCTCCTTTGTTGAATTCTTCAGTCAAATTGAGATCTCTTGGATCAAATTTGTGTTTGGCTATTTACGTTTTAGAAAACATATATCGTTAATTAAAATGTGTAATGTTATGTGTTACTTACTTAATGTTTTAATTTGGCATGCAATAGTGTTTTATGTGTGTATGTACCTGTATGTGTGTATGATGACTATACAGGTATTATATAGTGTATGTTATACATATGTGATGCACTATTAGAGTTAATCTCGACTGAGTCGAATTGAGCTTGTTAAGGTTGATCCTCTAATGGGATTAACTTAGTAACAGTGGGGTTAACACATATTGTTTAACATATAATATATGGTATATGTATAAAGTATGAAAAGGAGGAAGATTAAAGATTGGGCCTTAAGCCTAATCTCTGGCCCAAGTCTCGACACTTGGATTGAGTCGGTAGCCCATTGGAGACGCCTGGAGCTTGCAACTTGCCTTGCCTCTTCCGAAGTGTTGCGTTTTGGAGGCTCGGGCTTGACCTAGCTATATAAGATCCTATCCTTCGTCAGAGCAACTCACTTTAGCTCTCTCCATTCTCTCTCCTCACAAACGCTCTGCTAGGGTTTTCTAGGATTTGGGTTTTCCAGCTCTTGGCCATCGACTTGAGAGCGCTCGGAGAAGACGGTCGCTGTTGGTGTCTCTGTGAAGGTGGTTAGAGCTCCAGCGTTCGCCTGGGTGGCCGCTTTCCTGTGCCTTCTGAGATCTAGGGTTTTGGAGATCGAATCCTACTTCGATCTGTGGTTTTTCCATAGGGAGATTTCTCCTTTTCCTTTGTACTTCTGATCCACATGCATGTTAGATCTAGGCTTGTTTGCTTTCATCGCTTGATTCATCCCTTGTACGAACTCTTTATAGTGGATTCGGCCAACTCTTGAGGTCCCGTGGATGTAGGGATTTATGTTGAACTACGTAAAATCAATGTGTTTGTGATCTTGCTTGTGATTTTTGTTTCGATCTTTCGTTTATCATTTTCGATCAACTTCGCTTCCGCTCAAAACCGATTTCTAGTTTTAGGATCTTTGGTTTTACAACATGGTATCAAAGCTTGAGTGTCCCTCTCTTGACTCTCTTACTCAATCTTGATCTTAGAAATAAAGATTGGACGTAGGGCCTCGGACAGACCTAAAAAGGCGACATCGTTGGTGTCGTACCCCCCTCCTCTGCGTGAGATACCACACCTTGTTTGCTAGTTCTAGGTGCTTTTGTGCTTAGTTCTTTCTTTTTTGGTGCTTCAGATCTTCAAGTTTTCTTGCTCTGTGCTTGGCTTGTTTGGATCTGTCTCTGCACTTCTTGATTCAAGTATTCTTGAATCGTTGCTCTTGATCTTTACTCATTTACTGACAGGTTGTTTCGTTATCCTACAGGTACAGTTTTTTCATAATGGGTAATAAGGGTACATATCTTAAGCCCTTCAATGGCCACACAGATTTTGCAATGTGGTAGCTGAAAATGAAGGCAATTCTTATAAAAGAAAAATATTGGGTTGCTATAACAAACAAATTCCCAGATGATATTTCTAAAGAAAATATCCAGGAGATTGATCAGCAAGCCCATAGTGAGATCATGCTTCGCTTGGGTGATGAAGTTGCTCGACAAGTGCTTACTTTTGAATCAGCTGATAAGCTGTGGGTAGGTTTGGAGAGTTTATACATGGGAAAATCTCTCCCTTCTCGTGTCAACTTGTTTAATAAGTTGTTCAATTTTAAAATGGATGTTTCATGCCCTCTCTCTGAAAATCTTGATAAATTTTTAACCATTTTACAAGATTTGCAAAGATGTGGTGATAAAGTTGAGGAAACTCAATAGTATGTGTTATTGTTGAATTCTTTGTCTCCTCAGTTTGACACTTTTAAAGATGTTTTTCAATACAGCACTTATAAAATGGATAAAAAGGTTATTCTTGAGTCCATTATTCAGAAAAATGATTCTTTGAAAGTTTTTAAAAACAAACATGAGCCTAAATCTGATAATAAACCTGATAATAAGAATGAAGTGCTTGTTGCTAGGGGCAGATTCAAAGGCAATAAGAATAATAACACAATAAACCCCCACAAAAGGATGCCAGTAAAACTGAGACTCGTCAAAATGGTAAACCTGATAAATCTCACTTAATGTGTACTTACTGCTCTAAATCTGGTCACACAGAGAAACGTTGCTTTAAGAGGAAAAAAGATGAAAGGCTTGCTGGTAAGAAGCCAAATGTGTCTGCTATGCTTGAATCTCATCCTTATTGTACTCATGAGGTACTTGCTTTGTTAAATTCTGGTGATTGTAATGCTTGGATCTTAGATTCTGAACCATGCATGCTACCTTCCATAAATCTTGGTTTTCTGGCCTTAAGTGCTATGACGTTGGTACTGTTATGCTTGGTGATCATTCTGTGCTTAAGATTAAAGGCATTGGATCTGTTGCTTTAAGAATGCTTAACAATGTTATTAGAGTTATAAAGGATGTTAAATGGGCTTCTGATTTGAGAAGAAATTTACTGTCTGAAAGTGCTCTTCAAAAATTGCAATATGATGTGTACAGTTCTGATGGTGTTAGAATTGTTTCTGAGGATGGCAAGCATGTGATTAAATGCTTGAGAAAAGCTGGGTTTTATGAACTTATTGCTACTCCTGTTATGAATTCTGCTGCTATTGCCTTTACTGCTGTTGATAAGTCTTTGTCTTTGCATGATACCATGTTATGGCATGTTAGGCTATGTCATATTGGTAATAAAGGGCTTGAGCATCTGCATAAAACTGGCATCATACCTTCTAAACCATGCTCCATTGACTTGTGTGAAAATTGTGTTCTTGGCAAGCATACAAGAAAAGGTTTTACGTTTTCTGTGCATGTTTCTGCTGCTCCTCTTGATTATGTTCACTCTGATATGTGGGGCCCTGCCCAAGTTTCTATTGTTGGTCTTAAGAGATATTTTATGTCTTTAATTGATCACTTTAGTAGGAAAGTCTGGGTTTATTTGCTTAAAACAAAAGATTAAGCTTTTGAGATCTTTAAAACTTGGAAGTCTATGGTTGAAAAGGAAACTGGCCTATTTGTTAAGTGCTTAAAAACTGACAATGGTCTTGAGTTTTGCAATTCTCTGTTTGATTATTATTGTAAACAACATGGCATTAAAAGGCATTAGACTGTTCCTGGCACCCCTCAGCAGAATGGTACTGCTGAGAGGATGAACAGGGCTCTTCTTGAAAAAGTTAGATGTATGCTTATTTCCTCTGGTTTGAAGCATTGTTTGTAGGGTGAAGCTGTTATGACTTCTGCATATTTTATAAATAGAACCCCCTCTTTTGTGATTGATTTTAAAACACCTTATGAGTTGTGGCATAAAAGAAAGCCTAACCTTGATCATATTAAGCCTTTTGGTTGCACTATATATTCTTACATTAACCAAGGTAAATTGGATCCTATGTCACAAAAGTGTGTCCTTTTGGGATATCCTCAAGGAGTGAAAGGCTATAAACTCTTGCTTGTTCAACCTGGTGTTTATAAGACTATTGTTATTAGGAATGTCATTTTTAATGAGAATGAATTTCATTTTAAAAAGGCTTTTATTCCTACTGTGCATGATTCTAACCTGCAGGTACACAGTGGTGATCAGTTTTATGTTCCTCTAAACAATGAAACTGAATCAGAGTATGAGTTTGATACTAGTTATTCCTCCTCCCCTCCTATGACTCTTACTTCTGTTTCTTCTCCCTCTTCCGATTCTATGAGTGTGCAACCTTACCAATTGGGTGGGGCAGCTCATGAACTTGTTGTTGAATCTTCTATGTCCTCCTTTTCTACTTCTCCTATTTTGTGATTGAGGATGCTTTTGTTGAGTTTGTGCCTACATCTGATTCTGGTTCCTCTAGTTCTTCAGCTGCTGAAAGGCATGATCTCATTGATTGGCAGTTAAATAGTGATAGGAGTCCTAGAACTGTCATTCCAAATAAAAGGTTCATTAACAACATTGTTGAGTTTGCTTGTTTGGTTTCTGATGTGGTTAAAAGCTTTACTCCTGAAACTTATGAATAGGCTTTAAGATGTGCTCACTTTAAGAATTGGAAAAAGGCTATGGATGAGGAGATTGAGTCTATGAGAATTAACAACACCCGGACTTTAGTTGCTAAACCTGTAAATGCAAGACTTATAGATTGCAAATGGATTTTTATACTAAAATATGGTGTGTTTAAAACTGATCCACCTAGATATAAAGCCAGACTTGTTGCTAAAGGATTCACCCAAAGAGAGGGTGAAGACTATAATGAAATCTTTGCTCCAGTGGTTAAGTATACAACTCTTAGACTTTTGCTTGCTATGACTGTTGTGCACGATTTTGAACTAGAGCAAATGGATGTCAAAACTGCTTTCTTGCATGGTGACTTGGATGAAACTATCTACATGAAACAGCCTAAGGGCTTTGTTGATTCTATGCATCCTGACTATGCTTGCCTGCTAAATAAGTTTATATATGGTCTTAAACAGTATCCACGTCAGTGGAACATTAAGTTTGATAGATGCATGAGATTTAGTTTGAGCTTTAAAAGAAGTAAATTTAACACTTGCTTGTATTTTAAAGGCGTTAAGAAAAATGGTCCTGTCGTTTATGTTTTGCTTTATGTTGATGATATCTTATTGATTTCCAAATCTAAAGACTGCATCGTAGACATTAAGAAGAATTTACAGAAGCATTTTGATAGGAAGGATTTGGGTATTGCCAAGAAAATCTTGGGGATATCCATTCTTAGAGATAGACAGCATAAAAAATTATGGTTGCATCAATGTGATTACATTCATAAGGTGCTTGATAGGTTTCATATTTCCAGTGATAAAGTGAATAACATTCCTTTAGGTTGACTTGACTAAATCTAAAGATGTTTTATCTTCTATTGAGATGAAAAATATGAAGTCTATTCCATATTATGTTGCAGTTGGGTATGTGATGTACTCCATGATTGCACTAGACCTGATTTGGCATTTGCTATCAGTACTCTAAGTAGGTTCATGTCTAATCCTTTTGAGAAGCATTGGGTTATCCATGAAATATCTGTTAAAATACTTGCTTGGCTTTGTTAATTTGTCATTGTTATATTATGAGCATTCATCTGCATCTGAATTACATGGCGTTGTTGATGTTGACTATGCTAGTAACAAGGATACCAAGAAATCAATTACTTCATGTGTGTACACATGGGCAGGTAATTGTATCTCCTGAAAGTCCCAACAATAGCCTATAGTTGCATTATCTTCCACTCAGGCAGAGTACATTGCAGTTACAGAAGCTTGTAAGGAAGCTATCTAGTTGCAGGGTATTCTGAAAGAAGTGGAAAAGAAGCATTACACATCTGTTTTGCATATAGATAGCCAGAGTGCTCTGTATCTGTGTAGAGATCCTATGTACCATGAGTGTACTACGCATATTAATGTTATATATCATTTCATTCGTAAAAGGTTGAAGATAACATCATTCATGTGAAAAAGATTGATGGTAGGGTTAATCTTGCAGATTTTGGCACAAAGATTGTTCCTCATGATAAATTTGTGTTTTGCAGGAACTTCCTCCATTTGGAGGAAATCCTGTGATCTCTGTGTGATGTGTGCTTGGGCTGAGGACGGACCTAGTGTTAAGAATTCACTTATTTGAAGAGTCTGAGTCTACCCAGTGCAAGACTTAGAAAAGTAGAGGGGTGTTTGTAATGTTATGTGTTACTTTCCTGGTCTTTTACTTTGGTATGTAATAGTGGTTTATGTGTGTATGTACATGTATCTATGTACGATGACTATACATGTATTATATAGTGTATGTTATACATATGTGATGCACTATTAGAGTTAATCTCGACTGAGTCGAATTGAGCTTGTTAAGCTTAATCCTCTAACGGGATTAACTTAGTAATAGTAGGGTTAACACCTATTGTATAACATATAATATATGGCATATGTATAAAGTATGAAAAGGAGGAAGATTAAGGATTGGGCCTTAAGCCCAATCTCTGGCCCAAGTCTCGACACTTGGATTGAACCGATAGCCCATGGGAGACGCTTAGAGCTTGCAACTTGCTTTACCTCTTCTGAAGTGTTGCGTTTTGGAGGCTTGAGCTTGACCTAGCTATATAAGCTCCTATCCTTCGTCAGAGCAACTCACTTTAGCTCTCTCCATTATCTCTCCTCATAAACGCTCTGCTAGGGTTTTCTAGGGTTTGGGTTTTCCAACTCTTGGTCGTCGGCTTGAGAGCGCTCGGAGAAGACGGTGGCTGTTGGTGTCTCTGTGAAGGTGGTTAGAGCTCCGGCGTCCGCCTGGGTGTCCGCTCTCCTATGCCTTCTGAGATCTAGGGTTTTGGAGATTGAATCCTACTTCGATCTTCGGTTTTCCCATACAGGGGGATTTCTCTTCTTCCTTTGTACTTCTGATTCACATGCATGTTAGATCTAGGGTTGTTTGCTTTCATTGCTTGATTCATCCCTTGTACGAACTCTCTATAGTGGATTCGGCCAACTCTTGAGGCCCCGTGGATGTAGGCATTTATGCCGAACCACGTAAAATCGTTGTGTTCGTAATCTTGCTTGTGATTTTTGTTTCGATCTTTCGTTTATCGTTTTCGATCAACTTCGCTTCAAAACTGAATTCTAGTTTTGGGATCTTTGGTTTTACAAAATACATTAGCCAAATTTCAAATTAGATTTCTAAGGTCACTTATTTTTGATAGAGTTTCTTTTTCAATTGAAATCTTATTATATGTCTTTAGGAAATAGGACTGAAATACCGTTTAGCTATTTAGTTCTTCGAAATTGATGTTTTGGAAGAAGGAAGTATGTTATGGAAATCTCAATCTTATCACATGAAGTCTCACGACCTTTCTTTTATGAATACTTTTTTGAGTTTTTTTTTTTCAATTTCTAAAATTAAGGATCTTCAAACCCTAATTTGCTCTTTAGTTGAATTGTAAATATGCTCGGTCACCATTGAAGCTTGTCACTAGGTTTCCTAAACATATTAATATTTGGATTAGCCAAATATCATCAAGTCTATTTTTCTATTAGTGAATTTTTGCATTCCTATAACCTGCTTCCTTCTTCATAAAAGTCAGTGGCTCACTGAATAGATAGCAATTTGGAAGTGTATTTGTGAATTTTAGATTAAAGCAGCTAGCAATTTGGAGTTGTATGTGTGAATTTTAGACTAAGATTTGATATGATTAAGACTAAGATCCTAAGCTCAAATAGGAACTGAGTAACTCCACCCGGATCTATATACCGTTTCAACGTTTCGATTCCCACATAGGCTAAAAGTGCATTATTTTGTAATTTATAAAAGTGAAAATAGTTATATATATATATATAGAGAGAGGTTAGTTCCGGTGTACACAACCCTTATCGTGTATCATGTACTCAGAAATTATTCGTCTATTTGTTCATGATTATTCATTTGTTTTTACATAATTATTCATCTGTAAAAAGAGTGTAAAAACTGTAAATTTTATTCTAATGAATAATCGCCCAATACCACCGAATAATTTCACTTCACCGAATAATCTCCCAATACCATCGAATAATCAGAAGTTACTTTTAATCTCATCCGTTGATCTTCTTAATTCAACGGCCCAGATTTGTTAACATGATACACAATAAGAGTTGTGTACATTTGATCTATTGTCTGTATATATATATATATAGGGTGTGGTTCGGGTGTACACACCCTTTAAGGTATACCTTGTTCACAAATATTATTCGGTGAAATGTGAAACATTATTCGGTGAAATTTGAAGCGTTATTCGGTGAAATGTGAAATATTCTACCGAATATTGTTATGCTTTCTTTTTCCGTTCAGTTCAGATGAAAACGTCCCAATTCCATTGAATAATTTGTAACATTCTACCGAATAATGTTTAGTTTTTTATTCATCTATTTCAAATCAAAGAAACCTCAATTCCCTAAACAATACTTACAATTTATACAAAAAATGCTTCAAATTTCACCAAATAATGTTTCTCATTCCCCTAAACAATACTCATATTTCACCGAATAATGCTTCAAATTTCATCGAATAATGTTTCGCATTTCACCGAATAATATTTGTGAACAAGGTACACTTTAAGGCTTGTGTACAAATGATCCATACACTATATATATATATATATATATATATATATATATATATATATATATATATATATTCGTGCAATTTTATAATACAAATATTACATATTGATTATGAAGGTTTATTATCTAATTTATGAAGGTTTTTATGTTAATTATGCACTTTAATTCTAGATGTTCAAATAGAAGGTCAACCTTGATGCAGAAAATGAATTATCACAAGAACCAATTGCAAAAATCAATTCAGTAATGATAAGAGTGATTATGGCCTTTCAGGGGAACATGTTGGATATGTGAAAGTAGTTGAAACTCATAATGAGAGGAGAATTCAGTAAGTTAAAAGAGACACCTAGCTAGGTGTGCAATTAATTTTCCCTTAAAGCAAGGGATGACAAGTCCCGCACCGCACTTTAGGTGTTTAGCCACATATATACTTCCCTGACTCGGAATGATATGAAATCAATATATATGATTTTTTTTTCAGAAAAATATTGCCATCTTAATTTGTAAAAGAAACTTCAAAATATATAAAACTAAGTAATACAGTTAATTTAGTGGCAGGTAGATGAAGGTTTGTAATTCTTATATTATTATGTGAACATGATATTCTTTTCTCCTTTTTTTTTCCTAATTTGTTCTGTTCAGTTTTTAGTGAGGGGAGACAGCTTATACTACTTGTCTGCGAAATTTTCTGGCAAAGATGTGGAAATTATAGTGCTTGGAGATTGAAACTGTTCTTGGATATACATTCAATAACCTTGCGAAAAGTGATGTGCTTAAATTTATCAGTGCCATAACTATATTTATTCGAGGAGGGGAGGAGGTGCATGTTTTTGTTCAATATCTGATTTGCAATTCGTTTCTTTGTTCTGCTAGCTATCAACTTAACATCTGGAAATAGAAATATTGAAATTCATAATCTTACAGCTAGACCCACTGCCTCAAGACCGAAAACAGCGATAGATAGCACCGAGGCCTTCGATGATCATGAAGAAACAAGGAAAAATTAACATGAAATCTGAGTCTCAAATTGATTACTGCTACAGCTACTAGAACTGCCAAGTTTAGAGGGAGTAAATCAGTCAAACTCTTCCTTGACAAAGGAAACATTTTTCTGTAGGTATAATTGCAACTGTATTTCTTTCTTTTTCATTCTTCATAAGGGACCATACAATCCTTCTTATAGACAGCTATTATAACTGCAACAACTCGTGGACAATAGAGGAGTTTGGGCTTGTGTTACTACTGCTGATGTGAACTTCACCAAGTCGGCTACCTGGATTAGAAATTCTCAATGCCAGATTGTTCTGTCTAATATTTATTTAATGTGATTTCAGTTTTGAGTGTATATAAATTTCGATCACTTGACTTTTTCGGATACAATATCATTTATGTGTTATCAGGTTGAACCTACAAATAATATGATTAAGATAACCACATAAATATGATTACAATATGTAGTGCAAATTGAGTTAGAAAGTGGAATCATAGTCGGAATAGCGGAGATTAAGGTTGTGTTTGACAGTAGATTGTATTTTGGTAGATTAATGGGATCTGTATAAATGTTAGGAAATAGATTATTTTTGTAGATTAATGAGATTTTTGTAAATTGAGATTTTTTTTGTAAAAAATATCCTTTTGGTGTTTGGTGTTTAGAAGATGGTGAGGGATTTTTTATAAGCAAAATGACCCTTCTGCCCCTGCCTTATTACCCCTCCCTTCCCTTGTTGTCGTCCTCATCGTTAGAACACATCGCCTGCGTCGTGGTGCTCTCTACCGGCGACTGAAGAAGATCGACGTGCTCTGAAGGGTTATTCAAATACTCCATCCCGACTTGAAGGTGGCCGCCTCCATCACAGGCCGACAGTGTCCATCCCGTCATCTCCACGTCGTCGCCTCGCCGTGAACGCAACTGCAGATCCGAGCTACCATCGACGAGGGGTAATTGCGACAGCGAACGGGTATGTGTGCCTCTCTTCTTCTACCACTTTCTGAACCCTCATGCTCTCGAAAACCTTGTCTGTCACATATCAATGAGAATCGAGCTTCCATGGCCTGTGCACTTAGCCCAATTGAAAAAATTAGGGTTCCAGGGAGATTGGGGAGAGCGAGCATGGTGGCGTAGTCCTTAGATGAGGGTGTGGGTATCGAAATTGGGGGCATTAGGTACACGAATCCACTATGTGTTAACCATATGCATTGTTTGTGAGTCAGATTGAAAACAAGAAAATCAGTGACTTGTGTAATTGCCATTGTGAATGAAATTACTATATGATGTTGTGTTTCTCTGCACACAACGAAGTTAGATTAGGATTTTGGTGTGTTATTTCATTGAAATTCCAGTGCATTGTATGAGTTGGTTTGGTTTTCGCTGGCTGCCATATACATACATGTGTTTCGGAGTCTAGTATCTTTCAATACAATGGATGACGGTTGTATGTTGTTGCATTTTGAAACCATATAAAAGCATACCATCAATAACAGGTGCGTCGAGTGGTTATTTGCTACTCCTCGATTTTATAGACTAGGGTTTGCCGTATCGTTCGTCTTGTTTACACTTGCTTTTCGTTTTATGTTGGAATTGTGGTGCCCCTGCATTTTCAGTTGTATGTCATCCGGTCTCTATAGCCTCTACTAGCGAACCCCCATTGAAGGAGAAGGCTAAAAAGGATAAGGGCCCTAAAGAAAAATCATTGATATGGACGCCCACTATGTTGAAGCAATTCTTGGACCTCCTAATTGCCTATCAGCGTAAATACGTACGACCGAGATTAGGGGTTCAGCTGGGTGTTGTTAATAAGTCAATTTGAGGAAATGACTGGGCAGAAATGTGGCCCCAACACGCTCAAGAACAAGCACGTAGGAATGAAAGAGAGATGGAAGGGTTGGAAAGATTTGAAGCACGGCGAGACCGGCTTAGGGTGAGACTTCGAATGAGGGTGCATCAATGCAACCGATGAATGGTAGGAGCAGAAATGTCAGGTAAGCTTCTGTGCTTTCGTGGTTTTGTGGTTGTGTGCATAAATGTTATGATACGAAGCTATTTTGGTTGTTGTTGGCGTCTCTGTAGCTTCAACTAATACGTGACGCCTTGTACATTTGGAATGATATTTACCTTGTTTTAGGCAATGTTCAACATTATATGAAGAGTTGTTAAAATCTTTTGGACAATGATTACCTTTGTATGTTTGCGTTGTCCCCGATTCTATATTTTGTTGGATGAGTTCACCAAATTCGTAGTTCATTATAGAAATTCATTTTTAGTGTCAAAGGTCTTACCTTTGTTTGTTTGTCGTATCCATTACAGAAATTCTATATTCTGGTAGTTGTGATTACCTTTGTTAGTTTTCCGTATCCATTACAGAAATTCATGTTCAGCGCCAAAGGTCTTACCCGCTTTCTAAATTCATGTTGTAGGAGAAGGAAGAGTTTCGGAAACTGAAAAAGAAGGGTGTTCCCCCCGACATCGAAGACGCATGGGACCAGATTTATGGAGGTACGGTGGCGACGGGGCAGCATTGCATGGCTCCGTCGATGGATCCGGCTGACACCCCCATTCAGATGTCCAATGTCTCTGATGACGGGGGAGCCACCAACCAGCCCCTACGTGCTGAAGTGGACCTCGGTGGTGATGACGACAAAATTGACGGCTTCGACATGTCCCGCTTTCCGGACATGGTCCGTGGGTGCAGCAACGCAACCCCTGTGCCCCCCGTGCAGCCACCCCCCACAGCCACTCCTGGCTGTAGCTCCGTACCAGTGAGGTCTAGAAAGCGAGCGTTGGGGTCATCGGGGTCTCAATCTGCGAAGCGATGGAGTGCGAGACAGTCGTCTGGGTCGGCGTTGTACCAAAGGCATATGGAGGTCGTCCAGGAAACTAGTGAGAAGTTGCTTGCATATGTGGCTGCCAAAGACGAGGTGTCTAAGACTTCAGTTGACCGTGAGGCAGAGGTCACGGAGTTGCTTGACGAGCTATTCGCTGATGGACTGCTTGAAGATGAGAGTCCATTGTTGTGCTTCGCAATGGAAGCATTAATCAGCCTTGAACAGGCTAGGATGTTCCTCGCCTGCAAGCGAAGCAACAAGATGAGAGTGGCGTGGCTGAAGTATTATTTCCGACAGAGCGGAGGGGACATCTAGAGACCGACGTTGCTTTGTTTTCACCCTTTGGTGCAACCCTTCACCAGGACTTTGAACCACTTCATTTAAGTTTTCCACACTTTGAACCACTTCGTTTAGTAGCTTGCTTCTCTAAGACCTTTCTTGTTCATTTCAACGACCATGTTTGACTATATATGTGTGTTTGTGTGTAATTCTGATTGTGTTTGTGTGTATTTCTGATTGTTGAGGATGATGTGTTTCATTATATATGTGTTTCTGTTTTATTCCATATGTGTCTGTGTGTCGTCCCGTGTATGACACTCGTCTGTCATCCCTTGTAGCTAATAGGGAATGGATGCACGAATCGCTGATGTTAGACGTAGGCGTAGGCATGCGTAGGCGTAGGCGTCGCCACAAGAATGCGGTGCTCATGCATGCATCTGGCTGCTGTTGAGATAACTACTCACTACTACAAGCATGTGCACAAGGTGCCTTGCTATATTTCGGAGTACACGGGGGGGGGGGGGGGGTCGTTGGATTAAAGACATCCTATCCCATGAGACAGACCTCCGTGCTGTGCAAGTTTTCCGTATGCCGAAACATGTGTTCACCAACCTATGCTCCATTCTCCAACACCGGTACAGATTGCGGGGCTCTTTCAACATGTCGGTCATGGAGAAGGTTGGGATCTTCGTCAACACTATGGCATGGGGAGCATCGCTACATGACTCGTGCGAGCGTTTTCAGCGATCGACATCCACGATAAGCGAAGCCATAACCGACGTATTGGACGCACTTGTTGGGAGAAACAACGGATGGAACGACCTTGCTCGCAATGTCCTTAGGCCAGTGGACCCTCACTTTACAGAGATTCCAAAGCAGATAATGGAAGACAGTCACTAAAGTAGATATTTCAAGGTAACATCTTCACCATACAGATGAAGATGCTACAATCTTCTTTCGAGTCTCACCCTTCACATTCACGATGTAGGGGTGCATCGGAGCACTCGATGGGACGCACATCGAAGCTTGTATTCCCCGGGAGGAGCAATTGCCTTACAGGGGATGCAAGGGGATCACAACGTTCAATGTCCTTGCGGTGTGCGACTTTGACCTCAATTTCACCTTCATATCAGCGGGTTGGGAGGGAAGCGTGCATGACGCTCGCGTGCTTGATCATGCGCTGAGTACCCCGTCTTTGCATTTCCCCCACCCTCCCCCAGGTCAGTACTACCTATGCGACAAAGGATACCTAGATAGAGAGGGTACGTGATCCCATACTTAAAGACGAAATACCATCGGGCAGCCTTCGTTCAAGAACCGGCTGACAACGAGAAGGAGGCCTTCAACCAACGACATTCGTCGTTGCGAGGGGCCGTTGAAAGGTCCTTCAGGATATTCAAGAGTCAGTGGAAGATTACAAAACCAATGCATAAGTATCCGGTAGACAAGCAAACTTCGGTTGTTGATCGAGTAATGCATCTTCAAACTTCGACCGATGCGTATGTTTTTGTTGGATGTAGGGGTGTATATGTTGTTGAAAGTATCTAATGTATGATCATGTTTAGTTGAAAGCCGCTACTGTAGGCGTTTTTATGTAGTTGATCAGATGTAATGACCCTGTGTCATTATTACATTTCCATCACTTGTAGGCACCTCAATCCTTCACTATAATTACATAGATGCATTGAAAGAAGCCATATAATACCTCAAGAGGTTCAAATACCATTCAGCTTTCCAAAGAAGTCATACATTAGCCTACTTGAAGCCGTTAGGTGTAAGCAGCCATATGCTACCAAAAGGGCTGCATACACCGGAGCGAAGACCTTGCTCGCCCCATTGCAGTTCCCCTACGGACATTCAAAAACCTGCTGGGTAGGGGACTGCATATAGCAGTTACAAATCCGTCACCGTTCCAACCATACATACATACATACAGGGGTTCCAGTCCCAACGTCTACACAAGTACAACTTTACACAAAAGCTTGCATTCCGGAGACAAGGAGGCCTACTTCTTGGCGAGGGCGCCTATGGCGATGACGCTCATCACCAAGAACATCCATTTGTTGCGCTCTTCTCTATTCTTTGCAACCACCAGGTCCGCCCACACCTTACGCGCATAGTTGGAAAGCGAAGAAACGCATTTCGCCAGTTCGTTGTTGATCTTGTTCACCCTCGTCAGCTCCTCTCCGTTCCTCTGGGCAATGGCCTCGGCAGCGCACAGCCTGGTGGTAAACTCCATAGCTATGTCCTCTAGCTGCTGAATCCGAGGGTCCTCCGGAGCCGGCAGAATCTCCTCAAAGGGTGGGAGGTTCTCGTCGTCACTTGCTCAAAGTCGTGAGCTCACCTCAGCCAAGTCATGCACATTTCCTGCCACCAAAATTAATGAGTCAATGCGCCTTTTATAGTACAACCAAGGAAATAACAACCAATTCATCGTTATTAAACTGAGCAAATGCAATACACTCTTACCTTCTCATACCAGGGTGGAATCCTCCCCTCCCCACCTATCCACGGGTACTTTTTGGGACATCCGCTCGGCCAGCTGCCCAACTCACACTAGTAACGAAGTTGTTTAACCCACTCACACTAGTAACATCGAACCCAACTCCAAAACATGTTGTTAACTGGTTGCACCTAATCTGTTACAGAGTTCAGAAATCAGACCTAACATTGCAATAGAGTACTAGGATCTAAGGAGCTTTTAAACACAAAAGGAGGATCAAACAAGGATCTCAATATAATCAGACCTAACATTGTACGAGGCAGCCACAAGGATCTCCATATACGAACGAGGATCTAACAAGGATCTAAGGAGCTTCTACAGACAATAGGAGGATCTACGAACGACGATTACCTAACTTCTAAACGAGGATTCCATGACAATTAACAGGGATTCATACAAATGGAAAAGCGGAAAAATGAACATGAAAATGGAAATGGGGAAACATGAACATGAAATTGGAAATGGGGAACCATAAATCGACGATTAATAGAGACTCATAACAAATAAAGGGATTTATAAGACTGTAGACTACTTCATACAAGTTGAACAGATCTGTAATCGACGATTTCATCACAACAGAACATGAAATGGGAAAAGGGGCAATTGGAAAAGGGGAAATCGACGATTTCATATAATGGCGGCCACAAGCTTCTGTTAGTAATGGCGGATCGAAGCTTCTCTATGAGCCTCCGAAAGTGAGTAAGAACAACCATGCCTCCCCGTTGATTCCCGTTATTGAGTTTCAAGCTGCCCATTTCAGAAACCCTAGACCGACGCCGTTTCCCCTTCGATTGTCCATTGATGGCCGTCGTCCCTTAAGGTCCGACGGACTGTGAACGTAGAGGAGAGGAGATGAGAGGAATTGAGAGGATAGGAGAGGAGGGGAGGGGAGAGCTTACCTTTGATGGTGGGAGGCGATTGTCGCTGCTTTTCGCTCGGGTATGGTTCTCTCCAGATCTGAAACCCTTGCAACACAAAGGGAAAATTTGGGGAAATTATAGGGGAAATCTACCACCATCTCCAAAGATCTTGCCCGGGGTAGATTATTTTTTGCCGGGAAAACATCTCCTCTAAGCTCCATCATCTCCCACTCGGCATCTCCTCCCAGCTGCTGCCAAACACCGCACGCGGGAGATCTTTTTTTTTTTAAAGCTCCTCCCATCTCCTCCCATCTCCCTCCAGCTTGTACCAAACACAGCCTAAAGCAGGAAAGTTGTAGATTTTACAACAAAAGAAGAACACAATCCGCAACAAAGGTGCTATATTTTCAGTTGAATGACAGAGCCTTTGCAGATAGACCAGCTAGTCACATATTTGGAGCTTGATGTGCGCGCAAATTGCCATATTTTCTATGCACATATATGTCCATTTTATCGTTATTTGCATGCATATTAGTTGGGAAATCATACGATTATTGTAGTTTATGCTTATTTGCAAAATATAGAGGTCTACACGATTTTTTATGTTATTTTGCAGAAATCAAGACGAAAATGGACGAATTTGGACAAGGGAAGAAGAAAGGAAAAAGAACTCGAAGTCTACTAAAGAGTCAAAATCGACCTAAAGACTCGACATCGAGTGATACAGAGCAACCAGAAATCGAGCAGAGGAGAGAACAGAGCATGTCGACACAACAAGGTCGATATCGATGTTATAAGGTCGATATCGAGTGGCCGAGATCGAGCAAATTGATAGAAGTCGAGTGCCAATCCGAGGTCGAGTAGGACTGCTCGAGATAGAGAAAAGAATAGGTCGATATCGAGGTTCGAACACTACTAGAATTCTGTTCATAGACATCGGGTATAAACCGATATTAATCAAAAAAAATTCGACGTGTTAGTGGATGGCGTTAAAGATCCCAACTTTACCACATCGTTTTATAACCGATGTCTTTAATAATTTATAACATCGTTTTTCTTTTTAATAATGACTTAAATACATGGATATAATTACTTTTTGATTGATTCATCTAATGTTAAACCATTATTATTTTTCATTTCTAGTCATTTGGAGAAGCAGAAAGGAAGAAAAAAAAAGAAGAAGCAAGAAAGAAAAAAATCTAAGGCAGAGAGAGCACCCAAAGTACACAAATATCACACAAACAAAAAAAAAATGAGACCCCCCCGTGAGAAAAAAGAACGCGCCCCTACGCGCGGGTACTACCTCTCCTACAATCCTTGCTGTGTCACTTCATCTACCCCCCTCTCTTCTGAAGATTTTTGCTTCGACGTACACCCTTATCTCAACTCATCGTCTGAAACTAAACCAAAGTAGTGATTATTACCCTATAATCTTGCTAATCCTCTGGATCGGCTACCCTTCTAGGCCGATTGTCGGCAAATCCTTACTGGATCTATGGATTACCTCTTCGATTGGGTTTTCGTGTGCGATTAGGGTTTTCTCTAATCGTACTCCTCCGGATCTGAGATCCGTCGGTTGGGGTACTAGGTTTTGGTTAATCCTTACTGTTTGGTCAAATCGACCGCCTCCATGGCCCGATTTGTGGTGTACGAACGTCAGGAGTCCGATGGCTTGGTCGCTCTTGATTGGCTATGTTGTAATCAGTCCTGGGTTGGAAGGAGTGGAGTACTGCAACAAGAAAGCGTGGGGCGAGCTTCCTTTGGTTCGCCCGGGTGGGTTTCCTGCTACTTTTTCGATCTTGGTCTCAGTTGATGCTCACTATTTAAGGGTGGGGGTGTGCAACGGTTTTACTTGCTTTCTCTCTTCTCCTTCTTCTAATTTCATTCTTCATATTTCTAATACTTGTGTCCTTCCCTTGTGTGGTGTTTTTGGTGCATGCATGGCTCCATCCGGAGTGGATAAGGGAAAGAAACCCATGGTGGCAGATGATCCTGCCACTAAACTGTCAAACACCCGAAAGGGGATGCCGGAGGGCAAGAAACTCATGGGTGATGCTCAAGCCGCTTTCTCAGCGCAAGGAAACAATCAGAAGAAGAAGGCCGAAAAGAAATTCAGGAGGAAGACAATCAATAGAGAAAAATTGATTGCTTTACAAGGAAAGGTCCAGGAGAACATTTCCGCTCTAAATGTCTCCTCCCTTTTTGCTACAATTATTGGTGATCCTATGGAGGCCAAAGAGGTGAGGAAGAAAATTAGGTACGTGTGGAAATTTATTTCTGCTGGTTTCCAGTTGATTCCGATTGCGAACAACTGGTTTGAGTTAAGGTTTGATGTGGCTTCTGATCGGACCTTGGTATGGGACAACCGTCCCTACCATGTGTCGGGTCAATTGATCCTTCTTCGCCCATGGAGGCTGGAGTTTGACCCTTGGGTTGAGCCAATTACCACTCTTGATCTGTGGATTCGGTTCCCTGGTCTCCCTCCAAAATATGTTCATGACGACATTCTCCGTGACATTGTTGAGGAGAATGGTTTGGGTCAAGTGATTAGAGTTTCTGCTTTTAACTCAAAAGGAGCCAGATTCCGCTATCCACGGGTCTGTGTTTCCATCGACATCACTCTTGTCTCAGGTAGAAGCATCTGTGTTGTTAATGAGCTTGGTGAGGTGGAATCATTTCCCATCTGGTTCGAGGATTTCCCATCTGGTTGTGGAAGTTGTGGTGCTCTGGATCACCAATTTGATGATTGCCCATGTCGATTGCAATGTAATGCATCTGGACCTGTGCCTACTGCCTTTCCTTCTGAGGTCGTGGGCCTTGGTTCAGATGATGGAAAGAAGGAATCCAGTGGAAATGAGTGGGTTAAGGTAGTTGGGAGGAAAGTGGTGCCTCCTCCTCCTACCTTTGGGCATTCAAAAGCTGACCTGTTGCTAAGTTTTGGTAAGAATGTCACTCTCTCTACTGAGTCTTCATCTTCTAAATCCACTGAGAAGAGTGCTGAGATTTCTGCCACCACCGTTGCGGATCCTGTGATGATGGAGCCTGATGCTCCCATTTCTGAGCTGGCTGTGATGATAGCTCCTGAGCCTTTGGTTGAGGTGCCTTCTGCGGTGCTTCCCCTCTCTGCTGCTATACCCCCAAATGATGAGAACTCAAATCCGAAGGAGGAATTGCAACCCGATCTTGATTTTTGGGTTGCCGACGATGAAGAGGTTACAGACATTGACGATGAAGCCTTCCTTGATGAAATATTGGAGGTGGGAGGGCTTGCTGACCCGGGCTTCACTCAAGCCGACTATGAAGCTATGCTTGTTGATGTGCCACCTTCGGTGGAATTCATTCTACCCGATCTGAGTCGACCTGAGTGTCTAGCTGCCTCCATCCAAGAACACTTTGTCACCCCTACTGCCTCTCCAGTGCAGGAAGTTAGTGCCACATCGAGGTCTGAGTCTGGTAAGCGCAAAATCAAGATCGAGGAAGGCGATTCGGCTTGCTCCACATTAACTCTGATGGGTGGGAGCAGCAAAAAGGGGAAGCATGTTTAGTATCTTCTACTCCGACCTCTGGTTGATGTGCTTGTATGGTTTGGTGCATCTTCCACATGTAGCTTGCAAAAAACCTCTCTCTCAGTGGCAGGAATATCAACTGATTTCAAATGAAGTACTAGTTCAAGGTAATCACACCCTATGTCTTGTTTGGATCACTTTGATGGACCTAGGGTGGTGTATGCGGGAATGGCTATGGTATTTAAATGTTGAATGTATCTGTTTGCTTAGGAAGATCAATTCCCTTTGTAACATATTCTTGATCCTTTCTTTGCTTTGGTCAATTAAGTTAAGGTGTTTGCATATGGACTATAAACATTATCTATGTAGAATGTATTATGGCAGGAGAATCAAGGGAAGTAATGTACTATTGCATATGATAAATGTATTTGATTCAAATATTCCTGCTTATCCTTTTGATCTTCAACCAAGTGTTTTTATGTCACTTTCTGGGCAAATGATTATAAATCTAATGGCATCTTGGATGTATGGAAAATCTCCTATTAAACTTGTAATTGTATATATGTTCATGATCAACAACCCTAGCTACATCACTACGATCACAAGAAGTACTGTGAGTCAACACACCTCCCTTCACATTTTACTACAAACTCGGATAGCTCTCAACTGTAAATGTCAAGGCTGGCATTGCTTTCAAACCTTGCGCCAATCCAATCGCTCAATCATAAACTCTTTCAGGGTATTAAATTTCCTTCTTATTTATGCTTGGTTGAGCAAATTAATTTCCTATGTCTCAACTTGTCGGAAGACTGTATACGTGTCACGTGGTAACTACATGTATATACAGTTTACGATCAATCACATATATGTGCTCTTCATCCGTGACAATGACTATTGTCATGAGGGTGTAACTAGACTGTCGCTGTGCAACTGGAAGCTATACGTCTCGGTGGTCAGTTGGTTAATTTCGTGCAATAATAGAGTATATGGGAGGGGTGGAACAATTACAATTTATTTATCGAAGAGCTATGGTCAAGATTTCTTTTTGGAATCTTTCTGCATGCGTACTGAAGATGACACGGACTGCAGTTATTTTTGTCAGTCATACAGTATAGCGCCCTTTACTGGCGTCGGTTGCACTTTAACCATAGAGTGGTTAACGTCTCCCTTTACAATTTCATTTACAATATCTTGCGGTCTTGTTTTTCTGGTGCTCACATCAGGTACTGGAAACCACGACTTGTCTAAGGCAATTAATAACTACTTAATAGTCTATATAGACTTTATTAAACCTTTCACAGAAATAATTTCTTCATTTTTAAAGTTTTTCGTTGTCAAGAATTGGAAGTCATGTATAAAAGGACTTGTACAATGGCGCATGACTGTTATGGTCACTAGGGTGAACATCGTTTGTTGCATCAGATGTAGGCTGGTTCTGGAGTTATTTAAAAAGTCATTGGCAAAATATGAAGTGTCAAAAGCCTGTATTAAAAGACTAATGCCACCTTTACTCTTTGGTCCAACAAATGTAGTGTTTGTTGGATTCTTGCATGTGGTGTGTCCGTCTAAGCATTACAGACGCATTTATTTTTCGTACCCTAACCCAAATGAGAACAATATATCTCCGTCTGAAGCAATACACCCTCGGCTTCGGACGAATTGCACAATAAAATAATGAAAGCATGTTTTTGGAATGTGAGAGGACTAGGAAAGCCGAATATTTGGACAAATCTTAAAGCTATGCGTATAAATGAGCATATTTCTTTAATGGCCATTGCAGAAATTAGAACAAACAAAATTCCTAAAGAAAGCAGTTGGAAATCGACTGGATACAATAATGCTGTTTGGTCAGTTGGAAATGATAGAACAGGAGGAATAGGACTATTATGGAATAACAACGTTTTACTAAATGAATCTATTGAGGTTGATGTAGGACTACCTAGGGTGATCCGCGCAAAATATTCTTGCATGGATAAAAATTTCACAGGCGTGTTTTTCTTTGTATATGCCCCACCACATGAATCTGAAAAAGACATTTTCTGGTCTGACTTAACGAATATTGTCACAAGTGAATCAATGCCATGCTTAGTGATTGGAGATTTGAATGAGATTAGTAGCAGCAACGACAAATATGGGGGAGTATCTAATAGTCAAGCCAGATATGTTAGAATAAATCTTTTCAAAAACCAATGCTCTTTGCTAGAGATACCATCCTCAGGCAATCAATATACATGGAGGAAAAAAAGGGAAGGGGAGAACAATATCTGGGAAAAACTAGACCGAGTGCTAGTGCAACATGAATTTCTTGAAACATTTCCAGACCTTGCAACATTTAATGGAGCATTCACCGACTCCGATCATTGTCCCATCTCTATAAGTCTAAGGTCTGGAACAGAATTTACGCCTCCACCTTTTAAGTTGGAAAACATGTGGTTAAAGAGGAAGGATTTTAGGAACATTGTCAAACAAGCATGGCGAGCCAGGTGTTCTGGCTCTGCAATGTTTAAATTAATGTATAAAACAAAGATTTTAAAAGAAAAAGCCAAGGAATGGAATAAAAATTCGTTTGGAAATGTCTTTCGTCAAATACATATAGTGGAAAAGGAACTGATCAACATTCAATCAAGGTTTATACACGACACAGGTAGCGACAAGTTAATTGAAAAACAACTTATAAGGAAAAAAGAGCGACTCCTACAATTTCAAAAAGAATACTGGGGTCAGAGAGCAAAATCAAAACATCTTAAACTCATTGATTCAAACACAGCTTACTTTCATAAAGTAGCCTCTGGAAGACGAAATAGGAAAATAATAAGACATATAACGACTAGTGATGGAACTCAGATCACAGGAGAAGAAAATATTAGGGGAGAAATCAAAAACGACTTTGAGAAGCGATTTTCAAAAGAACAAATAAACATGACTCTCCTTAATGAATATCTTGAACTAATCCCACGTGCTATTACGGAAGAAGAAAATAGGACTCTTACTCAGCAACCATCTAATAGTGAGATAAAAAATGCGGTCTGGTCGTTGGGACTTAATAAATCCCCCGGGCCGGACGGAATGACATCAGAATTTTATAAGACATACTGGGACATTGTTGGTATAGATGTCATTAAAGCGGCCAAAGCTTTTTTCCACTCAGGTAGACTTCTTAGACAAAGTAATCATACATTTATTACTCTACTACCAAAGTGTGACAACCCAGCTAAAACTACTGACTACAGACCCATTAGTTTGTGCTCAACAATCTACAAAATTATATCAAGAATCTTAACAGAGAGGTTCAAAAAGGTAATAGGAAAGTTAATCCACCCGTTTCAAGGAGCATTTGTATCTGACAAAGCTATTCAAGATAATATTCTTATAGCACATGAGATATTTCATTCATTTAAGTCGAGAAAAGGGAAAGAGGGCTGGTTAGCTATTAAATTGGATATGGAAAAGGCCTATGACAGAGTAGATTGGGCCTTCACTGAGGCGGTTTTAAGGAAATTTGGTTTTAGTGAGCATGTCATTAAATTAATCATGGAATGTGTAACAACAGTTTCCTTTTCTGTATTAGTCAATAATGGGCCCACAGAGGTATTTAAACCTTCCAGAGGATTAAGACAAGGCGATCCCCTATCACCGTTTCTCTTCATTCTGGGTGCAGAAGTGCTTGCTAAAAAACTCACCTCGGAGTCCAATGTTAACCAATCTGGTATTGGCTTCCAGTTTGGTCATTCTGGTCCTAGAATACCTTTTCTTGCATTCGCCGATGACATTATTATTTTCACAAAAGGTAACATGACGGCTTGTGAAAAAGCTAAGAAAATCATTGATGATTACTGCCAACTATCTGGACAGAAAGTGAATTACAATAAATCTGCCTTTCAAGGCTCTCCAGGGATACCTGCATCGCGAATAGCTAACATTGAAGGATGTTTAAACATATCAAAACAGGTGAAATTGGATAAGTATCTGGGGTGTCCGATTGTTAATGGTAGAGTAAACAAAAGCACCTTTGAAGAACTCATAGCCAAAACAACTAATCAATTAACAAAGTGGAAGGCCGATTCATATCACAACATGGTAGGTCAGTGTTAATAAACTCAAATTTAGCCGCTAAACCACTTTTCTCTATGCAAAGCTTTATGCTCCCTGTGACAATTCACTCAGCACTAGACAAAATCAATAGGACGTTCTTCTGGAATAAGGACCTTCAGTATAAATCACTTTTAGGATGGGATAAAATTTGTAGACCAAAAGCGCTAGGAGGAATGGGATTACGAAAAACGAAGGAAATGAATGAGGCACTACAAATGAAACTTATATGGAAAATTCTAGCGGAACCTGATAACTGCTGGGTCAGGATTATCAACCACAAATATTTAAAATCTACGCCGATACTCAAATTTCAGAAAAAAGGCAATGCCTCATGGCAATGGACGCAACTTAGAAAACTTATCCAACCTTTTAAGGAAGGTTTGGCTTGGTCAGTAGGTGATGGGAGCTCCATCAAGTTCTGGAAAGACAAATGGGCTCCAGTTCAGAATATCTGTTCGGTCTGCCGTGACCCAACAACAATTAACTGGGAAGAAACTGTTGATCAGTACATTCATAATGGGGCATGGGATTTGGAAAAACTTAAATTGGTAGTGCAAAGTAGTACCGCAACACAGATTGCTGACATCCCACTTCCGATAAGTAAAATACAAGACAGAATGTACTGGTGGCCGGATAAAAAAGGATGGTTTACAACCTCAAGTGCATATAAACTAAATACAAGAGCAACAGAGCTAAAAACTGATAGTAATGCTTGGATATGGAAATTGAATGTTCCACCTAAAATTAAGAATTTCATGTGGAAAGTATGTTACGATGGACTCCCAACGGCCGCTCGACTCTCTCGACATGGAATGGCGATCCCATCTTACTGCACCATATGTAATCACCATGAAGAAGACACCACTCATTTATTGTTTGAATGCAAATACTCACTCACATGTCCAAGTTTATCACCTAAATTGAAATCTGAGATCTCAAACTGTATCACATTAACAAGAGACATTAATTCATTAATGACAAAAATGGACAGATTACTTAATACACAGCAAAAACAGCAAATGGCATTTCACTGGTGGACTATATGGATAGTCCGTAATAAACTTATTTTCCAACAACAAAAACTTCCAAATGTGCAAGGTTTTGTTAAACTAGTCGACTCTTTTACTAATGAGTGGAGCAAAGCAGAAAAGCATATCAATAAGGAAAAACATGACTTACATAGCCACACAAGTTCCCATAAGAAAAGTCTAATTAAAAGGAAGAAGGGAAAATGGAAAAGACCACCGACTGGAAAATTGAAACTGAATTTCGACGGCTCCGCCTCAGGCCAAAGGCAAAGCTCGATTGGGTATGTTATTCGTGATAACACGGGGCAGTCATTAGCAATGGAGAATAAACTTATTGGATACCAATCCCCTTTAATGTCTGAAGCCTTGGCATTAAGAGCGGGAGTACAGAAGGCTTTGGAGATGAGAATTTCTAATCTAATCATTGAGGGAGACTCACTAATCATCATCAATCACCTTCAGTCTAAAACAAAATGTCCATGGGAAATTGAGTTAATAATGTCTGATATTAGTCATCTACTCACTGGGTTTTACGAAGTCTCGTATTCACACGTCCTTCGTAACGGCAACTGCGTAGCAGATAGGGTTGCACACCTTGCTCATGTTGCCTCCGGCCTCTCCTTAGATACTGACCCAGGTCTTATCGACCTCATCCGAAAGGATGCTATCGGATAGCGGTTTGCATCCGAATTTTTACTTAATAAAAAAAAAAAAAATTTCTAGTCATTTGGAGGTATGTAGGGCAATACAAAATTTCAAATTAGCATCGCTATTTTTTTATAAACCTAATGTCTTACATTGCTACACAAATCGGTTATGTATTATTCAATTAGTGAATACTCTTTTTTCATTTGTAATTTATGATATTATTATTTTATATAAATATAATATACCATATTGAATATTTTTAAAATCAATGTTATTTATATATTTTCAAATCAGTTTTTTCTTTGAAAATGATTTTTTGATTATTTACAACATCATTTTATATATTTTTAACGATGTAATTGCCAGATATACACATCTGTTTTTTTTATAATTTTCATATATGCTGGGTTTAGAAATCGATCTGTATAACGTATTTACAAACGTAGACATCGCTTTTCGCTCTCAAGTTCGATGTGTTTCATCAAATACACCTAATAATCTATATTGTGACTTGTTTGGGCAAACAAAAAATTAAAAAATGCAAAAGACCATAACCAATACATTAAATAATAACAATAGAGTCGAATACAAGATGACAATAGGGCTAAATACAAAACAAAATACATCAATAATCGAATTTTAAGCTTGACATAATATCACTTGAAAATAAAGTGAATGAAGTCAAAGACACAACCTGTATTCCAATAAAATTAACCTCAGCTAAACATTTAACAGTAGTAAAACTACACCAAAAGCAAAGCTGAATTAATAATTCTGGATAAAACTACGTGGAGCCAAGCGAATCTAAAGTCTTGCATGCTGCTTAATCAAACTAAGCCTGCTACTACCATATTGAGGAGCCAAAACACACGTGACAAAAGAGTGCTTGAAACATTTTCTTGAATCTTCATCATGGGTATGCATAACCCCTTCCTGCATCCAGATTAGGACATTGATCATATACACAAAACTCAGATATAACGGAATTGATACAAAAAAAAAAACAAGGTCCTTAATCAAAGAGAGAGAGAGAGAGAGAGAGGAGAGATTTTCCTACATATGCAAAATATCCAAAGTGGAGGAACAGGCTATCAATTGGTTAAAGTTAAAGTATCAGCCTTGATCATTGCAGTAAACTAAAAAACACAAACAAAGATAATTGAAGTTACCTGATCAGGAAGCTTAATAACAGAAAAACCAAACTCCTCCCTCTACATGGAGTTTCTTGAACCAGGAACCATTGAACTGTGATGTTAGCAGCAGTAGATTTGAGCAAACCAGTCAATAAAAAAAAGACTTAAAAAAAAGTTGACATGTTTCTGCTGTTGATCAGTCATTGCATGGGCCAGGTCACAATAAAATGAAGACTAATATTCCAAATAAAAAAGTGTTGGAGAAGTCCATACTCCATACTAAGAAACACAATTGTACAATCACTAGCCTACGCCCTCTTATCAGCCACTAAGAAAAAAGAGAAGGATTTCAAATAAAACACAGTGAAGAGACCCTCTCACAGGCAAGGTGGTCTATCAAATGATTTTTTTTAAAAGATTCATCTTGCTTGTAGATGGAATAAGAGCTAGCAACTTTTAAGAAATTATTCGGTTCGACTTCCGGATGTGGTCGCTCTCTATTTACCAAAATCAAGGAATAAGAGCTAGCAATATAGCATCAAGAAGAAAGCTGAAACAAACACTAGAACAGGAAAAAGGTCCCTCTCCAATTCACTTGACAACTAAAGACATGGAGATACATAAGGTATCACAGTTTCTCAATTCCCCTACTGAAACTTACAGTTTCTCAATACACTCCCCTACTGAAACTAATTTGTTTCTTTCATACAAGATGAAGATACATAAGGTATCACAGTTCCCTGAATCATAGAAATCATCAGGGTATATTAGGTTGTACCACATACCTTATCTTCAGAATAAATCAGACCAAGCATATCCAATGCCATTCCTTTTGAGTACATGTCAATCTCAATGTGACACTTGGTATGATTTGAAGGTTATTTGCAGGAATCGTTCAAAGTGGATCAAGAACGAAATACAGCTTGGATCCAACACCTAAAAGTACGCCTAAAATTTGGGATATAAGATAGTTGCAGAATGACCCATCACACAATATTTAACCAAATATCAACAGAACATATTAGAGATCTTCAAAACCCGAACATGACCATGAAAACAAGTAGATAAGAATACAGAAATTTACAAAGGGAAGTCTTTTTCTCCCTGTAGCTCTTGTCCAAGTAAATCACATGGAAAATCAAGTAGAATATATATAAACTAAACTTTAACATGTACCACTAAAGGCAAAAATATCTACCACATACCAATTCATTGACCATTCCTTTGATCGATTTTCTATTTGCTTGCAATGCACACCAATTCCTGATGTATCAAACCCATTTTGTCCAAACAAAAGCTTAAGATATTCTTCAGAAAAATTATATGCCCGTTGAAAAAGATAAAGTTTATCAATCATCATATCATCACTAGAAGCCACCACAATGAACTATATATAGGAATTGAGTCTCAGAAACACACCATGCCATCGCCCCTAACATAAAAGCTTTCACTGATTTTTTTATCCTTGGATGTCAGACTCTCCTACAAACATAAGACAGAGCAGAGAATCCATCAATTACAGTCATTATATTAGTTTTTAGGTCAAAACTGGGAATCTTTTTAGTCATCAAATTAGCATTCCCAACTAATCTTAAAATGTTTAACCTGAATCAGTTAGTTTCAATGAGCTGAGATCAGTCCTTTTCTTCTAAGTGATATATGCTCAATAGAAAACCTAAAATCAGATTTTAAGAAGCATAACAATCACAAGTCTATATGCATCGACCAGTAAAGAAAAAATTATTCAGTGACAATAAATACAACGAGAGAGGAGAGGTGAAAAGGAGCTTACAAAGTGATAGTAAATACACATGCTGATTGAGCCGTACATCTCTCGCATCTGGTTCCTGGTTTTTCGAGTCTTGGCTGCTGACAACGGTCGGTAATGGTGATGTGAAGATGAGGAAGACGTTTCTGCATGGCCAATGGTAAGAGTTAGATGTTTCAACTGAAGTGAGGGATTACGAATGAGCAGGATGAATAAGCAAAAGTTAGGGTTTCGTCTGGAATGGGGGAAATGAGAGATTGGAAGCGGATAGGAAGTCGAATTCGAGCAAGGAGATCAGAAATGGGAAAGGGATCGATTTTGGATCTGCAAATCATTGGCATGTGAAATCATTGAACCTGGAAGGGAGAAAAATTTCAAGCTTAGCCATGTGTGTGAGAGAGAGAGAGGCAGATGAAAGAGAGACATACCAGATGAAAGATGAACGGTCCGCCATGGGAGTGAGGATGCCAGAGGGATGCGAAGAGGAGCGAGGATGGTGTGGATCTGAGATCGAGTGGTCCGTCATGGGAGAATAGCTTGCGACCTTGGCTCCACCGATTCGAACGAGGGAGCAAGGAAATTGAGAGATATAAGATGGATTGGAGGTGTTTCAGATTCGAATGGAGAGGGAGATATGGTATTGAGAGATGAAAGATGGAGCAAGTTCTTCATAGTAGAGGTCAGAGGTAAAAATGGGTTTGTGAGATCCAGATCCGAAAATGGGAGAGAAATTTTTGTTCTGAAAAGGGGGGGGGGGGGTTTACATCTGAAACGAAGTAAGTTTCAAGTGTTGTTGGGTTTGATTCTTACTCCGTATTTTTTAGACAAAAATTCAAATTTTAAATATTTTGGCTATGTGTTGGAATCAAGCGGCATTTTTACCGCTTTTTATTTCGGTGAAATCTAAACTATCTTCCGTATCTTTCGAGTATTTTTTAAAAATAATTTTAACATTGTTCTAAAAAATAAACTAATGTGTATTATTTTAATGACATCAAAAAATTATAAATTGATGTGAAAAATATATTTAACATCACGCGTATTTCTGACGGATGTAAATAATGTGATGTCTATTAACAGAATTCTAGTAGTGTTCATGGTCGATATCGACTGCTGCTGCAGAACAGATCCGACGCTGTTTTTGGTAGAATTATATCCGAAGTGTTCAAGTTTATCCTAAAGTTGAGATCTTCTATCAAATACCACCAGACAATTCATCCTTTATGATGTTTATCTAGAGTTTTTAGTTTTTACTTTATTTAAGTTTTATCTTAGGAATAAAGCTAGAGTTTCGAATCCTTGGATAGCAAGGTTTGAGATATATAATTAGAGGCCATTAGGGCTGAGTTAGGGACATCAAGCATCCACATTCAGTTTTCATCCAAGCAATCAGTTTTAGAGTAGAGAATAGCGAGAGTGAGAGAGAGAGCCGAGTGGAGTTGGAGGGAAGCGAGAGCGGAAAGTTGGCTTTGTTCGGTGTACTTTCTTTCTTTAGCAATCTTAATACAAAGTAGTTTCTTTTCCATGATGATGAGTTCAATGGCGAGTAGTTCACCCACTTCTAGGGTCGGGGTGAGCCCGACGATAGCAATGTAAGTTTGTGCATCAAAGGTATGATTTTTATGCGATTTCGTCTTCTATCCTATGCATGATCCTTTGTGAGAGTTGAGGAGATTCATTATTTGCATTATTGAAGTGAAAGCCAATCATATTGTGAATTTGGATTTGTCATGAAATTGGATAGTAACTCTTAGGTTTTATGCAAGAGCCTCTAATCACCTAATAGTTGGTAACGAAAGTTATTTGATGGGAATGCATCTTCTTTCATGAATTTGGCATAATACTTGCATGGTTATCGTTGTTGCATTAATCCCCGACCTTGGAAGCTTTTAGTTTATTGATTCATATAAAAGTTTGTGTTTTTATTTCTGTCCATCCTTCCATCATCATCCTACGTTCTTTGGACATCTTTTTCGACGCAAATAGGTTACATTACAGTTACTGTTGAAGACTCGATTTCGACTGCAGAGATCGATATCGAGTGCTGACATCGATATCAAGTACCCAACTCGACGTTGACTTGTTGCTTCTGTCTTCTACAGGAACTTAGCTGGAAATCAACCAGAACTGAGGTCGATATCGACCAGGCACCTCGATATCGAGTGGTCTTCTGGAGTCGAAACTTGATCGTGATTGCAGTTTAGGAAGCGCTGACATACCTCCTCGTGGATTCGATCCTGAATTACCCTACCACTACAGCTAGGGGTGGAAATGGGGCGGGTTATGGGTGGATGAAGCCACTCCATCACCCGCCCCGCGGGTAAAAAATTTCACCCGCTCCATCCATCACCCGCAAACCTTTTCACCCGCATCCGACCCGCGCGGGTGATGCGGGTGGAGCGGGTACCCAATGGGTGAAACAAAAGAAAAAACCAAATCAACACAAGTAGTCCAATTCTAACTCAAAATTACAAGGGGTGGGTTTATGTATATTTTTTATCGGCAAAACAATGAAATCACGAGCTAATTGAAATTTGAAAGTGGAAGGGTATATATCTCTATACTAATCATATACTAATCCAGTATATCCCTTGCTATAACGTGGAAGAGCAAGCCGAGACCATATTCATTCTAATTGAAATTTGGTGGGCAAAACACTAATCAAGAATTAGGATTTGTAGAAGTTAAACTTGAAAAGGGTAAAATAGTAAAATCACACACATTATATATATAAATTTTACGATTTTATGCGGGTTTGCGGGGCGGGTGTGCAGGGCGGGTTAATGGGTGGGTTAATGGGGCGGGTTAATCCATCCATCACCCGCTTCACCCGCACCCGCTCCACCCGTCACCCACTTTTTTGCGGGTTTTCACCCGCAAAATTAATGCGTGTAAAGCGAGTGGAGCGGGTACCCGCGGGTTATTTCCAGCCCTAACTACAACGGGAGGGATTCTTGTATTTTATTTGCTTGGATAAGGGAGTCGGTCTAGTTTTATATTTGAATATTTTATTTGAGCGATACCCCTCCCCTTATGAACAGAGCTCCATTTGTCTGTCAATACATGTAGGAAATCAAGTTGCAGGTTTTAGTTTTGTGCCGAATTCATTGATGAATGACAAGAATAATCACGAAAAAAAAAATCAATATCATACACAAAAAAATCTTACTAACATCAAGTAAACGTACCTTTCTGAAACAAAGGATTATTTTGATTTTGGATGGGAATAAAGATGTCGCCACAAAGATCCAATCAACAATGTTTTTGTTCAACTGGAAGAAAGCAAGTCTCCATGGACAGTTGAACTAGAATATCCCAAGGACTCCTAAGAAGGTGACAACAAATCCCATCCCTAGAGCAGCCAAGAATACTTGGATATCAAATAACTCATCATCTTCGTCACGAGCATTTTTACTAGATGAAGGGTGTTTTTTTATCATCATCTTCATCTCCAGAGGACTTGGTGGACAGTGGCTTACCACACAAGTTGGGATTTCCAGCATATGAAGAAGCACTTAAGCTTTGCAGCTGAGTACTGATGGATTTCCAGATACATTGTTGTTTGTGAGGTTCAATGTATCCAAGAAAGTTTGTTATATGACAATAAAAGAATCTCTAGGGATATCAATTGACAATATATAAAAGAATCTGAGTCTCAAATTGATTACTACTACCGGAAAAATTAACATGAAATCTGATTTTTTTCCCCTTAAATCTGGTATTTTTTCCAAGTTGTTGTGTTTCATCTATACTTGAGCTATAATCTTGTAATTTGTGTGAGCTATATAATATGCATTTGAAATCTAATTTTTTTTAAATCTAAAAGCTGTTTTTTCTTCCAAAAATCAAATATTTTTCATGAGTTGTATGTGTTGTGTTTCAGAAATCAGATTTGTTCATGTTGTGTTTTCATAAATTAGAGCCACTGACATACGAATTTTAGCTAACTATTAGCCATACACTTGATTATTTTATTCTTGCATTTTATCATTTTATTTATGCACTTTATAATCTTAATTGTGCACTTCATAATCTTATTCATGCGCTTCATATTATTATTCATACACTTCATCAGTTTATTCTTGCACTTTATCATTTTATTTATGCACTTTATAATCTTAATTGTGCACTTCATAATCTTATTCATGCACTTCATATTATTATTCATACACTTCATCATTTTATTCTTGCACATTATAAGATTCATGAACGGAAACAAAAATAAGACACCCATAAATAGTCTATGCGAGATTTGGACCCGCGTCTTTGTGCATAGCACAATTGCTCCATCATTTTGAGCTAATAGGCTTTTAATGACACTCAAACGTGAACTTGAAATACGTTTGCTAAGAATAAAAACAAAAAACACAACATCAAAACCATAATAACTGAACAATTGAGTTCTAGTTGTTAAATCCTTGAGCTCTGAGAATACGTGTTTCATTATTACCCGTATTATAATGGCAACAGTTGAACAAATTTTTCAATTTATGTTATGAATTGCATTTAGAGACAAGGCACGCCACATCAGCTTAAAATGGAATATCTCTACATTACAGTCTCTTCATGTTGTCTGAGGCGCATGATAAAGGCTTGAGTAATTCTGTGAAATTCTTCGTCAGTGATCACTAGTTTCATCACTGGTGTATCTATAGAGCCTTCACCATTTCCTGCACAATAGAAACCTAAGACTTTAGTGCCTCTAGCTATTTTAGAGCTAATTCAAATAAAAATTCAATTGTATACTTACCGGGATGACCGTCAGAGGCTGACTCAGGTGGACCAGCAGCAACTTTACCATCATCAACTTGTGTGACATTGGCATCATCATTGACATTATCATTTTCAGTTTGAAACTCGGACAAATCAATTTCCTTAGATTTGACACTGCAAGGAGAGGAGAGTTGATAATATAACCAAGTATGTGTAGAGAAAGCAATTGAGAGTGATAGGGGCACTTGAGACAGATAACTAGTTTATAAAGAACTAAGAAATTCTCACCTAATTATTAAAGTTTTCAGAAGTTTCACTCCTACTTTTACGTGTCTTGGCAAGACTTTTTTCACTCCTACTTTTATGTGTCTTGGCAAGACTTACTTTTAGGCTTGTAGCAGCTGAAGGTCTTATCACAGAGATTATACGAAAAATTGGTGATGCCAAGTAAGATCACGGAGGGTGTCGGAATTCAATGACGGGCACTTGGGAAATCAACACTTGTGCTAGAGCTGGAAGGTATATCTGCAATGTTCCTATCACACTTGTTTGCTCAGCAATCAGAAATCAACCTGTTTTATCAGCGGGTCTAACACTAGTTTTCGTATGGCAAACTTCAAAATTGAAATAGCTTGAGTATATGTTCAATTTGTTCCTCAATCAATGAATGGTTTACAATAGAGCTTCAGGGTTTCAGCACTACCCATGTGAGTGTCAGGCAAGGTGGTTGGGAAGGATTATGTAATTCAGTTACAATGTGATGTCATCTAATTGTTCTAGATCGTGTAGCTTGAGCAACAAGTTGCTCCTATCATAGTATAAATACCTCATGTAATAAACCTTTAGTTTATAGTTGTTTCATAATAAGAAAATGAGTTGATAGAACAACTTCTCTCTTCTTCTTCTACATTCTCTCTATTCTGCATTTTCTCTTCTATCAACATGGTATCAGAGCAGTAATCGATCCAAATCGATTTGCTGTTTTTCTCTTGTTCTAACGTTGCTCTGTGTTCCTCTACTCTGTACACGAGCTCATTCTCTCTCTCTCTCCAAGCTATGGCGACAAGATCTCCACCAGATTCACCGAGATCTACTACCATTGAGCACCGTCGAGGTGGATCTCAAATCACCATGACATATCTCCAGAATCCTCTGTTTATCCATCCATCGGATAACTCCGGTATGAATCTCTGCTCCATTCAGCTTATTGGTGAGAATTATAGGCGCTAGAGTCGTTCATTTACCAAAGTGTTGTCAGTGAAGAACAAGCTATGGTTGATTGATGGATCTCTGTCCAGATTTACTAAAAATTCACTGCAGTGGGACAGGTGCAACGATATGATGTGCTCCTGGCTGTTGAACACAGTGTCTAAGGACATTTATAACACCATTGGCGAGTACGATACAGCTCGGGAGATGTGGCTTGACCTCGAAGAGAGCTATGGCCAGAAGAATGGCCCTCTGATCTTCGAAATTCAGCGGGAAATTCATGATTGCCAACAAGACAATTCTGAGCTAAATGAGTATTTCACAAAGCTCAAGGGATTGTGGTGGCGCCAGGCAGTGGTGATTCCCTCAATTAAGTGTCGTTGCGGAAAATGTGAGTGTGATTTGTAGAAGCAAGCGGAAGAAGCTGATCAGGAGAACAAGCTTATGAAGTTTCTTATGGGACTTCATGAGAAGTATGATAGTGCTCACCGGCAAATTTTAATGACCACACCTCTACCATCACCTAGTTCGGCTCACTCTCTTCTTCTTCAGGGAGATCAGAGTCATAAATACTCAAAGAAGAGGCTTAGCAAGTCAGATCTTGCTTCTACTGCTCTGATGGCAAAGCAGAAGGAGGAGGAGTCCAAGAGATCTGCTCTCACACCTCGTCAGGAGGAGGAAAAGTCACGACGATTCAAGTGTGGTCACTGCTCTGGTAATCACAAGATGGAGAGGTGTTGGGTGTTGGTAGGTTACCCTAGCTGGCACTCAAAGAGTAAATTTAAACCTCAAACACCTAGTTCTGACAATTATGATCAGAGCAAGAAGTCAAATGTCTCCAATGGTGGATCTAAAGCTAATGATGTGATGAATGAATCCCAAGAGTTTCTTAGTACTAGCTCAGGTGCTTCTTCAGGCCTTTCTGCAGATCATCAGAAGCTGCTTGGATCCATTATCTCCATTCTCAGACAAGCAGATAATTCCACACATGAATCACGTCTCGCATGTAAGCTTTGTTTTAATGCAATGCACTCAAACAGGTTGTGGATTCTGGATAGTGTAGCTACCGATCATATGACTTCAAATTGGTCTCTGCTTATTGATCCTATCCCTCTCTCTTCTCCCTCTGCTATCAACTTTGCTGATGGCAGCTCTTGTGCAATTACACATACTGGTTCTGTTCAACTTCCCAATTTCATCTTACATAATGTGCTCTTTGTTCCCACATTTCACTTTAATCTGTTATCCCTTCCTAAATTGGTACGTGAATTTCAGTTTCATGTGACTCTTGAATCTAATTTCTGTGTAATTCAGGACCAAGCAAGGATGAGGATGATAGCATATGGTAGATATCGAGATGGCATGTACTACATGGATCCTACAACTAATGGAGTGGTGCCAAGTGATCTCAGGATGTCTTATCCGCTCAGTCTTACCTCAATTTCTACTTTACCTACTTTTCTTCCCCAAAATAATGTTTCTAGTTTGTCAAATAGTACTGCCTTGTGGCATTTGAGACTTGGACATGCTCCTATTGTGAAGTTGAAACACATTTCTGCTATTAATGATAATATAGCTTCCTCTTTTAATCATGAATGCCCTGTTTGTCCATTGGCAAAGCAAACCAGATTACCTTTTTTTGTTCATTCTACCTCTGCTGATCATGTTTTTTAATTGCTCCATTGTGATGTGTGGGGGCCTTATGACACTCCCACCAAGGAGGGGTTTCGTTTCTTCTTAACAATTGTTGATGATAAATCTCGAAGTGTATGGGCTTTTCTTCTCAAATACAAGAGTGAGGTAACCTCCTCCTTACAAACATTCATTCTGCGTATTCAAAACCAGTTCAATGCTCATGTCAAAACTATACATACAGATCAAGGTACTGAGTTTCTCAACTCCACTCTCACTTCCTTTCTTCAGTCCCTGGGTATTATACATCAAAAGTCGTGTGTCTACACACCTCAACAGAATGGGAGAGTGGAGAGGCGCCATCGTTATCTTCTTGAAATGGCCAGGTCCTTTTTCATTCAAGCTAATCTTCCTATTCACTTCTGGGGAGATAGCATTTTGACTGCCACATACATTATTAATCGCCTTCCAAATCTTATTCTTCATCACAAAACTCTTCATGATCTTCTGTTCAAATCTCCTCCCACTTATGAGCATCTGCGTGTGTCTGGGTGTTTGGGTTACATCTCTATGACAACATATCCTGGTCATAAGAAGTTTCATGCTCAATCTGATCCCTGCATTTTTCTGGGATATCCGTTTGGGATCAAGGGCTACAAAGTATTCAATCTCAAGACAAATTCAATCATGATCAGCAGGGATGTGAAGTTCCTTGAGAATATTTTCCCTTACAAACTTTACTCTGAGAATTCAAACTCTGCATCCTCTTTCTCTTCTTTTGGAGAGTTTGTTGACCACAACTTTCCAATGGATTATGTCTCCTCAAGTCAGTCTTCATCTAGAGCTGTGTCCTCTCCCCCAGCTCCCAGTTCTCATGCTGATTATGAGCCTACCCCCATTTCCACCTGCTTTGATGAGTCTTTCTCACCTCCACAAAATGAGCCTCAACCCAGACATTCATCTAGAGATCACAAGTCCCCTGCTTAGTTGAAAGATTATGTGTCCATGGCATCTGCAGGTATGACCAGTGCTTCTCCTTCTTCCACTTTTACTCACCCTCATTCTATTTCATCTCTTCTTTCTTATTCCACTTGCTCTCCTTCATATAAAGCCTTTGTTGCAAACTCTACTGCACTATTTGAACCCCTCTCTGTGAGTGATGCATTGACTAGCCCCTCTTCGTGTGATGCAATGCTTGTGGAATTGGAGGCTCTGGAAAGGAATGGTACATGCCTTATTCAACCATTGCCTGAAGGGAAATCAGTGGTTTCATGTAAGTGGCTATTTAAGCTAAAATATCACAGTGATGGTACTCTTGATCGACATAAGGCTCGATTGGTGGCTCGTGGATTTACTCAGGTGGAAGGGGATGACTACTCTGAGACCTTTGCCCCTGTTGCTCGGATGATTACAGTCCGTAATCTCCTTGCTCTTGTTGCAACTCATAATTGGCCCCTCTTCCAAATGGATGTCACAAATGCGTTTTTGCATGGTGATTTGAATGAAGAGGTGTTCATGACCCTTCCTCCTGCATATTCTCATCTCAAATGGCTGCAAGCTTCTAAACAAGGGGAGTCTCTGGCCCATTGTCCTCAGGGGGAGATATTCAGTGAGGCCAATGGATCACCAATGGTTTGCAAGCTACAAAAATCTTTATATGGGCTTAAACAAGCCCCTCGAAAATGGTTTGAAAAATTCTCCAGTGCAGTACAAGAGGCAGGATTTGTGCAATCAAAAGCTGACTATTCTCTGTTCACAAGGAAGAATGGTAAGACATTTACAACTCTTCTGGTGTATGTAGATGATATGATTTTAACAAGGAATGATGCAGATGAGATCAAAAGACTTAAGCTCTTTTTACAGAGTAAGTTTCAGATCAAAGATCTGGGGGATATTAGATACTTCTTGGTTATAGAAGTTGATAGAGCTGCAGAAGGAGTCTTCTTGAATCAGAGAAAATATATCATGGAGATGCTTGAAGAAGCTGGGATGAGCAATGCAAAACCATTGCACACTCCTATGGATTCTCATATGAAGCTCACTGGAGAGGGGGGGGGGGCACATGAGAAATCCTCATCTATATCGAAGGCTAGTAGGCAAGTTGATTTACTTAACTATCACTAGACCCGATATTACATATAGTGTGCAGGTGCTCAGTCAGTTTATGCAAACTCCATGTGTGGAACACTGGAGAGCAGGCAAACATTTACTCCGCTACTTGAAAGGAGCACCAGGGCAAGGACTGTTGCTTGCAAAAGGAAATGATCTCAAGCTCAGGGCCTATTGTGACGCAGATTGGCAATCATGTCTAATGACTAGGCCTTCTCTTACTGGATTTTGCATCTTCTTAGGATCATCCTTGATATCGTGGAGAACCAAGAAGCAATCGTTTGTGGCCATGTCTACAGCAGAATCTGAGTACAGATCCATGGCAGCAACATGTTATGAGATCACATGGCTTGTGAATCTCTTGAAGGATTTGAATGTAAATCAAGCAGGTCCAGTTGAGCTTTACTGTGATAATCAGGCTGCACTTCATATAGCCAAGAACCCTGTTTTTCATGAACGCACCAAGCACATCGAGGCTGACTGTCATCTAGTGCGTGACAAGGTAATCAGGCAGGAAATTGAAGCAAAGTATGTCAATACAAAGGAGCAGCCAGCTGATCTCTTTACTAAGATTCTGAATCAAGAGCATGATAAGAAACTTATGTGCAAGCTTGGAGTGGTAAATCAGTTTACCCAAACTCCAGCTTGAGGGGGAGTGATGTAATTCAGTTACAATGTGATGTCATCTAATTGTTCTAGATCGTGTAGCTTGAGCAACAAGTTGCTCCTATCATAGTATAAATACCTCATGTAATAAACCTTTAGTTTACAGTTTTTTCATAATAAGAAAATGAGCTGATAGAACAACTTCTCTCTTCTTCTTCTACATTCTCTCTATTCAGCATTTTCTCTTCTGCCAACAAAGGAGAAATCTACAATTTGGGCTTACTAAAATTAACCTTCTTCACTGGGTAAGTGTATCCTTCATAGTTGATCTTTTGTCCCAAGCTACTCAGTTTGGTAAGAGTTGTTATCACGTCAACCTGATCATCACACACAAAATCACTCAGAGAAATTTGATAACAAAAATGTAATGTAAATCAATGATGAAATCAGCAAATTACACACACCTCATAATCCATTTGAGAAACAATTTCTCTACTCTGCTGATACTTCTGAACCCAAGGAGCAACATCGGGGTTGAAAAGTCCAAGTAGATAAAATAATATAGTAAAAGATACTCTCGAATGGGGATGAATAGAGTATCACAAATTTTTGCAGTCACAATGTCAAGGCCTTGAAAATGATTTTCAAGGTCTTGTGATTGAACTCAAGGTCTTATCAATTTTCCAGGAACTAATTAAGACCTTGTGAAACTTAAAAGTAAATATGCGGAAAATAAATAATAGAAGGTAAAGCAAGGACACACGATATATTAATGAGGTTCGGCACGAACTTGGCCTACGTCTCCGCCTAAGGTTCCACAACCCGTAGGATTCAAAAGCACTATTATTTTACTCCTTATGGATCCTAGATACAACCTAGAAGAAATCATCATCATCTATATATATGTGCACATCAATAATCAATCATCATCATCAACCATCATAATCAATCTCTTAATCATGCTCATATAAGTCAATCAAACTCATCTCGTATCTCATGACAATAATGACTCAAGACAAACCCGATGGAGCTGGGCTATCCTATGACCCTAGCAAAGACTCTAGAACTCACAAATAATAGTTGTTCTGTATTCAAACATATAGAGAAATAGAATGTCCATTCATAAGTGCAAGTCCTAAGCATGATACTACATGAATGCTTTTATGCATATGCAACACCTAGTATATCATGCAACCACATGTAGGATGGAATTATCTGATCAGTCTGAGTAAGCTCTATAAGGAACTTGCTTGAGAAAGCCGAACAACAAAGAGATATAGCGGAAAGCAGTATCCAAGCAATCAAAAACCACCTAGTAAAATAGGTAATAAAGGCGCCATAAGTCCAACGTCCAACTAACCAAGTAAGCATAGAGAAACATGTTCAAAAGAAATTCCCCAAAAACAAGCGATAAATTAAAACGCGTTAAAATACAAGAAAATATCTGAAAGCCGAGATATTCATAGATTAATCATTTTAAATCCCAATAATTCATATCTGTCGGTCCGCCAAGGTCTCATCTCAGTCCAATGTCTCAATCCAGTTAAATCTCATAAAAGTCCATAGATTCAATCAAGTCACAAAGTAGGGTCCCATATCATCGGTCAAAATAGGTCCAAAGTTTGGTTAAAAGGAGTCCAAGGTTCAACAAGTCAGAACAATTCGTTAAAATAAGATCTGAAAGGTTAGATTAGTCTATTAAATAAGGTCCGTGAAATTCAGTTGTCCAAGGTCGTTCTCAAATAGTCAAATCCGGTTAAATTGGTCAAAGTTATCGTTAAAGGAATCCCGACATCTCGGTTTTCAAAACAACAATCCTTTAAGATTCATTTTGGAAAACTAGAGAAACCCTTTAAATAATTTATCAAACAATATAAACTAAAATAAAACAATAAACTATATTTATAATAAATCATTTCACAATTTCTAAAATCACGTTTAAAACAATATCTAATAATACAATATTTCCAATAATACTACTTTTAAAACAATTTAAAATATATAATAATTTTCAGAAAATATATAATAATAATCTAATAATTAACAATGATATAAAACTATATACTAACATAATATAACTTGGAAGAAAACATCCTTTCTCGAGGAGGATGAAGACCACATCATCTGCAAGAACAAGAAAGTGAATCAAACACAATCAAGACCTAAGAAGGAAAACATAAAGTGGAAAAAACCTCAGGCAAACACATTTAAATTAAATTTTGATGGATCCACACTTAGTGACAAGGACAGCACGGCCGGCTTTATCATCCGGGATTGGGAGGATAACCCGGTTCACATTGGTTGTGATAAAATTGGGAACCAGACGCCTATCAAAGCCGAGGCTCTAGCTCTTAGGCTTGGCCTTCTCCAGTCCCGTGCACTTGGCATAAACAAATTACAAATTGAAGGGGATTCTCTGATAATAATAAATCACTTAAAACTAAACCACATGTGTCCTTGGGAAATCGAATTAATCATGTCCGATATTAAAACATTGTTGTCGAGTGTGAGAGAAGTCTCGTTCTCTCACTTGCCCCGCATTGGCAACAAACTGGCTGATAAGGTTGCACATCTTTGCCGCTCTGCCAGGGGTCTCGATATTCCCTATGATCCAGGTTTACAAGACCTCATCCGCAAGGATACTCTCGGGTAGGATCTTTCCTCCCGAACTATTACCTCTTCAAAAAAAATATATATAACACATAACATATATCATAAAACAGTTATAACAATAACATAATAACAACAACCCCCATCAGCCCAACAGCCCAAAAGAGAAACCCAGAAGGAAACCCGGATACGAGCCCAACCCCAAGCCCAAACCCGCACCTCCAGATCCGATTTTAAACAAACCGGGTTTAAATAAAAGAAAACATAGAACCGGCTTTGTTTAATTAAAACCCAATGCACCGGCCAAAACAAGGAAGAAGGCAGAGAACCCAACCCGCCTCTACTGTTCACCTTCTCCTTCAAAGGGTCTGTTCGAAAAATCTGGGAAAGCAAGGAGGAAAGGGAGGCTTCGCCGACGATGACCTTAATCCAAACACCCAACCCGACGCCAGGAACCATATAATTGACAAGAAAGGGAAGAAGAAGGAGTGCTCACCCAAGGTCTTTGAGTCGCCGGAAAAATGCTCGGGTAGGCCTCGTCGGAACGGAATCAATCAATCTTGCCTGGGTCGACAATGGAAGGTCAAAAGGCGAAGCTTTACTGTCCTATTGAGCGAAAGAAAGTGAAAGGAGGGAGGTACAGTCCTTACCGCGCCTAACCCGAAAACAGGGGAGGAATGGAGGGAATGGGCGGCTCCAGGATCTTCGTGGTGGTGTTGCTGCTTGAACCTCAAGGAGAAGGATGAGGTGTGGTAGGGTGCTCGGGAGAGTGGAGCCGGGAGCGCTCGGGAGGCGCTTGGGCTACTTGCTGGAGGCTCAAGGGGTGCCCTGTGGTGCTCGGGGACGCGCTCGGTGGAGGAGCTATGTTATGTGGCATCCATGTGCTCTGCTGGTGGGTGTTGAAGGAGGAGGAAGAAGAGCTGTGGGTGGCTTTGGGCTTGTGAATAAAACGCCTAGATTTCGATCTCTGTGAATAAAAGACAAGGGATTACACATAACCACCCATAAATTATGGTATTTTTCACATAACTACCCATAAAAACTTAAATTACAGTAAATCATCCACAAATTAGTTATCTTTTGATAAGACCACCCACCTATTAAGCCTCTATTTGTTTTGTTTAAAAAGATTAAAATACCATTAATTCAAGCTTATTTGTATTTAATCTAATGATTTGTTTTCATAAGACTTCTCATTTGTTAAATAATCCGGTTTACTTTTACCCTTTTAAAAAGGATAAATTATAATAAAATTATTCATGTTCGGCTAATTTGTCAAATGATATGTATAAGCTTAGCTTATTTTTTAAAATGATATGGTTTGTAATTTAAGATATGAGCTAATTTACCCTTATTTTAAAGCAGTAATCTTGTTTTATTTTAGATAGAGCTTATCCCTATCTTATTTAACATTTGAAGGAGAGAAGACTGTTAGAAGCTATTGCAAGTCTCGATTCTTCACATTGCAAATCCAATTTAGATATATATTGGTTAGGTTGGGTTTGAATTTCATTTCATTTTAATTATAATTCAATCATTTACCTCGGGTTATGTGAGCAGTTGGTTGTATAACTAAAAATCTCATAAAAGCTGAGGTAAAATAGTAATTTAACCAAATAATCACATACATCGAGATAAAACTATTACATTCTATATATTTAATAAATTATGGAATCCAAACACACCCTTAATTTACCTTAAATTTTTTTGTTTACCAAAGACGACCTTGTCTATTTTGCATTATAAACATAATACAATTGGAATCCAAACACTTATATACATGCAACATCTTTCCTTTAAAAAGTACAAACAAATAAGCTTGAATTAGGGGTATTTTAGTCGTTTTAAACAAAACAAATAGAGGTTTAATGTCAGGGTGGTCTTATGAAAACAAGTCAAATTTATGAGTGGTTTACTGTAATTTAAGTTTTTATGGGTGGTTATGTGAAAAGTACCATAATTTATGGGTGGTTATGTGTCATTTACCCTAAATGACAATGAATGCGACTTATGCTTAACATATGTAATATGCAAACAAAACTATCCGAAAACTACCTAAAATGCTTATGCAAAACATGCATTATCATATAGGTAATGACATCATTTATAGCCTATGTAAGAATGGGAAAAATCAGATTTGGATTCACTTGAAAGATTAAGATAGATAAGCAAATTAAACTACCATCATCCAAATGTACACAACCCTAAATTATGAGTTTGCACATATGAAGAAAAAATCTACATCGTTTGGTCGCAGACGTCGTCATTCGCGCCAAAGGAGGAAAGAGTAGTGGAAGAAGAGAAGCTAATTAGAAGTCTGAGACCATGGAGGTAACAAGAGAAGTACATAGCCAAGCAAATCTATCCAAGAGGGAGAATCCCTAATTTTAAAAAAAAATCCCAAACTAAAAGTCATACTTGTGAGTATAGTTGGCAATTCGGTTGATCAGGTCAGGTTCGAGTCAAGCTCGTTCGGATCGGGTCAGTTCGGGTAAAATTTGTAGTCGGTCATTGGTCTGGTCGGGTTCGGGTTCGGCCAAAATGAATTTTGACTTTGTTGGATTTTGAGTTGAATCGGGTCAGGCCCATTCGGGTTTCTAATCAAATCGGATCGGGCTCATTCGGGTTTCTAGTCAAGAGTCGGGTCAGTGTCATTCAAGTTTCTAATCAAACAAGGTCTATATATTTTAAATGATTTGATCAATCATTTTATTTTTATTCACTACTTTATTATTGACAATTTTTAAAATTTAAACCTAAACAATATCGTTAAATTTATGGCCGGAAATGGGGCTCGAATATCCAATTCACCCACTCCACCCGCAAAAAATGGGTGACGGGTGATGGTGGCAGCATAAAGCTTTGCATTGTATATAATGGTATAGAGGATAAGTTAGAGTTAATTAGGATAGATCGAACTTGTTGCGACAAGGCATTAGCCTTTGTACGTAAGGGGAAGGGATCGCTAAAAATAAAATATTCAAATATAAAACTAAACCGACTCCCTTGTCCAAGCAAATAAAATACAAGAATCCCTCCCGATGTAGTGGTAGGGTAATTCAGGATCGAATCCACGAGGAGGTATGTCAGCGTTTCCTAAGCTTGCAATCGCGATCAAGTTTCGACTCCATAAGACCACTCGATATCGAGGTGTCTGGTCGATATCGACCTCAGTTCTGGTCGATTTCCAGCTAAGTTCCCTGTAGAAGACAAAGGCAAAGTCGATGTCGAGTTGGGTACTCGATATCGATGTCAGCACTCGATATCGACCTCTGCAGTCGAAATCGAGTCTTCAACAGAAACTGTAAACTAAGCTAATTTGCGTCGGAAAAGATGTCCGAAGAACGTAGGATGATGATGGAAGGGTGGACAAAATAAAAACACAACTTTTTATATGAATAAATAAACTAAAAGCTTCCAAGGTCGGGGATTCATGCCACAACGATACCCATGCAAGTATTATGCCAAATTCATGAAAGATGATGCATTTCCGTCAAATAACTTTCGTTACCAACACTTAGGTGATTAGATGCTCTCGCATAAAACCTAAGAGTTACTATCCAATTTCATGAGTAATCCAAATTCACAATATGATTGGCTTTCGCTTCAATAATGCAAATAATGAATCTCCTAAACTCTCGCAAAGAATCATGCATAGGATAGAAGACGGGATCGCATAAAAATCATACCTTTGATGCACAAACTTACATTACTATCGTCGGGCTCATCCCGACCCTAGAAGTGGGTGAACTACTCGTGCTTCATCATCATTGAACTCATCATCATTGAAAAGAAACTACTTTGATTAAACTTCGAAAGAAAGATTACACCGAACAAAGCCAACTCTCCGCTCCCGCTTCCACTCAACCTCACTCGGCTCTCTCTCTCTCTCTAACTACTGTAAAACTGAATTGTTCTTGCTTGAAAACTGAATGCCTAACTCAACCCTAATGGCCTCTAATTATAGATCTCAAACCTCGTTATCCAAGGATTCGAAACTCTATCTTTATTCCTAAGATAAAACTTAATTAAAGTAAATAACTAAAACTCCTTAGGTAAATAACACATTCACCATAAGGGATAACAAGTCTGGTGTAATTGGATAGAAGATCTCGACTTTAGGATAAATGCAAAGCTTCGGATAGAATTCTATCAAAAACAGCATCGGATCTGTCTGCAGTAGTCGATATCGACCATGAACCTCGATATCGACCTTATCTTTTCTCTATCTCAAGCAGTCCCACTCGACCTCGGATTGGCACTCGACTTCTATTTTTATCCTCGATTTAGGCCACTCGATATCGACCTTGTAACATCGATATCGACCTCTTCATGTCGACATGCTCTGTTCTCTCCTCTTCTCGATTTCTGGTGCTCTGTTTCACTCGATGTCGAGTCTTTAGATCGATTTCGACTCTTCAATAGACTTCGAGTTCTTTTTCCGCTCTTCTTCACTTGTCCAAATTCGTCCATTTTTGTCTCGATTTCTGCAAAATAACATAAAAACTCGTGTAGACCTCTATATTTGATAAATAAGCATAAACTACACTAATCTTATGATTTCCCAACTAATATGCATGCAAATAACGACAAAATGGACATAAATGTGCATAGAAAATATGGCATTTTGCGCGCACATCAAACACCCTATACTTAAGCTTGCTTGTCCCCAAGCAATACTTTTAATGGTCATTCAGGGGAAGAAAGTAAACCCTAAACATCGTAGATTCATTCTTATATGTCCCTACACTCAATTGCCATCCTCGAAAAGGTACTAATGTCAACAATATCCATGCCTGTGAATAAAAGCAACATCGATCATACTCACAAAAGGAGGGTTATACGCATAAAACAATTTTGCAACATAGTATTAATAATCAAGAGGACTTTTGCAAGCTTATGGGAGAGTAGATTGGTAAAAGGCTAAAGGTGGGCTAATTTTTGGCCATGTGGTGTTAAATCCGGGGAAATAAACTTTCTTTCCAATTCATTCCACATTCCTTCTTCATCATATTTCTCACCTTTCACTCTTCGCTGAATGCTTTTTTCACTATAATGCTTTTTACCTCTCTAACCTTAGCATTGCCTTCTCGCGAGTCGCAAACATGGGTGTCATGAATGGCCCCGGATACTTAGTACTTCGGACTCCTCACCTTTTGTCCCATCTCGCTGAACTAACATCTCAACGAGCAGGGTCGACCTAACTTTATCTCCCGAGGTGATCGGATTTTTTCTCACTCATTAAATTTTCCATAATTCAAATTTTGTTTCATTCATGCCATCAACTTCATAATATGCACAAACTCCATATAACAACTCCAAAGATGACATCCATTCTCAACATTGTCCCCGGATAGGGTATAAGGTATAAAAAATGGCCAATATGTAATGTATGTGGAGCAATAATGATGTAAGGCTCATATATGGCTTGTGTAACGCAAATATGCATAGGTAAGGCTAAGGTATGAAATGGAGCACATGTATGGAAATTATAAAGTCCTCCATCATCTTATCATGCATATGTCAAAAGCAACTTCAAATTTTACATCTCTTTCATGGTTTTCTCTAAAAATTTGCACTTCATTGTGACTTCCCTTAACTAGGCAATTTCAGGTTATATCTCTAATGAATCTAATTTTGCATCGTCAAGTTCCTATAAAAGCTTCCATGACTCTTTTTCTTTATTTTCAAAATTTTTTGATGGGGGTCATTTTTTCTCTTTTTTTTCGAAAATTAAATATGATAAAGATAAATAAGATGCTAGATTAACTAAATATGAATATGCATAAACCTATAGAATAACTATGCAAAAACTATGAAAATTTTTAAAATATGCTGAAAAATGCTAAAAATATGCAAGTTAGCCTTTCCCCCACCCCATACTTAAAGATTACAGTGTTCTCACTGTATAAGAACAAGGGTTAAGAAAGAAACATACTAAAAATTCACGAAAATCAGGAATTGAAGATGTCTGCAGGTGAGGTCGATGTCGGGTGGACTAGTCGATATCGACCTATCTCACTCGATTTCTAGGTAGTTCAAAGCTTCAGGGTGATCCGGCCTCGACCACAAGCTCCTCTAAATCGACCTTTTAGGTCAATATCGAGCACTTCACTCAATTTCGAAACAAAACAAAAGTGTCTAAAACTTAAAACTAGTTGTCTGTTACAAGCTCTAGACTTTATAGTCGCTAGGCCGACTTCTTCTTTATGCTCTCAAGGCGTCATCTTTAGAGCCCATGTAGTCGGGGCCTCAAATAGTACTCCATTCTTATCTCTCAGCTGCATCCCGCCTGGATGGATTTGATTCACAGTGAATGGACCCATCCTCTTCGTTTTGAATCTACTCGGGAACCAATGATCTTTGGACTTTGAGACATACGCCGTATCTCCTACTTCATAGCTCGTTGGATCATCATTGGACACCCTACACAAGCGCACATACAAGGCAAACCTCTTCCAAAAAGTGATAAATCCTTAATTGAAATCGAGAAAGAGGAATCCGTACCTTGGCTTACCTTTTCTGTCTTTGGGTCTAGTCGATATCGATCACAGTCACTCGATATCGACCTCTGTTCAGCTCCTGGAGGTCCTGTCGATGTGGAGGATTTCTACTCGATATGATCAGGTCGATTTCGACCTTCTGACCTCGATATCGAGGTTCCTTTTCCACCTTCAGCTTCTGGGGCAGTCGATTTTGGCTTAGGGCCCTGGTCGATTCGACCTCTGTGCTCGATTTCGAGCTCTCTTCTGCTACATTGATCCCATACTTATAACCTGGCACAAAATCTTGAACAACATTAGTCGATATCGACTTACCTGGGTCAAATTCGAGTGGCTTTTTGGCTCCTTCGTTCAAGGTTGCCTCGACTTCCTCAACTTGGGCTTCTATGGCCCTCTTTTCAAGCTCTTCCGGTGTCATATTCCTTACCTTTTCTTCCCCGCATGTGATGTAGACACCCTTGATTGACTTTATCTCCATTAGCCCTTCATTCTTCCTCACTGTTTTGTTGAAAGCGTACTCTATTACCTCATAACTAATGGTGAATGAGAGCAATCATTTCCTCACGCTTATGTTCGCATCGACGGTTGCTAAGAATGTTCTTCCTAAAATAATGGGACAAGCAGGGTCCTCTACCATATCAATAACTAGAAAATCGGCAGGGACAAAGAACTTACCTACTTGCACTGGCACATCATCTACCATCCCTGTTGGAATCACTACCGTGTTGTTCGCCATGTAAAGCTTTGCATCAACAGGCTCTAGGGGACCTATCTTTATCTTGTGCCATATGGTTAGTGGCATCATGCTAACACTAGCGCCTAAATAACATAAAGCATTAAAGCGATATTGACCTAAGCCTATAGCGATAGAAAACTTACATGGGTCCGCCCGCTTCTCTGGTAGTTCCAATCTGTTGCACTCCTTTGCGATCTCAGCAATCAATCGCTTCTTACCTAGTATGTCTTTAAGGAACCTTACATATGATGCCATCTCATGAAGTGCTTCGGTGAATGGAATTGAAACATTGAGCCCTTGAAGCATCTTCAGAAAGCGCTGGAACTTCTTTTCCGCCGGGTCCTTAACAATTTTCTTAGGGAATGGTAACACCTTCTTCTTCCCTGCGGCTGGAGTTGAGTCGAAATCGACTGGATGTTGGTCGATATCGATGATGTACATATTTGTACCTTTGTTTATTACATCTTTTTGACTTCATATTTCATTCGATTTCCAAAGAAAAGGTTCAAAAGAATATAAACTTGTGTAAGAATGGGCTAAAATGCAAGAAATAGGGTCTGCACAAGTTTTGAGCTAACCATGCAGGAATTCGAGCAAAATCGGAGTCAAAACGAAGAAGCCAAGTGAAGCTGAGTAGAGGTAGATACCGACCCCTGGTGTAGATATCGACCTCTGGTGTAGATATCGACCTTCAACATAGATATCGACCTCAACATAGACATCAAGTGAAACTGAGAAGAGGTAGATATCGACCTTAGACCCAGATATCGACCCCTGGTGTCGATATCGACCCCCATATCGACCTCAACATAGAAATCAACCAGAGCTGAACAAGTCGAGCAGGAAGAGAGACCTCGATATCGACCTCTGGTGTCGATATCGACCCCTTATCTCGACAGAAGATAGACTCGATTTCGAATGCGGATTGGAACTACATCTTCAAGGAGGCACGGAATTATCTCATACTTTCAAGATAGATGGCAGCTGATGTTTTATTTATCTTTTACCTTTAAAGTTATTTAAGTTTATCAAAAATAAAAGACCTATCCTAATTGTTTGGATAGAGTTCATAGTTTAGATAGAAGTTACAATCCTTGGATAGCGAGGATTAGTAGCCTATAAATAAAGCCCTAGGGGCTGATTTGTTAGATCATCCACTAATCCAATCCAATCCAATCCAAGAGACAAACAATAGAGTTAGAGAGAAGTTTTAGGGTTTGACGTTTGCGAAAGTTGACGTTGAGTTGTAAAGCTTCAGAGTTTATTTTAATGCAAGTTTATTTCCTTAAATCAACAATGAATCCCATGATGAGAAGCGAGTAGTTCCCCAAAGCTCTTAGGGTCGGGGTGAGCCCGGCGTTAGCCATGCGCGCTTGAGGTAAGTATTTGATGTTGATATCGTTGTGTCTATCTCTCCTCCTACGATTCTATGTTTAGTCCTAATCGAAAGAAAAGGGATTCATGCTAACAACTTGAGTTATAAACATAAAATTGGTAGAGACAATTAGGTTTATTTGAAAGAGTAATCCGAAGAGTTGGTGTACGGCGAAAGCTTGTCCCTCGGGTGAAATAGCGCAATTGTCCGTCTTATTTATCTCATCGCATGCATTGGTTAACGTTGTGGTAAACCCTAATCCTAGGAGTTGCTTTTTACATATTTTATACACACAAAAACCCCTATTTTATTTCTGTTCATTGCTTCTCTCCCCATTCTCAATTCTTCGGCCTTTCTTTGCCGACGAAGAACTAACACATTGTAGGGAGACATCGATATCGACCCCAGACGTCGATATCGACCACTGAGTTCATCGACAGTTTTCTGAGTCGACGACGAACATCGCTGCGGAGTTTGCTGAGCATCGATATCGACCCCCTTGTGTCGATATCGACCCTTCTGTATCGACTGGCAGACTTCTGAGCTAGTCGATTTCATGGACTAACATCGATATCGACCCCCATCAGTCGATATTGACTACAGTTTTTGTCTCTACAGGTCTTCTGTTGCAGAGAACATCGACAGCCGAGGACGACATCGAGGCCCAAGGTCGAAATCGAGGCTTCTGGTTGACGCAGACTTGAGATTTCCAACGCTACTAGGATCTCGCTGACACGCCTGCTCGTGGATCGATCCTGACTACCCTTCCACTACAACGGGAGGAAGTCTTGTAATTATTTGCTTAGGCTAGGAGTCGATTTACATTTATACACTTATTATTTGAGAACTCGTCTTACCTCCTTAACAAATTGGCGCCGTTGCCGGGGAGGCAATCAATCGCGCCCTAGTAGTCTATCTCACGTCTCTATCTAGATTGGCTTTACAGGTGTATGCGACGCGCTGATCGCCCACCTAAATTTGAAGGAGTAGACGACCCTGAGCGTTATTTCCATCTAAGGGCCCAAGCTCAAAGAATCATGGCGGAAAACGCGAACCAAACAGAACTTATTGAACAACTAAGGAAGCAGGTTGAGGACTTAACGACTAGAGAGGCGGCACTTAAGGAGCGTGCAGATAGGGAGGAGGAAGGCCGGAGGCAAATAGAAGCCCAAATCAATGCCCTCCCTAGGAATGCCAAGCAATATATGCACCCCGCTCTCACAGTGCCTGAATCGGCAATTCTTATCCCTGCCTCTAATTTTGAAATAAAACCTAACTTACTTACCGAGATTAGAAGGCCCCAATATGAAGGAAAACCTAACGAATGCCCTATGGCATATATTTCTACCTTCTTAGACCTTTGTGATACTATTGCTGATGGACGAAGTCTTGAATATGTCCAACTAAAAGCCTTTCGATGGTCTCTTACAGGGCAAGCATTGCAGTGGTTGGAAAGCTTAGCCCCAAGATCGCTCCGTACCTGGAATGAAGTCAAGGACGCGTTTCTCAACAAGTTCTTTCCTCATTCTAAGACGGCGTTGATCCGACGGAAAATCACGGCTTTCAAACAAAAGCCTGGTGAGGCTCTGGCGACTGTTTGGGAAAGGTTTAAGGACCTACTACGATCATGCCCGATGCATGGCCAACCACCGTATGTAATTCAGGAGATCATATACAATGCTCTTGACGCTGCAACAAAGGAGAGGATCAACACCTACACCGCCTATGGCTACCTTGAACTCGCTCCACAAGAGGCTTGGGAGACCATAGAGAGGTTGGTGGAGTTCGACAACACATATGGGACTCCTGAGGCTTCCGACACAACATCATCGTCGAGGCCTGCCCCATCTATGCCCTTATATGAACCCTCCAATGTAATCGATCCGGATGTAAAGGAGCAATTTCATAGGGATCAACTTCGAAAGCTCCAAAAGCAAGTAAGGTTCCTTTCAGCGAACCAAGATTGCATTGAATGCGGATCGCAGCGGCACACCACCATCGAGTGCCCCCATGCTGAACAAGTACACCTAGCGGAGACTCACCAAGAGGCGCGCTACATGAGGGGTCCCAATCACTAATATTGGGGAGACCAAAGGTTCCATCAACCACAAAAGAACCAGGTTAACCCTAGGGACCCTCCGCCTTATAGAGCTCCTGGGCACCCGGAGAGAGACCAAAAGAAGGATGATCTTCAACTAGTACTGGATGAAATCAGGCGGAATCAGGCTAAGAATGATCAATCCAACAATGCCATCCATTCTCAACTCAATCACCTTACCACAAGGATTGGGGATATGGATATTTGGAAAAAGAATGTAGAGACCCAACTGGGTCAATTGGCGGCACAAATCCCTAGACCGTCCGGAACACTCCCTGGGCAACCCACTACAAATCCTAAGGGACAATCCGGGACGGGCCATGTCACAGCCATACAATTAAGGAGTGGCACCAAAGTACATAAGCCACGAACAGAATCGGAGGAGAAAGCAGCAGATCCAGTCGACATCGACAGACCAGTCGATGTCGACCCAGAGGTCGATATCGACCACCATGTCGACCCCCTGGTCGATGTCGATGACACTGCAGAGCCTGAGAAGTCACAACAGAGGTCGAAATCGACCATCCCAGTCGATGTCGACCAGATCCCAGTCGACATCGATGTCCAGCAGGCTCCTCCGACCACCGTTTTGGCCCCTATGCCAAAGAAGACGTTGCCATTCCCATCCAAGGCATTGGAGGATCCCACCAAAGGTAAGTTTAGGCGCTTCATAAAGATTCTTCAAGGACTTAACATTACTATCCCTCTTACAGAAGCCCTAAGCGAGATGCCTGCCTATGTGCGATTCCTGAAAGACATCATGAGCAAGAAGAGATCCATGGCAGAGATCGCAGAGGAGTGCTCAAAGATGGACTTCCCTGAGAAGAAGAGTGATCCAGGGAAGTTTGCAATCACCGTGGGACTAGGCCAACATCGTTATAAAGCCCTATGTGACCTAGGGGCAAGTGTAAGTCTCATGCCTCTTTCTATTTGGCAAAAGGTGAACATTGGTGCTCTTGAACCTGTGGACATGAAACTTTATATAGCTGACAACTCATTCGTCAGGCCCACAGGTATAGTTGATGACGTTCCGGTAAAGGTAGGTAAGTTCTTTATGCCTACTGATTTCATTGTATTGGAGATGCCTGAAGATCCTGTAGTGCCTATTATCCTTGGTAGGCCTTTCTTAGCTACTGCAGATGCCAATATCAATGTACGTCGAGGGTTACTAACCTTTACTATAGGGAACGAAGTGATAGAATTCTCTTTCAACCCAACCATGAGCGAAACAAAGCACCTGGAGCAAGTAGTCCTCTTGCCGGCTAAGGAGAAGCTTAGAAAATTTTTGTTGGCGAGGACGGAAACAGCAAGTAGGGTCGACATCGACTGGAACCAGTCGATATCGACTAAAAACATCGAAATCGACCCCCCTTGGTCGAAATCGAGTATGCCAGATCGCTGCCGGGAGCTTAAGTATGGGGTCACAGAGGTCGATATCGACCCCCACATGTCGACATCGATCAAAGCTCTCGAAATCGACCCACCTTGGTCGGCATCGACCACCCCTCAGCCCGAAGATTTCTGTTTCGGGCCCAAACAGGTAAGCCCAGGTATGACTCCTAACCCTCCTCCATCCATTATTGATGAATCAATTAAGCCGATTATTGATAATTCTACTAAAGAGAGGGTCAAAGCTCCATTGTTTGCCTATATTGCTAAAGTTAGGTCAAGAAAGAGAAGAAAAGCGCCCAAAGAAGAACATAACATCAAAGAAGCCTTGGTTGCTGAGCTTAGCTACTACCAAAAAGACTTAGATGATCCAGGAGAAGGCTCGAGCTCGAAGGGTCCCTACATAAAAGGCTTGTGAAGAATTGACGGAGAAGTCGGCCTAGCGACTCAAAACTCTAGAGCTTGTACATAAAACTTTAAATTTTTTTTTCTTTAGATGGTTTTTAGGATTTAACTTTTGGATTTTGAACTATTAAAACTGAGATAATTCGTGCTTTATCTATATTTCTAACCAAGATTTCAGGTTATCAAGCAAAAGGAACGACGAAGAAGAAAAGAAGCTTCTGCAGAGGCAGTCGAAATCGACCAGGCCAGTCGACATCGACCCCCCAGGGTCAAGCCATCTCCTGGAGTCGACATCGATGATTCAGGAGCGAAAAAGAGAGGTCGATATCGACCCTAATACTCGATATCGACCCCAATTAGGCAACCCTTGTCTTCATCTTCTTCCTCGAATTCGACAGATGCAGTCGACATCTACCACTGACCTAGATATCGACTTCTGGCATCGACCCAACTTGAAATCGACCTGAATCCGCAGGTTGCGCTGTGAGTTTCTCTCTACCCTTGTTTTTCTTTTTAATACAGTGAGGACACTGTATATTTTAAGTATGGGGTGGGGGAAAGACATGTCTTGTGGTCATAACTTGGTTTTCTTCTTCGCATTGCATTCATGTTTAAATTTTTGTTCTTAGTTTTACTTTTATAAAATGTCTAAAAAAATTAGAAAAATGTCAAAAATACAAAAAAAAAAATGCATGTTTATTTTAAGTTTGTTTTTTTAACCCTACTTAGATGTCCTATGATGAAAACTCAATAGCTGACTTGATCATGTAAATCCTATGGCATATTTGGATGGTTTAGCCTAAGTCTTTAAAATTTTTATGTAGATTGTGAACTTGTGATGAAATTGAGCACATATGATCCTAGGCTAAAAAACAAATCCAACAAAAATTGTCCTAGTGAGAATTTTGACCTATAGGGAGAACATCAAAAAGCCCTCCGCTTTCTTGAGTGAATTTACTCTTCCTATGCATCTCTAAATGTGGTGATAGTTATTCAAAACCAATGCATATATATGTTTATGTTTACGAGAATTAAATGATGGAGGCATCTTTTAAGCCATTTATATCCTCTTTTTACCTACCCTGCATTATCCCTGCTTGAAGCCAGAACATTAGCTTGAGCCTGAAATTGCAAACTCCACAAAATTATCCCTAGCCGAATTGAGCCTGACCCCCATTTGGGAATTGAGACTTATATTGGTTGGACTAATGCCTTGTGGAAAGAAAAGAGCATATTGTCCAGTTTTGAGCAAGGAAATTATAGGATGGTGCATATTTACATTTTGTCATATTTTGTAAAAGGATTTATGGCTCAACATATAAATGCACATATTTACTTATTAAAAAAATCCGAAAAAATAAATAAAGATATCTATAGTGCATGAGCCAAAATCCTTAAGTCTTTTATTTATACAAGTGTTATATTTTTGAGAGGTATATTAGAGTTTAAAAGAAGGGTTGATAGACTGCATCTTTAGAGCATATTATGAGGAGTTATGGTTTGGGTATTGCAAGTGTTGAGATTTAGGATTCTTGATTCCCGAATTATAAAAGCACCACATAGCCAAATAATTCCATACCTTTTATTTCATACCAAGCCCCATTACAACCCCGCCGAATGGAGTCTTCTTTGAAGTCTTCCATTGAGCGAAAGTCCTCCTGATAGTTCTTATTGCATTTTCATAATTGGTTGCGAAGTGGATTTTTATAAATTGCAATGTTTATGAGATTGTATATGGAATTGAGTTGAGAGTTGATCTTCATAGCCTAAACACATGAGAGTTGAGTGCAAACACATTATCCCTGTGAGGTTGGATCAAAATTGCATGTGCCTATGGATCGCCAAAATATGTGCTATGACGTTAAATTCACTTGCTTTGCTTTACTACCACTTATGATGTTGCTTTTGACAAAGGCGAAGACTTGAAGGATGTGTTGTAGGTGTTGGTTATTGCTTGGTTATTGCTTGAGGACAAGCAAGTCTAAGTATGGGGTGTTTTGATGTACAGATTTGTACCTTTGTTTATTGCATCTTTTTGATTTTATATTTCATTCGATTTCCAAAGAAAAGGTTCAAAAGAATATAAACTTGTGTAAGAATGGGCTAAAATGCAAGAAATAGGGTCTGCACAAGTTTTGAGCTAACCATGCAAGAATTCGAGCAAAATCGGAGTCAAAACGAAGAAGCCAAATGAAGCTGAGCAGAGGTAGATATCGACCCCTGATGTAGATATCGACCTCTGGTGTAGATATTGACATTCAACATAGATATCGACCTCAACATAGACATCAAGTGAAACTAAGAAGAGGTAGATATCGACCATAGACCCAGATATCGACCCCTGGTGTCGATATCGACCCCCATATCGACCTCGACATAGAAATCGACCAGAGCTGAACAAGTCGAGCAGGAACAGAGACCTCGATATCGACCTCTGGTGTCGATATCGACCCCTTATCTCGACAGAAGATAGACTCGATTTCGAATGCGGATTAGAACTACATCTTCAAGGAGGCACGGAATTATCTAATACTTTCAAGATAGATGGCAGCTGATGTTTTATTTATCTTTTACCTTTAAAGTTATTTAAGTTTATCAAAAATAAAAGACCTATCCTAATTGTTTGGATAGAGTTCATAGTTTAGATAGAAGTTACAATCCTTGGATAGCGAGGATTAGTAGCCTATAAATAAAGCCCTAGGGGCTGATTTGTTAGATCATCAACTAATCCAATCCAATCCAAGAGACAAACAATAGAGTTAGAGAGAAGTTTTAGGGTTTGACGTTTGCGAAAGTTGACGTTGAGTTGTAAAGCTTCGGAGTTTATTTTAATGCAAGTTTATTTCCTTAAATCAACAATGAATCCCATGATGAGAAGCGAGTAGTTCCCCAAAGCTCTTAGGGTCGGGGTGAGCCCGACGTTAGCCATGCGCGCTTGAGGTAAGTATTTGATGTTGATATCGTTGTGTCTATCTCTCCTCTTACGATTCTATGTTTAGTCCTAATCGAAAGAAAAGGGATTCATGCTAACAACTTGAGTTATAAACATAAAACTGGTAGAGACAATTAGGTTTATTTGAAAGAGTAATCCTAAGAGTTGGTGTACGGCGAAAGCTTGTCCCTCGGGTGAAATAGCGCAATTATCCGTCTTATTTATCTCATCTCATGCATTGGTTAACGTTGTGGTAAACCCTAATCCTAGGAGTTGCTTTTTACATATTTTATACAAACAAAAACCCCTGTTTTATTTCTGTTCATTGCTTCTCTCCCCATTCTCAATTCTTCGGCCTTTCTTTGCCGACGAAGAACTAACACACTGCAGGGAGACATCGATATCGACCCCAGACGTCGATATCGACCACTGAGTTCTTCGACAGTTTTCTGAGTCGACGACGAACATCGCTGCGGAGTTTGCTGAGCATCGATATCGACCCCCTTGTGTCGATATCGACCCTTCTGTATCGACTGGCAGACTTCTGAGCCAGTCGATTTCGTGGACTAACATCGATATCGACCCCCATCAGTCGATATCGACTACAGTTTTTATCTCTGCAGGTCTTCTGTTGCAGAGAACATCGACAGCCGAGGACGACATCGAGGCCCAAGGTCGAAATCGAGGCTTCTGGTCAACGCAGACTTGAGATTTCCAACGCTACTAGGATCCCGCTGACACACCTCCTCGTGGATCGATCCTGACTACCCTTCCACTACAACGGGAGGAAGTCTTGTAATTATTTGCTTAGGTTAGGAGTCGATTTACATTTATACACTTATTATTTGAGAAATCGACTTACCTCCTTAACAATCGACTGGAGGAGTCGATTTCTGGTGAAGATCAGCATCTGTGTCAACATCGAGTATAGTGGGCTTGACATCGATATCACCTTGGTCGATATCGACTGGGTGTATCGATATCGACGTCTCTTCTGGTGCTTTCTCCTCCGCTTTTTGCTCGGGCGTTCGCAATTGACGCCCACTCCTTAGATTTATTGCCGCTTTATGTCCATTAGTTTTTCCCTTTTGGTTGGGCACTGTTGATCCAGGCAGCGATCTTGACGGTTTGGGTATTTGTTCCGCCAATTGACCCATTTGGGTCTCCATGTTCCGCTTCCAAACGTCGATCTCCCCGAGCCTAGAATTGATGCCTTGCAACTGAGTATAAACGGAGTTGTTGGCTTGTTTGAACTCAGAGTGGTTCCTCTGTATCTCATCAAGTATGATCTGCAGGTCATCCTTCATTGGTTCGCGCTCAGGGTGCCCTGGTGCTCTATAAGGTAGGGGATCCCTTTGTTGACGTTGTGATTGATAGAACCGTTGATCTCCCCAATACTACTGATTGCCCCCTCCATAGGGGCCTCTCGTCCACTTAGCTTCCTCATGTTGCTCCGCCATAGATACTTGCTCAAGATGTGGGCAGACACTAGTGTTATGCCTTGTAGAGCCACACTTTTGAAAAGGTTGATTGTTGCTGAGGAATCTAACTTGCTTTTGAAAGCGGCATGTCCGATCGTTGTGGAATTGTTGCCACACATCAGGATCAATCTCCTTTGGAGGCTCATAAAGTGGCATAGATGGGGCAGGCCTTGAGTCATAGGCCGCAGCAGTCCCATAAGTGTTATCAAAGTTAACCAGCCTCTCAATTGTCCCCCAGGCCTCCGTTGGTGTGAGCTCAATGTATCGATAAGAGGTGTATGAATTGATTCTCTCCTTATTCGGCCCATCGAGGGAGTTGTAGAAGATCTCCTGGATGACATATGGTAATTGCCCATGCGTTGGGCATGATCTCAGCAAGTCCTTAAAGCGCTCCCACGCTTGTGCCAATGTCTCACCAGACTTTTATTTGAAAGTCGTGATCCTTTGCCGCAGCATCGCCGTTTTTTATGGAGGAAAGAACTTGTTTAGGAACGCATCCTTCACCTCTGCCCATGTCCTCAGCGAGCGTGGATCCAATCTTTCAAGCCATTGCAATGCCTTCCCTGCAAGAGACCATCGAAAAAACTTTAGTCTAACATACTATAAGTTTACACCATCAGCAATAGTCTCACATAAGTCCATGAAAGTAGAAATATATTGCAAGGGGCATTCATTAGGTCTTCCTTCAAAAGTATTTCTTTTAATTTCAGATAGGAAGTTTATTTTAATCTCATAGTTAGATGGAGGAATTAAAATAGCAGATTCAGGAACATGAAGCGGCAGATGCATGTATTGAATCACCATCTGTGGATACCGATTGAGCCTCTCCTGGGCTTTTCTGCGCACATCCTCCTCTCTATCAGCGCGGGCTCTCTCTGCAGCAGCGGCGGCCCTCTCAGCAGCGATTGTAGTGTTGTCGTCCTCTATCTCCTTCCTTAACCGCTCAATGATCTGAGCTTGTGTCTCGTTATCCGCCATGATTCTGATAGCTTTGTTGCAAAGATGGAAGAAACATTCCGACTCGTCAATACTTTCCAGGATAGGTTCGCGATCAGAGCGTCGCATAAACCTGCAAAATAAGCACAAAAAGAAGATCGTGAGAAAAGCTTAAGGCGCGATTGATTGCCTCCCCGGCAATGGCGCCAATTTGTTCGTGAAGGGAGGGGATCACTAAAAATAAAATATTCAAATATGAAACAAAACCGACTCCCTTGTCCAAGCAAATAAAATACAAGAATCCCTCCCGATGTAGTGGTAGGGTAATTCAGGATCCAATCCACGAGGAGGTATGTCAGCGCTTCCTAAGCTTGCAATTGCAATCAAGTTTCGACTCCAGAAGACCACTCGATATCAAGGTGTCTGGTCGATATCGACCTCGGTTTTGTTCGATTTCCAACTAAGTTCCCTGCAGAAGACAAAGGCAAAGTCGACGTCGAGTTGGGTACTCGATATCGATGTCAGCACTTGATATCGTCCTCTGTAGTCGAAATCGAGTCTTCAACAGAAACTGTAAACTAAGCTAATTTGTGTCGGAAAAGATGTCCGAAGAACATAGGATGATGATGGAAGGGTGGACAGAATAAAAACACAACTTTTTATATGAATCAATAAACTAGAAGCTTCCAAGGTCGGGGATTCATGCCACAACGATAACCATGCAAGTATTATGCCAAATTCATGAAAGATGATGCATTTCCATCAAATCACTTTCGTTACCAACACTTAGGTGATTAGAGGCTCTCGCATAAAACCTAAGAGTTACTATCCAATTTCATGAGTAATCCAAATTCACAATATGATTGGCTTTCACTTCAATAATGCAAATAATGACTCTCCTAAACTCTCGCAAATGATCATGCATAGGATAGAAGACGGAATCGCATAAAAATCATACCTTTGATGCACAAACTTACATTTCTATCGTCTGGCTCACCCCGACCCTAGAAGTGGGTGAACTACTCGCGCTTCATCGTCATTGAACTCATCATCATTGAAAAGAAACTACTTTGATTAAACTTCGAAAGAAAGATTACACCGAACAAAGCAACTCTCCGCTCCTGCTTCCACTCAACCTCACTCGGCTCTCTCTCTCTAACTACTGTAAAACTGAATTGTTCTTGCTTGAAAACTGAATGCCTAACTCAACCCTAATGGCCTTTAATTATAGATCTCAAACCTCGCTATCCAAGGATTCGAAACTCTATCTTTATTCCTAAGATAAAACTTAATTAAAGTAAATAACTAAAACTCCTTAGGTAAATAATACATTCACCATAAGGGATAACAAGTCTGGTATGATTGGATAGAAGATCTCGACTTTAGGATAAATGCAAAGCTTCGGATAGAATTCTATCAAAAACAGCGTCGGATCTGTCTGCAGCAGCAGTCGATATCGACCATGAACCTCGATATCGACCTTATCTTTTCTTTATCTCGAGCGGTCCCACTCAACCTCCGATTGGCATTCGACTTCTATCTTTATCCTCGATTTAGGCCTCTCGATATCGACCTTGTAACATCGATATCGACCTCTTCATGTCGACATGCTCTGTTCTCTCCTCTTCTCGATTTCTGGTGCTTTGTTTCACTCGATGTCGAGTCTTTAGGTCGATTTTGACTCTTTATTAGACTTCGAGTTCTTTTTCCGCTCTTCTTCACTTGTCCAAATTCGTCTACTTTTGTCTCGATTTCTGCAAAATAACATAAAAACTCGTGTAGACCTCTATATTTGACAAATAAGCATAAACTACACTAATCTTATGATTTCCCAACTAATATGCATGCAGATAACGACAAAATGGACATAAATGTGCATAGAAAATATGGCATTTTGCGCGCACATCAGCCTTCCATTTCGACAACTGAGATTTGGATTGACACAGAATGTTTTCAAACGTTTCTTTATTAACCTTTTCATTAATAATAGGACAACCTAACTATTTCTTCATTGCCTTAGTGTGTGGAATTTGCAAAGAGTTACCCAACAGCTGTATTCTAGAGGCAAGGACCCCAAGTGTGGTTTAGAAAGACGATTTGTGGAAATTAACCTTTTGACCCGAGAGAAAACAGTATTCTTCAATAATTTCTTTAATTTTTGGCTTGTGGAGTAAGTAGCCTTTGCAAAAATAATAATGTCGTCCGCAAAAGCCAAGAAAGGAATACAAGGACCTCTTCTACCAAATCTGAATCCAATTTGGCTGGGTTGTAAAGAGGATTCCTGTTGCAATTTTCTCGCTAAAAGCTCAGCTCCCAAGATAAATATAAAGGGAGATAATGGATCACCCTGACGAATGCCCCTAGAGGGGTGGAATATTTATGTAGGGGAATTATTCACTAGGACGGAAAAGGAGACAATTGAAACACATTCTTTAATCCAGCGAATGAAGGTCGGATGAAACCCAAATCTTTTGAGGATCTCAAAAGAGTATTCCCAATCAAGTCTATCATAAGTTTTTTCCATGTCCAATTTAATGGCCATCCATCCTTCCCCATGCCTACGATTTTTGAAAGAGTGAAAAATTTCATGGGCAATCAAGATATTGTCTTGGATAGCTCTATCAAATACAAACGCACCTTGAAGCGGGTGTATCAGTTTTCCTATGACCTTTTTTAATCTTTCGGTTAAGATTTTGGATATAATTTTATAGATTGTTGAAAACAAACTAATTGGTCTATAATTGTTTGTTGAGGTTGGGTTGTCAATTTTTGGCAGTTGGGTTATGAAGGTATGGTTTATTTGTCATAGCAGTTTACCAGATAGGAAAAAACATTTCACAGCCCTGATAACAGAAGAGCCTACAATGTCCCAGTAAGTTTTATAGAATTCTACGGTGAATCCACCAGGACCTAGAGATTTGTTTTTACCTAGACTGCGCACTGCATTTTTTATTTCGTTGTGAGGACTGGTCTGATGAGTTCGGCATTTTCATCATCTGATAAAGCAGGAGTAATCAAATCTAAATGGTTAGACCAAGAAATTCTAGGAGAACTATCTTTTTTGAAATATTTTTCGAAATCATGTTGAATTTCCAGGTTAATGTTTTCTTCTCCTAAGATTTGAGTTCTTTCTGACAAGAAAATTTGCCTAATGATTTTCCTATTTCTTCTTCCAGAAGCAATTTTGTGAAAGTAACCGGAGCTGGTATCTATTAACTTAATATGTTTGGTCTTAGCACGTTGATTCCAATATTCCTTTTGGAATTGAATGAGTGCTTCTTTCTTTTTTATCAACTTGTTCTGTTTATCAGTAAAATTGTCATCATTATTATGTATTAACACACCTTGAATATTAATAAGTTCCACTTCCACTTCTTTTAGCTGTCCAAAAATATTTCCAAAAGTTTTGTGATTTCAGTCTTTAATTTTGGCTTTAAGAATTTTTTTCTTAAAAGCTAATTGGAACATAGCGGATCCATTACAGTTGGCTCTCCACGCTTGTTTTACTATACTCATCAGGTCTTTTCTTTGTATCCATATATTCTCAAATTTAAATGGCGCCGCTTTGGTAGTTTCACCATTGTTTAGATCAAGAGTAATTGGGCAGTGATCAGAGGTTGAGAACGCATGATGTTGAATTTGTAGGTTGGGAAATTTTTCAATGATACCAATTTGGGTAAAAGCCCTATCAAGACGTTCATGAATGTTATCAGGGCCCCCTTTCTTTTTTCTCCATGTAAATTGATTCCCATAGAATGAAAGATCGAATAACTCGCAATCATTTTTAATATTAAGTAATCTCTGAAGGCGGTGTAAACTAACCTCCGCACCACCACATTTATCTTCTCTTGAAGCAATATCATTCATATCCCCAATGAGTATGCACGGTAGTGAGGAATGATTCATGCATAATCGATCTAATTTCTTCCCAGAAGGAGTCTTTATCCCGCTCCTGGGGAGGGGCGTATACTATTATGATTTTGCATTGGAAATTTGAATTGGAGTTATAATATTTTATACTGATAAATCTTTGCCTACAAATATCCAATGTGATTGTCTCATGGGTTAGTAGTTGAGAATTCCAAAGTACTCCAATACCACCCGTTTTGCCTATGGCAGGGGACCAGCAAGCATTATCAAAACCTGCAGCCCGCCAAATCTTTTCCTCAGGGATTTTATCGGTTTTTGTTTCCATTATAGCTATAAGTTGAAGTTTTTGAATTTTTCAAAAAACACTGATCTCCGACCAACAGTTTGGCATGCCGATACCTCTTATGTTCCAAGTGCTTAAATTCATTTAACTATTTCAATTACCCTTCCCCTAAAAAATTTTACGCAATGAAGATTGGTGATCAATGAAATTTTAACAATGCGCTTGAAAGTGCTGCTGGTAATCGGATAGTTAAATTGGTGAGTAGTCGGAGGTGTATATAAGTAAGGAGTGTGTATATCTCTATATACATATAAAGGAGTATGCTCATGGAGAAGAATAAGACTCCTCCATCTACAAAGGCAAGCAAACCTTGGACCGAAGATCATCTTCACACATGAAAGGCGATAGTGATTTCTAGGCATATTTATGCTAAAAGAAAATTGCTTTACACAAATAATATCTTCCAATCCAATAGAAAGCAAGCAAGACTAAGCAAGGAACATAATATAGCCAATTACAACAAAAAGAAGTAAAAGCTTACTCTTGAGTATCGTACTTGCATAATAGTAAGAGGATTATCCAGATTTAAGTTCTTGAATATCGTCCACAAAAGCAACCGACGGGGGCGGATCCTTTTTTAAACCAGGGGTGGTAGTCACCCCAATCAAAAATAAAATTTAAAACATTTTTCTATCGTCGATAGCTTCGATTTGATATATTATAAGTTCAAATTCGACGATAGAGTAAAAAGTTATAAATGTTTCAAGACTGAACCGATATAAATTATTTTCCACATCATTTACCAAATTAATATACTTCTATCATAATTATCAGTTGTTAAACATTATAACTTAATACTATAATTAAACCCGAAAACTTTAAATTAGTATATTATATTAAAATATTTGAAATAAAGTATGCACTATTTATGTTTTTATTCTAGCTAGTTACACGTTCATAAAATTGACGATTTTTTCGAAAAAAATTAAGTTTCAACTTTTCGCCCTCTCAACTAACCGTTAGGAGCGGAGGGAAGGGGCATAAGGTGGCTCGAGCCCCTCTCTGGTTCGAGGGCGGGTGTATATAAAAAAATATGTATGTATTTTTTTTGTAATTTTTGATAATTTAAGGGTTAAAAAGTTAAAAAGAGTAATAAATCAAAAAAGTGTGCTTAGCTTAGAGAGAAATAGTGGTTCAAACACACATTTTTGGTAATTTTTTCTTATTAGTTTTTTAAACTTAAAATAGGTATTTCAAACACACATTTAATGTGTTTTATACTATATTCTTTATATAAAAAAAATTGTATATCATACATATTATATATAGAGAGAGGTAGTGGTTCATATGTAAAAGTGTCTTAGGATTTAAAATTGGGTTAAGGTATAAAATTTTCGTTTATGGATAATCGCGTCCAAAATTTTCATCCAAAAGCTTACAAATATGTGGGCCAGCCCAAAATAACGAAAGGCCCAACCTAAACCTCACTCTCGTTCGCTCTTCGATCTAGTAGGAAAAATTCATGATTGAGGGAGATGATCTTGGTGACCGAAACTGAAAGTGACGACGACATTGGAGGGTGATGCCGGTTATAGCTCACATGTAGAGCTGCAAAAATCTGACCCAATCCGAGAAACCCGAATCCAAACCCAACCGAATAAAAAATCTACAGTTATTTGTAACCCGAACCCGAGATTGAACCCAACCCGAAACTAACCCAACTTGAAATAAACACAAACACAGACAAACCCGACCCGACTCGACTCCCGACTCGACTCCCAACTTGACCCGACTCCCAACTCGACTGAGTTGGAGTGTCGGAGAGCTGCTTTAGATATTTTTAGTTTTTCACATTTCCCTCATTTGTTAAAAAAAATCATTTCCCTCATATGTTCTAAATAAAAATTCATTTCCCTCATTTGATAAGAAAAATAAAAATAGATAGGTGTTAATCATTATTGTATATTTGTATAAGTTAAAAAGTGTAGAATATTATACTCCAAATTATAATGGTAAATCATTTAGACATGGAAGATAGTAATTTAATAAGTGTATAATATTTGTATATAAGTTAATAAGTGTATAGTATTGATAACTTCATTTAGTATTTAAGGGTTATATTACTTGTATACTTTTATAAGTTTCATTTACAATTTTATATTACTTTCTATGTAAAAATTACATTAGGAAAGGGTTGAAAGACTATAATTAATATTATAATGAAAAATATACCTAATAATCAACGATGAAAAATATTTTAAAGTTTTATTTTGTTTAAAAACTTGATAAATATGAAAATGACATTTTTAAGTTTTATTTACTAGCTAGTAAAAAAATGCAATGTTTTTAAACAAAACAAAATTAAACATGCCAAATATATATCAAGTGAAAAAACAAACTAAATTAAAAAGATCTACATTAATCTTCCATTTTGAGTTCCTTTTATTTCAACGTTAAACATTTCCCCTCTTATTTCAACAAAAAAAATTCCTTTCCCTCCAATTTGCAACGTAAAAAATTCATTTCCCTCCAATTTTAGTTTACTGTATGTGTAATATAGCCAATTTAACTAGGGGTGAAAATGGGGCGGGTTATGGGTGAAAATCTCCAATCCATCACCCGCCCCGCGAGTATAAACCTTCACCCGTCCGCTCCATCACCCGCAAATCCTTCACCCGCATCCAACCCGTGCGGGTGAGCGGGTGGAGCGGGTGATTATTGGATATCCAATAAGACAAACCAAACATTATTATTTTCAAACATTATATGAAATATATACCTTAAAACACATACTAGTCTATCAAGTTTAAGTTCAACAATACATAGAAAATATACAACTTGTAAAATAAAAAATATTATGAGATCTAGTCCAACAATATGAGGAAATACATATAACTTAGAAAATAAAATAAAAAAGACGAGAATATCTTCAATAAGATAGCAATATAAACACATTTTCGGATTAGCTAATAACAATATAAACACAATATAGAAACATTTTCGGATTAACTACATGATCTAGTTTTTAAATTAACTATGGAATCTACTAACAATATAAACCCAAATATAAAAGCACAATATAAAATCAACGTGATAAAATGATAGAAAAAGAAAGAAATTTATGGGGTTTAAGGGGTAGAAAAGTAAAATCATATGTTTAATGGGGTTATTTTATTCTTATTGGGTGATTATTGGTGTGGGTTGATGGGGCGGGTTATGGGGCAGGTTATTGGAGCGGGTATTGGATGAAAAATCTTCATCCCCCGCTCAATAAATAGAACTTTCTTCTGAAATAAGAACCTACAATATAGACCACTTGTTGGGACAGAATCTGTAGACCGAAAAAGAAAGGAGGGTTGGGAATTCGGAAATCTCAATACATGAACGAGACACTTCAGATGAAACTGATTTGGAAAACTCTTGCTGAACCAGAAAATGTATGGGTTAAAATTATAAGGCATAAATACCTGAAAGAGAACGACGTTCTAAACTATCAAAACACTAAAAATGATTCATGGAAATGGATAAAGGCAACCTCATTAATCAAAAAATTCAAAGAGGTTCTTATTTGGTCAATTGGTGATGGTGAGTCAGTCAGGTTCTGGACTGATAAATGGGTCACCAACTCTCCCTTAGCCCATAAGATCATCGGGAACTAACAAATTGATATGAATACAAAAGTAAGTGTATACATTATAGCTGGTAGGTGTTGGAAAGAAAAATTAAGAAATATCCTGGATCAAAACACAATTCAGAAGATAGTAGACATTCTGTTACCAGTCAACCCAACCCCGGATCGACTATACTGGTGGCCGGATAAACAAGGTTGGTTCACAACATCTAGCGCGATGAAACTTATATCAAACCAAGATTGCCTCACTGATGACCCCAATTGCTGGATCTGGAAGGTTAATACTATCCCAAAAATTAAAAACTTCTTGTGGAAAATTTTCCAGAATGAACTAACAACTAGGGAGCGATTAGCGCAAAGGGGGTACCCCCATTCCAGACTATTGTACTTTTTGTGTCGCCTGCACGAAAGACGAATCCCATCTGTTTGTGGATTGTTCTTTCGTACAAAACTCCATTTTAGGAATCCAAAAAGTCCAAAACATTGTTAGTAACCTTCCGACCTCTGCAAGGAATGCCAAACTTATCATGGAAAAATTAGGACAATCTCTTATTAAAGATGAAAAAGAAGAAATGGCACTTAAGTGGTGAACAACATGGTTCTTTAGAAGTCAAGTCTCTTTCAGAAATCAAAAAAAGCCTTCGGATGTGGAATTACAGATTTTTATGCACTCCATCAAAGAAAATTGGAAGAAAGCATCGGACGACGACTTCCCCATAGATAATGACGACAATGGAATTAGGTCGACGCAACGACGGAAATTGAGTAGGAAAATGTTAGAGGAAGAAAACCAGATCATGGTTTTCTGAAAATAAATTTTGACGGTGCATCATCCCCGGATGAAAATGCAAGTGCCGGGTACATTCTTAGAGATTGGGAAGGGAAAACAATCAACATTGGGTATAGAAACTTGGGGATCCAATCACCACTAATGGCAGAAACAATTGCCCTTCGAGAGGGCATTATGTATGCAGCAAATATTAGGACAAATAAAATTGTTGTTGAGGGCGACTCGCAAATAATTATAAACCACCTTAGATCTAATGACCCATGTCCTTGGAAAATCGAATTATTAATGGGAGACATTAAAAGGATTCTTCAATCCTTCAAGGAAGTAGTTTTTTCCCATGTGCCCTACGAAGGTAGCAAAGTGGTTGGTAAGGTTGCACACCTTTGTCATTTTGTTAGCGGGTCTGCACTGGTATCACATACAGATCTTTGAGATCTCATCTGTCAGGATGCTATCAGTTAGGTTTTCCAACCGAATTATTACCTAATAAAAAAAAGAGGATCCGCCCCCGATCCCAATGTTGAACTATGTTCACAATACGTACACTTATTATTATTTCTTAACTTGACGCAAATCACACTCACACACACAAATATATATATATACATCCCTCCTTAGCTAGTAGCTAGTACAGTGTTCCCCAATCTCCCAAACTAGAAACCCCCTCCCTCGGCCGGTGGCCAACCTATTTAAACAGCAAACAAAATGGATATACATTCCTTCAACCATTTCTAGTTGTTGCAATCCAAAAAGAGAAGAAAAAACCCAACACAAAATGTATTATTACATCAAATAGCATTTGGGTCAAAAACCATTACTTCTTAGGCAACAATTTGAAAGGTTGAAGGTATATGATCGAGTGAGAACACATCATCGATCATATTTCACCTCAAATGCAAGAACTTGACTAGATAAGATCCGATAGGTCGAAGAGCAGATCAGGAGAGGCCGCCTAGCAAGGGGGTCGGAAAAGGACACTTAGAGAGATGTAAAAGGAAACCTTGCACGCAAAGACGATCTAGAGCTAGCTAATCCTTTAATGAATAGCTAGCTAGCTCTTACTCATCGTCGTGGATGTAATAGCAGATAAGCATGGCTGCACAACGTCGAAGGATGTACATTCTAGCCCGTTGCTCCTTCACCAAGGTCGCGCACTTCCTAGTGATGCCATTCCCACCCTTGAGAAGTTTAGCCATGGTGATTGATCAATAACACGCAACAAAATAAGTGGATTTATAGGGTGAAGTTACAAGGAAGTTTCTAGGAAGGAGTACTTTCTTAGCGTTATCGACTCGAAAATACGATTTTCGAGACACTCCGTGTAAGGTAAGTTAGGAATTAAACAAGTGAAGGTACAAATGCATATATATATATAGGGTCGAGTTCAGATGAGAAGCACCCCTTTTCGGTGAGAAGGAAAGAAGTCCTCTGATTGGCTGACACGGATCTATTTTTTTTTTTGAAAAGATGCTCACGCACTCTACTGCCTCCTTCTCTCCGTCTCTCCATGTTCAATACGTTCAACCTTCTCCGTACAATCCCATGGCTGCCTCCTCCTCCTTTGATCTCCTCCGGCATCTTTCGGCAAGGCGGCGGACTTAGATAGCTTTCGAAAGGACGGATTCCACCACCAGGCGTTCGCCGATGCCGACCAAAAGGCCACTATGAGAACAAATTTCCATCCAATTCCAAACACTAAAAACCCCTCAATTTGTTTCAAATCTAAAATCTAATTCCCCTAAATTCCCAAATAAAAAACAAAAGCCATCTATCGTCTGCAAAATTCGTAGAAATTGAACAAGGAACCAGATCCTTCGACCAACCCTATATCGCGTCGACGAGATCCTTCAGAGCAGTGAAATCTAGATCCTCACCGTCGTCTCACCTCCAATGTCACCGCCATCTCCGAGGATCTTCGACCAGCCCTGTTAACCGGCAGCGAGGACGGCGCCGAAGAGTAGGCCGAGTTGCCGGAAACCGATTGCGTTTTGCGGGCAGAGGGGTCTCGGAGCTAGGGCTAGTCTCTCTCTCTCTTTGGTGGATCCGGATCCGTCGGGTTTGGTGGAGGTGCAGCGGTCAGGGTCAACCCAGATGGTTGCGTAGGGGCGAAGATCGCTGTTATGCTAGTTGACGTTCTTGAGTTGCTTGTCGAAGATGACGGTAACCTCCAGCTCCATCGGGTTCGGATTCAGGGCTTCGGAAGATGCCATTCGGGTTTTGGGAGAAAAGAAAGAGGAGATGAGATGAAGAGGGCTTTTCCTTGCGTTGATTGAACGAGTTCATAGAGCTTGTAGTGAAGGTATATACATTCATGTTACAGGAGTATGTTACAGGAGCTTGTAGTGAAGGTATATACCAAAGGGTTCATGGCTTTTATAACAAGTGGTTCAGAGCTTTTATAACAAGTGGTTCAGGGTTTTTATACCAAGTGGTTCAGCGTGTTTATACTAAGTGGTTCAGGGTTTTAATACCAAGTGGTTTAGGGTTTTTATACCAAGTGGTTCAGGGTTTTATACCAAGTGGTTCAGGGGTTTTATACCAAGTGGTTCAGGGATTTTATACCAAGTGGTTCATCAAATAAATATAGAGTAGTGTTTCATCAAATAAATAATATTAGTTCATTAAATAAATAGTATTGGTTCATGAAGCATTTTATTTTAAAAACAAACAAATAAATAATTAATAATAATAAACATTACAATAAAATAAAAGAAGAGTGAAAATTTTATATTATTAAATAATAGTGGTTTGTCAAATAAAGAGTAGTGGTTCATCAAATAAATAGTATTGGTTCATGAATCATTTTATTTTAAAAATAAATAAATCATCAATTAAAAAATAAATATTAAAAGAAAATAAAAGAAGAGTGAAAATTTTACAATTATTAAATAGTAGTGGTTCATCAAATAAATAGTATTAGTTCATTAAATAAATGAATAAAATAAATAAATAATTACAAAATAAACATTAAAGGAAAATAAAGAAGAATAAAAATTTTACAATTATTAAATAGTAGTAGTGGTTCATGAAATAAAGAGTAGTGGTTCATAAAATAAATAGTATTGGTTCATGAAATAAATAGTATTGATTCATGAACCATTTTATTTTCAAAACTAATAAACAAATTATTAAAAAAACATTAAAATAAAATAAAATAGTAGTAGTTCATGAAAGAGTAGTGGTTCATGAAACAAATTCTAGTGATTCTTGGAGAAACTTCATGAACCACTTCTTTAAAACATCATGAATCACTTCTTTATAACTTCATTAACCACTTCTTGATAACTTCATGAACCACTTCTTTATAGCTTCATGAACCACTTTTTTTTATACCAAGTGGTTCATGGCTTTTATACCAAGTGGTTCAGAGCTTTTATAACAAGTGGTTCAGGGGTTTTATACCAAGTGGTTCAGCGTGTTTATACCAAGTGGTTCAGGGTCTTAATACCAAGTGGTTCAGGGGTTTTATACCAAGTGGTTCAGGGTTTTAATACCAAGTGGTTCATGGTTTTAAAAGAGTTGAACCACTATGAGTAAAAGGGATGAACCACTAAGAGTAAAAGGGCTGAACCACTGAGAGTAAAAGGGCTTAACCACTGAGAGTAAAATGGCTGAACCACTAAGAGTAAAAGGGCTAAACAACTGTAAGTTAAAGGGTTGAACCACTAAGAGTAAAAAGGCTGAACCACTTAGAGTAAAAGGGTTGAACCACACGAATAAAAGGGCTAAACCACTAAGAGTAAAAGGGTTGAACCTTATGAACCACTTAACGGTTCATGAAATTAATTATAGTGGTTTATGAAATAAAGAGTAGTGGTTCATCAAGCACGTAGTATTCGTTCATGAAATAAATAGTATTGGTTCATAAACCATTTTATTTTAAAACAAATAAATAAGTTATTAAAAAAACAAACATTAAAAGAAAATAAAAGAGTAGTGGTTCATGAAAAAGTATTGGTTCATGAAATGAAGAGTAGTAGTTCATCAAATAAAGAGTATTGGTTCATTAAATAAATAATTAAAAATAAATAAATAATTAAAAAATAAACATTATAAAAAAATAAAAGAAGAATGAAAATCTTACAATTATTAAAAAGTAGTGGTTCATGAAATTTATTCTAGTGGTTTATGAAATAAAGAGTAGTAGTTTATCAAACAAATGGTATTGGTTCCTGAAATAAATATCATTGGTTTATGAACCATTTTATTTTAAAAACAAATAAATAAATTATTTAAAAAATAAACATTAAAAGAAAATAAAAGAGTAGTGATTCATGAAAAAATATTGGTTCATGAAATAAAGAGTAATAGTTCATCAAATAAATAGTATTGGTTCATTAAATAAATAATTAAAAATAAATAAAGAGTAGTGGTTCATGAAATAAACATTAAAAGAGAATAAAAGAGCTGAACCACTAAGAATAAAAGGGCTGAACCACTTAGAGTAAAAGGGCTGAACCATTATGAGTAAAAGGGCTGAACCACTATAAGTAAAAGGGTTGAACCACTAAGAGTAAAAGTGCTGAACCACTGAGAGTAAAAGAGCTGAACCACACGAATAAAAAAGGTTGAACCACTAAGAGTAAAAGGGCTGAACTACTAAGAGTAAAATGGTTGAACCACTATGAATAAAAGGGCTGAACCACTAAGTACTTGTGAACCTTATGAACCACTTATTGTTATTTATTTTTCAACAAAACATATACAAAGTGGATGTCTATATGTAGATAAAATTAAATTACACCCAAAAATATATTTTTTATATTTTTTTAACAAGTGAAAATGCCAAAAAATCATTTTAAAAGTCCATATCAAGCACTTTTACATGTGTACGTAGTTTTTCTAATTAATTAGCAAGTTGTGTTGAATGGCGCGTGCAATTAATTAGTTTTGTGTGTTAATTAACGCGTGTCCATCTGAGAGTGGGAGTGTTACTAATTAATTTATATGTGTGTTGCTAATTAATTTGAATACGCGTGTGTCAGCTGATTTGGCATTCACTTTTGGACACGTGGTCCAATCAAACAACTTCTTTCCTTCTTACCGGTTGAACGCTTCGCACATGAACCTGACCCTATATATATATATAGGGATTTACTCCGGTGAAAACCTCAAATTGTGGTAAAACCCATGAGGACTACTTTATAGGTTGGTTTATTTGAAACTTGTGCTAAAAACCTCAATCACACGGTGACTTTACAACTCGGTTTAACCTAAAAACCGTGCTAAAAACTCCAGTTTTAAAATAACACATGACTTTATAGTTCGGTCAAGACTAAAAATCGTGCTAAAAAACTCATGTTTTAAAATCACATAGTGACGTTATAGCTCGGTTTTATTCAGAACCGGGCTAAAATTTGTGACTTTATAGATCGGTTCTATTCATAACTGAGCTATAAAGCAAGTGAACCGAACTAAAAAGCCGGTCCTCAAAGGTTTTTACCGCAATTTTGGTTTTCACCGTAGCGCACCCCTATATATATATTATATATATATATAGGGAAGGGTTAGGGTGTAAAATTGTCATAGGGTGTAAAATGCTTAAGGTGTAAAATTTTGGGGTTAACAGGCGCGCGGGTTAGGGGAAAATAAACCGGACTGAACCGGAAAAAGGGAAAAAACAAAACCGAACCACCATCCCTCCCCATTAACGCTTCTTGCGCTCTCGGCGACGCTCAAGAGCCGCCGGCAAATCTGCTTCTTCCCGACTCACAAAGTCCGACGACGGCAATTGCCGAAGCTACACGCCTCCGCACCATCAAAGGGGCCTCCGTTGAACCTTCGCCAAAGAAGCAACAAGCACAACACCATAATCTCTAGATCAAAATTTCAGAAAAAGGTGCACAATTCCTTCCCCCCTCCTATAGATTCAAATTCAACCTCGTTCCCCTATTATTTCCGCCAACAATGGCATCATATAACTCTATTTCAATGTAATTCATTGAAACAAATTAATTATTTTCATTTGGACAGATATTACAACTAGTAAATAACCTAGGGTTTGCGCCTGCAATAAGATTACATGTCTGTAAATTACATCTTTATGCACTTCTATATTGCACATATTAGCTTCAATACATTGTTATCTAACAAGACAATGTTGCTTTAATTCAAATTGATGTGGAAAAAGTAACTTCACAGTATTGCTGTCATACAATCAAGAACATGAGTGTTTGTTGTCTGCGAATTTGCTGTCATACTACCAACAACATCTGTGATTTTCACTATAGTATGTAATGTTATTTTTGCACTTGGTGATTCAAAAATTGTATTGCTGCACATACTATTTGACTAGTTTTAAAATTCAAATTACAGATTGCACAACATATGGAGTGTGTTACAGATTCAACTACTGAAAACATAGCATGCTCAGCTGCTTCTAGCAATGCAATCATTTCTATCACACCAAATAGTACTACTATAGAGGCTGAAAGAAATATTACTAATCTGAGAGAACAAGAGCAGCTGCCCTACAGAATATTTGTATCCCCAAACAGCACAAGTTACTGGATTCCCATCTGCAGTGAAGAATTAGAACCAAGAGAAGGAATAGTTTTCCAAACAATTAATGAAGTTGTGAAGGCATATACAAATTATGCATATAAAGTGGGATTTGATGTAAGACATGGGACAACAGTTAAAGTTGATGGTGTAGAGAAGTTGAAATATTTATACTGCAACTAATCTGGATACAAGAATGATAAGGTGATGAAGAATAAAGGAAAAGGCTATCTACACGTGTTGGTTGTAGTGCTAGAATCATATTCAAATATGTTGAGGATGAAGGATACATGGTGAAAAGGTTTGAGGAGAAGCACACACATCCTTTTGTTGATGATATATGTAAGGTATACATGAAGAGGAATAGGAAGATAAAAAGCCATCATCAAAAGTTTGTGCTTGAATGTGCAAAGCAAAGGGTTGGACCTGCAAAAGCCTACAGATTATTTCAAGAAATGGTGGGAGGATATAGCAATGTTGGGCCGCTGGCTATTGATTTCAAAAATCACAGAAGAGATCTTCTAGATTATTTAAAAGGATTTGATGCTCAAGTTGTCATAGATAGGTTCTTCCACAAGCAAGAGATATGCAGTGCATTCTATTTTGCTTTTGATGTGGATGAAAACAATCAATTGAATAGATTGTTCTGGTGTGATGCCACAAGTAGGAAGAACTACTCGTTATTTGGAGACATTATATCATTTGATTCAACTTACAATACAAACAGGTATTACCCCATTCATATTTATAATTTACGTACCCCATTTATGTAAGCACTTTCCCACATTTTACTTTATATATGTTATCTATAATTGCACAATGTATTATTATTTACGCACATCTAGGATCAGAAATTGCACTGTCACACAGAATGTTCACACAGATTACTGATTTCTTCTTAACCTGCTTCTGTAGTGAACTCATTGCACATATCTCATTTAAATTTAATCTAATGTATATAAATTTCTTATTTTCAAGGTTCGAAATGGTCTTCAGTCCCTTCACATGATATGACAACCACAAAACATTGGTACTGTTTGCATCAAGACTATTGCTGAATGAGAACGTGGAATCTTATGTGTGGCTATTTGAGCATTTCAAGAAAGCAATGGGTGAAAGTCCTAGAATTTTCACAACAGACCAAGATCCATCAATGAAGATTGTCGTTGAAATTGTATTTCTTGAAGCTAGGCACAGATTATGCATGTGGCATATTATGGAGAAGGTATCTCAAAAAATTGACAACTCCATGAATGGTTATTTCAAATTTAAAGATAAGCTCAGAAGTATTGTGTGGAACAAAGAGATTACACCAGAAGATTTTGAAAGAGAGTGGCACTCTTTAATGGAAGAATTTGGAATGAGACATCATGCTTGGTTGTTTGATTTGTTCATTATCAGAGATAAGTGGATCCCTGCATACTTTCAAAATGAAAAGCTCAGTGGTTTAGTTAAAACAACTTCTATTTTAGAAAGCATGAACAGTTTCTTCCGTAAGTTCTCCAATTGCACTGCAAATTTAATAGAGTTTATGCTATATTATGATAGTGCCATTGAAACGCAAAGGCATCTTCAGGGGAAGAAAAACTACAACTCTGAAATCCTAAAATCAATCCTCATTTCACCACTTCCCCTAGAGAAGCATGCATCCACGTTATACACAATAAAAATGTGGGGTAAATTTCAGGAAGAGTTACGTGGAGCTTTGTACAATTGCAGGGTCACAAATGTGACAGAGCTTGAGACTGTTGAGATATATACTCTGAAGGAAAACAACAAGGTATACATAGTCGAACATAAACTTGAAGATCATAATTGCTATTGTTCTTGCCTTTTGTTCATCAGATTGGGCTATCCATGCCGGCATATATTGACTGTCTTCAAAGATTACAAATAGAGAAGTTGCCAGAAAAACTATTACTGACTCGATGGACCAAGGCTGCAACATTGAGCAGTGTTTTCACATTAGATGATGTTGTTGTCAGACAGTCATCTGCAAAGCAAGAGCAGAAACTCTTATTGACAAATATGTTAGCTGAATTCCATTCTTGTGAAGAGCAGAAACTCTTATTGACAAATATGTTAGCTGAATTCCATTCTTGTGTGGACTTAGTTAAGGACAATAGTGATCAGATTAAGCACTTGACAGATGCATTGATAAAGGCAAAAAAAAAGACCTCCTACAAAGTGCAGCAACATCAGCTTCTTCATCAGCGTCAAAGTCTGGTATGTTTGATGAGTTTGCTGGGTATAACAGATTACTGATTTCTTCTTTAGGCACTTCTATAATAAACAGATTGCACATATGTCATTTATAACTGCACAATGTAATCTTATTTATGCACTTCTGTACTCAAAAAGTGCACTGTTAGACAGAATGATTTCTTCTTTACCTTCTTCTATAATAAAAGTAATATAATGTTCATAAGTTTGGAATTTTTAAGGTATGTTTGATGAGTTTGCTGGGGTAAGCCTTCCAAAGAATGTGGAAATACAAAACCCTAAACAAGCAAAGACGAAGGGCAGTGGGAAGCGACTGAAAAGTGGGAAGGAATCATCAATACAAGCGCAGAAAAAAGGGAAAAGAGTGTGCTCAATCTGCCTTGAATATGCACGTCACAACAGCAGGACATGCCCATTAAGGCCAATCTGATAGAAATGATAAGAAGACTATGTGCTTGAGATAATATAAATGCACTCTATTATTATCGAATATTATAATTTCACTTTCAAATATGAGACATATCTTATATACTATAGAAACAACAAAGCAGTTAAAGTAGGTTTTTGGTAACTGCACTCTAAAATCAGAAAAAGCAGTAAAAAAATGAAGGAAGTTGAAGAGGCGCCAGAAAAATAGTAAAAAAATAAAAGAAGTTGAAGAGGCGCCACTGATAAGTAATTATTACAGTTGAAGGAAGTTGAAGAGGTTAAAGTACATTGGAAAACCGCCCTTTAAAAGACAAAAAAAAATAAAGGAAGTTGAAAAGGCGCAACTGCCTATAAAACCAGAATACCCTTCCTCCTTCCTTATCCATCAAAAATCACCTGCCAATATTTATCAAAACACTAAATTCCTCTGCCCCCGTAACAAACAAACCTCCAACACCCATAAAAAAACAATGGCTTTAATCAACCCAGTGCAGTTCTGCGAAGATTACTACAGACTGATTGGGGAACTGGACGAGATCCTATACCCAGGTTATCACATGCACCTTTTAGAAGAGGCATGTGAAATAAACACAACAACTATTAGGAGGAATCTAATGGAAGTCGCTGAGTTCCATCAAGAATACTCCTCTTCAATCAGAAGGGAGATAAATGCAAAAGCATACAAGATCTCAGAGGCAACTAGAGAAGATGATCAGCAACTTCTACAAACGGTAATTTATAGATCTTCTACAGAATATGTTTTTAATCTAAATAAAATATTTAACTTTTAAATTTAAAAATGTATGTAGTTGCAAGAAAAAGAAGAACAACTAGAGCAAGAACTGGAAGAGGTTCAAAGTTACATAATCGACTGCATCAGGGATACCTTCCATGAAGAAGACAAAAGAAGGCAGAAGATTGATGACTTCTTGGGAATATAATGCAGAAGAAGAAGAAGAAGAAGAAGAAGAATGAAGACCTCTTTTTTAATGTTAATTATTTTAATTTCTAGTTAAAATGTCTGTATAAGACTTCATTTTGAAATATTAATAAATTTTCTATTATTAAGTTTTCTTTCCATATTCAATTTGAATTATTATTATTACTGCACATCATCATACAATAAATGCACAATATTATGTTGTAATTGCACAACAATTTTTTATACCTGCAAAACATAATGTTACGCCTACACAACATAATGTTATTATTGCACAACACTAAATTATAAAAGCACAACAAAAACGTATATGTGCATAAAATAAAGATACCTTTGAAAACTTATGCACCTGATGTTATTGTTAACAAGATATTTGTAAAGACTCGGAATTTTAAGATATTATTTTATAAATTAAGAATTAATTTTGATTTAATATTGATTTAATTGGGATTTGAATTCTAAGGATTCGGAAAATTTTGAATAATTCTGTCCTCGAGCAAACGATTTGTTTGAATTCTTTCGGCTAAATTCCAGCATAAATTTGTTAATTAAATTCGAAAACAAATTCATTCTGCTCTATTATTTTGAGGGTTGGAAATATTTTCGGGTTTCATTATTTAATTCGATTTCGAATGGTTATTTTAGATTTATTGTGAATCGCATCGGGTTGAGGTCAAAAAGCGGGTTTCGGGATTTTTTTACAGTTATTTATTTTAAACATTATACCCTCCCACACTCAATCTACCCCCTATTGTATTCTGTAAACCCATACCTTCCCATTCCTTATATTTCATTTCCCATCACTACATCAGTCACACCCTCACCTTCACCCTCCTCCTGCACTCCTTTGCCTCCATCACACCACCGAGAGCCATTACCACCATCAGTCACACCCTCACCTTCACCCTCCTCCTGCACTCCTTTGCCTCCATCACACCACCGAGAGCCACTACCACCGGCCCCTCCCCACCCCAGCTGAGCACCACCACCCATTGCTGCTCCTCCTCCATCACCATCATGTCCCATCGACACCACCAAGCCCAACGTCTACGTACCCCTTGTTTTCGAAGCTCAAGGCCACCGAGGACCTCCACCACCTTCCTCCTCCTTTCTCCAAGGCCACAACAGCTGAGCTCCACCACCCCAACATCCACAAACACCCTACAGAAACCCCGGATCTCCCATCGCCATCACCGAGCCACCGAATTGAAGCTCCATCGCCCCCGTTCGAGCGCGAACAACCTTCTGGTAAGCCGTTCTCACTCATTTTTGAACGGAACCACTCTCGAGCCCTACCATCGCACTCACCCATGTCCCACGAAAGACCGACGAGCCATCGCGAGCCTCCGACGATGCCCAGAACTCCGATCGAGCGCTCCAAAGTCGTGAACGCGTCGGTGAGCTCCCGACCTTTCTTTTCTTTCTCGTTCAACTTCATATTTTCTTTCGATTCTTAGAGTAGTCGAGGGGTGGGCGAGAGCTGAGTGCGGGGAGTCGGGCGAGCTCGAGAGCTCCGGTAGCTCGAGAGCGAGGTCGAGAGAGCGTGAGACGAGCGCGAGAGGCGAGCGCGAGCGCTGAGCGAGCGGCCATGAGCAAGTGAGGTCGAGCGTGTGCGAGCGAGCTTGAAGAAGGGGCGAGGTCGAGCGTGATAGGTGAGCTCGAGACCGGGAGGACGAGGCGGACGCGACGTCGAGCGCAGCGCAGCCGCGAGGAAGATTTGGCGCCAGGCGAGCTTTTAAATTCGGGAGGAAGAGGACGATGATGTGGATGTGGTGGGCCCCCCTTGCTAGTTTATATATATTTTTTGATTTAGTACTAAACCGGTTTGAGGATTAACGTTTTGGGTTCGGTTTGGTTGGATTTAAATGGGTTTGGTTCGGTTTGGGTTGAAACATTGGTTTGGTTCGGGATCCGGTTGGGAAAATTATTTTAAGTGTTTAATTAACTTATATATATATTATAATTGCTATTTATAAATTGTTTATTAATAATTATTATTATTTTATTCTATTTTATTTATTAGTTAGTTAATTAATTATTTATTATAAGTTATTTAAAATATGATTTATTGAGTGTTTATTTAATTGATATATATTTAGTGTTTTGAGGTTGATAGTGTTATTAAAATAGTTTCTTAACTTATTAACTCGTTATTAATTATTATTTATTAATTATTTAAGCATATACGCCGATTTATCTAGATGTTTTATTTAATCTAATTTGTAAGGAAATTACTTATGTGAATAATCTATTTGATAACTATTTGCATTTAAAAAGTTAGTTTTGAATTATTTAGATTGTTTGGAAAATATTTCTAAGTGTCGGAAATTTATTAGGATAATGTTTTGGACTAAAATATATCGGGGTTATTTTAAAAAAATTGTTTGCTTATTGAGTTGTTTATGAGAGATGATGTTGAGACAAGATGCGAGATGATGATGGTATGGATAAGATGTAATGATAAGAATATGCCCAAGTTGTGGAATCTTAATGTTGATGATGATGGGATGATTAACTTATATATGTTTTATGTGAATCTTATGTGTGTTATTTGATATGATTTGTGTAAGTTAGACTTAGACTTAATTATTACGTTACTTATCGTCTAGGTGATCTCTAATCTGTCTGGATTTGCTTGATTACTGTATTGCTTGGATTCTGCGCTTCTCCAGGTAAGTTCCTTGAACTTACTCATGATGGGCGCTTTATGCACTGGGTGTTATATAGTAGGCTAGTGTTCATGCACCATACGACTTAGAATCAAGCTTAGGATCTAAAACGGAGACCATATGACTTGCTATATGTCTTTGCTAGAAAACGGTCGTTATAGGTGTTTATCGAATGAGACCTTTTTCTTTATTCTTGTCATCCTAGTTGGCACTTATTATAGAAAGTTGCTTGCACTCAATGATGCGGTAGGCTTTTGGTATAGAAAGTTGCTTGCACTCGATGATGCGGTAGGCTTTTGTTAAGGAGGTAAAGTCGAGTACAAATAATAAGTGTATAAACGTAAACCGACTCCTAGCCTATGCAAATAATTACAAGACTTCCTCCCGTTGTAGTGGAAGGGTAGTCAAGATCGATCCACGAGGAGGCGTGTCAGCGGGATCCTAGTAGCGTTGGAAATCTCTAGTCTGCGTCGACCAGAAGCCTCGATTTCGACCTTGGAGCTCGATGTCGACCTCGGCTGTCGATGTTCTCTGCAACAGAAGACCTGTAGAGACAAAAACAAGTGGTCGATATCGACTGGAAGGGGTCGATATCGATGTCAGTCACGAAATCGACTGGCTCAAAAGTCTGCCAGTCGACACAGAAGGGTCGATATCGATGCTAGAGGTCGATATCGATGTCAAACAAACTTCGCAGAATGATCGTCGTCGACTCAGAAAACTGTCGACGAACTCAGTGGTCGATATCGACGTCTGGGGTCAATATCGATGTCTTTCTGCAGTGGGTTAGTTCTTCGTCGGCAAAGAAAGGCTGAAGAATTGAGAATGGAGAGAGAAGCAATGAACAGAAATAAAACATGGGGCTTTGGGTGTATAAAATATGTAAAAGGCAACTCCTAGAATTAGGGTTTACCACAACGTTAACCAATGCATGCGATAAGATAAATAAGACGGACAATTGCGCTATTTCACCCGAGGGACAAGCTTTCGCCGTACACCAACTCTTAGGATTACTCTTGCAAATAAACCTAATTGTCTCTACCAATTTTATGTTTATAACTCAAGTTGTTAGCATGAATCTCTTTTCTTTCGATTAGGACTAAACATAGAATCGTAGGAGGAGAGATAGACACAACGATATCGACATCAAATACATACCTCAAGCGCGCCTCACCCCGACCCTAAGAGCTTTGGGGACTACTCGCTTCTCATCATGGAACTCATTGTGGATTGAAAAGAGGAAACTTGCATTAAAATAAACTCCGAAGCTTTACAACTCAACGTCAACTTTCGCAAACGCCAAACCCTAAAACTTCTCTCTAACTCTAACTCTATTGATTGTATTGATTGATTGTTTCTTAGATATTGGATGATTGAATGCCAGCCCCCTAGGGCTTTATTTATAGGCTACTAATCCTCGCTAGCCAAGGATTGTAAATTCTATCTAAACTATGAACTCTATCCAAACAATTAGGATAGGTCTTTTATTTTGATAAAACTTAAATAACTTAAAGGTAAAAGATAAATAAAACTTCAGCTGCCATCTATCTTGAAAGTGTAAGATAATCCCGTGCCTCCTTGAAGATATAGTTCCAATCCGCATCTCGAAACCGAGTCTATCTTCTGTCGAGGTAAGGGGTCGATATCGACACCAGAGGTCGATATCGAGGTCTCTGTTCCTGCTCGACTTGTTCAGCTCCTGTCGATGTCTATGTTGAGGTCGATATGGGGGTCGATATCGACACCAGAGGTCGATATCTGGGTCTAAGGTCGATATCTACCTCTGCTCAGCTTCACTTGGCTTCTCCGTTTTGACTCCGATTTCGCTCGAATTCCTGCATGGTTAGCTCAATACTTGTGTAGTCCCTATTTCTTGCATTTTAGCCCATTCTTACACAAGTTTATACTCTTTTGAACCTTTTCTTTGGAACTCGAATGAAATAAGAAGTCAAAAGATGCAATAAAAAGAAGTACAAATATGTACATCAGCTTTTTAGTAAGTGCCATAGGATTCTTAGAGCCTTAGGCCTTATATAAGTGTCGCCTTGGCTTCCTTTCATAGTTAGTAGGCTCATTGCGTGGGGTTGGCCTGCACCGTAGGGTGAGGTAGCTCCTTTGATGGTGAGTTGCTATAGGATTTCTTAGGAGCCTAGAGGGACATGCTATTTGGCATTTCTTGTAATTGGCGCGCTTCTTTATCTATTTCTGCATTTACTTATCCGCATGCTTATTTGTTTAATTTCCGTTTTGCATTACGCATTTCATCGTAGGAATAGGATGCTTATTATATGCCTCTCAGAGTGTGTTTACACACGCACAGGAGTGACCCGATGATTGACCCAGATCCTCTTCTTTTTTTTTAGATTCAGGTAACCGTTAGCCGCTATCTTTGCTCATATGGATGTTTGGCGGGTTCAGACTTTTGGCGTTAGAACGAGAGCTTGAGAGATCATTACACTTCCTCTCTTTTAAACTCTTTTACGTCGCTCTATCGTGGCACTCTTTTGGATTGTATTTCGATTTAAACTTTACTTCCGTTCTTCGCTCGATTTCACGATTAGACTAAGGCAGGTACTTGGTCCCCAATGGACCTACGATCTTTAAGGGTTCGAAATCCCTATTTCAAAACCTTGCTTCTTTTTATTTTAAAAACTTGCGACTCGTACTCGGGTTGTAAGATCTAGTTGGAAGGTAACCTTTCCTTCTTAAACGTAACTCGGATAATTAGGTTTTCTTTCCTAGGCCCAAGGGAGGGGCAAATAGGGGAAAGAAGATCCTTATTTTCCGGGTCGTTACAATATTAGATTTTCAAAAAAAATAATTAAAAAAGAGAAAACAATTTAAACATTAATATCTTTTATAAAATAAAGTTTCCTTTGCATAATCTATTTGAATTATTATTAGTGCACATCAACATACTGAGTATGCACACTATGATGTTGTAATTGCACAACATGATTGTGTGCCTGCACAACATCATGATATACATACACAACATAATCTTATCAATGCACAACAATAAATTATAACAGCACAACATAAAAGTAGCACAAAATAAAGATAACACTTGGACTATATATAAAAACCATAAAAGGATGCACACATCCCAGTTCAGATCACAGTTAACAGAAAATCCAAACAGATATATTGTACCAACAAACATACCTACACCAACTTAGCATAATATCCACAAAAATAGCCCAAAAAGGGCAATGCAAAGGGTTATACATTGCTACACAGTGAAACCCCAAAATGTGTATACCCTAATAACAACTGCCCACACCACACCTAACGTTTATACACATCAATCCAGATTCAACTTCAGTGCATGAATTCCCTTTAAGGTCAAGTTCTCATGTCTCTGGGCTGCATCTACAATTTCAGTCCGCACGGCATTCACATCTGAGCAGATAATGTCAGTCATATACTTCACACGCAGATTTGAGACACCCTTCTCATTCCCTTTCTCGAAACCACACTTAAATCTCTTTTCAATGCCAACAAATGTCTCCATATGACGCATGAGACAGATCCCAGAATGCACAAGCTTTTCCTTGCCAGCCCAGGGAAGTTGAAGGGTTGAATGCCTTAAAATAGAAACAATCTCTGCCTTCTTCATTTATCCTTTTCTCCTCAGATACTCAATAAGCAGATCTTGCTGAACAAAAATAGAAAAAAGGCTAGGTATTTTAAACCAAAAACTGAAAATAAAAAGAACTAACCTCAATGAAAAACACAAACAAGTGACATAAAAACAACAACACTAACCAAAGTTCCAACTTTCTGCTGGAAGAGGCAACTAGAACTTGGCTTATCCTTTGAAACATCTAGAATTTGAAGGACTTTCAGCTTAAAATTAAAAACTACCATGCAATAGTCGGTGCCGCAATAAACACCAAACACAAACTATAAAAAATAATAGGCAAGAGAATAAAATAAAGTAAGCGAAAAAAGGAAGAGAAGAAATTTAATTATTAAAAACCATAAAACAACACTCTCTGCATAATTACCATATCAACATCCTTTAAACAGATATGAGAAGCTGAAGACAAGGCAGTATCAAGCCGGATATTAAACTTTGCAATCTGGTCAACAGAGGCGACAGGTGGATTTTGGGTATATTGCTGCAATAAAACAAAAAAACAGGAAATAAAGACATATATGACACAAGTACATAGAACAATAAGAAATCATAAATAAAATTAAAGCAAACATAAAGATAAATCTTACAGAAGATAGAACAAATATAAAAAGCCTTAATAGGGAGAGAGCACTTTTATATTGTTCTTTATGGTTAAGGACAGCTATCCATGCATTCAAAACAGAAGAAGCCACTTCATAATCGTCTTCAAGGGATTTCATATCAGCTCTAACAACTTCAACATGTGGGTGCTTAAACAGATATTCACTGCAAGAGCAAACAACAGATTATAAGAAGAAGTATAAGTCCGATACACTTCAATATAAAAGATCATTAAATAAATAAATAAAACACACTTACACATTAGACCCTGTCCTCTTGGACAAATATGCACAAATGCAGCACTCAATGTCAGACACACGCTCATTCACATCAACAACTCTTGAATAGTAAGGACTCTTCAAGGTAACAGCAGGTTTATGTGCCCTCCTACCAACAACATCTTCCTTCTCACAGGCATCTTTGCCAGAATCAGCTGACACAACAGGACAGCCCCGGGTAGACCTACGTACAAGCATGACAACAGGAGACTTTCCCTTCCTTGTAAACACTTTATGCCCTTGAGGAACATGACTTGAACTTGGAATCCCTGAAGGAGCACCATCACCATCCACAACATATTCCTTGGCAATATTAACAACTGAAGCAGGAAGACCACCTGCAGCCTTGTCATCCTTCTGTGCAACTCTAATATCCTTGTGTGCATCAGTAGTGGGCTTGGGTGCAGCGTCAACTCCCTTCTATGCAACTCTAATATCCTTGTGTGCATCAGTAGTGGGATTGGGTGCAACGTCAACTCCCTTCTGTGCATTCTGATCACTCTTGTTCACATCCTGAGCAAATTCATCGACAAATGATTTCTTTTGAGAATTTAAGGCAGGATCAGATCCAAAAATATCAAAATTTGGCTCATCCGTCACTTTCATCTTCCCCTTACTCTTAGCACCTGCAGAAGCATCCTTCACCCCTTCATCAGATCCTTTTTGGGCACCCACACCAAAAGTCTGCTTTTCAGGAGGGACACCAAAGGTATCAAAAGGCATGTCTTCAGTATTCATGTTCATCTTACCCTTACTCTTGTGAGCTAACTCAACCTGAGCTAGACAATCCAATAAGACAGAGTCTGGCCAGAAAGGATGCTGTGAGTTCCAAATAGTAGTAGTGGAGTCATCCAAATACGAATGATTCGCAGCAGCAGACCCACCCTTATCAGCCTCGCGATCCAAACCCAAAAGCTTATTTGCAGCATCACTAAGAGTTTTAACCCTCTCATTATCTCTAAACTCAGGTGGAATTTTACCAGCAAAATCAGATATTGAAGAATCAAGGGCAGTAGTCTTTTGAGCAAATGATTGTATAAAAGACTGCAAATAACAACACAAAAGACATATAGACAAACACAATCAATAGAAATCATAGAAAAAAAAATACAAAATAAACAAAAAAATCACTTATATATTAAGTACAAAGAAAACCTCAAGAGAAGATGTTTCTTTCTCGGGAACAGGCGGCTTTTCATGAGCAGGATCTTTAGGAGAAACACGGGGAGAAACAGATTGATATGGAGGAACAGATTGACAGCCCTGAATTCTGCCACCACCAAAGCCTCCACTAGAAATATCATCAGTCTCACGCTGACGAAGCATAGATGAAGTCAATCTGGAAAAAACAGGAAAAGACCGATTGACTCGCCTAAACACTGTGCTAGAGAATAGCTTCACCCTATCAATGTATAAAAGCTAACAATACAAACACAACAAAACAAGAACAAACGTTCAGAAGAAATTAACAAAAAAAATGTAATGCATTAGACAAAAAAAATAAATTACACAGTAAATAAGATGAGCATTTGCATCAATATGTAATGTAATTATCCATGAACATCATATTATTATATATGCAAAGAATGATATTATAGTAGCACAACAGTATGGTATAAATGCAAAAGCATACTATAAGGGTAAATTATTGAAAAGACAATAATAAAATGCAAAAGAAAGAAACAAAAAAGATAATGGAAGAAAGAAATACTCACAACAAGGAAGAGGATAAGACCTCTGAACTGACTTTTCTTGTTTTTTCCCAACATTTCTTTGAATCAACTAAACTTTCAAGCACAAATGCACACCAATTCAGTTACTTAAAATCCTCATTTCCACACAAAACTCTAACCAATTTTTTATTAATATTTCCATTTTGAGGACTGTCCACAAGCAAGGAATGAAATAGAACAGCAAAGTTCAAAATAAATTGATCACTAACAGCAACATCAGCGACCAAAGCATCAATAAGAGCAGATGAGGGAATAGAATCTAACTGAAAACGAACTCCTCCACTTCTTAACAATCTCAAAATTCTCTTTACAAGTTTTCTTAGATATCATAGTCTTCCCCATTGGCACTCCTAAAGTAATATACACATCAACCTCAGTTATGTCCAACTGACTTCCATCATCCAAGACCAAGCAACATTTGTTCGCATCAAAATGTTCAACCAACCAATGACAAAGACATAAAGGAAGAGAGTGGATACCCAAATCTAACAAACATCCAAATCCTAGCCGCTTGACACAATCTTTCTGTTTATCATTTAATCTAGCTAATGTAGAAACAAACAATCGAGGATTAGACCTTATTTTCAAAGAGGGGTATTTATGAGCCCTTCTCTGCCTCGGTTTCTTAACAAACATAGTCCCTCCCCCAGCTTCTTGTTGCACATTGGTGGCTTGGGGTGGCACAGATGCTTCAGTCTGCACATTAGGCTCGTCCAAGTGCCCAGACCCTGCAACAGAAGGTTGCCCTTCCTTAGTACCAGAAGCACCAGCATTAGAAGGACGTTCGTCAATACCATGAGACGGAAAACGTGTAGACAGAATCTCCGGACCAACCGATGCAGAAGGTTCCTGAGACCCAATATTTGATGACCCCCCTACAGTAGCCCTATCTTTCCTCAAACGACGAATAAGAGGCATATCATCTTGGGACTCACCATCGAGAGACCCAGCAGACACACTATCACAAGTGCCACCTTCACCCCCTGACACAGACAACCTAGGAGAATCACGGGCCAAATCAACAACTTTAGCAGCAGGACGGGGACCCCGAGATATTTTGAGACGTTTCGAAGCAGCAGGCACAACAGCTAGAGATTTTACATCACCCCTAGTCCGTATTCGTTTACCTATAAACACATAAATGTCAATTACTAAAAAACACTAAAGGATTAACAGTATACAATATAAAACCACAATAAAACCCTAACCCCCAATGAAAAGGAAGCACACTAAATACATAATTGACAAACGACAATAACTAAACACATAAAATTGACAAAAATAAAAAAACGAACATAGATTTGAGATACCAATGCAAAAAGAAGGTAAATAAATGGAAGCACTGAAAGCGACAAAAACTAAAAAAAAAGACAAACAGAGAACGAATGCACATAAACCTGAACGAAATCGAAACAAAACAGATTGGATACACAAACGAACAACAACATTTAATACATGCAAACACTAAACCCTAAAATCACTGAACAAAAAGGAGATGCGATTACGGAAAAAATTGATGGAAAACAAAACCCTAACCACAGAGACTAAATGACGTACCTAATGAAGAGGTCGACATGATGCAATAACGGCAACAACAGGACACAGATTCGACGGAGATCAACCACAAGAACACCGTCGAGCTACAGCGAAAGGGAAACAGGAAAGAAGAAGAAGAAGAAGAAGAGAGATACAGAGAGTGGAAAAGAAATCTGAAGAACTTGATATATGAATAATGGGCAACCCAACAAAAAAAGGCCTAATCCACGCGCTACAGTAACCCGCCCAATAAACACTACTTAATAAAATTTTACACCTTAAACATTTTACACCCTATGACAATTTTACATTTGATCCAATTCCTATATATATAAGACTATCGATTAATTGTATTCAATGGTGACATCTTAGGTGTTCTTTCGGAGGACTATATATATATAAGACTATCGATTAATTGTATTCAATGGTGACATCTTAGGTGTTCTTTCGGAGGACGGAAGGGTTACGAGGTGACTTAACTTATACACGGTTGTCGAGGTCAAGAGGTGATGAACGTGAGCATGTAGGTATATCATTTAATATAGTTTAATGGCATATTTTATATATATATATATATATGTGTGTGTGTGTGCGCGTGCACGAAGCGTTCAACCGGTAAGAAGGAAAGAAGTTGTTTAATTCGTTCAAGTGTCCAAAAGTGAATGCCAAATCAGCTGACACGCGTGTATTCAAATTAATTAGCAACACCCATATAAATTAATTAGTAACACTCCCACTCTCAGATGGACACGCGTTAATTAACACACAAAACTAATTAATTGCACGCGTCATTCAACACAACTTGCTAATTAATTAGAAAAACTACGTACACATGTAAAAGTGCTTAATATGGACTTTTAAAATGATTTTTTGGCATTTTCACTTGTTAAAAAAAATATAAAAAATATATTTTTGGGTGTAATTTAATTTATCAACATATAGACACTCACTTTGTATATGTTTTGTTGAAAAAAAAATAACAATAAGTGGTTCATAAGGTTCACAAGTACTTAGTGGTTCAGCCCTTTTACTCTTAGTGGTCCAACCATTTTACTCTTAGTAGTTCAACTCTTTTACTCTTAGTGGTTCAACCTTTTTATTCGTGTGGTTCAGCTCTTTTACTCTCAATGGTTCAGCCCTTTTACTCTCAGTGGTTCAGCTTTTTTACTCTTAGTGGTTCAGCCATTTTACTTATAGTGGTTCAGCCCTTTTACTCATAATGGTTCAGCCCTTTTACTCTCAGTGGTTCAGCCCTTTTACTCTTGTGGTTCAGCTCTTTTATTCTCTTTTAATGTTTATTTCATGAACCACTACTCTTTATTTATTTTCAATTATTTATTTAATGAACCAATACTATTTATTTGATGAACTACTACTCTTTATTTCATGAACCAATATTTTTTCATGAATCACTACACTTTTATTTTCTTTTAATGTTTTTTTTAATAATTTATTTATTTGTTTTTAAAATAAAATGGTTCATAAACCAATGATATTTATTTCATGAACCAATACTATTTGTTTGATAAACCACTACTCTTTATTTCATAAACCACTAGAATAAATTTCATGAACCACTACTTTTTAATAATTGTAAAATTTTCATTCTTCTTTTATTTTTTTTATAATGTTTATTTTTTAATTATTTATTTATTTTTATTTATTTATTTAATGAACCAATACTCTTTATTTGATGAACTACTACTCTTTATTTCATGAACCACTACTCTTTTATTTTCTTTTAATGTTTAATTTTTTTAACAATTTATTTATTTGTTTTTAAAATAAAATGGTTCATGAACCAAAACTATTTATTTCATGAACGAATACTATTTGCTTGATGAACCACTACTCTTTATTTCATAAACCACTAGAATTAATTTTATGAACCATTAAGTGGTTCATAAGGTTCAGACCTTTTACTCATAGTGGTTTAGCCTTTTTATTCGTGTGGTTCAACCTTTTTACTCTAAGTGGTTCAGCCTTTTTACTCTTAGTGGTTCAGCCCTTTTACTTACAGTGGTTCAGCCCTTTTACTCTTAGTGGTTCAGCCATTTTACTCGTGTGGTTCAGCCCTTTCACTCTCAGTGGTTTAGCCCTTTTACTCTCAATGGTTCAACCCTTTTACTCTTAGTGGTTCATCCCTTTTACTCATAGTTGTTCAGCTCTTTTAAAATCCTGAACCGGCCACTTGGTATTAAAACCCTTAACCACTTGGTATAAAACCCCTGAACCACTTGGTGTAAAAACCCTGAACCACTTGGTATTAAAACCCTAAAACACTTGGTATAAACACGCTGAACCACTTGGTATAAAACCCCTGAACCACTTGTTATAAAAGCTCTGAACCACTTGTTATAAAAGCCATGAACCACTTGGTATAAAATAAGTGGTTCATGAAGCTATAAAGAAGTGTTTCATGAAGTTATCAAGAAGTGGTTAATGAAGTTATAAAGAAGTGGTTCATGAAGTTACTCCATGAACCACTAGAATTTGTTTCATGAACCACAACTCTTTCATGAACTACTACTATTTTATTTTATTTTAATGTTTTTTTAATAATTTGTTTATTAGTTTTGAAAATAAAATGGTTCATGAACCAATACTATTTATTTCATGAACCAATACTATTTATTTTATGAACCACTACTCTTTATTTCATGAACCACTACTACTATTTAATAATTGTAAAATTTTTATTCTTCTTTATTTTCCTTTAATGTTTATTTTTTAATTAATTATTTATTTTATTCATTTATTTAATGAACTAATACTATTTATTTGATGAACCACTACTATTTAATAATTGTAAAATTTTCACTCTTCTTTTATTTTCTTTTAATATTTATTTTTTTAATTAATGATTTATTTATTTTTAAAACAAAATGATTCATGAACCAATACTATTTATTTGATGAACCACTACTCTTTATTTGACAAACCACTATTATTTAATAATATAAAATTTTCACTCTTCTTTTATTTTCTTGTAATGTTTATTATTATTAATTATTTGTTTGTTTGTTTTTAAAATAAAATGCTTCATGAACCAATACTATTTATTTAATGAACTAATATTATTTATTTGATGAAACACTACTCTATATTTATTTGATGAACCACTTGGTATAAAATCCCTGAACCACTTGGTATAAAACCCTAGAACCACTTGGTATAAAACCCTGAACCACTTGGTATAAAAACCCTGAACCACTTGGTATTAAAACCCTGAACCACTTGGTATAAACACGCTGAACCACTTGGTATTAAAACCCTGAACCACTTGTTATAAAAGCTTTGAACCACTTGTTATAAAAGTCATGAACCACTTGGTATATACCTTCACTACAAGCTCCTGTAACATACTCATGTAACATGAATGTATATAACTTCACTACAAGCTCTATGAACTCGTTCAATCAACGCAAGGAAAAGCCCTCTTCATCTCATCTCCTCTTTCTTTTCTCCCAAAACCCAAAGGGCATCTTCCGGAGCCCTGTATCCGAACCCGATGGAGCTGGAGGTTACCGTCATCTCCGGCAAGCACCTCAAGAACGTCAACTGGCGTAACGTCAATTTTTGCCCCTACGCAACCGTCTGGGTTGACCCTGACCGCCGCCCCTCCACCAAACCTGACGGATCCGGATCCACCAAAGAGAGAGAGACTAGCCCTAGCTCCGAGACCCCTCTGCCCGCAAAACGCAATCGGTTTCCGGCAACTCGGCCTACTCTTCGGCGCCGTCCTCGCTGCCGGTTAACAGGGCTGGTCGAAGATCCTCGGGGACGGAGGCGGCATTGGAGTTGAGACGGAGGCGAGGATCTGGATTTCACTGCTCCGAAGGATCTTGTCGACGCGATATAGGGTTGGTCGAAAGATCTGGTTCCTTGTTCAATTTCTACGAATTTTGCAGACGATAGATGGTTTTTGTTTTTGATTTGAGTGATACGGGACCATCCAAGACACCTTCGGACACACCTATACTTAGGGATGGACCTATGATTCAAGCTCGTGAGAATGTTGTCATCCTCAAGAGGAAGAAGAAGGCTCCACCATGGGAGAAGGTCCAAAGGTGCAAGTTTGATGGGTCGTTCGTTTTTAGATTCGTTCAGCAGTTTGACAGCTTTTCGACGTCTCAGTAAAATGAGTCGTACGGATTCAATATTAATCGGATTGGATCATGCCATACCTTGCTGGAACGAGGACGACGAGATCTACAACTTTGCTGTTGAAGGTTTTTCCAAATTCGACCTAGAGATTGGCCGACATTCAACTTCTTTGAGGCTGTCACATGTTTAGACGAATTTAGCCTATTTTTAGTATTATTTTACTTAAGTTATTTTAGGAAACTTTAGGGTTAATTTCTTTTAATTGCTCCTTTTATTATTTCCGGCCCATAAGCCCATGTTAGGGTTATATAATGCCGATTCAGCCTATGTAGAACAGACGTTCAATTCTCTTATGAAATTTCAGATTTGTGTTGAAACACATTGAGTGAAAGTCAATCGATTCGAAGCATTTCTCATCGATTGCAAATTGGTTCTTGTCTCAGCTTGGTTTGCTTTGTGTTCGTCAACTTCGCAAGACTTGGTGATCCTAGTATCCACAAGCCCCCTCCTTGTGCCTCCAAGTTGTCCGCTTGGTTGTGTAGGGTTGTAGAGGCGGGTTATATAGTCATTGGTATTGGTTCCTACCCTCTTAGGAGGCCTGGGGTCTTTATCTTGTTCTATATAGATGGACTCAGTCCTTATCGGTCGTGTCTTTCAATTATTGCATCTAAATTTCGAGTCTTTTGTTTAATTCCGCTGCTGCGTCATTAGTCCTTGTTGAGTCTTCCTTGTTTCTTGTTTGATTGTCGAAGATCGGGCCATCCTGCGGCTAACCCCGTATCAAATTGGCATCAGAGCTTAGGTTTCCGACATCAAATTGAGTCTTTCCTTTTCATAAACACAAAAACCCACAAAAAGAGTCATTTTCTTGTTTTGGTCTTTTACTTCTTAAATTCTGAAATTTTGATTATTGCACTAATCTTTTGTTTGTGATTGTTGTGGTTGCATAGCCTAAACACAAAGCCTAGCCGAGACCGTGGAGTCGACCAGCCGTGAGCACATCTCCTTGTGCAAACCCTAGCCGACGGCACCTTGTGTGTCCCCATAGTGAAGCTTGGTCGATCCCTCCTATCACACACACAAAACCCTAGTTTGTTCTATCTTATTCTATCTATTTACTTGCCTTATCAAAATCTGATTTTAGTTGGTAGATTTAATTCATTATATCTATCATATATCTTTTAAAGGCTTAGATAGATCCAATTACCAAAATTAGCCAATTTCACCTATATATCTATCTTTAGGGCTACAAATTTTATCATTTCACCATTATTTTTCAGATTTTCGAGTCCTTTACATTGTTTTGAGTCTTTCTTGCATTAGGTCAAAAAAAAAAAAGAGTTTCGGTTTTAGTCAAAAAAAAAAAGAGATTGAACTTGGACCTAGGAGGATAAAATTCACTAGGGGCAAAAGTAAGTCAAAAAAAAAGAGAGAGAGATTTGTTGATTCATCTAGTGCAAGAAAGCTCCCAAAGGACCACTTGGTGATCTACCTAGCCCTAGTCGACACACCTCTATCCTAAACACATTACCTCCACAAAAATCACAAAATTGAAACCCTACCTTGCAACTACAACATCATAACTTAAAAGGTTTTCAATTAAAAAGAGGTAAATTTCCCTACTTTCTTTGTTTTCTTTCCTTTTGAAGTCTGTCGAGCACTGCAGAGGTCATACCGACCCCGTACCGACCCCCTCAGCCTCGGTACAGCTCCTGTCGAAGTCTGTCGAGTACCGTAGAGGTCATACCGAGCCCGTACCGAGCCCATACCGACCCCCTCAGCCTCGGTACAGCTCCTGACGAAGAGTGTCGAGTCCAGCAGCCCCTGTACCGACCCTGTACCGACCTCCCCTGCCTCGGTACAGCTTCTGTCGAGCCTATTTTAGGTCGATTTCGAGGCTTCCTGTCGATTTCAACCTTCTTCTTCTTCTGTTTTGTGTGATCCATGCTGCTGATTGAGTCCTATACTTGCTTGGATCGAGTCCTTTGTTGGTGTCGAGTCATCTTTTGCTTTGTTCTCCTTCATACTCTCATATCTGTACTTTGATTGTTAGGTTTTTGCTTGAGTGTTGATTTGCCCAAAGCGGATTGCCCCAACAAGCGTGACATACCAATTAAAGAGAGGGAGTGTGAGCGAAACACATTGCGAGATTGTTTATATTTTACTAACTTTTACATAGTTCCGTGTTTGTCTTCTCTTTACAATGTCTCAGCCAGGAAACCAAGTAAACAATGCGAGTAATCCCAACCATGGGAGCAACTCTAGCACCACCATTACTCCAGAACAACTCAACACTTTCATGGCTAGCATACCTGACTGGTACAGTACCGTCATGGGGTGCATAGCTCAGATGGAAAAAAGCTTAGCGGCAATAGAGCTTCAGCGTTTTGGCTATAATACGGTGTTCGTACAAGGAGTCCCACCTAGAGTTGAAGTGCCACCAATTGAAAGGGAAGAAACTCATCCTATTCCTCCTAATAATGCAATTCAACATCATGTTCTTTCTAGTGAAAATATTCAGTTTGTTGATAAAGTTGAAGAGCATGTTAATGATGATCAAGGATTTAATTTAATTGCCTATGCTGATAATGTTTGCATTGAATATGAGCATGATGATTCTTTGATTAATAGTAAGGTTTTAAGTGTTCAACCTATGCCTTGTGTTGATAATCAAAGAGAAGAGTTGTGTCATACTACATGATTAGAAAATGGCAATGTTTCTAATATGATCATTGATGATAAAAAGTGTTCTCATATTGCTAGCCTTGAATTAAATGAAAATCCAGCCTTGACAAAGGATGAAAACTTGCTAGCCTTTGATGGAAACATATTGATACATGAACAAGATAGAGTGCATAATGAGTTAGAACCTTATGACGATAATATGAAATATAAGTTGTGCACTAATCAATCTTCTTTTCTTGGTTTTGTAGTGAGCTCTAGTGGTATACAACTTGACGAAGCCAAGATCAAATCCATCCAGACGTGGTCAACCCCTACAACATTCGGTCTTGAAACGAGTTTCCATGGGCATGAGGTTTTCGATCCAGGAGCTCGTGTGGATGCAATTGTAGAATCATATGCGACCTTGGATTCGAGGACGAATCCTTTTCAAGAAAGGGGGAATGATGCGGGACCATCCAAGACACCATCCAAGACACCTTCGGACACACCTATACTTGGGGATGGACCTATGATTCAAGCTCGTGAGAATGTTGTCATCCTCAAGAGGAAGAAGAAGGCTCCACCATGGGAGAAGGTCCAAAGGTGCAAGTTTGATGGGTCGTTCGTTTTTAGATTCGTTCAGCAGTTTGACAGCTTTTCGACGTCTCAGTAAAATGAGTCGTACGGATTCAATATTAATCGGATTGGATCGTGTCATACCTTGCTGGAACGAGGACGACGAGATCTACAACTTTGCTGTTGAAGGTTTTTCCAAATTCGACCTAGAGATTGGCCGACATTCAACTTCTTTGAGGCTGTCACATGTTTAGACGAATTTAGCCTATTTTTAGTATTATTTTACTTAAGTTATTTTAGGAAACTTTAGGGTTAATTTCTTTTAATTGCTCATTTTATTATTTCCGGCCCATAAGCCCATGTTAGGGTTATATAATGCCGATTCAGCCTATGTAGAACAGACGTTCAATTCTCTTATGAAATTTCAGATTTGTGTTGAAACACATTGAGTGAAAGTCAATCGATTCGAAGCATTGCTCATCGATTGCAAATTGGTTCTTGTCTCAGCTTGGTTTGCTTTGTGTTCGTCAACTTTGCAAGACTTGGTGATCCTAGTATCCACAAGCTCCTTCCTTGTGCCTCCAAGTTGTCCGCTTGGTTGTGTAGGGTTGTAGAGGCGGGTTATATAGTCATTGGTATTGGTTCCTACCCTCTTAGGAGGCCTGGGGTCTTTATCTTGTTCTATATAGATCGACTCAGTCCTTATCGGTCGTGTCTTTCAATTATTGCATCTAAATTTTGAGTCTTTTGTTTAATTCCGCTGCTGCGTCATTAGTCCTTGTTGAGTCTTCCTTGTTTCTTGTTTGATTGTCGAAGATCGGGCCATCCTGCGGCTAACCCCGTATCATTGAGAATTTGGGGGAATTAGGTGTTAGTTTTGAAACAGATCGAGGGATTTTTAGTGTTTGGAATTGGATGGAAATTCGTTCTCATAGTGGCCTTTTGGTCGGTATTGGCGAACGCCTGGTGGTGGAATCCGTCCTTTCGGAAGCTATCTAAGTCCACCGCCTTGCCGAAAGATGCCAGAGGAGATCAAAGGAGGAGGAGGCAGCCATGGGATTGTACGGAGAAGGTTGAACGTATTGAAGATGTAGAGACGGAGAGAAGGAGGCAGTAGAGCGCGTGAGGGTCTTTTCAAAAAAAAAAGATTCGTGTCAGCCAATCAGAGGACTTCTTTCTTTCTCACCGGAAGGGGTGCTTCTCATATGAACTCGACCCTATATATATATATATATATATGTATAGACAGGGTGTGTAGGTTTTTAGAGATGAAGGAAGATTAGAAATGTGGCAAAGTGAAACATATCAGAGGAATAAACGTAATTGCACTTGACCCTATTATTGCCTTTTCATTTTTTTTTAAATAGGTTTTTCTAACATATTTACTTAGTTTTTGAATAAATCTAAAAAGGGGGAGGACAATCACAAGTAATTGTTAGATCGAATAAAAAGTTTTAATATATATATATATATATATATATATATATATATATATATATATATATATATATATATATGTATAGACAGGGTGTGTAGGTTTTTAGAGATGAAGGAAGATTAGAAATGTGGCAAAGTGAAACATATCAGAGGAATAAACGTAATTGCACTTGACCCTATTATTGCCTTTTCATTTTTTTTTAAATAGGTTTTTCTAACATATTTACTTAGTTTTTGAATAAATCTAAAAAGGGGAGGACAATCACAAGTAATTGTTAGATCGAATAAAAAGTTTTAAGAAGATGGAGCTCTCTCCTCTCTCTAAAAATCTAGAGAGAGAGAGAGTCGGAACCACATCAGACGAGCCTTGGTCGCTCACCGCCCGGCCTCGGTCTTGCATGTGAAGACTGTTTGACACCCCTCTTCGAAGGCTAAATAATCACCTCTTTGGAGGTCGAAACCACCTCTTCGAAGGTTGAATATCCTCCTTGTCGGTCGCATAACCTGGGTCTCATACCCCTCGTACCACGGTCTCCGCCAGATCTCGGATATCCTCATCCTCCCTCTCCGATTCCCCTTTCTCGTGGGCCTAACCGAGTCGGGGTCGTCTCCGGCATCTTGTACAATCCGGTGTCTGCACTCCTCCCTTGGGGGAGTTGTGGAATCCGGCCACTACCCTAATCTCAGTTCTTTGTGGATTTTCTTCACTAATATGGATCAAATCTGTTCTTCAGCCTTGGATTTGGTTGTAACAGCTTAACACCTTTGCCCCAATTCCTTTGGGTTAGCCAAATTTTGACAAGTTTGGCTTTCCTTTGTGCTGTTTTGTGGGCTCAAATCACAAATCTCCCCCTAAAATTGCTTGATTCACTGTCGGAGTGTCATCATCCTCTCCGATTGCACATGGGGTTTCGTCGTCCTCCCTCTCCTCCATTGTGTCAACCTACCGCTTGTCGGCTTTTTAGGACCCGATGTCTCGGATTTCCCTCTGGCCTCCGATTCCCCCTCCTTCGATGGCGCACATCCTCTGCTTGTGCTGGTTTACTCATCGCTGGTCCCCCGGCCTTGGCTAGCTCGGTGCGTGTCCATTGGAGCCCTTTCGGCTTGATGGTGGCCCGCCTCCAAGGTTAGCTTTGCACCCCTGGGGTGTTGATCTCCACCGATTTCCCTCGGCGGCCGCCTGATCGTCGGCATGTTCTCGGTCTTGGTCGCCGTTGACCTAGGCTTCAATTTGGGGCTCGGGTTGCCCGTGGGTGGGCTCGAATTTCCCTTTGGGCCCAAGGGTGCATTGGGCCCTAATCAGCCCACATTAAATGGAAAAAAAAGTGGAATTGATCTGCTGAATTTCGGAGTATATAGATATATTTTGATATTTTTTCGGCATGTCGTTCCAATCTGTTTAAGTGGAGGCCGATTATATATATATATATATATATATATATATATATATATATATATATATATATATATATATATATATATATATATATATATATATATATATATATATATATATATATATATATATATATATGTGTGTGTGTGTATTTATTTATTGTGTTATATAATTATAAAATCCCGTAAAGGTTCCAAACTTCGCTTGAAAGGGCGCACAATAAATTCCGTTAAGGGTTGGATATACCTTATATTTATAAAATAATAATGCTCCCCGGATTGTTCTGATTGCTTCGGGGAATTCCGTTCACACTTCCTCATGAGTTTCCCTTTCTAGTTGGGGTACTGTCGTGAGTCTGTGCACTCTCCCACGCTCTTGGCACTCGTGGCGCGTCTTGGTTCTCGACCGTCTTCTCCGCTGGTTGACTTCTTGTATGGGTTGGTTGGGTTTTCTTTCCTCTCTAATGTTTTGTGTTATTGTGCTATGTTTGTATTGATGGTCTTCCGTCTGTCGACCTGTTCGGCCATCGAATTTCAGGTATGCCTGAACTCGAATTTTTACCTAATAAAAAAAATAAATCTAAAAAGGTTTTCAAATCTGAATCAATTTAGCCAATTTTTTAAATGATTTTTCTAAGGTTTATTTGATTGAACCATAACGAATCTTTCCCAATTTGGTTAAAAAGAATGCTTTATTATTATTATTATTATTATTATTATTATTATTATTATTATTATTATTATTATTATTATTATTATTATTATTATTATTATGTAATTAGACATGATCTTATTCTCTTAGGCCTCGTAGAGGGTGTAATGCAAGATCAAACAGAAATGATCAAAAGTTGTGGTGATAGTTAGTACGGCCTTATCCTATGGGATAATTGGACATATAACCTCATGAAAGTGTCTATACAGTGTTTTTTTTTTATTAGGAAAGAATTCAGATAGGGTGGACCTATCCAATAACATCCTGATGAATAAAGTCAAGAAGACCTAAATCAGTGGAAACACCAACACCCCTAGTAGAGCAGCAAAGGTGTGCAACCTTATCCGTCACTCTATTACCAATGCGGGGCACGAAGTGTCTATGTAGTTATTAGGTGTTGGTGGTGCTCTTCTTCCATAAACTTCCTCCTGTTTTAATTTTTTGAACTTTCTTGTCATGTCTTATTGTACGTTATTTAACTCGCATACACTCTTTACATTTTAGTATGTTTCTTTGCAGCTTGCATGGCTTTAACTCGAAAGAGAGAAGGATACATACATCTTGACCCTTTTGAAAGAGACCCTGCTTTGCACAAGAAGAATAAAGAAAAAAATTGTTGTGATTGATCAATTTCTTTTCTAAGTAATTATAATTCTAAAAAAATTATCCATAACTAAAATAAGAGGAAAAAGTATATCTAAACAATCAAAATCTTGAAACATGAAATGGAATATATCTGTGCAACAACAACAAAAAAATTGCAGCAGAACGAGTGGATCACGATGGAAGGTTCTGTGTATTGTTACTTTAGCTGCCAAAAGAAGAAGAAAATCCTTGGAATATAAGGTGGGAATAGATTTTGTGCAATAGAGAATTTTGTGCAAACAACAATCCAATATCACTTGCTTGTTCCTTGCTTTGTATGGTTAAGCAACCCAGTCAGCTAATATCTGGAGCGAAGCTTCTCCGAAGATCACTAACCATCCTCTCTTTAATGGAGAGATACGGCAAAACAAAGAACACAAGTAATCATGTTTCAGCCACTTACAAGATGCCCCAAGACATGAACCATGAGATGCTACTGAATAAATCTGAGCATCAAGCATCTGGGTCAAATTTCTGTGGCTGCCTTATTTCTTTCTAAATTAGTGTGATCCGTCAGGTAATTCTAGTTACAGCATGGTACTCTGCGTAGAAACCGTATCCCAGACATAAATTGTTCTTTCAGAATGTGAAGGAGGCTTATCTTCAATGGGATTTATGCAATAAGCAGATCTAATACTTGGCTCTTATGCCAGTATTTGGTAATTTGGCCTGCTTCAGAAGCCCCTCCTGAACCAGTGATACAACAAGCTGCACCATGAAAACATATATCAACCGGAGATACTGATTTGGCGTGAAATTTGCAGATGAGGTTTAGCAAAGGAACTTTTAGAGGAAGTGTATGAGCAAACAGAGTCTATTTACCTCGCCACTTCTATTGAACATTTTTCCCCAACAAAAGCCGCGGCCATCACATGCAGCTGGGCTATCAACCTGCAGTCAGTCAGCAAGAAGAGAGAACACTTGTAAAAAAGATGTTAAATATTTGGAAAAAATTCAAGTCACGTCAACCATAAGGAGTTTATGGGTAAAAATTACTCCATATGTTTTTGCCATCAAGTTATAGATTAGTACTAGGTTGCCACAAATATACAGTGCCAATGCTATCTTACCAGAAATAATATCCAGTCATCAGCTTTTACATTTCGGTGAAACCACATCCTGACAAAGAGAAAGCTGAGATCAGCAAACATGCAACATCATCTATGCTTCCTTCAATGGACAAGTTTTTATCAGAAGCCTAAATGAAATGCATAAACGTGTTTAACAAGAAACTGCTTCAAGAAAGAGGAGAAGGGGCAAACCAGTGAGGAAAGTCCCAATTGCATGGTTTCATTATTTTATCTAAAACAGGTTCAGACTGAGATTCCATGGAGAAGTTTGCATATAGCAAGGTCATTCTTGGGGAAAGTGTGCATTCTATTGTTCCCTTAATCTTGCGATCCTCTATAGCTGGTGTAATATTTCGTCACTGGTTGTACGACAGTTTCAAGTGGGTGATTTTGGTACGCAAACAGTATGAAAAGGTAATGACAACCCTTACTCTCCTTTTACATCCAAATGTAAATATATGAATGATAAAAAAACAAAGACATGTGTATCCCAGTTTAGAGTCTTTAGACATATACAAAAGAGCATTGCCCTAGCCAATGTGCTGAAAGTTGAAGTTCCCAAAAGCCAATATGTTATCTGGTCAATAGAACCAGTAACCTGCTTGGCAAAGGCAATAAAGTAATGAACAAAGCCATCCAGAAAGAGAGTAGGAAGGTGAAGGCCGTATTTTATGTCTGATATTGTAAGGGACCTTCTCTAAAATTTAGGAAGAAGAGCTGAACCCCATGTCTCATCATAACTGAACTCAAATGTGCAGGAGCAAGATTTAATAATTAGCTTGCAAGATGAAAAGATGTTAGACAGAGTCGCTGTTTATTTTCTTATGTTCAGCCTTTTGAGAAGTATCATGTTGGGGGATTTCTATTCACCTTTGTAGTCACTAGGGATGGCAGGTGCAGGACTGGGACTAACCTCCCTGTCTCATTCGGGGATTAAAAAACCTTCCACACCTGCACTAGAGATGGCAGGTTCAGGGCCAGGTTCCCGCATCGTCTGGGAATTCCCATCCTCCTTACTTTTCCCAATTTACAATCCCTGCAGTGTCTATGTGTGATAGATTGATTTGCTTTTGCTATCAAACTACTTAAAATTGTGATCTTTCTATTGAATTTTATTATTTTTTCATGTCTCACAGACTGGTGATTTGACTTCTCGAGAGTATCTGACATTTACCAAAGAATTCTATGATGTACTCTGTTACAAAGAACTCCTTTACTGTTAAGTAAGAAAGACAGAACCTGGTAGAAGAAGTACGTTTGGAAATTAAATTAAAACATAATAGAAACAAATGCTTTAAGCATGCAGCACCACTACTATCTTTTTAAAAATATTTTATTATAACTAAAATGAAAGAGCTTACGTGTGATTTAAACTAAGGGGAATGATCTTCAAACCCTGTCTGCGGTGGGGATTTGAGCTTACTTCAATGAACATAAGATCTGAAGCATATGCTATCACACATCTGCAGCATAAACAGCAATTTTTAAACTATCAGAACGATGTAATCATTTTCACTGGACAAAGACATTGAAAATGTATGTTCGTTGTTAACTTATGTATTCGCATTTCGCTACAGAGAACCCAAAATTTAAAACAAATTACGTAATTCACCAACTGACAGCTGCCATTTCCTTGAAAAGCATTTCATCCACAAGTAGATGTTTCCACACATTCAAGAAAATTTCATATCTTGCAGCCATCTTGGGATACAAGTTCAAAAAATAAAACCTGCCATGATGGGAAAATATGAACTAGCTAATCCAAAATCCGCCCTGATTTCAAAGCCTGATATTAAGCCACTGTTTTTACATCAAGGACAACAAGGCATTGGTTCTAAATGTATATCACAAAGTCATAACTTGATTTAAAGAAAAATGCACTGCTTACATGATAAGATATGAATAAAGAAAAGCAGATATGCTAATGCAAAGAGAGTAAGCCCAAACTTGGCCTTTGACGGTTTATTAACTGTCATAAAGGAGTTCTTACCTATGCAATGCCTGGTCATCAGCAAGCTTTCCTTGTGCTTTGAACCAGAACCTTAAACTAAAACCAAAAGGAGATGAATGTTAGAACCAAATAACCCTGCCAATATAAGCTTCAGTTTAAGAATATACAAGAAGTCACAAAAGACCTTGGAGGTGATTTAGTCTGGCTAGTTGAAGTATTTGGATCACAGAATCTTATCTCTATTGGCCATGGAATGAACTTTGTTGTCGCTATCTTGTTTCGGTAGGATCTGTTACAGAGATAAAGAGGAAAAAGAACTGTTTTTTTTTTCCACCAAAGAAGATAAACCCAAGAATGCATTAAAGATGAGAGACAGAACAAGTATTCAGCCCCAAAATGGCCATTCAATAGAAGCAAATTTCTAATGACAACCATTTGAGCAATGCAGCTTTACCACAGAGCAAGCAGAAAGAAATTTCTATTCAATTATGTAGAATGTCATAAGCAAACATGCTCAACTAAAGGTGAAATTGGAAAAGAAAATATAGAGCTGAAGATTCATGATATGGGAAATTCAATGTCGTGCTACATTACCTAGGAAGGCGAGGATCAACAATACGCCTTTCGCGCAACTCATTCACAGATAATAGCTGAAATGCATTAAACCCAGATCAGCACAGACAAAATTAGAATTAAAAGAAGGGAAAAGATTTTGTATGCAATACCACTTCTGGGGGTGGCACTGAAGGCATAACTGGAATCTGATGTTCAAAACCCTTCCATTCTTTCTGCAAAATTAATCAAATCACAATTAAGTTGGAACAATTGAAGCACCTACTCATTATCACATTGATGTAGCAACAAAATACCAAGCACCAAAATGGGTCCCAAACCAAAAGGAAGGTCAGATAACAAGGCCACACTATTCATGGGAACAGTAGAGGGGGCATTTCTGAAACTTGGAAAGTATCCAATGTGAAGGGAGGAGGTGGCGTGTTAGTGTGTTATTGATCCATTAGATTACGTCTTATATAACCCAAAGATGAAAATTTTGTCCTGAAGGGGCTCTTTTAACTCATATCAACAACTCCCTTCACATTACTGTAGTGTGCAGAGAAAGTCCTTCCGTTATCCTAGAGGAGCCAAAGTTATCACAAATGAAGATAACAATTTCTCTTCTTTGAGACATTTGGCTTTTAAGCGTCTTTTTATAACATATACTTCCTCCTAATTGTAAAATTTGATCTGAAAAAGAAAAATATTTGTTGTTTGAGCTCATGACACAGTTTTTGAAGAAAGTTCTGTGATAGACAAACCACTATTATTACTCCCACTTTTCCTTTCTCAACTATTGTGACAAGAAAAACTCATACCTCCTTTATTGATCACTACTAATAATTTTGGAAGACAAAGCCTAGAAAGTTACAGTAACAAACAACTCAGATCAAAACTTACAGCATAAATGAAATACTTTTCCAGTTTTCCCATCAAAAGAAGACAAATAATGGTGAAATTGACTGTGCATTTAATGAATTCTTTTTATATATGTAGATTTGTTGGTGAAGTTAATTGTAGATTTGTGAATATTAAACGGTAATTTTGTGCATATCGGATTTTCTGTTAGGCTTGGAGGTGATTGGAATACTGGATAGTTGGAATGAATTTAGGGGTAAGAAAACATATACCTATGGCATAGATCAGGGGTTTGTATAGATTGATTGAGGTGGTAGTTGCAGTGATTTGGTTGTTTCACAAAAACAGAAGAGGCTACAGTAGTTTAAGGCAAGTGGTGGAGCATAATTTTGTGGCGAAGATGGTGATGCTACTGATTTAGTGATGAACATGATGATAAAGGCAAGCGTGAGGGTGGTGGTGGTGGTAGTGATATTGTGAGCGGTTGAAGGTGTAAAGAGTTAGAGATGAGAGGAAATAAATCAAGGGAATAAGAATTTCCCTGGTGAGGTTATCTGATCTCACTAATGCTCCAAAGGAGAACAACTCTCCAATGGCCAAAGGCAACCACTTTTACAAAGCTAGAGGAAACAAACTAGATAAGCAAAAGAGGGTACTACCCTTCTCTATTTATATGCAAGCATACTCGTATCTCATAGCCTATATATTCTAGACTCATGCCTATGATATATAATAATAGGATTCACTCCTAATCAAGCACCCTGGACACCGGTCCCCACCTCATCTGCCTAGCCCTTCTTATATATATCTTTCTCATGTAAACCACCAACGGCATAAGGATTATCAATTTGTAGAAAACACCCCCAGTAGAAATCTAAACACAAATATTTCTTAGTCTGAACATGAAACTTTGGCTAGCCATTCGAAAACGTTCTCTTGAACAAGCTTAAAAAATCACAAATAAAATACAGATAACCAATTGAAAAGTCAACATAATGAGACTAGATAAGCATTGTATATTAAACTAATATATTCATGCACACAAGGAATGTTTAAATTACCTGAAACGAAGCAAGTAGTGTAAATACAACATTTCCTTTTTGTCTGGCATCTACTCTTCGGGTGGCAAAGCTCTTTCCATCACGGATACGATGCACCTCATATATTATTGGAACTGCAAAAGTATAATAAAAAGTTCTTGGTGGTAAATATTGCCATGTTATATTCCCGGGTAAGCACTAGGCATCATGAAAGAGTTCATCCTGGAGCCCCATCAGGTAGCTACCTCCAAAAATGGTAAAAGAAAGCACAACAAATGCTTTCTTAAAATCAATCACATTATTGAGCATACAAAAAAAATGGCTATAGAGTTTTCAATTATTGTAGAGAAGAAGGGAGAAAGAGAGGCAAAACAAAGTGCACTCACTATCTACATCCCCAACAAGAAGGAAATAAGCCTGGAAATGGTGAAAAATTTTTAGACAATCAACAGTTTTTGTTGCTGCAGCCAACGCCTGAATGAGAACAAACTATACATTAGACAAAAGCCAGTAAAGAAAAAGGTAAGTATTTGAAGTTACAAGGAATAAAAGATTCTGAAGCGTAAATTTGAAGTAAATCTGTAAATAAGTGTCAAACCTTCACCAGTCAGACCTCTGGTTTCTAATGGTTCCTGAACAAACTAAACTCCAATTTGCTGGATAAATTGGTTTTAATATTCTGTCACAAAAGTTGGTTGCTGCATTTATCTTGTAAAATGTGCTAGTAGCTGTTGTTTTTCTCTAGTCTCTTTATGTTTAATTTTCCAGCTATAGGTGCATAATTCATAGGCTCTTTTTCTGATAGTTATTAACTTATTTTGTCTTTTCTCTAGTCTCTTTTCTGTATTTATTATGGGATTTCTCCCATTGGAATACAACAGAAGTAATTCTCTTCCTCTAATTACTAACACATTTTTCATGTGAATAATTGCAATCTGGCATATTATCATATTTGCTGGCCAGGTCTGGGCCCCCGAATGTAGGCAGCCTTACCCTACCGATGTGAGAGGCTGATTCCGATGGACTCAACCGTTGTTATTGCCCAAGGAATTTTAAATCCCCGGTGGCCACCCATGAGGCATGAACCTGAGACCTCAAATAGCTTTTCTCCAAGTAAAAATCGATTGAGAAACCATGGAATGGTTAATAAAACATTTATTCATCCTTAATAAAACAAACAGTCTTGCTATGAATTTAAATCATGGGACAGTGGATTATTCAAACTTTATGTTTTAAATATACCAAGACCATATCCAAGTATCCAAACAAATTTATGATTCCTGGAAGGGTTGGAAACAGACAAGCTGAATAGCTTGAGGAACAAAGTTTGAGATGCACTACAATCTATTTAAGTATGAAATGTCATATCATAACTCTCATGAAGATATATGAATAGGAATAGGATAATGAAGAGAATAAATAAATACCTGTCCAATAAACTGTCCACCAAAAACTTTGCCAAACTGTGGAGCATCTGGCAAGGTAATGCCTTTAAACAGGTCTACCTGTTACAATAAAAGTTAAAATATGAGCATCGTCCAAATATGTATGCAAAAGCAGGTAGACTAAGTAGCACAAACAGAAGAACTTGTAAATATCAAGACAGAAAATAAACTATACGTGGAGTACATGTGACGGAAAGGGATTATTACATTAGAAGAAAAGTAGAATAAATGAACTATGTAGTGAGTTATGCACTAAAACAATACAGAACCATCTACTTCATAGGAAAGATGGCAGAGTAGTATTTCTAAGCAAAACATTCAGCAACAATATACAGATCAACAACTTGATTAAAAATAAAAAACTAATGGAATAAAGTTCCAAGAAAGCATACTTCAATTTTATTTTATTTTTTGGTGGAAGAAAAACATACTTCAATTGAATCAAGGTGCAGTATGCTTTCAAGGGGTGAGCATGTATCTTGTCCCTCATCAGCATTCCACATTGATTTTGGGCGCAGCAAATGCAAATGTTCATGAGGCAAAACTAAGCAGGTCAACTGTTAACAAAATCAAAAATGCTGTCAACCAGTATAATGCCATATAACAGTAACCCTTTAGAGTCAGACATTAGTTTTGTATGTTTACAAAAATGCATTCAACATATCTCCTGAGAATAAATCATGTACCTTTGAGGATGATATCACGTCTGCTTGTTGTCCAGAAATACCGGAACCTAAATAAGCATTTGATAATCATCCTTAGTTACCATTTTATGCAACCTCTGCTGATAGGAAGCATTAAGAGTACACAAATGTTTAGCAAAATATGTATCATCCGTTACAACTTGAAATGGCAATTTGTTTCCAAGGACCAAACCTACAAATATAAAGGATGTGCAATCTTCACTAGATAAAACAAGATATTTCGCAATCTCATGAGAATTTTAACTTGAAATTTTATTTATGCATTCTAATCAGACAAGTGCTGAATCTGGAACAAGCCTAGTGTTAAATGATGCATTGCTGCATCAATGCCAAAATTGCTTTTGCACATGAAAATCCTACCTTATTCTGTGAATAGGGGAAAAACAGTTGCTCGATAGCCCTTCATAGCTATATTAATATTAACTAACAAGTTTGCCCAAGCATGAACCTACATAGTATAATAAATTCTGACATAAAAGAACAAAGTGGAAGAAAAGTGGAATATATAGGAAGCACTCAACAATTCAGCAAACATATGTAGCGCATCACATATCATTTCTCACATCACATGCTCAGCTTGCTAAATAAACTACCAAGGCTCCGTTTGGCAAAATACTATCCGATGGGGTAGCTAAAGCCGATGGATTATTTGTATTAAATATATGTTAATAAGCTAGTATGATGTTTGGTAAACCTAACGGTTGGAGTAGCTGACGGAAACTTGTGAATAGAAAATCATAAGCTCTGACGGAAACTTGTGAATAGAAAATCATAAGCTCCGAAAAGCTTCGGTGAGTAGCTATTGAAATACTCTCATTCTAAAAGTTAATTAAACTAAAATCTTATATTTAATTCATTTACAACTATATAATATCAAAATCAAAAGGTCCAATAAGCTAAGCTGATGGGTTTTTATTTTGCCAAATGGAGCCTAAAACAAAATCTGGACACCATCATTTTTTTTCTTTCTTATACATATACCATCCCTGTGTTACAAACAAAGACTTGAATTTGCATTGCATTTTCTCTGATTCATTTGCTCCGAAAAAATTGATAAACAAAGGGATTATATGAGAATAACCACATAAGCAATATAAGGAGACATATCACTCACTTCTGCCAAAATAATCGTGACGTTTCAACTTAAATTCTGGGTGGATTGCTTCCTCAGTACGCCCATAGACTTCAGCCTGAAAAATTATGGCAATTACTGAATTAATACCAAAACAAAGAAAATGGGAGGAAGATAGAACAATTCCCACCATTTTAGTATTTAACTACCAGAATGTGATCATACCTCTCCATCCCAAATAAAATAGACTCCTTCACCATCTACCCCATGCCGAAGAACAACCTCTCCATTGTCTAAAACAGAAAAAGCATACATCAGTGTTCAATTTCTACCCAGGTATAAACAGGATACAGCATGATTACAAAAATCACTTGCCTGTTGCCAATGTTACATAAAAAAAGGGGGGTATTTTGCAATATTGAAAATGAGTACTTCTCAATTTAGAAAGCTTGATTCATAATCAAACTAACAATAAAAAAAATCGAATTGACAAATAACAACAGAGAAAGTGAGAGGGAGAGAGAACCGAAGTGCTTGACTTGGACGAGTTGAGCGATTTTCTTGATGGAGGAGCTAGGTAGCCTTTGGAGCAACGGAACATCGGCGAGGAACTCAAACACTGAGAAACCACGGGAGAAGGATGACAAATTCAAGCCAAATCAAAGGAAAATAGGATGAAACGATCCGTAGGCGGAAAGGAGAACAAAATCGAGTAATTGAGGGAAAAATTGGCACCTGATTCAGCGTTCATCTTCGAACCCAGCAAGTTTATAAATTTATTATACAGGGGAGATATGAGTTTAAATTGCAAGGGAAAGGCAATCGGATAAAGGGAGAGGTTTTGAGTTTATTCTCCGATCCCCTGTTACCGAGGACTATGCAGCAAGCTCAACCAGATGTTTTAAAACTAACATTTGGGAAAGTTCAACCCTGTATAATTACGGTTCCAGTTCGGATCCGGTAGAGTTGCTAAAAACTCTACCAATAGAGTTATCCACTAATTTCCATCCACGGCTCTAATTTTATCAGCCTTTAAATTATTACAAATTAAAATAATAAAAAGAGAGAATTGAGTAACTAACCCACAAAGTTAGAAAGTTTGCAAAACTAACCCTAACTCTTGAAATTTTGCAAAACTAACCCGGATGGACCAAAAATTGCAAAAATAACCGGTTGCCTCCACTGGTTTTAGGAGGTAAATGGGGTAAAAAAAAAAAAAAAGAAAAGCAAGGTATTTGTTAAAAAAAAAAGCATAAAAGAGAAGCTTATGAGAGAATCCCATCAAAAACCCTAGAAACCAAATCTGCCTCCTCTCTCCTCCAAGCTCCCTCCATCTCTCTCCAGATCTGCCTCCTCTCTCCTCCAAGAAGATCGCCCACGTTGAGCAACTTGCTCCCAGCGAGCCGAGCAAGAAGATCGTCATGTATTCCCCGGAGTTCTACGCTGCCTGTACCGCTCAACTAGCGCCCGACGTACTTGGTTTTCAATTGTTTCGGTGGAAATACAGACACGTTAAATCCTTGAAGTGACACGGCTATATAAACAGGTGACATGGTTCATTTCGAAAACAAATTGAATGTGAAACTCTAAACTATGACATTGTAATTCCTTCATGTGACACGGCCCTACAAACAGGTGACATGGGTGATTTTCTTAACAAATTGGCAGACACTCAGAAATGTGAAACTTCAAAATCAAACAAGTGACACGGTAAATCCTTCAAGAACAAAACCATACAAACAGGTGACATGCATAATTCATATTGCTGACATATACGATTTACAAAATAAGTGATTATATTGTTATATTATTAATTGAATGTGAAAATTTGAACTGTGACACGGTAATCCCTTCATGTGACACGGCTATACAAACAGGTGACAGAGGTGATTTCCTTAACTGGCAGACATTCAGAAATGTGAAACTTCAAAATCAAACAAGTGACACGGTAAATCCTTCAAGTGACACGACCATACAAATAGGTGACAAAGGTGATTTCCTTAACAAATTGGCAGACACTCAGAAATGTGAAACTTCAAAATCAAACAAGTGACACGGTAAATCCTTCAAGAGACACGACCATACAAACAGGTGACATGCATAATTCATATTGCTGTCATATACGATTTACAAAATAAGTGATTATATTATTATATTATTAACTATTTAAAGTCTATTAGCTCAAGGTAGAGCAATCCTTAAAAGTAGTTGTAAGAACCAATCATATTTTTTGAAATTTTGTTAAAGAAATTATCTATATATGAATAAGATAAATTAGACTCAATATAATTAGATATGGATATATTTTTGGATAAAATTTTATTCCAACTCTATTTAATCAAAGAAATTATCTATATATGAATAAGATAAAATTAGACCAAATATAATTAATCAAAGAAATTATATATATGAATAAGATAATTAGACCCAATATAATTAGATATGGATATAGATATATTTTTGGATAAAATATATCTATAGATGGATAAGATAAAAGACATAATCTAATTAGATATGAATATATTTTTAAAAGATATTAGTCAATTTTTTTATGTATGTATAAGATAAAATTAGACCCAATGCAATTAGATATGGATATATTTTTTTGACATTATCCAATTTTTATATTTTCTCTATATATAGTTTAGATTGTTAATGTTATAGGTGCATCGCCCAAATCTTAGCCCCTCTTCGGACAATTCTCTCTGGCTTCTCCTCCTCCTGTTCGATCGATCATACAGGTCAGAATGATATGTATCGATTTTTTTATTTAATTAATATTGACAATGTTGTAATATTCAAGTGTGGTGGATGCATTGCATGTTGAACCTAGCACTAAAAAATTTATGAAATTTATAATATTTCGGTAGTGGATGCATTGCAGTGGATGCATTGCATGTTGGTCTTTTGGTCTTTAATTGAATTAACATGTATTTGATTTTTTTTTCTAGGATGGCAAGTATAAAGAAGTTTCATTTACTTGATGAGCTAAAGACCAATTCAACAATCAACACGAAAATACGATGGAGTATCATGGTTCGAGTGCTTATAATATGAAAATCTCCAAGTTTTACAAATCCTGTTGAAATTCATTCTATTGAAATGATTTTAATAGATGAAAAGGTGATGTTTTTTAAATTCTATGATATCGATTTGAATTTTGTACATATTTGAGAGATTATTAACAATATAATCTTATTTTGCAGGCTTCTAAAATACAAGCTAGCATTAAAAAACAAGATTTCGCGAAAGTTGAACAAATCTTAGAAGGATGTACTTATAACATCATGAATTTCTTGGTTTATGATCATGATGTCAAAGTACATTGTAGTAAATTCCGACATCGTATTATGTCTCATGATGGTGAATGTTTTTGGTGTAACAAGTGTGACAAAGAAATCCAGTACCCTGAGCCTGGGTAATTTCTTTAATAAGTAAGTCCATAGTTAGTTTTATTTTATAATGTATAAATTAACTCGTGTTTTTTTGAACAAAAGGTTCAAAGTTGTTTTGAGGGTTGCCGATATCTCTGGAAACACATTGTTCACTATGTTTCAAAAAGAAGTTTTTAAACTAATTCACAAATCTGTGAAGTCAATTCTGGACTCTATTGAAAAGGTATAGTAATATTGTATAATTTATAAATTAATCAAAAATCTCAATTTTATTATAATATTTTTTATAATATTGTAATTAATGTGTTGATTTTATTATACAGGATGCAGATCTCAATGCTATTCCAACAGATTTTGATTCAATTATAAATAAAGTATTTTTGTTTAAAGTAGTCATCGATGAATATGCTATCAACAACAATAATGGTGGTTTGAAAATTTTAAAGATCAATGATAATCCATCCCTAATTTAGAAGTTTAAAGAAAAGTTTGGATAAGGTAAATATTGCACTAACTTAAGAACTAAATCCACATGGATGGTTTTGTAAAATATGCACTCAACTTATCAATATCTTATTATTTTTTTATAGGGAGATTATGTTGAAGAAGGTAGCTCGAAAACATTAGAGAATTTCAGCCTGGGAAAACGTCGTCAAAATTCTGGAAAAGGCATTCGAACTTTAAGAAAACGCAATCGAAATTCTATCGTTATTTATGATGATACTAATGAGGATACTTCTAGCTACCATGGTCGAAGAGGAATGCTCAGAAGATTAAGTCTCTTCATTCGATAATCGAGTGAAGATGAAACCAGAGAAATGATTTTTTTTATTAGGAGTAATTATTACTACCCCTGTTTCCTTTTAACTAACTTTTTACTATTCAGACACGTTTTTTAAGGTGTGAAAAACTATATGAAATAATAATTTTTTAAAATATTTTTTTCGATAATCTCATACTTATTGGTGATAAGTATAATATTATTAAAAAAATATTATTAAAATATTAATATTTAATATAGTTTTGATCGTTCTAAAACTACGTGCATGACTTGAAAAAGTCACTTAAAAGGAAACGAATTATTGGCAATATTTATATTTAAGTTAGACATAAAATTGTTTTGGTATCATGTTTCTCCATTATAATTTGTTGCGGATTATGGTTGAAGTATTATATTTACTATTTTTTTTATAAACTATCAAATAGTATTTTTATTTAGTGTTGTTATAAAATAGTTATGATTTATATTTTACAAAAATATAATTGAGTTTAATTACATTAATATTTTTTTCCGTATAATTGAATATTTTTTAGGTATTGATATGAACATATGGGTATAATTTGGAAGATTTTATTCGTATGAACCAATCATATTTTTTATAATAATCAATATATGTATAAGATAAAAATTTATTTTAATTATATTTAATCAATATATCTATATATGTATAAGATTAAATTTGACCCAATTTCATTAGATATGGATATAAGTCATATGAACCAATTACATATTTTTAAAATAATCAATATATGGATAAGATAAAATTTTATTCTACACCTATTTAATTATTCAATATATCTATATATGTATAAAATAAAATTAGACCCAATTTGATTACATATGGCTATATTTTAAGATAAAATTTTATTCTAACTCTATTTAATCAATATATATTTGCTTAACATAAAATTTTATTTTAACTCTATTTAATCAATATATCTATATGCATAAGATAAAATTTTACCCAATTTAATTAGATATGCATGAGATAAAACAAAAGTCAAGGCCAATCACTCTCCCATGTTGGTTTATATCTTCCCAAACCTGTCTTTACGCATGGTCAGTTATACGTGGCGATTTCAAGGGTCACCACTAGAAACGGATTAAAGATTTTGATATGTAACCATGAAGGCAAACCTATAAATTCTACCACCAATGTAGTCTACAAGAAAGTATTCCAAAATATGCGCTAATCATGGTACATTATCCCATCTTCTTACATAATATTCTACCCAACACTTTTATCGTATTTTCACAAAAGCATGCCATATTTCACTAATAATCCTCATGTCACATCTTTGTTTTATGTTTTTCTTTTGCAGGAACGTTGTTCTATATTGTTCTTCGGCTACACCCTCTAATTTTTCCTTCGGATATACCAATACTCATGTAGCTATGCTTTTCTTTATTGAAATTTACAACAACACATATGCTTATTATTGTTCTCTTCTTCAATTTTGTACACGTTATACTACATTTTAAAACTTTCTATTATCAACATTTTTCTATATAAGAGTTTTCACCTACACATCCATGAGGAGGGACGCATAATCTTAAATATATTAAATACTTATTTATTTCATGCATACGCCGTGCAGGACACGGGTACTGAACTAGTGTGTTAAATACACATAGATGTAGGTTCGAATCCTACATAGACTATTAACATCGTAACATATGTAACAAGAAAAAAAACTAGTATTTGAACAAGTGTCAAGAGAATCTAAACGTGTGACAAGAAAAAAGTAGCAGGTGACAAGCAAAATCCTTCAAGTGACACGGGACGTTTAAGAATTTAAAATCCTATACAAGTCTTCAGGACTATTATTTATTCTTGATTTTTTTTGGCGGGAAAATTTTTAATTTTGGCGGTAAAATTTTTGGCATGTGACCAGCAATCGGTACTGTAGGTCACCAAATTTATTTGCAAAACTAACCTACTAAGTCACTTTTGCAAATTTTATCAAATCATGACATTTTTGCAAACTTTCAAAAAAAATGGTCTAGTTATGCAAAATCGCCTAATAAAAAATCAAATCCCAATATCCTCCGTAATGCCTATCCTCAATCGCAGTCACCGATTCCATCAGCCTTTACACCGCCGAACACGCCGTCGTCCATGAATCAACCGCAATCGCCGATTCCATCAACCTTTACACCGTCGAACACGCCGTCGTCCATGAATCAACCGCAGTCGCCGATTCCATCGACCTTTACACCTACGTCATTTTTCGGCTTTCTCCGCCCACTGGTACTGTCTCAATATCGTAACTTGGAATCCCCAATCAATCGAAAGTTGTTTGGTGTCAATCTATGGTCTTCTTCCCTTTCAATTTTGTGTTTAGCAACGTTGTGAATTGTGTTTGAGGTTAGTTGATTCCTACCTACTCATTTTCATTCAATAGCTTGTTTGCTATTTTCCTGTGGAAATTATTTTCATTTTCATTGCTTTCAGTATAATAATTTTGTTCTTATCTTTTGCTTGATGGATTTTGGATAGATTTAATCAATTTTCTCCGTGGGGTTATGTTGTTAAATGTTTCTCTATGGTAAACTGTAATGGCTTGCATAAACTCAAATCTCAAAGACATGGCTTTGGAATTTTCATGGCCAATAGGCAGAATTAAAGTAGTAGTGTCAAATTTTGGCATTCACACTCCTTTAAAACTGAAATCTTGTCCAGCGGATTGCATTAAGTGCTTAAATTCTTTAGTAGAAGAATACTACATTCCTGAGTCAAAAGCCGAGGTTGTTCCTGAGATCATTGCCTTTCTTTGGCTATACACCTGCATCCTTGGGTATGTACCTTATTGACATGCCTACTAGATTTAACAATTTCATCTGTTTATTGATCGGAGACTATTCTTTTATGCATTTCAAGTTTCTTTCCCGTTTAAATCGAATGTTTTTTATATCGTCGTGATCTAAACCATCTTTTGCATTATCCTTGAAAGATGTTTGTCTGATTGAACTTTTCCCCTAAATCAGGTATAGATATGCTTCGGTGAAAGTACTATCTGAGCTTCTGATTGGTTCGAGACTTGGCTCATCTGTTGTGTTTTGTGTCTCACTCTGTGGAGAACTTCTTGCTTTATCAAGCTCTGTAAGCCTACATTCCAGCAGTGAGCTATCCATCCTTATCCAATCAACTGCCACGGAAAACATTTCTATGACTGAAAAGGAAGAGAAGTTGGGAGAACTGATGGAAATGAACCAAGGGTTGCTCGGTTGCTCCAATGCATGGGTGTGAGCCATATGTCAATTGAAGCAGTTCTTATATATTTAATTTAGACTGATTAGTGTGGTGTTCTTGTCACTTATCATCTGACATTACTATATAATTTATGTATCTAGGTTTGTGATTCCTGCTTGGATGGTGTTGTGTGCACCACTGTTGTTGTGAATTGTAATTTGTGTTTTTTGTTCATTAGGAATGATGATATGGAGATGTTATGTCAACAAAGTTTGTTTCCAATCTAAATTTTTCGTCCATATCATTCTAAATTATATTTCCAGCCCTATCATTACAATGTGAACTTTCACAATCAACTTCAGATGTTGAAAATCGGAGAGATGCACTGGAGAAACACATACAAACATCAATTGGAAAAAAAATCAGAAACTTCCAGAATAGTGAAATAAACTTCATACACCAAAAATAAGGTTAAACAACCACAAATCAGAAATAACCTTTCAAATCCCGTTATTAACACTTAAGCCTTAAAACTAATTTCCCAAAATCATATTATAGAAATCATTCCGGCATGTTTCTTATTTGAAAAACATTATAAATAAATTTCAATATTAAATCATCAAAGTAATCCTATGTTCACAAATCATACTTATAAATCAAAACCAACAACTCACTTTAAAATTCCCCACTCTCATATTTAAATCCTCATGAAATGCATCATATATAATAATCCAATTAATACTATTTTAAAACAAATAAACAATATATAAAGATTAATTTCCAGAATATTATAATTATAACCAAATCCCAAAATAATAATAATAATATTCAAATAATTCAACACTTACTATCCATAAAGTCTCAAATTAATAACCATAATTATAATTACAACCCAATATCAATAAATCTTACTTTTAAACCCATTTAAATATATTAAAATTTTCAGAATATATATATATATTTATTTTCCCAATATCCAAAATAACAATTAATATAACATATCATATATATATAATAACATAACACAATACTATAATTTAACACATAACATATATATATATATATATTACTACCGAAATAATAAAAAAAAAAACACAACCCATATATATAACCCAATATACATAGCCCATCCAGAAGCCAGCCCATGACCCGGATCCAACCCAAAACCCATGCCATACCCGGATCCCCATTTGACATTAAATGAACCGCAGAATGGAGGTGAACCGGCAAAAAAAAAAGGAAAATGGGAACCGGTTCACTTGAACCCTTCTTCCCAAAACGATAGAACAGGGCTCTTGCTACGCTGAAACGGAAGAAGAAAGAAAAGAAGAGCCCAGGCTACCGGCGGCGGCCTTTCAATCCAAACCTCATCCATCCAGATCAACCACCAATTCCGACTGTCCCCCACCCAAAGGAACTCAAATGCGAGGGAAGGAGAGGAAGGAGAGAGGGATTACCGAGAGTAGATTTTCCGACGACGAGAGGCTCCGAGGGTGGCTCCGGCTGTAATCGACGGGAGGGAGTGCTACTTCAGGCCTAGGATGATGGAAGAGTAAATAAAATTCCACCTTTACCCGGTTTAAGGACAAAAGGAAGTGAAGGGATCCTTACCGACTCGAACCGGAAAAACAGAGGAATTTGGAGCTCCTGGGTCTCTAATGGCGGAAGGAAACTGGAAGAGGGCATCGGGGTTGCTCCTGCTGTTGGCTCGAGGTGGAAGGAGGGAAGCCAAGGAGGAGGAAGTGGAGCTGTGAGGCGCGGCCTCGGTGCTGCTCGACAACGAGAAACAGAGGAGGGATGTGATCTGGTGGTGGTGGTTGTGGGCTCTTCGACGATGAAGGAAAGTGGTGGTGGGGGTGGGTAGTGGATGCGATCGAAATGGGGAACGGAGGGAGGAGGAAGAGAGGATGAAGGTGGGTTGCTTTGAAATGAAAAGGGGAGGAGGGAGCACCCTTTGTTTTCTTTTACTGCAAGGAGGCAGCTGCAATCAAAAGAGAGAGAGAGGGGGACCAAGGCCAGTGTACAGGAAACCGGGAGAGAGAGAGAAAGAAAAGAAAGAAAAGGAGAAAAGAAAAATAGTGTGAAGTGGGCCCCACAACACAAATTTGAAATCCCGACACTCGATCCCAATTCCGCTCCCTCGAACGAATTCCAGACACTCGGCAATTCGATCAAATTTTAAATCATCTCGGAACTTAAATTAACTTTATTAATACCCGGAACTCGAAAGCGAAAATTAAATCCCGTCAAAATCCAAAATTTAAATGATGCTGGAAGGATTTTAAAATTGAACTCGTGCTCGAGGACGACTTTTTCTCCGCTTTTACAAATTGAAATAAATACTAACATTTTTAATTAAAATAATAATATAATATATATAATATATATTCAGTCTTTACACTCTCGATCTCAAATCAGAAGGTGGACAGCGCAAAGCCTAGTCGAGATTCAAAAGCATCGGAAGCCTAATGGATTTCAAATTGTGAGATTGGAGGAGATTCAACACAAATTCAGATTTGATTACCAAAATCGAAAAGAGAAACAGCAAAATCAAACAACCGACGCACAAATTCAGATCTGATTATCAAACTCAAACAAAAACTCATATTTAAAAAGCAAGAACAGTGACTTCAATCTAGATTCGGCCAAGGGAGAGTCGGATCTGACCAAACCTAAAGGGATCTGTTAGGCTAAAGGCGGTTCTTTGCCTCGCCTAGCCAAACGCGAGATGGAGGATGATCTCTGATAGGAGTCGTCTTCTTCGTTCTTCTCCGGTGCGACTTTGCAACGAGAAACAATGGGTGCAACGAGGGAGGGAGAGAGGCAGTCGAGGGGGCACAAGGAGGAAGGAGAAGACGGTTTTCTTTATTTAAAAAAATGGTGGACATTTACCTTATTTGAATGGGTCGGTGGTCATTTATTTAATTTGATCCTCCAAAGTGTCCTGATGAGCAAATTTTTTCAATAAAATTTGAATAAGAAAATAATTATTAAAGGATATATTTTTCACACCCTTTACATAGATAAAATTAAATATCTTTTTCATGTCTTTTACATCGTCTAACAAATAAAATATAGGGAGGTTACATATCTATTTTCATGACATCTATTATACAAAGATAGAATAGAATATATATTAAAATCTAAAAAGATAGGTAAAATCTTCTAAAAATATATCAATATTTAACAAAATTGGATAAAATCAAATAGAAAATTGGAAAAAAAATATCTATATAAAATACCAAAGCAGAGGCCTGAAACGGTCTCTGGTGCGATTCGCCTACGTGGAATTTTCTGGATTAAAATGGGATTATTTTTGCTTACATGTCATATTCTGAATTAAATTGGTATTATTTATTTGAGCCACATTAATTAATAAGTCAATATAGTTAATTAATAAGTCAATATAGTTAGGTAAAAAACTTATCTTTTTAGATCAAATGATCTAGGGTGATTTTGATAGTTGGCCCCTTTTGAATGTTTAATTAGGTACCTAGCCCCCAAGTTAATTTAATTAGCTTAGGGTAGACCCCTCCACTGCGCATCTACTTCCATCGCGCATATCTTTCAACACACGCCTCCTCCCAGGCGCGTATTCTGTCATCACCTCGTCGCCTCCATCAAAATCCTTGTGATCAACCTCCAAATCTCCAATGGCGAGCATCCGAAATCAAGCTTAAATCAACCTGTCATCACCCCGTCTCCTTCGTACTCGATCGACTTGAAAACAAACCAAAAAAGCAATACAAAGATGTCACCAAAACAAGCACCAGAAATGGAATCAATCACAAAGAAAATGGGATAATGTAAGCAAAGACAAAAAACTTGAATAAAAAAATGTCACCAAACATGGACTGAATATACACAAACTGGCATCAAAATCCAAAGATGACAACCACTTCCAAAACAAAAAATGTGACATAGATTTCACCTAACTTAAAACTGGAATCAAAGACCAAAACAGACACAAAGGGGCAAAGATTGTCACCAAAATGAACTGAATAAACACAAACTGTCATCAAAATCCAAAAGATAACAACCACTACAAAAAATAGAACACTACAAAAAAAGGAATGTAACACATAGTTCACCTAACTTAAAACTGGAATCAAAGACCATAACCAGACACAAAGGGGACAACATAGTTCACAACCTAAACAATCACCAATATTAATACATAACCAACACTAACATGAAACCAATTTCACAACACACAAGTAGATACATCCCCACCGAACAGAAAAAAAATGACAAAAAAGAAACAAATATGAACCGAAAATGCAAAAAACAGATAAATACACCTAAAACAACCATATCCTCTAAACAAAAAAGTGGAATCACACTAAAATAATGGCATCAATCACACATAAAACACAAGAGCATCTAAAATCATATAAACCCTAGATACAGTAAAACAAACCAAATGTTCGAAATACACAAAATTAAACAAGGATTAGGATACACAATAACATGGAATCAGCAAATAGAACAAGAAAAACGGATGAGAACGAGCTGTGAACAAAGACCACATACATGGAGACGAAGTCATTGGACGCAAATTTGGGGGAAAACACCAAAAACCAGCCGGAGGAGAGTGACCAAGCCACCGTCGACGGTAAAAGGAGGATTGGAAGACAGAACCGCCGTGATTGATGGAAATATGATCCGGAGAATCGAAGATTCACCAGGGGAGAACGAAGAGGATGGAGGAAGGAGCACCTGAGAAAGAGAGAGAGAGATACGAGAGGATGGAGGAACCGAGGAAGGGTCTGGATACCGAATAAACAATTAATAAGGTCTACGCAAGCTAAAAAACAATTAATGGGCCTATCTACCTAACTAAATATACTTAAGGGTCTAAATCACCAAATTCCCTCAATAATCTATCCAATATAAACTTATATCTTAATTAGATAAATTTATCTAATATTATATATTTTAATCGTATAATAAAATTGTTAATAATAATATGTTTTAGTACGTATTATATAAACAATCTTATCAAACCTATACATAATAATTACATATTTCTCTTTTTATTTTAATGGGTCATAAGGATATTAACCATAAATTAAATTATCACTTATTTTAGTACGTTTTTTTATAATACAACTACATTATACCTTTGCTCAATTTTTTTTATTATATTTTAAAAATCTTATGTTTAATTTGAATAGATATAACCTTCAAATTTCAGAAAAAATTATAAATTAATCATCATTTTGTTTATTAAGAAACCGCACAACAGACGGGTAAAGTAAAACTAGTCATTTTGTTTATTAAGAAACCGCACAACGGGCGGGTAAAGTAAAACTAGTTATGTTAGGTAAAGTCATGAATTTTCTTAATTGGTTAGTAGGACTACGTTTAAGGAAAGCCGTCTTCCCAGGCGACCTCTCGTCTTCTCCCCGTCTTTGTGCAGCCTCCCCAAGTTGCTTAATTCGCTTTGCGGAGAATTGAACTGATCGAGGGGAGGACTAATTGTATGTTAACTGTTCTTCTTTTCTCTTGTAAATTTATTTTGGTCGATCAATGCAAGCAAACAATCCTTCCATCTTTGGGAATTTTGATCGATAAACAATCCCTAATGGCCTGGTTTCTGTAATTTCAACAGGAGGCTGAACATAGAAAATCTGAACGAGTTCAAACATGGCAGATTCGAGGGTGGATTTCGGGTTTGCATTCAACGACCCCCAATTCTCCGATCGGCTCCTCCGCGTTGAGATCGCAGTGGAGTCTTTAGATTCCAAACCTGTATCCGGTAGCAAGAAAAAAAGAAAGGCTTCAGAGATGGACATACAAAATGGTTCGTTTGTTTCATCTTTCATTTTTATTAATTATAGACAATAGATCAAATGTATACCGCTTTTATTGTGTATCATGTTAATAAATCTGTTGGGTCATTGAATTAAGAAATCAACGGATGAGATTCAAAGTAACTTCTGATTATTTGTTGGTATTGAGAGATTATTCGGTGGTATTGGGCGATTATTCGTTAGAATAAAATTTATATTTTTTTACAGATGAATAATTATGTAAAAACACACGAATAATCATGAATAAATAGACGAATAATTTCTGAGTATATGATCCACGATAAGGGTTGTGTACACCAGAACTAACCTATATATATATACTGTGAAATACATTATTGATTATTCAATGTTATGTTACTAGAAGACTTGTTAATTGGTTTCAATTTGATTCATTTATAAAGATCCAAACAGTTCCACGGTTGTCCAAGTTACAAGTTTTCACATTAGTTCTCCCATCCTAGCTGGAAACAGTCCCTTCTTTTACAAGGTAAACATATATATATTTTCTACCCCATTGAGTATGGATATCTAGATTTCTTTGATATTTTCCTCCTTTTTTGGCCTATTTAAGGAGTATAGTACTAATTTTGATATTAAGGTATCGACTGTTTAATATCTGATATCTAGTTATCAAGATATTAATAACAAACAGAGCCTTAGAGAGTTTGCGGTTTATCTTGTTCAATGCATGAAAGCTCATAATATAAATTTTTTGGTGTAGTTATTCCAAAATGGCTCGAGCGAATCACATCCCCATAAGGATGTGACTTTGAGAATCAACCAGTCTGGTATGTGCCTTTCTTGCACTCATTTGTATGTTAGTTCGACAGTACTGGCTATTAACGTATACTCTCTCCGATCCAAAATACATGTCGTTTGACTTTTCATCACGTATTTTAAGAAGTTAAAAACTATACTCCCTCCGTCCCACAATAATTATCTTTAACTATTCATGCACGTTTTCTTAAGAAGCTAAAAACTATATAAAATATAAATATTTTATTAAATATTTTTAAATAATATCATACATATTACTAATAAGTATAGAATTATTTTAAAAAATTAATTAAAAAATGAATATTTTATATAGTTTTTAACTCCTTAAAAAGCGTGCATAAATAGTCCAAAAACAATTATTGTAGGACGGGAGAAGTACAAAATATCAATTTTTTTAAAAAAAAATTGTACAACTTAATATTTGTTGGTAATAAGTATTAAGTTATAAAAAAATAATAATAAAAAAGTTAATATATTATATAGTTTTTAACCTCTTAAAATACATGTTGAAAAGTCAAACGACATTTATTTTGAATCGGATGTAGTAGTAAATTTTGATGTATTTTTTTTTTATTACGGTGAACAGAGGAAGCATCTTTGAGGGAACTCTTGAGTTTTATGTACTGTAACACCCTAACTGCAACTACACTCGGTGATTTGTTGGGTGTCTTGACCGTTGCAAACAAGTTCGAGGTTACTTCTTGTATGAGATATTGTAGTAAGTTATTGCAGAAGATGCCCCTGTCGCTAGAGTCTGCACTTTTATATCTCGAACTAACTCCTACAAGTGTGTTAGTGGCCGAAGTAGTTCAACCACTAATAGTCGCCGCAAAGAAGTGGCTTGTTGAACGTTACAGGCATGTGAACAAGTAAGTACTCCATACGTACCATTTGCAATTGCACTAGGAGGATTGACTTAATTTGTACCTGAATATGTATATGTGTTTTGATATGTACTTTGTTGGCCATTTAGGCTCAAAGGAGAGGCGATGGACTTGCCTCTCTCGGTCATTGAGGTTGTTCTCGATAGTCAAAGTATTCAAGTGAGTTCGAGTGATGATGTGTTTGAGTTTATCTTGGAGTGGGCTCGTGCACACTATCCCATACTTGAAGAGCGCCGTGAAATCCTTAGCAAGTGCTTGATACATTTTATACGTTTCCAATACATGAGTTGCTCGAAGTTGAGAAAAGTCCTTGTTTGCCCCGACTTTGACCATGAAGAAGTGACAAGTATTGTGCTCGAAGCCCTCTTCTTCAAGATTGAAGGCCCATATAGGCATAACATCCATGACTCCAACAATTGTGTGGTTATTAAGGTAGAGCAATTTCCTCACCTTCGATGCTTTGTCTATTTTGACTTGAAGAAAGAAGAGTGTGAGAGTCTAGTTCGATCGGGAAGACTCTATTCTCCTCAATTCCGCCTTGATGAACGATGGTTTAGACTCTATGCACAACGCAGCGCTCAAGAACATGTTGACTCCCTCGGCTTGTTTGTGTGTATGACGAAAGAATCGGAAAGTTGCACGGTAGAATTTGCATTCGCAGTGCTGAAGAAGCCATTTGAGGAGTTTCAAACCTGCAAGGCGCTTGCTAAGTTGAGCGACAAAGATAATTTAATACAGGGCTGGGGGTTGCGGAACCTTCTCAACATCCCGTGGACCGTCCTCATGGACAAGGACAACGAGTATTTCATCGATGGGACCCTCCATCTTCGAGCAGATCTTACCATCAAAAACACCCAAGCTTGACTAGTCTATTTCTCATCGTGACTGGACCGATCTATCGATGGATAGAATAGAACTAACATATTATGTAGTTTTTTATACTCTACCATCCATACTTTATAATTATGTATGTAGTTTTTTTTCATCTGCACATCTCTGCAGGAGACTGGACTAGTCTATTTCTCATCGTGACTGAACCGATCCTGCCCATATCAGGCCGATTCAGCTCCTGATCCGTGCACGCCAAATACCCAAACACAGGTAAAATGGCGTCGTTCCAGGGACGGGGGCGTGAAATGCTGTGTTTTGCAGCTGCCCGGGCCAAAAAAAAAAATACCTAAGCGCTAGAAAGTTGGAATGGGGCATTTAAGCTGATAACGGGGCTCACGAATGTGTATGTTCTTAGATGCTATTTGAAAGGGGCAGAAATGGGTATTGAAAGGCATTGAATGGATGTTCGTAATCGTAACACGATGTTTGAAGAACAAGCAAGTTGGAAAGCATAATGCATACATGAACCTTACTTACCCATAAGGCACAGTCATCGACTCTATTAGCTAGGTAATTTGAATCATGTCTCTATATTTTAATTTATAAGGGTATATCCACTAAATGCATACTCTCCAAAGCTAGTCATATTTGGAAAGAATCCAGAGTGATAAACTGATAGTTAGGATACTGGGCATGATAACATACTTTCCCTAGAATGGTTCAATTCATCATATTCTATTTCTATATTTTTTTTTGCTAATTTTTCGATATGGAAAGAATTCAAAGTGATAGTTAGGACTGAGTCATCTGTCTTCTGAATGCATTCTTTCGAAATGCATTCAGAAGACATAAGGTGTTGGTGATCGAGTTAGGTTTCACTCGTATAGAGACTAATTAAAGTGTATACTCTAGTCATTTTCAGAGACTCTAATCATTTTCAGAGACTTGGCTTCCTGCATAAAAAAAAATTCATTTTACACTATTTTAACTTCCTTTTCTTTAAATGAAATAAATTCATCACACTAGTTGGTTGAGAGGCTAAAATTAATAATCGATAACAAAAAAAAAAGTGTTGTAAAAATATGAAAAAACAAACAAACACATCAGTAAAGTAAAAAGCACCCAAAAAAATGATGTGTGAAAAAACGACAGTGTCATAGTAATGCATGTGATACTAAACTTCAGTTCGACTTCCGGATGACCACTCTATATTTACTAAAATCAAGAGACAAAACTTGGAAAAAAAAAGTCCTTTGTACATACGTGATTTGTGAATAGCTAGTTTGCATATTGGACAGATCTCTTCCATCTCTTAAATATCTTAGACCTCGATCCCCATCTTCGAATTCGATCATAGTGCTCGATCTCCTATCCACACTAGCTATATATATATATAAGGCGGCGAAGGTGAAAGTTGGCTCTTTGCATCCATAAGATACAAGCTTGGTTCGAAAACGAAGCCATTCGACAGATGGGGTGCCGATGATCTCTTGCTCAATGCAGCGAACGGTGTGTCATAAAATGCTATGCTATTAAGCCGCATGATGAATTTCCTTACAACACGAGTTTCCTTAATCTCCACAACATCCCGTAAGTCTCGCATTGTCTGCTTTGTCCACAAGCCACAATCGTTGTCGTCCATCACCCACTCCTCGAACTCCTCGCCCTTTTTCGTCGATCTTGTTCGATAGCATCCCACTAGTATTCGAAACGAAAAGCCATGTCGATGTCAAGCTATACAAACGGTGCTCAGTGATTTCTCTCGGTAGGTCCCGTGTTTCAAACTCCTCGCGCTCACAGTCGAACACCAACAACGCTCTCTCCCAGTGACGACCTTTCGAATCGGTGTAGCTGTAGCCAATATCACATCCTTGAGCAATGCATCTAAGTATCAACCAGTGGATTTTTCCGCCCTTAGAGACACCGTGGCGACAACAAAACTTGAATGAAAAAGGCCCATTACATGAGTTGGATTTCACCGGCCTCTAGTGGCCTCTTCCCCAGGCGGAGAAGACCTCGAACATCGGACAGCCACAGGGGCGTCGTAGCCTGCGATTCGGACCACCTTGAAGTCATCGTTACGAAGGTCGAAACCAAACCCTACAACAGGCTTTCGTGGGTGGTGATCGGTTTGATCGATCTCGATGTACTTGCCTATTGTGGGGTTCCAAAGAATGGTGGGTCCCGCTCCACCAGGGAACAAGCAGACCAGGCCATGGGAGACAGCGATGACTTCGTCACCGAATCGATCAGCCGCCCTACTAGTGCCTGGTTTGAAATTAGGAAGGCGCCAAACCTCGGGAGGTACCAGAGAATGGCGGGTCCCGCTCCCTCCAGCCCGGGGGTAGTGCTATACAAGGAATAGGATCGGGGCGGGTTGATCATATGGAGGAAATATGTATTATTGTTGTGGCAACGGCAGCGGTGGTCAGCGTTGAAGGAGTGGTGGTGGGTGATGAACACGAGGACGAGATGAGAGAGTTCCATGACTTGCAAACGCATCTCAGCCGACATAGCTTTTTCCGGCCGGTAATCTCTTTAGGATCTCCGCCCACATATCCAAATCCAGGGACGTTATCGGATAATTGTTTGAGCGATTCATTGAATTCGCCCGATGACACAGAGAAAACAGATCGTTAGGGTTTGTGTTTGGTGGATGTATACGGTATACCGATCGAGGTGGCCTAGGAACGGTTTTATACACGTTTCACCTATTGAATATATAGAATTTTAATTAAAAATATTTCCTTACCAAAAATATATAGAATATGGAAATTGACCCTTTTAAAAACTGTTTTTCTATCCTATATAAGATTCCCGTTTTTAAAAAAAAATTATATCCTTAACTAAAATGTATTAGGCAAATTTTAAATTAGATTTATAGGACCAATGACCTCTTGTCCTAGTGGTAACAGTGAGGTGCTTCCTTGTGCCTCACTACCATGAGGTCAAGGGTTCAAATCCCACTAGGAGCAATTTGTGCTATAGTGGGTACTCATGCCTTGGTTTACCTTGGCATGGGTGAGCCTGTCTTGCGGCTTGCCGCTTGGCTTACCCGGCTCGAGTGTTTTGCAGGCTAGTGCTCGGCCCGTGGAGGATTAGTCGATAACCTCGGAACCTCCACGTCATATAAAAAAAATTAGATTTATAGGGTCGTTTATTTTTTCACAAGATATATTTCCCAATTTAGGATCTTATCTTATGTCATTAGAGCATATGATAGAAAGACCATTTAAAAAAAAAAAATTTGAGTTAATCTATTGCCTCAAGTAATCCTTACTAGTAAGTATAAAATTATATTAAACTTATAGAGTATGGATCTATTATTCACAAGGCTTAAGGTGTAACTTGCGCACAATTGTGAACCCTTGGATTGATTGTGATGGATGGACGAGATTAAAAGGGGGTTTTCTTTTTTTTTCAGGATTTCTGTTTAGCGCATGAGATTTTTGCCGTTTAGCGCATAGTCTGGTCGCAGCGACCATAAGGTAAACTGGTCGCAACGACCACTAGGGAAACTGATCGCAATGACCATATGGTCGCACCGACCACCTGCCTAATGGTCGCACCGACCAAACTGCCATTGGTCGCACCGACCATCACCCAACGCAGGCCAATCTGTAACTTCTCTTGTTCAGTGGCGGTCTTCATTAATCGGCGGAGCCTTGTCCTATTCTAAACCCCACTCCCTCCCAAAGGCAAATCTGGTGTTTACTGTTGCCATATTTATTCGATTTCATTTGTGATGCCAAGGTCAAAGTTTTGTCACAATTTCCGATTCCAAGTAGATCTGGGATGTTGTGGGTTTTTCTCGTGATTTGAATTTTTCTCGTTGATTGTTTTTGGATGATTTTTGTTGACCTTCGCAATAAATTAAGTTTTTCTAGTGCGCTCGAGCGAAATTGGGGTCCTCTTATTTACAATTTGCCTATGGAGCCTATCTAATTAACTGAAAAATTAGTTCTTTGCTAAGCTTGCAGGCTATGGAATTGTAGCCATTTAGATGGTAATCTGGATGTGTTTACTCGAACATGATGGGGTCGGGGTAGGGTTGGATAGGGGTGTAATTTAATTTAATTAAAAGGGTATTTTTGCCATGTTCTAGAAAAGAAATTTTAGCATGTTCTAAAAAGTAAACCCCTTTTTTTTTTAATAAAAAGCAAGTGGGTCCCGCATCATTTTACACAAAACCGGATTTACTTGCATATGCCTGCGCGTGAGAGAGAGCGAAGGATAGCAGCCTCCGACATCCAATTCCGACCACCACGGAGGTACACGATGGTGGCGGTGATGGAGGGGCGGTGAGGCGATGGGGCGAATCGAAGGAGACGGCCAAGTCGAGCCGGTGTCCGGGCGAATTGAGTCGAAGGGCCCTAATGTTCTGACGGTGGATACAATGAGCAACGATTGAAGGTGGTTGCGGTGACGGTGGAACGATGGCGGCGAATTGAGTTGTTGAACGGAGCGATTGGATGGAAGTTGGTGGGCGAAGCGACGATCAATGAAGGTCGACGGCGGTGATGATGTCGAAGGGCAAATCTCTGCGTCTTTCCTTGAAGCAGGGCATCGTATACGGTATAAGGCAGAGATGAATTAATTAAGTGCAATTAAATTGGCCGGAATGAAAGAAAGAGAGGGGTATGGTGGGGGTGGGGGTAGGTGGGATTTGTGTGTTTGTGTTAGGGGCATCGGTAAAAACGGGCTAGGATTAAAATTTATTGATTAATCAACCTGTGATGTCCGAATTATTCAGTGAAAAACAAAAGAATTATTCAGACACATGTGTAGAATTTAGTGTAGGGTTTTTTAGAAGCATAACTTGATTTATTATTCGTCAATTATTCAGACGTATGTGTCGAATTTCAGTTACTAGTGGTAAAGAGTTGGTTAATTATTCGGTGAAATCTGATTCATTATTCATCAGTAATGGAGTCTTCAGTTTGATAAACAATATAAAAAACCTTCATCGCACGAGTATAACTACACGACTAAATATTATTCGGTGAAATGTGAAACATTATTCGATGAAATATGAAGTATTGTTTAGGGATTTGAGGTTTCTATTATCTGAAATTGATGAAAAAAACATTATTCGATAGCATGTGACAAATTATTCAGTGTAAATGATAGATTTTGATTTGAACTAGATAAAAAAAAGATAACATAAGATTATTCACTAGCATTTGAAACATTATTTGGTGGAATTGCCAAAATTTTAAAATAAACAAAATCAGGTGAGTCCCACGGATGAATCACCCATATTAATTTATTTTTCAAAACCCAATTTTAAAAAATAGCTAACAAAAAAAGAATGGGGTTATTTATGTTAAAGCAATAGGGAGAGGTTAAGAGATAAAGCAACGGGGAGGAATTTATAAAAATAAAAAATAAATAACGCAACAGGAGGGATAAAAAAGATTGGGTGAGCGGGAGGGATAAACAAGATTGGATGAGGGGGTGTTACACGCGCATAACAGGTAGGGTGGGCTGCTTTTTGTTCGCGGGTCCCACATAAAATTTAATTAAAATTTTAAAAAATTACTTTCAATCTTGACCTTCTATTCCTTTTAATGAATGGTCCAGATTTGTGTACAAGGTATACCTTAAGAAGTGTGTACACTTGAACCACACCCTAAACTTATAACTAATAAGTATAAAATTATATTAAAAAATTAATTAAAAAATTAATATTTTATATAATTTTTAGCTTCTTAAAAAATGTGTTAAAAAACATAGAGAGTATGACAATAGTATATTAAATAATTTACATATAGAATAAAATAGATGGATTATCTATAAGTTAGGATAGACGATTTTTGTGGATCATATCTTATCTTATCGGTTTATTTATGGAAAATTACACACTACCTCTAGCACTTTTTTTTTAGTGCTAAAGGTGGGCTAATGCCCTTATAATTAACTTGCTTCAACAAAGAGAAGGAACCACGAACAATCTGCAATTTTGATAATAATGGGTGTTAAGACTTCAAAGCAGATTTTATTCTCACTTTCGGTAAGTCTGGAGATCTACCCTTAAAATCAAACCTCGGGGAAAACGGAGATCTAATCTCGACCCCATATTCAAACATTGGGGAAAAACTGAAATCTAATTTCGACCCCAAATCAAACATTGAAATATTACCTGGCCTCCATGGGAGGACAACCAATACCCAATGCAAAATCGCGCAGTACGCAATTGGATCTTGATCCAAGGGGCCAATTTCTGTCCTTACTTGCTCTCAACAAGCAAAAACTGTATTGGGGTTCTAAGACTTTGTTCGTGGACGTGATCGAGATCTGACGGCTCGTTGACGATCGAGTCCAAATCTGAGGTCTCTACTTTTATTCACCAGGGATATCCTGCATTGCCTCTACCAACTGTCAGAAGATTTGATGCACATTGTCCCGGTTCCAACTTCGTTCGCCTATGCTAGTGTCGTCCATCGCTCTTTAGTTTTTTCTCGATGTATTTGTCTTTGTCTTGTATCTTCTTTTCGTTCTTTTCCATAACGGTTTGTCCGTTATCGATCTTTTCGGCCTCTCGATCCACCGGGCATGTCTGGTGCGTCGAATCCTTTCCGGTTCAAAAAAAAATGGGTGTTAAGACAACTCTTGAATGAACTGACTAGATCATCAAACTGGACCGGCCCGATATATATGGGCTGGATGGGTTAAGATAGTCTCCTGTTGCCCCTTAGCTTTCTTGTGGAGATGGACCAATACGAAATAAAAAATATAAAGGCTACTGATAAGATATAAAAATCATTAAACTTTGATCTTAATTTTACAAAAACAAATCCAAAATCTTTAACCATACTAATTTGCAAATAGAGGTGGTAATCGTTCTTCATCCCTTCTAATAGCGCTCGGCTTGGTTGGTGAGCTTCGTCACGCATTGAGCTATCACATGAGAAGTTGCTACTGGGTAGGCATGTGACTAGCTGCTAGGGGTGTTATGTGAACACGGGTATCTTGAATTCGACTCGTACTCGCTCGATAAAAAATCGACTCGAGCTCGTTCATTTTCTAAACGAGCCGAGTATCAGCATATTTTTAAACTCGGTCCAAAGCTCGACTCGTTCGAATTAAACTCGAATAGCTCGAATTTTATGGAATTTCTAAAATTTTCTTTAAGTTACTGTATAATGAGCAAGTAAAACTGCTTAAAACTCGAAAAAAGTTCGGCTCGAAATCGTTCATTTCCTAAACGAGCCGAGTATGAGCACATTTTTAACTTCGAGTCAAAATTTAGGCTCGGCTCGAGCTCGTTCATATCCTAAATAAACTGAATATGAGCAAGTGATACTCGGCTCGTCCGGCTCGAATAACCGCCCTATTAGCTGCATCTACTGATCAGACAAGAGCGAGGAGTACTCCCATACCACGGTGAACAAGTATAGTGTATATTAATGCCTCTCAAGTAGACCTGTCAATCGGGTCATTCGGGTCGGGTTCGGGTTGGGTCACTTCGGGTTTCGGGTAAAACGGATCTCGGGTATATCCGGGTTAATTGGAACCCGGGTTTGAGCCGGGTTCGGGTCATTTCGGGTCGATTTCGGGTTAGTCAATTTTAACTTTTTACAATCAAAATTTCGAATAAGCGTGACAAAATAAAAAATGTTAAAATAGAATATTGACTAATAAAGGGTACAATAAATTCTTCAATCTTGTAACTTTACATGCGATATAAAGTTTTTGAATAACAAGAATACAATTCGTAATTGAGCTGAGCACAGACCTTCAAAACAATCACTAGAGCAACGATGACCAACAAAGATAGACCATAAACCTGAATACAAATGCATCATATCAGGCAAAGCATAGAAGAACACTTAAGTTAGTAGCCCAAGCTATATCTTTCTGATTTTATTTTTTAAATTTCAATAATATTGGTACCTGTTATATATATTTCACATTTTCACATGCTTGTATCAACTCATTTCCATCACACGCACAAGTACAAAATATGGCATAAAAAACTAACCATAACTTCCAAATTGCATTGAAAAATATTATTATTACAATGTACCAGAATTCATTAATTCAAATTCTAGTTCATCATTAAACCAAAGTTGCTTCTAACTACTAACAGAAATTATGTGGCACCAACTAGTGTGCTTGTTCAAATGAACACATCGACAAAATAAAAGCTCAAACTTAGCTAATCTTCTGCAAATTTTGAAAGCACCATTGTTCAAAAGATATTCTTTACTTGTGTCCAAAAAAAAAGCATAATTTCTCAAGCTTGAATTTCAAACACCCCCCCCCCCCCCCCCCCCCCCCCAGAACGTGAGATAATTCCTCCAATCATCCCAGTCTTCCATAACCTTCTGCGCGAGTAACCAAGAACCACAACATAATCTCTAAGCCCTTGGTGAAATGGCTACATGTAGAGATATTCAGATTATTTCTAAGGAACAAAAATGCAACAGTTAATGAAAGGCAGCGGCACAAGGGGTGGGTTACTACTTACTATAACCAAGGCATTTTACTGAACCAATTCAAACGAGCATGAAAAGAAAACAATAAATAAGAGCAGATCCAAGAATATATATTTCGAGACAATTGTCTTAGTGGCAAAATCTAAAAGAAATAGCAGCATATAAACACTACTAAAGAATTCCTATCGAAGGTTTAGCAATGATGTCCCTACTCCCTACCACTTAACACTTAACAATATTCATCCAATCAATCTCAGAAAATCAAAACATTCAGAAATACATATGACAACTCAAAAGAATTGCAGCCTGTTCCACCAAAAAAAAGGAGCAAATTGCAGTAATTGTTCTGAGGGTTCGAATCCGGGTTAAACAAATTGCAACCTAATTGTTCCGATTGTTCGAAAGTCGAACCCAACTGATTGTTCTAAAACAAAAATCGAAAGCCGATAGATGTAGAAAATCAGTTCAATGAAACAAAAAAAATAAGATTGAAGACCGACAATACCTACCGAGCATGAGATTATGGGACAAAGATGAAACAAAAGTTCAATTGAACAAAAAATCGACAATACCTACCAGATCTGATCAGGTGCGAGCAGTAGGACGAAAAGGTCCGAGCAGCAGGGCGAACAGGTGCGAGCAACGACGAAACAACAGCGGTGCCACGACGAGCAGAAGGGTGACAACGCGGGGAACAGGTGCGAGCACCTCGACGAGCAGAAGGGTGACGACGCGGCGCCTTCGAAGAGCAGAAGGTTGACGACGGCGGGCAGAAGGCGACGACGGTGACTGTCGATGGGTAGGACGAAGAAGACGACGGCAGCGACGCGACTCTCGATGGGAAGAAGGACGACGATGACGACGGCTCGATGGGAAGAAAGAGGACGGTGGTTCAATGGGAAGGAGAAGGACGGCGACTCTCGGCTTGATAGGGTTGAAGAAGTTGAAGTTGAACGAGACTATACAGTGAGTTCCGACTGCCGAGTGATTAAAAATATCTGACCCGATCGGGTCGACCCGGACCCGAACCCGGTTTACCCGGAAATTTACCGGGTAACTCGGGTTCAGGTAAAAAAAAATCCCGGGTAAAAAAAAGTCGGGTCTTGACCCAGAATTTACCGGGCGTACGGGTCGGGTTTTCCGGGTTGGGTTGTGTTTTCACACGTCTACTCTCAAGATATGTTATAATGCCTTTGCATGCCATAATTGGAAGATCATAACGGATAATTATGTTCTTCCAATCATGGCATTTGTATATGTCAAAATGTCATGACTAGAAGAAAACGAGATGTACTAGCTACCACATGGCATTTCCTTATACAAATGCCATGTTGTTAATGATTCTCCGTAGTTAATCCAATACTTTTATTTTTAGTAATATATCTAGAAGAAATTTGGCCCAAATGCCGAAGACTTTTGAGCTAAATACAAATTGTCCCACCCTTTTCTCTTTCCTAGCATTTGTCCAAATTTTTTTAATAATACCCCTTAATTAATTAACCCCCCCCCCTTCCGTTTTCTTTTCCCAGTCTCTTGTTCGCTTCAATTCAATTTCAACGAAATGGAATCCATGGATTCCTAAGATCCGATCGTCCACCTCCTCCGATTCCTCCCCTACTCCTTCCTCCGACCGTCGCACCTCCGCCTGAAACTCCCAACCCTAACCCTACCCTGCCTGGATCGTGAAGCTATCCGACTTCAAGATCTGTCCACCATTGGAGGAATCGCCATTGGATTGTCATTCGGAGAGTGAGAAAGAGACACCGATCGAATCTCTTCACTTCTTCCGATCCTTCTTGTGTCTATCTAGGTATGATCCGGTTGCTTTCATCTTCAATTTGTTTTTCTAGCTTGAATCGGTGTATTGCTCTATTTCGATTTGGTTTCGCTATTTCATTTGGCGATGGCGACAATTTGCAGGTCGCTGGACCCAACGATGCCAACCTTCACGGCTATAGCTCTGGATCGGTTTCTAGAGCCCGGAGATTCAAGATCGACTTCCGATTCGAAGATGGATCGTTTTTGTTCGAGATAGGCAGATCCGACGACGTCGACGACGAGTCAACAAGCCCGGGATTCTTTGTTTCTGTTCAGCATCGGTAATGTTCTGCAATTTGAGTAGAATGTCAATTATGTGATGTAAAAATCTGCTCATTGATTTTATTTTTTTGCGATTTCGTTGCCAGATACTTGCGAGCGATGTCGAAACGCGGAACTATGGATCTCGCTTTTGGCGTTGGAGGGAAGATCGAGAAGGACTAGGTTCTCTCCGCTGTTTGCAAGTAATCAATTTGTGCTCTGTGAGACATTGAATGGAAGGAGGAAGAAGTGCTTTTTAGAGGGGTTGAGTTTTAAAAATGAAAATTTAGGGGTTTAGATTAGTGATTACAGAATTATTGGATGAGATGAAGTTGTGGAAAAGGGGGAGTAGTCACATATAAGTGTCATGCCTAATAAGTCAGCTTATAAATTGTGATTGTTTGTCAAAAAAGCTACACGCTATCACTGCTCATAAATCTTTAAAAATAAAAGTCAATATTGATGTATAGAAAGAGATTTTGCTTTGATGAATAATAAAAAACAATGGAAAAAAAGTTGTCATCATATGTTCATCCACAATAAGGATGTTGACACTGTCATCGTGAAAAAAAGTTGTCATCAAGGGTGATGACACCACTAATAAGGGTTTCTGTTTTTATTTTGGTTACAACGTCTGTGACCCTCATACCCATTCATAAATTAGAGGAGAACTGTCACCACATGTATTTTAGCTTCTCATTAGCCCTTATAGGGTTTGTGCTTCTCTTGTCCTAAGGTTTTCCTTTGGTTACAGTGTCTATGACCTTATTATTATAGTGGTGACAGTGTCTATGACCTTATTTTTATAGTGATGACAGTGTCTATGACCCTGTTTTTATAGTGGTGACAGTGTCTATGACTCTGTTTTTATTTTAGTTACAACATCTATAGGGTTTTCCTTTGATTACAGTGCCTACGCCCCTTTTTTCATAGTGGTGACAGTATCTATGACCTTGTTTTAATAGTGGTGACAGTGTTTATTACTCTCCTACCCATTCATATATTGAAGGAGAACTGTCCACCTAATGTCTTTTGGCTTCTCATTAGCCCCTTTAGGGTTTGTACTTACCTTGTCCTAGGGTTTTCCATTTGGTGACAACAATCATCTCTTAACGACGTACTGTACTTAACATTTTAGGGTTTAGGGTTTAGGCCCTAAACCCTAAAGACTTAACCCTAAATCCTAAACCATATTGTACATCACATGTTCTTTTGGCTTCTCATTAGCCCCTTTAGGGTTTGTACTTCCCTAATCATAGGGTTTTCTTTTTGGTTACAAGTGGTGACCACTGTTAAAGAGTGGTGACAGTGACCCCGTAAAAAAAACTCTAAAAACGAAACTGTAATAAAAAAAATTTCATGTCACCACACACGTGTCACCACTGTTAAAGAGTGGTGACAGTGACCCCGTAAAAAAAACTCTTAAAAAGAAACTGTAATCAAAAAAATTTCATGTCACCACACACGTGTCACCACTGTTAAAGAGTGGTGACAGTGACCCCATAAAAAAAAAACTCTAAAAACGAAACTGTAATAAAAAAAATTTCATGTCACCACACACGTGTCACCACTGTTAAAAAGTGGTGACAGTGACCCCGTAAAAAAAACTCTAAAAACGAAACTGTAATCAAAAAAATTTCATGTCACCACACACGTGTCACCACTGTTAAAGAGTGGTGACAGTGACCCCGTAAAAAAATCTAAAAACAAAACTGTAATAAAAAAAATTTCATGTCACCACACACGTGTCACCATTGTCACCACTGTTAAAGAGTGGTGACAGTGACCCCGTAAAAAAAACTCTAAAAACGAAAATGTAATAAAAAAAATTTCATGTCACCACACACGTGTCACCACTGTCACCACTGTCAAAGAGTGGTGACAGTGACCCTGTAAAAAAAAACTCTAAAAACGAAACTGTAATAAAAAAATTTCATGTCACCACTGTTAAAGAGTGGTGACAGTGACCCCGTAAAAAAAAATTAACTCTAAAAACGAAACTGTAATAAAAAAAATTTCATGTCACCACACACGTGTCACCACTGTCACCACTGTTAAAGAGTGGTGACAGTGACCCCGTAAAAAAAACTATAAAAACGAAACTGTAATCACAAAATTTACATGTCACCACACATGTGTCACCAAAAGTCAATGCATTTGACCGGTCAATGGTCAAATTAAAAAATGGGAAGGAGGAAAATGGGAAGAAAGGGCAAAAGTGTCAATTGTAGACACTCCCATAATTTCACCTCTCTTTTGTCCTAGAGCTTAATTTTTGCCCAAATTATGGACAATCACCAAAAAAACCCTAATCTATATCCATCATTTAACCAAATAGTTTCTTGTTTTTAGACAATAATAGTTTATTTTACCTTTTATTTTCAAACAAGAAATAACAAAACAATTATTATAGGATTGTATATAAAAATTGATTATTGTACGTCGAATTTGCAGTATAAATCGTGACTTTCTATCCTATGCCCTATAATATAGGATGATCATTTCGATTTGAGAAATATTCCCCTTAAATAAACTCAGTTTAGTTATTTTTTAAATTAGATAATTATAGGGTTTATCCATTTATTTAGGAAAGCAGTTTCTCAATTCGTCTTATTATCTTATACCCTTAAATTATAGGATAGACCAGTGGCGGAGCCAGGGGTGCTCGGCCCCCTGGCCAGAAAAAAAATACAAAATTTTTTTTTTGCATATATTTAGTATTTTTATGGTAATATAACATCTTTAAATAATTTTTGACACATGAGTATTATTTACCTCAAGTGGTAAAGGAAGGAAGGGAGGGAGGAATGAGAATCAAGAAAAGGGTCTTGAGTTCAAATACCAACCTCTTCATTTTTAATTTGTTTTCCTATATCATTAATTCTTCTTCATTTCTCTATATTTTTTTTGTTTCTATCAACTATTTCATTAAAAAATGTCATATTTATATTTAAATTATACATTTAACCTTTTTCCCTCAATATTGTTTTAAAAATAATTCTTTGTCATTTTTTTCTTTTTTTTTGTTTCTCTTCTATTTTTTTGGTTACTCTCAACTATTTAAATACAAAAAAAATCATTACAAAAATCACAATTTTAGTGTTTTTTTCAATATTTTTTTTATAAAAATCTTCTTAATAAGTATACACCAAAAAAATATTTCACAATTTTTTTTAGCACCCCCCTCACATAAATCCTGGCTCCACCACTGGAATAGACGAACCTTAAAAAAATATATAGTTCGGTGCTTTAGACCTATATTTGGTGAACCGATAAGCCGATCCAAATTAGTAGATGGACTATCCATTTTAGAGTTTTTTTTTGAACCGGAAAAAATTTGGCAATGAGGCCGGAACCTCAGATGCCAAGAGCATCCATGTGGATGAATCGCCGGAGCGAGACGTCGTCAATGACCTGAGATCCAGAAAAGGCAAAGTCGAGGTGCGAGAGACGATCATCAACTCTATTTGCATTTCTGTAAACATGGCGAATTTATGTGTTTTGAAACAGCCTTAGAGTTTGTTCATTTTATTAATGATTTTCCAATTCGGCTTATTATAAACGAACTTAACCTTTTTTAAAAAAAAAATGTAGTTCGGTGCTTTAGACTAGGGGTGGCCAAGGGTCACGGGTTGGCCGGGTCAACCCGTGACCCGCTGGATCAATGACCCGCTGGATCAATGACCCGCCGGGTCCAGGTCAAAGGGTGGAAGCGGGTTGCGGGTTAGCGTTAGGGTCAGGGAAAAGTGAACCCGTGACCCGACGGGTCCGACCCAGCAGGTTGACCCGCCGGGTCCACCCGCCATTTCAAAGTTTTTTTTTTGAAAAAAATATTTTTTTTAATGTTTATAATTATTATTATTATGTATATTATTTTTAGAATAATTCATAATATAAACATAAACTAATTTGCAATGTGCAATGTGAGTAAAAAACACTCTCACTCTTCCCTTTTTATAGCTTTGGAAGGCTTTCTCTATTCTCTCGTTCGGCTCGAATAACCGCCCTATTAGCTGCATCTACTGATCAGACAAGAGCGAGGAGTACTCCCATACCACGGTGAACAAGTATAGTGTATATTAATGCATCTCAAGATATGTTATAATGCCTTTGCATGCCATGATTGGAAGATCATAACGGATAATTATGTTCTTCCAATCATGGCATTTGTATATGTCAAAATGTCATGACTAGAAGAAAACGAGATGTACTAGCTACCACATGGCATTTTCTTATACAAATGCCATGTTGTTAATGATTCTTTTCCCTAGTTAATCCAATACTTTTATTTTTAGTAATATATCTATATGTTAACCAACACCTTAATTATCTTCACGTGACTTTATAAACTTTTTTTATATTAGTCCAATTCGATCGACACACATGATATCTAGATCGGGTATTGTGTACCCCATTTTTAATTACACAAACAGTTCACAAAATATGTCACATGAACTATGTTAATGTATTTTGCTTTTGCGCGCATTTGCTAAACAAACGTATTTTTTGGGGTTAGAAATTGCTAAACTTGTGATGAACATATATATATATATATATGTACATAGAGATAAATATCATATTTCAAGATTAATCAAATTTCTTTCGAAAGTTTAATTTTCAAAGTGGGGCTTTTAATAATAAACGGTCAACAAAATGCAACTAATTTCACAACCACAACACCAACAACAAAAATCGTTTTCATGTTGCCGTGTATTGAAAAAATGCTACTACGTAGTAAGTTTCACGCCTTGGCCCCGCAATTAATTAATTATCACACGATCGATGATAATTAAAGATCTATTTGTATACTCATTAATTATTACTTATAATATATGCTATGTCTCAAAATATAAGTCATTTTTACTTTTATCATTCATTTTAATGAGTTAAAAACTCTACTCAAATATCAACCTTTTTAAAAATTTTTAAAATAATTTCAAATTATTAGGTATTTCTAATAAGTTTGAAATTATTTTAATTTTTTTTAAAAAAATTAACATTTTATAGAGTTTTTACCATATTAAAAAGCGTGTTAAAAATAAACTATAATTAATGGTAATGCAAAGTCAAATAAGAATAACTATTATGGCAGCGTACTTAATAAATTAATTTGACAGTGTACGTAATAAATTAATTTGAATTCGCAATGTAGTCATTAATATATTTGACATCTTATGTTGATGGAAAAGATCGACTCTATTAAGTATTAACCATTCCGGAATGGTTCAACCGGAAAAGGCTTGTGGATATTAAAGGTTTTCGGTTCGAACCTCTCCGGACATACATATGATGGTCTGTGAGCAATCAAAATGATCAGAAATATTCATTTTTTTTATTTAAAAAAAAAAAGGCAAACAGTTCGAATGGGATGACGAAATCAAAATTTGTTAATGTTTCAATTTTTTGAGGTATCTTGTGTTTAGTCAAAGGCTCAAAGCATGTTCCTAGTGCGTGTTCATATATATATGTGGACTGTATTGTTTTGTTTGTTGAAAAAGCCTACACTTTGCTTTCAATCCGACGTCGTTTTGTCTTAGCTTTAATTTATAGCGTCAATCTGCAGTTATTGGTCTTCCATATACTTGCACTGATCATCATTTTTTCTCTCCAAATTTAACAAGATTGAAGAAGAAGAAGATCGATCGAAGACATAAAGTACAAATGTGGCGTGCTATCGTAATAACGATTGGTATGCAATACAATTCTTATTAGTTAGCTATATATATATATATATACTACTATAAAAGCGTGGGTACGGAATGATCTCGGCCGTTCGTTATACACGTTATCTACGGCCAAAAACGCATCTTATTATAACTTACTGTTCACTGACCAAAACGCCCAGAACGTCACCGCTTCCACCTCTTGCTCTGTTCCTCGTGGCTCGTGGTCACCTTCTTCCTCCTTCCCACCTCCTGCTTTGTTCTTCCTCTTATCTGCCTTCCAAGTTACACCGGCTTGCTTTCTTCCTCCCTCGTGTGTTCTCCTGTCGTCTCCCCTGGTCTATCTTCGTCTCTTTCTTCTTCATCTGTTATCGTTCTTCTACCAAACCTCCGAATTCGGTTGTATAAAACAGGTAGATCCTTCTCTCTTCTAATTACCTAATTTCAATTTGTTTATTCTCCGAATTCTTCTCCCGTTTTTATTTATGCTCTTCAATTCATCTACTTCTGCAATTTGTTTCTTCGGCTGAGTTTTGAGGTTTGCTTTCTCCCTCTATTTAAGTACTGTTACAATAGGGTTTGATTTTATTACTGTTTGTTTCCCCCAATTTGAGTTGCAGTTCGAGATTGTGGGTAATAGAGATTTGGGTTTGATTCTATTCTCTTCCCTCTTCATGTGTTCCTTCTTATCTCCGTCGTTATCTCCCTCTCTGACTCACTGCGTCCTCCTGCTTACTATTTCTCTATCCTCATTCGCCTGCAATTTCATAGGCTCCAGTAATCTCTCTTCCCTTTTCGAATATCATTTAGTGTCTGCTTCTATCTGTTCTCTTCCTCCCTGAAGTTTTATTGTTTTGATTTCTCTTGTTTTGTTCTTATCATCAATGAACCCTAATTTCTAAATTGCCATTCAATTTCAGATTTTTAGCTCACCCCTTTCATCATCAATTTTAGCGGCTCCGGTAACGTCTCTTCCCTTTGCTATCAATTAGTGTTACTCTTCCCTTAATCTCTTTGGTCAATTTTTTTATTGGAGGCATGTTCAAGGTATGTTCGTGAATTTTCTTATTGGGTTCATTTGTTTTTTGGTCTCAATCATCGTTATCGTATGGATTTTTGGCCCATAATTGCAAATTCCGTTGTCCGATTTCGTTTTGATTTTTGTTTTCTCTCTTTTGTATTTTGATTGTTTACTTTTTTTTGTTGTTGTATGAGACCTCCAAGTTTCCCCTCCTCCTTTGTAATCGCTAATTAAGTTATTTGTCTTTTATATGTGTTCCCTAATTTTGGAATTCAATAGCAAAAGTTTTGGTTATTTTTCTCTTCGGTTAGTTTTATGGTTAAATCGAGGTTTAGATATTAAGACTTTATTAGGGCTTGGATTCTTGCAAATTGAAGGTTTTTTTTTACTATATATAAGCATCTATTCCTTGTTTTTAGTGCTGCTGTTTGCTTGCTGATTCTATCATCGGTTGATGCTTCTTGAGTTTGACTTAAATGTGCCCCTGGCCTCCCCCCTGTAGTAATTAAGGCTTTTATGTACTCTCTCCACCCATCTTTTAAGGTGTTATGGAATGTGGGAAATAGTCTAGCCTTTGTGTTTCCTGCCTCATGTGAGTCTCCACAGTTTTCATGTTGATAGGACTTGTTTATGTCAACTACCAGCATCTAATTATTATCAATTTGATGATCTGCTTACCCCTATCAATAAATCCATCAGACTGGAAGTTAGCGAGTGTATGGAAAAGGAAATTGCTCCCATTATGGCTGAGGTATTTTTCTCATTTCGTTAGCTGACTTTTTGCTTAGAGTGTTATGGGGGATATTTAGAAGCTAGAACAAACTGTAATTCAAGGAAGTACTTAACTTGAACTCTCGCTCTTCTTTACAACCAATACATAAATTTGGTTATGTTGAAGTTGACTTGGCTATTTACTTATTGGTTTCATATACATGGATTTCAACGACTTAAGTTAAGATTCATCATTATTAGTACTTTTAACATGCAAAGTATTTGATATAAAAAATACCTTAAGTTTGTTATATTAATTTGACGGTGCACTCGAGAATAAAAAATAAATAAAAAGATATTTCTCTAAATCTAACAAGTTTATTATATTAATTACAGCAAAATATATAAGTTCAATATAGAAGGATAAACTAAGTAACAAAAGATCTCGCAACTCTTTGGTTTCTCATGTTAAGCTGGTTTATATTGGTTATAACCTTGCGCTCAAACCCTCAGATGATTTAATATACATGTTGAGCAACTGTTTTTTTTAATAATTCTGAGTCCTGGGAATATCACTCCCTTTAATAGGCTATACCAAAGAGAGTGATAGGCTATACCAGGCTATCGTGGTGTTGACCTGAATGAAGTCAAGGTACTTAATCCACATATTACCTCACTTAAGCCGAAGGGAACCTAGGAAATATTAACACCACGACATTAACTTAGGGTCCTAATAACATTAACTATAATATGTCATCATTGTAGGCTATTCCTAGGAGGATGAGATCAGCTTAACTGAATGAGCAATGTCAATGCAGAATTGACGTGGTTTTGTTAAGGAAAAAGGGAGTTGTTTCGATTCTATTTTCCTTGTATATTAAACTGTTTAGCTTGTATCTTAGGAAATGTCAGGGCAATTTAGAAAAGTAGCTATCCTTTCATGTTTGATTTTCTCGGATCTCAGGTTATTAGGAAATGTTTCAAGGAGGGTCAGGCAGGAGTGCAATCGGTGAAAAGTCAATGCAATGGAGAGTAAGGATTATTTGTATACATTATTATGTATGTGTTGATTTACATGGCAACCGACTCTCAGAATTTCCAGTTAACATATTCAACATCAGAACATTTATTGCACACTTGAAAGTTTAAAGTAGTTGGTAGTTGTTATTGTCTTGAACTTGTCTTACTTTGGTGCATTCGTAACCGGAACATTAACGTGGGATGTTCTTCATGTTAGTTCATTTTTTGCAACTACCTACTTGTAGGGCCCTTCATGGCAAAAGTTCTCCATTGCATTGACAGAAATTGCTACATACAAGGAAGTCTTGAAATCTCAGGTATTGATTAGTGTGTTTTCCTTAACACCTTGGCATATTATATATTGAAACTGATCTGGATTACCTTATATATGTTGCTCATAATTGCATAGTTAGATAACAGCAGCACATAATGCTATCTTAAAAAAGACATTTTTGCTCAAGCGCCTTGTGATTTCACAAAAGTGACTTGTCAATTTTGCTCCAGACCATGAGGAAACAAAGTGACCTTTTTTTATTGAATGGAAATATGGAATCATCTATAAATGTGAGAAATCTTGAGTATGAAGTCTGATTTCAGACATTATTTTCTTCACTTTTATAGGTGGAAAACTTATTGAGTGCTAAGTTACTCCAGTTTGTGAATGTCGACCTGTATGATGTCAAGGTACTTATCCACATATTACCTCACTTCTCTTTTGAAAAGATTTTTTCCTGTGATGTTATTTTATTAGGTACTATATATTTATTGTAGAGTCGTGTATTCAATGTATAGTATTAAGAACGTATATAATTTACAGTTTATGGGTGAAGGAAGTTTGTCAGAAGAATAATCAGTTTCACATAGTTGAGAGCTCACCAATATCTCTTCTTGAAGAAATTTACACATTATTCATAGATTAGAGAGACCGAATCTTGGTATGGAGTGGTGATGATGTGGATTTACTTGTGCACTGTAGAAATCGAAAATCAAAATTTCGTAAGATAGGCAGGAAATTATGAATTGAAACTGAACATGTTGACCTTATAATCAGTTATTTGGACATGTTAGATGTAATTCATGTAGGTTCCTGTCTGATCCTCAAGTGCCTAATTTGATGAGTATCGAAAGGTTAAGCTTTCAGTTGAATGTCTAGATTCAGCTGAGAATTCAATGGATCGGGACTTCTTATGAGTATTTTTTTTAAATTGCTGAACATTTTTCACTTGTAGCATCTTCTTCTGAAATGATAGGGGCCCTTTTCATATTTATCATGTGCTTGTTTTTATACCTAAAGCTAATTATCATAATTTAGCATAAGCACATCCTCTGATTAATGACTGAAAGCAGGAAGCTCGAAAGCGGTTTGGCAAGGCTAACATCACATATGAGCAAGTTAATCCTTCATTTAGTGCATCTTATCATTTTATATTGCCTCAGACTTTCTTTTATGCATCTTCTGGGTCTTTCCTTGAATTACAGTTTGTTCTGCATAGCTGACTTAGAAGTGAAAGTAGCAGAAAAAGCACAGGTGTATTATTGGATCTGTTGTTGTCTCTTCGTTGTCTTCAATTCAGAGCCGAGTGACCGGGTGCAGATTTCAACGCCTTCATCTAAGGCCACACACCGCTAGCCAGAAACCTCATATTTCCTCTCTTTCTCTAGATGAATCAGTAACATTTTCCCCCCAAAATATTTGTTGTGCCCTAATTGTAGGTTTAATTGACATGAATTAAGGACCATAGTTTTAGTTCCTAGAATGTATTTTGTTGAATGATTTGTGTGAGTACCGTTTTCTATTCTAAATGTTTGCTTCAATTAGGTTTGTGTGCTTTCTTGTCTTAAATTAGGTGTCTATTGAATTATAAAAAGGTTTGGTCTATGCGCACAATTTCCGCTGTTTTTCTTTGTTCTAAATTTTATATGTTGGCATCAGGTCGCTATTTTTCTATGATTTTCACCAAGCTTTGTTGTGTTTGTTGACTTGTACATGAATTTGCAGTTGGCTAATGCATAATAGTACATTGAGTGAGAGCGTAGTGGGGATTTAAGAGAGTTTATTATTAGGTAATTATGACTCTTTTGGAATTCTTTCATGTTAGGCATAACGCACCTAAAACAGTTTGTAGATATATATGTGTGTGTGATTTATTTTTACTTTGAAAATATTTTCTTTCTATTTTAACTGCCCTATACAGCACCTGGTAGTTGAAGTATGTTGGTCCTCCAACCGGCAAACACCTACTCTGGGTCAATGAGCCCATATACATTTTTAGCATGAGATATTTGCTCTCTCGATCGCACTGTAAAAATGTATCACCATATCGGATGAGAAAATGTGAATTTGAGCATACTCAGGTTTGAGTACCCTTTGCACATAGTCCCCTTGCACTTGTTCTGTCTTCATTACTGAAGGATAGAAATCTAATGTGATTAAGAGGTCGATCAATTATTTCTTTATACAAGTAGTCGAACTGTGACATTGAGAATGGCTGCAATGATAGGAAACAAAAGCTTTCTAGCATGTAACAACTTATTATTTTTTTGTGACTTTTGTCTTTACCTTTATGTTCCCTTTTCCCTGATAATCCATCATCTTTTTTTGGCAGTGGACAAGACAGATCTTTTTTATGATATATCTTGGTTGCTACGTGGTCGTTTATAAAATTCTGACATTTCAAACTTTGGTGATGCATTTTGTTCCCTGTTCTCGCCTTATTGGAGAACAAATGCTACCACAACAACTTCCGGGGTTTCTAAGTTAACCTTGAAGCTTGATATTTTTTCTTTTTCAAATAGACCAGAGGACTTGTGGGCAATCCATTCTCAACCTGTTCACCCAAAGCCTCATTAGAAGGGTCAGTTCCTCATGGCTAGCAATACAGAAGGTGAAAAATTACCTGCTTATGTCTTCCATTCATGAAAATTTAATAATTCTTTTGTTGCATAATTTGATTTATGGATCCACGCTTCTTCAATGATGCAAGGGCTACTACTAAAAACTAAGGAATCTCTTTAATCACTTAATCTGCACATGTTTTCTGTGCAAAAACTGCATTGAAGCACTCTTGTGCATTCATATCAGTTGAATTTGCATCTATAAAGCTAGATTGTTAACTTTGACAAAACTGATATTTATAATGCCAGTTTTTTTTTATGATTATCCATGTGAGCAGTCAATTTATGCATACACCAATTGCATGCCTTTTTTTAACCTTTTAGTGAATGTCAAAGAAATGAGGTTCACGTTGTTTAGTTATGCTTGAAAAACTACTCATCTTTAATTTTTACAAATCTAATGAAGGTAGCCAAATTAACAAATAAAATAAACCCATCAGTTTAGCACTTTATTTGCTTTATATTTAGCATCTAATTAGTTAATATTTACGACTCAATATGTTTTCAGATTCTCTGTTTCTTTGTTACATGATTTTTTGTACAATGCATGTTAAACGTCTAATTCTTGTTGATGTTGGGTTGTGATTAGTGGTTAACGCACTCTATGAGTTTGAATCGATGTATCATTACATTTATCTCTAGGCGTGACTTAAAATTCTATTCATAGTCCCCTTTTATTGCAATTGAGAGTCTGGATTTGCTTTTTTTTTTTATGTTATATTATTGGTGGTTCTAAAGATTACAAGGTTTCTTTGTATAATTGTATATGGAATATGTTGGTGTAATCTGTTTGTTGTTCAAGGGGAATTGTGGAGTTGAGCTTTATTTTGCTATGGTTAGAGCTAAATTCAGGATTCTTCACACAATTTGTTTTTGAGTGCTACCTTTGAATCAATGATCATTGATTCTTATTGCCGGTTTAGTGTTGGATTGTTTGTGAGTTTTGGAATAACAAGGGATATTGTTGCACTGCAGAGGGTGCCAAGGCTGATGATGGCAGAATTGAGCTGCTTTTGACTCAAGTTAGGGAGAAGGATATCACTGAGCTCATTGCATCTGGTAGGGAGAAGCTAGCTTCAATCCCTACTGGTGATGGCGGTGTTGCAGTAGCCGTTGCTGCTTCTGCTGGTGGCGCTGGTGCTGGTGATGTCGCACCTGCTGCTAAGGCAAAGAAAGAAGAGAAGGTCGAGGAGGATTCTGATGAGGTAAGATTGTGCCATTGTTTATGCTTTTTGTTCTTGTAGGTTGTTCATCCGTCGCTTCACATTGTTTGTTTGTGTTATGTTGCAGGACTTTGGTATCAACCTCTTCAATTAAGGGAGCACTTTTGATCATTCTTGACCAGATATGCTAGAGTTGTCAAACAACTATACCGACCTTTAGAGTTCTCTATACTTAGTAAGTTCCAATTTCTCTGATTGTGCTACAGCTTCGGCTTGAATTTGAGGCTAATATTAAATTTGATGATTTCTAGGGTTTTTTTTGTTTTAACTTCACTGCTGATTTATCACAATTTGATTTCAACAATTTTTTTTTAAATTTAGATTTCCCTCCATCTATTTTCTGATTTTGATTTGGTATTCATTTAGAATTTTTTGTCATTGATTTCGGGTATTTGGTCTTCGCTTTATGGTTTGCCACAACTTGCTTCTTCTTCTCTTTGAGTCGTTGATCCTCAACCCTAATTTGTGGCTCGTATTTTGTTTTTGTTTCTATTGTTTTATGATTTACATTTGGTGTTATTTTGGAATGATATGTTATTTATTTCAGCCTGAGTTGTGGCCTGCTCTTGTTCAATGTGAGTGGCTTTTGATTTTGCACCACTGCCTTGAGGTATTTAATCTTCTCATTCTGATTTCCAAATTCAGTTCTAACCCCTAACTATGAGTTGTTATTTCACATCTCATGCCCACTCCTTTTAGCTTCAGATTGGCAAATTAGGTTCCGGGTTGTCACAAGTAATTTCTCATTCCAATGGTAATTCCCTCTTCTGAACTTTTTAGTTTCTCACATTAATTTGAATTCAATTCGGCTTTCATCATGAATTATGAATTTAGGGTTCCATGTTCTGCTATAATTATCTCCTAGATATATGGGTTGTTCTTTGTATATCTTCATACATATAATTCTCTCTCTCTCTCTCTCTCTCTCTCTACTTCGAGCAGATTCACAAATCTTAAAGGTAACCTCTAATACAAAGTCTTTACATATAATTAATCTTTCACTTAGATTTTCATTTAATATTTTTGGATTTTATTATATGGATATCTTTCTCAATTTTCCTTTGCATGTGGATGTGGTTGTCGATTTAAGCAATAATATATATCCTTTATACTCATACCTACCTACTGCATTTCACAAATTCCATAGATTCTCCATTATGCAGTCTTCTACCTTGTCATTTAGCTTTCCTTTGGATCCCACATATCCCACTTACAAAAATGCTCTTCTCAATATTGACACCCATAACGCCTATAAAACCCGAACCGATAGACGACTTGATGCAGTGTTCACTGGGGATTGTAATGGACATTTTTGTTGTCTTGGACATTACCCAAAGTGGTCCTGAAGGACTTGTCCAATCATGGGTCACAACGGTGAGATCTAGGTAATTAATGTGTTATGTATCGAACATTCTCGAGTTATTGATTTTGTTTACAAAGCAGAGATCACCATTCACCAAACTGTTATGGAGTGGTGATATACTGATATTTGACCTATTGTGACTATCTGTTGGATTTTGTTTACAAAGCAGAGATCACCAAACTGTTATGGAGTGGTGATATTTGACCTATTGTGACTATCTGTTGAGCAACTAAGCTTTTTAAGCGAGTGATGCGATGTTTTATGAAGAGTATAAAATTTGCTTTTGTATTTTTTGTTGATAAGGTAAGAATTCGATTTCAGACATATCTGAAAATCGAAGGCTGGATAAGCCGGCAGACGGTAGAACCGTCTAAAACCAAACATACCATAAAACATACCGGTGCAAACACAAACAAAATGACTACAAAAAACGAAACCAGAAGACCAAATCCAAGCAGGATGTAGCTGAAGAAGACGGAAGAAGCCAAGCTCCACACTGAAGCAGAACCGTAGGTCAGCGATACAGCAGGACCCGATCATCCTGTGGGCAGTGAGGACGAAACTCCAGGGAAGCAGTCAACCCGAGAATGGAGACGCCACTATGCACACTACCACGACCCCAACCCATCCCGACTCCAATCAACAAAGCCAAATCCCAGGAGAAAATCAACAAGCACCGCGAACGTAGAGCCGCACCACGCCTGAGTAAAACGCACCCAGAAACCCTAACGGGATTTAGCACATGCCCATACGAGCGAGATTTGATGCCCTTACGGGATTTTAATCAGATTTTAAATAGTTCTTAATACTATTAATATATAAGAGTTAATATATTAACCAGAAATAAATAAGATTAATATATCAACTAAAATATATTAACAATAAAAACCGCTGTTTCCATATTTTTTTATTTATTTTTTCCAACAAGGCTGCTTCGGGCCCAATCCAAGGCCTTGGGCCCAAAGGAAACAGATGGGACCGAATCAATACCAAACGAGACCCATCAGACCAAGCACCCCATACCCGGAGACGGATATTGTCTGACAAAGTTGAGCAGCGAAGGTGGAGGACCAAAATCCCACACCGACACCGAACAACAAGGAGGAACGTGGAAGCGAGGAGCCCAGGCAAAGGAGGAAGCCACCAGATTTGGCAGTAGCACCGAGGTGCCTAGGTTGAAGACGACGCAGCCCAAAGATGAATTGGGGTCGAAGAGAGGGCAAGCTGCGAACGCCCAGGAGGCACTAAAACCCCAAATTGAAGGGCCGATTTGGGCGAATGGGGGATGAGATCACCAAACACAGCCTGAGGACAAGCCAATTAGGGCTCGAGAAGGAGGAATCCAAGGAGAAAGGTCAGGATTAGGGGTTTCCTATAAGAGGGGTGACACGCGAGGGCGGGAGGGGTATGCCGACGCCGGAGCAGGGGTGGTGGCGGGCTGCTGGTAGTGGCGGCCGAAGCCGCAATTATTCAAGCCGAGGAGACGGATTGGTGACTCCCGGACCGATTTACGAACCCCAAAGGTGGTTTATAACTCCCGAAGGAGGGTTTTCGACCTCCGAAGAGGGGGTACTAAGCCTCCGAAGAGGTGGTAGAAAGCCTCCGAGGAGACGTGGTCGGACCCGGTTGAAGCCGGTGGTGGTTGCTCCTAAGAGGTTGCCCGCTCCCTCTCTCTAGATTTCTAGAGAGATGAGAGAGTAAAATTTTCTTTTGTATTAGTTAGAGCTCAAAGTGTAAGTTTATTTGAGTTATCCAGCTTAATGATAGCCTAAATACAGAACATTTGTAGCTTCTTCATTTCAATTGTCACCATCCAATGGAAGAAATATAGAGTGGGGGATTAGTGGACGATGCTCTACTTTGCTTCCAGGCGTGAAAGCCTCCAAAGCACTAGATGGCTTATGTCTGAATTAATTTTGCCATTGATATGTAATGAATATTGAGTTTGCATATATGCATGAATGAAAACTGATGGATAAGCTGATTTTGACTTCCATATTTTGGTTATTGGCATATTATTTTTTTATACAATTTTCTTGCAGCTAAAAAACTCAATTCTCACTAGTATGAAATCTGTCACATTGCATGACGGAGGAGCTGTGGAGCTGTGGGACTTGTCTAGAAATTTTCTCATTTCGAGGCGTGCAAAGCACGCCCCATTAACCTAGTATATATATAACGATATATATAGTTATAAGTTGTCAATATTTGGTATCTGCAGTTAGTGTCGTGTTAGTAGTCGCAATCTTACGAGCAATTCGCCTTCTGAAGACTCTCCGGAGACGGATGCAATCCAAACCAACCTCTCCTGCAGTAGTAGATGTCGAGAACATAAGCGGAACGATGGATCGCTTTCTTGAGAACATGGCGAAGGTAAGACCGCAACGCTACACCTCCGAACAGCTCGAGGAGTACACACAAAAGTGTAGAATAATATGATTGACATAAAATCCTCCTTAGGGTTTCATTCCTCATCATATCAATATATATAGATTACAAGTGAGTTAGACTGGGCCTTAGGCCCATACACTATACAATGTGTAAATATGTAATCTATCAAACCCCCGCAGTCGAAACTGAAGGGTCCCGAACAGTGAGACTGGAACAAAAATCGAGGAACAACTGGCGAGGTAAACCCTTGGTGAAGATATCAGCATACTGATAGGAGGATGGGACATGTAGTACACGAACATGTCCAAGAGCAACCTTGTCCCGAACAAAATGAAGATCAAGCTCAATGTGCTTCGTGCGCTAATGTTGGACTGGGTTACTGGCGAGATAGACAGCAGAAACGTTGTCTGTGTAGACGAGGGTTGCCTTTTGCAGAGGGCAACGGAGCTCAAGCAGGAGATTGCGCAGCCAGGAGCACTCGGACACAACGTTGGCGACACCTCTGTACTCAGCTTCCGCGCTGGATCGCGACACCACTGACTGACGCTTTGCCGACCACGACACAAGAGTGTCATTGAGGAAGACACAGTAACCAGACGTAGAGCGACGTGTGTCAGGACATCCACCCCAATCCGCATCCGTGTAGGCGATGAGGTCTTGCCGTGAGGAAGGGGAGATCATGGTGCCCATATCCAGTGTACCACTGATATACCGAATGATTCTCTTCAAGGCCTGAAAGTGCGGCTCTCTAGGCGCATGCATAAACAGACAGATCTGTTGAACGACATAGTTGATGTCTGGCCGTGTAAAGGTAAGATATTGTAACGCCCCAGCAAGACTCCGATACAGTGTGGGATCATCAAACAGAGGACCAGAGTGTGCACTGAGCTTGTTGGAGGAATCGACAGGTGTGGCGACAAGCTTACAGTTGCTCATCTTGGCCCGAGCAACAATTTCGGCCGCATACTTACTCTGAGAGAGAAACAACCCAAACGCATGATGCTGCACGGAGACCCCCAAGAAATAAGTCAACGGCCCAAGATCAGACATGGCGAACTCAGAGCTCAACTGGGCAATGATGGTTGTCCGAAGTGCATCAGAGGAGGCGGTGAGAATGATGTCGTCGACATAAAGTAACAGGAAAGCCATGTCTGTGCCTCTGCGATAGATAAAGAGAGAGGAATCGGAGCGGCTGCCGACGAAACCCAAGCGGAGCAGATGGGATGCAAAGCGCTGAAACCACGTCCGAGGGGCCTGTTTCAGACCATACAGAGAGCGCTTCAGGAGACAGACGTGCTTGGGGCGATCAGAATCAACGAACCCTGGCGGCTGAAACATATAAACGGTCTCATTCAGATGGCCATGCAGAAAGGCGTTCTTGACATCCAGCTGATGAATAGCCCAATGTCGCGATAATGCTAAGCTCAGGACCAACCGTATAGTGGCAGGCTTGACCACGGGGCTGAATGTCTCATCACAACCAATACCTACCTGCTGAGCTCGACCATTAACCACAAGATGAGCTTTGTAACGTTCCAACGTGCCATCAGAGCGGAACTTATGTCTGAAGAGCCACATGCAGCGAATGACGTTCGCCTCGGGAGGACGAGGAACAAGAACCCATGTACTATTCCTTGTAAGGGCCCTGTATTCGTCGAGCATAGCCGCCTTCCAATTCGGGTCGAGGAGGGCTGTTTTGTGGGAGGTGGGTATGGGGGAAAGCGAGGTCGGGGTGGATGCGAGAGGGGCATTGGTGTAATGGCCCGGATATAAATATCCGGGATACGTTTCGAATGTCGGATACCTTCGTTCGGATGTTGCAATTTAGGTACGGGTCGAGGTTTCAAACCTCTAATCAGTGGAAGTTTCATAAATTCAGTTTAAACGAAAGTGAAGTGGAAATATAATTTAGATACAAAAGCCACGGCAAGGCCGGGTCAAAACCAAAACATAATTCTAAAATTGAATGGCCAGATTAACGGGGTTAGACAGATTTCTTTGCAATCGCCGGGGGACTTTCCCATGCCATTTAAACAGGGAGCAATCATACCTAAAAACATTTGGTGCGAGTGGGGTCAGACCGAGGCCCCAACACGCTCTGTCCAGCAAGCGAACATACACATACGCTAATAATAAAGATGATGCAGATGCGGAAATTAAATCACACTAGCATGATCCTAATTTACAATATGCGAGAAATAACTGTAAAGGCGCCCAAAGAATGCCAAGTGGCATGTCCCTCTCCTACCTCTGCACCCCTTTCCGTTAGTGCAGAGACCGGCCGGTTCGATGCTATAGCATATCATATCTCATCATCATATCTCATCATCATAACATAAATTAAAATAAATAAATCATGCCCGATGGTGCTGGGCTATCATCATGCTCATATCGACTCGATAGACTCAGGGCACCCGATGGGGCTGGGCTACCCTATGACCCTAGCAAAGACTCTAGGACTATCACAGATACGGCCGTTCTGTTTCATACGCGTAAAGAAATAGAATGCTCAATCACAAGTGCAACCTAGCATGATACTACATGGCATGCTTTAATGCTTATGCAACACCTAGTATGTCATACATTCACAAGCCGGTAATCTCTTTCGAATCTGAGTAAGCCCATAAAGGAACTTACCTGAATAAGCCGAACAGGAGAGAACAAGGCAGAGCAGAATCCAAGAAATGAATCACCGATAGCAAGCAATGTCCAACATATCACAATCACCTAATAACATACAAATGCATAAGTCTATCTAATTCACACAAGGCGCCCCTAATTATCATACATCTCTTCTCATATCTCATTTCAGATTATTCCATCTCATTTCATCACAAACCATATCTCATTTCAAAACAACCTCTCAAAGAACTCAACTTAGAAAATCAAACAACTCTTTTAAAATCGCTTATCCAAATCCCGACATTACACATTTAAACCTTATGGCTCATTTTCCCAAAATCATATAATAGAAATCGTTCCGGCATGTTTCTTATTTCAAAAACATTATATAAATAAACTCCAATATTAAATCATCAAGATAATTTCTATGCTCACAAATAATATTCATAAATCAACAATTCACTTTAAAATTCCTAACTCTCATATTTAAATCCTCATAAAAGCATCATTTAAATAATCCAAATATTATAATCTTAAAACAATAACAATATATAATAATTAATTTCTCGGAATTTATAATTATAACCAAACCCAAAACTATAATAATATTCAAATATTTTCCACATACTATCCATAAAATCTCAAAACAATAACCATAAGTATATACATAACCCAATATCAAATATTATCACTTTTAAAATCTTTTTAAATATAAATATTAATAATTTAAGAACATATAAATATATATATTCATCTTACTAAAATCAGAAATAATAACAAAATATAATATACACATATATATATATATATATATATATATATATATATATATATATATATATATATATATATATATATATATAATCATAACACATATATATATTCTACACATAACAACTTAAAACCATAAAACACCCAAAAGGAAATCTGAAAAGATAAGCCCAACCCGAAACCCAAAACCCAGCCCAAGACCCGACCCGGATCCAGCCCAATGGAAGCCCAAAGGAGAGAAGGAACCAAGAACCCAGTCCGGATTCCATGAAATGAAAGGGAAAGAAAGGACCCGATTTAGGAAATGGTATAACCCGGATCCGAGGGTCAAAGCCCAGCAGAATAGGCCCAAGAGCTTCCCCTTCGTCTTCAACCTCAGCCGAAGCAGAGGACGAGCAGAGAGCGACGCCGGGATGGAAGAAGGAGAGGAAGGAGGGGCTAGCCGGCGGCTTTTTGGCTCGAGGTTTCACCCCGATGATCGATACGGATTTCCGATCAAGACCCACCCAAAATTACCCAAACGAGCGAAAGGAGGAAGAAGAAGGAAATCTCACCGAGGGAGTCGGATTTCCGCCAGGGAACTTCGCCGGAGATCGCTTTGGCTCGTCGGCTGCTCGGTTAGGCTTCCTCAGAGGTGGGGCTGTGTTCGTCTCGGCCTGGGTCGGAGATAGAAGGTCAATCGAATGGATCTTAGTTCGCTTGGAAGTGAAAAGGAAGAGGAGGGAAGAAAAATCGAAGCCCTTACCAAATCTGATTCACGAAACAGGGCGGGGAGGAGACAAGGTGTTGCGCGGTTCATCGACGTCGGAGGAAGCTGTCGCCGCTGGCTCAAGGTAGAAGGTGGGAAGCCAAAAGAGGAGGAGCTGAGCCTTGCCCTCGGCAAAACAGAGGAGGCTACGGGGTGCTCGGCTGTTGCTTCGACGGGAGGCAGAGGTGCTGGTGGCTGTCGGCAGCCAAGAGAAGGAGATGGTGGCGGCTGAAAGAGGAGGAGGATGGTGATGATGGTTGTTGAAGATATGGAGGAAAGGAGGAAGCTTTTGGGGGGTTTTGTTTGAGGGAACGGGAAGAGAGAATCAAGAGAGGGTGAGGGTCTGATGGAATGGGCACACACACAATGGGTGTGGCTGCTACAGAAGGCAGTGAAAGGGAGAGGGAGGAGGGAGGGGGACCAGCTGCGATGTACAGGAAACCAGGGAGTGAGCAGAGAAAGAGAGAGAGAGAGAGAAGAAAATAAAAAGGAAAGAAATTAAATTATATGTGGTCCCAACAATACCCAATTCAAATTAGTGGAAAAGACTCAAAACCCGCTCGCCCGATCGAATTCCGACTAAAACAATTTTAATAAATCAAAGTTCGATCAGATTTCACGATAATCGGGATTAAACAATTTCAATCAATTCGGAGCTTAATTAAATTTTAATAATACTCGGACTCGAAGTCGAAAATCGAATCCCGTCAAAATCCGAAATTTAATGATGCCGGAATAACTAAAATCCAAAACTTGATGCTTGAGGACGGTTTTTTTTTTCCACTTTTACAAATTGAATAGAATACTAGTATATTTAATTAAAATAATATTAAAATAATATAAAAATATATTCGGCCTTTACAATTGGGGAGTGTGGGGACGGGGTGGAATGCGGCGGCGTGCGCAGCACTAGGCCGCGGCCGTGGCACGGAGGCGGGAGGTGCAGCAGGGAAGGTGAGGGGTGCTGCGGCCGCCGCACTTGGCCGCGGGCACCGCAGGTCGCTGCGGCCGCCACAATGTGTGGCGGGATTGTGTGTTGCGGGGTGGGGGGCTGCGGCCGCCGCAAAGTGCGGCGGGCGCCACAAGTGGCCGCGGCCGCTGCAAGGGGCCTCGGGGTGGGGTGCTACGGGGTGATGGGAGTGGGAGGTATGCATGGAGACACCTGAACACACCGGAGATGCTACTGGTGTGAGGTCTGGTGGGAGGGGGTGGGGGCGGCGGAAGGGGAGAAACAGTAGCACCGGGAGAGCGCTGGTCAAGGAGGAAGTGTGGGAAGGGAGACTCCGACTCAGACGGGGAGACAACAGGGTTGGGAGAGGGGAGAGGAGGTGACGAGAATGGAAAGCGGGACTCATCAAATGTGACATGGCGCGACAGTATAAGCCTATGGCTTTGAAGATCGAGACAAAGGTAACCGCGATGATGAGACGGATACCCAAGGAATACACATAGAGTGGAGCGCGGGTGAAGTTTGTGTGGGGCTGTGAAGGACTGGTTTGGGAAGCATAAGCACCTGAAGGTACGAAGGTGATCATACCTAGGCAGGGTGCCATATAATGCCTGAGTGGGTGAGCGATGCTGGAGGGTAGTAGAGGGGAGGATGTTGAGGAGATAACATGTGGTTGATAAGGCGTGAGGCCAATAGGCGAGGGGGATGGATGCGTGAAACAGGAGAGAGCGCATCATGTTGGTTATAGTGCGGATGATTCTTTCGGCCTTGCCATTCTGCTGAGATGTATAGGGGCATGATAGGCGATATGAGATGCCATTTGTGGTGAAGAAAGTGTGAAAGTTCTTGTTATCAAATTCACGGCCATTGTCACATTGGAAGCATTTGATGGATGTTTGAAACTGTGTTTTAATGTAGGCATGAAATTTGAAAAAAATAGGAAACACTTGGGACTTGAAGTGCAATGGAAAAACCCATAAAAAATGAGTGTAATCATCAAGAAATAAAAGGTAGTACTTGTGACCATCCTTGCTAGGCACAAGAGAGGTCCAAATATCACTATGAATGATATCAAAAGGTGCAAGGGTAGAGGTCAAAGACCGCTGAAAAGGCAGTCTTGCATGTTTGCCTAACTGACAAGAAGAACATAAACTAGAGCGTAACTCTTTATTACAGGGGACAAGACTCTTAGAACGAAGGACATCTAAAACTGCCTTTTTAGCGATAAATCAATTTTAATAAATAAAAGTTCGATCAGATTTCACGATAATCTGGATTAAACAATTTCAATCAATTCGGAGCTTAATTAAATTTTAATAATACTCGGACTCGAAGTCGAAAATCGAATCCCGTCAAAATCCGAAATTTAATGATGCCGGAATAACTAAAATCCAAAACTTGATGCTTGAGGACGGTTTTTTTTTCCACTTTTACAAATTGAATAGAATACTAGTATATTTAATTAAAATAATATTAAAATAATATAAAAATATATTCGGCCTTTACAATTGGGGAGTGTGGGGACAGGGTGGAATGCGGCGGCGTGCGCAGCACTAGGCCGCGGCCGTGGCACGGAGGCGGGAGGTGCAGCAGGGAAGGTGAGGGGTGCTGCGGCCGCCGCACTTGGCCGCGGGCGCCGCAGGTCGCTGCGGCCGCCGCAATGTGTGGCGGGATTGGGTGTTGCGGGGTGGGGGGCTGCGGCCGCCACAAAGTGCGGCGGGCGCCACAAGTGGCCGCGGCCGCTGCAAGGGGCCTCGGGGTGGGGTGCTACGGGGTGATGGGAGTGGGAGGTATGCATGGAGACACCTGAACACACCGGAGATGCTACTGGTGTGAGGTCTGGTGGGAGGGGGTGGGGGCGGCGGAAGGGGAGAAACAGTAGCACCGGGAGAGCGCTGGTCAAGGAGGAAGTGTGGGAAGGGAGACTCCGACTCAGACGGGGAGACAACAGGGTTGGGAGAGGGGAGAGGAGGTGACGAGAATGGAAAGCGGGACTCATTAAATGTGACATGGCACGACAGTATAAGCCTATGGCTTTGAAGATCGAGACAAAGGTAACCGCGATGATCAGATGGATACCCAAGGAATACACATAGAGTGGAGCGCGGGTGAAGTTTGTGTGGGGCTGTGAAGAACTGGTTTGGGAAGCATAAGCACCCGAAGGTACGAAGGTGATCATACCTAGGCAGGGTGCCATATAATGCCTGAGTGGGTGAGCGATGCTGGAGGGTAGTAGAGGGGAGGATGTTGAGGAGATAACATGTGGTTGATAAGGCGTGAGGCCAATAGGCGAGGGGGATGGATGCGTGAAACAGGAGAGAGCGCATCATGTTGGTTATAGTGCGGATGATTCTTTCGGCCTTGCCATTCAGCTGAGATGTATAGGGGCATGATAGGCGATATGAGATGCCATTTGTGGTGAAGAAAGTGTGAAAGTTCTTGTTATCAAATTCACGGTCATTGTCACATTGGAAGCATTTGATGGATGTTTGAAACTGTGTTTTAATGTAGGCATGAAATTTGAAAAAAATAGGAAACACTTGGGACTTGAAGTGCAATGGAAAAACCCATAAAAAATGAGTGTAATCATCAAGAAATAAAAGGTAGTACTTGTGACCATCCTTGCTAGGCACAGGAGAGGTCCAAATATCACTATGAATGATATCAAAAGGTGCAAGGGTAGAGGTCAAAGACCGCTAAAAAGGCAGTCTTGCATGTTTGCCTAACTGACAAGAAGAACATAAACTAGAGCGTAGCTCTTTATTACAGGGGACAAGACTCTTAGAACGAAGGACATCTAAAACGGCAGCACTGGGATGGCCAAGGCGTGCATGCCACAGGTTGGACGACGATGCCAAGAGGGCGACCGGGCACGACGGACGGGATGTAGATGGCGGTGTGACAGGGTAGAGCTCCCCGGTGTTGTTACATCTCAGGCGAGTAACCCCCGTATTAAGATCCTTCATAGAGAAACCAAAAGGATCGAACGCAAGGGAAACGTTATTGTCGCTAGTGAACCGACGGACAGAGATAAGGTTTTTGACAAGCTTTGGAGCAATCAGGACATTGTTAAGGTGTATGGGGTGGTTTGGGGTCTGTAATGTGGCTTGGCCAATACCCGAAGTAGCAAGGCGACCACCATTGCCGACGATAATAGAGTGTGCAGGACCGTTAAAGGAAATAGAAGAGAGGGTACCTGAGGAGTTCGTCATATGTGAGGTGACACCAGTGTCCATGTACCAAGAAGAGTCTGCAGGTGTCAGCGGCATAGAGGAGAAGGCGTGTTGCTCATCGGGCGGAACATAGCCTTGATCAGACGATGTCAGATAGGCTTGAGGACCGGCAAGTCGAGGGGCAGGATAGCCGAAGTGCATCCACTGAGGGTTGAAGCCAGGCACTGGGGACCATCTAGGGGCGGCGTTCCAAAGGTGAGGGCCACCAGGCCACAATTGCGGCGGGCGCAGCACTAGGCCGCGGCCGCTGCCGCTGCCCTGCTGCGGAGAGCGCGCCTGACTGGGGACGAAGACAGGAGGCGAGTAGGCGGTGGAAGGGCTTCTGAAGTAGCAGGAAGCGGGTAGGGGGATGCAATTATTGATGCCGGAGAAAGTGAGAGCAGAATGGAATGGAGGCGGGTTGTCGGCCATATTGCCCAGAGGGAGAGGGGTTGCGGAAGGGAAGGAGGGCGGTGGTTAGGGCGGCGGGAGGGACTGCCGAGAGGGAGAGGGGTGGCGGCACAGGCGGCGGATCGAAATAGGTTTCCGCTAGGACGAAAAGCCTGATACCATGTAGAATAATATGATTGACATAAAATCCTCCTTAGGGTTTCATTCCTCATCATATCAATATATATAGATTACAAGTGAGTCAGACTAGGCCTTAGGCCCATACACTATACAATGTGTAAATATGTAATCTATCAAAAAGTACTCCAATAAGCTCGGTTCTGGAGGGTTCGGAGTAGTCTACAAAGGGTGCCTTCCAGAAGGAGTTCCGATTGCGGTCAAAGTTCTCAGCAACAACATCACTGAGCAAGCGGAGAAGCAGTTCATGGCGGAGGTAAACACCATAGGCTTCGTCAAGCTCTACGGTTACTGCTTCGAGCCTGAGGTCAAAGCTCTGGTCTACGAGTTCATGAAGAACGGTTCCCTTGATAGGTTTGCACCATCTTCAACCATGTTCTATCTATTTTTCTCCTTATCATAACTTTACACCTCGTTTATTTTTTTATTAAAATTTATTCTCATTTTATCTAACTCTAATGGAAAACCTCTTCGCTTTTATATATGTCCCACCATCATTGAAAAAAAAATAGAGTTATTTTTTCATTAAAAAAAATAAAATTACAAAAAGAGAGAGGTTCTCTACAAAGGTAACCTCTTCTATTTCATTACCTTAAATGTAGGGTATAACCAAAGGTTTAGATGCTCTCATAATGTTGAGATGTTTATATATTACAATAATTACAATTTCCGAAAGTTGAAATCGATATATCACTTATATATCTTGATATTACTTGAGGGTATAAGTAGATGAGCTACTCCACTCACTCATTTGCAATTGTTTTCTCTTATCTTAGGTTAATTTTCGATCCCACAAGAGGTATACAACCGGCGCTTGACTGGGACAAGCTGCATAAAATCGCAGTTGGGACAGCGAAAGGGATCGCATACCTGCACGAGGAGTGCGAGCACAAGATAATCCACCACGACATCAAGCCAGGAAACGTGCTCTTGGATTCAAACCTCGATCCAAAAGTTGCGGATTTTGGCCTGGCGAGGCTAAGCAACAGGGACAACACGCACGTAGTGATGTCGGGGTTCAAGGGGACGCCAGGCTACGCGGCACCTGAGGTGTGGACGTCATACGTGACCCACAAGTGCGATGTGTACAGCTTCGGGATGCTGCTGTTTCAGATCGTGGGGAGGAGGAGGAACCACGCCACGCATCTAAGTGGCACGAGCAAGGAGTGGCTTCCGAGATGGAGCTACGAGAAGATTGTTAGGAACGGTGAGGTGGTTGAGATGTTGTGGGAGTGCGGAGTGGAGGACGACGCAATGGAGAAGGTGGAGAGGGCGGTGAAGGTGGCGCTGTGGTGCGTGCAGTACTCCCCGGCGGCGAGGCCGGAGATGGGGGTAGTGGTGAAGATGTTGGAGGGTGTGATGGAGATCGGTATGCCTCCAAATCCATTTAGTTATTTGGAGGAGAGGTTTGAATCGCGAGATGGGGAGGAGGAAGGCGATAGCACCTGCACCAGTGCCGTTAGCTCCAATCTAAGGGCTAGTGGAGATCATACGCAACACTCGGTGTATCATTCGGTGTATCACTAAATTATTCAGATATAATTTTATTTTTAAAAAAAAAGTTTTAAAAACTATATTTGAATTTTATGTATTGGAGTAATTTATAGGTCTACGAAGATAAAGTGTTAGGTGTGATATGCAATGTTTAGGGCATCTTTTACTCAGATTGTTGAAACGAGGATCAACATTGGAATCAAGTTGACTTAATTATTAATCGGTCTTGATTTAAGAGATTAGAGAGGGTTATGTCCTAGATACTTCATCCGTCTCAAAATTTAAGTCGTTTTAAAATTTTGTATAAATTTTAATAAAACACTCATCCCTCAATCAACATCATCATTCAACTAATTTTTTCATAAATTTTATTATTTTCTAATACCCGCTATATTTTTTAACCAATCAAAATCTTTTAAAAAGTCAACAACACACAAATCAATACAAATCATTACTATCCTCTAACTAGAAAACCTAAAATGACATATATTTTAATACAAGAAAAAAGACCTAAAACTACCTAAATTTCAAGACGGAGGAAGTAGAAAATTTTTATTACAATATATATATATATACGGTATGTTTTTATTTTTGAGATTTTTAGTTTAATATATATTTTGTAATTCGATATTCAACTGGACGTTTGAAGATTGAATATACATAAAATTACTTCACACGTCATTTAATAAATTAGGATGCTTCTATCTTTTATTAAATTTTATATCTTCATACTATAATTAAACTTAAAGTTTTGAATCAATATATTATATTAAAATATTTAACAATTGTGTAATAAATTAATCCCGATTTTTACTTATATTATAACTACTCATTTATAAAACATGAGAGTATATATCTTCAAAAAAATTAATTTAATTTTCTCTTTGTTTTTTTTTCAAAAAAAAACAATAATCTCATCCAGACAGATTTTTGGCCAAGTTGCTTGTTTCGTGTCCACGAGGTAACAAAATGTCCAATTATTCATCCACTCCTACTACTTCATTATTCAATGGTTAAATTTGGTGAATCTCCATTTTAGATGTGAATATTAAGTAAATGTCCATTTTTTTACATAATTAAGTAAATGTTCATTTTTTCCAAAAATACCCCTCCTTTCCCATCCCTAACCCTTCCCCCTTCCCCGTTTGACCATTTTTAATTTTAACATTGACTAGTCAACATTGACCATTTTGGTCAACGCCTGCATTTGGTGACAGTTTTTTGGTGACAATTGACTTTTTTGTGACATTTTATTTTTTTTCTAGTGACATTTAACAGAATTTTTTTTCTAGTGACATTTACGAAACACTGTCATCAAATTATTTTCACCGACAAGTGAACACTGTCACCAAACATTGTCACAAACCAATTTTCACCAACTAAAAAACGTTGTCACCAATCTATTATCCCTAAACAGAGAACATTATCACCACCCCTATTGTCAACAACCTACGTTAGTAATTTGTTGTCACCAACAATAAAATAGTGTCATCAACCTATTGTAATCAAAATATTATTTCAATAAATATTTGTCACCAAGACCATGTAATTACAAAAAAATTGTCATTACCATATTAAATATCACCAAGATAGTGTCACCAATAAAAAAAAATCGGAGAGCCCTAGGTATACCATGCCATTAGACTTGAGCTAATTTATAAACCACGCACTTACACTTTCATCAACTAAATAATTACTAAATTTGATTTAAACTAGTTTATAAACCACGCACTTACATTGTCACCAATTTTTTTGTCACCAACTATTAAAAATTGTCACCACCTATTTCCTTAACTAAATAAAATTGTCACCAACTCCGGAACATTGTCACCATATTATTTTCTTAAACGTATTATCACCAACTACGTACAAAACATTAACTCACTTTTGTCATGAAATTGAAACCCTAGAACTAGGGGAGCATAGACCCTAAAGGGGATAAAGTTAAGCAGACGAAAATTTAATGTATAGTATGGTTTAGGGTTTAGGGCCTCGCCCCTAAACCCTAAACCCTAAACCCTAAAATGTGTGTACAGTACTAATATCATACCGTTGTCACCTAATATTAACTCACTTTTGTCACCAAATTGAAACCCTAGATCTAGGTGAGCATAGACCCTAGTAGGGCTAAAACTAAGCATACGAAAATTTAATGTACGCTATCACCAACCTTTTGTCACCAACTATAAAACACAATTACCACCTATTATCACCTACTACAAAACACTGTCACCAACCTATTGTCCCTAACTATGAAAAATGTCATCAACCTATAATCACCAAATACAAAACATTGTCACCACTCTATTTTTCACAAACCAATTATAGTCAATCTATTGTCACCAACAACATAACATTGTCACCAAATTATTTTCACAAACCTATTGACTATTGTCATAAACTACAAAACAATATCACCGACCATTTATTGTCACCAACTATAAAACACTATCACTAACCTATTGTCACCAATCATAGAAATATGTCTCCAACTACAAATATTGTATGAGAACCTCAAAATCTCAATTGATGATAAAAGTGCACTCATATCTTTCGCCATTTCCCATTTCCTTCACATACTCCAAACTCAAGTTATACAGAATCAAATGCACAATTCAAGAAATTCACTACCTTTCAAAACAAAGCATAATCAATCAAAACAAACCAATTCAATCCAAGGGAAAAATCCAATCTCACAATCGCCCAGTTGAAAAACCCTAGAGCTACCATCTTCACCCCATTTCTCTTAGGCATTTTATCGAATATATTGAGTGCATGGTTAAAACAAATGTCTAGAAAATTCCAAATCTCATAAAACATCAAATGACCTCACAACCCTCCTCATTACATAGGTCAACAATCTGGAAATTAATTGAATATCAATTCTTAATGTCATCAATCATTTAGTAGGAAAGAGGCCATCCAATCCACCAAATACTCATGAAAATAGAATTTTATCGACACAAAAGACAAAATTAAAAGTACAATTCAAACTTACTTCTAATTTTTAGTACCAATTGTCGACAACAAGTGAATAACCAAAGCACTGTATGTCGAGGAAGGCGTAGAAATTGAATCGAAGATTCGGAACCAACAGCAAGCATGTGCGCTCGACGACTTTGAGAGTCATGCGCTCGATCCTCTGATCCCCGACGGCATCAAGAGACGGCAGGGACGCCAGATCCTCGACGGAGACGCAAATCTTTGCGGAGAGCGGGGCGGCTCCAAGGGCGGTGAGCTGCGGGGGGAGGTGGAGTAGGTGCCGGTGTCGGGCCAGGGGAGAGAGAGGATGGCGGAGGGACGGGGGGACAGTGATGGCGCCACAGTAGAGGAAGGAGGAGCCGAGGGAATGGATGTAGACGGCGATGGCCTTGCCGGCGGGGAGGGAGTGAGTTGAGGAGGAAGATCGAGCGTTTATTGACAGAGGAGAGGGGGGTTAGGTGGGGAGGTGATTTAATTATAACAAGGGTAGTTTGGGTATTATGAAAATAAAATGGACACTTACTTAATAACCAATTTAAAATGGACATTTAGCTAATTAGATATTCTAGATGGACATTTGACCAAATTATTTCTTATTCAATCCACATTGAGTCATTGACCCCCCTTTTTTTTCCAAGAAATCAAATTTTAAAAAACTTAAAATAATTAAAAATTTGAAAGTATTTCCAAAGTAATTTAACAACTATTTCCAAAGTAAAAAAACAATTATGCCCTTAGGCCGTGTTTTTCAAGGGATGTTAGGGATACTAGGAATATTAATATTTTATTCTTCTCTTTCCGCCACATCATCCTAGCATCTCATTCTCATTTTTCCCACTTTATCAATAGCATCTCTAACATTCCAAAACTCATCATTTCCTATCAATTCAATTTACAAATATACCCCTCTTCAATAATTATTTTCATTCTCGATTATATTATTATATTCAGTTTTTTATAATTAAATTATTATTATTAATTTAATATTTTAAATATTGCATAGTCTTTTATTCCAGAAAAATAAACGCATCTTCTTAATAATTTGTACTATTGAAAAATAATCAAAAATAATTTTTTGGGTATTATTATACGTAATTGTATACCAAAACAAATATTTTTTTAAAAATATGGTCAAACGTATTCGAAATTGATGTCTATGTGTAGAGAAAAATAAATCTAGTATTGTGGTAATTTTTTTATTTTTTTATTTTTACATTTTCAATGTCGAAAATTAGATTTTCGCTATTTTAATTGTGTTGCCCAGCTGCCGTCCAGATCGCGACACATGGCCTCCATCCAACCATGCTGATCGTTTGGACACTCCCGCTTTTAAGCCGACGTCGTTTTTGCCTGTAAATTTCAAGAAAAAAAACACCGAACAACTTGCCTCTGACACATATCCACTTCTCTTTCCAAGAATCGATATTCGGTAAGTATCGTTCTAGTATCTCTCCTCCCTCTTTCTACATTTTTTTTTATTATGAAATATTACAAGTATCCCTACTAGGGGTGGGCACAAATCCCGCAAATCCCGGGCCCGTCCCGGTCCCGTCCCGGGCCCGTCCCGATCCCGGCGGGATTTGAAAAAAAAATAACGAATCCCATCCCGGTCCCGTCCCGCAAAAATTATGCGGGACGGGACGCGGGACGAGGATTTCCTATCCCGCAAATCCCGTCCCGTCCCGCATATATACATATATATATATTATGCATATATAAAATATATATACATACCCTTTGTCAAAAAACAAAAAGAAGTATATATACTTACTGAGTTACTGTATAATATATATTAATATATATACTTCCCTTCCCCTTTGCCAAAAAGAAGTATGTATATATACATACTGTATACGTTGCATATATACACATATATATATTGCATACTTTGTATCAGTGTGTGTCTATATTTATGTTGTGTATAATTATATGTATAATGTGTCCAATAGATATATATATGAAAAAATCGTAAAATATTATAAATCTATATATATGTTACACTTTTGAAACCGTAAAATATATAAGAATTTTAAAATTTTTATAATGTTTTTTATTTGAGGGACAGGGCCCGTCCCGTCCCGGTCCCGTCCCGTCCCGTGAGGGACAGGGCCCGCGCGGGATTGAAAAAAAAGTAGTGAATCCCGTCCCGGTCCCGTCCCGCAAAAATTACGCGGGACGGGACGCGGGACGACCCTCATCCCGTCCCGTCCCGTCCCGCGCCCACCCCTAATCCCTACAGTATTTGGCCGATAAATATGGTCTTAGAAGTTAGAACACACAATCCATAAAAGCGCTAAAGCTAGTATTTCTTTAAAATTTCAATAATAATTATAATAATGTTTCAGTACATGATTTCACAATAACCTTGATTCTAAGATTACATTACATAGGTATATATATATGGGAACAAATCATAATACAAATCCTATGTATGTGGAGTGTAAGTGTAAACAAAAAAAAAATCACTCTTCTTTAATAACACAACAACACCTACGGGAATCAAGCTCACAGTAATGAGAGCGATTAGGGTAGCCATTTTTGGTGCAGAGGAAGGCACATTCAGATTGGGATTGGCATCCTCCCACGTATTTGCAGAACTCTTCATCTATTGCTTCTCTTCGACTCTCTACATCATATCATCCACATCCATTTTAATTTATCCATCATCTATTTATACTTTCTGTTTTATACCGAGTATTAACAATAATTAATTAACACGTACGATTATATATTTCCCGATATTAGTATATGATACGGAGTATCAATAAAGATTATATATTTTCGACATATTTTTAAGCAGCTGACTCATTATTATGTATTATACACATTTTTTTTAATATAATTTCATATTTAGTAATAATAAGTATAAATTTATAAAACAAAAGTAATAATTTTTTTTATATAGTTTTTAGTTTCTTAAAAAATGTATAAAAAATCAAAATACTTATATTTTTTTAATGGAGAGAGTATCTATTTTGGATATGAAACCAAACGGACCCTCGGATATACTATTATAAAACAGTCTTTCTAATTTAAAAGCTCAATCGAAAAGATTTCCTACAAAATAAAGAAGCGATTCTAAGGAAAACAATATTTAAAAAAACGGTTTTTCTATCCTATGCCCTTGACACTAAATTGGGAAAGATTCCCTACAAAAAAGGCAAGCGACCCTAAAAAATCTATTTAAAAAAGGCTAAACTAATTAAAAGTTTAAAAAAAATTTCCAATTTAGTGTCTTATCCTATGCCCTTGGGACATAGGATAGAAAAATCGTTTAAAAAAAAGGCTAAAATAATTGAAATTTGAAAATTCTTCTTAAGAGCATAGTTTAGAAAAACTGATTATAAAATTACAAATTCCTAGGAAAAAAAGACAAAAGATAATCGATGGAAATTAATTCCTTTCTTATAATTATACAGTATGAATTTTTGTGGATTTAATTTGTGTGAGTTTGGTATTTGATTAGATTAGATTAGATGGAGATAATTAATTATTAAGTTTATGAGTATTTCTTAAAAGGAGAGAAAAAAGAAAAGCAATTTCCAAAGAACTAATATACGGTGGTGGTGGTGGTCGGAGATGGATCATTTAATTACCTGCAGTAACAGCGGTAGCAATGATAAGGAAGGAGAGGAGGACAAGGAGAAGCTTCTTGGACGTCATTGACGCTATTTCCATCACCAACTTATTTTTATTTTTCTTTCTGTTTTTATTTTTAATGTGGAATGTGTAAGAATGCAGATTTTATAATGGGAAAAAAATGCTCAAAATAGGAATACTCTAGCTATAGTAATTTCTTTTTTTTTTCTCCACATCTTGAGAATTTACCGGTTAATGTTTGGTCGTTTTATTTATTATGGTTTGCAACTATAAGCCTCCGGTACATCATACACGTGTTACAGTTTCTAAAGCTTGTTTGAAGCTTTAAAAAAAGTTTTCTATTGATCACAGAGATTTTTTTAACAAAATCAAAGTATTTTATTGGTGGTATTTTTGTATCATTTTAATTATTTCCACCAATTAAAACAAGTATGTATGAGTGCATCTAATTACGAAATTAACCAACAAACAGAGCCATGAAATCATGAATCATGAATACCAAAGAGAAACTTTAGCATAATAAGAGCTAAACAGATTCCACTCCAATTACAAACCATAAGTCCAGAACTATAATTTTATTTTTAAACAAACATCCAAAAGGATACATTTTAGGCTTTACAGTTTACACAACAAACAAACAAACAAATCACACAAAATACAATCACGACTTTACACCAATTTCTTTTTCTTTTTCTTTTTCTTTTTCTTTTTAAGAAAACAACCAGGAAGGGACAAATAGGGTAAAACTGTAAAAGTATGATAGTGTGTCCTCTTGAGCAAAGAACCCAGAAAAAGAATGACCTAAGCTAACGAATCTGTAAATTGTAATTGTAAAGTTGTGACAGTGGTGAAGGTAAAAACAGGAAGAGAAGAAATAAAAAATCACTCTTCAAGTTCTGATACCAGTTTTCAATACCAATATGAACAACCAACCTTGATTTTCTGAATGAGCAGGAGGAAGGGCTTAGAACAGGTCAAACTTCTTCTTTTGAGCGTCTTGCTTCCATCTGGGTAACTTGTAAAACTGTTCCTTCGTCACTCCGAAAACGGTCTGAAACTCTTCATCGGATAGATAGGACTAGACAAAGCGAGGAACACGAAAGCACGTAAATGAACAGAACGACACAATGGGATATACGTATAACATAAGTGGGTGGGGGCACTAACCTCTCTACGTTTGAAATCTATTCCAGAGACAGGAGTGGCAGATTTAGCCTTGAGTTGCTCGTAAGTGAATGTACTTGGAACGCCTTCGTCGGAAGCTTTTTCTTCTGGTTCCGCCTGCTCTTTTGGTTCGGACTCCTCTTCATTCCTTTCTGTTGTAGGTTCTACTGACTCTACAGTATCTGCACTTTCTGTTGCAGCACTTTCTGGAACTTCTTGAGGTTCCTCGGCTACCTCTGAAGGTGGGTTTTCACCTTCTACTTGAGCTGCAGGAAAGTATCAGCTTTTGTTATAGATTGAACTGACTGAAATAGAAGGACTAAAAGTACAGTTTCGTTTAAAATTAAGTAGATTGCATGGTGGCTGAATAGAGCCCACCAGATCTACTTCCTAGCACACTCCATCACTTTGTACTGAAAAGGGGCCCTCTTGAGTCTTGTCCCCAAACAAATTGCGGACAAGCAATGGGTGATAGTGTGTGCTAGGACACAATTTTAGTGGGCTCAAAAAGGTAAGACCCGAGGTTTTATAAAACTTTGGATGGAGCATGATGAATGCAAATACGAAATTGCTACAAAGAGCACGGCTAGAAAGTTAGTGAAGTAGGAAGAGAATGCAAAGACATTAATAAGGCATCATTATATGAATGTGTTTGAAGGAATTGGAAATAATATTGATGTATTGAGCAAGATGAGAAGAATGGTAGCGCACCATCAGGGCTACTTCGTGGTGGTGTATCAGGTTTCGCCGACTTCTTTTCAGCAGTAAGGGCTGCTGAAAGAGCTGCCCAAGCAGCAGACCTTTGTGACCCCTGACTTTTAGTAGGTGTCCTAACAAGGGCAGGTTTTTTCTCCACAGATGGGTTAAAGGCAGATGATAAAGCAGCTAAAGCTTCAGCCCTTTGTCTTGCTCCATCTTGATTTGATCCATTTGGTTTACTAGGGCCCTGAAACAACAAAGGTAGTTAAAGCAATGAATTTTATATCACAAACTGGCAGGAAAACAAGCAGGGGAAGAAAAGTAGTAAGATTACAAAAATTGACGACGTGATATAAGGAGGACATGGGACACTGAAACTTGCTAGAAATGACACGTTGGAATGAATAAGAGAGTCACACTCACAGGCTTATCATCAGACGAGGGGTTGAAAGCAGATGATAGAGCAGCTAAAGCAGAAGCCCTCTGTGTAGCCCCTCCTTGGTTTGACCCATTTGATTTATTTGCACTCTGCAATAATAAGTATTGTTAATTGTCAACTCATCCAGGCCACAAAAAAGAGTATAATAAATATCCTTCAGGTTAACAATCAAATCTCAATGTGTTCAGCTTATATGCCACCATTTGTAGGCCTCACTTTGTAAATGCATGAGAAGCATAAATAGCACAATTAACCCTTCATAGTCCATACAAAAGAAACCATCCCTTTCCAAATGTCCAATTTCAATGCAGAAGACATGAAAGGAAAAGGAGAGGGAAAGAACAAGAGAAAAAAAGGGAAAGTAAAAACAAAAATCTAAAGAACAGTTTATTATGGAGAAAATAAACTGAATATAGTTAAGATTTTGCACACTTACCTCTGCTGCAGCATGGCCTACCCCAAGTAATAAGACAGCCTTTTTCTGAAATGAGTTTCCTTGAACCTATGTCATGAAAACCCTTGTAAGAAATCTGGAATATCCATAACACCAAAAAAGTGATGCAAGGATCTTTGAGTCCTCAACAGATTGATAAATATAAACACACTATCCTTTTTACTGACTTTGATCCATCTATCTGAAATAGGGGTGTATTTAGAGGTAGGATTCATCATTCTGACTGTAGACAATTCTCGGGATATTCATATAAACAACTCTAGAAAATTCTTATAATGACTACCCTAATAACATATCATTCATTCATAACTCATGGTTCTGATATATCATCAATTTAAGAGAGAGAAATGTAAATACAGTCGCTTTAGCTAGGTCCCAGGAGAAATATGCAGTGAAGAAGCATGGTTCGTTTCCTTCACTAATCTTGTACAATGGAACTTTTGGGGACAATCCATCCAGTGAAGTAGCTAAGGCAACGTATTTCTGCAAGGTAATACACATATTAAGAATGCCCACCTAACTGTGCTGCTAAGTTGTATGCAATGCTGAGAATCTGAGATCGTGCATACCTCTCCTATTTCAAAAGCACTCTGCTTCTCTTTTGGATCCACTGACTGACCAACCCAAACAAAAACCTCAGCATGGGTATCAAATATCAACATATCCTCAGTCAACAAATCATCTTGCGTAAAGTTGAATATCTCTTCAACCTGAAACTTTCCTAGGAATCCAACAAGAAGAGAAAAGTTAACATGTAAGAACTACAGGTATTTCACCATTTATATAGCTAAATCATAAGGAAATATTAAAATTGAAACCTCTATTGAATGTGTATGAATATAGATGAGGATCTCTCGTGATGTTGTTTGACTCATTTTTGCTAGCATAAAATTCCTTTCCACCAAGTGCAGCCCAGAAGATAGAATTTTCAGTTCCTTCTTTAGCATGCTTCGGATGACTCCCGGGCTAGAAGTGAAAAGAAGAGCAGTGGAAGATGAAGCAGCTTAAGCCTCGAGTATAAATATATATATTCTTTATAATACATAAGACAGGATATTTCCAAATTGATTAGAATTTTATGAGTCGGTCATTAAAACTGTATTAAGGTTATTAAAGCTCAAGATATTCTAATACTTTCTAAAAGGTTCTTGTATTTGCCAATTGCCCAACTAAGGAAGCTGGAGGTATACAATGCAACCTGACACTGGATATGAGAGAGCCAGACACTTGTAGGATACTATTATGTGCATATTTGTAAATCCTGTCTTCAACCCTCGTCCTAATTTTCTTGCTCATGACCGACTTTATCTTAATTCCACACCTTATATCATGAATTCATGCACATAAATTTATGTCTGCTACTTCAGATCTTCGAAAAGTATAGAAGAAATTCTGGTGCTTAAAACACAATAGATATATTTTTTCAGATATCCCTTTTAGCTCCATGAAAAAGGATCAGGACACAGTGATGAAAAATAATGGTTGCATCAAGAGACTACCTTCAGAATCTCAGCCACCTTAACAGCCAACTGTTGTTGCTCAAAAGAACTTTGGTTCCCTTGCCATGCAAAAACTGATGTTCCAGTTTGTAGGACATAGCACGCATATGAATTCAATGATGCTGCCACCTGACATTTGAATACCTTGTCAGTCAAAGGGAAATGAGCTTGATGCTCAATTCACAATTCTCACAACTACAAGAACACAATGATGTTGTGACTACACATTTGGGTTACAAAATAATCCAATGAGAAATATGAAGGATGCCTTCATTGAGACAGATAAAGTGCAAACAATAGCTTGTAAAAAGCTAGGCAAGATTTCATTCTGGGATAGAAGGGAAGACTCCACCTCTGGAGAGATTATCTTACATCAGGATTACAGCAATACTCTTCATTTTTAAATGAGATACACTTGGGCATTATTACTTACCACTTACGATAAATCACAGAAGTAATAATAAAGTAGTCTTAACATGGCAGAATTATGAAATACTAGCAACCAGGAGCTGATTATCGTGAGATTATAAGCGATTCAATTGTACTGGTGTGCAAATTAGGTTTTCTTAGAACATACAACCCCAACCCCCCCCCCCCCCCCCCAAAACCCAACTCAACTAGTGACAAATAAAGCTCAATACCGCGTCAACTTGAACAGCTCTACTGTTATGTGAAGATGCTCCAGAAAGCTGGAAAAGAGCAACACTGTCACTAGCATAAGTTCCATCATCCGATGCTTCTCCCAGTGACTTTTTGTAACCTGAGCTCAACCCCCCCTGTTAGCAGTGAAAATATCAGGAAAAACATTGGAGTTAGTTAAGGTCGAGCAGAGAGGTGAGACAGAATATGAGATTCACTTTCAAGTGAATCACATTACCTTAAGCACGATCATAGGCTCAAAAAGTGCAAGAAATTGAGGTGGTTCTTTTCCTTGGAATATGCGGCCCTGCAGAAAAAAAAAATGTATCAATATGGAAATGTACCAAATGCAATCCATTGATATTGTGACAAAGAAGACTGATACCTGAACAGGTCTTCCTTTCAGAGAATTGGACATAGTTTTAACCAGCTGCGCAGCCATATTTTGCTCCTCCTAAAGGTGAAGAATACCATCACAATCACTGTATATAATATGAAGCTACACAACAATCTAGATAATCATAGCAATTAAATCATACAAACTTCAAGTAAAATGAACAGGAATTGAACTAACGAGTGTTGATTTAAAATAAAAGAATAAAGAACTCACGAAAAAAGACTCCAGATAAACAATATACTTTGAAGCCAATAGTATTATATACATATATTAATGCAATTTCAGAAGTGAATCAGAATGAATGCAGTGGGGATAACATATGAGGAACTTCTTTTGGGAGGCAGCAGCACAATTTGAAGAAACAATATTGCTCCGTTTTCTTTGTTCATAAGGTTTTTGTAGTTGTTGTTGTTGTTGTTGTTTTATATATAGTGTGCCAGATTATTTCTAAAAGAAATTGGCATACATACGGGGAAATTTTTATAGCAATGAGACAGCAGATTGAAGTCTCACCTTAACACTATCCTTCCCAACCCACCAGCACAAGTAGTAATCCTCCTTCTTATCATTGGAGGGGTAGGCATACAAAATGATGTAGCAATCACCACTGTAAAATTTGCCAATATGCTCTTTGGGCACTGGAGTCTTGGCACTATCATCAATGCGCCATACCTAAGGAACAACAATATTAGCAGACAATACGAAGAAATAAGCAGTCAGTCATTAGTGTTACAACCTCCATTTTTCCACCAGGTGCGAGCAGTGGAGGGACTTCCTCATTTACAGGAGCACTTTTTGTTGCACCTTTGACACCAACTCCTTGCTGCTTCAGAAAAGCTGAAAGAGGAAAGAACAAATTACTTGACCAGAAGCACACAAAATCCACGACATAATCTCCAAAAAGAGGAGAACCACACCTGCTACTTTTCCTCTTCCTTCTTCAGGAGCGCTAGCTGATACTGACCCTGCTGTCCAGGAGTCAAAGTGAGACTTAAATGAATGCGGCTCATACCCTTGAATAACCCGAGTTACTCGGGTTGCTTTTGGTCTGTTTTGGTTGGAGAGAAGATCCTGGGGGAAGGTGGATCATAATAAGAATATGAAATCACATTTTGAATACAAAGGAAAGGGTGCATACAACTTGACCCCCAAGACCCTGCTTGGAGCGGGATATACTGGAATTGTTATTGTATTTTGAATATGAAAGAAAAGACACTAGAACATACATCAGCAGCTTGGGATGCTGATTTCCTCTCTTCCACTTGAGTAGCTCGTCCAACCCAAACATATATCTCGTCACCGCAGTCTAGTAAGTAGCATTTATCATTTTCCAGCATCTCCTTCGAAAGTTCACCTTCTAAGGGATCTATCTGGCCATCAGCAACACTACAGAAATCAAAGTGAAGAATCAAAACCAGCTATGCATGTTGTACAAAAGCTTATAATCAGACACTTAGACTAGTTAATTATGAAGCAGATAAGTCATTACGTTACTGTTTTCCCTATTGGACAAATGCTTTGATTTATATAAATAAATAAGTTGTTGGCATCATCTGATGTAAATGAATTTCAAATAGGTGACAGTTTTCAAACTTCAAAAACAAATAACAAATAACTCCACAAGGAAATAAACATCTGATGTGTGGAGAAGATTGATTTATTTAATAATTGAATGCCCAGTACAATTGAGGGATAAGAAAAAGCCCAGTCTCTTCTTTATTCGTGCAAGGAAGGGATTAACCCCATGCTTTGGCCATGATATCCAAAAACCTTATCTGGTATATCTTGATTTTGGTAAATAGAGAGTGGCGATCCAGGAGTCGAACCGGGGACATTCGGGTACTACCCTGAGGTCCTTTCCGGCTCAAACACCATGAGGTGGTTCCTTATCTGATATATCATTTACAAAGAAATGGCATACAGTGACAATACCTGTAAAGCTTGGCAGGTGTAGCCTCTGGAATAGCGTCATCATCAGTGGCAACCTTTTTGCCAATAGGGGCAAAACCACCAAAAGTGACCCAGAATTCACCAGAATCTGACTCAGTTTGTAGGTTTCCATCATCTAATATTTGACAAGAACAAGTGCCCAAACATCAAGACAAAGTAAAAAAGAACATCAACAACTCCAGAGACAACACACTGCAAAAGGCATGCTTTCTTACCAACAATTGCAACATCACACTTCCCTTCATGATATGTATCCTTGAGAAATTGAACTACTTCCAATGCCTTGGCTCTTTCTTGGATATTGGAGGTCTCACCATTGAATTGAAAAATCTTATCCTTGGTGTCCAGAATGAACACATCATCATGATTCAATGAGGATCTTGAAAAAGGAACCTGCATGAGCAAAATAATGCTCATCATTCCAAATGCCAGTAAATTTTAGTTTAGCTTCCAATTAACTAAAACAATCCAAAACCAGTAATACCTGCTTCACTTTAACAGTCCTTTTCCCATTGCAGATGTATAACTTTGTTTCAAACTCCTCTTCCTCCGGTTTCTTGAATCCAGAAGCAACTCCACCTTCCAGAGGTATGATACACGGCTTAAAGTATGACAAAAATTTGTCAGACTCATGCCCTTGTAATTCTCTATACTGCACAGCCTTTCCTCCGAGATAATCGTCCAGTTCAACTGTCTTGATAGCTGCAGTACCAGCCTCATCCTATGATAATAGGAATCAATATTAGAAAATCATTCAATGAAGTAATCGATTGGAAAGCAAAGAAATATATACTTACTTGGCTAGTATCCTTTCCAAGCCAAAAATGTACATCATATAAATAAGCACCTCCCTTACCAGGGCTTGTCTGCATAAATACAAGCCAAATTAGCTATGACGAGCTTGTACATACTAATTCCTCCTGACAATTTAGAAACAACCTAATGTCTATTTCCACAAAAGACAGAAACTACTTGAAGAACATTTTCATCTATGATAAGATCATGCTTGAATGATAGGAACCTGCAATTGCTTCCCTACATTTGCAAGGCTTTTTTAAAATATTAAAAGTTTCATTACAAAAAAGAGCAGGCAATGAGAGAGAGAGACTTAATCATCAAACTCTGTGAAAAAAGAAGTATAGAAAGTTCTGAGTACAGAATTGCTTGAACAATATTAGGGATGGAGGGTATCCACGACTAAAATTCAATCTAATAAAAAAAACTATTTGATTTTTTCATAGGAAACGTATACGTCTGCCACTCATGTGCGTCATCTATTATTATTTATTTGTTGGTTATTTCTACCCACTAGAAGATATTGCAGAGCTAATATAGTTATATGCAATGTAAAACCTAATCAAGATGAGACAATATTAAAGAAAGGCTTGATTAGAGGTTAGTTAAGCGAACACAAACCTGCAAGATGATATAAGAATCTCCTGTGTAGAATTTACCATAATCTGACTTTGGCAAGGGCACTGGTTGAAAGTTTTCAATTCTCCATATCTCAGTCCCGCTAAAATGAGTTAAGGCTAAAACTACATACTATATACAGTAAAACTGAGATAGCAATTTATTTCTCAATGATCAAAAGCTTCTTCAAAAACAATAATTTGCCAAGAGAATTTTACTTCAAAATAAGAGTACTTAACACTTTCAGAATCGGTTAGGTTTCAAAGAGTTGTGCTGTACACTATAAAGAAAGTACAGAAAGAAATAATGATTTTCAGAACAAGTTCTCTCTTTTCCAACTTCTAATGCTTTCTATCTATAGCTACTTAATCCATTTCAGTTGTATTCCAATGTAGAAAGGATACATCTTTTGACCAGCTCCTTGAAATGCTGGCTCTGTAATCCTTGATGAGCTGGTCATATCTACAATCGTTCAATATTTATGCAAAGGCAAAAGATGATTACAAGTTGACAAGCCTCCACACAGTGCTGCTAGATGCTAGATAAGTGGCACCTGCACAGGAAGAAAAGGAAAATAATCACAGTGCAAATAATGTACCATAGGCCATCAACACAGCAGAACTTAAACTATTGCAACGTCAAATACTGACCAGAAAAAGGCCATTCACAAAAAGAGTAACGCATCAGCTTAGTTTAAGAGACTGTATTACTGAACTTACAATTATGAATTTGGAAGATGATGATAAATATTTTTTAACATAGACACGAAAAAAATAGGCAAAAGAGGACCAACGCGACCAAGCAAATACACAACCCCGAACACTGTCATTACCTACTATTAACAATAATGTGAAGTCCATCATCTCATCTCACTGACAATCACACCCTAGTTGACTGAATAGGATGCACAAAGAGCTTCATACAAAACTACAAAATTAGATAATCCAAGTTCTAGCAGAAATTCCATATAGTTTGATTCGATCATCCGCAAACACATCACCCAAAAAAAAAAAACTCTCCAGGATCCATCCAACTTTAAAGATCATAGCCATGATTTAAAAAAAGCTCAGATGCACTAACAAAGTTTTCAGAAATCTAAAAGTCAACTCAATTGTTTCCCGTACACAAGCAGTCAATCAAAAGACACCACGGACGACAGATCAAAATCCAATAACTCCGATTGAGCGAAAATTGAGACACTGTAACTCGCAGGAATGAAATATCCACTCCAAAGATCAAAACAATATGATCGAATCGAGAGGGATCTAAGCGAATTTACGATCACCGATCGATGAAATTAGAAAACCGAAAACAGTATGAAATATGACGGTCAACAACCAACCCGAGTGGATTCAACTGTCTCTCTCTCTGAATTCCGACGAAGAAGGGAGCGAGATATGGGAGCCGAAGACGTGGCGATGGTGGAGGGAAAAAATATAGGAGGTAAAAGTGGGAGGGATATAATAGTTGATGCAAGGAAGTCACTTTAATTTCTCTGTACTCTGTTCTGTAAACAGAGAGAGAGAGATGAGTGCGCCGGAGAGGGAGAGAGAGAAAAAAGACAATAATAAAAGGGATTTTTTTTTTTGAAGCAGGATAAGGATAAATGGATGAGAACATGAAGTTCTGAATCGATGAGGCAGCTATCATCGGCAGGGATACGGTAAGCCAGACGTGTAATCCTATCTGCAACCGCATTCGAACCCCTGAAAATATGACGAATAGTTGTATTCGAACCCCTTAAAATATGACAAATAGCAACATTAGAAATGTAAGTAAGTAATAACAACGTATCGGCTATCAAAAGCTCGATATTCCATGGGCATGCCCATTCTCCTAGTAGCGCGTTGATAACGACTAAACAATCTCCCTCAATAAGTAAATTATGAATGTCGAGGGATTTAGCCTTGGTCACACCCATATGTAGGCCCAAGGCCTCTACGAAGACAGCCGAAGTGTTATTGGACGGACCCGAGCCAATGGAAGTAATGTTACCGAGATGGTCTCTAATGATAAAACTATAGGTTCCATTATGGTTTGGCCGATAAGAACCATCAAAATTTAATTTGAAACAGCCCACCGGAGGTTTTTCCCAATTAGAGTTTTTATTTTATTTTTTACAACCCGTCATAGTGATAGGGCCAGTTAAAAGACTAGGGGTACCTACAAATTTCATATCGTTGTCATAGTCCGACCTAGCCAATCAAGTCTGGCGAGATGAAGTGCAGAACAAGGAGATGGTGTTAGCAGTAACCTTCGTTAAATGCTAGAATGCAAGCTGGTTTCGGAAATACCAAATCCCCCACCAAGCGAAAGCCAGATAATTGAAACGAATTCTGCCTATTTTATTGTGGATAACATTCAAGATATTGTCAGTAGTAGAATAAAGGTCTACTTCCGAGAAGCATTCCATATTGAATTTCAAATCTGTAAGAACAGAGATAGTGGTAGGGCATTCTGTAAGGATATGCGAGGCCGTCTCTGACGAGCAATCACAAAAATTGCAGCCCGAAGGGACAGCAATGTGTGATCTTTGCAGCCTATCAAAAGTGGGTAGTCCGTCTCGAGAGATTTTCCAAAGAAAGTGTCTGATTTTATGAGGAACATCAAGTTTCCATATCCACGAGCATTTGAAATTTATATGGCCATTGTGGGGCTTAATAATAGTAGAGGCAGAACGCGTTGAGAACCAGCCGTTACGGCTCGGTCCCCAGTAGAGTCTATCAGAGAGCATATTAACAGGCAATCTAATATCTGCAATATTAGTAATGATAGTCGAACTAATCAGACCTTGTAGATCAGCATTTAGAGCATTAATATCCCATTTATTGTCATTTGTGATAAAGCGATCGACTTTCCAGTCAGCGATGTCTCCCTGAATGGGGAAATTTGCCGCGTTTTTGAGCGGAGATTCAAAAACCCAATTGTCCGTCCAGAAATTGACCGATTTACCGTCCCCAATCGACCATCTCAGACCTGGTTTAAACAAGTGCCTTATTCCCATTAATTTCGACCATTGCCACGAAGAATTGCCTTTTCTTACATAATCTAGTAGATGAGTCCCTTTAAGGTACTTTCCTGTTATGACTTTAACCCAAATATTACTCGGTTCAGCAATAATTTTCCATAATAATTTCATCTGCAGTGCTATGTTCATAGTTTCGGCTTTGTAAATGCCAAGACCACCAGCCATGGTGTCAGAACAGATCTTATCCCAACTAATCAAAGGTGTGTTATTCTGGTTTTTATTCCAGAAGAATTGTCTGTAAACTTTATCTAATTCATTTAGAATTGAAGTTGGTAACATGAATGCCTGCATTAGGAACAAGGGTTGAGTGCTTAAATTAGCTTTAATTAATATTTTCCTACCTTCAGCAGACAAGTTGTTTGCTTTCCATCTAGTCAGCTGTTCTCTGGCTTTAAGCACAACATCGGCGAAGGTATCACGATTTACTCGACCATTAATGATCGGACAGCCCAGGTATTTTTCAAGATTGTTTGTCTGGGGGATTCCTAAAGTAGCTGTAATGCCTTGTATGGACGTATTAAGCGTTCCAGCTGAGACTTGGAAACTGGACTTATGCATGTTAACCTTCTGGCCGGAAATCTGACAGAAACGATCAATTGTTTTTATCATTGCAGTGCAAGACTTAGCCGTAGCTTTCCCGAACAACAGAATGTCATCTGCAAAAGCTAGAAAAGGGATCTTAATACCCCCCTTACCAATGGTGAAACCAATGTCTTTTGAAGCATTTGTTTGCTTCTGTATAGTTCTCGCAAGAACTTCTACGGTCAGAATAAAAAGTATAGGTGATAAGGGGTCTCCCTGTCTGAGACCTCTCGTGGGCAGGAGGGGCGTAGAAGGTTTGTCGTTGATCATAATGGAGTAGGATACAGATTGTACACATTCCTTGATCCAGTTAATGAATCTTTCATTGAATCCGAATTTTTGCATAACAGCGAACAGAAAGGGCCATTCAATTCTATCGTGAGCCTTTTCCATATCTAATTTGACAGCCATGTAGCCAGTTTTAGCTTTATTAATTCTGGAAGAGTGAAAAATTTCATGGGCGATGAGAATATTGTCTTGTATGGATCTGCCTTTGGTAAACGCACCCTGGAGTGGATGAATGAGATTATTCATGACTTTAGTTAACCTTTTGGTGAGAATTTTAGATATTATTTTGTACACTGTAGAACATAAGCTGATTGGTCTATAATGGTTTACAGTTTCTGGGTTTTCTCTTTTCTGAATTAATGTTACGAAAGTGTGATTAACTTGATGTAACATTTTTCCGGAATGGAAAAAGGATTTAACCGCTTTTATGATAGAGGGACCGACAATATCCCAATATGTTTGGTAGAAACCAACTGGCATGTCATCAGGTCCCGGTGTCTTATCCGCTTTAATAGAGAATATAGCGTCTTTAATTTCAGAAGTTGATACAGATTTGGTGAGACTTGCATTGTCAAGGTCAGAGATTTCCGAGCAAATAACATCAAGGTCACTTGAAAAAGAAAGGTCGTAGTTATAGGAACTGTTAAATCGTGTACGGAATTCCTTGACAAATTCCTCACGAATGAGATTGTTATCTGTAAGGTGAAGTCCAGTCACAGTCTGGATATGTTTAATAATTTTTCTCCCTCGCTTGGCCGAAGCTATCCGGTGGAAATATGCAGAGTTTGTGTCATTCAATCTTGCATGCTTGAGTTTCGCTCTTTGGCTCCAGTAACGCCTTTGGAAGTCGAGCATTCTTTCTCTCTTGTTTAATAATCTCTTATGATAATCATAATCTTGTATGTTAAAATTTTGAATTAAAATTTGTTGTAAACACAGAATTTCCTCGTCTGTAGTGAAGATTTGTTTGTGTATATTATTAAATGTACGTTTATGCCACTTTTTAGCCAAATTTTTTAGCAAAGTTGTTTTTTTAATTAATTTGAACATGTTTGATCCATCAGGATGTAATCTCCAGGCTTGACGTACTATGTTTTTGAATTATGATTTTGTAGTCCAGGCCAATTCGAAGCGGAAAGGTTTGTTATTAAGGTTTGTCTAATGTCTAAGGTCAATAGAAATCGGGGCATGATCAGAATTTGTAATGGGGTGAATTCTCATTCTCAAACCGTCATAGGCCGAAATAACGGCATTTTGAGCAAGTAACCTATCTATTTTTTCGTATGTGTTATCTAGCGAACCCGTTTTCTTTCTTTGCCAAGTATAGTGGCCTCCATGAGATGGAACATCACAAATTTGTAGGTCATTTTTTAATTGTAAAATTCTTTCAAAACGTCTGGGGTTAGGGTAAGCACCCCCTAATTTATCGTCCGGGATGGCAATTTCGTTCAAATCACCCAGTATACAAAAGGGAATTAGCAGAGAGGAAGCATATTGTACAACGAAATCCCAGAAGGATGCCTTAGAATTGTAATCTGGCGGTGCGTATATAACTAGGAAAGCAGTGGTCATGTTTAGGTTTTGGTCATGGTAATCGAAGTGAATTATCCTATGATGTACAGAGGTAATCGTGATATCTCCTAATCCTAGGGAGAAATCTCTCCATAAAAGACAAATTCCACCCGAAAAGCCAATTGCAGGGTCGCAAACCAGATTATTGAATCCACATTTTCGCCATTTAGTTTCAGGCGGGACTTTATTCGTTTAAGTTTCAAGCAGAGCTAGAACGTTAATCTGATTATTTTTACAGAATATTTCCATATTTGTCCAAAAGTTTCTTTTCTGAAAACCTCTGCAGTTCCAGGAAGCAATATTCATGAAAACTTATGACGGTAGAGTGATCGTTTGAAAGACACAATTCCATATGAATTATGGTCCTTTTGGAAGGAAGAGACGTGTACTTTGATACTAACAAAACTACATAGATGTAAACTATTAAGTTGAACTGTGGACGAAGATTCAATCAATTTACTTAGTTGGGCACAGTACACATAGATCTCGTAAATCTTAGTGATTGGTATCTTAAATTTTGTCTCTGTGCTTAGAGATTGAGTACATTTAAAAACCAACACTTGAAGACTAATGTGTGGGTCATCAACATTCATTTTTTGTTCATAGAGGTATCCTTGATTTTGATAAGTAAATGTACTAAGCCAATACTGATAGTGAATGTAAGATATGGCTTGAGATACACAGCCAAGGGAGTAGTTGAATTCTTTTGAATTCTCACGGTGAGTAACACTTATCTTTAAATAGGCTTGTGAGCCTTGATAAATAGTGGTAGAGTTCACAAAGTAGATATGGTTGTGAGCCATGAGGTTCATATAATACATAGATATCCAAAAACTACTTGGAAGATTATAGATACAATAGTACTAGTAGAACTTGGTATAAAGGGTATAAGTAGGAATATGATTTATGCTGGAAATAATGTAAGATCTATATTTAATGATAAGAAGATATGTAGACAGCTGACTTTGAGAGACACCAAAGGCAAAGTCCTCAGTCGACACTTGTAGGTGAACTTTATGAACTTCCAGCATTGTCTTCTGAACACACACTTGCCAAGGTAGATGCAGTTGTTTGAAATAGCAGATATCCAAGCAGAGGAGCCTCCAAAGTACGGCAGAGACAGTCCATCCCATATTAGTGTAGCTGGTGACCTCCTTTGAAGAGGTTGAGCACAACCTGCAAGGAAAGCAAACAAGGAAACAACAGCAAAGAGAGCAATAATAATTGAAGTAAAAACTAGTATAAAGCATGGTATCTAGAGAATGAGTATTTTGAGTCATATAATTAGCATGAAGGGAGGTGCCATTGGGATTAATTTTACTAGTATTATCATTACACAGATAAAGGATGCTGGACTTAATTTTTAAATAAGGTAAGGTGTTAAGTAAGGAAGTAGTGCACTTATAAAAGTTATGATAAAGATACTTGTAATTAAAATTGCTTTGAATGGGAGCAAGATCCCAAATATAAGGAGCACACCATACATCAGTCACCCAGGTCAAGCAGCACAACCAAGTGGACTTTGGTGGCTGAAAACTAAGTAGTAAAACCATACAGTAGAGAGACAGCAGATCAGTGAACAACAGACGCAAAAAGACCACATAGCTACTAGTAAAACAGGAAGTAAGGCAAAAGAGACCAAGGGTAGAATAATTGAAATCAGTTATAGCCCGGAACAAAAGGAGAGTATGTTGTGCAATCATCAGAACTAGGCTTTACGCTTCTTCAGGTGAGAGGACGCCGAGTCCTCACCATGGTCGTCACCACTACGAGCCACTAAGGTAGTTGCACCTCCAGGAGAGCGGAGAGCTAGACGAGCAAGGCGACGAGAGACAGACTTGGAGGTCGAGGTCGACTGAGAGGACTAAAGAGAATCCTCAAAAGTCAAAATCGGCTGCAAGTTCAGAATTTGCGCAGCAGGGGTAGCCCTCACACCCTCCTCAGTATCTATATTAGAGGATATGACTAAAGGAGGTGCCATCAAACCCGGGGCAGCAGTAGGAGTAACAACCGGGGGGCGACTACCAGGCGTCCAACCCAGAGCATCATCATCAGAAGCGGGGAGGTTGACCTCAGCTGGGTGATTGTCAAAATCAGGGGAGTTGAAATTCGGAGTAGGAGAAATGTTGTGAGAAGAAGCAGCAAGCTCAACCAAAACAGAATCCAAACCCATCATATAGGGTTTCAACCTATTTTTAGAAAAGGCTGGGTCAAGTTTAGCCCCCTTAGGACCCACTTTGACCCAATCGGCATCACCGGTCGACCCCATGCCCTCTTGAGGAGGGAGGATGGTAACCCTTGTGACAGTTTGTTTGACAATCCGAGCACCACAGTTGTCAAAACCATGAGTGAAACACCCACAGTACCCACATCCCTTAGGAAAATCTTCGTACCAAAGCCGAAGGTTAAGCGACTGAGCACAATCATCAGGGACGACTATACCACCAACCAGCCTATTCAGATTTATATTGGCAGCAAGACGAGTGAAGCTTACTCTAATCTTCTGGTGGGACAAGTTATCGAGCTTAATAAAGGTGCCAACATTATGCTGATTAAGGATATCAATAAGTGCCTCACGACACATGAATTCAACAGGAAGATTGGGGATTCTAATCCAAATATCAACATGAGTAATTTCAGTGGTGAGAGGGCTAAAGGAGGGAAACCACTTGAGAAGAACAAGTATGAATCCAAAGAAATGATATGGACGACCATCCCATACACGAGTAAGATCAGGAAGGTTATTGAATCGGATTTCAAACCAACCACAGGTTCTGTCCAGGATGACAGAGGATTTGGCACAGAAGCGCCACTCACTTCTAAGTTTGAGGACAAGTTCCTCAAAGGCAATATCACCCCCAAAGAGGGTGCCAAGTAAGATATGTTGATTAGCGATGATAGATTTTTGGCATATCTCAGCCAACTGAGAGAAAAAAGCTGTTTGATCATAAGTAACAGGTTTCGAAATAGGAGCAGGTGGGGGGATCTCATGGACCACCTTTGCTTTACCCTTAGCAGCAGCAGAAAAGCGAACAGAAGGGATATCCCCGATGGGAATATCAGTTTGATTTGAGACAGGGGGTATCATAGTGGACTGATTTTCGACAGATGAAAGGGGAACATCACTTTGAGGAGCTTGAGTATCTTGAAGAGCATCCAAGAAGGACTTGGAGGGCTCTATAGTAATGGCGAGAGGGAGATTGTTAATGAGGAAGGAGATGAGTATTTTACTGCAGAAGGCCAGTGAAATGGGAAAGGGGCGATATGCCCTATTGAGCCTTGTGTTAAGGCTTATATAGAGAGTTTGCTGGTAAGCAATTAGAGGGTTAATCTGTTGAAGATTAGGGAGAAAGGGAGAGAGAGAGGGACTTACAGAGGAGAGAGTTGCAGCAAAGAGCATAAAGCAAGACGGCGGACACGACCAGATGAAACCGAGCCAGGCACGCCGAGGAGAGAAGCAACCCTTATCGCCTGGCCAGCCCGCAACCCCTTCCAATCTCATTAATGCCGGTATGCAGGTCAAGCCGAGTCTGCAGGAGGTCCCAAAAGTGACAGGCCATGTCCAATCGAGAGGGAAAGCTTCCCAATTGCGGCCCGATTTAGGGTTAACTCCATAGGGAGGATTATGGTGAAGAGGGGCACAGCAACAAAAGGGGCACACGTGCAGACCGGTATGTAGACCTGAGGCGATTGGGTGGTGTAAGGGGTGGCTAGGGCGCTGGTGCGTATGAGCCAAGACGGGGGGCTTCAAGTATCCATGGCGGCGGCTGAGGGTTTTCACAAAGGAGAAGGAGATGACGCGTGAAAGCGCGTTCATTTATCTTCTTTTTCTTTGTTACTTAACTTTTTTTTTAAAAGGGATTTGTTTTGACACAAACAACCAATAATTATTTTGGACAAACGACCAAAAAATGTTCTGAATATATAACGATAATTTTGTTTTTATTTTTTTATCGATTTTTCTAAGTTATATTTTAAGGTTTAGGGTAAGAGTTTCAATTGAATTTTTTAATTTTAATTATTTTAGCTTTTTAAAAAATTGATGTAATATGGTTTGTTCAATTTCACCGTACATTACTTGAGGGGAGCCCATTTCTAAAGGTATTAATCTTTAGATACTAAATCTGAATTTTATTTTATTTTATGTTCACAATTTTTTAACACTACCAATAAAATAAAAAAAATGCAATGCAAGCAATAAAAATTAAATATTTTAGGGACAAACAATAAAGAAAAAATCATGATAATAGATTGATAATTTGTTAAAGTTGCTGCCAGTTAGGGTTCAATGAAGATGTTTTACTCCATTTATTACTCCGTACCTCTCACTTTGTATGACACTAAATTGTTTAAGGTTATCTTCAATTTTAAAAGTAATTATAAAGATTAGTATATTCATATTCAAAAAATCTATTTTAGGGAGCATATATATATATATAATTACTTTAAAAAGTCATGTTATAAATTTTTATACAATTATATTTTATAAAAGATTAACTTCAATAAGACTAAATGAAAGCTAGAATCAATCAAATAAAGTAGAAAATGGGGTAGAAGACCTTCATGGAAAATGGTGTTTAAAGTGGCATATATTTTTTTATCCAATATCTATATATGGTTTGGTTTCGCTTTTGTAGGATGTTTTTACCTGAGTTTGCACCGTTTATATTATTTATGTTTGTTTAAATGGTTTTCAATCAGTCAACCTAATCAGCTTTAAATCAAACTTTTACCTAATAAAAAAAGTTATACATCAGTTTAACAGAACTACTCATGAAAAGTTTTTTTATTTTTTAAGAACCACTCAAGAAGATTTTGATTGTTAAGGAGATTTCAACCGAGAAATAAGCGATCATCATATGCGTAGTGGGTCCCCATCACCCCATCTCAAAGATCATCAGGGGGTGAGGAAGGTCGGTTAGGCCGATTGGCAAACTTCGTCTTTACCAGCGGCCACAGCCCCCAACCCCACACCGCCCAGCTAATGTAGCGCGTTTAGTTGTCTAAGGTATTCAGCCACGCCGTCTACAGCCACCCTTGGCCTTAATAGCTTTTCTCGTTCCAAATTATTATTTTAAAGATATTTACCCTTCAATTTTCTTCATGTGTTATTTTAACATTATTTTAAGTAAAAAAAATCGATTTTCTAGACAAAAATTTAGAAAACCAAGAGACGGAAAAGCCGGAAAATAGACAAACCATAATGTATGAACAAAAACAAATGAGAGAAACAAATGACGTAAAAGTTATTTATCTTCTATTTGAATTGATTATTAACCTTTTGAGCCCGATTTTTTATTTGATATATTCAATGTTATTTTTTACCGTCTCATCCCAGAGTCTTCTTCGACTTTATCATGTCAGGTTGTCATTGTTGTGTTCAATTAGGACTCAGATCTTTTTATTTTTGCTCGATTGTATCTTGATAGATTGTCCGTCTACCAATTGTTTCATACTCTTGATTTACCCAACGCTAGTGATGTCGGGTATTTCGAATCATTACCTTTAACAAGAGAAAAAAAATGATATTTTCTACAACTACCCTGACTTTGCTGGTTTCAACTTAGCGGGTAAGCATCTGCAATTATGCAAGTGTGCAAACCGTGGCTTAATCCTTCTCCATTGCCCAAATCCATGAGACTTTTTCCTTGTATTAAAAAAAATGGTTCATGTGAGCTTGGTCCCCAACATTCACATGAATAAATAAAAACAAACACCCCTTTTACAGATAATCTACTATATAGGCTACTATATAGGCAAGGTCAATTTTTAGCCAAATGCAAGACTATTCACCGACTTTTGGTGTCAATTTTTTTTTTTTTTTGCATGAAAATAGGTTGTTGACACCAGCTTTGTAATCTATTTTTAAGGAGAAAAATTTTTTGCCGACAACGCAGTGAAACTATCGTGTGGTTGACGATATAAAACCATTCATATAGCAAGCCAGAGGTAAACTAACCAATACTGTATTAAATTAAGGCAATGTAGACAAGTTATGGAGGCAAACAGTAGCAGTACTCATCACAACCACCCTCCAATAAAGGCATTTGTTAGGCTCAGATACTCTAGGACTATAGGTAATGGAAACTGGTTCTAAACAATACAATGCTAACTAAGAGCAAGAACTCCAGTAAGATCATATAATGGACTGTTACCTGTCAGCTACAACTTGAACACAATTACTTTGTTGGTTTGAGTTTGGAGTGAATTGGTCCGCAAATTCATCTGGACGAGAGCTACTTCAAGCGAAAGGTTGATTGCTCGTGTATAAATTGCAAAGGAAGCTCCAAGGGAAGAAAATTTCTGCGGTTTCTAAACTTGTATGACAGAACCCAAAAATTCTTTCAAGCTATACTCCATTGACATCTGCAGGGAACATAGAGTTAAAGAATATGATTACTTAAACTTACTCGGGCAAAGCCTCTTTGAGGTTTTCAGAATATCGCATCTTAGATGCATTGGGCAACAATAAACTGAAGCAGCACTTATAGATCAAACTGAGCATACCATACTACTGTAGATTGTGTCAACAATGGAAGTTCGGTAACCAGACTCTAATTGACCAACATACATGTATTATACAAGCTCTATGAAAGCAAGAGTGTTGCTCGCTGGGAACAAGTTTGTGCACTAGGCACCTACAATAGCAATCAGGACAATGAAATCAATTCATATACTCTTCCAAGCTTGCAAGCACCAAACAACATCTATGCAGCTACAAAATCAAGCTGCGTTATCTAAAAGGCATGAAAGAAGCTAAGCTAACCTGTCAGCGCCGCGTTTTTCTCCCCCTCGTGCATCTTCTTCTTCTTCAGCAGCTTAGGCCTTGGATTAGTACGCTTCAAATGGCAAGCCTGCAACCGAACCATCGCCTTCAAAACACCAACCAGCTTCTCCTCAATATCGGTTCCATCAGGCTCAAGTACTCTCAAGGCTCGAGCAACCGCCTCCATCGTGCTCATACACCCTCCAAAAGGCTCCTTCCTCAAAAGCAGCTCCGAATCGTATATGCTCCCACCACAAACCTCGGTATCATAATCAAAGCACACACAAGAAGCAAATGTTGATACAAATGGAAGGCTCGCCATTACCATCTCCTTGGCGTGTTTCCATGTGCCATCAAACACAATCATCACACAACTTTTCATAGACCTCTCGATTATAGATGATTTCCACTGGTTGATTTCTGTCGAAGGCATCGAATCCGTACCTAATATCGATCGACAACGACAAATTTCAGCAAGATATCATCAAATTGCTAGCAAATTTCTCTGAATCGTTGCATTTGATACCAGCTAATCACTTATTCCAGAAGTATAAACCCTAAACAATCGGTACCTGGGAAGAGAAAGATTGCTCGGCGAGGAAGGTTTGGATTCTGGATCGCTTCATCGTAGAGAGAGTCCAGAAGCGGAGACGAACCTAGACGAAGCCGCCGGCCGATTAAGATTTGACAATTATTCAGACACCTGGCGAGTACGGGGACGGTGGCGAGACGGTGGCGCTGCTCGTGGGGGTGTTGTAAGATGACGATCTCGGTGCTGGTGGAGATCAGCTCCGGAGGCATCTCAGCGCAGAGGCAAACGCTCACCGGCCGGCCGCATCCACTGCCACAAACTCGCCGGCCATCTACGCCGCCGCCTACGTCGTCCAACCCGGCGAGGTCCAAGCCCGTGAAAATTCCCCCCTCCGATTCCATCTCCCTCCCGGCCTCCCTTGCTAAAAACGACGCGTTTTAACTTTTTAAGTTTTAACCATCCAAAATATCTAATCATCTCCACCATCATAGCAGTAAAACTCCAAACCAAATATTTCCGCGGTATGGGTTTTGGGTCGCGTTTGGTTCGGCTAAAAACTAAAGGAGATTAGTTGAGGCTTTCGGTTTCAAATTCAATACTGTATCGTTTAAACTAGAATGGTCATGATGATCGATCGGTGTTCAGAACAACTAAACTAAACACATGGAAGAAAGCCTAGACCCCAGCATCAAGTAACCACCGCCACCAACGACAACAGGGAGTCGGGGACAATCAAGATTCAAGAAGCCATCCACTGAAAACGACAGTCACTTCCAGGTTTCAAACAGACCAAGTATCTCATATCATACTTTAATAATGTAAGAACACGAGGTCTGTAAGTAAAGAGAGGATAGCACACTTGTGAGTCGCTGCTCGAGATAAATTTGTTCAAGTACAAGAATGGTGTGAATGTGTGATTCTAAAGAGGCGGATAACATTAACATCTAACAATTGCAAGAGCCAGAACCGAATATAAGAGTAAGGTCTGGGTCAGCAACCAGTGATATTGTTTGATCGCCGACAAATGTTGGTCAAGCTACAGCCCAATGTTCAGCTTCAAACCCTGTGAGATCATTGATGCCATGAATTTTCCTAGGGCTGCTCATAGAGTTCAGGCTCAATCTTCACCATCAGAGAGTAGGAAATCTTGGATTTTCTCCCTGCAAATAAGGATTTCAATGACATAAATGCAAAGCCCGGTAATTCTAAATTTCTAACAATATCACCTTAGATTGGTCAGAAGATCGAACCCATTCTTTAAAATTCAACAAAGGCCAGAGATGCATGACCTAGACACAAAGGCTAAATGTTAGTTATAAACTTACCTTAACCACTTGGAGTTGGAAGAGCCATCTGCCCGGGATGTTACTGGCTTGGGTAAAAGGGAGAAGTAACTATCAACAGTTGATGGATCATTTGGGAGTATCTGAAATTGGCAACTTGGGCAGCAGGTGGATAAGAAACCATTGGAAGATAGCTGGCCATTTGCAGCACTGACTAAACTTGGCAAATGAGATTTGCTAAGTGGACTGTTACAAATAGAGCAAAATGACTCCGACTGAGTAGACTCGTTGTAATTTAGATTATACTTTTTCTGACGTCTCTGGGACGCCAGAAGTGCTTGGGGGTCATCAATATCAGGAAGTTTATTGAAACCGAATGGTGTGAGCTTCCCTGCAGTTCTTACAATTGTACACTCTCGAGAAGGGTTTTCAACCTACAGATTGAAAGAATTTAGCTTAAGAAATACTTTCAGATTATGAACCATGATCAGCTCAACCTCAAAATGCAAGGGAAGTCGAGAGAAGAAGCTATTTTGTACCTGCAACAACCCTATAAATGATGATACTAGGGCATTGATGCCAGAGCTAGGAAAACTGATCGTGTCCACTGTCTTTAATCTGTCCTGCCAAAATAATTTATGCAAATTGTAGAAAAGTAAATCATGGTTTCCAATGTTCTCAGATATGCTTTATTAAATACTATAATCGAAATACTGAGAAGGTAACACAATCCAGATATAAAAAGAAGGTATGAATGACGCACCCGTCAAGCTGACAGAGAGTGTTGAGCTCTTGCAGCAGACAATCCCGAAGTGGAAGCAAAACAGGGATTTCCCACCTTGCATCAACACATTGTATGTCTGCTGGTAAAGCATAACCTTGACCCTGGAAATAGAGACCCAAACGAAAAACTCTTGTAACTATTCAGCAACACTCTCATGGCCCTAAAATATAGCAAAACACTTAGCATGAACAGACAACAATGAGCACAGACCTTCACAGTTGCTGAAATTACATGACGAGCAATCCTTGATGTGCATGTTCCAAGCACTACTCTTGTGTATCCATTCTCCACAGCAATCTGCATAGTTCACCCATATCCGTGTTAGAAAAAGCCACCTTCATCAAGATTAAAGCTCAACTATTGCACAGTGAAAACAAGTTCCAAGCAGACCTTTTGCAAGGATAACATACGCAAATAGAATAGAAGATCTTCTCTTCCAGTGGCGTCTGTGGTAGCATTAAGCAGGTCCTTAAACCTATCTCTTCCATCAACCGAATCGGAAGAGTATATGTCCTCTATAGAAGCCACAAATAGATTCTCTGGTGGGATCAATTCTGAAACAATTAACCTCATTTGTTCAACTGCTTTGTCCATTTCATCCCTTGCAAATCCATAAGCTGAACTCTCATCAATAAATGCAACCCCAAAACCAAATACAGCCATTGCTCTATCTCTACTGGCTTCAAAGTTCTTTTGTGCTTTCTGTTGCATATCATGCACAAACTGCAGAACTATTCTGGAAACAAAAACTATCACTTCATGAGTTCATTGAAATTGTCACAACTCGGTGCCTTAATTACTCTACCATATGCTGTACTATTTTACTCCTAGTCATCATTTCCAAGTTCCCAAGGATGTAGGCTGAGCACATATATCTTTCAAAATTCAGATTTCACTCTAAAATAAATCGAACTTCCACTTTTTCTTAGCAGGAATAACCAAGTTATTGATGCAGAAATTAGGTTTCCAGACAAATTCAATATGAATCACAACTGAAATTGCGGCTAGAGAGGTTGAATACCTGGAAGAAGGACCACCGGAGAAGGCAACGAGGACCTTATCTGAAGGAAGGATCATGCCGTTGGACGTGACTGCCAATCTGAACTTTCCGAACAGCGATCCACGAAAGCATTCAGCGCAGAACCGGCCGTCTTCACCGCCGCCAGCGCCGCCGGCCACGGCGTCCCGGACCTTGCACTTGAGGCAGATGCTCTGGCGGTCGAGGGAGCTGGTGACAGGCGGTGAGGTGCCATTGGATTGCTCCTTGCCCTTCCTTTGTGCCGGCGAGACGGCGTCTTCTTCTTCCTTGTAGCAGCCGCCGGACTGGCATGCCGAGCTGTTGCACGCCATCGCTGCCTCGGATGTGTGATTTGTGAAGTAACGGTTTTCTGCGTGGGGTTTCCGTTTCTCTGCGTTGTTTTTAGGGTTTTAGTTCAAACCAATGTCTGAAAGGGCAAAGCAAGCCCTATCAGTTTCCTACACTAGTTTTTGGGGATTATTTTTGTTTTGCAAATTTGACCTTTATTTTAGGGATGGCAATTGGTCGGGTGATGGATGGAAGATCTACTTCTGTCACCCGACCCACCACCCAAAATCCTTCACTCTACCCGACCCATCACCCACCAAATATTTCACTTGTCCCGTCCACCTATCACCCTGGGTGATCGGTGAATCGGGTGATAATTCGGGTGAAATACAAGACATCAAATTCATTAAAAAAATTTATTGAAAAACATACGTCGAACACATCGATGAATAAACATTAATTAGGAGCTCATTGAATTCACGTTTTTATTTTAATTAGGAGCCAATTGCATTTTGCATATCTTCAAATAAAAATTGCATAACTTACTTTATAACAAGATATTTCCATTTTAATCGTTTGATAGGTATCTTGAATTAGGGTTTAGGAGTACAATGGTAATTTCACATATAAAATATATTTATATAATATAAGCCGGGTGACGGGTCAGGTGACGGATCAAGTGATGGGTCGGGTGACGAGTGGGGAATGTCTTCACCCGAATCCGACCCGACCCATCACCTGTTCACCCCATCACCTATTTAATATCCGCTTTATTTCGAATTTTCACCCACTTTTTTTGGTCGAGTGAGACGGATATCCGTCGGGTGCGGGTGAAATTTCCATCCCTACTTAATTTGGGTCTAAAACTCATTATTCTTCTTTTTTTTTTAAAGAATAAAGTTGACTAGAAATACGAGAGATCGAATAAAATAAAACAATTAGGTAAATATGATAGATTAAAATATTCAATTTTTATAAATTATAAGCATGTATGGTAAAAATACCTTTAAAAAACTAAAAATCAACTTGTGTTTGAAGGTTCGGAGGATATTTCGAAGTCTTCATCTATAAAGTGTGACATTTCAAGGACAATCTAAATAAGGTTGACAGAGGTAGGGTTATCTGAGACTCTAGAGGTACCTTCACTCGAGCACACACTTTCATGGGTGGAACTTGTTCAACACTAATTACTTTGAAACTCTAGGCTATCCATCGTGAGTTAAGAATGACCCCTAAATTAGGCATTCCTAAGCTGATCATGGAGTCGATTCAATGATCGCTTGTAAATTTTTGGTGGGTGGGAACATATACGGATGAAGTGACAGAGCCAGAGACTTATGGAATGAGGGCGTAATTTTGTACAAATTGTTCAGTCCGTCTTCGATAGATTTTTTCTTTAGTTTAGCACATCAAAACTATTATATTTTAGTTTAAACGATGTTGTAGTTCAAAATAACATATATTGAGTTCAAAACAATGACACTTTTTTCTCAAAACGACAACATTTTAGTACCAAATTGTGTCATTAATTATTATATATTTTTTCTCTTTAAACAAATAAAACAATGTCAATTTTAATCTACAACGATATTATTTTTCTATAAAAAGACACCGTTTGAAACCTAACGATTCAATATGTAATTTGTTGCATATAATAACATGTAACAAGATATAAAAAAAATAAACTTGCATAATTTCTTATCTAATTGTTGAATTTAGTAATATAATCCATTTTGGTTCGAAACTTTTGGGTTGAATTATATTATTAAAATATAAAGTTAAATAAAATATAAAAACATTGTGGTTTATTAAAACAAAATTTAAATAATTAATCTGGGTTTAATTTTAAAACATTCATAACTTTTTACCCGGATATCAGATTGAGGCTTATTATATATCAAAACAAAGTTATCGGCGAGTAGAATAAGTATAGGTAATTTGTCGGATGAAATGAGGGGCGTATGCTCTTCTTTGCGCCCCCCTCCTCCGCCGCTCCGCCTATGTAGAGGTGACGAGCTATTTGAGTTTAAATCGAACGAACCGAGCTTTCAACCAAACTTAAAATCCTGTTAAGGTTCGACTTGTTTAAATAAGTGGCGGAGCTCGAGTCGAGCTTTTTTCGAATCGAGTTCGACCAAACTTAAAGTCGAGATTTAGGACTAAATAAATAGTAATTCTATGAAAGGTGTTACATACCACCCTATATGTGTAATGTTATACGACACATCATATAATAAGTCGATTTAATCAAATCAGATTAAATTGAATCAAATTCGAGTTCGACCCCCTTAAGTTTCAAAATTCTTCGAGTAATTTTCGAATGAAAAGCTAATTTTAAAATTCCGACCCTCAATTTTTCCAGAAAATCGAATTTTACTTTTCAATCAGCCCAACTCACAGTCTGACCTGCTCAAGGCCCAAACATCAACTAACCCCCTCGGCTTCAGCCCGTTCACCCCCTCACCTTACCACTCGTCTCTACTATCTACGCCGCCGTCGACAGCCGCGCCCTCCGCCCTCTCTCTGCCTCCGCCACCGTCAAGGTCCCCTCCTCTCTCCTTATTGGCCATATCTCTCTCTACTCAGTACCCCGCCCCTTAAGTTTTGGCGTATTATCACCTTCCTTTTGGCTGTTTGGCTACATCTATAAACGGGTTTCGAAGCTTCTCTCTTATTGTCTACTGTGTTTGATAATTGCTTGTTTTTCCCTTTCAGATTAGGAATAGAGATTGCGAAAGATGGTTTCTGTAGGTCCTTCTGGGGATTTGTCAGCAGAGGTCGATTTTGAGGCCTATAGACGCCTCTTTCCCCTTCAGTACTTTGAACGCCTTCTAAAGGACTCCGTTAGGCCTGATGCCAGACAACTTCGTCAGGCCAGAGACACCACATTGGCCCTTGGTTGGTTCAAAGTGTTTTTGTCGTGTGTAATGTTATTAAATTTTTCTCTGATTCGATTTTTCTGAATTCTTTTCTTCTTTTTTTTTTTTTTTTTTAAAAATTTTGACCTGTAGGGGCTGTTGGATCTTCTTATGGTTCTGCGCTTGCAAAGATTGGTTCCACTGTAAGTGATGATTCCCAAAAAGCATGTTTTATCTTTGTGTTTTTGGCAAATTTCTGACAGCAAATATGCTCATTGTTAATGCTGGTATTGAGTGTAAACATTATCAGTTCTTTTATGCTTCTGTTTTATCCTCAATTTAGACAATGTTAGCTGCTATTAAAATGGAGATCATGACCCCTGCAGCAGAGTCGCCAGATGAAGGCAATATAGGTATCTTGTAATGATCTATTCTTACATTATCCCTTGTATTTTCTTATCATTGATTTCTCATGATCAGATTAGGTTATGAGAATGTGTTGTTTGTGTTATTTTACAGCAATTGAGTTCCACATGCCACCTATATGTTCTCCCATTGTTAGGCCTGGTAGACCTGCTGAAGTTGCGCCCGTTATTTCAAAGCAGTTGTCTGATACCATCCTAAGGCATGCAAATAGCACCTGTTATTTCAAAGCAGTTGTTTGAGTTCCAATTTTGAGTCCAATGAATTCTGAAATTTGTTCATTTGTGTTTGATTGGTAGATAACCTCTCTTGCTATCTATAATCTTGTTTCTTTCTTATTATTGAACCTTCACAGCACTATTTTGTTGTAGTGTGCTTTATGTACATTTTCACCCTTTTTCTTTGGCTAGTAAAGGTACATGTTACCAATTCTGAATTCTCTCGTACTTTTCGATATTTATTTGAAGTATGAATCTTGATGTCTGCAGTTCTGGAATGATTAATTTGAAAGAGCTTTCCCTGGTCAGTGGTAAAGCTGCTTGGATGGCATACCTGGTAATATATAAATTTTTATTAGTTTCATTTCTTTCATCTTTCTTAGTTCCTTATCTGATAGGATGCATCATCCCTTTGGACCCTTTAATGCTACATTTTCTTCTTCCCTGTGTATGATAGAATGGTAGGTAGATGCGATTTGTATGGAAAGAAAAAATGGTGAAGGGTTATGTGGTGGTCTTGTGTAATCTGTTTGACAATATATTTGTTTTTTGTAGGACATTTATTGTTTGGATGCTGATGGTGCACTTTTCGACGCCGCATTGCTCTCAGCAGTTGCTGGTTTCTCTCACTGTAAGCCTTACATTATCTCATCAACTTAGTATCGGATATTCTTCCTTAATTTGTCAATTCTGTATCCTTTGGTGTAAAATTTTTTCAAATGCTTTATTTACATTAGCCAGAATTTTCCTTCATCCTGCCTATTGGACTGTACCTTATCTATCACAACTGCCAGGCTATCAAAACTAGCATGTTTTTACCTGAAAAATAAAAAGGGAATGTTATTCTGGAGGTAGATGTTAAAGAATAAAGACATTAAAGATTTGCTGCTGGGTTCCAATCGCATGGGATAATTTTGAACAAAAGAACAAGTTATGGATCCTAGGCAAGATGCCAGAGTTGACAAGTGAATCTAGTATTAGTTTTCTGGAGGGTGCTTCAGAGTTTTGGTTTACAAGTCATTTCTTTGGCGTCAAACCTCGATTTGTGTAGCTTTATAAATCTATCTTTGGTGATTTTGAGGGAGTGAATAGATGAACAAGTTGAGTGATATGGTTGCTTCCTTGTTTCAATAAATACACATTTGATAGAAACAGAAAATTCAAATCAAATATGTATGAGTGTCTTTGTTGCACAGGATAAATTTTTCTAGCTGACATTGGAAGTTTGTCCAATGGAGTTGCCTTCTTTATGAAGCACACTTGATTTTATGTGGTCAATTGGTCTTTGCGTTCTGACTCACTACCTTGCAGAATTTAGATGATTATTTTAAATGTTCATGATCAAGAAGATCCTATACTTGTCCAATAGAATACATGCTCTTATAAAGTAACTTCCAAATTGCAGTGAAAATCCCAGTGGTATCCTTGAATGATGAGGGAAAAGTTGTTATTTGCACTGAGGATGAAAAGGAACAAAAAACAGGAGAAGAGCCCGTCAACAGAGAGAAAAGAAAGCTCACGATAAACAACATACCGGTTTCCTTAACCTGCATACTGCACAAGAACTATATCTTAGCTGACCCAACCTCAGAGGAAGAGGCGGTAATGGAAACTTCAGTAACTGTGGTTTTGAATTCCTCTGGTGAACTCGTTTCGCTTTACAAGCCCGGTGGATCCATTCTGCTTTACACATCGGCTGTTCAGGTGAGTTTACGGTTGTAACTTCACCTTTGACAATTATAACATATGCCATTACACTGAATTTGCAAGTGAATATGTTCTTTAATTTTTCTTTTATTCTGCTAATTTCCCTCTCACAACTCTCATATTGGTGACTTTTGGTTACATCATATCTGAATCTCAGTAATAGTACTGAAAATGATACTTTTGCCTTTTGCAGGATTGTGTTGCCATTACAAAGCAAAGGGTGAAAGAGGTCAGGTCAATCTTAGACGATGCTTTGTCTGATATGGAAGTTGACTAGTCTCTTCCGATTTTCTTCTACTGCTTCAGAAAGTTCTATTCACTTGGTATCTGTGTTCACTCTTTGGTAAGATTCCGAGGTCACTTCCAGAAAATTTTGATCATATGCGAAATTAGTTCCTCTCCTTCTTTTATAAAGCCTGGGTAGTTTCTTCTAATTGTAAGACGAGTTGGTTTGTATTAACAGAAGCCTACATTAGAGTGAATGGGAGTGATAGATTTACAGCCTCCTCGTTTTTAACGGTGATTGCTAGCTATGGACTCATTTGAAGGAACCAGTAACTTGGAAAATCAATGACATGGTTGCTGTAATTTCAGAGCAATGGTTTGTGTATCTTTAGCCAGAAGTTTTGTCGAGGGCGAACCGTGAACCCTTGTGGAGGATGTTTATTGACAGTGAGCTGGTGGTCTTGTTTCCCTTGATTGTCAGTACTTACAATGTCTACATTCAGCTGTGTGTGTAAATGAGATGAGATGAGATGAGTTGGTAGGTCTGATCCAAGGGAGTTAACCTACCGATGGTTTAATTTTATGATATGTTACAATACAATGTCATTATCAAACCTACATTATACCTTATAAATATTCAAGCTATGTGAGTGTTTGGATTTCAAAATAAATCAATTATAACACAATTATTTTTCATACAAAAAATAACATTTTTTCACTCATCTTGATTCAGAATTTGTTTCTATTTCATTTACCTTATACGATTCTATACCAAATGAGCCTTAGCAGTAAATAATCCATTATTGTGGTGTGCTTGACGAGAGAAATAATAATAATAATAATAATAAAGGTCTTATAAATTCACAAGGGATGATCAGGTGGACAACTTAGCTATCCCAAGTGCAGTAGTGCGTGGATGTGACAACTTAGCTATCGGAAGTGTATGTAGGGCCAGAGGGCGTCCGAATAAGAGTTGAAATGAGGTGATTAGACAATACTTAACCGTTTTGGGACTCACTGAGGAGATGACATGTGACAGGGCACAGTGGAGGAGTGCTATTCGTGTCGAGGAACACTAGTTGTGTGCTGCGATTCCCATATCGTGCTTTCTAGCTACCACTATTTGCTTATGCGCATCTTGTGTTTTTTTTTAGATCATAGAGTGTGTGTGCTTTCCTTTTAGATTCCCCTGTTTGATGCTTGTCGATGTGTTTGCCTTTGTGGATTTGTCTTGTGTCACTAAGAAACACCCTCTTAATTTAGTCGGGATATAATGAGATTATTAGTGTTGTTGTTATAAATTCACAAGGAATAAATTGTTAACGCATCACAAATTCTTTTTTTTTTGAGAGCACATCACAAACTTACTATGGAGTACAATATTGCTGTACATTAAGAGTTTAATATTTTACCAATCAATTTAAATCCATATATAATACGGAGTATGAGATTAAATTTAGCAACTTGGATTTATATTTCAAAACAAGTTACCGGATAAAAAAAAAACATTTGTAGGTGTCCTCTGGTTAACCGAATCATAAACAACTCATCATGAAGATGATTTATTTATTTTATTTTTTGAAAAAAGAGTAAATAAAGTCAGTTGAGAAAAGCGATCAACCAATCACAACTCTCACAAAAATTCAAACTGTGCTGTAACAACCCGCCAAGGAGAAAGAGAGAGAGGAGACATCGGCGGACGAGCTTCGAGACATGGAGGAGTTTCCAAGCCAGCTTGAGCTCACAGCGGCCTCCGGTCTCCTCCTCCTCCCCTTCGCTGTGTTCTTTCAAAAGCACAACTCAGAGTACGATTGATCATCTCTCCCTATTTCTCTCTCGCTCGAATTTCAGTCCGGGATGATCTCCGTCGCTTTTCATTGTCAGTGTTAGTTTTATTTCTGAACCTCCGTTTTCTCTCTTTCTGTTGCCGAAATTACTCAGTAGGACTGATTTCAACGATGATCTGATTGAAGTATCAAGTAAATGCGAGCGATCTGGAGCTAAGAGGAACAATTCGATGGCGAGTGACTCAATGTCGGCAGATAGTTCATGGCTGACGAGCGACGGTTCGTCTGGTACTGTTCAAGCTCGCCGGATGAAAATCATGTCTGCTTTTACTTCCAAGCTTAAGGTCGGTTTTTCTACCTTTAGCTTGCGTAAATATGGTGTTGTGATTTTTTCTGTGCTTCGTTAACGCTTCAAATTGAGGTCGGTAAAGGCTTGTGCTCTGTTTTGATGAGGTTGATGCTCGTCATTCTTGAAGATTTCATATAACGAGTTTGATTTCTCTTTCTACGCACTGCAGCACTTTGAGATCTTCCATTTTGAGCTGCTGTTCCAAACTCTGTAATGCGATTCTCGCTTGTTTTTTCTTCTGATTTCAAATTTCAAATCTAGTTTTAGATTTGGTTCTTTTGCTTTTTCCTATTTGCTGGTTCTTATCTGTCAAATGTATATGAACTTGTTTTAATTTCAAATTCTTAGTGAATTTTGCTTAGGTTTTTCAACAAAGGACGTCTCCGGCGTTTTGAATTGAAATATACGAAGTAATGCACGATCAATGACAACGATCAGCTTGATTTGAATTGTATTTTAGAGTAATTCAAATTGTTACGCCAAATGAAACCAGGTTTTCTCAAAATTAGGAATATACTGTCTCTACAAATTCTAAGTTCTCAAACCTTTCTTTTACAATTCCTTATTTGCAGGAACTTCGCCGAAGACGGTCGAAAATCCAGCGGATCTCCGATGGGCGGCGAATATTGGCTTCAACCAATTTGAAGAAGTTGACAGCGCCGATGAGCTTCCAGAATGCATCAGAGACAACATCAGAGGCTTCGTGCATGTCCAGCAGCAGAAGCGATCTCTCCAGCACGCTAAGCCGAAGGAAAAGAGAGGGAAGGAGCTCGGCGCAGGCAGGAGAAAGGCTGAAGGGGAGAGGAGCTATCTCATCTAACATACGCCACCGAGCTAAAGCCATCCTGAATTTCTTGTCTGGTGGTTGTTCTTCTGAGGTCCGGATCCGGCAAGTACTTGGTGACAGTCCTGACACCAGCAAGGCTCTAAGAATGTAAGCTCTCTCCCACTGTTGATTACAAAGTACATGTCCATGTTCTATGCAACTGCAATTTGCATATGCACTTTCCATATAAATACTTGGTGGTTACCTATTAATGTTGAAGATGATATTTGCCCTTCCATTAATTGGTGAAATAAACAACTTAATAAACAAACTTAAACAACTTACAACAAGCAAAATCTTATCTGAAGCATAGTTAACCTATAGTGAAGATTGAGATAGCATCAAAATGAGAGACATCATATTGTTATCTGACTAAAAATTTCTAATATTTGTCATATTGTATGGTTTTTTGACAATTATGTATGCTTTAGCTGTGACCAAACCAAGTAATTTTTGCTAATATGACATACAACTATACAAGTGAATAATGTGTTCTTTTTAGGTCTAGATTATACAGTAAGGTTTCAACTTTTTTTTCATCTACAGATTGCTGAAGAGGGCTGAAATTAAACGAAGTGGGGCAGGAGGACGTTCAGATCCTTACATTTACAAGGTAATTTATCAGTTCAAGGTAGCAACTGTTCAGAATAGTTCACAATTTCTTCTGTAACCAGCATAAACTTGGTAGATGGCTTGAATGAAATAGTGCACAGTAAATCCATCCTACACCATATATGAAGTTAATTATGAACTGCAGTAGTTTAATTAGAAGTGCTAAAGTTTACAGTAGCATACCGACTTCCATTTAGCTAGTACTTCTTTTTACAAGGAAAATCTAATACCTTTCCTTTTGCCCTTCTGGACACCAATATGATATTTGGGCCTTAAATCGTATAACTAATTGCATGTAACAACTTGATGGATGATTGGTTGTATACATTTTTCTTATCTATCAAGTGTTCCTCGTAAATGTATATACAGCAGATGAAACCATATTCCATGTATGTCAGTTACTGGACTATCAATCAAGATCATATAGCACTAGAAACAGAAAATGCATATCCAATCATCCACTATGCTAATGAGTTAGAATAAAGTGACTTGTATTCAGGCTTTTTCCTTTACCTGCATTTTGTTTTTGAAGTCATTGCTAGTTATGAATGTGCCTTTGCCAATTTAACATCATGCAGGTATCAACACTCAGCAGAGGCACGTAACGACCTTGCTAAATGCCTTGGATTGATTATAGTGCAGTTCGTGTCATCTCCGCTGTCTGCAAACTTGGATTCTTGAAGATTATTCATCCCACGGAATCAAAATATTCATACATTGGTGCATCCACATTCCTCTTTTTTGAAGTAAGTGGGATATTCACATTATATTCATATAGTTAGTGAGATATAATAACGTATAGTATATCCGTGTTCAGGCCATAGAAATCTTGAGAAATCAATAATAAGTACATTCGGCAATATATCCATATTTACATCTTCTACAACAAGTATATGATGTCCCAGTCCTAAAAACAAGAGATTATTACCACAGATCACAGATATAGTCTTTCATTACTGATCTGCTTTTCATGGCCTGATTGTTTTGATGCCTTGTTTGTTGCTAATTCTTTTTAAATATTTGAGACAACTGTTTTATAAGCAGGGCACTTGGACAGTTAGACATAGATCAGGCAAAAACCGACCCACACGAAAGTCACATTACCGTGTTACTTTGCCATGTTATTTCATTATTAGATTGCAACTAACCAATCAAATACTTCATTTTTGGGTGAACACAGCGGCCATTTGAAGTCAATTTCCTTTTTCAGGCTGGCACCTGAGCACGTACATCTGTGCTCACCACATCACATGGTCACATTCACTCTATCAATTAAGTTGAACATGATACCCATCTTTTAGAAAGTAAGTTTTTAAAAAAATCCTAAAGCTAGAAAGTCAAACTCTGCAAGAAACACTTGACTTCACATTCACATTCAGTCATGCTGCATTTTAGGATGAAAACTCAATTAATAAATGCTTGGGATGCAGCAAATCTTGGTACCATATCTTATACAAGAATTGTTTTGTGATCGAGTTAAAATGATATTTAGGATTTTGATTGCTCTTAAGTTAATGGTTTGAGAACACACAAAAGGACAAGGAGAAATAGAAATGCTACAAGGCCCTTAATTAATCAGAGGTTTCAAATTTGACCCTTGTGAATTGTGATGCTATCCCTTATTAGGCCTTAGATGATGTGAGAGAGAAGTCACCAAATTTAGGCCAAACATGAGAACCAAAGGCAAGATCAAATCGTAGTATAACAATTTTCAAATTGAAATGATTCATTTGCAGGTACAATTCATTCATTTGCTTGTTCAACCCGGTCATCAAGCATATACGACTGCACGAGTTTACAGATATTCAAACTCAACTCCAATAATAACATAAATATGCTATATGCTTTATGGGCGACGAAGAGCTAAGACTTTAACATCATCTAAAAGAGGGCCACACATGTAGGTCATGTCATTAAGTGCAGTGTGGTAGAAAGAGCTATAAAATGTGATTCTTGTCCGACTAGAAACCGCCTTGAACTTGAGCCTTGCACTCGTAAACCCGCCCTTTCCTTGGCTCACATAAGACGCCTTCACCGTGTCCTTGCCTGCAAACGCCTCCACCACCATTGGTCCACTGCAACCATCTTTGGCATCACCAATTTTGAAAGTTAGGAGGTAATACTTGTTAGGGACAGTCCTTATGATCTGCGCTATCGCACTCTCCCTTCCTCCCACTATCTCAACGGCAGCTTTCCCTGAGGGTACGAAGAAGTGCTTCGAATCTATGTACTTGATCGGCTTCAAGGACTCGACGATCCAATATGGGATTGGTGATATGAAGTCCTCTGGTTTCGGAGGGATCAGAACTCCGGTTGAGAAGTTGTTGAACACATGAGGACCCTCTTCAAATCCTCCATTTCTTATTAGATTTCCTGCAATCCAAAAAAAAAATGTGATTTTATTTTCAAAATACTATAAAATTTTACAAATCAAATCACTAACATTGTTTGGTATGCATATATTATACACTATTTTACTTATCAGCACATATTATATATACAACAAACATCTTATCAACATAAATAACCTCATTATTCAATACTAATATTACCGAAAATATATTCTATTATCATCATCATATAAAAAAAATTGTACCTTTAATTGAACGAAGAGGTACCAATTGCTTAATAGCAACAGAATCAACGAGGGGCCCACAGGTTGGGTCCTCTTGGATGCCAGGGTTATGAAACGAGACCTTCACAAGCTTGGCATCAGCCATGAAAGCCCAAGCATACGTATCTCCACCATCGCTACTAAACAGTGTTTGGACGGGAAGATCGGTGGACAACGTCACCCCTGACGTCACGGAGATCCTCAGCACCTCGTCTTGGGCACAGGTTCTGGTGGATCCGAAGGTGAGAGAGTACACATTGCCTGGTTGAACGACGACGTATTGAGAGATGGAGGCTTCATTCCCCAACCGGACGGCGTGGAAGCCACGTGGCACCGCGAAGAAGAACCCGCCTGGCTGGGGCCCGCCTGACACGTACTCGACGAGGCCATCGACCTCCCACTTGGGGAGCGAGTGCTTCCCTATGATCTTTGTGTCCCTCATCTTCGATGGATTGGGTGGCTCTTCAAAGTTGCCATTTTGCAGCAATCCTGTTATTTAAACAAATTATAGTGAGAATTGTACTTGAGATGAGTGTAGTCGTCAAAATGTAAAAATTCTTTAACCTTTTCTTGAACAAAGAATTTGACTCTAAGACTCCAACCGTTTCTCAAAATTTTTTTCAAAATAGAGAAATAAAATACATATTTTTTAAATTATTTTTGAATCAATATTTGGAGATCATCTAGCTTAAAAGAATGTTGTAGATTTATCTCTATTTTTTTTTGCTACTTCTTCATTTTAGAGAATGTGATGGGAAATCTGTTAGATAAAAAACATCTTCAAATTATCTAAAAACTCTAAAATGAGAAATCCGTTGGAGATGCTCTAATGTAATAAGTGACTCAAAAAGAAGAAACAGATTTTTACCAATAAAATATTTTTTTTAATAATTAAGATATCTTCAAAATACTTTATCATATACAAACTATCCATCAATATATAAGGTGAAATGAATAAAAAAGAGGGATATATGAAGAATGAATATGAATTGTGTTGGTTAATGAAGACTTACCATCAAGAGAAGAGTGTATGTTGACAAAGGAAGAGAGAACAAGTGCTAGAAACAACACAAAGCCATTGGAAGCCATACTTTTTATTTTTATTTTTTGTGATTTCTCTCTTCAATGTTGGAAACCCTAAATAAGAGAGAGAGAGAGAGCCCACAAAGACAATTTATTTTTTAGACATTTTTTTTGAGATTGAGGGTTTGCAGTTTTATAGTACTAACTAGTAATTAATTAATTAAATAATTAATCAGAAACTTAAAGAAGGCAGGAGGAAAGAGGAGAGATGCCCCGTTGACCAAAAAAGCAGGATGGACGTACTGCGCTGTACGAAGTGCAGCGCATGGTGAGGTGTGTCTCGCGGGGTATCCGGAGAGCTCTCACACACTTCCTACGCGAGAATCTAGGGATGATGCTTCTCTCTTGTCGATCTAACTCGTTTGTTCTCCTTCTTACGAGTTACTCCCGTCCGTTTTCAAATAAGTGACTTTTTTAAGTCAAATACGTATTTTTAGGAGGCTAAAAACTATATAAAATATTAAAATTTTAATTATTTTTTTAATAATATTATACTTCCTCCGTTCGGCAAAACTTGTCGTTTACTATTCACGCACGCTTTTTTAGAATCATAAAAACCATATAAAATATTCATTTTTTTTAAAAAAATTTTTAACAAGTTTGTACTTATTAATAATAACTACGAAATTGTTAAAAAAATTATTTAAAAAACTAGATATTTTATATAGTTTTTATCTCCTAAAAAAGCATGCGTGAATAGTAAAACGTCAAGTTTTGCCGAATGGAGGGAGTATCTATTATTTATTTTTGAACCGAAAAGAGTTTGGATGTTGCAGAGCAACTATCCAAGGGCATCCCGAAGGATGATGCTGCCTAGCGCAGCGTCGGCGGGGAGGCCAAAGCCGGAGAAAGAGAATAAAAGATGAGAAAGTCGATCTGCAGCTTCATTACCTTCCCTATAAACATGTCTAATCTCAGACCCTGTAAAATGGTGAAGAGAAAGAAAACAGTCAGAAATAATCATTTCAATCTCCCCAGAGCAGGAGCATCCAGACCGAAGGCTGTTAACGATGCCTAGATTATCATCCTCTATGACAATGTTTTTTAAATTTAGATCAATTGCTTTAAGTAAACCCTTTCAGAGACCAAAGCATTCAGTCCCAAGCACATAAGAGAAGTAAGAGGTTCCAGTCTCTGAGAAGAGAACCGAACCAAAAGTATCTCGAATAAGAAATCCATAGGAGCCCGTATTTGTATCAGATAAGGCACCATCAAAATTGAGTTTGTACCATCCATTAATAAATATGAGTTTATCAAAAAAAATTTATTATAAAAATTAATATTTTATATTATTTTTATCACCTTAAAATACGTGCATGAATAGTAAAAAATCAGTTATTTGGAAATAGAGGGAGTATAACTTACTCCGTATAATTTATAACCAGTTGTTTTCGATTTGTTGTACAAGCGGCGGATCCCGAAACTGTTAATTGAGGGGGGCGGAAAATAGAATATTAATTTTTTTTAATTCAACAATGTTATGAATTTTAACTAGAATAAAAATATAAATTATGCATACTTTATTTCCCAGTTTTAAATATTTTAATATAATATACTAATTTTAAGTTTTCGGGTTTAATTACAGTATTAAGTTACAAAGTTTAACAAATGATAATATGATAGGAGTATATGAGTTTGGAAATGATGTGGAAAATAATTTATATAGGTACGTTTAGTCTTGAAATATTTATATAGCTGTCGGATTTGAGCTTATAATTAATATATCAAATCGAAGCGATCGACAATAGAGACATATATATTAAATTTTATTTTTAATTGGGGGCGGATGTCGCCTCCCGCCCCAAAGAGAATCCACCCCTATGTAGAAGCTATTTAATTACAGAGTAATATTTATCAACAACCACATGATGTTAAATAGACTCTTAACGAATAACGGTGTTCAAAGGTTAATATACTTCTCGTTTGCATGTATTTTGGTTAAACAAAAAAAAAAGAGTATAATTTCGATTTGATTCAATTCAGTTATCGTTATATTTTAATTTATGTAATAACATCAAGAATCACGAACCTAATCAATTTATAATTTACAAACACTTGCTTGCAAGTAATTTGTATTTTTTTTTATTGTGGATGATTTGTAATTTTTATAATAAAAATAAAAACATTCATTTATAGGGATTTAAAATGTAATGGATGTAATTTAGTTAGCACATAACATATATGTACTAAATCTAAGTAACGATGTTTATGTTTAATTGAGAATAAATATTATATTGATATTGTAGGGCTGTTGTTAGAGATATTACTGTAGCTTGGTTGTTAGTTAGTTGTTGTGTCAGTTAGGGAGCTGTTAGTAAGGTGACGTTGAAGTCAATATCTGTTAGATCGATTCCTGTATATATATATACATTGTATCTCTCAGATTACAGCTAAGACATTCATTTCTGTAATTCCCTTTCTTAACATGAAATAAACACAGCTTTTTCCTCTCTGTTTTGTTCTTCATCTCTGGTTTTGCTCTTCATTCATGTTCAGATGATCTTGTTTGATCATTGATCAGATTCAAGCTTGATCTTTCATCATGGTATCAGAGCTCTTCGCGCTCTCGATCTGTGTTGAAAATTGACGTCATTCTCAATTTGGTTCAACACTATCTGTCTGCTTCTTCCTCTGCGATCTTGAAGGTTCTCCATCTGCTTCTTCCATGGCGACTCAAAATGGTGAGTGATCTGGAGGAAAGCTATGGTCAGAAAAATGGGCCTTTGATATACCAAATCAAGAAACAGATTTCAGATTGTGATCAAGGTAATTCAACTCTTACTGAATACTTTACTCAGCTTAAAGGATACTGGCAACAGTTAGCTTCGATTTCCAGTCCAATTGTGTGCAAATGTGGGGGCTGTGTGTGTGATCTGGAAAAGCAACAAGAGGAAGCAGATCAAGAGGCAAAATTAATGACGTTTCTCATGGGATTAAATGAGAGATATGGCAATGGGCGACGTCAGATCTTGCTCACTGCACCTTTGCCTAATGTTAGTACTGCTCACTCATTGTTGTTGCAAGATGATCTAAGCAGGAAGCCATCCAAGATTGGAATGACAGATACCACTGCACTTATGGCAAACGCTGGTGATGGTAAAGTCAGAAAGGAGCGTTGTGGTCATTGCAATGGAAATCATAAGATGGAGAAATGCTGGGAAATTATTGGGTACCCTGAAGGGCACTCAAAGAGCAAGGAAAAACCTCAGCTGAGTAAAGGTCAAGATTTTAAGAAGAAAGACTTAAGGAAGTCTGGTGAATGGAAAGCTGGTGATTCCAAAGGAGCACACAAGGCAAATGCAACTGGATCATCATCATCAGCTTCTCAAGGGCTTCTAGGATCATTTCAAGACTGCAAGCTATCTGCAGAACATCAACAGTTGGTGAACAACTTCATTTCTTTTCTTGGCAATACAAATACATCTAGTCATGAATCACACCTAACAGGTAAGCTATGTCTTCATGGTTCCAAAACCTCTAAACTCTGGATTATGGACAGTGGTGCCACTGATCATATGGCATATGATATTACTCTGTTCACAAACTTGACTCCTCTCTTTAACACTTTCATTCATCTTCCTGATGGAAGCACCTCTCCTATTTCACATAAAGGTACCTTGAAAGTGGCCAATCTTACTCTGCATAATGTTCTGTGCATACCCAACTTCAAATACAATCTTTTGTCTCTCAGTAAAATCTGTGTGGATCTTAACTGCAATGTTATCTTACAACCAAATTCTTTCCCCATTCAGGACCCAACAAAGATGAAGATAATTGCATGTGGTAATCAGAATGGAGGGCTATACTACATGGATCCTTCCATACAAACCACTTCAAACACCAAACACAGTGCATCTGCTATATCTTCCATTGATTTCAACCCTTTTTCCTATTTTCTTACCCAAACACAATGATTGTATTCCAAGTTCTACTGCCTTGTGGCATCTTAGACTTGGACATGCTCCATTTGTCAAATTGAAGCATATCTTTCCTATTCAAAATGATATTGATAATACTTCTGAACATATATGTTCTGTATGCCCTATGGCTAAGCAAACCAGAAATTCTTTTCCCTATAGCACATCTCATGCTGATTGTATCTTTCAAGTTTTACATTGTGATGTGTGGGGGCCTTATGATCATCAAACACAGAATGTGTTTAGATACTTTCTGATTATTGTTGATGACAGAAGTCGTGGTGTATGGGCCTTTCTTATGAAACACAAAGATGAAGTATCTCATCATCTTCAATCCTTCATTACCCTTGTTGAAAATCAATTTCATGCCTCTGTCAAAATTGTGAGAAGTGACTTGGGTTCTGAATTCTTCAATGCATCTATCAATACTTATCTTCAAACCAAAGGCATTCTACATCAAAGCTCTTGCAAAGCCACCCCACAACAGAATGCTAGGGTAGAGAGAAAGCACAGGTATATCCTGGATATTGCTAGATCTCTGCTCACACAATCTTCATTGCCTATATACTTCTGGGGGGATTGTATTCTCACAGCCACTTACATCATAAATAGATTACCTAATCCTTTAATTTACTTCATAATAAATCCCCTTATGAGATCAAAGCATCCGAATGCTACATTGTAAGAGAATTTGAAGGCTATTCAAAAGCATTTGTGACATCAACAAGGAGATTGGGAAATACCTTGAAGATGCAGACTTTCACAAATGCATTTCTGCACGGTGACCTTGAGGAGGAGGTGTTCATGGCCTTACCTCCTGAATACTCTAAGCTAAAAGCTCTTCAACAAAGCTCAATCTCTTCTTCTGGTAGCTCTTGTCCTCAGGAGGAGTGTGGTGAATATGATTACAAGACCACCAGGATGGTTTGTAAGCTTAATAAATCCTTATATGGATTAAAAAAGGCTCCAAGACAGTGGTTCAACAAGTTTGCTCAGGTAATCAAGCTGGCTAATTTTGTGCAATCAGAGGCTGATCATGCACTTTTCAAAAAGAAATCAGGAGGAGCATTCACAGCTCTCCTATAGTATATGTGGATGACATGATAATAACTGGCAACAATAAGGAAGAAATTGAAAGGCTGAAGGAACATCTGCATACTCATTTTCAAATCAAAGATCTGGGTCAAACAAGATACTTTCTGGGTATTGAAATTGACAGAACAAGTGAAGGAATATGGTTGAATCAAAGGAAGTATGCCATGGAGCTACTAGAGGAAGCTGGAATGGAGAATGCAAAGCCAATGTCTACACCTCTAGATGTGCACTGCAAGATGTCAAATGAAGGAGAAGTATTTGACAAGCCTAAACTGTACAGGAAGGTTGTTGGGAAATTGATCTACCTAACTGTCACAAGGCCAGATATTACTTACTCTGTGCATATACTGAGTCAGTTTATGCAAAGACCATGTACAATACACTAGTTGCAAAGCACCTTCTTAGATACATCAAGAAAGCTACAGGGCAAGTATCTTACTTCCAAGCAAATCTGATCTAAAGTTGCAAGGGTTTTGTGATGCCGACTGGCAAGCATGTCCAATGACAAGAAAGTCACTTACTGGATACTGTTTCTTGTTGGGAAATGCATTGATTTCATGGCGCACTAAGAAACAGTAATTTGTAGCTATGTCAACTGCAGAAGCTGAGTATAGAGCTATGACAATGACAAGCTGTGAATTAATATGGATGATTAGAGTTCTCAAAGAATTGAGTGAGTGTGGAGCAAACTCAGTCTGTTGAGTTATTTTGTGATAATCAGGCTGCATTACATATATCTAGAAATCCTATGTTCCATGAAAGAACCAAGCACATAGAAGCTGATTGTCACTTGGTTCGAAATTTGGTGATGGATCAAACTGTGGACACCAAGTATATCTCAACCAAGGATCAGCCAGCTGACATCTTTACCAAAGTTGTGAGTCAAGTTCAACATACAAAGCTACTAAGCAAGCTCAGAGTTATCAATCAATTTGCCTAACTCTGAGCTTGAGGAGTGTTAGAGATGTTACTGTAATTCCCTTTCTGAACATGAAATATCTGTTAGATCAATTCCTATATATATATATATACATTGTATCTCTCAGATTACAGCTAAGACATTTATTTCTGTAATTCCCTTTCTGAACATGAAATAAACACAGCTTTTCCCTCTCTGTTTTGTTCTTCATCTCTGGTTTTGCTCTTCATTCATGTTCAGATGATCTTGCTTGATCATTGATCAGATTCAAGCTTGATCTTTCATCAGCTGTTATTCGAGCCGAACGAGCCGAGTATTGTTTGTTCATATTCAGTTCATTTAGGATATGAACGAGCTCGAGCCGAGCCTAAATTTTGACTCGATCTTAAAAATGTGCTTATACTCGGCTCATTTATAAAATGTTATATACTCATGTATTAGTTAGGGTATAAATATACCCTAAGACCCTTGTAATGGTCATGAATGAAATAACCAAATCCAACTATCTCTTTTCTCCGTAAAACCTTACTCTCTCTCCTTATCCTTTTTACTCTTTCTCTTACCTTTCTCTTTCCCTTACAGTACGTTCATCCTCTTCCTTTACTTCCTCCTTCCCTAAACCTTCATCTTTCTTCCCTTTCAATTCCCTAATCCCCTACTCGGGACATTACATAAAATGAACAAGCTCAAGCCGATTTTTGTTTTTCGAACTTTAAGCAGTTCTACTTGCTCATTATACAGTAACTTAGAGGAAATTTTAGAAATTCAATAAAATTCGAGCTATTCGAGTTTAATTCAAACGAGCCGAGCTTTGGACCGAGCTTAAAAATGTGCTCATACTCGGCTCGTTTAGAAAATGAACGAACTCGAGTCGAGTTTTTATCGAGCGAGTACGAGTCGAATTCGAGCTACTCGTGTTTACATAACACCCATAGATAATTGTGAATTATATATCTCAACTTATTAGATCATGAAGGTTCGATAATGTAAAACACAGTAATATAGAAATACTCTAGAAGGGGGGGGGGGGGGTTGAATAGAGTATGCCGGTTTTTCGCAGATTCTCAAGACTTTTGAAGCTCGTGCAAAATCCTTTGAGATTAGACTTAGTCTTTTCTCTGAAAACCTGAATCACAAAGTTAAACAGTCGAACCAAGTGCGGAAATAAGGTAAAGCAATAAGTAAAGGACTCGATGAGTTGTTTACGAGGTTCGGCACGAACTTGGCCTACGTCCCCGCCTAGGGTTCTTCCACAACCCTAGGATTCAACCGGCTTTTATTGATTCGCAAGACTTAGGATCCTAGTAGCTCACCGAGAAGCCTCTCTCCTATACAATTGCAATCTAGTCAACTCACGTTCCCTTGGAGTCCTAGACCAATCTAGAAGAGCCCCACCTCTCTATGCTATCTAGTACAATCCTCTTACACTTAGTGAATCAATCGCCTAGTGTCCACTTCCCGAGTTACAAACTCTTGAGTATAACACTCTCTTGAAATATATCCTATAAGCTCACAGTGTAACTCTCAAATGCTTTGAAATGAAATAACAGACTCTTAAGGACTAGCAGAGAGCACACGAAGAAGACAGATCACGCTTGAAGGCTTGAGTGTATGAAAGCTTGTGTTCAACAGGTGTATGGCTGTCTTCTTCTTCCTTTTCTTTTTATTGAAACAAATCGGCGCCTAAGGATCTTCACCAACGGCTAGAGAGGATCATGGCTTGAGCTGGATCTTCTATCTTTGGAAACATTCGGAGGCCATGATCTTCCGATTTGAATCTTCTCAATTTACAACATAAGGAAGGAAATAATATTCGAAAATACTTCCTGAAAGGTTAGTGTATATATAATAATATAATGGAAGCATAAAATAATATTCGAACATAATATCATATAGAACAGGTTTTGTGTTTCATCAATACTGTTAAAGCTTCAAGACCTTTGACACAAACGGACTGTCAAGGCCTTTGAAACTTATTCCGATTTTCATCAAGGGAGTGGATATATCAGATCAATATATAAGTTGTGATGTTTAATTCTCAATTGAATAAAGTTTATATGAATATGAACAACCTTGCTTATCGCTGTCGGCAGTTTCACCTTGAAGCTTCGTATTGCAGCTCTCAACATCGCCGGCCTTAATCTGGCATCAAACCTATCATGTGCACTAAACACATTAACAATTGCATTAAATCTAATTGGTCAGATCATTGCACTAATATCATATACTATAGCCGATCCGTTAAACTACTTTTATATACATCCACACACATATATATATAGGATGGATCGGATGAGAACACTCCTTATGGTGAGAACGTAAGAACAATCCTGGGCCATTGATTAGATTGGAATGAAGGGTTGAGATTAAACTCTATTTTCTGAATTTATTTTTTAAAAAAAATTGGAGGCCCACCACTAAAGGTTGCCCAATGTAGAGAATCGGAGTTTAAAGAATGGGCAGAAGGCACCGACCCGCAACAGTTAGCGGAGGATGTAGTCGATCACATAGTTTGGGCTCCTAGAATATGGCAACCTTGGGGCTTTCTATTTGATTGGATCGAAAGGCCCAATGAATTGGAATTTCCCTATTGGGCCAGGTCATTTCGGGGCAAGCCGATCATTTCTGATGAAGTGAATGATGAATATTTTGATTATGCATTTTTTGGTGAAGGGGATGGTGGATATGATGAAGAGGATGAGCTTCAAGAGAATGATTGGGAGTTCTTGCAGAGTGAAACCATGGTTGCCCAATCTCATGGGAGTGTACGTGTGTTTCACCCCCTATATACCCAAATTTTAATTCTTTTAACTGTTCAAGAGAAACCGTCGAAAGAAACGAGGGTTTTCATGATTTTAAACCAGTTATCGTAAAGTTGATCGGTGGAGCAAAGTGAGCGGTGTTCTCATTCTTCACATATCTCAAGTTGATCGGTGGAGCAAAGTGATCGGTGATTTTGTAATGGATTCAGGTATGAATCAATTGTTCGCATATCTCAACTTAATTAAATATATGAAGGCTAATCGATTAGTGTATTGGGTCTGCAAATTAATCGGTCTGTGCGTTTTGATTTTGCAAATACATCTGATTCAATTAATTAGCTAGTCGGTGGTACCCAAACCAGTTGTTGTTTTGATTAATTAGGTGTTTCCAAATTAATGGTGATTTTATGAATTCAACTAATTCATTTAATTAGCTATTAGGTGTACCCGATTGTTTTGACAAGGTGTTTAATGGTTCACATATATTCAGGGTGTACACAGTTGTTGTTTTGAGTCGATCCGTGTCTTTGACATGAGTATTCAATCCTTATTCTCCCACTACATAATACAACCAAACCATACGATTCCAACGAATATGGATTAGTTTATTCATATATATACATGTTTATTGTTAGTAATAATGGACTGTATTGTGAGTTTAGGTATCCTATTTACTTGGTGTTCATTGTGGTTTACATGGCTAATGAACATGTTATACAATGTACAGATTCTGATAATGGGAGGGAGTGGGACCCTGACAACGGGGATGGTGTACAAGAGGCTGAAGCTATGGACTTTATCTTTGAACAAGCGACGACCGATGAAGTGCTAATTGGATATGTTCAGTCAGAGTCACCCGGAAAAACTAAATATTGGGTCCCGACGTGTGATGAATCCTACAAGCCTTACGAGGGAATGAAGTTTCCCACCGTTGAAGCTGGCATGGAATTTTATGAAAAATATGGGTCCATAGTTGGATTTAATGCTCGTAGAGCGACTCAACGTAATCACTCAGATGGGACAGTTAACCACAAGTACATGATATGTCACAGGGAAGGATATGCTGAATCAAGTAAAAGTACTGGGAAGCGCAAAAGGTACTCCAACCGGGTTGGCTGTAATGCCCACATTATTCTTAAATTCAAAGGTCGAGATGGATACGTTATAACTCATATGGAGGATCGTCACACACACCCCTTGATGCAACAGACATCGAACCAGTTTTTGAAGGCCCATCGAAAGTTGGATTTTGGGCACCAGCGTTTCATGATAAAATGTGCCAGGGCAAATTTGGGTCCAACTATGACCCATCGGCTGATGAAGGAAAATAGTCATGGCCATGTTGGCCCTCTATTGGCTGATTTGAAGAACTTCAAGCGTGATATTATGGCTTACATTTCTGGTGCTGATGCACAGATGGTAATTGATCGGTTTATGCTTAAGCAAAAATCATCATCTGGCTTCTTTTTTGCGTACGATGTTGATGAGAACAAGCGCTTGGTTAGTTTGTTCTGGTGTGATCCAATAGCTAGAGCAAACTATGCAGCTTTTGGCAACGTGGTGTCATTCGATTCAACCTATAGAACAAACAAGTAAGTATGACCTATGTGCATATAATAGTGGGAGAATAAGGATTGAATACTCATTTCACCTTATATAATGATTCAGGTACTTTCCCGGACAGTAGGTATGCATTGTCTTAAGTTTCCGTGTAATTCCTTTTTTCTTGTAATTTATAGATATAGTATGGTTTTTGCACCATTTACCGGACTCGATAATAACCATAAATCCATCACATTTGGAGCTGGGTTATTGTTGAAGGAAAACATCCCCTCGTACAAGTAGATGTTTGAGAACTTTCAGAAAGCTATGACCAAAGATCCCACCGTCATTGTCACCGATCAAGACCCGGCTATGAAGGAGGCTATAAAAAGTGTGTTCCCAAATACCCATCATCGTTTTTGTATGTGGCATATCATGATGAAAGTACCTAGGGAGGTAACGTTTTACCCTTATCTACTGTTGGATCTGTTGGTCCTTTGTGAATATGAAAATCATGTTATATAAATTTACTGTTCAAAATTTGGTGAAGATCCATCAACAAATCATTGTTTCAAACCATGAGTATCTATGAATAATATATCAAATTAAGCACTTGTAAGATCAGCCAGCAGTATGCAATACATATACTTAATTCGCAGTGAATTGATATTCTCATCTAGGAATAATATATAAAATTAAGCAATTGTAAGATTCATATTCATTTACATCCTATATATTATTTGTCTATTTGTTGATGTTCGTAGTTTGAACTTCATTTGATTTCTTGTTTCTGCACTGACATAACTATTAGGTTCCGAAAGAAGTTTGCCATATACAAGGATTTCGGAAGAAACTCAGTAAAGCAGTATGGAGTAATAAGATAACGGTGGAAGAGTTTGAAGCGATGTGGGAGGAGATGTTGACCGAGTTCTCATTGACAGACAACAATTGGTTGACCCTAATGTACAATCAAAGAGAGTACTGGATACCGGCGTATTTCAGAGATTTCTTAATGGGTGGATTAATACGCACTACCTCAATATCAGAATCAGCTAACAGTTTCTTTGGGCATTACTCTAGTCGTCACTTCAGTCTAGTGGAGTTGATGATGCATTTTGATAGTGCTATGGATACGCAAAGGCATGCACAAGCTAAGCTTGACATGGAGTCTGATACACAGGTTCCAGTGTATGAAACCCGTCTTCGTTTAGAGAGACATGCATCGTCTGTTTATACATTGAAGGTGTTCACCAAGGTTCAACACCAAATTGTAGCAGCTATCAACATATGCAATGTAACTGCAGAGATTGTTGCTGATGGAAGGAAAACACATCGAGTGGAGGAGGAGGAAATTGGCACGTTTGATGTCACGTATGATTTGATGAGCGAAATTTTGACTTGTCCTTGCAACAAGTTTAATCGGATCGGCATACCTTGCAAACATATATTTGCAACTTACAAGTATATGGGTATGAAAATGATCCCAACACCTATGATTCTACCAAGATGGACCAAGAAAGCAAGACAGGTTGCAAGTGCCCATGTTGATGATGAAGTCCTGAAGCAATGCGCTGAGATGGAGGCAAAGAAGCTATTGATTAACAGGTTATGGGGGCAGATATACTCGACTGTTGGCCTAGTCGAGGATAATACGGAGCTGCTAAATGATCTTCTGCATGCATTGACAGAGAAGCAAACGCAATATAAGCAAGAGGTTGAGTCCGGGCAATATGCACCTACTAAAGAAGCATATGTCGAAAAGTATGTTAGAGTGAAGCCACCCAATGAAATTGTTGTTTACCCTCCACCTCTAGCAAAGAACAAGGGTACACGGTTGAAGAGTTCGCTGGAAAAAGCAACTGAGAAAGCTGAGAAGTCAACGTTGAGGAAGTGTGGACGGTGTGGTAAAATGGCTTATCATGACAAGAGGAATTGCAGAGCGATATTGAAGGGTAAAAGTCCCCAACCAGTGGAGGCGGACAATGAGGACGAATGGGACGATGACAGTGACTAGGCCCAACATGCAATATGTTTTTCCCATTTCATATTTCTTTCATTACACCTACTGTGATTTGCACCTTTCATATTTGGTTTCATCAGACTTGGCTGAACTATTTGTTTCATCAGACCTATCGTGCTTTTACCGTATTTCCATCTATTTAGTGTTGTATATGAGAAATTGACAATCCCCATGTTGCTTGGATTTTTAAGCTTTATATAATGTGTGTTAGGATAATAGGATCCCAACTCTGTTCTTCCCATGTACTAGGTGGAATATATCCATTCTAACCCTTTTTCTTACTGATATAATGTTCCTAATTTCCACACCCTTTTCAACATTTTTATGTCAATGTTAATAGTCTTTAAACCTTGATGTTCAAACGAATAATGTATGGAATTTCTAGGAATAATCTTTACAACTCCTACGAATAAATTAGTATTTCCCTATTATTCATATACATCCTAACCGGGCCCCTTCATGTTCCCACGAATAAGGTATGGAATTTCTATGAATAATATTGAGATTCCCTACGAATAAAGTATTTCCATATTATCCACATACATCCTAACGTACCCCTTGATGTTCGAACGAATAAGGGGTGAAATTTCTCTGAATAATATTGAGAGTTTCTAAGAATAATGTATTTACCTATTCGCCAATTACATCCTAACCGTACCCCTTGATCTTATAATGAATAAGGTATGGAATTTCTATGCATAATCTTGAGAAGTCCTACGAATAAAGTACTTCCCTATTATCGAAATACATCTTCACAGCACCCCTTCATGTTCCATCTAATAAGGTATGAAATTTCTATGAATAATCTTCGAAATTCCTACGAATAAAGTATATCCCTATTAACCAAATATATCCTAACGGGGACCTTTGGGTACTACCCGCAAGTCCTTTCCAGTGAGCCATTCTGGAATGGTTCTCCACTCCCCAGTCCACCCATACTGAATGTCCCAATTATTTTCATTCGTACAAATTGTTAACATTATTCGCATATACATCTACCTTTTGAATACGGTGTTGGAATGTGACAATAATATTGACAATTTCTCTGAATAATCTTTACATTTTCCACAAACCTTGCTATACTAACGAATAATGTTCCAAATTCCTACGAATACTATCTGTTCACTGGTTTCAAGGAAATTAAATATTAGTTTCCACAATAGATAGAAAATGCTTTGACGGTGTTCATAAGAAGCAACGTAACCAATATTGAATGCAGCATCCTAGATTCCTATCTAATATCCGACATAACCTACATATACGAAAAGAAAGCTAACATCATGTTTTAGTCAATAGCATAAGTATACTTTCCTACATATTCACTCCAACTGTGCACTAAATACTTTCCCTATTCACTGACTACATCAGGCATTTAAATATCTTCCATCAACCGGCCCTCTGCTTAGCATCAGGTTCATCTTTTTCAGCTCCCTTTTTTCAATTCGTCCATAAGTTTACTCTTTTCTTGGTTCACATCAGCCGTTAGTATGCAATGCAGATACTTCATTCGCAGTGAATTGATATTCTTTCTTGTTCGAGCCCTAAAACCGCATCTCCAAGCACCATCACCCTTGTAGGTTTCCATATGTCTCATGACATAAACTCCAGCGTCTATTCCAACCTTGGTGTTCTTCCAATCTAAAAGCAACACCCGGCCTTTTTGGATCTTTGAAGTTCTACTTGCTTCTACTTTAACCCCTTTCTCGTCCAATAGTCGAGTCAGCATCATTTTCTGGTCATTCATGGGTTAACAATTACAGATTATATATATTTTAGTTTTACAAAACCTAGCTCACTATACGGAGGTACATATTGAATTTAAATTTCATGATTTAATACTTACCAGCTCCTCGAATACAGTTTTGTAGTTGCTCTCATAATCTGTTTCCCGCCCCTTTGCACCATCAAGGATATCAGCTACACCCTTCTTCAAATGGAAGCATATCACATAGTGACCTAATATATCACATATTGGAAACATCACCTGCGCACAATGATATGACCATGATTTCAAATTTTTTCATTAACTAACACATCTGAACAAATGTATCCTCATACTCCTATTACATGGTATAGTTAAAGTTAAATTCATCACGAATACTCATACCATATCGACATGAGACAAATTGACCTCCCCGGTTACAGCTGCTTCATAGAACTTCATACTAAACATGGCAAACCTTTCTTCATATGACTTAGCAACCGGGTTGCACACCGATCCATTCTACATTCGCAATTATATACACAAATAAAGTAAGCATCCGAAAATAAAGGTTCACATTCAACCACTCTCAAGTTTCTGTGTAGATGGTTACCGTGACACTCGGTGGGACAAAGTATACGAATGGAGACTCGGGACTCCTCTTCTCTTCTTCATAATTTATCCTTAATGCCCACACATCCAGCACTTGTGATGGAATCTCACTTTCAAGCAGTGCAACACAATCATCAGTCCACAGCCTGAACGCAATCTCACAATGTGCCCAGCCATTTGAATGGTCGAATAATATTTTCCTTTCCAAAACCAGCAAACACATTTACTTACGAAACTACTATAATGTACATATTTTCTATTTATTTTAGAAGACGTAATCATATATGCATTTCACTAACCTTATTTGGAGGCCTTTGACAGCATTAACTAGCATGGTTTGCTCGCTATTGTTCTTTCTATCAGGATCAACAAACCTGCACACATACAGACTTAACTCCTTGATTGAAGGTTTTATCCCTCGTCTTGGTCTTGGTGTTCTCATGGTCAATGAATCCTCCGTCACAGGCTCTTTACCCTAGCATGTATAATAATTCTTAATTTAACCGCATCAAATGAAACCTACAAACCTTAAACCATGTGGCTAAAGCATGCATGCAGTCGAACAGGTAAGTAATACCATATGATTTTTACCTTATTTCCCCGCACTGGCCTTTTTTCCTCCATTATCGGCTGATCTATGACGCCGACATAATGAATCTAACACAATCGCAACAATAAATCTTATTTATAATACTCATATGCTTCAACAATCCATTTACTATCCTATTCATGATAATCAGATTTTAATTATGAATATTTATCAACTGAAACATTTTACCTACTGGTAAGGTAATACTCACCTGTTGGGCGCTTACTTCCCCTTGATTTCCACCAATCGCACTATATGAGCAGCCCCCTTCACTAGTCTACAACAATCATGACTATTTAGCTTAATATTATATAATATTCAAACATTCATTAATGATATTTATTAGGAACATAATAATTTAAGACAAACACTTCATTGCCCTTTTGCAAACTGCTAATATAACCATCACTTTGTTTCCTAATCTCATATTTCTTTTACATCAGTGGTACCGTATTTTATCTTTTCAATGCTACCTCCCATGGTATTACCAGAAACCCGCCTATTCGATTCTTCAACATCCTTACACCCAAAACCATATCATGATCATATCCACAATGATATATATGAACCTTTATTGCAGAATGATATTACACAACACCCTTTAAATACATAATAATGCCGATTACTTTACCTTTCTTATACTGTCAGTCCCTATGCCCCCGCTTGCACCAATTTCACCTTCAATATTTGCCTACAATAAAATCCAAACAAAATAATTTAACTTAATGTACATAATAACATACTTTCTATTTTATATTTATGCATTGGAAATAATAAATATTCAGTTGTTTACAGTCGTCCCTGTCATAAGTTACCTCATCGTCTTTCAGTGTAGTGTATACATTTGTCTCCACTGCATTGGCTCGTTCCTGCTTTCTAATTTCATCTATAACCACATCAACTGGATCGGCTATGGTGAGACCACATCCTGGTATCCCTAGATCAAAGTTTGGCCATTTGTCTGCAAACAGCTGATCCCTTTCCCTCAATGCTTCGTCAATCATCTTCATATTCCTAATGAGGGTTGGGTCATTATAAACACCTGGAGTCCCCTGAGAAAGTATATTTTCCACCTGTGTGGGATGAATGGAGTCTAATCCCGTTGCCTCTGGATATCCACGTCCTAAAACCGTTTTACCCAACTCATAGCATGATAGTATTGGTGGGTCTTGTCTCATTTCGATGGGAATGTTGTTCAACTTTCCCGCAAATTCCTTCATCTTTCGACTCATATCGATAGCTGAAGCCAATAGATCTTCATAGTAATCCTACAAGAATATTTCAGAGTACTGTTATAACTCTATACCGAATAATATCCCAAATTTCTTCGACCCATCTTTATACATTGTTTGCAAAATACCTAGCCACCACGTAACCTTTCTCATATAACTCTATACCACCCACAAACACTAAATAAAACTACATGTGCTCTCATAATATGATAATTATTATATTATCCCATTATCCATATGCTGTGTACTCACCTCTTTGGAGACAATCGTGTTCTCATTCACAATAACGTCCATAGGTGCTTCTATTCGTCCTCTACCAAACCCTCCGCTGACCATCTCGCTCTTTTCTCTACTTGAGATTTTATTGTCAGTCCATCCTTTAAATACCGGCAATTCTCTTGCGACTTGTCGTTGTCCTTGATGGACTACCCTTTCTAGATACAATAGCTGTGGTACAATTCAACAGGAGACATATTATTGCAAGCACGCCGCATGAAACATAAATCTCATAGTAATTGCAAAAAGTATACTTACCACCAAGAATAGCACGGACCCTCCAAATGAACCTTGCTTCTGATCGCCATATTTTCCCTTGGCCTTTACCAAACTTGTTAGAACATATTGAGACCAATTAAGGCCTCTTACAGAATCAACACTATCTATGCTCCTCACCAATTTCTGGTACACTCCTCCACTTTGTTGACTGTTCACCATGGTCGTGTCGAATAACACCATGAAGTTCTGAATAAATTAAAGTCCACCATCTATTCCCTTCAGCAAGGCTGTCTTAATATGTTGTGGTCGCAAGCATGCATATTGCTTATCATATTGCAACCTCCATGTCTCCAGTATGTCTTTGTTCTCATTTTGCCCTCTCAAGACCACAGGTTTCATACCTAAAGGAATACCCAAGCACCTGTGTACATCAACATCCGTAATCTCAATGCTTCGCCCATCGGGGAATTCTATGCTGCACTTATTCGGATCAAAATGCTCCACAAGCCATGACCCCAGTGACAACGGTTGCCTCTTTAACTCCAATTCTAGAAGGGCGCCGAAGCCAATGTAGTGCAAAGCCCTTATTTGAGCCTCATTCCCTTCAGCTTGCTTAAGCTCTTGTAATGCCTCAACAAGAGTGCAGGGGGATGAACGGGTCTCCATATGCTGGTACCCCGGCAGCTTTCCCCTTGTGTGTAGCTTCTGCTTCCCCTTACCTCCTCTTTCTTCATGAGTAGATAAGGTACATGTGGGTGGAGCTGCAACTTCAATTTCTAGGCTCACCGGTGCATCTACATCACCTGCATTTACATCATGTCAATATAACCATTACACACATAAGGTTTACTGTTTTATGTTCTCGTTTGATTGAATAGTTACCTTCTTTTGTTGTCGTGGTGTTCTTTGCCCTTTTATATCTAGCACTGTATGGATTTGGGGATTCGTTCAATTTCACTAATTCCATTTTACCTCGTTGCTCAACAAAGTCATCGCTACTATTGTCCGAGTCCTCTGTCCTTTTCATTGCATCTTCACCAGACACGGACCTTGTACTAGAAGTCTTTTGTCCACTTCTCTGACCTTCTCCTTTCCTCTTTGCTCCCATCTTCTTTCCTGAACGCATGACAACACCAAATATAACATTTCAGAGGTCGCATTGTTTACGAATAATCTCTTCATATCATCTCTATATATATGCTGGTCGCTAGGCAACATTCATATAAAATTTCATATCTACCTCCGAATAATCTGCCCTTTTCTATGAATACTCATTCATCTACTTACGAATAACATATTTTATCGACCTTTCAGACCGTTTACAAATTTACCATTTAAATGTGAATAATCTATGGACTTTCTACGAATATTCTGTCGTCTTTTTCAGAATAATATTTTACATTCCGTTTACAAAATTACTATATATAAGCGAATAATCTTTTCACTTGATACGAATAACTTGTTTCCTTTTCTATCAATTCATAATACAACCAACCCATTCTGTTTGAACAAATCAAGTTTTGATTTTCTCTGCATACTCTTAGACCCTACGAATCATATTTCAAATTTCAGGACGTTTGCAAAATCACTAGTTATTTCTGAATAATGTCTTCATTATCTACGAATAATTTGTCCACCTCGATCGGCCATAACATTCAAACCAATTAAATCTGAATGCCTAGGTCGATAATTTCCCCAAATTACAATCATGATAGTTACACAAATCTTAATATCCTTTCTACTTTGCAAATCTATTTACCGTAGCATCTGTTTAAACCTCAAGTAACTATATTTGGAGCATCTATAAATGATGGTATTGCCATGAATCTTTTCAATCGACAAGAACAAATACAAAACGAGGCATATCCGAAACCCTAATAACCCAATTACAATACCCCATAAATAGGTTGAGCTATATCATTCCAGATCATTCCAATGGCACTTATAAGACCTCAAATGGTTCATATCAACACACAATTTTCACTAATTTAAGGCTAAAAGACTTCAGAAATCGATTTAAGGTTCAGTTCTTACCCATTGAACCACGTCGGAACGGTTTCAGGTTCACTTCGCCTCACGCCGGAACGGTTAAATCGCCTTGCTTAATCGCCTTGCTGAATCGCCTTGTAGCGCCGGTTGGGTGAAATTAGGTTTAGTAACTTCCTTCCCTTTTTGTTTTGATTTACCCAAACGGTGTCATCACGCGCACAAAAGATCCGTTCCACCCTTTTTTTCCTTTTTTCAATAAAAAAAATATATTACAACCGAATAATCCTAACCATCCATTCCAACCTAATCGATGGCCCAGGATTGTTCCTAGGTTCTCATCTTAAGGGGTGTTCCCACAGGAGCCACCCCCTATATATATATATATAGGGAAGGGTTCAAGTGAGAAGTAACCGGTTCGATGAGAAGGAAAGAAGTAATCTGATTGGTTGAACTAAAATACTAACCCACGCGCTTTCTTACTCTCTTTCTTACTCGTTCAATTGCTTATCCCTTCCTCGCCTACTCCGGCACTCCGACCAAATCTCCCTCTCCTACATCCTCTTCCAGACCAACCCCCGCATCCTCGACTCCTCCACCGGCCTCAAGTACTCAAACCTCTTCGACACCCAGATCGACGCCGTCTACTCCTCCATGAGTGCCCTCCCGTTCTCCAACATCCCCGTTGAAGATATCTCCATAGATTAGGATTCAAGATCCTCCGCTGCAAAGAACGATCTTTACCAATTATGGGCACCGGTCGCAGCCCCAAGTCCCTCTCCAGCCTCCGTGAGTCCCTCCTCGTGAACGCTCATATCTACGGCTTCAATTTCAGCGGCCGCCAAAAATGCAATCTAATTCTAGGTTTTCAATTTCAAATCGGTTGCAGCTGTTGCGGTCCTGGGTTTGTTACACGATGCTGACTTTTTAGAGTGATATTTTTCCATTCGACTTGAGCTTGAAGAATAAATAGGATAGCATTAGTAGCCCATCTCAGAGCTTGACGACTTTAACAATTTTATACTGTGTGTTTTTTTTCCTTCCCAAGTTTCATTGCCCGGTTATTGGGTCTTGCTATTGTTATTAGAATTAACATCATACATAAGTTATATTTCAAGATGTTTACAGTAAGCTTTGTTTATTAGTAGTATGGAAAACTACCGAAAATTCTTGCTTCCTTTTTAGTGTTAAATTAAACAGATGAATGAAATAGGTTTCTACAATTTTCCCTGTGTATTTCATAGATGCTTGAAGAGTAAATAGAGTGGATGTTTTCATGGCCCATCACCTGTGTATTTCCTGCAGTTTTTTCCTGTGGGGTACACTTATTAGAGGTTCAACACCCAAAAAAAAAAAATTTGGAGATGAAGGCAGGTGAATGGAAAGATGAAAGAAGACCACCTCTTGCTGTTGAATGGAATTTCTGTATAATCTGTTGAATATGTTAATTGGGTATGCAAATGAGGATTTGTATCTGTGCTTTCGGGATTTTTATACCGAAAGTGGAGGGGGAAATCTTACTGCACCTAGCTAGAGTTTTACATTTATGGTTTTAATATTAAGTGGTTCGGGATTTTTATACCAAGTGGTTCAAAGGTTTATACCAAGTGGTTTAGAGGTTTATACCAAGTGGTTTAGTGACTAAATAGAGAGTGGTTCAGTGACTAAATAGAGATTGGTTCAGTGACTAAATAGAGAGTGGTTCAGTGTCTAAATAGAGAGTGGTTCAGAGACTAAATATAGAGTGGTTCAGAGACTAAATAGAGAGTGGTTCAGTGACTAAATAGAGAGTGGTTCAGAGACTAAATAGAGAGTGGTTCAGAGACTAAATAGAGTGGTTCAATGACTAAATAGAGATTGATTCAGTGACTAAATAGAGAGTGGTTCAGTGACTAAATAGAGAGGTTCAGAGACTAAATAGAGAGTGGTTTATTGACTAAATAGAGAGTGGTTCAGTGACTAAATAGAGAGTGGTTCAGTGACTAAATAGAGAGTGGTTCAGTGACTAAATAGAGAGTGGTTCAGTGACTAAATAGAGAGTGGTTCAGTGAGAGTAAAAGGGCCGAACCACTGAGAGTAAAAAGGGCTGAACCACTATGAATAAAAGGGCTGAACTACTAAGAGTAAAAGGGCCGAACCACTTCTTGGTAACTTCATGAACCACTTCTTTATAGCTTGTGAACCACATTTTTTTTCAACAAAACATATACAAAGTGGGTGTCTATGTGTAGATAAAATTAAAATACACCCAAAAATATATTTTTTTAACAAGTGAAAATGCCAAAAAATAATTTTTAAAAGTCCATGTAAACACTTTTCATATGTACGTACATTGTCTAATTAATTAGTAAATTTTGTTGATTGGCGCGTGCAGTGTGGGTGTTACTAATTAATTTGGGTGAGTGTTACTAATTAATTGGAGGAATAAGCGTGTCTCGTATTTTTAATTTATTTTTGGACACGTGGACTAATCAGATTGCTTCTTTCCTTCTCACCGGTAAGGTGCTTCTCACCCGAACCCAACCATATATATATATATAGAGTATGGATCAAATGTGCACACCCCTTAGGGTGTACATTGTGCACAATTGTGAACCATTGATCAAATTGTGATGGATGGATAGGATTAAAAGAGAGTTTTTTTTAAAATAAAAATCAAGTGGGTCCCACACAAAATTAAAAAAAAAAACCACCCATTCCCTTGCGCGTGAGTTAGAATTGTGGGACGTCCCACCCTTGATCTGATCAGTAGTAGTATCCAAATCAATTTTACAATCAATTTTAAAAATCGTTAGTTTTTGTTATGGGACCATCATGAAATAAAATAAAAAACAATGTTAGTTGATACGGATGAAAGAAATAAGAGAAAGAAATCGGTAATTAAAAAAAACCACCCATTCCCTACACGTTTTTTTTAAAGAGTTAGTTGATCTGAAAAATCAAGAATTTTACATATCTAAATTAATTTTTTGTTATAAAGAATTAAATGGAGATCAACACAAACAATTTATTTTATCCACAAAATCGGTTGGGATGCATAAAAAGATATGTTGAAGTAGGCTATTGTTCTATATAAAATATTTTTTTAATGTTGTTTTTAACCGTAAATATCCAAAAATTCACTTTTCTTGTGGTCAATTAGTATTCGGTGAATTTATTCATTATTCGTCAATTTATGGAGTATTTGATTTGACAAACAACATAAAAACTTTCAGCGCACGAGTATAAAACTACACAACTAAATAGACATATACGAGGGAATAATCACTCATATACGATCGAATAATCATTCATATACCACCGAAAACTCACATATTCTACCGAATAATGTTGTTTCTGTTTCTCGAAAAAATATAATTATTCTACCGAATAATGTTTTAAAACTGAATGAATAAAAATTAACCAGAGTAGGTACACATTCAAAACTGAAATTGATGGAAAAAAAATTATTCGGTAGCATGTGACAAATTATTCAGTGGAATTAGTAAATTTTAATCTAAACGGAATGAAAAAAAGATAACATAACATTATTCGGTATAATGTAAAATATTATTCGGTGAAATGACAAAATCATATGGTGGATCCCACTCGCCTTATGGTTTGATGAATCCCACTAACATTTAAAAAAACCGATTTGATCTTCCAATTCACACGGAGTCAAATCCCCTGTCCTCAACCTTGTCCCCCCTTCCTATCCCCCAGCCCCCTCCCCCTCACAAACCCCAATTTAAAAGAAAAACAAAAAATAAATTAAATTAATAAAAGGAATAAAAGAATTAAAAAAAATGGGATTTCTGTGAGAGGGGACAGGAGAGGGGGACGGGATCGGGGACAGACGATTTACACTCCAATTCACACACCGTTTTTACAAAGAAAAAAAAAGAAAGCGAGTGATTTTTGAAAAAAAAAACGATTTGATCAAATCTATGAAAAAAAGGCATGGGTTGGATGGGGGTAACGGTAGTATACCACACGTACAATCCAAGAGAGTGAGTGATTTTTTAATATGGGTCCCACAATATTTTTCAGCAAAATAAAAAAAAAACCTTAAATCATGACCATTCATTCCATTTAGATCAATGGTCCATAATTGTGCACAAGGTATACTTTAAAGGATGTGTACATCTGAACCACACCCTATATATATATATTGCATCATATATAATAATCGCGCGCATTTAATTTTCCTGACTAAGAGACGGTTTTTCCCTTTTTTAATTTTTGGATCAGTTGTTCTTATCAATATAATTAACGTGATCAATAAATGTAACTAATGACCATAATTAGAGGTCATTAAATGCAATACTAATAACCATGTTTGAAGTTTTTAAGTCTCATTGCAACATCGTTTTCTTAGTTACTTTTCTTCAAGACTTGTTTCCCCTTATCAAAAGTAGGAGGTCTTGATATCGAATTTAAGCTTGGCGGTCAATTTTTTTTTTTTTTAAAAAAAGAAAGCAATTGAAACTATAAATGATTAGTAGTCCATCTTTTTTTTTGTTTATAAGTAGGCACTTAGGCCATTACAATAGAGGGAGGGGGACACTTAGGTCATCCTTACCAATTAAGCTAACAAGGCTTGACTTAAAACTTCCTTTCTGATGAGAATGTAGTTCTACAGCTATGTTAGGGTTAAAAATAATGGTCGTGTGGCTAAAAAAATCAATTTGTTCGCTACAATTAGGGATGGCAATGGGGCGGGGACTCCCCGATCCCCACGGGGAATCCCCGTCGCGAGGACGGGGATGGGGAAATTAAATGGGGACGGGGACGGGGATGGGGCCAAAGTGATTCCCCACGCAGGGACGGGGATGGGGACGGGGATAGTAATCCCCACCCCGATCCCCGCCCCGCCCCGCCCCCGATGGGGAGTATAAAATCCCCATTTTTATTTAGATCTTACATAAGTTTAAATAATTTTTCTTTCATTTTTAAACTTTTACCTTATAATTTACATTTATGAGATATTATATGTAATATTTATATCATATTTTTTTACATAACTTTAATAATATCTTATAGTTTTTTATTAGATGGGGGAAAACCATGGGTTTTAAATGGGAAACCCGCGGACGGGGAAACCCGCGGGGAATGCAAACGGGGAAAATTAAGCGGGAACGGGGATTCCCCGATGGGGACGGGGACCCGACGGGGATGGGGACGGGGGACATTTTTCATCCCCAAACGGGTACGGGGACGGAGGGACTTTTTGCAAACGGGGGCGGGGAGGGTACTTATATTTAGCTTAGCAGCACCTTACGATGGCATACCCCGAACCCGCCCCGTTGCCATCCCTAACTACACTGTTAATTTTTCAAGTATTCGTTGATTTTGTAATCTATCCATTATCTATATATATATATATCAAGTATTCGTTGATTTTGTAATCAAGGTGAAAATCCATGATAAATACACTAACAACAAAATTGCTAGTTCTGGCATGATAAATATACATTTGACAGTTCAATATGAACAACAAAACCTATAAAGAATCAACAAACACAAATATTTTCTGTACATTCTTTCTTTTCTGCCCCTTTTCATCTTTTGAGTTTTTTTTCCCCTGTACAATGTCGTCTTAGCCATATGAAAACCTAATATTCTGGAGCAATACACTACCTCCAGCGCCTTTACGTAAAGGACTCAGTCCGGAAGAGTGCGAGGAAAAGGGTAACGAGCAATCCGATAATGAACAATTTGAACAGTGTTTGGACCAACTACACTCAATCCTGCATTTGACGACATACGAGTTTTGAAGTTCCTGGTTCTCTCCATGGTATCTAAACCTGCTAAGCTCACTGTTGCAAGATTCATTCAATCACCGGTAAGGGTTTTAAGTCGGCTTGGATCTAGATCTAAAGGAGGTTATCAACAGAATCAGGAACTAGCAACTCTTTAAGAAGTTGTCGTAGGGGCTCAAGATTGGTAGCATATAGCCGTCAGCCTGATATTCAACTGCGCAGAGCGATGGTACTGAGCTGCCGGTTTTAGATGAAGACTTGCTCGAATCAGTCACCGGATAATCAACAAATGGATTGCCAGCCTGCAAATTTCATATCCACACAAGAGTAGGTTTGTATCATTTCAAAGCAAACTTGAAAAACACACATCATTGAAATCTCCCAGGACTTTACAAGTCAGGTCATATTTTACCCCGTCATTGAAAAGCTTTCTAGGCAATCATTAGCTTTTCTATGCTGAAGCGTCATAACCATCATTTTCATCCATGATCAAAGGTATGAGCAAGTAAACTTACCCTAAGCCCAGCTTTAGAAGGTTGCACTAAAACTGACTTGACTTGGGGCGAAATAGTAAGACTGATAAAGAGCTACACAAAACTTAAAAACATACCCTTGACGCCACAAGTGCTTCACAGTGACTAGCCATTTCCTTGTATGACACATTGGGTGCAGTTGATACAGAACATCTTAATGCTTGATCATCAGATTCGAGCACCTGAATACAAGAAAAGCACTCTCAAATTTCCAGAAAGCTACTGCTACCGCAATATTTTATCTTTTGATACACAAACTATAACATCATCAACTCATACTTCTACCAAGTATATATCTTTACAGTGATGATATAACGGTCAATTCTGTTCTTGTTCTCTCTTATAACATGAGTCTCCATGACAAGTAACAGGGTGGAATCATTTATTCTGCCTAAAGTTTGAAAGTATTTTATGCTCAAAGTTTAAGCAAGTACTAACTAAATTAGCTTGAGCCTTCAATATTAATGTAGTTATTTCTCAAATGCAACATTACTAATGAATTGTAACTCTTTAAAAAAGTTCAAAAAAGAGCAGCATACTAATTCCAAAAGTTTATCAACGCTCAAAAGATTAGGCGATTCTGTAGTTGACTGCTGCGCGGATTTTGACCGAGGAGAATCTAACAGACCGTCTTCATCTATTGCATAGAGCAGAGGGGCCTGCACAAACAAAAAAACACAGCAGCTAATAAGACTAGGAGACTTGCCATCTTACAGGTGCAGTGTCAGTTATGACTACCAGGGTAAAGTGGTTACCCCGTCATCAGATTTGTTCTTTTCAGTATTATTCTCGTATGCTCTTGGTAAATTGGTACCCAGAGGAACATCCTCGGGTATAAAGTCACTCAGCAACTGCTCCATCACTGTACCCAGTTCAGACTGCACAAAAAACATCAATTATCAGTGTTGGATCACCAGTTATATGTTATATGAATGGACAATGTATTCATACGAAAAAAAATCAAGAACCAATTCCTTCATCTTACACTTGGTATGTTTTCCAGACTTTTCACAATCATTGGAACCAAGGCTTCTCTACTCTGGTCCCCGGATATATCAACCTCTGAGAGATACTTTTTAGCAGAAGCATCGTCTTCCTTGGATCCAAACATTACAGCTGAACTGTCTGTCTTATGGACTACAGCCTGTAGTTTGGTATCCCCTACCAAAAACAGAAATGGATCGACCTGAAACACAACAAGTATAGAGGTGAAGGGGGAGCATTCTGAATATCCTGGTGAGCAGCGGCAAGTAAATAAACTCCAAAATAATTGAAGAACTAGATTAGCAATAAGCAACTCTTAGCAGCATACCTTTCTACTTTTATTCTGAATTGCTATCTTGGCACAAGCAACAAGAGAAATAACATTGTATGCTTTAGCTGCAAAGATGAGCATTGCATTTGCCAAAGTAAAGAGTGATCTAAGGCGAGATGGTGGCAATTGCAACGATCCTGTCAAACAAATTGCTTCAAGATTGTCATTTATGTACAAAAAAAACTCATATGCAATCACATCTTTTCTTATTCAATACAATGAGAAAATAAATGAATAAACGTAAATGAGGATTATGAGGCAAAGCTCATTGACTTTTCAAGAGAAACAGATCAAAACATAGCAACACAAAAACATAGACACCCACTCGTTTGAGAAAGCTTTGAGCGAAAACAAGCTTTGCTTTGCAACTGAACTGAACATATATACACAAACAAATACAGTAGCTATCTGGATGGACTACGGTGTTCATCAAAAGAGGGTAATGCAGCGCTTTGGACTAGAGGATATGGAGACGATAGAATAATATTTTAATCCAACATCAAAAGCATGAGTAAATAATTGAACTTAGTAAATGTTGAAAAATGATGGCATGAACACTTCAAGCACTTGATCAAAAGGCTCTTTAAAAATAAAAATCTAAGTGATGATACGTCATTGTAGTATAATACATACCTCCTCCAACAGAAATATTTCTCAAAGCAAATGCTAGCTGAAAACATCGAACCAATACCTCCGTACAAGAATTCTGCATGGAAAAAATGATCAGAAACAGACAAGGGAAACATGGAACTGATAATGGTACTGGTAATGAAACACTCTGCAGTTTGTAAATAACATCATAAAATCACGAGGTTATAAAATCTTCTGGCAACTCAGTATTTTTCATTAAATATCCCTCTAAAAAATTCTAACCGTTTAAAAAATCAAAGTTGTGTTCCAGATATATTATAATCAAGAATAACCAGAGATCATATTCAACACTCACATGTTGTACCAACAAGTTCTTTCAGTTGTCTATGTAAGAGAAAAATTCCTAGCCTGTAAACTTTCCAGCTACTGTCAACATCCTTTTGTTCTTCAGGAAAGATACACCATACACGGCCAAACATCAAGGTCATAGGAGACAGATCGGAATAACAAAAGGATGAAATGGGACATATGATAGCATGTCAGTCAATTTCCCAACGATGAGGTTTTTATATGCCGGTATAAACATTCTCCCCTTACACAACATCCACTGTATCAGTGGTGTGAAAATCACGGGGTGTTATTACCAACAGTGGAATAACCAGGTCTCTCTCTCTCTCTATATCTATCTATCTATTATTATTTTATGTATACTCAGCCCCTAACTATTTTATTTCATTTTTTTCCTCATGCAGTTTCACGACTCAAAGTAGATATATATGTTCACTATGCAGATAATAAATAATTACAAATATTCATATGACACCTTGCTTCCATGTTCTAACTACATTGTAATCACAATCAGATTACCAGTCACATGCTTAGAAAACATGAAAAAGAAAAAAATGATCTTTCAAGTGGATATGCCAAGAGTGCAAAGAAAACACAAAAGTGGATTATAGACTAGCAGAAAATATATTTAGCTGAAATTGAATTTGATCAGCCTGAAAATGGATAGAACATTACGAAGCTGAGACCGAATTCAATCAATAGTTACCTTGGCTCGAGAAAAAAGTATCACAAGACTGTATGTATGTGCAATTGCTTCATAGTTTTGAGGCGTATTATCTGCAGATATGGATTGTACCAAAATTGATGAAAGAAGCAAACTTATCTGCCGTGTGCTCAGTTTCAGAGCACTTCCTTCCTGCACAAATACAACATAAAATACTCTAATTGGGTGGGAAAACTTCAGTGCATTATGTAATTTTAATGCTATGTCTAAAAATCCAAAAGCTAGACTAGTCAGAGAATCAAATAATAAATTTACGATCTGGATTAGGGCTGCTTGCCAAAGTCTGTGTTACTTTGAATTGCAAACTTATATATATATATATATATATATATATATATATATATATATATATATATATATATATATATATATATAACAATACAGAAATTTAAAAAAAAATGATCAACACTGTGGTCAATGGGGAAAAACAGCTCTAAAAAGGTAGAAGGCAAGTTGCAAAAAATTCATAATGGAGTTTTGATCCAAACGGAGACCAGTAACTAATGTTTCTAGGCACAATTTATTCAAGTGATGTGTTCTTGAGAGCATGATGAAAATTCCTCAAGGGCACGGATTTCATTAAAGTTACAAACATTTGGTACTTTTACTGCTATGATGGTGGAGATGATTAGATATTACACAAAGAGCACGATGTAAATCAGGAATAATCATGTAAATTAACAACATCGATCCAGTATATCCCGCCTAAGCTGGGTCTGGAATACTCATCTAAACAAACAAAAAAAAACTGACAGAGAAGGCAAGGACAGCAAAAACCTACCACTTCTTTGGCCGTTGGGGTTCCCCCCTCTTTCATTGGGGGAACTGGATTTTTCGTACTTTGCTTCCGACTATATGATGACTTCAATCTGTTGAACATGCTATTGTTCCTGAGACTGGTGCTGCTCTCTTGAACACCATTATCTTTGCTTGGAGTTTTGTCCTTTTTCAATTTCTCAAAAAGTGCAGCAGACGAAGAGAATACCGAAACAGTTCTTGAAAGTGTTCTAGGGAGATCCTTCTTAGGAACAGAGAAGGTTGAATTAGCCTGAGGAGCAATTTGTGTGGGAACAAGAACAACAGAAAAGATACGATGAGCTCCAACTCGAGTTTCATGGTCTTGGTGGACCATGGCTGGTAGCAATTGGTAAAATAAAGCCTCTGGAAATGCCTAGCATAAAGAAGAAAAATGCAACAAACAGCTACTTTAGGTGTAAATAAGCACAGCCTAACCAACATAAAGGGAAATAGTAACTACTTCTTTATCCAGTGGGAAAACAAAATATTGCCTTGTTCTGGTAAGAATGATTTGGCAATGGAGCAACAATTTGTGCAGTACGATATACAGCTTGGATTGTAGTTCTAGCTACGATAGTAATACTGGGAATATTTTCCAGCATCACAGCCATAATGTCAAGAATAGGACCTGCATCTCCCACCTATTCAATAGAAAACTGTCTACATTTAGTTCCTTTATAAATTAAAATATAAAAAAGTATTGACTCTGGAACTGGAGGATACCTTATTCGAAAGTTGGACAAGGCATTCGTCCACTAATTCTTTAAACCTCCTATTCCACTTAGTTACATCACTGCCAAGATTTGCATCATCAAGACACAAGTGTATGCTTTTCCGTAAATGCCTCATAACACCGCTCACTGCACCAAGTATAGCAACAGACGCCTGAACTTTAACCTGCTGAGCTATATTGGTGGTAATCTCAAGAATGTCCAACTGCATGTCGGGTTTCTTAAGAACATTCTTGTGATCAAGGTGCTTGACCAATATAGACAACAAGACATGTGCATTGTCCCCTGTTGTACAAGATTGAATAACGCAGGTGTCAGACAATTGGAGGGGGTGTGTGCCTATGTATATAAATTATGGTACACAACAACAGCAGTATATAGGGGACAAGAGGCATTTGTCAGTCAGAAGAAAAGAAATTATCAAGGCATACCAGAGTTGTCCATGACAGACTGCATGTCCTTGAGAACTGGAAAAGCAAGCCCATCTTTGGTAGACCACAAACTCCCACTATCAAAATATCGAAACAAATACTCAAAGACATGTCTTGTGGTAGTTGCTTCCTTCCCCAGCATAGCCATATTATGCAGGCAGATTCTGGACCAGAAACTAGGATCCTTGGCATCTTCTCTGTTGAAAAGGGAAACACATTCAGCTGTTTTTTCAGGTATAACCATATATTAGATGGAGTTAGAAAGAAGGGTTGTGCTAAAAAAAAAAAGTACTCTGCGACTTTTAGTTCTCCTTTTTCAGTCAAAATCGTCGCCCATGTTGGAATCACTGCCTCAGCCTCAGGAGCCTGACCCTCTTCTGGCACACTCCCTTCCTTTTTCGGAGCTGCATAGTTTTCCAATACAACCGATACAACCTGCTTATGGGATAGAATATATATTAAAGCAACAGTGACCAAGTTAAAGCAAAAATGCACTGTGCAGTAATTATGCAATTGAAGGCTTGCGGCTAGCCAAATGATTCGTACTTTGTGTTACAGTTCTGCGCATCTTTCAAATCCAACAGAACCAAATACAGAGATGATAATCAACACCACTTATATCATACATAAAATCAACATGAGAATAAGTACAATCGAGACAATACTTAAACTGCTTACACTATCGAACTCCTCTGAAATATGAGAATATTGGCCCATCATCCAAACCTACAACAGAAGAAATAATGTTCTACATTATTATTCTTTACCAATAAACGAACTTCAAAGAAAATTTTATTGTTGCAGAAAAGAAAAAAGTGTAATTCAGTAAAAGTTTTCTGCACATCTTCCATCTCAATTTGAACTTACATTGCTATCTAGGTACCCTAATTGAGCATGTTTTTACATTCTAGGCAATGAAAGTCTTTCTTTTATGAACTACTGGTATCCAGTGTCAAAAATCAAACTCTAACATGCTATTTGTTGGAAATTTAAAGGTATCATGGCAAGGTTCACAAGCTATAGATAATAACTTGTATAAAAATTTGTATATCATTTGGCCTATTTTGCTAAATCATGATCTTCCCAAAGCATTCAAATTACTGGATGTAGCTACAAGGTTTCAAATATAAAGTTGAAAAAGGGAACAAAGAAACTGAAGACCAATATGATCTTCATGAAATTGGAAGGTGATAAGCAAAATAATAGCTTGGAGAAATAGTTCAACAAGATGAATTCACCATTGCAGAGAGAGCTTGCAGCCCAGCTGCACGAAGATGAATAGCCCTCTCTTCGCCACCTTCTTCACGAGCCAGCTCACAAAGTTTTGGAAGAAATGCTTCTAAATTAAATATATAAGTTCCATCCTTCTGTAAATAAAAGGCCATCAAACTAGTGCAAAGTTGGCTGGACCTTGAGGTCAATCTATAACTGACAATAAACAAAATAGTGTAATTGACAGACTGACCTGATTATTCACAAAATCAAAAAGAGTTTGGCATCCTACAATCCGAATTTCATCATGCCTAGTCTGATCCAACAGAGTTTGCATGATGCTCAGTACACTGCTGGCAAACAAAGGCCTGTGAAGTAACAAGATCCATCAGAAATATGTAAGAAAAAGAATAAATGAGTATAATAGAGTACATGATAGTTCAAAATAAAGTCATCATAGAAGAGTGTGTCCATAAGAGGAGATCCTCAGATTCACAAGGTCATTAAAGGAAAATAGAAAAAGAAAAAATAAAAAAGGAAAGAAAGAAGTGACTTCCTTTCACTATCAATCCATAACTACTCAATGCATCTCCATGTACAAAAAAAAAAGTGCATCAAAGTTCACAGAAACTCCTTTCACTTTCTTTAGTTTTTTGGAAGGGAGAGGGAGCGGCAACTCCTCATATAAAAGCAAATCAAGAGTTTCAATTTTGTAAAATGCTCAATTTGAAACAATAAAGGAAGCATGCAATTCTAAGATGGAAATGAAACAATAGGAACTCAAAACATTGAGGAATAGAAAAAAAAAATAAAGAAAGTGACAAAAATACAAACTCTTGATTAACACTTGCAACTTCGCATGTAAAACAATTTCCACTAACTGAATAAATATGTTTCTAGCATACAAAATATTAAAACGGAGGGAGGTAGACAGATTAATGCATAGTTACATGAATTAGAAGAAAGAAACTCACATTTGCTCCTTACAAACAATCAATAATTTCCTGTATATACACAAAACAATTTTGGCGGAATTGAAATTCTCAAGCCTCAATTCCTTGTAACATCTCTGCTCAAGGGTTTCTGAGATCTGGTGCAAGGGAACATAATTTTAGTCAGAGGTGAAATGCATAAAATTAAAATCACATTGTACAAACTGGGGAAGTAAGCCAAATTGAACCTGAGGGCATAAAGCACAATCAAAGATGACAAGTGCCAAAAAGGAAACAAGTGAAATGAGAAAGATGCAAGACTAGTGAGTAAGCATCAAGCATATAATATTAGGCCATTAGCAGTTCCTAGTGGATTCAAAAGTCAAATCAGGATTTTCCCCTGGTAAGAAATCCACCATGATTTACAAGGATTCACATTTACAACAACATAATTCATTTCAGGCTATTGAAAATCACATTTACAATAGCCTCAAAATCACATTTACAAATGACTATTAATGCATGTATAGATCGTATTCGTATCTAATGTAAATCAGATAGGATTAAGGATAATAGGTGGCTTTCTAGCCTAGGCGTTTAGCTGTTTGGCCCCTTTTGTGTTGGTTTGGGCTTTGTTGTTGATGATGTTGGTGGTGTTCTGATGATCTGTTTGGGGATTTTGAGGCTTTAGGCCTTGCGCTTTTGCGCTCTTGTAATCACCTTATATTGTCTCAATATAATTTACCGATTACAAAAAACCATAATTCATTTCAATTTTAAACATGATTCGAAGTATACAATTTCTTAGCCCAAATTGTGCTAGACATTTACAGATGAGGTGACTTCAGCATAATTTAGCACACCCTAACAGCCATATTGATTAATAAACTATCAACATTAGAATACGAATGTAAATGAGCATGAGAACATCGGGACTATGGTAAAAAAGATTTGCACCTTTGGTATCCGTAAAGGATTTCTTGAAGCATATTCAGCCAGCTTCCCTATCATACGTTCATTTGGCCCATCATCCTATAAACAAAAAAATAAATGCACTTCAAAAATGATAGAAGCAAATAAAATCTTCAGAATATAAAACTTGATCACACCATACAAAATGTAAGCAAGAGCTCAAAGTTCCAAGTTAAATTACTAAATAAGACAATATCATGAAAAACACTGACTACATAGAAATTGAAGTAAAGATCAATAATCACTTAAACTAACAATCATAATGAAAATTTTCAGCTATAAATAATTGCCAAATATCGAACAGTCGAACTTCGTGTATATAATTCTAAATGCAAAGACTTAGGCAAAATTATAATCTGAAAAGATCAACAGTGTAATGAGATCTACTTGGAGAAAAAATATGGATTATATTATTCTTCAAAACAATAAAAAGCCAAAAGAGAAAACAATAATAGGCCTTCAAGTGCATAATAACAGGAAGGTGGGGGAACTATAAAAATAACCATTACAGAGGCACTAGTCTATGTCATTAGCCTCGTACAGCCAATTCCAGGTGACTTGTCTGCCTGAGATACATTTATGAACAGTTTAACCTAGTAACCTCTTTGTTCAACAATGGTATTACCCTTGAAATACATTCTGGCGCTAGTTACAGTATAATGTTTTGTCATGGTTCAAGAAACATTATAAAATAATAAATTGAAACTTTTCTGAGGAAAAAACTAATATGCCAATTCAGTTTCCTGTGCCACCAAACTGTTCAACCAGGGTGGGAAGCCTGAATCCCTAGAGTTTCCGTAATTCCAAAAGCAGATTTTGAAATCACATGCCTATATGCTTGAGTGAACATGGCCAGATGGATGCAGGATTACTCATACGATTAGATGCACCATTAGGATTTTCTTGAGTGGAATCCTGCCACACTGGGCCTTTTTATCTCAAAACCACCATTGGGCTATTGTAATAGTTTAGATAAGTGCACAACAGTTTTAATGTTAGAAAATCAGACCATTCATAAGGATGGAATCTAAGCAGTGACTCTGTATTTTAGCAGATAATGCATTAGAAGTCAAGGAGACACATAACTAAACCATTCATAAAAAAAGCAAACGAGATTCCACGTATTTAGCAGATAATATATGAGGGAGACATGTAACTAACACATCCCACAGGTAGGTTGGAACCAAACTAAATAGCGAATTATCGTGCAATGGCAAAGCTAAAAGTGCTAGATTGAGACACAATGACAATAGACTGATGCAATTCAATTAACCAGAAACCGTCATCTATGGATCAAGCTAGCAATTGAATCAAGCAGAAACCATCATTTACGGATTTTGAGCTCACAATATTGACTCAAAAAGAACAATCTGCCCTCAATTATCTATGACGGCTTACTGAAAATGCTCAATATTCCCTCAGTATGCTATAAGTAGGCATAATGTTTTCACCAGCAAACTTCATTACACCAATAATTAAACACCAAATAGCAGTTTGGAGAAAACTAACCGGGGATTTGGGGAAAATATCTGCAATTAGCTTCTTGTACCTCTTGACTGGCTGCCTGGAGCGAGTCCGCAGGCCAGGGCAAAAGAAGCAAAGCTTCCCACATGCTGGCAATATTTGTCTCGAGATCACACCCGAAACAGCCATTGTGCAAAATTAATAAAGCTTATTCAATCTCTATCCATCTACCAAAAATTTCCATTCCTTTTATTTCCTAAATTTCACGATTTCTTCCCTTTCTCTTCCTCTAAAATCAATCAAACACCCCCAAATTCCTCAAAACCCCTTTGATTTTGGGGGGAAGGGAAAGAAATAGCCCTCGAAACTCTATTGGTGAGGGATACCTTTTGCTTTCCCGGACCAGCCTACAACCAAAACAACAAACAAATCCAAATCAACCACCAACAGTCCAACACCACCTACAAAATTAAAATCATCAAACTAATGTATTTAAAAAAAACGCGAAAACGAATTAAAAGTGCAACCGATTGTATGATCAAAGGCTACATTGCGTTGAATTTAACCATTTTCGCTTGAGCTCCAGAGGATCAATCGAACACATTCGAAAACTATAAATTTCAAATTACAGAAACGCAGATTACCTCGGGTCGATGCTTCGCGAAAAAAGCAAGAGTCCAAGGCTGGGAATCCGCCAAAAGACTATGAAAAAAAAAAAAAAGTGTCAAGATTGAGACATTCCTCAGCCGCGAAATTGAGAAAACCCTCTTTTCCCTCTTTTTTTCCCGTCCTAAATTTAATTAATTAAATTAAATCCTCCAATCCCGTTTGGGGATATTTCTGTAGATTTTCTCTCCCCCACCGCCTGGAAACACCAGGCGCCAACGGTTATTTCTGCTCGAAGGGGGGATTATAGCGTGTAACAAGCCCCACCGTAAGGTTTCCACCTGATCAACCCCCGTTGTCCTAACAACCATTTTCAACCGTTTGATTGTAGCCAACTCTGTGCTGTATTTTGCCCTTTTCTCTTGAAAATATAGTTCATGTCACTTTCCAACCTGTTTTAAAAAACTGAAAATTCTATTACAAAAATATTAATTTTTAAAAATTATATAGAACTAGTGCAGTGCCCGTGCGTAACGCACAGGATTTATAAATGATTATATAAACTCATTATATATTATGATGTTTGAAATTTCAATGTTAAATGATCTTTTGTCATTAAGGATTGATTTTGGTTTGGTTTATCCAAAAATCAAAATAAGAGAACTTTACAACGACTACTACTGTGAATAAATTTACACTTCGTGTAAATTACATCAATAACAACAATAATGAACATGAACATGTAATTAACTATTTTTTTTATTTGTTGAAACATAGTAACTTCACAAAAAGGTACATAAAGAGAAAAAAAGAGAAGGCAAGATATTTTGAATTTAGGGTTAACTTTGTCCAAATCAATCTAAACTTTATTAAATCAAGCTGAAAAAAAAAGAGTACGACCATAGCTCATTTAAATTCTATCTAGAAACAAAAGTTTATAATTAAACCCTGAAGCTTCAACCTACTCTTACAACCCCTATGCCACGTTTGAATAATGACCAATCCAAAAGATTAAATCAACATAATTGAGCCTTGATGAGTTGTTTTAAACTGACACGTAATAGATCCAACTTAAACTTCAAGTTCCTTTCCCAACTCGTCATGTTGTGCTACTCTATATAACTCATCTGTAAATGATTTTATCTTCGAAAATAGCTACTCTATATAGTAAATAAGAATAAAATATATAATATATTTATCGTTTTTTATTATCATGGATTTATTATATTTATATGATGTATATCACAACTACATTATAGTTATAGCTATATATATATATAAACATTACATTTACAAATACATTATATTAATATATAACTGTATAATTATATCAAGATAAACTACATTATAGTTATAACTATCTATACATAAACATTACATTGACAAATAAATTATATTAATATTCTAAATTATATTAATATATAACTACTTTATAAAATTATATCAACGTACTTAAACTATTTTATTTTAGTTATTTTGACTTTAATTTATTCATTATATTAAATTTTTATAAATAAAAAATAATACAAAACAAAGCTAATCCCAATTAGGCCTCTTGATTATATTTAGTTATTTGTTATCCTATTTAGTCATCTATTATCCTATTTATTAGTTATTTAATTTGCTTTATAAATTGTATCTTATAAAATAGCTACTCTATATAGCTCATTTGTAAATGATTTTATCTTCTAAAATAGCTACTCTATATATTTAATAAGAATAAAATATATAATATATTTAACATTTTTTTATTACTATGAATTGATTATATTTATATGATGTATATCAACTACATTATAGTTATAACTATATATATAAACATTACATTTACAAATAAATTATATTAATATTCTAAATTATATTAATATATAACTATAAAATTATATCAACATAAACTACATTCTAGATATAACTCTCTCTCTCTCTCTCTATATATATATATATATAAACATTACATTTACAAATACATTATATTAATTCTAAATTATATGAATTTATATCTATAAAATTATATCAACATTCACTTACCTTTAAATTCTAGGTAATGACACTATTTGTTTCAACTGATATTTTTGCTGCCTTGAGTAATTCCAGCAACATCACAATGATAAGCAGAAAACCCATATCATGCGAATTGACGGTAAATGAATGAGACATGAAACAGGGGAATAAAGAAATTGCTTTTCATTTACCTAACCCAGCTTCTAGGAGGTTGGTAAAGTAACATCAGCAAGCCGGGTGAACAGAAATAAGACCGAGCAAAAGACAAGGAATATGGAGTACAAAAAGATCCTAGCAGAAAAATTTTCAAGGGAAATTATGATATTGAAAATGAAAATTCAGAAACTTTGGACTACTAAATTGTAGGAGCCAAGTGCTTTCCTACAGCCTAAAACTTGGAAAGGTTTTAAATTTTGCTACCCGTCTTCAAGTAAAATAAGTGCAGAAAAGGAAAGAAACTACAAAGCTTAAGAAGGATTGATTTCACCATGTGAATTGCCTGCATTGAGCTTGAAGGAGAGCTGCTGATTTTTTTTTTTGTTTTAGCCTATACGGGATTTGAACCCGCACATTTGTGTTTGAGCACATCGCTCTACCAATTTGAGCTAATAGGCTTTTAATTAGCAATAATAAAACAAATTAAACGGATTCTAATTTCTATTTCATAATCTTGTTTGTGCAGCCATAAAGACAACACGGAAGGAAATTTTCTCACAAATTATTTAGCTAAATTTTGCATGATACTAAGAACGCATACAAAAACCATATTTACAAGACAAGAAGTGTATATGGAAGGATAAATTGATGATAACATTGCTTTCGAGTACAAATAAATGATAATATAAAATGAGGATAAAATCAGCCATGTATATAGGTACCATGAACGTGTATGAAACTATGAATATGATAATGCAAAATATATATATATATATATATATATATATATATATATATATATATATATATATATATATATATATATATATATATATATATATATATATATATATATATATATTAACTTTCTACTTTAAGGGACAATCATAAAGAATTTGGTTTAAAAATTGACATACCTTATATTTCAGATTCTACTATGATTTTTTATTATCTCTGCCAAAATCATACAGAATTTCAGATCATTCCACTTGTACATATACAAGTATCATATATACTATCAATGATGCATTTGCCCATCAAAATCCATCAACTATTGGCCAAGCAATATTTTACAAAAATAAGAACGATTATATACGGATCTTAAACACCAAATACATGTAGGAAACTGAAATGAAAATGAAGTGAAGCTTGGATTCACAGAAGCTGAAACTGCAGCTTGGATTCATACAAGCTTAACCTATCAACCTGAACTGACACAAATACATACAGGAAACTCAACTGAATTTGGAGCCAAAATCATGATAATCCATCCTGAGCAACAAAAATTCAGAAGCTGTAATTGAAACTGAAAATCAGAAGCAGAACTCAATCTTGGATTGAAAAAAGTTAACACTGAAGCTTGGATTCACAGAAGCTGAAGCTGAACCTGAGCTGAAAAAATGCATATAGAAAACTAACCTGTAACTGGAGCCAAAATCATGATAATTCATCTTGAGCCACAAAAAATCAGAAGCTGAAATTGAAACGGAAAATCAGAAACTACCACCTTAACTGAAACTGAATTTAAAACAAAGAATTAAAGTGAAAAACATAAATTTGAGGATGCAGATGGATATAAACCACATGAAATTAGATGGAGATGCGAAGAGGACGGAATTGGAGAAAAGGAGAAGCCGAGAAGGAAATGAGATCCAAGGCTCGGACTCCAGCGATGAACAAAGAGGCAAAGAGGACAAACCTGGAGAGAATGAGAAGGAGAAGCTTGTGACCGGGAGAAGAACCTGAGAGAAAGAGGAGAAGTAGATGAGCAAGGAACACGAGAGATAGAGAAACCTAATTCACATCCGGATTCGATCACCATCTCTACGAAAATTACAAATTGGAATCGAATAGTGGAAATCTCACTAAAGCCTAAGCAAACTTAAAGCCTAAATTCTTAATTCAAGCCCCCAAAAATCCAAAACCCTCAATTGCATTTGAAAGCAATCACATAACAATTGAATCGAGATTGAGAAGAGAGGACCCTATCATGGGTATTTTAACAATTTGGCAATCATGAACAGGAATGGGGTCCTTGGAACCAAAAACAAACAAAGACCCAAAATTTTAAACAAACTCTACACAAATTTCCTTCAATAACAACCACATAACCCAATCTGTTTGCCAGCATATCTTGAATCTCTCCATTTCATGCTCAATCTGTTTGCCAGCATCTAGCATATGTCAACAATTGTCACAACAACTGTCAGAAAGCATTGCCAAATACACGGTGATTTGTAAATGATAACAAATTATCATGGTGGAAATGATAAACTATGATAAGCCAAAAAAGATGTTGCTCAATGGACAGGAACTGAATACTAACTTGCAAATAACTATCTTTTTCCTCCAAAGTGAGAATATGTGGTAGAGCTAGATTTCAGCACCCATTGAAAGTTTATGTGAGAAGAAATGCACCAAAAAATACAAGTGAAAAGTGCGAAATCAGAAATTTATCAATCAAGAAAATCAATCAACCATGAAACGAAACAGAGAAGTAATGCAAACAGGATTGAGCTGCTAGATAGAGCATTTTGGTCAAATTCAGACTCGTTTACGCGAGTATTTGGATCGTACCACATCGGATTGCCACAGATGGAGTTGAAGGATGACATTTGGGATGGAAAACACCCGCTTAGATCAATGGCTTCCATGTTGAAGGGTGACAGCATGTGGTCTGATGGGACTATTCCATCAAAGATATCCATTTTACTGAGTAGTTCTTGAAGCCTTAACCCACAAATCTGTAATCTCTGGAATTCAAATTCAGATTGAAGAAATTAACAATCAGTAAGAAAATCTCAGTAATCTCTGAGGGAAACTAAACAAAATTCATCCAAATAACTCAAATACTGATGGACTACCACAAAATTTAAGCAAAAGGGGGAAAAAACCTACAAATTGAATACCAAGCAAGAGGGAGGATTGTTTGTTGGTGGTCTAACATATACATACAAAAGCATATCATCAGTCAAACAACTACCAAACTGCAGCTACCGCTAGTGCTTATAAGTGATAATTTGCAAATCAAAATGGGTAAAAGCAAGTAAAAAGAATCTAATTTTAAAGGGGAACTCAAAATAGCAAAAAAGCAAACAGAAAAAAGATGGATTTTGAGCTATGTTTGTGATATGTGGACAAAGACCAATTTTAGAACAAAGTATTACTGTATTAGCAAAACCAAGCAATGGAAGTGGCCATTAAACAGCAATTGAAGCTCTTATTTCTAACCATTCAAATTTCAAAATTAAAATGAAAATTAACTATAATATTTGGGAGAGATTGAAGTAAACTAACATGAAATTTGGCTGATCAAAGCCCCAGAAAACCATCCATTCTTCACTCTTCAGACTCAAAACTCCCCAGATGTCAGTTCCTCAACACTTCATCAACTCGGAATCAAATAAAGCACCAATCTTGAAAGTGGAAGAGAAACCCAGGAAGAGGAAAAAGAAAATTAAGGGTTTGGGAAGGGCCGCTAGATCCAAAGATCGAGAGAGATAGTTGGAGAGACATTACCAGAGGAAGAGACCGATCTCCAGCCAGCGAGTAACAAAGACCACCGCAGCCGCCCACCCCACCCCTGCCGCGATCTACAATCAAAGCCCTTTTTCTCCTTCTTCTGGATCTACACCCCCATCCGAATTTGGAGCCATCATCGCCATCACCATCGACGAAAACCCTAGGTGTACTCCACCGCCGACGCTCCTGTACACCACAGCCGCCGGCAACTCCAGTAGCTGTCTCCGGCGCTTGCCTGATATCGTGAGAGAGCAGAGAGAGACAGAAAGAGAGCATGTGAGGAATGAGGAAAAAAATAGATTTTTCATTGAAACGGATGTTCAGTTTTAGAAAAGAAAGAGGAAGAAAAGGGCAAAATAAGAAAAGAAACAAACTCAGAAAACGCTCCACGTGGATACTCTGAAAGCTTGAAAGGATAGAACTTTAAGTTCTAGGGAGATTTTTAGGTTTTAGTTTTTTCAAAAGAAATAAGTGTGTTGAAACGTCAACGTTCTATATTACTCCCTACGTCTTAAAATACATGTTTTTTTAGGACGTATCACGGGAATTAAGAAGTATGTTAAATGTAATAATTAGATGTAAAAAGTAGGTTAAGTGTAATGATTAGACTTGTATTTGTTTATTTTTTTTAATTTGTGAGGAGGAGAATAGGGGTGATGTAAAAATTAGAGTAATGATTAGATGTAAAAGTAGGTTAAGTGTAATGATTAAATCTAAAAAGACATGTATTTTTGACAAAATTTTATGGGCTAAAAAAACATGTATTTTGAGATGAAGGGAGTATGAGACAGAGGGAGTATGAAATGATTCGTTTCATGATGAGGTATTTTAAGTGATCTATTTTGAGAAATGGCTCGTTGCATGATGAGGTATTTGAATGTATTATAAAAAAACTGATTAGATATGATAATATGAATGGAATGAAGCTTGAAATAGTTATGTAAGATACTGATTATATATGTGATAATATTGAGATTATGACAACATTTTTTGTTATTATTATTTTCACATTAACAGAAATTGTATAGGCTTTCAGACTTTTCAGTTAATAGTGAGGGTGTGAGAGAGTGAATCAGTTCCTGCATCTTTTTTTAGCAGCAAAACAACAAATGCCTTAGAATTAAACTAATACTGGTACAAAACAACAATTTAGAATTTGCTACATCCCACCCACATCAATTTATTCACTGATTCCTCCTCTACTGCTAGTGCTATGTGCAATGGCAACACCAGATAGATCTTCAGATCACTGGGAAGAAACATTTAGCAATCTGTGCATAAATGGAAGTTTCTGGCAATATACAAGGAAAGAGGCAAATAACAAAGTGAAATCTCAGAAACAATCTCAGTGAATATTGATTTCAATGTTGCTGACACTAACAACAATGGAAGTGAATGATTTTTGCTGTATGCTGTGTATTACACCAGAAGGCAGTTGAATGCTACAAGAATAATGGCTTAATCACAAGGTTTCCTTCGACCGAAGAAAATGAAAAATCATACAACTGACTGTAAAAAGTCAGTTTCCGAGCTTCAAAACTTCTCAGCTTCTCTGTGCCCTTGAAGTACCTCCATGGTCCCTCTCCATATGCTCCACCAGTTTCACAGGATCAGAGAAACCCTTACTACACTTCGGGCATGCATCGATCGCTACCTTCCTAGAGCCCACTCGGTTGTTGTTTCTTTCATGGGCTCGCTGCACATGTTCCACAAGATCAGTAACAGAAGAGAACTTGGCATAACATTGTGGGCACACCTCTGCCGGATACGAACCGGTCCTGCTGCTGTTCCCTGCAAGCTTTGACATGCTTGCTTCAGCAGAAGCCCGAACAGATGAAGCTGCATTTACGAGTTTGGTCCATGTGGACGTTGAGGGGGCTTGAGAAGGAGCTCGGTTAACTTTGGGTTCTTCTTTTTGGCTCGCATTAAATAAACTCAAGAACTGGAATCCGGTTTCAAGTTTTCTGGGTCCTGGACACTTGTGATCTAGCCCAAAACGGTGCTTCAAACAATGATCCACTTCACAATCTCGGCACTTTATGGTGTTAGAGAAGACAAGGACTTCCCTGCAACCTTGAGCTGGGCATCTCTTCTTCTTGGTGGCCTCCTCATAGTTTGACGGGTCACATTCCGTGTTAACATGTCTATCCCACGTGATATTTGCATCTTCGTCTGGAACTAGACGAACCCCTTTGGCACAAAGAGGGCAAATAACAACTGTGACATCGTCTTTGTTGGGATGTTTGCAATTGTGCTGAGAGTAGCTTCTATGCCCTAAACAGAACACCTGAGGAAAATACTTAGCTGATTACAAAGGGTTATGAAAGAGATAGGAACTCAAATCAGCAACAACATAGTCACATAGCAAGAACAACATTGGCCAGATTCTGACCACTTCCAAATAACAAGAAACGAAACTTTATAAGAAAACCGGAACTCTGATACATGGACAGACTGTGCAATTTAAGTGACGACCGACAAAATCAAAGAGATGCCTGTAGTTTGAATGCCAAAGCAACAACAATTTCCATTTTGACACTTATTTTGCACAAACATCTTTAAGGGACAGGTGCATCAAGATTCACAACATTTTCTTCATGGATCAGTAGTTATGAATCGATTGCACATATATCTATCAAAATCATAACATGTTTCCTGAATAAACATAACACAATCTAATTCTCTTATAAACCTAATAATTTAAAACCCCTAAAAATATCAAACATGGACAAATGCAAACTCTACCAGTCCACCCCTCATTGTATGCAATTACAGTTTCCATTTGCTATCATATTATCCGAGAGGTAAGCTAAAATTCCAGAGTCGCATAGAATCGACGAATTGTTCAGATCACTTTAAAATTAATGGCTTGTAAGTTGTAGCTGCAACCCTAACGACTAATTTCAACCTAATTTGCATACTGAGATTAAAAAGGCTAAGCAACAGATCTCTCTTCAGCAAATAAATATCGAATTTCCATAGAAACAGGACGAGGCTTCATAGTATTGCTCATGATAATAATATCATATAGCGCAATAAACACAATACATCTTGGTTATTGAAAAATTGCAGAAAAGGAAATAATAGATCTAAGAAAGAGAGGAGAAACCAGGTGGCAGCGGTCGCAGGTGAAGGGGAGGAAATCAATCTGCTTGCAATCATCGACGGCGCAATGTTTACCCAAATTCGGAAATTCCGGCGTCCCCATCGGGAAATATATCGAAGGAAGCCGCCGGAACCTCCTAAATTCCCTGATCCGGGGATGGAGGAGGGAGGGTGGGAGAGACGAAGAGAGATATGGGGGAACCGGAGATCCGGATTGGGGAAGAAGAAGACGGAGTCTTTCTCTTCCCGTCAAATCCCTTGACTTCTCCCGTTCTCTCTCTGTACGCCGGTTTCCCAATTACCGCGTTATTTATTTGTATATATTTTTTTTTTTTACAGTAGGCAAAATTTAGGATACTTCTGTATCCATGATCATCAAGCATGATGATGTTTTCGAAATTACAGCTATAGTTAAGGATAGAGTTACAGCTCAGTTGAGATTTTGCGATAAAGTCTGCTGCACTATTCGCCTCTCTGTAGCAGTGTTGGAATTTGATGAGTTCAAAGTCTTTGCTTAGAATTTGAATCTCTTTTACTATTTGTGTAATCTCCCATGGAGGGCAGATTTTCTGGTTGATGGCATTGATGATGATTGCGCAATCGCCTTCAATGATCGTTCTCTGTATACCAAGTTCTTCTGCTAGTCTTATACCTGCAAGTATTGCAAAGCATTCTGTTTGGATAACAGAAAATGTTTTACCATTACATTTATGTATTTTAATTATTTGTCCTAGATTGTTTCTTACTATACAACCAATCTGAGATTGTATTCCATTTTTGACAGAGGCATCAACATTTATTTTCACAACATTTTTGGGTGGATGTTTCCAGTTTAGTTTTTGACGGGGTCTAGTATGGTTGGGAGAATTTTTTATTGAAACCTCTTTTTTCCAGCAGAGAATTTTATCAATAGTTTGAGTGAGAGTGTATGCTATGTTATTGGTAGAATTTTTTTGAAAGATGATTTTATTTCGGAGTTCCCAGATTGAGTGCCATAGATGGCAGAGGTCTGTGAAGTCTCTATTTTGGCTCTTAGTATTTAAGATGTTTTCAGAGATATTATCTGTTATATTGGGGATATTAAAGGTTTTGTGTAATCTAATACCCAAATTTTGGATTAGCGATCTGGTAATTTGACAGTTAAAAAACAAGTGATTTGCGTCCTCTGGTTGATAGTTGCACAGAGAACAAATACTGGGTACCCTATTTATGTATCTATTTAGGCGCTCGGCAGTAGGTAGGATATCTAATGTAGTTTTCCAAATGAAGTTTTTGATATTCGGAGCGATATTTAGTTTCCATATCCAGTCTCCAGAAGTATTAAAGTTATTCCTTGTGTTAAAGAGCGAAGAGGTAGATTTAACTGAGAAAATTCCATTTTTATTGTAGATCCAAATTAGTCTATCCGCGATATCAATTATGGGGATGTAGATGTTGGATATCATTTCAGTAATGTGTGGTGGGAATATGTCGTTTAGTTTCTTAGTATCCCATTTGTTTGAGTTTGTGAATAAATCACAGACTTTTAGGTTAGGGTTGAGGTTGTTTCTAAACATTTCAAGTTTCTGAGCGTTTATCCAGATATCTGACCAGACATTAATGGTTTTTCCATTACCAACTAGCCAGAGTAAGCCTTTGGAAAAGGTATCTCTAATGTTTAAGAGTCGTCCAAATTGCCATGAGGTTTTGGCTTTGGTTCTTTCCATTAATGGTTCTTTTGATAGGTATTTTTCAGTGATGATCTTTGACCAGATATTGTCAGGGTTTGCTACTATCCTCCAAAGAAGTTTCATTTGCATACCTAGGTTGATTTGTTCAGCTGTTTTAATATTTATTTGTATATTTAAACTAAAAATATTGCACATGCTACATTTTTTCCTCGATAAATTGTGCATAAATGCTTAATGTTATTTAGAACTAGTATTTGTTGTCTACATTTTTATTAATAAATTATATTTTATTATATCGCATAAAAATAAATACTTTTATTTATATATATTTTTTTATTATTTTATCACTTATTTATCCAATAACGAGTACATAATAAAATAAAATATCTCTATTTTATTTATTATTTAAAAATTATAAGTATATAAATCAAAATAAAATAGAAAAAATTTGGTCAAATGTCCATTTAGAAAGTCTAATTAACTAAATGTCCATTTTAAAATGATAATTAATTAAGTGTTCATAATTTTTTATTAAACCCCAAACTACCCCTCTTTTAATAAAATAAAACAAAACAATAAAAGAGATGGAGCCCCTGCCTCTACCTCTACTCCGTTGCCTGTCTTCCTCATGAGCCCCTCCCCTCCTTGCCGATCAGCATCCCGATCTCCATGGCTGTTCCAAAAGCACCAACAGTGCCGCCACCGCCTCCGACTCTAGTAAACAATGTTCAGACGCCGCCCCTGCCTCCGCCATCGAAGCCAACAGCTCCGGCACTTAGGTCGCCGCCTCGAGGAGTGAGGAAAGAGCCGAACGCAGGAGCTTCTAGAAGCGCTTCTAATCAGGTGAAGCTGAAGGCGCTTCATTGGGAGTAGGCGATGAGCAATGGATTATTGTTCTTGTGCTTGTGAATCTGTGAAGCTTTGGGGTGTTTTTCAAAGACCAAACAATGCTCCAATTGAGAGTGGTAGAAGTTGACGAAGCTCCACCACCCATTGCTGATATTGTCAAGTCCATGTGGTTTCTCAAAAAAGTTGAGTCACTGTTGCGGAAGAAGTGAATGAGTGAAACTATAAAGGTGATGACTTTGACTATGAAATTTTTATAAACTCAGTCGTAGATCTTGGTGAAAATGTTCTTTAGTTTGTGATAATAGGGAGAATGAGCGTGCCATTCTCGATCTATGGGGTTCTCCATTCGTTTCCCCCTTTTGAATTTCTAGATTTGACCTTTTCCTTTTTGTACCGATTTCTATTCAGCTTCTATGATTAGGTTACAATTACCTAAATTTGCATCGATCAACCGATATTCTACTAATCAATTGTAAAGGAAGAAACCTTGATTGTTGTCACTGTGTCAAATTCAATCAATTTTAATTTATGTGTATGAAAACTGATTGTCAATGATGTTTATGCTATTTAGGTGTATCAAATGGATACAAAAGTGGTGGGGACGAAGGCGAAAGAGACAATCAAGCTGGTGATCGAAAAGTATGGAAATGAAGGAGTACGAGTAATTTGAATGTAAATGATTGGAGAAAAAATGGGAGTCATGGGTTTGGGAGTATAATTGGGGACTTTTTTCATCTTGCTTTTATGTTGAATGCTACTGCTGAAAGTAAATTGAAGCTTTATCCATGGAGTTCTTTGATGATTTTTTTGTTGGGTTGCTTGATACAAGTGTTGGTTAATTTTGTTTGAAAATCGGGTTTGCTAGCTTCAAACTACCGCGATTATATGATTTGGTGACATTAATTAGTTTTGGTGACATTATATATACATGATTATAGAATAAATATTTTTTGTTGGTGATAATATGGGTTGGTGATAATTTCTTGGTGAAAAATAGTTTGGTGACATTGTTTGTTAGTGATAATATGGGCATGGATCCTTTTGTTGTCTTAGAGGGTCAGTGTTTGAAACAATGACCTTTAGTTTGTTGAATCAATCGCTTAATAGGGCAAAAGCTCAATGCCATGTATGGGGCATAATAGATGGATATGATCTGCAATTACAAGTAAAGTTGATGATTAAATTTTGAAAAAATGGGTTGGTGACAATATCTTAGTGTGGTGACAATTTTTTATGGTTACATGTTCGTGGTGACAAATGTGTATTGAAATAATATTTTGGTGATAATTTCGGTGAGAGAAACTAGACAAACTTTTAAAAATTAATTTGGTGACAATATTTTGGTGACAAAAGTGAGTTAATATTAGGTGACAAACGGTGATGTCATTAGTATTGTACACACATTTTATTTTGGTGACAGTGTTTTGTAGTTGGTGAAAATAGGTTGGTGACACTATTTTGGTGACAATTTCATATGAGAGAAACTAGTCCCTAAAATTTTATTTGGTGACAATATTTTGATGATATATAATGTGGCGGTGACATTTATTGTTATGTTGACATATGTTTTGCTAACATTAAGTTGTATGATGTTTGTATTTTGATACTCATTGCAATTTAATCATGGTGATTGTCTCAACTATTCCCATTCATTTTAAAAATTAATGTAGTCAACAATTGGGGATTTATAAATTATTTTCATTATCATGGTGACTAACTTAATGTATGATTTCCACTACTTATTGAACAATGTTTGTATTTTTTTGTGATAGTTTATTTACATTTATTTATGCTCAATCTATGATCACTAGCTATACCTAAATCATATTGTACATCAAATTTTTGTTGGCTTAGGGTCAGCCCCTCTAGGGTCTATACTCCCGTAGTTCTAGGGTTTTAGTTTTGTGACAAAAGTGAGTTAATATTAGGTGACAAATGTGATGACATTAGTACTGTACACACATTTTAGGGTTTAAGATTTAGGGTTTAGGGCCTTGGCCCTAAACCATAAAGACTAAACCCTATGTAAAGACTCGAGATTTTGAAATATTATTTTATAAATTAAGAATTAATTTCGATTTAATATTGATTTAAGTGGGATTTGAATTATATGATTTCGAAATTTTTTTGGAAAATATCTGTCCTCGAGCAATTGAATTTCTCTAAAATCTTCGAAGCAAGTTCCGGCATAAATTTTAAAATGGATTTTCAGACGGATTTCATTTCCGCTTTCATGACTTGAGATTTTGAAATATGGTTGAGATTGTATCGTATTATTTTATTTCGATTTCGGATTCGAGATTTCGATTTAAATTCTAATCGATTCGGGATAGATTCGAGAGAGCGGGATCCGAAATTCTTTTTTTTTTCGGGTATTTTTCTTGGGGACCACACTCCTTATTTCTTCCCCTTTCTTTCGAAATCAGACCCAACCCTCCCCTTGCCTTGTTGCTTTCCAGATTGAGGCCAACATCCCCCACTCCTATCTCTTCCCTCTTCTTCCTTACCTTTCCCCTCCCTGACTGCATTTATTTCCATTTCAGAATTTTGATTCCCCTCTATCTTTATCTGATTTCACTTTCAAACATCAACCCAAGCAAACTTAAACCCACATTCCTTTCCTCTCCTCCAGGCACAACCCAAGCTCATCTCCCTCCCTTGTTCTTGAGCTTTGTCGCCATCACAACTGCACCACACCCTCACCTCTCTGCAGCCACCACACCAGTCCACCTCCGCCTTTGTTTCGAAGGACCGAGCACCCTTCCTCCTCGGGTTCAAGTCGGAGCCACCACCACTCTACCTTCTTCTCCTTCCCGTTGAGCAGCCGCAATCAATGTCCCCAGCTCCCTCCTCCTCTCCTTCTTCTCTTCCGTCTCGGGTCTGGGCAGCAACAGAGCACCCCGGCGACACCCGAGCTCCCCCGAGCACCCTTGACGCAGCCCCTGTTTTCGGAGAAGGCCGGGAGCGCCCAGCTCTTTCCTCCTTCCTTCTCAACGCTCAGCAGCAGCACAACACAGTCGGAGCTCCCCTCTTCGCGAAGAACAGCCGACGCCGAGCCCTAGAGCCGCCAAGAGCACCATCGCCGACACCGGACCTCTTCGTCCCCCTGTTTCGATTCAAATCGTCTGGTAAGGGCTCTTTTCCTTCTTCTTTCGATCGAAAATGATATAAAGTTTCACTTTTGACCCTTATCTCCATCCTAGACCACGCCCGCGTTGTCTCGAGTCTCCAACGAAACCGAATCGAGCCCGACGAGCATTCTTTCGGCGAACCTTCGACCCTCGCGGTGAGAACCTCCCTCTCTCTCTCTCTCTCTCTCTCTCTCTCTCTCTCTCTCTCCTTTCCTTGTCTGTTTTCGTGTCCAACGGCGTCTGGAAGGTGGTTGGAGCCACCAGAAACCGCCGGCGAGCCCCCACCCTCCCTCTCTTTTCTTCGTTCTCGAGTAGCGTTCACGGGGGAAGAAGATGAACAGTGTTCATCTGGGCCGGATCCGGGTTTAAACAAAAAAAAACATTTTGGGCCGGTTTATTTAAATGAGTTGGGTTTGAGGGTGGGCCAGATCTGATTTTTTGGGTATTTGTTGGGCTGGATTTTATAAAAACAAAATCAGAGGTATGGGCTTGGGTTTTTTTGTCTGATTTTTGATAAATAAAGAATTTGGCCTGATTTTGTTGGTGAATGTGTTTATAAATGTGTATTAAAATATAAGACTTAATTTGTGGTATTTTTGGTTATTTATTTAATTATCTAAATAATTGAATTATATATATTATAATATTATGACTTTTAAAATTGTTGGGATTTAAATATATGAAATAAATGGGATATTATGTAATATTATTGATGAGATTTAAAGATGTAATATTATTATTTTGAGATTTAAAAATATAATATTATTGGATTTAAAATTGGAAAAGAATTTGGAAAAGGTCCTCAAATGTCGGAATTGATTTAGAAATGGAAATGGATTTAATAAAGTTAAAAGCGAGATTTTTGGAAATGACCTAACCTTGTCGAATTTATTTTGATAAAATAATAGAATAAGTTGATTTAAAAGGCAATGCTTTGTAAGGGGGTTTTGGGTCGAGTATGATTTGAGAAAATGGTTTAAAGAATGGTTTAGTCTAACTTGAGATTTAAGAGTTTTGGGAATCTTGGAAAATTGAATTGCTTGTATGACTTGTAAATTATGATATGTGATATTGATGTGTTATGGGTTGATTATGAAGCATGCTATGAGGAGTTGTGTTATGATATCGATATAATGATTTAAGTATGAATTAGGATATGAGATGTTGATATATGTCCTTAAATATGATATCGTGATGTGTTGTCGTACATATGAAAGTATGATGTTATAGTATATGATTAAGAAGCATGATAAGTTTTTAAATGTTGAAGTATGATATGTTATATGACGATTAGAGTATGAATATACCTTAGAGTATGAATATGACTTATATTTATAATAATAGTGCATGATTTCTAAATGATGAGTTGAAATGATAAAAGGTTGAGATTATGAGATATTAGATATTGAGATGAGATTATGGATGAGGTATTATATGTTGAGATAAACATGAAATGAGCATAATGAGGTAAAATGGGAGGATTAAGATGATGAGATGAGTTGAGATGATAAGGATGAAATGTTAAGATGTGATATTATATGGTTATGTGAGCTTATGTGCGATAGTTAGGGGCGCCTTGTGTGACTTAGACGTAGACTTATGCACATCTTATGATATATGCTAGGTGATTGTGACATGATTGGATTGCTTGCTATTTGCTGATTATTCCTTAGATTCTGCGCTACTCCAGGTAAGTTCCTTTATGGGCTTACTCAGATTCGAAAGAGAATACATGCTTATGAATATATGACATACTAGGTGTTGCATAAGCATTAAAGCATGCTATGTACTATCATGCTAGAATTGCACTTATGAATGAGCATTCGGTTACTTTGTGTGTTTGAATACAGAATGGCCGTTATCTGTGATAGTCCTAGAGTCTTTGTTAGGGTCAAAGGGTAGCCCAGCCCCATCGGTTGCCCTGAGTCTATCGAGTCGATATGAGCATGATATGATAGCCCAGCACCATCGGGCAAGAGATGAGGTTATATGATATGATATGATAGCCTAGCACCATCGGACAAGGGATGAGATGATATGATATGATATGATATGATGATGCCGTGGTTAGTGCACCACCACGAGGAAATTGCTATGCTATAGCACCGAACTGGCCAGTCTTTGCACTAACGGGAAGGGGTGCAGAGGTAGGAGAGGGATATGCCACTTGGCATTCTTTGGGCGCCTTTACAGTTCTTTTCCGCATATTGTAAATTAGGATCATGTTAGTGTGATTTAATTTCCGCATTTGCATCATCTTTATATTAGCGTATGTGTATATTTGCTTGCGGGATAGGGTGTGTTGGGGTCTCGGTCTGATCCTGCTCGCACCACTTGTTTTTAGGTATGATTGCTCTCTGTCTCTATGGCGTGGGAAAATCCCCAGGCGATTGCAAAGAATTTGTCTAACCCCGCTAATTTGGCTATACGACTTTAGAATATATGTTTTGGTTTTGACCCGGCTCTGCCGTGGCTCTTGTATCTAAATCTTACTTCCGCTTTACTCTCGTTTAAATTGAATTTCCGTGACTTCGATTGATTGGGGTTCGAAATCCCCGCTTTGAATACTGATTGATCTTTAGAGGTTTGAAACCTCGACCCGTACCTGAGTTGCAACATCCGAACGAAGGTATCCAACCTTCGAAGCGTATCTCGGATATTTATATCCGAGCCGTTATAAAGTTGGTATCAGAGCCAGGTTGTGCAATTCGGGTACGCAAGGGTCGGGTGTATGTTTTGGAAAATTGCCCATGAATTTCAAAGGATTTGAAGATGTTTTAAAGGGGCAAAATGAACTTAATATACCTAACTCAATTGGACTAAATATGAACTCGGCTTATTAAATATGATGGATCAAACCAAAGGGATCGAGTGGGTAGAAAAGGCGTTAGACCATCCCTATTGGATGTAGTTGGGAACGGCTAGGCAAAATATTAGCTTATTCTTTACAGGTGGGTAGGAAGACTCCAAGGAATTGCACCGAGGTTGTTGGAGTGGCGAGTTAGGTAGAGATCGTGAGGTTTTTGCCCCTCCGGTCAGTCACTCCTCGAAGAGCGGCATTAGATAGCTTGATGTGCCTTATGTATTAATTGGACCTGAGAACGATCTCCCTCGAAGGAGATCATTATTATTGTCAATGATTGATTCTGTGTTGAGTGCTATTATGCTAGAACTAGAAATCTGTTGATATGTTTAGAATGAGTGTTGCATCTCTATGTGAGTGGGATAAGCGAGGGAGCCTTTCCCTTCGGTATAGTCGAAATTTCTATCTTATAGAGCAGTCTCCTCCACGATTCACTTGTTGGTGTCCTCCCATTTCGTTCTATCTCTGGTTCGACGAAGTTTGGTTAAAGGTTGGTGATAGTTGAGAGATGCCTATTCTGTTCATTCTAATTTCCTCCCCTTCTATCTTCTTCCATGTCTCAATTGGTATTCTGATCGGGTCGTTCTTTATGGTATCGATGTCTTTCACGGGAGACGGAATTAGGAATCTAATCCTCATGTCCGGGAATTAGGTTCGGGAACGTTGACTACTTGAGCGTGTGATGAGTATGGTACTTGACACCATAGGTCATGCCACGAGACGGTCAGTGTGCTAGAGTATCAAACTTCGAACGGTTCCAAGTCGATAGAATGAGTTGTTTTATGGAGTCATCTTCCTCGATTCTCGTAGTGGTCAACCGATGTCTCCTTGTCATTAACTTCTATCCGAACTCCGCCATCTTCTTTCGGGAGTAATTTGAGTACCCTTCTATGTTCTCGACATGAGTCACACACGCATTCCATGGGAAATGAGCTTTTGAGTCTGTGGGGATAAGTCGATATTGCCCTTGGAAATCTCTGTCTGGTTATAACGGTAGCCCTATCTGTGTTTACGTGACTTGATGCACTACTATGTTGAATGACTTGAGATATCATTGTGTTAAATACATGTCGTGTACCGATATTTATTGACTTGTATCCCCTATGTTCACGTGAAGTCACGCTATCCTAGGCTCGTGTTGTCCCCCGCTATGTTTCTTCCTTGTTTCCGTATGATTACGTTATGATTATCTTGACCTCTTGTATATGTTGTGCTAAGTTGTTTAATGTACATGTATCATATGTTGCACATCTACGCCTTTCACTGAGGCACTAGTATCCTGTAGGACCCATAACTTGTGGCTTGTGTACCTTTATGCCCTACTCGCTTTATGATATGCTCCTACTTAAAATAGGTCCCCGATAGTATCGAGATTCGTTCTTTATGTCCTTGAAATATGAATTGTGTTACACCTCGATACTCATTATACCTTATGTGATTCCACTAGTATCATGCCTATGTACTTGTCTCATGATGTGTTCCTTCATGCCCCATGAATTCTTTTATGCTTTTAAGAATGAATAGACTGACACCTTGCATGTGCACACACCATATTGAATTTAGATTCCGTGTATGCTATTAGTATCAGATAGGATGTATGTCTTCTAAAATGTAACTTACCATGAGAAAATGTGCTCTAATTGTCTCCTTTTATGTACGCAAACATTGCATTCGTGACGTTATGTTGGACCCTGTATCTTATAATCTAGTAGCACCTTAGATGATCGTCTTGCCATCATTGATCTTATACTCTAATGATCTCAATATGACCATGACATGTTACATCCCTTATTACACCCTTGCTTGAGATGACATCTTTGCACGTGTGGAGATCTTGACCTTTTGCATGAACACACCCGCCACGATAGTTGTAAGATACTCGCCTGATTACTTTTATGTATATGAATATAGTTATATATATAGCGTATTGTTCTCTTGTAATATGACACCTTAAGAGCATTATCTTATTCTACATTATGACGTGCGCATGATTCACATGTTGTACTTGCGTGTATTCCCCTTATATGCATTGATGCTCGTTGTAATGGTAGCCTTGCTTAAGCCTCTATGACTCACCATGCCATTATGTGAAGTTATTCGATGCACTTTATTCTCACCTATCCATGACTTGTCATGCACTATTGTATCATGTGAAGCCTAAGCCCTTAGAAATATGACTTGCATAACCCTATGCTCACTTTGTACCATCGTTCAGTTACTCTTGTCATAAGGTGGTAATAGCTTTGTTATGTTCCCTTGTATAACTCTATGACTATCTGAGCCTGTTTTATGTTGGTAACTTAGTTATTATGTTATGCCTCAACAACCTAGTAGCACGCTTAATATGACTAATGACGTGTTTATGTGAGTGTCTCATATGAACTATTGTTCTTACCATATGATGCTCTTGTGATGCTTATTGTATTCTGGTAGCTTGTACCTCATCCGACTCCGTGCCCCGTATTATAGTTAGAATCATTCCTAGGTTCACACGTTATAATTTTGCCTAGGACATATCGTCAATCTATGCTTATCTTGATGAGCACCTATAATTGCGAGTCTTATGTAATTGGTGCCACCATGCATGTTACATCTTGCGTGATTATTTAGTGATTGCGTTAATTAGTAGTTGGGTGCATGTTACATACTATGACATGATGAAATGCACTTATACGCGAAATATGATCTGATGTTGAACTTGGACCTTAGTAATAATCTTTGGTTATACTTATGCCACATCATGATCGGTTAGACTCGTGTAGGACATGCATTCCGATTATAGCTCATCATATGGTTACATGTCATACCTATCCTATCATGTGGACCTTGTTGTTGTATGATGTGATAGTTATTATGCCCCCTTATGTGTTCCCTTTTATAGTGTTATGACGTGTTTGAGCATCTTAGTATCGGATTCTATATTGATGTGACTTGTCTATGTGTGTATCCGTCATGGGTAATTAATTGATATTTGAATATCCTATATTAAATCTTGAGGTATTTAAAAATGTAGTTTTAAGGGGCTATCAAATTGTTAGTTGTATTATTATTCGGGATTATTATTTTAAATGTTGTTTGAGGTCGGGGAAGGATATCGGAAATGATGAGATTAGTTGGGAAGGAAATGATCGAATTTAAATCAAAAGCGAGCTCACAGTTGCTTGTTCCGCCGCGACGAAACCATGGTCGTCGCGACGGAACAAGGACTAGGAACCAAGGAAGAGAATGTTGCTTGCCGCGCGTAGCGAGAGGCATCACTCGCGAGGGACGAAGAACTGGATTTCGCCGTGACGAGCGGCCAATTCGTTACGACGAAAACCAGATCTGGGCTCTTGGCCGGAGCCGGTTCTCTCCTTTCTTTGGTCGTTGACTCGGGTTTGGTTTAAACCCGGTTTGGGTTATTCTATATATGTGATTTAAATTCTTATGTGATGCTATATGATTTGATGAAAAAAAAAAGATTAAGAAAAAAACGATTCATGATTCCATGACTTATACGGATTTGGACTTGAATTAATTATGATGATAAGTATATGTGATGTTCTTGGATTTTGTTGAACATGAATAGTCAACCATACATGTGATACCCGTTATATTACTATGTTTTGCCTGGCTTGTACCAAACAAATCTATTCTTGAATTCATGCACATGTGATTATTAATATGTCGAGCTTGTCTATTACTTGCGGAATGATAGGTTGCTAGATTGTCTCATGTGTACGTCCGTGTAGAACTTGCTCATGTTCCTTGCTACCGATGTGTGTTGTCGTTATTCATCGAGATAGGTACATGTTAGTGTGTATTGATGTGACTAGTATGCTTCATGATTGATTGATATGTGTCTTACTTGCCGCATTATAACCTCATAGAATTCCATAAGGGTACTATTGTCATTCTCGGGTTGGGGTCTTGTCTTTCATTCTCGTCGTCGTCAGTTCTGGTCTATGTTTGATTCCGTAGAGAATCCGAGTTGTCCGCCTTTACCCCTCCTCTACCTCCGTTAAATTAGTATCCTTGCGTACTTTCGATGAGCGAAGACTTGGAGAAGAGAACGATCAGCTGGATAGTACTCGAGCTGCGCAGCGGAAGCATGGTGGGCCCATAACCCACCGGTCCCAGGACTTGAGGCAGGGGATTATGCGAGAGGCGCACTTGATCGCTATTTAAGAGTCTTAACATGTTTTGAGGCTAGCTGAGGAGTTCATTCGACGGATTTCGAGGCTCTATGGAGTTCGTGAGAGGATAGTTCCCGACAGAGATGGACAGTTCACTCTAAGATTCTGACGGCATGTTCACGAGTTCTGAGGCATTGACAAGGATCGAGATTCACTTTGATGTGGGAGCACATGTATGGCCAAGAGTATCACCTCCTGAGGGGTCCGACGTTTTGACATCATAGGTGAACTAAGCCTTAGGTTTGTTGATCCTTTTGAGATTCTCGAGAGATAGCTTATCGCTTGGCTTTATCCCTGTTCTTAGCTGGAGTGCACGATGTCTTTCTTGTCTCAACTTTGTCGATATGTTTCTGACCTCCATGTTGAGGTCGATCACTCCTTGTTAGAGCGTCCTGAGGAGAGTATTCGGGCTAGTTGTGGAGATATTTCAGGTGAGCTACTTGCGTTTTATATGGAACCTAGCGTAGACATTACCTTTACCTCTTGGCCTAGTGACGAGTATACCCTGGTGCCTTGTTTTGAGATGTGTGCTTGATGTTTATTTCTACGTCATTATGCTCATGAGATGGATAGTTATGTGCATAATATATGATGTGATTGGAGATGAGTCTCTTGATGAATGATGACTTGCTTGCATGATATTGGTAGGATACCACCCTTGATATGATTGTTAGCATGACGATACTTGATAGTTTGGCTTTATCTTGTTGCTATATGAGATTCCGTGACATTTTGAGACAATGGATGTTGAGCTTGATGATCTGTTGAGATTGATAGTTGAAACTGATCTTTGAAAAAAAATGAACCTAGGAAGAGAATATGGGATTAGCCCTTAGAGGTGGAAGATTTCACCTCTTGAGTTCTGAAAACTTGGTTGACCGATATAGGATAGAATCGACTTGGGTTTTTGCATGATTTTGTTGGTTCTAGGTTTTGAGAAAAGCTTGAACGATTTTGAAAACGATTTTAGTCTCGGGGACGAGACTTGTTTTTAGAGGTGGATGATGTAAAGACTCGAGATTTTGAAATATTATTTTATAAATTAAGAATTAATTTCGATTTAATATTGATTTAAGTGGGATTTGAATTATATGATTTCGAAAATTTTTTGGAAAATATCTGTCCTCGAGCAATTGAATTTCTCTAAAATCTTCGAAGCAAGTTCCGACATAAATTTTAAAATAGATTTTCAGACGGATTTCATTTCCGCTTTCATGACTTGAGATTTTGAAATATGGTTGAGATTGTATCGTATTATTTTATTTCGATTTCGGATTCGAGATTTCGATTTAAATTCTAATCGATTCGGGATAGATTCGAGAGAGCGGGATCCGAAATTTTTTTTTTTTCGGGTATTTTTCTTGGGGACCACACTCCTTATTTCTTCCCCTTTCTTTCGAAATCAGACCCAACCCTCCCCTTGCCTTGTTGCTAGGGGTGGAAATGGGGCGGGTTATGGGTGAAAATCTCCAATCCATCACCCGCCCCGCGAGTATAAATCTTCACCCGCCCCGCTCCGTCACCCGCAAATCCTTCACCCGCATCCAACCCGTGCGGGTGAGCGGGTGGAGCGGGTGATTATTGGATATCCAATAAGACGAACCAAACATTTTTATTTTCAAACATTATATGAAATATATACCTTAAAAACACATACTAGTCTATCAAGTTTAAGTTCAACAATACATAGAAAATATACAACTTGTAAAATAAAAAATATTTCGAGATCTAGTCCAACAATACGGTGAAATACATAACTTAGAAAATAAAATAAAATAAAAAAGACGAGAATATCTTCAATAAAATAACAATATAAACACATTTTCGGATTAGCTAATAACAATATAAACACAATATAGAAACATTTTCGGATTAACTACATAATCTAGCTAGTTTTCAAATTAACTACGGAATCTACTAACAATATAAAAGCACAATATAAAATCAACGTGAGAAAATGATAGCAAAATAAAGAAATTTATGGGGTTTTTTTAAGGGGTAGAAAAGTAAAATCATATGTTTAATGAGATTATTGAATTCTTATTGGGTGATTATTGGTGCGGGTTAATGGAGCGGGTTATGGGGCGGGTTATTGGAGCGGGTATTGGATGAAAAATCATCATCCATACCCGCTCCATCACCCACTTCACCCGTCATCCGCATCACCCGTCACCCGCTTTTTGCGGGTTTTCGCCCGCAAAAATGGTGCGGGTGGAGCGGGTGAATTGGATATCCGAACCCCATTTCCAGCCCTACTTGTTGCTTTCCAGATTGAGGCCAACATTCCCCACTCCTATCTCTTCCCTCTTCTTTCTTACCTTTCCCCTCCCTGACTGCATTTATTTCCATTTCAGAATTTTGATTCCCCTCTATCTTTATCTGATTTCACTTTCAAACATCAACCCAAGCAAACTTAAACCCACATTCCTTTCCTCTCCTCCAGGCACAACCCAAGCTCATCTCCCTCCCTTGTTCTTGAGCTTTGTCGCCACCACAGCTGCACCACACCCTCACCTCTCTGCAGCCACCACACCAGTCCACCTCCGCCTTTGTTTCGAAGGACCGAGCACCCTTCCTCCTCGGGTTCAAGTCGGAGCCACCACCACTCTACCTTCTTCTCCTTCCCGTTGAGCAGCAGCAATCAACGTCCCCAGCTCCCTCCTCCTCTCCTTCTTCTCTTCCTTCTCGGGTCTGGGCAGCAGCAGAGCACCCCGGCGCCACCCAAGCTCCCCTGAGCACCCTTGACGCAGCCCCTGTTTTCGGAGAAGGTCGGGAGCGCCCAGCTCTTTCCTCCTTCCTTCTCAACGCTCAGCAGCAGCACAACACAGTCAGAGCTCCCCTCTTCGCGAAGAACAGCCGACGCCGAGCCCTAGAGCCGCCAAGAGCACCATCGCCGACGCCGGACCTCTCCGTCCCCCTGTTTCGATTCAAATCGTCTGGTAAGGGCTCTTTTCCTTCTTCTTTCGATCGGAAATGATATAAAGTTTCACCTTTGACCCTTATCTCCGTCCTAGACCATGCCCGCGTTGTCCCGAGTCTCCAACGAAACCGAATCGAGCCCGACGAGCATTCTTCCGGCGAACCTTCAACCCTCGCGGTGAGAACCTCCCTCTCTCTCTCTCTCCTTTCCTTGTCTGTTTTCGTGTCCAACGGCGTCTGGAAGGTGGTTGGAGCCACCAGAAACCACCGACGAGCCCCCACCCTCCCTCTCTTTTCTTCGTTCTCGAGTAGCGCTCACGGGGGAAGAAGATGAACAGTGTTCATCTGGGCCGGATCCGAGTTTAAACAAAAAAAACAATTTGGGCCGGTTTATTTAAATGAGTTGGGTTTGAGGGTGGGCCAGATCTGATTTTTGGGTATTTGTTGGGCTGGATTTTATAAAAACAAAATCAGAGGTATGGGCTTGGGTTTTTTGTCCGATTTTTTATAAATAAAGAATTTGGCCTGATTTTGTTGGTAAATGTGTTTATAAATGTGTATTAAAATATAAGGCTTAATTTGTGGTATTTTCGGTTATTTATTTAATTATTTAAATAATTGAATTATATATTATAATATTATGACTTTTAAAATTATTGGGATTTAAATATATGAAATAAATGGGATATTATGTAATATTATTGATGAGATTTAAAGATGTAATATTATGATATACATGTATAGGGATAACATGACAATGCATCAAAAGTCAAACTAATCATATCATAAAGTGAGAAAATACAAAAGGAGTACTATGAAAGGTAATACGATTCTAAGATAATGTGTATGAGGCATGGATGGATCAAGTGCAATAAGATAGATATACCTGTCAACATAGATCCAACTATAACAAGTATATAAAACAATAACACATTAAAACATGGAGACACATACAAGACTACCATCATAACCGAATAGAAGTTTCTCAGGGCAACATCAACTCATCCCCGCTGACTCCATTGCCCTTTCCAAAAGAAGCCTAGTCGTTTCTTAGAGAGGCAATATACTTTGAACACCGACCATAAGGAAGACCTTCAAACAAATTTTTCCGAATGAACAAAGACTTTAAAAGAACTCTCGATACAAAAGATGACATCCAACAGATTTCTAAAAGTTACTCATCAAGACCCCTTTTGGTATTGTACTCCCTCAAGACAATCTACACTCTAACTTATATACCAATTCCTAACAAGGTAGACACATAAGGTTTGGAACATAGGTGACCAACATGAAAGGAACAAAGAAGGAACCAGAGTGGCAAGATAAAAGAAGAGTATTGAAGAGAGACAAGAAATTATCATGGCGATTTATTGAGTTTCTCAAAGATCACAAAGAAAACTTCACCAAGAATCCGATGAGGTCAATCATAGGTCACTAGCTATCTCATCGAGTCTCATCAGTAACAAGTTAGTTCAAGTATAGAGTCTCTCCCATTCGAGAGGAGGAAACCCTTCAATCAAGATTCAAAGTCTACGTTTTAAAGATCATTCTTGTCCTCATTACTAAACGAGTTACATCTATTCATTATTTCAACCTATATTGGCCAAATTGTACAGGTCTCTTTCCCTAACCAAGTAAACAAGCAAGAATGACATCATCTTATTGGAACAAGGGACATGTAAGGTATCAATTATACAAGTCAGACAATTATAGGATATTGAGTAGTCACATAACCAAAACATCATGAATAAATATCAACGTACATACGAACAAGATAAAGATGCATGACATATCAATCACATAGGTTCTATTTTATGAATAAGTGAGTTATGACTATTCATTGATTCACACATATTTTAGTCGAGTTGCATACACATGATTCTCTTTTGAACGAATTTCACATAGGAGAGCAATATCATTAAAATTCATCATGTAAGGCATCACTAAATAGATCATAGAACAATATCATGCCAACACATCTCAAATAAGCATATAAGCGATGCATTTTGTGATCCCTACAAGTATTCCATAGGTGTCCCCATGAAATACTTGTACAAGTATCACAAAATCATCACAATGTTTTCATTAGATCAGACCAAGTACTTTACAAGCATCCCTATAAAATACTGGTGCCAACTTTATGAAAACATTATCATATAAGCAAGAATCAACAATTTATATCATCCATAAACATTTCTTACCAACTCAATCATGAAGTTTCATAATCAAAATATCATGGTTCTCAAATCAGCAAACATAATTTCTCAATCTCAAAACCATAAGTTTTTCTATCAACTAGAGTAAGGTTCTCAAGCCTGAGTTCATAAGCTTTCAACTAACCAGTATGAAACATCAACCACAGTCATGTAAATCCTCATAATCTTATCTCGTGTCCTCATCAAACCAAGGCAAAAAAAAAGCACCAACAATTTCCATCATAAGTGATATAAGTGACAAAACAAATATGTATAAGTCAGACATATCAAGAATGCACACTACAAAAAAAAAAACATTTTAGCAACGGCAGTTTACCGTAGCTAAAAGTCCATCTGCTGTGGCCAAAGGGTAGTAGCAACGGCTATAGCCACGGGAAACCAGCCGTGGCGAAACCTTTGGTGGTAAAAGAGTCTAGCAACGGCTAAAGCCGTGGCTAGTAGCTAGCCACAGAAAAGCAACGGCAAGTTGCCGTTGCTAAATTATTTGTGGAAAATTAAAAAAAAGTGCTACTTTTAGCTCGGATTCTTCAGAACCGGGCTAAAAAGTCCCATATTTAAAAAAAAATATAATACACAAATAGTTATTTGTACATTATATTCTTGAGACCCTTGCTACTCTCATTTGATTCTTTCTAAAATCAAATATGCAAAATTTAATTAATTATACAACTTTACATTTACATATACATAATTATACAAATTTACATATATATCAAAATATACCCAAATATATCGAGCAATCTAAGGTGCATTTACATGGTATTAAATACATGACATAATTCAATATGACATTAAAATGTCAATGCTAAATTTTACATTTTTGTCCCAAAAATAAGATGATATCACATCTCTATCCTTACTTTGATAAATGACTGGATGCTATTATTAGTTTGTTTGAAATCTCTAACTAGCTTGATGAATCATCCCAACTCCTCATACACCAAGGCAAGGAACGTGTGAGATTCTTGATTCCCACAATGTTCTTTCTTGATTTAGGCAAGTACAACAAATGACGAAGGTTATGGTTTAAGCCCAATACTGCTAACAGAGACGATGCAATCTGAAACTCTTGAAAGAAAATTCGATACATACTTTAATGATAAATGGGAACAAAATTTGGTGCATAGTTACCTAATGCTTTCAAAGCTCGTCTAATTGTCCTACCTTTGCCTTACTCAGTTTCCTCACCACCCTTATCTGCCTGCACTTACACATATACATCCAAGTTTAGGACAAAAATCAATTTTTGGTCCTTTTACGGGGCTAAAAAACCAACATTTTCTTAATACTAGGAGCAAACGACCGTGCTTAATTCGCACAGTGATAAAACCCCTTGTTTCTTGTGTATCCTTGACTCTGATTTAAAAAAGATGAATTATTTGGAGAGAGAATGCATGCATATAATATATATCCTAACTAATTGAGAACTTCATATGTTGCAAGCATATAATATATATCCTAACTAAAGCTTCATATTCGTACGACACATCTGTCAAGGTGGGTTTTGAACGAGAACCTGCCATGGGTAGATATTGTGTCAAGCAGTGGTCTAACACATCTCCAGACTTTGGTGTACAGCAAACATAACAGAAGTCTTGTCGATGCGTTTGTTGAGCGCTAGCATCCAGAAACGAAATCGTTTCATATGCCGTTCGGAGAGATGAGTATCACGTTGCACGACGTGTACTATCTGCTGGGGATCAACATTCCTGGAGACGTAGTCTCACATCGTATGGATCCGAAGGTAGTGTTGCGAGAGCTGGTGGAGGAGTTGCAGATTGATGCGAAGGAGCTTAATTATCACCAGATAGAGAGGCGGGGGTTCCCATATGAGTTTCTAGTTAGCCAATGTGAGGACGAGAATGCTGAATATCTGCCACCTGAATCAATTGCAACCTGCTTCCTCCTCTACCTCCTGTGTTCTACCTTGTTCACTGACAAGACACAGAACAATCTTTCTCTATCTCACCTCCCATTGTTGCACGATCACAGTCAGGTGAGCTCCTTATTATGGAGTTCTGCTACTCTAGCATATTTGTACCACCAGCTGGGAGAGGCATCTCGTAAAGATTGCAGCCAGATGTGTGGTTGCATTACACTTCTCGAGGTGCGTATCAACATTTATTTCCAATATTTCATAATTTTTTTATGAAAAATTTTGAATGTTGATTATATAATTTTTTTATGAAAATAGGCTTGGATATTTGGATATTTTCCAAGATTTTGTCCTACCAGATCGAGCGATTGGGATAGAGACACAGAGCCACTCGCATGCCAATGGAAAAATGCGACTCTGCCTTCTCCTTCGTACCCTAACTACAGAAAGTTTTTGGATGGACTGCAAGCGAATGAGGTATGCTTATCTTTCATATTCAATGATAAAGTAGACCCAGTTTTGAATAGAGTAGATTGAGCAGATAGAAGATGATTTGATCTGTTTGAATGCACACGGGTGGATTGAATGCTGTATGGGGATGTCGACTTTTACAACCCTGCTATAGCGCCATCTAGATTCCATGGCATAATCTCATGTCTGGATACTAATGAGCCGTATATGCCAGATCGATTCGCGAGGCAATTTGGTCGCCAACAGGGAGTGCCATCTGCGGTCATCTAGCCCACGACTGCTCTGAGGGGTGTGAAGAACACAGAGTACAAGGTGGTCTACGAGTCTGGAGCGTGGGCTTGGACTCTTCCCCAGATCCACTCCATGTCCATGGACATGATCGACCCTATGAGTATTTATGCTGGTGATGTGTCTGACGATTATGCTTCATGGTACGAGCCGCGAACACATCGGTTCGTACATCCTACTTCCGCACCGGCTTCTGAAGAATCAGTGGTAACACTCCATAATTACATATCGCTCTATTCTACGTTATTATCATTTAATATATTATCAATACTTAGTCTTGTGTTGCATGAATTTCAAAATATGCAGCGGGCGCTTGACCATCTCACCCCGTGGTTTGCCGAGGATACTAGGTCGCAGGTGCCTGACGACGTCCACCAGAGCATGATGTATGCGGCGATCGAGCTAGGTTATATGGGCTTGAACGAGTACCCGAGTCGCTCTACCTATGATGTGGGATAAGGTAGCAACACATCTATTGAGAGGTGGGGATCATGGAATGACAACCCACCACCAAGTGGTAATTGGAGATCATGGAATGACAACCCACCACCGAGTGGTGGTTGGGGGTGAGGATCTTGAGTGACATGGACATCGCGATCTATGGTAGACTTAGATGATTATTTGTTGTAGCCTTTATGTTTATTTGTCGTAGTCTTAGATGATGTTATTTCTTAATTGCAGACATACCTATGGACATTGCGACCTTTAGCATAATGGGAGTTAGGTAGGGGGTATTTCGTAATCGAAAGTCAATATGAATAATCATATAATATCAAATGTTGGAAGCCAATATAAATAAACATAAACTATCAAAGTAAAAACCCATCGACAAATGTATAATATCAAATGTGGAATGTGCACCCTCGACTCTGCAATGAATTAAGTACGCATAGAGTAAAGGCATAATATGAAACAAGATATGAAATCTATTGCAGACTTACCTATCACGTAGTCGATTCAATCCGCTGATGTACTGCTCTTCGGTCCGTGACCAGAGTAAAGACATGCACTCTCTCGCAAACCTATCTGCAAGTTTCACGTCTTTTGTAAGTTTCTTTGCTCTGTCCTCCAAGTTTTTTTTGCACATGACGCCGACATAGGATTCGCTTTATCTAGGGAAAGACAACTGTAATGGAATTAATCAAAGCGAGCTCTCTATCGGTGGCTATGGCAGCAGGAGACCTTCCGACCAAGTTGAGAAGTTCAACTATGACACCCATAACCCACGAGTAATTTTCAACAGTTTCCCCGCTCATAAAAGCACATGCTATGTTGTAGTTCTTCCACGTAGATGTGACGCCAATCACTTCAAAGAAAGGCATATTGTACCTATTTACATAGTAGTGTGTTAAATAGATATATGAAGCTCTCTAATATGGACATGTGCAATGGACTCATAAACTTGAACAAGATTGACGAACTGTACCTGTTCACTTTGTATGTCGCATCCATCACAAGTACATAAGGGAATGCCTTCAGGAGCGCGATAGAATCGGGATGTGCCCAGACAATGTCACTCAAAACCGCTGAGTCTAGCGCTGTTCTGTGCCACACAAAATACTTCAACTCCATAGCCTTGACAAAAAATTGTTGGGGAATGGTTTTCCCCTGCATACCCTACTTTCGAAGGATGCCTCTTAAGTTGTACACTTGCTTTAGTTTTGTCACATTCTCGGGCTCCTTTTGAAGGGCTAACAAAATGTTCCTTGGCTTCACATGGGTTTCGGTCATGGTCTTAATCAACTCATGCTCTACTGCTGTAGGCCTTCCGGCAAACGCATGCCCATGCAAACTCTTGTATATCTCGTGGTTGTGAACTCCTACCATCATCTGCACCTTCCAACATCCTCTTTCACTCTTTACAACTTTCAACATGAATGGACATCCACATTTTTTTGTATTCACGCATTTGTGGACGTCATCTTTCACAGGTGTGTACCACCCTTCTATCTCGCAATACGTCCATGTCCGCCCAAGTGTAGTCGCGTCACTCTTGACAACACGTCTGATCACAATGCACATCTGATTCTCTTTGCCCTTCTTCTTCACCCATTCTATAGCTTCCTCCCTACTCTTGAATGTTTCATTAGTAGTAAATTGTTCAGTGTAATCTGCTGACAATACCTGCACATGCTCAATGTGCACTTCAATCTGCTCCAATTCATTCCGATCCATCTGCATTTGCGCTGATGATGGGATAGGCAAAGTGCTTCCGTATGGGGTACCCAAATCAGATGACAGTTGAACGAGTTGCGCCCCGTTAGTTTCCTCTCTGACAGTTGACTGGCTTGGCAACAGGGTGTTGTTTGGCACTACAGTGTCAAAAATGTAATTGATATACAATTCAGTGTCCTCGTTGTCCCCCTTACAATAAACAATGAAACAAGTGTCAGACTCGATATACAAATTGATAGAGTGAAAGTAAATTGTGAAATATTAAATTCATGATCTACCTATATTTAACTATTAAAAGATATCTATCTATCTATCTATCTACCAACCTACCTACCTACCTACCTACCTACCTATCTACCTACCTACTTATTCTAACTACCTATTCTATCTACCTATTCTATCTACCTACCCTATCTACCTACCCTATCTACCTACCCTATCTACCTATCTAGCTACCTATCTGTCTACCTACCTATCTACCTATCTACCTATCTACCTATCTACCTATCTACCTGTCTACCTATCTACCTGTCTACCTATCTACCTATCTACCTACCTACCTACCTACCTACCTATCTACCTACCTCTAAAAACAAGTCTCGTCCTCGAGACTAAAATCCTTTTTAAAGCAATGGGATGAAGTTCAAAATTGGTGAGTCTGAGGATCACGCCATTGATCCCGTAAGTACCTCATAAGTGCCCCTATGAGATCCTCGCAGTATCTTCGTCATGATCATAATATTCCCAATTGGTCGTAGCAAGAATGTGATATGGGCCCCTATCACAACCCTACCCCGACTTCTTGGTTACATTATAACTCAAAAGAATCATAACGTCCCCACTAGGTCTTAGCAAGCAATCTATAAGTGCCCCTATAAAAGCTTGTATCCACTTCGTGGGACATTATAATGTAAACTTGGGTCAAAAAGTTTCAAAAGGGTTCTCAATTCAAGTTAATCAAGCAAATTCTCGATCACGTTTGGTCTTTCAAAATCCAAATCATTTCTCTTATTTTAAGTCTATCAGATTTTAAGAATTTCAAGAGTTGGTAACATTCACTTCTAAGGGCTAATTCCATATTTCATTTCCTAGGTGCTTTTCTCAAGATCAATCTCGGCAGATCAGCTCAAAGACATCACTACACATCAATATTTCGACATAATCAACATCACCCTATCAAAATTCATCATAGCATCAAATCTCAATTATCAACACAACAGAACACATCATCAACAGATCATAAAAAAAACATGGAATATGCACATCACTACCAACTAGGTAGGCACAATCAAGCAACAAATTGAACACGAAATCAATTATGCGGAACTACACTACCTGCAGTAGGAGGGGCGGGATACTCCTCTGCGCTCATCTGATGGACACGGGGCAGTGGCCTAGGAGCCTCTGGAAGTCGAAGAGTTGGTGCGGATGGAGTCCCTCTAGTCCGGGGGCAATGGTGTGATCGATGTCCCCGGGCCCCGCATACAAAGCATATAGCGGCTCTCCTCGGACAGTGTCGTCGAGTGTGTCCGTCCTCGTAACAGCCATGGCAAGTAATAATCCTAGCTCGGACATCCCTACTCGGAGCAGACGATACTGATGGCATCCTCGGTACACCTCCTCTGAATCCTCCTCCATATCCTCTAGGCCCCTCATCCCATCTAGGCTTGACAAGTCTCGATCTCTTCCCGTTGGTATGAGAGGATGCATAGGCTGCATCAGATAAGATACGTTGCTGATCGTACAGAAGAACGACCTCCAAGAAACGATCGAACGAGACTGCACCCAGGCTAGAAGCATGCAGTAGTACATCTGGCGACAACCTCATCGACAACAGTCGGATGCGACTCTCGTCAGTGGGACATAGGTGTGCGCAGTAAACCAGCTCCTTCTTGAACTGGCGGACAACATCAGCAACAGGGAGGGACGGGTTGTAGGTCCCATGATAAAATGCCACCTCGCGAGCAATCTGAGTCCCCGGGGGACTATACTCCTTCAGCATCAAAGTCCGGAAGGCATCATAACTCCACTCGGTCTGCTCCGTCTTGTACACAGACCAGCGATCAAATGCGTCCTCCCGCAGATGTCCTGCTGCTAGCCTCTGTCGCTCTGTAGCTGGCGCATCGATATGGTCGAAGATCCCGTCTAGCTGATGGAACCACATCTCTACATCCTCTCCAGCGCCTCCTGAGAACTGCGGTGGCCTACACTGCCCCATGACCTTCACCCAGTCGATGCGCTTCTCGGGTTGCGCAACGGCCATAGGAACAACTCGAGCGGGCTCAGGCGCTATAGGCGGCTCAATCGGGATCTGGGCTCCGGATGCTGCAGACTGTGACTCCCCAAGAAACTCTCGCAAGACCTCCAAGATCGCAGCTCGGTCCATCTGCCTCGGTGTGGTCTGCTGAATGGGGACCTGAGTCTCGCCGCCCTCAGGTGTCGGAGTGTCAGCGTCGGTCGTAACAGTAGCTGCCCTACGACGGGGTCGTCCTCTACCTCTACGCACTGGGCCTTCGTGCCCGGTCGGTCCATGTCGGGTGTTAACCATGATTGCTGGAATAAAGGCAACGGCTGAATACGTAGCATAGAAGTATTCAACAAGATGTAAATGATCATCAAGAAGACTCATGCTATATTCTGAATCCCAAGTCCTAGTGCGGCTCACTCTCCGTAAAATCAAACCTCTATTTCCCTCACCGATTCCCACAAAAGTTCAAGGCCTACAGCTCACCCAAAGATCTGAAAGCTCCCCAATCTTGAACCTTTTAGCAAAACCCTTACTGCATCTCTTCTCAACTAATCCACGCATGAGGTTTGCCTAAGTAAGTCATACGAGCACTCCTGAACCAAATCGCATTTCCTAAATTTCATACATATTTACTCAAAACGCCAAGTATCACTTAAAACTCTGCTACGATCCCAAACGATTACGATCCTTACATGTCGTCCTATTCTAAAATTTCTAAAATTGTTTCAATACCCTTATTCTACTCCCCATATCCGCATACATTCCCCTCGCTAATCCACCTCTAAAGAATCATCTTCCACTACAACCTTATAAGTGTCATCCTCTCATTCTGTATCCCCAATCACAAAAATTTAGATTCCTAATCCCTACACGTATCCCAAAGCAAGATTCGGTAGCGCCTCTAATTGACTAAGTTGACCTCTCTGCTTTTTCCTAACCTAGTACCTTAGACTTTCGATACAAGTTCTGCACCTTTCAATACTATCCCATCCTCAAGTCTCCCGCATTCCTACTTTCACCTAACTCTCACATCATATACCCAAGGAGTCAACACACTCGAGCAAGAATCATGAACGTAGTGAGATGATCAACCCAATTTCCCCGTGAAAGATTTTGCCAATATATCACTGTCAATATGGAAGGAAGGTAGGAAAGGGTAAAATGCAAAATGAAAGGAGCATGACGCCAATGAATGAAGGACGTGGAAAGATCACCCTATATGGTCTACACTTCCCAACCAAATGATAAGAAAGGACGTCTCGCTATCCTAGCTGTAGAATTTCAACACACTCCCAAGAATATATCAAATAAAATCCTAGACCGAGGGAAGGAACACATGAAGAGGAATGTCAAAACAAGGCATCTAGCACATAAGCACTCAAAAATGTATAATCAGATCCCCTTCGAGGGGGATCGCCCTCAGGCCCAATTTATATAAAACCACACAATCTATCTAGAAGCTGCCCTTCGAGGGGCAACTGACCGGAGGGGCAACTATCCTCTCGGCCTCTACATTCTAACCCAGCTACTCCAACCACCACGGTGCAAACTCCTTGGAGTCTTCCAGGCCCTCTGTAAATACAAAGCTAAGTTTTTGCCTACCCTTCTCCAAGTCTACATCCAATAGGGATGGTCTATCGCCTTTCTACCCACTCGATTTCCCTTTTCTGATTTTCCTTAAGTCAAGTTTATTAAGCATTGTTCATTAATTTAGTCATATTAAATTCATTTTGCCCTTTCAAACATTGGGCGATTTTTAAAATCATACTTCAACCCATTTGTACTCGAATCGCGCAACCCAAGCTCTGATACCACCTTTGTAACGGCCCAAATATAAATATTCGGGTTACGTTTCGAAGGATTGGATACCTTCGTTCGGATCTTGCAATTCGAGTACGGGTTGAGTTTCAAAACAAAGTGTTAATACTAAAAGAAGGGATTTAGTACCCTAAATTCGCGATAGGTCCATTGAGAATCATAACATGTCCTACTTCTAAGTCGCATAAAACAAGTTTCGTCAAAAACAACAACACAATTTAATACATAGTTACCACGACAGAGCCGGGTCAAACCAAAATATATAGGAAATATATAAAAGTAGCAAAAGTGTGGAGTCCATAGTCAGTCTCTTACTCCAACTGCGCCATAAGATATCCCCGTCATAACAACACATGATCACGCAAGGGTACGAGTACCTGAAACTAACCACGAAGTCAAGGTCGAGCCACTCATGCGGGCCCTGAAGACCTCGCTGAGGACATATAATACGTTCTAATCCTAGATGAGAATGATCTAATGCAATACTGGAATGTTAAACACGCAAGCAATTTGGCAGGATATATAATATGCAAAAATGGGGTAAATGACCCAAAGAATGCCAAACGGCATATCCCACTCGAAAACCACGCCCATACCTAGGGTGACGACTCGTCCACTCCCATACCTAGGGTGGAGGCCACTCTGCGCCCATACCTAGGCGTAGAGACCAGGTCATATCCGAGATCATGTAATGTCCATATCATGCTCATGTAAATATCTCCATAATATCCATCATCATGCTCATATAATCAGACTCATATGACAAGACTCGATTAGGTACGAACCCGATTTGGCTGGGTCGTCCTATGACCCTAGCAAAGACCCTACACTCACGACTTACGGCCGTTTCTACCAATCGCATTCAGAATACGTATGCTCATTTGTTAATGCAAAACCTAGGCATGCTACTACATGACATGCTATTATAATGCCTACATACTATATGACACATCAGGCATGAGGTTCTAACTTGAGTAAGCCCCGGAGGACTTACCTGGAGTAGCAGATCAGCAAAAGCAATAAACCAGCAGTAAGCAAGCCACGTCACGGATCACCTAACAATTTCAATAGATACAGAATATAAGTCTATAGAATAGATGACCCGTTTACCGCTACACAGAATCTATCCATCGATAATTAGTCATAACATATCATCATTATCTCAACCATCATTCCTCAGAGTCCCAATACATCATAACACGCTTCAAATATTTTATATTTTACTCATGTCTCAACTCCTATAAATTCTCACGCAAGTTCATAAATAAATTCACCAAATCAAGTTCCAAGCAAATCACTTCACGGGTTTCTAAAACCCATTAAATAAAATAACCTTTAGTCAAATTCCAACATTAACCATTTAAGCCGTTAAACCAATTTTACAAGTCAGATTGTCAAAAGAATCCGACACAAGTTAATTTTTTTATTCCAAAACATTAACTATTCTCATAATATAATAATATTGAATAATCCAGGCATAAGTTGGTATATTTCAAAACCTTTCTTCTACTGTTTCAAATAATTTAAGACACTTGGTAAATAATTCCAAAATAATATATATTTTAAATCTACTCGCTTAAATACCATTTAATACTTAATCAAATAGTTAATAATTAAATAAATACATAATAAATAAATAAATAAATAAATAAATAAATAAAGCACAAAACCGGACCAAACTAATTAAACCCGAACCGAAACCAAACCCATAAAAATCCAATCCCAACCGGTTCACCACAAAACCAAACAAAATAAATTAAAAGGAGGTGGGCCCTCGGGTGCTGACTGGGCAGGGCCCCACGGGGCTGACATGGACGCGAGGAGGGCCCCATAGTCACCTTCTCCCTCCCGGTTTCCTTCTCCTCTGTTCGACGTTCGGCGCCGCTCTTCTTCCTTCTTCCATGGCCTCCTAGCTCGCCTCGGCATTGCTCGAACTCGCACCCTCGCGCCCTCGCTTGCTCTCTCGCTCACACGCACACACACTTGGCCTCGCTCAAAGCTCTCTCACGCTCACCCGCTCTCGCTCGGCCTCGCCGACCGCTCTCGACCCGCTCTCACCCAATTTCTCCCCGATAAGATAGAGTGAAATGAACCCGATGCATACAAAAACCGAAACAAAGGAAGTAAGGGAGTTCGAAGCTCACCGAGGGGGATTTCGTATAAGTCGGGTCGCCGGAGGTGCGTTGGGACGCTTCGGGAGCTCATGTGGCTTCGCCGGTGGCGTTAGGGAGCTTCTAGGCAGTCACTAAGCTGCTTCGGAGGCACCTGAGGAGGTGAAGTGGGGGTGGGCTCAGGTGTTATTGCTGGCTGTCGAAAACAGGGGAGTTTGGGTGGCGTGGTGGCTTGAATTCGATGGAGGAGGTGGATGGGTTCTCGGGGATGGTGTTTTGGTGACGCTTGGAAACGGGGTGATGGTGAAGGAGAGAAGAGGAGCTGTTGGTGGAGAGTTCTTGAAGCAGATAATGAAATGGAGGGAGTGAAGAGAAGTAAGGTGAGGTGATGGGATGACTTAAAGGGATCAAAAGGGATATGTGAAGTGGGGAATGAGGAATGCAGGAAGTGGAATGGTGGTGACGGGTTGATTGATGAGGAGAGGGGAGGGCTATAGGGTGAGGGAGGGATGGTGAGATTGAGTGTTGAATTGGTAAAATAAAGTCAAAATTTCTACCCGAAAATAATTTATGAAACCCGCTTTCCGACCTTAACCCGATGCAATTAAAATAAATTTAAAATAAAAATTCGAATCTAAATTAAATAACGAAACCTGAAAATATCTTCAAGACTCGGAATAATAAAGTGGGATAAATTCGTTTTTAAATAAAATTCAAAATTATGTCGGAATTCTCTTCTAAGAATTAAAATAGGAATAATTGATCGAGGCGGAGAATTTAATTTAATTTTTTTTTTGAAATTAGATCAAACTTAAATCGATATTAAGTCAGACTTAAATCTTAATTCATAAAATATAAATTAAAAATTCCGAGTCTTTACAGTTAACCCTAATAAATAATCCAAAAATAATGCAATCTCAATACAACATTTCATTAAACCTAAAAAATAATGAAATTTCATGAAAGTTTCCAAGTTTATATTCTCAACAACATAAAATTTCATGAACCCTAATTTCTTTTTAACCTTTTTCGCAAAAAAAATAACAAAATTCTTTTTAACCTTAGAAAGTTTGTAATGTTTTATTCTCAATCCAAAATTTCTTTTATCCAAAAAAAGGTTGCAATTTCATGAAAGTTTGTAATTTTTTATATTCAATGTCATGATATTTCATTAACGTTACTAATAATTCACTAACCCTACAAAAGATGGCAATTTCATTAACCCTAATTCTTTTTAACCTTAAAAAAGTTTGCAATGCCATATTTCTCAATGCAAAATTTCATTAACCCTAACATATTATGCATAATATGTAAACATTCGACACATAAACAAGGATGAGATACATACCCGTTGGAGTCCGAATTCCAGCGATATGTCTTCGAGGCATTTACTCAACTCATCGTTCTCTTTAGACATGTTTACAACTTAATTATATGCTTCATTGATAACATCGCAGGGCTTAGGTTTTCGAACACTCACGTATGTTATATAGGCCGTTTTAGGGTTTTTTAAAAACGTACTAACTGATCGCAATGACCAACTGAGCGTTGGTCATTGCGACCACTAGGGGTTCTGGTCGCAACGACCAAGTTAGTGATGGTCGCAACGACCACTTGGGGTTTGGTCGTTGCGAACAACTCGTGTCTTTAAAAAAAGTATGGTCGCAACAACCATACCTAAAGTGGTCGTTGCGACCAACTTTGGTATGGTCGTTGCGATCGTATCCTCACTTGGTCGTTGCGACCATGTTGAAATTTTTTTAAAAAAAAGGTCGCAACGACCATTTATGAAATGGTCGTTGCGACAACATACCATGCGCTAAACGATAAAAATGCATTGCGCTAAACAAAAATCGTGTTATTAAATTGCTTAGCAAAGGAAGGCAAAAATCACTAAACCAGGAGGGATGTTGATTGTGCTTTGATGATTATTAAATGTTAATATTGATTATTAAATTAGTAAGTGGTTCAATACAAGTGGTTCATTAATTTTATTACAATTGGTTCAACACGTATAATTGAGAATGGTTCAGTGACTAAATATATAGTGGTTCATGAAATAAATACAAGTGGTTCATTAATTTTATTGCAATTGGTTCAATACATATAATTGAGAGTGGTTCAATGACTAAATATATAGTGGTTCATGAAAGAAATACAAGCGGTTCATTAATTTTATTGCAATTGGTTCAGCACATATAAGTGAGAGTGGTTTGGTGACTAAATATATAGTGGTTCATGAAAGAAATACAAGTGATTCATTAATTTTATTGCAATTGGTTCAACACATATAATTGAGAGTGGTTCGGTGACTAAATATATAGTGGTTCATGCTCTCTTCTTGTTAATTTTATAGAGAGTGGTTACCACATATATAGAGAGTGGTTCGACACATATATAGAGAGTGGTTCAGTGACTAAATATATATTGGTTCATGAATTAAATAGAAATGGTTAATCAATTTTATAATAAATGGTGGTTCAGTGAATAATTAATATTTATTGGTTCATAAATTAAATAGAAGTGGTTCATCAATTTTATAGTAAATGGTTCAGCACATATATATAGAGTGACTCAGTGACTAAATATAGAGAGTGGTTCAACACATATATAGAGAGAGGTTTAGTGACTAAATATATATTGGTTCATGAATTAAATAGAATTAGTTCAGCACATATATAGAGTGGTTCAGTGACCAAATATATATTAGTTCATAAATTAAATAGAAGTGGTTCATCAATTTTATAGTAAATGGTTCAGCACATATATAGAGAGTGGTTCAGTGACTAAAAAATTTAATTATAAAAAATAGAGAGTGGTTCAGTGACTGAATAGAGAGTGGTTCAGTGACTGAATAAAGAGTGGTTCAGTGACTGAATAGAGAGTGGTTCAATGACTAAATAGAGAGTGATCCAGTGACTAAATAGAGAGTGGTTCAGTGACTAAAAAATTTAATTATAAAAAAAAAGTGGTTCAAGGACTAAATAGAGAGTGGTTCAATGACTAAATAGAGAGTGGTTCAGCACATATAAATAGAGAGTGGTTCAGTGACTAATAAATTTAATATTTTGAACCAATAAGATTATATATGTACTGAACCAATCTTGATATATGTATACTGAACCAATGTTCATATATATATATACTGAACCAACCTTATATTTGTACACTGAACCAATCTTCATATATACGTGATGAACCAATCTTATATATGAATACTGAACCAATATTCATATAAAATGTTCTGAACCAATCTATATACATTTATACTGAACCAATTTGTATATATAATGAACCAATATGACTATATATGTACTGAACCAACCTTTATATTTGTACACTGAACCAATCTTCATATATACGTACTGATCCAACCTTATATATGTATACTGAACCAATCTTCATATAAAATGTTATGAACTAATCTATATACATGTATACTGAACCAATCTGTATATATAATGAATCAATATGACTATATATGTATTGAACCACTCTCTAGAGAGTCTAGAGAGTGGTTCAGTGACTGAATAGAGAGTGGTTCAGTGACTAAATAGAGAGTGGTTCAGTGACTAAATAGATAGTGATTCAGCGTATATAAATAGAGAGTGGTTCAGTGACTAAAAAAATTAATTATAAAAAATAGAGAGTGGTTCAATGACTAAATAGAGAGTGGTTCAGTGATTGAATAGAGAGTAGTTCAGCAATAAATGGTTCACTTCTTGTTAATTTTTTTCCACAAAACATATACAAAGTGCGTGTCTATGTGTAGATAAAATTAAATTATACTCAAAATTATATTTTTTATATTTTTTTAACAAGTGAAAATGTCAAAATATAATTTTTAAAAGTTCATGTAAACCTTTCTACATGTGTTACGTAGCTTTTCTAATTAATTTGTATGAGGGCGTGCAATTAATTAGTTTGGCCTGTGAAGATGTTACTAATTAATTTTGTTGGGTGTTACTAATTAATTTGAAAGGGGTACATGGGCTGATTTGGCATTCACTTTTTGGACACGTGGACCAATCAAATCACTTCTTTCATTCTTACCGGTAGAGGTGTTCTCACCCGAACCCTACCACTATATACTCCCTCCGATTTTTATTATAAGACATTTGACTTTTCTTCACGTCGTTTAAGGAGCTAAAAACTATATAAAATATTGCTTTTTTCAATTAAAATTTTTTACATTATAATACTTATTATTAATATGTATTATAATATAAAATAATTTAATTGAAAACATTAATATTTTATATAGTTTTTAGTTTCTTAAACTACGTGAAGAAAAGTCAAATGCCTTATATTAAAAATCGGAGGGAGTATACACACACATCAGCATAAGCCATATATGGGCTCCCACTAAGGCTTAAAAATCCATGATTTAAATATATATATATATATATATATATATATATATATATATATATATATATATATATATATATATGTAGTCTTTAAAACTTGTAATCTGATATTAATTTGCATATATTGCTGGAAACTTGGAGTAATTACCCTCCTTTTATTTGGGCATTATTTTTAAGGAGTTGACCCAAAAAAGCCTACCCAGATTTCATTTAAGTTGGCTGGCATTGAACTGTAATCTTGATTCAAGTAGTCCTTGGGAGTGTTGTGGAGAGCATGAAGCACCTTGATCATGCCATGAATCAATCTAAAATATTATTAACACCAAATTCAAATCTCACAGGTTCATATACAGGATGTGCATGCTTGTATGCTTGTGACAACTGACGTCACACAATCTACTTTCATATATTATACTTGTAGAGTTAGTGGTGAATATTCATCAAAAACCCTAAGAATCTTTGGTCCTTCAGGCAACACCTAGCTAGCTGTGATTTTTAGTTCTCATTTTCTTCTTAGTTAAAATTTGTAACTCTTCATTGGTCTCAAGATTTTGTCCTTCAAACTTAGCTTAATTTGCATTGAGGCAAGGGAAGTTAGCTAGTCATGAGGCGCGATGAATCAGATATCTTTAGAGTAGACGAAGAAGAATTCGAGCCTGATAATGATCAGAGTGTTACACATGACATCTCCACAGATGTTGAAGACAACTTACATGAAGACGACGGCCATAGAAGAAGCGAAAATGGCATCCATAAATACAGCGGCGAAAATGGAAATGATGGACATGGATACCACAATAGAGATGATGGATCTGCTTTGTCACACTCTCCTTATGCTGGCCATTGGCCTCTAAGTTACAAGTAAATTTGCCTCCTTTTACCATTGACTTCTCTGAGCAACATATATCTAAGGATGTTGAGATATATGTCCTATACATATCGAATATAAAACATTTACTCATCTTATTGCCAATTGGTTTTATGATGGAACCCAACTGAGCACTTCTGATAAGTCTTTGGTTATAGGATTGGTTTGCTTCACTTAATGACTTGCTTTTTTTTTTTTTTTTATGTTTGTCCCATGTAGAGAGGCGACAGATTCGTTCACCATTACTGCATCACCAAACCTTGGTCTTCTTCGCCGTACAAATATTTTCTCTCCACAGCTTAGTGAACATGACTTGGAAGAATCCAAGCTTCCATTGCTGCCTGAAAAGCCAAACTTGAGTAGACTCTCAGGCATAGCTTCATTCCTATCTTCTGTGAATGAGGGTTCCATTTTTACACCGCCTATTGGGCAGTGCAGTGTTAGCCAGACAGTTTTCAATGGTAAGTCAGACAGTTCTTAAATGGCTCCTTATAAGAATTAAGAAACCTCATACGTGTCGTTTGGTAAGAGTTTTGGTGAATGAGGAAGCCTTATTCCTGGTGTTTGGTTAGTTCCAAACCCATTGGTATTGGATTTTGAACCCATTAAGAATATCCATCCAGCCTCATTCTTGACCCCATCCAGAATCTTAAAGTTTACCAAGAAATCTACTTACACATCGAAAGTAAACAAGAAATTGAACAACATATTATGTTGATGGACAATGAGACGAACCTCATTTGGCTCGTATGTTGTGTTTATTGCAAATGTGCGCCTATATACCGCCACATTTACTGGTTCACCGGACTTTAAGACTAGCTATTACCAAAAAAGGTCTCACACTTCTACAAATGGAGCCTAAACAAATCACTCTTTTATTTCAACATTTGTATCTCATTAAACCTACTAATTTGTTCATACACAGGCTTCAATATATTTGTGGGAATCGGGCTGCTTTCAATGCCTTCTACCATACAAGAAGGAGGTTGGATAAGTGCAGTGTTGCTCCTACTATATGCAGGTGTGTGCTTTTACACAGGCTTTCTTTTAAGAAGATGCATGGAAGAAGACAAGAACATCATCACCTTTCCTGACTTGGGAGAAGCTGCATTTGGGAAATATGGCCGCCTTTTTCTATCTGTGAGCCTCTTTTTTCTACTTTTTCCTTTGTGATCTTTGCACTCCATGCTAGGTAAATTGCTAAAAAAATCGTCCATGGCCTCTTCGCAAAAGACCACCTCTCGCTCAAATTTTGGTTATTGTGCGGTTAAAAGTTGTTACAAATACAAGGGAAGTTTTCGCCTTCTTTTTTTTTTCCCTTGATTATTTTAGCAAGATGTTCTTAACAGGTGATTTTGTGAAGAAAAACAGACGATTGAACAGACGGAATTGTGTAATTTAGCTTTTGATAAATGAAAGTAGAAGTGGTTTTTTTTTTATCCTTTTTGTTATAAAAGGAAACAAGTTGTGGTTTCAGCTAATTAGTTATTGTCTACTTGAGTTGAACTGTTATCTTCACTGACTCACATTTAGTCCTCTCTGACTGTTTACATTTTGATATATCTGCAGATTGTCTTCTACATCGAGTTATATGTAAGTAAGAAGAATATATTAAAGCTGTAATGTCAAAGTTATACTCGCGCAAAGGAAGATTAACTCATGTTTCCTTGCTATTTACTGAATGCAGTTTTGCTGTGTGGAATTCATCATACTTGAAGCAGATAATCTTGCAAAGTTGTTCCCAAACGCCTCCTTAACTCTAGCCGGAATCTATCTTAGCCCTGTTCATTTTCTCGGAATCATCGTCGCTCTCATAGTGCTGCCAACTTGCTATCTAAAGGATTACAGAATAATATCCTTTGTCTCAGGTTTGCAAATTAAGCGACATTCAATTCAAGTGCTGTTACATTTAACATATAAAATCAGGAGTCTTACTGTTTAAAAGACATTGACAGAGAAAAAAGTTCATGTATCTCAATCTTGTGCAGCTGGTGGCGTTTTCGGAGCTTTCTTTCTAATTCTTTCATTGATCTTGGTTGGCACAATGGAGGACATCGGGTTCAACCAAACCGGCCCAATCATCAAATGGAGTGGCCTTCCGTACTCTTTTGGTGTGTTCGGATTCTGCTACTCCGGGCATTCTGTCCTCCCAAACCTCTACAATGCAATGGCTGACAAGAAAAAGTTCAAGAAAGCACTCATGTGGATGTAAGAATATAACTAGCTTTTGTGCCATGTTGAACAATACGCGTTCTCATTCTCCGTAACACCTATTTCTGATGAGTCTCAATGCAGCTTCATTCTGTCGACTTCAGTATATCTCGCGGTAGGTGTGTTGGGATTCCTCTTGTTTGGTGAGGATACAGATTCTCAAATAACTTTGAATCTGCCAGATGACGCGGTTGCTTCAAAGATCGCACTGTGGGTAACGGTACGTATCAAAGACTGAACCTTGCTTGCTTCTATACCTTTCAATTTTATGTTAACTCATGATTTATGTTCTTCATTTCCCCCTTTTTCCATTCAGGTTATCAGTCCATTGTTCAAATATCCTTTTATGAGACCCTGAAAAAATAATCATAATGTTTATTCTTAATTTGTTTTAGGAGCTAGATTAGTATACACAATGCAAATGTCACCTTAACTGTGAGTACATATCCCTTGTTACTGAACCCCTTGGCTAGTTGTATAGAGGAGTTGATGCCCTCAAGACTTTCCAACAATTACGGGTTCATAATCCCTCTAAGGACCGCTCTTGTCGTAGCAAGTGTTTGTGTTGCTTTCCTCGTACCCTATTTTGGTATGTCATTGCTTTCTTTGATCCAGTACTTGAGGGTAATTGTTCCACATTGTAGTTGCTACTTGTCAAGATTATGCTTTGGTTCTTATTTCTGTCACAAAATCGCTCTTAAATCGATTGCAGTTCATTTTTTAAGGTTATTTTTTTGAGACCTTGATGGCCATTTGTGATTGATTGGTGTGGTAATTTCAGGTCTTGTGATGTCCTTGGCTGGATCACTTCTTTGCATGCTTGCAGTAAGTAAAAATTAACCAATTTTCGACGAAGTCATTGCTTATAAACATTCATTGACTGATTTTAAACTGCTATGTTTCATCATCACAGTCTATTATAATGCCTTCTCTATGCTACATAAGGATCATGGCCAAGCCAACACGGCTAGAGGTAATATCTCGATTGGATGGATCAAAGTTTATCTTTCTAGAGGCCTTATGATCACTAATGCTATCCTTATGATCAATAATGCTATACGACTTAATTCTAGCAACTTAGGTTTCGTTATAATATAGTACGAACTACGAAGTGATATGAACAGGTTTTGTTGCTTCTCTGCGTAGGTTGGAATTTGTTATGTTGTGGCAGCTCTGGGTGTTGTCGTTGCAGCATGTGGAACATATTCGGCACTCTATGACATAATTCAGAGCTACTGATACGCCTTCATTGGCAAAGTGTTCATCATGTCTTGTGTGCGTTAATTTTTTCATTCCATTCGCGTTTACTTCTACTCGAAGTTGTACTTCTCAATGGTGAAGAATAAGTTCAGAGTTCAGAATATGTGAACATTTTAGATTTCCACTGCTACTGTAAAATGCAGTACATAGTAACTATTGAGCAAATCACATCATATTTGTAGATTTCCACATGATATGTTCTCATTCATTCTTCCAATGTATTTTCACTCTACAAACCCAACAGCCATATAATGTATACTAGCTAACATTCACGAAAATTGCAATTTTGAAGCTTATTGATGTCGAATCTAGCTTCTATTTTAGCATTTGCATTTCCGAATGTTGGGTGTTTTCTGTTGCATATATAACATACTTAGCCTTACTTTCTGCGTGTGAAGATGCAAAGAATCACAATCCAGACGAGTTTTAATTCGAGCTATATTTGAGATGCTCCCAGGAGCCTCCCGGAAATATAAGACGACAAAGAGGTTGGAAGTTCTACTTCCTTCGGGTAGTGGCCTCAAAGTTGCAGGTTACATGTCCTGCTTCAGATTTTATGCAGGTAGCATTGGTATGTTCAAGAAATTGGTTGTTGCTACTTCATGACTTGAGCTTATTCCTACTGAAGAACGTTGGGCTCGTTCATAGTTAGCAAGTGATACTACCCTCTCCCCACTAGTTCGAGCATGCTTCACATCAAGTCTTATCTTGCTAGCTGTGTTTGTAGTTCAAACTCTACCACAAGGTTAAGAGGGTTCACAGACCAACAAGACAGTTGCACAGTGCTACATCATTTGCAACACACACAGGCGGCTCAAGTGTCTTCACAAAATTTTAATGTTAGTTTCCAACTAGTACAAAGTAGAGGATTACGAACCCTAACCCCCAAATTATTGAGGTACTATTCTTCGCAATAGTTGATTTGCATTTTTATTCTCATATGCATTGTGTGTTTCTATTAGTTTGGTTCATGGGAAGTGTCCTCAACTGCAGCTTATTTCATAGCAATGCACACCATATTAGCAATCAGCACACTGTCAATATGGTAAAGAGATGTAAATGTAAAATTTAACTCCACAAGGGCAAGGGAATAGTACTCTACCAGTACCTAGCTTGATCGGACACAATAAACAGAAATGGGAAAACATCAATTTGTTTCCCACGAAACAGAAACGAGAAACACCAATTTGTTTGAAGTTTCCATAATTTTACATAAGAATGTGTCTCCGAGGCTCTCTAGAAAACAGAAACAGGGAATGCCATCCACTTTGGAGTTTTTTCTGTGCAACCTATTCCAGTACCAGCCCCGTCTACGTTATGTCCACGCCCAAGGTGGTCAGTCAAGGCGAAAAAAGAAAAAGAAATATGATGCATGCTACAATCAAGGTTCAAGAGGAATAATGACCGAGTTTAAATTCTAAACATATTCTAAATCATTATTCCATGGGGTAACATAGGCATATAGTAACTGTAATTAAGGAGTTCACTAATAATATAGCATCTCATGCTGCACAAGAAAGGTAAAGAACACATGTGAAAGCAAGCAAATGTGTGAATATTTGGGATTTAACGCTAGGATTGATTTAAACTTTGATGCATAGACAATTAAATTTAATATCAAAATCTTTCAAAAAAAATTTGACTTGAGAAAGAGTTGTCTAGTTTTCAAGAGCCTCCCTTCTGTTTAAGTGTGATCTTATCTCCAAGGCTGAGGGCAATCCCTTGTGTTTTGCTCCTTATCCTGATGTAACCACTCAATTTGCCATCCAATTGCTTCTCAATGCTCACGTTTACAAGAGCATCCTCCCCGAAGACACTCTTAGCATAGAGGTTGGCGGCAAGGAATCCACACTCACCCTCCAACGCAGATCTAACAACACACCATAAATATATTATTGAGAGAGTTGTTACTAACACATGTTCAGAAACTGAAGAAAATGCAAAGTTATAAGCAGATGACGCTTAGCAAAATATTTCACAGTTGGACTTTATAATCAAAGACAGTATAACCCAAAGAGGAAATCAGGAAAGCATAGTGTTCCAATTGACGTTAAAAGAGAAGTAAACAGCATACAGCAATTATTCGAGTGTAAAAAGAAGAGCTTACAGTGGAGTAAGGCATTTCATATTTGTTGACTTGACAATATGGTCTAAAAATTCTTTCTCATCTTGAATGATGGTGTTCACAGCGACCTAGAGGATCAGAAGAAAATTTGAGTACCAATACAAACATCAAGCACCGGAGTAAGATATAAATCATGAAAAGGAAAAAGTACCTAAATTAAATATGACATTACTTTTTAATAACTAAAAAGATCCAAACACTGTAACACAGAAAAGGCAAAATAAATTTAAAAAACATTAGGGAAGAATAGAGAAAAATGGCTATTGGCTGAGAGAATCCAGAAATATACCATTTCGTTTTACGGAGTACATTGTTTGTTCGGAATGAACAAGCATGTCACATATCAATAAGATAATACAGTAGCACTTTCATCATGTCATTCCATATGAAAACCTCTTGTTATGGATTAGCACATCAAGCCTTTTGAGGAATAATCAAATACATTACCCAAGAAAGAAAGTACCAGCAACATCCATCATGAAAGGACCAGCAACAACTTAAATGACCATAAGAATATGAATGTTTCATTGATAGATAAATGTTCAAACTTCAAGAAAGACCATTTAATTCTTACTAACATGATTTGGTTTAGCCAAATGTTGCTTCTTCTGCCTAGCCTCTAGAGATGGAATCCCAATTGATTGACCCTTTGCAGGAATGGTAAAGGTTTGTTGATAGTCATATTACTTAACATAATTCTAGTCAAAAGAAATAATAATAACAGAACTCAGATATGTTAAAGCTAAAAAAAGATGCACTGTAGAAATTCCAAAGGAAGGTTTACCTTATTCTCCCATTCAAACTCGGCCCACATGGTCCTGAATGCAACATCAGCACAAGTTGCAGGAGAGATATAATCCATGATGTCAATATGAATGTCGTTAAGAACAACAACACTTCGCTCCAGCACATTAGAAGTCTCATAAACAATGTTCCCGAAAATGACGCCAGTTTCCGTGGAAGAAACTTTTATGTTGGCTCTAATCTCCTTGCTTGATTCTGGCGCAAGTGTATAGTTCTGAGGACGTTCCACAAGTTTAAGGTCACCCATTGTTGCCAACTCCAGGCACAAATTCTGCAAGGTTTCCTTTGTTCTATTGATGATAGTTACATCAAGAACAATGTCATAGTGATGAACAGTTACATATGCCTCGGCATAAACAGGGTCACTAAATCCAGTGAGCTGAAGTACGCGATTCAGCTTGTTGGTATCTTCATTGTCCTTTGTGAATTCACCAGTAGCACGTTTGAGATCATCTTGAACCTCATCTTCTAATTCTAGCTGACTCATTCCCTGTGGGGAGGGGGCAAAACAAAATTTAGCACAAGCACAAATACTCATAGAGTTAAAGAAAATTGTTTTATAATAAAATAAAATAAACGATGCTGTCCAGAAAGGAACAGCAAAACAACAAGAAAATATGATAAGTGAACCAAGCTAATTTTTCATGGAGTATCTTATTAAATAAATAAATAAAAACATATGACTGCACATTGTAACTGAAACTGCATAGGTTAAATACAACATTAACAAAGACTCAATATATACAACATGACGATAGAGATGTGATGAATCCATTATAAAAATTACAAGATTCAACGTGATCAGCATCTGCAGTTTAAGGAGATAAAGATTGTACATTTTGGGAAAAAAAAAAGAATCTCCTTACCTTCCTACTCTTCAGATGGTAGAAATCAATAAGGTCATCTGGTTGCGCATGAGAAACCTGTGCCTTGGCTTTCCTTTCCTCAGTCTCACGGAACTGCTTGTCTGCAAGCAATTTCGCAAAGCTCTGTCTACATGACTGCAGCCATATCTTCCTCGTTTCATCCCCAGTATTACACAAGAGCCTAATGCAAAGAACTATCCTGTCATATGAATCATTATCAATTGGGTGCGGAAGGAATGATGATTGGCCCAGCTGTAGCATCGAAACCAGAATCAGCAATGTCTGTGTAGTTGCTTTATTGACTTCACTCTTTGATGGTTGAAACTCTTCTAACCTCAACAAAAGCTTTGTAAGTGCGCAGGCAACGACAGCCCCAAGAAAAAAGTCCCCAGATAAGAGCAAAGATCTTAGGTTTCCCTGGGAGGCTAATGACCCTTGAACAAGTGTGGGAGATGACATGGCGGTTTCCAAGGCAGCACTCTGAGTGGCATAAGTCCCATCTGCAAGTACGACAGGTCGCCTGGAAGATGCAGTAGCAACATTGCTCACGGGCTGGTTAGGTTTAGATGTTTCAGAGCCCTCTCCCTCCTCGGATGGTGTATAAAATGGAAGATCCCCAAGGCATTGCTTTATGGTTGCAATCCCACTTTCAACCTCGGAAAGTGATAGGCAATACTCCCCAATAATCCAAAGAGCAGAAGAGCACACTCTTGCAGCACAGATCTGATAGAAAGTGTCTAAGAGCCTTGTTATAATAGATACCCGTAATTTAGGATTCGTTTCAATAATCTCCCGAACAAAAACAACCACATCCATAGCTGAAGCAACATTTGTGTCCCCAAGAAAATCCATCAGTACATGGACAACAGTGCTAGCCACCTCAGGGAATTTAATAGCACATGCATGTATGGCTTGAACAAGCATCTGCCTGTACTCACCATTCTTTTCATGCTCTGTATTCTGGGTCTTTACCACTTCCTTCTTCAGCAGAAGAACAACTTCATCAACATTCTTGGGTGTGATTAGCTCAAGTGCAATGTCTAGTGTCTTCCTCCGGATGTCAAGATTGGGACTTGAAAGTGCTCGAAGAACATCCATAATCATCTCAACCATAATCTCTCTGTGTGAGGACTTGAGCTCATTAAGTCTATCTAGGACAATAAGCTTAACATTGTTGTCACTTTGTGAGAGCAACAACTGACAGTATGTATTTGCAGCAGCCCTTATAGCTGTAGGTGCCGATGAGAGGGAGACAAGTGTTCCAGCACACTCGTACACAACTGCTGCAGAGGGAGCAGTGAGCAACGAGATGATGATCTTAATATATTTACCCTTCTCTCCCTTGTTCGCCCTGCAAACCTTATGGATCAGATCCAACACAACCATCTGAAGCTGCTCACTCCAATCCAAGATCCGATCAATATTGGTGAAAAGGTAATTAACTGCTCTATCTTGAGCACATGTAAACAACATGAGGAAAGCATTTCTCTTGGCTGATGGATCTTGCTCTGTAGAAAGAACCTTCTCAATGGTCTCGGGCGCATCAGCCAAGAGCTGCTCCCCCTGAGGGAGCTTATAGATATACGTGACAGCATGTATAGCGTTCCTCCTCACAAATGGGTGTCTATGCTCTAAATTACTCAATATAGACGGGATCAATGGTTCTATTATCTCGGATTCATTCAATCGACAAAGAAACCTCAGGGTCACTCCTCGTAAATACTCATTCGGATGCTGCAGATTGTTCCTCAAATTCTGGCAGATAAGTATCATTTCAGGAAGAACCTTCCCCTTCGAATCCGTCTTGTCAATAATCTCCAAGTACAGAAGCAATAGCTTCTGAATAGTGTGGTCCTCAGAAGGCAGCACATACCTAACGATGGTGATGAACAGCTGTGGGATTGTCTCGCCATTCAATAGCAGCATCACTGCCTTCTTCATGGCCTCAATCTTGGCTTCAACATCATTTCCCTCTAAGGCCTCCTTGATCTCATTAGCCAATGCCGGGGTTCCCTTGTCAAAATAAACCAACAAGGTGCAAGTTTTCTCCATTCCTTCCAAAATTAGTCTCTACAAACCAAGAATCCCCCTTTTGCTTCCCTCTAGCAACTAACCTTTTTACCAGATCTGTTCAAAATATCAACAGAAAACGAAAATCAACCCCCCATAGGCGAAAAGAAACAGAACAATCAAAATCCGGGAGCAAATTACTGCAATTTTCGGTTATCATTCGTTGTCCAAAATTCAAAATACATTATCAAGCTTCGATGTCAAAAATTACATACAGTGATGTCAGATCCCGGAACTCAAATCTAGTCAAAGCAAAGCAGAGCAAAGCAATTTAAGATGATCCAAATGCGAATAGATCGAAAGAAACGGGGGAAGAGGAGAGAGCGAAACTAACCAGATTGCGTGAAGGAAAGCAGATCGGAGGAGAGAGGCAACAAATCGGAGTTGTGAGGAGTGAAGTTGGTGGATTCGTCGGTGGGAAGAGATGGATTTGGAGTGGGGGAGTTTACAGATCTGGTGCTCTGTCGGAGACTCGGTGTGGAGCAATCTCCTAAAATAAGCTAAAATTTTACTTCCAAAAGACGGAAAATTAAAATATGTCATTTACGGGATAGTCATGGCCTGATCTAATCCGACCCGAGAAACCCGACCGACTCACCCGAACCGAAATCCGACCGAATCCAAAAATTTAGCATTATGCATAACCCGAACCCGAAACCGGGTCCGACCAATGTTGACCCGAATACAGACAAACCCGACTCAACCCGGATCCGACTCAAACTAGACCCGACCCGACTTCCAACCCGACCCGAATCTCAACCCGACTCGACTCCCAACCCAACCCGACTCCCAACCCGACCCGAATATCCTTGAATATATATCTATTATACATTTATACTACAAAACCAAAAAAAATCGACGAGACAATAAATTTCCCTCCTATATTTTTACCATTTTACTATTTTACTATTTTTTACTTTTACATTTCCCTCCTATATTTTCCCCCCTTCCCTCCCAATAAATTTATATTCCCTCTTATTTTCATTTCCTCCTAGTTTATGAAATTTCTTTTGTAAAGAATAATCTACTTAACAAAAATAAAATTCGACGAGACAAAAATTAAATTTTACTTATGTAATAATCTATTTAACAAAAATAAAGTGATCGCTCAAATAATTTGTAATGAATAAAATATAAAATCATAACTTTATTTAGACGGAAAAGATAATGATTTATTTATAACGAATTTTATATCATCTACTTAAATACTTAATAATCTAGCATAAATAATTGAATATAGTTTAAAAAAAGGATTACAAAATATGAATATATGATAGTTTTATAAGTTGTATACTTAATTTTAATACTTGTATTTAGAATTTTATATTATCTCACATAAGTAAAATTACCAAAAATAAAATGATCAATCAAATCACTTGAAATGAATAAAATATGAAATCATAACTTTATTTAGAAATGAAAGATAATAATTTGTCTATAACGAAATTTATATCATCTACTTAAATACTTAATAATCAAACATAAATAATTGAATATGTTTTTTTTTAAAAAAAAACAAGATTACGAGAATATGAATATATAAAATCATGAATATATGATAGTTTTATAAGTTGCATTCATAATTTTATATTACCTTATTTTCCAAAATTTGATGAGGGGTGAAGGGAATATTTTAAATGCATCAAATATTCGAATCCATCGAATATTCTAATTCATTGAATAATCAGAGATGAATTTATATATGAGGATTAAGGTAATCTTGTTTAGTTATTTTCATATAGGCAATAATTTGTTTACTTTATCAGTATTTAAGATTAACTCACAAAGGAGTCGGTTTATTATATTACTCAAAACTCCAAAAGTCATCAACTCATAGTATATTCATATAGATTGATGTAAATCATTTCTCGTTTACTCATTTAATGATGAATGATTGACTTGAATTCAAAATTCTCATTTCTCACTAATAAAAGATGAGTACAATGAGGATATTATAACTTCAATCATATATACATATTGAAATTTCTTTTGAAAACTACTTTTTGAAAGAAACAAATAACAATCACACAAATAGCGGGAATTATCTTTTAGATAGGGAATCAAGTATGTTTTTTATAACAATATATTGCCAAATTTCAATGAAATTAATGATGAATAGAATGAGTTTTACGAGCCAATGAGTAGATTATATATTGAATCATATTTAATTTTACTAAAAATACTTTTTGAAATACATAAATAACATTAATTACATATTCAATTTAATAAAATTGATTACCCGAAAGTCTCGAACGAACATAATTCAACAAATTCAACCCAAACAATTAAAAGTTTGAAACAAACGTAGATTTGCTTCCACTTGAAACCTGAATGAGACCGACCCGAAATCCGAACGAGACCGACCCGATTCTGACCGAAAACCCGAATGGGTCCAACCCGATTCTGACCGAAACCCGACCAATCTAAATTTCATTTTGACCAAATCCGACTTGACCCGACCCGACCAAGCACGACATAGAAATTTTGACCGAGTTGACCCGACTCATCAGTAATCTGACCCGAATGTGATCGACCCGAACCCGACCGGATGACCCGAATTGCCAGCTCTAGTCAAGAATAACCAAAAATGGTGATAAATAGCACCAACTTTCATCCATTGTATAATGTTATGTGCCACAAACTATGATCGACTATGTTGTGTGTAAAACCAAAGATCCGAACAATAGAAATCGGTTTTGAGCGGAAGCGAAAGCGAGAAATCGAAGAAAAACGAGAAAAATACGAACACAGAGCGATTTTACGTGGTTCGGTAAAGCCTACATCTACGGGGCCTCAAGAATTGGCCAAATCCACTAGAAAGAGTTCGTAGAGGGACAAATCAAGTAAAAGATACAAGACAAACCCTAGATCTAAACATGCATGTGATCAGAAAGTAAGGAGAAAGAAAATCCTCTGTGTGGGATCAAAAGATCGAAGAAATCTTCAACCCTAAATCGCTTGGAAGGAAGAGCGGCTACCCAAAGCTCGAGCGCCGAAACTCACAACGCTTTCAAGGGACGTCATCGACAACCTTCTTCTTCTCCCTTGCTCGGAATCGCTGGTCGAGGAGATGGAACACTAAACCCTAGAAACCCTACCAAAGTAGAACTGAAGAAGCAAGCTGAAGAAGTGAGCGAAAACAAGTAGCTCAAAGGCTTTTATAGCTAGGTCAACTAGAGGAGCGCCTAGCAAGCCATCAACGTAGCGTTTCACTTAAGGAGATCAAGACTTGAAGCTTAGAGCTACCAACTAACTTCTTCCGGCAATCAAATGGGCTTTTGTATGGGCTTTAGCCCACTTAGAATAATTCACACATACTTATTGTTAGGAGGGGGAATTAAATACGAAATAAAATATGTAAATAAAACTCAAACCAAACCAACTCCTTTCCTATCAAATAAATTACAAGACTCCCTCCCAATGCAGTAGTAGGGAATCAGGATCGATCCTCGATGAGGCGAGTCAGCGATTCCTGAATAGCCTTCGAAAGTCTCTGTACGTCGACCAGAAGCCTCGATATCGACTGTAGTGGTCGATATCGACATGGGCTGTCGATTCCTAGTGTCCTTTAAAACCGGCACAACCTGCAAAACACGAACAGAGAGGTCGATGCCGAGTGAACTCAGTGGCGTCGGTCGACTCAGAAAACTATCGACTTGATTTCTCTCGAGCAGGGGTGGTCGATCTCGAATGGATTGGTCGATCTCGAGTGCAGATTCAGATAGTAATAGTAAATAGAAAATAAATTGTTCGACAAAAGTAGATTGAAAGAAATAAGGATGATTTAGAAGATATGATCAAAAATCAAAGAAAGTATTTTTGGGTTTTCAACTATATAAACTAAGGCTTCCAAGGTAGGAATTCACCACAACAATAACCATGCATGCATACACACTTAAATCACATAAAGTTTCATGTCTTTATCATCACATGAAAACTTTCGCAATCATCAAATAGGAATATAGAGGCTTTCGCATAAAAACCTACTTGTTTCTATCCTTTTTATAATTAGGGTTTAGTCAAATTTCGCAAACAAAACCTAATTAATATCCAAATTCATATAATCCACTTTCGCTTCATAGATTGCAAATAAGGAATTATCCTGAACTCTCACAAAAGATTAAGCACAAGATAGAAGATGAAAACACATAAGCAAATTAGGGATTTAAGCATACAAACATGGTTATTGTTGGGCTCACCCCGACCCTAGAAGTAGGACGACTACTCACTCATCATCATGCAAAACATCATAGAAATAAAAATCAAACCTTGCATAAAACTTAAAGCTTTAAGAGTACAACCAAACACCTTCTCTCTCTAACTTGGTTAACTCTCTCTCTATTGTTGGCTTGATTACTCAAGAATTGGATGATTAAAACTCAGCCCCAAGGGCTTTAGTTATAGGCTCCAAATCTTTGCTAGCCAAGGAAAGGAATCCTAATCCTAATCAAATTGGTAAACTAAATTCTATCTAAATTGAAAATATAAATCCTACTAAAATTAAAACTATCTAAATTAATATTCCCTAGGGTAAATTGGAATATACCCATAAGGATAAAAGTATCTAAGGAAGATGATAGATTAATGACGTGGCTAAGCAATCCTCCAAAGATTCGGCCCATTACGCGTCTGCTACGCGCTGTTGCTCAAGTCGATGTCGAGAGTAAAAGATAGTAGTCCCTTTTGCACGCTGATATTGGCATCGGTCGTAGCTAGGAACGGCCTCTCTAAGATGATGGGACATGTAGGATCCTCCGCCATATCAAGTACAATAAAATATGTGGGCACATAGAACTTGTTCACCTTGACCGGAACATCGTCAATGATTCCTGTGGGCTTTACAAAATTTTTGTCGGACATATATAACTTCATATCCACAGGCTCCAAGGCTCGAATACTTTACCTTTCACCATATGGAAAAAGGCATGAGGCTCATGCTAGGCCCTAGATCGCACAAGGCCTTGTAGTGGTGTTGGCCTGGCCCAATTGTGATGGCAAATCTTCGCGGATCACTTCTTTTCTCTGGGTAATCTATCTTGTTGCACTCCTCCACAATCTCAGCAATCAATCGCTTCTTACTCAATATGTCTTTTAGGAACTGGACATATGATGACATCTCGTGAAGGGCCTCCGTGAATGGGATGGTGACGTTAACTCCTTGGAGTACCTTCACGAATCTTTGGAACTTTTGGTCTGTATGGTCTCTTAATGCTTAGGAGGGATAAGGAAGCGACTTCTTCAATTTCGGAGCGGGATTGGCCCTTGGCGTCGAAGGGGATTAGTCAACGTCGACAGGGGGGTCGACATCGATTACAATAGTCGGCATCGGGGTAGGTGCCTTGACAGGGTTGACATCAACTGGGTGGTTGACATCGACAGGGGCAGTCGACATCGATTGATTGTTAGGAGGAAATCGAGTCTAATAAATATGAAATATAAATTAAACCGAATCCGAGTCCATGAAAATAAAATACAAGACTTCCTCCCATTGTAGTGGAAGGGAATCAAGATCGATCCACGAGGAAGCGGGTCAGGAGGATCCTAGATAGCCTGAAAATCACGTCTGTATTGACCAGGAGCCTCGATCTCGAGTATGCCACTCGACGTCGACCTTGGTTGTCAATTCCTAGTGCAGCAGAAGACCTGAAACAACACAAGCAGAAGTCGATCTCGACCTAGGGGGTCGATCTCGATATGTCAATAACAACGTCGACCGACTCAGAAGACTGTCGGTCAATGCTGGAGCACTCGATGTCGAGTATGGGACTCGATCTCGAGTTTAGATGTAGGAATGAAAGGCCGTCGACACAGAAGACCATTGACGTAGACTGAGTGTGTCGATATCGACCTAGTTGCTCGATATCGAGTGATCCTGCAGATTCGTTAGGGTTTGTCGGCAAAGAACGGCTGAAGACAATAGGATGGATATAGGAATGTGAACAGAAATAACAGAGGTTTTAATGATAAAAAAATATATAAAAAGGCAACTCCTAAGGCTAGGGTTTATCACAATGTTAACCAAACATGTATAAAGCAAATAAGACGGACGATTGCGCTATCTCACCCAAGGGACAAGCTTTCGCCGTAGACCAACGATTAGGAACTAGTATGATTCCCGCGCCATGGCGCGTTTTTTTTTAAACTAAAATATTATATATAAAAATATTAATAAATGTTAAGATAAAAATCATAAAAAAAAACTTTACAACAAATGTATCTTACAATTATCTCAGAAAATTATTTTTTAAAAATCTTATGTAAAGTATAATACATAAATATAGATATTTTAAATTACTCAGGAATAATAATATCAATATTATTATAACATTGTTTAAATGTGATGTGTCATATCAATAGTTATATTCAATGTTTTGAATTAAGCTCAACAGTTAGTAAATAAATTTGAATTAAGTCCAATGGTTATATTAGATTGAATTCAATGTTTTGAATTAAGCCCAATAGTTATTAAAATTAAAGAAAAAAAGAATTAAAGGAATAAAGAAGAAAAAAAAAAGAGAATTAAAGAAAATCAAAGAAAAATGGCAAAAAAATATAATTGGTTAAAACTCCTAAAATGCCTCTAAGATTGACACATCATCCTAAACTCTTCTAAATTAAGAGTTTATATAGTTATTAAAATTAAATAAAAAAAGAATTAAAGGAATAAAGAAGAAAAAAAAGAGAATTAAAGAAAATCAAAGAAAAATGGCAAAAAAATATGATTGGTTAAAACTCCTAAAATGCCTCTAAGATTGACACATCATTCTAAACTCTTCTAAATTAAGAGTTTATATAGATAGTTATTAAAATTAAAGAAAAAAAGAATTAAAGGAATAAAGAAGAAAAAAAAAAGAGAATTAAAGAAAATCAAAGAAAAATGGCAAAAAAATATGATTGGTTAAAACTCCTAAAATGCCTCTAAGATTGACACATCATTCTAAACTCTTCTAAATTAAGAGTTTATATAGATATAGATATAGATAGTTATTAAAATTAAAGAAAAAAAAAGAGAATTAAAGGAATAAAGAAGAAAAAAAAGAGAATTAAAGAAAATCAAAGAAAAATGGCAAAAAAATATGATTGGTTAAAACTCCTAAAATGCCTCTAAGATTGACACATCATCCTAAACTCTTCTAAATTAAGAGTTTATATAGATATAGATAGTTATTAAAATTAAAGAAAAAAGAGAATTAAAGGAATAAAGAAGAAGAAAAAAAGAGAATTAAAGAAAATCAAAGAAAAATGGCAAAAAAATATGATTGGTTAAAACTCCTAAAATGCCTCTAAGAATGACACATCATCCTAAACTCTTCTAAATTAAGAGTTTATATAGATCAAAGAAAAATGGCAAAAAAATATGATTGGTTAAAACTCCTAAAATGCCTCTAAGATTGACACATCATCCTAAACTCTTCTAAATTAAGAGTTTATATAGATAGTTATTAAAATTAAAGAAAAAAAGAATTAAAGGAATAAAGAAGAAAAAAAAGAGAATTAAAGAAAATCAAAGAAAAATGGCAAAAAAATATGATTGGTTAAAACTCCTAAAATGCCTCTAAGATTGACACATCATTCTAAACTCTTCTAAATTAAGAGTTTATATAGATAGTTATTAAAATTAAAGAAAAAAAGAATTAAAGGAATAAAGAAGAAAAAAAAAGAGAATTAAAGAAAATCAAAGAAAAATGGCAAAAAAATATGATTGGTTAAAACTCCTAAAATGCCTCTAAGATTGACACATCATTCTAAACTCTTCTAAATTAAGAGTTTATATAGATATAGATATAGATATAGATAGTTATTAAAATTAAAGAAAAAAAAAAGAGAATTAAAGGAATAAAGAAGAAAAAAAAGAGAATTAAAGAAAATCAAAGAAAAATGGCAAAAAAATATGATTGGTTAAAACTCCTAAAATGCCTCTAAGATTGACACATCATCCTAAACTCTTCTAAATTAAGAGTTTATATAGATAGTTATTAAAATTAAAGAAAAAAGAGAATTAAAGGAATAAAGAAGAAGAAAAAAAGAGAATTAAAGAAAATCAAAGAAAAATGGCAAAAAAATATGATTGGTTAAAACTGCTAAAATGCCTCTAAGAATGACACATCATCCTAAACTCTTCTAAATTAAGAGTTTATATAGATACTCTTGCAAATAAACCTGATTGTCTCTACTAATTTTATGTTTATAACCCAAGTTGTTAACATGAATCCCTTTTCTTGCGATAAGGAATAAACATAGAATCGTAGGAGATGATCAAGACACAACGATATCAACATCAAGTACTTACCTCAAGCATGCATGACTAACGTCGAGCTCACCCCAACCCTAAGAGCTTTGGGGAACTACCACTACTACATAAAAGATCTAATGTAGCGTGTTGGTTGTGGTGGTTTATTTTAAGTAGCGTTTTTTGTGGCGGGTTTAAAGATGTATAACCCATTTTCCGTTTCGAGAGCTAAAGTGGCGGTTTCAAAAGTTTACTGTAGCGGTTTTTTTATAAAATCTTAAAAATAAAACAAATGAAGCGGGCAGTTTTAGCAGATGTAGCAGTTTCAAAGGCAGGATAATTTCGCGCTTCACCCATCGGAAAAATTTTAATTATAATTTTTTAATCAAAAAGTAACTTTATCCCTTCATCCCTGAAATTGGGGTTTGAAACAATGTTCTCGGTTACCCTGTGTGACCTTCGATTCCAATTTTCCACAAAGCGATTCACTTGTGTGACCTTCGATTTCACTTCCGTGCCAACAATCGCTCCTGGTGCGACCTTCAATTTCAAGTTTCCACCGAGCAATTGCCCTCCTTGTGCCAGCGATCTCTCTTACAGGTGCTCCCAACCTTGTGAACAATCGTTCCTGGTACCTCGCGACCTTTCTGGTTTGCTTCCTTTCATTGTACCATTAATTGTTTATTTGAAATTTAATTTTCACTTGAACTATATATGCTATAGTGCAGTTTATTTTGCTCTGAGTTTTTAGTGAGTTAGGGGTTAGGGTTTCATGAATTTTTCTATAAATTCACACTTGGTGAGATGGACTGAGGGAGTCATAAAAACCCTTATTGTGTTATTTCATTTATACATTTGATAATGATGAAATAGTGTACTAAAAGATTGGATGGATAGAGTACTTGCAAGGTATCAATCTGGATGAGTTTTTGTTCCTTAACTAACATTTGTTTTGCTTCTTGTTCAAATGAATACTATAAGGGCACTTTTTAATTCGTGAATGAAGTGTCTTTTCATGATGATGCTATATTTTTATCATGCAACTTGTTGTATGCTTATTTCCTAGTTAGCTAATGGTGGGGAGAATGCTAGTATTTATGTAAAGTTAAGGTGAAATACTCATCTTGGGAGCATGGTAAAGCAAAGTGGATACACATAAGAGGTAGTAATGTACATTTGTGATTGAGAGTGTTAGTTTCGTTAAAGGGAACTTAGAGTTCATCGAACAATTTAAGTGTCTATAAAAGAAGTCTGGTGAATTATATTAAGTATCAATACACTATATCAACTGTTCTAAAAATCGCGCCTAGGCGCTAGGCGACCCCCTCCGCCTAGAGCTAAATGGTCGCCTAAGCACGCCTAGGCGTCCGCCTTGATCGCCTGGGCGCCGCCTAGGCGCTAGGCGGCCCCTCACCGTCTAGGATCCGCCTAGCGCTTTTTAGAACACTGACTATATCTTATAGTTGTTTTACTTTTGGAGTGTTAAATAAAAAAATCTTGTCTTTATAAATGTCTCCTTCCTTCCATCTTGTATCTTTATTCTTGTTATTTTTGTAGTGTTATAATTCAATACTACTTTTGCTTGAATGTTGCATTGACTTTTTTTTTCTCTTTCATAGCATGCCGTTGAACTAGGGTAGTTGATTAAATGTCTTGATCTTGACCGATCATCTTCAATCCATCTATTTTCACTTGTAGCAAAGGAGAATGATTTATTGCTTGAGGATTAAATGGCTTATATATTGTCCAGTTTTGAGCAAAGGAAATTATAGGTTGGTATATATTTACATCTTGTCATATTTTATATATTGGCTCACCATAAAAATGCACACATTTTTTAGTATTTATTTATTATTTTCGTCCAAAAAAAAAAGAAAAAAAAAAGAAAAAAAAGATATATATATAGGGGACTACTTTTTAGAACAAGGTAAAATTACCTTTCAGAGCAGGACCAAAATACCCCTTAAAATAAACTAAATTACTAAAACTACCCTACCCATCCCCACCCCCATCTCCCACTATTCCCCCACCCAAATTACTCTCCTCTCATACCCTCTATTCGGCCTTCATAACCCAAGTAAAAAAAAAATCGATTTCTTGCTGTTTTGTTGAATTAAACCCCTTCCAATCGAAGATCTGTCATACTTAAGGTACGTTTTTAAGTTTTTCTTTGTGATTTTGAGCTATTGAAGTAGTTTTTAGGGAGTTTGGAGTTTGATGTTTAGATTTGAGATATGGTGCGAAAAATGGTTTGATTTTGTATATTTGTTTTGAAAATAGAAGGATTTAGGCTTCTAACAGACGGATCTATGATTGTCGCGGGCGAAATTAGTGTTTTGGCTCGGTTTTAGGTGTTTGGGTTCTCGCAGATCTGGAGGTAGAAGAAGACATAGTCGCGGCAACCATTTGCACATATGGTCGCTGCGACCATCTGCACATATGGTCATTGCGACCAAAACACATTTGGTCGCTGCGACCAGTTGCAGGGTGGTCATTGCGACCAGTTGCAACAATGGTCATTGCGACCAGTTGCAGGGTGGTCACTGCGACCAGTTGCAACAATGGTCATTGCGACCATGTGATGCTTTGGTCATTGCGACCACCCCGCTACTTGTTTTTGCCTCTATATTCTTGCTTTGTTTTGGTTTAATTCGGAAGTGCGGTTGATGATGTTTGTTTGCTGAATCCTAATCTCGTTATTGGAATTTCTATCGGATTTTTGTGATTTGTTTCTGAATAGATTTGGTATAAAATTATAATGTGTGAAATAATAATATGTATGCTGATAACTTGTTTGCTGAATCTCAATGCATCCTGATTAGTTTAAATGCATCATATTTGGCTGTTGAAATAATAATAGCATGTTTGCTGATAACTTGTTTTCGTTACAGATGGATAGAAGATCGGCACTACACACATATGTACGGCATCAGCACGTCACTGCTTGGTTTGTACGCGAGACGGATGAGGCCGAGGATGACACATGGGCATATCTAGTGTCAAGTAGTGGATTGTCATATCTCCAAATGTCCACGTATAACAGGCACAACGGAAGTCTTGCATCCACCTTTGTTGAACGTTGGCACAACGGAAGTCCGTGTAAAATAGCATGTTAGATATAGAATGTTTTTTAACTACACAAATCAATCATACTTGTTAGTATTTCTGTTCCCAGATGGAACATCTTATCCGTCCAAGCAGATACAAGATTTTCTTTATGGTCTGGCAACCATTGCAGCTCAAAGTAGTTAACCAACCCTGGTCTATTTCTCTAGTTAGTATGTAGTCGAGTCAATCCGTTGACATACTGCTCTTCGGTCTATGACCAGAGTAAAGACATGCACTCCCTCGCAAACATATTTACAAGGTTCACGTCTTTTCTAAGTTTGTTTGCTATGTGGAAAGACGACTTTAATGGAATTAATCAAAGCGAGCTCTCTGTTGGTGGCTATGGTAGCAGGATACCTTCTGACCAAGTTGAGAAGTTCACCTATGACACCCATAACCCACGAGTAATTTTCGACTTTTTCCCCGCTCATAAACGCACATGCTATAGAATCAGGATGTGCCCAAACAATGTCACTCAAAACCGATGAGACTGGCACTGTTCTGTGCTGCACAAAATACTTCAACTCCATAGCCTTGACAAAAAATTGTTGGGGAACGGTTCTCCCCTACATACCCTGCTTTCGGAGGCTACCTCTTAAGTTGTAAACTTGCTTTAGTTTTGTCACATTCTCGGGATTCTTATGAAGGACTAACAAAATGTTCTTCGACTTCACATGGTTTTTGGTCAAGGCTTTAACCAACTCATGCTCTGCTGTCGTAGGCCTTCCGGCGAACGCACGCCCATGCAAACTCTTGCCTATCTCGTGGTTGTGAATTCCGACTATCATCTGCACCTTCCAACACCCCCTTTCACTCTCTAAAACTTTTAACTCGAATGGACATATATCCACGTTTTTTCGTCTTCAGGCGTTTATGGACGTCATCTTTCAAAGGTGTGTACGCCACCTCTCTTTCGCAATACAACCATGTTCGCCCAAGTGTAATCGCAGTACTCTTGACAACACGTCTGATTACAATGCACATTTGATTGTCTTTGCCTTTATTCTTTACCCATTCTATAGCTTTCTCCCTACTGTTAAATGTATCCTTAGTAGTAAACTCTTCAGTGTAATCTGTCGACCATACCTACACAGGCTTCGTGGGCACTTCAATGCGTTTTGATTCATTCCGATCTATTCCACTGAGATGGGACAAACAAAGTCATTCCATATTGGTTACCTGCACAAGCTCGATCGCAATGACCAAAACCAGATCTGGTCGCAATGACCAAACCCAGCTATGGTCGCAATGACCAATCTCAGCTCTGGTCGCAATGACCAAACCTAGACCTGGTCGCAATGACCAATCTCAGCTCTTGTCGCAATGACCAAACCCAGACCTGGTCGCAATGACCAAACCCAACTGTGGTCGCAATGACCAAACCCAACTGTGGTCGCAATGAACATTTGGCATATGGTCGTTGCGACCATGTCCATGCGCTAAACGGCAATTTGCCTTGCGCTAAACAGAAATTGTGTGTATATATATATATATATATATATATATATATATATATATATATATATATATATATATATATATATATATATATATATATATATATATAGTGTATGAATCATTTGTACACAGCCCTTAAAGTGTACCTTGTTCATAAATATTATTCGGTGAAATGTGAAACATTATTCGGTGAAATTTGAAGCATTATTCGGTGAAATGTGAAACATTCTACCGAACACTGTTATGTTTTCATTTTCCGTTCAGTTCAAATGAAAACGTTCCAATTCCACTGAATAATTTGTAACATAACAGTATTCGGTAGAATGTTTCACATTTCACCGAATAATGCTTCAAATTTCACCGAATAATGTTTCACATTTCACCGAATAATATTTGTGAACAAGGTACACTTTAAGGGGTGTGTACACCCGAACCACACCCTATATATATATATACCTAGTGCATGAGCCAAATTCCTTAAGTCCTTTATTTATTTCATACAAGTGTTATATTTTTGAGGGGCATATTAAGGGTTTGAAAGAATGGTTGATATTATGGTTGATATTTCTGCATATTAGAGCATATTATGGAAAGATGAGTTTAGAAAGAGCATTATGGGAGATTGAGCTTGGAAAGTGCAACATTGTAAGAGTTATGGTTTGGATATTGTAAGTGTTGAAGTTTAGGAGTTTTGATTCCCGAATTTTATAAGCACCACATAGCCAAATAATTCCATACCCTTTTATTTCATACCAAGCCCCATTACAACCCCGCCGAATGGAATCTTCTTTGAAGTCTTCCATTGAGCGAAAGTCCTCCTGATAGTTCTTATTGCATTTTCATAATTGGTTGCGAAGTGGATTCTTATAAATTGCAATGTTTATGAGATTGTGTATGGAATTGAGTTGAGAGTTGATCTTCATAGCCCAAACACATGAGAGTTGAGTGCAAACACATTATCCCTGTGAGGTTGGATCAAAATTGCAGATGCCTATGGATCGCCTAAATATGTGCTATGACGTTAAATTCACTTGCTTTGCTTTGCTATCGTTTATGATGTTACTTTTGACAAGGGCGAAGACTTGAAGGGTGTGTTGTAGGTGTTGGTTATTGCTTGGTTATTGCTTGAGGACAAGCAAGTCTAAGTATGAGGTGTTTTGATGTACATATTTGAACCTCTTTTTATTGCATCTTTTGACTTCATATTTCATTCGATTCCCAAAATAAATGTTGAAAATAAGATGAATTTGTGTAGAATGAGCTAACGTGCAAGAAATAGAGTCTGCACAAGTTTTTATCTAATTATGTAGGAATTCGAGCGAAATTGGAGTCAAAACGGAGAAACCAAGGAAAGCTGAATAGAGGTCGACATCGACCCACATGGTCGATATCGACTACAGAACATCGACACAGAACTGAGTGTCGAAGACAGACAACAACACAGCAGAAGAAAAGCACTCGATATCGATCTCCATACATCGATATCGACCTTAACCCAGGAATCGAGAGAAGTTGAACTTGTCGAGTAGAAACAGAGAAGTCGATATCGACCTTCCTGGTCGATATCGACCATACTTCGACACAAGATAGACACGCTTTTGGAGACGCGGATTGGCCATTCTATCTTCAAGGAGCACGGAATTATCTTATAGATATTAGATAAATTGCAGCTGGATTTACTTATTTCTTACCTTAGAGATTTATCAAGTTGTTAGAGTTTTATCAAAATAAAAGACCTATCCTAATTGTTTGGATAGAGTTCATAGTTTAGATAGAAGTTACAATCCTTGGCTGGCAAGGGTTAGTAGCCTACAAATAAAGCCCTAGGGGGCTGGCATTCAACCATCCATTAACACATCCAATTTTAGAATTCGAATTACATTCAATAGAGTTAGAGTTAGAAGAAGCTTTAGGATTTGGCATTTGCGAGAGCTGACGTTGAGTTGTAAAGTTTTGAAGTTTTTAATGCAAGTTTCTTTTCAATCAATGATGAGTTCCATGATGAGGTGCGAGTAGTCTCCCAAGCTTCTAGGGTCGGGGTGAGCCCGATGTTAGCCATGCATGCCTGAGGTAAATGTTAGATGTTGATATCGTTGTGTCTATATCATCTCCTACGATTCTATGTTTAGTCCTAATCGAAAGAAAAGGGATTCATCCTAACAACTTGAGTTATAAAGATAAAATTGGTTGAGAGAATTAGGTTTATTTGCAAGAGTAATCCTAAGAGTTGGTGTACAGCGAAAGCTTGTCCCTCGGGTGAAATAGCGTAATTGTCCGTCTTATTTGCCTCATCGCATGCATTGGTTAACGTTGTGGTAAACCCTAATCTTAGGAGTTGCTTTTTATATAGTTTATTCATCAAAAACACTGTCTTTATTCTGCTCATCGCTCCTCATTCATCCTTAAGTCTTCGACCTTTCTTTGCCGACAAAAAGCTAACAACTTTGCAAGAGAAGACATCGATATCGACCCTAGACGTCGATATCGACCACTGTGTTTCGTCGACGGTTTTCTGAGTTAACTACGATCATCCCTGTAAGAGTTACCGAAGTCGATATCGACCTCCAACCTCGATATCGACCATACATTGTCGACTGACAGTCTTTTGAGCCAGTCGATTTCGATGACTGACATCGATATCGACCTACCCTAGTCGATATCGACTACTTGTTTTTGTCTCTGCATGTCTTCTGTTGCAGAGAGGAGCGACAGTCAAGGTCGAAATCGAACCCCAAGGTCGAGATCGAGGCTTTTGGTCGACGAAAGACGTGAGCTTTCCACCGCTACTAGGATCCCGCTGACACGCCTCCTCGTGGATCGATCCTGACTACACTTCCACTACAACGGGAGGAAGTCTTGTAATTATTTGAATAGGCTAGGAGTCGGTTTGCATTTATATTTCATATATTTGTATTTGAGAACTTGATTTCCTCCTATGAACAAATTGGCGCCGTTGTCGGGGAGGCAATCAATCGCACCCTTTTAGTCTATCTCAGTTTCTGTCTAGTTTGCCTTGCAGGTGTATGTGACGTGCTGATCGCCCACCTGAATTTGAAGGAGTAGACGACCCTGAACGCTATCTCCATCTAAGGGCCCAAGCTCAAAGAATCATGGCAGACAACGCAAACCAGGATGAGCTAATTGAGAAACTAAGGAAGCAAGTGGAGGACTTAACAACTAGAGAGGCAGCACTTAAAGAGCGTGCAGATAGGGAGGAGGAAGGTCGGAGGCAAATAGAAGCCCAAATCAATGCCCTCCCTAGGAATGCCAAGCAATACATGCACCCTGCGCTCATAGTGCCTGAATCGGCAATTCTTATCCCTGCCTCTAATTTTGAAATTAAGCCTAACTGCCTTACTGAAATAAGAAGACATCAATATGAAGGAAAACCTAATGAATGCCCTATGGCACATATATCAACCTTCTTAGACCTCTGTGATACTATTGCTGATGGACAGAGTCTTGAATATGTCCAACTAAAAGCTTTTCGATGGTCCCTTACAGGTAAAGCATTGCAGTGGTTGGAAAGCTTAGCCCCAAGATCGCTCTGCACCTGGAATGAAGTCAAGGACGTGTTCCTCAAAAAATTCTTCCCTCCATTCAAGACGGCGTTGATCCGACAGAAAATCACGGCTTTCAAACAAAAGCCTGGTAAGGCTCTGGCGACTATTTGGGAAAGGTTTAAGGACCTACTACAATCATACCCGACGCATGGCCAACCCTCGTACGTGATTCAGGAGATTATTTACAATGCTTTTGATGCTGCAACCAAGGAGAGGATCAACACCTACACCTCCTATGGCTACCTTGAACTCGCTCCACAAGAGGCTTGGGACACCATAGAGAGGTTGGTGGAGTTCGACAACATATATGAGACTCCTGAGGCTTGCGAGTTGCGACACATCATCATCGTCGAGGCCTGCCCCATCTATGCCATTATATGAACCCTCTAAGGTAATCGATCCGGACGTGAAAGAGCAATTCCATAGAGATCAACTTCGAAAGCTCCGAAAGCAAGTGAGGTTCCTTTCAGCGAACCAAGATTGCATCAAATGCGGATCGAAGCGGCACACCACCATCGAGTGCCCCCATGCTAAACAAATACAACTAGCGGAGACTCACCAAGAGGCGCGCTACATGAGGAATCCCAAGCGCCAGGGGTACCAAAATTGGGGAAATCAACCACCCCAATACAACCCCAGGGATCCTCCGCCTTATAGAGCTCCTGAGCACCCGGAGAGAGACCAACGGAAGGATGATCTTCATCTTATCCTGGACGAAATGAGGCAGAATCATGCGGAGAATAAGGGAGCACTACATCATCTTACCGCAAGATTCGGGGAGATGGATGTATGGAAGAAAAACATAGAAACCCAACTGGGTCAATTGGCGGCACAATTCCTAGACCGCCCGGTACGTTCCCTGTGCAACCAACTACAAATCCTAAGGGGCAATCCGGGACGGGCCACGTCGCAGCCATGCAACTAAGGAGTGGCAACAAAGTACAAAAGCCACGAACGGAAACAGAGGAGAAAGCAGCAGATCCAGTCGACATCGACCGACCAGTCGATGTCGATCCAAACGTCGAAATCGACCCCCAAATCGACCCACTGGTCGACGTCGAAGCCACTACAGAGCCATCAGAGCCACAATAGAGGTTGACATCAACCATCCCGGTCGATATCGACCAAGTCCCAGTCAACATCGATGCCCAACAGGCCCCTCCGACCACCGTTTTGGCTTCTCCGCCAAAGAAGACGTTGTCTTTCCCTTCCAAAGCATTGAAGGACCCCACCAAAGGTAAGTTTAGGCGCCTTGTAAAGATTCTTCAAGGTCTTAACGTTACTATTTGATGTGCGCGCAAATTGCCATATTTCTATGCACATAAAAGTCCATTTTGTCATTCTTTTGCATGCATATTAGTGGAAAAACATGGGATTAGTGTAGTTTATGCTTAAATATCAAATATATGGGTCTGCACGAGTTTCTATGTGATTTCGCAGAAAACAGGATAAAAATGGACAAAGTTGGAAGAGCGGAAAAAGAACTCAAAGTCTTCTGAAGAGGTCGAAATCGACTGGGGACCTCGACATCGAGTACAGCAGAGACATAGGGATCGAGCAGAAAAGAGGATAGAGCATGTCGATACCAGAGAGGTCGATATCGATGATCCAAGGTCGATATTGAGTGGCCATATCAAGCTAAATGATAGAAGTCGAGTGCCAATCTGAGTAGGATAAGGAGAGCATGAGATAGAGTTTCAGAGAGGTCGATATCAACGTCTGGAGGTCGATATCGATGTTGCCCAGCAGAGGAATCCGACTCAGATTTTGATAGAATTCTATCCGAAGCTTGCACGTCTATCCAAAAGTCGAGATTTCTTATCTTTAACATCAGAGCTATCATATGAGCTGATTGACCATGGAACTTTTAGTTTTTACTTTATTTAAGTTTTATCTTACATAATAAGGATAAAGTTTCGAGTCTTTGGATAGCAAAGTTCGATATCTATATCTAGAGGCCATTAGGGCTGAGTTTAGGCATTCAATTACATCCAATTTCAGTTATTCAAACGCAGAGAATTAGGAGAGAGAGAGAAGGCCGAATTGAGTTGGTGGAAGCGAGAGCGGAGATTTGGCTTGTTCGGTTGTAATTTCTTTCATAATTTAATTCAAAGTAGTTTTCTTTCAATGATGATGATGAGTTGCATGATGAGAAGCGAGTAGTCAACCCACTTCTAGGGTTGGGGTGAGCCCGACGATAGCTGTTGACGGGTAAAATTTCATGGATTCAAACCAGCCATGATGAAATTAAAATGTCATGAGTATGTTTTAAATCTAGAACCCGATGCCATAAAATCCTTATGTCAAGGATATTGTGCTAATGGGACTAGGCCCCAAAATATTTAATCATGAAATAGTTAATAGTGCTCCGTGTGTATATGTATATCCTATAAAGCTGTACATATAACTCACGTAACTAGCATATCAATGGCAATATATTGGTGGCTGGGTTAATTGGTCTTTTATATTCATGTGCCATTATGGTGGGCAAATCAAAGAGTCAATTAGTCATTAATTTGACAAATTAAAGAGATGGATGAAACGGTGAACTAACGATAAACGGCTAGCTTCAATGTCATTGAATTAATTGTTAAAAAAATTCAATGACATCGGCTGTTTTGCAATTCACCCATTTACTATATTTTCTTAGGTCCCAAGTACATATATCCCATATATATTAAGGAGAGGGAGTTTGGAGGGGACTGATCGGAAACCAGAAAAAGAAAGAAGAAGAGAGAAAAAAAAAGTAAGCAGGAGAGACCTACTGTAAATAAAAAAGCAAGGAAGAAATACAATAGAAATCCAATCCTCCATTGCAAAAGGAAGAGGTTCAAAACTCCTCACGCTACTCTATTTTTCTATGCTGGTTTTCGGTTGGACGCTAGGCTCGAAAGCTAAATTTTTCGCCTAGGGTCAAAACAAATTTGTAGTTGGCTTGAAAACTAAATTTTTCGCCACTACATCGATCCTACGGGGTCATATATATTGGAGCAAAATGCTGGCAAAAAATGTCCTAAGCTTGAAAGCTGCATATTTCGCCCAGGCTATAGCAATTTGAAGACCGGTGAGCTAAATTTTTCGCCTAGCGTCAAAACAATTTTGTAGTTGGTTTGAAAGCTAAATTTTTCGCCACTACACCGATCCTGCGGGGTCATATACATTGGAATGATATGCTGCCGAACTTTGGAATGTTAGGCTCGAAAGCTAAAATTTTCGCCTAGGGTCAAAACAAATTTGTAGTCGGGTTGAAAGCTAAAATTTTCCCCGCTACACCGATCCCACAGGATCGACCCATAGAGTCGAAATGCTGCCAAAATTTCAGCAGAAATCATCATGTGCTCCACCCGTTGTGTGCCCAAAACCCGGGTTCAGTTTAGATCAAAACAAAACAAAACAAGGTCCCATGAATTCTCCCAATTAAATAAATACTACCAAATTGTAATTATACCGGAGCCCTTAATCGCCAGATGAAGGGAAAACAACGACCGAATCTAAACTCTAAGCCAAGCATTCATGAAGTAAATCAAGAGATTGAAACTCAAATTTTCGTCTCTTAAAATTAACATGTTTTGGCAACCAAGAGGTGTGCATGATCAAGATGGTGGTCTTCGCAAAGAAGCCTTGATGGCTCGTGGAGGTCAATGATAAAAGCTGGTGATGTCTATATATGATTAAGCCAATAGCATGCATCAACAACACCTTAAATGAAGGCCAAGGCTTTGAGTCGATTTGATCTTGCAAAAATGACATGAGCAAGGCGTACCGAGCACATATGGAGCTCACCGAACATTGCCAAAAGCTTGCTCTCGGATGTCGGCGACTCACAACGGAGCTCCCTCGGTGATCCCCAACAACTGCACAAGGAATCCTCCACTCCACCACATCTCAACAGTCAGCCATATTACGCCAGGATGACCATCAAATACAGCTCAAGGATGGATGTGATACATGTCAAACAATGCATCTTTCCGTGCCTCTCGATCGCTCACCAATGAAACCGGCGTGGCCGTGACCCAAGTTCTCAATCCTTTGTCACGCCATCCACCACCGAAGTCCAACAACTTCCCCCAAAGATCGGTCGAAGCAGCCCCGAATGTCCAACAAAATGAGCAACAAAAGCATGCTCAAAATCATGCTTGAACAGAACTGCTCAAGTAGTCAAGTTCCGGGACAAGATACGGACAATTCAAAGCATATCCAAGTGAACGATGAGTTGAGACAGAAAGAAGGCTATGCAAAGAGCATGCCGGAAGAAACAACAGCAGCAACACAACTCTGTGGTAGCCGCAGCAAACGCCAGAATTTGGCCTGCTGACCACCTTTGGAGAATTCCTGCACAACATAGCCTTTTTGTGCGCTCCCCAAGCACCCGACGACGTGCCCCCGACTCAAATTTCCAAATTTATGCTATACCAAATACAACCAAAGGCCAAAAAATTCCTCCGAGGATTGATCGAGTCAGTCTCGAACACCACGCAAAAGGAACCACGAAGAGCATATATATGCTATATAACAAAAATATCTATATAGCAGTCAAGTTGGTGATACTATTGTGAACAACTACATCTATTTCTAAGTATATAGAGAGTTGGGATCAATAGAAGGCACTGCAAAGAAAGCGTTCAAACAAAGATCAACAAAAACGGAGCTGTGTAGCAGTGGTGGCAAAGCTGCAAAGTTGACACGTTCATGCCGTTTCTGCAAAAGAACTGCCCAGCAGCCAGTTTTAAGTCCCTATTGCATTCAGCTCCAAGAGTATATGAGCCAACAGAAACTAGGGATAGATAGAGGACATCACAAGGAACATGGAGTAATAAAAATCAACGAAAGCGGAGCTTTGTAGCAGCAATGGCAAGGCTCCAATGTTGGCATGTTCACACAGTTTCTACATGTTCTTTTGCAATGGTTCGGGTCCGTTCGTGGTGAGCTGCTGCGTCAGCACTTTCCGGAGAGCCTCCTATGATGAAGGGGGAGTATAATGGCGGTGCTTGGAAGCCTTGGTCATGCCCGTCAAAGCGTCCCTTGAGCTCGTTACATACGCAAGTCTAGTTCGACGACTAAGTTGGATGGAGTTCGACACACAATCCCGACACAAGGTCGCATCAGGCCAAGTTGAAATTGTCCGCAAGAGATTTTGTGGCTTAATGCTCTCGACAAGCTACTCAATCTGCATCAAGTTTAACAACTATCGAGTCTCACCTCAAAGCTCAAATAAAAAAAAACATATGAAATGCAATTGGTGAACTACGGGCGATTTGATCCCTTTCAAAAGGGTACGTAGGACACTCGATACAAAGTCAAAACTCATCGAGTTCAATTGCCGAAACCAAATTAAATCTGTTCGTATAGAACTACGTTAAGATTTGATGCTCTCTACGAGCTACGTAGGAAATCCGGTAAAAACACATGTATATCGGATTCAATCACATGCCCCAACATCAAATGAAGTTGTTATTCAAGAACTACGTCAAAACTTGATGCTCTTTATGAGCTACATAGGAAATTCAACATCAACATCAAGATATGATGAATTCAGTCACATCCTCAAGTTAAATCAAACTCGATACTCTATCGAGTTAAAATACAAACACATATACCCCAACACATAGCCAAGCCCAAATCAGACACAAAGTCTGACCAAGCCAATCTCAAATGCAGAAACCCCATATTCAAGAACTACGTCATGACTTGATGCTCTTTTATGAGCTACGTAGGAAGCTCGATGCAAATCAAATTCTCATCGAGTTCGGTCATCCCAAACAAAATCTCAAGCTTTCATTAAAACCAAAGTGTCAACTGTAATTCAATATAAAGCTTTCGCTCGTTGAGTTCAGTTGTCCCCAAAATCAAATTTCCATCGAACCCAAAGTGTCCACTATGACTCGATACAAAGCTTCTGCTCGTCGAGTTTGGTAACGCCAAAAAATCAAAACCGAATTTCCACCAAAATCAAATTTGTCCTTTTTCCCGAACTACGATGATTTGATTCCACCAGATATGTGGATACGTAGGAAACTCAGTGTAAAGCAAATTCTCACTGAGTCCAGTCACACCCAAACTTTCAATCAAATCTCTCCAAATTCATTTGCCGACTTAAGTCGTCCCAAATATCAGATTTTCATCAAAGCCAAAGGGTCTACTCCAACTCAATACAAAGCTTCCGCTCGTCGAGTTTGGTCACACCAAACATTAAAAATCAAATTCCACAATCCTCAAATTGACCTATAAGTCAAAACACTAGTCAAATTCCAAACTAAACTCCACATCAGAGTCAAATCGTTTTCTATGCAAATGATAGGCGGGTTACTTGAGCTACCCTTCGTAGAAGGTGGGCTCAGGTTGCTCGGGTGGAGTGTTGTTTGAGCTACACTTCCTAGAAGGTGGGCTTGAACTTCATCATCTGATGCATCTAAGAAAACAAAACCAAATCCAAACCACCGAAAAACCCAAATTCTTATCCTTTTTTAAAGTATCCGCATAATTTAAAATTGTGGAGAAGTACAGATAAGGGTCGAACTTAAAATAAAATTCAAATTAAAATGTGTTATGCGAGATTGTTCCTTTAACAATTTTTGTTTAACATATTTTTGGCACGCCCAGTGGGACCCTTTTTGCCTTTTCATCTCTTAGTCATGTTGACACTAATGCCTTACTATTTGTTTTGGTTGCAAGGAAAATGGCACCAAAAGTCAATGTCAATTACAATGAGCTTCCAATAACTTTCATCATAAAAAAAAGGTCATTTGATCAAGAAGAGTTCATTTGCAGCGCATGTTGACATTAATCGGGGCTCGATGTCTATAGAGGTCCTGATTAGCAATGTCTTTGGAGCTCTGCAGGCTCCAGATAAAAAAAACTCTTTCCATGTGGTTGTTGAAGTCTCCTACAACTCTCTCAAATGAAGGGGGCATGAAGCCTAAGAGATCGTTGATTCATGGGGACGGGAAAGCTAAAACCATCCAACTCGGCGACAACAAGTTCAACAACCAACTCACCTGCAACAAGCTCAAAATGCAGGAGGGTGGTTATAGCGGCACAAGCCAACTAATAAAGTCACTCAAAGACCAGTCATTCATGTCAATAAAAAGAATGAAAGGCCAATCGCAACTTCTGCACAACCCGTTTCCCTTGCCAAAAAGTCAAACAAATCCATGAAGAAAAGGGGACACAGGTGCAGATCTCAACGCGGAAAGACAAGACCTCTTCTTGTGCTAACTCGTTCATCAACTTTAGAGCGAGCAAGTGCAACCCTTGCAAAAGACCTTCCTAGATCACAGGGGGCAAAAGAAATTTCTCTCGTGGTTTATCCAAGAGAGATCCTTGTTTGGTCTATGCCTATCTATCCAAAAGAGGTTGCACAAGTCAATATGACCTCATACTCGAAAGAGATGGAACCTAAAGACACGAGGATTAAGCCTTCCAGATCCAAGAAGGGCAAGGAAGTTCAAGAAACATGTTGTCTCCAAAGATGATGCAAGAGAAAGAGACCGATTGAAGTTAGCAAGTTCAAATGCTTCAATGGTTGAATCTCATGCGAACATCTCACAAGATGAACCAGAGGTGATGCCGGTATTGAATACCAGCACACCAAGTGTCGAGAAGCAGCTTCAGGAGTTGCAAAGAAAGCTAGATGAGAAAAATGCTCTAAGTGCATCAATCCTCGCTCATATCAATATTCAAGCTCAAGGAAACAGAAAAGAGCAAATAAGCACAAACAGTGAAGGTTCAAGCGGTAGCACATCTATCTCTGCAGATGATATCAAAGAGATGATCACTCATGGGATAAAAGAATTCTATGCATCACAAAATCTGACAGTGCTTGGGTAAAAAAAAAACATATCCATCACACTATGATTTGATGCCATTTCTCCCAGCCTACCAAAGACCGAACTTTGATAAGTTCAATAGCTTATATGGTTCACCCCACGAGCACCTAGCTCAATTTGTGAGCTCGAAGGAAAAATTCCCATTTTGGATATTGCAAACACCGTTCAAAGGTCCAACGAGCTCACTAATGACTTTATCGCCAGGTGGAGTAAGACTCCAATGCCATGAAAAATTAAGTGAACAAGCTTATGTTCAAATGTGCACCAGCAACTCGTACCAGAATTAGCAGTACATGTTGAAAGTGTCGAACCTTGTTCGTTTCACGAGTCAGTATCAAAAGCGTGCAATGTTGAAAAAGAACTAGCACGAGGATCCAATTGGCCTCAGCATAGTGAGGCTAACAAAAATGACGGCAAGGAGATACAAGATCAAGATGAGTCCATGGCGAATTTTATCAAACATAGTTGGGAAGCTCAAAGAAAAGAGAAAGTCAAGGCGCCAGCCAAAAGACTCTCCCTTCATGAAAGAAAGAAAAAATATCACTTTGATGATGATGATATACAAGGTATATTTGATGAATTGATGAGTGCTAAACTTTTAACACTCCCGGAGCCAAAAAGGTCAAAACAGGTTGGCAAGACGAGTGATCCAAAATATTGCTCGTACCATCAGCTTGTTAGTCATCCAATCAAAGGTTGTTATATCTTCAAAGATATCGTAGAGAAGAAAAAAAGGAGAAGTTGAAACCGAGGGGGCAACGTCCACAACTCCAGCAACTTCATCAAATACCATTTCAATGGTAGACGTCGCAGAGTCCACTCCCTTACTCCAAATGTCTTCTCAAACACAAAAGGCACCCTCCGTTGCTATTGAAACTGGGGGCAGCCCCACGGTTTCATTGCCTCCTATGGCAATACCCGTACAAGTCATTACGGAAAGTGAAATCCAAACTCTATGGGCATACCCCGACATGTCACAAGATGAACCGGGACAACCGACGTTATATGAGTTGATGTTATGCTCTAGCATTGATGACATCATCGAGGAAAATAGTGATTCTAAGTGGCAAACTCATATAAGTCACAAGAAGCCTCAACAAGCGATGATTCACATCTCAAGTGCTCCGGGGTCAAGAATTTCCAACAAAAAGAAGAAAAGTAAGAAAAGAAGAAACTCCAAGACTCATTCCGACGAAGAGTGTGCCCAATCAAAACGGGCACTGATTACCTTCAAGGATTTTGTTCCTAAGGCATCTGTGAAAGACGATTCTTCAGAAGATGAGTCATTGGGAGACAAAGAAATTACTCAATGTTGTATGGTCTCATGGGCCGACGAAATGTACGAAAAGGAAGCAAGAGTTAAAAAGATTACTCTTTTCTCCAAACATCAACTTCTCTCCTCAAACTCAAGAGAGGAAACAATGCAAAGCGAAATCAAGATTCAGTGAAGCATTAAAAACGCACAAGAAGCATAAACTTCAAGTGCAAAAGCTGAAATCCTCTTTCAAGGGTAAAGCTCCAGACAAACTTGTCGATGAAGCTTTCATCAAAAACTTCCAAATCTCATATGAGAAGGGAGTTCTACTCGCAAGTGTAATAAAGCCTAGAGTGTCAACATTTGATGGAAGGCTCGAGATGACTTCAAGTGGAACTCCTAAACCTTCGGTGTTTCACATGTTTAATTTAGCCTCGATAAGGGGAGAGCCTAAAGCTCTAATATTTGAAAGGCTCGAAAAGTTGATGAGTTTAAAGCAAGAAAGTCCAAGTGAAAAGGACTAAAAGAGGGAGTTTCGGAGAAGGCAACGAAAAGTTCTCCTCCACAAAGCTAAAGAAAGTCATGCACACCTGAAATCAAGTAAAGGTGTTGAAATGATTTTGTACCGCAAAAAGGTAGATAAAAATAGTTCTGTCAAGAACTACGTTAAGACTTGATCTCCAGCAAGGAGTATGTAGGACGTTTGACATCAAAAACATTTGTCAAATTCAGTCGCGCAAAAAAACAAAAAATCCGGGTTCGCAAATGATAGTCAGGTTATTTGGGAAACCCTTCCTAGAAGGTGGGCCCGAGTGATCAGAATGATGCGGTAAGAAAAAAAAGGAAAAAAAGAGAAAAAAAAAGAAAAAAAGGAAAAAAACCCGGTAAACAAAGAAAAATGGACATAAAGTTTGTCCTAAATCGAGGCCCCCTGGGTCATATGTGAAAAATGGGTGCTCAAAGAACTACGAGCGGCTTGATCTCTCATAAAGGGGGTACGTAGGCAGTCTAGCTAGTCAAAATGTTTGATGCAGCCACAAAAGCAAACAAAACGTCTTTTTTTCCCCGACAAGGAAAAAAGAAGTCAAATCCTCTTCTTTTGTAGTCATATGAACGTTGTTTCGACTACAAGGGGAAAAATCCAATATGGTCTAAAGTCTTGTGCCTGTATTGAAAATGAGGCAAAGGAAAAGAGAGAAAAAGAAAGAAAATGTCTTTCAAAGACATTCTCAAGAAGAAAAAATAAACAAAGGTCTATGCCTAAATTTTCCAACTTTGATTATCCCGTCCAAATGTGGTAGTCAACTCACGTCTCATAAATCCAATTGTCCTCCCAAGAAGCCAAAAACAAAAAAGCCTCAAAACTTATCCAATCTTTCTTCTCTCTCAAAGCAAAAAAGACTTAAGCCCTTCAAACCCTCCCGAACAAAAAAGATTGGCCTACATTATAATCTGCATATGTACGGTCATTCAAAGCCCCCAAAACTCAAAACTAAAGCTAAAAAAAAAGCCATAAAAAATCTTGGCTTCAAATGGTATGGGTATAAATTTCAAAATCATCTCCTATGATGCTTTGATCGCAAAGCTTCAATCACGAAGGTTACAAAAGTTCAAGCCTATTACACCAAGTCGTCAAAACCAAATTTCGTCTAAGACCAAAAATCAAGCTAAAATCGGTCAAAAGACAAAGGTTCAAGCCTACAATTTCAAATTCTTGTCCCCCACAAGAAAATTCTCAAGTCCAAATTCAACTTAGAGCCGAAAATCTTCGACCAAAAGCAAAAAAAAATCAAATTATCCAAAAGCCAAAAATCCAAATCACCAAAAAGTCAAAACAAAAATTGACTCAAAGCCAGAAATCCAAAATCAGCTTGAAAGCCAAAAAAGTCAAATGGGTCAAGAGCCAAAAACCAAATTGGCAAAAAGTCAATATAAAATTGACAAAAAGCCAAAAAATCCTATCAGTCTAAAAAAAAAATGCAACACTGTTTAGAAAAAACAGGAATCAAATTTCTAGAGGGAGTGTTTAGAAAAAACAGGAATCAAATTTCTAGAGGGAAGATATTTCCTACTCTCATATACTTATACCAGATTTTATCTCATATGTCATAAGCAAGTTCTAAATAGAATTGCTTTTCACATTTGACCCCTTTCAACGGAACAATAAATACAAGTTCCAATTTCATGCGAGTTGCAAACCATATCCAAAGCTTTCTTAAGCAGGGTCCGCGCGAAGCAAAAATGATGCCAAAATAGCACAATTGCGAACTTTGAACGTGTTCGATATCTCACACCTACAAAGTTCGGGGGGCAACTGTTGACGGGTAAAATTTCATGGATTCAAACCAGCCATGATGAAATTAAAATGTCATGAGTATGTTTTAAATCTAGAACCCGATGCCATAAAATCCTTATGTCAAGGATATTGTGCTAATGGGACTAGGCCCCAAAATATTTAATCATGAAATAGTTAATAGTGCTCCGTGTGTATATGTATATCCTATAAAGCTGTATATATAACTCACGTAACTAGCATATCAATGGCAATATATTGGTGGCTGGGTTAATTGGTCTTTTATATTCATGTGCCATTATGGTGGGCAAATCAAAGAGTCAATTAGTCATTAATTTGACAAATTAAAGAGATGGATGAAACGGTGAACTAACGATAAACGGCTAGCTTCAATGTCATTGAATTAATTGTTAAAAAAATTCAATGACATCGGCTGTTTTGCAATTCACCCATTTACTATATTTTCTTAGGTCCCAAGTACATATATCCCATATATATTAAGGAGAGGGAGTTTGGAGGGGACTGATCGGAAACCAGAAAAAGAAAGAAGAAGAGAGAAAAAAAAAGTAAGCAGGAGAGACCTACTGTAAATAAAAAAGCAAGGAAGAAATACAATAGAAATCCAATCCTCCATTGCAAAAGGAAGAGGTTCAAAACTCCTCACGCTACTCTATTTTTCTATGCTGGTTTTCGGTTGGACGCTAGGCTCGAAAGCTAAATTTTTCGCCTAGGGTCAAAACAAATTTGTAGTTGGCTTGAAAACTAAATTTTTCGCCACTACATCGATCCTACGGGGTCATATATATTGGAGCAAAATGCTGGCAAAAAATGTCCTAAGCTTGAAAGCTGCATATTTCGCCCAGGCTATAGCAATTTGAAGACCGGTGGGGCGCTAGGCTCGAAAGCTAAATTTTTCGCCTAGCGTTAAAACAATTTTTAGTTGGTTTGAAAGCTAAATTTTTCGCCACTACACCGATCCTGCGGGGTCATATACATTGGAATGATATGCTGCCGAACTTTGGAATGCTAGGCTCGAAAGCTAAAATTTTCGCCTAGGGTCAAAACAAATTTATAGTCGGGTTGAAAGCTAAAATTTTCCCCGCTACACCGATCCCACAGGATCGACCCATAGAGTCGAAATGCTGCCAAAATTTCAGCAGAAATCATCTTGTGCTCCACCCGTTGTGTGCCCAAAACCCGGGTTCAGTTTAGATCAAAACAAAACAAAACAAGGTCCCATGAATTCTCCCAATTAAATAATTACTACCAAATTGTAATTATACCGGAGCCCTTAATCGCCAGATGAAGGGAAAACAACGACCGAATCTAAACTCTAAGCCAAGCATTCATGAAGTAAATCAAGAGATTGAAACTCAAATTTTCGTCTCTTAAAATTAACATGTTTTGGCAACCAAGAGGTGTGCATGATCAAGATGGTGGTCTTCGCAAAGAAGCCTTGATGGCTCGTGGAGGTCAATGATAAAAGCTGGTGATGTCTATATATGATTAAGCCAATAGCATGCATCAACAACACCTTAAATGAAGGCCAAGGCTTTGAGTCGATTTGATCTTGCAAAAATGACATGAGCAAGGCGCATCAACACCGAGCACATATGGAGCTCACCGAACATTGCCAAAAGCTTGCTCTCGGATGTCGGCGACTCACAACGGAGCTCCCTCGGTGATCCCCAACAACTGCACAAAGAATCCTCCACTCCGCCACATCTCAACAGTCAGCCATATTACGCCAGGATGACCATCAAATACAGCTCAAGGATGGATGTGATACATGTCAAACAATGCATCTTTCCGTGCCTCTCGATCGCTCACCAATGAAACCGGCGTGGCCGTGACCCAAGTTCTCAAGCCTTTGTCACGCCATCCAGCACCGAAGTCCAACAACTTCCCCCAAAGATCGGTCGAAGCAGCCCCGAATGTCCAACAAAATGAGCAACAAAAGCATGCTCAAAATCATGCTTGAACAGAACTGCTCAAGTAGTCAAGTTCCGGGACAAGATACGGACAATTCAAAGCATATCCAAGTGAACGATGAGTTGAGACAGAAAGAAGGCTATGCAAAGAGCATGCCGGAAGAAACAACAGCAGCAACACAGCTCTGTGGTGGCCGCAGCAAACGCCAGAATTTGGCCTGCCGACCACCTTTGGAGAATTCCTGCACAACATAGCCTTTTTGTGCGCTCCCCAAGCACCCGACGACGTGCCCCCGACTCAAATTTCCAAATTTATGCTATACCAAATACAACCAATGGCCAAAAAATTCCTCCGAGGATTGATTGAGTCAGTCTCGAACACCACGCAAAAGGAACCACGAAGAGCATATATATGCTATATAACAAAAATATCTATATAGCAGTCAAGTTGGTGATACTATTGTGAACAACTACTAGAAAGCGTCCAAACAAAGATCAACAAAAACGGAGCTGTGTAGCAGTGGTGGCAAAGCTGCAAAGTTGACACGTTCATGCCGTTTCTGCAAAAGAACTGCCCAGCAGCCAGTTTTAAGTCCCTATTGCGTTCAGCTCCAAGAGTATATGAGCCAACAGAAACTAGGGATAGATAGAGGACATCACAAGGAACATGGAGTAATAAAAATCAATGAAAACGGAGCTTTTTAGCAGCAATGGCAAGGCTCCAATGTTGGCATGTTCACACAGTTTCTGCATGTTCTTTTGCAATGGTTCGGGTCCGTTCGTGGTGAGCTGCTGCGTCAGCACTTTCCGGAGAGCCTCCTATGATGAAGGGGGAGTATAATGGCGGTGCTTGGAAGCCTTGGTCATGCCCGTCAAAGCGTCCCTTGAGCTCGTCACATACGCAAGTCTAGTTCGACGACTAAGTTGGATGGAGTTCGACACACAATCCCGACACAAGGTCGCATCAGGCCATGTTGAAATTGTCCGCAAGAGATTTTGTGGCTTAATGCTCTCGACAAGCTACTCAATCTGCATCAAGTTCAACAACTATCGAGTCTCACCTCAAAGCTCAAATAAAAAAAAACATATGAAATGCAATTGGTGAACTACGGGCGATTTGATCCCTTTCAAAAGGGTACGTAGGACACTCGATACAAAGTCAAAACTCATCGAGTTCAATTGCCGAAACCAAATTAAATCTGTTCGTATAGAACTACGTTAAGATTTGATGCTCTCTACGAGCTACGTAGGAAATCCGGTAAAAACACATGTATATCGGATTCAATCACATGCCCCAACATCAAATGAAGTTGTTATTCAAGAACTACGTCAAAACTTGATGCTCTTTATGAGCTACATAGGAAATTCAACATCAACATCAAGATATGATGAATTCAGTCACATCCTCAAGTTAAATCAAACTCGATACTCTATCGAGTTAAAATACAAACACATATACCCCAACACATAGCCAAGCCCAAATCAGACACAAAGTCTGACCAAGCCAATCTCAAATGCAGAAACCCCATATTCAAGAACTACGTCATGACTTGATGCTCTTTTATGAGCTACGTAGGAAGCTCGATGCAAATCAAATTCTCATCGAGTTCGGTCATCCCAAACAAAATCTCAAGCTTTCATTAAAACCAAAGTGTCAACTGTAATTCAATATAAAGCTTTCGCTCGTTGAGTTCAGTTGTCCCCAAAATCAAATTTCCATCGAACCCAAAGTGTCCACTATGACTCGATACAAAGCTTCTGCTCGTCGAGTTTGGTAACGCCAAAAAATCAAAACCGAATTTCCACCAAAATCAAATTTGTCCTTTTTCCCGAACTACGATGATTTGATTCCACCAGATATGTTGATACGTAGGAAACTCAGTGTAAAGCAAATTCTCACTGAGTCCAGTCACACCCAAACTTTCAATCAAATCTCTCCAAATTCATTTGCCGACTTAAGTCGTCCCAAATATCAGATTTTCATCAAAGCCAAAGGGTCTACTCCAACTCGATACAAAGCTTCCGCTCGTCGAGTTTGGTCACACCAAACATTAAAAATCAAATTCCACAATCCTCAAATTGACCTATAAGTCAAAACACTAGTCAAATTCCAAACTAAACTCCACATCAGAGTCAAATCGTTTTCTATGCAAATGATAGGCGGGTTACTTGAGCTACCCTTCGTAGAAGGTGGGCTCAGGTTGCTCGGGTGGAGTGTTGTTTGAGCTACCCTTCCTAGAAGGTGGGCTTGAACTTCATCCTCTGATGCATATAAGAAAACAAAACCAAATCCAAACCACCGAAAAACCCAAATTCTTGTCCTTTTTTAAAGTATCCGCATAATTTAAAATTGTGGAGAAGTACAGATAAGAGTCGAACTTAAAATAAAATTCAAATTAAAATGTGTTATGCGAGATTGTTCCTTTAACAATTTTTGTTTAACAATAGCGATGTAGGGTAAGTGCATCAAAGGTATGACTTTTATGCGATTCCGTCTTCTATCATATGCATGATTCCTTTGCGAAAGTTAGGGAGATTCATCATTTGCATTATTGAAGCGAAAGCCACTCATATTGTGAACTTGGATTACTCATGAATTGGATAGTAACTCTTAGGAACTATGTGAGAGCCTCTAATCACCTAAGTGTTGATAACGAAAGTTATTTGACGAAAAGGCATTAAATTTCATAACTTTAGCATCAAACTTGCATTGTTATCGTTGTGGCATGAAACCCCGACTTTGGAAGCCTTTTAGTTAAGTGAATTTATATAAAAGTTTTAGTTTTGTTTCTGATCATCCTTCTCTACCATTCTACGTTCTTCGGACTCTTTTCCGACAATTGGTTACGAATTACAGTTTCTGTGACAAACATCGGAATCGACTGTAAAGGTCGATATCGAGGTCTAACGTCGATATCGAGGTCTGTCTCGACGTCGACTTTGCTGTTTTTGTTTTCTGCAGGAACTCTACTAGAAATCGACCAGAACTGAGGTCGATATCGACCCAACACATCGATATCGAGTGTCTTCTGAGGTCGAAAGCTTGATCGTGATTACAATAAGGGAAGCGCTGACATACCTCCTCGTGGATTCGATCCTGAATTACCCTACCACTCCATCGGGAGGGATTTTTGTATTATTTGTTTGAGATAGGGAGTTAGCCTAGTTGTGTTTATATTGAATATCTGAATCTTCCTCCCGCGCATACGAACAAATTGGCGCCGTTGTCGGGGAGGCAATCAATTGCCACCTAAGTTTTCTCACGATCTTTTTGAAGCTTATTTTGCAGGTTTATGTGACGTTCTAATCGCGTACCTATCCTGGAACCCACCAACGAGCCTGAACGTTTCTTCCATCTTCGCAACAAAGCAATTTGCATCATGAGTGACAACGAGATGCAGGCTGAGACCATAGAGCGGTTAAGGAAGGAGATCGAGGACCACAATGCTACAATCGCTGCTGAGAGGGCTGGTGCTACTGCAGAGCGAGCCCATGCTGATAGGGAGGAGGATGCGCGCCGACAAGCCCAAGTGCGGCTCAATCAGTATCCACAGACGGCGATGCAATATATGCATCCGCCGCTTCACGTTCCTGAATCCGCTATTTTAATTCCTCACTCCAATTATGAAATTAAAATTAACTTCCTTTCTGAAATAAAAAGAAATACTTTTGAAGGAAGACCTAATGAATGCCCACTGCAACACATCTCTACTTTTATGGATTTATGTGAAACAGTAGCTGATGGAGTAAATTTAGAGTATGTGAGACTGAAATCTTTTCGATGGTCTTTGGCAGGGAAGGCATTACAATGGCTTGAGAGTTTGGCTCCACGCTCGCTGAGGACATGGGCGGAGGTGAAGGATACATTCCTGAATAAGTTCTTTCCACCTTCTAAAATGGCGATGCTGCGGCAAAGGATCACGACTTTCAAACAAAAGCCAGGTGAAGCGCTAGCACAGGCGTGTGAGCGATTTAAAGACTTGCTGAGATCATGCCCGACGCATGGGCAACTTCCATATGTCATCCAGGAGATATTTTACAATGCCTTTGATGTGCTGAATAAGGAGAGGATCAATTCATATACCTCCTATTGGTACATTGAGCTTACACCAACGGAGGCCTGGGAGACCATTGAGAGGCTTGTGAACTTTGATAACACCTCTGGGGCTGCTGCAGCCTATGATGCAAGACCTGCCCCATCAATGCCACTATATGAGCCTCCAAGGGAGATAGATCCTGTTGTGCAGCAACAATTCCACAACAATCAGACACGCCGCCTTCAAAAGCAAGTCAGGTTCCTGAGCAACAATCAAACTTGTCAGGAGTGTGGCTCAACAAGGCATAACACTAGTGCCTGTCCACATACTGAGCAAGTATCCATGGCAGAACAACATGAGGAAGCCAAGTGGATGAGAGGCTCCTATAGAGGGGGCAATCAACAATATTGGGGCGATCAAAGGTTCTATCAAAGGGATCCCCCACCATATAAAGCACCAGGGCACCCTGAGCAGGAGACAAGTAAAGATGACCTGCAAATCATTCTTGATGAGATGCGGAGGAACCATGCTGAGTTCAAACAAGCCAACAACTCCGTCCATACTCAGCTGCAGGGAATCAATTCTAGGCTTGGGGAGATTGACGTTTGGAAGCGCAACATGGAGACTCAAATGAGTCAATTGGCGGAGGCAATACCCAAAGCGTCAGGATCATTCCCTGGATCCACTGTGCCCAACCAAAAGGGCAAAACCACTGGACATATTGCGGCAGTGAATCTAAGTGGGCATCAATTACAAACGCTCGAGCAAAAAGCGGAGGAAAAGGAGCCAGAACAGACATCGATATCGAAGCCCCTGTCGATATCGACCAAGGTGACGTCGATATCGACCTTCTAGTTGATGTCGACCCTGATGCTGCGTCACCACAAAAATTGACTCCTCCAGTCGATGTCGACCCTACTGATGTCGATGTCGACCTCTCTACAGCCGTGGGGGAGAGGAATGTGTTGCCATTCCCAACTAGAAAGATGATTAAGGACCCATCAGAAAAGAAGTTCCAGCGGTTCGTGAAGATGCTTCAAGGACTCAATGTCTCTATACCATTCATAGAAGCACTTCATGAGATGCCATCCTATGTAAGGTTCCTTAAGGACATATTGGGTAAGAAGCGATCACTTTCTGAGATCGTAGAGGAGTGCAACAGGTTGGATAGCAAAGTTTGATATCTATATCTAGAGGCCATTAGGGCTGGTTTTAGGCATTCAATTACATCCAACTTCAGTTATTCAAACGCAGAGAATTAGGAGAGAGAGAGAGAGAAGGCCGAATTGAGTTGGTGGAAGCGAGAGCGGAGATTTGGCTTATTCGGTTGTAATTTCTTTCATAATTTAATTCAAAGTAGTTTTCTTTCAATGATGATGATGAGTTGCATGATGAGAAGCGAGTAGTCAACCCACTTCTAGGGTCGAGGTGAGCCCGACGATAGCGATGTAGGGTAAGTGCATCAAAGGTATGACTTTTATGCGATTTCGTCTTCTATCATATGCATGATTCCTTTGCGAAAGTTAGGGAGATTCATCATTTGCATTATTGAAGCGAAAGCCACTCATATTGTGAACTTGGATTACTCATGAATTGGATAGTAACTCTTAGGAACTATGTGAGAGCCTCTAATCACCTAAGTGTTGATAATGAAAGTTATTTGACGAAAAGGCATTAAATTTCATAACTTTAGCATCAAACTTGCATTGTTATCGTTGTGGCATGAAACCCCGACTTTGGAAGCCTTTTAGTTAATTGAATTTATATAAAAGTTTTAGTTTTGTTTCTGATCATCCTTCTCTACCATTCTACGTTCTTCGGACTCTTTTCCGACAATTGGTTACGAATTACAGTTTCTGTGACAAACATCGGAATCGACTGTAAAGGTCGATATCGAGGTCTAACGTCGATATCGAGGTCTGTCTCGACGTCGACTTTGCTGTTTTTGTTTTCTACAGGAACTCTACTAGAAATCGACCAGAACTGAGGTCGATATCGACCCAACACATCGATATCGAGTGTCTTATGAGGTCGAAAGCTTGATCGTGATTACAATAAGGGAAGCGCTGACATACCTCCTCGTGGATTCGATCCTGAATTACCCTACCACTCCATCGGGAGGGATTTTTGTATTATTTGTTTGGGATAGGGAGTTAGCCTAGTTGTGTTTATATTGAATATTTGAATCTTCCTCCCGCGCATACAAACAAATTGGCGCCGTTGTCGGGGAGGCAATCAATTGCCACCTAAGTTTTCTCACGATCTTTTTGAAGCTTATTTTGCAGGTTTATGTGACGTTCTAATCGCGTACCTATCCTGGAACCCACCAACGAGCCTGAACGTTTCTTCCATCTTCGCAACAAAGCAATTCGCATCATGAGTGACAATGAGATGCAGGCTGAGACCATAGAGCGGTTAAGGAAGGAGATCGAGGACCACAATGCTACAATCGCTGCTGAGAGGGCTGGTGCTACTGCAGAGCGAGCCCATGCTGATAGGGAGGAGGATGCGCGCCGACAAGCCCAAGAGCGGCTCAATCAGTATCGACAGACGGCGATGCAATATATGCATCCGCCGCTTCACGTTCCTGAATCCGCTATTTTAATTCCTCACTCCAATTATGAAATTAAAATTAACTTCCTTTCTGAAATAAAAAGAAATACTTTTGAAGGAAGAGCTAATGAATGCCCACTGCAACACATCTCTACTTTTATGGATTTATGTGAAACAGTAGCTGATGGTGTAAATTTAGAGTATGTGAGACTGAAATCTTTTCGATGGTCTTTGGCAGGGAAGGCATTACAATGGCTTGAGAGTTTGGCTCCATGCTCGCTGAGGACATGGGCGGAGGTGAAGGATACATTCCTGAATAAGTTCTTTCCACCTTCTAAAATGGCGATGCTGCGGCAAAGGATCACGACTTTCAAACTAAAGCCAGGTGAAGCGCTAGCACAGGCGTGTGAGCGATTTAAAGACTTGCTGAGATCATGCCCGACGCATGGGCAACTTCCATATGTCATCCAGGAGATATTTTACAATGCCTTTGATGTGCTGAATAAGGAGAGGATCAATTCATATACCTCCTATTGGTACATTGAGCTTACACCAACGGAGGCCTGGGAGACCATTGAGAGGCTCGTGAACTTTGATAACACCTCTGGGGCTGCTGCGGCCTATGATGCAAGACCTGCCCCATCAATGCCACTATATGAGCCTCCAAGGGAGATAGATCCTGTTGTGCAGCAACAATTCCACAATAATCAGACACGCCGCCTTCAAAAGCAAGTCAGGTTCCTGAGCAACAATCAAACTTGTCAGGAGTGTGGCTCAACAAGGCATAACACTAGTGCCTGTCCACATACTGAGCAAGTATCCATGGCAGAACAACATGAGGAAGCCAAGTGGATGAGAGGCTCCTATGGAGGGGGCAATCAACAATATTGGGGCGATCAAAGGTTCTATCAAAGGGATCCCCCACCATATAGAGCACCAGGGCAGCCTGAGCAGGAGACAAGTAAAGATGACCTGCAAATCATTCTTGATGAGATGCGGAGGAACCATGCTGAGTTCAAACAAGCCAACAACTCCGTCCATACTCAGTTGCAGGGCATCAATTCTAGGCTTGGGGAGATTGACGTTTGGAAGCGCAACATGGAGACTCAAATGAGTCAATTGGCGGAGGCAATACCCAAAGCGTCAGGATCATTCCCTGGATCCACTATGCCCAACCAAAAGGGCAAAACCACTGGACATATTGCGGCAGTGAATCTAAGTGGGCATCAATTACAAACGCTCGAGCAAAAAGCGGAGGAAAAGGAGCCAGAACAGACATCGATATCGAAACCCCTGTCGATATCGACCAAGGTGACGTCGATATCGACCTTCTAGTCGATGTCGACCCTGATGCTGCATCACCACAGAAATTGACTCCTCCAGTCGATGTCGACCCTACTGATGTCGATGTCGACCTCACTACAGCCGTGGGGAAGAGGAAAGTGTTGCCATTCCCAACTAGAAAGATGATTAAGGACCCATCAGAAAAGAAGTTCCAGCGGTTCGTGAAGATGCTTCAAGGACTCAATGTCTCTATACCATTCATAGAAGCACTTCATGAGATGCCATCCTATGTAAGGTTCCTTAAGGACATATTGGGTAAGAAGCGATCACTTTCTGAGATCGTAGAGGAGTGCAACAGGTTGGATATCAAAGTTCGATATCTATATCTAGAGGCCATTAGGGCTGGTTTTAGGCATTCAATTACATCCAACTTCAGTTATTCAAACGTAGAGAATTAGGAGAGAGAGAGAGAGAAGGCCGAATTGAGTTGGTGGAAGCGAGAGCGGAGATTTGGCTTGTTCGGTTGTAATTTCTTTCATAATTTAATTCAAAGTAGTTTTCTTTCAATGATGATGATGAGTTGCATGATGAGAAGCGAGTAGTCAACCCACTTCTAGGGTCGGGGTGAGCCCGACGATAGCGATGTAGGGTAAGTGCATCAAAGGTATGACTTTTATGCGATTCTGTCTTCTATCCTATGTATGATTCCTTTGCGAAATTTAGGGAGATTCATCATTTGCATTATTGAAGCGAAAGCCACTCATATTGTGAACTTGGATTACTCATGAATTGGATAGTAACTCTTAGGAACTATACGAGAGCCTCTAATCACCTAAGTGTTGATAACGAAAGTTATTTGACGAAAAGGCATTAAATTTCATAACTTTAGCATCAAACTTGCATTGTTATCGTTGTGGCATGAAACCCCGACTTTGGAAGCCTTTTAGTTAATTGAATTTATATAAAAGTTTTAGTTTTGTTTCTAATCATCCTTCTCTACCATTCTACGTTCTTCGGACTCTTTTCCGATAATTGGTTACGAATTATAGTTTCTGTGACAAACATCGGAATCGACTGTAAAGGTCGATATCGAGGTCTAACGTCGATATCGAGGTCTGTCTCGACGTCGACTTTGCTGTTTTTGTCTTCTGCAGGAACTCTATTGGAAATCGACTAGAACTGAGGTCGATATCGACCTGACACATCGATATCGAATGTCTTCTGAGGTCGAAAGCTTGATCGTGATTACAACAAGGGAAGCACTGACATACCTCCTCGTGGATTCGATCCTGAATTACCCTACCACTCCATCGGGAGGGATTCTTGTATTATTTGTTTGGGACAGGGAGTTAGCCTAGTTGTGTTTATATTGAATATTTGAATCTACCTCCCCCGAATACAAACACTATTCCTCTTACAGAAGCCCTAAGCGAGATGCCCGCCTATGTGAGATTCCTCAAAGACATCCTTAGCAAGAAGAGGTCCATGGAAGAGATCGCAGAGGAGTGCTCAAAGGTGGACTTCCCGGAGAAGAGGAGTGATCCAGGGAAGTTTGCAATCACTGTGGGGCTTGGCCAACATCGCTACAAGGCCCTATGTGACCTAGGGGCAAGCGTAAGTCTTATGCCTCTTTCTATTTGGCAAAAGGTGAACATCGGAGCACTTGAACATGTGGATATGAAACTCTATATGGGTGACAACTCATTCGTCAGGCCCACAGGTATAGTTGATGACATTCCGGTAAAGGTAGGTAAGTTGTTTGTTCCTATTGATTTCATTGTATTGGAGATGCCTGAAGATCCTGTAGTACCTATCATCCTTTGTAGGCCTTTCTTAGCTACTGCTGTGCCAATATCAATGTACGCCGAGGAATACTAACCTTTACTATAGGGAACGAAGTGATAGAGTTCTCCTTCAACCCGACCATGAGCAAAACGAAGCAACTGGAGTAAGTTATCCTCTTGCCGGCTAAGGAGAAACTTCAAAAAATTTTGTTGTCGAGGACGGAAACAGCCATCAAGGTCGACATTGAGTGGAGCCAGTCAACATCGACTGAAAAGCTCGAAATTGACCATAAATCATCGATGTCGAGTAAGCCAAATGATGGCCAGGAGCTTAAGTATGGGGTCACAAACGTCGATATCGACCCCCACATGTCGAAATCGACCACAACACTCGAAATCGACCCACCTTGGTCGAAATCGATCTCCCCTCAGCTCGAAGATTTCTGTTTCGGGCCCGAACAGGTAAGCCCAGGTATAACTCATAACCCTCCTCTGTCCATTATTGATAATTCAACTAATGGGAGGATCAAAGCTCCATGGTTCGCCTATATTGCAAAAGTTAGGTCAAGAAAGAGAAGGAAAGCGCCCAAAGGAGAACCTAACGAGGAAGAAGCCTTGGTTGCCGAACTTAGCTATTACCAAAAGGACCTAGATGATCGAGGAGAAGGCTCATGCTTGAAGGGTCCCTACATTAAAGGCTCATGAAGAATTGACGGAGAAGTCGGCCTAGCGACTCAAAATTCTAGAGCGTATACATAAAACTTTAATTTTATTTCATAGATGGTTTTTAGGGTTTTGACTTTTGACTTTTTAAACTTTTAAAACTGAGATAATTCGTGGCTTTATCTATAATTCTAACAAAGATTTCAGGTTACCAAGCAAAAGAACGACGAAGAAGAAAAGAAGCTTCTGCAGATGCAGTCGAAATCGACCCCCCAGGGTCAAGCCATCTCCTGGAGTCGACATCGAGGACTCAGGAGCAAAAAGCAGAGGTCGATATCGACCATAATCATCGATATCGACCCCAATCTGGCAGCCCTCGACTTCACTTTCTTCCTCGACTTCTACAGATGCAGTCGACATCGACCTCTAACCTAGATATTGACTTCTGGCATCGACCCAACCTGAAATCGACCTGAATCCGCAGGTTGCGCTGTGAGTTTCTCTCTACCCTTGTTTTTCTTTTAATACAGTGAGGACATTGTATGTTTTAAGTATGGGGTGGGGGAAAAACGTGTCATCACTTGGTTTTCTTCTTCGCATTGCATTCACGTTTAAATTTTTGTTCTTAGTTTTACTTTTCATAAAAAAAAAATACAAAAAATCCAAAAAAATTAAAAACGTCAAAAATACAAAAAAATGGATATTTACTTTTATATTTATTTTTAAACCCTACTTAGATGTCCTATGATGAGAACTCAATAGCTGACTTGATCATGTAAATCCTATGGCATATTTGGATGGTTTAGCCTAAGTCCTTGAATTTTTTTATGTAGATTGTGAACTTGTGATGAAATTGAGCACATATGATCCTAGGCTGAAAAAGCAAATCCAACAAAAATTGTCCTACTGAGAATTTTGGCCTATAGGGAGAATATTAAAAATCCCTCTGCTTTCTTGAGTGAATCTACTCTTCCTATGCATCTCTAAATGTTGTGATAGTTATTCAAAGCCAATGCATAAATATGTCTATGTTTACGAGAATCAAATGATGGAGGCATCTTTTAAGCCATTTTTATCTTCTCTTTACCTACCCTGCATTATCTCTACTTAAAGCGAGAATATTAGCCTGAGCCTGATATTGCAAACTCCACGAATTTATCCCTAGCCAAATTGAGCCTTATCCCCATTTGGGAATTGAGACTTAGATTGGCTGGACTAATGCCTTGTGGAAAGAAAAGTGCATATTGTCTAGTTTTGAGCAAGAGAAATTATGGGTTGGTATATATTTGTATCTTGTCATATTTTGTAAAAGGATTTTTAGCTCACCATATAAATGCACACATTTTTTAGTATTTATTTATTATTTTCGTCCAAAAAAAAGAAAAAAAAGATATATATATATATATATATATATATATATATATATATATATATATATATATATATATATATATAGGTTAGTTCTGGTGTACACAGCCCTTATCGTGTATCATGTACTCAGAAATTATTCATCTATTTGTTCATGATTATTCGTCTGTTTTCACATAATCATTCATCTGTAAAAAAATGTGTAAAAAATGTAAATTTTATTCTAACGAATAATCGCCCAATACCACCGAATAATTTTATTCCACTGAATAATCTCCCAATACCACCGAATAATCAGAAGTTACTTTTAATCTCATCCGTTGATCTTCTTAATTCAATGGCCCAGATTTGTTAACATGATACACAATAAGAGTTGTATACATTTGATCTATTGTCTATATATATATGCATACATATATATATATATATATATATATATATATATATATCTAGTGCATGAGCCAAATTCCTTAAGTCCTTTATTTATTTCATACAAGTGTTATATTTTTGAGGGGCATATTAAGGGTTTGAAAGAATGATTGATATTATGGTTGATATCTCTGCATATTAGAGCATATTATGGAAAGATGAGTTTAGAAAGAGCATTATGGGAGATTGAGCTCGGAAAGTGCAACATTGTAAGAGTTATGGTTTGGATATTGTAAGTGTTGAAGTTTAGGAGTCTTGATTCCCGAATTTTATAAGCACCACATAGCCAAATAATTCCATACCCTTTTATTTCATACCAAGCCCCATTACAACCCCGCCGAATGGAATCTTCTTTGAAGTCTTCCATTGAGCGAAAGTCCTCCTGATAGTTCTTATTGCATTTTCATAATTGGTTGCGAAGTGGATTCTTATAAATTGCAATGTTTATGAGATTGTGTATGGAATTGAGTTGAGAGTTGATCTTCATAGCCCAAACACATGAGAGTTGAGTGCAAACACGTTATCCCTGTGAGGTTGGATCAAAATTGCAGATGCCTATGGATCGCCTAAATATGTGCTATGACGTTAAATTCACTTGCTTTGCTTTGCTATCACTTATGATGTTACTTTTGACTAGGGCGAAGACTTGAAGGGTGTGTTGTAGGTGTTGGTTATTGCTTGGTTATTGCTTGAGGACAAGCAAGTCTAAGTATGGGGTGTTTTGATGTACATATTTGTACCTCTTTTTATTGCATCTTTTGACTTCATATTTCATTCTATTCCCAAAACAAAGGTTGAAAATAAGATGAATTTTTATAGAATGAGCTAACGTGCAAGAAATAGAGTCTGCGCAAGTTTTTATCTAATTATGTAGGAATTCGAGCAAAATCGGAGACAAAACGGAGAAACCAAGGAAAGCTAAATAGAGGTCGATATCGACCCACATGGTGGATATTGACTACAGAACATCGACATAGAACTGAGTGTCGAAGACATACAACAACACATCAGAAGAAAAGCACTCGATATCGATCTCCATACATCGATATCGACCTGAACCCAGGAATTGAGAGAAGCTGAGCTTATCGAGTAGAAACAGAGAAGTCGATATCAACCTTCCTGGTCGATATCGACCATATTTCGACACAAGATAGACACGCTTTTCGAGACGCGGATTGGCCATTCTATCTTCAAGGAGCACGGAATTATCTTATAGATATTAGATAAATTGCAGCTGGATTTACTTATTTCTTACCTTAGAGATTTATCAAGTTGTTAGAGTTTTATCAAAATAAAAGACCTATCCTAATTATTTGGATAGAGTTCATAGTTTAGATAGAAGTTACAATCCTTGGCTGGCAAGGGTTAGTAGCCTACAAATAAAGCCCTAGGGGGCTGGCATTCAATCATCCATTAACACATCCAATTTTAGAATTCGAATTACATTCAATAGAGTTAGAGTTAGAAGAAGCTTTAGGATTTGGCGTTTGCGAGAGCCGACGTTGAGTTGTAAAGTTTTGAAGTTTTTAATGCAAGTTTCTTTTCAATCAATGATGAGTTCCATGATGAGGTGCGAGTAGTCTCCCAAGCTTCTAGGGTCGGGGTGAGCCCGACGTTAGCCATGCATGCCTGAGGTAAGTGTTAGATGTTGATATCGTTGTGTCTATATCATCTCCTACGATTCTATGTTTAGTCCTAATCGAAAGAAAAGAGATTCATGCTAACAACTTGAGTTATAAACATAAAATTGGTAGAGACAATTAGGTTTATTTGCAAGAGTAATCCTAAGAGTTGGTGTACAGCGAAAGCTTGTCCCTCGGGTGAAATAGCGCAATTGTCCGTCTTATTTGCCTTATCGCATGCATTGGTTAACGTTGTGGTAAACCCTAATCCTAGGAGTTTCTTTTTATAGAGTTTATTCATCAAAAAACACTGTCTTTATTCTGCTCATAGCTCCTCATTCATCCTTAAGTCTTCGGCCTTTCTTTGCCGACAAAAAGCTAACAACTTTGTAGGAGAAGACATCGATATCGACCCTAGACATCGATATCGACCACTGTGTTTCGTCGACAGTTTTCTGAGTCGACTACGATCATCCCTGCAAGAGTTACTGAAGTCGATATCGACCTCCAACCTCGATATCGACCATACTGTGTCGACTGACAGTCTTCTTAGCCAATCAATTTCGATGACTGACATCAATATCGAACTACCCTAGTCGATATCGACTACTTGTTTTTATCTCTGCAGGTCTTCTGTTGCATAGAGGAGTGACAGTCGAGGTCAAAATTGAACACCAAGGTCGAGATCGAGGCTTCAGGTCGACGAAAGACGTGAGCTGTCCACCGCTACTAGGATCCCGCTGACACGCCTCCTCGTGGATCGATCCTGACTACCCTTCCACTATAACGGGAGGAAGTCTTGTAATTATTTGCATAGGCTAGGAGTCGGTTTGCATTTATATTTCATATATTTGTATTTGAGAACTCGATTTCCTCCTATTAATAACCGCCACCAAAGCTCTTAACAACTAACACTTATGACTAACAAAACCGCCACCAAAGCTCTTAAAAAATGCCACGTATGATTCCCAAAACCGCCACCAAATCTCTTAAAAACCGCCACTAATGAACCAAAACTGCCACCAAAGCCCTTTAAACCGCCACCTATAAAAATTCAACATTTTGGAGAAACCACTACATTAGGTCATTTGGTAGCGGTTTTGTAGTCTAATGTGGGGGTTAATTACATTGGTTATATTCCGCTACATTTGCTTTAAAAAACCGCCACATTTGAGCTAAGGTAGCTCGAGCTGATGTAGCGATTAAAAAACCGCTAACTTAGACTTTAATGGGCAGATTTGGAACTTTGTATGGCGGTTTCTAGGTGCCAAAATAGCCTCTTAATGTAGTAGTGTACTCGCTCTTCATCGCAACAAACATCTTGAATGAAAAAGAGAAAACTTGCATTAACTTGAACTTCGAAACTTTACCACTCAACGTCGGCTTTTGCAAACGCAAACCCTAAAGCTTCTCCTACTCTCTAACTCTATTGATTGTTGTGTTGTGTGTTTGAATGAATAAAAACCAGCCCCTAGGGCTTTATTTATAGCCTATTAATCCTTTCTATCCAAGGAAAGTAATTCTAATCCTACTAAAACTCCTATTTAAAATTATATCCTATCATAGATAGGATGAAACATTATTATGGTAAATAATAAATATCCTAGGATAAAAAGGAAACAACCCTTAGGACTTACTAATCTAAGAAGGAAAGATAAAATGTGGCCCGTTTTGGATAGATCTTCAATCCGCGTTTTAAACCGCGTCCAATCCGAGTAAACTTCTACTCGATATCGACATGGTCAGTTGATATCGAGTACTTCATTTCTGCTCGATCTGTCTTCACTTCACTCGAGCTCGGAAAGGGTGTCGATGTTGATATGTCCACTCGACATGAAGTTATGTCGAGTGCCCTCAGTGGCTCTTTGTTGTTTTGGCTCGACACTCGGTGTTTATGTCGATGTCTCCAGTCGATCTCGAGTGCAGAACTCGATCTCGACCTCTTTTCTGCTTTACTTGGCTTTCTCGTTTTGACTCCGATTCCGCTTCAATTCCTATACATTTAAACCAAAACTTGTGCAGACTCTATTTCTTGCATGTTAGCCCATTCTACATAGATTTGCATTATTCTTAACCTTTAATTTAGGAATTGAATGGAATATGAAGTCAAAATATGCAATTGAAAGGACTAGAAATATGTACATCAAAATACCTCATACTTAGACTTGCTTGTCCTCAAGCAATAACCAACACCTACAACACATCCTTCAAGTCTTTGCCCTTGTCAAAAGTAACATCATAAGTGGTAGCAAAGCAAAGCGAGTGAATTTAACGTCATCACACATATATAGGCGATCAATAGGCATAGGCAATTTTAAATCCAACCTCACATGGATAATGTGTTTCACTTAACTCTTAATGTGTTTAGGGTATGAAGATCAACTCTCAACTAGATTCCATACATAAGCTCATAAAAATTTTAATTTATAATAATCCACTTCGCAACCAATTATGTAAATGCAACAAGAACCATCAGGAGGACTTTCGCTCAATGGAAGACTTCAAAGAAGACTCCATTCGGCGGGGTTGTAATGGAGCTTGGTAAGGAATAAAATTTGGGAATCAAGACTCCTAAACTTCAACACAACTTATCCAAACCATATCTCCCAAAATAATGCACTTTTCAAACTTACTTTCTCATGATGAACTTCAACCTTTCCTTCAAACCCTAATAAACCTCTAAAAATTATAAATCTTGCAAGAAATAAAATAGATAAATATTGGTAGATTGTACCTTTTGAAGGTTTTAATTAAGCAATTATGCCCAATGAAAAAAAAACGGTTCCGCTATATACACCCCAAACCCTGCACGTCGAAATTGACGTGCAGGGTTAAAGTGTGTTAATTAATTTTTTAAAAGTGCTAATTAGTGAAAAAGGGTTGCACGTTGAAAAGAAGGTGCATTTTTTATGAAAGATTTGCGATGTATCTATCAACACCAAAAAAATGAGCCGCACGGTACTCTAATAAAAAAAAAATTAGCCGCCTTATCCCCCTTTCCTTTGCGCTTGTTCTCTACCCACTGCCTTCAACGACGCTGTTCAATTGCTCGCCACCTCTCTCCGTCAGCCCTACGAAGCTCTCCATCGCCGTCGATCTCGAAGCTCCTTCGGAGCCCCTTCGATCCTCGCCGACAGGCCATCGGTACTCCTTCAGAGGCTTTGCCGTCAGCACAACTTCTTCATTCCCCTCGATCTCAAAGCTCCTTCATCGTCGTCGATCTCGAAGCCTCGACGTCGTCGTCGGCGTCCCCGGCCACCGGTGAGGGGGGCGAGCGAGAGAGATGGCGGATCAAATGTAACCCCTCGACCTCGATTTCGCTCGCAGGTTTCTCTCTCTTTCTCTTCCTTCTTTCTTCCTTTGTAGCTAATCGACTAATTCTCCCTCTCTCATCTGCCATAGAAGGCGATTTCGTTAATTAGTTATTGATTTGTTGCGATTTTTTGGTCTGATTGTGGCTGGCATCTTAAGGTTCTGGCTTCGCTGTTCACTTATATTAGGTTGTAAATGAACTGCACATAAGGTGTTTGATAATATTCCTTACAGAAATCGCTTGGTTGCTTTCTTTTGGTTCCTAATTTTCTTTGGCTGATTTTGTAAATGAATTGCACATAAGGTGTTTGATAATATGCAGCTTGAAGGTATTGAGTTCATGTTGTACAAATTGGTGCCTGAACTATACGCATCAATTAGCTCTTCATTGGTTTTTAAATCATGTCATGTTCTTCATAATTAACACCTGTACACATGACTCGTTCAACTTTAATACATTTCACAATTGCTTTGTTAATTAAGTGATTAAATGAGGTGTAATGGATAATGTATAGGATGGCATGTGAACCTGGAGAACCGGAGGCAATAAGGGAATGGGATGCCTGCAATGGTGGCTGCTCCCATTGCTCCAAACATTAACCGTTAGCCAAATTTTGTATATATATATATATATATATATATATATATATATATATATATATATATATGTATACATATAATTTCCAAGCGATTGGATTTTTTGGGAGGACAAATCTTAATTTCATCGGAATTTCCTTGTAATTTGGTGTGCTTAATTGATGTTTTTGAATCTTTTGATGTGTTACCGTGTGATGTTTGTGGACTCATATTTATAGGGTGTGAATATGAGCTTCTGTAGCTTTAAAGCAGCTTGTGCTTTGTGTAAACATTCTTTCAACTGTTTACTGTTTGTTCCTTTTTTCCTTTACTCAAGGTCATGAGTTGCTGTTGTTTAGGACTCCTAAATAATTAGTGATCTTATCATTGCAAAGCTATTATCTTTTTCGGGTTAACTTGTGAATTTTGAGTCACTACTAAATATCGGACCTAATGTAACGCCCCAAATCAGTTACCTTAAGCCTTAAAACCGTCACTATAGGTCTATGGTAACGGTTTTCCCTCCGCTACAGTAGGTGCCGTTAGCGTAGATCTAGGGTAACGGTATGCTACCCTATGGTAACACTTTGTTATAATAAGCAACATCCATTGCCATAGACAAACAACTGTTACCGTAGACCTCTATGGATAATATACAAAATGTTACCCTAGGTAAAAAAAGGGTTACGTTAAATAGATTTTTCAAATGTAATGACATGCTTTTTAGCTCGGGTTTTCAGAGACCCGAGCTAAAGTGTACTTTCTTATCAAAAAATATTACAGGGGTATTAGGTATACCCCTCCACCACTGCTAAACACTCCTAAACGCATGTTCATAACAAGAACGAATACAAACTCACACATAAATATGACAATAGATTGAAAAGGAATGAAACCTCTTTCATTCAAACATTAAATCTTCAATACCACCAAACCTTTTATGTTTTTTTCGATCCAAAAGAAACAAAGTATATAAATAACAATCATATTTCATGTCTAATATAGATAAAATTCATAGATAAATCAAAACAGCATAGAATCACAAATTGTTCTCTTTAAAATGTGGTCCAATCCTTTGACATTTGATCATTCAATAGTTTAAGTCTCCTCCAAGAAAAGATCATCATGGTCTTACTTCATGACCAGCTCCACCCTCTTTCAAGATATATTAAGCCCTCTGCACCAAACAAAAATCACAAAGTCAAATAAGCATCTCAAGTTTCCAACCATTTTATCTCTTAAGAAAAAGAGATGGAGAAGCACAAGTATCCTGAATTCAAAGTCTTCACCTTATTTGTAGCTAATTGAACTATATATGATACCAAATCACAACCAACTTTCACCATTGAAACTTGGAGAAGTTAATATCATATAAAAGAGATTAAAGACAAACACTTTATACAAAATCAACTCATAAAAAATAACAACCCATAAATAAATCTAATAAAAAAAAGTACTAAAACATGCAAATCAAGGGATTTAAACCTGTGGTAGTGGATAAATTTCAACATCACAGATGAATCAACCTCTAGTCACGAGTTCTCTCAAACGGAAGAACAATCCTTTGACATGGGAACAATTTGCTCAATAATTTGTTAACCCGGCCATTTGACCTGAAAAAGATATCAAGAAAGTTGTGGATAATTTACATAATGATCTTCAAATGTCATGTACACATTGAAATTGGGTATATTTCAAGTCAAGCTTATCAGCTTGTGATTCTACTTAGTTCCATAAATGCTTGCATTAATTAGATTGTACAGAGAATGAAAGGTAAGAACATGAACTGATAGAAATGTCATTTAATCCACATAATGATGAACTCTATTAAACCTAATAAAGTACTCTTTGAACAACTATTAAACCTAATAAAAAATATTAGCTAGTAAAAAAAACGGGGGAGAAGCCTAAAAAATTTAGCTAATAAAAATCAATGTGACTCTCTTCATAAAGGATATTGAACAACTATATATTAATGCACTGACAACCGTGTTTGAACATTTGACTCTATAGAAGAAAAGAGGCTATGACCTTAACTCCATACTTTCTACACATTCTATGTTTTCAAATGCCTGTGGATAATTGTAATGTATACTTTTACACATTCCAAGTAATGTTAATACACAAACTCACATAGCACATCAAAGCTTGATGGCTGCAAATACAAGTGAATAGGTTGATGTATCATCACAAGAAGTGAAAGCATTGAAAACAAATTTGACTCTATTTCACATATCGACTGCCTAGTGAAAAAGGGATTCTTGAATAACTCTCCACTATTCTAATTGTAATATTATAAGATGTCGCCAACTGCAAGGTTAATAGGCAAGTATGAGATATTATATGGATATCTTATATCATGTATAGGTCACATTATTTTAAAAAGCGGATTTAAAGATTCGAAAAAGATAGAAAACCTTGAGTTGAACGGTTCCAAAGAATATGACAGTTTATTGCCTGCAGTATAAGTAGCTGTTACAAGGTTAGAGTACCTTTGCCTGATGTCTCTCAAGAAATAGGTTAAACCTTTACCAAACAGCTAAAATTAAGTGGCAATTGGTTTCTTTTACTCCATTTAAAATACAATTGGTAGCTGATTAATCATGGACAAGTATGAATGTGAATCATTCTAGAAATGACAACTCTGCACATGGAAACATCAACAGAGAAACATCATTTCAATTGACTTTTAATATCAATATATTTATAAAATTCTAAAAGCAACTATTTGATGAATTCTAAAATCAAGTAAAGATCCAATTACACTATAACTAGCTGTAGAAATAAGAAGTGATGTAAATATGCAACCAAATACCACCAGATATATAGTTAAATGAGAAATCAACTTAAAAGAAGAACTAATTTATCCACTCAATTCACATTGCCCAATCGATATAATTTTATTATTGAATTCATTAGGATCCCCCTTCGTAAAACACATGACATTACAAAAACAACTATATCTCATCGATCTCACTTCCATCTATTATAAAGGTTTTAGGATGTTTAACTTGAACATAAGAGTACTAAATCAAAACCTACATTCGACATAATATTGCAATTTGACAGAGAAACTCACCCAAGTGCTTCGGATCGGTGAAAGTTGGGACACCAGAGGTGTTGCCAAATGCGGGGTCTCAATAGAGGATGCACAACAGTTCAAGAGGGATGCTCACGAGCAAGCAATCCACCTGTGGGGGTTTAAGCTCAGAAAGAGGGGAAAGTTCAAAGAAGGGGGTTAGGGTTCCTAGATGTTTCTGAAATTGAAAGGAGGGAGATGGGAAGGGACTTACCAGAAGAGGTTCGGCAACGGAGAAAGGTAGTAGAGGTCCGATTGGGTCATCAAGCGAAACCCTAGATCTGTGAAGGGCAACGGGTAAGCACAAGTAGGGAGAGGGAGAGAGAGAGAGAGAAACAAAGGCAGAACTTGGAAGGGGAGAGGGAGATGGCAACGACGATTCCCTGTGGTGCTAGCGTGGCACGACAAGGCGATGGTGGTGGCTCCTCCCACTGGTTGTTATTATGAGGAAGGGAAAGACGAGGTGAGGGAGAGAACCTGTTCCTGCGGGAGAAGAGAAAGAAGAAGAATGAGAGGTCAGATAGAACAAGAGGGGAGAATTTTGGGCTTTTGCCCTTGTAACATTTTAATTCCCGCCCGCTAAAGAATTTTTAGCGCCATCGAACCAAAAAAAAAGAAAAGAATTTGTAGTGCCTTTTGTTTTTTTCTCTTTTTCACACCGTTACAAATACACTGCTGAAGTGTTACAATAGACTAGGTTCTTACCATGTAAATATTGTACCATTACCATAGCCTATTTGTTGTAACGCTTTAAACAAACCGTTACTACAGTTAGTCTATTGTTGAAAAACCATGACAATTTTGCTGTTACAGAAAGTCAAATATTTAGTAGTGAGTACTTGTTTTCTATTTTCATTAATAACAATTGGTTCCTTTCTATTTGTTTATTGCTTGCTAGCTAGTTGACAACAAGTTTTTAACTCCGCTTGTGTTTTGATACACAACTGATCCCAAGCTCGGAAAAAAGGAGGAGGGGAAACATGTTATGTGGTATTTTATGTTATTAGATTCTTAAATGTCATCACAAATATGTCACCAATAAAAATGTTATCAATGAAGTGTAATCAAATTTTATGCTCATATGTTATCAATTGTATAGAAATGTCATCAACAAATAATGTCATCACAAATGATTGAGATCAATGAGGTGTAATCACAAATGCCATCAATGAATAAAAGTCATCATTAAAAGATGTCATCAATGAAGCTTAATCACATTTTATGCCCCTGTGTCATCAATTGTATAAAAATGTCACCATAAATGATTGCATCAATGAAGTGTAATCACAAATGTGTCATCAATGAAAAAAAATTAGAATTAATGAAAACATATTGATATACAATTAATTAATTAAAAAAAGTGGCATCAAACGATTTGATTAAAAAAGTGGCATCAAATAATTACATTAGAACAATGACATCAAAACACTACTTTGAAAAATTGGCATCACATTAAAGAAAAAAATGTCATTAAAAAAATGGCATTAAAACTATACTTTAAAAAATGGCATCACGGTAAAAAAAATGACATCAAAAAAGTGGCATCAATCGTCAAAGGTAAAAAAATGGCATCACAAAAAAGTGGCATCAATGATTAAGGTGAGGTGAAGGAATGGGGGAAGGAGGAGGAAGGAAGGGAAGGAAGGAGGAGAAAGCAGCATAAAATGATAACCCAATTGAAAAAATTTCATCAATATTCTATCAAGAAATGGCATCAAATCAAAAAAAAAAATTCCGTACAAATTGGTCAACGGACGTTGACCGTTGACCAGTCAACACCGATTGATCAATGGTCAAACAATTGACCATTGACCCTTACTACTAATTACCTAAGGGGTACATCTCATCTAATTTTTTTTAAGGAGACTAATTATCTAATTGGATTTTTCTAAAGGTATAATTAGCAAATTCACCAAATAAAATAACTAAGTGTTATAATATTATCTTGTATTATTATATTGGGATGGATAAACAATGGAAACCCTAGTTCCCTTTGTATACTCCATTATAATGGGTCATTTGGAACCCTAATAAAGACATCAGTTTTTCCTCTCTTCTCTCTATGCCTTCGCATCTCTAATCTCTATTTCCTTCGGTTTATCACACATTATCAGCACGATGTTGCTCAAAAAAATAAAAAAATTAGGGTTTCACGAGAGGCGACGTCAATTGTAGATGAGATTGCCGCAATTGCCAGGCACCCCATATGGATTATACGGTAAGAAATCTTCATCTTCATGGACTATACGGTAAGCAATCTCCATCTTCATTCATATATATCGATAATTACTACTATTCTGTTTTATACATTCATTCAGATGCTAGTTAACTTGATTTTTTATTAAATATATTTACCTCTCGTTTGTTTTTTTGGTAGAGAAAGGTAATGATTACCCTTATAAATATAGTCCATATTTAAGTTAAGATTCATTGATCACTATTCTAATCATTCCCCTTCTTCTCCCATTTTTCATAAAAATTTGTTACCCTTCTATTCCCTAATTTGAAGGAGGGTAACTATGTGGCCGATCACCTTAGGCGATTGATTGCTTCCTTAGCAACGGTGCCAATTTGTTCGCTGTATAGGGATGCGTGTAGGGATTCAAATAATTCAAAATATAACAATTCACAACTAGACTACTCCCTGGCTCAAACAAATAATACAAGAATCCCCTTCCTTGTAGTAGTAGGGTAATTCAGGATCGAATCCACGAGGAGGTATGTCAGCGCTTCCCTTGTTGTGGATCAAAGCTTTCGACCTCAGAAGACACTCGATATCGATGTGTCTGGTCGATATCGACCTCAGTTCTGGTCGATTTCCAGTACAGTTCCTGCAGAAGACAAAAGCAGCAAAGTTGACGTCGAGCAAAGACCTCGATATCGACGTTAGACCTCGATATCGACCTTTACAGTCGATTCCGATGTTTGTCACAGAAACTGTAATTCGTAACCAATTGTCGAAAAAGAGTCTGAAGAACGTAGAATGGTAAAGAAGGATGATCAGAAACAAAACTAAGACTTTTATATAGATTCAATTAATTAAAAGCTTCCAAAGTCGGGGTTTCATGCCACAACGATAACAATGCAAGTTTTATGCTAAAGTTATGAAATTTAATGTCTTTCCGTCAAATAACTTTCGTTATCAACACTTAGGTGATTAGAGGCTCTCGCATAGTTCCTAAGAGTTACTATCCAATTCATGAGCAATTCAAGTTCACAATATGAGTGGCTTTCGCTTCAATAATGCAAATAATGAATCTCCCTAACTTTCGCAAAGGATCATGCATGGGATAGAAGACGGAATCGCATAAAAGGCATACCTTTGATGCACTTACCCTACATCGTTATCGCCGGGTTCACCCCGACCCTAGAAGTGGGTTGACTACTCGCTCCTCATCATGCACATCATCATCATTGTTGAAAGAAAAATACTTTGAATTAAACTATGAAAGAAAGTACAACCGAACAAGCCAAATCTCCGCTCTCGCTTCTCTCCAACTCACTCCGTCTTCTCTCTCTCTTCTAACTCGTTAAAACTCAATGTAAAACTGGAATTGGATCTGAAATTGAATGATATTGGATGTTATTGAATGCCTAAACTCAGCCCTAATGGCCTCTATATATAGATATCGAACTTTGCTATCCAAAGACTCGAAACTTTATCTTTATTCTCTAAGATAAAACTTAAATAAAGTAAAAACTAAAAACTCCTATGGTAAATCGGCTTCATATGATAGCCCTAATGTTGATGATAAGAAATCTCGACTTTTGGATAGACGTGCAAGCTTCGGATAGAATTCTATCAAAATCTGAGTCGGATTCTTCTGCTGGGCAACATCGATATCGACCTCTGTGAAAGACCACCCGTGGGCCCCACCTGGATCCGAAAAAAAAAGAGTTTCCCTTTTTCCACTTACCTTTTACCCACTTTCCCTTTTAACCATTACCTTTATCCCATCTTCCCCTTTTACCATCTTCTTCCTCCTTCCAAAAACCTCCATTAAAGCCCCTCCAAGCTTTCAAACCTCCATAGCCACACCACTACCTTCGAAACCCCGAAACCAAATTCCGGCCCCAGATCCCGACTCCCGACGAGCCGATCTACACAACCACACCACATTCGCCATATTCCGACCACCCCTCAATCACACCATCCCCACAAGATCACACCAATCCATTCCTTTCTTCCACCATTGCGTAGATCGGGTCGTGTTTGGAATCTTTCGTGAAGAAATTTTGGAATTCCGACGTTCGGGCAATGACGCCGGAGTTTCAAAGGGTCTGACTCGCTCCCGCAGAACACTCTCTGCCACCACAGTCGCCACCAAGATTTTCGCTGCTAGCGACAATTTTCGTTGACAGTGAACCACCAAGCCCAGCGAAGCCAACCAAGTGATCCCATTCGCTGCCAGACAACACCTTTTGCTCCCAGCGAGTCTTGCCCAGTACGCTACAACCCAGGAGTGACACCATCCACTGCCAGTGAGCCGGATTCGCCACCAGCAAGCCTTGCCAGCTTCTCAACAGTGCTCAGCTTCCTCGGCCTGACTCGATTCGCTGCTAGCGAGCCCCACCCGCTGCCAGCGAGATTCCTGCAGAACCTTGGTTCTTTTGTGAGTCCTCGGTCTTCCTCATTTTTATAATATTTTTCATGGATTCTCCTTCCATATAGTTAGACCTAGAGGATTGACTAGAGCTCAAAGGACTAAGTGGGAGGAGCTTGGACCTAGGCGGTACATTTCAACCAAATTCTTTGATATTCACACATTGCGATTGTTGGGACTTGAGGAGAGTGTGCGGGTTTTTATGAACATAGGAGAAATTGATGGTTTGGTAGACAAGTGTGTTCGCACTTATCTGGATTTTTTTAGGGAGTTTCTAGCAACCTTTGCAATGTTTGGTGACGAAAACTTTGTTTTTTGTTTGGGTGGGGAGAACAGAGCTATGACTTTCACAGCTTTGAGAGATATATTTGGGATCACGAGCGAAGCCAACTCCCATTGGTGTCATCTTCCACGTAGCTCCTCTCCTCCGCGGATATGGTTTGACGCCACACAAAAGGTCATAACCTCCGGCAATGACTATAACTCTAGCATCGTCCACCCATCCCTTAGGCTTTGCCACAAGGTGTTGAACAACACTTTTTTGGGCATGCCGAGATAAATAAGGTCTCCAAAGGGAGTTGGGCGTGGATGACTTGTTTGTTGCCAAGAGCGTGGGAGACTCCTGATTGGGTGGATCTCTTCTTTCGAGCTTGTGACGAGGCTACCAATACCCATTTAAGGAAGGAAGAGGTAAAGATTGGGTTTGGGGGTTTGATTACATTGATTGCGCTCGAGCTTGATATTGATTTGAACACTTATATTCCTCTCACGGACAACTTTCGGCTTGATTTGGAGTCCCTTAGAGGGCTAACATAGTGAGGGTGAATGATGATGGCCGGAGTTTCATTTGGTACGTCGGGAACGATAGGTCCCATACCTAGGTACTCCCTCGCCCATTACCCACGGGTCCCTCCCCCGCGGATTTATATATTCCTTCCGACGCCCTACCATTGGCGCCACCTCCCGCGGCCAACGAGGAAGTTTATGAGGAACTTTAAGACAAAGGTTTGGAGATGGAGTATGAGCCAATGCGATTGGAGACACTCTATCCAGGAGAGTCTTATGGCGGGGAGCTAGTTCCTCACATGGCGGGTATCATGAGTCTTATGATGGATATCCATCCTATGGCTATTTTGAGAGTGCCTTCCATCATATCAACGATCATCAAGATGCCATGGATCGACGCATTGAGGAAAACCATACCATTCTCATGGAGAAACAACGAAAGAATCATGAGGAGATCATGGCCAAATTCACCGCTTGGGCACCATTTGGTTGGCAAAACCAATTTCCACCACCACATTGAGTTCGTAAGTCTTCTTCTCCCTCGCCTATTTAAATTGTTTAAATTTTTGTTATCCTTATTTCATTAGGGACAATGAATATTTAAGTGTGGGGGAGGGGTTTAGTGTACATATTGCATTAGTTAGGTCATATTTAAGATTTTCGCATGCATATCATATTTACTTTCTAGCATTTTTTTTTCTATTTGCATAATGAAAAAAATTGAAAAAAAAATTCCAAAAATATCATGCATTGCATTCTTGTATTATGCAAATACCCATCTTGCCTTAATTGCCCTCTATTCTTTTTGAGTTTGTGAGCTTAATCTATAAATCCCATGATATGTTTGAATTGGCTAATCTTGTCACATACTTGTGATTTTCATTGGAGCATGACTTGTTAGTTCAATTGAGCAAGTATGATTCTTATAGACATTATTGAAATCCAGCAAAAACTTATCCTAGTGAGAAATTTTGGCCTTATAGGGATTTTCATCATATTTATTCCCTTTTGCTTTCTTGTGTGACATTATACTCTCCTTATGCAATTACCTCTTGAGATTGACATTGTTATCTATATTTGAGGCCGAATTTATATGTTTATTGCTTATGAGTTTCAAATAATAGAGGCATGATTTTCTTAGCCATATTATTATCCATATCCACCCTACATATGTGTCCTTTGCTTGTAGCCAAATTTGAGCCTTAGCCTTTTTTTTGAAGCTCCGTAAAATTTATCCTGGCTGATGATGAGCCTTACCCTATCTGGGGATTAGGATTAGAATTGGTAAATGGTTGATTTGTTTGAGTGAAAAAGAGAATATTGTTGAGAGAGTTACAAGTTTGGATGATTATGTAATTTTGGTTAATGAAATAAAAGAGAAGAAGAGAAGAAGAAAAAAAAAAGAACATGATTTTGAGTTTTTTTTTTCATTATGAATGTGAGAGTTGGAATATAATCTTTGGTTGAGAGATGAATGTCTTTTATGAAGTTGTTGTGCAAGCTTGAGTTGAAGATGATGTTTTTGAGAGAGTGATGGTTGATGTTTTGATTATCTAGGATCTTAATTCCCGAATTTTAAGCACCACATGACCATAAATTCTCCTTGTCCTTACTTCCTTACCAAGCCCCACTAGAACTGTGATAAAAGACCTCTTGATGTTGCTTAAGAGTGATGACATTCGCGGTGGAGACTATGTGATATATGTGTCAATTTCTATGTAGCTTTTTGCATTTTGGATTGAGTTGAGAGATACATTGTTAAGCCTAAACACATGAGAGTGAGAGCAAACACATAATCCCAGTGAGGTTGGATGAGATGTGCTTTATTTTGAATCGCTCTTATACTTGCTAGGATGTTAGCTTTCATGTTCATGGCTCCTCCACTTTGATGTTGCTTTTGACAAGGTTAGTGCTTGAAGATTATATGTGTGGGATGATGGTTTTGTTCTTCTTTATTTTGCATTGCTTGAGGATAAGAAAAAGGTTAAGTGTGGGGGAGTTTGATAATGCATATTTTTAATAGGCATTATAGGGTAGTTTAGATGCATTTACATTGTAGAATATGCATGTTTAGTATTAATTTAGATTAAACTATTTTTATGGAAAAGTTCGAAATCTACGCTATTTCGGTTAAATTGTGCAGAATTGTAGATCCAACATGGTGGAAAGCAAGGGAAACGTGCAAAACATGCCCAAGTGAAGTCAAGAAATCAAGCTAAGAAGAGAAAGAAAGAAGTAAAGAAAGAACGGGGAAAGAACGAAGAGAAACAAAGTTTCTGGGCTAGTTTTGCTGCCAACGAGTGATGCTCGCTGCCAGCGAGTCGAGTCAGCTGAGAAGGAGCCCAACAAGCGAGCACAGAGAGCCAGTGAGGGGAACCAAGGAAGCACCCAAACAACCCAGCATCAATCGCTGCCAGCAATTGATTTAGAGAAATCACCATAGAAGAGAAGAGAGCTTACGTAAGCCATGAGCGTCTAATTTTTCCTAGTGTTTAGCCTACGTTTTCGAGACTTGGTTGGTGAATTGTGAGTTTTTAATTCAAGTTATCTTTCCTCTATTATAATTACTTCAACTTCCTTGTGCTTATTGTTATGTTATTGATGTTATCTTGCTTGGCTAACTAGATAATATTGATTTCATGCTAGGATTTAATACTTTCGTACTTGTGTTATTTCCAAAGTAGCATGCATAAGATTGTGGATTCCGTGTTCGAAGCATGATTATGTCAGAAGTTGACATATATCTTAAACATCGATTTTCCGTGTTTAATTGGTGTTATTTATGTGCTCAAGTTCTTGGGACGTTTTGCTATCTCTTTGTTAAATCTTAACCGTGTTGGGATTACATAGGGGTGTAAGGGATTAATTGGACTCATAGGACTTTTAATCTATATAAACCAAGACGAGAGCAATTTGTAGGAAAGTTAATAACTTGAAAAGGATTCGATGATCGATAAGCCAACCAATGTCAAAGAATACGTAGGTGGAACCGTTCTCTACTCTTGATTTTATCACAACATTCCGTCTTTACTTTATTTTGCTTATTCTCAATTAAAAGTCGCATCTTTTTCCACTTTTGTTACTTGTTGGTGATTAAATTGCATTGTGAAATCTTAAGTCTCCCAAGGATTCGACCCCTTTCTTGCCGATTATACTAATTTGTGAGAGTGGGAACTATTTGATTGGGAATCAACTATTTTCATCCCGTCGCAGGACAACCACAAGAAAATCCAAAGGGGCAAGCTGGGCACATTTCCACTGTCAATCTAAGGAGTGGACGTCAATTGCACGAGCCAAGGAGCAAAAGAGAAGTCACTAAAGATGCAGTCGATGTCGACACCCCGGTTGATGTTGAGGGCCCTGTCGACGTCGACTACCAACTCGATGTCGAGCCCACCACTCCAGCGCCAAAGAAGCCAAAGGACCACTCAATCTCAAGTGACCCACTCGATATCGACTCCATAGTCGATGTCAACACCTCTACAAATCGACAACAACTTCAGACACCTCCGAGGTCGACCAACCCTGTCGATATAGACCCCTCTGTCGATGTCGACCAGTTGAGAAAGCCAAAGTCAATCCCTTTGGCTCCTAAGTCAATGAAAGCACTCTCATTCCCCTCCAAGGCGCTGAAAGACCCGGCGGACACCAAGTTTAGGCGCTTCGTGAAGATCCTACAAGGACTCAACGTCACCATCCCACTCACGGAAGCCCTAAATGGGATGTCGGCATACATGAGGTTCCTAAAGGAAATCTTATCTAAGAAGAGGTCCATCATTGAGATCATCGACGAATGAAACTCCATTGAATTCCCTAAAAATCGCGACGATCCAAGCAAGTTTGCGATAACGATAGGGGTAGGTAAGCATCAATTCAAAGCCCTTTGTGACCTTGGGGCAAGTGTAAGTTTGATGCCCCTATCGATATGGCAACAAGTTGGGGTAGAAGCATTGGAGCCCGTCGACATGAAGCTCTACATGGCGGACAACTCTTTCGTGAGACCCGCAGGGGTTGTGGATGATGTCCCTGTCAAGGTGGGCAAGTTATTTATACCCACGGACTTCATCGTGTTGGACACGCCAGAATATCCCATTGTGCCTATCATCCTTGATAGGCCATTCTTAGGAACCGCTGATGTCAACATATAATATGAGGAATGACACACTTACAATCACAATCGGGAATGAGATCGTCGAGTTCCACTTCAACCCGACGATGAGTGAAACAAAAAGACTAGAAGAAGTTGGGCTTCCACCTGCGAGGGAGAAGCTTCGCAAGTACTTGTTGGCGAGGATAGAAGCTGCAAAGAGAGTCGAGATCGACTGCCCCCAATCGAGATCGACCACGGTACTCGATATCGACCCACTAGACTCGATGTCGACTGCCACTGATGATCAACCGAGTTGCCATGAGCTTTAGTATGGGGTACCCAGTACCGAGGTCGAACACACTAACTCGACATCGAATACTGAACTCGAAATGAACACCACCAAGTCGATGTTGACTGACCCTCAGCCCGAAGATCAATGTTTCAGGCCCAAAAAGGTAAGCTCAGGTATGATCTCTAACCCTCCTTTGTCCATTACTCGATATCGACCCACTAGACTCGATGTCGACTGCCACTGATGATCAACCGAGTTGCCATGAGCTTAAGTATGGGGTCCCCAGTGCCGAGGTCGACCACACTAACTCGACATCGAATACTGAACTCGAAATTTACACCACCAAGTCGATGTTGACTGACCCTCAGCTCGAAGATCAATGTTTTGGGCCCAAAAAGGTAAGCTCATGTATGATCTCTAACCCTCCTTTGTCCATTACTGATGATTCTACTAATGGGAGGGTCAAAGCTCCATGGTTTGCTCATGTTAGCAAAATTAGGTCAAGGAAGAGAATGAAGGATCCAAATAAAGAACCTAACGGAGAAGAAGTCCTAATTGCTGAGCTTGGATACTATCAAAAGGACCTAGAAAGGAGCCCTCCCCTAGAGGGTCTTGATGCATTGACGGAGAAGTCGGCCTAGCAACTCAAAAATCTAGAGCTTGTACATAAAAATTTAAATTTTCCGCTTAGAAGGTTTTTAGGATTTAAATTTTGGATTTTGGTTTGAAACTTTGATAAACCGTGGTTTTGTCTTTTATGTTTTATATTCTAACAAGAATTTCAGGTTGCCAAGCAAACGAAATGACGAAGGAGAAAAGAAGTCCCTGTAGAGGCACTCGAGATCGGCTAGGCCAGTCGACATCGACTGCCTAGGGTCGAGCCATCTCCTGTGATTGAGATCGATCACCCAAAAGTGAAAGAAAGTACTTGATATCGAGTAGGCCCCTCGATATCGACCACCCTTGGCGACCCTCGACTTCAATTTCTTCTTCAACACACTGATGCAGTCGACATCGACATCATGACTCGACATCGACTACTGGCATCGACACAACCTGAAATTGACCTCATCTGTAGGTTGCACTGTGAGTTTCTCTCTTCACCCTTGTTTTTCTTTTAATACAGTGAGGACATTTTATATTTTAAGTATGGGGTGGGAATGAAACATGTCTTGGCTTATGGTCAAATCTTGGCTTATTTTTAATTTTTGCATCGCATTTATGTTTAAAGTTTATGCATTAGTTCTTTAGTTTCATAAAAATGTAAAAATAAAAAAAAAATAGAAAATGTCAAAAAGAAACAAAAAAAAGCATATTTAGTTTGTTTTAAGCCCTACTTAGATGTCCAATGTTGAAAACTCAATAGCTGACTTGATCATCTAAATCCTATGGCATATTTGGATGGTTTACCTATGTCCTTAAAATTGTTTTTATGTAGATTGTGAACGTGTGATGAAATCGAGCACATATGATCCTAGGCTAAAAAGCAAAATCCAACAAAATTGTCCTAGTGAAAATGTTGGCCTATAGGGAGAACATTAAAAATCCCTCTGCTTTCTTAAGTGTATTTACTCTTCCTATGCATCTCTAAATGTTGTGATAGTTATTCAAAGTCAATACATATATATATATATATATATATATATATATATATATGTATATTTATTTTTATGAGAATTAAATGATGGAGGCATCTTTTAAGCCGTTTTTATCCCCTCTTTACCTACCCTGCATTATCTTTGCTTGAAACCAAAACATTAGCCTAAGCCTATATATTACAAACTCCACAAAATTATCCCTAGGCGAATTGAGCCTAGCCTTCATTTGGGAATTGAAACTTAGAATGGTTAGAATAATATCTTGTGGAAAGAAAGTACATATGTTTAAGTTTTGAGTAAAGAAGAATTAGGGGTTAGTAAATATTTACATCTTGTCACATATTTGTAAAAGGATTTTTGGCTCACATTATAAATGCACATATTTATTTATTTATTAATTTTCGTTCAAAAAAAAGAGCTAGACGTTATATTAAGTGCATGAGCCAACTATTCCTTAGTGTGATAAACCGAAGGAAATAGAGATTAGAGAGGCGGAGGCATAGAGAGAAGAGAGGAGAAACTGATGTCTTTATTAGGGTTCCAAAGGACCCATTATATAGGAGTATACAAAGGGAACTAGGGTTTCCAGTGTTTATCCATCCCAATATAATAATACAAGATATTATTATAACACTCCCCCTTGGATAAACATCCCTAAATATTATAAAAATATCATATTAAAAACCTCGCCTAGAAAACCCAATGAGACCAAAACTAAGACCAAGGAAAAAATAAAAATGGCATGTGATACGCTTTGGTGATACTGCCTCGTTAAAAACCTTGTTATGAAAACCCAGTGGGATAAAACCTGATCGAAGGGAAAAAGAGTGCAATGCGTATATACTCCCCCCTGAAGTCAACACCCTTCTTGTAGTCTTCTCATTCGCGTAAGCTCTTTGAACTTCTTGATGGTGCTGATTGTATGAGCTGCATAGTCGAGTCTCAACATTGCCTTTGACATGTATAAGTTGAGATGTCTTCATACATTGCAATTGACTTTGAATGCTTGACTTTCATTTGCTAGTGTTGAGCTGCTTTCAATGCACAAACATAAGGTACTTCAGGACCTAGTGTGACGGGGCTTTTACATTAATGCTTCAGGCATTTTCAATCGATCTTTTTCATTTATATGCGTATGCAAGTAACACGTCTGTCATTTACATTTAGATCCAAAATTATATTCACTTCTGGTGAATATATTCTCCATATAACCTTTGATAGGTTTTTATGCAATCAATTTGGCTTTATATTTTATTTTGTACGAACACCCACTTAAAACCAAATGATGTTACACTTTCCGGTGTTGGAAGTACGGGTCCAATGCCATCATGCTTAAAGAATGTATTCTTGCATGAATTTCCTTTTTTTCTAGCTCTTTACTATCATTTCGATGTTGACGTCCATTATTTATTTGATGATCATCATATTCTCATAGGCTTTTTCCATTTCTGGTGAATCGTATACCAAGAGCCTATGGATCTCCAACACTTCTGGTGTACTCGAAATCCACTTGATATTCATTGAGTTGGAGTTACTTCTGGAACTTCCAAATGAGCTAGTATGATTTGTGACTGTAATTATTACTTTCTTGGCCTTTAGCAAATGCTTATTTGTCAAACTATACAATCATGTCATATATTGAACTTCTGGTTCACTTGTATTTATCCGCGGATAGGAAATGAAAGAGAAGTTGCTTTTGTGCAATCTTTTTCTTAATATTTATTCTCATTTCATCTCCCCCTAAACACCGAGCATTTGATCACCATTATAAAGATCTAGGTATTTGATATCAATAGGGACTCAAACCCCATGAATCATCCAACTTCTTTGTGGTCTCATTGTAGTTCATTTGGAGGAGGTACGTCTCGGAACATGTGTTGCTCATTCAACACCTTTGAATGGCATGCTCTCTTCTGGAGATAATTAGGGAGATGTTATTGTGTCAAATTCGAAATGCAAACTAGCTTGCATGGGCCCATTTGACTAACAACTCTTCTGGGTCGTCGTGATAACATTCTCTTCCTGTTTGTTTCATATGACCAAGTGTCGAGGCATCTATAATATTGGAATTACACTGGTCTATATGGTAGTGTTCCATAGGTGTCTCATTGTATCCAATCAAGAGACATTAGAGACTTTGCATTTACTCTCAATATAGGCGGCCTTGTTGTTAATTTGCCAAGAAAACAGACCATATATGTTCGGTCACCCTTATTGAGGATCTTCGGGTCCTAGGATCTTCTGGTCTTTTTTAGTGGGTGTCTATGTGAATTTCAATGATCCCGCACATCATCGATTCACATGAGTGACCGGATGCCACAAAGAAAAAATATTTTATCATTAACTAACTTCCGGTTAGTGATAAGTTTCAATGGATAAATGAGTGTCAAATAAACAATATATATACATTCTCATTTCTGTAAGACTTGCTTCTGGCTAGTCATATGAGATATTGGTGTTCAATACCATGTCAATTCATACATATGTGTCATTGTTACTTCAGGTAACATGATCAATGCTCTACTGAAGTTATATGGTATTCATCTTGGTTTTTCCATTCAAGATTATTTGAGAAAACTTCAAGTTTTCAAAATTGGTTGACACTTATAAAACCATAATATTCAACCATTGAACTTTGTATATGGTGATCCATTTAATTTAGATGCCATTGAATGGGTATTGTCAGAACTTTTGTTGGTGTCATACTTCAGGTGTGAGTCATTTATAATGTTCTTCAAGACATTTAGAATTAACCGTATAACAGCTACCTAGCTATAAGGCACAACAATAACATCGGTTGCGCGCTTAACCTTAACCTCTTTCGTACCCTCTACTAGCGAGGGGCATGCTTAGAGGAATGTCAGGAAGTGGCATTGTTAACCGGATTGTATTATGTGGTTACTTCTATTGGTTGTACCAACCAATAAAAATAGTTCTGAATATTTCATAACCCACATTCCATGTACTTCTTCAAGAGTACAAATGATAAAATTAGGATCATTTACTCTTCTGGAGTTTGAAAAAACCTTTACTCTTCTAGAGTTCATCAGATTCTTTACTCTTCGGGAGTTAATAAAAATCCACTAGTAGAGTCTTCAGGCTCTTAGGTTGGTGTTGAAAAACTTCACAATCTTCGGGATTGTGGTAAACCTTTCTCCCAAATTTTCATTTGTCAAATAAAACTTCGTATTAGACACTCATGATAAGTTATTTATTCGGGAAACACTTTGGGCTTTGAATTATAATAAGTAAAATCATAACAATTTTATTCAATATAAAACAATGAATAAATAAACAAATAAATAAATAAAAGAAATTTGTATTTGTCCACTTCAGGTGGAGTCATGGAGAAACTTTTCAATTTATCATTTTCTTCAAGAAATGATTTTATTCATAAGATGATTCATTTGTCAACTTCGAGTGACAATTAGTCTCTATTATGTATAATTTGATCATATACTCCAAAAGATGATAAGTTGCATTGAAAAATATAGTAAGTTGTTGATGTGCGCGCAAATTGCCATATTTTCTATGCACATAAAAGTCCATTTTATCGTCTTTTGCATGCATATTAGTGGGAAAACAAGGGATTAGTGTAGTTTATGCTTAAATGTCAAATATATGGGTCTGCACGAATTTCTATGTGATTTTGCAGAAAACAGGATAAAAATGGACAGATTTGGAAGAGCGGAAAAAGAACTCGAAGTCTTCTGAAGAGGTCGAAATCGACTGGGGACCTCGACATCGAGTACAGCAGAGACATAGGAATCGAGCAGGAAATAAAGCAGAGCATGTCGACATAGAGAGGTCGATATCGATGTCTGATGGTCGATATCGATGTTTCCAGATCGAGCTAAATGATAGAAGTCGAGTGCCAGTCCGAGAAGGAGAAGGAGAGCTCGAGATAGAGTTTTACAGAGGTCGATATCGATGTTGCCCAGCAGAAGAATCCGACTCAGATTTTGATAGAATTCTATCCAAAGCTTGCACGTCTATCCAAAAGTCGAGATTTCTTATCATCAACATCAGGGCTATCATATGAAGCCGATTTACCATAGGAGTTTTTAGTTTTTACTTTATTTAAGTTTTATCTTAGAGAATAAAGATAAAGTTTCGAGTCTTTGGATAACAAAGTTCGATATCTATATATAGAGGCCATTGGGGCTGAGTTTAGGCATTCAATAACATCCAATATCATTCAATTTCAGATCCAATTCCAGTTTTACATTGAGTTTTAGCGAGTTAGAAGAGAGAGAGAAGACGGAGTGAGTTGGAGAGAAGCGAGAGTGGAGATTTGGCTTGTTTGGTTGTACTTTCTTTCATAGTTTAATTCAAAGTATTTTTCTTTCAACAATGATGATGATGTGCATGATGAGGAGCGAGTAGTCAACCCACTTCTAGGGTCAGGGTGAGCCCGGCGATAATGATGTAGGGTAAGTGCATCAAAGGTATGACTTTTATGCGATTCCGTCTTCTATCCCATGCATGATCCTTTGCGAAAGTTAGGGAGATTCATTATTTGCATTATTGAAGCGAAAGCCACTCATATTGTGAACTTGAATTGCTCATGAATTGGATAGTAACTCTTAGGAACTAAGAGAGCCTCTAATCACCTAAGTGTTGATAATGAAAGTTATTTGACGGAAAGACATTAAATTTCATAACTTTAACATAAAACTTGCATTGTTATCGTTGTGGCATGAAACCCCGACTTTGGAAGCTTTTAATTAATTGAATCTGTATAAAAGTCTTAGTTTTGTTTCTGATCATCCTTCTTTACCATTCTACGTTCTTCGGACTCTTTTCCGACAATTGGTTACGAATTACAGTTTCTGTGACAAACATCGGAATCGACTGTAAAGGTCGATATCGAGGTCTAACATCGATATCGAGGTCTCTGCTCGACGTCGACTTTGCTGCTTTTGTCTTCTGCAGGAACTGTACTGGAAATCGACTAGAACTGAGGTCGATATCGACCAGACACATCGATATCGAGTGTCTTCTGAGGTCGAAAGCTTTGATCGTGAGTACAACAAGGGAAGCGCTGACATACCTCCTCGTGGATTCGATCCTGAATTACCCTACTACTACAAGGGAGGGGATTCTTGTATTATTTGTTTGAGCCAGGGAGTAGTCTAGTTATGAATTGTTATATTTTGAATTATTTGAATCCCTACACGCATCCCTATACAGCGAACAAATTGGCGCAGTTGCCGGGGAAGCAATCAATCGCCTAAGGTGATCAGCCACATAGTTTTCCGCGCCCTTTTTGTCTTTGATTTCGATGTCGAACTCGCTCAAGAGCAAGATCCACCGAATAAGCCTTGGTTTGGTGTCCTTCTTCTTCATTAGGTACCTAAGAGCTGCATGATCGGAGTAGATTATTACCTTTGTGCCTAGCAAGTATACGCGGAACTTGTCTAAGGTAAACACCACGACCAATAGCTCCTTCTCCGTGGTTGTGTAGTTTCTTTGGGCTCCGTTTAACATCATCGAAGCATAATAGATGGCGTGTGAGGCTTTGTCAACCCTTTGCCCAAGCACCGCTCCGACGGCGTAATCACTTGCATCACACATCAATTCGAATGGGAGGGTGCACACCGGGGCTTGTATGATTGGTGCGGTGACAAGGCGACTTCTCAACTCGTGGAAAGCCTCCTTACACTTCTCATCAAACTCAAATGTGGTGTCCTTCTTGAGGAGTTCACAAAGAGGTGCGACGATCTTGGAAAAATCCTTGATGAATCGGTGATAAAATCCTACATGACCAAGAAAAGAGCGAACTTCGCGCACATTAGTGGGGCAAGGCAAAGATTGATGATGTCAATCTTTGCCTTGTCAACCTCAATTCCTTTTCGGGAGACGTTGTGACCTAAAACAATCCCTTGCTCAACCATGAAGTGGCATTTCTCGGAATTTAAAACTAAAGTTGTTTCAACACATCTCTTTAAACCTAATGCCAAATGGTCTAAGCAAGAGTTGAAATCATCACCATGAATGGTGAAATCATCCATAAAAATTTCGATGAACTTCTCAATTGATTCGGAGAAAATGCTTACCATACACCTTTGGAATGTACCCGGAGCATTGCATAATCCAAAAGGCATGCGGCGATATGCAAAAGTGCCGAAAGGACATGTGAACGTTGTGTTCTCTTGGTCCTCCGGTGCGATGGCAATTTGAAAGTAGTCCGAGTAGCCATCCAAGAAACAATAGTAAGCTCTTCCGGTGAGGCGCTCCACCATTTGGTCAATAAATTGGAGGGGGAAGTGGTCCTTGCGAGTCTCAGCATTCAATTTGTGATAGTCGATGCAAACTCTCCATCCGGTTTGGACTCGCGTGGGCACTAGCTCTCCTTCTTTGTTCTCCACGACTGTGATGCCTCCTTTCTTTGGAACCACCTGCGTTGGACTAATCCACTTACTATCGGAGATAGGATAGATCATACCAGCTTGGAGTAGCTTTAGAACTTCCTTCTTGACCACCTCCATCTTTGGTGGATTAAGTCTCCTTTGGGGTGGCCTTGATGGTTTGGCTCCTTCCTCCAAGAGTATGCGATGCATGCACATGGTTGGGTTTATTCCTTTGATGTCCACGATTGTTCATCCAAGGGCCGTCTTGTGTTGCTTAAGCACCGCTACCAACCTTTCCTATTGCTCAAGATTGAGCTTATTTGATATGATGACCAACAAGGTATCTCCATCACCCAAGAAGGCATACTTGAGGTGATCTGACAATGGTTTAAGCTCTATCACGGGTGCCTACATAATAGAAGGCAAAAGCTTCTCGCTTGGGAGGGTTAGTGTTAAGGCATCATTCCTTCGGTGCGTATGTTGGGCCTCTAATGCCCCCAAAACTTCATTCAAGTAAGGTGAAATAGAATATTGGAGTGAAAGCTCATCTAGAGGGGTTTCTAAGGCTACTTGCAATTCATCTTTTCCATTAAGATCAAAAACATCTTCTACACAAGGTTCAATAGTATCAATATCAAATAGAGAGTGTTCATCAAGAGGATACTTCATTACATCAAATATGCAACTCTACCTTCTCTCCATCGAACTCCATGGTAAGTGAACCTGCATAGACATCAATCTTTGTTCGGACGGTCCTTAAGAAGGGTCTACCCAAGAGAATAGGCGCCTCCGCTACTCCATGCTCCATGTCTAAAACAAAGAAATCTGCGGGAAAGATTAGCTTTTCCACCATAACTAAAAGATCTTCTACAAACCCCCTAGGATAGATTTGAGAACGATTTGCCAATTGGATCACAACTCTAGTTTCTTGCAAATTACCAAGACCAAGAGATTTATAAAGGGAGTATGATATAACATTAATGGATGCTCCTAAATCTAATAAAGCATGATTGAACTTAACATCTCCTATCGTGCAAGGGATAGTAAACATACTTGGGTCGCTACACTTTTCGGGCATACGCCTTTCTAACATAGCAGAGACATGTTCACTTACTTGTACCTTTTGCTTCCCCTTCAACTTTTGATTCCTTTTGACCGTGCACAATTCCTTCAAAAATTTTGCATAACGAGGAATAACTTTGACTAGTTTGAGTAGGGGGATGTTTACCTCACACTTGGAGAATGTCTCGAAGAGTTCGGTGTCACTCTCCGGCCTCCTTGGATTCCTCAAAGCCTCCGGAAAGGGTGCCACCGGCTTATAATCATCAAAAAGAGGTTTGGAATCGACAGTAGCTTGTCCGGACTTGGCGACGTCCATTTTCTTGGCAGAATCCGCTGGCAGCGAATCCGATATCACTGGCAGCGGGTTATGCTTTCTGTCAGCGTGTAGGGGTTCGCTGTCAGTGAGTGGGGTCAGCTCTGGTTCAGCAGTCGCATCCTGCCAGTGAATTTGGTTTCGCTATCAGCGGAAATTTCCCAAAACTTGTCGCCTCCTTGCCTCCTTCGTGGCCTTCTTCCATAATCTCTTCTAAGGCTTCATTTTTACCCCTAGGTGTGGAGAAAAGTTCCTTGCCACTCCTTAGGGTGATGGCGCTAACATTCTCCCTTGGGTTGACCACCACTTGTGATGATAGCTTTCCCGAGTCTCTTGCTTGTAATTCTCCAATTGCTTGAGCCATTTGGCCCATCATCCTCTCTTGTGCATTCATCTGCTCCATTTGAGCCTTGAGGGTTTCTAGGATGAGCTTGTACGGATCCTCACCTCGTTGATTAGCTTAAGGAGGCCCCATTTGACGATTATAGTAGGGTGCTCTAAATTGGGGTCCTCCTTGTTGATAGGGAGGTTGTTGTTGTTGTTTTTGTTGGTTGAATCGGCTACCATACCCTTGTTGGAAGTTGAAATTGTAGAAATTATTGTCGTAGTTGCGGCAGGGGCCGTAATCTCCCATAGCATTGACCTCCATGGTTCCTTCTTGCATCTCGTGGCATAAATCCATGGGGTGGGATGGATCTCCACACAACCAACATGCTTTGAGTTGTTGTTGACCCTTTTGCATAGTTAGCTTCTTTAGGGCCTCTCTAATCTCCTTAAGCTTGTTTTGCATGCTTGATGTGGGAGAGTCCAAGTGTAAGACTCCTCTAGCTCCACTAGACCTTTGATATTGTTGAGAAGCATTAGTGAGCTCCTCAAATATCTCCATAGCTTCCTCCGGTGTTTTGTTGAGGATGCTCCCTCCACTAGCTGAGTTAACCATTCCACGATCATGATCAAGTATCCCCTCATAAAGGTATAGGACCAAATTGTCCTCCGAAAAGCCATGATAGGGGCAACTAGCTTTTAGCTTCTTGAATCTCTCCACATATTCGTAGAGAGTCTCCATGGCCGATTGCTCAATACTTGATATCTCCTTCTTCAAAATACTGTGTCTAGTGGCGGGGAAGTATTTGCGCAAGAAGGCCTTTTTAATCTGCATCCATATAGTGATGCTCTCCATGGGTAGATAATAGAGCCAATCGTTGGCCGCATCCTTCAAGGTGAATGGGAAGGCCCGTAGCATCATTTGATCCTCCGTGATGCCTTGAGGTTTCAAACGATCGCATATTCCATGAAATTCCGCAAGGTGCTTGTTTGGGTCCACTCCACTCATGCCATGGAACATCGGCAAAAGATAGACCCATGGTGACTTGAATTCAAACTTGGTGCCCTCCGGGAGCGCGGGAAGCCTAATAGCCAATGGTTGATTTTGCAAATTTGGCTCCTTTAGGTTATTCAAAGTGCGCCTTGGTGGGGGCAAGATTGCATTGTTGTCTTCCATCTCTTCTTCGATTTCCGGGTTGGATGAGTGCTCTCTTCGCAACCTAGAAGTTATCCTCTCGATTTCTGGATCAAAAGGTAAGAGATTGGAATTAGTATAACGGGTGTGGACCATGCGAGTGGTCCACAAAAAAGTTGATGATTAAAATACATAATGAAATCGAATTAAATCTCCCCGGCAATGGCGCCAAAACTTGACGGGATAAAAATCGTCGATTCCCAATCAAATAGTTCCCACTCTCACAAATTAGTATAATTAGCAAGAAAGGGGTCGAATCCTCGGGAGACTTAAGATTCCACAATGCAATTTAATCACCAACAAGTAACAAAAGTGGGAAAAGATGCGACTTTTAAATAAGAATAAGCAAAATAAAGTAAAGACGGAATGTTGTGATAAAATCAAGAGTAGAGAATGGTTCCACCTACGTATTCTTTGACGTTGGTTGGCTTATCGATCATTGAATCCTTTTCAAGTATCATTCAATACCATATTCAATAACACAAGATACAATACACAATAGCTAGAGAAGTAGATAGAAGCTTTAGGGTTTGGCATTTGCGAAAGCCGGCGTTGGAATGTAAAGTTTCAGAGTTTCAATTAGTGCAAGTTTCTTCTTTTCAATCAAAGATGTTTGTTACGATAAAGTGTGAGTAGTTCCCCAAAGCTTCTAGGGTCGGGGTGAGCCCGACGTTAGCCAAGCGTGTTTGAGGTAAGTACTTGATGTTGATATCGTTGTGTCTATATCATCTCCTACGATTCTAGGTTTAGTCCTTATCACAAGAAAAGGGATTCATGTTAACAACTTGAGTTATAAACATAAAATTGGTAGAGACAATTAGGTTTATTTGCAAGAGTATTCCTAATCGTTGGTGTACGGCAAAAGCTTGTCCCTTGGGTGAGATAGCGCAATTGTCCGTCTTATTTACCTTATGCATGCATTGGTTAACATTGTGGTAAACCCTAGCCTTAGGAGTTGCCTTTCTTTATATATTTTTCATATAAAAATGTGCCTTTTTTGTCCAATACTCCTTCATCCATCCTATTCGTCTTCGGCCTTCTTTGCCGACAACTAACACTACAGGAACCACTCGAAATCAACCCAACATGTTAATATCGACCACTTTGTTCTACGTCGATGGTCTGCTATGTCGATGTCCCACCCTCCTGCTTGTTAAGATCGATATTGAGTGATCTACTTGAAATCAAGTGCCCTATGTCGACTGGCAATTTTCTGAGCCAGGTCGACGTTGTTCCTGACATCGATATCGACACCCCTAGTCGATATCAACTTCTCGTTTTTGTCTCTACAGGTTTTTTGTTGCTGTAGACATCGACAGCCCAGGTCGACATCAAGTACCCTACTCGAGATTGAGTCTTCTGGTCGATCAAGACGTGAGCTTTCTGAGACTATCTAGGATCCCGCTGACACGCTTCCTCGTGGATCGATCCTGACTCCCTTCTACTACAGCGGGAGGAAGTCTTTTCATTATTTGCATGGACCAGGATTGGTTTGCATTTATATTTATATTTTTTCAAACTTGATTTCCTCCTCTTAAAAAATTGGCGCCGTTGCCGGAGAAGCAATCAATCGCGCCCTAGTAGTCTTTCTCACGTCTTCCTTTGAGTTGTGCTTTATAGGTGTATGCGACACGCTGATCACACGCCTGAATTCGAAGGAGTAGAAGACCCTAAACGCTATCTCCATCTAAGTTCCTGAGTTCAAAGAATCATGGTAGACCAAGAGACCCAGGCTCATCAGATTGAGCGTCTAAGGAAGCAAGTCGAGGATTTCACCACTAGAGAGGCGACACTATGAGAGCATGCTGATAGGGAAGAGGAAGCGAGGAGGCAAATTGAAGCCCAAATCAATGCCCTCCCCTAGAATGCTAAGCAATATATGCACCCTGTGCTCTCAGTGCCTGAATCGGCCATTCTTATCCCTTCTTCTAATTTTGAGATTAAGCCTAGTTTCTTAACTGAAATTAGGCGACGTCAGTTCGCGAGAAAACCTAATGATTGCCCTCTAGAGCATATTACTTTATTCCTCGATTTGTGTGATACTATTGTTGACGGACAAAGATTTGAATATGTAAAACTAAAGGCTTTTCAATGGTCTCTTGCAGGGAAAGCACTAGCATGGTTGGAGAGCCTAGCCCCGAGATCGCTCCGCACGTGGGATGAAGTCAAGGATGCTTTTCTTAACAAGTTCTTCCTACCATCCAAAAAGATAGTTATACGTAAGAAGATCGTGGCTTTCAAACAAAAGCCTCATGAAACCCTGGCGCAAGTGTGGGAGCAATTTAAGAAGCTGCTGAGGTCCTGCCCTACGCACAGGCAACCACCCTACGTCATCCAGGAGATCATCTACAATGCCCTAGACGTAGCAACAAAGGAGAGAATCAACACCTTCACCTCCTATGGGTATCTTGAGCTCCTACCACAACAAGCTTAGGATACTATAGAGAGGTTAGTCGAATTCGACAACACTTATGGGACTCATGTGGCCTCCAACTCAAGGCCTGCCCCATCGATGCCACTCTATGAGCCCTCCAAAGAGATTGATCCTGACGTCAAAGTGCAATTCATGCAAGATCAACTCAGGAGGCTTCAAAAGCAAGTCAAATTCCTCTCCGCCAACCGACCCTGCGCCGAATGCGGCTCGAGAGGCACATCACCACCGCTTGCCCCCACAATCAGCAAGTAGATCTAGAGGAGACTCATCAGGAAGTGAGGTATATGAGGAATCCCAATCGCAGGGGTACTAAAACTGGGGAAATCAACCACCCCAATACCACCCAAGGGATCCTTTGCTTTACCGAGCTCCAGGCCACCTGGAAAGAGAGCCACGAAGGGATGATGTCCAACTCATCCTCGATGAGATGAGGCAGAACCATGCGGAGAACAAAGGAGCGGTCAACCATCTTACGACCCGTATGGGGGAGATGGACACTTCGAAGAAGAGCATTGAGACCCAACTGGGTCAACTAGCGGCCAAAATTCCAAAGCTGCCCGGCAAGCTCCCAGGACAACCACAAGAAAATCCTAGGGGGCAAGCCGGGCACATTGCCGCCGTCAATCTAAAAAGTGGACGTCAACTGCACGAGCCACGAAGAAAAGAAGAGGACGCTGAAGACACAGTCGATGTCGACACCCCAGTCGATGTCGAGGGCCCTCTCGACATCGATCACCCTATCGATGTCGAGCCCGCTGCGAAGCCCACAACCGAGCCAGAGAGGCACTCGATATTGAGGGCACCAGTCGATATCGACCCCCAATCGACGTCGACACCTATGCGGATCGACCACAACTTCAGACACTACTGAGGTCGACCAACCATGTCGATATCGACCACCCTGATATTGATGACGACCAGTCCAGAAAGCAGAAATCGACCACCTCGCCTCCGAATCCATCTAAAGCACTCCCTTATCCTTCCAAGACGCTGTAAGATCCGGCGGACAACAAGTTTAGGCGCTTCGTGAAGATCGAGGTCTCAACCTCACCATCCCACTCACGGAAGTGCTAAACGAGATGCCGGCATACATGAGGTTCCTAAAGGACATCCTGTCTAGGAAGAGGTCCATCTTAGAGATCGCCGACGAATGCAATTCTATCGAGTTACCTGAGAAGTGCGGCGATCCAGGCAAGTTTGCAGTAACGGTAGGGGTGGGTAAGCATCAATTTAAAGCCCTTTGTGATCTTGGGGCTAGTGTTAGTTTGATGCCCCTATCGATATGACAACAAGTGGGGGTAGGAGCATTGAAGCCCGTCGACATGAAGCTCTACATGGCGGACAACTCCTTCGTGAGACCAGCTGGGGTTGTGGATGATGTCCCTGTCAAGGTGGGAAAGTTCTTCATACCCACAGACTTCATCGTGTTGGAAATGTCGAAAGATCCTATTGTGCCTATCATCCTTGGTAGGCCATTCCTAGCAACAGCCGAGGTCAACATCAATGTAAGGAATGACACCCTTCTATTCACAATCGGCAACGAGATTGTCGAATTTCGCTTCAACCCTACAATGGGCAAAACAACGCGACCAGAAGAATTTGCCCTCTCACCAGCAAAAGAGAAGCTTCACAAATTTTTGTTGGCAAGGACGGAAGCTGCAAAGAGAGTCAAAATCGACTGGCCCCAGTCGAAATCGACCAAGCTACTCGATGTCGAGTGACCATGATGATCAAACGAGTTGCCAGGAGCTTAAGTATGGGGTCCCTGATGTCGATGTCGACCACACCTACTCGACATCGACTCTTGCACTCGAGATCGACACCACCCTATCAAGATCGATTGACCCTCGGACCGAAGATCTTTGTTTCAGGGCCGAAAAGGTAAGCTCAGGTATGATCCCTAACCCTCCTCTGTCCATTACTGATATTTCAACTAATGAGAGGGTCAAAGCTCCATGGTTTGCCCATATTTCTAAAGTTAGGTCAAGAAAGAGAAGGAAAGCACCAAATAAACTACTAAATGAAGAAGAAGCCTTGGTTGCCGAGCTTAGCTACTATCAAAAGGACCTAGATGATTCAGGAGAAGGAACAAGCTTGAAGGGTCCCTACCTTAAAGGGTCGTGAAGCATTGACGGAGAAGTCGACCTAGCTACTAAAAAATGTAGAGCATGTACATAAAAACTTTTAAATTTTCGCTTAGATGGTTTTTATGGTTTTAAATTTTGGATTTTGGATTTTGAAACTTTGATTTATCGTGGCTATATTCTTTATGAACTAACAATAATTTCAGGTTACAAAGCAAAATGGGCGACGAAGAAGAATTGAAGCTACTGCAGAGGTACTCGAAATCGACTAGGCCTGTCGAAATCGACTGCTTAGGGTTGAGCCATCTTCTGAGTCGACATCGATGACTCAGGAGCGCAACATTGCACTCGATATCGAGTAGGCCACTCGATATCGACCACACCCAAGTGACCCTCATCTTCAACTTCTTCCTCGATATAGATAGATGCAGTCGACATCAACTACATGACTCGACATCGACTTCTGGCATTGACCTAACCTGAAATCAACCTCAATCTGTATGTTGCTCTATGAGTTTCTCTCTTCACCCTTGTTTTTCTTTTAACACAGTGAGGACACTGCATATTTTAAGTATGGGGTGGGGATGAAACATGTCTTATGGTCATAACTTGACTTTCTTTTAATTTTCGCATTGTATTCATGTTTAAGTTTATGTTCTTAGTTTATTACTTTTATAAAAATGCAAAAATCCAAAAAAATTAGAAAATGTCAAAAAGAACAAAAAATGCTTATTTACCTTTTAAGTTTGTTTTTTTAACCTTGCTTAGACGTCCAATGATAAGAACTCAATAGCTGACTTGATCATGTAAATCCTATGGCATATTTGGATGGTTTAGCCTTATTCCTTGAAATGTTTTATGTAGATTGTGAACTTGTGATGAAATTGAGCACATATGATCCTAGGCTAAAAAGCAAAATCCAACAAATTGTCCTAGTGAGAATTTTGGCCTATAGGGAGAACGTTAAAAATCCCTCTGCTTTCTTGAGTGTATTTACTCTTCCTATGCATCTCTAAATGTTGTGATAGTTATTCAAAACCAATACATATATATGTTTATGTTTATGAGAATTAAATGATGGAGGCATCTTTTAAGCCATTTTGATCCTCTCTTTACCTACCTTGCATTATCTTTGCTTGAAGCCATAATATTAGCCTGAGCCTTATATTGCAAACTCCACAAAATTACCCCTAGCCGAATTGAGCCTGACCCCCATTTGGGAATTGAGACTTAGATTGGTTAGAATAATGCGTTGTGGAAAGAAAGTGCATATTGTTTAGTGTTGAGCAAAGAAAATTTATGGGTTGGTATATATTTGCATCTTGTCACATATTGTAAAAGGATTTTTGGCTCACCATATAAATGCACATATTATTTATTTAATTTTCATTCAAAAAAATCCGAAAAAAAGTTATATTATATTAGTGCATGAGCCAATTATTCCTTAGTTCTTTTATTTCTTACAAGAGTTATATTTTTGAGAGCATATTAGGGTTTGAAAGAAGAAGGATGATCATTATGGAAAGTAAGTTTGGTTGTATATTATTTTAGGAGATATGGTTTGGATAAGTAGTGTTGAAGTTTAGGAGTCTTGATTTCCAAATTTTATAAGCACCACATAGCCAAATAATTCCATACCCTTTATTTCTTACCAAACCCCATTACAACCCCGCCGAATGGAGTCTTCTTTGAAGTTTTCCATTCAGCGAAAGTCCTCCTGATGGTTCTTGTTGCATTTACATAACTGGTTGAGAAGTGGATTATTATAAATTGCAATGTTTATGAGATTGTATATGGAATTGAGTTGAGAGTTGATCTTCATAGCCTAAACACATGAGAATTGAGTCCAAACACATTATCCCTATGAGGTTGGATTAAAATTGCCTATGCCTATGGATCGCTCATATATGTGTGATGACGTTAAATTTACTTGCTTTGCTTTGCTACCATTTATGATGTTGCTTTTGACAAGGGTGAAGACTTGAAGGGTGTGTTGTAGGTATTGGTTATTGCTTGAGGACAAGCAAGTCTAAGTATGGGGCATTTTGATGTACATATTTGTAGTCTTTTTATTTGCAAGTTTTGACTTCATATTTTATTCGATTCTTAAAGTAAAGGTTAAAAATAATGTAAATTTGTGTAGAATGAGCTAACATGCAAGAAATAGAGTCTGCACAAGTTTTGGTCTAAATGTGTAGGAATTGGAGCGGAATCGGAGTCAAAACGAGAAAGCCAAGACAAGCACTGAAGAGGTCGATATCGACCATATATATCAAGATCGACATGCCAGCTCGACGTGGACCCTGAGCGTCGAGACAGACCACAAAGAACCACTGGAGATCACTCGACAACAAGTGAAGATGTCGACATCGACATAGCTTCAGAGATCGAGTGAAATGAAGAACTGTCGAGCTGAAACAGAGACCTCGATATCGACTTACCGGGTCGATATCGAGTGAAAATCGACACGTTTTGGATGCGCTTTTCGAGACACAGAATTGAAGAGTTATCCAATTAAGCCACGGTTTTATTTTCTTTTTAGATAGAATATGTCCTAGGGAACTTGCCTTTTTACCCTAGGATATTTTATATTTACCTTAATAATGTTTCATCCTATCTATGATGGGATAGAATTTTAGATAGAAGTTTTAATAGGATTAGAACTACTATCCTTGGCTAGCAAGTATTAGTAGGCTATAAATAAAGCCCTAGGGGTTGGTCTTTTAATCATTCAATACCACATTCAATAACACGAGAGACAATACACAATAGCTAGAGAAGTAGAGAGAAGCTTTAGGGTTTGACATTTGCGAAAGCCGGCGTTGGATTGTAAAGTTTCGGAGTTTCAATTAGTGCAAGTTTCTTCTTTTCAATCAAAGATGTTTGTTATGATAAAGTGCGAGTAGTTCCCCAAAGCTTCCAGGGTCGGGGTGAGCCCGACGTTAGCCATGCATGTTTGAGGTAAGTACTTGATGTTGATATCGTTGTGTCTATATCATCTCCTACGATTCTATGTTTAGTCCTTATCGCATGAAAAGGGATTCATGTTAACAACTTGAGCTATAAACATATAATTGGTAGAGACAATTAGGTTTATTTGCAAGAGTATTCCTAATCGTTGGTGTACGGCGAAAGCTTGTCCCTTGTGTGAGATAGCGCAATTGTCCGTCTTATTTACCTTACACATGCATTGGTTAACATTGTGGTAAACCCTAGCCTTAGGAGTTGTCTTTCTTTATATATTTTTCATATAAAAAACATGCCTTTTTTTGTCCAATACTCCTTTATCCATCCTATTTGTCTTCGGCCTTCTTTGCCGACAACTAACACTGCAGGAACCACTCGAAATCGACCCAACAGGTCGATATCGACCACTTTGTTCTACGTCGATGGTCTGCTGTGTCGATGTCCCACCCTCCTGCTTGCTGAGATCAATATCGAGTGCCCTGTATTGACCGGCAGTTTTCTGAGCCAGGTCGACATTGTTGCTGACATCGATATCGACACCCCTAGTCGATATCGACTTCTCGTTTATGTCTTTGTAGGTTTTTTGTTACAATAGAAATTGACAGCCCAGGTCGACGTCGAGTACCCTACTCAAGATCGAGGCTTCTGGTCGATCAAGACGTGAGCTTTCTGAGACTATCTAGGATCCCGCTGACACGCTTCCTCGTGGATCGATATTGACTCCCTTCTACTACAGCAGGAGGAAGTCTTGTAATTATTTGCGTGGATAAGGATTCAGTTTGCATTTATATTTATATTTGTTTAAACTCGATTTCCTCCTCTAAATAAGTTGGCAGGGTTGCCTGGTCCATTATTTGGGCTCGACAACAATCCTTCAACTATCACCAAAATTGGGGGAGGCTATGTCTGGCTTCATCCGGCCACCGAAATCGAGGGAGGATGAGTTTAGCTTCATCCTCGCAGGTGAGCAGAGGGGACTAGAAGTACCAAATGATGGCATAGACGACAGGGAGGCACCAGATTTTCATTCGGGATTCCTTGTCGGCATCAACAACTGTGAGATTTGGTGAGGAGCATGAATGGAGGAAGCAAGAAAGGGTAAGCGGGAGAGATAGAGAGCGAGGGAGGAAGAGCGAGGTCAATGAAGGTGAGAGAGGAGAAGGGAATGGAGGCCATTAGAGGTTAAGAGAGAGGGAGATCGAAAATCTTCATGAACGAGGGCTCTGATGGAGAGAATGAAAGGGAAAGTGGATGGGGTACACAGGACTAATTAATTTCCAAAGGGGTATAACACGACTAATTAAAATTGAAAACGGGACAAGAAACTAATTAAATTAGGGCAATTTGCTAAACTAGCACACTTTATGGGGATTGTGATACGTTTGGTACACCCGATCCTTCGCCTGTGGGCTCAAGATCAAGAACCACGCCGTATATTTGCCCGATCTTGCAATGCTCTTTGATATCTCCTGATTTGAACAAATTAACAAGAAATTAATATTCTGATTTTAGCGACAAAACCACACTTAGAATATTTCCAGCAAACAGAATAGCGACATAACACAAAGGAAGCGAGAGAAGAGAGGAAGCAGCGCGGAAGGCGCGCGGGCGCCTGGGAGCGAGGACGCGGAGCACACGCGAGCGAAGGGGCAGCTGGGATGCAGTGGTCGCTGCAGATATGGGGCGACCGCCGCCTAGGGTTTGTGGGTGAGGCGCGGCGACGGATTCCTTCTCTTTTCGGCGACAGGGGCGCCTGCCTTTTTAGCGACGATTTGCGAATTGTGTGTTGTTTGTGATTCGGTGATGATGATTGTGGATTAGGGTTTGGTGAATTGTGTTTGCTGAATGTAGATAGATCACAAAAGCACTTGAAGCTTTTGGGATTGAAATCGAAGAACCCTTAATCCTTAAAGGTTTTCCTCAATTCTATTCAATCTGATTAATTGAAAGGGAATTACAATGATTAAATATAAATTCTAAGAACCAATTCTACCATGCAAGATAGAATTTAGGTTGATAAAAGATATAATTAAAATCCTAAAGATAAATAAACCTAGAAGATAAAAACTTAGTGGACAAGAATTACATCTAGGTAAGATATAATTAATTCCACCTTATTAATCTAAGTTGCATAAAATAATAACTTTAATTAAATTAAAAGTGTAACTCGGCCCAACACAAGGATGGCACTCGAAATAGGCTATTGGCCCAATCGATATGGGCCTTGTGTGCACTCGACATGTACGGAATCCGAGTAGTCAATGTGTTGTGTCGAGTGGAAGCTAGTCATAGTGGATGTAGACGAGTCTTCATGAGCTTCGTGTGTGGATGCAAGCTCACCTCCTTTGCTGGTGGAGTAGTCTTGAGTAAAGTGATCCAGGGTGGCCTGAACCCTTGCTTCATCGTTCCTTGGTAACGGACAAGAAGGGCTTTGGTTGCATCTTAAATTCTCTTGGCCCTTGCACGAGTGATAGGACCATCGAATGGAACCTTCATGTTGTCCTCAATGTCATCAGGAGTCATCGACAATTGCACTGCATCATTCTCCTCCACTTGATTTTGATTTGTCCTCAAATCATCGTCAGAGTCATCGTCTGGTACGAACAAAGACAGATCAGTGACGTTGAAGGTAAAATGAACACTGTACTTATCGGCGGGGAGATCCAGCTTGTAGGCATTAGGACCCATCTTCTGAACCGCTCGAAATGGTCCATCTCCCATGGGGTCCAGCTTAGATTTCCGTTGTTGCGGAAACCTTTCCTTCTTGAGATGCAGCCATACCAGATCACCAACGTTCAACTGCACATCCATGCGATGCTTGTCCTTCGCAGCCTTGTATTGCCCAGTCTTTCTTTCCAGTTGCGCCTTGGTACGCTCATCCAAGCGCTTGATGAAGTCCACTTGCTTCGCTGCATCCATGCTCTCTTTTTCCTTGAGAGGTCGTGGCATCATGTCCACTGGGGTGAGTGGATTTCGGCCATAGACAACCTCAAATAGAGTCTGCTTGGTTGCTGAGTGCCTAAACCTGTTATAAGCAAACTCAACAAAAACGGTAGGCATTCTTCCCACCTCCGGAGGTTAGTTCGCAGCGTGACTCTAAGGAGAGCCCCAAGAGTTCTATTTGTAACCTCAGTTTGGCCATCAGTTTGGGGGTGACAAGAAGTAGAAAATAATAGTTTTGTACCCAACTTAGACCATAAAGTTTTCCAAAAATAGCTTAAAAATTTAGAATCACGATCAGACACAATAGACAATGGCAATCCATGTAAGCGAACAACATCTTTAAAGAATAAATGAGCAACATGAATAGCATCATCAGTTTTGTGACATGGTATGAAATGAGCCATTTTTTAGAATCTGTCTACAACAACAAAAATAGAATCATGACCCTTAGAAGTTCTAGGCAAGCCAACAATGAAATCCATAGATACATCTTCCCAGGGTGCATTCGAAATAGATAAATGTTGATATAGACCATTTGCATTAGCTTTCGATTTTGCCTTAGCACATGTGACACAACTTTTGACAAATCTAAGCACATAATTAGACATTTTAGGCCAAAAGTAATGTTCCTTAAGTCCAGCTAAGGTTTTTTCGAAACCTCCATGTCCCCTAGATTCATGTATTTCTTGAGTTAACAGTCATCTAATAGAACAAGATGGGATACAAAGCTTGCCCATCTTAAACAAATAACCATTATCAAGAAAATATGAATCAACTTCACCTTTGGATACACATTGAGCAGAAATAGTTTTAAAGAAACCATCAGAAGCATACAGTTCTTTAATCAAAGCAAAACCCAAAACATGTGCATCCATATGGTATAGAAGGACATACCTGCGTGATAGCGCGTCAGCTACCACATTATCCTTTCCCTTCTTGTGGTGAACCACATAGGAAAAGGTCTCTAGAAACTCCACCCAACGAGCAAGTCGCCTGCTGAGCACTGACTGACCTTTGAGGTACTTCAGAGCTTCATGATCCGAATGAATCACAAACTCCTTAGGCCAAAGGTAGTGTTGCCATGTCTGTAAGCATCGAACCAGGGCGAACAGTTCCTTGTCGTAGGTAGAATAGTTGAGATCAGCGGGGCCCAACTTCTCACTGAAATAGGCAATGGGGCACCTAATTTGTAGCAGAACCCCACCAATGCCAGTGCCAGAAGCATCACACTTGAGCTCGAACGGTTGTGCGAAGTTAGGTAGTTGCAGCACTAGGGCTCGAACGGTTGTGCGAAGTTAAGGAGGTACATATTTGTACCTCCTTTTATTGCATCTTTTGACTTCATGTTTCATTCGATTGCCAAAGAAAAGGTTTAAAAGAATATAAACTTGTGTAAGAATGGGCTAAAGAAAAAGAAATAGAGTCTGCACAAGTTTTGAGCTAACCATGCGGGAATTCGAGCGAAATCGGAGTCAAAACGGAGAAACCAAGGAGAGCAGAAGAGAGGTCGATATCGACCTTACAACGTCGATATCGACTACAATACATCAACACAGAACTGAGTGTCAAGACAGACCATCACACAGAAGAGAAAAGACTTCGATATCGACCTAACATCATCGATATCGACCTCCACATAGACATCAAGTGGAGATGGACAAGTCGAGCAGAAATACAGACATCGATATCGACCTTCCTGGTCGATATCAACCTTATCTCGACAGAAGATAGAAAAGATTTCGAGATTCGGATTATGAATTCTATCCTCAAGGAGCACGAATTATCTTGTACTTTTTAGATCGATAGCAGCTGGGATTTATCTTTACCTTTAAGTTTTATCAAGTTGTTTAAGTTTTATCAAAATAAAAGATCTATCCTACTTGTTTGGATAGAATCTATAGTTTAGATAGAAGTTACAATCCTTGGCTAGCAAGGGTTAGTAGCCTATAAATAAAGCCCTAGGGGGCTGGCATTCAATCATCCATCAACACATCCAATTTTAGAGTCCAATTCCATTCAATAGAGTTAGAGAGAAGTTTTAAGGTTTGGCGTTTGTGAAAGACGACGTTGAGTTGTAAAGCTTCGGAGTTTATATTTTAATGCAAGTTTATTTCTTTCAATCAACGATGAGTTCCATGATGCGGTACGAGTAGTCCCCCAAAGCTCTTAGGGTCGGGGTGAGCCCGACGTTAGCCATGCATGCTTGAGGTAAGTGTTAGATGTTGATATCGTTGTGTCTATATCATCGCCTACGATTTTATGTTTAGTCCTAATCGAAAGAAAAGGGATTCATGCTAACAACTTGAGTTATAAACATAAAATTGGTAGAGGCAATTAGGTTTATTTGCAAGAGTAATCCTAAGAGTTGGTGTACAGCGAAAGCTTGTCCCTCGGGTGAAATAGCACAATTATCCGTCTTATTTTCCTTATTGCATGCATTGGTTAACGTTGTGGTAAACCCTAATCCCAGGAGTTGCTTTTTATATAAGTTTATTCATCAAAACTACTGTTTTGTTTCTGTTCATCGCATCCTCATCCATCCTAAAGCCTTCGGCCTTTCTTTGCCGACAAAAGCTAACAACTTCGCAGGAGAAGACATCGATATCGACTACAGACGTCGATATCGACCACTGAGTTCGTTGACAGTTTTCTGAGTCGACGACGAGCATTCTGCTGAGTTACTGAACATCGATATCGACCCCCAACGTCGATATCGACCACCTGTGTCGACTGGTAGTCTTCTGAGCCAGTCGATTCTGTCTGCTAACATCGATATCGACCTTCCCCTGTCGATATCGACTGCTTGTTTTTGTCTCTGCAGGTCTTCTGTTGCAGAAAGGATCGACAGCCGAGGTCGACATCGAGCACCAAGGTCGAAATCGAGGCTTCTGGTCGAAGAAAGACGTGAGATTTTCGAAGCTACTAGGATCCCGCTGACACGCCTCCTCGTGGATCGATCCTGACTACCCTTTCACTACAACGGGAGGAAGTCTTGTAATTATTCGCATAGGCTAGGAGTTTGATACGGGGTTAGCCGTTTGGTGGTCCGATCTTCGACAACAAGCAAGAACTAAACAAGAACAAGAACGCAACAATGTAAGACTCCAAGAACTCGATCAAGAATTGATCAAGAACTCAAGAAAGACACGAAAACAGTAAGAACAAAAGAGAAAGACTCGAAATTGAATGCAAGAATGGAAAGACACGACCTGATATGGACTGAGTCGATCTATGCAGCGCAAGATAAAGACCCCAGGCCTCCTCAGAGGGTAGGAACCAATACCAATGCCTACACAACCCGCCTCTACAATCCGACACAATCAAGCGGACAACTTGAAGCACCAGAAGGGGGCTTGTGGATACTAGATTCACCAAGTCTTGCGAAGTTGATGAACGGCAAAGCAAACCAAGCTGAGATATGTATCAATCGATTGATCAATGAGCACAGCTCTAATTGAATCAACAAACACTCGAAGGTGTAAACACTCTTAATGAGAGAATTGTAATTATCAAAGTTCCAATCTGATTCAATGAAAGGTGCGGCCATATATAGGCCTTACAAGGCTGTTCTGGCCGGTTTTAGGAGATAGAAGATAGAATAAGATAGATCTAAATACTAATGGGCCTAATTAAATAAACCTAAGAACATAAGTAAATAAGGTTTTAAAACGAATAAATAATAAAAGCCCAATTCAGCCCAATAATGTTCATAAGCTGAAAATAAGCTCAACACTTAGTGAAATTTCGACCAAGCTGATGTTAGGGTGGCTCGGCCTCCATTTGTGCTCCAATGCACATATATGTCTTCAATGTAGGCTCGGGGAGTTGAACCTTGCTCGAGAACAAAGCATGACCCACAAAGTTGAATGAGTCTCTCTGAAGCTTCTTAGCTCTAGCTCGAGTCATTGGTCCTTCTCCAAGTATGATGGGTGTGTCTGGAGTTGTAGAAGATGGTCCCGCATCAACCTCCCCTTCTTGAAAAGGATTCGACCACGAATCCAAGTCTTCATCCACAGCGAAGTAAGGGATTAGATCCGCGACGTTGAATGTAGCGCTCACGCCCATGTCTCCAGGAAGCTCCAATTGGTAGGCATTGTCGCCCACTCTCTTCTTGATCCGAAATGGCCCATCACCACGCGGCGACAGCTTGTTCTTCCGAGCTTCTGGAAACCGCTCCTTCCTCAAGTGCACCCATACAAGATCTCCAGGCTGAAATGTGACCAAGCGACGTCCCTTGTTGGCCTTGTTAGCATTGTATTCAGCCTTTAGCTTCAGCTTCTCTCGAGTTCGTTCATGCAGCTCCTTAATGAACTCGACATGCTTACCTGCCTCAAATGATTCTTTGTCTCTCATAGGATATGGAGTAAGATCAAAAGGGGTTAGTGGATTAACACCATACACACATTCAAATGGACTGATTTTAGTAGCCGAATGCATGGTTCTATTATAAGCAAATTCCACATGAGGTAAGGCTTCTTCCCAAAGTTTCAAATTCTTCCTAATAATAGCTCTTAGGACAGTAGCAAGGGTTCTATTAGTCACCTCAGTTTGGCCATCAGTTTGGGGGTGGCTAGAAGTAGAGAATAGCAATCTAGTTCCCAATTTATTCCATAAAGTGCGCCAAAAATGACTTAAGAATTTCACATCCCTATCACTAACAATGGTTTTAGGCACGCCATGCAACCTAACTACTTCTTTAAAGAATAGATTAGCAACATTGGTAGCATCATCAGTTTTGTGGCATGCAATGAAATGAGCCATTTTAGAGAACCTATCCACTACCACAAATATAGAATCTCTCCCCTTCTTAGTTCTAGGCAACCCAACTATAAAATCCATAGAAATGTCTTCCCAAGGGGCTGAGGGGGTCGGTAGTGGTGTATAAAGGCCATGAGGCATAAGCTTAGCTTTGGCTTTAATGCAATCTATGCATTTCTTAAGGCAATGTTCTACATCCCTAAGCATATGTGGCCAATAAAAGTGTGATTTCAGGGTGTTATAGGTCTTATCTCTCCCAAAATGTCCCATTAATCCACCACTATGGGCTTCACTAACAAGTAATAATCGTAGAGAACATCTAGGAATACACACTTGATCTTTTCGAAATAAGAATCCTTCATGTATATAAAAGCTGTCATTAGGACCCTTTTCTAAGCATTTTCGAAAGATATCACCAAAATCCAAATCAGATTCATACAATTCCGTTATGTAAACAAAGCCTAAGACTCTAGAATCCAAAGTGGTTAAAAGAACATGTCTCCTAGATAATGCATCAGCTACCACATTGTCTTTGCCTTTCTTATACTTAATTACATAAGGAAATGTTTCAATAAACTCCATCCATCTACCATGTCTCCTATCAAGTTTATCTTGGCTTTTAAAGTGTTTTAAAGACTCATGATCAGTCCTAAGAATAAACTCACTAGGCCATAGATAGTGAGACCATGTCTTAAGTACTCTAAACAATGCATACAATTCCTTATCATAGGTAGAGTAATTAAGACAAGCACCTTTCAATTTCTCAGAAAAGAAAGCAATAGGCTTACCTCCCTGCATAAGGACTCCACCAATTCCGACTCCGCTAGCATCACACTCTACTTCAAAAGGCTGAGTAAAGTCCGGCAACGCTAATAGGGGTGCGTGAGTGAGCCTGTCCTTAAGTGTGTTGAATGCTTCCTCCTGAGCTGCTCCCCATGTAAACTCACTTCTCTTCTTAGTAAGCTCGGTCAGTGGGGCTGAGATTGTACTAAAGTCTCGCACAAATCGTCGGTAGAAGCTAGCAAGTCCTTGGAAGCTGCGTACATGTCCTATGTTAGTGGGTGTCGGCCACTCTTGGATGGCTTTAATCTTTGATTCATCAACACGCAGTCCATTAGAGCTCACTACAAATCCAAGAAAAGACACTTGTTCATTACATAATTCACACTTCTTTAAATTAGCATACAAGTGTTCAATTCTCAGCGTTTTAAGCACTTCTCTAAGATGTGATTCATGTTCATTAAGAGATTTGCTATAAATCAGAATATCATCAAAATAAACAACAACAAATCTTCCAATGAAATCTCGAAGCACATGATTCATTAAACGCATAAAAGTGCTAGGAGCATTAGTTAAACCAAAAGGCATAACCAACCACTCATATAAACCAAGCTTAGTCTTAAAGGCTGTTTTCCATTCATCCCCCTTTTTCATTCTAATCTGATGATAACCACTTCTAAGATCAATTTTAGAAAATATAGAAGCTCCATGTAACTCATCTAACATATCATCTAATCTAGGAATAGGGTGACGATATTTAATAGTAATGTTGTTAATAGCCCTACAATCTACACACATTCTCCATGATCCATCTTTCTTAGGGACTAATAACACAGGTACAGCACTAGGACTTAAGCTTTCTCTAATATAACCCTTATCCAACAGTTCCTGGACTTGGGTTTGGACCTCTTGGGTCTCAGTGGGATTCATACGATACGCAGGCCTATTAGGTAATGCAGCCCCTGGAATAAGATCAATTTGATGCTCAATTCCACGAATAGGGGGTAGACCTGGTGGTATGTCATCGGGAAACACATCCTTAAACTCCTCAAGAAGAGCGAGAATGTTTGATGGAAGAGAAGCTTTAAGCTCTTCACTCAACATGCTCAAGCTCTTGCAAAGGCGCATAAGCATAGTTCCACCATCCGCAAATTCGTCCAGGAATGTGCTTTTGGAAACCAAGAACACACTCTTAGCTCGAGTTTGAGGATCCACTTGGCTCGATTGAGCCTCCTGATCTAACTCACCTTTACTTACCTTCCGCTTCTCAATCTCATCAGCTACTTGTGTAGGTGTCATGGGTTTGAGAATGACATTCTTTCCCTGAAAAGTAAAGGTATAGCGATTAGTAAACCCATCATGAATAACCTTACGATCAGATTGCCAAGGACGGCCTAATAGAATATGACAAGCTTGCATAGGCACAATATCACATAAAACATCATCTTCATAATGTCCTAGTTTAATATGCACTTTAACTTGTCTATGAACTTTTAATAAGCCACAATCATTCATCCAATGCAATTTGTAAGGTCTAGGGTGTTGGACAGTAGGTAAATGCAATTTGTCAACCATTTCTTGACTAGCTAAATTACAGCAACTACCTCCATCAATGATCACATTTACAACCTTTCCTTTAACAAGACAACGAGTATGAAATAAGTTTTCTCTTTGATTATCTTCACATGGTGTAGGAACAACACTTAACACTCTCCTAACAATCAAAGATTCTCCATGTTCATATTCAACCTCATCATCATCATTTTCATAACAAACAAGGTTTAAGTTCTGATCATTGTCATTATTAGCATTCTCATCATGTTCATCACAAGAGTTTTCAGATTCATATTCTCCAAATTGATTAACCATGAGAGTTTTCTTATTAGGGCAATCCTTCATATAATGTCCTCTACCTTGGCATTTAAAGCATACAATATCTCTAGAACGAATGGTAGAAGAGTTAGGATTACTCCCTTTGGGACCAGTAGATGTCCCAGACGATTCTCGTCCATTCCATGGACCTTTACCCTTGTCGAGGGGCTGTTGGGGCTGTCGGCCCTCACTCCTCCATTGGGGCTGCTGAGCTCGCTCCCTAGAGCCCATCTCCGAGCGCCCTTGGGGCTGTTGGGGCCTGTTGGAACGCCACCCTTGTTGCTGGCCACTCGACACTCTATTAGCTTGGCTCTTGTAACGTTGTCCCTTTTCTACTTTCATAGCTAGATGTAATAATTCAGTAGGGGTAGTGTAGGGAAAATAATCAATTTCATGAGCTAAAGCGGGATGCAAGATCCTAAGGTATCTAACATTAGTTTTATCGTGAGTTTCTACCACATTAGCTCGAGCCATAGCTTCTTGCATAACATTAAATGTTTCCTCAACAGTTTTACTACCTTGTTTAAGGTTTTCTAATCTGTTTAATAGCTCTCTATCATAATGTTGAGGTACAAACCTATTTCTCATTACCACTTTTAATTGTTCCCAAGAAGCAATAGGTGCATCAAGGGATCTTCTTCTTTCCTTAACAAGATTATCCCACCAGATTAATGCAAAACCTTGAAACTCTAGGGAAGCTAGTTGTACTTTCTTAGGTTCTGAGAAATTATGACAATTCCAGATTTGCTCCATTTTAATCTCCCAATCAATATAAGCATCTGGATCAGTCTTACCATCAAAAGGAGGAATCTTTACCTTAACCTTACCTATACCGTCGTCGTCATTGAACCTAGGTGGTCGGTTCTGATTTCCCCTTTGATTCCGTCTCGGGCGTCGCTCCCAATACTCCTCTTCTTGGAAGTCGTTATCTTGCTCCGAGTAATAGAATTGCTCTTGATAGCCACGACCTCTTCCCCTTCCCTGTCCTTGACCTTGCACATTAACAAACCCATTATTCCGATCATTTCTCCCACCCCGTGGAGAGTTGTTTTCATTGAATAAAGGATTATCTAAATTAATATTGACATGAGGATTAGGATTAGGAATAGGGTTAGGATTTACGACCTCTCTTTCGTCTTGATGTATCTCCACTCGGTCTTGCTGACCTCCTATGGTGTTTGAACCACTCGGCCTAGAGTTCTCCAAAGCTGTCACCTTGGCGGCTAGTTCAGCTACGGACTCCTTGTTAGCCATGGTGTTCATGATGGTAGTGATGTTGTTCATCATGATGGCGAACTGTTCGGGGGTTACAGTAGCACTTGAATTAGTGGTATTGTTACCACCATTGTTTCCCTGGTTATTAGACATTATAACAAAAGAAAAAGAAACAAAGAACTATGTTAAGGTTAGTAAAACTTATAAACAGCTCACAGTTGTGTTTCGCTCACACTCCCTCTCTGATTGATATATCACGCTTGCTAGGGCAATCCACTTTGGGCAAATCAACTACCAAGCAAAAACAAGGCAATCAAGGTATGTAATGAATGAAACAACACAGAAGAGTACTCAACAAGGGCTGTAGAGCACTCGATGTAAGCAAACAACTCAATTCAAGCAAAACAGATGGGAATTTGCAAGAATTCAATTCGACACAACAAGGAGAGCACTTGATCAATCAAAATCAGTACTCGACACAACAAGGATCAACTCGAAATAGACTAATGAGTACTCGACAGTAGCAAGGGAGCACTCGACACCAACAAACAACACACAGCAGCACTCGATCAAGGAGTGAAAGAGCACTCGACACAAAAGAAGATAAGAAAGCAAAAGAAAATTTGGAAGTTTACCTCTTTTGATTGAAAACCTTTAAGTTAGGACGTTGTAGTTGCAGGGTAGGGTTTCAATTTTTGTGGAGGTGTATGTGTTTGGGATAGGGTATGTCGACTAGGGCTGAGAAAAAGGGTTCACCAATTGTCCTTGGGAGCTTTCTTGCACTAGATCAAACAAACACTTTCCTCTTTTTTTTTTTTTGACTTACTTTTGCCCCTAGTGAATTTTATCCTCCTAGGTCCAAGTTTTAAAATAAATTTCGAAACTGATTTTTTTTTTTTTTTTTTTTTTTTTTTTTTTTTTTTTAACTTATGAAACTAATGCAAGAAAGAACTCTAATAATAATATAGGACTCGAAAATTCTGAGAATTGTGGTGAAAAGATAAAAAAGTTCAGCCCTAATGCAAATTTATAGATAGAATGGCTATTTAAGGTAATCGGATCTATCTTATGCCTTAATTAGATATTTGATAGATATAATGATTTTATCCACCAAAAATCAGAATTTAAAATAGGCAAGAGATAAAGGAAATAGATAAAAGATAGATAAAAGTTCCAAAGATAGAACAAGGGATAGAAAAGATAACAAACTAGGGTTCCTTGTGGTTTGATGGATTCGGCCAAAGCAAGGCTATGGGGACAGATTCTGCCGTCGGCTATGGGTGTTCACAATGGGATTGTGTGCACCTTTGGTCGACTCCACGGTCTCGGCTAGGCTTTGTGTTTAGGCTATGCAACCACAAACAATCACAAACTCAAGATTAGTAAAATAATCAAAAGAATGCAAGAAGTAAATAACCAAAACAAGAAAAGGACTCTGTTTTTTGGATTTTTGTGTTTAGGAAAAGAAAAGACTCAATCTTGATGTCGGAAACCAAAGCTCTGATGCCAATTTGATACGGGGTTAGCCGTTTGGTGGTCCGATCTTCGACAACAAGCAAGAACTAAACAAGAACAAGAACGCAACAATGTAAGACTCCAAGAACTCGATCAAGAATTGATCAAGAACTCAAGAAAGACACGAAAACAGTAAGAACAAAAGAGAAAGACTCGAAATTGAATGCAAGAATGGAAAGACACGACCTGATATGGACTGAGTCGATCTATGCAGCGCAAGATAAAGACCCCAGGCCTCCTCAGAGGGTAGGAACCAATACCAATGCCTACACAACCCGCCTCTACAATCCGACACAATCAAGCGGACAACTTGAAGCACCAGAAGGGGGCTTGTGGATACTAGATTCACCAAGTCTTGCGAAGTTGATGAACGGCAAAGCAAACCAAGCTGAGATATGTATCAATCGATTGATCAATGAGCACAGCTCTAATTGAATCAACAAACACTCGAAGGTGTAAACACTCTTAATGAGAGAATTGTAATTATCAAAGTTCCAATCTGATTCAATGAAAGGTGCGGCCATATATAGGCCTTACAAGGCTGTTCTGGCCGGTTTTAGGAGATAGAAGATAGAATAAGATAGATCTAAATACTAATGGGCCTAATTAAATAAACCTAAGAACATAAGTAAATAAGGTTTTAAAACGAATAAATAATAAAAGCCCAATTCAGCCCAATAATGTTCATAAGCTGAAAATAAGCTCAACACTTAGTGAAATTTCGACCAAGCTGATGTTAGGGTGGCTCGGCCTCCATTTGTGCTCCAATGCACATATATGTCTTCAATGTAGGCTCGGGGAGTTGAACCTTGCTCGAGAACAAAGCATGACCCACAAAGTTGAATGAGTCTCTCTGAAGCTTCTTAGCTCTAGCTCGAGTCATTGGTCCTTCTCCAAGTATGATGGGTGTGTCTGGAGTTGTAGAAGATGGTCCCGCATCAGAGTTGGTTTACATCTATTATATATTTTTTTAAGAGCTCGGTTTCCTCCTATTAAAAAATTAGTGCCGTTGCCGGGGAGGCAATCAATCGCGCCCTAGTAGTCTATCTCACGTTTCTATCTAGTTTGGCTTTGCAGGTGTATGCGACGCGCTTATCGCCCACCTGAATTTGAAGGAGTAGATGACCCTGAGTGCTATTTCCACCTAAGAGCCCAAGCTCAGAGAATCATGGCAGACAACGCGAACCAGGCTGAACTAATTGAGCAACTAAGGAAGCAAGTTGAGGACTTAACAACTAGAGAGGCTGCACTTAAGGAGCGTGCTGACAGGGAGAAGGAAGACCGGAGGCAAATAGAAGCCCAAATCAATGCCCTCCCTTGGAATGCCAAGCAATATATGCACCCCGCGCTCACAGTGCCTGAATCAGCAATTCTTATCCCTGCCTCTAATTTTGAAATTAAACCTAACTTCCTTACTGAAATAAGAAGGCATCAATATGAAGGAAAACCTAATGAATGCCCTATGGCACATATATCAACCTTCTTAGACCTCTGTGATACTATTGCTGATGGATAGAGTCTTGAATATGTCTAACTAAAAGCTTTTCGTTGGTCCCTTACAGGAAAAGCATTGCAGTGGTTGGAGATCTTAGCCCCAAGATCGCTCCGCACCTGGAATGAAGTCAAGGACGCGTTCCTCAACAAGTTCTTCCCTCCTTCTAAGACGGCGTTAATCCGACAGAAAATCACGGCTTTTAAACAAAAGCATGGTGAGGCTCTAGCGACTGTTTGAGAAAGGTTTAAGGACCTACTACGATCATGCCCGACGCATGGCCAACCACCATACATGATTCAGGAGATTATATACAATGCTCTTGCTGCTGCAACCAAGGAGAGGATCAACACCTACACCTCCTATGGCTACGTTGAACTCGCTCCACAAGAGGCTTGGGAGACCATAGAGAGGTTGGTGGAGTTCGACAACACATATGGGACTCTTGAGGCTTCCGACACATCATCATCGTCGAGGCCTGCCCCATCTATGCCCTTATATGAACCCTCCAAGGTGATCGATCCAGACGTAAAGGAGCAATTCCATAGAGATCAACTTCGAAAGCTCCAAAAGCAAGTGAGGTTCCTTTTAGCGAACCAAGATTGCATTGAATGCGGATCACAGCGGCACACCACCATCGAGTGCCCCTATGCTGAATAAGTACAACTACCGGAGACTCACCAAGAGGCGCGCTACATGAGGGGTCCTAATCACCAATATTGGGGAGACCAAAGGTTCCATCAACCACAAAGGAACCCGGTTAACCCTAGGGACCCCCCGCCTTAAAGAGCTCCTGGGCACCCGGAGAGGTACCAACGTAAGGATGATCTACAACTTGTGCTGGATGAAATCAGGCTAAACCAGGCTAAGAATGATCAATCCAACAATGGCATCCATTCTCAACTCAATCACCTTACCACAATGATTGGGGAGCTGGATATTTTGAAAGAAGGGTTGATAGTATGGTTTACATCTTTTAGTGCATCTTTAGAGCATATTTTGGAAAGATGAGTTTGGGAAAGAGCATTATGGGAGATTGAGCTTGGAAAGTGCAACATTGAAGAGTTATGGTTTGGATATTACAAGTGTTGAGATTGAGGAGTCTTGATTCCCGAATTATAAAAGCACCACATAGTCAAATAATTCCATACCTTTTATTTCATACTAAGCCCCATTACAACCCCGCTGAATGGAGTCTTATTTGAAGTCTTCCATTGAGCGAAAGTCCTCCTGATGATTCTTATTGCATTTTCATAATTGGTTGCGAAGTGGATTTTTTATAAATTGCAATGTTTATGAGATTGTGTATGGAATTGAGTTGAGAGTTGATCTTCATAGCCTAAACACATGAGAGTTGAGTGGAAACACATTATCCCTGTGAGGTTGGATCAAAAAAATTGCATATGCCTATGGATCGCCTAAATATGTACTATGACGTTAAATGAACTTGCTTTGCTTTGCCACCGCTTATGATGTTGCTTTTGACAAAGGTGAAGACTTGAAGGGTGTGTTGTAGGTGTTGGTTATTGCTTGGTTATTGCTTGAGGACAAGAAAGTCTAAGTATGGGGTGTTTTGATGTACATATTTGTACCTCCTTTTATTGCATCTTTTGACATCATGTTTCATTCGATTGCCAAAGAAAAGGTTCAAAAGAATATAAACTTGTGTAAGAATGGGCTAAAGAAAAAGAAATAGACTCTGCACAAGTTTTGAGCTAACCATGCATGAATTCGAGCGAAATCGGAGTCAAAACGGAGAAACCAAGGAGAGCAGAAGAGAGGTCGATATCAACCTTACAACGTCGATATCGACTACAGTACATCGACACAGAACTGAGTGTTGAGACAGACCATCAAACAGAAGAGAAAAGCAATCGATATCCACCTAACATCATCGATATCGACCTCCACATAGACATCGAGTGGAGATGGACAAGTCGAGCAGAAATACAGACATCGATATTGACCTTCCTGGTCGATATCGACCTTATCGACAGAAGATAGACAAGATTTCGAGATTCGAATTATAAATTCTATCCTCAAGGAGCACGAATTATCTTATACTTTTTAGATAGATAGCAGTTGGGATTTATCTTTATCTTTAAGTTTTATCAAGTTGTTTAAGTTTTATCAAAATAAAAGATCTATCCTACTTGTTGGGATAGAATCTATAGTTTAGATAGAAGTTACAATCCTTGGCTAGCAAGGGTTAGTAGCCTATAAATAAAGCCCTAGGGGGCTGGCATTCAATCATCCATCAACACATCCAATTTTAGAGTCCAATTCCATTCAATAGAGTTAGAGAGAAGTTTTAAGGTTTGGCGTTTGCGAAAGGCGACGTTGAGTTGTAAAGCTTCGGAGTTTAAATTTTAATGCAAGTTTATTTCTTTCAATCAACGATGAGTTCCATGATGAGGTGTGTGTAGTCCCCCAAAGCTCTTAGGGTCGGGGTGAGCCCGACGTTAGCCATGCGTGCTTTAGGTAAGTTTTAGATGTTGATATCGTTGTGTCTATATCATCTCCTACGATTTTATGTTTAGTCCTGATCGAAAGAAAAGGGATTCATGCTAACAACTTGAGTTATAAACATAAAATTGGTAGAGACAATTAAGTTTATTTGCAAGAGTAATCCTAAGAGTTGGTGTACAACGAAAGCTTGTCCCTCGGGTGAAATAGCGCGATTGTCCGTCTTATTTGCCTTATCGCATGCATTGGTTAACGTTGTGGTAAACCCTAATCCTAGGAGTTGCTTTTTATATAAGTTTATTCATCAAAACTACTGTTTTATTTCTGTTCATCGCATCCTCATCCATCCTAAAGCCTTCGGCCTTTCTTTGCCGATAAAAGCTAACAACTTCGCAGGAGAAGACATCGATATCGACTACAGACGTTGATATCGACCACTGAGTTCGTTGACAGTTTTCTGAGTCGACAACGAGTATTCTGCTGAGTTACTGAACATCGATATCGACCCCCAACGTCGATATCGACCACCTGTGTCGACTGGTAGTCTTCTGAGCCAGTCGATTCTGTCTGCTAACATCGATATCGACCTTCCCCTGTCGATATCGACTGCTTGTTTTTGTCTCTGCAGGTCTTCTGTTGCAGAAAGGATCGACAGCCGAGGTCGACATCGAGCACCAAGGTCGAAATTGAGGCTTCTGGTTGAAGAAAGACGTGAGATTTCCGAAGCTACTAGGATCCCGCTGACACGCCTCCTCGTGGATCGATCCTGACTACCCTTTCACTACAACGGGAGGAAGTCTTGTAATTATTTGCATAGACTAGGAGTCGGTTTACATCTATTATATATATTTGTTTAAGAGCTTGATTTCCTCCTATTAACACATATAGTTTTTCTTTTCTGAGACAATCAAATACCAATTTTAAGTGACTAAGGTGATCATGCATGTTCTTGCTATAAATTAAGATATCGTCAAAATAAACAAAGACAAATTTGCCTAAGTAACGTCTAAGCACATGGTTCATAAGCCTCATAAAAGTAGAAAGAGCATTTGTCAAACCAAAAGGCATTACTAACCTTTCATATAAACCATACTTAGTCTTAAAAGCCGTTTTCCATTCATCTCCCTGTTTCATCCTAATTTGATGATAGCCACTTCTAAGATCAATTTTAGAGAAAATGCATGCGCCATACAATTCATCAAGCATATCATCAAAACGAGGAATAGGGTGACGATACTTAACTGTTATTTGGTTAATCGCCCTGCAATCAACACACATGCGCCAAGAGCCATCCTTCTTAGGAACCAAGATGACAGGCACGACACAAGGGGAGAGGCTCTCTCGAACAAACCCTTTGTCCATCAGCTCCGTGACTTGGCGTTGCAGCTCCTTTGTTTCCTCAGGGCTAGCCCTATAGGCGGCGCGATTAGGAAAGGCTACGCCAGGGATGAAATCAATCTTATGTTCAATCCCTCGAATAGGCGGCAATCCTTATGGCAGATCAGCTGGGAGGACATCTATATAATCTTGCAAAAGAGCAGCAATAGGTGCAGGAATATGACTCAAATCCACAGTATTAAGTAATACCTCTTTCATGATTAAAAGGATATGAGGTCGATGAGCATTCCAGGTGATAGTCCCTATCTGAGGTTGAGTGACCAATGAACGTTGTTCAACAGAGCCCTGAAGCAGAGTAGGAGAGGCCTGTGTTGATGTAGAAGGAGAGGGGATAGGCGCCGAGGTGGCCGCGGGTGTGGCCTTGGAGTCCTCATGTTGCTTCCCCTTCCATTGGGCCTCCTTTTTAGCGTCCTACTGTTGTTTCTTGCGAACCTATTCCTTCAAAATAGCTTGAGGCGAAAGGGGTAGGAGAGTAACTCTCCTCCCATCAAAGGTGAAGGAATATGTATTCGCACGACCATCATGCATAACAGAACGATCATATAACCAAGGACGGCCAAGCAAAATATGACTACAGTCCATTCAAGCAACATCACATAAAACCTTATCATGATATGATCCAATAGAAAAAGAAATTAAGCATTGTTTAGTCACCATAATATCAGATCCATCATCAGTAATACCATTTAATCCATAGTGAGTAGCCCTAGGAGTACTAGTCAAGTGTAAGAAATCCACTACCTTTTCATTGATGAGGTTGCAGCGACTCCCACCGTCGACTATGACGCTCAAGGTAGCCTCGCGAACCACACACTTGGTATGAAGATGTTCTCCCTTTGATCAGCCATGGGAGCTTCCTGGATGTGTAGGACCCGACGATTGACAAGACAGAGAGTCTCCTGGAAGTCACTAGGGTCTATTTCGTCGTTAGGCTCAATCGGCTGGTCTACCTCCACTTCACTCAAAGTTACATGGTCCTCGACAGTCTCCTCCTCATAATAATGGTCACCCAAATCATTGAGTAGGACCTTCTTTTTCTGAGGGCATTCGCGAGAGACATGCCCAGAACCACCACAAGTGAAGCAGCGGATGTCTTTGGTGCATTCCTTAGATGTTAAAGTAACTCTTCTAGTTTCAACCTGGTAACCCTGTTGAGGTGAGTTGGAAACTCCCTTTTGCTGCATAAAAGGGTTAGAAGAAGGTCTGGATTGACTAGAAGAAGCAAAGGGAACAAACCTGCGACCTTGGGAGGCTTGATGGAACTTGGTCCTCTGCTATTGCTGCTGCTACTGCTCATACAGAAGTTGTGCCTTATGAGATAAAGTGTTAATATCCCTAATAGAATGAATAGCCAAAGGATTTTTAATAGAGATATTAAGCCCAGCAAGAAATTGAGTACATAAAGCACGTTAAGTAAGATAAACATTAGCCTGATGAGCGAGTCGTTCAAGCTCGTCTCTGTATTCCATGGGTGAGCGAGCTCCTTAGTGGCAAGAAGCTAGGCGCATCCTCGTTGTTTCTGTGTATTCCTCAGGCACGTGGTGTTTTTTCAACAGATAGCGAAGTTGGGGCCAAGTTTCAACAGGCTGCTTACCTTGACGACGGCGGATTTCACGAGTGCGAAACCACCAAGTGCGAGCCATACCTGTTAAATGTAATATAACAACTTCCAACTTCTCTGTTTCCTCATAGTGTAGATGTTCCAAAACATAATTAGTATAATCTTCCCAAACAAGATAAGCTTCAGGATTATTAGTACCATCAAAAGTTTCCAATTTTATTTTAACATCGTGCCTTTGGATAGCCTGTGCATTATCAAATCTAGGATTATCAAAATTAGGGTTAGGTAAAACATCAAAGTTCGGATCTACCTCATAGTAAGCGTCCTCCAAGTGGGGCATGTCGTTCAGATCAGCATTGCTACGACTGTCGTCCCAGTTGGGTCTAACGAACAGAGGATTGACGTGAGCCTGGTGAGGTGGTTGGTACTGCTGTTGCCGTCCATGTTGCTGATGCCAAGGGGGGGTATGGTCTCGGTGTACATCATTACCGTTAAATCCAGATAACGGATCATTGTCATTCTCTCCTGCAAAAGGGTTAGGTGTTCGCAGGCGGGGTGGAGTAGGGATTCAAACAATTCAAATAAAATAATTGCACAACTAGGCTAACTCCCTGTCCCAAACAAATAATACAAGAATCCCCTCCCTTGTAGTAGTAGGGTAATTCAGGATCGAATCCATGAGGAGGTATGTCAGCGCTTCCCTTGTTGTACTCATGATCAAAGCTTTCGACCTCAGTAGACACTCGATATCGAGTAATCTAGTCGATATCGACCCCAGTTCTGGTCGATTTCCTAGCGCAGTTCCTGCAGAAGACAAAAGCAGCAAAGTCAACGTCGAGCAGAGACCTCGATATCGACGTTAGACCTCGATATCGACCCTTACAGTCGATTTCGACGCTTGTCATAGAAACTGTTTTTGTAACCAATTTGTCGGAAAAGAGTCCGAAGAAAATAGAATGGGAAAGGAGGATGATCAAAACCAAAACTAACAACTTTTATATTGATTTCAATTAATTAAAAATCTTCCAAAGTTGGGGTTTCATGCCACAACGACAACAATGCAAGTTTTATGCTAAAGTTATGAAATTTAATGCCTTTCCGTCAAATAACTTTCGTTATTAACACTTAGGTGATTAGAGGCTCTCGCATAGTTCTTCAGAGTTACTATCCAATTCATGAGCAATTCAAGTTCACAATATGAGTGGCTTTCGCTTCAATAATGCAAATAATGAATCTCTCTAACTTTCGCAAAGGATCATGCATGGGGTAGAAGACGAAATTGCATAAAAGTCATACCTTTGATGCACTTACCTCACATTGCTATCGTCGGGCTCACCCCGACCCTAGAAGTGGGTTGACTATTCGCTCCTCATCATGCACATCATCATCAATGTTATTGAAAGAAAGCTACTTTGAATTAAAACTTCGAAAGAAAGTACAACCGAACAAGCCACTCCGCTCTCGCTTTACAACTTTCACTCGGCCTCCTCTCTCTCTCTCTACTAATTCTCTGTGTGTCTATGTAAATTGTATGTTATTGGATGTAAATTGAATGCCTAAACTCAGCCCTATTGGCTTCTATTTATAGATGTCGATAAAGACTCGAAACTTTATCTTTATTCTCTAAGATAAAAATTAAATAAAAGTAAAAACTAAAACTATATGGTGAAATCAGCCTCCTCATGATAGATCTGGTGTGGAAGATAAGAAATCTCGACTTTTGGATAGACGTGCAAGCTTTGGATAGATTTTTATCAAAAATCTGAGTCGGATTCTTCTGCTGGCATGGTCGATATCGATCCTTAGGCATCAATATCGACCCCTTCAAAACTTTATCTCGAGCTCTCCTTCTCCTACTCGAACTGGCACTCAACTTCTATCTTTTAGCTCGATCTGGCAACATCGATATCGACCTCCAGACATCGATATCGACCTCTCTGTGTCGACGTGCTCTATTTCATTTCCTGCTCGATTCCTATGTCTCTGATGCACTCGATGTCGAGGTCCCTAGTCGATTTCGACCTCTTCAGAAGACTTCGAGTTCATTTTCCGCTCTTCCAAATCCGTCCATTTTCATTCTGTTTTCTGCGAAATCACATAGAAACTCGTGCAAACCCATATATTTGACATTAAAGTGTAAACTACACTATTCCCATGTATTCCCATTAATATGCATGCAAAAGACGATAAAATGGACTTTTATGTGCATAGAAAATATGGCAATTTGCGCGCACATCAAACACCCCATACTTAAGCTTGCTTGTCCCCAAGCAATACCTTTAATGGTCATTCAGGGGAAGAAAGTAAACACTCAACATCATAGATTCATTTTTCATATGTCCCTACAATCAATTGCCATCCTCGATAAGGTACTTATGTCAACCAAGTCCATGCCTGTGCATAAAAGCATTTTCATATTCATAAAAGGAGGTAATATGCAAAAACAATTTCAGCGACATAGCATTAATAATCAAGAGGACTTTTAGCAAGCTTGTGAGAAGTAGATTGGTAAAAGGCTAAAGGTGGGCTAATATTTGGCCATGTGGTGTTAAATCCGGGGAATCATACTTTCTTTCCAAAACATGCCACATTCCTTCTTCATAATGTCTCACCTTTCACTCATCGCTCAATGCTTTTATTCAATATATGCTTTTACCTCTCTAACCTTAGCACTGCCTTCTCGCGAGTCGCAAACATGGGTGTCATGAATGGCCCCGGATACTTAGTACTTCGGACTCCTCACCTTGTGTCCCATCTCGCTGAACTAACATCTCAACGAGCAGGGTCGACCTACCTTTATCTCCTGAGGTGATCGGATTTTTTCTCGCTCATTAAATTTTCCATAATTCATAATTCTTTCATTCCTGCCAACAACTTCATAATAATGCACAACTCCATATAACTCCAAAGATGACATCCATTCTCAACATTGTCCCCGGATAGGGTATAAGGTATAAAATGGGCAATATGTATATATGTGGAGCAATAATGATCATGATAAGGCTCATATTTGGCTTTGTAGCTTTTGCAAATATGCATAGGTAAGGCTAGGATATGAACTTGTATAAATAAGCACTTGTATGGAAATTTCATAAAAAGTCCTCCATCATCTTATCATGCACACGTCAAAAGCAATTTCAGATTTTCATCTCCTTTATTTTTTTTCTTTTTTGCACTTCATTGGGACTTCCCTTAACTAGGCAATTTCATGTTATATCTGTAATGAATCTAATTTTGCATCATAGAGCTCTTTTTTATACTTCCATGACTCTTCTTCTCTTTTCAAATTTTTGATGGGGGTCATTTTTTTTCTTTTTTTTTTTCGAAATAAAAGCTAAATATGCATTAAAATAAATATGCAAATCTAAACTAAGTATGAATATGCAAGTAAACTAAGTCTGAATATGCAAGTAAGCCTTTCCCCCACCCCATACTTAAAATTTACAGTGTCCTCACTGTATTAGAACTAGGGTTAAGAAGAAAACTTACTAAACCGTCACAAATTTCAGGAGTCAATGAAGACAGCAGGAGTGGTCGATATCGACCCTAACATCGATATCGATGTTCATATCGATTTCTGGCTCAGGCTTCAGGGTGATCCGTCCTCGATTACAAACCCATCTATGTCGACCTTGAGGTCGATGTCGAGGTTAGACATCGATTTCGATGTCTTCTCAGTGTGCTTTTCTTCTCTCTCCTGCAACTTGTTAATAAACATAAAACCAAAACAAAATATGCAAAACAATAAAGTGTCTAAAACCAAAGTAAAACTTCCTAAAAATTAAAACTAAGTCTTTGTTACAAGCTCTAGACTTTTAAGTCGCTAGGCCGACTTCTTCCTTTGCACTTTTCAAGGCGGCATCTGCAGAGCCCATGTGGCTTGGGCCTCAAATATGACTCCTTTCTTGTCACGCAGCTGCATTCCGCCGGGATGGATCCGATTTACCGTGAATGGTCCTAAATTCTTATCCTTGAATCTTGTAGGGAACCAATGGTCCTTAGATTCGGAAACATAGACCTTGTCTCCTATCTCATATTGATTTGAATCATCGTCGGATACCCTACACAAGCGCACATGCCAAGGCACACCTCTTCCAAATAATGATAAATCCTTAATTGTAATGGAGCAAGAGGAATCCATACCTTGACTTACCTTTTTCTCTATCTGTGGCTCAGGTCGATGTCGATGTTCAGAGGTCGATATCGACCCCTGTTGTACTCCTGGAGGATCAGTCGATTTGGAGAGTTTCGGCTTGATATGATCAGGTCGATTTCGACCCCCAGAGATCGATATCGAGGACTCCTTTCCTCTCTTCTCAGCGCTGGTGGTGGTCGATTTCGGCAGGGTGTGGTCGATATCGACCCTTGACCTTGATTTCGATGTTTCCTTTTCTCCTCCGTCGACCCCATACTTATGACCTGTCATACAATCTTGAATAATTTTAGTCGATATCGACTTACCTGGGTCGATTTCGATGTTCTGTTGGGCTCCTTCGTTCAAGATTGCCATAACTTCCTCCACTTGGGCTTCTATGGCCCTCTTCTCAAGCTCCTCCGGTGTCATACTTCTTACCTTGGCTTCTCCACATGTAATGTAGACAGCATTGATGGCTTTTATCTCCATTGGCCCTTGATTTTTCAACGTCTTGTTGAAGGCATACTCTATCACTTTGTCACTAATTGTGAATGAGAGCAATCCTTTCTTTACGCTAATGTTGGCATCGACGGTTGCTAGGAATGGCCTACCTAAAATAATTGGACAAGCAGGGTCCTCCGCTATATCAACAACTCGGAAATCAGCAGGGACAAAGAATTTACCTAATTGTACTGGCACATCCGTCACTATCCCAGTTGGAATTACTACTGTATTGTTAGCCATGTACAACCTTGCATCCACGGGCTCCAGAGGACCTATCTTTACCTTGTGCCATATGGTTAGTGGCATCATGCTAACGCTAGCGCCCAAGTCAACTAAAGCATTAAATTTGAATTGACCTAGACCTATAGTGATAGAAAACTTACCTGGGTTCGCCCGCTTTTGTGGTAGCTCCAACCTGTTGCACTCCTCTGCGATCTCAGAGAGCGATCGCTTCTCACCTAAGATGTCTTTGAGGAACCTTACATAAGATGGCATCTCGTGAAGTGCCTCTGTGAATGGTATAGAGACATTAAGTCCTTGGAGCATCTTTACGAACCGCTGGAACTTCTTTTCCGCTGGGTCCTTAATCATCTTCCTAGTTGGGAATGGCAACACCTTCTTCCTTCCCGTGGCTGCAGTGAGGTCGACATCGACATCAGTAGGGTCGATATCGACTGGAGGAGTCAATTTCTGTGGTGATGCAGCATCAGGGTCGACATCGACAGGAAGGTCGACATCGACAGGAAGGTCGACATCGATGTCATGTTGGTCGATATCGATAGGGGGGTCGATATCGACGTCTGTTCTGGCTCCTTCTCCTCCGCTTTTTGCTCGGGCGTTTGTAATTGACGCCCACTCCTCTGGTTTACTGCCGTAATATGACCAGTGGTTTTGCCCTTTTGATTTGGCACAGTGGATCCAGGGAATGATCCCGACGCTTTGGGTATTGCTTCCGCCAATTGACTCATTTGAGTCTCCATGTTGCGCTTCCAAACGTCGATCTCCCCAAGTCTAGAATTGATGCCCTGCAGCTGAGTATGGACGGAGTTGTTGGCTTGTTTGAACTCAGGATGGTTTCTCCGCATCTCATCAAGAATGATTTGCAGGTCATCCTTCCTTGTCTCCCGCTCAGGGTGCCCTGGTGCTCTATATGGTGGGGGATCTCTTTGTTGATAGAACCTTTGATCATGCCAATATTGTTGATTGCCCCCTCCATAGGAGCCTCTCGTCCACTTAACCTTCTCATGTTGTTCCGCCATGAATACTTGCTCAGTATGTGGACAGGCACTAGTGTTATGCCTTGTTAAGCCACACTCCTGACAAGTTTGATTGTTGCTCAGGAACCTGACTTGCTTTTGAAGGTGGCATGTTTGATCGTTATGGAATTGTTGCTGCATATCAGGATCTATCTCCCTTGGAGGCTCATATAGGGGCATAGATGGGGCAGGCCTTACATCATAGGCTGCAGCAGCCCCATAAGTATTGTCAAAGTTCACAAGCCTCTCAATGGTCTCCCATGCCTCCGTTGGTGTAAGCTCAATGTACCGATAGGAGGTATATGAATTGATCCTCTCCTTATTCGGCGCATCAAGGGCATTATAAAAGATCTCCTGGATGACATATGGAAGTTGCCCATGCGTCGGGCATGATCTCAGCAAGTCCTTAAATCGCTCTCATGCCTGTGCTAGGGTTTCACCTGGCTTTTAATTGAAAGCCGTGATCCTTCGTCGCAGCATCGCCGTTTTAGAAGGTGGGAAGAATTTGTTCAAGAATGCATCTTTCACCTCCGCCCATGTCCTCAGAGAGCGTGGAGCTAAACTTTCAAGCCACTGTAATGCCTTCTCTGCCAAAGACCATCGAAAAGATTTTAATCGCACATACTCTAAGTTTACTCCATCAGCAACTGTTTCACATAAGTCCATAAAAGTAGAGATGTGTTTCAAGGGGCATTCATTAGGTCTTCCTTCAAAAGTATTTCATTTTATCTCAGATAGGAAGTTAATTTTTATTTCATAGTTGGAGTGAGGAATTAAGATAGTGGATTCAGGAACATGAACCGGCGGATGCATATATTGCATCGCCGTCTGTGGATACTGATTTAGCCGCTCTTGGGCTTGTCTGCGCGCATCCTCCTCCCTATTAGCACGAGCTCGCTCTGCAGCAGCGGCGACCCTTTCAGCAGCGATTGTAGCATTGTGGTCCTCGATTTCCTTCCTCAATCGCTCTATGGTTTCGGCCTATGTTTCATTGTCAGCCATAATGCGAATTGCTCTATTGCAATAATGGTAGAAACATTCAGGCTCGTTAATTGGTTCCAGGATAGGTCCGCGATCAGAACGTCGTATAAACCTACAAAATATGCTCAAAAGATAGTGATTAACTTAGGTGGCGATTGATTGCCTCCCCGGCACGGCGCCAATTTGTTCGCAGGCGGGGTGGAGTAGGGATTCAAACAATTCAAATAAAACAATTGCACAACTAGGCTAACTCTCTGTCTTAAACAAATAATACAAGAATCCCCTCCCTTATAGTAGTAGGATAATTCAGGATCGAATCCACGAGGAGGTATGTCAGCGCTTACCTTGTTGTACTCACGATCAAAGCTTTCGACCTCAGCAGACACTCGATATCAAGTAATCTGGTCGATATCGTCCCCAGTTCTGGTCGATTTCCTAGCGCAGTTCCTGCAGAAGATAAAAGCAGCAAAGTCGACGTCGAGCAAAGACCTCGATATCGACGTTAGACCTCGATATCGACCCTTACAGTCGATTTCGACGCTTGTCACAGAAACTGTTTTTGTAACCAATTTGTCGGAAAAGAGTCCGAAGAAAATAGAATGGGAAAGGAGGATGATCAGAAACAAAACTAACAACTTTTATATTGATTTCAATTAATTAAAAATCTTCCAAAGTCGGGGTTTCATGCCACAACGACAACAATGCAAGTTTTATGCTAAAGTTATGAAATTTAATGCCTTTCCGTCAAATAACTTTCGTTATTAACACTTAGGTGATTAGAGGCTCTCGCATAGTTCTTCAGAGTTACTATCCAATTCATGAGCAATTCAAGTTCACAATATGAGTGGCTTTCGCTTCAATAATGCAAATAATGAATCTCCCTAACTTTCGCAAAGGATCATGCATGGGGTAGAAGACGGAATTGCATAAAAGTCATACCTTTGATGCACTTACCTCACATTGCTATCGTCGGGCTCACCCCGACCCTAGAAGTGGGTTGACTACTCGCTCCTCATCATGCACATCATCATCATTGTTATTGAAAGAAAGCTACTTTGAATTAAAACTTCGAAAGAAAGTACAACCGAACAATCTACTCCGCTCTCGCTTTACAACTTTCACTCGGCCTCCTCTCTCTCTCTCTCTACTAATTCTCTGCGTGTCTATGTAAATTGTATGTTATTGGATGTAAATTGAATGCCTAAACTCAGACCTATTGGCTTCTATTTATAGATGTCGATAAAGACTTGAAACTTTATCTTTATTCTCTAAGATAAAAATTAAATAAAAGTAAAAACTAAAACTATATGGTGAAATCAGCCTCCTCATGATAAATCTGGTGTGGAAGATAAGAAATCTCGACTTTTGGATAGATGTGCAAGCTTTGGATAGATTTCTATCAAAAATCTGAGTCGGATTCTTCTGCTGGCATGTTCGATATCGACCCTTAGACATCGATATCGACCCCTTCAAAACTTTATCTCGAGCTCTCCTTCTCCTACTCGAACTGGCACTCGACTTCTATCATTTAGCTCGATCTGGCAATATCGATATCGACCTCCAGACGTCGATATCGACATCTCTGTGTCGACGTGCTCTGTTTCATTTCCTGCTCGATTCCTATGTCTCTGATGCACTCGATGTCGAGGTCCCCAGTCGATTTCGAGCTCTTCAGAAGACTTCGAGTTCTTTTTCCGCTCTTCCAAATCCGTCCATTTTCGTTCTGTTTTGTGCGAAATCACATAGAAACTCGTGCAAACCCATATATTTGACATTTAAGCGTAAAATACACTATTCCCATGTTTTCCCATTAATATGCATGCAAAAGACGATAAAATGGACTTTCATGTGTATAGAAAATATGGCAATTTACGCGCACATCATTAGGCGTAGATCGCAGTTTAAAGTGTAATTGACCAGACGGGGGTGGATTACCCGACTGTGGGGGATTACCTGAGGGAGGTGTATGACCTGTAGGAGGTGGCTTACCACCTGATGGAGATGTAGATCCAGAAGCCTCATTCTGCCTCTCCTCGAAATGCCGAGCAATTGCCTGGCTGATCTGAGAAGATAAATTAGCACGATCCTTAGACCTATCAATGGCCAAGCGATTGGTCAACTGGGTGATTGCCTTTAAAACAATGGCCTCCACATTGGCTGTAGTAAGGGGGGCCGGAGGGGTAGTGGAAGGGTTTGGGTCGTTTCCGTTCGACGTGTTCCTACAATATCAGAAGAGCAACAAGTAAACGGAGCAAAGACCAGAAACCAAGTAATGCAAGCCCTTTTGATCCTAAGAGTGATTCAGTTTTAGAAATCAAAGAGGCGAGAAAACAAGGCACTCAATTCAAGTAATCTTCCCTGGACACAGAATTTTGCAATATTGAAGATAGCAAGTAGAGATTAAATTGCAAAAGAAATCAGCCACAAGTCGGATAGCAAGGATCGCAAGTATAACAAGCAACTAAAGTGTAGAAAATAATAGCTACAATGTGATGCTCGAAAATATAATAATATGTAGCAATAGACACGATGCAATCACAAGGGCAAGCAAGTGCACACACTCCGTCAACTATTATCTGACGATTGCAACACGGTTCAGAAAAAGAGGGGTGTGACCAAGGCTCCTGTGTCGGCACAGCATAAAATCAACACAAGGGGGTTCTTTTGTGAAGCTTAAAACCAATCAGATCATCGAACAAGTAGCTAGCTAAAAGAAAGAACAAGATGCAATGAGTTACTAACTCAACAAAAGGTAGGAGGAATGCTTGTTTTTTTTTGAAGCTCTCGGCTTTATTGTTTTTTTTACTAGAAACACTGCTGTAAGGGCTGTAATGCGACAGAAACAGCAAAAAAAAATAAAAAAAAATCTAAGCTACGATGATCCAAAAGTAAGCAAAAATAAAGAAAATAAGGGAAATAGGCTAGAAATCTGGAAAATTAGGGTTCTTTAGTGGTGCAAGTTCATATAATGCTTTAATCCAAGAATCACATTCATAGGCATGATATGTAGCAAAAGGGAATAAAAATCAAAACTTGCAATCAAGAACTCAATATCTTCCAAATTAAAGATCCAAACAAGAAAATAAATAAGATAAAGTGCCAATTTTTAGGGTGAATAATAAAGAACTAAAATTTATGCAGCGGGAATGGTGAAAATCATGGCACGAAAATAAATCACTCAAAAAGGAATCAAGAGAGTAAAGAACTTCCATACACCTGAGAATCTGATACCACTTGATACGTTTGGGACACCCGATCCTTCGCCTGTGGGCTCAAGATCAAGAACCACGCCGTATATTTGCCCGATCTTGCAATGCTCTTTGATATCTCCAGATTGGAAAAAATTAACAAGTAATTAATATTCTGATTTTAGCGACAGAACCACACTTAGAATATTTCCAACAAACAGTATAGCGACAGAACACAAAGGAAGCGAGAGAAGAGAGGAAGTAGCGCGGAAGGCACGCGGGCGCCTGGGAGCGAGGACGCGGAGCGCACGTGAGCGATGGGGCGGCTGGGATGCAGCGGCCGCTGCAGGCCTGGGGCGGCCGCCGCCTAGGGTTTGTGGGTGAGGCGCGGCGACGAATTCCTTCTCTTTTCGGCGACAGGGGCGCCTGCCTTTTAGCGACGATTTGCGGATTGTGTGTTGTTTGTGATTCGGTGATGATGATTGTGGATTAGGGTTTGGTGAATTGTGTTTGCCGAATGTAGATAGATCACAAGAGCACTTGAAGCTTTTGGGATTGAAATCGAAGAACCCTTAATCCTTAAAGGTTTTCCTCAATTCTATTCAATCTGATTAATTGAAAGGGAATTACAATGATTAAATAGAAATTCTAAGAACCAATTCTACCATGCAAGATAGAATTTAGGTTGATAAAAGATATAATTAAAATCCTAAAAATAAATAAACCTAGAAGATAAAAACTTAGTGGACAAGAATTACATCTAGGTAAGATATAATTAATTCCCCCTTATTAATCTAAGTTGCATAAAATAATAACTTTAATTAAATTAAAAGTGTAACTCGGCCCAACACAAGGATGGCACTCGACATAGGCTATTGGCCCACTCGACACGGGCCTTGTGTGCACTCGACATGTAAGGAATCCGAGTATTCCATGTGTTGTGTCGAGTGGAAGCTAGGCATGGTGGATGTATACGAGTCTTCATGAGCTCTGTGTGTGGACGCAAGCTCACCTCCTGCGCTGGTGGAGTAGTCCGGAGCAAAGTGATCCAGGGTGGCTTGAACCCTTGCTCCATCGTTCCTTGGTAATAGACAAGAAGGGCTTTGGTTGTATCTTGAATTCTCTTGGCCCTTACACGAGTGATAGGACCATCGAATGGAACCTTCATGTTGTCCTCAATGTCACCAGGAGTCATCGACAATTGCACTGCATCAGATTGTTTGCAATGCTAACCTGCTCCGAAAATAAATTGAAAAAACCGGATAGTACCATAACTGGCTGGCCAGGCAGTAGGTTGATGTGGGGTGTACTATACTAAAAAGAAAGGAAAAAAGCAAAGAGACAGCTGAGAGGAGAGAGAGTGTTGAGAGAGATTGTAGGGGGGTGCTGTACTGAAAAGAAAGGGAAAAAAGATAGCTGAGAGAGAAAGTGTTGAGATGATGAGAGAGAGAGTAGGAAAGGGTGAAAAATTCAAAAGTATAGTTTATAAGGGGAGAGAGTGAAAGGATGAGAGAGAGATGGAGAATTAATTAGGAGAGAGAGAAAAAGGAGGAGAGAGGAAATGAAGAGAGAGTGAAAAGAAAAAAATGATTTATAAATGGGAGAGATGGAAATGAGGAGATGAAATTGTGTTTAATTGTCACCGGCGTTGTACATGTCACCTGTCTATTTCATCATTCCAGCCTCAGCGTTTGTACATGACACCAGTTAATATTATCTGACACTAGTGAGATTTTCCTTACTTTCATCATTCATCCATTATAGTTGTTAGGTTAATGTTCATTATTTTCTCTAAATTTAGAGCAAGACAAGAAGAAATAGCAAGCAAATTAATGAAGAATTAACTTTTAACTCTATTAAAAAAAAGTCATTCGATTAGATGTCCTCTCGTTTAAAACTTTTGATCACTACTCGGTCTAATGGATATCAATAAATTAGTAAATGAAACATTTCGTATCCCTTCTTCTCTAGTCGAGACTCTAAACTCTAGACATCTTCACCCACTTCTTTGGTCGAGACTCTAGACATCTTCACTCACATCAACAACAAGCTTGAAGCTTTCCTCATCATCTCAACTTTGTTTATTGAAGATTTGTTGTTATTGTGAATGATGTGATTGATGTGCGCTTATTTCACCATGTTTCTTGCTTACATCTATTTCGTTTTTATGCATATTTTATAGTTTTGGGTTGGGAAAGTAGTGAATTTATGTAGTTTGAGTTCATTTACAAGATATAGAGGTCTACACAAGTTTTGGTTTGATTTCGCAGAAAACAAAGCATTTTAGAGAAGAAACAAGACACTGAAGAAGGGCTCGATCTCGAGCAAGGCACTCGATCTCGACACATTAACTCGACATTGACCAGGTCACCCGAGGTTGACAGAGGAGAAAAGTGCTAGATCGAGACCAGGCAATGTCAACCACAATAAAACAAGTCGACTCGATATAATACACTCGATATCGACATGTCCACTCGACATCGACTGAAGGAACAGACGCATACGGGACGCGGATTGGGCCGAATCTTTGGGAGATTTTGCTTAGCCATAAAGATATCTATCATCTACCAAGATCTTCTATCATCAGGGGTATATTCCAAGCATGTTAGGTAATATTACCTATTTTAATATTTTATTTTAGGATAAAGTTTAGTTTAGATAGAATTTACCTTTACAAATCGTAGTAGGATTAGGACTCCAAGCTTTGGCTAACAAGGGTTGTGAGGCTATAAATAAAGCCCTAGGGGGCTGGCTTTAGTCATTCAATTACAATTCAATCAACCAACGATCATCCGATCAGAAGAGAAGAAGGAGAAAGGCGAGTAGGAGAGATAACGGAGAGAGAAGAAGGTGGTTGTACGATTAAAGTTTCTTTTGAAGTTTTAATGCAAAGTTTATTCCTTTATGCAAAGATGTTTTTCCCAATGAAGAGTGAGTAGTCGTCCTACTTCTACGGTCGGGATGAGCCCGACAATAGCCATGTAAGTATGCTTGAATTATATATTTGATTATGCGATTTCATCTTCTACCCCACGTTCAATCCTTCATGAGAATTTAGGATCATTCTTTATTTACCTTATATGAAGAGAAAGTGGATTATACATGTGAATTTGGATAGTAATTAGGTTTTGCCTGCGAAAGTTGACTAAACCCTAATTACGAAAAGGTAGAAACAATTAGGTTTTTATGCGAAAGCCTCTATATTCCTAATTGGTGATGACAAAAGCTTAATCTTTTATGTAATTAAAGTAAAAATGCATGCATGGTTATTTTCGTGGTGAATCCCTACCTTAGGAGCCTTTTAGTTTATTGAAGAAAAACCCAAAAACATTGTCTTTCGTTTATTTTATTACTTTATTTTCGGTTTTCGTTCGTTTTACTATTTACTGTCTGTGAAGCCACTCGATCTCGACCCCCTGATCCGATATCGAGTGCACTGAATCAAGAGAACCCAATTCGATGGTCTTTTGAGTCGACCAAAGTGCACTGACCCACTCGAGATCGACCTACCTAGACGATATCGAGTGCCTTTGTTTCTTTATGCAGGTTTCACAGATCAACGCCGACATTAGGAATCGACAACCCCAATTGATATCGACATAACTGGTCGATATCGAGGCTACTGGTTGACATACATAGGAATTCTAAAGACTATTAAGGAAACCACTAACTCGCCTCCTCGAGGATCGATCCTGATTCCCTACTGCTACATCGGGAGGGAGTCTTGAATTTATTTGCGAAGGAAGGAATCAATTTGAATTTATATCTTTATTTACATAGTTATATTCCCCTCATAACAAATTTTTGCGCCGTTGCCGGGGAAGGGCTCTGAATGCCCTATGACGCACATTACTACTTACATTGACTTATGTGACACCATTGTTGACGATGTCAATTTAGAATATGTTCGTCTTAAAGCTTTTAGATGGTCTCTTGCAGGAAAGGCTCTACATTGGTTTGAAAGCTTGCCCCCACACTCTATCCCCACCTGGGGTGAACTTAGAGATATCTTCCTCAATAAGTTCTTTCCACCATCCAAAACAGCGCAGATTCGCCAAAAGATAATGTCCTACAAGCAAAAACCAGGAGAGACGCTAGTGCAAGTGTGGGAGCACTACATCGACCTGCTGAGGTCCTGCCCTACTCATGGGTAACCACCTTATGTTATCCAGGAGATCATCTACAATGCCCTGGACGTGCCTACATGAGAGCGGATAAACACATATACCACCTATCGCTACCTAGAGCTTACCCCTAATCAAGCCCGGAAACGATTGAAAGGCTAATGGAGTTCGACAATACCTATGGGACTCCTGCGGCACCCGATGCGAGGCCGCCCCCATCCATTCCACTATATGAGCCTTCAAAGGAGGTGGATCCTAAGGTGAAGGATCAGTTCATGAAGGATGTTAAGCAGGAGGAACGTCGAGTTCATAAATACAAATATAAAGATATATAAACATAAACCGACTCCTAGCCTATGCAAATAATTACAAGAGTTCCTCCCATTGTAGTAGAAGGGTATTCAAGATCGATCCACGAGGAGGCGTGTCAGCGGGATCCTAGTAGCGTCGGAATCTCACATCTTTCGTCGACCAGAAGCCTCGATTTCGACCTTGGTGATCGATGTCGACCTCGGCTGTCAATCCTTTCTGCAACAGAAGACCTGCAGAGATAAAAACAAGCAGTCGATATCGACTAGGGAAGGTCGATATCGATGTTAGCAGACGAAATCGACTGGCTCAGAAGACTGCCAGTCGACACAGGTGGTCGATATCAACATCTGGGGGGTCGATATCGATGTTCAGTAACTTCACAGGGATTATCGTCGTCGACTCAAAAAAATGTCGACGAAACTCAGTGGTTGATATCGACGTCTGTGGTCGATATCGATGTCTTCTCCTGCAAAGTTGTTAGTTTTTTGTCGGCAAAGAAAGGTCGAAGACTTTAGGATGGAAAAGGATGTGGTGAACAGAAATAAAACAGTGGTTTTGATGAATATAAACTATGTAAAAAACAACTCCTAGGATTAGGGTTTACCACAACGTTAACCGTTGCATGCGATAAGATAAATAAGACGGACAATTGCGCTATTTCACCTGAGTGACAAGCTTTCGCTGTACACCAACTCCTAGGATTACTCTTGCAAATAAACCTAATTGTCTCTACCAATTTTATGTTTATAACTCAAGTTGTTAGCATGAATCCCTTTTCTTTCGATTAGGACTAAACATAGAATCGTAGGAGATGATATAGACACAACGATATCAACATCTAACACTTACCTCAAGCACGCATTGCTAACGTCGGGCTCACCCCGACCCTAAGAGCTTTGGGGGACTACTCGCACCTCATCATGGAATTCATCGTTGATTTAAAGAAAGAAACTTGCATTAAACTATAAATTCTGAAGCTTTACAACTCAACGTCGGCTTTCGTAAACGCCAAACCCTAAAACTTCTTTCTAAGCCTTTTGCTTGTAATTCAACTCTAAACTTGGATGTGTTGATGGATGATTGAATGATAGCCCCCTAGGGCTTTATTTATAGGCTACTAACCCTTGCTAGCCAAGGATTGTAACTGCTATCTAAACTATGAACTCTATCCAAACAATTAGGATAGGTCTTTTATTTTGATGAAACTTAAACAACTTGATAAAACTTAAAAGTAAAAAATAAATAAATCTTCAACTGCCATCTATCTAAATAGTACAAGATAATTCGTGCCTTTTTGGAGATAGAATTGCCAATCCTAGCCTCGAAATCGAATCTATCTTCTGTCGAGATAAGGTCAATATCGATGATAGAGGTCGATATCGATGTATGTGTTCCTGCTCGACTTGTCCATCTCCACTCGATGTCTATGTTGAGGTTGATATTGATGATGTATAGTCGATATCGAGTGCTTTTCTTTGCTGTGTGATGTCCTGTCTCGACACTCAGTTATGTGTCGATGTACTGTAGTCGATGTCGACGTTAAAGGTCGATATCGACCTCTCTTCTGCTCTCCTTGGTTTCTTCGTTTTGACTCCGATTTCGCTCGAATTCCTTCATGGTTAGCTCAAAACTTGTGCAGACTCTATTTCTTGTTCTTTAGCCCATTCTTGCACAAGTTATATATTCTTTTGAACCCTTTCTTTGGAAATCGAATGAAATAAGAAGCCAAAAGATACAATAAATGGAGGTACAAATATGTACATCAAAACACCCCATACTTAGACTTGCTTGCCCTCAAGCAATAACCAAGCAATAACCAATACCTACAACACACCCTTCAAGTCTTCGCCCTTGTCAAAAGCAACATCATAAGCGGTAGCAAAGCAAAGCAAGTATATTTAACATCATAGCACATATTTAGGCGATCCATAGGCATATGCAATTTTTGATCCAACCTCACAGGGATAATGTGTTTGCACTCAACTCTCATGTGTTTAGGCTATGAAGATCAACACTCAACTCAATTCCGTACACAAACTCATAAACATTGCAATTTATAAAAATCCACTTCGCAACCAATTATGAAAATGCAATAACAACCATCAGGAGGACTTTCGCTCAATGGAAGACTTCAAAGAAGACTCCATTCGGCGGGGTTGTAATGGGGCTTGGTATGAATTTAAGGGTATGAAATTATTTGGCTATGTGGTGCTTTTATAATTCGGGAATCAAGACTCCTAAATCTCAACACTTGCAATATCCAAACCATAACTCTTCAATGTTGCACTTTCCAAGCTCAATCTCCCATAATGCTCTTTTCCAAACCCATCTTTCCATAATATGCTCTAAAGATGTCAACCATAATATCAACCCTTCCTTCAAAACCTTAACATGCCTCTCAAAAATATAACACTTGTATGAAATAAATAAAGGACTTAAGGATTTTGGCTCATGCACTATATACATATATCTCTCCCTTTTTTTCTTTTTTTTTTCTTTTTTCGGATTTTTTTTTTCTTTTTTCGAAAATAATAAGTAAGTACTAAAAATATGTGTATTTATATGGTGAGCCAAAAATCCTTTTATAAAATATGACAAGATGTAAATATGTACAAACCTATAATTTCCTTGCTCAAAACTAAACAATATGCACTTTTCTTTCCACAAGGCATTAGTCCAACCAATCTAAGTCTCAATTCCCAAATGGGGGTCAGGCTCAATATGGCTAGGGATAATTTTGTGGAGTTGCAATTTCAGGCTCAGGCTAATATTCTGGCTTCAAGCAGAGATAATGCAGGGTGGGTAAAGAGAGGATAAAAAATGGCTTAAAAGATGCCTCCATCATTTAATTCTCGTAAACATAGACATATTTATGTATTGGTTTTGAATAACTATCACAACATTTAGAGATGCATAGGAAGAGTAAATTCACTTAAGAAAGCGGAGGGATTTTTTATGTTCTCCCTATAGGCAAAAATTCTCACTAGGACAATTTTTGTTGGATTTGCTTTTTAGCCTAGGATCATATGTGCTCAATTTCATCACAAGTTCACAATCTACATAAAAATTTTAAGGACTTAGGCTAAACCATCTAAATATGCCATAGGATTTACATGATCAAGTCAGCTATTGAGTTTTCATCATAGGACATCTAAGTAGGATTTAAAAACAAACTTAAACATGCATTTTTTTGTATTTTTGACATTTTATAAAAGTAAAACTAAGAACAAAAATTTAAACATGAATGCAATGTGAAGAAGAAAACCAAGTTATGACCATAAGACATGTTTTTCCCCCACCACACACTTAAAATATTCAGTGTCCTCACTATATTAAAAAGAAGAACAAGGGTAGAGAGAAACTCACAACGCAACCCGCGGATTCAGGTCGATTTCAGGTTGGGTCGATGCAAGAAGTCGATATCTATGTCAGTGGTCGATGTCGACTGCATCTGTCGAAGTCGAGGAAGAAGATGAAGCCAAGGGCTGCCAGGTAATGGTCGATATCGATGATTATGGTCGATATCGACCTCTGCTTTTTGCTCTTGAGTCCTCGATGTCGACTCCAGGAGGTGGCTTGACCTTGGGGGGGTCGATTTCGACTGGCCTGGTCGATTTCGACTGCCTCTGCAGAAGCTTTTTTTCTTCTTCGTCGTTCCTTTTGCTTAGAAACTGAAATCTTGGTTAGATTTATAGATAAAGCCACGAATTATCTCAGTTTAAAAAAAAATAAAAAATCCAAAAATCCTAAAAACCATCTATGAAAAATTTAAAGGTTTTATTTATATGCTCTAGAGTTTTGAGTCACTAGGCTGACTTCTCCGTCAATTCTTCATGAGCCATTAACGCAAGGACCCTTTGAGCTTGAGCCTTCTCCTGGATCATCTAGGTCCTTTTGGTAGTAGCGAAGTTCGGCGACCAAGGCTTCTTTATCGTTAGGTTCTTCTTTGTGCGCTTTCCTTCTCTTTCTCGACCTAACTTTAGCAATATAGGGAAACCATGGAGCTTTGACCCTCTCATTAGTTGAATTATCAATAATGGGCTTAACTGATTTATCAATAAGGGACAGATGAGGGTTGGGAGTCATACTTGGGCTTACCTGTTTAGGCCCGAAATAGAAATCTTCGGGCTGATGGGTGGTCGATTTCGACCAAGGTGGGTCGATTTCGAGTGATGTGGTCGATATCGACATGTGGGGGTCGATATCGACGTGTGTGACCCCATACTTAAGCTCCTGGCAATAATCCGACATACTCGATTTCGACCAAGGGGGTCGATTTTGATGTTTTTAGTCGATATCGACTGGTTCAAGTCAATGTCGACCCTGCTTGTTGTTTCCGTCCTTGCCAACAAAAATTTTATAAGCTTCTCCTTAGCCGGAGAGAGGACTACTTGCTCCAGGTGCTTTGTTTCACTCATGGTTGGGTTGAAAGAGAATTCTATCACTTCGTTCTCTATATTAAAGGTTAGTAATCCTCGACGTACATTGATATTGGCATCAGCAGTAGCTAAAAAAGGCCTACCAAGGATAATAGGCACTACAGGATCATCAGGCATCTCCAATACAATGAAATCAGTAGGCACAAAGAACTTACCTACCTTTACTGGAACGTCATCAACTATACCTGTGGGCTTGAAGAATGAGTTGTCAGCCATATAGAGTTTCATGTCCACAGGTTCAAGTGCGCCTATGTTCACCTTTTGCCAAATAGAGAGAGGCATAAGACTTACGCTTGCCCCTAGGTCACATAGGGCCTTGTATCGATGTTGGCCAAGCCCGACGGTGATTGTAATCTTTCCTGGATCACTCCTCTTCTCAGGGAAGTCCATCTTTGAGCACTCCTCTGCGATCTCTGCCATGGATCTCTTCTTGCTAAGGATGTCTTTGAGGAATCGCACATAGGCGGGCATCTCGTTTAGGGCTTCTGTAAGAGGAATGGTAACGTTAAGACCTTGAAGAATTTTTACAAAGCGCCTAAACTTACCTTTGGTGGGATCCTCCAATGCCTTGGATGGGAAGGGCAATGTCTTCTTTGGCGGAGGGGCCAAAACGGTGGTCGGAAGGGCCTTCTGGACATCGATGTTGACTGGGCTCTGGTCGATATCGACTGGAATGGTCGATGTCGACCTCTGTTGTGGCTCCAGAGGCTCTCAGTGGCATCGACGTCGACCAGTGGGTCGACCTGGTGGTCGATGTCGACCTCGTCCTCGACATCGATTGGCCTGTCGATGTCGACTGGATCTACTGCTTTCTCCGATTCCGTTCGTGGCTTTTGTACTTTGTTGCCACTCCTTAATTGAATGGCTGTGACATGGCCCGTCCCAGATTGCCCCTTAGGATTGGTAGTTGGTTGCCCAGGGAATGTTCCGAACGGTCTAGGGATTTGTGCCGCCAATTGACCCAATTGGGTCTCTACGTTCTTTTTCCAAATATCTATCTCCCCAATCCTTGTGGTAAGGTGATTGAGTTGAGAATGGATGACATTGTTGGATTGATCATTCTTAGCCTGATTCTGCATGATTTTATCCAGCACAAGTTGAAGATCATCCTTTCGTTGGTCCCTCTCCGGGTGCTCAAGAGCTCTATAAGACGGGGTGTCCCTAGGGTTAACCGGGTTCCTTTGTGGTTGATGGAACCTTTGGTCTCCCCAATATTGGTGATTGGGACCCCTCATGTAGCGCGCCTCCTGATGAGTCTCCGCTAGTTGTACATGTTCAGCATGGGGGCACTCGATGGTGGTGTGCCGCTGCGATCCGCATTCAATGCAATCTTGGTTCGCTGAAAGGAACCTCACTTGCTTTTGGAGCTTTCAAAGTTGATCTCTATGGAATTGATCCTTCACGTCCGGATCGATTACATTGGAGGGTTCATATAAGGCATAGATGGGGCAGGCCTCGACGATGAGGATGTGTTGGAAGCCTCAGGAGTCCCATATGTGTTGTCGAACTCCACCAACCTCTCTATGGTCTCCTAAGCCTCTTGTGGAGCGAGTTCAAGGTAGCCATAGGAGGTGTAGGTGTTGATCCTCTCCTTGGTTGTAGCATTAAGAGCATTGTATATGATCTCCTGAATTACGTACGGTGGTTGGCCATGCGTCGGGCATGATCGTAGTAGGTCCTTAAACCTTTCCTAAACAGTCGCTAGAGCCTCACTAGGCTTTTGTTTGAAAGTCGTGATTTTCTGTCGGATCAACGCCGTCTTAGAAGGAGGGAAGAACTTGTTGAGGAACGCGTCCTTGACTTCATTCCAGGTGTAGAACGATCTTGGGGCTAAGCTCTCCAACCACTGCAATGCTTTACCTGTAAGGGACCATCGAAAAGCTTTTAGTTGGACATATTCAAGACTCTGTCCATCAGCAATAGTATCACAGAGGTCTAAGAAGGTTGATATATGTGCCATAGGGCATTCATTAGGTTTTCCTTCATATTGATGCCTTCTTATTTCAGTAAGGAAGTTAGGTTTAATTTCAAAATTAGAGGCAGGGATAAGAATCACCGATTCAGGCACTGTGAGCACGGGGTGCATATATTGCTTGGCATTCCGAGGGAGGGCATTGATTTGGGCTTCTATTTGCCTCCGTCCTTCCTCCTCCCAGTCAGCACGCTCCTTAAGTGCCGCCTCTCTAGTTGTTAAGTCCTCAACCTGCTTCCTTAGTTGCTCAATCAACTCAGCCTGGTTCGCGTTGTCTGCCATGATTCTTTGAGCTTGGGCTCTTAGATGGAAGTAGCATTCAGGGTCGTCTACTCCTTCAAATTCAGGTGGGCGATCAGCGCGTCGCATACACCTGCAAAGCCAAACTAGATAGAAACGTGAGATAAACTACTAGGGCGCGATTGATTGCCTCCCCGGCAACGGCGCCAATTTGTTAAGCAGGAGGAACGTCGAGTTCTTAAATACAAATATAAAGATATATAAATGTAAACCGACTCCTAGCCTATGCAAATAATTACAAGACTTCCTCCCGTTGTAGTGGAAGGGTAGTCAAGATCGATCCACGAGGAGACGTGTCAGCGGGATCCTAGTAGCGTCGGAATCTCACGTCTTTCGTCGACCAGAAGCCTCGATTTCGACCTTGGTGATTAGACCTGTCAATCGGATCATTCGGGTTGGGTTCGAGTCGGGTCATTTCGGGTTTCGGGTAAAACGGGTTTCGGGTAAATCAGGTCTCGGGTAGATCGGGTTAACTCGAACCCGGGTTTGACCCGGTTTCGGGTCAAATCGGGTCCATTTCGGGTTGGTCAATTTTTATTATTTTTTAATAAAAAATTGTATTTTGATGACTTTATGATAACTTCAAAACGTAAATTTAAAGATGTGATTGGTAAGTTTTTCTTTTTGGGAGCTATACTTATTAGAAGATGTCATCTAAGCTCGATCTAAAACATTTGATTTTTACTATTAGTCATTATTTTTGACAAAATTTATAACTCTATAAAATATTAAAGTTTTAATTAACTTTTTGAAATTATCACCGGGTCAAAACCCATTTGACCCAGAAAAATATCGGTTTTTTGGGTTCGGGTCCAAAAAATTTTCCGGGTCAAAATTTTCGGGTCTTGACCCAAAAAATTCCGGGCGGTCGGTTCGGGTTTTCGGGTCGGGTTACGTTTTGACAGGTCTATTGGTGATCGATGTCGACCTCGGCTGTCAATCCTTTCGGCAACAGAAGACATGCAGAGACAAAAACAAGCAGTCAATATCGACTAGGGAAGGTCGATATCGATGTTAGCAGACGGAATCGACTCAGAAGACTTCCAGTCGACACAGGTGGTCGATATCGACGTCTGGGGGGTCGATATCGATGTTCAGTAATTTCATAGGGATTATCGTCGTCGACTACGAAAACTGTCGACGAAACTCAGTGGTCGATATCGACGTCTGTGGTCGATATCGATGTCTTCTCCTGCAAAGTTGTTAGCTTTTTGTCGGCATAGAAAGGCCGAAGACTTTAGGATGGACGAGGATGCGGTGAATAGAAATAAAACAGTGTTTTTTATGAATATAAACTATGTAAAAAACAACTCCTAGGATTAGGGTTTACCACAACGTTAACCGATGCATGCGATAAGATAAATAAGACGGACAATTGCGCTATTTCACCTGAGGGACAAGCTTTCGCTGTACACCAACTCTTAGGATTACTCTTATGTTTATAACTCAAGTTGTTAGCATGAATCCCTTTTCTTTCGATTAGGACTAAACATAGAATCGTAGGAGATGATATAGGCACAACGATATCAATATCTAACACTTACCTCAAGCACGCATGGCTAACGTCGGGCTCACCCCGACCCTAAGAGCTTTGGGGGACTACTCGCACCTCATCATGGAACTCATCGTTGAATTAAAGAAAGAAACTTGCATTAAACTATAAATTCCGAAGCTTTACAACTCAACGTCGACTTTCGCAAATGCCAAACCCTAAAACTTCTTTCTAACTCTATTGCTTGTAATTCAACTCTAAACTTGGATGAGTTGATGGATGATTGAATGCCAGCCCCCTAGGGCTTTATTTATAGGCTACTAACCCTTGCTAGCCAAGGATTGTAACTTCTACCTAAACTATGAACTCTATCCAAACAATTAGGATAGGTCTTTTATTTTGATGAAACTTAAACAACTTGATAAAACTTAAAAGTAAAAAATAAATAAATCTCCAAATGCCATCTATCTAAATAGTACAAGATAATTCGTACCTCTTTGGAGATAGAATTGTCAATCCGAGCCTCGAAATCGAATCTATGTTCTGTCGAGATAAGGTCGATATCGATGATAGAGGTCGGTATCGATGTTTGTGTTCCTGCTCGACTTGTCCATCTCCACTCGATGTCTATGTTGAGGTCGACATCGATGATGTATAGTCGATATCGAGTGCTTTTCTCTACTGTGTGATGTCCTGTCTCGACACTCAGTTCTATGTCGATGTACTGTAGTCGATGTCGACGTTAAATGTCGATATCGACCTCTCTTCTGCTCTCCTTGGTTTCTCCGTTTTGACTCCGATTTTGCTCGAATTCCTGCATGGTTAGTTCAAAACTTGTGCAGACTCTATTTCTTGTTCTTTAGCCCATTCTTACACAAGTTTTATATTATTTTGAACCCTATCTTTGGAAATCGAATGAAATAAGAAGTCAAAAGATGTAATAAAAGGAGGTACAACACGATGAAGTCCGTGGGTATGAAGAACTTTCCCACCTTGACAGGGACATCATCCAGAACCCCAGTTGGTCTCACAAAGGAGTTGTCCGCCATGTAAAGCTTCATGTCGACGGGCTCCAATGCTCCTACACCCACTTGCTTCCATATTGATAGGGGCATCAAATTAACACTAGCCCTATGATCACATAGGGCTTTGAATTAATGCTTACCAACCCCTACCGTTACCGTGAACTTGCCTGGATTGCCGTGCTTCTCAGGGAACTCAATTGGATTGCATTAGTCGGCGTTCTCTAGGATGGACCTCTTTTTGGACAAGATGTCCTTCAGGAACCTCATATATGCAGGCATCTCATGGAGCACTTTCGTGAGTGGTATGGTAAGATTTAGACCTTGTAAGATCTTCATGAAGCATCTGAATTTAGTGTCTTCTGGATCTCGGAGCGCCTTGGAAGCATAGGGTAGAGTTTTCGATTGCTTTGGAGGCAAAGTGGTCGAATTCTGCTTTTTGGATAGGTCGATATCGACATCAGGGTGGTCGATATCGACTGGTTTGGTCGACCTCGGGAGTGATTGAAGTTGTGGTCGATTTCCAGAGGGGTCGACATCGAAGGGTTGGTCGATATCGACCTGGTCACTTGATATCGAGTGCCTCTCTGGCTCCTTTCTATGCTTTGCAGTGGGCTCGACATCGACTGTGGGATCGACGTCGACAGGGCCCTCAATCTCTACTAGGGGATCGACATCGACTGCGTCTCCAACAACTTCTCTTTCGCTCCTTGGCTCGTGCAATGTGCGTCCACTCCTTAGGTTGATAGTGGCGATGTGCTCGGCTTGCCCCCTATGATCTTCTTGTGGTTGTCCAGGGAGTTTGCCGGTGTGGCTTTGGGATTTGGGCTGCCAATTGACCCAGTTGGGTCTCAATCATCTTCTTCCAAGTATCCATCTCTCCCATTCGAGCATTGAGGCCCTGAAGTTGGTTTTGGATAGTGTTGCTAGATTGTTGACTTGCAGCCTCGTTCCTCCTTAACTCATCCAGAATGAGTTGGACATCATCACGTCGTGGTTCTCTCTCCGAATGGCTTGGAGCTCTATAAGGCGGAGGATCCCTGGGGTTGTATTGGGGTGGTTGATTTCCCCAGTTTTGGTACCCCTGGCGATTGGGATTCCTCATGTAGCGCACCTCCTGGTGAGTCTCCGCTAGTTGTACTTGCTCCGTGGGGGGGAAATCTATGGTGATATGCCTGACGGAGCCACATTCAGCGCAGGGTTGGTTGGCGGAGAGGAATTTGACTTGCTTTTGCAACATCCTGAGTTGTACTTGCATGAATTGATCTTTGACATCAGGATCATTCTCCTTGGAGGGCTCATAGAGTGGCATAGATGGGGCAGGCCTTGATTCGGAGGCCACCGGAGTCCCATAGGTGTTGTCAAATTCGACCAACCTCTCTATAGTATCCCAAACTTGTTGTTGTAGGAGCTCGAGATATCCATAGGAGGTATAGGTGTTGATTCTCTCCTTAGTAGGTACATCCAGGGCGTTGTAGATGATTTCCTGAATGACGTAGGGTGGTTGCCCATGCGTAGAGCAAGACCTCAGTAGCTCCTTAAACCGCTCCCACACTTGCACCAGGGTTTCATGTGGCCTTTGTTTGAAAGCTAACTCCATATAAAAACTCCAAAGATGACATCCATTCTCAACATTGTCCTCGGATAGGGTATTAGGTATAAAAAATGGGAAATATGTAATATATGTGGAGCAATAATGATAATAAGGCTCATATATGGCTTGTGTATTGCAAATATGCATAGGTAAGGCTAGGGTATGAAATTGAGCACATGTATGAATATTATAAAGTCCTTCATTATCTTATCATGCACATGTCAAAAGCAACTTTAAATTTTACCTCTCTTTCATGGTTTTCTCTAAAAAAATTGAACTTCATTGTGACTTCCCTTTACTAGGCAATTTCATGTTATATCTCTAATGAATCTACTTTTGCATCGTCGAGTTCAATAAAAGCTTCCATGACTCTTTTTCTAATTTTCAAAAATTTTGATGGGGGTGATTTTTTCTCTTTTTTTTAAAAATAAACTATGATGCTTAAAGCTAAATAAACAATGCTAAAGTAACTATGTATGAGTATGCATAAACATGAAAAAGAAATATGCAAAAACTATGAAAAATTTTAAAACATGCTAAAAATGCTAAAAATATGCAATTAAGCCTTTCCCCCACCCCATACTTAAAGATTATAGCGTCCTCACTTTATAAGAACAAGGGTTAAGAAAGAAACTTACTAAAACTTCGCGAAAATCAGGAGTCGAAGACGTCTGCAGGGGCAGTCGATATTGGGTGGACCAGTCGATATTGACCAGTTTCACTTGATTTCTGGTGGTTCTCAGCTTCAGAGTGATCTCATGTCGACCACAGCTCCTCTAAATCGACTTGCTTAGTCGATATCGAACACTTTACTCGATTTCGATCTCTCTTTTGCGCTCCTTCTTTTTCCTGAAAATCGTTAGAAAATAAAACCAAATAATAAAGTCTTAAAACAAACCAAAAGTGTCCAAAACCTAAAACCTAATTGTCTTGTTACAAGCTCTAGACTTTATAGTCGCTAGGCCAACTTCTTCCTTAATGCTCTCAAGGTGGCATCTACAGAGCCCATGTAACCTGGGCCTCAAATAACACTCCATTCTTGTCTCTCAGCTGCATTCCGCCTGGATGGATCTGGTTCACAGTAAATGGACCCATCTTTTTTGTTTTGAACCTACTCGGGAACCAATGATCTTTTGATTTTGAGACATACACCTTATCTCCTACTTCATATTTGCTTGGATCATCATTGGATACCCTGCACAAGCGCACATACCAAGGCAAACCTCTTCCAAATAGAGATAAATCCTTAATTGAAATAGAAAAAGAAGAATTTGTACCTTGGCTTACCTTTTCTATCTCTGAGTCTAGTCAATATCGATTAGTGTCACTCGAGATCGACCTCTGTTCTGCTCCTGGTGGTTCTGTCGATGTGGAAGAATTCTTCTCGATTTGGTCTACTCGATTTTGACCTATACTACTCGATATCGAGTTGCTTTTTCCTCCTTTAGCTTCTGGTTCAGTCGACATCGGCTTAGGGTTTTGATCAATTTCGACCACTGTACTCGATTTTGAGTGCTCTTCACTGATGTCGACACCATACTTAAAACCTGGCACAGAATCTTGAACAATGGTAATCGATATCGACTTACCTGGGTCAATTTCGAGTGGCTTTTTGGCTCCTTCGTTCAAGATTGCCACGATTTCCTCCACTTGGGCTTCTATAGCCCTCTTCTCTAGCTCCTCAGGTGTCATATTTCTTACCTTTGCTTCCCCGCATGTGATGTAGACACCTTTGATTGACTTTACCTCCATAGGCCCTTCATTCTTCCTCACCGTTTTGTTGAAGGGATACTCTATCACTTCATCACTAATGGTGAATGAGAGCAATCCTTTCCTTACGCTTATGTTTGCATCCACGGTTGCTATGAATGGCCTTCCTAAAATAATGGGACAAGTAGGGTCCTCTGCCATATCAACAAATAGAAAATCAGTAAGGACAAAGAACTTACCTACTAGCACCGGCACATCATCCACCATCCCTGTTGGAATCACCACTGTGTTGTTCGCCATGAAAAGTTTTGCATCCACAGGCTCTAGGGCACCTATCTTTATCTTGGACCATATGGTTAGTGGCATCTTGCTAACACTAGCACCTAAATCACATAAAGCATTAAAGTGATATTGAGCTAAGCCTATAGTAATAGAAGACCTACCTGGTCCGCTCTCTTCTCTGGTAGCTCCAATCTGTTGCATTCCTCTGCGATCTCAGCAATTGATCGCTTCTTACCTAGTATATCTTTAAGGAACCTCACATATGATGGCATCTCATGAAGTGCTTCGGTGAATGGAATTGTTACATTGAACCCTTGAAGCATCTTCACAAAGCGCTGAAACTTCTTTTCCGTTGGGTCCTTAATAGCTTTCTTAGGGAATGTCAGCACCTTCTTCTTCACTGCGGCTGGAGTTGAGTCGACATCGAGTAAAGGGTGGTCGATATCGACTGAAGGAGTCGATTTTCGGTGCAGCTCAGCTTCTGTGTCAACATCGATTAGAGGTGACTAGACATCGACTTCACCTTGGTCGATATCGACTGGAGTATTGGATATCGATGTCTCTTCTTTGGCTTTCTCCTCCGCTTTTTGCTCGGCGTTCACAATTGATGCCCACTCCTTAGATTTGCAGCCGCTATATGTCCAGTAGCTTTGCACTTAAGATTGGGCACAGTAGATCCAGGCAGCGATCCTGACGGTTTGGGAATTTGTTCCGCCAATTGACCCATATGGGTCTCCATGTTCCACTTCCAAACGTCGATCTCCCCGAGTCTAGAGTTGATGGCCTGCAGCTGAGTATAAATGGAGTTATTGGCTTGTTTGAACTCAGCGTGGTTCCTCCGCATCTCATCAAGTATGATATGCAAGTCATCCTTTTTTGTTCTCGCTCAAGGTGCCCTGGTGCTCTATAAGGTGGGGGATCCCTTTGTTGATGTTGTGGTTGATAGAACCTTTGATCTCCCCAATACTACTAATTGCCCCCTCCATAGGGGCCTCTCGTCCACTTAGTTTCCTCATGTTGCTCTACCATGCTGACTTGCTCAAGATGTCGGCAAACGTTGGTGTTGTGCCTTGTAGAGCCACATTCCTGACAAGCTTGGTTGTTTGAGAGGAATGTAACTTGCTTTTGTAGGCGGCGTGTCTGATCATTGTGGAATTGTTGTCGCACATCAGGATCAATCTCTTTTGGAGGCTCAAAACGTGGCATAGATGGGGCAGGCCTTGTATCATAGGCCGCAGTAGTCCCATATGTATTATCAAAGTTGACCAGCCTCTCAATTGTGTCCCAGGCCTCCGTTGGTGTAAGCTTAATGTACCGATAGAAGGTGTCAGAGTTGATTCTCTCCTTATTCGGCGCATCAAAGGAGTTGTAGAAGATCTCCTGGATGACATATGGTAATTTCCCATGCGTAGGGCATGATCTCAATAAATCCTCAAAGCGCTCCCACGCCTGTGCCAATGTTTCACCGGGCTTTTGTTTAAAAGTCGTGATCCTTTGTCGCAGCATTGCCGTTTTAGATGGAGGAAAGAACTTGTTTAGGAACGCATCTTTCACCTCTTCTCATGTCCTCAGCGAGCATGGAGCCATGCTTTCTAGCCATTGTAAAGTCTTCCCTGCAGGAGACCATCGAAAGGATTTCAGTCTAACATATTTCAAGTTTGCACCACTAGCAATAGTCTCACATAAATCCATAAAAGTATAAATATGTTGCAAGGGGCATTCATTAGTTCTTCCTTCAAAAGTATTTCGTTTAATTTCAGACAGGAAGTTAATTTTTATTTCATAATTAGAGGGAGGAATTAAAATCGCAGATTCAGGAACGTGAAGTGGCGGGTGCATTTATTGCATCGCCGTATGTGGATACTGATTTAGCCTCTCCTGGGCTTGTCTGTGCGCATCCTCCTCTCTGTCAGCGCGAGCTCTCTCTACAGCTGCAGCAGCCCTTTCATTAGCGATTGTTGCGTTATGGTCCTCTATCTCCTTCCTTAATCGCTCTATGATTTTAGCATGTGTCTCGTTCTCCGCCATGATTCTGATAGATCTGTTTCGAAGATGGAGAAAACGTTCCGGCTCGTCTAGACTTTCCAATATAGGTTCGCGATTAGAGCGTCGCATAAACCTGCAAAATCAGCACTATAAGAACGTGAGAAAAGCTTAATTAGGGCGCGATTGATTGCCTCCCCGTCAATGGCACCAATTTTTTCGTGGAGTGGGGATTCGCTAATATAATATCAATATAAAATCAAACTAAACCGACTCCCTTGTCCAAGCAAATAAAATACAAGAATCCCTCCCGATGTAGTGGTAGGGTAATTCAGGATCGAATCCACGATGAGGTATGTCAGCGCTTCCTAAGCTTGAAGTCACGATGAATTTCGACTCTAGAAGAACACTCGATATCGAGTAGACTGGTCGATATCGACTACAGTTCCAGTCGATTTCCAGCAAAATTCTTGTAGAAGACAAAAGAGACAGTCGACGTCGAGTTGTTCACTCAATATCGGGTCAGCCACTCGATATCGACCACAGAAGTCGATTTCGAGTCTTCAACAGAAACTGTAAACGAACCAAATTTTGTCGGAAAAGTGTCCGAAGAAAGTAAGAATGATGATGGAAGGGTGGACTATATAAAAGTCAAATTTTTATAACTCGATAAACTTAAAAGCTTCCAAGATCAGGGATTCATGCCACAACGATAACCATATAAGACTTATGCCAAATTCATGAAAGATGATGCCTTTCCGTCAAATAACTTTCATTACCAACTATTAGGTGATTAGAGGCTCTCACATAAAACCTAAGAGTTACTATCCAATTTCATGACTAATCCGAATTCACAATATGATTGGCTTTCACTTCAATAATGCAAATAATGATCTCCTCAACTCTCGGAAAGAATCATGCATATAGGATAGAAGACGGAATCGCATAAAATCATACCTTTGATGCACAAACTTACATGTCTATCGTCGGGCTCACCCCGACCCTAGAAGTAAGGTGAACTACTTGTGCCTCATCATCATTGACATCATCATCATTGAAAAGAAACTACTTTGAATTGAAATTGCAAAAGAAAGAGTACAACCAACCAAAGCCAGTTCTCCACTCTCGCTTCTTCTCCCTTCACTCGGCTCTCTCTCTCTAACTATTCTCTGCGTGTGTACGTAAACTGAATGTGCTTGTCGATGAATAAAACTCATCCCTAATGGCCTCTAATTATAGATCTCAAACCTCGCTATCCAAGGATAAGAAAATCTATCTTTATTCCTAAGATAAAACTAAATTAAAGTAAATAACTAAATCACTTTAGGTAAATATCAAATTCACCATAAAGGATAAAAAGTCTGGTAAGAATGGATAGAAGATCTCGACTTTAGGATAGATGCAAGCTCTTCGGATAGAATTCTATCAAAAACAGCGTCGGATCTGTCTGCAGCAGCAGTCGATATCGACCAGTCTACTCAATATCGACCTCATCTTTTACCTTCGAGCCATTTCTACTCGACCTCAGATTGGCACTCAGAATTTATCAATCCACTCGATTCAGGGCACTCGATATCGACCACTTCATGTAGATATCGACCTCTTTGTGTCGACATGCTCTGTTCTTCTCCTGGCTCGATTTCTGGTGTTCTGTTTCACTCGATGTCGAGTCAATAGGTCGATTTTGACTCTTCAGTAGACTTCGAGTTGTTTTTTAGCTTTTCTTCTCTTCTCCAAATTGATCCATGTTTGTCTCGATTTCTGCGAAATAACATAAAAACTCGTGTAGACCTCTATAATTGGCAAATAAACACAAACTACACTAATCTTATGCTTTCACAACCAATATGGACATAAAAGTGGATAGAAAATATGGCAATTTGCACGCACATCAAACACCCCATACTTAAGCTTGCTTGTCCCCAAGCAATACTTTTAATGGTCCCCCAAGCAATACTTTTTGCCATGTGGTGTTAAATCCGGGGAAATAAACTTTTCATTCTAAACTTTCATTCCACATTCCTTCTTCATCAGATTTCTCACCTTTCGCTCTTCGCTCAATGCTTTTTTCACTATAATGCTTTTACCTCTCTAACCTTAGTACTGCCTTCTCGCGAGTCGCAAACATGGGTGACATGAATGGCCCCGGATACTTAGTACTTCAGACTCCTCACCTTGTGTCCTATCCCGATGAACTAACATCTCAACGAGCAGGGTCGATCTACCTTTATCTCCTGAGGTGATCGGATTTTTTTTTCACTCATTAAATTTTCCATAATTCAAAATTTCTTTCATTCCTGCCATTTCTTCAAGAATATGCACAAACTCCATATAAAAACTCCAAAGATGACATCCATTCTCAACATTGTCCCCGGTAGGGTATTAGGTATAAAAAATTGGAAATATGTAATACATGTGGAGAAATAATGATAATAAGGCTCATATATGGCTTGTGTATTGCAAATATGCATAGGTAAGGCAAGGGTATGAAATTGAGCACATGTATGGAAATTATAAAGTCATCCATCAGCTCATCATGCACATGTCAAAAGCAACTATAAATGTTACCTCTCTTTCATGGTTTTCTCTAAAACAATTGCACTTCATTGTGACTTCCCTTTACTAGGAAATTTCATGTTATATCTCTAATGAATCTACTTTTGCATCGTCGAGTTCAATAAAAGTTTCCATGACTCTTTTTCTAATTTTTAAAATTTTCTATGGGGGTGATTTTTTTCTCTTTTTTTTTGAAAAATAAACTATGATGCTTAAAGATAAATAAACAATGCTAAAGTAAATATGTATGAGTATGCATAAATATGAAAAAGAAATATGCAAAAACTATGGAAAATTTTAAAACATGCTCAAAAATGCTAAAAATATGCAAGTAAGCCTTTCCCCTACCCCATACTTAAAGATTACAGTGTCCTCACTGCATAAGAACTAGGGTTAAGAAAGAAACTTACTAAAAATTCGCGAAAATCAGGAGTCGAAGACGTCTGCATGGGCATTCGATGTACGGTGGACCAGTCAATATCGACTAGTTTCACTTGATTTCTGGTGGTTCTCAGCTTCAGGGTGATCTCATGTCGACCACTGCTCCTCTAAATCGATTTGCTTAGTCGATATCGAGCACTTTACTCGATTTCGATCTCTCTTTTGTGCTCCTTCTTTTTCATGAAAATCGTTAGAAAATAAAACCAAATAATAAAGTCTTAAAACAAACCAAAAGTGTCCAAAACCTAAAAACTAATTGTCTTGTTATAAGCACTAGACTTTATAGTCGCTAGGCCGACTTCTTAATTTATGCTCTCAAAGTGGCATCTGCAGAGCCCATGAAACCTGGGCCTCAAATAACACTCCATTCTTGTCTCTCAACTGCATTCCGCCTGGATGGATCTGATTCATAGTAAATGGAACCATCTTTTTTCTGTTGAACCTACTCGGGAACCAATGATCTTTTGATTTTGAGACATACACCTTATCTCCTACTTCATAGTTGCTCGGATCATCATTGGATACCCTGCACAAGCGCACATACCAAGGCAAACCTCTTCCAAATAGAGATAAATCCTTAATTGAAATAGAAAAAGAAGAATCAGTATCTTGGCTTACCTTTTCTGACTCTGATTCTAGTCAATATCGATCAGTGTCACTCGATATCGACCTCTATTATGCTCCTGGTGGTGCTGTCGATGTGGAGGATTTCTGCTCGATTTGATCTACTCGATTTCAACCTGTACTACTCGATATCGAGTTGCTTTTTCCTCCTTCAGCCCCTGGTTCAATCGACGTCGGCTTAGGGTTTTGGTCGATTTTGACCACTGTACTCGATTTTGAGTGCTCTTCACCGATGTCGACACCATACTTAAAACTTGGCACAGATTCTTGAACAATGGTAGTTGATATCGACTTACCTGGGTCGATTTCGAGTGGCTTTTTGGCTCCTTTGTTCAAGATTGCCACGATTTCCTCCACTTGGGCTTCTATAGCCCTCTTCTCTAGCTCCTCACGTGTCAGATTTCTTACCTTTGCTTCCCCGCATGTGATGTAGACATCTTTAATGGACTTGACCTCCATAGGCCCTTCATTCTTCCTCACCGTTTTGTTGAAGGCGTACTCTATCAATTCATCACTAATGGTGAATGAGAGTCATCCTTTCCTTACGCTTATGTTTGCATCCACGGTTGCTATGAATGGCCTTCCTAAAATAATGGGACAAGCAAGGTCCTCTGCCATATCAACAACTAGAAAATCAGCAAGGACAAAGAACTTACCTACTTGCACTGGCACGTCATCCACCATCCCTGTTGGAATCACCACCGTGTTATTCGCCATGAAAAGTTTTGCATCCATAGGCTCTAGGGCACCTATCTTTATCTTGGACCATATGGTTAGTGGCATCATGCTAACACTAGTACCCAAATCACATAAAGCATTAAAGTGATATTGACCTAAGCCTATAGTGATAGAAAACCTACTTGGGTCCACTCTCTTCTCTGGTAGCTCCAATCTGTTGCATTCATATGCGATCTCAGCAATTGATCACTTCTTACCTAGTATATCTTTAAGGAACCTCACATATGATGGCATCTCATGAAGTGATTCGGTGAATGGAATTGTAACATTGAGCCCTTAAAGCATCTTCACAAAGCGCTGAAACTTCTTTTCCGTTGGGTTCTTAATAGCTATCCTAGCGAATGGCAGCACCTTCTTCTTCACTGCGGCTGGAGTTGAGTCGACATCGAGTAAAGGGTGGTTGATATCGACTGAAGGAGTCGATTTTTGGTGCAGCTCAACTTCTGTGTCGACATTGAGTTGAGGTGACTCGACATCGACTTCACCTTGGTTGATATCGACTAGAGTAGTCGATATCGATGTCTCTTCTGTGGCTTTCTCCTCCGCTTTTTGCTCGGGCGTTCGCAATTGACGCCCACTCCTTAGATTTACAGTCGCTATATGTCCAGTAGCTTTCCCCATAAGATTAGGTGCAGTAGATCCAGGCAGCGATCCTGACGGTTTCGGAATTCGTTCCGCCAATTGACCCATTTGGGTCTCCATATTCCGCTTCCAAACGTCGATCGCCCCAAGTATAGAGTTGATGCCCTACAGCTGAGTATGAACGAAGTTATTGGCTTGTTTGAACTCAGCGTGGTTCCTCCGTATCTCATCAAGTATGATCTGCAGGTCATCCTTTCTTTGTTCCCGCTCAGGGTGCCCTGGTGCTCTATAAGGTGAGGGATCCCTTTGTTGATGTTGTGGTTGAGAGAACCTTTGATCTCCCCAATACTATTGATTTCCCCCTTCATAGGGGCCTCTCGTCCACTTAGTTTCCTCATGTTGCTCTACCATGCTGACTTGCTCAAGATGTGGGCAGTCGTTGTTGTTGTGCCTTGTAGAGCCACATTCCTGACAAGCTTGGTTTTTTGAGAGGAATCTAACTTGCTTTTGTAAGCGGCGTGTCTGATCATTATGGAATTATTGCCTCCCATCAGGATCAATCTTCTTTGGAGGCTCATAATGTGGCATAGATGGGGCAGGCCTTGAGTCATAGGCCGCAGTAGTCCCATATATATTATCAAAGTTGACTAGCCTCTCAATTGTGTACCATGCCTCCGTTGGTGTAAGCTCAATGTACCGATAGGAGGTCTAAGAGTTAATTCTCTCCTTATTAGGTGCATCAAGGGAGTTGTAGAAGATCTGATGGATGGCATATGGTAATTGCCCATGCGTAGGGCATGATCTCAATAAATCCTTAAAGCGCTCCCACGCATGTGCCAATGTTTCACCATGCTTTTGTTTAAAAGCCGTGATCCTTTGTAGCAGCATCGCCATTTTAGATGGAGGAAAGAACTTGTGTAGGAACGTATCTTTCACCTCTGCTCATATCCTCAATGAGCATGGAGCCAAGCTTTCTATCCATTGTAAAGCCTTCCTTGCAAGAGACCATCGAAAGGATTTCAGTCTAACATATTCCACGTTTGCACCATCAGCAATAGCCTCACATAAATCCCTAAAAAAAGAAATATGTTGCAAGGGGCATTCATTAGTTCTTCCTTCAAAAGTATTTCGTTTAATTTCAGACATGAAGTTGATATTTTTTTCATAATTAGAGGGAGGAATGAAAATCGCAGATTCAGGAACGTGAAGTGGAGGGTGCATGTATTGCATAACCGTATGCGGATACTAATTTAGCCTCTCTAGGGCTTGTCTGCGTGCATCCTCCTCTCTGTCAGCGCGAGCTCTCCCTGCAACTGCAGCGGCCCTTTCATTAGCGATTGTAGCATTATGGTCCTCTATCTCCTTCCTCTATTGCTCTATGATTTGAGCATGTGTCTCGTTCTCCGCCATGATTCTGATAGATCTGTTTCGAAGATGGAGAAAACTTTCGGGCTCATCTAGACTTTCCATTATAGGTTTGCGATCAGAGCGTCGCATAAACCTACAAAATCAACACTATAAGAACGTGAGAAAAGCTTATGGCGCGACTAATTACCTCCCCGGCAACGGCGCCAATTTGTTCGTGGAGGGGGGATTCGCTAATATAATATCAATATAATATCAAACTAAACCAAATCCCTTGTCCAAACAAATAAAATACAAGAATCCTTACCGATGTAGTGGTAGGGTAATTCAGGATCGAATCCACGAGGAGGTATGTCAGCGCTCCCTAAGCTTGCAGTCACGGTCGATTTCGACTCCAGAAGACCACTCGATATTTATTAGACTGGTCGATATCGACTATAGTTCCAGTCGATTTCCAGCAAAATTCCTGCAAAAGACTAAAGAGACAATCGACATCGATTTGTTCACTCGATATTGGGTGAGCCACTCGATATCGACCACAGAAGTCGATTTCGAGTCTTCAACAGAAATTGTAAACGAACCAAATTTTGTCGGAAAAGTGTGCGAAGAAAGTAAGAATGATTATGGAAGGGTGGATAGAATAAAACTCAGATTTTTATAACTCAGTAAACTTAAAAGCTTCCAAGATCGGGGATTCATGCCACAATGATAACCATATAAGACTTATGCGAAATTCATGAAAGATGATGCCTTTCCGTGAAATAACTTTCGTCACCAACTATTAGGTGATTAGAGGCTCTCGCATAAAACCTAAGAGTTACCATCCAATTTCATGACTAATCCAAATTCACAATATGATTGGCTTTTGCTTCAATAATGCAAATAAAGATCTCCTCAACTCTCGCAATGGATTATGCATATAGGATAGAAGATGGAATCGCATAAAATCATACCTTTGATGCACAAACTTACATGTCTATCGTCGGGCTCACCCCGACCCTAGAAATAAGGTGAAATACTCGTGCCTCATCATCATTGACATCATCATCATTGAAAAGAAACTACTTTGAATTGAAATTACAAAAGAAAGAGTACAACCGAACAAAGCCAGTTCTCCGCTCTCACTTCCTCTCCCTTCACTCGGCCCTCTGCCTCTCTCGAATTATTCTCTGCGTGTGTATGTAAACTGAATGTGCTTGTCGATGAATAAAACTTAGCCCTAATGGCCTCTAATTATAGATCTCAAACCTCGCTATCCAAGGATAAGAAAATCTATCTTTATTCCTAAGATAAAACTAAATTAAAGTAAATAACTAAATCACTTTAGGTAAATATCAAATTCACCACAAAGGATAACAAGTCTGGTGAGAATGGATAGAATATCTCGATTTTAGGATAGATGCAATCTCTTCAGATAGAATTATATCCAAAACAGTGTTGGATCTGTCTGCAGAAGCAGTCGATATCGACCAGTCTACTCGATATCGACCTCATCTTTTATCTTCGAGCCATTTCTACTCGACCTCAAATTGGCACTCGGAATTTATCAATCCACTCGATTCAGGGCACTCGATATCGACCACTTCATGTCGATATCGACCTCTCTGTGTCAACATGCTCTATTCTTCTCCTGGCTCGGTTTCTGCTGTTCTGTTTCACTCGATGTTGAGTCAATAGGTCGATTTTGACTCTTCAGTAGACTTCGAGTTGTTTTTCAGCTTATCTTCTCTTCTTCAAATTGATCCATTTTTGTCTCGATTTCTGTGAAATAACATAAAAACTCGTGTAGACCTCTATAATTGGCAAATAAACACAAATTACACTAATCTTATCCTTTCCCAACCAATATGCATGAAAATATCGACAAAATGGAAATAAAAGTGGATATAAAATATGGCAATTTGTGCGCACATCACTCTCTAGTTGTGAAATCCTCAATTTACTTCCTTAGTTGCTCAATTTGCTGAGTCTAGGTCTCTTGATCCACCATGGCTCTTTGGATTCTAGCGCGAAGGTGAAGATAGCTTTCAGGGTCGCCTATACCTTCGAATTTAGGTGGGCGATCAGCACGTCGCATACACCTGTACAGGGAAACTCAAAAGAGACGTGAGATAGACTACTAGTGCGCGATTGATTGCTTCCTCGGCAACGGCACCAATTTGTTAGGTAGGAGGATGTCGAGTTCGAAACAAATATATAAAATAAGTACAAACCGAATCCTAGCCTATGCAAATAATTACAAGACTTCCTCCTATTGTAGTAGAAGGGCAGTCAGGATCGATCCACGAGGAAGCGTGTTAGCGGGATCCTAGATAGTTTTAGAAAGCTCACGTCTTTAGTCGATCAGAAGCCTCGATCTCGAGCACATCATTCGTTGTCGACCTTGGCTGTCGATTTCTAATGCAATAGAAGACCTGCAGAGACAAAAACGGCAGTCGATATCGACTAGGGTGGTCGATATCGATGTCAATGGCAGAAATCTACAGGCTTAGAAAACTGCCAGTCGACACAGGGCAGTCGATATCGAGTGGGGTACTCGAAATTGACTTCAGACAGCCACTGCAGAAAGATCGGGATCGACATAGAAGACCGTCGATCTAGGGAAAACTTGGTCGATATCGACTTGTATGATCGATTTCGACTACTCCTCCAGAAACGTTAGTTGGTCGGCAAAGAAGGTCGAAGACGAATAGGATGAAAAGGGAAATATGAACAGAATGAAGACAAGATTTTTATTTGAATAAATTATATAAAAGGCAACTCCTAGGGCTAGGGTTTACCACAACGTTAACCGATGCATGCGATAAGGCAAATAAGATGGACAATTGCGCTATTTCACTCGAGGGACAAGCTTTCGCTGTACACCAACTCTTATGATTACTCTTGCAAATAAACCTAATTGTCTCTACCAATTTTATGTTTATAACTCAAGTTGTTAGCATGAATCCCTTTTCTTTCGATTAGGACTAAACATAGAATCGTAGGAGATGATATAGACACAACCATATCAACAACAAGTACTTACCTCAAACACGCATGGCTAACGTCGAGCTCACCCCGACCCTAGAAGCTTTGGGAAACTACTCGCTCTTCATTGCATGAAACACCATTGATGAAAAAGGGAAAACTTACATTAAATTGAAACTCTGAAACCTTACAATCCAACGTCGGCTTTCGCAAACGCCAAACCCTAAAGCTTCTCTCTAACTCTATTGCTATTGATTGTATCTTGTGGAATTGAAGGTGACTTGAATTCATAAAAACCGGCCCTCTAGGGCTTTATTTATAGGCTAATAATCCTCGCTATCCAAGGAAAGTAGATCCTATCTTCTATCTAAAGTCTATCCAAACAAGTAGGATAGATCTTTCTTGTAGGGTAAATATATAAAATAACTAATAGAACTCTTAGGGTAAAAAGAAAATCACCCTTAAGAAAAAACTTATCTAAAATAGGGGATAAACCCTGGCTTTTGTAGATAGACTTGAAATTCGTGTCTCGAAAAGCGCGTCCAAACGTGTCAAAATTCAGTCGATATCGACCAGTTTAGTCGAAATCGACCTCTTCATTTCTGCTCGACGGGCTCAGTTCCACTCGATTTCTGGGGCATAGTCGATATCGCCTTCATCTACTCGATATCGAGTGCTCTCCTTTACTGGTGTTCTTGGTCTGTCTCGACACTCAGAGTCTGTGTCGATGCTTTTGTCGATATCGACCAGTCTAGTCGATTTCAACCACTTTTCTGCTTTACTTGTCTTCTTTGTTTTGGACTCCAATTTCACTCCAATTCCTACATATTTAGACCAAAACTTGTGCAGACTCTATATTTTTTGCACGTTAGCTCATTCTACACAAATTTACATTATTTTTAAACCTTTTCTTTGGAAATTGAATGGAATATGAAGTCAAAAGATGCAATAAAAATGACTCTAAATATGTACATCAATCCGCACATTCACCCTCTTCCAATCTGCAAGGCAATCTTGGGCTTTGAGGTTCTCGATAAGCAATCTTGATCTTTTGTCTGAAAGAATCTGACCTCCATGACTGAAAAGCTGCTCGACGGCGACGGTGGAGCAAGGGGCCCCAAGTATTTGTCGGGCGATTACCTGCAATGTCGGGAATCTTTGTCTTTCGGGTTGGCTCCACCATTCTAGGACGTCGAAATCATCTTCCTCGTCACTGTGGAAATCAAATTTAGTAAACAAATATTCGTCGAGCTCCGAGTGGGGGCTCAACGAAGATCTTGTACTCTTTGAGCCAAAGATATCCCTGGCAAGTGCCTTAGTACTAGCGGTAATGCTAGTTCGTGACCCGTTCGAACTGGGAGGCACGGGAGGACGATTGGAGGGCGCTCTATCGCCTGTTGAATAATGAGTATATAACTCTTCTAATAAACCTTGAACTCTAGCAACTATAAGTGGAACATTGCATTCTGGATCCTCCTCAACTTCTAAAGTCAGAAAATAGTTTTCTAAAAACTTTTGAACCCCGTTTAATTTATATCTAGGGACGAAACAGCAAGCTACAAGGAAAATGTAAGTTATAACTTTGTAATATGCCACCCATTTCCGCCGCATCTCAACGACAGCGTCATGAATTGAAGGCACGTTAATCCCGTCTTGAAGGGCGATTGCTACGTTCATGGAAACAAAATGGAAAAGGTTTGATGCAAGCATGTAAACGTGGCTAAAAGTCTGATTTGCGTCGTAATAAACATTGAAAACCTCAACAACATCTCGGGCCTGAGTCCACACATCCGTAAGGATGTTTGACCCTTCGATGTTTTGTGTTGCAAAACCGGAAAGAAGATCCTTAAAAGTGATGGAATCATAAATCATTTTGTAAGTAGAGTTCCACCGAGTGCAAACGTCCTTGGGAAGCTGTTTTGGGCGAGTTTGGTGAGCGCGGCAATAGGCGCTCCATTGCTGGTGAAGCTGTTTACTTCGCCAAAGCGTTCGCAAAATAAATCGAATGAGTTCAACAACAGATTGTAAAAAGTTTAAACCATCTTGGACACATAAGTTTAAAATATGAGGGGCACAACGGATGTGGAAAAACTTACCGCCTATCCCGGGATGATAATATTGGATTAATTCCGGAATAGATGCGGTGTTGGCAGAAGCGTTGTCAAACCCGATGCTGAAAACTCTTTGAGTCAATCTATATTCTTGTAAAACGGTTAAAAGGACACGTGCTATGTTCCGTGCCATGTGAGCATCATCGAAAACTCGAAAAGCCAAAACACGTTTGTGCAATTGAAAATGTTGATCAACCCAATGACAAGTAACACCCATATACGAGTGATGTTACCAATGGTCGGTCCAAATGTCACTACAAATCGATACTTGTGAATTGTGGTTCTTTTGAAATTCGGTTAATTCATTTTTACGGGTGTGATACCGTCTAATTACTTTCCTCTTAACCATGTTTCTACTAATACCTTTCCATGCAGGTTGAACATTTTGTGTAATCATTGAAATATAAACGTTGTGAAAAACTAAAAGCTAAACCTTCGACAGTTATCATTTCCGCATAGTTATCATGACAACTACTGATATGGGGTTAGCCGTAGGATGGCCCGATCTTCGACAATCAAACAAGAAACTCAAGAACGGAAGCAAGAAAGACTCAAGAACTATAAAGACTCGAAAATTAAGAACAAGACACGACCGATAAGGACTGATTCGAACTAGAATAGAATGAGATAAAGACCCCAGGCCTCCTAAGAGGGTAGGAACCAAATACCAAAGACTATAAAGCTCGCCTCTACAACCTTACACAACCAAGCGGACAACATGGAAGCAGAAGGAGGGGACTTGTGATTACCAGGATCACCAAGCTCTCGCGAGGTTGATGAACTCAAAGCGAACCAAGCAAGATCTATAAACAATATGCAATCGATGAGCAACGCTTCGAATCGATTGACTTGCACTCTTGTGTTTCACACTAAAAGAGAGAAATTTCAATAAAATTGTACGTGAGTTTCTACAAGGATGAGGCCGACTATATTAAACCCTAGGAAGTGATTTTCGGCCAAAATTAAATAAATAAAAGGAATTAATTAAAATACCCCTAAATTACCTAAAATAACTTAAGTAGAAAAGTTACTAAAATAGGAAATAAAACAAGGTTCAACACTTATGAATTTCAGCCCTATCATGTGACTAAGATGATTCGACAATCTTGATCCCAATGCACATGTAGGTCTTCAATGAAGGCTCGGGGAGTTGAACCGTGCTCGAGAATAAGGCATGACTCACAAAGAGGAATGAGTCTCTCTCCAGCTTCTTGGCTCGGGCTTGAGTCATAGGTCCGTCTCCTAAGATGATTGGCGCGTCCGGAGGTGTAGATGATGGTGTAGAAGATGGTCCCGCATCAACCTCCCCTTCTTGGAAAGGATTCGACCACGAATCCAAGTCCTCGTCCATGGCTAAGTAAGGAATGAGATCCGCGACGTTGAAGGTAGCACTCACACCATAAGTTCCAGGAAGCTCCAGCTTGTAGGCATTGTCGCCCACCTTCTCCAGAACCTTGAAAGGTCCATCTCCTCGTGGTGCGAGCTTGCTCTTCCTCTCATTGGGAAACCTCTCCTTCCTCAGGTGCACCCACACTAGATCCCCAGGCTGGAACGTCACCAATCTGCGCCCCTTGTTGGCCTTATTGGCGTTGTACTCAGCCTTCCGCATAAGCTTGTGACGCGTCCGCTCATGTAGCTCCTTGACAAACTCAACATGCTTACCTTCTTGCATGAGGACTCCGCCTATGCCAACTCCGCTAGCATCACATTCAACCTCGAAAGGTCTAGTGAAATCAGGCAGAGCAAGCAATGGAGCTTGCGACAGCTTCTTCTTCAGTTGCCGAAATGCATCCTCCTGAGCTGGACCCCACTTGAACTCACACCTCTTCTTTGTAAGTTCTGTGAGAGGGGCTGCGATGGAGCTGAAGTCACGCACAAATCTCTGATAGAAGCTCCCAAGTCCCTGAAAATTCCTCACTTGGCCGATATTGGTCGGAGTCGGCCAGTCCTGGATTGCTTTGACCTTTGCGTCGTCGACTCGCAATCCACTTGAGCTCACTACAAATCCAAGAAAAGACACTTGATCAGTACATAATTCACATTTCTTCAAATTAGCATACAAGTGTTCTAATCTAAGAGTAGAAAGTACTTCACTTAAATGTGCTTCATGTTCCTTAGGTGATTTACTATAGATAAGAATGTCATCAAAATATACAACAACAAATTTACCTATGAAATTTCTAAGCACATGATTCATTAATCGCATGAAAGTACTAGGAGCGTTAGTCAAGCCAAAAGGCATAACCAACCATTCATAGAGTCCAAATTTGGTTTTAAAGGCTGTTTTCCATTCATCGCCTTCCTTCATCCTAATCTGATGGTAACCGCTTTTTAATCAATTTTAGAAAAGATAGAAGAACCATGTAACTCATCTAACATGTCATCTAAGCGGGGTATAGGATGGCGATATTTAACAGTTATGTTGTTAATGGCCCTACAATCTACGCACATTCTCCAAGGACCATCTTTCTTTGGGACAAACAATACAGGCACATCACATGGACTCAAACTTTCCCTAATGTATCCCTTGTCCAACAGTTCCTGGACTTGGGATTGAACCCCTTGGGTTTCAGTGGGATTCATTCTATAAGCAGGCCTGTTAGGCAAAGAAGCCCCTGGAATGAGATCAATTTGATGCTCAATACCTCTAATAGGGGGTAGACCTGCTGGTATGTCCTTGGGGAAGACATCCTTATATTCTTCAATAAGAGATAGGATGTGAGGAGGGAGGGTAGCTCTAAGCTCCTCACTCAACATGTTCAACCCTTTGCATAGGAGCATAAGGGTTGTTTCCCCATCCGCAAACTCGTCTAAATATGCACTTTTGGAAGCCAAAAATACACCTTTACGCCGAGTAGGGGTAGACACTTGGCTCGATTGAGCCTCCTTAACTAACTCACCTTTACTTACCTTTCGCTTCTCAATCTCGTCGGCCACCTGGGTTGGCGTCATAGGCTTGAGAACTACATTCTTGCCCTGAAAAGTAAAGGAATATCTGTTAGTAAAGCCATCATTCAAGACCTTACGATCAAATTGCCAAGGACGTCCTAATAAAATATGACAGGCTTGCATAGGTACAATATCACATAACACATCATCTTCATAATGTCCTAGTTTGATATGCACTTTAACTTGCCTATTCACCTTTAAATTACCACAGTCATTCATCCAATGCAATCTATAAGGCCTAGGATGCTGAATAGTAGGGAGATGTAATTTATCAATCATCTCCTGACTAGCTAAGTTACAACAACTTCCCCCATCAATGATCATATTCACAACCTTACCCTTAACTAAGCATCTAGTATGAAACAGATTCTCACGTTGATTGTCATCAGAAGGTGCAGGAACAACACTTAAGACTCTCCTAACAATCAGTGATTCACCATGTTCATAATCAATGCCATCATCATCTTCATCATAAGTAAGAAGGTTGAGATTCTTATCATTTTCATTAACAGGCTCTTCATGTTCATCACAAGAGTTTTCAGATTCATATTCGCCTAAGTGATTAATCATGAGAGTCTTTTTATTGGGACAATCCTTCATAGTATGACCTCTACCCTGACATTTAAAGCACACAATGTTCCTAGATCTAGTAGTAGAGGGGTTACGATTACTCCCTTTGGGGCCAGTAGATACCCCAGACGAATCTCGTCCATAAGCAGGCGCCTTGCCCTTGTCGGAGGGCTGTTGGGATGTTCGGCCTTCCCCTTTCCCTTGGCCTTGGTGTGGCTGAGAACTGTAGCCTCCTTCAGGCCGCCCTTGGGGCTGCTGTGGCCGGCTTTGGCGCCATGGTTGGGGCTACCCACTCTTCATTCTTCCGCCTTGGTTCCTGTATCTAGCTCCACGTTCAACTTTAATAGCCAAATGTAATAATTCAGTAGGAGTAAAGTAAGGAAAATAATCGATCTCATGAGCTAAGGCGGGATACAAAATACGAAGAAACCTAGCATTTGTATCCTCGTAGTGTTCCACTACATTGGTTCTAGCCATGGTTTCTTGCATAAGATTAAAGATTTCCTCAACAGATTTGTTACCTTGTTTAAGGTTTTCTAGGCATTGCTTAATCTCTCTAGCATAATGTTGAGGAACAAACCTACTTCTCATTAAGGCTTTCAATTGGTTCCAAGAAGCGATAGGCGCATCAAGGGCTCTTCTTCTTTCCTTCACCAAGTTATCCAACCAAATTAGAGCAAACCCTTGAAATTCTAAAGATGCCAAATGTACTTTCTTAGGTTCAGAGAAATTGTGACAGTTCCAGATTTGTTCCATTTTTGTTTCCTAGTCAATATATGCATATGGATCTGTCTTACCATCAAAGGAAGGAATCTTTACCTTTACCTTACCTATGTCGTCCTGATCAGGATCTCTAGGCTCACGGTATTGGTAACGACCTCCTCTGTCGTTCCGCCTCGGGCGTTGCTCCCAATAGTCCTCTTCTTGGAAGTCATCGTCACGCTCCGAATAGTAGAACTCCTCCTGGAAGCCACGGCCTCTTCCTCTTCCCCGTCCTTGCCCCTGCGCATTAACAAATCCGTTATTTCTACCACATCTCTCCCCTCGTGGAGGGTTGTTCTCTTCAAACAAAGGATTAATTAAATTAGGGTTAGGATTAGGATGAGGATTTCAGACTTCCCTGTCATCGTTAGGCGTATTGTCACGCCTTTGATTACCTTGACAACCAAGGTTATTAGACCCGCTCGGCCTAGACTCCACAACCGTTATCCTTGCTCCCAATGCCGCCAAATTTTGATTGATGCCATTGAGAATGGATACCGATTCGGGTTGCAAGGTAGAAGCGTTGTTGGAGTTGTTTTCCTCGTTGCCAATGTTGGCATTGTTCTCGTTGTTAACCTGCTGAGACATTGCAAAGAAAGACAAACACGGAACTATGTCAAGATTAGCAAAAGATAAACAATCTCGCAAGTGTTTCGCTCACACTCTTCTCTCTAATTGGTATGACAAGCTTGTTGGGGAAAACCGCTTTGGGAAAATCAACACTCAAGCAAAGACTTAGCAACACAAGGTAAGAGATCAAGAGAATGGACAAGAAACAAACAACCGAAAATCTCAACAGAACAGAAGTATCGAGTCAAAACAAGAGGTATCGACTCGGTAGGGGGTGGTACCAACTCGGTATGTGAACACTGGACAAAGTAGGTCGATATCGACCCGACGACTCGAGATCGACCAAATCAAAAACTCAACAGAAACCAAATATCGACTCGAAAGGAGAGGATATCGACTCGGTACTGGGGTGTGTCGACTCGGTATGTGTGGGAAACTCGAAATAGACGCAAGGGCCACTCGACACAGCACTCGGCAGTTGCAAAGGCCACTCGATACACACAAAACAACTCGAAAAAATAGAAGAAAATAAGGGAAAGAAAAGAAAACTTGGACTTTTACCTCTTTTTTTGATTCAAACCCTTAGCAAGGACGTTGTAGTTGCAAGGTAGGGCTTAAAAAAAATTTGTGTTTTGGGAGTTATGTGCTTGAGATTTTCAACTAGGGCTATGGAATTTCAACAAAATTGGTCCTTGAAGGTTCTTGCACTAGATCTCAACAATCCCTTTTTTTTTTAAGCTACTTTTGCCCCTAGTGAATTTTATCCTCCTAGGTCAAAGCTTTGAATGTATTCTTTTTTTTTCTTTTTTTTTATAACTTTTTCGGACTTTTTTTTTTACTAATGCAAGAACACTTAACAATGAAATAAAAGGACTCTTGAAAATTTAAACTATGGTGAAAGAAAAATAAAATTTATGTAGCCCTAATGAAATATATATAGATGGAACTTTGGCTAAATTTGGTAAATAAATCTATCTATGCCCTTTATAATCTATGATAGAAAATATGAGATATATCTACCACAAATTTCAACAAATTAAATAAGGCAACAAAGTAGATAGATCTAGGATAACAAAAGATAGAAACAAGCAAACAAACTAGGGTTTGTGATCTTGTGTTTGGGGATGCCGAATGTAGATCCACTTCAACAATTTTGTCGGTTGCACAAAGGTGCTAATTGGCTCCAACGTGGCTACTGGTCTCGGCTTAGGATGTGTTTAGGGCTAAAGGCAACCATAATAATCACAAACAAGGATTAGTAGCAATCAATTTAAAAAAAAAAAATTCAAGAAGTAAAAACCAAGAACAAGACAGACTCTATTTTTTTTAGTAATTTAGGGAAACAAAAGACACAACTTTTGATGTCGGAAACCTAAGCTCTGATGCCAATTTGATACGGGGTTAGCCGTAGGATGGCCCGATCTTCGACAATCAATCAAGAAACTCAAGAACGGAAGCAAGAAAGACTCAAGAACTATAAAGACTCGAAAATTAAGAACAAGACATGACCGATAAGGACTGATTCGAACTAAAATAGAACGAGATAAAGACCCCAGGCCTCCTAAGAGGGTAGGAACCAAATACCAACGACTATAAAGCCCGCCTCTACAACCTTACACAACCAAGCGGACAACTTGGAGGCACAAGGAGGGGACTTGTGATTACCAGGATCACTAAGCTCTCGCGAGGTTGATGAACTCAAAGAAAACCAAGCAAGATCTATAACCAATTTGCAATCGATGAGCAAAGCTTCGAATCGATTGACTTGCACTCTTGTGTTTCACACCAAAAGAGAGAAATTTCAATAAAATTGTACGTGAGTTTCTACAAGGATGAGGCCGACTATATTAAACCCTAGGAAGTGATTTTTGGCCAAAATTAAATAAATAAATTGAATTAATTAAAATACCCCTAAATTACCTAAAATAACTTAAGTAGAAAAGTTACTAAAATAGGAAATAAAACAAGGTTCAAGACTTATGAATTTCGGCCCTATCATGTGACTAAGATGATTCGAAAATCTTGATCCCAATGCACATGTAGGTCTTCAATGAAGGCTCGGGGAGTTGAACCGTGCTCGAGAATAAGGCATGACTCACAAATAGGAATGAGTCTCTCTGCAGCTTCTTGGCTTGGGCTCGAGTCATAGGTCCGTCTCCTAAGATGATTGGCGCGTCCGGAGGTATAGATGATGGTGTAGAAGATGGTCCCGTATCAACTACGATAATAATAAGACCATAAACCAGCAGGTTGAGACGAAGAAGAGGCATACCCGGTTTCCTCCTAGGTGGGGTCCCTAGGGCCCTTCGTGAACCAGTACTTGAACGTATCGGCTCGTATTTGGGCCATAGTCGGAGCCGCATCCGGGTCGTCGTCGACCGGAGTCCCTTGACTCTCGTCGACTATGAACCCGGACTCTTGGGTCGGGAACATCATCGACGGGGTCGGCCAATAGAGCAGCATCTCAACGCCGTTGAGTTCCGCTCCCCATCGACAGCGAGGCACTACGACGAAGGCTTGGTCCCGTCGCCTTTGCCTCCGACGCTCAGGGTCGATGATGATGGGGCCCCACTAACACTCTTGCGACCTCGGGTAATTCGAGTGAAGATGTTCGACATTATGCTTTTAAGAGGATTAAGAGCGATAAGAGATATTAGGGAGAGATTAAGCAACTGGGACTACGAGAGAGAATATCGAGCGATTAGAGAGTGATTAGGGAGATGAAGATGAGATTAGAGGAGATGAGTAAAGTGTGGGTTGGAAATGAGAGGGAAATGGGGTATTTATAGGGCGGGATCGACCGTTGGGCAACGGTCGACCCGGCGGATCCAACATTTGACCCGGCAGGTCGAACGTTGCCAACTAGCCATTTGGGCTTTTTTTTGTGATGTTTTCTGTTTGCATATGTTGGAAATAAATTTATATCTAAATTATGTAATTTTTTTATTGAGTTTGCAAATTTTTTAACATTTTTATACTTATATCTAAAGTTTATTCGAATTTTTTGGATTTTATTTCGGTTGATTGATTTGTTTTTCAAAATTGGTAGGTAATTACAAAACTACATAATCTTATGAAGCATAATTACGTCAAACACAAGTTTATTACAAACCGATCTACGATTACAACCCGGACCGGATTCATTGTCTCGGCGGGGATCGAGCTTCGGATTTCAAACTTGACGATCATCACAAGACACAAGTTCACAACTCACATCACGTTAAAATATAAAATTACTAGACTACTCACTACTTACACTACTAGAGACTAGAATACTAGTTACCACCTGAGCCCGATGCGCCACCGGTCTTCATCTTGTCGGGGTGCTTCTTCGTGATATGAAGCTTCAAATTTTCGTAGCCCAGGTTTTTTGTGAGCTTGTACTTGTGACCGCAATGACGACAAACTGCTTCGAACTTCCCCGGGCCTCTCTCCACCTTATCAAAATGGTCTTGGAACAACGCCGTACCAAGATTTTTAGCAGATCCAGATTGGTCGGACATGATAACGAGCTTACGAAAATTAAATGAAAGGTGATGGATGGGTTGTGTGACTTGTGAAATAAAGGAGAGTAGGAGACGGGTATTTATAGGCGTTATAGCCCCGAGCCTAGCCTTACTAGCTGTTGGAACGACTATATTTTTTTAAAAAAAATGGCTGCGTAGGTGGGCCCCACAACAACGGGTCGATTTTTCAAAATAGGTCGACCCGCCAGGTCGACGGGTTTTAAAACCTCCGAACCTAACCCTAACCCGCTACCCGCCTGAACCCGTTGACCCAAGGACCCGGACCCTCCAGGTCAATGACCCATACGATCCGCAGGGTCAGGGGTCGACCCGTGACTCGTGGCCACACCAAATGCAACGCTATGGGATGCAAAAGAAAGGATGGAAAGAAGAGAGGATTGATGGCCATCTACAAGGTCTATCCAGGGAGATTAGAGCTTAAAGACAAGAAAGGGACAATTTTCAAAGTAGAGCTTTAAAGCCCTGATGAGGACGTAAGAGCCATATGGTCCCTACGTACATGTGCCACCTTGGATAGAAGCGCAGAAGAATTCGGCCTAGCAACTATAAAATCTAGAGCTTGTACATAGACTTTTAGATAGTTTGGTTTTTAGGGTTTGGAATTTTGGGATTTGTTTTAAACTTTAAACTTTGAATTTTCCTGAAGTTTTGTGAGAAAACTAACAATTTCAGGTACGAATGAGCTGCAGAAGCACTCGAAGTCGACACAAAAGATCGATATCGACCAAGGGAAATCGAGCAGAGTCAACTGTGATCAAGCTGAGATCACCCTGAGTTGAGGAGCAAGATCGATGTTGACACACATACTCGATCTCGACCTCCCCTGCAGACGTACCTGATTTGAGCCGTTATGACGTTTTCTCGTAAGTTCTCTTTAATTCCACTTCTTATTTTATTTTTACAATGGGGAGACTGTAAGATTTAAGTATGGGATGGAGTAAAAGCATACTTGCATTATTTCGCTCAAATTGCAAATTGTTAGTTTAATGCATAATTTTTAAAGACTTGTTTTCGCATGCATGGTTAGTTCTTACATATTAGCATCATATATACATATTTTCTCATGAGTATAAAGTTTATAATTCATAGATATCTTTGAGAAAAAGTACCCCCATTGAAAAATTAAAAGTGTCATGGAAGTAGTTATAAGACTCGATGATGCAAGTAGATCCGTTAGAGATATAGCAATTAAATTGCCTAGTAAAGGGAAGTCTCAATAAAGTGCGATTTTTAGGAAAAACCATGAAAGGAGTAAAAATTTGAAGTTGCTTTTGACATGTGCACGATAAGAGGACGGAGGACTAAATTTTCCATTCAAGCTTCATTATTTACCCTAACCATTACCCATACCCAAGCTCATTACTTCATATTCTAAGCCATATGTGCTTAATGTCATATTTGCTCAACAAAGTCTTAAATTGCCCATTTTTATACCTTTTTACCCATCCGGGAGATTATGTTATGGAATGGATGATATGTTATGGAAATGTTGTATGGTTTGATATCTTCTGAAGTTATTATAAAGTTGATGGCAAGAACTATTTGTGGAAAATTTAATGAGAGAAAAGAAAATCCGGTCACCTAGGAGTTAGGTGAATCGACCCTGCTTGCGGAGGATAAAATTCACGCGAGATAGGACACAAGGTGAGGAGTCCGAAGCGCTAAGTATCCGGGGCCATTCATGACACCGATGTTTACGACTCGCGAGAAGGCAGCATTAATGTTAGAGAGGTAAAAACAATATTTATGTAAAAAAAGCAAAGCATTATGAGGAAGAGGAATGTGGAAATCACAAAGGAGAAAGTGCATCAAAGAAAGAAAGTTTGGAAGTTTCTCCCCGGATTAAGCACCACATTGCCAAATATAGCCCACCACTATACCTTTTACCCGCTCTTCACCATTGCGCATAAAAGTCCTTTTGATTATTAATGCTATGTTATAAATTGTGTTTTTACATAAACCTCCTTTTGTGCGAGATGTTGCTTTTCATTCACAAGCGCGAATTTGAAGGAAATAGTACCTTTGCGAGGATGGTAATTGATTGTAGGGTTATATGAGAATGAATCTACAATGTTGAGAGTTTAGTCCTTCCCCTGAATGACCATTAAGAGTACTGCTTGAGGACAAGCAAACTTAAGTATGGGGTATTTGATGTTCGCTTATTTCACCATGTTTCATGCTTACATCTATTACGTTTATATGCATATTTTATACTTTCGGGTTGGGAAAGTAGTGAATTTGTGTAGCTTGAGTTCATTTGCAAGATATAGAGGTCTACACAAGTTTTGGTTTGATTTCGCAGAAAACGAAGCATTTTAGAGAAGAAACAAGACACTGAAGAAGAGCTCGATCTCGAGCGGCACTCGATCTCGACACATTAACTCGACATCGACCAGATCACCCGAGGTCGACTGAGGAGAAAAGAGTCAAATCGAGACCAGGAAATGTCTACAACAATGAAACAAGTCGACTCGATATAATGCACTCGATATCGACATGTCCACTCGACATCGGTTGGAGCAACAGACGCGTACAAGACGTGGATTGGGCCGAATCTTTGGGAGATTTTGCTTAGCCACGAAGATATCTATCATCTACCTAGATCTTCTATCCTTAGGGGTATATTCCAAGCATGTTAGGGAATATTACCTATTTTAATATTTTATTTTAGGATATAGTTTAGGTTAGATAGAATTTAACTTTACCAATCATAGTAGGATTATGACTTCAATCCTTGGCTAGCAAGGGTTGTGAGGCTATAAATAAAGCCTTAGGGGGCTGGCTTTAGTCATTCAATCACAATTCAATCAACCAATGATCATCCGATCACAAGAGAAGAAGGAGAAAGGCGAGTAGGAGAGATAGCGGAGAGAGAAGAAGGTGGTTGTACGATTAAAGTTTCTTTTGAAGATTTAATGCAAAGTTTATTCTTTTATGCAAAATGTTTTCCCCAATGAAGAGTGAGTCGTTGACAGGAGGAAAACCTGTCGTTGATCCTGTCAAAATATAACTCGAACTTATAACTAGTATAGCCATAAGCAAGAGGTCGATCCCACAGGGAAATTTGCTATTCAAGTGTGATTTGGATGCCAATTGAGTAACCAAAGAGGAGGGTTTTTAGAATGTAAAATGATCTGCCTTTTATCAAAGTGGAATGGTGCAAGCAAAAGTAAATGAACTTGTTTTTAGACAATAGTGAGAATTAGTTCTACCTACAATTGTCCACTTTATTTGGTTGAAGTGATCATTGTATCTTCCTCTCGTTCTTTTAGGTTTCCTATGAATGCCATTGTCCCGACCTAATATAGTTACTCTTCCAATCAGTCCTAGAAACCCTTATCTCATGAGTAGTCCCTCAGAAAAGGATTTAACCCAATCGATAGCTTTAAGTTTAGAGATTAATCAAGGTATTTGCAGTCCCTAAAGAGGGATTTAACAACACATCCAACTTCCTACCTATCCATTTAGTTCAATCAACCCTAAAGGGATAAGTTTGCTACTCAGGTTAAGGTTCGCAATCAAGAATCTACAAAACCCTAGCAATTGAATTGATCTAACGAGTTGGCCAAATAAGATAGAACAAAACAATCAATCAATAAGCGCAAAGAAGTTGAAACATTCAATATAGGAAATAGAACGAGATTCAAAAACTCACAATCAATCCAAATAAAGCTTCAAATCGTAGATAGAACAAATGAGTTTAGTTCCTCATGGAAGACATCGCTCAATCTCTCTAATTGTCTGATGAACTTAAAAATGAATTCAAAAAATCATAACTAGGTTAAAGTCGTGCCACAAACTTGATGCGGATCAAGATGGCCTTCTGTGGGTCAAACAATGATTTTGATCCAGGCGAGCTCTCAAGATCGATTCGAGGGCTATTGATGGCAAAGACTGTCATTCTCAAAAGAAAGAAGAAGGCTCCACCATGGGAGAAGGTCCAAAGGAGCAAGGTGAGCTAATGTCCATGTTTTGGTTCGTTCGTAATGGGTTGACAGCATTTCGACGTCTCAGTAAAATGGGTCGTTCAGAGTCCATATTTATCGGATTGGGTCGTGCCATACTTTGTTGGAACGAGGACGAAAAGATCTACAACTTTTCTGTTGAATGTTTATCCAGAATCAAACTCGAAGTTGGCTAAAATTCATCATCTTTGCAGCTGTCACTGTTTGGACGAATTTTTATATATTTATTAATTGTTTTCGGTTTTACTATTTTATTAAAGTTAGATATAATTATTTTATTTAGGAAAATAATGTGGGAGGAATTATATCTCATCTAGGTAAATTCCTTTCCCACCAATTTATTATTTATCTATCTTTATGAGGTTTGATTTATCTATCTTAGGTTTTATATATCTTTAGGTTATTTAATCTATCTTTTATCTAACCAAACATCTATCCTTTGTAAGGTGGAATTGGTTAGGCTTTACTATATAAACTCTTGTATGCTTTGAATTTTAATTAGATTGGAATTTATATTGAGGAAACTTTTTAGGATTAAAAGGTTTCCCCAATTCCCCAATCCAAAAGCCTTCACAATTTCTTATGTTCTTATTGTTCAAGTTCACAAAGATCTAAACCCTTACCTACATTCAATCACTCGCCCAAACACAATCTCAAACCAAACACAAAGGAGAAACCCATCCTGAGAAACCGTCGCTGAACCAGAGTTCCTGTCGCTGAGTCTGCCCAGAACCGTCGTATTTCACCAGGCAGTGGCCGCTGCCCTTGCTGCTGCGGCCGCAGCATCCGTCGCTGCTGCACCTTTTCCGTCGGTTTTTCTTTTGTTGGTTTTTGCCTTCGTTTTTATTTGTTTGTTTTTGTTTCTTCCACAATAGTTCAAGCCTTTATTGTAATTGATTGTAAACATCGAGAATATAGCAAGGATAATTGCAAGATCGGGCCATCAACAAGTTGGTATTCTTGATTCCGAGCCCACAGGCGAAGGATCGGGAATACCAACGTATCAAGTGGTATCAGAGCGTAGGTTTCGCAAGTTCTTGTCTTTTCTTGATGTTGTTAACGATTTGACTCAATGGTTTGCGCTATCTGGGGTGATTGGGATGATGATCCCGATCCATTGGATGAATTTTTCGCTTTGGAACGTGCTAAACAACAATGACGCCAACAAGAATTACGTCGGAGAGCTTGGCTACAACAACAAACCCTAGAGCGTCAACGCGAAGCCAAAAGACGCCAACTTTGGCTTCAACGTCAGGAGGAAGAACAACAATGTGCTAGGGAACAACTTCAACTAGCACGCCAACGAGAGTACAAGCGAAATTGGTTGCGACAATATAAAGAGAAGGAATTTCGAAGTGGGAGATCTGACATTGTTGATTGGGATGTTTGGTATGCATCGTATCAGCATCGACAAAGAGAAAAAGAGGATCGCCAACGATGGGAGAAGGAAGACGCTCGACAAAAGGCTGCGGAGGTTGTGGACAAATTCGTTGCCCAGAATACAGCACATCGCGACGATTTTGTTTCGCAGATTCCCGTTGAGTCCGACCTCAGATTCGCCTCATCTCAGTCTTGTTGCGAAGCTGACTCGGCGAGCTTTCCAATGGTGGGTTATACGCTGCCAGACTCTTCAAGTAAAATCTCCGAATCTGTACTGCAATCAGACTGCGACAGTGTTCAAGATGAACATGTTGATTCCGTTGACGAGGATGAGGTACTTGATGACGTGTCTCAAAAGTTAGCGATTGTACCTCTTGGGCATGTTCATGATGTTCAAGTTTCTGAGATTTGTGTGCTCATTGATCCTATACTTATTGAAGATCAAGTCAGTTCAACGATCGCGCATGAAGGTGTTGTTTTTGGGGTTCCTATACCTCGAATTCTCCTGGCACTTATTCCACCCGTTCCTCCATCATCTTCTTTGAAGGTTGCTACTTCCCCACTGATCATCAACGACTCGATTTGAGGACGAATCGAAGCTAAGAGGGGGAGAATGATGCGGATCAAGATGGCCTTCTGTGGGTCAAACAATGATCTTGATCCAGGCGAGCTCTCAAGATCGATTCGAGGGCTATTGATGGCAAAGACTATCATTTGGCAAAGACTGTCATTCTCAAAAGAAAGAAGAAGGCTCCACCGTGGGAGAAGGTCCAAAGGAGCAAGGTGAGCTAATGTCCATGTTTTGGTTCGTTCGTAATGGGTTGACAGCATTTCGACGTCTTAGTAAAATGGGTCGTTCGGAGTCCATATTTATCGGATTGGGTCGTGCCATACTTTATTGGAACGAGGACGAAAAGATCTACAACTTTGCTGTTGAATGTTTTTCCAGAATCAAACTCAAAGTTGGCCAAAATTCATCATCTTTGCAGCTATCACTGTTTGGACGAATTTTTATATATTTATTAATTGTTTCGGTTTTACTATTTTATTAAAGTTAGATATAATTATTTTATTTAGGAAAATAATGTGGGAGGAATTATATCTCATCTAGGTAAATTCCTTTCCCACCAAGTTATTATTTATCTATCTTTATTAGGTTTGATTTATCTATCTTAGGTTTTATATATCTTTAGGTTATTTAATCTATCTTTTATCTAACCAAACCTCTATCCTTTGTAAGGTGGAATTGGTTAGGCTTTACTATATAAACTCTTGTATGCTTTGAATTTTAATTAGATTGGAATTTATATCGAGAAACCTTTTTGGGATTAAAAGGTTTCCCCAATTCCCCAATCCAAAAGCCTTCACAATTTCTTATGTTCTTATTGTTCAAGTTCACAAAGATCTAAACCCTTACCTACATTCAATCACTCGCCCAAACACAATCCCAAACCAAACACAAAGGAGAAACCCATCCTGAGAAACCGTCGCTGAACCAAAGTTCCTGTCGCTGAGTCTGCCCAGAACCGTCGCTGTTCACCAGGCAGCGGCGGCTGCCCTAGCTGCTGCGGCCGTAGCATCCGTCGCTGCTGCACCTTTTCCGTCAGTTTTTCCTTTGTTGGTTTTTGCCTTAGTTTTTATTTGTTTGTTTTCGTTTCTTCCACAATAGTTCAAGCCTTTATTGTAATTGATTGTAAACATCGAGAATATAGCAAGGATAATTGAAAGATCGGACCATCAACAAGTTGGTGTTCTTGATTCCGAGCCCACAGGCGAAGGATCGGGAAATTAACTAAAACAATAGAACATCCATTCATTAACTAAAATGCATCGTATTATTGTTGACAAGGCATGCGGCGGCCGTTGCTTGTTTATATTCCTGTGTTGCTGCATGGGAGCTTGCGACGGCCGCTGCATGTATGCAGCGGTCCCGCTTGTGGATGCAGCGGCCAATTCAGATCCCGCTGCAGGAAGACAACTTCCTTTTTTATTCTCTTTCACTTGCTCGTTATGTCTATTCCACGACCATTGCATCCTTCCTTGGCATTCGAATCCAACTTTACAAAATAACCACAATTGTGTGCATAATCCGAACTCTTCCAAAATAATCATAAGATACAATTTAACTCCAAACCATGCATTAAATGCAACCTAACTTATCCTAAAAATGCCTATAATGCCTATCTAAGATATGCATTATCAAACTCCCCCACACTTAACCTTTGCTTGTCCTCAAGCAATGATAGAATGAACATGAATCAATGCACCCCACAGGAAATCCTTTCAAGTTTCAACCTCATCAAAAAGCAACATCATAGCAAGTGCAAACAAAACCAAGTATACAAACATCCTAGCATGTATTTAAGTGATTAAAGCTTAGAAGTAGAAATCATCCAACCTCACCAGGATTATGTGTTTCACTCATGCTCTCATGTGTTTGAGCTTTAAGGTTCAACTCTCAACTCAATCCAAAATACACTAAGCTCATAGACATTGACAACAATATCACCAAGTCTCCACCAAAATGTCATTACTTGCAGAAAGCAAAAAAGAAAATAAGGAAAATGACTCTAGAATTCTCTTTCCTTTTTCTTTTTTTTTCTTCTTTTTTTCTTTTTTTTCGGTCTTGGTATCTTTCAACACCTCATCTTACTTGCATGAAGTCCACTTGAACATCTTTTGACGCGAGTTGCAAACATGGGTGTCACGAATGAACCCGGTTACTCAATGATCAAGCTTCCTTTCTTAGTGGATAGTTTTCAACACCGTTTTACGCGCATCATACCCATGGGTGTCATGCGTAGACCCGGTTACTAAGTGTATCAATCATTGCCACATTATTTCACTCAAAACTCATAAAAAGCTAAAGGCAAAACAAAAAAAAACATAGACTCCGCAAGCAACAAACATGTGCGTCGGTCTTGACAATAGATATTGAAGTCAAAATCAAGAGGTAGCAACATAAGGAGTGTAAATCACACATTTAAGCAAGATGATTATAGACGAATCCAAAAAGGCTAAACATTCTCACAAGGGTCATGTTTTATAGGATTTCAATCATACTTTAGCTCAATCATACATACTCAATTATATTTGTCAGGCCATGTTTTATAAGAAAAATCAAGAGATATAGACAAGGCTAACACATCCAGAACTCCATGGGGTTTATATGATTATGCTGAAAATAAATTAGAGGACCACTAAGCTAGATGGATGTTTGAATAACACATATGTATGCAATGCATGATCTTTTTCCTTTTTTTTGATTTTTTTTCAATGCATAAATAGACAACAAATGTAAATATGGAATGCTTCAACATAAAATGCGTGCAGAAATTTAAATATGATCTAACTAAATGCACTATATATACTAAATTCAACTATATACACTATATTCCCTTCCCCCCCCCCCCCACTTAAACCTTTCATTATCCTTAATGAAACATCAAAGACAACAAAACTAAATCAAATAAACGCGAGGTGAGGGTAAAGGAAACTAACCGCTCACAGAGGCGGAGGCTAGTAGGGCGGAAATTGGGGCCACCCCAAGCTATAGTAATACTCCTGTTGCCTCCGTATGTCCTCTATAGAAGAGGCCATATCATGAATATTGCGACCCAAGTCGCTGAGCTCGAACTGAAAGGAGTCCTGGCGGATAAAAAGCTGGCGCATCTGTGCGAACATGTCCTAACGCCAAGTGGACTCAACATAAGAGGAACTAGGCCCAGCAGAAGAACCTGTAGCAAACTGAGCACCACCCCCATGGTAGTCAGGCATAGGATGATCTGCGGGGGGAATCTACCCAGGTGCATCCTCCTGCTCCTCATCATCATCGTCATCAGAAGCATCATCATCCTTCATATGGCCTTCAATTTAGAAGGCAGCATCAGTAGGACCATAAGGAAGGGCCCTAGGTAATATCAATCTGTGGACCCCTTGAGGTCCAGCCTTCCAAACAAAGCCCGTCTCCTGGGAGCCCTCCAACAAATAGGCTCGCCTCAGCTGATCCTCCGTATAGGTAAACCCACCAGACATGCGAGCACCGCCCTGTGCTGGATCAATGAAACACTGGGCGATAAGAGTGATCATGCCCCCCAGACCAAACCTTTATGTCCTCTTCGCTGCAACTCTCTTGCAGCCCTCCAAAAATAAATCAACCTTATCAGGAATGACAACTGACTGGGGAAAGAAACACCATAACCAAGCCAAATCAGCAGCGGGTACCTTGTTGACCTCACCCTGCCTAATGATAGCCATGGCTAGGACCTTGTGAACCAGACGCAGACATGGATGGACAAACTTGTAGTTAAAATTGCCTCTATGTCCATCAAAGGCCTTGCCGGTCGCTGCATACCAAAAATCGTGGGTCATCTGGTCATTCCCATGCTCGGCCCAATCCTCGGTGGGCTCCTCAGTAATACCAAAGATCTCCCTCAACTCAGTAAATGTGAGGTAGTACGCATGATCAAGCAAATGGAAACTAATAGTTGATGTACGCATTTTTAGTCATATTTTGCATCATATTTTCATCCCATTTAGGTCATTTTATTTACTTTTGTGTTGGGAAAGTGTGTCGTTTGTGTTAGTTTTCGTATTATTCAAGATATGGAGTCTACACAAGCTTTGGTGGTGTTTTTGTAGGTTTTGAAGCTGATTTGAAGGAGTTTGGACACACTTTAGAGCTCAATGAAAAATCATGAAGGCAATGGAGATGCCAAGCAAAAGCAAAAAGTTGTGCAGCTGGAGAAAAGCCTTATTTTCGCCATCCAACACTTCGATTCAAGTTCTGGAGCCTTCATGAGAGTTGTAGTCCTTGAAAAGATCTTTCCAACGCATATTTATATGCGTCAATCGGATAAACGAGGACTCGGGAAATTGCGTTTGAAGTCAGAGTCAAAAAGCTGGAGAAAAACAGAAGTTACTGCATTCAAACAGACCCTCGGCGCCGACACCCCAGACCTCGGCGCCGAGGTATCTGCGAACAGGAGAAGATTTTACGGGCTGATTTTATTACTTAATGGGCTTTTTAATTAGGATTTTCATATGAATTTCTTTTAGGATCTTTTAGTTAGATAGACTTGGGAGATTTTATCCTTCCTTAGACAGATTTTATTATTTTCCTAAGATAAGATCTCTTTTCCTTAGAGATTAAGTCTTAAGTTTTATCTTTTAAATAAAGCCAATTAGAGGCTAATTAGACACGTTACAGCAGCTGAGTTTACAGCAGAAAAAAAGGCACGTTTGAAGCTTAGGGTTAAAGAACATTGAAGGAGATTTTGAGGTTTGGTTTTATGCAATTTGAGATTATGAATTCTTCCATTGTTTTTATGTTTTTCTTTGCAATGAGCGAGTAGTTCTCCTCTCTTCTAGGGTTAGGGTAAACCCAACAATAAGCATGTGTGTGAATGAATGAATCTATACTTATGTGATGTTTTTATCCACTTCTACCTATGTACTTCACCCTTGATGATAATCTAGGGAATTCATTGTTACAATTGAATTGACCAAAGGAGATTGTTAACTTTGATAGTAATTAGGGATTTTTGATGAAAGTTAAAAAGACCTAATTAAGAAAAGGTATAGTCAAATAAGTCTCTTATGCGAAAGTGAATTGATTTGTTTGATTGAGATAAAAGCATATTTCTCATAGGATTCATTAAATTATCCATGTGTTTATTGTTGTGGTAAGGCCCTAATCTTGGAAGTCCTTTCTCATATATTGCATTCGTGTTAGTTACTTGTTACTTGAGACGAAATTAGTGTGTTTTGCCCTGTTTTACAGCCGCTACTTGTGTCTTTATTTCCCCTATTTTCGACCATTAAAACAACTAGGATAGAACCGCTGACATACTCCCTTGGATCGACCTTGATTTCCACTATACTATAGAGGGATTCGAGCATAAATTTATTTGATTAGAGTGAGCATAGGCATCGATCTCCCATCACGCACGTCAAATTGGCGCCGTTGCCGGGGAGTAATCAATCGCGCCTAATCTAGTTGTTTTAGGGTTTGGGAATAACCCATCCCCCTTTTGCTTTTAATTGTGGTATCTTTGTTTTTGTTTTTGGTTTCAGTTTATGCCATCGGGGCGATGTCGGCTTGATTTCGATTTTGCTATCGATTTTGAACCGGAACGCTCTTTCCATCACAGACTAAGAGAAGCCAGGACAATGGGAGACAACACAGGAAACAATGTTGACGTTGCTGCGCAGATGGCTGACCTCCGTCGTCAGATGGAGCAATTTCGGCTCACTGCAGAAAGAGAAAGGGAGGCTGCAGCGAGAGAAAGGGAAGCGACTGCTCGTCTGCAACAGCAGTTAGATGCTATCCCAAGGAATGCAAAACAGTATATGCACCCAGAACTGAGGGTGCCTGAGTCTGCAATTGTCCTCCCTGAGATTGAGCGCCACTTTGAAATCACATCTCACTTTATCTCTTTAATTAAAAGATCTCAATTTGAGGGCAAAGCTAATGAATGCCCTATGCTTCATATCAAGAATTTCATTGATTTATGCGATACTATTGCTGCTGATAATATATCATTAGAATATATTCAATTGAAGGCTTTTAAATGGTCTCTTGCAGGAAAGGCCCTGAATTGGTTGGAGAGTCTACCGCCTAGGTCTATCACTACATGGAAGGCTTTGTATGACTTGTTCATGACAAAATTCTTTCCACCGGCAAAGACAACGGAGCTTAGGAAAAAGATTACCTCTTTTCACCAATTGCCCGGAGAGACATTTCTAGAGACTTGGGAAAGGTTCAAGGAGTTGCAGAGACAATGCCCAACCCATGGGCAACCCGAGTATGTACTCCAAGAAATCTTCTTCCAAGGCATCAATACAAAGACCAAGACTCGATTGAACCTACACACCGATTGTGGGTTCCTTGAGATGACTCCGACTGAGGCATGGGCTCTTTTAGACAAGCTCACGGAGTACGATGCTATGTATGGCACTCAGGAGGCTAGACCGTCAGGTCAGAAGCTTTATGAGCCTCCTAATGAAATTGACCCTGATGTGCGTAGGCAATTCCATGATGATGAGACCCGACGCCTCAAGAAACAAGTAAGTTTTCTTTCTAGAAACCAACCTTGTTTAGAATGTGGTTCTCAATCTCATAATACTATAGATTGCAATAATATTAGCCAGGTACAAAGGGCGGAGCACTATGAAGAGGTAAGTTATATGAAAGGCCCTTATAGGCCTCCCAATTACAATAATAATTATGCAGGGAACCCGAATAATAACTATGCAGGGAGGAACAACCATTACCCTAATTGGGGTAACTATGGACAAGGCCAAGGGAGCCAACCTCCCCAAGATCAAAGGAGTCCCCCATATAGGCCCCCTGGCTATCAAGAACCACCATCATGGGTACAAGAGCTTAAGGAAGGATTTAACGAGCTTCGTTCCGATGTAAACTCTGAAATTAAAGGTGTTCAAGCCCAACTAGGAGATATGGAAACATGGAAGAAGGGAGTGGAGTCTCAATTGGGGCACCTAGCGGCTCAAATCCCTAGACCTCAAGGGAAATTCCCGGGCCGTCCCGATGAGAACCCTAAAGGGCAAATAGTCGCAATTCACCTAAGAAGTGGGAAGAAAGTGCCTGGACGCGAAAGCACGTCAAACGAGGAGGAAAACGGTGAAAACAGTGTCCATACCGAGGCCGTACCGACCCCCCCTAGGGTCGGTACCGACCCCCCTACAGGTATGACTTCTTTTCCTTCTTTTTCTCCCGAGCCCAGTAGCTGTACCGAGGGCCGTACCGACCCCCCTAGGGTCGGTACCGACCCCCAGTCTTCGACAGGTGACGTCCACCCCTCCAACAGTAGCCGTACCGAGGGCAGTACCGACCCCCCTAGGGTCGGTACCGACCCCCAGTCTTCAACAGGTGACGTTCCTCTTCCCATCAGTGATCATACCGAGGTTGTACTGATGCCACCAGGGTCGGTACCGACCCCCCCTTCAGCAGTGACGGATTCTTCTACAGGGCCTCTCTCAGCCCCGAATCCGACGATAATGCTTCCATACCCTTCAAAAAAGGTAAAGGACACGGCGGAAGGTAAGTTTCAAGGGTTTGTGAAGATGCTTCAAAGCTTAAATATAACTATTCCTTTCACTGACGCTTTGAGTGAGATGCCCGCTTACACTAAGTTTTTGAAGGACATCTTAGCCAAGAAGAGATCCATGTCTGAGCTTTCTGACGAGGTCCGTTCAGTAAAGTTCCCTGAGAAACTTGGAGATCCAGGTAAGTTTGCTATTACTATTGGTTTAGGATCTTACCGTTTCAAAGCTTTATGTGACTTAGGTGCAAGTGTAAGCCTTCTCCCCCTTTCGATATGGGCTAAGACAAGCTTGGGAGCCCTAGAGCCGGTCAACATGAGAGTATCGATGGCAAATGGAGCGGTTGTATCACCAACTGGGGTGATTGATGATGTTCCTGTCCGTGTAGGTAAGTTTTTCGTCCCTACTGATTTTATTGTTATGGATATGCCCGAGGATCCAGTGGTGCCCATCATTCTTGGACGACCATTCTTAGCGACCGCTGGAGCAATAATTGATGTTAGGAAGGGACTCCTAACTTTTGAGATAGGGGACGACCTCGTTGAGTTTCGCTTCAATCCAACAATGAAGGAAACAACGGACATGGAAGAGGTAAGCTATTTTGATTGTCTTGAGTCTGCAGGCCCAATCTCAGGTCTTCTGGCGGACCAAGAAGAAGTTTATTCTTTAGAGGCTCTGGAGGCGATACTAAAGACGGAAGAGGATGAGCCAACACTTGCTCCAATTGAGCCCTCCCCAGAGCTTAAGCCACTTCCGGAAGGTTTGAGGTATGTTTTCTTAGGTCCCAATTCTACTTTGCCTGTGATCATTAATGCTAAATTAAATGAGGAGGAAGTAGAAAAGTTACTTAACGTGCTGAGAACTTATAGGAAGGCTATTGGTTATTCTTTGGATGATATCATTGGAATCTCACCTTCTTTGTGCATGCATAGAATATTCATGGAGGATGATCATAAGCCAACCAGAGAACGTCAGCGCAGGCTTAACCCCATTATGCAGGAAGTAGTCAAATCTGAAATTTTGAAAATGTTAGATGCTGGAATTATTTATGCTATTTCCGATAGTAAATGGGTAAGCCCGGTTCATGTTGTCCCTAAGAAAGGGGGGATGACTGTAATTGAAAATGAGAAAGGTGAGTTAGTACCTACTAGGACCACTACTAAATGGCGCATGTGCATTGATTATAGGAAGTTGAATAGCGCTACTAGGAAAGATCATTTTCCTCTTCCTTTTATTGATCAAGTTCTTGAGCGTCTAGCACAACACGATTATTTTTGCTATTTGGATGGCTATAGTGGTTTTTGGCAGATTCCCATTCATCCGGATGATCAAGAGAAGACAACCTTTACTTGTCCATATGGGACTTTTGCCTATAAGAGGATGCCATTCGGGCTTTGTAATGCCCCTGCCACTTTCCAACGATGCATGATGGCAATCTTCTCCGATATGATCGAGGATATTGTTGAGGTATTCATGGATGATTTTTCCGTATATGGTACTACTTTTGATACTTGTCTAGCTAACTTGGCCAGGGTACTCAAGAGATGCGAAGAGACGAGTCTTGTGCTTAATTGGGAGAAGTGCCACTTTATGGTGCAAGAAGGAATCGTGCTAGGACACTTGGTGTCCAAGAGAGGTATAGAGGTGGATAAAGCCAAGATCGAGCTTATTGAGAAGCTACCTCCTCCAACGTCGGTAAAAGATGTCCGTAGCTTTTTAGGACATGCTGGATTTTATCGTTGTTTTATTCAAGATTTCTCCAAAATTGCTAAACCACTCACTAATCTATTGATGAAAGAAGTTGCTTTTGAGTTCTCTTTGGAGTGTCTTGATGCTTTTAATAGGTTGAGGGAAGCTTTGGTCACGGCACCAATCATGCAATCACCCGATTGGTCACTTCCATTCGAGGTCATGTGTGACGCAAGTGATTATGCCGTGGGAGCGGTTCTTGGACAGCGGAAGGAAAAAAGATTGCACGCCATCTACTATGCGAGCAAAACTTTGGATGATGTCCAAACAAGGTACACAACCACGGAGAAAGAGTTTCTAGCCGTGGTATTTGCCTTCGAGAAGTTCCGCTCTTACCTAGTTGGCTCGAAAGTTATTGTCTACACCGACCATGCCGCATTGAGGTATTTAATGAACAAGAAGGACGCCAAACCACGACTTCTACGATGGATGCTCCTTCTTCAAGAGTTTGACTGCGAGCTAAGAGACAAGAAAGGAGCCGAGAACCTTGTGGCCGACCACCTCTCTAGGTTGCCACCCAAGCACATCGAAGGCTCGGAAGATATGGTGCCAATTGATGACTCACGGGCTGATGAAAGACTCCTGCGTATTGATGTGAGTAAGGTATGTACAGGTACCTCGGCGCCGACACCTCAGACCTCGGCGCCGACCCTTTGCGCAGAAACTTTAATTGCTACAGGTACCTCGGCGCCGACACCTCAGACCTCGGCGCCGACCCTTTGCGCAGAAACTTTAATTGCTACAGATGCCTCGGCGCCGACACCTCAGACCTCGGCGCCAACCCTTTCCGCAGAACATAAAGTTGAGTTGCTTGGAACATCGGATAAGGTAAGTTTAGGTGACGAACTCTTCTTTACTCCTTCTTCTAGCCTTGTTCGTGATATTTTTCTTATTAAGAAGGCTAGTACACCTTGGTTTGCGAATTATGCTAACTACATTGTAGGAGGTGAGATTCCGCCGGATTTGACTTCACAAGGTAAGAAGAAATTCCTACATGATGTCAAGAGGTATTATTGGGATGATCCTTACTTATCTAAACAAGGGAGTGATCATATTTTTCGTCGTTGCATCCCGGAGGAAGAGGTAGAAAGTATTATTCGCCATTGTCATACTCTCCCTACCGGGGGTCATGCTAAAGGTTTTAAGACCACTGCGAAGATACTTCAAAGTGGATTTTATTGGCCTAACATGTTTCGAGATGTACAGGAGTTTGTGACATCATGTGATGAATGCCAGAGGGCCGGGAACATAACATGGAGGAACGAGAATCCGCTCACGGGGATCCTAGAGGTCGAATTGTTCGACGTTTGGGGAATAGATTTTATAGGCCCTTTTCCATCCTCAGGCCCTTATAAATACATCCTTGTAGTGGTCGATTATGTCTCCAAATGGGTGGAAGCCATTGCTACACGAACCAATGATGCAAGAGTTGTGGCTAAATTCTTTAAAACTAATATTTTCCCTCGTTTTGGTGTTCCTAGGGTCTTAATTAGTGATAGAGGCTCGCATTTTATAGAAAGAAGCTTTGAGGCACTTTTGACCAAGTATGGGGTACATCACCGGATAGCCACACCCTACCATCCCCAAACTAGCGGTCAAGTTGAGGTATCTAATAGGCAAATCAAGGCTATATTGGAGAAGACCGTGTCAAGATCACGGAAGGATTGGTCATCCAAGCTTGATGACGCACTTTGGGCTTATAGGACGGCATATAAGACGCCTCTCCGCACCACTCCCTACAACCTCGTGTATGGTAAGTCATGTCATCTACCCGTCGAGTTAGAACACAAGGCTATGTGGGCTCTCAAAGAGCTTAATATGAATCTCGACGAGGCCGGAAAAAAGAGGTTTATTGACCTACAAGCACTTGAGGAGTTGAGGCTTAAGGCGTACGAAAATGTCGAAATCTACAAGGAAAGGACCAAGAAATGGCATGATCGGAAGCTAGTGCCCAAGACCTATGAGGTAGGTGATAAGGTATTGCTTTTCAACTCTAGACTCCGACTTTTTCCAGGGAAATTGCGTTCAAGATGGAGTGGACCATTCGTGGTTCAAAAGATTTTCCCTCACGGAGCGGTAGAGCTCTTAGATGACAATGGGGCTACCTTTAAAGTCAATGGGCACCGATTGAAGAAGTACTATGAGCATGCCACGTTTGACGAGGATATCCGTGCCTCCTGGGCACTCATCCTCTCCGATTGATATCGAGGGAAGTATGTCGAGCTATAGACTTTAAATATAGCGCTTCCGGGAGGCAACCCGATTTCTTTTCTTTCTTTCTTTATTTTTATTATATTATATTTTATTATATTATATTATATTTTATTTTACTTTTTTCCTATTTTTTGTTTAGTTTTTAGATTTGACATAGGAGAAACAAGTATGAATCTTTGGAAAGGAGAGCCCGAACAAATTGAACCGGGTCACGGATAATTGAAACGGAAGCGGGAAGGTAAGTGGATACCCAGGTATTTAATCAATTCCCTTACCTTTTAGTTATTTCTCTCTCCCACCACGTCCCTCCTCTCCACCGTTCCACAAAACTCAGCCCTGCCGAGAGAAGCGTTTCTATTCCTCGAGCCACATACGGCGCCTCCGGCCGACCCAGCCCACGCCGCTGCCACCACCGGACTCGCACCTGCCCTGTGCACCCGAGGAGGCCGTCGTCGAACCGAACCACGCACTATTCAGCCGCCAGCAGCCCCGACTCCGCCAGCCTCGCCTTCGCATCGAACTATCCCCTAGCTCTTGTTTCTTTAATTTTCAAGCACAATTTCGGTATGATCCTTGCCCCTAATCTGTTACTCTCATTGTTCTTGGTCTAATTGAAGATTTGGAGGCAATTTGAACAACTTAGGGTTTTAGGGGTGCGAATTTCATCAAAAGAAATTGGAAAATTTTGAAAAGCTTAGGGGTATGATCGTTTATGGTGGATTGTACGGCTTATTAAGGTTCCTCGAATTCTTGAGAGCATCTGCTTGATTCTTAATTGGGAAGTAAAGAGAGTTATGTGATTGTCATCGTGGCCATGAGTGCACATTGATGGATTTTTGAAGTGTTCTTGCAAAACTTGTTTGTTCAAGATCGAATCTTTATTCCTTGCCCATATTCACTATGCTTATTAAATCCTAACCTGGTGTAACATCTAGGAATTGTGGAACTTATCACTTCACGATGTTAAATTGTTAGGCATATTGGGCGAAATTTTTCGATTATCTTGATACAACATGATCCTATGAGTTTTTATATGCATAATATGCGCTTTTAGCCTCTATATGTCCTGCTGATTTTCTGTTCCTTACCATGCTACTATGTGCTTTTAGGAATCTCCTTTGTAAAGCATGTTTAGGACTAAGTATGGGGTCTCTAATTGCGTATGTATCATCGGCCATGAAAAGTTATTTCGAGTTAGTTCTTAAACATAGGACACTTGGTGTCCTATGTTTAAGATATTTTAGTTACTTATGATATTTTTTTTTTTTTAGGGGTAGTTTAACTTTTATGTTTTGCTTTAGTGTTTTGTGTTTTTACAGAAGCTTTTCATAGTTATAATGTTTTAGTTCTTAGGTTACTTTGCTTTCATTAGGTAGTTTAAATTTTCAGTCTTGCTTCGCTCCTTTGTGTCTTACAAGAACTTTTCGCAGGACTTTCATGCTTATAATGTTTAAATTGCCTAAGCTTACCTATCACTTTCAGCAATCTAATGCTGTACAGCGGCTTGCTTAATTTGAATGAAGATAATGTTTTATGGTTTTGCTTTTATGTAGATGGCACCCAAGCGAAAGAGGGATTCGGGGACATCATCGACACCTCGTCGACTTGATGCTGTGGAGCTGCAAACCCCTGCAGAAACCGAGGATTTCAAAAATCTCCTCACACGTACATTTCGGTGCCGATGGTATCATCGGGAGGACATGGAGATGTTAGGATTCCACGGGGCCATCATGGAGGCGTTTGAATACATTGGTGCAGCTGTTCTTCTGAAGCCTATCAAATACCATCATCCTCACCTCACGGCGGAATTCATGACTACACTCGAGATTCCTTCTTTTAGTTAGTCCCAACTCGCTTGGGCTAACTTGGATTGTAATAGCTTGCATATTATCCACACATATTGCATACTAGTTAGTTCTTACATGGCATCGCATTTGCATAAGTAAATTAGCATTAGCTGGAAATTCTGCATAATAATAAAAAAAATGTCGAAAAAAAAAAGGATAAAAAATGCATGTTTATTTTCATTTTGTCTTATGTTTTAGTGTAGTTTAAGAACACCTAACTTAGATGTCCAATGATGAAATCTAATAATTGAGCTTGATCATGTAATATCCTAAGGCATAGTTCGGATGGTTTAGCCTAAGTCGCACAAAATGTTTTTATGTCAAGTTTGACTTGCAATTGAAATTGAGCATATATAACTTTGGGATTTAGGTGATTGGAATCCAACATGTCCTAGTGAGTTACTTGGCCTATGAGGAATTGATCTTTATATTTTTCCTTCTTTTTGATGTGTGTATTACTCTCCTTATACATTACCTCTTGATATTGCGGTGTATATCTAAGTCTTGAAACCAATATGAGATAGCTAGTCATTGCATAATTTGATCAAATGATAGAGGCACTCTTTATTAGCCACTTTTTATCCTCTTTTACCTACCTTATATATGTTTCCTTTGCCTGTAACCACTTTGAGCCTTATAGCCTATTCTTGTAACTCCACAAAATCTATCCTAGCTAATGATTAGCCTTACCTCCTTATCCGGGAATTAGGACTTAGTGATTGGTAGAGATTGATGTTTGAGGAGTAGAGACCTATGATTGATTTAAGTGTGGGACACATTTTTGGGTGGGTATTTTATTTTCTCGCCACTTGATCTATTGTAAAAGGTATTTTTGGCTCTTATATTTAAATAAATGCACATGAGATTATGAAAAAGAAAAGAGAGTTCGAAAAAAAAAGAAAAAAAAAAGAAAAAAAGAAAAAAAGAGAAAAAAAGGAATAAATGAGAAATTGTGCATGAGCCAAATTTATCTTTATTTATTTTATGTGAGATATATTGGATATTTTGGGGTTATTGAAGAGGTGTGTCATATTAGATGAGTTTGGAAGTGTTATTATATGATGGAATTGTTTGGATGAGTTGAGTTGGAAATTTAGGAGTCTTTGGTTCCCGGATTTCTAGCACCACATAGCCTAAATAATTCCTACCTTTATTTTCTTACCAAGCCAAGTTACAACCCGGCCGAATGAGTCCTTCTTTGAAGGCCATTGAGCCAAAGTCCTCTTGATGGTTAATGCATGTTTTGACATCTCGGTGAATCGATTGGTGATATTAATTGCAATTTCTATGTAGCTTAATGTCATAAAGGATTGAGTTGAGAGATGTACTTCAAGCCTAAACACATTTGAAAGGGAGTGAAAACACATTATTCCCCTTGAGTGGTTGGATTCTAGTTGCTTTGCCTAAGGTTATCTAAATATATGTGATGATGGTTCAATGCTCGTTCTTATTTGCACTGTGCTAAATTGATGTTGCTTTTGACTAAGGTGAAGACTTGAAGGCATGTGAAGGGTTTTGGTCATAGTTTGGTTATTGCTTGAGGACAAGCAAGTCTAAGTATGGGGTGTTTTGATATACGCATTTTTAGTCATATTTTGCATCATATTTTCATCCCATTTAGGTCATTTTATTTACTTTTGTGTTGGGAAAGTGTGTCGTTTGTGTTAGTTTTCGTATTATTCAAGATATGGAGTCTACACAAGCTTTGGTGGTGTTTTTGTAGGTTTTGAAGCTGATTTGAAGGAGTTTGGACACACTTTAGAGCTTAATGAAAAATCATGAAGGCAATGGAGATGCCAAGCAAAAGCAAAAAGTGGTGCAGCTGGAGAAAAGCCTTATTTTCGCCATCCAACACTTCGATTCAAGTTCTGGAGCCTTCATGAGAGTTGTATTCCTTGAAAAGATCTTTCCAACGCATATTTATATGCGTCAATCGGATAAACGAGGACTCGGGAAATTGCGTTTGAAGTCAGAGTCGAAAAGCTGGAGAAAAACAGAAGTTACTGCATTCAAACAGACCCTCGGCGCCGACACCCCAGACCTCGGCGCCGAGGTATCTGCGAACAGGAGAAGATTTTACGGGCTGATTTTATTACTTAATGGGCTTTTTAATTAGGATTTTCATATGAATTTCTTTTAGGATCTTTTAGTTAGATAGACTTGGGAGATTTTATCCTTCCTTAGACAGATTTTATTATTTTCCTAAGATAAGATCTCTTTTCCTTAGAGATTAAGTCTTAAGTTTTATCTTTTAAATAAAGCCAATTAGAGGCTAATTAGACACGTTACAGCAGCTGAGTTTACAGCAGAAAAAAAGGCACGTTTGAAGCTTAGGGTTAAAGAACATTGAAGGAGATTTTGAGGTTTGGTTTTATGCAATTTGAGATTATGAATTCTTCCATTGTTTTTATGTTTTTCTTTGCAATGAGCGAGTAGTTCTCCTCTCTTCTAGGGTTAGGGTAAACCCAACAATAAGCATGTGTGTGAATGAATGAATCTATACTTATGTGATGTTTTTATCCACTTCTACCTATGTACTTCACCCTTGATGATAATCTAGGGAATTCATTGTTACAATTGAATTGACCAAAGGAGATTGTTAACTTTGATAGTAATTAGGGATTTTTGATGAAAGTTAAAAAGACCTAATTAAGAAAAGGTATAGTCAAATAAGTCTCTTATGCGAAAGTGAATTGATTTGTTTGATTGAGATAAAAGCATATTTCTCATAGGATTCATTAAATTATCCATGTGTTTATTGTTGTGGTAAGGCCCTAATCATCCTCCGACACCACCAATGTTGACATAAACTCTCGGACCAACTCAGGATATGTGGGCGCACTTAATTTGATGAAATTTCCCAAGCCCGCATGCGTTAATATCTGCTGAGTACGAACTAACATGCCCAACCTATGAAACATCGGGACATTGAAGAATTTTGTTTTCACGAACTTCTTCGCCTCAAATCCATCCCAGACTTCCCTCTGACGACTAGATAAGTTCATCAACTGTCGTACCATACTCAATCAACACTCAACCACAACAATAGCAATTCACGCCCAAACAACAGTAGAAAGTAGCAACAACAGTAGCAATCAAGCACAAAACACACACCCAAACACAACTTAGCAACCCAAAAGAACAACCACTAGGCAAACCTGGCGGCGGGATGGATGCGGCGGTCGCTGCAAGCAGGGGGCGGCCGCGGCACTGGTGGTTGGCAGTGAGTAGACAGGCGGCGGCCGCTGCACCATTCTTCGACTTCACCTTCCTCCTTTGTCAGCAATGGTGGATGGATCCGGGCCTGGAAGCTCGTTGAGGACAAAAGTGGCCGTCGGTTATGCAATGTCGGGTCGGGGTGAAGCTTGGGTGGTGTAAAGGGAGAGATTAAGGCCGGTTGGGGGTTGATTTGAAAAAATTTAGGGTTTGAGGGATGATGAAGGTTGAAGGTTATGGAGGGTTGGTGATGGGAGGTTAAGGTGATGGGGGAGTGTGGTTTGGAAAGTGACGGCTCTTTGTTTAGATTTGGATGGGGTTCGAAAGTGAGGGGTAGGGTTAGAAAGAGACGGTTTTGTTTTGTTTTTTTTTCAAATAAAGGCAGAAAGAAACAAAAGGGGACGGTGAGAAAAAGAGGGTGCGGCGGCCGCTGCACTATGCAGTGTTGTTCAGCACGTCGAATGCCACCCTTTTCCTGTTTTGTTAGTAACCAAATCGAAAACAAACAAATGAAAAATAGAATGAAAACTAACTAAAGAAATTCAAAGAAAAAGAAAGAAAAACTTACCTCGGGTTGCCTCCCGAGAAGCGCATGTGTTTCACGGCGTTGGCTCGACGCAATGGTCCTTAGATGACCTAAACGGTTGGCTCAGCAAGCATCAACTCCTCTTTTTAGTTGGAGGAACATTCTCAAGGTATGGCTTTACTCTATGACCGTTTCCCTTAAAGAGCTCATGAGACATAGGGTCATAGAGTTCAATTGCTCCATGAGGAAATATCTTTGAGATCGTGGAAGGTCCTTCCCACCTTGACCTAAGCTTTCTAGGGAAGAGTTTCAGGTGTGATTGATACAGGAGAACCTTATCTCCTATCTTAAGCTCCTTCCGCAGGATATGCTTGTCATGCCAAGCACTTGGCTTCTCCTTATAGATCAAAGCATTGTCATAAGCATCCAAGCGCAATTCCTCTAGCTCTTGCAATTGAAGCTTCCTGAACTCACCCACTTCATTCATCCTCATATTGCAATTCTTTACAGCCCAGTACGCCTTATGCTGAAGTTCCACATGGAGATAAAAAGCCTTTCCAAAGACCAATCGGTAAAGGGACATGCCAATGAGTGTCTTATAGGCTGTCCGATAGGCCCATAGAGCATCATAAAGTCTCAAATTCCAATCCTTTCGGTTAGGTGCCACTGTTTTCTCCAAAATAGTCTTAATTTCTTGATTAGATATCTTCGCTTGACCATTGGTCTGAGGATGGTAAGCGGTAGACACTCTCTGCGTGACATGATATTTCTTTAATAGAGCACTAACAATCCTATTACAAAAGTGTGTCCCCCTATCACTAATCAAAGCCTTAGGCACCCCAAATCTCTTGAAGATCGTGTCCTTTAGGAAATCTGCAACCACTCTGGAATCATCAGTTCTGGTGGCTTTTGCCTCCATCCACTTGGAGACATAGTCCACCGCAAGCAAAATATAGATATTCCCAAAAGAACTAGCAAAGGGACCCATAAAATCAATACCCCAAACATCAAAAATTTCACAGAATATGATCTTAGTTTGTGGCATTTCATTTCTATCAGAGATGTTCCCAATCCTTTGACATCTATCGCAAGATTTGCAGAAAGCATTAGCATCCCTAAACAAGTGAGGCCAAAACAAACCTGCTTCTAAAACTTTCCTAGCAGTCTTTTGAGGACTAAAGTGGCCTCCACATTCATGAGCATGACAAAAAGTAACGACAGATTGTACCTCATTGTCTGGTAGACACCTCCTAATTACCTGATGAGCACAATGTTTCCAAAGGTAGGGGTCATCCCAAACATAGAAGCGAGAATCATGACGTACCTTGTCTTTTTTAGCCTTTGTGAAGTTGGGTGGAAACTCTCCAGTGACCAAGAAATTTACCATATTGGCGAACCAGGGTCGAGGAGTATGGGCACTCATCAATAGTTCAGAAGCATCGGGGCTCAGATTAGCATTCAAGTCATAGGACGGCACATTGTCAACAGGCAGCGACGGCTGTATGTGTGCGGCATCCGCTGCGTACGGATCAAGGTAGACGGCGGTCGCTGCCTGTGTTGCGGTGGCCACTGCACCCTGTTGCTTTAGACATGAAACATTGGTTAATTCAAAAAGGGTGTCATCAGGGAACTCACCATGGATGGGTCTGTGATCGTCTGGCTTGTCTTCCCCTTGGACAAGTCTGCTGAGGTGGTCTACCACTAAGTTCTCTGCACTTTTCTTTATCTTTAATTTAAATATCGAACTCGCTCAAGAGTAAGATCCATCAAATCAATCTAGGCTTTGCTACTTTTTTAGCCAATAAATAACGAAGAGCAGCGTGATCAGTGAAGACAATTACCTTAGCTCCTAGGAGACAGGAGCGAAACTTCTTTAGTGCAAAGACCACGGCCAGGAGCTCTTTCTCTGTGGTAGAGTAGTTCCTTTGTGCTCCATTCAGAGTCATGGAAGCATAATAGATGACATGAGTGCTCCTTCCTTCCTTTTTTCCCAAGACAACACCCAATGCATAATCACTAGCATCACACATAATCTCAAAGGATTGTGACCATATGGGCGCTTGGATTATAGGGGCGGTTGTCAAGTGACCTTTTAGCTCATCAAAGGCTACTCTACACCTGTCATCAAAATCAAAAACTACTTCTTTCTTGAGTAAGTCACAAAGAGGTGCAGAAATCTTAGAAAAATCCTTAATAAACCTACGATAGAACCTCGCATGGCCTAAAAAGGAGCGAATCTCACGCACATTGGTGGGGAAAGGCAGAGACTGAATGAGATCAATCTTTGCCTTATACACCTCAAGACCCCTACTAGACACAATATGACCCAAAACAATACACTTTTCAGAATTGAGAACTAGGTTGGTGTCTACACACCGTCTACGCACAAGTGACAAATGATGCAAGCAAGTATCAAAATCATCTCCATGCACAGTGAAATCATCCATGAATACCTCAATGAAGTGCTCTACATACTCAGAAAATATGCTCACCATACACCATTGGAACATCCCAGGTGCGTTACATAACCCAAAAGGCATTCTGCGATATGCAAAAGTGCCAAAGGGGCAAGTAAATGTCGTCTTCTCTTGATCCTCCGGTGCTATGGGTACCTGAAAATAACTTGAGTAGCCATCTAAGAAGCAATAGAAAGAGCGACCAGCAAGGCGCTCAAGCATTTGATCAATAAAGGGTAACGGAAAGTGGTCCTTGCGAGTTATCGCATTCAGCTTGTGATAATCAATACAGACTCTCCATCCGGTTTGGACCCTACTAGGGACCAAATCACCATCCTGATTCTCTACGACGGACGACGGTGATACCCCCTTTCTTAGGGACAACCTGAGTAGGACTCACCCACTTGTTGTCAGAGATAGGGAAAATCATACCTGCTTGAAGGAGCTTCAGCACCTCCTTCTTTACCACCTCCATATTGGTGGGTTGAGTCTCCGCTGAGGTTGCCTAGAAGGCTTGGCATCATCCTCCAGAAGTATCCTGTGCATGCACAAGGTGGGACTGATGCCCTTAATGTCTATAATCGTCCACCCTAACGCCTCCTTGTTCTCCCTCAGAACAGTCACCAGTTGCTCTTCCTGCTCAAAAGTGAGTTTGTTAGAAATAATGACAGGTAGAGTATCATTCTCACCAAGAAAAGTATACTTAAGGTGACTAGGGAGTTGTTTCAGTTTAATCTAAAGCGCCTGGATGATAGAAGGGAGAAGCTTTTCGCTTGGCATAGCTAGCTCAATACGTTCTTCCCTCGGTGGCACATAAGTGCGAGGTCGACTGTCTAAATCTAGTGCAACCTCCTGTAGAGTAGATGACAAAGAATAATCTCTAGAAATCTCATCTAAAGGTGCCTGTAGAGCAACCTGCAACTCATAAACACACTCCAAATCAAAGCAATCTTGAGCCATAGTATCAATAACATCCATGAAGCACAAAGATGGATCATTAGATGGAAATTTCATGGAATCATAGATATTATACTCAACTCTCCTACCATCAAATTCCATTGTAAGTGACCCTGAATAAACATCTATCTTGGTCCTAGCAGTTTTCAAAAAAGGTCGGCCCAAAAGAATAGGGGCTTCATTGTTGCCAAGACCCATATCAATCACAAAAAAGTCTGCATGGAATATCAAATTGTCTACCATGACTAAGACATCCTCAACAATCCCTTTCGGGTAAATATTAGAGCGATCAACAAGTTGAATCACTACCCTGGTATCATTCAAAGGTCCCAACCCCAAAGCATGATAAACATGAGAAGGTAGAACATTAATAGATGCACCTAAATCTAACATGGCTTTGTCAAATTTAGTCTTACCTATCACACATGGAATTGCAAACATACCAGGATCACTACACTTCTCAGGCAAACGCTTTTGAAATATAGCAGTGACATGTTCACTCACCTTTACCTTTTTCTTACCTTTAAGCTTCTGGTTTCGTTTGATAGTGCAAAGTTCCTTTAAAAATTTAGCATATCTAGGAATTCTCTTAATCAAATTGAGTAAAGGAATGTTTACCTCGCACTTACTGAACGTTTCAAAGATTTCCTTGTCATTCTCATACCTGCGTGTGTCCTTCAGGGCTTCCGGAAAAGGTGGAATGGGCTTTGGAATATCCAAAGGTATAGAGGAAGAAGGTTGAGAAGAAGCAGATTCGACCTCTGGAGCAATGTCGTGGCTGCTACCTGTTGGCGGCGGCCGCTGCTCTGGTGTGACGCAGCGACTTGAGGTGCGGCGGCCGCTACACTGTGCAATCAGTGTCTTTTCCTTCCTCGCCCAAAATTTTGATCTCCTCATCGACTTTCTCCTCATCATCCACTTGTGGTGTGGCAATCAATTCCTTGCCACTCCTCAATGTTACTGCACTGACATTCTCCTTGGGATTCACAATCGTTTGCGCTGGAAGCTTCCCTGAGTCTTTTGCCTCTTTGGCACTTAGCAATTGATTGATTTGGCTCATTTGATTTTCCATATTTTTATTTTGAGCCACCAAGCTTTGATTTTGCATCTCCAAGTTCTTTGTGCGTTCAGCCTGGTTCATTACAATTTACGTAAGGGCTTGCAATTGAATCTCAGTAGATCCTTGAGGATGTTGTTGACCCCTTTTTTGTGAGTTAAACTGTTGTTGTGGCCTTGCCTGAGGCCCTTCTTGCTGATTAAAAAGGGCTTGGAAGTTGCCATAACCATAACCCTGCTGATAGCCTCTATTGTAGCTATTTTTGTTGAAGTAGCCAGGATTACCAAAGCTGCCTTGTCTAGGCCTTTGTGGAGCGAAATTCCCAACGACATTCAAATCTGCGCTGGGTTCTTGCAGAATTGGGCACATATCCATTGGATGAGTAAATTCATTGCAGAGCCCACATACCTTCAACTACTGAGGTGCTCTGTCAATTACCAGCTTCTTCATCATCTCTTTCATCTCAGCCATATCAGTTTGTAATGCAGCTACTCGAGCCTCAATCGCAAGTACACCCCTAGCACGAGTGCTCTTGTTGAACTGCCTTGAGCCCTCAGAGAGCTCCTTGAACACCTCTCAGGCTGCCGCTGGTGTCTTATTCAGCATGTTTCCCCCACAACAAGAATTTACTATTTTTTTCTCCTCATCAGTAAGCCCACTGAACAAGAATAGAACCAAATCTTTCTGAGAAAAGCCATGACATGGGCAGCTAGCGCCGAGCTTCTTAAAGCACTCAAAATACTCATGAATAGACTCTGTGACCCGCTGCTCAATGCTGTTGGTTGCCCTTTTCAAGGCGTTAAGCTTGGTTGCAAGAAAGTACTTCTCCATAAAGACTCTTTTCATTTCAGCCCAAGTAGATATACCCCCAGGTGGTAGATAGAAGAACCATTCATTTCCCTCATCCTTTAGAGAGAAAGGAAAGGCCCTCAGCTTGATTTATTCCTCAGTAACGTTCTAAGGTTTCATCCCAACCACCATAGTATGAAATTCTGATAGATGATTGTGGGGATCTTCCCCACTCAACCCATGGAACTTGGGTAGCAGATGAACTACCCCAGATTTTAGCTCAAAATTCACTCTTTCTCCGAGTGTAGGGAATTTGATCGCCAGGGGTTGTTATGCCAAGTCAGGAGCGGTAAGCTCCCTCAAAGTAAGATTGGCATTGTCAGCCATCTCTGCAGTGCTTTCTTCTTGATTAAAAGATGAGTCATGAAAGCGATCACGTGTTTCTCGGCTTAAGGCAGGAAGGGTTTTCTCGATCTTTGAATCAAACAATAGCAAATATGATTTAGTAGCACAGGTATGGACCATATAAGATGATCGACACCAAGATTAGCAACAAAAACACATAAGAATAATTAAAGTTCCCCGGCAACAGCGCCAAATTTGACGGGAGGAAAACCTGTCGTTGATCCTGTCAAAATATAACTCGAACTTATAACTAGTATAACAATAAGCAAGAGGTCGATCCCACAGGGAAATTTGCTATTCAAGTGTAATTTGGATGCCAATTGAGTAACTAAAGAGGAGGGTTTTTAGAATGTAAAATGATCCGCCTTTTATCAAAGCGGAATGGTGCAAGTAAAAGTAAATGAACTTGTTTTTAGACAATAGTGAGAAGTAGTTCTACCTACAATTATACACTTTATTTGGTTGAAGCGATCATTGTAACTTCCTCTCGTTCTTTTAGGTTTCCTATGAATACCCTTGTCCCGACCTAATATAGTTACTAGTCCAATCAGTCCTAGAAACCCTTATCTCATGAGCAGTACCTCAGAAAAGGATTTAACCCAATCGATAGCTTTAAGTTTTGAGATTAACCAAGGTATTTGCAGTCCCTAAAGAGGGATTTAACAACACATCCAACTTCCTACCTATCCAATTAGTTCAATCAGCCCTAAAGGGATAAGTTTTCTACTCAGGTTAAGGTTCGCAATCAGGAATCTACAAAACCCTAGCAATTAAATTGATCTAACGTGTTGGCCAGACAAGATAGAACAAAACAATCAATCAATAAGCACAAAGAAGTTAAAACATTTAATACAGGAAATAGAACGAGATTCAGAAACTCATAATCATTCCAAATAAAGCTTCAAATCGTAGATAGAACAAATGAGTTTAGTTCCTCATGGAAGAGATCGCTCAATCTCTCTAATTGTCTGATGAATGTAAAAATGAATTCAAAAAAAATAACTAGTTTAAAGTCGTGCCTCAAACTAAAAGTCGGCCAAAAACAATAGAACATTTGTTCATTAACTAAAACGCATCATATTATTACTGACAAGGCATGCGGCGGCCACTGCATAGATGGGGCGGCCGCTGCCTGTGTATATTCCAGTGTTTTTGCGTGGGAGCTTGTTGCGGCCGCTGCCTGTATGCAGCGGTCACCACCTGTGGATGCAGCGGCCACTTCAGATCCCGCTGCAGGAAGACAGCTTCCTTTTGTATTCTCTTTCACTTGCTCGTTGTGTCCAATCCACGACCATTGCATCCTTCCTTGGCATTCAAATCCAACTCTACAAAATAACCACAATTGTGTGCAGAATCCGAACTCTTCCAAAATAATCATAAGATTCAATTTAACTCCAAACCATGCACTAAATACAACCTAACTTATCCTAAAAATGCCTATAATGCCTATCTAAGATATGCATTATCAGTAGTCGTCCTACTTCTAGGGTCGGGTTGAACCCGGCAATAGCCATGTAAGTATGCTTGAATTCTATATTTGATTATGCGATTTCATCTTCTACCCCCGCGCTCAATTCTTCATGAGAATTTAGGATCATTCCTTATTTACCTTATATGAAGCGAAAGTGGATTATACATGTGAATTTGGATAGTAATTAGGTTTTGCCTGTGAAAGTTGACTAAACCCTAATTATGAAAAGGGTGAAACAATTAGGTTTTTATGTGAAAGCCTCTATATTCCTAATTGGCAATGACAAAAGCTTAATCTTTTATGTAATTAAAGTAATAATGCATGCATGGTTATTGTCGTGGTGAATCCCTACCTTAGGAGCCTTTTAGTTTATTAAAGAAAAACCCAAAAATATTGTCTTTCGTTTATTTTATTACTTTATTTTCTGTTTTTGTTCGTTTTACTATTTACAGTTTGTGAAGCCACTCGATCTCGACCCCCTGACTCGATATCGAGTGCACTGCATCGAGAGAACCCAAGTCGACGGTCTTCTGAGTCAACCGAAGTGCACTGATGATGTGCGTGCAAATTGCCATATTTTCTATGCACATTTAAGTCCATTTTATCATTCATTTGCATGCATATTAGTGGAAAAACATGAGATTAGTGTAGTTTATACTTTATTGTCAAATATATGGGTCTGCACGAGTTTCTATGTGATTTCCCAGAAAACAGGATGAAAATGGACAGATTTGGAAGAGCGAAAAAAGAACTCGAAGTCTTCTGAGAGGTTGAAATCGAATTAAGGACCTCGACATCGAGTGTTCTGGAGAGGCAGAAATCGAGAAAGAGAGAAGAACAGAGCATGTAGACACAAAAAGGTCGATATCGATGTCCCAAGGTCGATATCGAGTGCCTAGATCGAGCTAAATGATAGAAGTCGAGTGCCAATCCGAGTAGAAGAAGAAGAGCTCGAGATAAGATAAAAGAGAGGTCGATATCGATGTCCTTAGGTCGATATCGATGTTGTTCAGCAGTGAAGTCCGACTCAGATTTTGATAGAATTCTATTTGAAGCTTGCACGTCTATCCTAAAGTCGAGATTTCCTATCATCAACACCAGACTACATCCTTTACTAGTTTTACCATAGAGTTTTTATTTTTTACTTATTTAAGTTTTATCTTAGAGAATAAAGAGAAAGTTTCGAGTCTTTGGATAGAAAAGTTCGATATCTATATCTAGAGGTCGCTAGGGCTGAGTTGAATCATCCACACATGCAGAGATTTTCAGTTTTCAATAGAGAATTTGTAGAGAGAGAGAGGAGGCCGAGTTAAGGTTGGTGGAAGCGAGAGAGAAATTGGCTTGGTTCGGTTGTAATCTTTCTTTCATAGTTCAATACAAATTAGTTTTCTTTGAATGATGACGATGAATTGCATGATGAGAAGCGAGTAGTCAACCCACTTCTAGGGTCGGGTGATGTACACATTTGCACCTTCTTTTATTGCATCTTTTGACTTCATATTTCATTCGATCTCCAAAGAAAAGGTTCAAAAGAGTTTAAACTTGTGTAAGAATGGGTTAAAATGCAAGAAATAGGGTCTGCACAAGTTTTGAAGCTAACCATGCAGGAATTCGAGCGAAATCGGAGTCAAAACGAAGAAGCCAAGTGAAGCTGAGCAGAGGTAGATATCGACCCCTGACATAGATATCGACCTCTGGTAAAGATATCGACCTTTAACATAGATATCGACCTCAACATAGACATCAAGTGAAGCTGAGAAGAGGTAGATATCGACCCTTGGTGTCGATATCGACCACCATATCGACCTCAACATAGAAATCGACCAGAGCTGAACAAGTCGAGCAGGAACAGAGACCTCGATATCGACCCCCAGGTGTCGATATCGACCCCTTATCTCGACAGAAGATAGACTCGATTTCGAATACGGATTGGAACTATATCTTCAAGGAGGCACATATTTATCTCATACTTTCAAGATAGATGGCAGCTGAAGAGTTATTTATCTTTTACCTTTAAGTTATTTAAGTTTTATCAAAATAAAAGACCTATCCTAATTGTTTGGATAGAGTTCATAGGTTAGATAGGAGTTACAATCCTTGGATAGCGAGGATTAGTAGCCTATAAATAAAGCCCTAGGGGCTGATTTGTTAGATCATTAATTAATCCAATCTTTCAACAAGCAAGACAATAGAGTTAGAGTTAGAGAGAAGTTTTAGGGTTTGACGTTTGCGAAAGTTGACGTTGAGTTGTAAAGCTTCGGAGTTTATTTTAATGCAAGTTTCTTCCTTTCAAACAATGATGAGTTCCATGATGAGAAGCGAGTAGTTCCCCAAAGCTCTTAGGGTCGGGGTGAGCCCGACGTTAGCCATTGCGCGCATGAGGTAAGTATTTGATGTTGATATCGTTGTGTCTATCTCTCCTCCTACGATTCTATGTTTAGTCCTAATTGAAAGAAAAGGGATTCATGCTAACAACTTGAGTTATAAACATAAAATTGGTAGAGACAATTAGGTTTATTTGCAAGAGTAATCCTAAGAGTTGGTGTACGGCGAAAGGTTGTCCCTCGGGTGAAATAGCGCAATTGTCCGTCTTATTTATCTTATCGCATGCATTGGTTAACGTTGTGGTAAACCCTAATCCTAGGAGTTACTTTTTACATAGTTTATACACACAAAAACCTCCTGTTATTTCTGTTCATTGCTTCTCTCCCCATTCTTAAATCTTCGGTTTTCTTTGCCGACGAAGAACTAACACACTGCAGGGAGACATCGATATCGACCCCAGACGTCGATATCGACCACTGAGTTCGTCGACAGTTTTCTGAGTCGACGACGAACATCACTACGGAGTTTGCTGAGCATCGATATCGACCCCCTTGTGTCGAAATCGACCCTTCTGTATCGACTGGTAGTCTTCTGAGCCAGTCGATTTAAGACTGACATCGATATCGACCCCTTCCAGTCGATATCGACCACTTGTTTTTATCTCTACAGGTCTTCTGTTGCAGAGAACATCGACAGCCGAGGTCGACATCGAGGCCCAAGGTCGAAATCGAGGCTTCTGGTCGACGCAAATGTGAGATTTCCAACGCTACTAGGATCCCGCTGACACGCCTCCTCGTGGATCGATCCTGACTACCCTTCCACTACAACGGGAGGAAGTCTTTTAATTATTTGCTTAGGCCAGGAGTTGGTTTACGTTTATTTACATCTTTATATTTGTAATTACTCGACATATCAAGCCTCCTGCAACAGCATCGGGGTGAGCCCGACGTTAGCGATGTAGGGTAAGTGCATCAAAGGTATGACTTTTATGCGATTCCGTCTTCTATCCTATGCATGATCCTTTGCGAAAGTTAGGGAGATTCATTATTTGTATTATTGAAGCGAAAGCCACTCATATTGTGAACTTGATTTATTCATGAATTGGATAGTAACTCTTAGGAATTATGAGAGAGACTCTAATCACCTAAGTGTTGGTAACGAAAGTTATTTGACGGAAAGGCATTAAATTTCATAACTTTAGCATTATACTTGCATTGTTATCGTTGTGGTATGAAACCCCGACGTTGGAAGCTTTTAGTTTATTGAATTCATATAAAAGTTTAAGTTTTGATTTATGTTCATCTTTTCTTAACCACCCTATGCTCTTCGGACACTTTTCCGACAAAAGGTTACGCTTTGCAGTTTCTGTGACAAACATCTAATTCGACTGTAAAGGTCGATATTGATCACTAACGCCGATATCGAGGTCTGTCTCGATGTCAATCTGTGTTGCTTTTGTCTTCTGCAGGGACTTTGCTGGAAATCGACCTGAACTGAGGTCGATATCGACCAGACACATCGATATCGAGTGTCTTCTGAGGTCGAAAGATTGATCGTGATTACAACAAGGGAAGCGCTGACATACCTCCTCGTGGATTCGATCCTGAATTACCCTACCACTGCATAGTTTTGAATTATATTTGAATATTTGAATCGCACCTCCCGTCATTCGAACAACTGACCCACTCGAGATCGACCTACCTAGTCGATATCAAGTGCCTTTGTTTCTTTCTGCTGGTTTCACAGATCGACGATGACACTAGGAATCGACAGCCCTTGTCGATATTGACATAACTAGTCGATATCGAGGCTACTGGTCGATATACACAGAAATTCTAAAGACTATTCAGGAAATTGTTAACTCGCCTTCTCGAGGATCGATCCTGATTCCCTACTGCTACATCGGGAGGGAGTCTTGAATTTATTTATGAAGGAAGGAATCAGTTTGAATTTATATCTTCATTTACATAGTTAGATTCCCCTCCTAACAATGATCACTCTCCACTGTCCACCCACTTCTCTTTAAACTTATGAGGATTGTGCTTGATAATGTGTTTGATCATGAGATCTGTCGGGTAAAACAATTCATGGGGCATGTAAAATCATCTAGGTGTCATGTAAAATACATTATGTGTCATGTAAAATATATATGGAGTTGGTGACAATTCAACACAATAGGAGTTCCTCTTTTCCCTCTCTCCTCCTTTCTCTCTCACCTTTTTTTCTGGCGCCACTGATAGCCTTTAATCTTTAATCTATAATTCTATTTTTTTTTACTTTTCCCTCTCTCCTAATTAATTTGCTCTCTCTCATCCTTTCTCTCTCTCTCTCCTTGTTTCCCTCTCTCCCCTAATGAAATCTCTTTTTCACTTTAATTTTCTACATTTTCCCTCTCTCCTCCTCTCTCGTGTACTTAATTTATTTATTTTTTTTGTAATTTTTTTTACTCTCCTCTCTCTGATTTTTTTATACAATACATTGCATCCCATTCGGGGTCGGGGATGATGATGACACTGATTTACTTGGTTCGAAGTTTTTCCAAGTGTTCATCCTTCACCTCTTGATCTTCTCCTCAAATAGAAAATAAAAGTTGGTAAAGGGTGATCTCTCTTTTACCCTTCACATATATTAAGTTTTTCCTTATAACAATGACTTTAGGCCTAATGTGAGGTTTCAAACCCCGATATATGGAGGAGGGTCACCCCGCACCTACGCAATGTATGTCTTTCTTGTCATCAACTATATTTTACATGCCCCCATATTATCTTTAACATGCCATATATCGCATATTTGCTTGTCATCCATTATTGATTTACATGTCACTAAACTCTTGTATTTGATAGACACCCCAAAAGGTCACAAATTTAATTGGCCAATCATCATATGATTACCTGTCACCCAAACCGAATTTACATGTCCTCGGTGTATCGTATTGAGCTCCCCCTCAGATTGTAGTCATGCCATATAATATATTTTACATGACACCTACACGTACGATTTTACATGACACCTAGACGATTTTACATGCATTAACCCTAATCCACTTAAGAAACGATATTTAACCAAGCCATCGTTACTCATTACCCTACACAACCAAGATCTGCTTCACAAGATCACTATATGCACCAACAATTAAAATCAACTGTCCGCTCTATGATTTCGTACTCAACACCTTATGGTTGTCTACTTGACATATAGTTCGCTAACGGATTTGCGAATTGAAGTGTGAAGTTTCTCGTTGGGTCAAAGAAGCCTCTTGTTTAGAATAAAATAGGAGAAGATATGAGATTCCATATACTTCCCCCTTTATCCTCAAAATTTATCCATTTAGGCTTTAGAAGGTTTAACTTTTAGTTGCGAGATAAAATGGACACTTAATCAACGCCTTGATTGTTTTTTTGGTAATGTGATCAACGCCTTGTTATATATATAACATTTAAGTAACACTAAAAAAATTCAGAAAAGAGCTTGTACGTTATTTCTTCCCTAGCTCTTGATTTGTTTACAAATGCTATTTTATTTATAAGAAGAAACAACATTAGGATTATAATTAACAAACTTGTTGTTAGGGAAGATTTTTGTTTTGGGTGTGTATTTTAGCATTTAAATTGGATGATTTTTATTTTCTATGATAATAATTTTTTAAGTCTTTGGTGTCATGTAAAAATGAATAGGTGGCAGGGAAAATCTAATTGGTGACAGGGTTTTTACGTGGAACTAGAGTGGGACTACGAGATCTATGGATGGTAGGCCAGACTTTACGGGTGGCATGTACGCACATTAATGATGATAAGATTTAAGAAACGGGGAGCAAGTAAAAAACAATGCACATAGACAAGAAATATTTCGTATACAAAAGGCGTTAGGGATAACTCGTTCGGAGCTTTTGATGACTACCGGGTCTAATGGCCTCATTTTCTAAATTTCACTAAACTATTCTATTATATGAAAATTAGGTCAATCTTATACAAATCAATTTTCCACATTTCATGATGTGGATCAAGATGAGCTTCTGTGGCTCAAACAACGATCTCGATCCTGGCGACGATTCGAGGACGGGTCGAATGCAAATGGAGGAGAATGATGTCATCCTCAAAAGGAAGAAGAAGGCTCCACCATGGATTAAAGTGAAGAGGCCGACGACTAGGACAAAGATATTCTAATTATTTTATTATTATTATTATTATTTTCCATATTTAGTAACTCCTATGTTAGTTGGAGCTATTTATGGAATGTCTTATTTATAGTATTACTTAGTTAGGTTAAATAAGATGGTTAGGGGAGTCTATCCTTAGGCTTTCTTAATTACCATCTTTTTATGATTTATCTAGTTAAGATTTTATTTATATTATTAGATTATGATTAGGTCAGCCAAGTCTATCCTTTTGTAAAAGATAGCTAGCCAACCCTAGAAGATTTTAGGATTTCTATTTAAACGTTCTTTATCATTCAATAAAAGACAGATTGGAATTAATATTGAAGAAACCTTTTGGCTAAAAAGGTTCTTCAATCCCCCAATCCAAAAGCTTTTGCCTTCAAGTTATTGTTTGATCAATCATCCGATACCAAGCCCTAATCCCCAAACACAACCCATCAACACAAACACAAAATCGGCAGAAAAACGTCGCACAAACCCTAGAAGGAATAGTCGTAGAAGAGAAGGCCATTGTCTCGTTGCCTTTCCAGCCACACCAGGCGGCGGCCGCCCCAAGGCCTGCAGCGGCCGCTGCAACTAAGCCCATCCCCCCACCCAAGTTGTTGCCACCGTCGCCGCACCTTTTTTGTCGTTGTTTCCTTTGTCCTTTGGTGTTGGTTGTTTATTCTTACTTGTTTCCGCCGCAATAGTTCAAAACCTTTAGTGTAAGTAATTGTAAAGATCAAGAGAAGTCAAGGAGTATTACAAGATCGGGCCATCAACAAATTATTATTCTTGATTCGAAGCCCACATGCGAAGGATCGGAAATAGCAACACATCAAGTGGTGCCAGTTTCGGGTTACTGCATCTCCTTTGATAATCTTGTTATTACTAATGTTTTGATTTGATGGCTTGGGAGATTTGGGGAGATTGGAATGATGATCCCGATCCCTTGGATGAGTTCCTTGCTTTGGAACAGGCTGCATCTCAACGAAGCCGACGAGAGTTGCAGAGGAGAGCTTTGCAATAACAACAACAAGAGCGTCAACGCGAAGCCAAAAGACGCTAACTTTGGCTTCAACGGCAAGCGGAGAATGAAGAGAAAAGGCGTCGACAACAACAGAGGAAAGGCGTCGAAAACAGCATCAACGTCGCCTTCAGATTTGGCTTCTCCAACAACGAGAGGCTGAGGAAGAATGACGACAAAAGGAGAGAGCACAACTTCAAGCCGGCCTTTCTGCCATGTTCGCCGAATCAAGGGCCAAGTTCATGAAGGGCTTGAAGGAGGACTTCTCGGATTGCTTTCATCAAGCTTTTGCTTCGGTCTTCACCCCTGCCCCAACGGTTATAGTTGCCTCAACCAACGTTGAGGTAATTGAGCCTAAGGAGCCTAATGTTGCATTCGGTGCCCAGGATTCAGCACAGCGCGCTGATTTTGTTTCGCAGATTCCCGTTGACTCCAAACTCGGAATTGAGTCAACTCAGTCTTGTTGCGAAGCTGACTTGACGAGCTTTCTAAAGATCATATGCTGCAAGACTTCCCCGGAAAGGCCTCCGAAACTGTGTTGAAAGTGGACTGCAGTGTCACGCCAAATGTGTTAATTGACTTTGTCCAGTGACACCGAAGAGGATGTCGAGGCCGTTTCTATGGAGTTAGCTATTGTACCTCTTGGGAATGTCCTTGATTCCAGCTCTTACTTTTGCTTCTTTTGATTTTATGGACTCAATGGTGCCTGGTTTTTTTTGAGGAGGTGGTACCTCCTATTATTTTGTCGGATGTTCTTGCTTGTCCTCCAACGTCATGCTTCATTCTTGCTGCTGTCCCCCCGCTCAACAACAACTCAATTCCAGGACGAATCGAAGCTAAGAGGGGGAGAATGATTTGGATCAAGATGAGCTTCTGTGGCTCAAACAACGATCTCGATCCTAGCGACGACTCGAGGATGGGTCGAATGCAAATGGAGGAGAATGATGTCATCCTCAAGAGGAAGAAGAAGGCTCAACCATCGATTAAAGTGAAGAGGCCGACGACTAGGCCAAAGATATTCTAATTATTTTATTATTATTATTATTATTATTATTATTAATAGTTTTTTCCATATTTAGTAACTCTTATGTTAGTTGGAGCTATTTATGGAATGTCTTATTTATAGCATTACTTAGTTAGGTTAAATAAGATGGTTAGGAGAGTCTATCCTTAAGATTTCTTAATTATCATCTTTTTATGATTTATCGTGTTAGGATTTTATTTATATTATTAGATTATGATTAAGTCAGCCATGTCTATCCTTTTGTAAAGGATAACTGGCCAATCCTAGAAGATTTTAGGGTTTAGGATTTCTATTTACACGTTCTTTCTTTATCATTCCATAAAAGACAGATTGGAATTAATATTGAAGAAACCTTTTTGGCTTAAAAGGTTCTTCAAAGCCCTAATCCAAAAGCTTTTGCCTTCAAGTTATTGTTCGATCAATCATCCGATACAAAGCCCTAATCTCCAAACACAACCCATCAACACAAACACAAAATCGGCAGAAAAACATCGCACAAACCCTAGAAGAAATCATCGCAGAAGAGAAAGCCACCGTCGCCGTTGCCTCTCCAGCCACAAAATAGGCGGCGCCCGCCCCAAGGCCTGCAGCGGCCGCTGCCACCGAGCCCATCTCGCCGCCCAAGTTGCTGCCACCGTCGCAGCACCTTTTCCGTCGTTGTTTCCTTTGTCCTTTAGTGTTGGTTGTTTATTCTTACTTGTTTCCGCCGCTATAGTTCAAAACCTTTAGTGTAATTAATTGTAAACATCAAGAGAAATCAAGGAGTATTGCAAGATCGGGCCGTCAACAAGTTATTATTCTTGATTCGAAGCCCACAGGCGAAGGATCGGGAATAGCAACACATCATTTCACTTGAAGACTTTTACATACCATTGGGTGTCATGTAAAATACATTATGTGTCATGTAAAATACATATGGAGTTAGTGACAATTTAACACAATACGAGCTCCTCCTTTCTTTCCTACTTTCCCTCTCTCTTCCTTTCCTTCTCACCTTTTTTTTGCGACACTGACAACTTTTAATATAAAATTCTATTTGTTACTTTTCAGTCTCTCCTACTTTACTTCTCCTAATTAATTCCCTCTTTCTTCACCAAAAAAAAAATTATTAATTCCCTCTTTCCTCATCTCCCTCCCTCTCTCATTTTTTTCCCTATATCCCCTAAGTAAATATCCTTTTCACTTTAATTTTCCACTTTTTCCATCTCTCTCTCATCCTCTCTCATGTACTTAATTTGTTTTTTTGCAATATTTTTACCCCCCTCTTTCTGATTTTTTTACACGGTACATTGTAGCACATTGTGCAATAAATGCCCTGTGTTCAACTTTCCTCTCTCACACACTCTCTCCTCATAAATAGCCAGTTAGCCTTCACTTTTTACCGGCAGTTGCTGCAATTGATTAAGAATGGGTGTTAGCCTTTGCAAATTTTTGGGCCGACCTACTAGTCTAGAAAAGATTTTCAGATAGGGTGCTAGTTACTACATTTCTCTCTAAATTTTAAAAGAGGTACAATTGACCAAATTTTCTCTTAAAAAATCCTAATTTCTTTCCCTCTTTCCAAAAAAACAAAGAAAAAACATAATTTTCCATACAGGCGGGCGGGTCAGTTCGAGCTTACTCAGATCCAAACCCAACCAATTTGTCCAGTAGGGGTGTTATTCGAACCGAACGAGCTGAGTTTGACATGTTCAGGATTGGTTCATTTGTTAAACGAGCTTGAGCCGAGCTGAACCCAATTTTTAAACGAGCTATTTTTCTTGATCAAGCTTGGCTTGTTTAGTAAATGAAAGAGCTCGAGCTAGCCTTTTTCAAGTTTTAGGCCGCTCTGCTTGATCATAGCATATTAACTTAAAAAAGAAATTTTAGAAAATTCATAAAATTCGAGCTATTCGAGTTTAAATTGAACGAGCCGAGTTTTCAACCGAGGTTAAAATCTTGTTCAGACTCGGCTTGTTTAGGTAAGTGAACAAGCTCGAGTCGAATTTTTTTTCGAGCTATCCCAAGCCGAACTTGAGCTATTAAGTTCATGTAACAACCCTTTAGAATTTGGTCCAGTTCCGTCCGGATGCCCAAAACTATATGGGGGCCCAATTAAAACGCAGAGCCAGCAAAACCGACCGTCCATCGTTGGTCTTTCCCAAATCCCAAACCTTCGAACTTGCACTGGCCGAGGTTCTGTGATAAACGACAGAAAGAAAGAGACGGGATAGGGGTTTTGCGAATTCAACGAGAGATAAATCTGTACAACTCTCCCCGCTTCTTAATTTTCCGTTTCATCTTCTGTTCTTAATTCTTATACTATCTTCAACAGCCCTCGCCTTTTTTTTCTTGCTGGGTGGTTTATTTTAGGGCTTCAACTTAATTTCAATTGTTGATTTGTTGTTACTGCTAGTGCAAGTGCCGTAATTTCGGGTGCCAATTTGATATTCGCACATTGAAGGTTGGAAATGGCGGCGCAGTTCATTCGGGAGTGGACCGGCATTAATCAGTTCCCCACCGCTACGCAGACTATGTTGCTCGAACTTTTGGGCAAATTGAAACAAGAGGTACGATTCTTTTTCGTTTCAGTTGCAATTCAATTGCTTTCTAATCTTTTCATTGCCGATTTCATTTTCATTTGTTCTTTTGTTGGCTCAGAACGTTGATTCCTTGACGATTCTCGTTATGGGAAAAGGCGGAGTTGGGAAATCGTCTACTATAAATTCAATTGTTGGTGAAAAAGTGGTTGCTGTGAGTGCCTTTCAGGTGAATAAATTTGTTGATTCAATTTTTGTTCATTTCAACTGCTTAATTTATGGGATATTTCAATTACTGTTTTATTGTTGTTCAATTGTTTCTGACGTTTGTAAAATTTACTCATATATCCATCAGTCTGAAGGACCCAGGCCTGTCATAGTTTCACGCGCAAGGGAGGGATTTACCTTGAATATCATTGACACTCCAGGCCTCGTTGAAGAAGGATATGTTAATAACCGAGCAATTGAGATTATTAAAAGGTTGGCTCTGTGTTCTCTGTGTTAGTCTCTGCTTCAGCCGTGTTATTTGAGTTTGCCTGGGTATTGCATTTAGTGGATGATTGTTAGGAATTGTTTTCAAAGCTTTTTGAAGAACATTTTTGCATAGTACCATTCAGTGATGAACCCTTGATGTTCTGATGGTTAAAGAAAGGAGGATGATCAAAAAAGGATTGTTCACTAATCAAAGATCCTACTTATCACCAAATCTAACGTGTTGTCCATATGGAAATCAACAGCCTATTTATTCTAGGTGAAGGTTGAAACAGTGTTTTCTATTTGAACATTCTCGCAGAAGTCAGCTCCTTATCACTCTACAGGCGTCAATGGATGTTCTTGAAGCCTCTCAGTGCTCCAGCTGGCTTTATCACTTTACCTTTGCAAGTTTTCCTTATGTCTATAACAAAGAAAACTTTAAATTTTTTTTGGAAGTGATAGGAGTGGAATTGGGGTTAAGAAGGGCCTTGGGTTATGCACTGTTAGCATAAATACTTCACTTATTTGTAGACAGTCGGCATAACAAATTAAATTATTCTAGTCCTGAAGATGCTTAGGTTGGATTGCAATGGATTCATATTATGAACTGCTGATGTGATATTAAAACACTTCAATTCTTGTTATATTGTTGTGCAGGTTTCTTTTGAACAAGACAATCGATGTTCTGCTGTACATGGACCGACTTGATGCATACAGAGTGGATAATTTGGATAAACAGATCATCAAGGTGATAACTGACAATTTCGGCAAATCAATATGGGAGCGAGCAGCTATCGTTCTGACCCATGCACAACTGTCTCCTCCAGATGCATTGAGCTATGGAGAGTTTTTCACCAAACGGTCTGAGACGATAGTGAAAGTAGTTGGTGAGGCTGCAGGAATAAAGAATCAGGCATCCGTAAGTCATGTCTCCATACTGGAGCTATCTAATCCTTGTTTAAATTCCTAGATTTCGGTATTGATGGCTCTAAAACAACGTCATATATTCTTGGCATCCTCATTCACATATGCAACTAAGTTGGCATTCTTAATTCTTTTGGGGTGGGTAGGCCTTTTAAATGTGATTTTCGACAGGATGCTGTTTATTCATTATAATTGAACGAGTAGCTTGCGTTCTTGTGTTGCTCACATGGGCCAAAGTTTACTAGAAATCTTTGGAAGGGTAAGGCTGGAAATTAAGAAGGGGATCCAGAGCCAGTCAGTTCCTTGTGGTGGATGTGGCTTGCTATTGTCACTAATCACTAGACTACTAGTATAACTATAAACCCTGATTGGTGTTTCAGAAATCCATTTTTGTAATTGACTATTTGCCTAGGGCTAGTTAGGTGCTTTGTCTACCGTCTAGGGAGTGAATTTCAAGAGATTTACCCTCTTTGCTCTGGTTACTCTTTTGTGTGTTCCATGTTTGATCTGTGTAGATGTTCTTCCTGATTTTATGCTCCACCGTCATGTTTGTTCAACATCTTTTAACAAATGAAGATACTCAAATTGGTTAAATGTAGGCTCTATTGTATGGTTGTCCCCTTAATGAAATTTAATTCTGATTTCTTTGTCTAACTAATTTTATTCATTAAATTCACTGTGCGTGCTTCAATCAGTATATTGTCAATGTAATTCCTGTCGGTTATTTTCTTTTGTTTTTGATGGTTTGACTTAGGGCTGTGCATAACCGGGTACCCGACACGACACGGTTAATCGTGTCGGGTACCCGAAACCGTTAACGTCGAAATCATCGATCCGAATACGATACGATTAATACCGGATATCCGACACGAAATATGTAACGGTTCCGTGTCGGATACCCGTGTAATCCGACACGAACCGTTTGTTGAATCTTTTATTTATTTTTTTCTGAAATTTATTTGAACACCGATAGCCCTCGAGCCTCGACGACTTGGAAGGGTGTGGCTGGAGGTGGAGAGAGAGGTAGTTGTCGAATCCGCGGAGGTCTGGACAGTGGTGGAGTAGCCGACGGAGGAGACGACAAACATCTTAATCTCGTTGAAGACGGAAAGATCTGGCCAGATCTGAATTTGAGAGAGGTTGAAGAAGACGGTTGTCAAGAGAAGCCGAGCATTGGAGACGCCGGAGATGGAGAAGTGGTCATTCCATCGTCCCAAAGTCGCCGTCGCGGGAGAAGATGGAGAGGGATGAGGCTGAGATGACTTGGACTTGAGATGAATTTGGGTTTGAGGGAGAGAGGCGGATCTGGATCTGTAGATTGCTTTGAATCTTTGAGTTGAGGGAGAGAAAGGACTAGAGGAGAGAGGAGAGGGGCGGAGGCGTGAAGAAATTGAATGAAAGATTCTGTGGAGAGAGACGGGTCTAGGGTTTAGTTAAAAAAATAAAAGAAGCAAAAATTAAAAAACAATTTAAAAAGGCTGTGAGTTGGAGAGTCGAACTCCAGTAGACTGGCTACCACCCGTTTGCAAAAGAGCCCAATTGCCATCTGAGCTATTTCAACATTATGTATTTTACCAAACCATACTACTAATATTACCTTTTTTCTATCTTAAAAAAAATAAAAATTAAACGGTTCGTGTCGGGTATCCGATAATGGGATATGCCCGATCCGAACACGAACCATTTAATGTCGTGTTTTAGCGGTTCGTGTCATTTTCGTATCGTGTCTTTTCGGTTTCGTGTTTTTTCGTGTCGTGTTGTCGTGTTTTCGTGTCGTATCAGTCGTGTCGGATTTTTCTGCACACCCCTAGTTTGACTAATATTGATTCATTGAGCTGTTGTGTGGTGTCAAGTATATCTATGCTTTTATGCTTCTTTTCGGGCTCTTAATTTTCTTATTGATCTGTCTACTACCATTCTATAGCACTCTCTCGACTAGTTCGGGAAAAGAGTGTGTACATCCTGACCCAGACCCCGCTATCGCGGGATATACTGGATTGTTGTTGTTATTGTTATTGTTGACTAATATTGATTCATTGGAAATTCCTGGTCAGATTCCTGTTATTTTGGTAGAGAATAGTGGAAGATGCAACAGGAATAAAAATGATGAGAAGGTTGGTAATTGTGTATTCATTCCCTTTCTTCGTACTCTCAGTCTCTTTATTTAGTCCATAATGTGTTGGAGAGTTATTCTTATTGAAGCTTTACTTGTGCACTGTACTCTAGATTCTTCCAAATGGAGTTGTTTGGATATCCAAATTGGTAGAAACAATAATAGACATTGTTTCTAATGGAAGCAAAGCTATTTTGGTTGACCAAAAGTTGATTGATGGACCAAATCCGAATGAGAGAGGCAAGAAGTGGATACCCCTGATTTTAGCATGTCAAGTAAGTCAATCTAGCAATTTACTTCTGGTTTTTATACATTATGGTATAGGTGCCTTTGGCAACTATCCGAGCCATCTAATCTCCGGTCTTTTTTTTGTTTTTAATAAAAAATGAAATTCGAGTTGAATTATTGTGTCCTGAAAATGATTACTTTTTGCTTAATTACATTAAAGTAAAATGTCAATTGAGTTCATTTGGGAGGAAAGAGTTGGTCATTGTAATGGTTTTTGTAGAAATAGCTTATAATTGTAGTTGGGGGTAGGAGAAAAAGATCGCATAGCTACAGTTTTTATCCGAATTAAGTCTCTAAACGCTCAACGTCTTGATCAGTTATAGTAATGAGCTTGTTTAATTTTTTGCTGTATTGGATAGTACCTCTTCGTCATTAAGGGGATCCAACGGTCAATCAAGCGTGATGTTGCAACAGAACATGAACCAATGTGGGAGGTTCGAGATCGTTTGTAGGCCCGGATCATTTGTTTCTTCCGAAGACCTGAAAATGAATCTGTTATGCTGTTTGGTTTTTGTATGAGTTTTAGGTGATGGTTAAGAGTATCCATGTTTTTAGCTGTTACCAGAGTTATGCTTCCCTTTTGTCAGCTGCATTCGGGGTTTCCTCCTATTCGTATTCTTAGCGCGTTCATCTCATAATTTTTCCATGATTCTATGATTCGAGTATTTCATGTATTGTCTTACAGCTTTAGTAATTCCCATTATCCAATGGGTGGGTGGGCGATACACAAGTCCCATAGAGGTCTGAAGGGGTGATCGTATTCATAAGTAGAGAATCTGAGAAACCCATTCCAGTCGACCCGAACTCAACCCAGATCATGAAATTTGTCGCGATAAAAAATCTTGAACCTAAAACAACCCGTGCTTGAAACAAACCTGACTCTAAATATACTCTAAACTTTGAAGTAAATTATAGTTCTTTGAGTTGATCCAGTAATGATAATGACTTGATACAGTTTTGGCCGGGCATTGATCAAATTTTCAGCCCATTATACTGTGTTGGGTTTGGGCCAGACTTGATATTTAGGCATAGTGTATTGTCCAAGCCTATCCTCATTGCCGTGTTGGCCGTCTAGGGAGTCAACCGGGCCTACCGTCTCAAATTCGTTTTCTATATGAAATCGGAAAAAAAAAAATCACAACATTGTACCTAGAGCTGGCAATTCGGGTCATCCGGTCGGGTTCGGGTTGATCACATTCGGGTCGGATCACTGATGAGTCGGGTCAACTCGGTCAAAATTTATGTGTCGGCTTGGTCGAGTCGGATTCGGTCAAAATGACATTCAGATTGGTCGGGTTTCGGTCACAATCGGGTCGGTCTCGTTCGGGTTTCGGGTCGGTACTCGGGTCGGTCTCATTCAGGTTTCAAGTGGAAGCGGGTCTACGTTTGTTTCAAACTTTTAATTGTTTGGGTTGAATTTGTTGAATCATGTTCGCTCGAGACTTTTGGGTAATCAATTTTATTAAATTGAATATGTAATTCATGTTATTTATGTATTTCAAAAAGTATTTTTAGTAAAATTAAATATGATTCAATATATAATCTACTCATTGGCTCGTAAAGCTCATTTTATTCATCATTGATTTCATTGAAATTTGGCAATATATTGTTATCAAAATCATACTTGAATCTAAAAGGTAATTCACGTTATTTGTGTGATTGTTATTTGTGTCTTTTAAAAAGTAGTTTTCAAAAGAAATTTCACTATGTATATGATTCAAGTTATAATATCCTCATTGTACTCATCTTTTATTAGTGAGAAATGAGAATTTTGAATTCAAGTCGATCATTCAGCATTAAATGAGTAAACGAGTAATGATTTACATCAATCTATATGAATATACTATGAGTTGATGTTTTTTTGTAGTTTTGAGTAATCTAGCTAGTAAACCGACTCCTTTGTGAGTTAATCTTAAATACTGATAAAGTAAACAAATTATTGGCTATATGAAAATAACTAAACAAGATTACCTTAATCCTCATATAAAAATTCATCTCCGATTATTCGATGAATTAGAATATTCGATGGATTCGAATACTCCATGCATTTAAAGTATTCCCTTCATCCCTCGTCAAATTTTGGAAAATAAGGTAATATAAAATTACGAATACAACTTATAAAACTATCATATATTCATAATTCATAATTTCATATATTCATAATTTCATATATTCATATTCTCGTAATCTTGTTTTTTTTTAAACCATATTCAATTATTTATGTTTGATTATTAAGTATTTAAGTACATGATATAAATTTCCTTATAGACAAATTATTACCTTTCATTTCTAAATAAAGTTATGATTTCATATTTTATTAATTTCAAGCGATTTGATCGATCATTTTATTTTTGGTAATTTTACTTATGTGAGATAATATAAAATTCTAAATACAAGTATTAAAATTAAGTATACAACTTATAAAACTATCATATATTCATATTCCGTAATCTTGTTTTTTTTAAACTACATTCAATTATTTATGTTAGATTATTAAGTATTTAAGTAGATGATATAAATTCATTATAAATAAATCATTATTTTTTAAGTCTAAATAAAGTTATGATTTTATATTTTATTCATTACAAATGATTTGATCGATCACTTTATTTTTGTTAAATAGATTATTACATAAGTAAAATTTTATTTTTGTCTCGTCGAATTTTATTTTTGTTAATTAGATTATTCTTTACAAAAGAAATTTCATAAACTAGGAGGAAATGAAAATAAAAGGGAATGAAAATTTATTGGGAGGGAATGAAATTTGAGGAGGAAAGGGAGAGAAATATAGGAGGGAAATGTAAAAGTAAAAAGTAAAATGGTAAAAATATAGGAGGGAAATTTATTGTCTCGTCGATTTTTTTTGGTTTCGTAGTATAAATGTATAATACATATATATTCAAGGATATTCAGGTCGGGTTGGGAGTCGGGTTGGTTGGGAGTCGGGTCGGATTAGGAGTCGAGTCGGTTGAGAATCCGGTCGAGTTGGAAGTCGGGTCGGGTCTGGTTTGAGTCGGATCCGGGCTGAGTCGGGTTTGTCTGTATTTGGGTCACTTCGGGTTTCGGGTCAACATCGGTTGGGCCCGGTTTCGGGTTCGGGTTATGCATAACGCTAAATTTTTGGGTTTGGTCGGGTTTCAGTTCGGTTGAGTCGGTTGGGTTTCTCGGGTCGGATCAGATCTTGCAAGCTCTAATTGTAACACCCCCGTCCCACATCGGATATCATAAGGATGTTGGGAGTGGTTTATAAGTGATTCAAGCCCTACTCATGTGACAAGAGCTCTTCCTTTTCAAGCTCCAAGTGAGGACAACGGACCTGAGAAGGCTAGGTAGCATGGGCTGACGCCTCTTAAGACCCTGGGTCTTACAGATGGTATCAGAGCCAATTCCGGGCTCGGATGTACGCCGACAGTATGCTCGGGTACGCTCCTCCCGGATGGCAGTCCTTTGGGCCTGACGGGGTCGTCAGTGCATTAAGTGGAGGAGATTGTAACACCACCGTTCCACATCGGATATCATAAGGATGTTGGGAGTGGTTTATAAGTGATTCAAGCCCTACTCATTTCACAAGAGCTCTTCCTTTTCAGGCTCCAAGTGAGGACAACGGACCTGAGAAGGCTAGGTGGCGTGGGCTGGCGCCTCTTAAGACCCCGGATCTTACACTTATTGTACCAATACTTTCAAATGTGAGACAAATCTGGATAATATTAACTTACTAACAAATGCAAATCAACATTATATTTTACCAATGCTTTCAGGTGGCACTCGAGCTATGCGAGAGAGAGCATTTAGGGTTCTTATTTCTCAACTGGATTTGATTTTGAAGATGAGAGAGAGTTGCACCAGTACGTATATTTATAAAAATTATGTATAAATTTTTAAGGATGAGAGCGTTTATGAGTGATAATAGTTAGCACTTAGCAGTAATATATTACCCGTAATATAATTATAAAGTATTAGAAATTATGTATATATTTTTACTATGTTAATAATACAATACTATATATAACTTATACAATTATTATATAAAATATTAATATAAAATCGGGCTGAGCCTGTCGAACCACCTAGGCTTCACACTTTGCCCAAGCCCGGCTCTTTGAACTTACCGGGCGAGTTGGGCGGGTCGAGTGGGATGACCATATTTGCTCAGGTCTAATGAAAGAGTAATGGAGTATATATACTACAACTAAAAGCAGAAACAAACACCTTTGACGTGGCTCCACCGAATTCCTAGAAGAGAAAAGTTGGTAGAATATACCTTTTTAAGAATTTCATTAGGTAATTATGCTCCTTACAAAAATAATTAGCCGTGCCATTTCATTCCAAAACAAAATTAGCCCCCATACCCACTCACCTCTTCGCTCTCTCCTCTCTTCACGAACGGACGACTCTCAAATCCGGAAACAATGGCGATGGATTCGGCAACTATATGGCCATGGAAGATCGTTCCTCTCCCGTTGAAGAGTTGTCAAGTAACTTACGGTTTGTTTTCATCTTTTTCTTTGGGATTTTGGGCGATATCGTCCTCCCTGGCTCTTCTACTGTTTCGGTGTTTTGAGCGATCTCGGTCCTCCCTGGCACTTCAACTGTTGATTAATATTGCATTGATGGGATAAGGTTCCTGATTTCCCCCATTGCTTGGTTTATTTTCCGATTTCTATTGTGTCTTGTTTTGGATTTTGGAATTAGGGTTCCTGTTTTGGATTTTGGATTTTGACTTCTAGGGAATGGATTATGAAAGATTTGTTCAAGCTCACAAAGAAACAGATGCCAATATTCTGTGTTTGCTCTCCTAATGGACGAAAAACGTGCCACTGCATTTGGATTGATGAAGATAGACGAGGAGGTAAGAGTTGCATCCAAGGTGTTCGATGAAATGCCTAGATGAATTGAATGTGGATTTTTTGTTTCCTGGTAACTTTTAGTTGAAATAAATCATTCCTTGTTAATGGCTTTGCATGTTTTTGCATAAATTTGGATTTAAACATGTCTAATTAGGACAAATTACAGGCCCTTTCATTTTAATTGATGAATGCCAAATTGTAGTGGTTGCTTATAAAGCCATCCATGAATTCTTGAAGCCGTTGATCAATATGATGAAAGTTGCCAAGTGGGACCTTGATGTTGTTGCCCAGTCAATTGAACTTAGTGTGGTTTTATGCTAATAGATCTAGTAGTCTCCATAATCTAGAGCTAGGTTGCCAATCGCTTTTTACCCTAATACATAATGCCTTATCTTATCTTATCTTTTGGAAATGATTTGTTATAAACTCTTCTTTCAGTAGAGATGCCAAATATTTTGTTGATGGCAGCACTTCGTAATATTGAGATGGTATGCAATTTTTTTTATTCCAAGGGATCCTAGCTTCCTTACTTGCAATTGACTACAATCCTTACATTTTTTTGCTGGAGTTCTAGGAAATTACATTTTTTGCCCATCTTTACTGTCAAGGATCAATAGGTATATCTTCGTTGTTGCTCATCTTTTCACATAGCAGATACCAGCTGTTTTTTCTATTCAACTGAAGAGAGGGGAATCTGATGTGCTGACAAATCACTAGAGGAAGCTACTCAACACTGAAAAGTTGATCTGTAAAACTGACTCTCTTGATGCCATCAATTCCCAGGTTTTGCTGTTGTTTGGTGCTGTTTTTCAATGAGCTGGTCAAAGCACTGATTTAATCATTTTTCTTATTGGTAATTGTTTAGGGTTGATTTTATGTTCTTGTGAGTGTGGAGGCTGAAGGGGTTGTTGCAATTCCTGGTGTCCAAGAAAAAGAGACCATCTTGTTCAATATAGGTACATTTTACAATTTCGTTTTGACATATCAGTGATTATAAGAGATAGAATCAATGGTGATTAAGAAATTTTCATCAAATGTAATTTTTTTCCTACTTGCTTGTAATTTTGATTCCTAATTTTTTGATTCCTAATTTTGACATATCAGTGATTATAAGAGATAGAATCAATGGCGATTAAGAAATTGTTGTTACAATTTTTTTCCTACTTGCTTGTAATTTTGATTCCTAATTTTTTTTAATCAATGAACACAGTTGGAGCTAACCACTCCTTGTTATTTTCCTACTTGCTTGTAATTTTAATCAATGAACTCATGCTTGTAATTGGTTTGAACCAATTATTCGATCATTGTTTTAGGCTAAGCAATCCAAGGATAAGGATTTGAAGGAGATAACACAAGGTGTATTTCGACGTTGAGATCGATGGAATTCCAGGTGGTAAGCTCTAGTCACAGGATTTGAGTTGTGACTTGGCTAGTTGGCAGGAGTATTAGCAAATGAGGGACCTTGTGTGTTTTTCTTTTCTTTTCTTAGGGGTAGTTATAAAGGGACCTTGTTTGTTAATGGATTCTTGTGTTACAATATTGATGAAGTTTGGCATTTACTTCCCCTTTTACACTTAATTTCAATGTTGTGTCATCAATAAAAAGTTCATCAATAAAGTGTAATCACATTTTATCCTCATATGTTATCAATTGTATAAATAAAAATGTCATCAACAAATAATTTCATCACAAATAATTGAGATCAATGAAGTGTAATCACAAATGTCATCAATGAATAAAATTCATCAATAAAAGATGTCATCACTTAAGTTTAATCACATTTTATCCCCATATGTCTTCAAATGCATAAAATTATAATAAAAATGTCATCACAAATGATTGCATCAATAAAATATAATCACAAATATGTCATCAGTGATTAAAAATAGAGTCAATGAAAATATATCGATATACAATTTACTGAACTAAAAAAAGTGGCGTCAAATAATTACATTAGAAAAATGACATCAAAATGCTATTTTGGAAAAGTGGCATCAAATTAAAGAAAAAAATGTCACTAAAAAATGGCATCAAAACCCTATTTTGAAAAAAATGGCATCACGGTAAAAAAAATGACATAAAAAATGGCATCAGTAGTCAATGATAAAAAAAACGGCATCACAAAAAAGTAACGACATCACAAAAAAAGTGGCATCAATTATCAAAGTGGGAAGGAAGGGAAGGAAGGAGGAAAGTGGGAGGAAGGAAGGGAAGGGAGGGGGAAGGGAAGGAAGGAAGGGGGAGGGGTCACCCATCTAATTTTTTTTGTTTGGGTTACATTTAGCTAATTGCCTTTTCCAAAAAGTCTAATTAGCAAAATCACCCTTCCTAGAATCCATATGTCAAAGGGGAGAGCCTCCCTTCCTTATTTCAGATGTTGGGGCTTCCATGTTACTATCCAACAAATCAATTTTATAGTAACGTGGCTGAGAAACTGCTCAAGGAGAAAGTGGCTTAGTGACCCATGTCATCCCCACACCACCTCGTTTTGTCTGATAACTTCTTTCTCTCTCACCCACGTTCTTTTAGAGTGGATACAACCCGCTTTCTCCATTAACAACTAATTCCCAGAGAGATGCTTCTCATCCTTCTGACGATTTGGTAGAAGCCCTTGCCATTCCTTCCTCCACAATTCATTCCCCCCCTCGTTTCTCTCTCCATCCACCTTCAATGCGACTCTCACCGACATTGGAGTCTCGACCTTCGTCAAAATCCTCAACGCCTTCACCTTCCTCCTCGCCTTTGCCCTACTCCGAATCCATTCTCTCAATGACAGGGTCTACTTCCTCAAGGGGTACCTCAAGGACCAGTGCACCAGCCCCGGCCGTGCCGCTTCTCGCAGGTACATTTCTAAGATCGTCAACCTCAACTTCTGGACTTACTTTACCTTCCTCAATTGGATGCCTCAGGCTCTCAAAATGTCCGAGAACGACCTCATTCACCATGCCGGCTTGGTCTCCACCGCTTTTCTCAAGATTTACACTCTCGAGTACATCTTTTCCTTTCTCTTTGCTTTGATTTCTTTTCTCGGTGGGAATTGCTTGTTTTCCTCGACCTCTAATTGGTTATAGGCTCTCGAAACATCCCTTTTATAATTTGGTTTGAATTGTTGGTAGAAATTTGCATAAGGGTTGTTTTTAGGGTTCTGTTGAAGATTTGAGGGTTTCTTCTCATCCTTCTTAGCCATGTTAAATTGATAACTTCCTTTTCGATTTCAATCTTGGATTTGGGTTTTTTTTTGTGTTTCACCTAGAAATGGGAATCTTAGATTTGGGGTCATCCCTCTTCATCCTCTTCTTCTCACTTTCTATTGATCTCTAATTCTGATCTTCTTGTAAAGTTTTTGGTTTCAATTTACTAAATTTCTTTGACTATTGTTTAAATTTTCAATTCTAGGGTTTGAAGAAGAATGCACCAATTTCATCAGGCACTAAAGAAGAAGGTATCAATTTCATCACTCTGATTTGTGTCTTCTTGTCTGATTTGACCACCTTTTATTTAAGGAATTTGAGATACTTGATCCAGAGTGTATAGAAATTTCAGATGCATTTAGATTTCATTATCCCCAAATTAGTGCTTGCTCTAGAGAAATGTGTCAATGTGACAATTAAATCATCGCTAAAAGACATGAACTTCAACAACTTTGATGAGCTGGTTGTTTTCCATGAAATATTGACGGTTGATCACAATTTCAGATCATTTCTTGTCCCTATTATTTATAATGATGAGAATAGGGACATTGATCATTTCCTATCCCTGTTGAATCACATTGATGTTTCTTACTGTGAATTTAGAAATGCATGCAATTCCATCTCTAGATGGCTTTTAAAACCTCTATTTGTCGACTATCAAAGCACTTTATATGGCCCATGAGCTTGAAGTGTTGGCATGCCGTCTATTTTTGTCTTCCTTCAGTATGAAGAAGGTTGCAACTAGTGTACCACGACTACGCAGATGACCCTAATATTTGAAGTCGGGAATTGACTGAAACCACATTTCGGCATGGTCAAGGTAATTTAAACATAGTTCTTTCAAGGGTTTCATCCATAGTCCATGAATTTTGAAGAAGTTGCAAACTTTTCTAATAAATATGAAATTTGGTTTCATAGTCTTTTCGGAAATTTCGCGTGGTGCCCCTCAGATAAGGCTTTTTTCACGGGATGTACAGAAGTTTGGCATATTTTGCCAAATACCCCGAGGTTTATATTTTTTTCACCTCGTAACCCTCCGTTTACTATCTTCACATTTCCGTTAAAAAAATTAAAATAAAATAAAGGTAAAAAAGACCTACGTACCTCCATGGACTGATTCTTCTGCTGTAGGAAGTCGACGCCGATGAGAGGAAGCCAACGTACACTTGTAGATTTAAGGATTCTTCTGTTTCAGCGAAGAGAGAGAGATGGACGAGAGGAAGCTAATGTCGAAGAGAGTGGACACCGGTGGAGGTAAGTCTTTCTCAATTTAATTTAGGGTTTGGGGATTTAGGGGTTTTGAGGATTCTTTCTCAATTCGCCTCTTTAATGCATCTGAATTAGGGGTTTTGTTATTGTTGTTGTCGTTGTCGTTGTTTTTACTTCTAAAGTTTCCTTCTCATATGCAGTAAAATAGGGAATGTCTAAGATGAAGCAAATAGCCGTTTAACATGAATTTCATCTGAAACATGAGTAAGGGGTTATTGCTGTTGCTCTTACTTCTGAATTCGCCCCTAAGAACTTGGTTTTGGGAATCTGCCTTCTGAATTAGGGGTTATTGCTCTCACTTAAATCATCTGCACAGATGTTTAAGCATAAATTTTCTATCAAGGAAAATTCTCAGTTAATTATAGAGTAGTGCTTGAAACTGAAATCCCTGAACAACTAACATATTTTTTCATTTTCAATTTACTCAGTAAGCATAAATCCCTGAATCACCAAACTGAGTAAGCAAATACTCAGTAAATTTTGTCAGCAAATTATAGTGAAAAGTGCTTGAAACCGATTTTTTTTCGTTTTCAACTTTTTTTGTTTGAACCTCAATTTACTGACAGATTTCAGATTTCAACTATGATAGATTTCATATTTCAAATGCGTAAGTGCTATGACAGATTTCATATTTCAGATTAAACTAACATGTAGAATCTGTCATAGCATTTACTAAAATTTCTTGTTCTGAAATCTAAAATCTGTTACTTATAGCATCTACTAAAATGAAACTTGGAAACTACTATTAGAGAACTACTATCATGGAATTTCCTAAAATAAGATATTTCATTTTTTAGCCTGTTAGCTCAAATGGGAGAGCGATGTGTTCAATACACAGACGTGGGTTCAAATCCCACATAGGCTACAAGCATTTCCATTATTGAACTTTGCAAATTGTTAGTTGCATACTTGCATGTTGACAAAAACAATTGACTATTTTTTTAGTTTCAACTTGTTCATGTAATTTGATTTTTTGCTTTTTAAAATTCAGAATTTAGGGTTGTCTTCTTTCTTTTGGCTACGCTAGGTGGCCAGAGAGAGGACATGATTCACGAATTCATATTTCAGATTTTATTCAGTTTACGATTTCATTTTTTTAAAGATTTAAATCAGTGTCATCTTTCATTTAGTTTAAGATTAAAATTAGTCATGCTTTGTTTCCACTAGTTTGCTTCTGTGCAGGTTGTCATGTCGAGTACTCTTCACTAAGCAGCATTCTTACTACTTCAAAAAACTAATAGCTTAATCATGTGTCTTCAATATTGTTAACATGACGTTGATCTTTGTTCTGCTATCCCCTTGGGCTTCTGTCATGCTACGTTTAAATTTGGCATTACTGGTGGTGTAATATTTCCATGGGGGAGTGGCTTCTTGGATAAGCCATCAACATTGCCCGATAGATACTTTATTGGAGGCCATTCTTCTCCAGTTTTTTCAGTAGAAGTGCCTATTTCAGTGTTGGGGTTTAAGTTTAGGGGACTTGGTCCTACTGATCTTCGTAGGCAGACTAATGACCAGGCTGATGACAATGGTTCTGAAACTTCAAGGGATGTTCTCGGTGCCGACCTTTCTGTTTTTTAGGTCATTTATTACCACATATTAAAGCAGTGTGAGCATGAGAATGCTAAAATCAGTGTCATCTTTCATTTATTCAGTTTAAGATTTCATTTCTTTAAAGATTTAAATCAGTGTCATCTTTCATTTAGTTTAAGATTAAAATTAGTGCAAGCTCTCATTCAACATGGTAGTTCTTTATGCCAAGCTTCCGCCTTCAATATAAATGGTAGTTCTTTATGGTAGTTCAGTATAAATGGTAGTTTAAGATTAAAATTAGTGTAAGCTATCCAATTAGATGAATGGTAGTTCTTTATGCCAAGCTTTAGTATGCCCAACAATGAGTCAACAACTCCTTCTGGCTACCAAGGCAGCCCCAACATCTTTTGATGTCCTTCAGTGCAAAATATTCAGTTCCATCGATAAGAATAAAATGGAGGTTCTTGATGAATGTCAATTGTAAGTATAAACAAAAGCAAAGATTTGTAGCCTATGTGGATTCGAACCCACATTGATGTGTAACACATTGCTCTTCCATTTGAGCTAATAGGCTAATATAAACCAATATGTAACAACTTATTAACAGATGAAGTTTGAGAGAACTCAGCAATATCTATAATCCATAATATCCAAAGGCTTTAAGATCAAGTTAACATACCGTAATCACCAACTAAAAATTTATATTTTCCTCTTGCAAATGCCCTTTGACTTTAGGGGAAACAATCAACATTGCTACAATCTAGAAAGCTTCTTTTGTTTGTGTTCTCATTAATTTTTAGCTTTCTATGAAGTAATAAAACACCCTAATTAGGTTTCGAATCCGATTCCTGATTTCGACCCGATACCTGAGTTTCACTTGAAGGCCACCCAAATAGAATAAAGCACTCTCTTAGAGTGAACTCCCCAAACAAATCTATTCAGAGATAGATTACATGTCCACAGATGACAACAAATTACAGTTCAAGACTCAAGCTATCGATCCAACAAATTAAATGATGGTGATCCCCATCAGATCCATCAAATAACAAAAGACATTGACTTCACCTTGTAGTATACACCCTAAAAAAATCAGAAAACAACTGTCATGGTAAAATTTCACAAGCTATGAAAGAAGTGTTATGAATCTAACACTATCATGTTGCTATCAAGAACAAGGCACACCAGACAATTACATTGCAAGAACAAGGCAAACAATCAATAATACATACAAAAATAAATACATCTAGTAAGCGGGATGGCTATGGAGCTTAGAGCTTTCGATGTCTGCGAGCTAGCACACTGGTGGCTGCTCCCAAGCGATGAAATTGAATGAATAAGTCAATTTCTGACGTCATTCAAAGAGGGGAGAAGTGACAGGCCAAAACCCTAATGAAACCCCCACCCTCCAAATTTGAACAATTGATTAAAGGTCGTTCACATCACCTGAGATTGATGGGAGAAAGCGTTGGAGCCGACTACAACCACTTCGAATTCAAACAAGGAGAAACACCAAGAGAACATGTCGAGAAGAATTAGAGGCCGGGGGAGTCTGCGATAATAGATATGTGATTTAGGGTTTAGTGGCCGAACGAACAGATCTACAATGTAGGAGGCCAGGGACGAGAAGGCAGATGACAGTGCAAGAGGAGGCCGACAAAGAGGAGTCTAGTGATTGTGCAAGTGGAGGCCGATGAAGAGGAGACGGTGAAGCCGGTGAGGCTGGTGAAGAAGAGAGAGCCTCTTCGCGTGAATGAAGATGTTATTTCTTCACTTTTTTCTTTCTTTCAACAAAAGTTAACGGCGTGTTAATGTTTTCTTTTAAAAGCCAACGGAGGGGCACGAGACAATGAAGTTCCTTTTCTCTTTATGTTTCTTTTTCCTTAATAGGTTGACAAGTGCTCGATGATTCACTGAAGCAAGGACTTACTTTCCCATGGAGAGGAGTCAAACCTGAGACTTACTTTCCCATGGAGACGATTATTGGGGACTTTTGAATTTAATTTTTGGTTTTAGATTTTAATTTTCCAACCTTTCTTTTTTCTTTATCTCTTATCTAAATTTCTCTCATTGTCTTTTTTGTAATGTTTATACTTCTAAGGCTACTTCCTATTTTAGTTATTTTAATTTAGAGGAAGCCTCAAATCCATGGATGCACTATTGAGATGTAAGAATATCTAAGAGCCCACAAAAATAAATGAGTAGAGAAAAATATGGGAGAGCATATTAGATTGCTTGTTGTGATATGATATATTCTTCCTCCTTTTCATGGCAGAATTTGAGGATGATGAGGCATGCATTCAGGCATTTAAGAAGGTATGTTGCCTGTTATCTGATCTTTTCTACTACTTATTCCATTTTCTGATTAAGAAATAAACTTCCTCTAATTGTGATGGTATTTTAGCGACGGGTGAAATTCTGCATGTTGAGACTTTAAAGAACAATTTTTTTGCCCCTTCGTGATTATTTCACTCTCTTCATCATCCCTCATGATGAGTGACAAATTCCCTCCTTTTTACCATTTTCATGCATGTCCAGTCTTTTGGAGCCTATCCTTTCTATCATGTGCACAAAATCTGCATTTTTTGATGGATAACTTCTTCAGATTGACCTTTGATTACTACTATTTTCATTTTACACAGATTTCTCTTATAGATCTAACAATTCACCATCTCTTACATGAATGTATAAACATTTCACTCGAAATGATATAGCTGATATTATGAAGCTTGATGTTTTAGATTCTAACCCTAATTTTCTTTCCTGCAACACTTCAATTCAAAGCTTGTCGTAATGCATTTTGGAGATTTTCAATACTCTGTGAATATATTGATTTGAATAGGTACAATTTACAATCTTTACACGATCTGTGGATTTATCGGTTTAGTTGATACATTCATGAGTCTGTAAGATAGAAACAGTGACATGTGGTGCTGGCGTACTATGTTGAGAAGTTTATAGGATGGCTGATTTCCACACATTTGTATGTCTTTACTCTTTAGTGAGTAGTGTAAGACTTTGGATAAATGAGTACTTGAGGGATCTCAGAGGCCTACTCCTACATATATATTGCTAGGGTAAAAACCCCGGGGTACAATCGTAACTGTACAATGGATATGCGCAAATAAATAATATCCTAAAATAATATCTGCTAACATCCACCCTCAGTCGCAGCATGAGGAGAGCAAATAGCTAGACTAGGACGAAAAGAAGTAAAGGGTGGAGTAGGCAATCCTTCAGTGAAGATGTCCGCATACTGATGTGCAGAAGTGGCATGTAAAATGCAAACCTGTCCGAGTGCAAACTTTTCTGTAACGGCCCAGATTTTAAAATCCGGGTTGCGTTTATAGGGAAGGAATTATCCCTCTGCTAGATCTTGCAATCCATGTACGAGCTGTTTAGTTATCATCTTCAAGTTATAACCCTGTTTATATCTTAAGAATTTAATGATGTAGTTCAAGAAAAAGGGGATTTCAAACCCTCAAAACAGTCAAACAACCCAATCATATTTTGTGCTTCCACACGAGAACCTGTCCTATTACAACTAGCCAAACTCAAAAGAGACGACAACGAGTTTAAATCAAGATACATATATATTACTTCTAAATGGCTAACTAAACCAAGACATTTATACAGTCAAATTGTAAGAGGTATGAAATCTTCTTAACTCTCTCGTCCCGTGAGAAAACCCCACCATAGAAGCAAATCAGCAACCAAAAGGGAACAACTATACCACAAGTCAAGTTCGAGCCACTCATGTGGGACCGGAAGTCCTCACTGAGGCCATATAATACGCCTATACCTAGAATAAAGGATGCTCTAATGCATTACTGGAATTTAAATCACACAAGCATGCTAACAGTTTATATAATGCAGAAAGCGATAAATTGGATCCACACAGAATGCCAAGTGGCATATCCCTCTCCTACTCCACCCCCTTTTTCATGAGCGGACCTAGCCAGTACGGTACCCATTTCCTCATGTTTGTGCACATAAACATGGTATCATCATCATATCATCTCATCATATCACATCATCTCATCATATCATATCATCTCATCATATCATATCATCTCATCATGCTCATGCCCGATGGTGCTGGGCTACCGTATCATCTCATATAATGACACAACGACTCAGGACAACCCGATGGTGCTGGGATATCCTACGACCCTAGCAAAGACTTTAGGAATCACAGATAACGTCTGTTTTGTTTCAAACGCATAGAGAATAGGGATGCTCATTCACAAGTGCAAGTCCTAAGCAGGATACTACATGGCATGCTTTTATGCATATGCAATACCTGCATACTATATGACACATCAGGCATGAGGTCCTATCACTTGAGCAAGCCTCGGAGGACTTACATGGAGTCTTCAAATTCAATTAGCCGGCAAACAACCCACTCAGAGAATCATCCATCGGAAAACAAGCCACTCAGAGAACCATCCAATCACACTAGCAAATAATAAGCAAGGAATAGCTCATCAATACATATTTAATTAACACACAAGAAGGCTTTCAAGTAATCACAAGATTCAACAATATTTCATCTAAATAATCTAACTTTCTCATCATGACCATCATTCTCAATTAACCTTATTCTCATCAAGTATGACACTCAGTTCAAAGTTTTATCAAGATCATCACTCAAAACATCTTACTTCAGATCAAGCTCAGGTTTTCCTTAACCATTTACTCAAGTAATTCATCGATTATCAAATCCTCCAAAAGCTAACAAGGATCTCTTTTATCAAGTTGCTTCTTCAAGGATCACATATTCGTCCGTATTCGAAAGTAAACAAGGATAAATCAACATGCTTGAACATTCTTTATAAGGTCAATTATAACCAAACCATTCAAACAAAGTCATAACTCGTAAAATACCACAATAACTTCTAAGATAATAAGTTCTCAAGACATCTCTCATATCCTTTTAATGGTTGTAGTCAATCTTACTAACTTCTATAAAACAAATCTTATTTATCAAATCAACTTGTCAACACACGTATATAAGAAAATATACTAAAAGAGTAACTAAGTAACTCAAGGTTTCTAGACGGCTTCCATAAATTCAATTGTAACCATTTACTTAAGAAAAGTCATACGTTAACACCAGTAAGATTAAGAGAATAATAAATTCTCAAGACAAGCCTTGTATCATTCTAATAGTAATAGTCATTTACCCAAATCTTAAACTAGCTCAAAGTTATTAAGTACTCGGTGTAATGACTTAACTAAGTTATTCAATAATTATAACCACCTACTCATTTGTTCTCACTCTTTAAGTGAGGAAATATTCAATTCGATCACCTAACATAATAAATATACGCTAATGGACCCCAATTACCAAAACATTTTATTCTTATTAGTTAGACAAATCTGATTTATTTAACTCATCTTCCAATCAGTTAAATCCTAGCCAAATTTTATCTTGTTTAATATTAAGCCATAATTAATACCCAATTCATTATTTACCATTAACAAAACACACTACGAATAGAAGGCCAATACCGAATTAATTGATTTTTCAGATCAACGATAGCAAGTAATTTAACTCCAATGATCTAATTAAATACCAAAACTCCAAGTTTCATACCAAATAAAGAAATGGAAAAAATCGAGTAAATCTGAAATCAAACACTAATCCAAGCTATTTTGTCAACCAGTGCATCCCAAATCTCAAATTTAATTCTTTCAAACAACCAACAGTTGATCCAATAAAAACAATAAGCCCTACCCAACCAAAGGAGTTCAAGGATTAAGAATTTATACCCCGCCCCAGGATTCAGAATGAAGGATGACAAGGCTTGACGACTTGGAAGGTTCATGGTCGCAGGTTCAACTTAATTGAGCTCGACATCACAAGAAGGGAGCTTGACAAGGGGGGAGGCTCCAATGGCTGCTAAAACCTAGTGTCGTCCGGCGGCAATAAACATAAGGAGCAAGAGGAGATGACGGCTCCTGGGTTCCTTCGAGCTCAGCCGGCGGCGACTACGGGAGCGAGAGGGGAGGTGTCGACTCCGGCAAGCTTGACTCGTCGGTGGTGTACGGGTTTCGTCGAGGTCGGGTAAGAGAGAAGGTCGGGCATAGAGAATCGCCGGTGTGAGGAGAGGAGGGCGCCGGCTCCGTATCCACCATGGGAAGTTGTGACCTGGTCCTCCTCGTCTTTCGTTTTCTCCGTTAATGGTGTCGTCGGCGGATCTCGAGTAGATAGAGGGGTAGGGGAAGACAGAGGGAGCGAGAGGGGAGTACAGAAGCAAGCGAATCGAGAGGGAGAAACGAGAGAGTGAGCGAGACAAAGAGAGAGACGAAGAGTGAGAGACGAGACATCGTGCTCAGATCCAGAAATTATAGAGAGGATCGGCGGAGGGAGATCTAAAATGAGGAGGAGAGAGACTAGGCTCCTAAAGGTTATAAGGGTATATATATACCCGGTGAATTAGGGTTAGGTTAGCTTTAGAAAAATTAAAAAATAAAACCGTTATTTCTAGATTTTTGAAATATTCACACAATAAATAACAAAATTCAACTCAATCAATTTTATTCAATTTAAATATGCCATAAAATTTATCAAACTCTCCTTGACAGGTTCAAAACAATATTTATTTCTTTGAAATCGGATATACGCCGGAATTTGATTTGAATAAAATAGAATTCATTTTGATCGAGGACGGAGATTTTCAAAATTTTTGAAATATCAGAAATTTAATATTTAATTTAATCAAAAGTCATAAAATAATATTTAAAAATTTCGGTTCTTTACATCATCTACCTCTAAAAACAAGTCTCGTCCGCAAGACTAAAATCCTTTTATAAGCAACAAAACATTTCAATAACTCAAGTCAGCTCCTCCTATGACAGTCAACCAGATTTTCAAGGAATCATAAAGCAGTTTATCGACCTCTAAGGGCTAATCCCAAATTCCACTTCCTAAGTTCATTCCTCATGATCAGTTTCAACATCAAACTTAAGTATTAACATATCGAAAATATCATCCTAACAAGATTCATCATCATATCAGGTCATATAATCATAGAGATCTACACATTGCTATCGACAAGAAAAGAACACAATCATCATGAATAATATATGCACTCAGACACTGAAACCTAAATCAATATGTTAAAAGGTCAGCATGTTGGCCCACCACGCTTCCTCTGCCCGCTCTGATCAATCTATAGACAAGTATACAAGGATGACGCAAGGCCCAAGTTCTAACAGAAGGAAAGAGAAGCCAAGGGGCAATTCGACTAACTCTTGACACGAAGATAGACTCGGATAGTATATGGTAAAGCGGGATAGGAGAATTTCATTGATGCCCATGAGAAACCCTTAAGGTTAAGATCGCATAACTTAAATGATCATATAACACATCATGTCATTGATGTGCGCGCAAATTGCCATATTTTCTATGCACATATTAATCCATTTTATTGTCTTTTGCATGCACATTTATGGGAAAAAATGAGAATGGTGTAGTTTATGCTTAAATATCAAATATATGGGTTTGCACGAGTTTTCATGTGATTTCGCAGAAAACAGGATGAAAATGGATGAATTCGGAAGAGCAGAAAAAGAACTCGAAGTCTTTTGAAGAGGTCGAAATCGACTGAAGACCTCGACATCGAGTACATCAGAGACATAGGAATCGAGCAGAAAAGGGAACAGAGCATATCGACACAGAAGGGGTCGATATCGACGTCTGGGGGTCGATATCGATGCTGCCAGATCGACCAAATTGATAGAAGTCGAGTGCCAGTTCGAGTAGGAGAAGGAGAAGCTCGAGATGAAGCTTTAGAGGGGTCGATATCGATGTCTAGGGGTCGATATCGACCACGCCAACAGAGGAATCCGACTCCGATTTTGATAGAATTATATCCAAAGCTTGCAATATCTATCCAAAGGTCGAGCTTTCCTATCATCAACACCAGATCTATCATGAAGAGGCTGATTTCACCATGAAGTTTTAACTTTTACTTTGTTTTAGTTTATCTTAGAGAATAAAGATAAGGTTTCGAGTCCTTATCGACATCTATAAATAGAGGCCAATAGGGCTGAGTTTAGGTATCCAATTTAACATCCAATTTCGCAGAGAATTTCAGTTTTATAGAGAGTAGTGACGAAGAGAGAGAGAGAGAGGAAACCGAGTGGAGTTGTAAAGCGAGAGCGGAGTGGCTTGTTCGGTTGTACTTTCTTTCGGAGTTTTAATTCAAAGTAGCTTTCTTTCAACAATAATGATGATGATGTGCATGATGAGGAGCGAGTAGTCAACCCACTTCTAGGGTCGGGGTGAGCTCGACGATAGCAATGTGAGGTAAGTGCATCAAAGGTATGACTTTTATGTGATTCCGTCTTCTACCCCATGCATGATCCTTTGCGAAAGTTAGGGAGATTCATTATTTGCATTATTGAAGCGAAAGCCACTCATATTGTGAACTTGAATTGCTCATGAATTGGATAGTAACTCTTAGGAATTATGCGAGAGCCTCTAATCACCTAAGTGTTGATAACGAAAGTTATTTGACGGAAAGACATTAAAGTTCATATCTTTAGCATGGAACTTGCATCGTTATCGTTGTGGCATGAAACCCCGACTTTGGAAGCCTTTTAATTAATTAAATTCTTCATAAAAGTCTTAGTTTTGTTTCTGTTCATCTTCCTTCTCCATTCTATTTTCTTCGGACACTTTTCCGACAAATTGGTTACAAAAACAGTTTCTGTGACAAACATCGAAATCGACCATAAGGGTCGATATCGAGGTCTAACATCGATATCGAGGTCTCTGCTCGACGTCGACTTGCTGTTTTGTCTTCTGCAGGAACTGCGCTAGGAAATCGACCAGAACTGAGGTCGATATCGACCTGTATACTCGATATCGAGTGTCTGCTGAGGTCGAAAGACTTGATCGTGAGTACAACAAAGGAAGCGCTACCATACCTCCTCGTGGATTCGATCCTGAATTACCCTACTACTACAAGGGAGGGGATTCTTGTATTATTTGTTTGGGACAGGGAGATAGTCTAGTTGTGCTTTGTTTTATTTTAACTATTTGAATCTCCTACTTACCACCCCCGTTGCGAACAAATTGGCACCGTTGCCGGGGAGGCAATCAATCGCCACCTAAGTTAATCACGAACTTTTTCTAAAGCTTATTCTGCAGGTTTATGCTACGTTTTGATCGCGGACCTATCCTGGAACCAATTGACGAGCCTGAACGTTTCTACCATCTTCGCAACAAAGCAATTCGCATCATGGCTGACAACGAGACGCAGGCTGAGATCATAGAGCGGTTGAGGAAGAAGATCGAGGACCACAATGCTACAATCGCTGCTGAAAAGGCCGCTGCTGCTGCTGAGCGAGCCCGTTCTGATAGGGAGGAGGATGCGCGCAGACAAGCCCAAGAGCGGCTAAATCAGTATCCACAGACGGCGATGCAATACATGCATCCGCCGCTTCATGTTCCTGAATCTGCCATTATAATTCCTCACTCCAACTATGAATTGAAAATTAACTTCCTATCTGAGATTAAAAGAAATACTTTTGAAGGAAGACATAATGAATGCCCCCTGCAACACATCTCTACTTTTATGGACTTATGTGAAACAGTTGCTGATGGAGTAAACTTAGAGTATGTGCGACTAAAATCTTTTCGATGGTCTTTGGCAGGGAAGGCATTACAATGGCTAGAAAGTTTGGCTCCACGATCGCTAAGGACATGGGCGGAGGTGAAAGATGCATTCTTGAACAAATTCTTCCCACCTTCTAAAACGGCGATGCTACGACAAAGGATCACGACTTTCAAACAAAAGCCAGGTGAAACCCTAGCACAGGCGTGGGAGCGCTTTAAGGACTTGCTGAGATCATGCCCGACGCATGGGCAACTTCCATATGTCATCCAGGAGATCTTTTACAACGCCCTTGATGCGCCGAATAAGGAGAGGATCAATTCATATACCTCCTATCGGTACATTGAGCTTACACCAACGGAGGCATGGGAGACCATTGAGAGGCTTGTGAACTTTGATAACACTTATGGGGCTGCTGCGGCCTATGATGCAAGACCTGCCCCATCTATGCCACTATATGAGCCTCCAAGGGAGATAGATCCTGAAGTGTGGCAACAATTCCATAACGATCAAACACGCCGCCTTCAAAAGCAAGTAAGGTTCCTGAGCAACAATCAACCTTGTCAGAAGTGTGGCTCAACAAGGCACAACACTAGTGCCTGTCCACATACTGAGCAAGTCTCCATGGCGGAACAACATGAGGAGGTCAAATGGACGAGAGGCCCCTATGGAGGGGGCAATCAACAAAATTGGGGTGATCAAAGGTTCTATCAAAGGGATCCCCCAACATATAGGGCACCAGGGCACCCTGAGCAGAAGACTAAGAAAGATGACCTGCAAATCATCCTTGATGAGATACGGAGGAACCACGCTGAGTTCAAACAAGCCAATAACTCCGTCCATACTCAGCTGCAGGGCATAAATTCTAGACTTGGGGAGATCGACGTTTGGAAGTGCAACATGGAGACTCAAATGAGTCAATTGGCGGAAGCAATGCCCAAAGCGTCCGGATCACTCCCCGGATCCACTGTGCCCAACCAAAAGGGCAAAACCACTGGTCACATTGCGGCAGTCAACCTAAGGAGTGGGCATCAATTACAAACGCCCAAGCAAAAAGCGGAGGAGAAGGAGCCAGAACAGGCGTCGATATCGACCCCCCCGTCGATATCGACCAAGGTGACATCGATGTCGACCCTCTTGTCGATGTCGACCCTAATTCTGCGTCACCACAGAAATCGACTCCTCCAGTCGATATCGACCCTACTGATGTCGATATCGACCTCGCTGCAGCCGCAAGAAGGAAGAAGGTGTTGCCATTCCCAACTAGAAAGGTGACTAAGGAGCCAGCGGAAAAGAAGTTCCAACGGTTCGTGAAGATGCTCCAAGGGCTTAATGTCTCTATACCATTCACAGAAGCACTTCACGAGATGCCATCTTATGTAAGGTTCCTTAAGGACATATTGGGTAAGAAGCGATCGCTCTCTGAGATCACAGAGGAATGCAACAAGTTAGAGCTACCACAAAAGCGGGCGGACCCAGGTAAGTTTTCTATCGCTATAGGTCTAGGTCAATTCAAATTTAATGATTTAGTTGACTTGGGCGCTAGCGTTAGCATGATGCCACTAACCATTTGGCACAAGGTAAAGATAGGTCCTCTGGAGCCCGTGGATGCAAGATTGTACATGGCTAACAATACGGTAGTGATTCCAACAAGGATAGTGACGGATGTGCCAGTACAAGTAGGTAAATTCTTTGTCCCTGCTGATTTCCTAGTTGTTGACATAGCGGAGGACCCTGCTTGTCCAATTATTTTAGGTAGGCCATTCCTAGCAACCGTCGATGCCAACATTAGCGTGAAGAAAGGATTGCTCTCACTCACAATTAGTGATGAAGTAATAGAGTATTCCTTCCACAAGACGGTGCAAAGTCAAGGGCCAATGGAGATAAAAGCCATCAATGAAGCCCAAGTAGAGGAAGTTGAAGCAATCTTGGATGAAGGAGCTCAACAGAACATCGAAATCGACCCAGGTAAGTCGATATCGTCCACTAATGTTCAAGATTCTGTGACAGGTCATAAGTATGAGGTCGACGGAGGAAAAGAGGAAGCATCGAAATCGGGGTCAAGGGTCGATATCGACCACACCCTATCGAAATCGACCATCATCAGCACTGAGAAGGGAGGCAAGGAGACCTCGATATCGACCTCTAAGGGTCGAAATCGACCTGATCATATCGAGTCAAAACTCTCCAAATCGACTGATCCTCTAGGTGTACAACAGGGGTCGATATCGACCTCCGAACATCGACATCGACCTGAGCCACAGATGAGAAGAAGGTAAGTCAAGGTACGAATTCCTCTTGTTCAATTACAATTAAGGACTTATCATTATTTGGAAGAGGTGTGCCTTGGCATGTGCGCTTATGTAGGGTATCCGATGATGATTCAAGCCAATATGAGATAGGAGACAAGGTCTATGATGCCAAGTCTAAGGACCATTGGTTCCCTACAAGATTCAAGGATAAGAACTTAGGTCCATTCACGGTGAATCAAATTAATCCCGGCGGAATGCAACTGCGGGACAAGAAAGGAGTGATATTTGAGGCCCAAGCCACATGGGCTCTACAGATGCCACCTTGAGAAGCGCAAAGAAAGAAGTCGGCCTAGCGACCTAAAAATCTTGAGCTTGTAACAAAGACTTAGTTTTGGTTTTAGACAGCTTTTGTTTTGGTTTTAGACACTTTATTGTTTTGCATATTTTGTGTTTAGTTTTCAAATTACAGGAGAGAGAAAAGCACACAGAAAGGCATCGAAATCGATGTCAGACATCGAAATCGACCTTAAGGTCGACATGGATAGGGTTTGTGATTGAGGCCAAATCACCCTGAAGCCTGAGCAGAAATCAAGAGAGACATCGATATCGACCTTCCCTGTTGTCTTCTTCGACTCCTGAAATTTATGACGGTTTAGTAAGTTTTCTTCTTAACCCTAGTTCTAATACAGTGAGGACACTGTAAATTTTAAGTATGGGGTGGGGGAAAGGCTTACTTGCATATTCATACTTAGATTAGAGTTGCATATTTATTTTAATGCTAAAAAAAAAAAGAAAAATGATCCCCATCAAAAAAAAATTTTTTTTTGAAAAAGAAAGAGTCATGGAAGTATAAAAAAGAGCTCTATGATGCAAAATTAGATTCATTAGAGATATAACATGAGATTGCCTAGTTAAGGGAAGTCCCAATGAAGTGCAAGAAGAGAAAAAACATAAAGGAGATGAAAATTTGAAGTTGCTTTTGACATGTGCATGATAAGATGATGGAGGACTTTTTATAAAAATTCCATACAAGCAAAGTTCATATCCTAGCCTTACCTATGCATCAATGCATATTCACAAAGCCATATATGAGCCTTATCATGATCATTATTGCTCCACATATACACATATTGCCCATTTTTTACCTTATACCCTAACCGGGGACAAGCAAGCTTAAGTATGGGGTGTTTGATGTGCGCGCAAATTGCCATATTTTCTATGCACATATTAATCCATTTTATTGTCTTTTGCATGCACATTTATGGGAAAAACATGAGAATGGTGTAGTTTATGCTTAAATATCAAATATTTGGGTTTGCACGAGTTTCCATGTGATTTCGCAGAAAACAGGATGAAAATGGATGAATTCGGAAGAGCAGAAAAAGAACTCGAAGTCTTCTGAAGAGGTCGAAATCGACTGAAGACCTCGACATCGAGTACATCAGAGACATAGGAATCGAGCAGAAAAGGGAACAGAGCATATCGACACAGAAGGGGTCGATATCGACGTCTGGGGGTCGATATCGATGCTGCCAGATCGACCAAATTGATAGAAGTCGAGTGCCAGTTCGAGTAGGAGAAGGAGAAGCTCGAGATGAAGTTTTAGAGGGGTCGATATCGATGTCTAGGGGTCGATATCGACCACGCCAACAGAGGAATCCGACTCCGATTTTGAAAAAGCTTGCAATATCTATCCAAAGGTCGAGCTTTCCTATCATCAACACCAGATCTATCATGAAGAGGCTGATTTCACCATGAAGTTTTAGCTTTTACTTTGTTTTAGTTTATCTTAGAGAATAAAGATAAGGTTTCGAGTCCTTATCGACATCTATAAATAGAGGCCAATAGGGCTGAGTTTAGGTATCCAATTTAACATCCAATTTCGTAGAGAATTTCAGTTTTATAGAGAGTAGTGACGAAGAGAGAGAGAGAGAGAGGAAACCGAGTGGAGTTGTAAAGCAAGAGCGGAGTGGCTTGTTCGGTTGTACTTTCTTTCGGAGTTTTAATTCAAAGTAGCTTTCTTTCAACAATAATGATGATGATGTGCATGATGAGGAGCGAGTAGTCAACCCACTTCTAGGGTCGGGGTGAGCTTGACGATAGCAATGTGAGGTAAGTGCATCAAAGGTATGACTTTTATGTGATTCCGTCTTCTACCCCATGCATGATCCTTTGCGAAAGTTAGGGAGATTCATTATTTGCATTATTGAAGCGAAAGCCACTCATATTGTGAACTTGAATTGCTCATGAATTGGATAGTAACTCTTAGGAATTATGCGAGAGCCTCTAATCACCTAAGTGTTGATAACGAAAGTTATTTGACGGAAAGACATTAAAGTTCATATCTGTAGCATGGAACTTGAATCGTTATCGTTGTGGCATGAAACCCCGACTTTGGAAGCCTTTTAATTAATTAAATTCTTCATAAAAGTCTTAGTTTTGTTTCTGTTCATCTTCCTTCTCCATTCTATTTTCTTCGGACTCTTTTCCGACAAATTGGTTACAAAAACAGTTTCTGCGACAAACATCGAAATCGACCATAAGGGTCGATATCGAGGTCTAACATCGATATCGAGGTCTCTGCTCGACGTCGACTTGCTGTTTTGTCTTCTGCAGGAACTGCGCTAGGAAATCGACCAGAACTGAGGTCGATATCGACTTGTATACTCGATATCGAGTGTCTGCTGAGGTCGAAAGACTTGATCGTTAGTACAACAAAGGAAGCGCTGACATACCTCCTCGTGGATTCGATCCTGAATTACCCTACTACTACAAGGGAGGGGATTCTTGTATTATTTGTTTGGGACAGGGAGATAGTCTAGTTGTGCTTTGTTTTATTTTAAATATTTGAATCTCCTACTTACCACCCTCGTTGCGAACAGTCATAAATCACACAACATTGTAATCTGGCACACTAACATGGACCTATCTCAAGAGAAAATACAATACGATTCTAGTGTGAGTGTCATAATGTTTGATAAGGTACAAGGTAAATAATATAAGGTACAAGGTAAATAATCTAATCGTTGTCAGAGCAATTTCAATATACATACTACTATCAAATCAAGTCCTCACTAGTAAGGGGTATCACATATAATTACTAGAAAATGCGATTTAAGTACAACATTCATAGGTACACACAAGATGGATCTAACAATCTGTTGCCCAAATATACTAAATTGATTCAGTACATACGTGAGGGAATCCTATATGCCAGTATGGTGGTAAGGAACTAACATAACATGTAAGGAATAACATCAATATGTCTTAAATATCACGAAAGAAATATCATATAGTTCACTGGCAAAAGACAAGTGTAAAGTGTGTGCTTCATGCATTTGTGTCACCAAGGCATGCATCAACACATATTCCCTACCACTATAAGCTCAACATGGTAGATAGTACAATATCAACAATTCCTAAGCAAAATGTGGTGCGTAGACATGCAAATGCAATTTAAACTATAGGGTGGACATACGAGCATACGAGGCTTAAAACTATTAGTGTATAATGAGTATAGAAAGACATCATGAGGTAAGTGAAAGTAAGCATGCACAATATTATAGCCTATGCATGGTAACATCCGTATAAAATGGAGTACGATGGTGTCAAAAAGTAACAAGATAGCTCTAATGATGATATTCGAAATGTGTAATCAATCATAATTTCAGAAAATCACATAACAAGGGCAAATATGCAAGATATGTATACCACCAAAACCCTATTACATGAGTGATCATACAGATGATGTAAATAGTGCTAGGAATCACATATCATATTGCTGATGCGAAATTCTTACATATTATCGATAACGCATGACGATGGGCAAGTACATGAAAATATACTCCAACAAACAAGATGATACACAATAAACCAAACCACCCATATCAGAAGAGTGATCATATAAATAATATAAAGAATGTAATAAATCACATAATCATTTTCTCAAATACTTAATTTCCAAATATACCATATGGCAATGTGCAAGCATGCGGAGGTATAGTCTAATCACTAACATGATGATTTGCAACCAGGCAGAACAACTATATAACCACACTATATGAATATATGTGAAGTATAATCAAAATGATGTGAATCTAAAACGGTGATGACTAAGCATGAATATATAGAGTGTAATGATATAAACATGCATACCAACTAAGATACGAATAATAGGCACGTGTCGAGCTATCATGAGTCATACAATAATAGTAATCAAACAACGTTATAGCTTGGGCATAAAACTAAATAATCATTCTTCGAAAGTATAAATCATATGAGGGATACTAAGAGCACACAACACAGTAGGGGTGCATATAAGAAGCGTTTAACAACATATAGGACAATAACACATAATAAGCTAAAATGATAATTCGAAAACATAACAGGACCATGAGATGTGTAAAAGGAGGTAATACGACCGTGGGACGATAGTGACTGACTAAAGTTACACAAAATGTCATGATATGTGTATACATGTCAACAAGGCATGAATATTACTAGTAACAAAAGATAATGTCATATCAAGTCATGGATTGCTCAAGTGTGACTAGCATCAAAATCAAGTAATAGTTTCCAAGAGTGGCATACTACAAGAGAATAACACATTCTATTCATCTAAGGATCATCACATAAATTTATATAACTACAGTTGTGGGTGGACATGCGACATGTGAAGTCCTTAAAGCATAACAATCGTAGAGTTGTAGCACAAGTTAAGATGAGACAACGATGATTGGTACATTGCTGAATAAGAAGTTAATCACATAAGGCATAAGGTCATAGCATACCTAAATCAATATCACTTAGCAAGTATAAGCAGACAATTATCAAGGACCATGTGGTTAGAACATACAACAAGGATGGCGAGTCTATCACGAATCCATGATAGAAATAGTAAAGGCATGATGCAGATGGGGTATACAAGCACAACATAACTAATTCAATTATGTTTAACATCCTTAAGCATCCAAACAGGACAAGCGGTTGGCAAAAGGGAGAGTGAAAGGACTTCCATGCATCAATAATTAAGAGTAATAAACAATGATGATGGAGAATAAAGTCATTTAGTTCACAAGTCATGAATTCTATATGACACTAGTAACACCAAATAAGTCACGGGTACATAAACATATGATATACATGTATAGTGGCTAACATGTCAATGTATAATAGGTCAAACTAATCATATGGAAGGTATTACGATCCTATGATAATGTGTGTAAGACATGGATGAATTAAGTGCAATATGATAGATATACATATCAATGTAGATCCAAATAGAACAAGTATATAACACAATAACACATCAAAACACGGAAGCACAAACAAGACTACCATCAGAACCAAATAGAAGTTTCTCAGGGCAACATCGACTCATCCCCACTGACTCGATAATCCATTCCAAAAAGATGCCTAGTTGTTTCCTAGAGGGACAATATACTTTTGGGTGAACACCAACCATAAGGAAAACCTTCAAACGAATTTTTCTCCGAATGAACAAAGACTTCAAAGGAACTCTCGGTACAAAAGATGACATCCAACAGATTTCTTAGGATCACTCATCAAGACCTCATTTTGGTATTGTACTCTCTCAAGACAATCACCACTCTAACTTATATACCAGTTCGTAACAAGTTAGACCCATAAGGTTTGGAACATAGGTGACCAACATGAAAGGTATTTAGAAGGAACCAAAGGGGCAAGGTAAAAGAAGAGTATTGAAGAGAGAAAAGGAGTTGTCATGACAGTTTATCGAGGTTCTCAAAGACCGCAAATAAAACTTCACCAAGAATCTAAGGTCCTGGTCAATCAATAGGTCAACTTGCTATCTTATCGGGTCTCATCATTAACAAGTTAGCTTGAATATAGAGTCTCTCCCCTAACTAAGTAGACAAGCAAGAATAACATCATCTTATTGGAACATGGAGATATAAGGCATCAATTACACAAGTCAGACAATTATAAGATAACGAGTAGCCACATAAGCAATACATCATAATTATCCATCATCGTTCATATAAACAAGATAGAGGTGCATGGCATAACTTCATAAAATCTCATAAAGTCACAACATATGAACGATAACACGTCGAGGGTAGGAGGGACAATGTCATATCAATGACATAAATCCTATTTTATGAATAAACAATTCATGTCTATTAATTGATTCACATACATTTTAGTCGAGTTGTATACACATGATCCTTTTTTGAACGAATTTCACACATGAGAGCAATATCATTAGAATTCATCATGTAAGGCATCACTAAATAGATCATAGAACAATATCATGCCAAAACATCTCAAATAATCATATAAGCGATGCATTTTGTGATCCCTACAAGTATTTCATAGGCGTCCCCATGAAATACTTGTACAAGTATCACAAAATCATCACAATGTTTTCACTAGATCAGACCAAGTACTTTACAAGCGTCCTTATAAAATACTTGTGTCGACTTTGTGAAAACATTATCAGTATAAGCAAGAATCAACAATTTGTATCATCCATAAGCATTTCTTATCCACTCAACCATGAAGTCTCATATTTAGAATATCATGGCTCTCAAATCAACAAACATAGTTTCTCAGTCCTCAAAACCATAAGAATTTAATGATGTAGTTCAAGAAAAGGGGGATTTCTAACCCTTAAAACAATCAAACAACCCAATCATATTTTGTGCTTCCGCACGAGAACCTGTCCTATTACAACTAGCCAAACTCAAAAGAGACGACAACGAGTTTATATCAAGATACATATATATTACTTCTAAATGTGTAACTAAACCAAAACATTTATACAGTCAAATTGTAAGAGGTACAGAATCTTCTTAACACTCCGTCCTGTGAGAAAACCCCGCCATAGAAGCAAATCAGCAAGTAAAAGGGAACAGGTACCTGAAATTATACCACAAGTCAAGGTCGAGCTACTCATGCGGGACCGGAAGTCCTCACTGAGGCCATATAATACGCCTATACCTAGAAGAAAGGATGCTCTAATGCAGTACTGGAACTTAAATCACACAAGCATACTGACAGTTTATATAATGCAGAAAGCGATAAATTGGATCCACACAGAATGCCAAGTGGTATATCCCTCTACTACTCCGCCCCCTTTTTCATGAGTGGACCTGGCTAGTACGGTACCCATTTCCTCATGTTTGTGCACATAAATATGGTGTCATCATCATATCATCTCATCATATCACATCATCTCATCATATCATATCATCTCATCATGCTCATGCCCGATGATGCTGGGCTACTGTATCATCTCATATACTGACACAACGACTCAGGATAACCCGATGGTGCTGGGCTATCCTACAACCCTAGCAAAGACTCTAGGACTCATAGATAACAACCGTTCTATTTCAAACGCATAGAGAATAGGGATGCTCATTCACAAGTGCAAGTCCTAAGCATGATACTACATGACATGCTTTTATGCATATGCAACACCTACATACTATATGACACATCAGGCATGAAGTCCTATCACTTGAGCAAGCCCCGAAGGACTTACCTGGAGTCTTCAAATTCAATTAGTCGGCAAACAACCCACTCAGAGAATCATCCATCGGAAAACAAGCCACTCAAAGAACCATCCAATCACACTAGCAAATAATAAGCAAGGAATAGCTCATCAATACATATTTAATTAACATACAAGAAGGCTTTCAAGTAATCACAAGATTCAACAATATTTCATCTAAATAATCTAACTTTCTCATCATGACCATCATTCTCAATTAACCTTATTCTCATCAAGTATGACACTCAGTTCAAAGTTTTATCAAGATCATCAAAACATCTTACTTCAGATCAAGCTCAGGTTTTCCTTAACAATTTACTCAAGTAATTCATTGATTATAAAATCCTCCAAAAACATAATAAATATACGCTAATGGACCCCAATTACTAATACATTTTATTCTTATTAGTTAGATAAATCTGATTTATTTAACTCATCTTCCAATCAGTTAAATCCTAGCCAAATTTTATCTTGTTTAATATTAAGCCATAATTAATACCCAATTCATTATTTACCATTAACAAAACACACTAAGAATAGAAGGCCAATACCGAATTAATTGATTTTTCAGATCCACGATAGCAAGTAATTTAACTTCAATGATCTAATTAAATACCAAAACTCCAAGTCTCATACCAAACAAATAAATGGACAAAATCGAGTAAATCCGAAATCAAATACTAATCCAAGCTATTTAGTCAACCAGTGCATCCTAAATCTCAAATTTAATTCTTTCAAACAACCAACAGTTGATCCAATCAAAACAATAAGTCCTACCCAACCAAAGGAGTTCAAGGATTAAGAATTTATACCCCGCCCTAGGATTCAGAATGAAGGATGACAAGGCTTGACGGCTTGGAAGGTTCATGGTCGCAGGTTCAACGTAATCGAGCTCGACATCACAAGAAAGGAGCTTGACACGGGGGGAGGCTCCGGTGGCTGCTAACACCTAGTGTCGTCCGGCGGAAATAAACATAAGGAGCAAGAGGAGATGATGGCTCCTCGGTTCTTCGAGCTCAGCCGGCGGCGACTACGGGAGTGAGAGGGGAGGTGTCGACTCCGGTGAGCTTGACTCGTCGGTGGTGTAAGGGTTTCGTCGAGGTCGGTCAAGAGAGAAGGTCGGGCAGAGAGAATCGCCGGTGTGAGGAGAGGAGGGCTCGAGTAGGGAGAGGGGTCGAGGAAGACAAATGGAGCGAGAGGGGAGTACAGAAGCAAACGAATCGGGAGGGAGAAACAAGAGAGTGAGCGAGACGAAGAGAGAGACGAGACATCGAGCTCAGATCCAGAAATTATAGAGAGGATCGGCGGATGGAGATCTGAAATGAGGAGGAGAGAGATTAGGCTCCTAAGGGTTATAAGGGTATATATATACCCGGTGAATTAGGGTTAGGTTAGCTTTAGAAAAATTACAAAATAAAACCGTTATTTCTAGATTTTGGAAATATTCACACAAAAAATAACAAAATTCAACTCAATCAATTTTATTCAATTTAAATATGCCATAAAATTTATCATACTCTCTTTGATAGGTTCAAAACAATATTTATTTCTTTGAAATCGGATATACGCCGGAATTTGATTTCAATAAAATAGAAATCATTTTGATCGAGGATGGAGATTTTCAAAATTTTTAAAATCTCAGAAATTTAATATTTAATTTAATCAAAAGTCATAAAATAATATTTTAAAATTTCGGGTCTTTACATCATCCACCTCTAAAAACAAGTCTCGTCCGCGAGACTAAAATCCTTTTAAAAGCAACAAAACATTTCAATAACTCAAGTCAGCTCCTCCTATGGCAGTCAGCCAGATTTTCAAGGAATCAAACAGTTTACCCACCTCAAAGGGCTAATCCTAAATTCCACTTCCTAAGTTCATTACTCATGATCAGTTTCAACATCAAACTTAAGTATTAACATATCCAAAATATCATCCTACCAAGATTCATCATCTTATCAGGTCATATAATCATAGAGATCTACACATTGCTATCGACCAGAAAAGAACACAATCATGATGAATAACATATGCACTCAGAAAGGGAAACCAAAATCAATATGTTAAAAGGTCACCATGTTGGCCCACCACGCTTCCTCTGCCCACTCTGATCAATCTATAAACAAGTATACAAGGATGACGCAAGGCCCAAGTTGTAACAGAAGGAAAGAGAGGCCAAGGGGCAATTCGACTAACTCTTGCCACGAAGATAGACTCGGATAGTATATGTTAAAGCGGGATAGGAGAATTTCATTGATGCCCATGAGAAACCCTTAAGGTCAAGATCGCATAACTTAAATGATCATATAACACATCAAGTCATAAATCACACAACATTGTAATCTTGCACACTAACATGGACCTATCTCAAGAGACAATGGCAATACGATTCTAGTGTGAGTGTCATAACGTTTGATAAGGTACAAGGTAAATAATCTAATCGTTGTCGGAGCAATTTCAATATATATACTACTATCAAATCAAGTCCTCACTAGTAAGGGGTATCACATATAATGACTAGAAAATGCTATTTAGGTACAACATTCATAGGTACACACAAGATGGATCTAGGTTTTGGAAATACTCACACAATAAATAATAAAATTCAACTCAATCAATTTTATTAAATTTAAATATGCCATAAAATTTATCATACTCTCCTTGACGGGTTCAAAACAATATTTATTTCTTTGAAATCGGATATACGCTGGAATTTGATTTGAATAAAATAGAAATCATTTTGATCGAGGACGGAGATTTTCAAAATTTTCAAAATCTCTGAAATTTAACATTTAATTTAATCAAAAGTCATAAAATAATATTTTAAAATTTCGGATCTTTACATTTCCCCTAACAAAATGAATGTCAATCTCGATATGCTCGGTTCACTGGTGTTAGACCAGGTTCGATGATAGGTAGATTGCATAAACATTGTCGTAGTAGACCAATGTAGGTTGACCAAAGCGGAACACGGAGCTAACATAGGAGGTTGCGGAGCCAGTATGTCTCAGCGATGGCATTGGCGACACCACGATACTCAGCCTCGGTACTGGATCGAGAGATGGTCGCCTAACGCTTAGAAGACCAAGAAATAAGGTTAACGCCAAAGTAGACTTCGTAGCCTGATGTAGAGCGACGAGTTTCGGGACATCCCGCCCAGTCAGCATCTGAATAGGAGTAAGAGTATTGAAATGGCAACGACTCAAGTGCAGGCCCATATCACTGATGCACTTGATGTACCAGATTATTCGCTTGAGGGACTGGAGGTCATGCTCACAGGGATCATGCATGTATAAATAAATCTGCTGGATTGGAAATGCGATGTCCGGTCTAGTGAACATCAGATATTGCAGGGCACTTGCAAGGCTTCGGTAGGTTGTAGGGTCTGCAACCTTAGGACTAGAGGAAGCTTCGAGTTTGGACTTGCAGTCCACAAGAGTGGTGGTGGGTTTGCAGGAGGTCATCCGAGCTTCGTTAATGATCTCAAGGGCATATTTCTTTTGATGGAGAAACAACTCATCGTGAGAGCGATTCACAAACATGCCCAAGAGATAGCTCAAGGGGCCAAGGTCAGTCATGGCAAACTCGGAGCACAACAGAACCATTAGTTGGGATAATATGGTAGAGGAGGAGGCGGTGAGCACAATATCATCCACATAAAGTAGAAGGTAAGCAGTGGTAGAGAGTGATCGTATTGACTGCTTAGAAAGCCTATCCGGTGAAGGTATGTGGCGAATGACTGATATCTTCAAACCATACAGAGACTTCCTAAGTAGGCAGACGTGTGAAGGGTGAGAGCGATCATATAATCCCAGAGGCTGATGCATATACACAGTTTCCTGCAGGTTACCGTGCAGAAATGCAATTTTGACATCCAATTGGTGGCTAGGCCAGTCCTTGTTAAAGGAAATTCTCAAACCATTGTGTATAGTAGTGGGTTTTATGATTGAGCTAAAAATTTCATCGCAGTCCACCCCGACCTCTCGAGACTTGCCATTGACCACAAGACAAGCCTTGTGACGTTCAAGAGTGCCATCAGACCTGTACTTGTGTTTGAATAGCCACATGTAGTTAATGATATTATAGTCCCGAGGCCTAGGAGCGAGGTCCCACGTGCCATTTTTAATTAAAGCACTAACTTCGTCTACCATGGCGGCATGCCAGTTCGGGTCCTACAAGGCTTTTTGAGGGGATCTAGGAAGGGGAGAAATGGGGGTGGTTGGTTTCAGAAGGTTATATTTGGGGTTGGTTTGAAAATGCCGAATTGGGATCGGGTTTTCATGGGTGGGGCAGATGGTGCCGTGGGTGTGTCAAGGGCAATGGGGTGCCGCGGGCGCGTCAAAGGCAGGGGATGGAGGGTGATGTGGCACGGCCGCGACAGGGGGTGCCGCGGGCGCGTCATGGACATGGGGGGAGGGGTGCTGTGGGGGCGTTGGGGCTGAGGGTGGCCTGATGTAAGATATGGCGGAGAAGAGGAGGGAAGTCATCGCTAGTGGGTGGAGATTGTGGCGGGGTGAGGGTAGGGTTGGATGTGGAAGCAAAGGGGAAGGTGTGTTCATCGAAAATTACATGGCGAGATGTTAAGACCTGATTGGAATCTAGGTGAAGAAAACGGTAATCCCTATGGTTGGTTGAGAAAACCTAAGAAGACACACTTTGTGGACCTCGGGGAGAGCTTGTGAGGGGCGGTGGCACTCAAGTTGGGGAAGCAAAGGACACCAAACACCCAAATATGATTCTATGAGGGATAGCGATGATAGAGTGATAAGGTTGGGATGGACTTGTCAATGGCTTTGGTTGGAAGTATATTGTGGAGGTAGGTAGTCATGCGGAGGGCTTTGACCTAGAAGGAGAGTGGTAGGGAGGCGTGTTGTAAAATAGTTCCGGTTTTATCATTTCGAGTGCGAAGGATGCGTTCCACTTTTACATTTTGAGGGGAAGTTTGTCGAACTCGCCTCCCATATCACATTGAATTGACTTGATTGATCTATTAAATTGGGTTTCAAAAAACTTGTGAAAATTGACAATGTGCCCATTTGTTTCTGATTTATGGCAAAGTGGAAAAACCCAAAAAAATTAGTGAAGTCATCAAAAACCACCAAATAATAATGAACACCACTAACTCTTGGAATAAGAGATGTCCACAAATCGCAATGTATAATGTCAAAGGGTGCAAAAGTAAGGGAATGAGAAATATTAAAGAGGAGTCTTTTTCTCTTGGCGATCTCGCATGAGTTACAGACGACCGATGCTTTATTACAAGAAATAAAATGACTAGAGCGGAGGCTATGTAAGAAATGATCGCCAGGGTGGCCAAGACGAGCATGCTATGCGTCGGAACCAAGTGTGTTGTTGATAGAAAGAGCAACAGGGGGTGGCCAGCGGGCTGCAGTTAAGGGGTACGGTAGAGGTCACCGGAACCATTGCACTGCATGATTGGCCCCCCCATACGTAAATCCTTCACAAGAAAACCAAAAGGATCAAATTGAATGGCCACGTGATTATCGATTGTAAATTGATGAACAGAGATGAGGTTTTTAACTAGGTTGGGGGCAAGAAGCATGTTTTAAAGGCAAGGGGGTGGGGCAGTGGGAGGGTAGCTTGATTTGAACTGAAAATAGGAAGGGTGTTCCCGTTTCCGATATAGATAGAAGGTAAAGTGCTAGAATTAAAAACAGTGTGTAGGTTACCTTGGTTGTTCGTCATGTGTGAGGAGGTCCTGGTATGCATATACCAGTTTTCGTCTGGCTGTTGGAGCCCTATGATATACAATGCAACGGAGAGCTCGGTATGTTGAGGTGATGTGGCCGACTGGTGAGAGGAGTAGAGAGCCTGGGAGATGGCCGACGACATCGGGTAAATTTGATATTCTGTATATTATTACGTTTTATTAAAAATTATGAGAAATAATAAAAATCAAATATTTTGGATCAGATATAGTATATAATTACAAGCACTACAACTTATGAACCACGTCTTTAATTTTAGAATTTTAAAATTATCGCAAAATGATCAAATCATGATTTTTTTAATTTAAAAAAGAAAAAATTGACAAACCCGAAATCGACCCGAAATGACCTGAAACTCGGTAAAACCTGAGTTCGAGTCAACCCGGATATATACGGAACTCGTTTTATCCGGGACCCGTTATACCTAGGACCCGAAGTGACCCGACCCGAACCCGACCCAAATGACCCGTTTGACAGGTCTAGGTGAATTGGACGCATCATCGACGCAGGTGGGTAACTAGCCCAAGTCGAATAAGGGCATAGCGGATGTGGCGTCCACTGTTGATGTGGATACCACGAAGGAGGATAGGAGGAGCGAGCGTTGAGGTATCAGCCTGGGGTGCCGCGGTCGCCACATTGGGTGTCGCGCCCGCGTCTCTGGTTGCCACGACCAAGATCCCGTCTTCCCCGTTGTTGGTTATTTGGGCGGGGCTGAGTGGCTGAAGAGGACTGAGGGTAAGGATCCATGGGCAGGAAGTTCTTCGAAGACACAAGGACATGGGACGGTGCCTGAGGGCGGCCCTATCGACTCTCCTCCCTGGAGAGCATGTTGCGAGCCACCATGAACATCGGGAGTGGAGACGTGTTGCTTATCATGCCACCCACGATATCAAACTTAGTGGAGAGGCCATTAATGAGTTAAACAACAAGGTACTCTTCACTAACCTTGTGTCCAACGTCGCCATGTTGATCAACAATGGCCTTGATGTTAAGACGATAGTCAGAGATGGTTGAGAAACTCTCCTGACGAGTGTTGATGAACTTATTCTCAAGATCTGCAGTCCTAGCGGATTGATTGTCGTGGAACAGGCCCTTGATGCGAAGCCAAACGTCGCGAGCGGTGGAACCGGGTTGGAGGACGGTAATCAATACATCCTCGTAGATGGTGGCATAGATCCATCCGAGCATAATGGAGTCAAGGAGGATCCACAAGTGCTCAGAGATATCGGTTCGGTGGTCAGAACCGTCGATGTGGGTGATGACATCATGGCCGCGACACACGGTGGTGAAGAGTTTTGCCCAGGTGTGGTATTGGACCTTCTTGAGCGGAGTGGAAAGGGTTTTGGTGTGGTGGGGGATTAACGATTTCAGCCATCGTGTAGGGTTAGTTAGGTCCAGTGGCGGCGGTGGCAGCGGCTAAGGGATCGAGAAGTTTTGTGAAGCAGAGGAGAAAAAATTAGGGTTCACAAAAAAAACCTAATACCATGTAAGACTTTGGATAACTGAGTCCTTGAGGGATCTCGGAGGCTTACTTCTGTATATATATTGGTAGGGTAAAAACCCCGGGTACAATCGTAACTGTATAATGGATATGCACAAATAAATAATATCCTAAAATAATACTACGTATCTGCTAACAAGTAGTTGTTTGAGTCCTATGTAAAATGACCTGCAATTTTCTTTCCTAAATGCGGGTTGGCAGATGTAAGCTTTGCGAAATGGATCCACTCTGCCGCCCTTCTACATACTTGGAGTAATGCAGTCCGCTCAGCCTTCTGTCGTAGGGATTTACTACAATGGTAGCGAAGGATTGCCGAGTTCTAGTAGAGGAGCATGCTCGCTAACAACGGAGCAAGAACTACCTGTGCAAGTTGTCTATAATGCTTCCAGCGTCTACTTCCTCTGAACAAAAAATGCTCGGGCCTTCGATACTGAACCACAACAGTTTAGGATTCTCCTTTGCTCTGGAACCTTCTAATGTACATATTTATACCTATTTTATTCGCAAGTTTTGACATCATATTTCATTCGATTCCTCAAACAAGGGTTGAAAACAAGAGGAATTTGTGTAGAATGAGCTAAAGTGCAAGAAATAGAGTCTGCACAAGTTTTGGTTTGAATATGCAGGAATTGGATTGAAATTGGAGTCAAAACGAAGAAGCCAAGTGAAGCTGAGTCGAGGTCGATATCGACCACCAACATCGATATCGACTACAGTCATCGACACAATTTCTGAATGTCGAGATAGACCACACAGACCAACCAAGAAGGCACTCGATATCGACTACCTGAGGTCGATATCGACCATAACACAGAAATCGAGTGGAGATGGACAAGTCGAGCAGAAACAGCGACGTCGATATCGACCACTCTAGTCGATATCGACCATACTTCGATAGAAGATAGACACGTTTTTCGAGACTCAAATTGAGGATTCTATCTTCTAGGCCACGAATTATCTTGTAACTTTAGATAGATAGCAACTGAGAATTATCTACTTTTACCTTAGTTGTTTTAGAGTTTTATCAAAATAAAAGATCTATCCTACTTGTGGGGATAGAGTTTAGAGATTAGATAGAAGATACCATCCTTGGATAGCAAGGATTGGTAGCCTATAAATAAAGCCCTAGGGGCTGGTTTTTTATTCATCCAAGCAAGAAAGACAATAGCATTAGGCAATAAAGTTAGAGTTTTAGTTTTGAGCTTTAAGGTTTCGGCGCTTGCGATAGTTGGCGTTGAGATTGTAAAGAATCAAAGTTTTCCATTAATGCAAGTTTATTAATTTCAAAGCATGTCTACATTCAACATGAGCGAGTAGTCGCCCTTTCTTCTAGGGTCGGGGTGAGCCCGACGATAGCCATGGTGGTAAGGTTTGTATGTCGCTAAAGAAGGTATCTTTTATCTCGCTCTACCTTTTGCTTCATCTTTAAATGCGAATTTAAGGAACTCATGTTGTGAAACTTGGGTAGTAATTAGGGTTTCTATTCGAAAGATTATAAACTCAATTATGACAAAGGTAGACGCAAATTAGGTTAAGTAATTGCAAGATCTCTTTTCCTATTTGCCGGTTTAGGTGAAAGCCTTTTCCTTTATGATGAAAGCATGCCTATTTAGTGGTTTCTTACTTATTCTATCATGGTTGTCATCGCGGTAATCCTTGGCTTTGGAAGATCTTTTCTTTCTTAAGTTTACATCTATATTTGCCTAACGTTCGTTGAGTTATCAAAAAACCCAACACCCTCGTTTACATCCGTTCATTACTCATTTGCCAATCTTAAATCTTCGGCCTTTCTTTGCCGACAAAAGAACTAACCTCTGCAGGAAAACATCGATATCGACCTCGACTTCGATATCGACCACTATGCTAGATCGACGGTCTTCTGAGTCGATCTCGAGTCTCTTGAGTTCCTGCTGCTGAAGTCGATATCGACCCCCAACGTCGAAATCGACCCTTTTGTATCGACTGACAGTCTTCTGAGCCAGTCGATCTCGCTGACTAACATCTATATTGACCTTTCTAGACGATATCGACTGTCGTTTTTGTCTCTGCAGGTCTTCTGTTGCAGAAAGCATCGACAGCCAAGGTCGACATCGAGGTCTGTGCTCGAGATCGAGGCTTCTGGTCGAACATTCAGGACGTGTCTTCAACGCTACTAGGATCCCGCTGACTCGCTTCCTTGTTAATAGGAGGAAATCGAGTATCTCAAATACAAATATAAAGATGTATAAATGTAAACCGACTCCTAGCCTATGCAAATAATTACAAGACTTCCTCCCGTTATAGTGGAAGGGTAGTCAGGATCGATCCACGAGGAGGCGTGTCAGCGGGATCCTAGTAGCGTTGGAAAATCTCACGTCTTGCGTCGACCAGAAACCTCGATTTTGAGCTGAGACCTCGATGTCGACCTTGGCTGTCGATGCTTTCTGCAACAGAAGACCTGCAGAGACAAAAATGACAGTCGATATCGTTGTTAGCAGACAGAATTGACTGGCTCAGAAGTCTACCAGTCGACACAGGTGGTCGATATCGACGTTGAAGGGTCGATATCGATGTTCAGTAACTTAGCAGTGATGATCATCATCGACTCAGAAAACTGTCGACGCAACTCAGTGGTCGATATCGACGTTGAAGGGTTGATATCGATGTCTTCTCCTGCAAAGTTGTTAGCTTTTGTCGTCAAAGAAAGGCCGAAGTCTTTAGGATGGATGAGGATGCGATGAACAGAAATAAACAGAGGTTTTTGGTGAATTAACTTATATAAAAAGCAACTCCTAGGATTAGGATTTACCACAATGTTAACCAATGCATGCGATAAGATAAATAAGACGGACAATTGCGCTATTTCACCCGAGGGACAAGCTTTCGCCGTACACCAACTCTTAGGATTACTCTTGCAAATAAACCTAATTGTCTCTACCAATTTTATGTTTATAACTCAAGTTGTTAGCATGAATGGCTTTTCTTTCGATTAGGACTAAACATAGAATCGTAGGAGATGATATAGACACAACGATATCAACATCTAACACTTACCTCAAACACGCATGGCTAACATCGGGCTCACCCCGACCCTAAGAGCTTGGGGGACTACTCGCACCTCATCATGGAACTCATCATAGATTGAAAGAAATAAACTTGCATTAAAATATAAACTTCCGAAGCTTTACAACTCAACGTCGGCTTTCGCAAATGCCAAACCTTAAAACTTCTCTCTAACTCTATTGAATGTAATTGGATGTGTTGATGGATGATTGATTGCCAGCCCCCTAGGGCTTTATTTATAGGCTACTAACCCTTGCTAGCCAAGGATTGTAACTTCTATCTAAACTATGAACTCTATCCAAACAATTAGGATAGGTCTTTTATTTTGATAAAACTTTAAACAACTTAAAGGTAAAGATAAATCTCAGCTGCTAACTATCTAAAAGTACAAGATAATCCGTGCCTCCTTGAAGATAAAGTTTCCAATCCGCGTCTCGAAATCGAATCTATCTTCTGTCGAGATAAGGTCGATATCGATGTTGAAGGTCGATATCGATGTCTATATTTCGGCTCGACTTGTCAATCTCAACTCGATGTCTATGTTGATGTCGATGTCTATGTTAAAGGTCGATATCGATGTTGAAGGTCGATATCTACCTCTGCTCAGCTTCACTTGGCTTCTTCGTTTTGACTCCGATTTTAATCCAATTCCTGCATATTCAAACCAAAACTTGTGCAGACTCTACCTTATGCACGTTAGCTCATTCTACACAAATTCCTCTTGTTTTCAACCTTTGTTTGAGGAATCGAATGAAATATGAAGTCAAAAGATGCAATAAAAAGAGGTACAAATATGTACATCAAAACACTCCATACTTAGACTTGCTTGTCCTCAAGCAATAACCAAGCATTAACCAACACCTACAAGACATCCTTCAAGACTTCGCCCTTGTCAAAAGCAACATCATAAGAGGTAGCAAAGCAAAGCAAGTGAATTTAACGTCATAGCTTATATTTAGGTGATTCATAGGCATATGCAATTTTTTGATCCAACCTCACATGGATAATGTGTTTGCACTCAACTCTCATGTGTTTTAGGCTATGAAGATTAACTCTCAACTCAATTCCATACACAATCTCATAAACATTGCAATTTATAAAAATCCACTTCGCAACCAATTATGAAAATGCAATAAGAACTATCAGGAGGACTTTCGCTCAATGGAAGACTTCAAAGAAGACTCCATTCGGTGGGGTTGTAATGGGGCTTGGTAAGGAATAAAAGCCATGGAATTATTTGGCTATGTGGTGCTTTTATAATTCGGGAATCAAGACTCCTAAATCTCAACACTTGCAATATCCAAACCATAACTCTTCAATGTTGCACTTTTCCAAGCTCAATTCTCCATAATGCTCTTTCTCAACTCATCTTTCCATAATATGCTCTAAAGATGCACTAAAAGATGTAAACCATACTATCAACCCTTCTTTCAAACTCTAATATGCCTCTAAAAAATATAACACTTGTATGAAATAAATAAAGGACTTAAAGATTTTGGCTCATGCACTATATACATATATCTCTCTTTTTTTCTTTTTTTTTTTCAGATTTTTTTGACGAAAATAATAAATAAATACTAAAAAAACATGCGCATTTATATGTTGAGCCAAAAATCCTTTTACAAAATATGACAAAATGTAAATATGCACCAACCCATAATTTCCTTGCTCAAAACTGGACAATATGCACTTTTATTTCCACAAGGCATTAGTCCAGCCAATCTAAGTCTCAATTCCCAAATGGGGGTCAAGCCCAATTCGGCTAGGGATAATTTTGTGGAGTTTGTAATTTCAGGCTCAGGCTAATTTTTCGGCTTCAAGCAGAGATAATGCAGGGTAGGTAAAGAGAGGATAAAAATGGCTTAAAAGATGCCTCCATCATTTAATTCTCGTAAACATAGACATATTTATTTATTGGCTTTGAATAACTATCACAACATTTAGAGATGCATAGGAAGAGTAAATTCACTCAAGAAAGCGGAGGGATTTTTGATGTTCTCCCTATAGGCCAAAATTCTCACAAGGACAATTTTTGTTGGATTTGCTTTTTAGCCTAGGATCATATGTGCTCAATTTCATCACAAGTTCACAATCTACATAAAAATTTTAAGAACTTAGGCTAAACCATCCAAATATGCCATAGGATTTACGTGATCAAGTCAGCTATTGAGTTTTCATCATAGGACATCTAAGTAGGGTTTAAAAACAAACTTAAAAATAAACATGCATTTTTTTTTGTATTTTTGACATTTTTCTATTTTTTTGGATTTTTTTGACATTTTATAAAAGTAAAACTAAGAAAAAAAATTTAAACATGAACGCAATGTGAAGAAGAAACCAAGTTATGACCATAAGACATGTTTTTTTCCCCACCCCATACTTAAAATATACAGTGTCCTCACTGTATTAAAAAGAAGAACAATGGTAGAGAGAAACTCACAACGCAAACTGCAGATTCAGGTCGATTTCAGATTTGGTCGATGCCAGAAGTCGATATCTATGTCAGTGGTCGATGTCGACTGCATCTGTCGAAGTCGAGGAAGAAAGTGAAGACAAGGGCTGCCTGATTGGGGTCGATATCGATGATTATGGTCGATATCGACCTTTGCTTTTCTACTCCTGAATCCTCGATGTCGACTCCAGGAGATGGCTTGACCCTGGGGGGTCGATTTCGACTGGCCTGGTCGATTTCGACTGCCTCCACAGAAGCTTCTTTCCTTCTTCGTCGTTTCATCTTGCTTAGAAACCTGAAATCTTGGTTAGTTTAATAGATAAAGCCACAAATTATCTCAGTTTTAAAAGTTTAAAAATCCTAAAATCCTAAAAACCATCTATGAAAAATTTAAAGGTTTTATGTACATGCTCTAGAGTTTTGAGTCGCTAGGCCGACTTCTCCGTCAATTCTTTATGAGCCTTTAACGCAGGGACCCTTCAAGCGTGAGCCTTCTCCTGGATCATCTAGGTCCTTTTGGTAGTATCTAAGTTCGGCGACCAAGGCTTCTTCATTGTTAGGTTCTTCTTTAGGCGCTTTCCTTCTCTTTCTTGACCTAACTTTAGCAATATAGGCAAACCATTGAGCTTTGACCCTCTCATTAGTTGAATTATCAATAATTAGCTTAATTGATTTATCAATAAGGGACAGAGGAGGGTTAGGCGTCATACCTGGGCTTACTTGTTTGGGCCCGAAACAGAAATCTTCGGGCTGAGGGGTGGTCGGTTTCGACTAAGGTAGGTCGATTTCGAGTTCTGTGGTCGATATCGATATGTGGAGGTCGATTTCGACCTCTGTGACCCCATACTTAAGCTCCTGGAAACAATCTGGCATACTTGATTTTGACCAAGGGGGGTCGATTTCGATGTTTTTAGTCGATATCGACTGGTTCCAGTCGATGTCGACCCTGCTTGCTGTTTCCGTCCTTGCTAACAAAAATTTTCTAAGCTTCTCCTTAGCCGGCGAGAGGACTACTTGCTCCAGGTGCTTTGTTTCGCTCATGGTTGGGTTGAAAGAGAATTCTATCACTTCGTTCCCTATAGTAAAGGTTAGTTATCCTCGACATACATTGATATTGGCATCAGCAGTAGCTAAGAAAGGCCTACCAAGGATAATAGGTACTATAGGATCTTCAGGCATCTCCAATACAATGAAATCAGTAGGCACAAAGAACTTACCTACCTTTACCGGAACGTCATCAACTATACCTGTGGGCCTGACGAATGAGTTGTCGGCCATATAGAGTTTCATGTCCACAGGTTCAAGTGCGCCAATGTTTACCTTTTGCCAAATAGAAAGAGGCATGAGACTTACGCTTGCCCCTAGGTCACATAGGGCTTTGTAGCGATGTTGGCCAAGTCCCACAGTGATTGCAAACTTCCCTGGATCACTTCTCTTCTCAGGGAAGTCCATCTTTGAGCACTCCTCTGCGATCTCTACCATGGATCTCTTCTTGCTAAGGATGTCTTTCAGGAATCGCACATAGGCGGGCGTCTCGCTTAGGGCTTCTGTAAGATGAATGGTAACGTTAAGACCTTGAAGAATTTTTACAAATCGCCTAAACTTACCTTTGGTGGGATTCTCCAATGCTTTGGAAGGGAATGGCAATGTCTTCTTTGGTGGAGGGGCCAAAACGGTGGTCGGAGGGGCCTGCTGGACATCGACATCGATTGGGATGTGGTCGATATCGATGGGGATGGTCAATGTCGACCTCTATTTTGGCTCCTCAGGCTCTGCAGTATCATCGACGTCGACCCTTGGGTCGACATGGTGGTCGATATCGATCTCTGGCTCGACATCGACTGGTCTGTCGATGTCGACTGGATCTGCTGCTTTCTCCGATTCCATTCGTGGCTTTTGTACTTTGTTGCCACTCCTTAATTGCATGGCTGCGACATGGCCCATCCCGGATTACCCCTTAGGATTTGTAGTGGGTTGCCCAGGGAACATTCGGAACAGTCTAGGGATTTGTGCTGCCAATTGACCCAGTTGGGTCTCTACGTTCTTTTTCCAAATATCCATCTCCCCAATCCTTGTGGTAAGGTGATTGAGTTAAGAATGGATGACATTGTTGGATTGATCATTCTTAGCGTGATTCCGCCTGATTTCATCCAGCACAAGTTGAAGATCATCCTTCTTTTGGTCTCTCTCCGGGTGCCCAGGAGCTCTATAAGGCGGGGGTCCCTAGGGTTAACCGGGTTCCTTTGTGATTGATGGAACCTTTGGTCTCCCCAATATTGGTGATTGGGACCTCTCATGTAGCGCCCCTCTTGGTGAGTCTCCGCTAGTTGTATTTGTTCAGCATGGGGGCACTCGATGGTGGTGTGCCGCTGCGATCCGCATTCAATGCAATCTTGGGTCGCTGAAAGGAACCTCACTTGCTTTTGGAGCTTTTGAAGTTGATCTCTATGGAATTGCTCCTTCACGTCCGGATCGATTATCTTGGAGGGTTCATATAAGGGCATGGATGGGGCAGGCCTCGACGATAATGATGTCTCAGAAGCCTCAAGAGTCCCATATATGTTGTCGAACTCCACCAACCTCTCTATGGTGTCCCAAGCCTCTTGTGGAGCGAGTTCAAGGTAGCCATATGAGGTGTAGGTGTTGATCCTCTCCTTGGTTGCAGCATCAAGAGAATTGTAAATGATCTCCTGAATCACGTACGGTGGTTGGCCATGCGTCGGGCATGATCGTAGTAGGTCCTTAAACCTTTCCCAAATAGTCGCCAGAGCCTCACCAGGCTTTTGTTTGAAAGCCGTGATTTTCTGTCGGATCAACGCCGTCTTAGAAGGAGGAAAGAACTTGTTGAGGAACACGTCCTTGACTTCATTCCAGGTGCGGAGCGATCTTGGGGCTAAGCTCTCCAACCATTGCAATGCTTTTCTTGTAAGGGACCAACGAAAAGCTTTTAGTTGGACATATGTGCCATAGGGCATTCATTAGGTTTTCCTTCATATTCATGCCTTCTTATTTCAGCAAGGAAGTTAGGTTTAATTTCAAAATTAGAGGCTGGGATAAGAATCGCCGATTCAGGCACTGTGAGCGTGGGGTGCATGTATTGCTTGGCATTCTGAGGGAGGGCATTGATTTGGGCTTCTATTTGCCTCCGACCTTCCTCCTCCCTATCCGCACGCTCCTTAAGTGCCGCCTCTCTAGTCCTTAAGTCCTCAACCTGCTTCCTTAGTTGCTCAATTTGTTCAGCCTGGTTCGCGTTGTCCGCCATGATTCTTTGAGCTTGGGCTCTTAGATGGAAATAGCGCTCAGGGTCATCTACTCCTTCAAATTCAGGTGGGCGATCAGCGCATCACATACACCTGCAAAACAAAACTAGGTAGAGATGTGAGATAGACTACTAGGGCGCGATTGATTGCCTCCCCGGCAACGGCACCAATTTGTTAATAGGAGGAAATCGAGTATCTCAAATACAAATATAAAGATGTATAAATGTAAACTGACTCCTAGCCTATGCAAATAATTACAAGACTTCCTCTCGTTGTAGTGGAAGGGTAGTCAGGATCGATCCACGAGGAGGCGTTTCAGCGGGATCCTAGTAGTGTTGGAAAATCTCACATCTTGCGTCGACCAGAAGCCTTGATTTCGAGCTCAGACCTCGATGTCGACCTTGGCTGTCGATGCTTTCTGTAACAGAAGACCTGCAGAGACAAAAACGGCAGTCGATATCGATGTTAGCAGACATAATCGACTAGCTCAGAAGTCTACCAGTCAACACAAGTGGTCGATATCGTCGTTGAAGGGTCGATATCGATGTTCAGTAACTTAGCAGTGATGATCGTCGTCGACTCAGAAAACTGTCGATGGAACTCAGTGGTCGATATCGACGTTGAAGGGTCGATATCGATGTGTTCTCCTGCAAAGTTGTTAGATTTTGTCAGCAAAGAAAGGCCGAAGTCTTTAGGATGGATGAGGATGCGATGAATAGAAATAAACAGAGGTTTTTAGTGAATTAACTTATATAAAAAGCAACTCTTAGGATTAGGGTTTACCACAATGTTAACCAATGCATGCGATAAGATAAATAAGACGGACAATTGCGCTATTTCACCCGAGGGACAAGCTTTCGCCGTACACCAACTCTTAGGATTACTCTTGCAAATAAACCTAATTGTCTCTACCAATTTTATGTTTGTAACTCAAGTTGTTAGCATGAATCCCTTTTCTTTCGATTAGGACTAAACATAAAATCGTAGGAGATGATATAGACACAACGATATCAACATCTAACACTTACCTCAAACACGCATGGCTAACGTCGGGCTCACCCCGACCCTAAGAGCTTGGGGGACTACTCGCACCTCATCATGGAACTCATCATTGATTGAAAGAAATAAACTTGCATTAAAATATAAACTTCTGAAGCTTTACAACTCAACGTCGGCTTTCGCAAACGCCAAACCTTAAAACTTCTCTCTAACTCTATTGAATGTAATTGGATGTGTTGATGGATGATTGAATGCCAGCCCCCTAGGGCTTTATTTATAGGCTACTAACCCTTGCTAGCCAAGGATTGTAACTTCTATCTAAACTATGAACTCTATCCAAACAATTAGGATAGGTCTTTTATTTTGATAAAACTTTAAACAACTTAAAGGTAAAGATAAATCTCAGCTGCTAACTATCTAAAAGTACAAGATAATCCGTGCCTCCTTGAAGATAAAGTTTCCTATCCGCGTCTCGAAATCGAATCTATCTTCTGTCGAGATAAGGTCGATATCGATGTTGAAGGTCGATATCGATGTCTGTATTTCGGCTCGACTTGTCTATCTCCACTCGATGTCTATGTTGAGGTCGATGTCTATGTTAAAGGTCGATATCGATGTTGAAGGTCGATATCTACCTCTGCTCAGCTTCACTTGGCTTCTTCGTTTTGACTCCGATTTCAATCCAATTCCTGCATATTCAAACCAAAACTTGTGCAGACTCTACCTTATGCACGTTAGCTCATTCTACACAAATTCCTCTTGTTTTCAACCTTTGTTTGAGGAATCGAATGAAATATGAAGTCAAAAGATGCAATAAAAAGAGGTACAAATATGTACAACATTCCTCGAGGATCGAACCTGATTCGCTACTACTATAGCGGGGAGTCTTGAATTTATTTGAAGGGGCTAAGAGTTGTATTGCTTTATATTTTATTATATATTTCGATTCAATTCTCCCCACGTCAAATTTTGGCGTTGTTGCCGGGGAAGCTATCAATCGCGCCCTAGTAGTTTATTTTCACGGTCCTTTTTAGTGTTGTTTTATAGGTGTATGCGACGTACTGGTCGCCAACCTGAATTTGAAGGATTAGACGATCCAGAACGGTTTCTCCATCTAAGGGCTCGAGTTCAAAGAATCATGGCAGACAACGAGATCCAGAATGCTTTCCATCTAAGGGCTCGAGTTCACTACCAGGGAAGCGACACTAAGGGAGCGTGTTGGAAGGGAGGAGGAAGCTAGGAGACGATATGAAGCTCAAATTAACGCCCTCCCACGGAATGCAAAGCAATACATGCATCCATCACTCACAGTGCCTGAATCGGCGATTCTAATCCCTACTTCTAATTTTGAAATTAAACCAAATTTTCTTACTTAGATTAGAAGACATCAATATGAAGGAAAACCTAATGAATGCCCTATGGCACATATATCGATCTTCTTAGACCTCTGTGACACTATTGCTTATGGACATAGTCTTGAATATGTCCAACAAAAAGCTTTTCGTTGGTCCCTTACAGGAAAAGCATTGCAGTAGTTAGAGAGCTTAGCCCCAAGATCGCTCCGCACCTGGAATGAAGTCAAGGACGGGTTCCTCAACAAGTTCTTCCATCCTTCTAAGACAGCCTTGATCCGATAGAAAATCACGGCTTTCAAACAAAAGCCTGGTGAGGCTCTGGCGACTGTTTGGGAAAGGTTTAAGGACCTACTACGATCATGCCCGACGCATGGACAACCACCGTACGTGATTCAGGAGATGATGTGCGCGCATATTGCCATATTTTCTATGCACATATGAATTCATTTTGTTGTCTTTTGCATGCACATTAATGGGAAAACATGGGAATAGTGTAGTTTATGCTTAAATGTCAAATATATGGGTTTGCACGAGTTTCCATGTGATTTCGCAGAAAACAGGATGAAAATGGATGAATTCAGAAGAGCGGAAAAGGAACTCGAAGTCTTCTGAAGAGGTCGAAATCGACTGAAGACCTCGACATCGAGTACATCGAGACATAGGAATCGAGCAGAAAGGAAACAGAGCATCTCGACACAGAAGAGGTCGATATCGACTTCTGGAGGTCGATATCGATGCTGCCAGATCGACCAAGTTGATAGAAGTCGAGTAGGAGAAGGAGAAGCTCGAGATAAGATTTTGGAGGGGTCGATATCGAGTGGAAGGGTCGATATCGACCATGCCAGCAGAGAAATTCGACTCCGATTTTGATAGAATTATATCCAATGCTTGCAATATCTATCCAAAGGTCGAAATTTCCTATCATCAACATCAGCTCTATCATGAGGAGGCTGATTTCACCATGAAGTTTTAGCTTTTACTTTTATTTATTTATTTATTTATCATAGAGAATAAAGATAAGGTTTCGAGTCCTTATCGTCATCTACAAATAGAAGCCATTAGGGCTGAGTTTAGATATATACACACGCAGAGAATTCAGTTGCAAGAGAGAGAGAGAGTGGCCGAGTGGAGTTGTAAGGCGAAAGCGGAGTGGCTTGTTCGGTTGTACTTTCTTTCGGAGTTTTAATTCAAAGTAGCTTTCTTTCAATAACAATGATGATGATGTGCATGATGAGGAGCGAGTAGTCAACCCACTTCTAGGGTCGAGGTGAGCCCAACGATAGCAATGTGAGGTAAGTGCATCAAAGGTATGACTTTTATGCGATTCCGTCTCCTACCACATGCATGATCCTTTGCGAAAGTTAGGGAGATTCATTATTTGCATTGTTGAAGCGAAAGCCACTCATATTGCGAACTTGAATTACTCATGAATTGGATAGTAACTCTTAGGAATTATGCGAGAGCCTCTAATCACCTAAGTGTTGATAACGAAAGTTATTTGACGGAAAGACATTAAAGTTCATATTTTTAGCATGAAACTTGCATTGTTATCGTTGTGGCATGAAACCCCGACTTTGGAAGCTTTTTAATTCATTAAATTCTTCATAAAAGTCTTAGTTTTGCTTCTGTTCATCTTCCCTCTCCATTCTATTTTCTTCGGATCCTTTTCCGACAAATTGGTTACAAAAACAGTTTCTGTGACAAGCATCGAAATCGACTTTAAGGGTCAATATCGAGTACTAACATCGATATCGAGGTCTCTGCTCGACGTCGACTTGCTGTTTTGTCTTCTGCAGGAACTGCGCTAGGAAATCGACCAGAACTGAGGTCGATATCGACCAGTATACTCAATATCGAGTGTCTGCTGAGGTCGAAAGCATTGATCGTGAGTACAACAAAGGAAGCGCTGACCTACCTCCTCGTGGATTCGATCCTGAATTACCCTACTACTACAAGGGAGGGGATTCTTGTATTATTTGTTTGGGACAGGGAGATAGTCTAGTTGTGCTTTATTTGATTCTCCTATTTTACATACGCCTATTCCCCTATTATTACCCTCATCGCGAACAAATTGGCGCCGTTGCAGGGGAGGCAATCATCGCGAACAAATTGGCGCCATTGCCGGGGAGGCAATCAATCGCCACCTAAATTAATCACGATCTTTTTCTAAGCTTATTCTGCAGGTTTATGCGACGTTCTGATCGCGGACCTATCCTGGAACCAATTGACGAGCCTGAACGTTTCTACCATCTTCACAACAAAGCAATTCGCATCATGGCTGACAACGAGACGCAGGCTGAGATCATAGAGCGGTTGAGAAAGGAAATCGAGGACCACAATGCTACAATCGCTGCTGAAAGGGCCGCTGCTGCTGCTGAGCGAGCCCGTGCTGACAGGGAGGAGGATGCGCGCAGACAAGCCCAAGAGCGGCTCAATCAGTATCCACACACGGCGATGCAATACATGCATCCGCCGCTTCATGTTCCTGAATCTGCCATTATAATTCCTCACTCCAATTATGAACTGAAAATTAACTTCCTATCTGAGATTAAAAGAAATACTTTTGAAGGAAGACATAATGAATGCCCCCTGCAACACATCTCTACTTTTATGGATTTATGTGAAACAGTTGCTGATGGAGTAAACTTAGAGTATGTGCGACTAAAATCTTTTCGATGGTCTTTGGCAGGAAAGGCATTACAATGGCTTGAAAGTTTGGCTCCACGATCACTAAGGACATGGGCGGAAGTGAAAGATGCATTCTTGAACAAATTCTTCCCACCTTCTAAAACGGCAATGCTACGACAAAGGATCACGGCTTTCAAACAAAAGCCAGGTGAAACCCTAGCACAGGCGTGGGAGCGCTTTAAAGACTTGCTGAGATCATGCCCGACGCATGGGCAACTTCCATATGTCATCCAAGAGATCTTTTATAACGCCCTTGATGCGCCGAATAAGGAGAGGATCAATTCATATACCTCCTATCGGTACATTGAGCTTACACCAACGGAGGCATGGGAGACCATTGAGAGGCTTGTGAACTTCGACAACACCTATGGGGCTGCTGCGGCCTATGATGCAAGGCCTGCCCCATCTATGCCACTATATGAGCCTCCAAGGGAGATAGATCCTGAAGTACGGCAACAATTCCATAACGATCAAACACGTCGCCTTCAAAAGCAAGTAAGGTTCCTGAGCAACAATCAACCTTGTCAGGAGTGTGGTTCAATAAGGCATAACACCAGTGCCTGTCCACATACTGAGCAAGTATCCATGGCGGAACAACATGAGGAGGTCAAATGGACGAGAGGCCCCTATGGAGGGGGCAATCAACAAAATTGGGGTGATCAAAGGTTTTATCAAAGGGATCCCCCAACCTATAGGGCACCAGGGCACCCTGAGCGGGAGACTAAGAAAGATGACCTGCAAATCATCCTTGATGAGATGCGGAGGAACCACGCTGAGTTCAAACAAGCCAATAACTCCGTCCATACTCAGCTGCAGGGCATCAATTCTAGACTTGGGGAGATCGACGTTTGGAAGCGCAACATGGAGACTCAAATGAGTCAATTGGCGGAAGCAATGCCCAAAGCGTCCGGATCACTCCCTGGATCCACTGTGCCCAACCAAAAGGGCAAAACCACAGGTCATATCGCGGCAGTAAATCTAAGGAGTGGGCGTCAATTACAAACGCCCGAGCGAAAAGTGGAGGAGAAGGAGCAGACGTCGATATCGACCACCCCTGTCGATATCGACCAAAGTGACATCGATGTCGACCCTCCTGTCGATGTCGACCCTAATTCTGCGTCACCACAGAAGTCGACTCTTCCAGTCGATATCGACCCCACTGCTGCCGATATCGACCTCACTACAGCCGCAGGAAGGAAGAAGGTGTTGCCATTCCCAACTAGAAAGGTGACTAAGGACCCAGCGGAAAAGAAGTTCCAACGGTTCGTGAAGATGCTCCAAGGGCTTAATGTCTCTATACCATTCACAGAGGCACTTCACGAGATGCCATCTTATGTAAGGTTCCTTAAGGATATCTTGGGGAAGAAGCGATCGCTCTCTGAGATCGCAGAGGAATGCAACAGGTTGGAGCTACCACAAAAGCGGGCGGACCCAGGTAAGTTTTCTATCGCTATAGGTCTAGGTCAATTCAAATTTAATGCTTTAGTTGACTTGGGCGCTAGCGTTAGCATGATGCCACTAACCATTTGGCACAAGGTAAAGATAGGTCCTCTGGAGCCCGTGGATGCAAGATTATACATGGCTAACAATACCGTAGTTATTCCAACTGGGATAGTGACAGATGTGCCAGTACAAGTAGGCAAATTCTTTGTCCCCGCTGATTTCCTAGTTGTTGACATAGCGGAGGACCCTGCTTGTCCAATTATTTTAGGTAGGCCATTTCTAGCAACCGTCGATGCCAACATTAGCGTGAAGAAAGGTTTGCTCTCACTCACAATTAGTGATGAAGTAATAGAGTATTCCTTCAACAAGACGGTGCAAAGTCAAGGGCCAATGGAGATAAAAGCCATCAAAGAAGCCCAATTAGAGGAAGTTAAAGCAATCTTGAACGAAGGAGCTCAACAGGACATCGAAATCGACCCAGGTAAGTCGATATCGACCACTAATGTTCAAGATTCTGTGACAGGTCATAAGTATGGGGTCGACGGAGGAAAAGAGGAAGCATCGAAATCGGGTTTAAGGGTCGATATCGACCACACCCTATCGAAATCGACCACCATCAGCGCTGAGAAGAGAGGCGAGGAGACCTCGATATCGACCTCTGAGGGTCGAAATCGACCTGATCATATCGAGTCAAAACTCCCCAAATCGACTGATCCTACAGGTGTACAACAGGGGTCGATATCGACCTCTGCACATCGACATCGACCTGAGCCACAGACGGAGAAGAAGGTAAGTCAAGGTACGGATTCTTCTTGTTCAATTACAATTAAGGACTTATCATTATTTGGAAGAGGTGTGCCTTGGCATGTGCGTTTATGTAGGATATCCGAAGATAGTTCAAGCCAATATGAGATAGGAGACAAGGTCTATGTTGCCAAATCTAAAGACCATTGGTTCCCTACAAGATTCAAGGATAAGAGCTTAGGTCCATTCACGGTGAATCAAATCAATCCCGGGGGAATGCAGCTACGGGACAAGAAAGGAGTGATATTTGAGGCCCAAGCCACATGGGCTCTGCAGATGCCACCTTGAAAAGCGCAAAGGAAGAAGTCGGCCTAGCGACTTAAAAATCTAGAGCTTGTAACAAAGACTTAGTTTTGGTTTTGGTTTTAAGACAACTTTTGTTTTGGTTTTAGACACTTTTTTGTTTTGCATATTTTGTGTTTAGTTTTCAAATTGCAGGAGAGAGAAAAGCACACAGAAAGGGCATCGAAATCGATGTCGGGCATCGAAATCGACCTCAAGGTCGACATGGATAGGGTTTGTGATCGAGCCGAGTCACCCTGAAGCCCGAGCAGAAATCAAGAGAGACATCGATATCGATGTAAAGGGTCGATATCGACCTTCCCTACTGTCTTCTTCAACTCCTGAAATTTGTGACGGTTTAGTAAGTTTTCTTCTTAACTCTAGTTCTAATACAGTGAGGACACTGTAAATTTTAAGTATGGGGTGGGGGAAAGGCTTATTTGCATATTCATGCTTAGTTTAGGGTTGCATATTTATTTTAATGCATGTTTATTTTAAATGACCCCCATCAAAAATTTTGGAAAAGAGAGAGTCATGGAAGTATAAAAAAGAGCTCTATGATGCAAAATTAGATTCATTAGAGATATAACATGAGATTGCCTAGTTAAGGGAAGTCCCAATGAAGTGCAATTTTTTTGAGAAAATCATAAAGGAGATGAAAATTTGAAGTTGCTTTTGACATATGCATGATAAGATGATGGAGGATTTTTTATTCCGTACAAGCAAAGTTCATATCCTAGCCTTACCTGCGCATATTCACAAAGCCATATATGAGACTTCTTATGATCATTATTGCTCCACATATACATATTGTCCATTTTTTACCTTATACCCTATCCGGGGACAAAGTTTTTTGAATGGATGACATCTTTGGAGTTATATGGAGTTGTGCATTTATAAAGTTGTTGGCAGGAATGATACAATATGGAAAATTAAATGAGCGAGAAAAAATCCGATCACCTCAGGAGATAAAGGTAGGTCGACCCTGCTCGCTGAGATAATAGTTCAGCGAGATGGGACACAAAGGTGAGGAGTCCAAAGTACTAAGTATCCGGGGCCATTCATGACACCCATGTTTGCGACTCACGAGAAGACAGTGCTAAGGTTAGAGAGGTAAAAGCATTAAAGTGAAAAAAAGCATTGAACGATGAGTGAAAGGTGAGACATTATGAAGGAGGAATGTGGAATATTTTGGAAAGAAAGTGTACTTCCCCGGATTTAACACCACATGGCCAAATATTAGCCCACCTTTAGCCTTTTACCAATCCACTTCTCACAAGCTTGAAGAAAATCCTCTTGATTATTAATGCAATGTCGCTAAAATTGTTTTTTGCATATTACCTCCTTTATAAGTATGAAATTGCTTTTATGCACAGGCATGGACTTGGTTGACATAAGTACCTTCTCGAGGATGGCAATTGATTGTAGGGACATATGAAAAATGAATCTATGATGTTGAGGGTTTACTTTCTTCCCCTGAATGACCATTAAGAGTATTGCTTGGGGACAAGCAAGCTTAAGTATGGGGTGTTTGATGTGCGCGCATATTGCCATATTTTCTATGCACATATGAATTCATTTTGTTGTCTTTTGCATGCACATTAATGGGAAAACATGGGAATAGTGTAGTTTATGCTTAAATGTCAAATATATGGGTTTGCACGAGTTTCCATGTGATTTCGCAGAAAACAGGATGAAAATGGATGAATTCAGAAGAGCGGAAAAGGAACTCGAAGTCTTCTGAAGAGGTCGAAATCGACTGAAGACCTCGACATCGAGTACATCGAGACATAGGAATCGAGCTGAAAGGAAACAGAGCATCTCGACACAGAAGAGGTCGATATCGACTTCTGGAGGTCGATATCGATGCTGCCAGATCGACCAAGTTGATAGAAGTCGAGTAGGAGAAGGAGAAGCTCGAGATAAGATTTTGGAGGGGTCGATATTGAGTGGAAGGGTCGATATCGACCATGCCAGCAGAGAAATTCGACTCCGATTTTGATAGAATTATATCCAATGCTTGCAATATCTATCCAAAGGTCGAAATTTCCTATCATCAACATCAGCTCTATCATGAGGAGGCTGATTTCACCATGAAGTTTTAGCTTTTACTTTTTTTTATTTATTTATTTATCATAGAGAATAAAGATAAGGTTTCGAGTCCTTATCGTCATCTACAAATAGAAGCCATTAGGGCTGAGTTTAGATATATACACACGCAGAGAATTCAGTTGCAAGAGAGAGAGAGAGTGGCCGAGTGGAGTTGTAAGGCGAAAGCGGAGTGGCTTGTTCGGTTGTACTTTCTTTCGGAGTTTTAATTCAAAGTAGCTTTCTTTCAATAACAATGATGATGATGTGCATGATGAGGAGCGAGTAGTCAACCCACTTCTAGGGTCGAGGTGAGCCCAACGATAGCAATGTGAGGTAAGTGCATCAAAGGTATGACTTTTATGCGATTCCGTCTCCTACCACATGCATGATCCTTTGCGAAAGTTAGGGAGATTCATTATTTGCATTGTTGAAGCGAATGCCACTCATATTGCGAACTTGAATTACTCATGAATTGGATAGTAACTCTTAGGAATTATGCGAGAGCCTCTAATCACCTAAGTGTTGATAACGAAAGTTATTTGACGGAAAGACATTAAAGTTCATATTTTTAGCATGAAACTTGCATTGTTATCGTTGTGGCATGAAACCCCGACTTTGGAAGCTTTTTAATTCATTAAATTCTTCATAAAAGTCTTAGTTTTGCTTCTGTTCATCTTCTCTCTCCATTCTATTTTCTTCGGATCCTTTTCCGACAAATTGGTTACAAAAACAGTTTCTGTGACAAGCATCGAAATCGACTTTAAGGGTCGATATCGAGTACTAACATCGATATCGAGGTCTCTGCTCGACGTCGACTTGCTGTTTTGTCTTCTGCAGGAACTGCACTAGGAAATCGACCAGAACTGAGGTCGATATCGACCAGTATACTCGATATCGAGTGTCTGCTGAGGTCGAAAGCATTGATCGTGAGTACAACAAAGGAAGCGCTGACCTACCTCCTCGTGGATTCGATCCTGAATTACCCTACTACTACAAGGGAGGGGATTCTTGTATTATTTGTTTGGGACAGGGAGATAGTCTAGTTGTGCTTTATTTGATTCTCCTATTTTACATACGCCTATTCCCCTATTATTACCCTCATCGCGAACAGGAGATTATTTACAATGCTCTTGATGCTGCAACCAAGGAGAGGATCAACACTTACACTTCCTATGGCTACCTTGAACTCGCTCCACAAGAGGCTTGGGAGACCATAGAGAGGTTGGTGGAGTTCGACAACACATATGGGACTCATGAGGCTTCCGACACATCATCATCGTCAAGGCCTGCCCCATCTATGTCATTATATGAAACCTCTAAGGTGATCGATCCAGACGTGAAGGAGAAATTCCTTAGATATCAACTTCGAAAGCTCCAAAAGCAAGTGAGGTTCCTTTCAACGAACCAAGATTGCATTGAATGTGGATCGCAGCGACACACCACCGTTGTGTGCCCCCACGCTGAGCAAGTGCAACTACCAGAGACTCATGAGGAAGCCAACTACATGAGGGGTCCCAATCGCCAATATTGGGGAGACCAAAGGTTCCAACAACCACAAAGGAAACAGGTTAACCCTAGGGACCCCCACTATATAGAGCTCCTGGACACCCGGAGAGAGACCAACGGAAGGATGATCTAGAACTTGTGCTGGATGAGATAAGGTGGAATCAGGCTAAGAATGATCAATCCAACAATGCAATCCATTCTCAACTCAATCACCTTACCACAAGGATTGGGGAGATGGATATTTGGAAAAAGAATGTAGAGACCCAATTGGGTCAATTGGCGGCACAAATCCCTAGACCGTTCGGAACGTTCCCTGAGTAACCAACTACCAATCCTAAGGGGCGATCCGGGTCGGGCCACATCGCAGCCATGCAACTAAGGAGTGGCAACAAAGTACAAAAGCCACGAACAGAAGCGGAGGAGAAAGCAGCAGATCCAGTCGACATCGACAGAGCAGTCGATGTCAAGCCAGAGGTCGATGTCGAACACCAGGTCGACCCAAAGGTCGACGTCGATAATGCTGCAGAGCCTTTGGAGCCACAACAGAGGTTGACATCGACCATTCCAGTCGATATCGACCGGAATCCAGTCGACATCAACACCCAACAAGCCCCTCCGACCACCGTTTTGGCTTCTCCGCCAAAGAAGACGTTGCCCTTCCCTTCTAAAGCATTGAAGGACCCCACTCAAGGTAAGTTTAGGCGCTTTGTAAAGATTCTTCAAGGACTTAACATTACTATTCCTCTTACAGAAGCCCTAAGCGAGATGCCCACCTACGTTCGATTCCTGAAAGACATCCTTAGCAAGAAGAGGTCCATGGCAGAGATTGCAGAGGAGTGCTCAAAGATGGACTTCCCAGAGAAGAGGAGTGATCCAGGGAAGTTTGCAATCATCGTGGGGCTTGGCCAACATCGCTACAAGGCCCTATGTGACCTAGGGGCAAGCGTAAGTCTTATGCCTATTTCAATTTGGCAAAGGGTGAACATTGGAGCACTTGAACATGTGGATATGAAGCTCTATATGGCTGATAACTCATTCGTCAGGCCCACAGGTATTGTGGACGACGTTCCGGTAAAGGTGGGTATGTTCTATGTGCCTACTGATTTCATTGTATTGGAAATGCCTGAGGATCCTATTGTACCTATCATCCTTGGTAGGCCTTTCTTAGCTACTGTTGATGCCAATATCAATGTACGTCGAGGATTACTAACCTTTACTATAGGGAACGAAGTAATAGAATTCTCCTTCAACCCCAAAATGAAGGAAGTTAATGGAATGGAGATCAAGTCGATCTACACTAGCATCATGGATTGCAAAGAACCGATGGAAAGGGCCCTAACTCATGAGGAGGCCTTAGCCCTAGCTGCAGAGGAGCTTACCGACGAAGACATTGAGGAGTTCTTGGCTACATGCATGAGTGATGAGGAAATCTTCGATGATGCTTTATCCGTGGAGTTCGATTAAGAGATCGACATCGACGAGGAGAGGTCGAAATCGACCATCTCACTCGATATCGAGTGCCCTCTGTCGACATCGACGCACTCAGTAAGTCAGGTTTTTCCTTCTTCTCTTACAGGAGATATTGAGGTACCCTCGTCGACACCAGAGGTCAAAATCAACCAGCCGACATCGATACCAGAGGTCGAAATCGACCATGTCTCCTTGTCATCGGACAGCTCAGAAGCCGAGGTATGTGCTGAACTTTCAGTCGATATTGACTATTCCTATTCGCCCTCGACTTTTTTTCTGCAGGAATACTTTGAAGAGTCCCAATCAAAGTTGGCATCACTCTATGTTTGGTCCACGCCAACCCCTATAGCTGATTTGAGAGCTTCAATCAAGAGAATTGAGACGGATTACCTAGGTAAGATTATGAAGACGGAGGAGGTAGAGCCAATTCTTATCCCATAGGGCCCCTCTCCGATGCTTAAGCCTTTACCCGACACGCTTAGGTATGAGTTTTTTGGTCCCAATTCTACTTTTCCTGTACTTATCAATGCTTCACTAACGACGCAGGAAGTAGATAAGCTTATGGAAGTGCTTCGTGCTCATCGAAAGGCAATTGGGTATTCTCTTGAGGACATCAAAGGTATTTCACCCGCTACATGTATGCATAGAATCCTCCTTGAGGATGATCATAAGGCATCTATAGAACACCAACAGAAGCTCAACCCCAACATGAGAGAGGTGGTAAAAAAAGGAGATCATGTGCATGCTTGATGCACGAATCATCTATGCCATCTCCGACAGCGAATGGGTCAGCCCAGTCCATGTGGTGCCTAAGAAGGGTGGAATGACCGTTGAGGAGAATGAGAAGGGCGAGCTTGTTCCAAAGAGAATCACAACTAGTTGGCGAATGTGCATTGATTACAGGAAACTCAACACCGCCACTAGAAAGGATCACTTTCCCCTTCGATTCATTGACCAGGTATTGGAAAGACTTGCCGAACATGATTACTTTTGTTACCTGGATGGATATTCTGGCTCTTGGCAGGTCCTATTCATCCTGACGGTCAAGAGAAGACCACCTTCACATGTCCCTATGGGACTTTTGCATATAGAAGAATGTCATTTGGGCTCTGCAATGCCCCCGCTACCTTTAAAAGATGTATGATGGCCATCTTCTCCGTCATGATAGAGGACATCGTGGAGGTATTTATGGATGATTTCTCTGTCTATGGCACTACTTTTGATGTTTGTCTTGCTAACCTTCGCAGGGTACTTGCACGATGTGAAGAGACAAACTTAGTTCTCAATTGGGAAAAGTGCCACTTTATGGTAAGGGAAGGGATTGTGCTAGGCCACAAAGTCTCAAAAAGGGGAATTGAGGTGGACAGGGCAAAGATAGAACTTATTGAGAAGTTGCCACCACCTTCATCTAGTAAGGACATAAGAAGCTGCCTTGGTCACGCAGGTTTCTATAGGAGGTTCATTCAAGATTTTTCTAAGATTGCCAAACCTTTAACTAACCTACTAATGAAGGATGTTAAGTTTGTGTTTTCTAGTGATTGTCTTGAAGCTTTCAACAGGTTGAAAGAAGCCCTTATATCCGCCCCTATTATTCAATCGCCAGATTGGTCGCAACCCTTTGAGATCATGTGCGACGCAAGTGATTATGCCGTAGGTGCTGTCCTAGGAAAAAGGAGAGACAAGAAGCTTCACGCTATCTACTATGCAAGCAAGACTCTTGATGCCATTCAAACTAAGTACACCATGACGGAAAAAGAGATCTTGGCGGTGGTCTTCGCTTTTGAGAAGTTCCGCTCATACCTAGTGGGCTCTAAGGTGATTGTCCATACTGACCATGCAGCTCTTAGGTACTTGATGGCGAAGAAGGATGCTAAAGCTAGGCTCCTATGATGGGTGCTCCTACTACAAGAGTTCGACGTTGAGCTTAAAGATAAGAAAAGAATGGAGAGCTCTGTAGCCGATCATCTCTCACGTCTACCCAAAGGGCTTCTGGATGACTCCCATGACAACATGCCAATCGATGACTCCCGCCCTGACGAGCCCCTGATGAAGAAAGAAGCAAAACGGGCAAAAAATCCACTCGATATCGACCAGACAAGGTCAATATCGACTGCCCCTGAGGTAAGCTTTCTGCCGATTTCGACTAACCTTGATGATAGGTTTACAAATGGAGTGGTCGAAATCGACCTCTAGACATCGAAATCAAGCACTTGTATCGAGCAGCCCATATCGACTGAACATGTTGATGCCGTCTAGTCGAAATCGACCTCTACAGGTCGAAATCAACCACCTTCAAGAGACTCCGAAGGTGACGAAGAGGTAAGCTCCGGTGTGGATTTCTTCTTTACACCTCTCTCCAGTCCTATTCATGTGTTATTTGCTATAAGAGGGGTGAAGGTACCTTGGTATGCGGATTTTGCTAACTATATGGCAGGAGGCGAGATCCCTTCAGGCTTAACTTCGCAGTAGAAGAAGAAGTTTTTGCACGACGTCAAGCAATACTATTGGGATGAACCCTACTTGTTCAAGCAAGGGAAAGACCATATCTTTCGACGTTGTATCCCGGAGAAAGAGGTAGAGAGCGTGATTCGTCATTGTCATTCTCTCCCTACAGGAGGCCATGCTAAAGGATTCAAGACCGCGGCGAAAATTCTTCAATGTGGTTTTTATTGGCCTAACCTTTTCAAGGATGTGCAAAACTATGTAAGCTCTTGTGATGATTGTCAACATGCAGGAAATATCGCATGGAGGAATGAGACACCGCTCACAGGCATTCTGGAGGTGGAGCTCTTTGATGTATGGGGTATTGACTTCATGGGACCATTCCCTGCTTCATGCCCCTACAAATACATTCTAGTAGCGGTGGACTATGTCTCTAAATGGGTTGAGGTCGTGGAAACTAGGACCAATGATGCGAAGGTAGTCTCTAAGTTTATGAAAACTAACATCTTTCCTCGCTTTGGTGTTCCTAGAGTTCTTATTTCAGATGGTGGCTCCCATTTCATTGAGAAAGGCTTTGAAGCACTTTTAGCCGAGTATGGGGTGAACCATAGGGTGGCAACACCTTATCATCCCCAAACTAGCGGTCAAGTAGAAGTCTCCAATCTCCAAATCAAAGCCATCTTGGAGAAGACGGTCTCCCGCTCGAGGAAGGATTGGTCATCCAAACTGGATGATGCGCTCTGGGCCTACCGAACGGCCTATAAAACGCCACTTCGCACAACTCCTTATAACTTGGTATATGGTAAGTCATGTCATTTTCCCGTCGAACTTGAGCATAAGGCGATTTGGGCTCTCAAGGAGCTTAACATGGATTTCGACGAAGCTGGGAAACGAAGGTTCATTGACTTGCAAGCCTTGGAGAAGTTGCGCCTAAAGGCATATGAGAATGCCAACATCTACAAGGAGCACACAAAGAAGTGGCATGATAGGAAATTGGTGCCAAAAACATATGAGGTAGGTGACAAAGTCCTTTGTTTTTAATTCTAGACTTTGCTTATTTCCAGGGAAACTAAGGACAAGATGGAGCGGACCTTTCAAGGTTCATCAAATATTCCCTCATGGAGCGGTGGAGTTACTTTGCGACGATGGTCCACCTTTAAGGTAAATGGTCACCGGGTAAAGAAATATTATGACAAAGAAGACCCGAAAGAAGAGATTCGCGCCACCTTGGCGTTGAACTAGCGCAAAAAGGGAAGTGTGTCGAGCTAGCGACTTAAACTCAAGCGCTTCTGGGAGGCAACCCGTTCTTTTCTTTTTCTTTTCTTTTTAGTTTATTTTATATTTCTAGATTATTTGTGGCTATTTTATCTAAAGTGAACTTGGAGATCGAGTCCAGAGGAGAGGTCGATATCGATATTCTTGGTCGATATCGACGACTGATACCAATATTTCAGGTCGACCACACTTCGTCGACTCAGAAGGGATGGTCAAAATCGACCTGTAAAGTCGATATCGACTAGCCGACAGAAGCATATGATGAGCAACACCTAATCGATTCAGAGTGGGGGTCGATATCGACCACTGTGGTCGAAATCGACTACAGCAGGTGGTAAGTGCCAGGTCAGATTTTTTTTTCCTTATTTTATTTTCGTCTTTAATTCCATTAAATAGGCCGACTTTGACATTTCACCCCCACCAATCATAAATCAATCCCCTAACCCTATCCGCCGCCATCTCTTCTTCTTCTCTCTCCTTCATCTCTCGTCTCTTTCTCCTCGCTTTCTACTGTCTACTCCCGCGACTTCACTGTCACCATCCTCCTCCTATTGTTGTCATCCTCCTCCTCCCTTCATTGACCAAATCCGGCACCCCACAGTCAAATCTCGCCCAGATCCAGAACCTTCCTTGCCCAAACCCGACAGCCCTCTTGTTCTCTCGCTCCTGCTCCTCTTTCTCTCGCCTTTTGGCCAACCGCAGCCCAGATCCACTGGTTTCCGCCTCCCCTCGCCCAGATCTCCTCCTATCCGGCCAAGATCCATCAGATCCGGCTGACATTTTCCCTCTGGCGAGCCTGCAGCAGCAGCGTCGAACAAGTACCTGCCCAGATCCGGTTGATTTTGACCTTAAAGATCGATTTCGATCTCCGCTACAGCCAGACAGTTTCTGTTGTGATTTTCTTGCGGTTTCTTGCCTCTTTCCCCATAATTTCCAACACTCTTCTGGTATGATTTCTTACCCTTTATCTAGTTTTACATATTTACATGGTTATTTGGTTGATTTTGGGTAGAAATTGCATATTGAGTGGTTTATGGTTTGAATGTTATTTGCGCGGGAAAGAGAAATTGCATAATCTAGGGCTTATATTAAATCTGATTTTTTTATATATGTGGGGCAAAAATAAAAAATTTATTAGGTTTATTAGTGTTAAAGGTTCAAGAAACTGAGTTTATAAAAGTTGACAACTTTAGGGAATTTCTTGGATTATTTTTAGATAATCTTTATTTTGATGATTAAAAATTGGTTAGTTATCTTTATTTGATCATAAAAATTAGGTTTGCAAGCTTTAGCACTTAACTTAGCCGAATTAGCATTGCAAAATTTTTAGGCTAGTTTTGGAACCTAAGTATGGGGTTCTTTCTATTCCTTACAACGGGGAATTATCTTTGGCAATATTTTCTTTTACAAACGATGGTACGAGCTAAGAACACTCCCCAGGACTCACTTTACATTGAGGATGACCAGCAGAGTGCTCTAGCCACCGACCTGATTCGCCGAGCAGGCAGGGCCCGCTGGTACCATTACCCTAATATGGTCCAACTAGGGTTTCACACTAGAGTCTAGGAGGCATTTGAGAATGTCTCCCTGCAGAGGCTGATCGAACCTTCGGCGGCCCACTACCCCGTGCTGACAGGGGAATTTATGGCTACCTTGGAGATTCTTGACCGCACATCCTCCGGCCGCCGAGTCATATTCGAGCTCGGCAACAGGCGTTTTAGGCTCTCACTCGAGGAGATGAGCAACATCTTTGGGTTTGTTCATACTTCCTCCCACTTCAGGGTCCATGACTCGAACGTCATCTGGAGTTATATCTCAGGGATCCCATACCCCGCCCCCACAGACTCTTTCACTTCCAGGGTCGTCAGCCTGTTGTTCCGTGTCATCCTGCGAGTCCTAGCGAGCAATATATAGGCTAGACCTGAGCTCTGTCGCCCCACCCACCGCGAGACAAAGACTTTGAGGCGGATGCTCTTGGAGGACTAGCCCTTGCCGTTCATGTACGCTTGGCTCGAGCACATACTAGACCGCAGACGCACGGTCAGCACAGAGATCCTGGATGGCTGCATGGTGGCGATCCTAGCCCAGGCCTTGGGCGTCCGTGTTGAGAGGTACACCGCCTATCAGCTTACTTACCTTGACTCTACCGTTTTACGCCAGGGCGGAGTGATTGAAGCTGGCCCACTTGGATGGAGGCACCCCCAAACGGGGATGACCCTCCGCCAGGACTACATGGATCTCATGTATATTCCTGATTGGTACCAATCCTGGACTGGGTAACCATATCACACGGACATAGATCCGACTGCTGATCCCACACTTAGGAGGAGGCCCCCGCTGTACAACCATGACCCAGAATTGGATGCCATGTCCTGGGAGGCAGATCCCCACTCTGAGGGAGCACAGCAGCCTCCAGCCTATCAGGGGCAATGATGACGGTGATGATGATGATGACGTCGCAGACGATGCAGCTGGTGGTGGAGAGGGCCCGCAAGGGTCCCACCACAACTATATACCTGCACCTCCTCCGACCTTCCAGCCCACTTACTCCACTGACTGGCAGGACAACGTGACTGCCTGCTTCTCTAGGCTGGAGGTGTTTGTCGTTGAGATCCGCGATGATCAGCGTCGCTTCGGGAGGATGCTTAAGGGATTGGGCTCCTTCCTGGGATACACTTTTGACCAGTAGGGTCCCAGTACCTCTGCATTTCAGCAGGGCGGCCCAACCTACTACCCAGGTCAGCCCCTACATAGGATTGGCCCTTGCTTCTGCCGACTCCTCCGCCTTCTGAGCAGTGATTTTTATTGAGTAAGTGAGAGTGAGTGTTTCCTTCCCTTTACTTTGCTTTTCAACAGTGAGGAAACTGTAATTTTTAAGTATGGGGTGGGATTGAAATTGGACATTATAACTTCTCTATCTGGTTGTGGTTATGGTTAAAACTTGGCAACTTGGCTTGTATTTACCTTTTATTTGCCTTTTACTTTATTTTTATGCATTGCATCATGTTTAAAAATTTATACATTTTAAAGTTTAAGTCCTTAGTCTTTTAGTTTGTTAGTTTTATAAAAATGTCAAAATCCAAAAAAAATTGAAAAATGTCAAAAATCCAAAAAAATGCATGTTTACTCTTTAAGTTTATTTTTAAACCCTACTTAGATGTCCTATGATGAAAACTCAATAGCTGGTTTGATCATGTAAATCCTATGGCATATTTGGATGGTTTAGCATAAGTCCTTAAAATTTTTATGTAGATTGTGAACTTGTGATGAAATTGAGCACATATGATCCTAGGCTAAAAAGCAAATCCAACAAAAATTGTCCTTGTGAGAATTTTGGCCTATAGGGAGAACATAAAAAATCCCTCCGCTTTCTTGAGTGAATTTACTCTTCCTATGCATCTCTAAATGTTGTGATACTTATTCAAAACCAATACATAAATATGTCTATTTACAGGAGGAAAACCTGTCGTTGATCCGTCAAAGAAAACTCAAACCTATAACTAGTATAGTAATAAGTAAGAGGTCGATCCACAGGGAGATTTGTTATTCAAATGTGATTTAAATGCCAATTAAAGTAACCAAATGGGGGTGTTTGTGAAAGAAAATGCGAATTATGAAAAGAAAGAGTAAATGGTATTGATTCAAACAATTGAGAGTAGTTCTACCTACAATTTTCCACTTTATTTGGTTGAAGCGATCCTTGTAACTTCTTCTCGTCCTATTAAGTTTTCTATAAATGCCCTTGTCCCGACCTAATATAGTTACTAGTCCAATCAGTCCTAGCAACCCTTATCAATCGAACAGTCCCTAAAGAAGGATTTAACCCAATTGATAGCTTTAAGTTCAGAGATTAGCCAAGGTATTTGCAGTCCCTAAAGAGGGATTTAACAACATATTCAACTTCCTACCTATCCAATTAGTTCAATCAGCCCTAAAGGGATAAGTTTTCTACTTAGGTTAAGGTTCGCAATCAGGAATCTACAAAACCCTAGCAATTGAATTGATCTAACTAGTTGCGTGGGCTAGATGGAACAAAACAATAATTCAATAAGCGCAAAAAAGTTGAAGCATTCAAATATAGGAAACAAGGAACGAGAATTAGAAACTCACATTCAATCCAAATAAAGTGTCAAATTGCAGGCAGAACAGATGAGTTTAGTTCCTCATGGAAGACATCGCTCAAATCTCTAAATTGCCTGATGAACGTAGAATGAAAAAATGAAAAGTACCCAAAACTAAAATACTCTCGGCCTTTTAAAAGTCTAAACCAATCTTAAAATGAAAATAACAAAAACTAGGGTTTCACAAATCGAAATGCGGCAGATGACCAATGCGGCGGCCGCAGCATAGGTGCCGCTGCCGCTGCACACGTGTTCCATTTAGGCGCCGCTCCAGCTCCTTGCGGCGGCCGCTGCATGTATGCTGCGGCCGCGGCATATGCCCCGCTGCTTCATCCCGTTGCCAGAAGCTTGATGCAGATCCAATTCTTTGCTTTCTTTCTTCAAGTCTCCAATATCATGCATCTCCATAGTGTTCGAATCTAATCTGTAAAAATGCTCACAAATTTGCGCAGAATCCGAACTCTCCCAAAATAATCGTCAGATGCATTTTAACTCTAATTCATTAACTAAATGCAACCTAACTAGCCTAAAAATGCCTATAATGCCTATCTAGGATATGCATTATCAAATTCCCCCACACTTAGCCTTTGCTTGTCCTCAAGCAATGATAGAGTGAACATAAATCAATGCATCCCACAAGAAATCCCTTCAAGTCTCAACCTCATCAAAAAGCAACATTATAGCAAGTGTAACCACAAACCAAGCAAACAAACGTCATAGCATGTATACAAGTGATCAAAGCTTATAAGTAGAAATCATCCAACCTCACCAGGAATATGTGTTTCACTCATGCTCTCATGTGTTTAGGCTTTAGAATACAACTCTCAACTCAATCCAAAATGCACTAAGCTCATAGACATTGACCTCCATATCACCAAATATCTAATGAAATGTCATTACTTGCGGGACAAAATAAAGAAAACTGAATAAAATGTGACACTTTTTTTTTTCTTTTGTTTCTTTTCTTTTCTTTTTTTTTTCTTTTTTTTTTCTTTTTATTTGTTTAGGTGCTTTCCTTACGCGAGTCGCAAACATGGGTGTCATGAATGGCCCCGGTCTATCAACACCTCAACTTCCTAAAATGAAGTCCACTTGAATATCTTTTGACGCGAGTTGCAAACATGGGTGTCATGAATGAACCCGGTTACTCAATGATCAAGCTTCCTTTCCTAGTGGGTAGTTTTCAACACTGTTTTGCGCGAATCATACACATGGGTGTCATGCATAGACCCGGTTACTAAGTGCATCAACCATTGCCACCTTATTGCCCTAAATATGCACAAACTAGAACAAAAAGACTCAAGATATAAACATACTCCGCAAACAACAACTGTGTGATACTGAAGTCAATGCCAAGAGGTAGCAACACAAGGAGAGTAAATCACACAATTAAGTAAAAGAATTATAAACGATTCCATATAAGGCTAACATTCTCACAAGGTCATGTTCATAGGATTTCAATCATACTTTAGCTAAATCATACATGCTCAATTATATTTGCAAGGTCATGCTTCATATAAAATAAAGAATATAGACAAGGCCAACACATCCAGAACTCCATGGGATTTATATGATCATGCTGAAATTTAAATTAGAGGACAAACTAAGCCAGATGGGTATTTAAATAACACATATGGATGCAATGCATGGATTTTTTTTTTCAATGCATAAGTAAACAGGAAATGTAAATATGAAATGGTTCAAAAATAAAAATGTGTGCAGAAATTTAAACATGATCTAACTGAATGCACTATATAAACTAAACTCACCTATATACACTAAATTTCCTTCCCCCACACTTCAAATTTTCATTGTCCTCAATGAAATATCAAAGACAACAAAACTAAATCAAATAAACACAAGGTGAGGGTAAAGAAAACTAACTGCTCACTGAGGTGGCGGTGGCTGGTAGGGTGGAAACTGGGGCCACCCCATGGTATAGTAGTACTCCTGCTGCCTCCTCATGTCCTTTATAGAAGAGGCAATATCACAAACATTGCGACCCAAGTCGCTGAGCTCATACTGAAAGGAGTCCTAGCGGATCGAAAGCTGGTGCATCTGTGCAAACATGTCCTCACGCCAAGTGGACTCATCATAAGAAGAACTAGGCCCAGCAGAAGGGCCTGCAGCAAACTGCGCACCACCCCCATGAGAGTCAAGCATAGGGTGATCATGTGCATCCGCCTGCTCCTCCTCCTCATCATCATCCTCATCATCATCCGCATCAGCCAACAGGTAAAAGGAATCATCAGTAGGGCCATAAGGAAGGGCCCTAGGTAACCTCAGTCTGTGGACTCCTCCTAGTCCAACCTTCCATACAAAACCACTCATCTCCGAGCCCTCTAGCAAATAGGCCCTTCGCAGCCGGTTCTCCGTGTAAGTGAACCCACCAGACATAGGGACCCCGCTCTGAGTGTGATCAATGAAACGGCGGGCGATCAGACTGATCATGCCTCCTAGCCCCACTCTACCCGACGTCTTCCTCTGAATCCACAGGCAACTGTCCAGAAAGATCTCAACCCAATCCGGAATGATAGCGGACTGAGGAGAAAAACTCCACAACCAGGGTAAGTCTCTAGCAAGCACCTTGTTCACATCGCCCTGGCCACTGAAAGCGTGAACTAACCGCAAACAGGGATGGACGAACTTATAGTTATATTCTCCTCGATGTCCAACAAAAGCGGAGCCCGTCGCTGCATACCAAAAATCATGGACCTGCTGATCCGGCACGTGAGTAGCCCAATCCTCAGTGGGCTACTGAGTAATCCCAACGGCTGCCCTCAACTGAGCAAAAGTGCAATAATAAACCTGGTCCAACAGATGGAACTGGACCCGATCATGAGATACCTCAAGTGTAGCGAGAAACTCCTTGGCCAACTCAGGATAAGTGGGGGCGCTATAATTCAGAAAAGCACCTAGGCCCCCACGAGTAAGCATCTGCTGGCTAACCTATAACATTCCCAACCTCTGTAATGTAGGAATATCGAAGAACTTCGTTTGCACGAATTTCTTCGAATAAAAACTCTCCCAAATCTTCCGCTGTCTTGTAGATAAGTTTCTCAATTGACGAACCATATTCAATAGATTTCAATCCCGCAATAAACACAAATCAACAATTCAGAGAAACAAACCAATACAAGGCTCAAATCCAACCGAACCAATCAAACCAACTCAATCCTCCAAACTAACCACAAGTATCAAAAGCACAAATCACCCAAAAACCGAACACCAAGCAACCAATAAACAAAGTGGAGTAACCGGACACGAGCTACAACACAAGCGAATACAAACCTGGCGGCGGCGAAGGATGCAGCGGCCGCGGCAAGGTGCGGCGGGCGCAGCAGGCGGCGGCGAGCGCTGCGTTTGGCGGCGACCTCAGCAATGTCGGGGTTGTCTCCTTCGCTTGAGCACCAATGGCGGCCCGAGTAACCGAATCTAAACCTGATTCAGCATAGGGTGAAGGTGGATGGTGGGAATCGGTTTGGGGTTGATTGGAAGAAGGTGATGGGTTGGTTGAGGAGGATGAAAGTTGATGGAGGGGGTGAAGATTGGTGGAGGGAGGTTGAAGATGATGAAGGTTGAGGATGAGGGTGACAATGGAGAAGATGAAGGTTTGGGTTTTGAAAAAGGTTTGAGATTTTGAGGAGAAGAAGGTGATGAGAGTAAGAAAGTGATGGCTAGATCTAGGTAGGGTAAGAAAGAAAAGGGCTTTCGGTTTTTGATTTAATTTAACTTTTTTTTCCAGAACTCAGAAGAAGACAGAGGTCACGGGTCTGATATACGGCGGCCGCGGCAAGGTGCAGTGGCCGCTGCATTTGGCATGGGCTGCGGGTTACGTGCGGCGGCCGCTGCATTAAGCTGCGGCTGCTGCATTAAGCAATTTGCTGCGGTTTCATGCGGCAGCCGTGGCATTATGCTGCAGCCGCTGCATTTGTGCTGTAGCTCCTCTTCTTCTTCGATTTGCACGAACCCAATTCCGCTCTTTCATGAGTTGTTAGTCCCAATTTTAAAACAAAAGCAAAACAACAAGAAAAACTACCTAAGGGTGATTAATTGAAAAGGGAAGAAAAACTTACCTCGGGTTGCCTCCCGAGAAGCGCCTTTGTTTCAAGTCGTTGGCTCGACGTAAGGGCCCTTGAGTGGCCTAATTGGTTGGTTCAGCAAGCACCAACTCCTCCGCGTCATTCCGGGGGATGTTCACAAAGTATGGCTTAACTCTATGACCATTGACCTCAAAGAGCTCATTAGACTTAGGGTCAAAGAGTTCTATTGCTCCATGAGGGAATATCCTAGAGATCGAGTAGGGTCCTTCCCACTTTGATCGAAGCTTTCCAGGGAAGAGTTTCATGCGTGATTGATATAAGAGAACCTTGTCTCCTACCTTTAGTTCCTTCCGCAGGATATGTTTGTCATGCCAAGCCCTTGTCTTCTCCTTATAAATTAGTGCATTATCATAGGCATCCAAGCGAATTTCCTCTAGCTCTTGCAATTGAAGCTTCCTGAACTCACCCACTTCATTCATCCTCATATTGCAATTCGTTACAGCCCAGTATGCCTTATGCTGAAGTTCAATAGGAAGATGACAAGCCTTACTGAACACAATTCGATAAGGAGACATACCAATGGGAGTCTTATAAGCCGGCCGATAGGCCCACAGAGCATCATTCAGCCTTAGACTCCAATCCTTTATGTTAGGTGCCACTGTTTTCTCCAGAATGGTCTTAATTTCCCGATTTGATATCTCAGCTTGACCATTGGTCTGAGGATGATAAGCAGTGGACACTCTCTGCATGACATGGTACTTCTTTAACAGGGCAGTGATAGTCCTATTGCAGAAATGTGTCCCTCTGTCGCTAATTAGAGCCTTAGGCACCCCAAATCTTGCGAAAATGGTGTCCTTTAGGAAATCTGCAACAACTTTGGAATCATCAGTTTTGGTGGCCTTTGCCTCCACCCACTTGGAGACATAGTCCACCGCAAGCAAAATATAGATATTTCCAAAAGAACTAGGGAAAGGACCCATAAAATCAATGCCCCAAACATCAAAAATTTCGCAGAATATGATCTTATTTTATGGCATTTCATTTCTGGCAGATATGTTCCCAACCCTTTGATATCTATCGCAAGATCTACAGAAAGCATTAGCATCTCTAAACAAGTGAGGCCAAAAGAAACCTGCTTCTAAAACCTTCCTAGCAGTCTTTTGAGGACCAAAATGGCCTCCACATTCATGAGCATGACAAAGACTAAGGACAGATTGTACCTCATTGTCTGGCAGACACCTCCTAATTACCTGATCAGCACAATGTTTCCAAAGGTAGGGGTCATCCCAAACATAGAAGCGAGCGTCGTGTCGAATTTTGTCCTTCTGAGCTTTCGTGAACTTGGGTGGAAATTCTCCCGTGACTAAGAAATTCACCATATTGGCAATCCAAGGTCGAGGAGTATGGACACCCATCAGCAATTCAGAGGTATCGGGGCTTACCTCATCAAAACAAAGCAAAGGCACCGAACTGGCCACGTGCGGCGGCCGCGACATAGGTGTTGCGGCCGCTGCTTCAGTGCCATACGACGGCCGCGACATAGGTGCTGCGGCCGCTGCTTCAGTGCCCTGCGGCGGCCGCGGCATAGGTGCTGCGGCCGCTGCATTTTCCGTGGTATCCTACAGCTGCATAGACGAAAGATGATTAAAGAAAAAGAGCGTGTCATCAGGAAACTCACCGTGAATGGGGCTTTGACCGTCCGGCTTGTCCTCTCCTTGGACAAGTCTGCTGAGGTGGTCCGCTACTAAGTTCTCTGCACCTTTCTTATCTTTGATTTCGATATCAAACTCGCTCAAGAGTAAGATCCATCGAATCAATCTGGATTTCGCTTCTTTTTTAGTTAATAAATAACGAAGAGCAGCGTGATCAGTGAAGACAATTACCTTAGCTCCTAGGAGATAGGAGCGAAACTTCTCCAATGCAAAGACCACGGCTATAAGCTCTTTCTCTGTGGTCGAGTAGTTCCTTTGCGCTCCATTCAAAGTCATGGAGGCATAGTAGATGACATGAGAGCTCCTTCCTTCTTTTTGTCCCAAAACAGCACCCACTGCATAGTTGCTAGCGTCGCATATAATCTCAAAAGGTTGAGACCATATGGGTGCCTGAATTATAGGGGCGCTTGTCAGACGACCTTTTAGCTCATCAAAGGCTGCCCTACACCTGTCATCAAAGTCAAAAACTACTTCCTTCTTGAGTAAATCACATAGAGGTGCAGAAATCTTAGAAAAATCCTTAATATATACCTACGATAGAACCCTGCATGGCCTAAAAAGGAACGAATCTCGCACACATTGGCGGGGTAAGGCAGAGACTGAATGACATCAATCTTAGCCTTGTCCACCTCAAGACCCCTGCTAGACACAATATGACCCAAAACAATGCCTTGCTCAACCATAAAATGACACTTTTTAGAATTAAGAACTAAGTTGGTGTCTACACACCGCCTAAGAACAAGTGACAAATGATGCAAGCAAGTATCAAAGTCATCTCCATGCACAGTGAAGTCATCCATGAATACCTCTATGAAATGCTCAACATACTCAGAAAATATGCTTACCATACACCGTTGGAAGGTCCCAGGTGCGTTACATAGCCCAAAAGGCATTCTGCGATATGCAAAGGTGCCAAAGGGGCATGTAAATGTCATTTTCTCTTGATCCTCCGGTGCTATGGGTACCTGAAAATAGCCTGAATAGCCATCTAAGAAGCAATAAAAGGAGCGACCGGCAAGGCGCTCAAGCATTTGATCAATAAAGGGTAAAGGAAAGTGGTCTTTGCGAGTTACCACATTGAGCTTACGATAATCAATACAGACCCTCCATCCAGTTTGGACCCTGCTAGGGACAAACTCACCATCCTGGTTCTAAACAACAGTGATACCCCCCTTCTTAGGAACAACCTGAGTAGGACTCACCCACTTGCTATCAGATATTGGAAAGATCATACCTGCCTGAAGGAGCTTCAGCACCTTCTTCTTCACCACTTCCATCATCGGCGGGTTGAGTCTCCGCTGAGGTTGCCTAGATGGCTTTGCATCATCCTCCAGAAGTATTATGTGCATGCAGAGGGTGGGACTGATGCCCTTAATGTCTGCAATCGTCCATCCTAACGCCTCTTTATTCTCCTTTAGAACAGTCACCAAACGCTCCTCCTGCTCAAAAGTGAGTCTGTTAGAAATAATGACAGGCAAAGTATCATTCTCACCAAGAAAAGCATATTTAAGGTGACTAGGGAGTTGTTTCAATTCGATATCAAGCGCCTGGACAATGGATGGGAGAAGCTTGTCACTTGGCATGGTCAGCTCGATGCGTTCTCCCCTTGGTGGCAAATAGGTGGGTGATCGATGGTCCAAAGCCAATACAGCCTCCTGCAGATTAGATGACAAAGCATAATCTCTAGACATTTCATCTATAGGGGCCTGTAAAGTGACCTCCAACTCATCAACACACTCTAAATCAAAGCAATCTTCTGCCATAGTATCAATGACATCCATAAAGCACAAAGAAAGATCATCAGATGGAAATTTCATGGAATCATAGATATTATACTCAACTTGTTGACCATCAAATTCCATGGTAAGAGACCCTGAATAGACATCTATCTTAGTCCTAGCAGTTTTCAGAAAAGGTATACCCAACAGAATAGGGCCTTCATTGTTACCAGGGCCCATATCAATCACAAAGAAATCAGCAGGGAATGTCAAGTTGTCGACCATAACCAAGACATCCTCAACAATCCCTTTCAGGTAGATAGTAGATCGATCAGCAAGTTGAATTACTACCCGAGTATCATTCAGAGGTCCCAATCCCAAAGCATGATAAACATGAGAAGGCAAGACATTAATAGATGCTCCTAGATCTAACATGGCTTTCTCAAATTTAGTATCACCTATCACACATGGAATTGCAAACATACCAGGGTCACTACACTTCTCAGGCAAACGCTTCTGAAACACGGCAGTGACATGTTCGCTTACCTTTACCTTTTGCTTATCTTTCAACTTCTGGTTCCGCTTGATAGTGCAAAGTTCCTTAAAAAATTTAGCATATCTAGGAATGCTTTTAATCAAATTAAGCAAAGGAATATTTACCTCGCACTTACTGAACGTCTCGAAGATCTCCTTATCGTTCTCATACCTTCATGTATCCTTCAAGGCTTTTGGAAATGGTGGAACCGGCTTTGGAGTCTCCAGAGGTAAGGTAGAAGGAGGAGGAGGAGAAGAAGAAGAAGAAGAAGGGAGAGAAGAGGAAAAGGGACTAGAGGGCATACCATTTTCATGGGTGCCGTCTGAGACAGGGGTGGCTGCGCCCGCCGCAATTCTGGTGTGCCGCGGCCGATGCATATGTGCGGCGGCCGATGCATATGTGCGGCGGCCGCCGCACTGTGCAGTCGCCAGCATTCTCCTCTTCGATCTCAATTCCATCGTCCATTATTTCCCCGACATCTTTTTGAGGTGTGGCAATCAGTTCCTTGCCACTCCTACGCATTACAGCGCTGACGTTCTCCTTAGGATTTGCAACCGTCTGCGATGGAAGCTTCCCAGCATTGTTTGCCTCCTTTGCACTTAAGGCTTGAATAAGTTGACTCATTTGATTCTCAAGATTGGTTATCCGATCCGATTGTTGTTTCTCAACCTTCAAGACTAATCGTGACGAAGTCTACAGAGGATCCTCATTAGCCTCATTCGCTTGCGGTTGGCCTCCTTGTCGAGGTTCAAATTGTTGTTGGGGCCTTCCCTGTTGCCCCCCTTGCTGATTAAAAGAGGCCTGGTAGTTCCCATAGCCTTGCTGATAGCCTCTGTTATAGTTGTTGAAGTATCCAGGATTGCCAAAATTGCCTTGTCTAGGCCTTTGTGGAGCGAAATTCCCCATGGCATTCACATCCATGCTAGGCTCTTGCAGAAGTGGGCACATATCCATGGGATGAGTGAATTCATTGCAGTGTCCACACGCCTTCAACTGTTGAGGTGTTCTATCGATTACCAACTTTTTGATCATCTCCTTCACCTCTTCCATATCAGTCTGAAGAGCAGCCACATGAGCATCAACAGAAAGTACACCCCTAGCACGAGTGTTCTTATTGAACTGCCTAGAACCCTCAGAGAGCTCCTTAAACACCTCCCAAGCTGCAGCAGGCGTTTTATTCAACATATTTCCCCCACAACAGGAGTTCACCATTTTGCGCTCATCATCAGTCAGCCCATTGAATAGAAATAAGACCAAATCCTTCTGCGGGAAGCCATGGCATGGACAGCTAGCGCAGAGTTTCTTGAAGCGCTCAAAGTACTCATGAATCGACTCCGTAGCGTACTGTTCAATGCTGCTGATTGCCCTTTTCAAGGCATTAAGCTTTGTTGCAGGGAAGTACTTCTCCAGAAAGACTCGCTTCATCTCAGCCCAAGTAGAGATAGTCCCAGGAGGTAGGTAGAAGAACCATTCATTAGCCTCATCCTTCAAAGAGAAGGGAAAGGCTCTCAGCTTGATTTGATCCTCAGTAACGTTCTCAGGTTTCATCCCAACTACCACCGTATGGAACTCAGATAGATGCTTGTGGGGGTCCTCCCCACTCAACCCATGGAACTTGGGTAGAAGATGAATCACCCCAGATTTTAGCTCAAAGTTGACTCCTTCCCCTAGCGCAGGGAATTGAATTGCAAGGGGCTGCTGTGCCAAGTCAGGAGCAGAAAGCTCCCTAAGAATGCGGTTCGCTTCGTTAGCCATCTCTTCAGTGTTTCCTTGATCAAAAGGTAACCCGTGAAAACGATCACGAGTTTCTCGCCTTAAGGAAGAAGCGGTTCTTTCGATCTCTGAATTAAATGGCAACAAAGAAGAATTAGTAGCACGGGTATGGACCATATAACACGGTCCACACCAAAAATCAGCACAAAAACACACAAAAATACACAAAACTCCCCGGCAACGGCGCCAAATTTGACGGGAGGAAAACATGTCGTTGATCCGTCAAAGAAAACTCAAACCTATAACTAGTATAGTAATAAGTAAGAGGTCGATCCACAGGGAGATTTGTTATTCAAATGTGATTTAAATGCCAATTAAAGTAACCAAATGGGGGTGTTTGTGAAAGAAAATGCGAATTATGAAAAGAAAGAGTAAATGGTATTGATTCAAACAATTGAGAGTAGTTCTACCTACAATTTTCCAATTTATTTGGTTGAAGCGATCCTTGTAACTTATTCTCGTCCTATTAAGTTTTCTATAAATGCCCTTGTCCCACCTAATATAGTTACTAGTCCAATCAGTCCTAGCAACCCTTATCAATCGAACAGTCCCTAAAGAAGGATTTAACCCAATTGATAGCTTTAAGTTCAGAGATTAGCCAAGGTATTTGCAGTCCCTAAAGAGGGATTTAACAACACATTCAACTTCCTACCTATCCAATTAGTTCAATCAGCCCTAAAGGGATAAGTTTTCTACTTAGGTTAAGGTTCGCAATCAGGAATCTACAAAACCCTAGCAATTGAATTGATCTAACTAGTTGCGCGGGCTAGATGGAACAAAACAATAATTCAATAAGCGCAAAAAAGTTGAAGCATTCAAATATAGGAAACAAGGAACGAGAATTAGAAACTCACATTCAATCCAAATAAAGTGTCAAATTGCAGGCAGAACAGATGAGTTTAGTTCCTCATGGAAGACATCGCTCAAATCTCTAAATTGCCTGATGAACGTAGAATGAAAAAATGAAAAGTACCCAAAACTAAAATACTCTCGGCCTTTTAAAAGTCTAAACCGATCTTAAAATGAAAATAACAAAAACTAGGGTTTCACAAATCGAAATGCGGCAGATGACCAATGCGGCGGCCGCAGCATAGGTGCCACGGCCGCTGCACGCGTGTTCCATTCAGGCGCTGCTCCAGCTCCTTTCGGCGGCCGCTACATGTATGCTGCGTCCGCGGCATATGCCCGCTGCTTCATCCCGCTGCCAGCAGCTTGATGCAGCTCCAATTCTTTGCTTTCTTTCTTCAAGTCTCCAATATCATGCATCTCCATAGTGTTCGAATCTAATCTGTAAAAATGCTCACAAATTCGCGCAGAATCCGAACTCTCCCAAAATAATCGTCAGATGCATTTTAACTCTAATTCATTAACTAAATGCAACCTAACTAGCCTAAAAATGCCTATAATGCCTATCTAGGATATGCATTATCATCTATGTTTACGAGAATTAAATGATGGAGGCATCTTTTAAGCCATTTTTATCCTCTCTTTACCTACCCTGCATTATCTCTGCTTGAAGCCCGAAAATTAGCCTGAGCCTGAAATTGCAAACTCCACAAAATTATCCCTAGCCAAATTGAGCCCGACTCCCATTTGGGAATTGAGACTTAGATTGGCTGAACTAATGTCCTGTGGAAAGAAAAGTGCATATTGTCTAGTTTTGAGCAAGGAAATTATGGGTTGGTATATATTTGCATCTTGTCATATTTTGTAAAAGGATTTTTGGCTCACCATATAAATGCACATGTTTTTTAGTATTTATTTATTATTTTCGTCAAAAAAAAATCCGAAAAAAAAAGAGAGAGATATATGTATACATAGTGCATGAGCCAAAGTCCTTAATTACTTTATTTGTTTCATACAAGTGTTATATTTTTTAGAGGCATATTAGAGTTTGAAAGAAGGTTTGATATTATGGTTTACATCTTTTAGTGCATCTTTAGAGCATATTATGGAAAGATGAATCTGGAAAGAGCATTATGGGAGATTGAGCTTGGAAAGTGCAACATTGAAGAGTTATGGTTTGGATATTACAAGTGTTGAGATTTAGGAGTCTTGATTCCCGAATTATACAAGCACCATATAGCCAAATAATTTCATACCCTTTATTCGTTACCAAGCCCCATTACAACCTTGCCGAATGGAGTCTTCTTTGAAGTCTTCCATTGAGCGAAAGTCCTCATGATGGTTCTTATTGCATTTTCATAATTGGTTGCGCAGTGGATTTTTTTATAAATTGCAATGTTTATGAGATTGTGTATGGAATTGAGTTGAGCGTTGATCTTCATAGCCTAAACACATGAGAGTTGAGTGCAAACACATTATCCCTGTGAGGTTGGATCAAAATTGCATATGCCTATGGATCGCCTAAATATGTGCTATGACGTTCAATTCACTTGCTTTCCTTTGCTACCGCTTATGATGTTGCTTTTGACAGGGGCGAAGACTTGAAGGGTAGGTATTGGTTATTGCTTCATTATTGCTTGAGGATAAGCAAGTCTAAGTATGAGGTATTTTGATGTACATATTTGTACCTATTTTATTCGCAAGTTTTGACATCATATTTTATTCGATTCCTCAAACAAAGGTTGAAAACAAGAGGAATTTGTGTAGAATGTGCTAACGTGCAAGAAATAGAGTCTGCACAAGTTTTGGTTTGAATATGCAGGAATTGGATTGAAATCAGAGTCAAAACGAAGAAGCCAACTGAAGCTGAGTAGAGGTCGATATCGACCACCAACATCAATATCGACTACAGTCATCGACACAATTTCGGAGTGTCGAGATAGACCAGACAGAACAACCAAGAAGGCACTCGATATCGACTACCTGAGGTCGATATCGACCATAACACAGAAATCGAGCGGAGATGGACAAGTCGAGCAGAAACAGCGACGTCGATATCGACCACTTTGGTCGATATCAACCATACTTCGACAGAAGATAGACACGTTTTTCGAGACTCAGATTGAGGATTCTATCTTCTAGGCCATGAATTATCTTGTAACTTTAGATAGATAGCAGCTGAGAATTATCTACTTTTACCTTAGTTGTTTTAGAGTTTTATCAAAATAAAAGATCTATCCTACTTGTGGGGATAGAGTTTAGAGATTAGATAGACGATACCATCCTTGGATAGCAAGGATTGGTAGCCTATAAATAAAGTGCTAGGGGCTGGTTTTTTATTCATGCAAGAAAGACAATAGCATTAGGCAATAAAGTTAGAGGTTTAGTTTTGAGCTTTAAGGTTACGGCGCTTGCGATAGTTGGCGTTGAGGTTGTAAAGATTCAAAATTTTCCATTAATGCAAGTTTATTCAATTCCAAGCATGTCTACATTCAACATGAGCGAGTAGTCGCCCTTTCTTCTAGGGTCGGGGTGAGCCCGACGATTGTTAAGCAGGAGGGAGGTCGAGTATCTAAAATACAAATATAAAGATGTATAAATGTAAACCGACTCCTAGCCTATGCAAATAATTACAAGACTTCCTCCCGTTGTAGTGGAAGGGTAGTCAGGATCGATCCACGAGGAGGCATGTCAGCGGGATCCTAGTAGCGTCGGAATCTCACGTCTTTCGTCGACCAGAAGCCTCGATTTTGACCTTGGAGCTCGATTTCGACCTCGGCTGTCGATCTTCTCTGCAACAGAAGACCTGCAGAGATAAAACAAGCAGTCGATATCGACTAGGGAAGGTCGATATCGATGTTAGCAGACGGAATCGACTGGCTCAGAAGACTGCAAGTCGACAAAGGTGGTCGATATCGATGTCTGGGGGGTCGATATCGATGTTCAGTAACTCAGCAGTGATGATCGTCGTCGACTCAGAAAACTGTCGACGAACTCAGTGGTCAATATCGACGTCTGTGGTCGATATCGATGTTCTCTCCTGCAAAGTTGTTAGCTTTTGTCGGCAAAGAAAGGCCGAAGACTTTAGGATGGATGAAGATGCGATGAACAGAAATAAAGACAGAAGTTTTGATGTGTATAAACTATGTAAAGAAGTAACTCCTAGGATTAGGGTTTACCACAACGTTAACCAATGCATGAGATAAGATAAATAAGACGGACAATTGTGCTATTTCACCCGAGGGATGAGCTTTCGCTGTACACCAACTCTTAGGATTACTCTTGCAAATAAACCTAATTGTCTCTACAAATTTTATGTTTATAACTCAAGTTGTTAGCATGAATCCCTTTTCTTTCGATTAGGACTAAACATAGAATCGTAGGAGATGATATAGACACAACGATATCAACATCTAACACTTACCTCAAGCACGCATGGCTAACGTCGGGCTCACCCCGACCCTAAGAGCTTTAGGGGGCTACTCGCACATGTTGAATGTAGACATGCTTTGAATTGAAATAACTTGCGTAAATGGAAAACTTTGAATCTTTACAATCTCAACGCCAACTATCGTAAGCGCTTGAAACTTTAAAGCTCAAAACTCTAACTTTCTATTGCCTATTGCTATTGTCTTTCTTGCTTGGATGATTTCAACAAACCAGCCCCTAGGGCTTTATTTATAGGCTACTAATCCTTGCTATCCAAGGATTGTAACTTCTATCTAAACTAGGAACTCTATCCAAACAATTAGGATAGGACTTTTATTTTGATAAAACTTTAAACAACTTGATAAAACTTAAAGATAAATCTCAGCTGCAAACTATCTAAAATACAAGATAATCCGTGGCATTGAGGATAAAATTCATAATCCGAGCCTCGAAATCGGATCTATCTTCTGTCAAGATAAGGTCGATATCGACCACAGAGGTCGAAATCGATGTCTGTATTTTTGCTCGACTTGTCCATCTCCACACGATGTCTATGTTGAGGTCGATATCTATGTTGAAGGTCGATATCGATGTTGAAGGTCGATATCTATATTGAAGGTCGATATCTACCTCTGCTCAGCTTCACTTGGCTTCTTCGTTTTGACTCCGATTTTAATCCAATTCCTGCATATTCAAACCAAAACTTGTGCAGACTCTACCTTATGCACGTTAGCTCATTCTACACAAATTCCTCTTGTTTTCAACCTTTGTTTGAGGAATCGAATGAAATATGAAGTCAAAAGATGCAATAAAAAGAGGTACAAATATGTACATCAAAACACCCCCATACTTAGACTTGCTTGTCCTCAAGCAATAACCAAGCAATAACCAACACCTACAAGACACCCTTCAAGACTTCGCCCTTGTCAAAAGCAACATCATAAGCGGTAGCAAAGCAAAGCAAGTGAATTTAATGTCATAGCACATATTTAGGCGATCCATAGGCATATGCAATTTTTTGATCCAACCTCACAGGGATAATGTGTTTGCACTCAACTCTCATGTGTTTAGGCTATGAAGATCAACTCTCAACTCAATTCCATACACAATCTCATAAACATTGCAATTTATAAAAATTCACTTCGCAACCAATTATGAAAATGCAATAAGAACCATCAGGAGGACTTTCGCTCAATGGAAAACTTCAAAGAAGATTCCATTCGGCAGGGTGGTAATGGGGCTTGGTAAGGAATTAAGGGTATGGAATTATTTGGCTATGTGGTGCTTTTATAATTCGGGAATCAAGACTCCTAAATCTCAACACTTGCAATATCCAAACCATAACTCTTCCATGTTGCTCTTTCCAAGCTCTATTCTCCATAATGCTCTTTTTCAACTCATCTTTCCATAATATAATCTAAAGATGCACTAAAAGATGTAAACCATACTATCAACCCTTCTTTCAAACTCTAATATGCCTCTAAAAAATATAACACTTGTATGAAATAAATAAAGGACTTAAGGACTTTGGCTCATGCAGTATATACATATATCTCTCTTTTTTTTCTTTTTTTTTCGGATTTTTTTTTACGAAAAATAAAGAATACTAAAAAAACATGTGCATTTATATGGTGAGCCAAAAATCCTTTTACAAAATATGACAAAATGTAAATATGCACCAACCCATAATTTCCTTGCTCAAAATTAGACAATATGCACTTTTCTTTCCACAAGGCATTAGTCCAGCCAATCTAAGTCTCAATTCCCAAATGGGGGTCAGGCTCAATTCGGCTAGGGATAATTTTATGGAGTTTGCAATTTCAGGCTCATGCTAATTTTCCGGCTTCAAGCAGGGATAATGCAGGGTAGGTAAAGAAAGGATAAAAATGGCTTAAAAGATGCCTCCATCATTTAATTCTTGTAAACATAGATATATTTATGTATTGGTTTTGAATAACTATCACAACATTTAGAGATGCATAGGGAGAATAAATTCATTCAAGAAAGCGGAGGGATTTTTGATGTTCTCCCTATAGGCCAAAATTCTCACAAGGACAATTTTTGTTGGATTTGCTTTTTAGCCTAGGATCATATCTGCTCAATTTCATCACAAGTTCACAATCTACATAAAAAATTTAAGGACTTAGGTTAAACCATCCAAATATGCCATAGGATTTCCATGATCAAGTCAGCTATTGAGTTTTCATCATAGGACATCTAAGTAGGGTTTAAAAAAAACTTAAGAAGTAAACATGCATTTTTTTTTGTATTTTTGACATTTTTCTATATTTTTTTTGATTTTGACATTTTTATAAAAGTAAAACTGTGATTTTAAGAGAAAACCATGAAAGGAGTAAAATTTGAAGTTGCTTTTGACATATGTATGATAAGAGGATGAAGGACTTTATTTTCCATTCATGCTTCATTATATAACCTTAACCATTAGCTATGCTTCTAGCCTTTACATCATATTGTAAGCCATATGTGCTTAATGCCATATTTGCTCCACAAGTTCTTAAATTGGCCATTTTTATACCTTTTTACCCATTCGGGAGATTATGTTATAGAATAGAAGTCATATTATGGAGTTGTTATATGGTTTGATATGTTATTATGAAGTTGATGGCAGGAGATATTTTGTATGGAAAATTTAATGAGTGAAAAGAAAATCCGGTCACCTAGGAGCTAGGTGGATCGACCCTGCTTGCGGAGGATAAAATTCACGCAAGATGGGACACAAGGTGAGGAGTCCAAAGTGCTAAGTATCCGGGGCCATTCATGACACCAATGTTTGCGCCTCACGGGAAGGCAACATTAAGGTTAGAGAGGTAAAAGCAATATAAGTGAAAAAAGCAAAGATCATTATGAGGAAGAGGAATGTGGAAATCATAAAGGAGAAAGTGCATCAATGAAATAAAGTTTGGAAGTTTCTCACCAGATTAAGCACCACATTGCTAAATATAGCCCACCACTATACCTTTTACCCGCTCTTCACCATTACGCATAAAAGTCCACTTGAATATTAATGCTATGTTACCAAATTGTTTGTTTTTGCATAACCCTCCTTTTGTGCGAGATGTTGCTTTTCATTCACATGCATGGATTTGAAGGAATTAGTACCTTTGCAAGGATGGTAATTGATTGTAGGGTTATATGAGAATGGATCTACGATGTTGAGAGTTTAGTCCTTCCCCTGAATGACCAATAAGAGTATTGCTTAAGGACAAGCAAGCTTAAGTATGAGGTGTTTGATATGCGCATATTTCACCATGTTTCATGCTTACATCTAGTCCATTTTTTTTGCATATTGTATACTTTAGGGTTGGGAAAGTAGTGAATTTATGTAGTTTGAGTTCATTTTCAAGATATAGAGGTCTACAAAAGTTTTGGTTTGATTTCGTAGAAAAATGGAGCATTTTGGAGTGAAGACAGGACAATGAGAAGAGCTTGATCTCAAGCAAGGCACTCGATCTCGACAAAGCAACTCGATATCGACCAGATCACCCAAGGTCGACTGAAGAGAAGAGCCAAATCGAGACCAAGGAAATATCGACCACAATCCAACAAGTCGACTCAACATAAAGCACTCGATATCAACATGTCCACTCGACATCGACTGGAGCAACAAACGCGTACGAGACGCGGATTAGGCCGGATCTTTGGAAGATTTATTTAGCCACGAAGATATCTATCATCTACCAAGATCATCTATCCTTAAGGGTATATTCCAAGCATGTTAGGGAATATTACCTATTTTAATATTTCATTTTAGGATATAATTTAGTTTAGATAGAATTTCTTTTTACCAATCTAAGTAGGATTAGGACTCCAATCATTGGCTAGAAAGGGTTGTGAGGATATAAATAAAGCCCTAGGGGGCTGGCTTTAGTCATTCAACCATCCAATGATCATTCGATCAACCAACAAGAAGAAGAAGGAGAAAGGCAAGTAGGAGAGAGATAGAGAGAAGTGGTGGTTGTACATTAAAGTTTCTTTTCAAGTTTTAATGCAAATTTCTTTCCTTTATGGAAAGATGTTTTCCCCAATGAAGAGTGAGTAATTGTCCTACTTCTCGGGTTGGGGTGAGCCCGACGATAGCCATGTAAGTATGCTTGAATTCCTTATTTGATTATGCGATTTCATCTTCTACCCGTGCTCAATCCTTCATGAAAATTTAGGATCATTCCTTATTTACCTTACATGAAGCGAAAGTTGATTATACATGTGAATCTGGATAGTAATTAGGTTTTGCCTGCGAAAGTTGACTAAACCCTAATCATGAAAAGGTAGAAACAAATTAGGTTTTTATGCGAAAGCCTCTATATTCCTAATTGGTGATGATAAAAGCTTAGTCTTTTATGTGATTTAAGTAACAATGCATGCATGGTTATTGTCGTGGTGAATCTCTATCTTAGGAGCTTTTAGTTATATAAAGCAAAAACCCCCCAAAATATTGTCTTTATTTTATTTTCTTTATTATTTACTGTTTTCGTTCTTCGTTACTATCTGTGTGTGAAGCAAATCGAGATCGACCTACCAACTCGATATCGAGTGCACTCCATCGAGGGAACCATAGTCGACGGTCTTTTGAGTTGACCAAAGTGCACTGATCTACTCGACATCGACATACCTAGTCGATATTGAGTGCCTCTGTCTTCTTTGCAGGTTTCACAGATCAACAGAACACACTAGGAATCGACAACCCCTATCGATATCGACTCCCAACTAGATATCGAGGCTTCTGGTCGACATACACAAGATTTCACAAAGACTATTCAGGAAACCGCTGACTCGCCTCCTCGAGGATCAATCCTGATTCCCTACGGCTACATCGGGAGAGAGTCTTGAATTTATTTGCTAGGGAAGGAGTTGGTTTGAATTTATATCTTTTATTTACACATCTTGAATTCCCCTCCTACATCAACATCGTTGAATAAAAGAAATAACTTTGCATTAAACTTTAAAACTCCAATCGTACAACCAAACACCGCTTCTTCTCTATCTCTACTCGCTACTTGCTCTTCTTTGCTTGATCGCTCAAGGCTTTGTTGATTGGATGATTCCTAAAACCAGCCCTTAGGGTCTTATTTATAGCCTCACAACCCTTACTAGCCAAGGATTGGAGTCCTAATCCTACTAAGATTGATAAATGAAATTCTATCTAAACTAAATATCATAAAATAAATATATTTAAAAAGGTAATATCCCCTAACATGATTGGAATATACCCATAATGATAGAAGATCTTGGTAGATGATAGATAAATCACGTGGCTAAGTAATCTCCCAAAGATCCGGCCCATCACGCGTCTCTTACGCGTTTGTTGCTCCAGTCGATGTCGAGTGGACTACTCGACGACATGGGTGATTTCTGGTTGACATTGCCTTAGTCTCGATCTGGCTCTTTTCCTTTAGTCGACCTCGGGTGGACTAGTCGATTTCGAGTCATCATGTCGAGATCGAGTGCTTCTGCTCGAGATTGAGCTCTTCTCCATTATATTGTTTTGACTCTAAAATGTTCCGTTTCCTACGAAATCAAACCAAAACTTGTGTAGACCTCTATATCTTGCAAATAAACTCAAACTATACAAATTCACTACTTTCCCAACCCAAGAGTATAAAATATGCATAAAAAATGGAATGAATGTACGCATGAAACATGGTGAAATAAGCGCACATCAATCATCCGGTCATATCGCCGTCATTCACTTAAGGAGTGGGAAAAAGGTGCAAAATTACGAGCCGGAGCTAGAAGACAAGGTCACTAGAGAAGCAGTCGATGTCGACCCCCCTGTCGATGTTGACCGGACTGTCGACGTCGACCAGACCTTGGTCGATGTCGACCCCATCCAGCAACCTGCCATGAAGTCGACTACAATAATCGATGTCGACCCCACCCCTTTCGATGTCGACCCAACCCCTGTCGATGTCGACCACTCTCCTTCGACTTCGCGGGCTGTTTTTGCTCCGAAGATACAAAAGACGCTCCCATATCCCTCTAGAGCTACCTAGCGGACCAGAAGTTCCAACGTTTTTTGAAGATGCTCTAAGGCCTCATTGTTACCATACCATTCACGAAGGCTCTTCATGAAATGCCATCATATGTTCGATTTCTTACAGACATCTTGAGCAAGAAATGATCAATTGCTGATATCGCGGAGGAGTGTAGCAAAATAGACTTCCCAGAGAAGAGGAGTGATCCAAGAAGATTTGCAATCACAATTGGGCTAGGTCAACATCGATATAAGGCTCTGTGTGATTTAGGGGCTAGTGTGAGCCTCATGCCTTTGTCAATCTGGTCAAAGCTAAATATTGGAGCTTAGGAGCTTGTGGACATGAAACTATATATGTGGTGATCGGCGAACGTCGTTAGCTTTCGCTTCTCCCAAATAGTAATAATATCCTAACTCAATGCTTAAACCAATAGATTAGTAAAGCGATAATGTCCGGAGTCGAACCCACTGAGAGAACGGTTGCAATGATAATTTTCTAACAATGATTTCTAATACCAATAGCAATGATTCGTAGCAACTTGATGACAAAATAAAGTAAATATGATGATGATATGTATTGATAATAAGATAGAAAAGCATTTCACCTGTAATTCTCGACAATGGTTGATGTTCAAGGTCCTAAGATTGATTCAATAGTACTTATAATATATGTGTCGACTTGAATAAGGTTGATTGATCAGATAAGGATACAATCTTCTTATTCAATATCACTAAAGAATAGCATTAACGATTCAAGTTCTTATACCAATTGGCATATCGATTCAATGCAAATAGAAGACAAGGGACAACCCACTCGACCCTATAAACATCTACTCGACATAGATCAATCGAAATCATCCACTACAAAGGCATAGAAATATCACTAAATCAATGACTTTGTTTGCTATCAAGAAACCAACAACAGATTCATAGCCTAGATGCAATTCCTAACATGGTGATCAATCATAGAGAGGAACACAAATTCATATCAATAAGAACAAGATGATAAATATAATTATAAATAACTAATTGAAATCAAATCCTCACAATTCATTCAACCATGACTTCGAATCACAGGCAAACCTATGAGTTTAGCAACTCATAGCCAAAGTAACGCTCATCTCTCTCTATAGTCTCACACGACATAAACCAACTACCATCTCACACAAATCACATATGGCTAAATAACCTAAATATATTCGTGCAAAACCCTAGGGAATAAAATAATAAAATAATAATATAATAGAATCTTCAGACTAAAATCAGCAATCGCTAAACACGCGGCAACGGCTGGTGCCGGTGGAAAACCGGTGAGCGCCGGTCCCAACAGTAGCTTGGTTCCTCTCAGCTTTAACGTTGTGCTTCCTTTCTCCTTTGGTTCTCTTTCCTTAGCCTTCATATGCTCCTAGATCATCCTTTTAAGCTCTTCCAAGATCCCATCCAAGGTCGGAATGTAAAACTGCAGAATAAACACTAAAAATGCGTAGATTCTAAACTCGAATACTTCACAAGAAAGATTTGGAATTAAACTAAAACATGTGCAAAACTCCTATCGAAATGCAATAAGAACTACCTATAATGCCTATATGAAATATGCATTATCAATATGGCTGACAACAACTTTGTCAAGCTCACAGGAATCATCGACGATGTCCCAGTCAAGGTGGGCAAGTTCTATGTGCCCACGGATTTTATTGTGCTTGATATGGCGGAGGACCCCACATGTCCTATCATCCTTGGTAGGCCATTCCTAGCTACAGTCGACGCCAATATCAGTGTGAGGAAGGAACTACTATCTTTTACCATCGACAATGAAGTAATTGAATTATCCTTCAATCCCACCATGAAGGAAGTCAATCAAATGGAGGTAAAGTCACTACATGCAAGGGGAAGATTCCCACGAAGAGGGATATGACCTCGAAGGAACAAGAGTTGAGGGCCATGGAGGCCCAAATGGAACAGATCTTGGAAATTTGGCATGCTAAAGATAAGTATGGGGTTGATGCAGACGATCCCATCGACGTCGACCCACTGCACTCAATGTCGACTGACCCCAGTCGATGTCGACATATACTAATCGACGTGCCTCCGTCGAATCCAGTTGCCATATTCATAGAGAAGCTGCACTCGATGTCGAACAAGAATGTTCGATGTCGACCACCTCCCTAGACGAAGGAAAACATCTCGATTGATAATAACGAGGCAAGGCCAGGTAAAGATCCCTATCCTCCTATTTCCGTAGATAATATCCCTATGCAATGTGTACCCTTGTATGTTCGTCTTACTAACACTATATGTAAAAAGATAAAAGAATACAAGGTGGCCGACAAGGTATTCATGAATCAAGTGAATATATAAAGGGATGCAAGAGGAAGGATGCAAGGGAGAGCAAGGGCGGAGTAGTGACCATACACAAGGTTTATCTAGGAAAGATAGAGCTCGGGTATAGGAAAGGCATTGTTTTCAAAGTTGAGCTTGAAAGCCCCGAAGAGGAGGACCGAGCCATGGTCCTTATATATCCCAACCTGGATAAAGCCACAGAAGAAGTCGGCCTAGCGACTCAAAAATCTAGAGCACGTACATAGACTTCTTTTTGGATAGTTTGGATTTGTAGTTTTTGGCTTTGAATTTTGGATTTAAAACTTTATATTTTGCGATTTTCGTGAACTAACAAGTATATAGGTGCAAGAAGTAGTTGTGAAGATGGTCGATGTCAACCAGGCCAAGTCAAAACAAACAATTGTGATCGATCTCGATAACCATGAGCTGAGCACACTAAGGCAGGCGCCCGATGTTGACCGACCTTGTCGATGTCGACTGACCCATGTAATGTTGACTGCACCTACAGAAGGCCATCACATCTGTTAGGAGGGGGAATTGAATAAGCAAAACAAATATGTAAATAAACTCAAACGAAAGCAACTCCTTTTCCTATCAAATAAATTACAAGACTCCCTCCCGGTGCAGTAGTAGGGAATCAGGATCAATCCTCGAAAAGGCGAGTCAGTGATTCCTGAATAGCCTTGCGAAGTTCCGGTAACGTCGACCAAAAGCCTCGATATCGACTGTATTGGTCGATATCGACAAGGGTTGTCGATTCCTAGTGTGCCGCTCTCGATCTGCAAAGCCTGCACAACAAACAAAGCAGTCGATGTTGACCTGTGGGGTCGATATCGATTGGGTAAAAAGTCTCATGTCGATACAGAATACCGTCGACTCAAGTTCTTCAACAGCAGGTTGGTCGATCTTGACTGTATGAGTCGATATCGAGTGTGTTTGCAGATTCGTAACAGTAAACAGAAAAACTAAAATAAAAGAAAATAAAAGAATGAATTTTTTGGGGTTTTCTTATATAAACTAAAGTCTTCCAAGGTAGGGATTTACCACAAAAATAATCATGCATGCATAAACACTTAAATCGCATAAAAGTTTATGATTTTTCATCATATGACAACTTTCGTAATCACCAAATAGGAATATAGAGGCTTTTGCATAAATACCTAATTGTTTCTATCCTTTTTATAATTAGGGTTTAGTCAACTTTCGCAAACAAAACCTAATTACTATCCAAATTCAGAAATAATCAACTTTCGCTTCATATAAGGTAAATAAGGAATGATTCTAAATTCTCATAAAGGATTAAGCACGGGATAGAAGATGAAAACACATAAACAAATTAGGAATTTAAGCTTACCTACATGGCTATTGCCTGCCTCACCCCGACCCCAGAAGTAGGACGACTACTCACGCATATGATTGGGGAAAACATCTTCATAAAATAAACAACTTGCATTAAAACTAAAACTTCAATCGTACAACCAAACACCTTCTTCTTCTATCTCTCTCTACTCACTCTATCTCTTCTTCTTTGTGGTTGCACAATTGTTTGTGGATTGGATGATTCCTAAAACCAGCCCATAGGGCTTTATTTATAGCCTCTCATCCTTGCTAGTCAAGGATAGGAGTCCTAATCCTAGTAAGATGGGTAAATAAAAATGACAGGACAAAATCGTTGTGTTTCCTATCAAAATAAAACTCAAACCTACAAACTAGTATAGCAAGCAAGTAAGAGGTCGATCCCGCAGAGAATTAAGTATTCCTATGTAGTGTGTATTTACCAATTTGTAGAAAAGAGGGTTTTGAGTGGTTGCGAATGATAAATATTAACAAGTTAGGAGAATCAATAATTAAGAGATGGTTTGACCTACAATTCTCAACCCTATTTGGTGAATTCGATCCTTGTTTCCTACTCAAATTCTTTTCCTTTTCCAATCAAATGTTCTTATCTTGATTTGAATAGATTATTAGCCCTATGAGTTCTAATAATCCCTTACTCCTAGGCAATCTTAACACGGATTAAGGTTTAATCCTAGGAATAGCAATAAGTCTCAAGATGTATAAAGCTTATAAGCAATATCAATCCCCTAAAGAACTAATATTTAACCTATAGTCAACTTCCTACACATTCAAGCTTTCTAACGAAGTCCACTAGAACATGTTTGCTACGAAAGATTAAGAATCATAACGAACAATTCAAAACCCTAGCGATGATGAGATCCTAAAAAGGTGATCAATCGAGATAGAATCAAACACCATAAAACATTCAAGCACAAAGAAGATGAAACATATGATGCAAATAAGAACAAGAATAGAAAACTCACAATTCAACCAAAAGGAGTCTCAAATCGTAGACGAAACCAAATAGTTTAGCCCTCCATTGTCAAACGATTGTCAAAAGATTGGATCATATCCCTAAAACAACCTAAAACAAGCCTTTAAATAGGCTTAAGAACCGACCTAAAACCCTAGAAAGTGTTTTCCAAAGATAGACCCAACTTAGGAAAGATATAAAAATCGGCGCTGAACCGGCCCAGAAAAGGCCGCGGGCGCTGCCTCCAAAGCCGCGGGCACGGCTAATGCAGTGAGCTCTGAAATTCTGGCAGCAGGCGTTGCCTTGGTGGCCGCGGGCGCGGCTTTTCCAGCCTATAGCAATTTTTCCGTTGTGAATTTGGTCTCGATGTCGATATTGAAGTTGTATCTCTCGAAAGGAGCTTTCCAACGCATGCTTATAATAGTCAATCGGACCACCGAGGTCTCCAGAAAGTGCGATACAAGTTCAGCTTATCGGGCGACAACTTTTGTTGACTTGTTCTTCACTTAGGCTCTCGAAATTCAATTCCCCTCCCATTCTCTTCTTGTAGCTTCCTCTTCTTGACTCTTCCTGAATCCATGAGCCTCCTCGTTCCTTGTCGGGATCCACATCTACCTGAAATAATCAATAAAAATGTGTAGATTCCGACTCCACCAACATGGCGAGTAAATATGCAAATTCTACTTAACTTATGCATGTTATGCACCTTAACTAAGCTTAATGCAACCTATTATGGCTACCTAAATGAGCTCTATCAAAAAACTTATCTAAAACTAAAGTCTATCAAAATATAAATATATCTAAAGGTAATATTCCCTAGGGTAAGTATGAATATACTCATAAGGATAAAAGAACCTTTGAAGATGATAGATAAATGACGTGGATAAGTTTCCTCCAAAGATCCGGCCCATTACGCGTCTGTTGCTCCAGTCGATGTCGAGTGGACATGTCGACGTCGAGTGCTCAATATCGGTCAACATGGGTTGGTTTCGGTCGACATTACTCTTCTTTGCCATAGTTTCTGATATTGCATTTTCCTTTAGTTGACATCCAGTGCTTTGGTCGATATCGAGGCACTAGGTCGAGGTCAAGTGACTTGATCGATGTCGAGTGACTTCCTCGAGCTCGAGTACTTTTTAAGCGTCTTGTCTTCGCTCTAAAACGTTCCATTTCTTGCGAAATTAAATCAAAACTTGTGTAGACCTCTATATCTTGCAAATAAACATAAACTACACAAATTCACTACTTTCCCAACCCAAAAGTATAAAATATGCATAAGAAATGGAATAAATGTAAGCATGAAACATGGTGAAATAGGCGCACCTAATACACCCCATACTTAAGTTTGCTTGTCCACAAGCTATACTTTTAATGGTCATTCAGAGTAAGGACTAAACTCTCAACATCATAGATCCATTCTTATATAACCCTACAATCAATTACCATCCTCGCAAAGGTACTATTGCCTTCAAATTCATGCATGTGAATGAAAAGCAACATCTCGCACAAAAGTAGGGTTATGCAAAAACAATTTGTAACATAGCATTAATAATCAAGAGGACTTTTATGTGCATGATGAAGTGAGGGTAAAAGGTAAAAACTTCCAAACTTTTATGTGGTGCTTAATCAGGGAAAAAACTTCCAAACTTTCTTTCTTTAATGCACTTCCTCCTTTATGATTTCCACATTCCTCTTCCTCATAACGATCTTTGCTTTTTTTCACTTATTTTGCTTTTACATCTCTAACCTTAACATTGCCTTCTCGCGAATCGCAAACATGGGTGTCATGAATGGCCCTGGATAATTAGTGTTTCGGACTCCTCACCTTATGTCCCATCTCGCATGAATTTTATCCTCCACGAGAAGGGTCGATCCACCTAACTCCTAGGTGACTTGATTTTCTTTCACTCATTAAATTTTCCATTAAAATATCTCATGCCATCAACTTTATAATAACTTCACAACATATCAAACCATACAACAACTCCATAACATGACTTCCATTTCATAACATAATCTCTCGGATGGGTAAAAAGGTATAAAAATGGGCAATTTAAGAACTTGTGGAGCAAATATGACATAAAGCATATATGACTTAGAATATGATGTAAGACAAATAAGCGTAGGTAATGGTTAGGGTAAATAATGCATGAATGGAAAATAAGGTCATCCGTCCTCTTATCATGCATATGTCAAAAGAAACTTCAAATTTTACCTCATTTCATGGTTTTCTCTGAAAATCGCACTTCAATGAGACTTCCCTTTACTAGGCAATTTAATTAATATATCTCTAACTGATCTACTTTTACATCGTCGAGTTTTGATAAAACTTCCATGACACTTTGAAATTTTTCATTCAATTTTTCATTCAATCGTCGAGTTTTGATAAAACTTCCATGACACTTGTCAGAAGATGCATTGAGCAAAATAATGCAAGCATGCTTTTCCCCCACCCCATACTAATCCTACAATGTCCTCACTGTACAAATCAGAAGTGGATTCAAAGAAAACTTACTAGAAAATATCGCAACGGCTCAAAACAGATGCGTCTGTAGGTGCGATCAAGATCGAGGTATTTAGTCGATATCGACTTCGTCGATCGACGTCGATTGATTTCATCAACTCAGTGTGATCTATGCTCGATCACAGCTGATCTCGCTTGATGTATCTTTGTCGACATCGACCAGTTTAGTCGATGTCGAGAGCTTTTATAGCTCCGTCGTACTTGCAATTGTTACTTTCTCACGAAAAACCAAAAAAAAACTTCATGTTTTAAAACAAAAATTCAAAACCCTAAAAACCAAATTATCCAAAATTAATTCTATGTACATGCTCTAGATTTTATAGTTGCTAGGCCGACTTCTTCCGCTCTCCTATCCAGGTTGAGACATATAGGGACCATATGGCTTGGACGTCATCTTTGGGGCTTTCGAGCTCTAGCTTGAAGATTATTCCCTTTTTAACTTTAAGCTTCAACCTTCCTGGATAGACTTTATGGATGGTCACAAATCCTCTGTTTCTTCCATTCTTTCTCTTGCATCCCTTTATCTTGCATTGATACATAAGCACCTTGCCGCCTGCCTTGTATGCACTTATTGGCTTTCTTGTAACGTTAGTAAGGCACACAAACAAAGGTACTCTTTTCATAAGGACATTATCTTTAAGTTCCGAGGCACAAGGATCTTTACCTAGGCTTACCATCGAGTTACTATTCGTCTGAGGGAGTGGTCGACATCGACCAGGTGGGTCGACATCGAGTGTTTTCTTGCCTTCTGGAGGTGCAGTCGATGGAGTTAGGTCGATCAGGGGGACTCGATGTCGAGTAGGGCCAGTCGATATCGACTGACCTTGGTCGATCTCAGGGCATTCGTCTGCGTCGACCCCATACTTAGCTTCTGGCATCAATGATGGCTCCATTGTAGTCGACATCGACAGGGGGCTGCAACATCGACTGCTATCTTAGTCCTTTGTTCTTCGTCGGCTTCGTGCAAAATTGCCAAAAGCTCCTCCATTTAGGCCACCATGGCCCTTCCTCTTGTTCTTCAATTTTCAAAGTCCTCTTCGTTGGCTCTTCACATGGGATTACTCTCCCTATTGCATGTAAGGGCTTGACTTTAGTTCGGTTCACCTCCTTCAAAGTAGGGTTGAAGGAGAATTCTATTACCTCATTGCCAATCGTGAATGATAGTAGTCTCTTTCGCACGCTCATATTGGCGTCGGTTGTAGTTAGAAACGGCCTCCCTAAGATGATGGGGCATGTAAGATCTTCCGTCATATCTAGCACAATAAAATCCGTGAGCACATAGAACTTATCCACCTTGGCCGAGACATCATCAATGATTCATGTGGGCTTCACAATAAAATCCGTGAGCACATAGAACTTATCCATCAATGATTCATGTATAGCTTCATATCCACAGGCTCCAAGGCTGCAATATTTATCTTTGACCATATGGACAAAAGCATGAGACTCACGCTAGCCCCTAGGTTGCACAATGACTTATAGTGGTGTTGGTCTAGCCCAATTATGATGGAAAATCTTCCCGAATCGCTTCTCTTCTCCGGGTAGTCTATTTTGCTGCACTCCTCCGCGATCTCAACTATTGATCGCTTCTTGTTTAGAATGTCCTTAAGGAACCGGGCATATGATGGCATCTCGTGAAGGGCCTCCATGAATGGTATGGTGACGTTGAGGCCTTGAAATACCTTTATAAACTTTTGAAACTTCAAGTCTGCAGGGTCTCTTAATGCTTTGGTGGGAAAAGGAAGCGACTTCTTCTTTGTTGGAGTAGGAATGGCCTGAGGTGTCAAAGAAGGTTGGTCGACGTCGACAAGGGGGTCGATGTCAAGTGTAATGGTCGATCTCCGGGGTGCCTGGACAGGGTCGACATTGACAGATTACTCGACATCAAGTGGAGCAGTCGACATCGACTGAGGTTGGTCGATATCGACTGGCTCTCCAATAGCTTTATCCGTTGGCTCCGTTTCTTTGTTGTTGATTTGAATCTCCTTGCCACTCCTTAAGCGTATGGTGGTGATGTGGCCAGATGGTTGCCCCTTGGGATTGATCTCAGGTTGGCCTGGGAGCGATCCGGCTTGTCTTGGAATATTAGCCGCCAATTGACCCAATTGGGTCTCCACGCTCTTCCTCCGTGTGTCTATCTCTTCAAACCTTGAGTTAATGTCATGTAGTTGTGTGTGGATGGCATTGTTGGATTGCTGGTTCTCGGCTTGGTTTCTTCTTATTTCATCAAGGATGAGTTGCAAGTCATCCCTTCTCTCCCTCTCCGGATGGCTAGGTACTCTATAGGGTGGGGGGTCTCTTTGATATTGTTGGGGTTGTTGGTATCCCCAATTTCGTTAGTAGCCTCCATAGTTAGGATCCCTCATGAACTTTACCTCTTCATGGGTCTCCGCCATTTGCACTTGCTCCATGAAGGGACAAGCGGTTGTATTGTGCTTCTGTGACCCACATTCTAAACAAGCTTGATTGTTAGTTAAAAATCGAACTTGTTATGGAGACGGTTTACCTGGTCCTTCATGAATTGATCCTTCACGTCAGGATCCACCTCTTTGGATGGCTCATATAATAGCATGGATGGGACTGGCCTCGCATCGGGGGCCGCAGGAGTCCCATATGTGTTATCAAACTCCATAAGCCTCTCAATTGTCTCCCAGACTCGATTTGGTGTAAGCTCAAGGTAGCGGTAGGTGGTATAGGTGTTGATCAGCTCTCTTGTAGGCACGTCCAGGGCATTGTAGATGATCTCCTGGATAACATAAGACGGTTGGCCATGCGTAGGACGGGATCTTAGTAAATCTTTGTAGCACTCCCAGACTTGCGCTAGCATCTCTCCTGGCTTCTATTTGAAGGCCGTAATCCTTTGGCGAATATGTGCCGTCTTCAATGGTGGAAAGAATTTGTTTATGAATTTATCTCTAAGTTTACCTCAGGTGTGGATGACCAATGCAGAGCCTTTTCTGCAAATGACCATCTAAAAGCTTTTAAGCGCAGATATTCTAAGTTAACACTGTCAACAATGGTGTCACATAAATCAATATAAGTAGTAATATGTGCAATAGGACAGTCAGAGCCCTTTCCTTCGAAAGTAGATCTCCTAATCTCCGCTATAAAGCTAGTTTTAATTTCAAATGATACGTTAGGGAGCGATAGGAGATTCAGGCACCGCCAGTGTTGGGTGCAAATATTCTTTGGCATTTTGTGGGATCTAGCTTAGTAGCTCCTAGGCTTCTCTTCGGGCTTGGACCTCGCGTTCATACCTAGCCACCATTCTTTGTTGCGCTTGAGTATGTTGAGTGTGCTCGGTGTTGAACTTCTCAACTTGTTTCCTAAGTCTCTCGAGCTTTTCTTGCATGGTCTAAAGGTAGGTAGTCGGGTGTGCGATCAGCGTGTCACATACACCTTCAAGAAAACACTATGAAAAAGGATTAGAAAGAATAGACAGGACGCAATTGATATCTCCATGGCAACGACCGCAAAATTTGTTAGGATGTGGAATTGAATAAGCAAAACAAATATGTAAATAAACTCAAACCAAAGAAACTCTTTTTTCTATCAAATAAATTACAAGACTCCCTCCCGATGCAGTAGAAGGAAATCAGGATCGATCCTTAAGGAGGCGAGTCAGCGGTTCCTGAATAGCCTTGCGAAGTTCCTGTAACGTCGACCAGAAGCCTCGATATCGACTAGATTGGTTGATATCGACACGGGTTGTTGATTTCTAGTGTGTCGCTCTCGATTTGCAAAGCATGCACAACAAACAGAGCATTCGATGTCGACTTGTGGGGTCGATATCGACTGGGTTAAAAGTCTCATGTCAACACAGAATACCGTCGACTCAAGTTCTTCAGCAACAGGTTGGTCGATCTTGAATGTATGAGTCGATATCGAGTGTGTTTGCAGATTCGTAATAGTAAATAGAAATAAAAGAAAATAAAAGAACGAATATTTTGGAGATTTTCTTATAGAAACTAAAATCTTCGAAGATAGGGATTTACCCCAACAATAACTAGAGCTGGCAAAATCTGACCCAACCCGAGAAACCCGACCGACTCACCCAAACCTAGACCCGACCGAACCCGAAAATCTAGAGTCATCCTTAACCCGAACCCGAGATTGAACCCGACCCGAACCTGACCCGACTCGTAATAAACCTGAACACAGACAAACCCCACTCGACCCAAACCCGACCCGACTCTTAACCCGACCCAAACCCGACCTGACTCTTAACCTGACCCAACTCCCAACCCGACCCGATTCTCAACCCGAATTAAACATGACTATCATCAATTATGAGCAGTACAACTACACACATAAGAATAAATTGACAATATAAAAAAATTATTTCCCTCCTTTAATAAAGAAAATTAAAAATAGATAGGTTTGAATCATTATTATATATATATATATATATTTATATAAAAGTTAATAAGTGTATAATATTATACTCCAAATTATAATGGTAAAACACTTAGACATGAAAGATAATAATTTAATAAGTGTATAATATTTGTATATAAGTGTATAAATTAATAAGTGTATAATATTAATATCCAAAATATAAACTAATGAATATTCAATCAAATAATTTAAAATGAATACAAGTGTGAAATCATAACTTCATTTAGAAGAATTAAGAGTTATATTATTTTTATACTTTTATAAATTTTATTTATAATTTTATATTACTATGTAAAAATTATATTAGAGAAGAGTAAGAAAACTTTAATATTATAATGATAAATGACATCAAAAGAAGCCTTGAAATATTTCAAGGGTAGCCAAATTAGTCTCAAACTATTTAATCGATAACTTTATTGCTAAATTCGATGGTAAATTTAATAGCGTCGAATTTTATCATGCCTACTATTTTATTTGTGACCTCAAGGTCCTCAAATTAGACTCAAAATTTTTCATTCTTAATTCATGAGTTCTGGAAACTCCAATTTTAACCACAAACTTAAGCTTGAAATGCTCATTTAATACTAATTTCAACAAAGAAAATAAGAAAAAAAAAATAGAACAAGGCAGTGAATGAATCAAAACTATAAAAATCAAAGTATGAAATGAAACATGACGTTTAACCTTAAGCATCGAAGAATGAAATGGAAGACTAAAGAAAGATATCAACACTAACAGTAGCAAAATATCTTTTCAAAGATCAAAACAATTAGAATTTTTTTGCAAGTTTCAAATCCATAGATCTGAAAAAATAAGAAGAAAAAAAAATCCAAGCAGTGTTAATATTAGGCAAAACATTAGGTTCTTTATACTTCACATGTTCATGTAGCCAACTAAAACGTGATAACAATCAAAGTAACAGAGCATAACAACCCATACTAAATACCAGAAAATGATGGAAAAAATGCCAAAACACAAGGTAGGTGGATAAGGAGTCAATCAATTTGATAATCACTTTTCAAATTGCATATTCTTATACTAATTCTTAAATTTATAGTTTGAAGATGAACCACTAGAGGCAAAAAGCCCCAAATTCAAGCATACAAACAACAATTAAGGGCCCATTTGGAAAGGGTATATAGATATAGGATATAGGCTATGAGCCTGAGATATAGGTATCAAGCTATGGGTATTGGGTATGGGTATGAGACTGATATCTATATCTTATATCTACTGTTTGGTAAGGGTATATAGATATCAGAATTAAAAAAAAATGTAATAAAAATTAGGGAACCCCTAATGTTTGAACCTTAATTTTCGAACCTTAATTCGAATACAACCCAAATTGAAGAGCAATTGGTATAAATCCGGACAGAAATTTTTGAATAGTTGCTACAACAATTCGAACAGAAAGCCCTAATTTGAAAAAAAATGGAACAGCAGCAATAATTCATACAGAAAAGCCCTTATTCGAACAGCAGCAATGGAGAACAGGGAGTTTCGAACCGAAGCAAAATTCAAACAGAAGAAAAATTTGTACAGAAATCCCTAATTCAAACAAAAGCAAAATTTGAAGGCATGTTAGTTTCGAACAGAAGCCTAATTCATCCAGAAATTTTCGAACAGTAGCCCTAATTCGAACAGAAATCGAATGCAATGGAAAACCGAAGAAGAGATGCAATAAAACAGCCCTAATTCAAATAGAAATCGAATGCAATGGCGAACAGAAGAAGAGATGCAATCGAACAGAAGGAGGAGGAGGAGAAGAAGAAGAAACTTGCTTAGCCGCTTGTGATATGTCCTTTCCTATACCGTCCAGTTTTTTCAGATATCCAAAGGGGGGAAAACCCATAGAATTAGTATATAGGAAATATAGGATTGATATATTTATACTGATTTGGAGAAATATACCAAACAGGGTATATAGATATTGAGCCTTCTATACCCATAGCCTATATCTATATACCCATCCCAAACAAGCCCTAATAAAACCTACCCCTAACATAATTTAACAATTAAAACTCAAAAAGGCTCAAATCAATTTATACAGTTGGGATTCTCACATCACTTCAACAGGAGGAAGAGTAATCCAACAAGGAAATGCGAGGGCAGGGTCTGGGCCTCTGGGAAGAGATGAGAGATGAGAGAGATAGAGAGAGTAGGGAGATCCTCCATCGAATAGATTGAGGGGCTAGAGGTCGCACTCGAGAATATGAATGAATGGGGAGTTGCTATGAAATGGGGAGGAGAGCTCTTGCTATTCAGATTTGGTGAAGTGAAATGGGGAGTGGCGGCCAGTGAAAATATGAATGAATGGAGAGCTGCTGTTCAGATTAGGGTTTTTCAATTTTCGAACTTGAAACCAAAATTTAAATCACCTCTTTCATTTTCAATTTTCCCCCTAAAAAATTCATTTCTTTTCTTGAATTCCCTCCTAAAATCTCTTCTTTTTTTGGATCTGAACCCAAAATTTAAATTACCCCTTTCATTTTGAACTTCTCCTAAAAAATTCATTTCTTCTCTTGAATTCCCTCATAGAATATCTTCTTTTCTCTATTTTCCTCCATTGCGTTGTTATTAAAAGACCAAAAAAATCACATGTTAAATTATCAACAAATCGACAGAAACCTTCGTCTTTTGTACTGGAGGACACTTGTATAGGTTGTTTGGGTTTTTCTTTCTTCTCTGTTGAATTGTGTTATTGTGTTATATTTGTATTGACCGTTCTCCATCTGCCGACATGGTCAACCATCGAGTTTCAGGTATGCTTGAACTCGAATTTTTACCTTATAAAAAAAAACCTTATATTTAAAATTATTTTTCATGAATAAAATAAGTTTGTTGAAGTATATATTGAAGAAAAAAATCATATGCCCAACTCTTTCTAAGTTAAAAGTTCGGGGAATTGAATTTTAAGATACACAACAATTTAGTTGTGAGAAGGTTTTCGCTTATATAAAAACAAATTATCATACAAACGTAGTTGGAAAGAGTAGGTTCTTTCATTGAATTTCTTTTTTTTTTTTACAGTGGGCAAAGATTTGGATACTGAAGGTATCCATGATCATCTGAAAAGATGATGTTTTGGAATTTACAGCTATACTCTAGGATAGAATTACAACTCAGTTCTGATTTTGCAATGAAATCAGCTGCACCGTTTGCTTCTCTATAGCAGTGCTGGAATTTGACGAATTCAAAGTCCTTGCTTAGAGCATGTATTTCTTCGACTATTTGAGAAATTTCCCATGGTATGTTGTTCATCTAGTTGATGGCGTTGATAACAGTTGTAGAGTCGCTTTCAATAATGGTCTTCTGTATTCCAAGTTCTGCTGCCAGTCTTATACCTGCAAGTATTGCAAAGCATTCTGTTTGGATTACAGAGTCTGTTTTACCATAGCTCTTATGTATATGGATTATGTGACCTTGATAATTTCTAATAATACATCCAATCTGGGGTTGGATACCAATTTTAACAGAGGCATCTACATTTATTTTAAAGATATTTTTCGGAGGATATTTCCAGGTCATTTTGTCACGAGGCCTGGTGTGTTTGGGTGAGTTGGTTATATTATGTTCCTTTTTCCAGCATAAGATTTTATCTATAGTCTGGGTTATGGTATTGCTTATATTTTTATTTGAGTCTTTTTGGAAGATAATTTTATTTCGAAGTTCCCAAATAGAGTGCCATAAGTGGCAAAGATCTGTGAAGTCTATGTTTTGGTTTTTTGTGTTAACAATATTTTCTGAGATATCATTTGTTAAGTTTGGTATGATGAATGATTTCTTTAGTTTAATGCCCAAGTTATGGATAAGAGATCTGGTGATTTGACAGTTGAAGATTAAGTGATTTGTGTCTTCTGCTTCATTATTGCAGAGGGAGCAGGTACTAGGAACTCTATTTATATATCTGTTCAAGCCTGTAGCAGTAGGTAAAATATCTAATATAATTTTCCATATGAAATTTTTGATATTTGGAGCGATATTCAGTTTCCAAATCCAATATGCAGAGATGTTATTTGTGTTTCTGGTATTGAAGAGAGAAGATGTAGATTTTACGCTAAAGATTCCATTTTTATTGTAGATCCAAATTAGTTTGTCTGGGATATCAATATTTGGGATGTAAATATTTGTTATCATGTGGACAATATGAGGGGGAAAAATACTATTTAGTTTATCAGTATCCCATGTTTTGTAGTTTGTGAAGAGGTCACAGACTTTTAAGTTAGGGTTACGATCATTTCTAAAGTTTTCGAGGTATTGTGCATTTACCCAGATATCGTTCCAGACATTGATAGTTTTACCGTTACCTACAAGCCAGAGAAGCCCTTTAGAAAAGAGATCTCTAATGTTGAGAAGTCGGCCAAATTGCCATGAGGTTTTAGTTTTTCCTCTTTCCATTATTGTTTCTTTTGAGAGATATTTTTCAGTGATAACCTTAGACCAGATATTATTAGGATTAGCTATTATTCTCCAAAGTAGTTTCATTTGCATGCCGATATTGATTTGTTCAGCTGTTTTAAAACCTAATCCACCCTCTTTTTTAGGGGTGCATAAGCGTTCCCAGCTAATTAACGGATGATAATTATCGGATTGGAGTTTATTCCAGAAGAAGTTTTTGTTAATTTGATCAATTTTATCTAGAATTCCTTTGGGAAGAAGAAAAGATTGCATTAAATAGTTTGTTTTAGAATTGAGATTTGCCTGAATGAGAACTGATCTGCCTGCTTGGGAGAGGGTATTCGATTTCCATTTTGATAGTTGTTTTTTAAGGCTTATGATTGCCTCATCAAATAAGTTATTGTTAACTCTGCCACTGATTAATGGTATTCCTAGGTATTTTTCCATCGTTTTGGTAACAGGGATGTTTAATTGTTGAGCAAGATTTTGAGCTTTTTGGGCCGAGATATTTTTGGAAACCTGTAAGGAACTTTTGTTATAATTTATAGAAAGGCCTGATGTGTTGAAAAAATTATTTAGGAGATTTCTAATTGTATGAAGACTTAAATCGTTTGCGTTTCCAAAGATGAGTATATCATTTGCAAATGAAAGAAAGGGTATAGGTTCGCTGTTATTTGTGAGTTTGATTCCAATTAATGGTTCGTATTCTAATGATTCTTGTTGTATCATTCTTCCTAATAGTTCCATAGCTATAACAAAAATATATGGTGCAAGAGGATCTCCTTGTCTTATACCTCGAGATGTTTGGAAAGTCTTACCAGGCAGGTTATTTACTAAGACTGAAAAGTTAGTTTTAGTAAGGCATGTCATAACCCAGTTTATCCATTTATGGTGAAAGCCAAATTTGTTTAGTACTATACGTATAAAATTCCAGCTTATTTTGTCATAAGCCTTCTCCATGTCGAGTTTGATAGCCATCCAACCTGGTTTTCCTTTTTTGTTATGGAAGGAGTGAAAAACCTCGTGAGCTATTAGAATGTTATCTTGAATATTTCTACCTTGTACAAAGACTCCTTGAAAAGGATTAATAATACGGGGTAAGATAGGTTTTAAACGATTGGCTAAGAGTTTAGAGATAATTTTATAAATGGTGTTGCAAAGACTAATCGGGCGGTAATGGTTAATGTTAGTAGGTTTGTCAATTTTAGGAATAAGTGCAATAAACGTTGTGTTTACTTCATTAAGAAGAGTGCCTGAGTGAAAAAATGATTTGACAGCTTTGCATAGTAGGTTTCCCACTATATTCCAATATTTTTTGTAAAATTCGGGTGGGAAGCCATCAGGGCCCGGAGATTTATCATCTTTCATTGAGAATAGAGTGTCTTTAATTTCTTTGTCTGTGAAGGGTTGGGTTAGGGCTATGTTTTCACTGTCAGTAATGGTGTGGTTAATTAAGTTTAGGAAATATGAGTTGGTATTGGTTGTTTGATTATTTGAGATGAATCTTTCAGCTAATTCATTTGTAATTTCATTTCTAATTTGATTTTCATCTTCGATGATAAGACCATTTTTATTTGTGAAGTTGCGAGTAATGTTTTTAGAGTTTCTGATTTTGGTTATTGATTGATAATATTTAGTGTTTCTGTCCCCAAATTTAAGGATGTTAGATTTGGCCCTTTGTTTCCAAAAGTTATTATTAAAATTCATGAGCATTTCACGTTTATTTAATAATCTTTGTCTTTTGTTGTATGTATTATCATTGGAGTTTCCAGCAATTTGTTGTGTTTGTAGTAGTAAGAGTTGATCTTCAATATCTTTTAATTGTCTAAAATTGTTATTTGGATGTGATTTACACCAGAGTTTTGTGTTTTTTTTAATTAGTTTTTGCTTTTGCAGTAGTGTGAACATAAAAGATCCATGAAATTTGTTTTGCCAAGTTGTTTTAATTAATTTATTATAGTTGTCATTATTTGTCCATGACATTTCGAACTTGAACGGTGATCCTGCTCTCTTTATTTTTATTCCGATTGAGATGGATATAAGAGAGTGATCAGAACTCGTAAAGGGGTGATTGTGAACTGTTAAGTTGGGAAATTGAGTAGAGATGTCTGTGTGGATCATAACTCTATCAAGTCGTTCATAGATATTGTCAATAGGGGTTTGTCTTTTTCTCCATGTAACTGGGCTTCCCGTATAAGGGATAGTGTGGATGTCCAGTTCTTCCTTAATTTGTTGAATACGGTTAAATCTACTGTTTTGCGGGTTTGTTCCGCCAATTTTATCGTTTATAGATTCAATTTCATTAAAGTCTCCCATTATTAAGGATGGGAAATTATATTTTCGAGTCGCTGTGATTATCTCGTTCCAAAAGATGTTTTTATCTATTGGATTTGAAGGTGCATAAATAAAGTTAAGAATAAATCTATAGTTGTTAAAGTTGACTAAATATATTATATAGTTTTTGGATCTAGTTATTTCTTGGGTTGAATCTATAAAATTAGATGTTTTAAAGAGGATACATAGTCCACCTTTTGTCCCATCTGATGCAATGTGATGGGCCTGGTTAAATCCTGATTTTTTTATATAGTTTTTCATTCGGTGGTTCAGTAGTTTTTGTTTCTGCTAGTACTAGGATATCTAAGTTATTTCTTTTCTGGATATAGGCTAGGTCTTGCCATAGGTTGGGTTTTCTTACACCTCTTATGTTCCAATATGCAATGTTTGTCATTTAATAAAATGGTTTATACATACCTGCTTTGTGAGCATTTCCAAGACCAACAATAACCATAACCATGATTGATAATATTGAGTAATCCTGAAAAGTGCAATTCTAAAGACTTGATAATTATATATGATATCCAATTTTTGTCCGTAAAAATAAATGGTGTTATGTGTTATTTGGTTACTCATCCACATATTAACTAAAGAAATGGTATGAAAGTAATAATTTTTAGCATTCTCATATAGATATTTGATCTTATAGATTTTGTACTTAAAGCAATCTAACTAGAATATTCGAGTGGTATAAAGAGTATGCCATAATTCATGAATTTCATTGTTAAAGCTGGTCGAAGTGATGCTATTGAGGTTATATAGCACAAAGCTAAGAACGGGTGTTACCCTACCATGCTGGCTGTTAAGCCGATTGATAGCATTTATAATACAACTCGTTTGGAACCCATTTAGAACATGATTTATCTCACAATTTAGAGTAAGTATAGCATTTAAGTTGGCATACACAATAAGGCAGAAATACATAAGGCAAATAGAAGAATAGCAATATGATTTCAGGAAGTAGACATTAGCTGTTAAGCTTTGTAAGAGATACATCTCTATCAGTTCAAAACATTGGTAGCTGTTAAGCTTTGCTATGAGGTTGTTTCTTTGGCTGTTTACCCTTGGATGAACTCTGATATTATTACATTTAACTGATGAACATCCAGTGCTGATTTCCTTCGAAGAGGAAATACATTAGTCAAAAGAAGCTTGACAGAGGTTGTTGTTGACGTCGACAGCAGAGAGTAGCAACAGCTGGGCTTGTAGGCCAGTAAAACATAGATAATAGTTTAGATTGGTTACAGTCGCATGAATCATAAGATTATATTTAGTAATCCAAATTATCAACAAAGGATCAAGGGCATAATGTTGACAGGTGACAGTGTAATTGTGATTTAGAGTAAAATTCTTCCCAAAATGTTTAATTAGAACTGTGTAATTTATAAGAGAGATTGAATTTTGAGAACCAAGTATATTATTACAGTTTGTGCAATCAATCATATTAGGTTTGCAGGTCTTGTGATCAAATCTATGCCAATTTCGATCATTCCAGGCTATACATAAGTTAATAGTATGTTTAAGATGATAAAAAATCTAATTTTGGAGAGGTGAGAAGGTTTTGAGTGGACTTATCTGTCCAGAGGCCATGGGATCCTCCATGTTTGTGATGGGATTCCAGTTTCCTCTCCTTTTTGAAAGGTCGGCTGGGATAAGAAAGAGCCTCCATCAGTAGCCTGCTTGTGCTTATCTTCCGGCCACCAGTAGAGGGATGCGCCAGCCAAAGCAATCGGCAGAGGTATCCGAAAGCCCACCTAGGGATAGCTATCTGTAGCAGAGGGGAGAGGCGTAGATGGCATAGATCAGCGGCCGTCTTGAGGAGACATCGCCAGCGGGGGAGAGAGCAGGGGAGGAAGCTAGGGATGTCGAGTCTGCCGCAGAAGTCGCTCAGGAGGTACACAGGGAAGGAGAAGGATCGAACTTCAAATTTCCATCTTCTCTTCCATTTTTTCCTTCTTTTCTTGACGGTTGTTCTAGATTTGTATAGAAATAAATACAGATCCTCTTCGTCTCCTTTGGAAAAAGAGATTTGGGAGTGGTTGTGGTTAGGATGGGGCTTGGGTTTGAAGATTGGATTAGGCCGAGATTGATTTTGGATGTTTTTGAGGGGAACATCGCCGGAGACAGCAGTGGTGACGTGGTCGAGATTCCTCAAACTGCCGACGCTACCGGTGACCACCATCGTCAGATCTGATGCTAGGTAGGGCAAGGGGGCAGGTTCAGAGATCAGGGCAGAGGGGCCAGACGGGGTAAGGTGAAAGGCTGCAGGGGATACCGAGGGGTTGATTTGTAGGGGAGAGCCGGCGAGCCAACCGTTCAGACAGATGGAGGAAGGCCAGAGGGGGCGGCGGCAGCTTGGTGGAGAAACCGGAAGAGGAAAGGTTGAGAGGTCGGTTTAAGGTTAGGGTTAATAGGAAGAGAAGTTTTGGAGATCAGATTCAAGCGCGAGGGCGCCGGTAAGCAACAGAAGAAGGGGGGGACGAGGGTCCGGTGGAGGAGCGAGGGCAGTGTCGGGGCTGACACCAGCAAACCGGAGAAGAGAGAGGAGCTCGGAAGTGAAAGGGGTGGCGGCTAGGGTTAGCAGAGAGAGGAAATATGGAGAGGGTTTTTCTGGAGAGCTTTTCTGGAGGAAATCTTTTTTACATTCAAATTTCATTGAATTTCTTTGATTATATTGTTATGGACGAGATAAAAATTCAAGTGTAAGACCCAACTTTAAATAAGAATAAAAAATCATAATGGATGACAAAAAAAATGATTAATGGGATTCACAAACACTAATGGGAACTTGTAATACTATGATTTAGGTGGAATAATTTAAAATAAATATAAATGTGAAATCATAACTTCATTTAGAAGAATTAAGGGTTATATACTTTTATAAATTCTGTTTATAATTTTATATTACTTTGTATGTAAAATTATATTAGAGAAGAGTCGAAAGACTAAAATGCATCGAATTTATCGACGATGTAATATTATAATCATTAAAATAGTAAATATATCGATGATGTGATATTATAATGAGAAATTTACCTAATAATTTAAGATGAAGAGAAGGATTAAGATTATATATCTTGTTTTTCATTTTCATGTAAGCAATTGTTTGTTTACGTTGTTAGTAAAGATATAATTATATAACTATAAGTATATAATATAACTACAATTTGATGCGAGAGCAACCGAAGCACCCGCCTTGCCAGCCGGATCAATGACTCGGAGTCAAGCCAAGTTGATCGCCGACAAGCTCGCCGGTTTGGTGTGCTATCTGGGGCAACGGACCGGAGTGTCGAGTGTCGGAGACCTAGGGCCTACTCCGAAGGCTTTCGTGGTGTCCGGACCAACAGCGACGTCAACACTGGCTTGGCGACGTCCGACCTAGCCTTGCAGAAGAAGCCAGATCTGAAACCTTCAGGGACTTTCCGTTTTGGAGTCGGGAAGTTTTAAGGAACTCTATCTATATTTAATTAATTAGTATTTTATTATTCTAGATGATATTTTAATATTAGAATTAAATAGATTTATTTTCCGAATAGATAAACTCTAGTCTTTTCTATTTAAACTAATTTTGCCATATTGTAAAGCACGTTCAATGTTAATCAAAAGCTTTTGCTCAAAACCCTAAGCCAAGTTCATCTAGTGTTCTTGCTCGTACGATTGCGAATTCAATCTGTTTTGTGTCGATCTGTCTCTCTAGTTGTCTATCTCGCAGAGAAGGTGACTCAAGGAGAAAGTCCACATCCTCTTGATCCAAGACGGGCTTGAATCAAGTTGTAGAAAGAGGTCTTTTGTTCAGGGACTTATGCCGACGAGTGGTTTAATCTCTTAGGTATAAGTATTTCGGCCAACTAGTTGCCTTCAACCCCATATCTTTCTCTTATTCAATTTCGTCACTTTTGTTGTCAGTGTCTTTAACATTAGTTTTTGTCCGAAAACTATTGTCTTTTCTATTTTTCACATCAGTCGCAGAATCTGTCAAATTTCTAATTCCGTTTGCTCTTGTGTTTGCGAGCCATTGTTGGAACGATCAGATAACCCTGCATCAGTGGCATCAGAGCTAGGGTCCAACTTTGGCTTGTGTCAACCTTTTCGGTACGTTCTGAATAACTCTTGCTAGTGCTTTTGTGTTGTGTTTGTGTCTGCTTTTGGTTGCGCCTGTTGAACTGTTTTCGCAATTCTCCCAGCGAAACCCTAAAAGCTTGTTCTTTTCTTTTGCTAAAAAAAATTTGCTTGCGGCATTGCTGTAAAAAAAATAGAAATCGTGTCAAAAAAATTAGTCCTGTTATAAAGGCCCGCGATTAAAAGTGCGTTGGAAAAAACAGTCCTAAAATAAAGGCCCGCACTAGAAAGCAAAAAGCTCAGAAATTGCAACCATCTGCAGATCATAGGCATTTGTACTTTAGCGTTGGTGGGATAGTCTCAGGCTACCACTCTGAGTCTTACCTACCCTAAAGCCCCAGCCTTTTTTCGCTTTTGAGTCTTTCTCTGAATTTTCTTGGGTTTCTGATCTCTGCTTGAAGAACAGATTTTTACGAGACAGGTTGAGATCACAAATTGAGTAAAGAGCGAAACACTTGCGAGGAGTTTTCACTAACTTTAACGGGTTTGCTTGTTTTTTTCTGTTGTGATGTCTAACACTCCGACAGGTGACCAAGGGATACCCTAGGAGGGTTTCGCTGCGACTCTGGCAGCTATAAATGCTACCATGACCCAGTTGCTGCAAACTAATCAGCGGATCGAAGCCCACTTGACGACAGGACCGTGGATTCAGCCCCCTCCGGATGATCAGGTGGTGATTAACCCTCCACCCAACAGGGGGACCAAAGGGGAGATCGACAGCAGCAACTCATCATCAACGATGAGTTTGAGGATGTTGGGAGAGAGGACAATTACCAACCTAGGCGTGCTAGGGAACCCGAACAAGACGATATCGGTCGAGTAAAGGCAAAGATTCCATCTTTTACTAGTGCTAGTGATGTTGATGCATATTTAGAATGAGAAGCTAAAATTGAACACATTTGGGACTACCATAACTTTGCTGAGGAGAAAAAGGTTCAACTAGCTGTTTTAGAATTTTCTGGTTTTGCACTAACTTGGTGGAACAATTTAGTAAGAGACAGGAGAAGGACTTTAGAGGCGCCTGTGTCCACTTGGGCACACATGAAGGTTCTGCCGAGAGCCCGGTTTGTGCCCCCGTACTACATCTGGGATCTGAAACATCGCCTGAATACTCTCCGTCAAGGTTCCATGAGTGCAGAGGAGGTCTACACTACCATGCAGGCAGCCATGGCTAAATGTGACATCCAGGAGGAAGAGGAGGATACCATGTCACGATACATAGGAATTCTCAACCCTCCCTTGGCTCGCGAGATCGACTGCTATTCCTACGAGACCATGATGCAGTTGCTTCACCTGGCAGTAAAGGTGGAAAAGAAGATGTGATTCCAATCAACATCCAGCCGGACAAGCCAAGGCCAAAATTGGCAAAACCCCGGCAGGGAGCAGCAAGCCACGACGAACCGGGGCCAGAAGACACCAGTCGCACCTGTGACGGGTGCTGTCACGCACGCTATGGGCGCCAAGGGCCCGGTACCGCCGATTCCACCATTGCCAACAACTCCATTGGGTAAACCCGGTTCTTCAAAGGGCAGTACTCCTAACCCTAATGCTAGAACTTAGGATATTGTCTATTTTAAATGTCATGGTAGAGGTCATATGGCCAGGGATTGTCATAATCAACGCGTGTTGGTTATAAATCACTTAGGTCTATATGAATCTGAATCTGATAATGATGAACCTGAAGCTGAAACTGATCACTTGCTTGAATCTGATCTAGCTGAGTTTGATTATGAACAAGGAGATTGCTTGCTTGTTAGGAGAGTTTTACATTCTAAGCCAAGTTCCTCTTGTGTTCTTGCTCGTACGATTGCGAGTTCAATCCGTTTTGTGCCCATTTGTCTCTCTGGTTGTCTGTCACACAGAGAAGGTGACTCAAGGAGAAAGTCCACATCATCTTGATCCAAGACGGGCTTGAATCAAGTTGTAGAAGGAGGTCTTTTGCTTAGGGACTTGTGCCGATGAGTGGTTTAATCTCTTAGGTATAAGTATTCTGTTCGCAAGCGGGAGGTAGGATTCAAATATTCAAATAAACAATTTTCAACTAGACTACTCCCTATCCCAAACAAATAATACAAGAATCCCTCCAAATGTAGTAGTAGAGTAATTGAAGATCGAATCCACGAGGAGGTATGTCAGCGCTTCCCTTGTTGCAATCACGATTAAAGCTTTCGACCTCAGAAGACACTCGATATCGATGTGTCTGGTCGATATCGACCTCAGTTCTGGTCGATTTCCAGTAGAGTTCCTGCAGAAGACAAAAGCAGCAAATATGACGTCGAGCAAAGACCTCGATATCGACGTTAGACCTCGATATTGACCTTTATAGTCGATTCCAATGTTTGTCACAGAAACTGTAATTCGTAACCAATTGTCGGAAAAGATTCCAAAGAAAGTAGAATGGTAAAGAAGGATGATCAGAAAACAAAACTAAAACTTTTATATGGATTCAATTAATTAAAAGCTTCCAAAGTCAGGGTTTCATGCCACAACGATAACAATGCAAGTTTTATGCTAAAGTTATGAAATTTAATGCCTTTCCGTCAAATAACTTTCTTTATCAACACTTAGGTGATTAGAGGCTCTCGCATAGTTCCTAAGAGTTACTATCCAATTCATGAGCAATTCAAGTTCACAATATGAGTGGCTTTCGCTTCAATAATGCAAATAATGAATCTCCCTAACTTTCGCAAAGGATCATGCATAGGATAGAAGATGGAATCGCATAAAAGTCATACCTTTGATGCACTTAACCTACATTGCTATCGTCGGGCTCACCCCGACCCTAGAAGTGGGTTGACTACTCGCTTCTCATCATGCAGCTCATCATCACCATTGAAAGAAAACTACTTTGAATTAAACTATGAAAGAAAGTACAACCGAACAAGACAAATCTCCGCTCTCGCTTCCACCAAACAAATTCGGCCTTCTCTCTCTCTCTCTCCTAATTCTCCGCGTGTGTATGTGTTTGAATAACTGAAATTAGATGCCTAAACTCAGCCCTAATGGCCTCTAGATATAGATATCGAACTTTGCTATCCAAAGACTCGAAACTTTACCTTTATTCTCTAAGATAAAATTTAAATAAAGTAAAAACTAAAAATTCTATGGTAAATCAACTTCATATGATAGCTCTGATGTTGAAGATAAGAAATCTTGACTTTTGGATAGACGTGCAAGCTTTGGATATAATTCTATCAAAATCCGAGTCGGATTTATCTTTCTGGGCAACATCGATATCGACCATGAACATCGATATCGACCTCTGTGAAACTTTATCTCGAGCTCTCCTTCTTCTACTCGGATTGGCACTCGACTTCTATCATTTAGCTCGATCTGGCCACTCGATATCGACCTTCAATCCTCGATATTGACCTCTCTGTATCGACATGCTCTGCTTCATTTCCTGCTCGATTCCTATGTTTCTGCTGCAGTCGATGTCGAGGTCTCCAGTCGATTTCGACCTCTTCAGAAGACTTCGAGTTCTTTTTCCACTCTTTCAAATTTGTCCATTTTTATCCTCTTTTCTGCGAAATCACATAGAAACTCGTGCAGACCCATATATTTGATATTTAAGCGTAAACTACACTAATCCCAGGTTTTCCCACTAATATGCATGCAAATGAATGATAAAATGGACTCATATGTGCATAGAAAATATGGCAATTTGCGCGCACATCAAACACCCCATACTTAAGCTTGTTTGTCCCCAAGCAATACCTTTAATGGTCATTCAGGGGAAGAAAGTAAACCCTCAACATCATAGATTCATTTTTCATATGTCTCTACAATCAACTGCCATCCTCGATAAGGTACTTATGTCAACCAAGTCCATGCCTGTGCATAAAAGCAATTTCATACTCATAAAAGGAGGTAATATGCAAAAACAATTTTAGCGAGATAGCATTAATAATCAAGAGGACTTTTGCAAACTTGTGAGAAGTAGATTGGTAAAAGGCTAAAGGTGGGCTAATATTTGGCCATGTGGTGTTAAATCCGGGGAAACATACTTTCTTTCCAAACCATTCCACATTCCTTCTTCATAATGTCTCAACTTTCACTCATCGTTTAATGCTTTTATTCAATATAATGCTTTTACCTCTCTAACCTTAGTAATGCCTTCTCGCGAGTCACAAACATGGGTGTCATGAATGGCCCCGGATACTTAGTACTTCAGACTCCTCACCTTGTGTCCCATCTCGCTGAACTAACATCTCAACGAGCAGGGTCGACCTACCTTTATCTCCTGAGGTGATCGGATTTTTTCTCGCTCATTAAATTTTCCATATTTCTTAAATTCTTTCATTCTTACCAACAACTTCATAAATAATGCACAAGTCCATATAACTCCAAAGATGACATCCATTCTCAAACTTGTCCCCGGATAGGGTATAAGGTATAAAATGGGCAATATGTATATATGTGGAGCAATAATGATCATGATGAGGCTCATATCTGGCTTGTGACTTTTGCAAATATGCATAGGTAAGGCTAGGATATGAACTTGTATATGTAAGCACTTATATGGAAATTTTCTTAAAAAGTCCTCCATCATCTTATTATGCACATGTCAAAAGCAACTTCAAATTTTTCCATCTCCTTTATTTTTTTTCTTTTTGCACTTCATTGGGACTTCCCTTAACTAGGAAATTTCATGTTATATCTCTAATGAGTCTAATTTTGCATCATAATGCTCTTTTTTATACTTCCATGACTCTTTCTTTTTTCAAATTTTTGATGGGAGTCATTTTTTTTTTGGGGGTCATTTTTTTTTGGGGGTCATTTTTTTTTCGAATAATAAATGTATAAACTAAGTATGCGTTAAGATAAATATGCAAATCTAAACTAAGTATGAGTATGCAAGTAAGCCTTTCCCCCACACCATACTTAAAACCTACAGTGTCCTCACTGTATTAGAACTAGGGTTAAGAAGAAAACTTACTAAACCGTCACAAATTTCAGGAGTCGAAGAAGACAGCAGGCATGGTCGATATCGACCTTTAACATCGATATCGATGTTTCTCATTGTTTTCTGGCTCAGGCTTCAGGGTGATCCATCCTCGACCACAAGCCCATCTAAGTCGACCTTAAGGTCGATGTCGATCTTGGACATCGATTTCTATGTCTTTTTTGTGTGCTTTTCTCTTTCCTGCAACTTGTTAAAAAACAAAATATGCAAAACAATAAAGTGTCTCAAATCAAAGCAAAACTGTCTAAAACCAAAACTAAATCTTTGTTACAAGCTCTAGACTTTTAAGTCATTAGGCCGACTTCTTCCTTTGTGCTTCTCAAGGCGGCATCTGCAGAGCCCATGTGGCTTGGGCCTCAAATATGACTCCTTTCTTGTCACGCAACTGCATTCCGCCAGGATGGATCTAATTCACCATGAATGGTCCTAAATTCTTATCTTTAAACCTCGTAGGGAACTAATGGTCCTTGGATTTGGAAACATAGACTTTGTCTCCTATATCATATTGGCTCGAATCATCATCGGATACCCTACATAAGCGCACATGCCAAGGCACACCTCTTCCAAATAATGATAAATCTTTAATTGTAATGGAACAGGAGGAATCCGTACCTTGACTTACCTTCTTATATGTCTGTGGCTTAGGTCGATGTCGATGTTCAGAGGTCGATATCGACCTTTGTTGTACTCCTGGAGGATCAGTCGATTTGGAGTGTTTCTGCTCGATTTGATCAGGTCGATTTCGACCCTCAAAGATCGATATCGAGGTCTCTGTTCCTCCCTCCTCAGCTTTAATGGGGGTCGATTTCGGCTGGGTATGGTCGATATTGACCTTAGACCCCGATTTCGATGTTTCTTTTCCTCCTCCGTCGACCCCATACTTATGACCTAGCACATAATCTTGAACATTATTAGTCGATATCGACTTACCTGGGTCGATTTCGATGTTCTGTTGGGCCCCTTCGTTCAAGATTGCCACAACTTCCTCCACTTGGGCTTCTATGGCCCTCTTCTCAAGCTCCTCCGGTGTCATACTCCTTACTTTGGCTTCTCCACATGCAATGTAGACACCATTGATGGCTTTTATCTCCATTGGCCCTTGATTGTTCACCGTCTTTTTGAAGGAATACTCTATCACCTCGTCACGAATTGTGAATGAGAGCAATCCTTTCTTCATGCTAATATTGGCATCGACGGTTGCTAGGAACGGCCTACCTAAAATAATGTGACAAGAAGGGTCCTCCGCTACATCAACAACTAAGAAATCAGCATGGACAAAGAATTTACCTACTTGTACTGGCACATCTGTCACTATCCCAGTTGGAATCACTACCGTATTGTTGGCCATGTATAACATTGCATCCACGGGCTCCAGAGGACCTATCTTTACCTTGCGCCAAATGGTTAGTGGCATCATGCTAACGCTAGCGCCCAAGTCAACTAAAAGCATTAAATTTAAATTGACCTAAACCTATAGCGATAGAAAACTTACCTGGGTCCGCCCGCTTTTGTGGTAGCTCCAACTTATTGCACTACTCTGCGATATCAGAAAGCGATTGCTTCTTACCTAAGATGTCCTTAAGGAACCTTACATAGGATGGCATCTCATGAAGTGCCTCTGTGAATGGTATAGAGACATTAAGTCCCAGGAGCATCTTCACGAACCGCTGGAACTTCTTTTCCGCTGGGTCCTTAATCATCTTTCTAGTTGGGAATGGCAACACCTTCTTCCTTCCCGCGGCTGTAGTTAGGTCGACATCAACATCAGTAGGGTCGACATCAACTGGAGGAGTCAATTTCTGTGGTGACGCTGCATCAGGGTCGACATCGACTGGAAGGTCGATTTCGACGTCACCTTGGTCGATATCGACAGGGGGGTCGATATCGATGTCTGTTCTGGCTCCTTTTCCTCCGCTTTTTGCTCGGGCATTTGTAATTGACGCCCACTCCTTAGGTTTACTGCCGCAATATGTCCAGTGGTTTTGCCCTTTTGGTTGGGCACAGTGGATCTAGGGAATGATCCTGACGCTTTGGGTATTGCTTCCGCCAATTGACTCATATGAGTCTCCATGTTGCGCTTCCAAACGTCGATCTCCCCAAGCCTAGAATTGATGCCCTGCAGCTGAGTATGGACGGAGTTGTTGGCTTGTTTGAACTCGGCATGGTTCCTCCGCATCTCATCAAGAATGATTTGCAGGTCATCCCTCCTTGTCTCCCGCTCAGGTTGCCCTGGTGCTCTATATGATGCGTTGTAATCTCCAACGACTCGTTTAGTTCGGATCTTGCGATGTCTTAAGGCCGATCTCAACTCGTCTTTGAAGGATCTTATGAGGGAATGATGATCTTGAAGATAGGGAAGGAGAACAACAAAAATAACCACCGAAAACAGCCTTCCGAGAAGCTGTCGCAGAAGTTGTCCTGTAGAAGCCGCGGGCGCGGCCAGGGCGCGGCCAGGGTGCGGCCTGGAGATGGACTAATTTCTGCGCAACTTCTTCTTGGTTTCTCTGCTCGGTTTCGCCTTGGATGACTTTGAATCTTTGTGAGTGTGATTTATTTGGATTATGATGTATGTTTAAGATCTTAAAGGATTCAATGATGGAACTTAATTGAACTTGCCGAAGAGCGTAAGATTGCTAGGGTTGAAGAAGAGAAAGCACTTAGCCAAGTGCTTCTCCTTTAAATTCAACGTGAGAATAAAAGATGACGAATACAACTTAAATAGGGTTTGATGGTGAGATTGGTTCCTATGCAAAGGAAACCCTAGCCATCTCACTTTTATCTAAATTAATTAAATAAATCGTAGTAATTTTATCTATCTAAAAATATCCAAAAATAGATAAAACTACAACTAAGCAAGGATATAAATATTCCTCACTTTTTTATTTCCCTAAATAGATAAAGGAAAGGAAATAATAATAAAAATTACTTAAGGCCATTCGGCCCTAGCCTAGCTCATCAAGTCTCAGCCCTTCATCAAGGTAGAATGGGGCCGCAGACTAAGACCTTGGACCGTTGGTTGAACCTTGAGCATTGTGACCCATGATGGTCGGAGTCCTTGGTCCATGGTTGCACCCAAACGAACAAGAAGAGCCTTTGTCGCATCTTGAATCATCTTGGCCCGAGCTCGAGTGATCGAACCATCAAATAACACTCTCATCTTGTCGTCAATGTCGTCCAGAGTCATGGGACCTTGGGTGCTATCATTCTCCTCCACTTGATTACGATTAGTCCTCGAATCGTCGTCGGAAGTGTCATCCGGGACGAATAAGGATAAATCAGCGACATTGAAGGTGGCATGAACGCCATACTTGTCCGCTGGAAGGTCGAGCTTGTAGGCGTTAGGTCCCATCTTCTGAACCAAACGGAATGGTTCATCTCCTCGAGGGTCAAGCTTAGACCTCCTGTGATGCGAAAACCTCTCCTTCCTCAAGTGCAACCAAACAAGATCACTGAGTTGCCGGATGATGCTTCTCCTTGAATGCCTTGTACGGGGCCGCTTTCCTCTCCAATTGCGCCCTAGTTCGGTCATGGAGTTGCCGGATGAAGTCCGCCTGCTTTGTTGCATCAATGTTCTCCTTCTCCTTGAAAGGTCGCGGCGTCATGTCCACAGGGGTAAGGGGGTTTCGGCCATACACCACCTCAAACGGAGTCCGCTTCGTTGCTGAATGGATAGACCTATTATAAGCAAACTCAACAAAAGGTAGGCAGTCTTCCCACCTCCTGAGGTTAGTACGCAAAACAACCCTTAGGAGAGCCCCTAGGGTCCTATTAGTTACCTCAGTTTGGCCATCAGTTTGGGGATGACATGAAGTAGAAAACAAAAGTTTAGTCCCCAACCTAGACCATAGATATTTCCAAAAAGAACTCACAAATTTAGGATCACGATCCGATACAATAGTCAAAGGCACACCATGCAATCTAACAATATCCCTAAAGAACAAGCTAGAAACATGTATAGCATCATCGGTTTTATGACATGGAATAAAGTGAGCCATTTTAGAAAATCTATCAACCACAACAAATATAGAATCATGACCCTTAGATGTCCTAGGCATACCTATAATGAAACCCATAGACACATCTTCCCACGGCCCCTTAGGAATCGGTAAGGGTGTATACAAGCCATGTGGTTGGTGTTTTGACTTAGCTCTAGCACATCTGACACAACTCTTGACAAATCTCAGCACATAATTAGTCATTTTCGGCCAAAAGTAGTGTTCCTTTAACCCCGCTAAAGTCTTTTCTAGGCCTCCATGGCCCCTAGACTCATGAACCTCTAAGGTGAGAAGCACTTAGCCAAGTGCTTCTCTTTTAATTTCAACCTGAGAATAAAAGATGACGAATACAACTTAAATAAGGTTTGATGGTGAGATTGGTTCCTATGCAAAGGAAACCCTAGCCATCTCACTTTTATCTAAATTAATTAAATAAATCCTAGTAATTTTATCTATCTAAAAATATCCAAAAATAGATAAAACTACAACTAAGCAAGGATATAAATATTCCTCACTTTTTTATTTCCCTAAATAGATAAAGGAAAGGAAATAATAATAAAAATTACTTAAGGCCATTAGGCCCTAGCCTAGCTCATCAAGTCTCGGCCCTTCATCAAGGTAGAATGGGGCCGCAGACTAAGACCTTGGACCGTTGGTTGAACCTTGAGCATTGTGACCCATGATGGCCGGAGTCCTTGGTCCATGGTTGCACCCAAACGAACAAGAAGAGCCTTTGTCGCATCTTGAATCATCTTGGCCCGAGCTCAAGTGATCGGACCATCAAATGGCACTCTCATCTTTTCATCAATGTTGTCCGGAGTCATGGGACCTTGGGTGCTATCACTGTATGGTGGGGGATCCCTTTGATAGAACCTTTGATCTCCCCAATATTGTTGATTGCCCCCTCCATAGGAGCCTCTCATCCACTTGGCCTCCTCATGTTGTTCCGCCATGGATACTTGCTCAGTATGTGGACAAGCACTAGTGTTATGCCTTGTTGAGCCACACTCCTGACAAGTTTGATTGTTGCTCAGGAACCTGACTTGCTTTTGAAGGCGACGCGTCTTATCGTTATGGAATTGTTGCTGCACATCAGGATCTATCTCCCTTGGAGGCTCATATAGTGGCATTGATGGGGCAGGCCTTGCATCATAGGCCGCAGCAGCCCCATAGGTGTTATCAAAGTTCACGAGCCTCTCAATGGTCTCCCAGGCCTCCGTTGGTGTAAGCTCAATGTACCGATAGGAGGTATATGAATTGATCCTCTCCTTATTCGGTGCATCAAGGGCGTTGTAGAAGATCTCCTGGATGACATATGGAAGTTGCCCATGCGTTGGCCATGATATCAGCAAGTCCTTAAATCGCTCCCACGCCTGTGCTAGTGTTTCACCTGGCTTTTGTTTGAAAGTCGTGATCCTTTGCCGCAGCATCGCCATTTTAGAAGGTGGAAAGAACTTATTCAGGAATGCATCCTTCACCTCCGCCCATGTCCTCAGTGAGCGTGGAGCCAAACTCTCAAGCCATTGTAATGCCTTCCCTGCCAAAGACCATCGAAAAGATTTAAGTCTCACATACTCTAAATTTACTCCATCAGCAACTGTTTCACATAAATCCATAAAAGTAGAGATGTGTTGCAGAGGGCATTCATTAGTTCTTCCTTCAAAAGTGTTTCTTTTAATTTCAGAAAGGAAGTTAATTTTTATTTCATAATTGGAGTGAGGAATTAAAATAGCGGATTCAAGAACGTAGAGCGGCGGATGCATGTATTGCATCGCTGTCTGTGGATACTGATTGAGCCGCTCTTAGGCTTGTCTGTGCGCATCCTCCTCCCTATTAGCACGGGCTCGCTCTGCAGCAGCGGCGGCACTCTCAGCAGCGATTGTAGCATTGTGGTCCTCGATCTCCTTCCTCAACCGCTCTATGGTCTTAGCCTGCGTCTCATTGTCAGCCATGATGCGAATTGCTTTGTTGCGAAGATGGTAGAAACGTTTAGGCTCGTTGATGGGTTCCAGGATAGGTCCGCGATCAGAACGTCGCATAAACCTGCAAAATAAACTTCAAAAAGATCGTGATTAAACTCAGGTGGTGATTGATTGCCTCCCCGGTAACGGTGCCAATTTGTTCGCAAGCGAGAGGTAGGATTCAAATATTCAAATAAACAATTCTCAACTAGACTACTCCCTGTCCCAAACAAATAATACAAGAATCCCTCCCAATGTAGTAGTAGGGTAATTCAGGATCGAATCCACGAGGAGGTATGTCAGCGCTTCCCTTGTTGTAATCACGATCAAAGCTGTCGACCTCAGAAGACACTCGATATCGATGTGTCTGGTCAATATCGAACTCAGTTCTGGTCGATTTCCAGTAGAGTTCCTGCAGAAGACAAAAGCAACAAAGTCGACGTCGAGCAGAGACCTCGATATCGACATTAGACCTCGATATCGACCTTTACAGTCGATTCTGATGTTTGTCACAGAAACTGTAATTCGTAACCAATTGTCGGAAAAGAGTCCGAAGAAAGTAGAATGGTAAAGAAGGATGATCAGAAAACAAAACTAAAACTTTTATATGGATTCAATTAATTAAAAGCTTCCAAAGTCAGGGTTTCATGCCACAACGATAACAATGCAAGTTTTATGCTAAAGTTATGAAATTTAATGCCTTTCCGTCAAATAACTTTCTTTATCAACACTTAGGTGATTAGAGGCTCTCGCATAGTTCCTAAGAGTTACTATCCAATTCATGAGCAATTCAAGTTCACAATATGAGTGGCTTTCGCTTCAATAATGCAAATAATGAATCTCCCTAACTTTCGCAAAGGATCATGCATAGGATAGAAGATGGAATCGCATAAAAGTCATACCTTTGATGCACTTACCCTACATTGCTATTGTCGGGCTCACCCCGACCCTAGAAGTGGGTTGACTACTCGCTTCTCATCATGCAGCTCATCATCACCATTGAAAGAAAACTACTTTGAATTAAACTATGAAAGAAAGTACAACCGAACAAGCCAAATCTCCGCTCTCGCTTCCACCAAACAAATCGGCCTTCTCTCTCTCTCTCCTAATTCTCTGCGTGTGTATGTTTTGGAATAACTAAAATTGGATGCCTAAACTCAGCCCTAATGGCCTCTAGATATAGATACCCAACTTTGCTATCCAAAGACTCGAAACTTTACCTTTATTCTCTAAGATAAAATTTAAATAAAGTAAAAACTAAAAATTCTATGGTAAATCAGCTTCATATGATAGCTCTGATGTTGAAGATAAGAAATCTCGACTTTTGGATTGACGTGCAAGCTTCAGATAGAATTCTATCAAAATCTGAGTCGGATTTATCTTTCTGGGCAATATCGATATCGACCATGAACATCGATATCGACCTTTATGAAACTTTATCTCGAGCTCTCCTTCTTCTACTCGGATTGGCACTCGACTTCTATCATTTAGCTCGATCTGGCCACTCGATATCGACCTTCAATCCTCGATATCGACCTCTTTGTGTCGACATGCTCTGCTTCATTTCCTGCTCGATTGCTATGTTTCTGCTGCACTCGATGTCGAGGTCTCCAGTCGATTTCGACCTCTTCAGAAGACTTCGAGTTCTTTTTTCGCTCTTTCAAATCTGTCCAATTTTATTTTGTTTTCTGCGAAATCACATAGAAACTCGTGCAGACCCATATATTTGATATTTAAGCATAAACTACACTAATCCTATGTTTTCCCACTAATATGCATGCAAATTAATGATAAAATGGACTCATATATGCATAGAAAATATGGCAATTTGCACGCACATCATATTCCGGCCAACTGGTTGCCTTCAACCCCATATCTTTCTTTATTCAATTTCGTCACTTTTGCTGTCAGTGTCTTTAACATCAGTTCTGTCCCCAAAACTGATGTTAAATCGTCTTCTTTAACATTAGTCGGAAAATCAGCGTTGTCTTATATTCTGTTTTGTGTGTTTTCGGGAGCCATTGCTGGAAAGATCAGACAACCCCACATCAAGTGGTATCAGAGCAAGCGGGATTGGAATTGGAGGAGTTCTCATGCAAGAAGGTAAGCCTATTGCCTTCTTTTCTGAAAAATTCAAGGGTACTTGTCTTAATTACTCTACTTATGATAAGGAGTTGTATGCACTATTTAGAGTTCTTAAGACTTGGTCTCACTACCTTTGGCCTAGAGAATTTGTGCTTCAAACTGATCATGAGTCCTTGAGGTACTTTAGGAGTCAAGATAAGTTGGATCGTAGGCATGGTCGATGGATGGAATTTATAGAAATCTTTCCATATGTGATTCAATATAAGAAGGGAAAGGACAATGTAGTGGCCGATGCTTTATCTAGGCGCCATAGCTTTTCATATATTACTTTCCACATAAGAAACCTTTCCATATATTACTTTATTTTTAGTTTTCATATAAACAAATAAGCAATTGTTTGTTTACTTTCAGTTTTCGGTTTCCGGTTTTTATAAGCTGATTTTTTTATAGATATAAGTATAATAATTCTATTAGTTTTCATAACTAAGCAGGTGTTAATCAATAATTCTATTCATTTTCATAATAATCAAAGATAAATAGATGGATTAATGTTATCTTGTTTTTTGTTTTCACGTAGGCAATTGTTTGTTTATGTTGTTAGCGAAGACATAAGTATATAACTATAAGTAAATACTATTACTACAATTTTCATATATTACTTTGTTTTTAGTTTTCATATAAACAAATAAGTAATTGTTTGTTTACTTTCAGTTTTCGGTTTTTATAAATGGATTTTTTTTCTTTTTATAGATATAAATATAATAATTCTATTAGTTTTCATAACCAAGCAAGTGTTGATAATTCTATTAGTTTTCATAACTTTTACTATTTGAGGGTTTTTTCCACCTAAAAATTTCACTGTCCATATTCCATAATTTGTATGAATTATATATGCTTATTTTTTTGTAGAAAGAATGATTTATATCCAAATCATTTATTTTATAGCTGTTTTTTATTTATATCGATATTATGTTTTTGTAGAATGAATTATTTATATCTAGATTAATTTTTTTCATTGTAAATAATTATTTAAATAACCAATTTATTATTTTAAAAGCGTAAATTATATATGGGTTATTGGGTCACATGGGTCGACTCAAAAGGGGAAACCAAGCTTGATGGGATCCACAAAACAAATGGGCCTAACAGATTTTTTTTTAGTGTTAATATGGACTTATGAGATCCCCAAATTAAAAAAAAAATTGATCAAACCAGTTTTTTTTTGTTTTTGGGTCCCATATTCTAATATCTTCTTTAAAAATTAAAATCACTTATTTTATTTATCATCTCTTCAAAAGTAAAAATCAAAATTATCTGGAATCATTTATTTTAATTGAAAAATACCTAAAAATTAAAATCATTTTTTTTATCTCTAGAAAATAAAAATTATCCAAATCATTTATTTAACGTAAATTACATATTCAACGGAACCAACCTAATTATTCAAACTAGGCGAATATAATTCGACCCAAAACTCAAACAAACTATACCCACTTTGATTTGAAATCCGAACGAGACCGACCTGTCTATTGACCCAAAACCCGAACGAGTATGACCCGCTTTAACCGAAAGCGAATGGCATGACCCGATTTAACCCGATCTGAAATCCAATTTGATCGAACCCAAACTGAGCCCGAACCGAACAGTACTCGACCACATATTTTATCCGAACTGACCTGACCCATCACAAACCCGACCCGAATGAGCATGACCCGAACCCAACCCGATCAGCCCATTTGCCAACTCTAACAATAACCATGCATGTATAAACACTTAAATCACATAAAAGTTGATGTTTTTATCATCATATGACAACTTTCGTAATCACCAAATAGGAATATAGAGGCTTTCGCATAAATACCTAATTGTTTCTATCCTTTTCATAATTAGAGTTTAGTCAACTTTCACAAACAAAACCTAATTACTATCCAAGTTCACAAATAATCCCCTTTCGCTTCATATAAGGTAAATAAGGAATGCTCCTAAATTCTCATAAAGGATTAAGCACGAGATAGAAAATGAAAACACATAAACAAATTAGGAATTTAAGCTAACTTACATGGCTATTGTCGGGCTCACCCCGACCCTAGAAGTAGGATGACTACTCACGCATGATTGGGGAAAACACAACTTCCATTAAAACTAAAACTTCAATCGTAAAACCTAACACCTTCTTCTTCTTCTTCTATCTCTCTCTACTCGCTCTATCTTCTTTGTAGTTGCACAATTGCTTGTGGATTGGATTATCCCAAAAACCAGCCCCTAGGGCTTTATTTATAGCCTCACATTCCTTGCTAACCAAGGATAGGAGTCCTAATCCTAGTAAGATTGGTAAATAAAACTTTATCTAAAACTAAATTCTATCTAAATAAAATTCTATCTAAAGGTAATATTCCCTAGGGTAAGTTGGAATATATCCATAAGGATAAAAGAATATTTGAAGATGATAGATAAATGACGTGGCTAAGCTTCCTCCAAAGATCCAGCCCATTACGCGTCTCCTACGCGTCTGTTGCTCCAGTCGATGTCGAGTGGACAGGTCGACGTCGAGTGCTCAGTATCGTTCGACATGGGTTAGTTTTGATCGACTTTTCTCTTCTTTGCCCTAGTTTCTGAAATTGCATTTTCCTTTAGTCGACTTCGAGTGCTTTAGTCGATGCGAGGCACTAGGTCGATCGAGGTCGAGTGACTTGCTCGAGCTCGAGTACTTTTCCAGCGTCTTGTCTTCGCTCTAAAACGTTCCATTTCCTACAAAATTAAACCAAAACTTGTGTGACCTCTATATCTTGCAAATAAACATAAACTACACAAATTCACTACTTTCCCAACCCAAAAGTATAAAATATGCATAAGAAATGGAATAAATGTAAGCGTCAAACATGGTGAAATAGATGCACATCAACATCGACTTCACAAAACTAAAGAAAGTTTGCTGCCGACGTCGACCACCCATGTCGATATCGACTGTTGGTAACGAGAATCACAACACCTATTTTGAGCCGATGTGCTTATTTCTAGTACGTTTTCTTTTTACTCCACTTCTAAATTTTTTTTACAATGAGGACACTGTAGGATTTAAATATGGGGTGACGAAAAAACATGCTTATTCGTCTTTGCTCGATGTCTACTTGTTAGTTTATTAGTCTTGCATTACATGGTTATTTATTACATATTTTAGGCATCATCTTTGGATTTGTTTTTCTTTTGTGCTTAAAGTTTATGGTCCAAAGAAAATTTTTGAAGAAAAAATATCACCTCAAAAGAAAAGTGTCACGGACGTTTTAACAAGACTCAACGATGCAAAAGTAGATCCATTAGAGATATTGCAATTAAATTGCTTAGTAAAGGGAACTCTCAATGAAGTGCGAATTTTTTTAGAGAAAACCATGAAAGGAGGAAAATCGAAGTTGCTTTTGACATATGCATTATAAGATGATGGAGGACTTTATTTTCCATTTTAGCATTATTTTCCCTAGCCATTCACTACCCATGCTTATTAGCCTCACATCATATCTAAGCCTTATGTGCTTTACATTATATTTTCTCCACAAGTTCATAAATTGCCCATTTTTATACCTTTTCACACATCTGGGGAATATGTTGAAAATTGGAAGTCATATTATGGAGATGTTGTATGGTTTGTTATGTTGTGAAATTATATGAAGTTTGATGGCAAGATATATTTTAATGGAAAATTTAATGAGAGAAAGAAAATCTGGTTACCTATGAGTTAGGTGGATCGACTTTGCTTGCGGAGGATAAAATTCGTGCGAGATGGGACACAAGGTGAGGAGTCCGAAGTGCTAAGTATCCGGGGACATTTATGACACCCATGTTTGTGACTCGCGAGAAGGCAGTGCTAAGGTCAGAGAGGTAAAAGCATATTAGTGAAAACAACAAAGAGATCATAAAGAGAGAAAGAGGGATGTGGAAATATCACAAAGGAGAAAGCAAATAAAGAAAGTTTGAAAGTTTCTCCCCAGATTAAGCACCACATAGCTCAAATACAGACCACCACTATACCTTTTACCTTCACTTCACCATGCGCTTAAAAGTCCTCTTGATTATTGTTACTATGTTGCGCAGGATATTGTTTTTGCATAACCCTCCTTTTGTGTGAGATGTTGCTTTTCATTCACATGCATGAATTTGAAGACAAAAGTACCTTTGCGAGGATGGTAATTGATTGTTAGGGTTATATAAGAATGGATCTATGATATTGAGGGTTTAGTTTCTTCCCCTGTATGACCATTAAAAGTATTGCTTGGGGACAAGCAAGCTTAAGTATGGGGTGTTTGATGTGCGCCTATTTGACCATGTTTTGTCCTTACTTTTATTCCAATTCTTATTTATATTTTATACTTTTGGGTTGGTAAAGTAGAGTATTTGTGTAGTTTATGTTTATTTGAAAGATATGGAGATCTACATAAGTTTTGGTTTAATTTCGTAGGATTTGGAACGTTTTCGAGCGATTGAAAGACAAGCTGAAGAAGGGCTCGACGTCGACTGAGAAAGAAGCTGAGATTGGCTATGCAGAGGCCAAGCTACAGGGAGAGTGCTTGACATCGATGACCTTGCTCTATGTCGACTGACTGAAGTTAGTCGTGCTGAGGCTAAGGCAAGAAGAGGAGTGTTGACTAACCCACCCGAGGTCGACCAAGTTTGAGAGCCCTCGACGTCAACCACTAGCACTCGACGTCGATTGTAGTTCACACGCAGCAGATGTGCAACAGATGCGGTTTGGGCCGAATCTCTTAAGGATTTATGAAGCCACGAGATATTTCATATCTTTCCTTATTAGATCAAATCTTTGTGAAGATAACTTTTATATTTAGATAAACATTATAGTTAGATAGAGATTTATCTTTTCCAATTTAGATAGAATTTACTTTCTTTGTAGGCAAGTTTAGTTAGCAATAAATAAAGGCATTACACCTAAGGTTTGAATGATCCAAAATCCAAGAGCACTTGAGGAATCAAGCCATAGTAGAGAGAGCAGCCGATAGAGAGAGAAGAAGGAGACGTTTGGTTGTACTTCTAAAGTTTTATTTTTTATGCAAAGTTTAGTTTTTATGTTTATAATGTGTGCTATCCTGACTATGAGTGAGTAGTCGTTCAACTTCTAGGGTCGGGGTGAGCCCGACAATAGCCATGTGTGTGCTTGAATCCTTAATGTCTTATATGTTTCGCATATTCTATCCATGCTTAATCTGGTGCAAAAGTGGTGGACGATTCCTTATTTGCAATCTATGAAGCGAAAGTGAATTACTTTGTGAATTTGGATAGTAATTAGGATTTGTTTGTGCAAGTTAACTAAACCCTAATTATGAAAAGGATAGAAACAAATATGTTTTTATGCGAAAGCCTCTATATTCCTATTTGTTGGTTATGAAAGTTTCCGTATGATGATAAAGGCATGAACTTTTCTATGATTTGAGTGTGTTGCATGGATGGTTGTTGTCATGGTGAATCCCTACCTTGGAAGCCTTAGTTAATTTGTTTACAACTCTACAAACCCCTGCTTTTATTTTTGGAACATTGCTTCTTTAGCCATCCTTAATTTCTTTCGACCGTTCTTTGTCGAAACAATTTAATACTTTTCATACTGTCTGTCACTGCAATCGATATCGACTACCTCACTCGATATCAACCAACTAGCTACTGCTATTTGAAAGTCAATAGTTTTCTGAGTCGACAGTGCCTTTGGATCTCACTCGACATCAACCTACCTAGTCGACGTCGATCACTCGTTTGTGTTGTGTAAGTTTTGTTGAGAACTAGAAATTGACTGCCCGTTTCGATATCGACAGCTTCTGTCGATATCGAGGCTTCTGATTGACACTGCAGAGGACGTTTGAAGAATATTCAAGAACCATTGACTCGCCTCCTCGTGGATCGATCCTGATTCCCTACTGGTACAGCGAAAAGGAGTCTTGTAATTTATTTGCTAGGAAAAAGAGTTTGTTTGCTTTATCTTTATTCAAATATTTTATAGCAAGACGCCTTTCCCTCATAACACCGTCATTGCGTTACACCTCCGTTTGTGCGAGCTGCTATCTCCCTAGCAACCGACGGTGATGCGGTCCCAGAGTTGGAGGAGACAGTGGAGGAGGGGAGGGAGGATCTTCAGTTCAAGCAAGAGGACCTCGGAGATGACAGTGATGAGTATGAGGACGCGATTGAGGATGAGGTGAGATAGCAGGCAGGAGGAGGAAGGGTTGAGACAGGAGGGGGAGGGGTAGGAGGATGAGAAGGTAAGACAAGAGGGGGAGGGGCAGGAGGTGGGGAAGCTGGAGAAGGAGGCGGGGGGGAAGAGGAGGAGAAGGAGGAGGAGTAGGCCGATCGGGGGGAGGGGAGGTCCCTGATGGCGACATGCCTCCATGAGATCTTTTGATCTCCTACAAGCATAATAGGGGTCACTAGCTATGGCCAGACCCTACCTATCAGCATAAGCGGTTGAAGGTTCATCATCAAGCTACACATATGACCCCATTCCGCCGCTTTATCTACGAGGGTCCAATGACGTGAATGCAGGATGTGGCTCCGTCCGGTCTATAGGAGCTGCTCAATTTGAACTATGACGAAGTGGATGCCTAGTTTTTTATTGTGTTCATTGAGAACTGGTGGCCGGAGATGAGCTCTTTCCACTTTCCCTGGGGTGAGATGACCATCACAATCTAGGATCTCGCATGTCTAATGGGGTTGTTGATTGACGACCTACCTTGCACCCCTTCCCCTGCCTATCAGCTACTCCAGCTAAAGCCTCTATTGTAGAAGATGTATGGTTAGACTGCAGCCAAGTTGAAGAGGAACAGGATACAGTGCGGAGTGGCCATCGGGCAGCTACATCATGGATGGTGGACAAGGCACGACAGTCGTGGGGATCAGTTCGCCGGGTTCACTGACAATGTGAGACAGCGCCACCACTATCTTGCTATTGGGTTCTTGGCTACGTTGCTGGGTGTGACCCTCTTCATCGACAAGTCCCAGAGCCGCGTACACTTTCGGCTGTTCAGGTTAGTTTGGGACTTAGCACACGCTGGGATACTAGCGTGGGGAGGAGAAGTGCTTGCCTTCCTCTACCAGGGACTAGGGGAGGCCACGAGAGGCGAGGCTGCTAGTATACGAGGGTGTAGTCCGCTGCTAAATGTTAGTGTTTAATATGTACATCTTGTGATGTATTCAGGCATAGATCCGGTCATACTTCCCTTGTTTTCGGGGTTCGCTTCACTCCGACAGGGCTAGACAAGCTCATCCTTGATACATGGCATGATTCGACCCATCGAAGGCGGCGAAGAGGGGGAACGACAGGAAGAGGCGCAGCCGTGCGGGGGAGCTTCGGGCACAATTGAGCGCATGACCATAGACGAGGTAACGTGTTGTTAGTCCATATGATTTAATATGCAAATGTCAGTTTTATTATTTATCTCATATCACGTTTACCACATAGGTCGCATAGATGCCTTTTGGAAAAGACCTTGATTTTTCATATCAGTACCGGTCCTCCACCTATCAAGGCACCATCAACTTCTATGGCATCGAGGAGTCGTACATGCCAGATAGGGTGCCCTGACAGTTCGGGCGCATTCAGAAGCTCCCATTGGACGTCATCTCTCCCACCGAGGCGCAGCGACCGTAGCAACTGAAGAAGAGTTACGTCGTGATGTTTGCCCTACAGCACGACCGTTGGACCTCAGAGAACCCTGATAGATTCTACCCTATCACTCGTTACCGGAGGACGCACGAGAGCTGTCAAGGAGGCGTCTCAGTTGAATACCTAGCCTGAAGAAGCGTTACATCTTTAACTCGTTGAATGCAAAGTTTCGGACCTCCATATTTGCTTCCCTCAAAAGTATCCCTGCCTGTGAAGCTACATCAATGTGGTCATGTACACTTAAATCGGGGAAGAATGACCGAATATATTGAAGGAGAAGGTCCCCAACCCTCCAGTAATACGCTCCAGGTATGCCGAGACGAAAACGGGTACAATACGTGCACTCAAACTGGATGGGTGCGAAAATGTTAGTGTCATTTTCACACTCAACTTGAAACAACGTGCAAGGATGAATGTCACTGTATTCTGGATGACGACAAGCACAATCGGACTCCTCATGGGGCATTGGGTACCGAACCCATTTGATTATAAAATCAATACAGGGTTTTGATCCGCCATGTTCATTTGTAACTGGCTCCATGGAAGGAAAGGAAATATGGAATTGTTGTGTTTCATTTTCAAATGCGGTCTTGTTCACCCTTTTTATAGGGGTTGCTGAACTTACTGGATTTACAACGTCAAATTAGACGTTTTCATGCAACTTTTAATTGGACGTTGCATTTCATTGGTCTAACGTTGTTGCAATATCCAACTTGACATTGCAACAACGTTAGATTCGACGTTGCAACGTTCATCTCAACGTATGTATAAAACGTCCAATTGGACGTTGCCAAGCCCGATCGAACCCATTGGGCTTTCATCCTGCAACGTCTGAATTTTTTCCCCAAGGCAAAATGAAAATTTCAGCCCAACATCAGATTCGACGTTGTGGAACGTCGAATTGGACGTTGTGCAACTCCGCCTTTACGGTATGCAATGTTCATTTTAAACGGGCCTATCGTCTATTTGTTTTTTACGTATAACAATTTCAAATCAAAGTGCATAATTAAGATTAAAAAAGTGCATAATTAAGGTTAAAAAATGCATAACTAAGATTATAATGTACATGATTAATAATTTTTTATTGTTGTGTTCTTGTCTATTATGCAACCTATGTGGGATTCGAAGCCACATCTTTATGCAAACGCACAATGCTCTACCATTGAGCTAATAGGATTTCAAACATGTATGACAGATAAACTTGTTTATACATGTTTTTTATAGCAAAGTAAAGCGAGCATCGAAAGCCTAGGCATGTTCTATCTTCTAATACACAAGATGCGAAATTGTGAAATTTCTAGTCTAATGCCCCAGAAGGTTCTTGTATTCTGTTTTTGATGAATTCCTGCCAAGTATTATGATAAAAGGTTCTATTCTAATATTACTACATACCAATTAAGAATATGAAGACCCATGGTTGTATTTACAACAACAGCTTAAGGATAGAACTCAAGTGGCAAGGAGAAAGTAACAAGGATCATCAAACAAGCATATGACAATCTGACACCACAGCCAACACAGAGAATGCAAAAGGATGTATCCAAAACCTTATAACTACAGTAATCAAATCAAGAGTTTCGAGGATTTGCATCTAATAGTAAACAAGCATATGGCAGCCATCATCAATTTATCACAACAAAAAATGAAATCTAACCCCTTTGCGAATGACAATCCGACACCAGCTTCGCGAATGACAATCCAACACCAGGTGAACTTGTTTTTGCAACAGAGTAGCTCTTCTCATGTGCACTTCAGCCTCAGCCAGAACCTGCTTCTTCCATTCCCCCTCCAATTCGTCCAACTTAGATTTTTCCAAACATCTCAAGCAACCCTCCATGGCCTCAACCCCATCCTTCGAGATCAAATTGGCAAAAAAACTGTTGGTCTTCAATGAAAGATTCAGAAAGGGGTATAACACAGAAAAATCGACGAAGGCTCTGCACTTCTGCCAAGACAGGATCAATCGCCGATTCCTCAAAAGCAAAGGAGACGAAGCAAGACGAAGAGAGTATGAGATCTGATACCTAATCTAGTAGCAGCGTCACCCAACCGAATCCAATTGATGTCAGGATGGTTATACACCTTAATCATATAACTACAAATGCGAAGATGGATTTCTGCAATAGTAGATAATCAACATTCAATAAGTCTGAGAAAGAGATGGAGATTACCTTCACCAATGAGAGGCGACTTCGTAGCGGGAGGGAGAATATGGTTTTTCAATCGACGAACAGATGTGGTGTTGGAGTGGATTCCGATCTACGAGCTGAACCAGATCTCAGTGAATGAGAGGAGGAAGATGAGAAATTAAGTTGGAGGGAAATCTGGATTTTTGTTATTGATTTTCTGTATCTGTGTACAATGGAAGATGCACTATTTATATGCTCAGTAAAATACAACATCAGGCCCAAACTAAGTAATCGTAGTATTAAGCCCAATATCAAACCCGGATCCTATACTATCTGGATCCTAACACCCCCCCTCAAGATGGAGGTGCGGAATCCACAACTCCGATCTTGCGCAACAGAGGACGAAGATGGCAGCCTGGAACGTTCTTCGTCAAGAAGTCGGCAAGCTGATCATATGAAGGAACATGATGGAGCGAAATAAGGCCCACAAGAAGCTTTTCTCGAGCGTAGTGATAATCAAGCTCGATATGCTTAGTACGCTCGTGAAAAACCGGATTCTTGGCAATATAAATGGCAGCCTGGTTGTCACATTTTACCGGAACAGGGGTGACTCCAGGAACCTCTAATTCACTCAACAATCGAGTGAGCCAAGCAATTTCGGTGCACACTCGACGTAATGATCGGTACTCAGCTTTGGCAGAGGACAAAGACACGCTCTGTTGCTTCTTGGATTGCCATAACAGCAGACACGAGCCCGGAAATAAAACATAACCACTAACTGAACGTCTAGAAAAAGGGCAGCTTGCCCAATCCGCATCGCAGTATGCACGAAGTGTAAAATTGGGTGTTTTGGTTAACAACAACCCCTTTGACGCAGTCCCTTTCAGGTATCGCAGCACATGACGAGGAGCCTGAAGGAATTGACTCAAAAACTGAACCGTAAAAGCAAGGTCCGGGTGAGTATGAACAAGAAAGTTGAGCTTACCGATGAGACGTCTATACACTGTCGGATCGTCAAGCAAATCACCCTCATTAGGAGTGAGCTGAAGATAAGGTTCTAAAGGGCTTACCACTGGTGACTCTGCACAAGGAAAGTCCAGGAGAAGGTCATGAATGAATCTCTGTTGGCTTAGCAACAAACCATCAGGTACCTTGATAAACTCGATACCCAAGAAGAAACTTAAAGTTCCAAGATCCTTGATACGAAACTCAGCATCAAGGAATTCCTTAAGGCAAATCATCTATGAAGAATCACTCCCAGTTAATAGGATATCATCCATATAAACAACAACAAAGGTGAGCAGCCCATGATTCTTTTGGAAGAATAGTGAGTAATCACTTTGTGATTGAGTATAACCACGACGTCGTAGAGCAGCTGACAACCGTGAATACCACTGTCGTGATGCTTACTTCAAGCCGTAAAGGGACTTCTTAAGGCGACATGCCTTGTTCTCTCCATGAACCAACAGTCCCTGTGGAATCTTCTTATAAACTTCCTCGTCAAGATGCCCGTGCAAGAACGCGTTATTGACATTGAGTTGGAGCACCGTCCAATCTCTCTGTAAAGCAACTGAAATCAGAGTGCGCACAGTGGTCATCTTGACCATAGGGGAAAACGTCTCATTGTAGTCCACCCCTTCTTTTTGGGTGAAACCTTTAACCACTAACCGTGCTTTGTATCGCTCGATGCTGCCATATGCCTTCCTTTTAACTTTGTAAACCCACTTACAACCTATCGCTCGTTTACCCTTTGGCAAATCAACAACATCCCAGGTTCCATTAACATCTAAAGCCTGGAATTCATCTTGCATTGCAGCCTGCCAAACCTCATACTCACATGCCTCCCCGAAATTCAAAGGTTCGTGATCAGGACAAGATGTTGTAGGAGCAGAGGTAGAGGGAAAGAAACAATGTGAAGTGATGGTGTGGAAGCAAAAGGCCACATCAATGCATCCTGTGCACACATAATCTGTGAGATAACTTGGTGAGTGATGGTTTCGAGCAGACCTTCTCGGAGCCTCCAAAACACCTTCAGGAACAGGTGGAGCATCAGAAATTTTCTCGGTAACAGATGGTGCAGCAGTGGGAGAAGAACTACTCAAAACCTCATCAGAAGCATGAATGGTTGTGGGCTCAATCGGTGGAAAGCTAAAATTGGGAGTACTGATGGAAGAAGGAAGAGATTTATATGGGAATATTTCTTCATGAAATACCACATCTCGAGACACCAACACCCTTTGAGTCTCAAGATTGAACAACTTGTAACCCTTCTTACCACCAGGATATCCAAGGAGAACACTCGGAGAGGCTCTAGCAGCAAATTTATCACGCCCATGTTGCTGTGTAGAAACGTAACACAAACAACCAAAGCAACAGAGATAACTGTAAGAGGGGACCCGATTATAAAGCGCCTCAAAAGGAGACTTCATATGCAAAAGTTTACTGGGCAACCTATTGATGATGTGAACCGCTGTGAGTACGCTCTCACCCCAAAACCGTTTAGGTAGTCCAGAATCAAACGTGAGACCCCTAGCTACCTCCAAAATATGTCGATGCTTGCGCTCGACTACGCCGTTTTGTTGTGGAGTTGCTGAGTAAGACCTTTGATGAAGAATTCCATGATCTAGGAGGTATTGAGCATGCTCCTTACTCCCTCCTAATTCCAAAGCATTGTCCGTCCTGATGGCCTTAACTTGCTTCCCAAATTGTCGTTCAACAAAGGCAAAAAACTGCCTCATAGCAGTAAAGGCAACAACCTTGTTTGGCAACAACTGGACATATGTTAAGCGAGTAAAATCATCGACTAAGGTCAGGAAATACTTGCAATTATCATACGTAGGAGTATTATACGTACCCCAAACATCCACATGTATCAAATCAAAGGCAGAAGTAGTTTTGATGGTGCTTAAAGAAAATGGCAATCGTGCTTGCCGTGAACGAGCACAAACTGAGCAAGATTGCAAATCTGAAATACAATTGTCTTTCAATTGAATAGAAGGCAAAGTTTGAAGTCTCCGAGGAGGCAAGTGTCCCAACCTCTTGTGCCATGTGACAGCATCTATTACTGCTGACACTTTATTTTGAGAGCTAAAGGAGTGAGCAAAACCTTGATCAGATGGCTTGTATCCCAGCAGAAAGAGGTCCCTAACCAACTCACCAATCTTCATAGGGCTCTTCATGGAAGGAGCCTGCAAGTAACAACCATTAGCTGTAAATAAAACATAGCACTGAAGTTCTCTGATCAACTTTCCCACTGATATAATATTGCACTGAAATTCAGGAACCAATAGAGCATTGTGCAACGTTAACCCTTGCACAACTTCTATAGTCCCTGTTGTAGTGATCTGTGTGGTCTTACCAGTGGGCAATGTAATAGTGAAAGGCTTGGACAGCTCATAATGATCTCTAAATAACCGAAGATCACTAAACATATGTCCACTAGCCCCACTGTCAATAATCCAAACCCTTCCATCAAGAACTTGTTGGGACAAAGAAGTACCTGAGAACCCTGCGAAGTCATCTGCAGCTGGTTCCTTGCCCCGTGGAGAAGAACCAGTTGATTGTAACAAAGCAACTAGATGAGCAATCTGATCACTTGTAAACTCAGCCCTCTGCACTTGACCAACTGAACCTGCAAACTTCCTGTCACTGGTGTCCTTCTTATCTTTGTTTTCTGCATCCCGGAGGGAAACCGATGATGAAATAGCATCGATCAACCGTGTGGTTAGTCTTCTTGCAGTTGGTACAAAAGAGTGGTTTCTTCTCTGATTTGCCTTTCTCCTTGTCAAAGTTCCCTTTGCTAGCATTTGAAGACTGAGAACCACCAGATCCTGAGCCATTTCCTTTGAAACCAAATTGAGATGTCTTAGCGTGCATCGATACTCCTTTATTAACATCCGATCCTACACCAGCCTTCCTTTCCCTCTGATTTTCCTCTTGAGAGAGCCGGAAATACACACGATCCATATCAGGAAATGGATCCATCATCAAAATTGAACCTCGCACCACAGTATACGAGTCATTCAATCCCATCATTAGTTGTATAATCCTATGATTTTCCTCATATTTCCGAAAATTAGAAACATAATCACAGGTGCACGAACCACAGGTGCAACATGGCAAGTTCCTTATGCTGTCTAATTCATCCCAAAGCGTTTTTACTTTTGTAAAATAATCGGAAAAGGAGCTCCTACCTTGTGTGGTTGTGACCAATTCCTGTTGAATCGCATACAATTGCGTTCCCCCAACCTTGTTGTATCTCGAATCCAGTTGACACCAAATAGCCTGAGCGGTATCGTTGTAAATCACACTTCTGCGAATTTCCGAACTAAGCGAATTAATAATCCAGGAAATCACCATGTCGTTGCACCTCTCCCAGTAAGGGAACTTGAGAGAGTCTGCATCTGGTTTTACCAGCTTGCCGTTGATGAAGCCAATTTTATTTTTCGCTGACAGCGCGATCTGAACGGAGCGACGCCATTCACTAAAGCCTTTGCCGCTAAACGGAGGAGTAACTAGGACCAGTCCGGGATGGTCGCTAGGATGGATATAGTATGGATCGCTGGGATCGAGCTTCAGCTGCTCGTCTGTCATGGCAGAACAAAAACTCGAGAATAATGAAGAATAGAGGTGCGTAAACACATATCGGAGTCCATATCTAGCTCAGATCGACAAATCGGTGCTCTGATACCATGTTGGAGTGGATTCCGATCTACGAGCTGAACCAGATCTCAGTGAATGAGAGGAGGAAGACGAGAAATTAAGTTGGAGGGAAATCTGGATTTTTGTTATTGATTTTCTGTATCTGTGTACAATGGAAGATGCACTATTTATATGCTCAGTAAAATACACCATCAGGCCCAAACTAAGTAATCGTAGTATTAAGTCCAATATTATACCCGGATCATATACTATCTGGATCCTAACATGTGGCGATCGATTCGGTTTAAAAGCAAGGTATTTGATTTCAGTTTGGCGGTGCGTTTGGCAGTGCTTCTGAATGGCGGAGATCGAAAACCATTTGGATCTGAGAGAGACCGGAGCAGGGTCGACTGGATCTCATCGGTGGAACGGAGAGTTGCAGACGCTTCTCTCTACAATCGCTGAAGAAGACGGTAGGGTTTCTTTTGGGCCGGTCCAATCCAGTTCAATTTTTTTAAACTAGCCCGCTTGTCCGGTTTTTCACTAAACGACAAAATTTTACACCTTAAGAAATTTTACATCTTAAAGACATTTTATACTTTAAGATGTAAAATGTCCTCAAGATGTAAAATTTTTTAATGTGTAAAATTTTGTCCTTAAGATGTAAAGTGTAAAATGTCCTTAAGATGTAGGGAGATGTAAAGTGTAAAATGTCCTTAAGAAATTTTGTCCTTGTGCGTTGTTGAATTATCATGTTCTTCAAATCTAGAGATTGATTTAATTCGTATTTGAATTAGATTATGTATTGCTATGCCGTTTCCGTGGGAGGAGAGTGGTGATTCGACGACTTCGTTCGAGGAGTACTTGCTTTTGGAGGAAGAGGTGGCGCCGATTGATGATTTTTTCAACTTCACTTGGCTGGTAAAGATTGAATCTTTGGTGTTTGTTGGAGTTTGATTTTGTGAAATGGGCTTTGAATGATGTGATCAGTGTAGTTAGGTTTCTCATTGTGGGGTTTTGCGCTTGTTAATACTGGGTCTTGGTGGTTTTGTTTTTATTTGGTGAATTCAGATCGCATTTCCATGTAGAATGTGGTTGAAATGAATGCATTGATTTGCCTATTGTGGATTGCAAAACCTAATTTCCATAAGGCTCCTCCTAACCCTCCGCCAAGTCTTAGTTATGCATATTTTAGCCTTAATTATGCACTTTTTAATCTTAATTATGCACTTTGATTTGAAATTGTTTTACGTAAAAAACACATAGACGATAGGCCCGTTAAAAATAAACATTGCATACCGTCGGGGGGCTCTGCCCCCCGAAACCCCCAATGCGTCGCCGGTCAACAATGATTTAAGGCACATTAACAATAATATTATTTGTGCACTTCATATTATTATTCATACACATCGTCATTTTATTCTTGCACTGTATCATTTTATTTATGCACTTTATAATTTTATTCATACACTTCATCATTTTATTCTTGCACTTTATCATTTTAGTCTTGCACTTTTTCATTTTATTCTTGCACTTTATCATTTTATTTATGCATTTTAATTTGACAGTGTTTTACGGAAAAAAATCGTTTGAAATCTATTATTCTAAATTATGCGAGAGGTGAACCCAAACTCTCAAAAGTAAAAAAAATACAAAATTAAACATTGATTTCAAAAGCCCATCTTGTGTCTCATTCATGCACTTTATGTTCTTATTTTTGCACTTTATAATTTTATATTTGCACTTTTCAAGCTAAAATTGCACATTTAATTTCGAAAAATCTACATTCAAACTAAAATTTTGTTTTTGTACTTTATAATCTTAATTGTGCGATTTTTTTTTTCTAAATAGTCAAAAGAAGGAAAAAAATTTGGGAACTAGCCACGAATCCAAACTTATTTGGGATTTAGCCAAAATAGGGCTAAATCGCTGTTTGAAACAACGACTCTAGCCTGACGTTAAAAAAAATTAATAAAATAATAAAGTCATTACAAACAGCGACTTATAATTATTTTTTATTTTTCTTAAACTTTCGGGTATTTGTTTAATCAAAAGAAAAAAAAACAAAAAAAATTAATATATACACAGTCGCTGTTAAAAACAGCGACTGTGCATTATACCTCTCCTCACTTAACAATATAACTCTCTCTCTCCACGTCACTTTCTTTTTCTCTCACTTCTCCCTCTCTCTTTCTATTTTCTCCTCACCCACTGCGAACCTTAAAAAAGTTACTCCTGTATTATTCTCTCACCTCTCCCTCTCTCTATCTTTCTATTTTAACCTTACCCACTCGCCACTGCCAACCTTAAAAAAATATATAATAAGTAGCGTCGCTGTTTTAAACAGCGATTCTACAAATTTAATATTTTTTTTACGTTTTTTCACTTTTCAATCCTAATAAATTGAAAAATTAAAAAATAATAAAGTCGCTGTTACAAACAGTGACTTTGTTATTTTATTAATTTTTTTAACGTTGGCTAAAGTCGCTGTTTCAAACAGCGACTTAGCCCTATTTTGGCTAAATCCCAAATAAGTTTGGGTTTGTGGCTAGTTTCCAAATTTTTTTCCTTCTTTTGACTATTTAGAAAAAAAATTCTAATTATGCACTTCATAATCTTATATTTCAATTATAAAAATTATAAATTTTTATAATTGAAATAGGCCCATTTACCTATTTACCAATAAGAAATTATTATATTTGCACAACATAAAGTTATATTTGCACAACATAATGTTATATGTGCATAAGCTCAAGTTATATTTGCACAACAAAAAGTGCTGAAACGAAAAAAAAATTGTTGGTGCAAAAAAAAAAGAAAAAAAACTAACCCGGGAAGGGGGCACAGTGGGGGCACATGGGGGTTGATAGTTTGCTAATTAAATTAGGCCCATTTACTTATAAATTAGGCTCATTTACGTATAATTAGACTCATTTAAAGAATTTTATACCTTAAGAAATTTTACAACTTAAGGACATTTTTTATTTGAATCATTACCTATATATATACACACACATACCCTTTGTCAAAAAACAAAAAGAAGTATATATATATATACCTACTTTTTTTTTATCAGATATATATATACCTACTGAGTTACTTTATATACAATATATATATATATATATATATATATATATATATATATATATATATATATACCTACTGAGTTACTTTATATACAAAAATATACTCCCTCCGTTCTAAAATATAAGTCATTTACTATTCCGACACGTTTTCTTAGAATAATAAAAACTATATAAAATATTATTTTTTTAATAATCTCATACTTCTTACTAATAAATATGAGATTGCTAAAAAAATTAATAAAAAATCTATTATTTTATATAGTTTTTATTATCCTACGAAAATGTGCAGGAATAGTAAACGACTTAAATTTTAGAACGAAGGGAGTATGTATATATACATCCTGTATACGTTGTATATATATATATATATATATATATATATATATATATATATATATGGGAATTGCACAATGTAACCCCTTATCCGACCACCTTTGCGCCCATAACCGACCATCCAAAACAATTGCAAAGGCTAACCCTCCACCCAAAAAAAATTACACTCCATCCGGTTAAAAAGTGGTCATGCAACCGGGACAGAGGAGAGAGAGAGTGAATGTGGAGAGAGAGAGGAACCGAGGGAAGTTAATGAGGAGAGAGAGTGAGAGAGGGAGGAAGATAAACTTGGACAGTTTTATTAAAAAACTGTAAAATAAACTGTCTCACGGGGGCTTACAAAAGAGGAAGAGAGAGGGCAACAGTCACTCATGCAAACCTGAGGAAAAGAAAAAGAGAAGGAAGAAGAGGAAGAAGAGGAAGAAGACGACAATGCAGTGCAAGAGAGGAGAAGAAGAAGGTGAGCCGACATAGAACAGGGCGATTTTGAAGTAAGTAAACATTAACTCGGTCGATTAATTACCTATTGCTTAGATTCGTAGGGGAGGAACCAATTGGAAGAACCTAAACTGTTTTTGATTGTGTTAAAATGGGATAAAGGGGTCGAATGGGTTGACAGTTCGCAATTTTCCCTGTCATGTAGGAAGTAACCGGCGTCAAGTTAAAAACAAAGGGTGGAAAGTTTGGGAACTGGGGTGTGCGGAGAGAAGGGAATTATTGGGAAAGGGGAAATTGGGGAACGTTTATGTCGAATTCAAATTTTCAGGAGTAGGGTAGCTGTAGATATGTTCAGTTTAGGGGGGAAATTGGCCGAAATGGGGCGAATTAGGGTTAGGGGAAATGTTAGAAAGGGTGAGTTTTCATATGTGTAGATTGAAATTGGGCAGGGGAACTGAATATTAATGTCAGTAGGTCGAGATTTCTGATGAAAAATTTTGACACTCGTGTGCAATTTAGAGATGTACGAATTGAATAAGTCGACTGTCATGTATAAATAATAAGGTGTCATGTATAAATATTAAAGTGTCATGTATAAATGTTTGGTTGTCATGTAAGATAGGCTGCAGGGATGAATATGGAACCACTGTGTGCATTCAATCTTAAGATGAATAAGTAAATGTCATGTACATATTGAACCATTGGGTGCATTCAATCTTGACATTTGATATGCATAGGTTCTGAATGAGTAACTGTCATGTACATATTCAATTCTATAATGTTTGTGGGACTGATGAGAAGGGAATTGTGGGTTGAGTGACACGAATTGATTTCGAGATTACTGATTTTTGGTCTCCCAACATGCAGGATATCTGCTAAATATCAAAAATGTCGCAGCGGAGTGGAAAGAAGGTTGTCAACCCTGAATCTCAAACCTCCGGCGCGGTATGATGGGTGATGGGCTTTCGTTGAGTAATGTAAGTTGTGATTGTCGTGGTGCAGCATTTCTCACTTGTTGAAGTATGTGCAGGCTGTGTACGCTGTCGAGGAAGACAGACACTTCAAAGCGCGATGTAACCAATATTGTCGGTTGCCCCTCCTAGTAAACATTAACAACCGGTTGAGCGAGTCCCAGTGGCAGCGCCTGATGGACAGCTCGTTGGGGGGCGTTGCAAGACTGGGCATAAGCGCAAGGGTCAAGTTCTCCGGGCAGCTTGTACACTACGTTCTCCAAAGACAACTGAAGACGAAGAAGAAGCATGAAATGTGGTACAAGATCCATGATGCGGTCGTGAGGTTCTCAATACCTGAGTTCGCCCTTGTCACCGGTCTCAACTGCGACTATGTCGATGAACCTGAGAACGACTCGGCGTGTGAGACGGCAGTGTATGATTTCTTTGGAGTTATCAAGTTGAAGATGTCCGAGTTTGAGGTGATGTTCCATGTGGCAATGGCATCTGAGAAATCGTCAGCCAAAAAGTTTAAATTTGTCCTGCTGATGCTGGTCGAGGGCGTGTTGTTCGGGAAGGAACCCCGAAACTACATTCAGAGGTGGGTGGTCAACCTCGTCTCGGACATTGAAAGGTTCCTGGCCTATCCGTGGGGTCGGCTTTCCTACGAGCCAACGAACGAGTTCCTGAACCACGCAATCGAGAGGAAGCTCCAACACACTGGCAGCAGCCCCACTACACCACGTCCGTCGTACTTGCTGATGGGATTCCCCCTCGCCTTCCAGGTTCGTTCACAAAACTCACTGGACGACTAATGAATTAATACTAGTCATCCATATACTTTATACTGGACAGCAATTGACCTTGTACTGGACAAATGTTGTTTGCAGCTCTGGGTGTACGAAGCCCCCCCTCCAGTGGGCGTCCAATGTGCGAGCATCATAGATGAGAAGCTGTACCCTAGATGTCTGCGATAGGAGTCTAAGGAAAGGAACCTCGAGTATTCCGCCATCAAAACCCGACTGCGGGAGGCTAAGGAGGAGCTCGGGTATGTACCGCAGTGCCCGATACGGTCACGATAAACGGGACCACTTCTTCGACGACATTGTCCGGGCGTTCGTAGCACCAAATGCGAAACCCCCACGGAAGGAACAACCAAAGGAAGCACCTGGGTCAACACCAGAATCAGAGGAGGGTACGCAGACAAAAACTGCCATCTTAGAGATCGAGTCAAGATTACTGGCAAAGTTGGACGACATGGCGAGGAGCATAACCATAGAGTTAGGATCGAAGATGGCCACGCTTGAGGAGTCGATTGAAGACTTGAAGAGGGCATTGAGGGGGAAGGGGACTAGGGAGTCGGAGGAGCAAGGGGAGGTGTTGCCAAAGAAGGAGGTAAGGCTTTTGGTGTGTCATGGCATCATATAGAGCGTCATGTAATTATATATCACTGTCATGTCAAGATTGTAAGGTGTCATGTTAATGTCAGCACATGTCATGAAAATATCAGTTTCTGTCAATTTAATTTGATGTCATGTGGATAGGTTCATGGAGCAGTGAAGGAAAAGGACAAGTACAAGGACGAGGAGGAGATATAGCCGACCAAGGAGGACAATCAGTCGGAGAAACCTACTTTGAACATCGGCGAGGTATGGACATTTGACTGTCCTGTCAATTTAATTATCTGTCATGTTATATGCAATATGGTGTGCTGGGTGCAGGTTGATGTTGAGGCTGAGTTGCCCCTCCAACGGCGTGGTAGGAGGACTCGTCTACATCCTGATACATTCTCCCCGGGGGAAATAAAGCAGCCAGCGAAGAAGCCGCGTGTGGGCAAGAAGGCATCGCAAGCAGTGGATGCCGTGGACCTAGGCATGACGACGAGGACAAACGTTAATGCGTTTTCATCCTGGATGAAGGACGAAACTGACCCTGTCCGGTCGGTTGAAGGCAGCCTACTACAGAGGGAGTTCTTCACGGTACTCCAATCACCGACAACTTGGGTCACATCCGAGGTTAGGTTCCCACAACGTGGTTCTATGAATTACTTTCCTTGTCATATGCTCTTCCATATAAATGGTTTTCCGTGCGTGCAGCATATCGAGCAGGCATGCGCCATCTTGCGGAAGGACATCAAGGACGATGACAAGTGCGAAGATGTCGCCGTCCTTGATTTCTTCTGGGGGTATCTGCTGCAGAAGCATTTGGCGGATGCGAAGGGGAACCTTGACGTGGTCAAGGGGGACGAGAAGCTGTCCCACTACTTCGACGGCAAGTCACCGGAGAGGTTTGCAATGGAGTGGGCCGTTGTCGACCGGCTGTTGGCGCCTTGGAATGTCAAGAACGAGCACTAGGTGGCGCTAGAGATCAATCTCGCGGAGTGGACATTGAACTTCTACGATCCCGACATCAACCTAGTTGCCGAGTGCCACATGGGGGGCTTTCTAAAGCCGGTGACCCACCTCCTCCCCATTCTGATGGACAGCCATCCCGAACTTCGGGTTAAATGGGTCGGCAAAGTCTCGAAACCCTTTGCATACAAGAGGGTGAAAGGGATTCCCCAAAACAAACAATCGTAAGTCGATATTTCCACTTGTTCCGATTATAAACAATTGTCGCAGGTTGGGTGAACATGTTTCGTTGTCGTGATGTAGGGGCGACTGTGGTCCATACTCCATCCGCTTCATGCAGCTCCTCGCGGCCGGCGACACCAAGTTATGTGGCCTTGACGATGACTTCATTGCGGTGTACCGCCAATTCCTTTGTGCTGCCATCTTTCACGGACGTCTTAAACCCCCATCCGACTCTTAAAAGTACTTCCCGATTGGTTTTAGACTATTGTGTTTGGTTTTAGACTGTTATTGGTTGGTTTTAGACATTTCTGTTGGTTCGTTTTAGACTGTTGTTGTTTCGTTTTAGACATTTCACTTTGCAATTGTTATTGGTTTGTGGACTTGGTTAGTTAGTCTTAATGTCATGTCAAATTCATTAGATGTCATGTCAAATTTATTATATGCCATGCCAAGTTCATTGTCTGTCATGTAAACCAAAGGTACAAATTGGGGTAACCACACAAAGTAGAACAAAGTAGGGCAGAGCAAACCAAAGGTACAAACTGGGATAGCTACATACTGAATTGCAAAAGGTGGACTTGGTTAGTCACAATGTCAAGTGAAGTGCATCTTCTGTCATGTCAAATTCCTTATCTGTCATGTCAAATTCATTAGTTGTCATGTCAAATTTATTATGTCATGCCAAGTTCATTGTCTGTTATGTAAGCCAAAGGTACAAATTGGGGTAACCACACAAAGTAGAACAAAGTAGGGCAGAGCAAATCAAAGGTACAAACTGGGATAGCTACATACTGAATTGCAAAAGGTGGACTTGGTTAGTCACAATGTCAAGTGAAGTGCATCTTCTGTCATGTCAAATTCCTTATCTGTCATGTCAAATTCATTAGATGTCATGTCAAATTTATTATATGTCATGCCAAGTTCATTGTCTGTCATGTAAACCAAAGGTACAAATTGGGGTAACCACACAAAGTAGAACAAAGTAGGGCAGAGCAAACCAAAGGTACAAACTGGGATAGCTACATACTGAATTGCAAAAGGTGGACTTGGTTAGTCACAATGTCAAGTGAAGTGCATCTTCTGTCATGTCAAATTCCTTATCTGTCATGTCAAATTCATTAGATGTCATGTCAAATTTATTATATGTCATGCCAAGTTCATTGTCTGTCATGTAAACCAAAGGTACAAATTGGGGTAACCACACAAAGTAGAACAAAGTAGGGCAGAGCAAACCAAAGGTACAAACTGGGATAGCTACATACTGAATTGCAAAAGGTGGACTTGGTTAGTCACAATGTCAAGTGAAGTGCATCTTCTGTCATGTCAAATTCCTTATCTGTCATGTCAAATTCATTAGATGTCATGTCAAATTTATTATATGTCATGCCAAGTTCATTGTCTGTCATGTAAACCAAAGGTACAAATTGGGGTAACCACACAAAGTATAACAAAGTAGGGCAGACCAAACCAAAGGTACAAACTGGGATAGCTACATACTGAATTGCAAAAGCTGGTCCGTATGGGGTAACTACGTACTTAATTGCGAAAGGTGCGGCGCTGCTTCTGAAAGTTCCTATCCCACCGCTAGGTGCGGCGCCGCTTCTGCAATTTTTCATCTACACCCGCCCACTCTGTTGGTTCACTTTTGACAGTTGTCCGAAACGCTTCGGACTTCCCTTTTCCGCGTTGGTATGCTTCCTCTACTTCCCTCACCGCTCGCTCCGCCTCGTGATCCCATGGGCTGACTACATCTTCGACGTCACTGCTGAAACAAATTACCTGCTTCCCACTTGGCTCCAACTGGACACGTGGATAGTCTAACTGGACAGATGGATATTCTAACTTGACAAGCTGATTTTCTAACTGGACATCAGTTCGTTGTCCACCGACACCTTGTGCTCCCAAAACTTCCACTTCTTCATCCCCTGCCAAGCAGGGGTCCGTATGTGGGTGATCTTCTTGGGTCACGGGTGGCCCACCCCCGACTGAATAGGCCGTTGTGGATCCTTCTGTAGTGGCCACTTCTCCACCAAACTTGCGTATCAGGGAGACATGGAGGTCGATAGGCCAGGATCGTTCTCCAGATAGACCGTTTAAAAACTTGAAGTCCTGCAGGTCTTCATCATCCCCAATGAAAAAACGTCTGCACCCTTCCTTTTGCGGCTTTGCATATGTGAGCTGGACGTCATGCCTCCTTCCATCGACATTAAACTTGGCCATCAGCTGTTTCTTCAGGGAGACGTAGTCAATACTTTCGTCTACCAGGACAGCCTTCTCGCTCCTGGACCCCTCCACGACCCAAGTGCCCTGTTCACATACCCACCATCCTCCAAACACTACAGTCATACAGACGAACGATTTGTCCCCTGTTCCATTAATTAGAGGGGTATACATTCACTTTTACAGGAAGATGAATATATTTTATGTAGAAACGTATCACATAACCTAAAAAGAAGAAATACTTACTCATTTTCTATCAGATGTCAGTGGTTGTCCAGTAAACTCCAATAGGTGTCAGGCGCTTGAATGGGTTTATACTCTCCCCCTCCTCCCTCCTCCCTCCTCTCCCTCTTATTCCCTTTTGTCGCTATTGCCTGGGCGGGAAGCGGTCTCTCTCTCCCGCGTGCTCTCTCTCTCTCCCCTGTCTTATCTACTGTCCCGTCTGACAGTTTCTCTCTCCTCTGCAGGATGCCCCTTGCTTTTCTATCCCTCTCTCTTTGATTTTTTTTGGTGAAATTGTATTAATTGGTTTGAACTTCTCATCGTTTCAATATTGCTGATTGCTACATTTTCCTACGGATTTGCATTTAATGAGTACGAAGTGTGAGTGGGAAACCCAGTACGCAAAGGTAGAGATCGTCGGCGGTGCTCGGGTATGATTATACTTGTATGATTATACTACCGTATAATCAAGCATTTCATTGGTTTAGATTTGTGCTACTTGTATGATTATACTACCGTATTTTTATTTTTTATGCAGGACCAATGCCGCCGCCATACCGACGAAATCAAAAGGTAGAGATCGTCGGTGGTGAGGCTGGGATGCTCGGGTCATTCTACGAGGTGACCCTTGTACGCAAAGTGGATCCTAGCCACTGGTTGGTGGAATATGTGACCCTCCTACGGAACAACAGAAGAGACCTGCTGAAGGAAATCATACCGATTTTACGAATTCGTCCCCGTCCGCCTCGTATTTCATATGACGCCTACGTAGTCGACGAACGTGTCGACTGTCACGTCAACGATGGGTATTGGTCCGGCAGGGTCGTTCGTGTGTCCGGTTATGGGAATGATTGAACTTTCTCGGTCCACTTCCCGCTGAGCAGGGAGACAACTGATCATCGTGCCCGCGATATGCGCCCACACTTCGAGTGGAATGGGTCCAGATTCACCACGCAGCCGCATTTTCGCTACCTGTTACCGTAATTTTCGATTTCAATGTCGTGTATTTTTCTACTATTTGCTACTGTCTTTTAAATGTTTGCTACGATGTTGTATTTGTTTAATGCTAGTGAATCTGTCTCCCATATATTATGTCCAGTATATCTCAATATGTGACATGTCGTATTACATTGACTGTCTAGTTTAAGCTAACAGCTTACACGTCAACCTACAAATTACCTCTCACCCACCTTCTTCTTCGATGGTTTTTCTCTGAAACTTAAGATTTAATTACAAGTATATTTCTGCCCCCTCAATTTCACCCTCACTATGATTCTTACACTTGGACCAGTCACATTAAAGCATAGTAGTGTCGACATGAGAGAACAAAATCATGGCATCAAACTATGGGTAAATATTAAAGCATAGTAGATGTCATTATAGTGAATCTGCTTCTCCCACAAATCTTCTCCAGTCGATTCCGCATGCCGTGTTGATCTGTTTCTCCGAGCAAATTTGTCCAGTTAAATGCAGTATGTGACATGTTTTGTCGATATTGACGTCCAGTTAAAACTTACTTCTTACACGTGATTCTGCAAATAAACCCCCGCCCCATTCCTACTTCAATTGTTTTTTCTGAAGCTTCAAATTTAATTGAAGGTATCTTTTTATGCCCCCTCACTGACACTCTCGCTGATCTCTCTCTCCTCTCAGAGTGCACTTTTATTTTTCACACCTCTCTCTCTCTCTCTTCTGTCCTCTGCAACAACAACTTGAAAGTGTACTTTTTCCCTCCTCCATCTCTCTCTCTGACTTGTCTTCTCTTTTCAGTAGAGCACTCTCTCTCTCTCTCTCTCTCTCACTTTTCCTGCTTTTCTATCCGTGTCCAGCTGTCCCCCATTGGGTTACCTACAACCGGCTGAAGCTTACAACCGGATATCCACTTTTAAGCAAATCCCCCTATATATATACACACACACATATATATTGCATAATTTGTATTAGTGTGTCTATATTTATGTTGTGTATAATTATATGTATAATGTGTCAAATGTGTATATATATATATGAAAAAACCGTAAAATATTATAAATCTATATATATGTTACGCTTTTAAAACCGCAAAATATATAAGAATTTTAAAATTTTTATAATGTTTTTTATTTGAGGGACAGGGCTCGTCCCGTCCAGGTCCCATCCCTCCCGCGAGAGACAGGGCCCGCGTGAGATTGAAAAAAAAAGCAGTGAGTTCCGTCTCGATCCCGTCCCGCAAAAATTACGCAGGACGAGACACGGGACGACCCTCATCCCGTCCCGTCCCGTCCCGTCCCATCCCATCCCGCGCCCACCCCTAACTTCAAATAACACAATCAATGAAAAAGTTTGATTGGTTGATTGTTTTTTACTTAAAAAAAAATTGATAATCAACAGACTATAGCACAAATTAGAATCCATGTAACTTGTACAGATTAAAACATAGTTAACCATAAACATATTTGCTAATGTAAAGACTGTATATATTTTATATATTATATTATTATTTTATTAGAATATAAAATATATTATTTTATCCGGTTTATAAGGTTGAAGAAAACTCGTCCTCGAACCCACAATTCGATTAAAAATCTGTACAAATTATTCCGGCATCGTTTTGAATTGAGATTTTGACGGAATCCATTTCCGCTTTCGGGTTCCGGGTTGTGAAATTTAATTTGATTTCGAGCGTTGAAGATGATTTGAAAATTTCGTTTCGAGATATTTTAGAATCGGAATTTCGTTAGCGAGCGGGTGTTGAGATATTTATGCGGGATTCAAGATATCTTTTGGGGACCACTAAAATTCTATTTTATTTTTCTTTTTCTTCTCTCTCTCTCTCTCTCTCTCTTTCTCTCTCTCGCCCTCACCCTGCCGTTGAGGAGATTCCTCCTGCTCCCGCACAATCCAGCTTGCAATGTTTGTTGTTTTATGCCATTCCATCCACCCTCAGCCCTCATCCCTCTTCATTCACTCACAAACCCACTCTCCCTCTGCTCTCTCACACCAGACCTCACCAAAAAGAGCCCATCTGTGGAGTTGGTACCCCCTATATCCCTTTAATTTGAAGACAAACACCCAAACACAACCCCTCTCCCACCTCCCTTCTGAAGCTCCTGAACCCACCTCCCTCCTCCTTGTTCCACGCCGCCAGCCACCACCTCACCACCCCTGAGCCACCATTGAGCCACCACACCAACACCATCATCACCTCCTCTTCCTTTTGCCTCCGAGCAACAAGCACCGAGCCCAACAGCTCCACCTTTTCCCTTCAACGACGAGTGGCAACAGTGTCTTCTCCCACCTCGAACCAGCAGTAGGAGTGCTCTCCTACACCTCCTCAGCGCCTACAAGCAGAGGCAGCCTCTGGAAACCTCCCCCGGAGTTTGAGCGCAACTCCGGCCTCGCATCTCCCCTGTTTCGGTTTCGAAAGGTAAGAGGTTCGATTCTCCGTCCTTTCTCTTCCTTTTCACCTCCAAACTCCATAAGAGAAGAGTTAACCCCTTCCCACTCCCCTAGGGCATCTTCAGTGCAACCCCGACCCCCCGACGAGCCTAAACGCAGCCCCGAGTACCCCTTCCGGCGAGTCGAACCTCGGTAAGCTTCCCCTTTCTTCTTCTCTTCCTTTCTGTTTCCGTGTGGGTGAGTTGAATGACCGGAGCCCAGCTCCCCCGCCGCCGGCGGCCCTGCCTCCTCTCCCTCCGTCGCTCTGTTCGAGCACAAAAGCGGTGCTCCTCTGCCGCGTTTGAAAAAGGAGGAAGAAGGTGCTGGGCCCCACCCCTTGCCACCTCAGCGCGCGGGTGGGCCCTCCTTTTTCTTCTTCTGGGTTCATATTATGGGCTGGGTTCTTGGGCTTGGGTTGTGGGTTGGGTTTAAATTTCGGTTTGGGTTGTTCCTTTGGGCTGGCAAATATGGGTGGTTATTTTAATTTCGGTATTATTTATATATATGTTAAATGTTATGTTTATATATATATATGCATATATTTATATGTTGTATTGATTATTATTTTGGATCTTGGAAAATATATATATATATATATATATATATATATATATATATATATATATATTCTGAAATATTAAAATATAATAGAAGGTTTTAAAAGTAAAATTAATTGATATTGGGCTATAAATATATTTATGGTTATTGTTTTGAGATTTTATGGATAGTATGTGTAAATTATTTGAATATTATTATAGTTTTGGGATTTGGTTCTAATTATAATATTCTAGAAATTAATCTTTATATATTGTTTATTGTTTTAAAATAGTATTAATTGGATTATTTAATTGATGCATTTTATGAGGATTTAAGCATGTGAGTTAGGAATTTTAAAGCGAATTGTTGGTTTTGAATTGTAAATATGATTTGTGATCATAGGTTATTTTGATGATTTAATATTGGAATTTATTTATAATGTTTTTGAAATAAGAAACATGCCGGAATGATTTCTATATTATGATTTTAGGAAGTTGGTTTTAGGCTTAAGTGTTTAATGTCAGGATTTGGATAAGCGATTTTAAAAGCATTGTTTGATTTCTAAGTTGAGTTTTTGAGAGATTGTTTTGGAAATGAGATGAACAAGAAATGATATATGAATTGTGATGAGATAAGACGGAATGATCTGAAATGAGATATGAGAAGAGATGTGCGATAGTTAGGGGCGCCTTGTGTGAATTAGATAGACTTATGCATTTGTATGTTATTAGGTGATTGTGACTGTTGGACATTGCTTACTATTGGATGATTCATTACTTGGATTCTGCTTCTGCCCTGTTTCTCTGCTGTTCGGCTTATTCAGGTAAGTTCCTTTTTGGGCTTACTCAGATTCGAAAGAGATTACCTGCTTTTGAATATATGACATACTAGGTGTTGCATAAGCATTAAAGCATGCCATGTAGTATCATGCTAGGATTGCACTTGTGATTGAGCATTCTATTTCTTTATGCGTATGTAACAGAACGGTCGTTATCTGTGATAGTCCTAGAGTCTCTGTTAGGGTCATAGGGTAGCCCATCCCCATCGGGTGCCCTGAGTCTATCGAGTCAATATGAGCATGATATGATAGCCCAGCACCATCGGGCAAGATATGATATGATATGATATGATATGATATGATATGATATGATATGATATGATATGATATGATATGATATGATATGATATGATATGATATGATATGATATGATATGATATGATATGATATGATATGATATGATATGATATGATATGATGATACCGTGGGTGAGTGCACCACCACGAGGATATTGCTATGCTATAGCACCGAACTGGCCAGTCTCTGCACTAACGGGAAGGGGTGCAGAGGTAGGAAGTGGATATGCCATTTGGCATTCTTTGGGCGCCTTTACAGTTTTTTTTCGCATATTGCAAATTAGGATCATGTTAGTGTGATTTACTTTCCGCATCTGCATCATCTTTATATTAGCGTATGTTTATATTTGCTTGCGGGACAGGGTGTGTTGGGGCCTCAGTCTGATCTCGCTCGCACCAATTGTTTTTAGGTTTGATTGCTCCCTGTCTCTATGGCGTGGGAAAGTCCCCCGGGCGATTGCAAAGAAATCTGTCTGACCCTGCTAATTTGGCTATATGACTTTGGAATTTATGTTTGGTTTTGACCCGGCTCTGCCGTGGCTTTTGTATCTAAACCGTACTTCCTCTTTACTTTCATTTAAATTGAATTTCTGAGACTTTACTGATTAGAGGTTTGAAACCTCGACCCGTACCTGAATTGCAACATTTGAACAAAGGTATCCGACCTTGAAACGTATCCCGGATATTTATATCCGGGCCGTTACAAAGTTGGTATCAAAGCGAGGTTGTGCAATTCGGGTACACAAGGGTCGGGTGTGTGTTTTGGAAAACCACCCATGAATTTCAAAAGATTTGAAAGCGTTTTAAAGGGGAAAAATGAACTTAATATGTCTAACTCAATTGGACTAAATATGAACTTGGTCTAAGAAATATATTGGAATCAACTAAGGGGATCGAGAGGGTAGTAAAGGCAATAGACCATCCCTATTGGATGTAGTCGGGAACGGGTAGGCAAAACTTAGCTTGAACTTTACAGATGGGCCTGGAAGACTCCAAGGACTTTGCACCGCGGTGGTTGGAGTAGCGGGGTTAGGTAGAGACCGAGAGGTAGTTGCCCCCTCCGGTCAGTCGTTCCTCGAAGAGCGGCTTCTAGATAGTTTGGTTGTGTCTTATAAACCGTTGATGATTGATTCATATGTTGAGTGCTTGCTATGCTATAGATATGATTGATATGTTCTAACTATACAATGTGTATTGAATGATTGTGCAATGGGATAGCGGGAGTACCCTTCTTCTTATATGGTTAAGCTCAGCTTTTGTGGAACCGCCCCTTTCCTTATGAACCCTTTTGACAATTCAATCGAGTCCTCCCTTCGAATATCGGTCTTCCACGGGAATTGGGTTGGTAAACACATGGTGTCGGGAATCATGATTGAATATAGAGGTTGTCCGAGAGAGTATTGGAAGACGGTCCTTGATGAAATTCCGAGTTAGAGAGTGAGATGTTTACGAGGCTGTCCTTATCAATTCTTATGACGATCCATCAGTGTCCTCTTGTCACGAAAAATTCGTATCCGAGTCCCACGGGAAAGATGGGTAATGAGTCAGTTGGGAAGAGTCGATGTTGCTCTTATGGATCTCTATCGGGTTATCTTGATTGCTCTGTCCATTATTGCGTGATACTATGTGGTACTACCCCTTGACCGACAATTGATCCTTAGTGTGAAGTTGTGCTTATGTGCCTTAATGTTCATAATGACTATTGTATAGGTTTGAGCTACATTTATCATATCCATATCACCCCGACATGATCTACTTAGTATATTGCATTGTCATACTAGAGCACGAATATATATGTCATATGCTAGGAAGTTGTATAATTGATGTCCTCTCTGTGAATAGGTTCATGATAGTGTGATCGTTCGGTTCTAGTATCATGATAGAGTGAGTCCCTTACTTGATGGATACGTGTTATGATTTGATGACAACATGCCTCACATGCTATGTAATCCTCAGTACATGTTATGATGATGACCTTTAATGTGAATTCGTGGTTGTATGACGATTCTGTACCCATGCTTGTCCCATTGCTTGGGTCCCGTGTTATGCCTTTCTATCTCTCATGATTATATGTGGTCATCGCATGTCTACTTGGTCTATTGATCGTTGATTGATTACAAACATGAACCACATGATATGAGTCTATATGATTGTTGCTTCCCTTGGATTAGGTACATGATAGTGTGAATGAGTCTTGCTAAATGCATGTCTTATCCCAGTATACATTAATTTGAACTCATGTCCCCACATTCTAGTCATGTTGCCCCATTACTTAGACTTACACTATACCTTGCTACCCTTCCTCCCATGCTTCTATATTATTGGAATGTGATTGAATTGAAGTGTTGCTTAATGTCGAGTAATCAATCAAGTGCATGTAGGTGTCCTATGTTATGTTAAGCCATTAGTAACGTGTAGGATCCTTGGTTATGACTCATGCACATTTATGCCTTGCCTACATTATTGTTGGTTCTCTCTTGAGCTAGGTCCCTGATAGTGTGGCTCTTTCCTCTTTCCGTTCTCTTAACATGTTTCACTCGTCCTGATTAGCTTAATGTTGAATTTGATGATTGACTAGCTTTCCGTGATGGTTAAACCTAGCATGCTTACATGGTTAAAATGTCTATTACTCTATGATATTCTCTTGTGCTTGCATTAATGTATGACTTGACACCTCGCATGATCACGCACCACCCTATATCATAATTTCGCATATGCATGACGCATGAATATCGGAATGAACCTAGTTGAATTACTTAAATTGTACTCATGTTCGATGTGTACTATTAGTATCATGTAGGGCTTATGATTTCCAATATGACCCGCTAAATGATCACGTGTTGTACTTGTTCTATGATGCGATAACTATTGTACCATATATGTACTCTATGATGGTTCATTCTTAGCATTATTATAATCTAGCACCCCTGATGTTCTTCTTATTACTTTTGGTGATACCTCATATTTCGTGAATATTACGTTGAACTCCTCTTAATGACTCTTGACTATGCTTGTATCACCTCATGTATCGCTAGTATCATGTGGGACCCATGCTCTCTAAATGTATCTCGTCATATGATTACGTGCCATGCTTGACCTAATATATGATCATTGTGTCAGATGAGATAGTTACTATGTTGCCCTTATATGATCTCGTGTGATGCTCGTTATCTTCACTAAATTCCGCATGACTTCGAATCATATATGATCATTGCTGGTTCCGTCTATCTTGCTTGAAGCTGCTAGGCACATCTGCTTCCATAGAATACTAGAATGTTAGCTTATTTCACATACATCAGCATCAGACTTGATTGTGTCTTTGATATGAATACGAATGTTGCCCTGGGATAGGTGCATGTTAGTGTGGATTAATGTGATGGATATGCTCTATGATGAATTTGTGTTTGTTGTCACCATTGTAACCTACTGGACTTCCATAGAGGCATCGTTACTATTCCTGAGTCGAAGTCTTGTCTCTAATAATGTCGTCTTTAGCTTTGGTCTATTCCGTCTCCGAACGAAACATTGGGTCGTCCGCCCTTGTCACTCCCCTATCTCCGCTAACTTGAACTCCTACGTGTTACATTGGATGAGCGACCACATGGAAAAAGGGATCGGGAAGTCGAATGGCGATAGAGCAGCGCAGCGGAAGCGTGGGCCCATAACCCACGGGTCTCAGGATCGATAATGTCGACGGAACAAGCTCGCTTCGAGGATTATGATTGTTGAGTACGATATGACTTGCAGGTGGGAGCGTCCTCTATCCGAATTGCTAACCCTTTCTGAGCTTGTTGATGATGATATTGCACTAAATTGATGTTCAAAGTTACTTGTTGATGTGATGACTTGGTGATAACTGTTGCTTGATTGTCTGTTGACTATGGTGATATGATTCGATTGCCTTACAGCCTTAATGTGCCCGATGTCTTGATGCGTAGATGCTTTGAACTGTCAAGCATGATCTAAATTTCTTGCCTTTAAAAGTATGAACTGCAAATGCTGAGAACCTGAACTGTTTATTTGATAAGATTATGATGAAACTTGCTACCTTGAATTGACCATATTCATATATGATGATTTACAATACTCGTTGAGCATGACGGTAATTTGAGACTTTTGATACATGTTGCAATGTTTAATGATGAACTAATGATTCTGTTGTTATAAATGTTGGTTGATATGATGTAGACCTTACATGTAGTAATGTCCATGATTGCTTCTTCCTTGAACTTATGGGTGAGATGTTTTGGGAAATGTTCGGAGAGTGGTGGGAAAAATTCGAGCGGTTAGAATGGTCAATGATAGTGTGGGGTAAGTCACATGAGAAGGGTTTGGCTTAAGTAAGAATGAGTGAGTTTGAGAGCTATAAGAGGCGATGCTTGATGGTTTTCGATGAGTTCCTAGGTGAGTCATGGATAAGGGGTATGGTTAAGGATAGGTTGGTTAGGTAGTGACCGAGAAGATTTTATTGAAGATGCGTAGGTTAGGAGGGTTCTACGTTGTGATATCTTGGGAAGAGTGAGAAATGTAAGAAATGACCTTTGGGGGTATCGAGAGCATAGTATGCAGGGGTGCTCGGGTGTGAAAACAAAGATAAGGGTTGGAGTCTTAGAGGTGGATTGCTAGTGAGAATGCTTGGTGAAATGAGGGGTGAGACTGGAGATCGAAATGAGTTGGGATTCTCTGGGGATTTTATCCAAGTTGGTGAGTCTAGAGGAAGATTGGTCTTGGCTTGAGAGTGGAGACGAGCGAGCGGGTTTGTGTTTTATTGTAACTAGTATAATGTGCAAAAACTTTCTTGATTATGTGGTTAAGAACTGGCATGAGGTTAGATAGCGACCGTGATAAACCTGATCTGGCATGATATTACATGTTGATATGCAATATTGAAATCTAGTTGGCAGTGACAAGTGTCATCATGATATATTGATGTCTTGCTATGTTGTTTTAGAATTATGTTAGGATGTGTTGTGATATAAAATATGAGATAATGATGTGTTATTGTGTGAAAGCATGATGTTATATTATGTGGTAGTAAACATGATGTTGTACTATATGGTTGGCAAGCATGATTATAGATATGTAAATGATGAAAATTTCGCTATGACTTGGAACATGAATATGACGTATATATGAGATGATGGTGCATGACTTCTGAATGATCGTTATATGGCATTGTACTGAGTTGAGATGATGTTTGGTGAATATGCTGACATTTTGATGATTGATATATTGTTTGACCTCCCCTTTTTGCTGAATCTTAAACGCAAGACCTTGTTGTGTTAATGTGTTGACAAGTAGTTTTGGTTTGCTGACCTTATAATGAAACCCTGCTATGATTGCTGTGTTGATATACGATGGTGAGATACCCTTATGACTTCTAGTGTGACGTCGAGATGTTGGTTATGATGTCGGTATGTTGTTGAGATGCCTGTTATGATTCGCGGTATGATGTGGAGATACTTTTATGACTCGTAGTATGATGCTGAGACCTTGTTATTGCTTTTGAGCATGACTGAGATGTTGGTATGACTTATGTTATGTGTTAGACATGTTATGTGGGTGAGATGATTGCCTTGATGAGACTATCATGTTGTTGTTTTGAGATTTGCCACGTGAGGGTGGCTGATGACGTGACGGCTATATGAGTTGATGCGTTTATTGGCTTATGATTCCGCTTGAATTGAGAATGATAGTTTGATTGATTCTAGAATCTAGGAAGAGAATATGGGATTAGCCCTTAGAGGTAGATGATTCCACCTCCTACCTTCTGAAATTGATTGATTGGTATGCGAGAAACTGATTTTGGTTGTTGGAAGATTTTGACGAAATCTTGATTTGAAAGGATTTGAGTTGTTTTGGTGTAAAGTTGGTTGATTTAACGTCGGATTTAAAGATTTTGAGCGGTTTTGAAAAGGACCAACTTGGAGTTTTAAAGGAATCGAAAGTTTCAATGATTTAGATGTCAATCTTTTCATTTACAAAGACGCTTTGAGATTTTACGAACTGGATTTACATTATGACGTCTCACGAAGTGGATACAAGCATTTTATAGGGGCGCTTATAGATTGCTTGCTAAGACCTAGTCGGGACGCTATAATACTTTTAGAGTTGTGGTATTTCCGAAAAGTCGGAGCGAGGATGTGATAAGGGTGCTTATTACACACTTTTTAAGACCAATTGGAGATGTCACGACCGTGACTAGGATGTTGTGAGAATCCCGGAAGACGCAACCGAGATGATTACAAGATCCTTGGACCTGGTCCTCGGACTCACCGATTTCAAACTTCTTTCCATTGCTTTGAAATGATTCTAGTCTCGGGGACGAGACTTGTTTTTAGAGGTGGATAAATATAAAGACTGTATATATTTTATATATTATATTATTATTTTATTAGAATATAAAATATATTTTAGAATCGGAATTTCGTAAGCGAGCGGGTGTCGAGATATTTATGCGGGATTCAAGATATCTTTTGGGGACCACTAAAATTCTATTTTCTTTTTCTTTTTCTTCTCTCTCTCTCTCTCTCGCCCTCACCCTGCCGTTGAGGAGATTCCTCCTGCTCCCTCACAATCCAGCTTGCAATGTTTGTTGTTTTGTGTCATTCCATACACCCTCAGCCCTCATCCCTCTTCATTCACTCACAAACCCACTCTCCCTCTGCTCTCTCGCACCAGACCTCACCAAAAAGAGCCCATCTGTGGAGTTGGTCCCCCCTATATCCCTTTAATTTGAAGACAAACACCCAAACACAACCCCTCTCCCACCGCCCTTCTGAAGCTACTGAACCCACCTCCATCCTCCTTGTTCCACGCCGCCAGCCACCACCTCACCACCCCTGAGCCACCATTGAGGCACCACACCAACACCATCATCACCTCCTCTTCCTTTTGCCTCCGAGCAACAAGCACCGAGCCCAACAGCTCCACCTTTTCCCTTCGACGACGAGCGGCAACAGTGTCTTCTCCCACCTCAAGCCAGCAGTAGGAGTGCCCTCCTACACCTCCTCGGCGCCTACAAGCAGAGGCAGCCTCTGGAAACCTCCCCCAGAGTCCGAGCGCAACTCCGGCCTCGCATCTCCCCTGTTTCGGTTTCGAAAGGTAAGGGTTTTGATTCTCCCTCCTTTCTCTTCCTTTTCGCCTCCAAACTCCATAAGAGAAGAGTTAACCCCTTCCCACTCCCCTAGGGCATCTTCAGCGCAACCCCGACCCCCCAACGAGCCTAAACGCAGCCCCGAGTACCCCTTCCGGCGAGTCGAACCTCGGTAAGCTTCCCCTTTCTTCTTCTCTTCCTTTCCGTTTCCGTGTGGGTGAGTCGAATGACCGGAGCCCAGCTCCCCCGCCGCCGCCGCCCCTGCCTCCTCTCCCTCCGTCGCTCTGTTCGAGCACAAAAGCGGTGCTCCTCTGCCGCGTTTGAAAAAGGAGGAAGAAGGTGCTGGGCCCCACCCCTTGCCACCTCCTTGCCACCTCAGCGCGCGGGTGGGCCCTCTTTTTTCTTCTTCTGGGTTCATATTATGGGCTGGGTTCTTGGGCTTGGGTTGTGGGTTGGGTTTAAATTTCGGTTTGGGTTGTTCCTTTGGGCTGGCAAATATGGGTGTTTATTTTAATTTCGGTATTATTTATATATATATATATATATATATATATATGTTAAATGTTATGTTTATATATATATGCATATATTTATATGTTGTATTGATTATTATTTTGGATCTTGGAAAATATATATATATATTCTGAAATATTAAAATATAATAGAAGGTTTTAAAAGTAAAATTAATTGATATTGGGCTATAAATATATATATGGTTATTATTTTGAGATTTTATGGATAGTATGTGTAAATTATTTGAATATTATTATAGTTTTGGGATTTGGTTCTAATTATAATATTCTGGAAATTAATCTTTATATATTGTTTATTGTTTTAAAATAGTATTAATTGGATTATTTAATTGATGCATTTTATGAGGATTTAAGCATGTGAGTTAGGAATTTTAAAGCAAATTGTTGGTTTTGAATTGTAAATATGATTTGTGATCATAGGTTATTTTGATGATTTAATATTGGAATTTATTTATAATGTTTGTGAAATAAGAAACATGCCGGAATGATTTCTATATTATGATTTTAGGAAGTTGGTTTTAAGGCTTAAGTGTTTAATGTCCGGATTCGGATAAGCGATTTTAAAAGCATTGTTTGATTTCTAAGTTGAGTTTTTGAGAGAATGTTTTGGAAATGAGATGAACAAGAAATGATATATGAATTGTGATGAGATAAGACGAAATGATCTGAAATGAGATATGAGAAGAGATGTGCGATAGTTAGGGGCGCCTTGTGTGAATTAGATAGACTTATGCATTTGTATGTTATTAGGTGATTGTGACTATTGGACATTGCTTACTATTGGATGATTCATTACTTGGATTCTGCTTCTGCCTTGTTTCTCTGCTGTTCGGCTTATTCAGGTAAGTTCCTTTATGGGCTTACTCAGATTCGAAAGAGATTACCTGCTTGTGAATATATTACATACTAGGTGTTGCATAAGCATTAAAGCATGCCATGTAGTATCATGCTAGGATTGCACTTGTGATTGAGCATTCTATTTCTCTATGCGTATGTAACAGAACGGCTGTTATCTGTGATAGTCCTAGAGTCTCTGTTAGGGTCATAGGGTAGCCTAGCCCCATCGGGTGCCCTGAGTCTATCGAGTCGATATGAGCATGATATGATAGCCTAGCACCATCGGGCAAGATATGAGATGATATGATATGATATGATGATACCGTGGGTGAGTGCACCACCACAAGGATATTGCTATGCTATAGCACCGAACTGGCCAGTCTCTGCACTAACGGGAAGGGGTGCAGAGGTAGGAGAGGGATATGCCATTTGGCATTCTTTGGGGCGCCTTTACAGTTCTTTTTCGCATATTGCAAATTAGGATCATGTTAGTGTGATTTACTTTCCGCATCTGCATCATCTTTATATTAGCGTATGTGTATATTTGCTTTCGGGACAGGGTGTGTTGGGGCATCGGTCTGATCCCGCTCGCACCAATTGTTTTTAGGTTTGATTGCTCCCTATCTCTATGGCGTGGGAAAGTCCCCCGGGCGATTGCAAAGAAATCTGTCTGACCCTGCTAATTTGGCTATATGACTTTGGAATTTATGTTTGGTTTTGACCCGGCTCTGTCGTGGCTTTTGTATCTAAACCGTACTTCCGCTTTACTTTCGTTTAAATTGAATTTCTGAGACTCGACTGATTAGAGGTTTGAAACCTCGACCCGTACCTGAATTGCAACATCCGAACGAAGGTATCCGACTTTCGAAACGTATCTCGGATATTTATATCCGGGTCGTTACAGCCAACAGGCCCTTTAGAAATTCAAATAGAAATACATTGATGTAAGAAATTGTAAACCCCTATGTCTATCCGGCCAAATTCAGATAAAGAACAAGAAAGGCATCCATCCACTGTCAACGCTCAGATATCAATGGCTGACAAAGCATTCAATCCAATTAAAACCTAATTAATTAATTGGTTTTAATTAAGATTAAATTTGCTCTACAGGCCCATTTGAAGGATCAAATTAAATAGGTGTCCACCAGCCCATTCAAATTAGGTAAATGTCCACCATTTTTTTTAAGAAAGGAAACCAGTCCTCCATGTGCCCCCTTCAACCGGATCCGCCTCCCTCCATCCCTCAACCTAATTCAATCGATGTAAGGGCGAATGCGGCGGAGGTGATTGAGGCGGTATTGGCCGGGACCAGGTCGCCGGAGATCAGATCGAGAATCGGCGGTGCCGATGGGGTGTTTGAGGATGATTCTGAAGGTGTCGGGGCGGGCGACGGAGCACGCGGCGGGGGTTCTCCTGGCGGTTTGTAATGCATCGGAGGGGGCGAGGAAGGAGGCGTTGGAGGCATTAAGGTTCTTCCTTGAGCGAGTATTGTTGCGGCCACAGATCGAGCCGAGTCCAGGTAATCGGAGGCATTAAGGTTCTTCCTTGTGTTTTATAATGTAACAGAGCGTATTATCGTATATCTATAATCTATAACTACTAATCCGTATCCACCATGAATGTTGCTACCTTTTCTACTCAGAATGGTCTGGTCATCCCTAGGAACTGCCCTTTTGGCCTCAACCTAGAGTATTAAGTAAATCAAATGCAAAGATGATGAGAACAGTAACTTAGAACATCAAAGTAAAGTATACAATGTTAAGATCAAAACTAGCTACAAATATAAATTGGCACAACTGATCCTAATTTGCCTACTAAAAGTCATGCCCATTAACAAAATCAGATCATATATGAACATTGAAAATAATTGTATCATGGTTCTCTTCATGGCAATTTCAAATTAAAGATTTCAGTAGTTTTTCTCCACTTCATTTTATATATATATATAGAGAGAGAGAGAGAAATTGGCATAAAAATGTCTATTGTGAATACATAGTGCACTGGTGTATTTGGTGTGAATACAAATGTCTATTGTGTATTAGCAATTTCAGCATTTTTTTGTCTTGTTGAAACTTTTAGCTTATTAGCTTCTTGATTTTGTGTGAGTTACTATATACCTTACACACAAGCATATATGACATCATTTCATCATTTTAGCATTTCAGTATTTAATCATTTCAGCATTTGAGTATTTGGAAAAAAAAACAACTCCGGTTTCAGCAAAACGGTTTCAACAATACGTGGGTTCGAATCCCGCATAGGCTAAATTTTATATCCCGCAACACGGTTTCAACAACTCTGGTTTCAGCAACCCCGGTGTCGAAGTGATGACGCGGAAAAAAAAAAGAAAAAAAAACAACTCCGGTTTCAGCAAAACGGTTTCAGCAACTCCGATTTCAAAGTGGTGACGCGAAAAAAATAAAGAAAAAAAAGCAACTCCGGTTTCAGCAACACGGTTTCAGCAACTCCGGTTTCAGCATATCCGGTGTCAAAGTGGTGACGCGAAAAAAAAAAAGAAAAAAAAAGCGTTGACGCGAAAAATAACTAATTTCAGCAATTACAACAACAATTTCAGCAACTTCAGTTTCAGCAACTCCGGTTTCAGCAACTTCGGTTTCAGCAACTCCGGTGTCGAAGTGGTGACACGAAAAAAAAAAAGAAAAAAAAAAGAAAAAAACAACTCCGGTTTCAGCAACCCTGGTTTCAGCAACTCCAATTTCAGCAACTTCGGTTTCAGCAACGCGCGAAAAAAAAACTAATTTCAACAACTTTGGTTTCAGCAACTTCGGTTGCAGCAACGCGCGAAAAAAAAACTAATTTCAACAATTTCAGCAACTTCGGTTTCAGCAACTTTGGTTTCAGCAACTTCGGTTTCAGCAACGCGCGAAAAAAAAAACTAAAAAAAACTAATTTCAACAATTTCAGCAACTTCGATTTCAGCAACTTCGGTTTCAGCAACGCGAGAAAAAAAAACGCTGAAATAGGGTTTGCTGAAACCAAATGTGCAGAAACAGGAGGGGGGCACAGGGGGCGCGCGTGGGGGGGCAAAGGGGCAAAGGGGACAAGGGAAGGAAGGTGGACATTTTGCCAATTTGAGGGGGAAGGGTGGACATTTTCCTAATAAAGACCCTAATTATGGCCTATAGCACAATTCCCCCTTTAATTAATCAAAGCTTAGATATCAATGCCTAACAAAGCATTCTAATTAATCAAAGCTCTTCAACATTATAGCCTACGTATTAACCAAGTTTTTTGGTAGCTTGTAATTTCACATTTTCACCCAATTAAAATCTAATTAATTAACTGGTTTTAATTAATCAAAGCTCAGATATCAATGTCTGACAAAGCATTCTAATTAATCAAAGCTCTTCAACATTATAGCCTACATATTAACCAAGTTTTTTGGTACTCCCTCCGTTTGGCAAAACTTGTCATTTTAGGGTGTTATTTTTGTTCAAAAAAACTTGTCATTGTAGGTATTTTGCCTTTCACTTAACAAAAATGCCCTTAATATGATTGATGATTTGTTAGTTGTAGTTTTCGATGGGGTAAAAAAGGAGGGTAATAATTGAGGGTAAATTAGTACATTTGTTAATTGCCTTAAAACTTGTGAAAGAAGCTAAAATGAGGAGGCTGATTCTCTTACCCTCTGGTAGACTTACCCGAGGGTAAAAATGTAAACTCCTTCTGATCAAAAGTAAGTCAAACTTTATAAAAAAAAGAAATGAAAATGGAGAGAGTAGGGCAATAATTACATGCATCAATTAAAGAGAACCTTGATCCTAACAACAATTAATGCAAACTAATCATTTTCCTCCAATGGTAATAATTAACTTGTTTCACAATTGTGACTTTTATAAGAAAATATAAACGAAGAATATATACATGCATATATTTTTATCATGAGAAGACATATCTTAACAAATCCACTTACAACATTTATAATAATTCAAAAGATGTAGAAAGATTTTCTAAAGTTGTAAAAACATGTTATTTTACTATATATTATTTGAACAATCGATTTGTTAAGATTTTTTTAATGTTAATGTATAAGTAAATAAATATATATTTTTTCAAATATGTTAAAATAAGTATATTTTTTTTATTTTTGTCAAATATGTGAATTTTTTCAAATATAAAACAAATGAAATTAATGTAAAAACAATATAAGGCGTAAGATATACAATTTAGTTGGGTTTGTAACCACGAGATGCACATACTCCAGTGGTCACAACATTTGCTATGCACTCCATCAGTTCGAGTTCGAATCCTTGCGGCGGTATATACTCCCCTCCCCACCCACCTTTTTTCTATATTTTTCCTTGTCACTATCAATGAAACGTTTTGTTTTGATTCGGATGGGCAAAAATTGTCAAGGCTATTCTCACTCAGCCCTCACCAAATTCTCCCCAATTACCATCGGTCAAAAAAATTAAAAAAAAATGACAGGGTAAATGGGACCCACTAACACAGATTGCCAACCAACTCTCTCCAATAGGCCAATTTTAATTGCACACGGATCACTTCATGTGGACCGTTGGATTGAAAGTAATCTAACGACAATAAATGGTCACTTACTTTTTTTTTTGTTTTCCTTTTTCGAGATCCATTTATCACGATTTATTATTCTGTTTTTTTAAATTAATTGTGTTTTTTGATGTATTTAATCAATTGTTTTAAAACAATGTTAATCTTATATCTCTACTAGGTTGTTGGCTTATACGTTATAAAATATTTGATCGTTCAAATATTATATATCAAGTGTGTAGTTTTCCAAAATCGTATTTGTACTTATATCTTTTTGCTTTGTTTTATTCATTCTTATAATTTAAAGTATTGATTTTCATTAGTCAAAATTATGTCGATTGTTTAAACTAAAAGGTGAATTAATCTTAAATGCGTATTTGCAATTATCAATCTTGATATGCTCCGTACAATATTTGAACGATCAAATATTTTATAACGTATAAGCCAATTCAACAATCTAGTAGACATGTAAGATTAACATTTTAAAAAAACATTTGATAAAAAAATACTAGAATTACAACTACATCTCGTTTCCAATTGTTTCTTAACATTGTCAGTAAATATATTTTCTGGATTTATCAAGATAGTACATTTGAGATCGAGGTAGTCCAAACCCTAAACCCTAAAGTATTACATTTTCATTCCACATACTTGTATTTACATATTTCTAAACTTATATAAGAAAAAATAATGTTTTCCAATATTTAAACTAAAATGTGAAGTTTATTAAATATATTTTCTCGATTCATCGAGATAGTAATTTGATCGATCGAGGTAGTTTAACTAGGTGAAATGTGAATCTTATATATATAACATGTATTTGTAATTACTTTGAGTTATTTTTCCTAATAATAATTATTATTATTATTATAAAAATTAATAATAATAATGATAGTAATAATAATAATTCAAAAAATTAATAATAATAATAATAATTCTGACCGAATTCAACTATAAATACAATTTGTGATTTTTTTTTTCAAAAATAAAAGTAGCAAAGTAGAAATGGGGCACGCACCATGCTCTGATTGGCTGAGACTGTTGTGGTTCTGAAGCAGCATGGAAAGCAGCAGCCAGACGCATGGCTTTTTTGGTAATTAAATATTAATTACAAATTGGAAGCAACTTGTATTCAATCGTGGCCCTTTATTTATTAAAATCCAATGGTGTAAGAGTTCAATCTGTGGGCTCAACCTTGCACCAATAGAGATGGGTCTCGTAAAGAGGGAGTTACAACCAAATTTTTTTATTTAACCACCGAGTTTACATTTTCTGTTTCTTTTCAAATCGGCACCCTATATATTGCAATTATCGCCCCAATTTTTATTTCTTTGTATAATTGGCACCCTAGATGTGGAATAATTGACTATGAAATTCATTTTCAAAGTAATAACCTAATGTACAGAGTAAAAATTGTGTTAACACGAAGACAAGCATCAATAATTTTTGAAATAATAACCTAAATGAGTAAATGTTGAATAATTGTGTTACAGTATTATTTTTGGCCGAAAAGATGATTTACAATATTATTTTTGGTTAATATGAGTATAGTTTGTATACGAATTTACTATTTTTAAAGTTCGTATTATTTTTGGTTCACAGGCGATAGTTGGTATTATTTAAGATTATTTTCCTATCTATATGTGTGTGTATATATTATATATCCGAAAATTTGTGTAACATTATAACTTTCGAAATATTTGTGTAAATATTTCGAAAGTTATAATGTTTTATTAATTAATTATTTTTTGGTGAATAATTTGAAAAAAAAAATTCCAACTTTGCCTTAAAATAATATAACTTAAAAAACTAATTAATTTATTATAAGTGCACATAAAAATAACGATGAAATATCTCAAAAATACTTACAAGACTTTGTATATATGTAATTTGAAAAACTTTTCTAAGTTCAAAATAAAAGAACTTTATTAAAAACATATTTACTTGAAACGATATACCAAAAAATAATTTGGGGTATTTCAATTTCATGTTAACACAACCTGATTAACGAGAGTTCGAATGAATTTTATTTCTCCGAATTCTTGATCATATGTTAACCCGACTCTGTTAACCGAGAGCTCGAAATAATTTTATTTGCTCGAATTTGCGATTTTTTGTTACCCCGACGCCTGGCCCGACAGTATGGATACATCTTCAATTAAACATAAAAATAAAATCAAGCTGCTTCGACCAAATTAAAATTTTATTTCATTAAACATAAAAAAACAATTTTTTGTGAGGAAAAAATATGTTCTTCATACCAATTATATATAAAAAAATGGGTGAAAATCACATTCCATCTGTATGCAAGCTAATTTAGTGAAGTAAGTGTTTTTTTACTTTATATTATCGATTCCTATATCCTGTTTGATTTTGATGGCATATTCCCGATTGCATCCATGCTTGCATGTATCCGATTAGGGTTAACGAGAGTTCGAACTAATTACATTCCAAAGTATAAAAAATAGGAGTTCGAACTAATTAAATTGTATAGTATAAACAAAGTATAAAAATATTTAATTACTAAGTATAAATTTTAAAATGTAAACAAAGTATAAAAAATTTGAGATCCAACTAATTTATCTACAAAGTACTTATATACTTCAAAGTATAAATTATACAGAGTAAAGTAACACATAAACAATTTAATTACCACCATTTTCATATTTAGTAGGAGAAATAATGGTAGTTGTAATAATTAGGGGTAGTAATTATGATATAGGGTACATTGAACTCCAAAAAAAAACAAACCTAATTATTCCCTATTAAAACTTTTCTTTTTATTCCCTTTTTTACTTGGACATCCAAATACCATTGGGTACACTTACCAGAGGCTAAGAGAAGTATTTTCCCTAAAATGACAAGGTTTGCCGAACGGATGGAGTAGCTTGTAATATATATATATATAGACTTACTCAAGTTAGAACCTCATGCCTGATGTGTCATATAGTATGTAGGCATTATAATATCATGTCATGTAGTAGCATGCCTAGGTTCTGCATTAACATATGAGCATACATATTTTGAATGCGATTGGTAGAAACGGCCGTACGTTGTGAGTCTAGAGTCGTTGCTAGGGTCATAGGACAACCCAGCTCCATCGGGTTTGTCCTGATAGAGTCATCTGAGAGCATGATTTACTGAGTTATATATATGACTGCGGCGGTGACCGAGTGTCCCACCCAGGCTGAGGTGTGGACTGAGGCATGAGGTATACTGCGGCACCGACCGAGTCGTCTGGCCCCGGCTGAGGCAGACATCCGACCCCGGCTGAGGTACGGATATGAGAGAGATACCCGCCCCGACTGAGGCATGGGTTTTGAGAGATTGGGACATGCCACTTGGCATTCTGTGTGGGCCCGTTTACTGCATTTCTGTCATTACATATAAAGTGTCAGCATGCTTGTGTGCTTTATATTCCAGTATTGCATTAGATCATTCTCATCTAGGCTTAAAGCGTATTATATGTCCTCAGCGAGGTCTTCAGGGCCCGCATGAGTGGCTCGACCTTGACTTCGTGGTTAGTTTCAGGTACCCGTACCCTTGCTTGATTATGTGCTGTTGTGGCGGGGATATCTTATGGCGCAATGAGAGGGAGAGTAAGACCGACTTGAACTCCACACTTTTGCTACTTATTTCCTCGTATTTGGTTTTGACCCGGCCATGCCGTGGCAACTTGTATTACGATATTTCCCTTCTTTAAGCTTTCGAACATAAAACGTTTTAAACGAAAGAGGCAAGTAGGACAAGTTCGGGGGACCTAACGGCCCTATCGCGAATTTAGGGTGCGAAATTCCTTCTTTGATCACTAAAACTTTGTTTTAAAACTCAACCCGTACTCGAATTGCAAGATCCGAACGAAGGTATCCAATCCTTCGAAACGTAACCCGAATATTTATATTTGGGCCGTTACAAAGGTGGTATATATATATATTGGTGGATTCGGTCCGTAATTAACTCACCGCAACATGGTTAAGTAATTAACGGTGAAAATAGTAAAAAATTAGCGGTGAAAATATCATCCTCGTCAGCAGCACATGAAATAACCATAGTAAAAATTTTGAAGGCCTGGATATATCCTGGCAAGGATTCCCATGGAGAAATATACAAACTATATAGTGCAACAGAGAGAAACTCAAACCAAAACAAGCCAAAGGAAACTCGGTCCAGCATGGAACAGAAAGTCAAGAAATTAACACTGCGAGTGCGAGGTTCCAATAAGCTGTGTATGGAAAAGATGAAAGATTGAAATGCATTGAATAATACCATATTATGCAAATTCTAAGCACTAAAATGAAATGATAATAAACTGCAACCGATGGGATCTAACACTGCAGGTGCTTCGCCTTCCTGTTGCTTGAAACCAGATGTGGCTCCAGTGGTGTTGATTGTAGCGAGCTCTGTGAGATTTTTCGCACCAAGCGTGCACAGCTCTGTTCTTAAAAGGGCGATTTTCTTTTCAAATGGCAAAGTGCTCAGAACTACTGGGAGGTTGATCTTGAGGCTTGGATGAAATGGCTTGGATTTGGAGGTACAAAATAACAAGATCAGTCGTTCAAAACGATACTTTGACTGCTGTGGAGATGGGATACTATATATGGTGTGTGCATTTCACAACTAGCTACTTACTATAGCTAGAGTGAAATTTCATCTCTATCTAATCTGTTCTCCCAGAGAGATTGCATTACAAGTACAGGTTAAATCAAACTCGTAACATCGTGTCACCAAAATACTATACTTGACTACACGGAAGAGTCCTGCCCCAGAGTTACCCAAGTGTATACAAATAGTTTCTTGAGTGTTCCAAATCATACAAATAGCTACAATAGCTCCCCTGCACCCGGTTTGAATGGCATTAAATCAAACAACAAATACAACGAGCCATTGGAATGGCCTATACACTAGAGATATCATATTCACAAAATTTTCAAAGGCTTGTTTTGCCCATAACAATGACATAACGTCCCCTCAATCTAAACCATCGAAAACAGCGATCATACATGCGCTAAAAATTGGGGGAGAGGGGGCATTCAAACAAGGCCCTACGCGATTAGTGGGAAAAAATAGAACGATGTAAAAGGACAGACGAGACCCTGTACACGTACCTCTAGGCTCTATCTGTCTCTTTCCAAAGATCTAAGCCGGTCATAATATATACATACCAACAAATTTGAAGTTAGTAACATAAGCATCGCTTGATTGGTCATTCCCTGTCACGCCCTCACAAAAGGGGGCCGCTTCATCTGCAGTGAGCCAAAACACATCACAAGTTAGCTATATACTAGAGCCCTTTTTACTTGCCAGCTTTCTTCATGTCGGAAATAGGCATTTTAGACCCAGGATCAAAACAATAGCTAATATTAAAACAAGAAGACGGACATAGTAACTACTGGATTGAATTTTGTTCAATCAATCAATTAAGCACAGGTAGCTATATCATGCTCATGTGGTAACTGATGACAAAGATTTGCGTCCTTCGTTTGACTGCTCAAATGAGGAGCTAAAACAGCCCAAGTTTGAGCGCAACAAATTCCTCTCCTTTTCTGTAAGAAAGTAAAAATGAGATGAACAGCTTTCGCTTTATTATATACACAGGATGAACAAATTCTATGCATCTAACTCACTTCCCGGTAACTGCATAAATCAAATCCTATAGTCCAGCAATACTAACCTGTACAATGTTGCAACGATGGCATGCCAACTCGATTGTTAAAGCAAACAAATACACCACAAATGACTCATCAACCCAGCATCTCATTCTAAACTCGAGTTAGATGTCAATGTGAAATCACCAATATGTGCAGTCTGAACCTGGGACTGACGCTGCTGATGTGGCAGTGACTGCCCCAGTACTTGGTGCAGCTGGGACTGCTTTTGTGGCAGCGATGCCGAATTGCTTAGCAGTGGCAGTCTTGGCACTTTCTGAGGCTGTCCTTGTGTCCCACTGACACCTAAATGATTAGATGAAATTGGAAATTTTAAACTGCTCATCTGATCCGATGTCGTCCAATGAGCAGAACCAGCAGAAGATACGTATGGGACTATATTCGTCAACTCCATGCAAGCCGGCGGAATCTCAGAGGTTGTGGTTACAGTAGAATTCACCAAGGGTCGATCGGCTTGACTCTGATCATATTGTGGTTTGGTCAAATGATCAGAATCAGAAACACAGTTCTGTGAAACTTCCCTTTGAGCAGTAGACTGGCTATGGTTTACCAATTTCACCGGTTGAGATGGATGGACTTTAAAATGTGGATGATTATGAGAAGGCGTCCCTGATGGCACCATACTCTGATGTGAAGTTGGAACTGAAGAGGCAGGCGTTGGCATTTTATAAACGAGCTTTGATGGTGCAGATGTTGAGTCAATATATAGCTTTTGCTGTGGGTGTGATTGGCTCAAAGGATGCACTAAAGATGCCAATGATTGAGTCACATAACTTTGACCCTGCATTAGGTGCATGGCCTGCTCCCCTTTCTCCATTTGGCATCCTGGGTTTGTGGGGAGTCCATTTGTATGAGATGAGTCTACAGGAAGGTTCTGATGCATCAACATGTTGCCTTTTCCGATCCCCTTAGAAAGTTCAGCCTGCTTCTGAAGTTGAGATAGTTGGTTTTGTGGAGGATGATGTCTGCCAGATTGTTGGTGCTGCTGCAGCAGCTGAGATTGGTGTTGTCTTTGCTTCCCCACTTGATTTGTTGTTCCACCCACACCATTTTGAGCTGCCCGGCCGAGTTCTGTTGTTCCACCCACACCATTCTGTTGCTGCTGAGAAGATACAGGAGTCACTGGAGAAGATGGTCTGAGGGATGGCGATGATAATGATTGAGAGGGAGCTTGCAACTGCATCTGGGAACTATTCTGCATTCCATTTGACAAGGGCTGTTGGGGAACATGTGACATTAATGCACCAGATGTAGGGAACTGTTGCTGCTGCTGCCTTTGCAAAATACGCTGCTGCAACGGTCGTTCCCTTGCAAGGTGAATAGCAAAGGCTTGCTGTTCTGAACCGGCAGCGTGCGCAGCACCTTGCAGATGATTGACAGGGTATGATGGAATGGATGGAGAAGTGGACAGATTAAGAAATGTGGAGGTTGACCCACCAAAAGATGCAACTCCTTGGTTGTTTGTTTGTGTTGCCTTCAACTGTATCTCTGAAGGCATGATCTGTCTCGGATGCTCCATATTCTGTCCAGCATATGGCAGAAATAATTGATAGTCAAAGGCATCACAATGCAGTAGCCTACCTTACTAGATGCTACTATTCTATCAAGTGTGAAGATAGAAAAGAAGACATAACAGGACAGATAATTTAAACCAATAACCTTCATTCATAACTTTAAACTATGGAAAAAGACAGAAACCACCTACAACAGAAGTCACTTTGCACAAACTAACTGTTGTAAACATAATTGTATTTAATTAATTATTATCCATACATCGTTGACAATTCAACATCCATATCTACTTTACCCCTTCATGAAATCCATGTATGTCCAAAATACCTCAATACAAAATATCTGAATGAAGGGCATTTTGGACATTATATGCTTTGACTTACCATTTTACTGGTGGTAAAAGGGGATTGGGTGATGAAATGCTAGGAATGTAAATAATAGTTAGTTTGTGTAGATGGCCTACATTACAGGTGGTTTTATTGTGGTTAACCAACTACAACTTTCGTATTCACAACACCCAATTAAATCCTGATTACACAAGAATTATGAGCATGTAGTCAATCATTTTAACATGTAGACAAAAAACACTTACTCGCACTGCATGCAAACCATCACGATGTTGTAGCATTGAGTTTCCTTGACCAGATTTAGCCCCAGGGTGCATAATCGTGCTGCTTGGCCCTGGTACCATGTTGGGAGCAATTGCATTTACTGAATTCAGCAAAGGTGATGAAGAAATCCCTTGAAGGCCTGGCCTTGGAATCGGATTGTTCCTACTCGCCCCTGGCATAATCATGCCATTTCCCCCAGGTAGCATCCACAAGCCCCTATCATTTCCTGAAAATGCCCCAGAAACAGGAGTGTTTGTTTGATGGATATTTCTGCCAGATAACATGGGATTGTACTGTTGAACTCTCTGCTGCTCATCAATTGGAAGGCTTGTCCTTGGAACACCATACCTTCCACCACTACAGGTATGACAGAAAACACACAAGATCACAAAAATTTAGAATCTTAACGAATAAGGGAAAACTACAGGGACAAATGTTCCTGCACTGTACCTCACAGGACTATTGACTTGAGCAGATGGTGAAGCTAGGTTACTACCAAGTCCCATACCAGATAGACCTTGAAGCAAGGAATTTGTCCTGGAAGAAGGAAGCACTGATGGGCCAATAGCCTGATTTGCTAAGGGCAAACCACTGCTACGAGGGGATTGATAATTAAGAGAAAATACATCTGGGTTTGATGCAGCAATGTCACAAAGATCGAGTGGCCTTCATTGAAACATAAAGCAAAAGTAAGAATTACTAGGGTGTATTGAACATTTGAACATCACATATGGTCAGGCACCAATTGCTTTCAGCAACAGATCGTGCCAAAAAATTCATGCAGGTGCAAAAACCAAAACTTACGTTAAAACACCTCCATTCACATTATTCGGGATCATTTGTAAGATTGCAGTAGCATGGGAACCATGGACAGGCACCAATTTCTTTGGATCCTGAATATACACCATTAACAGAATCAAAATAAGCAACCAATCAGGGAATCAGAGCAACATATAGCAGGGGATTAGCAGGTAATTAGTCTATGATTGCTCTACTCACATCATATGTTTATTTCAAGTTAGTATTGCATGTGCACACAATCTCAAAATGGAAAGTGCAGATCAAAGTAAACATGTGATCGTGATTAACGAATAAATTCAATCAGAATCTGATTAACTATACTCCCTACTATCAACCATACAAGTTGTTTCAACATTTGACACTACTTTTAAGGAGAACATCAATGAACTAAAATTATAATCTTCTTTATTAGAAACTAGTGTAGGACCCATTCCGTGCACAGAGAATACATTAATACAATATTATAAATAATCTAGATAGATTCTAATAAATAAAAAATGATAATCTAAATATAAATAAATTTTCCCACCAAAAAATAATATAGATATAAATAAAATTAGTTCGACATATTATATATAAATAATTTTGTTTCTAATCTATCGTTAATTAAATCTCATGTAATATAATAGATTGTTGATTTTTAAAAATATTTTAACATTCTTTTTTTTATTAAATATGTAGTACATATTTATTACGTTAGTTTACTAAAATATCTATGCACGGATGGATTGTGACTACATATGGCTACATAATATTTTAGTAATTTATTGTCCTCAAAAATCAATATAGATATAAATAAAATAACAATGCTTAAATAATTAATTTTGATATAAATAATTCTCTCCACCAAAAATAATTTATATATAAATAAAATCGCACCTATCAAATACTACATATTTATCTATTAATATTTTTGGTAAGTATGACTATGAAATATTTTTTATTTATATTTTTGTCAATTAACTAAAAAATATATAAATAGATTGTGGCTTATATAACTTTCTATAAACTATGATAACATATTATTTTATTAATTTTTCCCCTTAGGATCAACCACAACGCGCCATATAGGATTTTTTTTCCCCTAGGAACAACCACAACACGCCACATAGGACGCTATGCATCGGTTTTAGTATATGTATATAGAATATAGATATAAATATATAGATAGATTTCTTCATCTGTATCACCTACTAATTTCTTTATTAATTGTACCATGACCCTCCTCTCTCATTAAAATTTGTTTCACCTTCCCCCTTTTCATTACCTAATTTTAATATAAAGTAATCATATCTCCCATCACCCTTAACCATTTCCCTCTTCCCTCCTTTATACAGGCAAAAAAAAGAGACGATCACTTCATCTAACATATAAGATTTCATTCCATTCCCTGCTCTTCTAACAAACAGGCCTAGAAAGAGAACTGAGAAAGCCATCTCTTGGGCAGTATAGATAAAAGTATTTGCATACAGATTAATGTATGGAGTCACAGCAAAAATAAAAATACAAAATTACTGCATTTGGATAAACTACTGAAGCAGAATACCTGTTTTTTCCGGCCATGAAGATGCTGTCCATGTAATATGATCTTCTCAAAATGAGATTTAATAGTATCTTCCTCTATTGGTCCACGCAGCTGCTGAAACAACTGTCTGGCCCCACCCTATATCAAAAACGTAAAAGTACATAGAATTAGAACATTCGTGTGAACATTAAAAACTCTGTTGCCACATTTTTCACAGATACGCTCAACAGAAAAATCAGAAGATTAGCATAACAGAAGAAATTTATTGCCTTTGGGATGCCAGGTAAAGTAGAAGGATAAGGTTGAGAAGATCCCGAATCCTCAGCACTATCGGCCCCATCTCCACAACTTTTCTCTATCAAGAGCTTGTGTCGCTCCTTACATTCTTTGGGCTTGCGGAAAATGCACTTGATATATACAAAGAAGATAATAAAGTCAGTAAGTATTTTTCAGCAAGAGTAAAGAATTAAATAAAATAAAAGCACACATGCCCATAGTCGTACACTCGGACATATCAAGAATAGCCAGATAAATGACCAGAATATGTACCTTGAAATACAAGGTACTGTTGATAGCATCACTTACAAGCTCCCAGTTAGGGCCCATATCATGTACCAGCACAACAAGAGCCTGCAAACATGGCAATCATCTCAGGCTCCAAATTGCAGATCCCAGTGATAGTTGAATAAAACATGATAGGGAGAGGGAGAAGAGAGAGAGTACCTGGTCTTCAAACAAAGACCATGGACTACCTGACCCAGTCTGGCCAAAAGACATCTACATGAAGGCTCTAAAACTTAACTCCCAGGATATAACAAATATAACAAGGCTTAACAGATAAAGGATAAGGAGGAGTGTATTTTACTTCCAACAAACAAACAGAAATGCTCTCACTACATTACTAATTTACTGATAAATACCTTGAGTGTTTTTGCTTTCCTACTACGATCCCGGCAACTAATCAGTTTAATGAGCTTATTCTGATTAGACATGTTACTCATTTGTGAACCCACAGAAGGAACAGAGCCACTCATCAGAGTTGTATTTTCAAATGAATGATCCAGTGATTGTTTCATTATCTTGGGTTTCTTGGCATGCGGAGCAAACAAACCTGGAAAAGCAAATATAAGCTTAAACAAACTAAAAGCAACTACGAGACGAAAAAGAATTTATGAAAAGAAGACATCGAACAACTTAATGAATCAGAAGAAGATATGAGAGGTGTTACCACTACTGCCATTGGATTCAAATTGATGACATTCCATTCTTCTTTTGAAACGATCCTTCTGCATCATAAGAATGGTATGTTCAAAACTAAACATAATGCTAAAGCAATTGAAGCATCTATATATATCTTATTGAAAGATTTAGAGTTGGCAAAATCTGACCCGTCCTAAGAATCCAACCCGGTCCACCTCAACCCAGACCCCACCGAAACCCGAAAATCTAGTGGCATGCACAACCCAACTCAAACTCGAGCCCGACCCATTTTGACCCGATACCCGAATGGACACGAACATAGACAAACCCAACCCGACCCAGCCCATCCTTAACCCGACCCGAACAAAACCCGACTTATCCTTATAATTACTTTAATTTTCTTATTTTTAAACACTCAAATAACGTGAATTACATATAATGAGATCCAATACTCCTCCGTCTTAAAATACGTCTTTTTAGCTCATCTAATTTTGTCAAAAATACATGTCTTTTAGATTTAATCATTACACTTAACATACTTTTTACATCTAATCATTACTCTAATTTTTACATCACCCCTACTCTCCTTACAAATTGCCAAAAAAAAAAAAAAAAAACTCTAATACCAAAGTCTAATCATTACATTTAACCTACTTTTTTACATCTAATCATTATATTTAACCTACTTCTTAATTCCCGTGCATAGTTCCAAAAAGACATGTATTTTGAGACGGAGGGAGTATAACTAAATAAATGAAGTTTCATAGTCAATAATTAAGATAAACAAAAATAATCATCATTTTATAATAAAACTTAATGTGACCCGACTTGACCCAAACCGAACCCGATTCAACCCGAAATGCATTTGACCCGAACTTACCCAAACTGAAAATTTGCCCGACCTGATCCAAACCCAACCGAACATACAATATACCCACCCGACATATGCCCCGACCCAATATATGACCGAATCGAATGGATATACCTGAACCCGACCCGAACAAACTGATTGCCACCTCTAGAAAGATTGAAAGATTACATATCATGTTTACTAGAGCATAGATAAAAAAAAAATTAGGCTCCTAAACATGGCAAATAAGCATGTCACCTAAGTCATACTCCGAGAATAATAATTTGTACTCCCACCATCCCAAATCAATTGACATTTTAGAGAGAAAAGTATCCCAAATTATTTGTTGTTTTGATGATCTATATCTATATCTATCTATAATCTATATAACTTACATAAACTAAAATGCCTCCTCACTAATAAGAAGAAGCTTTTAGATTAAAATTTTTTAAATTAATATCATAAATTATAAGAAAGAATATAACATATGTATAATATCATATATAAACATCATATTTTTTTATTAAAAATCATATCTCAAATTATAAAAATGAATAGAAAGAAGTAAAAAGGTTTGTTGTATAATGTTTTTGATATTAAATACATGTACGGATATGAAATAGAAAAAACTATACATTTGATAATATTTTACTCATTAAAGTTATCCATAAAAACACAAAATAGATTTGTATAAAAACTTTTTCACTTGGAATAAATTAGCAATAATAAAAATTTTAAAATAAATTAATATATTACCAAAATCACAGAATATTATTAATACATAAAATTTATACAAAAAATTTAGACCCATGTGTAGACGGGCCAAAATACTAGTATCTATATAAAAATTAATGTACTCTCTCCCAGCATGGGTTACTTTAAGTTAAATAGCGGTGTTAAATTTAATGCTATTTTGAAATATTAAAATGTGCTCACAAATTTAATGCTGTTTGAGATGCCGATGTAAAAAGTAAGGAAAATATAGCTAACCAACATTGGAAGATGAAGATTGATAATTGCATTGATTGTTTTCTTCATTCCTGTGCTAAGATCTAAATTATCAAAAATATTGATAAGGGGGTAGAATATAGTGGGGATTAACTATGGAGTTATAAAGAACTACTTCTAAATAAAAGATAAAGCATAACCACACAGTTCAAATAATTTATATTGATTAAAATATTGTAATATATAACCAATTACTCAGTCAAGATTTGGATCACAATGAATTTTCATTTTAATTTTAACTCCCATTTTTTTTGCAATTTAAATTTGTCAACATATAATATGCTATCCAGCATCAGAAACCTTGCGGTAGAGATTTTGGAAAAATTTCAGGAGGAAGTACAAAAAGAAATAAGCTTTGTAAGCAACTATGAGCTGCTAAAAGCCTTAAGCAACTAATTAGAATTACCACATAATTTCACCAGAAGGTTGTACATGTTTGCAATTTGACCTTTTCAGGGAAGACTACTAACCTGTTCACCTTGCATGTTGGCATCACTACCCTGCCATCTAAGGTCATATGCTTCACCCTAGTTCCACAAAAGATCCAATTATAAGAATGAGTACCGAAGGAACAATCATGGAACATCTAATTGTTTTTCGGGGTGTACAAGAAAATAGAAAAGAAAGAGGTTTCGAATCAAAGCATACTGTAAAAGGGTAACCTGATATTTAGTTTTCTTTTTCTTTTTGGGGTTTACTGTTGCTTCAGCAGAATCAAATGTTGACTGCTTGTCAAAGTCCATTCTTGACTCAACTTCCGAGCCTCTAGGGATGAAAGATCCAACATGCAGGCTACTCTGATCATCCTGCAAGGAATAAGTATCCCCACTGGAGGCATCTGTCCTTCGAGGAATAGGAATGAACCCAGCACCTCCCATGGTGGGACCCAAAATTCTCTGTCGAGAAGCAGTACGTACACGTTTGGTTGGAATAGAACCTACATTATTAAGAGCATTTGGAGGCCTCTTCATCAGAACACCAGAATGTAGAGTACTAATCCTGTTCTCCATGCATTGATCAAATGGAAAATTACTATCCACTTCATACGACTTAGGCGTGTATGAATTAGGATTTTTCCCTTTCTTCTGTATAAACTTTGGTTGCTTGTGACCTCCAAAGGCAGCAGAAAAGTGATACCTAATTTCACCTTCATCTTCTTCATATCCATTCTCTTGGGACCCAAACCCTGAACATCGTCACAAGTATCAAGAACAAACAATTACTCCACAGAATAAATAAACATAAAGAAAGCAGATAAAAAATAACAGTGATATTATCAGAAATACCTGGATAAGTATCATTCATGGAAGTATCAACGTATTCTTGCATTCTTTTGCCCGCTTTCTGTAGTAGCATAAAACAGTCCAAATCGATAACTTCAACACATACTTCCAATTGTTCATATAATCATGAAAGGGAGGTGAACAAATATATGAAAAGAAAATAGTTTGAAAAGTCCTTACCTCACACTGGGCCGTATATATTTCAATAGACTTTCTATAAGCTTCCATTGCACCATGTGGGACTGCATAGATGAGATCTTCCTGCATGTAGGGGAACAGATCAGGAACACCAGAGACCTAAAGGAATGAGATAGTAGTAACGGTATGGATCAGAACTTCTCTTTAAAATAAGCAAAAAGTTATAGCAGCATGAACCTATGACCACAGAATGGTATCAACTAGCGGATGAAATAAGCAATGGAGAGGGGTTAAGATGTATAATGCGTCAAAGATCCAACTTGTAAAGGCATATATAAACAAGGTCGATCAAATTCATTCTATGAGAATACAAAGGGAAAACACAAAAGGTCCTCACAACTGCATATAGATGCAGAACAAAAAGGGAACAGGGGAGAAGGCTCAATCACCGGACTGACACAGGACAAGCGAGTTATAGAAAGTTTTACATACTTCTGTACGTTGATTCAATAATTTCATTACAGGAATCTCAATCGGGGATTCTTTGTCAGGAATTCCAAAAGCCTCGGAGTTCACATGTTTCACAGCAGAGGTATTGTGCTGCATGAATCTGAACATGTATTTCTGCACAGCAAGCTTCATATTCTCTCCATGCAACTCCTGTTTATTGCAGTTTCATGAGTAACAAAACACAAATTCCAACACTGAATAGTGATAGTATATCCTCGTACTGTCCTAAACAAAACAAAATTGAAATTAAGAGGATTTTTATACAAATATTAAGGGGCAAAGAGGAAGACTGCAATAACTTTACACTACAATGACATAGACTAAACGAAATGTGGTGATCTTTTTACAGAAGATAAAAATAAATAAAAATAAAATACAACCCAAGTTTCTGAGGGCAAGATTATGGGATCATAAATGGAAAAAATACCTCATCAAGGCCTCCATTCACACAACTAGCATTGTGGTAGTGATATTTATTTTGAGAGGCCACTTTACCATGTCCACAAACTTCAAAGTCAGAAATAATACCAGTTTGTGGTACACGTAATCCAGCAGACTGCCAAAACTCCATGACAGCCCTTGCCAAGGTTTGAGCCACAATTTTATCTCTCCTCTCTTTGTTTTGTCCCTCCAACTTCAGCCTTGAAGCAAAAACAGCACGATGACATAGTTGAGATGCTGCTGCTCTCTTCCAGAGACTCTCCTAAGCAAACAGGGTGCACACATGACATATAAAGCAAATGTAAATAACTAAATATCGAATATAACCTTTTAACTGCTACAACACACTGCATAAACCTTGGAATAATTTCAAGAGGAAAAAAATGATAATAATGCAATAAAGCACAGCAGCACAAACCTGAGCGAAGTCATTAGCCATCCAAGCCATTTCCTCGAGAACAAAATCCCAATGAGATTTCTGATGGTACACCTTGGGCAGTGACCCTATAGAAAACTCCTTAATCCTTTGAAGTTTGACCTGCAATGTAGTAAAACTTGATGATCGATCTTTTAAAATCTAATCATCTCAGACAAGATTGATAAAAACTAATTACACATCAAAGGAGTAACATGAAATTGACCTCGATGATCTGTGCCTCTTCTAAAATCCGGTCTTCATGTGCCTTGTCAACCACTTCTGTGTCGTTTCCAACAGGTGGTGGAAGCTCAAGAGCAGGAATGCATCCAGAGATACCAATTTTATTAAGCTCATGAACAAATAGATCCTGAGGCCCTTGGGGTTTGTCCTGGCTACAGCACTCGAATTCGGGGATGAAGGCCACCGACAAACATTGCTTCTTATCTGTTATTGTGTTAGTAGGTTGATTGGGCTGCATCTCCTCACACTTATGATGGTTCTTGGCTTCGTTCTGAGCAGAAGATTGGTCTTTATCTGTTTCTTCCTCGTCTTTGTCAGGAAAACCATTAGCTTGGCCACTATGAGGAAGGTGACCATCATTGAAGCAAGAATTGATTTCTGTAATGTAACTGCCTTTCCTATCGTCTAAAACCATATGGTCTTTACTGCTTGATGTCTGCTCAATATGTTCCTTTTGCTCATTTTCTTCTCCATTTCCATCTACATTCTTCAAACTAGAACACAAATCACTATACATATTTCCATTGCCTTCTCCACTATGACTAGTCTGGGTGCAAGATGACTCATAATCCAAGCCCTTTAAAGTAGCTGCTGCAATATTGACAACATCTTCACTCTTAAAGCATTTCCCACCACCTTGTAACTGATTCAGTTCATCCAACTGTTCAGGCACTGAATCATCTTCAGGCTTTGCAGAACCCAAACAAGAAGGGAATTCACAAACTGCAGCATCTGTCTCTTCTTTTCCATTGAAAGAATCAAGCTGCGCGGATGCTACTGCAGCTGAAACTCCATTGTCCCTTATATCCTGATTTTGCATATCAACATGCAAGTCCCTGGAGGCAGATGCGTCTAATTTCCCTTCAGACAAGCAGCCCTTACATGGATTTATGGAAGCAGCATTGGCAATGTCCATCTCGGTACAAGATAGAGGCTCATGCACAACAGTTTCAGAGTCCACACAAGGTTGACTAGGCAAGGAAGAACTAAGACCTCGAAGAGATGCAATACCAATGGAGCTAAACTTAGCAGTATCGCGAATTACCTTTGATCGGTTCCTTCTTTTATATGCTTTGTTGGGTTGAAAGCTAGGTGAACCCTCTGACTCTTTGACATGTTGAGTCCCATCAAGTTGGGTAGAGTGTCTGGACGGGGTAATGCTACTTATACTAGGATAAGTAGCCTTTCCCTCATTGCCAACTAATCTATTCTCTTCAACAAAATTATCAGCACTATTTGGCTCACATGCTAGAGTAGCTCCTAATCTGCCACTACTGTCCAAAGAATCTCCCCTAGGTGAGTTAGTTACAGCAAAACTGCCTTTTGCTTCACTACAATAAATAAATAAATAAACCATACTTAATAAGAGAGAAACGGAAAACCAGCTCTTATGATGGTCATGTTCAAAATTCTTGAGTAAATGTTACCTAGTCACAAATTGATCATGTACTTGATCGGTCAGGGGAGTAGATTGGACACTAAGGGTAGCAGCAAGGCCGAAACTAAAGTCAAGAAGATTACCACCCTGCACAGAATCAATCCAGTGTCCTGTATTAATGAAGTACACAAGTTAACCATAGCAAAAACATACATTACAAAAATTTCTTACTTTTTCCAGATATTCAAGCTCCCGTCTCCTTTCTTCACGAACATCATACTCCAATCTGTTATTTTGGGGAAGTAAATAATTTTCATCAAAGAAGAAAATCTTCAAAAACTCAAATTTAAGGCCATCTCACCTTAACTTGACTTGAGCATTCTCAATTGCAGCTTGGTGTGGAGAGATCTTGGTACCAATACCATCTTCACTACCAATAACACCACCCATGGAATCAACCTCAGCATTTACTAGGAGAGAACATACTGTGCTGACTCCATGCATTCCTACTTATAAACTACAAGGCCCCTCCTCCCATCAATTAAAGATCTGCAAGTGTCTAGAGAAAACAAAGAGCATATAATAAGCAGAGGAAAAGGAGCTAGAAAATATAACTAACAGAACTTCTATTCATAAGCAAAAACCTGAATACTGCATCAGCCAAAACAGGAAGAGAGTCAAACACAAGCCTAGTGAAGACATTGCTCAAGGACATAAATCCTTACGTATTCAAACACTGAGCTACCACAACACACAATCAAACAACACATCCAATCAATCACTACTATGTACTTCATCCATTCAACATCAGATGGTCTTTTTGCCACGTTTTTTAAGACACTAAAAGGAATATATTAATATTTTTATATAAATTTTACTTGTTAGTAACAAGTGTGAAATTATTAGAAAATGTTAATATTTTACATAGTTTTTAGCTCCTTAAAAAACGTGTCAAGAAGTCAAATGATAATTCTGAATGAAAGTATACTAAAGTAGAAGCCTCTAAGTGTACGTGCCGTGCTCTCCTTAATTCTCTCAATTCTAAATAATAATTAAAATAATACTTTATTTATTACATCATCATCATAATAATAATAATAATAATCAAAATAATATAAGCATATTATTATTATTCAAAAAGGAAAAAATAGCCTTTTATTTAATTAGAAATTGTAAAAGTATACATGTAAAACTTTCCTTCGATAAAAACAAATATATCATTCTGTGTAAAATTCTTTCTATATAAAAGGAAAATCATTCAAATATATCTCTTTTATTATAGACTTTGCTTTTGTAAAAAAATATATCATTTTATATTATATCCATGTAAAATAAAATTCATGTAAATATATCTATTTTATTATAATAATAAACCTAAAATAATAATCAACTTTAACGGGTTCTAAATGACAATTAATACAATACTAATTTTAAAATAAATTTCTAAATTAATTATCATTTGATTATTAAAATATTTTTAGTATATGTAATAGAACTACAAACTAAAATATGTAATTGAGCATATATGATAAATATTATATATTTTGTCACTATTTCAATTTTACACAATACTATCCTATTTATAGTAATTACTTTTTTCAATAAAAATTATAATGATAAATAATCAAATTTATTCATTTTCAATATATGATAATAATTAATTTATCAAACTAGTTGAGCGTAACAAGATTATGCCCACTCCCAAGTATAAAATAAGCTAGTCATCGGTGAGATGGCACCCGACCATGTTGCGCTCTGGGGATGAACTCAAAGTGGAGCTCTTAGGACGGTTTGGGGGGTCATTCTCGTCGAAGCCCGCCTTCCATGGATGGATTGCCCAATCAAAGTTTGTTGATAACTTTGTGGACAGGGTTGCCAAATTCACAATCCTGTTTGTGGACAAGTTCATAGCATGTGCATCTTAGGTTGAAGATCCAAACAAAAACTAATTGGCTTGAGTCCTCACCCGGCCTCGGAGGAAATACTAGAGAAAATGAGGGCATCGTAAAAGGAGGATTTATTTCTGACCACTTAAGTTTTTCATAGAAGTGAAAGAAATTCAATTCACTGAGGTTCAAGCAAAGCTTGAGGAAGAAGGAAGAAAGGAGGGGGATGGTTGATTTCTTTTCCCCTTGCTATATATGGGATGAAATATGGGTTTTGGTTTTTCAAATGGAGTTGAGCTAATAAAGGAGGATTTGGGCTTTTGGCCCAAATTTAGGGAAACCTGTTCATTTCATCTCCAATCAAAGTCTAGTCTCCTTATGTCAAGGATTCGTCTTCGACCTTCCAAATGGAGAACGTGAAACAAAAGAGTGTTCCACGGAATTGCCCATGAAATACAAAGGAGCAGGAAGACGGTGAGCCAAGGGCTTATGCTTCTGGTCTAGGTAACCATACAACCACTTCCATGAGTGCAAGAACACTCAATTCGAATCTGAGTTTGAAGGTAGGACAGTAGAAATGATTGAGGAATTGCTATGGAATTGGGTACGAAGGATGAAAAAGGTGAAGCTCCAATGTAACTTATTCTAATTAACTCCATCGAGCTAGGGGTAACCTGAAAGTAAAAGAGAAGGTTGGAGAAGAGAAAAATCTGTTCTAATATTTCTGAGAGAAGGTTACAGAATATATAGAGAGACTAGTCTAGAAAGCTTGTAAGAGAAGCTAAAATGTAACAATGGTGCAGGAAAAGTAATACCTATAAAAGCTGTAAAAGCCTATCTGTAAAAGCCTATAGCATAACCTAGAAATAAAGTAATAATTACATGCATGCAAGCATGCTAACACTCCCCCTCAAGCTGGATGGTAGAGGTCTATCAATCCAAGCTTGGAAGTCAAATGATCAAATCTGGAACAATGGAAGCCTTTTGTCAATAAATCAGCAAGTTGATCTTCTGATTTAACAAAGGATATCCTAACAACCCCTTCTTCCAACTTCTCTTTGATGAAGTGACGATCAATCTCCACATGTTTGGTTCTGTCATGTTGGACTGGGTTGTGAGCAATGCTAATGGCAGATTTGTTGTCACAATATAGAACCATAGGCTCTTCCAATTTGATTTTAAGGTCTGCCAGAATAATTTTCAGCCACAACATTTCACATAAACCTTGTGCAAGAGCTCTAAACTCAGCTTCAGCAGATGATCTAGCCACAACATTTTGTTTCTTACTCCTCCATGTAACAAGATTTCCTCCAAGGAACATGCAATACCCAGAAGTTGATCTTCTATCAACAATGGATCCAGCATAGTCGGCATCTGTAAAGGCTTCTATGATCAGTTTGTTCCTTCTTTTAAAGAGTATCCCCTTTCCTGGACAGCCCTTTAGGTAGTGAAGTTTCTGTAAATAGCACTAAGATGAGGTTGTCTTGGGTCATGCATAAACTGACTCAAGACAGAAACTGGATAAGCGATATCAGGCCTAGTATGGGAAAGATAAATGAGCTTTCCACACAATCTTTGGTACATTGCTTTATCCACCGTTGGCTCCTCTTTGCAATCTCCAATTTTGTGATTTGGATCCATAGGAGTTGAAGCTGGTTTGCATCCACTCTTCCCGGTTTCATCAAGTAAATCAGTGATGTATTTCTGCTGGGAAATAAAGATGCCATCAGAAGAATGAGCAACCTCAATTCCAAGGAAGTATTTAAGTCTACCAAGAGACTTGACTTCAAATTCAGCTTCCAACTTTTGCTTAAGTTTCTCCTGCTCAATTTTGTTGTCACCTGTGACAATAATATCATCAACATATACAAGGAGAATAGTCACTCCCCCTGAAGCGGAATGTTTGATGAACAAAGTGTGATCCCCTTGACTTTGCTTGTACCCAGCAGCTTTCATAACAGATGTGAACCTGTCAAACCATGCTCTTGGGGATTGCTTAAGGCCATAGAGAGCCTTTTTTAACTTGCACACCTGATGAGATGAAGAGGAAGAGGAGAAACCTGGAGGAATTTTCATATATATTTCCTCTTCCAAATTGTCGTGGAGAAAAGCATTCTTGACATCAAATTGCCAAAGAGGCCAACTAGAGTGAGCAGCCAAGGATAACAAAACACGGACAGTATTCATCTTTGCGACCGGTGCAAATGTTTCTTGATAATCAATCCCATAAGTTTGTGTGAAACCCTTAGCAACTAGGCGTGCCTTATACCTCTCCAAAGACCCATCAGCCTTGTATTTGAGTGTGAAAATCCACCTGCAATCAACAACATTCTTGCCCCAAGGTTTGTTAACAATGTCCCAAGTATGATTCTTTTCTAGCGCACACATCTCCTCTTTCATAGCATCTCTCCATTCCTTTATCTTAAGAGCTTCTGAAACATTTCTTGGGATGGGAATGTGGTTTAGGCCTTGAATGAATTTTTCGTGAGAGGGAGAGAACCGATGTAAGGACACATGGTTAGCTAAAGGGTAAAGGGGAGTTTTTGTGCAAGAACGAGTTGCTTTTCGAATGGCAATAGGCAATTCCAAATCAGTAGTTCCTTGAATAAACCTTAGGAAATGATGGCAAAGAAAAGGGGAAAGATGTGGTTGGGACAAGTGGTGGTTGCTGACTATCCTCATGATCCGACGGCTCTGATTGCTGCAGCGGGAGAGTCTCATAAATGAAAGGTTCAAGTGGAGGTAAGGTCTTCAAAGTGTCAATGGTTTGAGGTTCAGGGTCAAAAGGTTGGGAAGTGTCATCCTTGGAAGGGTAAAATGGTATAGTTTCAGCAAAGGACACATCAATAGAAACATATGTTTTCTTTGAGGCAGGATGGTAGCACTTGTATCCTTTTAGTGTGGAAGAGTACCCTAAGAATATGCACTTGATTGCACGTGGGTCCAGTTTCCCTCTTTGAGGACCATGAACATGCACAAAAACAGAATAACCAAATGCTCTAAGAGGAAGGTGAGATATTCTGTAATCTGGGTAAGTGTTTTGAAGACAATCAAGAGGACTTTGGAGATTTAGAACTTTGGTGGGCAACCGGTTGATCAGAAATGCAGCTATGCCTGTGAGAAGGGCCTCCCCCCAAAAATATTTAGGAACATTGTGTTGAAAAAGTAGGGCACGAGTAACCTCCAGAAGATGTCTATTTTTTCTTTCGGCAATTCCATTTTGTTGTGGGGAATAAACACAAGATGATTCATGAATAATCCCTTGCTTTTGAAAAAGAAAACAAATGGACTGATTGAAGTAATCTCTTGCATTGTCGGTCCTAAATCTCTTAATTTGCTTCCCGAATTGGGTATGAATCATGGAAAGAAAGATAGACACAATGGAACTAACTTCAGATTTTTGTTTTAGGAGGAAAACCCATGTGACTCTAGTACAATCATCAATAAAGGTAACAAACCATCTAGCCCCAGAAATGTTAAGGGTGGATGATGGCCCCCAAATGTCACTATGAATCAACTCAAAAGGAGAACAACTTCTTGTACTACTAATGGGAAAAGGAACACGAGTGTGTTTAGCTTTTTCACACACTTCACATTGAAGGGAAGAAATGTCAATTCCTTGAAATTTTTCAGGGTACAAATGCTTCAAAAGGTGAAAGGATGGATGACCAAGCCGATAATGAAGTAACCATATGACATTGTTGCTACTAGTGGTGTTCAAAGCATGGCAAAACAGATGGTTGTGGTTGTTCCTAAGAGGATCAAGATAGTAGAGACCATTCTTTTCCTTAGCATGACCAATCTTCTTCCCCGAGTCCCGGTCCTGTAAAACGCAAAAGTGAATAGTGCTGAACAATGAAGATCTTTGCAAAGTTTTTTTATGGAAATCAAGTTGGATGAGAGGGTAGGAACATGGAGAACATTTTTTAGGCTAATTTTTTCCGAAAGGTTTATATTGCCTTGACCCTTAACCTGAGCTATCGAACTATTAGCTGTCAATACTTGTTTAGGCTTAGGGCATAGTTGGAAGTTATGAAAATTTTGGGAACAATTGGTCATGTGTTCAGGTGCACCATCTAATATCCATTAAATAGGATGAGGATATTCAGAAGTTCTCAAACATAAAGGAATAGAAGGGTTACCTGATAGAGTAAGAGTGTGTGGACTAGAAGAAGTTTCACCTGATGGTTTTTCTAGGGAGTTGAAGAAGGCTCTGAATTTTTCGAATTCAGCAGCACTAATCCCTTGAGTGTGTCCAGAAGTACCACCCCCTCCTCCGGTGACCAGGTTGACCTGGGGATTAGGTCTCTCTTTGGTGTTCCACTCTTTGTTTGATGGTTTACCATGGAGTTTCCAGCACCTTTCCTTGATATGACCGGATCTTTTACAATGGGCACACCAACGCTCGTCTTTTTTCTCCCCTCTAGCAAACAAAACAGACCCTTCCACCATCTTTTGCTCTAGCATTACAGCTCTCCTGCTTTCTTCAGTCCGAACAGTGAAAATAATTTCTTCCAAAGATGGGAAGTCCTTTTGGCCAAGGATTTGAACTCTGATTAGGTCAAATTCAGAGTTCAACCCAGCCAAAAGTTGATAACTTCGTTGTTTGTGGATAAAATCCTTGAAAAGAGCTGCATCTTCGGAGCACTTCATCTTCAAGACTTGGTATTGGTCTAGCTCCTGCCAGCAAGTTTGCAGTAGAGAGACATATTCACTTGCAGAGAGATCTCCTTGCTTAGTACTAGCAGCTTTGACTTGAATCTCATAGATGAGGGCATCATCTTTTGCTTTCGAATAGGATCGTTTCAGAAACTCCCAAATTTCTTTGAATGAGCTAAGAAACATGCATGTCAAGCTAATGTTGGGCTCCATGGATTCCCATAGCCATGACATAACCATTGAGTCAGCTTCATCCCAACTTTTGAAAGTTGGATCATCTTCCCCAGGGGGAAGGTCTATTAGATGATCCCCCTTTCCCTTACCCTTGAGGTAAGTCCTTACTGTTTGAGACCAAAGCAGATAGTTATTTCCGTTGAAACGAAAAGAGGAATTAAAGCTTTGAAGTTCATTCTTAAAAGGAACAGTACTAGAGACTGAAATTTCCTTGTTTAAAGACATGATTTTTCAGCAATGAAGGCTGAAATTTGTGATGAAATTTCCAGCAATGAAGGCTGGAAGAAAGAAAGAGATGGAAAATTTCAGCAATGAAGGCTGAAACTCCAGTAAAAAAAAGGTTTAGGTTAATGGATACCTAAAAGCTCTGATACCATGAAAGTAAAAGAGAAGGTTGGAGAAGAGAAAAATCTGTTCTAATATTTCTGAGAGAAGGTTACAGAATATATAGAGAGACTAGTCTAGAAAGCTTGTAAGAGAAGCTAAAATGTAACAATGGTGCAGGAAAAGTAATACCTATAAAAGCTTTAAAAGCCTATCTGTAAAAGCCTATAGCATAACCTAGAAATAAAGTAATAATTACATGCATGCAAGCATGCTAACAACCTTGTATGGGGTTAATGCCAGCTCCAACTTATTAAAGTTCCAGGCCCTTTTTGGGTGGGTCCACCGTCTTATCCCTAGACAACAACAGCTCCAGCCACAATTTCATTGCCTCCTTGGTTTATTAAAAAACTATTGCAGATTCTTCTCACTCTAGGGTCTGAATGGATGCGTGCACTAGGGTTTGTGTCAAGAACAGCCCCTCTTGCCTTCATCTCTTCAATGTTGACTGTTTCCAATTACCCTCGTGTAAGACAGATCCAATATTGGGAGTAAAATGGCTCTCAACCTTGAGAAAGGTGAAAATGAGTAGGACTGAACTATATTTTCATTGCAGTTTGAGTGGAAAGGGGAGAAATGTAGGTTGCAAGGAAACTTGTGGACTGAGTTTTATGTGGAGACTGTTGATTACCATCAAGCTGTGATCCCTGTTGCTAATCTGGAAAAACTGGACTTCCACTTGAGGCAAAGGCTTGTACCCAGGGATTGAGTATCAGGTAAAGGAAGCTTCTAGCTGAGAATAAACACGAAGAATGGATTTAGGCTAGTGTCACTGTAGGTGATCTGAGACAAGAGTAGTACAAATAAGGGCAGCCGTGATTAGGTATCCTTAATATTTTGTCAATATTGCTGTTTGCTCTCTTGGTGTTTTGAATGCACTTGGCCAAGGGACTTGCGAAATCTAATGCTCATGTTTTGAATGTGCTTGTGTTGGGCTTCATTTCTCTCTTTTGTCCCCCAGACAAACCCCCTTGTTTTCTCCATTGGAGATTTCATATGTTTTACAGTTCTATAAGAAAACAACCAAACTGAGAAATCTTTACAGCAAGCGTGGCTCCAATGCCACCCAAACCACGCATTGTTCCTGTTTCCTCGAAATGCAAATTTCCTGTTTCTTCCCATTATGTTCCTTTTAAATTTACGGGTTAAGATGCAACATTATGTTCCGCATAAGGATCCAACAGTGAAGAAGATGGTCAAGAGATCCTAGACTACCCAAGAAGAGGGGGATCATATGAGTTATTGGAAGTCGTTAGGCTCTGATAAGATTAGCTAAGGTCAGGGGCTGGTGATTTAGGGAATATGATCTAGTATATGTACACTATTTCTTTTCCACATTCCATACGATACCGTCCATTATCTACTTTTTATTTTGGGCTTTTGCCTTGGGACTGGTTAATGAGCTTTTAACCAAAAAAAAGGAAAATAAAAGGGAAAACATTGAAGCATATATGTAACTCAATGTCACTAGCTCTAAACATCAGTTCAAGAGCTTTTACTGAAAAGGGAAAATACATTTATATCGAAGGAAGGATCCATCCTTTTGGACATACATTGAAGCATGTTAGACTTCCTCGGTTACATATTAAGGAGTTAAGCACTAATTTCTAATCTATCATGTCTTTGCCAAAGAGAATAATCAGGGAAAAAAAGGAAAAATAACAGTCAAGATCCCAATTCAGTTGCCACTTTCAAAAGACAATAAGCAATTAAAAACTCTATTAAATGGGTGATAAATTCTAGTTTGAGAACAAAGTAGAATGAACATAATTATGCAAGCAGCTAAAAAACATATAATCTTGCTTATAAGAAAAAAGGTACATTAGCTAACGCAAACAGTGATCCTACGATTATATGGGCTAGTGCAGACAGCTAAATTGAGAAGGAATAAACAGAATAATCATCCTCACAAGCTAATAGTTCACATCAATGCCACAAGTAAAAAGCAATGCCTTGGTAGATAGCAACATATGGAAGCTTTTATTGAACCACAAAGATGCAAGTGTGATTTATTGATTCCAGGGCATTCCTATTGAATCATCGCTACCCAAAAGCAATACTCGGATTGTAAGTTGCAGCATAACTAGGAAGGCAGAAAGAAGGAGAGGAGCTTCAGAAGAAAACCAGAGGGAGACAATGGATAGTTTGCCCTAATAGAAATCCAATATCAGCATGAATGATCACCCAGCACTACGAAATTATAATTTGGCACCCGTCAAATAAAGGAGGAAAAAGCCCTAGAAAGTTTTTTTCCTGCATATTGACCCAAAATTAGGGGTTTGAGGCATGATCAGAGGAATAAACCTACAAAGTGAAAGCCCATAATGTGTCAAAAAGCGTTCTACTCACCGGGCACGGGCGTAAAGTGGGGTAATCGTCGAAATTTGGGCGGATAAAACAGTTGGGGTTTGTATTTCGGCTTCTCGTGAGCAATTCGAAATTCTGTTTGTTTCAGTGAGCTTCCACGGTACTGACAACAACCATGGAGGATCACAAAACATGCAATTGTTGGCGTTTCGGGCCTAATTTAACCTCCAATTGCAGATAAAGAGGAGATTGGATGAGAAATACAGGAAAGAGAGATGCGAAGAGAGAGGGGGACGAGGAGGAGAGAGAAGATGGTGCAGAGTTTTGGGCTAGGTGAGTTCGGGACGAGCTTGCTCGATTTGGCGCAGTAAGAACACGTATATCTGTCAGTCCCGAATCACACTTTAACTTACTTTTTACTTGAGTCTTGATTTTGTTTTTCACTTTTTCACTCTTAACTTACTTTTTTTATCTATTTTATTTCTTATTCAAATATACAAAGCTATTATTATTATTATTATTATTATTATTATTATTATTATTATTATTATTATTATTATTATTATAATATTGGTAAGAAGTGAGTATATGGGTATTTTAATGTGTGAATTTAAAAAAAAAACATGTGTAAAATGGGTAGGGGTGTGCATGATTCGGTCCAAACCGAATTTTTGGGCCGAACCAACACAAACCGAACCGAACCGAACCTAACCGAAGTTTTTCGGTTCGGCTTTCGGTTCGAGAATTTTCATTTTTCGGTTTCGGTTCGGTTTGTGTTCGGTTTCGGTTCGGTTTGTGTTAAACCGATTTTTTTTAAATATTCCAATATATATAAATATATTACTTTTTATACACTACATAAATTATATATATTACTTTTTATACACTACATAAATTTTATATATATATATATATGTATTTATACACTTTATAAAATATATATACACTAATACACATATTGTCTTGTGTGTGTAGTGTGTACTGTGTATATATACACATATATAAAGTGTATATACACACATATATACACTAATACATTTATTATTTTTTTGTTCGGTTTGTGTTAAATCGAATTTTTTTAAAAGATTTTTTTTAAAATTTCTTTTTATGGAAATTCGGTTCAACTATGTTAAAACCGAACCGAACACAAACCGAACCGGCAAATAACCGAACCGAACCTAATGCTTTCGGTTCGGCTTTCGGTTTTGAAATTTTAAGATTTTCGGTTTCGGTTCGGTTTGGTTCGGCCCGGTTCGGTTCGGTTTTAGACCGATGCACAGCCCTAAAAATGGGTGTCTGTGGATAGATAAAAATAAATTATATTCAAAAATAATTTTTTTTATATATATGAAATTGGGGTTCAAAAACAAAATACACAATGCTACCACGTGGCGCGCCGTCGTTTGCCCATGTGGCAGCGCTTCCCTTCTCCTATTGCAGGCGCAAAACGCCGAGTCTGGACTCCTCCACATACAAAACGACGTCATTTTGAGTTACAATTTTTGACATAAAAAATAAAAATGTGGTGAGTGGCCCACCTTTTGACAATAAGTGAGAGCTCCTCTCTAAGGATCAAATTTCTAGGCTCATGTCCAGGTAAGCAAGTCCCTCTATTTCTTTTTGTTTTGATGATGTGTTAAATTGGTGAGCCCTAAGACTTCCCGATAACTTTGCTCTAACCAGAACAAGAGGGATGTTTTATTTCCAATACGCTGTGTTTTTGGCTTTGACAGAATTTTTTTTTAAGTTAGGAAAGAAATTAGAATAGAAACTATCTATCTATCTATATAGTGTAAAACTAGACATGCCAGTGGTATTTTTTTAAAAAAAAGTGAACCAGTCCGTTTTTTTAAAAAATATCCAAATCGGCCCATCTGAACGGAAACATGGAGAACCTTCCTCGGTCGCTACTCCTTCCGTCCCGAATTCCCATCCCTCCGACCTCACCAGCTGCCGATGCTATCAGCGAGCCTCCCTCCGGCCTCACTTGCCATCGATGGCAAGTTCTGGAGCCACAGACGTCCGACCCCGAATCGCCTTTGGAGATCGCTTGTTCTTGCCTTATGAATTGCTACGCGAGGTGTTCAAATCCAGTAAGGAGATGGAATTGAACTCAGTTTATGAGATTAGGGCTAATTTTCGGTTTTGTGTTCTACAGTATGTGTTTATGTTTATTGACGGCTTGATCTGATTCTGATTGGTGATGTTTCTGGTCTTGATCTTCTTTTAGCTCCGAATTCATTTGATCGAAGTTGGTTTTCTAGATTTGGTTGTGTTTGTCATGTGCTTTGCGTTTTTTCAATTTTGGAACTGTTTGCGTTTATAGATTTGGCTGTGTTTGCTTGCGTTTCTAGAACTAGTTATGGTTCTGGACCTGGTGTTTATGTGTCTTCATTCTTCCCTTCTATTCCTCATTTGCTTCCTTGTTCAGACTGTTATCTCAGATTTAGGGATTTTGAATTTTGATTGCTTGAATTGTTGATTTTCGTAGGTATAAATAAAGCAATCGGATCAGGTCTCCGAGATCTGTTTGTTTTCTTCAATGATTACTGTCAAAATTTATATATGTTTACACTAGTTTAGACCTAGCTTTCAGATTTATGTTTCAGCAAGTTCATGTGGAACTTTCATATGACAAACACGAACGATATTATATATGTTTACATTGCTCTATAGCTTCATCTAAGTTTGTTGTTTCATTTTACATTTACCCATCTCACACCAAATAAGGTCTTGTTATTATGGCTGCTAAATATCCTGATCATCATGTTGATAAACACGAACGATATTTTTCCATTTGGTATTATTTGCTTGATTCTTACAATTATGATAGAATATTTTTGGCCTATTAGCTCAATTGGTAGAGCGATGCGCATATGCACAAAGATGTGGGTTCGAATCCCACATAGGTTACATAATAGACAAGAACACAACAATCCCAAATTGTTAATCATGCACATTATAATCTTAGTTATGCACTTTTTAATCTTAATTATGCACTTTTCAATATTAATTATGCACTTAAATTTGAAATTATTATACATAAAAAAAATCGATTTCAAACTCACATCTTTCTGCATAAACTATGCCAGAGTTCTCTCAAAAGTTAAAGAGCAAAATTAACACATCGATTTCAAAAGCCCATCGTGTGTCTCATTCATGCACTTCATGATCTTATTTTTGCACTTTATCATTTTATTCTTGCACTTTATCATTTTATTTATGCACTTTGCAATTTTAATTGTGCACTTCATATTATTATTCATACACATCGTCATTTTATTCTTGCACTTTATCATTTTATTTATGCACTTTATAATCTTAATTGTGCACTTCATAATCTTATTCATGCACTTCATATTATTATTCATACACATTGTCAGTTTATTCTTGCACATTATCATTTTATTTATGCACTTTATAATCTTAATTGTGCACTTCATACTTTTATTCTTGCACTTCATATTATTATTCATACACTTCATCGTTTTATTCGTTGCACTTTATCATCTTATTTATGCACTCTTATCATTTTATTGTTGCACTTTATAATCTTATTCATGAACGGGAACAAAAAAACGAAGACAATCATAAATAGCCTATGCGGGATTTCAACCCGCATCTTTGTGCGTGGCACATTGCTCTACCATTTTGAGCTAATAGGCTTTAAATCACATCTTTATTCAGTTTGAATGTTTGATAGAATTGGAACAAACAGATAGGTTTCTCTTCTTAATAGTTTCATGGTCTCTATTACAAGTGCAGACAGTGAACTAGCATTCAAGATCGAAACACAATCATCGCCTGATCATTTATGCGAAGAGACATCGGAATAAGTAAATTTATCTTACTTTTAGTTTGCAGTGATGCTAGATTATTCAACATTTAATGTGTGTGTTAAATGGAGGGTACAATTCTTTAGCTACTTGCAGTGTCACTCAGCATTAAGATACCTTCCAATGAATTTATTTTTCATGTAATCTAAGAAAAGAGAAAACTAAAGATATAAAAGGAGTGGTGTTGCGCGAGATTTACCGGTTCCAATTTTACAATTCTATAGGACAACATCATCAGATTCACTGATGTGGATACCAATAGTGTTAGGGCTATCTTTCGGAGTTGTGACTTGGACATTTGACACGCGCACAGAGTTAGAGTGGGAGATGACAAAATGCTTATGTTGGTTGTTCTGGATCATCAGCCCCTTGACTTTCACAGCTGAGCTTGAAGATATTGTTAACGCCTACATCAGAATGAGTTGCATTGTCACTAAAATGCAGGTTTTACGGTACTAAGTTCTAAACATCAACAACAAGTTTCAGTACATGGATTGTATCAAATTCAAAGGAATAGAGATAAACTTACAAAAGGCGCTCCTTTACAAGGCTGCATAAAGAAATCAGAAGAAAACAATATCAACGCTAGCTCATGGAAATCGTTTACATATTAGTTAGCAAGAGAAAGTAGACTCGAAGAAATAATGAGGGTGCATCTTTTGGAATTATAAGGACTGAAAGCAATAAAAGATAATTATAGCCACAACTCTAAGGTGATTTAATGTCAACAATTACCTAATTAGCCCAACAATTTCAGCAAACATCTTGATCGCATTCAAGGCTCGAAGAAAGCAAGGGCATTTTTTAGTTCTGCATTGACTCTTTATAGAGTGGCATTGATTTCTACAACTCCTTGAGCACCTGGATTCAAAGACTCATCAGACCATTCTTATCCAATCAAATACACGATAATAGCAAAAAGTGCTAACTCTAATACTACTAGGCATTTCTCAAAGTGAATTATTCATAGTTACAAAAGCCCATGCCAAAATGTGCACTTTTTTTCTTTATTCATACACTTTTTAATATTAAATATGCAATATTACCTCTTAAATATGCACTTTAGTTCTAAACACAGCAAGAGCAGCCACAAAGAAATCTTATTTGCACGACTTCCACAAAGTTCAAATTCACTCTTCTAGACAGAAGATGGAACGGGAACGATGGAGAATCCAGAAGCCATCTAGATGAGATCATTTATGAAATCCCATGAAACAATGGCGTATGAAATGATTCATATTTGCTAAGTTGAACTTTTATAATTGTCCACTTGGAAAATTAGGCTTTTTTCCATTACTAGTTAAATCTTGCAAACAAAGATAAGTAATTATATCTGCTTCCTTTTCATCATTCACTTCTCGTTCACCAATCAAACTTGGAATTGCTTGAAATTAGAGCATTCCCCAAATTGGGAGAAAGTAACTTAATTGGATCGATAGAGGGGTTACCTGCCAATAAGCTTTGCAGTGGGATGCCCTCATTAGTGGGATGCCCTGTGAGCAACTGGATTGAGGGACTTCACTACCATAGGAGAAACCTCCAAGGTCGAGCTCATAATCGCTCATGCCATCATCTTCGCTCGAGAACTCAATTTTCTCAATTGTCTCCTGTTTCTTCAAATTAATGCCCAAGAATGTATCTTCTAAGGTAAGAGGAAGAGGATGAAGGAACAACTCTAGGTTCGGAAAAGGATGGGGAAAGGACGTGAGATAGATGAAGAGGACAAGGAGAGATCTAGGATACCAAAAGAAGGATGTAGGAAGGAGATCTGAAAAGTGAAAACATAAGGGATGTACAAATGACAAGGAGAGACTGTTTTTTTTTTGGTCGGCCTAGTAAACCCTTACTAAATTGTATAACAGTGAAGCGGGTGACTTATTTAGAAATTTTACACCTTAAAGAATTTTATACCTTAAGGCTTTTTTACATTCGGATAAAAAGCACACTACTAGTGATAAGAAAATAAATTATTCGATTGGTGTACAAGGTAATAAAATAATTTAAAAAATATGAAAAGCCACGTGCATACCTCTACCCAACGAAGCCTCAAGCCCAGAACACACTTAGGAAAGAAATTAGAATAGAAGCTATATATATATGATTCGAATGAGAAGCATTCTACATGTGAGAAGGAAAAAAGTGATTTAATTGGTGCACAAGGTATTAAAATAATTAAAAAATACGGAAAGTCGCGTGCATACCTCTACCAAACGAAGCCCCAAGCCAAGAACACATGCACCCCGACTCACAGCTGCCGTGAACCGCGTGCATAACTCTACTCAATGAAGCCCCAAGACCAGAACACACATACCTCCCCCCCCCCAACTCGCAGTTGTCGCGTGTGCCAACACACGCTGGTTGCTTCACCACTTTCCTATTCATGCTGGCGCTTCCTCACTTTGACTTATGAAAAATACGAAGAAGCTGTTGTACCTTGAAATTTGAACCCAAGACCTCTACCTTCCCCACACAACACTCCAACCATTACACCAATACAACTTTCTTGTCTTTAATGCATATTTATTTTATTTTACTCTTGTTATTAATGGAATTTACTTACCTCAATTGTAAAGACTTGGAATTTTAAAATATTATTTTATGAAATATTTATTTAACTTCGATTTAAATTCCAAAGTTTTGAAAATTTTGAATCTCTCCGTCCTCGATCCAAATTCTTTTATTCTCATTCTTTCGAAGAGAATTCCAGCATAAATGTGAATCCGATTTAAAATCGGATTTATTCCACTTCTGTTTACCGAGCCTAGTAAAATATTTTACGGATCCAAATTATTATTTGATAAATCAATTAGATTTATTATTTCGGTTTGAAAATTTTAATTTATTGGGACGATTTGGGATAAGGTCGAAAGAGTGGGCTTCAGGGTTTTTTGTTTTGTGTATTTGGAATTCATGTTGGGACCACTTGTTGTCCTCTTCCTCGTTTATTTTTGGATGTGCCAGCTACATCAGCAACTCTTCTAACTCCCTCATTTCAAATGCAGTAGCAGCAACAAACAACTATCCTCCTTAGCTTTCCCCTACCCATTTTTAGTTAAACATCACCCCACCTTCCTCCTCCCCTCAAGCCCTTGCCTCCCTCCTTTTAACAAAAGCCAAACAATCCCCTCTCCTCCTTTCTGTTTCAAATAGCAACAACCTCCCCTCTCCAAATTAAATCCAAACAAACCCACAACCCCCTCTTCTATCTCATTTTCATTCCAAACAAACCCCAAATACACTCTCCTATCCTTTTTCCTTTCTCCAGGTTATTCCCCCTTTTTCAAAACCAGAAAACCGCCTGTTTTCCTCCTTGCCGCCAGCGCCACCACGACACCACATCAGCACACCTCTTCCTTTCCTTTCAAACTCAAGTCACCTCCCCTGCTCCCTTGATCTGCAGCAACTCCACCAAACGCAGCCCCTCTCCCTTATTCACTTTGATTTTGCCGAGCACATAAGCCTTTTTTCCTTTAGATTCAAACCCATGGCTCCTCTATTTTACCAACCCAAACAAAATCACCGTTGTTTAACCCAGGGCCTAGCCGCCGGTAACAAACAAACACCAACAACACAACTCATCACTTTCTCCCCTGTTTTCCCCGAAGGAGCTACAACCACCCGCTCGTCTCCCCCATTGTCGGCCAAAAGTACCTTGACACCACCAGTGGAAGCTTCTACAACCACCAAATCCCCAACGAGCTTTATGCCACCTGAAAACGACGGTTCGAGAAGCCTCCACGAGCTCCGTTGAACCCTCGGTGTGTCTCGATCTGTCGGTGAGCCTCTTCCCTTCTACTTCATTTTCTTAAGCACTTAGATTATTGTTGTTCTCAAATCCTTAAACCCGGGGTAGAGAGTTTCAAAGGCGAGGGTGAGCGAGTAGCGAGTGAGAGGGCTGCAGCGAGAGCGAGAGTGAGAGAGGAGGAGGAGGAGAGTGAACTAAGGGCGAGGGCGGGGCGAGCTTGGGCTAAGGAAGAAAGAGGAGAAGAAGAAGAAGGAAAGAAGAAGGGAGACGGGCGATGTAAAGACCCGAAATTTTAAAATATTATTTTATGAATTATGATTTAATTTCAATATTATATTTTTGGGATTTCGAAAAAAATTTATATATGTATTAAAAATCTTCATCCTCGATCAAAGTGATTTTATTTTTGTATTAAAAAGAAAATTTTGACATATGATTGAATTCAATTTAAAAACAGATCTATTCCGCGAAACTATACCGGGACTTGAGAATAATTTCAGATTTCAAGCTAAGAATGGATAACATTTGAATATATTGAGATGAACCTGACAATTTTATGACACTTCTAGCTTAAATAGAAATTGTTGGGTTGATTATTGTAACTGTCTCCGCCGCGGTGTTCAACAACACAATGAACACTCTTAACACCACCTTGGCGACAATGATGGATAGGCTGACAGCCTTCGAGGCTAGACCAACGGGTTCTAATAACCTTGGTGGTCAAGGTAATCATAGGCGTGCCGATACGCCTAATGATGACAGGGAAGTCCGAAATCCTAATCCTAATTCTAACCCTAATTTAATTAATCCTTTGTTTGAAGAAAACAACTCTCCACGAGGGGAGAGATATGGTAGAAATAAAGGATTTGTTAATGCACAGGGGCAAGGACGGGGAAGAGGAAGAGGCCGTGGCTTCTAGGAGGAGTTCTACTATTCGGAGCGTGACGATGACTTCCAAGAAGAGGACTATTGGGAGTAACGCCCGAGGCGGAACAACAGAGGAGGACGTTACCAATACCGTGAGCCTAGAGATCATGATCAGGACGGCATAGGTAAGGTCAAGGTAAAAATTCCTTCTTTTGATGGTAAGACAGATCCAGATGCATATATAGACTGGGAAACTAAAATGGAACAAATCTAGAACCGTCACAATTTCTCTGAACCTAAGAAAGTACAATTGGCTTCTTTAGAATTTCAAGGGTTTGCTCTAATTTGGTGGGATAACTTGGTTAAGGAAAGAAGAAGAGCCCTTGATGCGCCTATCACTTCTTGGAACCAATTGAAAGCCTTAATGAGAAGTAGGTTTGTCCCTCAACATTATGCTAGAGACCTTAGGCAACGCCTAGAAAACCTTAAACAAGGTAACAAATCTGTTGAGGAAACCTTTAATCTTATGCAAGAAACCATGGCTAGAGCCAATGTAGTGGAACACTATGAGGATACAAATGCTAGGTTTCTTCCTATTTTGCATCCCGCCTTAGCTCATGAGATCGATTATTTTCCTTACTCTACTCCTACTAAATTATTACATTTGGCTATTAAAGTTGAACGTGGAGCTAGATACAGGAACCAAGGCGGAAGAATGACCAGTGGGCAGCCCCAACCATGGCGACAAAGCCAGCCACAGCAGCCCCAAGGGCGGCCTGAAGGAGGCTACAACTCTCGGCCAAACCAAGGCCAAGGGAAAGGGGAAGGCCAAATAGCCCAGCAGCCCTCCGACAAGGGCAAGGCGCCTTGGACTGGACGAGATTCATCTGGGGTATCTACTGGCCCCAAAGGGAGTAATCCTAACCCCTCTACTACTAGATCTAGGGACATTGTGTGCTTTAAATGTCAGGGTAGAGGTCATACTATGAAGGATTGTCCCAATAAAAAGACTCTCATGATTAATCACTTAGGCGAATATGAATCTGAAAACTCTTGTGATGAACATGAAGAGCCCGTTAATGGAAATGATCAGAATCTCAACCTTCTTACTTATGATGAAGATGATGATGGCATTGATTATGAACATGGTGAATCACTGATTGTTAAGAGAGTCTTAAGTGTTGTGCCTGCACCTTCTGATGACAATCAACGTGAAAACTTATTTCATACTAGATGCTTAGTAAAGGTTAAGGTTGTTAATGTGATCATTGATGGAGGAAGTTGTTGTAACTTAGCTAGTCAAGAGATGATTGATAAATTACAACTTCCTACTATTCAGCATCCTAGGCCTTATAGATTGCATTGGATGAATGACTGTGGTAATTTAAAGGTAAATAGGCAAGTTAAAGTGCATATCAAACTAGTACATTATGAAGATGATGTGTTATTTGATATTGTACCTATGCAAGCCTGTCATATTTTATTAGGACGTCCTTGGCAATTTGATCGTAAGGTCTTACATGATGGCTTTACTAACATATATTCCTTTACTTTTCAGGGCAAGTGTTCGCTAGCGGGGTGGAGAGTAGGGATTCAAACAATTCAAATAAAACAATGCATAACTAGGCTAACTCCCTGTCCCAAACAAATAATACAAGAATCCCCTCCCTTGTAGTAGTAGGGTAATTCAGGATCGAATCCACGAGGAGGTATGTCAGCGCTTCCCTTGTTGTACTCACGATCAAAGCTTTCGACCTCAAAAGACACTCGATATCGAGTAATCTGGTCGATATCGACCTTAGTTCTGGTCGATTTCCTAGCGCAGTTCCTGCAAAAAATAAAAGCAGCAAAGTCGATGTCGAGCAGAGACCTCGATATCGACGTTAGACCTCGATATCGACCCTTACAGTCGATTTCGATGCTTGTCACAGAAACTGTTTTCGTAACCAATTTGTCGGAAAAGAGTCCGAAGAAAATAGAATGGGAAAGAAGGATGATCAGAAATAAAACTAAGACTTTTATGTTGAATTCAATTAATTAAAAAGCTTCCAAAGTCGGGGTTTCATGCCACAACGATAACAATGCAAGTTTTATGCTAAAGTTATGAAATTTAATGCCTTTCCGTCAAATAACTTTCGTTATTAACACTTAGGTGATTAGAGGCTCTCGCATAGTTCCTAAGAGTTACTATCCAATTCATGAGCAATTCAAGTTCACAATATGAGTGGCTTTCGCTTCAATAATGCAAATAATGAATCTTCCTAACTTTCGTAAAGGATCATGCATGAGGTAGAAGACGGAATCGCATAAGAGTCATACCTTTGATGCACTTACCTCACATTGCTATCGTCGGGCTCACCCCGACCCTAGAAGTGGGTTGACTACTCGCTCCTCATCATGCACATCATCATCATTGTTATTGAAAGAAAGCTACTTTGAATTAAAACTTCAAAAGAAAGTACAACCGAACAAGCCACTCCGCTTTCGCTTTACAAACTTCACTCGACCTCCTCTCTCTCTCTAACTCGTTACTACTGTAATTGGAACTGAATTGAATGTCAAAATTGAATGCTAACTTGGATGCCCTAAACTCAGCCCTATTGGCCTCTATTTATAGATGTCGATAAAGACTCGAAACTTTATCTTTATTCTCTAAGATAAAACTTAAATAAAAGTAAAAACTAAAACTTCTATGGTGAATCAGCCTTCTCATGATAGATCTGGTGTTGAAGATAAGAAATCTCGACCTTTTGGATAGACGTGCAAGCTTCGGATAGATTTCTATCAAAAATCTGAGTCGGATTCTTCTGCTAGCATGGTCGATATCGACCTTCAGGCATCGATATCGACCCCTTCAAAACTTTATCTCGAGCTTTCCTTCTCCTACTCGAACTGGCACTCGATTCTATCTTTTAGCTCGATCTGGCAACATCGATATCGACCTCCAGACGTCGATATCGACCCTTCTGTGTCGATATGCTCTGTTTCATTTCCTGCTCGATTCCTATGTATCTGATGCACTCGATGTCGAGGTCCCCAGTCGATTTCAACCTCTTCAGAAGACTTCGAGTTCTTTTTCCGCTCTTCCAAATCTGTCCATTTTTATCTTGTTTTCTGCGAAATCACATAGAAACTCGTGCAGACCCATATATTTGACATTTAAGCATAAACTACACTAATCCCATGTTTTCCCATTAATATGCATGCAAAAAGACGATAAAATGGACTTTTATGTGCATAGAAAATATGGCAATTTGCGCGCACATCAAACACCCCATACTTAAGCTTGCTTGTCCCCAAGCAATACCTTTAATGGTCATTCAGGCGAAGAAAGTAAACCCTCAACATCATAGATTCATTTTTCATATGTCCCTACAATCAATTGCCATCCTCGATAAGGTACTTATGTCAACCAAGTCCATGCCTGTGCATAAAAGCAATTTCATATTATAAAAGGAGGTAATATGCAAAAAACAATTTTAGCGACATAGCATTAATAATCAAGAGGACTTTTGCAAGCTTGTGAGAAGTAGATTGGTAAAAGGCTAAAGGTGGGCTAGTATTTGGCCATGTGGTGTTAAATCCGGGAAAACATACTTTCTTTCCAAAACATTCCACATTCCTTCTTCATAATGTCTTACCTTTCACTCATCGCTCAATGCTTTTATTCAATATAATGCTTTTACCTCTCTAACCTTAGCACTGCCTTCTCGCGAGTCGCAAACATGGGTGTCATGAATGGCCCCGGATACTTAGTACTTCGGACTCCTCACCTTGTGTCCCATCTCGCTGAACTAACATCTCAACGAGCAAGGTCGACCTACCTTTATCTCCTGAGGTGATCGGATTTTTTCTCGCTCATTAAATTTTCCATAATTCATAATTCTTTCATTCCTGCCAACAACTTCATAATAATGCACAACTCCATATAACTCCAAAGATGACATCCATTCTCAACATAGTCCCCGGATAGGGTATAAGGTATAAAATGGGCAATATGTATATATGTGGAGCAATAATGATCATGATAGGCTCATATATGGCTTTGTGGCTTTTGCAAATATGCATAGGTAAGGCTAGGATATGAACTTGTATATGTATGGAATTTTCATAAAAAGTCCTTCATCATCTTATCATGCATATGTCAAAAGCAACTTCAAAATTTTCATCTCCTTTATTTTTTTCTTCTTTTTGCACTTCATTGGGACTTCCCTTAACTAGGCAATTTCATGTTATATCTCTAATGAATCTAATTTTACATCGTAGAGCTCTTTTTTATACTTCAATGACTCTTCTTCTTTTTTCAAATTTTTTGATGGGGGTCATTTTTTTCATTTTTTTTCGAAAAAACTTAAATATGCATTAAAATAAATATGCAAATCTAAACTAAGTATGAATATGCAAGCAAGCCCTTCCCCCACCCCATACTTAAAATTTACAGTGTCCTCACTGTATTAGAACTAGGGTTAAGAAGAAAACTTACTACTGTCACAAATTTTCAGGAGTCGAAGAAGACAGCAGGGAAGGTCGATATCGACCCTTAACATCGATATCGATGTTTATATCGATTTCTGCCCAGGCTTCAAGGTGACCCGGCCTCGACCACAAACCCATCTATGTCGACCTTGAGGTCGATGTCGATGTTAGACATCGATTTCGATGTCTTCTCAGTGTGTTTTTCTCTCTCCTGCAACTTGTAAAAAAAACATAAAACCAAAACAAAATATGCAAAACAATAAAGTGTCTAAAACCAAAGTAAAAGTGTCTAAAAAGTAAAACTAAGTCTTTGTTACAAGCTCTAGATTTTTAAGTCGCTAGGTCGACTTCTTCCTTTGCGCTTCTCAAGGCGGCATCTGCAGAGCCCATGTGGCTTGGGCCTTAAATATGACTCCTTTCTTGTCACGCAGCTACATTCCGCCAGGATGGATCTGATTTACCGTGAATGGTCCTAAGTTCTTATCCTTGAATCTTGTAGGGAACCAATGGTCCTTAGATTTGGCAACATAGACCTTATCTCCTATCTCATATTGGCTCGAATCATCATCGGATACCCTACACAAGCGCACATGTCAAGGCACACCTCTTCCAAATAATGATAAATCTTTGATTGTAATGGAACAGGAGGAATCCGTACCTTGACTTACCTTCTTCTCAGTCTGTGGCTTAGGTCGATGTCGATGTTCAGAGGTCAATATTGACCTCTGTTGTACTCTTGGAGGATCAGTCGATTTGGAGAGTTTCGACTCGATATGATCAGGTCAATTTCGACCCTCAGAGATCGATATCGAGGTCTCCTTTCCTCCCTTCCCAGCGCTGATGGTGGTCGATTTCGGTAGGGCATGGTCGATATCGACCCTTGATCCCAATTTCGATGTTTCCTCTTCTCCTCTATTTACCCCATACTTATGACCTGGCATAGAATCTTGAACATTAGTGGTCGATATCGACTTACCTGGGTCGATTTCGATGTTCTGTTGGGCTCCTTCGTTCAATATTGCCACAATTTCCTCCACTTGGGCTTCCATGGCCCTCTTCTCAAGCTCCTCCGGTGTCATACTTCATACCTTTGCTTCTCCACATGCAATGTAGACACCATTGATGGCTTTTATCTCCATTGGCCCTTGATTTTTCACCGTCTTATTGAAGGCATACTCTATCACCTCGTCACTAATTGTGAATGAGAGCAATCCTTTCTTTACGCTAATGTTGGCATCGACGATTGCTAGGAATGGCCTACCTAAAATAATTGGACAAGCAGGGTCTTCCGCTATATCAACAACTAGGAAATCAGCAGGGACAAAGAATTTACCTACTTGTACTGGCACATCCGTCACTATTCCAGTTGGAATAACTACCGTATTGTTAGCCATGTACAACCTTGCATCCACGGGCTCCAGAGGACCTATCTTTACCTTGTGCCAAATGGTTAGTGGCATCATGCTAACGCTAGCGCCCAAGTCAACTAAAGCATTAAATTTGAATTGACCTAGACCTATAGCGATAGAAAACTTACCTGGGTCCGCCCGCTTTTGTGGTAGCTCCAACCTATTGCACTCCTCTGCGATCTCAGAGAGCGATCACTTCTTACCCAAGATGTCTTTAAGGAACCTTACATAAGATGGCATCTCGTGAAGTGCCTCCGTGAATGGTATAGAGACATTAAGTCCTTGGAGCATCTTCACGAATCGTTGGAACTTCTTTTCCGCTGGGTCCTTAATCACCTTTCTAGTTGGGAATGGCAACACCTTCTTCCTTTCCGCGGCTGTAGTGGTATCGATATCGACTGAAGGAGTCGATTTCAGTGGTGACGTAGCATCAGGGTCGACATCGACGTCACCTTGGTCGATATCGACAGGCGGGTCGATGTCGCCGTCTGTTCTGGCTCCTTCTCCTCCACTTTTTGCTCGGGCGTTTGTAATTGATGCCCACTCCTTAGGTTTACTGCCGCAATATGACCAGTGTTTTTGCCCTTTTGATTGGGCACAGTGGATCCAAGGAATGATCTTGACGCTTTGGGCATTGCTTCCGCTAATTGACTCATTTGAGTCTCCATGTTGCGCTTCCAAATGTCGATCTCCCCAAGTCTAGAATTGATGCCCTGCAGCTGAGTATGGACAGAGTTGTTGGCTTGTTTGAACTCAGCGTGATTCCTCCGCATCTCATCAAGAATGATTTGCAGGTCATCTTTCCTTGTCTCCCGCTCAGGGTGCCCTGGTGCCCTATATGGTGGGGGATCCCTTTGTTGATAGAACCTTTGATAACCCCAATATTGTTGATTGCGCCCTTCATAGGAGCCTCTCGTCCATTTAACCTCCTCATGTTGTTTCGCCATGGATACTTGCTCAGTATGTGGACAGGCATTAGTGTTATGCCTTGTTGAGCCACACTCCTGACAAGTTTGATTGTTGCTCAAGAACCTGACTTGCTTTTGAAGGCGGCGCATTTGATCGTTATGGAATTGTTGCCGCACATCAAGATCTATCTCCCTTGGAGGATCATATAGGGGCATAGATGGGGCAGGCCTTGCATAATAGGCCGCAGCAGCCCCATAAGTGTTGTCAAAGTTCACGAGCCTCTCAATGGTCTCCCATGCCTCCATTGGTGTAAGCTTAATCTACCGATAGGAGGTATATGAATTTATCCTCTCCTTATTCGGTGCATCAAGGGCGTTGTAGAAGATTTCCTGGATGACATATGGAAGTTGCCCATGCGTTGGGCATGATCTTAGCAAGTCCTTAAATCGCTCCCACGCCTGTGCTAGGGTTTCACCTGGCTTTTGTTTGAAAGCCGTGATCCTTTATCGTAGCATCGCCGTTTTAGAAGGTGGGAAGAATTTGTTCAAGAATGCATCTTTCACCTCCGCCCATGTCCTCAGCGAGCGTGGAGCCAAACTTTCAAGCCACTGTAATGCCTTCCTAGCCAAAGACCATCGAAAAGATTTTAATCGCACATACTCTAAATTCACTCCATCAGCAACTGTTTCACATAAGTCCATAAAAGTAGATATGTGTTGCAGGGGGCATTCATTAGGTCTTCCTTCAAAAGTATTTCTTTTTTATCTCAGATAGGAAGTTAATTTTTATTTCATAGTTGGAGTGAGGAATTAAAATAGCGGATTCAGGAACATGAAGCGGCGGATGCATGTATTTCATCGCCGTCTGTGGATACTGATTTAGCCGCTCTTGGGCTTGTCTGCGCGCATCCTCCTCCCTATCAGCACGGGCTCGCTTAGCAGCAGTGGTGGCCCTTTCAGCAGCGATTGTAGCATTGTGATCCTCGATTTTCTTCCTCAACCGCTTTATGGTTTCAGCCTACGTCTCATTGTCAGCCATGATGCGAATTGATTTATTGCGAAGATGGTAGAAACGTTCAGGCTCGTTAATTGGTTCCAGGATAGGTCCGCGATCAGAACGTCGCATAAACCTGCAGAATAAGCTCAGAAAAGATCGTGATTAAACTTATGTGACGATTGATTGCCTCCCCGGCAACGGCGCCAATTTGTTCGCTAGCGGGGTGGAGTGTAGGGATTCAAACAATTCAAATAAAACAATGCACAACTAGGCTAACCCCCTATCCCAAACAAATAATACAAGAATCCCCTCCCTTGTAGTAGTAGGGTAATTCAGGATCGAATCCACGAGGAGGTATGTCAGTGCTTCCCTTGTTGTACTCACGATCAAAGCTTTCGACCTCAGAAGACACTCGATATCGAGTAATCTGGTCGATATCGACCTCAGTTCTGGTCGATTTCCTAGCGTAGTTCCTGCAGAAGACAAAAGCAGCAAAGTCGACGTCGAGCAGAGACCTCGATATCGACGTTAGACCTCGATATCGACCCTTATAGTCCATTTTGACGCTTGTCACATAAACTGTTTTCGTAACCAATTTGTCGGAAAAGAGTCCAAAGAAAATAGAATGGGAAAGAAGGATGATCAGAAATAAAACTAAGACTTTTATGTTGAATTCAATTAATTAAAAAGCTTCCAAAGTCGGGGTTTCATGCCATAACGATAACAATGCAAGTTTTATTCTAAAGTTATGAAATTTAATGCCTTTCCGTCAAATAACTTTCGTTATCAACACTTAGGTGATTAGAGGCTCTCGCACAGTTCCTAAGAGTTACTATCCAATTCATGAGCAATTCAAGTTCACAATATGAGTGGCTTTCGCTTCAATAATGCAAATAATGAATCTCCCTAACTTTCGTAAAGGATCATGCAAGGGGTAGAAGACGGAATCGCATAAGAGTCATACCTTTGATGCACTTACCTCACATTGCTATCATCGGGCTCACCCTGACCCTAGAAGTGGGTTGACTACTCGCTCCTCATCATGCACATCATCATCATATTTGTCGACATGCTCTGTTTCATTTCCTATGTATCTGATGCACTCGATGTCGAGGTCCCCAGTCGATTTCGACCTCTTCAGAAGACTTCGAGTTCTTTTTCCGCTCTTCTAAATCTGTTCATTTTTATCCTGTTTTCTGCGAAATCACATAGAAACTCGTGCAGACCCATATATTTGACATTTAAGCGTAAACTACACTAATCCCATGTTTTCCCATTAATATGCATGCAAAAAGACGATAAAATGGACTTTTATGTGTGTAGAAAATATGGCAATTTGCGCGCACATCAGCAAGAATGTAGTTCTCAAGCCTATGACGCCAACCCAGGTGGCGGACGAGATTGAGAAGTGGAAGGTAAGTAAAGGTGAGTTAGTTAAGGAGGCTCAGTCGAGCCAAATGTCTACCCCTACTCGGCCTAAAAGTGTATTTTTGGCTTCCAAAAGTGCATATTTAGACGAGTTTGCGGATGGGGAAACAACCCTTATGCTCCTATGCAAAGGGTTGAATATGTTGAGTGAGGAGCTTCGAGCTACCCTCCCACCTCGCATCCTATCTCTTATTGAAGAGTATAAGGATGTCTTCCCCGAGGACATACCAGATCTACCCCCTATTAGAGGAACTGAGCATCAAATTGATCTCATTCCAGGGGCTTCTTTGCCTAATAGGCCTGCTTATAGAATGAATCCCACTGAAACCCACGAGGTTCAATCCCAAGTCCAGGAACTGTTGGATAAGGGATACATTAGGGAAAGTTTGAGTCCATGTGCTGTGCCTGTGTTGTTAGTCCCTAAGAAAGATGGTTCATGGAGAATGTGTGTAGACTGTAGGGCCATTAACAACATAACTGTGAAATATCGCCATCCTATACCCCGCCTAGATGATATGTTAGATGAGTTGCATGGTTCTTCCATTTTCTCTAAAATTGATTTAAAAAGCGGTTACCATCAGATTAGGATGAAGGAAGGCGATGAATGAAAAACAGCCTTTAAAACCAAATTTGGACTCTATGAATGGTTGGTTATGCCTTTTGGTTTAACTAACGCTCCTAGTACTTTCATGCGCCTAATGAATCATGTGCTTAGAAATTTCATAGGAAAATTTGTTGTTGTGTATTTTGATGACATTCTTGTTTATAGCAAATCACCTAAGGAACATGAAGCACATTTAAGGGAAGTACTTTCTACTCTAAGATTAGAACACTTGTATGCAAATTTGAAGAAATGTGAACTATGTCTTGATCAAGTGTCTTTTCTTGGATTTGTAGTGAGCTCGAATGGACTGCGTGTCGATGAGGCAAAGATCAAAGCGATCCAGGAGTGGCCGACACCCACCACCATCGGCCATGTGCGCAACTTCCAAGGATTGGCGAGCTTCTACCGGCGGTTTGTGCGCGACTTCAGCACCATCTCAGCCCCTCTCACCGAGCTCACAAAGAAGCGATGCGAGTTCAAGTGGGGCGCAGCTTAGGAGGAGGCCTTCTGCATGCTCAAGGAGAAGCTCACTCAAGCGCCATTGCTGGCTCTCCCTGACTTCACTCGGCCCTTTGAGGTGGAGTGCGACGCTAGCGGAGTTGGCATTGGAGGCGTGCTTATGCAGGAAGGTAAGCCTATTTCCTTCTTTTCTGAGAAACTAAAAGGTGTTTGTCTTAATTACTCTACATACGATAAGGAATTATATGCATTGTATAGAGTCCTTAAGACATGGTCCCATTACCTATGGCCTAGAGAGTTTATACTTAGGACTGATCATGAATCATTGAAACATTTTAAGAGCCAAGATAAACTTGATAGGAGACATGGTAGATGGATGGAATTCATAGAAACATTTCCTTATGTTATAAATTATAAGAAAGGGAAAGACAATGTGGTAGCTAATGCATTATCTAGGAGACATGTGTTATTGACCACTTTGGATTCTAGAGTCTTAGGCTTTGTATACATTAAGGAATTGTATGAGAATGATGCTGATTTTGGGGTTATCTTTCGAAAGTGCCTAGATAAGGGTCCTACCGACCAATTCTATATCTTTGATGGATTCTTGTTTAGGAAAGACCAAGTGTGCATACCTAGGTGTTCTCTTCGATTATTATTGGTTAATGAAGCCCATAGCAGAGGATTAATGGGTCATTTTGGGAGAGATAAGACCTATCACACACTTAAGTCACACTTTTATTGGCCACATATGCTTAGGGATGTAGACCATTGCCTTAAGAGATGTATTGACTGTTTAAAGGCCAAGTCTAAGCTCATGCCCCATGGTTTATACAAACCACTCCCTACACCCTCAGCCCCTTGGGAAGACATATCTATGGATTTTATTGTGGGATTGCCTAGAACTAAGAAGGGGAGGGATTCTATATTTGTGGTGGTGGATAGATTTTCTAAGATGGCTCACTTTATAGCATGCCATAAGACTGATGATGCTACAAATGTTGCGAATTTGTTCTTTAAGGAAGTAGTTAGGTTGCATGGTGTGCCTAAGACAATTGTGAGTGATAGGGATGTTAAGTTTCTTAGTCATTTTTGGCGGACTTTATGGAATAAATTGGGAACTAGATTGTTATTCTCTACCTCTAGTCACCCCCAAACAGATGCCTAAACTGAGGTGACCAATAGGACCTTAACCACTATCCTTAGAGCCATTTTAAGGAAAAATTTGAAGCTTTGGGAAGAAGCCTTACCTCATGTGGAGTTTGCTTACAATAGGACAATGCATTCCTCAACTAAAATAACTCCTTTTGAATGTGTATATGGTGTTAATCCACTAACCCCTTTTGATCTTACTCTATATCCTATGAGAGAGAATGAGTCTTTTGACGCAGGTAAGCATGTTGAGTTCGTCAAGGAGCTACATGAACGGACGCGTCAGCAGCTCATGCGGAAGGCTGAGTACAACACCAATAAGGCCAACAAGGGGCGCAGATTGGTGACATTCCAGCCAGGGGATCTTGTGTGGGTGCACCTGAGGAAGGAGAGGTTTGCCAACGAGTGGAAGAGCAAGCTTGCACTGCGAGGAGATGGACCTTTCAAGGTTCTGGAGAAGGTGGGCGACAATGCCTACAAGCTGGAGCTTCCTGGAACTTATGACGTGAGTGCTACCTTCAATGTCGCGGATCTTATTCTATACTTAGCCGTGGACGAGGACTTGGATTTGTGGTCGAATCCTTTCCAAGAAGAGGAGGTTGATGCGGGACCATCTTCTACACCATCTTCCACACCTCCGGACACGCCAATCATCTTAGGAGACGGACCTATGACTCGAGCCCGAGCCAAGAAGCTGCAGAGAGACTCATTCTTGTTTGTGAGTCATGCCTTATTCTCGAGCACGGTTCAACTCCCCGAGCCTACGTTGAAGACCTACATGTGCATTGGGATCAAGATTGTCGAACCATCTTAGGCACATGCTAGGGCCGATTTTACTTAAGTATGGGAACCTTGTTATATTTCCTATTTTAGTAACTTTCTACTTAAGTTATTTTAGGAAACTTTTAGGGTTATTTTAATAATTTCTTAAGGTTATTATTTTTATTATTTTTGGCCAAAAATCAGCCTTGTTAGGGTTTTAAATAGGCAGCCATCTTCTTCTGTAGAAGGACACGTACAATTTTATTGAAATTTCTCTCTTTTGGTGTGAAACACAAGAGTGCAAGTCAATCGATTCGAAGCGTTGCTCATCGATTGCAAATTGGTTATAGATCTTGCTTGGTTTGCTTTGAGTTCATCAACCTCGCGAGAGCTTGGTGATCCAGGTAATCACAAGTCCCCTCCTTGTGCCTCCAAGTTGTCCGCTTGGTTGTGTAAGGTTGTAGAGGTGGGCTTTGTAGTCGTTGATACTTGGTTCATACCCTCTTAGGAGGCCTGGGGTCTTTATCTCGTTCTACCTTAGTTTGAACCACCCTTCTATCGGTCTTTATTTCATTGTTTTGCTGAGTCTAGAGTTGCTGAATTTTTGAGTCTTTGTTCTTGTTCTTGAGTCTTTGCTTCCGTTCTTGTCTGTGAGTCTTGATTGTCGAAGATCGGGCCATCCTACGGCTAACCCTATATCAATTATGAGGATTTACATGACCGTGATTGATATTTTGTACTAGTTAGTTGGAAGTTTATGAGTTCAGGCTTGAGAACCTTACTCTAGTTGATGGGAAAACTTATGGTTTTGAGAATTGAGAAATTATATTTGTTGATTTGAGAGTCATGACATTCTGACTATAAGACTTCATGGTTGAGTTGATAAGAAATGCTTATGGAATTCACAGTCTTAATATAAATGGCCGATTCTTTCTTATATGATCATGTTTTCACAAAGTCGACACAAGTATTTTATAGGGACGCTTGTAAAGTACTTGGTCGGATCTAGTGAGAACATTGTGATGATTTTGTGATACTTGTACAAGTATTTCATGGGGACGCCTATAGAATACTTGTAGGGGTCACAAAATTCATCGCTTATATGCTTATTTGAGATGTTTTGGCATGATATTGTTCTATGATCTATTTAGTGATGCCTTACATGATGAATTATAATGATATTGCTCTCATATGCGAAATCCATTCAAAAGAGGATCATGTGTATACGACTCGACTAAAATGTATGTGAATCAATGAATAGACATGAATTGCTTATTCATAAAATATGACTTATGTGCTTGATATGGCGTTGTGCCTCCTATCCTTGACGTGTTATCGTTCATATGTTGTGACTTTATGGGATTTGGTGCATGTTGGTAGGAGGAAATCGAGTCCGAACACAAATATGAAATATAAATGCAAATCGAATCCTAGCCTATGCAAATGATTACAAGACTTCCTCCAGTTGTAGTAGAAGGGTAGTCAGAATCGATCCACGAGGAAGCGTGTCAGCGGGATCCTAGATAGTCTCAAAGTCATCTCCTGAATGTCAACCAGGAGCCTCGATCTCAACCAAAGGACTCGATGTCGACCTAGGCTGTCGATTCCTACTGCAATAGAAAATCTGCAGAGATAAAAACGGCAGTCGATATCGACTAAAGTGGTCGATATCGATGTTAGTGGCAGAAGTCGACATGGCTCAGAAAACTGCCAGTCGACACAGGGCATTCGATATCGAATGGATGACTCGAAATCGACCTTAGATAGTAACTGCATGAAGATCGGGATCGACACAGAAAATCGTCGATCTGGGTCAAAGTGGTCGATATCGACTATAGTGGTCGAAATCAACTGGTCCTACAGAAACATTAGTTGTTGTCGGCAAAGATGGTCGAAGACAAATAGGATGAAAGAGGAAGTATGAATAGAATAAAGAACAGATTTTTATGTGATTCAAAGAAATAAAAGGCAACTTCTAGGGATAAGGTTTATCACAATGTTAATCAATGCATGCGATAAGGCAAATAAGATGGACAATTGCGCTATCTCACCCGAGGGACAAGCTTTCGCTGTACACCAATGATTAGGAATACTCTTGCAAATAAACCTAATTGTCTCTACCAATTTTATGTTTATAACTCAAGTTGTTAGCATGAATCCTTTTTCATGCGATAAGGACTAAACATAGAATCGTAGGAGATGATATAGACACAACGATATCAACATCAAGTACTTACCTCAAGCACGCATGAAACGTCGGGCTCACCCCAACCCTAGAAGCTTCGGGAAGCTACTTGCTCTTCATCGCATAAGGCACCATTGATTGGAAGAAATAAACTTGCATTAATTGAAACTCCGAAACCTTACAATCTAACGTCGGCTTTCGCAAACACCAAACCCTAAAGCTTCTCCCTATTTCTACTTCTATTGTATTGTATCTTGTGGAATTGAATGAATAAAAACCAGCCCCCTAGGGCTTTATTTATAGGCTACTAATCCTCGCTATCCAAGGAAAGTAGATCCTATCTTCTATCTAAACTCTATCCCAACAAGTAGGATAAATCTTTTATTTAAAGTAAATATCTAAAATAACTAATATACATCTTAGGGTAAAAATGAAATCACCCTTAAGACATAATCTTATCTAAAATAGAAGATAAACCGTGGCCTTAGTTGATAGACTTGCAATCCACATCTCGAAAAGCGTGTCCAATCCGTGTTGAAATCCAGTCGATATCGACCAGTCAGGTCAAAATCGACCTCTTCATTTCTGCTCGACGAGCTCAGTTCCACTCGATCTCTAGGGCATAGTTGATATCGACTCCATCTACTCGATATCGAGTTCTTTTCAGTGTTGGTCTTGTTGGTCTGTCTCGACACACAAAGTCCATGTCGAGGTTTTCAGTCGATATCGACCAGTCCTGTCAATATTGACCTCTTTTCAGCTTTACTTGGCTTCTTCATTTTGACTTCGATTCCGCTCCAATTCCTACATATTTAGACCAAAACTTGTGCAGACTCTATTTCATGCACGTTAGCTCATTCTACATAAATTTCTATTATTTTCAACCTTTTCTTTGGGAATTGAATGAAATATGAAGTCAAAAGTTGCGATAAAAAGGACACTAAATATGTACATCAGTGAATTTATGTCATGCACCTCTATCTTATTCGTATGGACGATGATTTTTATTTATGATGATCTGCTTATGTGACTACTCGATATCCTATAATTGTCTGACTTGTATAATTAATGCCTTACATATCCCTTATTCTGATATGATAATGTTATTCTTGCTTGTCTACTTGTTTAGGGAAAAAAGAGACTTATATAACTTGGCTAGTATAGGCTGAAATAATAAATAGATATAACTCGCCTAGTATTGGACATAAGGGTGACCTTTAAGACATAAGTCATGGACCTTGTTTGAAGGGTTTTCCCCTCTCGAAGGGAAGAGACTCTATATTTGAGCTAACTTGTAAATGGTTTGACTCGATAAGATAGCAAACTGACCTGTTGATTGACCTTCTTGGTTTCCTGATGAAGTTTTCTTGTGATCTTTGAGAACCTCGATAAATTGCCATGACAACTCCTTATTTCTCTTCAATACTCTTCTTTTACCTTACCGCTCTCGTTCCTCTCATGTGGTCACATATGTTCCAAACTTTATCGGTCTAAATTGTTCTGAACTGGTATATATAAGTTTGAGTGTTGATTGTCTTGAGGGAGTACAATACCAAAAATGGGTCTTGATGAGTGATTCTTATAAATCTGTTGGATGTCATCTTTTGTACCAGAAATCTTTTAATGTCTTTGTTCACTCGGGGAAATTCATTGAAGATCTTCCTTATGATTGATGTCCACCCAAAAAGTATATTGTCTTCCTAAGAATCAACCAGGCTTCTTTTCAGAATGGGTGATGGAGTCAATGGGGATGAGTCGATGTTGCCATGGGAAACTCCTATTTGGTTATAATGGTAGTTTTGTTTGTGTTTCCATGTTTTGATGTATTATTGTGTTATATACTTGTTCTGTTTGAATCTATGTTGATATGTATACCTATCCTCTTGCACTTGATCCATCCATGCCTTATACATATTATCTTAGGATCATATTATCTTCTATAGTACTCCTTTTGTGTTTTCCTCACCTTGTTATATGATTGGTTTGACTTGTGATGCATTTCCATATTAGCCCCTATACATGTATATCATCAGTTTATGAACTCGTGGCTCATCTGGCGTTACTATGTCATATAGGATCCATGACTTGTGAACTACGTGACTTTATTTTTCATCATCATTGTTTATTACTCGAAATCATAGATGCATGGAAGTCCTTTCATTCTCCCTTTTGTCATCGCTTTCCCTTTTTGGATATTTAAGAATGTTAGACATAATTGAATTAGTTATGTTGTGCCTGTATGCCCTATCTGCGTCATGCCTTTACTGTTTCTATTGCGGGTTTGTGGTTTGGTTCGTTGACTACGGGACGAGGAGATACTTTTATGGCTTCTGGTGTGATGTCGAGACATTTGTTATGATTTTGGTATGTTTTGAGATGCATATTATGACCTTTGGTATGATGTGGAGATGCTTGATGTGACCTTGTGGCACCGTGTTGGTATGTGTTTTGAGACTTGCCTTATGATGTGTTGGTTGGAGATTGTTTGGTTTATACGGGTATGCATTTCTTGGCTTATGATTCCCATTGAGTTAAGATTGATAGATTAATTTGATTTTGGAACCTGGGAAGAGAATATGGGATTAGCCCTTAGGTGTTGATGATTTTACCTCCTGTGTTATGAAATTGTTTGACTAACGTCGGATTTGAAGGATTTGAAACAGTTTCGAAAAGGAATAGCTTGGATTTTGGAAAGATTGAGCGCTATCGAGAATTTCAATGATTTTGAGTTATGATATGACCGAGAAGTCGGGGTAGGGATTTGATAGGGGCCCATATCACATACTTGCTACGACCAATTGGGAATATTATGATCATGACGAAGATACTGTGAGGGCTTCATAGGTGCACTTATGAGGTACTTACGGGATCAATGGCATGATCATCGGACTCACCGATTTCAACCTCCTTTCCCTTGCTTTATAATGATTTTAGTCTCAGGGACGAGACTTGTTTTTAGAGGTGGATGAATGTAAAGACCGAATATATTTTATATATTATATTATATTATTATTATTTTAATTAAATATATTATTAATTTATTCAATTTGAAAAGTGGAGCAAACTCGTCCTCGAGCACAAGTTTCGATTTTAAAATCCTTCCGGCATCATTTTAAAATTTGGGATTTTAGCGGACTTTAATTCCGCTTTCGAGTTTCGAGTATTGATAAATTTAATTGATTCCCGAAATGATTTCAAAATTCGATTTAAATTATCGAGTGTCGGGAATTCGTTTTAGTGAGCGGGATTGGGATCGAGTGTCGGGATTTGAAATTGGTATTGTGGGGCCCACTCCTCTCCCAATTTTTCTTTTCTTCTTTTCCTTTTTTTCTTTCTTTCTCTCTCTCTCTCCCGTTGAGAAATTCTGTTGAGGATGGTGCCTTGCAAAGTGCAGCTTGCATATTTCTCCTCTTATGCACAATCCACACCATAAAAACCCATCCCCCTGCCCTCAATTCCCCTTCATCCAGACACAAAAACCACAATAGGGCACCTCTCTCTTTCTCCCATTTCCCTTCTCTGCAAAATCAGAAGCACTCTCCTCCTCTCCCTTCCGTTTCATTTCTGCAGGAGCAACACATAACCCACCAAAACAACCATCACCGATTTCAGGCCACCATGAGTCTCCATGACCCACCCTCTTGTTCCTCTTAATTCCGATTTCAGACGAACCATCACCCTCAGTCACCTTACCAGAGCTTTTTCCCTGTTCTCCGACGAGGCAAAACCACGCACCTCGCCCCTTCTCTCTCTTATTTCCGTTGAGAAATCCTGATGAAGAGAAAACAAGTGGTGCTTATCAACAAGTTTGAATTCGTTCTGCAGATTTGACAGCTTTGCGACGTCTCAGTAAAATGGGTCGTTCTGAGTCCATATTGATCGGATTGGGTCGTGCCATACCTTGTTGGAACGAGAACGAAAAGATCTACAACTTTTCTGTTGAAAGTTTTTCCAGAATATACCGAGAACATGGCCGAAAATCAACATCTTTGCAGCTGTTTACTGTTTGGAGGAAAATAATTATGTTTTCATATTTATTTTATCATCTTAGGCATTATATTTATTTAGGAATAATGTAAATTAGAATAATATCTATTAGTTGACTTTTCAATTAATTGATATTATATCTAATTACTTTTTATCTTTATTAATTAGGATATTTTTATCTAGTTAGGATTAAGTTTGACAAGCAATCCTTAACCTCTAAGGAAGCCAACCAACCCTAGATATTTTTCTATTTAAACGTTTCATTCATTCAATAAAATTAGATAGAATTGAATTTTTGACAAAAAGTCAGATTTGGAGAGTTCTCCTAGGGAGGAACCGAGTTCCCCTGCGTGGGATAGGTTTTGATGTGTTGTGCTTAGCTTGGTTTGTCTTGTGTGTGTCGCTCCTCGTTGAAGGGTTGGTGCTACCACATGTTTGGTGTGTGTCGATCCTCGTTGAAGGATTGGTGCTATCCATCATGATTGGCGTGTGTCGATTCTCGTCGTCGGACTGGTGCTATCAAGCATCCACGAGCCCCCTCCTTGTGCCTCCAAGTTGTCCGCTTGGTTGTGTAAGGTTGTAGAGGCGGGTTGTGTAGTCGTTGGTGCTTGGTTCCTACCCTCTACGGAGGCCTGGGGTCTTTATCTCATTCTACCTTAGTTCGAATCACCCTTCTATCGGTCTTTATTTCATTGTTTTGTTGAGTCTTTGCTTCCGTTCTTGTCTTTGAGTCTTGATTGTCGAAGATCGGGCCACCCTATGGCTAACCCCGTATCAAATTGGTATCAGAGCTTAGGTTATCGACATCAAAGTTGAGTCTTTTCATTCATCATCCAAAAAAAAACAAAAAAAAAAAACACAACTTTTTTTCCCCCTTTAAAGACAGAGTCTCATAGTGTCGTCAAGTTGCATCCGCCACAACCATCCGTCAGCTGCACCACCACAAATTGCATCTCGTTGCTCAAATAACATCCTGGATTCGAGGACGAATCCTTTTCAAGAAGGGGAGAATGATGAAGGGAAAACAAGTGGTGCTTATCAACAACTTTGAATTCGTTCTGCAGATTTGACAGCTTTGCGACGTCTCAGTAATATGGGTCGTTCGGAGTCCATATTGATCTGATTGGGTCGTGCCATACCTTGTTGGAACGAGGACGAAAAGATCTACAACTTTTTTGTTGAAGGTTTTTCCAGAATATACCGAGAACATGGCCGAAAATCAACATCTTTGCAGCTGTTTACTGTTTGGACGAAAATAATTATGTTTTCATATTTATTTTATCATCTTAGGCATTATATTTATTTAGGAATAATGTAAATTAGAATAATATCTATTAGTTGACTTTTCAATTAATTGATATTATATCTAATTACTTTTTATCTTTATTAATTAGGATATTTTTATCTAGTTAGGATTAAGTTTGACAAGCAATCCTTAACCTCTAAGGAAGCCAACCAAACCCTAGATATTTTTCTATTTAAACGTTTCATTCATTCAATAAAATTAGATAGAATTGAATTTTTGACAAAAAGTCAGATTTGGAGAGTTCTCCTAGGGAGGAACCGAGTTCCCCTGCGTGGGATAGGTTTCGATGTGTTGTTCTTAGCTTGGTTTGGCTTGTGTGTGTCGCTCCTCGTTGAAGGGTTGGTGCTACCACATGTTTGGTGTGTGTCGATCCTCGTTGAAGGATTGGTGCTATCCATCATGATTGGCGTGTGTCGATTCTCGTCGTCGGACTGGTGCTATCAAGCATCCACGAGCCCCCTCCTTGTGCCTCCAACTTGTCCGCTTGGTTGTGTAAGGTTGTAGAGGCGGGTTGTGTAGTCGTTGGTGCTTGGTTCCTACCCTCTACGGAGGTCTGGGGTCTTTATCTCGTTCTATCTTAGTTCGAATCACCCTTCTATCGGTCTTTATTTCATTGTTTTGTTGAGTCTTTGCTTCCGTTCTTGTCTTTGAGTCTTGATTGTCGAAGATCGGGCCACCCTACGACTAACCCCGTATCAAATTGGTATCAGAGCTTAGGTTATCGACATCAAAGTTGAGTCTTTTCATTCATCATCCAAAAAAAACACATAAAAAAACACAACTTTTTTTTCCCCTTTAAAGACAGAGTCTCATAGTGTCGTCAAGTTGCATCCGCCACAACCATCCGTCAGCTGCACCACCACAAATTGCATCTCCTTGCTCAAATAACATCCCGGATTCGAGGACGAATCCTTTTCAAGAAGGGGAGAATGATGAAGGGAAAACAAGTGGTGCTTATCAACAAGTTTGAATTCGTTCTGCAGATTTGACAGCTTTGCGACGTCTCAATAAAATGGGTCGTTCGGTGTCCATATTGATCGGATTGGGTCGTTCCATACCTTGTTGGAACGAGGACAAAAAGATCTACAACTTTTCTGTTGAAGGTTTTTCCAGAATATACCGAGAACATGGCCGAAAATCAACATATTTGCAGCTGTTTACTGTTTGGACGAAAATAATTATGTTTTCATATTTATTTTATCATCTTAGGCATTATATTTATTTAGGAATAATGTAAATTAGAATAATATCTATTAGTTGACTTTTCAATTAATTGATATTATATCTAATTACTTTTTATCTTTATTAATTAGGATATTTTTATCTAGTTAGGATTAAGTTTGACAAGCAATCCTTAACCTCTAAGGAAGTCAACCAAACCCTAGATATTTTTCTATTTAAACGTTTCATTCATTCAATAAAATTAGATAGAATTGAATTTTTGACAAAAAGTCAGATTTGGAGAGTTCTCCTAGGGAGGAACCGAGTTCCCCTGCGTGGGATAGGTTTCGATGTGTTGTTCTTAGCTTGGTTTGTCTTGTGTGTGTCGCTCCTCGTTGAAGGGTTGGTGCTACCACATGTTTGGTGTGTGTCGATCCTCGTTGAAGGATTGGTGCTATCCATCATGATTGGCGTGTGTCGATTCTCGTCGTCGGACTGGTGCTATCAAGCATCCATGAGTCCCCTCCTTGTGCCTCCAAGTTGTCCGCTTGGTTGTGTAATGTTGTAGAGGCGGGTTGTGTAGTCGTTGGTGCTTGGTTCCTACCCTCTACGGAGGCCTGGGGTCTTTATCTCGTTCTACCTTAGTTCGAATCACCCTTCTATCGGTCTTTATTTCATTGTTTTGTTGAGTCTTTGCTTCCGTTCTTATCTTTGAGTCTTGATTGTCGAAGATCGGGCCACCCTACGGCTAACCCCGTATCAAATCCAATGGCACCACTTCCTCCTCCGTCAAGCAGCAGCTTAGCAGCACCATCTCCAACGTCCGACGTAGCCAGAACTGCCGCACAGGAGCAGCCGGAGGCGCCGACGCTGAGCGCTTCCTCCTCCTTTTCTCTGTTCTCTGATTAAGCAGCGGCCACCTCGGTGTTGATCCGAGCTTGATCGAAGCCAATCGTGCCTCCGACGAAGATCTTCCAGCGAGAACTCCGATCTCGGTAATCCTCTTCCTTCACCCCTCTCTTTGTGTCCGCGTTCATTCTTCCTGGGATGGGTGTTGGTCGGAATGCCTTGTCGGTCGTTTTGGTGGTGGTTGGAGCCGGAAAGGTGCCACCGGAGGCCCTGGGTTTCACCTTGTTCCTTTTGTTTTTTTGTTAGCTCTGTTATGAGTTTGTGGGGAGGGAGACGTGGGTCTTCTTTTCTTCTTTCTTCGGGTCTTGGTTTTGGGCCTAATTGGGTAGGCTTAACCCGGATTCCCATTTCGGGTTATATCACTTTATTTTGGGTTATTCAGTTGGGGAGTGAAGAGAGATCCGGATTCTCCTTTCTCTTGGGCGGGTCCTCCTTTTCTTTCCTTTCGGGTTGGGCCTCAATTATCCTAGTTTGTTGGGCCTTTCGAGTTGTGTATATATGTGTGTTTATTTATGAAAGTTTTTTATGTTATCTATATATACACGTTACATTATTAGTTTGGCGGTAGATTATTGTTACTATATGTTATGAATGTATATTATTGTTGGTAATTAGTATTATTAAAATATTATTTCTAAGTTTTGTGATAAATATATATTTTCAAGAATTATTTTGGGTGACTAAATGTCAGACTTTATTATATAATGATGTTGAAATAAGAAATATGCCGAGATTCTTTTAGTAGTATAAACTTGCAAGTTGATTAAAGATTTAATGTTTTATAAATGAGTTTTTGCCAAATATGATTTGACAAATTGTTTTGAATATGAGTTGACTTAACTTGAGATTTAAGAGTTTGGAAAACTTTGGGAAAATGATTTACTTGATTTAACTCGGTGAACTATTGTTGAATCCTGTTTGAGATATGATATGTTGAGATGAGATGAACATGAAATGATAGATGATATATGATGAGAAAAGACGGAATTATCTGAAATGAGACATGTGAAGTTATGTATGATAGTTAGGGGCTCCCGATCTGTCATGATCGAATCGGGTACCCTACCCTGAAGAATAACACGTAGGTTGTTGAGCACCCAAGCGTACGTTTCCTCGTTCTTGAGAGCCATAAAAGCATAGGCGATGCAAAAGTTATTTCCCGTTGGCGTTAAGCCAACTATCTCGCACAGAGCAACATTGTACCTGTGGACATAGTGTAGCAATGTACTCACATTAGTATAACACTCGATAAGGAAGAAATGTACAAAGACATAAGATATAGTACTCACGTTCGTCTTGTACGTACTATCCATCACGATGACATACAGGTATTTGTTTAAGAGACGAATCCCATCTGGGTGTGCGAGAAAAGGGTCATTCAATACATTGTCATCGTCTGGGCTTCTTCTGAATTCGTAGTAGTATCCTCTTTCTCGGAGACGATGGAGGGTAGCTTGCATCATCGTCCGATTTCCTCTCTTTTCAACGACGAGTTTGTTGAGGGTGTTCTCCAGTGATCGCGATGAGGTGACGCTATTTGCATCTACTTGCCGTAGCCCGTACGCGATGGCCTTTGGTGGAGTTCCTATGTCTTCATCCACTTGCACATTTTCTTCTCCCCCAGTTTCATCCTTCCAACGTAAGTATGACCCTTCAATCGGTGAGGGAGGTGATGGTTGTGCGTTCCATTTTGCACGGTCATCGTCCACATACCCAGTCCCCCCTCATGACCGTGTAAGGAGAACGGACTGTTGGTTAGTGAACTCTGCGTGCTGCGAATCTGCTTCCCCCTTCTGCGAAACACCCCATATTGCTCCCACGCTAATAGCACGCCACCCGGTCGGTTTGCAGTGCCAGACCACGATCGCTTGATTACTAAGACCATATTGTGCTTCACGCTGATATGCTTAAAATGGTCGACCATTTCTTTACGGCAATGCCAAATACGGGTGTCGGTAAACACAATTGTAAAGTCTCGATACTGGATAAAGACATAAGAAAGTATATGAAATTGATTTTACTTAAAAAGTATATCCTTATGGATACAGATAAGCACATAGAGGCAGAAAGTATATCCTTACTTCAGTTTAAACTGGATACAAATAAGAACATAGAGGCAAAGAATACATCCATAACATTTTACCTGTGGGACGACATTGATTTGTGGTGCGGGAGCTTCATCTCGTGCTACCTCCATTGCTCGTTCACTTTCTGAGGATGACATTTTCCTCTCTATAGATAAAATTACTATTGTGTGAAATTGTGAGGTGAAGAGACGACATTCATTCCCCCTCATGGTGGACGTATATAAAGGCATCGCGGGGGGACCATACATGACATCAATTTGCGTGTTCTGGTCAGACTTCACAACGTCATATTAGGCGTTGTATAGAGTTGACCCTCCCTACACAACGTCAGAATTGATGTTGTAAAGGTGCATTCCCCCATTATACAACGTGTAATTCGACGTTGTAATGGTGCATTCCCCCATTACAACGTCCAATCCGACATTGTGATTGGGGGGACCATATAAACCCCAACCTCCGGTCCCCACTCCCTACATCCTCCATACACCATACACCAAACACCCAAAAGCACTCAACCATGCCTTCAACTCCGTACAGCTTCGTCAAGGAAGTCGAATTCTCAAACGGGACCCATTTCATTGTTAAAGTGACCAGACACAGTGTGTCGCTTGAACATCACTTTTGCAACTGCAAGCACAGGAAGTATCGTCATTTTTATCCATGCACTTTATTTTCTGTGCAGTGTCATCGCAGGTCTGAGCGGTCAACGGAGGTGCATTTCGGAGGAAGGGATTGCGACGATGACCCTGAGTCATACTACCCTCGCGTGTTGGCGCAGATAAAGGATAATATCAAAAGTATTTACAGTGACGTGAATCATTCGCGTATTCGCAGCATTGCCCAGTACGCAGTGGACTTAGTAGCGCGCCTCGCCTAGGACACTATGGCAATGTACGCGTTCCGGCAGGCGCTGATTGAGTTACAAACAGCGGCTCCTGCTAAGTCCGTTGGGAGCAACTGATCCAATTGATTTTGTGTTTTCAATGTACAATTTAGGGCAACTGTACGGTTTTTTCATATGTTATATATTCGGTAATGCACTTGTGATGTAAACTCTATGTACTCCCCTTGATTTTAACCTTATGGATATTTATGGCTTGGATTTAATCGAATCTATGGACTCCCCTAAACTATGTAAACTCTATGTAAACTCTATTCGGTAATGCACTTGTGATGTAAACTATTTGATTATTCACTTGAATCGAATCTAATTAGAAGAACAAATACATTGAATATGAATTATTTTAATATTCACTTGAATCAAATCTACTTAGAAGAACAAATACATTGAATATGAATCATTTTAATATTCACTTGAATCGAATCTAATTAAAAGAACAAATACATTGAATATGAATCATTTTAATATTCACTTGAATCGAATCTACTTAGAAGAACAAATACATTGAATATGAATCATTTTAATATTCACTTGAATCGAATCTACTTAGAAGAACAAATACATTGAATATGAATCATTTTAGTATTCACTTAAATCGAATCTAATTAGAAGAAAAAATACATTGAATATGAATCATTTTAATATTCAATCGAATCGAATCTACTTAGAAGAACAAATACATTGAATATGAATCATTTTAATATTCACTTGAATAGAATCTAATTAGAAGAACAAATATATCGATTGAAGATGAGTCGATGTCGAGTCAAAATGCAGCGTAGGGCATGCAACGTCGGATCAAACGTTGCTATACCCTATCCAACGTCGAATCCGACGTTACAAACCCTATGTATAGGGTTGCTAGGGTAGGAACCCTAAGCCCTTCACAATGCAAAGTCGGATCTGACGTTGCATAGGGTTTTGCAACGTCCGATCCGACGTTGCATACCCTATGCATAACAACCCTAAGCCCTTCACATTGCAATGTCGGATCCGATGTTGCATAGGGTTCGGCAACGTCCGATCCGACGTTGCATTTTGAAGGGCCTAGATAAGCAACACCCCACCCCAACAACCCAAACACACAACAACAATCCCTCTCCTACATATACCACCTAATGTTGCTTCCCAATAGACCCCCGAGTACCTTCCTAAAAGGCGGAGAAACGTCCAATGGGACCGGTTATCAAGTTAGAGGGACGAAACACCGTTTTCCGCCTGAGAGGCCTACCAATTCGACATTGGAACATGATTACGAAAATGCTGGACGAGTTCTACCATGATGTATGTCGGCATTGTTTTTGTGAAGTATGTAGTATCATTGTAGGCAATGTATGTATTATCATTTCAACTTTGATAATGAAGGAAGGGTTTGGGCTTTTATAGGCCTTGGCTCTTTGAAAACTTTATCCGCTGTAATCGTCGAACGACGAGTGAATCTACTTACCAAAAAATTTCAAGTACGTAGAATCACATGTCGTTCCACGAGTGCAGCGGACAAAGTTTTTCAAAGAGTCAATGCCTATAAAAGTCCAAACCCTTCTTCATTATCAAAATGACACCAACTTATGTTTGTAACAAAGCTCGTCGCGATGTAAGGTTTTATTTTTTATTTAACTTGTTCGTCAACTTGTTCCTCCCTCCGATCGGAAATTTGTTACTTCGCCAAATTCCAACACTTAATAAAATAATATAAATAAATTCCGACATTAAACAAGTATCCCAATACTCCCACAAGTATCAAAATGGCATTTTATACCTAATCATTTAATATCCCAATACTCAAACAAGTATCAAAATAGCTTTAACATATGAAAAAGGGTCAATTAGCAAACAAATACTAACTAAATATTAAATAATAATTTCTAAAAGAGTTGCATAAATACTCAAATATATTAATAATCCAGAATAATTTAATGATGAATAAATAAACAATTATATAACAATTTAGATAATAATATATGTATAAAATAATTTAATGATGAATAAATAAATAATTATATAACAATTTAGATAATAATATATGTCTAAAATAAGTAATTTAAACCCTTACAACAATTACCCAAAACCCATAACCAAAGGCCCATGTCTCAGCCCACCCGAATCCGAAACCCGGATCCAATAACGGGAATACAACAAGGTTTGATTTTGCATTACAACGTTGAATTACAACGTTGAATTCAACGTTGTACTTTGAATCACAACGTCCAATCGAACGTTGTGATTCAAAACGTTGCGGGGCACAACGTTCAATTGAACGTTGTGTCCACTATGTACAACGTCGAATTCGACGTTGTGCTTCTTTTTATATAAAGCACAACATCGGATTCGACGTTGGTAGTCTTCTTCCACAACACGAATCGGCGAGAGAGAGCTCTTCCTCAACACGAATCGGCGAGAGAGAGATCGAATCCGACGTTCCCAAATCCGGCGAGAGAGCGATAGTGAGATCCTGAGGACGAGGCAAGGGCGGCGTTGGGCGAGGAGGAGGAGGCGGTGGTGGTGATGGTGGTGGCGGGGGTGTTGGGCGAGGACGAGGAGGCGGCGCCGGTGAGGAGGGGGGCGAGGCGGTGGTGGTCGAATCTGGGCGAGGTTGGGGCGCCGGTGGTGCTGGTGGATCTGGAGGGGGCGGCGCCGGTGGTGCTGGTGGCGGTGGTGGTGGCGCCAGTGATGGGGGTGGCCGCGGTGGTGGAAGAGCGGGTGCAGGTTGAAAGAGGCGTACCCAGGAGGTTTCTCCCCTATCGAGTACTCCATCGGTTAGCATCCATTCATTTTATTTTCATTTTACCTTATTGTTTAATTTTATATAGAAATAATAATTAGTTTATTTATTTTTAGATAATAGTTAGTTTATCGGAAATAATAGTTAGTTTATTTAATTTTAGATAATAGTTAGTTTATCGGAAGTAATAGTTAGTTTATTTAATTTTAGATAGTTTTATTTAAATTTTACATATTAATTTAATTTAGATTAGCCATATATGATGATATTGAATTAAATACAAAATAAAATATATTGAAAAAAATAAATATATATAAAAAAATTGTTAAAAATAAAATAAAGTATAGAATAAATTGTTAAAAAATAAAACAATTGATAGAAAAAATAAAATTTATATATATATATATATATATAAATTAAAGTATAGAAAAAATTGTTAAGAAATTGTTAAAATTGTTAAAATAAAGTATAGAAAAAATTGTTAAAAAATAAAATACAAATACAATATATTGAAAGCACAATATATTTAATACAATATATTGTAAGTATAATATAAAATCAAAATTGTACTGAACAAAATGCAAACATAAAAAAAATAAAGTATAGAAACAAATTGTTACAAAATAAAACAATTTATAGAAAAAAATAAAATTTACTTATATATATAAATTAAAGTATACAAAAATTTTTAAAAAAATTGTTAAAATTGTTAAACAAGTGTTAGAATAAAGTATAGAAAAAATTGTTAAGAAATAAAATACAAATACAATTTACTGAAGTTAACATTCAATTGAAATAAAATAATATATTTAAAAAATACTTCGAAATTTAATAGGATTCCCGGATGAGGAGGGATGACGGGACTGTTCGCGTCGTTCTCGGTTGAGATCGCAATGCGGCTTTACCTACTGTAGCAGGGAGAGTCGACACGACTGAGGTCGTCATCACTGATTCGTCTTCACAGACAGTATCAGATCTCATGGCTCTTGTGGAGCAAGAGACTATGACCGTGCGTGATACAACAGTTGAGGCTGCTACGTCCCAGACGCAGTGGACGGAGAGGACACAGTGCCCATTGGACGCCGATTCTTCGTTCTTCGGCCTTGGTCTTGGGGTTCAGCAATGCACAGGTGGTGCTAGTACCTCTAGACAGGCGCAGAGCGACGCTGATTGGGCCGAGGTCATCGCAGCAACAAGTGGCTGCCTTACACCTGCTCCGGTAGGGGATGACACACTGGAGGACGATGTGGGGGATGTTCATTTCGACCGAGAGCATCTTGATGATGATAGTGATCATGATGGGGAGGATCACAAGGAGGGTGGGCACGATGCGGGACAGGAGATGGCGGGGCAGGTGGCGGGCCAGGACATACAAGTGCCAGCTCAGGGCTCGTAGGGGGCGGGGCAGGTGGCGGGTTAGGACCCGCAGGGGCCAGCTCAGGGCCCACAGGGGGCGGGGCAGGTGGCGGGTCAGGACCCGCAGGGGGCGGTTCAGGAGGAGGGGGGCCGAGGAGGAGGAAGATGGGGGGGTCTGGAGGGGGCAGAGCAGGCCGATGATGGGGACGATGAGCTCCCCGATGGCGAGTTGCTTCCAGGAGATCTTTTGGTCTCATATAGGCATCATAGGTCTCACTGGCTATGGACGGACCTTACCTTTCAGCATACATTGCTAAAGGTTCATCATCAGGCTACGCACCTCGATCCGTTCCGCCGTTAAATATACGAGGGCCCAATGACATGGGTGCAGGAGGCAGCTCAGTCTGGTCTACTGGGGCTGCTTGATTTGAACTGGGACGGAGTGGATGCACAATTATTGACTGTGTTCATTGAGCACTGGCAGCCGGAGACGAGCTCTTTCCACTTTCCCTGTGGCGAGATGACCATCACACTCCACGACATCGCTTGTCTCATGGGGTTGCCGATTGACGGACTGCCTTGCGCCCCCTACCCCTGACCATCTGCCACTATAGTTGGAGCCTCTACTGCAGAAGAGGTATGGTTGGACCGCGGCCGAGCTGAAGAGGCACAGGACCGCTTGTGGAGCGCCCCACTTGGAGTTGACGACTGCGTGGCGTGAGAGGTACGGCAGTTGTAGGGATCAGTTCGCTGGCCTCACCGCCGATGTTAGAGAGCGCCACCACTATTTCGCTGTTGGTTTCTTGGCTACGCTGCTGGGTGCGACGCTCTTCATCGATAAGTCCCAGAGCCGCGTACACTTCTCGTTGTTTGGGCTAGATTGGAACTTAGAGCACGCTGGGAGACTAGCTTGGGGAGAAAGAGTGCTTGCCTTCATCTAGCGGGGATTAGGGGAGGCCACGAGAGGCGAGGCTAAGGGTCTACGTGGGTGTGCTGCGCTTTTGCTGGTAAGTGTGGGTTTAATACGATAAATATATTGCTCTACTTGCGAGTTACATATAAAAAGTGCTCTAATGGTTTATACTGTATAGGCATGGATCTGGTCGTACTTCCCTTGTTTTGCGGGTCCACTTCGCCCAGACAAGGATGCAGGGGATGATCCCCGATACATGACACGATTCGACCCGTCGAAGGCCACGAAGAGGGGGAACGACAGGGAGAGGCGCAAGCGTGAGCGGAAGCTTCGGGCACAGCTTGAGCGCATGGCCATCGATCAGGTAACGTGTTTCTCACTTTATTTGATATTAACTACATATGTCGAGTAAGATTGTTTCCCTAACATCATTTTTACAACTTAGGTCGAGTGGATGCCTTTTGGCAGAGACTTGGATTTTGCAGGCCGGTTTCGCTCCTCCACCTATAGAGGCACCATCAGCTTCGGTGGCGTCGTTGAGCCGTACATGTCAGATAGGGTGCTCCGACAGTTTGGACGCGTGCAGAAGATCCCATTGGGCGTCATCCTTCCCACCCTGGCCCAGCGACCGTTTCAGCTTAAGAAGCGTTACGTCGTGAGGTTTTCCCATTAGCACGACCGTTGGTCATCACAGGACCCTGACAGATTCTACCCTATCACTGGTCACCGGAGGACGGACGAGAGCTGTCAGGGAGGCGTCTCAGCCGACTACCTCGCTTGGTTCCAGTCCCAGAGTTGAGGTCATGTGTTGCCGACGACAGTGGTACGAGATGATGATCCACCGGCTGTGCCTACATACCCAGACGACATCATCGGACCAGCTGAGTCTAATGCGCGCCAGGCCCAGGTCGACGAGATGACCCAGGTCCCAGGGTATTCAGGCATTAGTCGGACATCCCCAGCTGGACTAGATGTACGAGCATATTATGAGCTACATTAGATCTTTTCAGTAGATATATTATATTTTGTTTATTTATGACATACTATTCGTATTTGGTGGATATACTTTATTTGTGTAGTTCTTGTTGCTTGCATTAGTGTTTTTGATGGTTTCTACTTATTGATAATAACAAACAATCACATGCAAACGCTTTACTTCATAGATAACGATTAGATAACACATCAAGATTACTAAAACAAACAAATACACTACGGATAACAACACAATCGACCAAGCTCTACTTAATTCGTCATCGGAATGAGTTTAATCTTTAACTCGTTCACTGCAAAGTTTCGGACCTCCATATTTGCTTCCCTCACAAGTATCCCTGCCTGTTGAGCTACGTAAACGTGGTCATCTCTGCTTACATTGGGGAAGAATGACCGAATACGTTAAAGGAGAAGGTCTCCAACCCTCCACTCATACGCTCCAAGAATGCCCTGATGAAAATGGTTGCAGTACCTACACCCGAACTATAAGGGTGCGGAAATGCGAGTCTCATTTTCACACTCGACCCGAAACAGGGTGTAAGGATGACAACCACTGTATTCTGGATTGCGGCAAGCACAGTCGGACACCTCTAGGGGCATTGGGTACCGAACCCTTTTGATTATAAAATTAACGCGGGGGGTTGATCCGTGATGTTCAGTTTTAACCGGCTCCATGGAAGGAAGGAAAGAAAATGTGGAATTGTTGTGTTGCATTTTCAAATGCGGTCCTCACCCCCTTTTATAGGATTTGCTGATATTACTGGGAGTACAACGTCCAAATTGACGTTGTAACAACGTCGGATCATACATTGTTACAACGTCCAAATGGATGTTGCTAAGCCCGACGGAGCCCGGTGGGTTCTAGCCTACAACGTCGGATTCCTTTTCTGTTGGGCAAATATACCACCACTAACAATGTCGGACTGGACGTTGTGGCAACTTTAATTTTGACGTTGCTACAACGTTGGATCCGACGAAGTATTTGCGGTGTATATAGGGAATGCGTTGTATAAATAATATAAAAAATGTGATGGGTTACATCCATTTAAGCATGAAGCTTGGTAATTAAAAAGGAAGGAAAGCCTTAGGCCCGATACAAATCAAAAGGGCCAACAAGCCCAAACTCAATCAGCCCAATACAATGAAAGGTTGGATTCGGAGCTGTCATTACATGTTATCTCCCTAGAACTTAAAGTTCTAGCCTTTCAAGCCCTATTAGGCTATCCACGTGGCGACTCAAGGAGCTTTTTATTTTCTTCCAATTTTGCCCTCTGTTTCTCTAACCTTTCTCAACTGCTTGCCATGTTAGTTCAGATTCAATTTGGGTTTTCAACCCACGTTCTGCTTCTTCTCTGCCTACTTCTCCTCTCAATTTAAAAACCGCTTCTCCCTTTTCAAAAACCTCTTGCAAGCAGATGTAGAAGAAGGATAAGAAAGTACAGGTCCTTAACCCGGTGACCGGAAGTTCGACGACGACGAGAAGCACGAGTCGCCCCGTCGCCAGCGCTTGTCAGCAAGAAGCAGCGCAAGCGTGATGATTAGCAGCGTTGATTGGCAGCGGCGGTGGCGAATGAGCTGCTATCGGCGTAGCTGATCGGGCTAGAGATGAGGAGGAGAGAGAAAGGGGGCTGGGGTGCGACGCAACAACAACCAAAGAGTCCTTTCTTGGGGTCGTGGTCTTGCGCAAGAACAACCAAGGGAAAATTCGATGGTTTCATCTCATTCTGGACCTTCGTCCGCAGAAATTGAATCGGGGTGAGTTCTTCTCTTTGTTGAAAGTGATTAGGGTTAATTTTAGATTCCATGTCTCTTCCTCTTCTTATAAATTCTCCCTTTGATTTTTGCTATAGCGATTCTCATTGAGTTTTAATGGTGTAAATTTTGTTTTAAATTAATATTTGCTTTCTAGGGCTTCTAATTTTGTTTGCAAAATTCTACTTATGGTTGGATTGACCTAATAGGATTTGGCTCCTCCTAGCGGCGTTTTGGGTCAGTGTTAGGTAGTATATTTATGATTAGACTTTGGGGTTGTTATTGTTATTTTGATCATTTTAAGCGATTAGGCTCATACTACATCATTTGAGCCCTTCTCAAGAGCTGATTAAACATTCTTTACATTTAAAAGTTAAGAGATAATTCATATTCTAAAGTTTTTTAAGGGTTTCTACTATGCTTCCATACTTGAAAACCTTCAAAATAGTATTTTGGCTTTGTTACCTCATAACATGGTTTGTATATGTACTCAGATTTTTCATTGAGTGAAAAAGCTTACATGTTCTTTCTATTGTTGTTTGATCATTCTAAAATGTTTTTAAGGCAAACAAACATAAATCACTGAAAAGCTTTGTTTGCAGGTGCTAGACATTGATCCCAAGGGCACATCTTTGTCTATTGAGCTATAGAGCATATCGATCTTTGTCTATTCTGCTTTCAACTTTAAACTTTTATTTTTAGCATCCTTCTATGGGAACTCATTAGTGTTTCTCTATCCAGTATGAAGAATTAAATCAATTGTTTCTGGTATTAACCAAGTGGGATCTACCTGGACGTTTCACTACAAAAAAAAACATATTAGCCACGCATAGTAGCAACGGCATGGATTTGCCATGGCCATTAGGTTCATTTTTGCCAAGGCATAGCAACGGCAAGTCTGGGGTTGCTTAAATTTGCAACGGCGATTGAGTTTCCGTTTCTAAATTTGCTGTAGCAGGCCAATATTTACTACGGTATGGCAACGGTCCGTGGCTAAACACTTAACTTTTAATCAAAAGAAAAATGAAAAGAAACAAAAAAAAGAGAGATAAAACCAGACCCCGGTCAAAACCCTATCTCTTATTCACCCGCCTCTCATCTTCTCTCCGCCCTTCTCTCAGTCTCTAGTTGAAATCGAAAGCCGGTTGAGCAATCGTTCCTTCTTACCTCTCATTTTGTGCGATTCATATCATATGTACCTTTACTTTTTTCCTCTGGTTTGTGTTCTTTTCATTTTTCTCCTCTTTGTTGAGTTTTCTAGATTTCTTTGATTTTATTCGAACTTTTAGGCAACTTTTGTCTCTTAATAGGGTTGTTCGTGAGTTAGGAGATGGTGGTTGCAATTCTGGATCGTCTTGCCCCTTGCTGGATCTGACCAGTTGTCGAAGTATTATGGTAGATCTGGTCATTCTCTTCCCCTTCTTTTGCAAACTGGTTCTTCTTCCGAGATTCAATGTAAGTGTATAGATTAAACCAACTTGCTAGAACTCAAGTTGTAAATCCGGTGCTTCGCTTGTGATTTTGTTAGATTTGGTGCTTATTTTAGTTGTTGAAACCCTAGACTTGGAAAATAAATTGAGGTGTATGCCCACTGCCGAAGCTGATGAGGAGGGTGATGATCCAGGTGGTGCATTGGCAGCTGCCGGTTGGTTATAAGCCATAAGCACGATTCTTGAATTGAGGTGTATGCCCACTGCTGGTTGTTTGCAAGCTTTGTTCAATTTGAGCCAATCCTTCTACCAGTTACGCATAAGATGCTAACCACTGATGGACAAGGTATGCTTTTGCTTCTATTAATGTTTAAATTCTAGCAAAACAATCCTAGAATTGGGAGAAAAGGGTAAATGATTTTCAATATATTGTTAGGTGGACCAAACATCAGGTCTGACTTGCCTGAATGAGAAGCTGTCTCATTCCTCTGAGGAGTGAACTTTAGATGCTCTCGATTGTTTGCAATTGATGCTATGCTTAGTCATTATGGTGAGATAATTAATTTGAGAGTGTCTCCTTGAACTTCATGCCCAGAAGGACGACTTTAAAACTTGAGAATGCTCTCAACCCAAATACTTCTAATAGTAACACAACTTGAATATGGAGAGCTAGAGGCCGGAAAGAGTAAAATGAGTCTTGCTGTCATGATTTCTGATTGTAGTTTTATTTTATTATTTCTCAGCTATATCCTTTGTTAAGATTCTTTTGAATTGTTCTGAGGATTGCAATAGGCTATATCAAAAACATGAGCAGGGGTTTGCTTAGATTCTTTTGAATTGTTTGAGAAAATGTGTTGTAGGTCTATTGCCCTATATATACTAATTCATAACCCCTCATTGACACTAATAAAATTGTACCTTGACCCTTCCTAGCTCTAGCCTAGATGAAAAAAACTTCCTAGCTCAACATCCCCTTTATTAGGAAACAGTATACAACTTTAAAATTGAGAAGCATGTTAAAACAACACCATTTTTGTTCTGACTTCTAAAAATTAATGCGCCCAATATTATTACAACCCATTATATATTACTTGAGCAATAGGAAAAAGTGAGGTGCATTTTTCTTCATTATTTGCTAATCTAGTAATCATTTGAGGTGCATTTTCAGCTTGGTATTACTTAAGCAATAGGAAAAAGTGTACATGTTAATTTTTATTTCTTTTAAAGTTATATATTGTCCCTTAAGTATTTGTTTACATGATAGCATCGCTTAATATTTATTTAACTATTAAATGAGATTACTTAAAAATAATGTGGGATTGTGAGTTGATGGTTATTATAGGTTTTTAGATACTTGATTTTGTTGTATAAGTAGTTTATTTATTTTATTAAAATTATGACGGGCAAGGGATTTTTGTTTTTGTCTGATTATGGGATTCCTTACTTTTTAGTCATTTACCTTGTTTTCTTAAATGCTTTTCCAGTTTTATCTATTTATTATTGTTCATGTTTTGATTATGTACCCATTCTAATGGAAGTATTTGAATATGGTCCATGACACTCATTTCAATACTTTTGCTTTCGTTGTCTAGTTCTATAATTAAGTTGATCACTCTCTATATTTTTATCTCCTGCAGAACTCTCTATATTTTTTATCTCTTGCAGAATTAAGTTCATCAATCTCTAACAGTTGAGAGGTCGAGCAGTTGCAGAAATTCACGTCTTTTGATATCTGGTAATGCTCTGGTTCCCTTGATTCTACTACTTTAAGACGCTAGAAAAACCATGATTGGTTTAGACTTGAGAGATTTTTTAGGTGAAAACTACTTGTTGGGCTGTTGTATGTCCACTTTATGCTGAAGCTAGAAGTCAGAGCTACTGGCCATTTTAGGTGAAGCTAGCATGAAAATTGTTTTTGTTAGATGCCTTTTGGTTACTTGCTGAACTGATCCTGTCAACTTTCAAATTTACAGTAATTTTTATGTTCTCTCCGTGGGATTCTTCCACCAGGGTGTAAACCACATCCCTCTTATGCCTATTTCAGGTCTTGGATTGTTGCTGCACCCTAAGAGCAACTAAAAATATTGATCCAAGCATTTCATTTAAGTTTGAACAAACACGAATTCAACTAGGAGTATGCGACGCATTAATTCAAATACATGAATTCGACTTTTTTCTATTATTTCTTATTTCTTTTGCTCTTTATCAAAAGGCATGATAAAGTGCAAATGGCTGTCATCTATAGTTTGCTTGCAAGCTACCTTCTTATCACTCATCTTGCCATTTCATATCTTTTACCTTAACTCTCTATATTTCACTAGCTAGATTCTTATAATATTGTATCAACATCTGACCAGAAATGAAAAAAAAAAGCTTTATAAAATAGATTCTTGAATTATTAAATCTCTCACTAGATGTGATTATCAATGTAGGCTATCTGACTACTTATCGGCATATTTGTTTATTTGTGTAGGTATGATTGCGGTATGTTTATGATTAAATATGCTGATTTCTACACTAGTCATGGGGTTCAATTTTGGTTAGGTATGTTTTTGTATTGCAATACCGATTCTGTTTCAGTTTTCATATAACCTCGACTGCATATGTCCATACCATTGTTTATATGTCCTAGTAATTTAAAGAATGATGTCTACTTGGTAATTATAGGCATAGAAGTAATAATAGGGTGAAGACAACATGCTTATGCACCCGTGTTAGCTGTTTTTGTCATTAGCAATATATTTTTCGTGGCTGCTTCAAGCAGTTTAAATGATATTTAGTTTTGTGGAGGCTATAATGGGGAATTGTAATAAATCTCCAAGGCCTGTATAATCTATAAGCCCCTATCTTGGCAATTGTTGAGAATTTCAAAGTAAAGCACATTCAGTGCTTATCAGTGTAAAATCATGTTGTTCTTGAATGTTTTTAGGATAAAAAACGATTTCTATTGTCCAAAGATCGGTAGCTAGTTAAATTTACAAGCATAAAATAAGGTTAGTTGTTCATCTTTTTAGCACTCTTCTCTTGGGCTCTCGTCCATATGAAGTATTTTTCTCTCTTTTATAGGAGCACATGCCTTATTTTAGATTGAGGATTGCAAAGGAGATTTTGCAGCTAAGAGCCGATTGATAGGAGAATGCAATACCTCTCAGCAATGGCATGAAACAAGCTGTTACAACCTGCCCAGACTGGAGCAGAGTCGTGCCTAAGGTGTTCTGAAAGTATGCAATTCAATGTTTGGATGCTTTGCTGTCATAATGACAGATTATTTTTGTACAGTATATTGGTAGGACTTACTCTGCTACAACATATTTTTGACAGATTATTTTTGTTGTCATAATGCAAGTAGTTTTCGTTTGTAACAATTGGGAAGTCATATTTGTGCATGATTTTGTAAGGTCTGTTGATCAATATTTGTATAATTAATTGAATTGGTATATTTGGTTTTAGAAAGAATCAAATTATAGTTTTTTCAGTCCGGGCTTATATACACAAATTATTGTTGAGTATAATATATATTTTTTAAAAAATATGGGACTTTTTAGCCCGGGCCTAAAGAATCCGGGCTAAAAAGCAGGATTTTTTTTAATTTCCCCTGAAGAAATTGGCCTCGGCAACCTACTGTCGCTTCGCCGTGGCTAGCAGCTAGCCACGGCTATTGCCGTTACTACAATCTTTTTGCCACCGCGGGTTTGGTTACGCCTGACTTGCCGTGGCTATAGCCGTTGCTAGCCCCCTTTGGCCACAGCAAATCCACTTTTTGCTACGGTTCCTTGCCGTTGCTAATTTGTTTTTTTTTTTGTAGTGTTTCTTGGTCCAATGCATAGGCCTGAGAAGAAGCACAAGGCTCGTCAAGTTATTCGTTGGGGAATGGATCACGCCTCCTTCTCTACGCCTCAGATTCAACAAATTCAGGTATTGCAAAGTTAATCTCCCAACCATCAGTTATTGTGGTTTTGATTGGGTTTGAATGTAGTTGTAGAGCGGCTTCGCTCGAGGAGATGCTTTCATTGAACTTGACTTACTTAATTAGCCCTTGTAGATATTTATCGATTGTCTTTGTAGAGATGCTTTCATTGAACTTGACTTATACTATTTTTTACTTCTACGCATTACGGAAGTTGTATCATGAGATTTCAAAGCTTCTTTGCGTGTTATATACAACATCATCTTTTTGTACATATTGGATCGTCAAACCAATTCTTAACAAGGTAATACCTCACCTAGTGTAAGTTCTGAACATATGTAGTAGTTTGGCCTGTAAGTTATAGAGATTGAATCTGGTCAGTGTTTCTATATGATAATTATAGCAGGTTGGCTCTCTCCTTTCCAGCCCTCTCTGTCATTGTAATTAGAGTTGATGGTGTGCTAATGAGACTAAGAGAAACTCCTATGCATGTTGGTGAAAACGCATTTCCTGTTATACTTTGAGAAATTTGTTGGAGAGAAGCTATCTTTAGTGATTTCTGTTTGTGTTGTGATAATTGGAAAATTTTGAAAGTCTTCGGGCAATTTTTAGCAGATTCGACGACATTGTTACAACTTGAGGCGACTTTTGACAATCTATATTACATTATAATTAACGAGAGAATACAGTTATTTAGAAATTGACAGTTGTTACAACTAGAGTTGGCTTTTGAAAGTCTTCAGGCAATTTTTGGTCCCAAAATAATTGAGTACATTATATTGGTGTTTACTGGTGCGGACAATCTAGATGAAGGCGAGTCACTGACCATTTTTCTGGAGAGTGGCTCGTGTCGTCTCAAGATGTTTGTTCTTTTATTTTCTTGGCTCGTGTTATTATTTGCTTCTGATTTTGATTTTCGGCTCTTAGTTAACATATGATTTTGTTTTTAAGCATTATAAGATTTCTAGGAGCTTGGATCTGTTGTGTGCTTGCATTTTATCATATAGATATCCATTTGATTGAGCTTCTGTAATTGAATTTGATGATTTGCTTATAGAATTCATATTGTATCCCCCAAAATTCTCGGCATCTATTGTATTAGATCTAATCATTATATTAGGTTCTGAAGATTATGTGTGTGCTACTCATTTGTTTTTGATGATGTTAGTATCTCGATCACCTAGATTTGTACAATGTTAGTTAAGGGAGCAAATATTGTTTGAACCATATGATCGGATTATTTGAATTTCATCTCTTGTCCCATGTAAGATATACTTAAATACTGTGAAAACCGTGTTGTTCTTTTTTATAACAAGAAAGAGGATCAAGGAAAGAAAGCGTCTCAGCTTCAAAAGCTTTTTTCTTTTGTAGATGCTGTGATAGAGAAGAACAACGGGCAGTGTTATTCTAATGGATTATTTAAAGAAATTAGGGTGAGGGTTGATGCTAATGTGTTCTTGCCTCATTGTCCAGTTCTCTTTTCTATGCGCCTTTAGTTGTATATAGTTAATTAGGTGCCACAGTGAACTCTCTCATTTGATTTGCAGGCAGTGACAATGAAGAAAATTCAGTAAGAAAACGTGGCGAAAGCCTTGAAAGGACGCAGCAAACAAGATCGTGATGAGCAAATTAAAGAGTTGTATAAAAAGGCATGGTTATCACTCTCTTACCATTTAAAAAGCCATTTCTTTCTTTTAATGTTATTATGGTAATCAATACTAGGGCTTAGTTGAAAGGCTTTTATTTCTCGTGTGATTTGCAGGCAGCTGCATCGACTAAAATTGCACTAGAAAATATGGCGAAAGCCTTTAAAGAACACCGGAAATTATGAGAACATGATGAGTTATTGAAGAAAATTCAGATTTCATCTGATGAACGAATTAAGGATTTGAATGAAGATCGAGGTACAGTTATATCTCTCTTGCTATTTAAAATCATTTTATTTCTTTGAATGTTATTAGTGTAATTAATGCTAAGACTGAGGTATATTATAGTTCTATGAAATCAGCATGGTTTCGATATGATGAAGGAAATACATAAGCTCCAGGAGAAATCAACATGGTTTCTATGATGAAGGTAATCAATGCTAAGCCTTAGCATGGTTTCAATGCTAAGGCTAGGGTATATTATAGTTCTATGAAATTAGCATTTTATTTCTTTGAATGTTAATTTGGCCCTTTTTGCGGAATTATTATATATATATATATACAGGTTGAGAGTATCATGAAGGAAGTCTATAAGCTCCAGGAGGAATTGGATAAAGAAAGGGCTGCCCGTTTCAAAGCCGAGAACCAGAGTGCATCAACGTGTGTTATATTGTGAATTTTTGTACACCATTTTTGTACACCATTGGTAGTATTGGTAGTATTTGTTGAATCGCTATTTGATACTTGATTGTGCTATGAATTAACACTTTGATATGAAAAGCCTCAAGACATATTGAGATGAGGCTCTAAACTATAAATTTACACTGGGATATGAAAAAACTCAACACAAAAGCAATAAAAATGGAGATATAAAGAGAGAAAGTATAGCTGATCATTAGAGCAATATTAAAAAACATAAGACCATACAAATACAACGTTGCATTGCTGGCAGAACCCTTGTTGGAGGCTGGCCACGATGACCACCGGGGCCTTAGCGTGGAATTCACATACCTTGTGCCTTCGGTAGTAGTGTTTAGCATCGGTGAGATCTGAGTGCAGCTCTCTGCGTGACAGAATACAATAGTTGACGAGCTTTCATCATATGGCTCCATAGGTCTACCTTATGTTTATCTTTAGTCTTCATTTTCCCCTCTACCTCATAGTTCTCATCAAGAACATCCTTTTTACAGCTTTAAATCTTTGTTTTAGTTCTTTGTTAATGAGTTGTGTTTGAATTGCAGGTACTTTTAGATTGTGGAGCAGTTCAGGCTCATGCATTAACCATTGATCGGCTAGCCTCCTTGGAGAAGGTAAATACCTTTCCTCAAATTGTTGTACTAGATAGCAGTTGCTTTGTATGAAGAGGGGAATTAATACCTTTCCTCAAATCGGTAGAGAGCATGGCAAACATTATACTAAGACTTGAATCATGGCAAACATTATGGCATGAATTATCCTTTAACTTATTAAAAGCAACCTTAGTATTGTCAAGCTATTTCCTCGCCATTGCGAACCCAACAAAGGTTGGTGAGTTTCGAGTCTTCAACCAATTGACAGAACAATTCTTAGTGAGAGATCTTGCAGCCTTGGTGACCAAGGCAGGACACAATCTCGGATTGAATGGGGAAACCATATCCGTCCCAAACCCAAGAGTCGTGGCAGAGGAGCATTATTACAGCTAAGCATTATTACAACCGCACCTCCTCTCGGATTCCCCTGGTGGACTACCTGCTGAACTTCGCAGTTAAGTACAAAGATCGCGTTGACATGAAGCAGATCATGCCTAGTGTCTCTTGGAGGCAAATGGGCGCCAAACTTAAAACTCTTGCTGCCTGATCTTCTGCCACTTGCTTCAAGGAGTGAAAACAAAATTGTAATGTTTTTTTCATTGTTACAGTGGTTGAGAAGTTTAGCTATACATTACCCAAGTTTATTTATGTTGTGTTGTGTTGTGCTGTGTTGTGTTGTGTTGTGTTGTGTTGTGCCTGTATCATCCAGGGAGGTTGTGTTTATTATAAACAATATTAAGTCTATTTTTTTTAATGTCAGGCCAAATAGCCATAATTGAACATCTAACCTCATGCTTTAAGGTTCTTCCCACGGATTCTATCGAGTTTATTTGGTCGAAAATGATGTGATTTTACTCCGCATAGTGTAGTTTCCGTTCCATGTATTGAGAATACATCAATACAATATTATAAATAATTTAGATAGATTACAATAAATAAATAAAATAATTATCTAAACATAGATCATTTTTCCACCAATAAATTATATAGATATAAATAAAATTAGCACAACATATTATATATAATCTAAATATCTTTTATTTAGATTTTCTCAAAATATAAATGAAATTCACATTTATAAGGTGAACGATTTTTTTTTCTTAGCTTGTAATCTACCATTAAATGATATTAATATGAATAGGGAACTCATTTTATACCAAATTTTCATAAAGGAAATGGTTGATGACCACTTTAAAAAGTTGTAGGAATTTACAGAACTCGATTTGGTGCTTTGTGGACGAAGTTATGCATTTTTCTATCAAAACCGATCAATTTTTCCTTTTTTCATGTGACAACAACAGCAAAAAAAAGTCATAACTCTTTTTGGGCCAAATTTTCATGAAGGAAAAAGTTGATGACCTCTTTAGAAAGCTGTAGGAATCTACAAAACTCGATTTGGTGCTCTGTGGAAGGAGTTTTGCGTTTTTCTGTCACAACTGATCAATTTTTCTTCTCTTTCATGTGACAGCAATAGCAAAAAATAAATCATAACTCTTTTTAGGACAAATTTTCATCAAGGAAAAGGTGGATGTCAAATTTTCTTCTCTTTCATGTGACAACAACAGCAAAAAATAAATCATAACTCTTTTTAGGACAAATTTTCATCAAGGAAAAGGTGGATGTCCTCTTTAGAAAGCTGTAGGAATTTACAGAACTTGATTTGGTGTTGTTTGGATGAAGTTATGCATGTTTATATCAAAACTGATCATTTTTTTACTCTTTTGTGTGACAACAGCACCAAAAAAAAAACATACCTCATTTTAGGCCAAATTTTCATGAAGGAAAAGGTTGATGACCTCTTTAAAAAGCTGTAGGAATTTTCAGAACTCAATTTGATGCTCTGTGGACGAAATTATGCATTTTCCTATCAAAATCGATCACTTTTTCCTCTCTTTGGCTGAGACTAGATTAATCATGATTTAGATTCTTGTGTTTTTGCTATGTCATTGACAAAATTTTTATAATACTCATTGGTTGGGCGTCAACGATTGCGTCTTCTTATAGATGATATATTGCAATCTATATCATTGACGAAATCTTTGTTGTGTCTTCTTATTTACACTATTATAAATGAATGATATATTGCAATATATTTTTATTTGAAAAGAGAAATTAGGAAGGATCATCATATACTGCATATCAGTAGTTAAATCATCTTTTTTTAACATAAAAGCATTACAACCATTACTGTTTACGTAACTATATGAAGTTTGATTTATGGACATGTATAGTGGAATGCAAGACTAGTGATCAATTGCTAATTCTGGATGAAAGGAGCAACAGATACCAACTTCAGATACGAACTAGTGGGCATGTTTTATCAAGTCACATATAAAATTTTACAATGAGGTGTTTTATCTTACTATTGGAACTCTTCGACTTCAATCATCTTTGGATATTAATATCACTTAATTGGTCATAATTGTTAATCATGTTTAAGGTAAAACTACAAAAGAAAAAATGATATTTTTTCATATAAGAATACATGTTCTTCTAACAAATTTCACACTTTGAAGAGATTAAAATAAAAAGCAATACTAATTATATTTTTAGCAATTTTTATTTTCAACACAACAAATAAATAATGTAAAGAGTAAATAAGCTAGTGAACAAACAATAATGACATGAGAAATTGGAGAATTGATAAAAAAAAAGAATGGAAATCACAACTAATAATTAGGATAGAGAATAAAATTTTTTTTTTGTCATTAACTATATCTAGAGAAATAAGTGTTTTGTTGTGAATACAAAAATGAAACACATCAATATCAATAATAGTTCTAATTTTATAGTTTTTCTAACCTAGACCTTTGGGGTAGGTTTCTTGGTGTCAAAGCATTAGATTTAAGAAAAAATTTCCAATGTGGTTTTTTAACCTATGCCCTTAGAGCATATGTTAAAAAAAATCAATGATTTTTACATGAGAAAAAAATATATATATTAAACTATGACTTACCGATATTCAAAGATTAAGAAAATGCTAAAAATGTATATATTAAACTATGTTTCCTAGACGAGTACTATATATGTTTTGTATATCTCTGAAAAGTTAAAACACATTGATTAATATGATAAAATCTGAAAAATAAGATGAGTGTACTTAGATTAATTTTAAAAATCTCATGCGTAGCGCACGAGGTCTAGACTAGTATATAGTTTTATATATACATGCGGGACGGGACATGATTTAATATTTTTTTTCAAAATCCCACCAGAATCGGGACGGAACGCAATTTTAAGGTATTTTTTGCTTCTCCATTTTGGAGAATGTGATGCTTCTATTGTTAATTTTACAGCTTCTGCTCAACCATTGCTGTCATGTATGGGTATGAATTCAACTACTATTGTTTTTCTTAATTGTATAATTTCAACCTTTTTGTTTATGAAATTTTATTATCTGAATTCTATTTCAATTGATAAAAAAGACCAAAAGCTAAGCAACATGATAATTAACTACACAATTACACATAACCATAGATAGTGTATACGAGATTTGAACTCGCATAATCTAAAACGCATTGATTAATATGATAACATCCCAAAAATAAAATAAATATTCTTAAATTAATTTTAAAAATCCCGTGCGTAGTGCACGGGGTATAGGCTAGTTGTTTTCATTTACAGTCGAAAACAAAGAAAACAAATAATACACAAAAGATTAAAAAAAATGATGGCAGTTGAGAGATGGGATGCAACTGGCAAATGCAGTACGTGGGTGTGAGGCAAGTAACCACCCAATTCAGCCTATAAAGATGTTGCAGCAGCAGTTTCTTCGGCTTTCCTCTTCAAGGGGCTCAAACCTGCAAATATACATAGACAAAAATACAAGCAGTTAAAAAACAGAGAGAGAGAGAATCGTCTACTACAAAAGGTAGAAGATCTATTTCTCCTTGTTGTTTCATCTTTGCTTGCAGGTTAAAAAGACTTAAGAAGATGGAGAATGCCACTACTTTCCTAAACCCACAAAGGAGCGAGCACTATTCACTCTAGCCTATATGGTCGAAAGTGTTGGCAATCGAGGATTATTGGGTCGAAATGCTGCCTAAATTTGCCCAGACGATCCACTGCTTCGAATTTCTATTCCTTAGCACAACAAATCCAAGGCCGGTTAACTAAATTAACAAGGTCAATTACATTGAGTAACTCGAAGGCTTTTAAATCCTAGAAGAACGATCGTCAAATGTTGAAATAAATTAACCTCGACAAATCAAATTAAAAGCTCGTCCAAACGGACTTTTGGCTTGTAAAAAAAAATGCTCAAACGAAATGAACAGGAGGAGGCAAAATTTAGCCTTTTCGGGTCAGCATGATCAGACCTAGACTTGTTCAAATCAAATCCACCCGAAATTAGAGCTCAACAAGAGATTGAACCTACCTAATTAGGGAAGCGGAAGTGGTGGCCACTCTTGGCGCTGCAGCGACTTCACCAGCCAGGAAATGCCCCTCGGGTCCTTACTCAGACATCTCGAGCCTGGAATTCTGACTACCTAAAATCGAAAACCCTAAAATCACAATTAAAGGGAATCAATTGAATGTGAAAATTGAACACTCAATTGAAAGGGGATTCATTTCGGAATATGAAATTTAGGTCGAGAATTGTCTAAAGGCGAGAGTGAATAACAAAATCAGGGGCCGAAATTCACAAACAAAAACCCTAAAGCATAACTAGGTCGGAATGTTCATGGCGCTTCTGTTGCGAGCGCCCGAGTTGAAAGCCCCCAAATACCTTGTTGCCGTCGTCGAAGGATGCCAGGGCAAAGCGTCAATGGTGGTCTATCGATAGGGCTGATATCTGAGCCGAACAGATCGAGCTCGGCTCGGACTCGGCTCACCAAAGTTCGGGCTCGACTCGTTCGAATACGTTTAACAAGCCGAGCTTGAACAATATTTAAAGCTCGACACGAGGCTGAGCCGAGTTCGAGCTGAGCCCGAAAGCTCGATATGTTTTAATCCCAAAATTACCCCTAGGTAATTGAGGTATATAACAGGAAGAGTGGAAGAGGCTCCTGCCTGATTGCCTCCCTCTTTCTTCTAGTTCTCCTAGCTTCATTCGGACACCAACCTCAACTCTTCCCCTTCCTCCCTCCTTTCGACGGCGAACCGTTCGTGGCTCGTACTCCCGCCACCCCTCTTGTTCCGGCGAGAAAGAGATCTCAGATCTTCCCTCTTTGTGCGACGCTCCCTCGACTCCTAACCCCTGGTTCCCTCCGGATCTATTCTTCTCCGTTGGCTAAGAAATCTCAGATATGAGAAAGAGATCTAAAATCTGCTCACCTTGCCCCTCCAAGGTATATCAGATCTCAGATTTGAGAAAGATCTCTCTCTCAGCGACTTTCGACGCCCTCCCACCTTCTCTCTCGGCGGTTCACCTGCTCATCCCGCTTAACAAGTGCAGGCAATCGGAGTTCTACCTGCCATAGAAGTGCGAGAACGAGTGCCACACATAGGAAAAGTGCGGGTATGAGCTCGTCATGGAGCGGATGCTCCAGATGCAGAAGCTTCGCGAGCAACAGAAGAGTCAGCAGAAGCAAGGCATTCTGATTCCAATCCCTAGCACATACTGCCAACGCCTCCTGAATTTCACTTGAATTTGGTGATCTCTTGTTGTTCAATTGTGCGAATCATCGGCATCTAGGGTTTTGCTTCTACGAAATCTCTAGATTTGGGGCTTTGGGGTGGAGGGCTAATGTGGTTGAATTTTTACTTGTCAATAATCTGGTTTTAATTCACAGTACATGTTTACTATAAATGAAAATCTTTTATTGTGTATTTGTATGCAATATAAGTTGCATCATGAATTCATAAGTATCCGTGGTTCATTTTGATTTCAACTTGTATAAAAGTTGTATAAATTAGTCTTGAACAACTCAAACGAGTCTATCGAGCCTGAGCGAACGAGCTCGGGTAACGAGCTTGAACGAGCCTAAGCTCGTTCGTTCGGCTTCAACGAGCCTATCAAGCCGAGCTCAAGTATGTGATTAGGCTCGTGAGCCGAATAAAAGCTGATGAGGTCCATTTCATGTGCAAAGATACGAAGGAAATTGATATGGATTATAATCCATATTTGTTTGAAGTGAAATGGCAGTGATTGGGAAAGTAAAGCACAAGAAAAAAAGGATTACAAATCCAAATGAGTTGTGCTTGATTACGAAATTAATCAACGAAAATATAAGAATTATAATTGGCACAAATTAGGAATTCGAGTTTGAGCAAAAATCAAAATATAAAATTAAACTCGTCAAATTAAAAATTCTTTGCCAATTAATTCGAGTGGGTCAATCTCAGATCGACTCTTAAATAAAAAAACTAGGGCTGTGCATCGGTCTAAAATCTAACCGAACCGGGTCGAATCGAACCGAAACCGAAAACCTCAAATTTTCAAACCAAAAGCCGAATCGAAACTATTAGGTTCGGTTCGGTTATTTGCCCGTTTGGTTTGTGTTCGGTTGGGTTTTAACATAATTAAACCGAATTTCCAAAAAAAAAAATTTAAGGTATACAAATATATATATATATACACTGTATTTATGTGTATATATACACATATTCTAATATAAACTATACAAATATAAAATATAAAGTATACAAATATATATAAATTGATACAAATACAATGTATATACACATGTAAATACATATACACTATATTTATATACTTTATAAAGTATACCAAATTACAAATATATATACATTATTGCAAATATATAATACGTTATATGTGTATATATAAAACAGTGTATTATGTATATATACAAATATACAATACAGTGTATTATGTGTATATATAGTACAGTGTATATATCATAGAGTGTATTATGTGTATATATGCAAATATATAATACAGTGTACGTATTATGTATATGTGTATATATACACTATATGTGTATATATAGTAAGTATGTGTGTATATATAAAGTATACAAATATATATACTGTATTTAGGTAGTGTATAAAAAAAATTCGGTTTAACACAAACCGAACCGAAACCGAACACAAACCGAAAAATAAAAATTCTCGAACCGAAAGCCGAACCGAAAAACTTCGGTTTGTGTTGGTTCGGTCCAAAAATTCGGCTTGGACCGAATCATGCACAACCCTAAAAAAAACGGAGTTGAAACCTCACATCAAGTTTCACCAAATATAAACTTGGTTTAGCCTAAGAACTACGTAAAGACTTGATACTCTTTTACGAGTTACGTAGGAAATCCGGTATCAAATTTAACATATATCGGATTCAGTCGTCCATCCCAAATTAAATCAAATTTCCTCAAATTCAAATTAATTACGTGCGGAACTACGGATGATTTGATCCCGTCCAAACGGGTACGTAGGTAGCTCGACATAAAGCTTAAGCTCGTCGGGTACAATCTCCAATCCACAAAATCAAATCAGTTTTCCAAACAGATCTACGTAAAGACTTGACGCCTCATATCGGCTACGTAGGTAACTCGATATTAAATCCTAAAAATATATCGAGTACAGTCGTCGACCTCTAAATTCACTCTCAAATGAATATGAGGTTAAATCCCACCAAATTAAATCATTTCATATTTAGATCTACGGGTGATTTAATTCTCTTCTAAGGGATACGTAGGACACTCGATACAAAGCTCTTGCTCGTCGAGTTCAATCGCCAAAAACAAATTCAAATTGTCCATTCCGACTCGATACAAAGCTTCTTCTCATCGAGTTCGGTCATCAAAATCAAAATCAAATTCTCATCAAATCCAAAGTGTCTTCTCCGACTTGATACAAAGCTTCCGCTCGTCGAGTTCGGTCACAACCAAAACTTCAGAAACCCAAATACCAAATTCAAATTTATCATTTTCAAGAACTACGTATGATTTGATCCCTTTTAAAAGGGTACGTAGGAAACTCACAAATGAGTTCAATCATAACCCCCAAATTGACTTTTAAGTCAAAACAAGTCAAATTCCAAATCAAACTCCACATTAAAATCAAAAATCATTTTCTATGCAAATGATAGGCGGGTTATTTGAGTTACCCTTCCGAGAAGGTGGGCTCAGTTTACTCGGGTGGAGTGTTGTTCGAACTACCCTTCCGAAAAGGTGGGTTTGAACATCATCCTATGATGCATACGAGAAAACGAAACCAAATCCAAACTAAACCAAACTCAACACAAAATCCAAAACACTATGAACTACACATGAGGCTTGATTCTCTTCCAAGAGATACGTAGCCAACCCGCTAAAATTCGGGTGTAGCCCAAATCACCAAAACCACTCAAATCTTGGTATCGATATGACTTTGAATCAAGAGGATGACCAAAATAGGTCGAACTCAAATATTAAAAATCAAATAAAATGTGTTGTACGATTATTTGCGCATTTTTTTCCAACACCCATGTAATAGGATTTTGTTAGTATACCTATCTTGTACGTTTGTCTTGTTATATGATCTTACGAAATTATGATTGCTTACACACTTTGAATGATATCATTAGAGCTATCTTGTTACCTTTTGATACCATCATACTCTATTTTATATGGATAGTACCATGCGTAGGCCAAAATATTGCACATGCTACTTTTACTACCACATGATGTCTTGCTATGCTCATTATGTACTAATAGTTTAAATCTTATATGCACGTACGTCCACCCCTATAGTTTACATTGCACTTGCATGTCTACACACCACATCTTGCTTAGAAATTGTTGATATTGTACTATCTACCATGTTGAGCTTATAGTGGTATGAAATATGAGTTGATGCATGCCTTGGTGACACAATTACATGAAGCACACACTTACACTTGTCTTTTTATAGTAAACTATATGATATTTCTTTCGTGACTTTAAGACATGATTGACATTATTCCTTACATGTTTTGTTTAGTACTCTTACACCCAGTGGCATATAGGATTCTCTCAGGCATGCACTGAGTCTATCTAGTTATATTCGGGTGACAGATTGTTAGATCCATCTTGTGAATATATGAATGTTGCACTTTAATAACATTTTCTAGTCATTATAGGTGATACTCCTTGCTAGTGAGGGTTTGATTTGATAATTGTATGTGTATTGATATTGCTCTGATCATGTTAGGTTATTTACCTTGTACCTTACCACACATTATGACACTCGTACTGGAATCGTATTGTCATTGCTTCTTGATATAGGTCCATGTTAGTGTGCAAGATTACAACGTTGTGTGTTTTATGACTTAATGTGTTACATGATGATTTGAATTATGCGATCATAACCATAAGGGTTTCCCATGGGCATCGACGAAATTCTCGTGTTCAGTCTTACCAGCTACTATCTAAGTCTATCTTCGTGTCAAACGTTAGTCGAATTTCCCCTTAGCGTCTCTTTCCTTTAGTTACAACTTAGGCCTTGTGTCATCCTTGTATAATTGTCTATACTGTGATCAAGAGTGGGTCGTTTAGATTGATCAAAGGGGCGCAGTGGGAGCGTGGTGGGCCAACATGCTGACTTTTTAACATACTGATTTATGTTTCCTTTCTGAGTGCATATGTTATTTGTGATGATAATTGTTTTCCGCACCTCGAGATCTTATGGTAAATAACCTGAGAGCTTGAGTTTTGACCTTGAGGTTTTACGAACAAGTTGGCAAGAGAATCTATAGGTTTCGGTTCTAAGAAATGAGAGATGCGGCTTTATTTGAGGTTTGGAACATGATTTGAGTTTTAATGAGCCTAGCTTGGACGTGATCCTCATTTCGTGATCTTGATAGTGCGTGTACTCTAGATACCTTTCTATCAGTGAGTTGCGCATTTCATTTGCCCGGTTTTGTGCTCGCCATGAGCTTGATTGTGCCCTTTCGAGTTAGTGGTGATATGTGAATATGATGATTGTGTTCTTTTCTGGTTGTTAGCAATGTGTGGATTTCTATGATTATATGATCTCCTGATAATGAGATTTGATAGTATGATGAATTCTGATATGTTAATATTTGAGTTTGATGTTGAGATTGATCATGAGAAATGAACTTAGGAAGTAGAATCCGAGATTAGCCCTTAGAGGTGGATAAACTGTTTGTTGAATCCTTGAAAATCTGGTTGACTGACATAGGAGCTGACTTGAGATTTCAAGCTAAGAATGGATAACGTTTGAATATATTGAGATGAACCTGACAATTTTATGACACTTCTAGCTTAAATAGAAATTTTTGGGTTGATTATTGTTATTTATTGGGTAGATTTTTTTTTATAAAACTAGAATAGCGGGATAATTTTGTAATTTTCTTAACATAAAGTTAAATCCAGTTCCCGAGTATATAAACTTCACAACCGCCCCTCCTATTCACTCTCTCCTCCCCATTTTCTCAGATCTGAAGCGTTGCTTGCCCGAACCTCAAGCTTTCGAGCTCCTCTCCCATGGCTCCCTTCGTCCATTGCCGTCCCCTCCTTCTAACCTCGTCCTTGTCCTCGAGCTTGCGTCTCCTCTCGGCCCCTTCTTCGCTTCACCTTTAACCTTCTGCCTCCGAGCTCCGACTACACTTCCTCTTCTTGATTTCGTGGAGAACGAACCCCATTGATGCGGACCTGAAGGCCGAGCTACGACGTTGGCTGACTGTGGCTACCCTCACACTGCTCAGATCTCGTTTCACCTGCAGCTACTTGCTCGACTCCCTGGCTCACTGCTTTCCCTCCCGTTGTCCTCGATCTCACCAACAAAGGCGCAAGGGACCAGAGCCACAACTCCTCCTCAGATCCGACTCCGGCGGTTCTCACCTGCTCTCTTTCTCTCTTGCTTCAGCTCTTTCCTTTGATGGTCGAGATCGAGGCCGAGCCTGAGCCGCCTCCATCGACGACGCCTTGGGCCACCCACACAGGAGACGACTCTGTTGCCTTTTGCGAGCCTCTATCTTCCCACGTCGAACCTCACTGATGCAGATGTGAGATCCGAACCCAACAACCCCCGAGATCTAAGTTAGCCTCGATTCCGCCCACATCACGAGCGCCTCTTTCGAATTGATCTCCATTGGATGGGTAATATTCTAGGCTCTTTCTTTGAGATCTAATCTTAGCTTGTTCTTAAAGATCTGTCAGGTGGGTTTGGTTTTATGTTTTGCTAATAATTTGGATGAATTATGAGTTGACGAAATGACTTTGACTTTGGCGATGCTGACCGTAGTCGTTGCTATTATATGCCTTGTTTTGCTCTTACCGAAATATTGAATCTATCCTATCAAATAGTGTTTCAATTCTACCTTGGCTATAATCTAAACTTCAAGTTATACGGCTAATTGATTCACTTGATTAGATTATTTGGGTTACCTCAAAGACATAAGTTGATTAGTAAATAGATAAGGTTGGAGCTCGTAACTAGTTAAATAATTCATTTTAGGTAACCTCATTATATTGATGAACTTGTTGCGACGTCTTTTAAACGTGTTGAGTAGTTAGTCACAATATCGAATTTATGAAGAATTATGTGTACATGTATTACTTGGTTTTGATTTTGCTTACTAAACAAATCTCTTAGTTAAAGTTAAGTTGGTTGTGGGAATTTATAATGATTATAAGTTACTTTAGGTAGTTGGGTTTAATGCTGTTTTGATTAAAATGTTTAAGTTTTGAGCGGTAGATAAATGTTTTATCATGGCATTTAGTGTGATTATAAGGTTTTTAATAATTGACTCGATACTTGATATCTGGTTGCATTAGGGAGAATTTATAAGTTGACTTAAATTAGAATAGAAATTTCACAACTATTGTTACACTTGGTGCGGATATTTTGAGGCTAAGTAGTTTATAAATGGCTAATTCCAGTAGGAGATTATAAAATGTGTCCTAAGAACTTATTATACTTGTAAAGCTTGTTGTTGTGTTTTTGAGTTATGGATTTGTGTAGTAAGACTAGACAAAGGGCGTTTTGCAAATTAAGATGCTTGTTTGCTTTTAAGCTTGCTTGTAGAGTCTTGTTGTTGAGTGGTTTCTTGTAATTGGAATTATAGTTGATTTCTTGAAATATCAACATAACTTGGTTTACTCATTAGGCATGATTTATTATACGAGTTTTGATAAATAAGACTTGTGATTCTTGGTTTCGAGAATTTATGGTTTGGCTTGAGTGTTCGATGAACGAGAGGTAGATTCAAATATTCAATATAAACTCTAATTATGCTAACTCCCTATTCCAAGCAAATAATACAAGAATCCCTCCCGATGTAGTGGTAGGGTAATTCAGGATCGAATCCACGAGGAGGTATGTCAGCGCTTCCCTTGTTGTAATCACGATCAAACTTTCGACCTCAGAAGACACTCGATATCGATGTGTCTGGTCGTTATCCACCTCAGTTCTGGTCGATTTCCAGCAAAGTGATGTACATATTTGTACTTTTTTTTATTGCATCGTTTGACTTCATATTTCATTCGATTTCCAAAGAAAAGTTTCAAAAGTATATAAACTTGTGTAAGAATGGGCTAAAGTACAAGAAATAGAGTCTGCACGAGTTTTGAGCTAACCATGCAGGAATTCGATGAAATCGGCGTCAAAACGAAGAAGCCAAATGAAGCTGAGCAGAGGTCGATATCGACCTGAAGACATCGATATCGACCATAGTTGTCGACACGCCTTCTGAGTGTCGAGATGGACCACACAGACCAACCAAAAGACATCGATATCGACCTGAAGACATCGATATCGACCTTCTCATAGACATCGACTGGAGCTGGACAAGTCGAGCAGGAACAGAGACCTCGATATCGACCTCTGGTGTCGATATCGACCCCTTATCTCGACAGAAGATAGATTCGATTTCGAGACTCGGATTATGAATTCTATCATCAAGGCCACGGATTATCTTGTGCTTTAGATAGTTTTCAGCTGAGACTTATCTTTTTAGCTTTAAGTTTTTATCAAATTAGTTTAAGTTTTATCAAAATAAAAGACCTATCCTAATTGTTTGGATAGAGTTCATAGTTTAGATAGGAGTTGCAATCCTTGGATAGCAAGGATTAGTAGCCTATAAATAAAGCCCTAGGGGGCTGGCATTCAATCATCCAATTTTAGAGTTGAATTACATTCAATAGAGTTAGAGAGAAGTTTTAGGGTTTGACGTTTGCGAAAGTTGACGTTGAGTTGTAAAGCTTCGGAGTTTATTTTAATGCAAGTTTCTTCTTTTCAATCAACAATAAGTTCCATGATGAGAAGCGAGTAGTCCCCCAAAGCTCTTAGGGTCGAGGTGACCCCGACGTTAGCCATGCGCGCTTGAGGTAAGTATTTGATGTCGATATCGTTGTGTCTATCTCTCCTCCTACGATTCTATGTTTAGTCCTAATCGAAAGAAAAGGGATTCATGATAACAACTTGAGTTATTAACATAAAATTGGTAGAGACAATTAGGTTTATTTGCAAGAGTAATCCTAAGAGTTGGTGTACGGCGAAAGCTTGTCCCTCGGGTGAAATAGCGCAATTGTCCGTCTTATTTATCTTATCGCATGCATTGGTTAACGTTGTGGTAAACCCTAATCCTAGGAGTTGCTTTTTACATAGTCTATACACATAAAACCACTGTCTTTATTTCTGTTCATTCCTTCTCATCCATAGAGATCAACTTCGAAAGCTCCAAAAGCAAGTAAGGTTCCTTTCAGTGAACCAAGATTGCATTGAATGCGGATCGTAGCGGCACACCACCATCGAGTGCTCACATGCCGAACAAGTACAAATAGCGGAGACTCACCAAGAGGCGCGCTACATAAGGGGCCCCAATCACCAATATTGGGGAGACCAAAGGTTCCATCAACCACAAAGGAACCAGGTTAACCCTAGGGACCCTCCGCCTTATAGAGCTCCTGGGCACCCGGAGAGAGACCAAAAGAAGGATGATCTTCAACTTGTGCTAGATGAGATAAGGAGGAATCAAGCTAAGAATGATCAACCCAACAATGCCATCCATTCTCAACTCAATCACCTTACCACAAGGATTGGGGAGATGGATATATGGAAAAGGAACGTAGAGACCCAACTGGGTCAATTGGCGGCACAAATCCCTAGACCGTCCGGAACACTCCCTTGGCAACCCACTACAAATCCTAAGGGGCAATTCGGGACGGGTCATGTCGCAGCCATGCAATTAAAGAGTGGCAACAAAGTGCAAAAGCCACGGACAGAGTGGGAGAAAGCAGCAGATCCAGTTGACATCGACAACCCAGTCGATGTCAAGGAAGAGGCCGATATCGACCCCCAGGTCAACACCCGGGTCGATGTCGGGGCCACTGCAGAGCCATTAGAACCACAAAAAAGGTCAAAATCGACCATTCCAGTCGATATCGACCAGCGCCCAGTCGACATCGATGTCCAGCAGGCCCCTCCGACCACCGTTTTGGCCCCTCCGCCAAAGAAGACGTTGCCATTCCCATCCAAAGCATTGGAGGATCCCACCAAAGGTAAGAGTAGGCGCTTCGTAAAGATTCTTCAAGGTCTTAATGTTACTATCCCTCTTACAGAAGCCCTAAGCGAGATGCCTGCCTATGTGCGATTCCTGAAAGACATCCTGAGCAAGAAGAGATCCATGGAAGAGATCGCAGAGGAGTGCTCGAAGATGGACTTCCCTAAGAAGAAGAGTGATCTAGGGAAGTTTGCAATCACCGTGGGACTTGGCCAACATCGTTATAAAGCCCTATGTGACCTAGGGGCAAGTGTAAGTCTCATGCCTCTTTCTATTTGGCAAAAGGTGAACATTGGCGCACTTGAACATGTGGACATAAAACTTTATATGGCCGACAACTCATTCGTCAGGCCCACAGGTATAGTTGATGACGTTCCAGTAAAGGTAGGTAAGTTCTTTGTGCCTACTGATTTCATTGTATTGGAGATGCCTGAAGATCTTGTAGTGCCTATTATCCTTGGTAGGCCTTTCTTAGCTACTGTTGATGCCAATATCAATGTACGTCGAGGATTACTAACCTTTACTATAGGGAACGAAGTGATAGAATTCTCTTTCAACCCAACCATGAGCGAAACGAAGCACCTGGAGCAAGTAGTCCTCTCGCCCGCTAAGGAAAAGCTTAGAAATTTTTTGTTGGCGAGGACGGAAACAGCAAGCAGGGTCGACATCGACTGGAACCAGTCGATATCCACTAAAAACATCGAAATCGACCCCCCTTGGTCGAAATCGAGTATGCCAGATTGTTGCCAGGAGCTTAAGTATGGGGTCACAGAGGTCGACATCGACCCCCACATGTCGATATCAACCAGAGCACTCAAAATCGACCTTCCTTGGTCGAAATCGACCACCCCTCAGCCCGAAGATTTCTTTTTCGGGCCCAAACAGGTAAGCCCAGGTATGACTCCTAACCCTCCTCTGTCCCTTATTGATAAATCAATCAAGCCAATTATTGATAATTTTACTAAAAAGAGGGTCAAAGCTCCATGGTTTGCCTATATTGCTAAAGTTAGGTCAAGAAAGAGAAGGAAAGCGCCCAAAGAAGAACCTAACATCAAAGAAGCCTTGGTCGCCAAACTTAGATGCTATCAAAAGGACCTAGATGATCCAGGAGAAGGCTCAAGCTCAAAGGGTCCCTACATAAAAGGCTCTTGAAGAATTGACGGAGAAGTTGGCTTAGCGACTCAAAACTCTAGAGCATGTACATAAAACCTTTAAATTTTTCATAGATGGTTTTTAGCATTTTTGGATTTTAAAATTTTTGAAATTGTGATAATTCGTGGCTTTATCTATACTTCTAACAGAGATTTCAGGTTATCAAGCAAAAGGAACGACGAAGAAGAAAAGAAGCTTCTGCAGAGGCAGTCGAAATCGACCAGGCCAGTCGAAATCAACCCCCCAGGGTCAAGCCACCTCCTGGAGTCGACATCGAGGACTCAGGAGCGAAAAAAGCAGAGGTCGATATCGACCCTAATACTCGATATTGACCCCAATCAGGCAGCCCTTGTCTTCACTTTCTTCCTCGACTTCGATAGATGCAGTCGACATCGACCTCTGACCTAGATATCGACTTCTGGCATCGACCCAACCTGAAATCGATCTAAATTCGCAGGTTGCACTGTGAGTTTCTCTCTACCCTTGTTTTTCTTTTTAATACAGTGAGGACACTGTATATTTTAAGTATGGGGTGGGGGAAAACATGTCTTATGGTCATAACTTGGTTTTCTTCTTCGCATTGCATTCATGTTTAAATTTTTGTTCTTAGTTTTACTTTTATAAATCATCAAAAAAATCCAAAAAAATAGAAAAATGTCAAAAATACAAAAAAAATGCATGTTTATTTTAAAGTTTGTTTTTAAACCCTACTTAGATGTCCTATGATGAAAACTCAATAGCTGACTTGATCATGTAAATCCTATGGCATATTTGGATGGTTTAGCCTAAGTCCTTAAAATTTTTATGTAGATTGTGAACTTGTGATGAAATTGAGCACATATGATCCTAGGCTAAAAAAGCAAATCCAACACAAATTGTCCTTGTGAGAATTTTGGCCTATAGGGAGAACATAAAAAATCCCTCCGCTTTCTTGAGTGAATTTACTCTTCCTATGCATCTCTAAATATTGTGATAGTTATTCAAAGCCAATATATATATATATATATATATATATATATATATATATATATATATATATATATATATATGTTTATGTTTACGAGAATTAAATGATGGAGACATCTTTTAAGCCATTTTTATCCTCTCTTTACCTACCCTGCATTATCCCTGCTTAAAGCCAGAACATTAGCCTGAGCCTGAAATTGCAAACTCCACAAAATTATCCCTAGCCGAATTGAGCCTGACCCCCATTTGGGAATTGAGACTTAGATTGGCTTGACTAATGCCTTGTGTAAAGAAAAGTGCATATATTCAGTTTTGAGCAAGGAAATTATGGGTTGGTGCATATTTACATTTTGTCATATTTTGTAAAAGGATTTTTTGGCTCACCATATAAATGCACATATTTTTAATATTTATTTATGATTTTCAAAAAAAAAAAGAGAGAGAAGTATATATAGTGCATGAGCCAAAATCCTTAAGTCTTTTATTCATACAAGTGTTATATTTTTTAGAGGTATATTAGAGTTCAAAAGAAGGGTTGATAGTATGGTTTACATCTTTTAGTGCATCTTTAGAGCATATTATATAAAGATGAGTTAGGAAAGAGCATTATAGGAGATTGAGCTCGGAAAGTGCAACATTGAAGAGTTATGGTTTGGATATTGCAAGTGTTGAAATTTAGGAGTCTTGATTCCCGAATTATAAAAGCACCACATAACCAAATAATTCCATACCCTTGTATTTCATACCAAGCCCCATTACAACCCCGCCGAATGGAGTCTTCTTTGAAGTCTTCCATTTAGCGAAAGTCCTCCTGATGGTTCTTATTGCATTTTCATAATTGGTTGCGAAGTGGATTGTTATAAATTGCAATGTTTATGAGATTGTATATGGAAATGAGTTGAGAGTTGATCTTCATAGCCTAAACACATGAGAGTTGAGTGAAAACACATTATCCCTGTGAGGTTGGATCAAAATTGCATATGCCTATGGATCGCCAAAATATGTGCTATGACGTTAAATTCACTTGCTTTACTTTGCTACCCCTTATGATGTTGCTTTTGACAAGGGCGAAGACTTGAAGGGTGTGTTGTAGGTATTGGTTATTGCTTGGTTATTGCTTGAGGATAAGCAAGTCTAAGTATGGGGTATTTTGATGTACATATTTGTACTTCTTTTTATTGCATCGTTTGACTTCATATTTCATTCGATTTCCGAAGAAAAGTTTCAAAAGTATATAAACTTGTGTAAGAATGGGCTAAAGTACAAGAAATAGAGTCTGCACGAGTTTTGAGCTAACCATGCAGGAATTCGATGAAATCGGAGTCAAAACGAAGAAGCCAAGTGAAGCTGAGCAGAGGTCGATATCGACCTGAAGACATCGATATCAACCATAGTTGTCGACACGCCTTCTGAGTGTCGAGATGGACCACACAGACCAACCAAAAGACATCGATATCGACCTGAAGACATCGATATCGACCTCCTCATAGACATCGACTAGAGCTGGACAAGTCGAGCAGGAACAGAGACCTCGATATCGACCTCTGGTGTCGATATCGACCCCTTATCTCGACAGAAGATAGATCCGATTTCGAGACTCGGATTATGAATTCTATCATCAAGGCCACGGATTATCTTGTGCTTTAGATAGTTTGCAGTCGAGACTTATCTTTTTAGCTTTAAGTTTTTATCAAATTAGTTTAAGTTTTATCAAAATAAAAGACCTATCCTAATTGTTTGGATAGAGTTCATAGTTTAGATAGGAGTTACAATCCTTGGATAGCAAGGATTAGTAGCCTATAAATAAAGCCCTAGGGGGCTGGCATTCAATCATCCAATTTTAGGGTTGAATTACATTCAATAGAGTTAGAGAGAAGTTTTAGGGTTTGACGTTTGCGAAAGTTGACGTTGAGTTGTAAAGCTTCGGAGTTTATTTTAATGCAAGTTTCTTCTTTTCAATCAACAATAAGTTCCATGATGAGAAGCGAGTAGTCCCCTAAAGCTCTTAGGGTCGGGGTGACCCCGACGTTAGCCATGCGCGCTTGAGGTAAGTATTTGATGTCGATATCGTTGTGTCTATCTCTCCTCCTACGATTCTATGTTTAGTCCTAATCGAAAGAAAATGGATTCATGATAACAACTTGAGTTATTAACATAAAATTGGTAGAGACAATTAGGTTTATTTGCAAGAGTAATCCTAAGAGTTGGTGTACGGCGAAAGCTTGTCCCTCGGGTGAAATAGCGCAATTGTCCGTCTTATTTATCTTATCGCATGCATTGGTTAACGTTGTGGTAAACCCTAATCCTAGGAGTCGCTTTTTACATAGTCTATACACATAAAACCACTGTCTTTATTTCTGTTCATTCCTTCTCATCCGTTCTCAAACCTTCAGCCCTTCTTTGCCGACGAAGAACTAACTCACTGCAGGAAGACATCGATATTGACCCCAGACGTCGATATCGACCACTGAGTTCGTCGACAGTTTTCTGAGTCGACGACAATCATTGCTGCGGAGGTTGCTGAACATCGATATCGACACTAGACATCGATATCGACCCTACTGTGTCGACTGGCAGTCTTCTGAGCCAGCCGATTTCGTGGACTGACATCGATATCGACCCCTTTCCAGTTGATATCGACCACTTGTTTTTGTCTCTGCAGGTCTTCTGTTGCAGAGAACATCGACAGTCGAGGTTGACATTGACGCCCAAGGTCGAAATCGAGGCTTCTGGTCGACGCAAGACGTGAGATTTCCAACGCTACTGGAATCCCGCTGACACGCCTCCTCGTGGATCGATCCTGACTACCCTTCCACTACAACGGGAGGAAGTCTTGTAATTATTTGCATAGGCTTGGAGTCGGTTTACATTTATATACATCTTTATATTTGTATTTAAGATACTCGATTTCCTCCTATTAACACAAAGTTCCTGCATAAGACAAAAGCAACACAGATCGACGTCGAGTTTGACCTTGATATCGACGTTAGACCTCGATATCGACCTTACCCAGTCTATTTCGATGTTTGTCACAGAAACTTCAATGCGTAACCTATTGTCGGAAAAGTATCCGAAGAGCGTAGAATGGTAAAGAAGTGGAGACCCAATTGGGTTAATTGGCGGCCAACTACATGGTATTAATGCAAGGCTTGGTGAGATAGATACATGCAGGAAAAGAGTGGAGACCCAATTGGGTTAATTGGCGGCCAACGTTCCACGACAAGCCGGAGCGCTTCCAGGCCAATTCTAAGGGGCAACCTGCAGGCCACATCGCCACCATATGCTTAGGGAATGACAAGGAGATCCAAATCAATCATGACCAAATGAAGCCAGCGGAGAAAGTCACTAGAGAGCCAGTCGATGTCGACCGACCCACTCGATGTCGACACCCTTGTCGATGTCGACCCTATCCAGGAGCACCTGAGATCAACCACAACAGTCGATGTCGACACCCCTGTCGATGTCAACCAGTCATCTTCACCACCTTGCGCCAATCCCGCTCCGCCAAAGAAGAAGCCACTTCCTTACCCCTCCAAGTCATCAAGGGACCCTGCGGATGTGAAGTTTCAAAGATTCGTGAAGGTACTCCAAGGCCTAAACGTCACCATGCCATTCACGGAGGCCCTTCATGAGATGCCATCAATCGCTGAGATCGCAGAGGAGTGCAGTAAGGTAGACTACCTGGAGAAGAGGAGTGATCCCAGGAGATTTTCCATTACAATTGGGCTTGGCCAATATCGCTACAAGGCCTTGTGCAACCTAGGGGCTAGCGTGAGCCTCATGCCTTTGTCAATATGGTAAAAAGTCAACATTGGAGCCTTGGAGCCGGTGGATATGAAGCTTTATATGGCCGACAACAACTTCGTGAAGCTCACATGCATAATTGATGTCGTCCCAGTAAAGGTGGGTAAGTTCTATGTACCCACAAATTTTATTGTACTTGATATGGTGGAGGATCCTACATGCCCCATCATCCTAGGGAGGCCGTTCCTAGCTACGACCGACGCTAATATCAGCATGAGGAAGGGACTATTGTCATTCACCATTGGCAATGAAGTCATCGAATTCTCCTTCAACTCTACTATGAAGGAGGTGAACCAAATGGAAGTCAAGGCCTTGCATGCAATATGAAGAGTAATCCCTTGTGACGAGCCAACAGAGAGGACCTTGACCCATGAAGAACTAGAGGAGAGGGCCATGGAGGCCCAAATGGAGGAACTTTTGGCTATTTGGCACCAAGCCGACGAAGAGGGTGAGCACGAGAAAGGAGTCGATGTCGACCACCTTGGAGCTAACCCTGATGCCAAAAGCCAAGTATGGGGTCGACGCAAACGAAGCACCCGAGACCGACCAAGGCCAATCGATATCGACTGGACCTACTCGAGATCGACTACCCCTGATCGACCTACCTCTATCGGTTGCACCTCCAGAGAAGAATCCACTTGATGTCGACTCCTATACTCGATGTCAAGCACTCCCTTATAGCATAAAAACTTAACGGTAAGTCTAGGTAAAGATCTTCATCCTTTAGAGCATCAGTCTAATATCTCTATTAAATGAGTATCCTTGTTTGTATGCCTTACTAACGTGAAAGGAAAGCCAATAATCGAATACAAGGTAGGCGACAAGGTGCTTATGGAACAATGTAACCTACTGGGATGCAAGAGAAAGGATGAGAGAAAAAGAGGATTGGTGACCATCTACAAAGTCTATCCAGAAAGGTTGGAGCTTAAGGATAAGAAAGGGACGATGTTCAAAGTAGAGCTTGAAAGCCCTGAAGAGGACTTGCGAGCCATATGGTCCCTTTATGTCCCTCCTTGGGTAGAAGAGCGGAAGAAATCAGCCTAGTGTCTATAAAATCTAGAGCATGTACATAGACGTTTTGATTTTTAGATAGCTTGGTTTTTAGGGTTTTGTTTTGGTTTTGAAACATTGAACCTTTTGAGTTTTCGGATATTTGGGTGAAGACTAACAATTGCAGGAATGAGACGCTGCAAAAGCACTCGATGTCAACCAAACAGGTCGATATCGACCAAGGGAAATTGAGCAGAGCAACTGTGATCGAGTCGAGATCACCCAGAGTTGAAGCAAGAGATCGAAGTCGATCAAAACAGTCGATATCGACACCCCAACTCGATCTCGACCTCCCCTGCAGACGTACCTGTTTTGAGTTGTTGCGATGTTTTCTAGTAAGTTCTCTTGAAATCCAATAATTATTTTATTTTTAGAGTGAGGACACTGTAAGATTTAAGTATGGGGTGGGGTAAAAGTATTCTTACATTATTTTGCTCAATAGTAATTTGTTAGTTTCTCTTAAACTTATTTAAGTCTTGTTTTAGCATACATGGTTAGTTCTTACATATTAGACATCATATATTCATATTTCTCACATGAGCATAAAGTTTATTCATAGATATTTTTGAGAAAAATTACCCCCATTAAAAAATTGAAAATTGTCATGGAAGTAGTTACAAGACTTGGCGATGCAAAAGTAGATCCGTTAAAGATATAACAATGAAATTGCCTAGTAAACAGAAGTCTCAATGAAGTGCGATTTTTTGAAAAAAAACATAAAAGGAGTAAAATTGGAAGTTGCTTTTGACATATGCATGATAATAGGATGGAAGACTTTATTTTCCATTCATGCATTATTCACGTTAACTATTACCCATGCTTATAGCCTTTACATCATATTAATGTCATATTTGCTTCACAAGTTCTTATATTGCCCATTTTTATACCTTTTTACCCATCCGAGTGTAAAGACCGAGTATAGTTATATGTTATGATTATTTTAATTAAATAGATTATTATTAAATTCAATTTGTAAATGTGAGAAAACCCGTCCTCGAGCGTAAATTTTGATTTTAAAATCCTTCCGGCATCTATTTAAATTTAGGACTTTGATGGATTTTGATTTTCGCTTTCGAGATCGAGCATTAATAAAAAAATTAATTTGAGCTACGAGTATTGATTGAAATTTATTTAATTTTCGATTATCTTGAAACTGAATTAAATTTGATTTAGTCGGGATTCGATCGGGCGAGCGGGTTTTGGATCTGTTCCGCTATTTTGAATTGGGTATAGTTGGGACCATATATTTATATATTTTCTTTTTCTTTTTCTTTTCTTTATCTCTCTCTCTCTCCCTTTCTCTCTCTCTCTCTCCCTCTCTCTCTCTCTCTCTCTCTCTCTCTCTCTCTCTCTCCTGCGGTCCCCCTTCCTCACCTCTGCAATTCACAAGCCCTTTTGTTGCCTTCTACCTACAATCCGAATCACAGCACATCTCCCCTCTCTTCTTTAATCTCCCACAAACCCACAAGTTCACCTCCGTCCTCTCTCCACCCTCTTTTATTTCTGAAACCCCTAACAACCACCACCATCTCCTTGCTCTGTTCTCGCCACCACCACTCCACCTTTGCTCAGCTGAGTACACCTCCACCATCTCTCCACCGTAGGCCCCTCCTCCACCTCCTTTTCCTCTGTGTTCCGGGAAGACAACGAGCCCACACCTCCCTTCCTCCTCCCTTCCTCCATTGAAGGCCGAGGAGCTCAAATCTCCCTGTGTTCGTGTCCGAGCGCCTCCGCTCCCTTTGGTTCCCCTATTTTCCGATTCAAGGATGGTGAGTCCTCTTCCTCTCTTTCTGCTCAGAAATGTGATAAAGCTCTACCATTAACTCTCCCTCTTTCGTTCGAGGCCAAGAACACACCGCTGCAGCCTCGGGGAGTCCAAGGACCTCTGGCCGAACGATTCCTGCAAGCCACGAAGACCTCGGTGAGCATTCGCCTCCCTCTTCCTTCCTTGTATGCTTTCTTGCTCCTTAGCCATCGGAAATAGGGCGGTCGGAGCCACCAGTCACCGCCGGCCCTCCCTCCTCTACCTCCTTCGATTTTCCAAACACAGAGGAGAGGCGGAGCCCCTGTTTCCTTCTTTCAGTCAAAATAAGGAAGAAGAAGATGTGGGCTTGGGCCTATTTTTGGTCCGGGTCCGGATCCCCTTCGGGTCCTCCCTTCCTCCTTTCACTGAATTCCGGTTTGGGTTTAATGGAGTGGGTTTGGGTTCAGTTTTGGCTTGGATCCGGGTCTGGGCTGGGTTTTAATTCGGAATTGGGCTTGGTTGGGCGGGCTGGTTTGTTATTTTTTTGTTATGTTATATATATATATATTGTGTTATGTATTTATATATATATATACCTATATATATTATATGATTTTAATTATTCTGATTTTGGGCAAATATATATATATATATATTTATATGTTCTGAAATTATTAATATTTATATTTAAAAAGGTTTTAAAAGGGGTATTAATTGATATGGTGTTATAAATATATTTATGGATTGTTTTGAGATTATATGATTAGTAAGTATTAAATTATTTGAATATTATTATTATTTTGGATTTTGGTTATTGTTTTAAAATAATATTGATTGACTTATTTAATTGATGCATTTCAAAGGGATTTAACTATGTGAGCTAGGATTTTAAAGTAAATTGTTGGTTTTGATTTATAAGTATTATTTGTAATCTTAGAATTATTATGATGATTTAGTGTTGAGAATTATTTATATAATGTTTTGAAATAAGAAACATGCCGGAATTGTTTTATAATATGATTTTTGGAAATTGGTTTTAAGGCTTAAGTGTTAATGTCGGAATTTGGCCCAGTATGAGTTGAGAAATCATTTTGAATATGAGTTGACTTAATTTGGGATTTATGAGTTCGAAAATATGGTTGGTATGATTTTATCAATGGGTTTGATTGAAAGAATGATTTTGGTCTATTTGATCGTATCGGAAAGGTTTTGGAAAACGGTTTTACTATCGGTCGCTTTTGAGGATGTTGAGAACGTGGGTTCGTGAGTATGAATCTCGATCTGGTAGCTCATGAAAATGACTTGATGATAGGTGTGTATTGCTTTTGGATTGCTTTGGACTTGCATTTGGGCCCTTGCTTGTGTTATCTTGCTGTTCTGCATCAACAAGTAAGTATCCTACGGGACTTACTTAGTAACCTGGACCTCCTGCCTGATGTGTCATGTAATGTGTAATTTTGTTGCATATTAAAGCATGCCATGTAGTATCATGCTAGGATTGCATTGAACTGAGCATGTGTTTACTTTGTGTGTTTGAAACACAACGGCCGTTATCTGTGATAGTCCTAGAGTCTTTGCTAGGGTCATAGGGTAGCCCAGCCCCATCGGGTGCCCTGAGTCTATCGAGTCGATATGAGCATGATGATAGCCCAGCACCATCGGGCATGTTTAATTTATATTTAATTTATGTTATGATGATGATACCGTGGGTGAGTGCACCACCACAAGGATATGCTATGCTATAGCAACGAACTTGCCAGTCTCTGCACTAACGGGAAGGGGTGCAGAGGTAGGAGAGGGATATGCCACTTGGCATTGTTTTGGGTCCTTTACAGTTCTTTTCCGCATATTATATATACTAGGGGCATGATAGTGTGATTTAAATCTTGTACCGCATTAGTCATCTTTTATTTAGGCATAGGCATGTTATGTGGCCTCAGCGCGGTCAGAGGACCCGCAGGCGATCACCAGGCTTGACTTCGTGGATAGTGTTAGGTTCCGCTCTTGTTGCTCCATGCTTCTATGACGGGGAAACCTTTTGGCGAATCGAAGAATCCGGCTAATATATTCTAACTTGACAAATGGCAAATCACCCACTTTGTTTTGGTTTTGACCCGGCTCTGCTGTGGCATTTGTATCTAAACCGTACTTCCGCCTTACTTTCGTTTAAATTGTATTTCTGAGATTTCGACTGATTAGAGGTTTAAAACCTCGACCCGTACCTGAATTGCAACATCCGAACGAAGGTATCCGACCTTCGAAACGTATCCCGGATATTTATATCCGGGCCGTTACAAAGTTGGTATCAGAGCCAGGTTGTGCAATTCGGGTGCGCTAGGGTCGAGTGTATGTTTTGGAAAACCGCCCATGGATTTCGAAAGATTTGAAAGCATTTTAAAGGGGCAAAATGAACTTAAGATGCCTAACTCAATTGGACTAAATATGAACTTGGCTTATGATAAAAGAGGAGAACCAACTAATAAGGGATCGAGTGGGTAGAAACGGCGCTAGACCATCCCTATTGGATATAGTCGGAAATGGGTAGGCGAAATACTAGGTTGTTCTTTACAGATGGGTCGGGAAGACTCCAAAGAGGTCGTTATATGTGGCATTGACTGATTCTTTGTTGAGTGCTTGATATGTTAAAGATTGATTGTTATGTTCTGACTATTTAATGAATATTGAACGATCTGTGCGAACGGGATAGCGGGAGTACCCTTCTTCTTCTTATATGGTTAAGCTCAGTTTTGTGGAACCACCCCTTTCCTTATGAACCCTTTTGACAATTCAATCGAGTCCTCCCTTCGAATATCGGTCTTCCACGGGAATTGGGTTGGTGAACACATGGTGTCGGGAATCATGATTGAATATAAAGGATGCCCGAGAGAGTATTGGAAGAGGGTCCTTGATGAAATTCCGTGTTAGGGAGTGAGATGTTTACGAGGTTGTCCTTATCAATTCTTATGACGATCCATTAGTGTCTTCTTACCACGAAAAGTCGTATCCGAGTCTCACGGGAAAGATGGGTGATGGGTCAGTTGGGAAGAGTCAATGTTGCCCTTATGAACCCCTATCGAGTTATCTTGATTGCCCTGTTCATGATTGTGTGATTCTATATGCACTACTCCTTGACCTACAATTGATCCTTAGTGTGAATTTGTGCTTATGTGCTTTGATACTCATGATGACCATTGTATAGGTTCGAACTACATTTATTATGTCCATATCATCCCGACATGATCTATTTAGTTTATTACATTGTCATACTCGGGCACGATTATAGATGTCATATGTTAGGAAGTTGTACAATTGATGTACTCCCCATGAATAGGTTCATGATAGTGTGATTGACTCTTCTTTATATGAATGCCTCATAAGATGTACTCTTTAGCATGCTAGCCGATTATGCCTCGATGCTTATCATTCATTCTGTGACAAGAATCTATAGCATGCCCACCTATTCTGTGATTAACTGTTGTGGATTATTCTAGTAACTGTTATGCGTTAATTGTGATAAGTGAGAATATGGTAGTGTGAACGAGTCTTGATAAATACATGTTCTATCCTAGTATACATCAATTTGAACTCATGTCCTCATATTCTAGCCATGTTGCTTAGACTTGCTCTATACCTCGTTGCGTTTTCCTCTCGTGCCACTATGTCGTTGAGATGTGATTGAATGAACTCTTGCATACCGTCGTATTAGCCAGTCAAGCGCATGTATGTACCATATGTTATATTGAACCACTAGTAACATGTTGGGCCCTTGGTTGTGACTTGTGCGAATTCTACTTTGCCTACGTTATTGTTGATTCACTCTTGGACTAGGTACCTGATAGCGTGGCTCTTTCCTCTTTCTGTTCTCTTAACATGTTTCACTCGTCCTGATGAGTTTAATGTTGAATTCGATGATTGACTAGCTTTTCGTGATGATCAAACCTAGCATGCTTACATGGTAAAGATGTCTATTACTCTATGATGGCTTCTCGTGCTTGTATGAACCTATGACTTGACACCCCGCTTGATCATACACCACTCTATATCATGATTTTGCACCTGCATGACGCATGAATATCGGAATGAACCTAGTTGAATTACTCTAGTTGTACTCATGTTCGATGTGTGCTATTAGTATCATGTGGAGCTTATGACTTCCAATATGACCTGCTGAATGATTTCATATCATGCTTGTTCTATAATGTGACAGCTATCGTACCATATATGTACTCTATGATGGTTCTTTCTTAGCATGATTATAACCTAGCATCCATGATGTCCATCTTGTTGCTTTTGATGATGCCTCATGTTTCGTGAACATTATGTTGAACTCCTCTTAATGAATCTTGACTATGCTTGTATCGTAGTATGTATCGCTAGTATCATGTAGGATCGATGCTCTCTACATGGATCTCGTCATAGGATTTCGTGCCATACATGACCTAATATGTGATCATTGTTGTTAGATGTGATAGTTACTATGCTGCTCTTATGTGTCATTGTATGACGCGTCATCTGATTGTTATAATATACCTTGCCATGATATATTTTGACTCATTTGTTGATTTGTATACCATGCTTTTACATTGTTCATATGCATGTTGATCGTTATCTTCACTAAATTCCGCATGACATCGAATCATAGATGATCATTTTTTGTTCCGTCTATCTTGCTTGAAGCTGCTAGGCATATCTGCTTCTAGGGAATATTAGAATGTTAGCTTATTTCACATACATCAGCATCGGACTTGATTGTGCCTTTGATATGAATACGAATGTTGCCCCGGGATAGGTGCATGTTAGTGTGGATTAATGTGATGGATATGCTCTATGATGGATTTGTTCTTGTTGTCACCATTGTAACCTCATGGACTTCCATAGAGGCATCGTTACTATTCTCGGGTCGGAGTCTTGTCTCTAGTCGTGTCATCCGTAGATTTGGTCCTTTTTGTCTCCGAGAGAAATATTGGGTCGTCCTCTCTTGTCACTCCCCTATCTCCGCTAACTTAGACTCCTACGCGTTACTTTGGATGAGCGACCGCATGGAAAATGGGATCGGGAAGTCGAATAGCGATAGAGCAGCGCAGCGGAAGCGTGGGCCCATAACCCACGGACCTCAAGATCGATAATGTCGACGGAACAAGCTCGCTTCGAGAATTACGATTGTTGAGTACGATATGACTTGCAGGTGGGGGCATCCTCTATTCGAATTGCTAACCCTTTCTGAGCTTGTTGATGATGATATTGCACTGACTTGATGTTGAAAGCTGCTTGTTGATGTGATGATATGATTCGATGCCTTACAGTCCTAATGTGCCACGATGACTTGATGTGATGCTATTCTGAGTTTCTAAGCATGATCTAAATTCCTTTCCTATATAGTATGAACTGCAAATGCCGAGAATCTGAACTGTTTATTAGCTAAGATTATGATGAAACTTGCTAGTTTGAATTGACTTTATTCATATATGGTGTTATGTGATAATTTCGAGCATGACAGTAAATTGAGACTTTTGATACTTGTTGCAATGCTTATTGATGCTAGTTGATATGATGTAGTCCTTATGTGCAATAATGTCCATGATTGCTTCTTCTTTGAACATGTGAGTGAGGTCCTTTTGCCTGAGCGGTCAGAGAGTGGAGAAAGGTTTGGAGCGATTAGAATGATCGACAGTGGTAAGGGAAAGTTGCTGAAGAGGGGTGTTGATTTAGGTTGGACCGAGTGGGTTCAGGAATTATAAGAGGTAATGCTTGATGATTTCGATGAGCTCCTAGGTGAATCTCGGATAAGGGTATGATTAGGGATAGGCTGGTTAGGTAGTAACCGAGAAAATTTTATTGAAGATGCGTGGTTAGAAGGGTTCTACGTTGTGATACCTTGGGAAGAGTGAGAAATGTAAGGAATGACCCTTGGGGTATTTGGGAACATAGAGTGAGAGTGTACTCGGGTGTGAAAACAGAGATGGGGGTTGAAGTCTTAGAGGTGGATTGTTAGTGAGGGTGCTTGGCGGGAAGATGTGTGAGATTAAAGGTCGGAATGGATTGGGGTTTCTTCTGTGGGATGTTATACGAGTAGGTGAGTTTAGATGAGGATTGGTTTTGGCTTGGGAGTTGGGAACGAGCGAGCGGGGCCGCGTTTTATTTTAACTTGTATGATGTGCAAATTTTCTTAATTATGTGATTAGTTAATATGTACTGGCATGATGTTAGATAGCGACCATGATAAACCTGATACGACCTGATATTACATGTTGATATGCAATATTGAAATCCAGTTGGCAGTAACAAGTATGATCATGATATAATGATACATTGCTATCCTACTATGTTGTTCTAGAAGCATGTTATAATGTGTTGTATGAATCATGAGATGATGATATATTGCTATGTGAGAGCATGATGTTATATTATGACCAGGAGATGTTAAATGACGAATATTGATTTGGATAATGAATCTGACTTATATATATATATGAGATAATGGTGCGTGATTGCTAAGTGCTCGTTATATGACATTGTATGAGTTGAGATGATGTTTTGCGAGTATGCTGACGTTTGATGATTTACATATTGACTGACCTTCCCCTTTGCTGAATCTTAATAACCTGACCTTGTTGTGTTGATGTGTTGATAATGGGTTTTGGTTCATTGATTCTGTGATGAGAGATACTTTTATGATTTCTAGTGTGATGTTGTGACGTTGTTATGATTTTGTTATGTTGTGAGATGCATATTACGACTTTTAGTACGATGTGGAGGTGTTGATGTGACCTTGTGGCACTACTCTGGTATATGTTGAGACTTGGTGTGTGATGCGTTGATTGGAGATTGGATGGTTATACAATTATGCATTCTTATGGCTTATGCATCTTGCTTGAATTGAGACTGATAGATTGATTCGATTTTGGAACCTAGGAAGAGAATATGGGATTAGCCCTTAGTTGTGGATGGCTCCACCTCCTACCCTCGGAATTTGATTGATTGGTATGTGTGAAGCTGATTTGGTTTTCGCCAGATTTTTGACAAAATCTTGATTTGAAAGGATTTGACTTGTTTTGGTGTAAAGTTGCTTGATTAAAAATTGAATTTGAAGATTTTGAGCGGTTTTAAAAATGGCCAACTTGGGGTTTTAAAGAAGTTGAGAGTTTCAATGATTTGGATGGCAATCTTTCCATTTACAAAGCACTTTGAGATTTACGAACTGGATTTACATTATGACGTCTCACGAAGTGGATACAAGCATTGTATAGGGGCGCTTATAGATAGCTTGCTAAGACCTAGTCGGACGCTATAATGCTTTTAGAGTCGTGATACTTCCGAAAGGTCGAAGCAAGGATGTGATGGGGGGCGCTTATTACACACTTGACTAGACCAATTGGAGATGTCACGACCATGACCAGGATGTCGTGAGAATCCCGAAAGACGCAACCGGGACGATTACAAGATCCTTGTACATGGTCCTCGGACTCGCCGATTTCAAACTTCATCCCCTTTGTTTTAAATGATTTTAGTCTCGGGGACGAGACTTGTTTTTAGAGGTGGATAAATGTAAAGACCGAGTATAGTTATATGTTATGATTATTTTAATTAAATAGATTATTATTAAATTCAATTTGTAAATGTGAGAAAACCCGTCCTCGAGCGTAAATTTTGATTTTAAAATCCTTCCGGCATCTATTTAAATTTAGGATATTGATGGATTTTGATTTTCGCTTTCGAGATCGAGCATTAATAAAAAAATTAATTTGAGCTACGAGTATTGATTGAAATTTATTTAATTTTTGATTATCTTGAAACTGAATTAAATTTGATTTAGTCGGGATTCGATCGGGCGAGCGGGTTTTGGATCTGTTCCGCTATTTTGAATTGGGTATAGTTGGGACCATATATTTATATATTTTCTTTTTCTTTTTCTTTTCTTTATCTCTCTCTCTCTCTCTCTCTCTCTCTCTCTCTCTCTCTCTCTCTCTCTCTCTCTCTCTCTCTCCTGCGGTCCCCCTTCCTCACCTCTGCAATTCACCAGCCCTTTTGTTGCCTTCTACCTACAATCCGAATCACAGCGCATCTCCCCTCTCTTCTTTAATCTCCCACAAACCCACAAGTTCACCTCCCTCCTCTCTCCACCCTCTTCTTGTCGTCTGCCCCCACCTCTTCTATTTTTGAAACCCCCAACAACCACCACCATCTCCTTGCTCTGTTCTCGCCACCACCACTCCACCTTTGCTCTGTTGAGTACACCTCCACCATCTCTCCACCGTAGGCCCCTGCTCCACCTCCTTTTCCTCTGTGTTCCGGGAAGACAGCGAGCCCACACCTCCCTTCCTCCACCCTTCTTCCATTGAAGGCCGAGGAGCTCAAATCTCCCTGTGTTCGTGTCCGAGCGCCTCCGCTCCCTTTGGTTCCCCTATTTTCCGATTCAAGGATGGTGAGTCCTCTTCCTCTCTTTCTGCTCAGAAATGTGATAAAGCTCTACCATTAACTCTCCCTCTTTCGTTCGAGGCCAAGAACACACCGCTGCAGCCTCGGGGAGTCCAAGGACCTCTGGCCGAATGATTCCTGCAAGCCACGAAGACCTCGGTGAGCATTCGCCTCCCTCTTCCTTCCTTGTATGCTTTCTTGCTCCTTAGCCGTCGGAAATAGGGCGGTCGGAGCCACCAGTCGCCGCCGGCCCTCTCTCCTCTTCCTCCTTCGGTTTTCCAAACACAGAGGAGAGGCGGAGCCCCTATTTCCTTCTTTCAGTCAAAATAAGGAAGAAGAAGACGTGGGCTTGGGCCTATTTTTGGTCCGGGTCCGGATCCCCTTCGGGTCCTCCCTTCCTCCTTTCACTGAATTCCGTGTTGGGTTTAATGGAGTGGGTTTGGGTTCAGTTTTGGCTTGGATCCGGGTCTGGGCTGGGTTTTGATTCGGAATTGGGCTTGGTTGGGCTGGCTGGTTTGTTATTTTTTTGTTATGTTATATATATATTGTGTTATGTATATATATATATACCCATATATGTTATATGATTTTAATTATTCTGATTTTGGGCAAATATATATATATATATATATATATATATTTTTATGTTATGAAATTATTAATATTTATATTTAAAAAGGTTTTAAAAGGGGTATTAATTGATATGGTGTTATAAATATATTTATGGATTGTTTAGAGATTATGTGATTAGTAAGTATTAAATTATTTGAATATTATTATTATTTTGGGTTATGGTTATTGTTTTAAAATAATATTGATTGGCTTATTTAATTGATGCATTTTAAGAGGATTTAACTATGTGAGCTAGGATTTTAAAGTAAATTATTGGTTTTGATTTATAAGTATTATTTGTAAGCTTAGAATTAGTTTGATGATTTAGTGTTGAGAATTATTTATATAATGTTTTGAAATAAGAAACATGCCGGAATTGTTTTATAATATGATTTTTGGAAATCGGTTTTAAGGCTTAAGTGTTAATGTCGGAATTTGGCCCAATATGTGTTGAGAAATCATTTTGAATGTGAGTTGACTTAATTTGGGATTTATGAGTTCGAAAATATGGTTGGTATGATTTTATCAATGGGTTTGATTGAAAGAATGATTTTGGTCGATTTGATCGTATCGGAAAGGTTTTGGAAAACGGTTTTACTATCGGTCGGTTTTGAGGATGTTGAGAACGTGGGTTCGTGAGTATGAATGTTGATTTGGTAGCTCATGGAAATGACTTGATGATAGGTGTGTATTGCTTTTGGATTGCTTTGGACTTGCATTTGGGCCGTTGCTTGTGTTATCTTGCTGTTCTGCATCAACAGGTAAGTATCCTACGGGACTTACTCAGTAACCTGGACCTCCTGCCTGATGTGTCATGTAATGTGTAGTTTTGTTGCATATTAAAGCATGCCATGTAGTATCATGCTAGGATTGCATTGAACTGAGCATGTGTTTACTTTGTGTGTTTGAAACAGAATTGCCGTTATCTGTGATAGTCCTATAGTCTTTGCTAGGGTCATAGGGTAGCCCAGCCCCATCGGGTGCCCTGAGTCTATCGAGTCGATATGAGCATGATGATAGCCCAGCACCATCGGGCATGTTTAATTTATATTTAATTTATGTTATGATGATGATACCGTGGGTGAGTGCACCACCACGAGGATATGCTATGCTATAGCAACGAACTTGCCAGTCTCTGCACTAACGGGAAGGGGTGCAGAGGTAGGAGAGGGATATGCCACTTGGCATTGTTTTGGGCCCTTTACAGTTCTTTTCCGCATATTATATATACTAGGGGCATGATAGTGTGATTTAAATCTTGTACCGCATTAGTCATCTTTTATTTAGGCATAGGCATGTTATGTGGCCTCAGCGCGGTCAGAGGACCCGCGGGCGATCACCAGACTTGACTTCGTGGATAGTGTTAGGTACCGCTCTTGTTGCTTCATGCTTCTATGACGGGGAAACCTTTTGGCGAATTGAAGAATCCGGCTAATATATTCTAACTTGACAAATGGAAAATCACCCACTTTGTTTTGGTTTTGACCCGGCTCTGCCGTGGCTTTTGTATCTAAACCGTACTTCCGCCTTACTTTCGTTTAAATTGTATTTCTGAGATTTCGACTCATTAGCGGTTTGAAACCTCGACCCGTACCTGAATTGCAACATCCGAACGAAGGTATCCGACCTTCGAAACGTATCCCGGATATTTATATCCGGGCCGTTACACCGAGAGATTATTTTATGAAATGGAAGTTATATTATGGAGTTGTTATATGGTTGTTATGTCGTGAAGTTATTGTAAAGTTGATGGCAGGAATTTATAATGGAAAATTTAATGAGTGAAAAGAAAATCCGGTCACCTAGGAGTTACGTGAATCGACCCTGCTTGCAGAGGATAAAATTCACGCAAGATGGGACACAAGGTGAGGAGTCCGAAGTGCTAAGTATCCGGGGCCATTGATGACACCCATGTTTGCGACCCGCGAGAAGGAAGCGTTAAAGTTAGAGAGATAAAAGCATATAAGTGAAAAAAGCAAAGATCATTATGAGGAAAAAGAAATGTGGAAATCACAAAGGAGAAAGTGCATTAAAGGAAGAAAGTTTGAAAGTTTCTCCCCTGATTAAGCACCACATTGTCGAATAAAGCCCACCACTATACCTTTTACCCACTCTTCACCATTGCGCATAAAAGTCCTCTTGATTATTAATGCTATGTTACAAATTGTGTTTTTGCATAACCCTCCTTTTGTGTGAGATGTTGCTTTTCATTCACATGCATGGATTTGAAGGCAATAGTACCTTTGCGAGGATGGTAATTGATTGTAGGCTTATATGAGAATGGATCTACAATGTTGAGAGTATAGTCCTTCCCCTGAATGACCAATAAGAGTATTGCTTGAGGACAAGCAAGCTTAACTATGGAGTGTTTGATGTGCGCATATTTCACCATGTTTCATGCTTACATTTATTCTGTTTTTATGCATATTTTATACTTTCGGGTTGGAAAAGTAGTGAATTTGTGTAGTTTGAGTTTAATTGCAAGATATAGAGGTCTACACAAGTTTTGGTTTGATTTCGAAGAAAACGGAGCATTTTGGAGTGAAGACAAGACACTAAAGAAGAGCTCGATCTCGAGCAGAACTCGATCTGGACCTAGAGAGTCAATATCGACATATGCACCCTAGGTCGACTGAAGGAAAAGAGCCAGATCGAGACAAAGGCAATTTTGACCACAATAAACCATGTCGACTCGGCATGAAGCACTTGATATCGACAGGTCCACTAGACATCGACTTGAACCGCAGAGGCGTAAGAGACACGGATTGGGCCGGATCTTTAGAAGATTTACATAGCCACGAGATATTCTATTATCTACCAAGATCATCTATCCTTAGGAGTATATTCCAAGCATGTTAACGAATATTACCTATTTTATTATTTTATTTTACGATATAATTTAGTTTAGATAGAATTTCCTTTTATCAATCTTAGTAGGATTAGGACTCCAATCCTTGGTTAGCAAGGGTTGTGAGGCTATAAATACAGCTCTAGGGGGCTGGCTTTAGATATTCAATCATCCAACAATCATTCGATCAAGCAAGAAGGAGAAGAGCGAGTAGGAAAGAGAGATAGAGAGAAGGCGGTGGTTATACGATTAAAGTTTCCTTTCAAAGTTTAATGCAAAGTTTATTTCTTTATTTAAAGATGTTTTCCCTGATGAGGCGTGAGTAGTCGTCTTACTTCTAGGGTTGGGGTGAGCCCGACAATAGCCATGTAAGTATGCTTGAATTCCTTATTTGGTTATGCGATTTCATCTTCTACCCCGCACTCAATCCTTTATGAGAATTTAGGATCATTCCTTATTTACCTTATATGAAGCGAAAGTGGATTATATATGTGAATTTGGATAGTAATTAGGTTTTGGCTATGAAAGTTGACTAAGTCGATGGTCACCACTCGATATCAAGTACACTGCATCGAAGGAAAGTAAGTCGATGGTCTTCTGAGTCGACTGGAAAGCATTGACCCACTTGACATTGACCTACCTAGTCGATATCGAGTACCCTTGTTTCTTCTGTAGGTTTCACAAATCGACATGCATCACTAGGAATCGACAGCCCCTGTCGATATCGACCTATCAACTCGATATCGACGATTTTGATCGACACAGCACAAGAACTTCAAAAACTATTCAAGAAACCGCTGACTCTCATCCTCGAGGATCGATCCTGATTTCCTACTGCTGCATCGGGAGGGAGTCTTGAATTTATTTGCAAAGAAAGGGAGTTGCTTTGGTTCACATTTATTTACATATTTTATTTACTCAATTCCCCCCCAAAAATCAACCAAAATGAGGACAATAATGCATGGACATGGAAAATTGACACAAGCCCTAAAATTAAGAATTTCTTATGGAAACTAGATCAGAAAGGGATCCCAATAACAAACCGCTTATTCCAAAAAGGGATATTTGTACCAACTACATGTGCACTTTGCAACAACAACAATGAGGATGAAACACACTCTTTTTAGAATGCCAGTTCATTACGCCCCACCTTCCAAGATCCATACGAAACAATTAGGCTCTATCCAACCTAACAGCCAACTCAAGAGACTTCCCATAAATTCTGTCCCTATTCGGGAACACTCTCACAAAAACAGAAATAGAGAAATTAACTGTCACATGATGGACAACTTGGCACATCAAAAACCAAGTTATCTTTAGAAATGAACTCATTCCGAATCAGGAATGCTTTAAACGCATCATCACAGCAAATCTGGAAAACTAGAAGAAAACCTCCATCCTAGATAAAGACGATGAGACACATAGTGATCGAATAAATCCACAACCAAAAAAGCAACCTAAAACTACAAAATGGCGAAGACCGGCTGTTAGCACCCTAAAATTAAATCTCGACGGTTCTACCCTATACTACAAGGATAGTTCAAATGGTTATATTATATGAGATTGGGAAGGCAGTACCATCCACATTGGACATAACAAGATTGGCAATCAAACCCCGCTCAAAGCGGATGCCTTAGCGCTAAAAGATGGTGTCTCCCGAATTCGATAAATGGGTATAAACAAAATACAAATCGAAGGGGATTCCCATATAATTATAAACCACCTAAAAGACAACTCCACTTGCCCATGGGAAATCGAATTGATAATGTCTCATATTAAAACACTATTATCAATGGTGAGGGAAGTGTTCTTCTCTCACATTCTCCGTTCTGGCAACAGAGTGGCTGATAAGGTTACACACCTTTGCCACTCAGCCAGTGGTCTTGACATCCACACCAACCCAGGTCTTCTGGACCTCATTCGTAAGGATGCTCTCGAGTAGGTTATTCCACCTGAACTATTACCCAATAAAAAAAAGTGATTTTCTTGGGTATTGTTAGCGCTTTGAGGACCCAAATATAGATTACACGAATGGTAAATGTGGGCCCAAATTTCGGCCGCAGACTTGTGTTTGGACATTTTATTGAACTCAATTGAACAAATCAGTGTTCATATTTGAATTAATCGAGCTTAAATTTGAATTTAAAATTGCGCTCATATATGATGTGCTTAAATTAAACATTTTATAAATATTAAGTAATTTTATTTGGTCTTGATATAGTAAATTAAAGGAAATTTTACAATTTTCATAAATTCAAGCTTAAATTTAGTCAAACCGAGCTTTGAATCAAACTTAAAAAATATATACATACTCGGATCATCTCCCTAGAACTTAAATCCCTTTGTTTTCAAGCCTTCCTAGTCTATCCACGTGTTTAGCTTTAAGATTTTTTTTTGTTTTTTTCCACTTTTGCTCCTCTCTCCTTCATAGTCCCACGTTATTTCTCCCACTATCTTCATATTCTCCATCTCTAATTCTCAGTAACTGCATCTTCTCAAGCGATTTGTTTTTGGCTTTCTCCAACTCCTTCAATCAAGTTTTGTTTTTCGTCTCTCTCTCTCTCTCTCTTTCTCTCTCTCTCTCTCTCTCTCTCTCTCTCTCTCTCTCTCTCTCGCTCTGGATTGTTTTCGGATATCTTTCCTTTTCGGATATCTCTCCTTTTGTGTTCAGATTTACTTAGATTTTATCCCGAATCTTTTTAGATTTAGATAGATGCTTTTAGATATTATTACCTAAAGATAGAATATTAGGTTTTAAGCATAAATTAAACCCTAGGATCAAATTTAATTCATTCTTCATCATATGTACATTCGAAGAGAAGGAGAGAAACATTTTTAGAGTTTTTTATAAAGCGCTTTGAAGTGTGCTTGTGCGAGAGCTTGAGCACGCCTTTTGAGGCATCTTGTGACATAGTTGAGTGAATCGAGGTGTTGAACTTTTCCCGGATTTTAGTTTTAATTTTAGAATTATTTTCTCCCCGAATCTATGTCTTTGCAATGCTCACCATGAATATGCGTGGGTAGTTTCTCTTTTTCAAGGGTTGGAGTGAGCCCAACCATAGCTGTGTGTGATCCCTATGAATCTATGATTTGAATGCTTTTTATCCATCATTTCCCCTCTTGTGGTTAATCCTTGATGAAAGTTAATGAATTTCTTCTTTGCAATTTGATTGAAAAAGAGAATTGTAAATTGGAATGGATAATTAGGGTTTTGAGATAAAAGTTTATTAATCCTAATTAAAGGTTGAGATAGGTAAAAAATTGATCAATTTGCCAAAAGTTAATTGATATGTTAGTGTTGTTGAAGAAAGTCAACACTTTCATGTGATAAAGGCGTGATATTTGTGATTCTTTGATGTTTGCATGCATTTCTATTGTTGCAGTAATCCCTACACCTTATAAGCTTTGTACATATTGATAAAAACCCTAAAGCATTCGATTTTTACAGCCCTGAAATCCACCCTTTCTTGCTATTTCTTTGCCCTAGATAAATAAATAAGGAACCGACTCTCTCTCGTGGTCGAATGTGATTTCGTTGTACTCAGCGAGGTCTTGATCTTATAAGATTATTTAATTGCTAGGTTGATCAAGAAAGCCTTTCATCAGTAGCCTTTTAACCTTTTTTTTTATCAAGAAACCCTTGCATCAGTCCCTGCTAGTCTACCAACCAACGACATCATTGCGGATACATATGCAAAGTTCCGTATCTAGATGTGGATCTGCTGCATTCGAAGTTTGAACATGTGAGCAATACGATCCGTACACCAGTTAATTTCCTTACAGAGATGGGAAATTGAGACGACCTCGAACTCAAGAAGCAGAAGTCGGATGTCGGGGAGAAGGACTTCGATCTCCAGGTGCACTGCCAGCCACCATTAAAAGCATTTATAATCATCAGGTTGTCACCCTCTACCATAATGCATGTGATGTGCGCCTAAATTGCCATATTTTCCATACACATTTATGTCCATTTTGTCGATATTTGCATGCATAATGGTTGGGAAAGCATAAGAATAGTGTAATTTATGATTATTTGCCAAATATAGAGGTCTACACGAGTTTTTAATTTCGTAGAAATCGAGACAAAAATGGATCAATTTGGACAACAGAAGACGAGCTGAAAAACAACTTGAAGTCTACTGAAGAGTCGAAATCAACCTATACACTTGATATCGAGTGAAACAGAGCACCAGGAATCGAGTAGAGGAAGAAGAGAGCATGTCAACATAGAGAGGTCGATATCGACTTAACATAATCGATATCGAGTGCCCTAAATCGAGTGAATTGATAGAAGTCAAGTGCCAATCCGAGGTCGAGTAGAATTGCTCGAGATAAAGAAAAGAAGAGGTCAATATCGACATGTGCTGGTCGATATCGACTGCTACTGCAGACAAATCCGACGCTGTTTTTGATAGAATTCTATCTGAAGGCTTACAATTATCCTAAAGTCGATATCTTGTATCCATTCCTACCAGACATGTTATCCTTTATGGTGAATTTGATATTTACCTAAGGAGTTATAGTTATTTACTTATTTTAGTTTTATCTTAGGAATAAAGATAGATTTTCTTATCCTTGGATAGCGAGGTTAGAAGTCTATAATTAGAGGCCATTAGGGATGAGTTTAATCATTCAAGTTCAGTCATCCAACATTGAAGCAATAACGCATAGAATAGTTAGAGAGAGGGAGAGAGAGCCGAGTGGGGTGTAGGAAGCGAGAGCGGAATTGGCTTTGTTCGGTTGTACTCTTTCTTTTGCAAATTTAATTCAAAGTAGTTTCTTTTCAACAATGATGATTGCAATGATGTTAAGGCACGAGTAGTTCCCCTACTTCTAGGGTTGGGGTGAGCCCGACGATAGCAATGTAAGTTTGTGCATCAAAGGTATGATTTTTATGCGATTCCGTCTTCTATCTTATGCATGATCCTTTGCGAGAGTTGAGGAGATTCATTATTTGCATTATTGAAGCAAAAGCCAATCATATTGTGAATTTGGATTAGTCATGAAATTGGATAGTAACTCTTAGGTTTTATGCGAGAGCCTCTATTCACCTAATTGTTGGTAACGAAAGTTATTTGACGGAAAGGCATCATCTTTCATGAATTTGGCATAATACTTACATGATTATCGTTGTGGCATGAATCCCCGACCTTGGAAGCTTTTAGTTTATAGATGTTCATATAAAATCTGTGTTTTTATTCTGTCCACCCTTCCATCATCATTCTTACATTCTTCGGACTCTTTTCCGACAAAATTTTCTACGTTTACAGTTTCTGTTGAAGACTCGATTTCGACTGCAGAGGTCGATATCAAGTGCTGACATCGATATCGAGTGAACAAATCGACGTCGACTGTGTCTGTTTTGTCTTCTCCAGGAATCTATTGGAAATTGACCAGAACTGAGGTCGATATCAACTGCACTACTCGATATCAAGTGGTCTTTTGGAGTCAAAATTTGATCGTGTTTGCAAGCTTAGGAAGCGCTGACATACCTCTTCGTGGATTCGATCCTGAATTACCCTACCCCTACATCGGGAGGGATTCTTGTATTTTATTTTCTTGGACAAGGGAGTCGGTTTAGTTTGATATCATATTTGATATTTTATTTAGCGACCCCAAGCTTTTCTCAAGTTCTTTTCTTAGTGCTGATTTTGGAGGTTTATGCGATGCCCTGATCGCAAACCTATCTTGGAAAGTATAGACGAGCCCAAACGTTTTCTGCATCTTCGAAACAGAGCTATCAGAATCATGGCGGATAACGAGACGCAGGCTCAAATCATAGAGCGATTGAGGAAGGAGATAGTGGACCATAACACTACAATCGCCAATGAAAGGGCCGTTGTAGCTGCAGATAGACCCCGCACTGATAGAGAGAAGGATACGTGCAGACAAGCCTAGGAGAGGCTCAATCAGTATCCACAGACGGCGATGCAATACATGCATCCGCCGCTCCATGTTCCTGAATCTGCAATTCTTATTCCTCCCTCTAACTATGAGATAAAGATAAACTTCCTGTCTGAAATTAAAAGAAATACTTTTGAAGGAAGAACTAATGAATGACCCTTGCAACATATTTCTACATTCATGGATTTATGTGAGACTATAGTTGATGGTGCAAACTTAGAACATGTTAGACTAAAATCCTTTCGATGGTCTCTTGCAGGGAAGGCTTTACAATGGCTAGAAAGCTTGGCTCCACGCTCGCTGAGGACATGGGCAGAGGTGAAAGATGCGTTCCTAAACAAGTTCTTTCCTCCATCTAAAATGGCGATGTTGCGGCAAAGGATCACGACTTTCAAAAAAAGCCAGGTGAGACATTGGCACAGGCGTGGGAGCGCTTTAAGGATTTATTGAGATCATACCCTATGCATGGGCAATTACCATATGTCATCCAGGAGATCTTCTACAACTCCCTTGATGCGCCGAATAAGGAGAGAATCAACTGTTACACCTCCTATCGGTACATTGAGCTTACACCAACGGAGGCCTGGGACACAATTGAGAGGCTAGTCAAATTTGATAACACATATGGGACTTCTGCGGCCTATGACTCAAGGCCTGCCCCATTTATGCCACTCTATGAGCCTCCAAAGGAGATTGATCCTGATGTGGGGCAACAATTCCCCAACGATCAGACACGCCACCTACAAAAGAAAGTTAGGTTCCTCTCAAACAACCAAGCTTGTTAAGAATGTGGCTCAACAAGGCACAACAACAACGCCTGCCCACATCTTGAGCAAGTCAGCATGGCGGAACAACATGAAGAAGCTAAGTGGACGAGAGGCCCCTATGGAGGGGGACATCAACAGTATTGGGGAGATCAATGGTTCTATCAACCTCAACATCAACAAAGGGATCCCCCACCTTATAGAGCACTAGGGCACCCTGAGCGCGAACCAAGGAAGGATGACCTGCATATCATTCTTGATGAGATGCAGAGGAACCACGCTGAGTTCAAACAAGCCAATAAATCCATTCATACTCAGTTGTAAGGCATCAACTCTAGGCTTGGGGAGATCGAAGTTTGGAAGCGAAACATGGAGACCAAAATGGGTCAATTGCTGGAACAAATTCCCAAACCGTCAGGATCGCTGCTTGGATCTAATGTGCCCAATCAAAAGAGAAAAACTACTGGACATATAGCGGCTGTAAATCTAAGGAGTGGGCATCAATTGCGAACGCTTGAGCAAAAAGTGGAGGAGAAAGCTCCAGAAGAGACATCGATATCAACACAGCCAGTTGATATCGACCATGGTGAAGTCGATGTCGAGTCTCCTTTACTCGATGTCGACACAGAAGCTGAGATTCACCAGAAATCGACTCCTGCAGTCGATATCGACCACCCTCTACTCGATGTCGACTCAACTCAAGCCGCAGTGAAGAAGAAGGTGTTGCCATTCCCAAAGAAAGCTGTTAAAGTCCTGGCGGAAAAGAAGTTTCAGCGCTTTGTGAAGATGCTTCAAGGGCTCAATATTACAATTACATTCACCGAAGCACTTCATGAGATGCCATCATATGTGAGGTTCCTTAAAGATATACTAGGTAAGAAGCAATCAATTACTGAGATCGCAGAGGAGTGCAACAAGTTGGAGCTAACAGAGAAGAGAGCGGACCCAGGTAAGTTTTCTATTATAACGGCCCAGATATAAATATCCGAGATACGTTTCGAAGGTTGGATACCTTCGTTCGGATGTTGCAATTCAGGTACGGGTTAAGGTTTCCAACCTCTAAAGATCAATCAATATTCAAAGCGGGGATTTCGAACCCCGATCAATCAAAGTCATAGAAATTCAATTTAAACGAAAGTAAAGCGGAAGTAAGGTTTAGATACAAGAGCCACGACAGAGCCGGGTCAAAACCAAAACATATATTCTAAAGTCGTATAGCCAAAATAGCGGGGCTAGATAGATTCTTTGCAATCGCCCGGGGGATTTTCCCACGCCATAGAGATAGGGAGCAATCATACCTAAAAACAAGTGGTGCAAGCGGGATCAGACCGAGACCCCAACACACCCTGTCCCGCAAGTAAACATACACATACGCTAATATAAAGATGCTTTGATGCAATGCGGAAATTTAATCACACTAACATGCTCCTAATTTACAATATGCGGAAAAGAACTATAAAGGCGCCCAAAGATGCCAAGTGGCATATCCCTCTCCTACCTCTACACCCCTTCTAGATAGTGCAGAGACTGGCCAGTTCGGTGCTATAGCATAGCAATATCCTCGTGGTGGTGAACTAACCACGACATCATCATATCATATCATCTCATATCACCTCTTGCCCGATGGTGTTGGGCTATCATATCATATCGTCTCATCTCTTGTCCGATGGTGCGGGGCTATCATATCATGCTCATATCGACTCGATAGACTCAGGGTACCCGATGGGGCTGGGCTACCCTATGACCCTAATAAAGACTCTAGGACTATCACAGATAACAGCCGTTCTGTATTCAAACATACAAAGTAACCGAATGCTCATTCATAAGTGCAATCCTAGCATGATACTACATGGCATGCTTTAATGCTTATGCAACACCTAGTATGTCATATATTCACAAGCATGTATTCTCTTTCAAATATGAGAAAGCCCATAAAGGAACTTACCTGAATAAGCCGAACAGCAGAGAAACAAGGCAGAAGCAGAGTCCAAGTAATGAATCATCCAATAGCAAGCAATGTCCAACATATCACAATCACCTAGTAACATACAAATGCATAAGTCTATCTACTTCACACAAGGTGCCCCTAACTATCATACATATCTTCACATATCTCGTTTCAGATTATTCCATCTTATCTCATCATAATTCAAATATCATTCAAAGAACTCAACTTAGAAAATCAAACAGTTCTTTTAAAATTGCTTATCCAAATCCCGACATTAAACACTTAAGCCTTAAAACCAATTTCCTAAAATCATATTATAGAAATCATTCCGACATGTTTCTTATTTCAAAAACATTATATAAATAAATTCCAATATTAAATCATCAAAATAATCCTATGTTCACAAATCATGTTTATAAATCAAAACCAACAATTCACTTTAAAATTCCTAACTCACATATTTAAATACTCATAAAATGCATCATAAATAAATAATCCAATTACTACTATTTTAAAACAAATAAACAATATATAACGATTAATTTCAAGAATACTATAATTATAACCCAATCCCAAAATAATAATAATATTCAAATAATTTAACACTTACTATCCATATAATCTCAAAACAATAACCATAAATAAATTTATAACCCAATATCAATTAATATTACTTTTAAAACCTTTTAAAATATATATATATAATTTTCAGAACAAATAAATATATATATTTATTTTCCTAAAAATCAGAAATAACAACAAAAATATAACACATATATATATATATATATATATATATATATATATATATATATATATATATATATATAACATAACATATATATATTCTAACAAAAATTAAACACAACACCACATATGTATAATCCAATATATATAACCCATCCAGAAGCTAGCCCAATGAAAGGAGGAGAAGACCCGGATCCACCAGCCCAACCCAGAAGCAAAAGGGAAAGAAAGAGGAAAAGAAAAGAAGGCCCAGTTCCGGAAGGATGGATGGAGCCTAACCCTTAGCCCAACCCGAACGAGCAAATAAAAAAATGGGATGGACCACGTGACCCTACCCGGAAAAGCAACAAGAGAAGGGAGGGGAAAAATCCGGATCTGCAATGTGATATAACCCGTTTTCCCAAGTCCGGATCCGGGCCAAAAGTTAGGCCCAACAAGACCCATCTCCCTCTTCAGTTGAACGGAGCTCTGAGACTCGACGACGCAGGAGGTGGAAGAAAGAAAGGAGAAGAACTCAGGCCACCGGAGCTCCGTTCGATTCGAAAGTTTACCCGGAGGCTCGAAATACAATCCCGACTACACCCATCAAAGAAAGAAGGCAACGCGAGCGCGCAATAGAGAAGGGAGGAGGAGAGATTTACCAAGGGCTTCGTTTCTTCACTCCGAGGTGCTCGAGGGCGGCTCCGGCTGCGTCGGCGAAGGAGGGGTGTCAAGGGAGGGTGAGAGGAGGCTGCTGCTGCTCGAACGTTGAAGATGAAGGTGATGGAGGTGGTGAGGAGGTGTTGCTCGCCTCGGCTTTTTCACCGGAAAACAGGGAGGGGATTTGAGGCTCCACGGCCTCACTGGAATGAGAAGGAAGGAGGCTGCGGCTTGGTGGCTCAGACGGCGGCGAGGAGCTTCTGGTGGTCTCCGGCGTTGCTGGGTGGAGGACAGGTGGTGGTTGCGCCGGGACGACAGTGGCTCGGACAGAAATCAAAAAGGGGTGAGCGAGGAGGAGCTGGGAGGTGGTGGTGGTGCATTGGTGGTGGTGGGGATGTCCAACTGAGCAAGGAGAAAGCTTGGCTCATGGGTCACACGGAAGAGAGAGAAAGAGAGGGAGAAAAGGGCTTGTGTGTTTGGATGAGTGAGAGAGGGATGGGTTTGCTTGTGCAGGGGAAGGATTGGGTTTGAAGACAAAAGAAGAAGAGGAGGGGAGCTGTGTAAGGAGGAAGAAGACAAGAGGGGAGGGGGGACCATCCTAATGCAACAGAAAACCGGGAGAGAGAGAGGGAGAGAGAAGAAAGAAAAGAGGAAAAGAAAATAGGGAGGAGTGGGCCCCACAACACAAATTTGAAATCCCGACACTCGATCCTGATTCCGCTCACTAAAACAAAACCCGACACTCGATAATTTAAATCGAATTTTAAATCATCACGGGAATTAATATAATTTTATCGATAATCAAACTCGAAAACGGGATTAAAATCCGCCACAACCCAAATTTTTAAATGATGTCGGAATCTACTTCGAAAATATTAAGAATAGAACACGATGCTCGAGGACGGAATATTCAAAATTTTCCGAATTTTCAAATCTACTCAAATATAATCAATTACCTTTCAAAAATAATAATATATAATAATATGAATATATTCAGTCTTTACATTTATCCACCTCTAAAAACAAGTCTCGTCCCCGAGACTAAATCATTTTAAAGCAAAGGGGATGAAGTTTTAAAATCGATGAGTCCGAGGACCATGTCCAAGGATCTTGTAATCGTCTCGGTTGCGTCTTCCGGGATTCTCACAACATCCTAGTCACGGTCGTGACATCTCCAATTGGTCTTGTCAAGTGTGTAATAAGTGCCCCTATCACATCCTCGCTTCGACCTTTCGGAAGTACCACAACTCTAAAAGTATTATAGCGTCCCGACTAGGTCTTAGCAAGCAATCTATAAGCGCCCATATAAAATGCTTGTATCCACTTCGTGAGACGTCATAATGTAAATCCAGTTTGTAAAACCTCAAAGCATTTTGTAAATGGAAAGATTGTCATCTAAATCATTGAAACTCTCAACTTCTTTAAAACCCCAAGTTGGTCATTTTTAAAACCGCTCAAAATCTTCAAATCCGATGTTTAATCAAGCAACTTTGCACCAAAACAAGTCAAATCCTTTCAAATCAAGATTTCATCAAAATCTCTCAACAACCAATCAGTTTCTCCCATATCAATCAATCAACTCAAAAGCCAGGAGGTGGAATCATCCACCTCTAAGGGCTAATCCCATATTCTCTTCCTAGGTTCCAAAATCATTTTATCATCATCCTCAACTCAATATGCACATAAGTAAATCGACTCATCGACTCATAACATCATCAGCCACCTCTCATATGGCAATCTCAACATTAATCATGATAATCTCAAACAATCGACATCTCAACTTCATAACATGATTACCTATAACATAGATCATACCATCCTTTCAGAACACGCCAAAAGCAATAACAAAATCTTAACATCATACCATGAGTCATAAAGTATATCTACCTCATACCAAAGGCATCAGAAGTGCATCATCGAATTCTCATAACTTATCAGGCAAGCACACATGTCAAAATATCAAAGAGGTTAGGTGTAATGGAGTCAGTACGCTACTACAAGTCGAATCTCACGATCGCATCTCAACATGGCAACACTAGTGGGACCAGTCGTAACAATGGATCTCATTTAAAGCATAAATTCATAGTTATCCTATCCAATTTCTATCCAGCATTATCATGACATATTATCACATCAATCATTGGTACTTGCAAAGTTAGCCATAGCGAAATTTCATCATAAGTCAACGAAACAAAACTGCTTATCAACACATCAATCCAAACAAAATCATGCTATCAAGATTCAATAAAAGGGGAGATCAAGCAGTATATCAACATCAAAATGTCATCATGCTCTCCAGGCATCATCTTAGCTCCTCACAATGCCATATAACGATTATTAGCAGTCATGCACCATCATCTCATATATGCACATAAGTCATATTCATACTCCAAGTCATATGCCTCACCTACCTATTCATAGTCATGCTTATCAACCATATAACATAACATCATACTTTCAATCAACATATCATCGTCACATCATGACATGCTTCTAGAACAACATAGTAGGATAACAATGTATCATTATATCATGACCATAGTTGTCACTTCCAATTATATTTCAGTTTTTGCATATCAACATGTAATATCATGCCATTTCAGATTTATCACAGTCACTATCTAACATCATGCCAGTTCATACTCACATATTCAAGAAAGTTTTGCACATTATACCAGTTAGACTAAAACGCAAACCCCGCTCGCTCGTCTCCAACTCTCAAGCCAAGACCAATCCTCATCTAGACTCACCCACTCGGATACAATCCCCAAAGAAACCCCAACTCATTTTGGCACTCCAGTCTCACCCCTCATTTCACCAAGCACCCTCACTAGGAATCCACCTCTAAGAATCCAACCCCCATCCCTGTTTTTCACACCCGAGCTTCACCTAGAAGCTCATCGGATACCACTAAGCATCGCCTCTTATAGTTCTCAAAACTCACCCGCTCCTACATAAGCCAAACCCCTCTCATGTGACTTACCTCATACCATCATCGATCATTCTAACCGCTCAAATCCCCTCACCAGCCTCCGACCATTCTTCAAGAAAAAACTCACCCAAAAGTTCAAAGAAGAAGCAATCATGGACATTATTACACATAATGATCACATCATATCAACTAGCATTTATATCAATAGCATCATTAATTCATCATTAAGCATTGCAACTGTGTCGAAAGTCTCAATTTATCGTCATGCTCAACAAGTATTGCAAACATCATATATGGATATAGTCAATTCGAACTAGCAAGTTTCATCATAACTTCATCAGATAACCAATCCAGGTCTCACAGCATTTGTAGTTCACATTTATAGGCAAGGAATTTAGATGATGCTTAGCAACTCAGAGTAGCATCACATCAAGTCATCATGGAATATTAGGATTGTCAGGCATCGAATCATACATATCATCATAGACAACGGATAATCAGGCAATAATCATTACCAAGTCATCACATCAACACGAAATTTTCAACATCAAGTCAGTGCAATATCATCATCAACATATTCCGAAGGGATCAACAATTCGAATCGAGGACACTCTCGCTTGCAAGTTATATCATACTCCATAACCGTCATCCTTGAAACAAGCTTGTTCCGTCAACATCGTCGATCCTAAGGCCCCTGGATTATGGGCCCATGCTTCCGCTGCGCTGCTCTATCGTTATCTAACTTCCCATCCCCCCTTCTATGCGGCTGCTCATCCAATGTATCGCGTAGGAGTCTATGTTAGCGGAGATAGGAGAGTAACAAGAGTGGACAACCCAACGTTTCTTTCGGAGACAAAAAGGGACCAAAACTAAAGATGACATGACTAGAGACAAGACTCCGACCCAAGAATAGTAACGATGCCTTTATGGAAGTCCATTAGGTTACAATTGTGACAGCAAGCACAAAATCATCATGGAGCATATCAATCACACTAACCCACGCTAACATGTACCTATCTCAAGGAGAACAACATGCGTATTCATTCCAAAAGACACAATCAAGTCCTACACTGATACATGCGAGACGAGCTAGCAGTTTATTATTCCATGAAAGTAGATATGGCCAGTAATTTCAAGCAATCTATGTGGAGCCAGTAATGGTCATGCGGGGTTTAACGAGGATGGAAGGTATCATGTATATGAAAAATGAACGAGCATAGTATACACGTCAAAAATTGAGATCAAATATAGCATGGGGAGGTGCATCATAATAATCAAACTAAGCATCATACGAGAATACATAAGGGCGGCATAGTAATCATCACGTCTAACAACAAGGATCATATAATAGGTTAAGAATGACATGTAATCATACGATGGGATATACTTAAGAAGCATAGGTCCTATATGATGCTAGTGATACATGATAGGCATGGGCATAGTCAGGAGTGATTAAATGAGTTCAATATGATGTACATGAAAGCAAAAGAATCACCACAGAGTAAACAAGATAACATCACGAGCGAGAGATTATAATCATGCTAGGAATGGGCCGTCGTAAAGCACATAAATGGTCCAATAGCTATCATATCATAGAACAAGTACGACATGTAATCATTTAGCGAGTCATATTGGAAAAGCATAAAGCCCTACAGGATACTACTAGCACATATCAAAACATGACTACAACCAAGGTAATTCGAATAGATTCGTTCCAACATTTAGGTGTCATGCGTATACGAATCATAATATAGCAGGGTGTATGATCATGCGAGGCGCCAAGTCACACATTTATGCAAGCACGAGAGGATATCCTGGAGTAATAGGGAAATACTACCGAGCGGTAATAGGTAAGCATGCTAGGATAAACCGTCACAGAAAGCAAATTGATCATCGGGTTCAAGATCAATCTAATTTGCATGAGTAAGACATGTTAAGGTAATAGAAAGGGGGAAAGACCACACTATCCAGTGAGGTTCAGCAATAATGCAAGCAAGGTATAGCACGCACAAGTTGCAATCAAGGGTCCTTCATGACACTAATGGCTCAACACAACATGCGATGCATACATGCATTTAATCATAACGATATGTAAGAAATTAATTAAATCACATTACAATGATATAGAAGCTTGAGGGAAGTTTAACGATGTATAATACGAGTCCAAGTACTGGGCAATATGACTAGAATACGGGGGCATGAGTTCAAATCAACACATAATATGACAAAACATGCATTCATCAAGGCTCAATTATAACACATATTCTTTGTTTAACGCAACTAACACACACAATATTAACTTGCAAAATAATCAACAATAGTTAATCTGACGAATACGAAATAGATGGGCATGCTATAGATTCTTGTCACAAAAGGAATAATAAACATCGACACGTCATCATCCAGCATATTAAGGAGATCATTTAAAAGCATTCATCCAAGAAGAGTTGATCACATTATCATGGACCTAATCCAAGAGAAGCAACAATCATATAGACTCATATCACGTGGTTTATGCTCTTAATCAATCATCAACAAGATCAATACGATAGGTCAAGTAGACATGCTATAACGACATCTAACCATGATAGAACACGAGACCTAAGTAATGTGACTAGCATGGATACAAGATGTCATACAACCATGAATTTACATTAAGGATCATCATCATAACAGGTACTGAGGATTACGTAGCATATGAGGCATGTTGACATGAAATTATAACATGTATCCATCAAGTAAGGGACTCACTCTATCATGATACTAGAATCGAACGATCACACTATCATGAACCTAATCCAGGAGAACAACAATCATGCAGGTTCATATCATGGGGTTCAAGCTTCCGATCAAACATACGATCAATAGGCCAAGTAAACATGCTATAACAACATACAATCATGATAGAGGGCAAGACACAACACGAGACTTAAGCAATATACTAAGTAGATCATGTCGGGATGATATGGATATAACATATGTAGCTCGAACCCATACAATGGTCATCATGAACATCAAGCATGTAAGCAAAGTTTCAAACTAAGGATCAAATTGTAGGTCAAGGAGTAGTGCATATAGAATCACACAATCATGGACAGAGCAATCACGATAATCTGATAGAGGTCCATAAGGGCAAACATTGGCTCTTCCCAACTGACTCATCACCCATCTTTCCCGTGGGATCTTGGTACGACTCTTCGTGACAAGAAGACACTGATGGATCGTCAGAAGAATTAATAAGGACAGCCACGTAAACATCTCACTCTTTACTCGGAATTACATCAAAGACCGTCTTTCAATACTCTCTCGGACAACCCTCATATTCAATCATGATTCCCGACACAATGTGTTTACTAATCCCATTTCCCCGTGGATGACACTGACATCCAGGAGAAAGACTCGATAGAACCGTCAAGGGGTTAACATAGTGGAAGGGCACAAGCTGGGCTTGACCATATAAAAAGAAGAGTACTCCCACTATCCCGTTCGCACAGATCATTCAATATTCATTCAATAGTTAGGACATACCAATCAAATCTTTAGCATATCAAGCACTCAACATAGAATCAGTCAATGACCATTATAACGACCTCCTTGGAACCTTCCAGACCCAGCTGTAAAGAACAAGCTAGTATTTCACCTACCCATTCCCAACTACATCCAAAAGGGATAGTCTAATGCCTTTTCTACCCACTCGATCCCTTATTAGTTGGTTCTCCTCTTTTATCAGAAACCAACTTCATATTTAGTCCAATTGAGTTAGGCATATTAAGTTCATTTTGCCCCTTTAAAACGCTTTCAAATCTTTCGAAATCCATGGGCGGTTTTCCAAAACATACACTCGACCCTTGTGTACCCGAATTGCACAACCTGGATCTGATACCAAATTTGTAATGGCCCGGATATAAATATCGGAGCTACGTTTCGAAGGTTGGATACCTTCGTTCGGATGTTGCAATTCAGGTACGGGTCGAGGTTTCAAACCTCTAAAGATCAATCAGTATTCAAAGCGGGGATTTCGAACCCCGATCAATCAAAGTCACAGAAATTCAATTTAAACGAAAGTAAAGCGGAAGTAAGGTTTAGATACAAGAGCCACGACAGAGCTGGGTCAAAACCAAAACATATATTCTAAAGTCGTATAGCTAAATTAGCGGGGTTAGACAGATTCTTTGCAATCGCCCGGAGGATTTTCCCACGCCATAGAGACAGGGAGCAATCATACCTAAAAACAAGTGGTGCGAGCGGTATCAGACCGAGACCCCAACACACCCTGTCCCGCAAGCAAACATACACATACGCTAATATAAAGATGCTTTGATGCAATGCGGAAATTTAATCACACTAACATGCTCCTAATTTACAATATGCGGAAAAGAACTGTAAAGGTGCCCAAAGAATGCCAAGTGGCCTATCCCTCTCCTACCTCTGCACCCCTTCCCGTTAGTGCAGAGACTGGCCAGTTCGGTGCTATAGCATAGCAATATCCTCGCGGTGGTGCACTAACCATGACATCATCATATCATATCATATCATCTCATCTCTTGCCCGATGGTGCTGGGCTATCATATCATATCGTCTCATCTCTTGCCCGATGGTGTCGGGCTATCATATCATGCTCATATCGACTCGATAGACTCAGGGCACCCGATGGGGCTGGGCTACCCTATGACCCTAACAAAGACTTTAGTACTATCACAGATAACGACCGTTCTGTATTCAAACACACAAAGTAACCGAATGCTCATTCATAAGTGCAATCCTAGCATGATACTACATGGCATGCTTTAATGCTTATGCAACACCTAGTATGTCATATATTCACAAGCAGGTATTCTCTTTCGAATCTGAGAAAGCCCATAAAGGAACTTACCTGAATAAGCCGAACAGCAGAGAAACAAGGCAGAAGCAGAGTCCAAGTAATGAATCATCCAATAGCAAGCAACGTCCAACATATCACAATCACCTAGTAACATACAAATGCATAAGTCTATCTACTTCACACAAGGCGCCCCTAACTATCATACATATCTTCACATATCTCGTTTCAGATTATTCCATCTTATCTCATTATAATTCAAATATCATTCCATGTTCATCTCATCTCATCATCTCATTTCCAAAACAATCTTTCACAGAACTCAACTTAGAAAATCAAACAATTCTTTTAAAATCGCTTATCCAAATCCCGACATTAAACAATTAAGCCTTAAAACCAATTTCCCAAAATCATATTATAGAAATCATTCCGACATGTTTCTTATTTCAAAAACATTATATAAATAAATTCCAATATTAAATCATCAAAATAATCCTATGTTCACAAATCCTATTTATAAATCAAAACCAACAATTCACTTTAAAATTCCTAACTCACATATTTAAATCCTCATAAAATGCATCATAAATAAATAATCCAATTACTACTATTTTAAAACAAATAAACAATATATAACGATTAATTTCCAGAATATTATAATTATAACCCAATCCCAAAATAATAATAATATTCAAATAATTTAACACTTACTATCCATATAATCTCAAAACAATAACCATAAATATATTTATAACCCAATATCAATTAATATTACTTTTAAAACCTTTTAAAATATATATATATATATATATATATATATATATATATATATATATATAATTTTCAGAACAAATAAATATATATATTTATTTTCCTAAAAATCAGAAATAACAACAAAAATATAACATATATATATATAACATAACATATATATATTCTAACGAACATTAAACGCAACACCACATATGTATAATCCAATATATATAACCCATCCAGAAGCCAGTCCAATGAAAGGAGGAGAAGACCCGGATCCACCAGCCCAACCCGGAAGCAAAAGGGAAAGAAAGAGGAAAAAAAAAGAAGGCCCAGTTCCGGAAGGATGGATGGAGCACAAACCTTAGCCCAACCCGGACGAGCAAATAAAAAAAAAGGGATGGCCCACATGACCCTACTCGGAAAAGCAACAAGAGAAGGGAGGGGGAAAATCCGGATCTGCAATGTGATATAACCCGTTTTCCCAAGTTCGGATCCGGCCCAAAAGTTAGGCCCAACAAGACCCATCTCCCTCTTCAGTTGAACGGAGCTCTGAGACTCGACGACGCAGGAGGCGGAAGAAAGAAAGGAGAAGAACTCAAGCCACCGGAGCTCCGTTCGACTCGAAAGTTTACCCGGACGCTCGAAATACAATCCCGACCACACCCATCAAAGAAAGAAGGCAACACGAGCAATAGAGAAGGGAGGAGGAGAGATTTACCGAGGGCTTCGTTTCTTCACTCCGAGGTGCTCGAGGGCGGCTCCGGCTGCGTCGTCGAGGGAGGGGTGTCAAGGGAGGCTGAGAGGAGGCTACTGCTGCTTGAACGTTGAAGATGAAGGTGATGGAGGTGGTGATAAGGTGTTGCTCACCTCGATAGGTGATGTTAAAATAAGATAAATATCCCAACCTTTATAGGTGATGTTAAAATAATATCACGATAATTTTTTCTCAAAAAGAATGATGACATGGCACATACATAACTTTAAAAAATTAGCATATTAATATGTTTTCGTTAAACCATGGGTTTCTTGGATTTTTCTCAAAATCAAAACCCGGTTTTCTTTAAAATAATATAATATTAAAGGTTGACGTGAGGGAGACTAATTGAAAAATACAATATTGCAATCCAAATAAAGGTGGTTTAAGAAAATTGGGTTTTGCTTTTTTTTTTAAATCAAAGAAACTCATGGTTTAACAAATTAAATCATATTAATATGCTAATTTTTTAAAGTTATGTATGTGCCATGCCATTATTTTTTTTGGGAAAAAATTGTGGTGATATTATTTTAACATCACCTATAAAGGTTGGGATATTTATATTATATTTGAAAGGTGGAGATATATTTTTAACACCCTCTTAAAGGTTGTGTTATTTTAATTAGTTTCACCTAAAAAAATTAAGAGCAAAAAAAATATTAAAACAAAATAAGATATAAGTAATGAATAATTAAATGACAGGGTAATATAACATAGAAGGTGATTGGTTAAAAGGCCTAGAATTAAGGAGAGGGCGACACGTCATCGGCAAGACTTTTGTTTTAATAGTTAGTAATAGATGTTCCAATCTAGGGAGTTTGTCAATATGTTTTTTAGAGGAAATGCCCCAGGGGATGAGCTGTTGCAGTTGTTGGATTTGATCATCAAGCTTTGTGAGTTGGGCAATTGTATGACCATGGTGTGTTTTACACCATTCTTTTGTATTTTTCTTAAGTAATTTTTGCTTTTGTACTAGTTGATAGCTAAACGAACCATTCAGCCTATTTTGCCAAACTCGTTTAACTATACTTTCATATGCTGGCTTGGTTGTCAAGCCATTTCAAAACTAAATGGAGAGCCTTTTTTAGATTCTAGATATCCCATTTGTAAGGTTATTGGACAATGATCCGAAGAGGTGAAAGGGTGATGCACCACTTTTAAATCCTTGAATTCTATCATGATATTTTGGTGAGCCGAAACCCTATCCAATCTTTCATAGGTGTTATTTAGAGGAGAGTTGTTTTTTCGCTAGGTGAATGGAGAGCCATTAAAAGGAATAGTATGGAGATTGAGTTCATTTTTTACCTGATAAAGTCTTCTAAATCTAGCTAGAGTTGGCACATTTCCACCTAGTTTTTCGGTGTCATTCACAATGTCGTTGAGGTCACCCATAATCAAAATCGGTAATCTATATTTATTAACTATTCTATAAATGTCATTCTAGAATATCATTTTTTCCCTTTCGCTAGAAGGGGCATAGACAAACATAATTGATATCCATATTGCAAATTTTAACTTCAAACATAAACACTCTATCATATATTATTTTTAAAGATTAAGTGTATTTTAAACACAAAAAATTAATTGCATAACAAAAAAAATAAATTTTTTTTTTTAAAGATTAAGTGTATTTTAATAGATTAAAATATATGGGTCAATTTGTTAAGAAAATTTAAATCTTGAAAAAATATTTGTTTTTAAACAAAGAAACAAAAAGTTATTGTTTATTTTGTTAAAAAAAATTAAATTTTTGAAAGATATTTTTCTAAATTATAGTATAATTCAAATATTTTTCTTTCATTATTCTATTTTTAATACACTTTTATAGATAATGAATATAATTTTAAACTGTTATACTAATATATTTCCGTTCACGGTACTTAACACATATATGGGTAATATTCGAGTCGAACGAGCGGAGCTTGACATGTTTAAGCTTGGCTCGAATAGGAGATGAGCCGAGCCGAGCTCGAACCCAAAAATTATAGGAGCTTTTTTTGGCGCTCAAGCTTGGCTCCCGAGCCTAATCTTAAGCTCGACCTCGGCTTGGTAGGCTCGATCAAGCCAAACGAACAAACTTAAGCTCGTTCGAGCTCGTGAATTGGGCTCGTTCGAGCTCGTGAATTGGGCTAGTTAGAGCTCGATTCGAAGTGTAAATTCTGAATGCAATTACAGACTTACAGTAGCAGACTAGCAGTCCAAGCACAAGCTGATCGGTCAATTCTAGTTGTTAATTAGATCTATTTGGAGGGCTTCAAATAGAGGGGTTTGAGTTGGCAATTCATTATTCATACATGTGGCGGGGCTTTCAATTTGATATTTTTGGCAAATCCAATCACTAATTACATGACTCACAAATCTCTTGAACATTTGTCTATACTACTTGCAATCAATAATTACAAAAGAATCTACAATATCTATAATCGATAGTGCCCCAAATCGAAGTCGGCAGACCTTTTTTTAGGAGTTGTATCTACCGTACGAGAATCGCCATCGGGAGAGGTTACTCAAATAATTACCGCTCAAGTAGTGGAAGACAAACCTCATCGGGGGAGTAGGAAGAAACACCGTTTTAGAAATGAAAAAGGGTAGGGAGAAAGAAGCAGCACCGCTCAAGCCTGAACCAGAAGACAGACAGGAAGAAGGAAATAAAAGGAAGACAAACCTAGTCGAGGGAGGGCGCGCCTTATTGCTGCAAAAATTCATCAGGGTCACTGGATTGGAATCGAAACGGAGACTCAGAGAGCAGGGTAGATCTTCTTTGCCCCAAGAGAGCCAACACCTATCTTCCTTCTCTTCTTTGGATTGAACGAACAAGAAGGTTGAACAATCCACAAGCTCAACAGCACCTATGTATTCCTTTCTCTTCTTTAATAACGAGTACAATTACCCAGTTAAAGGAGTTGTTACTAGTTCCTATTTTTACTGTAATTTATCTTCCTCCACTCTCCTTGTAATCCCTTGTTTATAGGCCTTTATAGTTGCTTCAGCTGCTGTACGTGTAATATATATATTGTGTTCTTCAGTTGAATAAAAACACAGAGCAATTCATCTCAATTCAACCTTGCTTACATGGTATCGGAGCCTTAGAAATTTTTTTTTCTCACCAACGTCAGTTCTACCCTTCCTCTTTCAATGGCTCAAAACACCAATCAGCAATTGCTCCTTGCAGCCGGTGGCTCCACCGCCAACCTCTCTTTCCAGATCCCTAACATCAGTGTCAAATTAGACAGGGAGAATTACTCCCTTTGGAAAACCACTATCCTATCTGCGCTCGAGACCTTCGATCTCGAAGCCTTTATCCTCTCCCCGACTCCACCGTCGGAGACCATTCTGAATCCGGACGCTGCTCTTCCCGCTCTTCCTAATCCAGATTATGCCCTGTGGAAGAAGAAAGATCGATTTGTTCTCTTGTGGATCAAGTCCACGCTGTCCGAAAGGGCTCTCGCCCTTGTGGCTCGCTCCACCTCCTCCCACTCGGCATGGACTACGCTCGAGCGCACTTTTCAAGCTCAGTCCAGGGCTCGCCTTATGTCGATGAAGCTTCAACTTCAATCGATGTCCAAAGGTGCTCTCTCCATGGCTGATTATATCGAGAAGAAAAGGGCTCTCGCTGATGCCCTGGCTGAGGATCTTCAGCCGATTTCTGACGAGGACCTTATGGGTAATATACTTCACGGCTTGGACTCCTCCTACAGCGCTTTCACCACCTCCTTCATGATGCACTCCGCCGATGTCACCGTCGATGATCTCGTCGGTCTGCTACTCCAGGAGGAAGACAGAATGGCCCGAGACCTTGCTCGACAGGCTGCTTCCCAGCCTATTTCGGCACCCTTGATTCCGGATTCACCATCAGCCAATGTCGCGTCTCGCAATCCTGCGCGCTCCTCTGGTCCTCGTCATCAGGACTTTCGCAATTCGGAGACCCGCAACAATCGCTCCTCTGACCCTGACAATCGCCGGCGACGACCCCACTGTCAGTTGTGCAGTTGGCCGGGTCACGAGGCCATCGATTGCTGGCAGAGGGGGAATCAGGTGGACTTCCCCTCCCGTCGTCCCAATCCCCGAGACTCGACGAAGCAAGCCAACGTCGCTGAGCATAGCAGTCCCTCCGCCATAGATCCTACCTGGTACTTCGACACCGGGGCCACGGACCATGTCTCTCCGGACCTTCGCAAACTCACAATCTCCGATGATTATTCGGGCCCCGACAAACTTCAAGTCGGGAACGGTAACCACTTGACTATTTCGCATATTGGATCGTGTTCTATTAACAATCTCAAGTTACCTAATGTTCTTGTTGTCCCCCGCCTTACCAAAAACTTAATCAGTGTTCTCCAATTGTGCCGGGATAATCAAGTTATGATGGAATTTTGGCCTAATTTTTGCTGTGTTAAGACATTTCAGGGTCGGCTTCTGCTCCAAGGAACCGTTGAAAATGGCCTGTATCGGTTGCCCTCCACTTCCAGCGTCCCCACCACACCTACCGCCCTCACCAGCATCCGCACATCCCTACACCGGTGGCACTGCAGATTGGGGCATCCTCATGAATCCATTCTCCGGCGATTAGTTTCAAAATTTCAACTACCTATTAATTCAAATAAATTTCCGAATATTTGTGACTCTTGTCAATTGGGCAAGAGCCACCGTTTACATCTTCCGCCTGCACATGTTACTTCCCCTAAGCCCTTTGATTTAGTGTATTCCGATGTTTGGGGACCATCCCCGACATCCTCATTGAATGGCAATCGTTATTTTCTTTTGTTTGTTGATGACTGCACTAAATTTACTTGGATATACTTTTTATCTCATAAATCGCAGGTTCTCCAATCCTTTGTGCAATTTCGCACGATGATTCATACTCAATTTCAATGTGAGATCAAAAGCCTCCAAACCGATTGGGGTGGCGAGTTTCGCAATGTCTCATCCCTTCTTCGTTCCCTTGGGATTACTCATCGCGTCTCTTGCCCCTACACTCAAGAACAAAATGGTGCAGTTGAACGCCGAAATCGAACCATTGTGGAGAAAGGCCTTACCCTCTTAGCTCAATCTTCCCTTCCGAAACTTTTTTGGGAGCATGCCTTCAAAACTGCAACCTACCTTCACAATCGCACCATCTCCCCAATCCTACATTTCACCTCCTCTTATCAACTTCTCTACAAAAAGGACCCTGATTTCGGCTTCTTAAAAACATTTGGTTGCCTTTGCTATCCTTTCCTTCGCCCCTACAATTCCACCAAAATGGACTTCCGTACTCTCCCTTGCACTTTCATCGGATACAGTCCCACTCACAAAGGATACCTTTGCTTCCACAAAGAAACTTCTCGCATTTATATATCCCGTCATGTAGTGTTTAATGAGGATGTTTTCCCGTTTGCAGTGACCCCTTCGAGGTGCTCTTGTCCTTCGCCATCGCCGCCTCCCAACCCCGTCACGCCCAGCCTCCTTGGCCTTGCCACATCCTCGGCTGTGACCCCGGCACCAACACCTCACCAGTCATCCCCGACCAACAGCATCTCCACACCTTCCCAAACCCCACCAGTCGACCCGCCCAATCCATCTCCTCGTTACCAGCACCACACCGAGAGCTCCCGAGCCAAACAGCCTACTCACCTTGCCACACCTAGCTACTTCCGTCCTGCCTCCAACACCACCCATCCAATGACGACCCGAGCTCGCTCCGATAGTCTCAAACCCAAGTCATTCTCGGCCACCATCACTCCCCCTCCCACACTTGAGCCGAAAACGGTTTCCCAAGCCTTAAAACATGAATGTTGGCGACTTGCGATGAAGGAAGAATACGATGCTTTAATACGAAATAACACTTGGTCTATTGTTCCCCGTCCTCGACACTCTAACCTTGTTGGTTGCAAGTGGATTTTCAGGGTTAAGAAGAACTCGGATGGCTCGTTTCAACGGTATAAGGCTTGGCTTGTTGCGAAGGGGTTTAGCCAAGAGGAGGGTGTTGATTTTTTCGACACATTCAACCCGGTGATTCGGCCGACAACCATTAGACTTGTCCTTTCCTTGGCTCTCTCATATGGTTGGCATATCAAGCAGCTTGACATCAACAACGCCTTCCTCAACGGTGATTTATCGGAGGTTGTCTATATGGAGCAACCGAAAGGATTTGAGGATCCGACTCACCCGACCCATGTCTGTCGCCTGCACAAGGCTCTCTACGGCCTCAAACAGGCTCCCCGAGCATGGTTTACAAAACTCAAATCATATCTTGTCCAAAATGGCTTTCGGGCGTGTCAATCCGACACCTCTTTTTTTGTCCACAAGTCCTCGACCGCCATTATCTACGTCCTAGTCTATGTGGATGACTTAATCATCACCGGCAACAACCATGCTCTTATCCGTGCCTTCACTACCAACCTTCATCGCACATTCGCTCTCAAGGATCTAGGTGACCTTCATCATTTCCTTGGCTTACAAATCATCAAATCATCCTCTGGTCTAACTCTCTCTCAGACCAACTACATTCGTGACATTCTCCTCAAGAGTAACATGTCTGATTCCAAACCCATATCCACCCCGGCTGATCCTTCCACCCGGCTTTCCAATCACGGTGAACCCTTCATGGACCCTACTTTGTATCGTCGAACCGTCGGCTCCCTACAGTATGCCACCATCACCCGTCCGGACATTTCCTTTGCCGTCAGCCGTGTATGTCAGTTTATGCAATCCCCTACAACTCTTCACTGGCAGGCAGTGAAACGCATTCTTCGGTACCTAAATGGCACCCTCGACCACAACCTGCACTTCCGTCCAACCTCTGCTGGTTCTCTCCTTGCTTACTCCGACGCGGGCTGGCTATCCGACCTCGACAACAGTCGCTCCCAATATGGCTTCGCCATTTTCCATGGAAGCAATTTGATCAGCTGGACATCGAAGAAACAAAAGATTGTTGCTCGATCAAGCACCGAGGCCGAATATCGAGCTCTTGCTTATACCGCTGCCGAACTCATGTGGCTGCATCACCTACTGCAGGATCTACATATCAAGGTTCATTCTGCTCCCACTATATTGTGTGACAACGTCGGAGCTACATTCATGTGTAAGAATCCGGTCATCAGCTCCCGTTTTAAGCACATCCAGCTGGACTTCCATTTCGTTCGAGAGCAACTGGAGTCCGGTGATTTGAAGATTGGTAGTGTCTCTTCGGTTGATCAATTGGCCGACATCTTCACCAAACCCTTGCACAAGGACCGCCTATCCATTCTTCGATCCAAGCTTCAAGTTCGTCCCGCTCTTGGGCTTGCCGGGGGGTAATAACGAGTACAATTACCCAGTCAAAGGAGTTGTTATTAGTTCCTATTTTTACTGTAATTTATCTTCCTCCACTCACCTTGTAATCCCTTGTTTATAGGCCCTTATAGTTGCTTCAGCTGTTGTACGTGTAATATATATATTGTGTTCTTCAGTTGAATAAAAACACAGAGCAATTCATCTCAATTCAACCTTGCTTACATTCTTCAACTTTAATATTGCCTAGGGGCAATATTAAACGAGGCCGAGTCGAGCTTTTTCGAGCCCTGCTCGAGCCAATCTCGAACTGTTTAGCTCACATAATAACATCCAAGGAGCAAAGGAAAGAATAACATCCAAGGAGCTCAGGCAAAGCACACACATAATGGTAATCATTTCCAAGCCATGAATCCCGAGGAAGAAGTGAAAGGTGGGTTGATAACAAATGAAAACGAGAGAATGAAGACCGGCGGCAAGCAGTGTTCCGAACATAATGCAACACAAAACAAACCCTTGAAAGAAGGTAGCGGTAGGAGGCCTCCCATTATGAATGTGACGACAGTCTTCACAAGTAAAGAGAATGGAAAGAGGGAAGAGGGGAGAGTTGCAATGAATAAAAAAATACACAAGAATAGGAGTTTAGCTAGGAAGAAAGCTTGGGCTTCAATGGAGAAAAATGAAGAGAAAGAGCACAACGGAAATGGGAAAAGACGAAGGCACACAGAGAATACCAAGCTAAACTTAGAACATGGCTATGAGGGCGTCAGCCGAAAGGACAAAGAGACAAACAACTCCAATGGGTTGGCTAAGCTTACAACGACAATAAAAAAGCCCATAAGTGAGGAAGGTGTCAATGCTCGAAAAAACAAGAAGGAGCAGGAAAGGAATGTCAATTGGGAGGAAAGAAAAGAGATTAGCACCACGTCGGAAACAAGCGGGAAGCAAACCACAGATTTCGAGATGGTGGTGGGATCCCAGATGGAACGTTGTGTTTGTTTTGTCTTGGTCATTTTCCGTTGTAGGTTTCGCTATGAATTGCATTTTTCTAGAATTTTAATGGAGATGGAAAAGACAGGTTTCATAGAGCTACGAGGTCCTGTTGTATGAACATAAAGTTGACGCAGCATCCATCTTCGAAACTAAAGTTTTAGGGGATAAAGCGGACAAAGTTTGTGCCACTCTACACTTCGATCATTAAATCAATGTCAAGGATACATGTAGAGTGGGTGATATCTGGTTTCTTTGGAGTGAAGAGAGATTGAATGTGGAAATCATTAAGACGAAGAGGAATCTTATATACGTCAATGTAGGAATCCGGAAAGCCTAACCCTTATGTTTGTCTATGCTTCAACTACTTTGGAGGATAAAAGAGAGTTTTGGAAGATGTTGAATGCGGAGATCATAACCGTGAATGGCCCTTTTTTGGCGGGTAAAGATTTCAACTGCATTCTTGATATTAAGGTAAGGGAGGGAGGTAACGAAAGGCTCCATAGAGACACTCCCACATTCTGTAATCTTATCAACAACAAGGAACTCATCGACATGGGTTTCTTAGGACCTAAGCATACGTGGAGTAGAGGTAAAACAATCCTTACATGTGTTTCTAAACATCTTGACCACATGTTATGTAAAAGGGAGGTGAGGCTAAGCTGGCCGGAGGCCAAAGTGAGACATTTTGCTAGATTCTCATCCGACCACAATCCCCTCCTAACAATATTTAAGTTGATGATCAATCACAAGACAAAAACACGATCCTTTAGGTTTGACGCGACCTGGATGGACCATCCGGAGTTGAAGACGATTGTGGGGAAATGGTGGAAGTCTGATGCCAATGTAAGTGACTCTCTCTCAGCTCTTAAAGTGCCCTCCTTACATGGAACCACGAGGTTTTTAGTAATATTTTCCACAAGAAAACGGTTCCCATAGATAGAAATGAAAGAGTGTAGAGAAATCCACTCTTGAGTGGATAAGAGAGCAATTTGCAAGCGGAATTAGAGAGGATCTTAGAGAAGGAAGAAACTCAATGTTTTCGAAAATCCCCGGAGAACTGGTTGAGAAAACAAGGCAACTGTAATACCACCTTTTTCCACAAGTCTACGATTATAGAAAGGAGAAAAAATAGGATCGAAGTCCTTTTGATGAAAAGAAAATATGGGTTGAAGATAATGACAAAATGAAGAGAATGGTCATAAGTTTCTTCAAAGAGCTCTATAGTGTGGTGAACACTTCGAAGACACCGAACATTATGAATAACATCGAAGGTTTAAGGTTTCCTAGAAATCGGCGGTGAAGAGATGGAGAGGCTGGTTATATTTGTCACAAGGGAGGAGATCTTAGAAGCCTTGAAAGATATGAAGTTGTACAAGGCTCCGAGTATTGATGGTTTCCAATTTGTCTTTTACCAAAAATGTTGGAAAATTGTTAGAGGCTCTATGATGGAAGAGGTTCTGAGATTCTCCATTGAGAAAAGAATGCCTAAAGGACTCAGTGATACACTGATTGTTCTTCTCATCAAAGTGCGGAAACTAGAGAATATCACGCAATTCAGACCGATCGCCCTCTGCAATGTGATACCTAAAATGATCTCTAAGGTGATTGTTGTGAGGATGCACACTGTGATGGATAGCTTGATTGGGCTGATGCAAGGGAACTTCATCCCAGGGCGATGGATACAAGATAACATTCTCATGCAGCTAGTTCAAGTGATCATGCATTCTATGAGAAAGAAAAAAAAAGGCAAGAAGTGGATGCATGATCTTGAAGATGGATCTTAAGAAGGCGTGTGATAGAATCAGATGGGGCTTCATAGAGGAGATGCTCAAAGTTTCCAGGTTCCCGAATGATTGGATCAAGTTGTTCTCCGAATGTGTTAGGTCTACCAGGATGCATGTTCTTTGGAATGGGCAAGTTTCTATTAGGTTCACGCCTAAATGGGGGTGCGACAAGGTAACTCGCTCTTACCATACCTTTTCATTATTTGCATTGAGAGGCTCAACCACATCATTAATTAGGCCGTTAACAGTGGTGAGTAGAAGTCTATCCAGCTCTCAAGGGGTGGTCTTCCTATCTCTCACACGTTATTCGCTGATGACATCATCTTATGTGCAAAAGCTTCGGAGGAGCAAATGAAGGACATCATGATGACTTTGGACACCTCATGCAAAGCTTCGGGTCAATGTATTATCAAGGAGAAATCCAAAATCTATACCTCTGCCAATGTCGAGCCCAACCTGAAGACCAAATGAAGAACCACCAGCGGAATTGACGTGACAATGAACTTTGGAAACTACCTTGGCATGCCGATGCTGTATAAAAGAGTGTCAAAAGAGGATTTCTAGCCTCTCTTAGAGAAAATCAAAGCGACACATACAAGTTGGAAAGGGAAGACCCTTAATTTTGTTGGATGTGTCATGCTTACAAAATCTATATTGACTTACATATTGATCTACTCCATGGGCACTACGATTTTACCTAATGCGTTGGTGAAAGGTATCGTAGAGCTTACAGAAATTTCTTTTGGGGAGATGACATAGATTCTCAAAAAATGCACATGGTTGCTTGGAAAGATATTTGCAAACCAAAGACTATAGGTGGCTTTGGCATCCATTTTATAAGTGACATGAACTTGGTGTTGGTTGGTAAGCTAGCCTGGAGATTCTCAATACATGACAAGGCTCTCTGGGTGGAATTCCTATGCTCAGACTGTGTCAGGGGCTCGGGAGTGGCAACTACGAGCGCTTCTCACATATAGAAGAGTATCCGGATAGGTGCTGATGAGGTGGCAAGCTAGACATGGCCTCAAGTGGGTGATTGGGGATGGGAAAAGTGTTCACTTTTAGCTTGATCATTGGGTTGTTGATGCACCGCTTATCTAAGTTGCTGGTACGGAGTTAAATCAAAACAAACAATGGATGATGGTGGCTAATTATTGGATTGATACTAGACATTGGAATTGGGATAAGTTGGTGACAGGACAAAATTGTTGTATTTACCTATCAAAAGAATATCCAAACCAACCAACTAGTATAGCTAGTAAGTCCGGAGTCAATCCACAACGAACTACTTTGACTTTATGTGTTGCAACTACCAACAAGGGTAACCAAAGGGGTGTATAGGTGTAAAGACGAAAATAAACTAAAGAAGTAAGTATGGTGATGGTTGTAAACAATGATGAATGAGATGTTTCACCTACGATTTTCAACGTTGGTTCGTTTACTTGATCATTGTTTGTCCTTCTAGTTGTTTCTTTTCTATCATCCACTCTTATCTTGATTTAAATAGATTATTAGCCCTATGAGTTCTAGCAATCCCTTATTTCTAAGTAATCTTAACACGGATTAAGGTTTAATCCTAGGAATAGCAATGAGTCTCAAGATCTATAAAGCTTATAAGCAATATTAATCCCCTAAAGAACTAATATTTAACCTATAGTCAATTTCCTATACATTCAAGCTTTCCTATGAGGTCTACTTAAATGTGTTTGCTACTTTGGATTAGGCTTCACAAACGTATTAATCAAAACCCTAGCAATGATGCAATTCAAACAAGGTCGCGAATCAAGATAGAATCAACACCATCAAGCAATTAAAGCACAAAGAAGTTGAAGTAGACAATAGAAATAAACTAGAATTCGAAACTCACAATTCAACGAAACCAAGTCTTAATCATAGGCAAAACATGATGAGTTTAGTTGCTCAAGCTTCCAAACGTCGTCTCTCAATTCTCCAAAGCTAAAAGATAAGATAAAACATCTAAAAATAGGTCTTTTATATAACCCTAAACATCGTCATAAAACCTTAAAAATCGTTCTTCAAAGATAGAGTCTAACTTAGGAAAGTTAGAGATTCGGCGCTGAATCGGCCTAAAAAAGTTGCGACCAGGCCGCGACCAGGACGCGGGTGCGGCTATTAGAGTAGCATCTCTTCTCTTGGCAGCGGGTGCTGCCTTGGTGGCCGCGGGTGCGACTTTGCTGGGTTGCTTGTTCTCTTGGCCGCTGGTCGTGGCTCTCCTTCCGTGTTTTTGTTTTCCTCTTCCTTGTGCTTCCCACTTCATCCCTATGCTTTTTACTTGACTTATCTTCCTTGTTCTCATGGTCGTTGGTCGCGGGTCTCCTTCCGTGTGTTTCTTTGCCTCTTCCTTGTGCTTCCCACTTTATCCCTATGCTTTGTACTTGACTTATCTTCCTTGATCTCACCTCCATATGTTCCATATCAATCTCATGATCGCCTTCTTTACCACTTCGAATCTACAATCTACAAATACACACTAAACTTGTGTAGATTCTGAACTTAACCCCCAAATGAGCAAACAAGTAAACTAACCAAATAACATGCAATATATACATCTAAATGATCCTAAAAATACTCTATAATGCCTTTCTAAATATGCATTATCAAACTCCCAAACACTTAGCCTTTTGCTTGTCCTCGAGCAAAACAAACCATTCATGAATCATTCATCCCACAAACATAATCCTTCATGGATTAGCCTCATCAAAATCAACATCTCAACAAAATGAAACCATAGACAAAGCAAACAAATGTCCTAGCGTGTATTTAAATGATCAAGTAGCCCGCATGTTTATCCATCCAACCTCACCAGGAGTAAAGTGTTTTTCGCTCTCACTCAAATGTTTAGGCTTATCAAATAACACTCAAACTCCATCCAAATGCAACTAAGCTACATAAGAATATATTGAAATTGAATCACAATCGCCATCGTGAATGTCATTACCATCGAGAATCATCATGAGGTCTTTTATGGGTTACAATGGGGCTTGGTAAGAACATTAAGATAGGGAGTACTTTGACCATGTGGTTCTTGTAAATCCGAGAACTAGAATCTACTACACTTTCATAATCACAACACTCTCTAACCATCAAACTCAAGTCTCAAATACAACTCATGCTAAGATTTTCCCTTCCAAAGATAATATCTTTCAACTCATAAACACAACAAATGAAGTGGTTCTTTTATTGCATATAATGTCTATATATATACATTCTTTTTTTTTTTCTCTATTTTTTTCTGATTTTTTTCTTTTTTTATATAGAGAAGTAAACTAGAACCAACTTCAACTAAAAAGCTCAAAGTAGAGATAGAGAGATGAGGTAGTGGGAAGCGATAGTGAAAAAACATGAAAACCCTTCCCCACCAAAAGAACGCGCCACCCCACGCTCCTACCCATCTCCTTCCCAAAACCGAAAACATTCCAAAACCTAGATCTGAGAAATGGTGTTCCATCAAATCTCCTTTTCTATGGTTTCTCACAATAATTCTTCTCAGATTTCACCTTCAAATTCTTAGGAAAAAGTTTAAACAAAAACCTGCAAGGGATCTCCCTCAGTGCTATGTCGAAATCCATTGCCTTTCCTCCCACCCAAGCTATCGTCGTTCCTTTTGGAGGGCCTTTGTTCTTGCTTTTCAATTCTGGTTATGGAAATTCTCTATTTACAAACCCTACTGTAATAGCAGTCAATCAATTGAATCATCCACTCACAAAATCAAATCCCTTAAAAAAAGTTGGTTCATCTTCTCTCTCTTCAGAAGTCTCTCGTTGACCCCCTCTTCTGACGAAGACCCTGCTCTATGGTCACTAGTATCGTCCTTCCTTCAGAGCTTTTGCTTGGCTGTGTGGATCTATCTTATTCGGATCCTTTTTTGGATCTTGGCTCCATCTCTTGATGGGTGTGTTCTCGCTTGTGCTCTTAAAGTGGATCCCTACTAGATCCGATTGATTAGCACCCTCCTCTTTGGGATCTACTGCTCTCCATGGCCTCGGTTGGTTGTGCAACTGTATTTTGTCCACAAGAACTCGGACAAGAAACGTTGCTCCTTGCTATATGGTATGTTCAATCTCACAAACGTTTTTTGTTGCGAAAGGTACGCTTCCTATCCTCTAATCCTTGCTAAAAATCTTTTCTTCTACCTTACTGCTTATGCTTCCCTCTTCTCAACTCTCTATATAAACAATAACCACTCACCATTTAACGCACTCCTAAACAATCGCTCCTTTCATTTCCTCAACAGCAAGCTGGTGTTCTTCTTCTCTTTTAATTTCTTCTGTTCTCTGTCTTACTGGTGCAATATGGAAAATGCAAAGGGAAAGTCCCTAGGGAATGACACCCAAGATGACAATCCACCACCAAATGGGAAGCCCTTGGGTGACACCCACTCACCTTCACCAATTCAGAAGCTGCCCTCGGGCTCTTCTAACCCAAACACCCAACCCAATGCCTCACTTAAACGTGATAAAGGCAAAGCAAAGATGAATATTTCATCCCTCTATGTTGAGCTTTCCAAGTTCAGAACTCCTGCTAAACCCAAACCCAACTGTATTCTATTTGGCAGAGTTTTTGGTTCCCTGGTTGAGTTTGACAAAGTTCGGGGCAATCTAATGATGCACCACTGTATGATAAATCTATCTATGTTTTATATGACTTTACTTTGTTTATCTTTACCTAATCTATTAGGAAGATCACACTTCACAATGAAACTAACCCATAGCAGCAGAAGATATAGGTTTGATATTTTATTCACAGCTACCCATATTTAACCAAGTTTATAGTATACTTTGGGAAAAATCTTCATCCTAAACTAAAAACCAGAATGATTTATGCAGCACACCAAACAAAGTTTTATACAAATATTCTTTCCTCAATTAGTCTTATACCTTTAAAAAACCTATTTATGTAAACCAACTTGTCTTCAGTTTATTTCTGTATACTAACATAAATTTGTATTCATTACGAGGTTTTCTCTCATGGATCTTTATCTTGATAAGGATTACCTCAAGTTACACCATCTATCATAACATTAGTGAATTCCCTAAAGCATCGTATATCTCCATCCTTTATTATCAGCAGCTCAACCTCAAGCGTATTTATCTTATATTAGTTAATATGCAACTTTGGTTATACACATTAGGTTATTTCCTTCTCATCACACAACCTCAAATGATAATAGCATCTATGTTAATCACCAATCTTCATGATTGCAAACCCAATCCCCACTGGTTAACAACTCACATAAGACAATCACTCTTACTTCCAAACCAACCCAAGTTTTTAAGTCTAAACAACATTTATGATTCTAAATTATGCCATCAATCAAATTATGCAATCTCTGCTTTTGACTCACCAAAAAATAAGATGTGTAACAATCTGTTTGTTCGAACAAACACAATTACCTACATCAGCTTCACTAGATTAGAAACTTTTGGCATTACTTGTCAGCTCTTTGGGCTTTGGAAATTAATTTTTATCAACCATCTTATTATCAATAATCTGCTCTCAAGCTCACTATCCTGTCATAAACTATACAAATATACCTGCAGTAATTTAAACTGGTTATGGCTCATTTCTGTCATATACTATATTATTACCTTTGTGCTTTCTTTTCGCGTGTGGATTTTGTTCCATCTCACCTTTATCATTACCTCTTTACTCTCAAATCATATTCTAACTTTTGTTGGATAACTATTACTAATGTTCATCACCACCGTTTACTCTTGAGCTCGTACTCGCCCCTGCACACAACTACAACACTCACGGTAATGCAATTATACTTATATTGGTTTGTTGGCTGGCAAATTAGATTTCTTGTTGTTGCTGTTAACACTAATATTACTGATGCAGACTCTGTCAAACCTTACCCCCACCTTATGAAAATAATACCTCATATTAATCAAACTACTTTCACTAACCTTTTACATCTCATTCAATTTTGTTGCATCTACTTTGATTATATAAAACTCTGTTGGGTTTGTACTGAACACAATCATTCTCTTACTAATTGCTCTCGAGGGAGTCTCTCCCTCGAGCACCTTCAATCACAACCTTTGTTCCAGGTGCATCCATTGGAATCATACAGGGAAAGAGTTGCTAGATGTTGCCCTGTAATTATGCTCAATCAAACACTCGCTCATACATATGTACTCAAGATAAAGATGCACAACACATACACCACTTGCAACACTCCCAAGCATGTTTTTGGCTCATCATGGCTTTCTGCTATTGAAAATTATGTCCTTAAACATGTAAATTTAAATTTTAATTTGAAGCTACACATTATCATTAAACCTTGTTCTTGTTGTGTGACTGTAAACCTAATTATCTTCAGCTCTTCTACTGCTATAATGTACAGATTATCCTGGCTCTCGATTTCTTTGTTGTATTCTCTTGCACTGGAAATTAACGCAGATAAAACCAATCTACTGAAATATTTAGCATTCTCCCAGTATTGCAGCCTCTATTTTGTTCTTGTGATGAACATTTTAGCTAGATACAACCATCACTACTGGTATATTGCCTTTGCTCGAGAGAGTTTCTCTCTCCAGGTTTGGAATCTCCATTGCTTTTGCAAGACTATACCAACAAACAACACAAGAAAGTTACTGCTTACATAAGTATAACAAGGCATTTCATTCTGGAACATAATGGTTATACAAATGTAGAGCTACATTTCAAGTTACAGTGTCAAATTTTTATTAGATTTGGTCATCCATGTATCACTGCAAACCTATTTAACCTCCTTCTAGACCAACTGTTTTATTTTGTTAAATTAGAAAATTGGAGGAAGACTAAGTTATCAGTTACAATGCAACTATACAAAACTAAGAAGCAAACAACCATATTAATCAACCGTCTTTCTAAGACAATAGCCCCGGCCTTGGAACCACTCCTTTTGCGTAAGCAATACCCAATGATATCCTTAATTCCCGTAAATAATATATCATGAAAATTAGCTTTTGGAACGTTAGGGGTCTTGCTCGGAAGAACATATGGACTCAAATAGACTCGACCTGTAAAACCGAACACATACAAATATTAGCACTAGGAGAAACCAAGCTTCAAACACCTCCAAAGGAATCTCTTTGGCGACAAGAAGGATTTGATAACCTTCGATTTTGCCCATCCGTTGGGCTCTCGGGAGGCCTCTGTCTCTTATGGAAATCTTCCCACTTAAACAAAGACACCTTTGACATAAGATCGGAAGAGCAATATATTCTGACAAGATACCATAACGTTAATCACATGTTAACATTAATAATTTTATTCGTCTATGCTCCACCACATCAACACCAAAAACTAGAGATCTGGAATGAAATATCGACAATACTCCTAACTAACCCACATCCATGCATTATTGTCGGCGATCTTAACGACATCCTATGTAACTCCGACAAAATAGGAGGGCCAGCTCCTACCCCTTCAAGATTCCACAAACTCACGGATTTCATATTAAAACAAGGCCTAATAGATCTACCAACAACTGGGAACCAATTTACATGGCGCAAAAGCTCCTAGGTAGAGAACAATACTTACGAAAAATTAGACCGCTTCCTGGTTCATAAGAACATATATGTAGTACTACCAAATTTAACCACCAAAAACCATGCCTTCATGACTTCGGACCACACTCAAATAACATTAGAACTTTTACCAAACGAACTACCAATAATGCAACCTTTTAAATTTGAAATAGCATGGACAAAGCATAAAGACTATGAAAATCTGGTTAGGCAAGCTTGGCGTCTCAACCCTCCCAGCTCTCATCTATTCAAACTAATCAAGCGACTACAAGATCTCAAAAAGAAAAGTAAGCTTTGGAGCAAACGCACGTATGGGAATATCTTCAGACAAATCACCAATACTGAAATAGAGCTACAACAACTAAAATCTCAATTATTTATAAACTACGACACAAACATAGACATGAAGAATAAACGCATGTTAAACGAATATAATCAACTTGTAAACTTTCAAAAAAACCTATTGGGGTCAGAGAACAAAGAGAATCCATATTCAAAACATGGACACTAACTCCAAGTACTTCCATGGTGTGGCCACTGAAAGAAGAAACATAAATATAATAGAATCTTTTGTCACAAAATAAGGTATTACCCTTAACACAGTAACACAGATCCGAGACGAGATCAAATTGGACTTTTCTGGCCGTTTTTCTGCCACACCACAAATCCAAAGGCATTTCGGCTTCTACAATACATAACACCACAGGTCACTACTGCAGACAATGACTGGCTAACCCAACCAATCTCAAGCTCCGAGGTCATAATTGTCGTCTTCTCACTGGCTAGAGATAAATATCCGGGGCCTGACGGTTTCCCAATGGGCTTCTTCCGCTCTTACTAGCATATTGTCGACCCCTTTGTTATCAAAGCCACCAAGGGCTTTTTCTCCAGTGGGAAAATACTCAAACAAATAAATCACACTTTTATTGCACTAATACCTAAATGTGATAACCCACAAACGACAAATAATTTTAGACCCATTAGCCTCTGCTCAACCATTTACAAAATAATCTCTAAGATCCTAGCTACCAGACTACGACATATACTCCCCAAACTAATTCACCCGCTCCAAAGTGCTTTTATAACCAAATGGCCTACCTACCTCCGTTAAACTGGCCTTTCATGGATCTGGCATTCCCCATTGACTGCCCCCTCTGTGGTTTGAACTATGAGGACATCAATCATTTCTTATTTCAATGCCCTACAATAAAACATACAATACAACAATTCTCTCTGATAGTCCATAATACTCTTCAATGTACTTACGACACCACGTCCAACACAAATGAAGCCTTATGTGCTCTTTATCCCACCCTTGGCAAATCGGATTTATCCACGCTTGCTACAGCTTGGTGGTGCTCTTGGTACTTTAGGAACAAAGCCCTTTTCAATAAACTCAATCCTAACTCTAAAATAATAGTATCCTATATAAAAGACCAGTTATCTAACTGGGAGAAGGAAAAAATTGATGACATAAGTTCAGATCCGGAAATACAAAATAAAGATACCGGACCTCGCAAGACCAGAAAACGCATACCCAAATGGACTAAGCCATGAAACAATTGGTATAAATTAAATTTTGATGGAGCCCTGTCCTCTGACAACTGCAGCACTTATGGATTTCTTTTCCGAGATAACTTGGGCAATGTTCTGTATTCAGAATCTGGTACCTCTCCTCTTTCTTCCGTTATTGGATCCGAATGTTTTGGTTTGTGGAAGGGAGTTCTTAAAGCAATGGAACTTAACATTACACGTATCTGCGTTGAAGGCGGTAATCTCAGTATTATCAAATGCCTTAGCACAGGCGCTTCTAGCTTTGGTGAAATGTAGATGCTCTTATACGACTCTCTATACGCCTTAAGGCAGTTTTCTGAATTTGAGATCTCTCATATCTTTAGGGATGGCAATCGAGCTGCTGACAGTCTATCTCACCTCGGGATCGATTTCTCTGGCTCCTCTCTCCCTACAAATGTTGTCCTTTGTAGTATCATCCGAAATGATGCTTTGGCTAGTTTGCATTGCTTACAGCCAAATTCTTTCTTGTTCAAAAAAATAAAAATAAAAATAAAAAGCTCAAAGTAAGAATTTACCATTACATATCATTCCACTCTCAAAGCACACTCAACATCACTCAAATCAATCTCTAACCAACTCTACTCCTAGTTCCCGATGGGTTAGGCTATAATTAGCTAGGGATGATTTTTGTGGAGCTACAAAGAATGGGCTAATAGCCTTAAAAGGGCTTCAAGCAATGAAAATAATGTAAGGTAGATATGGAAAATATAAGGCTAAAAAGAAACGTGCCTCGATCATATAAAACTCACCAATAACGAACATAAGAGTACAACCAGGACATAGATAAACAAAATCAATTCTAAGAGGTAAAAGCATTGGAGAGTAGTCACACACATGAACAAAAGCAAAAGGACTCAATGAAGTGTAGTCCTAATAAGGCCAAAAATCAACTCACAAGGGTAAATTTTTGTTAAATTTCAGTCATGCCTAGGAACTTAGATTATACATCCTCAATTATGTTTACCTTACTATGTTTCACATAAAAACCAAACATAGGATAAGGCTAGAACAATTCAAATATGTCATGAGACTTATATGATCATACTTCCAAATAGATTTTAAGGACCAACTAGGTTAGATGGTTGTTTAGTTAATGACATAGTTTATGCAAATGCATGATTTTTTTTATTTTTGGATTTTTTTTATAGAAAATATGAATTTTACGCAACTAATTGAAACTAAGAAATCATCATGCAACTAAAATGGAACATATGAATATTATGCAACTAATATGAAACATGCTTAAATATGCAATGCAATTCTAATATGTACACTAAACCCCTCCCACACACTTGAAAATTTCATTGTCCCAATGAAATCAAAGACAAAAAAAATTAAAAGGAATAGGGGAGAAGGAGAATAATACTCACAAGCTCACTGGTATGGCGGAGAGTGAGGTGGGGGCAGGTATGGTGGGAACCTTGGATAAGCATATCGGTAGAACTCCTCCTGACGTCACTGCGTGAGCTCCATAGCCTTCTCCTGGTGATGCCAATACTCAGCCTGATGGCGAGCAAGCTCCGCCTGATGGTCAAGGACTGTGGTAATGTCTATTGACAGACCCTGCACATCCTGACGTAAATAGGAGAACTCCTACCGTAAGTCCTGCTGGTTCTCCCATAACCCATGCTGCTCAATTCTCAATGACTCCATTGTCTACTAACCCCAATAAGGAAGGCCCATCCCCTCTAGAAGTACCGAAAGAACCAACACCCCTATCAGATGGTCCTGTCTGGAAATCCATTGGCTCTCCTGGCTGATCATCCTCCTCATCCTCATCCTCCTCCCGCTCATCATAATCCATCCAAGGGCAAGGTACCCTTGAGGGTCCTCATGAGGGACAAAGAAATTCGCTGCTATCGGTACAAAAGGGAGGGGCCTAAGTAGCCTAATCTTGTGTACATTGTTTTTCCCAGCTTGCCAAATAAAAGGAGGTCTATCCTTGACTAAGTGACTCGCCCTCCTCAAAGAGGCCAAATCAAGACGATAATGGTCACCAAGGGAGTCCTAGAGGTCGGAAGTTTCAACTCTATGCTCCCATGCAATCAATGTAATCAGGCCTCAAAAATCCAATTGGTGGCGCCTTCTTCCTTTTTCCCTCACCCATCATCTCCTTGTAATGGGTTAGGAACAAACTCAACCTAGTCCAGCACATCCTCGCTCTCAAGGGTCAAGCACCATAGGTAGGACAAGGCATGTAGGGACACCTTGTTGATTTCCGTCTGACCAAAGAAGGTGTTATTCAACACCCTGTGACAAAGCCGTAGTGATGGGTGTAGGATACTGGAACTGTATTCTCCCACTTTTGGCTGCATAACATGCCCCGAGGCAGCATGCCAGAAATAAAAAGGGACCTCCGTCTTCGGAATCAAGAACCAAGATGTGGTGGGCTCTTTGGAGAACCTAAAAGCACGAGCAAACCTCTCTCTATCCGATTGGTGAGCCTTACCTATAAGCCTGAAATCGATGTCAAAACTTTGCCTTACTCTCAAAGTGCACAAAAATTCACGGACCAAACTTAGATGAGTAGGTGCATTCTTCGTCACAACATTTGCCAAACCCCCATTCTCCAACAGTTGGCGCACAGTTTGCTCAAGCCCAAGCACTCATAAAGTGGGCACATCGAAAAATTTGGTTGACAACAACTCACGTCCCTCAAATTTCGTCCACTTCTTCTTTTGATCACTCGTCAATCCATGAGGTCTAGAAATTCTAATTACTCAACAATCGACTCAAAAGAATAGATCAAGAGGCACTTAGAAGGGAAGAGCGTCGAAAACAACTGAAATGGGAGCTGTAGGACAAGGTCGCGGGCGCAACTTCCTGGGTCGCGGGCGCAGCTGGGAAGGGGTAGCTACTGTAATCGTCGTGAGTGTGGCTTTTCTGGGCTTCTCCAACTTCTCTCTAGCTGCTCCGACGTTGGTGCAGGAGCGTCAAACCTCGAGATTTTGGTACGAAAGTTGAAGCTTAGCCGGTTTGAAGTGCGTACAAACTCCGATCATCGTAATGTTGATGGATGTGGATTTTTTTGTGATGGAAAGTTATGGGGGATGATGATAGTTTGTGGTTGTGGGTGGTGGAACCAAAGGTGGTTCTTTTATGATCGAAACAATGAACGGCGTGCGTAGTTGCGTAGATCGAAAGCGGAAACACCGGAAAGCCGGCTCGGTTTTTTGGTTTGAGGATGGGAGGGAGATTGGGGTGGGTGGATTTAGAGGTTTGAGATTCTTCAATGGAGGATTGGTGGGGAAGAAGAAAGGAAGGAGTAGAAGAAGACAAAAATATTGAAAGGGTGGTGGTTTTTTTTTGAATGTATAGCATGGGTTGGGTCAAAATATAGCACAGGTGGGCCCACAAAATCTGCAGCCTTTTTGGGTGATGTGCCCTCAATTTACCATGTTTTTCATCTATTTTTATGTCGATTTCTGTCGATATTTTCATGCATATTGGGTGGGAAAGCATAAGATTTGTGTATTTTATGTTTATTTGCCAATTATGGAGGTTTACACGAGTTCTTGTGTTATTTCGCAGAAATTGAGGCAAAATTGGAGCAATTTGGAGATAAGAAGAGAAGCTAGAAAATCACTCGAAGTCTACTAAGGAGTCGAAATCGACCAAATGACTTGACATCGAGTGGAACTGAGACCAGAAATCGAGCCAAGAAGAAGAACAACTCTACTTGACATAGACTAGACGATATCGACTTAAGCTGGTCAATATCGAGTGCCCCAAATCAAGTGAAGTGATAGAGATCGAGTGCAGATCCAAGGTCGAGTAGAACTGGCTCGAGATAGAAGAAGAGTGGTCGATATCGACTCAAGCTAGTCGATATCGAGTGACGCTGCAGACAGATCCGACGGTTTTGATAAAATCTTATCCGAAGCTGTTTACTTCTACATTAAGTCGTAGATCTTTTATCTTTTTATCAGACTTTCCTTTATGGTGAATTCATATTTACCTAAAGTGATTTTTATTATTTACTTTAGCTAGTTTTATCTAAGGAAGAAGATAGATTTTCTTCTCCTTGGATAGCAAGGTTTGAAATCTATAATTAGAGCCATTAGGGCTGAGTTTTTCAGATCCAAGAATTCAATACAAGCAATAGAGAAAACACTTACAATTCTATAGAGAGAGAGAGAGAGAGAGAGTAGGCCGAGTGAAGGAAGAGAGAGCGAGAGCGGATTTTGCTTTGTTCGGTTGTAATCTTTCGACAATTTCAATTCAAGTTAGTTATTTTCCAACAACGATGATGATGATGTCTATGGCTATGAAGCACGAGTAGTTCCCTTACTTCTAGGGTTGGGGTGAGCCCGACGATAGCCATATAAGTTTATGCATCAAAGGTATGATATTTATGCGATTTCGTCTTTGATTCTTCTACGAAAGTAGTAGGCGATCTTTATTTGCATTGTTGAAGCGAAAGCCATCTTTTTGTGAATTTGGATTAATTATGAAATTGGATAGTAACTCTTAGGATTTTTGCGAGAGCTTCTAAATCACCTAATTGTTAGTAACAAAAGTTATTTGATGAAAAGGCATAATCTTTCATGAATTTGGCATAGGCTTATATGGTTATCGTTGTGGCATGAGATCCCCGATCTTGGAGATTTTTAGTTTATTGAATTTTATAAAAACATGTGATTTTATTCTGTTCATCCTTCCTACATCATCCTCATATTCTTTGGATGCTTTTCCGACACAAATTGGTTACGTTTTAGCTTTTTGCTGAAGACTCGGAATTGACTTCTGTGGTTGATATCGAGTGCTCTACTCGATGTCGACTGTCTTTGTCTATTTTGCAGGAAGTTGCTGGAAATCGACTGGAACTATAGTCAACATCGACTGATTTACTCGATATCGAGTGATCTTCTGAGTCGAAATTGAACGTGATTGCAAGCTTAGGAACCGCTGACATACCTCCTCATGGATTCGATCTTGAACACCCTACTACTACATCGGGAGGGTTTCTTGTAATTTATTTGCTTGGACAAGGAGTTGGTTTATTTATATTTATATTTATTTGAATAGTTTCCCTCCTAACAAATTTTAGCGCCGTTGCCGGGGAGGCAATCATTCGCGCCCTAAGCTTTTTCTCACGTTCTTTTCTAGTGCTGATTGTGCAGGTTTATGCGACACTCTGATCGCAAACCTATCTTGGAAAGTCTGAACGAGCTCGAACTCATAGAGAGATTGAGGAAGGAGATAGAGGACCACAATGCCGCCATTGCCAATGAAAGGGAAACTGCAACTGCAGAGAGAGCTCGCGCTGATAGAGAGGAGGATGCTCGCAGACAAGCCCAAGAGAGGCTCAATCAATATGCGCAGATGACAATGTAATACATGCACCCTATGCTCACCATGCCTAAATCTGCGATTATCATCCCTCTCTCTAATTATGAAATCAAAATTAACTTCCTTTTTGAAATTAAACGCAATACTTTTGAAAGAAGATCTAATGAATGCCCCTTGCAACATATTACTACTTTTATGGACTTATGTGAGACTGTCAACGATGGTGCTAATTTAGAATATGTTTGGTCTCTTGCAGGGAAGGCATTGCAATGGCTTGAAAGCTTGGATCCACGCTCGGTAAGGACATGGGCAGAGGTGAAGGATGCATTCCTAAACAAGTTCTTTCCTCCATCAAAAATGGCGATGTTGCGACAAAGGATCAAGGCTTTTAAACAAAAGCTTGGCGAGACATTGGCGCAGGCATGGGAGCGCTTTAAGAACCTATTACGATCATGCCATACTCATGGGAAACTACCTTATGTCATCTAGGAGATCTTCTACAACTCCCTTGACGCACCGAATAAGGAGAGAATCAACTCTTACACCTCCTATCGAAACATTGAGCTTATACCTACGGAGGCCTAGGATACAATTGAGAGGCTTGTCAACTTCGACAACACATATGGGATTGTTGTGGCCTATGACTCAAGGCCTGCTCCATCTATGCCACTTTATGATCCTCCAAGAGAGATCGATCCGGACATGAGGTAACAATTCAACAATGATCAGTGATGTGCGCGCAAATTGCCATATTTTCTATGCACATATAAGTCCATTTTATCATTCATTTGCATGCATATTAATGGGAAAACATGGGATTAGTGTAGTTTACGCTTAAATGTCAAATATATGGGTCTGCACGAGTTTCTATGTGATTTTACAGAAAACAGGATAAAAATGGACAGATTTGGAAGAGCTGAAAAAGAACTCGAAGTCTTCTGAAGAGGTCGAAATCGAATGGGGACCTCGACATCAAGTACAACAGAGACATAGGAATCGAGCAGGAAATGAAGCAGAGCATGTCAACACAGAGAGGTCGATATCGACGTTTGATGGTCGATATCGATGTTGCCAGATCGAGCTAAATGATAGAAGTCGAGTGCCAGTCCAAGTAGGAGAAGGAGAGCTCGAGATTAAGTTTCACAAAGGTCGATATCGATGTTCATGGTCGATATCGATGTTGCCCAGCAGAAGAATCCGACTCAGATTTTGATAGAATTCTAACCGAAGCTTGAACGTCTATCCAAAAGTCGAGATTTCTTATCAGCAACACCAGAGCTATCATATGAGATGATTTACCATAGGAGTTTTTAGTTTTTACTTTATTTAAGTTTTATCTTAGAGAATAAAGATAAAGTTTCGAGTCTTTGGATAGCAAAGTTCGATATCTATATCTAGAGGCCATTAGGGCTGAGTTTAGAATCAACACACATTCAATTTCATATCCAATTACAGTAGTAATGAGTTAGAGAGAGAGAGAGAGAAGGCCGAGTGAGTTGGAGAGAAGTGAGAGCGGAGTTTTGGCTTGTTCGGTTGTACTTTCTTTCAAAGTTTAATTCAAAGTAGTTTTCTTTCAACAATGATGATGATGATGTGCATGATGAGGAGCGAGTAGTCAACCCACTTCTAGGGTCAGGGTGAGCCCGGCGATAAACGATGTAGGGTAAGTGCATCAAAGGTATGACTTTTATGCGATTCCGTTTTCTATCCCATGCATGATCCTTTGCGAAAGTTAGGGAGATTCATTATTTGCATTATTGAAGCGAAAGCCACTCATATGGTAAACTTGGATTACTCATGAATTGGATAGTAACTCTCAGGAACTATGCGAGAGCCTCTTATCACCTAAGTGTTGATAGCGAAAGTTATTTGACGGAACGACATTAAATTTCATAACTTTAGCATAAAACATGCATTGTTATCGTTGTGGCATGAAACCTTGACTTTGGAAGCTTTTAATTAATTGAATTTATTTATAAAAGTCTTAGTTTTGTTTCTGATCATCCTTCTTTACCATTCTACGTTCTTCGGACTCTTTTCCGACAATTGGTTACGAATTACAGTTTCTGTGACAAACATCGGAATTGACTGTAAAGGTCGATATCGAGGTCTAACGTCGATATCGAGGTCTCTACTCGATGTCAACTTTACTGCTTTTGTCTTCTGCATGAACTGTACTGGAAATCGACAAAAAATGAGGTCGATATCGACCAGACACATCGAGATCGAATGTCTTCTGAGGTCGAAAGCTTTGATTGTGAGTACAACAAGGGAAGCACTGACATACCTCCTCGTGGATTCGATCCTGAATTACCCTACTACTACAAGGAGGGGATTCTTGTATTATTTGTTTGAGCCAGGGAGTAGTCTAGTTGTGAATTGTTATATTTTGAATTATTTGAATCCCTACACACACCCCCTATAGCGAACAATCAGGCACGCCGCCTGCAAAAGCAAGTTAGGTTCCTCTCCAACAACCAAGCTTGCCAGGAATGTGGGTCTACTAGGCACAACACCAACGCCTGCCCACATCTTAAGCAAGTCAGCAGTGCAGAGACACATGAGGAAGCTAAATGGATGAAAGGCCCCTATGGAGGGGGCAATCAGCAGTACTAGGGGGATCAAAGATTTTACCAACCTCATCACCAACAGAGGGACTCCCCACCTTATAGAGCACCTGGACACCCCAAGCGGGAACCAAAGAAGGATGACATGCAGCTCATCCTTGATGAGATGCAGAGGAAGCACACTGAGTTTAAACAAGCCAACAACTCAGTCCATACTCCGCTGCATGGCATCAACTCTAGGCTCAGGGAGATCGACGTTTGGCTGATCAAATTCCCAAACTGTTAGGATCGCTGCCAGGATCTACTGTGCCTAATCTTAAGGGCAAAACTACTGGTCACATAGTGGCTATGAGTCTAATGAGTGGGCGTCAGTTATGAACGCCCGAGCAAAAAGCGGAGGAAAAAGCCACTGGAGAGGACCCGATATCGACTGATCTAGTCGATATCGACCGAGATGCAGTCGACATCGAGTCCTTTTACTCAATATTGATCCAGAAGCTGAGCACCACCAGAAATCGACTCCTCTAGTCGATATCGACCCAACTTCACTCGATATTGACTCAACTCCAGTCGCAGTAAAGAAGAAGATGCTGCCATTCCCAAGGAAAACTTTGAAGGACCCGGCGGAAAAGAAGTTCCAGCGCTTTGTGAAGATTCTTCAAGGGCTAAATGTTTCAATTTCATTCACTGAAGCTCTTCATGAGATGCCATCTTATATAAGGTTTCTCAAGGACATACTGGGGAAGAAGCGATCAATTGTTGAGATCGCAAAGGAGTGCAGCAAGATGGAGCTACTAGAGAAGAGGCCGGACCCATGTAAATTTGCTATTACTATAGGCTTAGATCAACACTGATTCAATGCTTTATATGATTTAAGGGCTAGTGTTAGCATTATGCCAATAACAATATGGTCAAAGGTAAAGATTGGTGCCCTAGAGCCTGTGGATGCTAAACTCTATATGGCGAACAACAGGGTGGTCATTCCAACAGGCCTGGTAGATGATGTGCCGGTTCAAGCAGGTAAGTTCTTTGTCCTTGCTAATTTTATAGTTGTTGATATGATAGAGGACCCTGCTTGTCCAATTATTTTAGGAAGGCCCTTCTTGGCAACCGTTGATGCAAACATAAGCATGAGGAAAGGATTGCTCTCATTCACCATAAGCGATGAAGTTATAAAGTACGCTTTCAACAAGGTAGTAAAGAGGAATAAAGGGCCTATGGAGGTAAAATCAATCAAGGGCGTCTACATCGCTTGTGGGGAACCTAAGGTAAGAAATATGACCCCCGAAGAGTTAGAGAAGAGGGCTATAGAAGCCCAAGTGGAGGAAATCGTGGAAATCTTGAACGAAGGCACTAAAGTACCACTCGAAATCGACCCAGGTAAGTCGATATCAACTAACAATTTTCAAGATTTTGTGCCAGGTTTTAAGTATGGGGTTGATGTCGAAGCAGACCACTCGAAATCGAGTGCTTCACTCAAAATCGACAAATATCCAAAGCCGACATCGACTGAACCAGAAGCTGAAGGAAGAAAAAATCACTCGATATCGAGTCCACCTAGTCGATGTCGAGTAGATCGGATCGAGTCGACTTCCCCCACATCGACAAAACATCAGAAGCAGAAGATAAGTCGATATCGAGTGACAGTAGTCGAGATCGACTAGACTCACATACAGAAAAGGAAAGCTCCGAGAAGGTAAGCCGAGGTATGGATTCTTCTTTCCCAATTTCAATAAATGATTTATCTATATATGGGAGAGGTTTGCCTTGGTATGTGCGCTTATGCATAATATCCAATGATGATTCGAGAAACTATGAAGTAGGAGATAAGGTGTATGTCTCCAAATCAAAGGATCATTGGTTCCCACGTAAGTTCAAAACAATGAAGATGGGTCTATTCACAGTGAACAAGATCCATCCAGGTGGGATGCAATTGCGAGACAAGAACGGAGTACTATTTGAAGCCCAAGCTACGTGGGCTCTGCAGATGCCGCCTTAAGAGCTTGTAACAAGACAATTAGTTTTTAGGATTTGGATATTTTTGGTTTTGTTTTTAGACTTTATATTTTGTTTTTCTTTTGATTTTATTTTCTAATGAGTTTCAGGAGAAAGAAGAAGCAAAAAAGAGACTCGATATCGAGTATAGTACTCGATATCGACTGCTAATGTCGATTTAGGGAAGCTATGATCGATTAAGAATCACCCTAAAGCTTAGAATCACCAGGAATCGAGTGACACTGGTCGATATCGACTGGATCACCTAATATCGACTAGCCCTGCAGACGTCTTCAATACCTGATTTTCGCTAATTTTTAGTAAGTTTCTTTCTTAACCCCAGTTCTTATAAAGTGAGGACACTGTAATCAATAAGTATGGGGTGGGGGAAAGGCTTACTTGCATTTTTTAATCATTTTTGCGCATATTACATATTTCTTTTTCATAGTTGTGCATACTTCTCAAATTGCATTATACATGGTTACTTTGGAGATATTTATATATCTATATGCATCAAGTTTATCTATGTGCATCATGTTCATTATCATGATTACTATCCAAAGTCTAAAAAAATCACCCCCAATGAAAATTTTGAATAAGTTTCATGGAAGTTTAATAGAACTTGACGATGCAAAAGTAGATTCATTAGAGATATAGCATGAAATTGCCTAGTAAAGGGAAGTCACAATGAAGTGCAATTTTTAGAGAAAACCATGAAAGGAGGCAAAATATGAAGTTGCTTTTGACATATGCATGATAAGATGATGGAGGACTTTATATTTTCCATACATGTACTCAATTTCATATCCTAGCCTTACCTATGCATATTTGCATTACACAAGCCATATATGAGCCTTACATTATTATTGCTCCACAATACATTACATATTGCCCATTTTTATACCTTATACCCTATACGGGGATCATGTTGAGAATGGATGTCATATTTAGGAGTTGTTATATGGAGTTTGTGCATATTATTATTGAATTTGTTGGTAGAATGAAAGAAAATTTGAATTATGGAAAATTTAATGAGTGAGAAAAAATCCGATCACCTCAGGAGATAAAGGTAGATCGACCCTGCTCGTTGAGATATTAGTTCCGCAAGATGGGACACCAAGGTGAGGAGTCCGAAGTACTAAGTATCTAGGGCCATTCATGACAACCATGTTTGCGACTCGCGAGAAGGCAGTGCTAAGGTTAGAGAGGTAAAAGCATTATAGTGAAAAAAGCATTGAGCAAAGAGCGGAAGGTGAGAAATATTATGAAGAAGGAATGTGGAATGGAAGTTTGGAAAGAAAGTTTATTTCCCGGGATTTAACACCACATGGCCAAAAATTTATCCATCTTTAGCCTTTTACCAATCTACTTCTCTTTAAGCTTGCAAAAAGTCCTATTGATTATTAATGCTTTGTCGCATGAAATTGTTTTATACATAACCCTCCTTTTGTGCATATGATGTTGCTTTTATTCACAGGCATGGAATTGTTGACATTATTACCTTTTCGAGTATGGCAATTGATTGTAGGGACATATAACAATGAATCTATGATGTTGAGAGTTTAGTTTCTTCCCCTGAATGACCGCTAAAAATATTGCTTGAGGACAAGCAAGCTTAAGTATGGGGTGTTGATGTGCGCTCAATTTACCATGTTTTTCATCTACTTTTATGTCGATTTCTGTCGATATTTTCATGCATATTGGTTGGGAAAGCATAAGCTTTGTGTACTTTATGTTTAATTTCCAATTATGGAGCTTTACACGAGTTCTTGTGTTATTTCGCAGAAATTGAGGCAAAATTGGAGCAATTTGGAGAAGAGAAGAGAAGCTGGAAAATCACTCGAAGTCTACTGAGGAGTCGAAATCGACCAAATGACTCGACAACGAGTGGAACTGAGACCAGAAATCGAGCCAAGAAGAAGAACAACTCTACTCGACACAAACAAGTCGATATCGACTTAAGTTGGTCGATATCGAGTACCCCAAATCAAGTGAAGTGATAGAGATCGAGTGCAGATCCGAGGTCGAGTAGAGCTGGCTCGAGATATAAGAAGAGTGGTCGATATCGACTGAAGCTAGTCGCTATTGAGTGACGCTGCAGACAGATCCGACAGTTTTGATAAAATCTTATCCGAAGTTGTTTACTTCTACATTAAGTCGGAGATCTTTTATCTTTTTATCAGACTTTATATCCTTTATGGTGAATTCATATTTACCTAAAGTGATTTTTATTATTTACTTTACTAGTTTTATCTTAGGAATAAGATAGATTTTCTTCTCCTTTAGATAGCAAGGTTTGAAATCTATAATTAGAGCCATTATGATACGGGGTTAGCCGTAGGATGCCCGATCTTCGACAATCAAACAAGAAACTAAAGAACGGAAGCAAAAGACTCAAAGAAACGCAGCGATAATTGAAAGACACGACCGATATGGACTGAGTCGATCTATATAGAACAAGATAAAGACCCCAGGCCTCCTAAGAGGGTAGGAACCAATACCAATGCCTATATAACCCCCCTCTACAACCCTACACAACCAAGCGGACAACTTGGAGGCACAAGGAGGGGGCTTGTGGATACTAGGATCACCAAGTCTTGCGAAGTTGACGAACACAAAGCAAACCAACCTGAGACAAGATACCAATTCGCAATTGAAGAGCGCTGCTCTATTCGATCGACAACTCTCAATGTGTTTCACACGTTTTTGAGAAAGTAATTTGATTCATAAAAGTTCCAATTGTTCTATAAGGCTGAAACGGCATTATATAGCCTTTACAAGGCTACTGGGCCGGTTTATCTAACTAAAAGGAGATAAAATAACAACTTAAAGGAATTAATAAAATTACCCTAAAGTTTCCTAAAATAACTTAAGTAAAAATAATACTAGAAATAGCAATATAAAGGAGTTCCAACACTTAGCCAAAATCGGCTGATCTAGGACTAAGGTGGCTCGAGTTCTTCTTGAATCCCTATGCACATATAGATCTTCAATGTAGGCTCCGGGATTTGAACCGTGCTCGAGAACAAAGCATGACTCACAAATAGGAATGAGTCTCGTTGAAGCTTCTTAGCTCGGGCTCGAGTCATAGGTCCTTCTTCTAAGATAATAGGTGTGTTTGGAGCTGTCGAAGATGGTCCCGCATCAACCTCCCCTTCTTGAAAAGGATTCGACCACGAATCCAGGTCTTCATCCACAGTGAAGTAAGGGATTAGATCGGCGACGTTGAATGTTGCGCTCAAGCCCATGTCTCCAGGAAGCTCCAATTGGTAGGCATTGTCGCCCACTCTCCTAAGCACCTTGAATGGTCCGTCACCTCGTGGTGTTAGCTTACTCTTCCGTGCTTCTGGAAACCGCTCCTTCCTTAGGTGTATCCATACAAGATCCCCAGGCTGAAATGTGACCAAGCGACGTCCCTTATTGGCCTTGTTAGCGTTGTATTCAGCCTTTTGCATAAGCTTTTGACGCGTCCGTTCATGTAACTCCTTGACGAACTCGACATGCTTACCTGCTTCAAATGATTCTTTCTCTCTCATGGGATATGGAGTAAGATCAAAAGGGGTTAGTGGATTAACACCATAGACACATTCAAATGGAGTGATTTTCGTCGCAGAATGCATAGTTCTATTATAAGCAAACTCCACATGAGGTAAGGCTTCTTCCCAAAGTTTCAAATTCTTCCTAATAATGGCTCTTAGGATGGTTGTAAGGGTTCTATTAGTCACCTCAGTTTGGCCATCAGTTTGGGGGTGGCTAGAAGTAGAGAATATCAATCTAGTTCCCAATTTGCTCCATAAAATTCGCCAAAAATGACTTAAGAATTTCACATCCCTATCACTAACAATAGTTTTCGGCACACCATGTAATCTTACTACCTCTCTAAAGAATAGATTAGCAACATTGGTAGCATCATCATTTTTGTGGCATGCAATGAAATGAGCCATTTTAGAGAATCTATCAACCACCACAAATATAGAATCCCTCCCCTTCTTAGTTCTAGGCAATCCTACTATAAAGTCCATAGAAATATCTTCCCAAGGGGCTGTGGGGGTCGGCAATGGTGTATATAGGCCATAGGGCGTAAGCTTAGCTTTGGATTTTATACAATCTATGCATCTTTTAAGGCAATGTTCTACATCCCTAAGCATTTGTGGCCAATAAAAGTGTGATTTTAAAGTATGATATGTTTTATCCCTTCCAAAATGTCCCATTAAACCACCACTATGTGCTTCACTAACAAGTAGTAATCTTAAAGAACATCTAGGAATACACACTTGATCTTTTCAAAATAGAAAGCCATCATGTATATAGAAATTTTCGGCTGGCCCTTTATCTAAGCATTTTCGAAAGATCTCCCCAAAATCAGTATCTTGTTCATACAATTCCTTAATATAAATAAAGCCTAAGACTCTAGAATCCAAAGTGGTTAAAAGAACATGTCTTCTAGATAATGCATCAGCTACCACATTGTCTTTGCCTTTCTTATACTTAATTACATAAGGAAATGTTTCAATGAACTCCATCCATCTACCATGTCTCCTATCAAGTTTATCTTGGCTTTTAAAGTGTTTCAATGATTCATGATCAGTCCTAAGAATAAACTCTGTAGGCCATAGGTAATGAGACCATGTCTTAAGAACTCTATACAATGCATACAACTCTTTATCATAGGTAGAGTAGTTAAGACAAGCACCTTTCAATTTTTCAGAAAAGAAAGCAATAGGCTTACCTTCCTGCATAAGAACTCCACCAATTCCAACTCCGCTAGCATCACATTCAACCTCAAAAGGCTGAGTGAAGTCAGGCAAAGCAAGCAATGGAGCTTGGGTGAGCTTCTCCTTTAGGATGCGAAAAGCTTCTTCCTGAGCTGCTCCCCAAGTGAATTCGTACCTCTTCTTTGTAAGCTCTGTAAGAGGTGCTGAGATGGTGCTGAAATCACGAACAAAACGACGATAGAAGCTCGCTAATCCTTGGAAGCTGCGCACATGATCGATATTAGTAGGTGTCGGCCATTCTTGTATAGCTTTAATCTTTGCTTCATCAACACGCGGTCCATTAGAGCTTACTACAAAACCAAGAAAAGACACTTGTTCATTACATAGCTCACATTTCTTTAAATTAGCATATAAGTGTTCTAATCTTAAAGTTTTAAGTACTTCTCTAAGATGTGATTCATGCTGTTTAGGGGATTTGCTATAAATCAGAATATCATCAAAATAAACAACAACAAATTTCCCTATGTAGTTTCTAAGCACATGATTCATTAAGCGCATAAAAGTACTTGGAGCATTAGTTAAACCGAAAGGCATAACCAACCACTCATATAACCCAAACTTAGTCTTAAAGGTTGTTTTCCATTCATTGCCTTCCTTCATTCTAATCTGATGATAACCACTTTTTAGATCTATTTTCGAAAATATAGAAGCACCATGTAGTTCATCTAGCATATCATCTAATCTAGGAATAGGATGGCGATATTTGACAGTTATATTGTTAATAGCCCTACAATCTACACACATTCTCCATGATCCATCTTTCTTAGGGACTAATAACACAGGCACAGCACAAGGACTTAAGCTTTCTCTAATATATCCCTTATCCAACAGTTCCTGGACTTGGGATTAGACCTCTTGGGTCTCTGTGGGATTCATACGATACGCAGGCCTATTAGGCAAAGAAGCACCTAGAATGAGATCAATCTGATGTTCAATGCCACGAATAGGAGGTAGACCTGGTGGTATGTCATCGGGGAATACATCCTTATACTCTTCAAGAAGAGATAGAATGCGAGGAGGGAGGGTAGCTCTAAGCTCCTCACTCAACATGTTCAACCCTTTGCATAGGAGCATGAGGGTTGTTTCCCCATCCACAAACTTGTCCATAAATGTGCTCTTGGAAGCCAACAACACACCTTTAGGCCGAGATTGAGGATCCAGTTGGCTCGATTGAGCCTCCCTAGCTAACTCACCTTTACTTACCTTGCGCTTCTCAATCTCTTCAGCCACTTGCGTCGGCGTCATAGGCTTGAGAACGACACTCTTTCCCTGAAAAGTAAAGGAGTAGCGATTAGTATAGCCATCATGAATAACCTTACGATTAGATTGCCAAGGACGTCCTAATAGAATATGACAAGCTTGCATAGGCATGATATCACATAAAACATCATCTTCATAATGTCCTAGCTTAATATGCACTTTAACTTGCCTATTAACTTTCAAGTTTCCACAATCATTCATCCAATGCAATTTGTAAGGTCTAGGGTGTTGCATAGTGGAAAGTTGCAATTTATCGACCATTTCTTGACTAGCTAAATTACAGCAACTACCACCATCAATGATCACATTCACAACCTTTCCTTTAACTAAGCATCGAGTATGAAATAAGTTTTCTCTTTGATTATCATCACATGGTGTAGGAACAACACTTAGAACTCTCCTAACAATCAAAGACTCTCCATGTTCATATTCGACCTCATCATCATCATTATCATAGCACACAAGATTAAGGTTTTGATCATTGTCATTAGCATGCTCATCATGTTCATCACAAGAATTTTCAGATTCATATTCTCCTAGGTGATTAATCATGAGAGTTTTCTTATTAGGGCAATCCTTCATATAATGTCCTCTACCTTGGCATTTAAAGCATAAAATATATCTAGATCTAAGGGTAGAAGAGTTAGGATTACTCCCTTTGGGACCAGTAGATGTCCCGGACGATTCACGCCCATTCCATGGCGCTTTTCCTTTGTCAATGGACTGTTGAGGGGCTCGGCTCTCTCCCTTCCCTTGGGGCTGGCTCGGTCGATCACGTGGACCACTATCACCACGCCATTGGGGCTGCTGGGGCCGAGATTGGCGCCACCCTTGTTGCTGTCCATTTGAATTCCGCCCACCTTGATTCCTGTATCTAGCTCCTCTTTCAATTTTAATAGCTAAATGTAGTAACTCAATAGGAGTAGAGTAAGGAAAATAGTCAATTTCATGCGCTAAGGCGGGATGCAATATCCTAAGAAATCTAGCATTGGTATCCTCATCGGGTTCAACGACATTAGCTCTAGCCATGATTTCTTACATTGCATTGAAAGTTTCCTCAACAGTTTTATTACCTTGCTTAAGGTTCTCTAATCTTTGCCTAAGCTCTCTAGCATAATGTTGAGGTACAAATCTATTTCTCATAAGTGCTTTAAGTTGATCCCAAGAAGTAATAGGTGCATCAAGGGCTCTTATTCTTTCTTTAACTAGGTTATCCCACCAAATTAAAGCAAAGCCAGTGAATTCTAGGGTAGCTAGTTGCACTTTCTTAGTATTAGAGAAATTATGACAACTCCAAATCTGATCCATTTTAGTTTCCCAATCAATATAGACATCCGGATCAGTTTTACCTTCAAAGGGAGGAATCGTTACCTTAACCTTACCTATCCCGTCCTCATCATGATTCCTAGGTGGCCGGTTTTGGTACTGATTTCCTCTTTGATTCCGCCTTGGGCGTTGCTCCCAATACTCCTCTTCTTGGAAGTCATCGTCGCGCTCCGAGTAGTAGAAATCCTCTTGGAAGCCTCGTCCTCTTCCCCTTCCTTGTCCTTGACCCTGCACATTAACAAACCCATTATTCCTACCAATTCTCCCACCTCGTGGAGAGTTGTTTTCTTCAAAAATAGGGTTATGAATGTGAATATTAGGGTTAGGGTTAGGGTTAGGATTATTGACTTCCCTTTCACCTTGAGGCGTTTCGTCATGCCTATGATTACCTTGACCACCCATGGTGTTAGAACCACTTGGTCTCGACTCCAAAGCTGTCAACCGATCTAATATGGCTGCCAAGGTGTTATTCAAGTTGTTGAACTGCTCAGGTGTCACGGTTGCACTCAAGCTACCCCCATTGTTGGGGTTGTTCTCATTGTTAACCTGATTATTAGACATTATAACAAAGAGAAAAGAAACAAGGAACTATGTTAAATGGTTAGTAAAACTATAAATAGCTCACAATTGTGTTTCGCTCACACTCCCTATCTGATTGGTATGTCACGCCTGCTAGGGCAATCCGCTTTGGGCAAATCAACACTCAAGCAAAAACCTAACAATCAAAGTATAGATATGAGAGTATGAAGGAGAACAAAGCAAAAGATGACTCGACACCAACAAAGGACTCGATCCAAGCAAGTATAGGACTCAATCAGCAGCAAGGATCACACAAAATAGAAGAAGAAGAAGGTCGAAATCGACAGGAAGCCTCAAAATTGACCCAAAATAGGCTCGACAGAAGTTGTACCGAGGCAGGGGGTCGGTACAGGGTCGGTATGGGGTCGGTACAGGGGCTTCCGGACTCGGCACTCTTCGTCAGGAGCTGTACCGTGGCTGAGGGGGGTCGGTACGGGGTCGGTACAGGGTCGGTATGACCTCTGCAGTGCTCGACAGACTTCAAAAAGAAAGAAAACAAAGAAAGTATGGAAATTTACCTCTTTTTGATTGAAAACCTTTATGTTATGATGTTGTAGTTGCAAGGTAGGGTTTCAATTTTGTGATTTTGTGGAGGTAATGTGTTTGGGATAAGGGTATGTCGATAGGGCTAGGGAGAAATCACCAATTTTGGTCCTTGGAGCTTTCTTGCACTAGATGAATCAACAAACTCTCTTTTTTTTAATCTGATTTTTTTTTAAATATGAAACTAATGCAAGAAAAGACTCAAAATAAGATATAGGACTCGAAAATTCAGTTGGTAATGGTGAAAAGATAAAATTTGTAGCCCTAAAGATAGATATATAGGTGAAATTGGCTAATTTTGGTAATTGGATCTATCTAAGCCTTTAAAGATATATGATAGATATAATGAATTAAATCTACCAAATAAAATCTGATTTTTGATAAGGCAAGTAAATAGATAGAATCAATAGGTAAAAGATAGAACAAACTAGGGTTTGTCTTGTGTGGAGGACTGATTTCGGCCAGGCTTGTGACTTTGGAGACACAAAGTGCCGTCGGCTATGGGTGATCACAAGGGGATGTGCGCACCACTATGTCGACTCCAAGGGTCTCGGCTAGGCTTGTGTTTAGGCTATGCAACCACAACAATCACAAACAAAAAGATTAGTGCAATAATCAAAATTCAGAAATTAAGAAGTAAAAGACCAAAACAAGAAAAGGACTCTTTTTGTGGGTTTTTGTGTTTATGAAAAGAAAAGACTCAATTTGATGTCGGAAACTTAAGCTCTGATGCCAATTTGATATGGGGTTAGCCGTAGGATGCCCGATCTTCGACAATCAAACAAGAAACTAAAGAACGGAAGCAAAAGACTCAAAGAAATGCAGCGATAATTGAAAGACACGACCGATATGGACTGAGTCGATCTATATAGAACAAGATAAAGATCCCAGGCCTCCTAAGAGGGTAGGAACCAATACCAATGACTATATAACCCGCCTCTACAACCCTACACAACCAAGCGGACAACTTGGAGGCACAAGGAGGGGGCTTGTGGATACTAGGATCACCAAGTCTTGCAAAGTTGACGAACACAAAGAAAACCAAGCTGAGACAAGATACCAATTCGCAATTGAAGAGCGCTGCTCTATTCAATCGACAACTCTCAATGTGTTTCACACGTTTTTGAGATAGTAATTTGATTCATAAAAGTTCCAATTGTTCTATAAGGCTGAAACGGCATTATATAGCCTTTAGAAGGCTGCTGGGCCGGTTTATCTAACTAAAAGGAGATAAAATAACAACTTAAAGGAATTAATAAAATTACCCTAAAGTTTCCTAACCCTAGTTCTAATACAGTGAGGACACTGTAATCTTTAAGTATAGGGTGGGGGAAAGGCTTACTTACATGTTTAAGCATATTGTTAGTTATTGCATACTTTAGTTACATGTTCATGCATAATACATAGTTATTTAGATTGCATATTTATCTTTAAGCATATTTAGCATGTTTATATATTTTGAAAAAAAAAAGAAAAAAAAAGAGAAAAAATGACGGAAAAAAAAAAGAGAAAAAATGACCCCCCATCAAAAATTGTGAAATAAAGAAAAGAGTCATGGAAGTATAAAAAAGAGCTCTATGATGCAAAATTAGATTCATTAGAGATATAACATGAAATTGCCTAGTTAAGGGAAGTCTCAATGAAGTGCAAAAAGAAAAAATGAAGGAGAGGAAAAATTTGAAGTTGCTTTTGACATGTGCATAATAAGATGATGGAGGACTTTTAAGAAATTTCCATACAAGTGCTTACAAAAGTTCATATCCTAGCCTTACCTATGCATATTTGCAAAAGTCACAAGCCATATATGAGCCTCATATTATCATTATCATTATTGCTCCACATATATTATGTATTGCCCATTTTTATACCTTATGCCCTATCTGGGGGACAAGTTTGAGAATGGATGTCATCTTTGGAGTTGTTATATGGAGTTTGTGCATATTATATTGAAGTTGTTGGCAGGAATGAAACAATTTATGAAATATGGAAAATTTAATGAGCGAGAAAAAATCCGATCACCTCAGGAGATAAAGGTAGGTCGACCCTGCTCGTTGAGATGTTAGTTCAGCGAGATGGGACACAAGGTGAGGAGTCCGAAGTACTAAGTATCCGGGGCCATTCATGACACCCATGTTTGCGACTCGCGAGAAGGCAGTGCTAAGGTTAGAGAGGTAAAAGCATTATAATTGAAAAAAGCATTGAGCGATGAGTGAAAGTTGAGACATTATGAATAAGGAATGTGGAATATTTTGGAAAGAAAGTTTTATTTCCCCGGATTTAACACCACATGGCCAAAAAATAGCCCACCTTTAGCCTTTTACCAATCTACTTCTCTATAGCTTGAAAAAGTCCTCTCGATTATTAATGCTATGTCGCTGAAATTGTTTTATGCATATAAACCTCCTTTTATGAGTATGATGTTGCTTTTATGCACAGGCATAGATTTGGTTGACATTAGTACCTTATCGAGGATGGCAATTGAGTGTAGGGACATATGAAAAATGAATCTATGATGTTGAGGGTTTACTTTCTTCCCCTGAATGACTACTAAAAGTATTGCTTGGGGACAAGCAAGCTTAAGTATGGAGTGTTTGATGTGCGCGCAAATAGCCATATTTTCTATGCACATTTAAGTCCATTTTATCGTTCTTTTGCATGCATATTAGTGGGAAATCATGAGATTAGTGTAGTTTATGCATTATTGTCAAATATATGGGTCTGCACGAGTTTCAATGTGATTTCGCAGAAAACAGGACGAAAATGGACAGATTTAGAAGAGCGAAAAAAAAAACTCAAAGTCTACTGAAGAGGTCGAAATCGACTATCAACCTCGACATCGAATGCAGCAGAGCAGGCAAGAATCGAGCAAAGAGAGAACAGAGCATGTCGACACAACAGAGGTCGATATCGATGTCCTTAGGTCGATATCGATGTTGCCAGCAGAGAAGTTCGACTCAGATTTTGATAGAATTCTATCCAAAGCTTGCACGTCTATCCAAAAGTCGAGATCTTCTATCCAATGCAACAGACTTCATACTTTACTAGTTTTACAATTGAGTTTTTAGTTTTTACTTTATTAAGTTTTATCTTAGAGAATAAAGATAAAGTTTCGAATCCTTGGCTAGCAAGATTTAAGATCTATATCTAGAGGCCATTAGGGCTGAGTTTAATCATCTAGGCAATCAGTTTTACATTATAGAATGCAGAGAATTAGGGGAGAGAGAGAGTGAGAGAGAGAGAGAGAGGTCGAGTGAGTTGTGTAAGCGAGAGCGGAGTGGCTTGGTTCGGTGTAATCTTTCTTTCGAAGTTAATCAAAGTAGTTTTCTTTTCAATGATGATGATGAGTTCAACGATGAAGCGCGAGTATTCAACCCACTTTAAGGGTCGGGGTGAGCCCGATGATAGCAAGGTAGGGTAAGTGCATCAAAGGTATGATTTTTATGTGATTCCATCTTCTATTTTATGCATGATCCTTTGCGAAAGTTAGGGAGATTCATTATTTGCATTATTGAAGCGAAAGCCAATCATATTGTGAACTTGGATTACTCATGAATTGGAAAGTAACTCTTAGGAATTATGCGAGAGCCTCTAATCACCTAAATGTTGGTAACGAAAGTTATTTGACCTAAAGACATTAAATTTCATAAGTTTAGAATCATACTTGCATTGTTATTGTTGTGGCATGAATCTCCGACTTTGGAAGCTTTTAATTAATTGAATTTGATAAAAAAAAAAAAAGTTTGAGTTTTATTTCTATCCACAGTTCCTTTACCATCCTAAGCTCTTCAAACTTCTTTTCCGACACATAGGTTACGTTATACAGTTTCTGTTACATACATCGAAATCGACTGGTGAAGGTCGATATCAAGCACTAACATCGATATCGAGGTCTATCTCGACATCGACTGTGTTCGCTTTTGTCTTCTGCAGGAAATTCACTGGAAATCGACCAGAACTGAGGTCGATATCGACCAGACACCTCGATATCGAGTGTCTCCTGAGGTCGAAAGCTTGATCGTGATTGCAACAAATGAAGCGCTGACATACCTCCTCGTGGATTCGATCCTGAATTACCCTACCACTGCATCGGGAGGGATTCTTGTATTATTTTCTTGAACAGGGAGTTAGCATAGTTGAGATATATATTTGAATATTTGAATCGCACCTCCCCTAAACGAACACATCATCTAACATTATTGGGTTGAGAAAGAAATCGTTCTAGGCCACATTGTCTCCCGAAAGGGAATTGAAGTTAATAAGGCAAAGATTGATATCGTTCAATCCTTGCCCTATCTTACTAATGTGCTGATGTACATATTTATATCTCTTTTTATTGCATCTTTTGACTTCATATTTCATTCGATTTCCAAAGAAAAGTTTCAAAAGTAAATAAACTTGTGTAAGAATGGGCTAAAGTGCAAGAAATAGGGTCTGCACAAGTTTTTGACCTAACCATGCAGGAATTCGAGCGAAATCGGAGTCAAAATGAAGAAGCCAAGTGAAGCTGAGCAGAGGTAGATATCGACCTTCAACATCGATATCGACCTTCAACATAGATATCGACCTTCAACATCGATATCGACCTCAGCATAGACATCGAGTGGAGATGGACAAGTCGAGCAGAAATACAGACATCGATATCGACCTCCAACGTCGATATCGACCTTACCTCGACAGAAGATAGATCCGATCTCGAGACTCGGATTTTGAATTATATCCTCAAGGCCATGGATTATCTTGTACTTTTAGATAGTTAGCAGCTGAGATTTATCTTTACCTTTAAGTTTTATCAAGTTAGTTTAAGTTTTATCAAAATAAAAGACCTATCCTAATTGTTTGCATAGAGTTCATAGATTAGATAGAAGTTACAATCCTTGGCTAGCAAGGGTTAGTAGCCTATAAATAAATCCCTAGGGGGCTAGCATTCAATCATCCATCAACACATCCAGTTACACTCAATAGAGTTAGAGAGAAGTTTAAAGGTTTGGCGTTTGCGAAAGCCGACGTTGAGTTGTAAAGCTTCGAAATTTATAGTTTAATGCAAGTTTCTTTATTTCAATCAATGATGAGTTCCATGATGAGGTGCGAGTAGTCCCCCAAAGCTCTTAGGGTCGGGGTGAACCCGACGTTAGCCATGCGTGCTTGAGGTAAGTGTTAGATGTTGATATCGTTGTGTCTATATCATCTCCTACAATTCTATGTTTAGTCCTAATCGAAAGAAAAGGGATTCATGCTAACAACTTGAGTTATAAACATAAAATTGGTAGAGACAATTAGGTTTATTTGCAAGAGTAATCCTAAGAGTTGGTGTACAGCGAAAGCTTGTTCCTCGGGTGAAATAGCGCAATTGTCCGTCTTATTTATCTTATCGCATGCATTGGTTAACGTTGTGGTAAACCCTAATCCTAGGAGTTGCTTTTTACATAGTTTATACACACAAAACCACTGCTTCATTTCTGTTCATCGCATCCTCATCCATCCTAAAGTCTTCGGCCTTTCTTTGCCGACAAAAAGCTAACGACTTTGCAGGAAAAGACATCGATATCGACCACAGACGTCGATATCGACCACTGAGTTCATCGACAGTTTTCTGAGTCGACGACGACCATCACTGCGGAGTTACTGAACATCGATATCGACCCCCCCCCCCAACATCGATATCGACCACCTGTGTCGACTAACAGTCTTCTGAGCCAGTCGATTCCATCTACTAAGATCGATATCGACCTTCCCCTGTCGATATCGACTACTTGTTTTTGTCTCTGCAGGTCTTCTGTTGCAGAAAGGATCGACAGCCAAGTTCGACATCGAGCACCAAGGTCGAGATTGAGGCTTCTGGTCGATGCAAGACGTGAGATTTTCGACGCTACTAGGATCTCGCTGACACGCTTCCTCGTGGATCGATCCTGACTACCCTTCCACTACAACGGAAGGAAGTCTTATAATTATTTGCATAGGCTAGGTGATGAACGGTTTTTAGTCGCGTTAACCGTATCAAAATAAAACTCAAACCTACAAACTAGTATAGCAAGTAAGTAAGAGGTCAATCCCACAGAGAATCAAGTATTTCTGAGCAATGTGTGTTTACCAATTAGTAGAAAAGGGAGGGTTTTGGTTGATTGAGATTGAAAAAGAAAACAAAATAAAATAAAAAAAATTGATGCAAAACAATTTAGAGAAGATCGCTCTACCTACAATTTTCCACTTTATTTGGTTGAATTGATATTGTAACTTCCTCTTGTCCTTTTAGTTTTCCTATGAATGCCCTTGTCCCACCCTAATATAGTTACTAGTCCAATCAGTCCTAGAAACCATTATCAATCGAACAGTCCCTAACGAAGGATTTAACCCAATTGATAGCTTTAAGTTCAGAGATTAGCCAAGGTATTTGCAGTCCCTAAAGAGGGACTTAACAACACATCCAACTTCCTACTCATTCAGTTAGTTCAATCAACCCTAACGGAACAAGTTTGCTACTTGGGTTAAGATTCGCAATCAGGAATCTACAAAACCTTAGCAATTGAATTGATTCTACCAAGTTGATCAGGCAAGATAGAATAAAACAATCAAACATTCAAGCACAAAGAAGTCAAAACATTCAATATAGGAAAAAAGGAACAAGATTCAGAAACTCACAACTCAATCCAAACAAAGCTTCAAATTGCAAGTAGAACGAAGAGAGTTTAGCCACCCATGGCGAACATCGCTCTCAATCTCCCACTAAAATCGTCTTGAATCCTAATCTAATGAATGAATGCCTAGGGCGAAGCCCTCTCTAATTTCGTGCTCTTTTGTGTCCCAGTCGGCCAAAAAGACAAAGATAGAATAAATAGGGTTTTGGATAGAAAATACGTCGCTGAGCTTTGAAACGCGTCGCTCTGGGCAAATGCGGCGGCCGCGGCATATTGCTGCGCCCGCATCATATGGCAGCGCCCGCTGCATCAGTCTTTTACGGAAAATTCAGATCGAATCAGCTCTCGACGTTAACAGGAAAGTTGTAGCTCTCTGAAAGAGCTTTCCAACGCATGGTCATAATAGTCAATCGGACAACCGAGGCCTCCAGAAAGTGCAAAACAAGTTTAGCGTGTTTGGCGACAACTTCTGCAGACTTGTTCTTCGTTTAGACTCGCTTCTTCTTTTCAGGACCTCTTTAGATCTTCATGTAAGCTTCCTCGATCAACTAGACATCCTCATCTAATGCTTCATCAACCCATGTCTCCTCCTTGGATCCACAGTTACCTGAAATAATCAATAAAGACGTGTAGATTCCGACTCCACCACCATAGAGAGCAAATATGCAAATTATACTTAACCCATGTATGATATGCATCATAACTAAGCTAAATGCAACCTATTATGACCATCTAAATGCGTTCTATCAAACTCCCCCATACTTAAGCTTTTGCTTGTCATCAAGCAATGAAAAACAAATGTAGAATTAATCCTCTCACAAATAAGATCTTTATGCTATAGTTTTAGAAAAGCAACATCAAGCAATAGGAGCCATGAATAAGAGAACAAATATCCTAGCAAATATATGAGCGATCCAATAGTAAAGGCAAATTTAGTCCAACCTCACCGGGATAATGTGTTTCACTCAAGCTCTCATGTGTTTAGGTTTTAAAGTCCAACTCTCAACTCAATCCAAAATGCTCTATACACCGTGAAAGTCATCACTTGCAAACAACATCATGAGGACTTTTATAGGGTTGTAATAGGGTTTTGGTAGGAACCTAAGGCATGAGAAATATTTAGGCTTGTGGTGCTAAAAATCCGGGAAAAGGAACAACAACCAACCAGAACAACACCAAAACTTCCATACTTCGCAAACCATTCCAATAACATAAACTCCAATACACATCAATAAGCACTCTTCGATTTCAATAACCATACAACTCATGCAATTTTTCCATTTGGATGATGCCTTCTTTTCTTTTCTTTTATGCTTACTTTTGCCCCTAGGTGAATTTTATCCTCCCTAAGTCCAAGCTTACTAGACTTTTACTCCTAAGTGGATTTTATCCTCCTTAGGCCCCTAGTAATAAGTCATCTCTATTATGCAAGAAGGGTTACCCTATTTCGGCTATGCCTCTCGCAATGCACAACCATACATACATCATCTCCACTCAAAGCAACTCCAACATATAGATTTTTCACCAATTCTCCTCCTAATTCCCGGATGGGGTCAGGCTAATCATTGGCTATGATATATTTTTGTGGAGCTATAAAAAAGAATAGGCTTTAAGGCTCAGATGGGCTTCAAGCAAAGGATAATGCAGAGGGTAGATAAGGTATAATATGGCTAAAGAAAACATGCCTCAATCATTTGAAATTCACAAGCAATAAACATGTGCACTACGGTATTGAAATAAGAAGCATATGGAGAGTATAATCACACAATAAAAGCAAAATGGAATAATATGTAAAGTCCCTATAACGCCAAAACAAACTCACAAGGGTTATATTTTTGCTAGATTTCAATTAAACCTCAACTATGAACCATACTTGCTCAATTATATTCTCAAATCATGCTCCAAAAATCATTTTCAAGCAATTCAATCAAATCATGGGATTTATGCAATAAGATCATAAAAATAAATTAGAGAACAAACTAAACCAAGATGGGTATCTTTAATAACACCTAAATGCAATGCATGATATTTTTGTGAATTTTTTTTTCAATGTGATATATGAGTAAAAATAAATATGAAAACATAAATAAACATGATATGCAAACTCTATCTATATGCAATGCAATCCATCCCCCACACTTAAACTTTTCATTGTCCTCAATGAAACATAAAAGACAACAAAGAAAAATAAAAACATAGAGGGAGAGATGAGTGAAATACTCACAATGTGGTGGAAGAGTAGACCCATGAACAAATAGCAGGCAGATAAGTCAGATCCGAGCATTGTGGTGACCGCTACTTGTTTCGTGCGACCTTTCCTGAAAACTTTGTCTCGGGTTGCCTCCCGAGAAGCGCCTTTATTTCATGTCGTTGGCTCGACTTATTCTCAATCTCAAGATCTTATCTATCAGACATCGTCAAGGCCCTCGGTAGCCTATAATATTCCTGTGCACACATCTTACAAAGAACATCATATCACAATATATTGAAAGCATAAAATATGAAATTCAAAAACACTTTCAATCTATCAAAGAGTCTAGCATGACTCTCTGTTGAAGGAATATGATACCACCAACACAGTTCCGCTGGTGGCTTCTCAAAATAGCAATAAAAAGGATCAACATAATCACCATTACCTTCCAAATTGCAAAAGTTTACCTTTATTACCTCTTGAGCCTCAGCTGATGGCTCTAGACTTGGTTCATCAATGGGCAAGCTCAGAATGGATGTTGCAGATGGAGTAGGAGACACATCACATGTAACCTTATGCGTCGACTCATGAGATTCCAAGTCAGGAAGCACTAGACCCTCTCCTCCATCGTCGAAGACACTATCGTTGTCTGCAGCCAATTCCTCCTCTTCTTCTTCGAAGCTCATTTCTTTCTCACCTTTTGCACTTAAAAGTTGAATGAGTTGGCTCATCTGATTCTCCAATTTTCCAAGTCGACTCATTTTTTCTTCCTCCAACTGCTGCAACACGTGTGTGAGAGTTCGGATTGATACTTCCCGCTCAACCTGACAACTCATGTTGCAGAAAAAATCCAAAATCTCAAAGAGTCTCATATCCAATAGGCCTCCATTACTCATGGACTCAGCAAGACTCCGTGTTTCAGCATTCATCCCATCAAATATGCAAACACACATCTCTCGCACACCATATTGATAACCCCATGAACCAAGGTCGTTAACATACTCATGCAATCTAGTGAAATATTGGTGAAAGTTCTCACCTTCAAACTGCAACAATCTCAACATCTTAAAAAGTTAGTAGCAAGGGCGTCGTGAACCGTAAGATAGGTTCACAACGAGTTAGGTATATGCACAAAAATCAATAAATACACAAATCAAAGAAATAAACTTGATTCCCCGGCAACGGCGCCAATTTGATGAACGGTTTTTAGTCGCGTTAACCGTATCAAAATAAAACTCAAACCTACAAACTAGTATAGCAAGTAAGTAAGAGGTCGATCCCACAGAGAATCAAGTATTTCTGAGCAATGTGTGTTTACCAATTAGTAGAAAAGGGAGGGTTTTGGTTGATTGAGATTGAAAAAGAAAACAAAATAAAATAAAACAAATTGATGCAAAACAATTTAGAGAAGATCGCTCTACCTACAATTTTCCACTTTATTTGGTTGAATTGATATTGTAACTTCCTCTTGTCCTTTTAGTTTTCCTATGAATGCCCTTGTCCCGACCTAATATAGTTACTAGTCCAATAGTCCTAGAAACCCTTATCAATCGAACAATCCCTAAAGAAGGATTTAACCCAATTGATAACTTTAAGTTCAGAGATTAGCCAAGGTATTAGTGATAGCACGCATTTAGGTAGGCATATTAGGTTGCATTTAGCATGATCTAGATGTTTATAATGCATAGTTTAGACTAGATTTGCATTTATACTCGTTTTGTTGGTAGAGTCGGAATCTACACGCTTTTATGGATTATTTCAGGTACATATGAATCCGACGAGGAATGAGAAAGCTCATGGATGAAGGAAGATTCAAGAGGAGGAGGAAAAGTGAAGAGCACGGGAGCGGAGTCGAATTTCGAGAGCCTAAGTGAAGAACAAGTCAGTAGAAGTTGTCGCCAGACATGCTGAACTTGTAATACACTTTCTGGAGGCCTCAGTGGTCTGATTGACTATTATAAGCATGCGTTGGAAAGATCTTTCCGAGATCTACAACTTTTGTGTTGACATCGAGACCAAATTCGAAACGGAAAAATCGCTGGGAACAGTAAAAGCCGCCCCGCGGCCAAGCTAGCCGCCCCGCGGCCCGAAGCTCTGACGAAGGATTTCGCAATCGCCTGGCCGCCCCGCGGCCAGCTCTGCAAAAATGCCGAATCTGCTGAATGGACTTTTTATCAACTTAATTAGGTTTTTAGAATTATTATTTGGCCAACTCTTTTGAGGCTTTTAAAGGACGTTTTAGGGTTTTATTTTAAACATCTAATTCCATAACTCTTATACACTTTGAGATTATCAATTGAGAGAACCCTAGAGGGAAGCCTTTATGGCCATGGAGTGTTAAACTCTTCCGTTTCGTCTATGGATTGAAGCTTTGGTTTGATAAAGTTGTGAGATTTCTATTCTTGTTCTATTCCTATTGATTCGTATTGATTCTTTTACGAATATTGTTAATTTCTTCTAGCCCGTACAACTAGTTGAGATTATTGCTAGGATTTTGTAGATTCCTCGTAGCGAACCTTAATCCATAGTAGCAATCATGCCTTTTTAGGACTCGTAGGACTAAATTGGTGTGTAGAGAATCAATTATATGTTAAATACTGACTCGTAGCTTGGTGTTGCATGTATCCTGGTTAATCCTTAACCTTAATGCTACTATTAGGTTAAATCTTGACCGTGTTAGGGTTATCTAATTAGTAAGGGTTACTAGGACTCGTAGGACTAGTAATTTACACAAGATCAGGACAGGAACAATAATAGGATGAAAAGAGAACTTGAAGAAGAATCGATGATCAATCAACCAAACTAAAGTGGATATTTGTAGATGAAACTATTTTCTCATTGTTATCTCTACTAACTTGTCTATAGTTTCTTTTCTTATATTCAATCACCAAAACCCCTCTTTTCTACTAATTGGTAAATATACATTGCTTAGACATACTTGATTCTCTGTGGGATCGACCTCTTACTTGCTTACTATACTAGTTTGTAGGTTTGAGTTATACTTTGATAGGAACAACGACAGTTTCCTCCTGTCAAATTTTGGCGCCGTTGCCGGGGAATCAAAGTTTATTTCTTTGTTTTGTGTGTTTTCCAATTATTGTATATAATTAACTTGTTGTGAACCTATCTTACGGTTCATAACACCCTTGCTACTAATTTTTAGGATGTTGAGGTTATTGCAGTTTGAAGGTGAGAACTTTCACCAATATCTTACCAGATTGCAGAGGTATGTGGACATCCGTGAATCACGGGGTTATCAAGACAGCATCCGAGATATGATTATTTGCATAATTGACGGGATGACTGTTGAGACACGAGCGCTTGCTGAGTACATGAGTAACGGAGGCCTAGCACGATTGGGTTTGTCGGGGTTGTGGGATTTTTTCTGTTACATGGGTTATCATGTTGAACAGGAAGAGTTGCTCACCACGTCTTATCCACCAATGGAGGACTCTGTCACACACTTAGATGATGAAATCCAAGCCCTTACTCAAGCAATACAGGAGAATGGTGAAAGACTAAAAAACTTGGGGGAACAATTGAGCCACCTTATTCAAACATCGAGCGAGATAATAGCAGATCGGATGGCCGCCCCTCAAGTTGATAAAGAAAGCAAACCCATTCCGCCATCCCATGAGACATTGAAGGATGAAAGAATGGAAGATCCTGTCGAAGTCATTGTGCTCAATTCATTCTATCCTAGTTGGTTTCAACGTGATGATGTTGTTCAGAATGAGGAGGAATTGTTCACAGATGAAGACAGTTTCTTTGACGATGGAGAAGAGGGTTTGGTGCTTCCTGACATGGAATCTCATGAGTCGACACATGAGGTTTCATGTAATGTGTCTCCTACTACATCCGATGCATTCATTCTCAGCTCCCCCGTTGATGAACCATGTCTAGAGCCACCTGTTGAGGCTCGAGAGGTAATAAAGGTAAACTTTTGCAATTTGAAAGGTGATGGTGATTATATTGATCCTTTTAATTGTTATTTTGAAAAGCCACCAGTGGAACTGAACTGGTGGTATCATATTCCTTCAGTAGACATTCATGATAAATTGAAAAGGTTTATAACTTCTATAATTTATAATTTCAATTTAGTGTGCTATAATGTCTTGTGGAAGATGTGTGCACAGGAATATGATAGGTTATTGAGGGCCTTGACGATGTCTGATAGGTAAGGAATTAAGATTGAGAATAAGTCATGCCGATGACATAAAACAAAGGCGCTACTTGGGAGGCAACCCAAGGTAAGTAGTTCTAGATTTCTTTTTTCTTAAATTTCATTGAATTGGCTTGGTTTTGGCATTTTTTGTGGGGGCAGTAACACCGTAGGGATGAAAGTTGAAAAGGGCAGAGGCCGCCCCGCGGCTTGTACGGGCCGCCCCGCGGCTAGGTCGTGTCTCCAGCCGCCCCGCGGCCTAGCATGGCCGCCCCGCGGCCTCTGACGGGACTGACAGGTTTCTCTTCCTCACCTCCCACTTAAAGATTCCTTCATATTTTTATATGTTGTTGTCTTTAATTTTCATTGAGGACAATGAAAGATTTAAGTGTGGGGGAGGGATTGCATTGCATATAGATAGATTTTCCACATCATGTTTATTTATGTTTGCATATTTATTTTTACTCATATATTGCATGTGTTAAAAAAAATCCAAAAATATCATGCATTTCATAAACTTTAGGTCTTATTTTCCCATCTAGGCTACTTGTCCTCTATATTTATGTTTTATTCTTATCATGTGCCCCATGACATGTTTGAAGTGTTTGAAGTTTTGAATTGTTTTTGTATACTTTTTGGGAATATGATTGATGAGATAATTGAGTATGTATAGTCTTTGGAATTTAAGTGGTATTGAAGTTCTAACAATTTGACCTTGTGAGTTTTTTTGGGCTTATTGGGACTACACATATATGTCCTCTAGTTTCTTTGTGTGTGAATACTCTCCTTGATTACTTCCTCTTTAAATTGTGTTTAGATATCTTTATTAAGGCTACAATTATATGATTTTTGCATGTAACCTTAAAGTGATTGAGGCATGATTTTCTTTTAGCCATATTATACTCTACCCACCCATACACATTATCCTTTTCTTGAAGCCAATTTGAGCCTGATAAGCCTATTTTGTTAGCTCTACAAAATCTTCCTAGCCGATTATTAGCCTGACCCATCCGGGAATTAGGAGAAGAGTTGGTGAATATCTTGATGTGTTGATGGAGTTGCTTTGAGTTGAGAAATTATGTTGGGTGATTCATTTGTACTATACAGAGATGATTTTTATGTGCTTATTACTTGGGACCTAAGGAGGATAAAATTCACTTAGGGGTAAAAGTCAAGAAAATAAAAAAAAAAGAAAAAGAAAAATCATCATAAAAAGAGAAAAAAAAAATGAATGAGTTTGTATGGATATTTGAAAATTGTGTGCGAATTTGTATTGTGAAGGAGTACATGTTATTGGAATGGTATTTGAAGTGTTTGGTGTTGGTGTTTTTCTGGTTGTTTACTAACCCTTTTTCCCGGATTTTTAGCACCACATAGCCTAAATATTTTCCATACCCTGTGTTCCTACCATGGCCCCATTACAACCTATTCAAAAGACCTCGTGATTTTGGTTGCATGTGAAGTCACTAGCGGTGGAGATTTAGACCACTGACGCAATTTTGTTGTAGCTAAGTTTTCAGGAATTGAGTTTGAGCGTGAATGATTAGCCTAAACACATGAGCGAGAGTGAAAACACATTTTCTTGGTGAGGTTGGATAGATGTACTTGCTTTATTCCTTAGATTGCACCTATACATATTATGACGTTATTTGTCAATCTTCGTTTCCCTATTTTGAACTTTTAAGTGTTTTACCAAAGTGATTACATGGATTGCTTGTCTGTGGGGTGTTGATTTGATTTTGATTTTCATTGCTTGAGGACAAGCAAAAGCCCTAAAGTGGATATTTGTAGATGAAACTATTTTCTCATTGTTATCTCTACTAACTTGTCTATAGTTTCTTTTCTTATATTCAATCACCAAAACCCTTCTTTTCTACTAATTGGTAAATATACATTGCTTAGAAATACTTGATTCTCTGTGGGATCGACCTCTTACTTGCTTACTATACTAGTTTGTAGGTTTGAGTTATACTTTGATAGGAACAACGACAATTTCCTCCTGTCAATTAGCAGTCCCTAAAGAGGGATTTAACAACACATCCAACTTCCTACTCATTCAGTTAGTTCAATCAGCCCTAAGGGAACAAGTTTGCTACTTGGGTTAAGATTCGCAATCAGGAATCTACAAAACCCTAGCAATTGAATTGATTCTACCAAGTTGATCAGGCAAGATAGAATAAAACAATCAAACATTCAAGCACAAAGAAGTCAAAACATTCAATATAGGAAATAAGGAACAAGATTCAGAAACTCACACCTCAATCCAAACAAAGCTTCAAATTGCAAGTAGAACGAAGAGAGTTTAGCCGCCCATGGCGAACATCGCTCTCAATCTCCCACTAAAATCATCTTGAATCCTAATCTAATGAATGAATGCCTAGGGCGAAGCCCTCTCTAATTTCGTGCTCTTTTGTGTCCCAGTCGGCCAAAAAGACAAAGATAGAATAAATAGGGTTTTGGATAGAAAATACGTCGCTGAACTTTGAAATGCGTCGCTCTGGGCAAATGCGGCGGCCGCGGCATATTGCTGCGCCCGCAGCATATGGCAGCGCCCGCTGCATCAGTCTTTTACGGAAAAATTCAGGTCGAATCAGCTCTCTACGTTAACAGGAAAGTTGTAGCTCTCTGAAAGAGCTTTCCAACGCATGGTCATAATAGTCAATCGGACAACCGAGGCCTCCAGAAAGTGCAAAACAAGTTCAGCATGTTTGGCGACAACTTCTGCAGACTTGTTCTTCGTTTAGACTCGCTTCTTCTTTTCAGGACCTCTTTAGATCTTCATGTAAGCTTCCTCGATCAACTAGACATCTTCATCTAATGCTTCATCAATCCATGTCTCCTCCTCGGATCCATAGTTACCTGAAATAATCAATAAAGACGTGTAGATTCCGACTCCACCACCATAGAGAGCAAATATGCAAATTATACTTAACCCATGCATGATATGCATCATAACTAAGGTAAATGCAACCTATTATGACCATCTAAATGCGTTCTATCACTAGGATTCGGTTTACATATACATCTTTATATTTGTATTTCAGATACTCGACATCCTCCTATTAACATGTGCGAAAAATTCGCTCTTTCCTTGGTCACGCAGATTTCTATCGCAAGTTTATCAAGGATTTCTCGAAGATTACTGCACCATTATGTGAACTTCTAAAGAGGGAGACAACATTTGAATTTGCTGACAAATGTAAGGAGGCATTCAATGAGTTGAGAACTAGGCTTACAAGTGCACCTATCATTCAAGCTCCGGATTGGTCGAAACCTTTTGAGTTGATGTGTGATGCAAGTGATTATGTTGTTGGAGCTGTACTATTTCCACCTAAGAGCGCTATTTTCACCTAAGAGCCCAAGCTAAGAGAATCATGGCAGACAACGCGAACCAGGCTGAACTAATTGAGCAACTAAGGAAGCAGGTTGAGGACTTAACGACTAGAGAGGCGGCACTTAAGGAGCGTGCGGATAGGGAGGAGGAAGGCTGGATGCAAATAGAAGCACAAATCAATGCCCTCCCTCGGAATGCCAAGCAATATATGCACCCCGCGCTCATAGTGCCTGAATCGACGATTCTTATCCCTACCTCTTATTTTGAAATTAAACCTAACTTCCTTACTGAAATAAGAAGACATCAATATGAAGGAAAACCTAATGAATGCCCTATGGCACATATATCAACCTTCTTAGACCTTTGTGATACTATTGCTGACGAATAGAGCCTTGAATATGTCCAACTAAAAGCCTTTCGTTGGTCTCTTACAGGAAAAGCATTGCAGTGGTTAGAGAGCTTAGCCCCAAGATCGCTCCGCACCTGGAATGAAGTCAAGGACGCGTTCCTCAACAAGTTCTTCCCTCCTTTTAAGACGGCGTTGATCCGACAAAAAATCACGACTTTCAAACAAAAGCCTGGTGAGGCTCTGGCGACTGTTTGGGAAAGGTTTAAGGACCTACTATGATCATGCCCGACGCATGGCCAACCACCGTACGTAATTAAGGAGATTATCTACAATGCTCTTGATGCTGCAACCAAGGAGAGGATCAACACCTACACCGCCTATGGCTACCTTGAACTCACTCCACAAGAGGCTTGGGACACTATAGAGAGGTTTGTGGAGTTCGACAACACATATGGGACTCCTGAGGCTTCCGACACATCATCATCGTCGAGGCCTGCCCCATCTATGCCCTTATATGAACCCTCCAAGGTAATCGATCCGGACGTGAATGAGCAATTTCATAGAGATCAACTTCGAAAGCTCCAAAAGCAAGTAAGGTTCCTTTCAGTGAACCAAGATTGCATTGAATGGGGATCGCAGCGGCACACCACCATCGAGTGCCCCCATGCTGAACAAGTACAACTAGCGGAGGCTCACTAAGAGGCGCGCTACATGAGGGGTCCCAATCACCAATATTGGGGAGACCAAAGGTTCCATCAACCACAAAGGAACCCGGTTAACCTAGGGACCCCCCGCCTTATAGAGCTCCTGGGCACCCGGAGAGGGACCAACGGAAGGATGATCTACAACTTGTGCTGGATGAAATCATGCAGAATCAGGCTAAGAATGATCAATCCAACAATGCCATCCATTCTTAACTCAATCACCTCACCACAAGGATTGGGGAGATGGATATTTGGAAAAAGAACGTAGAGACCCAACTGGGTCAATTGGCGGCACAAATCCCTAGACCGTCCGGAACATTCCCTGGGCAACCCACTACAAATCCTAAGGGGCAATCCGGGACGGGCCATCTCGCAGCCATGCAATTAAGGAGTGGTAACAAAGTACAAAAGCCACGAACGGAATCGGAGAAAGCAGCAGATCCAGTCGACATCGACAGCCCATTCGATGTTGAGGAAGACGTCGATATCGACCCCCTGGTCGACACCCAGGTCGACGTCGAGGCCACTGAAGAGCCATCAGAGCCACAATAGAGGTCGACATCGACCATTCCGGTCGATATCGACCAGATCCCAGTCGATGTTGATGTCCAGCAGGCCCCTCCGACCACCGTTTTGGCCCCTCCGCCAAAGAAGACGTTGCCATTCCCATCCAAAGCATTGGAGGATCCCACCAAAGTTAAGTTTAGGCACTTTGTAAAAATTCTTCAAAGTCTTAACGTTACCATTCCTTTTACTGAAGCCCTAAGCGAGATGCCCGCCTATGTGCGATTCCTCAAAGACATCCTTAGCAAGAAGAGATCCATGGCAGAGATCGCAGAGGAGTGCTCAAAGATGGACTTCCCTGAGAAAAGGAGTTATCCAGGGAAGTTTGCAATCACCGTGGGACTTGGTCAACATCGTTATAAGGCCCTATATGACCTAGGGGCAAGCGTAAGTCTTATGCCTCTTTCTATTTGGCAAAAGGTGAACATCGGAGCCCTTGAACCTATGGACATGAAACTCTATATGGCCGACAACTCATTCGTCAGGCTCACAGGTATAGTTGATGACGTTCCGGTAAAGGTAGGTAAGTTCTTTGTGCCTACTGATTTCATTGTATTGGAGATGCCTGAAGATCCTGTAGTGCCTATTATCCATGGTAGGCCTTTCTTAGCTACTGCTGATGCCAATATCAATGTACGTCGAGGATTACTAACCTTTACTATAGGGAACGAAGTGATAGAATTCTCTTTCAACCCAACCATGAGCGAAACGAAGCATCTGGAGCAAGTAGTCCTCTCGCCGGCTAAGGAAAAGCTTAGAAAATTTTTGTTGACGAGGACGGAAATAGCAAGCAGGGTCGACATCAACTGGAACCAGTCGATATCGACTAAAAACATCGAAATCGACCCCCCTTGGTCAAAATCGAGTATGCCAGATTGTTGTCAGGAGCTTAAGTATGGGGTCACAGAGGTCGATATCTACCCCCACATGTCGGTATCGACCACAGAACTCGAAATCGACCCACCTTGGTCGAAATCGACCACCCCTCAGCCCGAAGATTTCTGTTTCGGGTCCAAACAGGTAAGCCAAGGTATGACTCCTAACCCTCCTCTGTCCTTTATTGATGAATCAATTAAGCCAATTATTGATAAGTCAACTAATGAGAGGGTCAAAGCTCCATGGTTTGCTTATATTGCTAAAGTTAGGTCAAGAAAGAGAAGGACAGCGCCCAAAGAAGAACCTAACATTAAAGAAGCCTTGGTCGCCGAGCTTAGATACTACAAAAGGACTTAGACGATCCAGAAGAAGGCTCACGCTTGAAGGGTCCTTGCGTTAAAGGGTCATGAAGCATCGACGGAGAAGTCGGCCTAGCGACTCAAAACTCTAGAGCTTGTACATAGAACTTGATTTTCTTTCATAGATGGTTTTTAGGTTTTAAATTTTGGATTTTGGCTTTTTAAAACTAAGATAATTCGTGGCTTTATCTATAATCTAACCAAGATTTCAAGTTTCTAAGCAAAAAGGAATGACGAAGAAGAAAAGAAGCTACTGCAGAGGCAGTCGAAATCGACCAGGCCAGTCGAAATCGACCCCCCAGGGTCTAGCCATCTCCTGGAGTCGACATCGAGGACTCAGGAGCAAAAAGCAGAGGTCGATATCGACTATAATCATCGATATCGACCATCCTCAGGCAGCCCTTGTCTTCATTTTCTTCCTCGACTTCGACAGATGCAGTCGACATCGACCTCTGACATAGATATCGACTTCTGGCATCGACCTAATCTGAAATCGACCTGAATTCGCAGGTTGCGCTGTAAGTTTCTCTCTACCCTTCTTCTTCTTTTTAATATAGTGAGGACACTGTATATTTTAAGTATGGGGTGGGGGACAAACATGTCTTATGGTCATAACTTGGTTTTCTTCTTCGCATTGCATTCATGTTTAAATTTTTGTTCTTAGTTTTACTTTTATAAAATGTCAAAAAATCCAAAAAAATATAAAAATGTCAAAAATACAAAAAAAATGCATGTTTATTTTTAAGTTTATTTTTAAACCCTACTTAGATGTCCTATGATGAAAACTCAATAGCTGACTTGATCATGTAAATCTTATGGCATATTTGGATGGTTTAGCCTAAGTCCTTAAGTTTTTTATGTAGATTATGAACTTGTGATGAAATTGAGCACATATGATCCTAGGCTAAAAAGCAAATCCAACAAAAATTGTCCTTGTGAGAATTTTTGCCTATAGGGAGAACATCACAAATCCCTCCGCTTTCTTGAGTGAATTTACTCTTCCTATGCATCTCTAAATGTTGTGATAGTTATTCAAAACCAATACATAAATATGTCTATGTTTACGAGAATTAAATGATGGAGGCATCTTATAAGCCATTTTTATCCTCTCTTTACCTACCCTGCATTATCTCTGCTTGAAGCCGAAAAATTAGCCTGAGCCCGAAATTGCAAACTCCACAAAATTATCCCTAGCCGAATTGAACTTGACCCCCATTTGGGAATTGAGACTTAGAATGGTTGGACTAATGCATTGTGGAAAGAAAAGTGCATATATCCCTAGCCGAATTGAACTTGACCCCCATTTTTTAGAGGCATATTAGAGTTTGAAAGAAGGGTTGGTAGTATGGTTTACATCTTTTAGTGCATCTTTAGAGTATATTATGGAAATATGAGTTGAGAAAGAACATTATGGAGATTGAGCTTGGAAAGAGCAACATTGAAGAGTTATGGTTTGGATATTGCAAGTGTTGAAATTTAGGAGTCTTGATTCCCGAATTATAAAAGCACCACATAGCCAAATAATTCCATACCTTTTATTTCATACCAAGCCCCATTACAACCCCGCCGAATGGAGTCTTCTTTGAAGTCTTCCATTGAGCGAAAGTCCTCCTGATGGTTCTTATTGCATTTTCATAATTGGTTGCGAAGTGGATTTTTATAAATTGTAATGTTTATGAGATTGTGTATGGAATTGAGTTGAGAGTTGATAGCCTAAAGACATGAGAGTTGAGTGCAAACATATTATCCCTGTGAGGTTGGATCAAAATTGCATATGCCTATGGATCGCCTAAATATGTGCTATGACGTTAAATTCACTTGCTTTGCTTCGCTACTGCTTATGATGTTGCTTTTGACAAGGATGAAGACTTGAAGGGTATGTTGTAGGTGTTGGTTATTGCTTGGTTATTGCTTGAGGACAAGCAAGTCTAAGTATGGGGTGTTTTGATGTACATATTTATATCTCTTTTTATTGCATCTTTTGACTTCATATTTCATTCGATTTCCAAAGAAAAGTTTCAAAAGTATATAAACTTGTGTAAGAATGGGCTAAAGTGCAAGAAATAGGGTGTGCATAATTTTTTGAGCTAACCATGCAGGAATTCGAGCGAAATCGGAGTCAAAACGAAGAAGCCAAGTGAAGCTGAGCAGAGGTAGATATCGACCTTCAACATCGATATCAACCTTCAACATAGATATCGACCTTCAACATCGATATCGACCTTCAACATCGATATCGACCTCAGCATAGACATCGAGTGGAGATGGACAAGTCGAGCAGAAATACAGACATCGATATCGACCTCCAACGTCGATATCGACCTTACCTCAACAGAAGATAGATCTGATTTCGAGACTCGGATTTTGAATTCTATCCTCAAGGCCACGGATTATCTTGTACTTTTAGATAGTTAGCAACTGAGATTTATCTTTACCTTTAAGTTTTATCAAGTTAGTTTAAGTTTTATCAAAATAAAAGACCTATCCTAATTGTTTGGATAGAGTTCATAGTTTAGATAGAAGTTACAATCCTTGGCTAGCAAGGGTTAGTAGCCTATAAATAAAGCCCTAGGGGGCTGGCATTCAATCATCCATCAACACATCCAATTACACTCAATAGAGTTAGAGAGAAGTTTGAAGGCTTGGCGTTTGCAAAAGCCGACGTTGAGTTGTAAAGCTTCGAAATTTATAGTTTAATGCAAGTTTCTTTATTTCAATCAATGATGAGTTCCATGATGAGGTGCGAGTAGTCCCCCAAAGCTCTTAGGGTTGGGGTGAGCCCGACGTTAGCCATGCGTGCTTGAGGTAAGTGTTAGATGTTGATATCGTTGTGTCTATATCATCTCCTATGATTCTATGTTTAGTCCTAATCGAAAGAAAAGGGATTCATGCTAACAACTTGAGTTATAAACATAAAATTGGTAGAGACAATTAGGTTTATTTGCAAGAGTAATCCTAAGAGTTGGTGTACAGTGAAAGCTTGTCCCTCGGGTGAAATAGCGCAATTGTCCGTCTTATTTATCTTATCGCATGCATTGGTTAACGTTGTGGTAAACCCTAATCCTAGGAGTTGCTTTTTACATAGTTTATACACACAAAACCATTGCTTTATTTCTGTTCATCGCATCCTCATCCATCCGAAAGTCTTCGGCCTTTCTTTGCCGACAAAAAGCTAACGACTTTGCAGGAAAAGACATCGATATCGACCACTGAGTTCGTCGACAGTTTTCTGAGTCGACGACGACCATCACTGCGGAGTTACTGAACATCGATATCGAACCCCCCCCCCCCAACATCGATATCGACAACCTGTGTCGACTGGCAGTCTTTTGAGCAAGTCGATTCCGTCTGCTAGCATCGATATCGACCTTCCCCTGTCGATATCGACTGCTTGTTTTTGTCTCTGCAGGTCTTCTGTTGCAGAAAGGATCGACAGCCAAGGTCAACATCGAGCACCAAGGTCGAGATCGAGGCTTCTGGTCGACGCAAGACGTGAGATTTCCGACGCTACTAGGATCCCACTGACACACACCTCCTCGTGGATCGATCCTGACTACCCTTCCACTACAACGGGAGGAAGTCTTGTAATTATTTGCATAGGCTAGGAGTCGGTTTACATATACATCTTTATATTTGTATTTCAGATACTCGACATCCTCCTATTAACATGTGCGAGAAATTCGCTCTTTCCTTGTTCACGTAGATTTCTATCGCAAGTTTATCAAGGATTTCTCGAAGATTACTGCACCATTATGTGAACTTCTAAAGAGGGAGACAACATTTGAATTTGCTGACAAATGTAAGGAGGCATTCAATGAGTTGAGAACTAGGCTTACAAGTGCACATATCATTCAAGCTCCGGATTGGTCGAAACCTTTTGAGTTGATGTGCGATGCAAGTGATTATGTTGTTGGAGTTGTGCTTGGGCAGAAGATTGAAAGAGCCTCACATGTCATTTACTATGCATCCATGATGCTAAATGGAGCTCAAAGGAACTACACAACCACGGAGAAAGAACTCCTAGCTGTGGTGTTTGCATTGGAGAAATTCAGACCCTACCTACTTGGCGCTAAGGTAATTATTTACACTGACCATGCATCCCTTCGTTATCTTTTGAAGAAGAAAGAAGCCAAGCCAAGGATGATTCGGTGGATCGTTCACCGGATTGATCTCCCGATAGCGGCTTTTCAGAAGCAGATGAAAGAGGAATGAGAAATTCATACAGAGAGTCGTCACTTGCAGATTTCAGCTGAGATTTGTTGCTGATTCGAGTCCGCCTGGCTCTGATACCATAAAGATTAATGAATAAAAATACAACAATAGAGAGAAAGAGCTGAAGGAGATGAAGACCAAGAGGGAAGATGATCAATGTCACTGTTGCATTGATTTTATCATAAAGCTGCTCATGTAAGAGTGAAGGGAACAAAATTCCAAAATTGATTGTCAAGTAGGGTTTCAGCCCTTATTTATACTACAAGTGTGATCACTTATGAGTGAGAGCATATGTGATCACACTAGTTACAATGGGACCTAGGGATATCAATGTAAAACATATATTTAACGGATCCAGATCCTCTCCTAATACTAATTGCCTAATATTTACCTAATAAACCCATCTTAACCGTCCAATTAAATCAATGGCTAAAATTTATTCTTCATAATTAAACCCAATTAAATTCTCAATGTCAAACAATCAAACTAACTCCTCCTTTCCGTTGTACTCAAATCTCTCCCTCCCTTCAGGTTTCCAAAACCTTCACCGCTCACCGATCAACTAGCATCTCTCACCCATACACCACCCACATACTTCTTCCTTGTGTCGTTGATGGCTACTCGGCTACTCCTACTTCATTGATCTATCGTCATCGTCCTGCAGTGATTGCACGCTTCCCTTAACACTTCTTAGATCTCTCCTCTTCCTAGAACCACCAACACCTTCCACCACCCATTTTTGCCTCACTCTATCAACACATAATCTTCTCATTTGCCTCTATCATCCTCTCGTATAGACTAGGGGTGTTGTAGGCATCAATTTCGTAGCTGCGGTGCTCTGTCCTCCCAAGATGCCTCGGTGCCTGAGGATCCACAATTGCAACAATCCCCCTATTCGTATTCGGAGTATTCCGACATCCGACTCATCTCCATCAAAGTATTCGTCATAAGGGCTCTCAAGTAATTAACAACTAAATAATCAATTGAATAGTCAAATTAGCGATTCAAACTAGATGATTCAAATAATAAAGTGATCAATTAGTATTCAGGCAGACCAAACCAAAGAAATAAAAGGTGTGACTAGTGGAAGGTGTTACTGGTGTGCTCCATGAAGAAGATGACCTGTGTGCGCTTTCGAAGGGGGCTGAAAGGAGAGGGATCCCAATGGCGTGGATGAGGGATAAGATGCCTCCATTGATTGGGGTTTTAACAATCCTTCAACTTAAGTGGCAGATAATATGAGTAAATAGTTGCTTCAAGGAAGAAGATTGATTTGAAATAAGATTTAATTAATTTAATTATTTATTAATTCTAATTATTAATCTTAATCGTTAATTTAATTTAAGGGCTGAGATTGATTTATTAGGTCAATATTAGGAAACCTCTCATTAGGAGAGGATCCACATCCATATTTAACATATTCGATTAACATATTCGATTCTAGTTATATACTATGTGCCGAAAATAATTTACTACTACCAAATATAGAGTTATCAACGGGCCACAGCTACAAGATATAATGGGCCTGGGCGGGTCTATAAGGGTGCTCGTCGTCTTCCTAGATCTCGAATAATCCAACCATTTGCTTCTGTCGCTCGCCCTCTCTCGCTAATACTCCGTTTGTGGTTTTGTGATCACTGGAACTCGTGTCAGATTTGGTCCTCTTGCGATGGCAAACAAACCTCAAATCCGGACGGGCACTGCCGGCCTCATCGCTGCGATCGCCGACGAGGTAAAGCTCCCTCCAGTTTTATCCCATGACTTCTCGAAACTTGTTTTTTTGTCGATTTGCGATTTCCTGTCGGATGTTTTTGTTCTGAAGCCTATTTCTGTGCAATTGATATTTGTACTAGATTCGTGTTTCATTTTTTGATCCAATTTTGGGATTATTGGTCCTCTTCGGAGTTCAATTTTCGAACTAGTTATCTATCCATGGGCCGCAGATTCGCCGCTGAATTTGGCAATTTCTTGGTTTCATTGGATTATTGAAATTCTGGAGTGAGATTACCTGGTTACGTTTCTGTTTAGGTTTGATTTGATTAGGAAGCTTGGATTTTGTTTACAAGGGCTATAACTTGATGGATTTGTGCAAGCTTGTGCGCAGCTAGTAATTATGATTCGTATTTCATGTAGGACACAGTTACAGGATTGTTGCTTGCCGGGGTTGGTAACGTCGACTTGCGAAGGAAGACCAATTACCTCATTGTGGACTCAAGTATGAACATCCCCTCTTTTTATGCTCTCAAACACGGATCGTGGTGTTTCAAATCCCTCTCTGATGTGATAGTTTTAAGAATTCAAGTCTTTTTGTTTTTAGTAACAAACATCACCCTTTTGTTCTGCTGGGCTTTTTAAAAAAAAGAACTTTTGAAAAAAGAAAGGACTAACTTTTCCATTGTTTGGTTCATTGTGGCTTGGGTTGGGGCATGTGTTGAGCCTTGATGGATAATTCAATACCAAGGTAGAAGACTAGAAGGATCTGGTGTTGGCCAAATGGTTAGGCTAAGATGGTTTTTTGGTGAAGCAACACTAGGTGACCTAAGGGCTAATGGGTATGTTACAATATAGGTAGTCTCACTCTAATTAGATCATCCAGAAATATCATTGGTAAAGGTTGTTGCATACTTTGGCTAGGGAGTAGGGACTGCTTAGCTCTGCTGCTGGCTTAGTCTCACACTAAGATCATCCATAAATATCATCACGTAATGGCCGGTGCATACTTTGGCCAGGGATTGCTTAGCTCTGCTGGTGGCGTAGTTGATTCAGCTGGTTTCTCTATGATTGTGTCTCGAGTGTGCGTTTGTTGTTAGGTGTGTGATCCGTGGCTTCTACTCCACCTCGTAACTCTTGACTCTTGAGTGTTGTATTGATTCATTTTTATGAGGAGTTTCCAGCTATATTTTTTGTCTCCTTTATTTTTGTCTCTGGTGGAAGATCTTACATGCAGTTGATGAACAATACGGAGGTGCAAAATGACTGAAATGTTCTGATGATGTCATTTTTTTTTTGTTGCTGAAATTTGAACGGTCATTAGTCATTACCTTTCATTTCTCTGAACCTATACTGAATCTGTACCTCAGAAATAGTTGTCAATCTTTTTCTCTCCTTGGCCCTGGAAAAGGAAATGTGAATGAAATGTTTAAAGACGTGGTTATATGAATATATGTGTTGCAAAATTTCTTTGAAATGTTTGGACCACGAGTTTTTTGACAGTGCCTATTATAGATTACTCACAGATTTTGTTTATATGCTCTCAGAGACAACAATTAAACAAATTGAAGATGCCTTTAAAGAATTCACAACAAGAGAGGATGTTGCAATAGTGCTGATAAGCCAATATGTAAGTTCTTTGGTTATGTTTGTTTTCTGCCAAACACTATTTGTTCTGAACATACCAGTGGCAGTCGGTACCAATAGTTAATTAACTACCTCACTACCCCAATGTTATCATTAATCACTTAACAATATGACAATCGGGTTGTTCGGATCAGGTTCATATATACCCATTCTGATTCGGTTATATGTCGGGTATATTGTATATTCGGTCAGGATCGGATCGGGTTGGGCAAGCTTGGTTCAAATGGATTTCGGGTTGGGTCGGGTTCGAGTTGGGTCAAATTGGGTGTTTTATTATAAAATGATGATTATTTTTTACTTATCTTAATTATGGACTATTAACCCTCATTTATTTAGTTATATTAGGTCTCATTATATGTAATTCATGTAATTTGAGTGTTTCAAAATATGAAAATTAAAGTAATTATAAGGATGAGTCGGGTATGGATCGGGTCGGGTTTGTCTATGTTTGTGTCCATTCGGGTATCGGGTCAAAATGGGTCAGGGTCGAGCTCGGGTTTGGGCTTGGGTTGTGCATGACACTAGATTTTCGGGTTTCGGTTGGGTCTGGGTTCGGGTGGGTCAGATTTGGCCAGCTCTAATCACTCTCATTCTGAACACGAGTCTTCTCTCTCAGACATGATACACAATGTATTGCTGTCTTTTTTTTTTCACCTTTTGAGGTTGCTGAAAGTGCTCCTTGTCTACTGGTTGAAACTGTGACGACATTGATTTCATACAATTGTATTTCTGTATAGTATTCTGCTATCGAACTTCTATTTCTGAAATGTCCATCTCTGGTAGAATTTCCCCTTTCCTTTTATGTTACAAAACATTTCTCACCTCGTTAAAGAGCTGCGGGTATTTTGCAGGTAGCAAACATGATAAGGTTTCTTGTCGATAGCTATAACAAGCCAATCCCGGCAATACTGGAGATACCATCAAAGGACCATCCTTATGACCCAGCTCATGATTCCATTCTTTCACGAGTCAAGTATCTTTTTGCAACAGAATCAGCTGACAGGCGCTAGGACATCAGTCAAATCTCCATGAACCTTATCTCATGTGTGAGTTTGTCCTAAAATGACACAGCGAGAACCAGTTCTATTTGATATTTGTATCTTGGTTCCTGGAAGCACCCGGTCAAGAATTTCTTGAAACCAAACAGTGGTAAGACTTGCTTATTTTGCTTTATATTTTGTATCCCGAGGGACACATTGACAAGAATCTTTAAGCTGCAGTCATAACTGCTTTTCTTTGCAATAAAAACAATAATGCAGCTTTGTGCTTGGAAGTCACTTGGACAAAATGTGCGTAAAATGTAAGATAGCAAACCCCCCGTCGATTGCTCTCCATGAACCCATCAACCCCCAAACACTCAGGAGCAAGACACCTAACTGCTGTTGATCGCTCTTCATCAACCTGACGATGAAGACATGGAAGCCCAATATAATCCAACACTATTATTAAGACTCAACTCCCAAACCCGACGAGCAGAAACATAGCTCAAACAGACATGCATCCATGACATGTTCCCCTCTCCCAGGAAACTCGCGCAGTGGGTCACTTGTAATCTTTACGTCTAAAGGATTTAAGCTTGCAAGGCAGAATCTCCCAACATGCCCTCCAAACAAAATAACGCACTTCTTTGGAAACCTATGAATGCCCCATAGGCCATAACCCCATCCATTCCCGAGCAACCTGATGCAGTTGAGGATGGCTTATGTGGGTGAAACAACGATCTTAACTCGGATGGTGAATCAAGTGCAGTTCGAGGACTAGGTGAGGAGAAGGATGTGCTCATCAATGTTACCTTAGAATTAATTTCAATCTTATTGCAGGGTTGCTCAAACGGACCGAACCGGCCCGAACCGAACCGAGTTAAATGGTTCGGGCCGAAATCGACGGCCCGATTTTTAGAAGGGGAGGACCGTACTTCGGCCTAAAACCGAAACATTGGTTTTTGGTTTTTTCAAGCTGAAGCTTGAATGGCCGAAAAAACCGAACTACGTCAAAAAAAACCCTCCATAGTTCCATTTTATTCGGTCAACATTTAATTAACACAGTCGATTGTTGTTCCTTTTTTTTTATGACGAGGAACGCACCTTCCGTGGTAACGATCTTTGTTCCTTTGATTCGCCAAAAATAGACCGCTAAACTGAAACATGCTCCTAGAAAATCTAATCAGTATTATGATAAATTGATTATTTAATCAATAGAAGATGAAGATAAAAATAAATAAATTGATTATTAAATCTATAGAGGATGAAGATAAAAATAAATAAAGTGTTGTAATTAGTAGTTGAAATTAAGTTCAAGTTAGGATGTATGTAGAAGTAGGCAAAAATTGGATTCTTCAGATCATTCCAGTTTTTGAAATCCTTTGTATGAGGTCTGAGATGTGAGATTTGATGGATGTTTGCATATTCAGTTGAAGCACCTTCGATTTTTTGCCGCCTGGGACTTCTTTGGGGCTGCTTTGAGCGTTGAGGGGGAGAGAGATTGGGGTTGGGTGGGTGGTGAGGTAGGGGGTGTAAATTGTGTTAATTTTGTGGGTATTTTGGTCCTGTTTTGAAAAGGATTGTTACCTTGTTTTAAAAAGTAGACCCCTACTAAAAATGTGCGAGAGACTAATGAGAGGACACTTTGTTATTTATTTAGTTTCTATTATTCAATGAATTACATAAGTGTATACATTAAATAGACAACGTGAAATCCTATATCTCTATGGTGGCAACTGACCAACCTATCTTAGGAAAAGATAGAGATGACTTTGTTTTGATAAGGAAAATAATAATTTTAGCTAAATCCATCTTAGTCTATCCAAGTAAGATAGCAACTTAGGGATCTTAGTCTATCCAAGTAAGATAGCAACTTAGGGATTAAGAAAATGTCAAATTTAGTGAATGTCCAAAAAAAATTGTCATAATTAAGTAAATATCCACTTTTTAAATAAACTAGTCTTATTACGCGCGTCTTACGCGGTTTTTAGTAGTTTGTTATATATTGATTAATTTTAAGTTAATGTGATCTAATTTTAAACAACAATATAATTTTCAATAATGCTATATATTTCTTATGGTAATATAAATCTAGTTATGGCTTTATATATATATATACACACACACACAATATATCATTTGTGAACCCCTCTTTAAAAAGATGAATCTTAACCCGCAATATATACGTTATTATATTATATTAATACATAAGTATAAATTATCCATTTTTTAAATATTCGATATTGTTTTCACCTTCTTAAAAGACACATTAAAAATAAAATAACAGATAATAATGATATTATTTGACCAATTCCATGTCAACATGTTTTGCCTGATTTATGGTCGGAATATTTTGTTATGTACCATATATCCAAAGGTTTGATTATTTTTCTTACTATTGAAAAGTAGAAATATATTTTTAATGTCGCACCAAAGGTTGGGTTCTTTTCTCCAAAAGTTGGATTATTTTATTAAAGGAGGGAGTATTAGACGATTCACAATCGTTAGCCCATAATATTATATTTTAATCTCAAATTAATGTTAAAATAATTTTAAAAAACTTATATTTAGTTTATAAATGATAATTCATTTATGTTTATTTTTATTAATTTGAGAAAAAATCATAAAGAAAAAATTATTAAAATAATTTTTGGCTTAAAAGTTAGGTATGTGTTAACTTGAGTCTTTTCATTTTAATTATTTTCTAAAATTATTTCTTTATCCTTTTTCATAATTAATATATAATACTAAAACAGAGACGTGGAAATCCTATGTGGCGGGCTCTGGTGTGATTCGCTTACGTGTCGTACTCTAGTGCAATCTGGCCCGATTTTTTTGACACGTCAATTAATGAATAACCAATATATTTATGCCACGTTGAACAATTACTCTATCTATTTATCCACATGTTATCCTACGTGCCTATCTTAATTATTGACTATAATTAATTATTAATATAAATATTCAATTTCATATCTTAATTAGTTGAAAAATCTATCATTTTTAATATAAATATTCAACCTCATATCTTAGTTATTTATGAAAATATATCATTTTAATATCAACATTTAACCTCCTATCGTAACACAAAATCTATTATTTTTTTTATAACAAACTTAAAAAACGAGATTGACGAAGGTAGTTAATTTGAACATGAAGCAAGTGGTCAATGGAGAGATGTACACCAATCTAATCAAAGTTATATTCTATCCATTAAAGAAAATATGCATTTTATTATTTATGAATATTTTGTAAGATAATCAAAATAATATAAAATAATTAGTCATGTAGTACGTACAAATCAAACCTATTACTTGATGATTTACAAATTTTAAAATTTTAATATAAATATTTAGACATCAATATATTAATTATTTATGTACATACAATTTGTACCTATTATTTGATGATAACCTATTATTATTATTTTATAAAATCATAACAACTAAGTATTTATTCAATATAACTAAGATTTCATATATACCTATTACTGATTTAATAGATATAAATATTTTATAATCATCATCAATATATATCAATATATACATGTGTATGATATATGCATAAAAATAGATTTTAACCATTTTTTAATAAGAGAACAAATATGATTAATCTAGATTCAAATATGTTTACATTCTCAAAAAACATAACACAATTGAAAACTATATATATATACTTTATATGGGGTAGTAATTTATATTAATTCAAAGATGTTTTACATAAAAAAAAGATTAAAAAGTCGCACAACGGGCGAGTAATAAAACTAGTTTTTTTATAAATGTAATTAAATTATTATTTGTTTATAAAATTAATAAGTTTGATATTATATATATATAGTTGATAAAAATAATAATTTATAAGTTAAATAACATATTTAGTATATTTAATTTATTAAGTAATGTACGTAGATATATGATAATTTGAAGTCATGATTAATGTATATATTAAACGTACATAATTATGGGAAAAGTATACGAACTTATGGGTTGATAGAAAATAACTTATGGATAAAGTATGATATTGTCAAAGTCTTACGGTGGACAATTTATAATAATGACGGTGGATAATAATTATGGTGGACAATTTATAATAACTTAAAAAATCTTATCATTGTCAAGAGTATTTTTTTTCTTCTTATTGATAAGTTAAATAACTTAAATGATAAAATAACAAATTAATATATGGGTTTTAATATTTTTTTTTATCAAATATATATGATTTCAAAAATAAAATATTATCATTGTATATAATCAACTAATATAATCAATTTTGATTACTAAAGATAAAATAACTAAAGGTAAAATGATAGATTTTGTAATGATTTAAGATATGAAGTTGAATATTTATATTAAAAATAATCAAGGTAAAATAATTTTAATTGCAATAAACAAAAATGATAGGTTTTGTAACCACTTAAGATATGGTGTTAAATATTTATATTAAAAATTAAATTTAATGTTCAGTTAAAATAGACACATAGCATGACACGTGTATAAATAGATGATGTAATCGTCTGACGTGACTTGAATATATTGGATCGTCGTTAATTGACGTGTCAAAGACCTGAGCCAGATTGCATAAGAGAGCAACACGTAAGCGAATCGCACCAAAACCCGCCACATAGGATTTCCATGTCTCTGTTTTAGTATTATACTAGTCTTATTACCCGCATCGTACGCGGTGTTTTATAAATTTTATTTATATATAATAATTTTTATGGATTTAAATAAATTAATAAATTACTTTTTATAATAAATTTTTTAAAAAGAATAATGTACTATAAACAATTATAATTTATAAATTATAAATAGTTTGTTCTAAAATCTATGATCTGGCCAATTGTAATAGTAAATTTAATCAATATTTACTCATTCTTAAATAGACACTATGTTTATATTAGTCAGTTATAAATAATAATCATTTGTATTTCACTAAGGGTGTATTTGGATTCTAATGCATTATATATAATTATATTTATTTTATTGTGTGGTTAAAATAACGTAAATTGTAAATAAAATACACTATAAATTATGCTAATTAATCGAATGAAATAAAAATATTATAAAATCTACTCCGTTAGATTAACTCCAATATTAAATTGATGATTAAATAAAAGAAAGTAATACGTATATTAAATTGATGATTAAATAAAAGAAAGTAATACGTACCTTAAAAGAAAATATGATAATATTTTAAGTGCTAATTATATTAAAATTTAAGTGTGAATATCATGCCTAATATTTGAGAAGGAGAGGAGAAGAAATTCCGTAAAAACAACCAATAATAATATTAAACCTAATTGATTTTATCTTTTGTAAAATTTATTCAAATAAGTCATAAAATTTTATCAAAATATAACTAACACAAATATGATAATATTTTATTATTATATTATTAATAAAAATCAAAACAATAATATTTTTTTGCTCCGATTATTAAAAATGAATATATATTTGATGATAAGATTTTATTGTTCAACTGATAAAAATTAATTCCAGTTATTATTTATGGTAGATATCTGGATGACACATGGATAAATAGATTGGGTCATTGTATGACATGACTTCAATTTATTGGATATTCATTAATTGACGTGCCAAAAAAGTTTGATCAGAATGCACCAAAGAACGACACATAAGCAAATCGCACCAGAGCCCGCCACATAGGATTTTCACGGTCTCTGTTTTAAACTTATGAGCTCTACATATGTTTATTATAAATTTGCAAACATACGTACTTCCCCTAATCCAAGATTTTAAACTTATGAGCTATATTATTTTTTTGATAATTTTTGAAGTTAGATTGATTTCTTTTCTAATATATATTCCATATAAATATAGGTATAGATATAAGTGGTTTGATCTCTTGTTTTTTGAAAAATTAACATATTGTAGTAGCATAGAATAGCCGAATATCATATCCCACGAAGAAAAAAATATGGAGTATTATTTAATTATAAGATTTTATTTTTCAATAGATAATTAATTAATAATAAAATCTTATCATTAGATATAATGAAATAAAATAATCAATTTTAATCAATAAAGATTAAATAATTCAAGATAAAATATTTATAAAATAACTCATGGTAAAATGATAGATTTTGTAACCACTTAAGATATGAAAATGACACATAGGATGACACGTAGGTAAAATAGATTAGATCATTGTTCAACGTGGCTTAAATCTATTGGATATTCATTAATTGACGTGTCAAAAAATTTGGGCCAGATTGCACCAGAGACCGACACGTGAGCAAATCGCGCCATAGCCCGCCACATAGGATTTCCACGTCTCTGTTTTAGTATTATATATTGATATTGATTAAGTAAATGTCCATTTTTGACAATTTTACTCTTCAATTCCTTCCCCATCACTAACCCTTCCCCCTTTGACCATTTTCAATTTTGACATTGATTAGTCAACATTGACCAATTTGGTCAACCCCTATATTTGGTGATAGTTGAATATATTTTTCTGGTGATAGTTGTTTGTGACAATTTTTTCGGTGACAATTGACTTTTTTTGGTGATATTTTTTTGGTGACAGTTGGTGGAAATTTTTTCTGGTGAGAATTGTTTTTTTTTTCTGGTGACAATTGTAAGTGACATAGATTTTTTTGGTGACGATTGATTTTTTTTTCTGGTGACAGTTGCTAGTAACACTTTTTCCTGGTGAAAAATGTTTTTTTTGCTAATATATGATTTCCTCGTGACAGTTCACTACAACAAAAATGTCTTTTAGCGGGGAATTTTTTCATCGCTAAAAATTGATATTTTATCGCTAAAACGATTTGGCGATGAAATGCATTTCGTCGCATGTTCCTCACAAAAAGCTCGTCAAGGAAAGGTTTATCAAGGGAAAATAAATTTGTCGCTAAAATTTTTTAGCGATGAAATCATTTTTTCTCGCAATAACATTTAGCGGCAAATATTTTCTTCGTAAAAAGTAAACTTTTTTGTCGAAAAACAAGTGGAAGAATTATATAATAGTTGTGAAATATGTTTTGCGATGTATACAATTTCATCGCTAATTTTTTTCCTCGTTAAATTGTGTCGATTTTATTAGAGACAAAAATATTTATCACAAAAAAGACAAATTTTATCGCAAAAAAAAAGAGAATAAACCCCAAATCAAAAGTGATCTAATACATAATTCAGATACTTAAGCAAACAAGGTCCAAATAAACCAAAAGTTCATTCACCCTAATTTATACAGTAAGTCAAATCAAACTCAATTGAAAGGCAATCCCAATCGAAAACCAAACTCAATTAGTTCATGAAATCTTGAAAATAAATCTCAAGCAACCAAATAATTCAATAATTATAACCCAAATCCTGACAAAGTCCCAACGAGAAGCTCGATGGAGGCGGCGTCTCCTGGTGCACGGTGGTCTTGATCGTTCAACATATTCGAAATCGGACCTTGCAATTGTGTTGGTGTCGGTTGTTCGATGGAGGCGGCGTTGCTTTTGACTGCAAGTAGTCAAGGCAGTGGCTCCGTCGGCCACTAGGTCCGAAGATGATGGCCCGCCAAGAGAGAGAAGTAGAGTAAGCTCTTGCCTCAATGAGTTTTAGCTGAACAGGAATCTACCCCGGCTTAGACATCCGGGTGACTTGCTCATAGATGTCGATGTTATCACGGTCTTTAGATGTGCACGACATAAACAACGATAGAGAGAGGAGATGAGATCAAGAGAGGATCTACCATGGGAGAAATTGAAGTGTTTGGGAAGAAATACGTACAGTGAAGGAAAGATTGATATTCACTCAACAATGAGCAGACGAGAGGGACGATAGAGGAATGCAATGGGAACCCTGACCTTTGGATCTGAGGGACGACGGAGTGAAGCGGCGCTGGCTCTTCAAGGGAGTGGATTGCGTATATATGTATGAAGTTAGGGTTAACACGTTTCTAGGCATTTAGAAATTTTGCCGACATTTTCTTGACTTGGAAAAAAATGCTCTCCATTAATTATAAAACGGCTCAAATAATTTATTTAAACTCAATATATTTAAATTAAAACTCCCAAAAATCATTTTCACTATTTTCATCCAAAATTACATTTCCTCGCCGACTAACGACAAATGTGATATTTCCTCGCTATATGGGTGTTTCATCAACAAAAATATTCCTTTCAAAACATAAAGATATGGAAAGGAATTACAATTTTCTCGTTAATGAATTTGAACAATTTTCTCTTTGCTCAACCAAACTAATAACGACGAAAATGGAATTTCCTCGCTGATTACTATGTTTAGGGACAAATTCTTCCCTTGATAAACACATATATTTAGCGAGAATAATAATCTTTGTCGCTGAAAAATTTGATGGGTTTCACATAATTCAAACTGAATATATAACGACAAAATTGAAAATTCATCGATAAATACATTTTTAGCGATGAAAACATTCCTCAATAAAAAACCTCAAATTTGTCACTATAATCTTTATAGTTTAGGCGACTACATTATGATAATAATTAGCGATGAGCAAAAAAAAATTGTCGTTGAATGTCACTTTTTGTGAGGAATATAATATCCTTGCTAAATCTCACACCCCCTTTTACGAGGAGCGGATATATTCGTCGCCAAAAGCCACATTTATCGAGGAAAAATAATTCATCGTTAAAACTTTGGTCGCTAAAAAGCTTTTCTGTTGTAGTGGTTGTTGGCGACAACTGTTGATGACAATATATTCTCACCACGATATTGTAACATTAAAAAATTATCACCATAACATTATACATCACCAATGCATTGTCATCAACCCATATTTTAAAATGTTGAAGGTTTAAGGCTCACAAATATATATCATCATAACACTTTCATTAAAAAACTATCACCATGATACTATCCCCACAAGAAATGTCACCATCAAATTGTATATCATCAAATTACTGTCGTCAAATAAAATTTTAAAAGTTTGACTAGTTTCTTTTACATTAAATTGTCACCAAAATATTATCTGAACAAATATCTGGTACTAGTGAACACTGTCACCAAACTATTGTCATCAATTTTAGAACATTGTCACCAACTTTTTGTCACCTACTATAAAATATTGTCACCACCAATTTTCACTAACTGCATACTATCACCAACTACAAACTATTGTCACCAACCTATTGTCAACAACTATGAAACACTGTCATCAAATTATTTTCACCAACTTATTATCACCAACAAGTGAACACTGTCACCAAACATTGTCATAAACCAATTGTTACCAACTACAAAACATTGCCACCAATCTATTATCCCTAAACAGAGAACATTATCACCACTCCCTATTGTCACCAACCTATTTTAGTAATTTGTTGTCACCAACAATAAAAGAGTGTCATCAACCGATTGTCACCAACTACAGAACATTGTCAATCGAAGCCCGTATTTGATATTGGAGCATAAAATGAATACAAAATCTGAGCAAATCAAACCACTAATCATCAAAATTAAGGGTTTATCCTTTATTCAAAAGAGGTAATTAATACATACCAAGATACAAACTTTCACGATTTTTTTCACCGCTTTTCAAATCTCAATTGAAGTAGAGATTTAGCAATAATATCTTCTTCCTCCTCCCGTGCCCTGCTATAGTATCCATTTACCCTTCGTTTGTATCGATTTCCCTCAGAAGCCCAAGATTTCCATGAAGGTTCGCCTACTTGACTACGATTTTCCTTCCAGATCGAACCTACAAATTAATTCCATATTTGTCGATTCTTTTTCAATTAATTGTTGATTTCGATCTGTGTTCATTTCAGAGCATCGAGTTTGATAGATTCTCATTCTCCTCCGGCTCCGATGCCAGAGGCGTTGCCACTGAGATGGCCTCCGTCAACAACTATACCTTGAAGACTCACTACCATGGCTCCACCACCGCCATCAGCGACGCTATAAAACACTGTTATTCACCACCGACATCAGCGACGAAGACTCACTCTTGACTCGGACAGTCGAACACTTACTTCTGTTGCCCCAACTGTTGACCGTCTCACCGGGTCCACCACTGTTGCCATCGCCGTCTCCATTGAGTAGTCAGATGCAGCGCATCTCTTCCAATCGGTGTTTGATAGATTACATATTTACATATTGTATAGTGTATGGGCCTAAGGCCCAGTCTTACTCACTTGTAATCTATATATATTGATATGATGAGGAATGAAACCCTAAGGAGGATTTTATATCAATCATACGATTCTACATGGTATCAGGCTTTTCTTCCTTGCGGAACCCTATTTCGATCCGCCGCCTGTGCCGCCACCCTTCTCCCTCTCGGCAGTCCCTCCCGCAGCCCTCCTTCCCTTCCGCCGCCCCTCTTCCTCTCGGAAATATGGCTGACAACCCTAAGCCTCCATTTCACTCCGCCCTCACTATCTCCGGTATCAATAATTGCATCCCCTACCCGCCTCCGGCATCAATAGCTGTCTGGTACGCTCTCCGCAGCAAGGTCGCGGCAGCGGCAGCGGCCGCAGCTCTGGGCGACGCCCGCAACAATGGGGGACTTGTGGCCCTCGCCCTTGGAACGCCGCCCCTAGATGGTCCCCGGTGCCTAGCTTCAACCCTCAGTGGATGCACTTCGGCTATCCTGCCCCTCGAATTGCCGGTCCTTAGGCCTATCCGACATCTTCTGATCAAGGCTATGTTCCGCCTGATGAGCAACACGTCTTCTCCTTTATGCCGCTGATACCTACAGACTCCTCTTGGTACATGGACACTAGTGCCACCTCACATATGACGAACTCTTCAGGTACCCTCTCTTCTATTTCCTTTAAAGGTCCTGCACACTCTATTATCGTCGGCAATGGTGGTCGCCTCGCTACTTCGGGTATTGGCCATGCCACATTACAGACCCCAACCCACCCCCTACACCTTAACAATGTCCTGATTGCTCCAAAGCTTGTCAAAAATCTTATCTCTGTCCGTCGGTTCCCTACCGACAATAACGTTTCCCTTGCGTTTGATCCTTTTGGTTTCTCTGTGAAGGATCTTACTATGGGGGTTACTCGCCTGAGATGTAACAGCACCGGGGAGCTCTACCTTGTCACACCGCCATCTAAATCCCGTCAGTCGTGTCCGGTCGCCCTCTCGGCATCGTCGTCCAGCCTGTGTCATGCACGCCTTGGCCATCCCAATGCTGCCATTTTAGATGTCCTTCGTTCTCAGAGTCTTGTCACCTGTAATAAAGAGCTACGCTCTGGTTTATGTTCTCCCTGTCAGTTAGGCAAACATGCAAGACTGCCGTTTCAGCGGTCTTTGAACTCAACCTTTGCACCTTTTGATATCATTCATAGTGACATTTGGACCTCTCTTGTGCTTAGCAAGGATGGTCACAAGTACTACCTTTTGTTTCTTGATGATTACACTCACTTTTTATGGGTTTTTCCTTCACAATTCAAGTCCCAAGTGTTTTCTATCTTTGTCAAGTTTCATGCTTACATTAAAACCCAGTTTCACACATCCATCAAATGTTTCCAATGTGACAATGGCCGCGAATTTGATAATAAGGACTTTCATGCTTTCTTCACCACAAATGGGATCTCCTATCGGCTGTCATGCCCCTATATATCTCAACAAAATGGGAAGGCCGAACGAATCATTCGAACAATAACCGACATGATGCGCTCTCTCCTCTTTCACGCATCCATTCCCTTTACCTATTGGCCTCACGCCTTATCAACAACATGTTATCTCCTCAACATCCTACCTTCTACTACCCTCTAGCATCGCTCACCCACTCAGGCATTGTATTGCACCCTGCCTAGATATGATCACCTTCGTACCTTCGGATGCCTGTGCTTCCCAAATCAGTCCTCCACCGCCCTACACAAACTTCATCCGCGCTCTACCTCATGTGTGTTCATTGGTTATCCGTCTGATCATCGCGGTTACCTTTGTCTTGATCTCCAAAGCCATCGTCTTATACTGTCACGTCATGTCACTTTTGATGAGTCTCGCTTTCCCTTTTCTTCACCTCCTCTCCCCTCTCCCACACCTACTGTCTCCCCGTTTGAGTCGGAGTCTCCCTTCCCGCACTTCCTCCTTGACTAGCGCTCTCCCGGTGCTACTGTCTCTCCCCGTCCACCACCCAATCCCTCTCCACCACCACCACCACCTCCCCTACCTCTCACCAGACCTCACACCCGTAGCATCTCCGGTGTGTTCAGGCTGAAACAGATTGTCTCTATGCAAGCCTCCCATCGCCCCGTAATGACCCTGCCTCAGACTCACCCTGCCGCCCCCACACATCCCCTTCCCCGTAGCCTATTGCTGCGCCCGCGCACCCCTCCCCACATTGTTGCCGCGGCCGCCGCCTAGTGCGGTGCCCGCTGCCTCAGCCCCCTCCGCCCCCACAGTCACCAATACACCTCTCGCCTCCAACCCGGCCTCGGTTTCCCCCATCCCCACCTCCCATAAAACAGCCCTCCTCGACCCGAATTGGTAGGCGGCTATGCTCGATGAATACAGGGCTCTTACAAGGAATAGTACCTGGGTTCTTGTTCCCCGCCCTCCTAAGGCGAACGTCATTCGCTGCATGTGGCTCTTCAGACACAAGTTCCGCTCTAATGGGACGTTGGAACGTTACAAAGCTCGGCTTGTGGTTAATGGTCGAGCTCAGCAGGCCGGTATTGATTGTGATGAGACATTCAGCCCCGTGGTCAAGCCTGCCACTATACGGGTGGTGCTGAGCTTAGAATTATCGCGACATTGGGCTATTCATCAGCTGGATGTCAAGAACGCCTTTCTGCATGGCCATCTGAATGAGACTGTTTATATGTTTCAGCCGCCAGGGTTCGTTGATTTTGATCGTCCAAAACACGTCTGTCTCCTGAAGCGCTCTTTGTATGGTCTGAAACAGGCCCCTCGGGCGTGGTTCCAGCGTTTTGCATCTCATCTGCTTCGCTTGGGTTTCGTTGGCAGCCGCTCCGATTCATCTCTCTTTATCTATCGCAGAGGCACAGACATTGCTTTTCTGTTACTTTATGTTGACGACATCATTCTCACCGCCTCCTCTGATGCACTTCGGACATCCATCATTGCCCAGTTGAGCTCTGAGTTCGCTATGTCTGATCTTGGGCCGTTGACCTATTTCTTGGGGGTCTCTGTGCAGCGTCATGTGTCTGGGTTGTTTCTCTCTCAGAGTAAGTATGCTGCCTGATGAAGACCCCCCAAGAAAATTATACAAGGGGCCCACTTTCGATGGGCCCCTGGGGATTTGGACACGAGTAAATATTTTTATATTACACGGGCTTACCTGACACGCGAATCAATTCATTCGCTATTCAACTTGGGCCGCGCTTCACTCAAATTCATAGAATTTGATCATAATCCCGCATGTTTTCATGGGAGTTCATCCTTTTATTTCATATCATGAGGGTTCATACCTGTCCGCGGAGATTAAAAAGAGACGTATGGTTCGTCGCGGATACGTAGGCTTCTCCCTTTTCTTTCTCTCTGTCCTTCTCAATTTTACGCGGTCACCTCACGGATTCCACGATTATCCTCTAATTTGTTCCTCTCTTTTCCCTTTCTTCTGTCCTCCCTTTTCGGAAAGCCCCCCCCCCCCCCCCCGTTTCTCCTGTTCACTTCCCTATTTATATGGCTCGGCCAGGGTCCCTTTCTTTGACACGTGTCGTCATTGGGCTGACACGTGTGATTTTCGTGGGTGGTGGGCATGATGGACATGTGTCATCAGTTTATGTCCGCGTCCCCCTTATATCCCAGTTCTCCGTGGAGACCGTTCCTAATATGTCCGCGTCCAATTCTTTGTTATTTCCGCATGGTTTCATCACAGCTCCTCGGGTCGGGTTGAGTTCCAAGAGAGCTTAAAACGATTCGATTTTTTCCGCGGAAATATGTCCCTTCCTTCTTTTTGTAGGGGATAATCTGCGTCTCTTGTCTTCGAGGAGCCTTAATGGGCCGGTTAAGAGGTAACTTTGGGCCCGCCAAGGGTTTTCTACGGCCCATATTATTTTGGGGGGAACTGAAGAGTCGGTAATTTTCTTATAAATTACCCCGTTCCGTTTTTACTTTTTTCACTTCACATCTTTTGTCTGCTTGTGGTGTTCACTTAGTTTCTCATCTTCCGGAGTTCCGCGTTGATTTTTCGGCTGTTCTTCGTCTTTCCGTTGAGTTTTCCGGTTGTTCTTCGTTTCCGTTGAGTTTTCCGGTTGTTCTTCGATGTTCATGTGCTTGACGAGGGATCCATTTGTGTGGAGAATGGTTGGGTCATGTCGCCTCCAAGGCCGGTCATCCTTCCGGATATGTGAAATCTCATTTGCAATTGTTGCATCGCGTGTCTGCGTTTTCCTTATTCAATGTGTGTTGTGGGATTAAGGAGAATGTTTGTTTTTCCTTGTGACGTTTGTTTGCGGTCGTACTCCTCGAAGTTTTTAGACTTATGATCATGGCATTGAACTATGTTTGCAATTATTTTGATTTTTGAGGGGTCGCGCATCTCGGTCGGAGGAGCGACACGGAAAAGTTTCCGATATTTGTTGTTCTTACGCTTATTGATTCTCCCTTGAGCAACCATGGGTTCCAACAGAGAGATTGACGCGGAATAAGCTCCAACATTATCGGTTTTTACGCTCGTTAGCTCGATCTTGAGAGATCAAGAGTCTCGATCAAGGGAGTGACGCGGAGTAATCTCCAGCGTCATCAACCTTCTTGTTCGTTTGCTCGACCTTGAGAGATCAAGAGTCTCGATCAAGGGAGTGACGCGGAGTGAGCTCCAGCGTCATCAACCTTCTTGTTCGTTCGCTCGACTTTGAGAGATCAAGAGTCTCGATCAAGGGAGTGATGCGGAATGAGCTCCAGCGTCATCGACCTTCTTGTTCGTTCGCTCGACTTTGAGAGATCAAGAGTCTCGATCAAGGGAGTGACGCGGAATGAGCTCCAGCGTCATCGATTTTCTCGTTTTATACACTCCATATCCGACACGCGTCCGCCAAAAGAAGTTAGGCCCAACAAACGTGGGTTCGCTCAAGGCCAGAAGCCCATCAGAAACCCACAAGGGCTCTTGAAAGTGTCAAGGCGCCAAATCCTAAAAAGTGAGCCTGCAAGTACTGATGTACCTGAGAACGGACAGAGCTGTTTTTCCTTTGTTGACTGATTTTCCTTCCCGAGAAAGGAAATTAATAAAGCCGTTTTTCCTTTGTTGACTGACTTTCCTTCTCGGGAAGGAAATTAATAAAGCTGGGAAATTAATAAGGCTGTTTTTCTTTTACTGACCGATTTTCCTTCCCGGGAAGCTTGGGAAGAGACGTTTCGGAGAGGATACTCGAGTTTTGTGAATCAATAAAAAACCGAACAGGCGAGGGAACAGTGGCTCACAATTTTTCTATAAAACCGGGGACCAGATAACCCCTCAAGGCACACTCTTCATCAGGAAGCATATAAACCACAACAGTTCCGGAGAAAACATGGCATCAGGTGGAGGCCGCTCAAGGGATTTCATTCGATTGATCCAAGACGCTTCTTTTTTACAAAGAACGGTAACGCCCCTCTAAAAACTCCCTTACTAAACGTTCTCGTTTCTTACCTATGATTAATCATTTCATCCAATCAAACATCAGCCCCTGCCGGAGTGCTTCGAAGAGGAATATGGTCTTTTTGGTGTCGAAAAAATCATCCTAACCAATGGACTGGGAAGGAGGGGAACGCGCATCTTAGTAGAAAGGGACGAAGCAGGGGTGCTCTGGCTCACGCAAGGATGGAGAACATTCACCCGGTCCAGGAATGTTCGCGTGGGAGGGGGCGTCGTATTCAAGTATCTGGGTGACGCGCGCTTCAAGGCCACCTACGTGCCTTCAGGGGAAAACACTTCAGAAGATGAGGGTTATGGCGGTTCCCCCTGAGCAAGGAGTGTTCCATATTATGTGTTTTGATTATCAAGCAAAAGGAAACCTGTAATGAATAAGAGTGTTAAATGAAAAAATATCAAAAACGACCGAGTGTCGAGGTTTCCTAAATCACTTCGTTTGTTAGCTCGATCTTGGGAGATCAAGAGTCTCGATCAAGGGAGCGACGCGGAATGAGCTCCAGCGTCATCAATCTTATCGTTCGTTAGCTCGACCTTGAGAGATCAAGAGTCTCGATCAAGGGAGCGACGCGGATTGAGCTCCAGCGTCATCAATCTTCTCGTTCGTTAACTCGACCTTGAGAGATCAAGAGTCTCGATCAAGGGAGCGACGCGGATTGAGCTCCAGCGTCATCAATTTTCTCGTTCGTTAGCTCGACCTTGAGAGATCAAGAGTCTCGATCAAGGGAGCGACGCGGAATGAGCTCCAGCGTCATCAATTTTCTCGTTCGTTAGCTCGACCTTGAGAGATCGAGAGTCTCGATCAAGGGAGTGACGCGGAATGAGCTCCAGCGTCATCAATCTTCTCGTTCGTTAGCTCGACCTTGAGAGATCAGGAGTCTCGATCAAGGGAGCGACGCGGAATGAGCTCCAGCGTCATCAATCTTCTCGTTCGTTAGCTCGACCTTGAGAGATCAAGAGTCTCGATCAAGGGAGTGACGCGGAATGAGCTCCAGCGTCATCAATCTTCTCGTTCGTTAGCTCGACCTTGAGAGATCAAGAGTCTCGATCAAGGGAGCGACGCGGAATGAGCTCCAGCGTCATCAATCTTCTCGTTCGTTAGCTCGACCTTGAGAGATCAAGAGTCTCGATCAAGGGAGCGACGCGGAATGAGCTCCAGCGTCATCAATCTTCTCGTTCGTTAGCTCGACCTTGAGAGATCAAGAGTCTCGATCAAGGGAGTGACGCGGAATGAGCTCCAGCGTCATCAATCTTCTCGTTCGCTAGCTCGACCTTGAGAGATCAAGAGTCTCGATCAAGGGAGCGACGCGGAATGAGCTCCAACGTCATCAATTTTCTGGTTCGTTAGCTCGACCTTGAGAGATCAAGAGTCTCGATCAAGGGAGCGACGCGGAATGAGCTCCCGCGTCATCAATCTTCTCGTTCGTTAGCTCGACCTTGAGAGATCAAGAGTCTCGATCAAGGGAGCGACGCGGAATGAGCTCCAGCGTCATCAATCTTCTCGTTCGTTAGCTCGACCTTGAGAGATCAAGAGTCTCGATCAAGGGAGCGACGCGGAATGAGCTCCAGCGCCATCAATCTTCTCATTCGTTAGCTCGACTTTGAGAGATCAAGAGTCTCGATTAAGGGAGCGACGCGGAATGAGCTCCAGCGCCATCAATCTTCTCGTTCGTTAGCTCGACCTTGAGAGATCAAGAGTCTCGATCAAGGGAGCGACGCGGAATGAACTCCAGCGCCATTTGAAGTTATTGGTTATTCTCAGTAATTCATAGAGAACGCCCGCTAACCGCTTATCCAACTACCTGCGGGGGCGATTATTAAACCAAAGGACAGTGTTTTAAGATTTACATAAAGTACTTTTTCAGACAATTGGCGTTCCAGGTCTTGTTTAGGATTTCTCCATTTTCATTCTTCAACTTGTAGGCGCCAGCTTGAATGACGTCGGCTACCACGTATGGGCCTTCCCAGTTGGCATCCAGCTTCCCTCCTGTCTGCATTAGTCGTAGAACTAGATCTCCCTTCTGGAATTGTCGCGGGCGAACCTTCTGGTTGTGGTACTTTGCAGCGCGACTTTTGTATTCTTCTGCTTTCAAGGCGGCCATCATTCTTCGTTCTTCCCTCAGATGCATTTCTACTTCAAGCGCTTCTTCGTTGATCTGTGGTTTGAATCCGGAAACACGGGCTGACGGAATCATCCGCTCAATTGGTATGACCGCATCAACACCATAAACCAGAGAAAAGGGTGTCTCTCCTGTCGGCGTCTTCGTGGATGTTCTGTGAGACCACAACACTAAAGGAAGGAGTTCTGCCCATCTCCCTTTGGCCGTGTTTCCCATTTCTTCCGTATGCCCTCCAGGATTTGCCGATTGGTGACCTCTGCTTGTCCGTTCGTTTGTGGGTGCGCTACAGATGAGAATTTGAGATTAATATTGAGATCTTTACAGAAACTTCGGATGGTTTCGCAGTCGAACTGGGGACCGTGGTCAGTGATGATTGATTCCGGAACTCCGAAGCGGCAGACCAGATTCTTCCATAAGAATTTTTTTTACCTTTTCAGCCGTTATGAGTCCCATGGCTTCTGCCTCCACCCACTTGGTGAAGTAGTCCACAATTACGATCACGTATTTCAGCTGGCCAGGCGCGGTTGGAAATGGTCCCAAAATGTCCATTCCCCATAGGGAGAAAGGGCAGGCACCATGGATCTCTTTCATAGTTTCCGCGGGCGGATGGATAGCATTTCCATATTTTTGGCACGCGTCGCACTTTTTGATGAATTCCTGAGCATCTTGCTTCATCGTCGGCCAATAGTATCTTGTCCTCATGATCTTAACTGCTAGCGCTCTCCAACCTTGGTGGTGTGCACATACACCAGAGTGTAGCTCTTGTATAATCATCATTCCTTCCTCTGTGGCAACACATGTTAGGTCTGGCTGTGCGAAACCTTTTTTGTATAGCCGTCCATCGCGGACAGTGAATCTTGCTGCTCTCATCTTGATTTGTTTAGCCTCATGTTTTTCTGTGGGAAGAATTCCTTTTTCGAGGTATTCTGCCACGGGTGTTCTCCAGTCGTTTTCTCCATTTGTTTCAATGGAGAAAACTTCTTTTACTAGCCCACGGCTTTCTCTTTTCTCGAATATGAATTCCGCACCGACCTCGGATGGCATTGCCGCGCCGACCCTTGCCAGAGCGTCTGCCTGTTGATTTTCTTCCCTCGGGATGGCCGTTATTCTGAAATTCAAGAAGGCCTTTCGTAAGGCCAGGACTTTTCTCAGATAGTCCGGCATCAAACCCGTTTTGGCCTCATAGTCCCCTTCTATCTGTCTTGCCAAGACTTCGGAATCTGTATATGCAATCACACTCCTAGCTCCTCTTGACAGCGTTATTTCTAAACCTGCTATGAGAGCTTCATACTCAGCCTCGTTGTTCGTTGCTTGGAAGGCAAGCTTATAAGCGTAGTTTGATACCTGTCCCTCAGGGGATACTAAAGCTATTCCAGCTCCACTACCTGCTTGGTTGACTGCTCCATCAACTCTCAAAACCCAACTCCCTTCTTCAAACGATGCTTGTTCTTCAAAACTCGTTTCACAGATGAAATCTGCCAGGGTTTGTGCCAGCGCTGCCTTCCGCGGTTTGTAGTCAATATCAAATTCCGACAATTCCACTGCCCATTTTGTCATCCGTCCTGAGAGGCACGGGGAGTGCAGGATTTGCCTTAAAGGAAGGTTGGTTAAGACCTGGACTGAGTGGTCTTGGAAGTAGGGCCGTAGTCTCCTTGCCGCGAATACTAAACACAGAATCATTTTCTCGATCGGTTCATACCTCGTTTCAGCATCTTGCAAGACTCTGCTTATGTAATAAATTGGATATCTCTCTTCGCGGGTGAGTACTGCACTGATGGTCGCACTTCTGACAGCCAAGTAGAGGTATAGGTCCTCAAGCCTTTCGGGTCGGTGTAAGGTTGGCAGCTTCGTCAGATAATCTTTCAACCCCTCGAATGCTTGTTGCAAGTCTGGTGTCCACTGGATCGGTCCTTTCTTTTTTAGTAGAGCGAAGAAGGGCAGAGATTTATCCGCGAGGCAAGAGCAGAATCGGCTGAGATAGTTGACCGCGCCGTTGAGAGCTTGGACTTCTTTGATCGTTCTGGGTGGTCGCATCCCTTGAATCGCTGCAATCTTTTCAGGATTCACATCTATCCCTCGCTGGCTAACCAAGAATCCCAAAAATTTTCCAGAATCAACACCGAAAACACACTTTTCCGCGTTTAAGTTTAACCCTCCGCGTCTCAGAGAGTCGAAGGTCTCCTGCAGATCAGCGGCGTGATCTTCTGCTTTCAAGCTTTTTACCACGATATCATCTACATAGATCGATACGTTTCTCCTAGTCTGGACTCGAAAGATCTTGTCAACAGTCCTCTGGAACGTGGCCCCTGCATTCCTTAACCCGAACGGCATAACCTTGTAACAGAAAATCCCCTGATTGGTAATAAAGGTTGTGGCTTTCTTATCGAGGGGATCCATACGGATCTGGTTATACCCTGAATATGCGTCCAAGAAACTGAGGACAGCGTTCCCGGAAGTTTCATCAACCAACTCATCAATTGAGGGAAGGGGGTAACTATCCTTGGGACACGATTTGTTGAGATCTGAAAAATCAACACACATACGCCACTTCCCATTCGACTTTCTGACCAGAACCACATTGGACAGCCATTCAGAGTCCTCTACTTCCTCAATGAAACCGGCATCCAGTAACTTTTCTGTTTCTTCTTTCGCCGTGAGAGCTTTTTCAGGCGCCATCTTTCTCTTTTTCTAAGCAATTGGCCTAGCATCATGTCTTATTCTGAGGGTGTGCAGGGCGATGGACGGAGGGACCCCCAGTAGATCTTTTGGTGACCAGGCGAAAATGTCCCTCGATCTTGCAATTATGTCGAGGACTCGCTGTTTCTCTTCGGGCTCTAATGCTTGCCCCATATATATTTTCTCTTCCGGGTTGGAGAATGGGGAGCGGACTTGCCTCTCGTCAGCGGTTGGAATTTCTCTTGCCGCGGGCCTTACCTCCAACTCTGCTTCAGTACTGGTATCTTCTTGATCGGTTTCTTCTACAAGCTCCTTCTGCGAGTTTTCTACCTTCTTTTCAGTTGTGCTCGCGGCGTATTCTTCAATCTGCATCACTTCTCTTTTCTTCCTGAGGGAGGTTAAGTAACAGCTCCGGCTCTCTGGTTGTTGTCCACGGACTTCACCTACTTCTCCTCCCATCACCGGGAACTTGGCCAAAAAATGGTAGATAGAGACCACCATCTGAAACTTGTAGAGTGAGACTCTTCCTAGCAGGGCGTTGTATACTGTTGGGACCCGTACGACGGTGAAAACTATGTTTTCCATCCTTCGTCTTGGAGCGGATCCGAGCACTACCGTCAGCTCTATAGTCCCTGCGACTGGTATTTCATCTCCGGAGAAAGCAACTAATGTCCCTGAGTATGGCTTGAGTGTCGTTGCCGAGACTCCGAGCTATAGAAAGGCTTCCCATGCGAGTATATCAACCGATGACCCTGTGTCAATGAACACCCTCTTGACAGTCTTGGTTGCTATTTGAGCATGTATGACCAGCGGGTCGGAGTGAGGCATCCTTACATCTTCCGCGTCTTTGGCCGCGAATACCATCTCTGCGTGCGGCGTGTGGGCGATTCGTCTGCTCTCCGCGGAAGGTGGTTGTTTTCCTTCTCGCTCATAATTCCTCCTCTCCTGGTTACTAGCTCATGAAAGAGAGGGTCCTCCAGCTAGGGTGTCGATGTATCCTTCGGGTTCTGGAATACGCTCAACTGCGGACCTCAACCTTCCTTCCTGCTCGCGGGGAGCCTGATTCACTGACCCTTGAGGGGGTGGGGGACCGTTATGGCGTCCTCTCCGCCATCGACGCCCTCGGCCCCTCCCTCGATACGGCTGTGGTGCCTCCTCATGCTCCCTGTATCGGTCAGGATCCCTGTTTTGATGACGAGGATACTCCTCGCCTTGCATGTGACGCTCTACCAGGTGCCGATCGTCCCTTCTATTCTGGTGTTGTTCTCGAGGACGATTTTCCCGATCATGGTAGTCATCCCTCCGCGGCTGATGGCTTCTATTGCGGTCATCTTCTTCTCTCCGATCATTTCTTTGATGACGATGCTCTTCCCTCCTATCTGAATTGAAGTGGACTTCGTCATTTTGTCGGTGGTGCCCCGCCGATGGTTGTTTGGGGGGTTTCGCCGCCCCTTTATCCTTTCTGAATTTACCTGCCAGTTTATTGAAAAAGCTTTGATGCCCACCATTTGCTCTTGAACTTGACGCGGCCGCTTCTTCTGCATCTATCTGTCGAGACACCAGATCCCTTAACTGATCATAGCTTCTGGGTTTCTTCCTGAACAGGTAAGTCTTGAAATCACCTTCTGCCAGATTGCCCATGAGGATGATAGTTGCGGATTCATGATTGAAATTCGGGATTTGGACAACTACACTGGTGAATCGGGCGAAGAAGTGACCCAGGGTTTCATCCCCTCCTTGCTTGATCGAGTTCAAGTCTAGCATGGTTTTCTTTCTTGACCGTGCGCTTCCAAAGTGAGATTGGAAGATCCGGTTCAAGTCAGAGAAACTGCTAACTGGACCCTTTGGTAAGTTGGTGAACCAGGTTAAGGCGATCTTGGTGAGGGTTGATGGGAAAGTCCGACATAGCATAGCGTCATTGTATTCGTTGATCCCCATTGCAGTCATGAAATGACACATATGATCTTCTGGGTCTGTGGTCCCATCGTACTTCATGAGGTTCACATCCCTCCATCGCTTGGGGACCGGTGCTCGGCAAATATCTTGAGTGAAAACTGAGGGAAGAGCGTCAGGGACGTCAACTTTCATTTGCGTTGAGCCAGACTTGGTGGAAGTCGACACGTCAGTTGAATGCTCTCCTCGTCGATGTTTGCTGGGTCGCATATTGACCCCTTGCGCGCCCTGACGCAGGGGATCGAATCCATATCCCGATGCTCCGGGTGCAGGGTTCCCATACTGATTCGGATTGATTGTTTCTGCCGCGTCTGGATGTCCATACATGTCATATTGCTGGTTGTGAGCCCCGGGCTGGCTTTGGTATATGTTCTCATAATCATGGTAATGCCGCGGCTCGTTTACTGGCTGGTGCTGGTGTTGTGGCCCTGATGCCGGTTGATAATAACATTGCGGCGCGGGGATCGGCTGATAATAGGGTTGAGGCTCGGGAGCTTGTGGGAAGTAATAGTGCGGCTCTTGCTGCACCGCTTGTGGCACGTACACAGGCGGTATGTATTCGGGCACGTACGTCGGGAAATATGGGGGCACGAATGGAGATGCCCACATGCTCTGTTGTTCCCCTGATTGCAGTACAGATGGATTGTACGTACTAGTGGCCTCTTGCTCTGGCATCGTGATTTGGCTCATCTCGTCCGAGTCTTCGTTGTTATACATGTTTCCTGTTCGACATGAACCACTTACATTTTTGTTAGTAAAAGTGTTTGGCAGGGAGTTTGTTATCTCATGCTTTTAGCTAATCATTTTTCTACTCCCCCCCTTCGCGGGGGTTTTTCCAGAGGCCTACGCGTCTCTTGTAGATTAGAAGGTTGTTTAGTCGGGACCGCGAATAGGCGACGTTTTAAACTTAAAGCATATGTAGATTGTTTCAATAGAAACCTAAAATTGAACCCCTCAGGGTGAGTGGGTTCCCACAGACGGCGCCAGTGATGAAGACCCCCCAAGAAAATTATACAAGGGGCCCACTTTCGATGGGCCCCTGGGGATTTGGACACGAGTAAATATTTTTATATTACACTGGCTTACCTGACACGCGAATCAATTCATTCGCTATTCAACCTGGGCCGCGCTTCACTCAAATTCATAGAATTTGATCATAATCCCGCATGTTTTCATGGGAGTTCATCCTTTTATTTCATATCGTGAGGGTTCATACCTGTCCGCGGAGATTAAAAAGATACGTATGGTTCGTCGCGGATACGTAGGCTTCTCCCCTTTCTTTCTCTCTGTCCTTCTCAATTTTACGCGGTCACCTCACGGATTCCGCGATTATCCTCTAATTTATTCCTCTCTTTTCCCTTTCTTCTGTCCTCCCTTTTCGGAAAGCCCCCCCCCCCCCCCCGTTTCTCCTGTTCACTTCCCTATTTATATGGCTCGGCCAGGGTCCCTTTCTTTGACACGTGTCGTCATTGGGCTGACACGTGTGATTTTCGTGGGTGGTGGGCATGATGGACATGTGTCATCATTTTATGTCCGCGTCCCCCTTATATCCCAGTTCTCCGTGGAGACTGTTCCTAATATGTCCGCGTCCAATTCTTTGTTATTTCCGCATGGTTTCATCACTGCCGAAATTGTTGCTCGGGCCAAGATGAGCAACTGCAAGCTTGTCGCCACACCTGTCGATTCCTCCAACAAGCTCAGTGCCAACTCTGGTCCTCTGTTTGATGATCCCACACTATATCGGAGTCTTGCCAGGGCATTACAGTATCTTACATTTACTTGGCCAGACATCAGCTATGCCGTTCAGCAGATCTGCCTGATTATGCACGCGCCTAGGGAGCCGCACTTTCAGGCCTTGAAGCGGATCATTCGGTATATCAGTGGTACCCTGGATATGGGCACCACGATCTCCCCTTCCTCTCGGCATGACCTCATCGCCTACACGGATGCGGATTGGGGTGGATGTCCTAACACACGTCGCTCTACGTCTGGTTATTGTGTCTTCCTCAATGACACTCTTGTGTCCTGGTCGGCGAAGCGTCAGTCTGTGGTGTCTCGATCCAGCGCAGAGGCTGAGTACAGGGGTGTCGCCAACGTTGTTTCCGAGTGCTCCTAGCTGCGCAATCTCCTGCTTGAGCTCCGCTGCCCTCTGCAGAAGGCCACCCTGGTCTACACGGACAACGTTTCTGCTGTCTATCTCCCCAGCAACCCGGTCCAACATCAGCGCACGAAGCACATTGAGCTTGATCTCAATTTTGTTCGGGACAAGGTTGCTCTTGGACATGTTCGTGTTCTGCATGTGCTATCCTCCTATCAGTACGCTGATATTTTCACCAAGGGTTTACCTCGTCAGTTGTTCCTCGATTTTCGGTCCAAACTCACTGTTCGGGACCCTCCACTTTCGACTGCGGGGGTTTGATAGATTACATATTTACATATTGTATAGTGTATGGGCCTAAGACCCAGTCTTATTCACTTGTAATCTATATATATTGATATGATGAGGAATGAAACCCTAAGGAGGATTTTATATCAATCATACGATTCTACATTGTTGTCGTGACTGGCTTTTGTGTTTGGTCTTCGATATTTCATTTGATTGGGCTAATTTTAATCTGGGCTAATTGGACACCACCGTCAAGGAGGAAGAAGAGAGTGAAGCCTTGACGAACTTGTTGTCGGCTTGAAACCAAAACGTCAAACTAGTGGGGGGGAAGGGATGGGGTAGGGAGAAAATTAAAATAGGGGTATTTAGGGTATTATGAAATTATGATAGACACTTATTTAATTATCAAATAAAAATGGACATTTACCTAATTACACTTTTTTAAATGGATATTTCACCAAAATTTTTTTTAAGAAAACCCTAAAAGATAGAATTCTCTTTTTTTTTCACCTTATTTATCCTAACTAGTAAAGTAATAAATGTCATAAAATAATTCTATCTAAGAAATTCTAAAATAAGTAATTTCATAATTAGACTCCAACTAACATATAACATATATAGAACGTTACTACAAATGGAAACCAAATAAATAACAAAAAATAAAACATATTTGAGTTATGTTCTCCATGGACTCCCAATGTGAAGCATCCTTATTAACCTTGAGAAGCACACCCTCCTCCTCAAGTAGTCCTAAAAACTCATTTGACTCGTCAATTGGGTTAAGATCGTCGTTTGACATAAAAGACCAATCTTAACTGCATCATTGATCTCCCCCTTTTATCTTCGATTCATCCTCGAATTGAGTTGTTAAGGAGCAGTATGAGAGTAGCAGTCATCCTATAAGCCATGGGAGGGACGGATGGGGAAGGTGCCAACAAAATTTGAGGTATAGATACTCCCAAAAACAACACCTTCAAGAACAAAAGCATCACACGAACAAAATCTTCCAATGAAGTAGGTTCAACGATCACCTGAACCACGACATATACAACGTCAGAATCTTCCAACAGCTCATCAATCACGTCCTTGCAAAGGAGAAAGACAATAGCTGGTTCTAGATCGAGGAGGTGCGATCGCCAAAGGGGGAAGATGGTCTTCCTTCTGTCGTCGGTACTCCTCCAATAAAGTATCATTAGAAAAATGTCTTCAATAAGAAAATTTGAATTAATAAAATATTATGTGTGATAAAATAAAATCATGAAAAAGTCATCAATAGGCAAAACTTGCATGAATAAAGATCATAAAAATTAAAAAGTGGTGTTAAAAAGTGTCATACAGTGCATTTAATACAAGTGATCATTATATAATAACTAAGTAAAAGTTGTATGAGGATATAATTTAGGTTTAGAAAATGGTCGTTTAGCAAATTACCACTTTTTGATGTGGTAAATTGAAAAGTAAATACATGAATAAAAGTTTCGTAAACTAACAAAATGTACTGCATCAAGGTCCGTAAATACTGTTTCGAATTGGAAGATTAATAGAAACAAACGAATAACACGATCTACCTTGATTTTTATTTTTTTGACAGGGTATGCCGTAATTAGGGTCGTGATATGTGACTAGTCTGGTGCTTCATCTATGGATTCAAATCTTCTTAGTCAAGCCGTGAGGTGGTCCAATCTTTCTTTGGTTCATCTTTTTCGAATGGATCAAGGATTGAAAGAGCCTTGAATGCAATAAAGGCAAAGTGAAACCAAAGGTGTGCAAGTGTGGACTCGAGTACTCGACAGAGGAGGCTATCAACCAAATAGTAGTAGGGTTCTGACCCAGAGCCAAGGGATTCAAACCCGAAAGTGCGACGGCAGTGGCGTTGGTGCATGCGCCAGTGCTCAGGTGGTGCTTGTTACTACTGTGCACCAGACTTGGAGATTGTCGAGCACTCTATGGCACTCCGTCATCGTTCGAGAATGATTGATTGATGATTCGGGTTGTGTTTGACTGTTTGGTGGATGCGATTTGTGTTTGGATAAATTCGAATTCATAGCAATTACAAGACAAGTGTTTGGGATTGACGTCGAAGAAAAATGTTGAGAGGCTTGGTATGGGAGTGTTAGCTTAAGCTTTTGTGTTAAGTTGGTGGATCCTGACCGTATAATACCAAAAGTAATAATAATAAATCATTGTAACCCGACACGAACCGCATTAATGCTGGTCAATGCCGTATTGAATATTCGATATTGGTAAAAGATCAGAACGCCCTTGTGCTACGATGACGGGATTTTTCCTTTCTCAATGAGATGATGAAGGAAGCCGAAAAGGGTACATGGCGAAATTTGTCGAGTGAGCGATGATTTTGCCGTAGACGTTAGTCGCTTGATCTGTAGTTAGCTATTGGCCATAAGTGACTATCATTGGTGGCCGTAAGTGGCGATCTCGTGGCCTGATGTTTGAACTTGTCCAAACTAAACGAAGAAGGGAAAACCGCAACAAACTACCATGGGACATAATTTGACATATAATGAGAGGAAGAGGAAAGTCACCCTGATTTCTTAACAATGAACAGCCAATATATATATATATATGTATATGTATATATATATATATATGTATATGTATATTTTTCTTAACAATGAACAGCCAATATATATATATATGTATATGTATATATATATATGTATATGTATATATATATATATATGTATGTATGTATATATATATATATATGTATATATATATATATGTATGTATGTATGTATATATATATATGTATATATATATGTGTATATATATATGTATATATATGTGTATATATATATATATGTATATATATATATATATATATATATATATATATATATATATATATATATATATATATATATATATATATATATATATATATATATATATATATATATATATATATATATATATATATATATATATATGTATAGGGATTGACTTTGGTGAAAACCTCAAATTGTGGTAAAAATCCGTGAGGACTACTTTATATCTTGGTTTTTTTGAAACCCGTGCTAAAAACCTCAATCACACGGTGACTTTACAACTCGGTTCAACCTAAAAACCGTGCTAAAAACTCCAGTTTTAAAATAACACATGACTTTATAGTTCGGTCAAACCGAAAAATCGTGCTAAAAAGCGAATGTTTTAAAATTACATAGTGACTTTATAGCTCGGTTTTATTCAAAACCGGGCTAAAATTTATGACTTTATAGATCGGTTCTATTCATAACCGGGCTATAAAGCAAGTGAACCGGACTAAAAAGCCGATCCTCACGGGTTTCTACCGCAATTTTGGTTTTCACCGGAGCGCATCCCTATATATATATATATATATATATATATATATATGTATATATGTATATGTATATATGTATATATGTATATGTATATATATAATTAATTTGCTTTCATATATAATTAGATCAAGGAAAAAGCCTAGCAAGGAATATATACATATACATATATACATATATACATATATATATATATATATATATATATATAGGGATGCGCTCCGGTGAAAACCAAAATTGCGGTAGAAATCCGTGAGGACCGGCTTTTTAGCCCGGTTCACTTGCTTTATAGCCCGGTTATGAATAGAACCGATCTATAAAGTCATAAATTTTAGCCCGGTTTTGAATAAAACCGAGCTATAAAGTCACTATGTAATTTTAAAACATTAGCTTTTTAGCACGATTTTTCGGTTTGACCGAACTATAAAGTCATGTGTTATTTTAAATCTTGAGTTTTTAGCACGGTTTTTAGGTTGAACCGAGTTGTAAAGTCACCGTGTGATTGAGGTTTTTAGCACGAGTTTCAAAAAAACCAAGATATAAAGTAGTCCTCACGGGTTTTTACCACAATTTGAGGGTTTTCACCGGAGTCAATCTCCATTTTGGGCACTACCCCAATAAGTGGTGACGTAAGAGCCACCTCATTCAACCCTATCAACTGCCTAAAATCGGTTTGTACCCCACTTCATCAACAGATAATCCAAATATTAGCACCCTCTTACCAATTGAAATCAATGCTTTCAACTCAACACAATTAACCGAAATTATGTAAGTATGGGAAATGTGGAGCAAAAATAGGATGTAAGGCCGGGTACATACCTGCACTTCAATCCTTATTCGAGCCGCCCCTTCTCTTGTTGATCTGGACCTACTGGAAGTTGAGCCCTTTTCCGCTATGATCTTAAATGTGCAGCCCAAGCCGCGATTTTTGAGAAATTGGGGGTTGCGTTTGTAATTAATCCAAATATGCCAATTAGTCATCTTCTTCGTAGGGTTTGTAGAAGGCGGCGGCGACGCCGGACTTCAAAGCGAAATCATCGGCGACGAATCGAACCCGACGAGGGGTCCCAGCAATGTCGAGTGATGGGTGTGAACTCCAAGATCACTACGGTCGTGCCCCGGGCCACCAGATTTGGGGCCGGTATCTTTCTCTTGCATAGCTTACCTCCCATGACCTCTTTCGACCTTCGGTGGACAAGGCGGCGATTTGGCGGAACCAAGACGGAAGATCGGCATCCTGCAAAATGCTTGCGAGTTGTAGCGATGACGGTGTAGTTGGCCGGCACAGTGAAGGATTGGTGGCCCGTCGAAGAGATCATTGTCTCATACACACTGATGTAGGCAGAGGACCCGACCTCGGCGATGTTGAGTCAACTCCCATGTACCGAGACGACGATCTCGCGATAGAGGATAGGATCGTGAACCGGGCAAGGAACGGTGGTGGTCCGGCATGCCCCTGAGTCCTCGGCAAAGCTCCATACCGAGCCCAACATTCATGGCCACCGATCATTCTGATTGGTAGGGCTCTTCGATCTCATTCATTAGAGTTTCGATTTTAGTGATTTTTTATCGAATCCCCACGGACGGCGCCAAATGCAAGTGCAAAAATCTGCACCATAGATGTTGAGGAAGATTGACCTCCGTTGGCGAGAAACAATCCTGTGAAAGAACAAAGAACGAGGTCGGGGCAGGGCTTGTCTCCCCCGGAGGACCCTCCGACACTCAAGTTAGTCGTTGTCCTTACTCAATCTGAATCCATAACCTCATATTTATACTAGTCGAGTATTAAATAAAAGAAACGGTTACGATATTTAATAGAAGATACTGTTACCATATTTAATTCGATCAAGGCCCTTTAATGCATTACCGTTACCATACTCAATAGGCGAAATGGTAACCGCATTAATGTTGGTCAATGCCGTATTGAATATTCGATATTGGTAAAAAACTAGAACGCCCTTGTGCTACGATGACGGGATTTTCCCTATCTCAATTGCCCCTCGGGTTTCTTCTTCATGTCTTGATGATGAAGGAAGCCGAAAAGGGTACATGGTGAAGTTTTTCGAGTGAGCGATGATTTTTCCGTAGACGTTAGTCGCTTGATCTTTAGTTGGCTATTGGCCATAAGTGTCTATCGTTGGCCGTAATTGGCTATTGGCCGTAAGTGGCGATTTTCGGTGTGGTCGTAAGTGGCGATTTCATTGGTCTTAGGTGGCGATTTGGAGTGGCCGTAAGTGGCGATTCTGAGTGGCCGTAAGTGGCGATTTCATTGGCCTTAAGTGGCGATTCGGAGTGGTCGTAAGTGGCGATTTCGTTGGCCTTAAGTGGCGATTCTGAGTGGCCGTAAGTGGCGATTTCCGGTGGCCGTAAGTGGCGATCTCGTGGCCTGATGTTTGAACCTGTCCAAACCATACGGAGAAGGGCAAACCGCAACAAACTACCAAGGGGCATATAATTTGACATCTAATGAGAGGAAGAGGAAAGTTACCCTGATTTCTTAACTAGTTAAAAATTAAATTCAATATAACAATGAACAGCCAACATATATATATATATATATATATATATATATATATATATATATATATATATATATATATATATATATATATATATATATATATATATATATATATATATATATATATATATATATATATATATATATATATATAGTGTAAGCAAAGTCCGATCCACACAACAATTAATTTGCTTTCATATATAATTAGATCAAGGAAAAAGCCTAGCAAGGCATATCTCCATTTTGGGCACTACCCCAATAAGTGGTGACGTAAGAGCCACCTCATTCAGCCCTATCAACTGCCTAAAATCGGTTTGTACCCCACTTCATCAACAGATAATCCAAATATTAGCACCCTCTTACCAATTGAAATCAATTCTTTCAACTCAACCCAATTAACCGAAATTATGTAAGTATGGGAAATGTGGAGCAAAAATAGGTTGTAAGGCCGGGTACATACCTGCACTTCAATCCTTATTCGAGCCGCCCCTTCTCTTGTTGATCTGAACCTACTGGAAGTTGAGCCCTTTTCCGCTATGATCTTAAATGTGCAGCCCAAGCCGCGATTTTTGAGAAATTGGGGGTTGCGTTTGTAATTAATCCAAATATGCCAATTAGTCATCTTCTTCGTAGGGTTTGTAGAAGGCGGCGGCGACGCCGGACTTCAAAGCGAAATCCTTTGATGAATCGAACCCGACGAGGGGTCCCAGCAATGTCGAGTGATGGGTGTGAACTCCAAGATCGCTACGGTCGTGCCCCGAGCCACCAGATTTGGGGCCGGTATCTTTCTCGTGCATAGCCTACCTCCCATGGCCTCTTTCGACCTTCGGTGGACAAGGCAGAGATTTGGCGGAACCAAGACGGAGGATCGGCATCCTGTAAAATGCTTGCGAGTTGTAGCGACGGCGGTGTAGTTGGCCGGCACAGGGAAGGATTGGTGGCCCGTCGAAGAGCTCATTGTCTCATACACGCTGATGTAGGCAGAGGACCCGACCTCGGCGATGTTGAGTCAACTCCCATGTACCGAGACGACGATCTCGTGATAGAGGCTAGGATTGTGAACCGGGCAACGAACGGTGGTGGTCCTGCATGCCCCTGAGTCCTTGGCAAAGCTCCGTAGCGAGCCCAATATTCATGGCCACCGATCGTTATGATTGGTAGGGCTGTTAGATCTCATTCATTAGAGTTTCGATTTTAGTGCTTTTTTATCGAATCCTCACGGACTGCTGCGCCAAATGTAAGTGCAAAAATTTGCACCATAGATGTTGAGGAACAATGAGCTCCGTTGGCGAGAAACAAGCCTGTGAAAGAACAAAGAACGAGGTCGGGGAAGGGCTTGTCTCCCCCGAAGGACCCTCCGACGCTCAAGTCAGTCTTTGTCCTTACTTAATCTGAATCCATATCCTCATATTTATACTAGTCGAGTATTAAATAAAAGAAACGATTACGATATTTAATAGAAGAAACTGTTACCATATTTAATTCGGTCAAGGCCCTTTGATGCATTACCGTTACCATACTCAATAGGTAAAACGGTAACCGCATTAATGCTGGTCAATGCCGTATTGAATATTCGATATTGGTAAAAGACCAGAATGCCCTTGTGCTACAATGACGGGATTTTCCCTATCTCAGTATCCGAGCCGTGTTCGGCTAGATCTGGAATGGGTTCGTTGTCAAGTGCGAGTTGCACTTGAGAGGGTATCAGAGCCGGGTTCGGTTAGATCTGGCATGGGTTCGTTGTCAAGTGCTAGTTGCACTTGAGAGGGTGTGTTGAAAGGTTTAATATGAGTTGCTGCACTTGAGAGGGCGTGTTGAGAGGTGTCCCTCCCACATTGATTATAAAAGACTAAAAATGATGGGTTATAAGGAAGGGAAAAACTCTACAGAATAGCTTAATCTTTTGTGTTAAGTTGGTGGATCCTGACCTTATAATCGCAAAAGTAATAATAATAAATCAATATAACCCGACACGTGTTTGTCTCTCGTTAACGGCCCATCGGAAGTTTCACAAAAACCTTACTCAAGGGTTTCTCCCATATTTTTCTAATTATTATGAATGTCAAAACAACGTACATATAGACATAGCAAACCCTAATATTCTAAATAGGTAATCTCCAACCCAATTTTATCTATAACAATAAGATAGGGTTGTTCAAAATGTGAACTGGCCCAAAAACTGAACCGAAAAATCTGATTTCGGTCCAGCCCGAGTACAAGTCTGATTAGGCTACGGTTCACAATTTTGTAAAATTCAGTTTCGGGCCGAGAACCGAAACCGAATAAAAAAATACAATTTTATCTTAAAAAAACTGATTTTTTCAAAAGGCATAAATTAGGCAACCCTAACTTCCTTGTTCCTTCCTCCGCTGCCTCCAGTTCTCTTCTTTGACTCCAATAGTCGAGATCTACTCTCTCCTCTCTGCATCCCGTTTTCTCAATTGCTTCGGACTGCGCCTGCCTTCTCCTCTCAGTTCTGGCTCTCAATTCTGAAAGTCATCTTTGTTTTCAATGTCCTACAATTCTGGAAATGCAAAGAGAGGTGTGGAAATGGATTGGCATAGGACGTAGAGGAGACTCACCCGGGGCTTGGTTGGAGTGGTTTTCATAAGAATGTGAAAGTGCAAAAAAAAGAATGTGTTATTTCAATGTCAAGTGGTTGGTATTTCGTGCCACGATCTATCACACATGATTAGCTAGAAATGGAGTCATTTTTAAAAATGATATGCATAAACTGGTAAAGTGTGCCAAGCACATAATTGAAGTTTGTTAGGGCCAAATCAAAGTAAAGTATAAAGGCAAAACACAACGGGCGATCCGATGGCTTAGGAGATTAATGGAGTAAGGTTACGGTGAGATTGGGTGAGAATAGAAATTTTTGGGAGATGAAAATGAGGGATAATAAGCGTTAACACAACCACTTTTGGAGTTTACATATATGAGGTTTAATGGGTTCTGTGTGACCAAGCTTTTACGCATGCCTCCTTGTTTCATATATGCCTTTTGTAACTATGTTACATTTATATATAAATTTACCGATTTAGGACTCTCACCTCCTATTCCTCTTTAGGTTACCATGGTGTTAAACAGATCCGCACTCCAAGTCCCCTCTCGAGGTTATCGGTCGGCACTTTTTTTTATACAAAGGAAAGAATTTGAGCAGTGTCATATCGGTCCGCACTTACTTTGCTTCTGAGTCCCCTCTCTGGGTCCGACCTCAACCTTTCGGCTGCTGAATAGATATGCTCCTCTCAAGGTTACTATGGTGCTACAACTCCCTCCATTGACACTTACTTCCGAGTCCCCTCTCCGGTGTCCGATCTCCACCTCCAACTGTTGAACAAATACGTTCTTCTCAAGGTTGACATGGGTAAATTTAGAATTAGCATATGGATAAATGTGTGAGAGAGACTAATGAGAGGATACTTTGTTATTTATTTAGTTTCTATTATTCAATGAATTATATAAGTGTATAAATTAAATAGACAACGTGAAATCCTATATCTCTATGGTGGCAACTGACCAACCTATCTTAGGAAAAGATAGAGATGACTTTGTTTTGATAAGGAAAATAATAACTTTAGGTAAATCTATCTAAGTCTATCCACGTAAGATAGGAACTTAGGGATTAAGAAAAGGTCAAATTTAGTGGATGTCCAAAAAATTTGTCATAATTAAGTAAATGTTCACTTTTTAAATAAATTAAGTAAATATCCATTTTTGACAATTTTACCCTTCCTTTCCCATCACTAACTCTTCCCCCTTTGACCATTTTTAATTTTGACATTGATTAGTCAACATTAACCAATTCGGTCAACGCCTATATTTGGTGACAGTTGAATATATTTTTCCGGTGATAGTTGTTTGACAATTTTTTCGGTGACAATTGACTTTTTTTGGTGATATTTTTTTCGGTGACAGTTGGTGGAAATTTTTTCTGGTGAGAATTGTTTTTTTTTTCTGGTGACAATTGTTAGTGACATTGATTTTTTTGGTGACGATTGATTTTTTTCTGGTGACAGTTGCTAGTAACCCTTTTGGGGTCTACTTTTTAGAACAAGGTAACAATCTTTTTCAGAATATGACCAAAATACCCTTAAAATTAACACAATTTACACCCTGCTACCTCACCACTCACACAACCCCAATCTATCTCCCCCTCAACGCTCAAAGCAGCCCCAAAGAAGTCCCAAGCAGCGAAAAATCGGAGGTGCTCCAACTGAATATGCAAACATCCATCAAATCTTGCATCTCAGACCTCATGCAAAGGATTTCAAAAACTACAATGATCTAAAGAATCCAAGTGTAAAGACCGGAAAATTTAAAATATTATTTTTCTTAAAATATTAAATTATGTTCGACTTTAAAATTAAGATTCTAGAAAATTTGAAATTTCCCGTCCTCAAGCAACTGAATTTTATTTAATTCTTCGGAAACGAATTTCTATATAGTTTTGAATTGGGTTTTAGAAATTGATTTTGATTTTCGCTTTCGAGATTGTGTATTAATAAAATTAATTTAAGCTCCGAGTATCGAAAAATTAATTTAATTTCGTTTAACTTGAAATTAGTAACTGAAATTTGATTTAAAGTTGATTTAGTCGGGATTTGATAGAGTCGAGATTAGCGGGTTTTGAATTTGAATGTCGGGTATATCCTCCTTACATTTTATATTGAGACCACATATAAATATACATATATATATACATTTGTTTTCCTTTTTCTTTTTGTCTTCTCTCTCTCTCTCTCCCTCCCTCTCCCGGAAATCTGTCCCAAAATAAGGGCTGGTCCCCCTCCCTCACCTCACCCCACCTTCCTCTGCATACCACCTTCAATTATAGCGGCAACCCAGACCAACCCACATCCTCTCCTCTCTCCTTATCTCCTCCTCTCTCTCTCTCCCTCTTTCTGGTTGTAAACCCCAGCAAAACTTCCCCATTCCTCTCCTCTCTTCCTTCACCATGGAACCCCCTCCATTGGAGCCCTCAAGCCACCACCGAGCCCTTCCTTGCTCCCCTGTTTCACTTCAAGAGCAACCCAAGCGCCCCGACCTTGTCCTCCTTCCTTCAGCTCCTGTGGCGCCGCCAGTCAGCCACCACCACCACCAGGGCACCACCCCTCCACCACGCTTCGCCGTCACCAATTCAAACACAACCCCAACACCTCGTCCTCGGTTACTCATTCGAAACCAGCAGCTCCGGGCACCCATCTCCACAGCTTCATCTTCTTCCTTCCTCCCTTCCGTCGAGCAGTAGCAGCAGCACGAAGGCTCCTCCCGAAGACGGAGCATAGCCTCGACATCTCCTTCCCCTGTTCGTCGGTTCAAGATCAGTAAGGCTCGATTTTCCCCCTCTTTTCCCTTCCTTTCACCTCTAAATACAATAAAGAGGAAGCTTGACCCCCTTCCACTCTCCCTAGACCATCCCCGGCGAGAATCCACCACCGACGGAGCCGAATCGGGCCCTCCGGCGACGACGAACGCCTTCGGTGAGCACTCTCCCCTCTCCTCTCCCTTGCTTGTTCTTGGTCTTGAGTTGTCGGGTTGGGGTCGGAAACTCACTTCGGCCGGATGGGAGTGGTTTTGGAACGAAAAGGGCCGCCGGCGGGAGCATTCCTCTTCTTCTTCTTCCGTTTTCATTTCCGCTGGAGCTCCTGGTTGATTTGGGAGGGACGGGTTCATCTTCTCCTTTTTTTGTATCTTTGGTCCGGTCCAGGAATTTTACTTGTGGTCCGGTTCACTTACAATCTTGAATGGGGAGGGGATCCGGATAGGGGCTTGTGGGTCTGGGCTTGGGTTTTGGGCCAAGGATCCGGGTCTTGGGCTTCTGGTTGAGGTTAAGGGTGGGCTGGTATGTGAGTTGTGTTTTTATTTTATTTTATTTTCGGTAGTTTATATAATTGTGTTATGATATTCATATATATAAATATATGTTATATTCATTGATATTTCAGATTGGGGAATATATATATATTTTCTGAGATTTTTTAATATATTTAAAAAAGTTTTAAAGTGATATTAATTGATATGGAGTTGTAAATATATTTATGGATTGTTTTGAGATTATATGGATAGTAAGTGTAAATCATTTGAATATTATTATAGTTTTGGAATTTGGTTATAATTATAATATTCTGAAAATTAATCTTTATATATTGTTTATTTGTTTTAAAATAATATTAATTGGATTATTTATATATGATGCATTTTATGAGGATTTAACTATGTGAGTTAGGAATTTTAAAGTGAATTGTTGGGTTTGATTTATAAATATGATTATAAATATGAGGAGTTATGAGGATTTATATATGATTTTTGGGAAATTGGTTTTAAGGCTTAAGCGTTTAATGTCGAGATTTGGATAAGCGATTTTAAAAGAATTGTTTGATTTTCTAAGTTGAGTTCTCGAGAGATTATTTTGGAAATGAGATGATGAGATGAGATGAGCATGGATTGATATTTGGATTGTGATGAGATAAGATGGAATAATCTAAAATAAGATATGAGAAGAGATGTATGATAGTTAGGGGCGCCTTGTGTGAATTAGATAGACTTATGCATTTATATGTTATTAGGTGATTGTGATATGTTGGACATTGCTTGCTATTGGTGACTCATTACTTGGATTCTGCTTCTGCCTTGTTCTCTGCTGTTCGGCTTATTCAGGTAAGTTCCTTTATGGGCTTACTCAGATTCGAAAGAGATTACCTGCTTGTGAATATATGACATACTAGGTGTTGCATAAGCATTAAAGCATGCCATGTAGTATCATGCTAGGATTGCACTTGTGATTGAGCATTCTATTTCTTTATGCGTATGAAACAGAACGGCCGTTATCTGTGATAGTCCTAGAGTCTCTGTTAGGGTCATAGGGTAGCCCAGCCCCATCGGGTGCCCTGAGTCTATCGAGTCGATATGAGCATGATATGATAGCCCAGCACCATCGGGCAAGATATGATATGATATGATATGATATGATATGATATGATATGATATGATATGATATGATATGATATGATATGATATGATATGATATGATATGATATGATATGATATGATATGATATGATATGATATGATATGATATGATATGATATGATATGATATGATGATACCGTGGGTGAGTGCACCACCACGAGGATATTGCTATGCTATAGCACCGAACTGGCCAGTCTCTGCACTAACGGGAAGGGGTGCAGAGGTAGGAGAGGGACATGCCACTTGGCATTCTTTGGGCGCCTTTACAGTTCTTTTTCGCATATTGCAAATTAGGATCATGTTAGTGTGATTTAATTTCCGCATCTGCATCATCTTTATTATTAGCGTATGTGTATATTCGCTTGTGGGACAGGGTGTGTTGGGGCCTCGGTCTGATCCCGCTCGCACCAATTGTTTTTAGGTTTGATTGCTCCTTGTCTCTATGGCGTGGGAAATTCCCCCGGGCGATTGCAAAGAAATCTGTCTGACCCTACTAATTTGGCTATATGACTTTAGAATTTATGTTTGGTTTTGACCCGGCTCTGCCGTGGCTTTTGTATCTAAACCGTACTTCCGCTTTACTTTTTGTTTAAATTGAATTTCTGAGACTCGACTGATTAGAGGTTTGAAACCTCGACCCGTACCTGAATTGCAACATCCGAACAAAGGTATCCGACCTTCGAAACGTATCCCGGATATTTATATCCGGGCCGTTACAAAGTTGGTATCAGAGCCAGGTTGTGCAATTCGGGTACGCAAGGGTCGGGTGTATGTTTTGGAAAACGGCCCATGGATTTCGAAGATTTGAAAGCGTTTTAAAGGGGCAAAATGAACTTAATATGTCTAACTGAATTGGACTAAATATGAACTTGGCTTATGATAAAAGTGGAGAACCAACTAATAAGGGATCGAGTGGGTAGAAAAGGCGCTAGACCATCGCTATGGGATGTAGTCGGGAATGGGTAGGCGAAATACTAGCTTGTTCTTTACAGATGGGTCGGGAAGACTCCAAGGAGATCATTGTAATTGCCATTAACTGATTCGATATTGAGTGCTTGAAATGTTAAAGATTTGATTGGTATGACCTAATTATTGAATGAGTACTGAACGATCTGTGCGAACGGGATAGCGGGAGTACCCTTCTTCTTCTTATATGGCTAAGCTCAGCTTTTGTGGAACCGCCCCTTCCCTTATGAACCCTTTTGACAATTCAATCGAGTCCTCCCTTCGAATATCGGTCTTCCACGGGAATTGGGTTGGTAAACATATGGTGTCGGGAATCATGATTGAATATAGAGGTTGTCCGAGAGAGTATTGGAAGACGGTCCTTGATGAAATTCCGAGTTAGAGAGTGAGATGTTTACGAGGCCGTCCTTATCAATTCTTATGACGATCCATCAGTGTCCTCTTGTCACGAATAATTCGTATCCGAGTCCCACGGGAAAGATGGGTAATGAGTCAGTTGGGAAGAGTCAATGTTGCTCTTATGGATCTCTATCGGGTTATCTTGATTGCTCTGTCCATTATTGCGTGATACTATGTGGTACTACTCCTTGACCTACAATTGATCCTTAGTGTGAAGTTGTGCTTATGTGCTTTAATGTTCATAATGACTATTGTATAGGTTTGAGCTACATTTATCATATCCATATCATCCTGACATGATCTACTTAGTATATTGCATTGTCATACTAGAGAACGAATAAATATGTCATATGCTAGGATGTCGTCTAATTGATGTCCTTCCTGTGAATAGGTTCATGATAGTGTGATAGTTTGGTTCTAGTATCATGATAGAGTGATTCCCTTACTTGATGGATACATGTTACAATTTCATGTCGACATGCCTTGTATGCTACGTAATCCTCAGTACCTGTTATGATGATGATCCTTAATGTCAATTCGTGGTTGTATGACACCCTGTATCCATGCTGGTCATATTGCTTAAGTCTCGTGTTGTGTCTTGCCCTCTATCATGATTGTATGTTGTTATAGCATGTTTACTTGGCATATTGATCGTATGATTGATCGAAAACATGAACCACATGATAAGAGTCTATATGATTGTTGCTTCTTCTGAATTAGGTCCATGATAGTGTGATCGACTCTACTTTATATGAACGTCTCATAAGATGTGCTCTTTAACATGCTAGCCGATGATGCCTCGATGCTTATCATTCATCTTGTGACAAGAATCTATAGCATGCCCGCCTATTTTGTATTCCTCAGATTAACTATTGTTAATGATTTTGCAAATGAGTATTGTTATGTGTTAATTGTGCTAAGGTGAGAATATGTTAGTGTAAGTGAGTCTTGACAAATACATGTTTTATCCCAGTATACATTAATTTGAACTCATGTCCCCATATTCTGGTCGTGTTGCCATTACTTAGACTTGCATTATACCTCGCTACACTTCCTCTCCTATTTCTGTATTATTGGAATGTGATTGAATTGAAGTCTTGCTTAGTGCCTAGTAATCGATCAAGTGCATGTATGTACCACATGTTATATTGAGCCATTAGTAACGTGTAGGATCCTTGGTTATGACTTACGCACATTTATGCCTTGCCTACCTTATTGTTGATTCTCTCTTGAGCTAGGTACCTGATAGTGTGGTTCTTTCCTCTTTCTGTTCTCTTAACATGTTTCACTCGTTCTGATTAGCTTAACGTTGAATTCAATGATTGACTAAGCTTTCCGTGATGGTCAAACCTAGCATGCTTACATGGTTAAAATGTCTATTACTCTATGATGGCTTCTCGTGTTTGCATGAACCTATGACTTGACACATCGCTTGATCACACATCACTCTATATCCTAATTTTGCATATACACGACGCATGAATATCGAAATGAACCTAGTTGAATTACTTTAATTGTACTCATGTTCGATATGTGCTATTAGTATCATGTAAGGCTTATGATTTCCAATATGGCCCGCTAAATGATCACGTGTTGTAATCGTTCCATGATGTGATAACTATTGTACCATATATGTACTCTATGATGGTTCGTTCTTAGCATTATTATAATCTAACACCCATGATGTTCTTCTTGTTACTTTTGATGATGCCTCATGTTTCGTGAATAATATTTTGAACTCCTCTTAATAACTCTTGTCTATGCTTGTATCACATTATGTATCGCTAGTATCACGTGGGACCCATGCTCTCTAAATGTATATCGTCATATGATTACGTGCCATGCTTGACCTAATATATGATCATTGTGTCAGATGAGATAGTTACTATGTTGCCCTTATATGATCTCGTGTGATGCTCGTTATCTTCACTAAATTCCGCATGACTTCGAATCATATATGATCATTGCTGGTTCCGTCTATCTTGCTTGAAGATTGCTAGGCATATCTGTTTCCATGGAATACTAGAATGTTAGCTTGTTTCACAAACATCAGCGTAGGACTTGATTGTGTCTTTGATATGAATACGAATGTTGCCCCGAGATAGGTATATGTCAGTGTGGATTGATGTGATTGATATGTTCCACAATGACTTCGTGCGTGTTTGTCACAATTGTAACCTAATAGACTTTCTTAAGGGCATCGTTACTATTCCCGGGTCAGAGTCTTGTCTCTAGTCGTGTCGTCTTTAGCTTTGGTCCATTTTGTCTTCGAGAGAAACATTGGGCCGTCCGCTCCTGTCACTCCCCTATCTCCGTTAACATAGACTCCTACGCATTACATTGGACGAGCGACCGCATGGAAAAGGGATCGGGAAGTCGAATAGCGATAGAGCAGCGCAGCGGAAGCGTGGGCCCATAACCTACGGGCCTCAGGATCGATAATGTCAACGGAATAAGCTCGCTTCGAGGATTACGATTGTTGAGTATGATATGACTTGCAGGTGGGAGCGTCCTCTATTCGAATTGCTAACCCTTTCTGAGCTTGTTGATGATGATATTGCACTGACTTGATGTTGAAAGCTGCTTGTTGATGTGATGACTGTTGCTTGATTGTCTGTTGACTATGATGATATGATTCGATGCCTTACAATCCTAATGTGCCTTGATGACTTAATGTGATGCTACTCTGAGATGCCAAGCATGATCTAAATTCCTTGCCTATAAAAGTGTGAACTGCAAATGTTGTGAAACCTGGATTGTTTATCTGTTAAGGTTCTGATGAAACTTGCTAGTTTGAATTGACTTTATTCATATATGGTGTTATGTGATAATTTTGAGCATGACGGTAAATTAAGACTTGTGATACATGTTGCAATATCTAATGATGAACTAATGATGATATTTAATATAAATGCTAGTTGATATGATGTAGTCCTTATGTGCAATAATGTCCATGATTGCTTCTTCTTTGAATATGTGAGTGAGGTCCTTTTGGTAGAGCGGTCAGAGAGTGGAGAAAGGTTTTGAGTGATTAGAATGATCGACGGTGGTAAGGGAGAGTTGCAGAAGAGGGGTGTTGACCTAGGTTGGACTGAATGAGTTCGGAAATTTTAAGAGGCAATGCTTGGTGGTTTCGATGAGCTCTTAGGTGAATCTGGGATAAGGGGTATGGTTAGGATAGGTTGGTTAGGTAGTGACCGAGAAGATTTTATTGAAGATGCGTGGTTAGAAGGGTTCTACGTTGTGATACCTTGAGAAGAGTGAGAAATGTAAGAAATGACCTTTCGGGTATTGGGGACATAGAGTGAGAGAGTACTCGGGTGTGAAAATAGAGTTAGGGGATTGGAGTCTTAGAGGTGGATTGTTAGTGAGAGTGCTTGGCGGGAAGAGGTGTGAGATTAAAGGTCAGAATGAATTGGGGTTCTTCTGTGGGATGTTATCCGAGTTGGTGAGTCTAGATGAAGGTTGGTCTTGGCTTGAGAGTTGGAGACGAGCGAGCGGGGTTTGCATTTTATTTTGACTGATATAATGTGCAAAACTTTCTTGATTATGTGATTATGAACTGGCATGATGTTAGATAGCGACCATGATAAACCTGTATGGCATGATATTACATGTTGATATGCGATACTGAATTAAAATTTATAGGGACCACTATGATTATGATATAATGATACATTGCTATCCTACTATGTTGTTCTAGAAGCATATGATGATGTGTTGTATGAATCATGAAATGATGATATGTTGTTATGTGAAAGCATGATGTCACACTATATGGTTGATAAGCATGATTATGAATAGGTAAGTGATGAATATGACTTGGAGTATGAATATGACTTATGTGTATGTATGAGATGATGGTGCATGACTACTAATGATCGTTATATAGTATTGTATGAGTTGAGATGATGTTTTGTGAGTATGCGGACGTTTTGATGATTGATATATTGATTGACCTTCCCCTTTGCTGAATCTTAATAGCCTGACCTTGTTGTGATGATGTGTTGACAATGGGTTTTGGTTCGTTGATTCTATGATGAGAGATACTTTTATGATTTCTGGTGTGATGTTGAGACATTGTTATGATTTTGTTATGTCTTGAGATGCATATTACGACCTTTAGTATGATATGGAGACGTTGATATGCCTTGTGGCAATACGTTGGTATATGTTGAGACTTGTCGTGTGATGTGTTGATTGGAGATTGGTTGGTTATACAGTTATGCATTCTTATGGCTTATGCGACTTGCTTGAAATGAGACTGATAGATTGATTCGATTCTGGAAACTAGGAAGAGAATATGGGATTAGCCCTTAGAGGTGGATGATTCCACTTCCTACCTTCTGAATTTAATTGATTGGTTTGCGAGAAGCTGATTTGGTTTTGGAAGATTTTGACGGAATCTTGATTTGAGAGGATTTTGACTTGTTTTGGTGTAAAACTGCTTGATTAAACGTTGAATTTGAAGATTTTGAGTGGTTTCGAGAATGGCCAACTTGGGTTTTTAAAGAAGTTGAGAGTTTCAATGATTTAGATGACCATCTTTCCAATTTTCAAAACGCTTTGAGGTTTTACGAACTGGATTTACATTATAACGTCTCACGAAGTGGATACAAGCATTTTATAGGGGCGCTTATAGATTGCTTGCTAAGACCTAGTCGGGACGCTAAAATACTTTTAGAGTTGTGGTACTTCCGAAAAGTCTAAGCGAGGATGTGATAAGGGCACTTATTACACACTTGACAAGACCAATTGGAGATGTCACGACCGGGACTAGGGTGTTGTGAGAATCCCGGAAGACGCAACCGAGATGATTACAAGATCCTTGGACATGGTCCTCGGACTCACCAATTTCAAACTCCCTCCCATTGTTTTAAAAATGAATTTAGTCTCGGGGACGAGACTTGTTTTTAGAGGTGGATGAATGTAAAGACCGGAAAATTTAAAATATTATTTTTCTTAAAATATTAAATTATGTTCGACTTTAAAATTAAGATTCTAGAAATTTTGAAATTTCCCATCCTCGAGCAACTGAAATTTATTTAATTCTTCGGAAATGAATTTCTATATAGTTTTGAATTGGGTTTTAGAAATGGATTTTGATTTTCGCTTTCGAGATCGAGTATTAATAAAATTAATTTAAGCTCCGAGTATCGAAAAATTAATTTAATTTCGTTCAACTTGAAATTAGTAACTGAAATTTGATTTAAAGTTGATTTAGTCGGGATTTGATAGAGTCGGGATTAGCGGATTTTGAATTTGAATGTCGGGTATATCCTCCTTACATTTTATATTGAGACCACATATAAATATACATATATATATATACATTTGTTTTCCTTTTTCTTTCTTTCTTCTCTCTCTCTCTCTCCCTCCCTCTCCCGGAAATCTGTCCCAAAATAAGGGCTGGTCCCCCTCCCTCATCTCACCCCACCTTCCTCTGCATACCACCTTCAATTGTAGCAGCAACCCAGACCAACCCACAGCCTCTCATCTCTCATTATCTCCTCCTTTCTCTCTCCCTCTTTCTGGTTGTAAACCCCAGCAAAACTTCCCCATTCCTCTCCTCTCTTCCTTCACCATGGAACCCCCTCCATTGGAGCCCTCAAGCCACCACCGAGCCCTTCCTTGCTCCCCTGTTTCACTTCAAGAGAAACCCAAGCGCCTCGCCCTTGTCATCCTTCCTTCAGCTCCTATGGCGCCGCCAGTCAGCCACCACCACCACCAGGGCACCACCCCTCCACCACGCTTCGCCGTCACCAATTCAAACACAACCCCAACACCTCGTCCTCGGTTACTCATTCGAAACCAGCAGCTCCGGGCACCCATCTCCACGGCTTCATCTTCTTCCTTCCTCCCTTCTGTCGAGCAGTAGCAGCAGCACGAAGGCTCCTCCCGAAGACAGAGCACAACCTCGACATCTCCTTCCCCTGTTCATCGGTTCAACATCGGTAAGGCTCGATTTTCCCCCTCTTTTCCCTTCCTTTCACCTCTAAATACAATAAAGAGGAAGCTTGACCCCCTTCCACTCTCCCTAGACCATCCCCGGCGAGAATCCACCTTCGACGGAGCCGAATCGGGCCCTCCGACGACGACGAACGCCTTGGTGAGCAATCTCCCCTCTCCTCTCCCTTGCTTGTTCTTGGTCTTGAGTTGTCGGGTTGGGGTCGGAAACTCACTTCGGCCGGAGGGGAGTGGTTTTGGATCGAAAAAGGCCGCCGGCGGGAGCATTCCTCTTCTTCTTCTTCTTCCATTTTCATTTCCGCTAGAGCTCTTGGTTGATTTGGGAGGGACGGGTTCATCTTCTCCTTTTTTTTATCTTTGGTTCGGTCAAGGAATTTTACTTGTGGTCCGGTTCACTTACAATCTGGAATGGGGAGGGGATCCGGATAGGGGCTTGCGGGTCTGGGCTTGGGTTTTGGGCCAAGGATCCGGGTCTTGGGCTTCTGGTTGAGGTTAAGGGTGGGTTGGTATGTGAGTTGTGTTTTTATTTTATTTTATTTTCGGTAGTTTATATAATTGTGTTATGATATTCATATATATAAATATATGTTCTATTCATTGCTATTTCAGATTGGGAAATATATATATATATATATATATATATATATATATATATATTTTCTGAGATTTTTTAATATATTTAAAAAGGTTTTAAAGTCATATTAATTGATATGGAGTTGTAAATATATTTATGGATTGTTTTGAGATTATATGGATAGTAAGTGTAAATCATTTGAATATTATTATAGTTTTGGAATTTGGTTATAATTATAATATATATATATATATATAAATTCTTAACTTTCTTTTCCGTTATCTGAAATTGAAAATTAATCTTTATATATTGTTTATTTGTTTTAAAATAATATTAATTGGATTATTTATATATGATGCATTTTATGAGGATTTAACTATGTGAGTTAGGAATTTTAAAGTGAATTGTTGGGTTTGATTTATAAATATGATTATAAATATGAGGAGTTATGAGGATTTATATATGATTTTTGGGAAATTGGTTTTAAGGCTTAAGCGTTTAATGTCGGGATTTGGATAAGCGATTTTAAAAGAATTGTTTGATTTTCTAAGTTGAGTTCTCGAGAGATTGTTTTGGAAATGAGATGATGAGATGAGATGAGCATGGATTGATATTTGGATTGTGATGAGATAAGATGGAATAATCTGAAATAAGATATGAGAAGAGATGTATGATAGTTAGGGGCGCCTTGTGTGAATTAGATAGACTTATGCATTTATATGTTATTAGGTGATTGTGATATGTTGGACATTGCTTGCTATTGGTGACTCATTACTTGGATTCTGCTTCTGCCTTGTTCTCTGCTATTCGGCTTATTCAGGTAAGTTCCTTTATGGGCTTACTCAGATTCGAAAGAGATTACCTGCTTGTGATTATATGACATACTAGGTGTTGCATAAGCATTAAAGCATGCCATGTAGTATCATGCTAGGATTGCACTTGTGATTGAGCATTCTATTTCTTTATGTGTATGAAACAGAACGGCCGTTATCTGTGATAGTCCTAGAGTCTCTGTTAGGGTCATAGGGTAGCCCAGCCCCATCGGGTGCCCTGAGTCTATCGAGTCGATATGAGCATGATATGATAGCCCAGCACCATCGGGCAAGATATGAGATGATATGATATGATATGATATGATGATACCGTGGGTGAGTGCACCACCATGAGGATATTGCTATGCTGTAGCACCGAACTGGCCAGTCTCTGCACTAACGGGAAGGGGTGCAGAGTTAGGAGAGGGACATGCCACTTGGCATTCTTTGGGCGCCTTTACAGTTCTTTTTCGCATATTGCAAATTAGGATCATGTTAGTGTGATTTAATTTCCGCATCTGCATCATCTTTATTATTAGCGTATGTGTATATTCGCTTGCGGGACAGGGTGTGTTAGGGCCTCGGTCTGATCCCGCTCGCACCAATTGTTTTTAGGTTTGATTGCTCCCTGTCTCTATATCGTGGGAAATTCCCCCGGGCGATTGCAAAGAAATCTGTCTGACCCTGCTAATTTGGCTATATGACTTTAGAATTTATGTTTGGTTTTGACCCGGCTCTGCCGTGGCTTTTGTATCTAAACTGTACTTCCGCTTTACTTTCGTTTAAATTGAATTTCTGAGACTTGACTTATTAGAGGTTTGAAACCTCGACCCGTACCTGAATTGCAACATCCGAACGAAGGTATCCGACCTTCGAAATGTATCCCGGATATTTATATCCAGGCCGTTACACCAAGTTTTGCCTACTTCTACATACATCCTAAATTGAACTCAATTTCAACTACTAATTACAACACTTAAAAAAAACGAAATTAGAGCGACTGTTTGAATCGAACTCCATATCTTGGCACCGATTGAACAAAGCCACCATTCTCTATCGAGGGTTAGAATCGAACTCCATATCTCGATTCCAATCAAAATCATCTAACAACACAAATGAAAAGCGAATTGAGGCCGGATGTGACAAAAATTAGGGCTCCTAGATAAAGTATAAAATTATTTTTAAAAATAATTAAAAAATTTTAAGGGGGTTTACTACCACTTGTGGTGGATCGGCGGTATAGTGGTGGTCGGAGGTGGTACCAACTTTGCCGATTGTCACCCGACCCTCCACCAATTCAAGGAAACAACTTTTAAGATTTCGGTAGCACAACGCATAAGTTTGAAGAAGATATATAATTAAGATGTACATATCAGGCCGGACTTTGCAATTAAAAAGAAGTAGAAGAAGAAGAAAAGCGTACCTGGACTCTGTTGGAGGATTTTCTGGAATCCTTTGATTAACAGTGAAGCAAACACACAAATTGCGAGGAGGTAATCTTCTACTGGTCGGTGCGACCGTTATGCATAGTGGTTAGAGCGACCATTATGCATCTGGTTTTTGCGACCAATTGTCTTTGTAAAAAAAAATTTGGTCGCAACGACCAATTAACATTTGGTCATTGCAACCAAGTGGTCATGCGCTAAACGAAAATTTCACCCTGCGCTGAACATAAATCGTGATTTAATAAAGTACACATCAGTCTCTCTCCCTCTCTCTCTTTGACATCTATATATCTATATAAAATACTAAACCAGATGCTATAAACAACTTCTGGTGTGATTCACATACGTGTCATATTCTAGACTAAAATGGTGCTATTTTTTCATACGTATCATATTCTGGATTAAAATTATGTTATCTTTTTATTATTTAATCAACCTTATATCTATCTAATATTTGGTTCATTATTAATAACCCAATATAATTTTGTCATCTCAATTAATGATCCCACTTATTTTTATAATATTCAACCTTATATTTTAATTATTTTATCTTTAGTCATTAAGATTGGTTAGGTTAGTTACGATAAGATTTTATTATTAATTAATTAATTATTGAATAATAAAATCTTATCATCTAAATATATATTTTTGAAAAAGATGAAAACATGAATGTATTTATTTTTAATTAAATTGTTACATTATTTAATTATAAAAAAATTTATTCAATTGATAGAACAAAGTAATACTGTTACCACCGTTTTGGCCAAAACTATCTAAATTTATGCATAGGAAAAATCTTATCTTTTTTAACAAAATTTGAATTTTTTTATATATATTTTAAACTGATTTTCCAAAGAAAAAATGACGGAGGATGTAATTTGATGTGATATACCAATTAGGTTAAATTTGTAAAAGCTAGAGAGATTGCAAATCCCTTTTATATTAAATAACTACAGTATTTAGTTGTTAGGTTATTATAAAATAATTTAATATATTAAAACTATACATAAAAAAATCGCGGATAGAAGATGAGGATTTTTAATTAACATGGTTAAAAGATGGTGGATGATATAATTTTATTCGATGTATAGATTGGGTTAAATCGGTAAAAGATAAATTACATATCTCTTTTATGATAAATAATTATTTAGTTATTAAGATATTATAAAAAAATTAATTAAAAATATACAAGAATTGAATGACATGGTTAAAATTAAGATGAGTATTTTTAACTGATATGGCTGAAAAATAAAATATAGGTTTTATTTTTTTATTTAATTTATTTGTGAATTATTACCCTATAAAATTTCATATTATAAAAAATTATATAAATATTTTCTTTTATATCCTTATAACTAGAAAAAACAGGTTGATAATCATATGTATTTATTTTCCCACTCAAAGAAAGAGCAACATAAATTATATTTTTATTTTATATGAAATTCCAATCTATGGAAAAAAAAATTTTACATATACTAAAAAAGAGACGTTAAGTACATGTGTCATATTCTGATCGATTTTATTTATGTAAGTTTTTTAAAACCCTTATATTTAAGATAAAATTTGCACTAAAAGATAGAATTTACATTTGCATATATAATTTTATTTATAGAAAATCTCACATGGCTAATATAATACTTGGGGATTAAAATGAAATGAGCTGATGAAAAGAAAATAAAAAGAATTAATTTTTTATATGTTCTGCACAAGAAGGTAAAATTTTGGGTAGGTCACTGAAAATAAATAAGAAAATAGATCTTTCTTCAAATAATGGAATTATTAAATCTAATTTTTATTAGTATATTTTATGATTTTAAAATACTTTGTTTAGATTATTGGTGCATGATTATCTATCATATACTTCTTTGACAATATAAATTTAAAATTTCAATAATTTTGAAGATATAATAAAAATAACTTTTAAATGAAGTTGTAATTTAATATTTTTTTAAAATAGTTATTGGTAGTTCTTATAATAAAATTCTAATTTATGATTAAAAATAATAATTTATTAATTATGAAAAATTTATGTTGTGTCGAAGACATGTCATTAAGAATTTTTTTTCAAAATATTCAAAAAAATAAAATTTTACAGAAAAATTCACAACTTCAAAAAATTTACAAAAATATTCAAAATTTGCAGGCAAGTCAGAAAAACGCGGTCTCAAACCGCGTTTTACTCAGATGATATAAATTCTGGAAGTAGAAAAAACACGAACAAAAGAAACGTGGTTTCAAATCGCGTTTTATAATTAATATTAGATAAAACGCAGTTTGAAACCGCGTTTATTCCTATTTATATTTTTAAATTAAAAAATATATTAAAAAAAAAAGAAAAAACAATGAAATGCGGAATCATTCCGCGTTTCATGTGTAAAGTGTAATTAGCCCTGCCTTCTCCTTGCCTCCGCCTCCGCTCCCTCATCCATGGCGTCCCTAACAATCCCTGGCTCCCTTGACAATCGAAGACAGCCGCCGGGTGCTACTTGCCGCTTTACAGCAGAGGTTGCAGAGCTTTGATCCATGGCTCGGTCCGACACAAGGATTACAGATCCCAAATTGATCCCAGCTCTTCCGAGACTCGCTCCGAGTTGAGGCGCTCAAGGCACGGTTAGATCTCGTTATTAATGGAATTAGCAAGTCCAATTTGAAGACGCTGAAAGCGAATCTGGAGGCGGCATCCCTGAAGGCCCTGAAGGTCCTCTCAAGTGCGAGTCGTCGCAGTGCAAGACGCTCGAGGCCTCTCAGTTTCAATCCCACAACCGGTGTGTGATAGGGCTGCTAATTCATCAATTTCATCAAGCAAAATCACCATACACTTGCAACAATCAGATCTTGTGAGCGATGGCATTTCGTCGAGCACCTTGTGAGCGACAAGGTTTTGGTGATTCCTTGCAACAATCAGATCCCCTTTTGTCTCAACCTGTTCAAGCACTTCACCTTGATTCCCAACACCATCAAAATTTGGTCTCTCTTCAATTTGAACTGGCTGTGCTTCCTGTCTCGTAGGTGAAAGAGACGAACCACCCTCTTGATCTTGGTGGATCGAAGGACTGAAGTAGTCCATCAGCGACTAAAGTATCGCCTTAATCTCCGCTAAGTCATGCTCGTCTTAGACTGAAACGACTGTAGCGCCTCCACTGTCGCCTCTCTCTCGTCTCGACCTCGGTCTTCCATTGGCGATGAAAGTCAGGGGTGCCATGGATGAGGAGCAGAGAAGGTGAAAGAAGAGGAACAAGAGGAGAGGAGGTGGGACGCCATGGGAGAGGGAGCGCAGAAGGAGGAGCACAGGGGCGCCACTGCGCCAGGGGTAAATGAAACGCGGATTAATTCTGCGTTTCATTGCTTTTTTTTTAATTATATTTTTTAATTTAAAAATACAAATAAGAATAAACGCGGTTTGAAACCGCGTTTTACCTAAAATTAATTATAAAACGCGATTTGAAACCGCGTTTTTTTCGTTTGTGTTTTTTCACTTTCAGATTTTATATCATGTGAGTAAAATGCGGTCTGAGACCGCGTTTTTCTGACCTGCCTGCAAATTTTGAATATTTTTGTAAATATTTCCAAGTTGTGAATTTTTATGTAGAATTTTATTTTTCTTTGAAAATTAAAAAAAAAAATTATGTTATTAATGTTAATTTACACGTGAAATAAGGAGGATCTCTTCTAAAATATGATTTTTAATAAATAAATAAATATATTAATTATGAAACATGTTTACATTTTCAAAAATATAACACAATTAATTGAAAACTATATATTTACTTTATATTAATTTAAAGATGTTTTATATAATAAATTTTTTTTTATCTAAAATGTGGGCTACTGCCCTTTTATAATAGAGCTTAAAGGAGAATTATACCTCCGCAGGGGCAGCAGCAGAGCCTACAACTATTTTTTTAATAAATTAGGTCGTACATCTGTCTATCTCTCAGTCTGATGCCCTTTCACTTGCAACCAGTTTCAATGGTGACTTTTTAAATGGCAAATATGTTATTTCTCCCGCAGTTTTGCAATTTACCAAATATCATGACATTTTTGTAAAAAATTAAATGGGTTGATATATTTATACAAATTATCCTTTAATAAAATTGATGGGTACTAGCCCTCGCTTTTTCAACCACAAAAATATATAAAACTAGTTTTATTATTCGTCCGTTGCGTGATTTGTTAATAAATTTTATTATACAAATCATCGTTGAATTCATATAAATTACTAATCTATATAAGGTAAATATATAATCTTTAATTGTGTTATTTTTTTATAAGGTAAACACATGAAAAAATAACACCATTTTAATCCAGAATATGACACATATGTGAATCGCACTAAAAGTCGTTTCATGCCTCTTTTTAGTATATTATATAGATATAGATATAGATATTTCTTTTCGTACTTTTGGCCATACCACTTATAAAACTTTGATTTACATAAAAAAAAATTAGTCCTAAGAAGAAGATAGGACACTTAATTAGTTGTTAGGATATAAATTATAAAAAGATAGGTATTAAATCAATAATATATAGATTATAAATTTTACTTATGTTAAATAAAATATTTAGTTTTTTTATATGGATCAATTTTTTGTTATTTTATAAGAAATTTATATAAAATATGATTTAGTAAAAGTATATTCAAACTTTAATGTACACCAAATTTGTACGGAGTATATGTTTCTTTTTTGAATCGTAGTAATGTACACCAAATTTTTTTATTAAACTTTGATTTACGTAAATTTTTTTAGTCCTAAGAAGAAGATAGGATACTTAATTAATTGTTATGATATACATTATAAAAAGATAGGTATTAAATCAATAATATATAGATTATAAATTTTAGTAAACCTAAGCAAAGGGTTTATATAGATTACAAATGCTTGTGAATTGTGATTATATGAATGTTACTAAATTATACTACGTAATAACTAACAAAAAAAAGTTATATTAAAAGAATTATATAATAGAAAGGATATGATTTGATTCAATATATTAGATTTTTTCAAATCGTAATAGATTATATAGACGGTATAAATTATTCTAATCTTTTAATACTATGTAGATTTTTTTAGATAAAATCTGTATAAGATTTAACTTAAGGTATAAATTTGAAGGTAATACCATTTTAATCTACAATATGACACATATGCAATATTAACTCCAGTTTAATCCAGAAAATGCCACGTAGGCGAATCGCACCAGAAGCCATTTCAGGCTTCTGTTTTAGTATTATACTAGTTTTATTACTCGCCCGTTGTGCGATTTTTTTAATAAATTTTATTATATAAAACATCTTTGAATTAATATAAATTACTACTCCATATGAAGTAAATATATAGTTTTCAATTGTGTTATGTTTTTTAGAATACAAACATGTTTGAATATAGATTAATCATACATGTTAATGGTTAAAATCTATTTTTATAAATATATCATATACATGTCAAAAACTTTTAATACCCTATTTATTTTATAATTTATTTATTTATTAAGCTCTTGGTCTTCATTTCATCTTATGAAAAACCACTTCCATCTCATAACTAATAAGTATAAAATTATATACAAAATTTAATTAAAAATTTAATATTTTATATAGTTTTAACTCCTTAAAAAACATGCCAAAAAATCAAACAACACTTATTTGTGAACGGAGATATTGAGTATTCATTATAATCTAAATTAATTCATCGAGGTTCAACATTTATTTACTAAAATATTGTCAATATCATATATATGACATGACATTAATTGTATTGTGCAATTGGAAATATACCTATAAACTCATCGATGTCAGAATATCTATAAATTAATGCTACGTAGTGTTAAATAAGATTACTATTGAAAAATATTGGATATATTTATCCGTGATAAATTGTGATAAAAAAAAAGAAAATATTGTGATATGTATACGAAATTATATTGACTTATTAATAATGAGACAACTATTGGATAGATAATTTGATTTAAAAAGATAAGTTTTCTTTTGATCTAAAAGATGAGTTTTATTAATTGATATAGATAAAAGATAATATCATATCAATCAAGAATATAACACATATGCGATATTAATTATGTAGATAAAAATTATAACATCATTTTAATCTAGAATATGACACGTATAAAAAATCAAAATCCTTATAAATTACCCGATCTTAATCAACTAATTTTATATAATTGAGTAATATACTTTATCCACCTGTTAGGAAAAACGCAATTCTAGATAGCTTGGCATATAATATACTCCGTATTTGTTAAAACACATTGTTATACTTTATGTCAAGATAGCTTGGCATATAATATATTCCGTATTTGTTCAAACACATTGTTATACTTTATGTCATGTCATGTTTTTATAAATTTATTTGTAACCCTTATAAATTGTTTAAAAATTAATGATATTAATTGCTTTACCAAAATATATTATATGTTTTAGAATAAAAAGTTAGTTAACCAAATCTATCAAATTAAGATGTAGATAAAGTTATTGTATAAATTTAAGTTATTATATTGTAAAGATTATTTCTTAGATGTGAAGTATAAAAAGATAAGTTTTCTAACGAATTAAAATATAAGGTTGAATATTTATAATCAAAATTAAACCACAATATGACACGTATGCAATATTAACTCCAGTTTAATCCAGAAAATGCCACGTAGGCAAAACGCAACAAAGGTGTAAAGACCGAGATTTTTTAAATATTATTTCTATAATTATAGATTTTATTTTCGATTTTCGATTTTATTTAATTTCTAAAACTACAAAAAAAAATTCGAAGATTTTCGTCCTCGAGCAAGCGATTTATTTTAATTCTTTCGAGACGAATTCTGGCATGAACCTAATATTTGATTTGAAATGAATTTATTTCCGCTTTATTATTCTGTGGCTTGAAAATATTTTCGAGTTTCATTATCCCATTCAAATTCGAATAATTATTTTAAATTTATTTTAATCACTCGTGTTAAGGTCGGAAAGCGGGTTTCAAGATTTATTCCGGGTATTTAATTTGACTTTCTCCAATAGTACCTTTCAGCCACCCTAAGCCCACTGCATTACCACCTAGGCACCTACCCCTTATTTCATCTTGTCAACTCCATTCCTACCATCCCCTATATCTCTAGCTACATAAACACATCCCCACACACACACACAAACCCATTGCCCTGTTGTTCATTAGCCTTGAGCCATCACCATTCCACCTTGACCTTTAATCTCTTCTTTCGTTCTGACTTCCGAGCACCCCATCTCAGCAGCTCCATCTTCCTCCTCCCCTCCTTCTTCATCAACAATCCCTTGGCACCCATTTCCATTTCCACTTCCTCCCTTCCCTGTGCTTCCTCCATTTTCGACAGCAACACATCACACACAAAAACCCAGCTTACACTTAACTCTCCTCTCCGTCACCTCTGTCCGGGCGCACCTCCGGGTGACCATCACCAGCCTAGCACCATCCCCATGGCAGGGCCTGCTTAGCCGCTCCGGGAAGCCTTCTCCTTTCTTGTTGCAGCCCTGTGTTCAGTCCGAGGAGTGACGCTAAGCCGAGATCAAACCTCCGGCGAGCCCTCGAACCCACGGTGAGCACCCTGCAAACTTCCACTTTCAATTTTCGTTTGCTTGCTCTTAGAGGCCTTTCCGTCCTCCGTCGTTTTGAACCTGGAGAGAGAGGGTGGTGCGAGAGCGTTGAAGAGTGAGCATGATAGCGAGTCGACAAGGTCGAGAGCGGGGATGGCTGTAACGGCCCGGATATAAATACCCGGGTTACGTTTCGAAGGTCGGATACCTTCGTTCGGATCTTGCAATTCAGGTACGGGTCAGTCCGGTTCTTCGCTTTCGCCCAGGAGGAACCCTCGCCAAAGAAGCATAGAGCAGCAAAAGGGCAGGTACCTAACACTATCCACGAAGTCAGGCCCAGAGACGCCTGCGGGCCCTAAAGACCGCGCTGAGGCCATATAATATGCCTATTCCTAGAATAAAGGATGGTCTAATGCGGTACATAATTTAAATCACACTAGCATGCTCCTAGTTGAAATAATGTGCAGGAAAACTGTAAAGGCGCCCAAAGAATGCCAAGTGGCATATCCCCATATCTCTGTAATTCCCGTACCCACTCCGAGGTAGGGCGCTCGACCTCAGCCGAACCGTAATAGATATATTCCCGTACCCATTCCGAGGTAGGGCGCTTGGTCTATGCCGAACCGTAACAGATATATTCCCGTACCCACTCCGAGGTAGGGCGCTCGGTCTATGCCGAACCATATCAGAGATATATATATATAGATCATACTTATCGACTCGATTGGGGAACAAAACGGTATCAAACCCGAATGCCCCCATGACCCTAGCAAAGACTCTAAGACTCACAGATAATGGCCGTTCTGTTTCGCAATCACATAAAGTGTTCAAATGCTCATTCGAAAGTGCAAGTCCTAAGCATGATACTACATGGCATGCTTTTATGCATATGCAACACCTACATACTATATGACACATCAGGCAGGAGGTCCGAGTTACTGAGTAAGCTCCCGTAGGAAACTTACCTGGAATTGCAGAACAGCAAAGCAAAGCAGTAATAGAGATAATAGTCAAATGCTCATAGATCACCTAGCAGATATAAATGGACATAAATATAAGTCTATGTTTAAGTTACACAACGCATAACTAATATCACACACGTAAGCTTCACGTAGTCATAGCACTCATCATCACATCTTATCCATATTCTCATCATCATCTCAACTCGTCTCAACTCTCCTCCTATATCATCTCAGAACATATCATACCACCTCAACATATAACAGCTCATATATCCTCTCAACACATATCCTCACATATATCATACCCATAAATCGCATCATCATATAACATATTGTAACATATAATAACATATCATGATTCATAACATATCTCATATTCCATCATTCCATTATTAACATGTTTGCACTCATATGTCATATTTCATGCTTATCAAGTTAAGATCTCACATCATTTATGCCTACTCATCATCATATAAAATATCATATTTTCATACTTAAGAATATATCATGCTTCCATATAACCATACCTCATTACCTCATACTTTAGAACATATATCAACATCTTATCTCATAATTCATGCTCATAATACTTAACATTTCGAATATCAATCATGCTTGCAATATTCATATCATCACATGACATATAATCATATAGCCCATACTCATATAATTACCATTTAAACAATCAAGTAAACCTTTAAGCATCTCACTAAACATTCAAACCCTTAAAGCCACTTCACAACTATATTACTAAAATAATCCCGACATATTGGTTTTAAAACAACAAATCCTTTAGCGAAAGCATTTATGAAAATACGAGTTTAAGATCATTATCAAAATATTTTAATCGCAACTAGGTTTTTTTTTTACATTCTTTCAAGATCATATTTAGCCAATACCATTTATAGAATATATTTATATATTTATAAATCAAAGTCAATCTTTCATTTAAATAATTAAACCGAAACTCCCCTAACAATTCTTATATTCAATATACCTTATATATAGATACACTTAACAAATTAGGCCCAAGCCTTTCAACACAACCGGCCCAAACCCCCCAACCCAACTCCTCTTCTTTAAGTCCAAATTCAGAAGGAGAAAGGGGCCCACATAGGCTGATGTGGACGCGGGCCCCACCCGGCTTCTCCTCCTACCTTCACCAGCGAGACTGCGACTCCGTTCAACTGAAGGTGCAAGGCTTCGCCGGCGTCGGCTCCTCGCTCCTCCGTTTTCCTCAGTTGTCCTCGGCCTCGGCTTCTCTTCCTCGGCTCCATGGCTCCGTCTCCAGCCCGCTCGCTCAGCTCACACCCCTCCACTCTCGCTCTCACGCTCACCTCGCCCGTACCCACAAACTCGCCGAAAGCTCGAGCTCGCCGGAAACTATCTCACCCATAACCCGAAGTCACTCACTCACCCATTCCCGAAAACCAAGGAGTACCAAAAACGAACAAAGAAGGGAGGTAATGGAATGCTCACCGAGAGGCATCGATCGCGACGGCTCGCCGGAGGTGCGTCGGGCTCGCCGGAGGCTCGTGGTGCTTCTTGCTTGGCCTAGGACGAAGGCAAGGGCTTAAAGGTGGAGCTTTATAGAGCTTCGAAGCAAAAGAGAGGGGAAGGAAACCTTACCGAGTCCTAGAGCGCGAAACAGAGGAAATGGAGGTGGAATGGCTCGACGGTGGCGCCCGGGTGTTGCTCAGGCTCGTCCTTAGCCGTCGGGAAGCTGCTACTATTGTTCGGACACGAGGAGGAGAAGAAGTGCTCGAAGGTTGCTAGTGCGCCTCAATGGAGGATGATGAGGTGAAGATTGGGGTGTGTCTTGACGGTTCAAAAGAAAACAGAGAGTGAGGTGAGGGCTTGGTGATCGGAAAATGAAGGTGTGGTGGCTGGTGTTGATGGTTTCTGATTACAAGGACGCAAAAGCAAAGAGAGGAGGAGGTGAGATTGAAGATAAGAAAATGAGGAGAAGGAGGTGAAATTTGGCTACTTGGAATCAAATGAGAGGGGGGGGGGGGGAGAGCTGCGAGGGGTTTTGGCGTGGGATTTGGGTCAATCAGAAAGGGAGGAGGGTTTGTGTTTTGGACAATTGTGTGATTGGGTAGGTAGTCTTGATTCAAATAAGAGGGAGAGATGTTGTTGTTACTGTCGACAGCCATGGGTGAGCTTTTTGGGTTGACATTTTTCTAAAATAAGGTGGAGCAAGGTGGAAAGGAGGAGGAGATGCTTAGCTACATTTAGATAGGAATCAATTGGAGGAAAGAGGGTGAAATCCGGATGAAATGGGGGAAGAAGATGACAAAATAGTGGAGGGGGAAATAAAGAGAAATGTGGTCCCAAGAATATTTCAAATACCCGCAAATAAGTCTCGAAACCCGCTCTCTCGATCCAATCCCGACTCAAGGATTTAAAATGAATTTTTAAATCGAGAAAATTAATCCGATAATATCTAGCCCGTATACTCAAATCTTAAGTAAAAAAAATAGCGGAATTGAAATCTATCGGAAAATTCGTTCAACCAAGGTCGGAACTCATTTTAGAAAATTACAATTATTCCGAAAGCTCGAGGACGGAATTTTTTTCTAAAAAATTTTCCGAAGTTTAGAATTTAACTCGATTATGAATCAATATTTTAATAAAACAATAATTTAAATTTTCCGGTCTTTACATCATCCACCTCTAAAAACAAGTCTCGTCCTCGAGACTAAAACCCCTTTTAAACCCGATCAAGTTTTTCTCATAACATGGAACCAATCAAAATCATTCAAAAGCCAAGTCGATTCTATCTATGTCAGTCAACTAAGTTTCAGAACTCAAGAGGTGGAAATCATCCACCTCTAAGGGCTATTCCCACATTCTCTTCCTAGGTTCATCTTTTAGAATCAGTTTCAACTATCGATCTCAAGATATCATCAAGCTCAATATCAATTATCTCAAATTATCTCAGAATCTCATATATCAAATTAATCAAGCCAAGCTATCGAGTTTCATCATGCTAACAAGCACATCAACGGTGGTATCCTACCAGTATCATAAAATCAAGTCACCACTCATCAAGAGGCTCATCGCCAGTCACATCATATCATCATATATTCTGCATATAACTATCAATAATATAAGCACATCGGCATAGAGATAAACATCACAACACATCTCAGAACAAGACACTAGGGTATACTCCTCACTAGGTGAAGACGTCAAGGTATTGTCTACACTAGGCTCCATGTAAGGCGCGAGGAGCTCACTTGAAGCATCCCCACAACTAGCCCGAATACTCTCCTCGGGACGCTCTACCAAGGAATGATCGACCTCAACATGAAGGTCAGAATAGTCAAGAATGTGGCTAGGATCGGAAACATATCGACAAAGCTGAGACAAGGAAGACATCGCGCACTCCAGCTAAGAGTGGGGATAAAGCTAAGCGATAAGCTACCTCTGCAGAACCTCGAAAGGATCAACAACCTATGGCTCGACTCGCCTATGATGTCAAAACGCCGGACCCCTCAGGAGGTGATACTTTCAGCCGTACATGTGCTCTCACATCAAAGAAAATCTCGATCCTTGTCAATGCCTCAGAACTCGTGAACATGCTGCCAAAATCTCGGAGTGAACCGTCCATCTTTGTCGGGAACTATCCTCTCAGGAACTTCATAGAGCCTTGAAATCAGTCAGACGAACTCCCCGACTAGCCTCGAACATGCCAAGTCTCTGGAATAGCGATCAAGTGCGCCTCTCGCATAATTCTCTACCTCAAGTCCTGGGACCGGTGGGTTATGGGCCCACCATGCTTCCGCTGCTCCGCTCGAGTATTATCCAGCTAACCGTTCTCTCCTCCAAGTCGTCGCTCGCCGAAAGTAGCGCAAAAGATGCTAAGCTAACGGAGATAGGGAAGAAGTAAAAGCGGACGACCCGAATTCCCTATGGAACCAAACACGGACAAGGACTGACGATGACAAGACGAGAAGGCAAGATCCCCACCAAGAACGACAATGGTGCCCTTATGGATTTCTATGAGGTTATAATTGCGGCAAGTAAAACACATATCAATCAATAATGAAGCATACTAGTTGCATCAACACACACTAACATGTACCTATCTCGATGAATAATGACAACACATGGGTAGCAAAGAACATGAGCAAGTTCTATACGGATGTACACATGAGACAATCTAGCCACCTATCATTCCTCAAGTAATAAACAAGCTCGACATATTAAGAATTACGTATGCATGAATTCAACAACAGATATGTGTGGTACAAGCCAAACAAACATTGTAATATAACGAGTATCACATTCATGGTTGACTACTCATGTTCAACGGAGTCCCAGAAAATCATATACCCTATCATCATAACTAATTCAAGTCCAAATCCGAATAAATCATGGAATCATAAATCATTTTTAAATCCCTTTTTCATCAAATCATATAACATCACATAAGAGCTCAAATCATATCTATAAAATAACCCAACCGAGTTTAAACCAAACTCGAGTCAACTCCCAAAGAAAGGAGAGAACCGGCTCCGGCCAAGAGCCCAGACTTGGTTTTCGTCGCGGCGAATTGGCCGCTCGCCACGGCGAAATCCAGTTCTTCGTCCCTCGCGAGTGATGCCTCTCGCTACGCACGACAAGCATCATTCTCTTCCTTTGTTCCTAGTCCTTGTTTGTCGCGACGACCATGGTTTCGCCGCGGCGAAACAAGCGACTGTGAACTCGCTTTTGATCTAAACTCGATCCTTTCTTTCCCACTACTCTCATCCTTTCCAATATCCTTCCCGAACCTCAACCATCATTTAAATAATAATCCCGAATAATAATACAACTAACAATTTGATAACCCCCTTAACACCACATTTTTAATTACCTCAAGATTTAATATAGGATGTTCAAATAACAAGTAATTACCCATGTCGGATACACACATAGACAAGTCATATCAATATAAAATCCGATACTAAGATACTCAAATACGTCATAGCACTATAAAAGGAACACATAAGGGGGCATAATAAATATCACATCATACAACAACAAGGTCCACATGATAGGATAGGTATGGCATGTAAGCACACGATGAGCTATAATCGGAAAGCATGTCCTACACGAGTCTAACCAATCAGGACGTGGCATAAGTATAAAAAAATATTATTACTGAGGTACAAGTTCAACATCCGATTATATTTCATGCATGTGCATTTCGTCATGTCATAGTATGTAACTTGCACCCAACTAATGATTAACACAATTACTAAATAATCACGCAAGATGTAACATGCATGGTGGCACACAAGTACTAATTAACACAAGACTCGCAATTATAGGTGCTCATCAAGATAAGCATAGATTGACGATATGTCCTAGACAAAATTATAACGTATGAACCTAGGCATGATTTTAACTAAAATACGGGGAACGGAGTCGGATGAGGTACAAGCTACCAGAATACAATAAGCATCACAAGAGCATCATATGGTAAGAATAATAATTTATATGAGACACTCACATAAACAAGTCATTAGTCATATTAAGCATGCTACCAGGTTGTTGGGGCATAGCATGATAACTAGGTTACCAACATAAAACATGCTCAGATAGTCCTAAGATCATATAACGGGGAACATCATGGTTATCACAACCTACGACAAGTGTAACTGAACGATGATACAAGGTGGGCATGGAATTGTGCAAGTCACATTTCTAAGGGCTTAGATTCCATATGATACTATTAGTGCATGACAAGTCCTAGATAGGTGATACTAAGGTGCACGAATAACTTCACATAATAACATGGAGAGTCATAGTGGCTTAAGCAAGGCTACCATCACAACGAACATCAATGTACATAAGGAGTATATAAGCAAGTGTAACATGTGAACCATGAACATGTTATAATGCATACCAGGATAATGCTCTCAGAGTGTCATGCTTCGAGAGATCAATACGCCACATTTACACATATAAGGGCAATCATGCGAGTTCCTAGCAACCATCATAGTGTGTGCATTCATGCAAAAGGTGAGGTATCCACACGTGTAAAGGTATTGTTCCCAAGCAAGTGTGTAACAAGGGATGTCACATATCCTAGTCATATCGAGGTCAATAGAGCATCAGATCAATGATGGCAAGACGATCATCTAAGATGCTACTAGATACTAAGATACAGGGAACAACATAATGTCATGAATGCAATGTTTGCGCACATAAGAGGAGACAATTAAAGCACATATTCTCATGATAAGTTGCATTTTAGGAGACATACGTCCTATATGATACTAATAGCATACACGGAATCTAAATACAAGGTGGTGTGCGAACATGTAGGGTGTCATACTATTCATTCTTAAAAGCATAAAAGAATGTCATGGGGCATGAAGGAACAATATCACGAGACAAGTAGGTAGGCATGATACTAGTCGGAATCACCTAAGGCATAATGAGTATCGAGGTGTAACACAAATCATATTCCAAGGACTTAAGAAATGAATGTCGATCTTATCGGGGACCTATTTTAAGTAGGAGCATATCATAAAGCAAGTAGGGCATAAAGGTACACAAGCCACAAGTCATGGGTCCTACAGGATACTAGTGTCTCAGTGAAAGGCGTAGATGTGCAACATATGATACATGTACGTTTAAAAAACTTAGCACAACATATAAAAGAGGTCAAGACAATTATAACGTAATCATATGGAAGCAAGGAAGAAACATAGCGGGGGACAACACGAGCCTAAGATAGTGTGACTTCATATATGTACATGGATACAAGTCAATAAATATCGGTACATGGCATGTATTTAACACATTGGTATATCAAGTCGTTCAACATAGTAATGCATCAAGTCACGTAAATGCAGATAGGGCCACCGTTATAACCAAACAGAGATTTCCAAAGGCAGTATCGACTTATCCCCACAGACTCAAAAGCTTATTTCCCGTGGAACACGTGTAACTCATTTCAAGAACAGGGTACTCAAATTACTCCCAAAAGAAGATGGCAGAGTTCGTATAGAAGTTCATGACAAGGAGACATCAGTTGACCACAGCGAGAATCGAGGAGGATAACTCCATAAAATAACTCATTCTATTGACTCGAAACCGTTCGAAGTTTGATACTCTAGCACAATGACCATCTCGTGGCATGACCTATGGTGTCAAGTACCATACTTATCACACGCTCAAGTAGTCAATGTTCCCGAACCTAATTCCCGACCAAGATTAGATTCCCAATTCCATTTCCGTAAAAAGACGTCGATACCATAAAGAACGACTCGATGGTCGGATACCTTCATTCGGGCCTTGCAATTCAGGTACGGGTCAGTCCGGTTCTTTGCTTTCGCCCAGGAGGAACCCTCGCCATAGAAGCACAGAGCAGCAAAAGGGCGGGTACCTAACACTATCCACGAAGTCAGGCCCAGAGACGCCTGCGGGCCCTAAAGACCGCGCTGAGGCCATATAATATGCCTATTCCTAGAATAAAGGATGGTCTAATGCGGTACATAATTTAAATCACACTAGCATGCTCCTAGTTGAAATAATGTGTAGGAAAACTGTAAAGGTGCCCAAAGAATGCCAAGTGGCATATCCCCATATCTCTGTAATTACCGTACCCACTCCGAGGTAGGGCGCTCGACCTCAGCCGAATCGTAATAGATATATTCCCGTACCCACTCCGAGGTAGGGCGCTCGGTCTATGCCGAACCGTAACAGATATATTCCCGTACCCACTCCGAGGTAGGGCACTCGGTCTATGCCGAACCATATCAGAGATATATATAGATCATACTCATCGACTCGATTGGGGACCAAAACGGTATCAAACCGAATGCCCCCATGACCCTAGCAAAGACTCTAAGACTCACAGATAACGGCCGTTCTGTTTCGCAATCACAAGAAGTGTTCAAATGCTCATTCGAAAGTGCAAGTCCTAAGCATGATACTACATGGCATGCTTTTATGCATATGCAACACCTACATACTATATGACACATCAGGCAGGAGGTCCGAGTTACTGAGTAAGCTCCCGTAGGAAACTTACCTGGAATTGCAGAACAGCAAAGCAAAGCAGCAATAGAGATAATAGCCCAATGCTCATAGATCACCTAGCAGATATAAATGGACATAAATATAAGTCTATGTTTAAGTTACACAACACATAACTAATATCACACACGTAAGCTTCACGTAGTCATAGCACTCATCATCACATCTTATCCATATTCTCATCATCATCTCAACTCGTCTCAACTCTCCTCCTATATCATCTCAGAACATATCATACCACCTCAACATATAACAGCTCATATATCCTCTCAACACATATCCTCACATATATCATACCCATAAATCGCATCATCATATAACATATTGTAACATATAATAACATATCATGATTCATAACATATCTCATATTCCATCATTCCATTATTAACATGTTTGCACTCATATGTCATATTTCATGCTTATCAAGTTAAGATCTCACATCATTTATGCCTACTCATCATCATATAAAATATCATATTTTCATACTTAAGAATATATCATGCTTCCATATAACAATACCTCATTACCTCATACTTTAGAACATATATCAACATCTTATCTCATAATTCATGCTCATAATACTTAACATTTCGAATATCAATCATGCTTGCAATATTCATATCATCACATGACATATAATCATATAGCCCATACTCATATAATTAACATTTAAACAATCAAGTAAACCTTTAAGCATCTCACTAAACATTCAAACCCTTAAAGCCACTTCACAACTATATTACTAAAATAATCCCGACATATTGGTTTTAAAACAACAAATCCTTTAGCGAAAGCAATTTTGAAAATACGAGTTTAAGATCATTATCAAAATATTTTAATCGCAACTAGGTTTTTTTTGACATTCTTTCAAGATCATATTTAGCCAATACCATTTATAAAATATATTTATATATTTATAAATCAAAGTCAATCTTTCATTTAAATAATTAAACCGAAACTCCCCTAACAATTCTTATATTCAATATACCTTATATATAGATACACTTAACAAATTAGGCCCAAGCCTTTCAACACAACCGGCCCAAACCGCCCAACCCAACTCCTCTTCTTTAAGTCCAAATTCAGAAGGAGAAAGGGGCCCACATAGGCTGATGTGGACGCGGGCCCCACCCGGCTTCTCCTCCTACCTTCACCAGCGAGACTGCGACTCCGTTCAACTGAAGGTGCAAGGCTTCGCCGGCGTCGGCTCCTCGCTCCTCCGTTTTCCTCAGTTGTCCTCGGCCTCGGCTTCTCTTCCTCGGCTCCATGGCTCCGTCTCCAGCCCGCTCGCTCAGCTCACACCCCTCCACTCTCGCTCTCACGCTCACCTCGCCCGTACCCACAAACTCGCCGAAAGCTCGAGCTCGCCGGAAACTATCTCACCCATAACCCGAAGTCACTCACTCACCCATTCCCGACAACCAAGGAGTACCAAAAACGAACAAAGAAGCTGCTACTATTGTTCGGACACGAGGAGGAGAAGAGGTGCTCGAAGGTTGCTAGTGCGCCTCAATGGAGGATGATGAGGTGAAGATTGAGGTGTGTCTTGACGGTTCAAAAGAAAACAGAGAGTGAGGTGAGGGCTTGGTGATCGGAAAACGAAGGTGTGGTGGCTGGTGTTGATGGTTGCTGATTACAAGGACGCAAAAGCAGGGAGAGGAGGAGGTGAGATTGAAGATAAGAAAATGAGGAGAAGGAGGTGAAATTTGGCTACTTGGAATCAAATGAGAGGGGGGGGGGGGGAGCTGCGAGGGGTTTTGGCGTGGGATTTGGGTCAATCAGAAAGGGAGGAGGGTTTGTGTTTTGGACAATTGTGTGATTGGGTAGGTAATCTTGATTCAAATAAGAGGGAGAGATGTTGTTGTTACTGTCGACAGCCATGGGTGAGCTTTTTGGGTTGGCATTTTGCTAAAATAAGGTGGAGCAAGGTGGAAAGGAGGAGGAGATGCTTAGCTACATTTAGATAGGAATCAATTGGAGGAAAGAGGGTGAAATCCGGATGAAATGGGGGAAGAAGATGACAAAATAGTGGAGGGGGAAACAAAGAGAAATGTGGTCCCAAGAATATTTCAAATACCCGCAAATATGTCTCGAAACCCGCTCTCTCGATCCAATCCCGACTCAAGGATTTAAAATGAATTTTTAAATCGAGAAAATTAATCCGATAATATCTAGCCCGTATACTCAAATCTTAAGTAAAAAAAAATAGCGGAATTGAAATCTATCGGAAAATTCGTTCAACCAAGGTCGGAACTCATTTTAGAAAGTTACAATTATTCCGAAAGCTCGAGGACGGAATTTTTTTTTTTAAAATTTTTCCGAAGTTTAGAATTTAACTCGATTATGAATCAATATTTTAATAAAACAATAATTTAAATTTTCCGGTCTTCACAATGGCGAGAACGAGAGGTCGAGGGTGGCGAAGATGTGAGTGTGAGAGCGGGCGCGAGTGCGAGCGATTGGGAGAGAGCATGGGCGAGCGAGCGGGAGTAAGCATGGTGAGGAATGTGGCCGAGGTCAGAGCAAGGCTGAGGGCGAGAGTGCAGGAACGGGATATTGATCGAGAGACCAGGGAAGGAGACGAAGCCAGAGGGAAGGGGAAGAAGAAACGTGAGCTGAGTGGGTGGGCCGGTTCTTTTTTTTTTTATTTCTTTGGGTCAGGTATGGAGATGAGAGTTGGACTGGGTTTACATATTTGGGCCGGATATTTTGTTTAGAGTGCAAAAGGATAGCTTGGGCCCAATAATTTTGTGTTAAAATTCAGAAAGGAGTTAATTGAAATTGGTCCATTTGGAATTTAATTGGAATTGGTCCGGTTTTGGTTTTATTTATTTATTTATTTATTTATTACTTATTCTGAATTATTTAATTATTATTTAATCATTATGATTTCATTTATTATTTAATTGACTATTGTTCAAATACTTATTCATTAGCTATTTTCTTATGTGTTAAAATATTTAAGTGTTTGTGTAACTATTGGGTTGTTTTAAGGAGTTAATATATATTATTTGAAATATTTCTAAAATGTCAGAATTTAGTAAGATAGAGATTTTGAAATAAGTGATGACTGAATTATTTTAATAGTATAATTGTTTTTGCAAGTTGGCTAAAGGTGCAATGTTTTATAAATGGCATTTGGCTAAGTATGATTTTAAAAGAATTGTTTGACTATCGAGTTGATTTCCTTGAGATTTAAATGGCTCCGACTAACTTTAAAACCGACTTATTTGGACTTAACTTGGAAAATTATTTGAAGAGTCTTACTTGTGAATTTATGTGAATATGTTATGGATATGAGTTCCAAGTATGAGTTGTCAAGTGATGAAATATGAGATGCTATATGATTATGCATGATAAGATGGCGAGTAAGATATTAAATGTGAGATAATTGATGGAAATGAGTTAAGGAAATTGATGTTATGAGATAGTCGAGATAATGATGATGATGTTATGACTAATAATTGATGATAAATTATGTGTAGTGGCAAATGGACCCCCTTCTGTGCAGTATACTTATTATGTTATTTATTGAATTACTAGGTGATCTCTGATCTATCTGGACTTGCTATGACTTTGTTATTTCCTTGGATTCTGCGCTTCTCCAGGTAAGTCCTCCGGGGCTTACTCAAGTTAGAACCTCATGCCTGATGTGTCATATAGTGTGTAGGTGTCGCATCCTGCATATTCATGTAGTATCATTCTTAGGTTGCACAAATTAATCGAGCATCCGTATTCTCTTTGCGTATGGTAGAATGGCCGTTAAATTGTGAGTCCTAGAGTCATTTGCTAGGGTCATAGGACGGTCCAGTCCCATCGGGCTTAGTCCTCATCGAGTCAGACTGTTAAATTGACGAGCATGTCTATTGATACGATTGATGATGTTATGATATTGAACGCGACCGGTTCCCGCACTAACGAGCATGGGTGCGGGAGTATAAAACGCGGTCGGTTCCTGCACTAACGAGCATGGGTGCGGGAGTAGGAGAGGGACATGCCACTTGGCATTCTGTGCGGGATCCCATTTAATCGCTTTCTGCATATATATATATAAACTGCTAGCATGCTTGAGTGTTTAATATTTCCGCACTGCATTAGAGCATCCTTTATTTAGGTATAGGCATATTATATGTCCTCAGCGAGGTCTTCAGGGCCCGCATGAGTGTCTCGACCTTGACTTCGTGGTTAGTTTCAAGTACCCATACCTTGCTTGATCATGTGCTGTTGTGACGGGGGATATCTTATGGCGCAGTGAGAGGGAGAGAATGACCGACTTGAACTCTACCCTTTTGCTACTTATTTCCTCGTATTTGGTTTTGACCCAGCTTCGCCGAGGCAAGTTGTATTGTCAGTCTCCTTTCTTTATGTCTTGAACTATAAAAGGTTTTGAGCGACTTAGTCGAGTAGGACAAGTTATGGTCCCTAATGGACCGCTCTCGAATTTAGGGTGTGAAATCCCTTCTTTTAGCACTCGCACCTTGTTTTGAAACTCAACCGGTACTTGAATTGTAAGATCCGAATGAAGGTATCCAATCCTTCGAAACGTAACCCGAATATTTATATTTGGGCCGTTACAAAGGTGGTATCAGAGCTTGGGTTGTGCGATTCGAGTACAAAATGGGTTGAAGTATGGTTTTGAAAACCGCCCAATGTTTTTACAGGGTTTTAAAGAGTTTTTAAAGGGGCAAAATGAATTTAATATGGCTAAATTAATGAACCTAGCTTAATAAACTTGATTTAAAAAAAGGGGGGGGGGGAATCGAATGGGTAGGAAGGCGATTGACCATCCCTATTGGATGTAGATTTGGGAAGGGGTAGGCAAATCTTAGCTTTATACTTTACAGAGGGCCTGAAAGACTCCAAGGAGGTTGCACCGTGGTGGTTGGAGTAGCGGGTTAGGATATAGAGGCCGAGAGGATAGCTGCCCCTCCGGTCAGTTGCCCCTCGAAGGGCAACTTCTAGATAGCTTCTGTGACCTTATATAAATTGAACCTAAGAGCGATCCCCCTCGAAGGGGATCAGGTTAATTATTGCTAATTGATTCTGTGCTGAATGTTGCATTCCTTGAGCAAGAATTCTGTTAATCTGTTAAACCTATGTTGGCTATGAGTTGAACTTCTATGTGAACGGGATAGCGGGAGAATCCTTCCTTACTCTATAGTCGGGATTTCAGTACTTGTAAAGCAATCTTTTCCATTATTCAACTGCTTGTTTCATTTTCTTTTATTTCTCCTTCTGTTCAACAGATTTCTAAGGTTAGACAATTGTCGTAGAGTGTATTCCTTTCACTCCATTTTCCTCATCTCTCATGCCTCTAAAGGATGTCTTATCGATTCTTTCCTTTTCCTTCTTTGCCTTCCTTTTCCCTTCCTTTCTTTTCTCTCCTTTACTATTCTTTTCTTCTCCTTCCCTTATTTTATTTTCTTCTATAGATGTTCCTATCGAGTCTTCTCTTTATGATATTAGCGTCTTCCACGGAAAATTGGGTTGGAATCTAATCATATTCGAGATTTCTGTTCGGGTGCATTGATTACTTAAGTGTGTGATGGAGTATGATACTTGACACCATAGGTCATGCCATGAGTTAATTAATGTACTGGAATATCAACTTCGAATGATCTAAGATTCTCGACATGATTTTGAGTCTAAAGGAATGGGTTGTTTTGTCGAGTCATCTCTCTCGATTCTTGCAATGATCAATAGGTGCCTTCTTGTCATTAGACTTTATCTAGGGCTTGGCCATCCTTCTTTAGGAAGATAATTCAAGTACTCTTCTCTCTTACCCAAATGAGTCACACAAGCATTCCACGGGAAATGGGCTCCTGAGTCAGCTAGTTGATGTTGCTCCTTGAGGTTTCTGTTTAGTTGTAATTGTAGTCCCATATGTGATTACATGACCTCACATAACATTATATTAAATACGTGTCCTATTCAGATAATTGTTTATTTGAATATATGTCCCTATATCGTTGTCATTCTCGGACTGTGACCTCTTCTTAAGTCTTGTTATCCTTAGTCTTAGTCTGTATTTGACTTCGTAAGGTATCCGGGTTATTCGCTTTTGCCTCTCCCCTATCCTTGTTAACTTGGACCCCTGTGTTATCTTATGGAAGAAGTATCGACATGAGGAAGAGAACAACTGGCTAGATAACAATGAAGTATAGAGTGGCGCAGCGGAAGCGTGGTGGGCCCATAATCCGCAGGTCCTAGGATTGACGTCCTCAGCAGCCTTGAAGAACAGGCACGTCTCAGGGATCGTAGTCAGTAGATCTGATTCATATATATTCCTTAGGAAGGGGGCGTTCCCCATTCGAGCTACTAACCTTCCCTGTGATGGTTGAGAATGATGATGTGTGCAATAGGATTAGCTTACTAAATGGACTAGTGTTTCTAATGCTGGAGCTATGTTGTGGTGGTTATAGATGATAATGATGTGGTGGTTACTCATGCTAATGATTTGATAGTTGTTAATATGGTAGTTATAATGTAGAGTAGATGCTTGCTGATCTTCTTTCCTTCCTTCTCTTTTGTTTCCTTTTTCTTATTCATGAGAGTTGAGGTTCTTTTATGGAATAGTCTGAAGAGTGATAAGAGAATTAGAAGCCGTAGGGTTCGATCGATGTTTGGGTAAGATAGACTCATAGGAAGGAGACCTTGAGTTAGGCAAGACCGAGTGAGTTGCTAAGGGCTGAGAGAAAACGGTGATTAAGGATTTGCAGATGAGCCTTCTAGGTAGGCCTTAGGTGGGCATAGGATAAAAATGGCAAGATTGTGGAGATGAGATCGTAGTGTGGGTGAGTAATTTTGGCCGAAGGATATGGTAAGTTGGTTTAGGTATCTTGAGGGAGGATATGAGAAGACTAAGGCGTGTACGATTGAGGACTCTCGTGGGAAGGAGGTGATGATAGATAGGTTATGGTACTAGGAATGGTAGCAATGTTGTCGAGGAGCGAATTGTGGGTGACGTTAATGCTTGAGTGGCTAGGATTGATTGAGAGATTGTAGACCTTAGGACTTAGGGTATTCGTACCGTGAGTAGAATAGACTTTGGTAAAGAATGAATAATGGATATCGTTAAGGTTGAGTAGGCTAGGTATGCGTAAGGGATTTTGGATCTTGGGATTCGAGGTGTATATGTTGGAGGATAGGATGTGAGATATGTACTTGGGAATTGCTCATGTGGCATTGGAGATACTTGCTAGCGTGTAACTAGAAAATAATTAGAGGCGCTACCAAATCTTGTTTTTAGGGTACGTGTAGAGATTAGGAAATTTGAACTTGGGGTTTTCTCGATTGAGGATACAGAATAAGACGATGATCCTTATAAGTTTTGTAGTGGAAGATGATCCTTTAAAGATGGATTAGTGATGATAATGGTTATACTTACGAATAGGAGAAGCAGAATAAGGTTATTAAAGTAATTTGGGAAATTTCCTCTTAAAAGTAAGAAGGGAATGAACCACTAAGGATATTGGTAGAAGGAATGACTTTCTTAAGAAGGTCTAATTTGGTTGTGCGTGGGTTGGAGGTGACCTTAGAGAATATCTATAGATGAGGAAAGGATATTGTTAGGATAGAGATGGTTTAAGGGTCACTTCGATCATGAGTATGATTGATGAATATATTTGGTTGGGAAATTTTACGTGCGGAATACACGCAACTATTCGAGTAAAGATATTGAGGCGCTGATGGTTGTCGGCAATAGAAATATATGCTTGTGACATTTTAGGAGGATTGAATAACTAAGGAATGAAAATTTTTTTGGGGGGAAAGTTGAATAGGACGACTTGTGGGGGTTGAAATCGTTTGGAGTATTAGAGAAATTTGAGCAGTAATTGGCATTTCGAGTAAGTATGTTATGTTTTTGGGAAAGGAGATCGACACTGAAGTTGATTGTGGGAATTCCGGATGCTTGATAGAATTATGATTTGAGGAACACTAGAGGCGAGATTGGAAGGTTTCTAGAATAAGAAGAAGTCGTAATTGGTATGCGCGATAGTGATTCGAATGTGGAGGTGCAAAAAAAAAAGAGAGAGAGAGATAGGGTATCGTTGGTCATGAGTCTGATTGCTTGGGGGGTGTAGGTAGAAAGGTTGTGAATGACGGATATGGGAACTAGTCTAGGTGAAGGACATGATGATACTAATAATCGCGGGATTTGGGAATTTAATAAATTGTGATGCCTTGGGTGAATTCGAATAAGAATAATATAAAATTTCTCTTGGAAAGAGGGTTGATGGTTAAGGTCGTTAAGAGGTAAGGTCTCGTTGTTCAGAATTGTAGTTTCAGGCGAGTTAGGAGTATATGGCAATAAGGAGCTAGTATAAGATGGCTTGAGGGCTCGTGATTGATTGAGGCTATAGTGGGACTCTAAATGGTAAATTGGTATTTTGAATGAGTGAAATTTCTACGACCTTTTGGGAAATTTAGAGATGCGATTCGGTTTGAAGATATTCTGGTGAGTTAGATGACTAATACATGTTGCTGACCATTTGGGTATAGGTGCGGTTGAGGAGACCATATGGGCCATGATATGGGTTTAGCTCTAGTTGGCTCTAACTTAGAATTTGGCCAGTGAGGACAATTGGTAGTGATGGGAATTTCCGGCCTAGGTGAGTAGGGTGCTTGTGTCATTTAGGGTATGTGAGCAACTTAGGAAATGAACCTTTACTTGCGATATTGAGGATGCGGAATGTGAGGATGTAACTATGTGGGGATGGCAATGTGGGTTGGTTCTTTAGAGGTGGATTAGAATGAGTGTGCTTAGGATAAGAGTAGTAGAGCGATTCGGGGACTTGTAGAGATATTGATCAGATGGACTCTTAAGGACATAGGAGAAATGAGGGAATTCAGTAGGAAATGCTTAGATCGATCATGCACTCGATAGAGGTTTTGATTAGAGTTTGGAATATTGGGTTTGACCTATGATTACTTGGAGAGCTATGAGTTCAGATATATGGACCTTGATTGGTTAGGTAGGAAGTCGGGATTGTGAGCTCGAGATCTTTAGTGAACTGATTCCTAGAGGATTCGTTGACCTGAGCTTGAGGTATATAGTGGGTGAATTTAGGATAGGCTTGATCCTTGGGTTTGTATGAATGAAATTGAAGAGGATACCTATGGGTTCTAAGGGAAGTAGTATGTGGTGGTATTTAAGGATTGTAGCATGATCTAAGTTGGGTGAGCCTGGCTTAGATTAGACCCTGGCCTCGAGGATTCGATGGTGAAGTATGAGTAGGATGGTTCCATTCTGTTCGAGTTGATAGCAAAATGCAGATTTCCCTGATTTTATGACTTGTTGATGATGTGATCTACTAATGATGAGATTTGATGTGTTGATGTGTTGATGTGTTGCCCCTTGATAAAATGACATCCCTGTTAGGATGAATTAGGCTATGTTGATATTTCAATGGATGATGATTGGCTATGTTAGCTATGATTTGGTAGGTTGTTGTTCGCGATGAGGGTAATAATAGGGGAATAGGCGTATGTAAAATAGGAGAATAAAATAAAGTGCAACTAGACTATCTCCCTGTCCCAAACAAATAATACAAGAATCCCCTCCCTTGTAGTAGTAGGGTAATTCAGGATCGAATCCACGAGGAGGTAGGTCAGCGCTTCCTTTGTTGTACTCACGATCAATGCTTTCGACCTCAGCAGACACTCGATATCGAGTATACTGGTCGATATCGACCTCAGTTCTGGTCGATTTCCTAGCGCAGTTCCTGCAGAAGACAAAACAGCAAGTCGACGTCGAGCAGAGACCTCGATATCGATGTTAGTACTCGATATCGACCCTTAAAGTCGATTTCGATGCTTGTCACAGAAACTGTTTTTGTAACCAATTTGTCGGAAAAGGATCCGAAGACAATAGAATGGAGAGGGAAGATGAACAGAAGCAAAACTAAGACTTTTATGAAGAATTTAATGAATTAAAAAGCTTCCAAAGTCGGGGTTTTATGCCACAACGATAACAATGCAAGTTTCATGCTAAAAATATGAACTTTAATGTCTTTCCGTCAAATAACTTTCGTTATCAACACTTAGGTGATTAGAGGCTCTCGCATAATTCCTAAGAGTTACTATCCAATTCATGAGTAATTCAAGTTCGCAATATGAGTGGTTTTCGCTTCAACAATGCAAACAATGAATCTCCCTAACTTTCGCAAAGGATCATGCATGTGGTAGGAGACGGAATCGCATAAAAGTCATACCTTTGATGCACTTACCTCACATTGCTATCGTTGGGCTCACCCCGACCCTAGAAGTGGGTTGACTACTCGCTCCTCATCATGCACATCATCATCATTGTTATTGAAAGAAAGCTACTTTGAATTAAAACTCCGAAAGAAAGTACAACCGAACAAGCCACTCCGCTTTCGCCTTACAACTCCACTCGGCCACTCTCTCTCTCTCTTGCAACTGAATTCTCTGCGTGTGTATATGCCTAAACTCAGCCCTAATGGCTTCTATTTGTAGATGACGATAAGGACTCGAAACCTTATCTTTATTCTCTATGATAAATAAATAAATAAATAAAAAAGTAAAAGCTAAAACTTCATGGTGAAATCAGCCTCCTCATGATAGAGCTGATGTTGATGATAGGAAATTTCGACCTTTGGATAGATATTGCAAGCATTGGATAAAATTCTATCAAAATCGGAGTCGAATTTCTCTGCTGGCATGGTCGATATCGACCCTTCCACTCGATATCGACCCCTCCAAAATCTTATCTCGAGCTTCTCCTTCTCCTACTCGACTTCTATCAACTTGGTCGATCTGGCAGCATCGATATCGACCTCCAGACGTCGATATCGACCTCTTCTGTGTCGAGATGCTCTGTTTCCTTTCTGCTCGATTCCTATGTCTCGATGTACTCGATGTCGAGGTCTTCAGTCGATTTCGACCTCTTCAGAAGACTTCGAGTTCTTTTTCCGCTCTTCTGAATTCATCCATTTTCATCCTGTTTTCTGCGAAATCACATGGAAACTCGTGCAAACCCATATATTTGACATTTAAGCATAAACTACACTATTCCCATGTTTTCCCATTAATGTGCATGCAAAAGACAACAAAATGAATTCATATGTGCATAGAAAATATGGCAATTTGCGCGCACATCAAACACCCCATACTTAAGCTTGCTTGTCCCCAAGCAATACTCTTAATGGTCATTCAGGGGAAGAAAGTAAACCCTCAACATCATAGATTCATTTTTCATATGTCCCTACAATCAATTGCCATCCTCGAGAAGGTACTTATGTCAACCAAGTCCATGCCTGTGCATAAAAGCAATTTCATACTTATAAAGGAGGTAATATGCAAAAAACAATTTTAGCGACATTGCATTAATAATCAAGAGGATTTTCTTCATGCTTGTGAGAAGTGGATTGGTAAAAGGCTAAAGGTGGGCTAATATTTGGCCATGTGGTGTTAAATCCGGGGAAGTACACTTTCTTTCCAAAATATTCCACATTCCTCCTTCATAATGTCTCACCTTTCACTCATCGTTCAATGCTTTTTTTCACTTTAATGCTTTTACCTCTCTAACCTTAGCACTGTCTTCTCGCGAGTCGCAAACATGGGTGTCATGAATGGCCCCGGATACTTAGTACTTTGGACTCCTCACCTTTGTGTCCCATCTCGCTGAACTATTATCTCAGCGAGCAGGGTCGACCTACCTTTATCTCCTGAGGTGATCGGATTTTTTCTCGCTCATTTAATTTTCCATATTGTATCATTCCTGCCAACAACTTTATAAATGCACAACTCCATATAACTCCAAAGATGTCATCCATTCAAAAAACTTTGTCCCCGGATAGGGTATAAGGTAAAAAATGGACAATATGTATATGTGGAGCAATAATGATCATGATAAGTCTCATATATGGCTTTGTGAATATGCGCAGGTAAGGCTAGGATATGAACTTTGCTTGTACGGAATAAAAAATCCTCCATCATCTTATCATGCATATGTCAAAAGCAACTTCAAATTTTCATCTCCTTTATGATTTTCTCAAAAAAATTGCACTTCATTGGGACTTCCCTTAACTAGGCAATCTCATGTTATATCTCTAATGAATCTAATTTTGCATCATAGAGCTCTTTTTTATACTTCCATGACTCTCTCTTTTCCAAAATTTTTGATGGGGGTCATTTAAAATAAATATGCATTAAAATAGATATGCAACCCTAAACTAAGCATGAATATGCAAATAAGCCTTTCCCCCACCCCATACTTAAAATTTACAGTGTCCTCACTGTATTAGAACTAGGGTTAAGAAGAAAACTTACTAAACCGTCACAAATTTCAGGAGTTTGAAGAAGACAGCAGGGAAGGTCGATATCGACCCTTTACATCGATATCGATGTCTCTCTTGATTTCTGCTCGGGCTTCAGGGTGATTCGGCTCGATCACAAACCCTATCCATGTCGACCTTGAGGTCGATTTCGATGCCCGACATCGATTTCGATGCCCTTTCTGTGTGCTTTTCTCTCTCCTGCAATTTGAAAACTAAACACAAAATATGCAAAACAATAAAGTGTCTAAAACAAAAACAAAAGCTGTCTTAAAACCAAAACTAAGTCTTTGTTACAAGCTCTAGATTTTTAAGTCGCTAGGCCGACTTCTTCCTTTGCGCTTTTCAAGGTGGCATCTGTAGAGCCCATGTGGCTTGGGCCTCAAATATCACTCCTTTCTTGTCCCGTAGCTGCATTCCCCCGGGATTGATTTGATTCACCGTGAATGGACCTAAGCTCTTATCCTTGAATCTTGTAGGGAACCAATGGTCTTTAGATTTGGCAACATAGACCTTGTCTCCTATCTCATATTGGCTTGAACTATCTTCGGATATCCTACATAAACGCACATGCCAAGGCACACCTCTTCCAAATAATGATAAGTCCTTAATTGTAATTGAACAAGAAGAATCCGTACCTTGACTTACCTTCTTCTCCGTCTGTGGCTCAGGTCGATGTCGATGTGCAGAGGTCGATATCGACCCCTGTTGTACACCTGTAGGATCAGTCGATTTGGGGAGAACAGACTCGATATGATCAGGTCGATTTCGACCCTCAGAGGTCGATATCGAGGTCTCCTCGCCTCTCTTCTCAGCGCTGATGGTGGTCGATTTCGATAGGGTGTGGTCGATATCGACCCTTGACCCCGATTTCGATGCTTCCTCTTTTCCTCCGTCGACCCCATACTTATGACCTGTCACAGAATCTTGAACATTAGTGGTCGATATCGACTTACCTGGGTCGATTTCGATGTCCTGTTGAGCTCCTTCATTCAAGATTGCTTTAACTTCCTCTACTTGGGCTTCTTTGATGGCTTTTATCTCCATTGGCCCTTGACTTGCACCGTCTTGTTGAAGGAATACTCTATTACTTCATCACTAATTGTGAGTGAGAGCAAACCTTTCTTCACGCTAATGTTGGCATCGACGGTTGCTAGGAATGGCCTACCTAAAATAATTGGACAAGCAGGGTCCTCCGCTATGTCAACAACTAGGAAATCAGCGGGGACGAAGAATTTACCTACTTGTACTGGCACATCTGTCACTATCCCAGTTGGAATAACTACGGTATTGTTAGCCATGTATAATCTTGCATCTACGGGCTCCAGAGGACCTATCTGTACCTTGTGCCAAATGGTTAGTGGCATCATGCTAACGCTAGAGCCCAAGTCAACTAAAGCATTAAATTTGAATTGACCTAGACCTATAGCGATAGAAAACTTACCTGGGTCCGCCCGCTTTTGTGGTAGCTCCAACCTGTTGCATTCCTCTGCGATCTCAGAGAGCGATCGCTTCTTACCCAAGATGTCTTTAAGGAACCTCACATAAGATGGCATCTCGTGAAGTGCCTCTGTGAATGGTATAGAGACATTAAGCCCTTGGAGCATCTTCACGAACCGTTGGAACTTCTTTTCCGCTGGGTCCTTAGTCACCTTTCTAGTTGGGAATGGCAACACCTTCTTCCTTCCTGCGGCTGTAGTGAGGTCGATATCGGCAGCAGTGGGGTCGATATCGACTGGAAGAGTCGACTTCTGTGGTGACACAGAATTAGGGTCGACATCGACAGGAGGGTCGACATCGATGTCACTTTGGTCGATATCGACAGGGGTGGTCGATATCGACGTCTGTTCTGGCTCCTTCTCCTCCACTTTTCGCTCGGGCGTTTGTAATTGACGCCCACTCCTTAGATTTACTGCCGCGATATGACCTGTGGTTTTGCCCTTTTGGTTGGGCACAGTGGATCCAGGGAGTGATCCGGACGCTTTGGGCATTGCTTCCGCCAATTGACTCATTTGAGTCTCCATGTTGCGCTTCCAAACGTCGATCTCCCCAAGTCTAGAATTGATGCCCTGCAGCTGAGTATGGACGGAGTTATTGGCTTGTTTGAACTCAGCGTGGTTCCTCCGCATCTCATCAAGGATGATTTGTAGGTCATCTTTCTTAGTCTCCCGCTCAGGGTGCCCTGGTGCCCTATAGGTTGGGGGATCCCTTTGATAGAACCTTTGATCACCCCAATTTTGTTGATTGCCCCCTCCATAGGGGCCTCTCGTCCATTTGACCTCCTCATGTTGTTCCGCCATGGATACTTGCTCAGTATGTGGACAGGCACTGGTGTTATGCCTTATTGAACCACACTCCTGACAAGGTTGATTGTTGCTCAGGAACCTTACTTGCTTTTGAAGGCGGCGTGTTTGATCGTTATGGAATTGTTGCCGTACTTCAGGATCTATCTCCCTTGGAGGCTCATATAGTGGCATAGATGGGGCAGGCCTTGCATCATAGGCCGCAGCAGCCCCATAGGTGTTGTCGAAGTTCACAAGCCTCTCAATGGTCTCCCATGCCTCCGTTGGTGTAAGCTCAATGTACCGATAGGAGGTATATGAATTGATCCTCTCCTTATTCGGCGCATCAAGGGCGTTATAAAAGATCTCTTGGATGACATATGGAAGTTGCCCATGCGTCGGGCATGATCTCAGCAAGTCTTTAAAGCGCTCCCACGCCTGTGCTAGGGTTTCACCTGGCTTTTGTTTGAAAGCCGTGATCCTTTGTCGTAGCATTGCCGTTTTAGAAGGTGGGAAGAATTTGTTCAAGAATGCATCTTTCACTTCCGCCCATGTCCTTAGCGATCGTGGAGCCAAACTTTCAAGCCATTGTAATGCCTTTCCTGCCAAAGACCATCGAAAAGATTTTAGTCGCACATACTCTAAGTTTACTCCATCAGCAACTGTTTCACATAAATCCATAAAAGTAGAGATGTGTTGCAGGGGGCATTCATTATGTCTTCCTTCAAAAGTATTTCTTTTAATCTCAGATAGGAAGTTAATTTTCAGTTCATAATTGGAGTGAGGAATTATAATGGCAGATTCAGGAACATGAAGCGGCGGATGCATGTATTGCATCGCCGTCTGTGGATACTGATTGAGCCGCTCTTGGGCTTGTCTGCGCGCATCCTCCTCCCTGTCAGCACGGGCTCGCTCAGCAGCAGCAGCGGCCCTTTCAGCAGCGATTGTAGCATTGTGGTCCTCGATTTCCTTTCTCAACCGCTCTATGATCTCAGCCTGCGTCTCGTTGTCAGCCATGATGCGAATTGCTTTGTTGCGAAGATGGTAGAAACGTTCAGGCTCGTCAATTGGTTCCAGGATAGGTCCGCGATCAGAACGTCGCATAAACCTGCAGAATAAGCTTAGAAAAAGATCGTGATTAACTTAGGTGGCGATTGATTGCCTCCCCGGCAACGGCGCCAATTTGTTCGATTTGAGGGTAATAATAGGGGAATAGGCGTATGTAAAATAGGAGAATAAAATAAAGCGCAACTAGACTATCTCCCTGTCCCAAACAAATAATACAAGAATCCCCTCCCTTGTAGTAGTAGGGTAATTCAGGATCGAATCCACGAGGAGGTAGGTCAGCGCTTCCTTTGTTGTACTCACGATCAATGCTTTCGACCTCAGCAGACACTCGATATCGAGTATACTGGTCGATATCGACCTCAGTTCTGGTCGATTTCCTAGCGCAGTTCCTGCAGAAGACAAAACAGCAAGTCGACGTCGAGCAGAGACCTCGATATCGATGTTAGTACTCGATATCGACCCTTAAAGTCGATTTCGATGCTTGTCACAGAAACTGTTTTTGTAACCAATTTGTCGGAAAAGGATCCGAAGACAATAGAATGGAGAGGGAAGATGAACAGAAGCAAAACTAAGACTTTTATGAAGAATTTAATGAATTAAAAAGCTTCCAAAGTCGGGGTTTTATGCCACAACGATAACAATGCAAGTTTCATGCTAAAAATATGAACTTTAATGTCTTTCCGTCAAATAACTTTCGTTATCAACACTTAGGTGATTAGAGGCTCTCGCATAATTCCTAAGAGTTACTATCCAATTCATGAGTAATTCAAGTTCGCAATATGAGTGGTTTTCGCTTCAACAATGCAAACAATGAATCTCCCTAACTTTCGCAAAGGATCATGCATGTGGTAGGAGACGGAATCGCATAAAAGTCATACCTTTGATGCACTTACCTCACATTGCTATCGTTGGGCTCACCCCGACCCTAGAAGTGGGTTGACTACTCGCTCCTCATCATGCACATCATCATCATTGTTATTGAAAGAAAGCTACTTTGAATTAAAACTCCGAAAGAAAGTACAACCGAACAAGCCACTCCGCTTTCGCCTTACAACTCCACTCGGCCACTCTCTCTCTCTCTTGCAACTGAATTCTCTACGTGTGTATATGCCTAAACTCAGCCCTAATGGCTTCTATTTGTAGATGACGATAAGGACTCGAAACCTTATCTTTATTCTCTATGATAAATAAATAAATAAATAAAAAAGTAAAAGCTAAAACTTCATGGTGAAATCAGCCTCCTCATGATAGAGCTGATGTTGATGATAGGAAATTTCGACCTTTGGATAGATATTGCAAGCATTGGATAAAATTCTATCAAAATCGGAGTCGAATTTCTCTGCTGGCATGGTCGATATCGACCCTTCCACTCGATATCGACCCCTCCAAAATCTTATCTCGAGCTTCTCCTTCTCCTACTCGACTTCTATCAACTTGGTCGATCTGGCAGCATCGATATCGACCTTCAGACGTCGATATCGACCTCTTCTGTGTCGAGATGCTCTGTTTCCTTTCTCCTCGATTCCTATGTCTCGATGTACTCGATGTCGAGGTCTTCAGTCGATTTCGACCTCTTCAGAAGACTTCGAGTTCTTTTTCCGCTCTTCTGAATTCATCCATTTTCATCCTGTTTTCTGCGAAATCACATGGAAACTCGTGCAAACCCATATATTTGACATTTAAGCATAAACTACACTATTCCCATGTTTTCCCATTAATGTGCATGCAAAAGACAACAAAATGAATTCATATGTGCATAGAAAATATGGCAATTTGCGCGCACATCAGTTGTTATTCTTGTTATGATTATTTGCATGATAATTCCTGATGGACCGACTTTAGTTATATTGATATATGATATCCTGAGTTGCTTAAATGCTGATCATGATAACATCTTGAAATTGATTGATTGAAACTGATCTGGAAAATGAACCTAGGACGTGGAATATGGGATTATCCCTTAGAGGTGAATGTTGCCACCTCTTGAATCCTTGAAACTTGATTGACTGACATAGAGAGAAAATATTTGGATTTGTAAGGCTTTGATGGTTTTTAGGGGGGAAAAATGATTTTAGTCTCGAGGACGAGACTTGTTTTTAGAGGTGGATGATGTAAAGACCGAGATTTTTTAAATATTATTTCTATAATTATAGATTTTATTTTCGATTTTCGATTTTATTTAATTTTTAAAACTACAAAAAAAAAAATTCGAAGATTTTCGTCCTCGAGCAGGCGATTTATTTTAATTCTTTCGAGACGAATTCCGGCATGAACCTAATATTTGATTTGAAATGAATTTATTTCCGCTTTATTATTCTGTGGCTTGAAAATATTTTCGAGTTTCATTATCCTATTCAAATTCGAATAATTATTTTAAATTTATTTTAATCACTCGTGTTAAGGTCGGAAAGCGGGTTTCAAGATTTATTCCGGGTATTTAATTTGACTTTCTCCAATAGTACCTTTCAGCCACCCTAAGCCCACTGCATTACCACCTAGGCACCTACCCCTTATTTCATCTTGTCAACTCCATTCCTACCATCCCCCTATATCTCTAGCTACATAAACACATCCCCCCACACACACACAAACCCATTGCCCTGTTGTTCATTAGCTGAGAGCCATCACCATTCCACCTTGACCTTTAATCTCTTCTTTCGTTCTGATTTCCGAGCACCCCATCTCAGCAGCTCCATCTTCCTCCTCCCCTCCTTCTTCATCAACAATCCCTTGGCACCCATTTCCATTTCCACTTCCTCCCTTCCCTGTGCTTCCTCCATTTTCGACAGCAACACATCACACACAAAAACCCAGCTTACACTTAACTCTCCTCTCCGTCACCTCTGTCCGGGCGCACCTCCGGGTGACCATCACCAGCCGAGCACCATCCCCATGGCAGGGCCTGCTTAGCCGCTCCGGGAAGCCTTCTCCTTTCTTGTTGCAGCCCTGTGTTCAGTCCGAGGAGTCATGCTAAGCCGAGATCAAACCTCCGGCGAGCCCTCGAACCCACGGTGAGCACCCCGCAACCTTCCACTTTCAATTTTCGTTTGCTTGCTCTTAGAGGCCTTTCCGTCCTCCGTCGTTTTGAACCTGGAGAGAGAGGGTGGTGCGAGAGCGTTGAAGAGTGAGCATAATAGCGAGTCGGCAAGGTCGAGAGCGGGGATGGCGAGAACGAGAGGTCGAGGGTGGCGAAGACGTGAGTGTGAGAGCGGGCGCGAGTGCGAGCGATTGGGAGAGAGCATGGGCGAGGGAGCGGGAGTAAGCATGGTGAGGAATCTGGCCGAGGTCAGAGCAAGGCTGAGGGCGAGAGTGCAGGAACGGGATATTGATCGAGAGACCAGGGAAGGAGACGAAGCCAGAGGGAAGGGGAAGAAGAAACGTGAGCTGAGTGGGTGGGCCGGTTCTTTTTTATTTTATTTCTTTGGGTCAGGTATGTAGATGAGAGTTGGGCTGGGTTTACATATTTGGGCCGGATATTTTGTTTAGAGTGCAAAAGGATAGCTTGGGCTCAATAATTTTGTGTTAAAATTCAGAAAGGAGTTAATTGAAATTGGTCTATTTGGAATTTAATTGGAATTGGTCCGGTTTTGGTTTTATTTATTTATTTATTTATTACTTATTCTGAATTATTTAATTATTATTTAATCATTATGATTTCATTTATCATTTAATTGACTATTGTTCAAATACTTATTCATTGGCTATTTTCTAATGTGTTAAAATATTTAAGTGCTTGTGTAACTATTTGGTTGTTTTAAGGAGTTAATATATATTATTTGAAATGTTTCTAAAATGTCAGAATTTAGTAAGATAGAGATTTTGAAATAAGTTATGACTGAATTATTTTAATAGTATAATTTTTTTGCAAGTTGGCTAAAGGTGCAATGTTTTATAAATGGCATTTGGCTAAGTATGATTTTAAAAGAATTGTTTGATTATCGACTTGATTTTCTTGAGATTTAAATGGCTCCGACTAACTTTAAAACCGACTTATTTGGACTTAACTTGGAAAATTGTTTGAAGAGTCTTACTTGTGAATTTATGTGAATATGTTATGGATATGAGTTCCAAGTATGAGTTATCAAGTGATGAAATATGAGATGCTATATGATTATGCATGATAAGATGGCGAGTAAGATATTAAATGTGAGATAATTGATGGAAATGAGTTAAGGAAATTGATGTTATGAGATAGTCGAGATAATGATGATGATATTATGACTAATAATTGATGATAAATTATGTGTAGTGGCAAATGGACCCCCTTCTGTGCAGTATACTTATTATGTTATTTATTGAATTACTAGGTGATCTCTGATCTATCTGGACTTGCTATGACTTTGTTATTTCCTTGGATTCTGCGCTTCTCCAGGTAAGTCCTCCGGGGCTTACTCAAGTTAGAACCTCATGCCTGATGTTTCATATAGTGTGTAGGTGTCGCATCCTGTATATTCATGTAGTATCATGCTTAGGTTGCACAAATTAATCGAGCATTCGTATTCTCTTTGCGTATGGTAGAACGACAGTTAAATTGTGAGTCCTAGAGTCATTTGCTAGGGTCATAGGACGGTCCAGTCCCATCGGGCTTAGTCCTCATCGAGTCAGACTGTTAAATTGACGAGCATGTCTATTGATACGATTGATGATGTTATGATATTGAACGCGACCGGTTCCCGCACTAACGAGCATGGGTGCGGGAGTATAAAACGCGGTCGGTTCCTGCACTAACGAGCATGGGTGCGGGAGTAGGAGAGGGACATGCTACTTGGCATTCTGTGCGGGATCCCATTTAATCGCTTTCTGCATATATATATATATATATATATATATATATATATATATATATATATATATATATATATATATATATATATATATATATATATATACTGCTAGCATGCTTGAGTGTTTAATATTTCCGCACTGCATTAGAGCATCCTTTATTTAGGTATAGGCATATTATATGTCCTAAGCGAGGTCTTCAGGGCCCGCATGAGTGTCTCGACCTTGACTTCGTGGTTAGTTTCAGGTACCCATACCCTTGCTTGATCATGTGCTGTTGTGGCGGGGGATATCTTATGGCGCAGTAAGAGGGAGAGAATGACCGACTTGAACTCTACCCTTTTGCTACTTATTTCCTCGTATTTGGTTTTGACCCGGCTTCGCCGAGGCAAGTTGTATTGTCAGTCTCCTTTCTTTATGTCTTGAACTATAAAAGGTTTTGAGCGACTTAGTCGAGTAGGACAAGTTATGGTCCCTAATGGACCGCTCTCGAATTTAGGGTGTGAAATCCCTTCTTTTAGCACTCGCACCTTGTTTTGAAACTCAACCCGTGCTTGAATTGTAAGATCCGAACGAAGGTATCCAATCCTTCGAAACGTAACCCAAATATTTATATTTGGGCCGTTACAAAAGGCTGTTTCAGGCCTCTCTTTTAGTATATTACTAGTTTTATTTTACCCGCCCGTTGTGTGGTGTTTTAATAAACAAAATGATGATTAATTTATATTTTTTCTAAAATTTGAAGGTTATATCTATTCAAATTAAACGTAAGATTTTTTAAAATATAATAAAAAAATTGAGCAAAGGTATAATGTAGTTATATTATAAAAAAAAAAGTACTAAAATAAGTGATAATTTAATTTATGATTAATATCCTTATGACCCATTTAAATAAAATGATATTTAATAACAATAAATTATTGAAATTATTATACTTAAAATTTTCTTAAAAATAAATCAAAATCTTGAAAATTTTAAGATAAAAATAAAATAAGTGAACAAATATGATATGGCTCAAAAAGATAATACGATTTTAATTCAGAAAATATCACGTATGCGAATCGCACTAAAGTTGCAAAAGGAAAGAAGCGAAGCCAATTGAGAGACTTTACCATCGGATTCACTCTTTCTCTAATATGTGACTTAATTTGTTTTTAAAATTTGCTAAATGTTGTTAATTCATTTCAATGTATAGATGTGTCCATATTAATTTTCGAAAGCACATCGGTCGGGATGCGTACTTCTTTCTCTCAACACCATATATGTATTTTTAAGTTAGAGGTTAGTAATTACTTCAAAAAAAATGATACGTACATCGATCATTTAATTAGGAATATATTAGTTGTTATTTAGATAAAATAAATTCATTGGTTTATTTAGATAAAATTTGCCGTATAGATAGATTTATCTAATTAAGATATAAGGTTATATTGAATAGTTTATTTGATCTAAAAAAATAAGTTTTATTTTAACTAACTATATTGATTTATTAATTGACGTGGCCTAAAAAAATAATATCACTTTATTTCAGAATATGACACGTAGGCAAAAATAATCCCGTTTTAATCCAGAAAATTCCATGGATGCGAAATCGCACCAGAGGCCGTTTCCGGCCTCTACTTTAGTATTTTACTAGTTTTATTACTCGCCCGTTGCGCGATTTGTTAATAAATTTTATTATATAAACCATCTTTTAATTAATATAAATTACTACTCCATATAAAGTAAATATATAATCTTCAATATTATTAAAAAATGGTTAAAATATATTTTTATCTTGAGTCTAGATTTTATACTTTTTAATAAAAAATATTAAATGATAAAAAAGCTTACGTATTAAATCCAAAAGAAAGAAACATAGCATAAATTTCATATGTAAATTCAATCCATTTTTTTATTTATAAAAAAATAAATATAAATATTGACAATAACTTATCAATTGATATAATATTGGATAGATTATTTGATCTAAAAAGATAAGTTTTCTAACTAATTAAGATATAAGGTTGAATATTTATAAGAATAAGTGAGACCATTAATTGAGATGACAGAAATATATTGGTTTATTAATTGATATGGCTAAAAAAGATAAAATTAATCATTAGTAATTTCTTAAATTGTGGGTATATCCATTGTAAAATACAGTATAGAAAAACGTTTTTCATATCCATTAAATAATTATTTTATAAATTCAATTTAATGGTTAAAATGTATTTTGATATATCAATAGTGTATAAAAAAAGATTTAATTTATTCTGACCAAAATTTAACGGTGTAAAATGGATACTTTGTAGATTTGTTAAATTGTATTAAGGGTAAATTGCAGAAAACCACCCTTTAAATAGGGTGTTTTGTGTAAAACCACCCCTTAAAATAAAAATTACAGAAAACCACCCTTTAAAACCGTTTTCTTTACAAAGTCACACCCATCGCCAAATTTCCGTTAATTGAATATTAAAGTGCGTGAAAAATAAATTATATCTATTGTTTTTATTATTATTTTACTTTATCCAATCGGTATTAATTAATTTTTACCTTTTTAACATGTTTTTTCAAAAGTATTTTTTTTATATAAAATATCATATTTTATATATAATTTCACACTTATTAGTAAAAACACTATAAAAATAGATATAATTGATGTCTTATATATTTTAAAAAGTGTATATTACTAAAGGGGTACTTGAAGAAAATAAAATTTTAAAAAATGATATTTCATATAGTTTTTATTATTCTAAAAATATGTTCACTATTCCACATACATTTTTAGAATAATAAAAACTATATGAAACATTATTTTTTAAAAATATTTATTTTCTTCAAGTAGCCCTAGTATTACATTATTTATATGTATAAAACATAAATTACACATCAATTTTTTATAGGGTTTTTTTGTAAGTATGAAATTATTTTTTTAAAAAAAAATATTTTTTTGATATTTTATAGTGTTTTTTGCTTTTGAAAAAACGTCAAAAAGTTAAATATCAACTAATACCAATTGAATTGAGTAAACTAATAATAAAAATAAGGGGTATAATTGAATTTCCACACACTTTAACATTTAATTAACGAAAATTGGGTGATGGGTGTGACTTTGCAAAGAAAACTATTTTAACGGGTGGTTTTCTGCAATTTTCATTTTAAGGAGTGGTTTTTCGCAAAACACCCTATTTAAAGGGTGGTTTTCTGCAATTTTGCCTTGTATTAATTGTCATATTTACACATGCAAAATCTTAACCGATACTTTTTTTTAATAATTATTAATACGTTGGATAAATTATTCAAATTACTCCAACGTCATCTCAGTTAATATATTGGATAAACAATCTGCCTATTAGGATTTGGATTGGTATTATTATAATTTTTTTGGTCTAGTATATATTATTATATTTGATTAGTTAAATTGGATATGTTTTCAACAATAAGTGTATTATGTTTATAATATATATTAATTGATGTGGGCCAAAAATATAATACAATTTTATTTTAGAAAATGACACGTAAGAAAAAATAATCCCGTTTTAATCCAGAAAATTCCACGTAGGCGAATCGCAACAGAGCCCGCTTCATGCCTCTGCTTTAGTATTTTATATAGATAGATATATAGATATATAGATTTATATAGATATATATAGATATATAGAATATAGAATATAGATGACACGATTCACTTAATTAGATCGAATTGCAATATAAAATGATATATATTAATAAAGAGAGAAATAAACTGAGTAACAAGATGGTGGCATATGAATGAAGGCAACTAGCTATTCGATATGTGATGCAGCCAAGAAATTTTCCACATCTAGTTTGCGTAAGAAATGGGTTCATTGTTTTATTTTAATTGACGAGGAATAATCTCCGTGACTAGATGGTGGCATATGAATGAAGGCAACTATATATTGGATATGTCATATATGCAGCCAAGAAATTTTATTTTCCACATCTTAATTGGCGTAAGAAATGGGTTCATTATTTGATCTTCTTTCAAAGTTACTGTCCCAATCCGCGACTTGCGCCCGGCCGACCCTATCTTTTAGAATTTGTTACATATATGGCCTAATTGTAGATATTCTTAGAAAAAATTAATACTTATATATCCCGATTTAATTTTTACAATAGCTGTACTTCTAGGTACTTGAAACATACGAATTTTCAAATTCTTAATTTTATCATTCATTTATCCAGTCATGGGGCAGAGTTAGGGGAAGCGAGGGGGAGCATTCGCCCCCCTTTCATCCGACAAATCATCTATATTTGTTCTACTCCTCGATAGCTTCGTTTTAATATATTATAAGCCCCAATCCGATATCCGAGTAAAAAGTTATGAATGTTTGAAAGTTAAACACAGATTAATTATTTCAGATGTCTTTTAATAAATCACAATCCTTTTATATTTTACTTAATTTGATATTTTCGTAATATAATTCAACCCAAAAGCTTTCGAAACAAGAGGTTATATTACTAAATTCGATAATTATATAAGAAATTATGTCAGTTTAAAGTTTGTATATCTTGTTACACGTTAATGCATGTTAAGAGAACAACAAGTTATATATTGACTTTATAGGTTTCAAACGATATATTTTTAGACGAAAAGAATGTTGTTATATATTAAAATATATCAGTTTTTTCGTTTAAAGAGAAAAAATATATAAGAATTAATGACACGGTTTTAAACTAAAACACCACCGTTTTAAACAAAAAATTGTGGTTTGAACTAAAAAAACGTTGTGTTAAACTAAAATATCATTTTTTAGTGTCTGAAACATGAAATATGATTCTTATATAATATTTCATCAAACATCCACAAGAAATTGGTGTACGTTGAAGTTTGAGTTTTTAATGCAACTAGTGTTTAAGTTTGATTATTTTTAATAGAAAAAAATATTTTCAATCGTACGTATATTTTGAGTTTCGAATCATTAGATAACCTATTTTATCAGAAATTATAAAAATACTATATAAAAGCAATGAATTTAATAAATTAATTCATTCTAGTGGTGGATTACAATAAACCACTCAATGTACATAAAAATAACATGTTATATAAAGTATAAAAAATAGATGATAAAACACTAATTCTAATTTCTACAGTCAAATCAAACTACCAAAAAATATTCAAAATCCTAATTTAGAAATTTAATAGTCATAGTAACCCAACAATTTATGGAATTTTTTTTTGAAATATTCACAAATAAATAAATAATTATGAAAATATTCACTGTTTTAAACATTTTACAAAAATATTCATTTTTTGCAGGTCCGTCAGAAAAACGCGTTTGAAACCGCGTTTTATGGGTAAAATCTGAAAATAGATTGGCGCACGGGAGGGGGTTTGAAAATTGCCAAAGAAACGCGGTTTGAAACCGCGTTTCTTGGTCAAATGTCCACCTGGCATGATGACTGGAGGCAGGCGCTGATGTGGCACAGAGAAAAGCGGTTTCAAACCGCGTTTCTCTGTGTGATTTCAGAAAAAAAAAGTCAAAGATTCCCCCTAAAAACGCGGTTCCAAACCGCGGTTTATGTGCCGCATTAATTAAACCCTACCGAAACCGCTTCCTACCCCATTAATATCATCTTCAACCTCCAAACATCAACAACCGGCGGTTCCCTTCCAAACCCAACCCAAACCCTCGCCCCCATCCTCTCCAATTACCATCATCTTCAACCTTCAACTGAAGAATCGTTCATCACCCCTCACTTCTCATCCGAAAATACAAAGGTTAGTGTTTTTATTTTTTGTGTTGTATGTACTCGGTTTTTTTTTTTTGATTGTAAACGTGGGCAAAAGCCCTTAGATTATTGAAGCATTAGGAAATTTAGAATAGATTATTGAAGCAATAGGAAATTTTGAAAGTTTTGATAGTATAAGTTTGGTTTTGATAGTTTAAGTTTGGTTTTTTTGATGGTGATGGATTTTTTTTTTTGGTAATAAAGTGATGAAATTTGAATGTTGTAGAGTTCTATTTTGTGATGGAGGATTAGTATAGATATGAAATAATGAGTTGAATCGATTGTGAATTGAAATTGTGGTTAGTATAGATATGAAATTGTGAGTTGATGTTGATAGTATAGATATGAAATTGTGAGTTGAAATTGTGATTAGTATAGATATGAAATTTGTAATTGTTGAAACGAGAAGATGTTAATTTCGGTTGTGTGAATTGATTTTGTAGATGAGAAATTGTGATGGTTGATTATACATGAAATTGTAAAAATATATTTATAAAAAAGATGTTAATAAGTTAATAAGTTTAGAGTTTACAAATATAATTTTAGAGTGTATTATATACTTAAGTTAATAAATTTGGATTCACAACATATTTTTGATAGTATAAATTTAGATTCACAAAATAGAAGAAGAAGATATTTGAATTAGCAAAAAATATAGGAGCGTGGAATTTAATTAGCATACAATAACCAGAGAAGAGATTGTATGTTATTGTAAGAGAATAGAATTCAATCAGAACTGAAGCGATTGTAGGAGAATAGATTTTGATTCACATATATGAATTTAGATTCAGAACCCTTGTTTTTTGTAAGTTTGTAAAAAATACTTTCTTTCTGTTAGGGAGTTATAAATGGAAATGCAACTAAATCCTGGTCCGCTCAACAACGAGCTGCTCCACAGACAACATCTCCACAGGTCAACTGATGTATGGACTCGCGAGGAATATGTAAGTATATACTATTTTCACCAAGTGTTAAAACTAAATTGAATGGAACATATAGATCGGATCCCTAATGTTTGTAAGAGTTACATTTGCAGACGAATGGTGTTATCCAACATAGGATGCACTTGCGAAAGTTCGGGAGAGATCTAGCTGCCGACCCTCGAGTCCTACAGTATATACAGTTGGCAGGATTTCAATGTATATACAAGCTTGGGTCCACGTTCGAGATAGACAATGAATTAACGACAACGTTAATAGAGAGATGGAGACCTGAGACCCATACCTTTCACTTGAACGTTGGGGAGGCGACAATCACGCTCCAAGATGTGTCAGTTCTATTAGGTCTGCGTGTTGATGGTCTTCCAGTTACTGGATCTGCATGGTACGATTGGCCAGACATTGCAGAAACATTGCTTGGGCAAAGACCCCCGGCGAATCAGATTAGGGGATCTTCGGTGAAGGTGGCTTGGCTACGACAGCTGCTCCAGGTGGCCTTACCAGAAGATGCTGAGCAACATGCCATTCAGTGCCAAGCTAGGGCATACATTTTGTTGCTTATGGCTGGGGTTCTGTTTGCTGATAATAGCGGCGGCCAGGTGCAATTACTTTACCTTCCATTGCTAGCAGACTTGGAGGCTGGTGGCCAGTATAGTTGGGGAAGTGCAACCCTTGCTTTCCTCTATCGCCAGCTTTGCAGAGCTATATCGCGAGAGAAGTCTGAGATTGTCGGTCCCGTCATATTGTTGCAGGTATGATACATGTTACATTTGTCATCTCATATATTCGATAAATGTGTTAACTCGTTAATTGTACGAAATTACTAGTTGTGGGCATGGGAGAGGATCTCCATTGGAAGGCCCAGATGCTTGAACTTGGTCGACATTGATGGTGATGACCAAAATGCGATTCGAAGGGCTAGAAGGAAAGAGGCGCGAAAGAAGACAGGTTATGGGGCACAACCTCCTGCATTTACCGGACGCTTTCGAGATGGGGAGGACTCACTAGCGATGAGATGGTTGAATGTCAAATAGACGTACGAAACTACACCCAGGACACTTCTCTATTACCGAGATGCATTCGATCGTCAAACTCCAGATCAGGTTAGTGCTTCAATTTGTGTATTACCTACCTTCCATATAGTCCAATCATGACCTCTCAAAGTCATCTGTGTTATGTTACTATCCAGTTTGTTTGGGAGCCGTACTCTAGTGACGTATTAGGTCGCCTAGCGCCCATATGTCAACAAGGTATGAACATATGGCGATCTACTACTCCTCTTATTTGCTTCGACATTGTGGAGTGGCATCACCCAGAGCGAGTTACACGTCAGTTTGGGGATGTGCCAGTAGTGCCCCCACCATGTGCATTCGACGAGGTGTTGCACAAGATGGACCGTCGGGAAAAGCACCAGCACAATTGGGCTCAGGTACATGCAGAATGGATTAAGTTGTGGAATGAGCGCGAGAACTTCATTCAGGCGGCCCCAGAAGTGGACGATGACGACGATGCTACATCACAGTACATGACATGGTATTCAAGTATCACTAGGCGCCTCATCAGTCCACCTATGACAGCACCGGCGGGGGTTTATCAGCCGGTGGCTCCAGATTATCACATGGTGGTTAGTCTCTAAACTGTACATCTACACTTGTGTAATGAGCTATATACTTTGCATGTTTATGTACTATAACAAAATCTAACATGATTTGCAGGGCAACTTTGTGATGGACTCAACTGCAAAGGCAACCCAGACTTCGCAGGAATCTCGCTCTTTCTACGATCAACACCAGTACAATTCCATGATGGGCAAAGTGGATGAATATTGCAGCTATATGGCATTGCAGGGACCCCAGCTGCTTAGTCAGGTGTCCTACAACCCATCATATGCACACATCCCGACTGCTCCAGTGCATCCACGCCCATCTCAGACAGAGATGCCCCCGACGGGTTTTGGAGGGCCCTCCCAACCGGAGATGCAAACTCCATCGTCAATGGTCTTCCCATCGTACCCATCATATGGTAGTGCAGGTGGCACACCGCCGATGATGATGGATCCATACGGCCAGCCGCAATTCGTGTTCCCTCAGTCTAGCTTCGTAGCATCTGGCTCATGTTCGGCGATGTTTGGTGCTGCTCCTACCTTCTTGACTACGCCACCATGTCATCAGGGGAGGATTGTGTACAATGACCCTTCGAACCAGTACGGTCCTGCACTTCCAGTTCGGCCTGGACCAAACCCAAACTTCTTTTCACCGATAGAGGATGAAGAAGATGAAGCTGACTAGTAGGATCCTTGTGACACTGTTGTATCTTTGGATTGTTCACTTCTGACGCTAGTACTTTGTTTATTCTATCGTTTTATCCGAACACTTTACTACTTTGTGTCTAATTGAATTATTAGCCTTTTCCTTCCGATAGTTGGTTTGTGAACGTACCGAATGAGATTAGCAATCTAGATAAATCGGAAAACAGACATAAATCATATCATAGGAAATGTATAATTAGCATTAAACCACCATACACAAAACAACACATAATAAGTTCATCACACATTCCTACAGAAAACAACACATAATAAGTTCATCACACATTACTACAGAAAATAACACATAATAAGTTCATCACACCACCATACATGAAACATCTCCAAGCAGTTCATCAAACTACAGTACAGAAACGCATAATAAGGATGCCAACACCACCAAACAAACATCAGCATAGTCCTCAATAACTGAGGCTCATGAGCCTGATGGACCCGCACGACTCGGGCAAGATCGTCTGTTGTGCCCATGACCTCGACAATTGCCACAACGCACCTGACCGGGGACCCCTACATCCATCTCATTCCTAATTATGCGTGAGGGAGTCCGCCCAACATCACGCAAACGCGTTTGATCAGCAACCAAGCGAGGGCCTCCCACTTCTGGCCAATTGAAAGGCTCACCAACAGGTAGAAAAGTCGATTGGTACGCTCCCCAGTATGCCTGTGCTGTCAAGTACTGGTCCACAAGTGGCGCATATGAGATACTCTGGTCTCTACAAACAGCCAATACGTGAGCACAAGGAATCTTCAACAACTTCCAACTGGCACATGTACATTTTCTACGTCGCAAGTTCACTGTGTATGACCTCCCACTTCGCCTACCTTGCGACCCCCTTGGGTTCAAAATCACCTCAAAGATTCCATTATGCAAATCAAATGAAACGACATGTGCATTCAACCCAGCAGTGAGAAGTAACCCAATCTTCTTATCAGTAGCATCTGTTAGTGGGAAACCCAAAGAAATGCGCTCAGCGGCTTCACCTCGCCTCCTGACGAAATAATTGTTGACTTTGTAAAAAGTCTGACGCACGAGCGATGTGAGCGGAAGGCTCCTTCCATCCTTTAGCACGCCATTGAAAGACTCAGATAAGTTCGTCGTCAGGACACCATACCTCGCCCCCCCCCCCCATCCTTAGCCATTGACCACTTCTCTGGCTCTATTTGAGCTAGGTACTCCCAAGCCTCGGCGTTCATCTCTTGGATGGCGCGACATCCCTTCTCGAACCCACTTGTCGTAAGTTGGTGAGCAGTCCAGCCTACCATGTCTTTGACCTTATGGTCATGGAACATGGAATTCACATTTGATTTCAAGTGTCGGATGCATATCCTATGATGTGCATTCGGCGCACTCCATCTAGGCAACTCCGCCATGGTCTTCAAGATGCCTGCGTGTCTGTCTGAAATAACACATAATCTGACTCTATCAGTGACATGTCGGCCTAGACAATCCATGAACCACACCCAACTATCTCCATTCTCACTCTCAACAATAGCGAATGCAAGAGGGAAAATATGATCGTCTGCATCGAACGCCATTGCCATTAGCACAACATGCTTGGACTTCCCATACAAATGGGTGCCATCGATAGATATCAAAGGACGACAATATGCGAACCCAGCAATAGACGGTGCGAAAGCCCAGAACACACGACCGAATATCTTCTCTTGTGGGTTTGGAGAATCCAGATGACACCATTCAACCACTGTTCCCGGGTTTGTAGCTTGGAGTGCAGCCATGAACCTAGGCAACTTCGTGTACGACTCCTCCCAATCACCAAAAAGCTCTGCTATAGCTTTCTGTTTTGCCCCCCAGGCTCTCATGTACTCGCCTTTTTTGTACGATATGGCTTTCTCATTTTAACAGAATACTCCGTCAACTCACATTTCAAATCGCCGAGTGAGTTGAATAGATGCCCGCGAAAGAACTGTCTTCCATCATCTTCTTGTGCGTGCGAATTTAATTCTTGCCAATAATTTGTTATCATTGGATCAGATTCCACAATATTCCAATTGGGATTAATGGCCTCATCCTCAATCGTCGTCATCGCCGCCTCCCTTGTTGCTTCATCGTCCTCCTCAGACTCGTCCAAGTCGTCTTCGTGATCAACCCCAAGAGCATCAACATATATCTCATTTAGCTCAGATATGTTGTTCACTCCATCCATCCTACGTTATCAATGATAAAAGTTAGTTTATTACTTTCGATAGTAGCTACCAAATTTCATAAACTCATTCATATTTCAATGAAATTACGTAATCCAAACTTCTATATGTAATCCAAACTTGTATACGTCATCAACAATAAACTAACTACGAGAAATTATATAATCAATCTTCTACATGCCATCAACTCATCCATGCTAAAAACTATATTTCCATAAATTCATTCATGCTAAAAACTACTTAATCTATCCAAACTTGTATATACTATCAACAATATCAAAAAAAATTATATAATCAATCCTCAAATTTCTCAATGACGATAGCAAATACATCTATCTTCGAAATAAATGCAAGAAATTATAATAAAAACAATAACTTACCTTAACTAAATGTGAGATAACGCCGATATTGGAGTGGGTTTTGAGAGCGTTTTCAAATGGAAACCAGCAAAGGAAGAAGATGAACAAGGGGCAACGAAGCTTCAATAATTTGATCAACCTAAAAACGCACATTCAAACTGCGTTTTTACTTAGGGTTACAGAGATTCCCCCTAGCATTAGGGGAGAATCACTTTCTGGAATAATATTACCCATAAAACGCGGTTTAAAATCGCGTTTTAGTGGTGAAATCAAATCAACCAGAGGAATCTCTGGTTTTTTTCTGAAATCACACAGAGAAACGCGGTTTCAAACCGCGTTTCTCTGTGCCACATCAGCGCCTGCCTCCAGTCATCATGCCAGGTGGACATTTGACCAAGAAACGCGGTTTCAGACCGCGTTTCTTTGGCAATTTTCAAACCCCCTCCCGCGCGCCAATCTTTTTTCAGATTTTACCCATAAAACGCGGTTTCAAACCGCGTTTTTCTGACGGACCTGCAAAAAATGAATATTTTTGTAAAATGTTTAAAACAGTGAATATTTTCGTAATTATTTATTTATTTGTGAATATTTCGAAAAAAAATTCCAATTTATGCCTAACTAACCAAAAAAATTAAAATGACCCAGCAAATTTTATTTGTTTAACCAAAGTTTTGCTCTCTCCATCATTCGTCACCACCTGAGGCCCTCAACATTTTTTTTATACAAGACAAGGATTTGAGAATGGTCAATTGCGGACAACGTCGTCAATGTTCACATGCATCAGCTCAATGAAAAACGATGAAGAGAAGCCGATATGCGCCAGTCTGTTGGCAACCTAGTTCCACTATCTGAAGATGTGTGAAAAACTCACACTCTCAAACGTGCGACAGAGACTGACGGCATATGACATCGCCATCTTAATCTCCCAAAGACACCGCCAGATCCTCTTCAAGACGTTGATCAGCATCAAGCAATCTCCCTCCACCTCAAGCCAAGAAAAGCCCCTCATTGAAGCAACCTGGAGACTGAACAGAAGACCGCGATATTCCGCTTGTACAATGGACATACGATTAAGATCCCGGGCGCCACAAGAAATGACTGACCCCTGGCAATCACGAATAACAAAACCTGGGGCAGCAAGACCTGAAACAGCCATAGTGTCATCAAAATTAAGTTTGACGAAACATTCGACATGGTTTTTTCCATTTAACCCTTTTCTGTTTTTTTATCTAGTTTCGTGGGACTCTATCTTAGTAGTTGTGGTGTCTTCTTCTAGCTCATTTGTTTGTGCTTTTTTCCACAAGCACAACTAACAAAATTTGTTATTTTAAAAGAAAATTGTAGCCGATGGAGCATTTTTTTTCCATGTCATATGTGCTTCTCTTGGATGGTTTACATACATGGTTTCATGTTTTTGTTTGTTAAAACATGTGGTCTTTGTTTGGGATCATTTGATGGGTTCACCAAATATATATGTTGGGTTCACCAAATATATATGTTGGTCTAAAGTAGACGTGGCCACGGGTCCGACAGGTCGAGAACCCGGGAGACATGACCCGAACCCTAACCCGAAAAAACCACGGGTTGACGGGTTCGGGTCGACCCGTTGACCCGCCTGGTCGACCCGTTGACTCGGCGGGCTACCATATTTAAAAAATATATTTTTTTAACATTTTGACCAATAAATAATAATAAAAACATGATATGCAAATACTTTTTTCTACCTATCAGTTTCTATATCCACTTCATTTCAATATGAAGTGGAAAAAACATGAGAAATTTTATATCTCTATAAAACTTTGTTCATCCACTACAATATAAATGTAGGATGTAAGATTTCTAAAACTTTACTTCATTTCCAATGTAGGAAATAAAGCTTAAAGTGAAGTGAGAGGTATGGGAAGATGGGGTGCGCGCGCGCACACACACACACACACATATATATATATCAATCCCTTCTCATTCCGACTCTCAATTTTCAATGTGGAACAAATGTGGGAGAAGACTCTTGTCCCACATTGGAAATGAGACAATAGAGGAAGCCTTCCAAAGCTATAAAAAGGGAAGAGTGAGAGTGTTTTTGACTCACATTGCACATTGCAAATTAGTTTATGTTTATATTATGAATTATTCTAAGAATAATATACATAATAATAATTATAAACATTAAAAAAAATATTTTTTTCAAAATAAAACTTTGAAATGACGGGTGGACCCGGCGGGTCAACCTGCTGGGTCGGACCATGTAAAGACCTAGATTTCTAAATACTATTTTTATAATTATAAATTTCATTTTCGAATTAAGAATTTGTTTAATTTCTAAGACTCTAAAAATTTTGAAAATCTCCGTCATCGAGCAAGCGATTTTATTTTATTCTTTCGAGACGAATTCCGGCATGAATTATTATTCGATTTGAGAATGAATTTATTTCCGCTTTATTGTTCCGGGACTGGAAATATTTTTGGGTTTGTTATTTAATTTGGACTGGAATATTTATTTTAATTTTTTTTTATCGCGTCGGGTAAAGGTCGAAAAGCGGGTTTCGAGGTTTAATTTCGGGTAATCAAATTTGACTTTTTCACCCATTACACCTTCCATCAAGCCACCCTACCACCTAGACTCTCACTTTACCCCTATTATGTAACCCATCCCCTCCCTTTTTCTTTATATTCATTTCCCTCCTCCTCTCCTGTATTTTCACTTTGCAGCCCCCCATCACCTACACAAGCTCCTCCATTCCCCTATATTCATCATCACCACCATCACCTGTCCATCCCTCCTCTTCACTTCTCAGCCCTCCTTCATCACTGCCCCCGTTTCATCGAGCCCAAGCCACCCGAGCACCCGGCCGAGCCCTCCAGCAGCTCTTCCTCCGAGTCAGAGCAACCTCTAGCTTCGTCCTCTGCCTCCTTCTACTAGCAGCAGCCCTCCTCCATCTCCCCCAAGGTCCAGCGAAGACGAGCAGCCCCAGGAGACTCCCGTAGCCGCAGACTCCAGCCCGAGCACCCCCCAAGGTCCGACGCTCTGTTTCCGGCGAACCCGAGGACACTCACGGTGAGCATTCGAACTCATTTCCTTGGTATCGCTCCGGTTCCTTCTTCTTATTCAATGGGTCAGAGAGGCTGAGGTGAGAGTGGGTCGGAGAGTGCGGGTGAGCTCGAGCTCCGGCGAGCTCAAAGAGGGCAAGTGTCCGGCGTGAGCGAGTTCGAGAGCGGCTGTGAGGATCAGGCGAGGGAGCATCGAGGGCGGGGAGGTGAGTTCGAGAGAGAGAGAGAGAGAGGGACCGGAGAGCAGGAATGTAAGGCCGGAGTTTGCGGGGATGCGGAAGCCGAACAGATGAGCTGGGGCGGAGAGGTAGGAGAAGCATGTGGGGCCCGCGGGGATTTATTTGATTATTTATTTGTTTTAAAGGATTATGGGTCCCGTTTTCTTTTATTATTATTTATTAATTATTTCTTCAAAATCTGGTAGAGGGAGTTTGGGCTAGGGTAGGTTGGGCCGGTTTTTGAAGGGTTGGGCCCATGCTTGTTTTCGGTTTGGGCTTGGGTTGGCATTTTGTTTGGGCCGGATTGGGTTATGTTTAATTGATCTATTACCTTACTTTATATAATATTTAATTTTTATGATGTGTTATTTAATTATTATTGATTTATTCTGATTTAATTAGATTATTTATTTAATCTGATTAATTTTTGGGGAATTTGTTTAAGTACATAATCTACTTGTTAAATACTTGCATTTTAACTGGTTAAGTTTGAATTATTTGGATTGATTGGAAATCTTTATCAAAGTGTCGGAATTTGTTAAACCTTTAGAATAACGATTTTGGGATAAAATGAAATATGTCGGGATTATTTCAATAGTATAATTTTATGAGTTGGCTAAAGGTTAAATGTTTTATAATTGGATTTGGCAAGGTATGGTTTTAAGAAAATTGCTTTAAGATATTGAGTTGTTTTAATTGATACTAAATGGCTTTTGAAAACTTTGACATTAAGCTACTTGAGCTTGACTCGATGATTTGATTGATGAACTTGTTTGAGCACTTGTATGAGTTATGACATGAATTCGATGAAGTATGTGAATAAGATATGAATATATGTGAGCTAAAGCATGATTTATATTTAAATTCTTGAGCATGATTTGGTATATGTTATGAGGAAAAATAAGATGCTATATGATGGTGATGAGATGATGGGTAAGGTATATATGAGATATGATATGTTGAGACAAGATGTGAGATGGTATATAATGAGATATTATGAGATGATGTGATGATGCGAGATGTTATATGAAAAGATATGATGACTTGAGAGAATATGATATGAGAATGAGATGACATATGACGATATGAGATAGTCGAGATAATGATGATGATGTTATGACTAATAATTGATGATAAATTATGTGTAGTGGCAAATGGATCCCGTTCTGTTCAGTATACTTATTATGTTATTTATTGAATTACTAGGTGATCTCTGATCTATCTGGACTTGCTATAACCTTGTTGTTTCCTTGGATTCTGCGCTTCTCTAGGTAAGTCCTCCGGGGCTTACTCAAGTTAGAACCTCATGCCTGATGTGTCATATAGTGTGTAGGTATTGCATCCTGCATAATCATGTAGCATCATGCTTAGGTTTCACAATTAATTGAGCATCCGTATTCTCTTTGCGTATTGTAGAACGGCCGTTAAATTGTGAGTCCTAGAGTCATTTGCTAGGGTCATAGGACGGTCCAGTCCCATCGGGCTTAGTCCTCATCGAGTCAGACTGTTAAATTGACGAGCATGACTGTTGATACGATTGATGATGTTATGATATTGAACGCGACCGGTTCCCGCACTAACGAGCATGGGTGCGGGAGTATAAAACGCGGTCGGTTCCTGCACTAACGAGCATGGGTGCGGGAGTAGGAGAGGGACATGCCACTTGGCATTCTGTGCGGGATCCCATTTAATCGCTTTCTGCCTATTTATATATATAAACTGCTAGCATGCTTGAGTGTTTAATATTTCCGCACTGCATTAGAGCATCCTTTATTTAGGTATAGGCATATTATATGTCCTCAGCGAGGTCTTCAGGGCCCGCATGAGTGGCTCGACCTTGACTCGTGGTATAGTTTCAGGTATTTGATCCTTGCTTGTTCCATGCTTCCATGACGAGGGTTTCTTCCGGGGCGTTCAACTAACCGAGAGAATGACTACCACCAAAATCGACACTTTAGAGGTTTTATACTCGTTCATATTGGTTTTGCCCCGGCTCCGCCGAGGCAAGTTGTACTGTAAATATTCTTTCTCTATGTTTTGAACTATAAATGGTTTTGAGCGACTTAGTCAAGTAGGACAAATTATAGTTCCCTATGGACCTCTCACGAATTTTGGGGTATGAAATCCCCTCTTTTAGCACTCACACTTTGTTTTGAAACTCAACCCGTACTCGAATTGCAAGATCCGAACGAAGGTATCCAATCCTTCGAAACGTAACCCGAATATTTATATTTGGGCCGTTACAGACCAGTCGGGTCACGGGTTAACTTTTCCCTGACCCTAACGCTAACCCGCAACCCGCTCCGACCCTTTGACCTAGCCCCGGCGGGTCATTGATCCATCGGGTCACGGGTTGACCCGGCCAACCCGTGACCCTTGGCCACCCCTAGTCTAAAGCACCGAACTACATTTTTTTTTAAAAAAGGTTAAGTTTGTTTATAGTAAGCCGAATTGGAAAATCATTAATAAAATGAACAAACTCTAAGGCTGTTTCAAAACACATAAATTCGTCATGTTTACAGAAATGCAAATAGAGTTGATGATCGTCTCTCGCACCACGACTTTGCCTTTTCTGGATCTCAGGTCATTGACGACGTCTCGCTACGGCGATTCATCCACATGGATGCTCTTGGCATCTGAGGTTCCGACCTCATTGCCAAATTTTTTCCGGTTAAAAAAAAAACTCTAAAATGGATAGTCCATCTACTAATTTGGATCGGCTTATCGGTTCACCAAATATAGGTCTAAAGCACCGAACTATATTTTTTTAAGGTTCATCTATTCCAGTGGCGGAGCCAGGATTTATGTGAGGAGGGTGCTAAAAATAATTGTGAAATATTTTTTTGGTGTATACTTATTAAGAAGATTTTTATAAAAAAATATTGAAAAAAACACTAAAATTGTGATTTTTGTAATGATTTTTTTTTGTATTTAAATAGTTGAGAGTAACAAAAAAAATAGAAGAGAAACAAAAAAAATAGAAAAAAAATGACAAAGAATTATTTTTAAAACAATATTGAGGGAAAAAGGTTAAATGTATAATTTAAATATAAATATGACATGTTTTTAATGAAATAGTTGATAGAAACAAAAAAAATATAGAGAAATGAAGAAGAATTAATGATATAGGAAAACAAATTAAAAATGAAGAGGTTGGTATTTGAACTCAAGACCTTTTGATTCTCATTCCTCCCTCCCTTCCTTCCTTCCTCCCTCCCTTCCTTCCTTTACCACTTGAGGTAAATAACACTCATGTGTCAAAAATTATTTAAAGATGTTATATTACCATAAAAATACTAAATATATGCAAAAAAAAAATTTGTATTTTTTTTCTGGCCAGGGGGCCGAGCACCCCTGGCTCCGCCACTGGTCTATCCTATAATTTAAGAGTATAAGATAATAAGACGAATTGAGAAACTGCTTTCCTAAATAAATGGATAAACCCTATAATTATCTAATTTAAAAATAACTAAACTGAGTTTATTTAAGGGGAATATTTCTCAAATCGAAATGATCATCCTATATTATAGGGCATAGGATAGAAAGTCACAATTTATACTGCAAATTCGACGTACAATAATCAATTTTTATATACAATCCTATAATAAATGTTTTGTTATTTCTTGTTTGAAAATAAAAGGTAAATGAAACTATTATTGTCTAAAAACAAGAAACTATTTGGTTAAATGATGGATATAGATTATATAATTATTTCGGTTATGTGCTTTAGGGGGAAAATTAATATTAACATAACTTTTAATAGATAGGAAGCAAAACATAAATATAATTTAAAAGATCAGATTTTTAAAAATCTGATTGAAAAGAAAAGTAAAGATTAAAGGCAAGTTTCTAGCGAAAATAATAATTTTTTATAAGGTTAAATTTCAACTGACTAAAATCCAACTGATAGTATATTGTCGGATGAGGTCTAATAAACCTAGATTTACTGTAATGCTTACAGTTACACCCGTAAAAAGTGACTAATAAAACCAGTCTTCTAATTCTGATCTCACTTGCCCTAGCCCTTTGTTCAACTGCTCAAAACTCGCCCCAAGACTACTTGGCTGCCCACAATGCAGCTCGAGCCCAAGTGGGTGTCGGCCCCTTGTCATGGGACAACACTTTGGCAGCGTACGCCCAAAACTACGCCAACTCAAGGGGAGGCAACTGCAACCTAGTTCACTCCGGTGGGCCCTACGGTGAGAACCTCGCTACTGGGTGGTCATCCAGCGATAGTGGTTACATAACCGGGACAGATGCTGTCAACATGTGGGTGAATGAAAAGCAATTCTATGACTACAACTCTAACACTTGCGCATCGGGTAAGATGTGCGGTCATTACACTCAAGTGGTGTGGAGGAGCACCACTAGCGTCGGGTGTGCTCGTACTCCGTGTAGCACTGGCGGTTGGTATGTCATCTGCAGCTACAACCCCCCGGGTAACTATGTAGGCCAACGTCCTTACTAAATTACATATACCTTAAGGGTATGTGTTATACTCTACATATGCGAGATCATTAAGTATTTGTATCCATATTGTCATGTAATAATAGTTTGAGGTAAGGATAACATACTAGTTCGGAGTATGTAAGATCAAGTGCGTATCTGAACCCTCGAACCCTGCGGTGTTGCAGGATATATTGGGCTAGTGTTTGTATTGTTATGTAATAATAGCTGTGCTTTGAAATTATGCATAGCTTCGCATATACTTTATATGTAGTTTGGTTCTAACCAAAAAATATGTATACGTAACTTATTTGAGCAAAAGTCACTATGCCAGATTGCAATTCAGGCGACGGATCCAAGAACGTCCGTCGATTGAATGACCCTCAGGCGACGGACTTGTTGACTGTGGTCGCCTAACTGACGGGACCTCCCAACTCATTTGAAATCTTATTTGGGCCACCAAAAGGAACAATGTTCGTCGCTTGAACGTTGACTCAGGCGACGGACATATTCAAGCCACGAACAAAGGAAGAAAATTGGTGGCTAGAGCATAGGGCCCAACAACCTCTGTCAGAATAGGATTCAGGCGACGAACATAGGGCCTTTTTCGTCGCCTGAATTAGGCCAAAAAATAGGCCAGTTGGCCAAAAAAGTAGGCCAGTGGGGTTCATTTAATACTATTCATTCAGGAGAGAGACTTAGGACTATGTTCGTCGCCTGAGTCATGCCAAAAAAGTAAAGCGGTTGAATGACATTTAATACTGTTCACTCAGGCGAGGAACTTAGGACTATGTCCATCGCCTGAGTTAGGGCCAAAAAGCGAGGAAGTTGGGCTAGTTGGCACATTTGATTTTTGTTCACTCAAGAGAGGAACTTAGGGATATCTCCGTCGCTTGAGGTATGCCAAAAAAGTAAGGCGGTTGGATGTCATTTAATACTATTCACTCAGGAGAGGAACTTAGGGCTATGTCCGTGGCCTGAATGTTCTTTTTGAATCACGAATTACAGAGGCTCCCCATTTCTCCATTTGTGTCTTCCCTATCTATCTCTTCGCCATTTCACTCCCCTAATCACCTTCTAGGTAGGTTTTTTTCCATTTATCAACTTCATTCCTCCATTTTTAAGTAAGGTATGTTCAAATATCTTATGTTTTGTATGGATATGTTTATAAATTAGGTTGGTGATTGAAATTGATGATGAGAATGATGTGATAATGATAATGTGGTTTCAATTAAGATAGGTTATGGGAAAATGGATTATTTATGTTGGATTTTTTGTGTTGATTACGTGTATGTCTATATATTAGGTTTTTGATTGAGAATGATGTGATAATAAGAATGTGGTTTTGAAATATATGTTTGTGATTGAAATTGATGATGAGAATGATTTGATAATGAGAATGTGGTTTTGAAGTTGATGATGAGAGTGTATTTTAGATTGAACATATGGATTGAGAATATGTTCTAGATTGAGAATGGGGTTTGGAATTGATGATGAGAATGAGAATGTATTTTCGATTGAGAATGTTGTATAGGTTGAGATTGGAATTGAAAATGCATTTTACAATGTGGATTGAGAATGTGTTTTATAGATTGAAATTGATATTGACAGGACGATAATGGGCGACAAAAGTTGGATGCAACTCCCTCACGCTCACGCAGACTATCAAATAGGAATCTTTAATTTTATGGAAGCTATCAGAGCGTATGCGATTAGAAGTGGGATGACTCTTTTCTTTGTCCATGTAGAAAGTGTCACAATAATGAATGGGTTACCGTAGATGAGATGCACTCAGATTTGGCCCGCTATGGGATGTGGTCTAGTTATACAGTTTGGGACAAACATGGAGAGAGACCAGCTGATGTGAGAAATGACCAGAGACGAAATCAGATGTTGGATGAGAGGGCATCTTCCTCTGATCATGGTCCTGTTATGGATATTCTACATGATGCCTTTCCTTATCATGCTGGTTATAATGCACACATGGATGCTGACGAGACTACTGAAGAACCCGCGTTCGAAGATGTCGTCGATGATGATTATATGAAATATCAGAGGCTTCTAGAGGCGGCTCAAACACCGTTGTATCCCCGCAGCAAGTGGACTGTTCTGGAGGCATGTCTAGGTTCCATAAAGTTGAAGTTAGAGTGTGGATGGACAGATAGAAGCATGGATCTGAATTGCAAACATTTCTGATTTCCTAGGTGGAGTTGCGTGCTCGCAGTCGTCATTCACCTCAGTTGCACAACCGTCTGCACCATCTGATGCTCCTCTTGTGTCTTCTCAGCCCTCCTCCCAGCAGTAAAAAGTATCACACAACCATCCTCTATACTATAACGTACCTTTTTGGACTTGTCTACTACTTTGGCATATATTGTTCGGATTGCTTGTGTATTTTGTGGTTGTGTAGATTGAATTGCAGGTTGTATTTTGTAGGGATATTGGATTGAATTGCAGGTTGTTAATGTCCTTGTAGGGATATTGGATTTGTTTGGATTTGTGTGGATTGAAGGATGGAATTTCGTGTTTGTGTTTATAATTTGTCTGTTTGGAATCTCTTTGAGTTGTGTGGATTGTTTGTTCGGATATTGAATTACAGGTTTCTTGCAAAACAAATGCACAGGTTTTTTTGCAAATTTTCGGTATAAAAACAGGGGGCAAAAAGCAATTTGCGATTTTTTTTTTTTAAATCTATACACATTCAGGCGACGGACATCACATCTTTTTAAAAAAAATACTTGTGGCTTAAACAAACTCAAGCCACGAACTTACAAACAAACACGTCGCCTGGATGTTTTGCCCTCTTGTGAACCATTTCAGGCGACGAACTTTTTCCTTTCCCGTTGGTGGCTTGAAGCAATTTCTTTTATCCCTCTACCATTTCCCAACCGGTTCAGGCGACCATGAACTTAGTATAGGTTCGTCGCCTAAGAGTTAATGGGCGGGCTTGAAAAGCCCTTGGGGTCTGACAATGTATTTAGGCGACGAACGTAAGTTTGGTGGCCTAAAGGCACTCAGGCGACGGACAGTATGACATCCGTCGCCTGATCCCTCTAGGGATGACATTGGGTTGACGGACGTCCGTCGCCTGAGACATCCAGCGGCGAAAATGCCTTTCAGGCGACGATTTTCGTCCGTCGCCTGAGATGTAATTTGGCATAGTGAGTTGTGACTATATTTTTAAACATATTTATAGATGAAAAAGTTAATTTTAAAATTGAATTATATATCTAGAAATTTTTATTTAAAACTGGTTGCTTAATTTGGATATATAGTTATTGGAAAAAAAAATGGATGTCATATCGCTATTTTAAAATCCACTTATTGACATATTGATAATTTTTTTGCTGGAAGATCGGTTATGCTGATATAATTGATTAAAAAATACTCATTAATATATCAAATATATATATAGGAAATGGATCAAATGAAAATGGTTCTTAAAATGAAAATGCCTCTTAAAATGAAAATGGTCTAATTTGAAGGTAAATGGGCCTAATTTAAAGGTAAATGGGCCTAATTAAATGAGTAATAGATAAATGGGTCTAATTTATATGTAAATGGGCCTAATTTTATGAGGTAAATGGGTAAATGACCCTAATTATGAGGTAAATGTCACCACTTCTCCCATACTTTCTATTTCTACCAATATTGCCCTTATTTCAATTGTAAAAATTACAGATTTTAGCCATGATTTTTATTTGAAAAAATATTATAAGGTGCAACTATAAGATTACAAAATGCAACAAAATATGCTACATCACATTTTTTGTCTTTATTTTTAAAAGTGAAAAATATGAGATTACAAAATATAAAGTGAACAAATAATACAATAAAGGTTATTATTAATAAATGTTGATTTTCATAATGTAAAGTAAGTTTCCTACCAAAATTTTTCTTTATGGGCTGCTACTTTTATAGCGGGTTTGTACTTTAATGTGACATGTGTCATTAAAAGCCTATTAGCTCAATTAAAAATGGTATAGCGATGTGCCCATGCACAAAGGTTCGAGTTCAAAATCCCGCATAAACTATTTATGGGTGTCTTCTTTTTGTTTCCGTTCATGAATAAGATTATAAAGTGCAATAATAAAATGATAACATGCACAAATAAGATGATAAAGTGCATATATAACATTATGGTGTGCAAATATAATGTTGTGTTGTGCAAATATAATATTATGCTGTGCAAATATAATATTATGTTGTGCAAATAAAATGATAAGTGCAAGAATAAAATGATGGTATATGAATAAAAATATGAAGTGCATGAATAAGATTGTGAAGTGCACAATTAAGATTATAAAGTGCATAAATAAAATCATAAAGTGTAAGAATAAAATGATGGTATATGAATAAAAATATGAAGTGCATGAATAAGATTATGAAGGGCACAATTAAGATTATAAAGTGCATAAATAAAAGGGGGAATTTGTGAAATGTCCATAAAATATGTCTTAATTTGAGAAATATCCACTTTTTGGGACAATTTTGTGAAATGTCCACAATATAAATCTCCCACGCACTTTCTCTCTCCTACGCTATCTCCCTCTCCGCACGCTCTCTCTCTCTCTCACGCCCTGCTCGACGGTGATTTTGCAGATTTTGTGCCGATCATCTCTCCGATCTCATCAAAACAACCGATTTGAGCATCTCTTCTACAGAATCAAGTAAGTACAACATTCGATTACAAACTACATCAAAAAGCGGCCTTCAATTCATTGAAAATTTGCGCCAAAGGCGCAAATTTTCATAGATTTTTCACGTTTCTAAGTTGATTCTGGATTGTGCTGACGAATTTACTACTCTGTCCATTAGAATCACACAAAATTTGCGCCTTCGGCGCAAATTTTGAAGTAATTCTTCAATTTTTGACTTATCGAAGAGGTTTTTCAAAACAACCGAATCTGAGCTTGTTTAAGTTCGTTTCTGCTATATCTATATGAAATACAGTCGAATCGATTGATTACTGTTATGGAATGCCTCAAAATTTGCGCCTTTGGCGCAAATTTTGATTGATTTTTACTGTTGTTGTTAATTGCTCCATGTCAGCACTGCATTTTTGATGTATTGGATGAGATTTTGAAGTCTCCTTTTAAATACATGCTTCTTTATGCTCATTTGAATTATGTGCTTGCACTTTAAAATGTAGCATTGCTCTATCTAGTTCAAATGTGCTTATACTTTGATTCACCTCTTGTCATCACTGCACTTAAAATCTTAGAAAATTTGCACCGGAGGTGCAAATTTTGTAGGACTCTGTTAATAACTGGTGTATTATATTCATATAGTTAATTTAATAAGATCCATTCTTCACTGTTGCATCCATATATTGCATTTGACAATATAATGAACTCTACATTCATTATTACACTTTGATTGCTCCATGTCAGCACTGCATTTGAATCATAGAATTCTGTTCATAACTGCTGTATTCTATTCAAATGTTGCTTGATTTTTGAAGCATCAATTACTGATAATGATTGTTTTTTGCTATATGTGTCTTATTTTCAAGTCTACAATCAAATCTTTGCTTGTTTATGCTTATTTATGATCGTTAATATGTTACATTGGTAAATCTTTATCATATACATTCAAATTCAAATGATAAATGCAATGAAATTACAGAAAATTTCATTTTTGATGTATTGGAAGAGATTTTGAAGTCTCCTTTTGAATACATGCTTCTTTATGCTCATTTGAATTATGTGCTTGCACTTTAAAATGTAGCATTCCTATATCTAGTTAAAATGTGCTTATACTTTGATTCACCACTTGTCATCACTGCACTTAAAATCTTCACTGTTGATTCTGGTGTATTCTATTCATATAGTTAATTTAATGAGATCCATTCTTCACTGTTGCATCCAATATTGCATTTGACAATATAATGAACTCTACATTCATTATTACACTTTGATTGCTCCATGTCAGCACTGCACTTAAATCTTAGAAAATTTGCACCTCCGGTGCAAATTTTGTAGGATTGTGTTCATAACTGGTATATCTTATTCATATAGTTGATTTAATGATATCCATTCCTCACTGCTGCATCCAATATTGCATTTGACAATATAATGAACTCCACATTCATTATTACACTTTGATTGCTCCATGTCAGCACTGTATTTGAATCACATAAAATTTTGGTTCCTTGTGTCAACACTTCAATCAAATTGTGTTTCTTACTACTGCAATCTATTTATCCTCTTAAATTCATATTCTACAGATTACAATGGCAGCCCACGTTATTACAGTTATATATGGTGGGAAATGGTTATTTGATGAATCAGGTCCAACCTTTGCCGGACACACTACTTCAAAAGTGTTCATAGTTGATGACTCAATAACACTACAGGGTTTAAGTGAAAAAGTGCACAACAGATTCAATGTAGACAGCGCATTTGAATTAGAATTCAATCATTTGCACCCTTTCAAAGTGTTGAGAGGTCCTCTTACCGTTGAATGTGATGCTGATTTGAAAGAGTTTTTAGAGTTGTCCAAACTAGATGATGTTAAATTTGCTGTTGAGTTGTGTGTCAGCATTAAAACAGATAATGACAAAGAAGATCAACAGACATTCCCAACTGATAGTTTGGAGTTGGTGACATGCAATCCAAATATAACTAACATTGTCACTGAAGAAAATAGCATGACATTGATCGGTGACAACAGGATGAAGGGTGTGTTGTTAGAGGATATTGGAGACAACATGTACTCTGGAAACAGTGATACTCCCAGTGATGAAGATTCTGCAGCTGAAATATGGAGCACCCTATATTCTTCAGCACACAGAAGAGAGACTACACTAGAAGATTGGGATGCTGACAGCCCTACCATGCCTATTATGAATCAGAATTCAGAAAAATTGATATACATAGGCAAAACCTTTGAATCCAGGAATGCAGTTAAGAATGCTTTGAGAATATTGTCAATAACAGAGATATTTGGTTTTCGTGTGGCAAAATCAGAACCCAGGTATTATAGGGTGCATTGTGTAGATCCTAACTGCAAATGGAAAGTGCATGTCAAAACTTTTGGTCAAACTTGGCATGAGGTTACAGTGTACGATGACATGCACACATGCACGTGGGATATTAGATCAAAACACTGCAAAAAACCTTCATCATCAGTGGTTGCAAGCATCATCAAATCAAGGTGAGTAAATTTTGTAAGAAATAGTATTTAGATTTAATATTGCTTTTTAATATATTATTTATTCTAATTTTAATATAATTCAACAGCGTTGACACTGGATACAAACCAGCACAGATAATGGATAAGCTGAGAACAGAACAAAAGATGACAATTACCTACTGGATAGCATGGAAATCATCAAAAATTGCAAAAGAAATTGTCAAGGGGACACCAGAATCCAATTATGCAGATTTGCCATCATTTTGCCACATGCTTATGGAGAAAAACAATGGGACTATAGCATTGATTTCAACAGACAAAGAAGACAGGTTTAAGTACTTGTTCCTATCCTTTGGCCAATGCATCAGAGCATTCCCCTTCTTAAAGAAGGTATGTCTTACTCAGTGTCAGCATAAATTCTGTTCTCATTGAATTTCATAAATTCAATATAACTAGTAATTTCATTTATTTATCTACCAGGTTGTTGTTATTGATGGGACATTCTTAACTGGACAATATAGAGGCACATTGCTTGGAGCAGTTGCTCAAGATGCAAACAGACAAATTTATCCCCTTGCTTTTGGAATTGTTGACTCTGAAAACAACAGCTCTTGGGAATGGTTTTTGTACCGGCTGCTGAAGGTTGTGCCTCCCTCAAATGACTTAGTGTTTGTCTCTGATAGACATGCTAGCATTGCAAGGGCTATATCTTTAGTTTACCCAACAGCTACACACTGCATATGTATGTGGCACTTGAAACAAAACATCAAAGCGACATTCAAGAAAAAGCACCTGGGAAAAATGTTCAAGAAAGCAGCAGAGAGTTACACTATCCAAGAGTTCAACAGCTGGCTTGCACAAATAGAAGCAACCTGTCCAAAACTGTCAGAATATTTGGTGTCAGCACGTTTTGAAAAATGGGCCAGAGCACATGCAAAGTGCAATAGATACAATATGATGACATCCAACAATGCAGAGAGCTTGAACTCCATTTTCAAAGGGAAAAAGGATTATCCTATTGTGGCACTTATAGAGTTTGCTAGGGAAAAGCTCACATCATGGTTCCAGGAGAGAAGAGAGAAAGCACTAGAAAACCAAGACAGAATAACTCCTGAAATCCTTAAGGTGATAAGGAAATCACAAGAGCAAATTGGATTATACAGAGTAGAAAGGATGAATGCATCACAATTTGAGATCAAAGGCGAAGGAGTTGTAGCTATAGTTGATCTATCGGCGAAGACATGTACGTGCAGGGTATTTGATGTCGAGAAAATACCTTGTGTACATGCTCTATCAGCCATTACACACGTAAAGGCAAATATATCTGATTTTGTTGCAAATTTTTACAGCAATGATGCTTGGCGTATGGCATATACAGAAACAATATATCCAGTGTTGGAAGAAGATGAAGGAAACGTCCCTGATGCGATAAAATCTATCAAATGTTACCCCCCCTATAGTAAGAAAGAGAGCAGGAAGACCTCCTTCAAATAGAAAGCTATCAGTGAGAGAGTTCAAGAGGAGGATAAAGCATTCAAAATAAGGCTGTCAGCACAATTTCTGTCATTGGTATTATGTAAAATTACTACTAGGAAAGAATACAGCTTAGACATTATGAATGACATGTATGTTCCAAAATAAACATTCATTCAACATTATAGAATAAAATTGTAGATTTTATCATGTAATAATACAAGTTTGTACATTCTTTTCTCTATGTCAGCGCAATTTTGTCATCGGTACTCATCAAATTTCAGATTTATATCATTGTTGTTTACTTAAAAAACAATACAATGTTGAGAAATAATCTAAAATATTATTCTATAATATTTTAGATTAACAACCTCGTTCCACCACCCCACCACAATAGCTTCAATAACAAATAACACCACGGTGGTGTCCCCACAATATCTATTGTTGAGCAAAAATAAGAGCATGTTGTGCAATTATAGGCTATTGGTGAGCAAAATTAAGACTGTGTTGAGCAAAAATAATAGCATGTTGAGCAAATTTTAAACGAACGCCGACGTTGTGCAGTGTAATTATACTCTATTGTTGAGCAAAAATAAGACCATGTTGTGCAATTATCTATAGACAAACTATGAGAACACATTGAGAAAATATATAAGATCAAATTGATCACAATTTCACAAAGTCTTGATAATTGTGCAAATATAAACTATTGTCGAGCAAAAATAACAGCATTTAGAGCAAAAATAAGAGCATGTTGAGAAATTTTCCACAAAATGCCCCGTGTTGTGCAATTATAGGCTATTAATGAGCAAAAATAAGACTGTGTTGAGCAAAAATAAGAGCATGTTGACCAAATTTCCAACAAACGCCCATGTTGTGCAATTTTGCCACTTTGATTTAAAAAATATGCATTCTTCCAAAAAAAATCTCTGTCAGCACTACTTTGGACTGGTGTCACCACTACTTGAAAATAATATCAGTGTCAGCACTACTTCAGACCTCAAACACCTAGTGTCACCACATAAACTTCAGTGTCAGCACTACTTCAGTGATTGCTCCAATAACTGGTATATCTTATTCATATAGTTGATTTAATGATATACATTCCTCACTGCTGCATCCAATATTGCATTTGACAATATAATGAACTCCACATTCATTATTACACTTTGATTGCTCCATGTCAGCACTGTATTTGAATCATATAAAATTTTGGTTCCTTGTGTCAACACTTCAATCAAATTGTGTTTCTTACTACTGCAATCTATTTGCACCCTTTCAAAGTCTTGGGAGGTCCTCTTACCATTCAATGTGATGCTGATTTGAAAGAGTTTTTAGATTTGTCCAAACTAGATGATGTTAAATTTGTTGTTGAGTTGTGTGTCAGCATTAAAACAGATAATGACAAAGAAGATCAACAGACATTCCCAGCTGATAGTTTGTAAACAAATACAATCAAAACAAAATTATATTCATATTATACATTTGCTTCACCCAAGTTCACAGAACAGGTAATACAAGTTTGCTTACATCCAAGCCCCTCAAAAAGTTAAACTACATTTTCTTTTACTAACATCACAATACAAACCTACAAAATTTACTAACTTTACAATGCAAACCTACAAAGTGGACAAGACCCTTCAACCCTAAGCCATTCTCGGATACAATTTGGATGGAAGAAATGTGAGCATGGCATGCCAAGGACAGGCATTGAATCCAACATCGGGTCAAGACATATTGAACATGCCTGCCCATCAAGCTCAAGATGATATACCTCTTGTAGACCATCAATAGCTGCTTCAGTGGCTGGATGATGTGGGTAGTCCACCTCCATGTCCACCTCCATGTCCGAGTCAGAAGAGTCAGAGCTTGAATCAGAAGAAGGGTTGGAAATGTAGTACAAATTGATGGTGATGTTAGGGCATAGACCATATTCAATAAAGTCATCATCTTGAGCAAACCAAGTACTTGTAAAATCTCTTAAGATATGATTTGCTACTTGATGTCGAACAACAGCTGGGATTCCCGCGTCCCGTAATATTCCATTGCTGCGCCATAAGCTCATTGGCAACCCATTCCAAACGTATAAATGATGAAGTATTACAGGAACATCCACGGAGTGGATTGAGACTAACATTTCACTCGAACCATATACAGAGGACTCGCTTGCTAAAAGTTCAACAAGAAACTCACCAACTGTGTGATGATACCCTTGTTGAATAATCGGTTGAAAAGCCATTGAAGAAGAGATGAACTGAAAAGACACCGGCGATTGAAGGGTACTCGGCGATTGAAGTGATCGTCGACTGTAAACACAAAATGGGGGAAACGGAGAAGATGTTGGAGTGAGCTGAAAGGACACCGGGGATTGCACAACTACGGACTGCTTTTGGGTTGAAATCGTGCTTAAGAAGACATAACATTGGGCCAAACCCTTCCATTCATCAATTTTAAATATAAGCCCATTAACATCTTCTCTTATTTTTGCTCTTATTTTTGCTCAACAATTTCACAAAGTGCCCCATGTTGTGCAATTATAGGGTATTGATGAGCACAAATAAGACTGTGTTGAGCAAAAATAAGAGCATGTTGACCAAATTTCGAACAAACGCCCATGTTGTGCAATAATAGAGTATTGATGAGCAAAAATAAGACTGTGTTGAGCAAAAATAAGAGCATGTTGAGCAAATTTCCAACAAACACCCATGTTGTGCAATTATAATCTATTGTTGAGCAAAAATAAGATCGTGTTGTGAAATTAATAATAGAGAAACTATAAAAACATATTAATAAAAAATAAGAGCATGTTGAGCACTATTTCACAAAGTCTTATATAGTTGTGTAAATATAAACTATTGTTGAGCAAAAATAAGAGCATGTTGAGCAAATTTCCAACAAACGCCCATGTTGTGCAATTATAGTATATTGTTGAGCAAAAATAAGACCGTGTTGTGAAATTATTTATAGAGAAACTATGAAAACATATTGAGAAAAAATAAGATCATGTTGAGCACTATTTCACAAAGTCTTATATAGTTGTGTAAATATAAACTATTGTTGAGCAAAAATAACAGCAAGTTGGGCAAAAATCCACCAAATGCCCCTGTTGTCCAATTATAGGCTATTGATGAGCAAAAATATGACCATCTTGAGCAAAAATAAGAGCTTGTTGAGCAAAATTCGAACAAACGCTCATGTTGTGCAATTATAGTCTATTTTTGAGCAAAAATAAGACCGTGTTGTGCAATTATCTATAGAGAAACTAAGAGAACTTATTGAGAAAAATAAGATCATATGAATCACAATTTCACAAAACTCTTGATAGTTGTGCAAAAATAAACTAGTGTTGAGCAAAAATAAGAGCATGCTGAGCAAAAATGAGGAATAAATAAAGTATTAACCACTTGCCGTAATTTTTAAAAAAAACAAGAAAAGAAAAAAAAACAAAAATTAGAAAAAACAATAAATAAGGTATTTGCTCAACTTGCTGTTATTTTTGCACAACAATAGTTTATATTTACACAGTCGGTCGTCGTCATTTCTTTCATCCTCCCCCCCGAAATCTCATCTCTCTTGCTCTGCAAAGTTTGCTTCACGTTTGATTATACGCTCACTGAGACCAGATCGAAAATCCCCCTCTCTATTCCTCTACCATATACATCACCATGTCTCCAGACCGGAAAGGTTTGATTTCCTATTCTCCGTTTATTACAGTTTAAATAAGAATGATTACGGTTTAGGGTTTAGCTCCAACGAAAAGCAGGAAATGGGAGTTATTCAAGTTATTCGACCTTCCACAAGCTGCCTTTGCTAATTTAAGGACTTCGGCATTATAATGTGTAGTTAATGTGATGGACTTATCGTTCAATTTTCAAATTTATATGGAATAAACTCCCTTCTTTTGCAATGCCATTGCATGCATTATTTGTAGAATTTGATTTTCAGTGTTCATTACATAGGTAAACGCCCGCAGAGATTGAGTGACTCACCTACTATAGACAGTCAAAACCGAATTTCGAAGAGATCAAAAAGATCTGGCGTTAAACCTCCAGTAATTGATTTATCTAGGGATTCACCAGCTTTCATTGATGAACTATTTGAAGATACTCAGCCTGATAGAGCATGTGAAACTGGAGTCGGTTCCCTGTCACTTGAATCTAAAGACTCACAACTGCTTGTTCGGAAAAACAGTAAGAAAGAGGTCCCCCATGAGACTACTGTTCCTACTAGCACTGTTGGTTTAGAAGCCCTTGAAATTACAGTTTTGCAAGACAATTCACCTAATGTAACGCTTGGTCAACCAGCGAACCCAACTGTGAATAACATCACATCTGATGAGCAAACAAAAGGCACTGAAATCCAACCTATCTCGGAAAACAGACAAATGATTGCAAAGACCGAGAGGGACAGCAGACAGAAACAATTCAACTCTTTGAAAACACGTTCAAGCCCCCGCCTACTTGTGTCATCATTGCAGAAAACGAATGACAAGCAAAAGAAATTCATTAAAGATATTGGGTTTGGATGTTTGTTCGACTTGAACATTGTTTCCCTTCCACAATATCTTTCATATTGGTTAGTGGATCAGTTTGACCCTAACAAGTGTTGTTTGGTTATGGCTAATGGAGGAGAACTTGAAATTACTGAGATGGATGTTCATATCACATTGGGATTGCCTATGGGAAAGGTTTTAGTAGCAAGAAAAACAGCAAAGGAAAATTTCAACCTTGTGAAAGATTGGAGAAACACATTTGAGGTTAAGGATAATATAACATCAGCTATGGTTATGGATAAATTGATAGCTGACACTAATTGTGGTGACCAATTCCTCGTGAACTTTATTGTTGTATTAGACTCTTACTTGATTGATACTTTAGGAAATGGACATGCAAACCATAGTTTAGTAAGAGTTGTTCCGGAATTAGGTGACATGAGAGAGCTAAATTGGTGTGGTCTTGTGTTAGAAAGTTTGGTTGATGCGAAAAAAAGTTGGGAAAAGAACAAGGATGGACACTTCAGAGGGCCTATATTGTTCTTGGTTGTAAGTAGTTTTTCAAAACTTTCCTCTGTTGTTAAATTAATTTCTTTACCATGACTGTACTACCCATGTCACCAGTGCCTATTTTAAGTTTCCTAACTACAATATTATTCATGTCAGCACTGCCCCACTCCATCATCTTCCCTGTGATGTTAAATTAATTTCTTTACAATGTCTGTAGTACCCATGTCACCAGTGCCTATTTTAACTTTAGTATCTACAATATTATTCATGTCAGCACTCCTCCCCCCGCTTAATTTCTTTACCATGTCTGTAGTGCCCATGTCACCAGTGCCAATTTTTAATTTCATAGATACAATATTATTCATGTCAGCACTCCCGTCCTGAATCATTATACTGATATATGTTTATCCCATTCATGTGTCAGTTGCTGTATATGGATAGGGTGAAACTGTTCACAAGCACAGCGCTTAGACGAATACCTCGTTCTTTGCCAGTGTTTTTTAGCATCAATTCCAAACTTCTACGCCAAAGAGAGACTGATGACATTAATAGTGGAGGCTTTGGCCGTGGCTCAATCCAACCTCGCCAAATCGTTCCTCCCACTCAAGAAATACCTCCTACGGCTTGTCCCCAATCTACTACACACAATGAAGAATGCACTGAACACCCCGCTGGTCCAGAAAAACAACCACCTCCACTTCAGGTCTATATGATTTTTTTTAACTAATTCAATCTAAAATTGTGCAGTTTATCATGTTTTCTTATTTACTGATGTTTTCTTTAATCTTATTTTCTCATGTGCTCTTGTCTTCTAGAATTGGATACAGACTTTTGCTCAAAAGACTTCTGTGCTTGCATCTGCTATTTTTGAATTTGTGGAGTGGTCTACAAATATACCGCCTGAACTACAAAATGATGACAAGGTGAATTCACTTCTGCGTGGAGCCAACCAGCTCCTAGGGATGGGAGATGTGACCCCTGCGCCTGCTACAGATGCTGCTGACATGTCATATATGGACGACTCTCCAAACACAATTTTTAACAACTCCCAATACCCATTCTGGTCAGACCCTGCTTTTATAGATTGCCTTACTCAGATTGAGCTTGCGTATCAGAATAAGCAAAAATTGAAATCAAATATCAAAGCAGATGGGCAATTTTCCTTTGATATATTTGTAAATGATCCTGTTTTGGGGGAAGATAAGGGGATACCACAGAACGTTGCAGATGCAACCAAGGATGGTAATGACGCACAACAAGCTCCTGGACCCAGCCATGGTCATCCTTCAATACAACAGGATGTCCAAGCTAAAACTGCAGACACATTATGCACCCCTCCCAATCCCCTACCCACTCAATTCCAAACTGATATTCCACCAGAGAAGCCATTGGAGGATAAAAGAAAATCCAAGTCCCCTGCTCCATTGCCCCCCCGGAGGTCACCACGTGTCAACGCAGCTCCTGAGAATGCACCACACCAACTTCATGACACAAAGAGAGAAGAAGCTGCAAAGAGAGCATATAAACCGTCTGCATCTTTGAGAAGCCCCTATTACTCCCGTGTTGTAGATATTAACGATCCTATCTCTGAAATTGAGCGGACTGTTTCAGCCTATTTAGCAATGACAACAACTCATAGCACGTAAAGTTCATTTTAATCTTAATTTACTTAATGTATGTTCAGTTACAAGTAAAAGATATTTTTTATTTAATACATCTTCATAATGTCTTGCATTTGCAGTGAAGTCTTATTTAAACACAAGTCTATTGAGGTGGTTAGAAGAGACATGGGTACACTTGAAGATGAAACCCAACTGTCTAGTGTCATTATTGATGCATGGACAGCAGTCCTCAACAACAAGGAACAATATAAAAGTGCTCAGTCACCAGCAAGACTATTTGTCAATATCAACAAATCTGTAATATTTTTACTTATTCATCTTTCAATTACACTCCATTCTTTTGCCATTATTACAATGGGTCTGTTTTTTTACTAATTTTTATTTTTGATCCAGTTTAATGTGGACAGTGTGTCATCAGGAGCTTGTGATGAACAGTTTCAGAGGTTTAACCTCCACCTTGATACTGCTTTGTCATTGTCACCACACATTTCTTTGAAAGATATAGACATGGTACTCCCTTCACAACCACAAGAATGAAATGTTCTCTAAATACTGATTTTGAGATCAAAGTTAACAAACTCAATCCCTAATTTCTATCTGTTTAATATTATGTTCATTAGTTTGTTTTTGGAGTTCAACAAGAAGAGGTCTACATCATGGTTGTCTTCAACTTGAAAAACAAAGTCACCCAAATCATTGATATCAACCCAACTTGCCCTGCTGAAACTTGCACCTTTGCATCCCCCTTTGAATGTTTGGTAAGTTTTATTAATGATACATAATATCTTCTTGAGTTGTATTAACTTCAATCTAATATCACCTCAGTTCCCAATTAACATTAAATGCTTTATAATTCAATAAATGCAGGGAGATATGCTGATTGCGTTTCTAACAGAGAAGGGGCTTGAAGCAAAGGCAGAAATAGTGTCAACTACACCAACATCAATTGTCCCCATCGCGTGGGCTGGAGAAGAGAAAGTTCAGCATTCTGGGGTATGCCTCATGCGTCACATGGAGACTTTCTTTGGGTCAGAGCGAGGCTACAAGTGTGGATTTGAAAAGGGCAATTTCAAGAATATCTCAAAACTACGGGTGAAGTACCTAACAGATATTGTGTGCTCAGAGCTGAATGAAGTGAACAAAGAAGTTATGAAGGCAGCAAAATCCCATTCAAGAATGATTTCAAAGGGGATTCAAGGCCAAAAAATAAACCTTGGTTGAACAGCTACAACACAATATAATGTTTTTGTTGCAAACTATCAAATGTATTGGGGTGTAGACAGTTGTGTACTCTGCTTCTGAAAAGTTGTTTCGTGAGCATTAAGACAGTTATTTTCCCTATGATTTTAACCTGGATTGTATTTGTCAATTTCATACAACTATAACTGCATCTGACCAATTCTGTATTCTTTTCTCTATGTCAACACAATTCTGTCACCGGTAGTAAAATATTTGATTTCTGTTTATAACTGGTGTATTTTATAAATATAGTTTATTTAATGATATCCATTCCTAAGTATTGACAATACTTTGCAAGAGAAAGATTTCAATAGGAGAGTTCAAGAAGAGGGTAAAAGCACACAAAATAAGCATGTCAGCGCAATTCTGTCATCAATACTATAAAAAAACACTACTACGAAAAGAAGATACTATAAAAAAATAATACCATGTTGTGCAATTATCTATTGAGAAAGTATAAAATTATATTAAAGAAAATAGGATTATTTTGGGCAAAATTTCACAAATCTCGTTTGTTGTGCAAATATAAACTATTGTTGAGCAAAACTAAAATGATGTTGAGCAAATTCACAATAACATAAAACCTTAGTTAAACAGTGTCAGCACTACTTTTGCCAAAACAATTCCCAAATTACTCTATGTGTCCGCAGTATCAACCAATGAAGACTTAAAACTTCAATAACACTTTATAATATCAAATACGAGGTGCGAAATTACAAAATATCCATATAATTAATATGATATTAATAAGTTACATCATATCTTCATTATGAACACACATAGAAACTAAAATATATAAATAAGTTCCAATATTATCACTTATTAATATACAAGAACTACAGGCCTAAAAATTCATCAATCTTCCTCCTCCTTTCCATTTCTGCATCTAAAACTTCTTTAACGCACTGCATAAGGTTGTCCTTCGCCTCTTCCAACATCTGCCTTTGTTCACCAAGTTCTCGTTCCCCCTATATAAAACATAAAATATAAGAGTTAACACTAGAGAGGGAAAAAAAAGTAAGGATAAAACTTCATATATCACCTTTGATAGTGCTTCAGCATCTTCATCTTTGGTTGCTCTGCGAATATGATGTTCGTTTGCTATTATTGATCTTTGTAATTCCTCATATAATGTATAATGAAACACAACGGCTTCCACCAACTCTACCCTGCGAGCCTCTTTGTTAGTCTCACATGCCTCATCAACGAGAGTCATGTGATACCCACGGTAAACAACACCATCCAGATCGTCCATCATTTGGTGGAATCTTGTGCAAAACTCAACAGTGTTGCCATAATTCATCTTTTTGGTGGGGGATGGTTAAGCAATAAGAATACAAGTTCTGGTATTCTGATTTCTGTTAAAATCAGTTTGTAGACACCAATGGACACCAAAGAGTTATTTCTGGATATATATAGCCAATAATTATACAGTTTTCTTCCTTATGACAGTTATTTGGGGCACTCCATTTCAGAGTACCTGTAAAAAACTATAAAAACTGTAAAAATATAAACTGTAAACGGATTACAGTTATATGAGTTACAGTTATAATTGCTGGACAACAACCCCCCTCGTGTCATCGCTGCTTTGGGCTTACAGTTATAACTGTTGGACATTAACCACCTCGTGTCAGCACTACTTTGGGCCTTACCCACCTACTGTCACCATATAAACTTAAATAACAAAGAACGCACAAAGCTAGTGTCACCAATACTTCCAACTACTCTAACCAACAGTGTCACACAAGACTTTGGGCATTACCACCTCGTGCAACCACATAAAAAACAAAATAAAAAAAATACAACCCTACTGTCGCCAATACTTGTAACTAATATTAGTGTCAGCACTGCTTTGGGCCTTACACATCTACTGTCACCACATAAACTTCAATAACAAAAAATATAACCCCATACACTTCAATATCAGAAAAAACAAGGGTAGTGTCACCACTACTTGTAACTAATATCATTGGCAGTCTTGCTTTGGGCCTCAACCACCTAGTGTTACCACATACAATTCAAAATAAAAAAATGCAAGACTGGTGTCACCACTACTTGTAACTAATATCAGTGTCAACACTACTTTGAACATCAAAGACCTAGTGTCCCCACATAAACTTCAATATCAGAAAAAAACCATACTGGTGTCACCACTATTTATAACTACTAACAGTGTCAGCACTACTTTGGGCCTCAAAAACCTAGTGTCACCACATAAACTTCAATATCAGAAAACACAAGACTGGTGTCACCACTTTTGTTATAGCATGGTAAATATGTACCCATGCCCCCCACATTATTAATACAAATTCAAATAAAACATTGTCATTGCAAAAATAGATACCTTAATAAACATTAATAAAAGTTAAAATGTACAATCATAACAGATTCAAAGTCATATCCAAAATACAGGGCATCCAAAAAATATCCCATAAAATCCATTACCTACAAATATACATACATGTCCACCAAATTAACAATTTGAGCACATAGATTGTTATATTACATCAAAAAATACCCCATGTATGCACCAACTACATATCTAAACAATTGTTTTAAAACCTAAAACTTCAGGTCTCCTTGATCAGATCTGAGCACATGAGTTCTCTGTATCGAAAGAGCTTCTCATTGTTGAATCGTTTCACATCTCCCCCAAAGACAGATGCTTCAATTGCTTTTAATGTAAAGACGCCGCATGAAGCCCTACAAACACAAAAAGACCCCATGTCATGTGAGCACATAAATAACAAGTATCTTAGGCTAAACGACAAACAATAAAACATATAAAATACATACCCTGTAGAATCATGCATTAAATCATCAACCATATTTAGCTGGAAAGGAGAGGAAGCAAAGTTTTGATAGAGCCCAGCCTTTGCCAAATGAATTGGGAACCAAATAGCAAACGGTTGCAATTGTTCTTCAAGTACACCAGCCTTAACAGCAGTCACATTGCAATCGTACACGTTGATTACCCTCTCCTCAAGCATAATCTCCAACGCCACCCAATGTTTGTTTATAACATTGAATATTGTGTAGACTTTCTTTACAGAGTCTCATGGCTTCCCATACTCAGCAGGGCACATACCAACAAAATACTCCTCGGTGTTGACTTCAAGAGGCAAATCTTCCCCATAATTTGAAGCATAATCAGGCAGGTACTTTAAGTAAAATAGCCAATCAAGAACAAGAACCTCTCGATATTTCCCAGGGTCTTCAGAAATGCGCCTCCTAAAGTGAATCAAACCTGCTTCTAGATGCTACACAACATAGTAATAAAAAAAAAAAAGATGTCAACAATCAACAAACACAATAGAATCCAATCCACACATATATATATATATTTCAAAAACAAGCAGATATTACCTGACAATCAAGCCACATATTCTTTGATATGATGTGCAGGAAAAACTTTTTGTCCCACCTTGATATTGGACCAGCAACAGAAAAATTCCTAACCAAATTACACAAGATGAATATAAATATATAAAGAATGAGGTGCTGTACTAATACAAAGACAACATTCCATAAAAAAAGATTGAACAAAAAAATAAAGCATACCTTTTCTTCTTTACAAGTCCATACATAAACTCATGATCTTCAAAGCTGATCAATGACTTGTTAGGGACGTGCTTTAAGATTCTCACCTTCTTTTCAATCTCAGCTGGGCCATACAAGAATGTACTGGTTGACGGGATAAGATTCGAAGCCTTTAATTTTTCAACTTCATTTATAATTTCAGTATCCTTGGCTACCAAATCCCAATCAACACCTGCACCCGTGTCATATTCATCATCAGACAGAGATATGAACTTTTCCAATGATGAGTGCCCACCAACTACACCGACTACAGCATCACCACCTTCAACCTCACACTTGGCAGATCGAGCAACTTCAGCAGAACATGATGGAATTCCAAACTCATCTGTACTCCTTTTGGCATCATCAACTTCATTCTTAGTTAATGAAATATCACCTTTCAAATCCTTAAAAACTTTCACATCTGCACCAACATCCTCACCCTCAGTGTCAGCGACAACAGTTGGGAACACAGGAGGGATTTCAGTATAGAGAATATCCTTATCCAAAGTTGGGCCCTCTGATCTTATTGAGGGCAAGGACACGTCCTTAACATTGACAGAATTGGGTGATGATTTCACCATTTCCTCATCAGCAGAGAAACACTTCTGAAGATCAGCTACAACATCATTGACAATTTTTGCGCTGACATCTTCATCAACAACCTTCACAGGACTGCTCTGGGACTTACCACCTATATGCTTATCATCACCATTCCCAGGATTTACCTGTGACCTGGCAAACATAGCTTCAAAATTAGAAACCCTAACCTCAAGCTCATCATACCTCATTGCCATCTCACCAACAACTCCAAGCATCCCAGCCATCTCTGCAATCTTTGATTCAATAGCATCAACCCTCGCACCCAACACATCCATACGCTGAGGTACATCTTCAAGCTTCTCAATCCTCCTAAAAATCTCCTTCACCCAATCAGGATAAGAAGGGGTAGAAGAAGCAAAACCATCACCATGTGTTTTTGGAGGCAACTCCCCCGTTGAATCATTTTTGGCCTCCATTTGGGGAGATACACCTTCAGTGCCAGCATTAGATGTTTGAACCTCTCCCCGCCTGTCACCAGAAGATGTCTCAGCTCCTTCAACCTTGTCAGCACAACCAACCACATCTGCAACATCCGCCAAAACAGAAAGCCCAGCAGTAGGAGGAGCAGCCAACTCATCAGATCCACAAGAATGGGTGTCAGCAGTAAAATCATCAACCTTGTCATCGCCATCACTGCCTTCACCACCAAATGTAAAGCCTGCAGCATGAATTTCTTCATTCTCCACTCCATGAGTAATCTGATTATCACCAAGAGAAACTGAAGGAAGAACAGAAGACATGTCAACAGTACTATCATACAATGGCCTCCCACTACCTAACCCAGATTTCTTCATCTTATACCTCCGCTGAAAGACAAATTTCAGTGGGGTATCATCATCTAATAAATCACATAAATTAGTAACCAACCGACCTCTCTTGGAAGGTGAAGACACCACATCACCCTCCTCATGCATATCTGTGTCAGCATTAATTATCTTCACATTCTCAGAAGGAACAACTCTACCACATTGCCTAGCTGCAGAACGACCCCTCCTCACATACACCAATCCCTCAGCTTTCTTTTTCTTTTTACCAGCCATCCCTCCACTCTCAGATTTCCTCTTCTTTGAGGACTCTACAACATCTTTGTTTTCAACCTCAGGAAAAACTTGAAAAGCAGTTTCAAAGGACTTCCCATCCTGTTTCTTTCCAGCAGCTTTGCCTCTCTTCACATGTGTCTTCCTCTTTGAGGTCTCTGCTTCATCACCTTTCTCCGAGATATTAGCTTCTTCACCACCAGCTTGTACAACTCTGTTTGAAAACCTAGCTGCATATGCCCTTTGACGAAAACGACGACTGTCATATAATGCATCATCAACAGCTCCCCCACATACTTCTTCAACTGATGCATCAACGACTGGATCATCTTTTTCATCAGCAAACCCCATCCCTGCGGTGCGTGCAAACTCCCCATAAGTAGGGAACAACGGAGTCTGCCCAAAATGCAAGTATAAAAATATGTTTAAAAAAAAATAAACAAAGATGCATCAACTAAAAATGGTCTTAAAGATAAATAACATAAAAATATTACCAAATCACCATGAAACAAATGCTCAGCTTCAACATACGAATGGCTAAACTCGCATACCCAGTGCAATGAGTATGGATCTCTATCAGGCATCATAAAATTACAGTCAATTTTAGCAGAGAGGGCTGGGAAAGCTTCTAATATCCAAGACTGTTACAAAATAAAACACAAAAAGAGATTACAAAACAATATTAGACAAAAATCTTAACATACACAATAAAAGTTGTGATGACACAGACAAATATTAATGACAAAAGTGATTCAAGCACTAAAACAGAATATCTGGAATGCAAGGCAATACCCATACATTTGATAAGAGCCCCTAACACCAGCACGGTCTGCAACAGAAGAACTCTTCAAAGACTTCAACAAACGGGTGTACGACTCCCTACCCCAAGGATATAATTCAAATTCCTTCTCATTACATGCAAGAGAAAGGAATTGTGCACTGACAACCTCTGACCTCCTATATACAATTAACCTCTCAATCAACAACAACTTTGCCATGATCAACTTCTTCTTAGACTTCTTGCTCTCAGATATGAAACGAGCAACTAAATCATCATGAGTCATCTTCTTCTGCCCAAAAAATTCAGATATTGACACTTTTTTTGAGATATTACAAACACGTTCTTCACAAGGAAGGCCAGTGATGACATGAAACTCAAAAATTGAAAAACGTGCAAGATATCCACCAACTCTAAACCACAACTTATTCTCCTTCTGAGTTTGGACTTGACGAAGCACCATTTGATGCATAAGCTGAAAATTGGTAGCCATTTTGGTGCCCTGCGTCAGCACCCATCCCACACAACTTTCCCGCAGAATATTGTAATCAGAATCAGAAAAATGCTTCTCAATCAAATCACAAACAGATGGATATGAATATATGTTGGACCTAGAATGGAATCGTTCAGAAACAGGAATGCAATATTCCAAACCCTGATCAATCACATACAAAGTACCCAAAAACACAACATCAGATTAGGAAAAAATCAAAACTTGCTCATCAACAAAAAAATTTAAAATGGAAAAACAAAATAACTTACATCAGAACCCCTATAAGATGTGGATGCATCACCAGATTGAGCCGCTAATAAAAACAAAATAAAGAATAATATAAAAATACAATAACATAATCCATGATAAACCAAATAACCATAAAAAAAATAACAATAAAATGACACCACCACATAAGAAAAGAACATAAACATCACAAAAACAACACAGAAACCCCAATCAAAGTACACACATTGTTGAAACTACCAAAACTAAAACAACCATGTATAAAAACAGACAGTGTCAGCGCGCTTACACATGAGCATACCTACAGATATCTACACTATGAACAACACAAACAATACAAAGCATCAAGTACACACATTGTTGAAAAATACACGAATAACGTTAAAAAAGCACATACAAATTGCCGCATCACAAAAATTGAAGCACACAAACAGTTAAAATAAACGAATTTAACACACGCAAATTACTTAAACTACCTACAACACTCAAAATCCCAAACATTTATGCATATCAAGCATCGATTTACCTATAGGTGATCAAAACTGAAAGCAGAAATCAATAAAATCAACATAAATCAACTTCTTCCAAACCCTAGCACGAAACATTTAGCAAAAACAAGCGATATCGATACCTGAAGAGTTGCTAGATGACGACATTGAACCAGATAGCACAACAACGAACAGAATTCGGCCGAAATCTCACTACTTACGCACAGATTGAAGGAACGAGAATGAAGAAAACCGGTGAAAACCGACGAGCGCGAGAAGAGAGTTTGGAAGAGAGTATACACGATAATATGTCCGTACAAGTGAGAATAAGTATTTATAGTGGACGTTTTGCTAATTTGTCCAAAAAGGTGGACAATTCCCCAATTTATCCAAATAAAGTGCCCGTTTTGCAAATTTTTTCTAAATAAAATGATAAAGTGTAAGAACAAAATGATTGAGAGGAAATTCTTATGCACCTCAACATTTTAATTTAATATGTATGTTTAATATACAATGTGTATTTTTTTGTAAATTTTATGAATTTTTATAAGCTTTTGTAAAAATTAAACAAAATTAAAAAAATAAATTCTTAATTTAAAATTTCCCCTATATAATTCAATGTTTTATAATGAAATATAATTGATTAAAAAACCGCAAAAACGCGAATAATAAGACTAGTTAACCTTTTAATAGTGGAGTATAACATATTTTACGAATAATTTATTAAACAGTCTATTTTAATTACGAAATCTCATGTAACACTACTCTTTTTTTTAAAAAAAAAGCAGGCGATCTATAATAAAATAAAAACAGGCCATTTAAACCGGAAAAAAAAAAAACATAGGCCATGAACGTGGCCTTGGAACCAGTCCAGGTTCATCTCCATCCTATCCAATTGGCAATTGCATTCATCTTCCCTCACAGACCAAACAATGCCTTCCAATTTCCAAAGACATTACATGAAGACCGCGACTTTTTCGCTCGTTGACTTCCCTCGCAACCATGGCGAGATGACTCAAAACTAATTAAATTTCATTATCTACAAAAATAATAGTACAGAGTTCTCTCGATGTGGCTGAAGACTTCGCTCCCTTGTTGATGATCCTTGTTGATTGTTGATGAACGATTGCTCTGTGGATCTTCGTCTTCCTTCCCCCGATGTCTCAGAAAGCGCTTTGATTTATGAATCGACCAGATCCGGCCAATACACACTTTGGAGAAGTCGGCCCCAAGCCTCAGCAGGAGAATGAAACCGCGCAACCAAGCCGCCGATTTAGAGAAACCCTCGGTGTCAAAGAAGGGGAGTAGAGATTCACCATGACAAAGAGGCCTCGACACAGAATCCAGACCGTCGCCATTGATTTCGATATCTCCGACTGCAAATTTGCAAATGAACGAAGCGATCGGCGGAGAGAGAAAAGCAATTAGGGATGAAAAAGATGGATGTGTTGTTTAATAGGCCGAATCTCAATTTTTTTAAAAAAAAATTAGTCCATTTTTAGTTTAAGAGTTATTTTCACTTTCAGCACCATTTTCATTTTAATCACACCCTATATATAAGATAAAACTAATCATGGTCATACATTTTTAAAACGGTTGCACATTGGTATTTTTATTAGTTGAAAGTTAGATTCTATTTTATTATAATACTTTCAAAATTTTATTTTTTTTCACAAATGAAAAATTGAACAAGGTAATTACCATCATTAAACAATATATATTTTTAAAAAATAATTCATATACATACATACACACACATATATATATATATGTGAGAGAGAGAAGTTATTCAGTAAAACAACCATGTATCGGAGGGATAAACCTAAACCATTATATTAAGAGAATGGACGGTAAAGATGGATGAATGAACTTTCACGTGATGGGATGCAAATAACCGCTTCCATGTTGAAATCACAAACTACAAAGGTTAAATTTGTACTTTCCCACTAAAACAAATTTCTAGAAGAGAGAATGGAGGTAACTAGTACATATTTCGGACTGATTTGCGAAAACAACTTGCACTCCATGGAAATTACAAAAGTAACCCACAATCTAAAAAAAGGGCAAAAAATTACAGGTTCTTTAACCCACTAGAGCAAGTAAAAAACTGAGAAACAAAAAAGAAAGAAAGAGAAACACCAAGTGCATTAAATGCAAGTCAAATCGGAAGTGAAAAGGAGGGAAAGATAAAGTGGTTAAAAAAAGAGTAAAAGACAAATGTCTTAAATTTTAGTCACATGCAAAATTAAAAAAAAATTCCTGCCAATTAAAAAAAATCCTGCAAAAAAAAAATCAAACATAAATAATATAATCCTGAAGACTTATATAGAGTTTTACATTTTAATCGTGTCGTGTCACTTGAAAATTTTTTAGTGTCACATGCTATTTTTTTCTTATCACTTGTTTAGACTCTCTTGCCACTTCTTCAAATATTAGTTTTCTTCATGTCACATATGTTACAATGTTAATAATCTATGTAGTATTCAAATCTACATCTATGTATATATAACACATTGTTCTACCTTGAGCTGATAGACTTTAAATAGTTAATAATATAGCAATATAATCCCTTGCACAAAATAAGAAAGCAACTTCCAGATCTGGGAGTATCGCATTGTCAAAAACCTATGCATGTCACCCCTTAACCCATGCGTGTCACCCCTTAACTCATGCATGTCACCCTTAAAATTATGCGATTCAGTCACAAAAACCTGCTTGTAAACCACAATTTCACAAATTTATTTTTCATTCACATTACTCCCCCAGTAATAGAAAAATGGCCTTGGCCACACTTAATTTACCACGGTTATATGTCTTCGTGTTGTAAATTTTCAAGGTTTACAAGTTTACCACAGTTCCAAGGAGAACCGAAGTAAATTATCATCATATTTACCACGGTTCCTTGTAATTTTGTGGTAAATTCTTAAAGTTAACAACTTTACCACGATTCCAAGGAGAACTGAAGTAAATTAGCATCATATTTACAACAATTCTTTTTTTTTTGTCGTGGTAAATTTCAAAACTAAGCAATAAAACCCTTAACCGACCTTTCTCCAGCTCCTAGACCTTCTTCTTCATCGCTCGCCTCCCAAATCTCCTTCGATCTCTCTCCATGGCTCTTTCTCTCTCCATCCGAGAGTTCCTCCTCCTCTCTTCCTTTCTGTGGCCCTCACCGGTTGTGGTGAGCTCATGCGCCATCGAATCTCCTCGCCGTTAATCAACCACCGCAGCTCCATCCATCGCCATCGCCCTTGTTCTTGATATCTTCTCCTGACTTTTCTCCATCGCCATTGACCTCTCTCCATCGCCATCGACCTTCGATTCCGTCTGTGTCGCAGCTCGCCTTGATTCCGCTTGAATGCGTCTCCTCTCGACGTGGCTGCCTCTTTGTGTTGCTGGTTCGCGCTCGAGAATAAGGACCTCTCTCTCAGATCTTTGGTGTTCTCTCCAACTTTATTTTTAGGTAACCTCAAACCCCTTTCTCTTCAATTTAAGAGCTTGATAGTGTTTGGTTAGGGTTTGATTTGGAGAAATAGGGAATCGGGAAGAGCGGGAGCAGTGTTAGGGTTTGATTTGGCAACAATGGGAAAGTCTATTTTTTTTGGTTGAATTCATTGATTATATCATCTAAACTACTTAGTCTAGCTATGTGTTTCTCTCTTCTTCTTTTTTTTGGGTCAAAATCTGATCATTGAACAATTTTTGGGACATAATTGAAGAACATATTTGTGAAACCTGATATCAAGTGAATTGAACAAACTGCAAAGCCTTTGGTTTACTTATTGTTCAATTCACTTGAGTTGATAGATTTTTTTAATGATTCATATAATCTACATTTGAAGCTGTGACTTTTTAATGATTCATATAATTTACATTTGAAGCTGATATCAGGTTTGTTCATTTGTTTTTTTAATGATGCAAAAAAACAACTGAACTCACATCTCACTTTAATTTCTTCCTCCCAATTGTGCTTCCTTACAATAATATAAAGGAAATAGGGCATAATTCTGGGTGAAATTCTATCAGTTTTAGGATGTATAATATTGCTGCTAAGATCTAACACTTGTTTTGTCCTTCTCACATCTCACTTTCTTTTTCCTAATTGCTTCCATATCATAAAACATAAAAGCATTGACAACAAGAAAGATTTGATATTCCTTTTGCAATCAAGTAACTAAATAAAGTTCCTCTAGGTGTCTACTTCTTGTAAGCTGTCAACACAAACAAAATTATTAATCGGATCTCAGTTACTGCTACTGCGTGAAGATCTCAGCTATGTAGCTACTGTAATGCCTAGAGGAACTTACAACTGCTCAACAAAATTATCATTATCTAAACTGTCTCAACAAAATTAGGAGATTTTATTGTCTCAATAAAATCAAGGGATTTTAGTGTCTCTGTAGAGCTGTTGTTGCTGTGTGAAGAACTCAGCTAGACAGTTGTTGTCATGTCACTAATGTCATTGGTTTTGTGTCTTTTATGCTGTTGTGTTTGTTCTTGCTGATTTTTGTTATTATTTTTTTCCCGTTATGTCTCTTTTGTGCAGTTGTTGTCATGCTTTGTTTCTGCGTTTTTTGTCACATTTTTTTTCCTAACATACAACCTATTTTCTGGCTGATCAATCCCATATTTTTTTTGCCTGCAGCTGTTGTCAAGCCATTAATGTGTAACGGCCCGGATATAAATATCCGGGATACGTTTCGAAGGTCGGATACCTTCGTTCGGATGTTGCAATTCAGGTACGGGTCGAGGTTTCAAACCTCTAATCAGTCGAAGTCTCAAAAATACAATTTAAACGAAAATAAAGCGGAAGTACGGTTTAGATACAAAAGCCACGGCAGAGCCGGGTCAAAACCAAAACAAAGTGGGTGATTGCCGTTTGTCAAGTTAGAATATATTAGCCGGATTCTTCGATTCGCCCAAAAGATTTCTCCGTCACAGAAGCATGGAGCAACAAGAGCGGTACCTAACACTATCCACGAAGTCAGGCCTGGTGATCGCCTTCGGGTCCTCTGACCGCGCTGAGGCCACATAACATGCCTATGCCTAAATAAAAGATGACTAATGCGGTACAAGATTTAAATCACACTATCATGCCCCTAGTATATATAATATGCGGAAAAGAACTGTAAAGGGCCCAAGACAATGCCAAGTGGCATATCCCTCTCCTACCTCTGCACCCCTTCCCGTTAGTGCAGAGACTAGCCAGTTCGGGCTATAGCATAGCACTCTCTTCATGGTGGTGCACTTCACCACGGTATCATCATATCATATCATATCTCATCATCATATCATATCTCATCATCAATATCATAAATCATGCTCATGCCCGATGGTGCTGGGCTAATCATATCATATCATATCATCTCTTGCCCGATGGTGCTGGGGTATCATATCATGCTCATATCGACTCGATAGACTCAGGGCACCCGATGGGGCTGGACTACCCTATGACCCTAGCAAAGACTCTAGGACTATCACAGATAACGGCCGTTCTGTTTCAAACACACAAAGTAAACACATGCTCAGTTCAATGCAATCCTAGCATGATACTACATGGCATGCTTTAATATGCAACAAAACTACACATTACATGACACATCAGGCAGGAGGTCCAGGTTACTGAGTAAGTCCCGTAGGATACTTACCTGTTGATGCAGAACAGCAAGATAACACAAGCAAGGGCCCAAATGCAAGTCCAAAGCAATCCAAAAGCAACACACACCTATCATCAAGTCATTTCCATAAGCTACCAGACCAACATTCATACACACGAACCCAAGTTCTCAACATTCTCAAAACCGACCGATGGTAAAACCGTTTTCCGAAATCTTCCCGATACGATCAAATCGACCAAAATCATTCTTTCAAATCAACTTATTGATAAAATCATATCAACCATATCTTCCAAACTCTTAAATCCAAAATTAAGTCAACTCATATTCAAAATAATTCCTCAATTCATACTTGGCCAAATTCCGACATTAAACATTTAAATCCTTAAAGTCAATTTCTCAAAATCATAGTATAGAAATAGTTCCGGCATGTTTCTCTTCAAAATCCTTATCTTAAAATCATCTTACAAATCATTATATAATAACACCTCTCAAGGAATATTTAAATAAAATAAAATTGCCAAAATCACTCCATTTTAATAACCCACATTTATATATCAAAATACTAAATTACTTTATCATATTTTAAAACACATCCCAAAATCATCATATAACATCATGATAATATATAACAATTAATATTACTTTTAAAACCTTTTTAAACATAAATATTAATAATTTAAGAACATATAAATATATATATATATATATTCATCTTCCTAAAATCAGAATAATAACAAAATATAACATATATATATATATATATATATATAAATAACATAACCTATATATATTCTACATATAACAATTTAAAACAATAAAACACCCAAAGGATTAGCCCAGCCCGAAAGAATAGCAAGGAACCCAATCCAGTAGCCCAACCCGAATCAAACCCAGCCCACAACCCGACATTGCAACCCAAAAGCCCAAAGAAAAGAGAAAAGAAGAAAAGAGGACTAACCTGCCCAAGAGAGAAGGAGATCCGGCCCATACCCAAGCCCAGCAAAACCAAGGAAGAGAGGAGGATCCGGGTCCAGCAAGGAAAGGGAATAAGAGAGGAGGATCCGGATGGGCAAACGATATAACCCGGGAGAGCTCGGGTCCGGCCCAGCCCAATAAGGAACAAGGAGACCATCTCCTACCTCTGGCAAAACAGAGCTTGACAGCGAGAAACGAAGGCGGAGAACGGGGGGAAGACTCAGGCCATGGGGGATCCGTTCCGCCCCAAAATCCACCCAGGTGATCGGAGTAGGATTCCGATCACAACCCAACCTCAAAAAAAGAAGCGACGTGCGAAGAAGGAGGGAGGAAGAGGGATTTCCGAGCTTCAAAAACTCAACTCCGGGGAGTGCTCGAGGGCTGCTCTGGCTTCATCAGTGAGAGGGGAGCTTCGTTCTGAATCTATGAGGAAGGTAAGTGAGTAAAGGTGCATTTTTTTCATGGTTTGGAAATGAAACGAACACAAAACGCAACCGACCTTCAAATCAGAAAAACAGGGGAGTGATGCACGCGGCGGCGCGCTGGAGGCTCCGACGGCTTCTGTGCTTCCTTCGGGTGGCCTGGCTACGTCTTTGGGCGTCAGAAAAGGAGAAGAGACTGAGATGACTCCCTAGGATTGAAAACCGAAGTGGAGGAGGGATTCCACTCGGAAATGGCGAGGGAAGAGGGGGTGCTTCTTATGGAGTTTCTGGGTTTGTAGAGGCGAATTAGAAGAGAGGGAGGAAGGTTCCCTCCTGGGTTTTGGAACGTGAAAGAGAGAGGAATGGAGGTGTGGTGGTCTGAGATTTGGAGAATGAGGGAGGGGCGAGAGAGTGGTCCTTGCAAAGTGTGTGCTGTTTGTTAGGCATGAGGAAGATGCCAATTTGAAGCAGCAGGCCGCAGCTGGCAGTGTGGAGAGAGAGAGAGAGAGAATAAGGAAAAAGGAAAAGAAATAGGAAATAAAAGATGCCCCACAATACCAATTCAATTTAGCGGAATAGGTTCAAAACCCGCTCGCCCGATCGAATCCCGACTAAATCAAATTTAATAAATCGAAGTTCGATCAAATTTAAAGATAATCGGAATTAAACAATTTCAATCAATTCGGAGCTTAATTAAATTTTATTAACCTCGGACTCGAAGTCCAAATCAAATCCCGTCAAAAATCCTAATTTAATTTGATGCCGGAATGATTTTAAATTTTGAAGTCGTGCTCGAGGACGATTTTTCTCCCATTTTTATAAATTGAAATAAATAATAACATTTTAAATTAAAATACTACTAATATGATATCTAAAATATATTTGGTCTTTACATAATGTCATTGGTTTTTTGTCTCTGCTACTATGTGATAGCAGTTGCTCTAATGGTTTTGTGTTTAAAACTCTAAAACGCAGTTTTGTTCAGATCACCTCCATTTAAGATGGAATCAATATATGTCATATGATATACTTGAATAGGGTTAGGTCGATTGTAAATTTGCAGGGTTGGTGCAAAAGGGGATAATCTTTCTTGATTCTTATTACTGTTTTTTTTTCTCAATAGGTATCATCCTAATAAGATTGCAAGGAACCCTAATGTTTCAGAGCATTTTGAAGAGGTTGCATATTCTTATAGCATCTTATCTGATCCTGAGAAAAGAAGACAATATGATTTAGCAAGATATGAGGTGAGATCCTCTGACCTCTTTCTTCTAGCTTTCCTATTTTCCTTCAATTTAAGTCTTTTCTCTAGCCATTCCATCTTTATCTAGATCTGTAGCTTTATCTTTGAATTTATATAATTTCAGAGTATTACATTTTTAAGAGTTAATTAGGCGTTCTTTTTTTTAATTCATTCGTAAAATTGGCATGTGAAAGAGGTGAGTTTGCTCTGGATAAGTGGCTCGGGTTAATTTTTCTTGCCAGATTTCCATTTTATGCTTATTGGATTAGCTGGATTTGAGTTCTGCTACTCTGTCTTGGTCCATTTGCTCATTGGAACTTCATATTCATTTAGAAATATCATATTTGGTTATGTATTCCACTGTGTGGTGTGAATTTTTTTTCTGTAATTGTCTATTGCTGAATCTATCATGCCTGATAGGATTTCCTTTCCCACTTCATATTTATTTATTCTTGTATGTCACTGTGGAACTTTGCACTAAAATGCTTCATATTATAAGGGAATCAACTACTTGATTGGTAAATTATCAAGTTATAATTGGTAAAGTATCAAATTTTGGAAACCTGATTTCAATACATAATGATTTATGATAGGAGTGCGTGAGTTATTACATGAGTGACTTAACTCAAGCGCGTGTGAATTATAGTATAGGTTAAGACAAAGAGCAATCACTCAAGCTATTTTATGAGTAATAATATGTATGGTAGGTTAAGTCTTTTCCTTACAAATAATAAGATCTGGTGAGAAATTGTAAGATAATTGTTTTTGAAAACTTTTCTGTGTGTGGTATGCTAGTGTGATTCCTTTTGTTGAGTAGTCACTTTATCTTTTCACTTGGAGATTCAGTTCTTAGCTATTTAGATAGTTTTTCATGTTGAAGCCTTGGAAGGTTGGATATATCTAGCTCAAGTTTAGTAGTAGTATTTTCATATCTGAGTGCAAATTCTTTCGGCGAAAACAGTGTTAGAAAAACATTTAATAGCTCAGCTGACTGAGCTCATTAACCCTGTGTGTTTGGGTAACCTTCCCGTCTTATTCATGACTTAACAGATAAGCTATTTCATTTGTCTTTGTCTTTTCTTCGTTTTGGTTTCTAATTTGGACATCGGTTTGCATGTGTGTTTGGGTTGTCTTTGACTTAGCAGATGTGTGAATGACTTAGCCTATAATTGAATAACTCTACTGAAAGAGCGAGAACCATGCACATGTCTTTCTCATATCCGTATTAACTCGAATTGCTTGCAAATGGTCTTACACTCTAGTTGTCGAAACTTTTTTTTTCTTGTTATTTCAAAACATTTAAAACCATCATAACAAAGAGAATAAGACTAATTAGAATCCTAGGAACTAGCACATTGAACATGAAACTCGATGCTTTTTTGTGCCTTAAATCCAATGTATTGAACTTTAAACCTTGTGCGTTTGTTCTTTCAGCATTTTTCTTCTGCTGCAACTGAGATTAAGGGCTTCTTTTATATACGTTGTTGGTGGATATTGATAATGCATGAGTTGTATAGGAGTTATAAGTCATTTAGGTTGCATATAGTTAGGTTTTTATCATAAAGTACGATCATTGCCTTGAAAGTTACAAAGTTCAAAATCTACACGTTTTATGCCTATTTATGTAGATTCCTATGGATTAAGCTAAAGAGAAGAGGAAAGCTAAGATACAACGCTTAAGAAGCATAAGGAAGGCTCAAGGATGATTGGCGTCCGTCGCTCCTAATCGGCGCCCACCGACTTCAGTGTTTAGACAAGGCATCCGAGGAGCTACAGTGTATTGGCGCTCGCCGATCGCTATCGGCACCTGCCGACGAAGATTCTGGAAGATTTTCTCCCGTGGAAAATCTATCCATTTGACTTTTCTTCTACCTTAAGTTCCCCGATTTTTACCCCTCATAAGCCTATAAATACATCTCTCCTCATCCCCATTCAACACACAACTCACATATTCACAATTCACAACACAATCATCTCTCTCTTTCCCTTTTCCGCTATTTAGGTAAGCCATGCTCGGCTAAACCTCTTTATAGTTTTGCTTATATTTTATGCATTGGTTAGAGACATGTGAGAGTTTTTTAAATACTATTTTATAGTTATGGTTTATGCATATTTAGATATTTATTACTGTTGTTTATTATATGTTAAGTTGTTTACTTGTCGTAATTGGTCACTAAGATGAATAATCAACATGCTAAGAGATTATAGCTAAATCCGCTATTGCGGGCATTAATCCGATATAGTAGCAAACATATCATGATGAACAGGTTGGAATTCATGAATGTGAAAGAGTAATAACATATATTTTAGTGTGTTATTCTTAGCAGATGCGATAGCTGGATTGACAATCAGGTGACACGTTAAATATGCGAGAATTACATGAATTATATGCTTATGTGATTAGGGATATATTGCTTCTCGAATCCCATGCAAGAGTTTAGGGAATTGGTAGTGATTGAATAAGAAAGTTATTCAATTCTGTGCACAAAACGATACTAGGATATCCAAGCATAACCAAACAACCCGATGATCATGGAAATACCAATGTTGTGAATATAAATTAAACTATGTATCATCTCTCATGTTATCTACTTTGCAATCATTATTTCGTTTACTTTATTTTTGCGCACTATTACTCTCAATCTCAATATAAACTGCTCGTTTGCTCAATACGCTCAACCAAAGTCGCACGCACTCTATGTGGGATCGATCTGTACTTGTTGCTAATACTAGTTATTAGTTGAAGGTATAGAACTCAGATAGGTATTATATTGTTCATTCATCAATAAAATAACAAAGCAATAGGTAATACATTGTTCATTCATCTTCTTCATTTCACACAGGCTTCGATCAACTACACCGCCTCGTCTTCTCCGCCTCCTCCTCCAAGCGTGGCGACGATCAAAGAGGACAAGCGATTGGTGATGGTAGACTTCGTAGTTGGTGATGATAGACTTCGTAGTTGGTGATGATAGCGAATTGGTTGACGACTAACGAGACAGCTTCGTACACCCACAACTACAAAAACCCGAGGCAATGGAGGTCAACAACTATCCAATTTGCATTTAAGGGTGTAGAGTTTATTTCAAGAGTGTCTAGTTAGCATTTGAGAATGTCCAGTACAAAAAGTTTACTGTCAAGTGAGTTTCGTATACGTGCCTGTCTTGTAATCGTTGTCTGTGGCCTATTCGATGTTGGCTTCTTCTTCTCCTTTCTGGTAGAGTCGTTTTCTTCCTCTTCTTCCTTCTGTTTTCGTTTCTCCTCATGCGGTTTGATGACTGGCTCTGGCCTCTCTCTTCCCCTTTATTAAGCCTCTCTCACATGGCAGTTGGGTTGACATTTTTTTTTAAAACCTGTCATTTCTCTCTTTCTCTCTCCCTATCCACACATCACTCTCTCTCATCATTAATTTCCCCCGGTTTCAATCTCTCTTTTTACCGCCTGGGGTGCAATTTTTTAGGGGGGGTTAGGCTTAACAAATACTTTGGATTGTGGGTTATGGGTACAAAGGGGGTCGGATAGTTGGGTTATTTTAGGAATTAATTTTTGCCAAACAGGCCATATTTTGGGTCTAAATTGAGCAAATGTCCACGGACCCATCCAAATTAGGTTAAAGGCCAAATTTTTTTTTCCTAATCACACGATCAGTGTGCCCCTCCATCAAAGAGATCTGGAACAAGGCAGCGGCCTCTTCTAGTGCTCTCTCGTCGATCTTCCTCGTCATCATCTTCGCCGCCCCTGATGGTGCAGCAGTGTGGCCACCTTCAGCAGATGAAGATTGCTGAAACCTCCAGCAGCGCGACCGCCCTTGATGAGCCCCGTCCATTCCCCTCCTCCTAGATCTGGCCGTTCTCCCCGGCGATCATCGCATCTCGTCCCGCAACCGATCGACGCGGAAGATTGCTGAAACCTCCAATTCGCCTCTCTCTCCGGCCGAGATACTCATTAGAATCTCGAACATCATCTCCTTAACAAGCGGCCTGAGTACTACAACCTTCCGATCCGTCAATTCCGAAGTCGAATTCGGATTCCAGTGGACGATTTCCCAGCAGTGCGGTCGTCTCCGGTGGACGATTTCCCGAATTGGGAGAAGCGGCTGCAGAGGCAGAGGAGACGACGATGACGAGGGCGGTTATGTTGGCTGTTGCTGGCTTGCAGGTTCATCTCTTTCCTTTTGTCTCCCCCTCCCCCTTTAAGGCCTTGTTTGGTTCCTCTTTGCGATTTGCCTTTGAAGTCTGCAAAATTAGATCTGATTTTGTTGGATTGGTCCTCAATTTTGTTATGGATTCATACATCATTACATTTTACGTTTTTGTAATGCAATTGGACTTGTTGATGTTGATTACTCTATTTGTAGATCTGCATCTCATGTGTTGTGTTTCTTTGATTTCTTATGAAGCTGGAAATATTTCTTTTCGGAAAGTAGCAACTAATTAAATGACAAATCAACCATGCTTAATTAGTTTAATCTGGAAATGTTTCTTTGATTTGTTATGGATTCATACATCATTACATTTTACGTTTTTGTAATGCAATTGGACTTATGAATCTGGAAATATTGCTTAATTAGTTTAATTGCTTATATATATATTTAATTGCTGAAATGCCGAATCCCAACTTCAACCATGCTTAATTAGTAATATATATATATGCTTAATTGTAAAAGTAGCATCTAATTAAATGACAAATCATGGTTGAAGTTGGGAGATTCCCTCTCGGCTTCAATTGCTGTGTGTTGCCGGTTTGAATCGCGAGGTAAGTCCGATTACTTTGCCCTTAATTAGGTTTCATTTGGCTACTCGATTTCAGCAAATCCGGTTTCAGCACTTTTAATCGTGTCAATACTTTTAGACCATCTTTATCCATGGTACTCCAAGTATTATAGATAATTTTTTAAAAGAAAAACAAAAAAAATGTCAGATTTTTTTATTAACCCAAGAAATTTATGTGAGGTGAGTATCATAGTATGATACTCACTTTATTGGTTCTCCCCCATTTTATAGTATTTTATTCTAAAAAATAGTTATGATACTCAACCCCAATACCACCATTAAAGATGCTCTTAGGAACACGGTTTCAACAACACGGTTTTAGTAATATTACATTCCGCTTTCAGCACTTTTAATCGTGTCAATACTTTTAGGAATATCTATTTTTTATAAAAAAATTAGTGGTGTCTGCAAATTTTTTTAACGTCAACGGTATTTTGAGCGTTAGTGAGTGTCCGCATTTCAGCAAAATTCGTTATGCTGAAATGCGAACTCTTGGAGAGCTTATTAGCTTCTAGTGTTTTTGTGTGATCTGAAAAAAAAAAAAGCAACTCCGGTTTCAGCAACACGGTTTCAGCAACTCCAATTTCAGCAAATCCGATGTCAAAGTGGTGACGCGAAAAAAAAAAGAAAAAAAAAGTAACTCCGGTTTCAGCAACTTCAGTTTCAGCAACGCGAAAAAAAAACGTTGAATCATAAAAAGAAACTCCGGTTTCAGCATCCCTGGTTTCAGCAACTCCGATTTCAGCAACTTCGGTTTCAACAACGCGTGAAAAAAAAAAAGAAAAAAAGAAATTCCAGTTTCAGCAACTCCGATGTCGAAGCGTTGACGCGAAAAAATAAAAAACTAATTTCAGCAATTGCAACAACAATTTAAGCAACTCCGGTTTCAGCAACCCTGGTTTCAGCAACTTAGGTTTCAGCAACGCGCGAAAAAAAAAAACTAATTTCAACAATTTCAGCAACTTCGGTTTCAACAAATTTGGTTTCAGCAACTTCAGTTTCAGCAACGCGCGAAAAAAAAACGCTGAAATAGGGTTTGCTGAAACCAAATGTGATGAAACAGGAGGGGGGCACAGGAGGCGCGCGTGGGGGGCCAAAGGGGCAAAGGGGGCAAGGGAAGGAAGGTGGACATTTTGCCAATTTGGGGGGAAGGGTGGACATTTTCCTAATAAAGGCCCTAATTATGGCCTATAGCACAATTCCCCCTTATTTTAGCAAAAAGCCATATATATATATATATATATATATATTGAATAGCAGAAACTAACTCACTTATCCGGATAGTTGGGTCCGATAGAGCATATTGTAAATTATTAACTTTGAATGAAAATTGATTTAATTAAATAAATTAAAGAGCTTGACATGTGTATAGCTAGATGGAAATATTTCTTTCGACATGCCGGTTGCAATTTTTTTTAATTAGCTAGGTTAATAGCAAATTGATAATTAATTTGGCCAGATTTTTCCCATTGAACTGGGTTTTTTCGTTAAATTCAAATTTTCTAAGGGTTTACTTGGACCATGCAAGTTCTAGGGTTAAATGTTACCCCCGTCAATCTATAAATAGCATCCATTAATTAATTTCTTCCCTTGTATATGCTCTTCATCCTCACACGCATATACGTACCTAAGGTTTAATCAAATCTCGATCCCTAGATAAAATGTTGCTCTCCAATAAAACTAGTCTTCTAATTCTGATTTCACTTGGCCTAGCCCTTTCTTCAACTGCCCAAAACTCGCCCCAAGACTACTTGACTGCCCACAACGCAGCTCGAGCCCAAGTGGGTGTTGGGCATTTGTCATGGAACACCACTTTGGTAGCCTACGCCCTAAACTACGCCAACTCAAGGGGAGGCAACTGCAACCTAGTTCACTCCGGTGGGCCCTATGGTGAGAACCTTGCTACTGGGCGGTCATCCAGCAATAGTAGTTACATAACCGGGATATATGCTGTCAACCTGTGGGTGAATGAAAAGCAATTCTATAACTATGCATCTAACACTTGCACAACAGGTAAAGTGTGTGGACATTATACTCAAGTGGTGTGTGTAAGTGTTTAGATAACTGAGTCCTTGAAAGATCTCAGAGGAGCCTACTCCTGTATATATATCATTGGGTGAAAAACCCTGAGGGTACAATCGTAAATATGTACGACTCTATCTATAAAATATATACTGCTAATAGTGTGGAGGAACACCACTAACGTGGGGTGTGCTCGTACTCCATGTAGCACTGGCGGTTGGTATGTCATCTGCAGCTACAGCCCGCCGGGTAATTATGTAAGCCAACGTCCATACTGAATTACATATATGTTAAGGTACATGTCAACGTCATAGATATGTGAGACAATATTTGTATTCATATATTGTCATGTAATAAAAGTTTGAGGTAAGGGTACGTAACTTGTTCGAAGTAAGATCGAGTACGTATACCTGGACCCTGCAGTGTTGCAGGATATACAACTAGGCTAGTGTTTATATTGTTTTATGTAATACTCCTTCTGTTAATTAAAACTTGTCGTTTACTATTCATGCACGCTTTTTTTAGAATGATAAAAACTATATGAAATATTGACTTTTTAAAAAATTTGTTTTTATAAATTCATACTTAATAGTAACAAGTATGAAATTATTAAAATAATATATTTAAAAAGTTAATATTTTATATAGTTTTTAACACCTCAAAAAGCGTGAGTGAATAGTCACTACAAGAAAAGTGATTTTGAGCGACCAATTTTTAAAAACTAGGGGGACAAATTTATTTTTGTCGCCCAAACTAACACTTTTGTGACAAAAATGATTTTAGTCACGCAAAATATATTTTTGGTGATGAAAATCAAAATCTGTCGCCCATACGAATGCCTAGGGCGACAAAAAGGTGTCTTTTTATCGCCCAATTAATGTTTCTTAATAAAACGTCCTTGCTCTCTCTCTCTCTCTCTCTTCATTCTCCTATCTGAAACCCTAACGAGCCGATCGCCGTTCTCCTCTGCCGCCATGGCTAATCCTACCTTAGCGTCCTCATTTGCAGTCTGTCCTTAACCTCTACATCCTCTCCTTCACCGATCTCTACTTTCTTGCAATCTCTCTCCCTTGTTCTTCCTCTCGTTTCTGAATGTCGATGAGCACTTCCCCTACAACTTAAATTGAGTACGAAATTGTTCCGAATTTCGTTGTGGACTTCCAGGAGATCGAGAAGCTTCTACGAATCCTCTGTGGATTCAAAAGTATGTATAATCGCTCAATTTCTTCCTCAATTTCATTCCAAAAATTTAGATTGGTTTGGGACGTTGGAGTTCAACACTTCGACAATAATTGTCATCACTTTTAATTTCTTCTCCCTCCTGACATAGTTATAAGTGACTTGCTCGAGGAGCATCGCTTGGCCAACGATCCATTCTCGCTCTATTTTTGCCCCCATTCGGTGCCCGTAGCAATCTCAGGGATGGCTTTGCCGATTTTTTATATCTTTGTTACAGGTTCTCCCTTTTTCCTTCTTTTTTGTTTTTGCCTCTTCTCGAATTTGGATATTGGACTGGAGCGAACGATTAGGTTTTCTAGAGTGTTTGGAATGTAGATTAGAGGTGCTCGAATTTTTGCATTTAGGGATAAAAAAACTGATTTCAACAGAGAATGACGTAGGTGTAAATACAGTCGGTAAGGACTTTCATCTGTGTAACTAAAATCTTGCTATGTAAGTCTACTGAAAATCCTAGCTTCATTTTACTCTTGATAGTTCATTTTACTAGATTTGTAGTCCTTTATGTTGAATCCATTTATTTTAATTCCTAATTTTTAGGCATTTTCTCATTAATTCTATTCTTTTGCATGTTCTCCATTATTTTGATTTTAATATATTTTCTAATATATGCCTGGTTGTTTAGGGATTTAGGTTGAATCAAATGATTGTTTTACTCTCAATGTCTTGAATTCTATTTTAATTTGGATTGGTACTGTCTGATTTAAACTGGATTCAAGTTGAAATCAACACATTGAGTTTAATCCCTTTATTTTTTGTCTAAGCATAATTTTGCAGAACATTCATTGTTTGAATTAATTAGAATTGGAATGGCTTTGTTGTTTTGTATTGATCTACCAGCTGTTTTGTATTGATCTACCTGCTGGTCAATTTTGCAGAACTCATATGTGGTTGAGTGGTAGATTTCTTTCTTTATTCAAATCGAGGATTTCAGGTTATCTTTGTATGAATATTTCTTTCTTTATTCAAATTGGGTATTATCATCAGGATATCTGAAATGCTCCTCAGCTTCATGGTGCAGCTACAAAGTAAACCTGTAGGAAAAGAATTAATGAAAATTGCCTTACTGACTTGATCATCAAGATATCAAGTAAGCAACTTCATGGTGCACATGCATCAGGATATTTGGTACTGACATGAAACACTTAAAGATAGATAGTTGCACCATGAAACACTTAGACAGAAGTCAGTAATTACTGAAATGCTTATATATATATATATATATATATATATATATATATATATATATATATATATATATATATATATATTATTTGGTACTGAAATTCTTTTTGAATGGCTTGCTGTTGCAATTTTTTTAATCTCAGGTTTTCCTTTATCTTCTTCTTTCAAAGTTTGTGCTTTTTATTTAGCATGAAATCTGAGAGTGTAAGAGCACTTAAAGAAGAACTACAACTGCTCCAAGAACCAGGATCATATGTTGGCGAGGTTGTTAATGTGATGGGAAAGTCCAAAGTGCTTGTCAAGGTATGTGTGTATTTGTGATTTTTTGGTTCCTTATATAGATTGTAGTTCTAAGTCAGTGGTTTTATGTTCTAGCCTAAGCCGTTCCTTGGTCTGAAAAATTTGTGCTTGCTTGTTAGCACACTATTGCTTCCTATTTTAGACTCTTTTGCATCCCTATCAAGTTTCAAGAATGTTTATTTATTCCTTTCCCTTGTCAATCTCTCTCCTTCCCTTTGACTCGACTAGCAACATCACCAAGATCACCCCATCAACACGAGTTGCATTGAAAAACGACAACTATGTCCTCCATCTAGTATTTCCAAGCAAAGTAGATTCTTTGGTCAACCTTATGAAAGTTGAGAAAGTCCCTGATTCTACATATGACATGATTTGGGGGCCTTGATCAACAAATCAAGGAGATTAAGGAGGTGTGTTACTTTACTCTATAATTTTTAGCCATTCTCTTTGCTTAAAAATATGGATGTCCCTAATTTTGCTTGATTTGTTTCCATGCATGATTTGTTTTGTCTTATTCCTGTATTGACCAGGTTATAGAGCTGCCAATAAAAAATCCTGAGTTATTTGAGAGTCGGGATTCTCAACCAAAGGTAATTTAAAAGCACAACACTTCTAGCTATATCTCCTCTAATCATGTTGACTAGCAATCTTTTCTTATTTACTACTATTAGTTTCTTTATTCCACTTTTCCTATAGAGAACATGCTCCATCAATTATATTCATGGATAAGATTGACAGTATTGGATCTGCTAGAGTGGAATCAGGGCCTGGCAATGGTGACAGTGAAGTACAGAGGAGTATGTTGGAGCTTTTGAACCAGTTGGATGGGTTTGAATCATAAAATAAAATCAAGGTACTGCTCTGACCTGCTGGTTGTTTCATACAGGTAGAAAACTAGAGTGGCTCTAATTACCTACCTCTCGGTTCACCTTGCAATTTTGGCAGGTGTTGATGGCAAGAAACTGTATTGATATCCTGGATCAGACTCTACTTAGGCCAGGTAGGATTGATACGAAGATTGAGTTTCCAAATCCTTTTTTTTGGTTAATTGAGTTTCCAAATCCTAATGGAGAGGTATTTCTTCTTCATCATGTATTCTCCACATGAAAATTTTCAATGTGTTCAGTATTGTAAAAATTGAAGAATCATGAGAATCAGCTCCCAAAAGCTATAATCCATGGTGTGATGATGACATATGTTTTAGTTCTCTAATACAGCAATACCCTTTATTTGCTTCTATTTTCTTTCTTTGATTGTGTTCCTTTCTTTTTTGTATGGTTGCAGTCATGCTTTGATATCTTGAAATTCATTCTAGATGGATGAATCTCATGAGGGACATTGATCCGAAGAAGATTGCAGAAAAGATGAATGGTGCATCTGGTGCAGAACATAAGGTACAATCCACACTACTACTTTAAGCTAATTGTTGTTTCTGTTGCCTGCATATAATATTTCAATATTTGAACAATATTCGAACAACTTTCAGTTGTCTGCATTTGAACAACTTTCAGTTCAGTATTTGAACAGCTTTCAGCTTAGTGTTCACCCTTTTTGCTCAATTTGTTGTATTGCTTTTGTATTTGAACAGCTTTCACTTGCTTTCACCACAAATTGGAACATTGCCAGCTTACATGGGACTACTGAATGCTAATCTTTCCTCTCTTTATTTCAGGGCAAGCAAATAATTGAAGAAACAAGTCACCAGGAACTGCCAAAAAGAACTTGTTCTAGGAGATGTGCTGGAGCAAATTCGGGATGGACACCTGTTTCATCGAATCTTTAGTTCTCAAGTGATTATATTTGAACAACTTTCAACTTTCAGCTTGAAATGCAAATGTTATATAATCATTTGGTACTTATCTTTGGGTACTTAACCAAGTTTTTTTTAATAAAAAAAATTGAGATTAAACTATTTGGCTATTATTGTATTATAATATATGTATGTTTTGTATATATATATATAGTGGGTTAAACATGTTAAATATGTCAAATGGATTAAAAAGGTTAAATGTGCAAATTTAGGGGGAGAGAGTGTGTTTTATCATTTTATCTTTTGTGACAAAATAAAAAATTTATCACAAAAACAAGGGTAGAATGTGTGACAAAAGGAAAAAAATCGTCACAAAAAATAGGGTATTTTATGCGACAAAACAAATACTGGGCGACAAACTTAAAAAATTTGTCACAAAACTCTAGGGCAACGGAATTTGAAATTCATCACAGAAGTTACATATGGCGACGAAATGTTTTTTGGTCGCCCAAACTTTGTGCGACGGGGCTGAGGCGACGAACAGGGGACGAAACTCATTTGTCACAAACCACTTTGGGCGACGAAAAAACACTTTGTGCGACGAAACATTTTGTCACCCAAACTGATTTTTCTTGTAGTGAGTAAAATGTCAAGTTTTAATTAACGGAGGGAGTAAATAGCTATGCTCTGAAAATTATGCATAGGTAGCACGTTCACATGTACTTTATATATGTAATTTGGTTCTGATTATAAAAATATATACGTAACTTCTTTAAGTATTGTTGTAAATTGTGCCTATATTTTTTTTTGGAAAAGTTAATTTTAAAATTGAATTATATTTCTACAAATTTGTATTTAAAACTGGTTGCCTTGGATATATAGTTATTAGGGGTGGGCACAAATCCCGCAAATTTCGGGTCCGTCTCGGTCCCGTCTCGGGCCCGTCCCGATCCCGGTGAAATTTGAAAAAAATTAGTAAATACCGTCCCGGTCCCGTCTCGCAAAAATTATGCAGGACGGGACACGGGACGAGGATTTCTTATCCCGCAAATCCCGTCCCGTCCCGCATATATATAAATATATATATATATATATATATATATATATATATATATATATATATGTATATATATATATACATATATATATATACACACTTTTGATACTTTGTATATACCTACTGTATATATACATTTGTACATGCAGACGGTGGTGTGTGTATTTATATACTATACAGTACGTGTTATATATTGTGTATATATACACACTACTTTTACAGTGGGTATATATATAATATATGTAAGTGTATTGGTATGTTTTATTTGCATATAAGAAAAATTATAAAGTTATATAAAAAAAATTATATATATATATATATGTTATACCTTTAAAAACCACAAAATATATAGGAATATTATAATTTTTTTATAATGTTTTTTATTTGAGGGACAGGGCCCGTCCCGTCCCGGTCCCGTCCCGTCCCGTGAGAGATAAGGCCCGCGCAGGATTGAAAAAAAAGTAATGAATCCCGTCCCGCAAAAATTACGCGGGACGGGACGCGGGACGACCCTCATCCCGTCCCGTCCGGTCCCGCGCCCACCCCTAATAGTTATTGAAAAAAAAAATCCTCGATGTCATATTGCTATTTAAAAAACCACTGATTGACATGTTGATAATTTTTTGGCTAGAAGATCGGTTATGTTGATAATTCATTAAAAAATATTCATTAATATATCAAAAAAGATATATAAAAAAAGATAAAATTAGATTCTCATATATTAACACTTTCAAAACTCTAATTTTTTCACAAATGAAATTGAACAGGTAATTACCATCATTAAACCATATATATTTTTTTAAAAAATAATTCCAACCAATAATATATATATATATATTAAAAATATGGTTTAATGATGGTAATTACCTTACTCAATTTTATTTGTAAAAAAATTAGATTTTTAAAAATACTAATATGTGAGAATATAACTTCCAATCAATTAATAAAAATAACAATATGTGTTAAAAAATTAAAACTATTATAAATTTACTTTTATCATTTTTATATATTTTTAGATACATTATTGAGTATTTTTTAATGAATTATCAACAAAAACAAGTTCAGACTTACTAAAGTTTTATTATTATTATTATTATTATTATTATTATTATTATTATTATTATTATTATTATTATTATTATTATTATTATTATTTAGATATATTAATTAATATTTCTTTATGAATTATCAAAAAATTGATTCAAGCTTAATAAACTGAACTCAGTACAAACTTATAAGACGAGAATCGAACTTCCACCTAAAAAAGGCTTAATTTAGTGAATGTGGATAAAAAGTGTCATACTTAAGTAAATGTCCACTTTTTAAATAAATTAAGTAAATATTCATTTTTGACATTTTTACCCTTTCTTTCCCATTCCTAACCCTCCCTCCTTCCCCCTTTGAACATTTTTAATTTTAACATTGAGTAGTCAACATTGACCATTTCGGTCAACGCCTGCATTTGGTGACAGTTCTGTATATTTTTCGAGTGACAATTGTTTGTGATAATTATTTTGGTGACAATTTACTTTTTTGGTGAAATTTTATTTTTTTCTAGTGAAATTTAACGTAATTTTTCTGTACTAATGAACACTGTCAACAACCTATTGTCATCAATTACAGAACATTGTCATCAACTACAGAACATTGTCACCAACATTTTGTCACCTACTATAAAATATTGTCACCAACAATTTTCACTAACTACATACTATCACCAATTAACTACAAAATATTGTCACCAACCTATTGTCAACACTACGAAACACTTTAATCAAATTATTTTTCACCAACAAGTGAACACTGTCACCAAACATTGTCACAAAACAATTGTCACCAACTTCAAAACATTGCTATCAATCTATTATCCTTAATCAGAGAACATTATCACCACCCCTATTATCCCCAACCTACTTTAGTAATCTGTTGTCACCAACAATAAAATAGTGTCATCAACCTATTGTCACCAAAATATTGTTTCAACAAATATTTGTCACCAAGACCATGTAATCACTATACTAAATATCACCAAGAGAGTGTCACCAATAAAAAAAACAGAGAGTCATAGGTATACCATTAGACTTCAGCTAGTTTATAAACCACGCACTTACGCTTTCATCAACTAATTAAGTACTAAATTTGATTTTAAATTATAATAGAACAGAGGGTACTATAGGTGCAACAACTCAAAGTGGTGCGCAGCTTGGAAGCAAGTAGAGAGGAACTGCTCCAATCCCACCCTCCTCCTCGTCACTTACTCCTACGACCACAACCACTCATGCATTCTTGTCTCCCACAACCACCCCAATGCCGTTGTTGCTTCCACCGCTACTTTGTCGGACTTCGGACTGAAGATTGAAGTGTCTCATCTCTTGATTGAGATAATGGGTCACCACGAACAATGAGTACAGAATTAGTAGCTGGAAACAATAAATAAATAAGCTGTCACCAAACATAATATATAACTCTACCAATTGTCACCAATATAAAAAAACAACAAAATAACAACATGATGTGCGTGTTTTTAGTCACATTTTCCCATATGTTTTAGCATTATTTTGAGTCCTTTTCAAAGGTTTTATGTTGGGTTTAGTGTCTTTTGCGTAGGTTTTCATATTTCATAAGAAATAGATGTCTTCACTTGCTGTTGTGTGATTTAGAGGATTTTTGAAGCTATTTTTGAAGAAATGTTCAACAATGAAAAGAAGCGAAAAAGAATATGGAGTGCACAAGAAAATGAACGGAAGCAATCGGAGTTATAACAAAGAAGATATGGGCATTTTTATGATATGTACCGACCTTGTACCAACCCCACCTGGGTCGGTACCGAAGCCATTTTTTGACAGAGCGAAACGAGATGAAATTACAGTAGTTGTACCAAGGCTGAGGAGGGTCGGTCGCGAGGTCGTTCGTGTTGGTATGGGTCCGCCAGCGGAGCTGTTTAATCCAAAATTAATTATTTTACCCCTTTTCTTAGATATACTTTAGATAAAATTATTATTTTTCTTATTTCCTAATTTAGTTTATGAGTGATTAACTATAAATAGGATTTTTAGGGTTTGTTTTAGGTCTCCTTTTCCCAGCGGATGATTTCCATAATTTTCAGCACAAGTTTAAGAGCGTTTGTGAGAGGATTTGAGAGCTTTTTGAAGTGATTTCTTTGGCGAAACGTTTTGTGAGGCTTTTGGGACGCATTGTCGACATTGTATATTCTCAAGTTTTTTATTCAATTTAAATTTCCGATTTTTATTATTTTTATGAATTTTGCAATGTATACCATGTTTATGCGTGAGTAATTGCCTTTTCTAGAGTTGGGGTGATCCCAACGATAATTATGCTTGCTAATTTGCTATGAATTGATGAATTGATTGGTTTTATCTATTCTTATGTGCTAAGTACTCAATGAAAATTGGAGAAATTCCTTTTTGCAATTGAGTTGTGAATTTGATAGTAATTAGGGGTTAAAATGCAAGTTTTGATAACCTAATTAAGATTGTTAGTAAAGTTTATTGATTTATGCAAATAAATTAATTGATTTGCTAGGGTTGATGCAAATGGAACTTAGCTTTTTAATAGATAAAAACTTGATTTTTATATGATTCATGGTAATGCATGCTTGATTATCATTGCGGTGATCTCTATGCCCTATATCTTTCTTATTATTGATATTTTCCTAAAAATTCAGCAACTTATAAAACCCCCAAAATTCTATATTTTTCATCCCTTCTTGCTATTTCTTGCTCTTTGGTAACTAAAATTGAGTCACTGACTTTCTCCATGCGGACGAACTTAACCCTACTATACTATAGCGGGGTTTCGATCTTATAAATTTATTTGATTGAAAATAAACCCTTCATCAAATTGGTGCCGTTTGGCGGGGAAATTTTAATTATGCCAAAGTTTTAGTTACTATTAGGGTTTGGGAATAGCCCATCCCCCTTTGCTTTTAATTGTGGTGTCTTTGTTTTTGTCTTTGATTTCAGTTTATGCCATCAGGGCGACGCAAGTTTGATTGCGATCTTGTTATCGATCCCGAATCGGAACGCTCTTTCCATCACAGACAACGAGAAGCTAGGACAATGGGAGATAACATAGGCAACAATGGAAACAATGTTGACGTTGCTACGGAGACGACTGAACTCCGTCGGCAGATGGAGCCGTTTTGACTCGCTGCAGAAAGAGAGAGGAAAGCGACTGCTCGTCTGCAACAGTAGTTGGATGCTATCCCAAGGAATGCAAAGAAATATATGCACCCAGAATTGAGGGTACGGTGCCTGAGTATGCAATTTTCCTCCTTGAGAGTGAGCGCAACTTTGAGATCAAATCTCACTTCATCTCTTTAATTAAAAGATCTCAATTTGAGGGCAAAGCTAATGAATGCCCTATGCTTCATATCAAGAATTTTATTGATTTATGTGATACTATTGCTGCTGATAATATATCATTAGAATATGCTCAATTGAAGGCTTTTAAATGGTCTCTTGCAGGAAAGGCCCTGAGTTGGTTGGAGAGTCTACCACGTAGGTCTATCACTACACGGAAGGCTTTGTATGACTTGTTCATGACAAAGTTCTTTCCACCGGCTAAGACAACGGAGATTAGAAAGAAGATCACCTCCTTTCCCCAATTGCTAGGAGAGACATTTTTAGAGACCTGGGAAATATTCAAGGAGTTGTAGAGACAATGCCCTACCCATGGGCAACCCGAGTATGTCCTCCAAGAAATCTTCTTTCAGGGCATCAATGCAGAGACCAAGACTCGATTGAACCTACACACCGATTGTGGTTTCCTCGAGATGACTCCGACTTATGCATGGGATCTTTTAGACAAGCTAACGGAGTATGATGCTATGTATGGCACCCCATAGGCTAGACTGTAAGGTAGGGAACTATATGAGCCTTCTAAGAAGGTCAATTAAACAAGATTGATGGTGTCCAAGAGGCCTATCAAACAAGATTGATGGTGTGCAAACACAATTAAAAGGTGTTCAAGCACAACTAGGAGACTTGGAAACATGGAAGAAGGGAGTGGAGTCTCAACTCGGTCACATCGCAGCACAAATCCCATGACCTCAAGGGAAACTCCCAAGCCAGCCCGACGAGAACACTAAGGAGAAAATAGTCGTAATTCACTTAAGAATGGAAAGAAAGTGCCTTGACGCAAAAACACATCAAACGAGGAGAAAAACGGCACAAATAGTGTACGTACCGAGGCTATACCGACCCCCCCTGCATGTACAACTTCTTTTTCTCCTGATTCCAATAACTATACTGAGGCTCTACCGACCCCCTTAGGGTCGGTACCGAGCCTCAGTCTGGTGTAGGTGATGCTTCTCTCTCCAACACTAAATGTACCGAGGGCCCTACCGACCCTCCTCAATAGTGACAGATTCCTCTACCAAGCCTATTTCAGTCCCAAATCCGACGACAGTGCTTCCATACCCTCCGAAAAAGGTGAAGGACACAACGGAAGGTAAGTTTCAAAGGTTTGTGAAGATGCTTCAAAGTTTGAATATAACTATTCCTTTCACTGACGCTTTGAGTGAGATGCCTGCCTACACTAAGTTTTTGAAAGACATCTTACCTAAGAAGAGATCCATGTTTGAGCTTTCAGACGAGGTCCGTTCAGTGAAGTTCCTTGAGAAACTGGGAGATCCAGGTAAGTTTGCTATTACTATTGGTTTAGGATCTTATCGTTTTATGGCTTTGTATGATTTAGGTGCAAGTGTAAGCCTTCTCTCCCTTTCGATATGGTCAAAGACAAGCTTGGGAGCCTTAGAGCCTGTCAACATGAGAGTATCCATGGCTAATGGCGCAATAGTATCACCAACAGGGTGATTGATGATGTCCCCGTCCGTGTTGGTAAGTTTTTCATCCCCACTAATTTTATTGTTTTGGATATGCCAGAGGATCCAGTAGTGCCAATCATACTTAGTGATGTACATATTTGTACCTTTGTTTATTGCATCTTTTGACTTCATATTTCATTCGATTTCCAAAGAAAAGTTTCAAAAGAATATAAACTTGTGTAAGAATGGGCTAAAATGCAAGAAATAGAGTCTGCACAAGTTTTGAGCTAACCATGCAGGAATTCGAGCGAAAACGGAGTCAAAACGGAGAAGCCAAGTGAAGCTGAGCAGAGGTAGATATCGACCTTAGACCCAGATATCGACCCCCAGTGTCGATATCGACCCCATATCGACCTCAACATAGAAATTGACCAGAGCTGAACAAGTCGAGTAGGAACAGAGACCCAGATATCGACCTCTAGTGTCGATATCGACCCCTTATCTCGACAGAAGATAGACTCGGTTTCGAATGCGGATTGGAACTATATCTTCAAGGAGGCACGGGATTATCTCATACTTTCAAGATAGATAGCAGCTGAAGTTATATTTATCTTTTCCTTTAAAGTTTTATCAAAATAAAAGACCTATCCTAATTGTTCTGATAGAGTTCATAGTTTAGATAGGAGTTACAATCCTTGGATAGCGAGGATTAGTAGCCTATAAATAAAGCCTTAGGGGCTGATTTGTTAGATCATCCAATCTTTCATACAATCAATTAACAAGACAATAGACAATAGAGTTAGAGTTAGAGAGAAGTTTTAGGGTTTGACGTTTGCGAAAGTTGACGTTGAGTTGTAAAGCTTTGAAGTTATTTTAATGCAAGTTTCTTCTTTTCAAACAATGATGAGTTCCATGATGAGAAGCGAGTAGTTCCCCAAAGCTCTTAGGGTCGGGGTGAGCCCGACGTTAGCCATGCGCGCTTGAGGTAAGTATCTGATGTTGATATCGTTGTGTCTATCTCTCCTCCTACGATTCTATGTTTAGTCCTAATCGAAAGAAAAGGGATTCATGCTAACAACTTGAGTTATAAACATAAAATTGGTAGAGACAATTAGGTTTATTTGAAAGAGTAATCCTAAGAGTTGGTGTACGGAGAAAGCTTGTCCCTCGGGTGAAATAGCGCAATTGTCCGTCTTATTTATCTCATCGCATGCATTGGTTAACGTTGTGGTAAACCCTAATCCTAGGAGTTGCCTTTTACATAGTTTAATTCATAAAAACCCACTGCTTTATTTCTGTTCATTGCTTCTCTCTCCATTCTCAATTCTTCGGCCTTTCTTTGCCGACGAAGAACTAACACACTGCAGGGAGACATCGATATCGACCCCAGTGGTCGATATCGACCACTGAGTTCGTCGACAGTTTTCTGAGTCGACGACGAACATCGCTGCGGAGTTTTGCTGACGTCGATATCGACCCCTAGCATCGATATCGACCCTTCTGTATCGACTGGCAGTCTTCTGAGCCAGTCGATTTCGTGGACTGACATCGATATCGACCCCCACCAGTCGATATCGACCACTTGTTTTTGTCTCTGCAGGTCTTCTGTTGCAGAGAACATCGACAGCCGAGGTCGACATCGAGGCCCAAGGTCGAAATCAAGGCTACTGGTCGACGCAGACGTGATATTTCCAAAGCTACTAGGATCCCGCTGACACGCCTCCTCGTGGATCGATCCTGACTACCCTTCCACTACAACGGGAGGAAGTCTTGTAATTATTTGCTTAGGCCAGGAGTCGGATTACATTTATTACATCTTTATTAATTGTAATTACTTGACATATCATCCTCCTGCAACAACAAATTGGCGCCGTTGTCGGGGAGGAAATCAATCGCGCCCTAGTAGTCTATCTCACGTCTTTATCTAGATTGGCTTTACAGGTGTATGCGACGCGCTGATCGCCCACCTGAATTTGAAGGAGTAGACGACCCTGAGCGTTATTTCCATCTAAGGGCCCAAGCTCAAAGAATCATGGCGGAAAACGCGAACCAAGCAGAACTTATTGAACAACTAAGGAAGCAGGTTGAGGACTTAACGACTAGAGAGGCGGCACTTAAGGAGCGTGCGGATAGGGAGGAGGAAGGCCGGAGGCAAATAGAAGCCCAAATCAATGCCCTCCCTAGGAATGCCAAGCAATATATGCACCCCGCTCTCACAGTGCCTGAATCGGCAATTCTTATCCCTGCCTCTAATTTCGAAATTAAACCTAACTTCCTGACTGAAATAAGAAGGCATCAATATGAAGGAAAACCTAATGAGTGCCCTATGGCACATATTTCAACCTTCTTAGACCTTTGTGATACTATTGCTGATGGACGAAGTCTTGAATATGTCCAACTAAAAGCCTTTCGATGGTCTCTCACAGGTAAAGCATTGCAGTGGTTGGAGAGTTTAGCCCCAAGATCGCTCCGCACCTGGAATGAAGTCAAGGACGCGTTCCTCAAAAAGTTATTTCCTCCTTCTAAGACGGCGCTGATCCGACAGAAAATCACGGCTTTCAAACAAAAGCCTGGTGAGGCTCTGGCAACTGTTTGGGAAAGGTTTAAGGACCTCCTACGATCATGCCCGACGCATGGCCAACCACCGTATGTAATTCAGGAGATCATTTACAATGCTCTTGAAGCTGCAACGAAGGAGAGGATCAACACCTACACCTCCTATGGCTACCTTGAACTCGCCCCACAAGAGGCTTGGGAGACCATAGAGAGGTTGGTGGAGTTCGACAACACATATGGGACTCCTGAGGCTTCCGACGCACCATCATCGTCGAGGCCTGCCCCATCTATGCCCTTATATGAACCCTCCAATGTAATCGATCTGGACGTGAAGGAGCAATTCCACAGAGATCAACTTAGAAAGCTCCAAAAGCAAGTGAGGTTCCTTTCAGCGAACCAAGATTGCATCGAATGCGGATCGCAGCGGCACACCACCGTCGAGTGCCCCCATGCCGAACAAGTACACCTAGCGGAGACTCATCAAGAGGCGCGCTACATGAGGGGTCCCAATCACCAATATTGGGGAGACCAAAGGTTCCATCAACCACAAAGGAACCAGGTTAACCCTAGGGACCCTCCGCCTTATAGAGCTCCTGGGCACCCGGAGAGAGACCAAAAGAAGGATGATCTTCAACTAGTACTGGATGAAATCAGGCGGAATCAAGTTAAGAATGATCAATCCAACAATGCCATCCATTCTCAACTCAATCACCTTACCACAAGGATTGGGGAGATGGACATATGGAAGAAGAACGTAGAGACCCAATTGGGTCAATTGGCGGCACAAATCCCAAGACCGTCCGGAACACTCCCTGGGCAACCCACTACAAATCCTAAGGGACAATCCGGGGCTGGCCATGTCGCAGCCATACAATTGAGGAGTGGCACCAAAGTACATAAGCCACAAACAGAATCGGAGAAAGTAGCAGACCCAGTCGACGTCGACAGACCAGTCGATGTCGAGGATGAGGTCGATATCGACCCCCATGTCGACCCACAGGTCGATATCGAGGCCACTGCAGAGCCATCAGAGCCACAACAGGGGTTGAAATCGACCATCCCAGTCGATATCGACCAAAGCCCAGTCGACATCGATGTCCAACAGGTTCCTCCGACCTCCGTTTTGGCCCCTACTCCAAAGAAGACGTTGCCATTCCCTTCCAAAGCATTGGAGGACCCCACCAAAGGCAAGTTTAGGCGCTTCATAAAGATACTTCAAGGACTCAACATCACTATCCCTCTAACAGAAGCCCTAAGCGAGATGCCCGCCTATGTACGATTCCTCAAAGACATCCTGAGCAAGAAGAGGTCCATGGCAGAGATCGCAGAGGAGTGCTCAAAGATGGATTTCCCTGAGAAGAAGAGTGATCCAGGGAAGTTCGCAATCACCGTGGGACTTGGCCAACATCGCTATAAAGCCCTATGTGACCTAGGGGCAAGTGTAAGTCTCATCCCTCTCTCTATTTGGCAGAAGGTGAATATTGGTGCCCTTGAACCTGTGGACATGAAACTCTATATGGCTGACAACTCATTCGTCAGACCCACAAGTATAGTTGATGACGTTCCGGTAAAGGTAGGTAAGTTCTTTATGCCTACTGATTTCATTGTATTGGAGATGCCTGAAGATCCTGTAGTGCCTATTATCCTTGGTAGGCCTTTCTTAGCTACTGCTGATGCCAATATCAATGTACGTCGAGGGTTACTAACCTTTACTATAGGGAACGAAGTGATAGAATTCTCTTTCAACCCGACCATGAGCGAAACAAAGCACCTGGAGCAAGTAGTCCTCTCACCAGCTAAAGAAAAGCTTAGAAAATTTTTGTTGGCGAGGACAGAAACAGCAAGCAGGGTCGACATCGACTGGAACCAGTCGATATCGACTAACAACATCGAAATCGACCCCCCTTGGTCGAAATTGAGTATGCCAGATCACTGCTAGGAGCTTAAGTATGGGGTCACAGAGGTCGATATCGATCCCCACATGTCGACATCGACCAAAGCTCTCAAAATCAACCCTCCGTGGTCGAAATCGACCACCCCTCAGCCCAAAGATTTCTGTTTCGGGCCCAAACAGGTAAGCCCAGGTATGACTCATAACCCTCCTCTGTCCCTTATTGATGAATCAATTAAGCCAATTATTGATAAATCTACTAAAGAGAGGGTCAAAGCTCCATGGTTTGCCTATATTGCTAAAGTTAGGTCAAGAAAGAGAAGAAAAGCGCCCAAAGAAGAACCTAACATCAAAGAAGCCTTGGTCGCCGAACTTCGCTACTACCAAAAGGACCTAGATGATCCAGGAGAAGGCTCACGCTCGAAGGGTCCCTACATAAAAGGGTCATGAAGAATTGACGGAGAAGTCGGCCTAGCGACTCAAAAATCTAGAGCATGTACATAAAACATTTAAATTTCGCATAGATGGTTTTTAGGATTTAAGTTTTGGCTGTTTGAAACTTTTGAAACTGAGATAATTCGTGCTTTATCTATATTCCTAACCAATATTTCAGGTTATCAAGCAAAAGGAACGCCGAAGAGGAAAAGAAGCTTCTGCAGAGGCAGTCGAAATCGACCAGGCCAGTCGAAATCGACCCCCCCAAGGTCAAGCCACCTCCTGGAGACGACATCGAGGACTCAGGAGCGAAAAAGAGAGGTCGATATCGACCCTAATACTCGATATCGACCTCAATCAGGCAGCCCTCGTCTTCATTTTCTTCCTCGACTTCGACAGATGCAGTCGACATCGACCAATGACCTAGATATCGACTTCTGGCATCGACCTAACCTGAAATCGATCTAAATCCGCAAGGTTGCGCTGTGAGTTTCTCTCTACCCTTGTTCTTCTTTTTAATGCAGTGAGGACACTGTATATTTTAAGTATGGGGTAGGGGAAAAACATGTCTTATGGTCTTAACTTGGTTTCTTCTTCGCATTGCATTCATGTTTAAATTTTTAGTCTTACTTTTATAAAATGTCAGAAAATCCAAAAAAATAGAAAAATGTCAAAAATACAAAAAAAATGCATGTTTATTTTTAAGTTAAGTTTGTTTTTTCTCTAACCCTACTTAGATGTCCTATGATGAAAACTCAATAGCTGACTTGATCATGTAAATCCTATGGCATATTTGGATGGTTTAGCCTAAGTCTTTAAAATTTTTATGTAAATTGTGAACTTGTGATGAAATTGAGCACATATGATCCTAGGCTAAAAAGCAAATCCAACAAAAATTGTCCTTGTGAGAATTTTGACCTATAGGGAGAACATCAAAAATCTCTCCGCTTTCTTGAGTGAATTTACTCTTCCTATGCATCTCTAAATGTTGTGATAGTTATTCAAAACCAATGCATATATATGATTATGTTTACGAGAATTAAATGATGGAGGCATCTTTTAAGCCATTTTTATCCTCTCTTTACCTACCCTGCATTATCCCTGCTTGAAGCCAGAACATTAGCCTGAGCCTGAAATTGCAAACTCCACAAAATTATCCCTAGCCGAATTAAGCCTGACCCCCATTTGGGAATTGAGACTTAGATTGGTTGGAACTAATGCCTTGTGGAAAGAAAAGAGCATAATGTCTAGTTTTGAGCAAGGAAATTGTAGGATGGTACATATTTACATTTTGTCATATTTTGTAAAATGATTTTTGGCTCACCATATAAATGCACATAGCTTTAGTATTATTTCCGGAAAAAAAAATCCGAAAAAAAATAAATAAATATATATATATATATATATAGTGCATGAGCCAAAATCCTTAAGTCCTTTATTCATACAAGTGTTATATTTTTGAGAGCATATTATGGAAAGATGAGTTGGGAAAAAGCATTATAGGGATCGAGCTTACATTGAAGAGTTATGGTTTGGGTATTGCAGTGTTGAGATTTAGGAGTCTTGATTCCCGAATTATAAAAGCACCACATAGCCAAATAATTCCATACCCTTTATTTCATACCAAGCCCCATTACAACCCCGCCGAATGGAGTCTTCTTTGAAGTCTTCCATTGAGCGAAAGTCCTCCTGATGATTCCTATTGCATTTTCATAATTGGTTGCGAAGTGGATTATTATAAATTACAATGTTTATAAGATTGTATATGGAATTGAGTTGAGAGTTGATCTTCATAGCCTAAACACATGAGAGTTGAGTGCAAACACATTATCCCTGTGAGGTTGGATCAAAATTGCATATGCCTATGGATCGCAAAAATATGTGCTATGACGTTAAATTCACTTGCTTTGCTTTGCTACCGATTATGATGTTGCTTTTGACAAAGGCAAAGACTTGAAGGGTATGTTGTAGGTGTTGGTTATTGCTTGGTTATTGCTTGAGGACAAGCAAGTCTAAGTATGGGGTGTTTTGATGTACATATTTGTACCTTTGTTTATTGCATCTTTTGACTTCATATTTCATTCGATTTCCAAAAAAAAGGTTCAAAATAATATAAACTTGTGTAAGAATGGGCTAAAATGCAAGAAATAGAGTCTGCACAAGTTTTGAGCTAACCATGCAGGAATTCGAGCGAAAACGGAGTCAAAACGGAGAAGCCAAGTGAAGCTGAGCAGAGGTAGATATCGACCTTAGACCCAGATATCGACCCCCAGTGTCGATATCGACCCCATATCGACCTCAACATAGAAATTGACCAGAGCTGAACAAGTCGAGCAGGAACAGAGACCCAGATATTGACCTCTAGTGTCGATATCGACCCCTTATCTCGACAGAAGATAGACTCGGTTTCGAATGCGGATTGGAACTATATCTTCAAGGAGGCACGGGATTATCTCATACTTTCAAGATAGATAGCAGCTGAAGTTATATTTATCTTTTCCTTCAAAGTTTTATCAAAATAAAAGACCTATCCTAATTGTTCTGATAGAGTTCATAGTTTAGATAGGAGTTACAATCCTTGGATAGCGAGGATTAGTAGCCTATAAATAAAGCCTTAGGGGCTGATTTGTTAGATCATCCAATCTTTCATACAATCAATTAACAAGACAATAGACAATAGAGTTAGAGTTAGAGAGAAGTTTTAGGGTTTGACGTTTGCGAAAGTTGACGTTGAGTTGTAAAGCTTCGAAGTTATTTTAATGCAAGTTTCTTCTTTTCAAACAATGATGAGTTCCATGATGAGAAGCGAGTAGTTCCCCAAAGCTCTTAGGGTCGGGGTGAGCCCGACGTTAGCCATGCGCGCTTGAGGTAAGTATCTGATGTTGATATCGTTGTGTCTATCTCTCCTCCTACGATTCTATGTTTAGTCCTAATCGAAAGAAAAGGGATTCATGCTAACAACTTGAGTTATAAACATAAAATTGGTAGAGACAATTAGGTTTATTTGAAAGAGTAATCCTAAGAGTTGGTGTACGGAGAAAGCTTGTCCCTCGGGTGAAATAGCGCAATTGTCCGTCTTATTTATCTCATCGCATGCATTGGTTAACGTTGTGGTAAACCCTAATCCTAGGAGTTGCCTTTTACATAGTTTAATTCATAAAAACCCACTGCTTTATTTCTGTTCATTGTTTCTCTCTCCATTCTCAATTCTTCGGCCTTTCTTTGCCGACGAAGAACTAACACACTGCAGGGAGACATCGATATCGACCCCAGTGGTCGATATCGACCACTGAGTTCGTTGACAGTTTTCTGAGTCGACGACGAACATCGCTGCGGAGTTTTGCTGACATCGATATCGACCCCTAGCATCGATATCGACCCTTTTGTATCGACTGGCAGTCTTCTGAGCCAGTCGATTTCGTGGACTGACATCGATATCGACCCCCACCAGTCGATATCGACCACTTGTTTTTGTCTCTGCAGGTCTTCTGTTGCAGAGAACATCGACAGCCGAGGTCGACATCGAGGCCCAAGGTCGAAATCGAGGCTACTGGTCGACGCAGACGTGAGATTTCCAAAGCTACTAGGATCCCGCTGACACGCCTCCTCGTGGATCGATCCTGACTACCCTTCCACTACAACAGGAGGAAGTCTTGTAATTATTTGCTTAGGCCAGGAGTCAGATTACATTTATTACATCTTTATTAATTTTAATTACTTGACATATCATCCTCCTGCAACAACACTTAGAAGGTCTTTCCTAGCAACCGCTGGAGCAATAATCGATGTTAGGAAGGGACTCTTAACATTTGAGGTTGGGGATGACATCGTTGAGTTTCTTTTCAATCCAACGATGAAGGAAAGCACGAACATGGTAGAGGTAAGCTATTTTGATTGTCTTGAGTCTGCATGCCCAGTCCCAGGTCTTCTGGCAGATCAAGAGGAAGATTATTCTGTAGAGGTCCTGGAAGCAATATTGAAGACGGAGGAGGAAGAGCCAACACTTATTCCAATAGAGCCTTCTCCAGAGCTTAGGCCACTTCCAAAAGGTTTGAGGTTTTTTCTACTTTTCCTGTGATCATTAATGCAAAATTGAATGAGGAAGAAGTAGAGAAGTTACTTGATGTCCTTAGGGCCCATAGAAAAGGTATTGGTTATTCTTTGGATGATATCATTGGAATTTCACCTTCTTTGTGCATGCATAGAATATTCATGGAGGATGATCATAAGCCAACCATAGAACGTCAACGTAGGCTTAACCCAAATATGCAAACAATAGTCAAATCTGAAATTTTGAAAATGTTAGATGCTGGAATTATTTATGTTATTTCTTATAGTAAATGGGTGAGTCTTGTTTATGTTGTCCCTAAGAAAAGTGGAATGACTGTGATTGAGAATGAGAAAGGTGAATTAGTACCTACTAGGACCACAACTAAATGGCATATGTGCATTGATTATAGGAAGTTGAATAGTGCTACTAGGAAATATCATTTTCCTCTTCCTTTTATTGATCAAGTTCTTGAGTGTTTAGCCCAACACGATCATTTTTGCTATTTGGATGGTTATAGTGGTTTTTGGCAAATTCTCATTCATCCATATGATCAGGAGAAGACAACTTTTACTTGTCCTTATGGAACTTTTGCTTACATGAGGATGCCATTTGGGCTCTGCAATGCCCCTACAACTTTTCAAAGGTGTATGATGGCCATTTTTTATGACATGATTGAGGATATATTAGAAATATTTATGGATGATTTTTCTGTTTATGGTTCTTCTTTTAATTCATGTCTTACCAACTTCAATAGGGTGCTAGAAAGATGTGAAGAAACTAATTTGGTGATTAATTGGGAAAAATGCCACTTTATGGTTCAAGAGGGAATTGTTTTAGGGCATTTGGTTTCAAATAGGGGAATTGAGGTAGATCATGCTAAAATTGAATTGATTGAGAAATTACCTCCCCCCTCTATTGTGAAGGATAATAGGAGCTTTTTAGGACATGAAAGCCTTTATAGGAGATTCATTCAAGACTTCTCAAAGATTGCTTAACCTTTAACTAATTTGCTTATTAAAGATGTAGCCTTTGAGTTTTCTGCAGAGTGTCTTGATGCATTCAACAAGTTAAGAGAAGCCATCATTTCCGCTCCTATTATGCAATCGCCCAATTAGAACCTTCCCTTTGAGATTATGTGCGATGCTAGTGATGTAACACCCCGTCCCACATTGGATATCATAAGGATGTTGGGAGTGATTTATAAGTGATTCAAGCCCTACCTATGTCACAAGATGATGCGGATCAAGATGGCCTTCTGTAGGTCAAACAATGATCTTGATCCAGGCGAGCTCTCAAGACCGATTCGAGGGCTATTGATGGCAAAGAGTGTCGTCCTCAAGAGGAAGAAGAAGGCGCCACCATGGCTTGAAGAAAAGATATTTTATTTATTTAATTATTATTATTATTATTATTAGTTTTTAGGTTCTTTCCATATTTAGTAACTCCTATGTTAGTTGGAGCTATTTATGGAATGTCTTATTTATAGTATTACTTAGTTAGGTTAAATAAGATGGTTAGGAGAGTCTATCCTTAGGCTTTATTAATTATCATCTTTTTATGATTTATCTAGTTAGGATTTTAGTTATATTATTATATTAGAATTAGGTCAGCCAAGTCTATCCTTTTGTAAAGGATGGCTGACCACATATTAGGGTTTATAGAGATTAGGATTCTATTTAAACCTTCTTTGGCATTCAATAAAGAGCATATTGGAATTAATATTGAAGAAACCTTTTTGGCTAAAAAGGTTCTTCGATTCCCCAATCCAAAAGCTTTTGCCTTCAAGTTATTGTTCGATCAATCATCCGATACCAAACCCTCATCCCCAAACACAACCCATAAACACAAACACAAATTCCTGCATAATACCGTCGTAAATAAAACCTAGGCAATCCATCGCATGAGGGAAGAAAATCGTCGCCGCTCTCCCACACCCAGAGCCAGGCGGCGGCCGCCCCACATAGGCAGCGGCTGCTACCATCCCGCCGCCCCGTCACTGCTATCCCGCCGCCGCTGGTTGCTGCCCTGCCGCGGCTTACCTTTTTCGTCGTTGTTTCCTTTGTCCTTTGGGGTTGGTTGTTTATTCTTACTTGTTTCCGCCGCAATATATCAAAGTCTTTATTGTAATTGATTGTAAACATCGAGAATATAGCAAGGATAATTGCAAGATCGGGACAAATCTAAGTCGTTGTTCTTGATTTCGAGCCCACAAGCGAAGGATCGAGAATAGCAACGCATCAGCTCTTCCTTTTCAGGCTCCAAGTGAGGACAACAGACCTGAGAGGGCTAGGTGGCATGGGTTGCGCCTCTTAAGACCCCGGGTCTTACAAAAGGTGGTATCAGAGCTTAGATTTTTTATAAAATAAAAATTAAGTATGTTAAAGTTAAAATTATAAAAAATATATATATAACAAAATTTCTCGTCTTTGGATTTTCAATAATCTTTTTATACACTCTCAAAATATTTTAAATAAAATCGTCTTGAGTTTCTAGGGGAAAAATTGCTTGAATGTTTTTGTTGTTGTTGTTGTTAGGTGTTTTAAGATAAATAGCATTCACAAATATTAAATACTTTTCTAGTAAGTTTTAGTGTTCAAAAGGTTTCCAAGGATTCAAGAATTTATTCAAATAAAACATCGTAACCTTCAACTTCTCGAGTCGATCGTAAACTTCCTAGCACTTGGTTTAGTAACCCAATTACCTTGTCCTCCCTTCACACTTTGTAATTAAAGTCAATTAGGAATATTGACTCGCCTAGTGTATAATTCAGTTGAATTGGGTTAATCCAAGGGTAGAAAATGTCCTTGAATGTCAAGCCTTGGTGTTTAAGATATGGACCGTTGTTGAAAATCAAAGAGATAAAGTGTCTCACAATGAAGAAGAGGTATCGATGATATTTCAATTCTGCATGCACAAATCATGAAAACCAGAGGAGGACGAGGTGATCGACCAACCACATCCGCCCCAATGGCTAAGAGGGAGCACCACCTGATCAAGAGAAGGAATCTTCCTAAAATCCACGAAGAAGCATCTAAGAATTCGGTAACAGGTGGGGATACTGCACATCACCGAGCTGAAAGTCAACCTAGGGAATTATCTCAAGCTCCCGCAGATATCGTAGATGTTGAACTCATGCAAGCATTGAATCAATTAGTGTCAAATGCTATAGCTCAAGCGTTAGATGGAAATATGCCGCCGTCATTTACTAGACCGGATGGGGATGCTGCACCTGTGACACAGCTAAGAGCGACACAAGCACAAGAAACTCCGATGATAATGCCGGTGAGAGCAGTAGAACAGGGAAATACATATGGTCGTGCTTTGAAGGCGATCAACTCATGCAAACTAGATTCTTTTGATGGTACTGGTGAGCCATATCGAGTAGTGCAGTTGCTCACTCACATGGAAAAGGTGTTCAGGGGTGTTATCTGCACGGACGAAGATAAAGTGAACATACCTGCTCTTTACTTGAAAGAAGAAGTTGGACAATGGTGGGAAGCTGCCAGGCATGCCTGGAATTCAAAGCCAACATGGGACGCATTTAAGGAGACTATCACCAATCATTACTTTATGCCAGCTCTCAGGATAGAGAAAAGAAGAGAGCTCTTGTATCCCAATACACATGGAATGAAGATGGCTCAATTGGTAAACAGATTATACAACTTACTCCCGTATGCTCAAGACCTGGTCCGTAGTGAAGCCGATGCGATCATGTACTTTCACGAGTCGGTATAATATGAGCTAAAGTTGCAAATGCTACAACATGATTACCGAACCTTAGACGAGTATATTAATGCAACTTATCGAGTTGAGGCTACATTAGAGGAGGGCAAGAAGAAATTTGAGTTGTCTGGTAGGAAGAAAGGCAACCAACAGTATTCTGGCACTAAGAGACCACCACCATTTTCCCCAACTACGAGGACCAATTTCAGTAGGGCGTCATCGGTACAGACTACCAACCAGAACTTCACTCGAGATGGTCGTCCTATTATATGTCACAATTGTGGTAAGCCGGGTCATGTGAAACCCGCATGTGAGGAAGATGCCCGTGTTTGTAGAGGGTGTGGAAAATCTGGGCACATGGTGAGATTTTGTAGGAACATTGATAATGGTCAACCTTAGTCACAATAGGCCTCAGCAGTTTCTCTGAGAGCTCCAAAATCGGCAACAAACTCGCATCAGTCACTTGGTCATAAGGCTCAAGCTACATCAGAACCCACGGTGCAAAACAGGGGCAAGGCCTCAATGGTGGGAACATCTAACCAAGGTCCTAAACTCTATACCTTGGATGCCATTGATGAGTTTGGTGGACAGGAGTAAGGAAAAAGGATGATGATAGTTGGTTGAGCATCCCGTTTTTCTGTTTAGTCGTTCATTCCTAGTATTCCAATAAAGTTAGTTCAGGGCAAGTGTTCCCGGTGAACGCGATGCCTTGTAATTCAGTACTTTTATATTATTATGTTATTAATAAAAATAAGTATTTGATTACAATCTAGCATTAAAGTGCTAAGTCGAGTGGGGATGCGTTAACGCTATGAGAAGACAATAAAGATATTTACAATTATGTTGTGAGTTAGGGAATACCCACTCTATATGCTATATTCTTTAGGTTCAAACTATATAAGTTAGGGCTATGACGTGGGGCGTAGGATCAACTATGTGTTTGAAATGTTAATATATAAGTGAGAGTCGGAAAGTGTTCCCTATAGACTCTATGATGACCTTTTATACGACGTTGGCAACAATTGGTGTGGTAGCATAGAGATACGTATAAATTGTGATGGATAATCCATCAAGGTTCATAGGTAGGATCCACTACAAGATAGGGACTAGCTATTATCCATCATAGGTTATATCCTATCGATTCTCTATGATCATGTAACTGAACTCTCAATGAGGCAAAAACGCATAAAGGATAAAAAATTTTCAACCCTAACTTCTCATACAAATTCTAATAAAAATATGAGAATGCAAATACTCGAGAACCGGACAACGTTCAAGTCAATGAACTCGAAGGAAAGACCCATTACTCATCACGTACGAATAAGGTATACTGAAGTTGTCATAATGGTTGCCTTCAAAGCCACCCGAGCCATTTGATAACCTGGAAAAAGGAATCAAATGGGGCTGAGATGAAAGCCAATGACAAACTAGGTACCCACGCTCGTCACGTGACATAAGTGACTAACCTCGATCAAATCACACTAACATTAAAAGCTTTTTAAATAATTGTTTCTCTGTTAAAAGAAAAAAAATTTAAAATAAATGTGGTACCCAAAACTTTTATCACTGATGAGTTCGGAAGGCGACTAGTTACTTTAGATGTAGCTCGTCGTCTCATTTAATTCGAAACGTAAGTAGAACGAAGTATGCTCCTTGTTGATTCTTCCATGTATCTCTCGAAGAGAATCATTCCTACTTATATATAAAGTTAATCTCTACTTTCCATCCGAGGTCAACATCCTAACCTCAGTACATTCTTCTCCTTATTCAAGTTTCGGGTCGAAACTTATTTTTAACAGTGGGGATATGAAATACCCCAAATTATGTAAATAAAAATAAGGAGAATTTTATTTATAAAAGAATTTGTAGAATTTGTTGCGAAATATATACCTCATCATTCATTCTTAGTGATTTGAACATAAAATTCAGTTGATATTATTATTTTAACTAAAAATAAAGCATGATTATTATTATCATTATCATTATTACAACGGAAATTTCGCGAGGTGCCCTTGAGGTATTGCAATTTTCGCGGGGTATATGACTCTTTTACATATTTCGTGTGGTGCCCCTGGGTTTTTGTTAGATTTTGCCTCATGCCCTTGGTGTTAAACTTAATAGAGGGATCGAAGCTCCGTTACTTTGAAATTAAAAAAAAAGAAACGAAATAAAGCTGGAGCAAGAGAAAGAGAATACGAAGGCAGGTCGCAAGAGAGAAAGAGAAGACGACGGTAGAAGAAAGGCAGGGCACAAGAGAGAAGACGAAGGTTGAAGAACGAAGGCCGACAAGATTGTCGCCGGTCGATTGAGCTCAGTCTCGTGGAGTCCGACATGTGGATCGAAGTCCGGTGACAGCGGCGGAGAAGGTATGTCTTCTTTGAAGTATTTTGAAAATTAAGGTTTAGGTTTTGTTTTCTACTCAATTTCTCCGAAATTTAGGGTTTTGAATTTGGAGTTGAGTTTAAGTTTGGTGTTGAACTGTTGAATTTGGGATCCTAAATCTTCTAGAAGAGCTAATTGTGGAGAAAAAGTAAATTACGAATTTCAATTTCATAAGTCTGAAATCTAAGAGTGAATGCCTTTCCCATTGAAAATGTGATTTGTTTTTGGTCCAATTTCTTGCTGGTGTACGTCTATGTGAGGTTTTATAAGTGTAATTGATGCCATTCTTTATCAATTAGAATAATATATTTCTCTTCTTGAATTTCCAATGGAATACTTGAGCAATTCTAATGTTGTGGACTGTATGGAGAAACACTTCTTGAATTTCCAAAAGAGGTTTGGGTGTTGATGAGGTCACAAGGTAATGAAGATGACTTTGTCTGATTTGCTTGATTTGTGCTTCTCATCAAGCTGCTAGTTCATGGAACTCTTCAAATATTTATGGCAACCTACTTTACCTTATGAGACATTAACTGATATGTTTTAGGGAGGTGTTGATATTCCCTTATATTGCCTTTTAGGACCGGTAGAGTTGGACTGACTTGAAATATCAATAGGGGTATTTTATTTGCTATTAGAGGAATAAACCATTTGTGTTCTCAGTGTGTTGAAGATATACTTCCAATGCTAACCAAATATAAAGAAACAAATCTAGTTTAATAAAGAACGAATTATAAAACATCTTTAAGGCATGAATTAAAGATAATTTGAATTTACAAAACAAAATAATAAAACCCTAAGAATTAGCTGATAGCACATGGAATTGGGTACTTATTTTGTTGACAATTGTTCAAATGCCTCGTTATTTATTGGCATATTGAGCACTTTTATTTTGTTTCTGTTGCTGTCATACTGAACATTACTTGTTGCTACCCATTTAGCAAGATAAGCAACGGTAAGTGGGTAACCATCTAGAGGATTACTTTCATGGTTAATAAGCACAAAGGAATTAATGAATTATGCACTTGAACACTTGCATTGAGCTTATAGTTGTTTGATGTCATAGCTTGTAGGTCTGCACTTGTGACTTTTTTTCATTTTGGCATTTTTATGATTTCTTTCAAAGGTCTGCACTTGTGAGGAACTACTAACTATAGCAATTATGCACTGAATACTGTCTCAATGTGAATCAACATGAAATAGAACCTAAAGACAACTTGTGAAAAAATCCATGAAAAAGCATATAAGTTTTCTTGAACCCTTTGAATTATTTACCTCCCGAAGATTGAAGAGTTACTCTATTTATGGATTGTACATATGAATCATAATCAGTCACTTGATGTTATTCCTTTATATTGCAAGTTCTATTATTTGAGCACACTCACAAAAGTGTACTTGACTTGCCCGGGAAGTACCATTTTGCATTGGATATTGATGAAACGTTCATAACCAGTCGATCAAATCCTTCTTGTCTAATTGAATAGCCTATTAGCTCAAATGGTAGAGTAATGTGTGGTACACATTGATGTGGGTTCGAATCCCACATAGGCTACAATCTGTTTTTTTGTGATTACTTAACGATTAATGAATTAAAGTCAAAATTTTGTTTTTTGTGATTATATCTGTTCTGATGGGTGATGGACCTGATAGTTGTTAAAGAGCTATTTTGTCAAGATCTTATTCTTCATCTTATTATAAAAACAGCAAGCACTTAGTTATGCGGGAAAAAAACTACACATAATCATATGTGAAAGCCTATACGGGATTTGAACCCGTATCTTGGTGCATGAGCGCACATCGCTCTACCATTTAAGCTAATAGGCTTAAAATTCTTATAAATCATTAGATAAGGCTCTTTTATATCATATTCTTGTGAACTCGTAATTAAACATGACCAGCGAAACCCCCCAATTCGAAAATCCATACACTATATTTTTTGTATTCAGGTTCTTTTTTTATATTTTTCTGTTTTCTTGAACTCGCAATTAGTAAACACAGATAGATTTTTCACAAACTAATAGTTCGAATAACACATATTCAATTCTTTGACTTACAAATTTAAGATATGCAATACAATCCTTTAACTTTAGTGCTTCCCAATTCAATCTTTCACAGACAGATTTTTCAGTGCACCCGACATATTCAATCTTCCCAATTCTGCATTTATACTATATTTTTGTTTTCTGTTTTGCAACATGCATTCCATTTCGGCTTGTTTTGCAACCTGCAGTTTTGCAAGGGCTATATTCCCTTGTAGGATATCCCCTTTCTAGTAGCTTATTTTTTCAGCCATCTCTTTAGGTCGGTGAGGAAGAAATCTAAAGGAAAACTTCAATAGAAATAACTAATTTGACTCAGTACAGGATATAATGGCTGAAAATGAAACCTAGCCTATCAACTTTGTTATTCTCTTGTTCTTCTCTTTAATGTTATATTCAAGTCATTGTTAGATTTAGATGGGCCATTGCTTAGTCCCCTCAAGTGTTACCAACGTAACATTCTCTCTCTTTTCTTCCTCAAGTGTTACTTCTATTCTGGAATTTGATCTCTTCTCCCATTTTAACCATATCTAATCCTCCTTTCTGGTTGAATAAGTTATAAATAATTAAATCACACTCGTATTTTCCTTTTTATGAGTTGATTTTTGCTGAATTATGTAGTTGTATTATGACCTCCTCTTTGAATTGCTTGTGAATTTGATTCAGTTAACAAGAGGGAGAAATGGGTATGGCAATTTCTCGGGTTTGAAGATGCTGTTTACGAAGAAAGAGATGAGAATTCTAATGGTTGGCCTTGATGCTGCTGGGAAAACAACCATATTCTACAAGCTTAAGTTTGGAGAAGTTGTCTCCACCATTCCCACCATTGGTAACATCTACTTACTCATATCCCTGTGCCCTCTGTGATCTCTCTTCTAATTATGATCCATTATTTACTACCAATACAACAACTAGCACCAAAGTCTACATAAAAAAATGACAAATTGTATTGCATCCAATTAAAAAATAAACCCAGTTTTTTGTACCTCAATAACCCTAAAAAGTCAAATCAATCCCTAACATTCAAATTGAAGATGCTCAACTGGTAATAATGCAAGAGAAAGGAAGCAAAAGCATTTAGTTGCTGTTATAACTCAAAAACTTGATTGCACATACCTTCTTTCGAAAAAACCCCAAATTCGAAACCCCAAAACTCAAAACCATAATTTTCGAAAACATCAAATACATACCTTCTTCGGTCGGACTCCACCTCTAGACTACAATAGGTGTGCCACATTCACTTCTCTGTGTAGAGGATCAAACCTGCGTTGCATTCTCTTTGTCATCTCTGAGCCTGAGTCGTTCTGTGTCGTCTTCTTTGTTCATTCCCCGTATCTGTTCTTTCTTTTTCCTTTTTTTTTAATTAAAAGTAACAGACCCCTTGCTACCCGTTAACTGTAACGTGAGAAGGGCACGACGCGAAATATACCTAAACGTCAAGGGCACCACGCGAAATATGCAAAAGAGTTGTATACCTCGCGAAAATTGCAATACCCCAGGGGCACCTCGCGAAATTTCCGTTATTACAATTAGTATTATTTTTAAATAATTAATTTTATAAATATAAAGTTTGAATTGAATTCATTATTTGAAAGGTGTGTTACTTAAATTATTTCAACATCCAAGATATTATTTTTCGTAAATAAGTATGATTTATGATCCGACTTATGGTATTTAAATTATTTGATAATGGAAAGGTTAAAATGAATTTATAACCCTATAAGAATATGTATTATAAACTTTGAAAGTTAATTTTAGTAAATATTTATAAACTATTTTATTGTATTTATATATTTTCAAATTAAATAAATAGGCTTATATCTATATCTATATATAAAAAGAGGGAAAGGGAAAGTTAAATAGTAAAATGACAACTTTGTCCTCATTTGAGTGTTTTAATTACAGGATTGCCATTATACACACTTAACTAATTAAATTTTTGAAGGGAAAAGAGAAGAAAAATTCCACAGCCTTCCAAGTTCCAGACTTCCAGTCACATCTCTTCTTGCCATTCACCCTCTTCTTCCTCAAACCCACCCGCCTCTTCCCCGTCAAAATCGAGCTCAAGCTCTCTACCATGGCAGCCCGCTCTTGCTCCTCTCCTGTTCTCGCTGCTCAAACTCCCTCCCTCCATGGTCCTCCTTCTTCCTCGCGCGAGTAGCAAGCCTTACGAGTATCATGCGCCCCACCTGAGCAGCTAGCAGCACCCGCAGCAGCCGAGGCCAGCCCAGTGGAAGCTCCAAGCAGCGTCTTCGGCCACTGTTCTCTCCTCACTCCTCCATTGAAGCTCTTGATGTGAGTTTTTCAAAAACCCCTAATTTCTAGGGTTTTCCTATTTTGTAAAAGTTGAGAAATTTGGGAATGTCTGCATGAATTTAGGATTTAATTGTTAGGAATTTGTGATTGGAATAAGATTGATTGAGAAATTTGGCTTGGCTTGTGGTTTTGCTTGTTATTTAGAAAGAAAATGAAATTTGGGAATATTGACTTTATTTGATCGATCTTGCTGTTAAAAATATAACTTGAATGGAATTTCTTTTTGAGTTTCATAGATACCTACCCATAATGCACATGAGGTGTTTGATAAAATGCTTAATTGAAATCATTCTTTATTTTGCTGATAGTTTTGGATTTCGAGCTAGATTGATGGTGTTACCGAACATGAGATGAATTAATGTGTTAAACTCGCACATGATTTGGAAAGAAATACCATGGATTTATCGCCATATAACTTCTATTTTAACTATCAAAATTTTAAATTACTGTAAATTCATTGCTAATAGCCCTCTTTCTTTTGTAAAAAATGTAACTTATAGGGTGTTATTATGTTATTTCAATGCTTTAGTTACCTAATTGGTGTATCTGTTGAAGGCATTTCTCATCTGGTTGTACGAATCAGGTTTCCAAATTTGAATTAGATTTGATGTCTAAATTGTTTAGGAAAGAGTTGTAAAACTAAACTTTGTTGGATTTTTGGGGTTTGCATCAAAATCTTCAGTTATGGATTTCCTTAGTTTAGTAAAATATAAAGTGCTGGTGTGTTTAAGTTTTGTTTATAGGCATTCACTAAAAGAGCATGCTTAAATTAAAATGAGTCGCCTCCTCATCGGTTTTTTAAATTCACCCCAGGTAATGAAATTTTATTATGCTTTTATTCTTTTCCAATCATGAAATTTCATATTAGGGTTTCAATTGCTTTTCTGCAAATTTTCACGGTTCATGCCTTTTGTCCAATTCCTTGTTTAATTTTCAATTCCATAGTTTTGATTCTCAAATGTTGCAAATTGAATATTTGGAGGGAACCATCCTTTTTGATGTTATACTGTTTTCCCTTTTTGAATAAGCAAATATTCAGCCTCTCTTTGCCTCTCCGCCCTCTTTTTCCCCATTAAAGAAAAAATGATGAGTGAAGCCTCTGTTGACTCTGCAACTCTACCATAACAGTTTCAAATAGAAAAATACTTTCGCAATTTCTGCAATATAAATTATTTCTAAAATACTTTCATTTATGCTCTGTAACTTTGGATGACTGATTTTGCACCATCAACTTTTATGCTCTCTATGAGCTTAAAAACTGAGATACAAAGAAAATATGTATGTCGTTTGTATGTAAGTGTGGAACTAATCCCCTTTAAATTAAATGTCCAGGAATTGGGAAATTAGAGTTTGTGATTGTAAATGAAATTAAACATTTAGAGCAGTACACCAATTTCTTATTTGGGATGATTATACATGCTAGGTTTTTGATTATCTTAAACTGATAGAAGTTAATTTAGGCCTCCTTAGTTATTAATTGCGGTTTGAGGTCTAACAATTATAAGTGGAGCATTAAATTTAACAGAAAAGGTATGACAATTTGGTTAGCACTTAGTCCCTTCAAATGCCTAAAACATTTTAATGTCTTAAGACATTCAAATATTTTATCATTTTCCATTCCATCCCTTGAAATGTATCTAATTAAATGATTTTTTTTTTGACGTTTGGATAAAAATTTTGTGTTGCTATTGACTGTATGCTTTTCAAGTTGGGGCTTATGAATTTTGATAAGAAATTGATCAATAGATGGAATCAAAGATTGCAATTTTATATTTAAATCTGATTCGTAAATATTTTCTAAACTAGAAAATGATTTAGTGTAATTTACATATACAATATACATTCACATAAAGCCTATTCACTTTTGCTAATGGGATTAACTTCCTGCATCACCAAGTACCAACTCATCCTTCTGCCATTGTGTAAGTTTCTTATTCTTGTTTATTTTCCCTTTATACATATGTTTGTTTAGGTTTAGCACATCAACAATTGATGAAATGAGAATCAAGGACTGAGACTACGTCCATGCATTTTCTTCTTATCTTACATAAATTTGAATAGGTGTTTTACATGATTATAATATGAACCATGAGAACTCATCTTATGTTGTTAGTATGCAATTTTCCAAGAGGAAAACATATCCTAACCTCCTCATCAGGAGTACTCCATTTGAGCTCAGCTGCTCAGGCTTGTTTGTCATGCTAGGCATAACACCTGAATTAAAATCCCAATTCACACCCAAATGAGCAAAAATAAAAGAGATAAATTCAGTTACAGCATAGTAAAACCTACATTGGAGATAATTCAAAATGATAAAGATTTAATCACGCTCAATGATTGGATTTTACATCACTTAAAAAGTTCTGCAATCTGATATTACTTTGAAGGCAGGCAATTGCTCCTGTTGCAATCCCACTAACTAGCAAAAACCATCTTACTGATAGATGAACTGCTATAGATATTGATACAGAAAAAAAATTAAATCAAGAAAAGAGTATGCACTATGTTACCTCAGCAAGAGATTGGCACTTCCCGAAACTTGATGGGATTCTGCCTATCCTAAAGTACAGATAAATATGAAGAAAAAATATTACAGGAAGAAAAACACTGCATTGTATAATCTGCGTGAAACATATGTTGAAAAGCCAAGGTAGCATTTTGTTCTTGAATAGTAATAGGTGAAATTTTACGTAAGGTAGTTCATTCATTTCATTATTTTTTAGAAGCAATTTTTAAGGTATTTGTCCTAATTTCTAGCTAGAAATTGTATTTATTAGTTTAAATAAATTTTTAAGGTATTCTTTTTAGGAAGCAATTCAGTCCGAATAATTAGAACTAACTCCAAACCAAATTTCCTGAGATTCAATACTAAACCTTGCTCCTAAGCCTAATTTCATACGAAGCCGAATTATCTTCAATTTCACAAAGTATATAACCATTATGACAGACAAATTGAAAGACAAATAAGTGGAGTGAGAAGGAAACCTTGCCGGAGAAAAACCAGGTAAACGAACCAGATGAAGAGGATATTAAAAAAAAATAGAGATGGAGCAGAAGCACGAAGCTTTGGCAGACACTTGAAGAACTTGGCAAAACCAGCCGCAATCCAGAGGACAACACCTGCAAGCAAGCATTGTGTAATATTACCAGTTTTATAAGTAAGCATTATGTACCAAACATAAAAACATTCAATCACAAAGAGAATGAAAATTGATACGTACAACAAGGGCAAGATGACAAAAAAAAACAAGCTGATAAAAAAAAGAAATGGAAGTAGTGAGCTAGAGAGAAATAAGAAACTACACTCATCTATTGCACAACCTAAGGTTGATGGCCATAATAGAACAACTTCAAAAGATCAAGGATCATAAGAGGATATATATTATGATCTCTAGCCAATGAGTAAACTGCTAAAGGAAGAGAAAAAGCATCCAGAAAATACCTGTAATTATAATCCTTCACTACAAAATACAAAGGGATTCTGATATATTAGTGAAATACCCCTGCAAATATATTATATATATACCCATAACATTAATAAATAATTGAGATAAAAAAAATGACCTATCGAACAGAAGGTTAAATAAATATCAGATTTGGAGTGTAACTGCAAACCTGAACATATGAATCCCGTGGAAGAGCTATTTGTTGTTTTAGGCCATGTTCAATTCTGGTGGATGGTGTCTGCAAAGATGCGAAGGATTTGAACATCAAGAATAACTTTGTAGTGCATGCTTAGAGTAAATTCAGCAAATTAGAAAGAAAATTACAATGCTTGCAAAAGTACAGCCGACAAAGATATAAGAACAACAAGTTTAACTCCCCGACCAGTAAATTTGAACAAATCTGATACAAATCTTCTTACTTTCAATTCGTTTTTCATATTTATTCAGGAAGAAAAACAAGAGAAGTTGAAACCTAAGAGAGCGATTTGATAAATTGAGCCAGTCGACAATTTCGAACCCTAAACCCTAGAATTGGGACCGGAAACCCTTGAATCCAAAATTTTTTCGAATTTCGGTGAGAAAGAGGAGAAATCTGTTACCTCGTAGGCGGTGTAGTGGTAGCGTCATCGGAGAAGGAAAGAGAAGGCCGGTGACGAGGTCGAGGTGGCGATTTTACGGTGGGGCACTTAAGTGCTCTCTTCAGACAGACATGAAATAGATGCCATCTATGGGTTCCAACAATAGCGATTTCCGACGGGGAGAAGAGGAAGGTTAGGGTTCCGGTGGGGAAGCAAAGAGAGGAGGGACATGGGTTCCGGTGGGGAAGCGAAGAGAGGAGGGACATGGGTTCCGGTGGACGCACTCGACAAGGTGAGAGAGAGAGGAAAGTGAGGATCTTGAAATGAAGATACGCGGCCCTTTTTGTTTCCAGTTTTAGAAATTGTTGGGTTTACCGCTTAGTTTTTTTTGGAAGTGTAGCGACGGCATTTACCCCGTTGTTAATGTCCTGATTTTTTTCGGATGCAACGCTTGTGATGCTTGTCGTGGCTTCTTCCGTGGCAAAAGGGTACCAATTGCCACGGAAAATGCGTGCCGAAGCTAGCTGGCGTGGCGAATTTAATTATTTTTTGTAGTGTAAAACACATTTATAAACGATTTTCTCTCAACATAGTTTCTATTCTACTGTGTTGTGATTTCATTCGCACTGAAAGCTTTCAGGATCTTTGTGAGTTAATAGCTACTGTATAATGGCTCTCCTATGTTGCCGATCTTTGTCTACAGATGAATGGATTTGATCGATAACTCTTAAATATTTCCATATTAAATGATGATAGATTCTCAAATAAATGCACTTTGTCTAAATTAAAAAATTTTAATTTTGAACTGAGAATGTGATGTCAAAATTTTAGCTAGGATTCAACATCAAAGTTTTTAATTCCAAACACAAGTTTTAAGAAAACATCATCTCAAATACCATACCCAATAAGATCTAGCTTCATTTAACTCTTATTGAGCTTTATTTACTGTTTCAAATATAATTTCTAAAATCATATCACTCATATGTTATAGGCTCTTGAATTTTGATTATCTGTGGTGTGTGATAAAGTTATTACTTTCGATTTTAACAATGCTAATAGATTCAAATTTATTTTCAGCACTCTTATTGTCTGCATCAGCCCTCCTATGTATTTCTTGTTCTGCAGAAACTTGAAAAACTTAGAATTCTATGGTATTATACTCAATGTCACATTCACGATGTTGAATAGAATTAGAAAGCACAAAAATCATGGAAGAAATAGGTCAAGAAAGCTAATTGAATGGCCATTTGATGTTTAATTATCATTCATTGTTATTTCAGACCCAAAATTGCCAGATTTCTCCACCAATGTTCTTAAGCTAATTGAATGGTTGTTTGGTTTGTCTATTTTTATGTTGTTGTTTGTGTTTTTAAAATAATTTTCCTCTGGTTTCATCACATTTGAGCTGCTACATTTGCATTGTAGTCGAATTAATGTTGTTTATTGGTGATTGCTATAAAGAGAGCTGGGCTGCTGCATTCTCAAGCATCACAAGTTGCTGTTTTAGACTCCTTTGATCCCTCTGCTTTCTCCACCATTTCATCACCTAATGGCAGGTTAAACCTAGATGAATGGAGCTTATTTCACTGTTTGTTCAACGAGTTCAAATGCACAGCAATACAGCTGTGGTTAACTGCTTGGACTCTAGCTCCATGTTTATTGGCCTATAGAGCCGCGTGCGTAGCATGCGGTATCACCGCTAGTTACATACAAAAGGAAGAAAAACCCAACCATTTTGGTGAGCCGGTTCGTCTGAACCGGCAAAAAAGGGGAAAGCCGGTTCAGTTGAACCGCTTCTTCCTCCTCTTTCACATGAAAGTGCAGGCTTGTATGGAGCTCCAATGGAGGTTTACTTACTTCAATTTTTTCGACTTCAAAACGTCTCTATTAAGGTCTAATCAATACCACCTTATCTAAAACGTGGACAAATCTTGAATTAATGGTCGAATCCATCCCCAATTCTGTCCAAATTCGCAAGCTCTAATTCTGAAGACTCATCCAATTGACGTAGTAGATAAGCTTGAAAGACCAAATTGATTATAGCAATTGAATCCCGTCATCAATAGGAATTCAATGACGCCTTCAATTCGCGATTCCGGTCACATTGCAAGTTCGGCCTATAAAAACCCCTTTCGACCTTCGTTAGCTTCGTCCACCATTTTTAGCCAATATCTGAGCTCTCAATCTAGTTCATCGTGTTCTAAACACATTAATCTACAATCCCATTCAAATTCTTTTTAGGAAATCATCCCGATTACAAACCCCCAAATTCAAACTCACCTTCGTCGGACCACCGTGAGCCGCCGCCGCCGCCGCCGATGCGCCAGTGACCTCCACCGACAGACTCGCCACGCCACCATGATCACATAGCTGCTTTCACCTTTCGCCGTCGTGCCCTAGGTTGTCATCGAGAGCCTGCTGAAGGTCCGACGTTACCGACCACCATAGCCTCTGTAGAGTTGCTGTCGAATTGAAGGAAGAAGAAGACGAATTACGTAAAACCTCCTCTACTTTCTATTATTTCCAAATTATGCCCTTGTCAGTTTTTAAAATTTCATATTCTAACCCGTACTTTTATTTGGGCATAAATTGTTTTCAAATTTAGGCAAGTGACATTCCCAGCATTTTATGCTCATTTGCATGCATTCGTGTCTTGTTGTTTTCTTGCCTTGTCATGCATGCCAAATCAATTTAAATAAATTACAAATCACTTGCTTTGTGTAATTTATTCACCCGTTATTTTGGACTTGACATGTAATTGGGTGATGTTATTATTTGACCTTATTATGAAATAATAACGTAGATATCCACTTTATATAAAATGCATGATTTATCATTCATCCTTTCATTCAAACCCTTCATCCTTTCATTCAGACTAAGTAGGTATGGAGCATATTATCCTTTTGATGCATCCATGTATATTATATGGTATTGACATCCATTTTATTTTTATTAAGATGAATTATTTTATTTTGTGTGATCACCTAGTTTAATATTAATCACAAATTAATATGCGATGATTTGTGTGAAATGTGAAACTCAATTGAATCAGGATAAAATAAAATATAGTGTGCGTATCAATGAAGATACGGGGTCCAACCCAATGAGAATTGGGCGTTGTCTCAACTTTGGGTTAACTACTTAATTGAGTTTGGATTGAATGGATTAAGACCATGTTGCGTCTTAAACCGAAACAGTTTCATGAAATTAACATTCTCGAGATAAAATATTCGAGATGAAATCTGACTACAGAATCGTAGGTAGGTCGGACGTCCTCTCCAGAATCGACTGGTATAATATAGTAATGTTAAAATAAAAGTGAGCAGGTCATATATGATATCCGTGTGATGTGTTAAAATATATCTATATATAAGTGATACAATGTGAGGAGAGTGAAGTATATAACTTAGGGTTAGTAGTCCATGCTTGGACTTGGTATTGGGAGATACAGAATCAATCCTTAATTGATTGACTAGACCGCAGTTTAAAACTCTCCGGAAGAGTCCTGCCCTCTGGATCAATTTTGGGTTGCAACAAGTATCTCATGAACAATACATACTTTAAACTAAATAATAAATTGTATTGTAGTGATCGCAAATGTATTTCAAAAGCTATATCATATCCCATATGTAATCGGGATATTGTTCCTCAGGGTGCTCGTCGCCCACATCTTTTCTTACTCAACCCTTTGGGGTTATCCGTGTCATAGAAGTCGAGTCATCAAATATAAAGCCTGCATAAAATATTCTCATAAGTAACAATCTCATTTGGATTCAATTCATACCTTATTATGGTCACTGAGTTTGAGTCCAAAGTAGTCCCAGTTTTTGAGCCGTCACTTGCTAGTTCTCGCGAACTAACCGTCCTTTGTTTGGATGGCTGGGGGTTCCTTGTCTCCGAACAATACCTCAGCCACCAGTTCGCAAGTTTAGATCGAGTCTCTGAAGAGAAGTTGAAGAAGTTCAATGTAAAGATCCGAAATTTTAAAATATTATTTTATGAATTATGATTTAAATAAAAAAATTCTGAAATGCCGAAAATGTTGAAAAAAAATGTATATATATATATATATATCTACTTTCATAAATTATTTTATTTATTTATTTATTTATTCTATTAATACAAAGATTGATATTCTGGAGCTTTTAATTTAAATAAAATTTATGGGGATGAATTCTATAATTTTATAGGGGTATAATTTTTATAAATCTGAAATAGCGGATCATTTATATACATTCTCCTAAACTAACCCTAAACTACCCATATAAATACTCTCTCTTCTCACTGTTGCACCCAGCCACCGTCTGCCTCTCTCTCTCTCTCTTCTTCACTACTCCTCTCTCAACCGGCCTTCGGAGCAGCTACTCACTCGAACCCAAGCTTTCAGGCTCCTCCCATGGCCTTTTTCTTTCACTCTTGCCCTCACCTCTCACCTCTCTCTCTCGGACTTCTCACTCCCTCCTCTAATACTCTCTTTCGCTTGCGATTTCGAGCTCGACGACCTTGTCTGACCCCTTGCGGCTAGATCTGTGGAGGTCAGGGTCGAGTCCTTCCCTCACCGGAGCTAGGAAATCAGACTTCGGAGCCGACATCGAGGACCCTGTCTTCTTGTTCTCGACCGGCCTGTTCTCTCCCTCCCCTCGAGCTCACTTTCGAAACTCCGACAACGAGAAGCACCTGTCGTCACCGCCGAACCTTGCTACCCTCGTGGTGGTTCTACCGGGGCAAGAGGATTCGCCGATGCTGAACCGCTGAGCCCGATGACCAGCCACTAAGTAGGCGCAGCCACCATTGAGGAACGGCGAGGAGCTCGGGAAGCTGTTATCAGGAGTGACCATTGCTTGCGGCGGTGGGATCACCCCTGGGCACTTGCTATTGGCCGTGAGGAACGACGAGGAGCGGAGCCTCACTTGAAGTCGAAGACACACCCGAGCCCTCAATCATCCCCGCTTAGATTTGGGTATAAATCTTTAACTTGGGGTTTTGTTGGATGGATTAATTGAAATGTGAAATGATTCTCATAACTTATCTTGCGCAATTGTGAGCCGATCTTTAGATGTTTGCTATATTCTCAAGTAAATAGCATTATATACGCTTAACTAACTTGCGATTTTATCTATTGGCTAACAATGAGAAACAATCCTACACATTTAAATAAATAACCTACTTGTTAGGTGGCTTTATGTGTGTCTTGTAGAGTTATAAAGATGAAAAGAATGTAGGATTCATTTTATAGAAACCGACTTGAAAATATGCAATGTGCCATGTTTGAACGTTGTTTGATAAATGGATTGGACAAGTAAATTTATTAGATATAGTTAAGGTGGCTAAGATGATTAAAAGATGTCTTGAGAAGTCTTGTGACCTTGTTAAACGGATAAATTAGCTAAGTTTGAAGTTGTTGAACTATTGGTTATTATTTTTGGTTATGTGTTTATTTAGAAAACCCACTTGTATGGGGCCGTATTGAGGCAACAATTGTGGAATGAATCTAATGTGGTTAACTAGCTTGACATGTGGTGACGAGTTACTTCTCTTAGAAATGATGGTTAGAAATGATAACTAATGGACTTAATTGATTCTAATTCGAGTCGAGCGAGTTAGTGTCGAGTGTCTTAAGATAATACGAGATAGGACTCTCTTATTGAATCATATGCCTTAGGTTTGAGCGGTTTGACTATAAATAAATTATAAAGGATCATAAAGACATTGACTTATCCTATATTTGTAGTTAAGAATTTGTTATACTTATAAGTTTGTTGTTGTACTTTGAGCTAAGAATGTGGTTGTAAGACTATATAAAAGATGTTTATGAATTCTTATACTCGCGTGCTTTAAACTTGATTGTAGTTCTTGGTTGTTGAGTAGTTCTTATAGTTGAGATTATAAATGAATTCTTGAAATATCAACTTACCTTGGTTACTTATTGAGCATGATTTGTTATGCGAGTTTTAATAAATAAGACTTGTTGATCATTGGTGTTGAGAACTTATGATTTTGGTTAAGTATTCGAGGATTTGATGAATTATGAATTACTTGAGCACTATGTGAGTTATGGTATGAAATATATGAAGTATGTAATTGAGATATGACTATATGAGTTAAAAACAAGATTGATACATGGAATCTTGAGTTGATAATGGAAATGGCTATGAAAAATGTTGAGATGTTATATCATGATATATAATGATGATGATGAATCACTTAAGAAAATGTGTAAGGAAAACCTGAGCTTGAATTGAAGTAAGATGTGTTGAGTGATGATATTGGTAAGACTTCGAGCTAAGTTTCATACTTGATGAGAACAAGGTTAATTGGGAATGATGGTCAAGATGCGAATGCTAGATTACTTGAATAAAATATTATCTACTTAGTCTTGCGATGACTTGGAAACCTGCTTGTGTGTTGATTGAATGTGTATTGATGAGTTGTTCCGTGCTTATTACTTGCTAGTGGGATTGGATGATTATCTGAGTGGCTTGTTTCCCGATGGATGATTATCTAAGTGGCTTGGTTGCTGATTAATTGGATGTGAAGACTCCAGGTAAGTCCTCCGGGGCTTGCTCAAGTGATTGGACCTCATGCCTGATGTGTTATATAGTATGTAGGTGTTGCATATGCATAAAAGCATGCATGTAGTATCATGTTTAGGACTTGCACTTATGAATGAGCATCCCTATTCTTTATGCGTTTGAAACAGAACGGCCGTTATCTGTGATAGTCCTAGAGTCTTTGCTAGGGTCAAAGGGTAGCCCAGCCCCATCGGGTTGCCCTGAGTCAATCGAGTCGATATGAGTATGATATGATAGCCCAGCACCATCGGGCAAGCGATGAGATGATATGATATGATGATGCCGTGGTTTGTGCACCACCACGAGGAAATTGCTATGCTATAGCACCGAACTGGCCAGTCTCTGCACTAACGGGAAGGGGTGCAGAGGTAGGAGAGGGATATGCCACTTGGCATTGTCTTGGGCCCTATACAGTTTTTCTGCATATTATAACTGTCAAGCATGCTCATGTGATTTAAATCTTGTACTGCATTAGTCATCCTTTATTCTAGGTATAGGCATATATTATATGACCTCAGCGAGGACTTCCGGTCCCGCATGAGTGGCTCGACCTTAACTTGTGGTATAGTTTCAGGTACCCGCTCCCTTTTGCTTGCTGATTTGCTTCTATGGCGGGGTTTCTCACGAGACGAGAGTGTTAAGAAGACTTCACCTATCATAGCTTGACTTTACGAATGTTTTGGTTAAGTTTGTCATTTAGAAACAGGTTGTATTTATATTGATTTAAACTCGTTTTATCTCTTTTGAGTTTGACTAGTTGAATTAGGACAAGTTCACGTGCGAACGCACAATTAATGATTGGATTCTTTGATTGGTTGAGGGTTTGAAATCCCCTTTTTCTCGAATTATATCATTAATCCTTAAAACTTAAACAGGGTTATAACTTGAAGTTGATAAATAAGCAGCTCGTACTTGGATTGCAAGATCTGACAGAGGGATAATTCTTCCCTCTAAACGTAACCCGGATTTTAAAAATCCGGGCCATTACATTCAAGACGACATTTTAAGTTTTCAAGATTTGAAGATCTAAATTTATTAGAAAATATTGTATGAATGTTAAATGTTTATTTTTTTTAAAGTCTTCCGATGTAATGTTTTGATGTATCAAATATTGTAAACTGAATCAAGAGTTTAATAAAAGAAAAAAAGAATGATTTATTATATTTTAACTCTTCCGCAACTTGTGTTTTATTTTGTTATCATCTTGTTTATGGGAGCATGGTGGCATGTCCCTATAAGCCTAAGGTGGTTACAAAGACCTTAAAGTCCGAGTAATCAATGGCGCTGGAACATTCTCTCGTTTACAGAAGGGGGTGTTATATATATATATATATATATATATATATATATATATATATATATATATATATATATATATATATATATATATATATATATATGGGCTTGATTTTGGACTGTATTTCACTAACTAAAGGAGAGTTAAGTGTGGGCCTATGAACTTTTTTCCATACTATTATACATATATGAAAAATATACAGGGCCTTAAAATTTTGGGGGCCCTGTTCAAAAGAACCACCCGAACATGGGGTTGCACGGGGATAGAAGATATATGTGTAGTTTAGGAGGAAATGATTTAGGGGTAATAATTTTATATTTATATCTTTTTTTTTAATTTTGTATTACGTAAAAAAATTTCTATCTTTTAAAAAATTATTTTAAATCATGAACTTTGTAATTGTTATATCTAATATTACGTAATATTAGATACACGTAATATAATTCTACTTTCTACTTTGTTATATCCCCAAAATCTTGAAGAATTAAAATTATATCTAATATTACGTAAAAAATTTTACATATAAAAAATGCTTTTATATGCTAAAAAAAATTGCCCTCATGAATAATATTGGATAAATTAATCTAAAATGATAAGTTTTTTTTTACCTAATTAAGATATAAGGTTGAATATTTATAAAAAAAATCTAATTAAGATATAAGGTTATATTGGATAGATTATTGATCTAAAAAGATAAGGTTTTTATCTAACTATATGACACATATGAAAAAATAACATCATTTTAATCCAGAAAATTCCATGTATGCGAATCGCACCCGAGACCATTCTAGGCCTCTGTTTTAGTATTTTATATAGATATTGATTGATTAACGTACGTCGATTTTGTTGTGACTTTCTATCCTATGCCCTAAGATATAGGATAATCATATTTCGATTTGAGAAATATTCCCTTAAATACACCCAATTTAGTTATTTTTAAATTAGATATTTTTAGGGTTTATCCATTTTATTTAGGGAAATAATTTCTCAATTTGGCTTATTATCTTATACCCTTAGAACATAAAATATAGACGGACTTTTTTTTTTAAAAAAGAAGAAGAATGTATGTAGTTCAGTGCTTTCGACCTATATATGGTGAACCGATAAGTCGATCCAAATTAATAGATGGACTATCCATTTTAGAGTTTGTTCATTTTATTTAGGGAAATGTTTTTCCAATTCGGCTTATTATCTTACATGGGATAAACGAACTAACCTTTTTTTATTTAGAAAATGAACTCAATGCTTTATCATCTATTTTTTATACTTTGAGCAGCATTGGGGGTTTACAAACTCATTTCTTGTAGTAAAATATAATAGAATAGAAAGAGATATAAGAGACGATGTGATGGGTCTCTACACAAGGAGCTCTTAAAAACCCCAAAAGCAACAAACATTCATGCAATGGGAAGACAAGTTCACGTGTTTTCAAATTGTCAAAAAAATAAGGTTGGACACAACTACTCTATTTTAAATAGTGGGCTGAAATTGCTCTTTTATTTTTGACACTTGTACAACTACATATCTATGCATGACATAATTTTAACCCATTTATGTAAATATTAAGTAGAGATTTTTCCTATTAAAAGGGGAGGTGGAGTATGAGGTTCATTATCAACCATCCTCATTTCTCTACCCTCACACAACGCATTTGCATTCTTGAGCATATGGATCCCAATCACCCACGACGTCTTCAAAATCTCATCCATTTTCTTTTTAACTTTCTTGATTTGTCTAAAAATCCAACAACTTATTAAGATTACCAATTTCCTCAACCCAATATGAATGTCGGGTAAATTACACCACTAGTCCCTAACGTTTCATACTTTTTTCTTGTTAGTCCCTAACCTTTCGTTCATTCTATTCAAGTCCCTAACCTTTAATACCTATTTCATATTAGTCCTTAAACTTCTATTCATTCCATTCAAGTCCCTAACCTATTGAATTTGTTTCACTATTAGTCTAAGTTATTTTTAAAATTGGAAAATAAAATAAAAGATTTTAGTTTAAAAATAATTTAGACTAAATTGTATTTTTTAGGTGAATGTTTAAGATTGGCTACGGAAAATATTAAAATTTTAATTAAATAATATTTCATAAAATTCTAAATATAATAATAAATAAATAAAATAAGTTCACTTTATAATGTGGTTAATTGTATTTAATAAAAATGTAGATAAATTAACGTTAAAAATTTTTCAGTATTTGAAATCTACTGCATTTTCACTTTTGAAAATTAAAAACCTCCTATTTGTGCTTTTTTTTATGTGTGTGGGGGGGGGGGGGGTTGGATAATAATAATAATAATAATAATAATAATAATAATAATAATAATAATAATAATAATAATAATAATAGACTACAACATATTTATACCACGATTACTATTTCTAATACAAAAATTAGAAACTTTAGATGAATGTCTAAGATTTGTAGATTTTAAATACTTAACATTTCTAATGTTAATTTATCTAAATTATTGTATTAAATAAATTGAACCACAATATTGGAAAAATTGTGTGGTTTTTTGGACAAAGGGGTATATTTTTACTAAAAATTATAAATTATAGGTATTAAAAATAAATTAACAATAGGATTATTTAATTAAATTTTTTTTATTTTTCTTAACCAATCTTAAAGATTCACCTAAAAATTACAATTTAGTCTAAATTATTTTTAAAATAAAATCTTTTATTTTATTTTTTAATTTTAAAAATAACTTAGACTAATAGTGCAACAAATTCAATAGGTATTCATTCCATTCAAGGACTAATATGAAATGGGTATAAAAGGTTAGGGACTTGAATGAAATGAACGAAAGGTTAGGGACTAACAAGAAAAAAGTATGAAACGTTAGGGACTAGTGACGCAATTTACCCTATGAATGTCCCACCACCTTCAAACTTTCAAGCTTACCAGAATCCATCGTCCCATTTTCAAGCTTACTAGAATCAACATTCTCATATGTTTACATCTCATTCTCCCAATACCCAAGGATCTACTGGTAGCACATCCGAAACGCATCGATGGGGCACATCAGAAGAAATACCAATCCTCGACAGCATACAACCCAATCTCGAAGAGGGCGATGCTACTCGACAAATATCCACCCGGGGAAGGGCTCGTGGAAGAGGAGGCAGAGCCACCTGCGGTAGAGGTGCAAGAACCGCCACTGGTGAACGAGTGAAGTGGACCCAAGGTGAAGACTTGTTATTGGTTAGTGCATGGATCAATGTTAGCACAGATCCTATTGTAACCACTAATTCCACACTTACAACATTTTGGGAGCGAGTTGCGGAATACTACAACATGCATAGAGGGGATGTTGTTCAAAGGATTTCATCAACGTGCAAATCGAGGTGGATTAAAATATCCCCATATGTTTCAAAATTTGTGGGAGCATATGAGCATGCCTCAAATTTGCAATCCAGTGGCCAAGGTGAAGTTGATGTGCTAAAAAAAGCACATGAAATCTTCAACGAGGATATGAGGTATGACTTTGTGTTCGAGCATTGTTGGTGTGAGTTAAGGAACAAACCAAAATGGAGAAGCTTGTACAAGGCATCATCGGAAAGTGTTGGAGGGAGCTCTACACGATCGAAGACAAATGAAGATGTATCTTACTCGACAAGTGATGGATCAGCTACCCCTACAAGTGCTCCAACTCGACCCATTGGACAGAAGGCTGCGAAGGCCACAGTGTCTAGAGGAAAGAAAGTGGTTGGAAGCTCTAGTCATCCTTCCGAGGAAGTCGGTGAAGTGTACAACATGCTCATGGAAAAAAGGGATGCACGCATCAAGGCAAAGAGTGATGACATTGGTAAACAAGTGAAGATTGCAAGTGATTATTTGCGTGCAAACAACATGAACGCATTGTCTATTTTGATGGCAAAACCCGAGCTCACCCCAGATGAAGAGATGATTAAGAAATTCCTAGTTGCTGAGTAGTTTCCTAGCAATGGGTAATTTATATGTCCTAAATGTTGCCCAGATTAAGAATAGTTTCTCATGGTACGTTAATCTGTATTGCCTAAGTGAAGACTATCTTCACATGTTATATGTAATGTTTCTTTTATGTTGTAAGTTATTTAAGTTCACCAGAGTAGAGCAAGTTCTATTGTAATACATTTTTATTTGGTTTGAAGTTTCAAGGCAAAGTTTGTATTGTCAGATCATCCTATATTTCAAGAGGCATCTATGCAAACAACAATGGAAGGAGGAAAAATGAGTTTGATTACTTTCCTATGCGTGTTTGAGTTTGATTACATTTGAAGTTTTGATGCTATATTCATATTCAATTTGACATGCAACGTGTTGTCACTTCATCTAACTTTGACAGAGGAATCTCTGCAAACAACAGGAAACATATTCAATTTGAATTGATGACTTTCAATTGAAATTCAAATTTTAAATCATAAATTTGAAATATCAACGATCTATATATTGACTTATCATCCACTCAACAGACACTCTTCTTCAATTCCACAACATACCTTTACCATCAAACACTGTCTTACCCCTATCGAGCCACACAAACCGTCTTTTGATTTTCTTAGGCCTTCTTCTGGTTCATCCTCTAATGAGCTTGATGACCAGATTGATCAAACCCTTTTGGAATGGATGTCTCTCTCCAACCAACACTCAATAAGAGATGAAGGGCAAAGTTCCAGGCCACGCCGACGTCTTATATAGAAAGGGATCGTGAAAAGGGTCATGAACGCCTATTCAAAGATTATTTCTCAGAAGATCCACCCTCAGTGTATCCAGAATCTATGTTTACAAGACGGTTCAGAATGCATAGATCATTATTCTTACGCATTGTCACCCGATTATCAAATTAGATGGAGTATTTCCAACAAAGGCGAGATGCCACAGGTAGAATGGGCCTCTCTGCTTTACAAAAATGCACTGCAGCCCTACGAATTTTGGACTATGGAGTGGGTGCAGATACTGTTGATGAGTACCTGCGCCTTGGCCAAAGTACAGCCAGGCAGTGCTTGTCCAACTTCGTGGAGGGGATCATTTATGCATTCGGTGAGACGTATCTCCAAAGGCCAACCGAATCAGACATGCAATGCTTGCTATATGTAGGCGATATGCGAGGATTTCCTGGTACGATTGGTAGCATCGACTGTATGCATTGGGAATGGAAAAATTGCCCTACGGCTTGGGCAGGCCAGTTCACAGGGAAAGGAGGGAAACCAACTATTGTGTTAGAGGCGGTGGCATCGTACGATTTATGGATTTAACATGCATTTTTTGGAACACCAGGTACGTGTAATGACAACAATGTTTTTGATCGTTCTCCGATATTTGATGATATGTTACAAGGGTTATCTCCACCAGTCAATTTTGTTGTTAATGGTCATGAGTATAGCACGAGTTATTATCTAGCTGATGGGATTTACCCACCATGGGCAACTTTCATACCATCAATCACTCTCCCACAAGGGGATATAGCTAAGTTGTCTAAAGACTCGGAATTGTAAATTATTATTTTCTAAATTAAGATTTAATTTTTGATTTAATATTAATTTAGTTTCGATTTAATTTCTAAGGATTCGGAAAATTTTAAAAAACCACCATCCGTGCAAATAATTTGAATTTAATTTCTTCGAAGCGAGTTCTGATATAAACTTGAAATTCATTTAAAAATGAATTCATTCCGCTCTATTATTTTGGGACTTGAAAATATTTTCGGAATTTTCTATTTAATTTAGATTCGAATGTTTACTTTAAATTTTAATGCGTCGGGTTACGATCGAAAAGCGGGTTTCGGGATTTAGTTTTGGGTACTTAAGTTGACTTTCTCCCTCCCCCCCAAATTAATACCTTTCACATCCAATTCACCCTACAACCTTACCCTATAGCTGAGCTATCGCCCAACCCTCACCCTTCTTTCGGCCCCACCTGCTGCGAGCCTACCCCCCCTCCCTCTCCTACTTTTTCAATTTCTATCTTCACCATCCCCAGCTCTCTATTTCTTTCATTCATTCCTCCCAATCCTCCTGCTCCCCTCATTCTTCTTCATCATCACCATTCCACTTCCTCCTCCAATTGCAGCCAGCGGCAGCCTCCATTTCAACTCCTCCTCCAACCAACAACCACCTCAACGTCACTCCTTTAAGCACAACCAGCAGCCACTGAAGCCTCCTCCTCGATCAACAAGACGCAGCCTCTTCGGGTTTCAATTCAAGCGGCGTGCACGACCTCTGCTTCAGCTGCTCGTCGACGTCGATGCCCCTGGAAGCCCTGACGCCACCACCTTCTCCTCGGCTGAGCAGCGAACCTGGACTTCCTGGATCGAACAAGAATCGAGCCTTCGAACACGCCTCGGTGAGCTCTCGAACCTTCCTCCATTCCCTGTTTCAAATTCGTTCTTCCTTTTCCACTTAGATTAGTCGGGGAGGATGGGTGAGAGCAGGCCGTAGAGTGCAAGGTTGAGCGGGTGATCAGGGTCGAGAGCCGAGAGAGTGAGGACGAGGGAGAACGAGTGAGCTGGGGTGTGAGTGAGGGTCCTGAGTGAAGGCCGACGGAAGGAGGAGCCACCGTAGTTGAGGAGGGAGGAGTCTGGCGAGGCGGACTGTGAAGCGGGGGAGTAGGGCGATGAACAGGGGCGGGGAACGGGGAAGCTGGAGGTTGAAGAAGCTTTGGGTCCGGTTTTCTTTTTTTAAAATTCTGGGTTGGGTTTGGTTTTGGATCTGGGTTTGGGTCCGGGTCCAATGAAATGGGTTGGGCTGGGTTCTCTTTCGTGTTTGGGCCCTCTGATTTGGTTTTTGCTGGTTTGGGTTTTAAATTGTGTTTATTTGTCTTATTTACTTACTTTATATATGTTATATAATTATTTATAAAATTATTAGTTAATTATTATTAAAATTATTTTGGGTTATTTATTTATTTAACTAGTCCTTATTAGCTATTTTAAGTTATTTAAAAATCAGATTTTAAGTGTTTATCTAATTGTTTATTGATATTGTTTTGATGTTGTGGGTGATATTCAAATAATCTATGAATTTGATGACTCCTCATTTTTATTAAATTGCTTATATTTTTCTAAAATATTTATTTAGTTATTTAATTGGATTTGTTGAGAATTATTTATGTGAATAATTCATTTGTTATGTTTTGACATTTAAATGGTTAGTTTTGAATGATATAGGTTATTTAAGATATTCCTTAAGTGTCGGAGTTTAATTAGATAATGATTTTTGAAAAAAGAATATGCCCGGATTATTTTAATAATAATATAATTTTGGGGAATTGGTTTAAGGATTCAAATGTTCAATATCGGAAATTGGCTAAGTATGAATTTAAAATTAATTGTTTTAACTAACGACTTGGCTTATTTCGAGATACAATGGTTTTTAGAAACTTTTGAACTGGTTTACATGATATGAAAATGATTAAGAGGTATGATGAGATGTTATATAAGATATGATGTGATGGTATGTGTTAAATGAATTATGAGATGATATAAGTTGAGATGAAATTGTGATGATATAAGATGTCGAGTTAAGTGAAGATGGAGATGATGATGATGATGATGATGATGATGTTGATATGAATAAGATGTGATGATGAGAATATGCCCAAGTTGTGGAAACGAGATGAGGAATTGAATTGAGACATTAATGTTGATGATGATAGGATGGTTAACTTATATATGTTTTATGTGGATCTAATGTGTGTTATTTGATATGCTTTATGTAAGTTAGACTTAGACTTATTATGTTATATATTGAATTACTAGGTGATCTCTGATTTGTCTGGACTTGCTATTACTTTTGTTGGTTGCTTGGATTCTACGCTTCTCCAGGTAAGTTCTTTGAACTTACTCATGATGGGCGCTTTATGCACTGGGTGTTATATAGTAGGCTAATGTTGATGCACCATACGACTTAGAATCAAGCTTAAGATCTAGAACGGAAACCATATGACTTGCTATCTGTCTTTGCTAGAAAACGGCCGTTATAGGTGTTTATTGGTTGAGACCTTTTTCTTTATTCTTTTCATCCTAGTTGGCGCTTATATAGAAAGTTGCTTGCACTCGATGATGCGGTAGGCTTTTGGTATAGAACGTTGCTTGCACTCGATGATGCGGTAGGCTTTTTAGTAAGTGCCATAGGACTCTTAGAGCCTTAGGCTTTATATAAGTGTCGTTGCTTGCCTTCCTTTCATAGTTAGTAGGCTCATTGCGTGGGGTTGGCCTGCACCGTAGGGTGAGGTAGCTCCTTTGATGGTGAGTTGCTATAGGATTTCTTAGGAGCCTAGAGGGACATGCTATTTGGCATTTCTTGTAATTGGTGCGCTTCTTTATTTATTTCTGCATTTACTTATCCGCATGCTTATTTGTTTAATTTCCGTTTCGCATTACGCATTTCATCTTAGGAATAGGATGCTTATTATATGCCTCTCAGAGTGTGTTTACACACGCGTAGGAGTGACCCGATGATTGACCCAGATCCCCTTCTTTTTTTTTAGATTCAGGTAACCGTTAGCCGCTATCTTTGCTCATATGGATGTTTGGCGGGTTCAGACTTTTGGCGTTAGATCGAGAGCTTGAGAGACCACTAAACTTCCTCTCTTTTAAGATCTTTTGCATCGTTTTGACCCGACTCAGTCGTGGCACTCTTTTGGATTGTATTTTGATTTAAACCTTGCTTCTTTTTATTGCGAAAACTTGTGACTCGTACTCGGGTTGTAAGATCTAGTTGGAAGGTAACCTTGCCTTCTTAAACGTAACTCGGATAATTAGGTTTTCTTTCCTATGCCTAAGGGAGGGCAAATAGGGGAAAGAAGATCCTTATTTTTCGGGCCGTTACAGAAGTGGTATCAGAGCCTAGGTTGCTCAAACCGAGTACACATGAGTTACAAAATAATTCCAAAACCGCCCACCGATTTCCTATTTTGAAGAAGTTTCAAAATCATTTCAAAAAGGGCAAAGCGAATTTTAGAATAAAACCGGTAGGATCTTTTAGTTGAGAGATAGGATCGCTGGGGTAGAACAAGGTGATAGCTCATCCCTTATGGATGTAGACTTGGGAAATGGGTAGGTGAAACATAGCTTATACATTACAGATGGGCCTAGAAGACTCCAAGGAGATTACACCGTGGTGGTTGGAGTAGCAGGGTTACGGTATAGAGGCCGAGAGGTAGTTGCCCCTCCGGTCAGTTGCCCCTCGAAGGGCAGCTTTTAGATAGCTTTGATGAACTTGTATGATCTAAGCCCGAGGGCGATCCCCCTTGAAGGGGATCAGATTAAACTGCGATGATCGCTTCTGTGATATGTGATTAAGGCTCGCCCTTCTCTTGTCCAGTAGTTATGGTTGACACGCGTCATGGAGCAGTTGGGCATGGGGGCCCAGTACGTCGGGGCAGGGGACGACCCCCTCGCCGGGTAGTCGCTGACGAGGCTACTACTGGAGTTCAGACACACAAGACAGAGCAGGTCGAGATACCAATACCGCCACCGCAGATGCCTACGGACAGAGTAGGCCTTGAGGAGATGATTGCTGCTATGATTCGAGGAGTTCTTCAAGAGGCGTCAGGACGTCAGACTCCAGAGGGTCCACAGAGAGTTGTTGCACCAAAGGATCAGGTTCAGCAGCTGATGCCCACAGATCAGGCCGGACTCGAGTAGATGGTGCACGAGTTGCTTCAGAGGACCCGACAGGTGACGCTAGAGACCCCTACTCAGCAACCGATACCTGAAGACAGGGCCGGATTCGAGCAGGCGATACTAGATATGATTCAGAGGCAGAGGGGACAGCGGCAGGCACCACAACCAGTGGCAGATGCGACCGCAGTTGGGATTCGAGCAGAGGAACGCATTGATTTGTTGAAGAGGTTTTCACAGAGAAACCCGCCTCTATTCACTGGAGATCCAACGACAGACATCGAGCTATGGTTTAGAGTCATCGATGGACTCTTTGAGCTGATCGAGGCACCACCAGGGGAGCGCCAGAGATTGGCGGCCGACCAGCTACGAGATGATGCTTTCGACAGATGGTCCGTATACAAGGCGGAATGAGCAGATTGGACGTATGATGAGTTCAGATCCTTGTTGCTTCGCGAGTACAGCCGACCCAGACTGCAGACTGCTAGAGAGGTCGCCTTATATAGGGGGGGTTATGATGAGACGCTATCAGTTGCTGAGGTTGTTCGCCAGTTTAAGAAGGAGCTGGTATATTGTGGGCATTTATGACAGACGGACGCGAGTCGTATTTGACTGCTATCTATGAGGCTCTGACCACCCGTGCTTCTATATGCTTCCAGCTTGGGTGACGTCCCTTTTGATAGATTCTTAGAGGTTATCTTGCGTTACGATACACAACGTCTTCTGTCAGCAACGACCTACCAGTATTCTCACCCTTCTCAAGGTGAAAAGAGGGCGAGATCTATAGAGTCTAGCCGGGATATGGTTGATAGAGGAGACCATTTCAGAGGAGCGTTCAGGAGAGATACACGTCGGGCACCAGCAGTACCCCTCCAGGAGATACGAGTTCAGAGCATTACATGCCAGGGATGTTATGAGGATGGACACCCCACAGAGAGATGCCCGAGGAGACAGATGGTGTGTTACACTTGTGGAGTTAGAGGACACCGAACAACTTATTGTCCCCAGGATGGAGGGTCTATAGATGCAGCATCACCTCAACTTCAGGAGCTGCCTAGACTAGCCCAGCTGACATACCCCCAGGGACAGGGGAGAGGGGCACTAACCGGTAGAGGCCGAGGAGATGGAGGAGCTAGAGGCGGCTGAAGTAGCGGCCAAGGAGGCCGAGGATCTACTGTAGGGCTTGCGCATTTATCAGTTGAGCCATTTAGGTTAGCTTGTGAGGGAGGACAGACGTCAGGAGGTATAGATCTTGGCTTGCCCCCACCGCCCCGCGTCTACCACATGGGAGCTTCAAGATGCTCCGACCCTTCTACGAAGTGATGATGAAGATCAAACGGATTAAGAAGATCAAACGGATGAGATTAAAAGTAACTTGTGAACAGTGACATTATTCTTAGGTACCAAGTGATTATTCATATGTACATACATATGAATAATCCTTTGTTGCATACGAATAATTACATTTGTTCATACATACGAATAATTATATTATTATACACGAATAATCGCTTGGTACCTACGAATAAATTCTCTGCTCACAAATTACACCATAAGGGTTGCTTACACGGGATCCAACCTCTATATATATATATATATATATATATATATATATATATATAGGGTCGGGTTCAGGTAAGAAGCGCTGAACCGGTGAGAAGGAAAGAAGCCCTGTGATTGGCTAAATTCACCCCCGCCCCCACGCGCTTTTTTTTTTCCCACTCGCGCTTATTACGTTAATATCACGCGCCCCCTATAAATCAACGAATCTCTCCTTCCTTGTTCTCCAAGCTTCAAATCAACGAATCTCTCTCCGAATCAACGAATCTCTCTCCGAATTCTCTCCGAATTCTCGTCATCAAATCTTCTCTCGCACATGGCAGGATGATCGTCGTCAATTGAACCAGCAGATCTGATGCCTGAAACACAAATTGAAATCGAAGCCAATGAAATCGAAAGATCTGTTGCAATATTGCAGATGGAGAGAGGTAAAAATATTAATTTTGTTCTAATTGCTGTGTATTTTCTTAATTTTTGATATTATTATTAATTTTGTTCTAATTGCTTAACCAATTATTATTATACTGAACCTCTTATTTTATATCCGCTGAACCAATTATTGTTATGTATACTGAACCAGTTCCTCTTGTATACTGACCCAATTATTATTTTTACTAATAATTATACTGAACCAGTTCCTCTTGTATACTGAACCTCTTATTTTATAATGGTGAGCAAACCCAATTATTTGCTCTGAACCATTTCCTTATATCCGCTGAACCAATTAATATTATTACTAATAATTATACTGAACCAATTCCTCTTGTATACTGAACCTCTTATTTTATAATGGTGAGCAAACCCAGTTATTTGCTCTGAACCATTTCCTTATATCCGCTGAACCAATTATTGTCATGTATACTGAACCAGTTTCTCTTGTATACTGAACCAGTTCCTAATATATCTCCTGAACAATTATTATTATTACTAATAATTATACTGAACCAGTTCCTCTTGTATACTGAACCTCTTATTTTATAATGGTGAGCAAACCCAGTTATTTTGCTCTGAACCATTTCCTTATATCTGCTGAACCAATTATTATTATTACTAATAATTATACTGAACCAGTTCCTCTTGTATACTGAACCTCTTATTTTATAATGGTGAGCAAACCCAGTTATTTGCTCTCAACCATTTCCTTATATCCGCTGAACCAATTAATATTATTACTAATAATTATACTGAACCAGTTCCTCTTGTATACTGAACCTCTTATTTTATAATGGTGAGCAAACCCAGTTATTTGCTCTGAACCATTTCCTTATATCCGCTGAACCAATTATTGTCATGTATACTGAACCAGTTTCTCTTGTATACAACCAGTTCCTAATATATCTCCTGAACCAATTATTATTATTACTAATAATTATACTGAACCAGTTTCTCTTGTATACTGAACCTATTATTTTATAATGGTGAGCAAACCCAGTTATTTTGCTCTGAACCATTTCTTTATATCTGATGAACCAATTAATATTATTATTAATAATTATACTGAACTAGTTCCTCTTGTATATTGAACCTCGTGAGAACACCCAGTTATTTGCTCTGAACCATTTCCTTATATCTGCTGAACCAATTATTGTCATGTATACTGAACCAATTATTGTCATGTATAATTATTTTATTTATGAAAGTTCCCCTTATATGTTCTGAATTAATTACTAATAATTATGCTGAACCAAATATGATAGATTGATGAATCTTATATGTACTGAACCAATTATTATTATATTTCTGAACCAGTCCCTCGTGTATGCTGAACCAGTTTCTCATTTATCTGCTCATCCAATTATTACTAATAATTATACTGAACCATTTCTCTTGTATGCTGAACCCCTTATTATTATAATGCTTGCTGCTCCAGTTCCTGATATAATACTGAATCATTTAATAATAATTATTGTGAACCCAATGTCTTTTTTCTTATAACACACTATAATATTCCTGCCAGATATTCCTACCCCAACTGTATCAGACATTGGTCCAACATCAGAGAACAGATTTGTCTTAGAGATATCACCAGGAGCTACAAAGTATTGGGTCCCGATATGTAATGAAGAATTTAAACCTACTGTTGGGAAAATTTTTGATACAATTGGTGAAGGCTCAGAGATGTATGAGACATATGCTTCAATTTGTGGGTTTGACACACGCAACAGCACGCTTTTACGAACAGGGAGTGTGGTCAAGTTAAAGTACATTGTCTGCAACAGAGAGGGGGTGAAAAATGGAGCAAATTCAACAGGAAAAAAGAAAACAGTTTCGAACAGATGTGGTTGTAAAGCTAGAGTTGTATTAACAAGGACAATGGATGGCAAATATAAGGTGAAGGTGTTTGAAGAACATCATACACATGAACTTCGGGATAAGTTTACAGGAAAGTATGCAAAATCTAACTTCAAGCTAGAAATGATGCATCGAAAATTTGTGTTAAGACTGTGCTCAAACAAAAATTGGTGCTGTTAAAGCTCACAAGCTCTATGAAACAATGATGGGTGGATTATCAGAGGCTGGTGCAACAGTTGTCCAATTCAAGAACTTCAAAAGGGATTTGATGGCTTACATAAAAGATTCTGATGCTCAAATGTTAATTAACAGATTATCAACAAAGAAAGAGATTTGCAGCGCCTTTTATTTCAACTATGTTGTTGATAATGAAGATAGATTAACAATGATATTTTGGGCAGATCCAATATCAAGAAAAAAATTTTCAATATTTGGGGATGTTGTCATATTTGATTCTACGTACAGAACAAATAGGTATGCTTCTTTATCAGCTACAGTAAATTATTAATACTGAACACTAATGTTGAAATATACTAAACCACTTCATGGTATATATGCTGAACCAGATACAGTAAATTATTAATATAATGCTGTAATACTGAACCAATTATTATGTGTGCTGAACCATTTTCTGCTCTAATACTGAACCAATTATTATGTGTGCTGAACCAATTATTAATATAATGCTGAACCATGCTAAAGTACGTATGCTGAACAATGCTATATTTTCCTTGATTAATTACTAATTATTAAATATACTGAACCACTCCCTGGTATATATGCTGAACCATTTCCCCCTATACTTGTATACATTTGAACTGTCTTTTGCTGTACATTATTACCCATTAATTTTACAATTTTATACCACTATACTTATTATATTATCTAATGTATTTTTCAGATATAAAATGGTGTTTGCTCCATTCAGTGGGGTAGACAACCATAACAAATGTGTGACGTTTGCAGCAGGTTTGATTTTAAATGAAGATATAGCATCTTATTCATGGATGTTCCAAAATTGTAAAGAAGCAATGGGTGCAGAACCAAGACTTTTGGTGACAGATCAAGATCCATCAATGAAGGCTGCTGATAAGTCCATATTATCCTCCACTGAGCACAGATATTGCATGTGGCACATTATGAGTAAGGTCCCAGAAAGAGTTGGCACCATTTTAAGCAAATGTTCAGCTTTTAGAAGAAGTTTAGATGCTGCAGTATGGAATGATGAAATTGAACTGTTTGAGTTCGAGGAGATGTGGAAGTCAATTATTGAAGAGTACCAATTAAAAGAAAATGATTGGTTTAAAATTATCTTCAAAATCAGAGAGTCATGGATCCCCGCTTACAGTAAACATACACCACTAAGTCGAGTTGGATGGACGACATCTGTTGCAGAATCCCAAAACAAGTTCTTTAAGCTGTATACAGATAGATTCTTCAGCTTGGTTGAGTTATTGATGCACTATGATACTGCCATTGATAGCCAAAGACACAATCAAACTCTGTTGAACATTGCTGATCAGACAAAATCTCCTGATATGATGACTGATTTGGAAATAGAAAAATATTGTGCATCAATATTTACATTACATACATTCCGGAAAATACAGATGCAGTTGCAGAGGAAGTGCCGTGTTCTTAATGTTGAAGAAACAGAGGAAAAACATTTATTCACTTTGAGAGATATTTCAGGGATCAAATCCTTCAAGGTTGAATACCACCCTAATAATCATTTCACAAAATGTAGTTATGTGATGTTTATGAGAGAGGGTTTACCTTGTTGCCATGCTTTCCAAGTATTAAAAGATTTGGGCATTAGCAAATTACCTGATAATTTGGTTTTGCTGAGGTGGACAAAAGAAGCAGCATTGTCTCCAATTTTCAAAATTGATGATGTTATTGTTCAGCAATGTGCACAGATTGATGCATGTAAGGTGTTAAGAAGTGAAATTCTTAGAAATGTCCATAAGTGTCTTGGATTGATTGATCAAGATGAAGAGAATTTGAAGAAATTTAATGATTCAATAGAGGCATATATTGAGTCGTTGAATGAAATGGCTATTGAAGGTAACCAGACACTTGATAAACAGAAATTAGTGGAAGATTTTGTTGGGGTGAAGGTTCCAGATCAGATTGTAGTGCAGGACCCAGTAAAAGCAAGCAACAAAGGCAGTGGAAAGAGACTAAAAGGTGGAAAAGAAAAGGCAATAGAGAAGAAGAAGAAGAAAACACAACGATTGTGCAAGGAATGCAACAAATTAGCCTTCCATGACAGCAGAAACTGCAAAAAAATTCAAGCAGAGAAAAAAAAATGGAAGAAATGAATAAAGCTTCTCGAAGTACCTCATAGACAATTTTATTTTATATATTTTTACTGTTTTAAATAATTAGATTTTGTGAAACATTCTCTTAATGTCAATGTTTACAGATTTATTTTTAATTAGATTTTCTGAACCATTTCTATTATTGGTTCACCTGAATCATATCTTATTATTTCTTCATTATATCTCCGAACCAAACTCAGTTATCTCTCTGAACCAAACTCAGTTATCTCTCTGAACATGTATCTGAACCACAAAATCACTATCTGAACTATCCTAAGTTATCTATCTGAACCACTCTCATTATATCCCTGAACCACACTCAATCTCTATCTGAACTATACTAAGTTATCTATTTGAACCACTGTCATTATATCTCTGAACCACACTCAGAATCAAACTCCATTATCCCCTCTAAATCAAACTTATTATATCTCTGAACCACACTCATTCTCTCCCTGACCCACACTCATACCCCCTATCTGAACCATCCTCAGTTATCTATCTGAACCACACTCATTATATCTCTGAACCACAATCAGTTATCACTATGAACCACACTCAGTTATCTCTCTGAACCAAACTAAAACACATTTTGTCAAAGACCATTATCTTTAAATAACTTACAAACGGTCATAAGTATCTTCAGCAACATAGTTTATTAATTCAAACCCAAAACCTGATTTTTATAGATAGGGAGTGACACCTATATATATATATAGGTTGGATCCCGTGTAAGCAACCCTTATGGTGTAATTTGTGAGCAGAGAATTTATTCGTAGGTACCAAGCGATTATTCGTGTATAATAATATAATTATTCGTATGTATGAACAAATGTAATTATTCGTATGCAACAAAGGATTATTCATATGTATGTACATACGAATAATCACTTGGTACCTAAGAATAATGTCACTGTTCACAAGTTACTTTTAATCTCATCCGTTTGATCTTCTTAATCCGACGCTCCAGATTTGCTCACAAATTACACAGTAAGACTTGCTTACACATGATCTATCCTATATATATATATATATATATATATGTGTAACACCTTAACATATACTGTAATTCAGTAAGGGTGTTGGCCTTCATAGTTACCCGGCGGGTGTTAGCTGCAGATGACATACCAACCGCCAGTGCTACACGGAGTACGAGCACACCCGACGCTAGTGAACTTTTTTCCATACTAAAGGAGAGTTAAATGTGGGCCTATGAACTTTTTTCACTAACTAAAGGAGAGTTAAATGTGGGCCTATGAACTTTTTTCCATACTATTATACATATATGAAAAATATACGGTGCCCTAAAATTTTGGGGGCCCTGTTCAAAAGAACCACCCGAACATGGGGTTGCACGGGGATAGAAGATATAGATGTACTTTAGGAGGAAATGATTTAGGGGTAATCATTTTATATTTATATCTTTTTTTATTTTGTACTACGTAAAAAAATTTCTATCTTTTAAAAAATTATTTTAAATCCTGAACTTTGTAATTTTTATATCTAATATTACGTAATATACTAATATTAGATACACGTAATATAATTCTACTTTCTACTTTGTTATATCCCCAAAATCTTGAACAATTAAAATTATATCTAATATTACGTAAAAAATTTTACATATAAAAAAATGCTTTTATATGCTCAAAAAATTGCCGTCATGAATAATATTGGATAAATTTATCTAAAATGATAAGTTTTTACCTAATTAAGATATAAAGTTGAATATTTATAAAAAAATCTAATTAAGATATAAGGTTATATTGGATAGATTATTGATCTAAAAAGATAAGGTTTTTATCTAACTATATTGACTTATTAAGATGTTGCTCAAAAAGATAATACCATTTTAATCTATAATATGACACGTATGAAAAAATAACATCTATCCAGAAAATTCTATGTATGCGAATCGCACGCGAAGCCATTTCATGCCTCTATTGTAGTATTTTATATAGATATTGATTGATTAATGTACGTCGAATTTGTTGTGACTTTCTATCCGATGCCCTAAGATATAGGATAATCATATTCCAATTTTAGAAATATTCCCTTAAATACACCCAATTTAGTTATTTTTAAATTAGATATTTTTAAGGTTTATCCATTTTATTTAGGGAAATAATTTCTCAATTTGGCTTATTATCTTATACCCTTAGAACATAGGATATATACGGACTTTTTTTAAAAAAAAAAAAGAAGAAGAAGAATGTAGTTCAGTGCTTTCGACCTATACTAGTTTTATTATTACTCGCCCGTTGTGCAATTTTTTAATAAATTTTATTATATAATTATAAATCATCTTTAAATTAATATAAATTACTACTCCATATAAAGTAAACATATAAAAAATATTAAATGATACAAACCATTAAATAAATTTAAACTTTTAATAAGTATATATAAAAAAATTTAATATTTTATATAGTGTTTATCTATTTAAAAAATGTGTCAAAAAGTCATAGAAAACATATTTATGAATTATATTTAATGGTGTAACGAAAATTGAAGACATATTAAGAATCAATAAAATGTACAACATCATGGCATTTGCTCCATGACGGAGGGGAAACCTGTCGTTGATCCGTCAAAGAAAACTCGAACCTATAACTAGTATAGTAATAAGTAAGAGGTCGATCCACAGGGAGATTTGTTATTCAAATGTGATTTAAGATGCTGATTTAGTAACCAAGTGAGGGTGTTTGTGAAAGCAAATGCGAATTATGAAAGAAAAGAGTAAATGGTTGTGATTCAAACAATTGAGAGAAACAGTTCTACCTATAATTTTCCACTTTATTTGGTTGAAGCGATCCTTGTAACTTCTTCTCGTCCTATTAAGGTTCCTATGAATGCCCTTGTCCCGACCTAATATAGTTACTAGTCCAAACAGTCCTAGCAACCCTTATCAATCGAACAGTCCCTAAAGAAGGATTTAACCCAATTGATAGCTTTAAGTTCAGAGATTAGCCAAGGTATTTGCAGTCCCTAAAGAGGGATTTAACAACACATTCAACTTCCTACCTATCCAATTAGTTCAATCAGCCCTAAAGGGATAAGTTTGCTACTTAGGTTAAGGTTCACAATCAGGAATCTACAAAACCCTAGCAATTGAATTGATCTAACTAGTTGGCCAGACAAGATAGAACAAAACAATAATTCAATAAGCGCAAAGAAGTTGAAGCATTCAATAGAGGAATTAAGGAATGAGAATTAGAAACTCACAATCAATCCAAATAAAGCTTCAAATTGCAGGCAGAACCGATGAGTTTAGTTCCTCATGGAAGACATCGCTCAAATCTCTAAATTGTCTGATGAACGTAGAATAGAATGAAAAGTACCCAAAACTAAAAATACTCTCGGCCTTTTAAAAGTCTAAACCGATCTTAAAATGATAATAACAAAAACTAGGGTTTCACAACTTGAAATGCGGCAGATGACCGATGCGGCGGCCGCAGCATATGTGCCGCAGCCGCTGCACGCGTGTTCTCTTCAGGCGCCGCTCCAGCTCCTTGCGGCGGCCGCTGCATGTATGCTGCAGCCACGGCATATGCCCCGCTGCTTCATCCCGCTGCCAGAAGCTTGATCTCCAATTCTTTGCTCTTCTTCAAGTCTTCCACTATCATGCATCCCATAGTGTTCGAATCTAATATGTAACAATACTCACAAATTCGCGTAAAATCCGAACATTCTAAAATAATCGTTAGATGCACTTTAACTCTAATTCATTAACTAAATGCAACCTAACTAGCCTAAAAATGTCTATAATGCCTATCTATGATATGTATTATCAAATTCCCCCACACTTAGCCTTTGCTTGTCCTCAAGCAATGATAGAGTGAACATAAATCAATGCATCCCACAGGAAATCCCTTCAAGTCTCAACCTCATCAAAAAGAAACATTATAGAAAGTGTAACCATAAGCCAAGCAAACAAACGTCATAGCATGTATACAAGTGATCAAAGCTTATAAGTAGAAATCATCCAACCTCACCAGGAATATGTGTTTCACTCATGCTCTCATGTGTTTAGGCTTTAGAATACAACTCTCAACTCAATCCAAAATGCACTAAGCTCATAGACATTGACCTCCATATCACCAAATATCTACCGAAATGTCATTACTTGCGGGACAAAATAAAGAAAACTAAATAAAATGTAACACTTTTTTTTCTTTTGTTTCTTTTCTTTTCCTTTTTTTTAATTTGTTTTGGTGCTTTCCTTACGCGAGTCGCAAACATGAGTGTCATGAATGGCCCCGGTCTATCAACACCTCAACTTCCTAAAATGAAGTCCACTTGAACATCTTTTGACGCGAGTTGCAAACATGGGTGTCATGAATGAACCCGGTTACTCAATGATCAAGCTTCCTTTCCTAGTGGGTAGTTTTCAACACTGTTTTGCGCGAATCATACACATGGGTGTCATGCATAGACCCGGTTACTAAGTGCATCAACCATTGCCACCTTATTGCCCTAAATATGCACAAACTAAAATAAAAAGACTCAAGATATAAACATACTCCGCAAGCAACAACTATGTGATACTAAAGTCAATGCCAAGAGGTAGCAACACAAGGAGAGTAAATCACACAATTAGCAAAAGAATTATAAACAATTCCATATAAGGCTAACATTCTCACAAGGTTCATGTTCATAGGATTTCAATCATACTTTAGCTCAATCATACATGCTCAATTATATTTGCAAGGTCATGTTTCATATAAAATAAAGAATATAGACAAGGCCAAAACATCCAGAACTCCATGGGATTTATATGATCATGCTGAAATTTAAATTAGAGGACAAACTAAGCCAGATGGGTATTTAAATAACACATATGGATGCAATGCATGATTTTTTTTTTTGCATAAGTAAACAGAAATGTAAATAAACAAGAAAAAATGTCTGCAAAAATGTGTGCAGAAATTTAAACATGATCTACTGAATGCACTATATAAACTAATAAATTTCCTTCCCCCACACTTAAATCTTTCATTGTCCTCAATGAAATATCAAAGACAACAAAAATAAATCAAATCAACACGAGGTGAGGGTAAAGAAAACTAACTGCTCACTGAGGCGGCGGTGGCTGGTAGGGTGGAAACTGGGGCCACACCATGCTATAGTAGTACTCCTGCTGCCTCCTCATGTCCTCTATAGAAGAGGCCATATCACGAACATTGCGACCCAAGTCGCTGAGCTCATACTGAAAGGAGTCCTGGCGGATCGAAAGCTGGTGCATCTATGCAAACATGTCCTCACGCCAAGTGGACTCATCATAAGAAGAACTAGGCCCAACAGAAGGGCCTGCAGCAAACTGTGCACCACCCCCATGAGAGTCATGCATAGGGTGATCATGTGCATCCGCCTGCTCCTCCTCATCATCATCATCCTCATCATCATCCGCATCAGCCAACAGGTAAAAGGAATCATCAATAGGGCCATAAGGAAGGGCCCTAGGTAACCTCAGTCTGTGGACTCCTCCTGGTCCAGCCTTCCATACAAAACCACTCGCCTCCGAGCCCTCTAGCAAATAGGCCCTCCGCAGCTGGTCGTTAGTGTAAGTGAACCCACCAGACATAGGGACCCCGCTCTGAGTGTGATCAATGAAACGGCGGGCGATCAGACTGATCATGCCTCATAGCCCCACTCTACCCGACGTCTTCCTCTGAATCCGCAGGCAACTGTCCAGAAAGATCTCAACCCAATCCGGAATGATAGCGGACTGGGGAGAAAAACTCCACAACCAGGGTAAGTCTCCAGCAGGCACCTTGTTCACATCGCCCTGGCCACTGAAAGCCATTGCCAGGACCTTGTGAACTAACCGCAATCAGGGATGGACGAACTTATAGTTATATTCTCCTCGATGTCCATCAAAAGCGGAGCCCGTCACTGCGTACCAAAAATCATGGACCTGCTGCTCTGGCACGTGAGTAGCCCAATCCTCAGTGGGCCCCTGAGTAATCCCAACGGCTGCCCTCAACTGAGCAAAAGTGCAATGATAAACCTGGTCCAACAGATGGAACTGGACCCGATCATAAGATACCTCAAGTGTAGCGAGAAACTCCTTGGCCAATTCAGGATACGTGGGGGCGCTATAATTCAGAAAAGCACCTAGGCCCCCACGAGTAAGCATCTGCTGGGTAACCTGTAACATCCCCAACCTCTGTAGTGTAGGAATATCGAAGAACTTCGTTTGCACGAATTTCTTCGAAACAAAACTCTCCTAAATCTTCCGCTGTCCTCTAGATAAGTTTCTCAATTGACGAACCATATTCAATAGATTTCAATCCCGCAATAAGCACAAATCAACAACTCAGAGAAACAAACCAACACAAGGCTCAAATCCAAACAAACCAATCAAACCAACTCAATCCTCCAAACAAACCACAAGTATCAATAGCACAAATCACCAAAAAAAACCGAGCACCAAGAAACCAATAAATAAAGTGGAGCAACCGGACAAAACCTACAACACAAGCGAATGCAAACCTGGCGGCGGCGAAGGGTGCGGCGGCCGCGGCAAGGTGCGGCGGGCGCAGCAGGCGGCGGCGGGCGCAGCGTTTGGCGGCAGCCGCTGCACAGTCGGGGTTGTCTCCTTCACTTGATCACCAATGGCGGCCCGAGTACCCCGGATCTAAATCTGATTCAGCGCGGGGTGAATGTGGACGGTGAGGATCGGTTGGGGTTTGGTTGGAAGAAGGTGATGGGTTGGTTTGGGAGGATGAAGGTTGATGGAGGGGATGAAGATTGTTGTAGGTTGAGGATGAAGGTGATGAAGAAGATGAAGGTTGGGATTTTGAAAAGGATTTGAGATTTTGAGGAGGAGAAGGTGATGAGGGTAAAGAAAGTGATGGTTAGATCTAGGTAGGGCAAGAGAGAAAAAGGGCTTCTGGTTTTTGATTTTGTTTTTTTTTAGAACTCAGAAAAAAGGTTCACGGGTCTGATATGCGGCGGCCGCGGCAAGGTGCTGCGGCCGTTGCATTTGGCAAGGGCTGCGGGCAAGGTGCGGCGGGTTGCATGCTGCGGCCGCTGCATTAAGGAATATGCTGCGGTTTCATGTGGCGGCCGCTGCATTAATTTACGGCCGCTGCATTTGTGCTGTAGCTCCTCTTCTTCCTCGGTTTGCACGAACCCAATTCCGCTCTTTCATGAGTTGTTAGTCCCAATTCTAAAACAAAAGCAAAACAACAAGAAAACTACCGAAGGGTGATTAATTGAAAAGGGAAGAAAACTTACCTCGGGTTGCCTCCCGAGAAACGCCTTTGTTTTAAAGTCGTTGGCTCGACGTAAGGGCCCTTGAGTGGCCTAATTGGTTGATTCAGCAAGCACCAACTCCTCCTCGTCATTACGGGGGATGTTCTCAAAGTATGGCTTAACTCTATGACCATTGACCTTAAAGAGCTCATTAGACTTATGGTCAAAGAGTTCTATTGCTCCATGAGGGAATATCCTAGAGATCGTGTAGGGTCCTTCCCACTTTGATCGAAGCTTTCCAGGGAAGAGTTTCATGCGTGATTGATATAGGAGAACCTTGTCTCCTACCTTTAGTTCCTTCCGCAGGATGTGTTTGTCATGCCAAGCCCTTATCTTCTCCTTATAAATTAGCGCATTATCATAGGCATCCAAGCGAAGTTCCTCTAGCTCTTGCAATTGAAGCTTCCTGAACTCACCTACTTCATTCATACTCATATTGCAATTCTTTACAGCCCAGTATCCCTTATGCTGAAGTTCAACAGGAAGATGAAAAGCCTTACCGAACACAATTCGATAAGGAGACATACCAATGGGAGTCTTATAAGCCGTCCGATAGGCCCACAGAGCATCATTCAGCCTTAGACTCCAATCCTTTCTGTTAGGTGCCACTGTTTTCTCCAGAATGGTCTTAATTTCCCGATTTGATATCTCAGCTTGACCATTGGTCTGAGGATGATAAGCAGTGGACACTCTCTGCGTGACATGGTATTTCTTTAACAGAGCAGTGATAGTCCTATTGCAGAAATGTGTCCCTCTGTCACTAATTAGAGCCTTCGGCACCCCATATCTTGCGAAAATGGTGTCCTTTAGGAAATCTGCAACAACTTTGGAATCATCAGTTTTGGTGGCCTTTGCCTCCACCCACTTGGAGACATAGTCCACCGCAAGCAAAATATAGATATTTCCAAAAGAACTAGGGAAAGGACCCATAAAATCAATGCCCCAAACATCAAAAATTTCACAGAATATGATCTTATTTTGTGGCATTTCATTTCTGGCAGATATGTTCCCAACCCTTTGACATCTATTGCAAGATTTACAGAAAGCATTAGCATCTCTAAATAAGTGAGGCCAAAAGAAACCTGCTTCTAAAACCTTCATAGCAGTCTTTTGAGGACCAAAATGGCCTCCACATTCATGAGCATGACAAAAAGTAAGGACAGATTGTACCTCATTGTCTGGTAGACACCTCCTAATTACCTGATCAGCACAATGTTTCCAAAGGTAGGGGTCATCCCAAACATAGAAGCGAGCGTCGTGTCGAATTTTGTCCTTCTAAGCTTTCGTGAACTTAGGTGGAAATTCTCCGGTGACTAAGAAATTCACCATATTGGCAAACCAAGGTCGAGGGGTATGGACACCCATCAGCAATTCAGAGGCATCGGGGCTTACCTCGTCAAAACAAAGCAAAGGTACCGAACTGGCCGCGTGCGGCAGCCGCGGCATAGGTGCGGCGACCGCTGCTTCAGTGTCATGCGGCGGCCGCGACATGGGTGCTGCGGCCGCTGCTTCATTGACGTGCGGCGGTCGCTGCATAAGTGCTACGGCCGCTGCATTTTCCGTGCTTTCCTGCAGCTCTATCGACGAAAGATGGTTCAAGAAAAATAGTGTGTCATCAGGAAACTCACCGTGAATGGAGCTTTGACCATCCGGCTTATCCTCTCTTTGGACAAGTCTGCTGAGGTGGTCCACTACTGAGTTCTCTGCACCTTTCTTATCTTTGATTTCGATATCAAACTCGCTCAAGAGCAAGATCCATCGAATCAATCTGGATTTCGCTTCTTTTTTTAGTTAATAAATAACGAAGAGCAGCGTGATCAGTGAAGACAATTACCTTAGCTCCTAGGAGGTAGGAGCAGAACTTCTCCAATGCAAAGACCACGGCCAGAAGCTCTTTCTCTATGTTCGAGTAGTTCCTTTGCGCTCCATTCAAAGTCATGGAGGCATAGTAGATGACATGAGAGCTCCTTCCTTCTTTTTGTCCCAAAACAGCACCCACTGCATAGTCGCTAGCGTCGCACATAATCTCAAAAGGTTGAGACCATATGGGTGCCTGAATTATAGGGGCGCTTGTCAGACGACCTTTTAGCTCATCAAAGGCTGCCCTACACATGTCATCAAAGTCAAAAACTACTTCCTTCTTGAGTAAATCACATAGAGGTGCAGAAATCTTAGAAAAATCCTTAATAAACCTGCGATAGAACCCTGCATGGCCTAAAAAGGAACGAATCTCGCACACATTGGCGGGGTAAGGCAGAGACTGAATGACATCAATCTTAGCCTTGTCCACCTCAAGACCCCTGCTAGACACAATATGACCCAAAACAATGCCTTGCTCAACCATAAAATGACACTTTTCAGAATTAAGAACTAAGTTGGTGTCTACACACCGCCTAAGAACAAGTGACAAATAATGCAAGCAAGTATCAAAGTCATCTCCATGCACAGTAAAGTCATCCATGAATACCTCTATGAAATGCTTAACATACTCAGAAAATATGCTTACCATACACCGTTGGAAGGTCCCAGGTGCGTTACATAGCCCAAAAGGCATTCTGCGATATGCAAAGGTGCCAAAGGGGCATGTAAATGTAATTTTCTCTTGATCCTCCGGTGCTATGGGTACCTGAAAATAGCCTGAGTAGCCATCTAAGAAGCAATAAAAGGAGCGACCGACAAGGCGCTTAAGCATTTGATCAATAAAGGGTAAAGGAAAGTGGTCTTTGCGAGTTACCGCATTGAGCTTACGATAATCAATACAGACCCTCCATCCAGTTTGGACCCTGCTAGGGACCAACTCACCATCCTGGTTCTCAACGACAGTGATACCCCCTTCTTAGGAACAACCTGAGTAGGACTCACCCTCTTGCTATCAGATATAGGAAAGATCATACTTGCCTGAAGGAGCTTCAGCACCTCCTTCTTCACCACTTCCATCATCGGCGGGTTGAGTCTCCGCTGAGGTTGCCTAGATGGCTTTGCATCATCCTCCAGAAGTATTCTGTGCATGCAGAGGGTGGGACTGATGCCCTTAATGTCCTCAATCGTCCATCCTAACGCCTCCTTATTCTCCTTTAGAACAGTCACCAAACGCTCCTCCTGCTCAAAAGTGAGTCTGTTAGAAATAATGACAGGCAAAGTATCATTCTCACCAAGAAAAGCATATTTTAAGGTGACTAGGGAGTTGCTTCAATTCGATATCAGGCGCCTGGACAATGGATAGGAGAAGCTTATCACTTGGCATGGTCAGCTCGATGCGTTCTCCCCTTGGTGGCACATAGGTGGGTGATCGATGGTCCAAAGCCAATATAGCCTCCTGCAGATTAGATGACAAAGCATAATCTCTAGACAATTCATCTATAGGGGCCTGTAAAGCGACCTCCAACTCATCAACACACTCTAAATCAAAGCAATCTTGTGCCATAGTATCAATGATATCCATAAAGCATAAAGAAGGATCATCAGATGGAAATTTCATGGAATCATAGATATTATACTCAACTTGTTGACCATCAAATTCCATGGTAAGAGACCCTGAATAGACATCTATCTTGGTCCTAGCAGTTTTCAGAAAAGGTCTGCCCAGCAGAATAGGGCCTTCATTGTTACCAGGACCCATATCAATCACAAAGAAATCAGCAGGGAATATCAAGTTGTCGACCATAACCAAGACATCCTCAACAATCCCTTTCGGGTAGATAGTAGATCGATCAGCAAGTTGAATTACTACCCGAGTATCATTCAGACGTCCCAATCCCAAAGCATGATAAACATGAGAAGGCAAGACATTAATAGATGCTCCTAGATCTAACATGGCTTTGTCAAATTTAGTATCACCTATCACACATGGAATTGCAAACATACCAGGGTCACTACACTTCTCAGGCAAACGCTTCTGAAACACGGCACTGACATGCTCCCTTACCTTTACCTTTTGCTTACCTTTCAACTTCTGGTTCCGCTTTATAGTGCAAAGTTCCTTAAAAAATTTAGCATATCTAGGAATGCTTTTAATCAAATTAAGCAAAGGAATATTTACCTCGCACTTACTGAACGGCTCGAAGATCTCCTTATCGTTCTCATACCTTCGTGTATCCTTCAAGGCTTCTGGAAAGGGTGGAACCGGCTTTGGAGTCTTCAGAGGTAAGGTAGAAGTAGGAGGAGGAGAAGAAGAAGAAGAAGAAGGGAGAGAAGAGGAAAAGGGACTAGAGGGCGTACCATCTTCGTAGGTGACGTCTGAGACAGGGGCGGCGGGCGTAGCACCTTGCTGCAGCCGCTGCATTTCTGGTGTGCCGCGGCCGTTGCATATGTGCGGCAGCCGCTGCACTGTGCAGTCAGCATCATCCTCTTCGATCTCAATTCCATCGTCCATTATTTCCCCGACATCCTTTTGAGGTGTGGCAATCAGTTCCTTGCCACTCCTAAGCATTACAGCGCTGACGTTCTCCTTAGGATTTGCAACCGTCTGCGATGGAAGCTTTCCAGCATTGTTTGCCTCCTTTGCACTCAAGGCTTGAATAAGTTGACTCATTTGATTCTCAAGATTGGTTATCCGATCCGATTGTTGTTTCTCAACCTTCACGACTAATTGTGACAAAGTCTGCAGAGGATCCTCATTAGCCTCATTCGCTTGCGGTTGGCCTCCTTGTCGAGGTTCAAATTGTTGTTGGGGCCTTCCCTGTTGCCCCCCCTTGCTGATTGAAAGAGGCCTGGTAGTTCCCATAGCCTTGCTGATAGCCTCTGTTATAGTTGTTGTTGAAGTATCCAGGATTGCCAAAATTTCCTTGTCTAGGCCTTTGTGGAGCGAAATTCCCCATGGCATTCACATCCACGCTAGGCTCTTGCAGAAGTGGGCACATATCCATGGGATGAGTGAATTCATTGCAGAGTCCACACGCCTTCAACTGTGAAGGTGTTCTATCGATTACCAACTTTTTGATCATCTCCTTCACCTCTGCCATATCAGTCTGAAGCGCAGCCACAGGAGCATCAACATAAAGTACACCCCTAGCACGAGTGTTCTTATTGAACTGCCTAGAACCCTCAGAGAGCTCCGTAAACACCTCCCAAGCTGCAGCAGGCGTCTTATTCAACATATTTCCCCCACAACAGGAGTTCACCGTTTTGCGCTCATCATCAGTCAGCCCATTGAATAGAAATAAGACCAAATCCTTCTTCGGGAAGCCATGGCATGGACAGCTAGCGCAGAGTTTCTTGAAGCGCTCAAAGTACTCATGAATCGACTCTGTAGCGTACTGTTCAATGCTGCTGATTCCCCTTTTCAAGGCATTAAGCTTTGTTGCAGGGAAGTACTTCTCCAGAAAGACTCTCTTCATCTCAACCCAAGTAGAGATAGTCCCAGGAGGTAGGTAGAAGAACCATTCATTAGCCTCATCCTTCAAAGAGAAGGGAAAGGCTCTCAGCTTGATTTGATCCTAAGTAACGTTCTCAGGTTTCATCCCAACTACCACGGTATGGAACTCAGATAGATGCTTGTGGGGGTCCTCCCCACTCAACCCATGGAACTTGGGTAGAAGATGAATCACCCCAGATTTTAGCTCAAAGTTGACTCCTTCGCCTAGCGCAGGGAATTGAATTGCAAGGGGCTGCTGTGCCAAGTCAGGAGCAGAAAGCTCCCTAAGAGTGCGGTTCGCTTCGTTAGCCATCTCTGCAGTGTTTTCTTGATAGAAAGGTAACCCGTGAGAACGATCACGAGTTTCTCGCCTTAAGGAAGAAGCGGTTCTTTCGATCTCTGAATCAAATGGCAACAAAAAAGAATTAGTAGCACGGGTATGGACCATATAAGACGGTCCACACCAAAAATCAGCACGAAAAACACACAAGAATCAATAAAACTCGAACCTATAACTAGTATAGTAATAAGTAAGAGGTCGATCCACAGGGAGATTTGTTATTCAAATGTGATTTAAGATGCTGATTTAGTAACCCAGTGAGGGTGTTTGTGAAAGCAAATGCGAATTATGAAAGAAAAGAGTAAATGGTTGTGATTCAAACAATTGAGAGAAACAGTTCTACCTACAATTTTCCACTTTATTTGGTTGAAGCGATCCTTGTAACTTCTTCTCGTCCTATTAAGGTTCCTATGAATGCCCTTGTCCCGACCTAATATAGTTACTATTCCAATCAGTCCTAGCAACCCTTATCAATCGAACAGTCCCTAAAGAAGGATTTAACCCAATTGATAGCTTTAAGTTCAGAGATTAGCCAAGGTATTTGCAGTCCCTAAAGAGGGATTTAACAACACATTCAACTTCCTACCTATCCAATTAGTTCAATCAGCCCTAAAGGGATAAGTTTGCTACTTAGGTTAAGGTTCACAATCAAGAATCTACAAAACCCTAGCAATTGAATTGATCTAACTAGTTGGCCAAACAAGATAGAACAAAACAATAATTCAATAAGCGCAAAGAAGTTGAAGCATTCAATAGAGGAATTAAGGAACGAGAATTAGAAACTCACAATCAATCCAAATAAAGCTTCAAATTGCAGGCAGAACCGATGAGTTTAGTTCCTCATGGAAGACATCGCTCAAATCTCTAAATTGTATGATGAACGTAGAATAGAATGAAAAGTACTCAAAACTAAAAATACTCTCGGCCTTTTAAAAGTCTAAACCGATCTTAAAATGATAATAACAAAAACTAGGGTTTCACAACTTGAAATGCGGCAGATGACCGATGCGGCGGCCGCAGCATATGTGCCGCGGCCGCTGCACGCGTGTTCTCTTCAGGCGCCGCTCCAGCTTCTTGCGGCGGCCGCTGCATGTATGCTGCGGCCGCGGCATATGCCCCACTGCTTCATCCCGCTGCCAGAAGCTTCATCTCCAATTCTTTGCTCTTCTTCAAGTCTTCCACTATCATGCATCCCATAGTGTTCGAATCTAATCTGTAACAATACTCACAAATTCGCGTAAAATCCGAACATTCTAAAATAATCGTTAGATGCACTTTAACTCTAATTTATTAACTAAATGCAACCTAACTAGCCTAAAAATGTCTATAATGCCTATCTATGATATGCATTATCACTCCAAAATATCGATCTCTCCATTTTTTATATAAATAATACTATTGTACATAACAGTATGATTTAGAAGGAAAATATTAATTTTAATATGTGATAAAATTATGTGACATATATGTGATAAGATTAATTTTAATTAATTGTGATAAGATTAATTTGAAGTAATTGTGATAATTAATGAAGGTGGGTTAGCGGATAAGTCACAAAAGGTTATCAAAATTAACCAACAATAATTTATTAGTTAAATTAACCGTGAACAAAATATTGGCTTATTAATAATCTAATCAAGATATATTGGCTTATTAATAATCAATAAAATATTAGATAGATTATTTGATCTAAAAAGATAAGTTTTTTACTAACTATATTGGCTTATTAATTGATGTGGCCCAAAAAAATAATACCACTTTAATCCAGAATGTGACACGTAAGCAAAAATAATCCCGTTTTAATCCAGAAAATTCCATGGACGCGAGATCGCATCAGAGACCGTTTCAGACCTCTGCTTTAGTATTTTACTAGTATTCGTTACCCGCGCGGTTGCGCGTTTTGTTAATAAATTATATTTTATTATATTAATTATATTAAAATATTATATTAGATAATTAATTGACGTGGCTTAAAAAATAAAATCAAATTGACGTGGCTCACAAAAATAAAACTATATATAAATATATTATATTCAATTTGATCTAAAATGTAGAATAACGCATCAAATATTCCTTCTTCATCTTTTAAAATAATAAATAATATAGTTAATTAACAAAAGCATGAAAATAATAAATATGTATAACAACGAATTCAAGTTATATTGGATAGATTATTGATCTAAAAAGAATTTTTTAAATAACTATATTCATTTATTAATTGATGTGGGCCAGAAATATAATACAACTTTAATCCAGAAAATGTCACGTAAGCAAAAATAATCATGTTTTAATCCAGAAAATTCCGTGGACGCGAGATCGCACCAAAGCCAGTTTCAGGCCTCTGTTTTAGTATTTTATATAGATATATAGATACGGTGAACCGATAAGTCGATCCAAATTAGTAGATGGACTATCCATTTTAGAGTTTGTTCATTTTATTTAGGGAAATTTTTTTCCAATTCGGCTTATTAACTTATAAGGGGTAGACGAACTAACCTTTTCTTTATTGAAAAAAATCAACCCAATGTTTTATCATCTATTTTTTATACTTTATATAACATGTTATCTTGAGTGGTTTAATATTGTAATAGAATTTATTTCTTTTATATAGTATTTTTTAAAACATTTGATATAATAGGATGATTGATCATCCACGATTGAAAAATATTTTTTCTTTCTATTAAAGATAATCAAACTTAAACACTAGTTACATCAAAAACTCAACTTCAACACCAATTTTTTTTTTGGATTTTTGAAGAAATATTATATAAGAATCACATGTAATTTGGCTTCATAAATTAATTGTCACTTTCTCATGGTTAAAACTTTTTGGCTCACCTAATTTTCACGCACTAATCCAATCTCTGGATAAATGATATATAAAATTAAGAATTTGAAAATTCGTACATGCATGTTTCAAGTACATAGCTAGAAGTACAGCTATTGTAAAAATGAAATCGGGATATAAGTAGCAATTTTTCTTAGAATATCTACAATTAGGCAATGTAATAAATTTCGCAGATTGGGACATTAACTTTCAAAGAAGATTAAACAATGAACCCATTTGTTACGCCAAGTAGCTAGACGTGGAAAATTTCTTGGCTGCGTTGTGTATCGACTAGTTGCCTTCATTCATATGTCATCACATCTGGTAAATTGCAAACATGGGGAGAAATAACATATTTGTAATTTAAAAAGTCACCATTGAAATTGGTTGCAAGTGAAAGGACATTATTGGTACTTTATTAAAAATGTGTGAGAAACTAATGGGAGGATACTTTATTGAAAAGATTAGAGAGAGACCGATGGATATTTTATTAAAAATGTTAGAGAGAGAAAGAAAGGCGTGCAATGTGCACATGAGGTGCTCGGTACTGCTCGGGCACGGCTTGGTAGGCTTGCCTAGGGTTGTTGAGAGCTCTTGGTGTTTGGTTTAGGGTTTTGTAAAAATTAATGACCTCTTACTCTAGTGGCATGTGAGATGACCATTGCATGTGGTCAATGGTTCAAATCCTATTATTTATACATTATGTGTAATTAGTGGGTGTTCAAGCCTTCATTGGTTTGGGTGAGCCTCTCTGGTGGCTTGCCGCTTGGCTTACTGGTTCACGTCCTTTACAGACTAGAGCTCGGACTCTTTGGAGATTAGTCGACATCCTCATAACCATTGGCGGATCTGGGGGGCTTAGGGTGGATGAAGCCCCCCTAGCTCGGAAGAAAACGTAAAAAAAATTATTTTGGATTATTTTGATAATTTTTTACTAATTTAATTTCATGGATAAAAGAGTGTAAAAGAAGTTAAAAATCACAAAGAAAGTTTAGTTTAGTTGGTAAGGAGGTGTATTTGGGGTCATGGGTTCAAACCCTTTTACCCTCATTTTTTTTAAATTATTTTTGTTTCTTCTAGTTTTCTTATAATAAAAATATCTAATTTAATAACAAATTTGAATTTTTCTCTAATACAAACAAAAACATTATGTGCTATATATAAATATAAAAAAATATAATTTTTTTTGTAAGTTTTGTTTTTCTATAAAAATTGACTATTCAAATCATAAATTTAAGATTTTTTTATAATATATTTATAAAAAAATTATTTTTCATATATACATATATGTGACAAAAAATATTTTAATCCCACCTTAAGAAAATTTCTAGATCCACCACTGCTCAGAACCCCCCACGTTACAAAAAAAAATGTTGTTTGTATGAATGGGACAATATAATATAGGGTTAATTTGCAAAGATTTTGGGATTGAGATCGAATAACCCTTAGTGTAAAGACCTCGGGTTTTCAAATAATATTTTAAAAATAAATAATTAAAAATGGATCTAAGTCGGAAAATTCGGAGATTTCGAGAATCCTCGTCCTCAATTAAATAATCCTAATTTAAATCCTTAAAATGGATTCCAGCCAAATTTTGAACTTTTGAAGGACAATTTCGTCTTTTCACATCGGGATTTGAAATGAACTTCGAATGTTAATATCCTCTTGGATTTAAAACACTAATTTGAACGAGTTGGGATAAGATCGAGAGAGTGGGTTTCGGGAATTCGAATTTCCACTTTTAGGACCACAAATCTCGTCTCCTTCTCCCACTAACAACCGAAAATGATCAACCCCCTTTGATCTCTCTTGGCTGAATTTGAACATCAAGGGCGCCTTCTCATTACCTTCCTCATTACCTCATAAGGCTAAACACCCACATCTCTCTTTTCTACCACCCTTGCTTGTACCTCCACAAATGGAAAAGAGGACCACACTTGCTTCCTTTGGCTCATCCGAAATAGCCTTACCAACACCCCTCTTTCTCACATTATAATATGAATTCTTGTCTCATTTCACACCAACACAAACACCCAAGAGAACCCTAGACCCAACCACTCCCTAAGCTATTTTCTTCCTCTTTTCCTCCCCTTGCTGTGAGCTCTCTAAGCCACCAAGGCTCCTCCTTGCTCAGCTGAGCACCACCACAGTACCATGATGTGATCGCTAAGTCTCGTCAACGTCTGACAAGGAAGAAATAGCGTAGCTGCCCATGAGCTCGACTCTTTTTTCCTACAAAGGATTGTCTTCGGAGCTGAACATCAACTTTCATTTGTGAAAACTGTTTGGAGACACCTCGGTATTTTGGCTCGCTCTGGCTGTATGAAATTTCGATTGAAGCCGATGAGCACTTGTTGGGAAGATATTTTAAGTGGCTACAACTTTATTGAAGGATACAATCGTCAATTCATCTTGGAAAATAGCCGAAATCTGAGATCGTTACAGCGGTTCGAAAATATGGCATCTTGTCGGAAATGAAATAAATGAAGATGAAATGCATTCAATAAAGTCGGATTAAATGACGGGGCTTTAGAGATTCTTCCAAAGTTACATCTCTTTGATGGCAGCCAAGACCGTTAGTTTTCCCCCATTATGGTTGCCCATCTCTACATCATAAATCTCGAAAATCCTTTCGTATTATCCGTCATTAGTTTATCGATTTATTTTAATTTCTTTTATTTTTCATAATATCAATATTTTCCTATATAAAAGGATGTAAGAACTTCTTTTGAGAGAAGTTGAATTTTGGAGAAAAAGTGAGCCTTTAGCTTCCAACGATTCGGGTCAAGAATCTCTTTCTTAAGTGAGAGGTCGAGAACAAAACCTTCGATGAGAGGCAGAAGGAGATTCCTTAGTGAGAGACGGCGGAATCAAAGGGTCGGAAACACTCGGAGTGCGAAGCCGAGAGTGTGGAAGATTGAGTGTTGGAGAGAGCTCGGAGTGCGAGGCCGAGAGCGATCTTGCATCACATATACCTCACACCCCATCCCCGACCTTACCACAATTCTAAGGTCTTCCACATCCCCATCATCACCCTCAAATCACCTCCAAAACGTCACTCCAAAACAGCCCCTCAATCCCTCTCAAAAGAGCCCCATTTCGAATCGTCTCAGCTCAGGCGACGTCTCGGTAAAACGCTGTTTCCTGCTTTGTCTGTCCTCAGATTGACGAGATCTACTCCAATACACGACCGCGATTTCAAGATCTACAAAAGTATCTTAGGAGCGAAGCCAATCGATGGGAAATCGGCATTCTTTGATGACTGATATGTTGACTCAGAAACTGTCCACAACTTCCCGACCTCTCGGAACTCTCATCGCCAGTCCTTTTGCTCGAGCTTGGGCCCGAGCACATCACCGGGTGTGTTTGATCTCTATCTATCCTACTAATACATATGCATATATAATTAATTTGATCACAAATACATGAGTTCTATCTTTATATCACTATTGACCACTAAAATCAAATCTTTATAGATAATTTGACTTTTAATAAGTTAGGTTATAGTTTTTTTATACATGTGAGAATTTGGGGGTATCAACCGCGGTCGTACCACCACTCAAGAACATCCCTATAGGCAAGAGTTTGAAACTCTAAATCATAACTTTAAGACGACGAGCCAGACCCCAAGGCCATATGAGTAAGTCGATCAGCCGCTCTATTCACCTCCTTGAAAATGTGGGACACGGAGGCCATCTCGAACAAGTGAAGGAGATAGATTTCATCCGAAATAAGAATCTCGATCTCCCAGGGAGTCGACCAAACGCCATTGATCGCGTTCACGATCGTGAGACAATCTCCTTCCACAACAACTCTTCGGATCCCCAGCCTCCGAGCTTCCAGCAATCCGAGTTGCAAACCAACTACTTCGGCATGGACCGCAGACATCCTCCCACACCTACTGGCATCGCAAGCGATCATCCTACCATCGTCATCGCTGATTACGAACCTTGCAGAAGCAAACCCATACAGAGATTTAGCGCCATGAAAATTTAGTTTAAAGACACCAATCTCATGTTTGCGCCATCTTATGATATTCCTTTTGCGAGGGTTGTTTCTTGGTTTGATTCTCATTTTTTTTCCCTCAACTCCGTCTGAGTCGTCTTGTTTAGTTGTTTTCCAGTTTTTCATGTGGTTTTTTATTATGGGTATCAGCTCATCTATTATTTATAAATGCTGGTTTTCAAATATAATCATTGTTTGTAACTCGCTTTCACATTATGAATTGAACAATTATACGAAGTATTTTATTTTTGAAAAAGAAAAGATAAATTTTCAATTATCTAAAAAAATGATTTCAATAATTTACTTTTATTTTTTCATCCATCTAATTTCCAATATCCTATTTCTAATATCTAATTACTTGATCCCTAGAATTACTTTGCTATTAATAATTTACACTTTTACTCATCGAATTATGGAATTTTTGGAGGACCAAATTTTTTGCTCTTTTTTAACAAAGCGTTCTATAGTAATATATAAATTCACGGTTTTCTTTTGGATTTTTTTGGTAATAGGCCATTTTTATAAGGACATTTTGCAAAATGTCCATTTTTATAAGGGATTTTGCAAAATGTCCATAATGACAATTTTACCCATATTCATTAAGCTTAATTACCTACCCTTGTCTCTCCTTTCATGGCAACAACGAACTCACGGGCAGGAAGAAGGAATTTTCATTTCTGATCTGGATCTGGAGCACGACACCAGACATCTCGATTGCAGATTTCACAGCAACACCGAATTCGCCGACACCAGGCATCGTCGAGTTCAAAAGAGGTACTATAATCTCGATTTTGATCTCAATTGACGATTTTGATTTCAATTGAAGATTTTGATTTTGCAAAATAGGTACTGTAATCTCGAGTTACTGTAATCTCGATTTTGATTTTGATTTTTGCAAAAGAGGTATTGTAATCTCGGTTTTGATCTCAATTGACGATTTTGATCTTACTGTAATCTCCAGTTGTTTGAGAAGTGATAGCTAAGTTGATCTGAGTTGTATTCCTGTTATCAATCGTATGCCTGTTATAAATTGACTATTTTGATCTCCATTCTATGCCTTTTATACCTGTCATCCAAAATTTTGTGTTCAACCGGTGTTGTTGTTTGAATTCTGTTTTCGACACTGTGTCATCAACACACTTCAATTAAATGGTTATATTTGATTTTGATTACAACTGAATGCCTGTAATTAGTGCATTTCTTTGAATTTAATAACAAGTAAGAGATGTCACCAGGGAACAGGTCTAATGGATGCCAATCTACTAATAGTAAAAATTGGTGGAGAATGGAAAATGGAAGAAGATGATTAAGTGTTTGTTGGGAATGTGTCATCAAAAGTGATTGTCATCAGACAACCTATGAGTATGTATGAGATGAAGAGTGAGATAATTAACAGATTCATCAACAGTGACATTTTGGCTCCTACTCTTCAATTCAGTCACTTGCATCATTTCAAGAAAACTATGGAGCCTTTTTTGATTGAGAATGACACTGATTTGAGGAGTTTCTTTCAAATTAGTGAAATAAAGGAAGTGAATTGGGCATTGCCTTTATATGCTACTGTTGGGAAAGAAAGCATTAAAGATCAAGTTACACAATCTATGAATGATGAAAATCAGTTGGAATTACATGCTGACAGCTATTTCAAGGATACATATGTAATGGAAGACAACTTTTATGTGCAAAATGATGATGTAGACTGCATAAATGATGACAATGATATAGGTGATAATGGAAATGATACCAATATTGAGAGTGGCATCAATAGCACTAGAATGTCCACAAAATCTACAGAACCTATAAGTTCAAGAAAGGGGGACATTGTTATAGATTTGGGACAACTTTTCAGAACAAAGGAAGATCTCAAAAATGCTATTGCATTGTTGGCCGCACAAGAAACATTTGCTTCCAAGGTGAAAAAGACAACACCAACTTATTATAGAACAATTTGTGTTGATGAGAGCTGCGAGTGGAAAATTCACGGTGCCATAGTAAGTGGTTCAACTATATTTCAAATCAAGAAATACAATCAAGAACATAGTTGCAGTTTGGAAATGAGGATTGGAAAATGTCGACCCCTAACTACAAACTTGTAGCTGAAAAGATCAAACCAATGTGAAATATACTGTAATCCCTTCCTGTAATCACTCCTCCTTTGATATTTTATTGACCATGTTACATAATATGAACATATATGAAGACATCAAAAAAGGGCCAACTCCAAGTGAGATTAGAAACATTATAAGAAATGACTTCAAAATGAATGTGACCTACTGGAAATCATGGAAAGCTCGTGATGCAGCAATAACGATGGTAAGGGGGTCATCAGAAGAAAGCTTTGAATTATTACCATCATATTGTTGTGTCCTAAAACAACATAATCCTGAACTGTCACCTTCATTGAAGTTGACTCCCAATCAAGGTTCAAGTATTTGTTCATTGCATTTGGACAATGTATCCGTGCATTCCCAATTATGCGAAAGGTAGAAATTCATTTCATAAAGAACAATTACTGTAACCAAATATTTTTTAGATAAATTTGATATCTGCAAACATGTAATCAGACTCAATATGACAGGTACTAGTGGTAGATGGTACATTTCTAAAAGGAAAATACAAACGCACTCTCCTCACACCTTCTGCACAAGATGCAAATCATCAGATTTACCCTATTAGCTTTGCAGTGGTTGACTCAGAAAACAACAACTCTTGTGAGTGGTCCTTCAAAAAGCTTGAAACAGTCATCCCATCAAGTGAAGAGCTGGTTTTTGTTTCCGACCGTCATCAAAGCATTGCAAGAGCGTTAGAGTTGGTTTACCCAAATGCTAAGCATTATTACTGTAGATGGCACTTGAAGCAGAATATAATGTCAAAATTCAGGAAGAAGAGTCTCTGTGAGTGGTTTGAAAATGCTGCAAACAGCTACACATTATCAGAATTCAACACCTACTTTGAATGCATTACTAATGCCAACAACAAGATGAAGAAATTTCTTGAAGATTTGAAGTTTGAGAAATGGGCAAGAGCATATTCAAAAGGTGACAGGTACAATATGATGACTTCAAACAATGCAGAGACAATCAATAACGTCTTCGGTAAAGATAGATCATTTTCAGTTATAGAACTACTGAATGCAATCAGAGAGAAGCTAACAAAATGGTTCAATGACCGCAGAAATGAATCTAAAAAGAACAACTTTGAGCTTCCGAAAAACATAAGTGATACAGTGTACATAAGATGCAGTGAAGTAGGAATGTACACTATCAAAAAACTGAATGACTTCCAGTTTGAAGTTGTTGGTGGCATGAATCGGGTTCTAGTTGATCTGAAGCAGAAATCTTGTACATGTAAGGTATCTGATTATGACAAGATACCTTGTGTACACGCGCTTGCTGTCATCAGAGATGAAAAACTGAGTATTTTGAGGTATATTAGCAATTATTACACAAATGAAGCTTGGACCATGGCTTATCAAGAGACAATATATCCAGTTTTACATGCAACAGAGTGGATAGTGACAGATGACATGAAACAACAGAAATGTCACCCACCATTGGTGCGTAAAAGAAGCGGCCGACCTCAAAAAAAAGGAAGCCTTCAATTGAAGAATATAGAGGAAAAGGATCAAAGAGTCATCAGAACAGCTAAACAATTTATCCTACATTGAGTTTTAGTATATTTTATGTTTTTTTCTTCTTATATTGATTAGAATGTTAACTGTAACCAGTTTCTTACAGTACACATTATATAAACTGTCACCAGCTTTTACTTTCTGTCCAAAATGAAACAAATTGATTCATGTGTTATTTAGTATATATAATCTAAAAATTAAAATACAAATGCAATCAAATCTGTTAGCAAAGAACTTGTTGAGTAACCACAAGTTCTGTCACCACAATTAAAAATAGTGTAAAGAATTCTGTCACTAGAAGGACTTGTGGTGTACAGTATGGTTTAGGGTTTAGGGCCTAAAGACTCAACCCTAAACCCTAAAATGTTATGTAAAGTACTTCGTTAAGAGATGAGAGGTGTCACCACAAGTAATGGTGTCACCAGAAGGACACCCCTAGGACAAGGGAAACAAATAACCTAAAGGGGCTAATGCCAAGCAAAAATTTTGTCATCTGAATGAATGGTGTCACCAAATGGATAACCCTATGACAAAGGAAGAAACAACCCTAAAGGGGCTAATGCTAAGCAAAGATACATGTGGTATAAAACATAAAAACAGTGGGAAAAAGTGGTGTCACCAAAAGGATCATTCTAAGGAATGAATGGTATCACCACCATGAATGGTTTCACCAGAAGGACACCCCTAGGACAAGGGAAGAAAATACTCTAAAGGGGCTAATGCTAAGCAAAAATTTTGTCACCAAAATAAATGGTGTCACCAAATAGATATCCCTACGACAAGGGAAGCAATAACCCTAAAGGGGCTAATGCTAAGCAAAGATACATGTGGTGTAAAACATAACAACATTGGGAAAAAATGGTGTCACCAAAAGGATCATTCTAAGCAATGAATGGCATCACCACATGAATGGTGTCACCAGAAGGACAACCCTAGGACAAGAGAAGCAAATACCCTAAAGGGGCTAATGCTAAGCAAAAATTATGTCACCAGAATGAATGGTGTCACCAAAAGGTATAATACAGAAAATGATTGAATTGAAATTATGGATACTTAACAAATACACCAAACTTTAAAATTGTCATAGTGAAGCTGTCATCAGAAATCAACAAACATTGAAATTGAATTGAAATTATGGATACTTAACAAATATAAAAGGCATATTACTAAAAATGATTAAAAGGAACATAGAGATTAATATGAAAACATTCATTCCAAAATACAACAAACTTGGTTCAAGTATTTCCAAGTGTCACCATCCAGGTTACATCAACTAAATATCCAATAATTAGATAAGTAAATGTATTTAGGAATTTCAAATACACATTGTCCAACTACAGAAACTTCTGTGATAAACTAAACAAATGTCCATTGCTTGTTGAAAAGGTCAGATCTAATTCTCTCACGATAGGCTTGAACATATTCGTCATTGACAAGATCCATGTCACCACCAAATACAAGATGCTCAATGTGCTTTATGGTGTAAACTCCACAGCTACCCCTACATAATAAACACACACAGAAAAAGTAAACAGATGTAATCTGATGAAACAAAACATAAAAAAAAGAAAAAAAAAGATGGCAAAGAGGAGGTACCCGTCATCATTTTGTTTCAACCCATTTACTCTATCAACCTCAAAGGGGGAGTCATCAAAATCAGCGAACAGACCACTCTTCTTCAGCAGAATAGGAAGCACTTGACAAATCTGTGCAAGCTTCTAAACGATAACTTCATCTTTGAAGTAATAACACTGGAGTCATAGACAATAATCATCCTGGAATCCAACTGAATCTCAAGTGAAACCCAATGCAGGTTGTCAATGTTAAATGGAGTGTAGACCTTCTTCACACCTTCCCACGGCATCCCACAAGGAGGATAAACACCAATGAAGTACTTGTAGAAAACCTCATCAATTGTAGGGCGATTTCTAATTAAGTCAGGATCGTACGCCCCAATCTTGGTAGTAAAAATCGTGTCTAATATAACACTGCTTGAATGTTGACCAGAGAAGTTGTGAAGGCGCTTTCTCAAGTGATAAAGTGCTTCATCAATATGCTGTGAAAACAAAAGAATAATTTCTAACTGTCACCAAACTATTGTCACCAAATGTAATCAACAAGGAAAAGACATGTACATAGGACCAAATAACACAAATATGAACTTACAACATCACGAAGCCAGGAGCCCTTCCCTACTAACTCAGTGAAAAACGACTTGTTCAGGTACACAGCAAACCCATTAATCTTCCCATCATGCCTACAAAAAAAACAAACAAAAAACAAAAAAAAACAAAGATAAATAAACTTATTATAAGAAGTAGAAAGATGAAAAAGAGAAGATAGATAAAAAAAAATAGATAATTACCCAAGAGATCTAAAGCCGGTATAAAAATCAGTACGAGCCTCTTTGGTTAGAAAACGGTTTGTCGGTTCTCTAAGAAGGCGAGGCTTCTTTGGTTTACATGGATTTGTGTAGGTAGTATGGACTGCATGGGCAGATTTCCCAACCGTATGGGAAAGCCTTAATGGAAGCACTTCTTCATCATTTGAAGATATAAGATGCCCAACATCACTGATGTTATGAAATAGACTCTCTTTAGCAGAAACATCAAGATCAGCAATACCACTGTCACCAGCCCCAACACTGTGACCAGTAGCAGTAGCAGGAAAAGTACTTGCATCATTCACATCAGATGCATAACCAATATTGACACCAGCATCAGAACTATCATGAATTACATCATTTGAACCACCAAAAAACAGTAGCATCTCCAACACTATCACTAGCCACCTCTTTTTCCACACTACTGTCTTTTATGCACTCTTGTGAAGAAAGAACAACAGGAGGAGCAACAATGCCACCAGAAACAGAACTGGCATCAATCACATCAATCGAACCAACAGCAACAGTAACAGCCCAAAACTGTCACCAGGGAGATCTTTTGACACATCAATATCATTAATGCACTCATGTGAAGAAAGAACAATTGTAGAAGCCACAGAAAGACCAATATCGATGGAACCTGATAGAATAACTTCAGTGAGAGCAACGATAGGAGCATCAGTTCCATCGGGTGAAATAATGACTTCAGTAGGAACAGCAAACCCACTGGCATTAATGTTATCAGTAGAAGCTTGCATTCCCTCACTACTAGAAAAATGCAATCAGACATCTGTTGTGAACAGATGTCTATCAAAAAAATTTCCAATCTTATTGTGCGTGTAGTAAAAGATCAAAATTTTCAGATCGGTTTTAAGCCGATGTCTTTTCTTGGTTAAAACATCTACTGTATTTTGAAAATAGATATAAATCAGCCCCTCAATTTTATTTTTGACATGTTCATTTGTTGTTAAATCCTCATTATTTTCCATCTATAAGCTTATGAAGATGTCCACACCAAGCCTAAATTTTACATTTACATCACTATTTTTAAAACAATCAATGTATTAATACAAAATACACATGTTTTTTAATATATTGATTTTGTGTATATTAATTTCATATATATAATTTTTTATTCTTTATTATTTTAAAATAATCTAGCATATGAAATATGTACATAACTGATGTATTAATATGATATAGACATCCATTTTTATAAAATGGTTCGATTTCATATCTATTCAAGCACAATACTTTTCATCTGTAATCCAATGTTTTTACAAATGATGATACAAATGATAGGTACTTAAAAGATACACTTTTAAAAATGATGAGTACTTTTAAATTTAAAAGTACTCATCATTTTTAAAAGCGTAATCCAATGCTTGAGAGAGTGCAGTGTAGTGCCACGATCATCATGATCAGCCGTCAGCAGCATAGTCGTGGGATACTGCGAGCTACTGCAAGGTGGAGTTTGTTGTTCTTCCTCCTTACGATTGAGGTGCTGCAAGTTTAACTTGATTTGATTTCGTTGTAAGTTTAGTATCGCCCTGTATAAGTAAATGATATTAGGCTCTCTTCACCAAAACTGTGAAGGCACACCAACAAGAAACTCCAAATTATGCAAATTGTTGTCATGTACCAAATCAATAAACCTACATTTACTATAAGCCTACATAAATGATGCATTCTAGATGGGGAAAACATTGCAAAGTGATAAAGCCACTCTCCAAATGCATAAGAAAAGATAAATAACATGACTGGACATCTAATTTTGTAAATTATACAGTTTAGTTCAAACTGATGCAAAAAGAAGAATAAAAACAAGCAGCAGAATAAATACTCTATAGATCAAAATACAGATACAGTTATCTATTTCATTGAAAATATGACTTCTCCATAGTTACTTGATGCACTCAAACATCAACAATACATAATCTATAGATCAAAATACAAATACAGTTATCCAATAGCAAATAATCAACATGATTGGAGTTGCAAAGAATATAATACAAGAGATAAGAGAGTTTGGTTGGAACCTTCTCTCTTCTTGGTTAGATTGTGATCAATCGGACCAGTGGATGGATACAAAAGCTTGTATCTTTTACAAGTTGACCTAGATAGCAAAGTTTTCCCAGTGGGAGGACTTAAAGGAAATTCATTTTCTGAAAGGTTTCTGCTAAGGTTTTGAGAAAGACATTAGTCTTGGACTCACACCTATGTAAGCATTGAAACATGCATCTAGATGACAATGATTGGATATTTTGTACTTCATGTTCAAAATATGAATCATTGTAAGTATGTCACATTGGAAAGTTTAACTTTCTGATGTTGCAGATGACACACTGATGGCCAACTATGTTGTGATTCTAACATGACAACTTTGATACAATTGTCAGGTGAATTTTTTACATAGAAATTGGGTACTTATCTATAAAATTATTGCAGATAATTTAAGACATATCACTCTCATTTGTGGAAATGGGTAAATGGACTCAAATAAAGTGGATAGAATGAGGAACACTTTAGAAACTGAGTGCAATCTCACATTATGTTGTATGCTGAGATGAGACAAGCGAACATGTGTTTGTTTACAAACTGATTCGAGTCTTATGCACTGAACACAGTAAATGATTGCAAAAGCACTCTTGCAAACTGTGTATTGTGTTATGGTGTATGAAATCCGTGTCCATGTTGGAACATAGATATGGATCTTAGTGATCTAAGGGAGGAGACACCTATGTATGTATCAACATCAGTCTATAGGTCTTATCTCCAAGGAGAAGAGACATTGATGTCTAGCAAGAAAATATCTTGCTTATCCTTCCACCATGGAAGCTGAGGTTCTTAAATCATCAATAGCTTCCGAGGAGATTATGAAAAAGTATTCTCTTGAAAACACAAAATTTTGTTGTGGCGAAATAGGGCAAGCGGATGTCATGACTCTGGGTTGTGACTGGCCATTTTTGTCAATACTAGGATTTCCAAATGATGTTAGAGATCAAATGATATTCAGATCAAACCCTGTCTAGTCAGAGAGACGTTGTTCAAGAACAACGTTGTCATAATATGTTTGACTCTTGATGGTTATGCGAGCCACCTCTCTGATTTGAGTTTTTAGCAAGTGGGAGACTTTGGTCTTAACTCATATGTTGTGCCATTGATGTGGTGAAAACTGGTGTTGTAAATGTGAAATATGTTACATGTCACTTAACCATAGTTTGTTCTCTCACACGAACAAACGTTCCTATAAGTGTGTGACACTATATGTGTAAGGTATCTCAATTCTTATGGGAACGGAATGAGATGATAACCGCCTTGACTGTCTTTGGATGTCAAGATGAAGTCTCTCCGGTTGGGAAAAACTGAATGGGTAATTTATAGTTAGTCATTCATTGACTCGTAACTATGTTCCAGCGCCCATTGGTTCAGAAAAGCAAGGTGTTGTAGGGTAATATGGTTCTCAAGTCTGCGTGACTATGAGATGAACACCTTTACAGGTTGAGTGGACAAAGCTATAGAGAAGCACTCCCTGTAGCACACTGTAATACTAGTGTGTGCTAGTCGACCCTATGCGTGATAGATTGATCCCATCTATATCACTGTGTGAGCTAAGATATATGTAAACATGGCAGCCCTTAGTGACTAACGGCTTGAGTTACTGATTGTGGTGGTGATGCGCTACTTTGGTTGTGTTCTAATGACCATGAGTGATGTGGTCTAAGTGGGGCACTTCTGCGAAAGTGGTCATCATTTACATGAAAGTAATGCCAATGCGAAAGGAAGGTATTATGAGTAATCTTTGATGGAAATGAGATTTGCTGGATCCGACAGATGCGTAATGTTGTGAATCACCATTACTGTTGAACCAAACTGAGAGGGATCCAATTTTGTGTGTCAACTAGTCCGATGAAAGATAATCCTAGGGATGCAGCAATACTTTTCAACTAACGTTGTGACCTAGTCCCCAACGGGATTTTTATTTAGGTAGTATTGCCGGGTCGCACGGCCTATACACGACGAGTATGGGAATGAGTTTTGGAGGAATATGATCTTTTGTGCCAGTGGGAGATGTTAGAATTATAAGATATAATTCGGACATAATTAAATGTACGCCCAAAAGATGAAAGTCTAATTTATGTAATTAGGTAATTAAGTAATTCTTATTCATTAAGAATTGACTAATATTAGGATAAATAATATATATTCATTATATATTAATTTATCTAATAAATAAAGAGATAAATAGGAGAGGCACCACTCTCCTGATCTTGGACCCAACCCTAGAGAGAGTCTGTTTGTCAGACGTTTCTCTCAGGGGAAGAAAACCAAGAGAACTCTCATTCGTGGAGAGAGTCTCCTTCATCTCCAATGCTCTCCATTGTGTGTAGGCTGTGAATCGTAGGTTCTCCCCTGCTCCCGAATCTCTAACGAGATTTAGGGCTATGGAGATCTACAAGTGACCAAATTCGAAGGAAAGACGATCTTGATTCCGCTTCCGCTATTCGAAGTAATTCGTATATCTCACAAATTCTATCATGTTTAATTAGGAGGACATTGATTCCATTAATTAGGTTAATATCAAAGGTATTTTGTAACTCCCTATTAATTATTCAATTGTAACTCTCCTAATTAAACCTTTTAATTATTTATTTCTAAAATAAATAATATTACTTATTAATAATATATCAAGTATATATCAATAATCAACTATCAATCCCATCGATCTATCCCGTCAACTCAAAGTGTGTGACCTCATAAGACCCGCTTATAATAGTCATGTATTTAAACCATTTAACCCCATTAATTGTAGTTGGCTTCTAGCAAAACACTACGACTCCTAAAATAATCGGTTTGAATATCTTTATCGGTTGTACTATTCCATGTTTAGTCATTGCACATTGAATTAAAGGATACAATTCCTTCATATAATTATTTCGGTTATATGCTTAATTTTGGGGAAAAATAATATTAACATAATTAAATTTTAGTAGATAGGAAGCAGAACAAATATAATATAAAAGATCAGATTTTAAAAAATCAATATTATAATACTAAAGGAGAAGTCGCCTAACCCATGTGGCGGCTTCTCCTTTAAAGTAGGAATTTTTTTTATTATAGGATTTGTTATTAATTGTTAAGATTTGTTAGTTAGAAAATCTAATTAAGTAAAGATTCTACCTTATCTAATTACGCAAACAAATCTACTTAATTAATTATTATTTAACTAATTAAAATATTAGAAAAATCAATTATTATTTTGAATTGGATATGATTGCAATTTTGAATTTGAATAACAATTCAGATAAACTTAAATAACTAACAAAATCTATATCGGATCTCTTCAATTATTATTTATTATAAATCAAATTACTTATTTAAATACATGATTAATTAATTAATTATTTTTTCCCTAAATCTTAACCAATTGATTTTATTTTTAAATTTCTTTTTATTAATTTCATTAAAATTATTTTGAATTGGATATAATTGCAATTTTGAATTTGAATAAAATTTCGGATAAACTCAAATAACTAACAAAATCTATATTGGATCTCTTCAATAAGATTCATATACAAAAATACCCCTTGTGTCTTCAATTGTATAAATTCTACCATCTCTCCATCAATGTTGTCTTCCTCACTGTAAGTTTTTTGTATTGATCATTCTAATTTAATTCTAATTTCTTGCAATCTTGTCACCGATCTAATTTTTAGCATTTTATCTTTCTATTTTGTTTGTTTGTTTGTTTATAATTGATTCCAATTGACCTTAATTAGTATGTGCATGTAATTGTTTGTTTATAGGATAATGTAAAAGTAAAACTTTGAGAATCGACTTGATTTAGTTCAATTTGTGTTCTTCTGCCCCCACTCAATATATAACGTTATAGTTTTCGAGGTGAGTAGTACTAGAGTTTAGAGTACAAACAAAAAAAATTATATATTTTTTAATATGAAATATTAAATATATTAATTTAAAAAAAACCGCACAATAGTACGGGTACTAAACTAGTCTGATTGAAAAGAAAAGAAAAGATTAAAGGCAAGTTTAATTAAATAAAGAACTTAATTGACATGTTGTTATAGATGCAGATATTTCTTTCGACAGGCCGGTTGCAGTTTTGTTTTTCTATTAGCTAGGTTAATAGCAAATTGATAATTTGGCCAGATTTTTTCCATTGAACTTGTTGCTATTCAATATATTTTTCGTAAATTAATCAATTTTCTAAAGTTTTACTTGGACCAGTTCTAGGGTTGTAATCCCCTTGTATGTTCTCCATCCTCACATACATATACATATACAATATAATCAATCTCCCTAGCTAGCTATAGATAAAATGTTGCTCTCCAACAAAAACAGTCTTCTAATTCTGATTTCACTTGCTCTGGCCCTTTCTTCAACTGCTCAAAACTCACCCGAAGACTACTTGGCTGCCAACAACGAAGCTCGAGCCCAAGTGGGTGTTGGCCCTTTGTCATGGGACAGCACTTTGGCAGCCTACGCCCAAAACTATGCCGACTCAAGGGGAGGCAACTGCGACCTAGTTCACTCCGATGGGCCCTACGGTGAGAACCTCGCTACTGGGTGGTCATCCAGCAATAGTGATTACATAATCAGGACCGGTGCTGTCAACATGTGGGTAGGTGAAAAGCAATTCTATGACTACGACTCTAACTCCTGCACAACAGGTCATATGTGCGGTCATTATACTCAAGTGGTGTGGAGCACCACCACTAGCGTCGGGTGTGCTCGTACTCCGTGTAGCACTGGCGGTTGGTATGTCATCTGCAGCTACAACCCGCCGGGTAACTATGAAGGCCAACACCCTTACTGAATTACAGTATATGTTAAGGTGTTACACATATATGTGCGAGATCATTACGTATTTGAATCCATATATATATATATATATATATATATATATATATATATATATATATATATATATATATATATATATATAGGATAGATCATGTGTAAGCAAGTCTTACTGTGTAATTTGTGAGCAAATCTGGAGCGTCGGATTAAGAAGATCAAACGGATGAGATTAAAAGTAACTTGTGAACAGTGACATTATTCTTAGGTACCAAGTGATTATTCGTATGTACATACATATGAATAATCCTTTGTTGCATACTAATAATTACATTTGTTGATACATACGAATAATTATATTATTATACACGAATAATCGCTTGGTACCTACGAATAAATTCTCTGCTCACAAATTACACCGTAAGGGTTGCTTACACGGGATCCAACCTCTCTCTCTCTGTATATATATATATATATATATATATATATATATATTGTCATGTGATAATAGTTTGAGGTAAGGATATAACTACTTCGGAGTACGATCGAGTGAGTACATCTGGACCCTCGAACCCTGCATGCGGTGTTGCAGGATATATTGGGCTAGTGTTTGCATTGTCATGTAATAATAGTTATGCTTTGAAAATTATGCATAGCTTCACATGTATAATTTGGTTCTAACCAAAAAATATGTATGTAACTTGTTTGAGCATTATTGTGAGTTTTTGCCGAACGGAGGGAGCTAGTATTTTTTAACATATTTATCGATTAAAAAATTTATTTTAAAATTGAATTATATTTCTACAAAAATATCTTAATGTAGAAGACTTTTGATGATGCGTCAAAACCTCCTTAATTTAAGGTTCTTCAACTAATCACAATTTTCTCTTATTATTTCTTTTTCATTTTCTCTTCATCTCTTTCATACATTTATATTTTTTCCCTTTTATTTTTTTTTACCCATTTACTAACCATTTATATATCTATCTCTATATCTATATTCTATATATAATCTCTTAATTTAGAAGACTTTTGATGATGTGTCAACACCTCCTTAATTCAAGGTTTTTCAACTAATTAATCACAATTTTCTCTTATTATTTCTTTTTCTTTTTTCTCTTCATCTTTTTCATACATTTACATTTTTTCTCTTTTTTTTTTCCATTTACTAACCATCTATATATCTATATCTATATCTATATCTATATATCTATCTATATATAACTAATTTAGAAGACTTTTGATGATGTCTCAACAACTCCTTAATTTAAGGTTTTTCAACAAATCACAATTTTCTCTTATTATTTCTTTTTTTTTCTCTTCATCTCTTTCATACTTTTACATTTTTTCCCTTTTATTTTTTTTACCCGTTTACTAATCATCTATATAATATCTTAATTTAGGGCTTGTTTAGTTGGCAATTCAAAAACCCGGGAAGTATAAAATCCAAGAAAGTAGGAGGAAAGTATGTGTTTGGTTGATATTTTAAACATCTAATAACCCAGGAATTCAACTTTCTGGCAAGTTGAATTCCTCCAATTTGGAGGAAGTTTCCTTACCTACTACCCCTAGGTAAGTTCAACTTCCACCATTTTTCATTTAGAAATTCTCAATTCTTCCATTTAATCATCTAGAATAAAAAATCAAACCAAACATATTTTCACAATTCTCATGATCGAATTGAACCTTACAGGAATTCAATTACCATGAAGTAAGTTCCCGGGAATTTCAATTCCCACATCAAACCAAACGAGCTATTAAAAGACTTTTGATGATGTGTTAACAACTCCTTAATTTAAGGTTTTTCAAATAATCACAATTTTCTCTTACTATTTCTTTTTTTTTCTCTTCATCTCTTTCATACTTTTACATTTTTTTCCCTTTTATTTTTTTTACCCATTTACTAATCATTGGGTTTAATTCAAAATATTGAGTTAAATCTAATATCTACTATATATATTATAATAATAATCTATATCAATATAATATCTTAATTTACAAACCTTTTTTATTAACCCTAAATTTATGATAAATATTTTTACCATTTTCTTAAAAATTTCAAGTCTACTTTCGTTATTTTATCCTAACTTTTATTAATATGTTATAATATTAATTTGTTATATTATTAAAATTTGATTTATTAACAACCGCACCATGGTTAATTTGTACTAGTTTGTGTTTAAAACTGCTTGCCTTGCATATATAGTTATTGGAAAAAAAATCGTGCTATTTAAAAAACCTCTTTTTGACATATTGATTTTTTTGGTGGAAGATCGGTTATGTTGATAATTGTTTAAAAAGTACTCATTAAAATATATATAAAAAAAAGATAAAACTATTTGAGGTCATACATTTTTTTAGAGTGAGGCTAGAGACAAAATATTCGAATAGCTATTGACAAGATAATTTCAAGTAAATTGCATGCAAGTCCTTTTTATTTTTTTCGAACACATTGCAAAAAGACCCAAAACTCTCTTTTCTCAAATCGAAACCAAAATCTGTGGAACGAATTGTTTTGATCGAAAACAGCCTAAAATCGATGAAATTAATCAAAATATCAATTGATCGCACACGAATTGGTATATTGCTCGCTTTACATGATTATCGAATGGCGATTTGTGGTCTTTGTTCGAAAAAACCGTCGAAGTTCGTTACATGAAGGAGCTCGACAGATTTAGACGAGGTGCATAAGTAACCTCGGTGCATCAAAACGAGGGTATGACGGAGACTCGTCTAGTTTATCCGAGGTATATAAGGACCCCTTGTGAAGATCTTGTCTAAAGCCTCATTGAGTTAAGCCGAGCTAAATAAATAACCTCGGCTCCATTGAGTGAGGTTAATGAGGGAGCTCGGTGGCTATTGGTGAGGTTATGAAATAGCCTCATTGACTTAAGCTGAGCTTCATAACTTTCCTTGGCTTCTGTTGTCGAGGGTTTGTGATTTAGAAAATTGTTTTCACACGTATTGCATAAATTCATTAAATTGTGTAGAGGTATATGTTATGGATCTTGTTATAATGCAAACTTATATGCTTATAAGAATGAGACAAACTAAATGACTAATTTAGTTTAGAAATGTTGTTTTCCCCACTTATTACTGTAACTCTCAATGACTAAATCAATATCATAACTTTATCTAAAGAGCAAATTAGTTATTCTTAAGCAGACATGAAACAGATTAATGCATATTTTAATGTTTTATCTTTCAGTAATTGTTTCAAGTGGCCACTTCCCACCTATCCTCAAAATTTAGATTTGACATGTTCAACAAATTAATAAAGTTAAAAATAACATAATTACAAAAATAGAGGGAAAAGAACAGAGACCAAAATAACAAAGAGAAGTTGAGAATCTCCACACTGGGAGCGATGAAGAACTCAAGGAGAAGTTGAGAATCTCCACACTGGGAATGATGAAGAATTCGTTCCGTTGTATGTAAATTTTTTTCAATGTAGCTTTAAACTCATTCTTGAATACAGGTTGCAGTTACACAGAATACCTTACATGTAAATAAGAAAAATGTAATTACATGGAGCTACATTACCTGCACTGCTCTAAATAACATCCCATTTGTAGTGACTGTTTTTATGATATGGAAATCTAATGTATTAGCAATAAAAAAAATTCATAGTTAAGGAGTTTTCTTGCATATCGTGTCTTAGAGAATCTGAGCATAAGTGAATAGAATGGAAATAGAATAGAAAATATGAACAATACAACGAATTTATGATGAGAACCAACTAATTTATAATAGGTGGTGATACCTAGAAAAGAAAATTCACAGTCTTTTGTAGTCGCGTCGAAGCTCATTTGTCCCTCAGCATCACCTTTCAAGCACTTATGATTTCGAACACCAAAATGGAAAAACAACTAGGAATTACATCCACGTTCCATTCACGATGGTTTCATGAACAAATAATATTGATATATGTCAGCTCGACAAGTAATATTGAAATATGAAATTACCTCTATTGATGTTACATTCACGACGAATACATCTATTCATGTTAAATTGACGGTTGTTTTATGAACAAATAATATTGAAATCTAATATTAGTCAATGAAAGTCATTATCCCATTGGTTCTACCCCTCCACATACTTCACGACGTCTTAGGTTCGATTTCGAATAACTCATGAATTTTTTACGTCAATTTTTTTCTTTAGGATATAGAAGAAGCTCGACAAACTATACCGAGCTTATGAAAAAGCCTCGGCTTGATTCTGTGAGGTAATGTTGTGAGCTCGGCAAAATTTGATGAGCTTAACATGTCACGTCGTGATAAGGTTGAATTTACTACAACGGCGCCTACAAAAGCCCGGGTTGGTTTTGGAGGGAAAAACAAATGGATTGGGAGGGAAATTTTAGGGTTTGGCCGCCAATAAATTCTATATAAGACCTCCATAGTGGTACAAAGTAGTCACAACTCCAAAAGATGGCGGAAAAACACAAACAACATATTCGCGACCTTGTTGAAGTTCGAACTTTCATTTGATGGAGGAATTCGGCCCATCACTTGTCGCATTGAACATTCGCAAAGGAACGGGGCATCAATATACCCTAGAGGCGATGTATGAAGAGGAATTGAACCACTACGAGTTAAGTAGGCATCCCAGTCTTCAACAATTGGTTAAAGCGGGCAAACGGGTGCTTGCACCTCCGGTTGCGAATTTATGTATTGTCAAAGAAGAAGGTCCTAGAAGATCACCTAGAGTGAAGAAGTCGAAGAAAAATTAATATTTATTCTTGATCTATTTCAATCGAATTATTAGCTTTAGTTATAGTTTGTTCTTCCATGGGTTTTATATTGTAATGAAACTATTAGTATCAATAAAAGGTTAGATTTCAATCGATATGTTTTGATGTTGCATAGTATCGATGATTGTGTAAATTATCTTCGGATATCAGTACAAATTTAGGAAGGCGATCGAGCATAATAACTAAGCTCAATACATTTAAATGAGTTTATAACATAGACACGGAAAAGCTGATCGATGTTATTCTATATGCTCGGTTTAGAGACGAGGTTCATAAATAAGCTCAGAAAAAGTTACCGAGGTTCATCTTATCTTCTACTGCCAATCACGTGAATTTACTAAATTCTTATCGTCTATATGCAAAATGATTTTTTTTATAGTTTTAATTAAATTATTTGATAATATCCTAACTACTAAAAGAGATTTGCAATACATCTTTCCTAATCTCTATCGTCTATCTGCAATATTTTTTTATCTCTGAAAAATCAAATATAAAAAAAGATCAAATTTCGTTAGAAATGATAAGATTTGTTAGCATATGGATAAAATTTTATCTACATATATCTTTTCAATCTTATGAATAAGGAAAGAGATTGATACAAATTCATTTAAATTTGATTCAGTATGTACATCCAGTTAAATTTTATGAACATGGAAAGAGATAAAAACAAATAGTTTTATATATACGTTCATCATTATATCCCTAGTAAGTAGAGAACCTTTGCTAAAAAAAAAGTAAGTAGAGAACCTACAGTCATAGGTTTTGAACCAAATTAACTAAGTTGAGTGAAGACGATGGATGCAAATCATGGAAATCAATCGGAACAACAATCGGGTGAAGAAGATGTTGATGTAAGTTTTAATTTTATAGCAAGATTCAATTTTTATACCTTAATTTGTACGCCGTATTGGTGGATTGGCCCTCCAATAATCAAAACAACATAACATATAATACGTTCATAATATGTGTTGAGCTTGTGTATTACCCTCGGTAGTATATGCCGAGGTGATGTATTAACCTCGGTTAGATTTACCGAGCTTATGTATTAACCTCAACAAATTCAGCCGAGGCTATGTATTAATCTCGTAAATTATTTTTGAGGTTATTCTTGGAATCGATGACGTTGTGTTTTCGTTGTTCTCTTCAGCTTGACAAAATTGACGCTTACATAAGTTTCGACCGCGAACAATCTGGGATTGACTTAAACTCGTTGGACGATGAAGACGAAGTGTCTGGCGAAGTGTCTGACGTTACCGATGAAGACGAAGTTATACTTATTATTCTAAAATAATGATTCTTTTAATTTTCATATTTTTTAAAATTTCATTTTATATTAAAAAAGTATATAAATATATGTTATTTGATATTTACAATGTAAATATAATTTTTATATTTTTAATTGTTAACAAATACCTTAAATAATTATATGTTACACTTAGGGTTGCATACTAGGGAGCAGATGATCCTAACTCAAGGTATATAGTTTAGTATTAGAAACTAAACACTGAAAACACAATATATATATATACCCCAGCTCCGCCCCTATGCTTGATTATTGTGAACTGCTCAATACAGAACTATCAAAAGATATTCATCGCTGGAAAAGTGGACAAAAAGAAAGAAAATAGAATCACATCATAAAAGAAAGTGATTACTTTTCTACTGTCATATACGAGTTGTACCAAGGATATAACCATATAAGCATTATCAGTATAAGGAAAGAAAATTACTGAAGACTTCTAAAGCTCATGTTTGATTGGACATATGCCTGTTTAACATCAGGCAGACCTATATGACACTCGTTATTAACCAACAATTATCATATACATATACCTCAGTCTGAGTAAAATAGCAACAGATGGGTTTTATTCGAGTAGTTCTAGCTAAGCTAAATATTTACTTAATGTGTGTTAGCTTTGTTTAGTGCATTCTTTACTCATTTCCTATAACAACAGCCCCCTCGATGACAGCACCACCACCATCAGTCCCTCGGCGACAGTAGCCGAGCCAACACTATCCCCTCGGTAACAATAGCCGAGCCATCATCAAATCCTCGGTAAAAGAAGTCGAGCCCTCATCATCAGCTCGGTGACAGCAAATGAGCTTCCATCATCAGCTCGGTGACAGCAAATGAGCTTCCATCATCAGCTCGGTGACAACAAATGAGCTTCCATCAAAACCTCGGTGACATGAAATGAGCTCGACGAAGACAGCAATTCACGAGATTTATGCCTGAAACGAATGACATCAAAAATCGCACTTGTAAAGATCCAGAATTTGGAAAATATTATTTATGAATTGTGATTTAATTTCAAATTTTTGTGAATTTCGAAAATTTTGAATTCACCAAAAAAAAATTAATATATAACATACTTTCATTAAATTATTTATTTATTTTATTAATACAAAAATTTATATTGTGTTGCTTTGGATTTAAATAAAATTTATCAGGCTGTATTCTATAATTTTACAGGGGTATATCTTTTTAAATCAGAAATAGCGGATTATTTTTGTAAATTATCTAGGTTAACCTAATTGATTGTATAGATACTCTTTTTCTCACCATCCAGCCGGCCCTAATCTCCTACCACTCTCCTCTTTATTTCAATTCATCTCTCTCTCTCTCTTCATTTTGGTCGGATTTGAGGGCTCTAGAATAGCATCTCTTCAACTTCAATCTCAAGCTCCTCCCATGGCTCCCCCTTCACCAGCCCTTCGTTTCCACTCCTAGACATGTTCACTCTCTCTCTCTTAACTTCCGGCGCTTCTTGTTCACCATCTTCTTCCTCTTTTTGCCGAATCTGAGAGCAACTTCCCTCCTCTTCTCCTCAACCTCCAATTCCGGGATCTCTCATGGCGGAATCGACCTCGAGCATCGGAGCGCCGACGACCTCGCTTCTCTCTCCCGTCCTCACATTGGATCTGAACGCCGGAGCCTGTGCCCTCCTCTCCTCCCACTGGCGACTCTCTCTGCCCAACCTTCTCTCTTGCCCGACCTCGACGAAACCCGTGCACCGCCGATGAGTCGAGCTCGCCAGAATCGACACCTTCCCTCTCCTGGGTTCCCCTTTCTCCACCCTCTTTCTGTCTCGAATGAGGAGCTGAGCAAGGCGACCTTCAAGCTCGTCCGCCAGCATCGACCCTAGCAATGTTGGAGGACCCGTGCCACCCCGAACACCGACGCCGAGCTCAGTCGCCCTTGACCACCTCCCTCCGTTCGGCGACCTTCTCCCCTGAGCGGGAAGACCCAACACCAACGAGCCTTGAACCGGACTGAGCTGGGATCCGAACCCTCGACCTCTACGGGATCTGGGTATATCTCCTTGGGTCCCTCTTGGCTTGAATTGCAAATTCAAAAATAAACTATTGAACAAATTTAGTTTAATTAAGATGATTTCGGATGGATTGATGGGCTATGTTTGGCTTCCTTGTTGTTACTGTTTGCGTTGGTTTGGTCTGATTTAATTACTCACTCAATTTGCCATTAATATCATAGTAGTTAGTTTGGCTTGTTTTATTGATCAAATCGGGAATAAACTAAACAAGTAAGAATGGAGAATGTGGACTATAATTAATACTAAATTTAAGCTGAATTATCCCTTATATTCTAGCATTTTAGGAAGTGATGTTGCTGATTGACTTAATATTTGGTTAAAGTTTAACCCCTGAGTTATATTGATAAAGTGTTATTATGACCAATAATAAGTCTCATTTATAATAAGAATTTAACTTATGTTGTAAATTTTACGATTCATAAGTTATGGCCTTAAGTATAGAAGAGACAAGATTATATGATGTAGTTCGGTAAAACAGGTTGACTTGTCACCTAGAGGGTCGATTAGTAGAATCACTTACTTGATGCGCTCGTTAGATAAACTTGACTATGTGCTAAAAATATATAAAAGACTGAATTAATGTTTGGTGATATAAGGAACTTCTAGCTAGGTTATAAGATTTGTTGTGAGTTAAAATCACTTTAACTTGAATGTAATTAAATCAGATTTAAGTTATTGTGAGGTATAAACCGACCTAGAATAAGGACTACCTGAGGTATGAATTAATAGCTTGTCTTGATAAGTGAATTGGACTACTAGATCAAAAGATGTGTAGTTATGCCTTGTGATCTTGTTGAGTAGGTTGGTTTAGTCATATAAAGTGGATATAGTATGATCTTGTTAAATTGTAAGTTGTTACTTAGAAAATCTATAATTAGGATAACCGGCTTGGGTACCCTTTCGATGACCTAGCGAAGTGTATAATGGAAAATGGGATAGGATTCTTCGTATAAAGACATACTTTTAAGTGTGAGTGTTTTATTTGAATGTCATCTGATTAATGTTCTTGATTAGTAAGATAAGAGTAGTTAAGATATGATCAAATGTATAAGGTTGTATATATACAAGAAAGATCTTGAGCACTTGTTAGGCTTGTGAGCTTGTTGTTGTGCTTTTGAGTTATGAATTTAGATAGTAAGGCTATATAAAAGATGTTCTTACAAATTATTATGTTCGTGTGCTTTAAGCTTGATTGTAGTGCTTTGATGTTGAGTAGTTCTTATAGTTGAGATTATAAATGAATTCTTGAAATACCAACTCACCTTGGTTACTTATTAAGCATGATTTGTTATGCGAGTTTTGATAAATAACACTTGTTGATCCTTGGTGTTGAGAACTTATGATTTTGGTTAAGTATTTGAGGATTTGATAAATTATGAATTACTTGAGCAATTGTTAAGCAAAACCTGAGTTCGATCTGTTGTAAGATGTTTGAGTGATGATATTGGTCAGGATTTGAGTTAAGTTTTATACTTGATGAGAACAAGGTTAATTGAGAATGATGGTTATGATGAAAAATGCGAGGTTACTTGGATAAAATATTATTTAGTCTTGTGATGACTTGAAAGCCTGCTTGTGTGTTAATTAAATGTGTATTGATGAGCTATTCCTCGCTTATTATTTGCTAGTGTGATTGGATGATTATCTGAGTGGCTTGTTTGCTAATGGATAATTCTCTGAGTGGCTTGTTTGCTGGCTAATTGGATGTGAAGACTCCATGTAAGTTTCCTACGGGAGCTTACTCAGTAACCAGGACCTCATGCCTGATGTGTCATATAGTATGTAGGTGTTGCATCTACATAAAAGCATGTCATGTAGTATCATGCTTAGGAATTACACTTATGAATGAGCATCCCTATTCTTTATGCGTTTGAAAAGAGAACGGCCATTATCTATGAGTCCTTAGAGTCGTTGCTAGGGTCATTGGGGCATTCTTGTTTCATATCGATTTGGTCCCAGTCGAGTCTTATATTATGATATGGCTGCGGCGGTGACCGAGCGTCCTACCTCGGAGTTGGGTACGAACATATGATGGCTGCGGCACCGACCGAGTGTCCTACCTCGGAGTTGGGTACGGACATGTATGACCCCGGAGTGGGCACATATATGGAGATTAGGGATATGCCACTTGGCATTCTGTGTGGATCCATTTAATTATTTTATGTATATATATAAACTGTCAGCATGCTTATGTGATTTAAATTCCGTACTGCACTAGAACATCCTTTATATTAGGTATAGGTGTGTTATATGTCCTCAGCGAGGTCTTTAGGGCCCGCATGCGTCTCTTGGCCTGACTTCGTGGATAGTTTCAAGTACCCGCACCCTTTTGCTTGCTGATTGCTTCTATGTCGGGGTTTCCTCATGGGACGAGTGTTAAGAAGATTTCGTACAACCTTGACTTTATAAATGTTTTGGTTTAGTTGGACATTTATAAGCAATGTATATTTATATTGATTTAAACTCGTTTTGTCTCTTTTGAGTTTTGACTAGTTGAATTAGGACAGGATTATAAGTTGAAGAGAATAAATAAACATCTCGTACTTGGATTGCTAAGATATGGCAGAGGGATATTTCTTCCCTCTAAACGTAACCCGGGTTTTATAATCTGGGCCGTTACAGCACTCAAATCCCAACAAAAGAACCAATTTCGTTCATTTTGGTTCCAATTTGTACACATATTTCAACTCAAACAACAAAATCAAAGACAATCAAAGAACAGACACAAAAAAACAACCAATTTCGTCAATTTTCATTCCAATTTCAAACCATAACAAATCGCAAACAAATCAACCAATTTCGTTCATTTTTGTTCCAATTTGTACACATATCCAACCCTAATACTTATAAATTTAGAAGCAACCTCTTTGTAAAATAATGAGCCACGTTTCCACCTTTTCACCAAAATTAAAAACCGTTCCTATGAGCCACGTTATACCCCTCCCTAATTCTATTCAACCGCTCAACTCCACTTTCTTCCTCAAATCGTTTTTCCTCAAATCTCCTTCTTTTAACCCTGAATCTCATCGCCGGTTTCGTACATCTCCTTCTCTGAACCCACTTCACTAATACGAGTCTAAGAAGAATATATTTGGTCAGGGAGTCTACGAAGAAGATGAGAGGTGTCATTGGAAGACTACTCAGAAAGCCCAAGCCAAAGTTCATCCCACTCTCTTCCACCTACTCAACCTCCTCCGGCAATGGATCCGGCCGAGGGGGCACCGTCCCGTCCCGATTCCAGTTCATAACCAACCAGCCGGAAACGCCCAAATCTGGCGAGGCATCAGGCGTTCCGGCCCAATCTGCTGCCCCAATCCCCGGGCGCGACCACGGCAGAGGCAAATCCTTGCCTTCCTGTCCGTTTCTCCCGTCTTTCAACGCATTTGCTACTCCGGATCCTATCCCTTCGCTCTCTCTCGGTTGCACAAGCCATAGGTACTCTCTTTGTCTCTATGCTCTATTCATTCTCCCAATTGCAAACTCTAAGTTGATTACCTACTACATGAAGAACGATTAGGGATTGGAAATTTGGAAGAAGTGAATGTTTTTCGATGAATGCCTCTAAGATGTTCAACAAAATGCCAATACACTCAAAGACTAGGTTCTCCTCTAATCCGATTCGAAAGGTTTGGGGGGTCTGGGCAAAGGAATGAGAACGATGTTCCTTCTTTCGATGATTCGTTACCTAGATTTGGTAGGAGTAGATATCCTAGTGATAGGTATCTTGAAAAGCTAATTCAAGTACTCAATTTAATCTCTAATTCCTTTTTTTTTGCTTATATGTTAGTCTTTGCTCAAGCATGCCATGTTATTCTATTGGTTGGATATGCCTAAAATTTATCATCACTCTATATGAATGATGCTGAAACCCGCAAGTCCAATCTATTGATTATTCTCACTTGAGCTTTGGTAGCTTTGCATCTGTGGTGAACGCTCCCTTTTCCTAAAATTTTGCATTTGGACCTGAAAAAAGCAATACAGAGGAGACCTCCATGACCGCTGAGGCTGCATTGGTGGGGCACACTGATACAAGGTAGGCTTGTATTTATTCTGTTTTCTACAACAATGTAGTTTGAAAATCTGAAAATAATTGTTTTATGATATTTTGCAGGAATGTAGAGTATTATGACAATGAGCATCTGCGAACTATTTCAGATGGAGATATTGATGTACATATTTGTACCTCTTTTTATTGCATCTTTTGACTTCATATTTCATTCGATTTCCAAAGAAAATGTCCAAAAGAATATAAACTTGTGTAAGAATGGGCTGAAATACAAGAAATAGGGTCTGCACAAGCTTTTGAGCTAACCATGCAAGAATTCGAGGGAAATCGGAGTCAAAACGAAGAAGCCAAGTGAAGCTGAGCAGAGGTCGATATCGACCTTAAACATCGATATCGACCATAGTTGTCGACACACCTCCTGAGTGTCGAGATAGACCACACAGACCAACCAAGAAGGTACTCGATATCGACCTTCAACGTCGATATCGACCTCAACATAGACATCGAGTGGAGATGGACAGGTCGAGAAGGAACAGAGACATCGATATCGACCTCTATGGTCGATATCGACCTTATCTCGACAGAAGATAGATCCGATTTTGAGACTCGGATTATGAATTCTATCATCAAGGCCACGGATTATCTTGTGCTTTAGATAGTTTGCAGCTGGAATTTATCTTTTCTTTTAAGTTTTATCAAGTTAGTAAGATTTTATCAAAATAAAAGACATATCCTAATTGTTTGGATAGAGTTCATAGTTTAGATAAGAGTTACAATCCTTAGATAGCGAGGATTAGTAGCCTATAAATAAAGCCCTAGGGGGCTGGCATTGAATCATCCATCAACACATCCAATTATATTCAATAGAATTAGAGAGAAGTTTTAGGGTTTGGCGTTTGCGAAAGCCGACGTTGAGTTGTAAAGCTTCGGAATTTATAGTTTAATGCAAGTTTATTTCTTTCAATCAATGATGAGTTCCATGATGAGAAGCGAGTAGTCCTCCAAAGCTCTTAGGGTCGGGGTGAGCCCGACGTTAGCCATGCGTGCTTGAGGTAAGTGTTAGATGTTGATATCGTTGTGTCTATATCATCTCCTACGATTCTGTGTTTAGTCCTAATGGAAAGAAAAGGGATTCATGCTAAGAACTTGAGTTATAAACATAAAATTGGTAGAGACAATTAGGTTTATTTGCAAGAGTAATCCTAAGAGTTGGTGTACGGAGAAAGCTTGTCCCTCAGATGAAATAGCGCAATTGTCCGTCTTATTTATCTTATCGCATGCATTGGTTAACGTTGTGGTAAACCCTAATCCTAGGAGTTGCTATTTACATAGTTTATACACATAAAAACGGCTGTTTTATTTCTGTTCACCGCATCCTCATTCATCCTAAAGTGTTTGGCCTTTCTTTGCCGACGAAGAACTAACCCACTGCAGGAGAACATAGATATCAACCACAGACGTCGATATCGACCACGGTGATAGATCGACGGTCTTCTGAGTCAATCTCGAGACTCCTGGGTCACTGCTGCTGAACATCAAAATCGACCCTTTGTATCGACTGGCAGACTTCTGATCCAGTCGATTTCGTGGACTAACATCGATATCGACCTTTTTAGTCAATATCGACTGCTTGTTTTTGTCTCTGCAGGTCTTCTGTTGTAGAAAAGATCGACAGCGGAGGTCGACATCGAGCACCAAGGTCAAAATCGAGGCTTCTGGTCGACGCAAGACGTGAGATTTCCGACGCTACTAGGATCCCGCTGACACGCCTCCTCGTGGATCGATCCTGACTACCCTTCCACTACGACGGGAGGAAGTCTTGTAATTATTTGCATAGGCTAGGAGTCGGTTTACATACACATCTTTATATTTGTATCAGAGATACTCGACCTTCCTCATGCTTAACAAATTGGCGCCGTTGCTGGGGAGACAATCAATTGCGCCCTAGTAGTCTATCTCACGTCTCTACCTAGTTTGGTTTTGCAGGTGTATGCGACGCACTGATCGCCCACCTGAATTTGAAGGAGTAGACGACCCTGAGCGCTGTTTCCATCTAAGAGCCCACGCTCAAAGAATCATGGCGGACAACGCACACCAGGCCGCACTAATTGAACAACTAAGGAAGCAGGTTGAGGACTTAGCGACTAGAGAGGCGGCACTTAAGGAGCGCGCAAATAGGGAGGAGGAAGGCCGAAGGCAAATAGAAGCCCAAATCAATGCCCTCCCTTGGAATGCCAAGCAATATATGCACCCCGCTCTCACAGTGCCTGAATCGGCGATTCTTATCCCTGCCTCTAACTTTGAAATTAAACCTAACTTCCTAACTAAAATAAGAAGGCATCAATATGAAGGAAAACCTAATGAATGCCATATGGCACATATTTCAACCTTCTTAGACCTCTATGATACTATTACTGATGTACAAAGTCTTGAATATGTCAAACTAAAAGCCTTTCGTTGGTCTCTTACAGTAAAAGCATTGCAGTGGTTGGAAAGCTTAGCCCCAAGATCGCTCTGCACCTGGAATGAAGTCAAGGACGCGTTCCTCAATAAGTTCTTCCCTCCTTCTAAGACGGCGTTGATCCGACAGAAAATCACGGCTTTCAAACAAAAGCCTGGAGAGGCTCTGGCGACTGTTTGGGAAAGGTTTAAGGACCTACTACGATCATGCCCGACGCATGGCCAACCACCGTACGTGATTCAGGAAATCATTTATAATGCTCTTGATGCTGCAAGCAAGGAGAGGATCAACACTTACACCTCCTATGGCTACCTTGAACTCGCTCCACAAGAGGCTTGGGAAACCATAGAGAGGTTGGTGGAATTCGATAACACATATGGGACTCCTGAGGCTTCCGACACATCATCATCGTCGAGGCCTGCCCCATCTATGCCCTTATATGAACCCTCCAATGTAATCGATCCGGACGTGAAGGAGCAATTGCATAGAGATCAACTTCGAAAGCTACAAAAGCAAGTGAGGTTCCTTTCAGCGAACCAAGATTGCATTGAATACGGATCGCAGTGGCACACCACCATCGAGTTCCCCCATGCTGAACAAGTACAACTAGCGGAGACTCATCAGGAGGCGCGCTACATGAGGGGTCCCAATTACCAATATTGGGGAGACCAAAGGTTCCATCAACCACAAAGGAACCCGGTTAACCCTAGGGACCCCCCGCCTTATAGAGCTCCTGGGCACCCGGAGAGAGACCAAAAGAAGGATGATCTTCAACTTGTGCTGGATGAGATAAGGCGGAACCAAGCTAAGAATGATCAATCCAACAATGCTATCCATTCTCAACTCAATCACCTTACCATAAGGATTGGGGAGATGGATATTTGGAAAAAGAACGTAGAGACCCAACTGGGTCAATTGGCGGCGCAAATCCCTAGACCGTCCGGAACGTTCCCCGGGCAACCCACTACAAATCCTAAGGGGCAATCCGGGATGGGCCATGTCGCAGCCATGCAATTAAGGAGTAGCAACAAAGTACAAAAGCCACGAACGGAAGCGGAGGAGAGAGCAGCAGACCCAGTCGACATCGACAGACCAGTCGATGTCGATCCAGAGGTCGATATCGACCACCATGTCGATCCAAGGGTCGACGTCGATGACACTGCAGAGCCTGAAGAGCCACAAAAGAGGTCGACATCGACCATTCCAGTCGATATCGACCAGAGCCCAGACGACATCGATGTTCAGCAGGCCCCTCCGAGCTCCGTTTTGGCCCCTCCACCAAAGAAGACGTTGCCATTCCCATCCAAAGCATTGGAGGATCCCACCAAAGGTAAGTTTAGGCGCTTTGTAAAAATTTTTCAAGGTCTTAATGTTACCATTCCTCTTACAGAAGCCCTAAGCGAGATGCCCGCCTATGTGTGATTCCTGAGAGACATCCTTAGCAAGAAGAGATCCATGGCAGAGATCGCAGAGGAATGCTCAAAGATGGACTTCCCTGAGAAGAGGAGTGATCCAGGGAAGTTTGCAATCACCGTGGGACTTGGCCAGCATCGTTATAAAGCCCTATGTGACCTAGGGGCAAGCGTAAGTCTTATGCCTCTTTCTATTTGGCAAAAGGTAAACCTTGGGGCTCTTGAAGCTGTGGACATGAAACTCTATATGGCTGACAACTCATTCGTCAAGCCCACAGGTATAGTTGATGACATTCCTGAAAAGGTAGGTAAGTTCTTTGTGCCTACAGATTTCATTGTATTGGAGATGACTGAAGATCCTGTAGTGCCTATTATCCTTGGTAGGCCTTTCTTAGCTACTGTTGATGCCAATATAAATGTACGTCGAGGATTACTAACCTTTACTATAGGGAACAAAGTGATAGAATTCTGTTTCAACCCAACCATGAGCGAAACAAAGCACTTGGAGCAAGTAGTCCTCTCGCCGGCTAAGGAAAAGCTTAGAAAATTTTTGTTGGCAAGGACGGAAATAGCAAGCAGGGTCGACATCAACTGGAACCAGTCGATATCGACTAAGAACATCGAAATCGACCCCCCTTGGTCAAAATCAAGAATGCCAGATTGTTGCCAGGAGCTTAAGTATGGGGTCATAGACGTCGATATCGATCCCCACATGTCGAAATCGACCAGAGCACTCGAAATCGACACACCTTGGTCGAAATCGACCACCCCTCAGCCCGAAGAGTTCTGTTTCGGCCCCAAACAGGTAAGCCCAGGTATGACTCCCAACCCTCCTCTGTCCTTTATTGATGAATCAATTAAACCAATTATTGATAATTCAACTCAAGAGAGGGTCAAAGCTCCATGGTTTGCCTATATTGCTAAAGTTAGGTCAAGAAAGAGAAGGAAAGCGCCCAAAGAAGAACTTAACATCAAAGAAGCCTTGGTCGCCGAGCTTAGATACTACCAAGAGGACCTAGATGATCCAGGACAAGGCTCACGCTTGAAGGGTCCCTACATAAAAGGCTCGTGAAGAATTGACGGAGAAGTCGGCCTAGCGACTCAAAACTCTAGAGCTTGTACATAAAACTTGATTTTTTTCATAGATGGTTTTTAGGATTTGACTTTGGCTTTTTAAACTTTTAAAATTGAGATAATTCGTGGCTTTAACTATATTTCTAAACCAAGATTTCAGGTTGTTAAGCAAAAAGAAACGACGAAGAAGGAAAGAAGCTTCTGCGGAGGCAGTCGAAATCGACCAGTGATGTGCCCGCAAATATCAAATATATGGGTCTGCACGAGTTTCTATGTGATTTCGCAGAAAACAGGATAAAAATGGACGAATTCGAAAAGAGCGGAAAAAGAACTCGAAGCTAGTCTTCTGAAGAGGTCGAAATCGACTGGGGACCTCGACATCGAGTGCATCAGAGACATAGGAATCGAGCAGGAAATGAAATAGAGCATGTCGATACAGAGAGGTCGATATCGACGTCTAGAGGTCGATATCGATGTTTCCAGATCGAGCTAAAAGATAGAAGTCGAGTGCCAGTTCGAGTAGGAGAAGGAGAGCTCGAGATAAAGTTTTGAAGGGGTCGATATCGATGTTCAAGGTCGATATCGACCATGCCAGCAGAAGAATCCGACTCAGATCTTGATAGAATTCTATCTAAAGCTTGCACGTCTATCCAAAAGTCGAGATTTATTATCTTCAATACCAGATCTATCATCAGAAGGCTGATTTACCATAGGAGTTTTAGTTTTTACTTTTATTTAAGTTTTATCTTAGAGAATAAAGATAAAGTTTTGAGTCTTTATCGACATCTATAAATAGAGGCCAATAGGGCTGAGTTTAGGCATTTAATAACATCCAATAACATCTAATTATGCAGAGAATTTCAGTTTCAATAGTAGTAATGAGTTAGAGAGAGAGAGAGAGAAGGCCGAGTGAAGTTTGTAAAGCGAGAGCGGAGTGGCTTGTTCGGTTTTACTTTCTTTCGAAGTTTTAATTCAAAGTAGCTTTCTTTCAATAACAATGATGATGATGTGCATGATGAGGAGCGAGTAGTCAACCAACTTATAGGGTCGGGGTGAGCCCGACGATAGCAATGTGAGGTAAGTGCATCAAAGGTATGACTTTTATGCGATTCCGTCTTCTATCCCATGCATGATCCTTTGCGAAAGTTAGGGAGATTCATTATTTGCATTATTGAAGCGAAAGCCACTCATATTGTGAACTTGAATTGCTCATGAATTGGATAGTAACTCTTAGGAACTTTACGAGAGCCTCTAATCACCTAAGTGTTGATAACGAAAGTTATTTGACGGAAAGGCATTAAATTTCATAACTTTAGCATAAAACTTGCATTTTTATCGTTGTGGCATGAAACCCCGACTTTGGAAGATTTTTAGTTAATTTAAATCAACATAAAAGTCTTAGTTTTGTTTCTGATCATCCTCCTTTCCCATTCTATTTTCTTTGGATTCTTTTCCGACAAATTGGTTACGAAAACAGTTTTTGTGACAAGCGTAGAAATCGACTGTAAGGGTCGATATCGAGGTCTAACGTCGATATCGAGGTCTCTGCTCGACGTCGACTTTGCTGCTTTTGTCTTCTGCATGAACTGCGCTAGGAAATCAACCAGAACTGAGGTCGATATCGACCAGATTACTCGATATCGAGTGTCTTCTGAGGTCGAAAGCTTTGATCGTGAATACAACAAGGGAAGCGCTGACATACCTCCTTGTGGATTCGATCCTGAATTACTCTACTACTACAAGGGAGGGGATTCTTGTATTATTTGTTTGGGACAGGGAGTTAGCCTAGTTGTGCATTGTTATATTTAAATATTTGAATCTCCTACATACCCCCCGTAGTGAACAAATTGGCGCCATTGCCAGGGAAGCAATCAATCGCCACCTAAGTTAATCACGATCTTTTGAGCATATTTTGCAGGTTTATGCGACGTTCTGATCGCGGACCTATCCTGGAACCAATCAACGAGCCTGAATGTTTCTACCATCTTCGTAACAAAGCAATTCGCATCATGGCTAACAACGAAACGCAGACCGAAACCATAAAGAGGTTGAGGAAGGAAATCGAGGACCACAATGCTACAATTGCTGTTGAAAGGGCCGCCGCTGCTGCTGAGCGAGCCCGTGCTGATAGGGAGGAGGATGCGTACAGACAAGCCCAAGAGCGGCTAAATCAGTATCCACAAACGGCGATGCAATACATGCATCCGCCGCTTCATGTTCCTGAATCCGCTATTTTAATTCCTCACTCCAACTATGAAATAAAAATTAAATTCCTATATGAGATAAAAAGAAATAGTTTTGAAGGAAGACCTAATGAATGCCCCTTGCAACACATCTCTACTTTTATGGACTTTTGTGAAACAGTTGCTGATGGAGTAAACATAGAGTATGTGCGATTAAAATCTTTTCGATGGACTTTGGCAGGGAAGGCATTACAGTGGCTTGAAAGTTTGGCTCCACGCTCTCTGAGGACATGGGCGGAGGTGAAAGATGCCTTCTTGAACAAATTCTTCCCACCTTCTAAAACGGCGATGCTGCGACAAAGGATCACGACTTTCAAACAAAAGCCAGGTGAAACCCTAGCACAGGCGTGGGAGCGATTTAAGGACTTGCTGAGATCATGCCCGACGCTTGGGCAACTTCCATATGTCATCCAGGAGATCTTTTACAACGCCCTTGATGCGCCGAATAAGGAGAGGATCAATTCATATACCTCCTATCGGTACATTTAGCTTACACCAACAGAGGCATGGGAGACCATTGAGAGGTTCGTGAACTTTGACAACACTTATGGGGCTGCTGCGGCCTATGATGCAAAGCCTGCCCCATCTATGCCCATATATGAGCCTCCAAGGGAGATAGATCCTGATGTGCGGCAATAATTCCATAACGATCAAACACGCCGCCTTCAAAAGCAAGTCAGGTTCCTGAGCAACAATCAAACTTGTCAGGAGTGTGGCTCAACAAGGCATAACACTAGTGCCTGTCCACATACTGAGCAAGTATCCATAGCGGAACAACATGAGGAGGTTAAGTGGACGAGAGGCTCCTATGGAGGGGCAATCAACAATATTGGGGTGATAAAAGGTTCTATCAACAAAGAGATCCCCCACCATATATGTAAAGACCGAATGTATTTTATATTATTATATTATTATTTTGAGTAATATATTATTATTTTATTCAATCGGTAAAAAAAAATGTGAGAAAACCCGTCCTCGAGTGTAAGTTGATTTTAAAGACATTCCGGCATCGTTTTGAGAATTTAGATTTTAACGGATTTAATTCCACCTTCGAGCTCCGAGTTTGATAAAATTTATTTAATTTCGTTATCTTGTAATTAGTAAATTAAATTTTAATTAAATTCGATTTAGTCGGGATTCGTTCGGGCGAGCGGGTTTCGGGATATTTTTTCGGGTTCAAAATATCTTGTGGGGACCTCTTTTATTCCATATTTTATTTCTCCTTTTCTTTATTCTCTCTCTCTCTCTCTCTCTCTCTCTCTTTCTCTCTCTCCCCTCCCCCACGCCACTGCAGCACCAGCACCTCTTTTCTCAATTTTGGTCCCCTCACCCTCACACACAAATGCCAACCACGCTTCCTGCAGTCCAATTGCAGCATCAACCCTCACATACTCTTCTACCTTCACTCCCTCTGCTTCCCCATTTCCATTTCTCTCTTTCACCTATCCATAGAACCCCTCCATTGGAGCCGAGAGCTTCATTCTCTTTTCCCTGTTTCGGAGTTCCAAGAAGCCGAGCACCACCAACTACCATCTCCTCCTTTCCAGCCGAGAAGAAACAACACCAACATCATCCTCACCTCCTCGGTTGTTCACAAGGGCCCTGAGCCGCCTAGGAGGGCACTGGAGCCGCCGGCGCCGCCACCTCTTCTTCTCCCCTGTTTCCTGAGCATCCAAGCCCCGCAGCCCTATAGCTCTCTCAAACAGCCGAGCACCAGAGCCCTTCCTGTCCAAGCAGTAGCGTCGCACCTCTGTTCCGGAGCCAAGGAGTCGAGCCCAGCAGTAGCTCCTCCGACGCCGAGACGAAGCGCGAGCCCGACCCCCCCTCTTCCTCTGTTTCGATTTGAACAAGGTGAGGTTCGATTCTCCCTCCTTTCTCTTCCTTTTCACCTCCAATGGCTTAAAGGTGGGACTTTAACCCCCCATTCACTCTCCCTAGGCTATCTCCGGCAAGGACCCATCTCCGACGACGCGAATCGAGCTTTTTCGGTGAGCTTCAAAGAACCTCGGTGAGGACTCTCTTTCTCCTCCCTCCTTGTCCTATCTGCGTCTTTAATGTCGGGTTGAGAACGGAGCTCCGGCGAGAGCTCGATTCCTCTCTTTCCTCTTCCTTCTTCGTCGCCTTCCGTTGCGGCGCCGAGCCCTCTTGGCTCTCTGTTTCAGATGTCGAATGGGGGAAGAAGAAAGAGGCCAGGCGGGCCCCCCCTCCTTGCCACATCCGCGCCTAGTCAGCGCATGGGGCCCCCTCTTTTTTTTGATTTTTTGGTTCATTGGGTTCGAAAATGGGCTGGGGTGTGTTCTTGTTTTGGGCCGGATTGATTGGGTTCTTCTTTCTTTTTGGGCTGGCTGGATTGTTATTTTTTTTTGTAATGTTATATATATATACCCATATATGTTATATGATTTTAATTATTCTGATTTTGGGAAAATGAATATATATATTTATATGTTCTGAAATTATTAATATTAATATTTAAAAAGGTTTTAAAAGTGATATTAAGTGATATGGAGTTATAAATATATTTTGGTTTGTTTTAAGAATATATGGATAGTAAGTGTTAAATTATTTGAATATTAATATTATTTTGGGATTGGTTATAATTATAAACTTTGGAAAATTAATCGTTACATATTGTTTATTATTTTAAAATAATAATAATTGGATTACTTAATTGATGCATTTTATGAGGATTTAAACATGTGAGATTGGAAAATTTAAAGTGAATTGTTGGTTTTGACTTATAAATATTGATTGTGAGCATAGGTTATTTTGATGTTTTAATATTGGAATTTATTTATATAATGTTTGAAATAAAATGACGGAATGAGTTCTATTATGTGAGTTGGAGAGAGTTGGTTTTAAAGTTAAATGTTAATGTCAGAATTTGGCCAAGTATGAGTTGAGAAATCATTTTGAATATGAGTTGACTTAAATTGGGATTTATGAGTTCGAAAATATGGTTGGTATGATTTTATCAATGGGTTTGATTGAAAGAATGATTTTGGTCAATTTGATCGTATCGGAAGGATTTTGGAAAACGGTTTTACCATCGGTCGGTTTTGAGGATGTTGAGAACTTGGGTTCGTGTGTATGAATGTTGGTCTGGTAGCTTATGGAAATGACTTGATGATAGGTGTGTATTGCTTTTGGATTGCTTTAGACTTGCATTTGGGCCCTTGCTTGTGTTATCTTGCAGTTCTGCATCAACAGGTAAGTATCCTACGGGACTTACTCAGTAACCTGGACCTCCTGCCTGATGTGTCATGTAATGTGTAGTTTTGTTGCATATTAAAGCATGCCATGTAGTATCATGCTAGGATTGCATTGAACTGAGCATGTGTTTACTTTGTGTGTTTGAAATAGAACGACCGTTATCTGTGATAGTCCTAGAGTCTTTGCTAGGGTCATAGGGTAGCCTAGCCCCATCGGGTGCCCTGAGTCTATCGAGTCGATATGAGCATGATGATAGCCCAGCACCATCGGGCATGTTTAATTTATATTTAATTTATGTTATGATGATGATACCATGGGTGAGTGCACCACCACGAGGATATGCTATGATATAGCAACGAACTGGCCAGTCTCTGCACTAACAGGAAGGGGTGCAGAGGTAGGAGAGGGATATGCCACTTGGCATTGTCTTGGGCCCTTTTACAGTTCTTTTCCGCATATGATATATACTAGGGGCATGATAGTGTGATTTAAATCTTATACCGCATTAGTCATCTTTTATTTAGGCATAGGTATGTTATGTGGCCTCAGCGCGGTCAGAGGACCCGCAGGCGATCACCAGGCCTGACTTCGTGGATAGTGTTAGGTACCCCTCTTGTTGCTCCATGCTTCTATGTCGGGGAAATCTTTTGGCGAATCGAAGAATCCGGCTAATATATTCTAACTTGACAAATGGCAATCACCCGCTTTGTTTTGGTTTTGACCCGGCTCTGCCGTGGCTTTTGTATCTAAACCGTATTTCCGCTTTATTTTCGTTTAAATTGTATTTTTGAGACTTCGACTGATTAGAGGTTTGAAACCTCGACCCGTACCTGAATTGCAACATCCGAACGAAGGTATCCGACCTTCGAAACGTATCCCGGATATTTATATCCGGGCCGTTACAATATAGAGCACCAGGGCACCCTGAGCGGGAGACAAGGAAGGATGACCTGCAAATCATTCTTGATGAGATGCGGAGGAATCACGCTGAGTTCAAACAAGCCAACAACTCCGTCCATACTCAGTTGCAGGGTATCAATTCTAGACTTTGGGAGATCGACGTTTGGAAGTGCAACATGGAGACTCAAATGAATCAATTGGCGGAAGCAATACCCAAAGCGTCAGGATCATTCCCTGGATCCAATATGCCCAACCAAAAGGGCAAAACCACTGGTCATATTGCGGCAGTAAACCTAAGGAGTGGGCGTCAATTACAAACGCCCGAGCAAAAAGCGGAGGACAAGGAGCCAGAACAGACGTCGATATCGACCCCCCTATCGATATCGACCAAGGTGACGTCGAAATCGACCTTCCTGTCGATGTCGACCCTGATGCTGCGTCACCACAGAAATCAACTCCTCCAGTCAATATCCACCCTACTGATGTCGATGTCGACCTCACTGCAGCCGCGGGAAGGAAGAAGGAGTTGCCATTCCCATCTAGAAAGGTGATTAAGGACCCAGCGGAAAAGAAGTTCCAGTGGTTCGTGAAGATGCTCCAAGGACTTAATGTCTCTATACCATTCACAGAGGCACTTCACGAGATGCCATCTTATGTAAGGTTCCTTAAAGACATCTTGGGTAAGAAGCAATCGCTCTCTGAGATCGCAGTGGAGTGTAACAGGTTGGAGCTACCCCAAAAGCGGGGGGACCTAGATAAGTTTTCTATCACTATAGGTCTAGGTCAATTCAAATTCAATGCTTTAGTTGACTTGGGCGCTAGCGTTAGCATGATGCCACTAACCATTTGGCACAAGGTAAAGATAGGTCCTCTAGAGCCCGCGGATGCAAGATTATACATGGTTAACAATACGATAGTTATTCTAACTGGGATAGTGACGGATGTGCCAGTACAAGTAGGTAAATTCTTTGTGCCTGCTGATTTTCTAGTTGTTGATATAGCGGAGGACCCTGCTTGTCCAATTATTTTAGGTAGGCCATTCCTAGCAACCGTCGTTGCAAACATCAGTGTAAAGAAAGGATTGCTCTCATTCACAATTAGTGACGAAGTGATAGAGTATGCCTTCAACAAGACGATGAAAAATCAAGGGCCAATGGAGATAAAATCCATCAATGGTGTCTACATTGCATGTGGAGAGGCAAAGGTAAGAAGTATGACACCGGAGGAGCTTGAGAAGAGGGCCATAGAAGCCCAAGTGGAGGAAGTTGTGGCAATCTTGAACGAAGGAGCCCAACAGAACATCGAAATCGACCCAAGTAAGTCGATATCGACCACTAATGTTCAAGATTCTGTGCCAGGTAATAAGTATGGGGTCGACGGAGGAGGAAAGGAAACATCGAAATCAGGGTCAAGGGTCGATATCGACCATACCCAGCCGAAATCGACCACCATCAGCGCTGAGAAGGGAGGAACGGAGACCTCGATATCGATCTCTGAGGGTCGACATCGACCTGATCATATCAAGCCGAAACTCTCCAAATCGACTGATCCTCCAGGAGTACAACAGGGGTCGATATCGACCTCTGAACATCGACATCGACCTAAGCCACAGACTGAGAAAAAGGTAAGTCAAGGTACGTATTCCTCTTGTTCCATTTCAATTAAAGATTTATCATTATTTGGAAGAGGTGTGCCTTGGCATGTGCGCTTGTGTAGGGTATCCGATGATGATTCGAGTCAATATGAGATAGGAGACAAGGTCTATGTTGCCAAATCCAAGGACCATTGGTTCCCTACAAGATTCAAGGATAAGAATTTAGGACCATTCACGGTGAATCAAATCAATCCCGGCGGAATGCAGCTGCGTGACAAGAAAGGAGTCATATTTGAGGCCCAAGCCACATGGGCTCTGCAGATGCCGCCTTGAAAAGCTCAAAGGAAGAAGTCGGCCTAGCGACTTAAAAATCTAGAGCTTGTAACAAAGACTTAGTTTTGGTTTTAGACAGTTTTACTTTGGTTTTAGACATTTTATTGTTTTGCATATTTGGTTTTATGTTTATTAACAAGTTGTAGGAGTGAGAAAAAGCACACTGAGAAGACATCGAAATCGATGTCTAAGATCGACATCGACCTCAAGGTCGACCTAGTTAGGGTTTGTGAGCCTGAGCCAGAAATCGATATGAACATCGATATCGATGTTAAGGGTCGATATCGACCATCCCTGCTGTCTTCTTCGACTCCTGAAATTTGTGACGGTTTAGTAAGTTTTCTTCTTAACCCTAGTTCTAATACAGTGAGGACACTGTAAATTTTAAGTATGGGGCAGGGGAAAGGCTTACTTGCATATTTATACTTAGTTTAGATTTGCATATTTATTTTAATGCATATTTAAGTTATTTCAAAAAAAAAATGACGACCCCCATCAAAAATTTTGACAAGAGAGGAAGAGTCATGGAAGTATAAAAAAGAGCTCTATGATGCAAAATTAGATTCATTAGAGATATAACATGAAATTGCCTAGTTAAGGGAAGTCTCAATGAAGTGCAAAAAGAGGAAAAAATTAAAGTAGATGAAAATTTAAAGTTGCTTTTGACATGTGCATGATAAGATGGAGGACTTTTTATGAAATTTCCATACATGTGCTCAAGTTCATATCCTAGCCTTACCTATGCATATTTGCAAAAGTCACAAAGCCATATATGAGCCTTATCATGATCACTATTACTCCACATATACACATATTGCCCATTTTATACCTTATACCCTATCCGGGGACAATGTTTGAGAATGGATGTCATCTTTGGAGTTATATGGAGTTGTGCATTATTCATGAAGTTGTTGGCAGGAAAGAAAGGAAAATTTGAAATTATGGAAAATTTAATCCGATCACCTCAGGAGATAAAGGTAGGTCAACCCTGCTCGTTGAGATGTTAGTTCAGCGAGATGGGACACAAGGTGAGGAGTCCGAAGTACTAAGTATCCGGGGCCATTCATTACACCCATGTTTGCGACTCGCGAGAAGCCAGTGCTAAGGTTAGAGAGGTAAAAGCATTATATTGAATAAAAGCATTGAGCGATGAGTGAAAGGTGAGACATTATGAAGAAGGAATGTGAAAGTCTTGGAAAGAAAGTATGATTCCCCGGATTTAACACCACATGGCCAAATATTAGCCCACCTTTAGCCTCTTACCAATCTACTTCTCACAAGCTTGCAAAAGTCCTCTTGATTGTTAATGCTATGTCGCTAAAATCTTTTTTGCATATTACCTCCTTTTATGAGTATGAAATTGCTTTTATGCACAGGCATGGACTTGGTTGACATAAGTACCTTATCAAGGATGGCAATTGATTGTAGGGACATATGAAAAATGAATCTATGATGTTGAGGGTTTACTTTCTTCCCCTGAATGACCATTAAAGGTATTGCTTGGGGACAAGCAAGCTTAAGTATGGGGTGTTTGATGTGCGCGCAAATTGCCATATTTTCTATGCACATGAAAGTCCATTTTATCGTCTTTTGCATGCATATTAATGGGAAAACATGGGATTAGTGTAGTTTAAGCTTAAATATCAAATATATGGGTCTGCACGAGTTTCTATGTGATTTCGCAGAAAACAGGATAAAAATGGACGGATTTGGAAAGAGCGGAAAAAGAACTCGAAGTCTTCTGAAGAGGTCGAAATCGACTGGGGACCTCGACATCGAGTGCATTAGAGACATAGGAATCGAGCAGGAAATGAAACAGAGCATGTCGACAAAGAGAGGTCGATATCGACGTTTGGAGGTTGATATCGATGTTTCCAGATCGAGCTAAAAGATAGAAGTCGAGTGCCAGTTCGAGTAGGAGAAGGAGAGCTCGAGATAAAGTTTTGAAGGGGTTGATATCGATGTTCAAGGTCGATATCGACCATGCCAGCAAAAGAATCCGACTCAGATCTTGATAGAATTCTATCCAAAGCTTGCACGTCTATCTAAAAGTCAAGATTTATTATCTTCAATACTAGATCTATCAAGAGAAGGCTGATTTACCATAGGAGTTTTAGTTTTTACTTTTATATAAGTTTTATCTTAGAGAATAAAGATAAAGTTTTGAGTCTTTATCGACATCTATAAATAGAGGCCAATAGGGCTGAGTTTAGGCATTCAATAACATCCAATAACATCTAATTACGAAGAGAATTTCAGTTTCAATAGTAGTAACGAGTTAGAGAGAGAGAGAGAGAGAGAGAGAGAGAAGGCCGAGTGATGTTTGTAAAGCGAGAGCGGAGTGGCTTGTTCGGTTGTACTTTCTTTCGAAGTTTTAATTCAAAGTAGCTTTCTTTCAATAACAATGATGATGATGTGCATGATAAGGAGCGAGTAGTCAGCCCACTTCTAGGGTCGGGGTGAGCCCGACGATAGCAATGTGAAGTAAGTGCATCAAAGGTATGACTTTTATACGATTCCGTCTTCTATCCCATGCATGATCCTTTGCGAAAGTTAGGGAGATTCATTATTTGAATTATTGAAGCGAAAGCCACTCATATTATGAACTTGAATTGCTCATGAATTGAATAGTAACTCTTAGGAACTATGCGAGAGCCTCTAATCACCTAAGTGTTGATAACAAAAGTTATTTGACGGAAAGGCATTAAATTTCATAACTTTAGCATAAAACTTGCATTGTTATCGTTGTGGCATGAAACCCCGACTTTGGAAGATTTTTTGTTTCTGATCATCCTCCTTTCCCATTCTATTTTCTTCGGATTCTTTTCCGAAAAATTGGTTACGAAAACAGTTTCTGTGACAAGCGTCAAAATCGACTGTAAGGGTCGATATCGAGTTCTAACGTCGATATCGAGGTCTCTGCTCGACGTCGACTTTGCTGCTTTTGTCTTCTGCAGGAACTGCGCTAGGAAATCGACCAGAACTGAGGTCGATATCGACCAGATTACTCGATATCGAGTGTCTTATGAGGTCGAAAGCTTTGATCGTGAATACAACAAGGGAAGCGCTGACATACCTCCTCGTGGATTCGATTCTGAATTACTCTACTACTACAAGGGAGAGGATTCTTGTATTATTTGTTTGGGACAGGGAGTTAGCCTAGTTGTGCATTGTTATATTTAAATATTTGAATCTCCTACATACCCCCCGTAGCAAATAACCAGGCTAGTCGAAATCGACCCCCCAGGGTCAAGCCATCTTCTGGAGTCGACATCGAGGACTCAGGAGCAAAAAGCAGAGGTCGATATCGACCATAATCATCGATATCGACCTTCATCAAGCAGCCCTTGCCTTCATTTTCTTCCTTGACTTCGACAGATGCGGTCGACATCGACCTCTGACATAGATATCGACCTCTGGCATCGACCTAACCTGAAATCGACCTGAATCCACAGGTTGCGCTGTGAGTTTCTCTCTACCCTTGTTTTTCTTTTAATACAGTGAGGACAACATATATTTTAAGTATGGGGTGGGGGAAAAACATGTCTTATGGTCATAACTTGGTTTTCTTCTTCGCATTGCATTCATGTTTAAATTTTTGTTCTTAGTTTTACTTTTATAAAATGTCAAAAAAAAATTTTCAAAAAAAATAGAAAAATGTCAAAAATAAAAAAAAATGCATGTTTATTTTTAAGTTTGTTTTTAAACCCTACTTAGATGTCCTATGATGAAAACTCAATAGCTGACTTGATCATGTAAATCCTATGACATATTTGGATGGTTTAGCCTAAGTCCTTAAAATTTTTATGTAGATTGTGAACTTGTGATGAAATTGAGCACATATGATCCTAGGCTAAAAATCAAATCTAACAGAAATTGTCCTTGTGAGAATTTTGGCCTATAGGGAGAACATAAAAAATCCCTCCGATTTCTTGAGTGTATTTACTCTTCCTTTGCATCTCTAAATGTTGTGATAGTTATTCAAAGCCAATACATAAATATGTCTATGTTTACGAGAATTAAATGATGGAGGCATCTTTTAAGCCATTTTATCCTCTCTTTACCTACCCTGCATTATCTCTGCTTGAAGCCAGAAAATTAGCTTGAGCCTGAAATTACAAACTCCACAAAATTATCCCTAGCCGAATGGAGCCTGACCCCCATTTGGGAACTAAGACTTAGATTGGCTGGACTAATGCCTTGTGGAAAGAAAAAGTGCATATTGTCCAGTTTTGAGCAAGGAAATTATGGGTTGGCGCATATTTACATTTTGTCATATTTTGTAAAAGGATTTTTGGCTCACCATATAAATGCACATAATTTTAGTATTTATTATTTTCGTCAAAAAAAAGATGTATATACGTAGTGCATGAGCCAAAATCCTTAGGTCCTTTATTTTATTTCATACAAGTGTTATATTTTTGGGGTTTCCCTATATACACCGCAAATCCGCGGTTAGCGCTGCTAATACAACGTCAGATATAACGTTGCGGCAACGTTGAAAGTCACGTTGTTACAACGTCTAATCCGACGTTGTCATATGCCAGACACGACGTTGTGAATTGGAGGACGACGGGGCGGGTCGGGCACTTTACAACGTCAAATTAGACTTTGTAAAGTGGGCCTGGGCGGGCCACATAACAACGTCATATTCGACGTTGTGGTATCCCATCACAACGTCCAATCGGACGTTGTTAGTTAGACCATCATAAATACCACAACACTTGTTCCCCGAGGCACATCCCCTACCAAACACTAAACACACATCATGGCATCAAACCCAAATAGCTTTGTTAAACATGGTATGTTTCGTGATGGGACCCGTTTCATTGTTGAAGTGGAGAGACACTGTCGTCCACCCGAATATGATGTTTGCAACTGCAAGCACAAGAACTATAAGCATTTTTTCCGATGCAATCTATTTTCTGTGCAGGGTTGCCGCATCCTCGAGAGGTCACCAAAGTTGCATTTCGGGTGTAAAGAGTGTGACGACGACCCTGCGTCGTACTATATGCGGCTCACCGAGCAGATAACGGATATGCTGACCGTTTTTTACGGCGACGTGTCTCTCACGCGTTGTCGCAGCCTTGCCCAGTATACAGTTAATATGGCAGCACGCCCTGCCCAAGATGAGATGACGATATATGCGTTCCAGCAGGTGCAGATTCGGATATACCCAAACAGTCCTGAGGAGTCCGTCGATAGCTGTTCCGTTTAATATAAGAACCCTTGCTGAAATTTTAAGTTAAAAAATGTTTGCAATCCTTGCTGAAATTTGAAGTTAAAAAATGTTTGTAATTTTCGATTTGGCGCCAACTGATGTTCGTTTTGCTTGAATGATTGTTTTTTTATGGTTTCTACGTCTTGATAACAAAAAACGTACAAGGATGACTAGCAATGTAATAGGGCAACGATAACTGAAAATCGTGTCATGACTCTTAAACATGGTATAGGGGACGACCTTCCTGAACCCGCAATTCTCTAAATCTATCAAATTGGTCTTGGAAGCAAGTATCCCATCCGTTGACGCTCGGGTAATGGTATGCCATCCATTCATGTGTTGGAGGAGGTAAAGGAGCGTTGCAATGTAACCATATCTGCAATAAGTATATTAGAATGTTAAGTTAGGTAATTTATGGATGAGATGCAGTTGAAGTGAGAGTAACCCATATCATACTCACCGCTGCGAAATGATCTTGGTTCCCGATGCAGGCCAGGCCTAGTATGGCCTCGTTGGGTGCGTCATTTGGTTGTTCGGTGTACATAGGGAGGCATGTGAATGGCATGTGCCAAGATAAGATGACAAGGGGCACTGTTCGCTTATGGGTTGCGGGGTGTAAGTAGGAGAATAAAATAAAGCACAACTAGACTATCTCCCTATCCCAAACAAATAATACAAGAATCCCCTCCCTTGTAGTAGTAGGGTAATTCAGGATCGAATCCACGAGGAGGTAGGTCAGCGCTTCCTTTGTTATACTCACGATCAAGGCTTTCGACCTCAGCAGACACTCGATATCGAGTATACAGGTCGATATCGACCTCAGTTCTGGTCGATTTCCTAGCGCAGTTCCTGCAGAAGACAAAACAGCAAGTCGACGTCGAGCAGAGACCTCGATATCGATGTTAGTCCTCGATATCGACCCTTAAGGTCGATTTCGATGCTTGTCACAGAAACTGTTTTTGTAACCAATTTGTCGGAAAAGGATCCGAAGAAAATAGAATGGAGAGGGAAGATGAATAGAAAGGAAACTAAGACTTTTATGAAGAATTTAATTAATTAAAAGGCTTCCAAAGTCGGGGTTTCACGCCACAACGATAACAATGCAAGTTTCATGCTAAAGATATGAACTTAAATGTCTTTCCGTCAATAACTTTCGTTATCAATACTTAGGTGATTAGAGGCTTTCGCATAATTCCTAAGAGTTACTATCCGATTCATGAGTAATTCAAGTTCGCAATATGAGTGGCTTTCGCTTCAATAATGCAAATAATGAATCTCCCTAACTTTCGCAAAGGATCATGCATGGGGTAGAAGACGGAATCGCATAAAAGTCATACCTTTGATGCACTTACCTCACGTTGCTATCGTCAGGCTCGCCCCGACCCTAGAAGTGGGTTGACTACTCGCTCCTCATCATGCACATCATCATCATTGTTATTGAAAGAAAGCTACTTTGAATTAAAACTCCGAAAGAAAGTACAACCGAACAAGCCACTCCGCTCTCGCTTTACAACTCCACTCGGCCTCATCTCTCTCTCTCTATTCTCTATTGCAACTGAATTTGTCTCTAAAACGGGCTCCCTAAACTCAGCCCTATTGGCTTCTATTTGTAGATGTCGATAAGGACTCGAAACCTTATCTTTATTCTCTATGATAAATTAAAACAAAGTAAAAAAACTAAAACTTCATGGTGAAATCAGCCTCCTCATGATAGATCTGGTGTTGTTGATAGGAAACCTCGACCTTTGGATAGATATTGCAAGCATTGGATATAATTCTATCGAAATCGGAGTCGAATTCCTCTGCTGGCATGGTCGATATCGACCCTTAGACCTCGATATCGACCCCTCCAAAATCTTATCTCGAGCTTCTCCTTCTCCTACTCGAACTGGCACTCGACTTCTATCAACTTGGTCGATCTGGCAGCATCGATATCGACCCCCAGACGTCGATATCGACCTCTTCTGTGTCGAAATGCTCTGTTCCCTTTTCTGCTCGATTCCTATGTCTCTGATGTACTCGATGTCGAGGTCTTCAGTCGATTTCGACCTCTTCAGAAGACTTCGAGTTCTTTTTCCGCTCTTCTGAATTCATCCATTTTCATCCTGTTTTCTGCGAAATCACATGGAAACTCGTGCAAACCCATATATTTGACATTTAAGCATAAACTACACCGTTCCCACGTTTTCCCATTAATGTGCATGCAAAAGACAATAAAATGAATTCATATGTGCATAGAAAATATGGTAATTCTAATGAATCTAATTTTGCATCATAGAGCTCCTTTTTTTTTTTACTTCCATGACTCTTTCTTTTCCAAAATTTTTTTTTATGGGGGTCATTTTTTATGCATTAAAATAAATATGCAACTCTAAACTAAGTATGAATATGCAAATAAGCCTTTCCCCCACCCCATACTTAAAATTTACAGTGTCCTCACTGTATTAGAACTAGGGTTAAGAAGAAGACTTACTAAACCGTCACGAATTTCAGGAGTCGAAGAAGACAACAGGGAAGGTCGATATCGACCCTTTACATCGATATCGATGTCTCTCTTGATTTTTGCCCAGGCTTCAGGGTGATTCGGCCTCGATCACAAACCCTATCCATGTCGACCTTGAGGTCGATTTCGATGTCTGACATCGATTTCGATGCCTTTATGTGTGCTTTTCTCTCTCCTGCAATTTGAAAACTAAACACAAAATATGCAAAACAATAAAGTGTCTAAAACCAAAACAAAATCTGTCTTAAAACCAAAACAAAGTCTTTGTTACAAGCTCTAGATTTTTAAGTCGCTAGGCCGACTTCTTCCTTTGCGCTTCTCAAGGTGGCATCTGCAGAGCCCATGTGGCTTGGGCCTCAAATATCACTCCTTTCTTGTCCCGCAGCTGCATTCCCCCGGGATTGATTTGATTCACCGTGAGTGGACCTAAGTTCTTATCCTTGAATCTTGTAGGGAACCAATGGTCTTTAGACTTGGCAACATAGACCTTGTCTCCTATCTCATATTGGCTTGAACCATCATCGGATACCCTACATAAATGCACATGCCAAGGCACACCTCTTCCAAATAATGATAAGTCCTTAATTGTAATTGAACAAGAGGAATCCGTACCTTGACTTACCTTCTTCTCAGTCTGTGGCTCAGGTCGATGTCGATGTGCGGAGGTCGATATCGATCCCTGTTGTACACCTGTAGGATCAGTCGATTTGGGGAGTTTTGACTCGATATGATCAGGTCGATTTCGACCCTCAGAGGTCGATATCGAGGTCTCCTTGCCTCTCTTCTCAGCGCTAATGGTGGTCGATTTCGATAGGGTGTGGTCGATATCGACTCTTGACCCCGATTTCGATGCTTCCTCTTTTCCTCCGTCGACCCCATACTTATGACCTGTCACAGAATCTTGAACATTTGTGGTCGATATCGACTTACCTGGGTCGATTTCGATGTTCTGTTGAGCTCCTTCGTTCAAGATTGCTTCAACTTCCTCTACTTGGGCTTCATTGATGGCTTTTATCTCCATTGGCCCTTGACTTTGCACCGTCTTGTTGAAGGAATACTCTATTACTTCATCACTAATTGTGAGTGAGAGCAATCCTTTCTTCACGCTAATGTTGGCATCGACGGTTGCTAGGAATGGCCTACCTAAAATAATTGGACAAGCAGGGTCCTCCGCTATGTCAACAACTAGGAAATCAGCAGGGACAAAGAATTTGCCTACTTGTACTGGCACATCCGTCACTATCCCAGTTGGAATCACTACGGTATTGTTAGCCATGTACAATCTTGCATCCACGGGCTCCAGAGGACCTATCTTTACCTTGTGCCAAATGGTTAGTGGCATCATGCTAATGCTAGCGCCCAAGTCAACTAAAGCATTAAATTTGAATTGACCTAGACCTATAGCGATAGAAAACTTACCTGGGTCCGCCCGCTTTTGTGGTAGCTCCAATCTGTTGCATTCCTCTGCGATCTCATAGAGCGATCGCTTCTTACCCAAGATATCCTTAAGGAACCTTACATAAGATGGCATCTCGTGAAGTGCCTCTGTGAATGGTATAGAGACATTAAGCCCTTGAAGCATCTTCACGAACCGTTGGAACTTCTTTTCCGCTAGGTCCTTAGTCACCTTTCTAGTTGAGAATGGCAACACCTTCTTCCTTCCTGCGGCTGTAGTGAGGTCGATATCGGCAGCAGTAGGGTCGATATCGACTGGAAGAGTCGATTTCTGTGATGACGCAGAATTAGGGTCGACATCGACAGAAGGGTCGACATCGATGTCACCTTGGTCGATATCGACAAGGGGGGTCGATATCGACGTCTGTTCTGGCTCCTTCTCCTCCACTTTTTGCTCGGGCGTTTGTAATTGACGCCCACTCCTTAGGTTTACTGCCGCAATATGACCTGTGGTTTTGCCCTTTTGGTTGGGCACAGTGGATCCAGGGAGTGATCCGGACGCTTTGGGCATTGCTTCCGCCAATTGACTCATTTGAGTCTCCATGTTGCGCTTCCAAACGTCGATCTCCCAAAGTCTAGAATTTATGCCTTGCAGCTGAGTATGGACGGAGTTATTGGCTTGTTTGAACTCAGCGTGGTTCCTCCGCATCTCATCAAGGATGATTTGCAGGTCATCTTTCTTTGTCTCCCGCTCAGGGTGCCCTGGTGCCCTATATGTTGGGGGATCCCTTTGATAGAACCTTTGATCACCCCAATTTTGTTGATTGCCCCCTCCATAGGGGCCTCTCGTCCATTTGACCTCCTCATGTTGTTCCGCCATGGATACTTGCTCAGTATGTGGACAGGCACTGGTGTTATGCCTTATTGAACCACACTCCTGACAAGGTTGATTGTTGCTCAGGAACCTTACTTGCTTTTGAAGGCGGCGTGTTTGATCGTTATGGAATTGTTGCCGTACTTCAGGATCTATCTCCCTTGGAGGCTCATATAGTGGCATAGATGGGGCAGGCCTTGCATCATAGGCCGCAGCAGCCCCATAGGTGTTGTCAAAGCTCACAAGCCTCTCAATGGTCTCCCATGCCTCCGTTGGTGTCAGCTCAATGTACCGATAGGAGGTATATGAATTGATCCTCTCCTTATTCGGCGCATCAAGGGCATTATAAAAGATCTCTTGGATGACATATGGAAGTTGCCCATGCGTCGGGCATGATCTCAGCAAGTCTTTAAAGCGCTCCCACGCCTGTGCTAGGGTTTCACCTGGCTTTTGTTTGAAAGCCGTGATCCTTTGTCGTAGCATCGCCGTTTTAGAAGGTGGGAAGAACTTGTTCAAGAATGCATCTTTCACCTCCGCCCATGTCCTTAGCGATCGTGGAGGAAAACTTTCAAGCCATTGTAATGCCTTTCCTGCCAAAGACCATCGAAAAGATTTTAGTCGCACATACTCTAAGTTTACTCCATCTGCAACTGTTTCACATAAGTCCATAAAAGTAGAGATGTGTTGCAGGGGGCATTCATTATGTCTTCCTTCAAAAGTATTTCTTTTAATCTCAGATAGGAAGTTAATTTTCAATTCATAATTGGAGTGAGGAATTATAATGGCAGATTCAGGAACATGAAGCGGCGGATGCATGTATTGCATCGCCGTCTGTGGATACTGATTTAGCCGCTCTTGGGCTTGTCTGCGCGCATCCTCCTCTTTATCAGCACGGGCTCGCTCAGCAGCAGCAGCGGCCCTTTCAGCAGCGATTGTAGCATTGTGGTCCTCGATCTCCTTTCTCAACCGCTCTATGATCTCAGCCTGCGTCTCGTTGTCAGCCATGATGCGAATTGCTTTGTTGCGAAGATGGTAGAAACGTTCAGGCTCGTCAATTGGTTCCAGGACAGGTCCGCGATCAGAACGTCGCATAAACCTGCTAAATAAGCTTAGAAAAAAATCGTGATTAACTTTAGGTGGCGATTGATTGCATCCCCGGCAACGGCGCCAATTTGTTCGCTTATGGGTTGCGCGGTGTGTATGTAAAGTAGGAGAATAAAATAAAGCACAACTAGACTATCTCCCTATCCCAAACAAATAATACAAGAATCCCATCCCTTGTAGTAGTAGGGTAATTCAGGAACGAATCCACGAGGAGGTAGGTCAGCGCTTCCTTTGTTGTACTCACGATCAAGGCTTTCGACCTCAGCAGACACTCGATATCGAGTATACAGGTCGATATCGACCTCAGTTCTGGTCGATTTCCTAGCGCAGTTCCTGCAGAAGCCAAAACAGCAAGTCGACGTCGAGCAGAGACCTCGATATCGATGTTAGTCCTCGATATCGACCCTTAAGGTCGATTTCGATGCTTGTCACAGAAACTGTTTTTGTAACCAATTTGTCGGAAAAGGATCCGAAGAAAATAGAATGGAGAGGGAAGATGAACAGAAACGAAACTAAGACTTTTATGAAGAATTTAATTAATTAAAAGGCTTCCAAAGTCGGGGTTTCACGCCACAAAGATAACAATGCAAGTTTCATGCTAAAGATATGAACTTAAATGTCTTTCCGTCAATAACTTTCGTTATCAATACTTAGGTGATTAGAGGCTTTCGCATAATTCCTAAGAGTTACTATCTGATTCATGAGTAATTCAAGTTCGCAATATGAGTGGCTTTCGCTTCAATAATGCAAATAATGAATCTCCCTAACTTTCGCAAAGGATCATGCATGGGGTAGAAGACGGAATCGCATAAAAGTCATACCTTTGATGCACTTACCTCACGTTGCTATCGTCGGGCTCGCCCCGACCCTAGAAGTGGGTTGACTACTCGCTCCTCATCATGCACATCATCATCATTGTTATTGAAAGAAAGCTACTTTGAATTAAAACTCCGAAAGAAAGTACAACCGAACAAGCCACTCCGCTCTCGCTTTACAACTCCACTCGGCCTCCTCTCTCTCTCTCTATTCTCTATTGCAACTGAATTTGTCTCTAAAACGGGCTCCCTAAACTCAGCCCTATTGGCTTCTATTTGTAGATGTCGATAAGGACTCGAAACCTTATCTTTATTCTCTATGATAAATTAAAACAAAGTAAAAAAACTAAAACTTCATGGTGAAATCAGCCTCCTCATGATAGATTTGGTGTTGTTGATAGGAAACCTCGACCTTTGGATAGATATTGCAACCTCGACCTTTGGATAGATATGGCATGGTCGATATCGACTCTTAGACCTCGATATCGACCCCTCCAAAATCTTATCTCGAGCTTCTCCTTCTCCTACTCGAACTGGCACTCGACTTCTATCAACCTGGTCGATCTGGCAGCATCGATATCGACCCCCAGACGTCGATATCGACCTCTTCTATATCGAAATGCTCTGTTCCCTTTTCTGCTCGATTCCTATGTCTCTGATGTACTCGATGTCGAGGTCTTCAGTCGATTTCGACCTCTTTAGAAGACTTCGAGTTCTTTTTCCGCTCTTCTGAATTCATCCATTTTCATCCTGTTTTCTGCGAAATCACATGGAAACTCGTACAAACCCATATATTTGACATTTAAGCATAAACTACACCATTCCCACGTTTTCCCATTAATGTGCATGCAAAAGACAATAAAATGAATTCATATGTGCATAGAAAATATGGTAATTTGCGCGCACATCAGGCACCTGGTAGACGGTTGCGAACACAAGACCCATGATCGGCAGCTCGATCCAGTATCTTTGGTCACCTCCTACTATGCCGGAGTAACTCTGCGGGTTGACAAACTCTCGAACCGAATACCCTCCCATGTAATAACCAGCGTAAAGTTGATGATTCTTTTCGAAATGGTTGCACAATAACCCTTTCATATCTTGAAACCGTGCCTCTCCTGGCCGTAACATCAGTTGTGCCAAAGCCCAATATCCGCAGTGACCATCTCCTACAACGTTGATGGCTGCCGCAATGTGCCAGAACATAAAAGGGTCCACATTGTTGTGACCCTAGTCAAAACCCCAGTACTGTGCGTCAGACGGTGGTCCGGACTGTCGGTCCCTACCGCGGCAACCTAGTGGGAGCAGAGGCACGGCCAGCTGCAAGAGAGCGCCACCACGACCTCGCCGTTTGTTTCTTGGCTATGTTGCTTGGTGCGACGGTCTTCATCGACAAGTCCCAGCGCCGCGTACACTTCTCGTTGTTCGGGCTAGTTTGGGACTTGCCGCACTCTGGGAGACTAGCTTGGGGAGCAGGAGTGCTTGCCTTCCTCTATCGGGGATTAGGGGAGGCCACGAGAGGCGAGGCTAAGGGCCTACGTGGGTGTGCTGCACTGTTGCAGGTAACCTGTTTCTTTAATATGGTAAATATGTTACTCTGCTTGCGAGTTACATATAATAAGTGCTCTAATGGTTTATACTTTTCAGGCATGGATCTGGTCGTACTTCCCTTGTTTTGCGGGTTCGCTTCGCCCGGACAAGGATGCCCTGGCTGATGATCCCCGATACATGGCGCGATTCGACCCGTCGAAGGCCGCCAAGAGGGGGAACGACAGGGAGAGGCGCAATCGTGAGAAGAGGTTTCGAGCACATCTTGAGTGCATGACCATCGATCAGGTAACCTGTTTCTCACTTTCTTTGATTTTAACTGCATATGTCGAGTAACATTGTTTCCCTTATATAAGTTTTTCAACCTAGGTCGATTGGATGCCTTTTGGCAGAGACCTGGATTTTGCAGGTCAGTTTCGCTCCTCCACCTATCGAGGCACCCTCAGATTCGGTAGTGTCTTCGAGCCGTACATGCCAGACAGGGTGCTCCGACAGTTCGGCCGCGTGCAGGAGACCTCATTGGCCGTCATACCTCCAACCTTCGCACAGTGACCGTTTTGTCTGCAGAGGCGTTACATCGTGACGTTCGGTCTGCAGCACCACCGTTGGGCAGATCAGGACCCTGAGAGATTCTACCCTGTCACCGGTCACTGGAGGACGGTCGAGAGCTGTCAGGGAGGCGTCTCAGCTGACTACCTCGCTTGGTTCCAGTCCCAGAGTCAATGTCATGTGTTGCCCACGACAGTGGTACTACGTGATGCTCCTCCGGCTGCGCCTACCCACCCAGACGACGTCATCGGAGCAGCTGAGGATGAGGCTGCTGCGTGACATGCCCGGGTCAATGAGATGACCCAGTCTATTCAGGCATTGGTCGACCATCCCCAGCTAGAGCAGATGTATGAGCATTTCATGGGCTACATTCAATCTCTGCAGTAGAGACATTATATTCTGTTTGTTTATGACATACATTTCATCTTTTGTGGGTATACTATATTTGTGTAGTTCGTGTTCCTTGTGTTATTATTTTCGATGGTTTCTACCCGTTCACAACAACAAACAATCACATGCAAACGCTTCACTTCCTAGATAACGAAGGTAACGATTAGATTACACATCGAGGCATTACTAAAACTAACAAATACACTGGATAACAACATAATTTTTTTTAACAATCGACCAGCCTATACATGATTCGTCTTCGGAATGAGTTTAATCTTTAACTCGTTGAATGCAAAGCTTCCAACCTCCATATTTGCTTCCCTCACAAGTATCCCTGCCGTTTGAGCGACATCAGTGTGGTCCTCTCTGTTTAAATCGGGGAAGAATGACCGAATATGTTGAACAAGAAGGTCTCCAACCCTCCACTCATACGCTCCACGAATGCCCGGATGAAAATCATTGCAATACATACACCCGAACTACAAGGGTGCAGAAATGTGATTCTCATTTTCACACACGACCCGAAAGAGCGCGCATGGATGCATGCCACTGTATTCTGGACTACGACAAGCACAGTTGGACTCCCCCGGGGGCATTGAGTACCGAACCCTTTTGATTACAAAATCAATACGGGAGGTTGAGCCTTCTGTTCCAGATGTAACCGGCTCCATGACAGGAATGAAAATGTGGAATTGATGTGTTGCATTTTCAAATGCGGTCCTCATCCCCTTTTATAGGGGTGGTTGAATGTGGGAAATTTGGATGAAGTAACAACGTCAAATCTGACGTTGTTACAACGTTCAAATAGACGTTGTAACAACATTCCAATGGATGTTGCTAAGCTCGACGGAGCCCGCTTGGATTCCAAGGTGCAACGTTCAAACCGACGTTGCTACAACGTCGAATATGACGTTGTTACAACATCGGATCCCGTCCCCTTTGCAAAATTCACCACCAAATACAACGTCGGATTGAACGTTGCTACAACGTCTAATCCAACGTTGCTACAACGTCCAATCTGATGAAGTATTTGCGGTGTATATAGGGAACGCGTATTTTTGAGAGGCATATTAGAGTTTGAAAGAAGGGTTGATAGAATGGTTTACATCTTTTAGTGCATCTTTAGAGCATATTATAGAAAGATGAGTTGGGAAAGAGCATTATGGAGAATTGACCTTGGAAAGACTTACATGGAAGAGATATGGTTTGGATATTATTGATGAAGGGTTTGTTTTCAATCAAATAAATTTATAAGATCGAAACCCCGCTATAGTATAGTAGGGTCAAGTTCGTTCGCAGGGAGAAAGTCAGTGACTCAATTTTAGTTACCAAAGAGCAAGAATAGCGAGGAGAGGTGACAAATGTAGAGATTTTTGGGGTTTTGTGGGCTGCTGGGATTTTTAGGGAATATCAATAATAATAAAAGTCTAGGGCATAAGGATCACCACAACGATAATCAGGCAAGCATTGCAATGAATCATATAAAAATCATGTTTTTATCTATGAAATAGGTCAATTTGCATCAACCCTAGCAAAGTAATCAATTTATTTTCACAAATTAATAAACTTTACTAAAAATCTTAATTAGGTTATCAAACTTTCATTCAAAACCCTAATTACTATCCAATTCACAATTCAATCTTTCAATTCAATTGCAAAAAGGTATTTCCCCAAATTTTCATTGAGTACTTAAGCATATAAATAGATAAGAACCAATCAATTCACCAATTCATAGCAAAATCGCAAGCATAACTATCGTTGGGATCACCCCAACCCTAGAAAAGGCGACTACTCACGCATATTCATGGTGAATAACTCAAAATTCATGAAAAAACTAAAAATCAGAAATTTAAATTGAATAAAAACCTGAGAATAATGTCAACAATGCGTCCCAAAAGCCTTACAAAACGTTCCTCAACTTTCGTCAAAGAAATCGCTTCAAAAAGCTCTCAAATCCGCTCACAAACGCTCCTAAACGAGTGCTGAGAATTCTAATGTAGGCTGAAAATTCGGTATGAAGAAGAGAGAGCTCCTCCAAACCCTAAAAATCCTATATATACTTAATATCCCATAAACCTAATTAGGAAATAATAAATATATGAATTTTACCTAAATTCTATCTAAGGAAAATAGGTAAAAATAATTAAATCCGGGTAAATAAGCTCCGCTGGGACCTATACCGAAGCGGAAGACCTCGGTACCGACCCCCCCTAGGGTCGGTATGGCCACTGTTGCTCATCTCGTCTTGCTTGTCCAGATCAGGCCTCGGTACCGACCCAGATGGGGTCGGTACAGGGTCGGTACGGCTCAGAAAAATGCTTATATCTCCTTCGTTTGAACTCCGATTGCTTCCGTTCTTTTTCCTATGCGCTCCAAATTCTTTTCCGCTTCTTTTCATAGCTAAAAGTTTCTTCAAAAACAGCTCCCAAAATTCTGTAAAACACACAAAAGCTAGTGAAGACATCTATTTCTCATAAAATATGAAAAAACATGCAAAAGACATTAAACCCAATGCAAAACCCTATGAAAATGACTCAAATTGACATCAACACATATGGGAAAATATAACTAAACACATGCACATCAAAATACCCCATACTTAAACTTGCTTGTCCTCAAGCAATAACCAAACTATGACCAAAACCCTTAACATGCCTTCGAGTCTTCGCCTTAGTCAAAAGAAACATCAATTTAGCATAGTGCAAATAAGAACAAGCATTGAACCATCATCACATATATTTAGATTACCTTAGGCAAAGAAATTAGAATCCAACCACTCAAGGGGAATAATGTGTTTTCACTCCCTTTCAAATGTGTTTAGGCTTGTAGTACATCTCTCAACTCAATCCTTTATAACATTAAGCTACATAGAAATTGCAATTAATATCACCAATCGATTCACCGAGATGTCAAAACATGCATTAACCATCAAGAGGACTTTGGCTCAATGGCCTTCAAAGAAGGACTCATTCGGCCGGGTTGTAACTTGGCTTGGTAAGAACATAAAGGTAGGAATCATTTAGGCTATGTGGTGCTAGAAATCCGGGAACCAAAGACTCCTAAATTTCTAACTCAACTCCTCCAAACAATTCCATCATATAATAACACTTCCAAACTCATCTAATATGGCACACCTCTTCAATAACCCCAAAATATCCAATATATCTCACATAAAATAAATAAAGATAAATTTGGCTCATGCACAATTTCTCATTTATTCCTTTTTTCTCTTTTTTTTCTTTTTCTTTTTCTTTTTTTTTCGGAACTCATGTGCATTTATTTATTTTTGGAGCCAAAAATACCTTTTACAATAGATCAAGTGGCGAGAAAATAAAATACCCTCCCAAAAATGTGTCCCACACTTAAACCAAATCATATGTCTCTACTCCTCAAACATCAATCTTTACCAATTACTAAGTCCTAATTCCCGGATAAGGAGGTAAGGCTAATCATTAGCTAGGATAGATTTTGTGGAGTTACAAGAATAGGCTATAAGGCTCAAAGTGGTTACAAGCAAAGGAAACATATATAAGGTAGGTAAAAGAGGATTAAAAGTGGCTAATAAAGAGTGCCTCTATCATTTGATCAAATTATGCAATGACTAGCTATCTCATATTGGTTTCAAGACTTAGATATACACCGCAATATCAAGAGGTAATGTATAAGGAGAGTAATACACACATCAAAAAGAAGGGAAAAATATAAAGTACAATTCCCAATAGGCCAAGTAACTCACTAGGACATGTTGGATTCCAATCACCTAAATCACAAAGTTATATATGCTCAACTTCAATTGCAAGTCAAATTTGACATAAAAATATTTTGTGCGACTTAGGCTAAACCATCCGAACTATGCCTTAGGATATTACATGATCAAGCTCAATTATTAGATTTCATCATTGGACATCTAAGTTAAGGTATAAACTCACTAAAACAAAACAAAAATAACCATGCATTTTTTCTTTCTTTTTCGACACAAATTTTTTTTTTTGAAACTAAAATATGACAAAAGCAAGACTCAAGTGACTAAAATATGACAAAAGACTCAAATGCATAAAAAACTTAAACATGAATGCATAACATAATCCAACTAAGGTAAAATGTAACACATAAACATAAATATAATACAAAACACCTAAACATAGTTTCTGAATCCCCCACCCCATACTTAAAAATAGACAGTGTCCCCACTGTCAAAAGAAAAATCAAAGTAAAAGGGAAAAGACTCAGAAACTCACAAAGGAATTCAGAAGCTGCTGAAGACATTCATAAACTCTACGGAGAAGGTGGTGGTGGTAATCGATGATGTGGAAAGAAATGAGATGCCCAAGCCATGAAGGAATACTGGTGCGTTTCATGCTTGTCCATCCTCTTGTTCAAGCGTGTAAACTCCTCCATAAGAGCACCCTGCCCATTCTGTAGGGCTTCCTGGCCCAGTCTCAGAGATCTAAGCTCATCCATGACGTCAGTAAGGCTAGGAGAATACTGAGGCACAGATCTGCTCGGGCCAGCCCCGTCAGAAAAGGGGCGGCTACTAGGCCTAGTGTCATGATCCATATAGTCAGTGTCGTGCTCTTGCTGCCTATGCTCATGGTAGGATCCTTGCCCAAAGGATCCAAAACCGTCAAATAAACTAGGTGGAGGCACCACCAAGGCAAAAGTGCTGTCCGGGCGGGGGTATCTCGATGGTCTCTGTCGTCTCAAAGGATCATTCAGAATATCCTCTGGAGTCGGTGAAGGTTCAGAAGCCCAAGTGCTAATCCAGTTAGGGACGTACAACAAGTCCATATTCGGCTTGGTAATCTCCACCTCGTGATCATAAAAAACTAACAGAAGCTTGTCTCCGTTGCGCTTGATCACATTAGCACCAATCAAGTACGCAGTGTCAATCATCAGAGTGGGCACAGCCTTGTATCTGGTGAAGTCAACCTCAAGGCGCCTGGCCAACAGCGCCACCAGGCCTCCATACCAGATTTCTTCCGTGCGTGCTCTATAGGCGAAGACATGCATAATGAACTCAAACCCCAAGTTCAGGGGTGTCTGCATCTCAAATAGTACCCCTCTCAAACAAGCCACCTCGGTTCTAGTTGGTCTAGATAATTCCTTCTTGGCCCATATAGTGCTACCAAAAATTCTTAAAATAATACGGAAAAGAGGGTTCGCAATGTCCTTACCCTGAAGTGCTCCTCGAGAAGGCCAATAGGGATTGCCCATAATTAGAGTCCAAGTCTGAAGGGCCTTGCAGCTGAGATGATTGTATGATGCCAGTGGGTTAGGAAATCCCAGGAATGCATTAAATTGCTGCAAAGTGAAGGAGTGTTGAACATTCCCCAGATGGAATGTAATAGGGCCCACAAAATCTGGGCTAGCCATATCGCTTGCCAATGTAGCCGTGAACTCTGCAGTAAGAGCGGGGTAGTGGTGGTGGACATGATCCAAAAGACTAGTGGCGCCTAAGTAAGAGAAGGCCTCCAATAAGTCATCATGTACCCCAAGGCGCTCTCCATCATCAGGGTTATACCATCGGGCCTTCAGATTGCCCTTCTTGTGGAACTCCTTGTAATCCTTCTTCAAACGGGAGTCGGAGATGATGATATTATCCAACAGAACTGTAGCGGATGACTCCCTAGCCCTCTTGCTACGTTGACGACTGAACATTTTCCTAGACAAGACAAACCAATTGAAAACTAAAATCCTTTCTAGAACAGTGAAACCAAACCAAATCAGCTAAACTCAAAAGAAGCTAACATCTAACCATGCAAATTAAGAATGATCATATGCACTAGAAAAACATATAAACACATAAAGCCCGAGTGCATATAAATAGCCAAGCGCAAGAGATACCACCTAAAGAAATAATTGCATATAAACAAAATAAAATAAGCTCCGATGCATATAAAATCACCATCATGCAGAATAGAATGCATTACCCATATATGTAACCATAAGCTCTACATAGACTATATGAATAGGGAAAACAATATAGACAATATAGTCATCATGTAAGGTCACTATATTGCAACACCTAATCATAAAACCATATACTCATGAAGGTAACATAAGTAATGCAAAACTCAATATGCACAAACCAACCATGACAACCCCATACTTAAGTTCAAAACAAGTCAAATAAATATACAATAGACATATAACTTGTTTGCAATGTCAAATCATGCAAGGGAATAGATTTTATGCTAGAATAGAAGAAGCTAATCAACCAAAAAGCATAAAAATCAAATCCAAAATCAAAGCCTGAAACGGATCGCAATGAAATTCTAAAATTCAATTAGCGCACAATCCATAAAGAATTTGACATTGCCATGAACATGAAAGTAACTCTAAATCAACCCAACAACACAACCATGTCATCAATTTCGACCAATTTGGCTTTCGGCAAAAAGCCCCAAATTCAGCTCCTAATCAAACCCTAGGTTTCATTCTCAACGTAAATCATCAAATCAATCTAAATAATTGAAATAAACAAGTTTAGGGTAAGAAATCATACCACAACCAAGTTGAATGAAGAAGAAAAATCGGGATTTCGAAGGTATAACGAGCCAAAAAGGTCGAACAGCGAATTTTGGCAAAGTGGTTCGGTGGGGAGGCTACAGGGCTCGAACCGGGGTGAGTTTGGGCTCAGGGGGTTGGCCACGGAGGGGGGTGTCGAGCGGCGGTGGTGGCTTGGCCGGAGATGGGCTGAGGTGGTGGTGGGAGGCTTCGAGGGAGGGAGGGGCTGCTACGGGGTGGGGTTCGAAACCGGGGTGGGGTGTGGGGAACGGGGCCTCGGTGTGGGCTGCTGGGGGCTCGAACCAGGGTGCAGCTGAGCCCAGGGGGTGCGCCACGGAGGGGGGTGTCGAGCGGCGGTGGTGGCTTGGCCGGAGGTGGCTCGGTGTGGTGGTGGGTGGCTCCGAGAGAGAGGGTGGCTGAGGTAACGAGGCAGGAGAGAAAGAAAGAGGAGAGAAGAGAAAAAAAAAAGAAAGAAAGAAAAGAAAAAGGAAAGAAAAAGAAAAGAAAGAAAAAGGAATAAAAGAAAAAGGTAAAATAAAAAAGAATTAATTAAATTTTTTTTTTCGGGTGGGGGTCGGTATCGAGGGAAGGGGGGTCGGTATGGCCTCGGTATGCCTACTGGAATTTCTCGGTTTTCCGAGATTCACTTACCTGTCCGTCAGGAGGGTCGGTACCGACCCTAGGGGCCTCGGTACGGCCTCGGTACAGCTACTGGAATTTCTCGGTTTTCCGAGATTCACTTACCTGTCTGTCAGGAGGGTCGGTACCGAGCCTAGAGCCCTCGGTACGGCCTCGGTACAGCTGCTGTTGAGCTTCCTTTTCCGTTTTTCGCCCGTTTTCGCAGTGGTTCCCTCCTAAGACCTGCATGGTTAGTGCAATACGCTCCACCCCAACTGTCCTACCTATCCTAAAATTTAAAAACTAAAAATAAAACTTAGAAAGAAAAAGAAATAAAGCGGGTTGCCTCCCGTAAGCGCTACCTTTAACGTCGTTAGCTTGACGTGGTTACCTCATCTTCATTCCAATGTTGTAAGAGCCCAAGTAACTCTTATTTCTTCCTCCGGATCCACTCTATCATAGTACTTCTTGAGTCGGTGACCATTGACCTTGAATATGGCTCCTTTTTCATCAACTAGATCCACCGCTCCATGGGGATAGATATGATGAACCACGAATGGTCCACTCCATCGTGATCTAAGCTTCCCTGGGAACAAACGCAATCTAGAATTGAAAAGAAGAACCTTATCACCTACCTCATATGTCTTTGGTACCAACTTCTTGTCATGCCACTTCTTGGTGCGCTCTTTGTAGATTTCGGCGTTTTGATAAGCCTTGAGCCTCAACTCCTCCAACTCTTACAAGTCCATGAATCTCTTTGCTCCGGCCGCGTCGAGGTCCATGTTGAGCTCCTTAAGAGCCCATAATGCTTTATGCTAAAGCTCGACGGGCAAATGACAAGACTTACCGTAAACCAAGTTGTAGGGAGTTGTGCGCAATGGTGTCTTGTACGCTGTCCTATAAGCCCACAACGCATCATCTAGCTTAGATGCCCAATCCTTCCTCGAGCGTGACACCGTCTTCTCTAAGATACTCTTGATTTGTCGATTGAAAACCTCAACTTGGCCACTAGTTTGGGGGTGGTAAGGTGTTGCCACCTTATGAGACACCCCATACTTAGCCAAAAGAGCTTCAAAGCCCCTCTCTATGAAGTGAGATCCTCCATCGCTAATAAGAACTCGTGGGACACCAAAACAGGGAAAATTATTAGTCTTCATAAATCTAGCTACAACTTTAGAATCATTAGTACGAGTGGCTATAGCTTCAACCCATTTAGAAACATAATCTACCGCTACCAAAATATATTTATAGGGCCCTGATGAAGGGAAGGGCCCCATAAAATCAATACCCCAAACGTCAAAAAGTTCAACCTCTAGGATACCGGTAAGAGGGTTCTCATGCCTCCAAGGGATGTTCCCCGCTCTTTGGCACTCATCGCAACTTTCAATGTAAGCATGCACATCTTTGAACAAAGTAGGCCAATAGAAGCCACTTTGAAGAATCTTTGCCGTGGTCTTGAAACTCTTTGCATGGCCGCCCGTTGGAAGGGTGTGACAGTGCTTGATTATGCTCTCAATCTCTTCATCCGGTACACAACGTCTAAAGATGTGGTCGCTCCCCTGCTTGAATAAGTAGGGATCATCCCAATAGTATTGCTTGACGTCGTGGAGGAACTTCTTCTTGGCTTGCGAAGTCAAATCCTTAGGGATTTCTCCCCCTACAATATAATTAGCAAAATCCGCGAACCAAGGGGTCCTCGACCCTCTAATAGCACAAATATGATGAGAACTAGGAGAAGAAGGAGGGGTATAAAAGGAGTCCTCACCGGAACTTACCGAATCGTTTCTCATGAGGTTTTCGTCCGGCCTGGAGTCATTGATTGGAACTTGATTTTCGGACTCCATGAGGTGGTCCAAGGGCAACCTAGACAGATGGTCAGCCACCAAGTTCTCTGCTCCTTTCTTGTCCCTAATGTCACAATCGAATTCCTGCAACAAAAGCACCCAACGAAGGAGCCTAGGCTTGGCATCCTTTTTAGTCATCAAATATCTTACCGCAGCATGATCCGTATAGACAATGACTTTAGAACCTACTAAATAAGTACGAAACTTTTCAAAGGCAAATACCACGGTGAGGAATTCCTTCTCTGTCGTGGTGTACTTACTCTGCGCTTCGTCAAGTGTCTTACTTGCATAGTAGATGGCATGAAGCTTCTTGTCCTTCCTTTGCCCAAGCACAGCACCTACGGCATAGTCACTAGCATCACACATGATCTCAAAGGGTAGGTTCCAATCGGGCGATTGCATAATAGGAGCGGAGACAAGGGCTTCTCTCAATTTGTTGAACGCTTCAAGACACTCAGCAGAAAACTCAAAAGCTACATCCTTCATAAGCAAGTTAGTTAAAGGTTTAGCAATTTTTGAGAAGTCTTGAATGAATCTCCTATAAAAGCCTGCATGTCCTAGAAAGCTCCTAATATCTTTCACATTGGAGGGAGGAGGTAGTTTCTCAATCAATTCAATTTTAGCACGATCTACCTCAATTCCCCTATTTGAAACCAAATGCCCTAAAACAATTCCCTCTTGAACCATAAAGTGACATTTTTCCCAATTAAGCACCAAATTAGTTTCTTCACATCTTTCTAGCACCCTACTCAAGTTGGCAAGACATGAATCAAAAGAAGAACCATAAACAGAAAAATCATCCATAAACAGTTCTACTATATCCTCAATCATCTCAGAAAAAAAAAGCCATCATACACCTTTGAAAAGTTGCAGGGGCATTACAGAGCCCAAATGGCATCCTCCTGTAAGCAAAAGTTCCATAAGGACAAGTAAAAGTGGTCTTCTCTTGATCATCCGGATGAATAGGAATCTGCCAAAAACCACTATAGCCATCCAAATAGCAAAAATAATCGTGCTGGGCTAGACGCTCAAGAACTTGATCAATAAAACGAAGAGGAAAATGATCTTTCCTAGTAGCACTATTCAACTTCCTATAATCAATGCACATGCGCCATTTAGTAGTGGTCCTAGTGGGTACCAACTCACCTTTCTCATTCTCTATCACAGTCATTCCCCCTTTCTTAGGGACAACATGAACCGGGCTCACCCATTTACTGTCAGAAATAGCATAAATAATTCCAGCATCTAACATTTTCAAAATTTCAGATTTGACTACTTCTTGCATATTTGGGTTAAGCCTACGCTGACGTTCTATGGTCGGCTTATGATCATCCTCCATGAATATTCGATGCATGCATAAAGAAGGTGAAATTCCAATGATATCATCCAAAGAATAACCAATAGCCTTCCTATAGGTCCTAAGCACATCAAGTAATTTATCAACTTCTTCCTCATTCAATTTTGCATTAATGATCACAGGAAGAGTGGAATTGGGTCCCAAGAAAACATACCTCAAACCTTCTGGAAGCGGCTTAAGCTCTAGAGAAGACTCAGTTGGAATAAGATTGGGCTCTTCCTCTTCCGTCTTCAATATCGCTTCCAGATCCTCCAAAGAATACACTTCCTCCTGACCTGCCAGAAGACCTGGGACTGGGCCTGCAGACTCAAGACAATCAAAATAGCTTACCTCTACCATGTCCGTGGTTTCCTTCATCGTTGGATTGAAGCGAAACTCAACGATGTCCTCCCCAATCTCAAATGTTAGGAGTCCCTTCCTAACATCAATTATTGCTCCAGCGGTGGCTAAGAAGGGCCTTCCAAGAATGATAGGCACCACTGGATCCTCTGGCATATCCATAACAATAAAATCAGTGGGGACGAAAAACTTACCTACACGGACAGGCACATCATCAATCACCCCAGTTGGTGATACAATAGCTCCATTTGCCATGGATACTCTCATGTTGACCGGCTCTAGGGCTCCCAAGCTTGTCTTAGACCATATCGAAAGGGGGAGAAGGCTTACACTTGCACCTAAATCACACAAAGCCTTGAAACGGTAAGATCCTACACCAATAGTAATGGCAAACTTACCTGGATCTCCAAGTTTCTCAGGGAGCTTCACTGAACGGACCTCGTCAGCAAGCTCAGACATGGATCTCTTCTTAGCTAAGATGTCTTTCAAAAACTTAGTGTAAGCTGGCATCTCACTCAAAGCGTCAGTGAAAGGAATAGATATATTCAAACTCTGAAGCATCTTCACAAACTTTTGAAACTTACCTTCCGCTGTGTCCTTTACCTTCTTCGGAGGATATGGGAGCACTTTCATTGGATTCGGGGCTGAAATAGGCCCTGCAGAAGAATCCGTCGCTGCTGGGGGGGTCGGTACCGAGGCTGTGGGGGTCAGTACGGCCTCGGTATGGCTACTGGAATTAGGAGAAACGGGAGAAGAAGAGATTGTACCTGCTGGAGGGGTCGGTACCGAGGCTGTGGGGGTCGGTACGGCCTCGGTATGAACATTGTTGTCCCCGTTTTCTTCCTCGTTTGGCGTGCTTTCTCGACCAGGCACCTCCTTTCCACTTCTTAGGTGTATTGCAGCTATTTGCCCCCTAGGGTTCTCATCGGTGCGGCCTGGGAGCTTCCCTTGAGGCCGTGGGATTTGTGCCGCGAGATTACCTAGTTGGGACTCCACTCCCTTCTTCCAAGTTTCTAACTCTCCTAGTTGTGCATGAACTCCCTTAAATTGGGAATTCACATCGGCACGAAGCCCATTGAATCCTTCCTTAAGCTCTTGTACCCATGATGGTGGTTCTTGATACCCAGGGGGCCTATATGGGGGAACCCTTTGATCTTGTTGCGGAGGAGGTTGACTCCCTTGTCCTTGTCCATAGTTACCCCAATTAGGGTAATTGTTGTTCCTCCCTGCATAATTGTTATTTTGATTCCCCGCATAATTATTATTATTATTGGGGTTCCTATAAGGAGCCCTCATATAACACACCTCTTCGTAGTGTTCTGCCCTTTGTACCTGGCTAATATTATTGCAATCTATAGTATTATGAGCTAGAGAACCGCATTCTAAACAAGGTTGATTTCTAGATAGAAAACTTACTTGTTTCTTGAGGCGTCGGGTCTCATCCTCATGGAATTGCCTACGCACATCTGGGTCAATTTCATTAGCAGGCTCATAAAGTTTCTTACCTGACGGTCTCGCCACTGGGGTGCCATACATAGGGTCGTACTCCGTTAGCTTGTCCAATAGAGCCCATGCATCAGTTGGATTCATCTCGAGGAACCCACAATCGGTGTGTAGGTTCAATCGAGTCTTAGTCTCCGCATTGATGCCTTGGAAGAAGATTTCTTGGAGGACATACTCAGGTTGCCCGTGGGTAGGGCATTGTCTCTGCAACTCCTTGAATCTCTCCCAAGTCTCCAAAAATGTCTCTCCTGGCAATTGGTGAAAGGAGGTGATTTTCTTCCTAAGCTCCGTTGTCTTTGCCGGTGGAAAGAACTTTGTCATGAACAAGTCATACAAAGCCTTCCATGTAGTGATGGACCTAGGCGCCAAACTCTCCAACCAATTCAGAGCCTTTCCTGAAAGAGACCATTTAAATGCCTTTAGTTGCACATATTCCAACGATACATCATCAGCAGCAATTATATCGCATAAATCAATAAAGTTCTTAATATGAAGCATAGGGCATTCATGAGCTTTGCCCTCAAATTGAGATCTTTTAATTAAAGAAATAAAGTGGGATTTAATCTCAAAATTTCGCTCAATCTCGGGGAGGACGATTGCAGATTCGGGCACCCTCAGTTCTGGGTGCATGTATTGCTTTGCATTCCTTGGGATAGCATCCAACTGCTGTTGCAGACGAGCAGTCGCTTCCCTTTCTCTCGCTGCAGCCTCCCTTTCTCTTTCTGCAGTGAGCCGAAATTGCTCCATCTGACGACGGAGGTCAGCCATCTGCGCAGCAACGTCAACATTGTTTCCTGTGTTGTCTCCCATTGTCCTGGCTTCTCGTAGTCTGCGATGGAAAGAGCGTTCCGGTTCGGGATCGATAGCAAAATCAAAATCAAGCCGATGTCGCCACGATGGCAAAAACTGAAACCAGAAACAAAAACAAAGACACCACAATTAAAAGCAAAGGGGATGGGCTATTCTCAAACCCTAATTAATAGTAACTAAAACTTTGACACAATTGAAATCTCCCCGGCAACGGCGCCAATTTGATGAAGGGTTTGTTTTCAATCAAATAAATTTATAAGATCGAAACCCCGCTATAGTATAGTAGGGTCAAGTTCGTTCGCAGGGAGAAAGTCAGTGACTCAATTTTAGTTACCAAAGAGCAAGAATAGCGAGGAGAGGTGACAAATGTAGAGATTTTTGGGGTTTTGTGGGCTGCTGGGATTTTTAGGGAATATCAATAATAATAAAAGTCTAGGGCATAAGGATCACCACAACGATAATCATGCAAGCATTGCAATGAATCATATAAAAATCATGTTTTTATCTATGAAATAGGTCAATTTGCATCAACCCTAGCAAAGTAATCAATTTATTTTCACAAATTAATAAACTTTACTAACAATCTTAATTAGGTTATCAAACTTTCATTCAAAACCCTAATTACTATCCAATTCACAATTCAATCTTTCAATTCAATTGCAAAAAGGAATTTCCCCAAATTTTCATTGAGTACTTAAGCATATAAATAGATAAGAACCAATCAATTCACCAATTCATAGCAAAATCGCAAGCATAACTATCGTTGGGATCACCCCAACCCTAGAAAAGGCGACTACTCACGCATATTCATGGTGAATAACTCAAAATTCATGAAAAAACTAAAAATCAGAAATTTAAATTGAATAAAAACCTGAGAATAATGTCAACAATGCGTCCCAAAAGCCTTACAAAACGTTCCTCAACTTTCGCCAAAGAAATCGCTTCAAAAAGATCTCAAATCTGCTCACAAACGCTCCTAAACGAGTGCTGAGAATTCTAATGTAGGCTGAAAATTCGGTATGAAGAAGAGAGAGCTCCTCCAAACCCTAAAAATCCTATATATACTTAATATCCCATAAACCTAATTAGGAAATAACAAATATATGAATTTTATCTAAATTCTTTCTAAGGAAAATAGGTAAAAATAATTAAATCCGGGTAAATAAGCTCCGCTGGGACCTATACCGAAGCGGAAGACCTCGGTACCGACCCCCCCCTAGGGTCGGTATGGCCACTATTGCTCATCTCGTCTTGCTTGTCCAGATCAGGCCTCGGTACCGACCCAGATGGGGTCGGTACAGGGTCGGTACGGCTCGGAAAAATGCTTATATCTCCTTCGTTTGAACTCCGATTGCTTCCGTTCTTTTTCCTATGCGCTCCAAATTCTTTTCCGCTTCTTTTCATAGTTAAAAGTTTCTTCAAAAACAGCTCCCAAAATTCTGTAAAACACACAAAAGCTAGTGAAGACATCTATTTCTCATAAAATATGAAAACACATGCAAAAGACATTAAACCCAATGCAAAACCCTATGAAAATGACTCAAATTGACATCAAAACATATGGGAAAATATAACTAAACACATGCACATCAATTATAAGTGTTGAGATTTAGGAGTCTTGATTCCCGAATTATGAAAGCACCACATAGCCAAATAATTCCATACCTTTTTTTTCATACCAAGCCCCATTACAACCCTGCCGAATGGAGTCTTCTTTGAAGTCTTCCATTGAGCGAAAGTCCTCCTGATGATTCTTATTGCATTTTCATAATTGGTTGCGAAGTGGATTTTTATAAATTGCAATGTTTATGAGATTGTGTGTGGAATTGAGTTGAGAGTTGATCTTCATAGCCTAAATTGCATATGTCTATGAGGTTGGATCAAAATTGCATATGCCTATGGATCGCCTAAATATGTGCTATGACGTTAAATTTACTTGCTTTGCTTTGCTACCGCTTATGATGTTGCTTTTGACAAGGGCGAAGACTTGAAGGGTGTGTTGTAGGTGTTGGTTATTGCTTGAGGACAAGCAAGTCTAAGTATGGGGTGTTTTGATGTACATATTTGTACCTCTTTTTATTGCATCTTTTGACTTCATATTTCATTCGATTTCCAAAAAAAATGTCCAAAAGAATATAAACTTGTGTAAGAATGGGCTGAAATACAAGAAATAGAGTCTGCACAAGTTTTTGAGCTAACCATGCAGGAATTCGAGGGAAATCGGAGTCAAAACGAAGAAGCCAAGTGAAGCTGAGCAGAGGTCGATATCGACCTTAAACATCGATATCGACCATAGTTGTCGACACACCTCCTGAGTGTCGAGATAGACCACACCGACCAATCAAGAAGGTACTCGATATTGACCTTCAACGTCGATATCGACCTCAACATAGACATCGAGTGGAGATGGACAGGTCGAGAAGGAACAGAGACATCGATATCGACCTCTATGGTCGATATCGACCTTATCTCGACAGAAGATAGATCCGATTTCAAGACTCCGATTATGAATTCTATCATCAAGGCCACGGATTATCTTGTGCTTTAGATAGTTTGCAGCTGAAATTTATCTTTTCTTTTAAGTTTTATCAAGTTAGTAAGATTTTATCAAAATAAAAGACCTATCCTAATTGTTTGGATAGAGTTCATAGTTTAGATAGGAGTTACAATCCTTGGATAGCGAGGATTAGTAGCCTATAAATAAAGCCCTAGGGGGCTGGCATTAAATCATCCATCAACACATCCAATTACATTCAATAGAATTAGAGAGAAGTTTTAGGGTTTGGCGTTTGCGAAAGCCGATGTTGAGTTGTAAAGCTTCGGAATTTATAGTTTAAAGCAAGTTTATTTCTTTCAATCAATGATGAGTTCCATGATGAGAAGCGAGTAGTCCTCCAAAGCTCTTAGGGTCGGGGTGAGCCCGACGTTAACCATGCATACTTGAGGTAAGTGTTAGATGTTGATATCGTTGTGTCTATATCATCTCCTACTATCCTATGTTTAGTCCTAATCGAAAGAAAAGGGATTCATGCTAACAACTTGAGTTATAAAAATAATATTGGTAGAGACAATTAGGTTTATTTGCAACAGTAATCCTAAGAGTTAGTGTACGGCGAAAGCTTGGCCCTCAGATGAAATAGCGCAATTTTCCGTCTTATTTATCTTATCGCATGAATTGGTTAACGTTGTGGTAAACCCTAATCCTAGGAGTTGCTATTTACATAGTTTATACACATAAAAACGGCTGTTTTATTTCTGTTCACCGCATCCTCATTCATCCTAAAGTCTTCGGCCTTTCTTTGCTGACGAAGAACTAACCCACTGCAGGAGAACATCGATATCGACCACAGACGTCGATATCGACCATGGTGATATATCGAGACTCCTGGGTGACTGCTGCTGAACATTGAAATCGACCCCCAACGTCGAAATCGACCTTCTGTATCGACTGGCAAACTTCTGAGCTAGTCGATTTCGTGGACTAACATCGATATCGACCTTTTTAGTCGATATCGACTGCTTGTTTTTGTCTCTGCAGGTCTTCTGTTGTATAAAAGATCGACAGCCGAGGTCGACATCGAGCACCAAGGTTAAAATCGAGGCTTCTGGTCGACGCAAGACGTGAGATTTCCGACGCTACTAGGATCCCGCTGACACGCCTCCTTGTGAATCGATCCTAACTACCCTTCCACTACAATGGGAGGAAGTCTTGTAATTATTTGCATAGGCTAGGAGTCGGTTTACATTTATACATATTTTATATTTTTACTTAAGAAACTCGACATTCCTCCTTTAACAGATATTAATCAAAGGTTGGTCGCAAGCACTAGGGGTTATGATATGCTTTCAACTTCTCAATCAGAGACATTAAAGCAGGAAACAGTTGAAGTGGCACCCGAAAATTAGTACTCTTTCCTCCTAGCAATACATTTGAGAACAAGTGGCAGTTGAATCCATCTTTTAGCCATTCACAAACAAGCTCTTAGATGCAGAATCTACCTACATTCTCTGGTGTTATGGTGAGTATGCTATATCCTGCTATCCTTCAACGTTTTGCAAGTATTGTGTGTACAAACTTTGGGTGGTTTTCTTATGTCAATGGTTTGAACTTTATATTTCACAAATGCTTGTAAATGTCAATGATTATGTTTCCTCACATCATGGTAATTTAATTTGCTAATATTAGGATAGGTAGTTAATCTTTTCTAATTCCCATGTGTTGGTTACATTATCTGGAATAGTCTTGTATGTTGATAATTAGTGTAACCTATATAGCTGAAGAGTATATTTGTTGGTATTCTTGGAATGAGCCATGTTTGTTGCTGATTGATAGTCCTATGAATTTAATTTTAAGAGAGTCCTATCAAACATACCCATTTTGCATCCAAGTTTGAAAGCTACCTTGTTGCATCTATTCCATACACTTTTGGAAGTAGTCATTATCAGAATGTTCTATCAGTCCAGTTCTTTTGTGTAATTATGCAGTCCATGACTCCATGTGGTGAATGTTTAATAATCCGTCCATGACTCCATGTGGTGAATGTTTAATAATCCGTTAAGTGATGTACTACAATTAATCCATGCTTATCACACACATATATTCTTATGCGGGCATATTCGGATTCTTTGCCTAGCAGTCTGTTGCTATCAAATATCCAGCCTGTAAGAGACGCAGAGCTCCCATACTCACCCTTTCCTACTGCACAATCAATGCCTGGAAAATACACCGGTAGTATGCCTGGGCCAACTAATTCCATGACCGAGGTACTTTACTTGAAACTTATTACGAGGATTTCCATTTTACTACAGGCAACTTTTTTGTGTAACAAGGGGCTGAGAAGATTGATTCATTTGTTCAAAATTTTCATTTGTGGAAGACTTAATTAATAATGTCTAAATTGTGAATTTGAGCAGCTTCCATGCTTCTTATGCTTGCACATGCGTCTTTCAATTCCTACTTTTTTCATCCCTGATTTTAAAAAAACACCTTCAACTTCCATAAATCAATAGAAACTACACACTTATTTTTTTTTCCAACTCATCCCTACTTAATCCAAGTATGGAAATAATTGTCAGATGGTTTGGTCCCTTGAAAAAGATGCCTTGGTGGATTAGAATATAATGAATAAAAGTGTAAACTTTACTTTTTGTACAAGGCATATTCTTATGAACGAAGAAGCATAACAAGAATATTGATGAGACATATTAATTACTCTTTTTGGTTGATACACAATTAGGGTATGAAGACTGCCAACATGCTTTCTCCCCTGCCAAGCAGAACCTTCCTGGTAGCAACATTGCAGGCGCACTAGGGTTTTCCCATTTGGCCATGCATCCTTCACTACTAGAATTTTGTTCATAGACATCGGGTATAAACCGATGTTAATAAAAAAAAAATTTGACGTGTTAGTGGGTGATGTTAAAGATCCCAACTTTAGCACATCGGTTTATACCTGATGTCTTTAATAATTTATAACATCGTTTTTCTTTTTTATAATGACTTGAATACATGAATATAATTACGTTTTGATTTATTCACCTATTGTTAAACCATTATTATTTTGCATTTATGGCCATTTGAAGATTTGTAGGATAACCAAAAAGTTCACATTAACATCGCTATTTTTTATAAACCTGATGTTTTACATTAATATACACATCGGTTAGGAATTATTCAATTTGTGCGTACTTTTTTTTCATGTTTATTTTTTTATATTATTTTATATAAATATAATGGACCATATTGAATATTTTAAAAATCAATGTTATTTATATATTTTCAAATCATTTTTCATATGAAAAACGATGTTTTGGCATTTTATAGCATCGTTTTATATCACAATTTTGATATATGATGGGTTTTAGAAATCAGTTTGTATCTTTATGATCGACGTATCTGTAAAGATAGACATCATTTTTTTTCTCTCAAGTCAGATGTTTTTCATCTAATACCCCTATTGATCTATATTGTGACCCTGTTTTGGCAAATAGAAAATTAAACATTGTGAAAGATCAATACATACATTAAGTAATGACTATTAAACAATGTTCTAGATTGCAATAATTCTTGTACATTATGTTCATGCCAAACATTCCTCTTAGCTAACTAATGGTATGCCTCTTTCATTGTAGAGTTAAAAGTCCTTACACCCTTTTGCCAACAATGAACCTGATAGTGAAAATGCTCTGGATGTTTTCTGCCTTCTATTCACATTCTCCACTCTGATATTTCATTTGGACACTCCATTAGCTTTCCTTTGGAGTAACAGATTCATCTGAATAAGAGGAAAGTGCTGCAGACCCTGCAGATACAAGCAACCAAAGACTGTTGCAGTTAACTTTTCCCAAATCTTACCAAGAAATGTCCCAGTAAGTCAGAGCGAAAGAAATGCATTGACTACTCCCCAATTGACTCTAGGGTAAAGTCATAATTTAAAACTCTTTCATGATTCAACACGTACATTTTTTGGACTATAAACATCAATGTATAGCATTTGATTAATTGGAGTGCATAAAAATGATTAAATGGTATGAAACTTGTGAATTGTCCCAAACATGCATGTTTTGGACACAAGGTGAAACTAATTTCGTAAATAACAGATAAAGCTTTCAAGTTAATAGCTATCGGTGTAACTTCAATATATTAATCTCATCTCATTAAGAATCATACTTGTAAAAAAAATTAAATCTTCACATGAAAAAATGTTGTTACCTGATATAAGCTTGAAGCATCTTTACTTCCAACCATAGCCAGTAAACTTGAGCGAGGAAGATCCAACAACTGTTGTATCATTTATAGAGCAGAATCTTTCTCAAACCACAACCCCTGTAAACACGTAAACACAATGACAAAATCATCTTGATCACACATTTTTCATTTATACAGTCAGCCCATTTGTTCAGAAGACACAAGTCCATGGCTAGTTTATTTATTTAATCCATTTGTTCAAACTTTGGTTTCTTATAAGACAAGCATGAGATATCTCTGAAAAAAATAATGATGGATTAGATAATTCTCCTTCGTCAATCTGTTTAGCATTTATTAGGAATGAATATGTCAACAAGCAATCCTTCATCCATCCGATCAGCTTGCTCAACACCTGACTGACCAGGGACCCAAATTTGCTAAGCATCTGTTGCAGCAGCAGCTGTAGCAGCTGTAGCAGCTGTAGCAGCAGCAGCTGGGTCACAAATTTGGCAAAAAATGAATTTTCGTAGCTATTGATGAATCCAACACCACCTCTGGGGAACCCAACTGTGTGATGATAATGATGGCCTTCGTATGTGGTGATGAAACTGTGGGATCTTCGGAGGATAACTCCACCCTTTTCTTCACTGTGCACTTGCTGTTTGTGCGGCAGTAATAGCTCCTGCCAGCATATATATCAGGTTAATAATGCATCCATCATTGACAGGAATTGAAATATTAGTATGAAAAATTTTCCCTAGTTGAATTTGAAAAGTGCATGTATCAGCATAAACAAAAACATAAACTAAGAAACCAAAAAAAATAAGGACATGATTGCTTGAGATAATCCTAGCAGAAAAGGCAAGAACCCACTATCCCCTTCTTATAGGTTCCCAGGGTAAGACAAGTTATGAAAAAATTAATAAGTGCAATTTTTTCGTATCTCCACTTACTTTTAAAGAATCACAATTTTTTGGGTAGACTTCTAACACCTTTTCAAAGTTAATGATACCACTTCTTTAATCTCGCAATTTCAGTAGGAGTGCTTTTGAGAACAAAAAAACAAGTAACAGAAGGAGTAAAACAAAACAAAAACCATGATATACTAGTACCTAACAACAATGATCGAAAAGAACTCGTTGGTATGATTTTAAAGTCTCATTTAATGAAGTGAATGGTTTTGAGAACAAAAAACAAGTACCTTGAAAGAGGCCAATAACTCACATTTTTCTGATATTTGGTTCCAAGACAATAATAACACAAACCTAACAATCCTATTTATACGATAAAGATCTCAAAGTCTGATCCTAGGAATGTACTAACTATTAATAATGCCCTTTGATGTGAATGAGAGATGATAAGAACATTACCAAATCAGCCTTTGTTGAGAAGAGAGCTTCAGATTGCAGCCCATCAGACCCCCCCCTAAAGAATAACTAGGAAAACCTGAAACATGCAAAGAAAATCAACATCAAGAGCAAGTGAATCGAACCCAAGGAACTCTAAAAGCATCCATCAATTAAATAAGTCTCTTCAGCCTAAGCGATTCACTACTCTAGAACCTTTGTCTGCTTTCTCGTATTTTTATTTACAGCTTCCCAATTTACATTAAAAAAGAGGACACTCATTAATCACTCAAATAGAATTAAAACTCATATAGCAACAAATAGAATTGATTTTCAGTCCTTATTCCCTGCCAGGGGAATTTTGCTCTTCAATCCTCAAAGTAACCTCAATGTTTATTTCGGTTAAGCAAAAAGCGAAAGCAAAAAGGTGACATCTATCCCTTGGCAGGTACATTCAAAACTTTATAAAAACGACCAATTCAATTCCAAAAGGAAATTGATAAACAATCCGAACGGTACTACCGCACCGTTTAACAATAAATATTGACTAGACACAAGGCAACAACCTTTACTCATTATGCAAACTATATTTGATTTCAGAATATCATATCTTGATAACATATGCATCAATCCACATCTAACAAGAGCCAAGAAAGAAGGTTAAAATTTTAATCTGGGTAAAACAGATGTATAAATTATGAAATTCTAGTATTCTACTATGTCATAAGGGCAGTGAACTTTTATCAATAGTATAGCTATCACATAAAGAAAGATAAAACTGAAGGGCCTATACTGTAAAAAGAAATCAGCCAGAAATCAAATTTTTGGACTCAAGGAACCAACTAAAAAGCATCCTAACCCCCTGATATATGTGTGTGTGTGTTTTGTTGTTGCTAGGATCAAACAGATTCAGTATTTTCTCCATGTAAAGCTGCATCATGTAAAATAAGCATTGTCATTTATAAGTCGTGTCCCCTCTCTAAGACATCTAAGTGTGTATGTTTTACCTATTTCTGTTTGTCCATACGCCATAACTGTGCCATTGTAACCATCCAAAACACTCTGCATGATCAAAACATAAACAAGCAAGAAATCATTCTTGTAACCTCAACATGAGAAATTCAAATTCAGATTTCTTTGAATCTACAAATGATTGACACTAATATTGCACCACAAAAGATTAAATACTACAATAATCTGACCCTAGCATGGTAGCCTGGATAAAATGATCAAACATATACCATATAAATCAAGAACCATGAACCATAAATAAAGAAGCCTAAAACAATTTGAACTCTAAATCAAAAACCCTAACCCAATTTCAACCAAAAGAGGAGCAAAATTATAGAATAGGATGTTTACCTTCTCAGGGAGACGCGCTCGTGCACTTGGGTAGGCACGGTCATATGGTCAAGGTCCTAGTAAACTGAACTCGGTGGATCCAGGCACTAGCGGGAAGTCCCGGTGTCAAGCTTCGATAACCCTAGCCTAAGAGAGAGAGAGAGAGAGAGTAGTGAGCAAAGATGATTAGGAAAAGGCAAGGTACATCGAGATTAAGGTGAGACGGAGAATGACAATCGAGAACCAAAAGGACAGAGGCACAATATCCATCTGTCTCCATTGTTGATGCTGCCTTCTTGTCTGAGCAAGTCGTAGCCGTCGCAACCAGTGTGAAGCGAGGCGACTCTAATAGCTCACCCACCTCCTCGACCATACTTCCAATCTTCACCTTCGCCCAGATTCGAACCATCGTTCTCCATTTTCGAACCTTTGCCCAGATCCGAACCATCCACAAGCGCTAGATCTAAGGCATGGTTCTTCACCGTGGTAGTCGGAGCCGCCAGATCTGAGGGAGATGAATTTTCTTCTTCATTGTCACATGGAGGAGGGAGGTTAGGAGGATAGGAGAATAGATAAGGGAAAAGAATGAGAGGAGGAGAGGAAGGATACCATGGGGTCGGGATTCTTTGTGGCTGCGGGTATGAGTTCTCAGACTGAGAGAGGGTTGAAGATGAGAGAGGCCAACTGAATAAGAAGAATGGACAATAGTATAAGGATGAACTAGGGATTTCAAGTTTCAATTTGGGGAAAATTTGAGTTTATGGTTGAAATTTTAAGTGTTGGAGGGAATCACAGATTGAAAATTTTATAAAGTGCATTCACTCTTTTTTTTTAAGTGTTGGGATCTGACAGAAGCGTTTGGAGAGGTCTCTTTTACCGCCTCAAATTTTGACTAAGTGTTATACGCGCGCTTTTATAAAAAAATTAAAACGAATTTTTAACATTGTCCAAAAAGTATGACCGAAGAATCAAATCTCAATCACATCGATAATTTTCAAAACGATGTTAAAACTATTTTTAACATCAGCCGTTTTTTTGACCGATATAAAAGACCTGATGTCTATGAACAAAATTCTAGTAGTGCTTACTCCCAACCATCTCTTCCGTTTCCTAATATGATTGGCTACCCTTTCTTGCCTCATAGATACACTTACATGCCATCAACTTTTCAGCAAGCAATTTCCACTCCTGGCAATAGCACCTACCATCCGTCACTTCCTACTACGGCATCACATCCACAGTACAAAAACAGTGCCTCTGGGAGCAATTTGTCCCATTCAGCAGCCGTCCCTTATGGGTATGGTGCCTTTGGGAGCTCTACTAGTGTTCCTAGAAACTTTCCATTGAACCCCTCACAGCCTCCCGTTGCTCCTTCAGCCACATCTATGAGATACGAGGGTATAAAGATGTTGCTCACTATCTTTAGAGCTCCTATGTTATAAAAGTAGTAGTCGTCTATAGATTCACTGTCTTTGGTAAAAATTATACGCATGAACTAAGAAGTAGAGGCTATAATGAGAAATGAGAAGATTATTTAAATCTTAATCCTTTGATTTGAATAAGATGATTGTTATTAAAAGGGGGATTATGAGAGGCACCTGACCACCTGCTACTTTTCTTCACTATTACTTTTCAATCTCTTTTTGTTTTTTCTTCCTTTTGTGGCCCAAATATGACTTCAAAGATGGTTTGAAGTTCAAAATGAATATAGATTTATGTTCTTCTGTGTGCTAGGGGCACGAGTTGAGTGACAGTTATACTAACATTGAACACAATCTTATTTCTTTTTCCAGTTGCCTTGGTCTATTGATTCTTTCATTGCACAAATGTATATTTAATTGTTATCCACCAAGACTTTAATTGGATGTGCGAAGATTAGTATCTATTATTTATTACTTTTTTTTACCTTTGTTCGAATATCTCTGGTAGCTTATTAATTGTGACTTGAATTATTCTCTTATCTATTGCTTGCAGGAACATTTTAAGTAGAGTCTAGAGGAAGTGCATTGTTGCATTCTTTCATTGTTGTGTTGTGATAACCAAAACTCCAGATATAATTGTCCAGATATTGATAGAAAAGAGAGATGGAGAAAAAGTGATTTTTCAAGCTCTGTTTCAAGCACCTGTGTGGTTGCATTAAGTATGTTTTCCAATTTTTTTTGAATGACTTTATGCTCTTTAAAAAGTATATGAAGTGGTGGCATATATATGCAATTTTATGGAAAGTCAATGTGAGTTATCTCATTCTTATGTTGTCTACAAATATTTGTCCAGATATAAACAAAAAGGAGAGTGATCAGAGTTGGATCTCTATTTGCTTGACCTGACCTAAGAGCTTTCAAACATTTAAACTATCCAATTCTTTATTTGCTTAAACTACCTAAGAACATTGAAACTATTAATCCACTAATGTCCATAATAGATTAATTACATTATTTTTAGTGTTTATATAACTTCCATGTAGATCCCCATTAATTTCTTGAATTTTTTTGAGGCTTCAGCTTTAATTTTGAGGCTTGGCTCTCCATCTTGTCTTTTGTATAACCAATGATAGATACACTATGTATAACCCATGAATTAATATATGTATCCGGAAAATATAAATAGTATGATTTTCTAATAATTTATAAATCTCGTGGATCACGTATGGGCAAAATGATTTTAGTGCCATTGTACATCACGCACGGGTACATAATCGGTTTTCATAGGCAAACTACAAGGCTTAATTTTTTTGCTTTCAGATAAGACAAATGTTCATAGAAGTGTGAAAGCGGTCGATCTGCTCTTCTTTGTCCAATTTGAAGTACCAATCATCTCAATAAAAAGATTTAACCATAACAACCAAATATTTCGAAAATGAAGTATCGATCATCTCGATAAAGACTTCCCCATAATAACCGAAGATTTTGAATAACATCATGGTGAGGGGCATGAGCAACAATTCAAATGAAATATATTCATGGTATGGGGGAACTAAAGCAGCAAATTCCATGAAAACGACTCACCCATACAGGGTACGGGAAAAGTAATAGTTTCAACTCAAATAACACTCAAATCAACAACAATCAAAGAAAAGACACTAAAAACAACCAATTTCGTCAATTTTAATTCCAATTTCAAACCCTAACATGGAGGATGGGTTGGAGATTGATTTTTGTTAGAAAGGACTTTGTGTGCAATTGTTTGAAAAAAATGAAAAGGACCGGTGTGTAATTTAGGTGAATTTATCTTGAAAATATCCCTTTCTCCATCTTGTCTAAAGCCCTTGTGATTTTTTTAAGAGAAAACGCTCTCTCTTCGGGTATTTCTCCTACTCTCTCGATCTTGTCTGTCTTGCTCTCTTGCTCTCTCCATCTCGTCTCTCTTGCTCTCTCGATCTGATCCGAAGACGCGGACCCCAACTACACCTCCACCGCTGTCACCGTCTCCATCACCCTCGTCCCTTCCTCCAGTCGGGGTTGCTCGATTCCTCTCAGATCTCAGATGGTTGAGTATGGCGCCACCCGGATCTGTTCCCCTACAAAATCCTCTATCTGTTCCCCTCCAGATATCGCATCTTTCAATTGATCCGAGATTTGCCTATTCTTCTTCTGCCGCCCACGATCTCTCTTAGATCTCACCCTTCCGACGCAAGAGACCTCCGGAGAAGACGAATCAGATTCGGATTCGGATCTGCTTATCGCCTCTTTCGATTGTTCGGATTTGGAATCAGATTCAAGTTCGCTGAACTCGACCTACCGGAGTTCTTGCGCTCGATGAAGCCGTTATGGTCAATCCTGTCTTCTGCCACGTCAATGGAGAGGACGAAGGGCTCCTTTGGATAATCCGAAGGTTGATCGATGACTAGAGGATTCACTTCGGTGGATAATCCGAAGGTTGAGGTATTTCTCTCTCTTTTAATTTGGTAATTTGTGAAATCAAAATTGATAAATTGATAATTTGTTTACTGTCAAAATTGATAGTGTGTAGAGGATTATCTTTGAGATGATAATTTGTTTACTGTCAAAATTGATAATGTGCAGACGAAGTGCTATTTTAGTTTTGGAATTGATTGAGTTGATAATATTAATGACATTAGACTGCCATGGCTGTCGTCCTCACCGGATCGATAGCGTTCTTCTTATTCTTCCTATATCTATAAATTTCCTGCATTAATGTACTTTTCTGTGGAATTTGTGCATATTTTTCTTATTTTGGTGAACACGAATTCAGGCAATTTTTGTGTAGGTACGAGTGTGCAATCTTTATTTGACATGCTTGCTAATTTGAATTGGAATGAATCAAGGGAAATTAAAAACCGTGATTTAGTTTTTGTTCGAAACTCATGTTGAATGACAATCCTATTTGCATTTTCCAGTAATGAGAAGGATAAGAGTATAATGCTAAATCTTCAGTCATATGTGATTACCCGTAATGACATTCCTATTTGCTGGTAGTTCTCTTATTGCTTTTAGCTACTTAAAACATTTTGATTTATTTTTACTCTTTGTAATATTAATTAAAAATTACAGATTTTTAAGTTACTGATTTTTAGCTACTGATTTTTAAGTTACTGATTTTTAGCTACTGATTTTTAAGTTACTGATTTTTAGCTACTGATTTTTATTCATTTTGACCAGTGTAGTGTAAATATCTGATTTCGTATTCCATTTGCATTTTTTTAATGTTATAGAATAGATTACAAGTATTCGTTTTAGGATTTTTTTTGTTAATAGGCCATTTTTATAAGGACATTTTGCAAAATGTCCATTTTTATAATGGATTTTGGAAAATGTCCATAATGACAATTTTACCCCTTTTCATTAAGCTTAATTACATTCCCTTTTTCTCTCCTTTCACGGCAACAACGAACTCACAGGCAGGAAGAAGGAATTTTCGTTTTTGATCTGGATCTGGAGCACGACACCAGGCATCTCGATTGCAGATTTCACAGGAACACCGAATTCGACGACACCAGGCATCGTCGAGTTCAAAAGAGGTATTGTAATCTCGATTTTGATCTCAATTGACGATTTTGATTTTGCAAAAGAGGTATTGTAATCTCGATTTTGATTTTGATTTTTGCAAAAGAGGTACTGTAATCTCGATTTTGATCTCAATTGACGATTTTGATCTTACTGTAATCTCTAGTTGTTTGAGAAGTATTAGCTAAGTTTGATCTGAATTGTATGCCTGTCATCAATTGTATGTCTGTTATAAATTGACAATTTTGATCTCAATTGTATGCCTTTTATACCTGTCATTCATAATTCTGTGTTCAACAGGTGTTGTTGTTTGAATTCTGATTTCGACACTGTGTCATCAACACACTGTGTCATCAACACACTTCAACTAAATGTTTATAGTTGATTTTTATTACAACTGAATGCTTGTAATCAATGCATTTCTTTGAATTTAATAACAAGTAAGAGATGTCACCAAGGAACAGGTCTAAAGGATGCTAATCTGCTAATAGTAAAATTTGGTGGAGAATGGAAAATGGAAGAAGATGATTTAGTTTTTGTTGGGAATGTGTCATCAAAAGTGATTGTCATCAGACAACCTGTGAGTATGTATGAGATGAAGAGTGAGATAATTAACAGATTCATCAATAGTGACAGTTTGGCTCCTACTCTTCAATTCAGTCACTTGCATCCTTTCAAGAAAACTATGGAGCCTTTTTTGATTGAGAATGACACTGATTTGAGGAGTATTTTCAAATTAGTGAATTGAAGGAAGTGAATTAGGCATTGCCTTTATATGCTACTTTTAGGAAGGAAAGCATTGAAGATCAGGTTACACAATCTATGAATAATGAAAATTAGTTGGAATTACATGTTGATAGCTATTTCAAGGATACATATGTAATGGAAGACAATTTTTTTGTGCAGAATGATGATGTAGACTGCATAAATGATGACAATGATACAGGTGATAATGCAGATGATACCAATATTTAGAGTGGCATCAATAGCACTACAATGTCCACAAAATCTGCAGAACCTATAAGTTCAAGAAAGGGGGACATTGTTATAGCTTCGGGACAACTTTTCAGAACAAAGGAAGATCTCAAAAATGCTATTGCATTGTTGGCCGCACAAGAAACATTTGCTTACAAGGTGAAAAAGACAACACCAACTTATTATAGAACAGTTTGTGTTGATGAGAGCTGCGAGTGGAAAATTCACGGTGCCATAGTAAGTGGTTCAACTATATTTCAAATCAAGAAATACAATCAAGAAAATAGTTGCAGTTTGGAAACAAGGATTGGAAAACGTCGCCCCTAACTACAAACTTGTAGCTGAAAAGATCAAAATAAGGTGAAATATACTGTAATCCCTTCCTGTAATCACTCCTCCTTTGATATTTTATTGACTCTGTTACATAATATGAAAAAATACGAATACATCAAAAAGGGGCCAACTTCAAGTGAGATTAGAAACGTCATAAGAAATGACTTCAAAATGAATGTGACCTACTGGAAATCATGGAAAGCTCGTGATGCAGCAATAACGATGGTAAGGGGGTCATCAGAAGAAAGCTTTGAATTATTATCATCATATTGTTGTGTCCTAAAGCAGCATAATCCCGGAACTGTCACCTTCATTGAAGTTGACTCCCAATCAAGGTTGAAGTATTTTTTCATTGCATTTGGACAATGTATCCGTGCATTCCCAATTCTGCGAAAGGTACAAATTCATTTCATAAAGAACAATTACTGTAACCAAATATTTTTTAGATAAATTTGATATCTACAAACCTGTAATCAAACTCAATATGACAGGTACTAGTGGTAGATGGTCCATTTCTAAAAGGAAAATACAAAGGCACTCTCCTCACAGCTTCTACACAAGATGCAAATCATCAGATTTACCCTATTAGCTTTGTAGTGGTTGACTCAGAAAACAACAACTCTTGGGAGTGGTTCTTCAAAAAGCTTGAAACAGTCATCCCATCAAGTGAAGAGCTGATTTTCGTTTTCAACCGTCATCAAAGCATTGCAAGAGCGTTAGAGTTGGTTTACCCAAATGCTAAGCATTATTACTGCAAATGGCACTTGAAGCAGAATATAATGTCAAAATTCAAGAAGAAGAGTCTCTGTGAGTGGTTTGTAAATGCTGCAAACAGTTACACATTAGTAGAATTCAACACCTACTTTGAATGCATTACTAATGCCAACAGCAAGATGAAGAAATTTCTTGAAGATTTGAAGTTTGAGAAATGGGCAAGAGCTTATTCAAAAGCTGACAGGTACAATATGATGACTTCAAAAGATGCAGAGACAATCAATAACGTCTTCGGTGAAGATAGATCATTCCCAATTATAGAACTACTGAATGCAATCAGAGAGAAGCTAACAAAATGGTTCATCAATGAGCGCAGAAAAGAATATGAAAAGAACAACTTTGAGCTTCCAAAAAACATAAGGGATACAGTTTACATAAGATGCAGTGAAGCAGGAATGTACACTGTCAAACAACTGAATGACTTCCAGTTTGAAGTTGTTGGTGGCATGAATCGGGTTCTTGTTGATCTGAAGCAGAAATCTTGTACATGTAAGGTATTTGATTATGACAAGATACCTTGTGTACTCGCGCTTGCTGTCATTAGAGATAAAAAACTGAGTGTTTTGAGGTATATTAGCAGTTATTACACAAATGAAGCTTGGACCTTGGCTTATCAAGAGACAATATATCCAGTTTTACATGCAACAGCGTGGATAGAATGTTATCCTACATTGAGTTTTAGTACATTTTATGTTTTTTTCTTCTTATATTGAATAGAATGTTAACTGTAACCAGTTTCTTACACTGCACATTATATAAACTGTCACCATCTTTTACTTTCTGTCCAAAATGAAACAAATTGATTCATGTGATGTTTAGTATATATAATCTAAAAATTAAAATACAAATGCAATCAAATCTGTTAGCAAAGAACTTGTTGAGTAACCACAAGTTCTGTAACCATAATTAAAAACAGTGTAAAGAATTCTGTCACCAGAAGGACATGTGGTGTACAGTATGGGTTAGGTTTTAGGTGTCACCAAAATCATAAACCATAACCCCTAAAATGTTTTGTACAGTACTTCGTTAAGAGATGAGAGGTGTCACCATAAGTAATGGTGTCACCAGAAGGACACCCCTAGGACAAGGGAAGCAAATACCCTAAAGGGGCTAATGCTAAGCAAAAATCCTGTCACCAGAATGAATTGTGTCACCAGAAGGAATGGTGTCACCAAATGGATAACCCTATGACAAGGGAAGCAACAACCCTAAAGGTGCTAATGCTAAGCAAAGATACATGTGGTGTAAAACATAAAAACAGTGGGAAAAAATGGTGTCACCAAAAGGATCATTCTAAGTAATGAATGGTATCACCACCATGAATGGTGTCACCAGAAGGACACCCCTAGAACAAGTGAAGCAAATACCCTAAAGGGGCTAATGCTAAGCAAAAGTTATGTCACCAAAAGAAATGGTATCACCAAATGGATATCCCTAGGACAATGGAAGCAATAACCCTATAGGGGTTAATGCTAAGCAAAGATACATGTGGTGTAAAACATAAAAACAATGGGAAAAAATGGTGTCACCAAAAGGATCATTCTAAGCAATGAATGGTATCACTACATGAATGGTGTCACCAAAAGGACAACCCTAGGACAAGGGAAGCAAATACCCTGAAGGGGCTAATTGTAATGGCCCGGATATAAATACCCGGGTTACGTTTAGAAGGTTGGATACCTTCGTTCGGATGTTGCAATTCAGGTACGGGTCGAGGTTTCAAACCTCTAAAGATCAGTATTTAAAGCGAGGATTTCGAACCCCAAAGCAATCGAAGGGCTCCTGGGTATCCTTAACCTGTCCTAAGACTATGTCGCGAAATTCATTTCAAATGAAAGTAAAGCGAAAGCAAAGTTTAGATACAAGTGCCACGGTAGAGCCGGGTCAAAACCAAAACATAGTGGGTGATTGCCATTTTATCATGTTAGAATATTAGCCGAATTCTTCGATTCGCCAAGAGATTCCCCGTCACAGAAGCAAGGAGCAAACAAGTGCGGTACCTAACCCTATCCACGAACTCAGGCCCGATAATCGCCTGCGGGTCCTCTGACCGCGCTGAGGCGACATAATATGCCTATACCTAAATAAAGGATGACTAATGCAATAAAAGATTTAAATCATATAAGCATGCTTTGACAGTTTATAATATGCGGAAAACTGTAAAGGGCCCAAGACAATGCCAAGTGGCATATCCCTCTCTTATCTCTGCACCCCTTCCCGTTAGGGCAGAGACTGGCCAGTTCGGTGCTATAGCATAGCAAATTCCACGTGGTGGTGCACGAACCACGACATCATCATATCATATCATATCATCTCATCGCTTGCCCGATGGTACTGGGCTATCATATCATGCTTATATCGACTCGATTGACTCAGGGCAACCCGATGGGGCTGGGCTACCCTATGACCCTAGCAAAGACTCTAGGACTATCACAGATAACGACCGTTCTATATTCAAACACACATAGTAACCACATGCTCAGTTCAATGCAATCCTAACATGATACTACATGGCATGCTTTAATATGCAACACCTACACATCATATGACACATCAGGCAGGAGGTCCAGGTTACTAAGTAAGTCATGCAGGATACTTACCAGAAAATGCAGAACAGCAAGATGACACAAGCAAGGGCCCAAATGCAAGTCCAAAGCAATCCAAAAGCATTACGCACCTATCATCAAGCCATTGCCATAAGCTACCGGACCGATATTCATACATACGAAACCCAAGTTCTCACATCCTCAAAACCAATCGATAGTAAAAACCGTTTTCCAAAACCTTTCCGATACGATCAACATCAACCAAAATCATTTACTTCCAATCAAACCCATTGATAAAATCATACCAACCATATTTCCAAACTTCCTTCTCAAAACCAACATCATCAAACCAAGACAAAGAATCCCGACATTAAACATTTAAATCCTTAAAGTCAATTTCTCAAAATCCTGTTATAGAAATAACTCTGGCATTTTATTTCAAAAAACTTGACTTTAATATTTCAAGTAATTTAAGACATTGATATTCATTTCCAAAATAAATCCATCTTCATAACCCCATTTACAAAACATTAACTCTTTAATCAACTTGCAAATGTATACTACTTAAAATGATTCCGGCATGTTGGTTTTCAAATAACAATTCTTTCAAAAGACATTTCTAAACTTGAAAATCTCCCTTTTAATAATTTATCATCAATATATCAAATAAACATAAACATCCTCTACCTTTATTAATAATTCATTTTAAAGATCCCAAATTTATAAGTCAATAAATAAATCATCTTATAAAACATTATTTAGTAACACATCTCAAATAATATTACTTTTAAATCCATTTATAATACATATATAATATTTTCAGAAAATATATATACATGTCCCTATATCAGAAATAACATATAATATAACATATATATATATATATATATATATATATATATATATATATATATATATATATATATATATACCTAACACATAATATATATAATAATGCATAATATAACAACAATACACCACAATCCAAAATTAAAACAGAAGCCCAACCCGGAAGGATACCCAAACCCAGCCCAACCCGTAGCCCAAACCCCATTTCTAGATTTAGCCCAGACCCATCCCCACTTGATTAAAGAAAATTGAACCCGTGAACAAAAGAATAAAAGTTGAACCGGATGAAAACAAAAAAAAATTAAGATGAACCGCTGCCATGAACCCATCTCTTTCCCTTTGAACCTCCTTTGTACAGTGCTCGGAAATGGGAGAAGGAAGGTGAACCCAAGGCCTCCGACCGTCTCCTTTTTGACCCAAACTCACCCGGCCACACCGACACAACATTCCGACCACAACCCAAACAACGAGAATGAAACGCGTGCAAAAGAGGAAAAGAAAAAAGAAGATTACCGAGGGCTTCGATTCTTCAATTCCGGGGTGCTCGAAGGCGGTTTAGCTTCGTCGGCGAGTGAGGAGTGAGTACAAGTGCGATTTGAGGGGATTGAATCTCGAAAACAAAATGGAATAAAAAACAGACCTTAACAGAAAAACAGGGCGATCTTGTGGCTTGAACGGCTTCGATGGTCGGCAACGTCTCCTTCTTCGTCTTCTTCCTGCTTCTAGGGACGGTGGTGGGTGCTGGAGGTGAAACACTGGTGGCTCAGTTGCGGATGGAAGTGCTTCTTCTTCACTCGGCAAAACAAGGGCTTCACAATTCTTCTTCTCGAACGGGTGGGGGAAGGCTTGGCTCTCGACCTCTGCTCAAAGAAGACAGGTTTGCTCGGCAAGGACAAGGGGGTGGTTCGGTGGTTTTGGCGGCGGAAATAGAGGAGTGAGAATGGTGGAATGGTGGTTATTGTTGTGGGGTTTAGAAATAGAAAAGAGGGAGAGATAGGGGGCAAACGACATAAGAGGGGGAGGGGCTACTCTTGTGGGCTTCACTGAGTGGATGAAGAAAGTGTGAGGGCAGGAGGGGTGTGTGAGCTGTATATGGCAAGAAGACAAAAAGGAGGGAGGGGAACAACTCCCATAACCCACAGAAATCCTAGAGAGGGAGAGAGACAGAGAGAGAGGGAGAGAGAGAGAGAGAAATAATAGAAAAGGTGAATGAAAATAAATGAAATTGGTCCCCCATAAAAGAATTCAAATTAGCGGAATAGACTCGAAACCCGCTCGCCCGATCGAATCCCGACTAAATCGAATTTAAATCAAATTTCAATTCGATTTCAAGATAAATGGAATTAAATTAATTTTTATCAATACTCGGAGCTTGAAAGCGGAATTAAAATCCGATAGAATCTAAATTCTCAAAACGATGCCGGAATGACTTTAAAATCAAAATTTACGCTCGAGGACGGGTTTTCTTCAAACCTTATAAACCGGATAAAATAATATATCTTATATTTTAATATAATAATAATATAATAATATAATATATAAAATATATTCAGTCTTTACATTTATCCAACTCTAAAAACAAGTCTCGTCCCCGAGACTAAAATCATTTTAAAGCAATGGGAAGAAGTTTGAAATCGCTGAGTCCGAGGACCATGTCCAAGGATCTTGTAATCATCTCGGTTGCGTCTTCCGGGATTCTCACAACATCCTAGTCACGGTCGTGACATCTCCAATTGGTCTTGACAAGTGTGTAATAAGCGCCCTTATCACATCCTCGCTTCGACTTTTCGGAAGTACCACAACTCTAAAGTATTACAGCGTCCCGACGAGGTCTTAGCAATCAATCTATAAATGCCCCTATAAAATGCTTGTATCCACTTCGTGAGACATCATAATGTAAATCCAGTTCGTAAAACCTCAAGGCGTTTTGTAAATGGAAAGATTGTCATCCAAATCATTGAAACTCTCGACTTCTTAAAACCCCAAGTTGGTCCTTTTCAAAACCGCCCAAAATCTTCAAATTCGACGTTTAATCCAGCAGCTTGTCACCAAAACAAGTCAAATCCTTTCAAATCAAGATTTCGTCAAAATCTTCCAACAACCACATTAGTTTCTCGCATACCAATCAATTAAATTCAGAAGGTAGGAGGTGGAATCATCCACCTCTAAGGGCTAATCCCATATTCTCTTCCTAGATTCCAGAATCGAATCAATCTATCAGTCTCAATTCAAGCAAGATGCATAAGCCATAAGAAATGCATAATTGTATAACCAACCAATACATCATACAACAAGTCTCAACATATACCAACATAGTGCCACAAGGTCACATCAACATCTCCACATCATACTAGAGGTCATTATATGCATCTCAACAATATGCCAAAATCATAACACACGGCCCGATATCACACCAAAAGTCATAAAAGATCTCTCCCTATCGCATATCACCACCGCAATCATAATAGGGTCAGTCACAACAAGGGATTTCATTTAAAGCATGAATTCACATAGTCATCTTATCCAATTTCTATCCAGCATTATCATAACATATCTATCACGTCAATCATTGATACTTGCAAAGTTAGCCATAGCGAAATTTCATCATAAGTCAACGAAATAAAACTACTTATCAACACATCAATACAAACAAAGTCATGCTATTAAGATTCAATCAAAAGGGGAGATCAAGCAGTATATCAACCTCAAAATGTCAACATGCTCTCCAGACATCATCTTAACTCACCACAATGCCATATAACGATCATTAGCAGTCATGCACCATCATCTCATATATACACATAAGTTATATTCATGCTCCAAGTCTTATTCATCATCTAGCATACCTATAATCATGCTTGCCAACCATAGAATACGACATCATGTTTACTACCACATAATATAACATCATGCTCTCACACCATAACACATCATTATCTGACATATTATATCACAACACATCCTAACATGCTTCGAAAACAACATCGCAAAGCATCAATATATCATTATAAAACTTGTCACTGCCAACTAGATTTCAATATTGCGTATCAACATGTAATATCATGCCATATCAGGTTTATCACGGTCGCTATCTAACATCATGCCAGTTCATAACCACATAATCAAGAAAGTTTTGCACATTATACCAGTCACAATAAAACGCAATCCCCGCTCACTCGTCCCTAACTCTCAAGCCAAGACCAATCTTCATCTAGACTCACCAACTCGGATAATATCCCATAGAAGAAGTCCTAATTCATTCTGACACTCCAATCTCATACCTCTTCCCACCAAGCTCTCCCACAAGCAATCCACCTCTAATAACTCAGCTCCTATCTCTGTTTTCACACCCGAGCACCCCTGCATACTATGTTCTCGATGCTCACAAGAGCCATTCCCTACATTGCCCATACTACCTAAGACATCACAAGCATATACCCCTTCTAACCACATCTCTTCTATAAGAACACCTCGATCACCACCTAGCCGGCCTATTCTAACCATACTCCCACCTGAGATTCATCTAGAAGCTCATCAGACCCCACTAAGTATCGCCTCTTATAGCTCTCAAAACTCACTTGTTCCTACGTAAGCCAAACCCCTCTCCCGTGGCTTACCTCATACCACCATCGATCATTCTAACCGCTCAATTTCCCTCACCAGCCCCCGACCCTTCTACCAAAGGACCTCACTCACATGTTCAAAGAAGAAGCAATCATGGACATTATTACACAGAAGGACTACATCATATCAACTAGCATTTATATCAATAGCATCATTAGTTCATCATTAAGCATTGCAACTGTATCACAAGTCTCAATTTACCATCATGCTCAACAAGTTTTGCAAAACATTATATATGAACCTAATCAAATCAAGCTAGCAAGTTTCATCAAGACCTTATCAAATAAACAGTTCAGGTTCTCAGCATTTGCAGTTCATACTTTTATAGGCAAAGGAATTTAGGTCATGTTTAGCAACTTAGAGTAGCATCACGTCAAGTCATCATAGCACATTAGGACTGTAAGGCATTGAATCATATATATTATCATAGACAATGGATAATCAAGCAATAATCATCATCACGTCAGCACATCAAACATGTTAATTCCAACGTCAGGTAAGTGCAATATCATCATCAACATATTCAGAAAGGATTAGCAATCCGAATGGAGAACACTCCCACTTGCAAGTCATATCGCGCTCAGTAACCGCAATCCTCGAAGCAAGCTTATTCCGGCGACATCGTCGATCCTGAGGCCCGTGGGTTATGGGCCCACGCTTACGCTGTGTTGTTCCATCGCTATCTAACTTCCGTCCCCTCTTCTGTGCGGTCGCTCATCCAATGTATCGCGCAGGAGTCTAAGTTAGCGGATATAGGGGAGTGACAAGAGCGGACAACTCAATGTTTCTTTCGTAGACAAAATGGACCAAAGCTAAAGATGACATGACTACAGACAAGACTCCAACCCGGGAATAGTAACGATGCCCTTAAGGAAGTCTATTAGGTTACAATTGTGACAAACAAGCACGAATTCATCATGGAACATATCAATCACATTAATCCACACTAACATATACCTATCTTAAGGAACAACGACATACATATTCATTCCAAAGATACCATCGGGTCCTATACTGATGCGCGTGAGACAAGCTAGTAGTCTATTATTCCATGGAAGAAGATATGCCTAGCAACTTCAAGCAAGCTAAGCGGAACCAACAATGATCATGTATGATTCGAAGTCATGCGGGATTTAATGAAGATAACAAGCATCATGTATATGAAAGAATGTACAAGCATGAATAATATAGTATGGCGAGGTATATCATAACAACCAGACTAAGTGTCATACAAGAATACATAAGAGCGGCATAGTAACTATCAAATCTAACAGCAATGATCACATAATAGGTTAAGAATGGCATGTAATCATACGATGTGATACGCTTAGGAAGCATAGATCCTATATGATGCTAGCAATACATGATAAGGCATGGGCATAGTCAAGAGTGATTAAATGAGTTCAATACGATGTACATGAAAGCAAAAGGATCACCGCAGAGTAAACAAGATAACATCACGGGCGATAGATTATAATCATGCTAGGAATGAACCGTCATAGGGCACATAAAACGATACGACAACTATAACAGTGTAGTACAAGCATGTTCACGTAATAGGTCAAGTAAGACATGTCACCATTTCGCGAGTCATATTGGAATTCATAAGCCTTATAGGATACTAATAACGCATATTGAACATGAATCCAATCAAGGTAATTCGACTAGGTTCATTCTAACATACATATGTCATGCGTATGCAAAATCATGATATAGCGTGGTGTGTGATCATGCAAGGTGTCAAGTCATACGTTCATGCAAGCACGAGACAATATCATAGAGTAATAGGGAAACACCACCGAGCGATAACATGTAAGCATGCTAGGATTAACCATCGCGGAAAGCAAGTCGATCATCGAATTCAACATCTATTTAATCAGGGCGAGTGGAACATTTTTAAGATGAGAGAAAAGGAAAGAATCACACTATCAGGGACCTAGCTCGAGAGAGAATCAACAATAACGTATGCAAAGTAGAATTCGCACAAGTCACAACCAAGGGTCCTACATGTTACTAATGGCTCAACATAACATATGATACATACATGCACTTGATTGATTAATACCACAATATGCAAGAGTTCAATCGATCACATTCCAATGTTATAGTAGCATGATAGGAAATGCAGCGAGGTATAGAGCAAGTCTAAGTAACGGGGCAACATGACTAGGAGACGGGGACATGAGTTCAAATCAATGTATATTAGGATAAAACATGTATTTATCAAGACTCATTTACACCAACATATCCTCAATTTAGCACAAGTAACACATAACAGTATTAATCACAGAACACTCAAAAATAGTTAATCTCATGAATGCAAAATAGGTGGGCATGCTATAGATTCTTTTCATAAGATGAATGATAAACATCGAGGCGTCATCGGCTAGCATGCTAAGGAGCAAAACTTACGAGGCATTCATACAAGAAAGAGTTGATCACACTTTCAGAGAGAGTCACCATTACAACCGGACAGATATCTCTAAGGGCAACCATTGACCTTTCCCAACTGACTCATCACCCCTCCTTCCCGTGGGACTCTGGTACGACTCTTTGTGGCAAGGAGACACTGGTTGATCGTAATAAGAATCGAAAAGGACAGCCCCATAAACACCTTACTCTCTAACTCGGAATTACATCAAAAGCCAACTTTCAATACTCTCCCAACAACCCTCATATTCAACCACGATTCCCGAAACAATGTGTTTACCAACCCGATTTCCCGTGGAGGAGACCGATATTCAAGAGAAAGACGCGATAAGACCATCAAGGGGTTAACATAGTGGAAGGGGTTGTTTCACACAAGCTGGGCTTAACCATTTAAGAATGAGGATACTCCCGCTATTCCATTAGCACGATTATTTCAAATACATTTCATAGTTAGGCTCAATAATCAGATATTCAGCAGGACAACAATTAACGTGGAATCAGTCATCAACAGTTTGCGTAAACATGACCAAGCTACCTTACTCGCCACTCCAACCACCTTGGTGCAATTCCTTGGAGTCTTCCAACCCATCTGTAAAGAATAAGCTAATATTTCGCCAACCCACTCCCAACTACATCCAATAGGGATGGTCTAACGCCTTTTCTACACACTCGATCCCTTTAGTTTGATCCATCATATTTAATAAGCCGAGTTCATATTTAGTCCAATTGAGTTAGGCATATCAAATTCATTTTTCCCCTTTAAAACATCTTCAAATCCTTTGAAATTCATGGGCAATTTTCCAAAGCATACACCCGACCCTTGCGTACCCGAATTGCACAACCTGGCTCTGATACCAACTTTATAACGGCCCGGATATAAATACCCGGGTTAGGTTTCGAAGGTTGGATACCTTCGTTCGGATGTTGCAATTTAGGTATGGGTCGAGGTTTCAAACCTCTAAAGATCAGTATTTAAAGCGGGGATTTCGAACCTCAATTCAAATGAAAGTAAAGCGGAAGCAAAGTTTAGATACAAGTGCCAAGGCAGAGCCAGGTCAAGACCAAAACATAGTGGGTGATTGCCATTTTATCAAGTTAGAATATTAGCCGGATTCTTCGATTCGCCAAGACATTCCCCATCACAGAAGCAAGGAACAAACAAGAGCGGTACCTAACACTATCAACGAAGTTAGGCCCGGTAATCTTTGACAGTATCAACGAAGTCAGGCCCGCGCTGAGGCCACATAACATACCTATACCTAAATAAAGGATGACTAATGCAGTACAAGATTTAAATCACATAAGCATGCTTTGACAGTTTATAATATGCGGAAAACTGTAAAGGGCGCAAGACAATGCCAAGTGGCATATCCCTCTCCTACCTCTGCACCCCTTCTCGTTAGTACAGAGACTGGCCAGTTCGGTGCTATAGCATAGCAAATTCCTCGTGGTGGTGCACAAACCACGGCATCATCATATCATCTCATATCATCTCATCGTTTGCCCGATGGTATTTGCTATCATATCATGCTCATATCGACTCAATTGACTCAGGGCAACCCGATGGGGCTGGGCTACCCTATGACCCTAGCAAAGACTCTAGGACTATCACAGATAACGGTCGTTCTGTATTCAAACACACATAGTAACCACATGCTCAGTTCAATGCAATCCTAACATGATACTACATGGCATGCTTTAATATGCAACACCTACACATCATATGACACATCAGGCAGGAGGTCCAGGTTACTAAGTAAGTCATGCAGGATACTTACCAGAAAATGCAGAACAGCAAGATGACACAAGCAAGGGCCCAAATGCAAGTCCAAAGCAATCCAAAAGCATTACGCACCTATCATCAAGCCATTGCCACAAGCTACCGGACCGATATTCATACATACGAAACCCAAGTTCTCACATCCTCAAAACCAATCGATAGTAAAAACCGTTTTCCAAAACCTTTCCGATACGATCAACATCAACCAAAATCATTTACTTCCAATCAAACCCATTGATAAAATCATACCAACCATATTTCCAAACTTCCTTCTCAAAACCAACATCATCAAACCAAGACAAAGAATCCCGACATTAAACATTTAAATCCTTAAAGTCAATTTCTCAAAATCCTGTTATAGAAATAACTCTGGCATTTTATTTCAAAAAACTTGACTTTAATATTTCAAGTAATTTAAGACATTGATATTCATTTCCAAAATAAATCCATCTTCATAACCCCATTTACAAAACATTAACTCTTTAATCAACTTGCAAATGTATACTACTTAAAATGATTCCGGCATGTTGGTTTTCAAATAACAATTCTTCTAAAAGACATTTCTAAACTTGAAAATCTCCCTTTTAATAATTTATCATCAATATATCAAAAAAACATAAACATCCTCTACCTTTATTAATAATTCATTTTAAAGATCCCAAATTCAAAAGGCAATACATAAATCATCTTATAAAACATTATTTAGTAGCAGATCTCAAATAATATTACTTTTAAAACCATTTATAATACATATATAATATTTTCAGAAAATATATATACATGTCCCTATATCAGAAATAACATATAATATAACATATATATATATATTTACCCAACACATAATATATATATAATAATGCATAATATAACAACAATACACCACAATCCAAAATTAAAACAGAAGCCCAACCCGGAAGGATACCCAGACCCAGCCCAACCCGTAGCCCAAACCCCATTTCTGGATTTAGCCCAGACCCATCCCCACTTGATTAAAGAAAACTGAACCCGTGAACAAAAGAATAAAAGCTGAACCGGATGAAAACAAAAGAAAATTAAGATGAACCGTTGCCATGAACCCGTCTTCTTCCCTTTGAACCTCCTTTGTACAGTGCTCGGAAATGGGAGAGGGAAGATGAACCCAAGGCCTCCGGCCGTCTCCTTTTTGACCCAAACTCACCTGGCTACACGGACACAACATTTCGACCACAACCCAAACAACAATAACGAAACGCGCGCAAAGGAGGAAAAGAAAAAGGAGATTACCGAGGGCTTCGATTCTTTAATTCCGGGTTGCTCGAAGGCGGGTTTGGCTTCACCGGCGAGGGAGGAGTGAGTACGAGTGCGATTTGAGGGGATTGAATCTCGAAAACAAAACGGAATAAAAAACCGACATCAACGGAAAAACAAGGCGATCTTGAGCAAAAAAAAAAAACAATATATAGCATACTTTCATTAAATTATTTATTTATTTTATTAATACAAAAATTGATATTGTGGTGCTTTGGATTTAAATAAAATTTATCAGGCTGTATTCTATAATTTTATGGGGGTATATCTTTTTAAATCAGAAATAGCGGGTTATTTTTGTAAATTCTCTAGGTTAACCTAATTGATGGTATATATACTCTTTTTGTCACCATCCAGCTGGCCCTAATCTCCTACCACTCTCCTCTTCATTTCAATTCATCTCTCTCTCTCTCTCTCTTAATTTTGGTCGGATCTGAGAGCTCTAGAATAGCATCTCTTCACCTTCAATCTCAAGCTCCTCCCATGGCTCCCCCTTCACCAGCCCTTCGTTTCCCCTCCTAGACATGTTCACTCTCTCTCTCTTCACTTCCGGCGCTTCTTGTTCACCATCTTCTTCCTCTTTTTGCCAAATCTGATAGCAGCTTCCCTCCTCTTCTCCTCAACCTCCAATTCCGGGATCTCTCATGGCGGAATCGACCTCGAGCATCGGAGCACCGACGACCTCGCTCCTCTCTCCCATCCTCGCGTTGGATCTGAATGCCGGAGCCTGTGCCCTCCTCTCCTCCCACCGGCGACTCTCTCTGCCCAGCCTTCTCTTTTGCCCGACCTCGACGAAACCCGTGCACCGCCGACGAGTCGAGCTCGCCAGAATCGACACCTTCCCTCTCCTGGGTTCCCCTTTCTCCACCCTCTTTCTGTCTCGAATGAGGAGCTGAGCAAGGCGACCTTCAAGCTCGGCCGTCAGCATCGACCCTAGCAATGTCAGAGGACCCGTGCCGCCCCGAACACCGACGCCGAGCTCAGTCGCCCTTGACCACCTCCCTCCGTTCGGCGACCTTCTCCCCTGAGCGGGAAGACCAAACACCAACGAGCCTTGAACCGGACTGAGCTGGGATCCGAACCCTCGACCTCTACGGGATCTGGGTATATCTCCTTGGGTCCCTCTTGGCTTATTTTATTGATCAAATCGGGAATAAACTAAACAAGTAAGAATGGAGAATGTGGACTATAATTAATACTAAATTTAAGCTGAATTGTCCCTTATATTCTAGCATTTTAGGAAGTGATGTTGTTGATTGACTTAATATTTGGCTAAAGATTAACCCTTGAGTTATATTGATAAAGTGTTATTATGACCAATAATAAGTCTCATTTATAATAAGAATTTAACTTATGTTGTAAATTTTACGGTTCATAAGTTATGGCCTTAAGTATAGAAGAGACAAGATTATATGATGTAGTTTGGTAAAACAGGTTGACTTGTCACCTAGAGGGTCGATTAGTAGAATCACTTACTTGATGCGCTCGTTAGATAAACTTGACTATGTGCTAAAAAGATATAAAAGACTGAATTAATGTTTGGTGATATAAGGAACTTCTAGCTAGGTTATAAGATTTGTTGTGAGTTAAAATCACTTTAACTTGAATGTAATTAAATCGGATTTAAGTTATTGTGAGGTATAAACCGACCTAGAATAAGGACTGCCTGAGGTATGAATTAATAGCTTGTCTTGATAAGTGAATTGGAGTACTAGATCAAAAGATGTGTAGTTATGCCTTGTGATCTTGTTGAGTAGGTTGGTTTAGTCATATAAACTGGATATAGTATGATCCTGTTAAATTGTAAGTTGTTACTTAGAAAATCTATAATTAGGATAACCGGCTTGGGTACCCTTTGGATGACCTAGCGAAGTGTATAATGGAAAATGGGATAGGATTCTTCGTATAAAGACATACTTTTAAGTGTGAGTGTTTTATTTGAATGTGATATGATTAATGTTCTTGATTAGTAAGATAAGAGTAGTTAAGATATGATCAAATTTATAAGGTTGTATATATATACATGAAAGATCTTGAGCACTTGTTAGGCTTGTGAGCTTGTTGTTGTGCTTTTGAGTTATTAATTTAGATAGTAAGGCTATATAAAAGATGTTCTTACAAATTATTATGTTCGTGTGCTTTAAGCTTGATTGTAGTGCTTCGATGTTGAGTAGTTCTTATAGTTGAGATTATAAATGAATTCTTGAAATACAAACTTACCTTGGTTACTTATTAAGCATGATTTGTTATGCGAGTTTTGATAAATAAGACTTGTTGATCCTTGGTGTTGAGAACTTATGATTTTGGTTAAGTATTTGAGGATTTGATAAATTATGAATTACTTGAGCAATTGTTAAGCAAAACCTGAGTTCGATCTGTTGTAAGATGTTTGAGTAATGATATTGGTCAGGCTTTGAGTTCAGTTTTATACTTGATGAGAACAAGGATAATTGAGAATGATGGTTATGATGAAAAATGTGAGGTTACTTGGATAAAATATTATTTAGTCTTGTGATGACTTGAAAGCCTGCTTGTGTGTTAATTAAATGTGTATTGATGAGCTATTCCTTGCTTATTATTTGCTAGTGTGATTGGATGATTATCTGAGTGGCTTGTTTGCTGATGGATGATTCTCTGAGTGGCTTGTTTGCTGGCTAATTTGATGTGAATACTCCATGTAAGTTTCCTACGGGAGCTTACTCAGTAACCAGGACCTCATGCGTGATGTGTCATATAGTATGTAGGTGTTGCATCTGCATAAAAGCATGTCATGTAGTATCATGCTTAGGAATTGCACTTGTGAATGAGCATCCCTATTCTTTATGCGTTTGAAAAGAGAACGGGTGTTATCTGTGAGTCCTTAGAGTCGTTGCTAGGGTCATTGGGGCATTCGTGTTTCATATCGATTCGGTCCCAGTCGAGTCTTATATTATGATATGGTTGCGGCGGTGACCGAGCGTCCTACCTCGGAGTTGGGTACGGACATATGATGGCTGCGGCACCGACCGAGCGTCCTACCTCGGAGTTGGGTACGGACATGTATGACCCCGGAGTGGGCACAGATTTGGAGATTGGGGATATGCCACTTGGCATTCTGTGTGGATCCATTTAATTATTTTCTGCATATATATAAACTGTCAGCATGCTTGTGTGATTTAAATTCCGTACTGCACTAGAACATCCTTTATATTAGGTATAGGCGTATTATATGTCCTCAGCGAGGTCTTTAGGGACCGCATGCGTCTCTTGGCCTGACTTCGTGGATAGTTTCAGGTACCCGCTCCCTTTTGCTTGCTGATTGCTTCTATAGCGGGGTTTCCTCATGGGACGAGTGTTAAGAAGATTTCGTACAAGCTTGGCTTTATAAATGTTTTGGTTTAGTTGGACATTTAGAAGCAATGTATATTTATATTGATTTAAACTCGTTTTGTCTCTTTTGAGTTTTGACTAGTTGAATTAGGACAGGATTATAACTTGAAGAGAATAAATAAACATCTCGTACTTGGATTGCTAAGATCTGGCAGAGGGATATTTCTTCCCTCTAAACGTAACCCGAGTTTTATAATCTGGGCCGTTACAGCACTCAAATCCCAAACAAAACAACCAATTTCGTTCATTTTCGTTCCAATTTGTACACATATTTCAACTCAAACAACAAAATCAACGACAATCAAAGAACAGACACAAAAAAACAACCAATTTCGTCAATTTTCATTCCAATTTCAAATCATAACAAATCGCAAACAAATCAACCAATTTCGTTCATTTTCATTCCAATTTGTACACATATCCAACCCTAATACTTATAAATTTAGAAGCAACCTCTTTGTAAAATAATGAGCCACGTTTCCACCTTTTCACCAAAATTAAAAACCGTTCCTATGAGCCACGTTATACCCCTCCCTAATTCTATTCAACCGCTCAACTCCACTTTCTTCTTCAAATCGTTTTTCCTCAAATCTCCTTCTCTTAACCCTGAATCTCATCGGCGGTTTCGTACATCTCCTTCTCTGAACCCACTTCACTAGTACGAGTCTAAGAAGAATATATTTGGTCAGGGAGTCTACGGAGAAGATGAGAGGCACCATTGGAAGACTACTCAGAAAGCCCAAGCCAAAGTTCATCCCACTCTCTTCCACCTACTCAACCTCCTCCGGCAACGAATCCAGCCGAGGGGGCACCGTCCCGTCCCGATTCCAATTCACAACCAACCAGCCAGTAAGCCCGAATCCGGCGAGGCATCGGGCGTTCCGGCCCAATCTGCTGCCCCAATCCCAGGGCGCGACCACGGCAGAGGCAAATCATTGTCTTCCTCTCCGTTTCTCCCGTCTTTCAACGCATTTGCTGCTCCAAATCCAATCCTTTCGCTCTCTTTTGGTTGCACAAGCCATAGGTGCTCTCTTTGTCTCTATGCTCTATTCATTCTCCCAATTGCAAACTCTAAGTTGATTACCTACTACATGAAGAACGTCTTTGTGAATGATTTCTGATTTTCGATGAATGATTAGGGATTGGAAATTTGGAAGAAGTGAATGTTTTTCGATGAATGCCTCTAAGATGTTCGACAAAATGCCAATACACTCAAAGACTAGGTTCTCCTCTAATCCGATTCGAAAGGTTTGGGGGGTCTGGGCAAAGGAATGAGAACGATGTTCCTTCTTTCGATGATTCGTTACCTAGATTTGGTAGGAGTAGATATCCTAGTGATAGGTATCATGAAAAGCTAATTCAAGTACTCAATTTAATCTCTAATTCCTTTTTTTTTTGCTTATATGTTAGTCTTTGCTCAAGCATGCCATGTTATTCTATTGGTTGGATATGCCTGAAATTTATCATCTCTCTGTATGAATGATGTTGACACCCGCAAGTCCAATCTATTGATTATTCTCACTTGAGTTTTGGTAGCTTTGCATCTGTGGTGAACGCTCCCTTTTCTTAAACTTTTGCATCTGGACTTGAAAAAAGCAATATAGAGGAGACCTCCATGACCGCTGAGGCTGCATTGGCGGGGCACACTGATACTAGGTAGGCTTGTATTTATTCTGTTTTCTACAACAATGTAGTTTGCAAATCTGAAAATAATTATTTTATGATATTTTGCAGGAATGTAGAGTATTATGACGATGAACATCTGCGAACTATTTCAGATGGAGATATTAATCAAAGGTTGGCCGCAAGCACTAGGGGTTATGTTATGCTTTCAACTTCTCAATCAGAGACATTAAAGCAGGAAGCAGTTGAAGTGGCACTCGAAAATTAGTACTCTTTCCTCCTAGCAATACATTTGAGAACAGCCGGCAGTTGAATCCATCTTTTAGCCATTCACAAACAAGCTCTCAGATGCAGAATCTACCTACATTCTCTCGTGTTATGGTGAGTATGCTATATCCTGCTATCCTTCAACTTTTTACAAGTATTGTGTGTACAAACTTTGGGTGTTTTTCTTATATCAATGGTTTGAACTTTATATTTCACAAATGCTTGTAAATGTCAATGATTATGTTTCCTCACATTATGGTAATTTAATTTGCTAATATTAGGATAGGTAGTTAATCTTTTCTAATTCCCATGTGTTGGTTACATTATCTGGAATAGTCTTGTATGTTGATAATTAGTGTAACCTATATAGCTGAAGAGTATATTTGTTGGTATTCTTGGAATGAGCCATGTTAGTTGCTGATTGATAGTCCTATGAATTTAATTTTGAGAGAGTTCTATAAAACATACCCATTTTGCATCCAAGTTTGAAAGCTACCTTGCTGCATCTATTCCATACACTTTTCGAAGTAGTCATTATCAGAATGTTCTATCAGTCCAGTTCTTTTGTGTAATTATGCAGTCCATGACTCCATGTGGTGAATGTTTAATAATCCGTCCATGACTTCATGTGGTGAATGTTTAATAATCTGTTAAGTGATGTACTACAATTAATCCATGCTTATCACACACATATATTCTTATGCGGGCATATTCGGATTCTTTGCCTAGCAGTCTGTTGCTATCAAATGTCCAGCCTGTAAGAGACGTAGAGCTCCCATACTCACCCTTTCCTACTGCACAATCAATGCGTGGAAAATACACCGGTAGTATGCCTGGGCCAACTAATTCCATGACCGAGGTACTTTACTTGAAACTTATTACGATGATTTCCATTTTACTACAGGCAACTTTTTTGTGTAACAAGGGGCTGAGAAGATTGATTCATCTGTTCAAAATTTTCATTTGTGGAAGACTTAATTAATAATGTCTAAATTGTGAATTTGAGCAGCTTCCATGCTTCTTATGCTTGCACATGTGTCTTTCAATTCCTACTTTTTTCATCCCTGATTTTAAAAAAACACCTTCAACTTCCATAAATCAATAGAAACTACACACTTATTTTTTTTTCCAACTCATCCCTACTTAATCCAAGTATGGAAATAATTGTCAGATGGTTTGGTCCCTTGAAAAAGATGCCTTGGTGGATTAGAATATAATGAATAAAAGTTTAAACTTTACTTTTTGTACAAGGCATATTCTTATGAACGAAGAAGCAGAACAAGAATATTGATGAGACCTATTAATTACTCTTTTTGGTTGGTACACAATTAGGGTATGAAGACTGCCAACATGCTTTCTCCCCTGCCAAGCAGAACCTTCCTGGTAGCAACATTGCAGGGGCACCAGGGTTTTCCCATTTGGCCATGCATCCTTACTCCCAACCATCTCTTCCATTTGCTAATATGATTGGCTACCCTTTCTTGCCTCATTATCACACTTACATGCCATCAACTTTTCAGCAAGCAATTGCCACTGCTGGCAATAGCACCTACCATCAGTCACTTGCTACTACGGCATCACATCCACAATACAAAAACAGTGCCTCTGGGAGCAATTTGTCCCAGTCAGCAGCCGTCCCTTATGGGTATGGTGCCTTTGGGAACTCTACTAGTGTTCCTAGAAACTTTCCATTGAACCCCTCACAGCCTTCCGTTGCTCCTTCAGCCACATCTATGAGATACGAGGGTATAAAGATGTTGCTCACTATCTTTAGAGCTCCTATGTTATAAAAGTAGTAGTCGTCTATAGATTCACTGTCTTTGGTAAAAATTATACTTCATGAACTAAGAAGTAGAGGCTATAATGAGAAATGAGAAGATTATTTAAATCTTAATCCTTTGATTTGAATAAGATGATTGTTATTAAAAGGGGGATTATGAGGGGGCACCTGACCACCTGCTGCTTTTCTTCACTATTACTTTTCAATCTCTTTTTGTTTTTTCTTCCTTTTGTGGCCCAAATATGACTTCAAAGATGGTTTGAAGTTGAAAATGAATATAGATTTATATTCTTCTGTGTGCTAGGGGCATGAGTTGAGTGGCAGTTATACTAACATTGAACACAATCTTCTTTCTTTTTCCAGTGGCCTTGGTCTATTGATTCTTTCTTTCCACAAATGTATATTTAATTGTTATCCACCAAGACTTTAATTGGATGTGCAAAGATTAGTATCTATCATTTATTACTTTTTTTTACCTTTGTTCGAATATCTCTGGTAGCTTATTAATTGTGACTTGAATTATTCTCTTATGTATTGCTTGCAGGAACATTTTAAGTAGAGTCTAGAGGAAGTGCATTGTTACATTCTTTCATTGGTGTGTTGTGATAACCAAAACTCCAGATATAATTGTCCAGATATTGATAGAAAAGAGAGATGGAGAAAAAGTGATTTTTCAAGCTCTGTTTCAAGCACCTGTGTGGTTGCATTAAGTATGTTTTCCAATTTTTTTTGAATGACTTTATGCTCTTTAAAAAGTATATGAAATGGTGGCATATATATGCAATTGTATGGAAAGTCAACGTGAGTTATCTCATTCTTATGTTGTCTACAAAATTTGTCCAGATATAAACAAAAAGGAGAGTGATCAAAGTTGGATCTTTATTTGCTTGACCTGACCTAAGAGCTTTCAAACATTGAAACTATCCAATTCTTTATTTGCTTGACCTACCTAAGAACATTGAAACTATTAATCCACTAATGTCCATAATAGATTAATTACATTATTTTTAGTGTTTATATAACTTCCATGCAGATCACCATTTATTTCTTGAATTTTTTTGAGGCTTCAGCTTTAATTTTGAGGCTTGGCTCTCCATCTTGTCTTTTGTATAACCAATGATAGATACACTATGTATAACCCATGAATTAATATATGTATCCGGAAAATATGAATAGTATGATTTTCTAATAATTTATAAATCTCGTGCATCACGTATGGGCGAAATGATTTGAGTGCCATTGTACATCACGCACGGGTACCTAATCGGTTTTCATAGGCAAAATACAAGGCTTCTTTTCTTTGCTTTCAGATAAGACAAATATTCATAGAAGTGTGAAAGCGGCCGATCTGCTCTTCTTTGTCCAATTTGAAGTACCAATCATCTCAATAAAAAGATTTCACCATAACAACCAAATATTTCGAAAATGAAGTATCGATCATCTCGATAAAAGACTTCCCCATAATAACCGAAGATTTTGAATAACATCATGGTGAGGGGCATGAGCAACAATTCAAATGAAATATATTCATGGTATGGGGGAACTAAAGCGGCAAATTTCATGAAAACGACTCACCCGTACAAGGTACGGGGAAAGTACTAGTTTCAACTCAAATAACACTCAAATCAACGACAATCAAAGAAAAGACACTAAAAACAACCAATTTCGTCAATTTTAATTCCAATTTCAAACCCTAACATGGAGGATGGGTTGGGGATTGATTTTTGTTAGAAAGGACTTTGTGTGCAATTGTTTGAAAAAAAATGAAAAGGACCGGTGTGTAATTTAGGAGAACTTATCTTGACAATATCCCTTTCTCCATCTTGTCTAAAGCCCTTATGATTTTTTTAAAAGAAAATTTGTGCCGTATGCACAAATTTTCGTACATATTAGGGGAGTGTCCGGATTTTGGGACAAATTGCACAGTTGTCCATCTCCCCCAAATTGATTAACGCTCTCTCTCCGGGTATCTCTCCTACTCTCTCGATCTTGTCTGTCTTGCTCTCTCGGTCTCATCTCTCTTGCTCTCTCGATCTCGTCTCTCTTGCTCTCTCGATCTGAATCCGAAGACGCGGACACCAACTCCACCTCCATCGTTGTCGCCGTCTCCATCACCCTCGTCCCTCCCTCCAGGCGGCGTTGCTCGATTCCTCTCCGATCTCAGATCTCAGATGGTTGAGTCTGGCGCCACCCGGATCTGTTCCCCTACAAAATCCTCGATCTGTTCCCCTCCAGATATCGCATCTTTCAATTGATCCGAGATCTGCCTATTCTTCTTCCGCCGCCCACGATCTCTCTTAGATCTCACCCTTCCGACGCAAGAGACCTCCGAAGAAGACGAATCAGATTCGGATTCGGATCTGCCTATCACCTCTTTTGATTGTTCGGATTTGGAATCAGATTCAAGTTCGTTGAACTCGACTTGCCGGAGTTCTTGCGCTCGATGAAGCCGTTATGGTCAATCCTGTCTTCTGCCGCATCAATGGAGAGGCAAAGGGCTCCAGTGGATAATCCGAAGGTTGATCAACGACTAGAGGATTCGCTCGGGTGGATAATCCGAAGGTTGAGGTATTTCTCTCTCTCTTAATTTGTTAATTTGTGAAATCAAAATTGATAATTTGATAATTTGTTTACTGTCAAAATTGATAGTGTGTAGAGGATTATCTTTGAGATGATAATTTGTTTACTGTCAAAATTGATAATGTGCAGACGAAGTGCTGTTTTAGTTTTGGAATTGATTGAGTTGATAATATTCATGATATTAGACTGCCATGGCTGTCGTCCTCACCGGATCGATAGCGTTCTTCTTGTTCTTCCTATATCTATAAATTTCCTGCGTTAATGTACTTTTCTGTGGAATTTGTGCATATTTTTCTTATTTTGGTGAACACGAATTTGGGCAATTTTTGCGTAGGTACGAGTGTCCAATCTTTATTTGACATGCTTGCTAATTTGAATTGGAATGAATCAAGGGAAATTAAAGAACTGTGATTTAGTTTTTGTTCGAAACTCATGCTGAATGACATTCCTATTTGCATTTTCCAGTAATGAGATAGATAAGAGTATAATGTTAAATCTTCAGTCATATGTGATTGCCCGTAATGACATTCCTATTTGCTGGTAGTTCTCTTATTGCTTTTAGCTACTTAAAACATTTTGATTTATTTTTACTCTTTGTAATATTAATTAAAAATTACAGATTTTTAAGTTACTGATTTTTAGCTACTGATTTTTATTCATTTTGACCAGTGTAGTGTAAATATCTGATTTCGTATTCCATTTGCATTTTTTTTAATGTTATAGAATAGATTACAAGTATTCGATTTAGGATTTTTTTGGCAATAGGCCATTTTGATAAGGACATTTTGCGAAATGTCCATTTTTATAATGGTTTTTGTACAATCTCCATAATGACAATTTTACCCCTATTCATTAAGCTTAATTACGTTCCCATTTTCTCTCCTTTCACGACAACAACGAACTCACAGCCAGGAAGAAGGAATTTTCATTTTTGATCTGGATCTGGAGCACGACACCAGGCATCTCGATTGCAGATTTCACAGGAACACCAAATTCGACGACACCAGGCATCGTCGAGTTCAAAAGAGGTATTGTAATCTCGATTTTGATCTCAATTGACGATTTTGATTTCAATTGACTATTTTGATTTTGCAAAAGAGGTATTGTAATCTCGATTTTGATTTTGATTTTGATTTTTGCGAAAGAGGTACTGTAATCTCGATTTTGATCTCAATTGACGATTTTGATCTTACTGTAATCTCTAGTTGTTTGAGAAGTATTAGCTAAGTTTGATCTGAATTGTATGCATGTCATCAATTGTATGTCTGTTATAAATTGACAATTTTGATCTCAATTGTATACCTTTTATACTTGTCATCCATAATTTTGTGTTCAACAGGTATTGTTGTTTGAATTCTGATTTCGACATTGTGTCATCAACACACTGTGTCATCAACACACTTCAACTAAATGTTTATAGTTGATTTTGATTACAACTGAATGCCTGTAATCAATGCATTTCTTTGAATTTAATAACAAGTAAGAGATGTCACCAAGGAACAGGTCTAATGGATGTCAATCTGCTAATAGTAAAATTTGGTGGAGAATGGAAAATGGAAGAAGATGATTTAGTTTTTGTTGGGAATATGTCATCAAAAGTGATTGTCATCAGACAACCTGTGAGTATGTATGAGATGAAGAGTGAGATAATTAACAGATTCATCAACAGTGACAGTTTGGCTCCTACTCTTCGATTCAGTCATTTGCATCCTTTCAAGAAAACTATGGAGCCTTTTTTGATTTAGAATGACACTGATTTGAGGAGTTTTTTCAAATTAGTGAATGGAAGGAAGTGAATTGGGCATTGCCTTTATATGCTACTATTGGGAAGGAAAGCATTGAAGATCAGGTTACACAATCTATGAATGATGAAAATTAGTTGGAATTACATGCTGATAGCTATTTCAAGGATACATATGTAATGGAAGACAATTTTTTTGTGCAGAATGATGATGTAGACTGCATAAATGATGACAATGATACAGGTGATAATGGAGATGATACCAATATTTAGAGTGGCATCAATAGCACTACAATGTCCACAAAATCTACAGAACCTATAAGTTCAAGAAAGGCGGACATTGTTATAGCTTCGGGACAACTTTTCAGAACAAAGGAAGATCTCAAAAATGCTATTGCATTGTTGGCCGCACAAGAAACATTTGCTTACAAGGTGAAAAAGACAACACCAACTTATTATAGAACAGTTTGTGTTGATGAGAGCTCGAGTGGAAAATTCATGGTGCCATAGTAAGTGGTTCAACTATATTTCAAATCAATAAATACAATCAAGAAAATAGTTATAGTTTTGAAATAAGGATTGGAAAACGTCGCCCCCTAACTACAAACTTGTAGCTGAAAAGATCAAAATAAGGTGAAATATATTGTAATCCCTTCCTGTAATCACTCCTCCTTTGATATTTTATTGACTCTGTTACATAATATGAACAAATACGAATACATCAAAAAGAGGCCAACTTCAAGTGAGATTAGAAACGTCATAAGAAATGACTTCAAAATGAATGTGACCTACTTGAAATCATGGAAAGCTCGTGATGCAGCAATAACGATGGTAAGGGGGTCATCAGAAGAAAGCTTTGAATTATTACCATCATAATGTTGTGTCCTAACGCAACATAATCCTGGAACTGTCACCTTCATTGAAGTTGACTCCCAATCAAGGTTCAAGTATTTGTTCATTGCATTTGGACAATTTATCCGTGCATTCCCAATTCTGCGAAAGTTACAAATTCATTTCATAAAGAACAATTACTGTAACCAAATATTTTTTAGATAAATTTGATATCTACAAACTTGTGGTAGATGGTACATTTCTAAAAGGAAAATACAAAGGCACTCTCATCACAGCTTCTACACAAGATGCAAATCATCAGATTTACCCTATTAGCTTTGTAGTGGTTGACTCAGAAAACAACAACTCTTGGGAGTGGTTCTTCAAAAAGCTTGAAACAGTCATCCCATCGAGTGAAGAGCTAATTTTTGTTTTCGACCGTCATCAAAGCATTGCAAGAGCGTTAGAGTTGGTTTACCCAAATGCTAAGCATTATTACTGCAAATGGCACTTGAAGCAGAATATAATGTCAAAATTCAAGAAGAAGAGTCTCTGTGAGTGGTTTGAAAATGCTGCAAACACAGTAGTAGAATTCAACACCTACTTTGAATGCATTACTAATGCCAACAGCAAGATGAAGAAATTTCTTGAAGATTTTAAGTTTGAGAAATGGGCAAGAGCTTATTCAAAAGCTGACAGGTACAATATGATGACTTCAAAAGATGCAGAGACAATCAATAACGTCTTCGGTGAAGATAGATCATTCCCAATTATAGAACTAATGAATGCAATCAGAGAGAAGCTAACAAAATGGTTCAATGAGCGTAGAAAAGAATATGAAAAGAACAGCTTTGAGCTTCAAAAAAACATAAGTGATACAGTGTATATAAGATGCAGTGAAGCAGGAATGTACACTGTCAAACAACTGAATGACTTCCAGGTTGAAGTTGTTGATGGCATGAATCGGGTTCTTGTTGATCTGAAGCAGAAATCTTGTACATGTAAGGTATTTGATTATGACAAGATACCTTGTGTACTCGCACTTGCTGTCATCAGAGATAAAAACTGAGTGTTTTGAGGTATATTAGCAGTTATTACACAAATAAAGCTTGGACCTTGGCTTATCAAGAGACAATATATCCAGTTTTACATGCAACAGTGTGGATAGAATGTTATCCTACATTGAGTTTTAGTACATTTTATGTTTTTTTCTTCTTATATTGAATAGAATCTTAACTGTAACCAGTTTCTTACACTGCACATTATATAAACTGTCACCATCTTTTACTTTCTGTCCAAAATGAAACAAATTAATTCATGTGATGTTTAGTATATATAATCTAAAAATTAAAATACAAATGCAATCAAATTTGTTAGCAAAGAACTTGTTGAGTAACCACAAGTTCTGTAACCATAATTAAAAACAGTGCAAAAAATTTTGTCACCAGAAGGACATGTGGTGTACAGTATGGGTTAGGTTTTAGGTGTCACCAAAATCCTAAACTCTAACCCCTAAAATGTTTTGTACAGTACTTCATTAAGAGATGAGAGGTGTCACCACAGGTAATGGTGTCACCAGAAGGACACCCCTAGGACAAGGGAAACAAATACCCTAAAGGGGCTAATGCTAAGCAAAAATCCTGTCACCAGAATGAATTGTGTCACCAGAAAGAATGGTGTCACCAAATGGATAACCCTATGACAAGGGAAGCAACAACCCTAAAGGTGCTAATGCTAAGCAAAGATACATGTGGTGTAAAACATAAAAACAGTGGGAAAAAATGGTGTCACCAAAAGGATCATTCTAAGCAATGAATGGTATCACCACCATGAATGGTGTCACCAGAAGGACACCCTTATAACAAGGGAAGCAAATACCCTAAAGGGGCTAATGCTAAGCAAAAATTCTGTCATTAAAAGGAATGGTGTCACCAAATGGATATCCCTAGGACAATGGAAGCAATAACCCTATAGGGGCTAATGCTAAGCAAAGATACATGTGGTGTAAAACATAAAAACAATGGGAAAAAATGGTTTCACCAAAAGGATCATTCTAAGCAATGAATGGTATCACCACATGAATGGTGTCACCAAAAGGACAACCCTAGGACAAGGGAAGCAAATACCCTGAAGGGGCTAATTGTAACAGCCCGGATATAAATACCCGGGTTACGTTTCGAAGGTTGGATACCTTCGTTCGGATGTTGCAATTCAGGTACGGGTCGAGGTTTCAAACCTCTAAAGATCAGTATTTAAAGCGGGGATTTCGAACCCCAAAGCAATCGAAGGGCTCCTGGGTATCCTTAACCTGTCCTAAGACTATGTCGCGAAATTCATTTCAAATGAAAGTAAAGCGGAAGCAAAGTTTAGATACAAGTGCCACGGCAGAGCCGGGTCAAAACCAAAACATAGTGGGTGATTGCCATTTTATCATGTTAGAATATTAGCCGGATTCTTCGGTTCGCCAAGAGATTCCCCGTCACAGAAGCAAGGAGCAAACAAGAGCGGTACCTAACCCTATCCATGAAGTCAGGCCCGATAATCGCATGCGGGTCCTCTGACCGCGCTGATGCCACATAACATGTCTATACCTAAATAAAGGATGACTAATGCAGTACAAGATTTAAATCACATAAGCATGCTTTGAAAGTTTATAATATGCAGAAAATTGTAAAGGGCCCAAGACAATGCCAAGTGGCATATCGCTCTCTTATCTCTTCACCCCTTCCCGTTAGTGCAGAGACTGGCCAGTTCGGTGCTATAGCATAGCAAATTCCACGTGGTGGTGCACGAACCACGGCATCATCATATCATATCATATCATCTCATCGCTTGCCCGATGGTACTGGGCTATCATATCATGCTCATATCGACTCGATTGACTCAGGGCAACCCGATGGGGCTGGGCTACCCTATGACCCTAGCAAAGACTCTAGGACTATCACATATAACGGCGTTCTGTATTCAAACACACATAGTAACCACATGCTCAGTTCAATGCAATCCTAACATGATACTACATGGCATGCTTTAATATGCAACACCTACACATCATATGACACATCAGGCAGGAGGTCCAGGTTACTGAGTAAGTCTTGTAGGATACTTACCTAAAAATGCAGAACAGCAAGATGACACAAGCAAGGGCCCAAATGCAAGTCCAAAGCAATCCAAAAGCATTACACACCTATCATCAAGCCATTTCCATAAGCTACCGGACCGATATTCATACATACGAAACCCAAGTTCTCACATCCTCAAAACCAATCGATAGTAAAAACCGTTTTCCAAAACCTTTCTGATACAATCAACATCAACCAATCAAGCCATTGCCATAGGACAAGGGAAGCAAATACCCTGAAGGGGCTAATTGTAACGGCCCGGATATAAATACCCGGGTTACGTTTCGAAGGTTGGATACCTTCTTTCGAATGTTGCAATTCAGGTACGGGTGGAGGTTTCAAACCTCTAAAGATCAGCATTTAAAGCGGGGATTTCGAACCCCAAAGCAATCGAAGGGCTCCTGGGTATCCTTAACCTATCGTAAGACTATGTCGCGAAATTCAATTCAAATGAAAGTAAAGCGGAAGCAAAGTTTAGATACAAGTGCCACAGCAGATGATACGTTTGGGCTACCCGATCCTTTGCCTGTGGGCTTAGAATCAAGAACCACGCCGTATATTTGCCCGATCTTGCAATGTTCCTCCAATATCTCCTGATTGAACAATTTTAATGGAGCTAATTAATAAACTAATTAAATCCAAAAGTTCTTAACTTAAGAAATTCTAACAACTAAATACGATGGAAATAAAGTAACTAATTCAAATTAATAATGTAACAGCAAAAAGGCAGACAAAGAAAGCAAAGAAGAGAAAGGTACGAGAGTCTGGCACGCGCGGAGGAACTCGGGCACACAGGCGCTGGCCTCAGGGTGTGCGGGAGTGCCTAGGGACAGGTTTCCGGATGTGCTCGCTGGGGCGAGAGCGAAGGCGAGTGCACGAGAGCGATCGATGCGAGAGCGAGCGTGCGCGAGAGCGAGACAGCAAGAGAGCGATCGCTGGGACCTGTGAACGGTGTCGCGGCGCGACGAGGAAGCGAGAGCGAGAGCCAGGAGACGCGTGGACGGGAGCGAGAGCCGAGGGCCACGGGACGCGCTGCGCTCGCTGCGAGCGAGGATGACCGCGAGCGACACCAAGCCCCTGAGTTCTCTCTTACGACGGCTTCCTTGGGTTTAGAATTTGTGTGGTGTTTGTTTTGTCCGACTGTAACAAGAATGGTGATGAACAATGGTGATGGTGATGATTGTGGTGCCGAATACTTTAGAACACTAGAACAAAGAAGCGTGGGATTGAAACCGAGAACCCTTATTCCATAAAGGGGTCTCAATTCTATTCAATCTAAATAATTCAAAGTACATAAGTTTAGTTAAATAGAAAACTAACACTCAATTCTAATCATGCAAGATAGAATTTAGGTTGATAAAGATAGATAAAATTAACCTAAAGATAAAAGTAAATCTAAGAAGATATAATTCTAAAACTTGGTGGACAAGACTTTATCTAGAAGAGATATAGTCTTCCACATTATTAATCTAATAGCATAAAATAACATTAATTAATTAAGTGGGTAAAACAACTCCTAGGCCCAACCAAAGTTACTCGGCCAAGTTTCTAGGCCCATTCGACAAGAGCCCATGCCGAGTTCAAGGTGGGTGGTTGCGAGTTTGCATGAGCTTGGTTTGGGGAGGGAAGCTCATCTCTTGTGCCGGTGGTGTAGTCTTGAGCAAAGTGACCCAGGGTGGCCTGAACCCTTGCTCCATCGTTCTTTGGTAACGGACAAGAAGAGCTTTGGTTGCATCTTAAATCCTCTTGGCCCTTGCACGAGTGATAGGACCATCGAAAGGAACCTTCATGTTGTCCTCAATGTCACCAGGAGTCATCGACAATTGCACTGCATCATTCTCCTCCACTTGAGTTCGATTTGTCCTCAATCGTCGTCAGAGTCATCGTCAGGTATAAACAAGGATAGATCAGCGACGTTGAAGGTAGAATGAACATTGTACTTGTCGGCAGGTAGATCTATCTTGTATGCATTGGGACCCATCTTCTGAACCACTCGAAATGGTCCATCTCCCCTGGGGTCTAGCTTAGATTTCCGTTGTTGCGGAAACCTTTCCTTGCTGAGATGCAGCCATACCAGATCACCAACGTTGAACTGCACATCCTTGCGATGCTTGACCTTCGCTGCCTTGTATTGCGCAGTCTTTCTTTCCAGCTGCGCCTTGGAACGCTCATGGAAGCGCTTGATGAAGTCCACTTGCTTAGCTGCATCCATGCTCTCCTTCTCCTTGAGAGGTCGTGGCATCATGTCCACTGGGGTGAGTGAATTTCGGCCATAGACAACCTCAAATGGAGTCTGCTTGGTTGCTGAGTGCCTAGACCTGTTATAAGCAAACTCAACAAATGGTAGGCAGTCTTCCCACCTCCGGAGGTTAGTTCGCAACATGACTCTAAGGAGAGCCCCAAGAGTTCTATTTGTAACCTCAGTTTGGCCATCAGTTTGGGGGTGACAAGAAGTAGAAAATAATAGTTTTGTACCCAACTTAGACCATAAAGTTTTCCAAAAACAACTTAAGAATTTAGAGTCACGATCAGAAACTATAGATAAAGGCAATCCATGTAGGCGAACAACATCCTTAAAGAATAAATGAGCAACATGAATAGCATCATCAGTTTTGTGACAAGGTATGAAATGAGCCATTTTTTAGAATCTGTCAACAACAACAAAAATAGAATCATGACCCTTCGAAGTTCTAGGCAATCCTACAATGAAATCCATAGACACATCTTCCCAGGGTGCATTTGATATAGGCAAAGGTTGATATAGACCATTAGCATTAGATTTTGATTTAGCCTTAGCACATGTGACACAACTTTTGACAAATCTAAGCACATAATTAGACATTTTAGGCCAAAAGTAATGTTCCTTAAGTCCAGCTAAGGTTTTGTCGAAACCTCCATGTCCCCTAGATTCATGTATTTCTTGAGTTAACAGTCGTCGAATAGAAGAAGATGGGATATAAAGCTTGCCCATCTTAAATAAATAACCATTATCAAGAAAATAAGAATCAAATTCACCCTTGGACACACATTGAGCATAAATAGTTTTAAAGAAACCATCAGAGGCATACAGTTCCTTTATCAAAGCAAAACCCAAAACATGTGCATCCATATGGTTTAGGAGGGCATACCTTCGTGATAGCGCGTCAGCTACCACATTATCCTTTCCCTTCTTGTGGTGAACCACATAGGAAAAGGTCTCCAAAAACTCCACCCAACGAGCAAGTCGCCTGCTGAGCACTGCCTGACCTTTGAGGTACTTCAGAGCTTTATGATCCGAATGAATCACAAACTCCTTAGGCCAAAGGTAGTGCTGCCATGTCTGTAAGCATGGAACCAGGGCGAACAGTTCCTTGTCGTAGGTAGAATAGTTGAGCTCAGCGGGGCCCAACTTTTCGCTGAAATAGGCAATAGGGCGCCTATTCTGTAGCAGTACCCCACCAATGCCAGTGCCAGAAGCATCACACTCGAGCTCGAACGGTTGTGCGAAGTCAGGTAATTGCAGCACTGGGGCATGGGTGAGACGATCCTTGAGAGCATCGAATGCCCTCTGATGTGCGTCTGTCCAGCGAAACGTCACATCCTTCTTGGTCAGCTCATGTAGGGGGGCGGCAATGGTGCTGAAGTCCTTGACGAAGCGTCGATAGAAGCCAGCAAGGCCCAAGAATGAGCGGACATGAGTGGGGGTATGCGGCTGGGCCCACTCTTGAATAGCATGAACCTTCTCCTCATCTACCTTTAAACCAGAAGCAGAAACAACAAATCCAGGGAAAATAGTAGATGTAGAAGCAAAGGAGCACTTTTTCAAATTGGCATATAGTTTTTCTTTTCGGAGACAGTCAAATACCAATTTTAAGTGACTAAGTTGATCATGCATGTTCTTGCTATAAATTAAGATATCGTCAAAATAAACAACGACAAATTTGCCTAAGTAACGTCTAAGCACATGGTTCATAAGCCTCATAAAAGTAAAAGGAGCATTTGTCAAACCAAAAGGCATTACTAACCATTCATATAAACCATACTTAGTTTTAAAAGCCGTTTTCCATTCATCTCCCTGTTTCATCCGAATTTGATGATAGCCACTTCTAAGATCAATTTTAGAGAAAATACATGCACCATACAATTCATCAAGCATATCATCTAAACGAGGAATAGGGTGACGATACTTAACCGTTATTTGGTTGATTGCCCTGCAATCAACACACATGCGCCAAGAGCCATCCTTCTTAGGAAACAAGATGACAGGCACGGCACAAGGGGATATTCTTTCTCGAACAAAGCCCTTATCCATCAGCTCCGTGACTTGGCGTTGCAGCTCCTTAGTTTCCTCTGGACTAGCCCTATAGGCGGCACGATTAGGCTAGGCTGCGCCAGGGACGAAATCAATCTGATGTTCAATCCCACGAATAGGCGGCAATCCTTGTGGCAGATCAGCTGGAAGGACATCTAAATAATCCTGCAAAATAGCAGCAATAGGTGCAGGAATATGACTCAAATCCACATTATTAAGTAAGACTTCTTTCATGATCAAAAGGATATGAGGTCGATGAGCATTCCAGGAGACAGTCTCTTTCTGAGGTTGAGAGACCAAAGAACGTCGTTCAACAGAGCCCTGAAGTGGGGTATGAGATGGCTGTGGTGATGCAGAAGGAGAGGGGGTAGGCGCCGAGGTGGCCGCGGGTGCGGCCTTGGAGGCCGCGGGCGCGGTTGTCTGGGCTGCATGTTGCTTCCCCTTCGGATGGGCCTCCTTTTGAGCGTCCTGCTGTTGTTTCTTGCGAACCTGTTCCTGCAACACAGCTTGAGGTGACAGGGGTAGGAGAGTGACTCTCCTCCCATCAAAAGTGAAGGAATATGTATTCACACGACCATCATGTATAACAGAACGATCATATAGCCAAGGACGACCTAGCAAAATATGACTACAATCCATTCGAGCAACATCACATAAGACTTGATCATGATATGAGCCAATAGAAAATGACACTAAGCATTGTTTAGTCACCATAATATCAGATCCATCATCAGTTATGCCATTTAAACCATAGTGAGTAGCCCTAGGAGTAGTAGTTAAGTGTAAAAAATCCACTACCTTTTCATTGATGAGGTTGCAGCAACTCCCACCGTCGACTATGACGCTTAAGGTAGCCTTGCTAACCACACACTTAGTGTGGAAAATGTTCTCCCTTTGATCAGCCATGGGAGCTTCCTGGATGTGTAGGACTCGACGATTGACAAGACAAAGAGTCTCTTGGAAGTCACTAGGGTCTATTTCGTCGTTAGGCTCAATCGGCTGGTCCTCCTCCACTTCACTCGAAATTACATGGTCCTCGACAGTCTCCTCCTCACAGTAATGGTCTCCTAAATCATTGAGAAGAACCTTCCTTTTTTGAGGGCATTCGCGAGAGACATGTCCAGGATCACCACAAGTGAAGCAGCGGATGTCTTTGGTGCGTTCCTTAGATGGTGCAGCAACTCTTCTAGTTTCAACCTGATAACCCTGTTGAGGTGAGTTGGAAACTCCCTTTTGCTACATAGAAGGGTTAGTAGAAGGTCTGGATTGACTAGAAGAAGCCAAGGGAACAAACCTGCGACCTTGGAAGGCCTGATCGATCTTGGTCCTCTGCTGTTGCTGCTGTTGCTGCTCATACAGAAGCTGTGCCTTATGAGATAAAGTGTTAATATCCCTAATAGAATGAATAGCCAAAGGATTTTTAATAGAGATATTAAGCCCAGCAAGAAATTGAGTACATAAAGCACGCTCAGTAAGATAAACATTAGCCTGATGAGCGAGTCGTTCAAGCTCGTCTCTGTATTCCATGGGTGAGCGAGCTCCTTGGCGGCAAGAGGCTAGACGCATCCTCATTGTGTCTGTGTATTCCTCAGGCACGTGGCGTTTCTTCAATAGGTAGCGAAGTTGGGGCCAAGTTTCAACATGTTGCTTACCTTGACGACGGCGGATCTCACGAGTGCGGAACCACCAAGTGCGAGCCATACCTGTCAAATGTAATATAACAACTTCCAACTTCTCTGTTTCCTCATAGCGCAGATGTTCCAAAACATAGTTAGTATAATCTTCCCAAACAAGATAAGCTTCAGGATTATTAGTACCATCAAATGTTTCCAATTTTATTTTAACATCGCGCCTTTGGATTGCCTGTGCATTATCAAATCTAGGACGACCAAAATTAGGGTTAGGTAAATCATCAAAGTTAGGATCTACCTCATGGTATGCGTCCTCCAAGTGGGGCATGTCATTCAGATCAGCATTGCTACGACTGTCGTCCCAGTTGGCCCTGACGAACAGAGGATTGGCGTGAGCCTGGTGAGGTGGTTGATACTGCTGTTGCCGTCTATATTGCTGATGCCGAGGGGGGGTATGGTCTCGGTGTACATCATTACCGTTAAAGCCAGATAACGGATCATTGTCATTCTCTCCTGCAAAAGGGTTAGGCGTAGCAGATCGCAGTTTAAAATGTAGTTGACCAGACGGGGGTGGATTACCTGACGGTGGGGTATTACCTGAGGGAGGTGTATGACCTGTAGGAGGCGGCTTACCACCTGAGGGATGTGTAGATCCAGAAGCCTCATTCCGTTTCCTTTCCTCAAGTCTCCGATCAATGGCTTGGTCGATCTGAGCCGAAAGTTCAGCACGGTCCTGGGCCTTTTCCATGGCCAAGCGATTGGCTAATTGGGCAACTTCAGTCGCAATGATGGACCGTACGTCTGCTGCAGTAAGTGGTTCAGGAGGGGTAGGGAAAGAATTTGGGTCGTTTCTGTTTGACATGTTCCTATAATATCAGAAGAGCAACAAGTAAACGGAGCAAAGACCAGAAACCAAGTAATGCAAGCCCTTTTGATCCTAAGAGTGATTCAGTTTTAGAAATCAAATAGGCGAGAAAACAAGGCAATCAATTCAAGTAATCTTCCCTGGACACAGAATTTTGCAATATTGAAGATAGCAAGTAGAGATTAAATTGCAAAAGAAATCAGCCACAAGTCAGATAGCAAGGAACGCAAGTATGAACAAGCGGCTAATGTAGAAGAAAAATAATAGCTACAATGTGATGCTCGAAAATATAATAATATGTAGCAATAGATACATTGCAATCACAAGGGTAAGCAAGTGCACACACTCCGTCAACTATTATCTGACGGTTGCAACACGGTTCAGAAAAAGAGGGGTGTGACCAAGGCTCCTGTGTCGGCACAGCACACCTCCAGATTCCGTCGCTGTTTCCTTTGTTGTCTTTTACTTAGTTTTATTTACTTTTTTTTCTTTCCTTTCACAATAGTTCAAAACCTTTATTGTAATTGATTGTAAACATCGAGAATAGCAAGGATAATTGCAAGATCGGGCCATCAACAAGTTGGTGTTCTTGATTCCAAGCCCACGGGCAAAGGATCGGGGATTCCAAACATATCAGCAGAGCCGGGTCAAAACATCATATATGAACCTAATCAAATCAAGCTAGCAAGTTTCATCATAACCTTATCAAATAAACAGTTCAGGTTCTCAGCATTTGCAGTTCATACTTTTATAGGCAAAGGAATTTAGGTCATGTTTAGCAACTTAGAGTAGCATCACGTCAAGTCATCATAGCACATTAGGACTGTAAAGCTTTGAATCATATATATATTCATAGACAATGGATAATCAAGCAATAATCATCATCACGTCAGCACATCAAACATGTTAATTCCAACGTCAGGTAAGTGCAATATCATCTACAACATATTCAGAAAGGATTAGCAATCCGAATGGAGGACACTCCCACTTGCAAGTCATATCGCGCTCAGTAACCGCAATCCTCGAAGCAAGCTTATTCCGGCGACATCGTCAATCCTGAGGCCCGTGGGTTATGGGCCCACGCTTACACTGCGTTGTTCCATCGCTATCTAACTTCCGTCCCCTCTTCTATGCGGTCGCTCATCCAATGTATCGCGCAGGAGTCTAAGTTAGCGGAGATAGGGGAGTGACAAGAGCGGACAACTCAATGTTTCTTTCGGAGACAAAATGGACCAAAGCTAAAGATGACATGACTACAGACAAGACTCCAACCCGAGAATAGTAACGATGCCCTTAAGGAAGTCTATTAGGTTACAATTGTGACAAACAAGCACGAATTCATCATGGAGCATATCAATCACATTAATCCACACTAACATATACCTATCTTAAGGAACAAACGACATACATATTCATTCCAAAGATACCATCGGGTCCTATACTGATGCGCGTGAGACAAGCTAGTAGTCTATTATTCCATGGAAGCAGATATGCCTAGCAACTTCAAGCAAGCTATGCGGAACCAACAATGATGATGTATGATTCGAAGTCATGCGGGATTTAATGAAGATAACGAGCATCATGTATATGAAAGAATGTACAAGCATGAACAATATAGTATGGCGAGGTATATCATAACAACCAGACTAAGTGTCATACGAGAATACATAAGAGCGGCATAGTAACTATCACATCTAACAGCAATGATCACATAATAGGTTAAGAATGGCATGTAATCATACGATGCTATACGCTTAGGAAGCATAGATCCTATATGATGCTAGCGATACATGATAAGGCATGGGCATAGTCAAGAGTGATTAAATGAGTTCAATACGATGTACATGAAAGCAAAAGGATCACCGTAGAGTAAACAAGATAACATCACGGGCGATAGATTATAATCATGCTAGGAATGAACCGTCATAGGGCACATAAAACGATACGACAACTATCACAGTGCAGTACAAGCATGTTCACGTAATAGGTCAAGTAAGACATGTCACCATTTCGCGAGTCATATTGGAATTCATAAGCCTTATAGGATACTAATAACGCATATTGAACATGAATGCAATCAAGGTAATTCGACTAGGTTCATTCTAACATTCATGTGTCATGCGTATGCAAAATCATGATATAGCGTGGTGTGTGATCATGCGAGGTGTCAAGTCATATGTTCATGCAAGCACGAGAGAATATCATAGAGTAATAGGGAAACACCACCGAGCGATAACATGTAAGCATGCTAGGATTAACCATTGCGGAAAGCAAGTCGATCATCGAATTCAACATCAATTTAATCAGGGCGAGTGGAACATTTTTAAGATGAGAGAAGAGGAAAGAATCACACTATCAGGGACCTAGCTCGAGAGAGAATCAACAATAACGTAGGCAAGGTAGAATTCGCACAAGTCACAACCAAGGGTCCTACATGTTACTAATGGCTCAACATAACATATGATACATACATGCACTTGATTGATTAGTACCACAATATGCAAGAGTTCAATCGATCACATTCCAACGTTATAGTAGCATGAGAGGAAATGCAGCGAGGTATAGAGCAAGTCTAAGTAACGGGGCAACATGACTAGGAGACGGGGACATGAGTTCAAATCAATGTATATTGGGATAAAACATGTATTTATCAATACTTATTTACACCAACATATCCTCAATTTAGCACAAGTAACACACAACAGTATTAATCACAGAACACTCAACAATAGTTAATCTCATGAATGCAAAATAGGTAGGCATGCTATAGATTCTTGTCACAAGATGAATGATAAACATCGAGGCGTCATCGGCTAGCATGCTAAGGAGCACAACTTACGAGGCATTCATATAAGAAAGAGTTGATCACACTATCATAGACCTAATCCAGGAGAAAGCAACGATCATATAGATTCATATCATGTGGTTCATGCTTCTAACCAACCATTAATACGATCAATACAATAGGTCAAGTAGACATGCTATGACAACATATAATCATGATAGAAAGCAAGGCACAATAAGAGATCTGAACAGGGTAACTAATCATAGATGTAATGACGTGCGTAGCGGTTCTCTAATGGTCAGTCACAAGGTACATGCCGGATATCACAAAATCCTATTATGTTACACAATTTCAGAGAGAGTCACCATTACATCAAAAGCCAACTTTCAATACTCTCCCAACAACCCTCATATTCAACTATGATTCCCGAAACAATGTGTTTACCAACCCGATTTCCCGTGGAGGAGACCGATATTCAAGAGAGAGACGCGATAAGACCATCAAGGGGTTAACATAGTGGAAGGGGTTGTTTCACACAAGCTGGGCTTAACCATTTAATAATGAGGATACTCCCGCTATTCCATTAGCACGATTATTTCAAATACATTTCATAGTTAGGCTCAACAATCAGATATTCAGCAGGACAATAATTAACGTTGAATCAGTCATTAACAGTTTGCGTAAACATGACCAAGCTACCGAACTCGCCACTCCAACCACCTCGGTGCAATTCCTTGGAGTCTTCCAACCCATCTGGAAAGAATAAGCTAATATTTCGCCTACCCACTCCCAACTACATCCAATAGGGATGGTCTAACGCCTTTTCTACCCACTCGATCCCTTTAGTTTGATCCATCATATTTAATAAGACGAGTTCATATTTAGTCCAAGTGAGTTCGGCATATTAAATTCATTTTTCCCCTTTAAAATATCTTCAAATCCTTTGAAATTCATGGGCAATTTTCCAAAGCATACACCCGACCCTTGCGTACCCGAATTGCACAACCTGGCTCTGATACCAACTTTATAACGGCCCGGATATAAATACCCGGGTTAGGTTTCGAAGGTTGGATACCTTCATTCGGATGTTGCAATTCAGGTACGGGTCGAGGTTTCAAACCTCCAAAGATCAGTATTTAAAGCGGGGATTTCAAACCCCAAACAATCGAAGGGCTCCTGGGTATCCTTAACCTATCCTAAGACTATGTTGCGAAATTCAATTCAAAAGAAAGTAAAGCGGAAGCAAAGTTTAGATACAAGTGCCAAGGCAGAGCCGGGTCAAAACCAAAACATAGTGGGTGATTGCCATTTTATCAAGTTAGAATATTAGCCGGATTCTTCGGTTCGCCAAGAGATTCCCCGTCACAGAAGCAAGGAACAAACAAGAGCGGTACCTAACACTATCAACGAAGTCAGGCCCGGTAATCTTCTGCGGGTCCTCTGACCGCGCTGAGGCCACATAACATACCTATACCTAAATAAAGGATGACTAATGCAGTACAAGATTTAAATCACATAAGCATGCTTTGACAGTTTATAATATGCGAAAAACGGTAAAGGGCGCAAGACAATGCCAAGTGGCATATCCCTCTCCTACCTCTGCACCCCTTCCCGTTAGTGCAGAGACTGGCAAGTTCGGTGCTATAGCATAGCAATTTCCTCGTGGTGGTGCACAAACCACGGCATCATCATATCATCTCATCGTTTGCCTGATGGTAATGGGCTATCATATAATGCTCATATCGACTCGATTGACTCAGGGCAACCCGATGGGGCTGGGCTACCCTATGACCCTAGCAAAGACTCTAGGACTATCACAGATAACGGTCGTTCTATATTCAAACACACATAGTAACCACATGCTCAGTTCAATGCAATCCTAACATGATACTACATGGCATGCTTTAATATGCAACACCTACACATCATATGACACATCAGGCAGGAGGTCCAGGTTACTGAGTAAGTCCCGTAGGATACTTACTTGAAAATGCAGAACAGCAAGATGACACAAGCAAGGGCCCAAATGCAAGTCCAAAGCAATCCAAAAGCATCACACACCTATCATCAAGCCATTTCCATAAACTACCGGACCGATATTCATACATACGAAACCCAAGTTCTCACATCCTCAAAACCAATCGATAGTAAAAACCGTTTTCCAAAACCTTTCCGATACGATCAACATCAACCAAAATCATTTAATTCCAATCAAACCCATTGATAAAATCATTCCAACCATATTTCCAAACTTCCTTCTCAAAACCAACATCATCAAACCAAGACAAAGAATCCCAACATTAAATATTTAAATCCTTAAAGTCAATTTCTCAAAATCCTGTTATAGAAATAACTCCGGCATTTTATTTCAAAAAACTTGACTTTAATATTTCAAGTAATTTAAGACATTGATAATCATTTCCAAAATAAATCCATCTTTATAACCCCATTTACAAAACATAACTCTTTAATCAACTTGCAAATGTATACTACTTAAAATGATTCCGGCATGTTGGTTTTCAAATAACAATTCTTCTAAAAGACATTTCTAAACTTGAAAATCTCCCTTTTATTAATTTATCATCAATATATCAAATAAACATAAACATCCTCTACCTTTATTAATAATTCATTTTAAAGATCCTAAATTTAAAAGTCAATAAATAAATCATCTTATAAAACATTATTTAGTAACACATCTCAAATAATATTACTTTTAAAACCATTTATAATACATATATAATATTTTCAGAAAATATATATACATGTCCCTATATTAGAAATAACATATAATATAACATATATATATATATATATATATATATATATATATATATATATATATATATATATATATATATATATATATATATACCCAACACATAATATATATAATAATGCATAATATAACAACAATACACCACAATCCAAAATTAAAACAGAAGCCCAACCCGGAAGGATACCCAGACCCAGCCCAACCCGTAGCCCAAACCCCATTTTCGGATTTAGCCGAGACCCATCCCCACTTCATTAAAGAAAACTGAACCCGTGAACAAAAGAATAAAAGCTGAACCGGATGAAAACAAAAGAAAATTAAGATGAACCGTTGCCATGAACCCGTCTCCTTCCCTTTGAACCTCCTTTGTACAGTGCTCGGAAATGGGAGAAGGAAGGTGAACCCAAGGCCTCCGGCTGTCTCCTTTTTGACCCAAACTCACCCGGCTACACGGACACAACATTCCGACCACAACCCAAACAACAAGAACGAAACGCGCGCAAAGGAGGAAAAGAAAAAGGAGATTACCGAGGGCTTCGATTCTTTAATTCCGAGTTGCTCAAAGGCAGGTTTGGCTTCGTCGGTGACGGAGGAGTGAGTACGAGTGCGATTTGAGGGGATTGAATCTCAAAAACAAAACGGAATAAAAAACCGACATCAACGGAAAAACAGGGCGATCTTGCGGCTTGAACGGCTTCGATGGTCGGCGACGTCTCCTTCTTCGTCTTCTTCATGCTTCTAGGGATGGTGGTGGGTGACGGAGGTTAAACATTGGTGGCTCAGTTGCGGATGGAAGTGCTTCTTCTTCACTCGGCAAAATAGGGGCTTCACAATGCTTCTTCTCGAACGGGTGGGGGAAGGCTTGGCTCTCGACCTCTGCTCAAAGAAGACAGGGTTGCTCGGCAAGGACAGAGGGGTGGTTCGGTGGTTCTGGCGGCAGAAATGGAAGAGTGAGGGTGGTGGAATGGTGGTGATTGTTGTGATTTAATTTCAAAAATTTTGAATTCACCAAAAAAAAATTAAATAATATATAGCATACTTTCAGTAATTATTTATTTATTTTATTAATACAGAAATTGATATTGTGGTGCTTTGGATTTAAATAAAATTTATCAGGCTGTATTCTATAATTTTATGGGGGTATATCTTTTTAAATCAGAAATAGCGGGTTATTTTTGTAAATTCTCTAGGTTAACCTAATTGATGGTATATATACTCTTTTTGTCACCATCCAGCCGGCCCTAATCTGCTACCACTCTCCTCTTCATTTCAATTCATCTCTCTCTCTCTCTCTCTCTTCATTTTGGTCGGATCTGAGAGCTCTAGAATAGCATCTCTTCACCTTCAATCTCAAGCTCCTCCCATGGCTCCCCCTTCACCAACCCTTCGTTTCCCCTCCTAGACATGTTCACTCTCTCTCTCTTCACTTCCGGTGCTTCTTGTTCACCATCTTCTTCCTCTTTTTGCCGAATCTGATAGCAGCTTCCCTCCCCTTCTCCTTAACCTCCAATTCCGGGATCTCTTATGGCGGAATCGACCTCGAGCATCGGAGCGCCGACGACCTCGCTCCTCTTTCCCGTCCTCGCGTTGGATCTGAACGCCAGAGCCTGTGCCCTCCTCTCCTCCCACCGGCGACTCTCTCTGCCCAGCCTTCTCTTTTGTCCGACCTCGCCAGAATCGACACCTTCCCTCTTCTGGGTTCCCCTTTCTCCACCCTCTTTCTGTCTCGAATGAGGAGCTGAGCAAGGCGACCTTCAAGCTCGGCCGTCAGCATCGACCCTAGCAATGTCGGAGGACCCGTGCCACCCCGAACACCGACGCCGAGCTCAGTCGCCCTTGACCACCTCCCTCCGTTCGGCGACCTTCTCCCCTGAGCGAGAAGACCCAACACCAACGAGCCTTGAACCGGACTGAGCTGGGATCCGAACCCTCGACCTCTACGGGATCTGGGTATATCTCCTTGGGTCCCTCTTGGCTTGAATTGCAAATTCTAAAATAACCTGTTGAACAAATTTAGTTTAATTAAGATGATTTCGGATGGATTGATGGGCTATGTTTGGCTTCCTTGTTGTTACTGTTTGCGTTGGTTTGGTCTGATTTAATTACTCACTCAATTTGCCATTAATATCATAGTAGTTAGTTTGGCTTGTTTTATTGATCAAATCGGGAATAAACTAAACAAGTAAGAATGGAGAATGTGGACTATAATTAATACAAAATTTAAGCTGAATTGTCCCTTATATTCTAGCATTTTAGGAAGTGATGTTGCTGATTGACTTAATATTTGGCTAAAGATTAACCCTTGAGTTATATTGATAAAGTGTTATTATGACCAATAATAAGTCTCATTTATAATAAGAATTTAACTTATGTTGTAAATTTTACGGTTCATAAGTTATGGCCTTAAGTATAGAAGAGACAAGATTATATGATGTAGTTTGGTAAAACAGGTTGACTTGTCACCTAGAGGATCGATTAGTAGAATCACTTACTTGATGCGCTCGTTAGATAAACTTGACTATATGCTAAAAAGATATAAAAGACTGAATTAATGTTTGGTGATATAAGGAACTTCTAGCTAGGTTATAAGATTTGTTGTGAGTTAAAATCACTTTAACTTGAATGTAATTAAATCGGATTTAAGTTATTGTGAGGTATAAACCGACCTAGAATAAGGACTGCCTGAGGTATGAATTAATAGCTTGTCTTGATAAGTGAATTGGAGTACTAGATCAAAAGATGTGTAGTTATGCCTTGTGATCTTGTTGAGTAGGTTGGTTTAGTCATATAAACTGGATATAGTATGATCTTGTTAAATTGTAAGTTGTTACTTAGAAAATCTATAATTAGGATAACCGGCTTGGGTACCCTTTGGATGACCTAGCGAAGTGTATAATGGAAAATGGGATAGGATTCTTCGTATAAAGACATACTTTTAAGTGTGAGTGTTTTATTTGAATGTCATATGATTAATGTTCTTGATTAGTAAAATAAGAGTAGTTAAGATATGATCAAATGTATAAGGTTGTATATATATACAAGAAAGATCTTGAGCACTTGTTAGGCTTGTGAGCTTGTTGTTGTGCTTTTGAGTTATGAATTTAGATAGTAAGGCTATATAAAAGATGTTCTTACAAATTATTATGTTCGTGTGTTTTAAGCTTGATTGTAGTGCTTTGATGTTGAGTAGTTCTTATGGCTGAGATTATAAATGAATTCTTGAAATACAAACTTACCTTGGTTACTTATTAAGGATGATTTGTTATGCGAGTTTTGATAAATAAGACTTGTTGATCCTTGGTGTTGAGAACTTATGATTTTGGTTAAGTATTTGAGGATTTGATAAATTATGAATTACTTGAGCAATTGTTAAGCAAAACCTGAGTTCGATCGGTTGTAAGATGTTTGAGTGATGATATTGGTCAGGCTTTGAGTTAAGTTTTATACTTGATGAGAACAAGGTTAATTGAGAATGATGGTTATGATGAAAAATGTGAGGTTACTTGGAGAAAATATTATTTAGTCTTGTGATGACTTGAAAGCCTGCTTGTGTGTTAATTAAATGTGTATTGATGAGCTATTCCTTGCTTATTATTTGCTAGTGTGATTGGATGATTATCTGAGTGGCTTGTTTGCTGATGGATGATTCTCTGAGTGGCTTGTTTGCTGGCTAATTTGATGTGAAGACTCCATGTAAGTTTCCTACGGGAGCTTACTCAGTAACCAGGACCTCATGCCTGATGTGTCATATAGTATGTAGGTGTTGCATCTGCATAAAAGCATGTCATGTAGTATCATGCTTAGGAATAGCACTTATGAATGAGCATCCCTATTCTTTATGCGTTTGAAAAGAGAACGGGTGTTATATGTGAGTCCTTAGAGTCGTTGCTAGGGTCATTGGGGCATTCGTGTTTCATATCGATTCGGTCCCAGTCGAGTCTTATATTATGATATGGCTGCAGCGGTGACCGAGCGTCCTACCTCGGAGTTGGGTACGGACATATGATGGCTGCGGCACCGACCGAGCGTCCTACCTCGGAGTTGGGTACGGACATGTATGACCCCGGAGTGGGCACAGATTTGGAGATTGGGGATATGCCACTTGGCATTCTGTGTGGATCCATTTAATTATTTTCTGCATATATATAAATTGTCAGCATGCTTGTGTGATTTAAATTCTGTACTGCACTAGAACATCCTTTATATTAGGTATATGCGTATTATATGTCCTCAGCGAGGTCTTTAGGGACCGCATGCGTCTCTTGGCCTGACTTTGTGGATAGTTTCAGGTACCCGCTCCCTTTTGCTTGCTGATTGCTTCTATGGCGGGGTTTCCTCATGGGACGAGTGTTAAGAAGATTTCATACAACCTTGACTTTATAAATGTTTTGGTTTAATTGGACATTTAGAAGCAATGTATATTTATATTGATTTAAACTCGTTTTGTCTCTTTTGAGTTTTGACTAGTTGAATTAGGACAGGATTATAACTTGAAGAGAATAAATAAACATCTCGTACTTGGATTGCTAAGATCTGATAGAGGGATATTTCTTCCCTCGAAACGTAACCCGGGTTTTATAATCTGGGCCGTTACAGCACTCAAATCCCAAACAAAACAACCAATTTTGTTCATTTTCGTTCCAATTTGTACACATATTTCAACTCAAACAACAAAATCAACGACAATCAAAGAACAGACACAAAAAAAAACAAACAATTTCGTCAATTTTCATTCCAATTTCAAACCATAACAAATCACAAACAAATCAACCAATTTCGTTCATTTTCGTTCCAATTTGTACACATATCCAACCCTAATACTTATAAATTTAGAAGCAACCTCTTTGTAAAATAATGAGCAACGTTTCCACCTTTTCACCAAAATTAAAAACCGTTCCTATGAGCCACATTATACCCCTCCCTAATTCTATTCAACCGCTCAACTCCACTTTCTTCCTCAAATCGTTTTTCCTCAAATCTCCTTCTCTTAACCCTGAATCTCATCAGCGGTTTCGTACATCTCCTTCTCTGAACCCACTTCACTAATACGAGTCTAAGAAGAATATATTTGGTCAGGGAGTCTACGAAGAAGATGAGAGGCGCCATTGGAAGACTACTCAGAAAGCCCAAGCCAAAGTTCATCCCACTCTCTTCCACCTACTCAACCTCCTCCGGCAACGGATCCGGCCGAGGGGGCACCATCCCGTCCCGATTCCAGTTCACAACCAACCAGCCGAAAACACCCGAATCCAGCGAGGCATCGGGCGTTCCGGCCCAATCTGCTGCCCCAATCCCCGGGCGCGACCCAGGCAGAGGCAAATCCTTGCCTTCCTCTCCGTTTCTCCCATCTTTCAACGCATTTGCTGCTCCGGATCCAATCCTTTCGCTCTCTCTCGGTTGCACAAGCCATAGGTATTCTCTTTGTCTCTATGCTCTATTCATTCTCCCAATTGCAAACTCTAAGTTGTTTACCTACTACATGAAGAACGTCTTTGCGAATGATTTCTGATTTTCGATGAATGATTAGGGATTGGAAATTTGGAAGAAGTGAATGTTTTTCGATGAATGCCTCTAAGATGTTCGACAAAATGCCAATACACTCAAAGACTAGGTTCTCCTCTAATTCGATTCGAAAGGTTTGGGGGGTCTGGGCAAAGGAATGAGAACGATGTTCCTTCTTTCGATGATTCGTTACCTAGATTTGGTAGGAGTAGATATCCTAGTGATAGGTATCTTGAAAAGCTAATTCAAGTACTCAATTTAATCTCTAATTCCTTTTTTTTTTTGCTTATATGTTAGTCTTTGCTCAAGCATGCCATGTTATTCTATTGGTTGGATATGCCTGAAATTTATCATCTCTCTGTATGAATGATGCTGACACCCGCAAGTCCAATCTATTGATTATTCTCACTTGAGCTTTGGTAGCTTTGCATCTGTGGTGAACGCTCCCTTTTCTTAAACTTTTGCATCTGGACCTGAAAAAAGCAATATAGAGGAGACCTCTATGACCGCTGAGGCTACATTGGTGGGGCACACTGATACTAGGTAGGCTCGTATTTATTCTGTTTTCTACAACAATGTAGTTTGCAAATCTGAAAATAATTGTTTTATGATATTTTGCAGGAATGTAGAGTATTATGACGATGAACATCTGCGAACTATTTCAGATGGAGATATTAATCAAAGGTTGGCCGCAAGCACTAGGGGTTATGATATGCTTTCAACTTCTCAATCAGAGACATTAAAGCATGAAGCAGTTGAAGTGGCACCCGAAAATTAGTACTCTTTCCTCCTAGAAATACATTTGAGAACAGCCGGCAGTTGAATCCATCTTTTAGCCATTCACAAACAAGCTCTCAGATGCAAAATCTACCTACATTCTCTGGTGTTATGGTGAGTATGCTATATCCTGCTATCCTTCAACTTTTTGCAAGTATTGTGTGTACAGACTTTGGGTGTTTTTCTTATGTCAATGGTTTGAACTTTATATTTCACAAATGCTTGTAAATGTCAATGATTATGTTTCCTCACATCATGGTAATTTAATTTGCTAATATTAGGATAGGTAGTTAATCTTTTCTAATTCCCATGTGTTGGTTACATTATCTGGAATAGTCTTGTATGTTAATAATTAGTGTAACCTATATAGCTGAAGAATATATTTGTTGGTATTCTTGGAATGAGCCATGTTTGTTGCTGATTGATAGTCCTATGAATTTGATTTTGAGAGAGTCCTATCAAACATACCCATTTTGCATCCAAGTTTGAAAGCTACCTTGCTGCATCTATTCCATACACTTTTGGAAGTAGTCATTATCAGAATGTTCTATCAGTCCAGTTCTTTTGTGTAATTATGCAGTCCATGACTCCATGTGGTGAATGTTTAATAATTTGTTAAGTGATGTACTACAATTAATCCATGCTTATCACACACATATATTCTTATGCGGGCATATTCAGATTCTTTGCCTGGCAGTCTGTTGCTATCAAATGTCCAGCCTGTAAGAGACGCAGAGCTCCCATACTCACCCTTTCCTACTGCACAATCAATGCGTGGAAAATACACCGGTAGTATGCCTGGGCCAACTAATTCCATGACCGAGGTACTTTACTTGAAACTTATTACGAGGATTTCCATTTTACTACAGGCAACTTTTTTGTGTAACAAGGGGCTGAAAAGATTGATTCATCTGTTCAAAATTTTCATTTGTGGAAGACTTAATTAATAATGTCTAAATTGTGAATTTGAGCAGCTTCCATGCTTCTTATGCTTGCACATGTGTCTTTCAATTCCTACATTTTTCATCCCTGATTTTAAAAAAACACCTTCAACTTCCATAAATCAATAGAAACTACACACTTATTTTTTTTCCAACTCATCCCTACTTAATCCAAGTATGGAAATAATTATCAGATGGTTTGGTCCCTTGAAAAAGATGCCTTGGTGGATTAGAATATAATGAATAAAAGTTTAAACTTTACTTTTTGTACAAGGCATATTCTTATGAACGAAGAAGCAGAACAAGAATATTGATGAGACCTATTAATTACTCTTTTTCGTTGATACACAATTAGGGTATGAAGACTGCCAACATGCTTTCTCCCCTGCCAAGCAAAACCTTCTTGGTAGCAACATTGCAGGCGCACCAGGGTTTTCCCATTTGGCCATGCATCCTTACTCCTAACCATCTCTTCTGTTTGCTAATATGATTGGCTACCCTTTCTTGCCTCATAGATACACTTACATGCCATCAACTTTTCAGCAAGCAATTGCCACTGCTGGCAATAGCACCTACCATCAGTCACTTGCTACTACGGCATCACATCCACAGTACAAAAACAGTGCCTCTGGGAGCAATTTGTCCCAGTCAGCAGTCGTCCCTTATGGGTATAGTGCCTTTGGGAGCTCTACTAGTGTTCCTAGAAACTTTCCATTGAACCCCTCACAGCCTCCCGTTGCTCCTTCAGCCACATCTATGAGATACGAGGGTATAAAGATGTTGCTCACAATCTTTAGAGCTCCTATGTTATAAAAGTAGTAGTCGTCTATAGATTCACTGTCTTTGGTAAAAATTATACTGCATGAACTAAGAAGTAGAGGCTATAATGAGAAATGAGAAGATTATTTAAATCTTAATCCTTTGATTTGAATAAGATGATTGTTATTAAAAGGGGGATTATGAGGGGCACCTGACCACCTGCTACATTTCTTCACTATTACTTTTCAATCTCTTTTTGTTTTTTCTTCCTTTTGTGGCCCAAATATGACTTCAAAGATGGTTTGAAGTTGAAAATGAATATAGATTTATGTTCTTCTGTGTGCTAGGGCACGAGTTGAGTGGCAGTTATACTAACATTGAACACAATCTTCTTTCTTTTTCCAGTTGCCTTGGTCTATTGATTCTTTCTTTGCACAAATGTATATTTAATTGTTACCACCAAGATTTTAATTGGATGTGCGAAGATTAGTATCTATTATTTATTACTTTTTTTACCTTTGTTCGAATATCTCTGGTAGCTTATTAATTGTGACTTGAATTATTCTCTTATGTATTGCTTGCGGGATCATTTTAAGTAGAGTCTAGAGGAAGTGCATTGTTGCATTCTTTCATTGTTGTGTTGTGATAACCAAAACTCCAGATATAATTGTCCAGATATTGATAGAAAAGAGAGATGGAGAAAAAGTGATTTTTCAAGCTCTGTTTCAAGCACCTGTGTGGTTGCATTAAGTATGTTTTCCAATTTTTTTTTGAATGACTTTATGCTCTTTAAAAAGTATATGAAATGGTGGCATATATATGCAATTGTATGGAAAGTCAACGTGAGTTATCTCATTCTTATGTTGTCTACAAATATTTGTCCAGATATAAACAAAAAGGAGAGTGATCAAAGTTGGATCTTTATTTGCTTGACCTGACCTAAGAGCTTTCAAACATTGAATCTATCCAATTCTTTATTTGCTTGACCTACCTAAGAACATTGAAACTATTAATCCACTAATGTCCATAATAGATTAATTACATTATTTTTAGTGTTTATATAACTTCCATGCAGATCACCATTTATTTCTTGAATTTTTTTGAGGCTTCAGCTTTAATTTTGAGGCTTGGCTCTCCATCTTGTCTTTTGTATAACCAATGATAGATACACTATGTATAACCCATGAATTAATATATGTATCCGGAAAATATGAATAGTATGATTTTCTAATAATTTATAAATCTTGTGCATCACGTATGGGCAAAATGATTTGAGTGCCATTGTACATCACGCACGGGTACCTAATCGGTTTTCATAGGCAAAATACAAGGCTTCTTTTCTTTGCTTTCAGATAAGACAAATATTCATAGAAGTGTGAAAGCGGTCGATCTGCTCTTCTTTGTCCAATTTGAAGTACCAATCATCTCAATAAAAAGATTTCACCATAACAACCAAATATTTCGAAAATGAAGTATCGATCATCTCGATAAAAGACTTCCCCATAATAACCGAAGATTTTGAATAACATCATGGTGAGGGGCATGAGCAACAATTCAAATGAAATATATTCATGGTATGGGGGAACTAAAGCGGCAAATTTCATGAAAATGACTCACCCGTACAGGGTACGGGAAAAGTACTAGTTTCAACTCAAATAACACTCAAATCAACAACAATCAAAGAAAAGACACTAAAAACAACCAATTTCATCAATTTTAATTCCAATTTCAAACCCTAACATGGAGGATGGGTTGGGCATTGATTTTTGTTAGAAAGGACTTTGTGTGCAATTATTTGAAAAAAAAATGAAAAGGACCGGTGTGTAATTTAGGAGAATTTATCTTGACAATATCCCTTTCTCCATCTTGTCTAAAGCCCTTATGATTTTTTTAAAAGAAAATTTGCGCCGTATGCAAAAATTTTCGTACATATTAGGGGAGTGTCCGGATTTTGGGACAAATTGCACAATTGTCCATCTCCCCCAATTTGATTAACGCTCTCTCTCCGAGTATCTCTCCTACTCTCTCGATCTTGTCTGTCTTGCTCTCTTGCTCTCTCGGTCTCGTCTCTCTTGCTCTCTCGATCTCGTCTCTCTTGCTCTCTCGATCTGAATCCGAAGACGCGGAGACCAACTCCACCTCCACCGCTGTCGCCGTCTCCATCACCCTCGTCCCTCCCTCCAGGCGGCGTTGCTCGATTCCTCTCAGATCTCAGATCTCAGATGGTTGAGTCTGGCGCCACCCGGATCTGTTCCCCTACAAAATCCTCGATCTGTTCCCCTCTAGATATCGCATCTTTCAATTGATCTGAGATCTGCCTATTCTTCTTCCGCCGCCCACGATCTCTCTTAGATCTCACCCTTCCGACGCAAGAGACCTCCGGAGAAGACGAATCAGATTCGGATTTGGATCTGCCTATCGCCTCTTTCGATTGTTCGGATTTGAAATCAGCTTCAAGTTCGTTGAACTCGACCTACCGGAGTTCTTGCGCTCGATGAAGCCGTTATGGTCAATCCTCTCTTCTGCCGCATCAATGGAGAGGACGAAGGGCTCCGGTGGATAATCTGAAGGTTGATCAACGACTAGAGGATTCACTCCGGTGGATAATCCGAAGGTTGAGGTATTTCTCTCTCTCTTAATTTGCTAATTTGTGAAATCAAAATTGATAATTTGATAATTTATTTACTGTCAAAATTGATAGTGTGTAGAGGATTATCTTTAAGATGATAATTTGTTTACTGTCAAAATTGATAATGTGCAGACGAAGTGCTGTTTTAGTTTTGGAATTGATTGAGTTGATAATATTCATGACATTAGACTGCCATGGCTGTCGTCCTCACCGGATCGATAGCGTTCTTCTTGTTCTTCCTATATCTATAAATTTCCTGCGTTAATGTACTTTTCTGTGGAATTTGTGCATATTTTTCTTATTTTGGTGAACACGAATTTGGGCAATTTTTGCGTAGGTACGAGTGTGCAATCTTTATTTGACATGCTTGCTAATTTTAATTGGAATGAATCAAGGGAAATTAAAGAACTGTGATTTAGTTTTTGTTCGAAACTCATGCTGAATGACATTCCTATTTGCATTTTCCAGTAATGAGAAGGATAAGAGTATATTGCTAAATCTTCAGTCATATGTGATTGCCCGTAATGACATTCCAATTCGCTAGTAGTTCTCTTATTGCTTTCAACTACTTAAAACATTTTGATTTATTTTTACTCTTTGTAATATTAATTAAAAATTACAGATGTTTAAGTTACTGATTTTTAGCTACTGATTTTTATTCATTTTGACCAGTGTAGTGTAAATATCTGATTTCGTATTCCATTTGCATTTTTTTAATATTATAGAATAGATTACAAGTATTCGATTTAGGATTTTTTTGGTAATCGGCCATTTTTATAAGGACATTTTGCAAAATGTCCATTTTTATAATGGATTTTGTAAAATGTCCATAATGACAATTTTACCCCTATTCATTAAGCTTAATTACATTCCCCTTTTCTCTCCTTTCACGGCAACAACGAACTCACAGGCAGGAAGAAGGAATTTTCGTTTTTGATCTAGATCTGGAGCACGACACCAGGCATCTCGATTGCAGATTTCACAGGAACACCGAATTCGACGACACCAGGCATCGTCGAGTTCAAAAGAGGTACTGTAATCTCGATTTTGATCTCAATTGACGATTTTTATTTCAATTGACGATTTTGATTTTGCAAAAGAGGTATTGTAATCTCGATTTTGATTTTGATTTTTGCAAAAGAGGTATTGTAATCTCGATTTTGATCTCAATTAACGATTTTGATCTTACTGTAATCTCTAGTTGTTTGAGAAGTATTAGCTAAGTTTGATCTGAATTGTATGCATGTCATCAATTGTATGTCTGTTATAAATTGACAATTTTGATCTCAATTGTATGCCTTTTATACCTGTCATCCATAATTCTGTGTTCAACAGGTGTTGTTGTTTGAATTCTGATTTCGACATTGTGTCATCAACACACTTCAACTAAATGTTTATAGTTGATTTTGATTACAACTGAATGCATGTAATCAATGCATTTCTTTGAATTCAATAACAAGTAAGAGATGTCACCAAGGAACAGGTCTAATGGATGCCAATCTGCTAATAGTAAAATTTGGTGGAGAATGGAAAATGGAAGAAGATGATTTAGTTTTTGTTGGGACTGTATCATCAAAAGTGATTGTCATCAGACAACCTGTGAGTATGTATGAGATGAAGAGTGAGATAATTAACAAATTCATCAACAGTGACAGTTTGGCTCCTACTCTTCGATTCAGTCATTTGCATCCTTTCAAGAAAACTATGGAGCCTTTTTTGATTGAGAATGACACTGATTTGAGGAGTTTTTTCAAATTAGTGAATTGAATGAAGTGAATTGGGCATTGCCTTTATATATACTGTTGGGAAGGAAAGTATTGAAGATCAGGTTACACAATCTATGAATGATGAAAATTAGTTGGAAGACATGCTGATAGCTATTTCAAGGATACATATGTAATGGAAGACAATTTTTTGTGCAGAATGATGATGTAGACTGCATAAATGATGACAATGATATAGGTGATAATGGAAATGATACCAATATTTAGAGTGGCATCAATAGCACTACAATGTCCACAAAATCTACAGAACCTATAAGTTCAAGAAAGGGGGACATTGTTATAGCTTCGGGACAACTTTTCAAAACAAAAGAAGATCTCAAAAATGCTATTGCATTGTTGGCCGCACAAGAAACATTTGCTTACAAGGTGAAAAAGACAAGACCAACTTATTATAGAACAGTTTGTGTTGATGAGAGCTCGAGTGGAAAATTCATGGTGCCATAGTAAGTGGTTCAACTATATTTCAAATCAAGAAATACAATGAAGAAAATAGTTGCAGTTTGGAAACAAGGATTGGAAAACGTCGCCCCCTAACTACAAACTTGTAGCTGAAAAGATCAAAATAAGGTGAAATATACTGTATTCCCTTCCTGTAATCACTCCTCCTTTGATATTTTATTGACTCTGTTACATAATATGAACAAATACGAATACATCAAAAAGAGGCCAACTTCAAGTGAGATTAGAAACGTCATAAGAAATGACTTCAAAATGAATGTGACCAACTGGAAATCATGGAAAGCTCGTGATGCAGCAATAACGATGGTAAGGGGGTCATCAGAAGAAAGCTTTGAATTATTACCATCATATTGTTGTGTCCTAACGCAACATAATCCTGGAACTGTCACCTTCATTGAAGTTGACTCCCAATCAAGGTTCAAGTATTTGTTCATTGTATTTGGACAATTTATCCGTGCATTCCCAATTCTGCGAAAGGTATAAATTCATTTCATAAAGAACAATTACTGTAACCAAATATTTTTTAGATAAATTTGATATATATAAACCTGTAATCAAACTCAATATGATAGGTACTAGTGGTAGATGGTACATTTCTAAAAGGAAAATACAAAGGCACTCTCCTCACAGCTTCAAAAAGCTTGAAACAGTCATCCCATCAAGTGAAGAGCTTATTTTTGTTTTCGACCGTCATCAAAGCATTGCAAGAGCGTTAGAGTTGGTTTACCCAAATGCTAAGCATTATTACTGTAAATGGCACTTGAAGCAGAATATAATGTCAAAATTCAAGAAGAAGAGTCTCTGTGAGTGGTTTGAAAATGCTGCAAACAGTTACACAGTAGTAGAATTCAACACCTACTTTGAATGCATTACTAATGCCAACAGCAAGATGAAGAAATTTCTTGAAGATTTTAAGTTTGAGAAATGGGCAAGAGATTATTCAAAAGCTGACAGGTACAATATGATGACTTCAAATGATGCAGAGACAATCAATAACGTCTTCGGTGAAGATAGATCATTCCCAATTATAGAACTACTGAATGCAATCAGAGAGAAGCTAACAAAATGGTTCAATGAGCGCAGAAAAGAATATGAAAAGAACAGCTTTGAGCTTCCAAAAAAACATAAGTGATACAGTGTACATAAGATGCAATGAAGCAGGAATGTACACTGTCAAACAACTGAATGACTTCCAGTTTGAAGTTGTTGATGGCATGAATCGGGTTCTTGTTGATCTGAAGCAGAAATCTTGTACATGTAAGGTATTTGATTATGACAAGATACCTTGTGTACTCGCGCTTGCTGTCATCAGAGATAAAAAAACTGAGTGTTTTGAGGTATATTAGCAGTTATTACACAAATAAAGCTTGGACCTTGGCTTATCAAGAGACAATATATCTAGTTTTACATGCAACAGTGTGGATAGAATGTTATCCTACATTGAGTTTTAGTACATTTTATGTTTTTTTCTTCTTATATTGAATAGAATGTTAACTGTAACTAGTTTCTTACACTGCACATTATATAAACTGTCACCATCTTTTACTTTCTGTCCAAAATGAAACAAATTGATTCATGTGATGTTTAGTATATATAATCTAAAAATTAAAATACAAATGCAATCAAATCTGTTAGCAAAGAACTTGTTGAGTAACCACAAGTTCTGTAACCATAATTAAAAACAGTGTAAAGAATTCTGTCACCAGAAGGGCGTATGGTGTACAGTATGGGTTAGGTTTTAGGTGTCACCAAAATCCTAAACCCTAACCCCTAAAATGTTTTGTACAGTACTTCGTTAAGAGATGAGAGGTGTCACCACAAGTAATGATGTTACCAGATGGACACCCCTAGGACAAGGGAAGCAAATACCCTAAAGGGGCTAATGCTAAGCAAAAATCCTGTCACCAGAATGAATTGTGTCACCAGAAGGAATGGTGTCACCAAATGGATAACCCTATGACAAGGGAAGCAACAACCCTAAAGGTGCTAATGCTAAGCAAAGATACATGTGGTGTAAAACATAAAAACAGTGGGAAAAAATGGTGTCACCAAAAGGATCATTCTAAGCAATGAATGGTATCACCACCATGAATGGTGTCACCAGAAGGACACCCCTAGAACAAGGGAAGCAAATACCCTAAAGGGGATAATGCTAAGCAAAAATTCTGTCACCAAAAGGAATGGTGTCACCAAATGGATATCCTAGGACAATGGAAGCAATAACCCCATAGGGGCTAATACTAAGCAAAGATACATGTGGTGTAAAACATAAAAACAATGGGAAAAAATGGTGTCACCAAAATGATCATTCTAAGCAATGAATGGAATCACCACATGAATGGTGTCACCAAAAGGACAACCCTAGGACAAGGGAAGAAAATACCATGAAGGGGCTAATTGTAACGGCCATGATATAAATACTCGGGTTACGTTTCGAAGGTTGGATACCTTCGTTCGGATGTTGCAATTCAGGTACGGGTCGAGGTTTTAAACCTCTAAAGATCAGTATTTAAAGCGGGGATTTCGAACCCCAAAGCAATCGAAGGGCTCCGGGGTATCCTTAACCTGTCCTAAGACTATGTCGCGAAATTCATTTCAAATGAAAGTAAAGCGGAAGCAAAGTTTAGATACAAGTGCCACGGCAGAGCCGGGTCAAAACCAAAACATAGTGGGTGATTGTCATTTTATCATGTTAGAATATTAGCCGGATTCTTCGGTTCGCCAAGAGATTCCCCGTCACAGAAGCAAGGAGCAAACAAGTGCGGTACCTAACCCTATCCACGAAGTCAGGCCCGGTAATCGCATGCGGGTCCTCTGACTGCGCTGAGGCCACATAACATGCCTATACCTAAATAAAGGATGACTAATGCAGTACAAGATTTAAATCACATAAGCATGCTTTGACAGTTTATAATATGCGGAAAACTGTAAAGGGCCCAAGACAATGCCAAGTGGCATATCCCTCTCTTATCTCTGCACCCCTTCCCGTTAGTACAAAGACTGGCCAGTTCGGTGCTATAGCATAGCAAATTCCACGTGGTGGTGCACGAACCACGGCATCATCATATCATATCATATCATCTCATCGCTTGCCCGATGGTACTGGGCTATCATATCATGCTCATATCGACTCGATTGACTCAGGGCAACCCGATGGGGCTGGGCTACCCTATGACCCTAGCAAAGACTCTAGGACTATCACAGATAACGACCGTTCTGTATTCAAACACACATAGTAACCACATGCTCAGTTCAATGCAATCCTAACATGATACTACATGGCATGCTTTAATATGCAACACCTACACATCATATGACACATCAGGCAGGAGGTCCAAGTTACTGAGTAAGTCATGTAGGATACTTACCTGAAAATGCAGAACAGCAAGATGACACAAGTAAGGGCCCAAATGCAAGTCCAAAGCAATCCAAAAGCATTACACACCTATCATCAAGCCATTGCCATAAGCTACCGGACCGATATTCATACATACGAAACCCAAGTTCTCACATCCTCAAAACCAATCGATAGTAAAAACCGTTTTCCAAAACCTTTCCGATACGATCAACATCAACCAATAAAGCCATTGCCATAGGACAAGGGAAGCAAATACCCTGAAGGGGCTAATTGTAACGGCCCGGATATAAATACCCGGGTTACGTTTCGAAGGTTGGATACCTTCTTTCGGATGTTGCAATTCAGGTACGGGTCGAGGTTTCAAACCTTTAAAGATCAGTATTTAAAGCGGGGATTTCGAACCCCAAAGCAATCGAAGGGCTCCTGGGTATCCTTAACCTTTCCTAAGACTATGTCGCGAAATTCAATTCAAATGAAAGTAAAGCGGAAGCAAAGTTTAGATACAAGTGCCACGGCAGAGCCGGGCCAAAACATCATATATGAACCTAATCAAATCAAGCAAGCAAGTTTCATCATAACCTTATCAAATAAACAGTTCAGGTTCTCAGCATTTGCAGTTCATACTTTTATAGGCAAAGGAATTTAGGTCATGTTTAGCAACTTACAGTAGCATCACGTCAAGTCATCATAGCACATTAGGACTATAAAGCATTGAATCATATATATCATCATAGACAATGGATAATCAAGCAATAATCATCATCACGTCAGCACATCAAACATGTTAATTCCAACGTCAGGTAAGTGCAATATCATCATCAACATATTCAGAAAGGATTAGCAATCCGAATGGAGGACACTCCCACTTGCAAGTCATATCGCGCTCAGTAACCGCAATCCTCGAAGCAAGCTTGTTCCGGCGACATCGTCAATCCTGAGGCCCGTGGGTTATGGGCCCACGCTTACGCTGCGCTGTTTCATCGCTATCTAACTTCCGTCCCCTCTTCTATGCGGTCGCTCATCCAATGTATCACGCAGAAGTCTAAGTTAGCGGAGATAGGGAAGTGACAAGAGCGGACAACTCAATGTTTCTTTCGGAGACAAAATGGACCAAAGCTAAAGATGACATGACTACAGACAAGACTCCGACCCGAGAATAGTAACGATGCCCTTAAGGAAGTCTATTAGGTTACAATTGTGACAAACAAGCACGAATTCATCATGGAGCATATCAATCACATTAATCCACACTAACATATACCTATCTTAAGGAACAACGACATACATATTCATTCCAAAGATACCATCGGGTCCTATACTGATGCGCGTGAGACAAGCTAGTAGTCTATTATTCCATGGAAGCAGATATGCCTAGCAACTTCAAGCAAGCTATGCGGAACCAACAATGATCATGTATGATTCGAAGTCATGCGGGATTTAATGAAGATAACGAGCATCATGTATATGAAAGAATGTACAAGCATGAACAATATAGTATGGCGAGGTATACCATAACAACCAGACTAAGTGTCATACGAGAATACATAAGAACGGCATAGTAACTATCACATCTAACAGCAATGATCACATAATAGGTTAAGAATGGCATGTAATCATACGATGCGATACGCTTAGGAAGCATAGATCCTATATGATGCTAGCGATACATGATAAGGCATGGGCATAGTCAAGAGTGATTAAATGAGTTCAATACGATGTACATGAAAGCAAAAGGATCACCGCAGAGTAAACAAGATAACATCACGGGCGATAGATTATAATCATACTAGGAATGAACCGTCATAGGGCACATAAAACGATACGACAACTATCACAGTACAGTACAAGCATGTTCACGTAATAGGTCAAGTGAGACATGTCACCATTTCGCGAGTCATATTGGAATTCATAAGGCTTATAGGATACTAATAACGCATATTGAACATGAATCCAATCAAGGTAATTCGACTAGGTTCATTCTAACATTCATGTGTCATGCGTATGCAAAATCATGATATAGCGTGGTGTGTAATCATGCGAGGTGTCAAGTCATACGTTCATGCAAGCACGAGAGAATATCATGGAGTAATAGGGAAACACCACCGAGCGATAACATGTAAGCATGCTAGGATTAACCATCGCGGAAAGCAAGTCGATCATCGAATTCAACATCAATTTAATCAGGGCGAGTGGAACATTCTTAAGATGAGAGAAAAGGAAAGAATCACACTATCAGGGACCTAGCTCGAGAGAGAATCAACAATAACGTAGGCAAGGTAGAATTCGCACAAGTCACAACCAAGGGTCCTACATGTTCTAATGGCTCAACATAACATATGATACATACATGCACTTGATTGATTAATACCACAATATGCAAGAGTTCAATCGATCACATTCCAACGTTATAGTAGCATGAGAGGAAATGCAACGAGGTATAGAGCAAGTCTAAGTAACGGGGCAACATGACTAGGAGACGGGGACATGAGTTCAAATCAATGTATATTGGGATAAAACATGTATTTATCAAGACTCATTTACACCAACATATCCTCAATTTAGCACAAGTAACACACAACAGTATTAATCACAGAACACTCAACAATAGTTAATCTCATGAATGCAAAATAGGTGGGCATGCTATAGATTCTTGTCACAAGATGAATGATAAACATCGAGGCGTCATCAGCTAGCATGCTAAGGAGCACAACTTACGAGGCATTCATACAAGAAAGAGTTGATCACACTATCATAGACCTAATCCAGGAGAAAGCAACGATCATATAGATTCATATCATGTGGTTCATGCTTCTAACCAACCATTAATACGATCAATACAATAGGTCAAGTAGACATGCTATGACAACATATAATCATGATAAAAAGCAAGGCACAATAAGAGATCTGAACAGGGTAACTAATCATAGATGTAATGACGTGCGTAGCGGTTCTCTAATGGTCAATCACAAGGTACATGCCAGAGATCACAAAATCCTATTATGTCACACAATTTCAGAGAGAGTCACCATTACAACCGGACAGAGATCTTTAAGGGCAACCATTGACCTTTCACAACTGACTCATCACCCCTCTTTCCCGTGGGACTCTGGTACGACTCTTTGTGGCAAGGAGACACTGGTTGATCGTAATAAGAATTGAGAAGGACATCCCCAGAAACACCTTACTCTCTAACTCGGAATTACATCAAAAGCCAACTTTCAATACTCTCCCAACAACCCTCATATTCAACCATGATTCCCGAAACAATGTGTTTACCAACCCGATTTCCCGTGGAGGAGACCGATATTCAAGAGAAAGACGTGATAAGACCATCAAGGGGTTAACATAGTGGAAGGGGTTGTTTCACACAAGCTGGGCTTAACCATTTAAGAATGAGGATACTCCCGCTATTCCATTAGCATGATTATTTCAAATACATTTAATAGTTAGGCTCAACAATCAGATATTCAGCAGGACAACAATTAACGTGGAATCAGTCATCAACAGTTTGCGTAAACATGACCAAGCTACCTAACTCGCCACTCCAACCACCTCGGTGCAATTCCTTGGAGTCTTCCAACCCATCTGTAAAGAAAAAGCTAATATTTCGCCTACCCACTCCCAACTACATCCGATAGGGATGGTCTAACGCCTTTTCTACCCACTCGATCCCTTTAGTTTGATCCATCATATTTAATAAGCTGAGTTCATATTTATTCCAATTGAGTTAGGCGTATTAAATTCATTTTGCCCCTTTAAAACATCTTCAAATCCTTTGAAATTCATGGGCAATTTTCCAAAGCATACACCCGACCCTTGCGTACCCGAATTGCACAACCTGGCTCTGATACCAACTTTATAACGGCCCGGATATAAATACCCGGGTTAGGTTTCGAAGGTTGGATACCTTCGTTCGGATGTTGCAATTTAGGTACGGGTCGAGGTTTCAAACCTCTAAAGATTAGTATTTAAAGCGGGGATTTCGAACCCCAAACAATCGAAGGGCTCCTGGGTATCCTTAACCTGTCCTAAGACTATGTCGCGAAATTCAATTCAAATGAAAGTAAAGCGGAAGCAAAGTTTAGATACAAGTGTCACGGCAGAGCCGGGTCAAAACCAAAACATAGTGGGTGATTGCCATTTTATCAAGTTAGAATATTAGCTGGATTCTTCGGTTCGCCAAGAGATTCCCCGTCACAGAAGCAAGGAGCAAACAAGAGCGGTACTAACACTATCAACGAAGTCAGGCCCGGTAATCGCCTGCGGGTCCTCTGACCGCGCTGAGGCCACATAACATGCCTATACCTAAATAAAGGATGACTAATGCAGTACAAGATTTAAATCACATAAGCATGCTTTGATAGTTTATAATATGCGGAACACTGTAAAGGGCCCAAGACAATGCCAAGTGGCATATCCCTCTCCTACCTCTGCACCGCTTCCCATTAGTGCAGAGACTGGCCAGTTCGGTGCTATAGCCTACCAATTTCCTTGTGGTGGTGCACAAACCACTGCATCATCATATCATCTCATCGCTTGCCCGATGGTACTGGGCTATCATATCATGCTCATATCGACTCGATTGACTCAGGGCAACCCGATGGGGCTGGGCTACCCTATGACCCTAGCAAGGACTCTAGGACTATCACAGATAACGGTCGTTCTGTATTCAAACACACATAGTAACCACATGCTCAGTTCAATGCAATCCTAACATGATACTACATGGCATGCTTTAATATGCAACACCTACACATCATATGACACATCAGGCCGGAGGTCCAGGTTACTAAGTAAGTCCCGAAGGATACTTATTTGAAAATGCAGAACAGCAAGATGACACAAGCAAGGGCCCAAATGCAAGTCCAAAGCAATCCAAAAGCATTACACACCTATCATCAAGCCATTGCCATAAACTACCGGACCGATATTCATACATACGAAACCCAAGTTCTCACATCCTCAAAACCAATCGATAGTAAAAACCGTTTTCCAAAACCTTTCTGATACGATCAACATCAACCAAAATCATTTACTTCCAATCAAACCCATTGATAAAATCATACCAACCATATTTCCAAACTTCCTTCTCAAAACCAACATCATCAAACCAAGACAAAGAATTCCGACATTAAACATTTAAATCCTTAAAGTAAATTTCTCAAAATCCTGTTATAGAAATAACTCCGGCATTTTATTTCAAAAAACTTGACTTTAATATTTCAAGTAATTTAAGACATTGATAATCATTTCCAAAATAAATCCATCTTTATAACCCCATTTACAAAACATTAACTCTTTAATCAACTTGCAAATGTATACTACTTAAAATGATTCCGGCATGTTGGTTTTCAAATAACAATTCTTCTAAAAGACATTTCTAAACTTGAAAATCTCCCTTTTAATAATTTATCATCAATATATCAAATAAACATAAACATCCTCTACCTTTATTAATAATTCATTTTAAAGATCCCAAATTCATAAGTCAATAAATAAATCATCTTATAAAACATTATTTAGTAACACATCTCAAATAATATTACTTTTAAAACCATTTATAATACATATATAATATTTTCAGAAAATATATATAAATGTCCCTATATCAGAAATAACATATAATATAACATATATATATACCTAACACATAATATATATATATATATATATATATATATATATATATATATATATATATATATAATGCATAATATAACAACAATACACCACAATCCAAAATTAAAACAGAAGCCCAACCCGGAAGGATACCCAGACCCAGCCCAACCCGTAGCCCAAACCCCATTTCCGGATTTAGCCCAGACCCATCCCCACTTGATTAAAGAAAACTGAACCCGTGAACAAAAGAATAAAAGCTGAATCGGATGAAAACAAAAGAAAATTAAGATGAACCGCTGCCATGAACCCGTCTCCTTCCCTTTGAACCTCCTTTGTACAGTGCTCGGAAATGGGAGAAGGAAGTGAACCCAAGGCCTCCGGCCGTCTCCTTTTTGACCCAAACTCACCCGGCTACACCGATACAACATTCCGACCACAACCCAAATAACGAGAATGAAACGCGCGCAAATGAGGAAAAGAAAAAGGAGATTGCCGAGGGCTTCGATTCTTCAATTCCGGGGTGCTCGAAAACGGGTTTGGCTTCATCGGCGAGGGAGGAGTGAGTACGAGTGCGATTTGACGGGATTGAATCTCGAAAACAAAACGGAATCAAAAATCGACATCAACGGAAAAACAGGGCGATCTTGCGGCTTGAACGGCTTCGATGGTCGGCGACGTCTCCTTCTTCGTCTTCTTCATGCTTCTAGGGACAGTGGTGGGTGACGGAGGTGAAACACTAGTGGCTCAGTTGCGGATGGAAGTGCTTCTTCTTCACTCGGCAAAACAGGGGCTTCACAATGCTTCTTCTCGAACGAGTGGGGGAAGGCTTGGCACTCGACCTCTGCTCAAAGAAGACAGGGTTGCTCGGCAAGGACAAGGGGGTGGTTCGGTGGTTCTGGCGGTGGAAATGGAGGAGTGAGGGTGGTGGAATGGTGGTGATTGTTGTGGGGTTTAGAAATAGAAAAGAGGGAGAGATAGGGGCAGACGACAGAAGAGGGGGAGGGGCTTCTCTTGTGGGCTTCACTGAGTGGATGAAGAACGTGTGAGGGCAGGAGGGGTGTGTGAGCTGTATATGGGAAGAAGACAAAAAGGGAGGGAGGGGACCAGCTCCCATAATCCACAGAAATCTGAGAGAGGGAGAGAGACTGAGAGAGAGAGAGAAATAATAGAAAAGGGGAATGAAAATAAATGAAATTGGTCCCCCATAAAAGAATACAAATTAGCGAAATAGACTCGAGACCCGCTTGCCCGATCGAATCCCGACTAAATCGAATTTAAATCAAATTTCAATTCGATTTCAAGATAAACATAATTAAATTAATTTTTATCAATACTCGGAGCTTGACGGCGGAATTAAAATCCGATAGAATCTAAATTCTCAAAACGATGTCGGAATGACTTTAAAATCAAAACTTACGCTCAAGGACGGGTTTTCTTCAAACCTTATAAATCGGATAAAATAATATATCTTATATTTTAATATAATAATAATATAATGGGATTGACTCCGGTGAAAACCTCAAATTATGGTAAAAACCGTGAGAAATACTTTATAGCTTGGTTTATTTGAAACCCGTGCTAAAAATCTCAATTACACGACGACTTTACAACTCAGTTCAACCTAAAAACCGTGCTAAAAACACCAGTTTTAAAATAACACATGACTTTATATCTTGGTTAAACCTAAAAACCGTGTTGAAAACTCATGTTTTAAAATTACATTAGTAACTTTATAGCACGGTTTTATTCCGAACCGGGTTAAAATATATGACTTTATAGATCGGTTCTATTCAAAATCGGGCTATAAAGCTAGTGAACCGGGCTAAAAAGCCGGTCCTCACAGGTTTTTACCGCAATTTTGGTTTTCACCGGAGCGCACCCCATAATATAATAATATAATATATAAAATATATTCAGTGTTTACACTAATGCTAAGCGAAAATTCTGTCACATGAATGAATGGTGTCACCAAAAGGTATAATACAAAAAATGATTGAATTGAAATTATGGATACTTCACAAATATACCAAACCTTAAAATTGTCACAGTGAAGCTATCATCAAAAGTCAACAAACTTTGAAATTGAATTGAAATTATGGATACTTAACAAATATAAAAGGCATAATACAGAAATGATTAAAAGGAACATAGAGATTAATATGAAAACATTCATTCCAAAACACAACAAACTTGGTTCAAGTATTTCCAAGTGTCACCATCCAGGTTACATCAACTAAATATCCAATAATTAGATAAGTAAATGTATTTAGGAATTTCAAATCCACATTGTCCAACTACAAAAACTTCTGTGATAAACTAAACAAATGTCCATTGCTTGTTGAAAAGGTCAGATGCAATCCTCTCACGATAGGCTTGAACATATTCGTCATTGACAAGATCCACGTCACCACCAAATACAGGATGGTCAATGTGCTTTATGGTGTAAACTCCACACCTACCCCTACATAATAAACACATACAGAAAAAGTGAACAGACGTAATCTGATGAAACAGAACATAAAAAAAAAAAGAAAAAAATGGCAAACAGGAGGTACCCGTCATCATTTTGTTTCAACCCATTTACTCTATCAACCTCAAAGGGGGAGTCATCAAAATCAGGGAACAAACCACTCTTCTTCAGCAGAATAGGAAGCATTTGACAAATCTGAGCAAACTTCTGAACAATAACTTCATCTTTGAAGTAATAACACTGGGAGTCATAGACAATAATCATCCTGGAATCCAACTGAATCTCAAGTGCAACCCAATGCAGGTTGTCAATGTTAAATGGAGTGTAGACCTTCTTCACACCTTCCCATGGCTTCCCACAAGGAGGATAAACACCAATGAAGTACTTGTAGAAAACCTCATCAATTGTAGGGCGATTTCTAATTAAGTCAGGATCGTACGCCCCAATCTTGGTAGTAAAAATCGTGTCTAATATAACACTGCTTGAATGTTGATCAGGGAAGTCGTGAAGGCGCTTTCTCAAGTGATAAAGTGCTTCATCAATATACTCGGAAAAGAAAAAAGAATAATTTCTAACTGTCACCAAATGTAATCAACAAGGAAAAGACATGTACATAGGACCAAATAACACAAATATGAACTTACAATATCATGAAGCCAGGAGCTCTTCCCCACTAACTCAGTGAAAAATGACTCGTTCAGGTCAGTAGCAAACCCATTAATCTTCCCATCACGACTACAAAAAAAAACAAAAAAACAAAAAACAAAAAAAAACAAAGATAAATAAACTTATTATAAGAAGTAGAAAGATGAAAAAGAGAAGATATATAAAAAAACAGATGATTACCCAAAAGATCTAAAGCCGGTATAAAAATCAGCACGAGCCTCTTTGGTTAGAAAAGAGTTTGTCGGTTCTCTAGGAAGGCGAGGCTTCTTTGGTTTACACGGATTTGTGTAGGGAGTATGGACTGCAAGGGCATATTTCCCAACCATATGGGAAGGCCTTAATGGAAGCTCTTCTTCATCATCTAAAGATATAAGATGCCCAACATCAGTGATGTTATAAAATAGACTCTCTTTAGTAGAAACATCAAGATCAGCAACACCATTGTCACCAGCCCCAACACTGTCAGCAGTAGTAGTAGCAGGAAAAGTAAACCAATAATGACACCAGCACCAGAACTGTCATCAATTACGTCATTTGAACCACCAAAAACAATAGCATCTCCAACACTATCACCAGCCACCTCATTTGCCACACTATTGTCTTTTATGCACTCTTGTGAAAAAAGAACAACAGTAGGAGCAACAATGCCACTAAAAATAGAACTGGCATCAATCACATCAATCGAACCGACAACAACAGTAGCAGCCCCAAAATTGTCACCAGGGAGATCTTTTGACAGACCAATATCATTAATGCTTTCATGTGAAGAAAGAAGAACTGTAGAAGCAACAAAAAACCAATATAGGTGGAACCTGATAGAATAACTTCAGTGAGAGCAACGCTAGGAGCATCGGGTGAAATAATGACTTCAGTAGGAACAGCAAACCCACTGGCATTAATGTTATCAGTAGAAGTTTGCATTCCCTCTTGTGACACAACAGTTGTAGGGACAACATTGTCACCAGCTTCAAACTTCGAAGCAAGGACTTCATCAGAAGCAACAACATTGTCAGCAGAAATTTTATCAACTAAAATAGCAACACCAGGAGGACTACAATCTTGACTTAATCCAGGTGACACATCAACATCCATAGGAGGGACACCACAGTTATCAGCTTTCTCAAGTAAAACCGCAACATCTGTCCCATGAGAACTGCAATCAACATTACCATCTTTTGAAACTGACATATTAGTTGATGGAAGAACAACATAATCTGCAGGTGCAGACTCAGTGGAAGTACTCGTGGCATCATTTTCCTATAGACATTCAAAAAGATCACCATTCTTAGACGGCTGAGAGCAGTTGTCCCTAATATCACCAAGAATACCATTGAGAGAGTCATCCAATTCAGCACGTTGCTTTTGTAGAGCAGCTTCACTGTCATCACTATGTGTAGGAACATGAGATTCTAGTGTAGCAATTCTTTGCTCAAGTAGGAGGATCTTAGAAACACACTCTTTCAACTGTGCTTCAATTTTATCAAAGGATGCCTAAAAGAGTTGATAATTCCTTCAAGAAATTCAGCTTTTCCAAAAAAATCTTTAGCCCAACCAGAAGGACCATCATTTGCAGGAATAGAAGAGGAAGGTAAACCAGGTTCAGACTCAGACGGAGGGGCACTACACTTACCACCTATATCACCTGTAGAAGGAACAGGTCTAGGTAGCTTAAACTTGGATCTCTTTGGCTTGTCACCATGATCTGGAACTTTGTCACCCCTCTTTGCTTCTTCATTACTCTTAGAGGAAGCTTGGCTCTTTGAAGATTGCCAAGATGGCACCCCTCATTGCTTCTTCTTCTTGGGCTCATCAACAACAAAAGAGCTTCTCAACTCTCTCTTCTTCACCACAGGACCAGGACTGGCATCACTACGCTTAGACCGTGTCACCAATGCCTTCTTGAGAGGAACAGGGCTGGCATCAGTGCGCTTGGACCGTGTCACCACTGCCTTCTTGAGAGGGACAGGACTCTCAAAGTCAAAAGTGGCATCAGTGGCAATTAACTTCTTTTTCCCCAAAGCTGACTTTCTGACTACGTCCTTTTTTCGAGTAGGAAGTTTAAGAGAAGGGAGAGTAGCTTCAACTCCACCATGAAACATAGGACCACCTGATTGCCCAACAGCCTGAGCTTGGATACTTAACTTCCTAGCAGATATTACATCATTATCATCAGTACCCAATCCACCGAAAGAATAAACATAAGAATCAATGGCGTCATCAACGACTTCATCAGAAAACAAGAGTTGAGGGCCATTCATAAATTCGGCGTAAATAGGATGGAAAGTAGTACCCTATCTAGAGAACAAGAAATAACATTACACGATGACAGATAGGACGTGGAACAATGAACTGATATCAAAACAATAAACACACAAGAAGAAAAAGAATGCTTACCAACTCTTTTGAAAAAATTTCAGCGCACTTGTCATACTTAATACAAAACTCAACATCTTCACAATACCAAACAATAGATGCAGGTAATCCTTCATGAAATGAAAAGTTACAACTTGTCATCGAAGCAATTTGAGGAATTGCCTTTAAAATCCAAACCTGAGATCAAAACAACAGTAAGGACAGAAATAGGATAAAAGAAAAATAATATAAAAAAATAATAAAAATAAAACTTGGAACATAAAAGTAAGGAGAAGGGAAATACCTGAAATGTCAAGGGATAACCGAACAAATTGTAGCCAAACATCTGACCTTTTTTGGCTTGTTCTGATCTCATGGCTTTTTTCAAAAAAGTCAGTGTTTCCAAATAGACAACACGTCCAAAAGTATACAGCGATAAATTGCCCAAATTAGCCACAAGATCAACATAGTTTTGAAGGATAAGATAGGTAGTCCTCTGGGGAGTAAAACACCCTCGATCAGTAATAAATATGCTAGGAATAGTTTCTTCTGGGATAGTTGTGGTTCCTTGATAAAAAAAAAAATGGCGGTAAGTTCATCCAAAGTGCACTCAGAAACTCCCAAAAACTCCTCCATATCAACATGAGGGGAGGAAGACTTATCAACACCATTCTCTTCACAAATCAACCCAGTTACATAACAAAACTCAGCAAGCGAGAACCTTAACAAATGACGTCCAACTTTAAACCACATTTCATTAACTTTTTTAGTATCCACATCATGAAGCAGCATGTGGTAGACAAGTTGTGAGCAGAAATACAAACGATCGCCAGCAAGGACAATAGACCCAAAACAGCCATCAATAAGGGCAGCCCAATCAAATGAAGACAACCCCTTCTGAATGACATCGATAATGGCAGGCTTTGAGTACACATTAATATGTGCACGAAAACGCTTTCTCTCAGGGACAATGAACTTAAATAGAGCAGGTTCAGGAGAAATTGATGTCTCCAAAGGAGAAGGTTCCTTATATAGCACCATATCGTTACCTAAACAACATAGCAATATTAATAGAAATAAATCAAAATGAAATGTCTCCATATGGAATATAATGTCATGAAATATAATAAAAAAAAGTGCATATAGCAACCTGTAACCAACCAAGTACATATATCAAATAAATAAGATTCACCAAAAAGAGAAAGAACAAGGGCATATAACAGACTATAACCAAACAAATAAATTATTGTCACCAAGCATGAGAAATAGATCAAATACATAAATACATAAAAGAGAAAGAACAAGGGCATATAACAGACTGTAACCAAATAGATAAACTACTGTCACCAAGCATGAGAAATAAATCAAATACATAAATACACAAAAGAGACAGAACAAGGGCATATAAAAGACTGTAACCAAACAGATAAACTACTGTCACCAAGCATGAGAAATAGATCAAATACATAAATACACAAAGGAGAAAGAACAATGGCATAATTAAAACAGTGTAAAGGATTCTGTCACCAGAAAAACATGAGGTGTACAGTATGATTTAGGGTTTATGGTTGATTCTTTAGGGTTTACCCTAAATCCTAAACCCTAAACCCTAAAATGTTATGTACAATACTTCATAAAGAGATCAGGGGTGTCACCAAAAGTAATGGTGTCACCAAAAGGACAAGGGAATCAAATACCCTAAAGGGGGTAATGCTAAGTAAAAATTTTGTCACTAGAAGGAGTGGTGTCACCAAATGGATATCCCTAAGACAAGGGAATCAAATACCCTAAAGGGTTAATGCTAAGCAAAAATTATGTCACCAGAAGGAATGGTGTCACCAAATGGATATCCATAGGACAAGGGAAGCAACAACCCTAAAGGGGCTAATGCTAAGCAAAGATACATGTGGTGTAAAACATAAAAACAGTGAGGTAAAACGTGTAACCACAATTAAAAACAGTGTAAAGAATTCTGTCACCAAAAGAACATGTGGTGTACAGTATGATTTAGGGTTTAGGGTCGGGTTGAGTCTTTAGGGTTTAGGGCGAAGGCCCTAAACTCTAAAATGTTATGTATAGTACTTTATAAAGAGATGAGGGGTGTCACCAAAAGGACAACCCTAGGACAAGGGAATCAAATACTCTAAAGGGGCTAATGCTAAGCAAAAATTATGTCACCAGAAGGAATGGTGTCACCAAATGGATATCCCTAGGACAAGGGAAGCAACAACCCTAAAGGGGCTAATGGTAAGGAAAGATACATGTGGCGTAAAACATAAAAACAGTGGGGAAAAACGTGTAACCACAACTAAAAACAGTGTAAAGAATTCTGTCACCAGAAGAACATAAAAACAGTGGGCTAATGCTAAGCAAAGATTCATGATAAGGAAAGATACATGTGGTGTAAAACATAAAATCATTGAGAAAAATGGTGTCACTAAAAGGATCATTCTAAGCAATGAATGGTCTCACCACCATGAATGGTCATATAACAGACTGTACCCAAACAGATAAACTACTGTCACAAAGCATAAGAAATAAATCAAATACATAAGTGTTAAATTCGAAATGAAATCAGTTCAAGGAAGAAATAATGAATCATATCACAAACTCATAACCCTTATAGAAAACACGAGAATCACAAAAGAGAAAGAACAATGGCATACAACATACTGTAACCAAAAAGGTAAACTACTGTCACCGAGCATGATAAATGGATCAAACAAATGTACATAAATGCTAAATTCAAAACGAGATTAGTGCTAGGAACAAACAATGCATCATATCACAAACTCATAAACCTTATAGAAAAAATAACCGCAAAACACAAACCCTAACCGTTGCTTAACAGGCTAAAATCACAAAAATCAAACCAAATTAAACAACAAAATGAAGACAGATAGAGAAGAACGTGTAGGAAATGAAAGGAGATGTCCAAATGCAAACAGAAATTGCAAAAACCTAAACAAAAACCGATTTCATTGAAACGACAGTGAGCAATACCTGATGACGATGCCATTATAAGAACGAACAGCGGCACGAAATCGAAATGGGAGATGAAAGCAGCAGAACAACAGTAGAAGAGCAGCGAAAACGATGAACGAAAACGAAAGAGTTTGCAAAACGTCGTGGAATCGGGAAGGGGAAGGCGATGAAGTGCAGTAGAGGAAGGTGTGTGATGATGAAACCGTCTGCAACTGACAGAGAGAGGGGGAAAGAAAAAATTGAAATACATAAAGCACGGGTAAAACAGGGTTTTCATAAAATTTATGGACATTTAACAAAATGGTAGATTTAGGTTGACATTTAGCAAAACTAATACACCAAAGTGGACATTTCCTCTAAATATTTCTTCGATTTATATCTCTAGTCTCATAATTATTGAGTTTTAAAAGCCTCTTAGTTCAATGATAGAGCGATGTGCTTATGCGCAAATACGTGGGTTCGAATCCCGCATAGGCTAAAGTTTATACTAATTCTAGTATAAACTTTATATTACATTTGCACAACACAATATTATATTTGCACAACATACACTTATATTTGCACAACATATTATTATATTTGCACAACAAAAAGTGCTGAAACGAAGAAAAAAAGCGGAAAAAAAATTACATTTGCACAACAAAATGTTATATGAGCACAACATACCGTTATATTTGCACAACGAAAAGTGCCGAAACGAATGAAAAAAAGCGAAAAAAAAAAATTACATTTGCACAACATAAAGTTATATTTGCACAACAAAATGTTATATGAGCACAACATACCGTTATAGTTGCACAACAAAAAGTGCTGAAACAAAAAAAAAAGCAGAAAAAAATATATACTACGTATTACATTTGCACACCAAAATGTTATATTTGCACAACATACGGTTATATGTGCACAAGCACAACGTACGGTTATATTTGCATGCCAAAATGTATTGACACGGAAAAAAAAAACTAGACTTGGGTCATATTTACACAACATACGATTATATTTGCACAAGCACAACATTATGTTATATTTGCACGACAAAATGTAAAAAAAATAGACTTGGGTCATATTTGCACAACATACGGTTATATTTGCACATGCACAACATAATGTTATATTTGCATTACAACATGTAAAAAAAATAGACTTAGGAAGGGGATGGACAATTTACTAATTTGTCTAAAGGTGTGGATATTTCACCAATTAAGACATGTTTTTTGGACATTTTGCAAACTCTCCCTTTTTTTAATCGATTCTAGCACATTGGTATTTTTATTACTTGAAAGTTAGATTCTAATATATTAATACTTTCAAAAAATCATTTTTTTCACAAATGAAATTGAACAAGGTAATTATATACAATCATTAAACCATATATATTTTTAAAAAATAATTGAAACCAATATATATAGAGAAGGAGAGAGAAAGGAGCAATCCAGTAAAACAACTCTTTTTTTAGAGTGTCTAACGGCAAGACGTTCTTTGTCTATTGACAAGATGGATATAATATATTACACTCTAGTCCTTTTCATTTTTTTTAAAATATAGGCTAATTTGATATTTCTGAGAATTATGGCCTGATTTCGTAATTACTTTAAATTTTTATCATCATCTTCAATTGGTTTGCAGAAGGCGACGGCGGCGACATCTTCTTCAATTCGTTTGCAGAAGATGACGGCGGCAGCGCAGGCAACCTCGGCGACCTCGTGCACGGTGGAAGAGATGCAACGACGAGTGGTTTGACTCGTTTTAGAATCGAGCGGCGGATGCGAGCGATGGTTGTGAGCGGCGGTTAGAGTCGAGCGGTAGTTGCAAGCGGCGGTTGCGAGCACCGGTTCCGAGTGGCCATTCTTCACCTGGTTGCGAGCGGAGTTGCTTGTAAATGGCCACCGTTGTCTTCATTTCCATTGATTTTATGGCCTTTGACCTCGAATTAGGGATTAGGTTTTTTCTCCGAGACCGAAATTTAGATATGAAAAAATTGAGGTTTTGTGTATGAATTGGACATGGAACTTAACTTGGATTGACAAGAAATTTGAATCAACAAAATAGTGGTTTCATGGTTTGCGATCTAGCAGCTTTGTGCTCCACAATGGAGATATTCGTGCCGAACTCGGTTGCCACACCGCTCGTCGATGGAGCACTTGGAAGCGGTAGCGCCGCTGTTTGGGTTAGTCGACGACGACGGAGGTGTTTGGGCGCCACCTCCTGGTCTTCACCGATCAGAAAATCCTCCTAGACTCGTGCTCAAACTTAATGGGTGTTGGTAGAAAAAGGACTTAGAGTTGCAATTGTTAAAAATTCATCCTGACAATAGATCTTAGGTAGGTTGTCAGTAGACTTTATGTCTTTTTTTGGTAAAAGTTCAGGAAACTTATAATGTATCAGAAGGATAAATCTGAATCATTAGATTAAGGGAATGAATGACAAAGATGGATGAATGATGAGATGCAAATAACTGCATGTTAAATTAGTACTTTCCCACTAAAATAAATTTCTAGAAATTAAAACTACTTTAGATTAAAAAAAAAAGAAACAAGAGAATCTCTCTCCCCAGGAGAGTGATTTTTTAATTATTATGTTCCTTAATAAAGTTAATATGAATCTTTACACTATTATCTTTAAACAATTAAATATTAAATATGGATAATTAAGGTTAAAATGAGTGATGTGTAAGTGTTCGATTTTTTGGATCAAAAAAAAAAAAGTGTTCGATTTTAACGAAAAATGAATGATTTATATAAGAAGTAGTTTATTACCCGCCCGTTGTGCGGTTTTTTAATAAACAAAATGATGTTTAATTTATATTTTCTTTATGAAATATGAACGTTATATATAATAGTTTAGCTGACATCTTTGGATCTTTTAATAACAATAAACTAAATTAAGAGTATGTTTAGTTCACATCAATATACAACATATTATATATATATATATATATATATATATATATATATTGAACAATCAACATATAAACATATATATAATATATAAATAAATTATGCTTGATTGAATTAATATACTTAAAATTTTCTTAAATAAATAAATCAAAACCTTGGAAATTTTTTAATTACCCGCGTCGTTATAAATATAACGTCGAAACTATGATTTGATTCATTTTCTGCATTGTATTTTTTTTATTGTTATAAAAATATGTATTTATTTATTTTAAAATCTTTAATAGTATTAAAATAAATGCAATGGGTATATTTTATTTTAACTTTGGTTTATCCACTAAAATTTTAACTATTTTTAGTTAAATATGTATTAAGTAATAAAATCTTATCATTAGATTTAATGATCATCTATTATAACCACTCTTAATAACTAAAGATAAAATAACTCAAGGTAAAATATTTATAAAATAACTAAAGGTTAATGATATGTTTTTGTAACTACTTAAGATATGTGGCTGAATATTTATATTAAAAATTAATTATAGTTATCAATTAATGTGTACACGTATGATAAAATTACTACGTTTTTCACTATAGATTTAAAACTTAATTAAGACTCTTATTATATACATATTTTTATAAAGAAAAATATATATAAAGTGTATCCTTAATTGACCTAAAGGCCGGTTTTATCTTTTTATTCTTTTATCATAAGTTTTCTAACTTAACAAAAATTATTACATTTTTAACTATAGTGTGCGATGGTCCTGAATCCTGATCAATTTAACAATGGCTGGATAAGTTTTATCCTTTTGTTTTTTTTTTAAAAAATGAGAACTAAAATTTAATGGTGCTATATGATATAAGGTTATATTGGATAGATTATTTGATCTAAAAAGATAAGTTTTTCACCTAACTATATTGGCTTATTAATTGATGTGCCCGAAAAGATAATACCACTTTAATTAATCCAGAAAATGACATATAAGCAAAAATAATCCCGCTTTAATCCAGAAAATTCCATGGACGCGAGATCGCACCAGAACCCGTTTCAGGCCTCTGCTTTAGTATTTTATATATAGATAATCTTCTTGTTAAATATGAAGAATGTAGGGTCAATTGAGCAATAGACCATAATTAAGGCCTTTATTAGAAAAATGTCCACCCTTCATTCCAAATTGGCAAAATGTCCACCTTCCTTCCCTTGCCTCCTTCAGCACATTTGGTTTCAGCAAACCCTATTTCAGCGTTTTTTTTTTGCGCGTTGCTGAAACCGAAGTTGCTGAAATTGTTAAAATTAGTTTTTTTTTCGCGCGTTGCTGAAACCTAAGTTGCTGAAATCAGAGTTGTTGAAACCAGGGTTGCTGAAACCGGCGTTGCTTAAAATTGTTGTTGGAATTGCTGAAATTAATTTTTTATTTTTTCACATCAGCGCTTCGACATCGGAGTTGCTGAAACCGGAGTTGTTTTTTTTCTTTTTTTTTTCGCGTCACCACTTCGACACTAGGTTTGCTGAAATCGGAGTTGCTGAAACCGTGTTGCAAGATATATAATTTAGCATATGCGGGATTCGAACCCACGTATTTGCGCATAAGCATATTGCTCTACCATTGAGCTAAGAGGCTTTTAAAGGAGATTTAAAGCAAGGAACATCAAAATTCATGTTGAAACCGTGTTACTAGAATATCCATATTTTCCGCATTTATTAGCATTTTATCCACCAACCTATTCATATTAGCTAAATGTCCACCGTGTTGCTGAAACCGGAGGTGCTGAAATCGGAGTTGCTGAAACCAGAGGTCTGATTTTGATATTCATTTTTTAAAGAGATAACTTATAAACCACTTGTAAAAAGCCACTTGTTAAAAGCCACTTGTAAAAAGCTACTACTAAACTTGCCTATTGTAATCATAAGCGCAAAGCTAAACTTGTGTGGGTGAGTGCATACTAACTGGATACAACAGCAACAAACTCCAACTGATACAAGCGTTTTTAATACAGCAGAAGCAAAATCCCACAACAAACCAAGAGTTGTATCATCATCAAGCTCAATCAAAGCAGATGCTCAGTTGCTCACACGATCAATAGCAAGCAGTAAAACCAATAAAAAAATTCAGCATCTGCTGCAAAAAAAAAATTAAAGTTTCACATGCAAACCACCATCTGTAAGTGTTACTATATAGGGCTCCAAAATTTAGCATCTGCGCTGAAAAAAAAACTCACAACCATCCATTTGTTCATCTGTTGAGTGCTAAAATGAATTCATCCCAAACGTCCCTAAAAAGGATCCCTCAACAGGCTGCTGCTAGATCCACCAGCTTGCCCACCCGGCTTCAATCCCATTCTAGATTCATTCCCTTCTAAATTTTCAGAACATGTGCAAACAAGAACCTGCTGAAATCTCGACAGCATCCTTGAGGTTTGCAATTTTCGGAACCTGCTGAAATCAGCCAACTACCCTAAATAATGTGTAAAAGTCAACTAGAATTTTTTATATAAGAAAGTTTCTTCGAGTTATTCGTGAAAAAAAAAAACAAAAATCAGCCAAGTCGAATCCTAGCCAAAATTTTGCCGAATATTTCGATACAAATTACCACAGCCAAAATACTAGTCATGTATACTAACAGGAGATCCCAAATCTACCAGTATTACCACTATTGTTCCGCTGTACTAGGCTAGAATACCACTCCCACTACCTAAGAAACCACTATTGACCTAACCTACCACTAAAACCCACTATCTACCCCACCCCGTAGCAATACCCAAGCAGTAAAACAAGAGACCAAATTTTATTTAAACATATATTCCAAATAAATAACAATATATGATGAAATAAAATAGGTTAGGTCCACCAATGGATATTGCCAGCAACAGCATAATTGATGCTGAAATTGATCAACTTACCTTTTCTTCCCAACTGAAATTGAGAAATTGAGGCTGAAATTGATCAATCTGCACAAGATGACTACGCTTCGTTGGCATCTTCATCTTCCTCCTCCGCATCTCTCCGCACCTTCCTAAAAGGTAGACTCTTACTTTTCTCCCAATCTTTTGAATTAGTCCGTGTGAAATCGAGAAATTGAGGCTGGAGAGGAAGAAGCAAGTGGCGACGTCGTCGACCGACTAAGAGGAAGCCCGCTACAACAGCGCCGTCGGACAGATCTGGCTCCAAGGTGGCTTGTTAGACGCGGGAAGGCACCAACGGGTCGAAACAAGCGAGATCAAATACAGGGATCCGAGATCGATGGCTGTGAGAGGCCGATTCAGAGGCGTCGTCGAACAGCTAAGAGGAAGCCCGCTGCAACAGCGTCGTCGGACAGATCTGGCTCCAAGGTGGCGACGCTGTGGTGCTGACCGTGTGGAAGAAGTCGCTCTTGATGAACTACAACGGTTTCACCGTCGGACAGATCCGCGATTTTCATCCCGCTGGAGCGTCAATTTCAGGAACTCGAAGACGCTAGCACAGGTGAGGTCGGGAGATGGATGGATTTTCGTTTTGAGCAACGAATCGGAAGAACAACTGAGAGAGTGTGAGGTAGGTGGATGGGAAGAAGGGATCTCGTTCGGCTGATCTCGATTTCTCTTCTCGTATGGATTGATCGGTTGGGGGCACTGTTTTGGGGAGGTGGACAAAACCCTAATTTAATAAGAGTGTTGGACATTTGCCCAATTTGAGCCCAAAAGTGGCCTATTAGGTAAATTTAATCAAGAATGTATAATGTATTAATTAAAAACATGTCGTCTATGTGTATTTCTGTAAGACATGTTATTTATATTTGAATAAATAGGTCATAAAATACGAATAATCATGACCATTATTTTTTTTTTTAGAACAAGACCAACAGGTCATTCCATTTCTTTAATCAAAACCAAAGCTACAGAGTCTGGAAGCGACTAAACAGAAAAAAACAACGAATGACTAATCGGTCTAATGGTTGGTAATTCATGGGCCGCCTTATTTCCTAGTCTACTAACAAAAGACCAAACAACTGACTCAAACGAATTGGAGTTATCTAAAATGTCCGAAATAAGATTTAAAAAATCACCTACTCCTTTGCTTCCGTTGCGTAGCTTTGTAACTAATGTTTGACAATCAGACTCGATTTGGACATGCCGAATTCCCCTTTCCTTTGCTAGCTGCACTGCCCATCGGACACTTTCAGCTTCAGCCATCTCGGCTGACCTGGTAGGTTCAATCTCCCGCTGCTCGGCGAAGATGAGCTCGCCTCCTTTGTCTCGACATACCACTCCTATTGCCGGTGGGTGATTAGGCACCAAACTTGCATCACAGTTGATCTTCAACCTCCCGTCGTTTGGCTTGCTCCATTTCCTCTCGCCATTTCTTCTCCGCTGCTCAACAAGGGGAGTTGTCGTCACCTCTCTGTAGCTTTCAGCCTCATCTAGTGCCACCTTTGTGTCTCTAATTATCTCCTCTGCATCCTTAAGCACTCCTTCGAAGATTCTTTGATTTCGGGCAGACCAAATTTTCCACACTAACATAGCCCACTTCTGTCTATCTCCGCTCGAGCCCTCATTGAAGACATGTATGAACGTGGTCTTGAAGGATGTGTATCTCCGCCAGTAGCTCTCCAACTTCGGCTCCCTCTTCCAAATCTTTCTGGCATTGCTGCACTCAAACAAAACATGGTAGCATCATTCCTCCCGGCCGCACAAATCACAACTAGAGTCCTCGGTGATCCGTCTCCTGTACAGGTTTGTTTTGCAAGGCAACACCCCAGCAGCAGCTCTCCACACAAAGGATGAAACTTTCGGGCTCTTCCGTAGCTTCCATAGCGCCTTTCAGGCCATGTCGCCCGAAGATACACCCGAGCTTCCAGCCACTGCTCTCGTTTGTGCCGGCCTCTCAACAATCGCATGATAAGCTGATCTCACGGTGAATACGTCGTCCTTTGTGTGGCTCCACATGAGTTGGTCCTGAACCATCGGGTCAACCAATCTAATATGCAGGATCTCCTCTATGTCACATGGTGGTAAGAACCTCTCCCGTTGCTCGACATCACATCGCCCCGTTTCCCAATTAATTAGATCGACAACCCGTAGCTCCGGATCACCCCCGTAGAAGTTTCCCAGAACCTTGAAGCTTGTCGGCCGGTTTATCCATTTGTCCTCCCATACCTTTATGTTGACCCCATTTCCTACACACCACCTTAGTCCTTCCACTAACGCCTCCCTACCACTGATGATACTCCGCCAAGTATAGCTTGAGTTGTGGCCCACATCAGCCTGTAAGAAGGACTTTTGAGGGTAGTACCTTGCGTTCAACACTGACAGGAGGAAACTGTCGTTGTTCCTATCAAAGTATAACTCAAACCTACAAACTAGTATAGTAAGCAAGTAAGAGGTCGATCCCACAGAGAATCAAGTATTCCTAAGCAATGTATATTTACCAATTAATAGAAAAGATGGGTTTTGGTGATTGAATATAAGAAAAGAAACTATAGAGAAGTTAGTAGAGAAAACAATGAGAAAATAATTTCATCTACAAATATCCACTTTAGTTTGGTTGATTGATCTTCGATTCTTCTTCGAGTTCTCTTTTCATCTTATTATTGTTCCTGTCCTGATCTTGTGTAAATTACTAGTCCTACGAGTCCTAGTAACCCTTACTAATTAGATAACTCTAACACGGTCAAGATTTAACCTAATAGTAGCATTAAGATTAAGGATTAACCAGGATACATGCAACACCAAGCTACGAGTCAACATTTAACATATAATTGATTCTCTACACACAAATTTAGTCCTACGAGTCCTAAAAAGGCATGATTGCTACTATGGATTAAGGTTCGCTACGAGGAATCTACAAAATCCTAGCAATAATCTCAACTAGTTGTACGGGCTAGAAGAAATTAACAATATTCGCAAAAGAATCAATACGAATCAATAGGAATAGAACAAGAATAGAAATCTCACAACTTTATCAAACTAAAGCTTCAATCCATAGATGAAACGGAAGAGTTTAGCACTCCATGGCCATGGAGGCTCCCCTCTAGGGTTCTCTCAATTGATAATCTCCAAGTGTATAAACTAAGGAATTAGATGATTAAAATAAAACCCTAAAACGTCTTTAAAAAGCCTCAAAAGAGTCGGCTAAATAATAATTCTTAAAACCTAATTAAAGAGATAAAAAATCCATTCAGCAGATTTGGCGTTTCTGCAGAGGCCGCGAGGCAGCCAACCTAGGCCGCGCGGCGGCCAGGCGATCAGCGAAATCCTTCGTCAGAGCTTCGGGCCGCGGGGCGGTTTTCTTGGCCGCGGGGCGGCTTTTACTGTTCACAGCGATTTTTCCTCTTCGAATTTGGTCTCGATGTCAACACGAAAGTTGTAGATCTCGGAAAGAGCTTTCCAACGCATGCTTATAATTGTCAATCGGACCACCGAGGCCTCCAGAAAGTGCGAAACAAGTTCAGCTTGTCTGGCGACAAATTCTGCGGACTTGTTTTTCACTTAGGCTCTCTAACTTCGATTCCGCTCCCGGGCTCTTCACTTTTCCTCCTCCTCTTCACTCTTCCTTCATCCATGAGCTTCCTCATTCCTCGTCGAATCCACATATACCTCAAATAATCCATAAACGCGTGTAGATTCCGATTCTACCAACAACACAAGTATAAATGCAAATCTAGCTTAATCTATGCATTATATAAATCTAAATCATGCTAAATCAAACCTAATATGCCTACCTAAATGCATGCTATCAAACACTTTAGCAAGGAGTGAATTGGGATCCTGTAGTATCCTCCACGCTTGTCTGGCCAGCAAAGCTCTATTAATAGCCTCCAAATCTCTGAATCCCATTCCTCCTTTTGCTTTCAATCTGCACATCCGTCTCCAACTCATCCAGTGTGTCTTTTTCTTTCCACCTGTCTCTCCCCACCAAAAGTCGCACAACAGCATTTTGATCTCACGACACAACCCGGCCGGTAACTGGAAGCAGGACATGGTATAGGTAGGGATAGCTTGGGCAACCGCTTTGATTAAGACCTCCTTACCCGCTCTCGAAAGTGTTTTTTCCTTCCACCCCTTCATTTTTTTCCACACCCGTTCCTTAAGCTGCTAAAAGATAATTTTTTTCGATCTACCCACCATAGATGGCAATCCCAAGTACCGGTCATGTTTGGATACCTCCCGGATACCCATTAGCTCCCGGATGTCTTTCCACAGATTCTCCCCCACATTCCTGCTGAATGATAATTCTGATTTCGAAAAGTTTACCTATTGTCCTGACGCCACTCCATAAGTATGGAGAATTTGAATCATTTTCGAGCTCTGTTGACAGGTTGCTTTCAAAAAGAGAACACAATCGTCTGCAAAAAAAACAAGTGGGAAATCTAAGGAGCTGTTGGCGCTACTTTGATGTCCCTTAACCGGTTTCTTGCCTCACTAACCCTGATCATTCCGGACAGCCCCTCTGCACATAGAAGAAACAGGTATGGCGAAAGAGGATCGCCTTGTCTCAACCCTCAACCCGGTGTGAATACAGGAGACGACCCTCCTTCCATTAAGACTGAAAAACTGACTGTCGTCACACATTTCATGACAAGCGATATCCAAGTTTCCGCAAAGCCAAACTTACGCAAACAATGCTGGAGGAACCCCCACTCGACCCGATCGTATGCCTTAGCCATTTCAAGCTTCAAAGCCATATACCCCTTCTTGCCTCCCCTGCGAGTTTTCATGTAGTGGAAGATTTCAAAAGCTATTACTAAATTATTCATGATAAGCCTGCCTGGAACAAATGCACTCTGACTCGGGGCCACCAATTTCCTCATCACTTGCTTCAACCTATTAGTAAGAACCTTGGACACAACTTTATATATCATGTTGCATAGGCTGATAGGTCGCAGATCCTTTATCCTGGATGGGGCAGATACCTTTGGGATGAGAGTGATGAAAGTATGATTAAGCCCCTCAGGTATCTGACCGCCATTCAGAATGTCTAGTACAACAGTAATAATATCGTTCCCGACAATATGCTAGTACCTTTGATAAAAAAGTGCTGGCATACCATCCGGCCCTGGGGCTTTTGTGGGGTGCATAGAAAATAAAGCAGATTTTACCTCCTCCGCGGTAAAAGGTCGTGATAGCTCCTGGTTATCTTCTGCAGTTAGTAGGGGTTCGATTCCTTGGGTAGCTGTAGCCGGGTCTACATTAGCTTCGGGTCGGAACAACTTACTGAAATAGGTCATTGCTACCTTCGTCATGCCGTCATGAGATCTATGCTCAATTCCCTCCTCATCCACAAGCTTCTAAAGTTTATTTCCCCTTTTCCTTCCGGGTGCCTTCTTATGGAAGTACTGAGTGTTTCGGTCTCCACAACGGAATTAGTTAGCCCTAGCTCTCTGAAACCACAATATTTCTTCCTTCTCCATCAAGGCCCTCTCCTCTTGTTCAAGCTCCTTCCTCCTCCTGACTAGACCCCCCGACATCCCTTTGCCCAGCTCAGCCAATTTTTTCCTGATCTTTCCAAGTTCTGCCCTCACATTGCCGAAGCTACTCCTCTCACAATCCTTTAAATTAGATGCGCATCTATCCAGTTTCCCCTTGATTCCATCTGTTGCATATGCCGACCCCAGGTTCCTCCACCATTCGAAATAATCTCTATGCACTCATCCTCCTTAAGCCACATTGCTTCAAACCGAAAAGGCTTGTCCACCCTTCCCCTTTTTTCCGGTGGAACTCCATCTAGACACACTTTGATCGGGACATGATCCGAGCCACATTTTTTCAGATGAACTACTAGAGCATTCGGAAAGTTATCCAAAAAAGTGTCATTTCCAAAAGCCATGTCAAGCCTTTCTTGGATGAAACCTCCCTCCTCTCTATTATTGTCCCAAGTGTATCTACTGCCCGTATACGGAATATCCCGAAGTTCACACCTCTCCATCGTCTCCCTGAACTCCACTACTCTCCCAAAATTGGTCACATTACCACCTTGCTTGTCTCCTAGCGACGAGACTAAGTTAAAGTCCCCCATGCACAACCATCTCCCATGGGGGTCTTCATACAACCGATTCAACAGTGCCAGAGTAAGGTGTTTGTCTTTCGCATCTGGCCAGACATACACTCCCGTAAGCCTCCATTCCTCCTTCGACGCGATCTTTACAACACTGTCAATGTGATGCTGGGTGAACGACTTCACCTCCACCACACAAACTTCATCCCACATGAGTGCAAGACCCCCCGATCTACCAACACTTTCAACCACAAACAAACTCTCAAAACCCAATGCCATTCTAACCTTCTCCATTCTGTGCTTACTTTTTGTCTCTATTAAGAATACCATCCTCGGGGCCTCCCTACTTACCATATCAGCAAGCTTTCTAACTGCTCGGGCCCCCCCAGTCCCCGGCAGTTATAACTTATGTAATTCATTGTTCCCGGCGGGGGATGCTATCCCCGGCCGATCTTAAGATTGTGACTCCTGTCTGGTCATCCACTCTTCTCCTCTTTTCATTACACTCTTCAACTGTGGTTCCATTCTCCTGGTCAACTATCATGATGTCCCCTTCACTGTCACCCCCCTTCCTCTTCACACCACTCGACACTCCCCTCCCACTATCATCCCTCTTCTCCTTCCCATGTTCTCCGCCTCCTCCTCTCGCAGCCCTTTTCCAATTCTTTGTACCCCCCTTTTTCCCCAGAGTCTCCCTCCCTGCTAAGATCCCATTTTCTCCCTCCGTCATCCCCTTGCCTAATCTTTCAGCTTGGGTTTCCTCCCTCCCTTCTAACCGAACTTGCGTCACACCCTTCAGCACTTGTGCTGCCTCTTCTGTAAGCTCTCTCTCTATCCCTAGTGTCCTTTCCTCCTCTTCATCTCGCTCCTCCAACAACTCAATCAACGTCTTCTTCCTGCCACTTCTTTTCTCATTCACTCCTTCCTCCACTTTCTTCCCCGGTATTTTCTCCAAAGCTCTCCGTTCAGCCTCCCTCTCAGTGCTGCTACGCTCTTTTATCAGTCTAGTCAGGGGTGCTCTCATCCAATCCCCATACTCTCCAATGTACTGGTCATCCCCTCCGTCACTTTCGCATTCTGATTCAACGTGTCCTAGACATCCACACGTGTAGCAGAAGTTTGGTAGTCGCTCATATTTCACTTCCACCCATAGTTTCTTTCCTTCTACAATGAGCATTATTCCCCTTCTTAATGGCTTGTTCACATCAATCATAACCCTCATTCGTAAGGACTGACTGCACGTTAACAGCTCCTCCTCGTCCATTTCCAGGACTCCACCAAAAGCCTGCCCTAATTTCAGGGCCATGGGTTTCGTGTATATTGCTAGAGGAAGATCATAGAGTCTTACCCAGATAGCACTGCATGAGAAGTGGATAGAAGATAACTGTTCCATTCCCGGCTCCTTCAACATCAGCATTGACCGATCAAACAACCACGGACCTCCTGCCAAGACCTTCTCTTTGTCCTCCTCGTCGACAAATTGAAAACTATAAAGATTCTCCTTTATCTAACGAAACAGAAAACCACTTCTAGTTCTCCACGCACCCTTCATTGTTGCTTTTAGGGCTTGGGCGTTTGGAGCCCTCCTTGACAGTACCTTCCCAACCAAAGACAAACGGCTATGAACAGACCTTTCCTCCCTAACCGCCTCATCCCCGGCTATTATGATACCTTCCTCCTCGGTCGGATGAATTTCCTTCCCCTTCCCCGCCATACTCAGTAGCAATGACCTATTCCTGCAGAGTTGTACCTGTCGAAAGCCAACACAAACAAAACAACGGTGAAACTTTCCCTTACCAGCAAGAAGAAGAAAACCAAAATATTAATGACCATTATTCGCTGTATGAACAATGAGTAATTTGTATGAACAAATAAAGGTTGTATATCGGTCTAAAACCTAACCGAACTGGGTCAAACCGAACCGAACAGAAACCGAAAATCTCAAATTTTTAAACCGAAAGCATTAGGTTCGGTTCGGTTATTGGTCGGTTTGGTTTTAACATAATTGAACCGAATTTTCATAATTCTCTAAAATCGATCTCTGTAATTCTCCCAAAATCGATCTCTGTAATTCTCTAATGCAAAATATAGAATAACAAAACACATATTATCATGGTAAGAAGCATTCTAGATAGACATGGCAGGTTACAGATTTACAGAATTACAGTTGCATAACAAAACCACAATCCAATCCATAGTTCCATACATGACTCCAAGAGGTCCCAATTCCCATCTTCAAGAGTTCAAATTAGAATTTAGAAATTAACAAAATGAGCTACGTTCCATAATAAACCGAACCCAAACCTACAGCAGAATATTAAAAAAAATCGATTTAACACAAAACGAACCCAAACCGAACCAAAACCGAAAAAAGGAAATTCTCGGACCGAAAGTCGAACCGAAAAACTTCGGTTAGGTTCGGTTTGTGTAGGTTCGGCCCAAAAAATCGGTTTGGACCGAATCATGCACAACCCTAACTGAAATTTATGTATAACATCTTACATAATAATTTTAATTGTTTTTGAGAAAATTTTCTTCCATAAGAAAATTACTTATTAAAATAATATATTAACATAATTTTAAAAAAAAATCATCATAAGCACGATCTATCTAACTAAAACAAATTCCATCCATTAAGAAAAACATGTCATTTTAGGGAAAATTCTTATTTAGGAAAAAAAATCATTTTTGCTCACTTTAAATTTTACTAACAAATAAGATACAAATACGTACATATTATAAACTGAAAGCATAAAAAAAATAATAGAGAAGAGAGGCGTAGAGAGGAGAGGAGGAATTGATGTGTTTCATTTTGATTCCAAATGACCCTTTATTTATGAGTTTACAAGGGAAACTAAGGTTTCCTAGAGTTTATTCAATACCTTCTTAGAGTTTATCCAATACCAAAAGATAAATACAAATAATTTTATAACACTCCCCGTTGGATAAACTTCTCTAAATACCACCTCATTACAAATCTTACCTAGAAAACCCAATGGGACAAAACTAGGGCCAAGTGAACAACTACAGATGACACTCAATATGCTTTAGTGATATTGCCTCATTAAAAACCTTCTTAGGAAAATCTAGTTGGACAAAACCTGATCGAAGGGAAAAAAATGTATTGTGTAATTTTTCCGACCCCTTGAATTCAACATCCTCTTTGCAATCTTCTTATTGTGAAAAGCTCCTTACACTTCTTGATGCTACTGACTTCATGAGCTTTATGGTTGAGTCTCAACTTTGTCTTTGATGTGGTCAAGATGAAATGACTTCATATATTACAATTGACTTCGAGGCGATTGACTTCCATGTCTTGGTGTTAAGATACTTTCAATGCACAAATATAATGTACTTTAGGACCTAGTGTGCTTTTCATTGTTGATCTGGGAGGGTTTTATTCATCAATGGTGTATAAATTGTTTCATTAAAAACCTCACCTTGAAAAAACCTCAATAGGATAAAAACCAAGATTAAGACAAGTCGAATACTCAGGTAAACGTGACAAGTCTCAGTCCAAAACGAATCCGGACAAACTAGTCACATTCAACCTATAACAGCAAGGTCCAATATATATGCTAGCCAATTTGTCAAAAACAAATTAGGCCCAAACGAATTAGGCTCAACTGAAGCCTTACAACCGGTCCAATTCAACAAACAAGCCCAGGCGCAGCCCGAAGGCCTGCTCAAGCCCGTGACCCTTAGGTCCCTAGCTAGCCCGACTCGGCCCGAGGACGATCCATGGTGACCCGAAGCTTGCGAAAGCTCCTAGCGCCGCCCTCCTTTCTGCGTTGCTCGTGGCCTTCGGTGACAACTACAGGCGACAGCGCAGACACCACCATCACCCACGAAGGGTGGGCAACATCAGCGGCACCACCTTTCTCTTGGTCGTCATCTTCAGTCATCTTCTCCGTCTCCCACTGCCCATGGCTATGAACTTGGAGCTCCGTTCATCTCCACCTCCTATGGGGACTCGTCATTGACACGGGCAGTGGCGTTGCCGCCTCCTGGTGCTCCGTCATGGGGCACGGTAGCAAGCAAGACACTGCCTGGCCATGGATCTCCAGTGAGTACAACCCTGAAGAGGAGAAACGAACCCCGTTGATTGCGAACAACTCTGGAGATCGAGGGAGATGGCTCTACCTTCACCTTCCGACTCGGTCGCCTCGCCATCGATGACCCTAGGCGGTGACACCGCAGCCTCCAAATGCTCCGACGAAGAGCATTGTGGCGAGCAAGCGCCGCCAAGCCTCAGATCGCCGGCAGATTTCCATCTTCAGTCAAACTCAAAAGGAGGAAGAACAGCCCTCGCAGGCGCTGCGAGCATCTTCTCCCCCGTATGGTCACTGCTCAACCCACCACCATAACGAATGCGGATTTAGGGGCGAACGTCTCAGATCTAGGTTCGTTCACGAAGAACACTGATGTGCGCTCAATTTGCCCTGTTTTTCGCTTACATCTGTTTCGATTTTTGTCCATATTTTATGTTTTTGGGTTAGGAAAGTATAGGATTTGTGTAGTTTATGTTTATTTGAGAATTATGGAGGTCTACGCAAGTTCTTGTTTAATTTCGCAGAAATTGAGACATTTTCAGAGCAATTTAGAGAAGAAGAGAAAAGTCGGAAAACCACTCAATATCGACTGGAGCACCAGAAATCGACCAAGATGACCAGAAATCGAGTGAAGTCTCACCAAAAATCGACCATGAAGACTATTGATGACCAGGAATCGACCAAGGCAGTCGATATCGAGTGCCACCACTCGATATCGAGTGAACACACACTCGAAATTCACCCCAGGAACCGACATCGAGGGAAGATCAACTCAAAATGAAGAGACGAGTCGATATCGACCCATATTGGTTGATATCGAGTGACATGCAGAAACCGACCCGACGCAGATTTCGTGTCATAATCCGAATGGAAGTTGCTTGCACATGAAGTAGAAGATATTTTTATCAATTTTATCTACTTTCTATCCTAATGGGTTGAACAATTAATTACCCTAAGGATTTATCTATTTTACCAATTTAGATTTATTTCCTTTTATCTAGAATTATATCTTTAGATAAATATAGATAGAAGATAGATAGATTGCTCTCCTTGGCTAGCAAGGATTGAGCCCTATAAATAAAGCCATAGGGGCTGGTTTTTCATTCATTCAAGCCAAGTCGTCTTCGGACGCAAGTAGAGGAGTGAGAGAGAAAGTAAGAGAGAGGAGGAGGAAGAGATTGAGAAAGGTTGTAAGTTTAAAGTTTTAGTTTTTATGATAAAGTTAGTTTCTTTTATTATGTCTTGTTTCTAATTTCCCTCTTCTAGGGTTGGGGTGATCCCAACATAGATGTGTGTGTTTGATTTATGAATTCATGATCACGTATGTCTTTATCATCATCTACCTATATGCTTAATCCTTTACGAGAGTTGAGCAAATTCCTTATTTATGATATTGAAGCGACAGTGATCTTATTATAAATTTGGATAGTAATTAGGGTTTATTTGCGAAAGCCGACTAATCCTAATTAAGAAAAGGTAGAAACAATTAGGTTTTTATGCGAGAGCCTCTATTACCTAAATTGTTGGAATTTGCGAAAGTTGATTTTTTGATATAAAGCATGCATCTTTATGTAATTTATGAGTTACACATATGTTTATTGTTGTGGTGATCCCTAACCTTGGAAGTTTGCACTTTTATTTTATTCTATTTTCGTTATTTTATCTTTCTGCACAGGAGACCACTCGACGTCGACTCAACAGGTTGATATCGAGTCAATCCTACCCGATACAGACCACCATTCTCCTCTCCATCCACTCGAAATCGACCCAGTCTCAGTCGATATCGACTACAACCGCTCGACATCAACCCCTCTGTTCAATGTCGATAGCCACCTTTTCCTTCTACTCCGCGAACCCCGAAACCAACTAAACTAGAACCATTGACTTCTCTCCTGAAGACGAACATGACTCCCCTATACTATAGCGGGGGTCTTGATTATAAATTTATTTGGTCGAGAAACCCTCTCGTCAAACACGGACACTAAACCCTAAAATCGAAATCAGATCCATCATAAACGACCACAGTGAATGCAATCGATACGATTTCTAATGGGCAAGAATGAACCCTTTCGAAATCAGCCCAAGATCTGTAACAAGCTAAATTTGCAACTTAAGGAACCCAGGAAAAAAACTCAAAATTCAAGAAGCAAATTCTTAACAAAAAAAAAACACATATGCTAACAATAGAGATCAACACGAAATCGAAATCCGCTTAAGGATGTGTTTTGATTCGCGCAATCGACATGGAGAAACAACAAAAAACAAGCAAACTGCAGAACCATATTGGTTATGAAAATGGAATCTACTGGGCAACAATTAGGGAGAAGAACGAAGGTCGAGTTCATGTGAACACAACTAGCAATTGAAATTTTCAATTTTAATGGAATCTAGTTCTAAAAAAACCCGATTCATGCTGTTATTCAATCTAATTAAACAAATTCAAAGGCAATTTGAGCCTAAAGCCCTGATACCAATGATAGAATTTGAGAGATATACGGGTTATCTCGAATAGCGAAAGCGGAATCTAGAGCGTCTTGCCTTCAAATTTGATCACCGGGTAGATCTCCATAGCCCTAAATCTCGTTAGAGATTCAGGAGCAGGGGAGAACCTACGATTCATAACCTACACAATATGGGAGAGCACTGGAGAGGAAGGAGACTCTCTCCACGGAGGAGAGTTCTCTGTGGGATTTCTCTACTTGGAAGAACGTCCGACGAACAGACTCTCTAGGGTTTCAGGAATTGACTCATCCAGGAGAAGCGTCTCTTCTCCCTTATCTTATAGGAAAATAAGAGAACTTATCTCTTATTATATTAGTTAAATATATAACGAATATATATTATCTATCCTAATATTAATTAATTCTTAACGTATAAGAATTAATTCCCTAATTATATAAATTAGGCTATTTATCTTTTGGACGTATATAAAATAATGTTCTAATTATAAAATAATTCTAACACCTTCAAAACCAATCACTCCTCTTTCCCAGTTCCAACAAAACTTTACCTCTTAGAAAAAGGAGCAAAGCTAAGGCCCACTCTTTCACAATTCAAGCTTATTTACTTATTGTTGCGATATCAAAACCAATCACTGAGCACGATGAAAATGCTCTCTCCCAATCAACATGTATCAAAACATAACAAGTCTTTAAAAGTGTATGTAACCATAACAAATAAGGATACTAAAATCATATGCATAAACTTTTATCTATAGTTCAGTTTCTTATAGGCGTGCAATTTTTTCACTATGATTCCCGTACCTACCAAACATATTTTGGTTTGTAGAATGTTCTGGATCAGAGTATCCCTGCTTTTTGCTCAAGCAAGACCATCAATATTAACAACAATTAACCATTAGTAATAGTGTTCAAGATCATTGCTTACTGCTTTGAAAGAAAAATTAATGAAGTTGCTCGTCTAGGCTACTTGACAGTTAGAGACAGTTCTGACTTCACGCGTATGGTCAAGTTTTAGATACAGCAAACAAACCAGAAATACGACTAGAATGAATCAGGCAAAAATATCTAAATATTTGCATTCACTGAAAATATCAGGTCTGTTCACAGCTAGTCTACAGCCATACACTTACTTGCCTTGGCACCTATCTGCTATTTCATGGCTATTTAGTCTGCACCAAAACTACTAAAATTTCCAGAATTTCATGGCTGCACAGTCTAAACCAAACTACTAGAGTTCCCAGAATGTTTGCAAGCTTTAGTGAAGAGCTCCTACGACTTTGCGGTGAGTATGGTGGCTGCAGCAAACAATGCTTCCTTTCCTAGAGGGATGATCTCTATGCTCCTGCACATGTATTACAGGTGAAGTATGGAGAGGTAAGACAATTCAAAACCTAAAGCATTTAGAATCTTAAATTAATGATTTTAACACATTCTATGACAACACTAAATCAGAGTTATAAGGAATACCAAGTGGATATCAGTTATGTGCAACATACTTGTATATTTGTCTGTTTACTGATCTAGGAAAGTTAACTACAAGATATATGAACATTGGAAGCAAGAGAACCAAGGAAAAACACGTACTCATCTGTACTTTGGACTGATTTGAAAGCAGAAACAATGTCGTCGCTTAGCTCCTTCAAAGGGCTGCTTGGACTTTCCGCTGTTGAATTAGAGAAAACTTCTAGCAGCTCCTGGTTTGAAAGTGCCAAACAAGCCTGAAAGCAGTAACTTGTAGAGTTGATAAGTTGAACATTAAAATAGACAGTTGAGCAAATTGCTGTATTAGTGCTCGAGGTTGTACAGCAATTCCAGAAACTGGCTAGAGAATGATTTTGTCTGGAAAACAAAACAATGTCACTTCTTTTTTTCTTTTTAATATTCATGTCACGTTTTTCAAGCCCTATTCTTAAAATTCTATACAGCCATTAAAAAAGAAGAGGCAAAATGAAAAACAAAACTACAACCTTTTGATGACTGTAGCGCACATATGAAAAGAACAGTTGGAATAACCTGTAGCGTATGCGCTAACAGTAGCTGTATTACTTCAGCACCAATCTTCTTGATTATGTTCTTAGAGATAGAGGCATTTGCAAAGCCCTTTAGCACACCAGAAATCGTAGCATCATCGATTGAATCAGTGGACCTTCTAGTACGCACAGAAGGCTGCAAATTTGGTGCAATTACACAAGCTGTTAATGACAAATACCATCTTTCTAGGGCACTTCTCCCTGCAAATTGCACCTCACCAGCAGGGAGAATCATATATTAACTTGTCAGCTAGGCTAAGGGTATCATTAAATAGATAATGTAGAAGCTAGCAACAGCCATATAGGAAAATAGTATGGCTAGTTATGCTAGGTTGGTCATTCTAAAGATGCAGAAACTGCGCTTGAACCTTTCTCCGATGGGTGAAAGATTGGGAGGCAGGAGCAACCACAGCTTGCTTTTACATATAATCACTGAATGGCCCCAAAAAAAAATTCAAAACAAAAAGAATACATCCGAAGACCAATAAAAATAGACCATTACAACTTCTTTCTTACACCACTCTTACGAATTTTGTAGTGTAGAAATTTACCTTTGCAATGTATTTGCGAAAAAAATGCAAGACTATCTCCAGCTTCAACTTAGGTTCAGCAAAAGCCTGTAGATCATCGTCATAGTATGACAAATCACCGTAAAATGGCCCAGGATGAATATTGCATGTTACCACAACAGAAGAAGAAAACATACATGTTAAAATTGTATTGCGCATTTGGATTGTCATTAAACATTAAATTGCCTGGCAGCTGCCTTGGGCCAAATTGATAAACTTATTTCACCATCAGGGAGAGGGGGGGGGGGGTGTGAAGATTGTTATCAAAGAAATATATTTGCACATTATGGTAACTACCTCAAGGAATGAGGGAATGCTGTCTTTTTCATAAGTGAGTTGATCCAAAATTATTTCCATTGTAGAGGTTCTGAAAAAGAATCAACGGATTACTTCAATTGCACTAGCACTTGAATGAACAAAAACTGAAAAATTGATCAAATTATGTAAATGAGAATTTACCTCACACCATCTCCTCGTGTCATAAGACCTTTCATATCAGCATTATTCCTTGATGAATCAAGCTCCAAAAGCTGCAGGAATAATGCATCAGGAAAAGGACAAGAGCCTGTGCTATCTGTGGACAAGAATTCCTTATAGGTGTTACCATAACCAATAGTTTGTTTGCAGCTTGTTGAGTGGACCTTCCAATTTCAGGCAAAGCAAAAGTCAGAGCTTCATTTGCAGAACTTCCTGCTTCATCAACACAAATCTCTCTGGCATGTGTAGGGAATGGCATCGAAATAATGAACAAACAATTTTTGACAAGGCCTTTGTAGTTTATCTGTCTTGATCCCTATGGAAAAAACTTCAATTTGTTAAAAACTAAACTATCCAGAAATCATTTCATCACTTAATTTATGCTTTTCATTTTCCCTGGGGAGTAGTACAATGAACTGGTTTCCTCAGTTTACTAAAATTTGGCTTTTATGTAGCATTTTGTTTAACAGATTTATGGATTTGATAGGATGGGGTTCAAGAAAAGGGGCTGATGGAGATACCAGAAGCAAGTTCAGGATAGATTCCCGAAGCGAAATCCAGTTGGATGTATCTGTGATGAGACAATGGAAGATTAAATGAGAATGAGTTTAGCTAAAAATAGAAAGATCAGCGCATATTTTGATGGTGCAAATACCTAGAAAAATACTATTGCGAGGCCAGAAGTCCCCATCAAGAACACATACAAGGTACTGAAATACTAACATGTTACGAAAATGCTGCATCAATATATATAGACCAATACCGAAGTTAGAAAGAAACTATGCACTGAAAATCCACCTGCATATGCTAGAACTTTTAACCCAGTTATTTACGAAGTTGCTTGTAGGGTGAGATCACATATTATACCGAAACAGATAAGAAAAAGGGTAAGATCACATATTATACCGAAACCGGAAAGAGAAATCATTAGGGATCAAGTTGGGTAGTCTTACATCTATAGAGTGAATTTCATTTTTATCAGCTAATTGTTTTAGATCTTCATCTAATAGAATATGAAAGTCCTGCAATAATGCAATACAGAAGAGTTAGTATAAGGGAAGTGGTAATAGGGTCCATAGCATCAAGGTTCCAAACTTGAAACATCTTGGCTTTACAATGGTAAAATGAAACATGTGCAAACCCAAAACTAAAAATTCTGATCTTATCAAACAAGCAGTGAATGAGTTCAAATTGCTTGAAACTAAAGAACGCACTAGAAAGTGCAACTTACTAAAGAGCTAAAAGGTCCAAAAGATTTTCCCTTGGCTGCTTTCTTCCCTCTAGAAGGAGAATCTGTTGCCAAAGTAAAGGGGAACCAAGCCTGAACGCAAGTGAGAACAAAGGTAATCATGTAAATGCAATATTGAAGCTTTCAAAGCGTAAGTTATTAATTTATGTTTTAAATGAAACCTGTTTAGGTAATAACAAGAGCAGGAAAATGTCATAACTGAAACCCAATCAATAGTACCTCTTCAATAATGATTAGCTGTTTTGAGTCAGTTTCACCCTGATCCATATACACGCGTGGAAATCTCTGCAAGCACACAAACAACCAAAAGAAGCACATGAAGCATCCAAATTCTTGAAAACACAGTAGCAGAGATATGGGATGAAAGTACCTTGTCTAACTCAGTAAGAAGATGGAAGCTGGCCATCAACAATTCCAATGACTTAGTATCCCTGAAGATGCCAAAAATCGCTTCGAACATCTTGCTATATATCCAAAAGCGAAAATTCACATAAGAAAGCAGAGAATCGCACACCAAATAGCAGACCGGAAGACGAGCTTTTCATGAAATTGAGGGAATCGAGAGTTAATTCGACGTACTATGTAGGAGGAGTTCCGTCTTCTGGAACGATGGAGGCGGAACGAACAGCATCGAGAAACGCAATCCCTAGGGTTTCGAATTAAGATAAGATAAAATGGTTGATGATTTTGAAGAATCTAAGACAAGAAATCAAGAGAGAGAGAGAGGGGAGAGGAATTGGTACGATCGTCGTTCTGGTGAGAGGAATCCCTGGAACCGTAGGCGTCGAGGATGGCCATGGTGTTCTCCTCCAAACCTCTGTTGGTGGCTGGTCGCCTGGCCTTCTCCATTGCTCGATGTGTCTGTAACTCACTCTGAGATTTTCTATGGATGGAAAAAAGGAAACTGGGATGGACCAACCCTAAAATTTAATTCGGAAATTTCGCGAGGTACCCTCGTGGTATTGCAATTTTCGCCGGGTGTACAGAAGTTTTACATATTTCGCATGGTACCCTTGTGTTTTGGGTTGATTTTTTCTCGCGCCCTTATGGGTTAAAACTAACGGGAGGGGTTGGGCTCCGTTAGATGCCAATTAAAAAAAAAAAAAAAGAAAGTCAGATTAAAGAAAGAGAGGGACGAGAGAGACGCAGGAAGCTTGCTGTTGCTCCTCGTTCCAGCTCGCTGTGAAGGAGACGAAGGCAGCCACGCAGGAGGACGAAGTGGCCGCCGGCGAGAACGAAGGCAGCTAGAGAAGCAGATATAGGGCGGCGGCAGTGACTGAGGCGGCGGCGAGACAGGTGAGTCAATTGAATCTAGGGTTTGGGGATTTAGGGGTTATGGTTTGGGGATTTAGGGGTTAGTGGTGATGAAATCAGTGATGTTTTTGCCGATTAGGGGTTAGGGTGGGGTTTTTAGTTTATGCCCCATTTCCAATTTCTAATCCGTTGAGTTAGGGGTTAGTAATTGTTGAGTTAGGGGTTAGTTGAAATGGAAGAAACCATTTCCAATTTCTAACCATTTCCAATTTCCAATTTCTACAGTGAGTATTTGCATTTGCATTTTTGTAATTGGTGCATTTGCATTTGAAATGGAAGAAACCAATTGCATTTACAGTGAGTTAGGGTGTGTTGAATGGATGTTATACAGTGAGCATTTGCATTACTTATCTAGAATTGATGTGAATTGGGTGTGTTGAATGGATGCTTTGTTGATTTGTCTCAATAAATTGAAGTGTCACAAAATCGCTACAGGATGAGTGTACAATCGTCCACAGATTGGCGAAGAATTGAAAAAAAATTCACGCGGGTTCTTTGCAAACACGATGTGCCTGCTGTGGTTTTAACGGTAACTAACATGACTAAACCTTCATATCTAAAACGCTTTCATCGATGCCCATGGTGGAAGGTATGTTCTAGTCACTTGTGTTGATTAAAATGATGTTGTGAGATGCATCTACTTTGAAATCTGATTGTCATTTTGCCAATGATGTTATTCGTTTATTGTTTATAGGGGAAATATGACTGCACTTTTTTTCAATGGTGTGAGAACGACGCACCTACTCCGAATTCTAATCTAGCAATGACGAATGATACTTTTGAATACTACAAAACAAAATTGGAGTTGGTTGAGTCGAGTCTTGCGGATTCAAAAGAGAAGAGAAAGTTGTTACAAATGAAGGTGAATTCACCTCACAATAACCCAGTACACTCCCGTACGAAATGTCATGCTTCCCATTAATGATCGCAAGAGCAAGCGTCCTTGCTTTGTACAAGGAGGTTGTCTTCATGTTTACTCCGTATTTAGTCATCAATAGACGTTGCATAGTTGCTCCTGTGATCTCATCATCCGCTCTAACATGGTCAAGTAGCTTATTCGCAGCCCACTCCGGAGTTTCCATTGAATTGAACTTAGTAAGTTTGAGGCAACTATGAGTGTCGTCCAATGACTTTATTGCCCAAGTAACCCCATCGGGAAGTCTTGACGCATGAATCCTCCAATTGCATGCTGATTGTCCACAAACAGCAGTGTACCTAGTATGATCCGCTTTTACTACCACAATGGAGAAACCCTCCTGCACACAATAATCTCTCAATACATTCAGGAAAGCCTCCTTATCCAAAAAAATCATCCAGACCTTCATTTTAATACTTCCAAACCTATTATCACCATACAACTCTCCGTTGTCATATATTCTATCGAAGTAATCATCATTGTCATTAGCATAACCACCAACATCATCAGAACCACAACATTCAACATTATCAGCCAACACATCAGTAGGAGCCAAATCAACGTCATGTGATGCATTATAAGCCAAATCAACGTCATGTGATGCATTAGAAGCCAAATCAACGTCATGTGATGCATTAGAAGCCAAATCAACATTCAACAATTCAAAGTTAGTTGTAGAATCAGGGGCTGCAGAATCAATCACGTTTTCCTTCGTCCTACTAACTTCACCGGATGTGGGTTCACTAGGTGTAGAGTGAGTTCGAGCTTTTGGCATAAAAATCCCTCTCCTTCTTGCTGTAGTAGCAGGGATCTTCCTACTATAAGCAGATTGACTATCATAGCTTGACCTTTCTACCGGTCTTTTAGACTCAATCAAACCCCTTGCTAATTCTAGAGTCTTAGAAGGTGAGTCACCCGATCCTATGGCTAGTTTGATCAATCTCTTCTCACTAAACACATTGATCATATTCACAACATCAATATCACTCATTAGCTGGTAATTTTGACAAGCATGAGCATACCACAATGTTGGATTTTCGGGAAGAATCATGCATTTCTTTTCTGCCCCCTCTAATAATTCAACAAATATATCCAATACGCTACACTTATCCGAGTCTTCCACCACATATTCAATGTGGTCATGATGATGATTTTTTTCCCGCTACAACATTAACCCCCATGTCCAAAGCTGTCAGCTGTGTGGTGAGTTAAACTCCGGGTAGGCTAAATGCACTCATCGCAGGTGTTATATGCACTCCCTAGGATGGATCATGGATTCGTCCGTTACAAATTTTTTAAAAAATAAATAGACGGATCCTAGATCCCTCCGTTATAAAAAAACTAGTACAATCCCGCGCCATGGCGCGATTTTTAATAAATAAAATTTTAATAATATAACAAATTAATATTATAAAACATTAATAAAAGTTAGGATAACATAATGAAAGTAGACTTCAAATCTTTAAGAAAATGATAAAAATGTTTATCATAAAGTTAGGCTTTATCAAAAGGTTTTTAAATTAAGATATCATATATTGATATATATTATTATTATTATAATTATAATCATCATCATCATCATTATTATTATTATTATAGTAGTAGACATTAGATTTAATTCAATGTTTTGAATTAAACCCAATGATTAGTAAATGGATAAAAAAAATAAGGGGACCCCTATTTACACGGTTATTTTATCGCCTAATACACGATCGTGAATGCGCATTGTGAATACGCAAAAATTCGCGCATTCGCAATACGCGTGCGCACTTTTTTTTTAAAATGTGTTTAAGCCACAATACATGGAGAGGAGAAAGAGATGGATACGTCATACGTCTCCTCATATGTGCCATAGTGCACACTGCAACACATCCTCTCTATACAGTGCACAGAGTTTAAACGAAAAAACTTATTGTCCAATTATCAGTCCACACTCTTCTTATCCAAGGGAGTAAAAATTCCTTTTTTAAAAAAATAAAGAAATACAATAAGGCCTATATGCCTTGTCATGTCAGCCTTTTTTTTTCAGATTAACAGTCTTTTTTGGGTGAATGGAGAGGAAAAGAATACAGAATAGCTTAGAGTATTCTCAATCAAAAATTTCTTCTTTTTTTTTCAAATTAAGTTGCAGCCGCAGTATACGTACGTACTAGCACCTCTGAGTGCTGACCGATCACGGTTAGCGGGGTCTATTTCTGCGAACGCACAGTGCGCAGTCGCACTATTAACCGCGCACTCGCACTCCGCAACCGTGGGGCCCTCCGTGCATTTGGCGAGAAATTCACCGTGTATATAGCAATTCCGAAAAATAAAAGGGAAAAAAATATAAATGTATGAAAGAGATTAAAAGAAAAAAGAAAAAGAAATAATAAGAGAAAAATCTATATATTAATTAAAATCAAAGAACTTACGCCACGTGTCACACCCTCGCGCAAAGTTATTTTTGGTAACATTTATATTGAATATATTTATAAATAACTTTTTTTAAACATCTATATTATATATTAATTAAAACCAAAGCACCTACGCCACGTGTCACACCCTCACGCAAAGTTATTTTTGGCAACATTTATATTGAATATATTTAGAAATAATTTTTTTTAAACAATCTATCTATATGTTAATTAAAACCAAAGCACCTACGCCACGTGTCACACCCTCGCACAAAGTTATTTTTGGAAACATTTATATTGAATATATTTAGAAATAAGTTTTTTTAAACATCTATCTATATCTATATATTAATTAAAATCAAAGCACCTACGCCACGTGTCACACCCTCGCGCAAAGTTATTTTTGGCAACATTTATATTGAATATATTTAGAAATAACTTTTTTTAAACATCTATATTCTATATATTAATTAAAACCAAAACACCTACGCCACGTGTCACACCCTCGCGCAAAGTTATTTTTGGCAACATTTATATTGAATATATTTAGAAATAACTTTTTTTAAACAATGGGATTAATTCAAAACTTTTTTTAATAAAGTTAATATTAACTATACAATATTATTTCATTCTATATTGAAAAATATTTTTGTTTTTTATTATAACCTTAATCTATATAATTACTTAATTCAGAAGACCTTTCGCTTACGTGGCATCATCCCCACGTTTCACTCCTTTTCGACCAATCTTTTTTTTTCTTTTTAAATTTTTTTCCCAATTAACCAATCAAAATACTTTTTTTTTTCTGATTTATTTTCATTTTCCAATCAAAATACCTAATCGCACGCTCACACCTAGATATATGTCTGTTTCGTTACTTCTTGGAACTCATTTCCGTTGGTTTATTTCATCATTTGGATTTTGGTTGTTATCATTTGATTAACAATCTTGATTTAGAGAATAACACTGGATGTTTTTTTTTTATCTTGAATCATTGTATCACATTTCAGATACAATTCAGTTGAATTGGTGAGCAATTGACAACATCAATTAAAATCTGACATTCAAAATTCAATCTCTGTAACTTGCTTTATAAAAGTTTAGAAAATATTACCTTACATTTCTTTATTAATTTTGGTTAATTTTTGAATATTTTTATATTGTTATTTGGTTTTTCCTTTTAAAAAATATTTTATATTTATTTTATTTTTGTCTCGTAAACGCGCCATGGCGCGGGAATTTCACTAGTTGTGATTAGTTGAAAAACCTTAAATCAATGAGGTATTGACACATCATCAAAAGTCTTCTAAATTAAGGTATTATATAGATATATAGATATAGATATAAAAAAATTACATAAGACGGACTTAGATCCATCACATGTAAATTATATAAAAAAAAAGTTGCAGCTTTCTATAAAGCTGCAGGTTTGTTTTCAACTACTAACATTTCCTTTTCTTTAAAGCTGCAAAGCAGTTATTCTCTTTTTTTTTGCTTTTTTTTTGAAAAACTACTATGATCCGCCCTATGTAATTTTTTTTTTTTTTTTATAACGGACGGATCATAGATCCGCCATAAGAAGCGCATATAGAACCTGTCCCGGGTGTATATAGCACAATCCTTAAACTACCCACATTTTTTTATACAAGGCGAGGGATTTGAGGATGGTCAATAGCGTTCTGAGGGACGATGTCGTCAATCTCAGTAGGAATCCGCTTGGCGACAAATGACAAAGAGAAGCTAATAAACGCTAGCTTATGAGCAATCTGGTTCCCCTCTCTGAAAGTGTGTGAGAAACTGATATCTCGAAAGTGCGACAGAGACCGAGGGCATCCGAGACCGCCATCTCAATCTCCCAAGGATATCGCCAGATCCTCTTCAAGGGTTGATCAGCATCAAGCAGTCTCCCTCCACCTTGAGCCGGGAGAAACCCCTCATCGAAGCCACTTGGAGTCCGAACAGAAGACCGCGATATTCCGCTTGCACAGCGGACACCCTACCAAGGTCCCGGGCACCACAAGAGATAATTGACCCCTGAGAATCTAGAATAACAAATCCAAAGTCAGCAAGACCCGAGCCAGGCATGACACCATCAAAATTCAGTTTGACAAAGCCTTTAGTAGGTTTTTTCCATTGAACACTTTTCTGGTTTTTTGTACTGCTATGGTGGGTAAGTGTCACAGTAGTTGTCGTGTCTTCTTCTAGTTCATCTGCTTGTGCTTTCCTCCAACTTATCCTGTACTGTTTAATATTATTTATCCATTCTTCCGGGTTTCTAATGTCGTTATTGTAAAAAATGATTATGTTTCTCATTGACCAAATGCCCCCAAAGGGAAAAAGCAAGGGTTGATTTTTGACTCGTCGAAATATTTGCGTAAATGTCCGTAATTATATTTTTGTAAGGTTTGTCTGGTATTTCAGTGTTCTTGATAATTTGCTCGATTTGTCTGTTCATTCTCCCAATAAAGGATAAGGAAGTTTGACATTCGGTAAAGATCTAAGTAGCATCTTCACCATTATAGTTACAGAACAGTCATCCGCCTGAACGTTGTGCTTGCAACTGCAAGCACAGGAGGTATCTCCATTTTTTTCGATGCAATCTATTTTCGGTGCAGTGTCGCCGCGGTTCTGAGTGGTCAACGCAGTTGCAGTTTGGATGCAAGGAGTGTGACGATGACCCTACGTCATACTTTGCCTCCGTCATCGAGAAGATAAATGACTTGCTCATCGGTGTCTATAACGATGTGCCTTCCTCACGTATTCGCAGCGTAACATAGTATGCAGTGGACTTAGTAGTGCCCCCGGCGCAAGATAAGATGACGACATACGTGTTCCAGCAGGCGCGGATTGAGATACACCCAGCAGCTCCTGCAAATTCCGTTGGGAGTTGTTATGTTGGATACAACAACTCATCCACTTGAGTTGATGTTTTTAATTTACAATTTGACTCAACTGTATGCTGTTTTCATATGTTATATTTTCGGCAATCCACTTGCTTTGAACTCATGTACTCCACTTGGGTTGAAACGTATGAATATTTATGAGTTGGTTTGAAATGTCAGAATGAATCATTTTAATATTCGTTTGAATCATTTTCATAAGAAGAATATACATTGAATATGAATCATATGAATATTCGGATTTGACATCGGATTCGTAAGAATATACATTGAATATGAATCATTTGAATATGTAAAAACTTCAACGTCTAATTCGACGTTGCATAGAGTTGTAACCCTATGCAACGTCGGAGTCGACGTTGCATAACCCAATGCAACGTCGGATCCGACGTTGCATAGGGTTGTAACCCTTTGCAACATCAACTTTGACGTTGCTTAACCCTATTGATAGCATGCATTTAGATGGTCATAATAAGTTTCATTTAGCTTAGTTAAGATGCATATCATGCATGGTTTAAGCACAATTTGCGTATTTGCTCTCTATGTTGGTGGAGTCAGAATCTACACGTTTTTTATTGATTATTTCAGGTAACTGTGGATCCGAGACGGAGACATGGGTTGATGAAACATTAGATGAGGATGTCTAGTTGATCGAGGAATCTTACATGAAGATCTAAAGAGGTCCTGAGAAGAAGAAGCGAGCCGAAACGAAGAACAAGTCTGCAGAAGTTGTCCCCAGACATGCTGAACTTGTTTTGCACTTTTTGGAGGCCTCGGTTGTCCGATCGACTATTATGACCATGCGTTGGAAAGCTCTTTCATAGAGCTACAACTTTCCTGTTGACGTCCAGAGCTCATTCAAAGAAGATTTTTCGTAAAAGACCGATGCAGCGGCCGCCGCATTAGGCTGTGTCCGCCGCATTATGATGCGGCCGCTGCATTATGATGCGGCCGCCGCATTAGTACTGCAGCGACGCGTTTAAGGTTTTTGCGCAGCGACGGTTTTTTGACTTTTTTCTATCCAAGACCTATTTATCTATCTTTTAGAGGCCGACTATGGGGACGATTTTAGAGAGGGCTTAGCCCTAGGTTTCCACTTCATTTTTTATTCTACGTTCTATCAGACAATTTAGAGATTGAGCGATGTTTTCCATGAGTAACTAAACTCATCGGTTCTGCCTATAATTTGAAGCTTTATTTGGATTGATTGTGAGTTTCTAATTCTCGTTCCTTAATTCCTTGATTGAATGCTTCAACTTCCTTGCGCTTTGATTGCTTTATTGTTTTGTTCTATCTTGTCTGGCCAACTAGTTAGATCAATTCAATTGCTAGGGTTTTGTAGATTCCTAATTGTGAACCTTAACCCAAGTAACAAACTTATCCCTTTAGGGCTGATTGAACTAATTGGACAAGTAGGAAGTTGAATGTGTTGTTAAATCCCTCTTTAGGGACTGCAAATACCTTGGCTAATCTCTGAACTTAAAGTTATTTATTGGGTTAAATCCTTCTTTAGGGACTGTTCGATTGATAAGGGTTTCTAGGACTGATTGGGCTTGTAACTATATTAGGTCGGGACGAGGACATTCATAGGAAACTTAATAGGACGAGAAGAAGTTTCAAGGATCGTTTCAACCAAATAAAGTGAAAAATTGTAGGTAGAACTGCTTCTCTCATTTGTTTGAATAAAAATCATTTACTCTTGTTTTCGTCAATTCGCACACTCCTAAAACCCCCATTTGGTTACTTAATCGGCACTTAAAACATACTAGAGCAACAAATCTCCCTGTGGATCGACCTCTTACTTATTGTTGTACTAGTTATAGTTTTGAGTTTTACTTTGACGGATCAACGACAGGTTTTCCCTCCGTCACCTATACAACGTCGGATGGAAGTTGCATTGTGAAGCCCTTATAAAGCCTTCACGCCACACCCACAATCCCAACAATCAATACACACGCCCACACATCCATCCCCAACTTAAACCACCTAATGTCGATCCCCAATAGACCACCGAGTAGCTTTCAAAAGGACGGAGAGATGTCCGAGGGGACCCGTTTTCAAGTTAGAGGGAAGAAACACCGTCTTCCGCCTGAAGACTACGATTGCAACTGCCAGCACATAAAGTATAAGCGGGCGTTTCCATGCTGCTTTTTCCGCGTGGTATGTCAAAGTGGGTCTAGGGTCTCGTTGCCGTTGGAGTTTGGATGCTACCAGGACAGCTTTTGGACCATCAACGACCCAAAGTCCTACCACACCGACATTGACAACAAGATTAAGGAAATGTTGCAGGAGTTCTATCATGGAGTATTTCTTGATTGTATTCATGACGTTGCGAAGTTTGTGATGGACATGCTAGTGCACTCGGCGAACGATAGGTTGAGAACATACGCGTTCATCGAGATGTAGATTGATATCCACACAAATGTGGATGAGTTCGTTGGTAGTTGTACCACCAGTTACGGCAGCACCGGGTGAAACTATAATTGTAAGTAATGTATTATCATGTGTACAACATTTAAATGTAGAACCAACTTTCGTATTTAATATCTATGTTGTTGTTTTTTAATACGATAATTTCAATTTGTAAGTTAAAATTTCGACATTATCCTTGCAAAAAAACAAGGTTTGCATGTACAACCAACTTTGGACATCATTTCATATCGTTATGGCCAATTACTGGAGCTGGTTGTTTGGTATGTTGTCGGAATAATAATAAATGAAGACATTAACTTTTTTAATAAAAGAATGTTTTAATTTTATAAAAATAATGTTTTGATTTTAAAAAATGGTCGTGGAGGTTTCGTGTGAAGCACATTACAACATTCAATTGAACGTTGCGTCCACCAAGTGGTGCACATACAATGTTGAATTGAACGTTGTGCCCATCACATACAACATTCAATTGAACATTGTGCCCACCAAGTGGGGCATATACAACGTTGAATTGAATGTTGTGCCCACCACATACAACATTCAATTGAACATTGTGGCCACCACGTGGACATCGCAACATTCATTTGAACGTTGTGGGTCACATCACAACTTTCAATTGAACGATGTGCCCAACAAACACAACGCTGAATCCAACGTCTTTCTTTTCCTATAATATCGGATCCGACGTTGTGTTTCTTCCTCACTTGCACACGAAGCGAAAGAGAGAGAAAACTAGAGAGCGAAATCTGAGCGAAAGAGAGAGCGATGGTGAGATCCCGAGGACGAGCTAGGGGCGGCGCAGGTGGTTCAAGAGGAGCCATCGGTGGTGGGGCAGGATCTGAAGGTCGGGGCGCTTGAGATGGGGGATCGGAGAACCCATTTCGAGTGGTCGGCGCCGGATCTGGAGAACTCCCGGGTGGGGGGGCAAGGTGGTGGTGGGCGCGCAGACGGGATGACCGTCGATCCTGGTGGGGGCGCTAGTGGGGACGTCGGTGGGGGTGGCCGAGATGGTTGTGGGTGTGGCGACGGACGGACTGCGGGAGATGAGGACGCTGGTGGGGGTGGCCGAAGAAGTGATGGGCGCGGCGACGGGCGGACTACCGGAGATGGGGGTGCCGGTGGGATGGTCGAGGTGGTGGTCAGCGCGGTGACGGGCGGACTGCCAGAGATGGGGGCACCGGTGGGGGTTGCCGAGGTGGTGGTGGGTGCGGCAATGGGGACCGCCGGTGGGGTGACCGAGGTGGTGGTGGGCGCGGCGATGGGAGGACCGTCGGAGATGGTGGTGGGGAGGTGGTGGGAGAGTCGATGGGGGTCGAAAGAGGCGTACCCAAGAGGCTTCTCCCCTGTTGAGGACTTCATTGGTTAGTAATTGAATTCGTTTTATTTGGATTTTACTTATTTATTTAATTTTAGATAGAGTAGGTATATTTATATTGGAAATAGATAATTGATATATATATATAATAAATGTAGATTATACTTAAATGAAATAAATGTTAGTTTATCTAAATGTAGATCGATTTTTATAGCGAACCGAAATAAATAGTTGGATTAATAACAATATGTCAAATGCAAAAGATAGTTGAAAATACAATATATTGAAATCACAATACAATGAATTTTTAAAGTATAATATAATGTATTTTAAAATTATATTGAGCAAAATACAAACATAAAAAAATGAAATATACCGTTAAATTGTTACAAAATACAATATATTAAAAAATATTTCAAATGAAGAACTATGTTTAAAGATCGAAATTTGAATATTGAAATGAAATAGATAATTGAACTAGAGATCGAAATTTGAACACAATATACTGAAATATGATAATATTTTTAAAAACTACTTTGAAATATAATAGGATTCCCGGATGAGGAGGAATGGCGGAACCCTTCGCGTCGTTCTCGGTCGAGACCGCAATACGCCTTTACCTGTAGTAGGGAGTGATGATTCTGCCGGAGTTGTCATAATTGACGAGTCTTCGCAAACAATATCAGATCTCATAGCTCTTGCGGAGCAACAGACTATGACCGTGAGTGCTACGGCGGTTAAGGCTGCTACGGTCCTAACGCAGCTCAGGGAGAGGACGCAGGGCCATATGGGTGGAGATTCTTTGTTCTACCGCTTTCTTACTAGACTTGATGATCGCACGGGTGATGTCAGTTCTTCCGGACACGCGCAAAGTAACCTTGACACTTGGGTGGACGTCATCGCAGCTGGTCCTCAGTGCATAACACCTCCATCGGTGCGAGTTGCGGTCTCCCTAGTGACCGACGGTGGAGGAGAGCTTCAATTTGAGCAGAAGGAGCTCGAAGATGATAGCGATCGGTATGAGGAGGAGGACGAGGAGGAGGAGTAGGATGCGGGATAGGAGGCCGAGGAGGGGGGGCATGAGGAAGAGGGGGGAGGGGGAGGGGGAGGAGGAGGGGGGGAGGGGAGGAGGAGGTGGAGGAGGAGGAGGATGATAGGGGGAGAGGAGATTCCCGATGGCAACTTGCCTCTAGAAGATCTGTTGGTCTCCTATAAGCATCATATGGGTCACTGGCTATGGTCCAACCCTATCTATCAGCATCAGCTATTGAAGGTTCATGTTAAATAGGAGAAAATCGAGTTCTTAAGTACAAATATAAAGATATGTAAATGTGAATCCGAATCCTAGCCTATGCAAATAATTACAAGACTTCCTCCCATTGTAGTGGAAGTGTAGTCAGGATCGATCCACGAGGAGGCGTGTCAGCGAGATCCTAGTAGCGTTGGAAATCTCACGTCTTTCGTCGACCAGAAGCCTCGATCTCGACCTTGGTGCTCGATCTCGACCTTGGCTGTCGCTCCTCTCTGCAACAGAAGGCCTACAGAGACAAAAACAAGAAGTCGATATCGACTAGGGAGGTCGATATCGATGTTAGCAGACGAAATTGACTGGCTTAAAAGACTGCCAGTCGACACAGGTGGTCGATATCGAGGTTGCGGGGTCGATATCGATCTCAATAATTCGGCAGGGATGATCGTCGTCGACTCAGAAAACTATCGACGAAACTCAGTGGTCGATATCGACGTCTGTGGTCGATATCGATGTCTTTTTCTGCAAAGTGTTAGCTTTTGTCAGCAAAGAAAGGCCGAAGACTTAAGGATAAATGAGGATGCGATGAACAGAATAAAGACAGTATTTCGATGAATATAAACTATGTAAAAAGCAACTCCTAGGATTAGGGTTTACCACAACGTTAACCAATGCATTCGATAAGATAAATAAGACGGACAATTGCGATATTTCACCCGAGGGACAAGCTTTCGTTGTACACCAACTCTTAGGATTACTCTTGCAAATAAACCTAATTGTCTCTACCAATTTTATGTTTATAACTCAAGTTGTTAGTATGAATCCCTTTTCTTTCGATTAGGACTAAACATAGAATCGTAGGAGATGATATAGACACAACGATATCAACATCTAACACTTACCTCAGGCACGCATGGCTAACGTCGGGCTCACCCCGACCCTAAGAGCCTTGGGGGACTACTCGCACCTCATCGTAGAACTCATCATTGATTGAAAGGGAAATTGCATTAAAAACTTCAAAACTTTACAACTCAACGTCGGCTCCCGCAAACGCCAAACCCTAAAGCTTCTTCTAACTCTATTGAATGTAATTGAACTCTAAAATTGGATGATTGAATGCCAGCCCCCTAGGGCTTTATTTATAGCTACTAACCCTCTCTAGCCAAGGATTGTAACTTCTATCTAAACTATGAACTTTATCCAAACAATTAGGATAGGTCTTTTATTTTGATAAAACTCTAACAACTTGATAAATCTCTAAGGTAAAAAGTAGGTAAAACTTCAGCTGCCATCTATCTATATTTACAAGATAATTCATGCTCCTTGAAGATAGAATAGCCAATCCGCGTGTCAAAAAGCGTGTTTATCTTGTGTCGAAGTATGGTCGATATCGACCAAGAAGGTCGATTTCGATGTCTCTGTTCCTGCTCGACGAGCTCAGCTTCACTCGATTCCTGGGTTCAAGTCGATATCGATGTATAGAGGTCGATATATAGTGCTTTTCTCTGTTGTGCATGGTCCGTCTCGACACTCAGTTCTGTGTCGATGCTCTGTAGTCGATATCGACGTTCTGGGTCAATTTTGACCTCTTCTCTGCTCTCCTTGGTTTCTTCGTTTTGACTCCGATTTCGCTCGAATTCCTGCATGATTAGCTCAAAACTTGTGCAGACTCTATTTCTTGCACTCTTGCCCATTCTTACACAAGTTTACATTATTTTCAACCTTAAATTTGGAAATCAAATGAAATATGAAGTCAAAAGATGCAAATAAAAGAGGTACAAATATGTACATCAAAACACCCCATACTTAGACTTGCTTGTCCTCAAGCAATAACCAACACCTACAACACACCATTCAAGTCTTCACCCTTGTCAAAAGCAACATCATAAGCGGTAGCAAAGCAAAGCAAGTGAATTTAACGTCATAGCACATATTTAGGCGATTCATAGGCATATGCAATTTTGATCCAACCTCACTGGGATAATGTGTTTGCACTCAACTCTCATGTGTTTAGGCTATGAAGATCAACTCTCAACTCAATTCCATACACAAACTCATAAACATTGCAATTTATGAAAATCCACTTCGCATCCAATTATGAAAATGTAATAAGAACCATCAGGAGGACTTTCGCTCAATGGAAGACTCCATTCGGCGGGGTTGTAATGGGGCTTGGTATGAAATAAAAGGGTATGGAATTATTTGGCCATGTGGTGCTTATATAATTCGGGAATCAAGACTCCTAAACCTTAACACTTACAATATCCAAATCATAACTCTTCAATGTTGCACTTTCCAAGCTCAATCTCCCATAATGCTCTTTCCAAACTCATCTTTCCATAATATACTCTAATATGCTCTAAAGATGTAGACCATAATATCAACCCTTCTTTCAAACTCCAAATATGCCTCTAAAAAATATAACACTTGTATGAAATAAATAAAGGACTTAAGGACTTTGGCTCATGCACATGATACATATATACATATCTCTCTTTTTTTTTTCTTTTTTTTTGGATTTTTTTTTGAACTAAAATAATAAATAAATACTAAAAAAATATGTGCATTTATATGGTGAGCCAAAAATCCTTTTACAAAATATGACAAGATGTTAATGTATACCAACCCATAATTTCCTTGCTCAAAACTGAATATATGCCCCTTTCTTTCCGCAAGGCATTATTCTAACCATTCTAAGTCTCAATTCCCAAATGGGGGTCAGGCTCAATTTGGCTAGGGATAATTTTGTGGAGTTTGCAATTTCAGGCTCAGACTAATTTTCCGGCTTCAAGCAGAGATAATGCAGGGTAGGTAAAGAGAGGATAAAAATGGCTTAAAAGATGCATCCATCATTTAATTCTCGTAAACATAGACATATTTATGCATTGGCTTTGAATAACTATCACAACATTTAGAGATGCATAGGAAGAGTAAATTCACTCAAGAAAGCGGAGGGATTTTTAATGTTCTCCCTATAGGCCAAAATTCTCACTAGGACAATTTTTGTTGGATTTGCTTTTTAGCCTAGGATCATATGTGCTCAATTTCATCACAAGTTCACAATCTACATAAAAGTTTAAGGACTTAGGCTAAACCATCCAAATATGCCATAGGATTTACATGATCAAGTCATCTATTGAGTTTCATCATAGAACATCTAATTGGGTTTAAAAATAAACTTAAAAGGTAAACATGCATTTTTTTTCTTTCTTTTTGACATTTTTCTATTTTTTTTGGATTTTTTTGACATTTTTTTGAAAAGTAAAACTAAGAACAAAATATTTAAACATGAATGCAATGCGAACAAGAAAACCAAGTTGTGACCATAAGACATGTTTTTCCCCCACCCCATACTTAAAATATACAGTGTCCTCACTGTATTAAAAGAAGAACAAGGGTAGAGAGAAACTCACAGCGCAACCTGCGGATTCAGGTTGATTTTCAGGTTAGGTATCCCAAAAGTCGATATCTATGTCAGATGTCGATGTCGACTGCATCTGTCGAAGTCGAGGAAGAAAGTGAAGACAAGGGCTGCCAGATGATGGTCGATATCGATGATGATGGTCGATATTGACCTTTGCTTTCTGCTCCTGAGCCCTCGATGTCGACTCCAGGAGATGGCTTGACCCTGGGGGTCGATTTCGACTGGCCTGGTCGATTTCGACTGGCCTAGTCGATTTCGACTACCTCTACAGAAGCTTCTTTTCTCCTTCATCTTTCCTTTTGCTTAACAACCTGAAATCTTGGTTAGATTTATAGATAAAGCCACGAATTATCTCAGTTTTAAAAGTTTAAAAATCCAAGTGAAAATCCTAAAAACCATCTATGCGAGAAAATTAAAGTTTTTTATGTACATGCTCTAGAGTTTTGAGTCGCTAGGCCGACTTCTCCATCAATTTGTCATGAGCCTTTAATGTAGGGACCCTTCAAGCTCAAGCCTTCTCCTGGATCATCTAGGTCCTTTTGGTAGTATCTAAGTTCGGCGACCAAGGCTTCTTCATTGTTAGGTTCTCCTTTATTGGGTGCTTTCCTTCTCTTTCTTGACCTAACTTTTGCAATATAGGCAAACCATGGAGCTTTGACCCTCTCATTAGTTGAATTATCTATAATTGGCTTAATTGATTTATCAATAAGGGAAAGAGGAGGGTTGGGAGTCATACCTGGGCTTACCTGTTCGGGCCCAAAACAGAAATCTTCGGGCTGAGGGGAGATCGATTTCGACCAAGGTGGGTCGATTTCGAGTGCTTTGGTCGATGTCGACATGTGGGGGTCGATATCGACGTCTGTGACCCCATACTTAAGCTCTTGACAAAGACCCAAAACAGATGTCGGTTTCATTATTTATCTAATATAACGTTTTTTTAGGTCGCATGGATGCCTTTTGGGAAAGACCTTGATTTTGCATATCAGTATCGGTCATCCACCTATCGAGGCATAATCGGATATTGTGGCATTGAGGAGCCGTACATGCCAAATAGGGTGCTCTGACAGTTCGATCGCGTTCAGGAGATCCCATTGGACGTCATACCACCCACCGTGGCTCAACGACCGTGGCGGCTGAAGAAGCGTTATGTCGTGACGTTTTCCCTGACGCACGCACGCTGGACCTCAGAGGACGCTGACATATTCTACCCTATCACTGGTCACCGGTGGACGCACGAGAACTGTTAGGGAGGCATCTCAACTGACTATCTGGCCTGGTTCCAATCCCATAGTCGAGGTCATGTGTTGCCCACGACAGTCAGACCGCCTAGTGATCCACCGATGGTACCTACGCAGCACGACTTCGTCGACCCAGCTGAGCGCCAGGACCACGTCCAGCAGATGACGCTCGGTATTTAATCATTAGTTGGACATGCTCAGTTCGACCGGTTGTATGAGCAGATCATGGGTGTTATTGGATCTTTTTGTTAGATACACTATATTTTTCTGTATTTTGTGTTGTTTGTGATAACTTGTCTACATTTGGAGGTTAGACTTTATTTTGTAGTTCGTTTTCTTTGAATGATTGTTTTTTATGGTTTCTATATCTTGATAACAACAAACATTCAACTGTCAACTCTTAATTTCATAGATAAAAACAAACAAATACAACACGGATAACAACAACTTTTATTAACAATCGACTAAGCTCTAATTAGTTTGTCTTCGGAATGAGTTGAATCTTCAACTCGTTGAATGCAAAGTTCGGGACCTACATGTTTGCTTCCCTCACAAGTATCCCTGCATGTTGAGCTACATCAACGTGGTCATGTGCGTTTAAATCGGGGAAGAATGATCGAATATGTTGAAGGAGAAGGTCCCCGATCCTCCAGTAATATGCTCTAGGAATGCCCTGATGAAAACGGTTGTAATACGCGCACCCGAATTGAATGGGTGCGGAAATGTGAGTGTCATTTTCACACTCAACTCGAAACATCGTGCAAGGATGAATGCCACTGTATTCTGGATTGCGACAAGCACAGTCGGACTCCTCTGGGGGCATTGGGTGCTGAACCCATTTGATTACAAAATCAATGCAAGGCGTTGATCCGTGATGTTCAGTTGTAACCAGCTCCATGGAAGGAAAGAAAATGTGGAATTATTGTGTGGCATTTTCAAATGCGGTCTTCATCCCCTTTTATAGGGGTTGCTGAACTTACTGGGCATACAACGTCCAATTTGACGTTGTAACAACGTCAGATCCGACGTTGTACTCAAACCATCCTTTTGCATTGGGGGAAAAATTGGATTTTAACAACGTCGGATTGGACGTTGCTAAGCCCGATCGAACCCATTGGGCTTTCAGCTTGCAACGTCTAATTTTTTTTTCAAATGCTAAATCACGGTTTGAGCACAACGTCGGATCTGACGTTGTAACGTCAAATTGGACATTGTTACAACTACGAGTCTGACGTTCATTTGCGGTGGATATAAGGAATTCGTTTAGTGAAATACGTCAATCTTTTATACAAAGCGCGAATTTGACTATACCCAAGCACCCTACGAAAAATCCGTTTGCTATTTTTAAAGGGATATTAGGGCAATTTTTCTTTTATATTTTTCCCTTGGGAAAAAATAGAATATACTTTTATTAAGAGAGTTTAAGCTAACGAGTACTTAATGAATGCTCCCTTTTGAGGGTTGCCGTCGCCGCCTCCCAATACTAACCCAGCACCGTCGCCGCCTCCCAATACTAACCCAGCACCTCCTATGGCCACTGTCTCCTTTCCCGTCCCCCTGGTTCCGGTCACTGCTGCTTTTCCCCAGCTCCCCCCATACCGGTTGCTCCCTCAACTCAGCCCTCTTTGGCTCGCCGTCTGCTGTGGCTTGCCGCCGCCACCACCACATTTTTCGTCGCCAAAGAACGTCACCGCCTCGACTTGGTTCCGACCATCTCCCAGTTACCGCACCCTACTTGGCCTGTCTTCGTCCTTTGTCGTAAGCCCCCTTCGGCTTCCTTCTTTGGACGTTCCCACACGCCGAAGCTCCGGGAAAATCTCCCGTTTTCACCGCCACCGGCTCCTCCGCCTTTAGCTCCACCATCGCTTGTTGCTGTTGAGGTCGGCTCCTCTTGCCTCGGTCGCCGCTCCCTCGATGCCTCCGCTGGGTGTGCTTCTTCCTTGGGGCGCCAGTTTACCCTCTCCGTGCTCTTGGAAGTGCGGGTTGATGTGCAGTGTTGCTCTTGTTGTGTTGCAGGTTTCTTTGAGCGGTGTTTGTTTTGTCATGTTCGATGACGTCGTGGAAGTGCATTGACATCTGATGGCTCTTTTGAGTTCACAATCTGAGGTATCAGCTGGTGTTCCCCAGAGTTCTCTCTATGTGTCCTCCCTTTGACCGATTGTTTCGTTTCTCTCTTTGGCTTGTGATTTTCAATGTAGGATGGCTTGTACGTTTTATTTGTAATTTTATTTTTGTCATTTGCTTCAGTCATTTGCTTCTATTTTTGCTTTCAGTTGTACATGATGGTTTGTCCATCCACCGGCTTGTCCGGTCTCTCGGTTTCCCTAGGCTTGTCTAGGGAACCGAAATCTTATCTTGCTTCAAAAAAAAAAAATGAATGCAAGGGCATTTCTCTGCCATCACCTGCAACACAAAAGACAATGTGACATAAATCCACGAGGAACAAAAGCAACATATATATACAAAGAGTATTTTAAATTTCCCGAAAATAAAGGAAGAAAAAACAATAATAGGCCTCCTTCTCAACTCAACCGCAGATCATTTTACCAAAATTGAGATTGCCCACGTAATGGATTTTCTCAATCGAAACTACGCGACGATTCTCCAATGTTTGCACAATTGCACCCCTTTCCTAGTTCAATAATGACAGCTATATATCCTTTACCTTGCACTAGTACTATGTTCATATCATCAGTTCTCTACACTTTTGTCTAAGCATGCACAATTTGTTGGTTAACATTCCCATCCACGAGTGTCACTGAGCAGTGGTGATGAACCATGTACCATTGCCCACTGTGGTGCTCAAAAACATTGGTGACATTGTAGGGCCCAGCATCCATGTCAGCATAGGTTTTCATTGTTACCCAAGCCATATCTGTCAGGACGCGTACTCGTACATCTAGTAGTTGGAATGCATCCGGTTGCTGTTCCCAATTAAATGCCATCTGCCAGCTCTCCATCACAGCATTATACCTAAGCAACAAAGACATTCAAGTATAATTACAGGTATGATGACAATTTCAAAACAGGAGCAAAATCATCACAGTGATAACTGAGAAGATAATTATAGCTTGCTCATTAAAAAAAAACATGCAGGAGAACCAAATGTCCCCTTCAGTAAACTTCCACTTGTGCCTTGTAAACAAAACAAGTTCCAACCTTCAGGAAGACTGACAGAATTTTCAACAGTATCACAAGTTTCACCTACTTGCACAAGATGGGCCCAAAAGACAGAAAACATTTTATCGTAATCTGCATGAGATTTGTTCCCTTGTGGAAAAAAAAGATTTATGTCATACTACCTCATGGTATCTCTCTAGCCTTAACTTTTTATTGCTGTAATTACTACACCTAATTTACGTACTGGAAACACCTGACCTCTTAACAAATGTCTCTCTCATCAAATACACAAGCACTGGGAATAAATCCAGAAATAGAGGCCAAATTAACTAAGCTGAAGTCCAAGTGTCCAACACTTCCGCAATATACATCTCAAAGGATTACTTAACCAAGCAATTGACAACTAATCCATTTCATAAGAAGCTGAGCAATTAGCAATCCAGCTGAAAACTACCAATAACAATCCATGTTTATGGAATTGCTATCAGTCATCATAAATGTTCAAAAAATATAAAACCATGCAAGTTCCTGGGATATGGCCAGCAAATAACTTTCATACTAACAATTAAAATCCAGTTCTTGGTCAATAAAGGTTATTTTTAAACCTCAAGAAAACTGGATCTATAAATACTTCAAAACCATGTTGCATTCAACAAGGAAGGAAATTGACATCTTCCCCAAACCATAGAGTTGGACACTTAAAACTCTATTCCAACTCTATAGTTGATCTTTCCAAAAATCCAAAACAAAGGTTAATGACAGAACTTTACTTCTGACCACTTGACCAGTGGTCAGCAGTAAGGTTTCTTCATTAATCACAATGAGTGCATAATATAGCACCTTTAATCGGGGGGGTGGGGGTGGATTCAGACTTTATGATTCTCAAAAGCCATCCACGTCTATTCAGAATCTCATGTGAATCTATGCAATCAAATTTTAATAAACTTCTCACAACACTTTCCACTGAACAAGCAATTCGCCAAAGAAAACTGGGTATAGAAATAAAGATAGTGGTCTCATAAAATTTTAAAAAAATAGAAAAAAAAAAAAACAAGGTCAGGTTATGATATGCTGAATTTGCATGTGAATCACCTTGAAATCAGATTATATAGCACATCAATCAACTACCATTTGCCTTAAATTCAAAAAGATACAATTAACTGACCTTTATCTGGTTATACCTTTTGGCAGGGCATATGGCCTGCCTGAGTGACAAGTGACGAGTGAAAAAGGCAAGGGTTCATTGAGGTTGGGTTAAAGACGTGTGCCTTAACAACTGGAGTGCATTGCCCCTAGGACTAAGGCAAGAGGTGCACGGTAAAGGCCACAATTTTTATATATGAATTTTTTTTTATCCCACTTATTCTATCAACCTCTTGCTCTTGGGCCCCCTCTCTCTCAAGTTATCCACTATGGTAGTCTCAGCTTAGTCTCTCCTGATTTTTTTTTTCTGTATTTTATATAACTCTCGTCAAGGAAAGAGCATTGTGGTAGGTGGGAATCTTTCCATTTTCGGTCACTGCTGGCATAGAGCTCCCCATCCCCAAATTAAAAAGAAAACTCATATGAAAATGGCCATAAATGGCTGATCTAAAAGAAATTCTTATCTGATGTGTTAATGATCAAAAGTTGATGAAGAGTGATCCATGTGTTTCTTTATTTATTTTTATTTTCCATCTATGTTTGGCAAATAGAATTTAGAAGATTCTTGAACATTATAAATGTATAGCATGTATAATATAATCTCTACAAGAAAGAACCACTTTGACAAGATTGTGCCTCTCGTCCTCTAGACTGAGATAAGGCCAGTTCTTGTTTTTTGCCCTTCTAGCCTCAAGTAACTTTGCGTTGCATCAGTAAAGATAAGCACAGCACAAAAGAAAATTAATGACACGCAAACCTTTATAAATGCCTTTCTACATAATTTCACATCAACATCTGTTAATAAAGCTCTTCATAACATTACTTTTTCAGTATCATACACATTTTGGTTATAATCACATGGTTAGATCACTGAAACACCCATACATACAACAAAATACAGAAGATAACCATGGAGATATTTCAATTATCGCAATCAAGACAAACGGCATAGAGCAGATACGTTACAATAAGTATCATAAAACAGCAAGTAGCTTTTCAACCCCAAACAATAAATGCCACCTAGAGGGATAGAGGGATTAAATCTTTTCACATTAAGATTTCAATGAGGCCTCATATCCATGCACAATTTACACAGTATTGAAGACCAATAGATCTCTTATTAGACAGCTGATATAATCACCAAGTAAACAATGGTACTGGGACTAGGAGACTAGAATTTCTAGAAACATCAATGAAGCATTTTCAGAAGTTCATAATTTCATCCAGAAACAATGGTGCAACAAATTGAAAAATTTACTTTATCATGATAGAAAGTATCATACCCAGTGAAAAGCTCGCCAGAAGCATGAATACATTTCACATAGTCTGCATCAAGCCAAAAGCGACTCATAGCCGAAAGAGATCTCTCCCTGATGATATCAAAGAATTCCGCATTAACATTCACAATAGCTCTTGTAGCAGCATAGTAAGCCTTCCAACCATCAGCTGGTTTAACACTAGCTTGCTCCATAGTAAAATCCTAGAACAGCCAAGGAAAAAAAACGTGAATCAACTGCATATCCCAGTCCATAACTTGAAAAAAGGGATTAAAAGAGAGAGAGAGGAATTTAATCCTTAAGAGAAAACCATGGTCGGAGATTCTAAACACAAAGAAATTAAAGCTTAAGAGTGTAAGTGACCACTATGAAAGCAGCAAAAACAAAATTCAGAATCGAATAAGGGAAGCAATTTAGATCAATCCGCACTTTGTGATAAAGCGCCTTCCAGGCATTATCATCGTTCGCAGCCTTACGCATCAAAGAATTTGTCATCGAGAGCCGGCAAAGGCTCGGATAATCCAAATAGCTTAGCGCGTGAGTGGTAATCTCGGGCACCAACTGCTCCATCATCGACGCTCCCGTCTGCCTCTCCACCACAACCGCAACTGCCGTCCCTTTCTTCTCGCACATCTCGCTTGCGCGCCCGTTCGCCACCTTCGCACCCTCGGATCCGTCCCCGTTCAAAGCGGCAGTGTCGCAAGAACAACAGCAACCGCAGCTCTTCCCCTCCTTTCTCGAAGTGAAATCCGATTCGGAGGAGATACCGATCCTGGCGCTGATTGATTCCCACGATTGCAACTTCCGAGGCAACAATCGGAGGGCGAAGACACCAATTGCGCAGCAGATTAGGGTGAAAGTGGCTACGATGAGCGATTGAGACAGAAGGGAGATAAAGATAAACTCCATTCATAAGACATGAAAGCCCCAATGTACATGAAAGAAAAACCCTAGATAACGAAGGTGATTTATTCTTGTCGTTGAAGCTTCAAACAAGTTTGATTTCAGTGCCGCCCTAAATTGGCCTGCGAAGAGCTTCTCCGAGATATCCAAGAGACGATTCAACACTCCAAAACCCTAGCGAAATTTACAGGGGAGAGAGAGAGAGAGAGAGAGGTTCGTTTGAGCAACCGAATGAATGAAAACTCGGGATTGTCGTGTTGCAGGGTTCAACTTAAGTTGAAGCCCTTTCGCCCGTTTCGGGGTGCCAAGACGTGGTCAATATTAAATTAAAGAAAATCACGCAAATTACGAGGAAATTAATTTTACACTAAAAGAGTGGAATTTTTTTCCGAAATATTCATTAAAAAAAAATTTACGGATAAATTCACACTTTGAAACTATTTACACAAATATTCAAAATTTGCAGATACGTCAGAAAAACGCGGTCTGAAACCGCATTTTATGTGGTAATTGGGTATTTATTCTCGGAGCCGGGGTGGAAATTAAATTTTTTATAAAAACGCGGTTTAAAAGAACGCGGTTTAAAACCACGTTTCTTTAACAATTTAATTTCTTAATTTAAAATAAAATTTAAAAAATATATTATATGTAAAACGCAGCTTGAGGCCGCGTTTTACTTATTAAAACTAAAAAAAAAGAGAAAAGAAAGAAGAAAGAAGAAGACGAAGAAATTGAAGCAGGAAGACGAAGAAATTGAAGCTGCAGATCCGGAGGCGAGGTTGCGGGGTTTTGGGTCTCACTTCCGAGATCTGGAGGCGAGGTGTTGCTCTGAATCACTATCTACTTCATCGGTTAACAGGAACGTGGTGCTTCGACCATCTTTGTCGGCGATCAGGGGCGTCGGCGAGAGAGGGGCGAGCGAGAGATTGGATGAAGATAGAGGAAGCGCTCATGGGGGAGCTCAGGTCCTCATCAATGGCGACAGCGCGGAGGTCCGATGAGAGGAGAGCGATCATCGGCCTCTTCAATGTCGACGTCGGGGCTTCGATTGACGAGATCCGGAGAGGGACGAGGAGGAAGGTAGAGGGCGAGGGATTGGGTCCTCATCCGGCAGCCATGGAAGGTAGAGGACGAGGAGGAAGGTAGAGGACCAGGAGGAAGGTAGATTGAATTTCTTCCTGGCTTCAATTTCTTCTTCTTCCTGGCTTCAATTTCTTCCTGCTTCAATTTCTTCTTCTTCCGGCAGCCATGGAAGGTAGACGACGTCTTCTTCTTTCTTCTTTCTTTTCTCTTTTTTTTTTATTTTTAATAAGTAAAACGCGGTCTCAGGCTGCGTTTTACATATAATATATTTTTTAATTTTATTTTCAATTAAGAAATTAAATTGTTAAAGAAACGCGGTTTAAAACCGCGTTTTTATAAGAAATTTAAATACTACCCCGGCTCCGAGAATAAATACTCAATTAACACATAAAACGCGGTTTAAGACCGCGTTTTTCTGACGTATCTGCAAATTTTGAATATTTGTGTAAATAGTTTCAAAGTGTGAATTTATCCGTAAATTTTTATTTTGTAATGAATATTTCGAAAAAAAAATTCAAAAGAGTGAGTATATTGGCAAAATGGCAAGTATAAATTGAAAAGATTACTTGGAGTTTTCTCTTCACTGTATACAGAGATGTTTGAACTATCGTTGCCCAATAATACTATTTTTAATGGTTTCGTCTGTATTCTATGTTCCTAACCTTTTGGTTTTAAGCCTGCTTAGGTTCATCTTTCATTGTTTACATTGTCCGATCTTTTACACCTTTTCCTGTATTTATGCTCTATGTTTGATGATCTGCCGTTTGCCAACTTATCATTTTCTCGAGCTTCAGACTTATTTGAACTCGAATTTTTACTTAATAAAATAAAAAGTCTTTTAAAATAAGTATCGTTTGACTTTTCAACACGTATTTTAAGGAGCTAAAAACTATATAATATATTAACTTTTCTATTATTATTTTTTTATAATTTCATAATTATTACTAACAAATATTGAGTTATTAAAAAATAAAAAGTTGATATTTTATATAGTTTTTAGCTTCTTAAAATTCGTGCTAAACAGTCAAACGACACTTATTTTGGATCGGATGGAGTAAAATTTATGAAAAAGTTACTGGAATAACGATTTTGATCGATGGGTGAGTGTTTTATTAATACTTGTGCAAAATCCTAAAACGACTTAAATTTTGAGGCAAAGGGAGCATTATTTTGTCTATTAGTAAGATAATTATTTACAAAATTAATCCTTTTAATTAGAAGGTAATTATGAGAGGAGACCAAAATACATTTAACATTTTTTCAAACTCATTCAACACAAAAACAACTGTTTGAGTTTTGTAAAGAAAAAATTTGGTGAAATATCCATTTAGGATTGTTAATTAAGTAATTGTCCACATTGAGATGGATATTAAGTAAATATCCATAAATTTTACTTAATTCCAACACTACCCCTAGTATAAAGTAATGAAATAATTCCAACACTAACCCTCCCTTCCCTTTTATCCCGTTCAATTGTTATAAGTTTCAAGTTTATGTAACACCCCCTTTTTATATCCAAGGAAATGCTACAGCGCCAGTGAATCCGCAGACTTTAATGTCTTTGAATTCTCCTGAGGCTTATAGGGACATGCAATCATGCTCCCATAAACAAGATGATAATTTAAGCAATTAAAATAAAATAGACGGAAGTCAAATAAATATTATAGCTTAAAATATCCAATCACAGTAACCTGAAATAAATACCAAAACCATAAAGTATAGATAACTCCAAAGTAGCTAAAACGAAAGTAGCATCGTGAAAATTTCAAAGGTTCAAACTCGTATTATAAAGATGCATAAATGATAGCCCGCTCTTCAGCTCTCTCCTGCTCCTCTGCTCGCACTAAACCTGTGGAATATGGTCTGGTGTTTCGTGATTATGAAGGACACCAGCCATCCAATAAATAGGATGGTTAGTACATTTAAGACTAGCAAGCGATAAGAAAAATGTTCGACTTTAACTAAAACCAGTGACCATGAAACGGTATAATAATAGTTAAGGGAAAGTGTAGAGTATATAATGTGGAATCTGATAATAGAATAAAACAAAAAAGACACATGACTCGGATGATCGCGGAGATCGAATAAGAATACGATATAGGAATTATACTCGAATGCAATGAAGTATAATATGCGCAGAAATGATCACCTTACATAAAACACTATACGATAACATTAATAATAACGACGATAATAATAGTATAACACGTGATACCGATCGGGCCCTTAAAGAGGAATACGACCTACAACACTATGGAAGTTTACCATCCCGCGATGAATGCATTCCGGAATGGGTCGTTTCATGAAACCTTTATAGGGTAAGGCTTAACGAACCTCAACCTGCAAGTTAGTCTTACTAAAGAAAACTCGCACTGACTAAAAGTCAATTCGCACTATAAAGTACGCATATTTAATTATATCGCAATTTAGTCGCTTTCATTACACTAGGTGATCATGTACACGGTATTAACAACAGAAGACAAGCATGGATATTTCAAAGGATCTTAATATCTCATACTATTAATTTGCATGAAAGAAACAAGCAGAAATTCATGCAATTAGGAAGATGAAAATGGGCAATTTTCCACTTATCTCGAGTTATAAACAAATAACGTATTTAATACACACATTACTATAATTAAAAATAATAATTGCCCATTTATTTATACTCATGCCAATTTATGAATAATGAGATAAATTACATCAAGCAGACGGATATGCAATTTATCGAAACTGGCAAGGAAATTGGCCACAGGGCCGCATTCGACACAAAAGAATAAAAAGGCACGCCAAAAGAAAATCACGAAACATGCAAAGGGCATTGAACGAAATCACTTGCCTTAACCTTCGTTGATCGGTTGATGGCAACGAGACGAGATCTTAGCACCTATTGAATCCAACGGAAAAAATGAATATCAATACTAATATTTTACGAAATTAACTTTACTTAACTCAATTTTAAATTGAATTAATTCTATAAAGTTAAATATTATATACCAATATGAATTCCTCGGGAAGCGGGATCCGGCGTGGGTGCTTCGAGATTTCTTGGTGTCGCTGAAACGGGCAAGAATCGAACAATTTAGAAATATTGGCCACTTAACTTAATAAGTAATTAATTCAGGGCCAAAAACGAAAATTATATAAAACCAGGGAAGTTTTTGTAATATTGAGAAAAGAAATCAAAATGGAAACAGAGGGATACGCGTACAGCAGAGGAGGGATGCAGGGCAATGGCTTCGGCGACGGCGAGCGGCAACTCCTCCCCGGCGATGGCTAGCGGGTGGCGGCAAGCGGAGACGGCGGCGGCTCGGCGCGGCCTCGGTGTTCTCCGGCCAGGGTCGGCGGCTGGGCTCGGACGGTGGTGTCGAGAGGAGAACGAAGATGAAGATGGTGGCTGCGGCTGGCTCGGGCAGGGTGCACCGCAGTGGGTGCGGCGGCGGTGGATCCTCGGCGGCAACCGGTTGGCTCACGGGAGTGCGGCAAAGGGCGGGGCGGCTGCAGGAGGTTGCTCCGGGAGGGTGAACAGGAAATTTGGGGGATGAGGAAGATTCGGTTCACGGGTGGGAAAGATGACGTGATGGGGTGAGTGAAATTTTCGGAATATGAGAACCCTAGGATTAAACGTGTATCTATACTATCAATTAGGTTAGATAAAAGATGAATCTTTGATTCTATTAGATTTAGAATCAGTTTAGGATAAACTGAACATAGGAGATGTTTATCCGAAAAACCTTTGGGTTGGAAAGTGGGCTTCTACCAACCGGGCTGGGCCGGAAAATCCAACTCTCTTTATTGGTTTATAGATGCAAACTGAATTTAATTATATACTATACATATATACGGGTCCATCTATATATATATATTATATATATTAGCGGAAAGAAAATATTATTTAATTTAACTTTATAAATTAAATAATTTTAATAGCAAGAATGTTTAGAGAATAAAACTAAAATAATATAATTATTCTAATTTATATTATATATCTTCTGCGAATTTATTAGCTTCCTCAATTCACATAATATAATATAATATTATCTAAAGAAATATCCCAAAAATAATTTGGGGTATTTCATACCTCCCTCCTTAAAATAAGTTTCGTCCCGAAACTTAGAAAGAGAAAAAGAATGGAACTGAGAATAAGTTAAGTGGAACTTTTAGAACTGACGAGAGAATTGAATAAGAGATCAACCAGAGTCCAAAACATTAACCAAATGAACCATAACAAAGGTCCTCAACAAGTTTTCATATTCAACAACAATAGAATAAACGAGGTAATGAAAACACTATGCGACCCGCGCTAGGTAGAAAACAACTGAGGAAAACGTTTCCGCATTTCTTCCTCAGTTTCCCAAGTCATCTCCTCAGTTCCGTGCTTTGACCAAAGCACCTTGACGAGCGGAACCACCTTGGTACGAAGTTGCTTTTCTCGCCGCTCCAGAATCCGCACCGGTTCCTCCTCGTAGGTTCCGGTGGGGCGGACCTCGATGTCCTCGTAGCTTAGGATGTGGGTCGGGTCAGGCACGTACTTCCGTAGCAGCGATACATGGAAGACGTCATGTACTGGATGAGCTGACGGGGGTAAAGCAAGGCGGTAGGCAACATTACCTACACGCTGCAGGATCTCAAATGGCCCGACATATCGAGGGTTCAGCTTCCCTCGCTTTCCGAACCGAAAAGCTCCCTTCGTGGGTGACACTTTCACGAACACCTTGTCCCCCACCTCAAAGTTGACCTCTCTACACCTGGGGTCAGCATAAGACTTCTGGCGACTCTGAGCGGTCAACATTCGTTGTCTGATCATAGCGACTTCTTCAGCTGTCTTCTCTAGAAGCTCCGGACCTAGATGGATGGCATCAGTCGCATCATCCCAACACACTGGCGATCGACACTTTCGTCCATAGAGGGCTTCAAAAGGAGCCATCTTTATGGATGAATGCCAGCTGTTGTTGTAGGTGAACTCAATCAGACTCAAACTAGTCTCCCAATCTGTTGGCCTATCCAGGACACAGGCTCGTAGCATATCCTCCAGTGTCTGAATGGTCCGCTCTGACTGACCATCTGTCTGAGGATGAAAAGCAGTGCTGAAACTTAGCTGAGTGCCAAGTCCCTCATGCAGCTTCTTCCAGAACTCTGAGATAAATCGTCCATCACGATCAGAGACAATGGACGAAGGAATCCCGTGCAGGCGGACGATGTGCTGAAGGTACAATTCTGCTAGCTTTGCCGGCTTCCAGTTAGACCGGATAGCAATGAAGTGTGCACATTTGGTGAGTCGATCAACAATCACCCAAATGGCATCCTTCTGCCCTTGACCCTTAGGGAGCCCCATAACAAAATCCATGGAGATCTGTTCCCACTTCCATGTGGGCACTGGAAGTGGTTGGAGCTTCCCACCAGGTCTCTGATGCTCGATCTTGACCTGCTGACACACCAAGCATCTGGCCACGTGCTCTGCTACTTCATTCTTCATGCCAGACCACCAGTAGTTCCTCCTCAGATCCTTGTACATCTTACTAGCTCCAGGATGTACCGAATAGCCGGATGCATGAGCTTCCTGAAGGATGGTCTGTCGGATCTCAGGGACATTAGGGACGCAGATGCGATTCCCAAACCATAAGGATCCATCATCCCTCACAACAAAGCCCGGGGCTTTACCATCGAAGAAGTCAACAGTGATCTGCAGTAACACAACATCCTCTGTCTGCTTTGCTTTGATCTCTGCTAACAGATCTGACTGAACCTCCAGCCTACACAACTGTCCTCGGTTCCTTTCAAACCAAACCTCAACCTCCAACCTGAGCAGGTCCCTTTGTAGAACAGGACTTGCTGTCAAACAGCTAATCATAGCCTCGTGCTGAGATTTCCGGCTCAAAGCATCGGCTATGACATTAGCCTTCCCAGGATGATAGAGAAGCTCAATGTCATAGTCCTTGATCAGCTCTAACCAGCGTCTATGTCTCATGTTCAACTCCTTCTGGGTGAATACATACTTGAGGCTTTTGTGGTCGGTGTATATCTGGCAACGAACTCCATACAGATAATGGCGCCAGATTTTTAGAGCGAATACCACATCAGCTAATTCCAGATCGTGCACTGGGTAGTTCTCCTCATACGGCTTCAACTGTCGTGATGCATAGGCTATTACCTTCCCATCCTGCATCAGTACACAACCCAAACCTTGCTTGGAAGCATCACTGTAAATCACATAATCCTTTGACTCCTTCGGAAGTGCTAGAATAGGTGCTGTGATCAACCGCTTCTTGAGCTCCTGAAAGCTTGCTTCGCACTTGTCATTCCAGACGAATTTCTGGGATTTTCGCAGAAGTGAGGTCAGTGGTTGGGCCAATTTGGAGAACCCTTCTACAAACCTTCTGTAGTAGCCTGCTAGTCCCAGAAAACTCCGGATCTCCTTGACATTCTTTGGTGGAGTCCACTTCTATACAGCTACTATCTTCTGGGGGTCAACCATCACCCCTTTCTCTGAGATGATGTGGCCTAGGAAGGTCACCTGCTTCATCCAAAAGTCACACTTGGACAGCTTTGCGTACAACTGATGCTCTCGCAGTGTTATCAAAATAGTTCTCAAGTGTTCCGAGTGAGCCTCTTCACTCGGTGAGTAGATCAGGATGTCGTCAACGAAAACTCCGACGAACTTGTCCAGATACTGGTGGAAACAACGATTCATCATGTCCATGAAGACTGCCGGGGCATTTGTTAAGCCAAAAGGCATCACCACGAACTCATAGTGCCCATAACGTGTCCTAAATGCAGTCTTTGGAATATCCTCATCACGGACTCGGAGCTGATGGTAACCAGATCGAAGGTCAATCTTGGAGAATACCCTTACTCCCTGAAGCTGATCTAACAAGTCGTCGATGCGTGGAAGGGGATACTTGTTCTTGATCGTCACCTTGTTCAACTCCCGATAATCAATACACAGACGGAAAGAGCCGTCTTTCTTCTTCACAAACAGCACGGGAGCACCCCAAGGTGAAGCGCTGGGTCGGATATAACCCTTCTCTAATAGCTCTTCAAGCTGGCTCTTCAACTCTTGCATCTCCACTGGAGCCATGCGGTACGGAGCTTTGGAAATTGGAGCGGTTCCTGGTTCTAAGTCGATGGTGAACTCAATGAACCGCTTTGGAGGTAAACCAGGAATCTCGTCGGGAAAGACATCAGGGAAATCCCGAACTACAGGAATATCGGAGATAGGGACCGGTTCGGACGGCTGATGCTGCAGATAGCATAAAAATCCGGCACAACCTTGACGTAACAATCTGGCTGCCTGCATTACATTAATAACACGGCCATCCTCCTCGGGGATGCGCCCACAAAATCTGCACACAACCTTACCGTCCGGCAAAATGGTCACGATCCTCCGTCCGCAATCAATGATTGCACCATGGCGAGTAAGCCAATCCATGCCGAGGATGATGTCCTGAGGAAGGATCGGAAGCAGAACAAGATCGGCAAGGTACTCATCGCCACCTATCGTGAGGGGAAACGGAACAACATTTTCCTACCTTGAACTCTTTCCCCATTAGGGAATTTCACAACGAAAGAATCATCTAGAGTCACAGATTCTAACCCTAGTCTTGCAACAGTTTGCTCGGCTATAAAAGAATGAGAAGCACCCGAATAAAAAAGAATGTTAATGGGTTCAGCCCGGAGATAGATAATACCTTGAGCCATAGGAGAAGTAGTGTCATCCAGCCTACGCATCTCATATAGTCGCGGACCCTGCTGAGATGATCCGACGATGTTCTTGCCTTTGTTCACAGTCGGTTGTGAACCTGTAGGAATCTGGGTATTCTGCTGGTACTGCTGCGGCCTGTGCTGCTGCTGGTTTTCATACTGTCTCTGCCCCTGATTCCGAGGAACCATAGCGGATGCCTGCTGTGAGCGGTTTTGGTTCCCGTTAGGAGCAAAACGGCAGAAGCGGACCATGTGACCAGCCTTGTTACATCCTCTACAGATACGCTTCTTCTCTCTGCAATCTGGTTTCAGATGTCCCGATTTCCCGCAGTTGTAGCAGACTGCTGATTGACCACCTCTAGTAGAAGTAGTGTCCTGACCTGGCTGGGTACGGCCAGTTGTCATCCCCCCAGCAGGTGCAGAAGGAGCTAGCCTCTTCGAGCCAGAATACTGTTGACGACCTCTCCTCCGGTCATATATTTCCTGAGCCTTTTTGCTCTCATCAAGAGTGGCCTCAACCCTGTAGACTGCGTTGATATAAGCATCCAAGGTCTCATTTTTGTAAGCCAACATCTGCAGCTTCAGTTTCGGGTACATCCATTCATGGAAATACTCCACCTTGTGCTTCTCAGTTTGCACCAATTCATCAGCATAGGGCAACAGTTCATAATACTTGTCTACCAGTTGAGCTAGTTTCATCCCTTGAGTGTTGGGGTAAAGAAACTCTCTCTTCTTCTCTAACCTCAGCGACGGAGAGAAGTAGTGATCGGTAACCAGCTTCTTGAAGGTCTCCCAGGAAGGAGCATTCACCCAAGTGCGGTAGGCGGACTCCCACCACTGTCCTGCTGCACCCTTCAGGTACAAAGCAGTAACATGTACCTTAGTGTCATCAGTGCAGTGTATACCTCGGAAGACTTTCTCGATGTGCGTAAACCACTGGACCACTTTAAATGGCTCACCAGTTCCATCATAGTTATCCACCTTGCTGGCATTGACTGCTTTCAGGACGTTACTATAGGTGTCCATCGGTCCAACTGGGTGGTGAGGAGGATGGTTAGGTGCCCCCAAATCCCTAGATGCTGCATGCCTGTCCGGAGGTGGACGCCTTTCATCTCCCACTACCTGAGCTACAGCATCCCTCACCATTCCCCTCAAAGCTTGCATCAGGTCCTCGTCCAGCATGTTATCAACTGGGATGCGCTGCCTTTGGCTGGCATGAGAAGCCCTACGATGGTTTTGAGCGCCATTCAGGGAGTGATCGCCTGATTCCTCCACCCGCTCCATGCGTGGGTTCGAAATGCCATTCTCCACCCTATCAGAGTTAGGTGGTGGTATGATGGGCTCAGTCGCAGCCTTGGTACGTCCCCTAGTATTCATGATCTGGAGGTAGGAGAAATAATATTAATAATTTCAAACTCGACCAGATCAGGGTTGGAGATAATGCAGGTAATATCCAAAACTTCATAATGCATACGAAACGAGTTCAAATACTAAGAGGATAACAAAAGTTGCAACCACCTAAAACATAGGGTAAGTCTACCCTTTATGGAAAAAGAAATACTAAATCTGTCTAAGAAATTGAAAGTCTATTAATGGTAGAGGCTAGTGAGATCTCAATCCTCATTGTCTTCTGAAAAGGTATACAGCTCGAGGAGTTTGTCCATTTCAGAGTCGTGCTTCTGTGAGGCTGCATTTCTCTCTAACTCAGCATGCTCACACAACTTCTTCAACTCCTCTCTAGCCTCATCACAACGTTTTTCCAGCCCCTCCATAATCCGCTCCTTATCCTTGTATATTTCCTCTGCCTCCCTTACGCGGAGTCTCTGCCTCGATCTTCCTACCAGCAGTGCCTGATAGGCTTCTTTATCAGCGTAGATTTCCGCAAAGGATCTCTTCTTTGTGTCCTCCTCGCTGGGGGCTTAGGATGGTTCCGTGCCGTACACTCGGACGAGATCCAGGAGGTACTCCCTCCGATCGTCGTCTAGAGGAGCTAGTATGGCTCTCTTTTCCCGTGCTGCCTTTTCCTCGCTGTAGAATCGAGGAGTTCCCAAGTTATTTTCCTTGTACCACTCGCGGATGAGCTTCTTGCCATATTCCGTGGCTGCAGCTCCTTCGGGAGGGTCGGTCCGGACATTCTTCCCCTTGGATAGCTCTGTTGTCGCTTTCTCCACAACCTCGACTTCTGTGCTGGAGTCAGATCCCGCGTCTGAGCTATCGGTGAGGACAATGCGTTGGGGGTAACCCATTGTGTGGAACCTCGAGATCTAGCGAGCGTCAGACATCTATCGAGGAGGATGAAAAGACATCAATACTCGAGCGAGACAATCCCAGAAAGAGGAAGTTAAAAGGAAAAATAAGAATAGGAAATATAATATTAGTCTTTGGCAGGTGCAGGAGCTTGAGCAGGACTATCGGACAAGTATTTTGAAATTATTTCCCAAAACTGCTTACCTTTGAAAGTAAAAAGTTGGTTTTGATAAAAGCGTTTTGCGATTCATTTTAGAAATCATTTAAAAATTTAAATGAAAACGTTTTAAAACCAGAAGCTCTGATACCACCTTCTGTAACACCTCCTTTTTATATCCAAGGAAATGCTACAGCACCAGTGAATCCGCAGACTTTAATGTCTTTGAATTCACCTGAGGCTTATAGGGACATGCAACCATGCTCCCATAAACAAGATGATAATTTAAGCAATTAAAATAAAATAGACGGAAGTCAAATAAATATTATAGTTTAAAATATCCAATCACAGTAACCTGAAATAAATACCAAAACCATAAAGTATAGATAACTCCAAAGTAGCTAAAACGAAAGTAGCATCGTGAAAATTTCAAAGGTTCAAACTCGTATTATAAAGATGCATAAATGATAGCCCGCTCTTCAGCTCTCTCCTGCTCCACTGCTCGCACTAAACCTGTGGAATATGGTCTGGTGTTTCGTGATTACGAAGGACACCAGCCATCCAATAAATAGGATGGTTAGTACATTTAAGACTAGCAAGCGATAAGAAAAATGTTCGACTTTAACTAAAACCAGTGACCATGAAACGGTATAATAATAGTTAAGGGAAAGTGTAGAGTATATAATGTGGAATCTGATAATAGAATAAAACAAAAAGACACATGACTCGGATGATCGCGGAGATCGAATAAGAATACGATATAGGAATTATACTCGAATGCAATGAAGTATAATATGCGCAGAAATGATCACCTTACATAAAACACTATACGATAACATTAATAATAACGACGATAATAATAGTATAACACGTGATACCAATCGGGCCCTTAAAGAGGACTACGACCTACAACACTATGGAAGTTTACCATCCCGCGATGAATGCATTCCGGAATGGGTCGTTTCATGAAACCTTTATAGGGTAAGGCTTAACGAACCTCAACCTGCAAGTTAGTCTTACTAAAGAAAACTCGCACTGACTAAAAGTCAATTCGCACTATAAAGTACGCATATTTAATTATATCGCAATTTAATCGCTTTCATTACACTAGGTGATCATGTACACGGTATTAACAACAGAAGACAAGCATGGATAAGGATCTTAATATCTCATACTATTAATTTGCATGAAAGAAACAAGCAGAAATTCATGCAATTAGGAAGATGAAAATGGGCAATTTTCCACTTATCTCGAGTTATAAACAAATAACGTATTTAATACACACATTACTATAATTAAAAATAATAATTGCCCATTTATTTATACTCATGCCAATTTATGAATAATGAGATAAATTACATCAAGCAGACGGATATGCAATTTATCGAAACTGGCAAGGAAATTGGCCACAGGGCCGCATTCGACACAAAAGAATAAAAAGGCACGCCAAAAGAAAATCACGAAACATGCAAAGGGCATTGAACGAAATCACTTGCTTTAACCTTCGTTGATCGGTTGATGGCAACGAGACGAGATCTTAGCACCTATTGAATCCAACGGAAAAAATGAATATCAATACTAATATTTTACGAAATTAACTTTACTTAACTCAATTTTAAATTGAATTAATTCTATAAAGTTAAATATTATATACCAATATGAATTCCTCGGGAAGCGGGATCCGGCGTGGGTGCTTCGAGATTTCTTGGTGTCGCTGAAACGGGCAAGAATCGAACAATTTAGAAATATTGGCCACTTAACTTAATAAGTAATTAATTCAGGGCCAAAAACGAAAATTATATAAAACCAGGGAAGTTTTTGTAATATTGAGAAAAGAAATCAAAATGGAAACAGAGGGATACGCGTACAGCAGAGGAGGGATGCAGGGCAATGGCTTCGGCGACGGCGAGCGGCAACTCCTCCCCGGCGATGGCTAGCGGGTGGCGGCAAGCGGAGACGGCGGCGGCTCGGCGCGGCCTCGGTGTTCTCCGGCCAGGGTCGGCGGTTGGGCTCGGACGGTGGTGTCGAGAGGAGAACGAAGATGAAGATGGTGGCTGCGGCTGGCTCGGGCAGGGTGCACCGCAATGGTTGCGGCGGCGGTGGATCCTCGGCGGCAACCGGTTGGCTCACGGGAGTGCGGCAATGGGCGGGGCGGCTGCAGGAGGTTGCTCCGGGAGGGTGAACAGGAAATTTGGGGGATGAGGAAGATTCGGTTCACGGGTGGGAAAGATGACGTGATGGGGTGAGTGAAATTTTCGGGATATGGAACCCTAGGATTAAACGTGTATCTATACTATCAGTTAGGTTAGATAAAAGATGAATCTTTGATTCTATTAGATTTAGAATCAGTTTAGGATAAACTGAACGTAGGAGATGTTTATCCGAAAAACCTTTGGGTTGGAAAGTGGGCTTCTACCAACCGGGCTGGGCCGGAAAATCCAACCCTCTTTATTGGGTTTATAGATGCAAACTGAATTTAATTATATACTATACATATATACGGGTCCATCTATATATATAAATATATATTATATATATTAGCGGAAAGAAAATATTATTTAATTTAACTTTATAAATTAAATAATTTTAATAGCAAGAATGTTTAGAGAATAAAACTAAAATAATATAATTATTCTAATTTATATTATATATCTTCTGCGAATTTATTAGCTTACTCAATTCACATAATATAATATAATATTATCTAAAGAAATATCCCAAAAATAATTTGGGGTATTTCAGTTTAGGTCGATCAAAGGGGAGTGGAATTCGCCTTCATCATTTCTCTCTCCGAGATCGGTGCAATTATCGTCTTCATCGCCTCCTTCATCTACCTCCTCGGTTTCTTGAGAATCGACTTCCTCCAATCGCTTGTCTCCCTTTGTGCCTCCGCTGGCGATGACTGGATCTCGAATCCAAGCTCGGGGACTGCTTTCGAGCGGTGAAAATTCGTCGTGCGACGCTCCAGAGGATGACGGGGCGGTTGCAGGAGAGGCGAATTGAAGAACATGTTCCTGTGCATGAGGAGTTTGTAGGGCTGCAGCACAGCAGCAGCACCCCGACCAGGTGAGTTTAAGGCTCCCTCGATAAGATTTCTTTCTTTGTTTCCGTTTGTATTCAAATCTGTGAAATTGAGGGTGATTTGTGATTCTAGTAAAATAAGTATGCTTGAATTTCTTGCTTTACATCTAGGTTTATGTCCATTTGCATCCTGAAATTTATGTTTTTTCACTTTAATTATTTGTTTCAAATTCAGTTTTAGTTCAGTTAGTAGCTTTATCTTTCGTTTCAATTTTATCTTATAATTTTGTGGCTCACTGTCTTTTCTATATCCTCAAGCTCCACCACAATCGCTGCCGCCATCGATGTAGGAGAAGGGGGCAGGGCAGGCAATTGGGTGTTGTGGGGCAGCACTGCCAGGGAGGTGACCTCCTTCAGGCTCTCTAAGATGTTGAAGATGTCATCAGCATCCCCGAACTTAAGGTCGTTAAACCACTTGCATAGACTATCTCCAATCTCTCAACTCTACTCAATGTGAGATATAGGTGAAGATTGAGTTCGATGAAAGGGACGGGAGCCAAAAAATCAATGAAAAAAGAAAGGGAGGGAGGGAGAGAGAGGGCGATTTATTGAGGAATTTTATTTCTAAAAGCTTCCTTTGAAATTTTGGGTGAGGTGTGTATCAATGTCACCATGTACGCACGTATGCATACCTTTCAAGTTTAGGTGACAATTTCTAGTCCTGCAACTTCAATAATTAGTTTTTCAATTGTCAATTGATATAGTGTCATGTATGTGAAACTATTCAATTAATTTGTTTTGTGTTTTCTTTGCAGCAATTGCTTGATAATGTAGGTGTCAATATGATGGGAAAATTTTAGATGATTATAATTATGTCATGTCAATAATATTTTATGGATATCAATTTTCTGTCTTTAGGATCTTTGTCGACATTCGCAAATTGTATATGGTGACAGTATTACGTTACTTATTATTTGTCTAAATGCTCTTCTTCAAATGAAGTTGTGTTTGGTGACAATAATTGATTTTGTAGATTCATTTATGTTTGGTGACAATAACTGTAAATTGTGTTTGGCGACAATAGTTGCTAACCACTCTTGTGCTCACTACCATTTTTATTTTGTAATAATTTATTTATACATGTTATGCTAACAATACTTGAGTGGTGACATTATTTGATAATAATAGGTGGTGAAAATATTTTGATGACAATATTTGATGACAGTCAGTGGGATCATTTCGATGACAATTATTGGTGACAAAAATTGGAATTATTTTAAATGGCAATCTTTGGTGACATTATTTTATAATTGGTGATGATGTTTGATGACAATGTTATATAGATGGTAAAAATGAGATCACTGCCAGTTTCATTTGGTGACAATTTATTTATACATGTTATTCTGCCATATTTGAGTATAAGGGTGATAGTTTCATTTGAAAATATGTGTTGATGACAATGCCTCGGTGATATATAATGTTACGGTGACAATTTTTTAAGGTTACAATATCGTGGTGACAATATTTAGTCATCAACCTTGTCACCAATAACCGCCACGATGAAAATCATCTATTAATAGAAAAAATCATTTGTCACAGGAAAAAAGTGATACTGGCAACTGTCACCAGAAGAAAATCAACTGTAAAAAAAAATATGTCACCAGAAAAAAAAATCAATTGTCACCATAAAAAAAATCCCCAAATATCACTAGAAAAAATAAAATGTCACCAAAAACGTGAATTGTCACCGAAACAACTGTCACCAAAAAATATAGTCAACTGTCACCAAAAAATTGTCACCAAAGGTAGGCATTGACTGAAATGGTCAATGTTGACTAGTCAAGTCAAAACTAAAAAAGGTCAAATGGGGAGGAGGGATGGTTAGGGAAGGAAGGGTAAAATTGTCATAAATGGACATTTGGTTAATTATAAAAAAAAGTGGACATTTACCTAACAATCTCTTCTAATATGGATATTCACCAAATTTAACCTTTTGTAAATTGCAACTCCCATTTGCAACCATGACATTCGAAATCAAGGAGTTTCGAGCCCAACCGATTGCAATAACAACTCAAGATTCGATCGAAATCCTCCACAATGACTTGTTTTGAAACCCTTAGGGTTAGCGATCATGATTAACCACCGAGACTAATCCGATTAATGACTTTAAGCATAGAGATCCAATTGTTTTGGATGAGATTAACGCCTTCTTCTTGAGTCTTTACTCTTCTATTTTAATTGTGTTTAGTGATGATATGAATTTTGTATTTTAGGGTTAGTTGTAGACCTGTCAAAACACAACCCGATCCGGTCGACTCGACCCGAACGCCTGGAAAATTTCCGATCCGAACCCGAAAATTTTGACCCAAAATTTTTTTCTGACCCGAACCCGAAAACCCGAAAATTTTCTGGGTAATTTGGGTTTCGACACGGTGACCCGATTGACCCGGGAATTTTGACCCGATTTACCTAATTGACCCGGTGACCCGATTGACCCGGTTGATTTATAATTATATATGATTAAATTTTTTTGGATATTCCAATCTATTACATTTTATAATTACAATCACTTGATCTTTTATTTTCAAATCAACTTTTATATTTATTTATATTGTGTAATACTCCGTCCGATCGATAGTATTTGATTTTTTGTTTTTCAACATACTTTTTTAAGAAGATAAAAATTCTAAAAAATATTAAAATATTAAAAAAAATTCTATGCTTATTACTAATTGCATGAAATTATTTTTAAAAAATTATTTGAAAATTTGATATTTTATATATTATTACATTTTATTAAAAATTATGAGAAATAATAAAAAAATAAAATGTTTTTAATAAAATGTAATAATATATAGAATATCAAATTTTTAATAAAATTATTTTTAAAAAATTATTTAAAATTTTGATATTCATATATTATTACATTTTATTAAAAATTACGAGAAATAATAAAAAATAAAATATTTTAGATCAGATATAGTATATAATTACAAGCACTAGAACTTATGAACAATGTCTTTAATTTTAGATTTTTAAATTTATCGCAAAATTATCAAATTATGATTTTTTAATTTTTTTTTAAAAAAATTGACCAACCCGAAATTGACCCAAAATGACTCGAAACCCGGTCAAACCCGGTTTCGATTCAACCCGGAAATACCCGAAACCCGTATTACCCGAGACCCGAAGTGACCCGACCCGAACCCGACCCGAATGACCCGTTTGACAGGTCTAGTTAGTTGGGTTGATTATTTGTGTCATTGCTTCATCTCTTATTGCTTATTTGATTTTCCTTCCACAAAAACTTCAAATTTTACTTATTTGACTCTTAATTGGAAGTTGGAGAAGATGATTTGATCAAGAATGTCATCGATGCCATCGAGCAAAGGTAGAAAGAGGGTTTTTGGCAGCATCTCCTAAGGCACATGTGGGTGCTTGGACCTCCAAAGCCTAGTGGTAGGGATAATCGACGAGGAGGTCATGGATGAGGATGATTTAAGAGTTCAGAGGTTGGGTCGATGATGTTTTCACATGCAACATTGCAAGCAGATACGGTCATGGATGAGGGTGATTTAAGAGTTCAGAGGTTGGGTCGATAATGTTTTCACACGCAACATTGCAAGCAGATACAGTATAACATTGATCTACACTGTCTTCAATAGTAATTCCATTGTAGGCCAATGTTGCACATGCATGTGTGCATGATATTTCTTTTAATTGTTATTTTCTGCAAGAGCAAGTGTGTTTCACTAGATCAACAACAAACTGACTTGTTGGACAACTAACTTGGAATTGGGCGCCACCAAAAGGTGATATCCAACAACTTTTTGACTCATCCTTAGAACTTTTCCACATTCTTCTGAATTTTTAAGCAAAGGGGATCGTCTGCAACTTGCTCATGTTCTCTCTCTTCTTTGCGATGCGCACCATAATCTTAAACCTAATAATCTCAAACATAGTCAAAATTGGTTTATCACATACGCTCAAGATAAATCTATTCAAGCATTCTGACAGGTTGTTCAATAATATGTCACACTTGTTGTCAACCCTAAAGTGTGATCTTGACCAGTATTCAGCCTGAATTCCATGCTTCCACGTCCAAGCATCTGCACTCAAATATTTCAAATCCTCCATTTTGTTATTGTACTCTCCCTTGTAGCTACAGGTTGCTGCACCCATACAATATTCTTCAAATTTTCTCCTTGGTGAATCTTTCTAAAATTAAATGCCTACCATAAAATCTATGCTTAGCATTAGGGAATAATGTGCCAACAACCTGAATTTATCCCTATGTACAAGCATACACACAAAAAGTTAGACAATTACTAAAAGATATAAGAATTACTGAAATTCATATAGATTTTGCATATTACCTTCTGTCTATTCAACATAAAAGTCCACTTACGGCTGTTTTGGATGCCTAATTCCCAAGTAATTGAAGAAACTGTGTCCATGTCTCTCAACACTCAACATCAACTATTGCATAAGCAATAGGCCATATACAAATACAATCATTTGAATCAACTCCCAGATCGGCAGGCAATAGGCCAATATATCTTCCTTACAAAAAAAAACATCCATCAATGGAAATTGTAGGCCTGCAACCCAGAAAGACAAGCAAATAATATCTTAAACACTAAATTATCCAAAGATGATATTAATGTGCTGCCAGAATTGGTGCTTCTGAGTTCCCCACCATAATCTGCAAGCTGCGAGAATTGTTGTTTCTCATCTCCTCTTAAGAGCTTCAAGGCATGTCTTTTTGCTCTCCATAACTTGTTATCGGCGACGTCTATGATGCCAAAAGCATCTTTCACGAGTTGGTGCAATGATGCCAATTTAATCTCTAGATCTGCTCTAATGTTCTCCAAATATTTCCGAGCAATCCGAATATAAGTAATACTTGTTCTTGAACTCTCTGCAGCAGGTGTGCTGATCCATGTATGTTTTAATTTGAATTTTCTGCCCATCTTGTACTGGGGTTGCATATAAAACCCATGGACACCCATCCTTACAGACCAATATCAACCTTCTGAAATCATTTTTAGTAAACTTAAGTAGATACCTATTTTTGATTGAATACATCTGGACCGCTTCTTTCAACACTTGAAAAGATGGGAAAACCGTATTCAATCTGAATGTCAAGTTGCTCACATTGGTTTTGACGTTTGGAAATCTTTCCTTCTCCTCACCACTTTCATCATCTAAACTTTCAAATTTCATTTGAATGTTCATCTGTATTTACATCAAATGAATATCCCATCACTTCTTACTCATTTGTGATACATGATGCCCCTTGCCTCTTATCACATATGTCAAGCCTTGTTAGGGGGAACAACATGTTGATGCCAAGCTCTACATCTTCCCTTTGAAAATCATTATCTCCATCTGCCAAATGCTCATCATAACTGGTTTCATCTAGTTCAAGTTCTTCCCATTGATAAGCTTCGTCAGTAGATGAGTTATACTATCACTTGCATTACTCTCAAACACCTTATGCTCTAGAAAGTGAATGATTATCATATCCACCACATCCAAGTCATTCTCAATTTTCCTCAAGGCTTGTTGACTCATTCTTCAAATAGGTCACTCCAGAAAATGATCATACACTTTGGATCATATTCTATTTGCCTAATCATACCAAAAATACTTTCAAGTGTGTAGTTATATCCTCATGACAATAATCAAAATGCGCAATTCTTGAATCCATGTATCCTTGCTCACCAAAATATCCTCATAATTCAATTTGACAGTAAAGTACCTTGTGTCAAGACCTGTAAAATATATGAAATACTAACAATTAAAATAAAAAAATTTGGCTCGGTCTGCAATCTCTACCATATACTAATAAATATAGTAGTTAATTAGTGCAGGTGAGAGACTAACTTAGTAAGTTTTTTTAGTTAAAAGAACACCCGTCATCCTTAGTCTCATCATCGCATGATGGCATGTTGGCCGGCCAACATACATACCGTATTGGCGTATTGGGGTTGCTCTCCTAAAGGGTCCCTTTGTCGCCAATTTCTTATACCTTCCAATTTGCTCATCTTCACCAAATTACATCTTTTAAGCACTTCATGAATTATCCCAACTATAGAATTTTTTTAGAGCGTTATGTTTTTAACCCTCCTCCTAAAGGATTAACTGCAAGTTGATCTCCTAAACCCTAATTCTTACAAATGAGTTTAACCTTTTTTATTCTTTCTTTAGAGATAATAATTTTTTAAAAATAAGTTGAATTGGTGAGTCACCAAAATGGATTGCACGTGGATCTCACAAGGATGTGAGAAGGGTAAAGTTAAGGGTTAAACGGTGTAACTTATTAGAAAGGTAATGACAAAAATAAAACGGTAAAAGGTTAAGGACTAACTTAGAAAAAACTATAAAAGGTTAGATACCAATGGAGCAATTTACCCAAAATAATAATCAATATCTAATATCTAATGTAATACTAAAATAGCTGTTTCTCAAGCCATGTGGCAAACTCTTCTTAATTATAGGCTTATGTGGCGATTTCATATTAAACCTGGCCCCACCTTCAATTTAAACAAAAATTAATTAATGCTTCTAATTTTAATTATTTATTTTTCAATTAATGTATTTTCTTTTCCATGTTTTGATATTGTTACCATAATTTTCTAACAAACAAACTTTTACTTTATTAATTTAATTTTTATTAGCACTTAATTAAATCGGACGTTTGAAAAAAATTATATTTTGGTTATTATAGATAACCTAGCAATAGTATAGTTGATGACCATCTATATATAAGGATACTATACTAGCACATTTGAATACATGGTAGGCTATCTGATTTTCCTATTAATTTCGGACCAATATTTAATCAGTTGTAATTGAAATAATTATTGCATTTTGATCTTTCATTGATATTTTAATCTTTTATGCCATTATCTTTTTCATATGTCGTTTATTTATCAAATTGTAAATGTAATAATATAATTCTTTTTTATTAACTTTTTATCAAGTTATTAACTAAATGTATTTCTTTAATAATTATTTTGCATAAACCAATAATAAATTTACAATCGACATTTATAATTATTTTTAATTACCTTTTTTATTTAGTTTATATTTTAACAATCTTAATTTCTAATCTATATCCTTAGAGAATAGGTTGTTAAGAACCTTGATTTCGGAAGATTCTCTGGCATAAATGGATAAATTAAATAATTAAAAAATATTATTTAATCTAAAACAATTAAATTTGGGAAATTATTTTCAAATTAATGTTCTTAATTGATGCCGTTGAAAAATAAATAAATAAACCATATATTTCTAAAAGTTATATTGCATGCAATATACATGTGCACATGTTTATTTTTCTTTGTTCTTTTAAGAAATTTAAAAAATAGTCATATCAACAATTTACAAATTATATAATAAAACCTTCATTTTTTGTTAGTATTTTCTAATAATCTTAACAAATCTAATATAATACTAAAACAGCTGTTTCTCAAGCCACGTGGCAAACTCTCCTTAACTATAGGCTTATGTGGCGATTTCATATTAAACCTGGCCCCACCTTCAATTTAAACAAAAATTAATTAATGCTTCTAATTTTAATTATTTATTTTTCAATTAATGTATTTTCTTTTCCATGTTTTGATATTGTTACCATAATTTTCTAACAAACAAACTTTTACTTTATTAATTTAATTTTTATTAGCACTTAATTAAATCGGACGTTTGAAAAAAATTATATTTTGGTTATTATAGATAACCTAGCAATAGTATAGTTGATGACCATCTATATATAAGGATACTATACTAGCATATTTGAATACATGGTAGGCTATCTGATTTTCCTATTAATTTCGGACCAATATTTAATCAGTTGTAATTGAAATAATTATTGCATTTTGATCTTTCATTGATATTTTAATCTTTTATGCCATTATCTTTTTCATATGTCGTTTATTTATCAAATTGTAAATGCAATAATATAATTCTTTTTTATTAACTTTTTATCAAGTTATTAACTAAATGTATTTCTTTAATAATTATTTTGCATAAACCAATAATAAATTTACAATCGACATTTATAATTATTTATAATTACCTTTTTTATTTAGTTTATATTTTAACAATCTTAATTTCTAATCTATATCCTTAGAGAATAGGTTGTTAAGAACCTTGATTTCGGAAGATTCTCTGGCATAAATGGATAAATTAAATAATTAAAAAAATATTATTTAATCTAAAACAATTAAATTTGGGAAATTATTTTCAAATTAATGTTCTTAATTGATGCCGTTGAAAAATAAATAAATAAACCATATATTTCTAAAAGTTATATTGCATGCAATATACATGTGCACATGTTTTTTTTTCTTTGTTCTTTTAAGAAATTTAAAAAATAGTCATATCAACAATTTACAAATTATATAATAAAACCTTCATTTTTTGTTAGTATTTTCTAATAATCTTAACAAATCTAATATAATACTAAAACAGCTATTTCTCAAGCCACGTGGCAAACTCTCCTTAACTATAGGCTTATGTGGCGATTTCATATTAAAACCTGGCCCCACCTTCAATTTAAACAAAAATTAATTAATGCTTCTAATTTTAATTATTTATTTTCCAATTAATGTATTTTCTTTTCCATGTTTTGATATTGTTACCATAATTTTCTAACAAACAAACTTTTACTTTATTAATTTAATTTTTATTAGCACTTAATTAAATCGGACGTTTGAAAAAAATTATATTTTGGTTATTATAGATAACCTAGCAATAGTATAGTTGATGACCATCTATATATAAGGATACTATACTAGCACATTTGAATACATGGTAGGCTATCTGATTTTCCTATTAATTTCGGACCAATATTTAATCAGTTGTAATTGAAATAATTATTGCATTTTGATCTTTCATTGATATTTTAATCTTTTATGCCATTATCTTTTTCATATGTCGTTTATTTATCAAATTGTAAATGCAATAATATAATTCTTTTTTATTAACTTTTTATCAAGTTATTAACTAAATGTATTTCTTTAATAATTATTTTGCATAAACCAATAATAAATTTACAATCGACATTTATAATTATTTTTAATTACCTTTTTTATTTAGTTTATATTTTAACAATCTTAATTTCTAATCTATATCCTTAGAGAATAGGTTGTTAAGAACCTTGATTTCGGAAGATTCTCTGGCATAAATGGATAAATTAAAAAATTAAAAAAATATTATTTAATCTAAAACAATTAAATTTGGGAAATTATTTTCAAATTAATGTTCTTAATTGATGCCGTTGAAAAATAAATAAATAAACCATATATTTCTAAAAGTTATATTGCATGCAATATACATGTGCACATGTTTTTTTTTCTTTGTTCTTTTAAGAAATTTAAAAAATAGTCATATCAACAATCTACAAATTATATAATAAAACCTTCATTTTTTGTTAGTATTTTCTAATAATCTTAACAACCACCAAACATGCTCACCTAAGTCAATGAAGGCTTGCACCCACTAATTATTCATAATGTGTAAAAAATGGGATTTGAACCATTGACCTCTTGCAAGAGTTTCTTAATATGTAATACATTTATTTTATAGGTTTAAAAAAATAAAGATACATCGAGAACCAAAATTGTGCACTGACGCCTTGAATTCTTCAAGTTGATGGATTAATGAAGTTGTCGTGATTTATACATCACAATTTTAATTATTGATAGAAGATGTGGATCGAGTGAGTGAAATCAATTTAGTATATTTATCATTTGGATGTTTGATTTGATTTATTCTTATGACGATTGATATTTCTTTAGTTGGATGGATGTCACATAGTACAATCAAAATAATTAAAATTTAAGTTGTTTAGTCGTTAGTAATTATGTGTTATTACAACAATATAACATATTTTACAAATCCCGTGCGTAACGCACGGGTACTGTGCTAGTATAATACTAAAACAGAGGCGTGAAAATCCTATGTGACGGGTTCTGGTGCGATTCGCTTACGTGTCGTTCTCTGGTGCAATCTAGCTCGGGTTTTTTTTGATACGTCAATTAATGAGTATCCAATAAATTTACGCCATGTCAATTAATGAATACATATATTTATCCACGTCATCCTATATATCTATCTTAACCGATAACTATAATTAATTTTTATCATTTAAACACTAAAATCTTACGTATCATTAAAATATCTTATCATTAACAATTAACTTGATTGATGACTCGCTCCATGTAGGGTAATGATAAAATCGTTTGAATATCTTATCATTATTTAACTTTTATATCTAAAAAATGTCCAATTTTTCTTTTATCTATATATATATCTTAGCTATTTTTTTTATAAATAATTTATTTATTTGCAAATCATTATTTAAATTTGTAATCGAAAAAATAATATTTAATTATTTTTATATAGTATCAATATTTTATTTTAATCACTCTAACCAAATTTAATGATTCATATTTAAAATATATTAAAATTTCATTAATTTTTTTGAAGATTCAATAAGTACTATTAATATCAAAGTAGATTGTATTAACAATTACTCCTTAACAATTTTAAATTAAATGTTTTCAACAGTAAAAAATTTATAAACTTAATTTGGGCTGTATAAAATGTATTTTGCTATCATTAGTTTGATTAATGAAATATGATTGGTAATAAATCTAAGCCATGTCATACAAAGACCTAATCTATTTATTTACGTGTCATCGTATGTTTTTATCTTAATTCATGACTAATTAATTTTGATCATTTGAGTGATTTAACTTATCTTTTAACTATAAATACTAGCGTCAATTTTAATAAATTAATTAATTTTTAATATAAAGGTTTAACCTCATATCTTAATTAGTTGCAAAACTTATCATTTAATTAAGAATATTTTACCTTGAGTTACTTTGCAAATCTTAGCAAAATAATAATCAATATCAATCAATATATAATACTAAAACAGAGGCGTGTAATAAGACTAGTAGCAATATAAATATCAAGGCACTTTCCACTGTCATGTAATGGGGGGACAAATTTATGTCATTAGATCTAAAAGAGTCAAAAGCCTGTAATTGTGTTGAAAGAAGCGTGTAATTACCTAGTATTCATATTTAATGTTAAATATGAATACTAGTTGGTTAGACACTTAACACTTGTAACCACCAACTATTATTCACCAAATATGTTAATGTTCATATTTATTGACATATTTATTCAAATTTAAATTATTTATTTATATTTTACAAACTAATATAAATTTACTATTGCATATTACTATTCATATTTAAAGATACAGTTACACCAACTAGTATTCATATTTAATGTTAAATTATTTATTTATATTTTACAAACTAATATAAATTTACTATTGCATATTACTATTCATATTTAAAGATACAGTTACACCAACTAGTATTCATATTCAATGTTAAACGGTAAAAAGTTAAGGACTAACTTAGAAAAAACTATAAAAGGTTAGGTACCAATGGAGCAATTTACCCAAAATAATAATAGTAATATAAATATCAAGGCACTTTCCACTGTCACCATGTAATGGGGGACAAATTTACGTCATTAGATCTAAAAGAGTCAAAAGCCTATAATTGTGTTGAAAGAAGCGTGTAATTACCTAGTATTCATATTTAATGTTAAATATGAATACTAGTTGGTTAGACGCTTAACACTTCTAACCACCAACTATTATTCACCAAATATGTTAATGTTCATATTTATTCAAATTTAAATTATTTATTTATATTTTACAAACTAATATAAATTTACTATTGCATATTACTATTCATATTTAAAGATACAGTTACACCAACTAGTATTCATATTTAATGTTAAAGATGAATATTAGTTGGATACAAGGTTAAATGTGTTTTTTTTAAATCAATATCATCCCTTCATTTTTTTTTATCCAAGAGTCCATAATTATCCCTCAGTTAAATGGTAAGGGGTGTCCTTATGAGAAAATTATTCTATAAATATAATATAATAATTGATAATAATAATAATCTTATTATTATTTATATTATATATTTATTTTTAATAATAATAAATTAATAATATTAAAAATAATAATAATATTAAAAATAATAATATAATAAAATAACTATATATTTTAAATAATAAAATATGATAAAAATAATAATAAAAATCGAAATACAATATGATAATAATATATACTCGATAACAAAATAGTCATAATCATAATAATATAATTGTAAATATAATATTATAATAAATAATTATAATAATGGATAATGGATAGATTTATGAGTAGGGATTGAGGATTACCTCTTATTTTGATGAGAATGAAATTAACCCCAAAATAGGGAATGGATGATTCTCAGGAATTATTCAAATTCCAACTTTTTATCATATCAGACACTTAATTCGGGAATCATCCACTCCAATTCCCATTTTTTATTCCCGGGAATGCATACCAAACAAGCCCTAAATGTCCTTGGACGGGATAAAGCTTGAAGTCATTGCTCTAAGTTTCGGGTTTCAGCATCTCTTTATATGTATGTTTTTGGACTTATTGCCTAGCTATGCGATTTAGTTTGTTCTGTTTTATTTTGTGTTTAACAACTTCGGCCTTTTGACTCGTGTGAGAAAAGTGGGTGGTTTATGATAAAAATAAAATAAAATACAGCAACTAACCGGTTCTATGTCATTACATTAAAGTTCAATAACCTTTTTCTCAATCTAAATTAACTTTCTCCTAAGTTGATATTAAAATAAAAAAGTTTAATAACTAGTTCTCAACTTTCTCCAAAATTTAGATATCACTAACAAATTTTACCCATTAATGACAACGACCTAAACTATTTTAGTCACATTCAGATTTTGGTAATCAAACAATGACAACAACCTATCACAGGCAGCCAAATTGAAGAGAACAGCAAAAATTATGACGTCAGCAAACATTTTATAATAATCCAAAGGAAAGAAAATAAGAACCATCTCAATAATTTCTTAGTAGCAATTGAAATTCAAATTTGTTTTCTTTTATGGCAATCAAAAAGACTACAAAGATTGCTAATTGAAAAATACAGCACCAGCACAATGTTATTTAGTTTTTATATTTGTTTTCTTTTATTTATGAAGAATCAAATAAATGAGAACTTAAATAAGTTTATTGACTTTGATGTGTTAACTATTCTTCGCTTAAAAACAGGGCAAAAGGAATTATCGAAAATATATCCATTAAAAGGCAATCTTTGTACTCCCTTTCATTAAGAAACCTGGCCAAAGACAAGTTGGCATAAACTAACCAGTTTAGCCTCATGCCATCACATGGAAAGTTGGACTAAAATACAGCAACTAAACATGAAATTATCTGTCCCAACTCCCAACTCCCAATTTGAATAGAAAATAACTTTCTCCCAAGTTCAGTAACCTTTTTCTCAATCTAGAATAACTTTCTCCCAAATTAAAAAGAAAATAAAAAAGAAAATAAGTATAATGATAAAAAATACATCAACTAATAGCAAACATGGGAAAAGAAAATAAGCATAATGATAAAAAAAAAATAAGTATTATGATAAAAAACAAATACATCAATTAAGAGCAAACATTGGAAAAAATGAAAAAAATAATTCAGATTGACTAAATTTTACTTCATCTCAAAACTGCAAGTTGCATTTTTACTCTGTGCTTCTACTGTTCTACTTTCTTTTAAGGTTAAATTCAGATTGAATTCTACTATGCTTCTACTTTCTTCTATAGGTATAATAAATTCATATTCTGAATTTAAATTTAGATTGAAATCAGAAAAAATGCAAGTTTCTCAAATTCAGATTGAAATGGAAAAAATGCAAGTTTCAAGAATCTGATTCTAGATTGGTAAAAAAATAATTTAGCAACCAGTTTTGACAAAAGAGTAATGAGTGCTGCAGGAAACGCATAGCCAGTTTTGATGAAGTTCAGCAAGTTAGCATATATTAGTACAAACCTATTGTATGACAGTAAACCTTTACCCCAAAAATTTTAAATATAACTTAGCATACTGCATATAGCATAAACCTGTCCAGTTTATTCAACAACCAGTTTTGATAAAAAGACCCTTCAATTCTATTTCAGCAGATATGAACAAAAACAAAAACTCTGGAAAACATCACATAATCAAGTAATCTTCATTAATGCCTAAACAACCCCAAATAACGGAAAATGTTGAGAATTAAACAGGTAATTTACCCTTTTTTCATCCCTCTAGAAAACCCAATTTGATTCTAGTTTGTTTATGTAGCAACAATTTGATTCTAGTAATCCAAATTGGTCTCAGGCCATGAAAATGAAAAGTTAGGGTTTGTTGCAAATCCAGAATTTCAAACGAACAAGTATGGTTTTATGTAAATTGAAAATTAGGGTTGTTGCAAATCGAAATTGCATAGAGATAAGTGGGCAACAAAGAGCAGGAAAGCAAAATTGCATAGAAACTGATCTCTTACCCGAAGAGCGTGAAAGCGAAAAAGCTTGGTGGAGAAGGTAAAATGGAACCTGCGAAGAGCCCCTGCCAACAAAAGCAAATGGATATTAGTGATTTTCAAAAGCAAATTGAAAAAAGAATCGATTGCAAAGCTTGCAAACCTCACCACGAGATCGAAGTTCATGAGACTCTCATGGAAGGAGCAAGTGAAGATGGTAAGGGAGACCGATGACAAAGGCGAGAAATTGAAGAAATGGGAGGGACAATTCCGTCTTTTCCAATCTCAAACGCTCTTCAAATTTCATCCAACACTTCCTTGGGGGAGCTGCGGAGGAAATGCTTTGAAAGTGTTTGGGGGAGATGAAGTGCAGAGCGTTTTGCAAACGCTAATACACTGCCAAACACAGTAATGCAGAGCAGACCCTTAAGCCACTTGTTACTTGGCCACAAAAGTTTCGAATCAGGTCATTTTAATTTGCAGTTCAATGTCAAGTATTTATGAACAAGTTGATACGAAATTTCATTAAATATCAAATGATTTTGATTAAAGCACAAGTTCTAAGTCTCTTTTGGAGAGACAAATGTTGGTAAAACTAAATTATTAATGCTAAGAACTCACACCAATTCATCGATACTTAATACTACTCGTGCCATCAGTTTTCAAGTATCGTGAGAAGAATTGCATGAATGCAAATATAAAAGTAAGATGAGTTGTTAAACTAATTTTGACAATAAGAAAGTAAAAATGATTAGTTAGGAAATCTCTACAACAAAAACCTATAAGCTAAGCAAACCTATCAGCATTGCCAAGCTGCTACTAACAAGAATCACCATCCAGCCCTTGCTCGACCGAGTGGCCTCCCCGCTCCCCTGCCGGGAGGCTCCGAATGATGTCAGCACTCGTCTTGACACGACCATGAGAAATGCTACACACATGAAGAAAAAGTTGATCGCTAGAATTGCAAACTCTCGGTTTTCCAGAGCGGATTGAGTGCTTGCAACGCTTTCGACATCAGATCTGCGGTGTGAGAAACAGAGGACGTTACGAAAGTTTAAGGATCTGTTTGGCACAATCTTTTTGGAGTGTTTAATATACCGGTTTACAATTCCCAAGGAAACCGGTCCTTGTTGTCTCTTTGGAAATCCATAACGTTTAAAAAAACGCTCAACATTTCACCTAAATTTAAACTACTTTAGATTTTCATTAAAAATTTCATCTAGATTATAATCTTAAGCTAGATTAAAAAGTGAAATATCAAACAGGCCCTACATCATTTCTCTTTGATCATCTCAGATCCAATGGTAAAAGTCACACTATGTTTTCAGGAAATCAGACGTACAGGTATAGAATGCAAAAAGATTACGAGTAACAATTACCGAGTTATTAGTTGCCCCAATCGGCATCATTGATTCGCAAGGGAATTGGAATTGAATTAAGAAACTAAATGCACATGTATCTAAAGAGAAGCGTGTATTTATACCCACCTTAGCATCATGCTTTCACTGATCAAGGAATCCATTTGGGATGAAACCGCAGCTTTCCATAACTCCATGTCCTTGGTTTCCTTCTCCTATGGAAAAAAGAAGAAAAGGAATCAATCAACAGAAAAGAAAGCAAAAATTTTTAGTAACACCTAACATACAACAGCTAGAGTGCCATACCATGATCTCCTTCCAGTCAGAAAGTTCCCTTAGTTCCTTTTTCTCATTCTCTAGAATTGATGATATTCTATGTATGTCATTATCCAATTGTGGTATGATATGCCCTTGCCTTCTGCTTAGCTCTCGGAGATATTCCTCTAGCAAAGACAGGTTCAACTCTAATGACCTCACCTTCTGCATCAAAATCTTCAGCACTGAATCACTTGGTATTCTACTATTTGGATTTGGTCTTACTTCCGTTATAGGATGAAGCAAGTTCCCTGAATCGGCTAAATGTTGGGTTGAATCTGCATTGAAGGTTTTTCCATCATCGATCTTTTCTAACACTTCACCAGAATCAGATTTATTTTCAACTTCACTGCCCTTTTGAACCCCCATGGAGATAGTTGCCATTGCCACTGCAGTCTGATTAGGCTTTGACACTTGATTGGGAGCAGGTTCCTCAGGGGTTACCAATAGATCCTCAAGTAACCTTTCAATTGCATCAATGCCATACACCTCAAGCACACTCAAAGTACAATAGTGTTCTGAACCATAATGGCTGGTTAAGCTAAGGTTCAAGTATCTGACCCACTGAGGCTCCGGAAGAGCAAAGGTTTGAGCATGCTTCACATTTGAAGCCATGAAACTTCCCAGAAAAGACCACGTTTCAGTTGGGTAGGTCAAACTCCCTCGAAGCTCAAACTCCTTGAAATTGGAGGAGTGGTGCTCGAAATTTGCAATCTTTACCGCATCCACCAGGGTTTCCTCCGCAAGCTCAACCACTACAAATTTCCCTCTCACTGAACAAGCATTTATGAGGTACTTATCATGGTCCTTTCCCAGAATATTGCCAGCCCCTTTAGCTTCTTTATTATGACCCACCACCTTAGCACCCTTGGACGATGAAGCGTAGTTATACTTTGAGCCATCAAGCTCTACACGGTGAGTGATGTTCATTCGCCTGGTTGAGCCACCGGGCTTCTTTTCTTGCCTAGTTATGTTCCGAAACTCATCAAGATCTAAATAGCTATTCTGAGTATGTCGGGATGTGCTTCCATGGAGTTGGTCATCCAGCCCCACCCTAGCTCTATGGACTACTGCTTTGGGAGGTACCTGACACACTAAAGCAGTGTATCCTAAGATGTGAAGAACTAGCTCTTCAACCGCACTCTGTTGAAGCACACAGCTAGAATTCAAGAAATTGTGTCCTCCACCTTCAAAAACATCCAAGTTGCTTGACGTGTTCAGCTCGAACAATGGAACATCAGTGTAATCAGAAACCCTGAGTGCAGGTTGAACTACAACCTCTTTAACCTCATTTCTACTACTAACCTCTTTGGACGAACTGGTGTTAACAGGTAAGAGGTCATCTGCAGAGTCATAAACAGATTCCATTACTTACAGTCACGAAACCATTTCTAGCGAAAAGTAACGAGCAATTTGAGAGTGATCAGCCAACAAATTAGGTCAAAGAAATAAATTCACGCATAATTGCTAAAACATTGTTGACTGTATATAATAATCCCGATTTTGGTGGGACAGAAACCAGCACAGGAATATTAATCAAACAAATCTCAGAAGATTTTGACTAGAATCCAAAAATCAACAGCATATTGTCTCGGAAAGAAAGAAATCCCCACTTATAGTGAAAATCAGACAACTTGAGGTGAAATCAACAATCATATGATCTAGGTAGGGTTACCTCCTCTGGAATCACTCAAAGAAACCCCAAGGTAGAACAAGAAAGCAAGACACCAGACGACAGAGAAAAAGAGCTCAAAGAAGCTCCTCCTCCGCCTGCACTTATTGCCGTTGTTGACGTCGTCGTCTTTCTTGGACCTTCCATCTCTGCAGTTGCAGACCTTGAGATTTAACATGGCGTTTCGAGTCCGCCGCATCGTATCTCATCCGTAGACAAATTGGGAGAATTGTGGGTTGTATTTCGAATTCGGATAATACTATTTCTCAAGTTCTTCAAGATCAGGATGAGAGAGATGGAAGAGGAGACGTTTACGGAGGTTCCTCCATTTTTGTTTGAAGTTGCCTAATTTTCTCACAGGGACTCCACGCTCACTCATTCCATCGGCCGAAGGAGGGAGATCAGTTTTGGTTTTGGGCCATACAATCAGAGGTTATGTGCTAGAGCCTTACATATATATATATATATATATAGAGAGAGGGATTCACTCCGGTGAAAACCTCAAATTGTGGTAAAAACCCACGAGGACTACTTTATATCTTGGTTTTTTTGAAACCCGTGCTAAAAACCTCAATCACACGGTGACTTTACAACTCGGTTCAACCTAAAAACCGTGCTAAAAACTCCAGTTTTAAAATAACACATGACTTTATAGTTCGGTCAAACCGAAAAATCGTGCTAAAAAGCTAATGTTTTAAAATTACATAGTGACTTTATAGCTCGGTTTTATTCAAAACCGGGCTAAAATTTATGACTTTATAGATCGGTTCTATTCATAACCGGGCTATAAAGCAAGTGAACCGGGCTAAAAAGCCGGTCCTCACGGGTTTCTACCGCAATTTTGGTTTTCACCGGAGCGCATCCCTATATATATAGGGAAGGGTTCTAATGAAATGGATAATACAGTGTAACGGTGAAACGAATGAATATTGGGTCATATTCATATGAATATTATGTTATATGAATATATAAATATGAATATTATGTTGTGTGAATATGAATATGATTTAGGGATTGACTCCGGTGAAAACCTCAAATTGTGGTAAAAACCCGTGAGGACTACTTTATATCTTGGTTTTTTTGAAACCCGTGCTAAAAACCCCAATCACACGACGACTTTACAACTCGGTTCAACCTAAAAACGGTGCTAAAAACTCCAGTTTTAAAATAACACATGACTTTATAGTTCGGTCAAACCGAAAAATCGTGCTAAAAAGCTAATGTCTTAAAATTACATAGTGACTTTATAGCTCGGTTTTATTCAAAACCGGGCTAAAATTTATGACTTTATAGATCGGTTCTATTCATAACCGGGCTATAAAGCAAGTGAACCGGGCTAAAAAGCCGGTCCTCACGGGTTTCTACCGCAATTTTGGTTTTCACCGGAGCGCATCCCTATGATTTAAATATGGGTATATGAATATGTTATTATTTATATTCAAATAATATAAAGTGAATAACACCGTATTCATATCCACACACTACAATATTCACATATTCATATCCACATAATGTCATATTCATACTAATATAACGCAATATTCATTTGTTTCACCGTTTCATCGTATTCTTTGTTTCATTGGAACTCTTGCCTATATATATATAGGATTGAGTTCCGGTGAGAAGCTCTCCTTCCGGTGAGAAGGAAAGAAGACTTCTGATTGGCTGATACGGATTAAAATAATATTTTCTGTTTCGTTGTAAAAGGGGACGGGCGTGTGGGGCGCGTGTAAAAAATTAGGGGTATTTTTGTCTTTTTCGTGTGGAAGATATATCAGTTTACGTCTTTTCGATATCTTCTCCCTTTTTTTGGCTAATCTGTTCGCGTCTTGTCGATATCTTCTCTTTCCAAACTTAACTTCTCCATTATCGATATCTTCTCTCTGTTCTATATTTAAAACCTACCGTTTCTGTCTTTTCTCTTTCCAAACTTAATTTCTCCATTATCGGTGCATTGTAAGTTTGAATCGAAGTTTTTATTTTTCAGTTTCTTCTAGTCTCTATGTCTGTGTTGATTTCGAAACTCAAATCCTCCATTAACGGTTTTTTTATTTGCAGAGAAACTCTATTAGCGAGAGGCAAGTTGTTTATAATGGAAAACATCATCTTCGACGGTGGGCATAAATCTTCTTCTTTTTTTATGTTTTATTTTGTAAAAAAAGGTTTTACAGTTTATTATTATCATTCTTTTTCTATGTAGATGAAACAACAATGGCAGAGGTGAAGAGGAAAATTAAAAATGAAAAGGAAAAGAAGAAGATTATGAGAAAGAAGTGAGCGGTTGTTGAAGTTGGGGAAAGGCAAGAAACAAAAATGCCTTTGAGGAGTCAAGTTGTCACTCCCTATCTACTAAATTCAGGATTTGGGTTTGAATTAATCAACTATGTTGCTGAAGATACTTATGACCCTCTGTAAGTTTTTTTCTTATTATATTAGTTAAATATAATGGTCTTTGACAAAATGGGTTTGAGTTTGGTTCAGAGAGATAATTGAGTGTGGTTCATAGTGATAACTGAGTGTGGTTCAGAGATATAATGAGTGTGGTTCAGATAGATAACTGAGGATGGTTCAGATAGGGGAGTACGAGTGTGGTTCAGAGAGAGAATGAGTGTGGTTCAGAGATATAATAAGTGTGCTTCAGAGGGATAATGAGTGTGATTCTGAGATTTGTTCAGAGAGATAACTGAGTGTGGTTCAGATAGATAACTGAGGGTGGTTCAGAGAGATAACTGAGTGTGGTTCAGAGAGATAACTGAGGATGGTTCAGAAAGAGATTGATTGTGATTCAAAGATATAATGAGTGTGGTTCAGATAGATAACTGAGGATGGTTCAGATAGGAGAATGAGAGAGATACCTGAGTGTGGTTCAAAGAGAGAATGAGTGTGGTTCAGGGAGATAACTGAGTGTGGTTCAGAGAGATAACTGAGTTTGGTTCAGAGAGATAACTGAGTTTGGTTCAGAGATATAATGAGAGTGGTTCAGATAGATAACTTAGGATAGTTCAGATAGAGAATGAGTGTGGTTCAGAGATATAATGAGTGTGGTTCAGAGATATAATGAGTGTGGTTCTACGACATGTTCAGAGAGATAACTGAGTTTGGTTCAGAGAGATAACTGAGTTTGGTTCAGAGAGATAACTGAGTTTGGTTCAGAGATATAATGAGTGTGGTTCAGATAGATAACTGAGGATAGTTCAGATAGAGAATGAGTATGGTTCAGAGATATAATGAGTGTGGTTCAGATAGATAATGAGAGAGATATCTGAGTGTGGTTCAGAGAGGAGAACGAGTGTGGTTCTGATATATGTTCAGAGAGATAACTGAGGGTGGTTGATAGAGATAACTGAGTGTGGTTCAGAGAGATAACTGAGGATGGTTCAGAGAGAGATTTGATTGTGGTTCATAGATATAATGATTGTGGTTCAGTGAGATAATGAGAGAGATAATTGTGTTAGACTTTTCATTATATTTGTTCTTTCTTATCAAATTTGGTTGTAATGTTGATGTTTTAACAGGCAAGTTCTTTTCAAATTTAAAGAACAAAATGTTCCACGCATGGTGTTTCAATCATTGCTTTGTGGCCAATATGTTGATGCACAAGTGATTGATGCTTTTGTTAAAATTATTAACTGTCAAGAGGAATTTTTTGGGTATAAGAGATTTATTGCAACCTGCGATGTCAGTGTAAGTTATTGTATTTACATTATATTATTGAGTACTTTAATTTTATATTTCTCATTATATTATGTGAGTTTGTTTTATGTTTTTCAGGTGGGGTCGGTTGTTGGAATGGTGGGTGTGAGTTTTGAAAGCCGATTTAACATCTTTCGTACTAAGTTTGATCAGGTTCTTACGGTCTCAGGGTTTCCAAATTTGGCTCGAGTTAACTTTGTAAGTTTTTCTTAATAAATATCAATTAATTTTGTGTTTTATCATTTGTATTGATTATTTTAAAATTTTTTGTGTGTTTCCTTGTGCAGATTATGTTGCCTGTTCTTCATAATGCTCATTTTTATATTATATGCTTCAATTTTATTGGAAAAGAAGTTTTTATCATTGATAACATGAAGCTGTTAGTTGACTTTGACTCAAGATATTCTGATATTCCAACGGATGCTGTAAGTTTCTAATGTTTATATGATGTTTATTTTATTTTATTTTATTTTATTTTTAAGATATTGTTATTTTTTTATAATTGAAGTTCAATTTGATGAGTCACTACTTAGATCAGATGAATCTCTCCAACAAGACAGATCTTATTCGCAACTGCAAAGCGTACAGTCTTGGTTTAAGGTGGGCAACAACTGATAATTTTGTGGATTGCGGGGTGTATTGCATGCGTCATTTGGAGACTTTCACAGGGGCAAAACGGTGGCAGTGTGGCTTGTCAAACTATTGTCCCAGCACCCTTAAGGATCTTCGGATGGCTTATATGCATGTAATTATATGTTCATCTATCAATGAAGTGAAGGATTCTGTAAAGGAAAATGTTAGGATATATGTGGATGGTAATTGAGATGTTATCATGGGAGGTTGTAGGATTTTGCATTTTGGATTTGAAGTATTATGTAGTTTGGGGTGGAATGATTTTCTGATTGAACATTTTCATTTTCTGTTGAATGACTGGTTATTACATACTCCGTAACGTTTATCATATGTGTGTTCTTGTTTTGTTATGAGGATACTGCATGTGTGTTTCAGGAGATTATTAAATATTGGTTCAGAGATATAATGAATGTGTGTTTAGAGAGTTGATCAGAGAGATAATGAGTCTGGTTCATCAAATATTAGTGAGTGGTTCAGATAGATAACTGAGGATGGTTCAGAAAGAGTTTGATTGTGATTCAGTGATATAATGAGTGTGGTTCAGATAGATAACTGAGGATGGTTCAGATAGGGGAATGAGTGTGATTCAGAGATATAATGAGTGTGGTTCAGATAGATAACCGAGGATAGTTCAGATATGAGAATGAGAGGGATACCTGAGTGTGGTTCAGAGAGATAAGTGAGTGTGGTTCAGAGAGATAACTGAGTGTGGCTCAGAGAGATAACTGAGGGTGGTTCAGAGAGATAAGTGAGTGTGGTTCAGAGAGATAACTGAGTGTGGTTTAGAGAGATAACTGAGGATGGTTCAGATAGAGAATGAGTGTGGTTCAGAGTTCATATCTGAGTGTGTTTCAGGGAATTATTAAATAGCGGTTGAGAAAGGATAATTGGTTCACTATAATTCACAGCTATTGGTTCAGCATAATTAATATTGGTTCATCATAATTAATTACGGACAGGGTTTAAAAGAAACGGGGGGGGGGGGGGGGACCACCGAACCATGCTTTAAATTTCCTTCGGCAGGGGGTATTTTTGTCATTTTGTGTGCTGTATTTTCTGATATAACTTCCCATTTCCCCATTATCTGCAGTTGTGATCATTTTGAAATTTCATTTCTCTCTTTTCGTTTTAAACCCTACTCCAAATCTCTGAAGAGTCGATTCGGTCTCCAATCTCAAATACTCCTCTCTCGTGAAAAGGTAAGCTTGAATGAGAGTAATTTTTTGATTTTCTTCTATAGTTAGTTGTTGTTTCTTCGTTTATTTACTGTTTTTTCTTATTTTTTTTCTTACAGTTCAGCGCTGTTGATTAAAATGGAACTTCGGCTACTTGATGGTAATTATACTTGATTTTCGTTGTTTAAATATCTTCTTTTAAGTTGTTTCAATTCAATTTTTATTATTTAAACATCGATATTTATTTAGGGAAAATAGGTGCAAAGGTCTAAGTTTTTTTAGGAATATCTTATTGTTCTGGTTCATAAATTTTACTGTAACTGGGGCTGCTATCATGTATTAAAAGAAAGTTGTACATGGATATTATTGATATTTTTTTATTAATTTTGGTGTTTGTAGATGAAACCCCATTGGCAGTTGTTATGGACAAATTCAAACGTAAACCTGGGAATAATCAAGATTTGAAGAAGGAAAGGCAAAAGAAGAGGAAAATTGCTAAAGAATCAGAGTCTGACAGTGATGAAGCGGTTGTGGTGAAGGGAGAGCAAGATGTGAAACTTAGGACAAAAACTATTGTAACTGCTAAAGGAAATGTTACATACTTTAAGCTGGAATCCCCACACACGCTTATTTTTTGGTTGAATCATTTAAATCTTTAAATGATTCTCAATTAAAAAGCATTGAAGTGCTTGGGTTCAGTTCTCTGCTCAAGTTAGAAATGAAACATCTCCCACTGTTTTTGTCATTTTGGGCGGTGGATAACTTTGATGCAGATAGGGTTGCACTCATTACAGCTACTGGAGATACAATTTTCATCGAAGATGTTGATGTTGCAATTGCTTTGGGGTTGCCAATGGGGTCAATTCCAGTGCCTGTTGATCCTTCATATAACACAAGGAATGATGCATCATTATGTTTGTGGAAGAAATCTGTGGTTTCTGGGAACAAGAGGATCCACGCAGCTGATGTGGTGCGGGAGATGTTGGTTGATAAAGATGGTGGACAATTTTTCAAGACTTGTTTCACTATTCTTGTAATTTCTACGTTGATTGAAAGCAACACAAATGGCTCTGTCAATTTTAATTATTTTTATGTAGCTGAAAATGTAAAAAACATTAAAACCTTTAATTGGTGTGGGTTTTTGCTCGATCGTCTTGTTGAAACAAAAAAATCATGGGCACATAACAAAAATTCTATCTTCACTGGTTCAGTCCCATTCTTATTGGTAAGTGAGATAAATATTGAGCATTTTGTTTTTTTTTAGATATTTTCTGTTATATTTTTTTAATATCTTACAAATTTCTGTTATATTTTTTTTTGTTATCACAGTTCTTTTATCTTGATCGTGTTCGATTACAAAGGTAAGAGAAACCAAGATCATTGCCCAACTTTGTTAATTGGACAACTGCTTCAATTAAGGCAAGGGAAGGAGATGAAATGAGAGGCAATGGATTTGGATCTGGTCGTGTATTGCCAAGACTAGAGTTTGTTTCAGTTCCACAACAAGTCTCTACATTTGAAGAGCAAACTATGGGAGGTCCAGTAATATGTGGATTAATTGAAGGCCCACCAGAAAAAGTATGGTTAAATGAATTTTATTTTGATTACATAGTATGTGTTTCATTATAAATAATTAGTGTTGTTCAGATAAATAATGAATGTGGTTCAGATAAATATTGAGTGTGGTTCAGAGTAATAATGAATGTGTTTTAGAGGAATAATATGTAAAGACCAAAATATATTCTATACTATATAATTATTTTATTAGTTAAAATTATTTAAAAATGACTATTTATTCGTATGATCGGAAGAAAAACTTGTCCCCGAGCAAGGTCCATTTTATAAATCCTTCCGACTTCATTTTAAATTAGATTTTATTCGGAATCGAATTCCGTTTTTGAGTATTTGAATTTTAAAAATTATTTTCTTATCCGAAATGTTTTAATTCGATTTAAATTCTTAGCGTCGGGATTCCGCTTTATGAGCGGAAATTAGGAATCGAACGTCGGAAATTCGAATTTGTAAGGCGAGTGGGACCCTTCCATCTTATTTATATATATTATATTATTTTGCTTTTATTTTGTTTCTCTCTCTCTCCCCCATCTGCTGCTGCGTTTGGTCCCCCCTCCCCTGCAATGTAGTAGTACCTCCAACCCACACACACCCCTACCCTGCCTTCACTCCCCTCACGACACACCACCCACCCTCTCTGCACTCACTGCCCTCTCCCCTGTGCCCACACACCAACCCCATATATATATATAAACACAAACCCTCATTTTCTCTCCCTCACCCTCACTTTCCTGTAAACACTCCAGGAGGAAACCACAAAAAAACCCTCCTTGCCGCAACTCCTTTCACCACCAAGAGATCACCTTTCTTCCTCCATTCCTCCTGTTTTCCCTTCAAGCCTCACTCTATCAGCTAGCCGGCGTTGCAATCTCCCATTCCAGGCATCCAGAAGGAGCCCAAAAGGTCGTCGGAGTCGCCAGCGCAGCCGAGGAAAGCTCCCTTCCCCTATTTTGTTTTTGGCAAGCGGTAAACCTTCGTCCTTCTTCCTCTTCGCTTCAACCATTGAAATCGACCCTTTTACTCATCCCTCTTTCTCCCTAGGCCAAGAGGAGCCTCTCTCGGACACGAAGGAGCCGTCGTCGGAGCCACCACCCCTCCTCTCCCCTGTTTCGGAGCCGACAAGGTAAACTCCTTCGTTCTCGTTCTCCGTCTTCAATCCGTGTAAAAGATCCTCTTTTAACACACTCTCTGTTGCCCTAGACCCGAAACAAGCTACGTCTCCCCGTCGCTGAAGCACTGCGCAGCCACGAGCAACCTCGCCGGAGTCGTCACCCGAAGCTCGGTAAATCTCTCCTCCTCTTTCCCTTCTTGTTGTCGCTTTATCACTTTTGAGCCGTTGGTGATCGGAATTCCACTCCGATCTCCGGGGTGGCAGCTGGAGGCCAACGGGCCGCCGGAAGCGAAGGAACCCCTCCCTCTCTTCCCCGTCGCTGCCCCGCTTCTCCTTTGATGGTCAGAGGTTGAAGACAACCTCTTGGGCCTGTCTTCTTGGGCTGGGCCGGGTTATAACCCACACCCAGATCCCCTTCTCCTTTCTCCTTGCCACGCTGGCGCCCTGTCAACTGGGTCCCTCCATTTTTTTAATTTGCTGGCTTGGATGCGTTCTGGTGGGTGGGATGGCTTTAGGCCTGTTTTCTTGGGCCTGTTTCGTGGGCCGGGTATGCCCTTTGCCTTCGGATCCCTCTTTTTTTTTTCCCTCTTACCCGTTTGCCATCCGGATCCCTCTTTTTTTTTTCTCTTTTTCCTTTGCCTTACCTTGGATCTGGTCTTTTGTGGGTGGGCCCTTGCCTTCGGGTATTTCAACTGGGCCGATTGTTTGGGATTCTTTTATCTTGTTTAACTCATATATGGTATATATGTATATGTTGATAGTTATATAATTATTTTTTTAGTAATTATTGTTATTATTATTATTATTATTATATGTATTATCATTATTATTATTATAAATCTGAGTTTTAAGAAAATAAAGTTGGGAAGTATTATATTATAAAATGAATTTAATATGTTTTAGTTGAGAACCTTAAAAGGTTTTACTTATAAAATGGGAGGTATTACTTTACTTAATATTATATTATAAGTAATTGTTTTAAAAGGAGCTTCTATGTTTTGGAAATATATTCTTTTGAGAATTTTGTTGGAAAGCGATGTGTTAGAAAATTTTGTCATAGCAACTTTGACCGGGTGGACCTAGATTTGGGTATTCGGATAATTTCTCGGAATCTAGTTATTTTCTTTTATGATTTGCTTGTGGAAAGTTTCCATGTGTTAAATAGTATAATAATATCTCATGGCGCCTTATTCGCTTATATATTAGGTGATTGTTGATTTCTTGGATTCTGCTTCTACCGTATCTTTTGCTGTTCGGCTTACTCAGGTAAGTTCCTTTATGGGCTTACTCAGACTCGAAAGAGTATACCTGCTTGTGAATATATGACATACTAGGTGTTGCATAAGCATTAAAGCATTCCATGTAGTATCATGCTAGGATTGCACCTATGAATGAGCATTCGGTTACTTTGTGTGATTGAAACAGATCGGCTGTTATCTGTGATAGTCCTAGAGTCTTTGCTAGGGTCATAGGGTAGCCCAGCCCCATCGGGTGCCCTGAGTCTATCGAGTCGATATGGGCATGATGATAGCCCAGCACCATCGGGCATGAGTATGACTTATGATATGATGATGAGATATGATATGATATGCTATAGCATCGAACTGGCCAGTCTCTGCACTAACGGAAAGGGGTGCAGAGGTAGGAGAGGGATATGCCATTTGGCATTCTTTGGGCGCCTTTACAGTCTTTTCTGCATACTGTAATTAGGTTCATGTTAGTGTGATTTTATTTCTGTATCTGCATCATCTTTATATTAGCGTATGTGTATGTTTGCTTGCGGGACAGGGTGCGTTGGGGTCTCGATCTGATCCCGCTCGCACCGCATTTTTTTAGGTATAATTGCTCTTTGTCTCTATGGCGTGGGAAACCCCGGGCGCTTGCAAAGAATCTGTCTAACCCCGCTAACTCGGCCTTACAATTTCATAATTATGTGTTTTGGTTTTGACCCGGCCTTGCCGTGACAAGTTGTACTCTACTTCCGCTTTTCTTTAGTTTGCAAACGAATTTCCGCGGCTTAGACTTAGGACGGCTCGAAGATTCCGCGTGGCCCTCAGGCTATTTTGGGGTCCGAAATCCCCACTTTAAAATACTAATCTTGAGTTTTAAAACCTCGACCTGTACTCGAATTGCAAGATCCGAACGAAGGTACCCAACCTTCGAAACGTAACCCGGGTATCTATATTCGGGCCGTTACAAAGTTGGTATCAGAGCGAGGTTTTGCAATTTGGGTACCAAAGGGTCGAGTGTATGTTTTGAAAACCGCCCACGAATTTCAAAAGTTTTGAAAGAGTTTCAAGGGGCAAAATGAACTTAATATGTCTAACACAAATGAACCTAATATGAACTTGGCCTTAAAATGGAGTAAAAATCAACCAATGGGGATCGAGTGGGTAGAATGACGTTAGACCATCCCTATTGGATGTAGATCGGGAACGGGTAGGCAAAACATAGCTTACTCTTTACAGATGGGCTTAAAAGGCTCAAAGGAATTGAACTGCGGTGGTTGGAGTGGCGAGTTAGGTAGAGGCCGTGAGGTATTTGCCCCTCCGGTCGGTCGCTCCTCGAAGAGCGACCTTAGGTAGCTTGACGTGTGTATTTATACCAATTGGGCCTGAGGGCGATCTCCCTCGAAGGAGATCATTGCAAATATTCTTGAATGCTTCTGTGCTGAGTGATGACTCTGGGTATGCAGCATGGTCGACACACGACGTGGGACCGTCGGGCGTAGGGGCCCAGTGCGCAGAGGCAGAGGACGACCTCGCCGAGTTGTAGGTGACAGGATAGACGATGATGTTCAGGATCTCGGGTGTGAGGAGGTCCCCGCCCCCCAGCCAGAGGAGATCCTGTGACAGATGGATAGGGCGACCCTGATTGAGATGTTGAGAGAGCTGGTCGGAGACCCTCCCCAGGTACACCTGAGTTACAGACCCCTGTCGAGCCGCCAGCTGAGCCGGTTAGAGAGACCCCCATTGGACAGCTAGTCGCACCAGCCCCCATCGATGTGCGCCCTGAGAAGCACATCCACTGGGTTCGATCCTTGGCACGCTGCAGCCCGCCACACTTCTTGGGAGAGGACGGGGCAGACATCGAGGCATGGCTTCGACAGATCGACAACATCTTTGACTTCATCGGCGCTTCTACTTCGGAGCGTCAGAGGTTGGCAGCGGGACTTCTGAGAGATGACGCATTTCTTCGCTGGACCGTCTGTAAGACGGGCCAGACAGAGTGGAGCTACGAGGAGTTTCGAGCACTGATGCTCCGGGAGTATTGTCCGCCAGGGACACAGACAGCTAGGGAGGTTACCTTCATGCGTGCTACTTACGACCCATCCCGCCCTGTATCGGAGGTCATTCGCCAGTTCAAGAGGGATCCGATCCATTGCGCTCACCTCTGTCCCACTGATGAGAGTCGTATCCGCTTGTTGTCCATGAGGCTGCCGCTAGAGATTCTTCTACACGCATCTAGTTTGGGAGCTGTTCCGTTCGATCGCTTTCTGGAGGTCATGATGATGTATGAGCAGCAGAGGATCTTGACTACTACTGTGTATGCCCCCTCTCGCCCCGCGGCGAAGAGGCCCGTTGACACGAGATGGGATACGAGCTCCCGAAGAGCCTTCCGCAGAGGATTCAGAGGAGGGATGTCGAGAGTTATGCCACCCCCAGCACCACCAGTGGCTAGTTGAGGTGCTAGCGTCCGGAGCATTACATGCTATGGTTGTTCTGAGTTCGGTCATTACCAGAGAGACTACCCTGATAGATCTACCAGATGTTACACTTGTGGAGGTATGGGACACAGAGCTACACGCTGCCCCTAGGGTGGTAGGACCCCACCAGCTCCACCCGCACCTAGACTTCCCGCTGCTCCCTAGCCCCCGCTTCTGACTTACTCCCCGAGGCAGGGGAGAGGCAGCACCGCCGTTAGAGGTCGATCCGGAGGACGTGGCAGAGGTTCAGCTAGAGGGGGACGTTGGCCATTTGGGCCCGGGACAGGCAGAGGATCATCATCCGCAGGACCCTCTGGGTCAGGTTATGGGAGAGGACAGACATCTGGAGCTTCTGGTTCTACATTGCCCCCACCACCCCGTGTTTTCCAGATGAGAGTTGAGGATCGATCCGCTCCGAGTGCCTCATGTACTATATTTCTCCGAGATGACTGTTTGAGTATTCTTTTTGACAGGGTGCCACACACTGCTTCATAGCAGAGTCGTGCGTCTCTAGGTTGAGCCTGAGCTGCACGAGGGGTCCGCCCTTGACTGTGGGTATGCCGGATGGTGCTAGGATTAGGACGAATCGTGAGATCCTAGGTTGCCCCATCCGTATAGGAGAGCGAGAGTGGCCCGCCGATCTGATCATGATGGCCTTGAGGACCCACGACTTGATTCTCGGGATGGATTTCATGGACCACTATAGGGTGATCATCGACTTGTGGATGAGGACCGTGTCGATTTTAGCAAAGGATGGCACCGAGCACCAGGTTTGGGGTAGTGACCCTAAGAGGAATGGGGCACTGATCAGCGCAGTTCGAGCAGCGAGATTTCTTGACCAGGGTTGCATGGGATATTGGTGTTATGCTTTGGAGGTGGATCGAGGCCGACCCGCCATGTCTGAGGTACCCGTTGTCCGAGACTTCACCGACGTCTTCCCCGATGAGTTACCCGGACTACCCCCGTAGAGAGAGGTCGACTTCGCTATCGAGTTAGAGCCGGGCACCAGGCCCATTTCCCGAGTACCCTACAGGATGGCATCCACAGAGATGGCTGAGCTTAAGGCTCAGCTTGAGGAGTTAGCCGAGAAGGGCTATATTCGTCCGAGCGCATCACCATGGGGAGCTCCAGTGCTGTTCGTTAAGAAGAAGGATGGTTCGTTGAGGTTGTGCATCAATTACCGCGAGCTGAACCGGGCGACGGTGAAGAACCGTTACCCGCTTCCGAGGATTGACGACCTGATGGACCAGCTTCAGGGTGCAGTGATCTTTTCGAAGATCGACTTGAGATCGGGGTATCATCAGCTCAGAGTGCGATCAGAGGACATCCAGAAGACCGCCTTTAGGACGCGGTATGGGCACTATGAGTTTGTGGTCATGCCTTTCGGGCTGACCAGTGCACCAGCGACCTTCATGGAGCTTATGAACAGGGTGTTCATAGACTATCTGGACAGATTTATCGTGGCATTCATCGACGACATCTTAGTGTACTCACGGAGCCACGAGGAGCATGAGCAGCATCTGAGGATTGTTTTGGAGACGTTGAGGAGGCATCAGCTGTTCAGCAAGTACAGCAAGTGTGAGTTTTGGATTCCCGAGTTGACCTTCTTAGGTCATGTGATCTCAGCAGCTGGAGTCGCCGTGGATTCGGCGAAGATTGATGCCATCGTTGCTTGGAAGGTGCCCAAGAACGTCCGAGACATCCGTTCCTTCCTAGGATTGGCCAGCTAGTACCGTCGCTTCGTTCAGGACTTCTCGAGGATCGCTCGACCGATGACACAGCTGACACGGAAGGACGTTCCTTTCGTTTGGAGTGAGGAGTGTCAGGCCAGTTTTGAGCTTCTCAAGGAAAAGCTGACGACCGCACCAGTTTTGGCTCTACCTGATGGGACTGAGGACTTCGTGATCTATACAGATGCTTCGCGAGCTGGTTTGGGATGCGTTCTGCACCAGAGGGATCGAGTTATCGCTTATGCTTCACGTCAGTTGAAGCCTGGAGAGGAGACCTACTCCACACATGATCTTGAGCTGGCAGCTGTAGTGCATGCTTTGAAGATCTGGAGACACTATCTGTATGGTACTTCATACAAGGTGAAGACAGACCACAAGAGCTTGAAGTACATCTTCACCCAGAAGGAGCTCAACAAGAGGCAGAGACGCTGGTTAGAGCTCCTAAAGGATTATGATTTGGAGATCATCTATCATCCCGGGAAGGCCAATATGGTGGCCGATGCGCTCAGTCGGAAGACTCATCAAGAGGTGATTATGGCCAGATTGACAGCACAGCGTAGATTGCAGGCAGAGTTGATGTCATGTGACATAGAGGTATGGATTCAGCGAGAGAGGGGTCAGCTATCCTTCCTCGAGATTCACTCAGAGTTGACAGATGAGATTCACAGAGGACAGGCAGATTGCCCTAAGGTGGCAGCCCTGAGAGAGCGGATGGCACAGGGACGAGCTGGAGAGCTTATGGAGAGAGCCGATGGGTTGCTGACTTTTGCTGAGCAGAGTGGTAGTACCCTCTACGCTAGATCTAAGGCAGAGGATTATGCAGGAGGCTCATACCACCCCTTATTCGGTCCATCCAGGGACGAATACGATGTACCAAAACTTGAGGAGATCCTACAGGTGGCAGAGGATGCGAGCGGATATTACAGATTTTGTCGCCAGATGTCAGATATGTCAGCATGTCAGGATTGAGCATCAGAGGCCATGTGGCTTGGTCAGATCGCTTTCAGTTCCCGAGTGGAAGTGGACGGATATCTCCATGGATTTCGTCACTGGGTTGAGGAGAGATGTGAGAGGGTTCGATGCTATTTGGGTCGTGGTCGACAGACTGACCAAGTCGGCCCATTTCATTGCCATTCAGGAGACATGGCCGGTTGCGAGACTAGCAGACGAGTTCATCCGACAGATTGTGAGACTCCACGGGGTTCCCGAGAGGATAGTTTTTGACAGAGATGGCCGCTTCACGTCGAGGTTCTGGCAGCAGATTCATGATGCCTTGGGGACTCATTTGCATTTCAGCACTGCTTATCATCTGCAAACAGACGGGCAGAGTGAGCAGACGATCCAGACTCTAGAGGATATACTGAGATCCTGCGTGTTGGAGAGGGGCGACCATTGGGTCAGATTCTTACCGTTGGTCGAGTTCTCGTACAACAACAGCTACCATTCTTCGATCGAGATGGCACCCTATGAGGCACTGTATAGGAGGCGCTGCAAGTCACCAGTATGTTGGGACGAGCCCGCTGACACCACAGCTTCGTTGCCAGAGATGGTTCGAGAGACAGTCGATCAGGTCGGATGCATACGGGAGCATATGAGGGTCGCTCAGGACCGGCAGAAGAAGTATGCGGACCGCAGACGGACAGAGCTCGAGATTGAGGTTGGATCACATGTATGGCTTAGAGTGTCGCCGACCAGAGGAGTTCGCCGCTTTGGCATCAAGGGCAAGCTGAGCCCTAGATTTGTGGGACCGTTTGAGATTCTCGAGAGGGTCGGCGAGGTCGCATACCGTTTAGCCCTACCCCCATCGTTAGCCGGAGTGCACGATGTGTTTCATGTGTCCTAGCTTCGGTGATATGTCCCCGATCCGAGTCATATCCTTGACCATTCCGATCTCCGGATAGAGCCCGACCACACCTATGTAGAGAGCCCAGTTAGGGTACTTGACCGTCGAGTCAAGAAGTTGAGGACCAAGGAGGTTCCTCTTCTTCTGGTCCAGTGGTCTAGGAGGAGTCCCGAGGAGGAGACTTGGGAGAATGAGGATAGCCTTCGGTCGAGTTATGGGAGTGTCTTAGACGAGCTCTTAGCATCTTATGTTGAGCCGAGTGTTGACCTATCCTTGACCTCGTGAGCTAGTGGTGAGCCTTAGTAGCCTTTTATTTCGGGAATGGGCATTTCTGTGATTTTGTGTGCTTATGATTGCTTTCTCTGTGCAGATTCTATGCTGAGATATGTGGCTAGAGATCGGTTCTCATGGCTTGCGTGCTGATGTGCTTGATGTGACGTCCGTTGGGACTTATGATGCTTTTGTACGATGTCGAGATACTTTATGACTCGTAGTATGATGAGACCTTGTCGCCATTTTGGCACGTTTTGAGACACTAGTATTCCTCATGTTGTGTTTTAGACCGTTTTTGCGATGAGCGGTTTGACTTGTTGAGACTATCTCCTTGATGTTTGAGACTTACCACGTGAGAGGTGGTTGATATTATGGTAGCTATCTATGCATGAGTTGATGAAATTACGACTTTATGAACCTTGATGGGTTGGAATTGGTGATTGAATGACTTGGAACATAAGAAGAGAATTTGGGATTAGCCCTTAGAGGTGGATTATTCCACCTCTCGCAATCTGAAATTTCTGGAATTGGCATCGGATTTGAAAACCTTGAGCAGTTTTGAAAAGGACCATTTTGGGTTTTATTAAAGAGTAAACGCTATCTAGAATTCCGTGATTTTGAGGTCAAACTTTCCATTTAAAACGCTTTTGAACCCTCCCGGACCTAAGTATATGCTTTTGAGTTATGATACGGCCGAGAAGTCGGGGCAGGGATGGGATAAGGGCCCATATCCTATACTTGCTCCAGCCAATTGGGAGTAGCATGATCACGTCAAAGATACTGCGAGAATCTCATATGGGCCCTTATGAGATACTTACGGGATCGATGGCATGATTCTCGGACTCACCTCTTTCCAATCCTTCCCATTTCTTTAGAATGATTTTAGTCTCGGGGACGAGACTTGTTTTTAGAGGTGGATAAATGTAAAGAGCAAAATATATTCTATACTATATAATTATTTTATTAGTTAAAATTATTTGAAAATGACTATTTATTCGTATGATCGGAAGAAAAACTTGTCCCCGAGCAAGGTCCATTTTATAAATCCTTCCGACTTCATTTTAAATTACATTTTATTCGGAATCGAATTCCGTTCTTGAGTATTCGAATTTTAAAAATTATTTTCTTATCCGAAATGTTTTAATTCGATTTAAATTCTTAGCGTCGGGATTCTGCTTTATGAGCGGAAATTAGGAATCGAACGTCAGAAATTCGAATTTGTAAGGCGAGTGGGACCCTTCCATCTTATTTATATATATTATATTGTTTTGCTTTTATTTTGTTTCTCTCTCTCTCTCACTCTCTCCCATCTGCTGCTGCGTTTGGTCCCCCCTCCCCTGCAATGTAGCAGTACCTCCAACCCACACACACACCCCTACCTTGCCTTCACTCCCCTCACGGCGCACCACCCTCCCTCTTTGCACTCACTGCCCTCTCCCCTGTGCCCACACACCAGCCCCATATATATATATACACAAACCCTCATTTTCTCTCCCTCACCCTCACTTTCCTGTCAACACTACAGGAGGAAACCACAGAAAAACCCTCCTTGCCGCAACTCCTTTCACCACCAAGAGATCACCTTTCTTCCTCCATTCCTCCCGTTTTCCCTTCAAGCCTCACTCCATCAGCTAGCCGGCGTTGCAATCTCCCATTCCAGGCATCCAGAAGGAGCCCAGAAGGTCGTCGGAGTCGCCAGCGCAGCCGAGGAGAGCTCCCTTCCCCTGTTTCGTTTTTGGCAAGCGGTAAACCTTCGTCCTTCTTCCTCTTCGCTTCAACCATTGAAATCGACCCTTTTACTCATCCCTCTTTCTCCCTAGGCCAAGAGGAGCCTCTCTCGGACACGAAGGAGCCGTCGTCGGAGCCACCACCCCTCCTCTCCCCTGTTTCGGAGCCGACAAGGTAAACTCCTTCGTTCTCGTTCTCCGTCTTCAATCCGTGTAAAAGATCCTCTTTTAACACACTCTCTGTCGCCCTAGAACCAGAACAAGCTACGTCTCCCCGTCGTTGAAGCACTACGCAGCCCCGAGCAACCTCGCCGGAGTCGTCACCCGAAGCTCGGTAAATCTCTCCTCCTCTTTCCCCTCTTGTTGTCGCTTTATCACTTTTGAGCCGTTGGTGATCGGAACTCCACTCCGATCTCCGGGATGGCAGCTGGAGGCCAATGGGCCGCCGGAAGCGAAGGAACCCCTCCCTCTCTTCCCCGTCGCTGCCCCGCTTCTCCTCTGATGGCCAGAGGTTGAAGACAACCTCTTGGGCCTGTCTTCTTGGGCTGGGCCGGGTTATAACCCACACCCGGATCCCCTTCTCCTTTCTCCTTTCCACGCTGGCGCCCAGTCAGCTGGGTCCCTCCATTTTTTAATTTGCTGGCTTGGACACGGTCTGGTAGGTGGGATGGCTTTGGGCCTGTTTTCTTGGGCCTGTTTCGTGGGCCGGGTATGCCCTTTGCCTTCGGATCCCCCTTTTTTTTGCCCTCTTACCCGTTTGCCATCCGGATCCCTCTTTTTTTCTCTTTTTCCTTTGCCTTACCTTGGATCTGGGCTTCTGTGGGTGGGCCCTTGCCTTCGGGTATTTCAACTAGGCCGATTGCTTGGGATTCTTTTATCTTGTTTAACTCATATATGGTATATATGTATATGTTGATAGTTACATAATTATTTTTTTAGTAATTATTGTTATTATTATTATTATATGTATTATCATTATTATTATTATAAATCTGAGTTTTAAGAAAATAAAGTTGGGAAGTATTATATTATAAAATGAATTTAATATGTTTTAGTTGAGAACCTTAAAAGGTTTTACTTATAAAATGGGAGGTATTACTTTACTTAACATTATATTATAAGTAATTGTTTTAAAAGGAGCTTCTATGTTTTGGAAATATATTCTTTTGAGAATTTTGTTGGAAAGCGATGTGTTAGAAAATTTTATCATAGCAACTTTGACCGGGTGGACCTAGATTTGGGTATTCGGATAATTTCTCGGAATCTAGTTATTTTCTTTTATGATTAGCTTGTGGAAAGTTCCATGTGTGAAATAGTAGAATAATATCTCATGGCGCCTTATTCGCTTATATATTAGGTGATTGTTAATTTCTTGGATTCTGTTTCTACCGTATCTTTTGCTGTTCGGCTTACTCAGGTAAGTTCCTTTATGGGCTTACTCAGACTCGAAAGAGTATACCTGCTTGTGAATATATGACATGATAGGTGTTGCATAAGCATTAAAGCATGCCATGTAGTATCATGCTAGGATTTCACCTATGAATGAGCATTCGGTTACTTTGTGTGATTGAAACAGAACGGCCGTTATCTGTGATAGTCCTAGAGACTTTGCTAGGGTCATAGGGTAGCCCAGCCCCATCGGGTGCCCTGAGTCTATCGAGTTGATATGGGCATGATGATGGCCCAGCACCATTGGGCATGAGTATGACTTATGATATGATGATGAGATATGATATGATATGCTATAGCATCGAACTGGCCAGTCTCTGCACTAACGGAAAGGGGTGCAGAGGTAGGAGAGGGATATGCCATTTGGCATTCTTTGGGAGCCTTTACAGTCTTTTCCGCATACTGTAATTAGGTTCATGTTAGTGTGATTTCATTTCTGTATCTGCATCATCTTTATATTAGCGTATGTGTATGTTTGCTTGCGGGACAGGGTGCGACCTGTACTCGAATTGCAAGATCCGAACGAAGGTACCCAACCTTCGAAACGTAACCCGGGTATCTATATTCGGGCCGTTACATAATATGTGTTGTTTAGAGAGATAAAGAATGTGGTTAAGAGAGATAACTGAGTGTGGTTCAGGGGGATAATTAGTGTGGTTCAGAGAGAATAATGAATGTGGTTCATAACTGTTGAGAAATATACAAAGAAAACTGGGTCATTATAAATAATTTATGTGGTTCAGCATAAACTGCTAGTAATTGTTCAGCATAAATTGCTTGTAGTTGTTCATTAGTTCAGCATATGAAATTAAAGTAGTTCAAATTGGAAATAATTACGAAGTGGTAGTGGTTCAACATTGATATTAGTATGTGGTTCAGCATTAATATTACAAATTTTTTATATCATTTCTCAACAGTTATCTGAAGATAAAGAAGCTGTCAATGAGGACAATACAACGGATCATGTAGAGGTTGTATGTGAGGAAGTTTTGAAGGACCATGCTCAGTTATTTGAAGGTCCTAATAAAGATGTAAGTTTTGTTTTAAAATTTATTTACAAAATTGAGTTATAATTATAATATTATTTAAGTATATAACAAAATTTTTACTTCTTTTTGCAGGGGTTTAAAGAGAGATACAAGTCTGAGATGTGTTTACTGGTTAAAACAATTTCAAATATTGTAGAATTGACAACTGAATCTATTTCTCGAAAAAATGAAGATGTGGAGATTAGTTATTTGAATCATGCTGCAAAGCGGATTGTTTGTGAACAACCTTCAAGCTCTCCTGAAATTAATTTAACACCAGATGAGTTTGCAGACAATCCTGAAATTGATAGGCTTATGCGGATTGTTGACATTGCTATTGCCAAGAAAGAAGAGATGGACAAAATTCGGCTTTCTGATCCATTGTGGAATCTTGGGCTCACACCTCCTGGGAATAGTCCAACAATTGCAGAAGTGTTTAGGACTGTTGAAAAAACATTTCTAAAGATCCCTGAAGATGACATCCCTGCTGTTTTTCAGTCTCCTACAGAGGATCAACCAGTGGTTGCTGAGACCAATGCTCTTAAAAATCCTCTTCAGGGGTTAGCTGATGCTGATGCAATTCAATCATTAAAGAAGAATGTAAGTCATTTAACAATGTTTAATTTAAATCTTTATATTTGTTATATAAATTTTTTTAACATGTATTAATAATTTATTAGGGTTCTGAAAAAGCACCAGTAGAGACGGCCCCCCAAGTGATTGAACCAATAGAAACTGATATTTCAAAGGTAATTTTTAAATATTTTTATTTTAATATGTTTCTTTAATTATATTTATTTATATTGTATTTCAAAATAATGTTTCTATTTTTTTTCTCTTCATTTACAGGGGGTTTCTACAGATGCTGGTGCACAAAAGAAGAAAACAATTTTGAAAATCCCATTGCCAAAGGTTTGTAGAAAGGCCAATATTTTTTTTTCTCTTCATTTTATAAGGGGTGAATGAAGTTTTTTTATTTTATATTTAAGTATGCTTTTATTTTCTTTATTATATTTTGATAAATTTATACTGCAGGACGACAATAAAACAAAAGCCAATGTTGAAAAAAGGGTTCAACCATCGAGGGATATTGGGCCATCAAAAGAAATGAGGAGCCCATTTAATGATAGATTTGTTAATCCTGCTCCCCAGAGGAAGTGTGCTTTTGCTATAAAGCTATACAAATATGTGTCAGAAGTTGAAGAGGATGCATTGTAAGTTGTTCATGATTTTAAATATAATAGATTCAGGAAAGATATATATTTGGTTCAGCATATATAGAAAACATATTATTTGTTTCAGTAATTTTTTAGTGTGCTTCAGCTATAAATATCTGTGTGGTTCAGTAGTAATATTTTAGTCTATGTTCAGAAACATAAATGTTTGTTTTTCAGCAATATTATTTATTTTGTGGTTCAGGGAAACTTTTTTCAGCTACAAAAGCATCGTAATCCCCCGGGTTACGATGCAGTCACTACAATTTGATCAGTATGTTGATGCTCAAATTATTGATTCGTGGAGTTGTATTCTAAATTATGAAGAATCTCATCGCGAATATGAATCTATTAAAAGATTCTTTGCCACCTGTGATCTTAGTGTAAGTTAAGATTTTAATTAATTTTGTTGATTGTATTAAATTATGTTAAGTTTTTTATTTAAATGTTTTTCATATATTCCCAGGCAAACTCAATTGTGTACCCCACGAAAGGTGACATTGAAAATAGATTTAAAGTATTTCGTGAGAAATTTGATGAACTTCTTACAGTCAAATGTCCTACAAATTTGAGCGAAATTGATTTGGTATGTTTTATTTAAAATTCATTTTATATGTTTATATTTGTTTATATTTGGTTCAGAGAGAGAGTGATAGTGTTCATAGAGATAAATTGTGGTGGTTCAGAGAAATAAGTTATATTGGTTCAGACCGATAACTATGTGTGGTTCAGACAGATTACTGAGTGAGGGTCAGAGAGGTAAGTGATAGTGGTTCAGAGAGATAAGTGAGTGTTCAGACAGATAAATTGTAGTGGTTCAGAGAAATAAGTTATAGTGGTTCAAAGCGATAACTAAGTGTGGTTGAGACAGATTACTGACTGAGGTTCAGAGAGATAAGTGATAGTGGGTCAGAGAGATAAGTGATAGTTGTTCAAAGAGATAACTGAATATGGTTCAGAAGGATAATCCGAGAGATAACTGAGTGTGGTTCAGTATACTTACAGTAACTCTTGAAATATTAATTATATTTGTTTTTTTTGACAGATTATGTTTCCAATTCTACCAACACAACACTTTTATATTATATCTGTCAATTTCAAGACAAAAGATGTAGCTGTAATTGATAACATGAAGCTGACAGTGGACTTTCATCTCAAATATGCTAATATTCCAAGAGTTACTGTAAGTATATTTATTCTTTTGTATAAATGGTTTTTATTTAACAATTTATCTTATCTATATACTAATTGTTTTTTTTAATTGAAGGTTAATTTTCTAAACAAGTATTTGGATTTGAAGAATTTGAAAGCCAAAGTAGACCTTGTTCGGAATTACAAACCATACTTAATGGAATTAAGATGGGCAACATCAGACAATTTTGTTGATTGTGGCGTCTTCTGCATGCGTCACATGGAGACATTTATGGGGAGCAACGGACCTCATTGGAATAGTGGATTTTCAAAGAATTCTACCAAAACATTAATCAATCTCCGGGAGCTTTATATGCAGGCAAAGTCTTCTATTAATGAAGTGAAAGATAATATTTTGGGAAAAATTAAGAATTTTAGCCCAGGGTTAACAAAAATAGGATGGTGTATAAAGTAAATTTGTAAAGGATGGATAATATTTCTGAACAGTTTTATTTTTGTATTTGACAATTTTATATAATTCATGGGATTGTGTAGTTCTTATAACAGATAGTGGTTCAGAGTGAGATACATGAGTGTGGTTCAGAGAGCTGACTTAGTGTGGTTCAGAGAGATAATTAGTGTGGTTCAGATAGATAACTGTGTGAGGTTCAGCATAGTAGTGGGGTCAATGATTCAATCCATCTCAAAGAGAATCATTGGTTCAGAGAGATAACTGAATGTGGTTCAGAGATATAACTGAGTGTGGTTCAGATAGATAAATTTGAAGGGATAAGTAAATGTGTGTATTAAATGATTTTTGTGTGAACGTAGCATTGGTTCAGAAGGATAACAGTAGTGGTTCAGAGAGAGATAGCTGAATGAGGTTTAGAGAGATGATTGAGTGTGGTTCAGAGGAATAATTAGTGTGGTTCGGCACTACAACTTATTTTATATATTGGGGCAGGGGAGTGGGGTGTTTCGAAGTTTATGAAATTTTAGTTCAGCATAAATATTTTTGTGGTTCAGGAGTTTAACAAATATTGGTTCAGTATAATTTACTGATATTGGTTCAGCATAAATAATTTTTTGTTTCAGGAGTTTATGAAATATTAGTTCAGTATAATTTATTGATATTGGTTCAGAATAAATAATTTTATGGTTCAGGAGTTCATGAAATATTGGTTTAGTATAATTTACTAATATTGGTTCAGCATAATTTATAGATTTTGAATTTTGAATAAAAAAATATAAAAAAATTACTGATGCGGTTTAAAAAATTAACGGATGCGATTTAAATTTACTAGGGGGCGTTATAGGGGTATTTTTGTCATTTTGCGTGCTGTATTTTCTGATAAATCTTCCCATTTTCCCATTCTCTGCAGTTGTGATCATTTGAAAAAGAAAGAAAGAAATAAGTGCCTCTGTTCCCTAGTCCTTTCATCTCCCTCAAATCTCATCCCCATTCTCTTCATTTTCCTGTTTATCTTTTGAAAATCTAAAAGCACAAGGTACCGATTAGTGTTTGATTATATTTCTACCTCTGTAAATGTATTGATTGTTGTTTCTCTTCATATTATCTCTCTAAATGTTTGATTTGTGTGTCTCTGTAAATGTTTTGTTGTTGTCTTTTTATTTGTAGAGCTTCTCTTTTTCAATGGCTTTTCAAATTGTTACTGCAAATGGGTATCATCAGACTGTCGACGAGTTTATAGTTGAACTCGTAGGAACTGAGTCGTCTTTTTATGGCGGCGGTCAAATTTTGGTGTCAACCCATTCCGTGAGCTATCCTGAGATATTTCATCACGTTGTCGGGTGGAATGGTATGCCACTGAACGAAGACCGCTGCAATCAAATTTTAGCGGATGCAGGGATCCCGAGTGTTATCCGAACTCAGGTAGCAAATGGGCTTTTAATGGATTTTACAAGTTCTTGGTTTCGGCAAGACTTTGATTTTGTTGAATATGGTCTCTGCCCTAACATCACGTTGAATTTGTACTACAATTCCGAGGATTCGTCCGAATCGAGTTCCGACTCTGACATAGAGGTCGATAACCTTGAATTCGTACAACATCATCCAGCCACTACAGAAGCTATTGAAGCCCTACAAGAGACATATCATCTTGATCTCGATGGAGAGGCATGTTCAATATGTCTTGACCCGATGATGCGGTCAGAGCCCGTCCTTGGAATGCCATGCTCACATTTCTTCCACCCAGAATGTCTCCGTACTTGGCTTATGGTTGAAGGTGTTTGTCCTCTTTGTCGATCAACCCTGTAAATTTACATTTTGTTCAGTATTGTCATGTTAGAAAAGACAATGTATTTTAACTTTTTGGTGTAAGAAAATTTGCATCCCCTGTTTGGGTGGACTTGGTTTAAGCAAATGTATAATATCAATGGAATTTGTGTTTTGTTATTAGCAAATGTATAATATCTGGTCTTATATTCATATATTTGGTATTATGGGATTGTGTAGTTCTTATAACAGATAGTGGTTCAGAGTGAGATACCTGAGTGTGGTTCAGAGAGCTGACTTAGTGTGGTTCAGAGAGATAATTAGTGTGGTTCAGATAGATAACTATGTGAGGTTCAGCATAGTAGTGGGGTCAATGATTCAATCCCTCTCAAAGAGAATCATTGGTTCAGAGAGATAACTGAATGTGGTTCAGAGATATAACTGAGTGTGGTTCAGATAGATAAATTTGAAGGGATAAGTAAATGTGGGTTCAGAGGAAATGAGTGTGTTTCAGATAGATAAGTGTTTAAGATTCCAAATAATATGAACATTTAATTATGTGTGGTTCAGAGTGATAACTAAGTGTGGTTCAGAGTGATAACTGAAAGGGGTTCAGATATATGGCTGATTTTGGTTCAGATAGATAATTGCGTGTGGTTCAGCATAATATTGTGTCAATGATTCAATTACAGTTAATAAATAATATTTAATATTATTTATTAACTGTAATTGGGATTTAATGTTTAATATTAATATTATAGTATTTAATATTAGTATGTAACTTTTCAACTTTTGTTTATTATTTATTAACTACTCTTTTATATAGGAAATACCATCTTTTATAGGAAACTACAGTATTTAATATTAGTATGTAACTTTTCAACTTCCCAAAGAGGTGACTTATTGTGGTTCAGACAGATAATTAGTGTGGTTCAGATAGATAACTGTGTTAGGTTCAGAGACATAAATAGGTTAAAGTAATTATTACAGTTGAAGGAAGTTGAAGAGGCACCACTGATAAATAAATATTACAGTTCAAGGAAGTTGAAGAGGTTAAAGTAATTATTACAGTTGAAGGAAGTTGAGTGATAACTAAGTGTGGTTCAGAGTGATAAGTGAAAGTGGTTCAGATATATGGCTGATTTTGGTTCAGATAGATAATTGCATGTGGTTCAGCATAATATTATGTCAATGATTCAATTACAATTAATAAATAATATTTAATATTATTTATTAACTGTAATTGGGATTTAATATTTAATATTAATATTACAGTATTTAATATTAGTATGTAACTTTTCAACTTTTCTTTATTATTTATTAACTACACTTTTATATATGAAATACCATCTTTTATAGGAAACTACAGTATTTAATATTAGTATGTAACTTTTCAACTTCCCAAAGAGGTGACTTATTGTGGTTCAGACAGATAATTACTGTGGTTCAGATAGATAACTGTGTCAGGTTCAGATACATAAATAGGTTAAAGTAATTATTACAGTTGAAGGAAGTTAAAGAGGCGCCACTGATAAATAAGTATTACAGTTAAAGGAAGTTGAAGAGGTTAAAGTGCATTGGAAAACCGCTCTTTAAAATACAGAAAAAAAAGGAAGTTGGAAAGGGGCAACTGCCTATAAAAGAATAATACCTTTCCTCCTCTCTTATCCATAAAAAATCATCCTTTGCCCCCGTAACAAACAAACCTCCCTCCACCCACAAAAAACAATGGCTTTAATCAACCTAGTGCAGTTCTGCCAAGATTACTACAAGTTGAATGGGGATCTGGACGAGATCCTATACCCAGGTTATCACATCCCTCTTTTAGAAGAGGCTTGTGAAACGAACACAGCAAGGATTAGGGGGGATCTGATGGAAGCCGCTGAGTTCCATCAGGAATACTCCTCTACAATCACAAGGCAGTTAAATGCAAATGCATACAAGATCTCAGAGGCAACTAGAGAAGATGATCAGCAACTTCTAGAGACGGTAATTTATAGATATTCTACAGAATATGTTTTTAATCTAAATAAAATATTTTAAATTTAAAAATGTATGTAGTTGGAAGAAAAAAAAAGAACAACTAGAGCAAGAACTGGAAGAGGTACAAGGCAACATAATCAACTGCATCAGGGATGTCTTCCATGAAGAAGACAAAAGAAGGCAGAAGATTCGTGACTTCTTGGGGATATAGCGCAGCAGTAAGAAGAAGAAGAAGAAGAAAGACCTCTTTTTAATTTCTAGTTATTCAGTCTGTGTAACACTATATTTTCTTTAATTATTCAGTTTGAATTATTAAGTTTTCTGTAAAAAATGTCTGTATAAGACTATTAACTTTTCTTTAATTATTCAGTTTGAATTATTATTATATTTTAATTGCAACACATTTTATATACCTGCAAAATTTAGGAGAAATTGGTTCAACATCAATAATGTTTCTCTCTGAACCAAATACAAGAGAGAGGTTCAACAAATTTAGGAGATAGTGGTTCTGTCAACCAATACAAGGTTCTATGCAGGACCACTACAAGTTATCTTTCTGAACCACACTCAGTTATCTTTGATAATTGATATGGTTCAGAAAATGTAGTTTAAATAGGTTTAACATCAATTACGAGAGGAAGTAAACTGGTTATTAAGCGTCAATTATGAGATAATGGTTCAGCAAAATTAAGAGAGATTATGGTGATGATGGCATTCAGATGAACCAATAATAGTCATCAGATTGGTGGTTCAGGTGAACCAATAATAGATATGGTTCAGAAAATCTAATTAAAAATAAATCTGTCAACATTGACATTAAGAGAATGTTTCACAAAATCTAATTATTCAAAACAGTAAAAATATATAAAATAAAATTTTCTATGAGGTATTTCGAGAAGCTTTATTCATTTCTTCCATCTTTTTTATCTCTGCTTGAATTTTTTTTGCAGTTTCTGCTATCATGGAAGGCTAATTTGTTGCATTCCTTGCACAATCATTGTGTTGTCTTCTTCTTCTTCTCTATTGCTTTTTCTTTTCCACCTTTTAGTCTCTTTCCATTGCCTTTGTTGCTTGCTTTTATTGGGTCTTGCACTACAATCTGATCTGGAACCTTCACACCAACAAAATCTTCCATTAATTTCTGTTTATCAAGTGTCTGGCTACCTTCAATAGCCACTTCATTCAACGACTCAATATATGCCTCTATTGAATCATTAAATTTCTTCAAATTCTCTTCATCTTGATCAATCAATCCAAGACACTTATGGACATTTCTAAGAATTTCACTTCTTAACACCTTACATATGTAACGGCCCGGATATAAATATCCGGGATACGTTTCGAAGGTCGGATACCTTCGTTCGGATGTTGCAATTCAGGTACGGGTCGAGGTTTCAAACCTCTAATCAGTCGAAGTTTCATAAATTCAGTTTAAACGAAAGTGAAATGGAAACATGATTTAGATACAAAAGCCACGGCAAGGCCGGGTCAAACCAAAACATAATTCTAAAGTCGGATGGCCAGATTAGCGGGGTTAGACAGATTTCTTTGCAATCGCCGAGGGACTTTCCCACGCCATATAAACAGAGAGCAATCATACCTAAAAACAATGGGTGCGAGTGGGGTCAGACCGAGGCCCCAACACGCTCTGTCCAGCAAGCGAACATACACATACGCTAATAATAAAGATAATGCAGATGCGGAAATTTAATCACACTAGCATGATCCTAATTTACAATATGCGAGAAATAACTGTAAAGGCGCCCAAAGAATGCCAAGTGGCATGTCCCTCTCCTACCTCTGCACCCCTTTCCGTTAGTGCAGAGACCGGCCGGTTCGATGCTATAGCATATCATATCTCATCATCATATCTCATCATCATAACATAAATTAAAATAAATAAATAAATCATGCCCGATGGTGCTGGGCTATCATCATGCTCATATCGACTCGATAGACTCAGGGCACCCGATGGGGCTGGGCTACCCTATGACCCTAGCAAAGACTCTAGGACTATCACAGATACGGCCGTTCTGTTTCATACGCGTAAAGAAATAGAATGCTCAATCACAAGTGCAACCTAGCATGATACTACATGGCATGCTTTAATGCTTATGCAACACCTAGTATGTCATACATTCACAAGCCGGTAATCTCTTTCGAATGTGAGTAAGCCCATAAAGGAACTTACCTGAATAAGCCGAACAGCAGAGAACAAGGCAGAGCAGAATCCAAGAAATGAATCACCGATAGCAAGCAACGTCCAACATTCACAAACACCTAATAACATATAAATGCATAAGTCTACCTATTTCACACAAGGCGCCCCTAACTATCATTCATATCTCGTCTCATATCCCATTTCAGATTATTCCATCTCATTTCATCACAAACCATATCTCATTTCATCATCTCATTTTCGAAACAACCTCTCAAAGAACTCAACTTAGAAAATCAAACAACTCTTTTAAAATCGCTTATCTAAATCCCGACATTAAACATTTAAACCTTAAGGCCCATTTTCCCAAAATCATGTTATAAAATAATTCCGGAATGTTTCTTATCTCAAAAACCATATATAAATAAATTTCAATATTAAATTATTAAAATAACTCAAAGCTCACAAATCATATTCATAAATCAAAACCAACAATTCACTTTAAAATTCCTAACTCACATGTTTAAATCCTCTTAAAAGGCATCAATTAAATAATCCAATCAATATTATTTTAAAACAATAAATAATATATAACGATAAATTTTCCAGAAAATATATATAAAAAAATCCCAAAATAATAATATTCAAATAATGCAACACTTGTTATTATAAAATCTCAAAGCAATAACCATATATATATATAACTCCATAACAATAAATATCACTTTTAAAACCTTATTAGATATAAATTAATAAATTTCAGAACGTATAAATATATATCTATTTTTCTAAAATCAGAAATAATAATTAACATCACATATATATATATATAACATAACACAAAATATAAGTTAACACATAACATTTAACCATAATGTAACACAATTTATAATATAACCCAATAAAGCCAGCCCAACCCTTAACCCGAAAGCCCAGACCCGGCCCATTATCTCAGCCCAAAGAAGAGAAAGAGAAGAACCCAGTCCGGATCAAGGGACCCGACCCGGAAAAGAAAAGGAGGAAGAGGATCCGGACCAAGGAAGGAGCCAATCCGACCCGTTAGGAGGGATTCGGGTCAGGCCCAATCCGGATAATTAGGCCCAACCCTATCCCCCCCATCACCCCCTACCTCAGAGCATGAGCTCTGTTTCTTGAACGAGAGACGACGGAAGAGGAGGGAGAGGAAGAGGAGCAGCTCGCCGGCCATGGCGGAGCTCCGACCTCCTTACCGACGTCCCACCCCGACACCCATACAGAAGAGCATAAACGCAGAAAGAAAAAAGGGGAAATGGAGGCTCACCGAGAGGGATGGAATTTGCGGTCGTCGGAGTCGCTTGAGGTCCGATTAGGCTTCATCGGATTCGGAATCAATCGAGCTTAGCCTAGGACGTCAATATGAGGTTAAAGGTGGATTTTTAGCGTGGTTTGAGTCAGGAAACGGAGGATGGGAGCTTACCGTGGCCCTCGAAGAAACAGAGGAGCGGAGCCGCATGACTCGGCTTTGTCTCGGCGTCAGAGGAGCTGCGGCTCAACTCCGAAAGAAAGAGGAAGGAGAGGAGGTTGTTGTCCGCCGTGGAAAGAGGGGAAGGGAGCTGGGCTGCCTCGGCTTCAATGGAAGGGGAGAGGATTGGAGTTGGTGGTGCTGCTGGGTGCTCGGCCGAACAGGGGAAGTGAACGGGAGCGGGTGGCCTTGGACAGAGGTCGGGGACGTTGACGATAAGGAGGATGGGGAGGTGGAGAGTGGAAGGTGAGGTGTTGGCTGGCTGTCGGCGGCAAAAGGGGAGGGGGGAACCCCTTGAGTCTCACGGCAAGGTGTGAAAGAAGAGGGAGATGGGGAGAGGTTTTGGCAGTGGTGATCCTGTGGCTACAACAATAGGAAAAAGGGAGAGAGTGAGGAGGGATTGAGAATAGCAGTGTGTGTATGGGCTGTGTGATGAAGAGGACAAGAGAGGGGACCAGCATGAGGGCCTTCTGTTGCATTGCAGAGGAGCAACTAAGGCAGCCAGCCAAAGGTGAGGGAGGGGACCATCAGTAATCCGAGAGGGAGGGAGGGAGAGAGAGAGAGAGGGAGAGAGAGAAAGAAAAGGAGAAATAAAATAGGGGATAAAAGAGGTCCCCACAAGATATTTTGAATACCCGAAAAAATATCTCGAAACTCGCTCGCCCGAACGAATTCCCGACACTCGACAATTCAAAACAAATTTTAAATCATCTCGGAACTTAAATTAATTTTTTTTATTAATACACGGAACTCGAAAGAGAAAATCAAATCCCGTCAAAATCCAAAATTTAATTGATGCCGGAAGGATTTTAAAATTGAACTCGTGCTCGAGGACGACTTTTCTCCGCTTTTACAAATTGAAATGATTAATAACATTTTTAATTAAGATAATAAAATAATAAAATATAATATATATCTAAATTATATTCCTCCTTTACATTTATCCACCTCTAAAAACAAGTCTCGTCCCCGAGACTAAAATCATTTTAAAGCAATGGGAAGGAGTTTGAAATCGGTGAGTCCGAGGACCATGTCCGAGGATCTTGTAATCATCTCGGTTGCGTCTTCCGGGATTCTCACAACATCCTAGTCACGGTCGTGACATCTCCAAATGGGTCTCGTCGAGGGTGTAATAAGCGCCCCTATCACATCCTCGCTTCGACCTTTCGGAAGTATCACAACTCTAAAAGCATTATAGCATCCGACTAGGTCTTAGCAAGCAATCTATAAGCGCCCCTATAAAATGCTTGTATCCACTTCGCGAGACGTCATAATGTAAATCATGTTCGTGAATTCTCAAAGTGTTGTGTAAATGGAAAGGTTGTCATCCAAATCATTGAAACTCTTAACTTCTTTAAAACCCAAGTTGGCCATTTTCAAAACCGCTCAAAATCTTCAAATTCAACGTTTAATCAAGCAACTTTACACCAAAACAAGTCAATTCCCTCCAAATCAAGATTTCGTCAAAATCTCCCAACAACCACATCAGTTTCTCGCATATCAATCAATCAAATTCAGAAAGGGGGGAGGTGGAGTCATCCACCTCTAAGGGCTAATCCCATATTCTCTTCCTAGTTTCCAGAATCGAATCAATCTATCAGTCTCAATTCAAGCAAGATGCATAAGCCATAAGAAATGCATAACTGTATAACCAACTAATCTCCAATCAACACATTATAAGGCAAGTCTCAACATATACCATCGTAGTGCCACAAGGTCACATCGCATCTCCAGATCATACCAAAGGTCATAAAAGCATTTCACATCACAGAATTAATGAACCAAAACCCATTGTCAACATATCAAGGTCAGGTTATTAAGATTCAGCAAAAGGAAAGGTCAGTCAATGTGTGAATCACCAAAATGTCAGCATACTCGCAAAACATCATCTCAACTCATACAATGTCATATAACGATCATTTAGCAATCACGCACCATTATCTCATATATATAAGTCAGATTCATGATCCAAATCAATATTCATCATTTAACATCTCCTGATCATAGTATAACATCATGCTCTCACATAGCAACATATCATTATTTCATGATTCATTCAACACATTATAACATGCTTTTAGAACAACATAGTAGGATAGCAATGGGTCATTATATCATAATAACACTTGTCATTGCCAACTAGATTTCAATATTGCATATCAACATGTAATATCAGCCATATTAGGTTCATTATAGTCGCTATCTAACATCATGCCAAGTCATTTTAATAAATCACATAATCAAGAAAGCTTTCACATTATCACCAGGCAAAATAAACGCAAACCCCGCTCGCTCGGTTTCAATTCCTACATCAAAACCAGCCTCATCTAGATTCACCAACATCGATCAGCTCAGGTAACATCCTCAAAAGAAGTCCCAATTCATTTCAATACCCTAATCTCGCCCCTCATTCCACCAAGAACTCTCACTAGCAATCCACCTCTAAGAATCCGACTCTCATCTCTGTTTTCACACTCGAGCACCCTTGCATCCTATGATCTCGACACCCCCAAAGGTTATTTCTTACATTTCTCACTCTTCCCAAGATACCACAACGTAGAACCCTTTCAATCACGCATCTTGAACAAATCTTCTCGATCACTACCTTACCAACCTATCCTACCCATATCCCTTATCCAAGATTCACCTAAGAGTTCATCGAAACCACCAAGCATTACCTCTTATAATTTCCAAATTCACTCGGTCCAGCCTAAGTCAACACTCCTCTTCTGCAACTTTCCCTTACCACCGTCGATCATTCTAATCACTCAAAACCTTTCCCCACTCTCTGACCGCTCAACCAAAAGGACCTCACTCACATGTTCAAAAAAGAAGCAATCATGGACATTATTGCACATAAGGACTACATCATATCAACTAGCATCATTAAGCATTGCAACAAGTATCAAAAGTCTCAATTTACCGTCATGCTCGAAATTATCACATAACACCATATATGAATAAAGTCAATTCAAACTATCAAGTTTCATCATAATCTTAGCTAATAAACAGTTCAGATTCTCGGCATTTGAAATTCATACTATATAGGAAGGAATTTAAATCATGCTTAGCAACTCAGAATAGCATCACATCAAGTCATCATGGCACATTAGGACTGTAAGGCATCAAATCATATCATCACATCAACAAGCAGCTTTCAACATCAAGCCAGTGCAATATCGTCATCAATAAGCTCAGAAAGGGTTAGCAATTCGAATAGAGGACACTCCCACTTGCAAGTCATATCGTGCTCAACAATCGTAATCCTCAAAACGAGCTTGTTCCGTCGACATTATCGATCCTGAGGCCCGTGAGTTCTCTGTGGGTTATGGGCCCACGCTTCCGCTGCGCTGCTCTATCGCCATTCAACTTCCCGATCCCTTTTTCCATGTGGTCGCTCATCCAAGGTAACGCGGAGGAGTTTAAGTTAGCGGAGATAGGGGAGTGACAAGAGCGGACGACCCAATGTTTCTTTCGGAGACGGAATAGACCAAAGGTAAAGATGACATGACTAGAGACAAGACTCCGACTCGGGAATAGTAACGATGCCCTTAGGAAAGTCTATAGGGTCACAATTGTGACAACACGCACGAATTCATTATGGAGCATATCAATCACTTCAATCCACACTATCATGTACCTATCTCGGGGCAACGTTCGTACTCATATCAAAGGCACAATCAAGTCCTACGTTGATGTTTGTGAAACAAGCTAACATTCTAGTATTCCATGGAAACAGGCATGCCTAGCATTCTTCAAGTAAGATAGACGGAACCAGCAATGATCATACATGATTTGAAGTCATGCGGAATTTTAATGAAGATAACGAGCATCATGTATATGAACAATGTAGGAACAGGGTATACACATCAACAATTGAGTCCAAATATATCATGGCAATATATATTATAACAATCAGATGAAGCGTCATACGAGGACACATAAGAGTAGCATAGCAATTATCACATATATGAACAATGTACAAGTTTGGTGTATGCATCATACGAGATCATATAAAGGGCAACATAGTAACTATCTCACAATGATCATATGTTAGGTCAAGCATGGCACGAAATCATATGACGAGATACATCTAGAGAGCACGAGTCCTATATGATGCTAGCGATATATAATGTGATACAAGCATAGTCAAGAGTCATTTAGAGGATTTCAACATAATATTCACGAAACATGAGGCATCATCAAAAGTACAAGAAGGACATCATGGGTGCTAGATTATAAAATGCTAAGAATGAACCATCATAGAGTACATATAGGGTACTATAGTGATCGCATCATAGAACAAGTATAACACGTGATCATTTAGTGGTTCATATTGGGAGTCATAAGGATTACATGATACTAATAGCACATATCGGACAGGTGTACAATTAAAGTAATTCAACTAGATTCATTTCGATATTCATGCGCCATGTATATGCAAAATCATGATATAGAGCGGTGTGTGATCAAGCGGGGTGTCAAGTCATAGGTTCATACAAGCACGAGAAGCCATCATAGAGTAATAGACATCTTTACCATGTAAGCACGCTAGGTTTAACTATCACGGAAGCTAGTCAAACATCGAATTCAACATTAAACTCATCAGGACGAGTGAAACATGTTAAGAGAACAGAAAGAGGAACGAGCCACACTATCAGGTACCTAGTCCAAGAGTGAATCAACAATAACGTAGGCAAAATAGAATTTACTCAAGTCACAACCAAGGGCCCAACATGTTACTAGTGGTTCAATATAACATATGGTACATACACGCTCTCGACTGGTTAATACGATGGTATGCAAGAGTTTCATTCAATCACATCTCAACGACATAGTGGCACGAGAGGAAAACGCAACGAGGTATAGAGCAAGTCTAAGCAACATTACGACATGACTAGAATATGGGGACATGAGTTCAAATTGATGTATACTAGGATAGAACATGTATTTATTAAGACTCGCTTACACTAACATATTCTCACCTTAGCACAATTAACACATAACAATACTCATTTGCAAAATCATCAACAATAGTAAATCTGAGAAACACAAAATAGGTGGGCATGCCATAGGTTCTTGTCACAAAATGAATGATAAGCATCGAGGCACCATCGGCTAGCATGCTAAAGAGCACATCTTATGAGGCATTCATATAAGGAAGAGTCAATCACACTATCATGAACCTATTCACAAAGAGGGTATCAATTATACAACTTCGTAGCATATGACATATTTATTCGTGCCCTAGTATGACAATGCAATATACTAAACAGATCATGTCGGGATGATATGGACATAATAAATGTAGTTCGAACCTATACAATGGTCATCATGAGCATCAAGGCACATAAGCACAAATTCACACTAAGGATCAATTGTAGGTCAAGGAGTAGTGCATATAAAATCACACAATCATGAACAGTGCAATCAAGATAACCCGATAGAAGTCCATAAGGGCAACATTGACTCTTCGCAACTGACTCATTACCCCTCTTTCCCGTAGGACTCGGATACGAATTTTCCGTGACAAGAGGACACTGATGGGTCGTCATAAGAATTGATAAGGACAGCCTCGTAAACATCTCACTCTCTAACTCGGAATTTCATCAAGGACCATCTTCCAATACTCTCTCGGACATCCTCTATATTCAATAATGATTCCCGACACCATGTGTTTACCAACCCGATTCCCGTGGAAGACCGATATTCGAAGGGAGGACTCGATTGAATTGTCAAAAGGGTTCATAAGGAAAGGGACGGTTTCACAAAAGCTGAGCTTGACCATATACGAAGAAGGGTACTCCCGCTATTCCGTTCGCACAAATCGTTCAATATTCATTCAATAGTTAGAACATAACAATCAAATCTTTAGCATATCAAGCACTCAATCATAGAATCAGTTAAAGACAATTGCAATGATCTCCTTGGAGTCTTCCCGACCCATCTGTAAAGAACAAGCTAGTAGTTCGCCTACCCGTTTCCGACTACATCCAATAGTGATGGTCTATCGCCTTTTCTACCCACTCGATCCCTTATTAGTTGGTTCTCTTCTTTTATCATAAGCCAAGTTCATTACTTAGTCCAATTGAGTTAGGCATTTTAAGTTCATTTTGCCCCTTTAAACCGCTTTCAAATCTTCGAAATCCATTGGCGGTTTTCCAAAACATACACCCGACCCTTGCGTACCCGAATTGCACAACCTCGCTCTGATACCAACTTTGTAACGGCCCGGATATAAATATCCGGGATACGTTTCAAAGGTCGGATACCTTCGTTCGGATGTTGCAATTCAGGTACGGGTCAAGGTTTCAAACCTCTAATCAGTCGAAGTTTCATAAATTCAGTTTAAACGAAAGTGAAATGGAAACATGATTTAGATACAAAAGCCACGGCAAGGTGATGTGCGCGCAAATTGCCATATTTTCTATGCACATATGAATTCATTTTGTTGTATTTTGCATGCACATTAGTGGGAAAACATGGGAATAGTGTAGTTTATGCTTAAATGTCAAATATATGGGTTTGCACGAGTTTCTATGTGATTTCGCAGAAAACAGATGAAAATGAATGAATTCAGAAGAGCGGAAAAAGAACTCGAAGTCTTCTGAAGAGGTCGAAATCGACTGAAGACCTCGACATCGAGTACATCGAGACATAGGAATTGAGCAGAAAGGAAACAGAGCATCTCGACACAGAAGAGGTCGATATCGACGTCTGGAGGTCGATATCGATGCTGCCAGATCGACCAAGTTGATAGAAGTCGAGTAGGAGAAGGAGAAGCTCGAGATAAGATTTTGGAGGGGTCGATATCGAGTGGAAGGGTCGATATCGACCATGCCAGCAGAGGAATTCGACTCCGATTTTGATAGAATTGTATCCAATGCTTGCAATACCTATCCAAAGGTCGAAATTTCCTATCATCAACATCAGGTTTATCATGAGGAGGCTGATTTCACCATGAAGTTTTAGCTTTTACTTTTATTTATTTATTTTATTTACCATAGAGAATAAAGATAAGGTTTCGAGTCCTTATCGTCATCTACAAATAGAAGCCAATAGGGCTGAGTTTAGGTATTCGATTGATTATTCAATATTCAATTAGAGATTCCGAATTCAGTTGCAATAGGGAGAGAGAGAGAGTGGCCGAGTGGAGTTGTAAAGCGAGAGCGGAGTGGCTTGTTCGGTTGTACTTTCTTTCGGAGTTTTAATTCAAGGTAGCTTTCTTTCAATAACAATGATGATGATGTGCATGATAAGGAGCGAGTAGTCAACCCACTTCTAGGGTCGGGGTGAGCCCGACGATAGCAATGTGAGGTAAGTGCATCAAAGGTATGACTTTTATGCGATTCCGTCTTCTACCCCATGCATGATCCTTTGCGAAAGTTAGGGAGATTCATTATTTGCATTATTGAAGCGAAAGCCACTCATATTGCGAACTTGAATTACTCATGAATTGGATAGTAACTCTTAGGAATTATGCGAGAGCCTCTAATCACCTAAGTGTTGATAACGAAAGTTATTTGACGGAAAGACATTAAAGTTCATATTTTTAGCATGAAACTTGCATCGTTATCGTTGTGGCATAAAACCCCGACTTTGGAAGCCTTTTAATTAATTAAATTCTTCATAAAAGTCTTAGTTTTGCTTCTGTTCATCTTCCCTCTCCATTCTATTTTCTTCGGATCCTTTTCCGACAAATTGGTTACAAAAACAGTTTCTGTGACAAGCATCGAAATCGACCTTAAGGGTCGATATCGAGTACTAACATCGATATCGAGGTCTCTGCTCGACGTCGACTTGCTGTTTTGTCTTCTGCAGGAACTGCGCTAGGAAATCGACCAGAACTGAGGTCGATATCGACCAGTATACTCGATATCGAGTGTCTGCTGAGGTCGAAAGCATTGATCGTGAGTACAACGAAGGAAGCGCTGACCTACCTCCTCGTGGATTCGATCCTGAATTACCCTACTACTACAAGGGAGGGGATTCTTGTATTATTTGTTTGGGACAGGGAGATAGTCTAGTTGTGCTTTATTTGATTCTCCTATTTTACATACACCTCCCCTTTACCGCAATACGAACAAATTGGCGCCGTTGCCGGGGAGGAAATCAATCGCCACCTAAGTTAATCACGATCTTTTTCTAAGCTTATTCTGCAGGTTTATGAGACGTTCTGATCACGGACCTATCCTGGAACCAATCGACGAGCCTGAACATTTCTACCATCTTCGCAACAAAGCAATTCGCATCATGGCTGACAACGAGACGCAGGCTGAGATCATAGAGCGGTTGAGAAAGGAGATCGAGGACCACAATGCTACAATCGCTGCTGAAAGGGCCGCTGCTGCTGCTGAGCGAGCCCGTGCTGATAGGGAGGAGGATGCGCGCAGACAAGCCCAAGAGCGGCTAAATCAGTATCCACAGACGGCGATGCAATACATGCATCTGCCGCTTCATGTTCCTGAATCTGCCATTATAATTCCTCACTCCAATTATGAACTGAAAATTAACTTCCTATCTGAGATTAAAAGAAATACTTTTGAAGGAAGACATAATGAATGCCCCCTGCAATACATCTCTACTTTTATGGACTTATGTGAAACAATTGCTGATGGAGTAAACTTAGAGTATGTGCGACTAAAATCTTTTCGATGGTCTTTGGCAGGAAAGGCATTACAATGGATTGAAAGTTTGGCTCCACGATCGCTAAGGACATGGGCGGAAGTGAAAGATGCATTCTTGAACAAATTCTTCCCACCTTCTAAAATGGCGATGCTACGACAAAGGATCACGGCTTTCAAACAAAAGCCAGGTGAAACCCTAGCACAGGCGTGGAAGCACTTCAAAGACTTGCTGAGATCATGCCCGACGCATGGGCAACTTCCATATGTTATCCAAGAGATTTTTTATAACGCCCTTGATGCGCCGAATAAGGAGAGGATCAATTCATATACCTCCTATCGGTACATTGAGCTTACACCAACGGAGGCATGGGAGACCATTGAGAGGCTTGTGAACTTTGACAACACCTATGGGGCTGCTGCGGCCTATGATGCAAGGCCTGCCCCATCTATGCCACTATATGAGCCTCCAAGGGAGATAGATCCTGAAGTACGGCAACAATTCCATAACGATCAAACACGCCGCCTTCAAAAGCAAGTAAGGTTCCTGAGCAACAATCAACCTTGTCAGGAGTGTGGTTCAATAAGGCATAACACCAGTGCCTGTCCACATACTGAGCAAGTATCCATGACGGAACAACATGAGGAGGTCAAATGGACGAGAGGCCCCTATGGAGGGGGCAATCAACAAAATTGGGGTGATCAAAGGTTCTATCAAAGGGATCCCCCAACCTATAGGGCACCAGGGCACCCTGAGCGGGAGACTAAGAAAGATGACCTGCAAATCATCCTTGATGAGATGCGGAGGAACCACGCTGAGTTCAAACAAGCCAATAACTCCGTCCATACTCAGCTGCAGGGCATCAATTCTAGACTTGGGGAGATCGACGTTTGGAAGCGTAACATGGAGACTCAAATGAGTCAATTGGCGGAAGCAATGCCCAAAGCGTCCGGATCACTCCCTGGATCCACTGTGCCCAACCAAAAGGGCAAAACCACAGGTCATATCGCGACAGTAAACCTAAGGAGTGGGCGTCAATTACAAACGCCCGAGCGAAAAGTGGAGGAGAAGGAGCCAGAACAGACGTCGATATCGACCCCCCCTGTCGATATCGACCAAGGTGACATCAATGTCGACCCTCCTGTCGATGTCGACCCTAATTCTGCGTCACCACAGAAATCGACTCTTCCAGTCGACATCGACCCCACTGCTGCCGATATCGACCTCACTACAGCCGCAGGAAGGAAGAAGGTGTTGCCATTCCCAACTAGAAAAGTGACTAAGGACCCAGCGGAAAAAGAAGTTCCAACGGTTCGTGAAGATGCTCCAAGGGCTTAATGTCTCTATACCATTCACAGAGGCACTTCACGAGATGCCATCTTATGTGAGGTTCCTTAAAGGCATCTTGGGTAAGAAGCGATCGCTCTCTGAGATCGCAGAGGAATGCAACAGGTTGGAGCTACCACAAAAGCGGGCGGACCCAGGTAAGTTTTCTATCGCTATAGGTCTAGGTCAATTCAAATTTAATGCTTTAGTTGACTTGGGCGCTAGCGTTAGCATGATGCCACTAACCATTTGGCACAAGGTAAAGATAGGTCCTCTGGAGCCCGTGGATGCAAGATTATACATGGCTAACAATACCGTAGTTATTCCAACTGGGATAGTGACAGATGTGCCAGTACAAGTAGGCAAATTCTTTGTCCCCGCTGATTTCCTAGTTGTTGACATAGCGGAGGACCCTGCTTGTCCAATTATTTTAGGTAGGCCATTCCTAGCAACCTTTGATGCCAACATCAGCGTGAAGAAAGGATTGCTCTCACTCACAATTAGTGATGAAGTAATAGAGTATTCCTTCAACAAGACGGTGCAAAGTCAAGGGCCAATGGAGATAAAAGCCATCAAAGAAGCCCAAGTAGAGGAAGTTGAAGCAATCTTGAACGAAGGAGCTCAACAGGACATCAAAATCGACCCAGGTAAGTCGATATCGACCACTATTGTTCAAGATTCTGTGACAGGTCATAAGTATGGGGTCGACGGAGGAAAAGAGGAAGCATCGAAATCGGGGTCAAGGGTCGATATCGACCACACCCTATCGACATCGACCACCATCAGCGCTGAGAAGAGAGGCGAGGAGACCTCGATATCGACCTCTGAGGGTCGAAATCGACCTGATCATATCGAGTCAAAACTACCCAAATCGACTGATCCTACAGGTGTACAACAGGGGTCGATATCGACCTCTACACATCGACATCGACCTGAGCCACAGACGGAGAAGAAGGTAAGTCAAGGTACGGATTCCTCTTGTTCAATTACAATAAGGGACTTGTCGTTATTTGGAAGAGGTGTGCCTTGGCATGTGCGTTTATGTAGGGTATCCGATGATGGTTCAAGCCAATATGAGATAGGAGACAAGGTCTATGTTGCCAAATCTAAAGACCATTGGTTCCCTACAAGATTCAAGGATAAGAGCCTAGGTCCATTCACGGTGAATCAAATCAATCCCGGGGGAATGCAGCTGCGGGACAAGAAAGGAGTGATATTTGAGGCCCAAGCCACATGGGCCCTGCAAATGCCACCTTGAAAAGCGCAAAGGAAGAAGTCGGCCTAGCGACTTAAAAATCTAGAGCTTGTAACAAAGACTTAGTTTTGATTTTAAGACGGCTTTTGTTTTGGTTTTAGACATTTTATTGTTTTGCATATTGTGTGTTTAGTTTTCAAAATTGCAGGAGAGAGAAAAGCACACAGAGAGACATCGATATCGATGTAAAGGGTCGATATCGACCTTCCCTGTTGTCTTCTTCGACTCCTGAAATTTGCGACGGTTTAGTAAGTCTTCTTCTTAACCCTAGTTCTAATACAGTGAGGACACTGTAGATTTTGAGTATGGGGTGGGGGGAATGGCTTATTTGCATATTCATGCTTAGTTTAGGGTTGCATATTTATTTTAATGCATATTTATTTTAAATGACCCCCATCAAAAATTTTGGAAAAGAGAGAGTCATGGAAGTATAAAAAAAGAGCTCTATGATGCAAAATTAGATTCATTAGAGATATAACATGAGATTGCCTAGTTAAGGGAAGTCCCAATGAAGTGCAAATTTTTTGAGAAAATCATGAAGGAGATGAAAATTTGAAGTTGCTTTTGACATGTGCATAATAAGATGATGGAGGATTTTTTTATAAAAACTCCATACAAGCAAAGTTCATATCCTAGCCTTACCTACGCGTATTCACAAAGCCATATATGAGACTTATCATGATCATTATTGCTCCACATATACATATTGCCCATTTTTTACCTTATACCCTATCCGGGGACAAAGTTTTTTGAATGGATGACATCTTTGGAGTTATATGGAGTTGTGCATTTATAAAGTTGTTGGCAGGAATGATACAATATGGAAAATTAAATGAGCGAGAAAAAATCCGATCACCTCAGGAGATAAAGGTAGGTCGACCCTACTCGCTGAGATAATAGTTCGGCGAGATGGGACACAAAGGTGAGGAGTCCAAAGTACTAAGTATCCGGGGCCATTCATGACACCCATATTTGCGACTCGCGAGAAGGCAGTGCTAAGGTTAGAGAGGTAAAAGCATTAAAGTGAAAAAAGCATTGAACGATGAGTGAAAGGTGAGACATTATGAAGGAGGAATGTGGAATATTTTGGAAAGAAAGTGTACTTCCCCGGATTTAACACCACATGGCCAAATATTAGCCCACCTTTAGCCTTTTACCAATCCACTTCTCACAAGCTTGAAAAAAGTCCTATTGATTATTAATGCAATGTCGCTAGAATTGTTTTGCATATTACCTCCTTTATAAGTATGAAATTGCTTTTATGCACAGGCATGGACTTGGTTGACATAAGTACCTTCTCAAGGATGGCAATTGATTGTAGGGACATATGAAAAATGAATCTATGATGTTGAGGGTTTACTTTCTTCCCCTGAATGACCATTAAGAGTATTGCTTGGGGACAAGCAAGCTTAAGTATGGGGTGTTTGATGTGCGCGCAAATTGCCATATTTTCTATGCACATATGAATTCATTTTGTTGTCTTTTGCATGCACATTAGTGGGAAAACATGGGAATAGTGTAGTTTATGCTTAAATGTCAAATATATGGGTTTGCACGAGTTTCTATGTGATTTCGCAGAAAACAGATGAAAATGAATGAATTCAGAAGAGCGGAAAAAGAACTCGAAGTCTTCTGAAGAGGTCGAAATCGACTGAAGACCTCGACATCGAGTACATCGAGACATAGGAATCGAGCAGAAAGGAAACAGAGCATCTCGACACAGAAGAGGTCGATATCGACGTCTGGAGGTCGATATCGATGCTGCCAGATCGACCAAGTTGATAGAAGTCGAGTAGGAGAAGGAGAAGCTCGAGATAAGATTTTGGAGGGGTCGATATCGAGTGGAAGGGTCGATATCGACCATGCCAGCAGAGGAATTCGACTCCGATTTTGATAGAATTGTATCCAATGCTTGCAATACCTATCCAAAGGTCGAAATTTCCTATCATCAACATCAGGTTTATCATGAGGAGGCTGATTTCACCATGAAATTTTAGCTTTTACTTTTATTTATTTATTTTATTTATCATAGAGAATAAAGATAAGGTTTCGAGTCCTTATCGTCATCTACAAATAGAAGCCAATAGGGCTGAGTTTAGGTATTCGATTGATTATTCAATATTCAATTAGAGATTCCGAATTCAGTTGCAATAGGGAGAGAGAGAGAGTGGCCGAGTGGAGTTGTAAAGCGAGAGCGGAGTGGCTTGTTCGATTGTACTTTCTTTCGGAGTTTTAATTCAAGGTAGCTTTCTTTCAATAACAATGATGATGATGTGCATGATAAGGAGCGAGTAGTCAACCCACTTCTAGGGTCGGGGTGAGCCCGACGATAGCAATGTGAGGTAAGTGCATCAAAGGTATGACTTTTATGCGATTCCGTCTTCTACCCCATGCATGATCCTTTGCGAAAGTTAGGGAGATTCATTATTTGCATTATTGAAGCGAAAGCCACTCATATTGCGAACTTGAATTACTCATGAATTGGATAGTAACTCTTAGGAATTATGCGAGAGCCTCTAATCACCTAAGTGTTGATAACGAAAGTTATTTGACGGAAAGACATTAAAGTTCATATTTTTAGCATGAAACTTGCATCGTTATCGTTGTGGCATAAAACCCCGACTTTGGAAGCCTTTTAATTAATTAAATTCTTCATAAAAGTCTTAGTTTTGCTTCTGTTCATCTTCCCTCTCCATTCTATTTTCTTCGGATCCTTTTCCGACAAATTGGTTACAAAAACAGTTTCTGTGACAAGCATCGAAATCGACCTTAAGGGTCGATATCGAGTACTAACATCGATATCGAGGTCTCTGCTCGACGTCGACTTGCTGTTTTGTCTTCTGCAGGAACTGCGCTAGGAAATCGACCAGAACTGAGGTCGATATCGACCAGTATACTCGATATCGAGTGTCTGCTGAGGTCGAAAGCATTGATCGTGAGTACAACGAAGGAAGCGCTGACCTACCTCCTCGTGGATTCGATCCAGAATTACCCTACTACTACAATGGAGGGGATTCTTGTATTATTTGTTTGGGACAGGGAGATAGTCTAGTTGTGCTTTATTTGATTCTCCTATTTTACATACACCTCCCCTTTACCGCAATACGAACACAAGGCCGGGTCAAACCAAAACATAATTCTAAAGTCGGATGGCCAGATTAGCGGGGTTAGACAGATTTCTTTGCAATCGCCGAGGGACTTTCCCACGCCATATAAACAGAGAGCAATCATACCTAAAAACAATGGGTGCGAGTGGGGTCAGACCGAGGCCCCAACATGCTCTGTCCAGCAAGCGAACATACACATACGCTAATAATAAAGATGATGCAGATGCGGAAATTTAATCACACTAGCATGATCCTAAATTACAATATGCGAGAAATAACTGTAAAGGCGCCCAAAGAATGCCAAGTGGCATGTCCCTCTCCTACCTCTGCACCCCTTTCCGTTAGTGCAGAGACCGGCCGGTTCGATGCTATAGCATATCATATCTCATCATCATATCTCATCATCATAACATAAATTAAAATAAATAAATAAATCATGCCCGATGGTGCTGGACTATCATCATGCTCATATCGACTCGATAGACTCAGGGCACCCGATGGGGCTGGGCTACCCTATGACCCTAGCAAAGACTCTAGGACTATCACAGATATGGCCGTTCTATTTCATACGCGTAAAGAAATAGAATGCTCAATCACAAGTGCAACCTAGCATGATACTACATGGCATGCTTTAATGCTTATGCAACACCTAGTATGTCATACATTCACAAGCCGGTAATCTCTTTCGAATCTGAGTAAGCCCATAAAGGAACTTACCTGAATAAGCCGAACAGCAGAGAACAAGGCAGAGCAAAATCCAAGAAATGAATCACCGATAGCAAGCAACGTCCAACATTCACAAACACCTAATAACATATAAATGCATAAGTCTACCTATTTCACACAAGGCGCCCCTAACTATCATTCATATCTCGTCTCATATCCCATTTCAGATTATTCCATCTCATTTCATCACAAACCATATCTCATTTCATCATCTCATTTTCGAAACAACCTCTCAAAGAACTCAACTTAGAAAATCAAACAACTCTTTTAAAATCGCTTATCTAAATTCCGACATTAAACATTTAAACCTTAAGGCCCATTTTCCCAAAATCATGTTATAAAATAATTCCGGAATGTTTCTTATCTCAAAAACCATATATAAATAAATTCCAATATTAAATTATTAAAATAACTCTAAGCTCACAAATCATATTCATAAATCAAAACCAACAATTCACTTTAAAATTCCTAACTCACATGTTTAAATCCTCTTAAAAGGCATCAATTAAATAATCCAATCAATATTATTTTAAAACAATAAATAATATATAACGATAAATTTTCCAGAAAAAATATATAAAAAAATCCCAAAATAATAATATTCAAATAATTCAACACTTGTTATTATAAAATCTCAAAGCAATAACCATATATATATATATATATATAACTCCATAATAATAAATATCACTTTTAAAACCTTATTAGATATAAATTAATAAATTTCAGAACGTATAAATATATATCTATTTTCCTAAAATCAGAAATAATAATTAACATCACATATATATATATATATATATATATATATATATATATATATATATATATATATATATATATATATATATATATATATATATATATAACATAACACAAAATATAAGTTAACACATAACATTTAACCATAATGTAACACAATTTATAATATAACCCAATAAAGCCAGCCCAACCCTTAACCCGAAAGCCCAGACCCGGCCCATTATCTCAGCCCAAAGAAGAGAAAGAGAAGAACCCAGTCCGGATCAAGGGACCCGACCCGGAAAAGAAAAGGAGGAAGAGGATCCGGACCAAGGAAGGAGCCAATCCGACCCGTTAGGAGGGATTCGGGTCAGGCCCAATCCGGATAATTAGGCCCAACCCTATCCCCCCCATCACCCCCTACCTAAGAGCATGAGCTCTGTTTCTCGAACGAGAGACGACGGAAGAGGAGGGAGAGGAAGAGGAGCAGCTCGCCGGCCATGGCGGAGCTCCAACCTCCTTACCGACGTCCCACCCCGACACCCATACAGAAGAGCATAAACGCAGAAAGAAAAAAGGGGAAACGGAGGCTCACCGAGAGGGATGGAATTTGCAGTCGTCGGAGTCGCTTGAGGTCCGATTAGGCTTCATCGGAGTCGGAATCAATCGAGCTTAGCCTAGGACGTCAATATGAGGTTAAAGGTGGATTTTTAGCGTGGTTTGAGTCAGGAAACGGAGGATGGGAGCTTACCGTGGCCCTCGAAGAAACAGAGGAGCGGAGCCGCATGACTCGGCTTCGTCTCGGCGTCAGAGGAGCTGCGGCTCAACTCCGGAAGAAAGAGGAAGGAGAGGAGGTTGTTGTCCGCCGTGGAAAGAGGGGAAGGGAGCTGGGCTGCCTCGGCTTCAATGGAAGGGGAGAGTATTGGAGTTGGTGGTGCTGCTGGGTGCTCGGCCGAACAGCGGAAGTGAACGGGAGCGGGTGGCCTTGGACAGAGGTCGGGGACGTTGACGATAAGGAGGATGGGGAGGTGGAGAGTGGAAGGTGAGGTGTTGGCTGGCTGTCGGCGGCAAAAGGGGAGGGGGGAACCCCTTGAGTCTCACGGCAAGGTGTGAAAGAAGAGGGAGATGGGGAGAGGTTTTGGCAGTGGTGATCCTGTGGCTACAACAATAGGAAAAAGGGAGAGAGTGAGGAGGGATTGAGAATAGCAGTGTGTGTATGGGCTGTGTGATGAAGAGGACAAGAGAGGGGACCAGCATGAGGGCCTTCTGTTGCATTGCAGAGGAGCAACTAAGGCAGCCAGCCAAAGGTGAGGGAGGGGACCATCAGTAATCCGAGAGGGAGGGAGGGAGAGAGAGAGAGAGGGAGAGAGAGAAAGAAAAGGAGAAATAAAATAGGGGATAAAAGAGGTCCCCACAAGATATTTTGAATACCCGAAAAAATATCTCGAAACTCGCTCGCCCGAACGAATTCCCGACACTCGACAATTCAAAACAAATTTTAAATCATCTCGGAACTTAAATTAATTTTTTTTATTAATACACGGAACTCGAAAGAGAAAATCAAATCCCGTCAAAATCCAAAATTTAATTGATGCCGGAAGGATTTTAAAATTGAACTCGTGCTCGAGGACGACTTTTCTCCGCTTTTACAAATTGAAATGATTAATAACATTTTTAATTAAGATAATAAAATAATAAAATATAATATATATCTAAATTATATTCCGCCTTTACAACATGCATCAATCTGTGCACATTGCTGAAAAATAACATCATCAATTTTGAAAATTGGAGATAATGCTGCTTCTTTTGTCCACCTCAGCAAAACCAAATTCTCAGGTAGTTTGCTAATGGCCAAGTCTTTTAATACTTGGAAAGCATGGCAATAAGGTAAACCCTCTCTCATAAACATCACACAACTACATTTTGTGAATTGATTATTAGGGTGGTATTCAACCTTGAAGGATTTGGTACCTGAAATATCTCTCAAAGTGAACAAATGTTTTTCCTTTGTTTCTTCAACATTAAGAACACGACACTTCCCCTGCAACTGCATCTGTATTTTCCGGAATGTATGTAATGTAAATATTGATGCACAATATTTTTCTATAGCCAAATCAGTCATCATATCAGGAGATTTTGTCTGGTCAGTAATGTTCAATAGAGTTTGATTGTGTCTTTGGCTATCAATGGCAGTATCATAGTGCATTAATAACTCAACCAAGCTAAAGAATCTATCTGTATACAACTTAAAGAACTTGTTTTGGGATTCTGCAACAGATGTCGTCCATCCAACTCGACTTAGTGATATATGTTTACCGTAAGCGGGGATCCATGACTCTCTGATTTTGATGATATTTTTAAACCAATCATTTTCTTTTAATTGGTACTCTTCAATAATTGACTTCCACATCTCCTCGAACTCAAACGGTTCAATTTCATCATTCTAAAAGCTGAACATTTGCTTAAAGTGGTGCCAACTCTTTCTGGGACCTTACTCATAATGTGCCACATGCAATATATGTGCTCAGTGGAGGAGAATATGGACTTAGCAGCAACCTTCATTGATGGATCTTGATCTGTCACCAAAAATCTTGGTTCTGCACCCATTGCTTCTTTAAAATTTTGGAACATCCATGAATAAGATGCTATATCTTCATTTAAAATCAAACCTGCTGCAAACGTCACACATTTGTTATGGTTGTCTACCCCACTGAATGGAGAAAACACCATATTATATCTGAAAAATATATTAGATAATATAATAAGTATAGTGGTATAAAATTGTAAAATTAATGGGTAATAATGTACATCAAAAGACATTTCAATGTATACAAGTATAGGGGGCATTGGTTCAGCATATATACCAGGGAGTGGTTCAGTATATTTAATAATTAGTAATTCATCAAGGAAAATATAGCGTGGTTCAGCATACGTACTTTAGCGTGGTTCAACATTATATTAATAAGTGGTTCATCATACATAATAATTGGTTCAGTATTACATCAGAAAATGGTTCAGCTTATACATTAATCAATGGGTCAGTTTCTAATGTGATAATGGTTCAGCATTAATAATTTACTGTATCTGGTTCTGCATATATACCAGGAAGTGCTTCAGTACATTTAAACATTAGTGTTCAGTATTAATAATTTACTGTAGCTGATAAAGAAGCATACCTATTTGTTCTGTATGTAGAATCAAATATGACAACATCCTCAAATATCAAAAATTTTTTTCTTGATATTGGATCTGCCCAAAATATCATTGTCAATCTGTCTTCATTATCAACAACATAGTTTAAATAAAAGGCGCTGCAAATCTCTTTCTTTGTTGATAATCTGTTGATAAACATTTGAGCATGAGAATCTTTCATGTAAGCCATCAAATCCCTTTTGAAGTTCTTGAATTGGACAACTATTGCACCAGCCTCTGATAATCCACCCATCATTGTTTCATAGAGCTTGTAAGCTTTAACAACACCAATTTTCGTTTGAGCACAGTCAAACACAAATTTTCGATGCATCATTTCTAGCTTGAAGTTAGATTTTGCATACTTTGCTGTAAACTTATCCCGAAGTTCATGTGTATGACATTCTTCAAACACCTTTACCTTATATTTGCCATCCATTGTCCTTGTTAATACAACTCTAGCTTTACAACCACATCTGTTCGAAACTGTTTTCTTTTTTCCTGTTGAATTTGCTCCATTTTTTACCCCCTCTCTGTTGTAGACAATGTACTTTAACTTGACCACACTCCCTGCTCGTAAAAGTGTTCTGTTGCGTGTGTCAAACCCACAAATTGAAGCATATGTCTCATACATCTCTGACCCTTCACAATTTGTATCAAAAATTTTCCCAACAGTAGGTTTAAACAAATCTGTTCTCTGATGTTGGACCAATGTTTGATACAGTGATGACAGTTGGGGTAGGAATATCTGACAGGAAGATTACAGTGTGTTATAAGAAAACAGACATTGGGTTCACAATAATTATTATTAAATGATTCAGTATTATAGCAGGAACTGGAGCAGCAAACATTATAATAATAAGGGGTTCAGCATACAAGAAAAATGGTTCAGTATAATTATTAGTAATAATTGGCTAAGCAGATAAATGAGAAACTGGTTCAGCATACACGAGGGACTGGTTCAGAATTATAATAATAATTGGTTCAGCACATATAAGATTCACCAATCTATCATATTTGGTTCAGCATAATTATTAGTAATTAATTCAGAACATATAAGGGGAACTTTTATAAATAAAATAATTATACATGACAACAATTGGTTCAGTATACATGACAATAATTGGTTTAGCGGATATAAGGAAATGGTTCAGAGCAAATAACTGAGTGTTGTTCGTAATAGGGGGAGGTGTTGGGTGTTGTATGTAAAATAGGAGAATAAAATAAAGCACAACTAGACTATCTCCCTGTCCCAAACAAATAATACAAGAATCCCCTCCCTTGTAGTAGTAGGGTAATTCAGGATCGAATCCACGAGGAGGTAGGTCAGCGCTTCCTTTGTTGTACTCACGATCAAAGCTTTCGACCTCAGCAGACACTCGATATCGAGTATACTGGTCGATATCGACCTCAGTTCTGGTCGATTTCCTAGCGCAGTTCCTGCAGAAGACAAAACAGCAAGTCGACGTCGAGCAGAGACCTCGATATCGATGTTAGTTCTCGATATCGACCCTTAAGGTCGATTTCGATGCTTGTCACAGAAACTGTTTTTGTAACCAATTTGTCGGAAAAGGATCCGAAGAAAATAAAATGGAGAGGGAAGATGAACAGAAACAAAACTTAGACTTTTATGAAGAATTTAATTAATTAAAAGGCTTCCAAAGTCGGGGTTTTATGCCACAACGATAACAATGCAAGTTTCATGCTAAAGATATGAACTTTAATGTCTTTCCGTCAAATAACTTTCGTTATCAACACATAGGTGATTAGAGGCTTTCGCATAATTCCTAAGAGTTACTATCCAATTCATGAGTAATTCAAGTTCGCAATATGAGTGGCTTTCGCTTTAATAATGCAAATAATGAATCTCCCTAACTTTCGCAAAGGATCATGCATGGGGTAGAAGACGGAATCGCATAAAAGTCATACCTTTGATGCACTTACCTCACATTGCTATCGTCGGGCTCACCCCGACCCTAGAAGTGGGTTGACTACTCGCTCCTCATCATGCACATCATCATCATTGTTATTGAAAGAAAGCTACTTTGAATTAAAACTCCGAAAGAAAGTACAACCGAACAAGCCACTCCGCTCTCGCTTTACAACTCCACTCGGCCTCCTCTCTCTCTCTCTATTCTCTATTGCAACCGAATTCTCTCTAAAACGGAATTCGAAATCTTCCCTCCCTAAACTCAGCCCTATTGGCTTCTATTTGTAGATGTCGATAAGGACTCGAAACCTTATCTTTATTCTCTATGATAAATTAATAAATAAATAAAAAGTAAAAGCTAAAACTTCATGGTGAAATCAGCCTCCTCATGATAAATCTGATGTTGATGATAGGAAATCTCGACCTTTGGATAGATATTGCAAGCATTGGATATAATTCTATCGAAATCGGAGTCGAATTCCTCTGCTGGCATGGTCGATATCGACCCTTGGACCTCGATATCGACCCCTCCAAAATCTTATCTCGAGCTTCTCCTTCTCCTACTCGACTTCTATCAACTTGGTCGATCTGACAGCATCGATATCGACCCCCAGACGTCGATATCGACCTCTTCTGTGTCGAAATGCTCTGTTTCCTTTTTGCTCGATTTCTATGTCTCGATGTACTCGATATCGAGGTCTTCAGTCGATTTCGACCTCTTCAGAAGACTTCGAGTTCTTTTTCCGTTCTTCTGAATTCATCCATTTTCATCCTGTTTTCTGCGAAATCACATGGAAACTCGTGCAAACCCATATATTTGATATTTAAGCATAAACTACACTATTCCCATGTTTTCCCATTAATGTGCATGCAAAAGACAACAAAATGAATTCATATGTGCATAGAAAATATGACAATTTGCGCGCACATCAAACACCCCATACTTAAGCTTGCTTGTCCCCAAGCAATACTCTTAATGGTCATTCAGGGGAAGAAAGTAAACCCTCAACATCATAGATTCATTTTTCATATGTCCCTACAATCAATTGCCATCCTCGAGAAGGTACTTATGTCAACCAAGTCCATGCCTGTGCATAAAAGCAATTTCATACTTATAAAGGAGGTAATATGCAAAAAACAATTCAAGCGACATTGCATTAATAATCAAGAGGACTTTCTTCAAGCTTGTGAGAAGTGGATTGGTAAAAGGCTAAAGGTGGGCTAATATTTGGCCATGTGGTGTTAAATCCGGGGAAGTATACTTTCTTTCCAAAATATTCCACATTCCTCCTTCATAATGTCTCACCTTTCACTCGTCGTTCAATGCTTTTTTTTTTCAATATAATGCTTTTACCTCTCTAACCTTAGCACTGCCTTCTCGCGAGTCGCAAACATGGGTGTCATGAATGGCCCCGGATACTTAGTACTTCGGACTCCTCACCTTTGTGTCCCATCTCGCCGAACTATTATCTCAACGAGCAGGGTCGACCTACCTTTATCTCCTGAGGTGATCGGATTTTTTCTCGCTCATTTAATTTTCCATATTGTATCATTCCTGCCAACAACTTTATAAATGCACAACTCCATATAACTCCAAAGATGTCATCCATTCAAAAAACTTTGTCCCCGGATAGGGTATAAGGTAAAAAATGGGCAATATGTATATGTGGAGCAATAATGATCATGATAAGTCTCATATATGGCTTTGTGAATATGCGTAGGTAAGGCTAGGGTATGAACTTCGCTTGTATGGAATTTTTATAAAAAATCCTCCATCATCTTATCATGCACATGTCAAAAGCAACTTCAAATTTTTCATCTCCTTTATGATTTTCTCAAAAAATTTGCACTTCATTGGGACTTCCCTTAACTAGGCAATCTCATGTTATATTTCTAATGAATCTAATTTTGCATCATAGAGCTCTTTTTTATACTTCCATGACTCTCTCTTTTCCAAAATTTTTTTGATGGGGGTCAATTAAAATAAATATGCGTTAAAATAAATATGCAACCCTAAACTAAGTATGAATATGCAAATAAGCCTTTCCCCCACCCCATACTTAAAATTTACAGTGTCCTCACTGTATTAGAACTAGGGTTAAGAAGAAGACTTACTAAACCGTCACAAATTTCAGGAGTTGAAGAAGACAACAGGGAAGGTCGATATCGACCCTTTACATCGATATCGATGTCTCTCTTGATTTCTGCTCGGGCTTCAGGGTGATTCGGCCTCGATCACAAACACTATCCATGTCGACTTTGAGGTCGATTTCGATGTCCGACATCGATTTCGATGCCTTTCCGTGTGCTTTTCTCTCTCCTGCAATTTGAAAACTAAACACAAAATATGCAAAACAATAAGGTGTCTAAAACCAAAACAAAAGCTGTCTTAAAACCAAAACTAAGTCTTTGTTACAAGCTCTAGATTTTTAAGTCGCTAGGCCGACTACTTCCTTTGCGCTTTTCAAGGTGGCATCTGCAGAGCCCATGTGGCTTGGGCCTCAAATATCACTCCTTTCTTGTCCCGCAGTTGCATTCCCCCGGGATTGATTTGATTCACCGTGAATGGACCTAAGCTCTTATCCTTGAATCTTGTAGGGAACCAATGGTCTTTAGATTTGGCAACATAGACCTTGTCTCCTATCTCATATTGGCTTGAACTATCATCGGATATCCTACATAAACGCACATGCCAAGGCACACCTCTTCCAAATAATGATAAGTCCTTTATTGTAATTGAACAAGAGGAATCCTTACCTTGACTTACCTTCTTCTCAGTCTGTGGCTCAGGTCGATGTCGATGTGCAGAGGTCGATATCGATCCCTGTTGTACACCTGTATGATCAGTCGATTTGGGGAGTTTTGACTCGATATGATCAGGTCGATTTCGACCCTCAGAGGTCGATATCGAGGTCTCCTCGACCCCATACTTATGACCTGTCTCAGAATCTTGAACAATAGTGGTCGATATCGACTTACCTGGGTCGATTTCGATGTCCTGTTGAGCTCCTTCGTTCAAGATTGCTTCAACTTCCTCTACTTGGGCTTCTTTGATGGCTTTTATCTCCATTGGCCCTTGACTTTGCACCGTCTTGTTGAAGGAATACTCTATTACTTCATCACTAATTGTGAGTGAGATCAATCCTTTCTTCACGCTAATGTTGGCATCGACGGTTGCTAGGAATGGCCTACCTAAAATAATTGGACAAGCAGGGTCCTCCGCTATGTCAACAACTAGGAAATCAGCAGGGACAAAGAATTTGCCTACTTGTACTGGCACATCTGTCACTATCCCAGTTGGAATAACTACGGTATTGTTAGCCATGTATAATCTTGCATCCACGGGCTCCAGAGGACCTATCTTTACCTTGCGCCAAATGGTTAGTGGCATCATGCTAACGCTAGCGCCCAAGTCAACTAAAGCATTAAATTTGAATTGACCTAGACCTATAGCGATAAAAAACTTACCTGGGTCCGCCCGCTTTTGTGGTAGCTCCAACCTGTTGCATTCCTCTGCGATCTCAGAGAGCGATCGCTTCTTACCCAAGATATCCTTAAGGAACCTTACATAAGATGGCATCTCGTGAAGTGCCTCTGTGAATGGTATAGAGACATTAAGTCCTTGGAGCATCTTCACGAACCGTTGGAACTTCTTTTCCGCTGGGTCCTTAGTCACTTTTCTAGTCGGGAATGGCAACACCTTCTTCTTTCCTGCGGCTGTAGTGAGGTCGATATCGGCAGCAGTGGGGTCGATATCGACTGGAAGAGTCGATTTCTTTGGTGACGCAGAATTAGGGTCGACATCGACAGGAGGGTCGACATCGATGTCACCTTGGTCGATATTGACAGGGGGGTCGATATCGACGTCTGTTCTGGCTCCTTCTCCTCCACTTTTCGCTCGGGCGTTTGTAATTGACGCCCACTCCTTAGGTTTACTGCCACGATATGACCTGTGGTTTTGCCCTTTTGGTTGGGCACAGTGGATCCAGGGAGTGATCCGGACGCTTTGGGCATTGCTTCCGCCAATTGACTCATTTGAGTCTCCATGTTGCGCTTCCAAACGTCGATCTCCCCAAGTCTAGAATTGATGCCCTGCAGCTGAGTATGGACGGAGTTATTGGTTTGTTTGAACTCAGCGTGGTTCCTCCGCATCTCATCAAGGATGATTTACAGGTCATCTTTCTTAGTCTCCCGCTTAGGGTGCCCTGGTGCCCTATAGGTTGGGGGATCCCTTTGATAGAACCTTTGATCACCCCAATTTTGTTGATTGCCCCCTCCATAGGGGCCTCTCGTCCATTTGACCTCCTCATGTTGTTCCGCCATGGATACTTGCTCAGTATGTGGATAGGCACTGGTGTTATGCCTTATTGAACCACACTCCTGACAAGGTTGATTGTTGCTCAGGAACCTTACTTGCTTTTGAAGGCGGCGTGTTTGATCGTTATGGAATTGTTGCCGTACTTCAGGATCTATCTCCCTTGGAGGCTCATATAGTGGCATAGATGGGGCAGGCCTTGCATCATAGGCCGCAGCAGCCCCATAGGTGTTGTCAAAGTTCACAAGCCTCTCAATGGTCTCCCATGCCTCCGTTGGTGTAAGCTCAATGTACCGATAGGAGGTATATGAATTGATCCTCTCCTTATTCGGCGCATCAAGGGTGTTATAAAAGATCTCTTGGATGACATATGGAAGTTGCCCATGCGTCGGGCATGAACTCAGCAAGTCTTTGAAGCGCTCCCACGCCTGTGCTAGGGTTTCACCTGGCTTTTGTTTGAAAGCCGTGATCCTTTGTCGTAGCATTGCCGTTTTAGAAGGTGGGAAGAATTTGTTCAAGAATGCATCTTTCACTTCCGCCCATGTCCTTAGCGATCGTGGAGCCAAACTTTCAAGCCATTGTAATGCCTTTCCTGCCAAAGACCATCGAAAAGATTTTAGTCGCACATACTCTAAGTTTACTCCATCAGCAACTGTTTCACATAAGTCCATAAAAGTAGAGATGTGTTGCAGGGGGCATTCATTATGTCTTCCTTCAAAAGTATTTCTTTTAATCTCAGATAGGAAGTTAATTTTCAATTCATAATTGGAGTGAGGAATTATAATGGCAGATTCAGGAACATGAAGGGGCGGATGCATGTATTGCATTGCTGTCTGTGGATACTGATTTAGCCGCTCTTGGGCTTGTCTGCGCGCATCCTCCTCCCTATCAGCACGGGCTCGCTCAGCAGCAGCAGCGGCCCTTTCAGCAGCGATTGTAGCATTGTGGTCCTCGATCTCCTTTCTCAACCGCTCTATGATCTCAGCCTGTGTCTCGTTGTCAGGCATGATGCGAATTGCTTTGTTGCGAAGATGGTAGAAACGTTCAGGCTCGTCAATTGGTTCCAGGATAGGTCCGCGATCAGAACGTCGCATAAACCTGCAAAATAAGCTTAGAAAAAGATCGTGATTAACTTAGGTGGCGATTGATTGCCTCCCCGGCAACGGCGCCAATTTGTTCGCTCTAGGGGGAGGTGCTGGGTGTTGTATGTAAAATAGGAGAATAAAATAAAGCACAACTAGACTATCTCCCTGTCCCAAATAAATAATATAAGAATCCCCTCCCTTGTAGTAGTAGGGTAATTCAGGATCGAATCCACGAGGAGGTAGGTCAGCGCTTCCTTTGTTGTACTCACGATCAAAGCTTTCGACCTCAGCAGACACTCGATATCGAGTATACTGGTCGATATCGACCTCAATTCTGGTCGATTTCCTAGCGCAGTTCCTGCAGAAGACAAAACAGCAAGTCGACGTCGAGCAGAGACCACGATATCGATGTTAGTTCTCGATATCGACCCTTAAGGTCGATTTCGATGCTTGTCACAGAAACTGTTTTTGTAACCAATTTGTCGGAAAAGGATCCGAAGAAAATAAAATGGAGAGGGAAGATGAACAGAAACAAAACTAAGACTTTTATGAAGAATTTAATTAATTAAAAGGCTTCCAAAGTCGGGGTTTTATGCCACAACGATAACAATGCAAGTTTCATGCTAAAGATATGAACTTTAATGTCTTTCCGTCAAATAACTTTCGTTATCAACACTTAGGTGATTAGAGGCTTTCGCATAATTCCTAAGAGTTACTATCCAATTCATGAGTAATTCAAGTTCGCAATATGAGTGGCTTTCGCTTTAATAATGCAAATAATGAATCTCCCTAACTTTCGCAAAGGATCATGCATGGGGTAGAAGACGGAATTGCATAAAAGTCATACTTTTGATGCACTTACCTCACATTGCTATCGTCGGGCTCACCCCGACCCTAGAAGTGGGTTGACTACTCGCTCCTCATCATGCACATCATCATCATTGTTATTGAAAGAAAGCTACTTTGAATTAAAACTCCGAAAGAAAGTACAACCGAATAAGCCACTCCGCTCTCGCTTTACAACTCCACTCGGCCTCCTCTCTCTCTCTCTATTCTCTATTGCAACTGAATTCTCTCTAAAACGGAATTCGAAATCTTCCCTCCCTAAACTCAGCCCTATTGGCTTCTATTTGTAGATGTCGATAAGGACTCGAAACCTTATCTTTATTCTCTATGATAAATTAATAAATAAATAAAAAGTAAAAGCTAAAACTTCATGGTGAAATCAGCGTCCTCATGATAAATCTGATGTTGATGATATGAAATCTCGACCTTTGGATAGATATTGCAAGCATTGGATATAATTCTATCGAAATCGGAGTCGAATTCCTCTGCTGGCATGGTCGATATCGACCCTTGGACCTCGATATCGACCCCTCCAAAATCTTATCTCGAGCTTCTCCTTCTCCTACTCGACTTCTATCAACTTGGTCGATCTGACAGCATCGATATCGACCCCCAGACGTCGATATCGACCTCTTCTGTGTCGAAATGCTCTGTTTCCTTTCTGCTCGATTCCTATGTCTCGATGTACTTGATATCGAGGTCTTCAGTCGATTTCGACCTCTTCAGAAGACTTCGAGTTCTTTTTCCGTTCTTCTGAATTCATCCATTTTCATCCTGTTTTCTGCGAAATCACATGAAAACTCGTGCAAACCCATATATTTGATATTTAAGCATAAACTACACTATTCCCATGTTTTCCCATTAATGTGCATGCAAAAGACAACAAAATGAATTCATATGTGCATAGAAAATATGGCAATTTGCGCGCACATCAAGTGTGCTCACCATTATAAAATAAGAGGTTTAGTATACAAGAGGAACTGGTTCAGTATAATTATTAGTAATAATAATAATTGGTTCAGCAGATATATTAGGAACTGGTTCAGCATACATTAGGAACTGGTTCAGCATCAATTATGTTTCTCTATGAACCAATAATACAGAGTGGTTCAGCAAATTAAGAAAGATTGGTTCATCAATTTCTCTGAACCAATACAAGGTTATACGCTGAACCAATATTTATAGATTCTGTAATAACCAATTTGTCATAAGTGGTTCAGCATATTAATAGTAATTGGTTCAACACTTATAGATTCACTCGTGGAATTCGTTGTAATTGCATAAATATGTAATAATATCAAAAATTAACAAAATACAGAGCAATTAGAACAAACTTAATATTTTTTACCTCTCTCCATCTGCAATATTGCAATAGATCTTTGGATTTCATTGGCTTCGCTTTCAATTTGATCTGGGGAGGAGATATTTTGTGTTTCAGGCATCAGATCTGGTGATTTGGAGAGCAGATCTGGTGGTTCAATTGACGACGATGATCCTGCCATGTGGGAGAGAAGATTTGATGACGAGAATCGAATGCGAAAATTCGAAGAGAGATTCGCTGATTTGAAGCTTAGAGAACAAGGAAGGAGAGAAACAGAAAAGCAGAAGAAAATAACGTAAATTTATAGGGGGCGCATGATATCAACGTAATAAAAGCGAGTGGGCAAAAAAAAAGCGCGTGGGCGGGGGCTGAATTCAGCCAATCACAACGCTTCTTTCCTTCTCACCCTATCACCCCTTCTCACCCGAACCCGACCCTATATATATATATATATATATATATATATATATATATATATATAAGGTAATAATTCGAAATCAGAGATATCTGAATCTCGATGGCTGACAAGTTGACAGACGGAAACCCGTCAAAAGATACAAACGAAAATAAAAAGTGGTGCAATACAGCAAGTGGGAACTCACCCTACAAGAAACGAGCCAAGGCAAAACTAAATCTAACACGATGGGGACATAGACCACGGACGAAAGCCAAGCACCGTCCTACTACAGCATCGCTAGCCGGCGATACAGCAGGAATCCCTGTGGGTGGTAAAGATGAACCTCCAGGAAGCTCTTCCCGTACATGAAATTGCCCCGTACACACCACCTCGATCACAGCCAGACCCGACTTCGAATGCCAGAACCCCAATATAGAAGAAGAACGCCCAAGTCACACCAAAGCAGAGACACACGCCACCCGAGCAAACCACACCACGAAGGACCGATCACAACGGACCGGTCAAGCCCAAAATGGGGTTTAGTCCAAGCACCTGACAAACTTGGCCTTTGGTTCAACAACCCAACCGAGAATTATTTATATATAGTAAATAAATATATATATATATATTAATAATTTAATCAATTAAAAATTGCCAAGCTTGCCTTGCAAGCATAACCCAAGAGCGGCGGAAAAACCGGGACGAATCCCGAAAATCCAGGCCAAAAATGGAGCCCAAGGAAGCAAGGAGGCTCGTCCAAATGGTGCCAGACCAGAGACAATGAAGGAGGGGCAGCGGACCGGTGAGGGACAAGAGACCCAACGACCAAGCCCACAACCCCCAACCACGACGCTGGAGAGGAGGGAACCCAGGAAGCACCGACCACGTCCATGGAACGCGCATACGGACGGGTACCCAGGAGGCGATGACGATGCCGAGGGACCGAGAATCGGCACCGGGATTGGAACCCCCACCAACCCAACGGAGGACGAAGACACAACCGGAGGGAGGTGAAGAAGGCACAACCGAGGCTATTTCGATAGCGGGAAGGGACGGCGGAAACAGTCCCCACTGCACCACCGGTACGCACCCACACCAGGTGGATGAGATACTGAAGGTGAGAATGAGAACGGCGCACGGTGAACTGTTCGACCGGATAGGATCGGTTGCCGAGAAGGCGGGTTGATGGCTCCCGGAGGAGATTTTGGGCTCCCGAAGGAGATTTTACGAATCTCGAAGGAGGGGGTTGGTGCTCCAATGTTACAGTGTTTGCCAAATGGGTGGTCGAGAGCGCAAAACGCTCTCGAAAACCACCGAAGAAGTAGGCGGAGCCATGGGTAGTCAGCCTAGGAGGGGGGGGGGGGGGGTTCCGGGCTCTATAAAGAGAGCTTTTCCTCTAAGGGCAAAAGTTACTTTGTATCACATCATTCTAGAGCCTGACATTATATATATTAATCTATTAGTATTACTAATTCTGTTAGCATTTTGCTAACGTGTCACTCTCTCAATTAAAGTTGATTTTTTAATCACAAATCTTTTTTTCTTATTGGTCAATAGTATTTTTAGAATGTTTCAATATATACTTCCTATATTAGATTTATCACAATCGTATTAAAAATGACTAGATACATTGAACTTGATATATGTAAGTTTACCGTACATGACTTTATATAGATGTAAAGAATCACATTACTCAATCTTTATATTCATTTACTAAGTAATTCAATGGTTTTGTCCAATTTTTTACCCACCTCAAATTGGCATACGTAATAAACTGTGTAAAAGAGCATCCAAATTACTTATATACTAGTGCAATGCCCGCGCCATGGCGCATTTTTGTTAAAAAAAATCTTAATAATACAAAATTTATTATTATATAATTAAATAAATGATTAACAAAGGTAGCATCGATTAATAAATGTAGGGAGTTGATAAAGTAAAAAATATGTAAAAACCATAAAATGAAGGTGGTTATGACACATTAGCAAAAATATTCTCATTTCATTAATAATTAAATACAGATAGATGGTTAAAAATGTATAAATTTTCAATTATTAACAATTTGTGAGATCATACCATCAAAATATTTCCTATTTAATATTAAGATATATATATATATATATATATTATAGTTTAATTTAATGTTTTGAATTAAATCAATTGATTAGAAAATATAAAATATATTAATTTAATATTTTGAATTAAACCAATTGATCAAATAATGTAAAATATGTTAAGTAAATAAAAAAACTCTATTATAATGTGATTGATTAAAAATTTATTGGTTCACATGTTTTGAATTGAACCTATTGATTAGAAAATGTAGTATGTGTTAATATATATTAATTTAATATTTTAAATGAAACCTACTGCTTAAAAAATATAGAATACGTTAATTATAGAAATAAATAAATAAAATGATTCTCTTAAATAGTTATTTGTTAATATATGGTGTAACTTTATTGAAAAATAGTTTTGAATTAATCCTATTGCTTAAAACATAATAAGTAGTTTAACATATTATATAGATATACATATATATAGATAAATTATAATAAAATTATATAAGAAGACAATATTATTATATAAAGTATATAAATAATAAGAATAAGAATAAGTTGACATAATTAAGATGATACATGGATATATTAAAGGGTATATTAATTTGCTGGCTAAAATAAATTGATTCTATAATAATTTAACTTCTAAAAATATCTTGTTCTAAGGTTCTGACACGTGGAAAAAATGCTTCCGTTTTAATATATTATATAGATTTTTTAAAATCTTTGAATTAATCAAAATATCAAGTACATATCATTTTATCTTTTATGATTAATTTTTTGTTGTTTGGCTTCAAATATTGAAGAAAAAAATTCCCCAAAATGAATATTTTAAATCTGTATTTATTTTATACACCTTAGATGACCCTTATTATAATTTCAACATTTTAAGACTTGCTAATTTTTTTTATGAAGTTAGTAAAAATAATTAAGTTGTGAATATTTGATTTCAAAAGTTATAAAAATCAATTAGAGCAAAAAAAAGATATTTACAATTTACTTATTTTAGACATCTTAATAACTATTGAGAAATAAATAATATGTTAAGACTTATAAGCATTGCTTATTTTAAATCTTAGATGTGACGTCTTTGACCACTTTTCTACCTTTTAGAATCGTTTTTTTTACCATCTTACCTTTGTTTTCACCATTTATTTCCTCCTCTTTCTAGCCATCTTTCTCAGGAAAATCATGAATAAGTTATGTAAATCAACATAACTTCAAAAGCATCTGCATAATCATGTGCTTATGATTTTTTTATTTATTATATTGAAGCTTATATTTTCCTTTTTAGTTTTATCCTAATGATAATACATGTATTGAAAATTATATTACGTGGTGTGTTTGAGTTGTATTATTACTTTACCTTACTAAATCATTTTCATCATTTTTTATTATATTATATCTCTTTCCAACTAATTTATAAATTAAAAAAAACACTTTATACATATTTTGTTTTAAACAAGTATATATTAATATAGTATTATATAAATATATAGAATGATGTACGTTCAAACTGAAATGGATGAAAATCCTGTGCCTTTAGTGAGCATACCCGTGCACGGACTTATTTTAAATATATATTTTTAATTAATATATTATCATTGTAATTTTATTATTAATAATTTTTATCTTTAAAAGTTTTAATATGTTTATTTTTCTTTGAAATTCGACAAATATATTAACTTCACTCTATTTATCTTCTTAGTCACTTCTACATGTAATTCAACTATATAAGCAAACAAAAATGATAATTGTTTTAGAAATGGATGTGTTTAGGTTTAAAACAAATAAAAACAATATATTATAAACTTGAAAAATATTGTAGTTATAGAGGAATAATTTTAAATATATATTTTTAATTAATATATTATCACTGTGATTTTATTACTAATAATTTTAATCATAAAAGTTTAAATATGTTTATTTATCTTTGAAATTCGATAAATATATTAATTTGGCTCTATTTATCTTCTTACTCACTTCTACGTGCTATATAAGCAACAAAAAAATGATAATTGCTTTATAAATATTGCATGTGTTTAGGTTTAAAACAAAATACAAAAACATTATACTATAAACTTGAAAAATATTGTAGTTACAGAGATTTGATACCTTGACATGATGGATTGGAACTATACCTATAATCAATAAGTTATAATAACTTTTTGATTTATTAAGCTAATATTATAATTGGGCTTCACCCAACTTTATATATATATATATATAAAGTTGAGTGTGGTTAAAATGAAAATGGGACTAATTTTTTTAAAAATTGATTAGATCTGGATCTTCAAACGTGCGTACAACTATAACCACAACCACTAGATAGATTGGAGGAGGAGGCAAGGTGGCGTCGAAGGCGGCGACCAAGCAGCAGCACCACCACCTGACAGACGAGGAGACACTACTAAAAATGCAGGAAATAGCTACGGAAAATAGCAATGGAATTAGCCATGAATGTCCGTTGCTAACTGGTTTAGCCACGGAATCAGCCACGGGCGGGCCATCCCTTGCTATATGCCTCGTAGCTAATAGCAACGGACCTTCAGCGATGGATTTAGCAACGAAAATTTATGGCCGTGGCTATGTCCATGGCTAATAGTAAAAGACATATGCCGTGGCTGTGGCTACGAACCCGGTTTGAAAATAGCGTCAAAATTAAAGTCGTGGCTAAGTTCGTTGCTGTGTTCGTGTCTGCAAACAGGTGATGAGCCTAGCTGAGTTCATTACTGATCCGTTGCTATGGTCGTTGCTAAAGTTGTTGCTAAGGTCAATGCCAGTGTTGTTGGTAGGGTTGTTTCTAAAGTTGTTGCTAAGGTTGAGGGTAACGCAGTTATCTTGCCATTGCTATTTTTGAGGCTAATTTCGTGTCGTTGCTAGTGTTGTTGTTGTTTTCGTGTCATTGGTGCATTTCATTTGTGGGGTGATTTGTAGCATATTTCTTAGCCTGATATTGTGAATGCATTATATATATATAAATATGACACGAAAAATATACATATAAAGTCATAATATGTTACTACAGCAAACGAATCAGTCATCCAACAAAAATAACAGAAGTCTAAACCAAAGTAGTTATTCGACAGCAAACGAAACACATTCAGCCGGTCATAGTTGTTCGACATTCCAAAAGAGAAACATCCAAATCCAAACAGTTATAAGAACCAAGCAAAACAACAGAAGTCTAAACCACCAAATTGCACTTAAGCCTGCTTACTTTGATTTTGATGGGCGTTTACCCTTCTTGTAGAAATCCCTCATGGTGCTAAGAAGTGTCTCCTGCATTCGATCTCCAAAGGATGACATCTCTTCCCTGAGATTTGTGGCCACCTGTCTCTACACTTGATCCCCCAACTCCACTATTTCTTTCCTCAAGTCTTCCTTGATTGTTGAGAGTTCAGACATCATGTAGTCCTTCAGATTGCCACAACTACCAGTTGCAGAATCCTAGCCAACAGTGTGTGCATAACGTCCTGAATTCAAGATGTGTTGAGACTCTGATCCCATGCCGTGAACCTGACCTTTCTTGACACCACCTGTTGCCTTGAGCCAAAGCTGAGTCGTGTCAACCGAATGGGATCCATTATCAGAGACTGCATCATCATCCAATGTTTCTTCTTCAACCAGCTAGTCATACTTGTCCTATAAATTAAAAGGAAATGAAATAAACATCCAAACCAATAATGTACAGATAATAACATATCAATATATAGAAGAATCAGCTTGCAACATCAGTAGCTATAACAAGGATGAATCTTGGAAATCAGTTGGTATATAAATAACTTCCAACTTAGCAGAAGACAACAACAGTATACATAGAACAACAAGGTGAAATCTTAAGACAATGCAGAAATAACAAGGCCAAATCTTAAGACAATGCAGGAATAATAAGGCCAAATCATGGACACATTCCTTTCTGAAACATAACAACAAGAGCAACAAAGTAGCATCAATCTTAAGACAATGCAGGAATAACAAGGCCAAATCAATGACACATTCCTTTCTGAAACATAACAACAACAACAACAACAACAACAACAACAACAAAGTAGCATCAATCAGCAGTATACAGAACAACAACAGTATGCGGAACAACAACAGCATGACAAAAAAACTATTAAGGGTCACTAGTAACATCAATCATGGACATAACACAAACAACAAGCATTTAAAATTCAAGTTACCACAGTTTCTTGGCATTGAGTGCCTGCCCAAGAACCATCTCGTTTTCTATGACACCTTTCAAAGGTTTGCTTTGGTGTGGGCTCCTTTCCAACCTCCGTCCTCTATGAAAACAAAGGTATTCGTTTAGTTATGTAGGAAAATGAAATGCATTGAAAAGAAATGGGAAAACAAGTTAAGTAGGTAAATAAACTGCATACAAGTCGATTCTTGATAACAGTTGTTGAAACCGAACCGCCGCTGAAAATTGGACCGCCCTTCTGTGTTGCTATGGCTCTGTTTTGCTTGTTCACTTTAGATTGATGTCGAAATTTGTCCTTCTTTTCCCATATCTCCCACATTTGCTTCCATATCAGTTGCTTGACCCACATAGGCCTTTTCTTTATTCTTCTAGTGCGTGCCTTCCCAAAAACGTTCCTCAAGTAGTCCCCTCCATTAGTGTTGAAAGCCTTGCGAAATACTGATTCTGGGAATGCATTTTCATCCCATGTACATAGATGCTAAACATAACGAACAAATAGTTGATTAAGCACTATATATACATTAAGTATTCATGCAACCAAAAGTATTAAAAGTAACCAGTAAAGAGCTAATTGTATTGTACCTTGAACATATCCCACCATAGCTCTAATGTTTGGTCAGGGACATCACTCCAGCGTATATATGGGCCATCGAAATGCGAGTGAATGATCTGCATCAGGACTCCAAATGCAGGATTGGTTGCATCAAATCTTCATCAGGTAATTCATCAGGTCATACATAGAAAGTAGGAGATGTATTAACATTGGTCAATTACTTATAAATTAGTTAGAAAATATAACAACACAGGACAATAACAGTGTAATGTCAATAAGAGGACTCCAAATTCATTACTTATATAACTGACTGATCAATCATAAAGAGCTTTTTGATTCAGTTTTTTACAGAATACATACAATTGAAATGATAAAATGGGCTTCACACAGTCCTAATAATAGATTAACTACCTACTCAAAACTTGAATTTATTCAGAATTCAGTTTTATACAGAATACATACAAAGTGCACAATAGATACCAACAACATCAATCATTGAGCAGCCGAGTTCAATTACTTAGAAATTATGAAACCGTAATTGAAAGACATTTCACTTACGTTCCATTAACGATTTCAATTGCAACTTTTTTGTTCCACCTAGAAGATTCCACACTTCCTTGGGCAGCCGAGTCATTATGGTTTTCAGAGATGGTCTTCTGTGTCCTTGACGATGACTCAATGTCATTGTTGTTTGACACCAGTGGAGGTTGAGATTGGGAGGATGCTAGAGTCGCCACCGAGGAAGTCGAGGGCCCAGGTTGAGAGGAGTTGGGTTGGGCAGGCACAGAGGGTTCGGAGCTCACCACTGGGGCAGGGGACGTCAGTGATTGGGAGGGGGCAGGGGGTTGAGATCTTGTCCGTGTTTTGTTCGGGTGCGGTGGGGGTTGAGAGGGCAAAGCAGGAGTAGATGTCACCGGTGGGGAGGGGCGAATGGGTTGAACTCTCCGGGGTGAGGCTCTGATAGGAGGGTTGACCGGTGGAGTGGGCGCAATCGGAGGAAGGGTTACCTGTGGAGAGGGGTGATGTGTGCGCAAATTGCCATATTTTCTATGCACATATAAGTCCATTTTATCATTCATTTGCATGCATAGTAGTGGGAAAACATGGGATTAGTGTAGTTTATGCTTAAATATCAAATATATGGGTCTGCACGAGTTTCTATGTGATTTCGTAGAAAACATGATAAAAATGGACAGATTTAGAAGAGTGGAAAAAGAACTCGAAGTCTTATGAAGAGGTCGAAATCGACTATGGACCTCGACATCGAGTACAGGAGAGGCATAGGAATCGAGCAGGAAATGAAACAGAGCATGTCGACATCAGAGAGGTCGATATCGAAGTTTGAAGGTCGATATCGAGTGGCCAGATCAAGCTAAAAGATAGAAGTCGAGTGCCAGTCCGAGTAGAAGAAGGAGAGCTCGAGATAGAGTTTCACAGAGGTCGATATCGATGTCAGAAGGTCGATATCGACCATGCCAGCAGAGGAATCCGACTCAGATTTTGATAGAATTCTATCCGAAGCTTGCACGTCTATCCAAAAGTCGAGATTTCTTATCTTCAACATCAGAGCTACCATATGAAGCTGATTTACCATAGAACTTTTATTTTTTACTTTATTTAAGTTTTATCTTAGAGAATAAAGATAAAGTTTCGAGTCTTTGGATAGAAAAGTTCGATATCTATATCTAGAGGCCATTAGGGCTGAGTTTAGTCATTCAATTACATCCAAGCACATACAATTCCAGTTTTATATTGACTTTTAGCGAGTTAGAGGGAGAGAGAGGAGGCCGAGTGAGTTGGTGGAAGCGAGAGCGGAGATTTGGTTTGTTCGGTTGTAAATTCTTTCTTCGTTTAATTTAAAGTAGTTTTCTTTCAATAATGATGATGAGTTGCATGATGAGAAGCGAGTAGTCAACCCACTTCTAGGGTCGGGGTGAGCCCGATGATAACGATGTAGGGTAAGTGCATTAAAGGTATGACTTTTATGCGATCCCGTCTTCTATCCTATACATGTTTCCTTGCGAAAGTTAGGGAGATTCATTATTTGCATTATTGAAGCAAAAGACACTCATATTGTGAACTTGAATTGCTCATGAATTGGATAGTAACTCTTAAGAAATATGCGAGAGCCTCTAATCACCTAAGTGTTGGTAACGAAAGTTATTTGACGGAAAGGCATTAAATTTCATAACTTTAGCATACAACTTGCATTGTTATTGTTGTGGCATGAAACCCCAACTTTGGAAGCTTTTTATTAATTGAATTCATATTAGTTTTGTTTTTGATCATCCTTCTTTACCATTCTACGTTCTTCGGACTCTTTTCTGACAATTGGTTACGAATTACAGTTTCTGTGACAAACATCGGAATCGACTGTAAAGGTCGATATCGAGGTCTAACGTCGATATCGAGGTCTGTCTCGAAGTCGACTTTGCTGCTTTTGTCTTCTGCAAGAACTCCACTGGAAATCGACCAGAACTGAGGTCGATATCGACCAGACATATCGATATCTAGTGTCTTCTGAGGTCGAAGGCTTTAATCGTGATTGCAACAAGGGAAGGGCTGACATACCTCCTCGTGGATTCGATGCTGAATTACCCTACTACTACATTGGGAGGGAATCTTGTATTATTTGTTTGGGATAGGGAGTTAGCATAGTTGTGAATTATTGTTTAAATATTTGAATCATACTTTCCCGTTTACGAACAAATTGGCGCCGTTGCCGGGGAGGCAATAAATCGCCACCTAAGTTTTCTCACGATCTTTTTGAAGCTTATTTTGCAGGTTTATGCGACGTTCTGATCGCGGACCTATCTTGGAACCCATCAACGAGCCTGAACGTTTCTTCCATCTACGCAACAAAGCAATTCGCATCATGGCTGACAACGAGACGCAGGCTGAGACCATAGAGCGGTTCAGGAAGGAGATCGAGGACCACAACGCTACAATCACTGCTGAGAGGGCCGCCGCTGCTGCAGAGCGAGCCCGTGCTGATAGGGAGGAGGATGCGCATAGACAAGCCCAAGAGCGGCTCAATCAGTATCCACAGACGGCGATGCAATACATGCATCCGCCGCTTCATGTTCCTGAATCTGCTATTTTAATTCCTCACTCCAATTATGAAATTAAAATTAACTTTCTTTCTGAAATTAAAAGAAATACTTTTGAAGGAAGACCTAATGAATGCCCCCTACAACACATCTCTACTTTTATGGATTTATGTGAAACAGTTGCTGATGGAGTAAATTTAGAGTATGTGAGACTGAAATCTTTTAGATGGTCTTTGGCAGGGAAGGCATTACAATGGCTTGAGAGTTTGGCTCCACGCTCGCTGAGGACATGGGCGGAGGTGAAGGATGCATTCCTGAATAAGTTCTTTCCACCTTCTAAAACGGCGATGCTGCGGCAAAGGATCACGACTTTCAAACAAAAGCCAGGTGAAACACTAGCACATGCGTGGGAGTGATTTAAGGACTTGCTGAGATCATGCCCGACACATGGGTGATGTACATATTTGTACCTCTTTTTATTACATCTTTTGACTTCATATTTCATTTGATTTAAAGAAAGGGTTCAAAAGAATATAAACTTGTGTAAGAACGGGCTAAAGAACAAGAAATAGAGTCTACACGAGTTTTGAGCTAACCATGCAAGAATTCAAGTGAAATCGGAGTCAAAATGGAGAAACCAAGGAGAGCAGAAGAGAGGTCGAAATCGACCTTAAACATCGACATCGACTACAGTACATCGACATAGAACTGAGTGTCGAGACAGACCATTCCACAGCAGAGAAAAGTACTCGATATCGACCTTACATCATCGATATCGACCTCCACATAGACATCGAGTGGAGATTGACAAGTCGAGCCGGAACAGAGACCTCGATATCGACCTCCAACGTCGATATCGACCTTATCTCGACAGAAGATAGATTCGATTTCGAGACGCGGATTGGAAACTTTATCTTCAAGGAGGCACGAATTTATCTTGTAACATATAGATAGATAGCTGCTGGGATTTATTTACTTTTAAGTTTTATCAAGTTGTTTTAAGTTTTATCAAAATAAAAGATCTATCCTAATTGTTTGGATATAGTTCATAGTTTAGATAGAAGTTACAATCCTTGGCTAGCAAGGGTTAGTAGCCTATAAATAAAGCCCTAGGAGGCTGGCATTCAATCATCCAATTTTAGAGTTCAATTACATTCAATAGAGTTAGAGAGAAGTTTTAAGGTTTGACGTTTGTGAAAGCCGACGTTGAGTTGTAAAGCTTCGGAATTTATAGTTTAATGCAAGTTTATCTCTTTCAATCAATGATGAGTTCCATGATGAGGTGCGAGTAGTCCCCCAAAGCTCTTAGGGTCGGGGTGAGCCCGACGTTAGCCATGCGTGCTTGAGGTAAGTATTAGATGTTGATATCGTTGTGTCTATATCATCTCCTACGATTCTATGTTTAGTCCTAATCGAAAGAAAAGGGATTCATGCTAGCAACTTGAGTTATAAACATAAAATTGGTAGAGACAATTAGGTTTATTTGCAAGAGTAATCCGAAGAGTTGGTGTACAGCGAAAGCTTGTCCCTCAGGTGAAATAGTGCAATTATCCGTCTTATTTATCTTATTACATGCATTGGTTAACGTTGTGGTAAACCCTAATCCTAGGAGTTGCTTTTTACATAGTTTATACACACAAAACCACTATTTTATTTCTGATCATCGCATCCTCATTCATCCTTAAGTCTTCGGCCTTTCTTTGCCGACAAAAGCTAACGACTTTGCAGGAGAAGACATTGATATCGACCAAAGACGTCGATATCGACCACTGAGTTTCGTCGACAGTTTTCTGAGTCGACGACGATCATTCTGCTGAGTTACTGAACATCGATATCGACCCCTCAACGTCGATATCGACCACTTGTGTCGACTGGCAGTCTTCTGAGCCAGTCGATTCCGTCTGCTAACATCGATATCGACCTTCCCTAGTCGATATCGACTGCTTGTTTTTGTCTCTGCAGGTCTTCTGTTGTAGAGAGGATCGACAGCCGAGGTCGACATTGAGCACCAAGGTCGAAATCGAGGCTTCTGGTCGATGCAAGACGTGAGATTTCCAACGCTACTAGGATCCCGCTGACACACCTCCTCGTGGATCGATCCTGACTACCCTTCCACTACAACGGGAGGAAGTCTTGTAATTATTTGCATAGGCTAGGATGCGGTTTACATTTACATCTTATTATTTGTATTTAAGGACATGACGCTCCTCCTATTAACAAATTAGCACCGTTGCCGGGGAGGCAATCAATCGCGCCCTAGTAGTCTATCTCACGTTTCTACCTAGTTTGGCTTTGCAGGTGTATGCGACGCGCTGATCGCCCACCAGAATTTGAAGGAATAGACGACCCTGAGCGCTATTTCCATCTAAGAGCCCAAGCTCAAAGAATCATGGCAGACAACGCAAACCAGGCTGAGTTGATTGAGCAACTAAGGAAGCAGGTTGAGGACTTATCGACTAGTGAGGCGGCACTTAAGGAGTATGCGGATAGGGAGGATGAAGGCCGGAGGAAAATAGAAGCCCAAATCAATGCCCTCCCTCGGAATGCCAAGCAATATATGCACCCCGCTCTCACAGTGCCTGAATCGGCGATTCTTATCCCTGCCTCTAATTTTGAAATTAAACCTAACTTCCTTACTAAAATAAGATGGCATCAATATGAAGGAAAACCTAATGAATGCCCTATGGCACATATATCAACCTTCTTCGACCTTTGTGATACGATTGCTGATGGACAGAGTCTTGAATATGTCCAACTAAAAGCTTTTCGTTGGTCGCTTACAGGAAAAGCATTGCAGTGGTTTGAGAGCTTAGCCCCAAGATCGCTCCGCACATGGAATGATGTCAAGGACACATTCCTCAACAAGTTCTTCCCTCCTTTTAAGACGGCGTTGATCCGACAGAAAATCACGGCTTTCAAATAAAAGCCTGGTGAGGCTCTGGCCACTGTTTGGGAAAGGTTTAAGGACCTACTACGATCATGCCCGACGCATGGCCAACCACCGTACGTGGTTCAGGAAATCATTTACAATGCTCTTGATGCTGCAACCAAGGAGAGGATCAACCCTTATACCTCCTATGGCTACCTTGAACTCGCTCCACAAGAGGCTTGGGAGACCATAGAGAGGTTGGTGGAGTTCGACAACACATATAGGACTCCTGAGGCTTCCGACACATCATCATCGTCGAGGCCTGTCCCATCTATGCCCTTATATGAACCCTCCAAGGTAATCGATCCGGACGTGAAGGAGCAATTCCATAGAGATCAACTTCGAAAGCTCCAAAAGTAAGTGAGGTTCCTTTCAGCGAACCAAGATTGCATTGAATGCGGATCGCAGCGGCACACCACCATCGAGTGCCCCCATGCTGAACAAGTATAACTAGCGGAGACTCACCAAGAGGCGCGCTACATGAGGGGTCCCAATCACCAATATTGGGGAGACCAAAGGTTCCATCAACCACAAAGGAACCCGGTTAACCCTAGGGACCCCCTGCCTTATAGAGCTCCTGGGCACCCGGAGAGGGACCAACGGAAGGATGATCTTCAACTTGTGCTGGATGAGATAAGGCGGAACCAAGCTAAGAATGATCAATACAACAATGCCATCCATTCCCAACTCAATCATCTTACCACAAGGATTGGGGAGATGGATATTTGGAAAAAGAACGTAGAGACCCAACTGGGTCAATTAGCGGCACAAATCCCTAGACCGTCCGGAACATTCCTTGGGCATCCCACTACAAATCCTAAGGGGCAATCCGGGACGGGCCATGTCGCAGCCATGCAATTAAGGAGTGGCAACAAAGTACAAAAGCCACGAACAGAATCGGAGAAAGCAGCAGATCCAGTTGATATCGACAGCCCAGTCGATGTCGAGGAAGGCATCGATATCGACCCCCTGGTCAACACCCAGGTCGACGTCGAGGCCACTGCAGAGCCATCAGAGCCACAAAAGAGGTCGACATCGACCATTCGAGTCAACATCGACCATTCCAGTCGATATCAACCAGATCCCTGTCGATGTCGATGTCCAGCAAGCCCTTCCGACCACCGTTTTGGCCCCTCTGCCAAAGAAGACATTGCCATTCCTATCCAAGGCATTGGAGGATCCCACCAAAGGTAAGTTTAGGCACTTTGTAAAGATTCTTCATGGTCTTAACGTCACTATCCCTCTTACAGAAGCCCTAAGCGAGATGCCCGCCTATGTACGATTCCTCAAAGACATCTTTAGCAAGAAGCGGTCCATGGTAGAGATCGCAGAGGAGTGCTCAAAGATGGACTTCCCTCAAAAGAGGAGTGATCCAGGGAAGTTTGCAATCACCGTGGGACTTGGCCAACATCGTTATAAAGCCCTATGTGACCTAGGGGCAAGCGTAAGTCTCATGCCTCTCTCTATTTGGCAAATGGTGAACATTGGAGCACTTGAACCTGTGGATATGAAACTCTAAATGGCTGATAATTCGTTCGTCAAGCCCACAGGTATAGTTGATGACGTTCCGGTAAAGGTAGGTAAGTTCTTTATGCCTACTGATTTCATTGTATTAGAGATGCCTGAAGATCCTGTAGTACCTTTACTAACCTGTAGTACCTTTTTTAGCTACTGCTGATGCCAATATCAATGTACGTTGAGGATTACTAACCTTTACTATAGGGAACGAAGTGATAGAATTCTCTTTCAACCCAACCATGAGCGAAACGAAGCACCTGGAGCAAGTAGTCCTCTCGCCGGCTAAGGAAAAGCTTAGAAAATTTTGTTGGCGAGGACGGAAACAGCAAGCAGGGTCGACATCGACTGGAACTAGTCGATATCGACTAAAATCATCGAAATCGACCCCCCTTGGTCGAAATCGAGTATGCCAGATTGTTGTCAGGAACTTAAGTATGGGGTCATAGAGGTCGATATCGACCCCCACATGTCGACATCGACCGCAGAACTCGAAATCGACCCACCTTGGTCGAAATCGACCACCCCTCAGCCCGAAGATTTCTGTTTCAGGTCCAAACAGGTAAACCCAGGTATGACTCCTAACCCTCCTCTGTCCCTTATTGATAAATCAATTAAGCCAATTATTGATAATTCATCTAAAGAGAGGGTCAAGGCTCCATGGTTTGCCTATATTGCTAAAGTTAGGTCAAGAAAGAGAAGAAAAGCGCCCAAAGAAGAACCTAACATCAAAGAAGCCTTAGTCACCGAACTTAGCTACTACCAAAAGGACCTAGATGATCCAGGAGAAGTGATGTACATATTTGCACCTTTGTTTATTGCATCTTTTGACTTCATATTTCATTCAATTTCCAAATAAAAGTTTCAAAAGTATATGATCTTGTGTAAGAATGAACTAAAGTATAAGAAATAGAGTCTGCACGAGTTTTGAGCTAACCATGCAGGAATTCGATGAAATCGGAGTCAAAACTAACAAGTCAAGCGAAGCTGAGAAGAGGTCGATATCGACTGGAGACATCGATATCGACCCTGGATTTCGACACAACTTCTGAGTGTCGAGATAAGCCACACAAACCAAACTAGAAGCCTCGATATCGACACACATGCATCGATATCGACCATCGTCATAGACATCGACTGGAGTTGGACAAGTCGAGCAGAAACACAAGCATCGATATCGACCTCTGGTGTCGATATCGACCCTACCTCGACAGAAGATAAATCCGATTTTGAGGCTCGGATTGTAAAGTCTATCATCAAAGCCATGAGTTATCTCGTTCTTTTAGATATTAGCAGTTGTTTATTATCTTTTCCTTTAAGTTTTATCAAAATAAAAGACCTATCCTAAATTGTTCGGATAGGGTTAATAGTTTAGATAGGAGTTACAATCCTCGGATAGCGAGGATTAGTAGCCTATAAATAAAGCCTTAGGGGCTGATTTGTTAGATCATCCAATCATAGAATCATCCAAGACAAAGGACAATAGACAATAGATAGTTAGAGTTTTTGGAGCTTTAAAGTTTCAAGCGCTTACGATAGTTGGCGTTGAGATTGTAAAGATTCGAAATTTTCCATTTATGCAAGTTATTTCAATTCAAGACATGTCTACAATCAACATGAGTGAGTAGTTCCCCTTTCTTCTAGGGTCGGGGTGAGCCCGATGATAGCCATGATGGTAAGGTAAGTACGTCGCTAAAGAATGTATCTTTTATCCCCCTCTACCTTGTCCTTCATCTTTAAATGCGAATTTAAGGAACTCATGTTGTAAAACGTGGGTAGTAATTAGGGTTTCTATTCGAAAGATTATAAACTCAATTATGACAAAGGTAGACACCAATTAGGTTAAGTAATTGCAAAATCTCTTTTCCTACTTGTCGGTTTAGGTGAAAGCCTTTTCCTTTATGATAAAAGCATGCATCTTTAGTTGATTCTTACTTCTTCTATCATGGTTGTCGTCATGGTAATCCTTGGCTTTGGAAGACTTTTCCTTTATTAAGTTTACATTAAAATTTGCCCGCCGTTCGTTGAGTCATCGAAAAACCCAACACCCTTGCTTATTTATGATCATTGCTTCCTTCCCATCCTTAATTCTTCGGCCTTTTCTTTGCCGACAAAACCACTAACTCACTGTAGGAAGACATCGATATCGACAGCAGAGGTCGATATCGACCATAACTGATAGATCGACGGTTTTCTGAGTCGATCTCGAGACTCCTGGGAAACTTCTACAAGCATCGATATCGACCCCCTTGTGTCGAAATCGACCCCCTGTATCGACTGGCAGACTTCTGAGCCAGTCGATTTCGTGAACTAACATCGATATCGACCCCCATCAGTCGATATCGACTACCGTTTTTGTTTCTGCAGGTCTTCTGTTGCAGAGAACATCGACAGCCAAGGTCGACATCGAGGTCTGACATCGAGATCGAGGCTTCTGGTCGAACATAAAGGACGTGTCTTCAACGCTACTAGGATCCCGCTGACTCGCTTCCTCGTGGATCGAACCTGATTCCCTACTACTATAGCGGGGAGTCTTGAATTTATTTGAAGAGGCTAAGAGTTGTATTGGTTTATATTTTATTATATATTTCGATTCAATTCTCCCCACGTCAAATTTTGGCGCCGTTGCCGGGGAAGCTATCAATCGCGCCCTAGTAGTTTATTTTCACGGTTCTTTTTAGTGTTATTTTATAGGTGTATGCGACGTACTGGTGACCAACCTGAATTTGAAGGACTAGACGAACCAGAATGCTTTCTCCACCTAAGATCTCGAGTCCAAAGAATCATGGCGGACAACGAGACCCAGGCACAACAAATTGAACGCTTAAGGAAGCAAGTAGAGGATTTCACTACCAGAGAAGCGGCACTAAGGGAGCGTGCTGATAGGGAGGAGGAAGCCAGGAGACGATATGAGATTCAATTCAACGCCCTCCCCCAGAATGCTAAGCAATACATGCACCCATCGCTCACACTGCCTGAATCGGCTATTCTAATCCCTACTTCTAATTTTGAAATTAAGCTAAACTTTTTAACTGAAATAAGAAGGCATCAATATGAAGGGAAACCTAACGAATGCCCTATGGCACATATATCAACCTTCTTAGACCTCTGTGATACAATTGCTGATGGACAAAGTCTTGAGTATGTCCAACTAAAAGCATTTCGCTGGTCTCTTACAGGAAAAGCATTGCAGTGGTTGGAAAGCTTAGCCCCAAGATCACTCCGCACCTGGAATGAAGTCAAGGACGCGTTTCTCAACAAGTTCTTTCCTCCTTCTAAGACGGCGTTGATCCGATAGAAAATCACGGCTTTCAAACAAAAGCCTGGTGAGGCTCTGGCAACTGTTTGGGAGAGGTTTAAGGACCTCCTACGATCATGGCCGACGTATGGCCAACCACCGTACGTAAGTCAGGAGATCATATACAATGCTCTTGACGCTGCCACCAAGGAGAGGATCAACATATACACCGCCTATGGCTACCTTGAACTCGCTCCTCAAGAGGCTTGGGAAACCATTGAAAGGTTGGTGGAATTTGACAATACATATGGGACTCCTGAGGCTTCCGACGCACCATCATCGTCGAGGCCTCCCCCATCTATGCCATTGTACGAACCCTCTAAGGTGATCAATCCGGATGTAAAAGAACAATTTCATAGGGATCAACTTAGAAAGCTCCAAAAACAAGTGAGATTCCTATCGGCAAACCAGGATTGCATCGAATGTGGATCGCAACGACATACTACCATTGAATGCCCCCATGCTGAGCAAGTGCAACTAGCGGAGACTCATGAGGAAGCCAACTTCATGAGGGGTCCCAATCGCCAATATTTGGGAGACCAAAGGTTCCAACAACCACAAAGGAACCAGGTTAACCCTAGGGACCCCCAACTCTATAGAGCTCCTGAGCACCCTGAGAGAGACCAAAAGAAGGATGATCTTCAACTTGTGTTGGACGAGATAAGGCGGAACCAAGCTAAGAATGATCAATCCAACCATGCTATCCACTCTCAACTCAATCACCTTACCACAAGGATTGGAGAGATGGATATTTGGAAGAAGAACGTAGAGACCCAACTGGGTCAATTGGCGGCACAAATCCCTAGACCGTCCGGAACATTCCCTGGGCAACCAACTACCAATCCTAAGGGGCAATCCGGGTCAGGACACATTGCAGCCATGCAACTAAGGAGTGGCACCAAAGTTCATAAACCACAAAAGGCAACGGAGGAAGACGTAACAGAGCCTGTCGACATCGACAAACCAGTCGATGTCGACCCTGAGGTCGATATCGACACCCGTGTCGACCCCCTGGTCGACGTCGATGACACTGCAGAACCTGAGAGAGAACAACGTAGGTCGAAATCGACCCTACCGGTCGATATCGACCAACCTCCTGTCGACATCGAGGTTCAGCAGGCTCCTCCGACCACCGTTTTGGCTTCTCCGCCAAAGAAGACATTGCCCTTCCCTTCCAAAGCATTGAAGGACCCCACCCAAAGTAAGTTTAGGCGCTTTGTAAAGATTCTCCAAGGCCTTAACATTACTATCCCTCTTACAGAAGCCCTAAGCGAGATGCCCGCCTATGTTCGATTCCTAAAAGACATCCTTAGCAAGAAGCGGTCCATGGCAGAGATCGCAGATGAATGCTCAAAGATAGATTTCCCTGAGAAGAGGAGTGATCCAGAGAAATTTGCAATCACCGTGGGACTTGGCCAACATCGCTACAAAGCCCTATGTGACCTAGGGGCAAGTGTAAGTCTCATGCCTCTCTCTATATGGCAAAAGGTGAACATCGGAGCACTTGAACCTGTGGATATGAAACTTTATATGGCTGATAATTCATTCGTCAGACCCACATGTATAGTTGATGACGTCCCTGTAAAGGTAGGTAAATTCTTTGTGCCTACTGATTTCATTGTATTCACTATAAAAAAAGATTCAATTAGCCACACTTGTTTGCCATGGTATTGATTTGCCGTGGCCAATGGTCCAAAATTAGCAACGGCTAATTGATGGCACCACGGCTGTTACATATTAGACCACGGCAAACCCACGTCGACGCATCGTCATGTCTAAATTAAACAAACCTAAAATCCCCCTCTCAAACCCTCTCACTTCACTTCTCTTACCTTCTCAGCCGCTACTCAGCCCCTGCCTCTCGTCGATGCATACTGCATGCCCCCCATCCCCTCGCTTCACTTCCCTTCTCACTCCTCGCCTGCCTAGTGCCAACACCACTCCTCTGTCTGCCTCATCTCTCACCCTCGTCTAAGTCGTTCTCGTCGAAGTCGCTCTCACCAAAGTTGCCCTCGCCGAAGTCGCCCTCACTGAATACGCTGCTTCTACTCTTTTGAGAAGTCAAGCCTTGCCTCCTTCAAGCCTCAGGTAAGTGTAATTTGTAAAACCTTGTCTAGGGATGCAATTTTGAATCTAATTACTATTGTAATTTCAAATCTAGGGCTGCAATTTTGATTTTGGAAATTGTTTGGTACGTAACATGTCATTGTTGGGTTACTTCGAATGGAGGATGCGATTGGGATATAATAATGTCTTTTGCCGACTTTATTCTTAGTGATGGATTAATAGCTTGCTAGTCTTATTTTTTTTATCATCTCTAAACTAGCTATGAAATCCCTAATTGGATGAATCATGAATGAAAAAAATTTAGGCAGTTTTACATTAATGATGGAAATGCTCATGTAGTTACTTAAATAATACAGTAGAAAATAATGTAAAATATTACAACTTAAATTTTCCAAATAATCTAATGTTCCACTTCAACTTGTTAAATTTTCTTTTTACTTCCTGCACATAATAGGTACAACCAACCTCTACATTACAATGTCAGTAGACAAGTCATGGATTGATTGGCCTAGATGTTCTGTGTCATATTTTGCCAAGTTAGATGAGTTTTTAGACTTTGCATATGCCAATAAGGATGTGGGTTCAAGCATATATTGTCCTTGTAGAAAATGTAAAAATAGGCTTCTTTTTGGAAGGGCGGTTGTAAAGAAGCATCTTCAGGAGAATGGATTTCTGGTGACATATAAGAAGTGGACGAAACATGGTGAAATGATTCAACGAAATGAAAAACCAATCCAAATGGATGAAGTCTTACCTGGATTAGACGATTATATGGATGTGGAGATGGTTAGGTTGGTTGAAGATGCTATAGGGATGACAAATGTACCTACACTCGATGGAGAGAATAGTGGTGGAGAAAGTGAGAGTGTTAAATTTGGGCCAACTGAGCCAACTGAGCAGTTTTTGAAATTGATGCATGGTGCAAATAAACCTCTATATCTTGGTTCTAAGAAGCACACTTCCTTGTCCTTTGTGGTTCGCATTTTACAAGCAAAAAGCTTGCATGGATGGACTGATACCTCATTCAAAGAGTTGCTGGAAATATTTAGGGAGACATTGCCGGATGGTGTGAACCTCCCTAAATCTTATTATGAAGCCAATAAGTTTGTTGATGATCTAGGATTCACGTTTAAAACTGTAGATGCTTGCCCCAACAGTTGTATGTTATTTAGAAATGAAGATGCACAACTTGATGAGTGTTTAATATGTTCTGCATCTCGATGGAGGGAAAGAGGTGGAGGTTCTGAATCTGGAAAAAGAAGAGCTGCAAAGCAAGCAAGATATTTTCCACTCAAACCAAGATTGCAAAGGCTTTTTGCAACCACGGAATCAGCAACCCTCATGAAATGGCATGATGAGAAGCGTGTGGATGATGGTGTCTTTAGGCATCCGGCCGACTCTCCTGCTTGGAAGCATTTTGACACTAAACACCCAAGTTTTGCAGCTGATATAAGGAATGTACGCCTAGGAATTGCATCTGATGGGTTTAATCCATTTGGGACGCAGAATTTAAATCATAGTACTTGGCCTGTTGTAATAGTACCATACAACTTGCCACCGATGTATATCTTGAAGCAGCCGTACATGTATCTTTCGGTACTCATTGATGGACCAAAAGGACCGGGTGATAAGATCGATGTTTACTTGCAGCCACTGATTGAAGAACTTAAAGATTTGTGGGAAGAGGGGGTAGAAACCTTTGATGCTTCAACAAATCAAATGTTTCAAATGCGTGCTGCATTACTTTGGAGCATCAATGACTTCCCTGCATATGCTAATTTGTCGGGGTGGAGTACTAAAGGTGAATATGCATGCCCAAATTGCAATACGTCACCAGGATAAAGATGGTTGAAGCATGGGCACAAGTGGTCTTATGGGAGGAGTAGGAGGTATTTACCCTACCATCATAAGTATCGGAAAGATAGAAAGTCATTTTATGATAAAAAAGTTGAATATGATGGACCTCCTCCTATGTTGAATGGAGTTCAGCGGCTGGCACAAATTCATGCAAATGGTGTGCTTACACTGTATAAAAAGGAAGATATGCTCATTAGGCATAGGATGGGGCCTGAGAAAGTGGAAAAAGATCCTACGAAAAAAAGAAGGCATAATTGGAAGAAAAAAAGTATATTTTATGAGCTTTCTTATTGGAAATACAATCTGTTGCAATACAGTATTGATCCAATGCATTGTGAGAAGAATATGGCTGAAAATGTATTTTTCACAATAATGGGAGTTAAAGGCAAAACGAAGGATAATTTGAGTTCTCGGCGTGATCTTAAAGACTGGGGCATCAGAGAAGAATACCATGTGAAGGAGAAGGAATCTGGTGCTGAGTACTTTGAAAGAGCTGAATTTGAAATGGATAATGAAGGGAAAGACAAGTTCCTATTAGGCTTATCCAAGGCCAGAATGCCAGACGGTTCTTGTTCAAGTATTGCACGACGAGTTAATTTGAAGGATCGTACAATTTGTGGGCTGAAAAGTCATGATTATCATATTCTTCTACAACAATTGATTCCGTTATGTGTCCGAAGCTCCTTACCTAGCAATGTGGTTTCAGGACTGATTGGTTTAGGGATGTTTTTTAAAACCTTGTGCTCCAAAGTTAACTCCTCTAAATCTTTGGAGGAGGCACGTTCTCGCCTCATTGTTACTCTATGTGATCTTGAGAAGATATTTCCACCATCATTTTTTAATGTTATGGAGCATCTGCCAATACATTTGGTTGATGAAGCTTTAATTGGTGGGGCTGTGCATTTTCGTTGGATGTACCCAATAGAGAGGTTCCTTCTGACATTGAAGAACTACGTACGACAACATGCATATCCTGAAGCGTCAATAGCAAAAGGATATCTAATGGAAGAATGTATGAATTTCTGCTCCCAATATCTTAAAGATGTGGAGAGCAAGTCAAATAGGCCTCCAAGAAGAAAAAATGATGGTGAGAAGAATGGAAAAGCCTTCATTCTTTCAGAAGTTGCTCGAACACAAGTCCATCGATGGGTCCTGTTTCATACTAAAGCAATCACTACATATCTCAAGTAAGTACCTCTTAAATGTATAGTGATCAATAACTATGGTTGACTAAATATAAATTTTGTTCAAAAAAGATGAATTTGTTTATATACATTTCATCTATACTATGCAGTGAACATGTCACTGCTATTAAAAATCAAAATCCTGATGCAAGTGAGGAATCAGTGATGCGTACTCATTTTCATGAGTTTGCAAGTTGGTTTAAGGATCACGTAAGTCTTCCTACTGATTTATATGGTTCAACTTGATTATGGTTTATGTAGTTATGTATCTAATAAGTGTACCTATTTATTATAGGTTAAACGTTTGCAAGAGGCAGGAGATATGTCAATAACAAGTGAAATTGTGGCTTTGTCTCACCCTCCTTCTCCTTCAGCTGCTAAACTGAATTCTTTTACATCCAACAGTTATTTTTTTCGTGTGAAACACTTAGACAACAAGCGAACAAGGCAAAATTGTGGTGTCGTTCTACATGATGGTTCAGTATCGTATTATGGGAAGCTGATTGAGATTATTAAGGTCACCTATTCTGTAGATGTCAAGTATGTGTTGTTCAAGTGCGAATGGGCGCATCCTAACAGCGGGGTTAAGTTGGATCCCTTTAAATTCACTCTAGTTAACTTCCATCGATTGTTATATCAGAACGATCGAGTTGGGGATGAGCCTTTTATCCTGGCTTCACAAGCAATGCAAGTTTGGTATAATCCTGATCCTTCAGGCCAAGGGTGGCTTAATGTCGGGGAAGTGGAGTCCAAAGAATACTCTCGTGTTCACACTTATAGTATGGAGGAGTTGGATGAGGATGATAATAACACAGATGATTTGGATAGGGATGATGGTATTATTGATGAGATAGATGGTGGGAATGACTAGATATGGTATAATTTAGTTGGGAAAATCATGTTTTATTTGTGAAGGAATGTAACCTGTGATTTGGGAAATCTACCATATATATATATATGATCATTATAACTTGTGATTTTTGCACATTTTCGTGTACTACATAAGGGATATATTTTACCTCACTATGCATTTGCTTAATTGTTATGACTTAGTGTATTTTACATATACGATTGTTGTATATTGTATGCATAAGTATCTAATTTCTCACCCTCTTGTAGCTAACCATGAAGAAAAGGAAGACTGTTGAAAAGCCACGTGAAATGTCTGAGATGTTGTCCGCAAGTAGATCTGCTACAGGCCACTCAAGTTCCTCTTCACAAACATCACAAGCAGTCCGACTGCCCATTTCTTTGCGTCCTCCTCTGCCTCTGGATCCTCCTCCTCAATCCTTATCAGACTCGGGTATGTATTATTGTATATCATTTTACACTTGTGATTTTAACCGCTTAATTAGTTATTTCTACCTCATTCTAATTTAAGCTTAAAATTGTATGTCAAGAAACTGGAGAGCAAGTGACAAGATCTCGAGGTTACAATACGGGTGTGAAAACTTGGAACACAGGAGTTCAAATTTCAATTTGTTTTGATAATACCTTTCAACCAATTGGCGAAGGAGCTGCACAATTCAAGGCTCAATTAGGTATCATTTGTCGTGATGGGCATAGGCTTCCATTGACCTATCTCGATTGGACAGCAATTGATGAAACTGTCAAAGAGGGAATATGGACGGAGGTTCTGGTATATGATCTTATCTATCTCAATTAATCAGTCCTTTAATCCATCTACAATTGCTATCGTTTGACTCAAGACACATTTTCATAATTTTATTTCATTAAGTACCTCTGCACTGTATTTTTCGGATTGTAGACCAATGTGAAGGATGTTCCAATCGGTTATAGAGATGTCTGCCTGAAAACTTGCAACAGTTTATGGAAGGATCACAAAGCAAAAATCAAGAGAGGATATTTTACAAAGGACAAGAACAATCCAAAACTCCGTTCGATGGTTCCTCCTGGTATTATTCCAGAACAGTGGCCTATACTTGTTGATTATTGGAGCAGTGAAGAAGCAGAGGTATGATATACCTCTTTGTATGTATCAGTCACTCCTTAAATTTGAATTTGAGGAAAAGAAAGCTAAAGCATTGTTTGCATAAACTAAGTATTGGAAAACTTCAAAGCCTAATTAAACCTCAAGTTTTGTTTTGATAGGTGATATCAAAAAGGAACTCAGTCAATCGGGAAACGCGTGGACCACCACACATCACTGGTCGAAAGTCCCATGCCCAAGTTAGATATGATGTAAGTTGCCTCATTTTGATGCAAGGGGCTAATATGTTATAGTTTTGATCTCTTGGGAGCTTTTAATGTTTCTATCATCTTGGTTACTAATGTGCCAACGAGCTTGCAGTTTTAGTATAAAAGTGCTTTATTATTATATTATTGAACGACATTGTTACTGTATGTTGTACTTGACAGATGCAACAAAGGGGGGAACCCACTGATAAGATGACCATTTGGTTGAAAGCTCGCAAGAAAAATGACACTGATGTTATTCAAGCCCGTGTATGTTATGTATCATTGTATATTAGTAAAAATGCCCTATGTTTGTCTCAATCTCTATGTTAATTGATATTTAAATTCAATATTTGTAGATGGATTATCAAGAGGCGTTGGATAAGGAACCTGAGGACCAACGACAACTCACTTCTGTAAAAGATCGGATTTTCCATGAACTGATTGGACAAGATGGTCACGGTTATTGTCGGACATATGGTTCCAGTGTACCACGAAGTTTAGTGTATCCACAAAACCCAACTTTACCACATGTTAGCACCTCAGAGCTCATGGAGAATATCAATAAAGAGGTAACAAGGAGGTTGACTGAAGTCACCGAACAGTTCGATCTTCAGATAAGGGAATTGAGCAAGAAGTATGATGAGGTGATTAGTCAACTACGTCAGATGAGTTATAGTGGTGAGAGAACCTCGGTTCCAAATGCACCGGTAAGTCCAATTGTTTAGTTAATGTCTTCAAGTTGATAATTTAGTTTTTTGCTAGCGTTTCATAATTTAGTGTATTCAATTAAATTTCTCCGCAATAGATTACACTGTGAATATAAAGTAAGAATGGAATATCAAGGTAATAAAACTGAGTGTCTTATTCCCCATGAGTAAATGCCCATTAAGGTAATAAAACTGAGTGTCTTATTCCCCATGAGTAAATGCCCCCAATGCTAAATTATAGGCATAAACATGTGAAAATAGAACAAAAGAAATCTATTTTGGTGCATTAATTCAGCAGCTACCCATTTTGATTCTTTAATTTTTATAGAATTTGAGCATAGTTTGTCAAGGAATTAAAATGCACCCTGGCCAGCTACTCTTTTTTTTCGCTAAATAGCTAGCTACTCTTTGTTTGATAACAAGATATACACAAATCTTATGTGGGGTGCTCTCATTAACCATATGTAAGAAATTTACATGTTCATTCACCAACTGAGCATTGGACCATTTGATATAAAGTAGTAATAGCATCCAACTTGAGTTGATATTGAAATCAAAGAGCCACATGAAAAAAACTCTTATTGTTTTACTTGGAAGAAGAAATAGTTCGTACTTTGCAAACATCTGATTTCAATTTTTTTTTATTATGATGTGCAATAGGTACAAGATGCTAGTAGTGGTCATCACAGGGAGTCCGTAGGAGATGGAATGAATCTATTGGTAGCCGATAAAGATCTATTGCTCATGGATGATGACGAGGAGGAGGATTTGACATGATCACCTTTTTCCGTAGGAGATGGAATGAACTCGATCTCTCAGTTGCACGTTTTTATAAGTGGTTGAATGAACAAGTAATGTTTTGCGGTTATATTGGTGTATGTAGTTGCACTGTGGACCAACTTATGTTCGGTTATGTGCTTATAAAAACGTAACACATTTGCATGTTTGCGGAATTACTTTGGAATGCTACTAATCCTACTATATATATGTGTGTGTTGAAACCTAATGTTAGGTTGCTTTTATTGTGTTGGTATATTTGTGATTATGCAAGGCTGTTGAGGGGAGTTGGATTTTCGTTTCTGCAAATGTGTTGTCATAGATTGGAATTGGTTAATAGCAAAAAGCTAATCTGTATTTTTCAGGTAAAATAAATTTTGTCACGGCAAGGTACTGTCGCCAATACAATGCTAATATTTATTAAAATGAAAAAAACAATATTCTGAATAAAAAAAAGTTAGCCACGGCAATGTGCCGTCGCATGGCCACGACACCATGTTACGCTGTCGCATGGCCGAAGCTAAAACTCTGGCCACGGCTATTTGCCATGGCAAATTGAAATTAATACGGCAAAAGTAGCCATGGACAGATTGCCGACGCATAGCCGTGGCCATTGCTTATTTGCCACAGCCAAATGAGTATTGGCTACAGCTTTTCCCCGTGGCAAATCGGATCTTTTTTTGTAGTGATTGGACATGCCTGAAGATCCTATTGTACCTATCATCCTTGGTAGGCCTTTCTTAGCTACTGCAGATGCCAATATTAATGTACGTAGAGGATTACTAACCTTTACTATAGGGAACGAAGTCACTGAATTCTCCTTCAACCCCACAATGAAGGAAGTTAATGGTATGGAAATCAAGTCGGTCTACACTAGCATCATGGATTGCAAAGAACTGATGGAAAGGGCCCTAACTCCTGAAGAGGCCCTAGCCCTAGCTGCAGAGGAGCTTACCGACGAGGACATTGAGGAGTTCCTGGCTACATGCACGAGTGATGAGGAAAAATTCGACGATGCTCTATCTATGGAGCTCGAAGAAGAAGTCGATATCGACGAGGAGAGGTCGACATCGACCAATTCACTCGATATTGAGTGCCCTCAGTCGACATCGACACACTCAGTAAGTCAAGTTCTCCTTTCTTCTCTTACAGGCGAAATCGACCAGCCCATGTTGACCGAAGAGGTCCAAATCGACCAGCCGATATCGACATCAGAGGTCGAAATCGACCCTTACCACTTGATGTCAAACAGCTCCGAAGCCGAGGTATGTGCTGAACTCTCAGTCGATATTGACTATTCCTATTCGCCCTTGACTTTTTTTCTGCAGGAATATTTTGAAGAGTCCCAATCAAAGTTGGCATCACTCTATGTTTGGTCCACGCCAACCCCTATAACTGATTTGGGAACTTCTATCAAGAGGATTGAGACGGATTACCTTGGTGAGATTATGAAGACGAAGGAGGTAGAGCCAATCCATATCCCACAAGGCCCTTCTCCGGTGCTTAAGCCTTTACCCAACACACTTAGGTATGAGTTTCTTGGTCCAAATTCTACTTTCCCTGTAATTATCAATGCTTCACTAACCACACAGGAAGTAGATAAGCTTATGGAAGTACTTCGAGCTCATCGTAAGGCTATTGGATATTCTCTTGAGGACATAAAAGGTATTTCACCCGCTACTTGTATGCATAGAATCCTCCTTGAGGATGATCATAAGGCATCTATAGAACGCCAACGGAAGCTCAACCCCAACATGAGAGAGGTAGTGAAGAAGGAGATCATGCGCATGCTGGATGCAGGAATCATCTATGCCATCTCCGACAGCGAATGGGTGAGCCCAGTCCATGTGGTGCCTATAAAGGGTGGAATGACCGTTGAGGAGAATGAGAAGGGCGAGCTTGTGCCAAAGCGAATCACAACTAGTTGGCGAATGTGTATTGATTACAGGAAACTTAACAATGCCACTAGAAAGGATCACTTTCCCCTTCCATTCATTGACCAAGTATTAGAGAGACTCGCCGAACATGATTATTTTTGTTACCTGGACGGATATTCTGGCTTTTGGCAGGTCCCTATTCATCCTGACGATCAGGAGAATACCACCTTCACTTGTCCCTATGGGACTTTTGCATATAGGAGAATGCCATTTGGGCTTTGCAATGCCCCTGCTACCTTTCAAAGATGTATGATGGCCATCTTCTCCGACATGATTGAGGACATCGTGGAGGTATTTATGGATGATTTCTCTGTTTATGGCACTACTTTCGATGTTTGTCTTGCTAACCTTCGCAGGGTACTTGCACGATGTGAAGAGACAAACTTGGTTCTCAATTGGGAAAAGTGTCACTTTATGGTAAGGGAAGGGATTGTGCTAGGCCACAAAGTCTCTAAACAGGGAATTGAGGTGGATAGGGCAAAAATAGAACTCATCGAAAAATTACCACCACCTTCATCAATTAAAGACATAAGAAGCTTCCTTGGTCACGCAGGTTTCTATAGGAGGTTTATTCAAGATTTTTCTAAGATTGCCAAACCTTTAACTAACCTACTAATGAAGGATGTTAAGTTTGCATTTTCTAGTGATTGTCTTGAAGCTTTCAACAGGTTGAAGGAGGCCCTCATATCCGCCCCAATCATTCAATCACCCGATTGGCCGCAACCCTTTGAGATCATGTGCGACGCAAGCGATTATGGCGTAGGTGCTGTCCTAGGACAAAGGAGAGACAAAAAGCTTCACGCCATCTACTATGCAAGCAAGACTCTTGATGCCGTTCAAACTAAGTACACCACGACGGAAAAGGAGTTCTTGGCCGTGGTCTTCGCTTTTGAGAAGTTCCACTCATACCTAGTGGGTTCTAAGGTTATTGTTCATACTGACCATGCAGCTCTTAGGTACTTAATGGCGAAGAAGGATGCTAAACCTAGGCTCCTACGATGGGTGCTCTTATTACAAGAGTTCGACGTTGAGCTTAAAGATAAGAAAGGAACGGAGAACTCCGTATCCGATCATCTTTCACGACTACCCATAGGGCTTCTGGAAGAGTCACATGACAACATACCAATCAATGACTCCCGCCCTGACGAGCACCTAATGAGGCAAGAGGTAAGACGGGCAGAGGAACCACTCGATATCGACCCCCAAAGGTCGATATCGACTGACCCAAAGGTAATACTTGCATCGATGTCGACCAGTTTTAATCACAGGTTGTCCACTGCAGAGGTCGAAATCGACCTCCAGACGTTGACATCAAGGACCCATATCGAGAAGCCCATATCGACTGAGCCTGTCGATGCCGTCCAGTCGATATCGACCCCAGCAGGTCGATATCGACCACCTTCAAAACCCTCCGAAGGTGACGAAAAGGTAAGCTTCGGTGAGGATTTCTTCTTTACACCTCCTTCCAGTCCTATCCATGATTTATTTGCTGTAAGAAGGGCGAAGGTACCTTGGTATGCGGATTTTGCTAACTATATTGTAGGAGGCGAGATTCCTTCAGGCTTAACTTCGCAACAAAGGAAGAAGTTTTTGCACGACGTCAAACAATACTATTGGAATGAACCCTACTTATTTAAACAGGGGAAAGACCATATCTTTCGACGTTGTATCCCGGAGGACGAGGTAGAGAGCGTGATTCACCATTGTCATTCTCTCCCTACCGGAGGCCATGCTAAAGGATTCAAGACCGCGGCGAAAATTCTTCAATGTGGTTTTTATTGGCCTAACCTTTTCAAGGATGTGCAAAACTATGTAATCTCTTGTGATGAGTGTCAGCGTGCAGGTAATATCACATGGAGGAATGACACACCACTCACAGGCATTCTAGAGGTGGAATTCTTTGATGTATGGGGCATTGACTTCATGGGACCATTCCCTGCTTCAGGCCCCTACAAATACATTCTAGTAGCGGTGGACTATGTCTCTAAATGGGTGGAGGCTGTGGCAACTAGGACCAACGACACGAAGGTAGTCTCTAAGTTTATGAAAACTAACATCTTTCCTCGCTTTGGTGTTCCTAGAGTTCTTATTTCAGATGGAGGCTCGCATTTCATTGAGAGAGGCTTTGAAGCTCTTTTAGCTAAGTATGGGGTAAACCATAGGGTGGCAACACCCTATCACCCTCAAACTAGCGGCCAAGTAGAAGTATCCAATCGCCAAATCAAAGCCATCTTGGAGAAGACGGTCTCCCGCTCAAGGAAAGATTGGTCGTCCAAACTGGATGATGCGCTCTGGGCCTACCGAACGGCCTATAAGACACCACTTCGCACAACTCCTTATAACTTGGTATATGGTACGTCATGTCACTTGCCCATTGAACTTGAGCATAAAGCAATGTGGGATCTTAAGGAGCTTAACATGGATTTCGACGAAGCGGGAAAGAGGAGGTTCATTGACTTACAAGTCGTGGAAGAGTTGCGCCTAAAGGCATATGAGAATGCCGAAATCTACAAGGAGCGCACAAAGAAATGGCATGATAGGAAGTTGGTGCCAATAACATATGAGGTAGGTGACAAAGTCCTTGTTTTCAATTCTAGGCTTCGCTTATTTCCAGGGAAACTAAGGACAAGATGGAGCGGACCTTTCAAGGTTCATAAAATATTCCCTCATGGAGCGGTGGAATTATTTTGCGATGATGGATCAACCTTTAAGGTAAATGGCCACCGAGTAAAGAAATATTATGACAAGGAGGACCCGGAAGAAGAGATTCGCGCCACTTTGGCGTTGAACTAGCGCAAAAAGGGAAATATGTCGAGCTAGCGACTTAAACTCAAGCGCTTCCGGGAGGCAACCCGTTCTTTTCGTTTTCTTTCTCTTTTAGTTTTTCGTCTATTTTATATTTTTTGGATCATTCGTGGCTATTCTATCTAAAGTCAACAAGGAAATCCAGCCCAAAAGAGAGGTCGATATCGACCTATATGGTCGATATCGATAAGACGACAGAAAGGATCAACAGGAAGAATTACACGAAGGCAAAAGGGGGGTCGATATCGACCTCTATGGTCGATATCGACTACAGATGGAGGTAGGTGCTAGGTCAGAATTTAATTTATTTCAGTTTTACTTTTTGGGGTTTCATTCCCTTTATTACCCCCCCCCCCCCCCCCGACTTTGACACCCCCATCCCCTTTCGATACCCTAAGCCGCCGCCTTCTTCTTCTTCACCCCTCTTCTTCATCACCCTTAGCCCTCCGGTCATCCTCCTCACAGCCACCCACCACTGTAAACACCAGCCGCCCCACTGTCAATCTCTTCCTCACCCTGTGCAGCAGACCCCATCCTCTCTTCTTCTTCTCGACCTAGCCCTCTCTCTCTCCCTCGTTTTCAAGCCTCCTCGCCCAAGACCTACCCACTTCCGGCCAAGAACCACCAGATCCGGCCGCCCCACGCCACCGGAGATCTCATTGCGCCACCATCAGCCCCGACAGCACACAAGACCCGGTCGATTTCGACCCCTGGGCATCGACATCGACGTCTCCTGTCGACAGTCGGGTTTCTCGCTTGATTTTTGCGGTTGCTTGTCTCTTTCTCCCCTAATTCCAACACTCTTCAGGTATGATTTCTCACCCTTCCTCTATTTTTTTCTGGATTTTCATATTTAATTTGTTGATTGGGAAGAAAATTCATATTGAGTGTTTAGGGTTTGAACGTAGATTGCGCGAGAAAGAGTATTTGTATGTTTGTGGGGCATGAAATTACTTTTTTATTTATGTGGGTCTATGAATCTGATTTGTGTATATATATGGGCATGAAATCTGATTTTTATATATATTGGGGTGAGATCTAACTTTTATAATTTATGTGGGGCAATAATCGGAATTTTCTATAAGTTTGAGCTATGAATCTGAATTTTATATATATATGGGCTGATTTTGTAAATCTGATTTTTTAGGGGTTTATATTCTGATTTTTTTTAAGATTTAAAATCTGATTTTTTTATATATGTAGGCCAAACTTCTATAAGTCATTAAGTTCCTTGGTATTTAAACTTTAAGAAATTATGTTTATATAAATTGCCATCCTTAGGTATTTTCTTTTACTTAGACAATTTACCTTTACATAATTTCTAGCATATTATGGAACCTAAGTATGGGGTTCTCCCTATTTTAATACAAAAGGAGAATTATCTTTGGCATTGGTTTCTTTTGCAGACGATGGTTAGAGCCAAGAACATCCCTCAGGACGCGCTCCGCATTGAGGATGATCTGCAGCGCTCCCTTGCTGAGGATTTGATTCCCCGAGCCACCAAGGCACGATGGTACCATCTCCCTGACATGATCCAGCTAGGATTTCACCCAGGCGTTCAGGAGGCGTTTGAGAACGTCTCTATACACAGGCTGATTGAGCCACTGGAGGCGCACTACCCCGTTCTGACTGGGGAGTTTATGGCCACATTAGAGGTTCCCGAGCGCACTGCGACCGGCCGCCGAGTCATCTTCCAGCTCGGCAACAGGCGACACAGACTATCGCTCGAGGAGATGAGCGAGATTTTTGGGTTCATCCACACTCCGGCCGCCTTCAGGGTCCAGGACCCCAATATCATCTGGAGTTACATATCAGGTATACCCTATCCTGCTCCTACTGACTCCTTCACCTCTAGGGTTGTGAGTCCACTTTTTAGGGTCATCCTGAGGGTCCTGGCGAGTACCCTTTGGGCCAGGCCTGAGCTCCGTCGCCCGACACACCGTGAGACGGAGACTCTACGGAGGATGCTCTTCGAGGATGACCCTCTACCATACCTCCACTCCTGGCTCGAGCATATAGTAGACCGCAGACGCACGGTCTCTACAGACATCTTGGACGGCGGCATGGTGGCCATCCTCGCCGAGGCTCTAGGCGTCCACATTCAGAGGTACACGACCTACCAGCTCACATACCTAGATGCTGCGGTGTTGCGCCAGGGCGGAGTCATCGCGACAGGAGCACAGGGATGGAGACACCCCCAGACGGGGATGCGCCTGCGACACGATTTCATGGATCTGCTGTATATCCCTGATTGGTACCAGTCTTGGACTGGGCAGCCATATCATACGGATATAGATCCGTCCGCTGACCCCACCCTACGGAGGAGACCCCCACACTACAACCATGAGCCAGAGGTGGATGCTATGTCCTGGGACGCTGACCCCTATTCCGACGGAGCTGAGCAGCCCCCAGCCTACCAGGGGGGCATGGATGGCAACGACGATGATGACGCCAGGGATGATGCGGTTGGAGGAGGAGAGGGCCCGCAAGGGTCCCACCACAGCCACCACAGTCATCATAGCCACCATAGCTATGTACCTCCACCTCCTCCTCCCTTCCAGCCCGCCTACACCACTGATTGGCAGGAAGACATATCTGCCCGCTTTACTAGGCTGGAGCTCTCCGTCACTGAGATGCGCGAGGAGCAGCGACGCTATGGGAGGTTCCTCGAGGGTTTGGGCTCATATATGGGCTTTTCCTTCGATCAGCAGGCTGGACCTTCCACATTCCCGCAGGCCGCCCCGACAGACTACTCAGGGACAACTCCTACACAGGGCTGGCCCTTGCTGTTGCCACCTCCCCCGCCCCCTGAGCAGTGATATATATATATAGCGTAAGTGAGCGTGAGTGATCCTTCCCTCTACTTTATTTTTCTAACAGTGAGGACACTGTAATCTTTAAGTATGGGGTGGGGATTAAACTTGGACATTATAAACTGCTTTATCTGGTTGTGGTAGGGTTTAAAACTTGGCAAACTTGGCTTGTATTTTATTTACTTTCTACTTGTATGCATCATATTTAAACATTTATGCATTTTAAAGTTTAAGTTCTTAATCTTTTAGTTTATTTTTGTTGAGTCTATAAAATGTCAGAAAATCAAAAAAAAAAAAAGTCAAAAATACAAAAAAAATGCATGTTTATTTTTAAGTCTATTTTTTTAACCCTACTTAGATGTCCTATGATGAAAACTCAATAGCTGACTTGATCATATAAATCCTATGGCATATTTGGATGGTTTAGCCTAAGTCTTTAAAATATTTTTATGTAGATTGTGAACTTGTGATGAAATTGAGCACATATGATCCTAGGCTAAAAAGCAAATCCAACAAAAATTGTCCTTGTGAGAATTTTGACCTATAGGGAGAACATCAAAAATCCCTCCGCTTTCTTGAGTGAATTTACTCTTCCTATGCATCTCTAAATGTTGTGATAGTTATTCAAAACCAATGCATATATATGATTATGTTTACGAGAATTAAATGATGGAGGCATCTTTTAAGCCATTTTTATCCTCTCTTTACCTACCCTGCATTATCCCTGCTTGAAGCCAGAACATTAGCCTGAGCCTGAATTGCAAACTCCACAAAATTATCCCTAGCCGAATTGAGCCTGACCCCCATTTGGGAATTGAGACTTAGATTGGTTGGACTAATGCCTTGTGGAAAGAAAAGAGCATAATGTCCAGTTTTGAGCAAGGAAATTATAGGATGGCACATATTTACATTTTGTCATATTTTGTAAAAGGGTTTATGGCTCAACATATAAATGCACATATTTTATTATTACTTTCGAAAAAAAAAATCCGAAAAAAAATAAAGATATCTATATATAGTGCATGAGCCAAAATCCTTAAGTCTTTTATTCATACAAGTGTTATATTTTTTAGAGGTATATTAGATCTTGGAAGAAGGGTCGATGGAATGCATCTTTAGAGCATATTATGAAGAGTTATGGTTTGGGTATTGCAAGTGTTGAGATTTAGGAGTCTTGATTCCCGAATTATAAAAGCACCACATAGCCAAATAATTCCATACCTTTTATTTCATACCAAGCCCCATTACAACCCCGCCGAATGGAGTCTTCTTTGAAGTCTTCCATTGAGCGAAAGTCCTCCTGATGGTTCTTATTGCATTTTCATAATTGGTTGCGAAGTGGATTATTATAAATTGCAATGTTTATGAGATTGTAAATGGAATTGAGTTGAGAGTTGATCTTCATAGCCTAAACACATGAGAGTTGAGTGCAAACACATTATCCCTGTGAGGTTGGATCAAAATTGCATATGCCTATGGATCGCCAAAATATGTGCTATGACGTTAAATTCACTTGCTTTCCCTTGCTACCGCTTATGATGTTGCTTTTGACAAAGGCAAAGACTTGAAGGATGTGTTGTAGTGTTGGTTATTGCTTGGTTATTGCTTGAGGACAAGCAAGTCTAAGTATGGGGTGTTTTGATGTACATATTTGCACCTTTGTTTATTGCATCTTTTGACTTCATATTTCATTCAATTTCCAAATAAAAGTTTCAAAAGTATATGATCTTGTGTAAGAATGAACTAAAGTATAAGAAATAGAGTCTGCACGAGTTTTGAGCTAACCATGCAGGAATTCGATGAAATCGGAGTCAAAACGAACAAGTCAAGCGAAGCTGAGAAGAGGTTGATATCGACTGGAGACATCGATATCGACCCTGGATTTCGACACGACTTCTGAGTGTCGAGATAAGCCACACAAACCAGACTAGAAGCCTCGATATCGACACACATGCATCGATATCGACCATCGTCACAGACATCGACTGGAGTTGGACAAGTCGAGCAGAAACACAAGCATCGATATCGACCTCTGGTGTCGATATCGACCCTACCTCGACAGAAGATAAATCCGATTTTGAGGCTCGGAGTGTGAAGTCTATCATCAAAGCCATGAGTTCTCTCGTTCTTTTAGATATTAGCAGTTGTTTATTATCTTTTCCTTTAAGTTTTATCAAAATAAAAGACCTATCCTAAATTGTTCGGATAGGGTTAATAGTTTAGATAGGAGTTACAATCCTCGGATAGCGAGGATTAGTAGCCTATAAATAAAGCCTTAGGGGCTGATTTGTTAGATCATCCAATCATAGAATCATCCAAGACAAAGGACAATAGACAATAGATAGTTAGAGTTTTTGGAGCTTTAAAGTTTCAAGCGCTTACGATAGTTGGCGTTGAGATTGTAAAGATTCGAAATTTTCCATTTATGCAAGTTATTTCAATTCAAGACATGTCTACAATCAACATGAGTGAGTAGTTCCCCTTTCTTCTAGGGTCGGGGTGAGCCCGACGATAGCCATGATGGTAAGGTAAGTACGTCGCTAAAGAATGTATCTTTTATCCCCCTCTACCTTGTTCTTCATCTTTAAATGCGAATTTAAGGAACTCATGTTGTAAAACTTGGGTAGTAATTAGGGTTTCTATTCGAAAGATTATAAACTCAATTATGACAAAGGTAGACACCAATTAGGTTAAGTAATTGCAAAATCTCTTTTCCTACTTGTCGGTTTAGGTGAAAGCCTTTTCCTTTATGATAAAAGCATGCATCTTTAGTTGATTCTTACTTCTTCTATCATGGTTGTCATCGCGGTAATCCTTGGCTTTGGAAGACTTTTCCTTTATTAAGTTTACATTAAAATTTGCCCGTCGTTCGTTGAGTCATCGAAAAACCCAACACCCTTGCTTATTTCTGATCATTGCTTCCTTCCCATCCTTAATTCTTCGGCCTTTTCTTTGCCGACAAAACCACTAACTCATTGTAGGAAGACATCGATATCGACAGCAGAGGTCGATATCGACCATAACTGATAGATCGACGGTTTTCTGAGTCGATCTCGAGACTCCTGGGAAACTTCTGCAAGCATCGATATCGAACCCCTTGTGTCGAAATCGACCCCCTGTATCGACTGGCAGACTTCTGAGCCAGTCGATTTCGTGAACTAACATCGATATCGACCCCCATCAGTCGATATCGACTACCGTTTTTGTTTCTGCAGGTCTTCTGTTGCAGAGAACATCGACAGCCAAGGTCGACATCGAGGTCTGACATCGAGATCGAGGCTTCTGGTCGAACATAAAGGACGTGTCTTCAACGCTACTAGGATCCCGCTGACTCGCTTCCTCGTGGATCGAACCTGATTCCCTACTACTATAGCGGGGAGTCTTGAATTTATTTGAAGAGGCTAAGAGTTGTATTGGTTTATATTTTATTATATATTTCGATTCAATTCTCCCCACGTCAAGAAGGTTCAAGCTCGAAGGGTCCCTACATAAAAGGCTCGTGAAGAATCGACGGAGAAGTTGGCCTAGCGACTCAAAACTCTAGAGCTTGTACATAAAACTTGATTTTCATAGATGGTTTTTAGGATGTGACTTTTGGCTTTTTAAACTTTTAAAACTGACATAATTCGTGGCTTTATCTATTAAACTAACCAAGATTTCAGGTTGATTAAGTAAAAGGAATAACGAAGAGGAAAAGAAGCTACTGCATAGACAGTCGAAATCGACCAGGACAGTCGAAATCGACCAGGCCAGTCGAAATCAACCCCCCAGGGTCAAGCCATCTCCTGGAGTCGACATCGAGGACTCAGGAGCAAAAAGCAGAGGTCGATATCGACCATAATCATCAATATCGACCATCATCAGGCAGCCCTTGTCTTTATTTTCTTCCTCGACTTCGACAGATGCAGTCGACTTCGACCACTGACATATTCATTTTCTTCCTCGACTTCGACAGATGCAGTCGACATCGACCACTGACATAGATATCAACTTTTGGCATCGACCCAACCTGAAATCGACCTGAATCTGCAGGTTGCGCTGTGAGTTTCTCTCTACCCTTGTTCTTCTTTTTAATACAGTGAGGACATTGTATATTTTAAGTATGGGGTGGGGGAAAACATGTCTTATGGTCATAACTTGGTTTTCTTGTTCGCATTGCATTCATGTTTAAAATTTTGTACTTAGTTTTACTTTTATAAAATGTCAAAAAATCCAAAAAAATAGAAAAATGTCAAAAATACAAAAAAAATGCATGTTTATTCTTAAGTTTGTTTTTAAACCCTACTTAGATGTCCTATGATGAAAACTCAATAACTGACTTGATCATGTAAATCCTATGGCATATTTGGATGGTTTATCCTAAGTCCTTAAATTTTTTTATGTACATTGTGAACTTGTGATGAAATTGAGCACATATGATCCTAGGCTAAAAAGCAAATCCAACAAAAAATTGTCCTAGTGAGAATTTTGGCCTATAGGGAGAACATCGAAAATCCCTCCGCTTTCTTGAGTGAATTTACTCTTCCTATTCATCTCTAAATGTTGTGATAGTTATTCAAAACCAATACATAAATATGTCTATGTTTACAAGAATTAAATGATGGAGGCATCTTTTAAGCCATTTTTATCCTCTCTTTACCTACCCTGCATTATCCCTGCTTGAAGCCGGAAAATTAGCCTGAGCCTGAAATTGCAAACTCCACAAAATTATCCCTAGCCGAATTGAGCCTGACCCCCATTTGGGAATTGAGACTTAGATTGGCTGGACTAATGCCGGGTGGAAAGAAAAGTGCATATTGTCCAGTTTTGAGCAATGGAAATTATGGGTTGGTGCATATTTACATCTTGTCATATTTTGTAAAAGGATTTTTGGCTCACCATATAAATGCACATATTTTATAGTATTATTTATTATTTTCATCAAAAAAAAAGAAGGAAAAAAAAAAGAAAAAAGAAAAAAAGAGAGATATATATACGTAGTGCATGAGCCAAAATCCTTAAGTCCTTTATTTATTTCATACAAGTGTTATATTTTTGAGAGGCATATTAGAGTTTGAAAGAAGGGTTGGTAGTATGGTTTACATCTTTTAGTGTATCTTTAGAGCATATTATGGAAAGATGAGTTTGGAAAGAGCATTATGGAGAATTAAGCTTGGAAAAGAGTGACATTGAAGAGTTATGGTTTAGATATTGCAAGTGTTGAAATTTAGGAGTCTTGATTCCCGAATTATAAAAGCACCACATAGCCAAATAATTTCATACCCTTAATTTCATACCAAGCCCCATTACAACCCCGCCGAATGGAGTCTTCTTTGAAGTCTTCCATTGAGCGAAAGGCCTCCTGATGGTTCTTATTGCATTTTCATAATTGGTTGCGAAGTGGATTTTTATAAATTGCAATGTTTATTAGATTATGTATGGAATTGAGTCGAGAGTTGATCTTCATAGCCTAAAACACATGAGAGTTGAGAGCAAACACATTATCCCTCTGAGGTTGGATCAAAAATTGCATATGCCTATGGATCGCCTAAATATGTGCTATGACGTTAAATTCACTTGCTTTGCTACCGCTTATGATGTTGCTTTTGACAAGGGCGAAGACTAGAAGGGTATGTTGTAGGTATTGGTTATTGCTTGGTTATTGCTTGAGGACAAGCAAGTCTAAGTATGGGGTGTTTTGATGTACATATTTGTACCTCTTTTTATTACATCTTTTGACTTCATATTTCATTCGATTTCCAAAGAAAGGGTTCAAAAGAATATAAACTTGTGTAAGAACGGGCTAAAGAACAAGAAATAGAGTCTACATGAGTTTTGAGCTAACCATGCAGGAATTCAAGTGAAATCGGAGTCAAAATGGAGAAACCAAGGAGAGCAGAAGAGAGGTTGAAATCGACCTTAAACATCGACATCTACTACAGTACATCGACACAGAACTGAGTGTCAAGACAGACCATTGCACAACAGAGAAAAGTACTCGATATCGACCTTACATCATCGATATCGACCTCCACATAGACATCGAGTGGAGATAGACAAGTCGAGCAGGCACAGAGACCTCGATATCGACCTCCAACGTCGATATCGACCTTATCTCGACAGAAGATAGATTCGATTTCGAGACGCGGATTGGAAACTTTATCTTCAAGGAGGCACGGATTTATCTTGTAACATATAGATAGATAGCTGCTGGGATTTATTTACTTTTAAGTTTTATCAAGTTGTTTAAAGTTTTATCAAAATAAAAGATCTATCCTAATTGTTTGGATAGAGTTCATAGTTTAGATAGAAGTTACAATCCTTGGCTAGCAAGGGTTAGTAGCCTATAAATAAATCCTTAGGGGGCTGGCATTCAATCATCCAATTTTAGAGTTCAATTACATTCAATAGAGTTAGAGAGAAGTTTTAAGGTTTGGCGTTTGCGAAAGCCGACGTTGAGTTGTGAAGCTTCGGAATTTATAGTTTAATGCAAGTTTATCTCTTTCAATCAATGATGAGTTCCATGATGAGGTGCGAGTAGTCCCCCAAAGCTCTTAGGGTCGGGGTGAGCCCGACGTTTGCCATGCGTGCTTGAGGTAAGTATTAGATGTTAATATCGTTGTGTCTATATCATCTCCTACGATTCTATGTTTAGTCCTAATCGAAAGAAAAGGGATTCATGCTAGCAACTTGAGTTATAAACATAAAATTGGTAGAGACAATTAGGTTTATTTGCATGAGTAATCCTAAGAGTTGGTATACAGGGAAAGCTTGTCCCTCGGGTGAAATAGCGCAATTATCCATCTTATTTATCTTATCGCATGCATTGGTTAACGTTGTGGTAAACCCTAATCCTAGGAGTTGTTTTTTACATAGTTTATACACACAAAACCACTGTTTTATTTCTGATCATCGCATCCTCATTCATCCTTAAGTCTTCGGCCTTTCTTTGCTAACAAAAACTAACGACTTTGTAGGAGAAGACATCGATATTGACCACAGACGTTGATATCGACCACTGAGTTTCATCGACAGTTTTCTGAGTCGACGACGATCATTCTGCTGAGTTACTGAACATCGATATCGACCCCTCAACGTCGATATCGACCACTTGTGTCGACTCGCAGTCTTCTGAGCCAGTCGATTCCGTCTGCTAACATCGATATCGACCTTCCCTAGTCGATATCGACTGCTTGTTTTTGTCTCTGCAGGTCTTCTGTTGTAGAGAGGATCGACAGTCGAGGTCGACATCGAGCACCAAGGTCAAAATCGAGGCTTCTGGTCGACGCAAGACGTGAGATTTCCAACGCTACAAGGATCCCGCTGACACACCTCCTCGTGGATCGATCCTGACTACCCTTCCACTACAACGGGAGGAAGTCTTGTAATTATTTGCATAGGCTAGGAGTCAGTTTACATTTACATCTTATTATTTATATTTAAGGACTTGACGCTCCTCCTATTAACAATGGGCAACTTCCATATGTCATCCAGGAGATATTCTACAACGCCCTTGATGCACCGAATAAGGAGAGGATCAATTCATATACCTCCTATCGGTACATTGAGCTTACACCAACGGAGGCCTGGGAGACCATTGAGAGGCTCGTGAACTTTGATAACACCTATGTGGTTGCTGCGACCTATGATGCAAGGCCTGCCCCCATCAATGCCACTATATGAGCCTCCAAGGGAGATAGATCCTGATGTGCGGCAACAATTCCATAACGATCAGACACGCCGCCTTCAAAAGCAAGTCAGGTTCCTGAGCAACAATCAAACTTGTCAGGAATGTGGTTCAACAAGGCATAACACTAGTGCCTGTCCACATATTGAGCAAGTATCCATGGCGGAACAACATGAGGAAGCCAAGTGGATGAGAGGCTCCTATGGAGGGGGCAATCAACAATATTAGGGTGATCAAAGGTTCTATCAAAGGGATCCCCCACTATATAGAGAACCAGGGCACCCTGAGCGGGAGACAAGGAAGGATGACCTGCAAATCATTCTTGATGAGATGCGGAGGAACCATGCTGAGTTCAAACAAGCAAATAACTCCATCCATACTCAGCTACAAGGCATCAATTCTAGACTTGGGGAGATCGACGTTTGGAAGCGCAACATGGAGACTCAAATGATTCAATTGGCGGAGGCAATACCTAAAGCGTCAAGATCATTCCCTGGATCCACTGTGCCCAACCAAAAGGGAAAAACCACTGGACATATTGCGGCAGTAAACCTAAGGAGTGGGCGTCAATTACAAACGCCCGAGCAAAAAGCGGAGGAAAAGGAGCCAGAACAGACATCGATATCGACCCCCCCCTGTCGATATCGACCAAGGTGACGTCAATGTCGACCTTCTAGTCGATGTCGACCCTGATGCTGAGTCACCATAGAAATTGACTCCTCCAGTCGATGTCGACTATACTGATGTCGATGTCGACCTCACTACAACCGCAGGGAAGAAGAAGGTGTTGCCATTCCCAACTAGAAAGATGATTAAGGACCCAGCGGAAAAGAAGTTCCAGCAGTTCGTGAAGATGCTTTAGGGGCTCAATGTCTCTATACCATTCACAGAAGCACTTCATGAGATGCCATCCTATGTAAGGTTCCTTAAGGACATATTGGGTAAGAAGCGATCGCTTTCTGAGATCGCAGAGGAGTGCAACAGGTTGGAGCTACCACAAAAGCGGGCGGACCCAGGTAAGTTTTCTATCGCTATACGTTTAGGTCAATTCAAATTTAATGCTTTAGTTGACTTAGGCGCTAGCGTTAGCATGATGCCACTAACCATCTGGCACAAGGTATAGATAGGTCCTCTGGAGCCCGTGGATGCAAGGTTATACATGGCAAACAATACGGTAGTGATTCCAACTGGGATAGTGACGGATGTGCCAGTACAAGTAGGTAAATTCTTTGTCCCTGCTGATTTCTTAGTTGTTGATGTAGCGGAGGACCCTGCTTGTCCCATTATTTTAGGTAGGCCATTCCTAGCAACCGTCGATGCCAACATTAGCGTGAAGAAAGGATTGCTCTCATTCACAATTAGTGACGAGGTGATAGAGTATGCCTTCAACAAGACGGTGAACAATCAAGGGCCAATGGAGATAAAAGCCATCAATGGTGTCTACATTGCATGTGGAGAAGCCAAAATAAGGAGTATGACACCAGCAGAGCTAGAAAAGAGGGCCATAGAAGCCCAAGTAGAGGAAGTTGTGGCAATCTTGGACGAAGGGGTCCAACACAACATCGAAATCGACCTAGGTAAGTCGATATCGACTAATAATGTTCAAGATTCTGTGCCAGGTCGTAAGTATGGGGTCGACGGAGGAGAAGAAGGAACATCGAAATCTGGCAGGAAGGTCGATATCGACCATGCCCTAGTGACGAAATCGACCACCATTGAAGCTGAGAAGGGAGGAACAGAGACCTCGATATCGATCTCTGAGGGTCGAAATCGACCTGATCATATCGAGCAGAAACACTCAAAATCGACTGATCCTCCAGGAGTACAACAGAGGTCGATATCGACCTCTGAACATCGATGTCGACCTGAGCCACAGATTGAGAAAAAGGTAAGTCAAGGTATGGATTCCTCCTGTTCCATTACAATTAAAGATTTATCATTATTTGGAAGAGGTGTGCCTTGGCATGTGCGGTTATGTAGGGTATCCGATGATGATTCGAGCCAATATGAGATAGGAGATAAGGTCTATGTTGCCAAATCCAAGGACCATTGGTTCCCTACGAGATTCAAAGATAAGAATTTGGGGCCATTCACGGTGAATCAGATCCATCCTGGCAGAATGCAGCTGTGTGATAAGAAAGGAGTAATATTTGAGGCCTAAGCCAAATGGGCTCTGTAGATGCCGCCTTGAGAAGCGCAAAGGATGAAGTCGGCCTAGCGACTTAAAAGTCTAGAGCGTGTAACAAAGACTTAGTTTTGGTTTTAGACAAGCTTTTACTTTGGTTTGAGACATTACACTTTGTTATTTTTCATGTTTTGTTTTGATTTTATTTTTTTTACAAGTTGCAGGAAAGAGGAAAGCACACAGAAAAGACATCAATTTCAATGTCCAAGATCGACATCGACCTTAAGGTCGATTTAGATGGGCTTGTGGTCGAGGTCGGATCACCCTGAAGCCTGAGCCAAAAAACGATGAGAGACATCGATATCGATGTTGAAGGTCGATATCGACCATGCCTGTTGTCTTCTTTGACTCCTGAAATTTGTGATGGTTTAGTAAGTTTTCTTATTAACCCTAGTTCTAATACAGTGAGGACACTGTAAACTTTAAGTATGGGGTGGGGGAAAAGCTTACTTACATGTTTTAGCATATTTTATAAGTTATTGCATATTTATTTAGTTTATTCATACATAGTTAGTCATATTATTCGAATGAAAAAAAAATGACCCCCATCAAAAATTGAAAAAAAAAAAGAGAAAGAGTCATAGAAGTATAAAAAGAGCTCTAATGATGCAAAATTAGATTCATTTGAGATATAATATGAAATTGCCTAGTTAAGGGAAGTCCCAATGAAGTGCAAAAAACAAAAAAATAAAGGAGATGAAAATTTTGAAGTTGCTTTTGACATATGCATAATAAGATGATGGAGGACTTTTTATGAAAATTCCATACAAGTGCTTATATATACAATTTCATATCCTAGCCTTACCAATGCATATTTGCAAGAGTCACAAGCCATATATGAGCCTTATCATGATCATTATTGCTCCACATATATACATATTGCCCATTTTATACCTTATACCCTATCCGGGGACAAAGTTTGAGAATGGATGTCATCTTTTGAGTTATATTATGGAGTTGTGCATTATTTATGAAGTTGTTGGCAAGAATGAAAAGAAATTATGAAATATGGAAAATTTAATGAGCGAAAAAAATCCAATCACCTCAGGAGATAAATGTAGGTCGACCCTGCTCGTTGAGATGTTAGTTTAGCGAGATGGGACAGAAGGTGAGGAGTCCGAAGTACTAAGTATCCAGGGTCATTCATGACACCCATGTTTGCGACTCGCGAGAAGGCAGTGCTAAGGTTAGAGAGGTAAAAGCATTATATCGAATAAAAGCATTGCGCGATGAGTGAAAGGTGAGACATTATGAAGAAGGAATGTGGAATGTTTTGGAAAGAAAGTTTTATTTCCCCGGATTTAACACCACATGGCCAAATATTAGCCTACCTTTAGCCTTTTAGCAATCTACTTCTCACAGGCTTGCAAAAGTCCTCTTGATTATTAATGCTATGTCGCTAAAATTGTTTTTGCATATTACCTCCTTTTATGAGGTTGAAATTGCTTTTATGCACATGCATGGACTTGGTTGACATAAGTACCTTATCGAGGATGGCAATTGATTGTAGGGACATATGAAAAATGAATCTATGATGTTGAGGGTTTACTTTCTTCCCCTGAATGACCATTAAAGGTATTGCTTGGGGACAAGCAAGCTTAAGTATGGGGTGTTTGATGTGCGCGCAAATTGCCATATTTTCTATGCACATATAAGTCCATTTTATCATTCATTTGCATGCATATTAGTGGGAAAACATGGGATTAGTGTAGTTTACGCTTAAATATCAAATATATGGGTTTGCATGAGTTTCTATGTGATTTCGCAGAAAACAGGATAAAAATGGACAGATTTAGAAGAGCGGAAAAAGAACTCGAAGTCTTCTAAAGAGGTCGAAATCAAATGGGGACCTCGACATCGAGTACAACAGAGGCATAGGAATCGAGCAGGAAATGAAACAGAGCATGTCGACACCAGAGAGCTCGATATCGAGTGGCCAGATCGAGCTAAAAGATAGAAGTCGAGTGCCAGTCCGAGTAGAAGATGGAGAGCTCGAGATAGAGTTTCACAGAGGTCGATATCGATGTCAGAAGATCGATATCGACCATGCCAGCAGAGGAATCCAACTCAGATTTTGATAGAATTCTATCCGAAGCTTGCACGTCTATCCACAAGTCGAGATTTCTTATCTTCAACATCAGAGCTACCATATGAAGCTGATTTACCATAGAACTTTTAGTTTTTACTTTATTTAAGTTTTATCTTAGAGAATAAAGATAAAGTTTCGAGTCTTTGGATAACAAAGTTCGATATCTATATCTAGAGGCCATTAGGGCTGAGTTTAGTCATTCAATTACATCCAAGCACATACAATTCCAGTTTTACATTGAGTTTTAGCTAGTTAGAGGGAGAGAGAGGAGGCCGAGTGAGTTGGTGGAAGTGAGAGAGAAGATTTGGCTTGTTCGGTTGTAAATTCTTTCTTCGTTTAATTCAAAGTAGTTTTCTTTCAATAATGATGATGAGTTGCATGATAAGAAGCAAGTAGTCAACCCACTTCTAGGGTCGGGGTGAGCCCGATGATAACGATGTAGGGTAAGTGCATCAAAGGTATGACTTTTATGCGATCCCGTCTTCTATCCTATACATGATTCCTTGTGAAAGTTAAGGAGATTCATTATTTGCATTATTGAAGCAAAAGACACTCATATTGTGAACTTGAATTGCTCATGAATTGGATAGTAACTCTTAGGAACTATGCGAGAGCCTCTAATCACCTAAGTGTTAGTAACGAAAGTTATTTGATGGGAAGGCATTAATTTCATAACTTTAGCATACAACTTGCATTGTTATCGTTGTGGCATGAAACCCCAACTTTGGAAGCTTTTTATTAATTGAATTCATATTAGTTTTGTTTCTGATCATCCTTCTTTACCATTCTACGTTCTTTGGACTCTTTTCCGACAATTGGTTACGAATTACAGTTTCTGTGATAAACATCGAAATCGACTGTAAAGGTCGATATCGAGGTCTAACGTCGATATCGAGATCTGTCTCGAAGTCGACTTTGCAGCTTTTGTCTTCTGCAGGAACTCCACTGGAAATCGACCAGAACTGAGGTCGATATCGACCAGACACATCAATATCGAGTGTCTTCTGAGGTCGAAGGCTTTGATCGTGATTGCAACAAGGGAAGGGCTGACATACCTCCTCGTGGATTCGATCCTGAATTACCCTACTACTACATTGGGAGGGATTCTTGTATTATTTGTTTGGGACAGGGAGTTAGCATAGTCGTGAATTATTGTTTAAATATTTGAATCATACTTTCCCATTTACGAAAAAGGGGGCAGTGGATTGATGTTTCCAGGGCGACGTTCTAGTAGGAGGGTGGACCGGTGAAGAGGGTGCAGTGGAGGGTGCTGCAGTCAGAGCCTGAGGTGGAGAGGGGGCGGTGGAGGATGCTGCGGTTAGAGCCTGAGCTCTAGAGAGGGGGCGATGGGTGGATGTCAAGGGTCGGTGGGTGGCACAACCAGTAGAGACCTCACCCATACTGCCTTCGTCGGTGTTCTGGTCGGAGCTTGTGGTGGTCTGGAGCTCGAATTGCGAGTAGATCTCCGTGTCACAGCTCCTCGCATAATTGGAGCGATTGAGAGAGTGGTGGTTTGAGAAATTGAGAGGAGCGATTGAGAGAGGAGTGATTGAGACGGCAGAGAGATGGAAGAGTGAGGGTTTTCTGAAATGTGAGGAGAGAGAAGATCGATTGAGGGTTTTCTGAAATGTGAGGAGAGAGAGTTCCGTTTGACGGTTTTCTGAAATTTGGATTTCCCTCCCAACTTTTCGATTTCCCTCCCAATTTTTCAATTTATGGAATTTATACACTTACGTAATTGTACACAATACAACACTAGTTTATTTTATTTTCATTCAATAAGAAATTAAAAATTGTACACTACCTATATATAGAGAGAGATTAAAAATTTTATTTTATTTTCTTTCGATAAGAAATAAATCTTATTTTATTGACATGATTACGTATAAGTAGCATATGTAATATACTATTGATTATCACTGTTATATACTATTGATTATTTTATTGTCATAATTATGTATAAGTAGCATATTTTATGGAAAACGAAACAAACTATCTTGATCACGATCACATATGAGGAATGTGTATGAAATGTAAGAATTATGATAACTGAAAATGAAATGTAAGAATCATATTTACAAATATAGGTTGGAGGACCAACTATACCACTCGATCTATATATTGAGTGATCTATCTACATCTAACCCTAAACCCTAAAGCATAAACCCTAAATTAGAAAACAGGCCACATGGACGTCATAAAACACACGTGACATCCATTTTTGCAACCTCATAATTACAAATAGACAAGCAACACCAATTCACCACTCAATCTACTGAGTGATCTACCTTGATCTAAACCTTAACCCTAAACCCTATTGAGTGATCTACGTTGATCTAAACCCTAACCCTAAACCCTAACCCTAAACCCTAAACACTAAACCCTAAATCGGAAAACACGCCACATGGACGTTGGAAAACACACGTGGCATCCATTTTTGCCACCTCATAATTACAAATAGACAAGCAACATCAACTATACGAGTGATCTACCTTGATCTAAATCCTAAACCCTAAACCCTAAACCCTAACCCTAACCATAAACCCTAAACCCTAACCCTAACCCTAAATATAAACCCTAAACCCTAAATCCAAGGATTATTCGAAACAAAATACTATAATTATATGAATTGAGAATATATAATTAATAAAATGTGACGGTCATATATATGTACGTGTAGTTGCAATATAAGTTTTTATTTCTTTGTAATCAATTTAAAAAAGCTATTTTACATATTTCACATAGTTAAAAGGAAAAATGCACCTACTGTTGGAGAAATTACCAGTTTGCCATGTCATAAATTTTTTTCCAATTTTTTTTACAAAGGAAAATGAAAGAACGAAGCTTGGCTGGAGAGAAATGTGTACAGACGAACGAAGCTTGGCCGGAGAGATCTAGCAGATACCGAAGAGAAGAGTCGACGATGGAGGGTTGGGGACAACAAAGGGCAGAGGCTTTCTAAGGATGACGGAGGGTTGGGGACAACAAAGCTCATCCATGAAATCAAATGCTCGGAGAAGAGTCGACGACGAATCTTCAATTGAAAGGTGCAAGCATGGCCTCCCTGCGAGATTGCAAACTTGCAAATACACTAGAAATTCGGGAAGACAATTTTATATTTGTCCATTATGGAAGGTATGATTCCAATCTTTAGTTTATCTCACAAGTTCGATCGAATTTTAGTTTTGGCTTTTCGAATTAGGGAAACTACTAGGGTTTTCGAATTTGATTTTAATTTTAGGGATTCCATTGTGGATATCAAATTGGCATTTCGAATTCGGTATAAAAAATAACACTGGTGAAAGCTTCGAATTGGGTTTCAATATTGGGGTGTTCGAAATGCTATGTTTTCCATTATAGGCTTGAATTTGTACAAGTTTTCTCAGATTTGCTGTCCGAAATAGTAGACTTAATGCATAATGGTTGTGATTTTTCCTGATCATGAATTGGAGAATGAAAGTTGAAGTTAAGCTTGTAGAATGAGTTTTCTGTCAGAAGAGTTAGCACTGGTGTATGCATAATGTGGTTGTGATTTTCTGTCATATTTTCTATGTTTTCCATTATCGGCTTGACTTTGTAAAGGTTTTCTCAGATTTGCTGTCCGAAATAGTAGACTTAATGCATAATGGTTATGATTTTGCCTAATCATGAATTAGAGAATGAAAGTTGAAGTTAAGCTTGTAGAATGAGTTTTTTGTCAGAAGAGTTAGCATTGGTGTATGCATAATGTGGTGGTGATTTTCTATCAGATTTGCTATTTTTTCCATTATCGACTTGACTTTGTAAAGGTTTGCTCAGATTTGCTGTCCGAAATAGTAGACTTAATGCATAATGGTTGTGATTTTGCCTAATCATGAATTGGAGAGTGAAAGTTGAAGTTAAGCTTGTAGAATGAGTTTTCTGTCAGAAGAGTTAGCACTGGTGTATGCATAATGTGGTTGTGATTTTCTGTCAGATTTGCTATGTTTTCCATTATCGGCTTGACTTTGTAAAGGTTTTCTCAGATTTGCTGTTCGAAATAGTAGACTTAATGCATATTGGTTGTGATTTTGCCTAATCATGAATTGGAGAATAAAAGTTGAAGTGAAGCTTGTAGAATGAGTTTTTTGTCAGAAGAGTTAGCACTGGTGTAATCTGGCCGTGATTTTCTGGCTCTATGCATAATCTGGCTGAAAAATGCTTCTTTGTAGGAAGACTGTTTGGTTAGCTGAAAAATTCTTCATTTGGTTATCTGTTTGGTTAGCTAAATCTGGCTGTAAAATGCTTCATATTTGGTAGACTGTTTGCTTGGTTTGATATTTTTTTTTACTTCTTTGTAGGAAGATTTAAAATGCACCTACTTCAGATGGTTGGATGCTCATGACACTAACAAGAGCATGAAGATCCAAAGAGAGAGTTATGGTGTTGCTATCACAAATGAAGATCATGGAGCCTCTGATTTTTTTAAGTTGAGCACTGATTTTGTGAAGATCCAAAGGGAGAATGTAGTGCTGAAAATAGTGGTAGGTGTCATGTTGGTTATCTTGTTGATTGTGTTGGTGAAAATTTAAAAATAGTAGTAGGTTTATGTCTTAAGGGAATTGTGTTGGTGAAAATTTGAAAATATTAGTAGCTATCATGTTGCCATAAGTAGAATCAATCTTTTATCTGCACAAGGTGTTCTGTAAAACTCAGACAGCAGGCGAATCAAGCAGCTAGAATATTTACTCATGCCATATGTGATTGCATTCTATACATGTCTGATTTACTCATGGCATTTTAGCTAAGTAATAAGATATCAAGGTAACATCTAGAAGATTTTTTTAGACAGCAAATTAAATCTGATACAGTTTCACAAATTTAAAAAAACAAACAGTAAGCGAATCACACTTGAAGGATCTCGTAAGGTTGTCAGTCAAAGCAATCTTCATAGCTTGTTGTGGCCTCAAAGTCGTCCTCTTCTTGTTCAACATGAAACTCATCCTCAATGTGGTCAAGGCCCACATCGTCGGTGTCCTCACAGACTTCAATCGCACCTAAAGGATCTCGCAAGGTTGTCAGCGAGTTGTCTACTTCTATGTTGATGGAGAATTCTGGGGTGATGACTTCATCCGACTGATAAGCATCTGCGACAGGTTAGCCCTCGGCATTCCACCGTTGTTCAATCCGGTTGCGAGGCCATGTCTTGCACACATGCCACCATTCCATACGCTCACGTGTGGCTCCTGGATATTGAAGATAATAAACCTGCAGTGCTTGTTGTGCGAGTACAAAAGGCTCATACCTTTTATAGAGTTTCTTCTGATTGATTTCGACAAACTGGTAGATTGGATGAACTTGTGTCCCACGTGTCGTCGGATCAAACCATCGACACCTGAACAGGACAACTTTCAGCGGATGATCAAGTGCACTTGGGTACTCAAGCTCTATGATTTCTTTGAGGAGACCAAAAAAATCTGATTCAGGACTCGCGTAGTTGGACCCTCAAACACAAACCCCACTGTTCATTATAGATTTCCCAGCACCATGTTGTAGAGTGTGGAACTTATGCCCATTGGAGAAGTATGCTGGCCAAGAAATTGCTTTCATGTTAGGACCTCATGCCAAATTCCACAACAGATCTCCATGACCAATTCCATTTCCTCTATCTAAGGCCTACAGAACACATTTATACACAATTGTGAAACTTAAACATGAACAAATGTAAGCATTTTGGTAAGGTAAAAAAACTTACATAATTCTTAAACTAGTTCGCAAATTCATTTTCAATGAGGTCATCTCCAACATTACCCCCCATGACAGTCTCAAAGATCCTACACCATAATAAAGTAATCATGATAAATAAATATATTTATATATTGATATATAAGCATAAATAAAATATGTGTGCTTGGGTTTTTCCTTACTCAATGTATGGTTGCACTTTCGGACAGTTGAGCAACACGTATGTGTGTGCGGCCCTCCACTCGTCATCTTCAGTCAACCACCGTATTTGCTGCTTCCCACTACCCTTGCCGGGATAATTGAAAATAGAGAAATCACAATCGTCACCGTCAACGATGTTGTTTCTCACTGGTCTCCTCAACCTTGAAGGAACATGCGAAGGGAAGTAGTGCACGGAGAAATAAGCTACCTCTTCCCGTAAGTATGCCATCATGATCGGCCCTTCCACATTACTCTTTTGAACGATCTTTTATTTCAACTGGAATAGATATCTCTCGAACGGATACATCCATCGATAATGAACCGGGCCACCTATATGGGCCTCATATGGAAAATGGACAATGAGATGCTCCATTAAGTCAAAAAATGATGGCGGGAAGATACGCTCCAACTTACAGACCAACAGAGGAATCATCAATAGGAGCTGCTCCATGACAACAACTGATAATGTCGACGAACAAATTGTATCAAAGAAGATACTCAACTCAGTTAAATGACCCCATATAGTTGGATGCAATAACTCTTTGAAAGCAATCGGTAGGAGTCTCTCCATAAACACGTGTATTAACTTATGTATGATTTTGGAAACTTGACTCGTTGTATGATAAATGGTTTTATGACTTAGGCCATAGGGCATGTACAGGGGACTTACCTCGGGGATTCCAACGACCCTTCTAGGTTTTTGGGTGTGAAATCCCACTTTCAAAGCGCAATTGTTGGTTTCAAACCTTCAACCTGTATTCGAGGCGCAAGATCCCAGTGAGGGGTTTCATCCCTTGAAACGTAACCCGAGAATCATAATCCCGAGCCGTTACAAAGGTGGTATCAAAGCCAGGTTTTGCAATCCGAGTATGATAGGTTGAAGTGGTTTTGAAAATGGCCCAATGATTTCAAATGGTTTTGCAAAATGTTTTCAAGGGACAAAATGAATTTAATTGGACCTAACCCTAGACTAACCGACCTTTAGGATCAAACTCGTGGGTAGAGACCCAAGCGATAGACATCCCCTATGGATACAGAATTCGTGGAACGATAGGCAAAATACTAGCTATCTTTTACAAACGGGTTTCGAAGACTCCAAGGAGCCCGAGGGTTGGAGTGGCATGGGTTAGGAGGCCGTGAGGTATTTGCCCCTCCGGTCAGCCGTCCCTCGTAGGATGACATAGATCATCTCTGTGTTTTTATAAACTTTGAAAGAGATCATATTAGCGTCGTTGACTGCTTTTGTGTTGAGTGCTGCATGCTTAGGCTAGGAGTTTGATGTATGTCTTGACTGGGATAGTGGGAAAAACCTTATTCCTATATAGTCGGGTTTTCAGTTCTGGGTGGAACAGTCGTTTTGTTGTTCAAACCTCCTTAATGATCCTAATTCAGTCGTCTGTCCCACAAAAATGTCTAGGTGTGTTGATAAGGGTTGAAGAGTGTCCATTCCCATTTTTCTTGATTCCTATCCCGTGTCTCAAACCTTGATGATCATATCGAGTCTTTCTACAACGTCCTTGTGGTGATGGGGTTAGTAAGCAAATTGCAATCTGGGTTTGGGTTCGAGTATCTGGTTACTTGAGAGTGTGGTGGAAAATGGTCATCTATATAATCCTGAGCCTAGAGAGTGAGTTGTCTTATGAGGTCATCCTTCTCAATTTTTGTAATGGGCAATCAGTGTCTTCTTTCCGTGATAAGTCGTACTAGAGTCCCACGGGAAAAAAGGGGTGATGAGTCGGTAGGGATTAATCAATAGGTGCCCTTAGGAATTTCTGTTTGATTATAATAGCCCTTCCTATGATCACATAACTTGGTGTGTTACTGTATTCATAGCATGTATTACGCACACCACGATATATCCTGATTTCGTGTATGCATGAAACATGAACATTATGCTGAATTCATTTAGAGCACCCTTGACTATGCTCATGTCTTGCCATGTGTCACTAGTATCATGTGGCACCTATGCTTTTGAAATGAATGTTGTCGTATGATTACATACCATATTTACCCTATCATGTGAACGTTATTTGACATAGAGTGTGATAGGTTACTATACTGTCTTTCTGTGTCATATTCATGACATTTAATCCAATTAATATGATGTGTCTTGACATGCTTGCATTTGACTCCACATTGTTATGACCTGATTATGTGAATGCCATACCTGAGACATTGTTCTTACATGGGAAGTGATAGGTTACTAGATCGTCTCGCATGTGCATTGTTATAGAATTTGAGCACGTTTTCCCTCCACGAATACATGTCATGCTATTCCTTGAGATAGGTACATGCTAGTGTTCTACGATGTGACCGATATGCTTCATGATTGCTATGTGTTTTGCTTGCCGTAATTATAACCTCATAAATTTCCAGAAGGGCATCATTATCATTCTCGGGTAGGAACCTTGTCTTTAGTCTCGTTGGTCTTGATCCATACTTGACTCCACCGGGAATTCGGGTTGTCCGCCTTTGTCTCTCCCATATCTCCGCTAACTTAAAATCCTTTCGCGCCACCTTTTAAGAACGCCGACATGGAAGGGAGAACTGTTAGTTGGATAGCACTAAAGCAACAGAAGCGTGGTGGGCCCATGACCCACGGGTCCTAGAATTGATGTTATCATTGGCATTGAAGTACGAGCGTGTGTCAAGGAACGCGGTCACTAAACCTAGTATGTCTTAAGAAGAATGAGCGTTCTCCATTCGAGTTACTAATCTCTTCTGTGTTGATTGAGAATGACGGTGTGCGATAGGTTTGAGACAGATATAATAACGAATTTTAATATGTTGACATTGATGTGCTGAGTGATACTGAATATTGTCTGGTTGCCTTTTGCCTATGATGATAAGCTTCGATGCACTGATATTCTGACGTGTTGACATTTTGAGTTAGTGAGTATTGTCTGATTGCTTTTGCCTATAAGATGTGAATTCTAAATGCTGGATTCCTGATATGGTAATTGGTAATGATAATGATTTGGTGATAGCATATGATAATAATTTGATGGTAGTGATATTCTAGTGAGTAGGAGATAGGGCAAACGTTTGATGGTTCTCCTTCCTTGATCAAGTGGTATGTTATTCTTTTTTAGAATAGTCGGAGAGTGATAGGAGAAATAGAAGCCTTAGGGTTCGATCGATGATGGTGTGAGGTAGAGTCATAGGAATGAGACCTTAGCTTAGGCAGAATCAGGTGAGTTCAAGGACTGATAGGAGATAGTGGTTAGGAAATTCAGATGAGCCTTCTAGGTAGGCCTTAGGTGGGGCATATGATAAGAGTGGCAGGATTGCGGAAATGAGGTTGTAGTACAGGTGAGCATTTTGATGAAGAGTGGGGTCATTCTTTTAGGTATCTTGGAGGGACGATGAGAGTAGACTGAATACGCTGATCGAGGAATTTTATAGGAAGGATGTGAGGATCAATGGGTTATCGTACTCAGGAGTAGTAGAAATGTTGTTGAGGAACTAGTTTTGGATGTCGATAAGTCTTGAGTAACTAGGATTGCTTGAGAAGTTGTAAACCTTGGGATTTAGAATAGTCATTCTATGAGTAGGAACAATTTCAGTAGAAGAATGAATTATGGATATCGCTAAGTTCGAGTGGCTGGAAATGTCGAGGATTAGTAGATCTTGGGAATTAGATTGTTCTTGTGATAGGCAACAGAATATGAGACCTGTACTTGGGAAGTGCTCGTGTGGTTCTGAGGATACTTGCTAGAGGTGTAATTTAGAGAATTATTAGAGGTGTGATCGGAAGATTTTTAGAATAGGAGGACGGTCGTAAATGGTATGAGTAGCATTGATTGAATGTTGAAGTATTAGGAAAGAACAGACGAGTTTTAGAGGAAAGGGCTATAGTTGAGTAAAGGATATCATTAGGGTTGATCGTAGGTCTGATCGATTGGGATTTAGAGGTAAAATATCTGAATGATGAGTATGGAAAATAGTCTAAGTGGAGAACATCAAAATACTAATGATTATGGAAATAGGGAATACCGATGAGTGTTGAATTTTGGGAATTCAAATAGATTGTAATACCCTGTGTAAAAATTGAAGAATGATAATGCAGAGATGCTCTGAGAGGATGGTTGATAGTAACGGTCATTAAGAGGTAAGGTGTCATATGTTACTGAGGATTGTTGTCTAAGGTGAACTAGGAATGGGCGACAATAAGAAACTAGAATGAGACGTCTTGTGGAATTGTGATCATTTGGGAAGAATATTGGGATTTCGAATGGTGAATTAGAGTTGGGAGTGAGTGTAAATATTGTGACCTTTGGGAAATGAAGAGATGCAATTCGGATTAGAGATGTCCTGATGAGTTAGCTGGGCCGAAAATGTTTATTGGTTATTTGGGAATAGATGCGAGTGAGAATGAACTTGGTGATTCGTGGTTACGAGTTTAGCACTAGATGGCTCTCTGATTTAGAATCTGACAAGTGAAGGCGATTGAGTATTGCTAGTGGTGTGAGATGCTTATGTTGCCTTGGGTTATGTAAGAAGTGTAAAAAAACGAACCTTGTTGCGAAATATTGAAGCCATAGATGTGGGAATGCTTTTGTGTGAAGATTGTCAATATGAGTTGATTCTTTAGAGGTTGATTAGCAATGAGTGTGCTTATTGGCTTGGGAAGTAAAATGGAGGTAGTGAAGCAGTTCGGGAGTATACCCTTAGAGATAATGATCGAATGGACTTTAAGGACATAAGAGGAATAAATGAATTTGTTAGGAAACATCTAGGTGGAATATGCCCTTGATAGAGGTCTTGGCGAGAGTTTGGGGGGCTAAGCTTGATCTATTATTATCGGAGAGTTATGAGTTCCGATATATGGGCTTAACTTGGTTAGGTGGGGAGTTGGGAGCGTGAGCTTGTGATCTTGTGTAAATTGACTCTTAGAGGATTCGTTGACCTAATCTTTGAGGTGTACTGTGGATGAACTGGGAATAGGTTTTGACCTTTGGGCTTGTATGAAAGGAATTGAAGAGGATGTCTATGGGTTTAGCTGTAAGAGGAACGAGAAGTGGTTGTACTTAGGGACTTTAATTTAATTGAGAGGGTGGGCCTAGATGAGGCTTGATTTTGATTTCGGGAGCTCGATGATAAGGTGTGGGTGATGGTTGTAATCTGATCAGTAACTATATACATATTTTCTCGATTTTATGCCCATTGATATGTTTTGATATGATAGAGTTCGCTATGAGATGATAACAATCAGATTTGATATGTTACTAATAGGATGAAGAGAAATTCGCGCTATAACCACTATTAATGTGCTGCTATTCGATAAAACGATGTGTGATACGATGAATTTTGCTATGTCAATACCTTGATGGAATGATGATTGGTTAGGTTGATGTGTTGATATGCGGTACTTGAAAAAAAAAACTGATTGGTAGTAACGTGCAGATCCTATGATATGTAATGCGTTGACCTCCCGATGTGTTGCTATGTTGATAATCTGGTGTGTCGATGTTTAAAATGACAATGTTTTGAGCTTTGATGTGATACTAGACCTTGATATTGATGAACCTTGATAGTTGATTTGGCTGTGTTGATATATGATATTTGAGATTGTGAATGTTGACCGCAAGGATGTCTCGAAATGATAAAATGAACTTGATTATGAGAACGGAACCTAGGAAGAAAATATGGGATTAGCATTTAGAGGTGGATAATGCTATTACTTGAATGATGGAAATTTGTTTGACTAACACGGGAGAATTGACTCGGATTTTGAAAGACTCATTTGATTTTAAAAATGATTTTAGTCTCGAGGACGAGACTTGTTTTTAGAGGTGGATAATGTAAGGACCTTGATTTTCAAATAATATTTTAATAATAATTTATTCAAAATGGATTTAAGTCGAAAATTTTGGATATTTCGAAAACTCTCGTCCTCAATATAATAATTCTACTTTAAAATCGTTAAAGCGGATTCCGGCCCAATTTCGAACCTTTGAAGATCGAATCCGTCTTTTTATCTCGGGATTCAAAAAATTTCTTCGGATAACGATGTTCTTTCGGTTTTAAAAATCTAATCTACTGAGAGAGCGGGATTTAGAAAACCAAACGTTAGAAATTCAAATTCCGACTTTGGGACCACAATTCCGTCTCCTATAACCTATTCTTATCCAATCTCTACACTTGGTCCCCATGTTTGACCAATTTCAACTCATCTTCCCTATCCCCTCCTTCCTCCTTTACCCAAATGGGTTGAGCACCCACATTTTGCTTTCCTCCTCACCATCCTTGTCCCTCATAGATTTGGAAACAAGACAAATCTCTTGCACCCTCTAGAGGTATCCCAAAACGGCCCTAAAACCTCCTCTTTTAATCTGGAATTTGTGGCCACAATTCATCACAACCCTAAACACAACCTTATCTTCAAGCTCTTTTCTCCCTCTCTTTCTCTCCCTTCCATGAGACCCATGATCCCAAGCTTCCTTCTTTTCTCAGCTGAACATCCTCCACAAGCACCACCACTGTACCACCCCCTCACTCCCACCGCCAGTCGTCGTCATTCTACTCCCTCCGCCTTGAAACCGCAGCCCCGGCTCACCCCTCTGTTTTGCCGAGACCAAATACCAAACACCACACCACCGTTCTTCGTTCTTCCTCTGCAAGCCACCTCCTAGGAGCTTCACCCACACCTCCTCGACTATTATCTTAAAAAATTATAAACATTTTCTAGGCTATAAACATTATAAACATTTTCAAACATAAATTAAGATAATACTCCTTCCGTTAATTAAAACTTGATGTTTTACTATTCATGCACGCTTTTTGAGGTGTTGAAAACTATATAAAATATTAACTTTTTTAATAAATATTTTTAATAATTTCACTTGTTACTATTAAGTATGAATTTATAAAAACAAATTTTAAAAAAAGTTAATATTTCATATAGTTTTTATCATTCTAAAAAAGCGTGCATGAATAGTAAACGATAATTTTTAATTAATAGAGGGAGTAATTCTAGGCTATATTTATTATTATTTTTTAAAAATAAATAAAATGATCCCTAAAATATAATCAAGCCCTTAAATTCCAAATTTTAATATATTTATAGTCAAATTTGAGTTTAAAAATATCAAAATATAGTGTATTTAATGATAAACTAGTGAAAATAGATGAATGGATGGTGAGTTGTAAATAAATACCATTTAAAGGGTGGTTTTATGTAATTTTGAATTTAACGAGTGGTTAAGTGAAAACTCCCATGTTTAAAGGGTGGTTTTCTGTAAATTTCCCTAAATAATATATACACCGGTAATTTTTATTACATCCATCGTTGCGATGAGTTTAACATCCTTTAATCTACTTCACCTTTATGTCATGCGGTGTAGTAATTTTGAATTTTAATTAAAAAAATATATCTACTATAACAAGATGCGGTGGATAATTGAAAAATTTTAGAACATCCAATATCACTATCAATTGAAAGTATACTTTACAACCTTGGAACCCCACGTTAAAAAAAAATATAAAAAAATTAAAAGCATGCATAATTTAAGTTTTTTTCAAAAAAAATCTTCATAATACAAGTGTCACCTTTTGATTGGAGTTGTATTGGTTAGTCCAATTTCACACTTGAGAAGAAGGGGGAGTTGCTAACCAAGTGGCATTAAAAAGATAAATTTCTTCCTCTTAAAATAAGTGACGACACCCAAGAAATTGGAGACATTATACATGATCCAGGGGCACATCGTCCACTTCTCACTATAGGAGTTCACAATGGTCATGGGGTTGAACTTTAAGTCCCTCCCTCGTGACGTAGAAGACATTGATGACAAGGGCGTGATTTATGAGTTCTTTGGGTCATTGGAGGAGTTGGAGACGCATTGGATTGTCGTAAAGAAGGCAAAGCAATCCATGAATAGAAGATTTAAGGTTGCGCTTCTAGTCATCACTAAGGAGGTTCTTATGGCGGGGGAGAATCGGCGGCACATCCACTACTGGGTGGTGAGATTGCTCGAGGACGTCGATCGCTTTCTTTTGTTCCCGTGGGGGAAGATTGTATATCAGATGACGAACAAGTGCCTTCTTGGAGTCGTGGAGAAAAAGATAACGCTCGGGAGGGTTGGTGTAGCAACAAGACTTAGCTACCACCTCTACACCTCTACTTTTACCCCACCGCATTCTAGATAAGGGCCCTATTCTCGCCTATATTCACATTTTTCCATACCAATTGTGGTATTTTTCCCCACCAGGTTAAGGGTCCGACTGGGAATGCTCCCATGCATGTCACATTTTGGTTTATTTTCCTACCATCCATTATATTGGTACCTGCCAATAGTATTATATTTTCCTACCACCACAGGTGGCATAGAGAAGTCCAATATAATTACCAATTTGTTTGCTTGGATGCTGATATGAATGTATGAAGCCATTGAGGAAATTCGAGAGACGTTCGCAACCCAAATTTCTCCAACAACAAGGTATGCAGTGTCTTAAGTGGGAAGCGCATGACGACACCTTCACATTCGACTACATATCGTTAGTGCTAGATGTGTCCCACGATGAACATGTTAAGTTGCAGTAGCCAACCCCCATACTTATCCCCGATGTTGAAGAGAAGGAAATTCTGAGGCACATGTATTACCATCACAAGAATATCGACGGATTCTTCGACAAGATAGTAAAAGATTGTGTCATTACACACAAAGCTGCCGCCGAACCTAGTCAGACCCAACCAAAGCCAACCCTAGAAAATGCATCATAACCGGGGCCTTTATCATAACCGGCGGGGGTCGACAACAACATAGAAGCAATACTTGTGGCTAAGCTAGAAGAGCTAGGGAAGCGGCTTTTGGAGGAGTTGGGATGGAGGCTGTGACGAGCAGAGAAATCAGTGGATGACCTGAGTAAGAGGGTGAACAAAGAGACCACATCGTTTGATAATGTATGCCTTCCCCTATCGATGTCGTAATTTATCCCCAAATTGGCATGAAAAATTATGAATGTGTCATGACACTTGGAAAGGTTGTAAGTCTTTGGGAGGTGACAACTTTTACGAGTCTGCCCATCGAGGACGAGGGGGATAACCTAGGTGGTTCTAAGGAGGAGGCTGGTTTTCATTTAGTTGGTGATAAACAAAACGATGCATGGAAAAGGTGATCGTGAGGATAAGGAGGGTGATGGAGAGCACAAAGTTGATGACAATGACAAGGGTGGAATTCACACTGGAAAGGACAAGGAGGTGGAGGTCTAGTTGAACGACGCCTATGAGGGGGGCAATAAGGATGTCCAACGGGATAAGGATGATAACACGATAAGCTTTCTGGCAAGAGAAACACTATGATATGGTATGAGCAGGGATAAGTTATGGCATGTACATATGGTATGACCGGTGGACGTTAAATTGCGTGATTTAAAATAGCCAAATGGTACCCAAGCCCACTAACTAACAAACAGGTAGTATAAGGAAAGCAAGTGTCCGATCCCACGAAGAATACATATTACTCTTAAATATGTATGCAAAGCAAAGTATTAAAGCAAAGGAACAATATGAATAGAAATCTAGACTAGCAATGATTAAAATAGAAAATATGAATATGATGAGTAATATAGTTTCACTAAAATTCGCAACAATGTTAATTCTATGATCATTGGGATGTTATGCAATAATGATTATGCAATTATCCTAAAGTCTGTTTAAGCATATAATGGAGGTGACCCAAACCTGCCGATAACACCACCTAACTCTCTAAACTTTTTCATATTGAGTGAGTAGCAATAAATTCCTAACACCTAGCAAATAAACATTATTTCTCCCATATATTTGAGTTATCCCCTGGTTCTCATCTCCAGTTGTTGCTCCAACTAAAAAATTAACCTTTACTTGTCAATTCTCCTACAATATCCACTACTAGAATTTTGTCATTTAACATCGGGTAATAACCGATGTCTTTCAAAAAAAAATCGATGTCTATGTGGGTGATGTAAAAAGTCAAAACTTTTTAACATCGGGTAGTAGCCGATGTCTTTGTATGTTATAACATCGGATTTAAAAATATAAACGATGTTATAAAATACAAAGACATCGGCTACTACCCGATGTTAAAAAGTTTTGACTTTTTACACCACCCACATAGACATCGATTTTTAATTTTGATTAACATCGGTTTTTAGCCGATGTTAAATGAAAATATTTTTTAGTCATTGTAGCCTATACGGGATTTGAACCCGCACCTATGTGCTTGAACGCATCGCTCTACCAATTTGAGCTAATAGGCTTTAAATTAGCAATAATAAAGATCAAAACATTAATAACAAAATCTCTTCTAAAGTTTCAAATAAAAATAACAAGGCAGGGGCAAACAGAAATGAACAGTTCTCATAAAATTGATCGAACTCCAATAAAAATACCCAAAACAATGTCAAATTGCAGTGATACAAGCCTTGAAGAACAAGAATGCAGGGAGAATCAATGGTTAAAATTTTAACCATTGATACTTGCAGGCTTGTTTTATTGAAACATATATAGACTAAAATTAAAACTACATGCCAAAATCAACACATCTTATAAATCTCTGAGCTATTCTTCCAATGACAAGTAAATCATTATTTCGGAGTTAATTTAAAATGCATGTGCTTAGCTGTCATCAGGTAGAAAGAAGCAACATAAAAGGCAGGGGGTAATCTTCATTAACAGAGGGTTTTTGGTACTTGGAGGCACTGTCAGCAGAAAGATGAAGCCAAATGAGCAGAGGAGCTTTGCAAAGGAATTTTGAGTTCACATGTAAATTGCATACAAAGGATATAGATTTAATAATGTCAAATTTGCATGACTCACAGAAGTACTTCCCCATACACACACCACAGTTGATACAAATTTGTCTCACCTGTATACAACAAAATTAAGTATAAAAGGAAGAGATACAACATTGTTCCAAATAAAATTATACAACTTAAACACAAGCTAAATCAGCATACCTCTTGTTCAGTTCCATAGAGAGAACAAATCACCTGTATCAAGGTGGGGAATACACTAGAGGATAATGGACATCGAAAGATACCTTAAGAATGGACAGATAAGTATCTACCTGTTGAACTTGGTGACGTGGAATGTCATGTCTTTGTCTCTTGTCCACATTGATGTTGTTCTGCACAGCAATGGGAATCAGTAAATATCAGACTATATCTTGAAATAAAGACTACTCACAAACATTACAAGAACCTGGAATGCATATTATATTTCGTAACCTCTAACAGCTTAACAACAAACAAAGATTAGCAGGATAGAAGCTTTAAATCCCAAACACCATCCCTTGTGATTCACTTAAGCAGAAAATACTATTACTTACCAAATACATATCATAAAAGAAAATGTAGACTTCAATCGAAATTATATGATTTACCAAAAAGCAAAAAAATACTCAAATTTCAAAAGCTAGACTTAAGCCCAGCTAACTAGCAACTGACATCCAACAAACCTTTGCCTCGTTATGACAGTGGCGACAATCAAATATTTCATTGCAACATAGAGCTCTAATTTTACATCGAACCAACTCTTCAACATGCCTAACAAGTAGAAAAGGACCGCAGAACTACATGTTATTGATTTTCAATGAGAAAAAAAATAGAATAGGTCATACACTACGTTAACATCATTATTAGAGAGAATGCGGCTATTTAAGTAGAAAGAGTTAACCATACTTATGTCTTGAATATGGAGGATCACCCAATGCATCTGTAACTCTATAGTTAATGGTGGGTAAACCAATTGTGTTTGGGTAGTCAATCCGAGTCACCTAATATAAAGTAAAGTATCAGCCACCCCCGCTTTTATCCTAAAAGAAATTACAGCGAATAGATATGTTAAAGAATGTGACCTTTATAGTCTTTTTTAACCTGAGCTGGTGCATGACGACAAGCCATCATCCCCAGTTTATGGTTGGCGGTATGTCGATCACATGAGTTCCACCAAAATATCAACCTTATCTTCTCTAACCATACTGGCAACCTTCTTCTCATCTATGCCATATATATCTCTCCATGGACCCCCCTTTCTTCAGCACCTTATCCCAAAATTTAAAGGTCTTTACATAAAAGTCTGCAGTGCAGATATAAGAACAATTGGTAAAAGAAAGCAAAAGAGTGCAGAAAATTACTGTGGACCAGCCCAGTAAAAAAAATGTTTTGAAATTTCCAATAAAAGTATATAAAAGTAAGAGTACATGACAGAACAGTTCACCTCAAGAGAAACAATCTAAACAAAGATAAAACAATCTAGCCATTCCCAATCGCTGCTGCTCCCCAAGAGAAAGCTCATCACCCCAGTTCACCTCTTGTTCAGGAGGGTATCGATCAAGTAGGTACTCAATATCAACCTAAACAAAGAAAAGGGTCCCATGTAAAGTTAGTTTAAAGCAATCCTCAAAACTCAAAATAGAGAGTGACAAATGACAGTCAAAACACACCTCTAAACTCTTAACAAAATTGAATGGAAAAGGTAGTGTATACAAGCTCAACCAGACAGCTCAGATGTAGATATCTCTTCATTCTTGCCTTCAATCATTTAAGAAAAAATTGTTCACAAACACATAAAAAAAGTCACTTGAGTTAAAAATGATGCTAGAACAAGAGTAAAGGCAGCAATTTTCTGACTTTTACCTTCTGAATATTTTGAGAGAATGTTTAGGATAACACTTCCATGAGTAGCCTTTTGACAGAAAAATAGAACCATTAACAATAATTGAGTGGGGATTGCTTGTAACAACAGTTGGGTTAAGCTTTTTTTTTTGGTCAAAACAGTTGGGTTAAGCTTTATTCTCATACTATTAAGGTAACTAAGTGGTTTTTGACAAATCAATATTAAGTGGTAATGTGGTATATACTATGATGATAATTTAAGACAATTCTCAATTTTTGATAACGTCCTATCAAAATGTTGCAAAACTAATTGCCATGAATTTTGAGCAGGACATATAAATTGAAATAATAAGATCTTAGTCCTGTCTATTTTTCTCATCTTGCTTATAAATTTCCCAAGAAGAATGGCAGCAAGTGAAGAACACATAAATTGAACATATAAATTTTGAGCGTATAAATTTTGAACAGAACATATAAATTGAAATAATAAGACCTTAGTCCTGTCTATTCATTTCTATTGCAATCAAAACTTAGCATCAAGTGAAGAATGACAGCAAGTCCTACATTACTTAATTTCCCAAGAAGATTTCATGATTATTCAGTAAGAATGCTTCCATCTTCTTCAAAAATTTTATTTTCCATTTTAGTTTTCATGTAGATGATGAATTAAAGGGATTTGGCATAACAAAGACATCTGACTTGAGAGAGACCACCAGAAAGTGGACTCACAATATGGGGACGAGCAGCACTAGAGCTACCATCCACACCCGACAACGAAGGAGCACCAGCAGATGAAGGGGGAGTGGATGAATTCGGTACCTGCCCATCAATGGAGGGTGACAAAGCTGAGCAAGTCCTACCCTAGTCCTGAATCCCACCTGAAGCATCCCTACCATCCTCATAATCGCACGAATCTAACGAAGAAGCTCTACTTTATCCATACAAACTCTACACCTCCACCAATTGACATTGCAGGGTAAGATTTAGGGTTTGGGGGAAATTTAGCGATCAAATACAAGGGGGGAGAATAGAAATCTGATTAGGATTGAATAATTTCTAGGGTTTCAGATGTGGTTTACCTGATAGAGAGTAGAGAGAATCGACACTTGTCCTCACGGATAAGGAGTAGATCTATGACTTGTTCGCCTTCTCAGACCCATGATGTCAGGGTTGTCCTCTCCAGCTCACAGATTTTGGGAGGAGGCAGGGTTTGCGAATTCGACAATGGAGGTGCACTCCTTCATGGATTTAGAGAGATGCGAGGAGAGGGATGCGTGAGATGAAGGGGGAGACTAAGGGAGATGAAGAGAGGCTGTGCGAGGTGCTCTCCCTGGTGGCGGATCGAGGACGACATGGTGAGATCTGAGCGAATGGAGAAGAAGTCAAGAGATTATTACCTGATGCCACGCTAGATATCAGAAGTCAGAGAAGGATTTATAAGAAGGAAACACTAAATAGGAAAGGATAGATGGAGAAGGATATATGAGGACTGAGGAGCATTCCAGAGGTTAAAGAAAGGGAGGAGAAAGATGGGGCTCCAACTCCATGAACCCTTGGTCTGAATAAGCAAAGAGAGGAGTGGGACTGGGAGAGAAGATGATGGCTTTGTTTTCCATGGGGTCGGGTTTACATAAGCGGGTTTTAAAATTAATTCAAGATTTTAATTCCGCGCCTATGAAATTTTTTGGGAAAAAAATCTTTTAACATCGGTCAAAATAATGCGAAGATGTCTATTGTTCTTTTAACATCTCAATTTTATAAACCAATGTTAAAAAAAACTTTTTAGCATCACAGGTTTTTTTACTGATGTTAATTGCCCGATGTTAAATGACAGAATTCTAGTAGTGATCATGATTCCATACCCGTCGCTACATGACATGTTGGCTACTTATCGATTAACGCTAGCAATAGCAGAATGAAGCTATAATTCTAGCATGATGCAAATCTATCCTAATGGCCAGTTAAGATAAATAAACAACGATTAATTAAGCAATATCATAACAAAGAGAATTGAAATAATCATAATGCATTGTATTAACCATTGTATTAAAATGCAAGCAAAACTATAAAAGCGAGGTTAGCTGAGCATGGCTCACCTCGGAAGGTTAAAACTATGAAATGTCTTTGATGATTGTGAGGTATTGAGTTTTATTATGAATTGGTTGCTGAAAAACCTATGTATAATGAGGTGTTTATAGGCCTCAAATCAGCTGAGAAAACCCTAGTGCTGACATCCTTGGAGGCTATGCAAGATCTTCAAATGATAGGAATGAATATCCTTCGGATAAGGATCCGAATCAGCATGCTTATCCTACTTCTATGGGTGCCTAAGATCTTCGGTCAGGCGCCACTCATTGGCGACTGCTACATCTCTTCATGCGGGTGCCTGACTCGGCGGGTGCCTAGATTCCCTAGGCAGGCGCCGACTCAATGTCCTTAGTATTTTCTCTTCTCTTCTTCACTTGGATTCTCTCTAGCTTCTTCTCTGGTCTCTTCTCTAAGCCATTCTAGCTAGATTTAGGCTCCATCACTATCTCTTCGAGCTCATATTCATAAATTTGCAAAGTTAACATAGAAAAGCAAGCATAGATTCTGAACTTCGAATAGAAAATGTATAAAGGTTCGACTTAACTCTAAAATCATATCTAATGCAACCTAAATTACCATAAAACTAACTAGAATAGAATGCCTATACAAAATATGGATTATCAAACTCTCCCACACTTACCCTTTGCTAGTCCTCGAGCAAAACAAACTATTTATGAATCATTTATCCCACAAACATAATCTTCATGCTAATGCCTTATCAAAAGCAAAATCTTAAGGAAGTGAACACATGGTAGACAAACATCCTAGCATGTATATTGATAATGCATATTTTAGATAGGCATTATAGATAGGTTTTATTGCATTTAAGTACTCATATTGCATATGTTTTGTGTTATTTACAATGTCTTGCATTTGAAGTATTCGAGTTCGGAATCTACGCTATTTTGTGTTTATTCCGCAGTTTTACAATCCGAGCTTGAATGGAGGTTTGAAAGATTTAGAAAAGATGATTTTGGAGCATAAGAAAGTCCAAGGGAAGAGCATCAGGGAGCTAAGGAGCATAACGCTGAAGACAAAGAAGAATCGTGCTACTGTAAAAGCGGCGCCCGTCGGCCGTGCGCGATCAGAAGATTCAATTTCGTTCGAAGATCTTATTATTAGTTTATTTTTATTTTATTTCCTAGGGTTTTTGACGAAGGTATTTAGGTTATTTTACAAAACTATTGAGTGTATCATTGTTGAGGGAGAGAAGAGAGAAAGACAATTAGGTTTACTTTGGCTATGAGTTGCTAAACTGATAGTTTCGCCTGCAATTCGAAGACATGGTTGGATGAATTGTGAGGATTTGATTTCATATTAGTTTTGCCTGCAATTCGAAGACATGGTTGGATAAATTGTGAGGATTTGATTTCATATTAGTTAAACTGATAGTTGCTAAACGGATAGGTGATGTCAAGTATTTCTTGCAATTCGAAGACTTTGGCTATGAGTTGCTAAACTGATAGTTTCACCTGTAGTCTAGATGCTCTCTATGACTGATCATCTAGACTGAAACTGCATCTCTGCTAGCAATTCCTATCTTTTGATTGGTTTCTTCGTAGCAAGTAGGGAAATCGGGTACGTGAGGATACCGATTGCTCTGTAGGATGATAACTTGTAGTTGGAATTGAATCGGTGAAATTAGGGTTAGAAGCTCTACTATAGGCAACCTTTTAAATTCTAATTGCATTAAGTCAATATTGCTATTAGGCTAAGTACTTAGGTAATTCATGCTATTCTTGTAATGCTACTTGAATAAGTGATTGCTCATGCTGATTCAATCTATCAAAGCCAAGTCGACATAACTTTAGGAATAACAATGAAATCAATCCGAGGACTATGAACTCAAACCATTGTCAAGGGTTGCAGATGAAGCGCATTATGAATTTACAATCATTACTCTTTTGAACTTTTACTTATTTCAATTGTTTACTACAATCTTATTTCTATAATTAGTTTAGAGAATTATCTTAAGAATTACGAATCAATCTTCTCAGTGGGATCAACTCCTTACTTGTCTGCTATATTAATCTTTTGTTTAGCATTGAGTTAGAATACAATCTGTATTTGGGGGACTAGGACCAACGACATAATTACACCTGGTAAAAACAGCCCACCAAATCTTGGCGTCGTTGCTGAGGAAGTCTAGTATTCGCGTTCTTTTGTTGATTTTCTTTTTTTTTTCTATTCTTTTTTATTTTTAGTTCTTATTTTCTTTTAGGTATGACCTATTCTGTATGGTCCAGAAATGTGCTACAAATTCATGACCTTTATCTTTTGATCCTGAGATTGAAAGGTCTCTATCCAGGTTGATAAGAAAACTTGATTTCAATCAGAGATGGATGACAATAACAACAATGACGGCAACATTGCAAATCCACCGAGAAGAACCTTGAGAAGCTTAAAGAAGCCAAATCTAAATGCACAACCGCTTGCAATCAGGCTTCCTACTCTCTCTAAAGGTTCCAGGTTTCAGTATAAATCCAATTGGTCTAATGCTTTACCTAATTTTCATGGAGGTTCTGGAGAGGAGCCCAACAAACATCTCACAGAGTTTGCTAGTATCTGCGATAGACTGAGACCTCAAGGTCTGACGGATGACCAAGTGATGCTTAGAGTGTTTCCCTTTACTCTAAAAGATGCAGCAAGTGATTGGTTATATTATCTTCCATCAGAAAGCATCACTACTTGGGTTGGATTGAAGAAGGTTTTCCTTCAAAAGTACTTTCCTGCTGCTCGCCTCAGCAAACTCAAGAAGGACTTGTCTAGTATTGAGCAATCACCTACTGAGAGCCTATATTAGTATGTTGAGAGATTCAAGAAGCTTAAAGGAAGTTGCTCGTAACATGGTATACCAGAGGATAATCTAGTCCTCTATCTTTATAAAGGCTTGCTTGACAGAGAGCAGAGTGTCATCAATGCTACAAGCAGAGGAGATATCTTAGACAAGACGCCTGAGGAAGCAATGCAAAATTTTGAAGACCTAGCCAATGATTCACAACAATATGGGAGACACCAAGGTGTTAGAGGAGTTCATAGATCCAAATCACCCTAATCATAAGTGCCCATTGATTCAAGAGGAGGTTGCTGATGTCAACGCAATGGATTATGGACCTCGCCGGAACTTTGGTAACAATTTCTTCAATTCAAATTATAATTCAAATTATCAAAGTGGTTTCAATGACAGGGGTCAGCAGCAACAAACATCTTATCAAGAAGGGGGCCGATTTGAGAATCGCTCAAGAAATCCTCAACAGAAGGATAGAGAAGAAACTTTGAGGTTATTGTTGGATAAGATGAGTGTCCAAGAAAAGCTATTAAGTCAACTGGCTAAAGAGATTAGAGAACTCAAAGCTAAGGATTCAGGCAAGCTACCATCGCAAGTGGTAGTCAATTCAAAGGAGAACGTAAGTGCCATGATCCTTAGAGGAGGAAAAGAGATCCAAATTCCCACAAAAACCATTAAAGAAATGCCTAAGGAAGTTATAGACGTGGAGAATGAGGAGCAAAGCATCTTGGATTTTGAAACACTGTTAATCGGCGCCCGCCGCCCTGACCGGCGCCCACCGCCCCTGCAGAAGCTGATCCGATTGTTGATTCTCGTCCTACCACAAAGCAAACGTCGAAAGAGTGGTCCCCCTAGATTTCTAGACCTGAACCACCCTTTCCCCATGCCTTGAGAGCTGATAGGAAGTGGGAAGATGAGCAAATCTTATATGATACCTTTGCACATTGTGAGATAAATATTCCATTGTTGAATTTAATTAAATATGTGCCTCCCTATGCTAAGTTTTTTTGAAGGAATTACGCACTATGAAAACAAAGCACATGTTGAGGAAGAAGGAAAAGGTAAGTTTGAATGAAAATGTTTCCGCCATGTTACAAAAGAGATTGCTTGAGAAATGGGGAGACCTAAATATGTTCACTATCCCATGTGTGAATGGAAACACTAGATTCACTCGAGCTATGTTGGATTTAGGTGCTTTAATCAATGTGATGTCTTATAGCTTATATGTGTTTTGGGGTCTAAATGCTATGACAGAAACAGGTGTGACAGTACAACTCGCTAATCGATCTCAGATCAAGCCTAAAGGAGTTGTTGATGATATTTTAGTAAAAGTTGATGAGTTAATATTTCCTGCTGATTTCTTTGTATTAGATATGGAACAAAGAATGCCAGATACTTCAATCATCTTAGGAAGGCCATTCTTACGAATGGTTAAGACAAAGATTGATTGCTGCGAAGGTTCCCTAACCATGGAGTTCGACGGTGGCGAGATTGAGTTTTCTATTTATGATCCTATAAAACATTCTCCTAAAAATTCTTTGGATACTCCTAATGCTAATAAGATTGAGTGCGAAAATGAATCTAAATGTAAAGGCTCAGGATTTCAAATCATAATTTTTAGATAAAGGAATTGAAAACGGATTTAAATCGGATATTTCAAGGAAAACTCGTCCTAAAACTAACAGCTCGAATTTAAAATTCATGGAATGGATTTCCAACCTAAAATCAAATTTTGGAAACTAATTTGACATGGCGACACCCTTCCTCGGATTTTTGAAAATCTAATCGATTGAGAGAGCTGGATTTGGGAAACTAACCTTGGGAAACTAACTCTCGGGAACTAATTTCGGGACCACGAACCTTGTCCTCTTTCTCCCTTATGGATCCGAAAATCTCAGCCTTAATGAGTTTTCCATGAGCTGAAATTTTGAAATTGAGGAAGCTTCCTCACCCCTTTCCTCATTACCCTAAATGGCTAAGCACCCACATATGTTTTTCCTTCCCTTTTGCCTTGCCCACCATAATTGTGGCAATGGGACAAAATAATCTTAAACCTCCTCTTGCCATCCGACATTGACCCATCCCAAGCTCTCCTTGGCCCTTGGAAAATCAGATTTGGTGCCCCTTTGCTTCATCACAAAACAAAAACACAACCCTAGCAAAGAAGCTCCAAAAGCCTTATCCAAACTCCCTCCTTTCTCCCTTCATTCTTACTCCTTTAATGTGAGATTCAAAAAGTTCAAAAATCTCCTCTCAGATTCTAAAACACCACCACAATAGCCCCATCAACATCATCCTCTTCCTCCTTTCCACCCTTGAAACCAAGAGCAAGAACACCAAGCTCCATATCCTCTTGCTTGAGCTCAAGCAAGCCAAGATCACTCCTTCTCCCTCCCTCCCTTCAGTGGCCAGCAACAGCAACTCTCCAGCACCCCATGATGACCTCCAAGCAGAAGGAAGGGCCCATCAGCTCGGAGGAGCTTCCAAGGAGCTATTGAAGACCATTGAAGATCACCTCCTTTGTTCTCGGTTTTTGTGGTGGTAAGAGCTCGCTTCCCCTTTATTTCATCTTCTACTAACTCAAGGTCACACCTTTAACATCCCTATATACTTCCTAGGAACTTTGCTTTGAAGATCCGGTCGAAAATCGGCCCTAAATGCACCATTGAGCTCATTTCATAGAAGAAGATAAGTGGGTGAGCTAGATCTCTATTCTCTCGATCAATTGCCTTACCTTTTGTTCTAACATGAGTGTTGATGATGGGAAAAGATTGGGTGAGAGTTAGGAAGGCTAACAACAACAAACGAGGCCAAACCGAGCTTAAATTAGTAGCTCTAGGCCCAGGCTCGCGGCCGTGAGTTCTTACTCGCAGCCCCGAGTCAGAACAAGCCATAGGGTTCTGTCTCACTGCGGTGAGCAAGCCCTGTTGTCGTCGTGAGTTGGATCCCAGGGGAGCCCTTTGAGGACTCCCCAGCTTGCGACAACGAAGGAATCTTGCGGGGGCAAAAGCCCTAACGCGGCTGCGACACCCCTAGTGTCGCGGGGTGTTCGCTGGGCGTACTTCACGGTGGCGAAATAGCCCATGACGAGAGTCTAACTTGATAACCTTGGGGATTTTGCCGAACGTTTTCTAAAGTCGGACATGATGTTTTGTGGATTTAAAAAGACTGACTTGATAAGTTAAACTTGGGCTTTGGAAAATGAACTTGATGAGTATTTTAAAAGTCGGAAGTCCTAATTAAATGACTCAGGTTTTGAAACGGTTTTGAAGGAACTTGGGGATTCGACTCGTTCGGTGATTAATAGCATGTATGTGTGACTAATAGCATGGTATCGTAGTAATATGTGGTAGCATGAGTGGTCCCTTATGAAATGTTATATGTGAGTATGATCTAATAAACATGCGGAATTGGCTAAATATGTTATGGAAAGTTGTTATGATCCAATGAGTTGGCTAACGATGTTTTGAGAGGGTTGTTCATGATGGAATGGAAAGTATGGATGATGCAAGCTTGTTTATCTATCGGATTGTATGTGTGTGTGATGTATGTGCTAGAGTAGCTATAGAAGTAGACTCATTGTATTCTCGTTATGTATCTAGGTGATACTCTATGAATGTGACTTGTTGTGTGTCGAGTATACTATTATGTTGTTCTGCTCCTCCAGCTAACTTTCTTTGGATTTTACTCATATTGAACAGAAAACTTCCCTGCTTATATGTGCATGATATACTAGGTGCTGCATAATCATAATAGCATGTCATGTAGTATCATGCTAGGACTTGCATAAATGACTGAGCATCCTTATTCTATATGCGTATGTAAACAGAACGACCATTATCTGTGAAGTTAACTAGAGTCGTTGCTAGGGTCATAGGACAACCCAGTCCCATCGGGACTTATCCTGAGTCAATAGAGTCATGAGCAACACTTTTACGAGTAACACCTATATGAGCATGAAAATGATTATGAATATGGTTACGAGTTGAGATTGCAGGCTTGATTCAATTATATAAATGGAATGCATTCATGAGCTGTCCAGTCTCCACCCTATCGGGAAGGGGGGTGGTGGTAGGAGAGGGATATGCCACTTGGCATTCTGTGCTCGGGATCCCAATTTACTATTTTCGCATTATATATATAACTGCTAGCATGACTGTGTGTTAAATTCTATCTTGCATTAGAAGTAAGATATTAGGATTAGCGTATATGTGTGCTTATATGTGGGGACTAGCCAAGTGTGGGCCTCAGTCTGATCCTATGCCCGTCTATATTTTTTTTAGGTATATATGCATGATCGTATCTAGTGTCATGTGCTGTTTGGCATGGGGTGTTCATGGCGAATAATTAAAAATGACTTGTCATTTGACCATGTAAATGGGTAGTATATTAACCACATAATAAAGTATGTTTTGACCTGGCTCTGGCGTGGCACCTTGTATCTACGTGACTGCTGGTTTAAGCGGAAACGTTTCCCGACTTAGTGCTTAGGATAGGTAGAGATGTGTTAACACCGGGTCTCCGATGGACCTCACGAGAACTTTGGGTATGAGACCCCACTTTTAAAACTAAACTTTTGAATTTTAAACTTTCAACCTGTACCTGGTGTGCAAGATCGAACGAAGGTTTCCGACCTTCGAAACGTAACCTGGGTTAATAAACTCGGGTCGTTACAAAGTTGGTATCAGAGCTAGGTTTTGCAAATCGAGTACAAAGGGTTGAAAAGGATTTTGGCAAACCCGTCCAACAATTTCAAAGGTTTTGAAAAGATTTAAAAAGAGAAAAAAAATTTAATTGGACCTAGGATAGCAAATAGGATCAAACTCGCGGATAGAGACCAAGGCGATAGATCATCCATTAAGGATGTAGAATCGGGAACGGTATGCAAAATACTAGCTTTTATTTACAGATGGGCCTAGAAGACTCCCAGGAGCACCACGGAGGTTGGAGTAGCGGGGTTAGGATGCCGTGAGGTATTTGCCCCTACGGTCAGCTATCCCGCGAAGGACAACATAGATCGTCTTTGTGCTTATATATTCAATTGGGCCCGAGGGCGATCCTCCTTGATGAGGATCATATTAATCTCGTTGGTTGTTTCTGTGCATAGTGCTATTGTGCTTAGAATAGAGAACTAATCGGTGTGCCTTAACTTGAAACATGTAATGAATGTTTGTGCAAACGGGATATATGAGAAACTTTATTCTTATATAATCAGAACCCCATCTAGTCAGAATTTTCCTTTCCATGGTTCAACCCTCCTTGATAATCCCCACTTTCGTCGTTCGTTTTACAAGACATCTAGGGGTGTCAGTAAAGGTCGAAAAGTGTCTATCCCCCTTATTTTAAGTCCTATTCGTGTTCCAACTATAGATGCCCATCGAGTCTCTTATCTGATGTCAACGTCCTCTATGGGAAATCGGGTCGGTCAACTAATAGTTTTTGGGGATTGTGTCGGATGTGAGAGTTACCTGAGTGTGATAGGGAGGGTGATTATTGAAATGATTTCGAATTAGAAGTGAGTTGTCTTATGGAGTCATCCCTCTCGATTCTCATAATGCTCAATTGTGTCTTCTTGCCACAAGAGTCTAAACACGAATTCTATCCTTCCCTCTCGGAAACAGTGTGAATATCCTTGTGTCCTACCAAGTGGGTTATACTAGCGTCCCACAGGAAAACAAGGTGATGAGTCAGTGATTGCCTTTGGAGAATTATGTTCGGTTATAATAGTAGCCCTCCTTGTGATTGCATGGCATGATGCGTTGGTATAATTCAGGATGACTTGCTTGATATCTTGCATGGTTCCACTTATGAGTAGATGTATGTGACGTATGTATGAAATTCCCATGACTAATGCCTCCCCATAAATTAGGTCCATGATAGTGTGGTCAATCCTCGTTGTATGATTAACATGTGAAATGAATTTCTTAGCATGCTAATTTGATCTACTTGGACCTCGTGATTGTGTACATGCTTAAGAAGCGTTGTTAATATCATGTAGGACATACACCTCCCAATTATAGGCCCTCGTATGATTATGTGCCATCCTTGTCTTAATATGTGCATTTAGGTGTATATGATATGATAATTGCTATACCGCCCCTGTATGACCTGGACATACCCTTAGCATGATTAGTAGGGTGCATCTAAACATGCTTGCCTTGACCCCACATTGTTATGACCTGCATATGTGTGTACCTAAATTGAGTGATTAATCATACATATGATATCCTATAATGTTTGCTGGATCTTGCATAAGTTACACTGCACATGTCCCTTGCCAATTCTTGCATACATGTTCTTAATATATGCCAAACATGACTAGTAAATGGAATGATAGGGTGCTAGCTTGTTCTGTGTGCATGTAAAGTTGATTATATGAATATGTTATGAATGCATAGGTCTCTATTCCTTGAGAAAGGGGTAACACCCCGTCCCACATCGGATATCATAAGGATGTTATGAGTGATTTATAAGTGATTCAAACCCTACCCATGTCACAAGAGCTCTTCCTTTTCAGGCTCCAAGTGAAGACAACGGACCTGAGAGGACTAGGTGGCATGGGCCAGTGCCTCTTAAGACCCCAAGTCTTACAAATGGTATTAGAGCCGACTCCGGGCTCGGAGGTGCGCCAACGGTATACTCGGGTACGCTCCTCCCCAAGGGCAGTCCCTTGGGCCTTACGGAGTCGTCAGTGCTTTAAGTGGGGGAGATTGTAACACCCTGTCCCACATTGGATATCATAAGGATGTTGGGAGTGACTTATAAGTGATTCAAGCCCTACCCATGTCATAAGAGCTCTTCTTTTTCAGGCTCCAAGTGAGGACAACGGACCTAAGAGGGCTAGGTGGCATGGGCTGACGCCTCTTAAGACCCCGAGTCTTACAATAGGTGCATGCTAGTGTGGAATAATATAATTGAGATATTTCGTGATTTCTATGTGTTTGCTTGCCACACTTATAACCTTATAGAATACCCTAAGGGCATCGTTGTAACTCTCGGGTTTGTGTCTCATCTCGAGTCTCGTCATCTCTAGGCCTGGTCCATGTCTGAATTCTTAAGGAAGTCGTGTTGTCCTCCTTTTTCCCTCCCTTATCTCCATGACTTCTAACCCCTCATGATCCCCTTGATGAACGTCGACATGGAAGAGAGAACGAACAACCGAATGACACGGAACAGCGCAACGGAAGTGTGGTGGGTCCATGACTCATAGCCGCCATAACCGATGTCACCAGAGGTATATAAAGGACGGACACATTTCGAAGATGGTGGTCGTGGGCACAATCCTCAGAAATGACTTAAGGAAGGGTGTTCTTCATTCGAATTTCGGATCCTTCTATGCTAACTGGAATCGACGTGATGTGATAGGCCTAGAGTTGACCTAATTTGATATGTTAATATCTAATATGCTGAGCTGGTAGTGGATAATTGCCTGACTATCTTGTGCCTATGATGGTGTGCCTCGATGCTTAGTATATTGACTTGCTAGTAAGTAAGATATAGGGCCTATATGGTTAAGGGTGCTTTCCTCTTGAGTAGGTGATGTCAAGTATTTTGGTAAGCTAGGTCGAAAAGTGGCAGGTAGGTTTGAGGTTTTCGGTTTTGGTCAGTAGTTGTGTGAGATGGGGTACAGAAAGAATGCGTTAGCTTAGGTAGAGCCGAGTGAGTTTTAGGACTTGTAAGAGATAGTGGTTAGCGGGGCTTTTCGAAGAGCTTACAGGTAGGTCTTAGGTGAGGTTAAGGTTATGATGTCAAGGTTTTGAGGCAGAGGTCTTATTTAGAGGTGGAAGTATAGGTAGGAAGTGTGTGAGGGTAGTATAGGTGGGCAACATAGGAGGGTAGTTAGTTGTAGGCTAGGCTAGTTCATTAGGACGATCTTAAGAGTGGGTGTGGGTATAGGTAGTTAGGATAGTTCTAGAACTGGATGGGTAAGCTATGAGTTAATCGAGGAGTCCTTATAAGGGGAGTGTTGTTAGACGGGCAAGTGCGCTAAGGGTAGTATCTAGGTAGTCTCGGAGCGGATTGTGGGTAGCATTAAGGTTGATCAACTAAGGAATGTTTAAGAAATCGTAGAGTTTGGGACTAGGTTGTAAACTATCTAAATTCATTATCACTTAGCATATGCATGTCTCAATAAATATGTCTGTTTCAATTAAGTAACATTTAGCTTGTGCAAGTTGCAGAATCACTCAAGTTGGACTCTTTAAGCACTTAGACCCTAGCGAGAAAATTGATCAAACATTCGCATGCATCATCCGCGCAACCAATGTAAACATAGGTTATTTACGATAGTTTATTATCCTCAAGAGAATTAAATAGATTTCTTATAAACAATTCTCAAGTTTAATCTATGCTTTCCAACAAAGTCAACAACTATATATATATATATAGAGAGAGAGAGAGAGAGAGAGATATATATAGAGAGAGAGAGAGAGAGGGGTTGGTTCCGGTGTACACAACCCTACAACCTTTAACATGTATTATGTTAATAAATTAGGACCATTTTTTTATACAAGGCAGAGATTTAGAGGTGGTTAACCACGGTTAAGCCACCATCTAAGTGCGGCCTTTCAGAGGAGCTCATCGACTACAGCATCAGATTCCCAATCGGAGGGAGTCGACAGCAGACCAAGGTGGGCGAGTCGATCCGCAACGTTTTACCCTCTCTGAATGTATGGGAGAAAGACACACTTGTAAAGTAACAGCCGATGGTGAGCGAGTCCGAAATCATCATCTCAATCTCCCATGGGTAGCTCCAAACACCCTTAAGGACCTTAATAGCCGTCAAGCAGTCTCTTTCAACCTCAAGATGAGAAATCCCTAACCGATGAGCTTCCTGCGATCCATGAAGCAAACCGAGAGCCTCTGCTTGCAGCGCTGAGGACTTACCACAACTCTGCACCCCGCAGTTGATAATTCCACCACGGTCGTCACGGATGAGAAAACCCTAAGCAGCATTACCATTGGTGGTCCTAGCCCCGTCGGAGTTTAGTTTCAAGAATCCTTCACGGGGTTTTTTTCATTTTATGATTTTTGGTCTGCGTGGTTTGTTCCGGTTGTTGCTCTGTTCTTTGGTTATCTCTTTCTCATCTAATTCTTCAATAGGTGCCTTCTTCTAGCTGATAAATCAGGACCATTGAATGAAATGGATGGTTGAGATTAATCAATTTTTTGCTTTTTTAATTAAAAATCAGTTGTTTCCATCATCTTTTCTTACCCACTTGCTGATTTGGGGGCGTGTATAGTGCACTCTCTTTAAATTATTCGATGGTATATCTGGATTATTCGATCGTATTGACGGATCATGCAATGGTATCGACGGATTATGCGATGGCATCTAGATTTTTTTTTTTTAATCTTTACAAATGGTTGATTATTTGGTCATCTATGAATGATTATTCAGTGATATATGGATGATTATTCGCTCTTATATGAGTGATATGATTATTCACTCGTATATATATGTCTGATTATTCCACCAAATAATTTCACCATATATGAATGCATAATCATTTATAGTTAATTGAATAATTTCATATAACTACATCGTATTCCATAAGTAAGAGTACACATGTAATTACTTCCCATATCTAATTTCACACATATAGATGAATAATGAATCCGAATTGTCCGAATAATTGACCAATTTCTGAAAACATTTTTTCAAAATTTTATTCTAAAAAAACATACATCTAATTCGACATATACCTATGAATAATTCTTCGTTATTCGATGAATAGTTCTTCATTTTTCACCGAATAATGAGGGAATTACATGAGCAAATCATAATCCATCTTCTTTGTCTTCTTCGTCCCCTCGAATCCCTCGAAGAGCAAACTCCATCTTCTTCGTACGAAAATATGGTTGAATAGATCTAACCCAGGACTCCAAATGGTCTTCAACATCGCTGATCTCTCCTCCAAATCGCCGTCGTCGCCCGCAACTTCTAATGGTCACCGTTCGAGAGCCAGTGGCGGATCCAGAAATTTTGTTAAGGGGGGGCTAAATAAATTTCAAGAAAATTTTTATTGCATGTATCATGTATGTATGAAAAATACTTCTTTTTTGTTTAAATATATTTAAAAAAACATTAATTTATGATTTACATAGTTATTTTTAGTAGAATTTTTTTAAAAAAAAAAACAAAAATTATTTTAAAAAATGAGGATTATATATATGTATAAAAGAAAGTTTTTGTTTAAGTATATTGGAGAAAACCTTAAATTTTGCTAAATTGTTTTTTGAGAAAATTATTTTTGTGTGTATATATGAAAAATAATTTTTTTAAATGTATTGGAAAAACCTTAAATTTATGATTTAAATAGTCATTTTTAGTAGGAAAAATTTAAAAACAATAAACAAAAATAAAAAAAATTGAGAATTTTTTTATGTGTATATAAAAAGAAAGTTTTTGTTTAAGTATATTGGAGAAATTTTAATTTGACATTTTTAGTAGTATGAAACTAATGGGGGGGAAATTGTAAAAAGGTGAGTCTAATGGGAATTGAACTTAAGACCTCAAGGTCATAAATACCACTCTTTTCCAACTAAGCTAATCTATCTTTATGATTCATTACTCTTTTTACATTATTTTATCTCTAAAATTAGTAAAAATTACCAAAAAAATCCATATAAAATTTTTTTTCATACGCTTTTCTTCCGGGCTACGGGGGGCTTCAGCCACCCCGAGCCCCCCGTAGATCCGCCACTGAGCCCTTCGATCCATCATCCAAATTTCACCGCCGTCTTCCAAATCGACGCCAGCCCTAACCCCAAATCACTAGTGTCGTCCTCTTGTGATCACTGTTTGAGAGCCCTTCGATCTATCATCCAAATTGCCGCCGCCTTCTAAATCACTGCCTCCACTCACTGATTTGGTCGCCCTTTGCCTATGGTTGTCGGAACTTTGCTTTGGGCGTTGCCGGAATGCTGATTGCTCTCATTGGATCTCCACCAACACCAAATCGGCCCTCTTTTGCTATACGACATTTGAATCTCAATCCACAATTGAGTTTTTATGGAAGAGGGTGTGCCATACACATTAAATTACGAGGGTGGTGGGTAACACAAATGGGACCCATGTTTTTTTAAAGAAAAAATGGAAACCCACAATTAATCTCAGCCTTCCGTTTTTACTCAATCAAGAGCCTAGATTTTGTTAACATGATACATGTTAAGAGGTGTGTACATATGATCTCTATATATCCAATCTCAATTCACAACAGTTGCATGTTGATCACCAAAGGGATTCCAATCAATACAGAATTAATCAGATTTAGATTAAGCACTCATGGATTAAATCAAAGAAGTAATAGAACTTATCTAGGCAATCATCACGCACATGTCTATCTCATTATCGTTGGGGATCACCCCAACCCTAGGACAAGGAAATTAGCCATACATGGATTCAGACTCAATCACAAAAAATTATTATAGAAAAATATAGAACTGGATTGAAAGAACTTCTCTTGAATCTAGCAAAACAAACTCCAAGCATAAACCTCCAAAAAAACCTAAAATTATGAATGTATGGAACTAGGGTAAACGATGTGGAATTTGATGCTCTAAAACCCAACCCAACTAATCTATTTATACCAAATTCTGAAAATATAGGCAACAAGTGATTTGATCTTATTCCGTAGTGATTTGAGCTGATCCTGATAGAGGATATAAGTAGATAGAAGATACGACTAGCTCTGTGCTCGATAAGTGAAAGTATTGAGTCAATATGTTGTGATTTCTTATATGTTCATTGTGCCGACTCGATATGCCAGGGTTCCGACTATGAGGTTCCACTAATTCCTTCCTTGATTTTTACTTCGATAACTCTCTCTCCTCGACTCATGGCTCTTGAATGCTCTCCGTGAGCTTGCTCCAACTTCAAAGATTGTACGGAACACGACTCCATCCTTGCCTCTTTTCCTTGGCTCGAGAAATAACACATAAATCATATAAATATAATCTAAAACTTAATGAACATAAAATCTACTCATAAGACACCTAAAATCACGTAAAATAAGATGATATCGGGATTGTAGTTGTATTTTGGCGAACAATAGCCTATGTTAGGTACATGTATATATGTGATGGGCGGGTCACCTCTTAAATTATCTGCGTCACCTTTCACGTTGCTTGTCTCAGTATCAGGTGTCAATATGATGTGTATAGCTTACATAATATATGTGCATCGAACCTCAAGGCATACATTTTCTTAGTCTTGGGCTAGGACCAAAATTATGACTATAATAGTACGTTCATTTAATGTTCAAATATTAATGCAACTAAAAGTTTAACATAGCAACAAGCAAACAACAATACACCAAGTTCATTCAACGTTCAACTATATATTAATGCAACCTAAAGTTTGACCATAATAGTACGTTCTACGAAGTTCTTGATGAAGGAATTGTGTCTTTTAATTAAATGTTCAATGACTAAAAATAGGATAGGACAATTGATAGAGATATACAATCCGATTATTTTAGGAGTCGTAGTGCTTTGCTAGAAGCCAACTACGATTAATGGAGTTAAATGGTTTAACTTCATGACTATTATAAACGGGTCCTATGAGGTCACACACTTTGAGTTTACGGACTAGATCAATGGGATTGATGATTGATTATTAATATATATATGATTTATTATTAATAAGTTATATTATTTATTTTGAAAATAAATAATTAAAAATTTAATTAGAGAGTTACAATTATATAATTAATTTGGGGTTACATCTTACCAGTTACGTACGGTTAGCCTTTTGTCTACCTCCTAATTAATTGATCTAATTGAATCCTAATTAAAGGCATCTAATCTTTCTAATTGGCTACAAAACTTGCCGTATGAAAGGGCAAGGAAATAAAAAGGCAAATGTGTTGCTGATTTCGTAAGAGGCAACAGAGAGCACTAAAGGAAAAATGCAAGGGATTTGCTAATTGATTTTTCCTAAGTGCGTACGGATATCTTAGTTTGTTCCAAAATCAGAAGATATCAAAGAGCATTGCAAGATCGGGTAAATATACGGCGTGGTTCTTGATCTTGAGCCCATAGACGAAGGATCGGGTATCTCAAACGTATCATAAAGAAATTAAAGACACTCTATTCTCAATGACAGATGATAAATCTCCAGGTCCTGATGGCTTCCCACCCGAATTTTACAAAAAATATTGGAACATAGTGGGAAGCCTACTATGCAAAGCTATCAAATCCTTTTTTCACTCAGGCATTCTTCTTAATGAAGTAAACACAACGTTTATTGCACTTATTCCTAAAATTGACAAACCTACTAACATTAACCATTACCGTCCGATTAGTCTTTGCAACACCATTTATAAAATTATTTCTAAACTCTTAGCCAATCGTTTAAAACCTATCTTACCCCGTATTATTAATCCTTTTCAAGGAGCCTTTGTACAAGGTAGAAATATTCAAGATAACATCCTAATAGCTCACGAGGTTTTTCACTCCTTCCACAACAAAAAAAGGAAACCAGGTTGGATGGCTATTAAACTTGACATGGAGAAGGCTTATGACAAAATAAGCTGGAATTTTATACGTATAATACTAAACAAATTTGGGTTTCACCATAAATGGATAAACTGGGTTATGACCTGCCTTACTAAAACTAACTTTTCAGTCTTAGTAAATAACCTGCCTGGTAAGACTTTCCAAACATCTCAAGGTATAAGACAAGGAGATCCTCTTGCACCATATATTTTTGTTATAGTTATGTAACAATTAGGAAGAATGATACAACAAGAATCATTAGAATACGAACCTTTAATTGGAATCAAACTCACAAATAATAGCGAACCTATACCTTTTCTCTCATTTGCAGATGATACACTCATCTTTGGAAACGCAAACGATTTAAGTCTTCATACAATTAGAAATATCCTAAATAATTTTTGCAACATATCAGGCCTCTCTATAAATTATAACAAAAGTTCTTTACAGGTTTCCAAAAATATCTCAGCCCAAAAAGCTCAAAATCTTGCTCAACAATTAAACATTCATGTTACCAAAACGATGGAAAAATATCTAGGAATACCATTAATCAGCGGCAGAGTTAACAATAACTTATTTGATGAAGCAATCCTAAGCCTTAAAAAACAACTATCAAAATGGAAATCGAATACCCTCTCCCAAGCAGGTAGATCAGTTCTCAGTCACGCAAATCTCAATTCTAAAACAAACTACTTAATGCAATCTTTTCTTCTTCCCAAAGGAATTGTAGATAAAATTGATCAAATTAACAAAAACTTCTTCTGGAATAAACTCCAATCCGATAATTATCATCCATTAATTAGCTAGGAACGCTTATGCACCCCTAAAAAAGATGGTGGATTAGGATTTAAAACAGCCGAACAAATCAATATAGGCATGCAGATGAAACTACTATGGAGAATAATAGCTAATCCTAATAATATCTGGTCTAAGGTAATCACTGAAAAATATCTCTCAAAAGAAACAATAATGAAAAGAGGAAAAACTAAAACTTCATGGCAATTCGGTCGACTTCTCAACATCAGAGATCTCTTCTCTAAAGGGCTTCTCTGACTTGTAGGTAATGGTAAAACTATCAATGTCTGGAACGATATATGGGTAAATGCACAATACCTCGAAAACTTTAGAAATGATCGTAACCCTAACTTAAAAGTCTGTGATCTCCTTACAAACTATAAGACATGGGATACTGATAAACTAAATAGTATTTTCCCACCTCATGTTGTCCACATGATAACAAATATTTACATCCCAAATATTGATATCCCAGACAAACTAATTTGGATCTACAATAAAAATGGAATCTTTAGTGTAAAATCTATATCTTCTCTCTTCAATACCAGAAACCTAAATAACATCTCCGCAGATTGGATTTGGAAACTAAATATCGCTCCAAATATCAAAAATTTCATATGGAAAATCATATTAGATATTTTACCTACTGCTACACGCTTGAACAGATACATAAATAGAGTTCCTAGTACCTGCTCCCTTTGCAATAATGAAGCAGAAGATGCAAATCACTTAAACTTTAACTGTCAAATCACCAGATCTTTTATCCATAACTTGGGCATTAAACTAAACAAATCATTCATCATACGAAACTTAACAAATGATATCTTAGAAAATATTGTTAACACTAAAACCCAAAATATAGACTTTACAGATCTTTGCCACTTATGGCACTCTATTTGGGAACTTCAAAATAAAATTATTTTCCAAAAAAGCTCAAACAAAAATATAACCAATACCCTAACCCAGACTATAGATAAAATTTCATGCTGGAAAAAGGAACAAAATACAACCAATTCACCCAAACAAACCAGGCCTCGTGACAAAATGACCTGAAAATATCCTCCAAAAAATATCGTTAAAATAAATGTAGATGCCTCTGTTAAAATTGGTATCCAACCCCAAATTGGATGTATTATTAGAAATTATCAAGGTCACGTAATCCATATACATAAAAGCAATGGTAAAACAGACTCTGTAATCCAAACAGAATGCTTTGCAATACTTGCAAGTATAAGACTGGGAGCAGAACTTGGAATACAGAAGACTATTATTGAAAGCGATTCTACAACTGTTATCAACGCCATCAACCAGATGAACAACATAACATGGGAAATTTCTCAAATAGTTGAAGAAATACATGCTCTAAGCAAGGACTTCGAGTTTATCAAATTCCAGCACTGCTACAGAGAAGCAAACGGTGCAGCTGATTTCATTGCAAAATCAAAACTGAGTTGTAATTCTATCCTAGATTATAGCCGTGAATTTCAGAACATCATCTTTTCAGATGATCATGGATACTTTCAGTATCCAAATCTTTGCCCATTGTAAAAAAAATAGAGAGTAAAATCAAAAGTGTTGATTTTAGAAGCCATCAGCAATAATAAAATCAAAGGGTTGATTTGGGATTGTTGTACACAATCATCATCGGAAGCAATACGATTGCTAGCCTTTCGATCTTCGTTCTAGCAGTCGAAGGCAAGGGAGATCGATCTAGACGCCGGGCTCGTGTGGACTAATTAGAGAAGTCACGCTTGGGGCTTTCGATCTCTTCCGATTCCATCCAGATTCGATCCGGTTCACGCATCAAAGGTATCCCCTATGAACAATGATTGATCTATCGTTTATACATGAAGATCCTTGAATTAGATGTTTAGATATGATCTGAAATTCCGCTAAACGCATCTAATTATCCTTCAATTGGTATCAGAGCATCTTGCATAAATTGATACGATCAATAGATTAATTGTTAATTTTTGATGCGGATCTTGATTTAAATTGATGGTAAATTCTATATGGATAAAGATGTAAAATTGAAATGGAGATTTTGATGAATTGAGAGATGATATTGTATGAATGAGGAGTATTATTTATTTTTGAAATAAATGATTAAATATATTAATTAGAGGAGTTATAATTGAGGAGGTTACAAAAGTTGTATGGTTATTTTCTCCTAATTAATGATCTCCTGATTAATTGATTGTCTCATATCAATCAAACGGTGAATTGAGATTTGCCCATAAAATTAAGATGGATAATATTATGATATTATTTATTTTAATTATTTCCTAAAGGTTAGGAAATCCCACTTAAGATTTAATATTTGATATTATATCTTTTTCATACAATTTAATCCAATTATTACATTTTTATGGTTAATATTGATTGAGGCCATATAAGGATTTAATTTTAAATTAAGATATTGTTATGCATGATTTTATATTATGATATAAATTATTTGCATAAGGTGACTAGTATGGCCCATAAATACGATCTGCGCATCGTTATGTTTTTTTGTACACGATCTGCGTATCGTTATGTATTTTTGTAATTTATTTTCAGTAATTAGATTATTAGAAAATATTTTGATACAAGAAGAAGAAAACATAAGAAGTTCGAGGATGGAGATCCATGAAGGGTGCAAGGGTGAAGACTCAGGAAGATTAGATCTTTAAAATTCTGCATCGTAAGGGTCATACTAGGATCACAATTTTCGTTGCATTTTGAATGCTTGCTTTTGCATTTTATTTAAGTTTTGCATTTGTTTTATTTATTTTTTTCACTTATAAATAAATGACAATTGCATGCATAAGTTCCAAAGGTAAATTGGGGCAATGCCTTTCCATATCATAACCCATTAAGTTCTGGATTTTGGTTGGATGGGCTTCACAAAAGTGAGGGTGTCTTTCCATAATCTTGGACTAATGAGGGTGAATCTATACGGGGGTTCATAAACCTTGATATGGTTGTACCCAACAAGAGACCAAAAGGCAAAGTTTTGGATCTTGAGGCATGGGGATGATTTTACATTGGCTGTGGATCATCGACCAAGAATTATAAGGAGTTATGATTAGTAATTGTTACTTACCTTGAACACACAAGACTCAAGGCAGTGCAAAAGTACGTTGGGTCTTGTCTGTAATAGGATCTTGGAATCATTTTATTTACAAGGAACGATAACATTTCGAATAAAATGCGCATTTACTTATATTAAAGGTGTTTAATTTTAAGTAATTGCATTTCGAACATAAACTGATTTGTATGTTATTTCCTTTTATATAGGCATTATGTCTAATGATAACTTGAATTTCACCCCGCGCTCAATAGTTGAGAAAAACAAATTGAATGGAACAAACTTTCTTGATTGGGAAAGGAATCTGAGAATTGTTCTCAGGTCTGAAGGGCGTGAGGACGTCCTAACAAACCCTATCCCTACTATTACCGATGCCTCATCGGATGAGGAGATAGTTAGAGAAATGGAGTTAAGGAGTGATTATTTACCTGTCACTTGTTTGAAGCTAGCAAGCATGGAACCTGACCTTCAAAAGAGGTTTGAATACCAGGATGCCTACTCTATCATCACCAACCTGAAAATGTTGTTTCAGGCACAGGTAAGGATTGAACGATATGAAACTCACAAGGCTATACTGGATAGCAAGCTTGTGAAGGGAAAGCCAGTAGGTCCCCATGTGTTTAACATGATCGGTCTTTTTAGCCGTATGGAGACACTGGGCACCCTATATGACCAAGAGTTGGCCACAGATATCGTCTTGCACTCCTTACATGATGGCTTTGCCTAATTCAGGATGAACTATCATATGCATGGTATTAAGAAAAATCTGAATGAACTCCATGGTATGCTCAAAGCTGTTGAGCAAAATACTCTCACAGACAACAAGAAGAAAGTTCTTAATGTCAACAGAGGGAAAGGGTTCAAGAAGGTAGCCTAGAACAAGAATAATAGCCAATGGAAAGGCAAGGAAGTTGCAAAACCTAAGGGTGGTAAGAAGCCAAGGGTGGCTGTAGACCATGATTGTTTCTACTGTAAGGCTAAGGGACACTTGAAAAGAAACTGTCCCAAGTACTTGGAAGACAAGAAGAATGGGACTTTGAGTTCCAACACTTCAGGTATTTATGTTATTGAATTAATGTCAACCAATGTCCTCACATTAGATAATGGTCCTACCTGGGTATTAGATACCGCATGTGGTGCTCACATTATTTCAATTGTTCATGGACTGAGTAATAGGAGACAAATGAAGAAAGGGGAGATAGACCTACGCGTCGGAAATGGAGCAAGTGTTGCTGCACTTGGCGTAGGAGATTTTAGTTTATCTCTTCCTTCTGGTTTAATCTTAGAACTGAATAATTGTTATTTTATTTCTAGCATTACAAAGAACCTTGTTTCGGTTGCAGTGATTTATTCTGAAGGTTTTAATTTTGGCACTACAAATGAAGGTATAATTATTAGCAAGAATGATATCTTCTATGCTCGTGCTCAAGATATTCATGGAATATTTGTATTTGACCTTAAAACAGAATCTTATAACATAAACACAAAAAGGCAAAAATCAAATAAGTTGAGTGAAGCCCACTTATGGCACTGTCGTTTGGGTCACATCAATTTAGACCGCATGAAGAAGCTTCATAAAGATGGACTTCTAAAAGATGTGGATTGTTAATCCATTGATACATATGACTCATATTTGATGGGCAAGATGACAAGGTCACCTTTCAGAGGAACAAATGAAAGGGCTACTGAAATATTGGGCATTATACATACTGATGTGTGTGAGCCAATGAGTACATAAGCTAGAGGTGGTTATAGATACTTTATCACATTTACTGATGACATGAGTAGATATGGATATATTTACCTTATGTCACATAAATCGGAATCCTTTGAATAGTTCAAGGAATTTAAATATGAGGTAGAGACTCAAACTGGCAAGAAAATAAAAGCACTTCGATCTGATCGTGTTGGTGAGTACTTGAGCCATGAATTTGATCATCATTTGAAAAACTGTGGGATTGTAACACAGTTATCTACTCCAGAAACACCAAAGCTTAACGATGTGTCTGAAAGGAGAAGTCAAACCTTGTTAGACATGGTTCGGTTAATGATGAGTTTTGCTGAGCTTCCGGTATCCTTCTGGGGATATTCCCTCACAACTGCCGTACTTACACTAAACATGACTCCGTCTGGAGCTGTAGACAAAACTCCATATGAGATATGGACCGGAAAGGTTCCAAAATTGTCTTTTATGAAGATATGGGGATGTGAAGCTTATGTAAAGCGTTTACAAACTGTTAAGCTTGCCCCAAATCAGATAAATGTTATTTTATAGGTTATCAAAAAGAGAGTTTTGGATACTACTTCTAAAATCCCACTGAGCAAAAGATGTTTGTTGCAAGGGATAGTGTCTTTTTGGAAAGAGAGTTTATTTCCAATAAGTCAAGTGGGAGAAATATTCATCTTGAACCAGTTCATGATGAAGAGCAACAAACTCAACAACGAGATGACATAGATGATGTCGAGGACGAGTTGATGGTTTTGGAAGGCCAAGGGCCCCAAATCATCCAAGAAACAGAACAAGAGGATCCACAAGCAGTTGTTGAAACTGTTCCAACTCTAGTTGTTGAACCAGTTGAACCCACTCGTAGATCGGATAGGCCAAGGGTACAACCAAGATGTTATGATGATTTCATCTTGAATGCAAACCTTGATGTTCTTCTATTAGAACATGATGAGCCTAATACCTATAAGCAAGCAACGACGGGTCCAAACTCCAAGAAATGGCTTGAGGCCATGAGATCCGAAATGGATTCAATGTTTGAAAATCAAGTATGGGACTTGATAGATTTGCTAGATGGGGTAAAACCCATAGGGAGCAAATGGGTTTTCAAACTCAAGACAAATAAGGATGGAAAGGTATCTGTATACAAGGCAAGATTAGTTGCCAAAAGTTTTAAACAGATTCATGGTATAGACTATGACGAGACCTTTTCACCAGTTGTCATGATAAGATCGATTAGGGTAATCCTTGCTATTGCCGCATATTATGATTATGAAATTTGGCAAATGGACATTAAAACCGCCTTCCTGAATGGATTCTTGGAAGAGGATGTGTACATGACACAACCAAAGGGTTTTGAAGATCCAAGTAATGCGAGGAAGGTGTGCAAGCTTAAGAGGTCTATATATGGGCTTAAGCAAGCATCCAGGAGTTGGAACTTTCGATTTGATGAAAAGATCAAAGAGTTTGATTTCATCAGATGCGAAGAGGACCCTTGTGTATACAAGAAGTTTAGTGGGAGTAAAGTGGTCTTCTTAGTCTTGTATGTGGATGACATACTACTTATTGGGAATGACATTCCGATGCTAGAGTCCATTAAGGAATGACTAAAGAAATGTTTCTCAATGAAAGACTTTGGGGAGGCAGTGTACATACTTGGAATAAAGATCTATAGAGATAGATCTAAGAGATTGCTTAGATTGAATCAATGAACTTATATATAGATAAGATTCTTAACATATTCAATATGCAAGATTCCAAGAAAGGGTTTTACCTATGTCATGGTGTGTACACGACCTGATGATGCATTTGCTTTGAGCATGTGTAGCAAATACCAATCGATTCCATGAGAGGCACACTAGTGTGCAGTTTAAGAACATCTTGAAGTTCTTGAGAAGAACTAGGGATGATTTCTTAAGGGTGATGATAAGTTGATCGTCCATCTTATGAGGAAGTATCACCTTATTTGACATTAAGATGTGTAAGGCCCATAAATTGACAATATTGCAAATCCATTGACGAAGCTTATGCCTAGCCTAAGAATGATGGTCACACTAGGGCTAAGGGTCTCAAACACATTGGAGAATGGCTTTGAGATTGTTTTTTTTATTACATTCTATATTGAGAGTGTTATACACTAAGTTTATGTTCGACTTGATATATATGATATTTCATTCTTATTTATATACTGTTTTCAACAATGATAAATAAAATGTCCAAATAATTCCTAGTTCGCAAATGGGCTTATCTTAAGTGTTTTGGTGAATGAAACCCCATTAAGTGAAATGCAGTTATGAATTATTCAAAGTCCATAGTCTGAAATCATCAACTTGGACATAGATGATTTTATTAATGACTATATTGTAAGTTGACTAATAGCGCCAAGTTTCATGGGCTATAGGGACATGGAGATGTCTAGTCAATTACATATATGTGTATGGATGATACATGTAGGACAGACCCACCTTAAGACTCTACAAAAGGGATTGTAGAGTTTTAAGTTAAACCATGATTAGTAGATTCCTTAGACATGAGTATGTTATGGTCTCTCTTGATGATTGGTATTTCTTTGACACGGCTAAACGCTTTCCATAACAGGGAGTTATAAAGGTTGTAGTTGGGATTGCCAAAAGTTAAGAGTGGGAGTCATAGTCATACAAGACTGGAGATGTCCTCCTTCTTCATGCATACTGTGATGCATCGAAAAGGAACGGTGTCTAGGCACCTTGAAGAGCAAGAACTGAAAATGCATGGCCATGCTCGGATGGATTATTTGTAATCATCTGTTTATTTTACAGTTCAAACTCGGAGTTCAAGAAAGATATTTGATAATAGATATGAATGTCACCATATCATCAAATAAGACATTAAGAGACACGAGTATCTTATATTGCACACTTGTTTAAGGACAAGTGGGAGATTGAAGGAATTGTGTCCTTTAATTAAATGTGCAATGACTAAAAATGGGATAGGACAATTGATAGAGATATACAATCCGATTATTTTAGGAGTCGTAGTGCTTTGCTAGAAGCCAACTACGATTAATGGAGTTAAATGGTTTAACTCAATGACTATTATAAACGGATCCTATGAGGTCACACACTTTGAGTTTACGGACTAGATCAACGGGATTGATGATTGATTATTAATATATATATGTGATTTATTATTAATAAGTTATATTATTTATTTTGGAAATAAATAATTAAAAGTTTAATTAGAGAGTTACAATTATATAATTAATTTGGGGGTTACATCTTACCAGTTACGTACGGTTAGCCTTTTGTCTACCTCCTAATTAATTGATCTAATTGAATCCTCATTAAAGGCATCTAATCTTTCTAATTGGCTACAAAACTTGCCGTATGAAAGGGCAAGGAAATAAAAAGATAAATGTGTTGCTGATTTCGTAAGAGGCAATAGAGAGCACTAAAGGAAAAATGCAAGGGAGTTGCTAATTGATTTTTCCCTAAGTGCGTACGGAGCCACAGTAGCCAATTAATAGAGAGTAAAATCAAAAGTGTTGATTTTAGAAGCCATCAGCAATAATAAAATCAAAGGGTTGATTTGGGATTGTTGTACACAATCATCATCGGAAGCAATACGATTGCTAGCCTTTCGATCTTCGTTCTAGCAGTCGAAGGCAAGGGAGATTGATCTAGACTCCGGGCTCGTGTGGATTAATTAGAGAAGTCACGCTTGGGGCTTTCGATCTCTTCCGATTCCATCCAGATTCGATCCGGTTCACGCATCAAAGGTATCCCCTATGAACAATGATTGATCTATCGTTTATGCATGAAGATCCTTGAATTAGATGTTTAGATATGATCTGAAATTCCGCTAAACGCATCTAATTATCCTTCACTTGACAATGGCCATAATTAAATGATGCTTATTTTATGACGAGTTGGGTCTAAGTCTACCATATAAAATGGAAACAACAAGCATCTTCCAGTATGCTTCAATGGCGGTATCTCGAGACCATCGAAGGTGGTGGTGCCATCGGCTAGGAGCTTCATGAACCTTATTGCGCCGCAATTGCCGGTGCATCAGGAAACACAGGGGAAGATCTTTATTGGAAGAAAAATGCAGTAGAGACATGATACAATATGGGTTATCGGTAGAGTACCTACAATTGTTTGTTCTTAGGAATCCCTTTGTGATGATGTAGTGCAAATGGGATTGGAATCTTACCCTCGAAGGTAGCCTTCAGATGTGGGTATGCGTTCATGAGCATGACTGCATGAGGATCAAGTGAGTCACACAGTTCAAGTGATCTTGCAATTGACGGTCCATAACACAGTTCAAGTGCCCCATTGTGAGCTTCATGCCATATGTTGAATACTACACTACCTCACTCCTACTAGACGATGCACACCAAGATGAGGCACTTCAATATGATTTTATGTTGCAATATGGAATATGTGTATAGAGTATGAGGGTCGCGTTCAAGTTTAGGGGTACCTTGCGAGCTAGCTGGTGACGGTGTCATTGTTAGAAATGATGACAAGCCCTAGCTAAATAGCGTTTGCAATGGGTACAATGTGGCTATCAAGAGTTGATGGCCCTCTTCTTGTCCTTTTCAATCGGCTAGCAACTTCATCCATTGCTACACCGACAACCTGTAAAACACATGACCTCGATCAATTGAAGTCCAAATTCAACCATGTCACCAAACTAATAGCACCATGACACTAGGAACATCTATACATATAGATTACTAATGAAACATATTATGTACAAGGAACTTACCTTAGCGACTGGAATGGTAGCCTTCTCTCGAGTCTAGCCTTTATAACCTCATCCTCCACATCTTTCTTCTCACCCACCTTAGCCTCTACATCCTGCTTAACTTTCTCAACTTCCACTACATGATTTAAGACCTCCATAGTGTTCTTCTTACCCTCCTTGTCCACACCCCTACTAGTCATCACCTTGGGATCCATTTCCACACCAGCCACAATTTTTTCCTCACCCTTCTTGTTAAGATCCTCCACTGTTGCCTCCATACCCACATTATTCTCTACTCTTTTTTTGGTCACCACCTCACCAGAACCGGTCTTATCCTCCATATCCCTAGTACTAGCGCCTTTATCTTTTGATGCATCCATCTCAACATGTTGACGTACTAACACTAATGCCATCTTCTATGTGAAAGGTGTCTTCATCATCTGCAGACCTTTCCTTCTTAACCCTTGTCTTGTCATAAACATCACTTCTAATACGTATGAAAACATCAAGCACCTTCATCTACAACACAAAAATATGTACATTTAGTCTCATCTGCCTAGCCTAACAAGTTTCACCCACTTAGTTGCTCGTGGCTCGTGTGTAATCGTTTATAACAACCAATTATCATGTCACCAACCTATTTTGCAGTGTCGCATATTGATAATGTATATTTTAGATAGGCATTATAGGTAGTTTTAGGTGCATTAAGGTGTGCATATTTGCATGATTAATAGTTAAATTGCATGTTTGTTCATTTGGGCATTCGAGTTTGGAATATACGCATTTTTGTGCTTAATATGCAGATTTGGATTCCAAAGCTTGGAGAGGAGGCAAAGGATGGATTGTGTGAGCTAAGAAGAGATGAAAAGAAGCTGGAGAAGAGCTAAAAATAGACACAAGCGGCACTGAGAAGACGGGGAACGAAGACACAAAAGAATATAAAGTCTGTCAAAATGGCACCCATCGTTCCCAACGACGCTCGTCGGTTTTGCTGTTTTCAGAAGATTCGAGATCTTTCCGAATAATTAATTATACAATAATTATATTCTTTCTAGGGTTTTATGAAGGCCAACTCTAAGCCTATTAATTATGTTGCTTTTACAGAAGTTTTAGAGACATCTAATCTATTATTCATCTTTCATATTACGCATTTAGGATTATGAGCAACTATAAACTCATTGTTTTGTCTGCGATTCAAAGACATGGTTGGTTGAATTGTAAGGCTTTGATTTCTATGTTATTCCTATAATTATTTCATTATGGTTGTGTTGATTTTATGTTGTTAATTCTCTATTAATTGATCACTTTGATAGAATTGCATCTTGCTAGGGTTTTAATTCATTCACGAGAATAATATTATACCTTTTCTAGCAATCCTAATCAAGTGATTCTGTAAGGAGGATCTGGATTGAAGCTAATATATATCCATACTTAATTACCCTATATTATACCTTTGTTTGATTCTAATTTGAGCCTTTAGCCTTTTCTTTTGAAAGCTCCGCAAAAAAAATATATCCTTAGCCGATAATGAACCTGACCCTCTGGGAATTAGGATTAGAGTTGGTTATGGTTATGATTTGGAGAAAAGAAGAAGCTAGTAGCTTATGCGTTAATGTTGAAAAGTTTCAAGTCAAAGATGTAATGCTACGTGATTTATTAATTTCCTAACATATTGTTCTTCATAGGTGGCTCTAAGAAAGAAAAAATATATAACAAAAGAAAAAGAAAGAAAAAAATGTAGAAAGGAAAAAAATAAGAAAAAGAGAAAAAGAGGGGAAAAAATAAAAATATAAAAATATATAGTAAGGGGCATAGCCAAAATAAGGTAATTCATCTTGCAAATAAAGAGCCTTAGTTTCCGGAATTAAAAGCACCACATATCCGAATATAACTCGTTGCCTTTACTTTCATACCAATCTCCATTACAACCCCGTCGAATGGAGTCTTCTTTATAGTCTTCCATTGAGCGAAAGTCCTCTTGATGTTACTTATTTATTTTGAGGTATTGGGTGGAGATAATGATATATAAATTTCAATGCTTAAGATGATTTTTGTTTAATGAATTGAGTTGAGAGTTGATCTTAAAGCCTAAACACACGAGAGCGAGTGAAACACATTTCCCTGTGAGGTGAGATGCATAAGGCATGCGAGCTACTCGATCGCACATGTAAATGCTAGGATGTTAGTCTACTTTACCATTGTTTGCACTTACTTAAGATGTTGCTTTTAAGAAAGGCTAATTCATGAAAAGTTATGTTTGTGGGATACGATGATTATGATTTGAAACGATTTTGCTCGACGACTAGAAAAAGGTAAGTGTGGGGGATTTGACAATGCATGATTTGTATAGGTATTTTGAAACATTATTAAGTCATTTAGGTTGCATTTAGATAGGTTTTTAGTATAAAGAACATTCATTGTCTTTAAAGTTGCAAAGTTTGGAATCTACGCGTTTTATGCCTATTTATACAAATTCTCAAAAGTTAAGCTAAAGAATAAGAGGAAAGCTACATTATGGAACCTTAGAAGCTTAGATAAGAGTCAAAGAAGAAGATAAAAGAAGAAGCGGACAAGACAAGGCGAGAAGAAAATAAGAAAGAAAAAAGAAAGCACATGCAGCGCCTGCGACCGAGGCATGCACCAGCGCCTACCGACTTACATCACCTTCTGAAGACACAGCGGTACTCACTGGATCGGCGCCCGCCACTACCTTGTCGGTGCCCGCCGATCGCAGATTTTGGAAGATTTTCTCTCGGCCGAATCTGGCCCATTGGGCTTTGCTTCTACCTTAAGATTGCCAACTCCTAGGGTTTCCTATTCCTATAAATATAGCTCTCCTTAGTCACAAATCAAAAATCTCACACAACACAACACACATCACTCACCACTTCTCTCTCTTTTCCCTTTTCCGATATTTTCAGTAAGCCATGCTCGGCTAAAGCTTTCATAAGTTTTTCTTATATTTTATGCATTGGTTAAGGATATTTGAGGGTTGTTTGAATATTATTTTATAGTTTATATTTGGTTTATGCATATTTGGTTATTTATTACTCTTGTTCTTTACATGTTTGTGTTGTTTATTCATCTTAATTGGCCACTAAGATAGGTAAACAACTTGCTAAGTGATTATTGCTAAATCCGCTATTGCGGGTTTTAATCCGATATAGTAGCAATCATATCTTGATGAACAAGTTGAAATTATGCATATGAAAGAGTTTATGGAGTTGAATATGCTAGAATTACATGAATTATATGCTTATGTGATTAGGGACTTATTGCTTCTGGAACCCCAAGCAAGAGTTTATGGAGTTGATAGTTATCGAATCAGGAAGTTATACAACTCTGCACACACACTGACACTAAAATAGCCAAGCATAATCAAACAACCCAATGATTATGGAATTACCAATGCTGTGAATATAAGTAGAACTATATTCTTATCATATTCTTATCTTTGTTTCAATCATTACTTCATTTATTGCTTCCTTCTCTTATTACTATTACTTTTGTCATAATCTGCTTGCTTACTTACTACGTCTACCCAAAGTCGCACACACTCTCTGTGTGATCAACCTGTACTTGCGGCCAATACTCATAATTAGTTGAAGATATAGATTTATTATTTGGGGTGTTAGAACTCACGTTATTCTAATACTTGTAGTTAATGCACTTTCTGGATGTCTCGGTGGTCTGATGACTATTACGAGTATGCGTTGGAAAACTCTTATCAAGAGATACAACTTCTACGTTGGTATCGGAACAAAATTTGATGTTGAGGAGAACGTAAGCTACAAATTCACACTTCACCATTGCAATTGACTGCGAATTCGTGCTTTGCGATCCCTGTTGATTACACACACACACACACATATATATATATATTATATAAAATTGCAAATGTGCATTGCGAGTTTATGCGTTTTAAATATATAAAAAAATAGAAAAAATTTGCTCAAATATCCATTTAGAAAACCTAATTAGGTAAATGTCCACATTGAAATGGATATTAAGTAAATGTCCATAAATTTTATTTAATCCCTAAACTACCCTTATTATTATAATTTAATCCCAAACCTCATCCTCATCCCTTTCCTTTCCATTGTATTCTCTTCTCTGAGTTCTCTCTCGTTTCAAATCTCAGAGATACTCCTCCTCCTCTCTCTCCTCCTTCTCTTCTCATCCTCTCTCTTAATCAAACTCAGCGACGCCATCGACTCTAATTCATTTGTCAATTGTACGAATTTGGCACTCTGATAACTCGTTCCCATTCGCCAACGGAGGACCATACAATTTCTCCGAGATCTGACCGTTTTCGATCATTGACGGTGGTGAATCGAGCGTTGCTGGGAGGTCGGAGCTTCGACCGCCTCCTGTTGTTGTTGATTTGAGCCATTTCGTCGTCGAGGCTGCGATTTCTGCCATTAGAGAAGCTTCTCTTGCTGCTGCTTTTTTAGCCTCAGTGTTTCAATGCTTTTTTGGTCTCTCTTGTGGTCGGCATTTTCCTCGTCGGGCTGCACCGCCTGCACGCCGCGTTTCGGAGCTGCGATGACCAGCTCTTGGATGTGGAGGAGGTGGCCGATGGCGACTCTCTCACCGCTGAGGGTTTGGTTTCGTTTGGAGCGATAGCCAGCCAATGAGGTCTTATGCAAGAGTTGTTTGAGGGAATTTATTAAGGCATTGGGATCCAGAGCACTTTCATCCATCTTTAGGAAAACCTGAAGATTTGTTATTTTTAAAAGTAAATTGCAATGCTTTAGCACCTAAACAAGAGCAAGCTTTGTCGTCGACCTTCGGTTCCAAAATGTGGATCTATGGAATCAGGAATGGAGAAATATCATGACAGTGAAGATCATGAGTGTGACCGTTGATAGAAAAGAGATTAAGCTCTACAAGAGGAACACAGAGGACATGTTAAAGAAGTATAGATTTGGACAAATTGGCAATTAATAGTAAGATGTTACTGCTTACTAGTGTTTCCATCAATTAAAGTAGAAGCACTACAACATTGAAAAGTACCTGCTAAGTTGTGACCTCTTTCATCTTTATCTTTTGATTGCATTGTGCAGTTTGGATGAATTGATTTAAAGGTATTATTTAAGATTCGGCATGGATCCTTTTGTTGTCTTAGAGGATTAGTGTTTGACCTTTAGTTTGTTGAATCAATCTCTTAATGGGGCAAAAGCTCAATGCCATGTATGGGGCATAATAGATGGATATGATATGCAATTGCAAGGTGTTTTATGTGGATATGATATGCAATTACAAGTAAAGTCGATGATTAAATTTTGAAAAAATGGGTTGGTGACAATATCTTAGTGTGGTGACAATTTTTGTGGTTACATGTTCGTGGTGACAAATGTGTATTGAAATAATATTTTGGCAATAATTTCGGTGAGAGAAACTAGACAAATTTTTAAAAATTAATTTGGTGACAATATTTTGGTGACAAAAGTGAGTTAATATTAGGTGACAAACGGTGATGTCATCAGTACTATACATACATTTTATTTTGGTGACAGTGTTTTGTAGTTGGTGAAAATAGGTTGGTGACACTATTTTGGTGACAATTTCATATGAGAGAAACTAGTCAAACTTTTAAAAATTTATTTGGTGACAATATTTTGATGATATATAATGTGGCGGTGACATTTATTGTTATATTGACATATTTTTTGCTAGCATTAAGTTGTATGATGTTTGTATTTTGATACTCATTGCAATCTAATCATGATGACTGTCTCAACTATTCCCATTTATTTTAAAAATTAATGTAGTCAACAATTGGGGATTTATAAATTATTTTCATTATCATGGTGACTAACATAATGTATGATTTTCACTACTTATTGAACGATGTTTGTATTTTTTTGTGATAGTTTATTGAAAGAATTGGGTGAAATAGGTTGGTGACACATACCGAAATAGGTTGATGACACAATTTTGGTGACAATTTCATATGAGAGAAACTAGTCAAACTTTTAAAATTTTATTTGGTGACAATATTTTGAGGATATATAATGTGGCAGTGACATTTATTGTTATGTTGACATATTTTTTGCTAGCATTAAGTTGTATGATGGTTGTATTTTGATATTCATTGCAATCTAATCATTGTGACAGTGTTTAGTGACAATAAGTTGATGAAAATAATTTGATGACAGTGTTTCGTAGTTATTGACAATAGTTTGGTGACAATATTTTGCAGTTGGTGATAGTATGTAGTTAGTGAAAATTAGTGGTGACAATATTTTATAGTAGGTGAAAATGTTATGTAATTGATGATAATAGGTTGGTGATAGTGTTTACTAGTACGAGAAAAAAATTTTGTTAAATGTCACTAGAAAAAAAATAAAATGTCACCAAAAAAGTCGGTTGTCACCAAAATTATTGTCACCAAAAAACTGTCACCAAATGCAAATGCAGGCGTTGATCGAAATGGTCAATGTTGACCAGTCAATGTTAAAATTAAAAATGGTCAAGGGGGAAGGAGGAAGGGTTAGGGATGGAAAAGAGGGTATTTTTGGAAAAAATGGACATTTACTTAATTTTGTAAAAAAATGGACATTTACTTAATATTCACATCTAAAATGGACATTCACCAAATTGAAGCAAAAAAATATGAACTCACATTATGAATTCGCAAAACCTGTAAACTCGTAATACACATTCGCCACCATGTATTTAATGAGATTTTCATTGTGTAACTATAGTTTTGTGAAAAAAAATGTTTTTTAATAAATAAAAAAAAAACCGATATAAAAACCCTAAAAAGAAACGTGCCTCCAACTTCTGAGGGGTCGCCATTTTTAACGATGAGGTCTACTTAAAGTCAACAGTAAACAATAAAATTGCTGGAACAAAATAACAAAGAAAACTAAAGTCCAAGATAAAGGCAGCCCACATGCATGTATGGACCGCTATACATACAAAAAAACAAAATATCAGACTAATCTACTAGCTCTAAAATGCCATTTTTTTAATAAAGAAAAAAATTGAGTTAAAACACGAAACTCGAGACGACGACAAGTCGATAGATGACAGATCGTCAAGCATATAACAGAAATACAGAAATAGATGCAAAGGATCAGGCATCATATACACAACGTAAGATGAATCGGAGCAGACCTAAAACTAGCAAGCTGGGGACATAGACTACGGATGAAGTCAAGCACCATTGTGAAATAGCACCGCTGGACAGCTATACATCAGGAGACCTTGTGGGCAGTGAAGACGAACCTTCAAGGAATCCTTCCGTACACAAAATCGCCCCGTACACACTACCACGATCTTAGCCAGTCTCGACTCCGAATGTCAAAACCCCGACAAAGAGATAGATCGTCAAGACACATCAAGCGAAGCCGAACACAATCCAAGTAAAACGCATCAAGCATAACCTCACAACGTACGGACACGGATCTTGATCAAGCCCTTACGAGATTTATTTCAAGCCCTTTCGGATGGGATTTACAATGTTAAGTTATTTTATTTAATTTATAACTAATAAATTGCGTACTCGAGCCCTTACGAAATTGGACCATGTAAGGAGGTTTGGTCAAACCCTTATAGGTTTTTGTTCTAACCCTTTTGGAATATTGTTCAAACCCTTTCAGAAATTTGTTCAAATTATTTCGGGAGTTTTCAAGCCATTGTCAAGCAAGGATATTGTTTTCCTCTAGAATGTCATTTGTTTCATACTCATTCACAAATTCCAAGTTTGGATATTTTTTTTGGATAACAAAAGTAACCCACCTTTGGAGGTAAACCTCGAGTACGTGATCTAGACGGCAATAGTCACGCACCAGGTATACTCGCTTGCACCAATCGGCTAAATCCAATGGTAGGAAGAAAGGTGAACCTTGATTTTTACCCTCAAAACAAAGGACGAAGGCAGGGATCGAACTCGTGACCTCTCATTAACACCCCCCACTCCTTGGCACTCTCTCATAGACAAATTTTGGATAATTTTAGCATACCAACTTTACTATACTCTATCCTATCATAAATATAAGAAATATTAACTTTTATACACGTAGTTTAATCAACTCAAAACTATACAAAATATTAATTTCTTTTTAATTTTTATTATACAAAAATTTAATATTTTATAGAGTTTTTAACTCTTTAAACTACGTTTACAAAATTAAAAAGTTTTACATTTATGATCGGAGGGAGTAATTTATATAAATGTCACAAAGTTTTTTCTTTTCTTTATTTTTTTCCTAAAATAAATTTCGATGTTCATTTAGCTAGTGGCGGAGCCAAGATTCTAGACAGGAGGTGCTAACAAATTTCAAAAAATAAATATTTTGGTTAATATCTATTAAGAAGATTTTTCAAAAAAAATATTATTAAAAAAATATTGAAAGAAATAAAAATAATTATTTTTAAAATAGTATTGAAAGAAAACGTTATATATATCATTGAAATATAAATACGATATATGTTTTTTTTATTGAAATAGGTGAGAAAAGCAAAAAAATATAGAAAGAAATCAAAAAGGATTATTTTTAAGACAATATTGAAAGAAAATATTAAATATAACATTTTTAATTAAAATAAGAAAAATTTTGGTATATGTCCATTTGGAAGTCAAATTTTAGCCCATGGTCCGTTTCCCCTTTGAAATTAGGTGAGGGTCCAAATTTTCCAATTTTACCCCTACGTTACAATTTTTTTCCCTTCTTCCCCGAACAGATGTGTGCAGTCCATCCAACTCGATCCAGTTTCTTCACAATCGGATTCGAGCAACCATGGCCGTCCTCCCGTCCCTGTCAAGACGGAGCTCGATTTTGTCCCTGCTCCTAGGACAAGAGGAGGAGATTGAAGGCTTCGTTCTCCTTGGCATCATCGCCCACGGCCATGTAGAGCTTCGCCTCCCCCGGCGCTGAAGACGACGTATTCTCCGACCTGATTCGGCATCGGCGAAGTCGGTTGAGAAATTGAGGATTTTCTCCTCTCTGATCTCACCTTCTTAATTCGGCATCGGCGAAGTCCGTTGATGCTTCGATGCTAGTGCGTGGTACCTTTTTGAAATTGCTTTTTGATTAGATCTGGTTTTTGATGCCAAACCTCTCAAACGATTGCTCGTCTCCTCAATGATGGTATTGACGTCACAGGAATAGAGCCTGACTCTCTCATCAGAGTGTTCTCACAACACACCTTTCTTTCCTTTGTGGTTCAGCCACAGACTCGTCCTAACACATGTTCTTTCTCTCTTGATGATTTGATTTGTTGTAGATTTTAGACATCTCTCTTGTTCTCATGCCTGTATAGTATTGGTTTATCGTTCAGGGATCGGTTTGTGGAATTCAGCTTCAGATGTACTGGAATTTGTTTCAGAGGGTTTAAGCCTTACAAATCTCATTGTCATACATAAAGCTACTGTATTAAGGATTATTGATTCTTGTCATGCCATACACAAACCATTTGGTGAAGAAATTAAAAGGCATTTGCTGAGGAAAATCATCACCTGTTGTTATTAGAACAATTACAGTATTGTTAATAAAAGCCACACCAAGGTGACATGCATATGTGGAAGTGGATGTGGGAGCCAACAGTTTGTATACTTATGACCGGACTAATTTCTGTCATGTGGAAGGGGAGTGAGATGTAATTTATGATTACACATTTGTTTTTAAAAGCACCTTCATTGAGTTGGATTTTGATCTAAAACAATTTGTATACTTGTCACCACTAGTCACAAGTATTTTGATCTGTAGCAATTTGTATACTTGTCACCACTTGTCACAAGCATTTTGTATGGTTTTAATTATGGACCAATACATTTCTCGTATCCTATTATCATATTGGTTAATTTAGTTTGGGTGATGAAAAAGTTGTCACCACATATGTCACTATCAATATCACCACCGATAAGAGTGGTGATATTGACCTTGTTAAAAATACATGTGTTGACAGTTCTCCTTTAATATATGAATGAGTAAGAGGGTCATAGACGCTGTAATCAAAATAAAAACAGAGTCATAGACATTGTCACCACTATAAAACAGGATCATAGACATTGTCACCACTATAAAAACCGGGTCATAGACACTGTCACCACTATTAAACAGGGTCATAGACACTGTAACCAAAGGTCGGAAAACCCTAGGACAAGGGAAGCACAAACCCTATAAGGACTAATGAGAAGCCAAAATACATGTGGTGACAGTTCTCTTCTAATATATGAATGGGTAAGAGGATCATATAGACGTTGTAACCAAAATAAAAACAGGGTCATAGACACTGTAACCAAAATAAAAACACGGTCATAGACACTGTCACCACTATAAAAACAAGGTCATAAACACTGTCACCACTATAAAAACAGGGTCATAGACACTGTAAACAAAGGAAAACGTAAGACAAGAGAAGCACAACCCTATAGGGGCTAATGAGAAGCCAACAATATATGTGGTGACAGTTCTCCTCTAATATATGAATGGGTAAGATGGTCATAGACCTTGTAACCAAAATTAAAAAAAAAAGATTATACACTGTCACCACTATAAAAACTGGGTAATAGACACTGTCACCACTATAAAAACAGTCATAGACATGTCACCAATATAAAAATAGGGTACTAGACACTGCAACCAAAGGAAAACCCTAGGACAAGGGAAGCACAAACCCAATAGGGTCATATACACTGTAACCAAAGGAAAACCCTAGGACAAGGTAAGCACAAACCCTATAGGGGCTAATAAGAAGCCAAAATACATGTGGTGACAGTTCTCATTTAATATATGAATGGGTAAGAGTATCGTAGACACTGAAACCAAAATAAAAACAGGGTCATAGACACTGTCACCACTATAAAACGAGGGTCATATACACTGTAATCAAAGGAAAACCTTAGGAAAAGGGAAGCACAACCCCTATTGGGGCTAATGAGAAGCCAAAATACATGTGGTGACAGTTTCCTCTGATATATGAATGGGTAAGAGGGTCATATACACTGTAACCACTATAAAAACAAGGTCATAGACATTGTCACCACTATAAAAATAGGGTTATAGACACTGTCACCACTATAAAAATAGGATCATAGATAGTTAGATACTGTAACCAAAGGAAAACCTTAAGACAAGGGAAGCACAAACCCTTATCACTGTCACCACCCTCATCAGTGAGCACTGTCACCACCCTTGTCACTGGTCACACTGTCACCACCCTTATCATCAAGATTTAACCGATAATTAGGAAGAGGAACCTTGCTTGCAACCACAACTTTCCCATAGATTTCACTGGACATGGGATTGCAAAGTGTTTAAAATCTAAACCATGCCAACATGTAGGAGTCATCCAGAAAGACACATGTTCAATGAAAAGATGAACAATAACAGTAAAGCCCCAATCTTTTTGCAAGATTAGAGATATTGATGAAGGGAAAACAAGTGGTGCTTATCAACAAGTTTGGATTCGTTCTGCAGATTTGATAGCTTTGCGACATCTCAGTAAAATGAGTCGTTCGGAGTCCATATTGATTGGATTGGGTCGTGCCATACCTTGTTGGAACGAGGACGAAAAGATCTACAACTTTTCTGTTGAAGGTTTTTCCAGAATCTACCGAGAACATGGCCGAAAATCAACATCTTTGCAGCTGTTTACTGTTTGGACGAAAATAATTATCTTTTCATATTTAGTTTATCATCTTAAGCATTATATTTATTTAGGAATAATGTAAATTAGAATAATATCTATTAGTTGACTTTTCAATTAATTGATATTATATCTAATTAGTTTTTATCTTTATTAATTAGGATATTTTTATCTAGTTAGGATTAAGTTTGACAAGCAATCCTTAGCCTCTAAGGAAGCCAACAAAACCTAGATATTTTTCTATTTAAACGTTTCATTCATTCAATAAAATTAGTTAGAATTGAATTTTTGATAAAAAGTCAGATTTGGAGAGTTCTCCTAGGGAGGAACCGAGTTCCCCTGCGTGGGATAGGTTTTGATGTGTTGTTCTTAGCTTGGTTTGTCTTGTGTGTGTCACTCCTCGTTGAAGGGTTGGTGCTACCACATGTTTGGTGTGTGTCGATCCTCGTTGAAGGATTGGTGCTATCCATCATCATTGGTGTGTGTCGATTTTCGTCGTCGGACTGGTGCTATCAAGCATCCACGAGCCCCCTCCTTGTGCCTCCAAGTTGTCCGCTTGGTTGTGTAAGGTTGTAGAAGCGGGCTTTATAGTCGTTGGTATTTGGTTCCTACCCTCTACGGAGGCCTGGGGTCTTTATCTCGTTCTATTTTAGTTCGATTCAGTCCCTATCGGTCGTGTCTTGCTTTCAATTTCGAGTCTTTATTCTTGTTCATCGAGTCCTTGTTTTGTTTCTTGTTATTTCTAGTTTGATTGTCGAAGATCGGGCCATCCTACGGCTAACAAGAAACTAGAAATAACGGGGTTATTTCTAGTTTGATACGGGGTTAGCCGTAGGATGGCCCGATCTTCGACAATCAAACTAGAAATAACAAGAAACAAAACAAGGACTCGATGAACAAGAATAAAGACTCGAAATTGAAAGCAAGACACGACCGATAGGGACTGAATGGAACTAAAATAGAACGAGATAAAGACCTCAGGCCTCCGTAGAGGGTAGGAACCAAATACCAACGACTATAAAGCCCGCTTCTACAACCTTACACAACCAAGCGCACAACTTGGAGGCACAAGGAGGGGGCTCGTGGATGCTTGATAGCACCAGTCCGACGACGAGAATCGACACACACCAATCATGATGGATAGCACCAATCCTTCAACGAGGATCGACACACACCAAACATGTGGTAGCACCAACCCTTCAACGAGGAGTGACACACACAAGACAAACCAAGCTAAGAACAACACATCAAAACCTATCCCACGCAGGGGAACTCGGTTCCTCCCTAGGAGAACTCTCCAAATCTGACTTTTTATCAAAAATTCAATTCTATCTAATTTTATTGAATGAATGAAACGTTTAAATAGAAAAATATCTAGGTTTGGTTGGCTTCCTTAGAGGCTAAGGATTGCTTGTCAAACTTAATCCTAACTAGATAAAAATATCCTAATTAATAAAGATAAAAACTAATTAGATATAATATCAATTAATTGAAAAGTCAACTAATAGATATTATTCTAATTTACATTATTCCTAAATAAATATAATGCTTAAGATGATAAACTAAATATGAAAAGATAATTATTTTCGTCCAAACAGTAAACAGCTTCAAAGATGTTGATTTTCGGCCATGTTCTGGGTAGATTCTGGAAAAACCTTCAACAGAAAAGTTGTAGATCTTTTCGTCCTCGTTCCAACAAGGTATGGCACGACCCAATCCGATCAATATGGACTCCGAACGACTCATTTTACTGAGACGTCGCAAAGCTGTCAAATCTGCAGAACGAATCCAAACTTGTTGATAAGCACCACTTGTTTTAATAAAGATAAAAACTAATTAGATATAATATCAATTAATTGAAAAGTCCACTAATAGATATTATTCTAATTTACATTATTCCTAAATAAATATAATGCTTAAGATGATAAACTAAATATGAAAAGATAATTATTTTCGTCCAAACAGTAAACAACTGCAAAGATGTTGATTTTCGGCCATGTTCTCGGTAGATTCTGGAAAAACCTTCAACACAAAAGTTGTAGATCTTTTCGTCCTCGTTCCAACAAGTATGGCACGACCCAATCCGATCAATATGGACTCCGAACGACTCATTTTACTGAGACGTCGCAAAGCTGTTAAATCTGCAGAACGAATCCAAACTTGTTGATAAGCACCACTTGTTTTCCCTTCATCAGATATGCTCAAAGTCTCTCCTATCCCTCTTGTCCATGGACACAATCTCTTGCTCATTTTCATTCCGTAGTAACATGTTTCCATTTCCATTCGTCAATATTGGCCACCGAAGATGATGCCTATTAGCAAAACATACTGAATTAAACTTGATTTCACAAATTTTTCATGCCTTTCCTAGCCATCAGGTTTAGTAAAACTTGAGCTTACACATTTATTAATCGAAATAAGAAATTGATTGGATTGATGAGTGTACTGGGTGACAACATTTTTTGGTGACAACTTTAATTTGTTTTTAGAGTTTTTTTTACGGGGTCACTATCACCACCTTTATCACTGTCACCACCCTTATCGCTGTCACCACCCTTACCACCCTTATCACTGTCATCACCCTCATCAGTGGTCACACTGTCACCACCCTTATCGTTGTCACCGGTCACACTGTTGGTGACACATATGGTGACAAATTTTGGTAGTCTTGCTTTTGCGATTAAGAATCATTATTTTCGATGGGTCATGCCTGAATAATGCTTAAATGTTAATTTATAATCGGCTTCCAATTACTCTTACTAATTTCTTTTGTTCATTAGGGTAAACCCCTAGATAATATTTTATACTGAATCACTTTGCAAAAATGGGGAGTGGAAGAATAGTCAAACAGTCTTTGAGAAAATACATAATAAATTAAAGGAGATTATGTTGAGCTAATTTTATACTCCCTCCGTTCAGAAATATAAGATCTTTTACTTTTTGGCACGTAGGTTAAGGAGCTAAATACTATATAAAATATTAATTTTTTTAAAATTAATTTTTTACAATATAACACTTTTTATTAATAAGTATTAAAATGTAAAAAAATAATTTTAAAAAAATCAATATTTTATATAGTATTTAGCTCCTTAAACTACGTGCCGAAAAGTAAATGATCTTACATATTTGAACGGAGGGAGTACGTACTTATCTATTTGCTGATGACTTCATTTTTTACAGTATCAGATCATGATCATTGTATTTCACATCATCATTCATCAATCAATAATCAAAAGCATAGAATATGAAGTTGAAACCTTAATTGAAGCCGAAAACCAGAACGATATATTTTCATACACATCCAAAACCCTTAATTGAGGTTGATTGGCAGCAAATTAATTACTGAAACCATAGAGCGTCCTCCCTTGCCTCTTGAGAGCTTAGACGACGTCCATGGCGGTCACCGTCTTCCTGCGAGCGTGCTCAGTGTAGGAGGCTGGCTTACCATGGCTTCAACGAGGTAAATTTGCTTTTTTGATTTTGATTTTGACCGTTAATTGTGTAAATTGAATAGGAAATTTGGGGGGAATTACCCAAAGAGATGCAGGGGTAAGGAGGCGGGATGCCGGGCTCGAACCTCGATCTCTCCGCATTAGAAACAATCGAATTGGAAACCTCCTCGGTGACCTTCGACATGCTTCGAAACCTCCTAGGCATGGTTGCACAGGACATCGCCCATGGCAGATCTATAGAGGAATCTCCGTTTGCAGTGCGACCAACGTGGTAGTGTTGGAAGACACCGATGATGTCGCGGTGGAGACGATGGATCTGATCTGGAAGAGGACGACCTCCGATGACGTGATGAAGGGGGCGACGGTGGTGGCTTTGCTCCAGAGAGACGTTTGGAGGAGAAAGGGCAGAAGTGACGTTTGGAGGAGAAAGGGAAGCGCAGAGGGAGGGAGTAATAGGTAGGGGCAAAAAGAGGATTATAAAAAAATTTTGGACAATTGCTAACAAAACCAAACCCCTAGGACAAATACTAAATGGACTAATGGAAAAGGCCTTTCGGCCAAATATTTTCTTAAAATAATTGTGAGGAATAATGATATAACGAAAAAAATAAAAAGTGAAAGAATTAGGATTTAAACCTAACATCTTTTTTTTTAAAACAAGGTAAGAGTTTGGCGTAGCCAGGCCCTGCTGACCCACCACCCAAGGGCGTCCTTCCGGACGAGAACCTGGAGCTCGGGATGAGAAATGGGGGGTCGTGATTGAGCAAGTGCCAAAGGTGCACCACTCTATCTGCAACCATATTCACCTCCCTGAACACATGATGATCTCGATCTCCCAAGGACATCTCCAAACATCATTGATAGCATTGATGACCGCTAGACAATCACCTTCAACCTCGAGCCTCGAAATCCCGAGCTGGCGGGCTGCAACCAAACCCCTGTGAAAAGCCAAAGTCTCCGCTTTGAGAGCAGATGACTCCCCACAATGCGAACCTTGGCAGCAGAGAATAGACCCACAATGGTCTCGAATTACAATCCCCGTAGTCGCCACGCCAGAAGAACTGACAGCCGCATCAAAGTTCAGTTTGAAAGATCCTTCTGCTAGTTTTTTCCATCTTATGTTTTTCCTTTTCCTTTGGGTCGGATGTGTTGGTTTTTCCTTCCGTTCCTCATCCTCCCAAAAGATTTTTTTATTCTATCCATTGTGTCAGGTGATATCTCGTATATTGCTCTTGCTTTTGTTTGTTTTTAAAGTTTTGGTCCTCATCAAAGATAATCTTGTTTCTGATTGTCCAGATGCACCACCAGATAGTGGCTAGGTTCGTTTTCTGGCTTCTAGATAGTTTTTCAAATAACTCAGTGGCTAATTGCTTTATGTTTTTTTTATTCCCCTTCCTTTCTGTATGACTTGAACTACACAACACTTTTGCTTCAAATATCATTTAAATATCCTATATTATTTCAAAATACCAAATATATGCAAAAAAAAATACTGGGATAGAGTGCTCTAGCCAGCCCCATCATTGCATTCAGCAATGTTTTCTCCCTTGCCTCCACTAGTACAAAATCAAATCATGAATATACCCTGGGTGTCTTTACTCATATAGCCCGGATCTGACAAGATTATGATCTAGGCTTCAGGTTGGTTGAGCTAAAAGGTATGTGTGACTTTATAGCCCGGATATTTGAAAAACATATCCGGGGTATATAAACAAACAAATTTTCAGGTTAAAAAACATGTCCAGGGTATATATACCTCTAATATTCATGGTATATACTTTAGCATATTTTCAACTAAAAAATACACCCGGGGTATATACATTAAATATCCGGGATATATACCTCTAACATCCGGGGTATATACTACATCCAATCCGGGTTTAATTTCTTATATTCGGGGTATAAAACTCCGAGTTATATACCTCTTGGGAGTTTATTCTACTTGTCATTTATATAGCCCGAAGGTATGAATAAAAATTCGGGGTATATATTGTTTTATTATTTTTTTAATATCCATTCGTATATTACCATATTAAACCTGTTATTTAACCTGTAATTCTCATTCATTTAGATCAATATATAGGAAACCAAAAATCCACAATTGAATGGCACATGAAATAAATATGTTCAATTTCAAATCTTCAAAGTACCAAGTGCTTACAAGTTTTCAAGCTAAGGCAGTGCAATCTTGTTTTAAATTTGGAACAAACTAAGACAGTGCAAAACGTAGTACATGTTCAACAACACACAAATAGTGTCTTACAACATGTTAGATTTCAACCTACATAGATGAACCATACCCCTATAACACGCCCAAGGAAAATGATTCTATATGTCATGCAATCTTGTTTTTGAATGAAACAACGAGAACCTATATCATCCCCATCGAGAACCTATAAAATAAAATATTATTTAACTATGGAGTATTAAAATTAAATCGGTGCAAAGAAAACAATACTCCCTCCATTTATTTTTACTTATTGTTTTTTTACTATTCAATCACGTTTTTTTAGGATGATAAAAATTATATAAAATATTATTTTTTAATTAAATTTTTTTAATAATCTCATACTTTTTTAGTAATAAGTATGAAAAGGAGTATTATTAAAAAAAATATATATATATATATATACTTTATATAATTTTTATCACCTTAAAAAAACATTTAGGAATAGTAAAAGATAATTAAAAGTGAATGGATGGAATATTTAGTGCTATGTATGAAATACGTCATCAATGATTAAATTTTAAAAAAATAAATAAATATCAAAAAGGGTATAATGTGAAAATTAGGGGGGCGATTCTGCAGTCGAACGCTGGTATAACTTGAAAAAAATGTGTGATACTCCGTATTTATTTTTGGAACATTAAAGTCACCCATCATCTTCTTCATTCAGCAGCAAGAAGGCAAAGATGAGCGAGCAACCTCTAAAATTATCCACAATTTTGGAAGTTTGTGAGCTTTGAAGAAGAGATTAAAGAAGGCCCCAAAAATTAGGGGAATTGTGCTATAGGCCATAATTAGGGCCTTTATTAGGAAAATGTCCACCCTTCCCCCCAAATTGGCAAAATGTCCACCTTCCTTCCCTTGCCCCCTTTGCCCCTTTGCCCCCCCCACGCGCGCCCCCTGTGCCCCCTCCTGTTTCAGCACATTTGGTTTCAGCAAACCCTATTTCAGCGTTTTTTTTTTCCGCGCGTTGCTGAAACCGAAGTTGCTGAAACCAAAGTTGCTGAAACCGAAGTTGCTGAAATTGTTGAAATTAGTTTTTTTTTCGCGCGTTGCTGAAACCTAAGTTGCTGAAATCGGAGTTGCTGAAACCGGAGTTGCTTAAATTGTTGTTGCAATTGCTGAAATTAGTTTTTTATTTTTTCGCGTCAGCGCTTCGACATCGGAGTTGCTGAAACCGTGTTGCCGAAACCAAAGTTGTTGAAATCGGAGTTGCTGAAACCAGGGTTGCTGAAATCGGAGTTGCTTTTTTTTTTCTTTTTTTCTTTTTTTCTTTTTTTTTTCGCGTCACCACTTCGACATCAGAGTTGCTGAAACCGAAGTTGCTGAAACCGGAGTTGCTTAAATTGTTGTTGCAATTGCTGAAATTGTTGAAAATGAATTAGAAGCAAGAAACAAGTGGCGCACTTGGTCTAGGAGGAGTGAAATGCTAAAAAAATTTTTTTTCAAAAAATGCTGAAATGTATGCTTGTGTGTAAGATATAGTAGCTCATACAATTTTATAAGAATTAACCACAAAGTCTCAACAAAGCAACCTCAATCACAATAGCAAACTAACCACAAATTCTATGTTTCCAATATATAATTGTAATTAATTGTAAAAGTTGCTGAAATTGTATTTTTAATATAATGCAATGTGATGTAGAAAAAAGAAAGAATATTTGCACATTGCATATTGCATCAATTACTGAATTTTGAGACTACTGATTTTTGAGAAAAAGGTCAAACAAAAATATATGCACATTGCATCAATGATTTCCTTAATCCTTTAGTTTTAAAGGTAGAAACCATGCAAATTAAGGCTCATGGTTCCCCTAATTAAACACAAGTCACAAGACATTGAAGACGCCATTGGAGTATAAACACAAGCCAAAGAAAAAAAATCAGAGATTTGCTTCTGCTACTAATTAATTAGGGGAACAAATATTTGATTAAATAAGTAATACGAGTAATCTACACACACTCCATTGCTGTAAAACCCATAGCTACCTACTATTTCTTATTTTCCAAATAATGCTTGATCGTACTCCTCCATTGCTCTAAACGCTGCTGGTGAAATATCCTTGGACAATTTCATTTCATACTCCCCTAATTCTTCTCATTAACAACCTCATCAACGATTCACGTTACTATACCCCCACACAAAATCAAATTGCAGATCGAGCGAGAGGTGAAAATTAGAACATCTAGAAACAGTAGGTTGAAGCAGACGCAGAAAATGAAGAAAAAGAGGGAAGGGGACCTACGCCTCATTGGACACAATTTCCGCAGCTTCCTTGTCATCTCTGTCATCCACCGCATCCGACTTCGGGAGAACGATTCCAATTGAAGCCGCATCGGACACAATTGAAGCCGGATGCGCCAGTACAACACCGATCGGAGGGAGGCGACGGTGTTGGAGCGGTTTCGATCTAGTCATTCTCGTCTGAAGTCGGAGTCGCTGATTTCAGGGCGGTTTCGATCTGGCCACCGCAGATCTGGCCTCACACGGTCTCTTCTTCCCCTAATTTCCTATCTGAGAAATTAGGCGGCGATGGTCGGCGAGGTCGAAGAAGCTTCTCTGCAATCAGATCTGAGAAATTGAAAGCAATCGAGAGGGGCCGTTTTCGATCCCGATCTCTTCTTCCCCTAATTTCAGCAGAGGAGGCGCGACCAGACGAGGCGGCGGAGCGGTGAGCGGAGGAAGACGAGGCGGCGGAATCGAAACCCATGGCCGCTGGACTGTCAGATCGGCGGAAGAGGAAGACGATCGGAGCACAAGGAGGAAGATGATCGTCTGTATTCGATTGGTTTAGGGTATGGGGGGCACAAGGAGGAAGGCTATTGGGTCGGTGGACATTTAGCTTATTTTCATGGGCTGGTGGACACTTACTCAATTTCATCTCCAAAAGTGGCCTGTTTGGCAAAATTTTTCCCAAAAATTTGAAGATATATTGAGATGGGTTGCAGACCTTCCAAGATGAGGAGGACAAGGAATGTTTCCCCTGGATATCTACAGACCTCCATTCTTGCATCCCAAACGTCTTGTAAGTCTACTCTTCTTCGGATGTCGATTCAATTCCACTAGCTGTATTACTAGTTTTGGCCATTTATCCTCTTCTATATGTCGTACGTATATATGTGTTTGATCAGTCTATTTTGTGGTGCCACAGTTAGTGTGAATGAGGTTGAGGCCTTGTTCGTTCTTTATAAGCAGATGAGTAGCTCTATCGTCGACGACGGCTTAATCAACAAGGTCCAACCAATATATATGTATATATATATATCATTTGATTTTATGCGTCGAATTAGGTTTATTTTAACCCCTTTTTTGTTGTTCTAATATTGATCGATGGATTCAATATCTAACAGGAGGAGTTTCAACTTGCACTTCTGGGCAGTAGTAAGAAGAAAAATATTTTCTTAGACCGGGTATCATCATATCTTCTTCTATTCTGTTATTTAACTTACACTTGCCATTTTTATAATAATATAATATCAGTTATAAATATTATTTAATAGGTTCATACCATATAAATATTTATTGTGGCTAATTTGTCAAAGAGATGGTAATTATATATGGCAGGTATTTGCTCTGTTTGATGTAAATCAAAAAGGAGTGATTGAGTTTGGAGATTTTGTACGCTCCATCAACATTTTCCATCCCAATGCCTCTCAAGCTTACAAAATCCAGTGTATATATGAATTTACATTATACAGTATAATTTATAAACACATCTACGTACAGATGGATCCATATATCCCGATCAAATGACTTGTTTGGTACTGTGTGTTGCAGTTGCGTTCAACTTATTCGACGTACAAAGCACAAGCTATATTGAACGTGACCAGGTACCAATTTATTAATTAGTTGCCTTCCCCTAGCCCTTCAACCCAGTTTATGGCTTTGTAGTTATCAGTTAATTATTTTCTCATGCCATATCATATATATATATATATTTGTACGTGACAAATTAAGATGAATTTCTCAATTAAATGAAGTTAAAGGAGATGGTATTAGCTATACTCGAAGAGCTAAACCTGTCGATTTCCGAAGATTTGGTGGAGCTCATGCTTAGCAAGGTAACATTTACTCATTCATAACATAACATTCCATATGGTATCATAATTTGTTATTACATTAGTTACATATATATAGCTATAGCTCACGCTTACCATATGTGATTAGACCTTCATGGAAGTGGACACAAAAAGAGACGGGAAGATCGACCTAGAAGAGTGGAAAGAATTCGTAGGGAGGAATCCATATCTGATGAAGAACATGACACTTGAATATCTAAAGTAAGCAGCTAGCCCTGATCCGATCTTGATCTTGATCATGATCTTTTATATATATATATATATATATATATATATATATTTATATATATATATATATGATTAGATGAGCAGCAGCGCGTCACTTTGATTGATTTGAAGTATATATATAATGTGAATAGAGAATTGAGCATTACATTTCCAAGCTTTATGATGACCTCCCAAGTTGAAGATTCGGATCTTAAAGCCGCGGAAGGAAACGTCGCCCATTTCCATTCTCACCGGGTGGTGCCTCCCAAAAGCTCTGTTTGCACTACCAACACGCACTCGCACTGCGTCAAGTAAATATGACAGAGGTCCTTGTTAAGCACCAAAAAGTGTTATTACCAGCTAGGGCCCTAATAGATCCATGACCGGTGTTGCTTTTTGTTTGTGAAATCGATATCTGTCCAACGTTACGGATGAATTTTGCTTTTAAGACATGTGAATTGAATGTAATCTATCCCAAACCGATTGAGGCAGAGGCAACTGAGAGCTATCTTGTAATGGTTGGGAGCTACGTATGCATACGCGCACATCAACAAAACATAATTAAGCCAATTGAAAATGGGAGGAGGAGTCGCCCACGACCTTACCGGATCAATTTTCTTACCTAAATGATAAGGAACAACAGACATCAAGAAACACAACACTTGAGCCTATTGTCTAGTAGTCTAAATTACGGTATGGAATCGGATCGTAATTGGATATGAAGCACAACACTTGAGCCTATTGTCTAGTAGTCTAAATTGGATCGAGCCGGAATCAGACCGGGACCAAACCAGAAATTACGGTCTTAGATCGGACCGGGAGTCTTACAGTCTGGTCTGCGGTCCAAGGATTTTTTTTTTCCAATTTCCGGTCCAAACCCATAATGTGTTTTGTTTTTAAAAAAAATAGGGGTAACGTGAATAGCCTTCTCTTACCTTTTTTTTTTTTTTTAATAGATAGAAATCTCACAGACAGCCCTAATCCCCTACACAGTCACCGCTCTCACTCTCTCACGCTCGCCTCCTTGCCTTTTCATTCACACTCGTTGCGGATCGATCGGGAGCCGCTCTCTCACTCTTTTCACGCCCAGCCGTCGTCGCCGCCGCCCATCGCTAGTTCGCCACACCCATCGGCCATCGCCCTTCGCACCGCCCTCGCCCTTCGCCGCCCATCGCCAATAGGCATCTCTCCCCTCTTTTTTCAGATTTTTATGTATATTTTCATATTTATACAAAGGTAATGTTGATTTTAGTCTATAGAATTGGGGAAATTTTAAACCTTCATCCCGATTTCAGATCTAGGGTTAGAGATTTTTTTTCGATTTGTACTTTAATTTCTAGATCTAGGTTTTGATTTTAGGGAATTTCAGTTTGTATTTTGTCCTTTGAAAAATTAGTAAACGTGAGCCTAGATTCAGGTTTTGATTTTAGGGAATTTCATTTTGTATTTTTAGATCTAGGTTTCAGTTTGCACTTTTATGGATTTGTTTGCTTTAAGATCAACTTCAATCGTATTGTAAGTTGAATGGATGAAATCATGAATGTAAACAAGTTGGATCAGGGCTGTGTCACTTTGCATAAAGCCATGAACTATTTTTTTTATTCGTTTAAGTGCAAACATGCGGTGTTGCATGAAATTCCAGCCCAAACAGTCCGCGGACCGAAATACCCGAGACCATATATCCCGGTTTCGGTCCGATACGCAATCTAAGTTCTCTGAATTTTAGGTCCATCGGTCTTGGACCGGACCGGAATTTCCGGTCCGGTCTGGGTCAGTTCAGACCGGATGCCCAACCCTTCTGATACGTACGAGTTGTGTGATTTAGTTTGTTACCATTATCATTATCACCAGGTGTGTGGTTTGTTTAGTTATCAAAATTTTGTTAGCGCTTCCAACTAAGTTAGATAGAATAAAATGTAATCAAATAAAACATGACACGAGATTTACGGTGAAAACTCTCTAACAACATGTAAGTAGTATGGTGTGAAAACTACCATCTTCATTTGCCTTGAGGAGGCTAGGATTTCGAATAGGTTTACTTTTATTGATCGAAAAACATAAGATATACTAGTACAACCCGAAGCAATAGTTACTGACCGACCCGTTAACTACCAATGAGATCCTAAGTAAACTTACACAAATCCAAACCACGACAAACAACCAAAACAACGAACATAAAGCAACCACGACAAACAACCAAAACAACGAACATAAAGCAAACAAACAAATCAAAGAGAGAAACACGAAACTTTACATAGCAATCACAACTTCAAGCTTTACCACCTCAATAATACCATTGCGGTTCGTTCTTCAGAACCCTCTACGACGACCCTCTTTGATGACCATCTGCAACTGAACATCACTTCTTCTACCTCCTCTTCTTTTCCTTGACGCTATTGGTTTCTTCTTCCTTTTTTGATCTTTCTCTGATTTTTCCACTGAAGAAGACACTCTTTCTTTGATGTCTCAATTTCGTGCCTTTCAAAAAGGAAGATACTATTATTTCCTATAAAAAAGATATTATTATTTCTTAGGGAAATCAATATTATTTCGGATACTTTTCACCAACACTAAGATCTTCATTATTCTCCAAGTCTAACCCAAATAAGATCTTCCAAGAATAAATAACGTTGATATCTCATGGAGTCCACCAAAGATTTTGCCATCTTGTCACATGGCAATCCTATCCACTAGTAAAGGTCCTCATGACCCCCCTAGGTAGTTCCTTTTTGGAGGTCTTGTGGACCGTCTTCTTAACCTATCAATTTTTTATAACACATTTAAAGATTTATCATCAAGAGCTTTGCAAACACCAAAACACTGAAGTTTTTAAGGCCTCTTTGGACTTTCCAACAATTTTCCCTTTTTTAGTGTTGACAAACTCTACACCACCACAACAACCCCACTTGTGCAAAGCCACACACAACAAAAGTTGCAACATGTGTTCCCCCTCAACACACGTTCCCCCTCAGTTTAACAAATCCCGTCAGGGCCTTGATGTCCTACTCAACTATCCTTTTACTACTGAGATTCGAAGGGTTCTGTGAAATTCATAACTTGCTCTTGCACCTACCACAATCTCCACTTCTCAACTTGTCAATCAAGGCCTTTGGGGTTGTAGTAACTTTGAATCTGCACATTGATAAAGACATATCGTCACATCTTCTTGCAAGGACAAAGGCAAGATACCTCCACAGGATTCTAACTCTGTTGTTAACCTAAATCCTACTTGATCTTAACTCATTCCTTAACCTGAATTAAGCTTTTGAGTTATCCCATCCATCTTCTCCAAGGATCCATGACAATGTGTTAGTATATGCGGTCACGATGATCCTTAACACAATTTGTCAATCGTGTATATTCTTCCTGTAAGGTTCTTGTGACCTTCCTCTCTTGACAACTTAACCTATTAGACTTATCCTACAAACATGCTCAAGAAGATACACATCAAATATACAATTAATTTTTTCTTGACAAACTAGGAGGACATGAAGGTCACAAACTCCTCCAACAATTTCTCCATTTTGTTAAGGACAAACAAATCACAATAAGAGATTATATAAGAACACTAAATAAAAGGAGCATGAAAATTCCACCTTAAAAAACTAACATTTTCCCTCATTCCCCCACGAGGGACACACAAGGGTCCTCATGACCTAATGATCAGCATCGAAGATTTAGACTAACCTCACAGAAACACACAATAAGTACCTACACTTGATAAGTCCATCATATCATCATAAATAATAAGTTAAGCACATATATAGGAGATTCAAAAAGGGAAATCATATCAAAACATATCCAAATGTCATTCAAAGCACAAAGTTTTAAAGGACAAGGTTCATGACACCGTGCATGCTAGTTAATATGGAGAGGGAGTTTGCAATATGCCAAGTCCAATTAGAACCATAAAAATATATCAAAAAAGAATCAGAAAGTTGGGTAAAATAATATAAGGAAGGGAAAGATTCTACTTCGATGTCAACAATCCTGGGCAACAATGATCCGCAGAGCCTTTCACCTCTATCTTTGGAAACCCTTAAAAATTAATCATTTGCCTCATTCTTCCTCCTTCAGGGTTTGAGTAACCTCTAGATTTGTAGCCATATATCTTAGTCTAATGACATGAAGGTTCACTCTCATCTTCAACAACATATGGTCGACAAAGACACATTTCATTTGACATATCATCTCTGTTGAGGGTTCTTCATGTATGACTGCAAATGTCCTCCATTGATGTTGTGGGTCCTCCGAGAACTTTATTTCTCAAGTACAACCATGGGAGTTATTTCTCCATTTTTCATGTCATTCTTCGTTGTAAACTAAACACCCTCTCATCCTTTACTCTTTATCCTTTTTTCCTCTTTTTTCTCTCTCTATTTTTCTTTCCAAAATTTCAAGACCATTCTTCAACTATAATCAACAAGACACCTGGATCAACGCACACAATATCCCTTATGGACAGTAAACCTTGAAGACCCTCTAGGACAACTTTTTTTCTTTCCAAATTTAAGATAAGATGGGCTGGTTTAGGAAGAATGTACAACATGTACAACTTTTTCACATCTCTTTCTCCCTCATTTCTTTCAAAATCTCAATTCGATGCCACTCTTGTCCTTGGCCTTCAAGGGCATCTTGTGCAACCCAAAGCAACTAGAAACACTAAATCCAAACCGAATATAATGATAGAGTATATTTATTACTTCTACATGTGCTTAAGATGTTGCTTTTGACGAGGAAAAAACTGGAAGAGTATATTTGTGGTATGATTGGTTGATATTTGGTTTGATTTACTTGAGGTCAAGCAAAGGTTAAGTGTTGGAGAATTTGATAACGCATATTTTATATAGGCATTATAGGTCATCTTATCTTAGATTAGATGAAAATATCGCATGTTTTAGTATTAATTCCATGTAATATCATTTTGGTGGTCGAGTTCGAAATATACACGTTGTAGTGTTAATTTGAAGATTATGGATCTGAGTTAAGAAGTCAAAGAAAGAATGGAGAATATGAGCTAAGGAGAGCTTAGAAAAGGCTTAAGGAGTGTCCATAAAGAAGCAAAGACAAGACGAGACAACAAGAGCTGAAACGACAACCAGCCACAAAAGTTGTCCACGTGACGAGCTGAATTTAAAACACAAATTTCGGAGGCCTCAAAAGTCCGATCGACTATTGTGAGTATGCGTTGGAAAGCTCTTTCTAAGGCCTACAAGTTTCATAAAGAAATTGGACCAGATTCGAAGTGTTTTAAGTCAAAAAAACGAAATTCCAACCCGGAACCATAAAGTTCTGACTCGGAACCCTAGCAACATCGCGGCGAATCCCTACCGGCACCCGCCAATCCTGCATCCTGATGGTTGATGTACATATTTGTACCTCTTTTATTTGCATCTTTTGACTTCATATTTCATTCGATTTCCAAAGAAAAGTTTCAAAAGAATATAAACTTGTGTAAGAATGGGCTAAAGTACAAGAAATAGAGTCTGCACAAGTTTTGAGCAAACCATGCAGGAATTCGAGTGAAATTGGAGTCAAAACGAAGAAACCAAGGAGAGCAGAAGAGAGGTCGATATCGACCTTACAACGTCGATATCGACTACAGAGCATCGACACAGAACTGAGTGTCGAGACAGACCATTACACAGCAGACCAAAGCACTCGATATCGATCACCTGACATAGATATCGACCTCCACATAGACATCAAGTGGAGATGGACAAGTCGAGCAGAAACACAGACATCGATATCGACCTTACTGGTCGATATCGACCATATCTCGACAGAAGATAGATTCGATTTCGAGGCTCAGATTGGGAATTCTATCTTCAAAGAGGCACGAATTATCTTGTACTATTTAGATAGATGGCAGCTGGGATTTATCTTCTTTTTACCTTTAAGTTTTATCAAGTTAGTAGAATTTTATCAAAATAAAAGACCTATCCTAATTGTTTGGATAGCGTTCATAGTTTAGATAGAAGTTACAATCCTTGGCTAGAAAGGATTAGTAGCCTATAAATAAAGCCCTAGGGGGCTGGCATTCATACATCCAGACAGACACAAAATCAATAGCAATAGAGTTAGAGAGAAGTTTTAGGGTTTGGCGTTTGCGAAAGTCGACGTTGAGTTGTAAAGCTTCGGAGTTTATAGTTTAATGCAAGTTTATTTCTTTCAATCAAAGATGAGTTCCATGATGAGGTGCGAGTAGTCTTCCAAAGCTCTTAGGGTCGGGGTGATCTCGACGTTAGCCATGCGTGCCTGAGGTAAGTGTTAGATGTTGATATCGTTGTGTCTATATCATCTCCTACGATTCTATGTTTAGTCCTAATCGAAAGAAAAGGGATTCATGCTAAGAACTTGAGTTATAAACATAAAATTGGTAGAGACAATTAGGTTTATTTGCAAGAGTAATCCTAGAAGTTGGTGTACAGCGAAAGCTTGTCCCTCGGGTGAAATAGCGCAATTGTCCGTCTTATTTATCTTATCGCATGCATTGGTTAACGTTGTGGTAAAACCTAATCCTAGGAGTTGCTTTTTATATAAGTTTATTCATCAAAACCTCTTTTTATTTCTGTTCATCGCATCCTCATTCATCCTAAAGTCTTCGGCCTTTCTTTGCCGACAAAAGCTAACAACTTTGCAGGAGAAGACATCGATATCGACCCCAGACGTCGATATCGACCACTGAATTTGTTGACAGTTTTCTGAGTCGACGACGAACATCTCTGTTGAGTTACTGAACATCGATATCGACCCCCCAACGTCGATATCGACCACCTGTGTCGACTGGCAGTCTTCTGAGCAAGTCGACTTCGTCTGCTAACATCGATATCGACTTTCCCTAGTCGATATCGATTGCCGTTTTTGTCTCTGCAGGTCTTCTGTTGCAGAAAGGATCGAAAGCCGAGGTCGACATCGAGCACCAAGGTCGAAATTGAGGCTTCTGGTCGACGTAAGACGTGAGATTTCCGACGCTACTAGGATCCCGCTGACCTGCCTCCTCGTGGATCGATCCTGACTACCCCTCTACTACAACGGGAGGAAGTCTTGTAATTATTTGCATAGGCTAGGAGTCGGTTTACATTTATATATCTTCATATTTGTATTTAAGAACTCGACCTTCCTCCTATTAACAAATTGGCACCGTTGCCGGGGAGGCAATCAATCGCGCCCTAGTAGTTTATCTCACGTTTCTATCTAGTTTGGCTTTACAGGTGTATGCGACGCGCTGATCACCCACCTGAATTTGAAGGAGTAGACGACCCTGAACGCTACTTCCACCTAAGAGCCTAAGCTCAGAGAATCATGGCAGACAACGCGAACCAGGCTGAACTAATTGAGCAACTAAGAAAGCAGGATGAGGACTTAACAACTAGAGAGGCGGCACTTAAGGATCGTGCGGATAGGGAGGAGGAAGGTCGGAGGCAAATAGAAGCCCAAATCAATGCCCTACCTCAAAATGCCAAGCAATATATGCACCCAGCGCTCACAGTGCCTGAATCGGCGATTCTTATCCCTGCCTCTAATTTTGAAATTAAACCTAACTTCCTTACTGAAATAAGAAGGCATCAATATGAAGGAAAACCTAATGAATGCCTTATGGCACATATATCAACCTTCTTAGACCTCTGTGATACTATTGCTGATGGACAGAGTCTTGAATATGTCCAACTAAAAGCCTTTCGTTGGTTCCTTACAGGAAAAGCATTGCAATGGTTGGAAAGCTTAGCCCCAAGATCGCTCCGCACCTGGAATGAAGTCAAGGACGCGTTCCTCAACAAGTTCTTCCCTCCTTCTAAGACGGCGTTGATCCTACAAAAAATCACGGCTTTCAAACAAAAGCCTGGTGAGGCTCTGGCGACTATTTGGGAAAGGTTTAAGGACCTACTACGATCATGCCCGACGCATGGCCAACCACTGTACGTGATTCAGGAGATTATTTACAATGCTCTTGATGCTACAACCAAGGAAATGATCAACACTTACACCTCCTATGGCTACCTTGAACTCGCTCCACAAGAGGCTTGGGAGACCATAGAGAGGTTGGTGGAGTTCGACAACACATATGGGACTCCTATGGCTTCCTACAAACCATCATTGTCGAGGCCTGCCCCATCTATGTCATTATATGAACCCTCTAAGGTGATCGATCTAAATGTAAAGGAGCAATTTCATAGAGATCAACTTCGAAAGCTCCAAAAGCAAGTGAGGTTCCTTTCGGCGAACCAGGATTGCATCGAATGTGGATCGCAGCGACACACCACCATTGAGTGCCCCCATGCTAAGCAAGTGCAACTAGTGGAGACTCATAAGGAAGCCAACTACATGAGGGGTCCCAATCGCCAATATTGGGGAGACCAAATGTTCCAACAACCACAAAGGAACCAGGTTAACCCTAGGGACCCCCCGCCTTATAGAGCTCCTGGGCACCAAGAGAGGGACCAATGGAAGGATGATCTACAACTTGTGCTGAATGAAATTAGGCTGAATCAAGCTAAGAATGATCAATCCAACAATGCAATCCATTCTCAACTCAATCACCTTACCACAAGGATTGGGGAGATGGATATTTGGAAAAAGAACGTAGAGACCCAACTGGGTCAATTGGCGGCGCAAATCCCTATACCGTCTGGAATATTCCCTGGGCAACCAACTACCAATCCTAAGGGGCAATCCGGGATGGACCATGTCGCAGCCATGCAATTAAAGAGTGGCAACAAAGTACAAAAGCCACGAACGGAGTCGGAGAAAGCAGCAGATCTAGTCGACATCGACAGCCCAGTCGATGTCGAGAGAGAGGTCGATATCGACCACCAGATCGACCCACTGATCGACGCCGAGGCCACTGCATAGCCATCAAAGCCACAACAGAGGTCGACATCGACCATCCCAGTTGATATCGACCACGTCCCAATCGATGTCGATGTCCAGCAGGCCCCTCCGACCACCGTTTTGGCCCCTCCACCAAAGAAGACGTTGTCATTCCCATCCAAAGCATTGGAGGACCCCACCAAAGGTAATTTTAGGCGCTTTGTAAAAATTCTTCAAGGTCTTAATGTTACCATTCCTCTTACAAAAGCCCTAAGCGAGATGCCTGCCTATGTGCGATTCCTCAAAGACATCCTTAGCAAGAAGAGATCCATGGCAGAGATCGCAGATGAATGCTCAAAGATGGACTTTCCTGAGAAGAGGAGTGATCCAAGGAAGTTTGCAATCACCGTGGGACTTGGCCAACATCGCTACAAGGCCCTATGTGACCTAGGGGCAAGCGTAAGTCTTATGCCTCTTTCTATTTGGCAAAAGGTGAACATTGGGGCACTTGAACATGTGGACATGAAACTCTATATGGCTGACAACTCATTTGTCAAGCCCACAGGTATAGTTGATGACGTTCCAGTAAAGGTAGGTAAGTTCTTTGTGCCTATTGATTTCATTGTATTGGAGATGCTTGAAGATCCTGTAGTGCCTATTATCTTTGGTAGGCCTTTCTTAGCTACTACTGATGCCAATATCAATGTACGTTGAGGATTACTAACCTTTACTATATGGAACGAAGTGATAGAATTCTCTTTCAACCCAACCATGAGTGAAACGAAGCATCTGGAGCAAGTTGTCCTCTCGCCGGCTAAGGAGAAGCTTAGAAAATTTTTGTTGGCGAGGACGGAAACAGCAAGCAGGGTCGACATCGGCTGGAAGCAGTCGATATCGACTAAAAACATCGAAATCGACCACCCTTGGTCGAAATCGAATATGCCAGATTGTTGCCAGGAGCTTAAGTATGGGGTCACAGAAGTCGACATCGACCCCCATATATCGATATTGACCAAAGCACTCGAAATCGACCCACCTTGGTCGAAATCGACCACCCCTCAGCCCGAAGATTTCTGTTTCGGCCCCAAACAGGTAAGCCCAGGTATGACTCCAAACCCTCCTCTGTCCCTTATTGATAAATCAATTAAGCCAATTATTGATAATTCAACTAATGAGAGGGTCAAAGCTCCATGGTTTGCCTATATTGCTAAAGTTAGGTCAAGAAAGAGAAGGAAAGCCCCCAAAGAAGAACCTAACAATAAAGAAGCCTTGGTCGCCAAACTTAGATACTACCAAAAGGACCTAGATGATCCAGGAGAAGGCTCAAGCTTGAAGGGTCCCAATATAAAAGGCTCGTGAAGAATTGACGGAGAAGTCGGCCTAGGGACTCAAAACTCTAGAGCATGTACATAAAACCATTAAATTTTTCATAGATGGTTTTTAGGATTTGACTTTTGGCTTTTTAAACTCTTAAAACTGAGATAATTCGTGGCTTTATCTATATTTCTAACAAAGATTTCAGGTTGTTAAGCAAAAGGAATAACGAAGAAGAAAAGAAGCTTCTGCAGAGAAAGTCGAAATCGACCAGGCCAGTCGAAATCGACACCCCCCAGGGTCAAGCCATCTCCTAGAGTCGACACCGAGGACTCAGGAGCGAAAAGCAGAGGTCGATATCAACCATAATCATCGATATCGACCATCCCCTGGCAGCCCTCGACTTCATTTTCTTCCTCGACTTCGACAGATGCAGTCGACATCGACCACTAACATAGATATCGACTCCTGGCATCGACCAAATCTGAAATCGACCTGAATCCGCAGGTTGCGCTGTTAGTTTCTCTCTACCCTTGTTCTTCTTTTTAATACAGTGGGGACACTGTATATATTTTAAGTATGGGGTGGGGGAAAAACATGTCTTATGGTCATAACTTGGTTTTCTTCTTCGCATTGCATTCATGTTTAAATTTTTGTTCGTAGTTTTACTTTTATAAAATGTCAAAAAAAATCCAAAAAAATAGAAAAATGTCAAAAATACAAAAAAATGCATATTTACTCTTAAGTTTTTTTTTAAACCCTACTTAGATGTCCTATGATGAAAACTCAATAGCTGACTTGATCATGTAAATCCTATGGCATATTTGGATGGTTTAGCCTAAGTCCTTAAATTTTTATGTAGATTGTGAACTTGTGATGAAATTGAGCACATATGATCCTAGGCTAAAAAGCAAATCCAACAAAAATTGTCCTTGTGAGAATTTTGGCCTATAGGGAGAACATCAAAAATCCCTCCGATTTCTTGAGTGTATTTACTCTTCTTATGCATCTCTAAATGTTGTGATAGTTATTCAAAGCCAATACATAAATATGTCTATGTTTTCAAGAATTAAATGATGGAGGCATCTTTTAAGCCATTTTTATCCTCTCTCTACCTACCGTGCATTATCTCTGCTTGAAGCCGGGAAATTAGCCTGAGCCTGAAATTGCAAACTCCACAAAATTATCCCTAGCCAAATTGAGCCTGACCCCCATTTGGTAATTGAGACTTAGATTGGCTGGACTAATGCCTTGTGGAAAGAAAAGTGCATATTGTCCAGTTTTGAGTAAGGAAATTATGGGTTGGTGCATATTTACATCTTGTCATATTTTGTAAAAGGATTTTGGCTCACCATATAAATGCACATATTTTTTAGTATTTATTATTTTCGTTAAAAAAAATCCGAAAAAAGAAAAAGAAAAAGAGAGATATATGTATATAGTGCACGAGCCAAAGTCCTCAAGTCCTTTGTTTCATACAAGTGTTATATTTTTTAGAGGCATATTAGAGTTTGAAAGAAGGGTTGATAGTATGTTTTACATCTTTTAGTGCATCTTTAGAACATATTATGGAAAGAAGAGTTTGGAAAAGAGCATTATGGGAGGATTGAGCTTGGAAAGTGCAACATTGAAGAGTTATGGTTTGGATATTGCAAGTGTTGAGATTTAAGAGTCTTGATTCCCGAATTATATAAGCACCACATAGCCAAATAATTCCATACCCTCTTATTTCATACCAAGCCCCATTACAACCCCGCCGAATGGAGTCTTCTTTGAAGTCTTCCATTGAGCGAAAGTCCTCCTCATGGTTCTTATTGCATTTTCATAATTGGTTGGGAATTGGATTTTTATAAATTGCAATGTTTATGAGATTGTGTATGGAATTGAGTTGAGAGTTGATCTTCATAGTCTAAACACATGAGAGTTGAGTGCAAACACATTATCCCTGTGAGGTTGGATCAAAAATTGGATATGCCTATGGATCGCCTAAATATGTGCTATGACGTTAAATTCACTTGCTTTGCTTTGCTACCGCTTATGATGGTGCTTTTGACAAAGGCGAAGACTTGAAGGGTGTGTTGTAGGTGTTGGTTATTGCTTGCGGACAAGCAAGTATAAGTATGGGGTGTTTTGATGTACATATTTGTACCTCTTTTATTTGCATCTTTTCACTTCATATTTCATTCGATTTCCAAAGAAAAGTTTCAAAAGAATATAAACTTGTGTAAGAATGGGCTAAAGTACAAGAAATAGAGTCTACACAAGTTTTGAGCTAACCATGCAGGAATTCTAGTGAAATCGAAGTCAAAACGAAGAAACCAAGGAGAGCAGAAGAGAGGCCAATATCGACCTTACAACGTCGACATCGACTACAGAGCATCGACACAGAACTGAGTGTCGAGACAAACCATCACACAGCAAACCAAAGCACTCGATATCGATCACCTGACATAGATATCGACCTCGACATAGACATCGAGTGGAGATGGACAAGTCGAGCAGAAACACAGACATCGATATCGACCTTACTGGTCGATATCGACCATATCTCAACAGAAGATAGATTCGATTTCGAGGCTCGGATTGGGAATTCTATCTTCAAAGAGGCACGAATTATCTTGTACTATTTAGATAGATGGCAACTGGGATTTATCTACTTTTTACCTTTAAGTTTTATCAAGTTAGTAGAATTTTATCAAAATAAAAGACCTATCCTAATTGTTTGGATAGCGTTCATAGTTTAGATAGAAGTTACAATCCTTGGCTAGCAAGGATTAGTAGCCTATAAATAAAGCCCTAGGAGGCTGGCATTCATACATCCAGACAGACACACAATCAATAGCAATAGAGTTAGAGAGAAGTTTTAGGGTTTGGCGTTTGCGAAAGCCGACGTTAAGTTGTAAAGCTTTGGAGTTTATAGTTTAATGCAAGTTTATTTCTTTCAATCAAAGATGAGTTCCATGATGAGGTGCGAGTAGTCTTCCAAAGCTCTTAGGGTCGGGGTGAGCCCGACATTAGCCATGCGTGCCTGAGGTAAGTGTTAGATGTTGATATCGTTGTGTCTATATCATCTCCTACGATTCTATGTTTAGTCCTAATCGAAAGAAAAGGGATTCATGCTAACAACTTGAGTTATAAACATAAAATTGGTAGAGACAATTAGGTTTATTTGCAAGAGTAATCCTAAAAGTTGGTGTACAGCGAAAGCTTGTCCCTCGGGTGAAATAGCGCAATTGTCCGTCTTATTTATCTTATCGCATGCATTGGTTAACGTTGTGGTAAACCCTAATCCTAGGAGTTGCTTTTTATATAAGTTTATTCATCAAAACCTCTGTTTATTTCTGTTCATCGCATCCTCATTCATCCTAAAGTCTTCGGCCTTTCTTTGCCGACAAAAGCTAACAACTTTGCAGGAGAAGACATCGATATCGACCCCAGACATCGATATCGACCACTGAGTTCGTTGACAGTTTTCTAAGTCGACGACGAACATCTCTGCTGAGTTATTTAACATCGATATCGACCCCCCAACATCGATATCGACCACCTGTGTCGACTGGCAGTCTTCTGAGCCAGTCGACTTCGTCTGCTAACATCGATATCGACTTTCCCTAGTCGATATCGATTGCCGTTTTTGTCTCTGCAGGTCTTCTGTTGCAGAAAGGATCGACAGTCGAGGTCGACATCGAGCACCAAGGTCTAAATCGAGGCTTCTGGTCGACGTAAGACGTGAGATTTCCGACGCCACTAGGATCCCTCTGACCTGCCTCCTCGTAGATCGATCCTGACTACCCCTCTACTACAACGGGAGGAAGTCTTGTAATTATTTACATAGGCTAGGAGTCGGTTTACATTTATATATCTTTATATTTGTATTTAAGAACCCGACCTTCCTCCTATTAACAATGGTCAGCGTCCGCCACTGCTCATCAGTGCCCACCAATATAGATAAGGTCGAATCAGCGGCGAATCTCCCAAATTTTATCCGAAGAGATTTCTTTCTATCCTTTAGAAACTCATTCCTATGTAATTATGGCATGTTTTCCTAGGGTTTTGGGTCAAACCTAACACTATAGGTAACTTAGTTTTTATTAGGTTTTATTAACCTCGTAGAAACAGTTCAACTCTACCGGTTAGGGCGGACCACTCTTCACCGTTATTCTCTTTTTTTGATAATTTGTTCGAGGTAAGTCATGCTTGGCTAAAATTTCTCTTTCACTTGCAATTCAAGATATGTTTGATGGAATGTGAGGGTTGATTTATGGTTAAATCTATTCATGTCTATTTCAATCTTCCTTGTTGTGCATTGCTAATGTTGTTGATGATATCTTGATTCGCTACCATGATAAAATTGCATCACGCTAGGGTTATAGCTTCAACCTTTACAGGGTCTTAATCCTTAAGTAGCCAATACGTCGTGTAAGAATGGTTCGGGAATCTTGATGGGGTAGGAAGGTTGACATCTAGGTGATATTACTTTTATTGAAAGCGATAGTTGGATTGACAACTAGGGGAGAAGATCGATGAGATGGGAGTGGTACGGCTATATGCTAGATGTTTGAGACCTAATGCTACTCGTCCTTCCCTCCCCCCCCCCCCCAATGCTAGAGTATGGGGTTGAAATGGTGATTGAATAGGCAGCCTACCAAGTTTGTACACAAACCAAATCCTAAAATAACTAAATAAAAACCAATGAACTAGAAGTAGATTCTATGAGCGAGGAAACCACCATTGTTGCGAACTTGAGAGTAAAACACTCTTCTATCTTTTAAAGCACTTTTATATATATTATTTCCTTTTGCATTTACTTTTATCTACTTAAATTCCATTTTTACATTTCTAATCAATAATTGCACAATCAAGAAGTACTTATCTCTCTATGGGATCGACCTCGTACTTATTCACTAGTTTTGAGATTTATTTTTGGAGACGTGAACCACAACATGTAACTCTAACAATCTCTAAGGAAAATAAGGTTGCAAAAAAAAGACTCATATTACAAAAGGAAAATTAAAACAAACCTAAACGGAGACGAGGGAGGCTCAAATCGGCCATCTTTAGTCTAAGCGGAATTACGAGCTTCCTATACGAGCATTTATCACCCTTATAAGGAAACATTTCTTCCACCTCTTGGTTTCCAAGACTGTGTTCCTTATGGGCTTCTGAAAGACACCATGAATGGCCATAAAGCCTAGAACCTTACAAGGATATACTTCACTAAGAACCATTTTTCCCACCGACCACGCTTAGTTGATATACTGTCTACTAAGTTTCCACCCAGAACAACCATCCAATGACCCTTGCCTTTGTGAAAAGTCAGGAAAGTTGACAAGTGATCGACGGACAATCTATGACCAACTCTCAAACACCACATCATATAGATTTTCAATAACATCCAAGCATTCATAGATAGTTTCATCGGACACATGCTAATCTTTCCCACAAACTCAAAAACGATGGGTCTCAAAGGGAGGTAGAAACCTTGCACAACACTCACCACATAGATTATCATGTAGTCATGGCAAACATTGAGTCAATCCCCCATTCCTAGTATCAAGTCATAATTCATCCCTTATGGGCTAGGGGAAGCACTCGGTTATAACCCTCACATCTGCGATGTCTAAAATAGAGGGCTCCTCTGAGTCCTTGTCAAGAATGGACACATCGGGGGAGGTTCTTTCTTCAAACACCCTCTGCTCTAGTTAAGGGTTACGCATAACATATTCTTGGCAAAAATTGCACTCGTTAATCTCCGACGGGTTAAAGAGGGTTATTTGAAAATCACCCAAGTTTCTTCTCAACTCTTTTTCTTTGGTTTCTCCCCAATGCTCTCATGGAACTTCACATATGTCCCTTTGATTTTAGAGAAGACTTGGAAGTGGTATAATACTTACTATCTTCCTTTGTCCTTGGTTTGCGAAGCTTCCCCAAAAGATCGGAAGAGGGAGCTTGAGTAGACTCACGCTTCTTCGGTTAAAGTGGGCACTAAGTAGACATGGATTTGGTGTCATTAGAAATAAAAACTGGGATAGGATCGCTTATAACCTCGAGGCTAATCCCTTTTCTCTTCAATCCTAGTTTCTACTCAATTCCACTCGAATCGAGCTTAGCTATCACTTAGGGACTAGACATGTTAACCTAAGGGAATTTCAAAACCAAAAGAATAGGTGAGAAGATGACTTTAAATGTAAAGAAATAGAGAGTTGCATTCAAAAAAGAAACCGAGGGAGAGGATAAAAGACGAGAATACAAGACAAGGGGTTTTTTTATTGTTCGCGATCGCTAAAAGAAAGGCATCAAAAGTATAGAAAACTTGCCTAAAAAGCACCAAAAAGGAAGAAGTTAAAAAACAGGAGTCCAATGAGCAATTTTTTCCACCTCTCGAATCGACAAAAAGGGGAGGTGAAAAGAAGGGTGCCCGATGGATATTTTTAAGGCTTTGCTTTTTAGAACATCCATTTTTCCTTTTTAGAACAATGTAATTTTACCCCTAAAAAATCTAAAAATTACAAAATGTCATTTTGCTATCTCACCCAAACAGCAACAATGATGAGGCAGATCAGTTGCTCCAAACAGCAGCAATGGGGAGGTGGATCAATTGCTCGATCAACAAAATAATGGGGAGGTGGATCAATTGCTCGATCAACAAAGTGAGGATAACCATCAATTGAATGCCCCTACTTCATTCAATTGAAATTTGCTGGTGCCTTGTTGACAAGCCTAACCGTAATTTCAGAAGCCAATTGCAAACGCGTGAGAACTAGCTACTGGGAAGAAAAATTAAATCACATCTATCATAGACTCCAAGCAATTAAAGAGATGATCGGAAGCTAATCGGAAGCAATTAAAGAGAAACTGATGTCGAATTGGCCAAACAATTGATTAATCGAGTAGGAAAAAAAAGGGTCAAAATCAAGGCGGAAGAGAAGCTTAGGTTTACCTGGACCAAGCCAAGATGGTCGTCGCTGTGCGATGATGGTTGATCGGCTGAGAAGAAGAAGATGAGGGCGGTGAAGCGACTGTGTGTGGAGGTTCAGGGGGTGGTCGGTGCGACCATGATCATTGCGACCCGTTGGCCTAGTGGTCGTTGCGACCAATTGGTCTTGTGGTCGTTGCGATCAGAGCATGCGCTAAACGGCAAAATTACCCTGCGCTAAACGGAAAACGTGTATTTTTATTCATTTTCAAGGAGAAAAACCACCCTGATGAAGCCAACCATTTTCTAAGAAACCACTCCATTAAATCCTCTCCCATTAGCACCCTCACACCACTGTTGATCGCTACTTATCCTCCTCACTAGTTGTGCCCAGAAAAATCCCTAAAAAATTATGGTAATGGGAGGCAAAAGTGGTGGCGAAATCCTCAGGAAATCAGAATGAGAAGAGAGGGAGGGAGGAAAGGAAAGAAATGGAGAGGAAGTACTAGGAAAATTTAACAAAAAAGAAAAATGGAAGGTTTCTTCATACTAACAAACTAACAAAAAATGCAGTTAGAAGAACAAAAACTCGCCAAAATTAAAGGTTGGAATAGCAACACATAAGAAGTTTTTTCTTTTTCTTCTTCTAAACGAGAGTGACTGCGAGGAGAATGGTAGAGTGAAGAGTGAGAGAATAACATACCTCTATTTATGTGGTTTGAGAGGCCCCCAACCTGGACCCCACATACATTTTTCATGGACTTGGGATAGAAAAGGTCGGCCCAATCGGGATCTCTGAGCCCAAAACAAAAGAATTTTATCAATTTTTAATGAGCTATGTCGATACCCCAAAACTCACATAGAACTTAATTAAATCGTGATGATCAGAGGGATTGAATGCAAAAAGATTTATTCTCCTTTTAACTCAGATTGTAATGAGTTCAATTGAGCAAACACGATTGCAAGAAGGCCCACTTGTTATAAATGTATTCAGTTTTTCCTTTCTCCACATATGTCCTCTCACCATTAGACCTTTCATCCTCGATTCACGTGTGTAAAATGCAAGTAGGGTGAAGAGGAGCCCAAACACATCTGTCACCGTTCAAGAGGATCAATCTTTACATGTTTAATCTATGGTACATCTATGAAAATGCAAGAGGACCCCCTACCAACGAGGTCAGCCTCATTTGCAATATAAATATCCCTCTTTGCTGAGATAAATGGGATATTAGAGAGGGATATTTGGATCATTCACAAAATCAAACTCTACAACTCCTTTTCGAATTAAAACACCCAGAAGAAAAGTCTCAAAATCATCGAAGGATGTTGAATCAATTCTTAAAGAAGAAGACGATCAAAGCCTCAATAATTACAACAAACGCATACCATTTACAATTATTCATGATTGATAATGCATATTTTAGATAGGTATTATAGATGAATTTAGGTTCATTTAAGTGTAAATATTGCATGTTTAGTTGGTAGTTTGCATACTTTGTCATTAGGTGGTCAAAATTTTGAATTTACGCATTTTAGTGTTTAATTTTAGGTTTGTAGATCTGATAATGCATGATTTGTATAGGCATTTTAAGTCATTTTTCAGTCATTTAGGTTGTATTTAGAGATGTTTTTAGCATAAAGTGCATTCATTGTCTTTAAAGTTGCAAAGTTCGGAATCTACGCATTTTATGCCTATTTATGCATATTCTCGTAAATAAAGCTAAAGGAGAAGAGGAAATCTACATTCTGGAACCATAGAATCCTAAAGAAGAGTCAAGGAAGAAAACAAAAGAAGAAGCGGACAAGACAAGATGAGAAGAAAGAAGAAAGAAGAAGAGCCCTCCTAGGGTTTCTTAAGCCTATAAGTAGAGCCGGCGTCTGTCGATCGCATGATTTAATAAGATCTTCTCTCGGTCGAATTTGGCACATTGAGATTCACTTCTACCATTAATATTGCCGACTCCTAGGGTTTCCTAAGCCTATAAGTAGAGGCCTCCTCATAGCCATTCCACACATCATCTCACACACATTCAATTCACAAACCACTTCTCTCTTTTCCCGTTTTCGTTGTTTTCGGTAAGTCATGCTCGACTAAACCTTTTATATAGTTTTGCTTATATTTTATGCATTGGTTAAGAATATGTCAGGGTTGTTTGAATACTATTCTATAGTTATATTTGGTTTATGCATATTTGGTTATTCATTACTCTTGTTCTCGACATGTTTATGTTCTTTATTTGTCTTAGCTGGCCACTAAGATAGGTAAACAACGTGCTAGGTGATTATAGCTAAATCCGCTATTGCGGGCCTTAATCTGGTCAAGTAGCAAACATATCTTGATAAACAGGTTGGGGTTCATGCATATGAAAGAGTAATGACATGTAGTTTAATGTTATTCTTAGCGGATGTGATAGTTGGATTAACAACCAGGTGACAAGTCAAGTATGCAAAAATTACATGAATTATGTGCTTATTAGGGACTTATTGCTTTTCAAATCCCATGCAAGAGTTTAGGGAGTTGATAGTGATCAAATCATGAAGCTATACACCTTTGTGCACACACCGATACTAAGATAACCAAGCATAATCAAACAACCCGATGATTATGGAATTACCAAATGTTGCGAGTATAAGTAGAACTTTATTTTCATCATACTATTATCTTCTATTTCAACCATTGGTTTATTTGTTGCTCCTTCTCTTATTACTATTTCTTTTGTTATGAACTGCTTGTTTACTTACTACGTCTAGCCAAAGACGCACACACTCTCTCTGGGATCGACATGTACTTGCTTCTAATACTCGTTATTAGTTGAAGGTATAGATTTACTATTTGGGGTGTTAGAACTCACGACATTCTAGCATGCACCAAGATCCGATGTGGCGAGCGAAGCATTCATTAAGAGTCAATAAGAGAGCTTAAGTGAAGAACAAGTCAACAAAAGATGTTCGGTCAACAGGATGAACTTGTAACACACTTTCTAGAGGTCTCATTGATTTGATTAACACGTATGAATAGGCTTTGAAAATCTCTTTCGGAGGCCTAAAACTTTCATGAAGACATTAGGACCAGATTTGAAGGTTCAAGGGCGAAAAAAGGAAGTTCCGGCCCAAAACTCTGAAGTTCTGACCCATATTTGCTACTGAAAAGCACGGTGCCCACCATGGAATACACGGTGCCCACCGTAGAAATAACGGCACCCGCCGTGGAAGGCACAATGCCCATTATGATTAATCTTTATCCTTTTGGCATAGTTTATTCTAGGGTTTTGTCGATCTACATGCCTACAAATAGTCATGTTTAGACTCATTTTTTTTCATAGAAGTATTGAGGATTGAAGTTTAGAGATTTCAGGTACATCATGAGCACCTAAGTCTCGTTTGGTTTTGGCTATGAATCAATACTTGGTTGGCTGAATCGTGAGAATTGAATTTTAGTTATTTCTATTGATTATTTCATCTTCTTTATGCTGATTATTTTGTTGTGGGTTTTATCTTGATTGATCACCTTGGTAGATCGTATCCCGCTAGGGTTTTAATTGACTCGGTGAGTGATTGAACCTATCATAACAAGCATGTTCTAGTTGGATTCATAAGGGTGATACTTGAATGTGCATGGAGATGACATATCGAATAAATATCAGTCATTTAGGGAATTTGGTACTGCTTATATGTCAGAGGTATATTGGGACATTGTGCTATTCCTATGTTAAATCGTGCAAGGACAGGGTTGCATAGGAGTGTAAGGGGTTGTTAGACTTGGTAAGAGTAGCAATCTATATAAACCAATATCGGAATAATTGAATAACTAAATTAAAAGGAGATTCAGTTATTGAGTAAACCAACCAATGTTGCAAATTTGTAGGGGAAACCGTTCTTTCCTCCATTGTTTCACTTGTATATAGTTTATTTCTTATTTTTCATACAAAACCCTCTTTTTCTCCTAATTGATAAATACACATTGTATGAAATATGTACTTGTTTTCTGTGTAATCGACCTCTTACTTATCTACTATACTTGTTTGTGAGTATGAGTTTACTTCGACAAGGAAAACGATGACGTTTCCTCTGTCAATAACGCTATCCAATTGACAAAACTATAGAGAATATAGCCCACTAGGTATGTAAATAAACGAATATTATAAGTTTTTATGTGCAGAAAGAAAATATAGCCCACTAGGTATGTAAATAAACGAATATTATAAATTTTTTTTGGTTTAGAAAGGCCCGTCCAACTCATTGGGATTTTTTTAAGGGAGTGTAAGTAGTTGTTAGAGCTTATATGTTTCTAAGCTTATTTGATTAGCTCTAAGAGGAAATTTAGATTTCCATGAAAATAAAGACCTCTAGTAATATGAGTAGGGCTTTAATTACTTACTCAATATCCTTATAATATTCGATGTGGGGAGTGTTTTAGAAGATACCGAGTCTTATAGAAGATACATGGAGAATACTCAACAACTTGACATGCGTGAAATAAACTTACATCTCTTCCAAAATAATGCAAATATTACAATTTCACAAAGTATGCACGAAATATTTAAACCTAAGTTAAAAATTGACCTAAAATGACCTAATTAAATGCAATTATTTATGATAAAAATGCATAAAATGAACAAAACCAGAGAGAAAAAAAAGGGGGGGGGGGGGGGTCAGATGACAAACTCAGATCATGAATGCTACACAAATCAGTCGTTTGAAATATCGATATCGGTGGGCAAGAGCACCATTTAAACCTCCAATCAGCTGACGACTTCACTACTAAAGATGTTGAATTGGTGGGCATCGAGAATCAACTTTCTGACGGAGGAGAATGTTCCCATGATCCCTACACCGGTGAAGATGACCATGATGGAGATGTTGACCAGATAGGCAGGACTCGACTTCCCAGGCTTGAAGGTGATGTTATAGAGAATCATGGGGAGAACGAAGTCGAGAGGGATGAAACCAATGGCTCCCACCACAGCACTTATGTCTCCGAAGAAAGGCAGCATGGCAGCAATGAAGCCGCTTATTACCATGTACATTGTTCTTAGAATGATTCTTGGAATCAAGTTCCTCTTTGAGAACATGCCTTGACTCACATCCGCTGTTTTCTTCTCCATGATCTCGAATGCCACCTGGGAGTAAACCTGCAATTCGATTTCCAACTAATTAAGATATATAATCTCATTATTCCAGTACATTTATATTGCTAACTTGACGTGCGAGGGAGGAGCCAACACGCACCAAACCAATGGCGAAAAGCTGGAGGAGAACAAAGACGACGGCTAGCCCTAAGGCCCATGTGGGTGCTAGAGAAGGCCCTTTACTTGGCATTAAGCTGTTAAAAATGTTAGAGTTGGAGTTGTTCCCGAACACATAGTAGCCTGAGATTGCAACCGAATAGAATGTGACAAAGATCACACTATAGCAAAGGACTAGTCCCTTGAACATCTTCCCAGTGACCGGAGGAGCCAGAGTGGCCTGGACAAAATCAAACAAATTGAGATGTGAATCATGCGATATCCAGTTATCCACACAAACAAAGGATAAGTTATGTTCCAAGAGAATTAAGCTGATCGAATTATTATATTATATATACTTGTATTTCAGGTAAGATCCCATTCCCGAAAATGGCAGCTAGGATGGAGATGGAGGTGAATGCATTAAAAACCCTTGCAGATTCCAAAGAATCCAAGGAGTAGTCCCTTGAAGGTGCATTTTTCAAAGTCCCTAATGGAAAAAGATGGAGAACAAATTAGAATTAGAATTCATATATATATATATAGATAGAGGGAAACTCAGAGCAGTTGCATGCAATTTCTTCACTTGCTGACCTACGTAGATACAACAACCAACGACGAGGGCAGAGTAGCCTAGACTCAGAAGAAGAGAAACCATGTTAATGTGTCGAAGGGAGTGGAAAGATGGGAGCTGGGAGAGCACGATCATCACTGCAGTCGCAATGGCTATGAAATGATACAACTTCAACGAACCATTTGGATAAAGGCTAGAATACAAGATCTTGGAAGACAAATTAAAGATAATATATATCAGAAAACACCATATATATATAATTGAAGAGGATACCGGAAGTTCTAACTAACATTTAAGGACAAAAGGCTCAACTTCCACTTCCAAAATTTAAAAAGAGTACCTGAAGGCATTGCCCTGAGAAGAGGATAGCTCCAATTCCAACACCAATGTTGATGGCAGATTGAATGAAGATCACAAAGTAGAACATCCATCCAGATCCTATACATATATATTTACCAATTACGTACGAGTGCAAATTAAATATATGAATCATTTCCTAACAAATCATAAGCAAGGAGACACTAGTGTAGCATTAGTAGGACAAAGTAATTCTTTTCAACGCTACAAGTAATTAAACACTTATAGTTTACTGGTTTTCGGTTATTAAGATACACATATTTGATTTTGAATATACGTTAAGGTATCTTTAGATATTGTTTAGATAATTAATTAGGAAATTAGTAGGGTAGATCTTATTTGTGTTTTCATAATGAATTTGGGAAAATTGTAAACAATCGTTGTTTTGATAATATAATGGTTGACTAAAATTTATCAAATAAGGTCGGAACTCGAATCTACAAACTTATCCTTGAATGTTGTTGGTTAGCATTATTACTCTTGGAATTGGTCAGCAAAAAAAAATGTCTTCCAAAGTCAAAAGGGAAGAATCAATATCCATGCAGATCGATCTGGCACGCCATTTGCCATTTGCCAATATATATATATATATATGTGTGTGTTGACCAACAGCAAAATGTTAATAAACACCTACGTTTTTGGTAGGAAACATGATTCAATATTATATATAAAAATAAATGAACAGACATTATTATGGGTTGGGTTGTTTACACTTTACTCCCAATTTCATTGGTAAATACTCCCTCCTTTTCATAATAAATTTTCTTTTACTTTTTAACACTGTTTTTAAGAAATAAAAAATTCTATAAAATATTATTTTTTAATTAATTTTTTTTATCTAATTTTATGCTTATTAGTAATAAATATCAAATTATATAAAAAATTAATTAAAAAATAACATTTTATAGATTTTTTCAATACTTCAAAAACATGTTAAAAATAAAAGAACGTGTATTGTGAACGGAGGAATTAAAAACTTTCATGGAAATTGGGAAACTCAACTGGACAATAATAACCAAATTAGAAAATCCAATAGTAATAAATTAGACCAAAAAATCATTGATTTTTGGACAAAAGTGAAATCCGGTTAACCGACTTTGGAGAGTAGTGAAGGCAACCTTGTCTGTTAGCTAGTTAGTTATAGCAAGCCAAACACGACCTAATTCCTGCAGTTATCTAATGTTGGAATTGGTTGCACGAACATAGCAAGGAAGAAAACAAACAGACCTAGCACGTCGGCGGCGAGCTCCCGGAAGCGAATATGGCGACGCCCTTCCTTCTCGCAGCGGTCAAGAACGAGCGACATGAGGTAGTATGAATAGAACGTGACGGCGCCCATCACGGTGAGGAAGAGGAAACCCATGGCCCACCCCATCCCTCGAAACGCGTACGGCAGCGTCAGTATCGTCGGCCCCACTATCGCAGTCGTCAGATGGTACCCGGCGTGCCACCACTCCCCTTCGCATCAGATTGGGATCGATCAGATCCAAACCGCTTTAATTTCAACTGTGGATCGGGGAATTGAGGATGTACCTTTGGATTGGAGGACGAATTGAGCGCCGGCGTCGTGTTCGCGGCCGCTGTCGGCGGGGGAGGGTTTGATGGAAGCACCTTCGACTCGGCACTCCGGCGAGTAATTGGTGGCTTCTCCCATTGATCGATCGGAGGGAGAGTTTGATTCCACGCACAGAGATGAGGAGATACGATCCAGAGAGAATCAGGGGATGGGGAGGGAACCGTACAGTTGTCTTTGAATTGAATCGAGATGGATATTAATTAGATGGGGTTGCTTGCGAATTGTATGGAGGTATTATGGAGATCAACAAGGCGTCACAGCAAAGTATAACGGGGCCGTGCGGAATTCAATTTCTCCATTTTATTTTTTTATTACTTAAATTACATGAAATCACCCTTCAAATAGGCAAGTTTTTCTAAAACTACCCTTAAAATCAAAGTTTATAGAAAATCACCAATAAATTTATTTTTCTTTAAAAAAACCACCCATGACTATTTAAATTTGTAAAAAGTTCTTTTAAAATGTTCAATTCTCACCTTTTGTATTCAATACTACATCCATTAATTAAAATATGGCGTTTTATTATTCACACATGCATTTTTTAGATGTTAAAAACTATATAAAATATCCAATTTTTAATAATTTTTTTATAATTTCATACTTATTACTATGTAGTGTGAATTTATAATGAAAAATTCATATTTTATATAGTTTTTTATCATTCTACAAAAGTATACATTAATAATAAACGAGATGTTTCAATTAATAGAGGGAGTATAACTTAATTATAATTTGACTAACAAATTGGGAAGATGTTTAGGATTTGTTCGGTGTTTATTAATATGATTTAATAAAAAATTAATATTTCATAGAGTTTTTAGCTCATTAAAAAACATGTCAAATAGTAAAGGGACTTATATTTTGCAACGGATGTAGTAGTCATCTAGAAACCCCCAAATTTGAAATCGATCCCTAGAGATTGAATTTAGAGGATTACGTTTTCGTTCAGGCCCGTGCATAAGCATATTCAGATGGATCAACGGAACAGGGCCCCCAAATTTTTAGGGCCCAATATTATATAGAGCAACGGTATTTAGTTATAAAAACTTTCTTTTTCAAAATAATCGTTTAATTGGTAGTAGCTCAGTGGTATAATGCGTGTCTTGGCTATCTAAACATCACATGTTAGATTCGCAGCCGAGGCGCCTTTTTCCCTTTATTTCCTTCCTATTTTACTATGTCGTACAATATTTTTTTCTTTTTCTTTTTTTCTAATTTACTGTGTTGTGTTGGTGGGGGTGAGAGTGAGACCTTTTCATTTTATCTTGCAACTTTTTTTCTTTTTCTATTTGTGGAGTTTTTTTCTAGAGTAAACTATGTTGTATTTTATACTATGTACTTGTTATACGTAATGGAATTAGTTAAATTTTAAAAATGTAAAAACAAAACGAAGAAAAATATGTGAAGGTATTTTTAAGAACCACCCAAATCATTTTTAAGTAAAAAAAACATTTAAGAACATATAATGACTATCTTATTCTTAAATATTTTGATAAAATTAATCTAAAATTTAAATAAATATAGTATTATTTTAATTTAATAGATATAATTATAAATTTATCAATACAATCAATTTTTATTTCGCACAGAGACCTCAAAATGATTGGCACGGCCCTGTGTTTTAGTTGGACTTCTTCCTAGAGAGAGTGTGCTCTTGGTATGCAGAGCTTGATTCCATGCACGATAAATCCTACAAAACACAAACGACAAGCATCAAAATTACGGAAACTACAACAATAACAAAGAGCTTGGTATTAGCTTGTAAGGAGGTCTTGCGAGGTCCGCCCTCTGAGCACGCTCGAGGATCTGTTCACCATAAACGAGGAGGAGGTCAGGCACGGTGATTGTTGTTCCGCCGTGAAACATGAGCTTGAACAGAAGGGTCTAGGGGTTTCTGGGAGATACGTCACTCATCCCGAGGACAGCGTGGAGGCCAGAGAAGCCATAGAAGAGAGATCTGGAACACTATGGAGGCGAGAGAAGCCATGGAGAGAGATCGAGAGCGACGGATCTGAGATTTGGGAATAAATGGTGGCTTTTAACTAAATTTAGATATTGTGATGGACACTTAGTTAATTTGGTGCTAAATTTCTCATTTGCAAATTTTCAATTATCTCCTTTTGTTAATAGACTTTATGTTATAACAAACATCTTTCTAAACATTATAATGATAATTTTGAAAAATTGACACCAAATTATCTAAAACAATATCTTTTTAAAAAAACATGTTTTTTAACAAGTATAAAATGTAACTTTTTAAGGAAAAAAAAACATGTAAATGTAACTTTTTTTACTTTTTTTTCAAATTTAATACTTTTTATTAATAAGACCATTCTAAAAATATAAGACATTAAAAAAATAATATTTTACTTTTTTTAATTCCTTAAAATATGTGTTAATAACTCCAATGTCTTGTATTTTAAATCGAAGAAAATATTAAATTTGAAAACAAAAATTGATAGGTAATATCTTCTCCACATCTTATGCTTTTGCTGCCATCACACTCAGGAAGCCTGTTTCAAACTATTTCAGTTACTTGCCTATTTTTTCTTGGGTTAAAATATAGGGATGGAAACAATCAGACTTGATGCAATGCCAAGCACTAACAATTTCACAGCTGCCTGCACATGATAATACCCACGGAAATTTACACGCCCCAAAACGCCCTGTTGAAGCCAATCCAAAACTCGACAGCGAAAAACGGTCAGATTACTGCAGTGCCAAGTACTAACAATTTTGTTTTAGTTCCGCGAATGCAAGTACTAGTACTTATGTTGGTGATAGGTCGGAATCGTGATCATAAGCTTCCAAGGCCTTCTACTTTTAAGCCTTAGTCCTGGTTCTATCGCTTCCTCTTGCTAGATCTACCCGAGCCTTGCCCAGTTTTCGTTGCTGGTGTAGCTGAGGAACCACCCCTTCCTCTTCCTCTCGGTGCCCTTTTCGCACTTGAACTTCCTGTGCCTTTCAGCTCCACTTGCACTTGAACACCTGCAAAGGCGAATATTACTTATCGGAAAAGAAACACAAGGAATGCGTTTTAGATGTCTGCAAAGGAAACATGAGAACTACCTTTGGCATGATTACTCTCGAGATCAACTTTAAGCTTTTTCCCAACATCCCCATCTTCCCCTGCGAATCAAAATAATTAAGTGATGGTAAAATCAAATTTGAAGTTCGATTTAACAAGTCTTTGACATAGCAATTAAGCTTACCAGTATCCTCAATGTCTGAAGTGACTTCTTCCTCGCTTTCTGCCGCCAAATCAGCCTTATCCTCAGCCACTTCCTCGTTGGGCTCAAGAATGGCAGCAATGCGCTTCTTCGGGGCCTTTTTTATACCGGGAAGCGTGATTAAATCAGCTGTCTTAACTACACGTGATTTGCTACCTTCTTTGTATGCTTTTGTTAGTGCTGCTTTAACAGCCGGCTGAATGCCATCTAGTGGATTTGGAGACCCCTGACAGACACGACATTGAGAGAAATCATTGAGGATTGATAATGAACTTTATGGAGGTTATCAACAAGGTCTTACATGAATACAGTACCTTAAATTTCGATAATTCTACGATGGTATCAAAGTCCTCCTGACTAAGAGAATAATGATCCATGAACTCAACAACCTTCTTCACCGCCTCATCCTGAGAATTATTTTAGATACATTGTTTAAGGGAAGCTGTTGTTTGGCATCCAAAATTCTGTACTTTCCTATTCAGCATAAACACTTGTTGCAACAAAATATTAAGAAAATGATGTCACAAGAAGCTTCCTATAATGAAAAGAAAACAAAGGGCAATGCCAAGTAAAAATAAAAATAAATACTACTCCCTCCGTTCAAAATACATGGGTTTTTACTTTTCGGCACGCTTTTTAAAGAGTGAAAAACTCTATCAAATATTATTTTTTTCATAATTTTTTTTATATAATTTGATACTTATTAGTAATAAGTATCAAATTATATAAAAAAAATTAATTAAAAAAATAATATTTTTTAGAGTTTTTCAATCCTTAAAAAGCGTGCCAAAAAACAAAAGCCCATGTATTTTGGAACCGAGGGAGTAAAAGATTGCAGTCCGGTAACAACAGCACAATTATATATATTAAGTCTAACCTTTGGAAGAGACTGAAGAGGCTCAGTCAGTTTTTTAAGAAGAAGAGGAAGGTAATCAAGCCGCAAATTCGCCCTGAAAAATAAGGAAGAAACACTCACTTAAAAAAAAATAAGGAACTGTAATGATTTATTTCCTAATGTTTAAAAGATGGCACTATATCTGACCCGCCCAAACCCAGACCCGACTGCATCTGAAAATCTAGTGCCATGTGCAACCCAAGGCCAGACCCGGCCCATTTTTATCCAATTCCAATTTGTCCCGAACAAAAACCAACCAAACCCATCCATAGCCAACCCAAACAAGACCCAAGTCCATTTAATTTTCTCATTTTGAAACATCAATAACATGAATTACATATAACGAAAACTAATATAACATAATAAATGAAGGCTTAATAGTAAACAATTAAGATAACAAAAAATCAATATCTTATAAAATTAATATGACCCGACTTGACCTGACCCAACCCGATTCCAATGTTTAAAATAGCTAGAGGCGACAAAAGGCGATGACCTAGCCTAGCACTATACAAATCATGTAAAAACACCTTAAAACTTTTGTTGCTTTCAAGTTTAATTGAATAAAACGTGTTCACAATGAAAAAAAAACAAATTGAAACCAACTTTAATAGTATAAATCATGTTCAAGTGGAATGGGCTGGAACGATGGATGGTTAGAGAGTGAGTCAAACAAAATCATCAAGATCATCAGCATCCTCAACAACAAGCAACTCAGCAGCAGCAATCGTTCAACACTTTAATAGTACCTTATAGTGAAAAAAACTTGTCAGCAGCAACTCAACAAGAAGCAACTCAGCAGCCACTCAGAAAGGGAGAAAGATAGAGAATGGAGAGAAGTAGAGTGGTAGTTGTGGGGGAAGAAGGAAGGAGTCAGACGTGTAGGAAGAGGGGGAGGAGGGCTGAGCAGATTTATTAAGAAATGGAGAAGATAAACGCTTGAAATATGAGAAATAAAATCTTCAAAATTTCTTTAAACATAAAATAAAATTATTTAAAATTAAAAAGATATGGCAAGATATTCTAGTTACGAAAAATGGAAGTTTGTGATCTGCAGAAATCAAACAAATCTGAAATTTAGAGGGAAAAATAAAGCCATCAGGTGTGCCTGGCGCCACAGGTGTGCCTGAAGCGCCTTGCCTTTGGAGTGCCTTTCCACTCTATCGGCGCCTTGGTCAAGGCAGGCGATGGTAGGTCCCTAGGTCTCTATAGCGCGCCTTTGCCTCACTTTTTTAATCACTGCCTGATTCAACCCGAAAACCAAACAAACCTGAGATTCATGTTGAACCAAATAGATATTACCCGAACCTAATCTACAACTCGCCCAGTTGCCCGCTCTAGATGGTACACTTAAATTAATGTTAAGTGAGATAGGTAGTCGTCAAATTAATGGTAATTCTTCTGCAGTCAGCTCATATACAAAACCACAGTGAAAGTGCATATAAAAACTAGCTCCTAGTCTCAACACTTATCAAGAGTCACCTGGTACATGCATAATTAGTCACAGCAACTTCAAAGCCACTAATCTCATATTTTAATTTAAATAGCACATCAAGAAACATACAGACATGATACAACAGCGATATGAGAGACGGAACAACAATTCTAAATAATATAAACGCCTTATAACTAAAACAAAGCATCAACAAAAGTAAGGCAAAAACAGCGGTGGAATAGAAATAGTAGATGCGGAGGCCGAAGAAAAATAAGCATAAATCAAGCAAGGTGGAGTGGGTTGCCATGACAGAAACCATGGAAGAGAAGCCAATATGTACAGTGACAACCAATAAAGTTGGAGGAACTTGGAGCAAGTAGCTGCTTGCACAGCAAGTCAATAGCAACCTTCATCGCCAATCTTATTGGATGGTTGTTGCTAGCTGCAGTCACCAGACAAGATAGTGGGCCACACTTGCCAGAGTTTTTTCATGGAATGGAAGAGAAGATGCTGATCTTCTGGTATCGAATAGAGAACAATAGAAAATTGTCGTGGCAATATGCATTTCTAGCTTTTGGTCATCTAGGGTGCAGGATTTGGATATTTTGGTGTCCCACTTTCTTGACTGTTTCCCTAGGTTTCTACGTCATTACCTCTATTTCATATTCCAGTTCAAGTGGCTGACACATTTTGGGCACAATTGTACAAATTGCTGGCAGGGAATGCCTCTGTGTGACTGTATTATTCTACCCAGACTCAAATCCTCAATCATAGGTTATTATTAGAACACTAGTTAGCACAGAAAATAAGACCAACGAAGCACCATGTGCAGGAAAGGCTGATATGTTTCATTGCAGAGGTCATTAGCTGATCAAAGTGGAAGACGGTTAGTAAGTTTGGGAGCTTTTAAGTGCAATAGCATGAAGCATGCATGAACGGTGCGTAAATCCATTCCAAAGAAAAAATTTACCTTCCTAAATTAGATTCACAAGCAGCAAGAGCATGAACATGAAGGTCTTCCAGCAACCTATAATTCTTCCCCATTGTTGAGTTCTTTCCAAGCCATCCACCAAATCTATTAAAATTGCGCTCACCCTGAAACCATTTAGTTCCCATTAACACATTTAATTAAATAAATAAACAGAGCTTCATGCAATGTGGAGAGAAAAGTTCAAGCTTTATGAAACCTTCTCCCGTCAAATCTTAGTGCTCACCAATAGAAGAAGAAACATAATTATGCACACATATAGCAGCCACAAGTCAATGTGCCATGACATCTCAAAATAACCATAATCATCCAATGTCATCAGCAACTTACTAGGTTTGCAGCTGTTTCTTATACACAATCTATTTTCACCAAGTACTGTAAGAAACACAACAGTTTTACCTGTTCTAGAACCTCCCTTTGTCCATGCAACAGAGCAGCACTGGTGGAAAAGAGAACAATAAGCAAGAGAAAAGCTTTCAAATGAAAGAAACATTATTCCACAAAACATAAATCAGAGAACATACGGTATAATGCTGGCTGTAAGAGCACTACTTTGAGAAAGCTGCCATTGGCGATATCTTCGAATTTGTACATTAATAATATCTGCATCTGCTATAGATTCGGCTGAGCGAGCAATGAGGTTCATTCTTTTCAAACCATTATCATCTCTACCTGCTGCGCTCGGTTTGTAATTAACATAGTTTTCCTGGCACATAACGAGCAGGTCAAGATACAATAACAAACAGGAGGTTTACTTGCAAGACAGAAAGACCTGATGCGCTGATAGAATAAAGAAAAAAAAGTATATGTTTGCTAAGAAACCTCAGAATTTTGAAAGTATCATCTTAAATATTCATGATATAGACCAATATCAAAAGTACAATCTAAAGTATTATTATATATGTGTTTTCTAAAAAGAGATAACACAGCATCCAAAGGTAATTGCATTAGACATGCTTACAAAATAAATCATTTTAAATACCATTTCGAAAATTTATAATATATATAAATATCAAATTAGTGTTTCAGATCTATTTTTTTAATCCAATTTATGCAAAATCTTCATCTATTTACTGTTAGGTAATAAACAATCATGCCCAAAAACAATTACGGCAACAAAAAAAAACACCAACCAAACCCAACCAACTAACCATAAAAGGTCAAGCGGCAAACGCAAACCTTAGATTATTCTCCTATTGCTTCTTCCCAGGGACCTCCAAATTCACTCAACTGCCCCCCCCCCCCCCACCCACACCCAAAATTCCGAACGAGTTCGCCCAAATTCATCTAGAATCATCGAATTGGGCGAATTCAAGTAGCGCAGACAGAGAGCGCGAGAATGAGAGAGGAGCTAGACTTTTGAGTGACTCTCAAATCTTGAGGCATGGAGGTCGGGATGACAAGTGGGGAATGAGATATGGATATCAGATCAGCTACAATCAGGAGGTTGGAAGGAAGGAGGCAGACAAAAAAAAAAATGAGGGTATATCGGTTCAAAAATCAGTGTCTACTCCTGATGGCATGCTTGAATGACCATCACATGAGAAACATATCTGAAACCCTTCATGTTTTTTAATGGCAGTTCTATTGGTTTTGTGTTCAGATGCTTGAAACTGCACTATGCCTATTGCCTAGGTTTCAAAACATTATCAAGACTACAATTGAGCCCAAATGGGTACATCTTACAAAATACAGCCACTTGTAACTTGTCAGTGCAATTTTAGTATGACAAATATGAGCAGCTCCGTAACTGTAGATCAACACCACACCAAAACAACTACTTAACCAGACTGACAAGGACAATAGATCTAAGGGGTTCTACTACCATTTTATCTACAACTATATTCAAACATCAAATAACAGCCAACAAAAGCAGTTGCAGATCTCAACAAACTTAAAAGCGATTGAGCCACTTTAAATTACTTCATTTTCATGTTCAAGAGGGCTGAATCAGAGACAACAGCAGTTGTAAAATGAAGACCATAAGTTCAAAAAAGTACAATACAAGCAAACCCAACACACAACTTAAATTACAAGTGCTAATCAAACAAAATATATGGATGGGGAAACACAAAAATAACTGTAACAAAACATGAAAGTCAAAGTGATTCTACAATAGCCTCAAATACAGCAAGCGATATTAGGCACCGAATTCCAAATCGCGAAGCAAGGAATAAATCCCAGGTAACCATATTGTAACAAATCTCCACAGTATGTCACGAACAATTTTTCATTCAAAGAATATACCACATGGTTGCCCCCATCTTCTAGATTGTAGGAAAGAACACTTGCTAAATTTCCACAAAAATTTACAAATGAAACCCTCTCATCGTGACAAAATAGACATCTTTGGTTTAGCAAAGTCAACGCGACCAATGAGCACAATAAGACTAGAAGGTGACATCAACTGAATTTTATTTATATCATTCATGTGAGTAAATAGAATTTGAATATGAATGACATAAATAAAATTTGAATAAGAAAGTAATAACTAGATCCCGCAAGACGGCTGCAAGTTGATAAACAAGCATAGTAAGAACCTGAATCAGAAGAGGAACTAGATCAGGGTCACTCATGCTCAGGTCAATGCGTTCATCCATCCTCAACTTCCCACCATTAAACCCAAACAGCCTGTAATCATTAGTAAAACACAAATAAATAAATAAGAACAAAAGACTTATAAATCTCCATATCCATCCGTGTGTGAAGTGGCAAATCAGTTCACTAAGCTGAAGAACAAGAACACATAAAATAAAGACATATACAAACAGCAACATAAAGAGATGGATATACTTGTCAACAGCAGTAAATGGTGAAATGTCTTCATCCTTTGAACTGCCAACGAGGCGTTTCTTAATATCTTCATATTTGATTACTGACATAGACAGGCTCATGTACTGCAATTGGTTTATTGCCATGCGAATATCTCCATTTGATCTCTCTGCCAACTCTTCCAAAGCAATCTATAGATGAAAACCTTATAGCTTAAAACATACAATCACCAGCGTGACTATAAAACATTGCTTGGATTAACACATCGCTATCTAGAAAGAAAAGGAGATTGCAGAGATCATGTGAAAAAGGATTGAAATGAACCAAAGATATGGTATTCATAAGAGAAAGGTTTCTTATGGATCTACAAATGACATCATGAACAAGACTATACCAAGCCTAAGGCTAAGGCGCCTTTTTTTTACACACACTATGTATCTGTACTATAAAAGGAGAAAGTACAAAAATCCAAGATGCTGGAAACTCCACAGCGTGATATCCAAGCAACATTTTCGTTTTTCTCTTTTTACCCTAAAATTACAATTAAATTTTTTTTTGGTAAAGTAAAATTACAATTAATCAATCATGCATACAATATACAGAAATCATGGAAAGTAACAGATGAAGATTTTGAGGCATTGACAGTGTGTCAAGACATATGTAAATAGTAGCTGCACATGACAACATCCAAACTATTAATAAATGAAAAATTCAAGCAAGACTTCAAGAAAGCCAATCCAACAACTGTAAATCTAATCATGAATATAACCACACTAACATAGTCAAATGTATTTTAAGAGGGTATGAAGAACGTTTCCACCAAACAGTTGATCAAGTATTGTGGCACACTGGGGCAGTGAAATTTATACCTAATTAGTTTGAAGATTTCATTCCAGAAGGATAATGTTTTTCATGGATCGATGAGAGAAAAGATACACTGAGCAAAAAGGATGGGGAGGGTGACAAATTAAGAACATCACATAATAAGAAACAGACTAGCTAAGAAACAATTTACCTCATTCACTTGAAGCTTTTCAGCATTTGCAATTTGCATCAACCGCTTAGCCATCTATGAAACATCAATTTACACGCATCAAAAGATATACAACAATTTAGAAGTCATTGAAAAACTTTTGACAGCAGTAGTAAAGCGTGATTTTACAATGAATCCACTAAAATACATTATTGACTAGTATAAGTTGATATAGTATTATTTTTTAATGATATCAGCATTTTGATATTTAGCTAATTGCATGCATTATTAGATGTTTGATAAATTTACTTCTTTGTCGTTTAAACTGGCAATGGCATACATGGACATGACTCTGTTTCATCATATGTTGAGATTATTTTCAGAAGTTTGCTATTTATAGGTTGTTTTATTTCATCATATGTAGATGGTTTTCTGAAAACAAAACCCTAACTGGGTTGTTTCATGTATTTTCCTAACTGTGGAGATTTTTTGTGAAAACTCCATAATTTATAGGTTGTTTTGCTAAATTTATTCACTCACTAATTCAACCATTTTTTAAACTTTGAGTTTTGTTGTGATTTTTATGAAAACAAACACCAAGTCGGGCAGTTTGTATAATTCCCTGATTTATACATAGTATTATATAATTTACGGTTTACCCATTCCCTTGGGCATTTAATTTAATCAATTTTTAAACATTGGAAGGGGTGCGAATAATCTTATAAAAAGAAAAACCCCAAAGTTGAGTTATCAAAGTGTATTTGTCTATATGATGGGTAGTTTTGAGAAAGCTCTCATATTTTATTGGTAATTTTGCGCTACTTATTCATAATATTTGACATAATTACACGTTCTGTGACAGAATGACTAAAGTGCAATCATTTCAATGGTTAAGGGACTTGATTGGAAAAACTTACAATTTAAGGACCAAAAAGGCAAAACTACAAAGTTCAAGAGAAAAAGGTGTAATTTACCTTGATAAAATCTATAATAAAAAAGCTAAAATATTGCATCTATGAAAAGGTTGAAAATAATGAATTCACTGATTGGTAAAATGCAATTAACTTTTCAATAGCCAACACAAAGAGCTTTAACCTCAAGCATTTTTAAAAAAAAATAGCTCTTTGACTGCTCTACAAAACACCTCAACTTTGTCTATAACACTCTCAAAAGGACTAGGTTGATATCAGAAGTTAATTAACTAGATCCAGGCTGTTGCATATAGTGACGTGAGATAACAATGGTTCCAAAATAATCGATGATCAAATCAAACCATCTAAATTAACATGCTGGCAAATCATGAAGCACATGATATATCACCTTGATAAAAGTAACACTGAGCTTACACATCATATAAAATACGCACTTAAACAATTCAATTTATAATCGATATCAAAAATAATTATTATGAGAAAAAGTAATTTGAAGGATTAACCATAGTTTAATCTGCGGATGTCTTTTATCTTCCCAAATGCTGCAAAGCACATGTTATTGAAAATGATATTGTCATACACAAGCAAAGTACAAAAGAAAAAGGCAGCACATCCCATCTCCAGTCGGGCATTTTGTGCATCAAATTAGAACCTTTCATTTTCCTCATATTTTCAGATATTCTCATTGATTATTAACTTTAAAATATAAAAAATGAGACAGACAATGTGAACCACTCAAGCAATCACTACACATTGACATCCACTCTATAGGCAAACGAAAAGCACAAGCTTAAGACATCTACTAAACATTACTCTGTTTAAAGCTATGAAAAGTACCTGTTGTTTTGTTGGTTTTCTGAAATTGAGAGGCAAACAATAATTCACCAAACTCTTCAGTTTCTGACTGTAACGGTCATTACAAATGCAAATGATAGGAATTTTGGAGACCTTGATGCTAGAAATCAGATCAGCTACTCCTCCTCTATCTCCGGCAGACATTCCATCAACCTCATCCATAATTAGTACAGTCTTCTGATGCTTTCGCCTACAAAATTGAGGACAAATTTTGTCAGGAGGAATTATCAAGTTATCAACATTAGCACACTGCCAGAAAAAACTCAGGAAACAAACACCAACCTTTCTGCACCAACATTTAGAGACTCATTACTGATAAGCTCCTTTATAGAATTTGCTGTGCTTCCACCAATTCCTTTGACGATTTTGGAATCAGCTTTCCCACGACTATCACTAGCGTTCACCTTTTGAAATAATGGAAACAGGGTAACAATATAAGTTCAATGCCTTGCCATTAAACTAAATATCTGCAAGCTCACACCCCTGCATCATCTGTAAATTACCTCAATGGCCCCATAACCAAGCATCTTAGACACCAAATTTGCTGATGTAGTTTTCCCTATGCCTGGTGTTCCACTTAACAAGACAGCCTTTTTAGCGCTAGAATCATTTGACTTTTTCCCTTTCCCTTGGCTATGCAAAAAGCGTTCATCCCAATGGGACAGCCAGTCATGAATTTGTTTGACCTGTCGAAAATCAGACAGCCATTTAATAAAAATAACACCAAGAGAGGCTAAAGCTGCAATCCAGAAACCAATGTAAACTGTGATAAAAAACTTACAATTGCCTGATTTCCAACCATGTCAGTTGGACCTTTTGGTCTATATTTCTCAGTCCAAGTCAATGAAGCAGGTTTGCCTACTTTAACATTAGGCTTCGGAAGGGAGGCACTCGATGTCAAAGTGTGTTTTACTGAACTCTTAGGAGATGATTCCACAACCTGGTTTTCTGCAAAAAAAAAAAGGGTGAGAAAAATAAAATAAAAAAGAAAAGAACAGCAGAATATACCTGAACAAAATCAATGGAAACCAGGGGCTAAACTATTCTTTTTTGTGAAATAGTATGTAAGGGCATACTTTTCACGTCATTTTTCTGAGGACTTCTCTTGGGTACTGATGAGGAAGCCTTGTCAGGTGTTTTCCTTGGGTCATCCCTGGCAGGAGTCTTGGACTTGTTGGATGCACATATCTTATCGAACAACCCATCCTCAGTGAGAAAGGGGGTACTGTATGAAGAAAAGATTGGCAGTCAAATTAAGAACCAACACCATATTGTGGAGAAAAGAACCAAATAATTTGGAACAAACCCAAGTTCTTTTGCTTTACTGGATTTCCGCCCCTCAACATCTTCATCACATAAAAGATAACTCTGTAAAAAAGTCAATGAATACGTCAAATACAGCAGCAACACATGTTGGCACTCCATATCCCATCATAAAACACAAATAGGGGATAACCGTTTTCTTGCTAACAGAACCAGTGACACGACCACCATGACGTTTAATAAGATCTTCAGCTTCTTCCCTTTCCAAACTGCACAGGTTCTATTCAAATTAGAACAGAAACATGCTACTTGTAAAAGGATAGAAAGTTAGGCATTGATTAATAGGGCAACAGAACAACATATGCATAACAGTGATAAATATTTAACAAACATCTGACAAGGGAAGAATTAGCATGTTTGTAAACACTTGAATGATACCTATCAAGTGTTCCACTGATAACAAAAGTCAACCCAGATAAGCAATCAGAGGCACCTTCGGGGACTTCCTGACCAACAGAGAAATTTGTGATTTTCGGAAATATTTGAATTATCACATTATCAGGAAATCAGTGGGGAAATTTATTTATTGAGTACCTTCATCCCTTTATTAGGGGGATCTTTCCTTTCACCAAAGTTCATGAATCCTCCCAATCTGCCCCCACCTCTCCCTCTTCCACCAGCAGATGAACTAGAAGCACCTCTGCCTCCACGGCCCCTCACGGCAAATTTAGCTGAAGGTTTGTTATCATTGTGGTCATCCATGTCATCATTGCTCTCCTCAACATCCTGGGTTTTAACAGGAACAGCATTTGCAGAGTTGTCCTTCAATCTTTTGTTGGCAGTGACAACGGGTTTTTTTCCTGAACTTTTCACAACAAAGTCATCATCATCATCATCATCATCATCATCCTTGACTACATGGACCTTCTTGGCTGGTGATGGTTTCACTTCTTCATGAAGAACATCACCACCTCTTTTAGTCTTTTTTGGTGGTGATACTTGTTCCTTTTTCTTCTCGGGTGCTGCCTTTTGTTGATCTTTATCAAAGTATTTGCTAGTCTTCCTTCTTGCAACAACCTCTTGATCTCCCTGGCACATAAATTAGAAAATAAGAAGGTTATTCATAACATGTTTAAGATCATTTTTTTGGATGTGCCAACATCAACAATAATTCATCCAAATAGAAGCACCCATTTCTATGTTTTCCTTATTTTTGTGCTCTGAAGAAGCCTGTCATGCTCATGTGACTACTCGGGAAAACTATGAATTCTAAAACAAAAAGACTTAAAGAGTTAATTTGGTTGGTGTTTAAGGATCGGCATTACCCTCAGTAAGATTTTCTTCCCCTATTTTTACTATCAAATATTATATTAAACTAATAATAGCATTTCCCCCATTTATTCCCACTTTTACTCACAAATATTTTTCTAATTCCCCAGAAGTTCAAATTCAGGAAAGAACATTTCCTATGAATCATACTTCTCATATTAAACCAAACAAACCCTTGCTAATCTTCTACACCTTTCTAACAGAGAGCACATTTACAATTATTGTATAACTTCGCTACAAACCACATAATATCTAACGTTGAATGATAAAGCAAGCAATATCAGTAAAAAAAATTAGCCCTCCATCAAGCACTCAAAGCCACAGCAAGACAATGGCAGAGCATGCCTTAAAACATACAAATTGAATAACCCTGGTAATCATAACAACATTGCAAGCAACAATCAATTTGCTACAAGAATGTCACGCAAAACACATATAGACAGACTCCAAAGTCAACAAAACTAACCGAATTCCCAGTTTCTGAAGCATTTGCAGGAGGAGGTTTATCTGAGGCCAATGTAGGCTTTCCGGACTTCGAAGCTTCGTCGTTACCCTTGTCATGTTTCTTCATAAACCACTTCCTGAGATCCGATTGCTTTCATTTTTCAAAGAAAATCAAACCATGGGGTCTCAGTCTCAGTAACTGACATAGCAGAACTAAATTCACTGACAGGGGAACTCGTATCAGGTTAATAAAACTCAATGCCCTAACTTTCTTACCATTTTGGCAATTCAATCTCTGAGACGCCCCTTTCGTTTCAGTCACATATACAAAGAAATGAAATCTGCACACACATAAAGCATTAAAGTTTACAATCAAGAACCCTAACCGCGACGTATGTTGGAAAAGGGGGTATTCTTTGTTTGGTTTGGGTTTGTTTATTTGAAGATTGTGCGAAGGTGGGGTGCGACTTAGTTAGGGTTTCGTGGTGGTGGTGGTGGTGGTTAAAGCGGAGGACGAAGGTCATGGATGAAGCAAGAGAGCTAAAGAGACTTGAGTAGAGAAAGTGTACCTTGGAAGGTTCACTGCATTCATGCGCACATCGCCGGCGTCATTCAGGTTTTCGTCTAATGCGTTATGTTGTTCCTCCTAACTGAGATGGCAATTTTTATTTTTATTTTTTCTAATTTTGTATATATCCATTTTTTTTTTATATTAGGTCATGCAGTCGACATACCATTTTTTGGCCCAAATTGGACAATTGTTCACGATACTATCTAAATTAGGTTAAAATCCACCTTTTTTTTAATCATACGCTCTCTTGTGTGCCTCCTTCTGTTCACCGTCATCAACCCGAGCATAGATCTGGATCCGCCTCCCTCCCTCCCTCCCTCCCTCGTCCCCGCCCTTCTTCCCAGAGCAGTCCCTCCCTCCCTCGATTCGATTTCGTTGTGAATATTTCACCGAAAAGCAAAGCAGTGACACTATCAGTTTCTTCGCACTCTTGTCGGCATTGAATCTGGAACTTCTTCTTCGCTTTCCTCCCACGGTATTCTCCCTCTTTCTTCTCCTCCATTTCAATGGTTTTGAAACAATCACCTCAGTTGATTTCTTCTTCTTCTTCTCCACAAATCGCTGGTATTTTTAATCCCTTTGACTAGTTACCTCTCGCTGTTGTGGTTTTCATTTGCATCATTATCTAATTTTGCGTTTTCTGTTGGTATTTTCTACTTGATTTTGGGAAGGTGGGGCGCATGTTCGTTTTGACTCGAAATTGAGTGGTGGTATTTGATTCAATTACTTGCTTCTGCTGGTATTCTTGCGACATTTTTATTTTAATTTTTTTATTTTGTTTTGTGGATGATTGATTTCTAAGTCTTTAATTGCAGGGTTTCACTTCATCTTCTTTTTGGTTAAAGGCTTAAAAGCGGTGTTTGCTTCACTTTCCAATTGATCGATTAGAAGCAATTCCAGTTGATGAGGCTATTTTTTATGGAAAGGTCAGTGATAAGCCGATAGTTGGGGGTTTAAATGACAGTAGGCAGTTCTTTATCTGATGCTAGTTATGAGCTAGAGAGCTGTGATGGATCTATGGATTGTGCTTGTTACTTCATGGAATTGGGTTTGCCTGGCTGACTTTACAATTAAGTAACAATTATATATTGGAAAAATAGAATTTGTGGTTAGTTTGCTACTGTGATTGAGGTTGCTTTGTTGAAAGTTTGGATATTGGCAATTTCAGCAATTTTTTTTGCCTTTCTGAAACTTTTGGAGAGCTTATTAGCTTCTTGATTTTTTATGTGATCTGAAATGCTGAAATTAATTCTTATTAGCAAAATTCATTATGCTGAAATCAATTCTTATAAATTTGTATGAGCTATTATATCTTACACATAAGCATATATGATAGCATTTCATCATTTCAGTATTTTATCATTTCAGCATTTCAGTATTTTTTGTTGACGCGAAAAAAAAAACAAAAAAAGCAACTCCGGTTTCAACAATACGGTTTCAACAACTCCGGTATCGAAATACCGACGCGAAAAAGAAAAGAAGCTAATTACAACAATAATTTCAGTAACTCCGGTTTCAACAACGCGCGGAAAAAAAACTGCTGAAACAGGAGAGGGGCACATGGGGAACACATGGGGGCACAGGGGCAAAGGGGGCAAGGGAAGGGAGGTGTACATTTTGCTAATTTGGAAACATTGGTGGACAATTTACTAATAAAGGCCTTAAATATGGCCATCCTAGTAAGGCGCAGCTAAACAAGTATAAACAACTTTACAACAAGACAACCTAAGTAGAACTACTCTCAATAAGTTGAGGATGCCGACGAAAAAACGAAGCTAAGCACTATCGATCAGTAGCACTACGGGCCAGCGCTACAACAGGAATCTGTCTCCTGTGGCCTATGGGTAGTGTAGATGAAACTCTAAAGAAGCTCATTCTCAGACACGGAGTCGCCCTTACAAGTACCACCTCGACCTCAGTCAATCCCGGCTTCAGACTCCACAACCCCAACCAAACAGAAAAACTCCTAGAGACGCCGGAAGCAGAGCCACACACACCGCTCGTACAAAAATGCCAAAAAGATTGAGTCAACCAGACACGGAATATAATCAAGTCCTTTCAAGATTAAAAGGCTTATAATTACTATTTTACCTTTTCTTTCAATTTTTATTTTAACCATTGACCATTTGATTTTTTTTTTAACTAGTAAAAATTCAAAATATCGGACAAAAGTCCGATAAATCAAGAGGGCACAAAGAGCGTCAGATGAATGAACCGTCATGATACAACTAAAAAACAAATCAATCCACGTCCACAATTAATGAACTAATTGACCAAAGCAAAATAAAAAAAAAAACAACACTAAAAAACTGTGAACCAAGTAGAAGACTGACTGAGTGTGTATAAAAGAATTGGGGGAAGGATGTGAATAGTGAGTGCATGGGAAAGCTAACGCTGACACGATGTCTCGCCATCGGGAAGACGGATAGCAGAAATCAACAGTGGGCAATGAACGACTTCTGAAAAAAGTGTGGATCACATGACGTTCCCCCACCTAAATGAGGGATTTTCGGAGATCACAAACACTATTATAATCCACTCAATCTACAGGGTCGCAAGACTGCTTCTCATCCAAAACTAACCATAAACCAACAAGTCAAAGCCTCCCGACAACGAGAAACCTATCAACTCAAATGTCAAGCTGAGAACATAAGTTACCTCGTTTTTAATTTTTTGAGATTAGTTCAAGGTTATTATTAATTTAAATCATAAAACCAAAAGAATAGGGGAAACATATATATATATATATAATTATTTATAGATAAAATTTTGTGCTTGGTCCTTGGGGTCACGAACCCCAATGGAGGTGTTTACGAAAGAAATTTTAATTAATTGATTATTTTTATTTGATTTTCGTTGTAGATTCTTTATTTCCCCTCTCGCTTAGCACTGTGAGGAGATAAATTGTTTTGCAGCTTTATTTTGTTGATTTTTTTTTTCTGAAGTGTGACAAAAACTTTCCCAACCAGCACGACCACCACAGAGGAATGCCATGGAGACAGAGAGAGCTAAGAACACCTCAAACGCAAGAACAAATTTATTTCGATTGTTGAATTTTAAATAGTTGTTCTTAAGATGACATATTCTTTTAGAGGGAGAGAGCTCTCCCCACACAATCTGATTCAATCATTGCTCATTATCATAGAAATTGGAAGAAGAAAAAAAATGAATCAAATAAAATGATGGAAGGGACGCATATTGAGGTTAAAGATTCATATAACATAAGAGGGATTGAGGGTGTCTGAGACAGTTTAGGGGCGTGTTTAATGGGGCTATTGGGGTTTCGACTCCCAGATGAAGGGATGTAAGTATTGATGGTTTTGGCTCTCCGAGGAAGGAGATTTAGGCTCCCAAACGAATGGATGTAATTATTGGTTTCTGCTCTGCTTTAAGCACTTTGATGTTGTTGGGTTTTTATTTTTATAATGTGTAGTTGTTATTTTATATTATATTATATTATTATATATAAATATATTTTATTATTATTATATTTATTTAACTATTTTATTTTTTATTTATTTCATAATTAAATTTTCCCTACCCCTATCCGAGGTGGTGTTTTAACTCCTGTAGGGAGGGGTAGCGACTCCCAAAGGGAGAAGTGTCAAACTTGTTGGTACAAGTGGTTTTAGTTCCCGCATGATAGAAACACAACTCCTAACCGGAGAAGTTTGGGCTCCCGGAGGGAGGGGATTCTCCCTCTCTCTACAAAGAGGTAGGGGCAAGCCAAGGATTGTAGAAGGGGTTCAAGAGAAGAGGAGGAGGAGGAGTGGTGGCGGTAGAAGTTATGTAGGGAAACGTAGGAGGTGCAGATGAGGGAGGAGGGGGTGAGGAGGTGTCGTGAGGGAAAGCCGCCGAAGGGATGAGTTCGAGCAGTTAGGGTTGAGAGAAGGGTTTAAAGGGATAAGGGAAAAGATGGGGTATTGGTTACCAGACTTTTAGAGGAAATGGTATGCTAGAAAGATAAAGTGAAAAGGAGGAAAACCAAGGGAAGTGGTGAAAGCGACGATGGCATGTGACGATGTGGCTGCCATTGTAGCTCCATAGAAAGAAAGGGTTAGGGAGGAAGGGTAAGGGAAACTTGCGCTTCTTGGAAAACCTTGGAAGTTCATCCCTTGAAACATCCCACAAAGATCATTGAAACTCTTCATTTGCGCTTCTTGGTTTGCGATGATGGTAGTGAATTGTTGATCATACCCTTCAAAGCATTGCTCAAATTATTCCTCGATCTCATCAAGTCGTTGGCCCAATGCTGCTTGGCCTGTTTCAACCCTCTTGATCCGTTGGGCAAGGAAATCCATGATTAGGCAATGAGATCGCTCAAAGTAGCCCTGCACCGGAAAGGTTGTGAAATCACCATCATGGGATAAGCTAGCTCCTCTAAAAGTTTGAATAACCTCCATGTGAAGTTAATAAGAAGTTGTTAATGAAGTTAACGAGAAGCGGTTCATGACTTGTATAACACGTGTTTCATGAAGTTAACAAGAAATGGTTCGTGAAGTTAACAAGAAGTTGTTCATTACTTGTATAACATGTGGTTCATAAATTTAACAAGAAGTGGTTTATGAAGTTAACAAGAAGTGGTTCATGACTTGTATAACACATTGTTCATGGCATTAACAAGAAGTGGTTCATTAAGTTAATAAGAAGTGGTTCATGACTTGTATAACACGTGGTTAATAAAGCTAACAAGAAGTAGTTCATGGCTTGTTTAACACGTGGTTCGTGAAGTTAACAAGAAGTGGTTCATGAAGTTAACAAGAATGAACCACTTCTTGTATAACACGTGGTTCGTGAAGCTAACAAGAATTATTTTATGAAGTTAACAAGAAGTGATTCATGACTTATAAAGTGGTTCATGAAGTTAATAAGAAGTGGTTTCAGAAGTTAACTAGAAGTGGTTTATGACTTGTATAACATGTGGTTCATGAAGTTAACAAAAAGTGGTTCGTGAGGTTAACAAGAAGTGGCTCATGACTTGTATAACACGTGGTTCATGAAATTAACAAGAAGTGGTTCAAACATTTTACATTATGTGGTTCATGATGTTAACAAGAAGTGGTTCATGACTTGTATTACACGTGGTTTATGAAGTTAACAAGAAGTTGTTCAGGATATTAACTAGAAGTTATTCAAATATTTTACAAAATGTGATCCATGAAGTAGGGCTGGGCTTTCGGTCTGGATCGGATTGGACTGGAAATTCTGAGAACATGGACCGCGGACGGACCGGGACCAAGAAAAATGGTCTTGAGTTTTCCAATTCACGGACCACTAGGACTAGTTGGACTGTGATATATAGGTAGCCAACCCAGAATTGACATGAGAAAATGCTCCCCCAAGAAGTCAGAAACCCCCTAAATAGAGAAGGAACCCTCAAAATTGCCGCCACCGAAATTGAATTTATCACTAGATGCGAAAATCACAATAAATACTAACCTAATATGAAAGTCAATCCTCCCTCCCAAACCCGAGAAACCTACAAAATCTCACATCCATCCTTTCTGGAAAAGTAGTTCAAACAAGAGCAAAGGAAGAAAATGAAGCATACAAGATAGATGAAAGTAATAGAAGTCCAATGAGAGAGAATCCAAACAAAAAGAAGAGAAGTAGATATGAGAAGAAGCTAGAAGTACAAAAAAAGATCGAGAATGGTGATGGAATGTTGGTAGCGATGTAACACCTCTATCCCACATCGGATATCATAAGGATATTGTGAGTGATTTATAAGTGATTCAAGCCCTACCCATGTAACAAGAGATCCTCCTTTTCAGGCTTGAGGTGAGGACAATGGACCTGAAAGGCTAGGTGGCATGGGATGATGCCTATTAAGACCTCAGGTTTTACAGATGGTATTAGACCCGATTATGGGCTCAGAGGTGCGCCGACAGTATGCTCGGGTATGCTCCTCCCGGAGAGCAGTCCCTTGACCTTGACGGGGTCATCAGTGCTTTAAATGGAGGAGATTGTAACACTCCCATCCCACATCGGATATTATAAGGATGTCGGGAGCGATTTATAAGTGATTCAAGCCTTACCTATGTAACAAGAGGTCTTTCTTTTCAGGCTCTAAGTGAGGACAATGGACCTAAGAGGGCTAGGTGGCATGGGTTGACGCCTCTTAAGACCCCGGGTCTTACATGCAACCGGCGAGGGGTACGTCCTTGGTGGCGCTGTTGGGTCTCGGTGTGCGTGAAAGGACTTAATATCATGAAGATGGAGGTGTGAAAGGAATTAAAGGAGCAGGTCAGGGCATGAACCCCTTTTTTTTTTACACAATTTGGTCCAATTTCGGTTCAGTCCCGAGTTCGGACCGAAACCCGAAATCCACTTTTTCTTGGACCAGATCATAACACTACTGGTCCGATTTCGATATGATCCAACTTCTTTCCAACCTTACCATAAAGTTAACAAAAAGTGGTTTGAACCATGTAATTCATATTCAAGTCCTGAACCACATGTGAGTAAAAAATTAAACCACTTCTTTTTGCTTATATATTTTGTGATTCATCACATACCAACACCACCTCCAGTACCTACAATTAAAGACATATTTGCATCAAATATTTTATTTGTTGTTCAATGTTTCTATCCATGCTATTGTGTTTCAAATCTTTTACACCGATTCAAATTTTACACCATATGCATAAATGTACTTGAATTTATTTTTTTGCAGTAAGATAGTAACCACCACCTCCAATGTCCTATCTCGCTAGTCCCATCCATCCCACCCCGCCAACATTCAATCGCCAACCATCGATTTCTTTGGGAGCTCCGTTCGCCAAATTAGTCACCGTAAGCCATAGGCGCACACCTGAACACTTCTCCTTCCTCCAAACCAACACTGCAAGCATTGAATTCGTTAAAATTATATCATGATTCTTGACCATGCTTTTCAAAAATCTCTTTATAATCATAAACAAAAGTTCTTTTTAATTCATAATCATAACTTCCTTAATGAAAAAGATAAATAAACTATCTAATTAAACTTAGCAATGAAATTAATTAGGAATGAACCTATAAAAAAATAAGACAATAAGGTATGCATACCGTCTTCCTCGTACCTCTTTGCATACTATCGACGAAGATCGGACGGCGCTACAATACGCCTTACACCTTCCATGGTACCTTCTTCGCATCACAATAGCCTTCGTCTTCCTCTTCAGCCACATCACTATGAGAGGGCGGCGGTGAGGTTACATGAGGGAGTTGAAAAACATTGGTGGATGGTGTATAGAAAGAAGAAGAAACAAACAATGGTTAGGGATAGCAACGTAGCACATGAGTTTTATTTAGATGAAATTTTTTTGAACAATAAGAATGCTTCTTTTGTTCTCACCTGAACCCTTGCATATATAATAATAATAATAATAATAATAATAATAATAATAATAATAATAATAATAATAATAATAATAACTATCCAATGCATTTGTTTCTTACCATTCATTCGTGAGAACATTTCTAAGCCATTAGATTAAAACTAAATTAAGGGCTACGATGAAAAGTCAACATGTGATAACTAAAAAGAGTAATTTGTGGAAAATAAAAAGATTAATTTGTCGAAAATCAACACATAATAATTAAAGAGTTAATTTTCTTATATATATCCATTTATATTGAAAATACGTAAGTTAAGGCAGTTTTCACTAGAAAACAACACGAATATGAATGAATATTATTCAACACTACTACTATGAATTAATATTCGTTATGAATATGAAAAGATAAATAGTATATTCATATATTCTTCTGAATAAATATTCATTCGAATACAATCGACTTATTCATTTGAATAAATTATTATTTATTCATCTGACTAAATATTCATTTGAATACACTTGACTTATTCATCTGAATATATTATTAGTTATTCATCCGAATAAATATTCATTTGAATATTCGTGTCTACTCTATCTTACGCTTCTCATCTTCAAATAAACAATTTGGGTTATTCAAATGAATAATGGTTGCACTCTCATGTATCTCACAAAATAGATGAATCTTCAAAATTGTACACAAACCCAATACAAGATTCCTTTACACCAAACACGGTTCTTATAGTTTTAACAAGCAATTGCAATCTCACAATATTTATTAAATGAAAGCAAAAACAAAATACTTCTAACCTATCTCCATTTCCGTTAACTTTCTACCCGAAAAGCCATAGTTATAATCTTCCATTGCAGATGAAGATGAGCCGACCGTACAAATACCCTCTTTGAATAATCAAATATCTTCCATTGCAATTGAGACGAAATCTCACGTTTGTTTTTTTACTTGAAATCCCACGTTAGTATTATTTAGGAGATAAAGAAGGGATTTGAAGAGAGAAATTTTTTATTTCTTTATTTATATTATTTTCATTATTTCCTTTAAATCTAACCATCTAAATCTTCATCATCCAGCAGTTTATAAAGGGTCTCATGAATGCATTGTAAGATGTGAATGCATGTGAAACTCCCCATATATATATATATAGAGAGAGATATATATATAGAGAGAGAGCGCGAGAGATTCGGGTGAGAACATTACTTAGGATGTCATTTTTGAACACCGAACCCTTAAATTATTGAAATTCAATGGATGTAATTAATTACCAATTTTAATGTATTTTTAATTAATTGAATGAGGCACACACGAATACAAACCACTTTCTCATTCTCTAGTGTGTACCATGCACACACGGAAGAAGATTTTTTTTTTTAATGAAAATGCATCTTCAGTTAATTGGAGGAAGTTTGTATGTTTTATTTTTATGTTTTTTTAGGTAAAGCAGCCATATGTTTTTTTTTTTTGGAATTTTTTTTATTAGGTAAAAATTTGGCTGTGTCAAGAGACACTAGTCGAGAGCATCCTTTCGGATGAGGTCAAGCAGACCTTGATCACGTAACAGATTCGGGTTGCTGGTAGTACGACCAAGGTGTGCAACCATGTCGGCCACTTGGTTACCATCATGAAGTATATGAGAGAAAACAACTTCAGTGAACCTGCAAAGAATTATAAAGATTTCTGACATAATCATCTCGATTTTCCATGGGCAATGTATTCCTGCTTTTAGGTAATTAATTATGATTAACGAATCTCCTTCAACAAGGAGCCGCTAAAAGTTTAGCTCCTTAGCAGTGAGAACACCCAAACGAAGCGCAAGGGCTTCCACAACATGAGGTGTTTGCGAACCAACAATTGTAGACCCGAGTGTCAGTAGAGTCCCGTCACAGTCCCAAATGATGAAACCGACAGAACTATCGTTGTTAGGTAGGGATGAGCCATCGGAATTTAATTTGCAGAAGCCTCGGGGAGGTTTTTGCCATTTCTTGTTTTTTTATTTACAACTGTTCTTATTATTTCCTGTATTTCCTTTTCCTTTTCTAGCCTTATCCTGGTCAAACAGCTTGGTTGCTTTAATCCAATTATTCATATGGTACTCGGTGGTGTAATTGTATTTATCCAGAGATGGGAGCTTCTCTTTGTTAAAAACGAATTGATTTCGGATTAACCATATTGTCCACCAACTGAAGGCCATTTCCTGCTTTTTAGTTGCGGATAACTTATTTGAGAGTATAACAAGGATTGGTTTCATATCCCTCGACCTGTGGATTGAATCCTTTATTTGCCTTTGGATTTGTCTGTCGAGTTTTGAAAAGAATACGTTGAACTGACATTCACAGAAGAGGTGCACCACATCTTCATCATGGTAATTACATATTGGGCAGTATGGGGGAACTGCCACTCCTCTTTTTGCTAGTCTAGATGCCGTTGGCAACCCATTTTGATTAATTTTCCATAAAAAATTCCTTACTTTCGGTGGTATGTCTAGTTTCCAAATCCAGCTGTTCTCATCATGTGTTTCTGCAGAGTTGTTCGTGATTAAATTGTAAGCACTTGAAGTAGTGAACAACCCTTTTTATCGGGCCACCAGTAAAACCTATCCTCTAACTCCATCGAAGGAATCGGGATATTAGCAATTCTGTCTGCAATATCCCTCGGGAAAATGCCATTTAGTTTGTGTCTATCCCATATGTGGTTAGTCAGATATTCATCCACAGTTTCGTCGATGTTTATATTCTCAGCATCGGTACAATGGTTGCTCAGATTAGGTATGTTGTTCCATTTGTCTTTCCAAAACTTTATCGATTTTCCATTACCTATGGACTAAGCTAATCCATTTTTGAATATTGGAATTAGCTTACGTAGCTGCATCCATTGCCAAGAAGCACTCTCTTTACCTTCATAATTCAAAATGCTCGAATTTTTAAGGTATTTATACTGGATAATTTTTACCCAACTATTGTTAGGTTGTTCTAGAATTTTCCACAATAGCTTGAGTTGTAGAGCTTCATTCATGTGCTTCGTCTTCCTTATTCCCACTCCTTCCGCCATTCTTGGCTTGCAGATTCTGTCCCAGCTGATAAGTGGTTTGTATTGGAGGTCTTTGTTCCAGAAGAAGGATCTATTTAGCTGGTCAAGGTTTTGGTGGATATATGCTAGCAGCATAAAGCTTTACATAGCATATAGTGGCTTCGACGTTAGATTTGTATTTATCAGTGCCGACCTACCCTGCTGGGAGAGAGAGTCCGCCCTCTATTTTGTTAGTTGGTTTTTCGTGCTGGTGATGATGTCCTCGAACGTGGACTTGTTGACTCTTCCATTAACAATCGGGCATTCAAGGTATTTATCCAGCTTGATTTGTGTGGAAATATTTAAGCATCCTTCAATCTTCTTGATTCACTCGACGTACCTTGGAAGGCTGATTTATGGTAATTTACTTTTTGTCCTGATATTTGACAATATTCATCAATAATCTTTCTCACCTTCTGGCAGGCTAACATATTCCCTTTGGAAAAGAGGATAATATCGTCAGCGAAAGCCAGAAAAGGAATCTGTAGGCCACTTTTCCCAAAGGAGAAACCAATGTCGCTACCCCCTAGTAGAGGATTGAAAGCGAGTTTTCTAGCCAGGACCTCTGCACCCATAATGAACAGAAAAGGCAAGAGGGGGTCCCCCCTGCCTTAGTCCTCTAAAGGGTCTGAAGATTTCAGTGGGGCCATTGTTGACGAGGACTGAGAAAGAAACCGTTGTTACGCACTTCATTATCAACCTAATGAATTTATCATGGAATCCGAACTTCTTCATTACAACTTCAGTAAAAGTCCAATCAACCCTATCATATGCTTTCTCCATATCCAACTTGATTGCTAGCCATCCATCTATTCCTTTCCTACTTTTGAATGAATGAAAGATTTCATGCACAATAACCATGTTATCCTGAATTGCTCTATCATACACAAATGCCCCTTGAAGTGGGTGGATAAATTTTCCCATAACAACTTTGAGTCGTTCTATTAGTAGTTTAGAGATGATTTTATAGATAGTGGAGCATATACTAATAGCCTATAATCTGACGTTTTGGCTGGGTTATTAAACTTTGGTAACAAAGAGATGAAGGTATGAATGACCTGACGTAGAAGTTTTCCGGAATGGAAAAAGGCTTTTACCGCCCGAGTAATGTCTGGACCAACAACATCCCAATAGGTCTTGTAGAATTCAGCTGTCATGCCATCAGGACCCGGAGATTTGTTCTGACCTATACTAAATGCCGCTTTCTTAATTTCTCTGCTGGACTGTTGTGTCGTTAATAATAGATTGTCCTCCTCGGTAATAGACTCTGTAATTAATTGCAGGTAGCTATTCATCAAGTTAGTGTTGATGGGTTCCTTAGAAAATCTTTTTTCGAAATAATTCTTTATCTCTATACGCACATTCTGTTCTCCAGTAATGAAGGTCCCTGCAGCCGTAGTAATGTTCTGGATGATTTTTCGATTTCTTCTACCTGACACAACCCTATGGAAGTAGGCCGTATTTGAATATGATAATTTAGGTGTTTTGATTTAGCTTGTTGACTCCAGTATTCTTTCTGAAATAGTAGGAGCTTTTCCTTTTTTTGGATGAGAGTACACACCTTTCTTGGAAGAATTTGATCATGAGTTCTGTTGTTTGATGATTGGATTCTAACCAGTTCATCTTCTATAGTTGATAATTGTCGAAAAATATTTCCAAATGTATGCTTATTCCAGGTTTTGGCGTTAAGTTTTAAGATTTTGGTTTTAAACATTATTCTGAACATTGTAGATCCCGGACAAGCTGTTCTCCAAGTTTGTTTGACTATGTTCCTAAAATCCGGCCTATGAAACCAAAGATTTTCCATTTTAAATGGTGGGGGTTTAAATCGTGTTGTTGAGACTAGATCTGTTAGGATGAGGCAATGGTCTGACGAAGAAAAGGACCCATTAAAGGTACAAATATCCGGGAAGGTATCTAAAAATTGATGTTGAACTAATACTCTGTCAAGTTTTTCAAATATGTTACCCTCCCCCCCCCCCCCCCCCCCCACGAACTTTTTCCGCCATGTAAATTGGTTCCCAGTGCATGATAAATCTATTAGAGAGAATTGACTCTTAAATTGGATGAGTCTATTACACCGTGAGTGTGTAACCACATTTCCTCCTTCCTTGTCGGTGCTTTGGCAGATTTCATTTAAGTCCCCAATTACCAAGCATGGGAGCATTTCATTAATAATAATCGACGTCAGCGCTGCCCAAAAGGGGTCTTTATCCTTTGTGTGTGGAGGGTCGTACACACAGAAAATCATGCAACTGAATTTATTAACTAGATTTGAATATTCTAGCCCTATGATGCGTGGTAACTGAATCTTGATTGTGATCGTCTCATTTTGGAGGATGTTTTCATTCCATAATACAACTAAACCACCTGCTCGACCGCCACCCGGAGACCAGGTCGCATTCGTAAATCTGCTGTTGCGCTAAACCCCATTAGAAGGAACGAGCTCTGATTTAGTTTCCGCAATGGCGATAAGATTAATATTGTTATTTATTCGCATAGCATTAATATATGTCCATATAGTCTTTTTTCCTATACCTCTCACATTCCAGAAACAAAGTTTCATAATTTGATGTTTTTATCTGTACGGATCCATGATTTCCTTAATCCATACAGAAGAAGGTTTTCCTTGGTTATGGTTAGTTTGGCGGAAATTTTGGAATGCCTTTGACCAAGACGATACCAATTGTCATTGTGAAAGAAGAGAAATAGTTTCGAGACTTGTGGTATTTGATACTGACTTCTCACAGCTTGCCAAGTATCTAGAAGGAAATTATTGCAACTTATTTTGCAAATTAACGTGAATTGTATTAGTAAAAGAATAAATAAGGCATTACTCAACAGAATGTCTATCAAAACTAGACAAATAGCAATTTGGGTTTTCATAAAGAGATTAGATTATTCAACAGGAGCTTTGTGCCAAGCAACTTTTCCGCAATTATGATTAATCATCAAATCGTTTGTACAAAGGTGGCCAATAACACATCTCATATAAAGATCAAGGAGCTTAGAGTTTATAGTTGTGGAGTTTTATAATAACATGTAAGCACACAATCGATACTTATAAATTTGTAGCCATTGCTGATCACAAATAACCAAAAGATTACAGAGAAAGGTTATCTCCCCATGCTTGGGATAGTAGTTCTTAGACCTGCTTACAATCACAAGGGTTGAGCCGCGTAACCACAAGCCAAACATAATACATACGTGCCTATCATGAGCCGAGCAAAGATTTTTAAAAACCAACAAAGAGTAGAAATACATAAAACATGACATAGGTGATAGGTGTGGGTTGGTACTAGATAGGTGTAGAAGGTTGGTGAACCCACAAGCAACAGCCTCGAACCCAATACTCGGTGGTGCTTCACTCATTCTTTCCTTTCTTGCTGCTGCCCCCCATCAGTCCAGAGCACGCAGAATCGCCTTCCTCGACCCCAAATTTGTGCTTCCCATACTTGGATTTAGACATGGAACGAACCCCTATCTGCTCAAACTCATGTGCAACTGAAGGAGAGGCCTTCAGAGTGACAAAGTTCTCTTTGAGAGAATCAACAAGGCGTTCATGTTTGCTTATATCAGGAAGAATAAATTCAACAGATGGTGGAACATCCATGAGCATTGCATCATAATCCGCCTGAGTAAACCCCGGATCCGCTAGGCCTTCCTATAGAAACATGTCATCCAGGAATTCCTCATCTTCATAGTCTAGGTAGTCGTCATCGTCTGCAGCAGCGAAGTCGGGGTCAGGTTGCAATTCAGGCTGAAGTATAGGGATGACATCATGTGGGGGGGCTTGGTAGTCAACAAGTGGGGCAGAAGGATCAGCAAGGGGCTATAGGTGGTTCACCAAACCCACCATCACAGAGGCAGCCTAAGAGTTAGAGGAGCCATTAACCGAGGAACAGGAGGATTTGGAAGGAGAGGATTCAAAAGACAGCAATACATTTTTCCCAAAGCATTTCATCAAATCCTCTTTAGAGTGTCCAAACATAGGAGGAGGGATAGGAGAAGGCCTCCTAGAGGCTACCTTCACCCATCCACCCCAATGCACATCAGTTGGGTCCTCATCAGCCCTTGGAGCTTCAGCATCAATAGATAGCTCATCAGGGTTAACAGCAGCACCATGACAAAGGTTCCTCCTTGGACAGTTTTCAAAGACATGATCAGTAGAGCCATAAGAACCATACCCCTCAGGAAAATATTCGAACAAGATAGGATACGACTCCACTACACTATCTTCGTTCACCACATAAACTTTTTTTTTCAGCAATTAGAGTTAGATCCACAGAAACACATACATGAGGGTAACAAAACCTTGCCCCCTTAAAGTTGAAAGCAGACACTTTGATAACCTCACCTAAGCCATTCTCCACCACAATAGCCTTTAGGATATCATCATTCACATATTTAGAAGGGAGCCCAGGAAACCGCACCCACACATCCAATTTAGAGACAAGTTCGATCCAAGAATCGAATTCCAGCCTTCAAGGATGGAGGAGGAGTAACTGGCCAGCGACATGGAAGGGACGATTGTCCCATACCTAAGCCTTATCCTCAGCAATGTCAAAACGAAGCTCGAACCAGTTATTAGCAACTAGAATGAGCTGAAAGCCACCAAAGAGAGTTTTCCAAACATACCTTATCTTTTTCCTCACATCCTTAGCCTCCATAGGGTCTCCAATAATGGTTGAAAACAATGAAGATTGATTCAAGGAGGCTATGTTTTCCTGGACCCGACTTTGAAGAGCCATCAACCTCTCATGATTGATGCGTCGGTTCTTGATCTTTTTCCCAGCCTTCGTTTTCTTTTCAGAGTTGTTGCCATCCTTGGAGGTTAGATGCTCCTCAGTGATCTTGATGCCTTTCGGCATGACTGGTACATCATGGGGTTTAGACACTTTAGGGGTAGGATCTTCTACCCCCATGGGTTTTTTCCTCTATCAATTAGGGAAGGCGCCATTGCATTCACTAAAAAACAGAGAGATAGGTTAGAAAAGAGAAAATTTTTTGACAGAAAGAGAAGCTTTTGGGAGTGGAAAGAGAGCAGAGACTATCTCAAACCACACCCAAATATATAGAGAGAGCATCAACTGAGAATCCGAGAACAAACCTTAACATCGATCGATCGATCCACCCGATCACCAATAGAAATCACACAGCAAGCTTGCTTGAAGCAGGAGCACATCTGCAAATTCTTCCCTTTGCAGAGTTGAATGCCAATCAGAGGACACCAGACCCTCCAAACCAGATCGATTGTACAACGCCGATTTGGCCACGGAGGAGGTCAAAAAGACCAAACCATGATAAACCACTTCCATAATCCTCTCAAATCAGGATTTCCCGTACCAGGGACGAAGAGATGAAGCTCAAGGATGAACCCACAAGTTATCCCCAAATCTTGGCTTGTACGGAGATGTTCGAGAGACAGCACGTCTCTAAGGCCATCTCCCATGGTAAGTCAAAAAATGGGTTTTGGCCTAATTTTGCTCCCACCCTAGGTCAAAACCTATTTTATCCTTTTTATTTTTGGCCTATTTCTAAAAGAAAGGCCAAATTTGGCTTTCTCTTTTGGAAAGCCAAATGATATTTATTTATTTATTAATTTATTTTTAAGCGTTTAATATTTATGTAAATCTATAAATAATACAATTATAAACCTATATATTTTATAGTTATGGTTTTTAATTAAAAATAAAAGTTATTCTATTGTAAAGATATTCAAGAATTATTCAATATGACTATAATATTTGACATATTGGAATTATCATTGCATAAATAATATTTTTAGAAAATGACATTAATATTTTTTTATTATAGATTCATCAAAATTATAATAAAAAATAAATATTAATTTGCTTAAAGTACTAAAGAAGAAAAAACAAGTACAAATGAAACTACCAATTATTGAATTATGATCACATCTAATATTCTGGTAGATCTGCATTACTCTCTTCATAACCATTTCCTGTTCCGAAGCCACCACTTTGATCATCTTCATGTATATAGTTTTCATTACTCGTTCGAAAGTTACCATATTCATAATTTTCAATAGGTTCATTTGAAGAGTGAGATGATGATGATATTTGAGAAGAATTCATTATTTATTCAAATCGAAATGATAAAGATAGGATCAGATGACTTAAATGAGATGTGAAAGTTCTAAATTATATTAGTATTTATAAGAAATTTAGCCTGTCATAATTGGCCTACGGTGGAAACAATAAAACCGTATAATAGGCTAAAAGAGAATATTTTATTGAATATTCTCTTTTGGTAGGCTATTTCCCCTAGCCATTATGGCTTACGGGGGAAGATGCTCTAAGCACGTCTAAATGGCAATAGCTAATCAATCTAAGACAGATAGGGGTATCCTCAACCCAGAAGAGAAAGGGTCGATCAATAGGCGTGGATTTTTACGGGAGGGAGACTGCACAATCATGGTAGCTAGGGTTTTTTGGCCAAATCAAGTACTTCGAAATGGATAGAACGAAAGAGAGGAGTCCGGCGCGTAGAGCGCGTTCTTTACTCCACAAGAGTTTTCTCATTTTTTTTCTTCTAGTGGCTACATTCAGTATAATAGGTAATATTGAGAATACTCGTGTAGTTGCAACAAATAATCTATTCGTTTTCAACGAATAATTTTCAAAATCATCCATATATTGATAAAATCAATGAATATTGATAAAATCAAATACTATTTGTAATTTGATCAAATAATTTACAAATAAATCCATCAAATTCTTTCTAATAAATGCGAATACTCTTTGAAATCTCGTCGAATAATTTTTATGTTTATACATATTCGGTTTCAAAGAGTATTCTTATTTGATAAGAATAATTTGACAGGTTTATTTGTACATTATTCGTTGAAAAAGAAAAAAATTATTCAGTAAAAACATATGAGTATTCGTTTGTAAATTACTAATTATAGTTGATAGTTACTTTTCCATAAAGGACGAATTGTTCTTTTAATTAACGAAATTATTCTTCGATATATGATGAATTATTTGTTGATAGAGGACGAATTTTTTGTATAAATAATAGAATAATAATAAAGTCAATATATGATTTAGATAATACGTTTCGAAGGTCGGATACCTTCGTTCGGATGTTGCAATTCAGGTACGGGTCGAGGTTTCAAACCTCTAATCAGTCAAAGTTGCACAAATTCAGTTTAACGAAAGTAAAGCGGAAATATGATTTAGATACAAAAGCCACGGCAGAGCCGGGTCAAAACCAAAACAAAGTGAGTGATTGCCATTTGTCAAGTTAGAATATATTATCCGGATTCTTCAATTCGCCAAAGGTTTCCCCGTCACAGAAGCATGGAGCAACAAGAGCGGTACCTAACACTATCCACGAAGTCAGGCCTGGTGATCGCCTGCGGGTCCTCTGACCGTGCTGAGGCCACATAACATGCCTATGCCTAAATAAAAGATGACTAATGCGGTACAAGATTTAGATCACACTATCATGCCCCTAGTATATATATATAATATGCAGAAAAGAACTGTAAAGGGCCCAAGACAATGCCAAGTGGCATATCCCTCTCCTACCTCTGCACCCCTTCCCGTTAGTGCAGAGACTGGCCAGTTCGGGCTATAGCATAGCACTCTCTTCGTGGTGGTGCACTTCACCACGGTATCATCATATCATATCAAATCTCATCATCATATCATATCTCATCATCATATCATAAAATAAATAAAACATGCCCGATGGTGCTGGGCTAATCATATCATATCAAATCATCTCATCTCTTGCCCGATAGTGCTGGGCTATCATATCAAGCTCATATCGAGTCGATAGACTCAGGGCACCCAATGGGGCTGGGCTACCCTATGACCCTAGCAAAGACTCTAGGACTATCACAGACAACGACCGTTTTGTTTCAAACACACAAAGTAAACACATGCTCAGTTCAATGCAATCCTAACATGATACTACATGGCATGCTTTAATATGCAACAAAACTACACATTACATGACACATCAGGCAGGAGGTCCAGGTTACTGAGTAAGTCCCGTAGGATACTTACCTGTTGATGCAGAACAGCAAGATAGCACAAGCAAGGGCCCAAATGTAAGTCCAAAGCAATCCAAAAGCATTACACACCTATCATCAAGTCATTTCCATAAGCTACCAGACCAACATTCATACACACGAACCAAAGTTCTCAACATTCTCAAACCTGACCGATAGTAAAACCGTTTTCCAAAATCTTCCCGATACGATCAAATCGACCAAAATCATTCCTTCAAATCAACTCATTGATAAAATCATATCAACCATATCTTCCAAACTCTTAAATCCAAAATTAAGTCAACTCATATTCAAAATAATTCCTCAATTCATACTTGGCCAATTTCCGACATTAAACATTTAAATCCTTAAGGTCAATTTCTCAAAATCATAGTATAGCAATAGTTCCGGCATGTTTCTCTTCAAAATCCTTATCTTAAAATCAACTTACAAATCATTATATAATAACACTTCTCAAGGAATATTTAAATAAAATAAAATTGCCAAAATCACTCCATTTTAATAACCCACATTTATAAATCAAAATACTAAATTACTTTATCATATTTTAAAACACATCCCAAAATCATCATATAACATCATGATAATATATAACGATTAATATTACTTTTAAAACCTTCTATGATATTTTAATATTTCAGAATATATATATATATATACTTTCATTTTCCTAAAATCAGAAAAATAAAACATATAACATAAATGTATAAATATATATATAACATAACATATAACCTATATACAACACAATTAAAAAAACACAACCCACCAGCCCAAAGAAAAGGCCCACCCGAAGAGAAAAGAAAAGGGCCCGATCCCCGCAGCCAAACCCAGCCCAAAGACCCGGATTTCCAGCCCCAACCCGCATCCACGCTGACAGAAATAACCCAAACATTTCTCTCTTTAAAACCATAAGACCCGGCCCAAACCTTCAAGCCCACTCCCTTTGTCTTCAACCCAGCACCCGAAATTTCATAAATAAAAGAGGGGCCCCAGTGACGTGGCGGAGGAGGTGGCAATGAGGATGGCCCACCATGCCTTCTCCCTCCCCAGATTAATGAACCCATCTTCCAGAACGGCACAGCGACGACGGAGAGGGGCGGGAGAAAAAAGAGGTGAGTGCTCAGGCCACCGGAGTCCTTTCGGCCCCAAACTTCCTTTCGGCCCCAAACTAGGGACGAAGGGAAGCGGCTCGGCGACTCCGGGATCCCTCTGGGCTCTTGGCTCGCTGCTGGGCTCGCCGGCGTCGAACACTACTAAAATAGTTTGATATAGGGACGGATATTAGAGACGAATTTTACTTGTAGCTAATTATGTCCCTATTAGGGATGAATTTTGGAACAAAATGTGATAATCGACGCAAATTTGAAACAAATTAGCGTAGCGTCGGTAATTTTGTTACTAATTGCAATATCCGATAATAGGTTCCTAAATCCATTCCTAATGGGAACATGGTGAAATATCGTGTCTATCTTTGACTCTAAATAGCAACATATATAGAAACCAATTTATATTTCGTCTCTATATAGAGACGAATAGAAAAGTGCGCCTAAATTCCTTTCTAATTACTGATGAATATAGGGATGAATGAGCGTTCGATGCAAATTCATTAAAAAAGTAAACAAGCGTTACAAAAGTTAATCCCAATTCCATCTCCAATTTTGTCCCTGAATCTGTCTCCGAATCTGTCTCTGAATCCGTTTCTGACCGTGTCTCCGAATCCGTCCCCTAAATCCGTCCCCGACTCCGCCCCTGAATTCGTCTCAGATATAGTCCCCACAAATCTGCCCCCGCATTCGTCCCCAAATCCGTCCCTGAATTCACCCCCGAATTCGTTCCTGAACCCGTCCCTGAATCCGTCGCTGATGTCGTCCCTGAATCTGTCTCTAATTAGGTCATTAGGACGAAAATCAATTTATAGCTAATTAGGACGAAAATCAGCCAATTTAATTTCTTCATCTTCCTCCATAATATCACGACGTTTCTATCAATCATAGATCTTCCTGTGGATAATTCGATGTAAGTATATATACCTTAAGATTTGTATATATTTATTCGTTTCGATGACATAAGTATATGTAATATTCGAATGTTTGAATTATATGATAAAAATTCATGGATCATGGTAGGGTTTTATAGTATTACTCAATTGCATACTTATTGAAAAGACTAAATTTATAAATATATATGTGTGTGCAGAAAACAATGAATAATCGTGCTTGGATGTATGATATGTACTTGCCGAATTTTGATGGCATAAAACCTGAATATTATGAAGGGGTTGATGAGTTTGTGAAATTTGCTGCTTCTCAAGAACATTACATGGATGGAGACAAGATAAAATGTCCATGCAAGAGGTGTCGAAATTGTAAATTTAAGGTTGCAAGTAAAGTCAAGGACGACTTATATCACCATGGGTTTGTGAGTGATTATTACCAATGGACTGCACAGGGTGAGTCGATTGGTGCATCAAATGAGGAAGAACTTTATGAGAGTAACCCACGAGAATTGAATCCAGAACAAAGAATGGTATTTGATTTGGCTGGGCCTAATTTTGTTACCCCGTCGTGGTTTAATGAACCTAATAGTTGTGGAGGTAGAGATGACTACCCTGGAAATCTGAGAACGGAACCTTCTGAGACAATTAGCAATGTCAATGACATGGAAGAAGACGCAGGACCAACCGATATTGATAGGATGTCCCAACGTTTTTGGGATGTGCTTAAAGCAGCTGAGGAACCGGTGTGGCCTGGATGTTCTACACATACACAATTGTCTTTTACTGCAAGGCTTATGAGTTTGAAGTGTGAATATAATGTGCCTCAAAGCGTCTTCAATGGTTTCGTCCAATTGTATGACGAGGTTTTACCTCCAGGTCATAAGATTCCAACCAATTACTACCAGGCAGAGAAGTTGGTTAGTAATTTAGGTTTGCCGATGGAGAGAATAGATATGTGTCCCAATGGTTGTATGTTATATTGGAAGGATGATGTCAGCAAAGAATCTTGTAAATTTTGCGGGCATTCCAGGTTCACAAGTAATGAGAATAAGAGCACTCCGTGTAAAGAACTGTTTTACTTGCCTCTAACCCCACGTCTGCAGAGATTATATGCATCTGAGGCTACAGCTGGCCATATGACTTGGCATGCGAATCATGTACCGGAGGAGGGGATGATGAGTCATCCTTCAGATGGAGATGCATGGAAGATGTTGAATACAATGCATCCTAGTTTTGCTAATGAGCCTCGAAATGTTCGTTTTGGTTTGTGCACAGATGGTTTTGCCCCCTTTACTAAATCGGGTCAAAACTATTCTTGTTGGCCAGTTATTATTACTCCTTACAATCTTCCACCCAATATGTGTATGAAAACAGAATATATGTTTTTGACATTGGTCGTGCCAGGTCCTCGAAATCCTAAGAAGTTGATTGATGTGTGTCTGCAACCTTTGATCGATGAGTTAATGCAATTATGGGAGTCCGGGGTGACCACTTATGATGTGTCAAGGAAGGAAAATTTTATTATGCGGGCAGCTCCACTTTGGACGATTAGTGACTTTCCCGCATATGCTATGTTATCAGGATGGAGTACTGCTGGAGAGTTAGCTTGTCCAATATGTATGGAAAATTCAGATGCTTTCCGATTACATTATGGTAGAAAGGCTTGTTGGTTTGATTGTCACAGACGATTTTTAGAAGCAAATCATCCCTGGAGAAAAAATAGGAACCAATTTCGGAAAAATGTTGTGAGAACATCGCCACCACCTCCGATGCTGACTGGGAATGAAATTTGGGAACGGGTGCGTCACTTTTCAACAGCCATTGAGGACCCACTGAATAATCCGCCTGGTTATGGAGATTCTCACAAGTGGACGAAGCAAAGTATTTTTTGGAGGCTTCCATATTGGAAAGATCTTTTAATTCGACATAACATTGATGTTATGCACACAGAGAAAAATGTATTCGATAATATTTTTAATACTGTGATGGATGTTCCTGGGAAGACTAAAGATAACTTGAATGCACGGAAAGATATTCGACTACTTTGTCGCCGTCCGGAGCTTCAAGTAAATGACGATCATAAAGGGGCAAAGCCAAAAGCAATTTACACTTTGACGAGGGATGAAAAGAAACATGTTTGTCAATGGTTGAAGTCTGTGAAGTTTCCCGATGGTTATGCATCTAATTTGGGGAGATGTGTTCAAAAAGATAATTGCAGTCTCGCAGGGATGAAGAGTCATGATTGTCATGTGTTTATGGAAAGACTCATTCCGATTGCTTTTAAAGAGTTGTTATCTATATCTGTTTGGAGTCCTTTGACTGAGCTAAGTCTCTTTTTTCAGTCAATTTGTTCATCCACTTTGTCTACTGATCACATGAGACATTTGCGGTCTACGGTGCCTGTAATATTATGTAAGTTGGAACGTATCTTTCCGCCTTCATTCTTTGATTCCATGGAGCATTTAGTTGTGCATTTGCCGTATGAAGCTCAAATAGGAGGACCGGTGCAATATCGATGGATGTACCCTTTTGAGAGATATTTGTATCACTTGAAGCGCAAAATTCTGCAAAAGAACCATGTTGAGGGATCGATATGCATGGCTTACTGTCGTCAAGAGTCGTCTAATTTCTCTGTGCATTACTTTCCATCTCATGTTCCATCTAAATTGAGGAGATCAGCGAGAAATGATGCATTTGAAGGCGATGAAAATACTCTTTCTATTTTCAATTATCCTGGTCAGAGTGGCGGCAAAGCAAAAACAAGGTGGATGACGGTGGAAAAAGAGTGGAATGCTGCACACACATACGTATTGCTCAACTATCCGGAAGTGCAATCATACATCAGGTATATTTTGTATTATATTAATAATGATATACTTTGTTTTGTTTGGATTAAGAATTATATTTATAATTGATATGCAGTATATTTGAGTCAGAAATAGGCATGGTTGATGAGGATATTGTCGAGAAAGAGTTTGCGGGATGGTTTAAAAAATATGTAAGTGTACCTTGGTTTTTTGCTTTCAAATAAGTTTAGAGTTGGATTATTAATCTGGTATATCTATAAATGTATATTTATCACCTATATATATATTGTAATGATATATTTGTATAAACATTGCAGGCACTAAATGAGAACAATGGAGTCCATACAAATGAGCTTTTGTGGAGTTCTGCATGTGGTCCGAGTGTCAAAGCTAAAAGTTGGACCACCTACAAAGTTAATGGATACAAGTTCCAAACAGTGGGGAATAGTGTCGGCAAGTCAACAATGAATAATGGAGTATGTGTTACAGGGTCTAATCAGGAAAATGTTGAAACAAACTTTTATGGTCTTCTAGAAGAAATCATCGAGCTTGAATATCCTCGTTCACATAATAATGAAAATAAGATTGTCTTATTTAAGTGTAAATGGTTTGATCCATCTGAAAGAGGTACAAGAGTTCATCGAGAGTACCGTTTTGTGGAAGTAAATCACAAGAGACAATATCAAAAGTATGAACCATTCATACTAGCACAACAAGCGGTGCAGGTATTTTACACAGAATACCCAAGAGCAAGGAACGAACAGGCAGATTGGAGGTATGTATGCAAGACAACTCCCCGAGGGAGAATAGCAGAACGGTGGACTTCTACCACCCCCACTACAGCTTATCAATCTGATGAAATCATCACTCCTGATCTTTATGTACAAATAATGGCAGACAATGTGCCAACAAGTTTGCGTGATCCATCAAATGTAGTCAATGATGTTGTGGAGGAGTTTGTGGAGCCTGATGATAGTGATGAGGAGGAAGCATTGTTCAACACCAATGATGGAGTAGAGTATGAAACAGAGCCCTCTGGTGATGAAGATGTTGGATCTGTTGATTCGCAAGATGAAGAATAATCACAATAACACATTATAGCATCAATTAATGTAGGATTGTATTTTCTTATTAGTTTAAGTTGTCTACTTTTGGTAATTGATTGAAAATAATGGCTTGCATTTGCTTTGTTAATTGTCAACATCTTCTAAACTTTTAAATATATTTCTGAAGTAAAGAAAGTTATTTGTGTGCTTTGTGACTCAATTTGGACTCCTGACTCGTAAGGACTTCGGCATTAATTGGAGCTATTATTTTATACTCCGTATTAAGACTTCTCAAAGTTTACAATATCCTTAAAGCCTATGTGGGATTCGAACCCACATGAATGTGTATAACACAAATGCTCTACCATTTGAGCTAATAGGCTATTAAATTCAATTAAAAAAACTAATTGCAAGAATTTATTCATCTAGTGTTTTTAGAACCATAAATACTAGGCAGAACAAACCTGCATAACAAGGAACATCCAACTGCTGTCATAACCAGGAAAAACTAATTGCAAGTTTCTATTGATACAGTTGTTGTCACAAAGGTAATAGTACCAACTGCTGTCATAGATACATTTCCCACAGTTTCTGTCATACCCTACACTTCTTTGTTTCAATGCATAGAAAATCTGCATGACCCATCTTTTCGTCTGTTTGAAGATGGGTTCACAGATAGATATGTAAAGTGCAGAAAGTGCAAGGATCTGACAGTAAGAAACCTGCCAGGTTGAGGACTCCACTAGGTTCATGAAGGGCGAAAGTTAACTCTTCGTTCCAAACCGGGTTCAGGCAGCTCTTAATCACTTTCTGTCATTGCAAACTTTTGTGCACAAATGAACAATGTAAGATTAAAGTTCAAGCCTTCATTACTAAAACTAGTTCTACTGCTACAGCGTACAACACTACTAACTGATGTCAAAAACAATGCATTCCATATGGTATAAATTGACAATTTTACACTAGTGCTCGTATTTCATTGGAAGGATTAACTTACATAATAAAGAAGATAACAAATGAATAACGTGACTATGTACACTACACAAAAGTGAATCCAGAGCCTGTCACAGTAGCCAAATGAAGTTCATAATGTCACTCTTTCTAGTAGTTAGTCTTAAAAATAAGTAAATTTAACATGAAAAAAATAAAAGGGATTTACTTCTTTGAGCCACCTGTCTACATTGGAGATTGTGAATATGTCCAAGGAATCGCTAGAGATAATCGCAATGTTGAACTCCTCGAGCTGATCACCAAAGTAATTCACCAGAAGAAGAATGAAGACACCAAAGTAATATAAAAAGTCTAGAGTTTATACTGACAGATGTCAGAAGAGCAAAAACAAGCATGTCTATATAGAATTCTCAAGATCCCTGCACAAGATATCAAGATGATCTATTGATCTGTGCACAAACTCCATATCCTAAGTGCAGATATGTTTCGTCTTAATAAGCTGTCAATTGGTTGTTTCAGACATGATTTCTCATAAGATCAACTTGGTAGTTTTATCTTTCAATAAAGAAATTTTAAGAAAAAAAAGTGTTTCTGATTCATTTGCTCGCACAACTAATACCAGGCCAATCTAATACGATTCTGATTGACATGTTTGATATGAAAAGCAAACTAAAAAGTAAAACTCATCTTATCCTAACTTGATTAAATATCCAGATGAAGACACTGGAAAAAAAATCAAATTTATATAAACAAAGAAAGTATAAAACTCACCTGGTTCAAACTAAATTGATAGATTCCCACATGATGTGGTAGCTAAAATGGAAGATAATCGAAGATTCCGGTTTTGTTGATCCAGGTGTTTATCTGTCGCAGGCTCGCAGCAATTTTAGTTCTCAATGGTTTGACCCAACCGATCAAATAAAGAACATGAAAAATTAACAGTGGCAGAGAATTAAAGAATTATAAATTGAGGTTACCTTAACATGGCATGAACAAGGTGCCAGACTTTGATAGGCTCGCTTTCCAAGATCAATTTGTATTGAGATGCTTGCCTCTGAGAGATCAACACCAGAACTCTGCAACGCTTGTGTCAGATTAGTCAATAACCCGTTTCACAACAATAAAACTTTGATTAGGCATCAGAAGCTCAAGCTGATAATGAGAGCAAAAGAGAGCATGATTTGAGAGTCGAGACATATAATGAACTGAATATCACCAATATAACAAGGTCAGCGAGTCCTAGCATACTCACTCAAAAGAATAAGGTCTGGAGACTTGTTTGTTTCTAATGAACAACTAAAAGAAACAAAGTAGCTGCAACAAAAGAATAATAAAATCCCACAAGTAAATTCAATTCAACTACAACAATGCAGAAATGAGCTCTACAAAAAAAAAGGGAATTAAATCGGAAAGAGATGAAGAACACAGATGCAAAGAACAAAATCACGGACAAATGAAAGGGTGAAGAACGCACAGAAGTAGAGAATCAACAACCAAGAGCCAAAAGAAGAAGATAAGAGAGGCAAAAAGGTGAGGAATTGAATTGAAATTATTGAGCTGAAGGAAACAAAGGATTACCTAGAATCCTGGACCCAGGGACGAGAAGAGAAACCCACCTGCAACAAACGATCACAAAATAAGCGACCCAAAATCGAATCGGGTGTTCATCCCTAAAATTGATCAGATGATAATAAAATGACGGCAAGAGGCAGAGAGTCGGAGGCCAACAACAAAGACACAGTGGCGGCGGCCGGAAGGAAGAGGAAGAGGATACGACACGCGACCTCGATGAACAGCCCAAATCAACCCAAAACAGCAATAGGAAGCAACCCAAAAATTGAAATTGAATCAGACCAAAAACCCACACCTTGATAGATCAATTGCAAAATCAAATGGGAAATTGGAGGGGAAGAGTCGGAGTCGGAGGCGGAGGCGGAGGCGAAGGCGCCGGCGACGGCAATAACGGACGAGACATCGTGCGTGATAACTGAGACAAGGGAGAGGGGTTTAACATTATGAGGGGGTAGGGTGGCTCATCCGGGTCGACCCGACCCGACCCGACCCGAACATTCCGGGTGGGGGTCAACCCGAAGGCCCGGGATTTTTAAAAATGCGACCCGTCACCCGACCCGAACCCGAGATTTGTAATTCCGGGTTTTTCGGGTCGGGTCACGGGTTCACCCGAAAACCCGAGTTTTAAAATTTTGTTAGTTGTTAGAAAATTACAAAGGATTTTATTTTACTTTTCATCCGCATATTAGTTATTCGTGAATCAAAATTAAATAAAAAGGATTTTTTAAGGGTATATGTAATTGTAAATTTGTAATTGTAAATAAAAAGGATTTTTCATCCGCATGTTAGTTGTTACAAAATTAAATTTGCAATCAAAATTAAATAAAAATGCGATCGTGATTCGTGAATCGTATATGTAATTGTAAATTTGTAATCAAAATTAAATAAATAGGATTTGTTTTTTACTTTTCATCTGCATATATATATATATATATATATATTTTAAGGGTGGGGTGTCTAATAGAGCACACACAACAATAATTTTTTTTTTTAAATCCGGGTCGGGTCAAACCCCGAGACCCGCGGGGTCTGACCTCGACCCGCCCGTTGACCCGATATTTCTTAAAATTCGACCCGAGACCCGACCCCTAGGGGTCTCGGGTCAACCCCTACCCCGTGTTTTCCGGGCCGGGTCGGGTCCATTTTGAGCCACCGTATGAGGGGGGGGGGGAGGTGAACAGTGGAAGGGAAAAACTATAATTAATTTTACGAAAATCTCTTAGATTAAAGAGAGAATTTATAAGATATGTACTCGTGCTTTTAATTTAATATAATATATAAAGAATTACATATAGGTATCGATTATTTATTAATTCAATATTTTGAACTAAACCCCTTGGTTAGAAAATCTATATAAAATACTAAAACAGAGGCATGAAACGGGCTCTGGTGCGATCTCGCATCCACGGAATTTTCTGGATTAAAGCGGGATTATTTTTGCTTACGTGGCATTTTCTGGATTAAAGTGGTATTATATTTCTGGCCCACATCAATTAATAAACGAATATAGTTAGCTAAAAACTTATCTTTTAAGATCAATAATCTACCCAATATAACTTGAATTAGTTGTTATACATATTTATTATTTTCATGCTTTTGTTAATAAACTATATTATTTATTATTTTAGATAATTTTTATACGTGAGATTTTTTTTTGTTTATAAGCACAAGCTAATTTCATTTTTTTTAAACAGCTGCATGCCTTGATTTTTGCATCGACTTTAGTATTTATCCACATGTCATCATATATGTTCATTTTAATTGACAATTAAATATTTAACATTAATTTTTTAATTAATTATATATCTTCATGAATATTTCAACCATTTTTTAATAAGAGAACAAACATGATTAATCTAGACTCAAACATATGTTTACATTCTAAAAAAATAACACAATTGAAGATTATATATTTACTTTGTATGGAGTAGTAATTTATATTAATTCAAAGATGGTTTATATAATAGAATTTATTAACAAATCGCACAACGGGCGAATAATAAAACTAGTATAGAATATATTAAGGGAAAAACTATAATTAATGTGATGATGTCACCTCTTCAAACTTACTTTTCATTAAAATTATATATTAACATTAATATTAATATTAATTCAATGTTTTGCATTGGATCACTGGTGAGAAAATGGAGTATATAATGAATTGAAAAAAAAATGATCAAATATATCTTTGCATAAGGAGGCGATATGTGGTAGTAAGATTATGGGTTCAATATATATATATATTGATAGATAGATAGATAGAAAATTCAATTTGTAGAAATTAATAAATTTTATTAATTTAAAACAAAAGGCACAACTTCTATTATTTTACTTAACATGCTAATTTTTATTTTATTTTCTCAAAAACTAAATAGGTTAGAAGCTTTAATCTACAATCATTAAACCAAAATCATACTTTGGATAATTTAATAAGATCATTATATTTTGATGTATATAAACCAAAATTTTGAATTTTTTTATGTGTATATGATAAATTAATAAAATTTGATGGGTATATGAATATATATCCAATTATATAGGTATATCAACAAATCGTAATGATTCATTCATATGAGCCAAAATCGTCTATTCTATCTAAAGGCTATTTTTTCAATCTATATATATATATCACATAACCTTAATATATATATGCAAATATATTTTTAGTCAATTTTTCATATTATACATAATATTAATCCATATCGAACTAGGAAATACAACTTCCTTTAATATATAAGAGTAAAAATTTGATACTGTATGAAAGAATCTTGATATTACATACTCAACTCCCTATCTCAAAATATACATCGTTTGACCTTTTAACCTATTTTATAATAAATCTATATATAAACAATTCATTCTACCTAAAAATAATATATAATTTTTATATGCATCAGCTTATAATACGTAATTATCATATGTTGCAGTATGATTAAAAACAATTTTCACCTTTTGTATTTACTTTATACTAAATAGTAAATTTTTTTTTGTCAAAAATATTATTTAAATATATTCTAAATTATGAATTTTATAATATTATAAATACCGCAAACATGGCTACACTATAGTACATTGGTATAATACACAGATGGTAAGATTACAATAACTAAAAAAATAAGAGGGAATTGAAAGATTAAGGAGGGAACTGAAATAATTGAAACCAATTTTATCTTCAAATTAATCAAAATCAAATCCCTATATTTTTGGCAAATACCCACCACCAGTACGGCCTTCCATATCTTCTTCACCGTTCCTCCTTGATTGCCATCTTCACGCTCTGGCGATGCCGTCCATGGAACCGGCTCTCTGCTAGTCGGAATACATCTCAAGCGTCCCTGTAACATCTTCATTTGGCGGTGCACCCATATCCGAAATCGCCTCTCCGCTGCCTCGTTCTCTCCGTTCCTCCTCGTCTAGATTTCGATTCATCTTTGGCTCCTAGTCATGGCTCGTCATATTGCTTATTCAGCCAGGTTTGTTTGTGTTTTATGCATTGTTATTCAACAAAATTTGAAATTTGTGGCAATTTCTTAAAATTGATCGCATCAATTGATTTTAGGGTTCAATTTCATAAATTCATTGACCCAGTACGTTTTGTGTTTTGTTTTATGCTATTCGACTATGCTGTTTGATTTTATGCTGATTTTATTTTTCTGATTTTTTTCGACCATGATTTGTTCTTTTATGTTGTTCGACTATGATCTGCTTGACTATGAACAGTTTTTGTTTTCAGTTACATTTCAAGCAAAAGATCTCAACTTGAGGATCCTCTTGTTGTTTGTTCTCATGTGCTGCCTACGGGCCTGGTTTTGTTAGCTGTGTTGCAGAGGCTTAATACTTTGCTGTGATGAGTTTATTTTGTTCATATGACAAGTTGCCAACACAATTTCATATTGTCACCTAATTTTTTTTTAATATGTCCGGTGTAGCCTTTGTGCCACCCAGGGAGATGTTGTCTGAATTTAAATGGCTACCAATACCATAGCTGTTGTTTTTGGATGGACTTCATGACCACTGTGACCTTGTGTTGATTCTAATAGTAGTATGTGTCCATCCGGCTTCGGCCCCGTAGACTATGTTGTTTTTCCTAGACTTTTGCTTGCTCTATGCAGAGAGGGTTAATTAGCTTCTTTCTAACATTACACTTGATCCTTTGTTTAGGTAATGTCTTTCCTAAATTTCCTTCCATTGTATACTAATTTACCTTAATCCAAAAATTATATATATATATAAGAAAAAACCTAGGGGCAACAGATGAACCTTACAGCAAAACTAAACATAATATGTAGGATATATATTTTTCTTCCATTGTATACTAATTTCCTTCCATTGTATACTAACATTACACATGTTTCAATTTAAAGTTTAAAAACTAAACATAAGATGTAGGATATATATATTTTTATTTTTAGTATTGAAGAAGCGTTTATTAAATTAGGGGCCTTAATTTCTTTTTCTTGTCCCGGGCCTCCAAAATGATAGGATCGGCACTGGTTTCCTGTTTGTTTTTTTTTTACCGAGATCGACCTTGTTATGTACTCTTAACAACCTCTGTGCTGAGCTTCTGTATAGATATTGTGTACTGTTTTTTTTTTTAAATCAACCTTGCTGTTAACCTTGCCCCAGGTGAACCTATTATTGTTATTAATTTTTTTTGATTAGAAAGCCTAACTATGAATTTTTTTACTACCTTGTCTTTCATTTGTAATTTGGTATATTTACGAGACATTTGAAATTTGTTATGTTTCTAAGCTATTATTGTTATTAATTATTATTTGTCAGAGGGAGAGGAATAAGATCCGTGGCCTTAATACCTCGGCAATCCTCATCGAACGTTGAGGCCTCTCCGCCTAATAATGTAGTCTCCCAAGAAGAACCTTCTTCTGCGCCTACTGTGCATCCAAATATGTCTACTCAGAATGCACCAGATGACCAACCTAATATCGTAGTATCACAGCCAGACCGTTCATCAGTGCATAATCTGCAGCCAACTCCTTTGGCTCCTACTACAGATTCGGGAACTCGGTCACGACCATCAACACCTACGGTGCCTCAGAACAATGAAGAAAGTGCTCCACTCCCAACCGACCTATCAGACACAAAGGAGCCAATTGAAGTTATAGGAAAAAAAAAAGTGAGTTCAATCCTACACTACCAAATATGTAATTATAATTATTATGTTGTACATACTACTAATTCTGTTTTTTATAATTAAAATGATTAGATTGGATGGCCCTGGGAGGGATGCATTAATTCATATTGTACATTCCCATTTTGACGGCCCGTATACTTGTTGGGGTGAAGTTGCAGATGGAACACACAAACAGTGGTGGACAATGTTCAAGGTATGCATCAAATCTACTCACTGTAATGGTTAGCTGATCTTACATGCATTTATAATGTTTTCAATTAAAATGAAGGTAATTTGATTTATAAGGTAAATATGCTTCTTAGTTAGGGGTAATTTAAAGATATGGGCTTGTTGACTTGTTACATTGTTAATCATATCAAATAAGTGTATTACAAACTTACTTGCCGTATAGGTCCATACACACCACTATATTTACTATATATTTCACTTATGTAGAAACAATGTCGATGGGACAAGGGTCGATTCTCGGAAGAACGGGTTTATAAAGCATTCAATCACGAAGGTAGTAGACATCTCGGTCGTATATTACAGAATGCTCGCGATAAGAAACGTAGACCGGTGTGGATTAAAGAAAAGATCTGGGATGAGATGTGGGTCAAATGGAAATCGCCTGAATTTCAACATAAGTCTGAGGTGAACAAGCGTAATCGAGCTATCGCAACGGAAAAGGGTATCCCCCCTTATCGAGGTGGATCGATAACTACTACAGCCCATAGGAACAAAATGGTAAATATCATTTGATTTTATATTTTCTATGTGCGCATTTGAGGCATTCAAGCACTATTTCATTTAATTTTGTAATATTATAAATGTATATAATATTTTTTTACAAGTGCAAACTTCATGATTCTTCTTGCAGAAGGCTAAGGATGGACAAGAACCATCACCAAAAAAGTTATTTGAGAGATGCTATAAAAGAAAAAAGGATGGTACTTTGAGCGAGAAGTGCCAACAAATTGTGGTAAAAGTTTTTTTTTTTTTGTCTTCTATGTGTTAGATTGGAATGCAATAATATGAATTTTTTCCAGTGTAAAGTGAAGTGCAAGCATGCTCAATTTGAACGTGATTTCCATATACGTAGGTAGTGACAGTAGGTAGATTAAACCTGATTCATAAAAATATAAACTTAGGTAGTAGAGTACACACCTTAATGGGAATTATTTACAAACCAGTATTGTCTTTAGTTTGCTCAATGTTGTTTTCCATGTGTGATTATTGTATTTTTTTTCTTATGACATTGATCTAGATGGTAAACCACGCATATTTAATTGAATGATCGTATTTCTAAGTTCACTGACATTAAACTGAAGTGTAATTTCTTTGAATTGCAATAATCAGTCTACGTTTTAAGTGTGATTGTTTATATGGTTAATCCCCCTGTTTTATACTTGCTCATTCTTCATTTTTTCATCTCACTTGAAATTTGAAAAGAGAGTAAATCTTATTGTTTTTCGTTTCATAGGAAAATTATGACACATTGCTTGAAGAAGCAACACAAGATGCTCCGGACAGTGAGGCACCTCCCTTGGTTGATAAGAATGAAATATGGTTGAAAGCAACCGGTGGTTCAAGAAAAGGACAAGTTATAGGCATGGGATCTGAGTCTGAATCCATGTTGAAAAGGGCTCGCAATGTGCGTGGTGCTACATCCCTTGGTGCAGGTGGATCATCTGAAGTATCTGAGTCTATGAGAGAGGACATGATGACTCATCTATCATCATTGCAGGCACAAATTACACATGAAATGGCAAGCTTGAATGAGAAAATGACAATTGTGCAGAAAAACCAAGAAGAAACAAGGAAAGATGTGACCAACTTGGCAGATACTATGCAACGAAACCAAGATCAAGTAAGAGAAGATATAACCAACATAGAGGCTTATGTGGATAACTCTGTTGATGCAATGCGGAGTGAGACAAGTCTCAACAATGATTTAAGAGATCAAAGTCTTCAAGAGACCATTATCAACTCGGTTAAGGAATTCTTTGCTAAACAATCTTCTTAGCTTTTCTTTAGAAACATTTGTTATATGCATTAGAGATTAATTATTGGCTAAACAATTTTATTAGGATTTATTTGATGTTTATACTAGTTCAATACTTTATGTTAGTTTATCAAGAATTATTTGATTGGTTTATAAATTCAATTTTCATTGACAATTGAATATTTATTTATGAATGACAAAGATTTGGAGCGGATTTAGGTATAGAAAGTGAACTGCATTATGGATTACGATAGACAAATATAGAGACAAATTTAGGAACAGATATAGGGACGAATATAAGAATGAATTTTGGGACAAATAGGGGGACAACTATATAGGGACGAATTTGTGGGACAAATATGGAGATGAATAAATGGATGAATTTGGGATCAAATAGAGATGAATATAGAGACGACTTTAGGGATACGTTTAGCGACAAATATAGGGATGAATTTTGGCACACGTATAGAGGTGACTATAGGAACGAATTTGTGGACAAGTATAGAGACAAATATAGGAATGAAGTTCGAGACAAATATAGATGCATATATAGGGACGTATTTGGGGACAAGTATAGAGACGGATATAAAAACTAATTTGGGTACAAGTATAGAGACAAATATAGGAACAAATTTGGGGATAAATTTAGAGGCGCTACTTAGGGTGATTTCATGGCAGAAGTAGAGATGAATGTTGCGACGAACTTAAAGACCAAAATAGGTATATGTTTTGTGATTGTTATAGGGACGGATATAGGGACAAAAATAAGGACGGATATAAGGCGTCACAATTATGGTTCCTATTGGGGGCATTCTAAGTCGTATCGGAAGTCGTTGGTAATAGCGAAGGAATTGGGGATTAATTTAAAACACATCCCTAAATTTGTCGCTACGTGTCGTTGCTATTTACCATCGCTATGTTTAGGGACAAATAGTCGATTCATCTCTAAATTCGTCCCTAACGTGATTAGGGACGACCATTTGTCCCTGAATCTATTCCTAATGGTCGTCCCTATATCAGACTATTTTAGTAGTGGAAGGGTAGGGTGGTCCCTGCTACTTCTGTGCTCGGGTGGCGCCCCAAGAGAGCTCGGCGAAACAGAGGAGGCGGAGGTGGACACTGGAGGTCGCTGGAAGCAACTGGTGGCGGCGGCCGCGGCTCGCTGGCGGCGATTACTGGAGGTGGAGCTGGCTGCCGGTTGCATAAGGAGACAGGGGTGAGGGCTGTCGGAGACATGGAGAAAAGGAGGAAGGTTTGTTTAGATCTTTTGCTTCAATCTTGGAGGGGGATAAGGCAGGGAAGAGGAAAAAATCAAGAGGCTGTTTTGTGTGTTTGTGTGGGTTGTTTGGTGGGGAAAATCAGACCTTCAAGAGAGGGAGTGAGGGGAGGCTTCACTACTGTAATCAATTAGTGATGGGTTGCAGAGGATTTTGGCATTTTTCCATCTTTGGAGGGGCAAGAGGAGAGGGGGGGAAATGCAGAGGACATGGGTGTTGATCCAAAAATGGGAAGGAAAGCATGCTGAGCTGCAACCGAGAGGGAGGGGGAGAGAGAGAGAGAAATAAAAGAAAAGGAAAAGAAAATAAAAGAATTGGGTCCACTAAAAAAATTCAAATTAGCGGAAAAGACTCGAAACCCGCTCGCCCGATCGAATCCCGACTAAGTCAAATATAAATAAGATTTAAATTACAAATCTCAATATAACGGAATTAAATAAATTTTATCAAACTCGGAGCTCGAAGGCGGAAGTAAATCCGTTAAAATCTAAATTCTCAAAACGATGACGGAATGTCTTTAAAATCAACTTACGCTCGAGGACGGATTTTCTCACATTTTTACTGATTGAATAAAATAATAATTTATTTACTCAAATATAATAATATAGAATAAATTCAGTCTTTACATTTGTTTCAGTTGAAATTTTAACTTTATGCGGTTTTTTGATTGCTTGTTTAATTAACTTTATGTTATTTGTTTATTATCCACTTAATTAAATTTATGTTGTTTTTTAAATTTTATGTGTCTCACAATAAATAAATAAATAAAATAACAATTGGTTTAAACATCATTCAGATTTTTCTAGAAAAAAAAACATGTACCACACGCACAATACAATGAGGGTAGGTTGGTTTTCTGTGGGATCCATGTTTTTTTTATTAAAAAAACAAAAATAGGGACTAAATCTCCACTTTCTATTTCACACAATTTAAGGGCTCATATTTGTTCACAAATTATATCCTAAGGAGTGTTCACAAAAGATCTACTCTCTCTATATATATATATAGAGAGAGAGAGAGAGAGATGATGGATCATATGTTAACACCTCTTATGGTGTATCATGTTAACAAATTTTTCGCTGATTTTTTGCTGATCCATTCGGGAATTAGGAGAAGAGTTGGTGAATATCTTGATGTGTTGATGGAGTTACTTTGATCGAGTGGAAACCTTGTGTTGGGCGATTCATTTGTACTATATAGAGATGGTTGTTATGTGCTTATTACTTGGGACCTAAGGATGATATAATTCACTTAAGGGTAAAAGATAAGAAAAGAAAAGAAAAAATGAAAAAAATCATCATCAAAAGAAAAAATGAATGAGTTTGTGTGATTTTTTTGAAAAGTATGCTTCTATTGTATTGTATCGTATTGTATTGTATTGTATTGTATTATGAAGGAGTACTTGTTATAGGAATGGTTTGTGAAGTGTTTTGGTAATGGTGTTTTTCCAGTTGTCTACTAACCTTTTTCTCGGATTTTTAGCACAACATAGGCTAAATATTTTCATACCCTATGTTCCTACCATGTCCCCGTTACAACCCTTCAAAAGACCTCGTGATTTTGGTTGCATTTGATGTCACTTAAAACTAATTTCCCTTAAAACTAATTTCGACGAATCCAAACTTCAAACATGTCAAAAAACAACAAGGTTTATCATTTGGGATGTCTGTGGATCGATAATTTAATTCAGAAGTTTTCATTGAGACCCTATCTTCTTTTTGGTGGGCCAAAGCGGTGACTCACCATTCCAGCTCCATCACAAGGGCAAGTGAAAATTTCCATGAGAGATAAAGAATATTATCACGAACATCATGTAACTCATCTAATAGTTTAAATGGTTGTCTTGCGTTCACTTTTTTTGTGACATCAACCAGGTGGTCGACAAAGTGGCTAATTTGTGTCATGAGATGAACCACAATGTCCTTTTAATGCATATAGAGTTCTTTCCACTTAGATAGAAAGATGCTAATATGTGGTGGATCAATAGGTTGAATACTTCTCAAAATATTACCTTGTATTAAAAATAAAATGGGGTTTTACAATAGTAAATCAATCCCTAAGTAACTTTGCAAAAATGTACGGGGGTTGGGGGATTTGCAGTTGTGGGCTACTGGATTACTTTTGCAAATAAAAAAAGACATGTCAAACTATTTGCAGGTGAGGGTTTTGCCACAAAAAGTCAGCAGGGGACTTTTGACGCCAAAATGAAAGGACAATCAATGGGGTGAAAGTAGACTTGTCAAAGTACAACCCGACCCGGAAAACCCGACCCGTACGCCCGGTAAATTCTGGGTCAAGACCCGGTTTTTTCGACCCGAAAATTTTTTCGGACCCAAACCCGAAGTACCCAGTAATTTTTCGGGTCATCTGGGTTTAGACCCGGTGACCCGGTTGACCCGGTAATTTTGACCCGATTGACCCGGTGACCCGATTGTCCCGATTAATTTATAATTATATATGCTTAAATTTTTTTTATGGAGATTCCAATTTATTACATTTTATAATTACAATCACTTGATCTTTCATTTTCAAATCAACTTTTATATTTATTTGTATTATGTAATACTCTCTCGGATCAATAGTATTTGATTTTTGATTTTTTATCAATTTTTTTAAGAAGATAAAAATTCTAAATAATATTAAAACAATTCTATGCTTATTACCAATCGCATGAAATTGTTTTTAAAAAATTATTTAAAATTTTATATATTTTTAAATTTTATTAAAAAAGTTAAAATTGACGAACCCGAAATCGACCCGAAACCCGGTCAAACCCGGGTTCGAGTCAACCCGGATATACCCGGGATCCGTTTTACCTGGAACCCGTTTTACGTGGAACCCGTTTTACGTGGAACCCGAAATGACCCGACCCGAACCCGACCCGAATGACCTGATTGACAGGTCTAGGTGAAAGGGTTAAAAGGTGATGTGATATTTGTGCTTTTAAATAATTTCCCCCTTCCCTATCTCTCTATAAAAAGAGGTAAGGGGTCGATTTATTTGTCAAAGCACAATCATAACGAAAGAGAAGACCGACATGGAGGAGATGAAGTCGTGTTGAAGATGAAGTTCCGATAAGTCAGTCGTGAAATCAATTTACTTTGACACCTACACAGTCATCCGTGTCACTATAGTTTCATGTAAACATATCTTCTTCTACACAATGGGTAAGTTTAGTTCATGCAATCGTGCTCATATTTGGCCATTTAATGTTTATCCCAAACAGAGAACATCGAATTATATTTAATTTGTAGTCGACAAAGGCTTTGTCTGCGTGAATTCCTATTTGCCACCCTCGAACACCCATGGGTATTCGAGGGTGGCAAATAGGAATTCTGGTGGTACAAGAGAACGTCAACTATGCAACTTTAAAAAACCTGATCAAGCAGAGGGTAGGTGGCACATGTGATGACGTGGAGTTAGCCTACATGCTCAAGCTGAAAGAGAGACGATGGGAAGAACATCCACTATCCTGACACTGACATATACTTTGGTGACATAAAAAATGTTATATGTGACAAGAATACTAGGTTGTAGGTAATATCCATCAGCAGTGACGAGGATGATGTGCGCGCAAATTGCCATATTTTTTATGCACATATGAATTCATTTTGTTGTCTTTTGCATACACATTAATGGGAAAACATGGGAATAGTGTAGTTTATGCTTAAATGTCAAATATATGGGTTTGCACGAGTTTCTATGTGATTTCGCAGAAAACAGGATGAAAATGGATGAATTCAGAAGAGCGGAAAAAGAACTCGAAGTCTTCTGAAGAGGTCGAAATCGACTGAAGACCTCGACATCGAGTACATCGAGACATAGGAATCGATCAGAAAGGAAACAGAGCATCTCGACACAGAAGAGGTCGATATCGACGTCTGGAGGTCGATATCGATGCTACCAGATCGACCAAGTTGATAGAAGTCGAGTAGGAGAAGGAGAAGCTCGAGATAAGATTTTGGAGGGGTCGATATCGAGTATACTGGTCGATATCGACCATGCCAGCAGAGGAATTCGACTCCGATTTTGATAGAATTATATCCAAGGCTTGCAATACCTATCCAAAGGTCGAAATTTCCTATCATCCACATCAGGTTTATCATGAGGAGGCTGATTTCACCATGGAGTTTTAACTTTTACTTTTTATTTATTTATTTTAGTTATCATAGAGAATAAAGATAAGGTTTCGAGTCCTTATCGTCATCTACAAATAGAAGCCAATAGGGCTGAGTTTAGACATCCACGCACGCAGAGAATTCAATTTTCAATAGAGAGAATTTGTAGAGAGAGAGAGAGAGAGTGGCCGAGTGGAGTTGTAAGGCGAAAGCGGAGTGGCTTGTTCGGTTGTACTTTCTTTCGGAGTTTTAATTCAAAGTAGCTTTCTTTCAATAACAACAATGATGATGTGCATAATGAGGAGGGAGTAGTCAACCCACTTCTAGGGTCGGGGTGAGCCCGACGATAGCAATGTGAGGTAAGTGCATCAAAGGTATGACTTTTATGCGATTCCGTCTTCTACCACATGCATGATCCTTTGCGAAAGTTAGGGAGATTCATTATTTGCATTGTTGAAGCGAGAGCCACTCATATTGCGAACTTGAATTACTCATGAATTGGATAGTAACTCTTAGGAATTATGCGAGAGCCTCTAATCACCTAAGTGTTGATGACGAAAGTTATTTGACGGAAAGACATAAAAGTTCATATTTTTAGCATGAAACTTGCATTGTTATCGTTGTGGCATGAAACCCCGACTTTGGAAGCTTTTTAATTCATTAAATTCTTCATAAAAGTCTTAGTTTTGCTTCTGTTCATCTTCCCTCTCCATTCTATTTTCTTCGGATCCTTTTCCGACAAATTGGTTACAAAAACAGTTTCTGTGACAAGCATCGAAATCGACTTTAAGGGTCGATATCGAGTACTAACATCGATATCGAGGTCTCTGCTCGACGTCGACTTGCTGTTTTGTCTTCCGCAGGAACTGCGCTAGGAAATCGACCAGAACTGAGGTCGATATCGACCAGTATACTCGATATCGAGTGTCTGCTGAGGTCGAAAGCATTGATCGTGAGTACAACAAAGGAAGCGCTGACCTACCTCCTCGTGGATTCGATCCTGAATTACCCTACTACTACAAGGGAGGGGATTCTTGTATTATTTGTTAGGGACAGGGAGATAGTCTAGTTGTGCTTTATTTGATTCTCCTATTTTACATACGACCTCCCCCTATTATTACCCTCATCGCGAACAAATTGGCGCCGTTGCCGGGGAGGCAATCAATCGCCACCTAAGTTAACCACGATCTTTTTCTAAGCTTATTCTGCAGGTTTATGCGACGTTCTGATCGCGGACCTATCCTGGAACCAATTGACGAGCCTGAACGTTTCTACCATCTTCGCAACAAAGCAATTCGCATCATGGCTGACAACGAGACGCAGGCTGAGATCATAGAGCGGTTGAGAAAGGAAATCGAGGACCACAATGCTACAATCGCTGCTGAAAGGGCCGCTGCTGCTGCTGAGCGAGCCCGTGCTGATAGGGAGGAGGATGCGCGCAGACAAGCCCAAGAGCGGCTAAATCAGTATCCACAGACGGCGATGCAATACATGCATCCGCCTCTTCATGTTCCTGAATCTGCCATTATAATTCCTCACTCCAATTATGAACTGAAAATTAACTTCCTATCTGAGATTAAAAGAAATACTTTTGAAGGAAGGCATAATGAATGCCCCCTGCAACACATCTCTACTTTTATGGACTTATGTGAAACGGTTGCTGATGGAGTAAACTTAGAGTATGTGCGACTAAAATCTTTTCGATGGTCTTTGGCAGGAAAGGCATTACAATGGCTTGAAAGTTTGGCTCCACGATCGCTAAGGACATGGGCGGAGGTGAAAGATGCATTCTTGAACAAGTTCTTCCCACCTTCTAAAACGGCGATGCTACGACAAAGGATCACGGCTTTCAAACAAAAGCCAGGTGAAACCCTAGCACAGGCGTGGGAGCGCTTCAAAGACTTGCTGAGATCATGCCCGACGCATGGGCAACTTCCATATGTCATCCAAGAGATCTTTTATAACGCCCTTGATGCGCCGAATAAGGAGAGGATCAATTCATATACCTCCTATCGGTACATTGAGCTTACACCAACGGAGGCATGGGAGACCATTGAGAGGCTTGTGAACTTTGACAACACCTATGGGGCTGCTGCGGCCTATGATGCAAGGCCTGCCCCATCTATGCCACTATATGAGCCTCCAAGGGAGATAGATCCTGAAGTACGGCAACAATTCCATAACGATCAAACACGCCGCCTTCAAAAGCAAGTAAGGTTCCTGAGCAACAATCAACCTTGTCAGGAGTGTGGTTCAATAAGGCATAACACCAGTGCCTGTCCACATACTGAGCAAGTATCCATGGCGGAACAACATGAGGAGGTCAAATGGACGAGAGGCCCCTATGGAGGGGGCAATCAACAAAATTGGGGTGATCAAAGGTTCTATCAAAGGGATCCCCCAGCCTATAGGGCACCAGGGCACCCTGAGCGGGAGACTAAGAAAGATGACCTGCAAATCATCCTTGATGAGATGCGGAGGAACCACGCTGAGTTCAAACAAGCCAATAACTCCGTCCATACTCAGCTGCAGGGCATAAATTCTAGACTTGGGGAGATCGACGTTTGGAAGCGCAACATGGAGACTCAAATGAGTCAATTGGCGGAAGCAATGCCCAAAGCGTCCGGATCACTCCCTGGATCCACTGTGCCCAACCAAAAGGGCAAAACCACAGGTCATATCGCGGCAGTAAATCTAAGGAGTGGGCGTCAATTACAAACGCCCGAGCGAAAAGTGGAGGAGAAGGAGCCAGAACAGACGTCGATATCGACCACCCCTGTCGATATCGACCAAAGTGACATCGATGTCGACCCTCCTGTCGATGTCGACCCTAATTCTGCGTCACCACAGAAGTCGACTCTTCCAGTCGATATCGACCCCACTGCTGCCGATATCGACCTCACTACAGCCGCAGGAAGGAAGAAGGTGTTGCCATTCCCAACTAGAAAGGTGACTAAGGACCCAGCGGAAAAGAAGTTCCAACGGTTCGTGAAGATGCTCCAAGGGCTTAATGTCTCTATACCATTCACAGAGGCACTTCACGAGATGCCATCTTATGTGAGGTTCCTTAAAGACATCTTGGGTAAGAAGCGATCGCTCTCTGAGATCGCAGAGGAATGCAACAGGTTGGAGCTACCACAAAAGCGGGCGGACCCAGGTAAGTTTTCTATCGCTATAGGTCTAGGTCAATTCAAATTTAATGCTTTAGTTGACTTGGGCGCTAGCGTTAGCATGATGCCACTAACCATTTGGCACAAGGTAAAGATAGGTCCTCTGGAGCCCGTGGATGCAAGATTATACATGGCTAACAATACCGTAGTTATTCCAACTGGGATAGTGACAGATGTGCCAGTACAAGTAGGTAAATTCTTTGTCCCCGCTGATTTCCTAGTTGTTGACATAGCGGAGGACCCTGCTTGTCCAATTATTTTAGGTAGGCCATTCCTAGCAACCGTCGATGCCAACATTAGCGTGAAGAAAGGATTGCTCTCACTCACAATTAGTGATGAAGTAATAGAGTATTCCTTCAACAAGACGGTGCAAAGTCAAGGGCCAATGGAGATAAAAGCCATCAAAGAAGCCCAAGTAGAGGAAGTTGAAGCAATCTTGGACGAAGGAGCTCAACAGGACATCGAAATCGACCCAGGTAAGTCGATATCGACCACTAATGTTCAAGATTCTGTGACAGGTCATAAGTATGGGGTCGACGGAGGAAAAGAGGAAGCATCGAAATCGGGGTCAAGGGTCGATATCGACCACACCCTATCGAAATCGACCACCATCAGCGCTGAGAAGAGAGGCGAGGAGACCTCGATATCGACCTCTGAGGGTCGAAATCGACCTGATCATATCGAGTCTGTTCTCCCCAAATCGACTGATCCTACAGGTGTACAACAGGGGTCGATATCGACCTCTGCACATCGACATCGACCTGAGCCACAGACGGAGAAGAAGGTAAGTCAAGGTACGGATTCTTCTTGTTCAATTACAATTAAGGACTTATCATTATTTGGAAGAGGTGTGCCTTGGCATGTGCGTTTATGTAGGGTATCCGATGATGGTTCAAGCCAATATGAGATAGGAGACAAGGTCTATGTTGCCAAGTCTAAAGACCATTGGTTCCCTACAAGATTCAAGGATAAGAGCTTAGGACCATTCACGGTGAATCAAATCAATCCCGGGGGAATGCAGCTGCGGGACAAGAAAGGAGTGATATTTGAGGCCCAAGCCACATGGGCTCTACAGATGCCACCTTGAAAAGCGCAAAGGAAGAAGTCGGCCTAGCGACTTAAAAATCTAGAGCTTGTAACAAAGACTTAGTTTTGGTTTTAAGACAGCTTTTGTTTTGGTTTTAGACACTTTATTGTTTTGCATATTTTGTGTTTAGTTTTCAAATTGCAGGAGAGAGAAAAGCACACAGAAAGGCATCGAAATCGATGTCGGACATCGAAATCGACCTCAAGGTCGACATGGATAGGGTTTGTGATCGAGGCCGGATCACCCTGAAGCCTGAGCAGAAATCAAGAGAGACATCGATATCGATGTAAAGGGTCGATATCGACCTTCCCTGTTGTCTTCTTCAACTCCTGAAATTTGTGACGGTTTAGTAAGTTTTCTTCTTAACCCTAGTTCTAATACAGTGAGGACACTGTAAATTTTAAGTATGGGGTGGGGGAAAGGCTTATTTGCATATTCATGCTTAGTTTAGGGTTGCATATTTATTTTAATGCATATTTATTTTAAATGACCCCCATCAAAAATTTTGGAAAAGAGAGAGTCATGGAAGTATAAAAAAAAGCTCTATGATGCAAAATTAGATTCATTAGGGATATAACATGAGATTGCCTAGTTAAGGGAAGTCCCAATGAAGTGCAAATTTTTTGAGAAAATCATGAAGGAGATGAAAATTTGAAGTTGCTTTTGACATGTGCATGATAAGATGATGGAGGATTTTTAATAAAAATTCCATACAAGCAAAGTTCATATCCTAGCCTTACCTGCGCATATTCACAAAGCCATATATGAGACTTATCATGATCATTATTGCTCCACATATACATATTGCCCATTTTTTACCTTATACCCTATCCGGGGACAAAGTTTTTTGAATGGATGACATCTTTGGAGTTATATGGAGTTGTGCATTTATAAAGTGTTGGTAGGAATGATACAATATGGAAAATTAAATGAGCGAGAAAAAATCCGATCACCTCAGGAGATAAAGGTAGGTCGACCCTGCTCGCTGAGATAATAGTTCAGCGAGATGGGACACAAAGGTGAGGAGTCCAAAGTACTAAGTATCCGGGGCCATTCATGACACCCATGTTTGCGACTCGCGAGAAGGCAGTGCTAAGGTTAGAGAGGTAAAAGCAATAAAGTGAAAAAAGCATTGAACGATGAGTGAAAGGTGAGACATTATGAAGGAGGAATGTGGAATATTTTGGAAAGAAAGTGTACTTCCCCGGATTTGACACCACATGGCCAAATATTAGCCCACCTTTAGCCTTTTACCAATCCACTTCTCACAAGCTTGAAGAAAGTCCTCTTGATTATTAATGCAATGTCGCTAGAATTATTTTTGCATATTACCTCCTTTATAAGTATGAAATTGCTTTTATGCATAGGCATGGACTTGGTTGACATAAGTACCTTCTCGAGGATGGCAATTGAATGTAGGGACATATGAAAAATGAATCTATGATGTTGAGAGTTTACTTTCTTCCCCTGAATGACCATTAAGAGTATTGCTTGGGGACAAGCAAGCTTAAGTATGGGGTGTTTGATGTGCGCGCAAATTGCCATATTTTTTATGCACATATGAATTAATTTTGTTGTCTTTTGCATACACATTAATGGGAAAACATGGGAATAGTGTAGTTTATGCTTAAATGTCAAATATATGGGTTTGCACGAGTTTCTATGTGATTTCGCAGAAAACAGGATGAAAATGGATGAATTCAGAAGAGCGGAAAAAGAACTCGAAGTCTTCTGAAGAGGTCGAAATCGACTGAAGACCTCGACATCGAGTACATCGAGACATAGGAATCGAGCAGAAAGGAAACAGAGCATCTCGACACAGAAGAGGTCGATATCGACGTCTGGAGGTCGATATCGATGCTACCAGATCGACCAAGTTGATAGAAGTCGAGTAGGAGAAGGAGAAGCTCGAGATAAGATTTTGGAGGGGTCGATATCGACTGGACTGGTCGATATCGACCATGCCAGCAGAGGAATTCGACTCCGATTTTGATAGAATTATATCCAAGGCTTGCAATACCTATCCAAAGGTCGAAATTTCCTATCATCCACATCAGGTTTATCATGAGGAGGCTGATTTCACCATGGAGTTTTAACTTTTACTTTTTATTTATTTATTTTAGTTATCATAGAGAATAAAGATAAGGTTTCGAGTCCTTATCGTCATCTACAAATAGAAGCCAATAGGGCTGAGTTTAGACATCCACGCACGCAGAGAATTCAGTTTTCAATAGAGAGAATTTGTAGAGAGAGAGAGAGAGAGTGGCCGAGTGGAGTTGTAAGGCGAAAGCGGAGTGGCTTGTTCGGTTGTACTTTCTTTCGGAGTTTTAATTCAAAGTAGCTTTCTTTCAATAACAACAATGATGATGTGCATAATGAGGAGGGAGTAGTCAACCCACTTCTAGGGTCGGGGTGAGCCCGACGATAGCAATGTGAGGTAAGTGCATCAAAGGTATGACTTTTATGCGATTCCGTCTTCTACCACATGCATGATCCTTTGCGAAAGTTAGGGAGATTCATTATTTGCATTGTTGAAGCAAGAGCCACTCATATTGCGAACTTGAATTACTCATGAATTGGATAGTAACTCTTAGGAATTATGCGAGAGCCTCTAATCACCTAAGTGTTGATGACGAAAGTTATTTGACGGAAAGACATAAAAGTTCATATTTTTAGCATGAAACTTGCATTGTTATCGTTGTGGCATGAAACCCCGACTTTGGAAGCTTTTTAATTCATTAAATTCTTCATAAAAGTCTTAGTTTTGCTTCTGTTCATCTTCCCTCTCCATTCTATTTTCTTCGGATCCTTTTCCGACAAATTGGTTACAAAAACAGTTTCTGTGACAAGCATCGAAATCGACTTTAAGGGTCGATATCGAGTACTAACATCGATATCGAGGTCTCTGCTCGACGTCGACTTGCTGTTTTGTCTTCCGCAGGAACTGCGCTAGGAAATCGACCAGAACTGAGGTCGATATCGACCAGTATACTCGATATCGAGTGTCTGCTGAGGTCGAAAGCATTGATCGTGAGTACAACAAAGGAAGCGCTGACCTACCTCCTCGTGGATTCGATCCTGAATTACCCTACTACTACAAGGGAGGGGATTCTTGTATTATTTGTTAGGGACAGGGAGATAGTCTAGTTGTGCTTTATTTGATTCTCCTATTTTACATACGACCTCCCCCTATTATTACCCTCATCGCGAACAGAGGACGATGAAGGTGATGGTTGTAAGAGAAAAGAGGTAATAGCCATTGACATTAGAAGCTCCTCCCATACCACACCGTCGTTCATTTGCTCTCCTTGATGCGGGTGATCCGTAAGACTCGATTGTTCCAACAAAGGCTCGTAACACGATGAAGAATTGATAAGAAATTAACTCAATTGACGGAAACAGAAACAATTAAAGAAAATTAACTAAGTAACGCTATAGGGTTTGAGGGCAACCAATTGACCGGATGATCAACACCTCAAAGATTAAACCACTCTGCAGTATTGGCTCCTGAATAAGAGACCTTCCTTTACAACTTGATCGAAGCCTGTCTTCGGATCAAGAGGACATGAGATTTTCCCTAGACTACCTATTCCCGCAAGAACAGATACAATAGAGAGACAAATCGGTATCTTCTGAGTTATTTGATTGAATGCAATCGGTAGAATAGAGAAGACAAGGGAGGTTGGCCAAAGCCTTTGGTTTCTTGATTGAAAATGACGTGTTCCCTTTTACAAACTAGGGTAAAATATTTATAGGAATTAGAAAATTTTACTAATTAATAAAATAAAGAAAAATAAAGTCTTTACCCTTCTTCTTGGCACCCAAGGCATTTCACTTTTCTCTTTGGCGCCCAAGGCATTTCACCCATCTCCTTGGGTTCTAAGGCATGTCTGGTACTCTACCCTCGGATGCTGGGCCTAGGCATAGGAATGCCTTAGAACTCATTCACGACTCTTCTTAATGACTTGAACTTGACTTGTGCTCCAGATAGCAAATAAAGCCGACGAGCTTGTCGGCAATCTGCTTTGCTTGACTCTGGGTCACTGGTCCCGCTGGCAGGACAGTTGGTTCAGATGCCCCAGTATCATCCTCCCCTTCTTGGAAAGGATTTGATCTCGAATCTGTATAGACATCATCTTCTAGATAAGGAATCAAATCAGCAACGTTGAAAGTGGTGCTGACTCCATAGTCGTCCGGAAGCTCAAGCTTGTATGCATTGTCACTAATCCTCTACAACACTCTGAATGGTCCATCGCCTCTAGGAGACAACTTTGATTTACACTGGTCTGGGAAACAATCCTTCCTCAAGTGGAGCCACACGAGATCACCTTCTTTGAAAATCAGCTTTTTGCGCCCTTTGTTCTTGTAATCAGTTGTAGCTTCTATTTTCTGTAGTAGACACAACCTCATCCTCTCGTGCAACTCTTTAATGAACTCAACCTGCTTATGGGGTAAGATCTAAAGACGTTAGCGGGTTAGTTCCATAAACACCCTCAAATGGAGTTAGATTGGTTGACGAATGCAAAGTCCTATTATATGCAAACTCGACATGAGGCAAAGCTTCTTCCCAAAGCTTTAGGTTCTTCTTAATGACAGCTCTTAAGATAGTGGCTAGGGTCCTATTTGTTACCTCAGTTTGGCCGTCAGTTTGGGGGTGACTAGAAGTAGAAAATAACAATTTAGTACCAGTTTAGCCTAAAGAGTCTTACAAAAGTAACTTAGACATTTAGCATCCCTATCACTCACTATAGTTTTCGGCACACCATGTAACCTAACCACTTCCCTAAAGAACAAGTTAGCAATATTTGAAGCATCATTAATCTTATGGCATGCAATAAAGTCAGCCATCTTAGAAAACCTATCTACAACCACAAAATCGAATCTCTCCCCTTCTTAGTCCTAGGCAATCCCACAATAAAGTCCATGCTAATATCCTTGTAAGGAGCACTAGGAATGGGTAAGGGTGTGTACAATCCATGCGACATCAACCTTGATTTGGCCTTCAAACAATCTAAACACCTTTTAATAAAGTTATCTACATCCTTAAGCATATGTGGCCAATAGAAATGACTGTGAAGTGTGTGATAGGTTTTTCTCTCCCAAAATGTCCCATTAATCCGCCCCTATGGCTTTCCTCTACCAAAAGTAATCTCAAAGAACATCTAAGGATATAGACCTTATCAGCTCGAAACAAAAACCCATCAAACAAATAGAATATAGCTAATGATCCATTTGACACACAAATCCTAAAAATACCTCCAAAATCAAGGTCATCTGTATATAGTTCCTTAATAAAGACAAACCCTAAAACGCGGGAATATATCCAATGCAGACAAAAGATTATGTTGCCTAGACAAGGCGCCTACAACTATATTGTCCTTTCCCTTCTTGTACTGTATCACATAAGGAAAAGTTTTTCTGAATTCCATCCATCTACCATACCTCCTATCTAACTTATCTTGACTTCTAAAATATCTTAAGGATTCATGACCAGTTTTAAGCACAAATTCTCTAGGCCAAAGGTAGTGAGACCATGTCTTAAGTACTTTAAACAAAGCATACAATTCTTTATCATAAGTAGAGTAATTCAAACACGCACCTTTCAGTTTCTCAGAAAAGAAAGCAATAGGTTTACCTTCTTGTATAAGAACTCCTTCTATTCCTATTCCACTTGCATCACATTCTACCTCGAATGGGCGGCTGAAATCGGGTAATGCCAGTAGGGGAGCTCTTGTCAGTTTGCCTTTTAGATTAGCAAAAGCAAATTCTTGGACTTGGCCTCAAGTAAAAGCTTGAACCTTCTTGGTCAACTCAGTCAACGGAGCGGCGATAATGCTGAAATCTTTGACGAACCGTCTATAGAACGTCGCCAAAATCCATGGAAACTTCTCACCTCGCCAACTGATGTAGGGGTCAGCCACTCTTGAATAGCCCGAATCTTTTCTTGGTCGACTTGAAGTCCTTGAGAGCTAACTACAAAACCAAGAAAAGTAACATTGTTAGAATAAAGATCATACTTTTTCAAATTAACAAACAAGCGATCATCATGTAAAATTGAGAAAACTTCCCTTAAGTGAGCTTCGTGATCCTCGAGAGACTTGTTGTAAATAAGAATATCATCAAAATACACAACAACAAATCTTCCAATCAGCTTTCTAAGAACATGATTCATCAATCTCATAAAAGTACTAGGTGCATTAGTTAAACCAAAAGGCATAACCAACCATTCATAGAGACCAAACTTTCTCTTGAAAGTTGTTTTTCACTCATCCCCTTCCTTCATACAAATTTGATGGTAACCACTTCTTAAATCGATTTTAGAAAACATTGCAGCACCATATACTTCATCAAGCATGTCATCTAGTCGGGGAATAGGATGCCTATATTTATTAGTAATATTGTTAATAGCCTTATAATCAATACACGTTCTCCAAAAAACCATATTTCTTAGGGACTAATAACACAAGTACAACACAAGGACTAAAGGCTCTCCCTAACATAACCCTTATTCAACAGTTCCTGAACTTGGGTTTCTATATCACGGGTCTCTTTAGGGTTAGTCCTATAGGATGACCAATTAGGCAAAGAAGCATCTGGGATAAAACCAATCTGATGTTCTATATCCCTAATAGGTGGTAATCCTGATGACATCTCTTCAGGAAACAAATCCTCAAATTCCTCTAATAATCCCCAAATTCTAGGCGGCAGGTTCTGTTTGTGTTCTTCACTCATCAAATTTAAATCCTTACATAACAACATGAGTGCAGTATCCAAACCTAGAACCTCAGTTTTGAATTCCTTCTTGGTCACCAACAAAGCCGCCGTCTCCTTCCCTTTTCTTACCTTCTCATATTCCTCGGCAACTTGTGTGGGGGTCATAGGCTTAAAAACTATTTTCTTGCCGTTAAAGTCAAAAGAATACCTATTAGTAAACCCATCATGAATAACTTTCTTGTCATATTGTCAAGGACGTCCTAAAAGGATATGGCAAGTAGTCATAGGTACAACATCACATAAAATAGCATCCTTATAAAGACCCACAGTGACATTAAGCCTAACCTGTCGATCAACTCTAACCTCACCACTCTCATTCATCCATTGAAGCTTATAAGGTTTAGGGTGGAAAATAGTTGAAAGGTTGAGTTTTGAGACCATCTCAATGCTAGCCAAATTGCAACAACTTCCACTATCAATGATAACCCTACAGACTTTATGTTTAACACGACATTGAGTATAGAAAAGAGTTTCATGTTGATTATAATCATATTCAGCAGGTTTAGCATGCAAAACTCTCCTAACAAGCAAACAGTCACCTTGTTCATACTCAAACTCATGCAATTTAGGATCAGCAGATTCAGACAAGTCAGCAGTAATTTCAGGTTCATCATTATTAGACTCAGACTCATATTGCCCTAGATGATTAATTATTAAAGTTCGCCGATTAGGACAATCTCAAGCCATATGACCTCTACCATGACATTTAAAACACACAACATCTAGAGTTTTAGTAGAGGGTTTAGGGTTACCTCCCTTAGCAGGATTAGGGTTACCTCTCGAATTAGAGTTGGAAGTTGTCGGCAAAGTTAGCACCGGAGGTGCTTAACCCTGATTGATGGTTGGTACCGAGGACTGGCCACCTCAGTTTCATTGTCCACTGCCTTGTGTTGATGCCTCTCGACTAGGATTAGGGTTTCTCCACCTGGATCCCTGTCTCATAGGCCCGCGGCCTCCTTGTGCTCGCCACTTCATCTTTCGCTCCACCTTGAGAGTGAGGTGCAGCAACTCTGTCATTGAATTATAAGGGTGACAATTGACCTCTTGAGCCAGTGAAGGGTGTAGGATCCTCAAATAACGAGACATTGTCGACTCATCTTCTTCCATGATGTTAGACCTTAACATTGCCATTTTCATGGTGGTGTAGGTCTCCTCCACGCTCATTGAACCTTGCATCAGATTCTCGAGCTTCTGTCTCAGATCTCGGTAATGGTACGGAGGCACAAACCGAGCTCTCATCAGTAGCCTCATGTGACCCCAGGTGGCCACGTCAGCTTTGAGGGTCCTTCTCCTATCTTTCACCAAATTGTCCCCCAGATTAGTGCATAACCTTTAAATTCAAGGACAACAAGTTGTACCTTTTTAGCCTTAGCAAGGTTGTGGCAATCCCAGATATATTCTATCTTGGTTTCCCATTCCAAGTAAGCATCCGGATCGCTCTTATCGTCAAAGGGTGGAATCTTTACCTTGATCTTACCTATTCCATCCCACTCGGGCTCTCTAGCATGCCCCGATTGATAGGCTCGGTTATCAGCTTCGTCCCAAGCCTTTTCAAACTCCTCATTGTCAAAGCACTAATGTCGTTTCCTCCTAGGAGCCTGCAAATCACGATTAAGATTTTGATCATTACCTTGAGGTGTTCGAGCTTCTTGAAACTACTGCCTGGACTAGAAATTAGCCAATAGTTGAGTCAACTGGGTTACACCATTGGTTAAGGTCCGCATTGTGTTGTTCAGCTCAACATTGCTAACAACATTAGTGTTCACCCTCTCCCTGTCTTGGATGTGCTGTGACATCACGACAAAAGACTAACAAGCAAACACGTTAAGTTAGTGGAAAATTAAAACCCTTACAGGTATTTTGCTCTTCACTCTCTTTTCAACGCTTGTCTAACTCTGCTTCAATCTGTCTCATGACAATTTGTTCTCAAGCAGAACTAAGCAACACAGGAAAAGGCTCAAAAGACACCAAAAGACACACAAAGGCAGGGCTTTTAGGTAGGTAAGACTCATAATAGTAGTCTGAGAGCAATCCCACTAAAACTTACCACGCCGTTGAATGTGACCTGTAGGTGGTTGTAGTTTCGCAAACTTAAAGTTTTAGTGCGGGCAGTTACTAATTGACTACTTTTTCCAACGCACTGGATCGCGGGCAGCAACTAACTGACTACTTTTTTCCAACGCGATTTATATTTATACTTTTTTTTTTATTTTTTTAATATGCCGATTGGAACTAGGGAAAAAAGTTGGCTGAAAGAATTCAACAAAAAGTTATGGTTTCGCAGGCAGAATTGCAAACAATTCAGTATGCGCAAACATACAATAGATACACAAACAGAGGAACAGAAGAGTTAGCGAGAATTGTTCGAAAACTAACTGGAAAGGGTAATTGAGCCGATGTTGGACCTAGCTTTGATGCCACTTGATGCGGGGCAATCCACAAGACTTGGTCGTTCCAACAAAGGCTCATAACACAATGAAGAATTGATAAAAAAAAAAATTGACTCAATTGGCGGAAACAGAAACAATTAAAGAAAATTAGTAAAGTAACGATATGGAGTTTGAGGACAACCAATTGGTCGGATGATCAACACCTCAAAGATTAAACCACTCTGCAGTATTGGTTCTTGAACAAGAGACCTTCTCCTGCAACTTGATCGAAGCCCGTCTTCGAATCAAGAGTACATGATATTTTCTCTAGGCTACCTATTCATGCAAGAACAGATACGACAAAGAGACAAATCGACACCATCTAAGTAATTGTTTGATTGAATGTAATCGGTAGAATAGAGAAGACAAGGGAGGTTGGACAAAGTCTTTGGTTTCTTGATTGAAAATAATGTGTCCTCTTTTACAAACTAGGGCAAAGTATTTATAACAATTAGAAAATTCTACTAATTAATGAAATAAAGAAAAATAAAGTCTTCACCCTTCTCCTTGGCGCCCAAGGCATTTCACCCTTCTCCTTGGCGCCCAAGGCTCACCTGTCTCCTTGGGTTCTAAGGCATGTCCGGTACTCTCCCCTTGGATGCTAGGCCTAGGCATATGAATGCCTTAGAACTCGTTCTCGACTCTTCTTGATGACTTGAACTTGACTTGTGCTCCAGATAGCAAATAAAGCCGACGAGCTTGTCGACAATCTACTTTGCTTGACTCCGAGTCACTGGTCCCGCTGGCAGGGCAGGTGGCTCACATGCTCCTGCATCACTCCTCCAGTCCTCCTCCCTCGTTTTCTGTCACTTTCTATCCCTGTTGAAACCACCTCTCTCTCTACGGTGAAGAAAACTCTTGTCTCTCTATTTGTACTTGTCCTTTTCTATCCCTTTTGTACTTCTGATGTGAGGGGTAACCCTCTTCTTTTTTCTTTTTTTTTTAAAAAATTTTTTTTTGAAAATCTCTCATAATGGGTTTACCCTTCCTTCATTTACGGATGGTTTTTGGGGTGAGGGGGGTTTACTTTTGCAATTAGATTGGGCGAGGGCTAGTTAACATCATTTTCTTAAAATAAAAATTCAAACGGATGCGCAAGTTGCCATGTAGTTCGGATCCTTTGGTCCTTTGGTAGTCCCTCCAGTGTATCACATAATTATTTCGGGTATAAGTAAATATTGAAAAAAATATATTTTTAGATTCTATACCCTTGTATTGATATGTTTATAAAATTTTACTAGTACAGTTCCCGCGCCATTGCACGGTTTATTTTTTAAATCATAATAATATGACAAATTAATATTGTAAAATTTTATAAAAGCTAGTATAAAATTTAAAATGTATAATTTTATTGGTTGAAAAAACTACAATTAATGTAAACTATTTCGGGTTGGTTCAGCTGAAAAGATCCTGCGAGAAGTACCCAAAGGTCCCCGGTTCGAATCCCGCCCCGGGTGCCCACTAGAGGGTTTACCTAGTTGTTAACTTCAGGGCCCATGAGATCACTCAGATGCTAGTAGCCCCGGATACCCATGTAAATTAAAAAAACTACAATTAAATGTAATGATAACACCTCATTAAAAATGATTCACACTTAAAGAAGTGTATAGATATAAATATTCTAAAGTAATCCTATTAGAAAGAAAAAAATTACTATCACTATAATATTATATAAAAGATTTAACCGAAGATAATTTTACGAAAATCTCCTACATGAAAGAGAGACTTTATAGGATATGTTCTCGTGCTTTTAATTTAATATAGTACATAAAGAATTACATACAAGTATCGATTATTTATTAATTCAATATTTTGAACTAAACCCCTTGGTTAGAAAATATAGAATATATTAAGGGAAAAACTATAATTAATATGATGATGTCACCTCTTCAAACTTACTTTTCATTAAAATTATATATTAACATTAATATTAAAAATGGGTGTTTTGCATAACTAACCCACTTTTCCCACAACTTTGCAAAAATGTCCCACTTTTGTGAAAATGGCAAAAGTAGACCATGGGTTACTTTTGCAAAACCAAAAATATGACTTGGCTAGCCGGTTGCAAGTTGCAATGGGGGAGGGTGCATGTGAGGGAGGGAAGGGGTTTTTATGGGATTGGGTTTTGGCGCCAAAAATGGGTGATATGATGGGTTGATGTGATGTTGTAATAGTTTTTACCATGTGGATGGTATAAAGGGGAGGATGGAAGAAGCTTTTCATTTTCTCCATTCTCTTATATTTTCTGAAACATAAAGACATGGAAAAAGAGATGGAGAAGGTTCCACCATGGAATAGAAGCCGAGAGTTTGCAGTTTCAGATGCAAAGCACTTGTCGCCTTCATTCTGTGCTCCTGTCAGTGTTCAAAATCCCCGTGTCACCCTGGTTTCCCAGAAACCTATGTTCTCAGCCGTAATGGGTAAGTGTTTTTGACAAAGAACTCCTCATCTATGACGACAACTAGATACCCACGAACCTTTCTCCTCATCCCTCGTTTCATTTACAAGTGAAAACGCTTTGGTATGCGTCACTCTCATCTTCGAAGATTGTTGGGTGTTCGAGGGAGGCGGATGGGTGTTTGCTACTCACTTTCTTCCTCCTCTGCATAATCTAAGACAAAAGAGATGGAGAAAATGACCACCATGGAAGACAAGTTCTCGACCTGAAGTTCCAGTTGCAGAACACTTGTCGCCTTTAATCCGTGTCCCTGTCAGTGATCATAATCTTCCGTGTCACTTTGTTTTCCCAGAAACCTTTCTTCTCATATGAAATTGGTAAGTGTATTTTCCGTAGTACTTCTCATCTATGGTGAAAAATACAATTCCAAGAACCTTTTTTCTCATCCACCGTTTTATTTTCAGGTGGGAAAGACTTGGTTTGCATCACTCTCACTTTCGATGGTTGTTGGGTGTTTGAGGGAGGCAGATGGGGTATTTACGGGTCGAAACGCGCACAAGATTAATGTAGTGATACAAGAGAGTGTCAACTTTGCATCTCTAAAAAACCTGATATGATCAAGGTCGCCGACGGTGTTGTATGTGAAGAGGTGGTGTTATCTTACGTTTCTTAATCTGTAAATCGTATATGTCAGCAATATGAATTGTGCATGCCACCTGTTTATATGGCTGTGTCACCTGAAGGATTTACCGTGTCACTTGTTTGATTTTGAAGTTTCACATTTCTGAGTGTGTCTGCCAATTTGTTTAAGAAATCACCCCTGTCACCTGTTTGTATGGCCTTGTCACCTAAAAGAATTACCGTGTCACAGTTCGAAGATTCATATTCAATTTGTTTTTGAAATGAATCATGTCACCTGTTTGTATAGTCGTGTCACTTGAAGGACTTAATGTGTCCGCATTTCCACCAAAATATTTGAAAACCAAGTACGTTTATAAACAAAGTTTTAAGCATAAAAGACTAACATTTACTGACTAACCAATGTCATAAAATTCTACAACTACTGACAAACGGATATCATAAAGAGAACCCCCAAGTGCATAAGATGTTCATAAACGACTAACATGTCATCTATTGACCAATCAATGTCATAAAATACTATAACTACTGACCAACGGAGATCATAACATCATATAAATTTTAAGCAACAAAGTTCACAAAATACAACCTCAACAAAGTTCATAACAACCTAGTGCAAGGAAAAGTACGCCCTGTCCACCCCTGTCCACGAAAGCTCAATCATTGTCGAAAACGGATACAAGTCACAATTAAGTGGCGTCCGCGTTGACGACATCGTCTTTCCCTTTTTTACCCGCTGTTTTCTTCGTAGTGGGAGGCGTGTGTTCTCCATCACCTCCATCCCGTGTCACCCAACTATATGATCTCTGTCACCCAACTGCAATAACCCTGTCACATCAATTAATAGCAAACAAATTCATGTAATCAACATTTCTAGATTTTATTATACCGTGTCACCAAACTAAATAAACCCTATCACCAAACTACATTAACCTTGTCACAATAATTAATAGCAAACAAATTCATAATCTACATTCCCATAATTTTTTATCTCGTGTCACTTGACCATAAATACCATGTTACCTAATAGAAAACCTACCACCTCTACATCCTTGTCCTCATCATTCTCAGCTTGCCCCCTCCTTGACAGCCTCTCTCAAGTAATGAAGCCCAAAAGGTGTCCATAACGACAACCCGACGTCCAACCTCGTTGCCCCTCTTCGTGATCTATTTACGCAGAAGATAACATGACTATTCCATGTGTTGCAGCAAGGGTTTTACACTATTAAGACATCCTCTTAACGATCTCTATTTAAAATTTAAAACCAAATCAAAATCCACTACAAATGCACTAACTACGTCGGGAATGAAAAATCTCAAGTAATAGCAAATGTTTCAATTCATAGGAGACGGAAGATCTTACCTTCATTGCTTCTCCTTATGGGAGCTTCTCCCCGCATTGAGTTACTCTCACTAACCACCTCAGCATTACCGACCTGTAAAAAAAATCAGTCTTTAAAATGGAACCCAGATTCCCCGTGTCATCCAAACTTAAACACCATGTCACCTAACCTTAACCACCATGTCACCCAAAATGAAACTGTATTATTTATGCTTGATTTTTTAGGCGGGAATTTTTTTCTTTGGCGGGAATTTTTACTTGTGAATAAGATTTAATACATTTGACTTCTCTTTTTTTAAAACCCATTTCCACCATCTCCTTTTTACTTTTGATTTGACTAGCATTTAATGCTACATTTAATGCATTTGTCTTTCCCCTATTCTTTCTCCCTTTTTCCTTTTCTTTTTCCTTTTTTGGTCCCACTTACCTCCTACAACAGGTGAGATGACCTGCACTTTTGTGCAAATATTTTAAAATCCGGATTAGTTTTGCAAATTTTTAAGGGTTAGGTCTAGTTGTGCAAAGTTGGCCGATTTTGGGGTCATTTACCTCCATTCTCTCATTAAAAATTCAATGTTTTGCATTGGACCACTGGTGAGAAAATTGAGTATATAATGAATTGAAAAAAAATGATCCAAAATATCTTTGCACAAGGAGGCGACATGTGGTAGTAGGATTATGGGTCTAATATATATATATATATATAGAGAGAGAGAGAGAGAAAATTCAATTTGTAGAAATGAATAAATTTTATTAATTTAAAAAAAAGACACAACTTCTATTATTTTATTTAACATGTTAGTTTTTATTTTATTTTCTCAAAAACTAAATAGGTTAGAAGTTGGGTAGATATAGAAAGGAAGGTAATGAAATAAAATTTATGTATTTTTCTTAAAATGATATGTTAAATGAAAACTTTAATCTATAATCGTTAAACCAAAATCATACTTTGGATAATTTAATAAGATCGTGATATTTTGATGTATATAAACCAAAATTTTGAATTTTTTGTGTATATAGATAAATTAATAAAATTTAATGGGCATATGAATATATATCCAATTATGCCTTAAGAATATTTTCTAAAATTAAATAGAATAACTTATAATAAATTATAGATATATGTGGAAAGATTGAGATATATGGATAAATAATAAATAGGTTAATTGATTTACGCTAATTATTAATTAGATTATTATGGAAATACAGTTACCTAAAATAACTTGGCATAAAATGATGACATGTGACAAAATTGCTTCTCATTTAAGTATAATATAGATATAGATATAGATTATGAAAATTCATGTTTTAAAAAATAAAAAAAAATATTTTTTAAAATAACCCATATTTTAAATATCTATATTTTTAAAACATGATTTGTCATAATAAAATTTTATAAATATATTAATATAAAATTATGTAGAATTTAATTTTTTTTTAATATTTATTTATACTTAAAATAATTTTGTAATATACCAATAGACCACAAAGGGACAGAGGATCCGGACGGGTTGTCATGTAGATGAGCTGTGATAATTGAATTAAATTAAGGAAGAATAGCAAAAAAATACCCAAAATTCATAGGACATTTGCAAATATGCCTTGTTTTTTACTTTATTGCAAAAATGCCTAATAAAATTGCAAATGTGCCCAAAAGAAAAAAATATGTGAAATAAATAAAAAACAAAAAAAGCCAAATTTTCCTATTTTGTAAAATAAAAACGAAAAAAGAAAAAGAAAAAAAAAACGAAAAAAGAAAAACAAAAAGACCGAAAAAATAAAAAGAAATAAAAACGAAAAACAAAAAGAAAAAGAAAAAAACTGTAAATGGGAAATGATAAAAAGTAAAAAAAATCAGAAAATCTCCTTGTTACTTCTCCCCCGAACGAGCGAACGAAAATACTTCGACAGAATATTTTTATCCACATGACAGGATGAAAAAACAAATTATGACAGGATGTTACTAAAATACTGACAGGAAATGTTTTAAAACATGTCAGGATACATAAATCGTGAGTCGTAAAGGGAGTCCCACGAGTCGTGGAACTTATCAGAATGTCACAAAACAGTGATAATAGACCTTCACGACTCGTTAAGGGTCTATCACGAGTCGTGGGATTTCTCAGCAGCTCACAAAACAACCAGAACAACTTTTTTAGACATGTCAGGATGACAAAACAATTGTTGACATGATGATACTTACATGTTGACAGGATATTTGTTAGACATGTCAGGATACATACCAACACGTTTTCGCAACCAAAATTTCTTATTATTGACCCAACTTTTCACATTCGCCAGGGACATACTTATACATGGGGCACGAAATAAATTAGAGTATAGGAGGATTCAATCATCAACCAAAAGAAGTTTTTTTTTTGCAATTGATAAAAATGCAACAAAGGCAATGAAATCATATCTTTATTTTTTTTAAATTGGATGGTCAATTTGGAAGGAAATCATATCTTTATTTTTCCAATTTTATATTTATCTTATATATTCTATAATTTTTTTTCCGAATTTATTTTTTAATTTCCAGAAAATCTGTTTTTTTCCAATTTCCAGACAATCTTATTAATTCTATAATTCTATAATTTTTTTTTCCGAAAATCCTTTTTTTTATTTTCGAAAATCTGTGTTTTTTTTCCAATTTCTCAAAATCTGTTTTCTTTTTCCGAAATTTTGTTTTTTGAAAAAAAAACTCCGAATTTTAGTCCCTTTTCCGAATTTGTTTTTTAATTTTCAGAAAATCTGTTTTTTCCCATTTCCAGAAAATCTTATTAATTCTATAAAAAAATTTCCAATTTTTTTTTTATTTCAGAAAATCTGGTTTTTTTCCAATTTCTCAAAATCTTTTTTGTTTTTCTGAAATTCTGTTTTTTGAAAAAACAAATCCGAATTTATGTTTTTTTCCATTTTCCATAATTCTTTTTTTTAGATTTCAAAATAATATTTTTTGTATTTTCCAAAAATATATGTTTTTTTTAATATCCGAAAATCATATTTCTTAATTTTTAATTTCAGAAAATACTAATTATATATATTTATTTTAATTTAAAAAATGCTTAAACACACAATACTTTTATTGCAAATATGTCTAAATAGGCATTCCTTGCAATTTGGTAGAACTAGAGGTACTTTTGTAACCTTTTTTTCTGGGTAGGGTATATCCGCAAATTCGCCTTAAATTAATAATTTGATAATTTGATTTGAGGGAAAGAGAGGCGGCGCCCTCACCCAAAATAATGCAAACCCTAGTAGCCCATTCTCGCTTCACCGCCTCTATAAATTAAAACCCTCTCCTCTTCAAATCCAGCACACCACTTCCCTTTCTCATCCCTCTCTCTAATTTCACAAACGAAACATAGTTATTTTTGCAGCATTTTTTTACCCATTTATATGTGAATATTCATATTTATGTATGGGATGCCTTTTATTTTTTCTAAAAGAAAATATTTATAGGTGTTTGTTTTGTCGAGAAAAGGACGGAAGAAAAGAAAGTGCAAAAGACTTCCATCCGCTTGTGACAGATTAAAGATGGGCAAAAGCGGCCATATTTTTGCATATATTGAAGTGCTTAATTTGCTTCTCTTTTTCTTCGAGTTGAGTTGGTGTGTTTCTTATAACTAATAACGCATCAATCTTCTTCGATCTATTAGCATACATCAGTACGGTTTTATTTTTTTTTTCGTTTTTTCTTCCTATTCAAGACATCCATCTGCTTTTTGGGTTTTGATTTGATTTTTTAGGTTTTTTTGCACATTCAATTTTTCAGTATATATGGTGGTCTGGTCAATTACTCCTTAGAATTTTAGCCAAATCCAAGTGCTCCATCTATTTCTAACTGGGGAAAAACTTCACCGATTACATATCTACATTAATTTTTATATGAAATGGTTTTGATTTAATTTAATTTTTTTTTAGGAATCCTCTCTTGGAGTATAGAGTGGTCTGTCAATTTTTATATGAGAAAGTTTAGGTGGTCTGCTGTCTATTCTCAGACACATCCTTGTAAATATAATTATTTTTATTTTTTTTAAACTGTCTAATGGGATTGTTTTCAACAGCTATTTTGTCGGATTATTACACAGGTGGTGTGTAATTTTTTTGAGGGTGTTCAAAAGTGTATATATTTTAGCACTCAATCTCCCTGTTTGTAAAAATTTAACCTTTTCACTTTTTGGTAAAGTGGATGAAAGTTTTATCCAATGAAAAAAATCACTTTTTATCATTTTTTATAGCAAAATTTTATTAATATAAATTAAATCATTCTAATAAATTTCATTTAAAAAGTCTAAGAAATTCATTTAAATATTAAACTTTAAATCTAATGAAAAAATTAATATAGATTAGTGATATACATTTTTTAAGAAATAACCATCCAATTTTGTGAACAATATTGAAAATTTGATTTTTCAATTTGAGGTGACAACTATATTTTTATATCAAAATGTGTGTGATAAAAATTTATGATATATAATATATATTTAATAAATTTAATCACAATTAAATGTGAAGATAAATATAGACTACTTAGTTATTAAAAGAGATATGTGCAAAATGGAGAAGCGATAGAAAAGATAGAAAAAATAGAGAGGTTTTCCTAAATTTACAGTCACTAGAACTAAATTATTATCTAATCTTTGAAATGAAGAAATTCTTAGAGTTGAAGTAAAAATAATTGAAGAATATTTATTTTGTTGGAGAAATTTTGGAGAAGTTGGAGATGGTCTTAGGTGTCCCAAAATATTAACTTTTTTATTTATTTTTGGAAAACTAAATTATTAATTTTGGAGAACTAAATTATTAATTTTGGAGAAGTTGGAGATGGTCTTAACATTTTATTTATTTTTGACATATTTTTTAAGGAGCTAAAAAATCTATAAAATATTAACTTTTTTTATTAATTTTTTAAAATAATAATATACTTATTATTAATGAGTATAATAATATTATTGTAATATTTTTTTAAAAAAGTTGATATTTTATAAAGTTTTTAGCTTCTTTAAAAACATATAAAAAAATAAATTGACTTATATTTTGAGACAAAGGGAGTATTGTTTTAATTTAAAAGTATATGTACATAATTATAGTTATTTTATAGTTTTGATAATATATTATTGTTAGGTATAATAAGAAAACTACATTAATACTATCATAATGGTAATTTTTTTAAGAGTAAAAAAAAGTATTTATGTGAAATTACTTGGAAATAAAATTTAATGTAATCTAATTTTATAAATTACGTATGAATTTTTTTGTTAGAATTATATGTGCATGGTGAGGTTAGAATTGAAGTGGTTTATGATTGGATAGAGAGGTTATAAATTTAGTGGTTTAGTCGATAAAAACATTAATAAGAAAAAAGTTAGGCAAAACTAATTAAAATAAAAGGTGGAGGGGTATGAAAAAATATCCTCACCTTTAACCGTAAGAAAATTAATCTAACCCTTGGGGATGTGACGAAGTATTCCAATTCTTTTCTGACCATCAATCCGGGAAAAAACAAGGATATATAATTGAAGGAATTAAGATTTTGGTGAATTTTGGATGATATTGAGGTGTTTTAATGGGAATGATATCATTTGACCAATTTTATGTCATTATTTTGACCTAATTTATGATTGAAAAAATAAGTCATGATACTTTATTTTAATTAGTTTTGGCAAAAAGTTATTAGAGATAAAACATTAGTGATATGTGATTGTGACATGACAAAACTTCTAAAAAGTCAAATGAAGCAGTGAGCTTTTAACATGACATATGAAATTAAGCACTATGTAAATGTCACACATGTAATTATTTGGATTTGAACCTGCTGTTTTAGACTTGGAACCTGAAAAGGACTTGAACTCGAATAACTCGGGAATTTAAGGGTCAAGACCTGATGACTGGTTGGATCAAAATCAGACTGGTGAGTTAGCACCATGTAAAAGCTACACAAGTACCATATAGAAACCATACAGATTTGTCATGCAATTGTGTTCGTTAATGTCACTCACAAAATTTTTGGCATAAACCAAATTTTGACAAAATGGAAAAAAGAAAGTACCAGTTCACTCTGTCGTAGGCTTTTTCCATGTCAAGTTTGATTGCAATACATCCATCACCACCTTTCTTGCTGCGAAAGAAGTGAAAGATTTCATGTGCAATGAGTACATTGTCTTGTATTGCTCTGTTAGATATAAACGTTCCTTGTAATTGGTAGATTATTTTTCCTAATATCGATTTCATTCTGTCTACCAGAATTTTCGCAGTTGTCTTATATATACTCAAACATAGGCTAATGGATCTATAGTTATTTGTTGTTTTTGAGTTATCGCATTTTGGGATCAGTGTGATGAAAGTTTGATTGGTTTGCTTTAGCATTCTTCCATAATGGAATAATCCTTTGATTGCTTTAATGATCGATGGACCCACTATCTCCCAGTATCGTTGGTAGAATTCCGCTGTTATTCCGTCAGGTCCTGAGGACTTATCTTTTCCAATAGAAAAGAACACCTTTTTGGCCAAAAAGTCGCGGTCGCGGCCTCCGTCAGCATTGAAATCCTACTTTGCCGAATTCCTTATTTTTAATTAGGTTATTTCATAACCCTTTTAGACGCCTATTTAAGGGTTTTTTAGGAGAAGTTTTAGGGAACCTTTTCAGCAATTAAAGAAACCCTAGAGGAGAATTTTTGTGTTATGGTGAACTAAACTCCTCCTTCGTTTGATTGATTATTTTGAAGCTTTCGATTTGATATTATGTGAGATCTTCTCTACTCTATTTACTTTTGAGTAATCTTTATCTTCTGTTATCATTGCTTACGATTGTGTTTGTGTTTTATTGGATTGGCCACCTAATATTGCTTGAACTCAATCTATCACTAGATCTATAGGGACGCTAGTTGAATAACTTAGATCATAGTAGCAACTTGTGATCATCTAGGGCTAGTTGACTTAGTTGATTGCATGAGAATAAAGATACAATTGATTTATTGCTAGTTACTTGTTTTCAATTGTTCCTATTGAATTTCCTTGGTATGCATTGCTATTGTTGAATTGAATCTGGATAGTTTCTAGGTTATTCATCAATAAGGGTGTTTAGAGTCTAGTTGACATATTCACTAATTGTAGGGAAGGAATTGAAAGTTATTGTCAATGTACAATTGATTTTCACAATAGGTTGCTCAAAAGTCATAGGTTTAGGGAATTTCAAGGATCGAAATCCAAATTGAGAGTGGATACTAATTAATCATGCGTGTTTCTCAAATACTGTTACCAATTATCATCATTGCATTATTTGTTTACTTTTGTGTTACTTTGCATACTTCCAAAACCCCCTTTTCATATCATTCTCACCTTAGCATACAAATTGAGCATATGAATTGCACAAGTCTTTATGGGTTTGACCTGTACTTGCCAAGCTACACTAGTTACGTTAGTTCAGAACTATTTGATAGGATTTAACGACTGCACAAATATCTCTATCAATAGGTCATTTTGCCTTCTAATGCTAAAAATTGCATTTTCCACGTCCTGTTTATATTGCATTGCTATAGGTCATTTTATCATCTAATGCTATGCCCTGTACAATTATTTCTCTCAAGAAGCTACTTATAGTTGATAATCTTGTTGCCCAGCTAAGCGGACTTGATATTTTTGTCTAAATTGTTAAAAACAAGCTGGCACCTATTAGCTTTTGTCAATGCTTTAATGCATTTTTAAATGGTTTAAAGCCTATTAGCTCAAAATGGTAGAGCGATGTGCTATGCATAAAGACACGGAATCGATCAAATCCCGCACAGACTATTTATGCGTGTCTTATGTTTGTTTTCGTTCATTAATAAAATTATAAACTGCAAGAATAAAAGGATAAAGTGCATTAATAATATTATAAAGTGCAAGAATAAAATAATGAAGTGTATAAATAATAATAAAAAGTGCATGAATAAGATTATGAAGTGCACAATTAAGATTATAAAGTGCAAAAATAAAATGATAATGTGCAAGAATAAAATGATGAAGTATATAAGAAGTGCATGAATAAGATTATGAAATGCACAATTAAGATTATAAAGTGCATAAATAAAATGATAAAGTGGAAGAATAAAATGATGAAGGAAAAAGAATCGGATTTTAGCTAAAGAAAAGATGAAACACAACAATTTAGACAAAATACAAGATTTAAGGAAAAAAATCATATTTTATATTTCTAAAAAAAACAACGGAAATTTCGCCCGGTACCCATGAGGTAAGGCCTAATTCGCAAGGTGTACCAAAGTTTAATATAATTCGCATGGTGCCCTTGAAATTTATAACGATTTCGCCCCGTGCCCTTACTCTGTCAATACAAACGGCTCTATTAAGTTTTGAGGGAAAAACGTCTTGCCTCCTTTCAGTTCTATTCACACGCTTATCGAGCAAAGAACGGAGAAGATGACCTTGTAGAAGAACTCGATGCCAAAGATGAAAGGATTGGATGAAGACGGCAGTGTCGTCGGCTAGGACTAGATGAAGAGCATTAGAGCCCCGATAGAAAGGGAAGCCGACGATGTGATGTCAACGACGAATCTGCAAAAGGTATGTGAAGTTCTAATTTTTGTTGATGTCGATTTTATTTACAGTGACGCAAGATTCGAATTTGGGGCTGAATGAGGGTTCGAATTAGGTAATTTGTTGATTTAGGATTTAGGATTTAGGATTTAGAATTTAGGATTTATGGTTCCAGCTTTGAAATTAGGGCTTTTGCTGATTTAGTTGTTGAGGTTAGGGTTAAAAAATTAGGGTTTACAAGTGTGATTGGGTTTGAATTACTCGATTTATCTAGTTAGTTTGTAATTATGCAATGTGAATTAGGGGTTGCTATCTTCAGTTATGGTTTAGAGTGTATTGGAGTTGCATTCTTAAAAATTTTACTGTGCTCCTGAAATGGGCTAATAGGAGACACCTGATCAAGGAGTTGATCTGTTGAATGAAAAGAGCAAGAGGAGATTGTTCAATAGGTGAATTTCTGTTTTACTAGATTGTGAAGGATTTTATTTTGTTGCTGTACTATTTGAAATTGTTTTTGATTGGCGAGAGGTGTATGTGTTGGATTTGTGTTTTTAGAGTCTTGTACAGGAGCAAGCAAAGAGGAATCCTGTAATTGGATTTGGTATTAGGCAATTGGGTGGGACCAAACATTCGTTCCATGGATGAAACTAGACTCCGATCCCTCTTCCATGTCCTTGATCATGTTTGTCAATTTACTAATAGGATTAGGGACTGTGCTTTTTGTTCTGTTTGAGCTGATCTAACAATTTATTCTATTTGAGTTGTTCAATGTTAGACAAAAGCTTCATTGGCTAAATTGTTGCTTTTTGGGAAATAAATTATATACATGTTTATGCCTCATTGAAGACGGAATATGTGAGTTTCTTGTTTTGAAAAATTTTGGCTTATTAGCTCAATCGGTAGAGCATTTTGCTTAGGCAAGAGATGTGGGTTCGAATCCCACATAAGCTACAAATTCGTTAGAAATTGCAGCAAGCCTATGCGGGATTTGAAATAACTCAACAGTGCAATAATTCATTAGAAATTCATTAGTAGTTGGTTTTTTTCCTGTCAAATTCCATACCTCACTAAAGCATTCATGATATTACCGATGTGGGACAACTACATTCCAACACTTTCTAATCGAGAAAATGTTAGGTATCGGTGGTTCCTTTTATCTCAAAATGTTGTCTTGCTCTTGGATCATATTTTGATTTTCTATCATATTCTTGACAGTGGAGGATAACTTGAACGTGACGGTCATTTAACCCGAAATTGTTCCATGAATTTGTAATCAATCCTACTGTTTTGCTAACTGTGGAGTTGGATTAGAGATCTATCTACTCAGATTGACCATATTGTATGTTAGAGATCTACTCCGATTAACCATATTGTATGTTGTCTTCATTGTTTGTCAGCTTTGCAGGGTTGTTTGCTCCTACTTGCTACATTATGGGTACAAAGAGAAACTCAATTCATTTGAACTGGCTAATAAAAATTCTGCACCTCCAGTCATCATATCCCAAGAGAATGGGTTTTCTGGGAAAGATAGCTTGTATACTTTAAGTCAGAGAAAGACTCATCATATTTAGTTTCTTTAATCTATTCTATATCTTGCAAGGTGCCATATGATTCATCATATTTAGTTTGTTTCTTTAATATCTCCTTCCCTATTTTTTGTGTCTTTCTATGGACTATTTTGGTTTAGAACTTTATAACTAATCTTCTTGACACCTTTCAGCCATCTCGCAACATATATATAACCTAAATGCTACTTGTCGATGACATAAGTTCTGTATCCGTTTTAATCCGATGAGGCAAATCACATGCGACCTTGGATTTGTCTAAACAGTGAAGTATTGTTATCATGTGGGATCGAATAACCGTAGATTTGATAACTCAAACCTTGCTCGCTTTCTTTATACATGATATATATGGAAGATAATGCATTTAACTAACTAAACCCAATTTAGACATGCCCTTAAATTACTTAAATGGTTCATGACTGAATTCAATTCAATAAGCCTATGTGGGATTCGAACCCACGTCTTTGTGCATGAGCACATTGCTCTCCCATTTGAGCTAATAGGCTCAAAACTTTTGGAAAGACAAGCCTATTTTTCTTACCAATGAACAAACTTTAACACTTTCTTTGAAACCTTCAACTAGGAACAAACCAAAACATGGTTTCCAATGTTTCTTACCAGTGTGTATTATTTTAGCAATCATAAAAATTTAGAATACACATGCTATAAAAATTTAGAATACACATGCTATAAAAATTTAGAATACACATGCTGTAAAATTTAGAATATGTTGTAAAAAATGCTGTAGAAACAGATTCAAAAAAAAATGTTGTAAAACAGATTTAGAAGCTGATGGCCTGCATTTTACACATGCTGTAAAAAAAATGACAGCAACTCGGATGAAGCTGTTGTGTAATGTGTTTTCAGAATTTAGAAACAGATTCATAATACAAGCTGTAAAAATAGATTCAAAAACATATTCGAAAACAGATCTGATATACAAGCTGTAAAAATGTATTTGGAGGATTAATATGCTCAGTTGTTCAGTTCATCTTTGCTCTAAATGGACTGAATGAAGGCTTAAAAACCACCAAAGTACCCAACATTTTGAAGATTTCAAGAAAATAAATGGTTTTCTATCACAAAGCCAAAACGTATGACATCAATCTCAATCTCTATCCTCAATCAATCAAAGTATCAAACCATGTAGAAATGAAAACTAACAACCATTTTAGAACCTTCAGAGATCAGTAAGTCTCACCATTATTGTAGTTAAGAAAAAATTTCGAACAAACGTACTTCTAAGAAAGAAAGAATGACAAATTTGAGAGCTTATGTGTGCTCAAGAAATTTATGTGCACACCAAATCCCCTTAAAGGTGATCTAAATTGAGAGGGGGGAAGCTGAATTGTTCTATCATATTGAGACGAGAAAACTTACCTCCGGGGCAATTGTCATTGCTGGCCTCCTCCCTCCTCGCCACGCTTTCTCTCACTCTCTCAAACACATTCTCCGCCTCCGTGTTGTTTCCGATGGCCAGCATTTAGCGCCAGAGAGTCAATGTCGTCCTCACGCTGTCTCGCAAGCCTACTCTCCTCCATTCGCCTTCGTCAAGACAGGAGAGAAATCCCAAATATAAAAACCCTAAATTCCAAAATCCAATCTCATTTAAAAAATCATAAATTTAAAAACCTTAAATTTTCAAATTATAGAGGAGAACTTACCTTGATCATGGCGCAGTCGACCCGTTCTCTCATCGTGTCTGATCCTCCAACAACTTTGAGACCTTCAAGCAACCAGTCTCCTTCCTCATCCCCCTCGACTCTTTTGAATCTATATATTCTTTTATTTTTACTCTGTATTTCAAAATTAACAGAAAAGCTAACGCTTTTTTTTTAAAACTAACCGAAGGGTACGAGGCAAAAATTTTACAAACCTCAAGGGCATCTCGTGAAATATGCCAAAGTTTTGTACACCATGTGAAAAAGCCCTTATCTCAGGGGCACCACGCGAAATTTCCGAAAAAACAAATTTCTGAAACAAATATATGTACATCTTACCTGAATTGACCAAAAAAAAAAGAAATTAAGTTGTCAACTGAATCTAAACTTGCTAATTCATTAGACCAAAATAGCATTTTTACAAGGTTAATTTTTAAATCAAGATTATTTTATTTGAGTATTTTTTAAAGTAGATACAAGCACAAGAGAGACATTGGAAATTGATAAAGTAGTTAACTGAATCTAATCAAGAGTCTTTTTGTTTCTATTCATGAATAAGATTATAAAGTGTAAGAATAAAATGATAAAGTACATAAATAAGATGATAAAGTGCAACAATAAAATGATGAAGTGTGTGAATAATAATATAAAGTGCATGAATAAGATTATGAAGTGTACAATTAAGTTCACCAACAAATTCAACAACTCAAGTTCAGCAATGATAATAAAAAATACATCAACAACATAAAACAAACATTCATACCCAGATTTTCGCAATAGTTCATAAACATTCATAAACTAAGTACATACAAGTGTATGAATGGATCAGTATCCAGATACTTTAGAAACCAATCAAATGGAAACACCAAACAACTAAAGTTCATCCCTATAAAAGTAAATTACATAAGATCACATCGGTGTACTTTACATTTTACACTGATATCACCATGACTAGTCCTAACACATCTCTGGTAAATTTTTTTTTAATTATACAACAAGCAACAAATATATTCATTCAAAATACTCTGGAAAATTAAAGAGAAACGATACACAAACATAGAGCCCTAGAGTGCATTTGTTTATGGTCATGACTTTCCTAATGTCCACACCGTGTGCTAGGATGATAGCATACTTAGAAACAACATCCAACACATATCCATCTCTTCATCGGATCACAAAATAAGGTTTATGTCTTTGTAAGAAAGGTATAGTAGGCAAGAAGCAGATACATGTTGTCCACCACCCAAAATATCAAAGAAACATATATCTGTTGTTTCATTGAGTAGGTCGTGTATTGTTTTAAAGTGCATGAACAAGAGCTTATCAAATTCCTTCAAAGGGGGTGACTCATCACCAAAGTGAATATGTGTATGAGAGCTATTTAGGGTATGCGGTTATGAAGTGCATAAATAAGATAACAAAGTTCATAGATAAAATGAATAGGTGTACAAATAACAATAGATCTAAACTTTGAACATTGAAACAATAGTTAGATCCAGGTGGAGTCGACACCAACCTCTTGAAAAACAATCGTTCAGGCACTCATTCCTAATTGAGCTTATCTGCTTATGAATCTTAACACAAGTAACAAGCTAACCCAAAATATGGACAAGCTAAAAACATTTGAGTTCTAAAATTGCACTTTTCAGTTTTATATTTGTACTTTTTCGAACTAAAATTACACATAAAACAAGTAACAAGCTAACCTAAATATGGACAAGCTAAGAACATTTGAGTTCTAAAATTGCACTTTTCAGTTTTATATTTGCATTTTTTCAAACTAAGAACAAACTACAATGAAGCAGCAATAAAAACATATTTATTTCCATATCATGTAATGATGCAAAACTATAATAGCAACACCATCAAAGAAGGACACAATGACACTCTAATGCTCGTAGCCAGATATCTCTAGTGGTTCCCAGCAAGGCTACTCGCTAAGTGAATAGATTGGTCATAATCCTGACAGAAGAGAGCTCTATCTTTGACGCAGAAAATAAATGCAACCTTACATGTAAATGACAAACATCCAACATATTTTCATTACACAAAAAGCTCGGAACTAAGGAAAGCACATTCTTTCTAAAGTGTCCATGACAATAGTTTATATATTCATAATAATAAACTTAGACAGGCCAAACTTTCCAACATTAAACATCCAGCCTCATTACTAGGTGAAGGCTCAAGCCATTAATTAGAAGACATTGATCAAAGACAAGCAACCGGGAATTCATTTGAAGGTTGGTGAATTTTATATCCACTTCAGGGGAACATTAATCATAATGGCTATGAGATAAATGCTTCATTAGTGTCCTTGATAATTGTAGGTTGGATGGCTTGTTTGGTCAGCGATGTTACTTCTTCGCGGTGGTGGTTGACTTCGTTCTTTACCGGTGTCCTCAATTTGATGATTACATTGGTTACGCTTTTTTTCTTTCTGTAGGGTTTCTATTGTATGTTCGATGGTTTATTGGCCTATCGAGGATCAAATTTTTTTTGATGTCTCGAATGTTTTCCTTATTAAAAAAAATAAAAATATCTCCTCAGAAATCATCTAAGATAGGCACCTAAGCATAAAGATTGGCGATGACCTAATACGCTCTCAATAGAGAGCCGTGTTTCCGCCCACCGCCTGTTCCACGCCTCCCATGGCCTCTCAGCCTCTCCGCTGCCATGGTACCCCACCCGTTTTCCCTGTCGCTCACCCTCACCATCACCCCTACCTACCCTCCTTTGGTCTACCGCCGCCTTGGTCACCGCCTTCTCCATCCTTCTTGCTGCTAATGCCTTGAGTTTTATTCCTTCTGACCGACCACCTTCGGCTGCGGCTTTCTTTGGGTCACTCGTGGCTCAGCCTTGGTGTAACAGCCCAGATTTTGAAATTCGGGTTACGTTTAGAGGGAAGAATTATCCCTCTGCCAGATCTTGCAATCCAAGTATGAGCTACTTATTTATCAACTTCAAGTTATAACCCTGTTTAAGTCCTAAGGATTCGATGATATAATTCAAGAAAAAGGGGATTTCAAACCCTCAAAACAAGCAAAGAATCCAATCATTATCTGTGCCTTCACACGTGAACCTGTCCTAATTCAACTAGTCAAAACTCAAAAGAGATAAAACGAGTTTAAATCAATATAAATACAACCTGATTCTAAATGACAAACTTAACCAAAACATTTGTAAAGTCAAGTTATAATAGGTGAAGTCTTCTTAACACTCTCGTCCCATGAGAAAACCCCGCCATAGAAGCAAATCAGCAAGCAAAAGGGAGAGGGTACCTGAAACTATACCACAAGTCAAGGTCGAGCCACTCATGCGGGACCGGAAGTCCTCGCTGAGGTCATATAATACGCCTATACCTAGAATAAAGGATGCTCTAATGCAGTACTGGAATTTAAATCACACAAGCATGCTGACAGTTTATATAATGCAGAAAGCAATAAATTGGATCCACACAGAATGCCAAGTGGCATATCCCTCTCCTACCTCTGCACCCCTTCTCGTTAGTGCAGAGACTGGCCAGTTCGGTGCTATAGCATAGCAATTTCCTCGTGGTGGTGCACAAACCACGACATCATCATATTATATCATCTCATCGCTTGCCCGTTGGTGCTGGGCTATCATATCATGCTCATATCGACTCGATTGACTCAGGGCAACCCGATGGGGCTGGGCTACCCTATAACCCTAGCAAAGACTCTAGGACTATAACAGATAACAGTCGTTCTGTTTCAAATGCATAAAGAATAGGGATGCTCATTCATAAGTGCAAGTCCTAAGCATGATACTACATGGCATGCTTTTATGCATATGCAACACCTACAAACTATATGACACATCAGGCATGAGGTCCAATCACTTGAGCAAGCCCCAGAGGACTTACCTGGAGTCTTCATATTCACTTAGCCTGCAAACAACCCACTCAGAGAATCATCCATCAGCAACCAAGCCACTTAGAGAACCATTCAATCACACTAGCAAATAATAAGCAAGGAATAGCTCATCAATACATATTTAATTAACACACAAACAGGCTTCTAAACCAACCCAGAACTAACTGACATTTTAGTTAAGTAACCTAGCATTCTCATCATGATCATATCATTCTCAATCAACCTTGTTCCCATCAAGTATGAAACTTAGTTCAAGGTCTTACCAAGATCATTACTCAAACATCTTACTTCAAATCAAACTCAGGTTTTCTTTAGACATTTGCTCAAGTAAATAATAGATTATACAAAACATCAAATAACTCCACAAGGATCTCATCCATCGGTTTAATTTATCGATACTCATATAAGACACTATATCCCAGGGAGTAACCAAAGCGGATCAAGGTTTCAAGAAATCCTTTATAATTTCAATCATAACTAACCATTCAAGGAAAGTTGCAAGTCAACACCAAGATTAAAAGCAAAGCAGGTTCTCATAGTCTACCTCTCATATAGCTTGAATAGTCAAATTGCTCTATAACTCAACTCACCTATCAATTCATTTCCTCAAATAGTCCTAGTCTATGAATCCTCTAGTTATACAATCATCATATATTCAATTACCATCAACCAATTAATTGCAACACACATCTTTATGTCGATTCTATAAACAAATCCTATATCATTTGCATCTTATTCATCAACTTCTTAATAGTTAGCCCAACCACTCATCAAACCACTTATGTTAAAGTTATTAAGTTATAACTCAAGACGTTCTATATCCCATATCAGATCACAACTTAAAATGACTTCAATTATGTACACCATAAAAGGTCCATTTCTCTATTTCAATTATAATTATCTAATGAATAGTAACTTACCACTTCACCATTATATTTAGGTCTATAGAACATGAGTTAAACATAATTTAATAAAGTTGAGAAAAAGACGGATTGTCAGTTTGGCCATTCGTTTAAAATTAACTCACATTAACTAGTGAACCGACAAATTGAGCAACTCAAATCCTTTCATCGACTCAAATAAACTAGAACAGTTTATAAAACCTATTGAATTAGTTAATATCTAACTAGTCTAATGCTACTATCATTTTATTCTAGTACATCATCAGTACAATCCTTATCTTGGAAATTTAGTCAAAACTCATCACTTTTTATAGTTCATAATTTTAGTTGTTACCCAATCTATTTACTTCTCCAATTTGGTTAAATAAACAAGTCATAACAAAAGAGCAAGAGTTGTAAAGTCAGAACAAATCATAACACATAATTCATATATATATATACTGTATCAGTCTATCCCAAACCAGATCGATCAAACAACTAGTTTCACAAGCTATTTAGAACCGAAAGAGAGGGATCCGAAAAGGGCTGTACCCAAATCCCGAACAGGTCGAGGAGGGTGGAGATCAAGGCTCGAGGTTCAGCATTTGCTCCATCGAAGGCTGCAGAGATAGCCGGCAATGGCGGATCCAGGTATTGGGCGTGTCGGAGCTCGGAGATCAAGGCTAGACAAGACTTAGAGATCGAGGACGAGAGTTCGAAGCTTGGCTTCTTCGGTTCAGCGCCAAGAAGAGGTGGCTTCAGCCCTCCTGTTGGACCAGGCTCATCGCCAAGAAGAGGGAGCGGAGGCGAGGACAAGACTTCGAAGCTTCTTCGGTTCCTCGGGCAATCGAGACCGGAGAGAAGGAACGGAAGGGGAGCGAGGGTATCGACGCTTCAAGGGAAGCAACCGGCGCCTGCTGTCGTCGGAATCGTTGGACCCGGTGGTCGCCATTGCTACGGTGTTCTTCATCCTCTATCGCTGTCGGCAAGGGCTCCAAGGGAGAGGCTTCAATGGCTTGGGACCCAAATCAGGAGGAGGAGGAGGAGGGGTCCGAACCGGGGTGGCAGTGGGAAGGAAGCCATGGGAGGGTGAGCGTCCAAGGGTGGAGTTTGTGAACGGGAGAGGGAAGAGGTTTATAGATCTGAAATGAAAATGAAGAAAAGGACTAGGGGCGGCTCAGATCTGATGAGGGTGATGAATAGTGGTTTCTAAAGGTTATAAGGTTATATATATACTACCTCCACTAGGGTTAAATTGAGCTACTAGAATTTATAAAAATTAATCCGTTATTTCTATTTTGTAAAATCTCTACCCCATTAAATTTAGCCTGCTAATATACATCTAAAACAAATTAAATCACCACAACTATCAACCACAATAGCACGTGTTGAAAACGAAAAGATTTTAATTCAATACGTTTAAGGAAAAATTACTAATAATCAGTTTATAAAATTTCTAGGAACGTTTCAAGTTATTTAAATAGAGTCGATAATTCAATAAATGTACTTTTAATGAAAAAAAATCTAGTTCATTACACTTGGCTCCTCCCTCGGATCCGCCCTCTTCAAGTCACCCTCGACTTCGGCCTCACCTCCTGGCTCGGGCCTACCTTTCCCAACGGCTCCTTCGGCTCCTCTTGTGGTGGTTCCTCTCCATCGCCGATCTCTGCGGTCAATGCGGATCTCATCTCTGTTTATCTCCTCGTGCCGGGTTACTCCCTCCTTGTGGGATTGTCACGGTCCACCAGCTGTTTCTTCATTCTTGGCCTTGTGCCTTTTGTTCTTCTGCTCTTTCAATCACTTTACCTGTTTATTATTGTTCTTTTTTGCTTCCTTGTCTCGTTTTAACTGCCTCTATTTAGGCTTATCCTTGTGGTAGCCTGCGTACGATCTAGTTATCGTCCTTGAGGGTTGAGATGAGTTTAGGGGGGTTTGATTGGGCTTTGGTGTGGTTAGTGTTTGATTCTGCTGGTTGATGTGCTTGTTGTTCTTATTGTGTTGCAGGCTTATTGTTGACGGTGTTTGATTTGCCATGTTCGATGACATCGTGGATGTGCGATTGATATCTGATGGCTCTTTTGAGTCCATAATCTGAGATGTATGCTAGTTTTCCCAGAGTTGTCTGTGTGCGTCGTCCCTTTGGCCGATCGTTTTATTTGTCTTTTTGTCTTGTGATTGCAGTGTAGGATGCCTCGCATGTTTCCTTTTGTAATTTTATTTTTTTCATTTGCTTCTGTAATTTCCTTTCTTTCATTTGCTTATGTATTTTGCTTTTAGTTGTACATGATGGTCAATCCATCTACCGGCTTGTCCGGTCTCTCGATTTTACTAGGCTTGTCTAGTGAACTGAATTCTTATCTTGCTTCAAAAAAAAATCTAAGATAGGCACCTTAAGGGCCTGTTTTCTTGCACTTTTTTAAGGGGTGGAGGGGGTGCATGGGATGGAGGTGGAAGAGGCAACAACCGTTTGGCACAAGGTGGAGGGGGTGGGGGTAGCGCTCGATTGGGGGGTGGAGGTGGTAGGATTTTCCCACCTTGGGGATCAAGGTGAAGGGGGTGGAAGAGATTTCTCCACCCCTTATATCCCAAATTACCCCCCAAGGCTCACCTTCCCCGACGACCTCGCCATCAACCAAAATACCTCCATCGCCAAGCAACCAGAAACCGAGCTCTTCGCTCCCAAGGCTCACCTTCCCCGACGACCTCGCCATCAAGCTCGCCAGTTACCCCATCCGCCTCTCCAAATTCGTCGCGGGAGACGGACCTCCCTTCCCCCCTCAGTGCGGCCACGACTTCCACATCGTTTGCGTCAACACCTGGATCGGATTTCACTCTTCCTGCCCCTCCTACCACCAGAGGTGCGGCGGCCGCCCGACGAATACATGCGCGACTTCTAGAGATCCAGTGACGGAGAGTGCAATCGAAGTAGGCGTAGCCAGCCTGAACACCAAATTGAAAGGGGTTGAAGGCGAGGGTTTGTGAATTGGGGGCTAAGCAAATGTTCCGTGTTCAATTAAAAAAATAAGGGTAAATTTGGTATTTCACCACATAACATCAATAAATAATTTCCGATCAACTAAACATCATACGAGATACTTTTTAAAATTAATCTCCATCCTTTCTACCCAGTAAAATATAGAGAAAATTTGGTGTTTTGTACCCCTTTACACATTTAATTAGGTATTTAGCCCCCTTACTTTTTTTATTAGGCGTCCTAACCCCTTTTATTTTTTTTAAGCCGCTCTGGACCTCTTTGCTTCCTTCCTCTCATCGCTCTCTTCTGGGTCTCCTGACTAGCGATTTCCTCCGTCGCTCCTCCTTCATTCTCTGGTGGTATCGTTCTCCTTCATCCTTGTCTGGCGTCGTCTTCGTCTTCGTCTTCGTAGTTGATTGCGGTTTTCGATGACATTCAATGTCCTCAAATGGCGGTGCTCTTTTATTGGTGCTCTTATGGTTCGATTGTGTGATGTGCTTATGGTTCAATTGAGATATACTCTTTCGGTGACATATCTCGATCGCCTTCAATCGCTCCTCCCTTGTAGCTCCAAGATCATCTTCTTCTCCTCCTCTTCTTCAATTAATTTTTTGAATTGCTTAATTGATTCGATATCTAGGGTTTTGAAATGAAAATTGGGGATTATGTCCCTATAATCATCCGTAGATCAAATTCACATCACTTTTACTGCCTTTAAGATTGATAGCTATTGTTTGCTTTTGGATATTTTGGTTTTGAGAGTGTTTTTGAGATGCAAATGGCAGTGCTCGGGAAGGGGAGCATAGGGACTACGGTGACTACCTACAAGGCAGCGCTGGAGGAAGGGCCGACGGTGGTGGTGAAGCGACTGAAGGACGTGACAACTTCGAAGAGGGAGTTCGAGATGTAAATGGCGGTGCTCAGCGACTGCAACCATGAAAATGTGGTTCCCCTTAGGGCTTACTACTACTCCAAAGACGAAAAGCTCCTCATCTTCTATTACTTCCGAGCTGGAAGCCTATCTGCATTGCTACATGGTATGTGTTCAATTTTGCCTCGAGCTTCAATTTCAGTTTTTGTTTGTTTATCTCCTCAATTTGATTCGGCATCAGTAATTATTGGTGTTTGAATTGCTTGGCTGTGGATATTGAATTGCTGACCATAGTTCAGAATTTCATCTTCTACAATTTGAATTGGCATTGGTCATGTTTTGGATTACTTGATAACATCAATGTTTGAATCTGCTGGCAATAGAGATGTAATTTGTGTTAAACTGCTAGATTGGATAGATTGAGAGGTTGGTATTGACTTGTGTTGTTCTACATTATCTGTCTGATGCATTTTTCGGAACAATCAAGATGGAGCTAGGAGATCGCATATTTGCAGGGTTAATCCAGGCAAAGTTGATAATGATAGAGAAGCATCTGTTTGATGCATTGCAAGTTGGGACTTTTTTTTATTTTCAATTGCAGCAGCTATATTATTAGCAAAAATGGAGCAATTCAAGGCTAACATTTCATTGTTTTTTCAATGGCAATCATAAATGCGCTGACATACATGTCAAGCTGGTTTGCTCGTTTAATGCCAAGCCGGTTTGCTCAATCTTTGAATAAATGTCAAGGCTGGAAACAATTAAAAGTAATTTATTTATTATTTGTTTATTATGCTGAATTCATGCCTTGTTCTAGCTACAAATACCAGCTTTGTGGATAATGAAGCAGACATAATAGATGGAGTGAGCAAAGTGGAAAAATCAGAAGCAGTGAGACACAAAAAGAAGCAAGAGTATAATCCACGTAAAAAGGCTAGCCTGTGATAGTGCCTTCAATTGTGCAAGTGTGCTTTTGTTTGGTCTTCTTTGTATGAATTGTGAAATGGAGTATGTGTTTGTTTACCAATTTCTTTGGGCCTTTTCAGGTTGTTTGGATGATGAGGAGTTGTCTAGAATTATTAAAGGAAGCAACAATGGTAGACACCAAATACAACACTTTCTTGGAATCCAGGAGAATATATATAAGCAAATCTACTAATTCATTATCCACTTTGGAGAGTGATACTCTACTGATCCAAGTACAACAGTTTCTTTTGCTAGCATTTTTCTCATCTCTTTTTAATTAGCTTGTTGCTCTATGTTTAAACCATCAAAAGTGTAAATATGTTTATGTTATCTTCTCTGCACTTTTAGAAATTGTGGCCTGCGATCTATGGTAATTGCTGACAGAAGGTGACTATACTAACCTTAGATTTTTATGCTGATGTAAGTTTTCTTGCAACTTAATTTGTTGGCTTGACTTCTTTTTCCAGTATGATAAGCTCTGACCCACCTACTACTAATTATCCTGGAAAGATACCAGGCGGGCCTGATGTTCCTAGTGAGGCTGCTGTTGAAAAAGGAACCAGGGAATCCATAGCCGGTTTGATTCTAACTGGATTTTGGAACTACTGCTAGTAGTATTGAACTTGTGATGTATTGCTGTCATTTTTTTTTCATTGATTTCATTGCTGTAGAAAACAGTGGAATGTTATAGCCCTTGGCAGGGGCTTATGCCAGCAAGTTTGAAAACTCAAAAGATATATATATATATATATATATATATATATCAATTTGAATTGGAATGTAATTAATTAGAATTATATATATTTGTTGTGGAAGGCATCTGAAGCATACCTCAAAGATGGTAATCATCAAAGACGCGGGACGGGACATTGTATTATTAATTGGATTTGGAGTATATTTGACTTGTTTTATTTGTCTTGATTAATGGCCTTGTTTTATTTGTCTTGATTAATGTCATCTATGATTTTTTAAAAAAATGTGGGATTTAAAAAAAAACATTAAATCCCCCACCCCAAATATGTCATCAAAAAACTTTTAATAAAAAAATGTTATGGATATACAATCGACTACATTAAAACACTTAGAAAAGTGGCATCACAGTAAACAAAAAATGTTATCAATAAAAATTTCATCAACAAAAATGTCATCGCAAATGATTGAGATCAATAAAGTGTAATCACACATGTTATCAATGAATAAAAATGTAATAAACATGTCACCACAAGTGATTGCATCAATGAAGTGTAATCACAAACGTGTCATCGGTGAATAAAAGTAGAATCGATGAAAATATATCGATATACAATTGATTAAATTAAAAAAAAAGTGGTATCAAATAATTACATTAGAAAAATGGCATCAAAACACTACTTTGAAAAAGTTGCATCACATTAAAGAAAAAATGTCATCAAAACACTACTTTGAAAAATGATGGCATCACGGTAAAAAAAATAGCATAAAAAAAGTGTCATCAATAGTCCACAGTAAAAAAAATGGCATCAATGGTCAACGTGTCATCACAGTAAACAAAAAATGTCATCAAGGTTTGAAAAAAGTGGCATTCAAAAAGTGTAATCAAACTATTTCATTGGAAAAGTGGCATCAAAGCGAAAATAAAATGTAATAAAAAATGGCATCAAAACGGTAAAAAAATGGCATCACAAAAAAGTCATCACTTAAAAAAAAATCTACATGAGTTGGTCAACGTTGACCAGTCAACGGTCAAGGTTGACCGGTCAATAGTCAAACAGTTGACCATTAACCATTTAATATCCCATTTGGGGGGATGGACTACCTAACCTAATTAAATAAGTTTATTGTCCAATTAGCTAATTAAAGATTCTAAATAGCATACTTACCTAAATCACTCTAAAATATATCTCCATCTTCTCCACCCGTTAAAATTAATCTCTACCCCTTAAAAAAAACCAACGGAAAAACACGCCATAAGTGCTTAGCGTTCACCGCCACGGACAACGCAACGGTACGCCTCCCCATAAAAAGAAATTGAGCTTACAGAGATAGAACCACATATGGAAAAAATGTTGACGCCACCACCTAATCTACCCTCCTCCTTCAATACACCTTCTCCCTCTCTTTCCTGAAGTGCGGAATAGGCAGATATGACGCGCTAATATACTCCAGAAGGGGGGTTGAATGGAGTATGGAAACTTTTCGCAACACAGAAAATGTAAGACCTTACTGCAGACAGTAAGACCTTATCTGCAAAACAGTAACTAGTTAAAACGAAATAGATAAGGAGCAATAACGAGAAAACAGAAAGTAAAGCACACGAGACTTGTTAACGAGGTTCGGCACAACCGCCTACGTCCCCGCCTAGGGTATCCAACCCGTAGGATTCAACGACTTTATTTCACTTTATCTTATGAGCCCTAGATACAACCTCTAGAAGACCTTCCCTCTTCTAGACTAACTTCCTATCTAGCAACCCAAACGCTCTAGTGAAATAAAGCTCCTAAGGATACCGAAGTACCCTCTATGAATGGGTAAAGAACCCTGTGTATAACTCTCACTAACTTGTACAATGAAGCTCAAAGGAAAACCTCACACACACTCAAAGTAGATGCGACAAAAGGAGTAGAGAGCAATGTGTGATCGAAAGCTTTGAAGAGGATGAGTTGGCTGAAGATGATGATACGCAGTCGTGATGTCCATCTGCAGTCGCTTCCTTCTTCTATATATAAGCCGTACATCCAATTTGAATTTTAAAGCAACAACCTTAAAATTCTCTAGATTGGATGAGAGCCGTTATATCAAATCTTCAAGGAGAGATCTTCGTTTGATAGAGCCGGCATTCCAGAACCTTCATCTTTCCAGAACCTTCATCATTGAAACGTCAGGAGATATGCTGAGATCGAATAATCTGGTCGTTGAAGATCTAAGAAATCTCCTGCAAAATCTCATCAGACCTAACAGAAAGATATGAAGAGAATAAGCCCATAATCCAAAAAGGATTTTATAGAGCTGGCCCAACAAAGAAGCCCAATAATGTATTGAATCAATATTGAGGGCTTATTAAGAATAGGCCCATCAAATTTGGCCCAATTTATTGAGACCTAATTACCCAGATTTTAACACAGAATCCGAGTCCTTCTCTTTTGATCTTATGCAGTCACGTAGTAAGATCTTACCAAACCCTGGAAACCAGGGTTTTGGCTTTCATCAACCAAGACCTTTGTCTTATCATTAAGGTGGAGTTAACAATCTCCCCCTTGATGAAAGACAAAACCTGAGTAAACCTGTGTGCACCTGTTTCCTGAAAAATAAATATATCCAAGCAAGACATATAATAATGCAGGCAATATATATAACATATGTTGGATCAAAGTCTTCAACAAAAAGGGTAGCAGAGGCTCAAGACTGCCAGTAAAAAGTTTTCAAACACCAAAAAGTTTTGAAGAACAGCAAAAGATATAGTCCCAGACACCATCACTCGTCATCAGACAAGACAACCACCTCCTCCTCGTACCATTGGCCATACTTGGGATGCACATCCTCCGGAGCTCGGCGTCCTTGGAAGATCTTATCGCGCCATCTGTTCTTGGCATTAGTCACAGTGTGCACCTTCCACATCTCAGCTTGTCGCTTAGCCTCTTCATCCCTCCATTTCTTCACGATGCCATACTCCTCCAATGTGAGGATGGACGGTTCTGGGAAGAGTGGGCGTAGGATGAACCGCTTGAGAACCTTACGTTCGCAGTTTAGAAGAACATTTTTGGCCACTTCCTCAACATGCCTGACATCGTCTTCATCTAAAGGCATGATGGAGGTGGTAGCCCTATAGTTCATTCCACTGAGCAGTAGGAGTTGGTTCAACTTCTCATCGACGATCGACAGCCTTTGGTGAGTATCATCCTGGCGGTCCACAATATCGGCCCTAGCAGCATTCAAGTCCTTCCGCAGAGCATCAACCTCTGCCTCAAGCTCCTCAATTCTCTGCTCAAGTACGACAGAGGTGCCCTGGGCATGAGATGGAGTCTTCAGAATCCAACCACCAGTCAGATTCTGTTCAATGCCCAGGCGCTTCCAGCATTCTTCATCAATCCGGCCGAGATGGCTGACTTGCTCCTCACCCGTAGTGTCAATGTCAAAGAACTCAAAAATCTTGGGGAAAAGGTTGGCATAAGGGAGAGGGGCGGTCAAGGGGGTATTGATGGTGTGAAGCATATAGGACAAAATGAGATCGGGTACATCAATTTCATGTCCGGCCAAAATTAGGTAAAGGATATGGAGAATATTGTCTGTGATAAGCTCGCGGGAATTTTTTCTTGGAAGAGCGCATCGAGCGAGAAGAGTAAAGACGATTTTGGCTTCAAGAGAAAGAACATTGTGGGTCTGTTTAGGCTTAGGCTTGGAGGTGTCAACAGAGGATATAGGACGCACAAAGAATTCTTTCTGAGCTTTCTGAATGCAGTAGGTTTTTGTGTGGTGGTCTTGAGTGTTGACAGACTTAGGGATGCCAAGAATGAGGGCTAAGGATGAAGTGGTAAGAGTGATCTGTCTTTGTTTGATTTGGGATTTGAGAGTAAGGATCCCTTTCTCTCTGTGAGCGGAGAGGTTCACGAAGAACATCCTGGTGAGACGAGGGTAGGCAACAGTGCCAAGGTTGAGAAGGGCCCAGATATTCGAGTTCTTTAGAAGATTGACGCATGGGAGACCCATGGAATCTAGAAATTCTAGATCCACAGGTTCGCAGAAGGTTATGGGTCGATTTGCAAACCCGTCCTTCCACATCCCAGCCTTGGTATGATTTCCAAACCACGAAAGAGGGACGTCAGCGATTACCTCGGAGAAAGCCGGAGATTGAAGTCGATATCGGGATGCAACCTTCTTTGGAGCAGATGGGTTGACTTGGCGAGGGTGGTTGCGCGGAGGAGGATGAGGATCCCTCTTGATGTTCCTTCGATGTCCAAGGGAAGCTTCATCCTCGCTCTCGGAGGTTTCCAGTTGCCGAATGATGGCCTTGCCCTTGTAATCGTCGTCCAAAGCTTTGCCCTTTCCCTTATAATCCGATGACCGGAGCCTCTTGGATCCAGGCCGAGGAGAGGAAGAGGAAGAGGTTTTCTTTGGTGCCATGGCGGGAGGGGGAGTGCTTGAGTGACTTGTCTTGGGAAGAGGAGAACTCAGAGAGAGAGAGAAGGTAAGTGGGTGTGTGATGTGACGTAACCGGATGAGTGAAGGGTTTAAATAGGGGAGAGGTGTCTTTAGAACTTCCAAAGACTAAAAGTCCCAAAGATAATCCGGTCAAATCTTTAAAGATCATAACCACTTTTCAAAACAAAATAAGGATAAATACAAAGAATTTAAATTTAAGAAGAGGTAAATCCAGATTTTAAGAAATCTTAACCGAAAAAATATAAAAAATCCGGATAAAACAAGGTAAAAGGAATTCTTTTCGATAAATATCTAATTAGATAAAACCGAAAAGATTTGATCCATAATTTATCCTTTTTGAAATATAATTTTAATGGCATACCATGAATTAGTAAGGCATTAAAATTTCTTTCAAGATTTTGATGTAGGGAATAATACGAATATCATAAGATACGATTGCTCCCCCTACATCGATGCTTCCTTATTAAGCATTCCAAGTTCTGACCTGATGAAATTGAATCTCTCTTCGGGTAAGGGTTTTGTAAAGATATCTGCTAATTGAAGTTCAGTAGAGATGAATGTCAAATACACATCTCCTTTTTCTACATGATCTCGAATGAAGTGATGTCTTACATCAATATGTTTCGTTCTTGAATGCTGTACGGGATTTTTGGAGATAGAGATAGCACTTGTGTTGTCACATTTTATTGGGATGCCCTTATAGTTAATTCCAAGATCTTGGAGTTGTTGTGCAATCCATAAGACTTGAGCACAACACGCTCCAGCAGCAATATATTCAGCTTCGGCCGTTGAGAGGGCCACTGAATTTTGCTTCTTGGAATGCCAACTTATAAGGGATGACCCAAGAAATTGACAACATCCGGAGGTGCTTTTCCTATCTACTTTATATCCTGCAAAATCAGCATCGGAGTATCCGACAAGATTGAAACTAGATTGAGTAGGGTACCATAATCCGAGATCCTTTGTACCATTCAGATATCTTAAAATCCTCTTTACCGCTATAAGATGAGACTCTTTCGGGTTAGCTTGGAATCTTGCACACATACAAACACTGAACATTATGTCAGGTCTACTGGCTGTAAGATAAAGGAGAGATCCGATCATACCTCGATATTCTTTCTGATTTACCTGTTTTCCGGTAAGGTCTTGATCCAAAGAAAGAGTGGAGCTCATAGGAGTTTTTGCAACTTTGGATTCAATCATCTTGTATTTCTTGAGAAGTTCACGAGTGTATTTTCCTTGGTTAAGGAATATACCTTTAGAACTTTGATGAACATGAAGACCGAGAAAGAAATTTAGCTCCCCCATCATACTCATCTCGAATTCCTTACACATCATATTTGAAAACTCCTTGCACTACTAGAATTCTGTTCATAGACATCACATTATTTACATCAGTCAGAAATACGCATAATGTTAATTTATTATATTACATCAGTTATGAAATTTGTGACGTTAAAACAAATTTTAACAACGGTTATTATTTTTGACTGATGTTAAATGGTTAGTTCCAAAAAAATTTAAAACACGCTCTCAAATTTGAAATGCCCGGGATGGAAAAACTTAGAAAAAAAATAGGCGGTGTTTCAAAATTTTGGGAAATTTTAACACTTGATAAAATATCTCCTCCCTCTTGACCCTAAAACCTCCATCTTCCTCTGGTCTCTCCTCGTCTCATCTCCTTTCCCTCTGGCCGGCGACGTCTCATCTCCTTTCCCCCTGCCCGACGACTACAAAAATCTGCCTCTCCTCTCGTCTCCTCTCCTTTCCCTCTGGCCGGCGACTACAGAAGTCTGCCTGTCCTCTCGTCTCCTCTCCTTTCCCTCTGGCCGGCGACTACAGAAGTCTGCCTCTCCTCTCGTTGATCGGCGACTAAAAAAGTACATAGAAGATGGTCGACGCCGACTACACTCACCGTCTCATACCTTCTCTGTTCCTCTGGCCTGTAATTACAAAGATAGTTGTTCTCTCTCAAAACCCTAACCGGTAAGCATTTTCATAGTTTTTCAACCCTTCTTTAATCCCCTTTTCACATCTGAGGTTTCAGATCTTGTTTTGCCTCTCTCTCCCCCATCTCTCTTCCTCAGATCTGAGTTCAAGTGATGCTCCGCCTCTCTTTAATAGGGGATATTCCCCGTCTCTCTTCCTCGGCTCTGAGTTCAAGCGATTCTCGAGTGTTCTCTCTCCTCCATTGTTAGGTAACATTTTCGATCCCTTCGTCTTTCAATTCACGAACTTGATTAAGGTTTGATTTGGTGAAATAGGGGATCTGGATTTGGGAGTTCGATTAGGGTTTGATTTTCTATTCACGAGCTTGATTAGGGTTTGAGTTGGGAGTTTGATTCGAGGATCTAGATTCACAATATTGATTTGGGAAGAGATGTTAGCACTGAAGAATTTTCTAGTTTGCTGAAGTTAGTTACCCAGTATGTGCAAGCATATATGCAACACCAAATTCGGTTAATGTAGTTTATCTAATCATGTTTCAGTTCATCCTTCACAAGTTTTTGCAGTTGGTAAGTACATCATTTTATGCATTAAATGAACTCCAATTGCAGTTTCAGATGTGTTTCTATATTTTTTACGTACATGTTATTCTCCATGCTTAGTTCTTGTCAGTGATTCCCTTCTGTTCATGTATTTGTTATTAGCATTTTAATATGTTAAGTTGAATCTGTTATTGGTTTTTTCAATTCAATCTCATTTTAATGTATCACCTAAACCTGTAATGAACTTCAGTATTCATAATTTTATCTCAAGATTCAAGCCTCAATGTATTAAAGATGCATTTTATTTCTAAAATTTTGAGTTATAATGTAGAATAAGATACTTTCTTATTTGGAATTTGTCCTCAAGCTAATGAAAGTAGAGATTCATGAGAATGTTGTTCTGGCTTTGGTTGTTTCACGAATCCTGCTGTCTTTCGATGCCGATGCCAAGAGCCCACTAACTGCTAGCAAAGCATATGTAAGTTTGAGATAAGTTTGAGGTGTTAGTTAATTTATAAAATTGCTTTTCACGGATGTGGGGTTGAGAAACTAAAGTAGCATCTTACTGAACTAATTAACATGACAATCATCTTCTATCAATTTGAAACAAGTTAGTGAAATGGCTTTGGCCTTGCCAAAGAAAGTGACATGACAACTGGTGCAATCTATTAAATAAGTTTGTAAACTAACATGTAATCTTCTGTGCAAGTTTTCGTCTTTGTTGCTGCTGAGTATGAAACTGAAGGTTGGAACCATTATGTTTTGACATATGGACTCTTGATCTTTCATTTATTATTCGCTAAAACAATTATTCACTGATGTTTTTTTTTATCTAGATGAAAGTGTTTTGGCATTCATATGCATTATTTTTTCATTTTTATTATTTTACAGAAGCTAATCCTATGTTATCTAGAGCCTACTTCTTTATATTGATTATGATTTTTTGGTGTGTTATGTCTGCAATTTACTTGCTTATGCATGACTGTCCATCAGAAATCTTGCTAACAACAAAGACAAATATAGGCCAGCTCATTTGCTTTCAGATGGAAGACTGGAAAGAGCTGGAAGAGTGAATTAAGAAACCTCTTCAAGTACATGGAAATGTACCACTTAATAATGGTTCAGACAGTTTGGATACAAGCCATATTTCTGTGCCAACAACCTCAGTTATTGGGGTTAGGAATTTTGTCTACAGTGTATGTCTTTTTTTCTATCCATACTACTATCTGACTCGAGCTCCTAATGTCTTCGAAGTGATAACTGGATTATATACCTTTTGATGCTATGATGTGTGCTTCTCCTATTCCTCACATATTTTGTTCAGAGGCAGGGTGAGAATATGCAAGCTACATGAAGCCCTGATCGATACCAAACTGATTGCTGTTCTCATAAGTATTGGTTAAAAAGTTTAAGAGGCCATTACATTTTTTTCCATCTCTCTTTAGATTCAAGGCGTGAGATAGTTAAATACAAAACCATGTATTTTTTTGTCCATCTCTCTTTAGATTCAAGGAGATGATGTGTATGTCGGAGACATCCAATAGAGCGAAAGCATTATCCCTGCAATCCAGGGTATTGATGCCCTCATAATCCTAACAAGTGTTATCCCAAAAATGAAGCCAGGATCTGATCCTGTCCAGGGCAGGCCTGAATTCATTTTCGACAAAGGAGCATATCCTAAGCAAGTTACTACATTCATTACGCAATATTTGCATTCTAGAAATTTCAACACATAGAATCTGTTTTTAAAATGATGTTGTAATCAAAATGTGCAGCTAAAGCTGCTGCTAGATTTGCATTCTAGAAATTTCAGGTGGTGCACCAACTGTTGCTGCTAGATTTCGTTGATCTTTCTTTCATAGTTGAGTTTAAGATCAATTGTGAAAGTGACAAAACTAGTTGATTTGATTATTTAGGTATATTTCTAGTATAATCGAGTTTAAGTTGAAGGATATATTTCTTATTCTTGATAATTAATTCCTATTATGTGTAAAGTAGTAAATTGCTTACGTTCTTGTTTGGCAGGTCAGGTCCACTTAGCGAAGACTAAAGAGAGAAGAGAAAGTTGTTAAAGTGCAAAGGCCTGGGCTCTTTTTTGATATTGATTTGAAAAATCTCAGGGTTAGTTTCTTATTACTCGGACAACGTCAATGTTGAGAATGGGATGATTGCAACTGACTACCTCTGCCTAAGCAATTGATTTGTTCGCAAATGATAAACCTCGGTTAAATAGCTCTTTTCCATTATGTCTCTATCCAGGCGATTCCTACTCTTAGTAATTAGCATGCCTTCATTTTTGCTTCCCTTTCTCCTCTCCGATGTTGTATTATATTTATTAGAATGCTGAGATTTCCACACAAGATTTGGCATTCTAATACTCAGCTCTCACTGTGTTCACTACCTATAGGTTATAGCTGAATATCTTCAAAAGATTGACCCAAAATCTGATGGTGCTAAGAGGGACTGGGTTGCTATCTATGATTGAGTGTGCTAATGTCTTTTATGAGGTAAGATTTTTCAATCAATCTGTTCTAGTTCTATATTTTAACACTTAGCTTGGACATGTTTGTGGGTTATCTGTTTTAAAGATACCTTCCTTTATTTCTAAATTATTGATCTCTTACTCCATCAAAAGCAAACATTTCCATCAAGGTTAAGATCTTAAAAACGATGAACAGGATTAAACATACTTTCTAATTCTAAACCAGATTGGGTCGATATGCTGGAGTCTTACTTGGAGTAGATTCTTTCCCATGGCTTCTTTCATGTAGACCTTGTAAGTTTTTCATTGATGTCACTCTTCTCTCTGCTGGCATCTTTTAGAATCTTTTTAACATTCTAGGATGCTTGTGTTGAAGAACGGTGTTGACATAAAATGATCCTCTGAAATAGCTTAGCCATTGCTTAGACTCCTCAATGTTTGATTGCATTAGACCTACTACTCATGCCTCTTGTGTGAGCATGTTTGCTTTATTTGTTTCTGTTCTACTTATTTGTAGGTTAAAAAATGGGGCAGTGGTTGATGTCTTTTCAAATGAAAAGTTAAGTTGTTCTTTTGTTATATTATATTGGTTCACGCATATATTTGTAGGTTAAAAAATAAAAATAACTTCTTTTTTTTTTACAAGTTCATAGGTTATATGTAGCTATTTGTATCTTAACTGAAATGTCAATGATTTTTTGGAACAATATAGCTCAGCTGTTTGTTGTTGGGAGTAAAGATCTCCATGTTGTTTAGAACCCCTAGTTTGTGTTGCTTTTTTTTTGTCCATTTTACTTCATTTTAAGAAAATTATTGCACTCAAGTGTGCTTGTTATGATAAAGTGTGTGGCTTTATGCAATTTTTGTCCATTTGACCATGAGAACTATGAAAATTGGCAGGTTGCATACACCCCTTTGATGCAGGGCCAAATGCAGTTCTAATCACACGTAATAGGAAGGTTGTTGGCTTGCTGCAGATCTTGTGCAAAGGCTGCTTTTCTATTTTCCTTTTATCTATGATGTTTGAGTGTGTTGTCGTGAGACAATATTTTGGTTGAGTGTGTTGCCGTGATACAATATTTTTGGGGATGGCATTGATGTAATTAGAATTGGATTTGAATCTATTTTTGGTATTTCATTATGTATTTGATCCGATTTTGATTATTTGAGAAGTAGCCTATTAATGGATACAAACAGGAAATGAGACATCATTTAATAGAATAAAAAGCGATTTTAAAATGTATTAAAACACAACAAAATGACTAATAAAACTGATGTCTTTTGCGAAATTATACATTGTTATTCATAAAGAAAATGATGTTATAATCTTTTTAGACATCATTTCTTTCAAATATACTGATTTAAATATATACATATAACATTGTCTTTATAAATATTAAATGTTGTATACTATTTTTTAAATGAAATAACAAGACAAAATACAAAGGAAAAGTTAGTAAACATGAAATGAATCACATATAACTGATTTAAATAAGATATTACAATATTGTTTTTGGAAAAAAATATCGATGTTAATGTAAATGTTTTTATTGCTCTACATATCTTTAGATAGCTAGAAATGTAAAATAATAATGTTTTAACATTAGGTGAATCAAAATGTAATTATATTCATGTATTTAAGTCGATATTACAAAGAGAAACGATGTTATAAATCATTATAGACATCGGTTATAAACCGATGTGGTAAAGTTGGGATTTTTAACACCACCCACTAACACGTCGAATTTTTTTTTGATTAACATCGGTTTATACCCGATGTCTATGAACAGAATTCTAGTAGTGTTGCACAAAGATTCGTTAGTAGCTCCAAACAATATGTCATCCACATAGATTTGTACAACCAAGATATCATTACCTTGAGTTTTGATGAATAGAGTTTTGTCAATTAACCCCCTTTTGAAATTATTTTCCAGAAGATATTTTGAAAGCCGTTCATACCAAGCTCTTGGGGCTTGCTTCAAGCCATAAAGAGCTTTGTCAAGCTTATAAACATGATCTAGAAATTCATCATTTTCGAAACCGGGAGGTTGAGCGACATAAACCTCTTCATCTAGGAAACCATTCAAAAAGGCACATTTAACGTCCATTTGAAAGAGTTTGATGCTCATGAAAGAGGCGAAGGCGAGAAGCATGCGAATAGCTTCTAGCCTGGCTACGGGAGCAAAAGTCTCCTCGTAGTCAATACCTTCCTCTTGATTATATCCTTGAGCAACAAGACGAGCCTTGTTTCGAATGATGTTTCCTCCTTCATCAAGCTTGTTTCGAAATACCCAACGAGTTCCAATAATAGATTTACCCTTTGGCCTTGCCGTAAGGGTCCATACTTTATTTCGCTCAAACTTGTTAAGCTCATTCTGCATGGCTATAATCCAATCAGGTTCTTGAAGAGCTTCGGTATACTTCTTGGGCTCTACAAGAGAAACAAATGCGTGAAAAGCACATAAGTTTCTAACTTTAGAACGTGTTTGAACACCAGATGAAGGATCAGATATGATATCGGAAGTAGAGTGAGATGAGGCATGTTTTAATCTTCTTCGTGCAGATCCTTGGCTAGGAGTGGGATCACTAGAAGTGTAAGGATATGGCTCCTGAGGTTCAGGAGGATTCGTAGGATAAGGGCCTTGAGGTTCCGGAGGAGGTCCATCTTCAAGACTGGCTTCATTTGTAAGGCCTTGAGACATAGTTCCAAGACCTTGTGACAGATCAGTAAGATCTTGAAATGGCTCCTGCATATTCCTGGATATGCTCTTCTTAGGATGATTGCCTTCTCCATCTGATTCTTCTCCCTCATGAGTATTTAACTTCAAATCTGCAAATCCTTCACTCAAGGTACCGTTATCACTTTCATCAAATAATACATGGATACTTTCTTCGACGATTTTGGTACGTTTATTGAATATTCGATAAGCCTTGCTTTGAGTCGAGTATCCAAGAAATATACCTTCGTCGCTACGTGCATCAAATTTCCCAAGATTATCCTTGCCATTGTTATGCACGTAACACGTACATCCAAATGGTTTAAAATAAGATATGCTTGGTTTTCTTCCTTTGAAAAGCTCATAAGGAGTTTTCTTTAAAATTGATCTAATTAAACATCTATTGAGAATATAGTTTGCTGTATTCACAGCTTCTGCCCAGTAAGACTTTGGCAGATTATTCTCTAATAGCATAGTCCTGGACATTTCCTCTAGGGTGCGGTTCTTTCGTTCCACAACACCATTTTGTTGAGGTGTCCTAGGAGCTGAGAAGTTGTGAGAAATACCATATTTCGCACAAAATAGATCAAAGTTTAATTGATCGAATTCTCTACCATGATCACTTCTAATAGAAACGATAGGTAGGTTTTTCAAAGTTTGTAACTCCTTACAAAGTTTGGAAAAATAAAACAGAGTTTCTGATTTATCTTTGAGGAAGAAAACCCAAGTAAATCTAGAATAATCATCAACAATAACTAATATGTATTGTTTACCTTTGGGAGATTTGACACGCATAGGTCCGCAAAGATCCATGTGTAGAAGCTCTAAGGGTCTAGTAGTACTAACGACCATCTTCTTTTTGAATGGACTTCGGGTATGTTTACCCCTTGAGCAGGCTTTGCAGAGATCATCCACTTTGAAGTTTAAAACAGGAAGGCCTCGAACAAGATCCTTTGAACTGAGTTTGCTGAGGGTGTGCATACTTATATGCCCAAGTCGCCTATGCCAAACCCTTGGATCTTCAGATAAGGCCTCGAGACATTTCAGATTGGATCCTGCAATACGATTAGTATTAAGAGCATAAATGTTAGAGTCCCTGTATGCAGTAAGAACAACTTCTCCGGTCTTTTCATCTTGTACAACACACTTCTCCTTGTTAAAGCTAACAAGATTGCCCTTATCACAAAGCTGCAAAACACTAAGAAGGTTATATTTTAATCCATCAACAAGATAAACATCATTGATAGAATTGTTTGAATCAACACCAATGTTACCAATACCGACGATGTTGCATTTTGCTTTATCACCAAGAGTAATAGTTCCACCGGATTGCTTCTTTAGATTGTGAAAAAGAGATTCTTTTCCACTCATATGTCTTGAGCAACCACTATCCATTATCCACTTTTGATCCTTGGTCTTGGTGATATCCTGCAAAACACAAAATCAACCTTTTCGGCTAGACCAATAAACTGATTTGGATCCATTGTGGGGGTAGACCATATTTGGTAACTTCGTCCCTTTTGGAACCCAAACCTGTCTTATCCGTTCATTTAACCGAACAGGAAAGGTATTTCTAATAATGTAAGGATCCGTTCTCCTATAAGGGCACGTCTCTTTTACATGACCTTTCTTACAACAAAAGAAACAAGTTGGAGATCGCCAACTTCCTTTAGCTTTAACGAACTTGGTAGTAGGCTTTGCAGGAAAGTTCCTGTTGTAACCTATACCGCTTCGATTCAAGGAGAGTTGTTGTTCTCCAAGCATCTTGTCAAGAGTTGCTTTGGATCGAGTGAATTGCACAAGGGCTGTTTGTTGATCTTGACATTTCTTAGAGAGCTTCACATTTTCATTCTTAAGATCATTATTTTGATTCTTAAGAGAAGAGACGTTTTCCTTAAGTTCAGAAATTTCTGATCGTAAGGTCTTACTCTCTGTGATAGCTTCAGAACTTTGGCTGTCAAGATCTTGCAATTTCAGCGACAGCTTCTTTATGCACGTTTCTTGATCCTGCACTTTCTCTTTCAAGAGGCTGATTTCTTTATTGTAGGTCTCCTCATTTGAAATCATATTCTTCAAGAATTCAGATAAAACATTGATAGGGCTAGAGAGAAGATTTCTTACAACTCCGTCTAAGTGTTGATCCTTGGTTTCGTTGGATTTTCCCATAAGGCACAAGTTTGCATGTTCCTCTTCAGCGTCTGAGTCACTTGAACAATCCGAGTCACTCCAAGCAGCCATCACTTTCTTGTTGGACTCCTTCTTCTTTGCTTTGTTCTTCTTCTTTATGGGACATTCTTTGACGAGATGATCTGATTCACCACATTCATAGCAAGTAAGAACTCGACTCTTCCTAGAGGAGTTAGAAGGCTTACTTTTGGCGAATTGCTTCTTCATTTTCAATATGCGTGCTAATCCACGAGTGATTAGAGCAAAAGGATCTTCATCATCGTCACTATCGGAATCTTCCGATGGTTCTTCTTTCTTGACCTTAAGAGCAAGATTTTTGAGATTGGTAGGAAGTTCCCCATCATCCTCGTTGAGGATCATTTCATGGGTTATTAACTTTCCTAATAGATCATCCAGGGCCAATGTGCTAAGATCTTGAGCTTCTTCTATGGCCGTCACCTTAGGACCCCATTTAACTTTAGGTAAGCACCTTAGTATCTTTCTAACCTTTTCTTCATTTAAGAAGGTCTTACCTAATGAGTCGAGGTTATTTATGATTTCCGTAAAACGGGTAAACATAGCTTTAATTGACTCATCAGGGTTCATCTTAAACAATTCATATTGTCTAAGAAAGATACTGATTTTGGTCTCTTTGACCTGGCTGGTTCCTTCATAGGTAACCACCAATTTATCCCAGATTTCTTTCGCTGTTCTGCATGAAGAGATACGGTTGAACTCATCTGTACTCAATCCACAGTACAGTAGGTTTATGGCTTTGAAATTCTTAGCCACACTTTCTAAGTCAGTCTGGGTGTATTCATCCTCTGATTTGTCCACCCTCATTCCATTGGGACCTTCTTTCTTGGGGATATTTGGTCCTCGCATAATGATATGCCAGAGTTCCAAATCTTGATCAATAACAAACATTTGCATTAGAGATTTCCAATGCATGAAGTTATTCCCAACAAAGAGAGGTGGACGAGAGATAGATCTTCCTTGGCCGAAACCACCTTGCCCTTCACCTGCCATGGTTAGACTCACAGATAGTAATATCTAAGAAACATGAGTGAGGCTCTGATACCAATTGAAGTGCGGAATAGGCAGATATGACGCGCTAATATACTCCAGAAGGGGGGTTGAATGGAGTATGGAAACTTTTCGCAACACAGAAAATGTAAGACCTTACTGCAGACAGTAAGACCTTATCTGCAAAACAGTAACAAGTTAAAACGAAATAGATAAGGAGCAATAACGAGAAAACAGAAAGTAAAACACACGAGACTTGTTAACGAGGTTCGGCACAACCGCCTACGTCCCCGCCTAGGGTATCCAACCCGTAGGATTCAACGACTTTATTTCACTTTATCTTATGAGCCCTAGATACAACCTCTAGAAGACCTTCCCTCTTCTAGACTAACTTCCTATCTAGCAACCCAAACGCTCTAGTGAAATAAAGCTCCTAAGGATACCGAAGTACCCTCTATGAATGGGTAAAGAACCCTGTGTATAACTCTCACTAACTTGTACAATGAAGCTCAAAGGAAAACCTCACACACACTCAAAGTAGATGCGACAAAAGGAGTAGAGAGCAATGTGTGATCGAAAGCTTTGAAGAGGATGAGTTGGCTGAAGATGATGATACGCAGTCGTGATGTCCATCTGCAGTCGCTTCCTTCTTCTATATATAAGCCGTACATCCAATTTGAATTTTAAAGCAACAGCCTTAAAATTCTCTAGATTGGATGAGAGCCGTTATATCAAATCTTCAAGGAGAGATCTTCGTTTGATAGAGCCGGCATTCCAGAACCTTCATCTTTCCAGAACCTTCATCATTGAAACGTTAGGAGATATGCTGAGATCGAATAATCTGGTCGTTGAAGATCTAAGAAATCTCCTGCAAAATCTCATCAGACCTAACAGAAAGATATGAAGAGAATAAGCCCATAATCCAAAAAGGATTTTATAGAGCTGGCCCAACAAAGAAGCCCAATAACGTATTGAATCAATATTGAGGGCTTATTAAGAATAGGCCCATCAAATTTGACCCAATTTATTGAAACCTAATTACCCAGATTTTAACACAGAATCCGAGTCCTTCTCTTTTGATCTTATGCAATTACGTAGTAAGATCTTACCCTCCAGGGTTTTGGCTTTCATCAACAAGACCTTTGTCTTATCATTAATGTGGAGTTAACATTTCCAATCCGCCATTTTTATCCCAACCTTCTGCAAAATGATTCCCCTCTCCCTCCATCACACCTCTCCTCCTCCTATCCTCCTCTCTCCCCGATCTTCTTCCCTTAACCTCTGTCTTTCTCAGGCAATCACTCTCCTCCTCCTACTTCTTCCTTGTGTAAATTCTTCAATTTTAAAGCTTTCATTTTTGCTGCAGAGTAAGAAGAAGCAAGAGGTGGAGCAGCTGCCGAGGAGGCGATTCACTGGGGTATGCCGTGCGGATCTCTCCCACGACGCGCCTTTCGCTATCGCTATTGGCGCGTGTATGCTAAACTCCTTGGTGTTCGCCGACACCGGTGTGTCTGAGGAGGAGGAAGCGGATGATGTTATCACACCTACTGATTCGAGATTTACTGTTATGAGTGTCATCAGCTTCATCCCCTATTTCAATTGGCTGGTCCGTTTTCTTCGATTTCTCCACCCTTTCTTTTTCGCTTGATCCAAAATTTCCGTTTCTTTGTATGTAAACGAATATTTAGTTGATTTCGTTGGATAGAGTTGGGTGTTTGCTTGGATGGATACTGGTAAACGCCGATACGCGGTGTACGCTATTGTGTACTTGGCTCCCTATTTGAGGTTTGTCCTCCCTTTCGACCTAAATTCGTTGTTGGCTATGTATTTGATTGTTGTTCTTGTGTATCAGTTGGTTTAACTGATTAATTCACTGAGTTGAAAAGTACTCGTAGCCTATACTCCATAGGAACTTATGCAGTAGTTTCTTCAGCATCTGCTCACCTCCGGCTCTATACTTGGTACCCTATGGTGTTTGTGTTTTCTTGTGATAATAAGGTGAAATCTAATGGTGTTTGATTGATCTTGATCAAATCTGAGGATCACATCTGTCTCGGAATCAAGTGAAAGAAGATAAGAACAGAGAGTAAATAGAAAAGTTATAGAAGATTATGTAGCTATTGATAAGTGGATTAAGAACAAAGTAGAGGTGAGTTTCTGTGTTGTGCAGTATGAGTAAATTGCATGTACTTTGTATTTTATTTGGGGAAATTCCACATGTCAAAACAGTGATTGCTAGTATAGCTGATGACCTCGGTGCAATTTGCGACTTACATTCTGATGGGAGATTTCTGATAGGTCTAATGTTAATTGTTAAAACCATGAGTCCCAAAGCATTACTTCTATCCAGGGATGAATGAAGAAATATGAAAATGAAAGACATAACAAATTTAAATAAGATTGTATCGCTGTTTTGTTCTGATCTCTGGTTGTCCTATCTATGGAGAAAATAATAGGTCCTTGTGTGCCGGATTTATTGAATATGTGTTTGATATCTATGATCATGCATGATAACCCCGGACATAGTTAATGGGAAGTGGTAATCTAAACGGACATTGCTTGCTTAACTCTGTAAGCCCTTAAAACAGTGCATGCACGGTTATTTAACTCCATTCATTGCATCTTATATTTTGCAGTACAAATTTGTCACTTTCTCCAGATGAGAGCTGGCTACCAATTGCTAGCATCGTCCTCTGCATCATTCACATACAAGTATTGTGCTGTCATCTCTTTCTTTGTGCGTGTTAAGTCTTTGATGATCTATTCCCTAGTTTTTGTAATGCTAGCATCTACTGGAATTTACAAGATTCATGAAAACTACTCGAATTAGAACTGCATGAAAAATTAGACAATGTGGCTGGTTTTACAGGATAGGTAAGTGTCAGTCTTAATGTTAAATCTATATGACTTCGAATTGTTTCCACTGGCAGATGGAAGCAAGTATTCAAAGTGGTGATCTTGATAGCATCTCATTCTTTAGTGAAGCGTTGAGACGTTTTTCTCCTGCTGCAAGGGAAAAAGATAGGCGAGTCCATCATGAGGTATGACTGGTTAACTTGTGTCACTGCTAGGGTTGTGTTGTTACTTATGGTTTATATCCTAAAGTTTAATTAGTGATTTTATCTTCATCCTTAGAGGAGAGAACAAGATCACGTTCACCTGCCTCCTGCTCAAGAAGGTTTAAGGGATGCGATTCGGAGATTTGGAATGCCCCAAAAGCCATTCCTAGACCCAGAATCTAAAACCACAGATGTTGATGCAGGCGAGGACAAGGAACACTAATTCAGATTTCTTCGCTGTCTTTTAGGGGATAGTATTTAGGTGATTGCTTCACTGCACATTGGGTTTCAGAAATATAACATCACTTGAATGTGCTGTATCGCAGAATGGTGATAGGAAAGAGATGTATCAGCTGAGATTGTTTAGATTCTTATATTTCAATTTGCAAAGAGATGAGATCAGAGATTTTGAAATTTTGTTGATGGGTATGAAGTATTTGACATGGTTGAACACTAGAAAAATTTTGCACATTTTGCGGGCCTCATAGGCTGCTACTTTGCCGTTCACAATATGCAGTGTTATGTTCCACAATGACTGTCTTGAATCTCTGATACCCTTGCTCGGAGAGGCTGTCACTGCACCCCAGCGGTCTATCTGTCGAGTATTGCTTCTTGCACAATCAAACCCAAAGAGCTCCAACGACGGGGAGCTTCTTTGCATGTAGACAAGAGTCTGCAAATGCGATGGAGGGGTTCATGTCGTGAACATCGAGGAGACTGCTTGCATTCAAAATAAAATTAGGTGACTGGTGGCTGCTGTAGGATGCAAGGAAGGCGGTGTAGAGGGCAGTAGAGAAGGTGGTGAATAAAATGGGTGCCACGGCGGCTATGGTAGGATGCCAGTGTTGAATCTTCGTTGGCCAGGCTTGCGATGCCATTTGGTTCGGTGGTGCATGACGGAAAGAAAGATGGCTCAGTGGCTGAGATGGCTAATTGAGTAATGGTGTGGTTTGTCAACATACAGTCTGATTTTTGACATTTCATATCCCATTTTTCAGATTATCAGATGAGATGTATCGGAACATTTCCTCTCATTTTTCGGATTATCACAACTCTGTGGTCTAATCTCCCACGGTCAAAATCGAACACCCCAGTTTAAAATCTCAAATGCAACATAGGATCCAGGACTGGCAAGACAGTGGCTTCTGTGGATGAATATGTTGGACAGAGGATCAGAATTGTTAAAATGATACTCCGTAGATACCATTTTGGGTTATCTAGTGCTCCCAACTTTTTTTTCTGGTTCATAGTCTGGTTATTTGGCGATTGAGATCACCTGTTCCCAAAGCCCCTGTCCCCTGAATGTCCATCCTCACTACCCGAAATTAAAAAAAAAACTAAAATAATTAAAATCTGAAAACATTATAAAAAACGTTAAGGATGGGATGAATTGGGAGAGGGGATAGGGGGAGACAGGCAGATTTGACACAACATATCCGAACTGGGTATTTGGTGGCTGATGCAGATGTCAGACAGTAAAATTGAAGATGAGGTTTTTCAGGGATATATTTTGATTCAGGTGGTTATATGCACCCATTGCAGATGCTATATGCATTTCTTAGGACGAATTATAGATCTGTTTGTTATAAAAAAATAAAAAAAATACATAGGACAGATAAATTTAAAAAAAAAAGAAAAGAAAAGAGAGAGATAGATAGAAAAGCTGTAGCAACTTTTCTTTTTTCTTTTTTTTTTAAAAATATAAGGGCGGATCATAGATCCGATCCGCCCTTGTTAAAACATCAACATCCCTGGAACCCACTAGGGTTCCTTAACTCCACTTTTTTTTTCTCTTCTTTAAAAACCCAACTCAAATTTATATCATATCCACACCACCCAATTTCCTAACAAAACAATTAATCAATTTCCTAACAAATCAATTAATTTAAAATAATATGAACCACATCACACCTTTATCTTTCTCTTTCCTCCTCTCTTCTCTGGACCCACACATACAATTTTCTTGAGTTCGGATCCTTTACAACTCTCGGTGCACCGTAGACCCTACGGTGCACCACTAAATTATTTCGGGTATAATTTTAATTTAATTTTTTTTTAAAAAAATATATTTACATTCAACATACTTGTATTTACATGTTTAGAAACTTTCTTTGGAAAAAATCATGTTTTAAAAAAACATAAATTTATTTTCTAATATAATTGATCTTTTAGTTTTATAAATTTTTTAAAATGAATTTTTTTATAATAAATGTTTATAAACATATAAATATAAGATGTGGAATGGAAATATATTTTCATATTTTTTTAAAGTAAAATTATACCCGAAATAATTTAGTGGTGCACCGTAGGGTGCACCAAGGGTTGTAGAGGATCAGGACTCAATTTTCTCAGCTCTCTACCCTTACAAACCCCATCAACTATGGTGTTTAAAGGTTTCTTACTAATCAACCTATCAAATCATTACTTATACTATTTTTTACAAATGTAATATAATAATAACAGGTTTCTAAATTTTTTGGTTAAATGTTCATGCTCTTAATCTCTCTTTTTTTTTTTAAAGATGTTGTGCAACCTTTCTTTTTTCTTTTTGCTTTATAAAAAAGACTACAAGGGCGGATAGATCCGCCGTACGTAATTTTTTATTTTTTTTCATAATGGACGGATCTAGGATCCATCCGTATATTTTTTTAAAAATTTGCAACGGACGGATATAGCACCTGTCTCGGGTGTATACACCACAATCATTTTGCTTCTGCCCAGTTTGGATGTCTAGATATTTATGAAGATTGCCATAGTACATACCCATAAGATGCGAAGTAAATCATTCCCCAACATCCCACCCACAAAAATATTTTACTCTTAAATTAATATTATATATATATAGACACATTTAACTTCTACGTACTTAGTATAACATATTTGAAAAAACAAATCTAAAAAATCAACTTCTAAAAATTTTGAAAAATTAAATAGTAAAATAACATCTTTTAACTTTTAAAAAAATTTCTATCTCTTTTGAATTATTATAATTTTTATAAGTTGATTTTGTGAGATTTGTTTTTTCAAATATGCTCGTGTAGAAGCTAAATATATACTTCGTATATTTTTAATTTTTAAATATTAATTTAAGGGTAAAGTATTCTTGTGGGGGTGGGATGTTGGGGGACTAAGGATTTGCTTCAGAAAGTTTGGGGTTGTAAACTAGTCTCAATCATCCTACGCTTCAGGTAAAATAACAAGAAATGTGTTATCATCTATCATATAAGATTTGGGCCAAGTAGAAATGGAAAGCGGCAACTAATGAGCATCAAAATTGAAAACAAGAAATTTCTACACATGCCAGTGAGCATCGGTTGGTTGGCAAGTCCCTAGTACTTGTACTATGGTTTTGAGCTGCTGAAATCTGTCAAAGCCAGGACTGAACACTGAAACAGTTTCAATATCCTACAAGTAAAGATGCACCAAAAGGTAAGAACTCAAACTTAAAAATGACCATGCTAACAAGGACCTGGAAGCAATTTCATGTTTATTTGAACTTATGTCCCTTCAAGAAACAACCAGTAATTCAATTGTCACAGAAATTTCCTAACGAATCAATGGAGAAGATTATTAGGAGATTAGTTGTAAAAAGATTTATAGCTATCTTTTCTTTCCATATCCTCGTGTATATGATTTGCACTTATCTTATATCTTGTAAAGTCTATTATAAATATAATGTACCTCTTGTTGGAGAGATCAACAGAGATTACAACCAATCATTTGTGTAATCTTTTATGGTATCCAGAGTAGGTTACGAACCCTAATTTTTCTCCCCCACCACAACCCCTCCTCCTCTTCCACCATGTCGATTTCCGACTCCACCACCATCCCTACCGATTCTGTTGAATCCACTCCCTCCACACACACACCCATCAATTCAACCAATTCAACCAATCTATTATCGGTTGCCACCAGTTCCAATCCCAATTTTGGCCTGCAATTCCCTCAATTTTCCGTCAAGTTGGATCGTTCCAACTTTTCTGTCTGGCGTGCGGATGTCCTTGATGCCCTTGATGCCTTCGATCTGCAGGGTTTTGTTCTCAGTGACTCAGCACCGGCAAAAACTATCACTGTTGCCGCCACCGAGACCGCCCCTGCCTCAACCAATCCCAATCCCGACTTCGCCATGTGGCGGAAGAAGGATAAGTTCATCCTCATCTGGCTCCGCACTATTGTCTCTGCAACCCTTGCCTGCTATCTCGTCAAGACGACCACCGATCGTCAGGCTTGGGTCGCTCTCAATGATATTTTCAACATCAGGCTCGTGCTCGAGCCATGTTCCTCAAGCAACAACTTCATAGCGTCACCAAGTCCGGCTCCTCTATGCTCGAATATTTCGAGAAGAAGCAAATGTCATCCAAGAATACTGATTTTCATGTTCATTCGTAAGGGCATATAAAAATAATAGGGCCATGATCGATGTTGTTTTCTACAATTACTTTCACCATAAAGGCTCTATCGGTTTGTTCTAGGATGGTCATGTTCTTTAGTGTAGGGACCATGGTTTTAAAAACAATTTTAAATAATATTTTTAATAAAAATGGATTTATGTCAAAAAATTCGAATATTTTGAAAATCCTCGTCCTCAATTAAATATTCCTATTTTAAAATCCTTAAAACGGATTCCAGCCTAATTTTGAACTTTTGAGGATTTATTTCGACTTTTCACCTCGGGGTTTGGAAATACCTCCGGATGACGATATCCTCTTGATTTTGAAACATCATTTTGATCGGGCCGGGATGAGATTAAAAGAGCGAGTTTCGGAAACTAACTTTCGTGAATTCAAATTTCCGACTTTTAGGACCACAAGTTTTTGTCTCTTCCTCCCATACTTATCCAAAATTCAACCCAGGATCCCCCTTTGTTTGAAATTGAATTTGAAATTTCAAGGTAATTTCTCATCTCCTTCCTCCTTTCGTCATCTAACCAAACACACACATCCCTCTTTTCTCCGTCCTCACTTTGTTTCACCCATTTATGGAAGATGCCAAACTCTCCTCTTACCCCTCTTTTGTTCGATAGTAGCAGGCAGCAACACCTACACTTCTTGATTTCTGAAAGCAACAGCAGCACAACCTTATCTCCTCATCCCTGTGTTTGAACCCAAGCAAGGCCATAAACCCATCTCCCCTCATTCTCTCTTCCTCTCTTCAAGACCAAAACACAAACCCACCAAAGATTCCCTTCTTTCCCCTTTATCTTCGGCAACACCACCACCTCACCTTCTGATTTCCCGACCACCAGAGCACCACCAACAGCATCGCCAACCCCCTCCTTCTTCTTCCTTGTTCCGATCTCTAGGCGCCACCTCCCGAGACCTTGCCCTTGTTCTCCAAGAAGAGGCTGATCACCACCAAGCCCCCTTTCCTCTGTGAGTTCCAGCTAGCCCCAGGCCTCGATTCCTTCTTCCAGTACCGACGAGCCGAGCAGTAACCCCGGGAGCCGTTGACCGCCAAGCACCTCTATCCCTCCTCGCTCTGTTTTCCCGATCCAAACCACCTTCCTCCTTCCCCACTCAAAACAAAGCAAAGCTCCACCTTTACAATTCATCTCTTCGATTCAAGGCCGGACAAGCCCGACGATTTCGGATCCCCTCGGTGAGGAACCAATCTTTCTCCTCCTTTCTTGACCGATTCAGTGTCGTCGTTGTCGGGAGATGGTCGGAGCCTTCAGCCATCGCTGGCGAGAAGTTTCCTTACTTCCCGTTCCTTTTCCTGATTGCCAAACATTAGCTTTTGGAAGATGGATGAACAGTGTTCATCTTGGGTTTGATTCTTTTGTTTTTTAAAAAGAAAGGGTCCGGTTTTTATGTTTTAAAATATGGCTTAAACCGGTTCAGCTTTTAAAAGAGACGGGTTTGGTTTTCTTGAATCCGAAAATTAAGAGAAAGTGGGCGGGCCTTTCTCTCTTTGGGCCTAATTTTATTTGGGTGAGTTATGTAAAATAAGGATTTTAAAGGTTTATAACTATATTTATGAAATATATTGAAAAAATGGGATATTATGTATTATATAATATTAATGATGAGATTTAAAAAAATAATATTATTATTGTGATTTAAAAACATAATATTATTGGACTTGGATTTTAAAAAGGAAAGAAATTGGAAAAGGTTTAAAAGTTTGGAATTGAATTGATAAATGGAAATGGATTTAATAAAATCTAAAAGAGGAATTTCGGGAATACCCTAACCTTGTCGAATTTGTTTTGATAAAATAATAAAATAAGTTGATTTAAAGAGTAATGTTTTGTAAATGGATTTTTGGGCCAAGTATGATTTGAGAAAATGTTTTGAATTATGATTTGAGTTAACTTGATATTTTAAAGGGGTTTTGGGAAATCTTGGGAAAATGACCTACTTTGCCTAACTTAATGAATGACTTGATGACTTGATTGAATATAAATTATGATTTGTTGATGTTGCTATGATATAATGTGACGTATAATCTATGATGAGATCTTAATCTGATAAGCATGTTATGATGTGTTATGTTACCGATATAATTGCTAAATATGAATTATGAGATGAAATGTTGATATATGCCCTTAAAAATGATATTATGACGTGTTGATATAAATGAAAGCATGATGTTATATTATATGGTTGATAAGCATGATTGTGGATATGTTATATAATGATTAGAGTATGAATATGACTTATATATGAGATAATGATGCATGATTTCTAAATGATTGATATATGATATTGTAATGAGTTGAGATGATGTCTAATGAGTTATGCTGATGTTATGCGATGAGATATTGATATGAGATGAGATGCGAGATGGTATACGATGAATGATGAGATGAGTTGGAAGTATGATGACTAGGCCTTCAATACGTGAACTTATATGAACTATGTGTGCTTATATGTTTGAATATAGACTTATATGTTCATTGTGATAATAAGTGATCTTAAACTATCTTATTGCTACAATACTGTTCTGCACCACCAGGTAAGTTTTCTACGGGAGCTTACTCAGTGACCGGACCTCATGCCTGACGTGTCATATAGTATGTAAGTGTTACATATGCATAAAAGCATGCCTTGTAGTATCATGCTTAGGACTTGCACTTATGAATGAGCATCCTTATTCTCTATGCGTTTGAAACAGAACAACTGTTATCTGTGTCCTAGAGTCTTTGCTAGGGCCTTAGGCTAGCCCAGCTCCATCGGGCGGGTCCTCATCGAGTCATTTCTTTATTTATCACGAGATACGATATGAGCATGAGATATGATGATGATATGATATGCTATGCTATGATGAGACATGATATGCTATAGCATCGAACTGGCCAGTCTCTGCACTATCGAGAATGGGTGCAGGAGGTAGTAGAGGGACATGCCACTTGGCATTCTATGTAGATCCATTTAATTGCTTTCTGCATATATAAATATATAAACTGTCAGCATGCTTGTGTGATTTAAATTCCCGCACTGCCTTAGAAGCAACCTTTATTTAGGCTTTATGTGTGGTTTTTAGGGCCCGCATGCGTCTCTTGGCCTGACTTCGTGGTTAGTTTCAGGTATTTGATCCTTTCTTGCTTGTATGCTTCCATGGCGGGTTATCTCTATTTTGGCGCACTCTCGACCGAGAGACTGACAATCACCAAACTTGCATACTTTGATGATTTATACTTGTTTACTTGGTTTTGACCCGGCTTTACCGTGGCAAGTTGTACTCTGATTTTCGTTGCTTTCCATTTCGATCTTCGAACGATTTTGAGAGACTTAGTCACATAGGACAAGTTCTGGATACCCAACGACCCTTCACACATTTTGGGGTATGAATCCCCTCTTTCCAAATACTAACGTTTGGGGTTTGAAACCTCGACCCGTACTTGGATTGCAAGATCCAAACGAAGGTATCTAACCTTCGAAACGTAACCCGAATATTTATATTTGAGCCGTTACATTTAGCACACAAGTTTGTTTTGTTAATAACCACATTCCATAATTGAGTCTGATTGATGAGATGAAGTAGTAATTGTCAAAATCTGCATTTTTCAATTGCAGGTTTTTAGGGTTCGGATGATTTTGTTTCTGCTAATGCCAAAACGTCTAGTTTATTTGTGTTCTTAAGAAAACATGACTAAATAGAGAGTGGTTCAGTGAATAAATAGAGAGTGGTTCAGTGACTAAATAGAGATTGGTTCAGTGACTAAATAGAGAGTGGTTCAGTGACTAAATAGAGAGTGGTTCAGTGACTAAATAGAGATTGGTTCAGCACTAAATAAAGAGTGGTTCGGTGACTAAATAGAGATTGGTTCAGTGACTAAATATAGAGTGGTTCAGTGACTAAATAGAGATTGGTTCAGTGACTAAATAGAGAGTGGTTCAGTGACTGAACCACTATGAATAAAAGGACTGAACCACTAAGAGTAAAAGGGTTGAACCACTAAGAGTAAAAGGGCTGAACCACTATGAATAAAAGGACTGAACCACCAAGAGTAAAAGGGTTGAACCACTAAGAGTAAAAGGGTTGAACCACTAAGAGTAAAAGGGCTGAACCACTTCTTGGTAACTTCATGAACCACTTCTTTATAACTTGTGAACCACTTTTTTTTTCCAACAAAACATATACAAAGTGGGTGTCTATGTGTAGATAAAATTAAATTACACCCAAAAATATTTTTTTTATATTTTTTTAACAAGTGAAAATGCCAAAAAATAATTTTTAAAAGTTCATGTAAACACTTTCATATGTACATACATTGTCTAATTAATTAGTAAGTTTTGTTGATTGTCGCGTGCAATTAATTAGCGGCACCTGTGAGAGTGGGGGTGTTACTAATTAATTTGGGTGGGTGTTACTAATTAATTAGGGGAATACGCGTGTCTCGTATTTTTAATTTATTTTTGGACACATGGACCAATCAGATTGCTTCTTTCCTTCTCACCGGTTCACCTCTTCTCACCTGAACCCGACCCTATATATATATAGGGGTGCGCTCTGGTGAAAACCAAAATTGCGGTAAAAACCTGTGAGGACCGGCTTTTTAGCCTGGTTCACTAGCTTTATAGCCCGTTTTTTAATAGAACCGATCTATAAAGTCACATATTTTATCCCGGTTCTGAATAAAACCGAGCTATATAGTCACTAATGTAATTTTAAAACATTAGTTTTCAGCACAGTTTTTAGGTTTTACTGAGATATAAAGTCATGTGTTATTTTAAAGGAAAAATTACAGAAAACCACCCTTTAAATATGAGTATTTTCACTTAACCACCCCTTAAATTCAAAATTACAGAAAACCACCCTTTAAATGGTATTTGTTTACAACTCACCACCCATTCAACTATTTTCGTTACTTTAACATTAAATATATTATAATTTAATATTTTTAAACTCAAATTTGATTGTAAATATATTCAAATTATATATTTAAGGGCCCAATTATATTTTAGGGATCATTGTATTTATTTTTAAAAATAATAATCAATAAAGCCTAGAATTATTATCTTAATTGATGTTTGAAAATATTTATAAATTTTTAAAACATTATATAAATTAATCTTATTTAAAATATAAATAAATAAGAGTAATTTCCATAATATTTTAAAATTTTATAAGCATTTTCAACCATAAATTAAGATAATAATTATAGGCTATATTTATTATTATTTTTTAAAAATAAATAAAATAATCCCTAAAATATGATCGAGTCCTTAAATTCAAAATATGAATATATTTACAATCAAATTTGAGTTTAAAAATATTAAAATATAATATATTTAATGATAAATTAAAGAAAATAGTTGAATGGGTGGTGAGTTGTAAACAAATACTATTTAAAGGGTGGTTTTCTATAATTTTAAATTTAAGGGGTGGTTAAGTGAAAACACCCATATTTAAAGGGTGGTTTTCTTTAATTTTGTCTATTTTAAAACTGGAGTTTTTAACACGGTTTTTAGGTTGAACTGAGTTGTAAAGTCACTGTGTAATTGAGGTTTTTAGCACGGGTTTCAAATAAACCAAGCTATAAAGTAGTTCTCACGGTTTTTACCACAATTTGAGGTTTTCACCGGAGTCAATCCTTATATATATATAGGGGCTGGTTCCGGTGTAAACACCTCTTAGAGTGTAAACTAGGAACAAATCTATACCATAAATTCTAAAGAAATCAATGGCTAGGAATAGGATTAACAGTGATTTGAGTATTTTTTTTAAAAGCAAAATTGGATGGGCCATAGTAGAGGAAGGCACCCGCCTCTTTTTTTTGTTCGAAGGCACGCGCCTAATTAATACTGCCCCTCCTCCTAATTCTACGCTACACCTTTTTTTATATAGGCGAAACTAATTAAAATAACCCGACATTTAAGGGTGTGTTAAAAATATATCCCAACCTTTCAAGTGTAAGATAAATATCTCGACCTTTAAAGGGGTGTTAAAAATATTTCTCAACCTTTCAAATGTAATATAAATATCTCGACCTTTATAAGTGATGTTAAAATAATATCTCAAAAAAATTTATACAAAAAAAAGCTAACAGTACATGCATATATGGCAAAAAAAAAATTTAATAAAAAATAAAACTTTAAAAAATCTATATAAAAAATTATAGATTTACATATGTTTCATCTTTTATATTTTATACACACTATTTTCTTATAACTCTATATTAAAAACCTTGTTTTATTAAACCGGTTTTCTTTTTTTTTTTATCAAGGGAAAGAAATAAATTAATAAAATATAAATATAGATAAAAAATGATAGATTTACAAGTGTTTAATCTTTTATTTAGATGATTTTTATATTTGAGGGATAACACCCATATTTGTATAATGGGCCATTTAACTAATTTCGCATTTTTAATTAAAATTTAAAATAGAAAGAAGAATAGTTCGAATTTTAGTAAATAAATTATGTAAAAAAAATGGGACAATTGAACAAAGAAGAATAATATGGAAAATTGAAATATTAATAAAGTGTCTTGAAATTTTTTTTAAAAAATAATAAATGAAAAACCTTGTTTTCTTAAACCCTTTTATTAATTTTTTTATATGTATTTTTTAAATTTTATTTTTTTTATTAATTTATTTTGCCACATACGTATGTCATGTTAGCTTTTTTTTTCCTAGAGAATTTTTTTAGATATTATTATAACATCACTTATAAAGATTGAGATATTTATCTTACATTTGAAAGGTAGGGATATATTTTTAACACATCCTTAAAGGTTGAGATATTTATCTTACATTTGAAAGGTTGAGATATATTTTTAACACACCCTTAAAAGTCGGGTTATTTTAATTAGTTTCGCCTTTTATATATTATTATTGCAACCTTTTTTATTTTATTTTATTGCAATGGAATTTTACCCAGTTGTTGGAATATAATTCAACTAGTCGATTAAGCAAGAGTGGTCATTATTGACATATTTAAAGATTATTCATTAAAATGATAATATTATTTGTATATATATAAGATATTTTTTTAATATTTTTGGAATGTTGAATTTCAAAATTTATCCATCAGAATGTACATTATTCGATTCAATAAGATATATTATTCGTATTTTGACCAAAAAAAGATATATTATTCGTATATAAGAGAACGATTTTTTACGGGCTTATTTATTTTGGTGATGTTAAAAGATTATTTAAGACATTTGTACAGTATTCGGTGCGATTACAAAGAATATTCGTATTTAATAGGAATAATTTATTTGTATATTACTCATATATACAAAGAGAAATGACAAATTTTAATTCACTCTTGATGGGATCACATTTTACATTGTAATTTTTTTCAGTGTTTTTTGTTTCGTTGTTTTTATGTGTTTGTTTTTTTTTTAATTTTTTTTACAAGATAATTGTAATATTTATGGTGAAATTATGTTATTCGGTTAAATTAGAAATATTATTCGTATGTAATGTGATGATTATTCGGGTATATTTGAGAGATTATTCGGTTAAATTAGATAGATTAATAGCAAGAAGTTCGAGGATGATTATTTATGAATTTATTAGTTTGGGGGAGTTTAAAATAATTATCAATAAAATTGTACATTATTCATATAATGTAACGTTGTTATTCGTTTATATAAAAACAATTATTCGTATATATAAAAACGATACTAATATAGTTACTGCACATTACACGATGTGCGTTTAAAAATTAAATTATAAATTAATTATTATATCATATAATTATTTAGTAAATTGATAACCATTATTCGTATATAGAAGCCCGTTTAAAAATTAAATTATAAATGAATGATTATATCATATAATTATTCAGTAAATTGATAACCATTATTAGTATATAGAAGCCCAATTTTTTGAACTTGCTATGTAGTTAAAAATGGCAAAATAAAAAACAAAACAAAACAAATATAAAATTTAGAATCATTATTCGGTAAATCCGGTAAATCGAGAATCATTATCCGTATATACTCATAGAATTATTAATGTATAGTATTATTTTGGAATTTTTTTTCAAAATATTCACTAAAAAATATTTAATTACGAAAATATTCACAACTTGAAAGTATTTACAAAAATATTCATTTTTTTTGCAGGTTAGACAGAGAAACGCGGGTTTAAACCGTGTTTCTTGTGCAAGTCACTGATTTGAACCTGGCGCCAGGAGGGAAAATATATTTTCCAATAAAAACGTGGGTTGAAACCGCGTTTTATTTTTATTTTCAGGTAAAACGCGGTTTAAACCCGCGTTTATATTATTTTTTATTCTAAAAAAAAATTGTAAAACCTGTGCCTCATCAATGGATGCCTTCTTCATCGGCTTCCCCATCGCTGGCTTCCTCCCCTCATCAATGGATGCCTCCTTCCTCATCCGCCATCGGCTTCCCCATTCCGCCTCCTTCCTCATGCTCCAGCATCTTCCTCCCATCGACATCGGCCTCCGGCGGCGACGAATCTGCTCGATTTCGCCTGTAGAGACGGACCCAGTCGAGACGGACCTGCTCGATTTCGACGACGGAGATGTGCCCAGTCGGAGGAGAAACGAGCTCTGCCCAGTTGGTTCGAAGCTAATTAATACAGTAGCTGACTGCATCTTCTGTTGATTAAGCTGTACCTTAATTTTGTTTATCTTTTTAATGTATGTCCACATAAATGGAATTCGAACAAACTCTAAACATGTACAGTTTGGGTAATATGGGATATCAGGATATGGGGAAAGGACATTGTTTTGTAGCTTGTTGTATCCGGGGTCTCCGGTAGGCACTGATTTCTTGCGGGACCAATACAAGGTGGTTCCCGAGTCCCCGACTTCCTGCCTGTTAGTAGATGATTTTGATCTCATAATCTACCAGGTTTGTGTCTCTTTAGAGCTCGGAAATATACCAATATATATGAGCTATGGTTAATACCGTGGCTCGTCAAAACCAGACTCGCCCCTTAAACTCGACCTGCAATCGATTTCAAATGAGCTCTGCCCAGTTGAAGATGCCAGAGATGGCATCCCATTGATGAGGCACAGGTAAAACGCGGCGTTTTACAATTTTTTTTAGAATAAAAAATAATATAAACGCGGGTTTAAACCGCGTTTTACCTGAAAATAAAAATAAAACACGGGTTCAACCAGCGTTTTTATTAGAAAATATATTTTTCCTCCTGGCGCCAGGTTCAAATCAGTGACTTGCACAAGAAACGCGGTTTAAACCCACGTTTCTTTGTCTAACCTGCAAAAAAATGAATATTTTTGTAAATACTTTCAAGTTGTGAATATTTTCGTAAATAAATATTTTTAGTGAATATTTTGAAAAAAAATTCATTATTTTATCACGTAAAAAATGGCAAAATAAAAAAATGGAACTCATGGCGTCTGTATAAATTGAGAATGTGGGCCTGCACATTTTGTTTCTCACATCTCACGCGCGTCTAACTGTCCATGGTTATAAATTAGGCAATTTTACACAAAACCACCCCTTAAACGTTGGTGTTTTCACGGAACCACCTCTTAAATAGAATATTACAAAAAACCACCCATAACACATGTGCTGTCAACAAAACACCACCTTTACCCCCATTCCGTCCACATCATTGTTAAAGATATGTCAAAAGACGAATTTACCCTTATCACTCTTCATCTGCAAGCTTTGATTGAAGAAGCACTTGTTTATCGATTAAAATTGAACCAGAAGGATTAGCAAATTTAGAGAAAAAAATTAGAGGTAGATTCGCATAAGAGGTTGATGGAGAACGTCTGAACGTGTATGAGCGACTCTTCTTCAAAATCAAGTGAAGTACACAGGTAATTTGGGCACTTGATTAATTTAGGGTTTTGCGTTTCAATTTGGGCGAATTCGATTTTGGGTGTTTTGGATTCAATCGCTGTGTGTTTCTTTGATTTGGCTGTAATCTTTTAGATTATTTTCTACCAATTTCTTCAATTTGAACATTGTTTCGTTTGATTTAGCACCCACGACCCACCCCATGGCAAATGAAGCCTTTGTTCTTAACGATAGGGGTTTGGGGTTAATGTACTGTGTTTAGGTTGAGAGCTAGGAATATTGCTAATTAATTTCATACATTTATGAGTGTTGGTGGTATCCAGTGGTGGGTGCTACTGTCCTTTGCACATTTATTTTTGCTGGTGGTATGCAGTGGTACATGGTATTATTGAATAGGATAATTATTCTCATTTCTTTTTTTACTTTTATTTCAGATATTCAATGTAAAATGAATATTGTGGTAAGGTTTATGTATGAGGGGTGCTTTTACGAACAAGGAGGCAAGATATTATATAGAAAAGGGAAAGTGTTTGTGAAGCATGGTGTTGAAGCTGGTTGTTTATCCAAGATAGTGTTAACGGGAATTTTAAAAGATGATCTTGGACTTAAAGAGGTTGTAGAATTATGGTACTCGGAGCCAGGGAAAACTATTGATAGTGGTTTGAAGCCCATTTTAGTTGATAAAGACATATGGAAGCTGTTGGAGACCATGGGAAGAGATAAAGTGGCACATGTTTATATTGTTCAAGAAAGAGAAGTGAGCCCACGTGACCTTAGAACCCCACAACCTACCCATCAGTCCAATCTTGCCCCAAAAATAGGTGCATCTAAACCAGCTCCAGTAGTTGTGGGAGATGAAGATGAAAGTGCTGATAATTTAATAGGGTCAGAATCTTCAGATTCAGGTGATGACTTTACTGATAATGATAGTGATGTTGAAGATGATGAAAATTTTGATGATTTTGTTGATGGAGAAGTGGAAGATGATGTGAGATAGCTGGTATTGGGTGATGAAGAAAGAAATCTTGTTGAGGATTCAGAAAAAAGTGAAGAATCAAATGAGTTGAGAAGTTTAAGTGACAGTGAAGGTGAGCTAAAAAGAAAGTATCCTGAGTTCAACCCTCTGGTAGATAATAAGAACCCTATTTCCTTGAAGGTTGGTATGAAATTTTCCTCAAGTGAAGTCTTCAAACGAGCTTTGAAACAATGTAGTATTGAGAAAGGTGGAGATTTCTATTATTTGCACAATGATGGTTTTAGAGTATCAGCTTATTGTACACGTAAATGTGATTGCATAATGAAGCATGGGAGAAAACAATGTGTCTGCAATCAAAGTTTCTGTGGCTTTAAGGCTTGTGCTAGAAGAATGAGTAGTGATGGGACATTTCAGCTAAAGTCCTTTAATCTTGTTCATGAATGTGGGTGGAGGCATGATAATAGCAAAGTGACATCTATATGGCTGGCAGAGAAGTATTTGGAGCATTATAGAGATGATCCACACTAGAAACTAGATGCTTTTATGAAAACAGTTTCGAGGGACTACCACGTCGAAATAAACTATATGACAACATGGAGAGCTAGACTTAGAGCATATCTAATGAGTCAAGGTGACTGCAGAAAACAGTATGCAAGGGTGTGGGATTATGCTATGACTTTAGTGAAGTGTAATCCGGGTAGTTCAGCGTTTGTGAAAGTATGTTATGCTCAGCCAGAGAGACCCTTATTTCAAAGGATATACATTTGTCTTGATGCATGTAAGAAAGGATTCTTAGCAGGATGTAGACCTATCATTGGCTTGGATGGATATGTCACCTAAAAGGAGCATATAGTGGCCAAATATTATGTGCAATTGGGAAGGATGGAAATGAGCACATTTTCCCTATTGCATATGCAGTAGTGGAGGCAGAAAGAAAAGAAACATGGTGTTGGTTTCTGGAATTATTGATGCAAGACCTTGGAGAAGGCGTGTTCACTTTCATGTCAGACAGACAAAAGGTAACCATATATGAAACTCTTTCCATATTTCTCAAAATATTTTTGGATGGATGTCATGGTGTTGTTTTCTCTGTAATAAATCTGTTGTCATTGATTTCATATAATTTTCTTGTTTTACAGGGGTTACAACAGGCTTTGAACCTAATTGTTCCAATGGCAGAGACAAGAGTTTGTGTGAGGCACTTGTACAATAACTTCAAAGCTCGGTGGCCAGGAAAAGCATTCAAGGATGGATTATGGGCTGCTGCAAAGGCTAGGAACAAGCCAGATTTTGATGCTGCAATGGATCACATTCGAAATTTAGATGAAGCTGCACACAAGTACTTGATTGATGCAAATCCAAACACTTGGTCACAACATGGTTACAACCACACTTCAAAGTCAGATATGCAGCTGAATAACGTATGTGAAACATTCAACATCAATATTCTGAAAGCTAGGGACAAGCCACTGCTGAGCATGGTTGATTGGATTAGGACACAGCTGATGAAGCGAATTGTTATCAAGAGAGAAAAAATGCGAAACTGCACAAAACTAGGAAACTTCACTCCAAAGATTTCAAAAAAGTTAGAGAAGGCTACAGTTCACTGTTTGTCCACTTGCAGAGCTACATGGGGAGGAGGTGATAGGTTTGAAGTGAAGCAATTTGGAAAGACTTATGTGGTTGATTTAAGCTCTAGGAGTTGTGGCTGCATGGAATGGGACATTACCGGTATACCTTGCTCTCATGCTATTGCTTGTATATTAATGAGGAGACTAAGGCCACATGACTTTGTGCATGAATACTACACTAGAGACATGTACATGAAGGCATACCAATTCAACATCGAGCCTATACCTAGTGATGACCAATGGGAGATCAGTCACATGCCTCCACCTGACCCCCCTAAGCTTGTGATTCAACTAGGTAGGCCGAAAAAAGCCAGAGTTAGAGAAGAAGGAGAAGGTCAGCCAACAAAGCAAAGAAGGCACAGAACAGGGAAAAATAAGTGCTCGCATTGTGGGATGGAAGGGCATTACAAAAACAAGTGTGTGAATCCTGCAAGGGCACCACAACCTCCGAAGGCAACTAACAAAGGTGGTAGACCAAAGAATCTCAACACTATGACAGTTGGAAGTACTTCAAGAAGAACTCACAAGGTATATATTTCCCAATAACTAATCTGTGATAGATAATCGATTACATGTGAGTTATACGCTTATCTTAATTATTTTCCCTTTGTGTTTTAGGCATTTGATGGAAATCAACCAGTGCAATCAGTTCTTAATCCTACTGAGTACGGGCAAGAATCAACTACTGATCAGTCATACACTCAGGTAAACTCAATTCGCTTTTCAAAGGATTTTAAAGTCAGTCATGTCTACGATTGATGTGGTGTATTTCCATTTTGATCAAGTATCACTTCTTTTTTCTTAAATAGGGTTCAAGCAATCCAGCTACGACACAAGTCTTTGCACAGTCTCAACCTGAAAGCTTTACGGGCACACAAGTATCCATTTCTAATCCGGTGTCGGCACAGGTAGTCCAAGTAGTCTACAATTTGATAAAAGCTTGGGTTTTAAGCTGTTATGAGATACAAGCTAACTATACTGTGATCATTTTCATTTTGTATTTGACGTTTGTGCTGTTTGATCTCACCTAACTATACTCCCCAAAAATGAACCTGTATTTGATAAAAGCAGGTTACATATTTCCCAGCCGCTGTACGTAAGAAGGATGTGTTCGCATCTAGGACTCAGTTGGAGAATGTCGTTGGCCTTCCGAAGGCAAACACAACTGCTCAAGCTCCATGGAAACCATAGAGATCAAAGTTGTTGAATGCTAGACTCTATATTTGATTTAGTTGTGTATTTTGGTAATAGTTTGGCCAACACTTCTAGCTTAATAAAAATTGCTTGCTCAATGTATTTTTTGATCGGTGCATAAACTATGTACATTAGTGCACCATTTTGATCACCCACTAGCAGTTGGAAACTAAATACTTTGGGTGTATTTCACTTTGATCAAGTAATTTCTATATATTTTGCTATCTAGTGTCTTGTTCAAATGGCTCCGTAATTTTTGTATATTACAGAAGTACATTACAAGCTCACATAAATTAGTAGGCAATTGGTAAGTTTGCAAATAAGTACCTTACATAAACATACATTAGAAATAGACCAAGTACCAATTTCTACTTAGTGCATAATGGCTCCTAAAGTATACAAACAGAAGCATACATTCTAGAAAGTTGACATTGCTAAGTTAATCCCATTTCTACTTAATACAAATACTTTGCACCAAACCTGCTCATCCAAAAAACGAATCCGACAACACAGATAGCCTTTATGGAAACTTTGCATGGCCATGATTGCCTCACACCAACAGAGTTACTACCATTTGAGATGTCGATCGAATTGTCTTTGTTGTGACTAACGACACTTCTAAGTTGAACCACCTCTTCTCGAAACCTTCTAATTTCATTCTCATATGCCGTGACAACTGTATCCTTTACCTCTAATGCATTCATCAATCGTTGTAACTCGTCCCTCATCAATGGAATAAATTCCGTCGCGGTACTGCACAATGAAGGATCGTACCATTGCTAATATCCGCATCCTCCCACCTATAATTACATAGCACCATATATCTCAATACTTATTTATGACTAGTGACAGACTTTAATTAACAAGCAAAAGTGTTTAACTTACCTTGTGATTTCCACATCTTACGAATCTTCTACTAGGATTATCATTTGTCAAAGAAGTGTAGTAATGACATTGAACTCCACACTTACACTTAAGCAACCTCTTGCTCTTTGCAGAATCGTTCCATTTCCGAATGAATAGGGACATTTGTATTCGTCGGTTCCCTGTTCTAATCCATTCCTGAGATGAGTCAGATTGCATCTTTTTTTCACCTTACCTACAAACAAAATTTGAAGATGTTTCAATAACACAAAATAACCAGTTGTTATGATTTTGAAGAACATTAAAACCTAAATAGTAATCCAGAATCACAAATCGATAAATCGAAAAAATTGCCCGAATCAAAACGATAAACATCATCATCAAAACCTATCGAAATCCTAAATACCCAAATTGTGTGCCCAAATCATTCAAAGAAACACGTATTGATAGAATCCCCAAACACCCAACATCGATCTCGCCCAAATTGGATTGATGTTAAAGAAATGCAAAACCCTAGAATAATCAAGTGCTCAAATTACCTGACTTCATTACCTGATTTTTAAGATTAGGCGACTAGACAAACCCGCTCTCCGTCGAAATATGCCGCGATTTCGCCTGTGGTTCCCTTCGCCAAATCGCCAGGCGATGGTCACTCTTCAATCGATCAACATGTTTGCCTCTTCGATCAAAAGGATGGATATAAAGGGAGATAAGGGCAAATTTGTCTTTTTGCACCATTTTAACGAGAATGTGGATGGAATGGGGCAGGGGTGGTATTTTGTTGACGACACATGTGTTAGGGGTGGTTTTCTGTAATATTTTATTTAAGAGGTGGTTCCGTGAAAACACCAACGTTTAAGGGGTGGTTTTGTGTAAAATTGCCTATAAATTAAGAAGGTGGCCCCCATTTTTTTTTAAAAATAAATTAAGAAATTGGGGTTTAATCTCAACCCTTAATTTTAACCTATCCGGCGATCCAGATTTGTTCCTAGTTTATACCCTAAGGGGTGTTTACATCCGATCTATACTATATATATATATATATATTACAAAGAAACAGTTTTAGAAATATGACTTGGACGATTAAGAAAACAACAAACATAAATACATGAACAAATATTTAATCATTAATTAAAGAAAGGAAGAGGCCAACAAAAAAATTACATCAAAGCATATCTCATATCATATTATTTTTAACGTAGTAGATAATAAATTTTTTGACAAATGTGGGACGACGGTTACATTATTATTATAAATTATATATATAAAAAAGAGAAACTAATTAACACGTCGGGACGGCAATACCGCAGCCGGTAAGCATATTCTTGCCTTGGTCTTTGTTTTTGGCAAGGAAGGGAGAGTTGATCAAGAAGCAAATGCAGCTGGGGTCTACTCCCTTCACGGCACCGCAACACTGCGGCGACGGCGTGTTGTTCTGTGAGTCCGAGCAGGCCTTCAGTGCGTCCTGGTTCAAGTTGCAGAAGTTGAACCCTGAAAACATGTCTGCGTGAGTCGTCGCAACAACCATTGCCAGTGTTGCAATTACCACCAACTTTGCGTAACCACCCTCCATTTTTAGATTTTTTCTTTTTTCAAAAAATTTTTCTTTATTGTTTTTGTGTTTATCAAGTTTGTTTATATCAAAACGTTGAAGAGGATTGGGTTTATATAGAAGGTCTAAGGGGAACTTCTGTGGTGGGAGATTGTGTTCAATGGTTCTAACAAATGGGTGACGCGGAGGAAATTGGGGGTGTTAACCATTGTGTGCGGTATTGAAGGACAAAAAAAAAAAATTACTTTCCCCCTCCCCTATACAACCGTTTTTAAGAAAATGAGAATTTTCTGGTGAGACTTTTTCAAAGCCCTTTTTTTTATAAAAACTTATTTTATAAAAAAACATATAATAATAATAATAATAATAATAATAATAATAATAATAATAATAATAATAATAATAATAATAATAATAATAATAATAATAAGGGTTCGTTTGGTTCAATGTGGGAATTGAAATTCCCGGGAAGTTACTTCATGGGAATTGAATTCCCGGGAAGTCCAATTGATGAGAATTATAAAAATGTGTTTGGTTGATTTTTTATTTTATTTTAGAGGATTAGAGGGGGAATTGGAAATTTCCAAATACAAAATGGAGGAAGTCGAACTTACCTAGGGGACTAGGTAAGTGAACTTCCTCCATTTTGGGGGAATTCAACTTCCCGGGAAGTTGAATTCCTGCGTTTTTTAATTTCAAAAATACCAACCAAACACATGAATTTCTCCTACTTCCTGGGAAGTTCTACTTCCTGGGTTTTTGGGTTTCTAACCAAACGAGCTCTAATAATAATAATAATAATAATAATAATAATAATAATAATAATAATAAAACACACAAATGTTACCTAACAACCTCTTCTGAAACCAAGGCTTATGTGGTAATTTTTCCTTTGGTGTGGCCACATATAAATAACTAATTCAATTTAATCAATTATTAATTTAATTAAATTTGCATTAATCTCATTTTTCTTTTTAGGTTGTATTTTAATTTTTATTAGAGAGCAATCCTATTTTAAGTAATCTCTTTCATCATCTTTCTTTATAATAATCATTTTTAAATTAATATCTTTGTTTATACTCATATATCTTTCAAGTATTAACCTATATAATTTGAGCGGATTCACATTAATGTAATTAATTTGATCGGGTTTTAGTAATATTTTGATTTCTACCAAAATCAATCACTTTGAAACTATTAACCAAATCTCATATATGTTAGTTATGATTGGATTAATTTGAGCGGATTCACATTACCCTTTTTCAATTACTTTTAGGTCTCATTTTACCTTTAACTAAGTTTAATTTTTAGGTAAATTTAAAAGTTACATTTGTTTGCACAAAATAAAAATGAAACAAATTACTTATGATATACTTAACTTAAGAAATCTTGACCATTTTAAACCCCGATAGTTGATAGCTTTTTTTAACTTTTAATTTTCATGTTATGTATAGAGTTTTGAAGATCCTAAAATTGAGATATTGTTTTTCTTTTCTTAACTTGATAAATCTCATCTCAAACTTTTCAAAGCTTTGTTTTATAAATTTTACAACTATATTGCTTCTCTTCTCTTCTATTATCGTATTTGTATGAATTGTTCTATTTATAAAAATATTAACAAAGTTTACAACAACTCTTCCCGACACATATAGTCCAAAGGATTATGTCCATCAAGATCCCAAGACACTCCGGATAAACTAATCTAGAAATCAAATAAAGACGGCTTATTTACAATTAGATCTACGTATAAACTGAATAACCAAATCCTATATAAAGACAAGGACTACAAATGGATATGGAAATTGAACATTCCCCCAGGCCGGGTAAAAAACTTTCTTTGAAAAACAACTATTGGCGCTTTACCGACCAAGGAAAGATTGAATAGATACTTTTACAGAGTTCCTTCCAATTCTTGTTTTTGTGATCATGATGTGGAGGATGCCTCCCACCTGTTATTCAACTGCCCAATAACCCAATTAGTATTGATAGCTCAATTCATGATAAAGACCGGAAAACAAATTCTAATCTCACCACCCAATCAAGACTTTTATGGTAGAATAAAAGAGATCGTGGAGATTTATAATTACTCTATGAATCTATGCTTTCTTTGGTATATGCTATGGGAAATGCAAAAACAAATCATTTTCAATAAGCAAGGGAATAGAAAACAAAAAAAAAGTTGTACATCAAACCATCACATTAATTAATAAACAGATAGAACCACGCACGGGAGAAAGAAGGCAAAACAACTAACAAAAAAATTGAGATCTACCAAATGGGTGAAGCCACCTTGAGGCGTCTACACAGTAAGCGTCGAAGACTTTGTTAAATCTTTCGGTCAGTGTCGTATTGGTGGTATTATTAGGAACAATAGAGGGAGGGTTATTGATATTGTTCAGCAGGACACCTAGCTAGTGTCAATACTACAAACAGAAGCGATAACTTTTTGCATAGGATTGAAGGTAGCAACCGCCAAGGAAATCAACAATCTTATTACATAGGGTGACAATCTAGAGGTGATATCAGCAATCAACAAGAGTATCTTGAGTCTGTAGGAGATTTGCAGAACCATAGAAAAAATTCACACTCTGTCCAGGTGTTTCAGCAGAATCAACTTCAGTCATTGCTTTAGATAATCAAATTCTAGTGCTAACTTTATTGCTCAGGTCAATGTAATTTGTACTATAGATTCACTCCCATTCATCCGAGAACTTTGTAACATCATCCTCCGGGATGATCAGGGTTGAGATTTGGTTGTCAAAGCCAGCCCATTTTTATCTACTGTAAAAAACATTAATTTAGTATTTATCTTACACACTTAACTTATCTGACTTGAATAGTAAATTAAATATGAAATTTGAATTATAAATGTAAAAAAATGAAAATTTTCATCGACAGTTATGATTGATAGCACTTTGTAATAAGTAATTCCTTGACAATTGTGCACTTTGATTAATGGAATATTGTGAAAGATGTTTAGCACACGTCTTTAAGAGGGATCATTTATGTACTCGTAAGTAAAAACATATATTTCTAAGTTTTTTTTTTACTAGAATTACTAATTGAAAAATGAAAAATGTTAAACATACAATTTATGGAAGCAAATAAGTTAAGAGTATGTAAATAATATATTCCTAATATATAATTTTGTAAAAATTTAAATTGTTGATTAAATAAATTGAAATCTCACAACCTCATACATTACAATTCTTCAATTTCAACTGTCAACATATTAAGGGAGGATTTCCAATAAATTAGACAAATTAATAACACATCAACCACACTACTCAATACATTATGGAAGAAAACAAAGAAATTGGATATAAGTGGGATACCTATTCGATCTGAGCATCATGCATATAGGGAGAGAAGACTACTTGTTCTAAAACGCAGTATGGAGACTTCTTCCACTCTGATAATGCATATTTTTAATAGGCATTATAGGGTAGTTTAGATGCATTTACATTGTAGAATATGCATGTTTAGTGTTAAGTTAGATTAAACACTTTTTGTGGGAAAGTTAAGAATCTACACTATTTCGGTTAAATTGTGCAGAATCGTACATCCGACATGGTGGAAAGCAAGAGAAAGCTGCAAAGCATGGCCAAGTGAAGTCAAGAAATCAAGCTAAGAAGAGAAAGAAAGGAGTAAAGAAAGAATGGGGAAAGAACAAAGAGAAACAAAGATTCTGGGCAAGACTCGCTGACAGCGAGACAAGTTCCGCTGCCAGCGAGTCGAGTCAGCTAAGAAGGAGTCCAGCGAGTGAGAGAGGTGGCGCCAGCAAGGGGAACCCAAGGCACCAAGGAAGCGCCCAAGCAACCAAGGAACCAGTCGCTGCCAGCGGATGGACTCGCTGTAGCGAGTCAGTCGCTGCCGCGGAAGAAGTCTCGCTGCCAGCGGGAGGCACCAGGATGCTGAAGCCGCTCCATCTGCTAGGCCATTTGCTCCAGCGAGTGGGCCGTCTAGCTCCAGCGGGAGACCAATTTTGTGCCAGCGATGTACATATTTTTATCTTTGTTTATTGCATCTTTTGACTTCATATTTCATTCGATTTCCAAAGAAAAGTTTCAAAAGTATATAAACTTGTGTACGAATGAGCGAAAGTATAAGAAATAGAGTCTGCACGAGTTTTGAGCTAACCATGCAGGAATTCGATGAAATCGGAGTCAAAACGAAGAAGCCAAGTGAAGCTGAGCAGAGGTCGATATCGACCTGAAGACATCGATATCGACCCTAGTTTTCGACACGACTTCTGAGTGTCGAGATAGGCCACATAGGCCAGACAAGAAGGCATCGATATCGACAGACTACCTCGATATCGACCATCGTCATAGACATCGACTGGAGCTGGACAAGTCGAGCAGAAACACAGGCATCGATATCGACATCTGGTGTCGATATCGACCTTACCTCGACAGAAGATAAATCCGATTTCGAGACTCGGATTGTGAAGTCTATCATCAAAGCCATGAGTTATCTCGTTCTTCTAGATATTAGCAGCTGGTTTATTATCTTTTCCTTTAAAGTTTTATCAAAATAAAAGACCTATCCTAATTGTTCGGATAGAGTTCATAGTTTAGATAGAAGTTACAATCCTCGGATAGCAAGGATTAGTAGCCTATAAATAAAGCCCTAGGGGCTGATTTGTTAGATCATCCAAGAAGGAAGACAATAGCAATAGGCAATAGATAGTTAGAGTTTTTGAGCTTTAAAGTTTCAAGCGCTTACGATAGTTGGCGTTGAGATTGTAAAGATTCGAAATTTTCCATTTATGCAAGTTATTTCAATTCAAGACATGACTACAATCAACATGAGTGAGTAGTCGCCCTTTCTTCTAGGGTCGGGGTGAGCCCGACGATAGCCATTATGGTAAGGTAAGTACGTCGCTAAAAAATGTATCTTTTATCTCCCTCTACCTTGTGCTTCATCTTTAAATGCAAATTTAAAGAAATCATGTTGTAAAACTTGGGTAGTAATTAGGGTTTCTATTTGAAAGATTATAAAATCAATTATGACAAAGGTAGACACAAATTAGGTTAAGTAATTGCAAAATGTCTTTTCCTATTTGTCGGTTTAGGTGAAAGCCTTTTCCTTTATGATAAAAGCATGCATCTTTAGTTGATTCTTACTTCTTCTATCATGGTTGTCGTCGCGGAAATCCTTGGCTTTGGAAGACTTTTTCTTTATTAAGTTTACATTCAAATTTGCCCGCCGTTCGTTGAGTCATCGAAAAACCCAACACCCTTTCTTATTTCTGATCATTGCTTCCTTCCCATTCTTAAATCTTCGGCCCTTTCTTTGCCGATGGAACAACTAACTCACTGCAGGAAGACATCGATATCGACAACAGAGGTCGATATCGACCACACTGATAGATCGACAGTTTTCTGAGTCGATCTCGAGACTCCTGGGAAACTTTTGCAATCATCGATATCGACCCCCTTGTGTCGAAATCGACCCCTCTGTATCGACTGGCAGACTTCTGAGCCAGTCGATCTCGTGGACTAACATCGATATCGACCCCTACCAGTCGATATCGATTAAAGGTTTTGTTTCTACAGGTCTTTTGTTGCAGAGAACATCGACAGCCAAGATCGACATCGAGGTCTGAGCTCGAGATCGAGGCTTCTGGTCGAACATTAAGGACGTGTCTTCAACTCTACTAGGATCCCGCTGACTCGCTTCCTCGTGGATCGAACCTGATTCCCTACTACTATAGCGGGGAGTCTTGAATTTATTTGAAGAGGCTAAGAGTTGTATTGCTTTATATTTTATTATATATTTCGATTCAATTCTCCCCACGTCAAATTTTGGCGCCGTTGCCGGGGAAGCTATCAATTGCGCCCTAGTAGTTTATTTTCACGGTTCTTTTTAGTGTTATTTTATAGGTGTATGCGACGTACTGGTGACCAACCTGAATTTGAAGGACTAGACAAACCAGAATGCTTTCTCCACCTAAGGGCTCGAGTTCAAAGAATCATGGCAGACAACGAGACCCAGGCACAACAAATTGAACGCTTAAGGAAGCAAATAGAGGATTTCACTACCAGAGAGGCGGCACTAAGGGAGCGTGCTGACAGGGAGGAGGAAGCCAGGAGATGATATGAGACTCAAATCAACGCCCTCCCCTGGAATGCAAAGCAATACATGCATCCATCGCTCACAGTGCCTGAATCGGCTATTCTAATCCCTACTTCTAATTTTGAAATAAAACCAAATTTTTTAACTGAAATAAGAAGGCATCAATATGAAGGGAAACCTAACGAATGCCCTATGGCACATATATCAACCTTCTTAGACCTCTGTGATACAATTGCTGATGGACAAAGTCTTGAGTATGTCCAACTAAAAGCCTTTCGCTGGTCTCTTACAGGAAAATCATTGCAGTGGTTGGAGAGCTTAGCCCCAAGATCGCTCCGCACCTGGAATGAAGTCAAGGACGCGTTTCTCAACAAGTTCTTTCCTCCTTCTAAGACGACGTTGATCCGACAAAAAATCACGGCTTTCAAACAAAAGCCTGGTGAGGCTCTAGCGACTGTTTGGGAAAGGTTTAAGGACCTACTACGATCCTGCCCGACGCATGGCCAACCACCGTACGTAATTCAGGAGATCATATACAACGCTCTTGATGCTGCCACCAAGGAGAGGATAAACACTTACACTGCCTATGGCTATCTTGAACTCGCTCCACAAGAGGCTTGGGAAACCATAGAAAGGTTGGTGGAATTTGACAATACATATGGGACTCCTGAGGCTTCCGACACACCATCATCGTCGAGGCCTGCCCCATCTATGCCATTGTACGAACCCTCTAAGGTGATCGATCCGGATGTAAAGGAACAATTTCATAGGGATCAACTTAGAAAGTTCCAGAAACAAGTAAGATTCCTTTCGGCAAACCAGGATTGCATCGAATGTGGATCGCAGCGACACACTACCATTGACCGTCTGGAACATTACCATTGGCGGCACAAATCCCTAGACTGTCCGGAACATTCCCTGGGCAACCAACTACCAATCCTAAGGGGCAATCCAGGTCAGAACACATAGCAGCCATGCAACTAAGGAGTGGCACCAAAGTTCATAAACCACAAACGGCAACGGAGGAAGAAACGACAGACCCTGTCGACATCGACAAACCAGTCGATGTCGACCCTGAGGTCGATGTCGACACCCATGTCGACCCCCTGGTCAACGTCGACGTCACTGCAGAGCCTGAGAGATCACAACAAAGGTCAAAATCGACCCTACCAGCCGATATCGACCCAACTCCAGTCGACATCGATGTTCAGCAGGCTCCTCCGACCACAGTTTTGGCTTCTCCGCCAAAGAAAACGTTGCCCTTCCCTTCCAAAGCATTGAAGGACTCCACTCAAGGTAAGTTTAGGCGCTTTGTAAAGATTCTCCAAGGACTTAACATTACTATCCCTCTTACAGAAGCCCTAAGCGAGATGCCCGCCTATGTTCGATTCCTAAAAGACATCCTTAGCAAGAAGCGGTCCATGGCAGAGATCGCAGAGGAGTGCTCAAAGATGGATTTCCCTGAGAAGGGGAGTGATCCAGAGAAGTTTGCAATCACCGTGGGACTTGGCCAACATCGCTACAAAGCCCTATGTGACCTAGGGCCAAGTGTAAGTCTCATGCCTCTCTCTATTTGGCAGAAGGTGAACATCGGAGCACTTGAACCTGTGGATATGAAACTTTATATGGCTGATAATTCATTCGTCAGACCCACAGGTATAGTTGATGACGTCCCTGTAAAGGTAGGTAAATTCTTTGTGCCTACTGATTTTATTGTATTGGACATGCCCGAAGATCCTATTGTCCCTATCATCCTTGGTAGGCCCTTCTTAGCTACTGCTGATGCCAATATTAATGTACGTAGAGGATTACTAACCTTTACTATAGGGAACGAAGTAATTGAATTCTCTTTCAACCCCACAATGAAGGAAGTTAATGGTATGGAAATCAAGTCGGTCTACACTAGCATCATGGATTGCAAAGAACCGACGGAAAGGGCCCTAACTCCTGAGGAGGCCCTAACCCTAGCTGCAGAGGAGCTTACCGACGAGGACATTGAGGAGTTCCTGGCTACATGCATGAGTGATGAGGAAATATTCGACGATGCTTTATCTATGGAGCTCGAAGAAGAGGTCGATATCGACGAGGAGAGGTCGACATCGACCAAATCACTCGATATCGAGTGCCCTCAGTCGACATCGATACATTCAGTAAGTCAAGTTCTCTCTTCTTCTCTTATAGGCGAAATCGACCAGCCCATGTCGACTGAAGAGGTCGAAATCGACCAGCCGATACCACTTGTCGTCAAACAGCTCCGAGGTCGAGGTATGTGCTGAACTCTCAGTCGATATTGACTATTCCTACTCGCCCTCGACTTCTTTTCTGCAGGAATATTTTGAAGAGTCCTAATCAAAGTTGGCATCACTCTATGTTTGGTCCACGCCAACCCCTATAGCTGATTTGGGAACTTCAATCAAGAGAATTGAGACGGATTACCTTGGTGAGATTATGAAGACGGAGGAGGTAGAGCCAATCCTTATCCCACAAGGCCCTTCTCCGGTGCTTAAGCCTTTACTCGACACACTTAGGTATGAGTTTCTTGGTCCAAATTCTACCTTCCCTGTAATTATCAATGCTTCACTAACCACACAGGAAGTAGATAAGCTTATGGAAGTACTTCGTGCTCATCGTAAGGATATTGGATATTCTCTTGAGGACATCAAAGGTATTTCACCCGCTACTTGTATGCATAGAATCCTCCTTGAGGATGATCATAAGGCATCTATAGAACACCAACGGAAGCTCAACCCCAACATGAGAGAGGTAGTGAAGAAGGAGATCATGCGCATGCTGGATGCAGGAATCATCTATGCCATCTCCGACAGCGAATGGGTGAGCCCATTCTATGTGGTGCCTAAGAAGGGTGGAATGACCATTGAGGAGAATGAGAAGGGTGAGCTTGTGCCAAAGCGAATCACAACTAGTTGGCGAATGTGTATTGATTACAGGAAACTCAACAATGCCACTAGAAAGGATCACTTTCCCCTTCCATTCATTGACCAGGTATTAGAGAGACTCGCCGAACATGATTATTTTTCTTACCTGGATGGATATTTTGGCTTTTGGCAGGTCCCTATTCATCCTGATGATCAAGAGAAGACCACCTTCACTTGTCCCTATGGGACTTTTACATATAGGAGAATGCCATTTGGGCTATGCAATGCCCCTGCTACCTTTCAAAGATGTATGATGGCCATCTTCTCCGACATGATTGAGGACATCGTGGAGTTATTTATGGATGATTTCTCTATTTATGGCACTACTTTCGATGTTTGTCTTGCTAACCTTCGCAGGGTACTTGCACGATGTGAAGAGACAAACTTAGTTCTCAATTGGGAAAAGTGCCACTTTATGGTAAGGGAAGGGATTGTGCTAGGCCACAAAGTCTCTAAACGGGGAATTGAGGTGGACAGGGCAAAGATAGAGCTCATTGAAAAATTGCCACCACCTTCATCAATTAAGGACATAAGAAGCTTCCTTGGTCACGCAGGTTTCTATAGGAGGTTTATTCAAGATTTTTCTAAAATTGCCAAACCTTTAACTAACCTACTAATGATGTTAAGTTTGCATTTTCTAGTGATTGTCTTGAAGCTTTCAATAGGTTGAAGGAGGCCCTTATATCCGCCCCTATCATTCAATCGCCCGATTGGTCGCAACCCTTTGAGATCATGTGCGATGCAAGCGATTATGCCGTAGGTGATGTCCTAGGACAAAGGAGAGACAAAAAGCTTCACGCCATCTACTATGCAAGCAAGACTCTTGATGCCGTTCAAACGAAGTACACCACGACGGAAAAGGAGTTCTTGGTAGTGGTCTTCACTTTTGAGAAGTTCCGCTCATACCTAGTGGGTTCTAAGGTAATTGTTCATACTGACCATGCAGCTCTTAGGTACTTGATGGCGAAGAAGGATGCTAAACCTAGGCTCCTACGATGGGTGCTCCTACTACAAGAGTTCGACGTTGAGCTTAAAGATAAGAAAGGAACGGAGAACTCCGTAGCCGATCATCTTTCACGGCTACCCATAGGGCTTCTGGATGAGTCACATGACAACATACCAATCAATGACTCCCGCCCTGACGAGCACCTAATGAGGCAAGAGGTAAGACGGGCAGAAAATCTACTCGATATCGACCCCGACAGGTCGATATCGACTGCCCCGAAGGTAATACTTGCATCGATGTCGACCAATTTTGATAACAGGTTTTCCACTGCAGAGGTCGAAATCGACCTCCAGACATCGACATCGAGGACCCATATCGAGCAGCCCATATCGACTGAACTTGTCGATGCCGTCCAGTCGATATCGACCCCTACAGGTCGATATCGACCACCTTCAAAACCCTCCGAAGGTGACGAAGAGGTAAGCTCCGGTGAGGATTTCTTCTTTACACCTCCTTCCAGTCCTATTCATGATTTATTTGCTGTAAGAAGGGCGAAAGTACCTTGGTATGCGGATTTTGCTAACTATATTGCAGGAGGCGAGATTCCTTTAGGCTTAACTTCGCAACAAAAGAAGAAGTTTTTGCACGACGTCAAACAATACTATTGGGATGAACCCTACTTATTCAAACAGGGGAAAGACCATATCTTTTGACGTTGTATCCCGGAGGACGAGGTAGAGAGCGTGATTCACCATTGTCATTCTCTCCCTACAGGAGGCCATGGTAAAGGAATCAAGACCGTGGCGAAAATTCTTCAATGTGGTTTTTATTGGCCTAACCTTTTCAAGGATGTGCAAAACTATATAACCTCTTGTGATGAGTGTCAACATGCAGGTAATATCACATGGAGGAATGAGACACCACTCACAGGCATTCTAGAGGTAGAACTCTTTGATGTATGGGGCATTGACTTCATGGGACCATTCCCTGCTTCAGGCCCCTACAAATACATTCTAGTAGCGGTGGACTATGTCTCTAAATGGGTGGAGGCCGTGGCAACTAGGACCAACGACGCGAAGGTAGTCTCTAAGTTTATGAAAACTAACATCTTTCCTCGCTTTGGTGTTCCTAGAGTTCTTATTTCAGATGGTGGCTCGCATTTCATTGAGAGAGGCTTTGAAGCTCTTTTAGCTAAGTATGGGGTAAACCATAGGGTGGCAACAACCTATCATCCTCAAACCAGCGGCCAAGTAGAAGTCTCCAATCGCCAAATCAAAGCCATCTTGGAGAAGACGGTCTCCCACTCGAGGAAAGATTGGTCATCCAAAATGGATGATGCGCTCTGGGCCTACCGAACGGCCTATAAGACACCACTTCACACAACTCCCTATAACTTGGTATATGGTAAGTCATGTCATTTTCCCGTCGAACTTGAGCATAAAGCAATGTGGGCTCTTAAGGAGCTTAACATGGATTTCGACGAAGCGGGAAAAAGAAGGTTCATTGACTTACAACCCTTGGAGGAGTTGCGCCTAAAGGCATATGAGAATGCTGAAATCTACAAGGAGCGCACTAAGAAATGGCATGATAGGAAATTGGTGCCAAAAGCATATGAGGTAGGTGACAAAGTCCTTGTTTTTAATTCTAGACTTCGCCTATTTCCAGGGAAACTAAGGACAAGATGGAGCGGACCTTTCAAGGTTCATAAAATATTCCCTCATGGAGCGGTGGAGTTACTTTGCGACGATGGATCCACCTTTAAGGTCAATGGCCACCGAGTAAAGAAATATTATGACAAGGAGGACCCGGAAGAAGAGATTCGCGCCACCTTGGCGTTGAACTAGCGCAAAAAGGGAAGTATGTCGAGCTAGCGACTTAAACTCAAGCGCTTCCGGGAGGCAACCCGTCGTTTTCTTTTCTTTCTCTTTTTGTTTTTAGTCTATTTTATATTTTTTTAGATCATTCATGGCTATTCTATCTAAAGTCAACAAGGAAATCAAGTCCAGAAGAGAGGTCGATATCGACCTATATGGTCGATATCGATAAGCCGACAGAAGGGAGCAGCAGCAACAATTACACAGATACAGAAGGAGGGTCGATATCGACCTTAGAGGTCGATATCGACTACAGCTGGAGGTAGGTGCCAGGTCAGATTTTAATTTCTTTTTCTGTTTTAATTTTTGGGGTTATTTATCCCCTTATATACCCCGACTTCGACACCCACCTCCCCTTTCGATACCCTACCCAGCCGCCATAGCTCTCTTCTTCATCTCTCTCCCTCATCTCTCACTCCTCCACCGTCGCCCTCCTCACTGCTACACCCAACCCCAACAGTCCACCATTGTAACACCAGATCCAGATCCGACAATCCACCACCGCGACACCAGCAGCTCCGGCAGCCCCACCCTTGCTCTCTCTCTCTCCCTCGCTTTCAAGCCCCCTCGCCCAGATCTACTCACTTCCGGCCAAGAACCACCAGATCCGGCCGCCACAAGCCACCGGAGAGCCCACCGCGACACCAGCAGGCCAAAAAGCAGCTCGACAGTGCACCAGATCCGGTCGAAATCGACCCCCTAGCCCCGATATCGACGTCTTCGCTGTTCGACAGTCGGTTTTCTTTCTTGATTTTTGCGGTTGATTGCCTCATTCTCCCCTAATTCCGACACTCTTCTGGTATGATTTATTACCCTTCATCTATTTTTTTTTCAGATTTGCATGATTAGTTAGTTGATTTAGGGAAGAAATTACATATTGGGTGTTTAGGGTTTGAACGATATTTGCGCGGGAAAGAGTGATCGTATGTATGTGGGGCATGAATCTGATTTTTTAATTTATGTGGGGCTATGAATCTGATTTTTGTATATATATGGGCATGAATCTGATTTTTATATATATAGGGGGTGAGATCTAATTTTTATAATTTTTGTGGGGCAATAATCGGAATTTTCCATAAGTATGAGCTATGAATTTGATTTTTTATATATATGGGCTGATTCTGAAATTTTTTTAAGTAGCTGAAATTCTGAATTTTTTTTGAGTTTAAATTCTGATTTTTTTTACAAGCTGAAATTCTGATTTATTTTGGAGTTTAAATGCTTATTTATTTTGAAGTTTAAATTCTGATTTTTTTACAAGGGCTGAAATTCTGATTTATTTAGGAATTTAAATTCTGATTTTTTTTAGGGATTAAAATCTGATTTTTTATATATGTGGGCAAAAATTCTATAAGTCATTAGGTTCCTTAGTGTTAAAAATTCAAGAAATTATGTTTATATAAATTGCCATCCTTAGGTACTTTCTTTTTAGATCATGTTACCACTCTCACTTAGTCAATTTACCTTTACATAATTTTTAGGATAATATGGAACCTAAGTATGGGGTTCTCCCTATTTTATACAAAGGGGAAGTATCTTTGGCAATGGTTTCTTTTGCAGACGATGGTGAGAGCCAAGAACATCCCTCAGGACATGCTTCGCATTGAGGACGATCATCAGCGCTCCCTAGCCGAGGATCTGATTGCCCGAGCCACCAGGGCTCGATGGTACCATCTCCCTGACATGATCCAGCTGGGATTTCACACAGGCGTTTAGGAGGCATTTGAGAATGTCTCCCTGCACAGGCTGATTGAGCCGCTGGAGGCGCACTACCCCGTTCTGACTGGGGAGTTTATGGCCACGCTGGAGGTCCCTGAGCGCACCTCGACTAGTCGCCGAGTTATCTTCCAGCTCGGCAACAGGCGTCACAGACTATCGCTCGAGGAGATGAGCAACATTTTTGGTTTCATCCACACTCCCGCCGCCTTCAGGGTCCAGGACCCCAATGTCATTTGGAGCTACATATCAGGTATACCCTACCCCGCTCCCACAGACTCCTTCACCTCCAGGGTCGTGAGTCCGCTTTTTAGGGTCATCTTGCGGGTCCTGGCGAGTACCCTTTGGGCCAGGCCTGAGCTCCATCGCCCCACATACCGTGAGATGGAGACTCTGCGGAGGATGCTCTTTGAGGATGACCCTCTGCCATACCTCCACGCCTGACTCGAGCATATCCTGGACCGCAGACGTACGGTCTCCACTGACATTATGGACGGCGGCATGGTGGCCATCCTCGCCGAGGGTCTAGGCGTCCACACTGAGAGGTACACGGCCTACCAGCTCACGTACCTAGACGCTGCAGTATTGCGCCAGGGCGGAGTCATCGCGCCAGGCGCACAGCGATGGAGACACCCCCAGACAGGGATACGTCTGCGACACGATTTTATGGATCTTCTGTATATCCCAGATTGGTACCAGTCTTGGACTGGGCAGCCATATCATACGGATATAGATCCGTCTGTTGACCCCACCCTACGGAGGAGACCCCCACTCTACAACCATGAGCCGGAGGTGGACGCTATGTCTTGGGACGTTGACCCCCATTCCGATGGAGCACAGCAGCCCCCAGCCTACAGGGGGGCATGGATGGCGACGATGATGATGACGCCAGGGATGATGCAGTTGGAGGAGGAGAGGGCCCGCAAGGGTCCCACCACAGCCACCATAGCTATGTGCCTCCACCACCTCCCCCATTCCAGCCCGCATACTCCACTGATTGGCAGGACGACATGACTGCCCGCTTTATTAGGCTGGAGCTATCCGTCACTGAGATGCGCGAGGAGTAGCGCCGCTATGGGAGGTTCCTTGAGGGTTTGGGCTCATACATGGGCTTTTCTTTCGATCAGCAGGCTGGCCCTTCCACATTCCCGCAGGGCGCCCCGATCTACTACTCAGGGTCAGCTCCTACACAAGACTGGCCCTTGCTGTTGCCACCTCCTCCGCCTCCTGAGCAGTGATGTGTGTTGAGTAAGTGATCGTGAGTGATTCCTTCACTCTACTTTACTTTTCTAATAGTGAGGACACTGTAATCTTTAAGTATGGGGTGGGGATTCAAATTGGACATTATAAACTGCTTTATCTAGTTGTGGTAATATTTAAAACTTGACGAACTTGGCTTGTATTTTATTTACTTTCTACTCTATTTGTATGCATTGCATCATATTTAAACATTTATGCATTTTAAAGTTTAAGTCCTTAGTCTTTTAGTTTGTTAAGTCTATAAAATGTCAAAATAAAAAAAAATAGAAAAATGTCAAAAATACAAAAAAATGCATGTTTATTTTTAAGTTTGTTTTTAAACCCTACTTAGATGTCCTATGATGAAAACTCAATAGCTGACTTGATCATGTAAACCCTATGGCATATTTGGATGGTTTAGCCTAAGTCCTTAAAATTTTTATGTAGATTGTGAACTTGTGATGAAATTGAGCACATATGATCCTAGGCTAAAAAGCAAATCCAACAAAAATTGTCCTTGTGAGAATTTTGACCTATAGGGAGAACATCAAAAATCCCTCCGCTTTCTTGAGTGAATTTACTCTTCCTATGCATCTCTAAATGTTGTGATAGTTATTCAAAACCAATGCATATATATGTTTATGTTTACGAGAATTAAATGATGGAGGCATCTTTTAAGACATTTTTATCCTCTCTTTACCTACCCTGCATTATCCCTGCTTGAAGCCAAAATATTAGCCTGAGCCTGAAATTACAAACTCCACAAAATTATCCCTAGCCGAATTGAGCCTGACCCCCATTTGGGAATTGAGACTTAGATTGGCTGGACTAATGCCTTGTGGAAAGAAAAGAGCATAATGTCCAGTTTTGAGCAAGGAAATTATGGGTTGGTGCATATTTACATATTGTCATATTTTGTAAAAGGATTTTTGGCTCACCATATAAATGCACATATCTTTACTATTTATTTATTATTTTCGAAAAAAAAAATCCGAAAAATAAAGATATATATATATATATATATATAGTGCATGAGCCAAAATCCTTAAGTCTTTTATTGATACAGGTGTTATATTTTTGAGAGGTATATTAGAGCTTGGAAGAAGGGTTGATAGAATGGTTTACATCTTTTAGTACATCTTTAGAGCATATTATGGAAAGATGAGTTGGGAAAGAGCATTATAGGAGATTGAGCTTGGAAAGTGCAACGTTGAAGAGTTATGGTTTGGACATTGCAAGTGTTGAGATTTAGGAGTCTTGATTCCCGAATTATTAAAAGCACCACATAGCCAAATAATTCCATACCTTTTATTTCATACCAAGCCCCATTACAACCCCGCCGAATGGAGTCTTCTTTGAAGTCTTCCATTGAGCGAAAGTCCTCCTGATAATTCTTATTGCATTTTCATAATTGGTTGCGAAGTGGATTATTATAAATTGCAATGTTTATGAGATTGTATATGGAATTGAGTTGAGAGTTGATCTTCATAGCCTAAACACATGAGAGTTGAGTGCAAACACATTATCCCTGTGAGGTTGGATCAAAATTGCATATGCCTATGGATCGCCAAAATATGTGCTATGACGTTAAATTCACTTGCTTTGCTTTGCTACCGCTTATGATGTTGCTTTTGACAAGGGCGAAGACTTGAAGGGTGTGTTGTAGGTATTGGTTATTGCTTGAGGACAAGCAAGTCTAAGTATGGGGTGTTTTGATGTACATATTTTTATCTTTGTTTATTGCATCTTTTGACTTCATATTTCATTCGATTTCGAAAGAAAAGTTTCAAAAGTATATAAACTTGTGTACGAATGAGCTAAAGTATAAGAAATAGAGTCTGCAAGAGTTTTGAGCTAACCATGTAGGAATTCGATGAAATCGGAGTCAAAACGAAGAAGCCAAGTGAAGCTGAGCAGAGGTCGATATCGACCTGAAGACATCGATATCGACCCTAGTTTTCGACACGACTTCTGAGTGTCGAGATAGGCCACATAGACCAGACAAGAAGGCATCGATATCGATAGACTACCTCGATATCGACCATCGTCATAGACATCGACTGGAGCTGGACAAGTCGAGCAGAAACACAGGCATCGATATCGACCTCTGGTGTCGATATCGACCTTACCTCGACAGAAGATAAATCCAATTTCGAGACTCGGATTGTGAAGTCTATCATCAAAGCCATGAGTTATCTCGTTCTTCTAGATATTAGCAGCTGGTTTATTATCTTTTCCTTTAAGTTTTATCAAAATAAAAGACCTATCCTAATTGTTCGGATAGAGTTCATAGTTTAGGTAGAAGTTACAATCCTCGGATAGCAAGGATTAGTAGCCTATAAATAAAGCCCTAGGGGCTGATTTATTAGATCATCCAAGAAGGAAGACAATAGCAATAGGCAATAGATAGTTAGAGTTTTTGAGCTTTAAAGTTTCAAGCGCTTACGATAGTTGGCGTTGAGATTGTAAAGATTCGAAATTTTCCATTTATGCAAGTTATTTCAATTCAAGACATGACTACAATCAACATGAGTGAGTAGTCGCCCTTTCTTCTAGGGTCGGGGTAAGCCCGACGATAGCCATGACGGTAAGGTAAGTACGTCGCTAAAAAATGTATCTTTTATCTCCCTCTACCTTGTGCTTCATCTTTAAATGCGAATTTAAGGAACTCATGTTGTAAAACTTGGGTAGTAATTAGGGTTTCTATTCGAAAGATTATAAACTCAATTATGACAAAGGTAGACACAAATTAGGTTAAGTAATTGCAAAATGTCTTTTCCTATTTGTCGGTTTAGGTGAAAGCCTTTTCCTTTATGATAAAAGCATGCATCTTTAGTTGATTCTTACTTCTTCTATCATGGTTGTCGTCGCGGAAATCCATGGCTTTGGAAGACTTTTTCTTTATTAAGTTTACATTCAAATTTGCCCGCCGTTCGTTGAGTCATCGAAAAACCCAACACCCTTGCTTATTTCTGATCATTGCTTCCTTCCCATTCTTAAATCTTCGGCCCTTTCTTTGCCGACAGAACAACTAACTCACTGCAGGAAGACATCGATATCGACAACAGAGGTCGATATCGACCACACTGATAGATCGACAGTTTTTTGAGTCGATCTCGAGACTCCTGGGAAACTTTTGCAATCATCGATATCGACCCCCTTGTGTCGAAATCGACCCCTCTGTATCGACTGGCAGACTTCTGAGCCAGTCGATTTCGTGGACTAACATCGATATCGACCCCTACCAGTCGATATCGACTAAAGTTTTTGTTTCTGCAGGTCTTCTGTTGTAGAGAACATCGACAGCCAAGGTCGACATCGAGGTCTGAGCTCGAGATCGAGGCTTCTGGTCGAACATTAAGGACGTGTCTTCAACTCTACTAGGATCCCGCTGACTCGCTTCCTCGTGGATCGAACCTGATTCCCTACTACTATAGCGGGGAGTCTTGAATTTATTTGAAGAGGCTAAGAGTTGTATTGCTTTATATTTTATTATATATTTCGATTCAATTCTCCCCACGTCAGCCAGCGAGTGGGCGGAGTCGCGGCCGCGGAAAGTGCTTCGCTGCCAGCGGGTTCCACCAAGATGACAAGAGACTAAGGCATGAGGAGTCGCTGCTAGCGGGTTGATGGCGAGATCCTGGCAAAAATCCAACAGTAGGTTGATCAAGATATCCACGAAGCCTCACTGCCAGCGGAACTCAACTCACTGCCAGCGAAATCCATCGCCGGGCTATTTTAGGAAAGCTTTATCTTTTATCTAGTTTGTTTTAGGAAGTTTCTATCTAGTTTATCTATCTTTTATCTTGTTTATTCAGAACTTTAGGCTTATAAATAGGATTTTTAGGGTTAATTTTATAAGCATTCAATTAGAGCAATCACCATAGAAGAGAAGAGAGCATAGGTAAGCCATGATCGGCTAATTTTCCTAGTGTTTCGCCTACGTTTTCGAGACTTGGTTGGTGAATTGTGAGTTTTTAATTCAAGTTATCTTTCCTCTCTTATAATTCCTTCAACTTCCTTGTGCTTATTGTTATGTTATTGATGTTATCTTGCTTGGACAGTTAGATAATATTGATTTCGTGCTAGGATTTAATACTTTCGTATTTGTGTTATTTCCATAGTAGCATGCATAAGATTGTGGATTCCGTGTTTGAAGCATGATTATGTAGGAAGTTGACATATATCTTAAACATCGATTTACCGTGTTTAATTGGTGTTATTTATGTGCTCAAGTTCTTGGGACATTTTGCTATCTCTTTGTTAAATCTTAACCGTGTTAGGATTACATAGGGGTGTAAGGGATTAATTGGACTCGTAGGACTTTTAATCTATATAAACCAAGACGAGATGAATTAGAAGGAAAGTTAATAACTTGAAAATGATTCGATGATCGATAAGCCAACCGATGTCAAAGAATTCGTAGGTGGAACCGTTCTCTACTCTTGATTTTATTACAAAATTCCGTCTTTACTTTATTTTGCTTATTATTACTTAAAATTTGCATCTTTTCCCACTTTTGTTACTTGTTAGTGATTAAATTCCATTGTGAAATCTTAAGTCTCCCGAGGATTCGACCCCTTTCTTGCCAATTATACTAATTTGTGAGAGTGGGAACTACTTGATTGGGAATCAACGATTTTCATCCCGTCAAGTTAGATTAAACACTTTTTGTGGGAAAGTTCGGAATCTACGCTATTTCGGTTAAATTGTGCAGAATCGTAGATCCGACATGGTGGAAAGCAAGAGAAAGCTAATTCCAATCTCTTACCTTTTGATCCAGAAATCGAGAGGACAACTTCTAGGTTGCGAAGAGAGCACTCATCCAACCCGGAAATCGAAGAAGAGATGGACGACAACAATGCAATCTTGCCCCCACCAAGGCGTACTTTGAAGGACCTAAATGAGCCAAATTTGGAAACTCAACCATTGGCTATTAGGCTCCCCGCGCTCCCGGAGGGCACCAAGTTTGAATTCAAGTCACCATGGGTCCACCTTTTGCCGATGTTCCATGGGATGAGTGGAGAGGACCCAAACAAGCACCTTGCGGAGTTTCATGGAATATGCGATCGTTTGAAACCTCAAGGCATCACGGAGGATTAAATGATGCTAAGGGCCTTCCCATTCACCTTGAAGGATGCGGCCAACGATTGGCTCTATTATCTGCCCACGGAGAGCATCACTACATGGATGGAGATGAAAAAGGCCTTCTTGCGCAAATACTTCCCCGCCACTAGACACAATATCTTGAAGAAGGAGATATCAAGTATCAAACAATCGGCCACGGAGACTCTCTACGAATATGTGGAGAGGTTCAAAAAGCTAAAAGCTAGTTGCCCCTATCATGGGTTTTCGGAGGAAGATTTGGTCCTATACCTTTATGAGGGGCTACTTGATCATGATTGTGGGACGGTTAACTCAGCTAGGGGAGGGAACATCCTCAATAAAACACCGAAGGAAGCTATGGAGATATTTGAAGAGCTCGCTAATACTTCTCAACAATATCGAAGGTCTAGTGGAGATAGAGGAGTCTTACACTTGGACTCCCCCACATCAAGCATGCAAAACGAGCTTAAGGAGATTCGAGAGGCCCTAAAGAAGCTAACTATGCAAAGAGGTCAACAACAACTCAAAGCATGTGGGTTGTGTGGAGATCCATCCCATCCCATGGATTTATGCCCCGAGATGCAAGAAGAAACCATGAAGATCAATGCTATGGGAGATTACGGCCCCCGCCGCAACTACGGCAATAATTTTTACAATTCTAACTTCCAACAAGGGTATGGTGGCCGGTTCAACCAACAACAATAACAACAACCTCCCTATCAACAAGGAGGACCCCAATATAGAGCACCCTATGATAATCGCCAAAGGGGGCCTCCTCAAGCTAATCAACAAGGTGAGGATCCATACAAGCTCATCCTAGAAACCCTCAAGGCTCAAACGGAGAAGATGAATGCACAAGAGAGGATGATGGGCCAAATGGCTCAAGCAATTGGAGAATTACAAGCAAGAGACTCGGGCAAGCTACCATCACAAGTGGTGGTCAACCCAAGGGAGAATGTTAGCGCCATCACCCTAAGGAGCGTCAAGGAACTATTTTCCGCACCTAGGGGTGAAAATGAAGCCTTAGAAGAGATCGTGGAAGAAGGCCAAGAAGGAGACAAGGAGGCGACAAATTCTGGGTAAATTCCTTTGACAACGAAATCAGACTCGCTGGCAGCGAATGCGACTGCTGAACCAGAGCTGATCCCAGTCGTTGACAGCGAACCCCTGCTCGCTGACAGTGAGCACAACCCGCTACCAGCGAAACCAGATTCGCTGCCAGCGGATTCTGCCCAGAAAACCAACGTCGCTAAGTCCGGACAAGCCGCTGCTTATTCCAAACCTCTTCTTGATGATTATAAGCCGGTGGCACCCTTTCCGGAGGCTTTGAGGAATCCAAGGAGGCTAGAGAGTGACACCGAACTCTTCGAGACATTTGCCAAGTGTGAGGTGAACATCCCATTACTCAAACTAGTCAAAGCTATTCCTCGTTATGCAAAATTTTTGAAGGAATTATGCACGGTTAAAAGGAATCAAAGGTATGTTTACTATCCCTTGCACGATAGGAGATGTTAAGTTCAATCATACTTTGTTAGATTTAGGAGCATTAATGAATCCATTAATGTTATATCATACTCCCTTTATAAATCTCTTGGTCTTGGTGCTTTGCAAGAAACTAAAGTTATGATCCAATTGGCAAATCGTTCTCAAATCTATCTTAGGGGGTTTGTAGAAGATGTTTTAGTTATGGTGGACAAGCTAATCTTTCCCGCAGATTTCTTTGTTTTGGACATGGAGCATGGAGTAGCGGAGACGCCTATTCTCTTAGGCAGGCCCTTCTTAAGGACCGCCCAAACAAAGATTGATGTCTATGCAGGTTCACTTACTATGGAGTTCGATGGAGAGAAGGTAGAGTATTGCATATTTGATGCAATGAAGTATCCTCTTGATGAACACTCTATATTTGCGATTGATACTATTGAACCTTGTGTAAAAGATATTTTTGATCTTAATGGAAAAGATGAATTGCAAGTAGCCTTAGAAACCCTTCTAGATGAGCTTTCACTTCATTATTCTATTTCACCTTACTTGCATGAAGTTTTGGGGGCATTAGAGGCCCAACATACTCATCAAATGAATGATGCCTTAACACTAACCCTCTCAAGCGAGAAGCTTTTGCCCTCTATTGTGCAGGCACCCGTGATAGAGCTTAACCATTGCCGGATCACCTCAAGTATGCCTTCTTGGGTGACGGAGATACCTTGCCAGTCATCATATCAAATAAGCTAAATCTTGAGCAAGAGGAGAGGTTGGTAGCGGTGCTTAAGGAACACAATACGGCCCTTGGATGGACAATCGCGGACATCAAAGGAATAAACCCAACTATGTGCATGAGCCGCATACTCTTGGAGGAAGGAGCCAAACCATCACGATAACCCCAATGGAGACTTAATCCACCAATGATGGAGGTGGTCAAGAAGGAAGTTCTAAAGCTACTCCAAGCCGGTATGATCTATCCTATCTCCGATAGTAAGTGGGTTAATCCAACGCAGGTGGTCCCAAAGAAAGGAGGCATCACGGTCGTCGAGAACAAAGAGGGAGAGCTAGTGCCCACGCGAGTCCGAACCGGATGGAGAGTTTGCATCGACTATCGCAAATTGAACGCGGAGACTCGCAAGGACCACTTCCCTCTCCCCTTTATTGACCAAATGGTGGAGCGCCTCACCGAAAGAGTCTGCTATTGTTTCTTGGATGGCTACTCGGGCTACTTTCAAATTGCCATCGCACCGGAGGACCAACAGAAGACAACGTTCACATGTCCTTTTGGCACATTTGCTTATCGACGAATGCCTTTTGGACTATGCAATGCTCCGGGTACATTCCAAAGGTGTATGGTAAGTATTTTCTCTGAATACATTGAAAAGTTCATCGAGGTTTTTATGGATGATTTCACCGTTCATGGCGATGATTTCAACTCTTGCTTAGACCATTTGGCACTAGTTTCAAAGAGATGTGTTGAAACAAATTTAGTTTTAAATTCTGAAAAATGCCACTTCATGATCGAGCAAGGGATTGTTTTAGGTCACATCGTCTCCCGTAAGGGAATTGAAGTTGACAAGGCAAAGATTGACATCATTCAATCTTTGCTTTGCCCTACTAATGTGCGCGAAGCTCGCTCTTTTCTTGGTCAGACAGGATTTTATTGCTGGTTCATCAAGGATTTTTCCAAGATCGCCGCACCTCTTTCCGAACTCCTCAAGAAGGACACCACATTCAAGTTTGATGAGAAGTGTAAGGAGGCTTTCCATGAGTTGAGAAGTCGCCTTGTCACCGCACTAATCATGCAAGCCCCGGTGTGGACCCTCCCATTCGAGTTGATGTATGATGCGAGTGATTAGGCCGTTGGAGCGGTGCTTGGGCAAAGGGTTGACAAAGCCTCACACGCCATCTATTATGCTTCGATGATGCTAAACGAAGCCCAAAGAAACTACACAACCACGGAAAAGGAGCTATTGGCCGTGGTTTTCGCCTTAGACAAGTTCCGCGCGTACTTGCTAGGCACAAAGGTAATAATCTACTCCGATCATGCAGCTCTTAGGTACCTCATGAAGAAGAAGGACGCCAAACAAAGGCTTATTCGGTGGATCTTGCTCTTGAGCGAGTTCGACATCGAAATCAAAGCCAAGAAGGGCGGGGAAAACTATGTGGGCGATCACCTTAGCTGGATCGTGCACCCGGATAGTGTGGGGGAGAAGATGCAAGCACTTGGAGAATTTCCGGACGAAACCTTGCACTTCGTTTCAAGTTCTGCTGAAGACTCGCTGCCAGCGAATCCTGCTAGCTCCCGGCGAACCAAACTCGCTGCCAGCGAACCCTGCCCACTGACAGCGAGTCCAGTCACCAGCGAGCCTCTCCAGTCGCCGTCATCAGCCCACATTCTGACCCCATTCGCTAGCAGCGAACCTGACTCGCTGACAGCGAACCTTGCCCAGAAGGTATGCCCGGATTCTTTTACCTCTTTGTCTTTGATGGCAGCCAACGTTCCTCGGGCGTGGTTCGCAGACATAGTCAATTTTCTTGTCACGAAGGAGTTTCCACCGAACTTTCCAAAGTACAAGAAGGATAAAATTCGCCACAACGCTCGATTCTATGTGTGGGACGATCCGTTTCTTTGGAAGCATTGTGCGGATCAAATCATTAGACGTTGCCTTCCGGATAACAAGGTAATGGATGTCCTTAGCTTTTGTCATTCTTATGCATGTGGGGGACACTTTGGACCGAACAAAACGGCTAGGAAGGTACTTGATTCAGGATTCTATTGGCCTACGCTTTTTCGTGATGCATATGGTTTTTTTAAGTCTTGTGATCAGTGCCAACGCATAGGGAATATCGTAACTAGGAATGAGATGCCTCAAACTAGGATGATGTTTTGTGAAATTTTTGATGTTTGGGGGATCGATTTCATGGGACCTTTTCCTAGTTCTTTTGGAAATCTTTATATTTTGCTTGCGGTGGACTACGTCTCCAAATGGGTGGAGGCGAAGGCCACCAAAACTGACGATTCTAAAGCGGTTTCAGGATTCCCTAAGGACTTGTTTACTAGGTTTGGTGTTCCACGTGCATTGATTAGTGATCGAGGCACCCACTTTTGCAATAAGACGGTGGCCGCTCTCTTGAGAAAATATCATGTCACACATAGGGTATCCACCGCCTATCACCCTCAAACCAACGAGCAAGCCGAAGTGTCAAATAGAGAGATCAAGAGAATCTTGGAAAAGACGGTTGCCCCAAACCGGAAAGATTGGAGGCAACGATTAGATGATGCTCTTTGGGCATATCGCACGGCCTACAAAACCCCAATTGGTATGTCCCCTTACCGCTTGGTTTATGGAAAGTCATGTCATCTTCCGGTAGAGCTCCAACACAAAGCTTATTGGGCGGTGAAAGAATGCAACATGAGACTAGATGAGGTTGGCGAGTTTCGCAAGCTCCAAATTCAAGAACTAGAGGAGATTCGTTGGGATGCTTATGACAATGCCATCACTTACAAAGAAAAGACCAAAGCGTGGAATGACAAACACATCTTGAGAAAGGACTTCAAGGTAGGCGATAAGGTACTTCTCTATTAATCTCGCCTTAACCTTTTTCCAGGAAAGCTACGCTCAAGATGGAGAGGCCCCTACACGATTATGCACATATATCCACATGGAGCGGTAGAAATCAAGGATGAGGAGAATGCGCACGTGTTCAAGGTAAACGGCCACTGCCTCAAGTGCTACTATGATGGCTTTTCCGACAAAATTATAGAAGAGATGAACCTCCAAGAGCCTACCGAAGAGACCCATTGAGGGGTCATACCGTCGAGCCTACGACGTAAAACAAGGGCGCTTCTCGGGAGGCAACCCGAGGTAAGTTTTTCGTCTTGCAATTATTTCTTTTATTAGTCTTATTTTGTTAGAAATTTCTTTATCATACTAGATAGATGTTTTCGTAATAGTTGTGGAGCTAACCTCGCAGGGGTAAGAGAAAAAGTCGGAAAAAGTAAGCACTGAGCTTGATACGCTGACAGCGAACTCAACTCGCTGCAAGCGGAAGAGGCAGGCCAGGATTCCAGGAGGAGCCGGGCACAGCAACAAGACTTGCTGCCAGCGAGCCTGACCCGCTGGCAGTGGGTCCCTACGTCTCAGAGCCAGGCACAGCAGCTCGACTCGCTGCCAGCGAACCCGACCCGCTGGCAGTGGGTCCCGACGTCCCAGAAGACTACCCATGGCCCCACCTGGATCCGAAAAAAAAAGATTCCCTTTTTCCACTTTCCTTTTTATCCACTTTCCTTTACCCATTACCCATTCTTCATCTTTCCCCTTTAACCATCTTCTTCCTCCTTCCAAAAACTCCATTAAAGCACCTCAAAGCTTTCAAACCTCCATAGCCACACCACCACCTTCGACACCCCAAAACCAAATTCCGGCACCGGATCCCGACTCCCAACGAACCGATCTACGCAACCACACAACATTCGTCGTATTCCGACCACCATTCAATCACACCATCACCCCAAGATCACACCAATCCCTTTATTTTCCTCCACCATCGCGTAGATCGGGTCGTGTTTCGGCCCTAACCTGAACTGAACTCCCAACCTTTTGAACCCCCATTTTTAGAAAAAAAACGAATTAAATTCGAAACACAGGAGACACTCAATCGCGTGTTTTCTGCACTCGGTTGAGTGGACTCTGTGAAGCATTGTCTATAAAGCACTCGACCAGAGTGAGACTCGAATGGTTTCTGCAGTGGCTTCTGGCTTGTTCACCCTGGCTTCACTCTTGCACCACTCGGCTGAGTGGTTTCTAGATGTTAAATTTGGTCGAATCTGTTTTGCTTCTTTTGGTACGTCTCCTCGATTCCATCCATGTAACTCGTCTTTGACAACTTCTAGGCTTGCCAAAGAGCCATGAATCATCTCTTTCTCCTTAAGCTCTTGAATCGACACCAAAATCGCTCTGATATACCTGAAGTTGCAATATAACCGCGGTAGACACTGATTCCACAAAACAAAACAAAACAAAAAGGGCCAAAAAATATATAAATTACTTAACTTAAATGCCCTATAATCATCACTAAATAGACGCTATCAACATTGATAGTAAAAAAATTTCATAGGAATAAAAATTAGAAGATTTTTTAAAAATATATGTGTAACATCATGAATAATCTTATGAAAATATTAAAAGAAAAATATAAAATTTTATTTAAATATGAAATTTATGATAGAAAAAATTTGGTATGAACAAAATATAGTGCAAAAAGATAAGCAATGAGGTTTGAACTCATGATCTCTTGCATTAATCTTGTTTCCCTTCCTCATTTTCCCAACTAAGTTAGACAATTTTTGTATTATTTTTTCACATTTTTTTAAAAATTTTACCTTTAATTTTTTTTTAAATACTATAATTTCCGTCACAGAAGGGGGCGGCTGCACCCCGCGCTCCCCTGTGGCCGCCACTCTATTGGGTAATAAGATACTCCCTCCGTTCAAATATGTAAGATCATTTACTTTTCGGCATGTAGTTTAAGGAGCTAAATACTATATAAAATATTGATTTTTTTAAAATTATTTTTTTACATTTTAATACTTATTAATAAAAAGTGTTATATTGTAACAAATTAATTTTTAAAAAATTAATATTTTATATAGTATTTAGCTCCTTAACTTACGTGCCAAAAAGTAAAAGATCTTATATTTCCGAACGGAGGGAGTAGAAAGCAAATGATTAAAATTTTGACATATGACTTATGAGAGTGGGGGGCACAAATGTAGACCGAATTGATAAAAAGATTAAAGAGATGGGCTGAGGATGTGAGTTAAATACAAAGACAAGAGTGCAGGGTGCCTATGGACTGAGTATGCGTGAATGAAGTACAGTAGCTCTTACTGTAGAAAACAAAATATTAGAGAATAAGATGACATAAGCAAATCAATAGAAGTCAGTACAGAACGCTAGCAAGCATGCATATAATCCGTGGAATTGCTGAACAAAACAATGTGCGTAGGTATAACCTATGTCACGGACTGCATTTTCGAAGTTGGTGGATTCACATTCACCCCCATTACCATTTGCAATCATATCGATCTCCTCGTGCACAGCTAGCAACTGCAACTATGTTCACAGAGCGCTAGCAACGTACTGCAACTATGCTGCAGATATCAAGAGATCTATCACGGGGATATCTTGCTTAATTAATACGGAGTACGTAGTATTACATTTTTTTTTAATAAGGTAAGAATTCCGAAGATCAACTAATATCCGATAACATTTTTTTGGATGAGACCTAAAAGACCAAAATAATATGTTGGGACCTCTGGCCGAGTAGATAAGATGTGAACCTTATCTACTACCTGACTGTTGAGATGTGGGAGGTGTGAGAACGAGATCTCTCGCAAGCCCAACAAAAGAGTTTTAATGTCAGTCATAGTAAGTTCAATCTCTCAGGGGAATTTGATGTTATATTTTAGGCAATTAATAATGATTTCGGAATCTACTTCCACAATACGATCTATAATTTTTAAATCAAGAGCATTTAGAATACCATTTCTCAAGGCTAGGGCCTCTGCCGCAATTAGGGGTGGGCATTATCGGGTATCCGACACGAACCGAATAATCGTGTCGGATACCCGAAACCGTTTAGCACAAAAAGTTCGAACCATGCACGAACCGTTATGGACCAGGTATCCGATACGGTAAAGCTATTCGGATCCGTGTCGGATACCCGTGTTATCCGACACGAACCGTTAGCTTCTCTCTCTTCTTTTTTTTTTCTGGGTTGTCTCTGCGTATGAGTGCACAAATCAATTAAAAATTGTGCAAGGATACTTTCTTGCCATAGAATGAAGTTTACGATCAAGAATTTGGTAGAAATTGGTAGAAAATCAGCAGATGGCAAGGCAAAGGGAAGTTTTTTTTCCTCTTTCTAACCATATTTTGTCAAACAGTAAACAAGAACAACGAAACATACATATCGACTATCGAGCCTAGATCTGAAATTGAAGCCATAATTGTTCAAATTTGACAAGGAGGATGATAGATCTGATAACATTGACCTAGAATCTGCTTTTTACATACTCAATTTGATCTTCTTCGTGATTGAAGCTTGAGATATGGGTTTTGGATTCTTTTGTTCTTGACAGCAGCCTCTTCGATCGCCTCGTCATTGCCTTGTCAGTTGTCACCGTGAGCCGCCTCTTCGTCTCGGCGTCGCCGTGAGCCGCCTCTTCGCCTCATCGTCGTCGTGAGCCGTCTCTTCGCCTCGTCGTTCCGTCAGTGCAAAAAATTTGAGAGGGAGAGAGAGTGGAGTTTCTCTCTGACATTTGGAGAGGATATGTGAGACAGTGAGAGAGAGGGGATGCGGCTAGGTTTTTTTAGGAAGTTGAAAGGTCCATTATATACTTAAAAAAAAAAGGGAGGAAGAGTTAAAAAAAAAGGGAACATCCGGATTCGAACCCGGGGCGAGCTAAACACAAATGGACAAACATGGGCCGAGACCAACTGGGCAAGCTGACGTTACTGATTCTTAAATGATTTTATTTATATTAGTACTATATCAGTTTATCTATAAATTAAAAAAATTAAACGGTTCGTGACGGATATCCGACAAGGGGATATGCCCGATCCGAACACGAACCGTTTAATGTCGTGTTTAAGCGGTTTGTGTCATTATCGTATCGTGTATTTTCGGTTTCGTGTTTTTTCGTGTCGTATTGTCGTGTTTTCGTGTCGTATCAGTCGTGTCGGGTTTTTCTGCACACCCCTAGCCGCAATCAAACTCTACCCCCCTTCCGCCTTTAATTCTAATCGGATTCCCATTCTAGTCTCGGATAATGTAGCCAATTGAGTTTTTTTGTTGTTGAGACTATAGAGCGATCAAAGTTTAGTTGAAACACTGTTGAGGGTGGCTTTTTCCATTTGCACACTTTTCTTTTATTGGGACCATTGCTGCAATCTTTAGTCAAAGATGGACAATGACTTCCATCTAAATTATGTATATATACTTTACACGCCTTTTCCCAGTTCTCCATATGGTTGGAGAGCATTTGTTGTACCCCGATAGCATTAGGGGATTCTCGTTTCTGAATATATATATATTTCGGATATACCAGATAGTCCACCATCTGAAGGCAATAAACTGTTTTTCCTTTTTAGAAAGTTTTTCACCAAGGAATTGGAGTGCGACAATGAATTCTCTTGAATATGAAAGCATATCGTCAATTGTTTGTTTTGTCTCATTGGAGAATTGTCTTTGAAAATTGTTAAACTAGCACTCCAAAAATATATGTGCATCGTCTTCAAAAGAAAGATTACATAAAGCACAAGTAGTTGGGATAGAGACCCCTTTTTTGTTCTAGTCAAGATGCCATTGGCAAACCTTTTTTTACTTAATTTCCACATGACCTTCTTAATTTTTTGGAGAGGCATTAATTTTTTAGATCCACGAGTTATTATAGGTAGTTGTGCAACTATTGGTTGAGAGCAAATTAAATGCACTAGTTGTGGTAAACCAACCTTTCTTATTTGACCACCAATAATGTATGTCTTTAAAAGGAGTTGAAGGAAGTGGAATGTTTAGTACTTCTTTGGTTGTGTCCGCACGAATGGAGGAGGTAAATTTCTCACTCCACCACTACCCGCCCAGGATACAGTCACTGACATTTTCTATTAGATTGAGAGAGTCTGTGTGATTAACTCTTTTAATAAGTGGAGTTTTTCTGATCTTGTTGTCCTCCCAAAATTGATAGATTTTTCGTTGCCTACTGCCCATATCAGACCTGTTTTAAATGTCTGTACAAGAGAGCATAATTTTGACTATTGTCAAGATGAGTTTCCGCAACAAGTATAATTCAAAATATTATTGTCTTTCAAATATTTATACTGAATTACTCCAACCCAGACATTGTCCGGCTCAGCTAATAGTTTTCATATTAACTTCATTTAGAGCGCTTCATTCAAATCTCTAGTTTTCTTTATACCAACACCCCCCCGATTCTTGGGTCTGCAAATCTAGTCCCATGAAAAAAGATCGGTTATTTTTGGTCTAATTGTTTATGTATCATTAATGGAAAAGGAAACTCTGCATAACATAAAGAGGTTTCGCCATTAAATTTGTTGATATAAGTGTAGCTCTCCCCTGTTAAGAGAGAGAATTAGCTTGCCACTTGCTTAAATGGTCTCTAGATTTACATATAATTTCCTCAAAGGTCTGTTTTGTGACTCTTCCATTTATAATCGGGCATCCCATGTATTTTTCCAAATTAGTTTCATTCGAAATATTCAAGTTATCTTCAATCTTTGTTACTCAAGAACGGGTTATTTCAGAAGTAGCCTGAAAAGTCGATTTATGGTAGTTGACCTATTGGCATGATATTCTATAGTAATCATTAATAATCCTTCTCACCTTAGCACATACAAAAACATTGCCTTTGGATAATATAATAATGTCATCAAGAAAGGCAAGGAATGAGATTCTGGGGCCTTTGCCATCGAATTGGAAGCCAATCCCATAGTCAACAAGGTTTGCCTCCAATGCAAGCTTTCTTGCTAGTATTTCTGCCCCAAGGATTAACAAAAAGCGAGACAAGGGGTCCCTTTGTCGTAGGCCTCGAGTGGATATAAATGATTCAGCAGGGTCGTTAACTAAGAGAGAGAAGGACACTGAACTGACACATTCCATAATCAAGCTAATAAATTTGCGGACAAACCCAAATTTTTCCAATACTGCTTGGGTAAAGTTCCAGTTTACTCTGTCATAGGTCTTTTCCATATCATGTTTGCTTGCAAGCCAACCTTGTTTTCCTTTCCTTGTTTTAAACGAATGAAAAATTTAATGTGTTATCAAAATGTAGTCTTGAATAGGCTTGTCTGAAACATATGCACCTTGCAAAGGGTGGATTAGTTTGCCATTGATCTTTTTCAGTCTCTCCGTGAGAATTTCAGAAATTAATTTGTAGATAATGAAGCATAGCCTTATGGGTCCATAATGATTTATTGTTGACGGGTTATCACATTTAGGAGTTAGTGAGATAAAATTAGGGTTTATTTGACATAATAATTTACTAGAGTGGAAGAAGGCTTTGACAAGACGGATGATATTGCACCCAACAATGTCCATCATGTCATCAGGCCCCTGTGATTTGTTATTTCCTAAACTAAAAACAACATTTTTTTATCTCTCCATTAGACGGTTGTTTGGTGAGAAATTCGTTTTCGTTTGGTGTGATTGCAGGGTTGATAAGATCCAAATATTCATTCAACATCGGTTGATCAATTATTTATTTCGTAAATCTCTTTTCAAAGTCTCTTCTAATTTCATTCTTCATGTTTTCATCACTAAGCGTTCCCTCAGAAGAGGTAATTATTCTGATGAATTTTCTATTTCTTCTACCCATGGCACTTATGTGAAAATAAGAGGAGTTGGTGTCCGCTAGTTTTAAATGCTTAGACTTTGCTCTTTGGTTCCAAAATGACTTTTGGAATAGAAGAAGCTTCTCCTTTTTTATGAGCAAATGTTGTTCTTTAGGTGTTATTCTAGGGTTTTTGTAGTATGCTGGATCCGATTGTATTTGTAGTAACTTGTCATTAAGCTCCTAGAGTTGTCCAAAGATGTTTCCAAATGTCTTTTTTATTCTACTCCTTAGCCTTTTTCTTTAGTAATCTGGTCTTATGTTGGATTTGAAACATGATCGAGCCATAGCATGGGACTTGCCAAGCTTGTTTAACAATGTTGCGGAAATCATTTCTTTGTAACCATGTATTTTCGAATTTGAATGGAGGTGCTTTAAAATCATTATTTTGAGTAAGCATAATTATTATGAGACAATGATCAGACAAGGGGAATGCTCCGTTTTTCGTAATAACAGCTAGGATTTTGTCAATGATCTTGTGATGCACTAGGACCCTATCACACTTTTCCATAACATTATCTGAGCCCTCAGTCCTTTTCCTCCATGTGAATGAGTTCCCATGGAATCGAGAAGGATGAGTAATTACGCCTCCCCATTTATCTGCACTTTGTTCAATTTTATTTAAGTCTCCCATCACAATGCAGGGGCAACCAGCTTGATTAGTCAATTATGTGAGCATTCGCCAAAATGCATCTTTCTCCTAGGGTCGGGTGGGGCATATACAAGTAAGATCAATCATTAGTAGCTTTAGTATTATTGATGTACCTTACTCCGATAATTATGGGTAGAAGTATTTCAATTGATACACAATCATTAATAAGCTGGTAGCTATTCTAGAGGACATAGATATCGTTGAATCTACCTATGGCTAAGACCAGTCTATGTCAGTATGTGAATCCAACCAATTTGGAAACATCAATTTCTAAACAGCCTCATCCAAGATGTTTCCAAATTGGTTTCAGCAAATGCAAGCAGATTAAAGTGATCATTAAGTCTCCACGAATTAATGTATGTCTATAAGGTTTTTTCCCTATGCCCGGACCATTCTAGTAGCTTAATATCATGATAACCTTTCTTTGGCATGATGGCAAAAATAGTAAATAGCCTCATGCAGATGATGTATTCTATAATTCGTATCCTTAGAAGTGTACAGAAGGGATGTTTTACAAATGTTGGACTCGTGAAGAAAAGTAAATTGAGTCAGGATTGATTGTATTAATGTTATTCTAACTAACTTTTGTTTCTTATTAAATGGTAGAGTCCTTGTTATCATTAAATTTGGCACAAGAGAAGAAACAGATGGGTAGTTGCTGGGAGTTTATTTAACTGTGAAATTATAGACGTTTGGTTTACCATTAGAAGGGGATTTGTTAGCCGTCAAATAATTTGCACTATGAAGGGACCATCGTTGCCTTCTGCCCATTTGTCTTACCATTGCCTAGAATTTTCCACTCGTCTGCATTAATTGGGTTCATAGTATAAAGATAGCAAACGATGGGGATCTTGAAGCCAACATGAGAGAAAAAGGGGTACAGAATCTTGATAATTGAAAAAGCCAAGATGCAGCAGCACAATCATTGTACTTTTTTGTTTTATTTTTCTTTTTACACTGTTTGCCATGTGAGTGTCATAATAACAATAAGTGAGTTGCTATTTGTTGGTGGAGTCCAATTCATTACGTCAGGCATAGAGACATTGGAGGTATCCAATGCTCTCCAACCTGCCCTATAAATAGAGTCCTCCAAGTCTTCAAAATACACAAGCAATTCCCATCAAATTACAAAAAGAGAAAAACTTAAGAGGAGAGTCTTGTAAATAAGAACGAGAAGTAGAAGAGTTTTGAATCTTGAGTAGACTGGTGTTCTTAGTTTTTGAGTGTTTTTTATTTTGAGTGTGTTTGAGTGTTGTAATCTTACAAATTCAATAAAAGTTTATTTTTAAGTGAGGGAAAGCTACTTAATCGAACATTATGTTATGAATATTTTGATTTCTTGATTCCAATTAATCCTTTCACCTTTTGAAAACAAAATCGAAAATTAGAGACTACGGTTTGAGGTCGGAAACGAAACAGATTTGTATTGTGCTTGGACTAAGAGAGGATTGGTTGAATGTTAGCCACCTTGAAAAAGTCGAAAGCTACAGGAACGCTAGTAGTTCAGTGTAACTATGTCTAGGTATCGGTATAAACTCTCTAATTAGACATTTAATTTTAATTTGCATAGCATGGTGGGCTTGAAACCATGTACATAAATCTTATTATTCATAATATAATTAGTAGATTATGCTAGTTATTACCACCAAAAGTCATTTATATGAATTTAGTGTTAATTTTCTGATAGTATTATTAAATCTAAGAATTTAAGAATAAAATTTGTAATTTAGCATAAATAGAGGTATCTTTATATAATTGAAAATAAAAAAGTTATCACCTTTACTATTTCCCTAAATAGTTTTGACAATTGGCTAGTTTCCTAAATATTCCTAATTTATTAGCTATTCGTATAATAAATTCAAATATTTAAAATGATATATTTTCTTGAATAAAGTTAAGATTATAAGATCACGTGTTTTGTCGAAATGAAAGAATATAAATCTGTATGTAATTTATCGCGTATATAAATCCCATGGGACCATTTGCACTTTGCATTGCAGACTCGCAGTCTCATATTTATAGTTAGGATTTACAAGTAAGGAAGAAATGATGAAATTGCATGCAATGGATTTACCAAAGGTGACAGCCTTGTTTCTCATCCACATGCTTTTCATGTTAATCTCCTTGCCTCCCTTGCATGCCTGTGGTTACTGCGGGCAGCCTTCTGCTCCTCCTCGCATCCTTCCTAGCCCACCCGATCACACTGGAGGAGGAGGAGGAGGAGGTGGCGGTGGCGGTGGTGGCGGTGGCGGAGGAGGAGGAGGAGGCGGAGGAGGTAGCAGCGGCGGTTGGGGTTGGGGTTGGGGTAGTGGAGGAGGAGGAGGAGGAGGACAAAAAGGTCATGATCATAAATCACCTCCAACACCAACTCATCCAATCGTTTTGCCACCACCCATTGTAAACCCTCCTATTATACTACCTCCTCCTGTTGTGGTAAACCCACCTCGTTCACCACCTCCTTGCCCTCCAGGTGGTGGCCGTGGAACTCATATACCTTCACCCCCTACAACTACAACTACTCCCAAAACATGTCCAATTGATGCATTGAAGCTAGGGTTGTGCTTGGACGCCCTAGGAGGGCTGGTAAACGTCGGAGTCGGAAACCCGGTGGAGAACGTGTGCTGCCCGGTGATTCAAGGGCTGCTGGAGCTGGAGGCAGCCATATGCCTGTGTATGGCTGTGAGATTGAAGCTTCTCAACCTCAACATATTCATACCACTTGCACTTTCGGTGATCGCCACTTGTGGCAAGACCCCTCCTCCTGGCTTCACTTGTCCTCCTCCCTCTTAATTAATTCCTTACTTACCTATTCAATAAATATTGTTTATTTCATTATTTTATCTTTTTCATTGCTTTGTTTCTTTCTTTTTGAATTGTTGCAACTGTTACTTGTTTTTCAAGTGATGTTTCTTTCAGGTTATGTGGTTTAATTTGTAATAATGTTGTAGCTAGTGTTGGTGTTATCAAGTGATGAAATTTCCTTTGTGCTTTCTCCAATTTTGGGTCTTCTCCATTTAACATTACGTTCGATGGGTTCATTCATATTGCATATTCTTTAGAAAAACTATTAAATAACCTGTAAAGCAATGTATCTTGTGAAAGAAGGCTGACACCTTTCCATTCACTGAAATACGAATATAAAGAGTTACAAGGTAATTCAGTCTCTAAGGATTAAGAAGAATCTAAACAGAACTCATGGACAGGGACGACCATGCACCTTGGTACCCTGTAAAATTATGGACAGGGACGAACATGCAACTTGGCACACAATGACTGCTTTAATTTGGTAAATATATTAGCTGTCTAATCAAGAGAGTGAAAATGTTGAACAACAAGATCCCGAGCAATGACTTGTTCTTGGATGATGTGATAGTTGATCTTAATGTGTTTAGACCGCTGATGAAACATCGAATTAACGGACAAAAAGTTAGCACTGAGAAAGTCACACAATAAAATAGGCGGATGATCAATCAGGACAACCATTTCCTGCAAAATTGTTGCAACCAAATCAAATCTACAAATGCAAACACAATTGCACCAAATCAAATCTACAAATGCAAACACAATTGCCTTGTACTCAACCTCAGTGCTAGATCTAGCAACCCCCTTTTGTTTCTTGGAAGAAATGGTGAAACCGTGTTAGGAGCGACAATCATCAAGATCAAATGGCCATCCAACATCATAAAAGGCAACAAGGCAGTTCTCAGACATGCCTTCTGAAGGCATAAACAAGAGGAAATAGAACTCTAGGATTCTTTTAACTACAACCCGGTTTGTTTTGGACTGATTGTGCATGAATTGACATACCCGGTTAACAACATAGGATGTTTTTGGCCTTGTAATCGTAACATTATTGTGCTTTAAGATGTCTACAATGTATTACTGCTGGCTAAGCAGAATGCAAGTGGCAGAACGAGTTACCTCAATGTCTAGTGAAGAACGGAGTAGTAATAAGAATAATATAAATACTCTAGAAATGGGGGGGGGGGGGGGAGGGTTGAATAGAGTATAGAAGTTCCTCGCAAACTTTTTGCAGACGCTACTTCAAGGGTCTTGAAACTTATCCCAAGGTCTTGAACTGAATGTCAAGGGTCTTGAGATAAGTCAGTAACCTATTTTGCCATGAAAATAGAATGTTAATTAAGTGCGAAAATAAAATATAAAGAACACGTGAATTGTTAACGAAGTTCAGCTATAACCAGCTTACGTCTCTGTCTAGGGTTATCCAACCCGTAAGATTCAAACAAGTCTTATTTCTCTTTTCCTTATGAGTCCTAGATACAATCTGGAAGAACTTCCCTTCTTCTACCTCTCGAAGCCATACTCGCTTCTATCTAGTCAACCCAAATTTCAGAGAAAGAAAAGCTCATCTTCACACCGAAGTGTTGATACGTTTGATTATATGTTACTCTTAGTATAATGGGGATTGACTTATACTATAACACTCGGATTTTTTCTTGTCTCTCAAAAGATAGAATGATTACACCAAAAAGAGAAAAGAAAAACTAAGGACAGCGCAGATGACGATGATGTGCAGTGCAGAATGCTTTTCTTGCAACGAGAGCTGGAGAGATGTATTTTTTATTTTTCAGTTCAGCTCTATTTGTAAGCTTAGAAACTCAATTATCTGTTTGAGCCTCTTCAATCCAGCTGAATGTGTGCAACCAAATTCTCGCCAGACTTTCAAATTTGAAACTTATAAAGCATAGCCTTCTCCATGTCGTTTGAATTTTAGAGGATCGAATCTTGTAATAACTTGAAAGTACTCCCAGATTTTCGGTACACGTCTCATTTGAATTTAAAATAAAATCGCTTGAGTTGTTTCCCATAAAATAGCATATGTGAGTATATCTCTCTTATTGTCGAGTAAAAACTGCACATGTTACTTCTAGAACAACTATATGGATAAGCACTAGAAATATTGAATATCAATTTAATTCCTGCAAATGTTATAAAGAACCAAATCTAACAAAACTCAATTAAACAATTAATCCCCTATGTAAAGACCAGGAATTTTTTAAAATTATTATTTTGGAAAAGTAATTAATTATATTTGATTAGATTTGGAGATTCGGAATTTTATTGAAAATTCCGTCCTCGAGCAACGTGTTTTATTCTAAATCTTTTTGAAATAAATTCCGGCATCAATCTTTCAGATTTGAGATTTCGATTTAAAATTTTTTTGAATTGGGTTTGGTTCACGAGAGCGGGTTTCGAGTTATTCCGAGATTTTAAATTTGTCTAGTGGGGACCATTCCCATATTTAAATTTTTTTCTCTTTTATTTTCTTCTTCTTCTCTCTCACTCTCTCTCTCCCCCTGTGGATCCATTACTCCCTCTCCTCCAACCCACGTTCCAGCTAACCTTTTATCCTTGCTGATTGCCCTCCATCTCTCCCAGGTATACTAACCCTCCTCACCTCATCCTCATCCCAATTTGTAAACCCTCAGCCTCTCCTCCCTCTCCTCTACTCTCTTGTCATTCACAAAATAACCCACAAAACCCCCATTTTCGGAGCCTGCTGGCTGCTGTCGAAGGCCACAAACCAACACCATTCCACCTCCCTTCTCCTTCTCTTTTCGTCTTCTGTTGCCAAGCCACCACCACCAGCTGCTCCACCATCAGCGTCGTCCACCCAAGACCACACAGAGACACCTAGGGGGCCACCGGAGCCACCGTCACCGCCAAGCACAACCCTCCTTCTTCCTCGCCTTGTTTCCACTTCAAAACTTCGGTAAAGTTTCATTTTGCTCCCTCCTTGATTCAAACACCTTAAGGTTCGACCTTTACTCACTTCTCCTCCTTCCTAGGCTAAGAGGAATTGCTCTTGACTCCGACGAACCCAGGCCAAGCCCGAATTCACTCCCGCATCCCCTGTTTCTCATCCCAAGGCCGGTGAGGGCATTTCCTTTCGTTTTCCATCTAATCTCCCCATAAAGGTCCTCTTTTACTTACTTATCTCTCATCCCAGGCCAAGAACAACTCGAATCCACCCTCATCGGAGTCAAATCGAGCCCATCGAACGTTTTCCAACGATGCTTTCGAACCTCGGTGAGTTTCCTCTTTTCCTTCTCCTTCCTTGTGCGCGTTTCATTCCTGTGGCTTGGGTCGGGGTCAGAATCTTGCGTCGACTTTTTGGGTAAAGTCTGGGTTGGAAAGGAGCCGCCGGAGGCCCTGGGACCTTCATCTTCCCTCTCGTTTTCTTCTGTTGCCCAGGGGTGCCGAAGGTTAGGGATGGGTTCAAAACCCGGTTGCCCTTCTTTTCTTTCTCTTATTTCTTTTGTCCGGTCTGGGCTTTTGAGGGCCAGTTCACTTAAGGTAAGATGAGTCTGAGATCCGGGTTGGGCCGGATCCGGACTCGAGTCTGGGTATCCTTCGGGTTGGGCCTTTTCCTTCTGATTGGGTGGATTTGTTTGGGCTGCTGGGTTGGGTTGTTTTAGTTTGTTAGATTATTATTGTTTTGGGTTAAATATATATGTTATATCTTATGTGAGGTTTGTATTTTATACTGTTAGTATATATTATATGTTATAAGGGTTCTATATTTAATTATTTTTAGATTATTATTATTACTAAATGTCATTATTTTGATTTTGGGATATATATATATATTCTGAAAATATTATATATATATATTATAAATGGTTTTAAAAGTAATATTAATTGAGATGGGTTATTATATAATGTTTTATAAGGTGATTTTGAGTGATGATTTTAAATAAAGTAAGTTATGCTGAGATTATTTTAAATGGTATGATTTTACAAATAGGTCAAGGGTTTAATGTTTATAAAAGGGATTGACTAAATATAATTTTGAATGAATTGTTTGACTATCGAGTTGACTTACTTGATTAACTTGTTGAATGGTTTGATGATTTGTATGAGTATTTGGTGTCTAAATGTTATAAATTGTTGGCATTATATGTTATATGAAATTATGACTTTTAAGATGTTGAGTTTTAAGATGAATTAATCATGTTATTTGAACTAGAGAATTATGTGATATATGTGATTATGAGTTGATTATGAGCATGATGTATTGAGCATGAGAAATTGAGTTATTATGTGAATTGTGATATGATGTGATTACATGTTGAAGCATGATTTAAGTTGGGATCTTAAATTGATAACTTTAAATAGCTTTGAGAAATTTAGAACCGATTTACTTGAGTTGACTTGGTGAATTGATTAATGCACTTACTTGAGCTCTTATGTGAGTTATGACATGAATATATATGGAAATATGAATAAGATGATATGAGCTATTATATGATGAGATGATATATGAGAAGAGTTGAGCTGGTGATGATGATGATGAGAATATAGATAAGATGTCATGATGAGTTCTATGAATATGTGAAGCTTACGTGTGTGATATTGGTTATGCTTTGTGTGACTTAGACATAGACTTATAATTATGTCTATTTATATATGCTAGGTGATTTGTGAGCATTTGGCTATTATCTCTATTGCTGCTTTGCCTTGCTGTTCTGAAATTCCAGGTAAGTTCCCTAGGGAGCTTACTCAGGTTGGACTCTCATGCCTGTTGTTGCATTTTATGTTAGGTGTTGCATATGCATAAAAGCATGATCATGGAGTATCCTGTTTAGGTTGCACTAATTAAATGAGCATATGTTTACTTTGTGCGTTTGAAAAGAGAACGGTCGTGATATGTGAGTCGTAGAGTCTTTGCTGGGGTCATAGGACACAGCCTGATCCCATTCATACCTATGTACTTTGACCTCGATGTTAGGTGCAGATGATGCGTTACATAGACCCCACTCACCCTATGTACTCTGACCTCGAGGTTAGGTGCGGACGATGCGTTACATAGAAGCTATGTACTTCGACCTCGATGATAGGTGCAGATGGTGCGTTACATAGATCATATGTACTTCGACCTCGATGCTAGGTACGTACGTTGTGTTTCATATGCCTCGCCCCGATTGAGGCGAGGGTCCCACGAGTGAGACTCGGGACATGCTGCATGGCATTCTATGTGGGCCTATTTATTGCATTTCTATTAATATATATGAACTGTTAGCATCCTTTGTGTGTTTAATTCTCATACTACATTAGAGCATCTTCATTAGGTATAGCACATACTATGTGGCCTCAGCGAGGACTTTAGGTCCTGCATGCGTGGCCCGATCTGATTCCTTTCCTCGTTCTTCTTTTAAAGGTATTTTCTGCAGATTTTGATTGCTCGATGTCTATATGGCGGGGTTTCACCTTTTGGCGATTTTCGGACTGAGAGACCGACTTCCAAACTTATAAACTTGGATGCTTTCGATACTCGTATTTATCGTGTTTTGGTTTTAACCCAGCTCTACCATGACAAGTTGTACGTTGATTTCTGTTTTTGACATGCTTGAACTTCAAAAGATTTTGAGCGACTTAGTTAGCTAGGATAGGTTATGGGTACCCAACAGCCCTTTGCGCATTTTGGGGTTCGAAATCCCCACTTTAAAACACTCATTTGAAGTTTTGAAACCTCAACCTATACCTAGATTGCAAGATCCGAACGAAGGTATCCAACCATCGAAACGTAACCCGAATATTTATATTTGGGCCATTACACCCTAGACCTTAGCTAAATACATTAGATTTAAATTGGACTTTAAATCTAATACAAAATATATAAAGGAATTAATATACTAATTTGTATGAAATTCTACCTTTCATCTTCGTCTTTCATCATCCCTGCAAAACATAGGTTGTACACATTTGTATGATTTCATCAAGGGAGTTATCAATCTCTCCCTTGATGAAAGATAAAACAAAATAAAGGATAAAACCTGCAAGTTAGCCAAAATAATCATGATACGCCTAACAACACAAGATATTGATATAAACACAACAATACTTCAAAATGTATGGATCACCAACCATAAAACGTGCAGTTTAAAGCCAAAATACCAAAAACCAAAACACCAGCAAAATACCACCATATTGTCTCCCCCTTTTTGTCTTTCGACAAGGGGTACTAACAGTTTAAAATGAGCAAAGACCAGTCAACCACAAAAAAAAATAAACAGTTTGAACTATAGGTTCATAGAAAAGATAGAGTCAAGTGCTTGAAATTACTCCTCACGCCACTTCCCATAGCTTCTCTCTCCATTCTTCTTAGCTTTGACTTCCTTTTCAGCCTTCGTCTTCCAACGTCTATGGGCCTGATTAATGCGCTTATGCTCAGCCTCCTTCTTGTACTTTTTGATGACACCATATGCTTCAACAGTCAAAATGGATGGCTCAGGGTGGATAGGACGCAAGACAGGACAATTGCGAACCGATTGCTCACTGTTGAATATCACATTGGCCGCCTCCCTACAGTGTTTCGCAGCATCTTCGGCCAAAGGAAGAATATTCTCATCATATGTGAACGTCATAGCATTGAGATGGAACATGTTGTTGATCTTTGCGTTCACCATAACCATCAGTTCGTGGGTGCCGTCAAGCTTGTCGTAGACCTCAACATGGAAATCCTGAAAGGTTATGCGCAGTGCATCCAAACCAAATTCCAAGGCCTCGATTTGCTATTCTAGCACTAATGAAGCTGAAGAGGCAAGTTTTTTCGGAGATCACGAATTGTAGCAATCTCATCAGGGGTCATTTTTTACTATAGCTGATCTATGATGAGTTCCCTAGAGTGAGATCGAGGGATGACACAGCGGGCTAGGATGGTAAAGATGACCTTGGACTCGAGGTTCAAGACATTATGGGTAAGCTGCTTTGATGAAGTGGAGGCGGAGGGTAGAAAGAACTGACCTTTGGCCAAGGAAACACATTCAGAGAAAGAAGCATGACCGTCAGTGTAAACGTCTTTGGAAAGACCAAAGTCTCGGCAACAATAGGAGTAGTGATGGTAATTTTCTTTTTGCAAACAATCGTTTCAAGGATAATGTTTTCCCTTTCCCGTTTGTGAGTCAGCTCAACGAAAAACAGGCGCGTAAGACGCATAAAATATATTTCACCAAGGTTCAACAATTGCCAAATAGAAGTGGATTTCAGGAGTAGAATGCAAGGAAGATTAAGAGACTCGAGAAACTCTAGATCAATCATGTCACACAGGCAAAGCTTCCTAGCACCGTAAGAACCCAACCCCCTACCTGCAGCTTTGAAGTTTCTGAACCAGTCGGAGGGCAGACTCGGGACCTGGAACTTGTGATCGGCTATCATGGAAGATGGAGAATCCGACGAGTCAGAGTGGATGCTCATGGAATCCTCTTCGATTTTCTTTCTCTTCTTCGACAATTGAGCCTTTCCTTTCTTCTTGGATGAGCTAGGGGTACCGCTTAAGGATTTGGGCGCCATGGGAGAGAGAGTTGGAGAGGTGAAAAAGACGGTAAGTGATGAGAGAGAGAAAAGAGTAAAGTTGAAAACCTTGAACCGTGTGAATTAGGATGTGACCGGTGAGGGTTTTAAAAGGAGAGAGGAGGAGGTGAAGAGTCGAATTGGGATAAGTACGAGCCCAGAGGGATTTGTTATCAAATCACCTTGGAAACATGATGTGCGCGCAAATTGCCATATTTTCTATGCACATATGAATCCATTTTGTTGTCTTTTGCATGCACATTAATGGGAAAACATGGGAATAGTGTAGCTTATGCTTAATTGTCAAATATATGGGTTTGCACGAGTTTCCATGTGATTTCGCAGAAAACAGGATGAAAATGGATGATTTCGGAAGAGGGGAAAAAGAACTCGAAGTCTTTTGAAGAGGTCGAAATCGACTGAAGACCTCGACATCGAGTACATCAGAGACATAGGAATCGAGAAGAAAAGGAAACAGAGCATATCGACACAGAAGAGGTCGATATCGACGTTTGGGGGTCGATATCGATGCTACCAGATCGACCAAATTGATAGAAGTCGAGTGCCAGTTCGAGTAAGAGAAGGAGAAGCTCGAGATAAGATTTTGGAGGGGTCGATATCGATGTCCAAGGGTCGATATCGACCATGCCAGCAGAGGAATTCGACTCCGATTTTGATAGAATTATATCCAATGCTTGCAATATCTATCCAAAGGTCGAGATTTCCTATCATCAACACCAGATCTATCATGAGGAGGCTGATTTCACCACGAAGTTTTAGCTTTTACTTTGTTTTAATTTATCTTAGAGAATAAAGATAAGGTTTCGAGTCCTTATCGACATCTATAAATAGAGGCCAATAGGGCTGAGTTTAGGTATTCCGTTTTACACACAATTCAGTTGCAATAGAGAGTAGAGAGAGAGAGAGGATGCCGAGTGGAGTTGTAAAGCGAGAGCGGAGTGGCTTGTTCGGTTGTACTTTCTTTCGGAGTTTTAATTCAGAGTAGCTTTCTTTCAATAACAATGATGATGATGTGCATAATGAGGAGCGAGTAGTCAACCCACTTCTAGGGTCGGGGTGAGCCCGACGATAGCAATGTGAGGTAAGTGCATCAAAGGTATGACTTTTATGCGATTCCGTCTTCTACCCCATGCATGATCCTTTGCGAAAGTTAGGGAGATTCATTATTTGCATTAGTGAAGCGAAAGCCACTCATATTGCGAACTTGAATTGCTCATGAATTGGATAGTAACTCTTAGGAATTATGCGAGAGCCTCTAAATCACCTAAGTGTAGATTGATGTGCGCGCAAATTGCCATATTTTCTATGCACATATAAATCCATTTTATTGTCTTTTGCATGCACATTAATGGGAAAACATGGGAATGGTGTAGTTTATGCTTAAATGTCAAATATATGGGTTTGCACGAGTTACCATGTGATTTCGCAGAAAACAGGATGAAAATGGATGAATTCGGAAGAGCGGAAAAAGAACTCGAAGTCTTCTGAAGAGGTCGAAATTGACTGAAGACTTCGACGTCGAGTACATCAGAGACATAGGAATCGAGCAGAAAAGGAAATAGAGCATATCGACACAAAAGAGGTCGATATCGACGTCTGGGGGTCGATATCGAGGCTGCCAGATCGACCAAGTTGATAGAAGTCGAGTGCCAGTTCGAGTAGGAGAAGGAGAAGCTCGAGATAAGATTTTGGAGGGGTTGATATCGAGGTCCAAGGGTCGATATCGACCATGCCAGCAGAGGAATTCGACTCCGATTTTGATAGAATTATATCCAATGCTTGCAATATCTATCCAAAGGTCGAGATTTCCTATCATCAACACCAGATCTATCATGAGGAGGCTGATTTCACCATGAAGTTTTAGCTTTTACTTTGTTTTAATTTATCTTAGAGAATAAAGATAAGGTTTCGAGTCCTTATCGACATCTATAAATAGAGGCCAATAGGGCTGAGTTTAGGTATTCCGTTTTACACACAATTCAGTTGCAATAGAGAATAGAGAGAGAGAGAGAGGAGGCCGAGTGGAGTTGTAAAGCGAGAGCGGAGTGGCTTGTTCGGTTGTACTTTCTTTCGGAGTTTTAATTCAAAGTAGTTTTCTTTCAATAACAATGATGATGATGTGCATAATGAGGAGCGAGTAGTCAACCCACTTCTAGGGTCGGGGTGAGCCCGACGATAGCAATGTGAGGTAAGTGCATCAAAGGTATAACTTTTATGCGATTCCGTCTTCTACCCCATGCATGATCCTTTGCGAAAGTTAGGGAGATTCATTATTTGCATTATTGAAGCGAAAGCCACTCATATTGCGAACTTGAATTGCTCATGAATTGGATAGTAACTCTTAGGAATTATGCGAGAGCCTCTAATCACCTAAGTGTTGATAACGAAAGTTATTTGACGGAAAGACATTAAAGTTCATATCTTTAGCATGAAACTTGGATCGTTATCGTTATGGCATGAAACCCCGACTTTGGAAGCCTTTTAATTAATTGAATCCTTCATAAAAGTCTTAGTTTTGTTTCTGATCATCTTCCTTCTCCATTCTATTTTCTTCGGATCCTTTTCCGACAAATTGGTTACAAAAACAGTTTCTGTGACAAGCATCGAAATCGACCTTAAGGGTCGATATCGAGGTCTAACATCGATATCGAGGTCTCTGCTCGACGTCGACTTGCTGTTTTGTCTTCTGCAGGAACTGCGCTAGAAAATCGACCAGAACTGAGGTCGATATCGACCTGTATACTCGATATCGAGTGTTTGCTGAGGTCGAAAGCCTTAATCGTGAGTACAACAAAGGAAGCGCTGACATACCTCCTCGTGGATTCGATCCTGAATTACCCTACTATTACAAGGGAGGGGATTCTTGTATTATTTGTTTGGGACAGGGAGACAGTCTAGTTGTGCTTTATTTTATTCTCCTACTTTACATACACCCCCCGCCCCCCAGCGAACAAATTGGCGCCGTTGCCGGGGAGGCAATCAATCGCCACCTAAGTTAATCACGATCTTTTTCTAAGCTTATTCTGCAGGTTTATGCGACGTTCTGATCGCGGACCTATCCTGGAACCAATTGATGAGCCTGAACGTTTCTACCTTCTTCGCAACAAAGCAATTCGCATCATGGCTGATAACGAGACGCAGGCTGAGATCATAGAGCGGTTGAGAAAGGAGATCGAGGACCACAATGCTACAATCGTTGGTGAAAGGGCCACTGCTGCTGCTGAGCGAGCCCGTGCTGATAGGGAGGAGGATGCGCGCAGACAAGCCCAAGAGTGGCTAAATCAGTATCCACAGACGGCGATGCAATACATGCATCCGCCGCTTCATGTTCCTGAATCTGCCATTATAATTCCTCACTCCAATTATGAATTGAAAATTAACTTCCTATCTGAGATTAAAAGAAATACTTTTGAAGGAAGACATAATGAATGCCCCCTGCAACACATCTCTACTTTTATGGACTTATGTGAAACAGTTGCTGATGGAGTAAACTTAGAGTATGTGCGACTAAAATCTTTTCGATGGTCTTTGGCAGGAAAGGCATTACAATGGGTTGAAAGTTTGGCTCCACGATCGCTAAGGACATGGGTAGAGGTGAAAGATGCATTCATGAACAAATTCTTCCCACCTTCTAAAACGGCGATGCTACGACAAAGGATCACGGCTTTCAAACAAAAGCCAGGTGAAACCCTAGCACAGGCGTGGGAGCGCTTTAAGGACTTGCTGAGATCATGCCCGACGCATGGGCAACTTCCATATGTCATCCAAGAGATCTTTTATAACGCCCTTGATGCGCCGAATAAAGAGAGGATCAATTCATATACCTCCTATCGGTACATTGAGCTTACACCAACGGAGGCATGGGAGACCATTGAGAGGCTTGTGAATTTTGATAACACCTATGGGGCTGCTGCGGCCTATGATGCAAGGCCTGCCCCATCTATGCCACTATATGAGCCTCCAAGGGAGATAGATCCTGAAGTACGGCAACAATTCCATAACGATCAAACACGCCGCCTTCAAAAGCAAGTAAGGTTCCTGAGCAACAATCAACCTTGTAAGGAGTGTGGTTCAATAAGGCATAACACCAGTGCCTATCCACATACTGAGCAAGTATCCATGGCGGAACAACATGAGGAGGTCAAATGGACGAGAGGCCCCTATGGAGGGGGCAATCAACAAAATTGGGGTGATCAAAGGTTCTATCAAAGGGATCCCCCAACATATAGGGCACCAGGGCACCCTGAGCGGGAGACTAAGAAAGATGACATGCAAATCATCCTTGATGAGATGCGGAGGAACCACGCTGAGTTCAAACAAGCCAATAACTCCGTCCATACTCAGCTGCAGGGCATCAATTCTAGACTTGGGGAGATCGACGTTTGGAAGCGCAACATGGAGACTCAAATGAGTCAATTGGCGGAAGCAATGCCCAAAGCGTCCGGATCACTCCCTGGATCCACTGTGCCAAACCAAAAGGGCAAAACCACAGGTCATATTGCGGCAGTAAACCTAAGGAGTGGGCGTCAATTACAAACGCCCGAGCAAAAAGCGGAGGAGAAGGAGCCAGAACAGACGTCGATATCGACCCCCCCTGTCGATATCGACCAAGGTGACATCGATGTCGACCCTAATTCTGCGTCACCATAGAAATCGACTCCTCCAGTCGATATCGACCCTACTGATGCCGATATCGACCTCACTGCAGCCGCAGGAAGGAAGAAGGTGTTGCCATTCCCAACTAGAAAGGTGACTAAGGACCCAGCGGAAAAGAAGTTCCAACGGTTCGTGAAGATGCTCCAAGGGCTTAATGTCTCTATACCATTCACAGAGGCACTTCACGAGATGCCATCTTATGTAAGGTTCCTTAAGGACATCTTGGGTAAGAAGCGATCGCTCTCTGAGATCGCAGAGGAATGCAACAGGTTGGAGCTACCACAAAAGCGGGTGAACCCAGGTAAGTTTTCTATCGCTATAGGTCTAGGTCAATTCAAATTTAATGCTTTAGTTGACTTGGGCGCTAGCGTTAGCATGATGCCACTAACCATTTGGCACAAGGTAAAGATAGGTCCTCTGGAGCCCATGGATGCAAGATTGTACATGGCTAATAATACGGTAGTGATTCCAACTGGGATAGTAACGGATGTGCCAGTACAAGTAGGTAAATTCTTTGTCCCTGCTGATTTCCTAGTTGTTGACATAGCGGAGGACCCTGCTTGTCCAATTATTTTAGGTAGGCCATTCCTAGCAACCGTCGATGCCAACATTAGCGTGAAGAAAGGATTGCTCTCACTCACAATTAGTGATGAAGTAATAGAGTATTCCTTCAACAAGACGGTGCAAAGTCAAGGGCCAATGGAGATAAGGGCCAATAGAGTATCCCCTCCCTTGTAGTAGTAGGGTAATTCAGGATCGAATCCACGAGGAGGTATATCAGCGCTTCCTTTGTTGTGCTCACGATCAAGGCTTTCGACCTCAGCAGACACTCGATATCGAGTATACAGGTCGATATCGACCTCAGTTCTGGTTGATGTCCTAGCGTAGTTCCTGCAGAAGACAAAACAGCAAGTCGACGTCGAGGAGAGACCTCGATATCGATGTTAGACCTCGATATCGACCCTTATGGTCGATTTCGATGCTTGTCACAGAAACTGTTTTTGTAACCAATTTGTCGGAAAAGAGTCCGAAGAAAATAGAATGGAGAAGGAAGATGAACAGAAACAAAACTAAGACTTTTATGAAGATTTTAATTAATTAAAAGGCTTCCAAAGTCGGGGTTTCATGCCACAACGATAACAATGCAAGTTGCATGCTAAAGATATGAACTTTAATGTCTTTTCATCAAATAACTTTCGTTATTAACACTTAGGTGATTAGAGGCTCTCGCATAATTCCTAAGAGTTACTATCCAATTCATGAGCAATTCAAGTTCACAATATGAGTGGCTTTCACTTCAATAATGCAAATAACGAATCTCCCTAACTTTCGCAAAGGATCATGCATGGGGTAGAAGACGGAATTGCATAAAAGTTATACCTTTGATGCACTTACCTCACATTGCTATCGTCGGGCTCACCCCGACCCTAGAAGTGGGTTGACTACTCGCTCCTCATCATGCACATCATCATCATTATTGTTGAAAGAAAGCTACTTTGAAACTCCACTCTCGCTTTACAACTCCACTCGGCCTCCTCTCTCTCTACTTTCTATTGAAACTGAATTTCTCTGCGAAAATTGGATGTTATTGAATCTGAAATTGAATACCTAAACTCAACCCTATTGGCCTCTATTTATAGATGTCGATAAGGACTCGAAACCTTATCTTTATTCTCTAAGATAAACTAAAACAAAGTAAAAGCTAAAACTTCATGGTGAAATCAGCCTCCTCATGATAGATCTGGTGTTGATGATAGGAAATCTCGACCTTTGGATAGATATTGCAAGCTTTGGATATAATTCTATCAAAATCGGAGTCGAATTCCTCTGCTGGCATGGTCGATATCGACCCTTAGACATCGATATCGACCCCTCCAAAACTTCATCTCGAGCTTCTCCTTCTCCTACTCGAACTGGCACTCGACTTCTATCAATTTGGTCGATCTGGTAGCATCGATATCGACCCCCAGACGTCGATATCGACCTCTTTTGTGTCGACATGCTCTGTTTCCTTTTCTGCTCGATTCCTATGTCTCTGATGTACTCGATGTCGAGGTCTTCAGTCGATTTCTACCTCTTTAGAAGACTTCGAGTTCTTTTTCCGCTCTTCTGAATTCATCCATTTTCATCCTGTTTTCTGCGAAATCACTTGGAAACTCGTGCAAACCCATATATTTGACATTTAAGCATAAACTACACTATTCTCATGTTTGCCCATTAATATGCATGCAAAAGACAATAAAATGGATTCATATGTGCATAGATAATATGGCAATTTGCGCGCACATCAAGTAGCCCAGCCCGAATCTTCAATCTGGCCCAAACCCGGATCCTTACCCGCCCAAACCCGAGTCCAAGCACCCAGCAACCCAACAGAAAAAAAGAAACCAGAAAAAAAAGAAAGAAAAAGAACAAAACCGGACCCAAAAATAAAAGAAATGGACGAACCGGACCAAATAAAAAGAAAACAAAACCGGACCAGGGGCACTGTTCATTCTCCCCTCCCCCATTCGAAACCGGAAGCAAGAAGAAAGGAGGGAAGGCTCACCGGCGGCTTACCCTGCTCCGACCACCCGACTCACCTTCCCGACACCCTGTCCCGACACCAATGATCCAAAACTGAACAATAGAAGGGGAGAGACAAGTGTGCTCACCGAAGATTTGAAGGTTCACCGAAAATCGTCATCGAAAAACAATTTGGGCTTGTTGGAGGCGGGATCAACACCGGAATGGCCTAGAGCGAGAGAAGGAGTCATAAAGGCCGACCTTTATCAGTTTATCGAGCGAAAGGAATGGAGGGAGAGGCTTACCGACCTAGACCGGGAAAACAGGGGAGCGTGGAGGAAGGAGGGCTGCTCGGCAGTTTCTTGCGTGTTTGGTGGCTCTGGGAGGCTCCTGGCTTCTCGTTCTCTGCCGTCGGAGGTGAGCACGAGTTACTGCTGCTTGGAAGGAGTTATGCTGGCGTTTGGCGGTTGTGGATTCATCTTCGAATGGCGAGCAGGGGCTCGAATGATGCTCAGAAGGCTGTTGTGGGTGCTTTGAAAATAAAAGGAAGGAGGGTGATGGTGGTGCCGGATGCTGTGAAGGGATGATGGTGGTGTTGAATGAACTGAAGGAAGTGAAGAAAGGAGGGTGGTGGTGGTGAAAAGTGAAAGCAAGGGGATGGTGTAGGGCTGCCAGATTTTGAAAGAGAGAGGGAGGGATGGTTTTGGGTGAATAGGTGAAGTGCAGAGCTGCTGGTTGGGATAAAGGGGGGTCTAACTCGCTAGTTGGTAGGGGTACTAGGGTGGCTAAGGAATTAATTGTGATGGAAGTCAACTTATATACCCGAAAATAAATCTAGAAATCCGCTTTCCGACCTTAACCCGACACGATTAAAAATAGATTTAAAATAAATATTCAAATCCGAATTAAAAAACAAAACTAAAAAATATTCTCAAGCCACAGAATAATAAAGAGGAAATAAATTCATTTCAAATCAAATATTAGGTTCATGCTGGAATTCGTCTTGAAAGAATAAAATAAATCGCTTGCTCGAGGACGGAAATCTTCGAAATTTTTCCTAGTTTTAGAAATTAAAAAAAATCTTAAATCGAAAATACAATCTATAATTATAAAAATAATTTTTACAAATCTCCGTCTTTACATCACCCACCTCTAAAAACAAGTCTCGTCCTCGAGACTAAAATCATTTTTTAAAGCAAGTGGATGAAGTTCGAAATTGGTGAGTCCGAGGATCACGCCATTGATCCCGTAAGTACCTCATAAGTGCCCCTATGAGATCCTCGCGGTATCTTCGTCATGATCATAATATTCCCAATTGGTTGTAGCAAGAATGTGATATGGGCCCCTATCACAACCTTACCCCGACTTCTCGGTTACATTATACTCAAAAGAATCATAACGTCTCCACTAGGTCTTAGCAAACAATTTATAAGTGCCCCTATAAATGCTTGTATCCACTTTGTGGGACATTATAATGTAAACTTGGGTCGAAAAAGTTTCAAAAGGGGTCTCAATTCAAGTTAATCAAGCAAATTCTCGATCGCGTTCTGCCTTTTAAAATCCAAGTCATTTCTCTTATTTTAAGTCTATCAGATTTCAAGAATTTCAAGAGGTGGCAACATCCACCTCTAAGGGCTAATCCCATATTCCACTTCCTAGGTTCATTCTCAAAGTTAATCTCCGCATTCTTAGTTCAAGGTATAACACATCAAGATATTAACATATCATATACTCATAGAAATGGTACATAATTATCAATCAGATACGCACAATCACATAATCAAACAATGATAAGGCACATCTCATAGCAAGGACCGGACAATACTCACCAACTAACTCACGAGGTCAAAGAAATGTCCACGCTAGGCTCCACGTAAGATGCAAGTAACTCGTCTAACACTCCCCCATAACTGGCCCGAATACTCTCCTCAGGACCCCGCCTAGACCACTAAACCAAAAGCAAAGGAACTTCCATGTTCATGAGCTTCTTGACACGTCGGCCAAGGATTCTAATAGGGTGCTCTATAAAGGTATGGTCGGGCTCAACATGGAGGTCAGAATGATCAAGGATGTGGCTAGGATCGGGCACATATCTACGGAGCTGAGACACGTGAAACACATCATGAACTCCAGCTAAAGACAGGGGTAGGGGTAATCTATAGGCGACCTCTCCTACACGCTCTAGGATCTCAAAGGGTCCAATATACCTAGGGCTCAGCTTGCCCTTGATGCCAAATCATCGGACTCCCCTGGTGGGTGACACTCTCAGCCAAACATGAGCTCCCACATCGAAGACGATCTCTGTCCTCCGTCGATCAGCATACTTCTTCTGACGGTCCTGAGCGATCCTCATGTGCTCTCTGATGCGGCTAACCTGATCCACTGTCTCTCGGACTAGCTCTGGCAAGGATGTGACTGTATCTGCAGGCTCATCCCAACAAACCGGTGACTTGCAGCGCCTCCCGTACAACGCCTCATAGGGAGCCATCTCGATCGAAGAATGATAGTTGTTGTTGTACGAGAACTCGACCAGTGGTAGATATTTCACCCATCTGTCTCCCCACTCTAGCACACAAGACCTCAAAATGTCCTCTAGTGTCTGTATAGTCCTCTCGCTCTGTCCATCTGTCTGCAGATGGAAGGAAGTACTGAACTGCAATCTGGTCCCTAGAGCCTCGTGCACATGCTGCCAAAATCGTGAAGTAAAGCGGCCGTCTCTGTCAGAAACAATCCTCTCTGGCACCCCATGTAGACAAACAATCTGTCGGATGAACTCCTCAGCTAATCTCGATACTGGCCATGTCTCCTGTATGGCAATAAAATGTGCGGACTTGGTCAACCTATCGACCACAACCCAGATGGCGTCGAATCCTCTGACATCTCTCCTCAGTCCGGTGACAAAGTCCATAGAGATGTCAGTCCACTTCCACTCAGGGACTGGAAGTGACCTGACGAGTCCTCCTGGCCGCCGGTGCTTAATACGAACCTACTGACAGACCTGGCATCTAGCTATGATGTCAGTGATGTCTGCTCTCATCCTCTGCCACCAGTAAGACCTCCTCAAATCCTGGTACATCTTATTCGTCCCGGGATGGACAGAATAAGGAGTGGTGTGTGCCTCTCGCATGATCCTCTATCTAAGATCCTGAGTAGATGGTACCACAACACGATCCTGAAATGTTAGCATCCCGTCCTCCCTCTCTGACAACTCTCCGTCTCGTCCCTGAGCCATCCGCTCTCTAAGAGCTACAATCTCTGGGCAATCTGTCTGGGCTCTGCGAATCTCCTCCAACAGATCTGACTGCACCTCTAAGAAGGCCAGCTGTCCGCTCTCTCGCTGGATCCAAACCTCGATACCACTCGATCTCAAATCTGACTGTAGTCGCTCCTGAGTGGTGAGCCTAGCTACCGTCACCTCCTGATGAGTCTTCCTGCTGAGCGCATCTGCGACCACGTTGGCCTTTCCAGGGTGGTACACAATCTCCAGGTCATAGTCCTTGAGCTACTCCAGCCATCGCCTCTGTCTCATGTTCAGCACCTTCTGCATGAAGATGTACTTCAGGCTCTTGTGATCCGTCATCACCTTGCACGACGTGCCATACAGATATTGCCTCTAGATCTTCAGAGCATGAACTACAGCTGCTAGCTCTAGGTAGTGAGTGGGGTAAGACAACTCTCCAGGCTTCAACTGACGTGAAGCATAGGCAATAACTCGATCCCTCTGATGAAGCACGTACCCCAATCTGGCTCTGGATGCATCCGTGTATACAACAAAATCCTCGGTCCCATCTGGCAAGGCTAGAACTGGTGCAGTGGTCAGCTTCTCCTTTAGAAGCTCAAAACTGACCTGACATTCCACGCTCCACTCAAAAGGAATGTCCGTCCGCAACAGCTGTGTCATCGGTCGTGCGATACTCGAGAACCCCTAAACAAATCTCCTATAGTAACTCGCTAAGCCAAGGAAGGAGCGGATATCCCTGACATTCTTGGGCACCTCCCAAGCTACTATAGCCTCTATCTTCGCCGGATCCACGGCGACACCCTCTGCTGAAATCACGTGACCCAAGAAAGTCACCTCAGAGATCCAAAAATCACACTTGCTGTACTTGCCATACAGTTGATGCTTCCTCAGCGTCTCTAGCACAATCCTCAGGCGCTCCTCGTGCTCTTCCCTACTCCTCGAATACACGAAAATATCGTCGATGAAGACAACGACAAAACGATCCATGTAATCGATGAACACTCGGTTCATGAGCTCCATAAAAGCTGCAGGTGCATTGGTCAGCCCAAATGGCATGACTACGAACTCATAATGTCCATAATGAGTCCGGAAGGCGGTCTTCGGTACATCCTCAGGCTTCACTCGAAGCTGATGATAACCGGATCTCAAATCGATCTTCGAGAACACAACTGCTCCCTGAAGGTGATCCAACAAGTAATCAATCCGAGGGAGAGGATAACGGTTCTTCACCGTCGCCCGGTTCAACTCCCGGTAGTCAATGCACAATCTCAACGATCCGTCCTTCTTCTTAACGAAGAGGACCGGTGCTCCCCACGGCGACGCACTAGGTCTGATGTAGCCCTTCTCCGCCAACTCCTCCAACTAAGCCTTCAGCTCTGCCATCTCTGTCGGCGCCATCCGCTACGGTACTCGTGAAATCGACCTCGTGCCTGGCTCTAACTCTATGGTGAAGTCGATGTCTCTTTGAGGAGGAAGTCCTGATAGCTCGTCGGGAAACACGTCAGCAAAATCACGCACTATAGGTACATCGGTCATGCTGGGCTGCTCACAATCCACCTCTAAGGCATAGCACCAATACCCCCATGCACCCCTGATCCAAAAGTCTGGCCGTTCGAACTGCGCTGATAAGCACCCCGTTCTGTTTGGGGTCACTTCCCCAAACTTGGTGCTCAGTCCCGTCATCGGCTAGAAGTGTCACAGTCCTCGTCCGAAGGTTGACGATCACTCCATATCGTCCCATGAAGTCCATGCCGAGAATGAGGTCGTCCGTCCTCAGAGGCATCACAATCAGGTCTGCAGGCCACTCACGCTCTCCTATACGGACAGGGCATCCTAGGATCTCTCGACTAGTCCTAACCCTAGATCCATCCGGCATGCCTACTAAGAGGGATGGACCAGTCATGCAGCTAAGGCTCAGCCTAGCAACGCACGTCTCTGCTATAAAGCAGTGTGTAGCACCAATATCAAACAGCATACGCACACACACATCATAGAGAGAGATGGTACCTGCTGCATTCGGAGCGGAATGATCATCAACTCGCATCTGAAACACGCGGGGCGGTAGGGGCAACGCAGAACCACGACCTTCTGAAGTCCGTCCTCTGCCATGACTCGACCCAGATGGCCCGGCTGAAGTCGATCCTCTACCTCCGTGGCCAGAACCCCTACCGCCTCTCAATACCTCTACTAGGAGCAGAACCTCTCCCCTGACCCTGGGGGTAAGTCAGCTGTGGGGGTCTGGGAGCCTCTGGAAGTCGGAGAGCTGGTGCAGATGGAGTCCCTCTACTTTGGGGGCATTAGCGAGATCTATGCCCTAAAAGTCCACATGAATAGCACCTAGTATCTCTCATCGGATATGCAGCAACATAATGACCCTCCTTGTAGCAGCCATGACAAGTAATGCTCCTAACTCGAACCTCTCTACTCGGAGCAGACGGTGCTAATGGAATCCTTGATACTCCTCCTCTGAATCCTCCTCGAAACCCTCCTCTAGGTCTCGTCTCCTATCTGGTCTCAGCGGGTCTAGGTCTCTTCCCCTCAGAGCGAGAGGAAGCATATGCAGTCGTGGAGAGGATGCGCTGCTGATCATATAAAAGGACCACCTCCAGGAAACGATCGAAAGAGACTGCGCCCAGGCTAGAAGCATGCAGTAGTACCACTGGTGACAACCACATCGACAACAATCGAATGTGACTCTCGTCAGTGGGACATAGGTGTACACAGCAAACCAGCTCCTTCTTGAACTGGCGGACAACATCAACAACAAAGAGAGACGGATTGTAGGTCCCACGATAAAATGCCACCTCGCGAGCAATCTGAGTCACCGGAGGACTATACTCCTTCAGCATCACAGTCCGAAAGGCATCATAACTCCACTCGGTCTGCTCCGTCTTGTACACAGACCAGCGATCAAAGGCGTCCTCCCACAGGTGTCCTACTGCTAGCCTCTGTCGCTCTGTAGCTGGCGCATCGATATGGTCGAAGATCCCGTCTAGCTGACGGAACCACATCTCTACATCCTCTCCAGCGCCTCCTGAGAACTGCGGCGGCCTACACTGCCCCATGACCTTCACCCAATCGATGCGCTTCTCGGGTCGCGCAACGGCTAAAGGAACAGCTCGAGCAGGCTCAGGTGCTATAGGTGGCTCGATCGGGATCTAGGCTCCGGGTGCTGCAGAGTGTGACTCCCCAAGAAACTCTCGCAAGACCTCCAAGATCGCAGCTCGGTCTATCTGCCCCGGTGTGGTCTGCTGAATGGGGACCTTAGTCTCGCCGCCCTCAGGTGTCGGAGTGTCAGCGTCGGTCATAACAGTAGCTGCCCTACGACGGGGTTGTCCTCTACCTCTACGCACTGGGCCCCCACGCCCGATCTGTCCACCTCGTGTATCGGCCATAGTGGCTGCAATAGAAGGGCGGGGCTTAACAAACAGCACATAAGCACTCAACAGAAATTAATCAGATCCCCTTCGAGGGGGACCGCCCTCAGGCCCCATTTATAAAATCACAGAATCTATCTAGAAGTTGCCCATCGAGGGGCAACTGACCGGAGGGGCAACTATCCTCTCAGCCTCTACATTCTAACCCCGCTACTCCAACCACCACGGTGCAAACTCCTTGGAGTCTTCCAGGCCCTCTGTAAAGTACAAAGCTAAGTTTTGCCTACCCTTTCCTAAGTCTACATCCAATAGGATGGCCTATCGCCTTTCTACCCACTCGATTTCCCTTTTTCCGATTTTTCTTATTTTAAGTCAAGTTTATTAAGCTTTGTTCATTAATTTAGCCATATTAAATTCATTTTTCCCCTTTTTAAATCTCTTCAAAATCTTTTAAAACATTGGGCGGTTTTCAAAATCATACTTCAACCCATTTGTACTCGAATCGCGGAACCCAAGCTCTGATACCACCTTTGTAACGGCCCAAATATAAATATTCGGGTTACATTTCGAAGGATTGGATACCTTCGTTCGGATCTTGCAATTCGAGTACGGATTGAGTTTTAAAACAAAGTTTTAATGATCAAAGAAGGGATTTCAAACCCTAAGTTTCCGATAGGGTCGTTAGGTCACCCGATCATGTCCTATTTGCCTAAGTCGCTCAAAACGTTTTAAGTTCGAAAGCATAAAGAAGGAAATATCATAATACAAGTTGCCACGGCATGGCCGGGTCAAAACCAAATACAAGGAAATAAGTGGCAAAAGTGTGGAGTTCAAGTCGGTCTTTCTCTCCCTCTCATTGCGCCATGAGATATCCCCCGCCACAATAGTACATGATCAAGTAAGGGTACGGGTACCTGAAACTAAGCACGAAGTCAAGGTCAAGCCACTCATGCGGGCCCTGAAGACCTCGCTGAGGACATATAATATGCCTATACCTAGATAAAGGATGCTCTAATGCAGTGCGGAAATATTAAACACACAAGCATGCTAACAGTTTATATATATGCAGAAAGCGATTAAATGGGATCCCGCACAGAATGCCAAGTGGCATGTCCCTCTCCTACTCCCGCACCCATGCTCGTTAGTGCAGGAACCGGCCGCATTTTCTACTCCCGCACCCATGCTCGTTAGTGTAGGAACCGGCCGCGTTCAATACCATAACGTCATCAATCGCATCAATAGTCATGCTCGTCAATTTAACAGTCTAACTCGATGAGGACAAAGCCCGATGGTACTGGACCGTCCAATGACCCTAGAAAATGACTCTAAGACTCACAATTTAACGACCGTTCTACCATACGCAAAGAGAATACGGATGCTCGATTAATTTGTGCAACCTAAGCATGATACTACATGAATATGCAGGATGCAACACCTACACACTATATGACATATCAGGCATGAGGTTCTAACTTGAGTAAACCCTAGAGGACTTACCTGGAAATGCAGAGCAGCAAAATAAGGCAACAGGAGTGAGCAATCCAACAAATCAGAAATCACCTAGAAATTTCATGAATAATATAATAAGTCTATGTCTAATTTACACAAGCACACAAGTCACATATGAAACATATAAGATACACATAATAACATAACCCATCCATTTCATCATTATCACCATTATCATTTCATCTCCATTTCTCATTTAGTTTCATTATCTCTCATAATCCGATATCTTTGTCAATGCGATCATAATATCACCATCATCATCATTAGTCATCTCATCATATCCTTATTAACATGAATTATTCCAATATTTCAAATTATCCATTTCAAATATCAAAACTTAGGAATTAGTTTAATCATATAAATCATTCTCAACAAATTAGTTTAAATAACTAAATAAATAAATCAAAGGAAAGATAATCAATTACTTAACCATATAAAGGATTACAACCCATAAAATATTTAAATAACCTTTACACATTAAAATAATATAATCAACAACTACATAATATTTTAAAAATCAGATTTTAAACATATGAATTAAAATGGATATTTGAATAATCCAATTAATCCCATATCATATTCAAATAAGATTTAGAAAGATATAAGTAAGTAATATTAGTAGCCATCAACGGGTTCACAAGTTGTTGAACTATAACCTTAATATAATATAATTAATTAATTAATCAAATAATTCAGATTTTAATAACTTATAATAAATAAGTGAATAATGAATAAATCAGAAAAATAAATTTGATAATAATTAGAATAACATTTATATAACCAACATATTAATTTTATAATTTCAGAATATTTAGTAATAATATTTATAATAATATTCTAGAATGAAATTAAACAATAACACATTTAAAACAACACAAATAACACATTTAAATCAAAACAAACCGGCCTAAGGAGTAGCGCAGCCCGGATCTTCAATCTGGCCCAAACCCGGATCCTTACCCGCCCAAACCCGGGTCCAAGCACCCAGCAACCCAACAGAAAAAAAAAAGAAACCGGAAAAAAAAAAAAGAAAAAGAACAAAACCGGACCGGACCCAAAAATAAAAGAAATGGCCGAACCGGACCAAATAAAAAGAAAACAAAACCGGACCAGGGGCACTGTTCAATCTCCCCCCCCCCCCCCCCCCCATTCGAAACCGGAAGCAGGAAGAAAGGAGGGAAGGCTCGCCGACGGCTTACCCTGCTCCGACCACCCGACTCACCTTCCCGACACCCTATCCCGACACCATTGATCCAGAACTGAACATTAGAAGGGGAGAGACAAGTGTGCTCACCGAAGATTTGAAGGTTCGCCGAAAATCATCATCGGAAAACAATTTGGGCTTGTCGGAGGCATGATCAACACCGGAATGGCCTAGAGCGAGAGAAGGAGTCATAAAGGCCGACCTTTATCAGTTTATCAAGCGAAAAGGAATGGAGGGAGAGGCTTACCGACCTAGACCGGGAACACAGGGGAGCGTGGAGGAAGGAGGGCTGCTCGGCAGTTTCCTTGCGTGTTTGGTGGCTCCGGGAGGCTCCTGGCTTCTTGTTCTCTGCTGATGTACATATTTGTACCTTTGTTTATTGCATCTTTTGACTTCATATTTCATTCGATTTCCAAAGAAAAGTTTCAAAAGTATATAAACTTGTGTAAGAATGAGCTAAAGTATAAGAAATAGAGTTTGCACGAGTTTTGAGCTAACCATGCAGGAATTCGATGAAATCGGAGTCAAAACGAATAAGCCAAGTGAAGCTGAGAAGAGGTCGATATCGACTGGAGACATCGATATCGACCCAAGATTTCGACACGACTTTTGAGCGTCGAGATAGGCCACACAAACCAGACAAGAAAGCCTCGATATCGACATACAAGCATCGATATCGACCATCGTCATAGACATCGACTGGAGCTGGACAAGTCGAGCAGAAACACAAGCATCGATATCGACCTCTGGTGTCGATATCGACCCTACCTCGACAGAAGATAAATCCGATTTTGAGACTCGGATTGTGAAGTCTATCATCAAAGCCATGAGTTATCTCATTCTTTTAGATATTAGCAGTTGTTTATCATCTTTTACCTTTAAGTTTTATCAAAATAAAAGACCTATCCTAATTGTTCGGATAGAGTTCATAGTTTAGATAGGAGTTACAATCCTTGGATAGCGATGATTAGTAGCCTATTAATAAAGCCCTAGGGGGCTGGCATTCAATCATCTTTCAATCCAATTGAATTCACAAGCAAGTAATACCATCAATAGAGTTAGAGTTAGAGAGAAGTTTTAGGGTTTGACGTTTGCGAAAGTTGACGTTGAGTTGTAAAGCTTCGGAGTTTATTTTAATGCAAGTTTCTTCCTTTCAATCAACAATGAGTTCCATGATGAGAAGCGAGTAGTTCCCCAAAGCTCTTAGGGTCGGGGAGAGCCCGACGTTAGCCATGCGCGCTTGAGGTAAGTATTTGATGTCGATATCGTTGTGTCTATCTCTCCTCCTACGATTCTATGTTTAGTCCTAATCGAAAGAAAAGGGATTCATGCTAACAACTTGAGTTATAAACATAAAATTTGTAGAGACAATTAGGTTTATTTGCAAGAGTAATCCTAAGAGTTGGTGTACGGCGAAAGCTTGTCCCTCAGGTGAAATAGCGCAATTGTCCGTCTTATTTATTTTATCGCATGCATTGGTTAACGTTGTGGTAAACCCTAATCCTAGGAGTTGCTTTTTTACATAGTTTATACACACAAAAATCCCTGTTTTATTTCTGTTCATTGCTTCTCTCCCCATTCTTAAATCTTCGGCCTTTCTTTGCCGACGAGAAACTAACCCACTGCAGGAAGACATCGATATCGACCCCAGATGTCGATATCGACCACTGAGTTCGTCGACAGTTTTCTGAGTCGATGACGAACATCGCTGCGGAGTTTGCTGAGCATCGATATCGACCCCTAGCATCGATATCGAGCCTTCCAGTCGATATCGACCACTTGTTTTTATCTCTGCAGGTCTTCTGTTGCAGAGAACATCGACAGCCGAGGTCGACATCGAGACCCAAGGTCGAAATCGAGGCTTCTGGTCGACGCAGACTTGAGATTTCCAAAGCTACTAGGATCCCGCTGACACGCCTCCTCGTGGATCGATCCTGACTACCCTTCCACTACAACGGGAGGAAGTCTTGTAATTATTTGCTTAGGCCAGGAGTTGGTTTACGTTTATTACATCTTTATTATTTGTAATTACTGGATATATCAAGCCTCCTGCAACAACAAATTGGCGCCGTTGCCAGGGAGGCAATCAATCGCGCCCTAGTAGTCTATCTCACGTCTCTACCTAGTCTTGTTTTTGCAGGTGTATGCGACGCGCTGATCGCCCACCTGAATTTGAAGGAGTAGACGACCCTGAGCGTTATTTCCATCTAAGAGCCCAAGCTCAAAGAATCATGGCGAACAACGCGAACCAGGCTGAACTTATTGAGCAACTAAGGAAGCAGCTTGAGGACCTAACGACTAGAGAGGCGGCACTTAAGGAGCGTGCGGATAGAGAGGAGGAAGGTCGGAGGCAAATAGAAGCCCAAATCAATGCCCTCCCTAGGAATGCCAAGCAATATATGCACCCCGCTCTCACAGTGCCTGAATCGGCAATTCTTATTCATGCCTCTAATTTTGAAATAAAACCTAACTTCCTAACTGAGATTAGAAGGCATCAATATGAAGGAAAACCTAACGAATGCCCTATGGCACATATTTCAACCTTCTTAGACCTTTGTGATACTATTGCTGACGGACGAAATCTTGAATATGTCCAACTAAAAGCCTTTCGTTGGTCTCTTACAGGAAAAGCATTGCATTGGTTGGAGAGCTTAGCCCCAAGATCGCTCCGCACCTGGAATGAAGTCAAGGACACGTTCCTCAACAAGTTCTTCCCTCCTTCTAAGACGGCGTTGATCCGATAGAAAATCACCGCTTTCAAACAAAAGCCTGGTGAGGCTCTGGCGACTGTTTGGGAAAGGTTTAAGGACCTACTACGATCATGCCCGACGCATGGCAAACCACCATATGTAATTCAGGATATCATATACAATACTATTGACGCTGCAGCTAAGGAGAGGATCAACACCTACACCTCCGATGACTACCTTGAACTCGCTCCACAAAAGGCTTGGGAGACCATAGAGAGGTTGGTGGAGTTCGACAACACATATGGGACTCCTGAGGCTTATGACACATCATCATCATCGAGGCCTGCCCCATCTATGCCCTTATATGAACCCTCCAATGTAATCGATCCGGATGTGAAGGAGCAATTCCACAGAGATCAACTTAGAAAGCTCCAAAAGCAAGTGAGGTTCCTTTCAGCGAACCAAGATTGCATCGAATGCGGATCGCAGTGGCACACCACCATCGAGTGCCCCCATGCTGAACAAGCACACCTAGCGGAGACTCACCAAGAGGCGCGCTACATGAGGGGTCCCAATCACCAATATTGGGGGGACCAAAGGTTCCATCAACCACAAAGGAACCCGGTTAACCCCAGGGACCCTCCGCCTTATAGAGCTCCTGGGCACCCGGAGAGAGACCAAAAGAAGGATGATCTTCAACTAATACTGGATGAAATTAGGCGGAATCAGGCTAAGAATGATCAATCCAACAATGCCATCCATTCTCAACTGAATCACTCTACCACAAGGATTGGGGAGATGGACATATGGAAAAAGAACATAGAGACCCAACTGGGTCAATTGGCGGCACAAATCCCTAGACCGTCCGGAACACTCCCTGGGCAACCCACTACAAATCCTAAGGGACAATCCGGGACGGGCCATGTCACAGCCATGCAATTGAGGAGTGGCACCAAAGTACATAAGCCACGAACGGAAACGGAGGAGAAAGCAACAGACCCAGTCGACATCGACACACCAGTCGATGTCGAACCTAAGGTCGATATCGACCACCATGTCGACCCCCTGGTCGATGTCGATGACACTGAAGAGCCTGAAAAGTCACAACAGATGTCAAAATCGACCCTATCAATCGATATCGACCCAACTCTAGTCGACATCGATGTTAAGCAGGCCCCTCCGACCACCGTTTTGGCCCCTCCACCAAAGAAGACGTTGCCATTCCCTTCCAAAGCATTGGAGGATCCCACCAAAGGTAAGTTTAGGCGCTTTGTAAAAATACTTCAAGGACTTAACGTTACTATCACTCTTACAGAAGCCCTAAGCGAGATGCCTGCCTATGTGCGATTCCTGAAAGACATCCTGAGCAAGAAGAGATCCATGGCAGAGATCGTAGAGGAGTGCTCAAAGATGGACTTCTCTGAGAAGAAGAGTGATCCAGGGAAGTTTGCAATCACCGTGGGACTTGGCCAACATCGCTACAAAGCCCTATGTGACCTAGGGGCAAGTGTAAGTCTCATGCCTCTCTCAATTTGGCAAAAGGTGAATATTGGCACACTTGAACTTGTGGACATGAAACTTTATATGGCTGACAACTCATTCGTCAGACCCACAGGTATAGTTGATGACGTTCCTGTAAAGGTAGGTAAGTTCTTTGTCCCTACTGATTTCATTGTATTGGAGATGCCTGAAGATCCTGTAGTGCCTATTATACTTGGTAGGCCTTTCTTAGCTACTGCAGATGCCAATATCAATGTACGTCGAGGGTTACTAACCTTTACTATAGGGAACGAAGTGATAGAATTCTCTTTCAACCCAACCATGAGCGAAACAAAGCACCTGGAGCAAGTAATCCTCTCGCCGGCTAAAGAAAAGCTTAGAAAATTTTTGTTGGCGAGGACGGAAACAACAAGCAGGGTCGACATCGACTGGAACCAGTCGATATCGACTAACAACATCGAAATTGACCCCGCTTGGTTGAAATCGAGTATGCCAGATCACTGCCAGGAGTTTAAGTATGGGGTCACAAAGGTCGACATTGACCCCCACATGTCGATATCGACCACAGCACTCGAAATCGACCCTCCTTAGTCGAAATCGACCACCCCTCAGCCCGAAGATTTCTGTTTCGGGCACAAACAGGTAAGCCCAGGTATGACTCCTAACCCTCCTCTATCCCTTATTGATGAATCAATTAAGCCCATTATTGATAATTCTACTAAAGAGAGGGACAAAGCTCCATGGTTTGCCTATATTGCTAAAGTTAGGTCAAGAAAGAGAAGAAAAGCGCCCAAAGAAGAACCTAACATCAAAGAAGCCTTGGTCGCCGAACTTAGCTACTACCAAAAGGACCTAGATGATCCAGGAGAAGGCTCAAGCTCAAAGGGTCCCTACATAAAAGGCTCGTGAAGAATTGACGGAGAAGTCGGCCTAGCGACTCAAAAATCTAGAGCGTGTACATAAAACTTTTAAATTTTTCGCATAGATGGTTTTTTAGGATTTAATTTTTGGCTTTTTGAACTTTTAAAACTAAGATAATTAGTGCTTTATCTATATTCCTAACCAAGATTTCAGGTTATCAAGCAAAAGGAACGACGAAGAAGAAAAGAAGCTTCTGCAGAGGCAGTCGAAATCGACCAGGCCAGTCAAAATCGACCCCCCCAGGGTCAAGCCACCTCCCGGAGTCGACATCGAGGACTCAGGAGCGAAAAAGAGAGGTCGATATCGACCCTAATACTTGATATCGACCCCAATCAGGCAGCCCTTGCCTTCATTTTCTTCCTCGATTTCGACAGATGCAGTCGACATCGACCACTGACCTAGATATCAACTTCTAGCATCGACTTAACCTGAAATCGACCTAAATCCGCAGGTTGCGCTGTGAGTTTCTCTCTACCCTTGTTCTTCTTTTTAATACAGTGAGGACACTGTATATTTTAAGTATGGGGTGGGGGAAAACATGTCTTATGGTCATAACTTGGTTTTCTTCTTCGCATTGCATTCATGTTTAAATTTTTTTTCTTAGTTTTACTTTTATAAAATGTCAAAAATACAAAAAAATGCATGTTTATTTTTAAGTTTATTTTTTTACCCTACTTAGATGTCCTATGATGAAAACTCAATAGCTGACTTGATCATGTAAACCCTATGGCATATTTGGATGGTTTATCCTAAGTCCTTAAAATTTTTATGTAGATTGTGAACTTGTGATGAAATTGAGCACATATGATCCTAGGCTAAAAAGCAAATCCAACAAAAATTATCCTTGTGAGAATTTTGACCTATAAGGAGAACATCAAAAACCCCTCCGCTTTCTTGAGTGAATTTACTCTTCCTATGCATCTCTAAATGTTGTGATAGTTATTCAAAACCAATGCATATATATGATTATGTTTACCAGAATTAAATGATGGAGGCATCTTTTAAGCCATTTTCATCCTCTCTTTACCTACCCTGCATTATCCTTGCTTGAAGCCAGAACATTAGCCTGAGCCTGAAATTGCAAACTCCACAAAATTATCCCTAGCCAAATTGAGCCTGACCCCCATTTGGGAATTGAGACTTAGATTGGCTGGACTAATGCCTTGTGGAAAGAAAAGAGCATAATGTCCAGTTTTGAGCAAGGAAATTATGGGTTGGTGTATATTTTCATCTTGTCATATTTTGTAAAAGGATTTTTTGGCTCACCATATAAATGCACAAAGCTTTAGTATTTATTTATTATTTCCGGAAAAAAAAATCCGAAAAAAAGAGATGTATATATATATATAGTGCATGAGCCAAAATCCTTAAGTCTTTTATTCATACAAATGTTATATTAGAGTTCGAAAGAAAGGTTGATAGTATGGTTTACATCTTTTAGTGCATCTCTAGAACATATTAACATAAAGATGAGTTGGGAAAGAGCATTATAGAGATTGAGCTTACATTGAAGAGTTATGGTTTGGGTATTGCAAGTGTTGAGATTTAGGAGTCTTGATTCCCGAATTATAAAAGCACCACATAGCCAAATAATTCCATACCCTTTTATTTCATACCAAGCCCCATTACAACCCCGCCGAATGGAGTCTTTTTTGAAGTCTTCCATTGAGCGAAAGTCCTCCTGATGATTCTTATTGCATTTTCATAATTGGTTGCGAAGTGGATTATTATAAATTGCAATGTTTATGAGATTGTATATGGAATTGAGTTGAGAGTTGATCTTCATAGCCTAAACACATGAGAGTTGAGTGCAAACATATTATCCCTGTGTAGTTGGATCAAAATTGCATATGCCTATGGATCGCCAAAATTTGTGCTATGACGTTAAATTCACTTGCTTTGCTTTGCTACCACTTATGATGTTGCTTTTGATAAAGGCGAAGACTTGAAGGATGTGTTGTAGGTGTTGGTTATTGCTTGGTTATTGCTTAAGGGAAAGCAAGTCTAAGTATGGGGTGTTTTGATGTACATATTTGTACCTTTGTTTATTGCATCTTTTGACTTCATATTTCATTCGATTTCCAAAGAAAAGTTTCAAAAGTATATAAACTTGTGTAAGAATGAGCTAAAGTATAAGAAATAGAGTCTGCACGAGTTTTGAGCTAACCATGCAGGAATTCGATGAAATCGGAGTCAAAACGAACAAGCCAAGTGAAGCTGAGAAGAGGTCGATATCGACTGGAGACATCGATATCGACCCTAGATTTCGACACGACTTCTGAGCATCAAGATAGGCCACACAGACCAGACAAGAAAGCCTCGATATCGACATACAAGCATCGATATCGACCATCGTCATAGACATCGACTGGAGCTGGACAAGTCGAGCAGAAACATAAGCATCGATATCGACCTCTGGTGTCGATATCGACCTTACCTCGACAGAAGATAAATCCGATTTTAAGACTCGGATTGTGAAGTCTATCATCAAAGCCATGAGTTATCTCGTTCTTTTAGATATTAGCAGTTGTTTATCATCTTTTACCTTTAAGTTTTATCAAAATAAAAGACCTATCCTAATTGGTCGGATAGAGTTCATAGTTTAGATAGGAGTTACAATCCTTGGATGGCGAGGATTAGTAGCCTATAAATAAAGCCCTAGGGGGATGGAATTCAATCATCTTTCAATCCAATTCAATTCACAAGCAAGTAATACCATCAATAGAGTTAGAGTTAGAGAGAAGTTTTAGGGTTTGACGTTTGCGAAAGTTGACGTTGAGTTGTAAAGCTTTGGAGTTTATTTTAATGCAAGTTTCTTCCTTTCAATCAACAATGAGTTCCATGATGAGAAGCGAGTAGTTCCCCAAAGCTCTTAGGGTCGGGGTGAGCCCGACGTTAGCCATGCGCGCTTGAGGTAAGTATTTGATGTCGATATCGTTGTGTCTATCTCTCCTCCTACGATTCTATGTTTAGTCCTAATCGAAAGAAAAGGGATTCATGCTAACAACTTGAGTTATAAACATAAAATTTGTAGAGACAATTAGGTTTATTTACAAGAGTAATCCTAAGAGTTGGTGTACGGCGAAAGCTTGTCCCTCGGGTGAAATAGCGCAATTGTCCGTCTTATTTATTTTATCGCATGCATTGGTTAATGTTGTGGTAAACCCTAATCCTAGGAGTTGCTTTTTTACATAGTTTATACACACAAAAACCCCTGTTTTATTTCTGTTCATTGCTTCTCTCCCCATTCTTAAATCTTCGGCCTTTCTTTGCCGACGAGAAACTAACCCACTGCAGGGAGACATCGATATCGACCCCAGATGTCGATATCGACCACTGAGTTCGTCGACAGTTTTCTGAGTCGACGACGAACATCGTTGCGGAGTTTGCTGAGCATCGATATCGACCCCTAGCATCGATATCGACCCTTCTGTATCGACTGGCAGTCTTCTGAGCCAGTCGATTTCGTGACTGACATCGATATCGACCCTTCCAGTCGATATCGACCACTTATTTTTGTCTCTGCAGGTCTTCTGTTGCAGAGAACATCGACAGCCGAGGTCAACATCGAGACCCAAGGTCGAAATCGAGGCTTTTGGTCGACGCAGACTTGAGATTTCCAAAGCTACTAGGATCCCGCTGACACGCCTCCTCGTGGATCGATCCTGACTACCCATCCACTACAACGGGAGGAAGTCTTGTAATTATTTTCTTAGGCCAGGAGTTGGTTTACGTTTATTACATCTTTATTATTTATAATTACTTGACATATCAAGCTTCCTGCAACAACATCTGTCGTCGGAGGTGAGCACGAGTTACTGCTTCTTGGAAGGAGTGATGCTGGCATTTGGCGGTTGCGGCTTCATCTTCGAATGGCGACCAGGGGCTCGAATGGTGCTCAGAAGGCTGATGTGGGTGCTTTGAAAATAAAAGGAAGGAGGGTGATGGTGGTGCCGGATGCTGTGAAGGGATGATGGTGGTGTTGAATGAACTGAAGGAAGTGAAGAAAGGAGGGTGGTGGTGGTGAAAAGTGAAAGCAAGGGGATGGTGTAGGGCTGCCAGATTTTGAAAGAGAGAGGGAGGGATGGTTTTGGGTGAATAGGTGCAGTGCAGAGCTGTTGGTTAGGATAAAGGGGGGTCTAACTAGCTAGTTGGTAGGGGTACTAGGGTGGCTAAGGCATTAATTGTGATGGAAGTCAACTTATATACCCGGAAATAAATCTTAAAACCCGCTTTCCGACCTTAACCCGACAGGATTAAAAATAAATTTAAAATAAATATTCGAATCCGAATTAAATAACAAAACTCAAAAATATTCTCAAGCCACAGAATGATAAAGCGGAAATAAATTCATTTCAAATCAAATATTAGGTTCATGCCGAAATTCGTCTCGAAAGAATAAAATAAATCGCTTGCTCGAGGACGGAAATCTTCGAAAATTTTCCTAGTTTTAGAAATTAAAAAAAATCTTAAATCGGAAATAAAATCTATAATTATAAAAATAATTTTACAAATCTCGGTCTTTACAAAAACAAAGGTTTTGAAGTTGTTGGGGAATCCACAACACTTGTGAACAACATGCTCCTGCTACTATGTATTCAGCCTCAATTGTGAATAGAGCAACTGAGTTCCGCCTTTTGGAATGCCAATTTATCAATGGTGAACCCAAAAGTTGACAACATCCAGATGTGCTTTTTCGATCAACTTTGTAACCTGCAAAATCTGCATCTGAATAGCCCACAATGTGAAAATTGCTTTGTCTAGGGTACCAAAGACTAAGGTCTTGAGTCCCATTCAAGTATCTAAAAATCTGTTTTACCGCAATGAGATGTGACTCCTTAGGGTCAGCCTAAAATCTCACACACATACACACACTAAACATAATATCTGGTCTAATAGCGGTGAGATATAGTAGTAAACCAATCATACCTAGATATTCTTTTTGGTTCACACTCTTACCATTCTTATCTTGATCTAGGGAAGGGTTGAGCTCATTTGCGTTTTGACAATCTTTGTTTGGTCCATTTTGTATTTCTTGAGCAAATCCCTAGTTTACTTACCTTGATTAAGGAAGATTCCTTTCTTATCTTGATGTACTTGTAGTCCAAGAAAGAATGTTAGTTCTCCCATAAGACTCATCTCAAATTCCCTGCACATAATATCAGAAAATTCCTTACAAAGGGAATTGTTTGTAGCTCCGAATAATATATCATTAACATAAATTTGCACAACTAGTAAATCCTTACCAATAGTTTTTATAAATAAGGTTTTCTCAAACAAGCCTCTTTTAAACCAATTTTCAAGAAGATATTTGGACAATCTCTCATACCAAGTCCTTGGAGCTTGTTTGAGACCATATAGAGCCTTGTCAAATTTATAAACATGATTTGAAAAATCTTCATTTTCAAAACCAAGAGGTTGTGCAATAAAAACTTCTTCCTCTAAAATACCATTTAAAAAGGCACATTTAACATCCATTTGAAAAAGTGTAATACCCATATAAGATGTGAATGCACGTAACATGTGAATAGCCTCTAACCTTGCTACGGGAGAAAAAGTCTCCACGTAGTCAATACCTTCCTCTTGATTATAGCCTTGAGCCACAAGTCTAGCTTTGTTCCGAATAATCTTGCCATCTTCATCCAACTTATTTCTAAAGACCCATCTTGTGCCAATAACGGATTGATGCTTGGGTCTTGGTGTAAGCGTCCATACCTTGTTCCTTTCAAATTCATGGAGCTCACTTTGCATTGCCATGATACAATCCGGGTCTTGAAGTGCTTCAGTAGGATTCTTTGGTTCTAAAAGAGACATAAACACATAAAAAGCCCACAAGTTCTTTATTTGAGATCTTGTTTGAATACCGAATGTTGGATTGGAGATGATGTTCTGGGTGGATGAGATGAAGATTGCTGATACTTTCTCCTTCTAGGCTCTTCAGGTGTTGAAGCTTCTCCAAGATCTTGAAGCTCATTTAAACCACTTGGTTCAGGCTCGGTGTTTCCTAAGTCAAGGCCTGCTTGAAATCTCTGTTCAATGTCTTGAACTTGTAGTTCAAGGTCTTGAACTTGTAGTTCAAGTTATTGAACTTGTAGTTCAAGGTCTTGAGACTGCTTGGACGTGTCTTGAATTTGTTCCTACTTGTTTCGATGTTAAGCCTTTTCTCCTTCTTCTCCATCGAAACCTAGATTTTCATGTTGATTCAAATTCAAATCTGCAAAGCTATCACTTAACACACCATTATTGCTTTCATAAAATATAACATGAATGCTTTCCTCGATAAGTCTAGTACGTTTATTGGAAACTCTATATGCTTTGTTATTTAGAGAATAACCAAGAAAAGTACCTTCATCACTACATGCATCAAATTTCCCAAGATTGTCTTCGCCATTGTCGTGAACAAAACATTTACATCCAAAGGGTTTGAAATACCAGACACTAGGCTTTTTTCCATTAAAAAGTTCATAAGGAGTTTTCTTTAAAATAGGACGAATCTAACAACTATTTAAGATGTAATTAGCCATATTAACAACCTCGGCCCAAAAGGATTTTGGCAAGTCATTTTATAAAAACATGGTCCTAGACATATCCTCCAAAGTGCGGTTCTTTCGTTCCACAAGCCCGTTTTGATGAGGCATTATAGGAGCCGAAAATTATGTGAAATCCCCTATTTTGCACAAAATAAATCAAACTTTAGTTGATCAAACTCACGCCCATTGATCGGTCGAAAACCAACACCCCGCAAGTGTACGATGTCGATTGTAGTAATCGAGTGTCGAATCTCAGGGACCGTGTGAATACCAATTGCAGAACCTCAACAATTTTACTAAGCCAAATAGAAGAATTGATTTTCGAATGAATAAGAAAAATAAGGGGAAGAAAGATGAAAAATTGCAAGTTTTTATGAATATATGATGAGAAACATTCCAGAGTCAGGGTTCACCACAACAATGCATCCTCGATAGACTATATAATTTTCATGCATGAACAAATTAAAAAGAGATATTTGAGGGTAAACCATCTAAATTCATTATCACTCAGCTTATGCCCGTTGCAATAACTATGTCCGTTTCAATTAATTATCACTCAGCTTACACTTGTTGCAAAATCAATCACGTTGGACTCTTTAAGCAATTAGACCCTAGCGAACAAATCGATCAAACAATCGCATGCGCGATCTGTGTAACCAACTCAAACCTAGGTTGTCTATGATAGTTTATTATCCTCAAGAGAATTAAATAGATTGCTCATAAACAATTCTCAAGTTCAATCCATGTTTTCCAATAAAATTAACAACTCTATCTATATATCCAATCTCAATTCGCAGCTGGCGCATGTTGAACATCAAAAGGATTCCAATCAATCATAGAATTAATCGGGTTAAGCACTCATGGATCAAATCAAACAAGTAATAGCTAGAGTTCATTCACGCAATCATACGCACATGTCTATCTCAGCATCGGTGGGATCACCCCAACCCCAGAACAAGAAAATTAGCCAGATATAGATTCAGCCACAATCAAAGAATTCATGATGAAAGAATATAAGACTAGATTAACAGTATGTATCTTGAATCCAGCAAAACAAACCTTCAAGAAGAAATCTCTAAAAAACCTAAAATTCTCAACGTCTGCAGCTAGGGTTCGTGAAAAGAAAATTAGACGTCCTCAATCTAACCCTCCTTCTCTCTCTATATTCCTCTCCAAACAAAAATATGTGAAAATAATCCTAAAAATAATAAAAATATCTTAAAAAAATCATCCAACAAAAAATAAAATCGAATAAAAAAATTCCCGACGAAATAACGCCGAAGAGAAGGGTATAGACTCAGCACTTTATGGTATCGACTCGATACTTAGCTACTGTAAAGTTTCTTTTCGCTCGGAAGGTGCAGGTATTGACTCGATATTCAAGGATATCGACTCGTTATGTCGTATTTTCTGCTCTGCTCATTGTACCATCTCGGAAGGTGTGAGTTCCGACTCGATACCGGTGGGTTCCGGGTCAATACGTTGACTCAGCATCAGCCTCTTGGCTCGAGTTCTACATATTTTTGGCCGAATTTGCAAAAGTGATGAACACAAAGGTTGTAGGTCTTTGAATCAGCTTTCCAACAAGCTATGGAACATCTCGATCCGAATTTTTTCGAGCACAAACAACTCGTTTTCCTAAGACGTGCCAAGCAGGAGCTGTCCGAAAAACGTCGATTCATCAATAAACTCTTCTTAGCTTGATTATTAGCACTTGAGACCGCTATGCAAGGCTCTTTCGGTGTCTATGAATATCTCAAACTTGGCTTTAATGAATCTTATTCCATCATGATTCCAAATTGACATCGAACAAGCTCTAAAATCACCTGAAACAAATAAAACTCGAGTGTAGACCGCTATTCTATAAACTAAACCAAAACCTATATAAAAGACATGCAAAACATATAAAAATGACATAGAAACGACTATAAACTATTCCATATAACACGTAGAATATGATGATATCACCCATGATCACTTCTAATAGAAACAATAGGCATGGTTTTCAAAGTTTTTAATTCCTTACATAGTTTTGAAAATTCAAATAAAGCCTCTGATTTTTCTCTAAAAAACGAAACCCAAGTAAAACGAGAGTAATCATAAACAATGACAAGAATGTATTGCTTACCCTTGGGAGACTTGACACGCATAGGACCACATAAATCCATATGTAATAATTCAATAGGGCGAGAAGTACTTACTACCTTGGCTTTTTGGGTTTAAAAGACCCCCGAGTTTGCTTACCTCGTGAGCATGCATTGTATAGCTCATCTACCTTGAAATTCAAGTCTGGAAGACAATGAACCAAGTCGCTTGAACGAATTTTATTCATGGTGTGCATACTAACATGTCCAAGTCTTTTGTGCCAAAGCCTTGGATTGTCTGTCAAGGCATTGAGTCACTTCAAGCTTGTTCCTGCATCTTGGTTAGTACCACTACAAAAAAATTGCTTTAGAAACGGCTCTTTACCGTCGCAAATAGTAGGTTTGTCGTCGCTAAAAAACCTTTGCGACGGCTAAGCGACGGCAAATCGTCGGTCGCTAGCTCTAGGGTAGCAAAAAGTCTTAAGCGACGGTATGTTACCGTCACATAAATTTTGGCCAAATTGTTCTATATACCTTTTACCGCCCTTTTTTCCGCCTTTTTCCTTTCTGGTGCCACATGAGTTTTTGCGACGGTAAGCGTGCCGTTGCTAATGGGTTTATTTTTTTTAAAAAAAAAGACCTAAATGAGAAACAATTTTATTTATAGTAGCCTATGCGGGATTTGAACCCGCATTTTTGTGCTTGAACACATCGCTCTACCATTTGAGCTAATAGGCTTAATAATCAATTAGAGCGACTCTATTCTCTTATTCATCTATGATTCATTATACACATCACTCTACCCCTTTCCAATCGTTCATACGTGACCATCCTAAAAATTGTATTTCAACAAATAAATAAATAAATAAATGAGTGATTTTCCAACCAGCAAGTGATTAAATTACCTGGATCCAAAAACAAACAAAAGTACACAACTCATAATTTATTTGCTAGATTATTCACTTCCCTCAACCTTAAAATTTATTCCCATCAATCAACTTTCCTCAACATAAATACACCTAAAGACATAGCACATGCTCACTGTCAACACAAATCACCTAAAACAGTAGCTCAACCAACCAATTGGCAATAGCTTTAACAAGTTCAAGGAAACACTTTAAGAATTCCATATTGGAAGTAAATGATGCAAGAAAAGTGTCGAAAGAAAAAAGACATTAATATATCTAACGAAACTTCATTATTCCTTTACAAGTATATACTCTTGAAGAGCCCAAGCAAAGGTTAAGGCCATCCTATATATATATATATATATATATATATATATATATATATATATATAAAAATTAAGTTTGTCACATATGCCAAGAGGAGAACTTCTATTTTTAGATTAAAAAAAACAGCTAATTGATAAATCCACTCAGGTAGCAAAGAGAATAAGAGATGAAGAACTCACCATTATCGTGCTTGGCCATGATTTTCTAAAGCTTCATCGGCCTTGCCTCACAAAATCCTGAACAAATCTATTGGAAGATTGAAGTTAAAATCTTTTTGATAATGACCAAGGCTAGACTAGTTCATAGAATAAAAATAAAATGCAAATGACTCCTTAACTATCACAAGTGGTCTTCCTATAAAGAGGAACCACCATTGGGGATTTTGGACGTGTTTGTATCTTTGATCCTTTGCAGTATGCAATAAGTATCATATTTTTCAAGACTCTCGGTTTACTCCTAGAAATCATAAGCAACCTAGGTCACATCTCCATAAGAACGCACTAGTGAGTTGTACATTGCAGAGACAGAAAAGCAATGCTAAGAAAATTCCATGGATGAAACCATACTGAAAAACAAGATCATAACAATAGTTAGCTTATAGTCGAGCTATATCATCTAAATACTTTAAACGATTGATAATAAAAACATAATTTCAAAATCACAACACAAAAGTAAACGGTTTCAGAGCTATATATCATTCAAGCTTATTAGATATCGTGACAAGGTAGACGATCCTTTATTGAAAAAATCATTCTCCCTAGAAAAATTAAGATCAGACAGTTGCATTATTCAACCTTCTCATGTAAAAATAAAAAACAGAGGTACAATAACAGACTGAATAAGATGGTGCTTGTGTATCAAAGAAAAAGTAAGATGAATAAAAAATGGACTTAATAAGATGGTCTCATAATAAAACAAAATAATCTTATATTAGTTCTAGAAATGAAAGGTAGTGGGAGGCCATTACTCTTAATTCATTATGTGCAGTAGAGTATTTCAGATGCTCAAACACCCCCCCCCCCCCCCCAAAAAAAAAATCTTGCCATGTGCCTATCAAGATCGATATCTTTCCTCTCACACTTAAATCTGGCTGGAAATGATGTTTCCGACCGATGAGTCATACTTGCAAAAAGAAAAGATGAGGAAAATGGTCTAAATTGAATATATACATGAACTGATAAAACAAAATACCTTTTTAATTCTTTGCTATTTTAACCATGCCACTCAAGATACTACACTCGATAATTGCTTCTTCCCAAAGATGTCTAGCTAACACCTAAAACCATAAACATAATAGAACAATTTTCCATAATCACATTTACATATTTTATCAAATTATGTTTCTTTTTAGAATAACATGTTATCATAAGCTTGTGACTTACGGTTCTTTTTAGCACCACATTTACATATTTTACCTTTGAGAAAACTCAGAATGAGCAAATAAGCTTGTGCTTTTTGCATTGTAACGGTTAGCAAAAAGAGCTTGAAACAAAGAAGACTCCATATGTTAAATTATGAGAATGAGAATAATAGCAAGGAAATTCAAACGAATGAAATGAACACTTTAAATAGAATAGAGGCCAAAAGGTTAATTAGCACTGATATATTACATAATTGTTGTATTTCACTGAGAAACTTACTAGAGCTAATCCTTTTTTCTTTTCTGTGTGTGTGGATTTACCGGGGCAAATCTTGTCATCGTATAATGTAAGCTAACTTCATATGAGCATTTAATGCAACATGTAGCCATAATTAGCAATTCACAAATTAGACTATCATATTCACAACAAGACAATCCTACATAACTAAAATGTGATCAAGTGAATGGACAACAACATCAGACTAAATCGAGCAGAGTCCCAAGATGCAAATTCTGACAGCTTAGTCCCATTGACATAGCAAATTCAGGTGAAAAACTAATTTTAAATCTCATACTAAGAGCATCCCCAAGAGATTCCCTATCTTCATTTTTTGGAGAATATTGAGATGGTTTTTGGTCCAAGAGCTTCCCCATTATGTTCTCCAAAATAGAGAATGGAGAGAAAATATGGAGATCATTCCCTAAATTTGGAGAAAACTCTATATATTTTGGGGTGAATTCTAAAATGGAGAAGCTGTTGGAATGAGATAACATATTCAGAATATTTTACTTATAATTCTCTATTTTGGAGATTATTTTAGGGAAGCTCTTGGGCATGGTCTAACAAGGCTACCAACAAGTTATCCCCAATTGAATAAATTAGCAGCCTAGAAGAAAATATGGAGACCACATACTTGCACTAACCTGAGGCGAATTCGGAATCTGAGTTAATTCAGATTCTAAATTCACATAGATGCGGTTGAGAGACAGGCGGAGATGCGTAGTAGAATGATGGTGGCCTGGGCAAAAAGACGGGGGAACGGGTGTTGTGAGAAGGGCCGAGAGACGCCGAAGAATCACACGAGAGGAGGAGCGAGGCGGAAAGAACTGAGAATGATGAGAGGGCTGCGAGTTAGTGTTCCTGCTCCCAGAGATAGTCTCTCTTGACTTACTCTCATGCTTTCACAAGATCTTAGGGCCCGTTTGAAAGGGTATATAGATATATGATATAGGCTATGGGGATGAGATATAGATATCAAGCTATCGGTATTGGGTATGGATATGGGATTGATATCTATATCTTATATACGCTATTTGGAAATGGTATATAGATATCACAATTACAAACAAAAATCAAAACACCACTAAAAAACAAATTAGGAACCCCTAATGTTCGAACCCTAATTCGAATAGAATCCATACAGATGTCTTTAGGGTTCGAAAATTCGAATAGAATCCCTAAGCTCGTTCCCCATTTTGCAAGAAGGAGAACAGGTGCATTTCGAATCAAACAATCCCTCAATTTCGAAAAAAAAATTCAAACAGAAATTTCTGCAGAAATTTGCAGAAATTTCAACCATATGCAAATAGATGCAAAAAAAAAATTCGAGCAGAAGTGACAGATGCAAGAAGGAAATTGAAGAAGAAGAAGGAGAAGAAGCAAAAAAAATTCGAGCAGAAGTGGCAGATGCAAGAAGGATATTGAAGAAGAAAGAGGAGAAGAAGAAGTCTCCAACTGCTCGTACATCTCTCTCAAAAATCCTATAGCCCCCAATTTCTGGAGATATCCAAAACTAGAAAATCTCTTTGAATTAGTATATAGGGATATAGGATTGATATCCATATACTAATTGGGATAAATATACCAAACAAGGGATATAGATATTGGGCTTTCTATACCCATAGCCTATATCTATATACCCATCCTAAAGAAGTCCTTACTCTCCTTCAAGTTCTTCTTTGCTCATAGATTGGATCTCGTGCTCAATAATCGCTCCAAAGATGGCTCGCACTCGAGGTATCCCTCTTTGGAGCTTATTCCGATGAGTACTTGTCCGCCATGGAAGCTCCATCGAGCTCTAACACTCGATCTCCAGAGACGGCCGCCCTTGGTCGATCTCTCAAACCCTAACTCCTCTATGCAGCAACTTATGGAGTTGGATAATTGAGAGGAGCGGCTGAGTGGGTAGGGTTATTCATTCCTTTCTTCCAAATTCTTTCGTTTTTAATAAAAATTAGCAACGACAAATACTACTAGTCGTCGCAAATGTTACAAAAAGAGGGACAGCGACGTCGACCGTCGCTTAACCCGTGGCAAAAACACCCCATTAGCAACGGCAAAACCATGTCGTTTCTAAACTAGTGTAGCTAAAGCAATTTTTTTTTTGTAGTGTACACATAGAATAAGCATTAGTACACCTAGGGGCGGTGAGTATAAGATCTCCAGATTTTTTATTTTTGACTTGACTTTTTTCAGAATAAAAAACAACAATATTACCTTTGTCGTACAGTTGAGAAATGCTAGGCAAATTATATTTCAAACCTTCCACAAGAAAACGTCATCAATATAATTAGAGGAATCCTTACCGATTTTACCTATTCCAATTATGTTACACTTTCCTTTATCACCAAGAGCAATTGTTGCAGTGGATTGCTTCTTCAAATCGAAAAATAGTGACTTTTTTCCATTCATGTGTCTTAAACAGCCACTATCAAGTATCCATTTGTATTCCTTGGTCTTGGTGATATCTTGCAAAACAACCAAATTCAACCTTTCCGGCTAGACCAAATCGTGAACTTGGATTCATAGTTGGGAGGGACCATGTTTGGTGGTCTAGTCCCTTTAGAAACCCAAATTTGCTTTACATGTTCTCTCAAACATAATGGAAAAGTGTTACGAATTATATAAGGGTCATTTCTACGATAAGGGAAAGTAGTCTTGACATGACCCATCTTACAACAAAAATGATAACTAGGTGTGCGCCAATTCCCTTTGGCTTTCACAAAAGTGGTAGGAACTTTTTTTGGAAATTTTTTGTTGTAACCGATACCACTCTTGTTAAGGGAAGATTGGTGTTCGCCCAACATCCTATCAAGATTGGCCTTGGACTGAGTGAAATGAACAAGTGATGTATGCTGGTCTCTACACGTCTCAGCCAACTTGATATTTTCTTTCTCTAAGTCCTCATTATAATGCCTTAGAGAAGAAAGACTTTGCTTTAAGATAAAATTTTCTGACTCCAAGGTCTTGACTTTAGTGTCAAGGGCTGACTGAGAGGCTTTGAGATCTTTCAACTCCAGCGACATTTCACTCATGCACTTCTCATGTTCCAAGAGTCTTTCTTTCAAGGTGTTAGTTTCATTAATAAAATTTTCTTCATTCAATATCATATTTTGCAAAAATTCATATAACACAACAGAGGGACTCGAATTCAGATTTCTCACCATTGCTCCTAGATTTTTTTAGGAGTTTCTTCTTGATCGGCCATAAGGCATAGATTACCCTGTTCATTCTCGAATTCTTATTCACTTGATGAATCTGAATCGCTCCATGCAGCAACCATGGCCTTCTTCTTTCGGTTGTCCTTTCTAAATTTGTCCTTCTTTTATGGACAATCCTTGACTAGATGTTCTGTATCACCGCATTCAAAGCAAGCCATAGATTTAGTCTTTTTATTGGAATTGTAAGACTTACCTTTGTATTTTGATGAGCCATTGTACTCTCGGTTGGCGAATTGTTTTTTCATCTTATGTATTCGTGCTAGCCCTCTGGTGATCAATGCAAAGGGATCCTCTTCATCTTCACTGTTGTCATCGTCTGAAAAAGCTTCTTCTTTCTTAGCTTTGAGGGCCAAATTCTTCACACTAGAGGCGACTTCCCCATCTTCCTATCCAAGGATCATCTCGTGGGTAATGAGCTTACCGAGGAGATCATCTAAGGGTAGAGTTGAAAGGTTCTGTGCTTCCTCTATTGCGGTTACCTTTGGTCCCCATTTAGCTTTCGACAAGCTTCTTAAGACCTTTCTAACTTTTTCTTCATATGTGAAGATTTTGTCGAGTGAATACAAATTGTTCACGATCTGCATAAACCTTGTGAACATTTTTTTCACAATCTCAGTGGGCAACATCTTGAATAGCTCATATTGGCGCAGAAATATGCTTATCTTTGTCTCCTTCACTTGGCTTGTACCTTCGTAAGTCACAACCAATTTATCCCAGATTTCTTTGGCACTCCTGCAAGATGAAACACGGTTAAATTATTCAGCATTTAAACCACAATACAATAATTTCATGGCTTTGTAGTTATTGGCCACATTCTCCAAATCGGTTTGGTTGAACTCGCTCTCGTCCTTAGCCACCATGACTCCTGCTGAGTTAAGCTTCTGAGGTACTTTGGGTCCCTTTTTCACAATGTCCCAGAGCTCCATGTCTTGATTGATGATGAACATTTGTATCAAGGACCTCCAATGGACAAAGTTATCACCATAAAAGAGAGGTGGACGATTGGCTGATCTTCCTTGAGTGAAGCCTCCATCACCTACAATACTCATGAATCATCTCACGGATGGTTAAATCGAATAAATGTGAGTTAACCTCTGATACCAATTGAATAACAGAGTAGCTAATGTAAATAAGAATAACATAAATACTCTAGAAGGGAGGGGGTAAATAGAGTATGGAAGTTTCTCGCAAACTTTCTATAGACGCTACTTTAAGGGTTTTGAAACTGATCTCAAGATCTTGAACTGAATGTCAGTGGTCTTGAGATAAGTCAGTAACGTGTTTTGCTATGAAAATTGAATGTTAATTAAGTGTGGAAATAAAATATAAAAAACACATGAATTGTTAACGAAGTTTGGCTATAACCAGCTTACGTCTCCGCCTAGGGTTATCCAACCCGTAGGATTCAAACAAATCTTATTTCTCTTTTCCTTGTGAGTCCTAGATACAACCTAAAATAATTTCCCTTCTTCTGCCTCTCGAAGCCTTACCCGCTTCTATGTAGTCAACCCAAATTTCAGAGAAATAAAAGCCCATCTTCACACCGAAGTGTTGATACGTTTGAGTATATGTTACTCTTAGTATAACGGGGATTGACTTATGCTATAACTGTTGTAACGATCGGATTATTTCTTGTCTCTCAAAAGATAGAATGATTACACCAAAAAGAGAAAAGAAAAACTAAGAACAATAGATGACAATGATGTGCAGTGGAGAATGTTTTTCTTGCAATGAGAGCTAGAGAGATGTATTTTTTATTTTTCAGTGCAGCTTTATTTGTATGCTTAGAAACTCAATTAGCCGTTTGAGCCTCTTCAATGCAGCCAAATGTGTGCCACAAAATTCTCTCCAAACTTTCAAATTTGAAACTTATAAAGCATAGCCTTCTCCACGCCATTTCAATTTCAGAGGATCGGATCTTATAACAACGTGAAAGTACTCCCAGATTATCGGTAAACATCTCATTCGAATTTAAAATAAAATCGCTTTAGTTTTTTCCCAGAAAATAGCGTATGTGGGTATATCTCTCTTATTGCTGGGTAAAACCTACACATGTTAGTTTTAGAACAACTATATGGATAAGCTCTAGAAATATTGAATATGAATTTAATTCCTGCAAATGTTATCAAGAACCAAATCTAACAAAACACAATGAAACAATTAATCCCTTAAACCTTAGCCGAAGTCATTAGATTTAAATCAGACTTTAAATCTAATACAAAATATGTAAAGGAATTAATATACTAATTTGTATGAAATTCTACCTTTCATCTTTGTCTTTCATCATCCCTGCAAAATATAGGTTATACACATTTGTATGATTTCATCAAGGGAGTTGATGTACATATTTGTACCTCTTTTTATTGCATCTTTTGACTTCATATTTCATTCGATTTCCAAAGAAAAAGTTCAAAAGAATATAAAATTGTGTAAGAATGGGAAATAGAGTCTACACGAGTTTTGAGCTACCCATCCAGGAGTTCGAGTGAAATCGGAGTCAAAATGGAGAAACCAAGGAGAGCAGAAGAGAGGTCGAAATCGACCTTAAACATCGACATCGACTACAGTACATCGACACAAAACTAGGTGTCGAGACAGACCGATGCACAGCAGAGAAAAACATTCGATATCGACCTTACATCATCGATATCGACCACCACATAGACATCGAGTGGAGATAGACAAGTCGAGCAAGAACACAGACATCGATATCGACCTCTATCGTCGATATCGATCTTATTTCGACAGAAGATAGATTCGATTTCGAGACTCGAATTATGAATTCTATCCTCTAGGCCACGGATTATCTTGTACTTTTAGATAGTTTGCAGCTGAGATTTATCTTTACCTTTAAGTTTTATCAAGTTGTTTAAAGTTTTATCAAAATAAAAGACCTATCCTAATTGTTTGGATAGAGTTCATAGTTTAGATAGAAATTACAATCCTTGGATAGCAAGGATTAGTAGCCTATAAATAAAGCCCTAGGGGCTGGTTTGTTAGGAGAATCCAAGCAAGAAAGACAATAGCAATAGGCAATATAAAGTTAGAGTTTTAGTTTTGAGCTTTAAAGTTTCAAGCGCTTACGATAGTTGGCGTTGAGATTGTAAAGATTCAAAGTTTTCCATTTATGCAAGTTATTTCAATTCAAAGCATGTCTACGTTCAACATATGCGAGTAGTCCCTCAAAGCTCTTAGGGTCGGGGTGAGCCCGACGTTAGCCATGCGTGCCTGAGGTAAGTGTTATATGTTGATATTGTTGTGTCTATATCATCTCCTACGATTCTATGTTTGGTCCTAATCGAAAGAAAAGGGATTCATGCTAACAACTTGAGTTATAAACGTAAAATTGGTAGATACAATTAGGTTTATTTGCAAGAGTAATCCTAAGAGTTGTTGTATAGCGAAAGCTTGTCCCTCGGGTGAAATAGCGCAATTGTCCGTCTTATTTATCTTATCGCATGCATTGGTTAACGTTGTGGTAAACCCTAATCCTAGGAGTTACTTTTTATATAAGTTAATTCACCAAAAGCTCTGTTTATTTCTGTTCATCGCATCCTCATCCATCCTAAAGTCTTCGGCCTTTATTTGCCGACAAAAGCTAACGACTTTGTAGGAGAAGACATCGATATCGACCCAAGACGTCGATATCGACCACTGAGTTCGTTGACAGTTTTCTGAGTCGACGACGATCATCACTGCTAAGTTACTGAACATCGATATCCACCCCCCAACGTCGATATCGACCACCTGTGTTGACTCGCAGTCTTATGAGCTAGTCGATTCCGTCTGCTAACATCGATATCAACCTTCCCCTGTCGATATCGACTGCTTGTTTTTATCTCTGGAGGTCTTCTGTTGCAGAAAGGATCGACAGCCGACGTCGACATCGATCACCAAGGTTGAAATCGAGGCTTCTGGTCGACGTAAGACATGAGATTTCCAACGCTACTAGGATCCCGCTGACACGCCTCCTCGTGGATTGATCCTGATTACCTTTCCACTACAACGGGAGGAAGTCTTGTAATTATTTGCATAGGCTAGGAGTCGGTTTCCATTTATACATCTTTATATTTGTATTTGAGATACTCGACGTCCTCCTACTAACAAATTGGCGTCGTTGTCGGGGAGGCAATCAATCGCGCCCTAGTAGTCTATCTCACGTTTCTATCTAGTTTGGCTTTGCAGGTGTATGCGACGCGCTGATCGCCCACCTGAATTTGAAGGAGTAGACGACCCTGAGCGCTACTTCCAACTAAGAGTCCAAGCTCAAAGAATCATGGCAGACAACGCGAACCAGGCTGAACTAATTGAGCAACTAAAGAAGCAGGTTGAGGACTTAACAACTAGAGAGGCGGTACTTAAAGAGCGTGCTGATAGGGAGGAGGAAGGCCGGAGGCAAATAGAAGCCCAAATCAATGCCCTCCCTCGGAATGCCAAGCAATATATGCACCCCGCTCTCACAGTGCCTGAATCGGCGATTCTTATCCCTGCCTCTAATTTTGAAATTAAACCTAACTTCCTCACTGAAATAAGAAGGCATCAATATGAAGGAAAACCTAATGAATGCCCTATGGCACATATATCGACCTTCTTAGACCTCTGTGATACTATTGCTGATGGACAGAGTCTTGAATATGTCCAACTAAAAGCTTTTCGTTGGTCTCTTACAGGAAAAGCATTGCAGTGGTTGGAGAGCTTAGCCCCAAGATCGCTCCGCACCTGGAATGAAGTCAAGGACGCGTTCCTCAACAAGTTCTTCCCTCCTTCTAAGACGGCGTTGATCTGACAGAAAATCACGGCTTTCAAACAAAAGCTTGGTGAGGCTCTGGCGACTGTTTGGGAAAGGTTTAAGGACCTACTACGATCGTGCCCGACGCATGGCCAACCACCGTACGTAATTCAGGAGATTATCTACAATGCTCTTGATGCTGCAACCAAGGAGAGGATCAATACCTACACCGCCTATGGCTACCTTGAACTCGCTCCACAAGAGGCTTGGGAGACCATAGAGAGGTTGGTGGAGTTCGACAACACATATGGGACTCCTGAGGCTTCCGACACCATCATCGTCGAGGCCTGCCCCATCTATGCCCTTATATGAACCCTCCAAGGTAATCGATCCGGACGTGAAGGAGCAATTCCATAGAGATCAACTTTGAAAGCTCCAAAAGCAAGTGAGGTTCCTTTCAGCGAACCAAGATTGCATTGAATGCGGATAGGAGCGGCATACCACCATCGAGTGCCCTCATGCTGAACAAGTACAACTAGCGGAGACTCACCAAGAGGCGCGCTACATGAGGGGTCCCAATCACCAATATTGGGGAGACCAAAGGTTCCATCAACAACAAAGGAACCCGGTTAACCCTAGGGACCCCCCGCCTTATAGAGCTCCTGGGCACCCGGAGAGGGACCAACGGAAGGATGATCTACAACTTGTGCTGGATGAAATCAGGCGGAATCAGGCTAAGAATGATCAATCCAACAATGTAATCCATTCTCAACTCAATCACCTTACCACAAGGATTGGGGAGATGGATATTTGGAAAAAGAACGTAGAGACCCAACTGGGTCAATTGGCGGCACAAATCCCTAGACCTTTCGGAACATTCCCTGGGCAACTCACTACAAATCCTAAGGGGAAATCCGGGACGGGCCATGTCGCAGCCATGCAATTAAGGAGTGGCAACAAAGTACAAAAGCCACGAACGGAATCGGAGGAGAAAGCAGCAGATCCAGTCGACATTGACAGCCCAGTCGATGTCGAGGAAGACGTCGATATTGACCCCCTGGTCGACACCCAGGTCGATGTCGAGGCCACTGTAGACCCTGTGGAGCCACAACAGAGGTCAACATCGACCATTCCAGTCGATATCGACCAGATCCCTGTCGACGTCAATGTCCAGCAAGCCCCTCCGACCACCATTTTGGCCCCTCCGCCAAAGAAGACGTTGCCATTCCTATCCAAAGCATTGGAGGATCCCACCAAAGGTAAGTTTAGGCACTTTGTAAAAATCCTTCAAGGTCTTAATGTTACCATTCCTCTTACAGAAGCCCTAAGCGAGATGCTCGCCTATGTTCGATTCCTCAAAGACATCCTTAGCAAGAAGAGATCCCATGGCAGAGATCGCAGAGGAATGCTCAAAGATGGACTTCCCAGAGAAGAGGAGTGATCCAGGGAAGTTTGCAATCACCGTGGGACTTGGCCAACATCGCTACAAAGCCCTATGTTACCTAGGGGCAAGCGTAAGTCTCATGCCTCTCTCTATTTGGCAAAAGGTAAACATTGGGGCACTTGAACCTGTGGACATGAAACTCTATATGGCTGACAATTCATTCGTCACACCCACAGGTATAGTTGATGACGTTCCAGTAGAGGTAGGTAAGTTCTTTGTGCCTACTGATTTCATTGTATTGGAGATGCCTCAAGATCCTGTAGTACCTATTATCCTTGGTAGGCCTTTCTTAGCTACGGTTGATGCCAATATCAATGTACGTCGAGGATTACTAACCTTTACTATAGGGAACGAAGTGATAGAATTCTCTTTCCACCCGACCATGAGCGAAACAAAGCACCTAGAGCAAGTTGTCCTCTCGCCGGCTAAAGAAAAGCTCAGAAAATTTTTGTTGTCGAGGACGGAAACAGCAAGCAGAGTCGACATCAACTGGAACCAGTCGATATCGACTAAAAACATCGAAATCGACCCCCTTGGTCGAAATCGAGTATGCCAGATTATTGCCAGGAGTTTAAGTATGGGGTCACAGACGTCGACATCGACCTCCACATGTCGACATCGACCAACGCACTCGACAACGACCCACCTTGGTCGAACTCGACAACCCCTCAGCCCGAAGGTTTCTGTTTCGGGCCTAAACAGGTAAGCCCAAGTATGACTCCAAACCCTCCTCTGTCCCTTATTGATAAATCAATTAAGCTAATTATTGATAAATCAACTAATGAGAGGGTCAAAGCTCCATGGTTTGCCTATATTGCCAAAGTTAGGTCACGAAAGACAAGGAAAGCGCCCAAAGAAGAACCTAACGATGAAGAAGCCTTGGTCGCCGAACTTAGATATTACCAAAAGGACCTAGATGATCTAGGAGAAGGCTCAAGCTCGAAGGGTCCCAATATAAAAGGCTCGTGAAGAATTGATGGAAAAGTCAGCCTAGCGACTCAAAACTCTAGAGCATGTATATAAAACCTTTAAATTTTTCATAGATGGTTTTTAGGATTTTATGATTTTTAAACTTTTGAAACTGAGATAATTCGTAGCTTTATCTATACTTCTAACAAAGATTTCAGGTTGTTAAGCAAAAGAAACGACGAAGAAGAAAAGAAGCTTCTGCAGAGGAAGTCGAAATCGACCAGGCCAGTCGAAATCGACCCCCCCCCCCCAAGGTCAAGCCATCTCCTAGAGTCGACATCGAGGACTCAGGAGCGAAAAAGCAGAGGTCGATATCGACCATAATCATCGATATCGACCTTCATCAGGCAGCCCTTGTCTTCACTTTCTTCCTCGACTTCGATAGATGCAGTCGACATCGACCACTGATATAGATATCGACTTTTAGCATCGACCTAACCTGAAATCGACCTGAATCCGCAGGTTGTGCTGTGAGTTTCTCTCTACCCTTGTTCTTCTTTTTAATACAGTGGGGACACTGTATCTTTTAAGTATGGGGTGGGGGAAAAACATGTCTTATGGTTCGCATTGCATTCATGTTTAAATTTTTGTTCTCAGTTTTACATTTATAAAATGTCAAAAAAATCCAAAAAAATAGAAAAATGTCAAAAATACAAAAAAAATGCATGTTTACTTCTTAAGTTTATTTTTAAACCCTACTTAGATGTCCTATGATGAAAACTCAATAGCTGACTTGATCATGTAAATCCTATGGCATATTTGGATGGTTTAGCCTAAGTCCTTAAAATTTTTTATGTAGATTGTGAACTTGTGATGAAATTGAGCACATATGATCCTAGGCTAAAAAGCAAATCCAACAAAAATTATCCTTGTGAGAATTTTGGCCTATAGGGAGAACATCAAAAATCCCTCCGCTTTCTTGAGTGAATTTACTCTTCCTATGCATCTCTAAAGGTTGTGATAATTATTCAAAACCAATACATAAATATGTCTATGTTTACAAGAATTAAATGATGGAGGCATCTTTTAAGCCATTTTTATCCTCTCTTTACCTACCCTGCTTTATCCCTGCTTGAAGCCGGAAAATTAGCATGAGCCTGAAATTGCAAACTCCACAAAATTAACCCTAGCCGAATTGAGCCTGACCCCCATTTGGGAATTGAGACTTAGATTGGCTGGACTAATGCCTTGTGGAAATAAAAGTGCATATTGTCCAGTTTTGAGCAAAGAAATTATGGGTTGGTGCATATTTACATTTTGTCATATTTTGTAAAAGGATTTTCGGCTCAACATATAAATGCACATCTTTTTTTAGTATCATTCATCATTTTCGTCAAAAAAAATCCGAAAAGAGAAAAAAAAAAGAGAGATATATATATATGTAGTGCATGAGCAAAGATCCTTAAGTCCTTTATTTATTTCATACAAGTGTTACATTTTTTAGAGGCATATTAGAATTTGAAAGAAGGGTTGATAGTATGGTTTACATCTTTTAGTGCATCTTTAGAGTATATTATGGAAAGATGAGTTGAGAAAGAGCATTATGGAGAATTGAGCTTGGAAAGGGCAACATTGAAGAGTTATGGTTTGGATATTGCAAGTTTTGAGATTTAGGAGTCTTGATTCCAGAATTATAAAAGCACCACATAGTCAAATAATTCCATACCCTTAATTTCATACCAAGCCCCATTACAACCCCGCCGAATGGAGTCTTCTTTGAAGTCTTCCATTGAGCGAAAGTCCTCCTGATGATTCTTATTGCATTTTCATAATTGGTTGCGAAGTGGATTTTTATAAATTGCAATGTTTATGAGATTGTGTATGGAATTAAGTTGAGAGTTGATCTTCATAGCCTAAACACATGAGAGTTGAGTGCAAACACATTATCCCTGTGAGGTTGGATCAAAAATTGCATATGCCTATGGATCACCTAAATATGTGCTATGACGTTAAATTCACTTGCTTTGCTTTGCTACAGCGTATGATGTTGCTTTTGACAAGAGCGAAGACTTGAAGGGTGTGTTGTAGGTGTTGGTTATTGCTTGAGGACAACAAGTCTAAGTATGGGGTGTTTTGATGTACATATTTGTACCTCTTTTTATTGCATCTTTTGACTTCATATTTCATTCGATTTCCAAAGAAAAGGTTTAAAAGAATATAAACTTGTGTAAAAATGGGCTAAAGCACAAGAAATAGAGTCTACACGAGTTTTGAGCTAACCATGCAGGAATTCAAGTGAAATCGGAGTCAAAACGAAGAAACCAAGGAGAGCAGAAGAGAGGTCGAAATCGACCTTAAACATCGACATCGACTACAGTACATCGACACAGAACTGAGTGTCGAGACAGACCGATGCACATCAGAGAAAAACATTCGATATCGACCTTACATCATCGATATCGACCTCCACATAGACATCGAGTGGAGATAGACAAGTCGAGCAGGAACACAGACATCGATATCGACCTCTATCGTCGATATCGACCTTATCTCGACAGAAGATAGATTCGATTTTGAGACTCGGATTATGAATTCTATCCTTAAGGCCACGGATTATCTTGTACTTTTAGATAGTTTGCAGCTGAGATTTATCTTTACCTTTAAGTTTTATCAAGTTGTTTAAAGTTTTATCAAAATAAAAGACCTATCCTAATTGTTTGGATAGTGTTCATAGTTTAGATAGAAGTTACAATCCTTGGATAGCAAGGATTAGTAGCCTATAAATAAAGCCCTAGGGGCTAGTTTGTTAGGAGAATCCAAGCAAGAAAGACAATAGCAATAGGAAATAGAAAGTTAGAGTTTTAGTTTTGAGCTTTAAAGTTTCAAGCGTCTACGATAGTTGGCGTTGAGATTGTATAGATTCAAAGTTTTCCATTTATGCAAGTTATTTCAATTCAAAGCATGTCTACATTCAACATGAGCGAGTGGCCCCCCAAAGATCTTAGGGTCGGGGTGAGTCCGACGTTAGCCATGCATGCCTAAGGTAAGTGTTAGATGTTGATATCGTTGTGTCTATATCATCTCCTACGATTCTATGTTTAGTCCTAATCGAAAGAAAAGGGATTCATGCTAACAACTTGAGTTATAAACATAAAATTGGTAGAGACAATTAGGTTTATTTGCAAGAGTAATCCTAAGAGTTGGTGTACTGCGAAAGCTTGTCCCTCGGATGAAATAGCGGAATTGTCCGTCTTATTTATCTTATCGCATGCATTGGTTAACGTTGTGGTAAACCCTAATCCTAGGAGTTGCTTTTTATATAAGTTAATTCACTAAAACCTCTGTTTATTTCTGTTCATCGCATCCTCATCCATCCTAAAGTCTTCGGCCTTTCTTTGCCGACAAAAGCTAACGACTTTGCAGGAGAAGACATCGATATCGACCCAAGACGTCGATATCGACCACTGAGTTCGTTGACGGTTTTCTGAGTCGACGACGATCATCACTGCTAAGTTACTGAACATCGATATCGACCCCCCAACGTCGATATCGACCACCTGTGTCGACTAGCAGTCTTCTGAGCCAGTCGATTCCGTCTGCTAACATCGATATCGACCTTCCCCTGTCGATATCGACTTCTTATTTTTGTCTCTGCAGGTCTTCTGTTGCAGAAAGGATCGACAGTCGAGGTCGACATCGAGAACCAAGGTCGAAATCGAGGCTTCTGGTCGACGTAAGACGTGAGATTTCCAACGCTACTAGGATCCCGCTGACACGCCTCCTCGTGGATCGATCCTGACTACCTTTCCACTACAACGGGAGGAAGTCTTGTAATTATTTGTATAGGCTAGAAGTCGGTTTACATTTATACATCTTTATATTTGTATTTGATATACTCGACATCCTCCTACTAACAGGAGTTATCAATGGAAATAATAAAGAGGGTCTCACTCTCGATTTCAAAGGTAACAACAAACTCATCAATGAAAGTGACATTAATGGGAGCAAGTGATAATAGGATCAGCCACATATATCAAAACATAAACGGCGTGACTATCATGCTTTTTGATAAAAAGAGATGAGTCAGAAATGCAATTCATAAAGCTATATTGAAGGAGAGCCTCTCTGAGCTTGTGAAACTAAGATCGTGGAGCCTTTTTAAGGCCATACATGGCCTTACGAAGGCGAAAAACATGTGTAGGTTTTTCGGAGGCCTAAAGACCTTGAGTTTGAGGCATGAAAATAGTGTCTGAAAGATCACCATTTAAGAAGATGTTATTAATATAAATATGACGAAATGTCCATGCCCGTGTGAGAGCAAGACTCAAAATGCGACAAATTGTAGTAGGCTTGATAACTGTGATGAAAGTGTCACAATAGTCCACGCCAGCTTTCTGATTGAATCCTTTAACAACTAGACAAGCCTTATAGTGATCAATAGTGCCATAAGATTTCTGGTTAATCCTGTACACTCTCGTATAACTAGATGTGGCAATCGGGCGAGTCAGGTCGGGTTCGGATCAGGTTATTCGATTTCAGGTCGTATGGGAGTTGGGTTGATATCAGGTGTGATGACAATTTGGATCTGGTCGGGTTCGGGTCGGGTTTATTTGGGCATTATTTTATTAGATACGATTGAGTTTTCAGGTCTTATTTAGTTGGGACAAATCGGGTTTCAATCTAAAAAAGTTCGGGTGAGTTGGGTTTCGGTCATAACGGGTTCAACCGAATCGGGTTCAGTCAAATTGAACCCACAAGAATCACATTGAATAAATCAAATTAAATTTTAGTACAATTAAACTTCGATTTCAAGGAAGTTTCAATTTGATTTTAAAATTGGGGTTTTAAGTTTCAATTTGAATTTTTAGTCATAATTTTGTGTACCAACTATGAGATATTTTTGTATTTATATAGATTAAGCTAATATTTAACAATTCTTAATCAATACTATATTTGTTAAACAAATGTAAGTCTTATCGCGTTTTAGAACATTTTTTTAAAATGTCTAAATTATATAAAATATTAATTTTTGTAATATTAATTTCATACTTAGTCATAACTATGAAATTATAAAAAAATAACAAAATTGATATTTATATAGTTTTAGCGTAATGCTAAAAATTCAAATGGAATTTTTAATATAGGGAGTACAAAATTATATTTAATTATACTATATGCATGATAATACTAACATCCATTTTTTATGTAATCAAATACTTGGGTTGTTTTGGGTAATTCGACTTGTCACCTGGTTGTCAACCTATAGTTATCGCTTAGCTAAGAATAACACTTAATTACCTGTCATTATTCTCACATAGGCATGGTTTCCAATAATGCGTTTAGGGGAGGTGCGATTCAAATATTCAAATATATCTCAACTATGTTAACTCCCTGTTCAACCAAATAATACAAGAATTCCTCCCGGTGCAGTGGTAGGGTAATTCAGGATCGAATCCACGAGGAGGTATGTCAGCGCTTCCCTTGTTGTAATCATGATCAAGCTTTCGACCTCAGAAGACACTCGATATCGAGGATGTCTGGTCGATATCGACCTCAGTTCTGGTCAATTTCCAGCGACGTTCCTGCAGAAGACAAAAGCAACACAGATCGACGTCGAGTGGAACCTCGATATCGACGTTAGTGATCGATATCGACCTTTACAATCGATTCCGATGTTTGTCACAGAAACTGCAAAGCGTAACCTATTGTCAGAAAAGTCGTCCGAAGAGCTTAGGATGGTTAAGAAAAGATGAACAGAAACAAAACTCAACTTTTATATGAAATTCAATAAACTAAAAGCTTTCAAGATCGGGGTTTCATGCCACAACGATAACAATGCAAGTATGATGCTAAAGTTATGGAATTTAATGTCTTTCCGTCAAATAACTTTCGTTACCAACACTTAGGTGATTAGAGGCTCTCGCATAATTCCTAAGAGTTACTATCCAATTCATGAGTAATCCAAGTTCACAATATGATTGGCTTTCGCTTTAATAATGCAAATAATGAATCTCCCTAACTTTCGCAAAGGATCATGCATAGGATAGAAGACGGAATCGCATAAAAATCATACCTTTGATGCACTTACCCTACATTGCTATCGTCGGGCTCACCCCAACCCTAGAAGTGGGTTGACTACTCGCTTCTCATCATTGCACCCATCATCATCATTGAAAAGAAAACTACTTTGAATTGCAAAAGAAAGAAATTACAACCGAACCAAGCCAATTCCGCTCTCGCTTCCACCAACCTCACTCGGCTCCCTCTCTCTCTCTACAAATTCTCTGCGATAAACTACTAAAACTTGCTGTTCTTGGATGATCAAACTCTGCCCTAACGGCCTCTAGATATAGATATCGAACTTTGCTATCCAAAGACTCGAAACTTATCTTTATTCTCTAAGATAAAACTTAAATAAGTAAAAACTAAAAACTCTATGGTAAAACTAGTAAAGGATGTAGTCTGGTGTTGATGATAGGAAATCTCGACTTTAGGATAGACGTGCAAGCTTCGGATAGAATTCTATCAAAATCTGAGTCGGACTTCTCTGCTGAACAACATCGATATCGACCTAGTGACATCAATATCGACCTCTCTTTAACTCTATCATCGAGCTATCCTTCTTCTCCTCTGACTGGCACTCGACTTTTATCAATAAGCTCGATCTAGGCACTCGATATCGACCTTCATACATCGATATCGATCTTGTCTGTGTCGACATGCTCTGTTCTTCCTCTGCTCGATTCCTGCCTTTCTGCTGCACTCGACGTCGAGGTCCTTTAGTCGATTTTGACCTCTTCAGAAGACTTCGAGTTCTTTTTCCGCTCTTCCAAATTTGTCCATTTTGCCCTGTTTTCTGCAAAATCACATAGAAACTCGTGCATACCCATATATTTGACAATAATGCATAAACTACACTAATCTCATGCTTTTCCACTAATATGCATGCAAAATAATGATAAAATGGACTTAAATGTGCATAGAAAATATGGCTATTTGCGCGCACATCATCCAACCTATTCCTCAAGATATGTTTCCTACTTTATAGGATTAAGGCTCGCAATATCGGATATAACTATAATCACTTAACACATTGTTTATCTATCCTAGTGGCTAGTTAAGACGAATAAACAACATAAACATGTAGAGAACAAGAGTAATATATAACCAAATATGCATAAACCATATATTAACTATAAAATAGTATAGAAACAACCCTCACATGTTCTAAACCAATGCATTGAATATAAGCAAAACTATAGAAAAGGTTTAGCTGAGTATGGATTACCGAAAAGCTAAGAAAAGAGAGATGTATGTTGAATGGTGAATGGGTGTGTGAGTTGATGTGAAATGGCTGAGATGAGAGGAGTATTTTTAGTGCTTAGAAACCCTTGGAGTCAGCCCACTTGAGGTAGAAGCAAAGCCCAATGGGTCGGATTCGGCCGCATATAGAATCTGTTAAAGATACGGTATCGGCGGGCACCGATGGTCAGCGGTGGGCGCGGATTCAGCGGGTGCTTGAGATCTTCCGCAAGTGTTGCTAGATCGGCGGGAACCGCTAGTGAGTTGTGGGCGCCGCGCCGCCGCTACAAAGACCTTCTTCTTCACTTCTTCTCTTCTTGGCTTCTCCACTTCTTCTCTTGTCTTTATCCTTGAATCATTCTCAGCTTCCATAGCTCCAGTTTGAGTGTAGCTTCACTCATCTCTTTAGGCTTGGTTCCGAGAATCTGCATAAATAGGCGTAAAACGCATAGTTTTCGAATTTTGCAATTTAAGAGACAATGAATGCACTTTATGCTTAAAAACATATCTAAATGCAACCTAAAAAATTACTTAAAAACTATGTAAAATGCCTATATAAATCATGCATTATCACACATTGATATATAGCGCATTTTTTTCCTAAAATGATGCCTTGTTTTATATAAAAGGGGTTCATTTGAGTTCGACAAATTTGAATTACATGTTAATCAATTTTAAATTTAAGCTTCTCTAAATTTGAGTATTATATCAAGTTGTATAGTCCCCTCGAGTTAGTAGATCTAAAGCACGAATTAAAACAACTAACCCTATTACTAGTAGTGTTGGTGAAATGGGCCCTGATTTTGACAAACAAATATTGCTGCATTTGGGAGGGTACACAGGGGCCACATGGCAAATGTACCTAAATCAAGCATTAGGAGAAACAAGTAGCCAACCTATTGTCGTTACTCATATCCATCAAAGTGCATTTACTCATCCTACTTATGCATACATACCAGTTCTCTTTATGTAGCAGACACAACAAAAACTTTTTTTTTATAATAGACGTACACGTCTTGCATTACACACAAAACATGATACAAACGTAGTGACTCTGCTTATAAATATTACTCAGTGGGTTCGACAATAGTCGCCATCAAGAAAAACAAACTACATCGTTAAGTGGCAAATTTTAAAGCTTTTATATATATATATATATATATATATATATATATATATATAAGAAAAGATTTCGGTGACCACTTAGCACCGAGTCTTACTCTTACCGAGCATTCTGCCGGATGAGGTTAAGTATAATAATATCGGATTAGATTTAAATTGGCGTAGTAACTTAAGTATGCGGTGTTATCTGTCATCACATTGTTGCATTGATCGATGTGAGAAAAGACAATTCTAGATCAACAAGTCAGAGCAAATAAAGAATCTGAGATGATCATTTCAATTATGATGTTGATTGCTCTCATGGTTTTTGTCATTGTTATTCCTTTTAAGGCCACAGTTGCTTCAACCTTAAGAAGGATTTGCTTTCTAATTTTCTCATCTCCGATCATGATAACTTCCCCTGTGCAATTCCTAATAATAAATTCAATCGTCTTGTTACCGATTACTAGGGTGAAACCGTCAAAGTTCCATTTAAGCATCACTACACATTTGACCAGTTTTTAGGGTGTGCTTGGTCCTTTTTTTATTATTTATACTGCCTAGCAGTTTCCTAGATTCTGATTTTAAGTTGGGTGAAGTTTTCAATGTTTTATGCAGAAGGGCATTGTTTTTTGCTGGAAGGTAATTTTATTGCTATGAACCATATGCTCTACTAAGTCGTCGTCAAAATTGCTCTTTCTTATTGATTAGGTTCTTTAAACAAATATAATATAAATATTATATTTGCACAGCATAAAGTTATATTTGAACAACATAATGTTTATATATGTACAACATCTTTATATTTGCACAACAAAAAGTGCTGACACGAAATTTTTTTAAAAAATATTATATTTCACATCATAATGTTATATGTGCACAACATAAAGCTATATTTGCACAACAAAGAGTGTTGAAACGAAAAAAAGTGATGGCGCGAAAAAAATTTATTATATTTGCACAACATAAAGTTATATTTGCACAATATAATGTTATATGTGTACAACATCAACTTATATTTGCACAACAAAAAGTTTTGACACGAGATTGTTGACACGAAAAAAAGTGCTGACCCACAACATAATGTTATATGTGCACAATTTCAAGTTATATTTGCACAACATCAAGTTATATTTGCACAACAAAAAGTGCTAACTCGCGAAAAAAAAAAATGGACACGCGAGGGGGGCACAATATGGGGGCAAAGGGATGCAGTTTGCCAATTTCTTCAAAAGTGTGGACACTTTGCTAATTAAGGCAACTAATATGGACATTTACAAATTGCCCCAATTTTAATTAGCGAACATGCAATATAACTGATTGATGGTTTGGATATATATATATATATATATATATAGGGGTTGGTTCGGTTGTACACACCCCTTAAAGTGTACTTTGTACAAAATTATGGGCCTTTGATCTAATGGAATGGATGGCCATGATTTAAGTGGTTTTTTTGTTTTTCTAAAAAATCTTGTGGGACCCAAGCACTCACTCTCTCCTCTTGCCTCTATGGCTGTACGTGTAACTCAACCTCCCTTTATCTTTTTTTTTTTGCTGATTTTCTTTAAAATGTAGAGAATTTTAATGATTTTGTGAAAAATAAATTATTGTGGGTGATTTATTGGCAGGAATCACGTAATTTCGTTTGTTTAAAAATTTGACGATTCCACCGAATAATTTTTTACATCCTACCGAATAATGTTATGTTATCTTTTTCCATCCAATTCAGATCAAAATTTATCAATTCCACTGAATAATTTGTCACATATTATCGAATAATGATTAGTTTTTTTTTCCAATTAATTTCAGATAAAAAAAATCAAATCTTCAAACAATACTTACAATTTATACAAATACTGTTTCATATCTCACCGAATAATGTCTTACATTTCACTGAATAATGTTTTGTTTTATGTTGTTAGTCAAACCGAAGACTCCATATTCTGACGAATAAAGAATCAGATTTCAACGAATAATTTACCAACTCATTATCGTTAGTAACCAAAATTCGACACATATGTCTGAATAATGGACGAATAATGAATCAAAATTATGCATCTCGAAAACCCTACCCACCCACCCGATTATGCAGACCCCTAACACAAACCACCCCCAACCCCGCCCACCCCAGCCACCCACCCAACCACCCACCCCCCCACCCCACCCTACCCCACCATCGCCACCCACCCTCCCTACCCCCACCCCCACCGTCTCTTTCTTTCGTTCTATTTCAATTCGTCCCTTGAAGAGGAGGGATGCTTACACATCCGACGCTTCGACCATGCCCTTGCGGGAGGGAGGGAGGGCGACAACGAGCGATCCCGAGAGCAAGCAGCCCCTGTCGGCAATCCAGACCCAGAGCAAGCAACCCTCGCTGTGAGGCAGTTCTGAAGTCGGAATCGACCCTCACACCGCCTGGCCTCGACTCACTACAACAGAAGTCACTTTTAGCGATGAATTTTTTTATCACTGAAAATTGATATTTCGTCGCTAAAGCTATTTAGCGAGAAAATATGCTTCCTTTTTAATTGGTCATTGAAAGCTCGTAACAAAAGAGTTTAACGTGGAAAAATGAAATTGTCGCAAAAAACATTTTGCGATGAAGTCAATATTTGTCGCTGTAAGTCTTTAGCGACTATTAAATTAATCGTAAAAGGTAATTATATTTGTCGCGAAAAATGTCAAAGAATTTCATAGTAGTCATAAAATGTAGATGGTGAGAGACTTTAATTCCTCGCAAAATTCTATATTTCCTCGTTAATTATGATATCAAGTTGGTCCGATATTATTTCGCAACATATATTTTTGTGACAAAAAAATAATAATTTCATCGACAAAAATATTGAAGGAATCAATAATAATTGTTAAATTTATTTAGCGATGACATAAAATTCATCGCGAAACATCTTTTAGTGACAAATAGTTTCGTCGCTCAATCATGATTCATCGCCCTAATAGACTTTTGGTGACAAATTATGTAGTTTGTTGTCGTATGTCTTTTGTGACGAAAATTGGGTTTGTCACCCAAGCATTACAAACATGTTTTTGTTGCCATAATCCTTTAGTGACAAATTTATGTTTTGTCATCCAAAATCTTTAGTGACGAAATTCTATTGACAACTAATGTATACATGTATCAATAATGAATAAATACCTCGAATGAGATTACAAGTTGTCAAAATATAATCCGAGTTTCTACTAGACAACCTCATAAATTATAAGTCTCTCTTTGCCTTCTAAATATAAACTGAAACTTCTATCATTTGGTGAAGTTTGGCCACTAAGCACAACCTCATAAATTATAAGTCTCTCTTTACCTTCTAAATACCCTGAATTGCTTGCTAGCCTCTTCACTGCTATTTGTTGTAGAGTAGAAAGGACGGCCCTACAGAAACAAAAGCAAAAACAATTTATTTACTTAACTTGTACATGTTTTGAAACTTTCATTTAAAGAATTACTAAGATTTCCCAACAGCCTTGTAAACTGCACCAAATCCACCACGCCAAGTAGGTTAGCCTCTGAGATATTATATGTCGTGTCTCTACTACTGTTGGAATGTAGCTACAACAAAACAAAACAGAAAAAGGGACAAAAGCAAGATACACTAATGTAGAGTTGGCAATGGCTACTAGGTACTACCCTTACAACCTTTATGCAGGCCTCCTTCCATGAATACAAACCAAAGGAAAATTACATGCTCAAGAGTCACTTGAGAGAAGCACAAAATGGTCAACTAGAAGAAAGATTGATTAAGAGTAGAAAATGTAATAAAAAGGGTATATTTCAAGTAGGCCATCTAAGATCAAGCTACTCTCAAAGCCTACTGCATCTTATCAAAAATAAAGACAGAGTCTCAATAACATAATGACATAGTCAACTAAAAGCAAAAATACAAGGAAAGAAGGGTAAACTTAAATAAAAGGAACACTCACACTAGGGGTACACATTGATCAAGGTTCTTCTGTTCCTTCACATTTTCAGATTTCAGCTTCTCAATTTCAAAAGAAACTTCATTATCCTGAGACCATAAGGACCTAAAAGGAAGGAAATGGACAGACCATTTAAAATATATCAGATTAGAAGGAGTAAGTGTCCTACTCCTTGGAGCTGTCAGAAGTTGCCAGAAAACTCAGCAATAAATCCCCTATACATGAACCTATCTAGCACAACAACCAGTAGAAAAAAACACCCCCAAACTAGTACAAGGAAGCCACATATAAAAAAAATTAAGTTGTTTCCTACATGAGCAAAATAAGCAAGACCAAAACAATAACAATGTGCCAAATAGAACTTAGGGTCAGAACTCAACACCTAGATATTATTTCATACTCAAGATACTTTTGTCGAATGGAGATCAATGAACTTATGTGACATCGGGGAACATAAAACTGGTAGGTGAAGTCCAAGTACTAAACTAAGCAAGTAGCCAACACTTTCACTAAATAAGTGTAATTTATGACTAAATTTTCTAAAGCCAAGTGTTCAATTTCAGCAGCAAATATCAGTAAAGTTCCACTTGTAAATTTAATTCACTTAAGTGAAGGCTAAGATCACAATCAAACCAATATCACCAATAAAGCTCAACAAATCAATAACATATTTGAGCCCTAGAGCAATTAGCACATTCTCAAAACAAACTCAAATGACCCAACAGGCATTTAAATAGCAGATTCTAATCAATCTCAGCAGAGGAAAAACGATTCAACAACCAAATTCGACAACAGATATACAGGCAACAAACAACAAAATCGATAATAAAATATGAGCAATTTTATAAAATCTAAATCAACACTGGTCCTCTTCCATTATATCAGAAGATCGGATATCAAGCAATAAGGTAAAGAGGGATGACTTACCCACAATTACTTGGTCGGAATCGAAATCAAGAAAATTCGGAGTCGCTTGAGTGAAGGCGAATTGAAGCCAATTGAGAGCAGCGGAGACCTACCATCGAGAAGAGGGAGAAGCGGAATGGCGGAGCAGTGGCTGTGTGGTTAGATTAGGAGAAGGCTCGCGACGAGGTGTCGAACGAGGAGTACGAGTAGTGGTGTGACGATGTGACGATGTCGATCAGGCGGTGGTTGATGTCGGTGCTCTCTCAAGATGGGCATCATCTCTGGGTTCCCCATAATAGCGATTCCGACAGAGGAGAAGAGGTCGGTAGTGCCCCGAAGAAGCGACGATAAGAGGTACCGGGGAAGGAGGCTTGAGCGAGACGGGACGAGAGAGAGCAACTCAGATCTGAAAATGCAGGACTGAAAGAAAGTAGGTTTTTGGTACGTGTGTGGATCTAGAGGGATTTGAAATTTTTTTAAAGGCGAAACTAATTAAAATAACTCAACCTTTAAGGGGTGTTAAAAATATATCTCAATCTTTCAAATGTAAGATAAATATCCCGACCTTTATATGTGATGGTAATATAATATCCCAATGATTTCTCTCCAATAAAATTCTTATTTTTTGTATTGTACTATTACTCATGTATTTTCAATTCAAATAAAACATACTGTATAAAATTAAATTAGATGAATTTAAAATTTTATTTAATAAATTTTCGTAGTTTTAGATTTAATTTGTACCTAACATTTTATATCTTTTTTTAAATCAATATCTATAACAAGCCAAATAAAAAAAATGTAAAGCAAAATAACATATTTTCAATTAGTAAATGATTAGCTAGTAATTTAACTTATCAAAACGGAAGAATATTTTGCCAATTATAAACTTTATGTTACTACGAAATTGAAATGAAAATTTAATTATTTAGATTATTCAATGGTGTTCATTTATATATAAGAAGTAAATTATTATTATTAAAAAATATATAAAAGAATGTTATTTTTTTATTTTTTCTTAAATCCAAAATAAAAAAATTAAGATAAACTTAAAAACCAATCTAATTTAATCTAATAAACTTGAATGATATTTTACACAATCAAGATACTGAAAATTGTATTTTAAATATTTACTTGTTTTATTATATTTTTTTTGATTAAATTTAATTATAATCTATAAAAACGTATTAAATTGAATGATTTTTTTCGGTTACAAAAGAGACTTTTTTTTTAAATTATCATGACAATCTAGACTATACTTGTAAGCATTTGTGTGGGGGAGAAAATTTTGGGATATTTTATTACCATCCCTTAAAAAGGTCGGGATATTTATCTCACATTTGAAAGGTAGGGATATATTTTTAACACCCCCTTAAAGGTTGGGTTATTTTAATTAGTTTCGCCTTTTTTAAAATAACATTTAACTTCGGAAGATTAGAATTTAGAAATTAGAATAATCTTTATATTTTGTTTGTTTAAATCGCAAATATATTACTGATGTTACAAAGTATTTTTTATTATATATTTTTTTCATAAATATAAATAAAGTGATATTACATAATCGGAGTATAATTCTAGACGTATCGTATACTATACTAAAAACTTAAATATTACTATGAGTTTAATTTATTAATATGTAACATTATCGGCATTCATGTATCATTTTTAGTAAATAGGGGTGGATTCACAAATTAAAATACAAGTTTAATTTCACTAATAAAATATTAGACTAAAATTTAGGTTTGTTTAGCAAGCTTAAGAATCTTAATATTAATCCACAATAGCTCATTTTTTAGAATTATATATTTTGTTATAAAATAAATATATAACTATTCTTTAACCTAAAAAACATCAAAAAATAATCTAAAATATATTCCCGCAATTTCTATTATTTTTAAACATGATTTAAAAAAATTCGGATGAACAAGATTAGAATAAACTTAATGATTTTCTTGGACACGCACGTTTGCCGTAATTTTAAAATCTTTGTCGCCAATAAATTTGACACGCACGTTTGACGTAATTTTATCAAACATATAACGATAAATTTGGAATTTGTCATGGTTTTCCCCTATACTAATAGTGACGAAAGTGATATTTCCTCCCTAAATGGTTTTTCTATGACAAAAATATTCCTCATAAAAGCTGAACATATAGCGAGGAATTTAAACTTTTCTCGTTAATGACTTTGAGCCATGTTCTCCATTTTTACCCAAGCAATAACGACCAAAATGGAATTTCCTCGCCAACTAATATGTTTAGCGACAAATTATTTTCTCGGAAAACACTTACTTTTAGCGAGAAATCACAATTTTTGCTGCTAATATAGTTGGCGGATTTTACATAATTCCCACCTAACATATAGCAACAAAAATGTAAATTCCTCGCCGAATGTATTTTTAGTGATGAATTCAGTCATCGCTAAAAGCTCCAAATTCATCGCTATTTTCCTTATGGTTTAGACGACCATATCATGACAACAATTAATGACAAACTGAAAATTTTGTCGTTGAATGTCACTTTTAGCGAGGAATATAAGTTTCTCTCTAATGTTCAGATACTCTTTTATGAGGAACGTATATGTTCGTCGCCAAAGACCATATTTACCGAGGAAAAATAATTTGACACTAAATCTTTTGTCGCTAATAATCCTTTTTGTTGTAGTGACTCCGATTCGAGATCGACCATCGCACCAATCGAAGGAGGTCGATCTTGACGAGCAACTCGAACTAATTGGGACCTGTATAATCCTCAAGAGTTGCAAAAAATGGAAATCAAACAAGCAATCAAGAATTGATAGAAAGGCTAAAAAAACAAAAGATAAAATGAATTAAAATAGAAAAAGGTAGGAAACTTTGGAGAAAATGAAACCTAGGAGGTGATGAGGGATAAGGAATGGGCAATGAAGGAGACGGTGAGTACGAGGGCGAGAAAGTGCACCACATGGACATCTATGTGATTTAAGGTTAATTGTGCGTGGACCCCATTATTTTTAATTAAGAAATTAGAAAAAAAATCCAATTAATCTCAGTCCTTTATTCCATCTCAATTAATGGTCTGGATTTGTGTACAAGGTACAGAACAAATGATCCATCATATATATATATATATATATATATATATGACAATTTAAATTATGAAACTTTAACTTAACAAAAAATAGACCAATTTCTTATGGTTGTTGACGGAGCTAGAAATGACATTAAGTGAATTGGGTCAATCTTGGTTTGAATCAATTCATCATAGATTGACGTGGAATATAATTATTGTTAATCGGGTGAGATTTTTTTAAAATAAAGTCGGGTGAGATTAAGTTTGATGCAAATTGAATTGAGTGAATTTGATTTTGAAGTATAAATTTAATTGATCTATACTTATTATGGGGCTAAAAATAGGCAAAACTGAGTAAAATAAATCAATCTTTATAGAAATGTTAAAAAATATCTTAGTTTTTTAACTGTATGAAAAATAACTCAACCTTTACGGCAGGTGATAACAAAGTATCCGACTCATTTTTACGACCATAAATTGAGCCAAAAAATGAAATGAAATTGGTCAAATGATATCATTCTCATTAAAATAAGTCAATATCATCCAAAATTCATTAAATTCTTAATTTCGCCAGAAAAATGCAATGAAATTGGTCAAATGATATCATTCTCATTAAAATAAGACAATATCATCCAAAATTCACTAAATTCTTAATTTCGCCAACTATATGTCGTTGTTTTGCCCATATTTATAGTTGAAAAAAAAAAGAATTAGGATACTTTTTACCACCTCTCCCAAAAATTAAGTTATTTTCCTTACTATTGAAAGATGGGGATTTTTTTAACACATCTCCAATTGTTGAGTTATTTTAATTAGTTTTGCCATAAAAATATATTAAGGATTTTTATTATATTTTAATTTATTTATTTACTAAGAACTTATGAACTAGTTGATTATAAACTACAACCATGTATTATAATTAAAATAGAAAGGGAATGCGAAGAGAAAAAAAGATAAGAAAAGAGAGAATAAGATTGCGAAAATAATAAATTAGTTCAACCGTTCAACTACTCACCACCTACCAATTTATTAACCCCACTCATCAGTCTTGTTGAATGCCTTAATAACAACGCGACTCCTTCTTCCTATCACTCCCAACTCTCCCTCTCTTCTTTCAAATCCACCGGAGAAAATGGCCGATGAGCGTGCTGGAGCCGAGATAGTCACCGATCCCGATGAGTGCCTCCGCCGCTCCATGGACCTCCTCGACGAGATCGGCTTCCCTAGAGGCGTCCTCCCCCTGAAGGTACTGTACGTGAACCCCGGCCTTCAGTTTCATACATTCACTAATTCACAGGATTTCGCTCTGATTTTTAACCATTTTATTTAGATTGATACTTGCTCAATTGAATTAGGTCTAAACAGAAATCGAACACCAGTCGAAGCTGGTGATTTGAAAAAGCAGGACAATTTCTGTTCCGAATTAGCCCTAAAATTACTCAATTAGGTTTGAACTGAAGCAGCGACTAATTAAATAGTAAGATCCATTCGTAGCTAATGTGATGAACTCGGTTGCTTTGTGGTTGTAATGGAACAATTAAAGGGCCTGATCGAGTGCGGGAGGGTGCAATCGACAGGGTTCGTGTGGATGAAGCAGAGCGCGCCATCGGAGCACTATTTCGAGGGGACGAAATCGCTGGTGAGCTACGCGACGGAGGTGACCTGCTACGTGGAGAAGTACAAGATGATCAAGATGACGGGCGTGAAGACGAAGCAAGCGTTTTTCTGGGTGACGTTGACGGAAATGACCATAGATGACCCCAACAGTAGGAAGATCTACTTCAAGACATCCCTTGGGGTAGGAAGGTACTTTCCCATCAAGGCCTTCATGACTGAAGAGGAGAAGAACAAGTATCTCCAGGACAAGGCCAAAAATGAAGGGGATGCTCAAACTCTCACTGCTTGATTCATCTCTTTTTTTCTGCTTCCTTTAGTGGATCTACTTTTATATGCACTAATTGTTTGTTTTGTGTTGTGTGTTTGTTCTTCATTTCGATTTATCTTTACGAGTCGTTTATATTATCCGACTTACATTTCCATGTGGAACTACTTTTCTTTTTGCTTTAATTAAGAAAGTATTTCTTAGTAAATAAATTACATTATGTTATAACTGATGAGTGCATCCCAAAAAGTTGTATAAGGGGCCCACTTTCGGTGGGTCCCCGGGGTTTAGACGCGAGTAATTGTTCCTATATAACACGGGCTTACCTGACACGCGAATCAATTTCTTCGCTATTCAACCTGGGCCGTGCTTTGGTCGCGTACATAAATTCTACCGTAATCCCACATCTCTTATGGGAGATCATCGATTTATTTTAATGATTTAAGGGTTCATACCTGTCCGCGGAGATTCACCTGAAGTGTTTGCTTCGTCACTTCGTACAGGATGAGATGTCCCTTCCTGTATTCAGACTTGCTTAAACAACCGCGGATTATATGCAGGTTCTGTGGTCGACTTTCAGGATTATCTAAATCTCTTTTTTCTTCTCTTTTCTTCTTCCGCTTATCTCAAAATCCCTCCCCTTTTTCTTCTGTTCATTTATCCTTTTATAGGGATTGGCCAGAGGCCCCCATCATGACACATGTCATTCTTGAGTCGACACGTGTGGTCACCGTGGGTGGAGGGCATGATGGACATGTGTCATTGTTTTATGTCCGCGTCCTCCCTATTTTCGGGGTCTCTTTTGGTGTTGTTTCGCTATGTCCGCGTCCGAATCTTCGTCTAACATTTTCGCATGGTTTCATCACAGCTCCTCGGGGTCGGGTTGAGCTCTATGAGAGCTTGAGACGATTCGATCTTTATCAGCGGAAATGTGTTCCTCTTTTCTTCTCTAGGGGGTAATTTCGTATTTCTTGTCTTAATCAGAGTTTGTGGGCCTGGTTGAGGATTTCCTCCGGCCCAATAAGGTTTTACCATGGCCCATATTGTCTTGAGGGGAACTGAAGTGTCGGTAATTTTCTTATAAATTACCCCGTTCCGTTTTCACTTTTTCACTTCCCATTGTTTGTCTGCTTGTGGCGCTTGCTCAGCTTTTCGCTTTTTCAGAGTTTTCCGTTGGTCTTCTAGCTTTCCGGTTGTGTTTTCCGGCAGTTTCTTCGTTCTTCCAAGGTAATTCTTAGTTTTTGTTCTTGAGTTCTTAATTTCTCCGTGAAGTGTTCTTGAGTGTTCTTGCTAAAATTTTTATTTCTTGTCAAAACCTTTGCTTTCTCCTTCTTAGATCTGTTCGGGTCTTCCCCTTTTATCCTAGTTTTGTTTCTTTGGGTTTTTTGATTTTTTGGTCCGCGTACGGGTTCCTTTTCAGATCAGCTTTTAAATTCCTTCAAGGATGGCTAACTTTGAGGGGAACCCGGACGCGCTGGACGTGTTTGAAAGAGAGGAAGGATGGAGAGAGGGTTTACCCTCTGTTTTAGGAGGGAATCCTTCCGCGGTTGTTTTGGATTCTTCTTCTTCATCCTCCAGCAGGAGTACCGCGTCTGATTCAGAAAGTTCTTCCGATTCTTCCTCTTCTTCCAGCATCTCTTCTCCGGACCGCGTGGGTCCTTTTGGCAGCCCTATTAAGGTGAGGAGACGACGGAACCGCTCTGACCCTGATTATTATTCCTCTTCTTTTTTAACTTCTTCTTCTTCGAAGGGGGATGAGGCTCATCTAAAGGACGTGGAGACTCAAGCTCACCCCGATGCGCGTGCTTCCCTTAGCCCGCGTCCCTCAACCAGCGGTTTGGAATCCGATTTGTCATGGATCCCTTACGCCGAGTCTCCTGTTGGGTTTGTAGAGAAGTGTGCAAGGGTCCGCTCGAAGGACGTTCTTAGTTATCTTGATTTCCCGTCTTATTCCCTTGACGACATAGCTTCTTGCTCCTTCCGGGGAGATTTCTCCCTCCGTGATCCTCAACCTTGTCCTCCAGTCATCTCTGAGAGAGTTCGTCCGCGTCGTTCGCCTAATCAAGAGGTGCGGGGATGCACGACACTGCTCGATCATTCAAGCGTCGAGGCTATAGCTCGAATATTTCCGTGGCCAGCGGGCGTGGAATTGTGCCTTCCCTAAGAAGGTGGAGGGTGTCTGGATGCTTATGAAGATTGCCTGGTTGTGTATGCAGCGAGTTTATCCCAAGGATTTCGCTTGCCTCTTCACCCTTTGTTTATTGCTTTCTTGTCCGAGTACAATTTGAGCCCCGTGCAAGTTGTGCCGAATTGTTGGATGTTCTTCGCCAGCTTTGTGATGCGGTGCTTGGACATTGGAGTGCCTCCGACGAAAGAGCTGATGTTCAGCATCTTTTCACTGAAGAGAGGGCCCCAAGATCCTCGGTTTTATCAGTGCAACTCTAGTTGTAGTTATATTGAGAGACTTTCTAGTAAACCGAACTGGAAGCACAAGTGGTTTCTTGTTCGCGACAAGGCCGGCGTTTGTCTTGAGTTTAAGACCGTACCCGGATGGTTCAGCGCGGTTAAAAAATCGTGGGTTGCGCGACTTGACAAGTTCAAAGATTCTTTCGTTCATGAGCCTAAGTTGCCATGGCGGTCGATGGTTTCAGCTCTTCGACTCGAGATGGCAGGATTGAGTCTGCCTCATCCGCGATTAGGTGTCTGCTTTAGTCTTTACCATATTCTATTTTTGTGATTTCTTTATAGTCTCACACTTTTTAGTACCTCGCCTCTCCCCTTCTTTCTTCTTCTTTTTTTTTTAGAAAAGTAGGGTGTTTGTTAGCGGCGTCTAATGTCTTCACTTTTTGTTCTCTCTTTGGCAGACCTAATGGATTTGAGTTCTTTGGCCGATCGATACCACGTCCAAGAGAGTAGCAAGTCGAGGAAGAAAAAGTCCACGAAGCGTGTTCCTCGTCCTCTTGCTGCCACTCAAGGTGCGGCTGTAGAGGAAATGGAAAGAGCCAGTGAACCTGCCGCGGAGGCTGAAGTTTTGGTTTCTGAAGCTCGCGAGAAGCGTCCTTATCCTTTGGACGCGGGCACTTCTCGTCCTCAAAAAAGGAAGAAAGCTGCGGGCTCATCTCGAGCTTCCGGGGCTGGGGAAGAGGAGGCTCTTTTTCTTCAAGGGGATGATGCTCTGCCTGCTTTCCGCATCCCCGGCTTTGGAGTTGACGAGCTTGTTCGCCTTCGCTGCCCTGATAAATTTGCACGGAATGAACGAGCGTGGTTGCGTCGCTTAGAGTGGGATGAGTTTTCTCTTCAGTTCGAGCGTGCAGCCGAGTGGGTGAGTTGTCGTTGGGATTTTTATTTTTGCTTACGCCGTTGTTCAATTCCCGTTTATTCACTTTTGCCTTTGTTCTTGCTTCTTCAGGTTAGGAGTTTCCAAGTCGAGTCGGAGAGGCGGCTGTCTTCCTATGCTGAGGAGCTCTCTAAGAAAGCCGCGGAGATGAAGGTGTTGAATCACAAGTTGAGGACACTGGGCAATATTGTTGGCGATCCCTCTTCGGTGGAAAAGTTTAAGAAACGATCTGCGGAGCTTCATGAGAAATTGCTGGCCGCCAGCGAATATATCTCTGCTTTGAAGGAGCAAAACTCTTCTTTGACTACAGAGCATGACGCGGCACTTTCAAGTTCAGACGCTCTACGCCGACAAGGAGAGGAACTTCAACAGTCTGCAGTGCATCTGAGGGAGAAATTGGAGACGACTGAGGCACGCTTCAAAGATCTTCAAATCGAACACTCCATTGTTGAAGAGGATCGTGCTTTATTGAAGCAAGAATTGGAGAATTGAAGCAAGAATTGGAGAAGCTTCAGTCTCAGTCTCCTCAAGAGGTTACGCTTTAGTGGTTGGAATCATCCGCGGGTCTTAAGTTCTTGACTTTTGAATGGTTCAAAACCGACGCGGATGTTTCCTTCCTCTCTTCAATAGCTAAGCCATGCCTTCGATATCCAGACGGAGTAGAGCTTTTAAAGGATAAGTGCTTCAACTATTTTCGAAAGGGGATGTCCGCTGGCATTAACCAGAGCGTCGCCCACTCGCAGGCCAATCCGGGTGTTCCTTTGGAGAATTTTGAGGCGAGCTTGACGGTGGCGGATTGGGGACTGACTCCGGAAGAGCTGGCGGGAGAGGAGGACTCAGGCAAAGAGGATTCCGATGATGAAGAGGTCGATACCGCTGTTGATCCTTAAGGCTTGGAGGATTTGTTCTTTTTTATCTTTTCTCGAAACATTTTACTGGCGCGGGCCAGTTTTGTAATTAACTTTTGTTGAAACCGGACAATTTCGCATCCTTTAATGTTCAGACGATGGTTTTTACCGCCTCACTTAAGGGGCTGTATTTTTGTATATTATCAACCTTTCGTAGCGAATATCACCTCTACTTCTTATTCTTGCGTCCATTATTTACTGGCTCGGCCACTTGTGCTGCAGTTCTTGATTTTGATTCAAAAAAGTTCTTGCCACTTGTCCGCCATGCTTGAGTACGCCTTCTTCCTCTTTTTTTTTTTTTTAAAAAACTCTTGGTTTGGGATTTTTTATTTATTTCGCTTATAGTTGCTTGTCTGCGTTTGATAAGGACTTATGGCGCCCGGGAATTCTAACCCTTGGGCGTTTTTCAAAACTTTGGAATGCATCGACCAACTCTCTTTGCTTGTATGATTCTCTTGATACTCTTGATTCCAACTGTTTCTTTTTCCCCCCTCTTTTTTAGCTTTGAGTCTTTATTTCGTGTCCCTTTTTGGCAGCCTCTTCTGCCTCAGTTTGAGGTGGAGTTCAGATCCTCTCTTCCGCGGAAGGTTCTCCTGTCTTCTTACGCCATCAAGAACCTCCAGGTAGAGGTGAGTATAGAACTTGACGGTCGCTTATACTTCCGTCGCGGATGGGATAGATTTGTTGCTCATCATGGGTTTGTTGTGGGGTCATCGATGACTTTTTTCTACATGGATCGCGCTCGTTTTAAAGTTTGTCCGCGACGTGACTTGGAATGTGCCGAAACCGAGTGTTGTACCTCGAATGTTTCTTCCAGCGGCTCATGCTGAACCGCGTTTATAAATCAAGAAAATCTATTTGCTGTATAAGTCTGGCTTGCGAATAAAGGAAACGTTTCGCTTTTGAAGCTTTTAATGTAGAGACTTGCTCTTTTATTTTAAAAACAACAGCATTACATGATCCCTAGATTTTACTTTATTAGCTGGAATGTTATTTCATTCTCTTACATCTTAAAGAGCAGTGGGATTACAAGGCTCTCAACCTTGTAGTCGTTCTTTACCCACGTCCTTTAACTCCATTGTAGTCGCAGTCGGGATTTGCGACATAGACTTCGAAGATTGAGTCTCCCTGGTACACAAAGATCAGAGCGACTCCAACACTTATCCTGTTGGCTTCCACAAATCCTGGCCATCCGTCTGTGAACCAGTAGATCCCGTCCGCGTCCAATTCGACCTTGACCTCATGCTCGCGATTGGATCGGGACCACAAGTGCACCAAGCGACGGGCATCCTCTTATAGAAGGACGTACATCAGTGGGAGCCGTAGAGATTGAAGTTGCTCCTCTGTAATGATCACTCTATAAAAAGCTTTGGGGGGATTTTCAAATTCCATCTCTTTGTTTTGCGCATGATATTTTCTTCAAGATTTCACGGGGTTTTTATATTTGCTCAAACTCGCCGCGTGTTTAGTTCCTTGTTTTGGAGTTTTTCCACGGGGCGTTTTTTAGGCCACGTGTTTTGCTTAGGCCTGAACCTAGCTTGAATTGAAAATCTTTTGATAGCTGTTTCTGATCATCAACTCGTTTCACTGAGCCTTCTTTTGAAGTTCTCGTGACTATACTGCTATCTTGGTTGATGAGCCTCCTCCCTCTCTTTAGAGGAATCTTATGCCGGATGGCGTTCATGCGTGTCGCTACCCCAGCTTTTATAGAGGGTATTTTTCTTCCCTTTTTTGTTATTCCGCAACTGTTTGCTTCATACTTTGATTGTGTTCATGGCTGTTTCTAGCGCAGGTAGATGGGCTTTCTTTCAACCGATTGACCGTGTTGATCAAATATCCCGTTTGGTAAGCCCCTATTGGAATGCTGGTTTTGTTTGATAACTTTCATTCTCTACATTCGACCCTTTTTCTTACTTCCACTTTCAGCTTTTGCCTATGCGCTTTGAGGGGGAGTATATGGATGCCGTTCCAGAGCGAGTCTTCCTTTCATCCCATCTCTTACATGACTTTCCAGTCCGTGTTTATAAGGGTGATTATGGAATGTACTGGCTTCGTCAAGGATGGAAAGACTTCATCGAGTCTCATGGACTCGCGGTCGGATCTTCTATGGTTTTTATCCACAAGGGAAATGCCCATTTTGAAATCCAAGTCATGGGTTTGGAGGACGGGGATGAGATCGTTAGCCGTCTTCCTTACGAGGACGCGGGTCTTTCGACAAATGGCTCGTACCCGTGATTAGTTTTTTCCTTATGACGCAATCGTTTGTAAGCAGAGGGGATTACTTCTGCCTATATGTGGTTTTCTTTTCCGCGGGTAATGAATAAAAGTGGTGTCTGTCATCCTTTTTAATTTAATATTGAGGTTGTGTTCAGGATTTTTCTCGGTTTTTATGTGATACAGGCCTGTCTTCTCAGGTCATATCTTCGGTAAGTTTTTGGCCGTAGTGGTTCTGCTCTTCTTTTGAGGATTCTGAAGGAATCTTTCAAAAGCACGCTCCGTGATCAACACCACGCGGAGCCCTATATAAGCGAGGCTTAGTTTAGTTTTTCTCTCCAGCTTTTTCTTCTTCAATATGGATGCACCAAATGAGACTCCCTGGGCTTTTTATTTAGCCCTTGATTTTGAAGATCAACTGCAAGAACGAGTGAGTTAATTTCTTCTTGCTTCGTGTTTTAAAGATTACTCTTTTTCTTATATCTCATTTGTTTTTATCCTTTTTCAGTCGCTCCCCGCTCTTTTTGAGTATGAAACGGGCGTTATAGATCCGACTCAAGTCTTTCTGTCCCTGGGCTCAGCCGTGGATTCTCCAATTGAGATAGTCAAACGAGACTACGGGATATTTTGGCTGGTCGGTGGCTGGAGTGATTTTGTTGCATCCCAAGGGCTAGGAATGGGGACCGTCATGGTTTTCCGCCACCGTGGTGGAGTTCACTTCGACGTTCGTGTGCTTGATGAGGGATCCATTTGTGTGGAGAATGGTTATGTTATGTCGCCTCCAAGGCCGGTCATCCTTCCAGATGTGTGATTTCTTTGTCTTTGAACGATGATCCCTCTTATGTTTTAACTTATGTCATTGTACCAGAAAACTTCTATGTAGTTTCTGTAACATTTGCCCGCGTCTTGGTGTTTTTACGTGTTTATGCTTGTTGTGGGATCAATCGATCGAATGTTTCCCCTGTGATGCCATTCGTAGTAATATCCCCCATAGTTTTTGATTATGTTCATTATCAAATTCTGTCGCTAGTTGATCTGATCTTGAGAAATCGTGCATTTTGGTCAAGGGAGGGGCACGGAGAAGACTTCAGCATCAACAGACTCTGATGTTTGTTGGGTCGATTTTGAGAGATCAAGAGTCTCAATCAAGGGAGCGACGCGGAGAAAGCTCCAGCGTCAGTAGATTCTGATGTTCGTTGGATCGACCTTGAGAGATCAAGAGTTTCAATCAGGGGGGTGACGCAGAGAAAGCTCCAGCGTCAGTAGATTCTGACGTCCGTTGGCTCGACCTTGAGAGATCGAGAGTCTTAATCAAGGGAGTGACGTGGAGAAACCTCCAGCGTCAGTAGACTCTAGCGTTCGTTGGCTCGACCTTGAGAGATCAAGAGTCTCAATCAAGGGAGTGACGCGGAGAAAGCTCCAGTGTCAGTAGACTCTGGCGTTCATTGGCTCGACCTTGAGAGATCAAGAGTCTCAATCAAGGGAATGATGCGGAGAAAGCTCCAGCGTCAGTAGATTTTGACGTTCGTTGGCTCGACCTTGAGAGATCAAGAGTCTTAATCAATGGAGTGACGCGGAGAAATCTCCAGCATCAATAGATTCTGACGTTCGTTGGCTCGACCTTGAGAGATCAAGAGTCTCAATCAAGGGAGTGACGCGGAGAAAGCTCCAGCGTCAGTAGACTCTAACGTCCGTTGGCTCGACCTTGAGAGATCGAGAGTCTCAATCAAGGGAGTGACGCGGAGAAGGCTCCAGCGTTAGTAGATTCTGGCGTTCGTTGGCTCGACCTTGAGAGATCAAGAGTCTCAATCAAGGGAGTGACACGGAGAAAGCTCCAGCGTCAGTAGATTCTGACGTTCGTTGGCTCGACCTTGAGAGATCAAGAGTCTCAATCAAGGGAGTGACGCGGAGAACGCTCCAGCGTCAGTAGATTCTGACATTCGTTGGCTCGACCTTGAGAGATCAAGAGTCTCAATCAAGGGAGTGACGCGGAGAAATCTCCAACGTCAGTAGATTCTGACGTTCGTTGGCTCGACCTTGAGAGATCAAATGTCTCAATCAAGGGAGTGACGCGGAGAAAGCTCCAGCGTCAGTAGACTCTGACGTCCGTTGGCTCGACCTTGAGAGATCGAGAGTCTCAATCAAGGGAGTGACGCGGAGAAGGCTCCAGCGTCTTTTAGGGGAATTTGATATCCCTTGTCATTCATTATTTACAGAAAACGCCCGCTAACCGCTCATTCAACTTTCCGCGGGGGCGATTATTTAATTAAGAACAGTGTTTCAAAATTACACAAAGTACTTCTTCAGACAGTCAGCATTCCAAGTTTTGTTCAATGTATCTCCGTTTTCGTTCTTCAATTTGTATGCACCGGTTTGGACGGTGTCAGCTACCACGTACGGACCCTCCCAATTGGCATCCAGCTTTCCCCCGGTCTGCACTCGTCGCAAGACTAGGTCTCCTTTCTGGAATTGTCGCGGCCGGACTCGTTGATTGTGGTATCTGGCAGCCCGTCTTTTGTACTCCTCCGTCTTCAAAGCTGCCATCATCTTGCGTTCTTCCCTCAAATGCATCTCTACTTCGAGCGCTTCTTCATTGGACTGTGGTTCGAATCCGACAACGCAGGCCGACGGAATCATTCGCTCAATCAGAATGACCGCATCCATGCCGTAAACCAAAGAGAAAGGTGTCTCACCTGTCAGTGTCTTCGCGATCGTCCAATGAGACCACAGTACTAGGGGAAGGAGTTCCGCCCATCGTCCCTTGGCCGTGGCTCCCAATTTCTTCCGTATCCCTTCCAATATTTGCCGATTGGTGACCTCTGCTTGTTCGTTTGTCTGAGGATGTGCTACGGACGAGAATTTGAGGTTGATATGGAGGTCTTCATAGAAATTGCGGATGGTTTCGCAATCGAATTGGGGACCGTGATCTGTGATGATTGACTCCGGGACCCCGAAGCGGCACACCAGGTTCTTCCACAGGAATTTCTTCACCTTCTCAGCGGTAATGAGTCCCATCGCTTCTGCTTCTACCCATTTAGTGAAGTAGTCAACAATCACGATTACATATTTCAATTGGCCTGGCGCGGTCAGAAATGGTCCGAAGATGTCCATCCCCCATAGAGAAAATGGGCATGCACCATAAATTCCCTTCATCATTTCCGTGGGCTGATGGATAGCATTCCCATGTTTTTGACACGCGTCACACTTCTTGATGAATCCTGAACGTCCTGCTTCATCGTTGGCCAGTAATATCCTGTCCTCATGATCTTGACTGTCAGCGCTCTCCAGCCTTGGTGATGTGCACATATTCCAGAGTGAAGTTCCTGTATAATTACCATCCCTTCTTCAGTGGTAACACATGTCAAATCAGGCTGCGTGAAACCTCTCTTGTAAAGTTTTCCATCGCGGACAGTGAATCTCGCCGCTCTTGCCTTGATCTGCTTGGCCTCGGGCTTTTCTGTGGGGAGAATTCCCCTCTCCAGATACTCGACTATAGGTGTCCTCCAGTCGTTTTCTCCGTCTGTCTCAATGAAGAAAACTTCTTTTATAAGTCCACGGCTTTCTCTTCTTTCGAACATGAATTCCGCGCCGAGCTCGGATGGCATTGCCGTGCCTACCCGTGCCAGTGCGTCTGCCTGTTGATTTTCTTCCCTCGGGACAGCCGTTACTGTGAAGTTTAAAAAGGCTCTTCGTAAAGCTTGAAATTTCCTCAAGTAATCTGGCATCAAACCTGTTCTGGCCTCGTATTCCCCTTCTATTTGCATCGCCAAGACTTCAGAGTCTGTGTAGGCGGTTACTCCTCTTGCTCCACGTGACAGGGCTATTTCTAGCCCTGCTATGAGGGCCTCATACTCAGCTTCGTTGTTAGTCGCTTGAAAGGTGAGTTTATAGGCATAATTCGCTATCTGCCCTTCAGGGGATATCAAGGCAATCCCAGCTCCACAACCAGCTTGATTGACTGCTCCATCAACCTTCAAGACCCAACTCCCGTCTTCGGATGATGCTCGTTCTTCAAAACTCGTCTCACAGATAAAATCAGCCAGGGTCTGTGCTAGTGCGGCCTTCCGCGGTTTGTATTCGATCTCAAATTCTGACAATTCTACTTCCCACTTTGTCATCCGTCCTGAAAGGCAAGGGGAGTGTAGGATCTGTCTAAAGGAAGGCTAGTCAAGACTTGAACTGGGTGGTCTTGGAAGTAAGGCTGTAATCTTCTTGCCGCGAATACTAGGCACAGGATCATTTTCTCGATTGGTTCATATCTCGTTTCAGCATCCTGCAGTACCCTGCTAATGTAGTAAACCGGATACTTTTCTTCGTGGGTGAGCACAACATTGATGGTTGTGCTTCTGACGGCCAAGTAGAGGTGTAGAGCTTCAAGTCTTTCCGGTCGGTGTAGAGTTGGAAACTTCATCAAGTAATCTTTCATCCCTTCGAAAGCTTGCTGCAGGTCCGACGTCCATTGGATGGGCCCTCTCTTTTTTAGTAAAGCAAAGAACAGAAAAGATCTATCCGCGAGACAAGAGCAGAATCGGCTGAGATAGTTGACAGCGCCGTTGAGAGCCTGGACTTCTTTGATCATTCTGGGTGGTTGCATGCTTTGAATTGCTGCAATCTTTTCAGGATTTACATCTATTCCTCGCTGGCTGACCAAGAATCCCAAGAACTTTCCGGAGTCAACACCGAAAACACATTTTTCCGAATTCAGATTCAATCCTCCGCGCCTCAGAGAGTCAAAGGTCTCTTGTAGATCAGCCGCGTGATCTTCTGCCCTCAAGCTTTTCACTACGATATCATCCACGCAGATAGATACATTTCTTCCAATTTGGGCACGAAAAATCTTGTCAACAGTTCTTTGGAATGTGGCCCCTGCATTTCTCAACCCGAATGGCATGACCTGATAGCAGAAAATCCCTTGATTTGTAATGAAGGTGGTAGCCTTTTTATCAAGTGGGTCCATACGGATTTGGTTGTACCCTGAATACGCGTCCAAAAAACTGAGGACGGCATTCCCGGCGGTGTCATCCACTAATTCATCGATTGATGGGAGCGGGTAGCTATCCTTGGGGCAAGATTTGTTGAGATCAGAAAAATCAACACACATACGCCACTTTCCATTAGACTTTCTGACCAGAACCACGTTAGACAACCATTCAGAGTCTTCTACCTCCTTGATGAAGCCTGCGTCTAGTAATTTCTCTGTCTCTTCTTTTGCGGCGAGGGCCTTTTCGGGTGCCATTTTTCTCTTTTTCTGAGCGACCGGTCTGGCGTCATGTTTTATCCTGAGTGTATGCAAGGCAATTGACGGGGGAACTCCCAGCAGATCCTTTGGCGACCATGCAAAGACGTCTCTTGATCTTGCTATAATATCAATGACGCGTTCCTTCTCTTCGAGTCCTAACGCCTGCCCTAAATACACCTTCTCCTCAGGATTGGGGAATGGAAGGTGAGCCTGCTTCTCGTCAGTGGTTGGAACCTCCCTGGCTGCGGGCCTTACCTCCAGTTCTACTTCAGTGCGGGTACTTTCTAGATCGGTCTCTTCTACAAGCTCTTCCCGTGGGCACTCTCTTTTCCTTTCGGTCGTGCTCGCGGCATATTCCTCAATCTGCATCACTTCTTTTTTCTTCCTCAGGGAGGTTAGATAACAGCTTCTACTTTCTGGTTGCTGTCCGTGGACCTCGCCAACTTCTCCTCCCGTTACAGGGAACTTGGCCAAAAAGTGGTAGATAGAGACCACCATCTGGAATTCGTAGAGAGATACCCTCCCAAGCAAGGCATTGTATACTGATGGGACTCGAACGACGATGAAGACTATGTTCTCCATCCTTTGTTTTGGCGCTGTTCCGAGCACCACCGTCAGCTCAATGGTTCCTGCGACTGGTATCTCATCTCCAGAAAAAGCAACCAGCGTTCCTGAATATAGCTTGAGTGCTGTTGCTGAGACTCCAAGTTGCGAGAAGGCCTCCCATGCAAGTATATCAACAGATGACCCAGTGTCAATGAAGACTCTCTTGACAGTTTTAGTTCTATCTGAGCATGTATAACCAGTGGGTCAGAATGAGGCATCCTCACATCTTCCGCGTCACCTGCTGAGAATATCATTTCCGCGTGAGGTGTGTGGGCAATTCGCCTGCTCATTGCGGAGGGTGGTTGCTTCCCTTCTCGCTCGTAATTCTTCCTCTCTTGATTGCTGGGTCCAGAAAGAGAGGGTCCTCCTGCTAGAGTGTCGATGTATCCTTCAGGTTCTGGGATACGTTCGACCGCGGACCTTAGCCTTCCTTCTTGCCCTCGGGGAGCCTGATTTACTGATCCCTGAGGGGGTGGGGGGCCATTATGGCGTCCTCGTCGCCATCTTCGCCCCCGGCCCCTCCCTCGATTCGGCTGAGGGGCTTCTTCGCGCTCCCTGTACTGGTCGTGATTCCTGCTCTGATGATGGGGATAATCCTCATCTTGCGGGTGGCGCTCGACTGGGTGTCGATCGTCCCTTCTGTTCTGGTGGTGCTCTCGAGGATGGTGGTCCCGGTCATGATAACCATCCCTCCACAGCTGATGTGTTCTGTTTCGGTCATTTCCCTCTCTCCGATCATCTCTTTGATGACGATGTTCCTCCCTCCTGTCTGAATTGAGGTGGACCTCGTCATTTTGTCGATGGTGTCCTATCGATGGTTGTTTGGGTGGCTTCGCTGCTCCCTTATCCTTTCTGAACTTCCCAGCTAGTTTGCTGAAAAACCCTTGATGCCCGCCATTTGCTCTTGAGCTTGACGCGGCTGCTTCCTCTGCATCTATTTGTCGCGACACTAGATCTCTCAATTGATCATAATCCCTGGGCTTCTTTCTAAACAGGTAAGTCTTGAAATCCCCTTCCGCTAGATTTCCCATGAGGATGATGGTCGCGGATTCATGATTGAAGTTCGGGATTTGAACAACTACACTGGTGAATCGGGCAAAGAAATGCCCCAGCATTTCATCTCCCCCTTGCTTGATGGAGTTTAAATCTAACATGGTCTTTTTTCTTGACCGCGCACTCCCAAAGTGGGACTGGAAGATCCGATTTAACTCAGAGAAGCTGCTAACCGAATTCTTTGGCAGGTTAGTGAACCAGGTCAAGGCAATCTTCATGAGGGTTGACGGGAAAGTCCTACATAGCATGGCATCATTGTACTCATTGATGCCCATCGCGGTCATGAAGTGACACAGATGATCTTCTGGGTCCATGGTCCCATCGTACTTCATAAGATTCACATCCCTCCATCGCTTGGGTACCGGTGCTCGGCAGATGTCTTAAGTGAAAACAGAGGGCAAAGCATCAGGGACGTCAATCTTCATTTGTGTCGAGCCAGACTTGGTGGAAGTAGATACGTCAGTCGAGTGCTCCCCTCGTCGATGTTTATTGGGCCGCATGTCAACCCCTTGCGCACCTTGATGCAAAGGATCGAATCCGAGGCCTGACGCTCCAGGTGCTGGGTTCCCGTACTGATTAAGATTGACTGCATCTGCCGTGTTCGGCTGTCCATACGCGTCATATTGCTGATTGTGAAAGTAGGTTCTGTGTTGGCCTTGGTACGGGTTTTCATAACCATGGTAGTGCCGCGGCTCATTCATCGGTTGGTACTGGTGTTGAGGATCTGGTACTGGCTGATAATAGTATTGCGGCGCGGGGGCCGATTGATAGAAAGGTTGAGCCTCAGGCGCATGCTGAAAGTAATGATGCGGCTCTTGTTGTACTACATGTGGCATGTATACTGGTGGTATGTACTCTGGCGTGTATGCTGGGTAATAAGGGGGTACATATGGTGACGCCCACATGCTTTGTTGTTCCTCCGACTGAAGGACGGATGGGTTGTACATGCTGGTGGTCTCTTGCTCTAGTATTGTACTTTGGCTCATTTCATCTGAGTCTTCGTTGTTGTACATCGTTCCTGTCTGTCGAGAGTCACTGAAAGCTTTGTTAGTAAAAAGACTTGGCAGGAAATTTGCTATTTCAGATCTTTAGATGAACTTTCTCATATCCCTCTCTTTGTGGGAGGGTTTTCCCGGTGACCCGTGTGTTCCCAGCAGATCTGATGGCTGCCTGACGGGATCGCGGGTGTGAGGTGTCCGTGACCCAAAACATATGCAATTCATTTGCTGATAAATAAAAATTTAAAGTTGAACACCTCAGGGTGAGTGGGTTCCCACAGACGGCGCCAGTGATGAGTGCATCCCAAAAAGTTGTATAAGGGGCCCACTTTCGGCGGGTCCCCGGGGGTTTAGACGCGAGTAATTGTTCCTATATAACACGGGCTTACCTGACACGCGAATCAATTTCTTCGCTATTCAACCTGGGCCGTGCTTTGGTCGCGTACATAAATTCTACCATAACCCCACATCTCTTATGGGAGATCATCGATTTATTTTAATGATTTAAGGGTTCATACCTGTCCGTGGAGATTCACCTGAAGTGTTTGCTTCGTCGCTTCGTACAGGATGAGATGTCCCTTCCTATATTCAGACTCGCTTAAACTACCGCTGATTATATGCAGGTTCTGCGGTCGACTTTCAGGATTATCTAAATCTCTTTTTTCTTCTCTTTTCTTCTTCCGCTTATCTCAAAATCCCTCCCCTTTTTCTTCTGTTCATTTCCCCTTTTATAGGGATTGGCCAGAGGCCCCCATCATGACACTTGTCATTCTTGAGTCGACACGTGTGGTCATCGTGGGTGGAGGGCATGATGGACATGTGTCATTGTTTTATGTCCGCGTCCTCCCTATTTTCGGGGTCTCTTTTGGTGTTGTTTCGCTATGTCCGCGTCCGAATCTTCGTCTAACATTTTCGCATGGTTTCATCAATAACAATGTTATTACTATGTGATATTTGAGCTTTCCAAACCCCCTCGGTGGAAAATCAAAGGACCTTGCTTCTGATTTTCTTATTCTTTATAATTGTGTGTCATTTATATCTATATAAGGCTTTTGTACATCTTCTTTAAGAGAAACACAAAAGTAATAGAACGTAGCCACACATTCTTACTTTTCTTTATTATTGCATTATCAACACAACTCTCTTGATGAGAGTAGAGTGCTTGATAACTCTCTTGATGAGAGTAGAGTCAAGAACTGTGTGTTTGATAAGGCTATACAAAATCTCAATAAGCAACTAACTAAATGGAAAGCTTCAATCTTCTCACAAGTAGGAAGAACGGTCTTTATCTAAACAAACCTGAGATCCAAAACAAACTACCTTATTCAAAATTTCTTTTTGCCAAAAGGTATCCTACAACAAATGGACCAAATTAACAAGAACGTCTTTTAGAATAAACTCCAATCAGAGAGATACACACCTCTAATTAGTTGGGACAAGATTTGTCAACTCAAGCAACAAGGAGGATTGGGAATAAAAAATTTGGAGACCTAAATGAAAACTTGCAAATGAAGGTTCTATGGAAAATCCATACGGATCAGAACAACATATGAGTAAAAGTAATAAAAGAGAATATTTGAAAAATGAGAGCATCAATCAAAGAACGAACCTAAACACGCCTTGGCAATTTGGGAGACTTCCAACTCTTAGGAAGAAATTCAATCAAGGTCTCCTTTGGATCGTTGGAAATGGTATATCGATAAATGTATGGAATGATCCGTGGTTAAATGGTTACCGACTAGAAAAATACTTGGATAACTTAGACACAAACATGAGAGTAAATAAGCTACTTATTGATCAAAAGCAATGGAATATTACTCTTCTTAACAACATATTCCCACCTACCATAGTCCAAAATGTTCTGGAAATCCAAATACTAGATTGGGACACCCCATATAAACTTATTTGGAAGTTGGAACCCAGCGGATCATTCATGACTAAATCAATAAAATATTTAGACAATACAGGACAATAAAGCAATGTCGACCACAAATGGATCTGGAAATTGAACTTACCACCTATGATTAAAAATTTAGTGTGAAAAAATAATGATTGATGGCCTACCAACAAAGCGAAGGCTAAATAGATATATAAATCGAGTTCGATCTCATTGTTACCTTTGTGAATCATAAGATGAGGATATAACACACCTTTTTTCTAAGGTGTAAATATATCAAAGAGTTAATCACACACTATGAAAGAATGATTGGAAAGCAATGTCTAAATGTTAGAGGAAACCAAGTTGACATAGCTGACCTCTTGTCCACCGACATGGGGAAACCCCACATTGAGACTTAGGGTTCATTTGATAAGCTATATAGGAGACTAGGAATTACCTCATATTCAAGAACAAAAAACCACAAAATGTAATAAATCTAATACATCGAGTTATTACTAATACCGACAATTGGATAAATGGAGAGAATGAATCATCACAAAACAAACTAAAAATAAAGCGTAGGAAAATCAAATGGATTAGACCAGAGGTGCTATCTACAAAATCAATATAGATGGCTCGGTTAAACCCACGAGCATTTTCCATGTGGGGGGGGGGGGGGGGTCATCAGAGACTCCAAAGGTAATGTGATAGATATCTTCTATCAGGAAACTCGCAAAGGTATTGTGTTACAGATAGAAGTTGCTGCAATCTGTCTAGGTCTATAGCAGGCGATAAGGAAAGATCTTCAGAAAGTTATTATAGAAGGTGAATGTAGATCTGAGCGTTCTTGACCTCACAGATCTGAGGACAAGATTCAAGAATGAGAGAGCAAACATAAAACCAACGGACACAAAAAGGACACATCGAATTTTTAGGTGGTTCGGTTTTCCTACATCCACGGAGCCTCAGAAGAGGAGACTCGAGCTCAATCCACTATGTCAAATCAGGTTTACAAGGTTTTGAGATCGATTGTCTAGATCTCTGACTTATTGTTCGTAGGGGGAGGTGATTCGCTCAGATATAAAATATTCAAATTCAAACTAAGCTAACTCCCTTATCCAAGCAAATAAAATACAAGAATCCCTCTCGATGTAGTGGTAGGGTAATCCAGGATCGAATCCACGAGGAGGTATGTCAGCGCTTCCTAAGCTTCAAATCACGATCAAGTTCCGACTCCAGAAGACACTCGATATCGAGCTGTCGGGTCGATATCGACCTCAGTTCTGGTCGATTTCAATCAAAAGTTCCTGCAGAAGACAAAAGCAGCAAAGTCGACGTCGAGATAGAACCTCAATATCGATGTTAGTGGTCGATATCGACCTTGTCAGTCGATTTCGATGTCAACAACAAAAACTATAAACGTAACCTATTTGTTGGAAAAGAGGTCCGAAGAGCGTAGAATGATGTAGGAAAGATGGACAGAAATAAAACTCAAACTTTGTATATGAATTCAATAAACTAAAGGCTTCCAAGGTCGGGGATTCATGCCATAACGATAATCATGCAAGTATGGTGCTAAAGTTATGAAATTTAATGTCTTTCCGTCAAATAACTTTCGTTACCAACTTTTAGGTGATTAGAGGCTCTCGCATAAAACCTAAGAGTTACTATCCAATTCATGAGTAATCCAAATTCACAATATGATTGGCTTTCGCTTCAATAATGCAAATAATGAATCTCCCTAACTTTCGCAAAGGATCATGCATAGGATAGAAGACGGAATCGCATAAAAATCATACCTTTGATGCACTTACCCTACATTGCTATCGTCGGGCTCACCCCGACCCGAGAAGTGGGTTGACTACTTGCGCTTCATCATTGAACTCATCATCATAATGGAAAATAAACTACTTTGTATTAAATGAAAGAAAGAAAGTACACCGAACAAAGCCACTCCGCTCTCGCTTCACCACCAACTCACTCTCTCTCTCTCTAATTATTCTCTGCGTTCTATGTGTTTGAATTGCTGTAATTGAATATAAAACTTGCTTGAAAACTGAATTATGTGTGCTTCAATGATTGAAACCAGCCCTAATGGCCTCTAATTATAGATCTCTCACCTCGCTATCCAAGGATTCGAAAACCTATCTTTATTCTCTAAGATAAAACTTAATAAAGTAAAACAACTAAATTACTTGGGTAAATAACATAAAGGATAAAGTCTGGTGCAGATGGATAGAAGATCTCGACTTTAGGATTATCTTGAACGCTTCGGATAGAATTCTATCAAAGTCAACGTCGGATCTTTTCTGCAACAGTGGTCGATATCGACCTTGAACATCGAAATCGACCTCTTTTCTTCTTATCTTCAAGCAGTCCTTCTCGACCTCGGATTGGCACTTGAATTCTATCAATATCCTCAATTTAGGCCACTCGATATCGACCATACAACATCAATATCGACCTCTTATGTGTCGACATGCTCTGATCTTCCTCTGCTCGATTTTTGGTGCTCTGTTTCACTCGATGTCGAGGTTCACCATCGATTTCGACCTCTCAGTAGACTTCGAGTTCTTTTTCCGCTCATCTTCACTTGTCCAAATTTCGTCCATTTTCGTCTTGATTTCTGCGAAATATCATAAAAACTCGTGTAGACCTCTATATTTGACAATTAAGCATAAACTACACTAATCTTATGTTTTCCCAACCAATATGCATGCAAATAACGTCAAAATGGACATAAATGTGCATAGAAAATATGGCAATTTGCGCGCACATCAAATACCCCATACTTAAGCTTGCTTGTCCCCAAGCAATACTTTTAATGGTCTTCAAGGGAAGAAAGTAAACCCTCAACATCATAGATTCATTCTCATATGTCCATATACTCAATTGCCATCCTCGAAAAGGTACTAATGTCAACCCAATCCATGCCTGTGAATAAAAGCAACATCATACTCACAAAAGGAGGGTTATATGCATAAAACAATTTTGCAACATAGCATTAATAATCAAGAAGACTTTTGCAAGTTTATGAGAAGTAGATTGGTAAAAGGCTAAAAGTGGGATAATTTTTGGCCATGTGGTGTTAAATCCGGGGAAATACACTTTTTTTCCAAAATCATTCCACATTCCTTCTTCATAATATTTCTCACCTTTCACTCATCGCTCAATGCTTTTTTCACTATAATGCTTTTACCTCTCTAACCTTAGCACTGCCTTCTCGCGGGTCGCAAACATGGGTGTCATGAATGGCCCCGAATACTTAGTACTTTGGACTCCTCACCTTGTGTCCCATCTTGTTGGACTAACATCTCAACGAGAAGGGTCGACCTAGCTTTATCTCCTGAGGTGATCGTATTTTTTCTCACTCATTAAATTTTCCATATTTCAAAAACTAAGCTTTCATTCCTGCCAACAACTTCATAATAATGCACAAACTCCATATAACAACTCCAAAGATGACATCCATTCTCAACATTGTCCCCGGATAGGGTATAAGGTATAAAAAATGGGCAATATGTAATATATGTGGAGCAATAATGATAATGAGCCTCATATATGGCTTGTGTAATTGCAAATATGCATAGGTAAGGCTAGGATATGAAATTGAGCACATGTATGGAAAATGATATAAAGTCCTCCATCATCTTATAATGTACATGTCAAAAGCAACTTCAATTTTTACCTCACATTCATGGTTTTCTCTAAAAAATTGCACTTCATTGTGACTTCCCTTAACTAGGCAATTTCATGTTATATCTCTAATGAATCTACTTTTGCATCGTCGGGTTCATCATCGACTTCGAGTTCTTTTTCCGCTCTTCTTCACTTGTCTAAATTCCGTCCATTTTCGTCTTGATTTATGCGAAATATCATAAAAGCTCGTGTAGACCTCTATATTTGACAATTAAGCATAAACTACACTAATCTTATGTTTTCCCAACCAATATGCATGCAAATAACGTCAAAATGGACATAAATGTGCATAGAAAATATGGCAATTTGCGCGCACATCACTTATACAGCTTATATGAAAGGGAATCACACGAAACAAGCAAGAAACTAAAAAGAAGTGGTAAAGCGTTGAAGAAACTCCCTGGATCTGGTGTCTGAGACCAGATCTGAGTTAGATGTCGTTGGAGAAGACAATCGTTGTCGGAAAAAGGAAGCACATAAAAGTGGTGATGATATTCAAAGTCAGATCTAAGGTCTCTTGTAGAGATTCGCCTCAGATCTGAGCAAGACCGCCGAGGAGGAGATGGATCACCTTTGGAAACCCTATCGCCGCTTTGTTCTCTCTCTTTCTCTTAGTTGGATGACCTGTTGAAGCCAGCCAAGTGAGGAAACCCTAGAGCTCCCTTCAACTTATATAGACGAACCCAATTAGCTAAAACAAAGGGTTTAGCTATAAGGCAAGTCTCACAAGCTGAGAGATGAAACTTAGTCTTCTGAGTCATGGGCTTGTGTTGGCCTATTTATCACATATCCAAAATCAGCCATATAACACATTTAACTCTTCTACTATACCTTATATATTATACAAGATCACAAGGTAACCTTGCAATGCTAATGTATAACATATAATATATATGAGAGTATATAATGTGAAAGTATAAACCATACTAAGCCCTTAATCTAGACTAAGTCTAACTCAAAACCCCTAAAGACCTAGAACCATGATTAAGATGACAGTACAATTTTCCCTCCCAATCTAGGTTCTAAGCTTTCGTATTCTTGATTCAACTCTAGTGGATTTAGCTCATGTCTTCTACTCTTGTTACATCATCGGCTTGGTACCTATTCGTCATGGCGGATCTTCAAGATGGAGATAGTCCCTGCAACATAAAAATTTCCTGGGGGAAAAACCTTTGTCCCAAAGTCAGTAGGGTTTACATCCCCTTTAATTTTCGTTACAACCTTCTAATGAATCATTTTAATGCAACGTTGCCAACTGAGTATCGCGACACTTGTAAGATGTTTTGTCATTTTCACTCCTCTCTCCATCTCCGTGTTGACTCAATAACTCCTGATCTATTTGATCATTACATGTAGACCTATCAAAATACAACCCGACCCGTACACCCGATAAATTTAGGGTCAAGACCCGATTTTTTTGACCCGGGATTTTTTTTACCCGAACCCGAATTATCTAGTAATTTTCTGGGTAAATCGGGTCCGGGTCGACCCGGTCGGGTCGGACTTTTTTAATGCCTGACTCGCTCCTTTCTTCTCATCTGTAGGTTTCTCAATCGATCCTCTTCTCACAGCATTCAACTTCAACTTCTTCAACTGTGCGGTTCAACCCTAAGCCCTCGCCGCCTCATCCCTCTAACCAGCTGCAGTCGTCCCTCTGATCAGAAGCCGTAGTCGGCATCGAGAGGCGCCACCGGTGTCCGTCTTTGCTGTGACTGCTATCGGCCAGCCACTGTTGTCGACCCTTATCTCGCTACTCACTACTCGCTACTGATCAAAGCCATCGAGGTCGTGCTGCCCAGATCTGTGATATTTGGTAAGTGTTAATTCATTGTTCTTCATTCAGATCTGTATTCGGTTTTCCATTTTGTTCAAATCCGTTCGATTTTTACTTTTCCATTTGGTAAGTGTAAAACCCTAGGTCGGCTAGTGTTCTACTGATGTTCAATTAGCTAATGATTTTTTGTCTTAGTGATTTTTTGTTTCAATTAGCTATTGTTTCTAGAATGGATCTAACTAGCCGAGAAATTATGTGACCACTTCTTCTGGAATTGATAACATCACTGGCTGATTTTTTTTGGCTAAGCAACCAATGAAGTAGTTTACCTGGACGATGTGGCCATGGGTTGTTCCTATCGGTTTCCTAAAGTTGTGTTCTTGTGTATATTTTGTGTGATTCCCACATTTGGGTGTATTTGGATTTTGGAAATGGAGTCATGAAACTGTAAGCAGTGTTCATTTAAACACTTGGAGGAAATCATCCATGCGAAATTCGTCGTGGGGATGGAAAGATCACTTAACCTATGATGATCTTTACTGATTCTGTTGTGAAGACTGCATAATATCTACTTAATTTTCTTGACAAGAAGTACTGAGGAGGCATGATATGATTATGTCCCAGCATTTAAGTCAGATTATGATGAATATTTCCAGAGTGTTCAAGAGGGTATGATTTCTCATTACCTTAGTTATTGATTTAGGCCTATTAGTGTTTCTTTTTCTCCAAGCTTAATAGCAAAGATAAAAAAAAACAAACTGAAATGAGGTTATGCATATTCACTGTCACAAAACAGCTTAGAGCGAGGATCAGGGTCTAGCATCTCATCCACTGATAACCAATTGATAACAAGATAAGCGCATCACTCAACTAACGATTGTGTTAGGAGTAATGGTGAAGCAAAGCGTCTAGTGTTCGCTGATGATATTGCCTCGTCTGCTGATGAAAATACTGGAAAGGAACAAAATGGTATGCCTGGAACCTGAATAAGCTTTTCCCGCACAAAAAGGTACTACAAATCATGGTTATGTTACATTTGACTGAAAATGAGTAGAATCCGCCTTCCTTTTCACGTTTCACGTAAGCAATGGTGCGCCTTGCTTTGTTGATCGTTTTGTAAAGTATCGGAAATGAGCTTATCCGCCAATTAAAAGTGGGCTGGAATTGAGAAGAGGAGACTATACGAGAGTTATTACAATGCCAACAAATGCAACTTGAAGCTATATGTGAGGCGGGTGTTCATCATTGATGAATTTGATGAGCTTCTGCCCAAGTATTTGAGCTTTTTGATGGGAATTAGTGTGTATTCACTACTAGAATTTTGTCATTTAACATCGGGTAATAACCGGTGTCTTTAAAAAAATCGATGTCTATGTGGGTGATGTAAAAAGTCAAAACTTTTTAACATTGTGTAGTAGCCGATGTTTTTGTATTTTATAACATCGTTTATATTTTTAAATCCGATGTTATAACATACAAAGACATGGATGTTAAAAAGTTATGACTTTTTACATCACCCACATAGACATTGATTTTTAATTTTGATTAACATCGGTTTTTAGCCGATGTTAAATGAAATATATTTTTTTTGGTCGTTGTAGCCTATACGGGATTTGAACTCGCATCTTAGTGCTTGAACAATCGCCCTACCAATTTGAGCTAATAGGCTTTATATTACCAATAATAAAGATCAAAACATTAATAAAAAAATCTCTTCTAATGTTTCAAATAAAAATAACAAGCACTACTAAAAAAACAGGAAATAGCTACAGATGTTTAGACACGGATTATAGGCAACCCTGTATTCGTGGCACTAGCGATGACATTGGCCACGATTGGTCCTGACCGTGGCTATATTCGTGGCTAATACTCATCCTGGTATGACGCGCCAAAACATTCGTGGCTATTAGCAACGAACCAAATGTTCGTAGCTGATTTCGTGGCTCGATATGTGTCAGTTTCAGTAAATAGCCACGAACTTAGCCATGGATAGGATTGTCGTGGCTGTTTTCGACGCTGATATGACCCTAACACAATATCCATAGCTAAATCCGTGGCTATTCATCATCGGAAATCAAGTGAACAAGCATGGGCTATCCGATGAATATGTGGTGAGTGGGCCTTGGATCACTAATTGTAGGCGGGCCGGATATATATCATGAATGAGCAATGCGATGACACAATCTCGATCCGTGGCTGAATCCGAGTACAAACTCTCCTAAAATTTCTGGGCTCGGCCCATTAGAAGCTAGTGAAAGCCCAATTATCTTATTAGCCCATAGAATGAAGTGGTGATTTACCGACGATTGAAACTGTGGCTAAATCCGTTGCTATTACGGATGAGGTCATTAAAGCGATTTTGTACTTTACCTGCTTTATGGTTGGGTGCATTTATTTGGGGCCAGCCCACTTTGTCTTCTAGCTTGGCCATTTGCAAGAGCTGATCAGAAGACCAAATTCATCCCCACGGTTGTATGGACAGGAGGGGGGGTAAGTTTTGAATTCTGTTTTACACATATATTACATATGCTACAGATGTTTAGACACGGATTATAGGCAACCCTGTATTCGTGGCCACTAGCGATGACATTGGCCACGATTGGTCCTGACCGTGGCTATATTCGTGGCTAATACTCATCCTGCTATGACGCGCCAAAACATTCGTGGCTATTAGCAACGAACCAAATGTTCGTAGCTGATTTCGTGGCTCGATATGTGTCAGTTTCAGTAAATAGCCACGAACTTAGCCATGGATAGGATTGTCGTGGCTGTTTTCGACGCTGATATGGCCCTAACACAATATCCATAGCTAAATCCGTGGCTATTCATCATCGGAAATCAAGTGAACAAGCATGGGCTATCCGATGAATATGTGGTGAGTGGGCCTTGGATCACTAATTGTAGGCGGGCTGGATATATATCATGAATGAGCAATGCGATGACACAATCTCGATCCGTGGCTGAATCCGAGTACAAACTGTCCTAAAATTTCTGGGCTCGGCCCATTAGAAGCTAGTGAAAGCCCAATTATCTTATTAGCCCATAGAATGAAGTGGTGATTTAGCGACGATTGAAACTGTGGCTAAATCCGTTGCTATTACGGATGAGGTCATTAAAGCGATTTTGTACTTTACCTGCTTTATGGTTGGGTGCATTTATTTGGGGCCAGCCCACTTTGTCTTCTAGCTTGGCCATTTGCAAGAGCTGATCAGAAGACCAAATTCATCCACACGGTTGTACGGACAGGAGGGGGGGTAAGTTTTGAATTCTGTTTTACACATATATTACATATATAATATTATGTTAATCCTTTTTAATTTAATTAGAAAAAGGAAAGTAGTGTATATAAGATTATATATATATATATGTAGGTATAAAAGTAGGAAATGGTTATAATATATATGTTTATTCAGTAATTAGAGTAGCTAGGAAATGATTCATGAATTTGGGGGTTGGAAGAATATTGATTGTAAATGTTTATATGTAAAAATATATGTGATGTACTTTAAAAATTGGTTGTAAGTTGACACTATATAGATGCTCAATTATTATAATTTTATTCAATATTATGTATATATGTAATTTACTAGAAATTTAGTAATGTGCCTTTTATTAAGAATTAATGGAAATATATATATTTAGGAATATGTTCAACTATTATAATTTAGTTAGTAATGTGCGTTTTGCATCTACCGTACAGATCGATTGATCGAATTTGATAAAATATGGATGATCGTACATGGATGTATGATATGTACTTGTCGGATCGTAGAGGATTAAAGCCAGAATACTTTGAAGGGGTGGATAAGTTTATAAATTTTGCTTGTGCTCAAACTTATTATGTCGATGAAGGTAAGATAAAATGTCCATGTCGGAAATGTCAGAATTGCTCTTTCGAGAAAGTAGATGATGTGAAGGAGCATTTATACTGTCGTGGGTTTATGTTTGGTTATTATCGTTGGACGGCACATGGCGAACCTATTGCACATCCAAACCATGAGCAAATGGTAGGGGGCAACCAGTGGGCTATGTATGATCAGTTAACTGCATAACAGAGGATGATCTTTGATTTTGCAGGGCCAAACTTTGTTCCTCCTTCATGGTTTAGCCCCTATAATGTCGACGGTGTTCCGAATAATGGAGTTGATGTTGAATTCCAACCAGCTGAAGTTAATGAGGTCAATGGAATGAGCAAAGATCCGGTAGCAGTCGAGGAGGATAATCTCTTGTCCACGCGGTTTGCAGATGTGCTAAGAGCAGCTGATGAACCTATGTATTCTGGGTGTACTACACATACACAGTTGTCCTTTGTGAGCCAACTTATGAGCTTAAAGTGTGAATATAATGTTCCTCAAAGCCTCTTCAATGGTTTCTTGCAATTGTATGATGAAGTGTTACCTCATGCCCATCAGATTCCCACCAGTTACTATGAAACTGAGAAGATAGTTCGAAATTTGGGTCTACCGGTAGAAAGAATAGCCATGTGTTCTAACGGTTGTATGTTGTATTGGAAGAATGATGTCAATGAAGATTCATGTAAGTTCTGTGGTCATGAAAGATATGTCGTGGGTGCTTCAGAGAAGCGCAAGCCACATAAAGTTTTATTCCACTTGCCTCTAATTCCGAGGCTATAGAGACTATATGCTTCTGAGGTGACATCCAGCAACATGACTTGGCATGCAGAACACGTAATAGAGGAGGGAATGATGTGCCATCCTTCAGATGGAGATGCATGGAGGAGGTTAGACACGAAGCATCCCGATTTTGCTTGTGAGCCTCGTAATATTCGTTTGGGTTTATGCACAGATGGTTTTGCTACTTTCAACAAATCTGGTCAGAATTATTCATGTTGGCCAGTGATTTTCACTCTTTACAATCTTCCACCTCATTTGTGCATGAGAACCGAGCACATGTTTATGTCGTTGATAGTGCCAGGTCCTCGAAACCCGAAGAAGTTAATTGATATTTCCCTCCAACCTCTTATTGACGAGTTGATGCAGTTGTGGGATGTCGGTGTCATCACCTACGATGCCTCGAGGAGAGAAAACTTTCTTATGCGTGCACCTTTACTTTGGACTGTCAGTGATTTCCATGCATATGCTATGTTTTCCAGATGGAGCACTGCAGGACAGTTGGCTTGTCCTATTTGCATGGAATCAGGATCTGATGCTTTTCGCCTTGAAAATGGTCGGAAAGCTTGTTGGTTTGATTTCCATCGGAAATTTTTGGATATTTCTCATCCCTTCCGCAGAAATAGGAAGGACTTCTTCAGAGGGCATATGGAAACAACATTGCCACCTCCATTGCTATCGATGGAGCAGATTTGGGAGCGGGTTCGTGATTTGCCAACGGTGATGGAAGATCCTTCTTACAAGTCGGATGACTATGGCATTTCTCATAAGTGGACAAAACAAAGCATTTTTTGGAGACTTTCATATTGGCAGAACTTTCTAGTCCGACACAATCTCGATGTTATGCACATTGATAAAAATGTGTTTGACAATGTTTTCAACACTGTGATGGATATCCGTAGGAAGACAAAGGATAACTTGAATGCCCGGAAGGACCTTCGTCTATATTTTCATCGACCTGAGTTGGAAGTAGCCGATGATTACAAGGGTGCGAAATCTAAAGCAATATATACATTGGCAAGATTAGAGAAGAGAAAGGTGGTTCAATGGTTGAGGACCGTCAAATTTCCCGATGGCTATGCTTCCAATATAGGAAGATGTGTTCAGAGTGACGATTGTAGTCTCAGTGGGATGAAGAGCTACGATTGTCACGTGTTTATGGAGAGACTCTTGCTGATTACTTTCAAAGAGTTATTGCATCCATCTGTCTGGGGTCCTTTAACTGAGTTGAGTATCTTCTTCCAGACAATTTGTTCGTCGACATTGTCAGTTTCTGTCATGGAGCAGCTCATATCCATGATTCCTCTATTGGTCTACAAGTTGGAGCGTATCTTCCCACCATCCTTTTTTGACTCCATGGAGCATGTCATTGTCCATTTGCCCTACGAGGCCCAAGTGGGTGGTCCGGTTCATTATCGATGGATGTATCCATTCGAGAGATATTTATTTCAGCTGAAAAGGAAGATTGTCCAAAAGAGTAATGTAGAAGGGTCGATTGCGATGGCGTACTTACAAGAAGAGATAGCTAATTTCTCCGTCCACTACTTCCCTTCACATGTTCCTTCCAAGTTGAGGCGACCCGCGAGAAACGACGTAGCTGGAGGTGACAGTTATGCCTTATCTATTTTCAATTATCCGGGCGAGGGTAGTGGGAAGCAGACAATAACGTGGTTGACCAAAGAGGACGAGTGGAGGGCCGCACACACATATGTGTTGCTTAACTGTCCGGAAGTTCAACCATACATTGAGTAAGGAAACCTAATCGCACATTTTATTTGTCATATATTTTCCTTAATGTAATATTATTCATTACTTTACTATGGTGCTCGCTATTTGAGAGTGCAATTGGGGATAATATTGGAGATGAGCTCATTGAAAACGAATTCGCGAATTGGTTAAGAATTACGTATGTTCATCTTTCCAGAAATCTTAATTATATTTCTTTGTATACATATAGCATATCTTCATGTACAAGTTAATTTATCATGTAGATCGTATACAAAGGAAACGGAATTGGGCCACCAGATCTCTTTTGGAGTTTGGCTTGGGATCCTAATGTGAAAGGAATTTCTTGGCCACGATACTTTGTCAACGGCTATAAGTTCCACACTCTAGACCATGGTGTTGAGAAATCTAAAATGAACAGTGGGGTTTGTGTTCGAGGGTCCAACTACGCAACAATTGAATCGGATTTCTTTGGGCTACTTGAAGAAATCATTGAGCTTGAGTACCCAAGTGCACTTGGGCATCCGCTGAAGGTTGTCCTGTTCAAGTGTCGATGGTTTGATCCAATGACACGAGGAACACAAATACATCTAGTATACCAGTTTGTTGAAATCAATCAAAAGAAATTGTATAGAAGGTATGAGCTCTTCGTCCTCGTGCAACAAGATGTGCAAGTGTAATATGTTCAATATCCAGGGGCCTCACGTGACCGGATGGATTGGTGGCATGTGTGCAAGACAAGGCCTCGGAACCGGATAGAGCAGCGATGGGCATCCACGGGTTCATCCTTCGTAGATGCTTATCAGTCCGATGAAATCATCACCCCGGAAATCTCTATCGGCATAGCAGTGGACGACTCACCAACAACCTTGCGAGATCCTTCTGGTGTGTTTGAAATCTGCGATGACGGAGATCATGTGGTAGTGGACGATGTCGAGGGCACGGTTCCTTCTGCAGAAGAAGAGGATGACTGTGAGGCCTCCACAAGCGGTCAATAAGGCTTTGACTAACCCCAGGAAGCTAGCTGCTGATGCCCAGGTAAAATCAGTTTACCAAAATATAACATCAAATCTTCATAAGGGATTCAATTCTGACCGAATGGCCCTTGATTTATAATCTAGGCACTTGATTTATAATCTGACCACACATGAATAAACTGAAAAGAACAGAAACTATCTCTCTTCACTTTGAAGCAAGAAATAAAAAGTGAATAGATCTTGATTTATAATCTAACATCATGACCAAAATTCTGACCGAATGGCCCCTTTCCGACCTTCTGATTCGTGTGCTTGTTTTCATCCAGGAATTCAATTCATAACCTAAACTGCCTATTGAAGAATGAAGCTACTATGTCGTACATTTGGCCTATGAGGGAATCGAACCCCCATCTTTGTGCGACACACAACGCTCTTCCATTGAGCTAATAGGCCAAGTTAAGTTGATTCATTATGTCTATTTCAACTGCCTTTCTCATGTGTAGTTTCTGATTCATGTCCTCTCTTCAGTTGTCTATTTCAACTGCCTTTCTCATGTGTTTATGTGCACTTCCTATGGCACCAAACAATCCAGAAATTGCACATCAAACAATCCAGAAACTTTGCTAATGTAATTGTATGAATATCATTCTCATGTGTTTATGTGCACTTGCTATAGCACCAAACAATCCAGAAATTGCTTTACACTTTAAACTTTATGCCTTTCTCAAAGTGTGTTATAAGCTGCCTTATAATCCAGAATTTCATATCTTTGACAAACAATCCAGAATTTCAAATGACAAAGCTGCCGAGTATAAGCTGCTGAGCATACACAAATCGCGATTGGATAAAAAAGTAGATAAACAATCTTGAAATCAAAACCACCTTCAAATGAAGAAGAAATTCAAAACCACATACACAAATGGCGATTGGATAAAAAGAAGATAAATAAGCTGCTGAGTATATCTTGCTACTAGAAATTCAAATGATGAAGAAGATAAAAAAGAACGGAAACAATCTTGAAATCAAAACCACATACACAAATGGCGATTGGATCAAAACAGAACCTAAATCAAAACCACCTTCAAATCCTGCGTTTCGCAAAAGAATTGAGTAAGTAGAACAAATTGGAATAGGACATTACCAATAGAGGGCGAAGAGACCATTGACGACCCATTTGCACCAGTGCTCGAGATTGATCCACTTGAGCCTGAGAATTGTTCGCACCATTGACGCCGCAGCAGTTTTGAATTGTTCGCACCAGGGTGAGGAGAATTGTTCGCACCAGTGTTGGAGATGAACAGAGATCGAATTACAAAGAAAACCTAATTCTATAAAATTTGGGTCTTTTCCAAATTGGGCCTTTTCCCAATCTAAATGATATGGCCCAGCCCTTTCCTAATTCTAACAAATAGCCCTGACCTCTAAAATATAATTCAATTTCGCTTTTTTTCTTCCTTCAGAATTTTAGAGGGAAAATGAAAATTTTAGAGGGAAAGTGAAAATTTTAGAGGGAAATTGAAATTCTGAAATTTCACAAAATCTAAATTGGAACCAAACCCTTTCCTCTCTCCTCTAATCCAAACCCTTTCCTCTCTCATCTCCTCTCTCCTCTCTATGAATCCAAACCCTAATCGAAACCATCACTGGCTCCAGTCATGCAAGGAGAAGGACCAAGGAGATCAACTCGGAGCAGTGCAGCCGCGAGACCACCACTGGCTCCGGCCCGACCAAGGACGAAGGCTCAAGTGGAGCCCTCTCCCCCGGCTGCCCTCTCTCCACCATTGACCGCTCCATCCCCGATGACACCCTCTCCAATTCTGAGCTCTCCTACCAGGTCTTCACCCCGGAGACCAAATCCCAACGACCCACCTCCCCCGGCTGCCCTCTCTCCAGCGCCGACCGCTCCATCTCCAACCGTACCCTCTCCAAACCCTAAGCCTCCTACACGGTCATCACCCCGGAGACAAACTCCCAAAGCCCCACCTCCACAAACGACCTATCCACCCCCACTAAGACCAATCCACCGGCCGACCCTCCTACCAGATCTTCACCCCGGAAATTTCAATCCACTGGCCGCACCACACCGGTCTCCTCTCCTCCCACTACAGCCTCTCCATGGTCACGACTTCAACCCACCCGCCCCTCCCCATCGGTGATGGTCTCCTTCCCAATCGGTGAGCACCCAACCTAACGCCTCTCAACCTGGGCACTCCACGCCTTCTATAAACGCTACGGCCTTAACCCACTCTCAACCTGTTGTGGTGTCGAACAACAACGAAGCGGAGGCATCATCAGAGACACAAAAGACTACATCTTCTGATAACCTCAACGACTCGGCTGCCCAAGACAAGGAGGATGAGTCTTCCAGGTGGAACAAAAAAGTCTACATTGAACTGGTTAATGGAACGTAAGTGAGATGATCCCTTTTACTTCCTTATCTCATTTTGTAAAACTTCCTTTATTTTCAGTTTATTGAAATTAAACTGAAACAAGATGTCTGAGCTGCTTGTACTGGTTTGAATGCTTAGCTTATAAAGCATGTTGATTACATGATTGTGATTAAACTGAAACAAGATGTCTGAGCATGCTTAGCTTGTACATGTTTGAATGCTTAGTTTATTGAAATTAAACTGAAACAAGATGTCTGAGCTGCTGTGATTTAATTGTTGAGTAAATATGATTCTGATTATAAAGCATGTTAGATTATTCACTTTGAATTTATGAAATCTGAGTAAATATGATTTTGATTTCATTATTGAGTAAACAAGATGTCTTAGCTTGTACTGGTTTGAATGCTTAGTTTATTTATGAAATCTGATGTTGATGTTAGATTATAAATCAAGTGCTATTCACTTTGAATTTCTTGCTTCAAAGTGAATAGAGATAGTTGCTGTTTATGTTTATTCATGTGTGGTTAATTCAAATGGATATATTTTCTGTTTCTTGCTTCAAAGTGAATAGAGATAGTTGCTGTTTATGTCTATTCATGTGTGGTTAATTCAAATGGATATATTTGCTTCAAAGTGAATAGAGATATATTTTCTGTTCTTTTCAATTTATTCATGTGTGGTTAGACTATAAATCAAGTGCCTAATACATGCCCAAGTTTTTTTTTATATGTACCTTATGAAGCTTTGATATTATATTATACATCAAGTGTCTAATACATATCCAATATAATGCACAGATACTCTTAAAATCTTAGTGTCTAATACATTCCCATTTTTTTTGATATGTACCTTATAAAGCTTTGATGCAACCAATCATGCGTTTGGAGTCCTCACACAGATTATTCACTCCCATTTCGATGGCCCCTACATACGGTGGAGCGATGTTCCTGAATAAATAATGCCTCCTAGTTAATATGTTTTTTCAATATATTCAGGCATGAGCAACATGGGATGAATCTGTATACCCAGACTCACTAGTTCGCAAAGCATTCAACACTAAGGGAGGGGATCGCCTAAGGAATGTCTTTGGGAAGGCTCGCACGGGGAGAACAAAGAAGAAGCCTTTGTGGGTGAAGCAAGTCATATGGGCCAAAATGTGGGAGATTTGGGAAAAGGAGGACAAATTTCTACACCAATCTGAAGTCAACAAGCAAAACAGAGTTGTAGCAAAAAAGAAGGGCACAACAATTTTCAGCAGTGGTTCGGTTTCCACAACCGTAATCAAGAAGCGACTGGTATGACACCTTTGATGTCCTCTGTCATCATTTTGTTTTCCCATTTACTCTCTATTCACTTTGTATATCTAATTACACTACTACATATCAAGCCCTAATGTATCACCAAAATTTATTACATTACACCTTAAATATGTTACATTAGGGGAAAAGGTAACACTTTTAGTGGATTACATTTGCGGCCGTTGCATTAGACCTAATGTAACAGTTTTATTTGCTAACGTAACATTGGTTCATTAATGAGTCTAAGTGTTACATTTGATACCAAAACTATTACATTTGAATTAAATGTTACATTTTCAAATAAATGTTACCTTATTAGGGTTTGTTACCTTTAGCCAAATATATTACATCTAAATAACGTTACATTTGAAGAACAATGTTACTTTTAATTTCAAGTATTGCATTTCAATTAAATTTATTACAATAGATATTTATCAATTTATGATATTACACTTTTATAATATATAATATATGATAATATATATATATATATATCACATATTATATATCATATATTATGCATAAGAGTAATATAAACTAGTTAAAAGTAATAATAAAACTAACATATATCATCCGGAATCAAATTTTCATTCAAAAAAATCCAAAAGAGTTCATTGAGCTATGTGCACAATTACATGTATACAAGTCTTACAAACAATAACATTAGAGACAAATAAAGATTCACCACCATATGTGAGCTACTAATTAACTAGGAATATATTTTCTTCATTTGTCAGATTCTCCTTTTCATCATCCTGCAAATATATGCAAAGAATTTCAAACTTAATATCTCACCAATTCAAATAAGACATCACATGATGAATAAATATTTCCTAAAACGAATACATTTAATAAGAAAAATTCAATTTACAGATGATGATACTAAAAAAAACCAAGAAAAGTAGCCAACATTAAAACCAGCAACATACTTCACTACAATTGAATTTTCTTCTTTTTTTTGGTGGGGAAAAGAGAATTGATGATACTAAAAGAGACCAAGAAAAGCATCTTAAAGAAGCTAGCTGAACAACGAAGCAGATTGCAATGAGCTGGATCAAGCAAAAAGCTTAAGACATGTGCAATCTGGATCAAGCAGGAAGCTTAAGACATGTGCAACCTGGATCATGTAGGAAGCTTAAGACATGGGAGATTGTACATCAGGTCTAGCAGAGAGTTTATTATGAGGCAAAAGATGAGCAATCTAAAAATGGCACTTAAGACCTGGGATAGGAGACGTTTCTTAAAGTGTAGAGTCAGCATTGAGATGGACTGCTCCAAGTTTAAGAATATTCAGCTAGCATTACAACAAGATAAAGATAATGAGGGACAATTAATTAAATTGGATTTCAGAAAAATCAAAATTTGGAAAATCTCCTTCTGATTCTCATACTAAAATTTGTTTTGGGCAACTTTTGTCTATGCTAAATCAGATACCAAGCTCCTTCTTAAACAAGGCCTTCTACATGACTTCTTGCAATTTAGAGGTTGTGTGTGTATATATATATATTTAGGCACATACCTTGGATTTTTGAAGATCCAGTTGATCCTGAAGCTTTATAGCTTAATCTAAACAATGGGATCAAATCAACATGAAGAGTTCTCTGGTTGAATCTCCTTGCACATTATCATGATGTATACTAGCATGGAAACATGTAAATGTGGCAGCATAAAATCAATATTTCCAGAATCAGACACCAAAAAGATATACATATATATTATGGTGATTAATTGAATAAAGAAAACTAGAACGACACTAGCATATCCAAGTAACAAATTGGAACAATTTTCTTGATGCTAATGTATAAACTATGAGAGGATTACTAAGATCTGTGAAAATGTAGTATAATCCTGTCAGAAGAAAAAGCCTGTTTGTTTAGCATAGAAAATAAAATAGCAAATATCAGTATCTCAAAAGGACATATGGAAGGTTATGTCCGAGTGGCATGAACTATTTAAAAATAAAATAGCCTACATATTATGTTGTGTGTACATATGGAATTAAGGGACAAGAAGAGCATACTTGCATTCAGAGATCAAAAGCTTATCTGCAACTCGTATTAATTTTGGCTCCAACAAGGAAAATCCTCGTAATTCATAACAATGGCAAGTTTGGGGAAAAAAACCCTAACCAATGATTCCTCTGACACTACTGATGATAAGTTTCATTAATAGGATATCCACAAAGAAATCATAGGTCATATAGCAAATTGGCAAATTCATGTTGTCAAAATCCCCTTAATTCATAACAATAGCATGTTTGAAGAAAAAAAAATTGATCACTGATTCCTCTAGCACCATTAGAATGCTTTGTTCATCCATCTTCAATGAGATTAAAATCTTCATCATGTGACAAAAATGAAGCGATCGAAGAAATGCTGCCAAAATCATAAGCATTAGATTCAAACGCAACTCGTAAAATCAGTTACTCATAATTGCTAAAACAATAAGCATTCAATTCACTCTCCAATATCCCAAGGGAAAAGGCAGTAAAACTAGAAAGATTGCATTACTCAACGGGGGGAAAAATAGAAATATAACCACAAAAGACAAGCTATTTAATCCAACCTATTTATGCATTACTTGGTGAAAAAGATAGGCATAAGCTAACTGGCAAACCTTAATCTCAAATCCAAAGATGTTTGAGTAAAAGTATATTAGGAATCAAACAAGTACATATGACCCATCAAAAAGCTAATTTTTCCCAATTAGTAACTAAGAACCATCTTTAAAATGCAATCAAAGAGACAAAGACTCTGAAGAATCAAGGACATTCGAAGATCAAACTCAACACCCCAACACTAATGATATCCAAATCAAAATAAATGATAGAAATGAATAGATCAGAAGCAACTACTCACTACTTCAGCCGGAAGATAGAACAATTGGCGATACTCATTCTGTCCTTGAAGCCAACTGACATCGGAAAGCGAAAAAAGAACCATTACAAACACCAAGATTCATAATCAATTTGACAAAAGAAATAGGCAAAACTCGACTGAAAATCAAGAGTGAAATGCTTGTAAGAAGAAATAGAATACGCTAACTGAAGTGAAAATTTTGGAATTGAATCAGAAAAAAAAACAACGAACAGCTAACTCGCCTTCGATTTCACCCGCTTTGCCTGACAGTATTCGAGCCCAAACCCTTCAATATGCCTCAGAGATTGGCTTATCTTCAAAGGTGGCAGTGCGAGTTAAACCATAAATCAATTTCAAAAGATAGAGTGAAATTGCAACAACGAAATAGGAGCAGGTTGGAAAGAGGACTGTCGCTCATATTCAACAATGAAGTAGCAGCAGAGAGTAAGGAGGAGTACTTACCGTCGCTCTTGGTTCGTTCCAGTGGTTGCTTCGCCTACAACATCGTCTTCAAGTCTCATCTAACGATCCCTTCATCGAGCGAGCAACTGAGCGAGCCCTTCGTCGAGTAAGCGACTGAGCAAGTGAGACGAGAATTCCGTATAAAATTCCTGTTACAGCAAGCCCTTCATCGAGGGAACAAGAGAGCCCTCAGATCTGGAAAAACAGGTGAAGAATGAAAGAGAGATGGACAGAGGTTGAGCAATAGGGAGAAACCAAAAGAAGGTGCCATGAGAGAGGGAGATAGGAAAGACAGAGCTCAGATCTGGAGAAACGGACGAATAATGAAAGAGAGATTTAGGGTTAGTGACTTACAAATTTTCACTAAAATTTTGGGTGGAAAAAACTTCCGCCAAATAAATATCCCAAATTACATTTTGGACAAAAAAAAATACCGCCAAACCTTCCCTATGAAATTAAACAAGAGAAATTTTGGTAAATTGTACCCTTTACATAATTTAATTAGGTAATTAACCTTATTGAATTTTTTTTAGCCGTGCTAGGCCCTTTTGAAAATTAATTAGGCATCTGTACCTCTCCTTCGTTTCCACGCTCCCTCGCTTGTCCCTCTCCTTCTCGTTGTCGACGAATCCAGAGCGCCATGTTGCCGATGCCATCACCTTGCGCTTCTGGTTCCATCCGCTCACCCGCGAGGATGAAGCCGGACTCAGCCTCCCCCGATTTCGCTTCTAGGAGAACTAGGAAGGCGGCGGTGCGGGATCCGCTCACATCACCAAGGACGAGGTCTGTGTTGTTGTGCCCGCTCCTCCTTCCTCCATTGATTCCACCGGGACTGCTCTTCTCAAGAAGGAATCGACTTGATTGGGGAAAGCCCTCGCTCAATTGAAGGGCGCTGTCAAGGAATTGGTTTCCCTTACAGATCTCAGCACCACCATCAACGCTTCGACTTCTCCAATTTCTCAAAAAGGGACAAGGGATTCGACGCTTCCGCCTCCAATTTGCTTTCACCTACGTTGGGATGGGCGTCCTTCCTGCTCTCTCAGGCTTGTACTTGGGGATGGTTATTCTCACCAAGAGTGTAACTTTCTCTCTTAATGAAGACGCTACGAGCCTTGCTCTCGAGAAGTCAAATTGAGGTGAGGAAATCTGTTTTGGTTGATCAATCATAGCATTTCGTTTGTGATTTCAAAATTAGTAATCTGGCTTTGAAGGTATTGAGTTGAATTTGATGAATGTTTATGAATAAATGGTTCAATTTGCGGTTCAAGATTGAATCTCCATGAGGAATATAAAGCTAACTTTACTTTCTTGTAATTTTGTGTTGACCTATGTTCCTTCCGTTCCATGAGATTATAGAACTTACAACTTTGATTGACAATGAACTTACAACTTTGATTGTCTACAGAAGTAATTTTACTGTAATGAACAAGTTGTCAGGCAAAAAAAAATTGTTTTGCAGAGCCGAGATCCATATTTGACTATTTTTATACGTGCTTTGTAAGTCATCAATGTTTTGACTATTTTTATACATATTTGACTCATTACTCAATAAATCTTCCAGGAGGGACGTAATCCTAGTTTTGAATATGGGCGGTATGGAAACTATACGACTGAGGCAACTGAAGCAAAGATTAGGTCTGTGTTTAGCTTTGTAATTATCTTATGTATGCCTTGATTGAATATATGATGTGTTGACTAATATGATTGGTGACTGATGGGCAGTGCCCTTGAAGGAGCGAAATGAACATTGTTCTTGGCATCTGGGATGTGTGCTAGTACTGTTCTGCTATTGGCCTTGGTTCCTGTTGGTGGACATATTGCTACTACTGTTGATGGCTATCACAAGACCAGAGTGTTTATGGAGAATTTTCTACCTCGAAGGGGAATACAGGTACTTGAGCATCGAGTTATTTATCTAGTATATGTTATAGGACTGTGGCTCTTATCGAGTTTTTATTTTGTGGCAAGGAAGCATGTGTTGTGTGTCTACTTGGTCAGTATTTAACAAACATCTAACAAGGTTAAAATGTTACACAAAGAAGTTAAATGATGTTTGTCACTGGATGCAATTTGATTGCGAAGCGTTTAGATTTGTGTATGTTTCTGTCTGAGATACAAGTGGTTCATCTGGCACCGGTTCCTCCACTACAGTGAAAATTGTCTTGCTCTTTTAACCTATATTATAGTACATTTTTACTTAATTTTCTTAAACGTCACTTGTTGCATGAAGATGCGAGTATGGCATAACTTCTCCCATCTGTTCTTGAGATGATTAAGATTGTAATGCAGTTCTCACTTGGGAATGTATTGATTTTCGTGGCACAAAAGTACCATTTGTATATTCTCAAATCCAAATAAACAACATTTGCAGAGTGGTTTCTTGGGAGACATTTGGACAATTGGTTAATAGTTGTGGTTGTTATATTACAGGTCACTGTCATAGATCCTGCTGATGTTGAAGGCCTGAAGACTGCACTAGATAAGAACAAGGTTATTACTTTTCAAGTGAATGATCTTGTGGCTTTTGCTTCCTATTTTGCTTCTTTTAGTAATTTTCTATTTTTCAGCTCAATTCGTGTTTCGAAATAATTACCTGACCTGCATAGGAATATTTCTTTCAGGTTACCCTATTATTCATGGAGTCTCCAACCAACCCGTTTCTTCGATGTGTTGACATCAAGCTAGTTTCAGAGATTTGTCACATCAAAAGGAGCATTGGTCTGCATAGATGGAACATTTGCTACACCTCTCAATCAGAAAGCCCTTGCTTTAGGGGCTGATATTGTTCTGCACTCAGCCACAAAATTCATTGAGGGGCACAATGATGTGCATATAATCAATTTTAGAAGTTCTAGTTATTTAGATGTAGCATTTCTATAACTGTGCTGGGTATGGATTTTGTTATCAGGTCCTTGGTGGTTGTATATATCAGTGGTTGAGATCAATGGCATCACGATAAAATGCTATCAATTGTATAAATAAAAATGTCATCAACAAGCAATGTCATTACAAATAATTGAAATCAATGAAGTGTAATCACAAATGTCATCAATGAATAAAAATGTAATAAACATGTCACCACAAGTGATTGCATCAATGAAGTATAATCACAAACGCGTCATCAGTGAATAAAAGTAGAATCGATGAAAATATATCGATATACAATTGATAAAATTAAAAAAAAGTGGCATCAAACGATTTGATAAAAAAAAGTGGCATAAAATAATTACATTAGAAAAATGGCATCAAAACACTACTTTAAAAAAGTTGCATCACATTAAAGAAAAAATGTCATTAAAAATGACATCAAAATACTACCTTAAAAAATGGCATCACGATAAAAACAATTACATCAAAAAAAGTGGCATAAGTGGTTAATGGTGAAAAAGGGCATCACAAAAAAATGGCATCAATAGTCAAAGTGGGAGGGATGAAGGGAAGGAAGGGGGAAAGTGGGAGGAAGGAAGGGAAGGGTTCATCCCATCTAATTTAATTTGTTTGTGGTCTAAGTAGCTAATTAGGTTTTCCGAAAGGTCTAGTTACCTAAATCACCCATTAAACAAATTGAATGAATTTTTTTTAAAGTTTTAATAATATAATTACATTTGTCTTAATAGATGAGGTATAAATTTTTTTTAAACAGTGTAAAGTTATTTTAAGTGTAATATATTTTTAAAAATTTATTAAATTTTATATTTACATATATTACTGATATCATTAACAAAATATATAACATAGGGAAAATATATTTTTATGTTAAATATTATTACTATGATAATTTTATTTAATAAATAAATAGATCAAATAATGTAGAAAGTATATTACTTTTAAGTTTTTAGATTATATATTACTTTCATACTTGTACGTTTTTAGATTATACTGTATTTTACATGAATAATATTATAATTTTTATCTAATAAAAAACAGATAAATTAAGGTGAAAATATATTTATTTTTATATTATTAATTATTTTTTAAAAAAATTATAATTTATATTTTAATAAATATCTTTAAAATACAAAATAAATAAATGGATAAAAAAATTATAAAATATTTATTAATTTTATGTTTTAAATTCTTTCATACTAATATATCAAATCGAAGTTATAAATAAAATAATGAATACAATGTAATATATATATATATATAAAGCCGTAGAGTATAGTAGTAAAATAAATTAATATTATATTTAAATATAATTTATTTTTCAAAATATATGAATAAAATTTTGTCACATGCATATTTTATTTTTTCCCAAAAACATTAGAAATTATTAGAATCTTCAACTCAAATTTATTTAAAGTAAATTAAATAAAGTAAAAAAATTGGCATAGACATCTGAAAAAATTAATATCTACATAATTTAAATAATGTTACAATAAAATGCAAAATGTGTTACATATACAAAAGTGTTACATCATTCTAAATAATGTTACATCCAGCATAACATTATTTGTGATAATGTAACACTTTGTTAATAAAGGTTAAAATATGTTACAATAGATGCCTATGGTAATAGTTTTTTAAAATGTTACATAATAAATGTTACATTAGGGCTTTATATGTAGTAGTGTTAACTAAACAAATAAAAAATTTTCCACATAGGGAGGAGCTTGGAAAAGATCCCACCCCAAAGCAAACATTTGAACGGTGTCATACAAAAAAGATGGTTCTTGGGCGGGCGCTCAATGCTAGGAAACTGTGGTAATTTAGTATTTGAAGTTACCCTTTAACTACATAATGCTTTTGAATGTGTAATATGCATGATTTGAACTGAGACTTTTATACCTTAGAAATTCAATTGTGCAATCATGTGTTCTTGCTTCTGTTTATGTGTTGTGATCTTTTATATCTTGGTTTTGGTATTGGTGTTCCTTACTATTGTGTTGTGATCTATTGGTTTAATTTTTGTATTGGCTTTGGTTTTTTAGCTAGCTTTTTCTTCTGTTCCTATGTTCATTTTTTAGTTATTTTCTTATGTTCCTATGTTCAATTCTTTTCATGTTTCTGTAATTGTGATATGTTATTTTCAGCTCTTGGTTTTCATATGTTCAGTTCTTTGGAGACTGTTGTAATGTGCTCCTGGTTCTTTTCATGTTTCTTTGGAGACCGTTGAATGTGTAATGTGCTCCTGGTTCCTTTGTTCAGTTCTTTTCATATGGTTCTTTTCATGCTCCTGGTTTTCATATGGTTCTTTTCATGTTTCTTTTCATGTTTCTGTAGTTGTGACCTGTTCCTATGTTCAGTTCTTTTCATGTTTCTTTGGAGACTGTGGAATGTGTAATGTGCTCCTGGTTCTTTTCTTCTGTTGAATTCATTTTCTTTCCACTTCTAGGACAAATATGACCAGTTGCTTGAGGAAGAAATCTTAGATGATGAAGCAGTCTCAGAGGATAGATCCCATTCGGTTGACACGAACGCTCTTTGGCTCAAGGCAACAGGTGGTGTGAAGAAAGGCCGGGTTGTGGGCATGGGATCTGAGTCTCAACCTATCCTGCACTTAGCGCATTGCACACACACTGGTGCCCAGGGTTCTGCAGCTGGTGGTAGTGCCAGTTTGAAGGACTACATGATGTCTGAACTGTCGACCATCAAGGAAGACTTGAGGAAAGAAATGGCGGAGTTGGGGGATCAAATGCAGACATAAGTGGCCACGAACCTTAGAGAAGAAATGTCTTCCTTTGGAGATCGAATGCAGGAGAAGCTTTTCAGCACCATGAAGGAGCTCTACAAGGGCAAACGCCCATCAAAGTAAGCATTGTTCTTTAATGTGCAATATATGGTGGTTTGGACTGTTCTATTTTGGTTCTGAAAACTGTTGGGAGGTGTATATTTTTGATTGTCGAACTATGTGGACAAGCTTGGTACGTGTGTGTACGTACGTGTATGTCATAAGCTAGCTGGAACAATTATGTGCATGGTGTTTCCTTTTGTTTATGCACATGCAGTAACTATGATATTATGGTCTAAATATATTTTCCATATCATATACACAATGCATCAAAAATACGGGCATACAAAATGTGACACAAAATTACAAATTAAATGGAAACCATCAATCAGGACTTTAGCCTCAAAAGTAGCAATGACACGAGACCTGGCGTTAGCAACAACCCTAGCAACAACATTAACAACAATAGCAACAACCCTAGCAACAACATTACCAATGAAATGGGCAACGAAATTAGCTACGGAATCAGCCACGAACCAGCTACGAATCAGCTACGGAATTAGCCACGAACCAGCCACGGAATCAGACACACATCCAGATCGATGACCTATTTGTAACAACGAAAACAGCAACGAAATAGGCAACGAACGTAGCCACAAATTCGACAATGACCTCATTCCGAAGCTGCATTCGTTGCCTCATCCACGACATTCAAATGTCCATCGCTAGCCACGGGCTTAGCCACGGTGTGATTAGTTGCTAAATACATTCCTAAACAGTCGTTGTCATTAGTCACGAGGCATATGGATACGGATGGCCCGTCCGTGGCTATTTCCGTGGCTAAACCGGTTGGCCACGACCATTTGTGGCCAATACCATTGTTATTTTCCGTAGCTATTTCCTGTGTTTTTAGTAGTGAAGGCAGGGGCAAACAGAAATGAAAATTTTGTGCAATAGCTATAAATCAATGAGATAGGTCATAGGTTAAATAATATGTATCTAGCTTACTGAGGTTAAGAATCCATATTTGTAAAGGCCGAAATATTTTAAATATTATTTTGAACGTTAAATTATATAGTATATATATTTACCTATCTGATTCGTAGAGCTAGAGAAAACTCGTCCTCGAGCACGGAATTTCGATTTAAAAATTAGATCGAATGTTCCCGACATCGTTCTAAATTTAAATTTGGACGGGTTATAATTCCGCTTCTGTGCCCCAGATTTGAAGAAATCTGAAATTAAATCCGATTGTTTGAAAATGAATTTAAGAAAATTTATTCAAAATTCGAGTGTCGGGTTTCGGGTTAGCGAGCGGGTTTCGCGTTTGAGTTTGTCGGGATTTCAATTTATCTTTTGTGGGACCACACCTTCTCCTCTTCTATTTTCCTTTTTCTTCTTTCTCTTCTCTCTCTCTCCCTCTCACACAGCTACTGCAGACCCAACTACTCCCTCTCACGCAGCTGTGCTCCCAAGAGCTGCTCCCTCCCATTTTTGGCTAAGCACACAACCCCTCGTTTCCCTCTTCCATCACCCTCCTGCACCCCCTTGTTTTGGCAATCCAAACAGCCCCCATCCTCCTCCGTTCTGAAGAGCAGCGTCAAGTTCTTCTTTTTCTTCCCTCTTCTGTCGACAGATGAGGGAGGAAGATGAGGGACATGGGCCCCACCCTTCCACTTGGCGCCGTGTCAGCCATGGGCCCCCCTTCTTTTTTAATTGTGTCGGGCTGGGTTATAACAAAGGGGGAGAGTGTGGGCCTTTTCTTTCGGTTTTGGGTTGTGAAGTAGATAATGGGCTCGGTTTGGGTTAATGAATAAAAAGGGTGGGTCGGTTGTGTAGTTTTATAAAATATGTGGGCTGTTTTGGCTAATTAAATAAAATGGTTAGTTACTTTATGGATTTGAAAATATTATTTTAAAGTGTTTTAAAGATAATGGTATTTGAAATGTTATATAATATTGTTTTGAGATTTAAGAGATATAAATATTGTTTTGAGATTTAAGAAATATAAATATTTTTTTGAGAATTAAAAGATATTACTTTATGACCTTATAAAAGATTGGAACTTATAAATATGTTATCGGATTAAAACAAAAAGAATTTGACAAATGTTTTCAAGAATCGGAATTTCTAGCGAATTGACTCGAACTTTGAAATGGCTTGGGAACTAACTTGGGAATCCGACTTGTTCGATGACTAACTAGCATGATGATATGATTGTATGACTAATAGCATGATATTGTGATGATGTATATGAAAGGTTATACGCTAGTTACTTATGATGATGAAGTGACATATAAGCTAAATATGAGTATAAATTATGATATGCCGATATTGCTATGATACGATGTCGACGTACTTGTTGAATGCGAATTATGGGATGAAATGTTGATATATGTCCTTAAAAGGATATTACGATGTGTTGATGTTATGTGATGATGCAAGATGAGATATTGAGATAAGATGGAATAATTTGAAATGAGATAGCAAGCTATGTATGATAGTTAGGGGCGCCTTGTGTGAATTAGATAAACTTATGCATATTTGTATGTATCTTAGGTGATTTGTGATCTGTTGGACATTGCTTACTATTGGTGATTCATTGCTTGGATTCTGCTTCTGCCTTGTTTCTCTGTTGTAGCGCTTATTCAGGTAAGTTCATTTATGGGCTTACTCAGATTCGAAAGAGAATACCTGCTTGTGATTATATGACATACTAGGTGTTGCATAAGAATTAAAAGCATGCCATGTAGTATCATGCTAGGATTGCACTTGTGAATGAGCATTCGGTTACTTTGTGTGTTTGAAAACAGAACGGCCGTTATCTGTGAGTCATACTGTCTTTGCTAGGGTCATAGGGTAGCCCAGCTTCATCGGGTGCCCTGAGTCAGTATTTTCGATCTATGAGCATGATGATGAGATAGCCCAACACCATCGGGCATGAGCATGATATATGATATGATGATGATATATGATGTGATGATGAGATATGATATGATGATGAGATATGATATGCTATGATGAGATATGATATGCTATAGCATCGAACTGGCCAGTCTCTGCACTAACGGGAAGGGGTGCAGAGGTAGGAGAGGGATATGCATGCCACTTGGCATTCTTTGTGCGCCTTTACAGTTCTTTTCTGCATATTATAATCTAGGAACATGTTAGTGTGATTTAATTTCCGCGTTGCATCGAAGCATCTTTATTATAGCGTATGTGTATATTTGCTTGCGGGACAGAGTGCGTTGGGGTCTCGGTCTGATCCCGCTCGCACAACTTGTTTTTAGGTATGATTGCTCTCTGTCTCTATGGCGTGGGAAAATCCCCCCGGACGATTGCAAAGAACCTGCCTAACCCCGCTAATTTGGCTATACGATTTCAGAATATATGATTTGGTTTTGACCCGGCCTCGCCGTGGCAAGTTGTACTTTATTTCTGCTTTCACTAGTTTTGCAAAATGAATTTCCGCGATATAGGCCTAGGACAGCTTGAAGATTCCACGTGGCCCTTCGATTGTTTTGGGGTTCGAAATCCCCACTTTAAAATACTGATCCTTTGAGTTTTGAAACCTTGACCCGTACTCGAATTGCAAGATCCGAACGAAGGTAACCAACCTTCGAAACGTAACCCGGGTATTTATATCCGGGCCGTTACAATATTCACTTAACACTTAATCCTCCATATAGATAAGTTACATACTTTTCTACACTTGAATAAGCACTCCCTCATATACCACTGTTGCCCCTAACTCAAAAATTGAATGAAATAACCAAAAGTTCTCAAAGGAAACCTACCACTCCCTTGAGTGCTTTGTCGACTTTTTCATCCTGAACTTGCCCTTACATTCAACCAACTTGAGTTGATGAGAACTACTCAATTCTAAATATTTCAAAACAAAGAAACCAATTCTGATTTTTTTCCCTAAGTTGAAGCTCACCATGTCTTGCCAAATCAATTATGTAAAGCATAATTAATTTATAATCATTCCCAATATTCCCTTATAGAGTGAATAAGACAGTTCTAAAGTATTTGGGGCCAAAATCCATTATCATGCAGAAAAGATGCAAATATAGCCTAATAGAATCCGTGAAGAAATATATATACATGATTGAACCAAAGCTATACGTCTAACTAAAGGCTACAACTAACCAAAGTTAGATCCTAACCAAAATGCTAACCACTAACCACACATACACATACACATACAACTCTCCATAGTATTACCAAGTCTATTCATTTAGAATCTTACCACCATGAAAAACAAAATCAGCACATTTAAGGAATATACTCCAGCCTTTAATCCGGTGGCTGTAGTGCCAACACCACCATGATGCACCTGCATTTGCCAATAAAAAATTGTGCTTGATTAGCAATTAACCAAAAAGATGACAACATTCACTATATAGGGATTAAGGTTTCAAATTTTGGATTATTTCACATCGTAAACAAGATTAATTGAGGTTCTACGTCCCCCGATTCTAAAGAATCATATAGTTGTTTAAAAAGTTGTGCTTTATCAAAAAGTCTATTTAAAAGCCAACTTAATACCTAAATAATAATAAAAAAAATTTAAAAAAACTCACCACGGCAAAGCTTTGCAGAAAAAGCCAATCCTGGGGGCAATTTTCCAAAATGAATATGTTTTCTGGGGCATCAGATGCTGCAAGTTTTTTATACAATCAAGGTAAACTTTTGATAGTTCCACTACACTGTCTGTGGGAGACACCTTGATCACCTGAAACTTTCCATATATAGCCAAGTAAGTTTACATTTTCTTGCATCGATGGATTTATTTTGTTACATATGCAAAATTTACCTCTGCTAGTAGATTAACAGATGACCGAGATGATTTCATTTTCTGAAGTGGATGGATCTTGATCTGAAATAGTGAGAGAAATTATCAGAAATTTTCATCATATTATTATTTAAATCTTAAGAAACAAGGGATGGAGTTTTACCCTGGAATTGTTTATCCTTTAAAACTAATAGGCTTGACTCTTGAGTCTCTTGCAACAACCTCTATTCTCTCTATAGTTTCAGTAAATGTGTGGTTGGAGCCGAGAATTACCCTCTTTTTGTCGGCTTCCTATGTTTTGCAGGGTGATCAATTTAGCTTCTTTAAAATTGAAAAACCCGAATAGTAAATGCTATGTAGGTCTTGTTTGTTCTGTGACAAATTTACCTTCTCTTAAAATAAACCTGACAAGTTTAGGTCGTGTGAAATTGCTATCAGCTGAAAGGCATTAATGAAACCATGTGCTTGAGATACATTCTTGTCTGTCATTATTTCCTTCATTTGATTTCAGAATAATTAGATGAATGAAGGAATCTTACTGGAAAAGTTGAAATTTATGCAACATAACACTCGTCCGCCATCTGAGGACAGGCAACAAAAAACATCAGATTTAGAGAACTCACTCGGTCGGTATTTTGATATATATTACAGTTCTGCTGATGACCCTTACCTTCTTATATAATTTCGCTAGATTTTGGTCATTGAATGGCAGATCCCCACTCAGTATTTCAACTAAAATTACTCCACAAGCCCATACATCCAATGCTACCCCCTCATATCCTCTATTCTTGATCAATTGTATTCATGTATATCAACATGGACTGTGTTGATAAGAGAGCTGCATCATTTACATTTGGATATCAATATGGACATTGGACAATGAAGAATGACTTAAATATGAGGCAGACAAAATAGAGAGACAATGATGAACCAGCGCTTATCCAATTACCGGTACATTGGAGTTATAGATGCAGGTGCAAATGGGTGAGGAAATTCAGATGTTGGCCTACCAATTAGAAAGAAAGAGTAAGGAGAGTTCACATCAAATCGATTATTCATTGATGATTACACAAGTTTTCAATCAAAAGAAAAAGGGCAAATTTTGAAAAATAGCATGAACTTTAGGAGTAGCTGCGTTTAATGGCATAAACTTTTAAAATTTAAAAAATAATCACCAACTTTGGTTCTGGTTGCAATAAATGACGCATCTATTGTTTTTTTTTAAATATCACCTCTTATTAACATTCTTTGTAAAAAAATCATCCAATTTTCAATTTTTTTAAAAAATGCCCATATTTCATTTTTAAAAACAATTCATTTTCATTTTTAATTTTAAAAAATATAAATTATTTTATAAAACACTACTTTTCCCATTTTTTCTTAAAAGAATACACTCATTATTTACACCTGGTTAAAAAAAGAACTAATTTTATTTTCTCCATAAACTCAGTTTTTCTCAAAAAATTAAATAATAAGTAATGTCTTTAAAATGAAAAATGAGTGTCTTAAAAAGATACCAATTTATTTTTAAAAAAATGACGTTTTTTGAAAAATTGAAAATGAGTTTATAAACATGAATTTTTATTTTAAAAAAAGTAAGAAAATTGTGAGTGGGTTTAAAAAAACAATGGAAAAAGGTTATTTTTTTGTAAACAAAATGTTAATAAGGGGTGCACTTTTAAAATAAAATGGTTGTGCTACTAAACACAACCACCCTTCAAAGTTGGTGATTATTATAGAATTTTTGAAAGTTGGTGTCACCTGTAAAGACCGAAAAATATTTTAATATTTTTTAATTAAATATATTATTATTTGTAAAAGTATGAGAAAACTCGTCTCGAGCACAAGTTCGATTTTAAAGTCATTCCGGCATCGTCTTAAATATTGGATTTTGACGAATTTTAATTCCGCCTTTGAGTTCCGAATTTGGATAAATTTAATTTAATTCCAGAAATGATTTAAAATTCGATTTGGATTTTCTAGTGTCGAGATTTCGGTTCAGTGAGCTGGATTGGGATCGAGCGTCGGGATTTGAAATTGATATTGTGGGGACCTCTTTTATTTCCTATTTTCTTTTCCTTTTTCTTTACTCTCTCTCTTTCTCTCTCTCTTCCCCACGCTGCTGCTGCTGTGCAACAACCCACCCAACTTTGCCTTCACAGCTTGCACCAAGGCATCTGGTTTTCTCTCTTATATAACCTGTACACCCTCTCTCATAAGCCCCCTCCCTTGATTTGGCAGTTGCATAATTAGCTTGAGGACAAACGAAAAAATGGACAGCTCAATTGGTCCTTTGGTCCCCCCCCTCTCTCTCTCTCTTTAAATTGAAACCCAGCTCTCGGACTCCCCATTTGATTCAAATCCCTCATTCTCTCCTCCTTGCTCCCATTTCAGAAACCTACAAAATAACCCTTTCTCCCAATACTGCCGAGTCACCACCGTCTCAACTCTTGCTCTTCCGTTTCAAGCTTTTCTGTTTACCCAGGCCAACACCCTCCCTCCGGTTTGCTTTCCACGACCAGAAGCTCTCCTTGCTCAGCCGCCTCTATCACCATCAAAGAAACCCAGCCGCCTTGCTCTCCCCTATTTCGAACCGAGCCACCTATTTTGAGCATTCCAGCAGCAGCATCATCACGCTCCGCCTTTCTTTGGCGTCTGTAGCAGTAGAAGATGCCAGAAGTTGTGCCCAGAAGCTCCCAGGTGAGCCAGAGCCATCGAGCAGCCCCCACGCCGTCGTCGTCACCCTGTTTCCCCATTCCTATCGGCCAAGATCTATGCATCACTGACATCGACGAGGCTAAATCGAGCCCGACGGCCCTCCCTCCGGCGAAGAACCAACCCATTATGAGCACCTTTTTCCTCCCTCCTTTCTGTGTCCTCTTGAGTGTTTTAGTGTTGCTTGAGGTCGGGGAAGCTGTAGGGTAGTCGCTATCGGGTTGGGTTGGACGTGAAGCTCCGGCGAGAACCTTTTTCTTCCGTCCTCGTGCAGCGTTGGCCGAGGAAGGGGACGGCCCTGTTCTTTCTTTCCTGGATTGGGCCATTGGGTTGGGCCTGACCTTGATTCTTTAGACGGGTTAAAACACACCTTCATGGGTTCTTCAGTTGGGGAAAAAGAGAGACCTGGATCCTCTTATTTTTTGATGGGCTCGGGTTGGGGTCTCGTCCGGGTCTGGGCTTCCTTCAGTTGGGCTGATGGGTTGTTATTTTTTTTAAATTGTGTTATGTGTTATATATTATGGTTATATGTTATGTTAATAATTAATTATTGTTAGTTTATTAGATTATTATTACATGTTATGTCCTGATTTAGGTGATAATTAAATTCTGAAAAATATACATGTTATAAATGATTCTAAAAGAAAAATAATAGTATTTAGTGGAATATTTATTTTGTGGTGTGAATATTGGGAATTTTAAAATGATTTATTAGTGGTGATTTATAAATTATCATTTGTAAAGTGGATTTAATTTTGGTATTGTATTTTAGTTAAGCATTGTTTGATAAATTATTTAAAAAAAAAGAGTCTTCAAGTTGTCGGAAATGACCTTTAAGGATTCACAACAAAATGCCGGAATTATTTCTATAATATGATTTTGAGGGATTGGTTTTAAGGTTTAAATGTTTAATGTCGGGATTTGACTATGTACGATTTAAAAAGAATTGTTTGATTTTCTAAGTTGACTTCCTCGAGAAATCGTTTTGGAGATGAGATGATGGATGAGATATTGAGATGAGATGAGCAGGAAATGATCTATGATGAGATAAGATAGAATAATTTGAAATGAGATATTTGAAGTTATGTATGATAGTTAGGGGCGCCTTGTGTGAATTAGATAGACTTATGCATATTTGTATGTTTATTAGGTGATTGTGATCTGTTGGACATTGCTTACTATTGGTGATTTACTGCTTGGATTCTGCTTCTGACCTGTTTCTCTGGTGTTTTCGGCTTATTCAGGTAAGTTCCTTTATGTGCTTACTCAGATTCGAAAGAGAATCCATGCTTGTGATTATATGACATACTAGGTGTTGCATAAGCATTAAAGCATGCCATGTAGTATCATGCTAGGATTGCACTTATGAATGAGCATTCGGTTACTTCGTGCGTTTGAGAACGGAACGGCCGTTATCAGTGAGTCATAGAGTCTTTGCTAGGGTCATAGGGTAGCCCAGCTTCATCGGGTGCCCTGAGTCAGTATTGTCGATATATGATCATGATGATGAGATAGTCCAGCACCATCGGGCATGAGCATGATATATGATATGATGATAAGATATGATATGTTATGATGAGATATGATATGCTATAGCATCGAACTGGCCAGTCTCTGCACTAACGGGAAAGGGTGCAGAAGTAGGAGAGGGATATGCAACTTGGCATTTTTTAGGCGCCTTTACAGTTCTTTCTACATATTATAACCTAGGAGCATGATAGTGTGATTTAATTTCCGTATTGCATCAAAGCATCTTTATTATAACGTATGTGTATACTTGCTTGCGGGACAGAGTGCGTTGGGGTCTAGGTCTGATCCCGCGTGCACAACTTGTTTTTAGGTATGATTGCTCTTTGTTCCTATGGCGTGGGAATTCCCCCGAGCGATTGCAAAGAACCTGCCTAACTCCGCTAATTTGGTTACATAAATTCATAATATATGTTTTAATGATTTGGTTTTGACCCGGCCTCGCCGTGGCATGTTATACTTTACTTCCGCTTTCACCAGTTTCAAAAATGAACTTCCGCGATATAGTCTTAGGACAGCTTAAGGGTTCCCAGTGGCCTTTCGATTGTTTTGGGGTTCGAAATCCCCACTTTAAATACTGATCCTTTGAGGTTTGAAATCTCGACCCGTACTCGAATTTCAAGATCCGAACGAAGGTAACCAATCTTCGAAATGTAACACGGGTATTTATATACGGGCCGTTACAAAGTTGGTATCAGAGCCAGGTTGTGCAATTCGGGTACGCAAGAGTCGGGTGTTTGTTTTGAAAACCGCCCACGAATTTCAAAAGGATTTGAAAGAGTTTTAAAGGGGCAAAATGAACTTAATATGACTAACTCAAATGGACTAAATATGAACACGGCCTAATAAATAAGACGAATCGAACAAAGGGATTCGAGTGGGTAGAAAGGACGCTAGACCATCCCTATTGGATGTAAATGGGAACGGGTAGGCAAAATCTAGCTCATTCTTTACAGATGGGCATTGAAGACTCCAAGGAATTGCACCGAGGCGGTTGGAGTGGCGAGTTAGGTAGAGATTGTGATGTTTTTGCCCCTCCGGTCAGTCGCTCCTCGAAGAGCGGCATTAGATAGCTTGATGTGCTTTATATCAACTGGGCCTGAGGGTGATCTCCCTCGAAGGAGATCATTATAATCATCATTGACTGATTCTATGCTGAGTGCTGGTTATGCTAAAGATTTGATTGGTATGTCCTGACTATGAAATGTGTATTGAATGATCTGTGCAACGGGATAGCGGGAGTACTCGTGTTCTTACATGGTCAAGCCCAGTTTGCGTGGAACAGCCCCTCCCACTTTGTTAACCCATAATGATTCTATTGAGTCCTTCTCTCGGATATCAGCGTCCTCCACGGGAAAATCGGGTTGGTAAACACGCTGACTTCGGGAATCATGTTTGGATATGAGGGTTGTCCGAGTGAGTATGGGAAGATGGTTCTTGATGTAATTCTGAGTTAGAGAGTAAGATGAATTCGGGGCTGTCCTTATCAATTCTTATAACGATCAATCAGTGTCTTCTTGCCACGAAGAGTCGTACCAGAATCCCACGGGAAAGAGGGGTGATGATTCAGTTAGGAGGAGTCAATGGTTGCTCTTAGGGATCTCTGTCTGGTTGTAATGTTGACTCTCTCTGAAATTGCGTGACATAATATGATTTTGTGATCTCCGGCATGTACCTTGTGACTGACCATTAGAGAACAGCTACTCACGTCATTACATCTATGATTAGTTACATTGCTCAGATCTCTTGTTCTGCCTTACTTTCTATCATGATTATATGATGATATAGCATGTCTACTTAACCTAATGTATTGATCGTGCTAATGATTGAATTGAAGCATGAACCCCGTGATATGAATCTATATGATCGTTGCTTTCTTCTGGATTAGGTCTATGATAGTGTGATCAACTCTTCCTTGTATGAATGCCTCGTAAGTTGTGCTCCTTAGCATGCTAGCCGATGACGCCTCGATGCTTATCATTCATCTTGTGACAAGAATCTATAGCATGCCCATCTATTTTGCATTCATGAGATTAACTATTGTTGAGGGTTTTGTGATTAATACTGTTGTGTGTTACTTGCGCTAAATTGAGGATATGTTGGTGTAAATGAGTCTTGATAAATACATGTTTTATCCCAATATACATTGATTTGAACTCATGTCCCCGTCTCCTAGTCATGTTGCCCCGTTACTTTGACTTGCACTATACCTCGCTACATTTCCTCTCATGCTACTATATCGTTCGAATGTGATCGATTGAACTCTTGCATATTGTTGTATTAATCAATCAAGTACATGTATGTATCATATGTTATGTTGAGCCATTAGTAACATGTAGGACCCTTGGTTGTGACTTGTGCGAATTCTACCTTGCCTACATTATTGTTGATTCTCTCGAGCTAGGTCCCTGATAGTGTGATTCTTTCTTTTTCTATCATCTTAAAATGTTCCACTTGCCCTGATTAAATTGATGTTGAATTCGATGATCGACTTGCTTTCCGTGATGGTTAATCCTGGCATGCTTATATGTTATCGCTCGGTGCTATTTCCCTATTACTCTATGATATTCTCTCGTGCTTGCATGAACGTATGACTTGACACCTCGCATGATCACACACCACGCTATATCATGATTTTGCATACGCATGACACATGAATGTAGAATGAATATAGCCAAATTGCTTTGATTGTATTCATGTTTTGATACGTGCTAATCCTGTAGGGCTTATGATTTCCGATATGACTCGCTAAATGATTACATGTCGTACTTGTTCTATAACGTGATAACTATTGTACCATTATATGTGCCTATGACGGTTCATTCCTAGTATGATTATAATCTATTGTTCGTGAGGTTCTCTTTGTTACTCTATGCTACTCCCTCATGCTTCGCGAACATTATGTTGAACTTATTTAAATGACTCTTGACTATGCCATGCATGATCATGTATCTCTAGCATCATGAAGGATTAATGCTCTCTAAATGTATCTCATCGTATGATTACATGTCATTCTTAACCTATTATATGATCATTGTTGTCAGATGTGATAGCTACTATGCTGCTCTTATGTGTTCTCGTATAACGCTTCGTTTGATTGTTATGATATACCTCGCCATGCTATATTTGACCTCATTTGGTGATATGTATGCCATGCTCGTGCATTGTTCATATGCATGATACTTTTATCCTCATTAAATCTCGCATGACCTCAAATCCTGCATGACCATTATTGACTCCGCTTAACTTGCTTGAAATTGCTAGACGTATCTGCTTCCCTGTAATGAAAGACTATTAGCTTGTCTCACGCGCAACAGTGTAGGACTCGATTGTATCTTTGGAATGAATATGTATGTCGTTGTTCCTTAAGATAGGTACATGTTAGTGTGGATTAATGTGATTGATATGCTCCATGATAAATTCGTGCTTGTTTGTCACAATTGTAACCTAATAGACTTCCTTAAGGGCATCGTTACTATTCCCGGGTCGGAGTCTTGTCTCTAGTCATGTCATCCTTAGCTTTGATCCGTGTTTGTCTCCAAAAGGAAATTGGGTTGTCCGCCCTTGTCACTCCCCTATCTCCGCTAACTTGGTCTCCTACGCGATACATTGGACGAGCGACCGCATGGAAAAGGGAATGGGAAGCTGGATAGCGGTAGAGCAGTGCAGCGGAAGCGTGGGCCCATACCCCACGGGCCTCAGGATCGACGATGTTGACGGAACAAGATCGCTTCGAGAGTTGCAGTTACTAAGCGCAACATGACTTGCAAGCGGGAGTGTCCTCCATTCGGATTGCTAATCCTTTCTAAACTTGTTGATGGTGATATTGCACTGACTTGACGATGGAAATTTTGTGTTGATGTGTTGACTTGGTAATGAATGTTGCCTGATTATCTGTTGTCTATAATAATATGATTCGATGCCTTACAGTTCTAATGTGCCATGATGTCTTGATTCGATGATACTCTGAGTTGCTAAGCATGCTCTAAATTCCTTTGCCTAAAAAAAAGCATGAACTACAAATGCTGAGAACCTAAACTGTTTAATTGATAAGGTTATGATGAAACTTGCTAGCTTGATTTGATTGGGTTCATATATGATCTTTTGCAATACTTGTTGAGCATGACGGTAAATTGAGACTTTTTGATACAGTTGCAATGTTTAATGATGAACTAATGATGATATTGATATAAATGCTAGTTGACATGATGTAGTCCTTATGTGTAATAATGTGCATGATTGCTTCTTCTTTGAACTTGTGGGTGAGATTCTCTTGAAGAATGGTCGGAGGGTGGTGAAAGAATGTGAGCGGTTAGGATGATCGATGGTGGTATGAGGAAAGTTGCAAGAGAGGGATGTTGGCTTAGGTAAGACTGAGGGTGTTTTAGGATCTATAAGAGGCGATGCTTGGTGGGTTCCGATGAGCTTCTAGATGAATCTTGGGTGAGAGTATGGTTAGGAATAGACTGGCTAGGTGGTGATCGAGGGATTCTTATAAAAATGGTGTGGTTTTGGGTTCGGTGCTGGTAATGTCTTGGGTAGTATGGGAAGCGTAGGGTGTGAGGTTAGAGATCGGAGTTGGGTTCTTAGAGGTGGATTGCTTGTGGGAGAGCTTGGTGGAAGGGGAGTGTGAGGCTAGAGTGTCAAAATGAATTGGGATTTCTTTAGGGAATGTCTGAGTGGATGTTGGTGAACCTAGATGAAGATTGATCTGGAATTGGGAGTTGGAATCGAGCGAGCGGGGATTGCGTTTTGCCTAGTGAGGATGTGAGGATTTTCTTGGTTATGTGAGTTGTTAATATGGACTGGCATGATATATTAATGCACTGCTTCCTGCTATGTTGCCATAGAAGCATTTTATAATGTGTTGTGATATGAAACATGAATCATGAGATAATGATGTGTTATTGTGTGAAACATGATGTTGAATTATATGGATGACAAGCATGATTATGGATATGTTAAATGATGAATATGACTTTGAGTATGAATATGATTTGTATATATGAGATAATGATGCCTGATTACTAAATGATCGTTATATATCAATGTGATGAGTTAAGATGATGTCTGGTGAATATGCTGACATTCGACGATTGATATAGTACTTGACCTCCCCCTTTTGCCGAATCTTAATAGCATGACCTTGTTGAGTTGATGTGCTGACAATGAGTTTTGGTTCGTTGACTCTGTGATGAGGAGATACTTTTATCACTTTTGGTGTGATGTCGGGACGTTTGATGTGATTGTTGGTATGTTGTTGAGATGCGTATTATGACCTTTAGTGTGATGAGGAGATGCTTGATGAGACCTTGTGGCACTATGTTAGTATGTGCTTTGAGACTTGCCTTATGATGTGTTGGTTGGAGATTGGTTGGTTTATGTGGTTATGCATTTCTTGTGGCTTGAGAACCTTGCTTGAATTGAAACTGATAAATTGATTTGATTCTAGAACCTAGGAAGAGAATATGGGACTAGCCCTTAGAGGTGGATGATTCCACCTTATGGCTTCTGAATTTGATTGATTGATATGCGGGAAACTGATTTGGGTTTCGGAAGATTTTGACAAAATCTTGATTTGAAAGGATTTAACTTGTTTTTGGTGTGAAATTGCTTGACTAACGTCGGATTTGAAGAATTTGAACGGTTTTGAAAAGGAATAACTTGGTTTTTAAAAGAATAAACGCTATCGAGAATTCCAATGATTTTGAGGTTAATATTTCCATTTACAAAACTCTTTTGAACTTTTTAGAACTGGATTTACATTATGACGCCTCACGAAGTGGATACAAGCATTTTATAGGGGAACTTATAGACTGCTTGCTAAGACCTAGTCAGGACGCTATGATGCTTTTGAGTTATGATATAACCGAGAAGTCGGGGTAAGGATGTGATAGGGGCCCATATCACATACTTGTTACGACCAATTGGGGATATCATGATCACGACGACGATACTGTGAGGGCTTCATAGGTGCACTTATTAGGTACTTACGGGATCAATGGCATGATCCTCAGACTCACCGATTTCAAACTCCTTTCCCTTGCTTTAGAATGATTTTAGTCTCGGGGACGAGACTTGTTTTTAGAGGTGGATGAATGTAAAGACCGAAAAATATTTTAATATTAGTTTAATATTATTTTAATTAAATATCTTATTATTTGTAAAAGTACAAGAAAACTCGTCTCGAGCACAAGTTCGATTTTAAAGTCATTCCGGCATCGTCTTAAATATTGGATTTAGACGAATTTTAATTCCGCCTTTGAGCTCCGAATTTGGATAAATTTAATTTAATTGCAGAATTGATTTAAAATTCGATTTGGATTTTCTAGTGTCGGGATTTCTGTTCAGGGAGCGGGATTGGGATCGAGCGTTGACGTAGGGAGAATTGAATCGAAATATATAAGAAAATATAAACCAATACAACTCTTAGCCTCTTCAAATAAATTCAAGACTCCCCGCTATAGTAGTAGGGAATCAGGTTCGATCCACGAGGAAGCGAGTCAGCGGGATCCTAGTAGCGTTGAAGACACGTCCTTTCTACTCGACCAGAAGCCTCGATCTCGATGTCAGACCTCGATGTCGACCTTGGCTGTCGATGTCGTCTGCAACAGAAAACCTGCAGAAACAAAAACGGTAGTCGATATCGACTGGTGGGGGTCGATATCGAGGTTAGTTCACGAAATCGACTGGCTCAGAAGTCTGCCAGTCGATACAGGGGGGTCGATTTCGACACAAAGTGGTCGATATCGATGCTTGCAGAAGTTCCCAGGAGTCTCGAGATCGACTCAGAAAACCGTCGATCTATCAGTTTGGTCGATATCGACCTCTGCTGTCGATATCGATGTCTTTCCTGCAGTGGGTTAGCGGTTTTGTCGGCAAAGAAAAGGCCGAAGAATCAAGGATGGAAAGGAAGCAATGATCAGAAATAACAGTGGGTTTTTATGTGTATAAACTATGTAAAAAGCAACTCCTAGGATTAGGGTTTACCACAACGTTAACCAATGCATGCGATGAGATAAATAAGACGGACAATTGTGCTATTTCACCCGAGGGACAAGCTTTCGCCGTATACCAACTCTTAGGATTACTCTTTCAAATAAACCTAATTGTCTCTACCAATTTTATGACTATAACTCAAGTTGTTAGCATGAATCCCTTTTCTTTCGATTAGGACTAAACATAGAATTGTAGGAGGAGAGATAGACACAACGATATCAACATCAAATACTTACCTCAAGCGCGCATGGCTAACGTCGGGCTCACCCCGACCCTAAGAGCTTTGGGGAACTACTCGCTTCTCATCATGGGATTTATCGTCAATTGAAAGGAAGAAACTTGCATTAAAATAAACTCCGAAGCTTTACAACTTAACGTCAACTTTCGCAAACGTCAATCCCTAAAACTTCTCTCTAACTCTAACTCTATTGTCTTGGGTTGTTCGATGATTGTATGCTTGGATTATCTAACAAATCAGCCCTAAGGCTTTATTTATAGGCTACTAATCCTCGCTATCCAAGGATTGTAACTCCTATCTAAACTAATAACTCTATCCGAACAATTAGGATAGATCTTTTATTTTGATAAAAACTTTAAATAACTTAAAGGTAAAAGATAAATAAACTTCAGCTGCCATCTATCTTTGAAAGTATGAGATAATCCCGTGCCTCCTTGAAGATATAGTGCCAATCCGCATTCGAAATCGAGTCTATCTTCTGTCGAGATAAGGGGTCGATATCGACACCAGAGGTCGATATCGATGTCTCTGTTCCTGCTCGACTTGTTCAGCTCTGGTCGATTTCTATGTGGAGGTCGATATGGGGGTCGATATCGACACTGGGGGTCGATATCTGGGTCTAAGGTCGATATCTACCTCTTCTCAGCTTCACTCGTTGAGGTCGATATCTATGTTGAAGGTCGATATCTACCTCAGAGGTTGATATCTGGGTCTGGGGTCGATATCTACCTCTGCTCAGCTTCACTTGGCTTCTTCGTTTTGACTCCGTTTTCGCTCAAATTCCTGCATGGTTAGCTCAAAACATGTGCAAACTCTATTTCTTGCATTTTAGCCCATTCTTACACAAGTTTATATTCTTTTGAACCCTTTTCTTTGGAAATCGAATGAAATACGAAGTCAAGAGATGCAATAAACAAAGGTACAAATGTGTACATCAAAACACCCCATACTTAGACTTGCTTGTCCTCAAGCAATAACCGAGCAATAACCAACACCTACAACACACCCTTCAAGTCTTTGCCTTCGTCAAAAGCAACATCATAAGTGGTAGCAAAGTAAAGCAAGTGAATTTAACGTCATAGCACATATTTTGGCGATCCATAGGCATATGCAATTTTGATCCAACCTCACAGGGATAATGTGTTTGCACTCAACTCTCATGTGTTTAGGCTATGAAGATAAATTCTCAACTCAATTCCATATACAATCTCATAAACATTGCAATTTATAAAAATCCACTTCGCAACCAATTATGAAAATGCAATAAGAATCATCAGGAGGACTTTCGCTCAATGGAAGACTTCATAGAAGACTCCATTCGGCGGGGTTGTAATGGGGCTTGGTATGAAATAAAGGGTATGGAATTATTTGGCTATGTGGTGCTTTTCAAATTCGGGAATCAAGACTCCTAAATCTCAACACTTGCATTACCCAAACCATAACTCTTCAATATAATGCATTCCATCAACCCTTCTTTCAAGTTCTAATACACCTCTCAAAAGTATAACATTCGTATGAATAAAACTTAAGGATTTTGGCTCATGCACTATATATATACATATATTTTTTTCGGATTTTTTTTTTTTTCGAATTGAAATAACTATGTGCATTTATATGGTGAGCCAAAACATCCTTTTACAAGATATGACAAAATGTAAATATGTACCATCCTATAATTTCCTTGCTTACAACTAGACATTGTGCTCTATTCTTTCCACAAGGCATTAGTCCAACCAATCTAAGTCTCAATTCCCAAATGGGGGTCAGGCTCAATTCGGCTAGGGATAATTTTGTGGAGTTTGCAATTCAGGCTCAGGCTAATGTTCTGGCTTCAAGCAGGGATAATGCAGGGTAGGTAAAGAGAGGATAAAATTGGCTTAAAAGATGCCTCCATCATTTAATTCTCGTAAACATAAACATATATATGCATTGGTTTTGAATAACTATCACAACATTTAGAGATGCATAGGAAGAGTAAATTCACTCAAGAAAGCGGAGGGATTTTTGATGTTCTCCCTATAGGCCAAAATTCTCACAAGGACAATTTTTGTTGGATTTGCTTTTTAGCCTAGGATCATATGTGCTCAATTTCATCACAAGTTCACAATCTACATAAAAATTTTAAAGACTTAGGCGAAACCATCCAAATATGCCATAGGGTTTACATGATCAAGTCAGCTATTGAGTTTTCATCATAGGACATCTAAGTAGGGTAAAGAAAAATAAACTTAAAAAATAAACATGCATTTTTTGTATTTTTGACATTTTCTATTTTTTTTGGATTTTTGACATTTTATAAAAGTAAAACTAAGAACAAAAATTTAAACATGTATGCAATGCGAAGAAGGAACCAAGTTATGACCATAAGACATGTCTTTCCCCCACCCCATACTTAAAATATACAGTGTCCTCACTGTATTAAAAAGAAGAACAAGGGTAGAGAGAGACTTACAGCGGATTCAGGTTGATTTCAGGTGAGGTCGATGCCAGAAGTCGATATCTAGGTCAGAGGTCGATGTCGACTGCATCTGTCGAAGTCGAGGAAGAAGATGAAAGACAAGGGCTGCCTGATTGGGGTCGATATCGAGTATTGGAGTCGATATCGACCTCTGCTTTTCGCTCCTGAGTCCTCGATGTCGACTCCAGGAGATGGCTTGACCCTGGGGGGGTCGATTTCGACTGGCCTGGTCGATTTCGACTGCCTCTGCAGAAGCTTCTTTTCCTCTTCGTCGTCCCTTTTGCTTGATAACCTGAAATCTTGTTAGAAATATAGATAAAGCACGAATTATCTCAGTTTTAAAAGTTCAAAAAAGCCAAAAATTTAAATCCTAAAAACCATCTATGCGAAATTTAAATGTTTTATGTACATGCTCTAGATTTTTGAGTCGCTAGGCCGACTTCTCCGTCAATGCTTCATGACCCTTTTTTGTAAGGAACCTTTGAGCTTGAGCCTTCTCCTGGATCATCTAGGTCCTTTTGATAGCATCTAAGTTCGGCGACCAAGGCTTCTTTGATGTTAGGTTCTTCTTTGGGCGCTTTTCTTCTCTTTCTTGACCTAACTTTAGCAATATAGGCAAACCATGGAGCTTTGACCCTCTCTTTAGTAGAACTATCAATAATCGGCTTAATTGATTTATCAATAATGGACGGAGGAGGGTTAAGATTCATACCTGGGCTTACCTGTTTGGGCCCAAAACAGAAATCTTCGGGCTGAGGGGTGGTCGATTTCGACCAAGGAGGGTCGATTTCGAGTGCTGTGGTCGATACCGACATGTGGGGGTCGATATCGACCTCCGTGACCCCATACTTAAGCTCCTGGCAGTGATCTGGCATTCTCGATTTCGACCAAGGGGGGTCGATTTCGATGCTTTTAGTCGATGTCGACTGGTTCCAGTCGACGTCGACCCTGCTTGCTGTTTCCGTCCTCGCCAATAAGAATTTTCTAAGCTTCTCCTTAGCCGGCGAGAGGACTACTTGCTCCAGGTGCTTTGTTTCGCTCATGGTTGGGTTGAAAGAGAATTCTATCACTTCGTTCCCTATAGTAAAGGTTAGTAACCCTCGACGTACATTGATATTGGCATCTGCAGTAGCTAAGAAAGGCCTACCAAGTATAATAGGCACTACAGGATCTTCAGGCATCTCCAATACAATGAAATCAGTAGGCACAAAGAACTTACCTACCTTTACCGGAACGTCATCAACTATACCTGTGGGTCTGACGAATGAGTTGTCAGCCATATAGAGCTTCATGTCCACAGGTTCAAGGGCACCAATGTTCACCTTTTGCCAAATAGAGAGAGGCATGAGACTTACACTTGCCCCTAGGTCACATAGGGCTTTATAGCGATGTTGGCCAAGTCCCACGGTGATTGCAAACTTCCCTGGATCACTCTTCTTCTCTGGGAAGTCCATCTTTGAGCACTCCTCTGCGATCTCTGCCATGGACCTCTTCTTGCTCAGGATGTCTTTGAGGAATCGCACATAGGCGGGCATCTCGCTTAGGGCTTCAGTAAGAGGGATAGTAACGTTGAGTCCTTGAAGTATCTTTATGAAGCGCCTAAACTTGCCTTTGGTGGGATCCTCCAATGCTTTGGAAGGGAATGGCAACGTCTTTTTTGGTGGAGGGGCCAAAACGGTGGTCGGAGGGGCCTGTTGGACATCGACATTGACTGGAATGTGGTCGATATCGACTGGAATGGTCGATTTCGACCTCTGTTGAGGCACTGATGGCTCTGCAGTGTCATCGACGTCGACCAGGGGGTCGACATGGGGGTCGATTTCGACCTCTGGGTCGACATCGACTGGTCTGTCGACGTCGACTGGATCTGCTGCTTTCTCCTTCGTCTCCGTCCGTGGCTTTTGTACTTTGGTGCCACTCCTTAATTGTATGGCTGCGACATGGCCCGTCCCGGATTGTCCCTTAGGATTTGTGGTGGGTTGCCCAGGGAGTGTTCCGGATGGCCTAGGGATTTGTGCCGCCAATTGACCCAGTTGGGTCTCTACGTTCTTCTTCCATATATCCATCTCCCCAATCCTTGTGGTAAGGTGATTGAGTTGAGAGTGGATAGCATTGTTGGATTGATCGTTCTTAGCTTGGTTCCGCCTGATTTCATCCAGTACTAGTTGAAGATCATCCTTCTTTTGGTCTCTCTCAGGGTGCCCAGGAGCTCTATAAGGCGGAGGGTCCCTAGGGTTGACCAGGTTCCTTTGTGGTTGATGGAACCTTTGGTCTCCCTAATATTGGTGATTGGGACCCCTCATGTAGCGCGCCTCTTGGTGAGTCTCCGCTAGGTGTACTTGTTCGGCATGTGGGCACTCGATGGTGGTGTGCCGCTGCGATCCGCATTCGATGCAATCTTGGTTCGCTGAAAGGAACCTCACTTGCTTTTGGAGCTTTCTAAGTTGATCTCTGTGGAATTGCTCCTTCACATCTGGATCGATTACATTGGAGGGTTCATATAAGGGCATAGAGGGGGCAGGCCTCGACGATGATGGTGCGTCGGAAACCTCAGGAGTCCCATATGTATTGTCAAATTCCACCAGCCTTTCAATGGTTTCCCAAGCCTCTTGGGGAGCGAGTTCAAGGTAGCCATAGGCGGTGTATGTGTTGATCCTCTCCTTGGTTGCAGCGTCAAGAGCATTGTATATGATCTCCTGGATGACGTACGGTGGTTGGCCATGCGTCGGGCATGATCGTAGGAGGTCCTTATACCTCTCCCAAACAGTTGCCAGAGCCTCACCAGGCTTTTGTTTAAAAGCCGTGATTTTCTGTCGGATCAGCGCCGTCTTAGAAGGAGGAAAGAACTTGTTGAGAAACGCGTCCTTGACTTCATTCCAGGTGCGGAGCGATCTTGGGGCTAAGCTTTCCAACCACTGCAATGCTTTTCCTGTAAGAGACCAGCGAAATGCTTTCAGTTGAACATACTCAAGACTTTGTCCATCAGCAATTGTATCACAGAGGTCTAAGAAGGTTGATATATGTGCCATAGGGCATTCGTTAGGTTTCCCTTCATATTGATGCCTTCTTATTTCAGTTAAAAAGTTTGGCTTAATTTCAAAATTAGAAGTAGGGATTAGAATAGCCGATTCAGGCACTGTGAGCGATGGGTGCAAGTATTGTTTAGCATTCCGGGGGAGGGCGTTGATTTGAATCTCATATCGTCTCCTGGCTTCCTCTTCCCTGTCAGCACGCTCTCTTAGTGCCGCTTCTCTGGTAGCGTAATCCTCTACTTGCTTCCTTAAGCGTTCAATTTGTTGTGCCTGGGTCTCGTTGTCCGCCATGATTCTTTGGACTCGAGATCTTAGGTGGAGAAAGCGTTCTGGTTTGTCTAGTCCTTCAAATTCAGGTTGGTCACCAGTACGTCGCATACACCTATAAAACAACACTAAAAGGAACCGTGAAAATAAACTACTAGGGCGCGATTGATAGCTTCCCCGGCAACGGCGCCAAAATTTGACGTAGGGAGAATTGAATCGAAATATATAAGAAAATATAAACCAATACAACTCTTAGCCTCTTCAAATAAATTCAAGACTCCCCGCTATAGTAGTAGGGAATCAGGTTCGATCCACGAGGAAGCGAGTCAGCGGGATCCTAGTAGCGTTGAAGACACGTCCTTTCTACTCGACCAGAAGCCTCGATCTCGATGTCAGACCTCGATGTCGACCTTGGCTGTCGATGTCGTCTGCAACAGAAAACCTGCAGAAACAAAAACGGTAGTCGATATCGACTGGTGGGGGTCGATATCGAGGTTAGTTCACGAAATCGACTGGCTCAGAAGTCTGCCAGTCGATACAGGGGGGTCGATTTCGACACAAAGTGGTCGATATCGATGCTTGCAGAAGTTCCCAGGAGTCTCGAGATCGACTCAGAAAACCGTCGATCTATCAGTTTGGTCGATATCGACCTCTGCTGTCGATATCGATGTCTTTCCTGCAGTGGGTTAGCGGTTTTGTCGGCAAAGAAAAGGCCGAAGAATCAAGGATGGAAAGGAAGCAATGATCAGAAATAACAGTGGGTTTTTATGTGTATAAACTATGTAAAAAGCAACTCCTAGGATTAGGGTTTACCACAACGTTAACCAATGCATGCGATGAGATAAATAAGACGGACAATTGTGCTATTTCACCCGAGGGACAAGCTTTCGCCGTATACCAACTCTTAGGATTACTCTTTCAAATAAACCTAATTGTCTCTACCAATTTTATGACTATAACTCAAGTTGTTAGCATGAATCCCTTTTCTTTCGATTAGGACTAAACATAGAATTGTAGGAGGAGAGATAGACACAACGATATCAACATCAAATACTTACCTCAAGCGCGCATGGCTAACGTCGGGCTCACCCCGACCCTAAGAGCTTTGGGGAACTACTCGCTTCTCATCATGGGATTTATCGTCAATTGAAAGGAAGAAACTTGCATTAAAATAAACTCCGAAGCTTTACAACTTAACGTCAACTTTCGCAAACGTCAATCCCTAAAACTTCTCTCTAACTCTAACTCTATTGTCTTGGGTTGTTCGATGATTGTATGCTTGGATTATCTAACAAATCAGCCCTAAGGCTTTATTTATAGGCTACTAATCCTCGCTATCCAAGGATTGTAACTCCTATCTAAACTAATAACTCTATCCGAACAATTAGGATAGATCTTTTATTTTGATAAAAACTTTAAATAACTTAAAGGTAAAAGATAAATAAACTTCAGCTGCCATCTATCTTTGAAAGTATGAGATAATCCCGTGCCTCCTTGAAGATATAGTGCCAATCCGCATTCGAAATCGAGTCTATCTTCTGTCGAGATAAGGGGTCGATATCGACACCAGAGGTCGATATCGATGTCTCTGTTCCTACTCGACTTGTTCAGCTCTGGTCGATTTCTATGTGGAGGTCGATATGGGGGTCGATATCGACACTGGGGGTCGATATCTGGGTCTAAGGTCGATATCTACCTCTTCTCAGCTTCACTCGTTGAGGTCGATATCTATGTTGAAGGTCGATATCTACCTCAGAGGTCGATATCTGGGTCTGGGGTCGATATCTACCTCTGCTCAGCTTCACTTGGCTTCTTCGTTTTGACTCCGTTTTCGCTCAAATTCCTGCATGGTTAGCTCAAAACATGTGCAAACTCTATTTCTTGCATTTTAGCCCATTCTTACACAAGTTTATATTCTTTTGAACCCTTTTCTTTGGAAATCGAATGAAATACGAAGTCAAGAGATGCAATAAACAAAGGTACAAATGTGTACATCAAGCGTCGGGATTTTCAATTGATATTGTAGGGACCTCTTTTATTTCCTATTTTCTTTTCCTTTTTCTTTACTCTCTCTCTTCCCCCACGCTGCTGCTGCTGTTGTGCAACAACCCATGCAACCTTGCCTTCACAGCTTACACCAAGGCATCTGATTTTCTCTCTTATATATACAACCTGTACACCCTCTCTCAGCCCCCTCCCTTGATTTGGCCGTTGCATAATTAGCTTGTGGACAAACAAAAAAATGGACAGCTCAATTGGTCCTTTGGTCCCCCTCTCTCTCTCTTTAAATTGAAACCCAGCTCTCGGATTCCCCATTTGATTCAAATCCCTCATTCTCTCCTCCTTGCTCCCATTTCAGAAACCTACCAACCAACCCTTTCTCCCAATACTGTCGAGTCACCATCGTCTCACCTCTTGCTCTTCCGTTTCAATCTTTTCTGTGTACCCAGGCCAACACCCTCCCTCCGTTTCGCTTTCCACCACCAGAAGCTCTCCTTGCTCAGCCGCCTTTGTCACCATCAAAGAAACCCAGCCGCCTTGCTCTCCCCTATTTCGAATCGAGCCACCGATTTTGAGCATTCCAGCAGCAGCATCACGCTCCGCCTTTCTCCGGCGTCTGTAGCAGTAGAAGACGCCAGAAGCCGTGCCCAAAAGCTCCCAGGTGCGCCAGAGCTGTCGAGCAGCCCCCACACCAACTTCGTCACCCTGTTTCCCCATTCCTATCGGCCAAGATCTATGCATCACCGACTTCGACGAGGCCAAATCGAGCCCGACAGCCCTCCCTTCGGTGAAGAACCAACCCATGGTGAGCACCTTTTTCCTCCCTTCTTTCTGTGTCCTCTTGAGTGTTTTAGTGTTGCTTGAGGTTGGGGAAGCTGTAGGGTAGTCGGTATCGGGTTAGGTTGGACGTGAAGCTCCAGCGAGAACCTTTTTCTCCCGTCCTCGCGCAGCATTGGCCAAGGAAGGGGACGACCCTGTTCTTTCTTTCCTGGATTGGGCCATCGAGTTGGGCCTGCCCCGGATTCTTTAGACGGGTTAAAACACACCTTCATGGGTTCTTCAGTTGGGGAAAAAGAGAGACACGGATCCTCTTATTTTCTGATGGGCTCGGGTTGGGGTTTGGTCCGGGTCTGGGCTTCCTTCAGTTAGGCTGATGGGTGGTTTTTTTTTTAAATTATGTTATGTGTTATATATTATGGTTATATGTTATGTTAATAATTAATTGGTGTTAGTTTATTAGATTATTATTACATGTTATGTCCTGATTTAGGTGATAATTAACTTCTGGAAAGTATACATGTTATAAATGATTTTAAAAGGAAAATAATATTATTTAGTGGAATATGTATTTTGCGGTGTGAATATTCTGAATTTTAAAATGATTTATTGGTGGTGATTTATAAATATGATTTGTAAAGTGGATTTAATTATGGTATTGTATTTTAGTTAAGCATTGTTTGATAAATTATTAAAAAAAAGAGTCTTCAAGTTTTCGGAAATGACCTTTAAGTATTCACAACAAAATGCCGGAATTATTTCTATAATATGATTTTGAGGGATTGGTTTTAAGGTTTAAATGTTTAATGTCGGGATTTGACTATTTACGATTTAAAAAGAATTGTTTGATTTTCTAAGTTGACTTCCTCGAGAAATCGTTTTGGAGATGAGATGATGGATGAGATATTGAGATGAGATGAGCATGAAATGATCTATGATGAGATAAGATGGAATAATCTGAAATGAGATATGTGAAGTTATGTATGATAGTTAGGGGCGCCTTGTGTGAATTAGATAGACTTATGCATATTTGTATGTTTATTAGGTGATTGTGATCTATTGGACATTGCTTACTATTGGTGATTCATTGCTTGGATTCTGCTTCTGCCTTGTTTCTCTGCTGTTCGGCTTATGCAGGTAAGTTCCTTTATGGGCTTACTCAGATTCGAAAGAGAATCCCTGCTTATGATTATATGACATACTAGGTGTTGCATAAGCATTAAAGCATGCCATGTAGTATCATGTTAGTATTGCACTTATGAATGAGAATTTCGTTACTTCATGTGTTTGAGAACAGAACGGTCGTTATCTGTGAGACATAGAGTCTTTGCTAGGGTCATAGGGTAGCCCAACTTCATCGGGTGCCCTGAGTCAGTATTGTCGATATATGAGCATGATGATGAGATAGTCCAGCACCATCAGGCATGAGCATGATATATGATATGAAGATGAGATATGATATGCTATGATGAGATATGATATGCTATTGCATCGAACTGGCCAATCTCTGCTCTAACGGGAAGGGGTGCAGAGGTAGGAGAGGGATATGTCACTTGGCATTCTTTGGGCGATTTTATAGTTCTTTCTGCATATTATAACCTAGGAGCATGATAGTGTGATTTAATTTCCGTATTGCATCAAAGCATCTTTATTATAGCGTATGTGTATACTTGCTTGCGGGACAGAGTGCGTTGGGGTCTCGGTCTGATCCCGCGCGCACAACTTGTTTTTAGGTATGATTGCTCTTTGTTCCTATGGCGTGGGAATTCCCCCGAACGATTGCAAAGAACCTGCCTAACTCCGCTAATTTGGTTACATAAATTCATAATATATGTTTTAATGATTTGGTTTTGACCCGGCCTCACCGTGGCAAGTTGTACTTTACTTCCGCTTTCACCAGTTTTGAAAATGAACTTCCGCGATATAGTCTTAGGACAGCTTAAGGGTTCCCAGTGGCCCTTTGATTGTTTTGGGGTTCGAAATCCCCACTTTAAATACTGATCCTTTGAGGTTTGAAACATCGACCCGTACTCGAATTGCATGATCCGAACGAAGGTAACCAACCTTCGAAACGTAACCCTGGTATTTATATCCGGGCCGTTACATCACCGAATGCAACCACCCCTAAAGTTCGTGTTATTTTTTGCAATTTACCCAAAGAAAAAATATCAAAGAAAAATCTCAAGGAAAAAATATATTTACACAATATAAAAACCTTAAATTGAAACCCTAAATCACTGAACTTTTAAATATTCAAATAAAATCTACAAGTTTTCAATCAAAAGATCAGAAACCCTAACCTTTGAAACCGACTCTCGGCCTAGACGTGATGTAGAGCTAGGAAGCTGTTGTTTAAGGGAAAGTGTATGATTCAAATATTCAAATAAACAATTCTCAACTAGACTACTCCTTGTCCCAAACAAATAATACAAGAATCCCTCCCAATGTAGTAGTAGGGTAATTCAGGATCGAATCCACGAGGAGGTATGTCAGCGCTTCCCTTGTTGCAATCACGATCAAAGCTTTCGACCTCAGAAGACACTCGATATCGATGTGTCTGGTCGATATCCACCTCAGTTCTGGTCGATTTCTAGTAGAGTTCATGCAGAAGACAAAAGCAGTAAAGTCGACGTCGAGCAGAGACCTCGATATCGACGTTAGACCTCGATATCGACCTTTACAGTCGATTCCGATGTTTGTCACAGAAACTGTAATTCGTAACCAATTGTCGGAAAAGAGTCCGAAGAAAGTATAATGGTAAAGAAGGATGATCAGAAACAAAACTAAAACTTTTATATGGATTCAATTAATTAAAAGCTTCCAAAGTCGGGGTTTCATGCCACAACGATAACAATGCAAGTTTTATGCTAAAGTTATGAAATTTAATGTCTTTCCGTCAAATAACTTTCGTTATCAATACTTAGGTGATTAGAGGCTCTCGCATAGTTCCTAAGAGTTACTATCCAATTCATGAGCAATTCAAGTTCACAATATGAGTGGTTTTCGCTTCAATAATGCAAATAATGAATCTCCCTAACTTTCGCAAAGGAACATGCATAGGATAGAAGACGGAATCGCATAAAAGTCATACCTTTGATGCACTTACCCTACATTGCTATCATCGGGCTCACCCCGACCCTAGAAGTGGGTTGACTACTCGCTTCTCATCATGCAACTCATCATCATCATTGAAAGAAAACTACTTTGAATTAAACTATGAAAGAAAGTACAACCGAACAAGCCAAATTTCCGCTCTCGCTTCCACCAAACAAATTCGACCTTCTCTCTCTCTCTCTCCTAATTCTCTGCGTGTATATGTGTTTGAATAACTGAAATTGGATGCCGAAACTCAGCCCTAATGGCATCTAGATATAGATATCGAACTTTGCTATCCAAAGACTCGAAACTTTATCTTTATTCTGTAAGATAAAATTTAAATAAAGTAAAAACTAAAAATTCTATGGTAAATCAGCTTCATATGATATCTCTGATGTTGAAGATAAGAAATCTCGACTTTTGGATAGACGTGCAAGCTTCGGATAGAATTCTATCAAAATCTGAGTCGGATTTATCTTTCTGGGCAACATCGATCTCGACTATCATCCTCGATATCGACCTCTGTGAAACTCTATCTCGAGCTCTCCTTCTTCTACTTGGATTAGCACTCGACTTCTATCATTTAGCTCGATCTGGCCACTCGATATCGACCTTCAATCCTCGATATCGACCTCTCTGTGTCGACATGCTCTGCTTCATTTCCTGGTTGATTCCTATGTCTCTGCTGTACTCGATGTCGAGGTCTCCAGTCGATTTTGACCTCTTCAGAAGACTTCGAGTTCTTTTTCGGCTTTTCCAAATTTGTCCATTTTTATCCTGTTTTCTGCGAAATCACATAGAAACTCGTGCAGACCTATATATTTGATATTTAAGCATAAACTACACTAATCCCATGTTTTCCCACTAATATGCATGCAAACGAATGATAAAATGGACTTTTATGTGCATAGAAAATATGGCAATTTGCGCGCACATCAAACACCCCATACTTAATCTTGCTTGTCCCCAATCAATACCTTTAATGGTCATTCAGGGGAAGAAATTAAACCCTCAAAATCATAGATTCATTTTTCATATGTCCCTATAATCAATTGCCATCCTCGATAAGGTACTTATGTCAACCAAGTCCATGCCTGTGCATAAAGCAATTTCATACTCATAAAAGGAGGTAATATGCAAAAACAATTTTAGCGACATAGCATTAATAATCAAGAGGAATTTTGCAAGCTTGTGAGAAGTAGATTGGTAAAAGGCTAAAGGTGGGCTAATATTTGGCCATGTGGTGTTAAATCCGGGGAAATAAACTTTCCTTCCAAAACATTCCACATTCCTTCTTCATAATGTCTCACCTTTCACTCATCCACTACTAGAAAAATGCAATTAGACATCTGTTGTGAACCGATGTCTTTCAAAAAAATTTCCGATCTTATTGTGCATGTAGTAAAAGATCAAACTTTTCACATCGGTTTTAAGCCGATATCTTTTCCGAGTTAAGATATCTATTTTATTTTGATTATAGATATAAATCAACCCCTCAAATTTATTTTTTACAGGTTCACTTATTGTTAAAGCCTTCTTATTTTTCATTTATAAGCTTTTGAAGATGTCCACACCAAGCCTAAATTTTACAAGCACATCAGTATTTTTAAAATAATCGATGTATTAAAACAAAACAGACATCTTTTTTATTATATTGATTTTGTGTATATTAATTTTATTTATATATAATTTGTGATTTTTTATTGTATTAAAATAATCTATCGCATAAAATACGTACATAACCGATGTATTAATATGATATGGACATCATTTTAGATTTTTATAAAGTTGTTGTTGTTAGCAATATATATCAATTTATATTAATATTGTGATGTAAAAATATATGATATACATTGATTTAAATTATTTAGAGGATGTCTATAACGATACTAGCATCAATTTTTATGTAATATTTCGATTTCATAGCTATTGAGGCACAACACTTTTCATCTATAATCCGATGTTTTTTCATTTGATACCAACACCCTTTGCTCATAAAATTAGATTTTGAAAATGATGGGCATTTGATGAACATATATATTAAGATAAACGCAAAACCAACATTTACAAATGTTTTACAAAGGATAGGTACTGGAAAGATACACTTTTACAAAATTTGTAGGGTTCATAAGCTAACATCGAGTAATCTGTCACACATGGATGAAATAACACTCTCAGCAACACTAACCAAACTAGGGGGTGCCCATCTCAAATTTGATAGCCAACTGGTCGAGATCCTTGATATCATAAGCAAATGAAGCATAATGGTAAGGACAGAACCTGCAACAAAAAAGCATGGTTGGTTAAGAGCTTAGAAATGGATGAAAAAAGTATCATACTAATATCATTTTCCAATTTTGTGTGGCTAGTTGTTTATTTCTTTCATTGTTATTATTCAATTCTCCAAATATATGTAGCTCATAGATTCTACATGATCAGATAAAATACTAGATTTATACATTTTATGTTAGATAAACTAGATTTTCTTTTGCCAAGTAAAACATTATTTGACTACTGATTCAATGAAAAAAAAAGCATAACTCTAGCAAACAAAGCACTAGAAAATGAGGATGCTAACTCTTTGATAAATGAAGTTAAACGGTCTTGTACATCGCATGAGCCTGGGACAGATTCAGATTCAAGTTTGAATAATCTTTCTAGTAGAATTGATTGTTTTACACCATTTAGCTCAGCAAAAAGAGAGGACAAAGGCATTAAAATTACTATTGCTGAACACTTTTTTTTACCACTGATATTGCCTGTCAGGACACATGAATGAGTTAGAATAGAGCTACTTCTTTAGCTGGGTGTCTACTACAGTATGCTGAACAAAGCATGAAGGGTAAGTGTTATGTCCAGGAGCTGGATCCAAAACTACCATTAAAGTGAAGCCTCCACAACACTACAGAAAACCATAAGGGAGTATATTTCAGCAGCAGAGAGAATAAACACAACACAATGCACTAAAATACGACATTTAAACCTTACATGTAGAAAAAGAAAGAAAAAATAGAGCCTTTTTATTGACCATGATATCAAGTCAACTATGACAGAAGTATCATAAGACGAATATATCTCAGACAAGATCATTATCACAAGCCCAACCTAATTCATGTTTTAGAAAGTTATTTAGAAGAGAAGCAATTTGGAAAGTTATCAAATCAACTATGACAGAAGCACTGACCAACGCAGCAAGTTTTCTAAAACAGAAGCAATTTGGAAAATCTAAAAGCACTGACCATTACCAATGCAGCCAACTAAGAAATATAAAATTTCTCAAAATGAAGCATAAGAAATATTTACACTCAGATTTCAGAAGTTCAAGGCAAAAAAAAATTCTTAGAATGAAAAATAATTCACCTGAATGCAACTGAGAATGCAAACAGCAAACATGAATTTAGATGATGACTGAGAAATAATTTCTGCACATAGATGATTTTCGTAAGTCAAATAAAGTTTTAATATAATCAAATAAATTTACAACAAAATAAATTCAGACTAAATTCCTTACTATCTAAACCAGCCCCTAGGACTGGGAAACCAAATTTGGGGCTAGAGATGAGTTTACTGCCAATCTAGATAAGAATGCATATCATGTCACAAACCCTTCCCTTGTGATTTGACATGCCAATGTTCCAAAGAACTCAAGGTTTTGGAGTTTTGGAAATAAAGAGTGGCAAAAGCATTTAGTATAAAATAGAGGATAAAAACCCACTCAAACAGCCTGCTCAGAGATGGTGAAACTGAAAGGTTTCCCCAAATCAAATCGCCAATTCAGTAGTTCTTAAGAGACGAGAGAGCTTACGTTCAACAGACCATGAGCAGAGAGGCAAAATTCATAACAGCACAGCCCACAACATGACAAGTAGAAGAAGAAGAGAAGCAAAATCAAATATACCATGAGCAGAGAAATAGAGCTACCTTCAGAATTTAAGCGTTCTTCATCCTTCACATCCTAAGATGGAGACCATGTCCACTTTTCACTGCTCATATCAAGACCATCAGAAAATCAATTAGCCATAGCTATATGATCTAATCCCTCTATTCACTACTCAAATCAGAACAATTGGACTCGTCACCACCAAACAGACAACAAATAGCTAGGAAGAGAGAAGGCGAGATCGGAAGAATCAATCAAACTTATAATGAAATTCTAACATATTCTTGTCACTGATCTGAGATTGAATGATGAGTAATAAAAAAGATACTTTTAACATGATAAATATCTAAACTGTAACGAAATTTAACTTACTAAATTTAACATGATAAATTTCTATGCACTTAATTTAACTTAATAAAAACATCTAAACTTAATTTAACTTAACAACAACTTATATAGAATCAAAGCATCAGTAAACTTATACTATCCATTTTCAGCAAAATAAATCCAGAATGATGAGTTATGGAAGGATCTACCATCCATGGATAAAGCCAACAGTAAGAATAAGGTTGAGAGAAAAGGAATCAGAGTGAAGTTCATCCCCTGAAAGCTTGTTTGATTTCAACTTAAATGCATAGTCACATTCTTTGCTCGGATTTAAATATAGGAATCAAAGTAATAATGGAAGGATGATATTTTTCTTGTTAAATATAGGAATCAAAGTGAATATATACCTTTTTACTGCAAATAATCCTCAATAAACTAAAAAATAGAGCAACCACAAACTAAGGGGAACAAAAACGACATAGAAGAGTACGGGATCTCGTCATTGCTGGCAGCTTCCCATCTACCCTATCTATGTCTAAGACTGAGAAAGTTTTGAAATTTAAATTTACCTTGCGGATTTGTTGGGCAGATAAGGGAGCTACTGTTCTCATCAGTGGCCATTGAATTCTTGTACCAAATGCAAAAAGAAGAAAAAAAGATAGTCGTTATCAGAGGACATTTAATTTATGTCTACTCGTTAAATCTGGATCTCCACTAAATAAGAAAAGTAGCAGAACCTTTGAAATGGTTGACAGGTATAACAAGTATTTCCATAACCATCACAAATATGAGTCTACGACAAGGCACACAAGCATAAAAAAAGTGTAAAAATAACAGAGAAGGTAGAGCCGGAATTTACTGTTTTTGTTTTTTCATCTCAGAAAAGCATTCCGAATGGATAGTGTACCCGCACTTTATGACTTCCGTTAATTTGATTGAATCAAAAAGGTACTGTAACACAGTACATGATAACAATGATTACTTTAAGACAGTAGGAGATTGCTATCAGAAACAATTGAGATTGAGATTCATGAAACCTCATAGCAGATGGGGCAGCAATTCTTCATAGAGTTCTCCACACATGAGTGGTTGTCACGCAGACCTGTTGAGTAGTAAGATCCTGTGATTTTCACAACAAACAAGATATGCGACTTAATTGAACTAGAGGCCACAATAATGCGAGAGATATACCAAGTTAACTGCTAGACAAACACATGATTGAAGATAAGAAATGCTCAAACACAAGATCTGGCTACCAATATCAGTTCACTGATTATCCAAAAATATTTAGCCAACATATATTTCAAAGAGTGCATACAACATTTTGGGCAGTGGAAGAAGTTCTCACAGCCACCAACCCTGAAGTTTAGATTAATCAACAATTAAACATCCCATGGCAAAAATATAGTTGAAAGCAATCTTTTAAGATGAAAGAGAGATCAAATAAAGTTTGCTTACCTACAAATCCCACACTCATCGCAATGGAATTTCTTTTTCATGATCTGCAACAAGAATATTACTTGAATCATGATACAATTTTATCACCATAAAATGGATTAAGTAGAGAACTTGCTCAAAAAAACGCTTTCCAAAAGTAATGCAACAAGCCAAATGCCACTACCTCATTATCATAGAATTTGCACACCTCGTAAAAATATTCACCCATGTTAACCCCACATCTAGTACAAACTTTAGCAACCTGTCAACAAATATATTTAAACAATACTCTCGAGCACGGAGGACTTGCCTGAGCTTTGCGAAAGCCGGAGAAGGTGGATCCGTAGGCTCAACGATCTCTTGTGAGGGTTTGAAGGGTAAGAAAGAGGAGATCTTGTGTTGGAGAAAGAGGATAGAGAAAGATGGAACCCCGTCGGTAGAGAGGATGTAAAGTGGTGGTGCGAGGGTGTCATTGGTTAGCGAATCAACAAGCAGCGGTGAGGAGACGGTGAAGAGATGAACAACCTCAGATCGAGGGAGATACCATCTCAGATCTAGAGGGAGGGGGGCGGATTTAAGGGGCGGGGAAGGGGGGAGGCTTGGTTTTGAGATCCAGAGAGAGGAAGAGCGAGGTCGGGGTCGGGATAGGGTTGAAGATGACGTCAAGAGGATGGAGGTGGTGAGCGGGGGAGGAGCCTGGAGCAAAGAGGAGAGGAGGAGGTGGAGGAAGGTCACCGGAGATGGAGGAAGGAGGCCGGTGATTGAGATCTGAAGACTGGAGAGAGAAAGAGCTGGGTCGGGGTCGGGGTCGGGGTCTGGAACTCGGGATTCTTCCAAGTGAATGTGACACCCATGAATTTTAAGTGTTATAATTTTTTCCTAAATTTTGAAAACCCGTCTATTTTTTCTAAGTGTTTCAATCCCGCTCATTTTAACTTGGAAAATTTAAACGCCCGCGTTCTATTTTTTTTATGAACGAGCGATTTTACATCTGTCAAAAAATTTGACAGACGTATAAATATATTTCAACATCACAAATTTAATAATAGACGTAACAAAGTAATTTAATATCAGGTGTTTTATTGACAGACTTAAAAGACGTGATGTCTGATTGCATAATTCTAGTAGTGATCGCTCAATGCTTTTATTCAATATAATGCTTTTACCTCTCTAACCTTAGTACTGCCTTCTCGCGAGTCGCAAACATGGGTGTCATGAATGGCCTCGGATACTTAGTACCTCGGACTCCTCACCTTGTGTCCCATCTCGCTGAACTACCATCTCAACGAGCAGGGTCAACCTACCTTTATCTCCTGAGGTGATCAGATTTTTTCTCGCTCATTACATTTTCCATATATTCTTTCATTCCTGCCAACAACTTCATAAATAATGCACAACTCCATATAATAACTCCAAAGATGACATCCATTCTCAAACTTGTCCCCGGACAGGGTATAAGGTATAAAATGGGCAATATGTATATATGTGGAGCAATAATGATCATGATAAGGCTCATATATGGCTTGTGACTTTTGCAAATATGCATAGGTAAGGCTAAGATATGAAATTGAGCATATGTATGGAAATATATAAAGTCCTCCATCATCTTATCATGCACATGTCAAAAGCAACTTCAAATTTTTTTCATCTCCTTTATTTTTTTCTTTTTGCACTTCATTGGGACTTCCCTTAACTAGGCAATTTCATGTTATATCTCTAATGAATCTAATTTTTCATCATAGAGCTCTTTTTTATACTTCCATGACTCTTTCTTTTTTCAAATTTTTGATGGGGGTCATTTTTTCTTTTTTTTTTTTGAATAATAAATGTATAAACTAAGTATGCATTAAGATAAATATGCAAATCTAAACTAAGTATGAATATGCAAGTAAGCCTTTCCCTCACCCCATACCTAAAATTTACAGTGTCCTCACTGTATTAGAACTAGGGTTAAGAAGGAAACTTACTAAACCGTCACAAATTTCAGGAGTCGAAGAAGACAGCAGGCATGGTTGATATCGACCTTAAACATCGATATTGATGTTACTCATCGATTTCTGGCTCAAGCTTCAGGGTGATCTGGCCTCGACCACAAGCGTATCTAAATCGACCATAAGGTCGATGTCGATCTTGGACATCGATTTCGATGTCTTTTTGTGTGCTTCTTTCCTGCAACTTGTTAAAACCAAAACAAAATATGCAAAACAATAAAGTGTCTCAAACCAAAGTAAAAGCTGTCAAGAATCAAAACTAAGTCTTTGTTACAAGCTCTAGACTTTTAAGTCGCTAGGCCGACTTTTTGCGCTTCTCAAGGTGGCATCTGCAAAGCCCATGTGGCTTGGGCCTCAAATATGACTCTTTTCTTGTCACGCAGCTGCATTCCGCCAGGATGGATTTAATTCACCGTGAATGGTCCCAAATTCTTATCCTTGAATCTTGTAGAGAACCAATGGTCCTTGGATTTGGCAACATAAACTTCGTCTCTTATCTCATATTAGCTCGAATCATCATCGGATACCCTACATAAGGGCACATGCCAAGGCACACCTCTTCCAAATAATGATAAATCCTTAATTGTAATGGAACAGGAGGAATTCGTACCTTGACTTACCTTCTTCTCAGTCTGTGGCTCAAGTCAATTTGGATGTTCAGAGGTCGATATCGACCTCTGTTGTACTCCTGGAGGATCAGTCGATTTGGAGAGTTTCTACTCGATATGATTAGGTCGATGTCGACCATCAGAGATCAATATCGAGGTCTCCGTTCCTCCCTTCTCAGTGCTGATGGTGGTCGATTTCGGCTGGGTATGGTCGATATCGACCTTATACCCCGATTTCGATGTTTCTTTTCCTCCTCTGTCGACCCCATACTTATGACCTGGCACATAATCTTGAACATTATTAGTCGATATCGACTTACCTGGGTCGATTTTGATGTTCTATTGGGCCCCTTCGTTCAAGATTGCCACAACTTCCTCTACTTGGGCTTCTATGGCCCTCTTCTCAAGCTCCTCTGGTGTCATACTTCTTACTTTGGCTTCTCCACATGCAATGTAGACACCATTATTGGCTTTTATCTCCATTGGCCCTTGATTATTCACCGTCTTGTTGAAGGCATACTCTATCACCTCGTCACTAATTGTGAATGAGAGCAATCGTTTCTTCACGCTAATGTTGGCATCGACGGTTGCTAGGAATGGCCTACCTAAAATAATGGGACAAGCAGGGTCCTCCGCTATATCAACAACTAAAAAATCAGCAGAGACAAAGAATTTACCTACTTGTACTGGCACATATGTCACTATCCTAGTTGGAATAACTACCGTATTGTTTGCAATGTAGTCTTGCATCAATGGGCTCTAGAGGACCTATCTTTACCTTGTTCCATATGGTTAGTGGCATCATGCTAACACCAGCGCCCAAGTCAACTAAAGCATTAAATTTGAATTGAGCTAAACCTATAGCGATAGAAAACTTACCTGGGTCCGCCCGCTTTTGTGGTAGCTCAAACCTGTTGCATTCCTCTGCAATCTAAGAAAGCGATCGCTTCTTACCTAAGATGTCCTTAAGGAACCTTACATAGGATGGCATCTCATGAAGTGCTTCTGTGAATGGTATAGAGACATTGCGTCCTTGAAGCATCTTCACGAAATGCTGGAACTTCTTTTCCGCTGGGTCCTTAATCACCATTCTAGTTGGATAATTCAGGATCCCTCCCAATGTAGTAGTAGGGTAATTCAGGATCAAATCCACGAGGAGGTATGTCAGCGCTTCCCTTGTTGCAATCACGATCATAGCTTTTGACCTTAGAAGACACTCGATATCGATGTGTCTGGTCGATATCGACCTCAGTTCTGGTCGATTTCCAGTAGAGTTCCTGCAGAAGACAAAAGCAGCAAAGTCAACGTTGACCAGAGACATCGATATCGACGTTAGACCTCGATATCGACCTTTACCGTCGATTTCGATGTTTGTCACAGAAACAGTAATTCATAACCAATTGTCGGAAAATAGTCCGAAGAAAGTATAATGGTAAAGAAGGATGATCAGAAACAAAACTAAAACTTTTATATGGATTCAATTAATTAAAAGCTTCCAAAGTCGGGGTTTCATGCCACAACGATAACAATGCAAGTTTTATGCTAAAGTTATGAAATTTAATGTCTTTCCATCAAATAACTTTCGTTATCAATACTTAGGTGATTAGAGGCTCTCGCATAGTACGTAAGAGTTACTATCCAATTCGTGAGCAATTCAAGTTCACAATATGAGTGGCTTTCACTTCAATAATGCAAATAATGAATCTCCCTAACTTTCGCAAATAATCATGCATAGGATAGAAGACGGAATCTCATAAAAGTCATGCCTTTGATGCACTTACCCTACATTGCTATCGTCGGGCTCACCCCGACCCTAGAAGTGGGTTGACTACTCGCTTCAATGGGCTCCAGAGGACCTATCTTTACCTTGTTCGATATGGTTAGTGGCATCATGCTAACGCTAGCGCCCAAGTCAACTAAAGCATTAAATTTGAATTGACCCAAACCTATAGCGATGGAAAACTTACCTGGGTTCGCCCGCTTTTGTGGTAGCTCCAACCCTTTGCATTGCTCTGCGATCTCAGAAAGCGATCGCTTCTTACCTAAGATGTCCTTAAGGAACCTTACATAGGATGGCATCTCATGAAGTGCTTCTGTGAATGGTATAGAGACATTGAGTCCTTGAAGCATCTTCATGAAACGCTGGAACTTCTTTTCCGCTGGGTCCTTAATCACCTTTCTAGTTGGGAATGGCAACACCTTCTTTTTCCTTACGGCTGTAGTTAGGTCGACATCGACATCAGTTGGGTCGGCATCGACTGGAGGAGTCAATTTATGTGGTGATGCTGCATCAGCGTCGACATCGACAGGAAGGTCAACATCGACGTCACCTTGATCGATATCGACAGGGGGGTCGATATCGATGTCTGTTCTGCTCCTTTTCCTCCGCTTTTTGCACGAGCGTTTGTAATTGACGCCCACTCCTTAGATTTACTGCCGCAATATGTCCAGTGGTTTTGCCCTTTTGGTTGGGCACAGTAGATCCAGGGAATGATCCTGATGCTTTGGGTATTGCTTCCTCCAATTGACTCATTTGAGCCTCCATGTTGCGCTTCCAAACGTCGATCTCCCCAAGTCTAGAGTTGATGCCTTGCAGCTGAGTATGGACGGAGTTGTTGGTTTGTTTGAACTCAGCATGGTTCCTCTGCATCTCATCAAGAATGATTTGTAGGTCATCTTTCCCCGTCTCCCGCTCAAAGTGCCCTGGTGCTCTATATCGTGGGGGATCCCTTTGATAGAACCTTTGATCACCCCAATATTGTTGATTGCCCCCTCCATAGGAGCCTCTCATCCACTTGGCTTCCTCATGTTGTTCCGCCATGGATACTTGCTCAGTATGTGGACAGACACTAGTGTTATGCCTTGTTGAGCCACACTCCTGACAAGTTTGATTGTTGCTCAAGAACCTAACTTGCTTTTGAAGGTGGCGTGTCTGATCGTTGTGGAATTGTTGTCGCACATCAGGATCTATCTCCCTTGGAGGCTCATAAAGTGGCATTAATGGGGCAGGCCTTGCATCATAGGCCGCAGTAGCCCCATAGGTGTTATCAAAGTTCACGAGCATCTCAATGGTCTCCCAGGCCTCCGTTGGTGTAAGCTTAATGTACCGATAAGAGGTGTATGAATTGATCCTCTCCTTATTCGGCGCATCAAGGGCGTTGTAGAAGATCTCCTGGATGATATATGGAAGTTGCCCATGCGTCGGGCATGATCTCAGCAAGTCCTTAAATCGCTCCCACGTCTGTGCTAATGTTTCACCTGGCTTTTGTTTGAAAGTCGTGATCCTTTATCACAACATCGCCGTTTTAGAAGGTGGAAAGAATTTATTCAGGAATGCATCCTTCACCTCCGCCAATGTCCTCAGCGAGCATGGAGCCAGACTCTCAAGCCATTGTAATGCCTTCCCTGCCAAAGACCATCGAAAAGATTTCAGTCTCACATACTCTAAATTTACGCCATCAGCAACTGTTTCACATAAATCCATAAAAGTAGAGATGTGTTGCAGTGGGCATTCATTAGGTCTTCCTTCAAAAGAATTTCTTTTTATCTCAGATAGGAAGTTAATTTTTATTTCATAATTGGAGTGAGGAATTAAAACAGCGGATTCAGGAACATGAAGCGGCGGATGCATGTATTGCATCGCCGTCTGTGGATACTGATTTAGCCACTCTTGGGCTTGTCTGCGTGCATCCTCCTCCCTATCAGCACGGGCTCACTCTACAGCAGCGGCGGCCCTCTCAGCAGCGATTGTAGCGTTGTGGTCCTCGATCTCCTTTCTCAACCGCTCTAGGGTCTCAGCCTGCGTCTCGTTGTCAGCCATGATGCGAATTGCTTTGTTGCAAAGATGGTAGAAATGTTCAGGCTCGTTGATTGGTCCCAAGATAGGTCCGCGATCAGAACGTCGCATAAACCTGCACAATAAGCTTCAAAATGATCGTGATTAAACTCTGGTGGAGATTGATTGCCTCCCCGACAACGGCGCCAATTTGATGTTTAAGGGAAAGTGTAGGATTCAAATATTCAAATAAACAATTCTCAACTAGACTACTCCCTGTCCCAAATAAATAATACAAGAATCCCTCCCAATGTAGTAGTAGGGTAATTCAGGATCGAATCCACGATGAGGTATGTCAGCGCTTCCCTTGTTGCAATCAAGATCAAAGCTTTTGACCTCAGAAGACACTCGATATCGATGTGTCTGGTCGATATCGACCTCAGTTCTGGTCGATTTCCAGTAGAGTTCCTGCAGAAGACAAAAGCAGCAAAGTCGACGTCGACCAGAGACCTCGATATCGACGTTAGACCTCGATATCGACCCTTATAGTCGATTCCGATGTTTGTCACAAAAACTGTAATTCGTAACCAATTGTTGGAAAAGAGTCCGAAGAAAGTATAATGGTAAACAAGGATGATCAGAAACAAAACTAAAACTTTTATATGGATTCAATTAATTAAAAGCTTCCAAAGTCGGGGTTTCATGCCACAACGATAACAATGCAAGTTTTATGCTAAAGTTATGAAATTTAATGCCTTTTCGTCAAATAACTTTCGTTATCAACACTTAGGTGATTAGAGGCTCTTGCATAGTTCCTAAGAGTTACTATCCAATTCATGAGCAATTCAAGTTCACAATATGAGTGGCTTTCACTTCAATAATGCAAATAATGAATCTCCCTAACTTTCGCAAAGGATCATGCATAGGATAGAAGATGGAATCGCATAAAAGTCATACCTTTGATGCACTTACCCTACATTGCTATCGTCGGGCTCACCCCGACCCTAGAAGTGAGTTGACTACTCGCTTCTCATCATGCAACTCATCATCATCATTGAAAGAAAACTACTTTGAATTAAACTATGAAAGAAAGTACAACCGAACAAGCCAAATCTCCGCTCTCGCTTCCACCAAACAAATTCGACCTTCTCTCTCTCTCTCCTAATTCTCTACGTGTATATGTGTTTGAATAACTGAAATTGGATGCCTAAACTCAGCCCTAATGGCCTCTAGATATAGATATCGAACTTTGCTATCCAAAGACTCGAAACTTTATCTTTATTCTCTAAGATAAAATTTAAATAAAGTAAAAACTAAAAATTCTATGGTAAATCAGCTTCATATGATAGCTATGATGTTGAAGGTAAGAAATCTCGACTTTTGGATAGACGTGCAAGCTTCTGATAGAATTCTATCAAAATCTAAGTCGGATTTATCTTTCTAGGCAACATCGATATCGACCATCATCCTCGATATCGACCTCTGTGAAACTCTATCTCGAGCTCTCCTTCTTCTACTCGGATTGGCACTCGACTTCTATCATTTAGCTCGATCTGGCCACTCGATATCGACCTTCAATCCTCGATATCGACCTCTCTGTGTCGACATGCTCTGCTTCATTTCCTGGTTGATTCCTATGTCTCTGTTGTACTCGATGTCGAGGTCTCCAGTCGATTTCGACCTCTTTAGAAGACTTTGAGTTCTTTTTCGGCTTTTCCAAATCTGTCCATTTTTATCCTATTTTCTGCGAAATCACATAGAAACTCGTGCAAACCCATATATTTGATATTTAAGCATAAACTACACTAATCCCATGTTTCCCCACTAATATGCATGCAAACGAATGATAAAATGGACTTTTATGTGCATAGAAAATATAGCAATTTGCGCGCACATCAGAAGAATGTTGGAAATTGAGAGGAAGTTGGTAGCGAACCTAAAACAGTATCCATTACATTAAAAGCGTAGATTAGGATGCATAAGATCCCTAAAGAATACAACCATTACATGCCAAATCAAAAAAATGAGATAAGGAACCCTACATAACTTTCATTTGGTATATTATTTTACATTAAAAATACCTTGCAAAGGTACTCGTTCTTTGTCCCTTCTCGGATCTTCCACTTGCCTTTAACACATTCGGGTTGAGTAGTAGAGTAAGACTATTTGCTCCATTATGACAAATAGGAAAAACTTAGTCATTCAAAGTTATCTAGTATGTCTCGTACAAACGGGAAATGACAAAAATCCCACAACCACATCTTCTCATGCACTAGGACCAATCTTCAATGTGAAGGAAAGATTACCATACAAAATCCATGTATAATTGTAAAAGTAAATAAATCAAGACTTGAGGAGGCGCGTATGCATTTGTGTGAAAAATACACAATTCATTCTGAATAATATCAGGATATGCGTAGAAGAATGCAATTTTTACCATGGAAAGCAACAAATTTTTTTATCATTTGCAATTGTGAGCTAGCAGCTTGTCAAAAACAAAGCAAAGAGTGCTCCTAATAGCAAAATTCAACAAAATCTAAATTAAAGGCAGTATCCATAAAATGGCATGATGAGATTAAACACAAAAACGACACCAATTCACTACTTTTTTTGACTAAATCAAACCCCAAACACCCGATAAAATAAAAAATCAAAGCATAATCATTAAGCCACAACAAATACCAAGCTCTCATCCATATTAACACGGAACAGCCGACGCCATGAACAATTGAACTCCAAATAAACAGACTAACATATCTACTTATGGTGAATCTCAAATAAAACAACATGCTTTATGACACTATCTAAGCATAATGTACATAATTTCAGTAAACAACAACGCTAGATTGCATTCTGCTTGATACAAGATTGCAACCCTGACTTGTAAATGATTCACGCAAAGCAGCGAGCGAAATCATGTAAAAGAAAAAAAAAAGGGAGTAAGACCCGCCGAAATCAGTAAAGGAAACCGGAGGTCAAAAAATCGCAACACCATATCCGAAGGGGTGAGCACGAAAAGGAAAAATCATGAAAACTACAAGTGGAAAAAAGAGCAAAAGAGAACAGACATCGGCATACCTAACGGAATCAAAGCAATAGGAAGCAGATTCGAGCAAAAAAAGCGAGAGAAGAGGAAGTTACAATGCCGGTGATGGTGGGAGAATCTATGGTTTTAGATCTGAGAAGGAAGAATGGATCTGGGCGAATTTGCGAAGGGAGGTAGCGGGAGGAGGAGGTGGAGCGAGTCGCCAGCGAGAATGAGGTGGATCGAGTGAGTCGCCGGAGGCTTTGCGGTTTGATAGAACGCATTTAGATGGTCATAATAGGTTGCATTTAGATTAGTTATGACGCATATCATGCATGGGTTAAGTATAATTTGCATATTTTCTCTCTGGTGGTGGAGTCGGAATCTACACGTTTTTAATGATTATTTCAGGTAACTGTGGATCCGAGGAGGACACATGGGTTGATGAAACATTAGATGAGGATGTCTAGTTGATCGAGGAATCTTACATGAAGATCTAAAGAGGTCCTGAGAAGAAGAAGCGAGCCTAAACGAAGAACAAGTCTGCAGAAGTTGTCGCCAGACATGCTGAACTTGTTTTGCACTTTCTGGAGGCCTCGATTGTCTGATCGACTATTATTACCATGCGTTGGAAAGCTCTTTCAGAGAGCTACAACTTTCTTGTAAACGTCGAGAGCTCATTCGACCTGAATTTTCCGTAAAAGACTGATGCAGCGGGCGCTTCCATATGCTGCGGGCGCAACAATATGATGCGGCCGCCGCATTTGCCCAGAGCGACGCGTTTCAAAGTTCAAAACCCTATTTATTCTATCTTTGTCTTTTTGGCTGACTTGGACACGAAAAGGGCACGAAATTGAGAGAGGGCTTAGCCCTAGGTTTCCATTCATTCATTAGATTAGGATTCAAGACGATTTTAGTGGGAGATTGAGAGCGATGTTCGCCATGGGCGGCTAAACTCTCTTCGTTCTATCTACGATTTGAAGCTTTGTTTGGATTGAGTTGTGAGTTTTTAAATCTTGTTCCTTATTTCTTATATTGAATGTTTCAACTTCTTTATGCTTGAATGTTTGATTGTTTTATTCTATCTTGCCTGATCAACTTGGTAGAATCAATTCAATTGCTAGGGTTTTGTAGATTCCTGATTGCGAACCTTAACCCAAGTAGCAAACTTATCCCTTTAAGGCTGATTGAACTAATTGGATAGGTAGGAAGTTGGATGTGTTGTTAAATCCCTCTTTAGGGACTGCAAATACCTTGGTCAATCTCTGAACTTAAAGCTATTAATTGGGTTAAATCCTTCTTTAGGGACTGTTCAATTGATAAGGGTTTCTAGGACTGATTGGACTAGTAACTATATTAGGTCGGGACAAGGGCATTCATGGGTAATTATGTACAACCCTACTTCAAATCCTGTCTGCCTTTTATTTCAGTGCAATGTTGTGATTGAACATATCCTGTCATGTTTGCATATTTTTTAGGTCGAAGCAACTATGTAATCACATTGATTACCAATGGGGAGTGGAAGTTGCAAGGACAAAAGTATATTTACACCAGTGATCGAAAGGCTAAAGCATTGGTTGTGTCGGAAAATATAAAGTTTGATGCATTGAAGGTGAAAATTATGGAGAAGATTGCCTTTGATGATAAAAGGTACGAGTTAGAGATGAAATATGTGTCGCCCCATGCTCCAAATTTTCCTCCTTTTGATGTTAATGATGACGATGATTTTGAAGCTTTTAAGTTTTTGAATATGAAATCATCAAAAGATGGAGTATGGCCAATCGAGTTGTACTCAACTGTTAAAAGTAGAGGGAAAGGTGTGGAGGATTTGGTTGATATTAAAGAAGGTGATCAAGAGGTTAGAGTGTCGTCAAGTGCGTCGCCGTTGACACAAACGCGAACTCAAGAGAGAGTGAAGCAAACTGACAGGATAAGTTTGGTGGATGACAGGACTATTGACGAAATCCTCAGTGAGGATGATGAGGCATTCGTAGAGAAGCCTGACAGGAATTTTGGTTCAGCTGACAGGATGAAACACAAAAGGGCGAGTTATAGTCCTACCCCTGTCTTGTTTGTGAGCAGTGATGAAGATGACAGGGCAAATGTGACAGCAAGAAATAAAGGAAAAGATGTCATCGATTTGACTATCGGCGAAGAAGAAGTCAGTGCACATGAAGATGTAAACATGGATGGTGGATGGGATGAGCTAGAAAGGGCCGATTTGATATGCACTGACAAAGAAATTGAACAATATATGGGGTTTGAATAAACATTGAATGATGGTGATATGGATATTTTGAAACAAGTGGAAGAGGTTGATGAGGTTTATCATCGCAATGAAGGGACGAGTGACGAATGGGCTAAGTTTGAGGCAAAAGAAGAGAAGGTTGGGGATCATAGGCCTCATGACATTAAAGTTGGGGATTACTTCAAAACAAAGAAGGAGTTACAAGATGCGTTAGTTGCGATGGCTGACGTGGGGAGAATTAAATCGAAATATATAATAAAATATAAACCAATACAACTCTTAGCCTCTTCAAATAAATTCAAGACTCCCCGCTATAGTAGTAGGGAATCAGGTTCGATCCACGAGGAAGCGAGTCAGCGGGATCCTAGTAGCGTTGAAGACACGTCCTTTATATTCGACCAGAAGCCTCGATCTCGATGTCAGACCTCGATGTCGACCTTGGCTGTCGATGTCGTCTGCAACAGAAAACCTGCAGAAACAAAAACGGTAGTCGATATCGACTGGTGGGGGTCGATATCGAGGTTAGTTCACGAAATCGACTGGCTCAGAAGTCTGCCAGTCGATACAGGGGGTCGATTTCGACACAAAGTGGTCGATATCGATGCTTGCAGAAGTTCCCAGGAGTCTCGAGATCGACTCAGAAAACTGTCGATCTATCAGTTTTGGTCGATATCGACCTCTGCTGTCGATATCGATGTCTTTCCTGCAGTGGGTTAGTGGTTTTGTCGGCAAAGAAAAGGCCGAAGAATCAAGGATGGAAAGGAAGCAATGATCAGAAATAAGCAAAGGTGTTGGGTTTTTCGATGACTCAACGAACGGCGGGCAAATTTTAATGTAAACTCAAAGGAAAAGATCTTCCAAGGTCAAGGATTACCGCGACGACAACCATGATAGTAGAAATAAGGATCAACTAAAGATGCATGCTTTTATCATAAAGGAAAAGGCTTTCACCTAAACCGACCAATAGGAAAAGAGATTTTTCAATTACTTAACCTAATTGGTGTCTACCTTAGTCATAATTGAGTTTATAATATTTCGAAAAGAAACCCTAATTACTACCCAAGTTTTACAACATGAGTTCCTTAAATTCGCATTTAAAGATGAAGAACAAGGTAGAAGGAGATAAAAGATACATTCTTTAACGACGTACTTACCTTACCATCATGGCTATCGTCGGGCTCACCCCGACCCTAGAAGAAAGGGGAACTACTCACTCATGTTGATCGTAGACATGTCTTGAATTGAAATAACTTGCATAAGTGGAAAATTTTGAATCTTTACAATCTCAACGCCAACTATCGTAAGCGCTTGAAACTTTAAAGCTCAAAAACCTAACTATCTATTGTCTATTGTTCTTGTCTTCGATGATTCTATCATTGGATGATTAACAAATCAGCCTCTAAGGCTTTATTTATAGGCTACTAATCCTCGCTATCCGAGGATTGTAACTTCTATCTAAACTAATAACTCTATCCGAACAACTAGGATAGGTCTTTTATTTTGATAAACTTAAAGGAAAAGATAACAAACAACTGCTAATATCTAAAAGAACGAGATAACTCATGGCTTTGATGATAGACTTCACAATCCGAGCCTCAAAAATCGGATTTATCTTCTGTCGATGTAGGGTCGATATCGACTCCAGAGGTCGATATCGAGGCTTGTGTCTCTGCTCGACTTGTCCCACTCCAGTCGATGTCTATGACGATGGTCGATATCGATGCATGTGTGTCGATATCGAGGCTTCTAGTCTGGTTTGTGTGGTTATCTCGACACTCAGAAGTCGTGTCGAAATCCAGGGTCGATATCGATGTCTCCAGTCGATATCGACCTCTTCTCATCTTCACTTGGCTTGCTCGTTTTGACTCCGATTTCATCGAATTCCTGCATGGTTAGCTCAAAACTCGTGTAGACTCTATTTCTTTCACTTTAGCTCATTCTTACACGAAATCATATGCTTTTGGAACTTTTGTTCGGAAATCAAATGAAATATGAAGTCAAAAGATGCAATAAACAATAGTACAATTATGTACATCAAAACACCCCATACTTAGACTTGCTTGTCCTCAAGCAATAACCAAGCAATAACCAACACCTACAACACACCCTTCAAGTCTTTGCCTTTGTCAAAAGCAACATCATAAGCGGTAGCAAAGTAAAGCAAGTGAATTTAACGTCATAGCACATATTTTGGCGATCCATAGGCATATGCAATTTTAATCCAACCTCACAGGGATAATGTGTTTGCACTCAACTCTCATGTGTTTAGGCTATGAAGATCACTCTCAAGTCAATTCCATATACAATCTCATAAACATTGCAATTTATAAAAATCCACTTCGCAACCAATTATGAAAATGCAATAAGAATCATCAGGAGGACTTTCGCTCAATGGAAGACTTCATAGAAGACTCCATTCGGCGGGGTTGTAATGGGGCTTGGTATGAGATAAAGGGTATGGAATTATTTGGCTTTGTGGTGCTTTTCAAATTCGGGAATCAAGACTCCTAAATCTCAACACTTGCATTACCCAAACCATAACTCTTCAATATAATGCTCTTAAAGATGCATTCCATCAACCCTTCTTCCAAATTCTAATACACCTCTCAAAAGTATAACATTCGTATGAATAAAAAACTTAAGGATTTTGGCTCATGCACTTTATATATATATTAATATATTTTTTTCTCGGATTTTTTTTTTCGAACATAATACTAAACTATGTGCATTTATATGGTGAGCCAAAACATCCTTTTACAAAATATGACAAAATGTAAATATGTACCATCCTATAATTTCCTTGCTTACAACTAGACATTATGCTCTATTCTTTCCACAAGGCATTAGTCCAACCAATCTAAGTCTCAATTCCCAAATGGGGGTCAGGCTCAATTCGGCTAGGGATAATTTTGTGGAGTTTGCAATTCAGGCTCAGGCTAATGTTCTGGCTTCAAGCAGGGATAATGCAGGGTAGGTAAAGAGAGGATAAAATTGGCTTAAAAGATGCCTCCATCATTTAATTCTCGTAAACATAAACATATATATGCATTGGTTTTGAATAACTATCACAACATTTAGAGATGCATAGGAAGAGTAAATTCACTCAAGAAAGCGGAGGGATTTTTGATGTTCTCCCTATAGGCCAAAATTCTCACAAGGACAATTTTTGTTGGATTTGCTTTTTAGCCTAGGATCATATGTGCTCAATTTCATCACAAGTTCACAATCGATATAAAAATTTTAAAGACTTAGGCTAAACCATCCAAATATGCCATAGGGTTTACATGATCAAGTCAGCTATTGAGTTTTCATCATAGGACATCTAAGTAGGGATTAAAGAAAAGTAAATTTAAAAATAAACATGCTTTTTTTTTTGTATTTTTGACATTTTTCTATTTTTTTGGATTTTTGACATTTTATAGACTCAACAAAATCAAACTAAAAGGTTGAGAACTTAAACTTTAAAATGCATAAATGTTAAATATGATGCAATGCATACAAGTAGAATGTAAATAAAATACATGCCAAGTTTGCCAAATTTTAAACCCTACCACAACCAGATAAAGCAGTTTATAATGTCCAAGTTCAATCCCCACCCCATACTTAAAGATTACAGTGTCCTCACTGTTAGAAAAATAAAGTAAAGGGAAGGATCACTCACACTCACTTACGCTAGATGTATATCACTGCTCAGGGGGTGGGGGAGGTGGCAACAGCAAGGGCCAGCCCTGTGTAGGAGCTGCCCCTGAGTAGTCTGTCGGGGCGGCCTGTGGGAAAGTGGAAGATCCAGCTTGCGGATCGAAGGAAAAGCCCATATATGAGCCCAAACCCTCGAGGTACCTCCCATAGCGTCGCTGCTCCTCGCGCATCTCAGAGACAGAGAGCTCCAGCCTGGTAAAGCGGGCATACATGTCTTCCTGCCAATCAGTGGTGTAGGCAGGCTGGAAGGGAGGAGGAGGTGGAGGTACATAGCTATGGTGGCTATGGTGACTGTGGTGGCTGTGGTGGCTGTGGTGGGACCCCTGCGGGCCCTCCCCTCCCCCAACCGTATCATCTCTCGCGTCATCATCGTCGTTGCCATCCATGCCACCCTGGTAGGCTGGGGGCTGCTCAGCTCCGTCGGAATGGGGATCTGCGTCCCAGGACATAGCATCCACCTCGGGCTCGTGATTGTAGAGCGGGGGTCTCCTCCGTAGGGTGGGGTCAGCGGTCGGATCTATATCCGTATGATATGGTTGCCCAGTCCAAGACTGGTACCAATCAGGGATATACAGCAGATCCATGAAATCGTGTCGCAGGCGCATCCCCGTTTGGGGGTGTCTCCATCCCTGGGCTCCTGTTGCGATGACTCCGCCCTGTCGCAATACCGCCTTATCTAGGTACGTGAGCTGGTAGGCCGTGTACCGTTCAGTGTGGACGCCGAGAGCCTCAGCGAGGATGGCCACCATGCCGCCATCCAAGATGTCTGTAGAGACCGTTCGTCTGCGGTCTACGATATGCTCGAGCCAGGAGTGGAGGTATGGTAGAGGGTCATCCTCGAAAAGCATCCTCCGTAGTGTCTCCGTCTCACGGTGTGTCGGGCGACGGAGCTCAGGCCTGGCCCAAAGGGTACTCGCTAGGATCCTCAAGATCACCCTAAACAGTGGGCTCACAACCCTAGATGTGAAGGAGTCTGTAGGGGCAGGGTAGGGTATACCTGATATGTAACTCCAGATGACATTGGGGTCGTGGACCTTAAAGGCGGCCGAAGTGTGGATGAACCCAAAGATATCGCTCATCTCCTCGAGCGATAGTCTGTGTCGCCTGTTGCCGAGCTGGAAGATGACTCGGCGGCTAGTCGAAGTGCGCTCGGGAACCTCCAATGTGGCCATAAACTCCCCAGTGAGAACGGGGTAGTGCGCCTCAAGGGGCTCGATCAGCCTGTGTAGAGAGACGTTCTCAAACGCCTCCTGAACGCCTGGGTGAAATCCTAGTTGGATCATGTCAGGGAGATGGTACCATCGTGCCCTGGTGGCTCGGGGAATCAACTCCTCAGCAAGGGAGCGCTGCTGATCATCCTCAATGCGGAGCGCGTCCTGAGGGATGTTCTTGGCTCTAACCATCGTCTGCAAAAGAAGCCAATACCAAAGATAATATTCCCTTTGATTAAAATGGGGAGAACCCCATACTTAGGTTCTAATTATGCTAGAAATTTTGTAAAAGTAAATGTCTAAGTGGAAGAAAGTACACAATTTCTTAAAGTTTTAACACAAAGGAACCTTATGACATAAATAAGTGTTGCCTAAAAAAAATCAGATTTCAAATTATATAAAAAATCAGAATATAAACCCCTAAAAAATCAGATTTACAAAATCAGCCCATATATATATATAATTCAGATTCCTAGCCCAAACTTATGAAAAATTCAGATTATTGCCCCATATGAATTTTAAAAGTCAGATTTTCCCCCTAATATATATATAAATCAGATTTCATGCCCATGTATAAACAAAACTCAGATTCATAGCCCCACATATATATAAAAATATTCCATGCCATACAAATACTCTTTCCCGCGCAATCTACGTTCAAAACCTAAACACCCAATATGAAATTTCTTCCCAATCAACTAATTGAATATGAAAAATCAGAAAAAAAAAATAGAGGAAGGGTGAAAAATCATACCAGAAGAGTGTTGGAATTAGGAGAGAAAGAGGCAAGCAACCGCAAAATCGAGAGAGAAAACCGACTGTCGACAGGGGGTGTCGATATCGATGCCCAGGGTCGAAATCGACCGGATGCTGTGTGTTGTCGGGGCTGCTGGTGGCTGTGGTGGGTCCTCCGGTGGCGTGGGGCGGCCGGATCTGGCGATTCTTGGCCGGAGACGTGTAGATCTGGGCGAAGAGGCTTGAAAACGAGGGAGAGAGAGAGAGGGCTAGGTCGAGGAAGAGAGGAAGGGATTTTGTGGCTCGGGGTGTTGCTGCACAGGACGAGGAAGGGTGTGGTGACAGTGGGTGGTTGCGGCGATGGGGGCTATGGGGAGGGTGATCGGAGGGAGAGGGATGAAGAGGAAGAGGGGCGGCTAGGGTGTTGAAAGTGGGAGGGGGGTGTCGAAGTCGGGTTGTATAAAGGGGGTGAAAACCCCAAAAATTAAAAACTGAAAGATATTAAATTCTGACCTGGCTTACCTCCATCTGTAGTCGATATCGACCTTAGAGGTCGATATCGACCCCCCGTTTGCATCCGTTTAACACGTCCTGCTATTCCTTCTGTCGGCTGATCGATATCGACCATATAGGTCGATATCGACCTCTGTTCTGGGCTGGATTTCTTTGTTGACTTTAGATAAAATAGCCACGAATGATCTCAAAAATATAAAATAAACAAAAAAACTAAAAGAAAAAGAAAAAGGAAAAGAACGGGTTGCCTCCCGGAAGCGCTTGAGTTTAAGTCGCTAGCTCGACATACTTCCCTTTTTGCGCTAGTTCAACGCCAAGGTGGCGCGAATCTCTTCCTCTGGGTCCTCCTTGTCAAAATATTTCTTTACTCGGTGGCCATTTACCTTAAAGGTTGATCCATCATCGCCAAATAACTCCACCGCTCCATGAGGGAATACTTTATGAACCTTGAAAGGTCCGCTCCATCTTGTCCTTAGTTTCCCAGGAAATAAGCGAAGCCTAGAATTGAAAACAAGGACTTTGTCACCTACCTCATATGTTTTTGGCACCAACTTCCTATAATGCCATTTCTTAGTGCGCTCTTTGTAGATTTCGGCATTCTCATATGCCTTTAGGCGCAACTCTTCCAAGGCTTGTAAGTCAATGAACCTCATCTTTCCCGCTTCGTCGAAATCCATGTTAAGCTCCTTAAGAGCCCATATTGCTTTATGCTCAAGTTCAACGGGCAAGTGACAGGACTTACCATATACCAAGTTATAGGGAGTTGTGCGAAGCGGTGTTTTATAGGCTGTTCGGTAGGCCCAGAGCGCATCATCCAGTTTGGACGACCAATCTTTCCTTGAGCGGGAAACCGTCTTCTCCAAGATGGCTTTGATTTGCGATTGGAGACTTCTACTTGACCGCTAGTTTGAGGGTGATAGGGTGTTGCCACCCTATGGTTTACCCCATACTTAGCTAAAAGAGCTTCAAAGCCTCTCTCAATGAAATACGAGCCACCATCTGAAATAAGGACTCTAGGAACACCAAAACGAGGAAAGATGTTAGTTTTCATAAACTTAGAGACTACCTTCGCGTCGTTGGTCCTAGTTGCTACAGCCTCCACCCATTTAGAGACATAGTCCACCGCTACTAGAATGTATTTGTAGGGGCCTGAAGCAGGGAAGGGTCCCATGAAGTCAATACCCCATACATCAAAGAGTTCGACCTCTAAAATGCCTGTGAGTGGTGTCTCATTCCTCCATGTGATATTACATGCACGTTGACACTCATCACAAGAAGTTACATAGTTTTGCACATCATTAAAAAGGTTAGGCCAATAAAAACCACATTGAAGAATTTTCGCCGCGGTCTTGAAACCTTTAGCATGACCTCCTGTAGGGAGAGAATGACAATGGTGAATGACACTCTCTACTTCGTCCTCCAGGATACAACGTCGAAAGATATGGTCTTTCCCCTGTTTGAATAAATAGGGTTCATCCCAATAATATTGTTTGACGTCGTGCAAAAACTTCTTCCTTTGTTGCGAAGTTAAGCTTGAAGGAATCTCGCCTCCTACAATATAGTTAGCAAAATCCGCATACCAAGGTACCTTCGCCCTTTTTACAGCAAATAGATCATGGATAGGACTAGAAGGAGGTGTAAAGAAGAAATCCTCACCGAAGCTTACCTTTTCGTCACCTTCGGAGGGTTTTGAAGGTGGTCGATATCGACTTGCTGGGGTCGATATCGACTGGTCGGCATCGACAGGCTTAGTCGACATGGGCTTCTCGATATGGGTCCTCGATGTCGACGTCTAGAGGTCGATTTCGACCTCTACAATGGACAACCTGTGATCAAAATTGGTCGACATCGATGCAAGATTTACCTTTGGGGCAGTCGATATCGACCTGCTGGGGTCGATATCGAGTGGTTCTTCTGCCCGACTTACCTCTTGCCTCATTAAGTGCTCGTCAGGGCGGGAGTCATTGATTGGTATGTTGTCATGTGACTCTTCCAGAAACCCTATGGGTAGCCGTGAAAGATGATCGGCTACGGAGTTCTCCGTTCCTTTCTTATCTTTAAGCTCAACGTCGAACTCTTGTAGTAAGAGCACCCATCGTAGGAGCCTAGGTTTAGCATCCTTCTTTGCCATTAAGTACCTAAGAGCTGCATGGTCAGTATGAACAATAACCTTAGAGCCCACTAGGTATGAGCGGAACTTCTCAAAAGCGAAGACCACCGCCAAGAACTCCTTTTCCGTCGTTGTGTACTTTGTTTGAACGGCATCCAGAGTCTTGCTTGCATAGTAGATGGCATGAAGCTTTTTGTCTCTCCTTTGTCCTAGGACAGCACCTACGGCATAATCGCTTGCGTCGCACATGATCTCAAAAGGTTGCGACTAATCGGGTGATTGAATGATTGGGGCGGATATGAGGGCCTCCTTCAACCTGTTGAAAGCTTCAAGACAATCACTAGAAAATGCAAACTTAACATCCTTCATTAGTAGGTTAGTTAATGGTTTGGCAATTTTAGAAAAATCTTGAATAAACCTCCTATAGAAACCTGCGTGACCAAGGAAGCTTCTTATGTCTTTAATTGATGAAGGTGGTGGTAATTTTTCAATGAGTTCTATTTTTGCCCTGTCTACCTCAATTCCCCGTTTAGAGACTTTGTGGCCTAGCACAATCCCTTCCCTTACCATAAAGTGGCACTTTTCCCAATTGAGAACCAAGTTTGTCTCTTCACATCGTGCAAGTACCCTGCAAAGGTTAGCAAGACAAATATCGAAAGTAGTGCCATAAACAGAGAAGTCATCCATAAATACCTCCACGATGTCCTCAATCATGTCGGAGAAGATAGCCATCATACATCTTTGAAAGGTAGCAGGGGCATTGCAGAGCCCAAGTGGCATTCTCCTATATGCAAAAGTCCCATAGGGACAAGTGAAGGTGGTCTTTTCTTGATCGTCAGGATGAATAGGGACCTGCCAAAAACCAGAATATCCGTTCAGGTAACAAAAATAATCATGTTCGGCAAGTCTCTCTAATACTTGATCAATAAAAGGAAGGGGAAAGTGATCCTTTCTAGTGGCATTGTTGAGTTTCCTGTAGTCAATGCACATTCGCCAACTAGTTGTGATTCGCTTTGGCACAAGCTCCCCTTTCTCATTCTCCTCAACGGTCATTCCGCCCTTTTTAGGCACCACATGGACTGGGCTCACCCATTCGCTGTCGGAGATGGCATAGATGATTCCTGCATCCAGCATGCGCATGATCTCCTTCTTCACCACCTCTCTCATGTTGGGGTTGAGCTTCCGTTGGTGTTCTATAGATGCCTTATGATCATCCTCAAGGAGGATTCTATGCATACAAGTAGCAGGTGAAATACCTTTTATGTCCTCAAGAGAGTATCCAATAGCCTTACGATGAGCACGAAGTACTTCCATAAGCTTATCTACTTCTTGTGTGGTTAGTGAAGCATTGATAATTACAGGGAAAGTAGAATTTGGACCAAGAAACTCATACCTAAGTGTGTTGGGTAGAGGCTTAAGCACCGGAGAGGGGCCTTGTGGGATAAGGATTGGCTCTACCTCCTCCGTCTTCATAATCTCACCAAGGTAATCCATCTCAATTCTCTTGATAGAAGTTCCTAAATCAGTTATAGGAGTCGGTGTGGACCAAACATAGAGTGATGCTAACTTCGATTTGGACTCTTCAAAATATTCTGAGTGTGTCGATGTCGACTGAGGGCACTCGATATCGAGTGGATTGGTCGATGTCGACCTGTCTTCGTCGATATCGACTTCGTCTTCGAGCTCCATGGATAGAGCATCGTCGAAACTTTCCTCATCACTCGTGCATGTAGCCAGGAACTCCTCAATGTCCTCATCGGTAAGCTCCTCTGCAGCTAGGGCTAGGGCCTCTTCAGGAGTTAGGGCCCTTTCCGTCGGTTCTTTGCAATCCATGATGCTAGTGTAGACCGACTTGATTTCCATACCATTAACTTCCTTCATTATGGGGTTGAAGGAGAATTCAATGACTTCGTTCCCTATAGTAAAGGTTAGTAATCCTCTACGTACATTAATATTGGCATCCGCAGTAGCTAAGAAAGGCCTTCCAAGGATGATAGGTACAATAGGATCTTCAGGAATGTCCAATACAATGAAATCAGTAGGCACAACGAATTTACCTACCTTAACAGGGACGTCATCAACTATACCTGTGGGTCTGACGAATGAATTATCAGCCATATAAAGTTTCATATCCACAGGTTCAAGTGCTCCAATGCTCACCTTTTGCCAAATAGAGAGAGGCATGAGACTTACACTTGCCCCTAGGTCACATAGGGCTTTGTAGCGATGTTGGCCAAGTCCCACGGTGATTGCAAATTTCCCTGGATCGCTCCTCTTCTCAGGGAAATCCATCTTGGAGCATTCCTCTGCGATCTCTGCCATGGATCGCTTCTTGCTAAGGATGTCTTTTAAGAATCGAACATAGGCGGGCATCTCGCTTAGGGCTTCTGTAAGAGGGATAGTAATGTTCAGTCCTTGGAGAATCTTTACAAAGCGCCTAAACTTGCTTTGAGTGGGGTCCTTCAATGCTTTGGAAGGGAAGGGTAGCGTCTTCTTTGGCGGAGAAGCCAAAACGGTGGTCGGAGGAGCCTGCTGAACCTCGATGTCGACAGGAGGGTGGTCGATATCGACCGGTAGGGTCGATTTCGACCTATGTTGTTCTCTCTCAGGTGCTGTAGTGTCATCGACGTCGGCGAAGGGGTCGACAGTGGTGTCGATATCGACCTCAGGGTCGACATCGACTGGATTGTCGATGTCGACAGGCTCTGTTACTTCTTCCTCCGTCGCTTTTTGTGGCTTATGAACTTTGGTGCCACTCCTTAGCTGCATGGCTGCAATGTGTCCTGACCCGGATTTCCCCTTAGGATTGGTAGTTGGTTGCCCAGGGAATATTCCGGACGGTCTGGGGATTTGCGCCGCCAATTGACCCAGTTGGGTCTCTACGTTCTTCTTCCAAATGTCCATCTCTCCAATCCTTGTGGTAAGGTGATTGAGTTAAGAGTGGATAGCATGGTTGGATTGATCATTCTTAGCTTGGTTTCGCCTTATCTCGTCCAATACAAGTTGAAGATCATCCTTCTTTTGGTCTCTCTCAGGGTGCCCAGGAGCTCTATAGAGTGGGGGGTCCCTAGGGTTAACCTGGTTCCGTTGTGGTTGTTGGAACCTTTGGTCTCCCCAATATTGGCGATTGGGACCCCTCATGAAGTTGGCTTCCTCATGAGTCTCCGCTAGTTGCACTTGCTCAGCATGGGGGCACTCAATGGTAGTATGTCGCTGTGATCCACATTCGATGCAATCCTGGTTTGCCGATAGGAATCTCACTTGTTTCTGGAGCTTTCTAAGTTGATCCCTATGAAATTGTTCTTTTACATCCGGATCGATCACCTTAGAGGGTTCGTACAATGGCATAGATGGGGCAGGCCTCGACGATGATGGTGCGTCGGAAGCCTCAGGAGTCCCATATGTATTGTCAAATTCCACCAGCCTTTCAATGGTTTCCCAAGCCTCTTGCGGAGCGAGTTCAAGGTAGCCATAGGCGGTGTATGTGTTGATCCTCTCCTTGGTTGCAGCGTCAAGAGCATTGTATATGATCTCCTGGATGACGTACGGTGGTTGGCCATGCGTCGGGCATGATCGTAGGAGGTCCTTATACCTCTCCCAAACAGTTGCCAGAGCCTCACCAGGCTTTTGTTTGAAAGCCGTGATTTTCTGTCGGATCAGCGCCGTCTTAGAAGGAGGAAAGAACTTGTTGAGAAACGCGTCCTTGACTTCATTCCAGGTGCGGAGCGATCTTGGGGCTAAGCTTTCCAACCACTGCAATGCTTTTCCTGTAAGAGACCAGCGAAATGCTTTCAGTTGAACATACTCAAGACTTTGTCCATCAGCAATTGTATCACAGAGGTCTAAGAAGGTTGATATATGTGCCATAGGGCATTCGTTAGGTTTCCCTTCATATTGATGCCTTCTTATTTCAGTTAAAAGGTTTGGCTTAATTTCAAAATTAGAAGTAGGGATTAGAATAGCCGATTCAGGCACTGTGAGCGATGGGTGCAAGTATTGCTTAGCATTCCGGGGGAGGGCGTTGATTTGAATTTCATATCGCCTCCTGGCTTCCTCTTCCCTGTCAGCACGCTCTCTTAGTGCCGCTTCTCTGGTAGCGTAATCCTCTACTTGCTTCCTTAAGCATTCAATTTGTTGTGCCTGGGTCTCGTTGTCCGCCATGATTCTTTGGACTCGAGATCTTAGGTGGAGAAAGCGTTCTGGTTCGTCTAGCCCTTCAAATTCAGGTTGGTCACTAGTACGTCGCATACACCTATAAAACAACACTAAAAAGAACCGTGAAAATAAACTACTAGGGCGCGATTGATAGCTTCCCCGGCAACAGCGCCAAAATTTGACGTGGGGAGAATTAAATCGAAATATATAATAAAATATAAACCAATACAACTCTTAGCCTCTTCAAATAAATTCAAGACTCCCCGCTATAGTAGTAGGGAATCAGGTTCGATCCACGAGGAAGCGAGTCAACGGGATCCTAGTAGCGTTGAAGACACGTCCTTTATATTCGACCAGAAGCCTCGATCTCGATGTCAGACCTCGATGTCGACCTTGGCTGTCGATGTCGTCTGCAACAGAAAACCTGCAGAAACAAAAACGGTAGTCGATATCGACTGGTGGGGGTCGATATCGAGGTTAGTTCACGAAATCGACTGGCTCAGAAGTCTGCCAGTCGATACAGGGGGTCGATTTCGACACAAAGTGGTCGATATCGATGCTTGCAGAAGTTCCCAGGAGTCTCGAGATCGACTCAGAAAACTGTCGATCTATCAGTTTTGGTCGATATCGACCTCTGCTGTCGATATCGATGTCTTTCCTGCAGTGGGTTAGTGGTTTTGTCGGCAAAGAAAAGGCCGAAGAATCAAGGATGGAAAGGAAGCAATGATCAGAAATAAGCAAAGGTGTTGGGTTTTTCGATGACTCAACGAACGGCGGGCAAATTTTAATGTAAACTCAAAGGAAAAGATCTTCCAAGGTCAAGGATTACCGCGACGACAACCATGATAGTAGAAATAAGGATCAACTAAAGATGCATGCTTTTATCATAAAGGAAAAGGCTTTCACCTAAACCGACCAATAGGAAAAGAGATTTTTCAATTACTTAACCTAATTGGTGTCTACCTTAGTCATAATTGAGTTTATAATCTTTCGAAAAGAAACCCTAATTACTACCCAAGTTTTACAACATGAGTTCCTTAAATTCGCATTTAAAGATGAAGAACAAGGTAGAAGGAGATAAAAGATACATTCTTTAACGACGTACTTACCTTACCATCATGGCTATCGTCGGGCTCACCCCGACCCTAGAAGAAAGGGGAACTACTCACTCATGTTGATCGTAGACATGTCTTGAATTGAAATAACTTGCATAAGTGGAAAATTTCGAATCTTTACAATCTCAACGCCAACTATCGTAAGCGCTTGAAACTTTAAAGCTCAAAAACCTAACTATCTATTGTCTATTGTTCTTGTCTTCGATGATTCTATCATTGGATGATTAACAAATCAGCCTCTAAGGCTTTATTTATAGGCTACTAATCCTCGCTATCCGAGGATTGTAACTTCTATCTAAACTAATAACTCTATCCGAACAACTAGGATAGGTCTTTTATTTTGATAAACTTAAAGGAAAAGATAACAAACAACTGCTAATATCTAAAAGAACGAGATAACTCATGGCTTTGATGATAGACTTCACAATCCGAGCCTCAAAAATCGGATTTATCTTCTGTCGATGTAGGGTCGATATCGACTCCAGAGGTCGATATCGAGGCTTGTGTCTCTGCTCGACTTGTCCCACTCCAGTCGATGTCTATGACGATGGTCGATATCGATGCATGTGTGTCGATATCGAGGCTTCTAGTCTGGTTTGTGTGGTTATCTCGACACTCAGAAGTCGTGTCGAAATCCAGGGTCGATATCTGTTCGTGCGGTGGGGGAAGTTGCGGGGTGTTGTATGTAAAATAGGAGAATAAAATAAAGCACAACTAGACTATCTCCCTGTCCCAAACAAATAATACAAGAATCCCCTCCCTTGTAGTAGTAGGGTAATTCAGGATCGAATCCACGAGGAGGTAGGTCAGCGCTTCCTTTGTTGTACTCACGATCAAGGCTTTCGACCTCAGCAGACACTCGATATCGAGTATACTAGTCGATATCGACCTCAGTTCTGGTCGATTTCCTAGCGCAGTTCCTGTAGAAGACAAAACAGCAAGTCGACATCGAGTAGAGACCTCGATATCGATGTTAGACCTCGATATCGACCCTTAAGGTCGATTTCGATGCTTGTCACAGAAACTGTTTTCGTAACTAATTTGTCGGAAAAGAGTCCGAAGAAAATAGGATGGAGAAGGAAGATGAACAGAAACAAATCTAAGACTTTTATGAAGAATTCAATTAATTAAAAGGCTTCCAAAGTCGGGGTTTTATGCTACAACGATAACAATGCAAGTTTCATGCTAAAGATATGAACTTTAATGTCTTTCCGTCAAATAACTTTCGTTATCAACACTTAGGTGATTAGAGGCTTTCGCATAATTCCTAAGAGTTACTATCCAATTCATGAGTAATTCAAGTTCGCAATATGAGTGGCTTTCGCTTCAACAATGCAAATAATGAATCTCCCTAACTTTCGCAAAGGATCATACATGGGGTAGAAGACGGAATCGCATAAAAGTCATACCTTTGATGCACTTACCTCACATTGCTATCGTCGGGCTCACCCCGACCCTAGAAGTGGGTTGACTACTCGCTCCTCATCATGCACATCATCATCATTGTTATTGAAAGAAAGCTACTTTGAATTAAAACTCCGAAAGAAAGTACAACCGAACAAGCCACTCCGCTCTCGCTTTACAACTCCACTCGGCCTCCTCTCTCTCTCTCTATTCTCTATTGCAACTGAATTGTCTCCCCAAAACCCCCTCTCTAAACTCAGCCCTATTGGCTTCTAGTTATAGATGTCGATAAGGACTCGAAACCTTATCTTTATTCTCTATGATAAATTAAAACAAAGTAAAAGCTAAAACTTCATGGTAAAATCAGCCTCCTCATGTTAAATCTGATGTTGATGATAGGAAATCTCGACCTTTGGATAGATATTGCAAGCATTGGATATAATTCTATCGAAATCGGAGTCAAATTCCTCTGCTGGCATGGTCGATATCGACCCTTGGACCTCGATATCGACCCCTCCAAAATCTTATCTCGAGCTTCTCCTTCTCCTACTCGACTTCTATCAACTTGGTCGATCTGGTAGCATCGATATCGACCTCCAGACGTCGATATCGATCTCTTCTGTGTCGAAATGCTCTGTTTCCTTTTCTGCTCGATTCCTATGTCTCTGATGTACTCGATGTCGAGGTCTTCAGTCGATTTCGACCTCTTCAGAAGACTTCGAGTTCTTTTTCCGCTCTTCTGAATTCATCCATTTTCATCCTGTTTTCTGCGAAATCACATGGAAACTCGTGCAAACCCATATATTTGACATTTAAGCATAAACTACACCATTCCCATGTTTTCCCATTAATGTGCATGCAAAAGACAACAAAATGAATTAATATGTGCATAGAAAATATGGTAATTTGCGCGCACATCAAACACCCCATACTTAAGCTTGCTTGTCCCCAAGCAATACTCTTAATGGTCATTCAGGGGAAGAAAGTAAACCCTCAACATCATAGATTCATTTTTCATATGTCCCTACAATCAATTGCCATCCTTGAGAAGGTACTTATGTCAACCAAGTCCATGCCTGTGCATAAAAGCAATTTCATACTTATAAAGGAGGTAATATGCAAAAAACAATTTTAGCGACATTGCATTAATAATCAAGAGGACTTTCTTCAAGCTTGTGAGAAGTGGATTGGTAAAAGGCTAAAGGTGGGCTAATATCTGGCTATGTGGTGTTAAATCCGGGGAAGTATACTTTCTTTCCGAAATATTCCACATTCCTCTTTCATAATGTCTCACCTTTCACTCATCGTTCAATGCCTTTTTTTTTTTCAATATAATGCTTTTACCTCTCTAACCTTAGCACTGCCTTCTCGCGAGTCGCAAACATGGGTGTCATGAATGGCCCCGGATACTTAGTACTTCGGACTCCTCACCTTTGTGTCCCATCTCGCCGAACTATTATCTCAGCGAGCAGGGTCGACCTACCTTTATCTCCTGAGGTGATCGGATTTTTTCTCGCTCATTTAATTTTCCATATTGTATCATTCCTGCCAACAACTTTATAAATGCACAACTCCATATAACTCCAAAGATGTCATACATTCAAAAAAAAAAAAAAACATTGTCCCCGGATAGGGTATAAGGTAAAAAATGGACAATATGTATATGTGGAGCAATAATGATCATGATAAGTCTTATATATGGCTTTGTGAATATGCGTAGGTAAGGCTAGGATATGAACTTTGCTTGTATGGAATTTTTATAAAAAATCCTCCATCATCTTATCATGCACATGTCAAAAGCAACTTCAGATTTTCATCTCCTTTATGATTTTCTCAAAAAATTTGCACTTCATTGGGACTTCCCTTAACTAGGCAATCTCATGTTATATCTCTAATGAATCTAATTTTGCATCATAGAGCTCTTTTTTATACTTCCATGACTCTCTCTTTTCCAAGATTTTTGATGGGGGTCATTTTTTTTCTTTTTTTTTTTATGCATTAAAATAAATATGCAACCCTAAACTAAGTATGAATATGCAAATAAGCTTTTCCCCCACCCCATACTTAAAATCTACAGTGTCCTCACTGTATTAGAACTAGGGTTAAGAAGAAGACTTACTAAACCGTCACAAATTTCAGGAGTCGAAGAAGACAACAGGGAAGGTCGATATCGACCCTTTACATCGATATCGATGTCTCTCTTGATTTCTGCCCAGGCTTCAGGGTGATTCGGCCTCGATCACAAACCCTATCCATGTCGACCTTGAGGTCGATTTCGATGTCGGACATCGATTTCGATGCCTTTCTGTGTGCTTTTCTCTCTCCTGCAATTTGAAAACTAAACACAAAATATGCAAAACAATAAAGTGTCTAAAACCAAAACAAAAGCTGTCTTAAAACCAAAATTAAGTCTTTGTTACAAGCTCTAGATTTTTAAGTCGCTAGGTCGACTTCTTCCTTTGCGCTTCTCAAGGTGGCATCTGCAGAGCCCATGTGGCTTGGGCCTCAAATATCACTCCTTTCTTGTCCCGCAGCTGCATTCCCCCGGGATTGATTTGATTCACCGTGAATGGACCTAAGCTCTTATCCTTAAATCTTGTAGGGAACCAATGGTCTTTAGATTTGGCAACATAGACCTTGTCTCCTATCTCATATTGGCTTGAACTATCATCGGATACCCTACATAAACGCACATGCCAAGGCACACCTCTTCCAAATAATGATAAGTCCTTAATTGTAATTGAACAAGAGGAATCCGTACCTTGACTTACCTTCTTCTCAGTCTGTGGTTCAGATCGATGTCGATGTGCAGAGGTCGATATCGATCCCTGTTGTACACCTGTAGGATCAGTCGATTTGGGGAGTTTTGACTCGATATGATCAGGTCGATTTCGACCCTCAGAGGTCGATATCGAGGTCTCCTCGCCTCTCTTCTCAGCGCTGATGGTGGTCGATTTCGATAGGGTGTGGTCGATATCGACCCTTGAACCCGATATCGATGCTTCCTCTTTTCCTCCGTCGACCCCATACTTATGACCTGTCACAGAATCTTGAACATTAGTGGTCGATATCGACTTACCTGGGTCGATTTCGATGTTTTGTTGAGCTCCTTCGTTCAAGATTGCTTCAACTTCCCCTACTTGGGCTTCATTGATGGCTTTTATCTCCATTGGCCCTTGACTTTGTACCGTCTTGTTGAAGGAATACTCTATTACTTCATCACTAATTGTGAGTGAGAGCAATCCTTTCTTCACGCTAATGTTGGCATCGACGGTTGCTAGGAATGGCCTACCTAAAATAATTGGACAAGCAGGGTCCTCCGCTATGTCAACAACTAGGAAATCAGCAGGGACAAAGAATTTGCCTACTTGTACTGGCACATCTGTCACTATCCCAGTTGGAATAACTACGGTATTGTTAGCCATGTATAATCTTGCATCCACGGGCTCCAGAGGACCTATCTTTACCTTGTGCCAAATGGTTAGTGGCATCATGCTAACGCTAGCGCCCAAGTCAACTAAAGCATTAAATTTGAATTGACCTAGACCTATAGCGATAGAAAACTTACCTGGGTCCACCCGCTTTTGTGGTAGCTCCAATCTGTTGCATTCCTCTGCGATCTCAGAGAGCGATCGCTTCTTACCCAAGATATCCTTAAGGAACCTTACATAAGATGGCATCTCGTGAAGTGCCTCTGTGAATGGTATAGAGACATTAAGCCCTTGGAGCATCTTCACGAACTGTTGGAACTTCTTTTCCGCTGGGTCCTTAGTCACCTTTCTAGTTGGGAATGGCAACACCTTCTTCCTTCCTGCGGCTGTAGTGAGGTCGATATCGGCAGCAGTAGGGTCGATATCGACTGAAAGAGTCGATTTCTGTGGTGACGCAGAATTAGGGTCGACATCGACAGGAGGGTCGACATCGATGTCACCTTGGTCGATATCGACAGGGGGGGTCGATATCGACGTCTGTTCTGGCTCCTTCTCCTCCACTTTTCGCTCGGGCGTTTGTAATTGACGCCCACTCCGTAGGTTTACTGCCGCAATATGACCTGTGGTTTTGCCCTTTTGGTTTGGCACAGTGGATCCAGGGAGTGATCCGGACGCTTTGGGCATTGCTTCCGCCAATTGACTCATTTGAGTCTCCATGTTGCGCTTCCAAACGTCGATCTCCCCAAGTCTAGAATTTATGCCCTGCAGCTGAGTATGGACGGAGTTATTGGCTTGTTTGAACTCAGCGTGGTTCCTTCGCATCTCATCAAGGATGATTTGCAGGTCATCTTTCTTAGTCTCCCGCTCAGGGTGCCCTGGTGCCCTATAGGTTGGGGGATCCCTTTGATAGAACCTTTGATCACCCCAATTTTGTTGATTGCCCCCTCCATAGGGGCCTCTCGTCCATTTGACCTCCTCATGTTGTTCCGCCATGGATACTTGCTCAGTATGTGGACAGGTACTGGTGTTATGCCTTATTGAACCACACTCCTGACAAGGTTGATTGTTGCTCAGGAACCTTACTTGCTTTTGAAGGCGGCGTGTTTGATCGTTATGGAATTGTTGCCGTACTTCAGGATCTATCTCTCTTGGAGCCTCATATAGTGGCATAGATGGAGCAGGCCTTGCATCATAGGCCGCAGCAGCCCCATAGGTGTTGTCGAAGTTCACAAGCCTCTCAATGGTCTCCCATGCCTCCGTTGGTGTAAGCTCAATGTACCGATAGGAGGTATATGAATTGATCCTCTCCTTATTCGGCGCATCAAGGGCGTTATAAAAGATCTCTTGGATTACATATGGAAGTTGCCCATGCGTCGGGCATGATCTCAGCAAGTCTTTAAAGCGCTCCCACGCCTGTGCTAGGGTTTCACCTGGCTTTTGTTTGAAAGTCGTGATCCTTTGTCGTAGCATCGCCGTTTTAGAAGGTGGGAAGAACTTGTTCAAGAATGCATCTTTCACCTCCGCCCATGTCCTTAGCGATCGTGGAGCCAAACTTTCAAGCCATTGTAATGCCTTTCCTGCCAAAGACCATCGAAAAGATTTTAGTCGCACATACTCTAAGTTTACTCCATCAGCAACTGTTTCACATAAGTCGATAAAAGTAGAGATGTGTTGCAGGGGGCATTCATTATGTCTTCCTTCAAAAGTATTTCTTTTAATTTCAGATAGGAAGTTAATTTTCAATTCATAATTGGAGTGAGGAATTATAATGGCAGATTCAGGAACATGAAGCGGCGGATGCATGTATTGCATCGCCGTCTGTGTATACTGATTTAGCCGCTCTTGGGCTTGTCTGCGCGCATCCTCCTCCCTATCAGCACGGGCTCGCTCAGCAGCAGCAGCGGCCCTTTCAGCAGCGATTGTAGCATTATGGTCCTCGATCTCCTTTCTCAACCGCTCTATGATCTCAGCCTGCGTCTCGTTGTCAGCCATGATGCGAATTGCTTTGTTGCGAAGATGGTAGAAACGTTCAGGCTCGTCAATTGGTTCCAGGATAGGTCCGCGATCAGAACGTCGCATAAACCTGCAAAATAAGCTTAGAAAAAGATCGTGATTAACTTAGGTGGCGATTGATTGCCTCCCCGGCAACGGCGCCAATTTGTTCGTGCGGTGGGGGAAGTTGCGGGGTGTTGTATGTAAAATAGGAGAATAAAATAAAGCACAACTAGACTATCTCCCTGTCCCAAACAAATAATACAAGAATCCCCTCCCTTGTAGTAGTAGGGTAATTCAGGATCGAATCCACGAGGAGGTAGGTCAGCGCTTCCTTTGTTGTACTCATGATCAAGGCTTTCGACCTCAACAGACACTCGATATCGAGTATACTAGTCGATATCGACCTCAGTTCTGGTCGATTTCCTAGCGCAGTTCCTGCAGAAGACAAAACAGCAAGTCGACGTCGAGCAGAGACCTCGATATCGATGTTAGACCTCGATATCGACCCTTAAGGTCGATTTCGATGCTTGTCACAGAAACTGTTTTCGTAACTAATTTGTCGGAAAAGAGTCCGAAGAAAATAGGATGGAGAAGGAAGATGAACAGAAACAAATCTAAGACTTTTATGAAGAATTCAATTAATTAAAAGGCTTCCAAAGTCGGGGTTTTATGCCACAACGATAACAATGCAAGTTTCATGCTAAAGATATGAACTTTAATGTCTTTCCGTCAAATAACTTTCGTTATCAACACTTAGGTGATTAGAGGCTTTCGCATAATTCCTAAGAGTTACTATCCAATTCATGAGTAATTCAAGTTCGCAATATGAGTGGCTTTCGCTTCAACAATGCAAATAATGAATCTCCCTAACTTTCGCAAAGGATCATGCATGGGGTAGAAGACGGAATCGCATAAAAGTCATACCTTTGATGCACTTACCTCACATTGCTATCGTCGGGCTCACCCCGACCCTAGAAGTGGGTTGACTACTCGCTCCTCATCATGCACATCATCATCATTATTATTGAAAGAAAGCTACTTTGAATTAAAACTCCGAAAGAAAGTACAACCGAACAAGCCACTCCGCTCTCGCTTTACAACTCCACTCGGCCTCCTCTCTCTGTCTCTATTCTCTATTGCAACTGAATTGTCTCCCCAAAACCCCCTCTCTAAACTCAGCCCTATTGGCTTCTAGTTATAGATGTCGATAAGGACTCGAAACCTTATCTTTATTCTCTATGATAAATTAAAACAAAGTAAAAGCTAAAACTTCATGGTAAAATCAGCCTCCTCATGTTAAATCTGATGTTGATGATAGGAAATCTCGACCTTTGGATAGATATTGCAAGCATTGGATATAATTCTATCGAAATCGGAGTCAAATTCCTCTGCTGGCATGGTCGATATCGACCCTTGGACCTCAATATCGACCCCTCCAAAATCTTATCTCGAGCTTCTCCTTCTCCTACTCGACTTCTATCAACTTGGTCGATCTGGTAGCATCGATATCGACCTCCAGACGTCGATATCGATCTCTTCTGTGTCGAAATGCTCTGTTTCCTTTTCTGCTCGATTCCTATGTCTCTGATGTACTCGATGTCGAGGTCTTCAGTCGATTTCGACCTCTTCAGAAGACTTCGAGTTCTTTTTCCGCTCTTCTGAATTCATCCATTTTCATCCTGTTTTCTGCGAAATCACATGGAAACTCGTGCAAACCCATATATTTGACATTTAAGCATAAACTACACCATTCCCATGTTTTCCCATTAATGTGCATGCAAAAGACAACAAAATGAATTCATATGTGCATAGAAAATATGGTAATTTGCGCGCACATCAATATCGATGTCTCCAGTCGATATCGACCTCTTCTCAGCTTCACTTGGCTTGCTCGTTTTGACTCCGATTTCATCGAATTCCTGCATGATTAGCTCAAAACTCGTGTAGACTCTATTTCTTTCACTTTAGCTCATTCTTACACGAAATCATATGCTTTTGGAACTTTTGTTCGGAAATCAAATGAAATATGAAGTCAAAAGATGCAATAAACAATAGTACAATTATGTACATCAATGGCATTGCGGGATTGTTTTGAGTTGGGTGTGAGGAAGTCCGACAAAAGCACTTATGTAGTGGGGTGTAAGGACAAGTCATGCATATTCATGTGTCGTGGTTCAATCTACCGCAACAATAATATGTTTCTTGTGCGCAAGTTTATTGGAGTGCATAGTTGTGGCTTAAAATCAAGGCAAAACCATCACAAGAACGCATCTTCGAGCATAATTGCAGAAAAAATGATTCCAAAGTAAGCAGCAATATCTTGTTACATACATATTATGAATGAATTTTAGCAATTGCGTATGAGTTGATTGTTTTGAATCATGTTTATTTTGTGAACTAGGGTTGCGAATTGTGGAAGAGGCATCATGCGAAGGACATAATGAGAGAGATGAAAGAAATGGGAGTGAATGCAAGCTACCATAAGGCAAATCAAGCACGGTTGAAAGCCCAAGACATTCTTAGAGGTTCAGCGGAGGAAAGTTACAGTCGGGTGTATTCATGGATGTTTATGCTTGAGAAGTCGAATCCAGGCTCACATACAGCGATTGTTAGAGATGCCAATGAACGATTCAAATATGCTTTTTGGAGCTTAGGTGCATGGATCAAAGCAATGCCCCATTTGAGAAAGGTATGTTATACTCTTAAAACTCTCTTATTCGGTATGACAGGATATAGTATAAGTATGACAGGATGCACTATGAGCGGATAACATAAAGTTTAGTATAAGTCAAGTCACTGAAAATGTTGTTAATGTATGTGATAATTATAGGTGATATCAGTGGACACTGCTCACTTAAGTGCCAAGTATAGAGGTGTTCTATTTCTAGCAACAGCGAAAGATGAAAACAAGCATATTTACCCTCTTGCATATGGTGTGGCGGATAACGAGAATGATGTTCTTGATCCTTTTTCTTCAAAGATTTAAAGGTTGTTGTGGACGATGATCCGAAAGTTGTGTTCGTCTTTGACCATCATGGAAGCATTGGTAATGGGTTGAGAAACAATTATGTGTTTGCAAAGCATGGATATTGCATCTTCCATATCTATCAAAATTTCAAGGGAAGATTTCGTAGAGGAGACTTGTTAGATCTTTGGAATAAGGTCGCGAAGGCATACACCAAGCAAGAGTTCAATCATTTGTATCAACAACTATGCAAGGAGTCTCCAAAAGTTGGTAAATACGTCGAAGAGGCAGGGGTTGAAAAGTGGTCAAGGGCACACTTCACCTACAATAGATATGATATAATGACCACCAACAATGCAGAAACGATGAATTCTAGGTTTAAAGAGGAACGTGGCTGGCCAATTGTTGCAATGTTGGATGCAATATTGGAGATTATGTGCAAGTGGTTTTGTGATAGGAGGGAGAAGTTTGCAAAATGGAATGAAGTAGTTCCAGAGGAAGTAAAGAAAATACTTGATGCTAGATACATGAGTTCTGTTAGAATGAGCGTACGGAGGCTGAGTCAATTTGAGGCGGAAGTAACGGATGGTACATCGAGGTTCGAGGTCAATCTGCATGCGAAAACATGCGATTGTAGAGTATTCCAGGTTGATCAAATTCCTTGCGCTCATGCCATAGCTACAGCAAAAGATAGGGGGTGGACGTTGCTGATTTGGTTGATCTCATGTTGAAGATGGACCGATTACAAGAAGTGTACAAGGAAACTTTGCATCTTGTTCCTCCTATGGAGCGCTGGGAAATTCCTGCAACGGTTGCCACTATCACCTGTCACCCACCACAAGTGAGAAGGCCTGCTGGAAAACCAAAGACGAATAGGTTCCGATCACATTGGGAGAAGAACTGGTCGAAGGCTCGAAAGTGTGGTCGGTGTGAAAAGCGAGGATATTATCAAACTAGATGTACAGCGCCTTTGCCATGATCACAAAACCCCCTTCACAATTTATATACAAACTTTTTAGTTAGGGATTAATTGGATTTTTTATTTGTCACTTATGCATTTTAAGTTGTTTGGATATTACATCACTTTCATTGCCTTTATTGCATATTTATCAATTGCAAAAAAACTTATTTTGGTTGATGATTGCATCCTCCCATGCTCTAATTTATTTCGTGCCCCATGTATAAGTATGTCCCCGGCGAATGTGAAAACTTGGGTTATGTATCCTGTCATGTTTATAAACATTTCTTGTCAGTAATGAAGCAACATCCTGCCAATACTTGTTTTTTCATCCTGACATGTTTATAAACAATTCCTGTCAGTAATGAAGCAACATCCTGGTAATAGTTGTTTTTCATCCTATCATGTTGATAAGAATACTCTGTCATAGAATTTTTTATTTCTTATCGAGTTGTAGGTGTGTTCCTGTCAAGTGTCAAAATTGATGATGAATGATGTCTCAACCAAACAAAAGACCAAGATTCCAGGTGTACTTATGGCTACGACATTTGGTTGATTCAAGTTGGATCCATTTTGTTATGTATCCTGACATGTTTATAAAACTTTTCTGTCAGTAATGAAGCAACATCCTGGCAATACTTGTTTTTCCATCCAGTCATGTTGATAAGAATACTCTATCATAGAATTTGTTGTTTCCTATCGAGTTGTAGGTGTGTTCCTGTCAAGTGTCAAAAATGATGATGAATGATGTCCCAACCAAACTAAAGACCAGGATTCCAGGTGTACTGCACGGCTACGACATTTGGTTAATTGAATTTGGATCCATTTTGTTATATATCCTGATATGTTTATAAACATTTCCTTTCAGTATTGAAGCAATATCCTGGCAATACTTGTTTATTCATCCTGTCATGTTGATAAGAATACTCTGTCATAGAATTTGTTCTTTCCTGTCGAGTTGTAGGTGTGTTCCTGTTAGCTAATTAAACAAAATCCAATTCTCAAATGATTTGAATCTGTCAAGCAAATCAAACTTGAAGATGACAAAATTGAGTCAGTGCATCTTGCCACATTTGAATTTGAGCATAGCCTCCATATTGTACAAAATTGTAACAAGTGTATATCAAGTTACATGCAACAATATTTAGACAGGAATGAGTAATTTCAAAGGTCATCAGCAGAATTGACAAAGACAAAAATATAATAATAATAATATATAGGGTAACCCACAAATACTAAACCCAAAATACTAAGCCAAAATACGAAACATCAAACACACACCGTTGAGGTTCCATAACATCAAACATCTAGTACAAAGTTCAAAATCCAAAATACTAAACCCACGAATGTTACGCCTAAGGTTTTCTGGTTAGCCTAATGTAATACGAGTCGAGTTCCGAGCAGGATATAGACATCTACCCGTCAAAAACCATCAAACTTCACTACTTTTTAACACACACTATCACATGGACTCCCATTTGCCATCCCACAGACATTGCGCGAAAGCTTTGTGGTATCCATCAATAAACTGGTCTGATATCGCCTCCAACGTAGACCTTCCAGTGCTCAAAAATTCAATGTACATGAGCGTGTATACCCCGCAATCACCCTTGCCAAATACATATAAGACAACGTTATGCATAAAAACAAGTGCTATTAATCGATATAAATAATGAAATTGACTCTCTTACACTCGCTGATTCGATTTCAAACCGGGGACACGAGTGACCTTGAATGGCTTTTCACCCCATTTTTCGTAAAGGCTCGGATTTTAAAATCCTAATTTTTTCGGAAAATGAGAATTAAAAATTAATTTAAATTGGATTTAAAACTCATTTAGCGGATTCCGACTGGAATATAAAATTTGACGAACAATTTCCGTCCTTTTACCTCGAAAAATTCAAAATAATTATCGGATGGCGATATCCTTTTCGATTTTAAAAATCTAATCGATCAAGGAAGCGAGATTCGGGAAAACTAACGTTCGGGAACTTATTTCGGGATTCAAAATTCGCGTATTCAGGATTTATTTCCGGGTATTTATTCACCCAATTGCACACACAATGCTCATCCACTCCCATCATCACCATCACTTTCACCAACTCCCTCCCTCATGTACCATACCCCTTCAATCTAACCCCCCTTACCCCGTCATTCACTATCATCATCCATCCCTCTCCCCATCTTCACTCACCATCCCCATCATCACTCTCCTACTCTATTCATTGTCATTCCCACGCCACCACCTCACCTTGTTTTCAAGCTCCCGACAGCAGCACCTTCACCCTCCCCGTCGTCCTCCTCCGTCACCAGAGAGACTGGGGACCCAAGAGCTCCAAAGCTCCCTATTTTGATGTGCAAGCCTCAACCCCAGCTTCGTCCTCCCTCCTTCCTCGACGAGCAGCAGCAGGAGCAGGCCGAGCCACCCTTTCAACGTCAACCGCCGCCCCGAGGCCGCCAAAGAACTCCCCAGCGCCGCATCTAAAGCCCCTTCCCCTATTCGAGCACGCTTCGCCTTCCGGTAGGCCGTTCTCCTCCATTTCTGATCCAAACCATCCTCGAGCTTCACCACCATGCTCACCCATATCCGACACAGGACCGATGAGCCACCGCGAGCCTCCGACAATGCCCAAATCTCTGATCGAAGCCTCGTCGTCCGCGAATACCTCGGTGAGCTTCATCCCTTCCCTTCCTTAGCCTCGTTTCGTTGCTTTTCATTCTTTATGGTCGGGAAGAGAGTGTGAGAGTCGAGTCTGGGAAGCTTGGTCGAACTCCGTCGAGCTCCAACGAGCTTGTGGGTACGAGCGTGAGAGCGGGTGTGAGTTGAGCGAGTGGGATGGGGACGGGGCCATGGAACCGAGGAGCTGGTGCCGAGGACTGGGATGCGAGGAGCAAAGCCGGAGCTGAGCGAGGTGAGCCGTGGGCGGAGGCGAACGGGAGCGCAGGATCCGACGTCGAGCAGCGCGGGGGCTTTTGAATTGGAGGAAGAAGAAGGAGCCGTGGGACCTCCCCTGTCCAGTCGGCACCATGGGCCCCACCTCCTTATTTTGTTATTTAATGAACCGGTTGGGAGTTATACAATTAGGTGGGTTCGGTTCGGTTCATTTCAGTCCGTTTGTTTCGGTTTTGGATTTTATAAATATAAGGGCGGTCTTGGTAATTTAAATAAGGGTTGGTTTTATTAAATAAAAATACTTGGGGATTTTTAAATGATTTGGAAATGGGTTATGAAAGTATTTAATAAATGGTATTTAAAATATCATATAATATTATTTAAGACTTAAAATATATCATTTGGACTTGAAGATTTAAAAAGAATTTTGGAAAATAATTTTAAGGCTGGAAAATGATTTAATAAACCAATTGAGGAAAAAAAAGGGATTTGACGAGCACTTTCAAGGGTCGGAATTCTTAAGTGGTTAATTTGGATTTGAAACGGTTTTGAAACTAACTTGGGAATAAGGCTTATTCGATGACTAACTAGCATGTTAATATGATCGTTTGACTAACGACATGATATCTGTGACTAATAACATGACTTGTGGTGATTACTATAAGAGATTAGATGTTAGATATTATGATGTTGATGATATATATATATATATATATATATATATATATATATATATATATATATATATATATATATCTGTGTGCCAAGTGTGAGTATGAAACGGTAATATGTGAAATTGGCTAAGTATGGTATGGAGGTTGTCGTGAACTGATAATGATGATGTTATGACCGAATTGAGGAAGATGCTAATTTATGTGATATGATGAGACGAGATGAGAACTGAAGATGAGATGATAATGTTAATAATGATGAGACAGTCGAGTTATCATATTTATGTGTATCTTATATGTTCATATGTGCCTTGTGTGCTTTGCGTAAATTAGACTTAGGCTAATTATGTTATTTATGGGATTACTAGGTGATCTTTGATCTGTTGGATTGCTTGCCATTGGTGATTATTGTTTGGATTCTGCGCTTCTCCAGGTAAGTCCTCCGAGGCTTACTCAGTAACCAGTACCTCCTGTCTGATGTGTCATATAGTATGTAGGTGTTGCATATGCATAAAAGCATGTCATGTAGTATCATGCTTAGGAATTGCACTTACGAATGAGCATTCTTATTCTATATGCGTTTGAATACAGAACGGCCGTTATCTGTGAGTCCTAGAGTCGTTGTTAGGGTCATAGGGTAGCCCAGCTTCATCGGGCGTTGTCCTCCTTGAGTCATTTATATATATATATATATATATATATATATATATATATATATATATATATATATATATATATATATATATATATATATCATGAGATACGAGATGAGCATGAGATAAGATATGATGATGAGATATGATATGCTATAGCATGGAACTGGACAGTCTCCACCCTATCTGGAAGGGGGGTGGTGGTAGAAGAGGGATATACCACTTGGTATTCTTTGTTAAGGCCTTACTTCATGTTCTGCATATTTGAATTAGGAGCATGATAGTGTGGTTAATATTTCAGTACTGCATAAAGGCATCCTTTATTCTAGGTATAGGCGTATTATATGTCCTCAGCGCGGTCAGAGGACCCGCAGGCGAACTCTTGGCCTGACTTAGTGGTATAGTTTCAGGTACCCGATCCACTACTTGATTCTGTGTTGTTATGACGGGGTCCATTCATATGGCGGAGAGTGAGTGTTTGAACCCTGACTTCACCAGATTGATACTTTTGGGATTTCTTCCTACTTATACTCTGTTTTGACCCGGCTCTGCCGCGACACTGGTTGTATCATTTTCAGAACTTATGTCCTTTGCATGATAAAAGGTTTTGCACGTTGTAGACTTAGGACAGGTACAGGGGTTTACCCCGGGGTCTCAAACGGACCTTCCAGATTTGGGTGCGAAATCCCACTTTAAACTACGCATCTTTGGTCTCAAACCTTCAACCTGTACTTGGGGCGCAAGATCCAAACGAGGGGTTTCATCCCTCGAAACGTAACTCGGGAATCATAATCTCGGGCCGTTACAAAGGTGGTATCAGAGCCAGGTTTTGCAATCCGAGTACACTAGGTTGAAGATGGTTTTGAAAATCGCCCAATGATTTCAAATGGTTTTGGAAAATGTTTAAAGGGAAAAATGAATTTAATTGGACTTAAAACCTAAGTGAATAAAGGGGAAGCAATCTCGTGGGTAGAGACCAAAGCGATAGACCTCCCTTTTGGATGAAGAACTCGGGGAACGGTAGGCAAAATACTAGCTTTTATTTACAGATGGGCCTAGAAGACTCCAAGGAACACCACGGAGGTTGGAGTGTTGAGTTAGGAGGTCGTGAGGTTTTTGCCCCTCCGGTCAGCCGTCCCTCGAAGGACGGCATAGATCGTCTCTGTGCATGTATGTCTTATATCCTCCTCGAAGAGGATCATATTAGTCTTGTTGATTGCTTCTGTGATGAGTGCTATTGTTCTTAGGATAGCGAACTAATCAGCATGCCTTGACTTGAATCATGTGTTGAATAACCGTGCAAACAGGATAGCGGGAGAAAACCTTGTTCTTATGTAATCGGAATTCCTATCTTGTCGGAATAGCCCTTTCATAATTCAAACCCCGTGATGGTTCTGACTCTGTCATTCGCCCCACCAAAACATCTAGGCATGTTAGAAAGGGTCGAGAAGCATCCGCTCTCCCGTTTCGAGTCCTGTTTCATATCCCACCATCGATGCTTCTATCGAGTCTCGTATCTGAGGTTGGGGTCTTCCATGGGAAATTTGGGTCGGTCAACTAATTACCTTCGAAAATCGTGTCGGATGTGAGGGTTACCTGAGTATGTTAGTGGGGGTGAGGATTTAAATCGTTTTGAGATAGAAGTGAGTTGTCTTATAGAGCCATCCCTTTCGATCCTTGTAATGGCCAACCATGTCTTCTTGCCACAAGAGTCTAAACACGAGTTCTACCCTCACCTCTCGAAAACAACGTGAATGTCCTTCTGTCCTACCCAGCGAGTCATACTAGCGTCCCACGGGGAAACAGGGTGATGAGTCGGTGATTGCCCTTAGAGAATTCTGTCAAGTTATAATGATAGCCTCCTTGTGATTTCATGACATACTATATTGGTATAATTAAGCATGACTTGCCTGGTACCTTGCATGGTTGCACTTATGAGTGGATGTATTTGCCGTATGTATTGAATTCCCATGATTATTGTCTCCCTGTGAACTAGGTCCATGGTAGTGTGGTCAACTCTTGAACTTCTTGATGAAGCCTAATCTTGAACTTCTTGAGAGATCTTGGTCGAATCTTGATTGATCTTTGTAATAAAAACTTGAATTGGTTGTTGAATGGTGATGAACGTGAGAAAGAAAGAACGTAGAAGATGAAGAGCGATTAGGGTTGACGAAGAGAAAGCACTTAGCCAAGTGCTTCTCTTTTAATATCAACCTGTCTTTCTAAATGACAAATTACAACATAAATAGAGAAAGGATGCTTAGATGAGTTGGCCTCCTATGCAAAGGAGGAAACCCTAATCCAACTCATCTTTATCTATCTAATAATAAAACATAATAATAGATATTCCTAAGATAATTCCTACCCTAATTTATCTATTTAAAATAAATAAAGATAAAGGTAGATAAGGTCTTACTTGATGAGCAAGGAGATAAATATCTCCTCACCTTTTATTTATCTAATTAATACTATAAATAGATAAGATAGATAAAAATAGAAAGTCTAGTAAATGAGGCAAAGCCGGCCAGCCCTAGAGAACTCTCGGTGCCGATCCCAGGACCCTTGACGTAGACCCTTCAACAAGATTGAATCCATGGTGGCGCCTTCTTCTTTCTCGGGATGATCGGGTCCTCGAACCGCCTTGGCCCACAGAGGGCCAATCTTGATGGCATCATTCTCCCCCACTTAGCTTCCATTCGTCCTTGAATCGACTCGTTGTAGGGCACTAGGGGAGCAGCAGCCTTGTCTTGAACAAAAAGAGGATTATAATGGACAACTACCAGCAGATTTAGAGGTCGAGAAACCTCAAAAACAATAGCGTCCATGATGGCCTTGGAGCAATCAACATCAACGATCTGAATTGGCTCCTCGGGCACACTTTTCTTAACATCACCGACCTCCTCCTTAGACTCAACATCAGCGAAGACAACCTCATGAACATCGACGGACAGGTTAAGCACATCCTGCGCAAAATCGCTGCCTACTTGCAGATCAGATTCGGAGGCATTCCCTGGAGAATCTGATGGCGTATGACCCACCGTTGAAAAGATCTCAAAGTCATCTACACAGGGAATCTGAGATGAGGCAATTCCGTGTTCGGAATCAACGGGAATCTGCAAAACAAAATCATCACACTGATCTGCAGGGACACTGCTGTTGCTGCTGTTGAAGCCACGGGCGCGGCCAAGGGGGCAGCGGGGGCGGCCTTTTAGCCGTGCGATTTTCACGAACAGTCTCTCCTCCTCCCGTCGTCGTTCTTCCTCAGCCTCTCGTTGTTGGAGAAACCAAATCTGTCAACGACGTTGAAGTTGTTGTTGACGTCTCCTTTCCTCATCGATCTCCGCTTGTCGTTGAAGCCAAAGGCGACGCCTTTGAGGCTCCCTTTGTCGCTTCCAATACCTCAAGAGTTCGAGGTCATCATCCCCATCTCCCCATATCTCCCAAGTCATCAAATTAGCAGGACAATCATATCAAGATCAAAGAGAATACGCAAAAACCTTGGCTCTAAATACGAGTTGATGTATAACAATTGGCTAGGCGGACCAATTGCTAAAAGAAAAGCTCGATCGTGTGCTAATTCCCCCAAGAAGGTCTTGATGAAGCCGAATCTTGAACTTCTTGAGAGATCTTGTTCGAATCTTGATTGATCTTTGTAATAAAAACTTGAATTGGTTGTTGAATAGTGATGAACGTGAGAAAGAAAGAACGTAGAAGATGAAGAGCAATTAGGGTTGACGAAGAGAAAGCACTTAGCCAAGTGCTTCTCTTTTAATATCAACCTGTCTTTCTAAATGACAAATTACAACTTAAATAGAGAAAGGATGCTTAGATGAGTTGGCCTCCTATGCAAAGGAGGAAACCCTAATCTAACTCATCTTTATCTATCAAATAATAAAACATAATAATAGATATTCCTAAGATAATTCCTACCCTAATTTATCTATTTAAAATAAATAAAGATAAAGGTAGATAAGGTCTTACTTGATGAGCAAGGAGATAAATATCTCCTCACCTTTTATTTATCTAACTAATACTATAAATAGATAAGATAGATAAAAATAGAAAGTCTAGTAAATGAGGCAAAACCGACCAGCCCTAGAGAACTCTTTGTGCCGATCCCAGGACCCTTGACGTAGACCCTTCAACAAGATTGAATCCATGGTGGCGCCTTCTTCTTTCTCGGGATGATTGGGTCCTCGAACCACCTCGGCCCACAGAGGGCCAATCTTGATGGCATCATTCTCCCCCACTTAGCTTCCATTCGTCCTCGAATCGACTCGTTGTAGGGCACTAGGGGAGCAGCAGCCTTGTCTAGAACAAAAAGAGGATTATAATGGACAACTACTAGTAGATTTCGAGGTCGAGAAACCTCAAAAACAATACCGTCCATGATGGCCTTGGAGCAATCAACATCAACGATCTAAATTGGCTCCTCGGGCACACTTTTCACAACATCAGCGACCTCCTCCTTAGACTCAACATCAGCGAAGACAACCTCATGAACATCGACGGACACGTTAAGCACATCCTGTGCAGAATCGCTGCCTAATTTCAGATCAGATTCGGAGGCCTTTTCGGGAAATTCTGATTGTATATGACCCCTCGATGGAAAGATCTCGAAGTTATCTACGCAGGGAATCAGAGATGAGGCAATTCTGAGTTCGGAATCAACGGGAATCTACAAAACAAAATCATCGCACTGATCTGCAGGAACGCTGCTGTTGCTGCTTTTGAAGCCACGGGCGCGGCCAAAGGGGCAGCGGGCGCGGCCTTTTAGCCGTGTGATTTTCGCGAACAGTCTCTCCTCCTCCCGTCGTCGTTCTTCCTCAGCCTCTCATTGTTGGAGAAACCAAATCTGTCAACGACGTTGAAGTTGTTGTTGACGTCTCCTTTCCACATCGATCTCCGCTTGTCGTTGAAGCCAAAGGCGACGCCTTTGAGGCTCCCTTTGTCGCTGCCAATACCTCAAGAGTTTGGGGTCATCATCCCCATCTCCCCATATGTCCCAAGTCATCAAATTAGCAGGACAATCATATCAAGATCAAAGAGAATACGCACAAACCTTGGCTCTAAATACGAGTTGATATATAACAATTGGCTAGGCGGACCAATTGCTAAAAGAAAAGCTCGATTGTGTGCTAATTCCCCCAAGAAGGTCTTGATGAAGCCGAATCTTGAACTTCTTGAGAGATCTTGGTCGTATCTTGATTGATCTTTGTAATAAAAACTTGAATTGGTTGTTGAATGGTGATGAACGTGAGAAAGAAAGAACGTAGAAGATGAAGAGTAATTAGGGTTGACGAAGAGAAAGCACTTAGCCAAGTGCTTCTCTTTTAATATCAACCTGTCTTTCTAAATGACAAATTACAACTTAAATAGAGAAAGGATGCTTAGATGAGTTGGCCTCCTATGCAAAGGAGGAAACCCTAATCTAACTCATCTTTATCTATCTAATAATAAAACATAATAATAGATATTCCTAAGATAATTCCTACCCTAATTTATCTATTTAAAATAAATAAAGATAAAGGTAGATAAGGTCTTACTTGATGAGCAAGGAGATAAATATCTCCTCACCTTTTATTTATCTAACTAATACTATTAATAGATAAGATAGATAAAAATAGAAAGTCTAGTAAATGAGGCAAAACCGGCCAGCCCTAGAGAACTCTCGGTGGCGATCCTAGGACCCTTGACGTAGATCCTTCAACAAGATTGAATCCATGGTGGCGCCTTCTTCTTTCTCGGGATGATTGGGTCCTCGAACCGCCTTGGCCCATAGAGGGCCAATCTTGATGGCATCATTCTCCCCCACTTAGCTTCCATTCTTCCTCGAATCGACTCGTTGTAGGGCACTAGGGGAGCAGCAGCCTTGTCTTAAACAAAAAGAGGATTATAATGGACAACTACCAACAGATTTCGAGGTCGAGAAACCTCAAAAACAATACCGTCCATGATGGCCATGGAGCAATCAACATCAACGATCTAAATTGGCTCCTCGGGCACACTTTTCTCAACATCAGCGACCTCCACCTTAGACTCAACATCAGCGAAGACAACCTCATGAACATCGACGGACACGTTAAGCACATCCTGTGCAGAATCGCTGCCTACTTGCAGATCAAATTCGGAGGCCTTTCCGGGAGATTCTGATTGCATATGACCCACCGATGGAAAGATCTCGAAGTTATCTACGCAGGGAATCTGAGATGAGGCAATTCCATGTTCGGAATCAACAGGAATCTGCAAAACAAAATCATCGCACTCATCTGCAGGGACGCTGCTGTTGCTGCTGTTGAAGCCACGGGCGCGGCCAAGGGGGCAGCGGGCGCGGCCTTTTAGCCGTGCGATTTTCGCGAACAGTCTCTCCTCCTCCCGTCGTCGTTCTTCCTCAGCCTCTCGTTGTTGGAGAAACCAAATCTGTCAACGATGTTGAAGTTGTTGTTGACGTCTCCTTTCCACATCGATCTCCGCTTGTCGTTGAAGCCAAAGGCGACGCCTTTGAGGCTCCCTTTGTCGCTGCCAATACCTCAAGAGTTCGGGGTCATCATCCCCATCTCCCCATATGTCCCAAGTCATCAAATTAGCAGGACAATCATATCAAGATCAACGAGAATACGCACAAACCTTGGCTATAAATACGAGTTGATGTATAACAATTGGCTAGGCGGACCAATTGCTAAAAGAAAAGCTCGATCGTGTGCTAATTCCGCCAAGAAGGTCTTGATGAAGCCGAATCTTGAACTTCTTGAGAGATCTTGGTCGTATCTTGATTGATCTTTGTAATAAAAACTTGAATTGGTTGTTGAATGGTGATGAACGTGAGAAAGAAAGAACGTAGAAGATGAAGAGTAATTAGGGTTGACGAAGAGAAAGCACTTAGCCAAGTGCTTCTCATTTAATATCAACCTGTCTTTCTAAATGACAAATTACAACTTAAATAGAGAAAGGATGCTTAGATGAGTTGGCCTCCTATGCAAAGGAGGAAACCCTAATCTAACTCATCTTTATCTATCTAATAATAAAACATAATAATAGATATTCCTAAGATAATTCCTACCCTAATTTATCTATTTAAAATAAATAAAGATAAAGGTAGATAAGGTCTTACTTGATGAGCAAGGAGATAAATATCTCCTCACCTTTTATTTATCTAACTAATACTATAAATAGATAAGATAGATAAAAATAGAAAATCTAGTAAATGAGGCAAAACCGGCCAGCCCTAGAGAACTCTCGGTGCCGATCCCAGGACACTTGACGTAGACCCTTCAACAAGATTGAATCCATGGTGGCGCCTTCTTCTTTCTCGGGATGATTGGGTCCTCGAACCGCCTTGGCCCACAGAGGGCCAATCTTGATGGCATCATTCTCCCCCACTTAGCTTCCATTCGTCCTCGAATCGACTCGTTGTAGGGCACTAGGGGAGCAGCAGCCTTGTCTTGAACAAAAAGAGGATTATAATGGACAACTACCAGCAGATTTCGAGGTCGAGAAACCTCAAAAACAATACCGTCCATAATGGCCTTGGAGCAATCAACATCAACGATCTAAATTGGCTCCTCGGGCACACTTTTCTCAACATCAGCGACCTCCTCCTTAGACTCAACATCAGCGAAGACAACCTCATGAACATCGACGGACACATTAAGCACATCTTGCACAGAATCACTGCCTACTTGCAGATCAGATTCGGAGGCCTTTCCGGGAGAGTCTGATTGCATATAACCCACCGATGGAAAGATCTCGAAGTTATCTACGCAGGGAATCTAAGATGAGGCAATTCCAAGTTCGGAATCAACAGGAATCTACAAAATAAAATCATCGCACTGATCTGCAGGGACGCTGCTGTTGCTGCTGTTGAAGCCACGGGCGCGGCCAAGGGGGCAGCGGGCGCGGCCTTTTAGCCGTGCGATTTTCGCGAACAGTCTCTCCTCCCCCCGTTGTCGTTCTTTCTCAGCCTCTCCTTGTTGGAGAAACCAAATCTGTCAACGACGTTGAAGTTGTTGTTGACGTCTCCTTTCCTCATCGATCTCCGCTTGCCGTTGAAGCCAAAGGCGATGCCTTTGAGCCTCCCTTTGTCGCTGCCAATACCTCAAGAGTTCGGAGTCATCATCCTCATCTTCCCATATCTCCCAAGTCATCAAATTAGCAGAACAATCATATGAAGATCAAAGAGAATACGCACAAACCTTGGCTCTGAATACGAGTTGATGTATAACAATTGGCTAGGCGGACCAATTGCTAAAAGAAAAGCTCGATCGTGTGCTAATTCCCCCAAGAAGATCTTGATGAAGCCGAATCTTGAACTTCTTGAGAGATCTTGGTCGAATCTTGATTGATCTTTGTAATAAAAACTTGAATTGGTTGTTGAATGGTGATGAACGTGAGAAAGAAAGAACGTAGAAGATGAAGAGCGATTAGGGTTGACGAAGAGAAAGCACTTAGCCAAGTGCTTCTCTTTTAATTTCAACTTGTCTTTCTAAATGACAAATTACAACTTAAATAGAGAAAGGATGCTTAGATGAGTTGGCCTCCTATGCAAAGGAGGAAACCCTAATCCAACTCATCTTTATCTATCTCATAATAAAACATAATAATAGATATTCTTTAGATAATTCCTACCCTAATTTATCTATTTAAAATAAATAAAGATAAAGGTAGATAAGGTCTTACTTGATGAGCAAGGAGATAAATATCTCCTCACCTTTTATTTATCTAGCGAATACTATAAATAGATAAGATAGATAAAAATAGAAAGTCTAGTAAATGAGGCAAAACCGGCCAGCCCTAGAGAACTCTCGGTGCCGATCCCAGGACCCTTGACGTAGATCCTTTAACAAGATTGAGTCCATGGTGGCGCCTTCTTCTTTCTCGGGATGATCGGGTCCTCGAACCACCTTGGCCCACAGAGGGCCAATCTTGATGGCATCATTCTCCCCCACTTAGCTTCCATTCGTCCTCGAATCGACTCGTTGTAGGGCACTAGGGGAGTAGCAGCCTTGTCTTGAACAAAAAAAGTATTATAATGGACAACTACCAGCAGATTTCGAGGTCGAGAAACCTCAAAAACAATTGCGTCCATGATGGCCTTGGAGCAATCAACATCAACGATCTGAATTGGCTCCTCGGGCATACTTTTCTCAACATCAACGACCTCCTCCTTAGACTCAACATCAGCGAAGACAACCTCATGAACATCGACGGACACGTTAAGCACATCCTGCGTAGAATCGCTGCCTACTTGCAGATCAGATTCGGAGGCCTTCCCGGTAGAGTCTGATTGCGTATGACCCACCGTCTGAAAGATCTCGAAGTTATCTACACAGGGAATCTGAGATGAGGCAATTCCGAGTTCGGAATCAACAGGAATCTGCAAAACAAAATCATCGCACTGATCTGCAAGGACGCTGCTGATGCTGCTGTTGAAGCCACGGGCGCGGCCAAGGGGGCAGCGGGCGCGGCCTTTTAGCCTTGCGATTTTCGCGAATAGTCTCTCCTCCTCCCGTCGTCATTCTTCCTCAGCCTCTCATTGTTGGAGAAACTAAATTTGTCGACAACGTTGAAGTTGTTGTTGACGTCTCCTTTCCTCATCGATCTCCGCTTGCCGTTGAAGCCAAAGGCGAGGCCTTTGAGCCTTCCTTTGTCGCTGCCAATACCTCAAGAGTTCGGGGTCATCATCCCCATCTCCCCATATCTCCCAAGTCATCAAATTAGCAGGACAATCATATCAAGATCAAAGAGAATACGCACAAACCTTGGCTCTGAATACGAGTTGATGTATAACAATTGGCTAGGCAGACCAATTGCTAAAAGAAAAGCTCGATCGTGTGCTAATTTCCCCAAGAAGATCTTGATGAAGCCGAATCTTGAACTTCTTGAGAGATCTTGGTCGAATCTTGATTGATCTTTGTAATAAAAACATGAATTGGTTGTTGAATGGTGATGAACGTGAGAAAGAAAGAACGTAGAAGATGAAGATCGATTAGGGTTGACGAAGAGAAAGCACTTAGCCAAGTGCTTCTCTTTTAATTTCAACCTGTCTTTCTAAATGACAAATTACAACTTAAATAGAGAAAGGATGCTTAGATGAGTTGGCCTCCTATACAAAGGAGGAAACCCTAATCCAACTCATCTTTATCTATCTCATAATAAAACATAATAATAGATATTCGTAAGATAATTCCTACCCTAATTTATCTATTTAAAATAAATAAAGATAAAGGTAGATAAGGTCTTACTTGATGAGCAAGGAGATAAATATCTCCTCACCTTTTATTTATCTAACTATTACTATAAATAGATAAGATAGATAAAAATAGAAAGTCTAGTAAATGAGGCAAAACCGGCCAGCCCTAGAGAACTCTCGGTGCCGATCCCAGGACCCTTGACGTAGACCCTTCAACAAGATTAAATCCATGGTGGCGCCTTCTTCTTTCTCGGGATGATCGGGTCCTCGAACCGCCTTGACCCACAGAGGGCCAATCTTTATGGCATCATTCTCCCCCACTTACCTTCCATTCGTCCTGGAATCGACTCGTTGTAGGGCACTAGGGGAGCCGCAGCCTTGTCTTGAACAAAAAGAGGATTATAATGGACAACTACCAGCAGATTTCGAGGTCGAGAAACCTCAAAAACAATAGCGTCCATGATGGCCTTGGAGCAATCAACATCAACAATCAGAATTGGCTCCTCGGGCACACTTTTCTCAACATCAACGACCTCCTCATTAGACTCAACATCAGCGAAGACAACCTCATGAACATCGACGGACACGTTAAGCACATCTTGCACAGAATTGCTGCCTACTTGCAAATCAGATTCAGAGGCCTTCCCAGGTCAGTCTGATTGCGTATGACCCACCGTTGGAAAGATCTCGAAGTTATCTACACAGGGAATCTGAGATAAGGAAATTTCGAGTTCGGAATCAACGGGAATCTGCAAAACAAAATCATCGCACTGATCTGCAAGGATGCGGCTGATGCTGCTGTTGAAGCCACGGGCGCGGCCAAGGGGGCAGCGGGCGCGGCCTTTTAGCCATGCGATTTTCGTGAACAGTCTCTCCTCCTCCCGTCGTCGTTCTTCCTCAGCCTCTCGTTGTTGAAGAATCCAAATCTTTCGACGACGTTGAAGTTGTTGTTGACGTCTCCTTTCCTCATCGATCTCCGCTTGTCGTTGAAGCCAAAGGCGACGCCTTTGAGCCTCCCTTTGTCGCTGCCAATACCTCAAGAGTTTGGGGTCATCATCCCCATCTCCCCATATCTCCCAAGTCATCAAATTAGCAGGACAATCATATCAAGATCAAAAAGAATACGCACAAACCTTGGCTCTGAATACGAGTTGATGTATAACAATTGGCTAGGCGGACCAATTGCTAAAAGAAAAGCTCGATCGTGTGCTAATTCCCCCAAGAAGATCTTGATGAAGCCGAATCTTGAACTTCTTGAGAGATCTTGGTCGAATCTTGATTGATCTTTGTAATAAAAACTTGAATTGGTTGTTGAATGGTGATGAACGTGAGAAAGAAAGAACGTAGAAGATGAAGAGCGATTAGGGTTGACGAAGAGAAAGCACTTAGCCAAGTGCTTCTCTTTTAATTTCAACCTGTCTTTCTAAATGACAAATTTCAACTTAAATAGAGAAAGGATGCTTAGATGAGTTGGCCTCCTATGCAAAGGAGGAAACCCTAATCCAACTCATCTTTATCTATCTAATAATAAAACATAACAACAGATATTCCTAAGATAATTCCTACCCTAATTTATCTATTTAAAATAAATAAAGATAAAGGTAGATAAGGTCTTCCTTGATGAGCAAGGAGATAAATATCTCCTCACCTTTTATTTATCTAACTAATACTATAAATAGATAAGATAGATAAAAATAGAAAGTCTAGTAAATGAGGCAAAACCGGCCAGCCCTAGAGAACTCTCGGTGCCGATTCCAGGACCCTTGACGTAGACCCTTCAACAAGATTGAATCCATGGTGGCGCCTTCTTCTTTCTCGGGATGATCGGGTCCTCGAACCGCCTTGGCCCACAGAGGGCCAATCTTGATGGCATCATTCTCCGCCACTTACCTTCCATTCGTCCTCGAATCGACTCGTTGTAGGGCACTAGGGGAGTAGCAGCCTTGTCTTGAACAAAAAGAGGATTATAATGGACAACTACCAGCAGATTTCGAGGTCGAGAAACCTCAAAAACAATAGCGTCCATGATGGCCTTGGAGCAATCAACATCAACAATCTGAATTGGCTCCTCGGGCACACTTTTCTCAACATCAACGACCTCCTCCTTAGACTCAACATCAGCGAAGACAACCTCATGAACATCGACGGACACGTTAAGCACATCTTGCACAGAATCGCTGCCTATTTGCAGATCAGATTCGGAGGCCTTCCCAGGAGAGTCTGATTGCGTATGACCCACCGTTGGAAAGATCTCGAAGTTATCTACACAGGGAATCTGAGATGAGGAAATTTCGAGTTCGGAATCAACGGGAATCTGCAAAACGAAATCATCGCACTAATCTGCAGGGACGCTGCTGATGCTGCTGTTGAAGCCACAGGCGCGGCCAAGGGGGCAGCAGGCGCGGCCTTTTAGCCGTGCGATTTTTGCGAACAGTCTCTCCACCTCCCGTCGTCGTTCTTCCTCAGCCTCTCGTTGTTGGAGAATCTAAATCTGTCGACGACGTTGAAGTTGTTGTTGACGTCTCCTTTCCTCATCGATCTCCGCTTGCCGTTGAAGCCAAAGGCGACGCCTTTGAGCCTCCCTTTGTCGCTGCCAATACCTCAAGAGTTCGGGGTCATCATCCCCATCTCCCCATATCTCCCAAGTCATCAAATTAACAGGACAATCATATCAAGATCAAAGAGAATACGCACAAACCTTGGCTCTGAATACGAGTTGATGTATAACAATTGGCTAGGCGGACCAATTGCTAAAAGAAAAGCTCGATCGTGTGCTAATGCCCCCAAGAAGATCTTGATGAAGCCGAATCTTTAACTTCTTGAGAGATCTTTGTCGAATCTTGATTGATCTTTGTAATAAAAACTTGAATTGGTTGCTGAATGGTGATGAACGTGAGAAAGAAAGAACGTAGAAGATGAAGAGCGATTAGGGTTGACGAAGAGAAAGCACTTAGCCAAGTGCTTCTCTTTTAATTTCAACTTGTCTTTCTAAATGACAAATTACAACTTAAATAGAGAAAGGATGCTTAGATGAGTTGGCCTCCTATGCAAAGGAGGAAACCCTAATCCAACTCATCTTTATCTATCTAATAATAAAACATAATAATAGATATTCCTAAGATAATTCCTACCCTAATTTATCTATTTAAAATAAATAAAGATAAAGGTAGATAAGATTTTACTTGATGAGCAAGGAGATAAATATCTCCTCACCTTTTATTTATCTAACTAATACTATAAATAGATAAGATAGATAAAAATAGAAAGTCTAGTCTAGTAAATGAGGCAAAACCGGCCAGCCCTAGAGAACTCTCGGTGCCGATCCCAGGACCCTTGACGTAGACCCTTCAACAAGATTGAATCCATGGTAGCACCTTCTTCTTTCTCGGGATGATCGGGTCCTCGAACCGCCTTGGCCCACAGAGGGCCAATCTTGATGGCATCACGTTGTATGTTTAACACGTGAATCGGATGACTTAGCATGTTAGAGTAACCTAATTGGACCTCATTGACTGTGTACATGTTTAATGAGTATTGCTAGTATCATGTAGGACTTATACCTCCCAGTTATAGGCCCTCGTATGATTGTGTGACGTCCTAGTCTTACTATGCGAATATGGATGTATGTGAAGAGATAGTTGCTATACCAACCCTGCATGAACTGACTATACCCTTAGCATGATTTTTAGGGTACATCTTTGCATGCTTGCCTCAACCCCGCAATATTATGACTTGCTTATGTGTGTATCTAAATGAGTGATAAGTCGTGCATGTGATATCTTGTGATGTTTGCTAGGTCTTGCATAACTTATGCAATATATGTCCCATGTCAGTCTGTGCATACATGTTCTTAGTCTGTCAAGCATGATTGGTGAATGAAATGATAGGTTGCTAGCTTGTTCTGCGCACATATAAAAGATGATTATATAAACATGTTATGAATGCATAAATCGACATTCCTTGAGATAGGTGCATACTAGTGTGAAATAATGTGATGATATCTCTTGATTTTTATGTGTTTGCGTGCCACAATTATAAGGGCATCGTTGTAACTCTCAGGTTGGGATCTTCTCCTTGGTCTCATCATCCCTAGTCCTAGTCCATGTCTGAACCCTTAAGGAAGTTGTGTTGTCCGCCCTTGTCTCTCCCCTATCTCCGTAACTTCTAACCCTTGCGATCCTTCGATGAGCGCCGACATGCAAGAAAGGACCGACGACCAAGTGGCACCGGAGCGGCGCAACAGAAGTGTGATGGGTCCATGACCCCTAGGCCCCAAGAACAACGTCACCGATGGCAAAAAGGACGAATATGCTTCAAAGATGACAATCGTTAACAGGTTCCTCCCAGCAGACACGAGGAAGAGCATTCTTAATTCAAATAGTGGATTCTTCTATACTAATCGGAATTGATGTTGTGTGATAGGCCTAGAACTGACATAATTGAATGTGTGATGATGGATGTGCTGAACTGGTAGCAATGGTTGCCTGACTAACTTGTTTCTATGATGATGTGCCTTGGTGCTTGGTATACCGACTTGCTGGTGAGTAGGTTATGGGTTATATGCCTAGTGGTGCTTCTTTTTGGGCATGAGTCGAGAGATTCTTCGGTAAGCTAGGTCGGAAAGTGGCAGGTGGATTAAGGTCTTCAGATTGGGTCATTGGTCGTGTGAGATGGGGTGCAGGAAGGATGCGTTAGCTTGGGTAGAGCCGAGTAAGTTGGGATGTGTCGATGATAGTGGTCTGTGAGTATAGATGAGCTTCCAGGTAGAACTTAGGTGAGCAGTGGGGCTAGTATGGCGAGATTTTGAGGGAGACGTCCTAGTGAGAAATGGTAGTCTAGGTAGGTAGTGTGTGCAGGTAGTATAAGAGAGTGGTTGGCTGAGGTCTGGACTAGTTTCATTGGGGTGATCTTGAGATTGGGTGTGGGTAGAGGTAGTTAGGATAGTTCTAGAGGTGGATGGGCGAGCTAGGAGTTGATCGGGCGATTCTTGAGCGGAGGTGTTGTGAGACAGATTGGTGTGCTAAGGAAGGTGTCTAGATAGTCTATGAGCGGATCATGGGCGGTGTCAAGGATGATCGATTAAGGAATGTCTGAGGAATCGTAGAATTTGGGACTAGGTGATGTGTGCTGTGAGTGGGAGCGATTTTGGTAAGGGATGAGGTTGAGGAATTTCCTAGGAAGAGTAGTATGAGGTTGCTTGGGAAATTATCGATCGGGGATATTAGGTTGTTCATATCAGGGTTGTTCGTTTGATGAGTATTTGGGGGTTGTTTAGATAGGATTGGTAATGCTTGGGGACTTTATGAGTGAAGGATCTCTAGATGCGTTGTTGGAGGATTTTGGCATAGGGAATGAATCGGGATTTATGAGTGGAGGTCATTGTGGCTATTGAGGTAATTGAGGATGTGAGATGAATCTTCGAGGAAAGGCTGGTAGCTAGGCAAGGATGTAGTTGAGATTCCTAGTAAGACTGTGGGCTTAAGGTTGAGATAGGGAGATTATGAGCATGGATTTGGAAACTAGGCAAAGCAGAAGGTATTGAGGACGCTAGAGGATAAGAGATTTTTGAAGGTTGGTGAAGTTACGGTGCTTAGGAAATTCGGACGAGGATGTCATAGGAATTCGGTGAAAATGATGATCGGTACATAAGGGTTTAAGTGGTAGAGATTTCGAAGTTTAAGGAAGCGTGATCTGAGGCAATTTGGGGAAACATGCGGAGTTGAGGGAACTAGTCCAGGTAGAGTAGCTGAGAAGAGGATCTAGAGTGGGTCGGCTTGAGAGTCATGGTGATTCGTGGTTGGGAGTACCACTAGTTGGGTTCTGCGTTAGAAATGGTCGGAAGTGTCAGGTGTGAGATGGTCAGCATGAGTTGGGTCCTTAGAGGTGGATGGTTAGTGAGAGTGGTTAGTGGCGTGGGAAGTATGATTAAGTTAGCAAGGTGATTCGAGATGTCTCTTTAGGAGATGATGGTCGGGCAGAGTCTTGAGAGCCTAGGAAGAGTAAGCGAGATTGTTAAGAAGTGTCTTCTAGATCAATCGTGAGAGCGGTTCAGTTGAGGACTCAGAATTTTCTATTAGAGGGTAAAGATGGGATTGATAGAGGACCCCTAGGGCAAGGACGTGTTATATATGGAGTCTTGGTAGTAGATCGAGTTGTTCAGCTTGTCGGAATGAGGGAATTTTGTGATTTGGGAACTCCGAGAGATAGTTTTAAATGGTCAAATGGAAGGTAGGACTTTAGATCGGGATGTCGAAGTGGATTGAGTTGGTAGACCTCGGTGAATTTGATCTTAATGCAAGAGCTGATGGGTAGTGGTCGTGTCTTGTCATGACTGGTAGTTATAGGCATGTTCTCTTGAGGATGTGATCTAGCGTATGCTTTACTTGGGGCCGAATGTGGTGCGAATTTTATGCTATAGACGATGTTGATTCTATGATGCATGGCCGTCGACAATAATGAACTGTTAGTACTAACATAGTTATTCCCTAAACTCGATGGAATGCTAATATACGGAAGTACTTGTTTGCCTCTAATGCGATGACGCTTGGCAGTAGCATGAGTATGATGTGCTTATCTGATTAATATGATGTGCTTATCTGATTGATATGACGTGCTTATCTGATTGATATGGTGTGTAACTTCTGTTAGATGATGTGATAAATCCTACCATGAACGATACGATGCTAGGTATGTTATGTTATGTGACTGTCCGTGACATGAATATGACCTGGTTCTGAATGTGTGATACCATTGCTATGATATATGATGCCTTGAATTGGAATTGCTAGGATTATAGAACCGAATTGATGAGATTTGATTCTGACTTGGAACCTAGGAAGAAAATATGGGATTAGCCCTTAGAGGTGGATGATTCCACCTCCTAAGATTTGAAAATTGCTTGACTAACGTCGGGTAGGGAATTTTGAATGGTGTTTAAAAAGGACCGAGTTGGATTTTGAGAAATCGAACGCGATCGATAACTTCAATGATTTTGAGACCTAACCTTTTCAAACTAAGGACCCATCTTGAAATTTTCTAACCGAGCTTACATTGTGACACCCCACGAAGTGGATACAGGCATTTTATAGGTGCCCTTATAGACTGCTTGCTAAGACCTAGTGGATATGCTGTAATACTTTTCGAGTTATGATATAGCCGAGAAGTCGGAGTAAGGATGTGGTAGGGGCCCATATTACATTCTTGCTACGATCTATTGGAGATATTATGATTATGACAACGGTACTGTGAGGATCTCATATGGGCACTTATGAGGTGCTTACGGGATAAATGGCATGATCCTTGGACTCACCAATTTCAAACTTCATCCCATGATTTAAAATGATTTTAGTCTCGAGGACGAGACTTGTTTTTAGAGGTGGATGATGTAAAGGCTCGGATTTTAAAATCCTAATTTTTTCGGAAAATGAGAATTAAAAATGAATTTAAATTGGATTTAAAACTCATTTAGCTGATTCCGACCGGAATATAAAATTTGACGAACAATTTCCGTCCTTTTACCTCGAAAAATTCAAAATAATTATCGGATGGCGATATCCTTTTCGATTTTAAAAATCTAATCGATCGAGGAAGCGAGATTCGAGAAAACTAACGTTGGGGAACTTATTTCGGGATTCAAAATTCGCGTATTCAGGATTTATTTCCGGGTATTTATTTACCCAATTCCACACACAAAGCTCACCCACTCCCATCATCACCATCACTTTCACCAACTCCCTCCCTCATGTACCATACCCCTTCAATATAACCCCCCTTACCCCGTCATTCACTATCATCATCCATCCCTCTCCCCATCTTCACTCACCATCACCATCATCACTCTCCTACTCTATTCATTGTCATTTCCACGCCACCACCTCACCTTGTTTTCGAGCTCCCGACAGCAGCACCTTCACCCTCCCCGTCGTCCTCCTTCGTCACCAGATAGACTGGGGACCCAAGAGCTCCGAAGCTCCCTGTTTTGATGTGCAAGCCTCAACCCCAGCTTCGTCCTCCCTCCTTCCTCGACGAGCAGAAGCAGGAGCAGGCCCAGCCACCCTTCCGACGTCCACCACCTCCCCAAGGCCGCCCAAGAACTCCCCAGCGCCGCATCCAAAGCCCCTTCCCCTATTTGAGCACGCTTCGCCTTCCGGTAGGCCGTTCTCCTCCGTTTCTGATCCAAACCATCCTCGAGCTTCACCACCACGCTCACCCATATCCGACGTAGGACCGATGAGCCACCGCGAGCCTCCGACAATGCCAAAATCTCCGATCGAAGCCCCGGCGTCCGCGAATACCTCGGTGAGCTTCATCCCTTCCCTTCCTTAGCCTCGTTTCGTTGCTTTTCATTCTTTATGGTCGGGAAGAGAGTGTGAGAGTCGAGTCCGGGAAGCTTGGTCGAACTCCGTCGAGCTCCGGCGAGCTCGAGCTCTGCCGAGCTTGTGGGTACGAGCGTGAGAGCGGGTGTGAGTTGAGCGAGTGGGCTGTGAGTTGAGCGAGGTGAGCCGTGGGCGGAGGCGAACGGGAGCGCAGGATCCGACATCGAGCAGCGCGGGGGCTTTTGAATTGGAGGAAGAAGAAGGAGCCGTGGGACCTCCCCTGTCCAGTCAGCACTATGGGCCCCACCTCCTTATTTTGTTATTTGTTGAACCGGTTGGGAGTTATACAATTAGGTGGGTTCGGTTCGGTTCGTTTCGGTCCGGTTCGTTTCGGTTTTGGATTTTATAAATATAAGCTAGGGCGGTCTTGGTAATTTAAATAAGGGTTGGTTTTATTAAATAAAAATAGTTGGGGATTTTTAAATGATTTGGAAATGGGTTATGAAAGTATTTAATAAATGGTATTTAAAATATCATATAATATTATTTGAGACTTAAAATATATCATTTGGACTTGAAGATTTAAAAAGAATTTTGGAAAATAATTTCAAGGTTGGAAAATAATTTAATAAACCAATTGAGGAAAAAAAAAGGGATTTGACGAGCACTTTCAAGGGTCGGAATTCTTAAGTGGTTAATTTGGATTTGAAACGGTTTTGAAACTAACTTGGGAATAAGGCTTATTCGATGACTAACTAGCATGACAATATGATCGTTTGACTAACGGCATGATATCTGTGACTAATAACATGACTTGTGGTGATTACTATAAGAGATTAAATGTTAGATATTATGATGTTGATGATATGTATATATCTGTGTGCCAAGTGTGAGTATGAAACGGTAATATGTGAAATTGGCTAAGTATGGTATGGAGGTTGTCGTGAACTGATAATGATGATGTTATGACCGAATTGAGGAAGATGCTAATTTATGAGATATGATGAGACGAGATGAGAACTGAAGATGAGATGATAATGTTAATAATGATGAGACAGTCGAGTTATCATATTTATGTGTATCTTATATGTTCATATGTGACTTGTGTGCTTTGCGTAAATTAGACTTACACTGGTTATGTTATTTATGGGATTACGAGGTGATCTTTGATCTGTTGGATTGCTTGCCATTGCTGATTATTGTTTGGATTATGTGCTTCTCTAGGTAAGTCCTCCGGGGCTTACTCAATAACCAGTACCTCCTGCCTGATGTGTCATATAGTATGTAGGTGTTGCATATGCATAAAAGCATGTCATGTAGTATCATGCTTAGGAATTGCACTTACGAATGAGCATTCTTATTCTGTATGCATTTGAATACAGAACGGCCATTATCTGTGAGTCCTAGAGTCGTTGTTAGGGTCATAGGGCAGCCCAGCTTCATCGGGCGTTGTCCTCCTTTAGTCATTTATATATATATATATATATATATATATCATGAGATACGAGATGAGCATGAGATACGATATGATGATGAGATGTGATATGCTATAGCATCGAACTGGCCAGTCTCCACCCTATCTGGAAGGGGGGTGGTGGTAGAAGAGGGATATACCACTTGGTATTCTTTGTTAAGGCCTTACTTCATATTCTGCATATATGAATTAGGAGCATGATAGTGTGGTTAATATTTCAGTACTGCATAAAGGCATCCTTTATTCTAGGTATAGGCGTATTATATGTCATCAGGGCAGTCAGAGGACCCGCAGGCAAACTCTTGGCCTGACTTTGTGGTATAGTTTCAGGTACCCGATCCACTGCTTGATTTTGTGCTGTTATGACGGGGTCCATTCATATGGCGGAGAGTGAATGTTTGAACCCTGACTTCACCAGATTGATACTTTTGGGATTTCTTCCTACTTATACTCTGTTTTGACTCGGCTCTGCCGCGACACTGGTTGTATCGTTTTCAGAACTTATGTCGTTTGCATGATAAAAGGTATTGCGCGTTGTAGACTTAGGACAGGTATAGGGGTTTACCCCGGGGTCTCAAACAGACCTTCCAGATTTGGGTGCGAAATTCCACTTTAAACTACGCATCTTTGGTCTCAAACCTTCAACCTGTACTCGGGGCGCAAGATCACAATGAGGGGTTTCATCCCTCAAAACGTAACTCAGGAATCATAATCTCGGGCCGTTACATTTTTCTACCAACTTGGTCATTGCTTCAACTCGCTTCAACACTAGGGGAAGTCCTATTGTCACCGATTCTAACAACTTCAGTAAAACATTGTCCTTGAACAACCCATGGTCCGAATCATACACATACACTGACCAATCTGTCAAACTGATCTTCAGGGCTACCCAATGTTTGTTTTCTAAGTTGAATGGAACATAGAGATGTTCAGCATATTCCCAACTCTTCCCATTCATTTGCGGCAACCACCCTTCGACGTACTTCAACAGAATCCGATGCGAACTGTCTGAGCTTTTACCAGCCTTGTAGTCTTTACACAGAGCATGAATTTGGTTCGCCCAAAATCCATCTAAAATAATCTCGGTCTTATAATATCATCTTTCAATATCATCTCCCGAAGAAAGTAAAGAACTTGCTCCATGTGTTGTGAAACAAATGGTAGTGCATGAACATGTTAGTGAAACAAATTTATGGCAGGCATTAGGTTACAGTTCTATCTACTGATATAGAAAGTATAATTCAAATAAAGAGAGTAAAAAAAACAGATGTTGCTATTTGATTCTAGTTGTGTCCAGTTTTCCAAAATATGAACATGTTAGTGAACTTACCTCAGTTGTCAACCACATTTGAGGTTGAAGTAGCTTCTTAAAAAATTCCTTGGTTAATGTTCCCCCAGCTGGGCCATCACGATTATCCTCGCTACAATATTATAAGAATATTAGGGACAAGGTGTAATTATTATGATTCCCAAACACTAAATTACAAGTGAACTTACTTCGGTGAATCAACCCACGCACTTAGCTCTGATGGAAGGTGATCTCCACCAACCATACCTCGTTATCGATCCTATCATCATGTTCATCGATCAACGAATCAACTTTGGTCATCGGAAACAGTTGGATGTTTCTCTTTGAGGTAGAATTATCTTATCTAACCTCTCTTTTATCCTTTGAAGTCTTTCAACCAATGACTTCTCAATCTGCCTCATAGTATGTGCTAATTCTGTGATAGCACCCATGACATTTTTTGAGTTTAGAGAATCTACATTGTTGTCCATGTCATTCGTCCCAGCATCAACCTCTAATTGCCTCCGTTCAGTCCTCCTTGTACTAGCACTTGTCTCTGTGCTCTTGACTATGTTGTCAAAGTGCGCATCACTCTCTTCGTCTAAAAAATAACATTTTGATAGTATCTCTTCCTCGTCTTCTTCGGCCACCAAAATTGCGTGGACTTGCCTTGCTTCGTCGGCCAACTCATTCTGTAGTTGCTCATGGTCAGGCTCCTCCTCGGAAGACCATCGTATACCATGAGGAATTGCATCTTCACTCATCTTCCTTGCATACAGGATCACAATCACAGGCACAGCTTCATAGATCCAAATCTACAATTACATTCAACAATACTCATCAAAAAAAAATTAACATTGTATAACTAAAAAAGAAACACTTCCATTTGCTTCATTAGTTCATATATATATTTGATTTATTTACTCTTCTTGATTTTTTTCCCACTGTTACTAGTTTCTGAAGCCTTGCAAAAAAACTGGTAAGCATAATTTATAGTTTTATACCAATTAAGTTACATGTTTGTTTTTCTTAGGCATGAATCTGTTTGATAATTGTAACAGGAGGTTACACCGCAGAGATGCTTGATCTCTTATCAGTTCTGCAGCAAGATACATCTCAAAAAGATTGAATCTTTTGACAAATTAAGTAAAAGTAAACTCGGTTTTAATGTTCTTTTCTGGCTTGTGGCTTTCTCAATCAGATTTCTCAACCAACTAGCAGTTAATATCAACTTATATATATAAATAGATATTGTAAGATGTTAAAGAGTCAAACAAATAACTAGTGACTAGGAAGAAATTAACTGAAAAGCAAGAGGCAATCCTTGAATGGAGTATGGAATTCTACCCCGAGGTTTTGTTCTTTTAGCTGTCTCAAATCTTCTGCTCAAAGCCTTTGTCAAACTTCTATGCAACTCCAAGTAGCCCTTCCTTCCCCATGGATATGCATAAAACCTATCCATATTTTGTAGAAGCTTCAAGTGCATAGGATTGACCTTTCTCTTCTTATCACCCCCAAGAATTATACACTCCACTAGCAAAAGCAATGCCAACTTAAATTTGTAGTTGTTGTCATCACGCACCGCTTTGAATCTCTCCAAAAGAGCTTGCACTGTCATCTTCTCACCACCCAGGTCACCAAAAAACTTTTTCATCACAACGTCTGTGCCTTTGATGACGACATTTGGTGGGCGATCGCAGCATAAACCAGTAACAATGCAGTATTCCTTCATTGAAAACCTTGTTTCCTTTCCACCAACATCATACCATGTCTCCCACAACTTCTTTGTTTGAAGTTGCTTCATCAATACACCATGTATAAGCTGGGATGAGTACGATACCTCTTTCATCATCTTTACGATTTTCCCAAACGGTCCATTTAATATTATTTCCCAATCTCCGGGGGTGAGACGCTCTTCAATCTCAGAAATAATTGTCTTCCTTGCATTTCGATTTAATCTTCCATAAATAGAGTCCCCGGTGTAAAACTTATATTGTATCTGCGGATAAATCAATATTTGCAAGTGATTTGAGAGAAAAGTAGTTAACATAAGCTAAAGCTTCAAGCTTTTTGGGAATCAGTCACTATTACATTGTTCTAAGTGAAAACTAAGCATTTGCTTAACCTTTCTACTCTGTTTCTTCATACAATCCACTCAACCACAACCAAAGACATAATCACCAAACAATGACACTTACATCTTTTTTTAAGACTTTCCCCTTGACTTTGTCGTTGGCGGGTGCTTTCCGCTTCCTCTTCCGTCTATTTGCTTCATCCCCGTCAATGTCTTTCATCTCCTTCGATCGACAAGGGGTAGAATCCTTCCCACCTCTTGTAATGGCCATGGCTGAGAGACATAACTCAGGTTTAGAAACAACAAAATCAGGAGGTAGCTTCTTTTTACATACCTAGACATACTGAGCAGCATATCATTTATATACATCAGATTCAAATAAGTAAAAACATATGGCATCCCTTTAAAAAAAAGGCCAATGCTGACACAGAAGGTGAGTAATAATCTATCAAACAATCCAATGTTGCCTTTTAGAGGAATGATGCTATTTTATAGGCTGAAATTACAAGTTTCTTATCATAGTAGCTCACTGAGGAGAAAAGGTTTTTCGCCAATATGATGAATGCTAATTATCGAAGCTTAGTACAGTAATCCAATAGGATAAAACATCAACAAAGTCGCTCAGTTCCTTGATATACATGTATCATTGCAGGGAGTTACACTTGGTTATTAGATAATAAAATCATTACAAGGATCATATTATTGGATAAAAAAAAGACCCAAAAAAAAACTATTTCTTGTAGGTTCCTGGCTAGTGTCGGTAGCTTATATTTACTGGCTGATATCAGCATTTGATTAAAAATAATTTAACTACTAATACATTTATTCCAATAGTTGAGATCAAAAGCTATATATGCAAGATGCTATCAAAAAAAAGAAGCTATGCAAGATATCCTCCTGTAAGGTATTAATATTCATAGCCTTATCAATTAACGTTAACATCAAAATACAGATCAAATAACAATACTTTGAATTCTATATCAAACATGCAAATACATTAATTCTCGTCGTAGGCTATATATACTATAATCACCCACAACCTGAAAGCACTGCAAACTAGTATTGTATTGGCTTCAATCAAGCCCGGGATGTGTACAAGTAAGACCATTGAGTCAACCTCTTCAAGCTGTAAGTTGGTATATTCAATATGAAGCTATATAAGATAATTTATGATCACTGTCAAAAGTTACACTTGGATATATGAGACTTGAAATTAATTCTAGTAGCTTGGGTGTCGTCTAATGCTCAAATTTCTCTCGCTTAATTGACAATTTTAGTAGCTTGGGTGAAGGAATTTCAATCTAAATATCGTAATACCTAAATAGATCATATTGGATCTTGGGTGTCTTCGGGAATATCTAATGCTTTGTCAATATCATGTCTAGCCTGCTCATTGCTTGCTATTCTTCCTTACAAGAATGAAACCATATAATGTACACACTGAATGTATGAAAAGAAAGAGATTGCTCACATAGAGACAAGTCAGTAGGAGATTTTTAAATTTAAATACAATTTGGAAGAGCAATAAAAAAGGAATTCATATTTATACATCAACCGTCTATTTTGCCTTCCAAGTAAATAAATGAATTTTTCTCCAAGCTACTCAAGAATGCAATCACCAATTTTAAATGATTGCCTAGAGCTTGGAGTTTCAGTCCGCGAAACTTTGGCCAAGGAAATAGTTCTTGAGCTTTCGGGTACAGGTTCATCCATAAAGCCAAAATCAAAAACCCTAGACTATGGAATGCCAATTTTGGAAGAAATCGGATGTCCATGTTTCAGTCATCAACGATTGCAATTGAAAGCATATGCAAGCAATTAACAGACCATCAACAATCACCTCATACCCTAAGTCTCAGATGCACTACCCACTGATGTAATAAACAAAATAGAATGGAGGAATCAAGCAACAAACCTAGGTTTCTGAAATCGATGACAGAAGGCTTCCACGGACGACACTGGACAAGATGGTGACAGATGGTGACCGCTCCGATCTCCTCGTCGGTGTTTATGCTGCCTCAGACGATGGTGGCGGTCGTGGATTTGGGGCGAAAATGAACTACTGATGGCGAGAGGAGTTCGCTGCCAGATGAGAGGAGTGCTGATGGCGAGACCGAAGACCAAAATCCAATGAGAAGCCACCGGCGGAGGAGGAGGTGCACCGGCGTCGGAGGCGAACCGGCGGAGGAGGAGGCACACCGTCTTCGACCTTCTTCTTCGTTCTCGAGCGAAGTGGGTTGTGTTTTTTAATTTTCTGATTTTTTTGACTTTTGACTTTTTATTTGCTGGCATTTATTTTTTTTTGATCCAGAATTTACTGTTTTAGCTATTTTTTCTATTTACAATTTTTTTCTTTCTCTTTTTATTTTTTCGTTGTTTTTCCTTTTTGTTTTTTCGTTTTTGTTTTTTCGTTATTTTTACAAAATGTTTTTTTTTTGTTTTTAATTATTTTATTTTTTTTATCTTGGGCACATTTGCTATTTTTTTAGGCATTATTGCAAAAAAAAAAAAAATTAGGCATTATTGCAATAAAGTACAAATCAAGGCATATTTGCAACTCTCATATGAATTTTGGGTATTTTTTGCTATTCTTCCTATTTAATATCTGTCAAATAAATGAGATGATGTCTATACTTTTATTTACATCACAAATTTAAAAACCGATGTTAAAAAACTGTTCCTGACGGATGTTAATGAGCCGATGTTAAATAACAGAATTCTAGTAGTGATTTTAATAGTTTTTTATTCTGCCCAAGTATTTGAGTTTCTGATATACTGTCTATTTCTGTAGTAGCTAGGTTCTTACAAAACTTATTTTAATAGTGCGTATTTGGGTCTTATTGTAATATGAATCTGTTTTGTATAGTATTTTGAAAGTAATGAATATGTTAAATGTGAAAATAACAACTCTATATTGAGTGATTTATTGTACCTTTTACTATTTAATATTCTAATTCAACATTTTTTTATTTTATCGCGACTATCGCAAATATTTATTTAAAAAAAGAAAAAATTGGCAAACCCGAAATCGATCCGAAACCCGGTCAAATCCGGGTTCGAGTCAACCCGGATATACCCGGGACCCGTTTTACCCGAGACTCGTTTTACCCGGGACCCGAAGTGACCTGACCCGAATGACGCGTTTGACAGGTCTAATTACATGTCCTCCCAATTAAGTTATTAACACTTGACAAAAATAGGGACTACTATATGCACAATCAATTTTTCACTAAACACACTATCATTCTTTGATTTTCAGTGTTGACTATTTTTTTTTTATCTGAAAACCGATTGCCATCATCGACTTCTCGTGTTATAAAAATTACTCCGCAGTAGACATTTTATCCACATGGAAAATTAGTATCGATATGCGGATATTTTTGACGATATAAAACCATGGCCTGAAAAAATAAAATGAAACAATTTTATTGATACCCTTGATGTGACCCAAAGTTAAATGTTAACATCCGTAAATGGTAACAACTCCTTGGCCGCCAAGTTATTGAATTTTGCAACTAAAAAAGGTACTACTTCATTGAATATTTGAATGTGAGTGTCACCCACAGGCATTAGCCTCACTCAATTCAAGTAGGCCCACTTCCATTTTCTACGTGGGTTCTGCTGATTTCCAACTTCATCTCGCCCTCCTCCAACCTTTTCCTATAAATAAATTCAAAGTCTGGCGATTCCAAATATACTCAGGCCAAAGCACCCAGCACTGAAAGAGGTTGTGGAATATCGGAAATCATCCGAGATTCCATAACCCCCCACTCCCACAACATGTCCTCTTCCTCCACACACCCGTCTCTTGTTTTCCTCTTAGACCCTCTCTTCGTGGGACTGCTCTCTGTTTCCATACACTTGGTTTTGGTTTTCGGCGTATTCGGTTCGTGGGTTTGCCGCAGAATCAGAAATGGCGCCATTGAAATTGAACACCTCCCAAAGGACTCCATGTTTTTGTACTTCAGAGCGGTGCGCCTCTGTTGCTTCCTTCTTTCTCTCTACAATTTATGCATTTTTTGTTTGAATTCCTTCTTTTGGTATAGAAATGGATGGTCTGATGAATACACGGTGACCCTTTTGGATTTGTTGATTAGATCATCAGCTTTCTTAGCTTTGTTCATTTACTTTTACACCCAATTCCCTAAATCAGGGCACATTAGGTTCCCGGTTTTACTCAGGGTTTGGTGGGGTTTTTACTTGATCATCTCCTGTTACTCCCTCGTCCTTGATTTGTTTGGTTTTAGGAGTCACCAGGGTTCACCAGCTCAGTTATTAGTGTCTGATTTCGTCTACTTGATCTCCGGTTTTATCTTTTGTTATGCCGGTTTGTTTGGGAGAGTTGTTGGGGAAAGCATTAGCTTAGAAGATCCCCTTTTGAATGGGGATGACAGTGCTTCCGTTGATTCTTCAAACAAGCCCAAAGGGAGTGAAACTGTCACTCCCTACGGAAGCTCCGGCATTTTTAGTATCTTGACATTCTCATGGATGAGTCCTTTGATTTCTACTGGTTATAAAAAAGTATTGGACCTTGAGGATGTTCCTCAACTCACCGGTAGGGATAGTGTAAACGAGTCCTTCCTTGTTTTCAAAAGCTCCCTTGATTCTGTTTGTGGAGGAGGGAGTATCAACAAGCTGACCACTTTACAGCTTGTGAAATCACTAATCTACACTACTTGGGCGGATATAGTAGCCACAGCAATTTTCGCGCTCTTTTACACAGCTGCTTCCTATGTTGGTCCTGCACTGATTGATAACTTTGTTCAATACCTCCATGGAAGACGCGAATACGCGAACCAAGGCTATGTCTTGGTTTCTGCTTTTGTCGGTGCGAAGCTGGTTGAGTGTCTTGCGCAGAGGCACTGGTTTTTCAGGCTTCAGCGAGCTGGAATTAAGGCAAGATCGGTACTTGTGGCCATGATCTACAACAAGGGTTTGACCCTTTCTAGTCACTCAAAACAAGGTCACACCAGTGGAGAGATCATAAACATCATGGCTGTTGATGCAGAGCGTATTGGTAACTTTAGTTGGTACATGCATGATCCTTGGCTAGTCCTTATCCAAGTTATGTTGGCTCTTTTGGTTCTGTATAAGAATCTAGGACTGGCTTCAATTGCTGCCCTTGTCGCCACAGTAATAGTCATGCTGTTGAACTTCCCACTGTCGACGATTCTTGAGAAGTATGAAGACCAGTTGATGAAATGCAAAGATAAGAGGATGAAGACGACCTCTGAAATCTTAAAGAACATGAGGATTCTTAAGCTGCAAGGTTGGGAAATGAAATTCCTTTCTAAGATCACTGAATTGAGAGAATCAGAGGCAGGATGGTTGAAGAAATTTTTCTACACAAAAGCTATGAGTACGTTCCTCTTTTGGGGTGCCCCAACATTCGTGTCTGTAGTCACCTTTGTTGCTTGCATGCTTATGGGAATTCCTCTAGAAGCAGGCAAGATTCTATCTGCACTCGCAACTTTCAGGATACTACAAGAACCGATTTACAATCTACCTGACACTATCTCTATGATCATTCAGACTAAAGTTTCTCTGGATCGAATAGCCTCATTCCTACGCCTCGAGGACTTGAAGCCTAATGTTATAGAGAGACTTCCTAGAGCTAGCTCTGAGGCTGCGGTTGAGATAATTGGAGGCAATTTCAGTTGGGATGGTTCTTCGAGTGATCCGACTTTGAAAGATATCAATGTTAGAGTATGTCACGGTATGAAGGTAGCTGTTTGTGGGACTGTTGGTTCCGGAAAGTCAAGCTTACTTTCTTGTGTACTGGGAGAAATGCCGAAAGTATCAGGAACAATTAAGGTGAGTGGGTTAAAGGCTTACGTTTCTCAGTCAGCTTGGATACAAAGTGGAAAGATCGTTGATAATATCCTATTTGGCAACGAAATGGACCGACAAAGATATGATTCTATCCTCGAGGCATGCTCATTGAAGAAAGATCTTGAGATTCTGTCTTTTGGTGACCAAACAGCAATAGGTGAGCGGGGAATCAATTTGAGCGGTGGCCAAAAGCAAAGGATTCAAATTGCTCGTGCTCTCTACCAAGATGCCGATGTTTATCTGTTCGATGATCCTTTCAGCGCGGTTGACGCTCACACAGGGACTCATCTTTTCAAGGTATTCCATGCTTTTTAACTTTTTTTTTTTTGAAAGTTTATTTGTCCCATAACCACATGTTATGTTGGGTTTGATAAACTAATGTGGCACTTACTCTGATGTCTTTTATTTATTATGAATGTTTGTTTGATATGCTACCAACATTACAAAATCTAATTGAATATATTTCTCTAGATTTTGGCTTCTGCCTATTGAATATATTCGTCACAGTTTATTGTTTTCCTGGACTTCTAGGTAGTATCTGAGGAGGCTAATTTAACGAAGAGATTAGAGTTAAACTTTGTAAGATGTTAGCATGCAAGTTAGTTGAAATGAATAGTTCTAAACTAATAAATGTTAGTTTTCCATGATCAGGTTTGTAGCAGAGACCACTAAAGATTTAAAGAGTGAATTTCATATTCTGTATTGATTTTTTTTCTTCTAATTTTATTTGGGAAAACATAAGCAAAAGAACTTACAATAACACAGTGATGTTTATGGTTGGCTAAGTTGAATTTACTTGAAATCCTAGTTACCAAATAAAAAATTAAAAAAAAAAACCTTTCCAACAATTTGGGTTTTGCTATGAAATTAGTATCACACTTTTGTTGTTCAGGAATTGAAAACCCAAGTAGGAATGGGTATGAAACGGGGATTTGAAAAACTCAGTTTAGGGAGAATTTGATATGAAAGAAAACACTATGAATGAATAGGTTTGATTGATGATTTCAATCCAATTCATGGTTCTGCAATTTTAGTCAACCAAATGGAACATAAGTGATAGTCATGTGATTCATGTGGAACTATAACCCTTCTTTCTCTCCGCAAAATCATTTATAGATTCTACTCGTATTTGATATGTGGTAGGAATGCTTACTTGGTCATCTGAACTCCAAGACGGTAATATATGTGACTCATCAAGTGGAGTTCTTACCTTCTGCAGATCTTATCTTGGTATGTTAACTCTCTATTCATACTGCACTTCCTTCCGATCCATCTTCTTCAATGCTAATTATATGTGTACTTGGATGATATCATGATGTAACCCATACAATTGTGAATTGCCAATTTAAATTTTTACAAGGTCATGAGAAATGGTCAAATTTCACAAGCTGGCAAGTATCATGATATTCTTGCTTCCGGATCAGACTTCATGGAACTTGTTGGGGCGCATGAGAAGGCCTTGTCTGCAATTGATTCTGTCGAGACAGCCAGCTATTCCAATTCAAAAAGTGTTAAGGAGAACAGAGATTCTAATGCTTTGCAACATCCCCGTGACAGTGATACTAGTACTGATCAGCCTGATGATATAGTTGTGCCTGAGGCACAAATTGTGCAGGACGAAGAAAGAGAGAAAGGAAAAGTTGGTTTTCCAGTGTACTGGAAGTACATTACCACGGCAAACCGAGGAGTTATTGTGCCATTTATACTGCTTTCTCATATATCATTCCAAGCCCTTCAAGTAGGAGGCAATTATTGGATGGCATGGGCAACTCCCATGTCTGCTGATGCGCAACCTGCTGTCCCGTTAACTACCTTGATCACTGTATTCATTGCTTTCTCCATTGGAAGTGCGGTCTGTATCTTCTTCAGGGCAACTCTTCTTGCAACAGCTGCATATAAGACGGCAACCATTCTGTTTGATAAAATGCATTTATGCATTTTCCGAGCTCCCATGTCTTTCTTTGATGCCACCCCAAGTGGGCGAATTTTGAATAGAGTAAGTGATGTCTTTGTCATTGCTCATTTCTATGGTGTTTGCATTGTTAGATTAGCATTTTCAACAATCTGTGAATTTTGTTACAGGCCTCGACTGACCAAAGCGCAGTTGACATGAGCATTCCTTACCAAGTTGGGGGCGTTGCTTTCTCAATTATCCAACTTTTGGCGATTGTTGCTATAATGTCACAAGTTGCTTGGCAGCTGTTTGTCATTTTTATCCCTATCGCTTGCGTCTGTCTCTATTATCAGGTAATAGGACCATGTCCTATTCTTCACAATCAAATCATTCCATGTTCTATATATAATTCTGGTTATTTCTTACATCGTGGAGTTTGTATGCATCACTTTTTCTTTTCTTTTTTATCAATACAGCAAATATTATTGTTGTAGGAATATTAGTTTCATGTCACATTTTGTTTTGGTTTTTCATGTAGACATGAATTAATTCTGAAAAGTTTTGTTTGGAGTTTTCTATTCATAGCAATATTATATACCGGCGGCACGAGAGCTATCCCGGTTGGTTGGGGTATGCAATTCTCCTGTGATACAGCATTTTTCTGAGACCATCTCCGGTGCAACAACAATTAGGGGGTTTGACCAACAATCCAGATTTGAGGATAAAAGTAAGGAACTTATAGATGGATTTTCTCGGCCAATGTTTCATATTGCCGGTGCAATGGAGTGGCTTTGTTTTCGCCTAGACTTGCTGTCGTCTCTCACATTTGCCTGCTCATTGATCTTCTTGATCTACCTTCCGGTGGGGTTAATTGATCCCGGTAAGTGAACATATAACATCCATCTCTGACAAAATGGTTACTGAAATTGCGTCTGATCCATCTGTTTTTCCCCATTTCTCTCTCTCTCTCTCTCTGTAGGCATTGCTGGGCTTTCAGTAACATATGGGCTTAATCTGAATATCTTACAAGTTTGGGTGATTTGGAACATCTGTGAACTAGAAAACAAGATCATCTCCGTTGAACGAATTCTGCAGTACACCAACATACCGAGCGAACCCCCACTGTTGATAGAAGCAAACAGGCCAGCTCCATCATGGCCATCACATGGGGAAGTTGACATCCATGATCTTCAGGTGAATGCTTCCTAATTCCTCTCACTCATTCAATCTGATTTTAAAATGAATGGCTTCCATAACTGCTATGAATCTTGGATAGGTTCGTTATGCACCACACATGCCACTTGTATTGCGAGGCATCACTTGCACCTTCCATGGAGGTCAAAAAACAGGAATCGTGGGGAGAACAGGAAGCGGCAAATCAACCCTCATACAGGCAATTTTCCGAATCGTAGAGCCTGCATCGGGCTGCATACTCATGGACGGTGTCAACATTTGCACGATTGGTTTGCACGACCTTCGTTCCAGGTTGAGTATTATCCCGCAGGATCCTACCATGTTCGAAGGGACCATAAGAAGCAACCTGGATCCCCTTGAAGAATACACGGACGATGAAATTTGGGAAGTAAGTTTCTTGAATATGTTCATATACCTGAGCATTTGTTTCGGTATGAAATTTTGGAGATGATCTTGTTCATTGGACTTTGTTCTGATGTTCTCTCCCTTCTCTCTCTGTACGCTGAAACTGATTTCAGGCTCTTGACAAATGCCAACTTGGTGATGAAGTTCGTAAGAAAGAAGGGAAACTGGATTCATCAGGTTGGTTGCTACATATTCGCATGATCGATTAATTCGATTAGACGATGAATTTTTGCCGTGTGATTCCAGTTGTCGAGAATGGGGAAAACTGGAGCATGGGACAGAGGCAGTTGGTGTGCCTCGGGCGTGTGCTCCTGAAGAAGAGCAAAATCTTGGTCCTTGACGAAGCAACAGCATCCGTCGATACAGCAACAGATAATTTAATCCAGCAGACTCTAAGGCAGCACTTTTCAGAATCTACGGTGTTAATCATCGCACACCGAATAACGTCGGTTCTTGATGGTGAGATGGTCCTCGTCCTTAGCCAAGGTCCGTATGCCTCCTACACATTGTGCTCGTATGGATTTTCATTGAATGAAATGCTTCAGATACAATTTTTTTCTTCTACCGAGAGCTGCTATGCATTTGTATCCCCGTTTTTGGTAATGTAGGTCTGGTTGAAGAATATGACTCACCAGCAAGGCTGCTCGAGGACAAATCCTCGTCGTTTGCGAAGCTTGTTGCAGAGTACGCATCCAGATCTACATCCAGCAAGCGCAAGCTTTGAAATTTGGATTTGTTTGTAAATTGTAATGATGAAGACGAATAAGAAACCACGTTAATGCTTGCCTAGGTGAAAAATGGATCCCAAGTCCCTCCCAACTAGTGTAATTTTGAGCTGTATTTCCTTAATTAATAAGCTGGGTTTGTAAATCTACGACTCAGTATAGTAGTAATGTATTCACTATTCAATGTTGTTGCTTGTAAATTCTAATGAACTCCGATCATGGAATGGATCCATTTTTCAAACTCACTTTGTTAATAAACTCCTATCATGGAAGGGATACATCAGTAACACTGATCAGTGTTACTGATGTATCCATTCCATGATAAATTGATAAGAGTTCATTACCTCGTGTTTCTTAATAAAAATTTGTTCCTATCATGGAATGGAATCCAATATTGTGATAGGAATTCATTACCTTGGGTTTCTTAATAAAAATTTCCTGACTGAGTGGTTCTTCTTGTCAGCACGCATGCTCCGTATAACCTATTGTCTTCTTCCACTCTTCCTTCTACAATGGAATCCCAAATCTCTTCCTATCCGCTATCATGATTCCCACCTCCTCCCTAGAAAATCACGATATATGGTCAATCTCATCGACGAGGCAAGACGTAAAGGAAGAGCTCCTAATTGGAATATATCAGTTGATCATCTAACCAAACCTCAATTCAGATTGTTTCTAGATTTCATTTCTCTCACATCTGGCACCATAGTTGACCGCAACGACTAGTTGGTCTTGGAGTTCTGCTCGGTGTCGGCAAAACTACAGTGTTGAGGACTTCATCATTGTCAACTTCTACCAACAAAGCTGGAAGACCTTATTTACTTTCCTATTTTGTGTTGTCTTTTCGTGTCTTCCTATCTAAATGGAGGGTTGTAGCGTTGCATGCTAAAATGGAGATTGAATAATGATCATTTACGTGTTTGTCCTCATAGTCGCGTACATATCCTAGACCATGAAGTAGTGGTCGTTGTTGTTGGTGTTGAAGCAACGTGAGCTGAATTTGGAATTGACAGCTATGAGTGCATGTGGTTATGTGTGTGTGTTAGTGTAACTGAATATTAATGCTAGCTAGTGGCTTGGTGAATAAGCAAAAGTACACTGCCTCATCGTTAGTATAAATAGAGAGTCCATTCTATTCCTTCAACATCTTTCAAAGTAATGAAAATTTCTGTTTTTGATGAGAGTTCTGCTTATTCCCTTTCTCTTTGTCCGAGTGTTTTTTAGTGTTCAATCGATCTCTTGAATCAACATGGTATCAGATCATCGATTCACAGATTTGATTCGATGTAGCTTCTACAACACTTGAGAAGCTCTAGATCTGATCATTGTTATCAGATCAAATCTAGACTTCTTCTAACTCTGGTTAAAGGTATTATTACATTGAGAAATCTCATATCCAATGGCACCTACTCCTGAAAGCTCTGGATCAAGGAGAAGGGAATTCAACAGTGCCGATCTACAGAACTCTCTATTCACCCATCCTTCCGAGAATTCAGGTATGTTCCTTACCACGATTCAGGTTGTTGGTGAAAATTATAGAAGATGGAAGGAGTCCATGATGAAAGCACTGTATGTGAAAAATAAATTTGGAATTGTGGATGGATTTGTGAAAGAAACACCTGAAAATTCTACAATGTGGCACATAGATGCAATGATATGGTGTCCTCATGGATTCTAAACACTTTGTATGAAGAGATCTATGCGATAGTAGATGAGTTTGACACAGTAAATGAGATGTGGGAAGATCTCAAAGAAAGTTATGGCAAGAGAAATGGTTTGTTGATTTTCCAAACCAAATAGGAAAGTGTGAATGCAACTTGAATGCTCAATTTGATGTTGCATGAAGGCAAATGAGATGTGAGAATATCTCGAAGAAAGTTAAAGGTAGATGTGGAAAGTGTGAATGCAACTTGAATGCTCAATTTGAAGCTGCAGAGTATGAGAGCAAGCTGATGTAGTTTCTTATGGGGTTGAATGACAAATTTGATTTTGCACGAAGGTAGTTCCTACTATCAACACCATTGCCAACTGCCAGTCAGGCTCACTCTCTTCTAGTTCAGGATGAGTACATTGTGAAGTTGATGGACACCGAAAATAAGCATGACTCCATAGCTTTTGATTAGTTATTGATGTAGGAAAGGTTGTTCCAGGAATGGAGTACAGATCTTTAGTGTCCAAAAAGGGCAATTGAAAAAGCAGGAGAAAAGGCCCTAGCAAGAGGAAGTGTGAGCATTGCAACGGAAATCATCTAGTAGAGAAATGTTGGGAGCTAATTGGATATCTCGAGTGGCATTCCAAAAGGAAGATCCGGCCTCAGTTGACAAGGTTTGGTGTTGATTATAAGAAGAAAGGAAAGGAGCCCCTAGCCAATATTACTAATAGAGGGGTGTCTGAAGGATCACACAACTCTTATTAGCTATTTCAGAGTATATATGAGGATAGTCAGAAGCAGATGAGCATTCTATTGAATCTCATGGAGAAGTCTGAAGTTAATATGGCAGGTAGTACCTTGTGTTTCAATGTTTCTCAGGAGAAGTCTTAGGTTAATTCTACTGATCATATGTCTTGTAATAAGAATCTATTTAACAACCTTTCGCCTATATCAAATCCTCTAGATGTTCATCTACCAAACGAACATAATGATCAGATAACACATGTTAGCCAAGTAACTCTTACAGACACTATAAAACTTAATCATATGTTGTTTGTCCCTTTTTCAAATTTAGCCTCATATTATTAAGCCGCCTTGTTCATGACCTTCGACACCATATTCATTTATTTGATGACCTGTATATGATACAGGACCCTAAACTCTCTTGTAATAAAGATTTATGTGTCTTCTGTCACTTCAAACTCAGCCATGCTTCTAAAGACAAACTTGATCATATTCATGTTGTGTTTGTTGATAAAAACAAAAATTCATGTTCTATTTGTTCTATTGCTAAACAAACGAAACCTACATTATCCAAGTGTATCTCTTGCTGGAAAAGTGTTTGAATTGTTGCACTGTGACTTGAGGGGTCCATTTTATATCACCACTTATAATAATCACAAATATTTTTTAACCATAGTTGATGATAAGAGTAGGAGTGTGTGGGCATTCCTTCTTAAACACAAGTCTGAAACTCCTGCTACAATGATACAGTTTATTTGTATGGTTGACAAATAGTTCAGCGTACGTGTCAAGACCCTTAAGATTGATCAAGGCACTAAATTCTTTAATTTAGATGTATCAAATTTCTTATGTTTCAAGGGGATCATTCATGAGAGTTCATGTACTGCTTCTTCTCAGCAAAATGGATGAGTGGAGAGAAACACAAACAAATCCTTGATATGGCTAGAGCCCACATATTTCAGTCAAGTTTACCTCAAATGTTTTGGGGTGATTGCATCCTCATTGCCACCATCATAAGCAATAGACTACCTTTTTCTTTAATAAAAAATAAAACTCCCTATGAAATTCTATTTGGGTCTGCTTCAGACTACTCTAAATTAAGGGCCTTTGGTTTTCTGTGTTATTTGTCTACTCTCACTGCACAGAGAAAGAAGTTTGATCCTAGAGCTGATCCTTATGTGTTCATAGGGTATCCTTTTGGGTTTAAGGGTTACAAAGTCTACAATCTTGCAACAAGGAAATGCTTGATCAGTAGAGATATGCATTTTTTGAGGACATGTTTCCCTACTCTAACAACATCCTTCACCCTGTGCTTTCACTACAAAAACCTAAGCCACTAGTTACATAAGCTCATTTTGATATAGCTATTTTTTTATCTAGTGGAGCACACTACATCTTCCTCTTTGAACCCACCTACACTTGATGAGGACTCTCCATTGCCACCGGCTACCTACTCACCTTCATATGTACCTCCTATATTTGATCAACATCCATTGGCCCCTAAATCTTCTGTTGTTTCTCCATATATTAGATGATCATCAATATCTCATAACCCCCCTCAGTAGCAGAAAGATTGTGTATGTAAAACTTCTCATTCCTCTCCAGCTGCAATTATCTCTCATTCATGTGGTAAGCCCTCTCCTTATCCTCTTGTCTGCTCCCTTGCTACCTCTGATTGTGCCCCATCTTATAATCAACTCATATGTTCCTTAGCTTCTCTGCCTGAACCTCTGTCAATTTATGAGGCATTGACTCACCGTCAATGGTATGATGCTATGCTTCTTGAGCTTGATGATCTTGAGCTCACTCACACCTAGGATGTGGTGCCCAGATTGACCTACACATCGATCGGTGGTTTCTTGCAAATGAATATTTAAACTTCAATTGAAGTCAGATGGAACCGTGGACAAATATAAAACCCATCATGTTTCAAGGAGTGTCTCCCAAATTGAGGGAATCGATTATGGTGAAACCTTTGTCCCAGTTGCAAAAAAAAAGATCTTAGTAAGCACTCTTCTAACTGTTGCTTCTTTTAAAGGTTGGTTTGTGAGTCAGCTGGATGTTACAAATGCTTTCCTTCGTGGTGATTTGAAGAAAGAGGTGTATATGGAGATGCTAAGGTTGCTCAAATGGGCCAAACTGAACCAAATTAAATAGTTTGAGCCGAAACCGATGGTCCAGTTTTTTGGGGAGGAAGGACTGTAGCCCGGCCCAAAATCGAGTAATCGATTTTTGGTTTTTTTTCGGCCCAAACGGGCTGAAAAACCCAAAATTTGTTTGTTTTTTCCCTTGAATAGTCTTTTGCAAGTTGGTGGGTCTATTAAGAAAAAAAAACATTTGAGATTAGTTTGGCCTATAAAATCATTGGAGCTTAGGAGCAAATGCATCGAAGCTTTCGTGGTAGTTGCAAATCATGTCTTTGTTGCTCATAATCACCAAATGAAAATGAAGTATTAAATAAAACCATATTATTAAAGTAGAATGTTATTTTCCTGCATGAGACATTGAAACTAGGTTGAATAAAGCCAATTAATACCTTCCTTTCAGCTTTGTGAGATCATTGGCATGGGTGTGATCCACGAAGGACTAGGCAGCATAATTTTATTCCTCTATTATTAAAACAACTTTGTGAGGAGAATGTTATTTACCTCAATCAACAGTGTTGAGTGAGGTCGAGAAGTAAAAACTGGGTGAGGAGAAACAGTGAACTAATAGAGAAGTAAATGGAGGCTCAGCAGAAGAGTTCCCTTTTAAAAAAACTGAGTTTTTTCAGGCCAAACCGAAAAACCCGGTTCGATTTCAGTTTTTGGCCCAAAACCGAAATTTTAAAAATTGAGGACCATAGCCCAAGCTGATTTGTACTCGGGCTTAACCAAAACAAGATTTTTGGTTTGGTTTTCAGATCGGTTCACATTTTGAGCAACCCTAGGAAATGCCTCTAGCCTATCATTTTCTCACTCAATATAGATTTTAGAAGCATTCCACTCAAGGTGATGAAAGAGTGGTGTGTAAGCTCAACTACTGGTGGTGATAAAAGAGTGGTGTGTAAGCTCAATAAGTCCTTGTACAATTTAAAACAAGCACCTAGACAATGGTTCGCTAAGTTCTCTGGATTGGTGAAGGCAACAAGGTGTGAACAATCTAAATCTGATTACTCTCTCTTCACTAGGAAAATTGGGAAATCATTTAAAACCTTTCTTGTATATGTAGATGATATGATTACCACTAGAGATTATGAGTAGGAAATTGCAAATCTCGAGAAACAATTGAAGACTTACTTTCAAATGAAAGACTTGGGGGAGCTGAAATATTTTCTGGGAATTGAAGTGGACAAGACAGATAAATGGTATTTTCTAAATCAAAGGAAACATACTCTTGAGTTGTTAAAGAAGACATGTATGACAGAAGCAAAGCCAATGTCTATGCCACATCATCCAAAGCTGAAATTGACACTGGAAGGGAGTAAAGAAGTGGTTAAAGCTAGTTCATATAGGAGGCTAGTTGGTAGGTTAATATATCTGACCATTACGAGGCTTTTGTTCGTTTAGGGGAGGGTGTTCCGCTTAAATAGAATATCAATATAAACTCAAACTAAGCTAACTCCCTTATCCAAGCAAATAAAATACGAGAATCCCTCCCGATGTAGTGGTAGGGTAATTCATGATCGAATCCACGAGGAGATATGTCAGCGCTTCCTAAGATTGCAGTCAAGATCAAATTCCGACTCCAGGAGACACTCGATATCGAGGTGTCTGGTCGATATCGACCTCAGTTCTAGTCGATTTCCAGTAGTTTCCTGCAGAAGACAGAAGCAACAAGTCGACGTCGAGATGGTACTCGATATTGATGTTAGCACTCGATATCGACCTTTACAGTCGATTTTGAGTCTTCAACAGTAACTGTAAACGTAACCTAATTTGTCGGAAAAGAAGTCTGAAGAACGTAGAATGATGATGGAAGTATGGACAGAAATAAAAACACAACTTTTTATATGAATCAATAAACTAAAATCTTCCAAAGTCGGGGATTAATGCCACAACGATAACAATGCAAGTCTTATGCTAAGTTCATGAAATTTAATGTCTTTCCGTCAAATAACATTCGTTACCAACACTTAGGTGATTACAGGCTCTCGCATAAAACCTAAGAGTTACTATCTAATTTCACGACAAATCCAAATTCACAATATGATTGGCTTTCGCTTCAATAATGCAAATAATGAATCTCCTCAACTCTCGCAAAGGATCATGCATAGGATAGAAGACGAAATCGCACAAAACTCATACCTTTGATGCACAAACTTACATTGCTATCGTCGGGCTCACCCCGACCCTAGAAGTGGGTTGACTACCCACGCTTCATCATTGAACTCATCATCATAATGGAAAAGAAACTACTTTGTATTAAAACTCAAAAGAAAGAAAATACATCGAACAAAGCCAAATCTCCGCTCTCGCTTCCACACAACTCCACTCGGCCTCTCTCTCTCTCCCGATTCTCTGCGTATCTATGTGTTTTTCTTGCTGTAATTGGATGCTTAGATCAGCCCTAATGGCCTCTAATTATAGATCTCTCACCTCGCTATCCAAGGATTCGAAAACCTATCTTCATTCCTAAGATAAACTTAAAACAAAGTAAAAACTAAAACTCCTAGGTAAATAACATAAAAGATAAAATGTCTGGTGTAGATATGATAGAAGATCTCGACTTTAGGATAAACTTGAATGCTTCGGATATAATTCTATCAAAAACAGCATCGGATCTTATCTGCAGTAGTGGTCGATATCGACCTTGAACATCGATTTCGACCCCATTTCTTCTTATCTCGAGCAGTCCTACTCGACCTTGGATTGGCACTCGACTTCTATCAATTTGCTCGATCTCGGCCACTCGATATCGACCTTTAGACATCGATATCGACCTTCTCATGTCGACATGCTCTGTTTCTCCTCTGCTCGATTTCTGGTACTCTGTTTCACTCGATGTCAAGTCTATATGTCGATTTTGACTCCTCAGTAGACTTGGAGTTCTTTTTCCGTTCTTCTTCACTTGTCCAAATTCGTCCATTTTCTGTCCCGATTTCTGCAAAAAAAACATAAAAACTCGTGTAGACCTCTGTATTTGACAAATATGCATAAACTACACTAATCTTATGATTTCCCAACCAATATGCATGCAAATAACGTCAAAATGGACATAAATGTGCATAGAAAATATGGCAATTTGCGCGCACATCAAACACCCCATACTTAAGCTTGCTTGTCCCCAAGCAATACTTTTTATGGTCATTCAGGGGAAGAAAGTAAACCCTCAACATCATATATTCATTCTTATATGTCCATACACTCAATTACCATCCTCGAAAAGGTACTAATGTCAACAATTCCATGCTTGTGAATAAAAGCAACATCATACTCACAAAAGGAGGGTTATATGCATAAAAACAATTTCAGGCAACATAGCATTAATAATCAAGAGGACTTTTGCAAACTTATGAGAAGTAGATTGGTAAAAGGCTAAAGGTGGGCTAATTTTTGTCCATGTGGTGTTAAATCCGGGGAAATAAAACTTTCTTTCCAAACTCATTCCACATTCCTTCTTCATAATGTCTCACTTTTCGCTCTTCGCTCAATACTTTTTTTCTTTAATGCTTCTACCTCTCTAACCTTAGATCTGCCTTCTCGCGAGTCGCAAACATGGGTGTCATGAATGGCCCCAGATACTTAGTACTTCGGACTCCTCACCTTGTGTCCCATCTCACTGAACTAACATCTCAATGAGCAGGGTCGATCTACCTTTATCTCCTGAGGTGATCTGATTTTTTCTCACTCATTAAATTTTCCATATTTCAAAATTTCTTTCATTCCTGCCAATAACGTCAAGAATAATATGCACAAACTTGATATAACAACTCCAAAGATGACATCCATTCTCAACATTGTCCCCGGATAGGGTATAAGGTATTAAAAATGGGAAATATGTAATATATGTGGAGCAATAATGATAATGTGGCTCATATATGGCTTGTTTAATTGCAAATATGCATAGGTAAGGCTAGGATATGAACTTTAGCACGTGTATGGAAAGTATAAAGTCCTCCATCATCTTATCATGCACATGTCAAAAGCAACTTCAAATTTTACCTCACTTTAATGGTTTTCTCTAAAAAAATCGCACTTCATTGTGACTTCCCTTAACTAGGCAATTTCATGTTTTATCTCTAATGAATCTACTTTTGCATCGTCGAGTTCCTTAATAGCTTCCATGACTCTTTTTCTTTACTTTCAAAATTTTTAATGGGGGTAATTTTTTCTCCTTTTTTTCCGGATTCAAACTATGATGCATAACCTAAGTAAAAAATGCTTAAAATAACTATGACTAAAGAAACTATGTATGAATATGCATAAACATGTAAAAACTATGTAAAACTATGAAAAATTTTCAAATATGCTCAAAAGAATGCTAAAAATATGCAAGTAAGCCTTTCCCCCACCCCATACTTAAAGATTACAGTGTCCTCACTGTATTAGAACTAGGTTTAAGAAAGAAACTTACTAAAACTTCATGAAAATCAGGAGTCGAAGAAGTCTACAGTGGTGGTCGATATCGGGCATACCAGTCGATATCGACTAGTTTCATCGATTTCTGATTAGTTCTGAGCTTCAGGGTGATCCGGCCTCGACCACAAGCTCTCTGAATCGACCTTTTGGGTCGATATCGAGCATCGTACTTGATTTCGATGTCTCTTTTTCTCTCCTAACTTGTTAGAAAATAAAACAAAACTAAACACAAATAATAATGTGTCTTAAAATAAAGTAAAAATGTTCAAAATCAAAAACTAGTTGTCTTCGTTACAAGCTCTAGACTTTAAAGTCGCTAGGCCGACTTCTTCCTTTACGCTCCTATGGCGGCATCTGTAGTGCCCATGTAGCCTGGGCCTCAAATAGTACTCCTTTCTTATCTCTCAGCTGCATTTCGCCTGGATGGATTTGATTCACAGTGAATGGTCCCATCCTCTTGTCTTTGAATCTACTAGGGAACCAATGCTCTTTTGATTTGGAGACGTACACCTTATCTCCTACTTCATAGTGGCTCGAATCATCATTGGATACCCTGCACAAGCGCACATACCAAGGCAAACCTCTTCCAAATAATGATAAATCCTTAATTGAGATAGAAAAAGAGGAATCCGTACCTTGGCTTAGCTTCTTTTCTGTCAGTGGGTCAGGTCGATATCGATCAAGAGTACTTGATATCGAGCTCTGTTCAGCTCCTGGAGGTCCTGTCGATTTGGAGGGTTTCTGCTCGATATGTTCAGGTCGATTTTGACCTTCTGTCCTCAATATCGAGGTTCTTGCTCCTTCTTTCTCAGCTTTTGGGGCAGTCGATTTCGGCTTAGGCTTATGGTCAATATCGACCTCTGTGCTCGACTTCGATGTTTCCTCTCCTCCTACGTCGACCCCATACTTATAACCTGGCATGGAATCTTGAACTTTGTTAGTCGATATCAACTTACCTGGGTCGATTTCGAGTGGCTTTTTGGCTCATTCGTTCAAGATTGCCACGATTTCCTCCACTTGGGCTTCTATGGCCCTCTTTTCAAGCTCGTCAGGTGTCATATTCCTTACCTTTGCTTCCCCGCATGTGATGTAGACACCTTTGATTGCCTTTATCTCCATTGGCCCTTCATTCTTCTTTAATTACCGTTTTGTTGAAGGCGTACTCTATCACTTCGTCACTGATGGTGAATGAGAGCAATCCTTTCTTCACGCTTACGTTGGCATCGACGGTTGCTAAGAACGGCCTACCTAAAATAATTGGACAAGCAGGGTGCTCTGCCATATCAACAACTAGAAAATCAGCAGGGACAAAGAACTTACCTACTTGTAATGGCACATCGTCTACCATCCCTTTTGGAATCACCACCGTATTGTTCGCCATGTAAAGCTTTGCATCCACCGGCTCTAGGGGACCTATCTTTATCTTGTGCCATATAGTTAGTGGCATCATGCTAACACTAGCGCCCAAATCAACCAAAGCATTAAAGCGATATTGACCTAAGCCTATAGCGATAGAAAACTTACCTGGGTTCGCCCGCTTCTCTGGTAGCTCCAATCTGTTGCACTTCTCTGTGATCTCAGCAATCGATCGCTTCTTACCTAGTATGTCCTTAAGGAACCTCACATATGATGGCATCTCATCAAGTGCTTCGGTGAATGGAATTGAAACATTAAGCCCTTGAAGCATCTTCACGAATCGCTGAAATTTCTTTTCCACCGGGTCCTTAACAATTTTCTTTGATGGGAATGGCAACACCTTCTTCTTCCCTACGGCTGGAGTTGAGTCGACATCGACTGGATGGGGGTCGATATCGACTGGAGGAGTCGATTTCTGTGGTAATTCAGCAACTGTGTCGACATCGAGTTCAGTGGCCTCGACATCGGTATCACCCTGGTCGATATCGACTGGGGTATCGATATCGATGTCTGTTCTGGGCCCTTCTCCTTCGCTTTTTGCTCGGGCGTTCGCAATTGACGCCCACTCCTTAGATTCATGGCCATTATGTGTCCAGTAGTTTTGCCCTTTTGGTTGAGCACAATAGATCCAGGCAGTGATCCTGACGGTTTGGGTATTTGTTCCGCCAATTGACCCATTTGGGTCTCCATGTTGTGTTTCCAAACGTCGATCTCCCCGAGCCTAGAGTTGATACCCTGCAGCTGAGTATGAATGGAGTTTTTGGCTTGTTTGAACTCAGCATGGTTCCTCTACATCTCATCAAGAATGATCTGCAGGTCATCCTTCCTTGGTTCGCGCTCAGGGTGCCCTGGTGCTCTATAAGGTGGGGGATCCCTTTGATGTTGTGATTGATAGAACCGTTGATCTCCCTAATACAACTGATGGCCCCCTCCATAGGGGCCTCTCATCCATTTGGCTTCCTCATATTGCTCCGCAATAGATACTTGCTCAAGATGTGGACAGGCACTAGTGTTATGCCTTGTTGAGCTACATTTCTGACAAGGGTGATTGTTACTGAGGAATCTAACTTGCTTTTGAAGGCGGCGTGTTTGATCGTTGTGGAATTGTTGCAACACATCAGGATCAATCTCCTTTGGAGGCTCATAAAGTGGCATAGATGGGGCAGGCCTTGAGTCATAGGCCGCAGCAGTCTCATATGTGTTATCAAAGTTGTCTAGAAAAAAGATCAAGTGAACAAATGAAGGTCACCAGCCTCTCAATTGTCTCCTAGGCCTCCGTTGGTGTGAGCTCAATGTACCGATAGGAGGTGTATGAGTTGATTCTCTCCTTATTTGGCGCATCAAGGGAGTTGTAAAATATCTCCTGGATGACATATAGTAATTGCCCATGCGTCGGGCATGATCTCAGCAAGTCCTTAAAGCGCTCCCACACATGTGCCAACGTCTCACCAGGCTTTTGTTTGAAAGTTGTGATCCTTTTCCACAGCATCGCCATTTTAGATGGAGGAAAGAACTTGTTTAGGAATGCATCCTTCACCTCTGCCCATGTCCTCATCGAGCGTGGAGCCAAACTTTCTAGCCATTGTAATGCCTTCCCTGCAAGAGACCATCGAAAAGACTTTAGTCTAACATACTCTAAATTTACACCGTCAACAATAGTTTCACATAAGTCCATAAAAGTAGAGATATGTTGCAGGGGGTATTCATTAGGTCTTCCTTCAAAAGTGTTTCTTTTAATTTCAGACAGGAAGTTAATCTTTATTTCATAATTAGATGGAGCAATTAAAATAGCAGATTCAGGAACATGTAGCGGCGAATGCATGTATTGCATCGCCGTCTGTGGATACTGATTGAGCCTCTCCTAGGCTTGTCTGCACGCATCCTCCTCTCTATTAGCGAGAGCTCGCTTTGTAGCAGCGGCGGCCCTTTCATCAGTGATTGTAGCATTGTGGTCCTTTATTTCCTTCCTCAACCTCTCAATGGTCTGAGCCCGTGTCTCGTTATCCGCCATGATTTGAATAGCTCTGTTTCGAAGGTGGAAGTAACGTTCCGGCTCGACAAGACTCTCTAAGATAGGTTCGCGATCAGAGCGTCGCATAAACCTGCAAAATAAGCACTAAAAGCAAATCGTGAGAAAACTTAGGTGGTGATTGATTGCCTCCCCGGCAACGACGCCAATTTGTTCGTTTAGGGGAGGGTGTTCCGCTTAAATAAAATATCAATATAAACTGAAACTAAGCTAACTCCCTTATCCAAGCAAATAAAATACAAGAATCCCTCCCGATGTAGTGGTAGGGTAATTCAGAATCGAATCCACGAGGTATGTCAGCGCTTCCTAAGATTGCAGTCACGATCAAATTACAACTCCAGGAGACACTCGATATCAAGGTGCTTGGTCGATATCGACCTCAGTTCTGGTCGATTTCCAATAGTTTCCTATAGAAGACAAAAGCAACAAGTCGACGTCGAGATGGTACTCGATATCGATGTTAGCACTCGATATCGACCTTTACAATCGAAATCGATGTCAGCAACAGTAACTGTAAACGAACCTAAATTTGTCGGAAAAGAAGTTCGAAGAACGTAGAATGGTGAGAGAAGTATGGACAAAATTAAAAACACAAACTTTTTATAACTTCTATAAACTTAAAGCCTCCAAGGTTGAGGATTTATGCCACAACGATAATCATGCAAGTCCTATTCCAAGTTTATGAAAGATGATGCATATCCGTCAAATAACTTTCGTTACCAACACTTAGGTGATTAGAGGCTCTCGCATAAAACCTAAGAATTACTATCCAATTTCATGACAAATTCAAATTCACAATATGATTGGCTTTCGCTTCAATAATGCAAATAATGAATCTCCTCAACTCTCGCAAAGGATCATGCATAGGATAGAAGACGGAATCGCACAAAACTCATACCTTTGATGCACAAACTTACATTGTTATCGTCGGGCTCACCCCGACCCTAGAAGTGGGTTGACTACTCGCGCTTCATCATTGAACTCATCATCATAATGGAAAAGAAACTACTTTATATTAAAACTCAAAAGAAAGAAAGTACACCGAACAAAGCCAAATCTCCGCTCTCGCTTCCACACAACTCCACTTGGCCTCTCTCTCTCTCTCTCGATTCTCTGCGTATCTATGTGTTTTTCTTGCTGTAATTGGATGCTTAGATCAGCCCTAATGGCCTCTAATTATAGATCTCTCACCTCGCTATCCAAGGATTTGAAAACCTATCTTTATTCCTAAGATAAACTTAAAACAAAGTAAAAACTAAAACTCCTAGGTAAATAACATAAAAGATAAAATGTCTGGTGTAGACATGATAGAAGATCTCGACTTTAGGATAAACTTGAACGCTTCGAATAGAATTCTATCAAAAACAGCGTCGGATCTTATCTGCAGTAGTGGTCGATATCGACCTTGATCATCGATTTCGACCCCATTTCTTCTTATCTCGAGCAGTCCTACTCGACCTCGGATTGACACTCGACTTCTATCAATTTGATCGATCTCGGCCACTCGATATCGACCTTTAGACATCGATATCGACCTTCTCATGTCGACATGCTCTGTTTCTCCTCTGCTCGATTTCTGGTACTCTGTTTCACTCGATGTCGAGTCTGTATGTCGATTTTGACTGCTCAGTAGACTTCGAGTTCTTTTTCCGCTCTTCTTCACTTGTCCAAATTCATCCATTTTCTGTCCCGATTTCTGCGAAAAAACATAAAAACTCGTGTAGACCTCTATATTTGACAAATATGCATAAACTACACTAATCTTATGATTTACCAACCAATATGCATGCAAATAATGTCAAAATGGACATAAATGTGCACAGAAAATATGGCAATTTGCGTGCACATCAGCTTGATATATGTTATGTTGTACAAATGTTGAGTCAATTTATACATGATCCAATGGATGAGCACTAAGGCGACCAAACATGTACTCATATACTTAAAAGGAGCACCTAAAAAAAGGTTGCTTCTTGCAAAGCACTCACAAATGCAGCTCGGAGCATTTTGTGATGCAGATTGACAAAGTTGCCCTATGACAAGGAAGTCCTTAGCTGGTTTCTGCATTCTCTTAGGAGATTATCTTATCTCTTGGAGAACTAAAAACCAATCCTATATATGTAGCTATGTGCTCAGCAGAATCTGAGTATAGAGCTATGGCAATGACATGTTGTGAGATCACATGGTTGGTGAGGTTACTAGCTTATTTGAATGTCACCATGAAGCTAGTTCATCTCTTTTGTGATAATCAATTTGTACTGCACATTGCTAGGAATCCGATATTCCATGAACGAACCAAGCATATTGAGAAAGATTGCCACTTGGTTCGAGAGAAGATGATAAACAAGTAAATTGATCTAGGTAATTAGATACCTACAAAAGAGCAACCAACAGACCTAGTTCTAATCAATACAATAAGTTGTTGAATAAGTTAGGAGTTGTCAACTAGTTCATCACTCCTAACTTGAGGGTGAGTGCTAAAGCAACGTGAGCTGAATTTGTAATTGACAACTGGATGTGTTGAACAAAAATGCGCAATAATCGTACAACACATTTTATTTGATTTTTAATATTTGAGTTCGACGCCTTTTGGTTATCCTCTTAATTCGAAGTCGTATTGATACCAAGATTTGAATGTTTTTGGTGATTTGGGCTGCACCCGAAATTTAGCGGGTTACCTACGTATCTCTTGGAAAAGAATCAAGCCTCACGTAGTTCATATTGTTTGAGTTTGTGTATTTTAATATTTTAAAGATTTTCATGCATCATTGGATCGTATTAGGACCCACCTTCTCGGAAGGGTAGCCCTAACATAAATCGCACTATCATATGCATGAGATTTTCTCGTGTATCACCCGAATAAATTGAGCACAACTTCTCGGAAGGGTTTCCCAACTTAACGGTTATCACTTACACGAAAAATCAAATATATTTGATTTAAATTTAATTTTAACCTCTTTTTCATTTTAAAAGTGAATTTAGAGGTTAGCGACTGTACCCGACATATTTTTGAGACTTAATATCGGGTTACCTACGTAGCCGTTTTTACGGCGTCAAGTCTTTACGTAGTTCTATACGGTAAACCAATTTGATTTTTGGATCGGCGATTGTACCCGACGAGCTTAAGCTTTATGTCGAGCTACCTACGTACCCGTTTGAACGGGATCAAATCACTCGTAGTTCTTTTAAGAGGAACAAATTTGATTTAATTTGAAATGGGCGACTGAATCCGATATATGTTGAATTTGATACCGGATTTCCTACATAACTCATAAAAGAGTATCAAGTCTTACGTAGTTCTTTTTTACAACCTCATTTGATTTTGGTCATGTGATTGAATCCGAGAAACATATGTTTTTACCGGATTTCCTACGTAGCTCGTAAAGAGCATCAAATCTTAACGTAGTTCTATACGGGAAACAATTTGATTTGGTTTTGACCTCATATTCATTTAAGAGTGAATTTAGAGGTCCACGACTGTACCCGATATATTTTTTAGGATTTAATATCGGGTTACCTACGTATCCGATATGAGGCGTCAAGTCTTTACGTAGTTCTATACGGGAAACAATTTGATTTGGTTTTGACCTCATATTCATTTAAGAGTGAATTTAGAGGTCGACGAGTGTAGCCGATATATTTTTAGGATTTAATATCGGGTCACCTACGTAGCCGATATGAGGCGTCAAGTCTTTACGTAGTTCTATATTAGAACCAAGTTTAATTTGGAAAAATTCGGTCCAAGATTTTGACTCCGTTTTTTGTTTAGGAGCTGATTTTGAGATCGACCCACTGAAATAAACCGGCGATGAAATTTTACGAGTTTGACTTTATGATTTTTTTTGGATAAACCCAATTTTCAATTTTATGCCAATTATAATTCCTATATTTTTGTGGGTCAATTTCGTAATTAAACATATTTTTTTTTACCAACTGTGTCCGAACATGTACGTTTGAATCTTTGTAATTGGAAACACATATTCTTTGAGTTGGCATTAATATTTTGGATGGGCCAAGACCCAAATTAAATTTAAATACATTTCCCTCTTTCTTTTTTTTTTTATTTAGCCCACTTAATTCTCAAACTCAGCCCATCATTTTCATTTTTTTTTTTGGGAATTACTACTAAATACCCCACTTTGATAATTGGTTTACAAAAATACCTAGGTTTGAAAACAATTGCATCAATATATGGAAATTTGCAAAAATACCTTATTTAATTATCAAAACTACCCACCACCCCCAAAAAATAGAAAAAAAAAGTTAAATATTTTAAGTATTTTTCATTTTTCTTATATTTTAAAATTATTTTAAATAATTAAATAATAAAAAAAACTGAAATTAAAAAAAAAAATTCTCAATCCCAACCCAATCCCTTCTAACAGGATAGCCTAGCCCTGACCGACTCAATCCCTAACCAAAAACACACAAGAGCAGCCCCAACCCTAAGTCTCCGGCACTCATCCCCAACCCCAAGTCTCCGGCGCTCGGACCTGAGCCCGCGTCTCCGGCTCCGTCGCTACGCCTACACTCCAGCGCCCCTGACCAACCCAATCCCAATCCCTAACCAGAACACACAAGAGCAGCCCGACTGTCGCTACCTTCACCCTCCGTCGCTGCGCAAGCACTCCGGCGCAATCCGGCTCCGGCCTCGACCCCAAGAGCAGACCAACCTCCGGCTCCATCTCCCGCCGATTATAATTTAGTGGTTATAATTTAGGTCAAAATCGTATCTTTACTCAATCTCCCGCCGATTATTGATCATATCCTGTCAATGTTCATATTTGGGATTGTCAAGAACAATATTCATCCTGTCAATGTAATAATATTATGATTTCAAGATATATATTGACAATCCTTTTGTAAATATGGTTAATAATCCTAAAGATATGATCTACCGTATCTTCAGCGATTCTCTCCTAGATTATAGCTTCAATCCTGTCAATGTACATCCGCAGCTTTGTCACTATAAACATTAATCATGTCGTAGTGAACGAATAACTTTGTCATCTTGGACATGCCTTTAATTTCTAGTTATGGTAGGATAAAATCGTATATTTTTTCTCTTCCCTATTATAAAATCCATCATGTCAGTATTAACTTTTAGCCTTGTCATAAAAAACATATATCCTGTCAACAAAAAATTTGTTCCTGTCAGTATTAATTCTCTTACTAAGGCAATGTTTTTCATCCGGCTACTTTTATTATTTTTAAATTTCTGAGAAAAAAAATTAAAAACATTATTTTAATGTATATTTGATTTTTTTATATATTTTTTAACTTTTCTTTTAATTCATAAATCTCCTTTTAATGATTTTTACATTTAAATTTAAAGGTAAAATCAGTCATTATTTTTTAGCACAAATGACCTATTTTTTAGCACAAATGACCCACCTATCCTATTTTTGCTATTCTCAGAAAACTGGTATACTTTTGCAAAACGAACACCGATTTGGTGTATTTCTGCAAATGGGTCTTTTTTTTTTTCTTTTGTTAACTCAGCCCCAATTCTTCGTTAACTCAGTCCAGATCTTTTTTTTTTTCCTGAATATGCCGCAACCCTTGAACCCTAGAAACTTCCGCCGTCAGACCCATGAACCTCTAAGCTACACCAGATCCAGCCATTCTCAGGGCAAATCCGACCGCGCTAGTCATGAACCTCGTCAAATCTGGGCATCCCTGTCCATCAATGGTAAAAATCCTCATCAGAAATCAAAGATTATGGGAGATATTGAGAGAAGCCTCAAGAATAAAAAGCGAATTCAAATCGCTGTCAATGGCGATTTCAGAGTGCTTAAGTGGAAATTCAAGTGGGAGATTCAAAGAAAGCGAAAGATCTGGACTCCCGATCGGAGGAGAATGACGGGCGATAACATTAGCGACACTTTGAGGTGGCGCTGGTGGCTGCGGTTCTGGATTTGGCGGCGGAGTGTATGGGTCTTGGGGCGCTCAGTGTTCCCGGTTGCCTCCCTTCGTCTCCCTCTCCTTTGGCGTATTGTGCCTCGGCGCTTTCGGCCCCCACGCCTGAGCTTGTTCTGGCTGTCGGCTGCAAGCTGATGTCGGGCTACATGAATCTTAATATCAGGTGGTCTCAAACCTCTGAAATTACTTTCTATAATAGCACTTGTGCTCTTGACCTTATGAAAATCGACCATGTTTCCATCCAGTCATCGATTAGTGTTGGATCTACTCTTCAACATGAAACTTTGATTAATAGCTTTGTTTTAAATCACTGCCTATCTATTTTCTACCCCTGTTTGTGTTCCTATTATTGCATATATGTGATTACTATGTGGAACGGGAAAGCAGACATCGAACATGCCTTGTGGTGTAGAAAAAAGAAAAGTGATGAACCCATGAAAACATTGACCCAAACGACAGATCAAAACCATGCGAAGCCAAGATCTAGGTATCCCCTATATTTTGAAACTCTTATACCCAAGATTCCATGCGCAAGTAGAACCCCAAGAATTACTAGATCGAATGCCTGTCTGAAACAAGGTAGAGTGAAAACCCCGTTGGTGAACCAAAATTCTTATTTTTGCCGTAGGTTTATGTTTTATGTGTTTGTTGTTCTTGTTTGTTTTTCATTGAAAGCTCGTTTTACTCCGGTTTTATTTTATCTTGCCTCTGCTGCGATCTTGTTGGTGTTTGCTATCCTTTGTTTTTTCTCTCTTCTGCTCCGATCATGTTGTTTGTTGCTGCTATGTTGTTCTCCTCAGTTGGAGTTTGAACCTATTGTCACCAAACTTGTGCAACCTGAAGAAGTTTATTTTGGGATACCCTGCACCCATGTCGAACCCATTTGAACCCATTCAACAATATCTTGAACAAAGGAACATTGAAAAGGAGGCTACCACCATTCGCTCTCCCTTGTATTATAATGAAGCATAGATGCTCCTGGTTCTTATTGTTGGATGCCTTGTATGTGTGGAAATGTATTTTTCGACTTGCTCTAGGGTTTGTTTTCATTGACAAGTGCAGATCTGAACTTGGGAGACTCAAAGTGGTGACGAAACCGCAACCATTATACAAATGGTCGAATCCCAATATGAACAACAGCATGACCCAAGTGGCCATGCACTACCAACTGAAAAAAAGGAAAAAGACCAAAAACAAAGACACTACAGGAAAAAAGAGAAAGTTCACCTGTGTGTACTATTGTGGTGTAGTGTGTATAATTTTATGCACCTGTGTGTACTATTGTGGTGTAGTGTGTATAATTTTAAAGTTTTGGATGAGTGTTGATGACAAAGAGAAGAAATTTGACACCAGGGGAATACTTCCCAAGACCAAATTATTTAAGAACAATAAAGAAAAATTGAAAAGATCACATGATGCAAAATGTGATTATAGAAAAGGCTCGCTAACATATGAAATCATGGAAAAAAGAAGCAAAACAGACATGATAACAATAACAAAAACCAGTCCAGGATGAAGATCTGTACGTGGAACTGCTGCGGTATTGGAAAAAGAAATCTATGGACTGAAATTGAAATCTTTTGTAAGATTAAAAGTATTCAAATAATGGCCCTATTGGAAACGAAAACTGAGGTCCAGCCCCGGGATGCAACCTGGCGTAAGGTTGGTTTCGACTCGATTTGCTGGACCCCTGTTCGGGGCCGTTCGGGAGGGATTTGTGTACTATGGAAAGAGTATCAATTGACAAGCGGAAAGATCTCAATCATTGAAAAAGATGACCGCTTCACCTCTCTCCTCCTCGAAGACAACAATTCCGGAATAAAATGTGTGTGTTGCATTGTCTATGTTCTTGCACAAGAAAATGAAAAAACTATATTTTGGCAAAGACTTACGGACTACATCCAGATGATTGATCTCACAGTCCTCGTTATGGGAGACTTAAATGAGATCCAAAGCTCGTCAGAAAAATTGGGGGTTCTCTCCCAAACCCGTCTAGATTCAACCGATTACTAGAATTCAAGAACAAATGCGATCTTATAGACGTACCGACGCTAGGAAACGAATTCACATGGAGGAAAAATAAATCTGATACAAATAACATTTACGAAAAACTTGACAGAACTATCGTTCAGGATCAAGTACTCCAATGGTACCCGAATATTGTCACAAAAAATTATGCTTTCTCTTCATCAGACCACTGCCCTATTTCGATAGAGCTTAGGGAAGATCGAATAAAAAAAGCAAGACCTTTTAAATTCAAAAAAATGTGGCTACAGAGAAAAGACTATCGAAATATCGTAATACAAGCGTGGAGATTACAATGTGCTGGATCCCATATGTTTCAAATAACAAAGAAAACCTAATTACTCAAAAGACTAACAAAAGAATGGAACAACTCTACGTTTGGCAATATCTTTAGACAACTTAAGGACATAGAAGAAAAACTAGCAAACCTCCAAAATAGAAACTGCAAGCCGCAACACAAACACACCGATGATTTTCAATTGCGACTAATAAACAAAAAGAACAAACTGATCCAATACCACAAATTGTATTGGAGTCAAAGAGCGAAAACAAAACATTTAAAACTTTCTGACACAAATTCTGGCTACCACCATAAAGTAGCTACTGGCTGCCGAAATAGAAAACTTATCAGGGAAATTATCACTCAGGAAGGGACAACGATTATTGGGGAAGATAATATTAGAAAACAAATTCGTTTGGAATTTGAAGAAAGATTCAAGGAAGAAAGCATTGATCAACACATACTTCAAGACTACCTTGAACTAATAGACACAGAAATCACTCAACAAGAGAATGAATTCCTCACAAAACCCGTTACAAACAATGAGGTTAAGAAAGCCTTCTTCTCAATCGGAAAAGATAAGTCTCCCGGACGTGATGGAATGACAGCCGAATTCTACCAACAATATTGGGACATTGTGGGACCTTCCATTATCAAAGCGGTTAAGGATTTCTTCCATTCTGGAAGAATGTTAAAACAAATTAACCAAACCTTCATCTCGCTGATCCCGAAATGTGAAAACCCGAGAACAACAAACAACTACAGACCAATCAGCCTTTGTTCCACTCTCTATAAGGCTATTGCAAAAATCCTCGCGGACAGAATTAAACCGATATTAGGAAGAATAATTCACCCTTTGCAAGGAGCATTTATAACGGATAGAGCGATTCAGGACAACGTACTTATTGCACACGAAATTTTCCACTCCTTTCGGTCTAGGAAAGGACGTGATGGATGGATTGCCGTCAAACTTGACATGGAAAAAGCATATGACAGAGTTAACTGGGATTTCTTGATGGCTATTCTGACAAAATTTGGTTTCTGTCATTGCTTTTGTGACTGGATTAAAGAATGTATCCAGACGGTGTCTTTTTCCGTCTTGGTTAATGATGAACCTACAGACACTTTCAAGCCCCATAGGGGTTTGAGACAAGGAGACCCCATCTCTCCTTACCTATTCATTTTAGGTGCGGAGATCCTTGCAAGAAGATTACAACGACAAAGCGAAATATCCCAAAACACAATTGGTTTTAAGATATCTAGAAACGGCTCCTCGATTCCATTCCTCTCCTTTGCTGACGATATCATGATCTTCTCCAAAGCGACCCCAGAGGCATGCCAAACGGTGAAAAATATACTCGATGAATATTGTGCGATATCTGGCCAAAGAGTTAATTTTCAAAAATCGGCATTCCAAGCTACAAGAGGAATAACTCCTGACCGAAGACAACAAATCCAATCCATCTTACAGATCTCAAACCAAGCAACTCTAGAGAAATATCTCGGATGCCCGATCATAAATGGTCGAGTGAACAAGCACACATTTGAAGAAATTTTTGGAAAGTCTAAAAATCAACTTTCAAAGTGGAGAGCAAACGAACTAACCCGACAAGGAAGAGCAGTTCTGATTAAAGCAAATCTAGATATGGCTGGATATTGAGGGAAAGCTTAAGGAGAAATGTACTCTAGACCAAATAGATGAGAAAGCAACGGTTAGTGAATTCATTGAACCAAACAGAGTATGGAACAAAAACAAATTAGCAGAGGTACTCCCTACGGACTTGGTAGACAAAATCTTGGAGATTCATATTCCAGTGACTAACTTCGAAGACAGATTATACTGGACCCCTAACAGACATGGATGATTTTCTACTGCTAACGCCTTAGATCATATTACGAGGACCAGATGGGGAATTACTGACCAAATTGAATGGATTTGGAAAATTGATTGCCCTCCAAAGATAAAAAAAACTTTCTCTGGAAAAACCTCTTAAACGGAACCCCAACGAAAACCAGATTACAAAGCAAGGGAGTCCATGTCCCTATCAACTGTCCTCTCTGCGACCATATTAAGGAGGATGCTACGCACATCTTCTCTGAGTGTCGCATTACGCTTGAAATGATAAGAATAATGGATAGACAGATTGAACAAATTATCCAAAATACGGAAAAAGAGAACAAACTTTATAAGAACATCATCTCAAAGATTTTCTCTAAGCTTTCGTCGGAGCAAAAATCAATCCTAGCTTTCTCCCTATGGGGAGTTTAGACAATGAGAAACAGGATACTCTTCGACAACAACGACATAGGTAAAATGGAATATTGGTTAAAATATATCAAACAGTATAGAACGACATGGAAGGAAGCACAATTAAAGAAATAAAAAGAGGACATGGACAACATAAGACCAAACTCCCGCCAAATAAAACCGAAAAATCCGAAAATGGTTAAATGGAAGAAGCCTCCAAGTGGTGTTGTCAAGCTCAATTTCGATGGCGCAAAGATCGGCTCTGGTGAGGCTGCGTCCGGCTTTGTCATCCGGGATGACAGTGGCGTAGTCTTGTTGTGCGGCGCTCGTGCTCATGGGAAGGTCTCTGTCGACCGTGCGGAGTGCTTCGGTCTCCTGACTGGCCTCCAGGAAGCGGCGAAACGAGGTTTCTCTTGCCTGGAGGTGGAGGGTGACTCCCTAAAGGTGATCAGCGTCTTAAAGGGGATTTGGCGATGTCCTTGGGAAATCGAGGTGGCGGTCTATGATGCTCTCGGCCTCTGTCGGACATTTGATCGTGTCTCCTTCTCCCACATTTTTCGCGAGGGGAACCGGGTGGCTGATTCGCTGGCTCACGTTGGTCTCTCCTTGCAGTTCGTCGACGTGTGTGTTCCTGCCGAGTGCGCCGACGCCGTCCGTTTGGACGCTTTTGGGTGGTGGGTTAACCGCGGTTAATCCCCCAAATTATCGCCATGTATAAAAAAAAAAAAAAAAAAAAAAAGCTCCTTTTTCTTCTCTGTTCATCTTCCTTTCCTCCTGCCTACAAAGGAGTGTTATAGTGTTTTTCGAGAGCAACCACAACGCCCGATTGACATGCCACCTTGAAGGCTTGGAGCACTGGCTTTGTGCAATTACAACGGAGGAGGGTGAAGCGAGGGCGAAGCGAGGGCGGAGCGGGTCTAGTTTCAGCAGCCCGGAACAAGCCTCCGCCAATTGGAGATGTCGAGGGTTTGCACGAAGAAAGGGTGCAGCAAGTCTGGTTTTCTCCTCTCCCTTGCGATTGTCCCCTAATTTGGATGATTTGGGATTTGAGAAATCATCTAGGGTTGATTTTTGATACTTTGTAATTTGGGATTTTTGCTTAGGGCGTTTGGATTGGCGGAATTCCAGGCTTGGAGAGTCTAGCAACGGCCAAAGGTTATCCGAATCCGAGCACTTTCAGAAGAGGACCAGCGAAGCAAGGATTCGTCTGAGCTCTCCTCGGTCTCTTGGCTTAGGTATGTTAGATTTACCTCCTTTCCCCTATTTTCTTTTTACTGGATTGAAACACCAGTTCATGCTAGGCATAGGCTGATTTGGATTTGTTCAAGTTCCAAACAACTAGATTAGCTCCCTTCTCTTTTCCCCTTATTTGGGTTGATTTTGGTGTCCTGGGACGGAAACGAAGAGGACAACCCAACCCAAGAAATTTCCCTGGGTTCTAATTTGTTTAGGCTCAAGGTTGCTCTTTTTTTTTATGATTCTTCTAGATGTGCAGTTTGACATGGATTTGCGCTCAACTCAAATTGATTTAGTTCGAAACTCGAATTTCAATCTCTGAATTTATCTCATGAGTAACTGACATCATGGATCCCTGGCTGAATTTGTAGCATTTAGGGGTCCAGTTAAGTTGCAATTTGGTAGCAACCAGGATAATTTATGGGATTTGTTTTGATTGTTTTGATTGAGGGTTGGGACAACAGAGACAAATCTATTTTGCTTAAGCTATCATCTGATTTGTTATGTCTGCTTTTAGGTAGTCCTTTCTTTTGATACATGAACCAGTTTCAACTTTCTGGTGATCAAAAGCCTCTAGGAAAATTTCGGCAGCACCTCGTTCCTTGAGGATCGATTCACGCCTGGATCAAGTGCAGTGGCAAGAGTTGAAACTCTCGAGCCGACTACGAGCTAACTCTCGACCTACTATGAGGCGACCCCTAGGCGAAAGTGAAAACTTTCAGCCTACTATGAGGTCATCCCCTAGGTGAGAGCTTGTGAATCTAAGGTTTTGATCCTCCATCTTCTTCAACTCATTTTCTTTAACCTGCCAACAAAAAAAAGAAGTGAGGATATATACCCTCTGTTTTGGTGTTCAAATAGCAGCACTGATGGAGTCCTCCTTCTTCTTCTTTGCTGATTGTTTTTTTGTTTGGTCTGTGGTTGAAGGTGCACCCAGAGGAGAAGAACACTTGTGTTTGTTGCTTCCTTCTGTTTTGCAGACGAAGTGCCAGGAGGGAGGAACAACTGCTTCCTTTTTGGTTTTGCAGTTGAATCCTAAAAGGAAGAAAAGCACCCCGGAGCCAGCCATAATGCCCTTTTCTTTTATAGGGTGAATTGGGAGTAGTTACTTGATAACCACCCACTTCTCCACTTTGCATTTACAATTTTTTTTCTTTTGTGTAACCTCTATTGTTCTCCTGTACTCAACGTCAGTTTCACTTTTGTAGCAATTATTTATATTTGGATTGGGCCTTTATCTGATTTCTTGGGCCTTTGTAAAACAACTTGCATTTTTTTTATATGCTAGATTTTGACAATGGACCCAAATTAAATTAATCACAATTTAATACATGATTAATTTAATATGAAATCGATAATATTTTCAAAATTGCGAAAATTTACCCTCCAACAGCATGTGTGTTAGTGTAACTGAATAATGCCAACTAGTGCCTTGGTGAATAAGCAAAACACTTGCCTCGATCATCTTTAGTATAAATAGAGAATCCATTGTATTCATTCAACAACTTTCAAAGTAATGAAAATTTCTGTTTTTCTAAGAGTTCCACTTATTCCCTTTCTCTTTGTTTGAGTGATCTTGAGTGTTCACTCGATCTGTTGAATCAACAATTGGGTTGCAAGTCTAGACGCCGAGGTCAAAGTGAGAATAGACCTATCTATGAACTCGTGGCCTGGCGGGTCCTTGTGGATTGTATTCGTTGTAAACACAATTCATCTCTATACCTCTACACATTCACATTTTTTACACACATCTCCAATCTCCATTAAGTTTTAACATTCTCCAAATTTTCCCTCTCTTTCAACGTTTCAATGGCAAATCAAAATAAAGAAGCATCAACTACAAATCTTTGAGATAACCCATTTTCGAAGCATTTTCGTCGAGGAGAGAAAATTCTCGGTAATGATTATTATATGGTTGCTTGTTGACATTTTTCTTAGGGTTATAAGATGAGGAACAATTTGAGATATGTCAATCTAAGGGAGTACATTGAGGTTAAGCACCCCGACAAGTTCAGTGACAAATGACAAAGGCGAACCTAGTCGCTCGTAAAAGTTGTAGTTCCTATATACTTTCGTTTTAAATATCATGTTGTTGTAATGTTTCCTCATAAGTTATGATGATTAGTAATAAATTATCATTCTTCTATTATTGAATATTGTTCACGAATAATATTTATTTATCTGAAAAAATAACATTCATAAATTATTAAATAGATCAAATATTATTTCAAAGAACACACCTGAAAAACCAACTAGTCATTAGACTTAGACCCGATGAGTCCAATGTTAAAAAATTGGCCAACATCTAGTGGTCGGGGTGTGTGATTTTGTGTGGTTTTCTATTCTTATAAATACCCCATGACCCACCCATTAACCAACAGCTATAGGTCGTCTTTAAATACTGGTTCACAAAGGGTCCCTTCCAAGATGATGAAAGTTGTCAAGCCATGTGCAACTTCTGCAGAACGGTTTACAATCATCTCAAGAGACACAACTATGTAAACTATAGAAGGCATATAAAAAAACAAGCACCCCAAGAAGCTCAGGATAACGAAAGGGCAGATGCAATTAAACGGGTACACATCTTCTTCCTCCCATCATGCTGACTTATTTCATTATTATTTCCAAAGCAGTAGTGATTCATTTGCTGAAATGATAGATGCGGAGGGTTTAACTTATAAAATTTCACATCGCTTAGTATTTAATGATAATTGTTAGCATATTTAAATGTGATTTTAACAGTTTTACAAGAATACAAATTGACACAAAGAGTTTTTTCAATTAATTTTGACGATGCCTCCGCGAACGTGCCCTTTATTGAAGAATTAATTCAATATTATAGCCCCCGGAGCAGAGGAACATTTTTTCACATCCATTGCGTACAACATATATATTTTAAACTCTGTAAGATTAAACAACTCCATGATCTATGGAAGGCCTTTTGTAGACAAAAACAAGGTAAGACTAAATAAGTTTCCTAGGGATGTTTCCACTCAATGGAACTCCACTTACTTGATGATTCATGAATCTTATTTGTATATAGAGGTTCTAGCTGCTTTTGTCGCCTAATACATTGAAGGGGCCAATGTTTTTGGTGAAATTTGGGTGACGGCTAGAGACATCATTCATTTTTTAAAGTATTTCATGATGCTACCCAAACTTTTGGTCATGGTTATACTCCTACTTAATTCACACTTGTTTTATTTTTGCAAAATGAACATTGCAATAACCCTTCACGACGGATTGCGGACTAGAACTGTCAATCTGCCATGTCGTGGCGGAGATGAGGGCTAAGTGGTTACACTACTAAACAATCATTCATGATGTTTTCCTTGTATCAACGTGTTTTGACCCAATTAATGCTTTTCAATTGAGCCCGTCTCTAGTAAAGATTTTGCATTTTACATCTTAAAAACATTTTAGATTTGAGTGTGTATATATATACACATCTTAAAAACATTTTAAAAACATTATATATATATATATATATATATATATATATATATATATATATATATATATATATATATCGGATTGACTCCGGTGAAAACCCCAAATTGTAGTAAAAACCGTGAGGACTACTTTATAGCTTGGTTTATTTGAAACCTATGCTAAAAACCTCAATTACACAGTGACTTTACAACTCAGTTCAACCTAAAAATCGTGCAAAAAACTCCAGTTTTAAAATAACACATGATTTTATAGATCGGTTAAGCCTAAAAAAACCGTGTTGAAAACTCATGTATTAAAATCACATAGTGACTTTATAGCTCGGTTTTATTCAGAACCGGGCTAAAATCTGTGATCTTATAGATCGGTTCTATTCTTTAGCGGGCTATAAAACTAGTGAACCGGGCTAAAAAGTCGGTCCTCACAGGTTTTTACCGCAATTTTGGTTTTCACCGGAGCACATCCCATATATCGGATTGATATATATATATATATTATCATGATAAATTTGAGCATTTTCTTAGTTAATAATATCAAATATATTATTATGAATATATAAACGGAAATTCTAATCGCAAGGTGAAATTTCTGTTAATTTATTGCACAATTGGTCCAACGACCAAATTGGCTAATGGTCTCATCGACCTTTTTAAAGTAAACAAAAAATACACTTTTTAGCCCGGATCTTATCACAATCGAGCTAAAAAGTTGGTTGTATAGTAGCAATTGGTCATTGTGACTTGTTTTACTTTTTAGCCTGGAAGCAACGACCTGTTTTACTTTTTAGCCAGGTTCTTACCAAGAATGGAGCTAAAAAGTATTGACCTGTTTTTTTAAGGCACTTTTTAGTTCGGTTCTTATCAGTAACTGAGCTAAAAGGTCTTGACCTAACTTTTTAGCCCAATACTTGTCAATAACCGGACTAAAAAGTATCTTTTTTGTCTTGCTTATAAAGCATTTTTACCTTGTTCTAAAAAACAATCCCCTATATAAAATATGTTTTTGCAGAAAACAACTCCATTAATTACGAATATTCATTAGGTAATAAAAATATATTGTATATGAATTACGAATTCAGAGTATTTCATAAGGGAAAAATGGTGGGATATTCGCTGTTGTGAAATATGACATTCTTTATAGAAAACGTTAATATTATAAGTTATATATTTAGTGATATTCCTCGTTTGTTATCGTGAATCTGTGATATGTATACTAACGTCGTCTTGATGTTTTATTTTGATATATTCTTTTTAAGTATAATATAAATTCTATAAAATATTAAATATTTTAGTAAATTTTAAATAATTTTATAGTTAATAGTATTAATTATGAAATTATTTAGAATTATTTATAAAATTAATATTTTATAAAAAATTAACTTTTAAAAAAATATATAAAAACGTCAAATATCAAATACTTGATTCATGATATATACCGGGCAGTGTATATATATACTAAGGTGATAGTAGTAAAAAAAAATCATCAATTTCATATTTTCTTTTAAAAACATATTTTTTAAAACGCAAAAACTAAATACATCACAAATTAGTATTTAGGGTATCACGTCGATATGAACGTAATATACTAAACCTTTATTTACCTTCAATTTTCAATATTTACCTACACGTCAATAAATATGACACCACATCAATATTGCATTTGCTAATATGACAACATCCTACAAATGATATGGACCAATGGAATGGTAACATTAGAGTCACAGTTAACAAGATGAATCATTAATTTATAATTAAGGTGGTGGGTTAGCATGTTCCATACCATCCAAATTCATGCTTTCTTAAAAAAAAAAGGCAAATTGCAAAAAATAGCATGAACTTTAAGGATAGTTGCATCTTATGGCACGGACTTTTAAAAATTAAAAAATAATCAACAACTTTGGTGGGTCATTGAATCCGTTGGCACAAACTTATGAAATATTTAAAATAATCACCAACTTTGATCTGGTTGCATTCAATAGCACATCTATTTTTTTTAATATCACCTCTTATTAATATTCTTTTAAAAAATTATCTTATTTTTTTTATAAAGATACCCATATTTCATTTTTAAAAATAATTTATTTTCATTATTCAATTTTAAAAATAATTTATTTTAGAAAAATACTAATTTTTACCTTTTTTAAATCACCCCTTGTTAGGCATGAAACTAGAAATTAAAATTCGGGTGGGCTAGATAGGCTATATTTTTCTTATACACATAATTTTTATTAATAAAACCCTTAATTTAACAAATAATTGGATATATTTTTTAAAATTTCCTTTAATTTTTACCTATTATTTTATTTTTTAAAAATGGGATGGCCTGGAGCGAACCCCAGCATGACCCACGGTCCGTGACTGCCCATTGCTAACTTAATCACATTTTTCAATTTTTTTAACCCACTCATAATTTTCAAAATTTTAAAAACCCAATTTTCATGTTTATAAACTCAATTTCGATTTTTTTCTAAAACAACATTTAAAAAAATTGTGATATTATTTAAATTTATATATTTTCAAGAAACTAATTTTTCATTTTAAATACATTACTTAGTATTTAATTTTTGAAAAAAAAGTGATTTTATGAAGTGAATATAATTAGTTTTTTTAACCAGGATTAAATAATGAAGGTATTTAAAGAAAGGAAAAAAGTAGTACTTTCGAAAATAAATTATATTTTAAAAATTGAATAATGAAAATGTATTATTTTAAAAAATAAAATATGGATATGTTTATAAAAAAAAAATTGAAAATTGGGTGGTATTTTTGCATAGAATGTTACTAAGAGATGATATTAAAAAAATAGATGTGCTACTGAATGCAATCAAATCAAAGTTGATGATTATTTTAAATATTTCATAAGTTCGTGCCAACGGATGCAATGACCCATCAAAGTTGGTGATTATTTTTTAATTTTCAAAAGTTTCTACCGTATAATGCAACCACCCGTAAAGTTCATACTATTTTTGCAATTTGCCCTAAAAAAATGAATGATTTTTTTCATATTCAATCTTTAGTTAGATTATATTATTATAATGCACGAGTAGTTCCCCACCGAAAACAAATCGGAAAAAAAAATGAATGCACAAGTAGTTAGAAAATAACACTTAATTGACCATTAATTTGCATTATACAAGTACACCTTAGTTACAAGCACGTACCACTCGGGCAATTTATGTTAATTCTTAGCTTCATACCTCTCACACACATCATCCATAAACATGTTTCACAATTTATTTACATATTGCCCACCTATATCTCAGTGCAGATCCTCTACTCCCTTCTATATTCCCTTCCCTACACCATAAAAATATTTTAACATTTATTTTATATTTAAAAAAATTAAAAAAATTATATTTATATTACTAATATATATTTTTATATATTTATAACCAATTTATTTTGAAAAATCATGTTTTACAATTTTTAAAAATTAAAAAGGCAATATTTAACATAATACAATTATTAAAAATTTTAAAACATGATTTTTGAAAATAAAATTTTATAAATATAAAGATGGATGTTATTAATATAAATATAATTTTTTTAATTTTTTTAAGATAAAATAAATGTTAAAATATTTTTGTGATGTAGGGAAGGGAGTATATACATGTAACAGGGGATCTCCACTGGCTATATCTATATATGGGACATGTATTAGCCACGTCGAGGACGAACCATAGTCTTAAGTGGGGAAGCCATCTCGGATGAGAGACCCAACACTTCTGAGAGGTCAATCGGATCTGGACCCAATCCAGAAAACTCGAACTCATGTAGCAAACTCCCCACCCAAAAGGTAACCGTGGTGAGCCCGAGAGACTTCCCGGGGCAAGATCGCCTACCCGACCCGAATGGTGCGAGCCTTAGATCTGAACCCATTATGCAGAAGTCCATGTCCTTTTCATTTTGGGTTAGGAACCTATCAGGGGAGAAGTTGAGTGGATTGGCCCAAATTTTGGGGTCACGTGCGATGGCCCACATGTTGACCATGGCGGTGGTCCCGGCGGGCACGTGATGACCATCGACGATTGTGTCAGTTACAGAAAGGCGGGCCCAGGAGAGGAGTGGGCCCGGCGGGTGGAGGCGGAGAACCTCTTTGATCACGGCGTGTAGGTAGCGGAGAGATGGGAGGTCGGACTCCATCAACGGTCGAGATCTTCCGACGACTCTGTCGAGCTCTTCGTGGACGGTTGATTGGATATCGGGGTGAAGGATCATTCTTGCTAGCACCCACTCTATCATTGCTGCCACTGTGTCCGTTCCTCGAAATATCATCTCCTGCATCAATATTTTATTTTTAATTTTGCTTCAAACTTCTGTGTAAATAAAAAGACAGTCTCGATGCGATTGAGGAAACACTTCCAGTGTTTTGAGTTTATGTATTCAGTAAGATTATATATACTCAATATACATTCACACGAATGAACGAATTTTAAGTACGTTTGAACTTCAAATTGACACATACTAGTATTCACCATTAAGTACATGTGAAATTAAAAAAGTAACGAACTTATATTTGATCTGATATATGCACGGATAGATCTATGTTAGATCCGTCCGTTGTCAATTTTTTTTAAAATTTCAACTTTATTTGATTTTAAAATTTAAAACATGAACGCATCATAGATCCGTTTGTGTTATTTTTCAAAATCGAACGGAATTATAATCTATTTGTGTTATTTTTCAAAATTTTCATAATGATTATTGAACACGTGTCAAATTATGGGACAAATAAATAGTAAATTTGTTTTTATATAAGTGTATATACCACCTTATTTGGGTGCATTATGCGCTTCAAAAGATCCTATTTATATTTTGTACCTTCTCTTACCAATTAAATGGAAAATCCTTTCATTTCTGTGTTTTTTTATGTACTTTGTGTATAAAAAATCAACACACCTCAAACAAATGAAAAAAAGGTGGAAAAGGTTTTTTTTTAAATAAATTAGTATTTTAACATACGTATTTAACAAATTTGTAAGCGCGTTCATTTGACATGATATATTGTTTATAAAAATATAACTAATATTTGGAAAATGAATTTGTTCTCCACTGTCAATGGAAATCCTTGAGACTCTCTAGTGGACACTCCAGGATTCTTTGATTCTTTTTCAACATATTCTCTCGTTGAAACCTTTTTAGTCCTTTTTTTTTTGGTTCAATTTTAGTCTTTTTTTTTTAATATTGAGGATAAACACACTTTGTATGTAATAAGTCGAGATGTATAATTAACAAGTTAAATTTTAATTTTTTAAATTAAGAGAAGGGATAAGAGATCGAATTTAAAACTTTTTATTAACCTCTTTTACTTTTTACTGTTACATCATCCTAATAGGAGTAGACCCTTCTAGTCTTATTGGTATATATTGGAGTACTTTGAACATATCTCTCTTTAGAATTTAAATATCAGTATAAATCCAATAGTTATATAATCGTCCATGGATAATATGTTGTGTTTCTACAGCCGATTTTTTTAACAGTAAAAAAATAATATTGTTTATTTTATCATTTAAATAAAATAAAATTAATATGGAATGAAAATATATTGTCAAGAAATACTAATTTATAACACAAATTAAAATTAAAAAAGCTAAATAATACTAATTTATAAAACAAATATATGAAATTAATATGCTGAAATGAATAAATCATAGTAAAATTATTTTTCACAAAAAGCAAAATAACACAAATAGGAATTTTAATTTTTCCCGAATCTTGTTAAGGGTACGTGGGAGAATTAATCCGAAAATATAGTAGTAAATGCAAAATGCATGTGAAATTAATAATTAACAAAAATAAATAAAAGCTTACCCACAAAACAGAGGCCATATCAGAATCAGACAACTTATCCTCCCCTTGAAGAGACAACAACACATCTACAAAATCCCTGACCATTCCCGAATTGCCCTCCTCCTTCCGGTCTGATATAATCCGACCCACGAACCGGTTCACCCTCGGAACCAGGTTCGAGCATCTGAACCGGATCCGCTGCAGATCCATCCATGCCAACCACGGCATATGATCCGACCAATTCAGGATCCCTAGCAGCTCATAACCTTCCTCCACCAGCCTCCCCACCTCCGCCGCCTCCCCCGACGTGTTCTCCATCTCGTACCTCCGCCCGAACACCGACCCCATCATGTTACTCAGCGAAGCCCTCTTCAGGACTTGCCTCACCTCACCCCCTCCTCCGATCGCCACCACCAACTCCGCGGCAATCTCCGCCCTTCGCTCCTGGCCGTTCGCCACCTGACCGGGGGAGAACAGGTGCACCGCCGCGATCCTCCGCAACATTCGCCAATAAACGCCGTGCGGGGCGAACCCGATCGCGCGGCCGAACATCTGCCGGTGGGCTGATTCCTTCTCGGGCCGGTCCACGAAAACCGGGCTATTTAGTATTTCCTTGGCGACGTCAGGTTCGGAGGTGACCAAGAACCGGGTTTGCCCAAGGGAGAACACCATGAGCCGGCTGGCTCCGAGCGCCTCCGCCGCTGCAGCCAACTTGCGGTGGGCCAGGCCAGTCATGAGGGAAATGGACCCCACCAAAGGGTAGCCGCGTGTGCCAGGTATGTGAGTGTCGCGGTGGGGATGGTGGTGGTAGTATTTTCCCCAGGCAGGCCCACCGCGGTGGGACCAGCGGCGTATGGCAATGAAGGCGGAGATGAAGGAGAGGGATGCAAAGAGGAAGAGGAAGTTTTGGAAGGAGACGGTAGAGAGTTGTGGGAAGAAAGCAAGAAGCCATAGGCTGTCTATTTGTGAAGCCATGGTTTTATGTTGTTTCTATTTATGTTTAAGAGTGGGCAACTTACACTGCCTTTTATAGACTCCGTTAATCATATTAAAAAATAAAAAATTATTATTATTATTATTATTATTTAATCTTATCTTAAATCTACTTCCGAATATGACTTAAATTTAGCCGAAATTATGTTAACTATTACACTTCTCCCACCGTTTCACAATTTTTTTTTGTTAAATTAGAAGGATTAAGTTGACAAAATAGTAAATGTATAAAAATAAAATGAATTGAAGGTGGTTATAACACCTAAATAAAATGTTAATATGGATAAATGATAAAAAAAAAAAGGTTTGAAGTGTCAATAGTTAACAATTTATATGTAAATGAAATTGTTTGGTTGTATGGAGATCCTAAAATTAAGATAGTTTTGACACTTGAGAAAAAAGCTTCTTATTTAATAGTTTATTTAATAGTTTAGATATATATATATATATATTACAGTAGGCAACGAGTTGGATGTGCTACAGACATCCATGATCATCTGAAAAGATCATGTTTTGGAACTTGTAACAGTAGGAACCTAGGATAATATTACAATTTAAAGGAGATTTTGCAAGGAAATCGGCTGCCTGATTTGCCTCTCTGTAGCAATGCTGAAAACTGATCGATTCGAAGTCTTCTTTTAGAGACTTGATTTCTTCAATTAATTGTGCTATCTCCCAAGGGGTTTTGATTATGTGATTGATGGCATTGATGATGGTTGCGTTGTCGCTTTCAATAATGATTCTTCTGATTCCCAAGTCGTTTGCCTGTCTAATACCTGCATATATAGCCATAGCTTCTGCTAAAATAATAGAGCATTTTCTAATGTTGCTTTTGTATATATGAATTACCTGACCGTAATTGTTTCTCAGAATGCAACCAATTTGAGTTTCATTATTAATTTTAACAGAGGAATCTACATTAACTTTGATCATGTTAGGAGGTGGATGTTTCCAAAATAATTTGTGTTGAGGTCTACTGATTTTAGGTTTTATATGATTATTGTTTTCTTTATTCCAGGAAGATATGTTGTCAATTGTTTGGTATAGAGTGTTGATGATGTTTTTGTTTTTGTTATTACGGAAGATAATATTGTTTCTGAGTTCCCATATACAGTGCCATAAGTAACAAAGGTCAGAGAAGTCTTTATTGAGAGTTTTGGTGTTAATGATGTTTTCAGAAGCGTTGTCTGTCAGGTTCGGTATAATGAATAATTTTTTTAATTTGATGCCAAGATTTACTATGAGAGATTTGGTGATCTGACAGTTAAATAAGAGATGATTTGTGTCTTCTATGTCACAGTTGCAGAGAGAGCAAGTGTTGGGAACTCTATTTATATATTTATTTAATCGGGCAGTGGTAGGTAAGATATCCAGGATAATTTTCCAAATAAAATTTTTTATATTTGGAGGGACGTTAAGTTTCCAGATCCAGTTTGCATTAATTTTATTTGTGTTGCTGGTGTTGAAAAGGGAAGTAGTGGATTTGACTGTAAATTCTCCATTGTTACTATAGATCCAAATAAGTCCGTCAGGAATATTTCTAGTTGGGATATGTATGTTGCTGATCATTTGGACGATGTTAGGGGGAAAGATATTATTCAATTTATTCATATCCCACGAATTGTTTTTAGTGAAAAGGTCACATACTTTTAGATTAGGGTTTTGATTATTTCGAAAAGTTTCAAGATATTGTTCATTTACCCATATATCAGTCCATACTAGGGGTGGAATTGGTACAATACCAATTAGTTTTTGTAGTTACCATGTACCAACCAATTATAATTGGTAATCCTAAAATCCAAACCATTACCAACCACCGAATGGGTTGTACCAACTTAATTGGTAACCAATTAAGTTGGTTGGTACGTGTTGGTAATGGTATTTTACCATGTTTTGGGTGTTGATAAAAAAAAGCATACAAATAATCAAAGGCAATACAACTTAATTAAAATTTAAAATTTATAAGTAGCAACTACATAAATACTTAAATTGCTCATACATTTAATCACAAAGGCAATATAAAGACTCAAAAAGACCCGATAATATTCAAAATAACATGTCTACTAGCTTCCGAATAACATTTGGGTTTTAGTCTGATTCGAGGCCAAGCTAGTTCCTCCCTTGATTAAAAGCATTTTATGAAAATAACAAATATAAAAAGACATAAAGTTAATAGATAATACTTATTACTTAATATCAAAAACAAAATAAGAAATAAAAAAGAAATAGGTAATACTTATTAACTTGGAGTCTTGGATAACAAACAGCAAGTCTTAGAACCAAAAAAAAAATAAACAGCAATAACGTACACAAACAGCAAGTCTTAGGACAAAAAAAAAAACAAACAACAAGTCTTGAACAAAATAACAAATAAAAAAGAAATTGGTAATACTTAATACTTATTAACTTGAATAACAACCAGAAATAACATGAGTACATGACAGCAAGTGTTAGAAAAAGAAACAAACAACAATTAAAAAAGAAATAAGTAATACTTATTAACTTGAATAACAAACAGCAAGTCTTGAACAAAATAACAAATAAAAAAAAGGTAATACTTAATACTTATTAACTTGAATAACAAATAGAAATAACATGAGTACATGACAACAAGTGTTAGAAAAAAAAACAAGTAAAAAAGAAATAGGTAATACTTATTAACTTGAATAACAAACAGCAAGTCTTAGAACCAATTAAAATAATTAAAATTAAAATATGATTTAAAAAATAATTAAAAAAAAAACAAAATGTATATTGGTAATAGTTGGTTGGTAATTACCGTACCAACCGATTGGAAATCGGTTGGTAATGGTAATCCCAACTTTTCTGTTTTGATTACCATTACCATACCGATTTCTGACAATTGGTTCGGTATACCGTACCAATTAAATTGGTAACCAATTATATTGGTTACCAATTTAATTGGTTCGGTTGGCACGTCTTGGTATGGTTTTCGTGGGAAATTTTCCCCAGCCCTAGTCCATACATTAATACTTTTTCCATTGCCTACCAGCCAGAGTAAACCTTTTGAGAAGAGGTCTCTAAGATATATATATATATATATATATATATTTTTTTTTTTTAAATATTTAGATATAGATATAAATTATATGTTAATTCATTGTTTGAAAGGTGAATATTTATAACTTTCTTAAAAATTTTAAGTTTTGAATTAAACCTATTGATTAAAAAATGTTTAAAATAATGAAAAAGGAAAAAAAGATTAAAAAAAGTTTTTGTCATTGAAAATGTTAGCGATACTTAATTTTCAAACAATTAATCGTTTTAACTTCATAAAGTTTTCGGATATCATGTCGATCCTAATTAAGATACATATATACCCATAGTCAATTAGAATAATTCAGGTCATTCAGGTCATTGGCCTTAAATGAAAATCTTTTGAAAATCTGAAGGAAAAAAAAAAAGAGAATTGAAGAATATAATCGGGATGGCTATATGCACCAATCGCATGTGTTATATGCACTCCTAAGGATAGATCATGGATCCACCCGTTACAAATTTTTAAAAATATATCCGTCCGTTATAAAAAACATAAAATTACATATGATGGATTTTAGATCCGTCCTATATAATTTTTTAAAAAAAATAGAAAGCTACAAATTTTTTTTTCAATCAACTACAATCCTTTTTTTAAAGCTACAAAGCAACTTTTCTTTTTTTTTTTGCCTTTTTTTGAAATCCATATATTTTTATTAAAATTTGCAATGGACGGATGATAGATCCGTACTGAAATTAATTGGTTAAAATTAGTTTATGGTATATTTACAGTAACTGATTTAATGCATTAATTGAATATAATATTTATATATATTTTTTTGATACAAGGCAAAAGATTTGGGGTTGATCAACCGCGATTGAACAAACGCCCAAGTGCGTCCTGACGAACGAAGGGCTGAATCTCGACAGGTGGGCAATCAACTAGCATCGACGTGGAGGGACCGAGATGCGCTAGTCGGTCAGCCACATGGTTTCCTTCCCTAAAGATGTGGGAACAGGAGACAAAGGCAAAAGATCTGCAAAGTCCGAGGATGTCAGAAATCATCATCTCGACCTCCCAGGGCACCTTCCAAATGCCCTTAACAACATTAATCACCGTCAAACAGTCCCCCTCCACCTCCAAATGCGTGAAACCCCTCGACGCAGCATCCCGAAGCCTAGCTTGAAGGCCTAGACACTCCGCTTGCAAGGCGGAAATCGATCTGTGTCCCTGAGAGCCACAGGAAAGGACATCACCTAGACAATTCCGAATGACAAACCCGGAAGCGGCAAGACCAGAAGCAACTTTAGCTCCATCGAAGTTTAGTTTCAAAAAACCTTCCTTGGGTTTCACCCATTTAATCACAATTTGTTTTTTTGGTTCTGTTTTGGTGAGCTTTTGTTTGATTGGTTTCCACGTCGTCCTCGACTTCATCCGTTTTGGCTTTTTTCTAGCTCGTTATCTGTTGTTTGATGAACCTGGTCCATTCTTCCATGTTTCTAGTGTCATTGTTGTCGAACAATATCTTGTTTCTCATGGACCAAACACCCAAAAGGGCAAAAGCTAAAGTCGATTTTTGTTCTGAAGAGAGCTTTGCAAAAATTTCATAAATTATATATATATCTTTATAACTCTTGTCTGTTTTAGCTGTATTCCGAATAATTCATTCGATATGATTGTCCAGTCTTCCCACAATTGTCAGGGTTGTTTGGCACTCAGTAAAGATATGTGTCGCATCTTCTTCGTTGTGGTTGCAGAGCGAGCAATCTAATGGTACATGCACTCCTTTATTCTGTAATCTAATTTTCGTCGGAGTTCCATTTAATAGGTTTTTCCAAAGGAAGTTTTTTACTTTTGGCGAGCAATCGATTTTCCATAACCATTGTAATGGGTCAGGGTTAATCAGTCTAGCTCTTGTGATGTGATCCAAAGCACTAGTCGTGGAGAACCAACCGTATCTGCTAGATTTTCAATATAGTCTATCTTCAATTTCATTCGCAGGGATAAAAATTTCTTTGATTTTATTCACAATGTCCATAGGCAGTTTTTCTTTATGTTTTTCTATGTTCCATGTCTTATTTGGGTTTATATATAAATCAATTGTCTCCCCTTCATCAATTTGGTCATGGAGCCTTTGTTCCAGTGGCCTTTCATCGTAGTCTACCCATATGTCTTTCCATAATTTTATGGTTCTTCCATTACCCACTTGCCAGATTAACCCATCGCAGAATTCTTGTCTAATTTCCATCAATTTCGCCCATTGCCATGATGTGTTCTTTTTTTGGTGATAGTCCCAGATCATCGACTCCTTTAAATATTTTTCTCTGACGATTTTGACCCACTCATTTTACGGTTCTGCTAAAATTTTCCAGAGTAGTTTCATTTGTAACGCCTTGTTCATATCCTTTGTTCTGTGAAGTCCAAGACCGCCATCACTCTTTGGTCTGCAGATTTTGTCCCAACCAATGAGAGGCTTATGTCTAGAGTCCTTATTCCAGAAAAAACACCTGTTTAGTTGATCGAGATCTTTATGTATGGAGGCTGGAAGCATAAAGTTCTGCATTAAGTAAGAAGGTTTTGTAGCAAGGTTTGATTTGACCAAAACCGCTCTTCCTTATTGGGTAAGTTCGTTGGCTCTCCATTTTGTCAATTGATTTTGCGTTTTTCCAATGATTTTGTTGAATGTGTTTCTGTTGACTCTACCATTTATAATTGGGTAGCCAAGATATTTCTCTAGGGACACATGGTTATTAATTTGTAAGCAGGATTGGATTTTTTGTTTTTGCTCATTTGTAATCCCTTTCGTTGCTTGGAAAGCAGATTTTTGGTAGTTGACTTTTTGACCAGAAATCTGACAGTAGTCATCCAGTATATTTTTAACCGCTTGACAAGCTTCTGTGGTGGACTTGGCAAATATCATAATGTCATCTGCAAAGGAGAGGAAGGGTATTTGGGTTCCTTTAGTTGGCGGAAGATGTTCCCGATGGTTGATTTATCCAAATTAGATATATAATATATAAACTATAGAAAACCCCACTAAACCTGAAATTCATATTATCTCTTGGCCGGTTTTGTCCATGAGTCATAATCTAACATCATCTTTTTTAGTCAGGTAAATTAATAATCCCAAGTCTTTTGGACACCTTATTTAATTTGGATCTATTTTTTATTCATATATAATCACAATTAATTTAAATAATAAATTGTTATTATATCTTGATTAGTTATATTTTAATAATATTTTATTATTTATTCGGTATTTATAAATATCAAATATAAAAAATGACGAAGACTTGAAAAAATTTGGATAGAGGCCGGACTAAGATTATGTATGCGAAGAGGAAAAAACGCTCTCTAGCTCCTCTGTCTTCTTTTAGAGAGAGGAGGAGTTTGTGGAAACCCCCTTATCTGGGATTACCATTCCTTTTCTCTCATTGAGGATGACATTATGATATTTTCCAAAGTGACTACGACAGGATGTCAAACTCTGAACAAGATCCTTGATGACTATTGTTGGATATTTGGCCAAAAAGTTAACTTTCAAAAGTCTGCGTTCCAAACAACTAAAGGGATCAGACCTGACCAAACACAACGTATCCAATCATGCCTCCAGATTACTAACCACACTACTCTAGAAAAATATCTTGGCTACCCGATTATGAACGACAAAGTTAATAAGAACACTTTTGAAGAGAGTGTAGGGAAAACTAGGAACCAACTTACAAAATGGTGAGTGAACAAATTAACCCAACAAGGAAGATCAATTCTGGTTAAAGCTAATTTCATCGCTAAACCAACTCATATTATGCAAAATTTCATGCTCCTTGCTTTTATTCATAATGATCTCGATAGACTAAATAGAAGTTTTATCTGGAACAAGGATCCAAACTACAAACCCCTCATTGGATGGGATAAGATCTACAGACCCTAGAGAGATGGCGGACTCGGCCTCCATAAGACCAAAGACATGAACAAAGCCCTCTAAATGAAACTGCTTTGGAAAATCCTTGTAGAACCCCATAATGAATGGGTTAAAATTTTCGAGACAAATACCTGAAGAGTGACAATATCTAAGACGACAAAAGGAAGAAGAGTACTTCTTGGCAATGGGCTAAAATGATGGAGCTAAAAGATGAATTTTGCTCTGCTCTAATCTGGCATGTAGGAAATGGAAAAACCATTAAATTCTAGAAAGACAAATGATTACAAACTGAAACGAATCTTCGAGAAAAATGCCTCCTTAACCAAGTGGACGAACTAGAAACGGTCAATCAATACATAACTCTTGAAAAAGTATGGAACAAAGGAAGACTAGAACAATCGCTTCCCCTAGAAATAGTAGAAAAAAAATCCTTGATGTCCATATTCCTTCTAATGACATATAAGATAAGCTATAGTGGAAGGCCAGTCGTAACAAATGGTTTTCTACGGCTAATATCTTAGATAATATCACTAAGACAAGAATAACAACTTCCAACCCTCTTGAACGGATTCGGAAGATCGAATGTTCGCCAAAAATAAAAAATTTCTTTGGAAAAACCTACTTAAGGGAATCCCGACCAAAGTTAGACTCCAAGGAAAAGGAGTGCATGTACCCTTGAACTATCCTCTCTGTAACGACAACGGCAAAAACAATACCCAACTTTTCATTGAAGGCCCGAAATCGTTAGAATTCATTAGAAGAATTGATGGACAAATTGAGCAAAAGATCTGCAACATTGATAAAGAAGATAAACCCTACAAGAACCTAATAACGAAGATCTTTGAAAACCTACCCGATGACCAGAAGTCAACTCTTGCTTTCTCCCTTTGGGGAATATGGTCGATGAGAAATAACATACTCTTTGATAACAAAGATATAACAACAATGGAAAAATGGATCAATAATATAAAACATTATAGGAGAAATTGGAAAAAAAAAGCACAGTGCAAGGAACAAGAAGAGGATCAGATTACTACTAGATCAAACCTCCGACAAAGGAAAATAAACGATCATAAATAGGTAAAATGGAAAAAACCGGCCGCAGGTTGTGTTAAGATTAACTTTGATAGCGCTAAGGCTGGTTCGGGGGCTCGCTGCCTCTGGATTTGTTATTCGTGGTAGTCTTGGGATGGTTCTTTTCTGTGGTTCCCACCCTTGCGCTTCGGTTTCTGCGGAACATGCGGAGTGCTTTGGTCTTCTGATGGGGCTTCGTGAAACATCTAGGATGAGATTCTCTAGCCTTGACATGGAGGGCAATTGCTTGTTGCTAATTAATGTCATGAAAGGAACTTGGCGGTGTCTTTAAGAGTTAGAGATGGTGGTCTCGGATGCTCTTGCCTGTTGTCATGCTATCAACAACGTCTTCTACTCCCACACTTTTCGAGATGAGAATCAGGTGGCGGATAGGTTGGTGCATATTGATTTATACTCGTAGTTCTTCGATGATCGTGCTCCTGTTGAGTTGGGAGCTGTTGTCCGTCAAGACGTGCTTGGGCGGTGGTTCAACCGCGGTTGATCACCCTTAAATCCTTGCCCTGTAACAAAAAAATATATTCAGCCAACCTTTTTCTTCATCCCTCATTTTTTAGGAGCGATCCCCCTTTTTTAGGGCCTGAACAACGCCTGACCAGGTGTCATGCGCCTTTAATCCTGTCCTGGATGGCCTATCGGTTCTTCTCCATCGGTGGCCCGGTTTCTTCTCCTCGGTTACTGCATTCTTCTCCTTTAATTGCTGATGTTCCTAGTCAATTTTCCTAACCCCTTTTCTACAAACTCGAATAGAGTCACAATTTCCTCCTCTCACTTCTGATTTGGCCTCTGTTCCAGCCCCTTCTTCTATCAAGGTGGTTTGCCGGTGCCGTTTGGCCCTCTATCCACCCCTTGGGTTCGTCGTTGTCGGGTGCTCTTTCTCCCCATCCGTCGTCGTCGACCTCGGTGTTCGGTCGTGTCTCGTGTCTTTTGATGGACCCATGGGTGACGCTATTCATTGCATCTCCCCCTAGATCTATCTCCGCCTCCTCTTTCCTTTACAACCTGGTCCTTTTCGGGTGGGTTCATTGTCTCCACCTTCATCTTTGGTCGGCGTTGACCTCATTCTCGCCATTGGCCCCCTTGTATGGCACGCTTCGGCCCGCCACCATCTTCCTTGGCATGCATGCTCAGGCTATGACATTGGGCTGCACGATTAGGCTTAGTGCTTGGCGCAAGGGTGACTTCTAGTCTTGCATGCCAAGTTTAATTAACAACCAAAAAAAATTTATATTTATATATACAACCTGATTATATATATATATATATATATATTTATATATATATATATAAATGTTCTAAAAGGTGCTAGGCGGCTAGGCGGGTGTCTAGGCGGCGCCTAGGCGGACTTAGAACAAACTTGATTATTTTCTCATCTTTTAACGTATAACACTTGTCAATGATTCATATAATGTAATAATAATCCATATTATCACTCATAAACCCAAATTTACGGTGCTTAACTAATATTTAAGTAAATAAACGCAAAAGTACGCGTCCGACTAACGACTTTAAAACTCCTAAAATTCAAAACCATAGGTTTGACTCAAAAGCAAATATATCTCGACTTTGGGGATAAAAAAACCCTAAATTCACCAATCACATGCCTAAAAGCTAAAATTAAATAATCGTCGGGCTAGGTAGGACTAGGCGGCGCCTAGGCGGGTCTAGGCGGCGCCTAGGCATGTCTAGGCGGCACCTAGGCGGGTCTAGGCGGCGTCTAGGAGGTGCCTAGGCAGATTTCCGCCTAGAGGGCCGCCTAGGCTTAAAAATTCCTAGGTCCCATCCCGCCTAGCCCCTAGGCGGTGCCTAGGCGCGATTTTTAGAACACTGATATATATATATATATATAGAGAGAGAGAGAGAGAGATAGGATCAAATGTTAACAACTCTTATGGTGTTAATGTTAACAAATTAAAATCGTTGATTGAAAAGAATTAAGGGTATGAATTAATTTTTGATTTTTGATTTTTTAAAACAAAACACGTGGGCCCTATGTAATAAATAGGATACTCTCACTAATAGGCGCATGAATTTTGTCTGTCAATGCTCGCCTGCTACCGGCTTATGAGTCGCCTTGGTCTTCGACTTAACGAGTAAACTATCCACTTAGCGAATAATTATTATCAACTTATCGAATAGTTGCAAAATTGAATCAAACTTTTGCAAGTTTTGAATAGTTGTAAATTTTGTCTGTCAAGTTTCGTTTATTTGGCAAGTTCAGAGTTAGTATTCGTTGATAAATTGCTCATTTGAAATAAGAAGTAAATTGATTATTGATTATTTGACAAGTTAAGAGTTAGTATTCGGTAATTTGGGAGTCATTATTCATTTGAATATAAGAATTATTCGTTTCTAAGGGGATTATTAATTCACCCAACTATTCAATTCAAAATATCAATAATTATTCGTTTGGATATCAAGAATTATTCGTTTTTAAGTGTTGTTCATGTAGTTGGTAGAGATGATATGTGAAACATGTAACACACGCTCTATTCAATCCAATGGTCCTGATTTGTTAACATTTAACACCCTAAGGGGTGAGTACACTCGAACCACCATACATACATACATACATACATACATACATACATACATACATACATACATACATACATACATACATACATACATACATACATACATACATACATACATACATACATACATACATACATACATACATACATACATACATACATACATACATACATACATACATACATACATACATACATACATACATACATACATACATACATACATACATACATACATACATACATACATACATACATACATACATACATACATACATACATACATACATACATACATACATACATACATACATACATACACACATACATACATATATACATACATACATATTTATACATACATACATACATACATACATACATACATACATACATACATGCATACATACATACATACATACATACATACATACATACATACATACATACATACATACATACATATATATATATACATATATATATATATATATATATATATATATATATCTCTGTTAATTCCCTCCGTTAATTAATTAAAACTTGTCATTTTAGAAATATACACACTTATTAAGAAAACAAACAAAAATACACTTAAAACCCTAATTATTACTCTACTTTTATACTTTCTCAAAAACTACAACTAACAACTATCTAATCATTACAAGAAGAATTTCATAAAGTAGATGATAAAATATCTAAAATGACAAGTTTTTCTTAACAAGATTTACTTCCAAAAACGACAAGTTTTAACTAATGGATGGAGTATTTATATATATGTAAATGTCTCATAAATCCCGAAAGGGTTCGACAAAAATCCCAAAAGGGTTCGACAAAAATCCCAAAAAGGTTCGTCCAAAATCCCGAAAGGGTTGAACAAATCCCGAAAGGGTATGGAAAATAACTTTATTGGCGCTTTCGAATGAGTTGTGTCTGGTTCTACATCCGACGTCTTTAGGAGTTCTTTTGCTTGGTTGGGGTCGTGGGGTTCGGAGTCGGGACTGGTTGGGGTCGTGGTGGTGCGTTTAGGGTGACTCAATATTCGGGAAGGATCTTCCTTGAAGTTTTTTCTGCACTACCCACATGAGATAAGTTCATGTTGTACCGCTGACCCGTGGTGCTACTGTTCGGTGGTACTTGACTTTATTCTTTGTCGATATCCTCAACATATTGGGAGTAGTTCTGCTTAGGTCGTCTTATTGTAGGGTTTGTTTCCATTTGTTTCATTGCACTTGTTTTCTATTTGTACTATATATTTAGGCGGTTTTCACTAGCCAACTCGTCGGCCTATCAAGAATCAAACTTGCCTGATCTTGAATGTTTACTTAAATCCAAAAATAAAATAAAAATAGAGGACTAAGATTGCTTTGAAATGAGAGTGAAATTGACCTCGCAAGATAGTTGAAACGCGTGGATGATGAATTGAAGAAGAATTCATGAAATACAGGAACTGATAAGATATTTCCAACGGAAGAATAAAATTTTCAAACTGCAAAAACATGAATCAATATATGCTGATTTTTCTTCTCAACGCTCTTCGAGACGAGCTTTGCACTTGATAAACTCGATCTATATGATAGTGAGAGTGAAAGCGAGAGCAATCACGAAAATGAGCAAGTTGAGCGAGAGACCAAGTGTGAACGAGTTGAGTGAGGGACGACCTAGAGGGAGGTGACGAGAATCCGTTGAGTGATGAGACTGACATACGACAACCGATTCTTTTTGGTCCAAAATTGGCGTGCGTGTGTTGGACAAGAATCACTGGCCCTCAATATATTACTGGCCGGTACATTACATATACATTGTGTTTGGTTGGAGGGAAATCATGAGATTTTAATGAGTGAGAAATAGAAGGAATTAATTTCCCTTGTTTGGATAAATAAATTAGAAAGATTTGATTAGAAACCATAAAAAAATTAATAGACATAAAATTGGTGAGAAATGGAAAGAAAATCCACCAAAATGGTGGAATTTGATGAAAAAATATATTTTAAAGTGTTAACCATGGACAACAATACACTCTCCAAATAATTTTCATATCATTTCCCTCTTAAAAACCAAACATAAGAAAATTTTCATTTTTTTAGATTCTCACCTCTTATCTCCCATTCTCATCATTTTCTTAATTTTTCATCTTTTCTCTTTCTTTCTTTTCTACTCATTACTCATTACTAATTTGCCGAACAAACCAAATAGTATTTTTTTTCAAGTGATAAGAAATTAAAATGCTCTTCTAATTTAGAAAGTTCATTATATACAATCCTTACATAAATTTTCGATCTAAACCCTATAATTTTTCGATCTAAACCTAGGTAAGATTATAATTTAAACTAGTCTTACTGCTAATTCTAGTAACTACTCCCTCCGTTCAAATATGTAAGATCATTTACTTTTCGGCACGTAGTTTAAGGAGCTAAATACTATATAAAATATTGATTTTTTTTAAAAAATTTTTTTACATTTTAATACTTATTAATAAAAAGTGTTATATTGTAAAAAATTAATTTTAAAAAAATTAATATTTTATATAGTATTTAGCTCCTTAACTTACGTGCCAAAAAGTAAAAGATCTTATATTTCCGAACGGAGGGAGTATATACCAAGATTGCAACTAATTCTAGTAACAGTGATAGGCCCAATCAACTTGGAATTTTTTTTAGATATTTGTTCTGTATCATCACATAATAAAAGGGATTGAATGAGTGTTGATGGACGATGTCAACTCGTTCTATATTTATAAGTTGAAGACTTTATGATGATTTGACATCTTGTTTCCTTGGATGAAACTATTTTTTCGATTATAAGAGAATTTATATAGCTAGTAAACGTTGCTTTCAGAAATATTGATTTAATGATCAATAATTTTACTCGATCCGTTCACTTTTAGTTGATAAAAACTATATAAAATATTTATTCTTTTAATATTTTTTAATAATATCATACTTATTACTAAAATGTATGATATTAGACGAAAATGCATAAAACAACCCTTTATTCAAGGTTGTTTGCAAATAACAACCCCTTATTCAAAAATTTACAAATAACCACCCATTATATACAAATTGGTTGCAACTAACCACCCATACTCACTTTTCTTGTTAAATCTAATTATGTTTTCTCCAATTCTAAACAAAAAGGGTGATGAATGTCTAGTCTCCTGCTGTTTATCGCCTCCACCAATGACGACCTCTGGTGGAACCTTCTGGTGGTCATCGGGTCTTGTTCGTGGACCTCTATTTGGCTAATTAGATTGGAAATTTGATTTAGTTGAGACTAATATAAAGAAATATGTAAAACATTAAAAAGTTATGGGTATAATTTAGACCTGTCAAAACACGACCCGACATGAACGCCCGAAAAATTTTGGGTCAAGACTCGAAAATTTTAACCCGGAAATTTTTTCCGAACCGAACTCGAAAACCCGGTAATTTTCTGGGTCATCTGGGTTTGGACCCATACCCGATTGACCTAGTGACCAGATTGATTTATAATTATAAATGATTAAATTTTTTTTTATGGAGATTCCAATTTATTACTTTTGATAATTACAATCACTTGATCTTTCATTTTGAAATCAACTTTTTTATTTTTTTGTATTGTGAAATACTCTTTCCAATCGATAGTATTTGATTTTTTATTTTTCATCACATTTTTTAAGAAGATGAAAACTCTAAAAAATATTAAAATAATTATATGCTTATTACTAATTGCATGAAATTATTTTTTAAAAAATTATTTAAAATTTTGATATTTATATATTTTAAAATTTTGTTAAAAATTACGAGAAATAATAAAAATAAAATATTTTAGATTGATATATTATATAATTACAAGCTCTAGAACTTATGAACCACGTCTTTAATTTTAGCATTTTAAAATTATCGCAAAATTACCAAATCATGATTTTTTTAATTTAAAAAGGAAAAAATTCACAAACCCAAAATCGACCCGATTTGACCAAAAACTGAGTCAAACCCGAGTTCGAGTCAACTCGGATCCACGCGGGACCCGTTTTACCCGGAACCCGTTTTACCCGAAATATGAAACGACCCGACCCGAATGACCCGATTGACAAGTGTAGTATAATTGTCTTCTCTTATTACCTTAAGTGAGGTTTAACAAGAAAAGTGGGTATGGGTGGTTAGTTGCAACCCATTTGTATATAATGGGTGGTTATTTGTAAATTTTTGAATAAGGGGTGGTTATTTACATACAAACCTGAATAAAGGGTGGTTTTATGCATTTTCGCCATGATATTATTAAAAAAATAATTAAAAATTAATATTTGATATAGTTTTTTTATCAGCCTAAGAAAACATGCGTGAAAAGTACACGAAAAATAAAAGTGAATGCCTTCCTACAGGAAATGCCTTGCTACAAGAAGAAAGGGTGAGATATTAGAGGGGTGACGCTAGGGGTGATATTCGAGCTGAACGAGCCGAGCTTGACATGTTCAAGCTTGGCTCGAACGGGAAACGAGCCAAGCCGAGCTCGAGCCCAAAAATTATTCGAGCTTATTTTGGTGCTCAAGCTCGGCTCGCGAGCCCAGGGATAAACTCAAGCTCGGCTTGTGAAGGCTCGAACAAGTCGAACGAACGAGCCTGAGCTCGCTCAAGCTCGTCAGTTGGGCTCGTTCAGGCTCGTTCGAGCTCGGTTCGTAGCTGAAATCTAAATGCAGAAGCATCCATACAACAAGCAAAAAAACCTAAAATACAAGTTCCATGGATGCAATGCAATCGATGGATGCCATCTCCTAATTTTATACAAAATTGAAGTAGAAAACCCTCACATACCACAATACATAAACAAGATCCAACAATTAACTAATCCAAACTCTTAATTTATACAAAATCGAATGAGAATCAAAGCATCACTAAACAAAATCGAACAGAATCGAAAAGAATCAAAGCAAACCATAATATCATACAAATCTCAGTTGAATCTGACGTCGCAGTTGATTCTTCTCTCTTTGCATCCTCCTCCTTCATGAACAAACAGAATCCGCACTCTCTTTCTTCTTCACCTTCTTCAGATCTCGAACTGGAGGGCATGGAACTCAACTCGACGCCAGCAACTTGTCGCCACCGGAAGGAGGGAGAAAGGGGAAGAGGGAGGACGCACTAACCTGGAGATTTGCACTCTCTTTCTTCTTCACGTACCTTCTTTAGATCCGTCTCCGACGCTTGCTACCGCCGCCTCCAGATCTCGAGGTGGAGGGTATGGAACTCAACTCGACGCCACCGCCGGAAGGAGGGAGAAAGGGGAAGAGAGAGGAAGCACTGACTTGGAGATCCGCACTCTTTCTTCTTCACCTTCGATCTTCAAATCTGTCTTCTTCTCCGACGCTTGTCGCCGCCGCCTCTGGATCTCGAACCGGAGGACATGGAACTAAACTCGACGCCAACAACTTGTCGCCACCAGGAGGAGGGAGAAGGGGAAGAGGGAGGAAGTACTGACCTAAAGTCTGAAGATCTCCTTACCGCCTGAACAGATTGAAACCAGGAAGTGGGAACCTGGAGGAACGCTGAAAGAGGGAGCCAACACATATATAACCCTAGGGGTAATTTGAGAAATTAACACAATCGAGCTTTTGGGCTCGGCTCGGGCTCGGCTCGAGCTAGGCTCGTGCTTGACTCGAGCTTTAAACATTGTTCAGGCTCGGCTTGTTTTACGGTTTCGAACGAGCCGAGCTCGAGCTTTTTTGAGCCGAGCCTGAGCCGAGCTCGAGCTGTTCAGCTCAGATAACAGCCCTAGGTGACGCATGCAGTTGCTGTGTGTGTTCTGTGTAAGAATGGCATGGACGATGAAGAGTGTAAAGAACCGAAATTTTAAAATATTATTTTATGACTTATGATTAAAATTAAGTATTAAAATTTTGAGATTTCGAAAATTTTGAGAATCTCCGTCCTCGATCAAAATAATTTTTATTTGATTCAAATCAAAATCCGGCGTATATCCGATTTCAAAGAAATAACTATTGTTTTGAACCTGTCAAGGCGAGTATGATAAATTTTATGGCATATTTAAATTGAATAAAATTGATTGAGTTGAATAATGTTAATTTTGTGTTAATATTTCCAAAACCTAGAATTAGCGGGTTTGTTTTGTGATTTCTCGTAGCTCAATTTAACCCTAATTGAGGTAGTATATATATCCCTCTTCAGCCACTTGCACTGTAGAGCCGCCCCTTGCAGATCTGAGCTACTCTCTTCTCCTTCCTGTTCATAAGCTCCAAGCTTGAAGACATCCTCCCATGGCTGCCCCTTACTCTCATCTCCTTCCCGTTGTTGCTCCCTCTCATTCGCCATTGGTGGGCCCCATCGCACGCTCGCTCTCTCGCTTCCACCCTCCCTCTATCTATCTCGTCGTTCCTCGATTTTGAAGCTCGCCGCCTCCTCGTCCATGGCTTCCCTGACATCGAGCTGAGCTCCCTCTCCTCTCGACGTCCTCCTCTTGTCCTGCCATGGCTATCACCCGCCATCGAGAACCCCGAGCTCGAGCTCCTCACCCATGGCTGACATCAATCCTCGCTCTCCCTTCTCTCGACCTCCATTGGGGCTGAATCGTGTCTCTCTTGCACAAATCTAGAAGAGCCCGAGACTCCTCGCTGAAGTCGACACTAGGTCGCGGTTGTTCAAATGCTTCTCATCCGGATCTGATGTCTCCTTTCGACGTCGAGGTCGACTCCCTTTCTCGCTGTTGCTACTAGGCTCAGGTAGAGCTGTAGATGCCGACAGCAAACCTTCACCCACGACCCCGCCTCCACCACCGAAAATCGCCCAGTCCTCGTAGCCCAACGTCGACGAGCACAAGGCCGGACCAGAGCCTTCGAATCTGAAATCTCGACCAACCTCCTTAGTAGTTGGGTATACTTCTTGGACTGTGGCTTGGATTAGTTAGATTTTACGAACTGAGTTGATTGATGAATAAATTAGCTGTTATTGTCATTGCTACATAATTTCTTTATTAAGTGGCCTTCTATTTGATAATGAATTGGTGATTTGGAACTGTTTGTTCACTATCCGAGTGATTGACTTAGGATAATACAATGAAATAAAGGATCTATTGATAACTTGGAAGCTAAATGGTAGTTTATAAAATGAGAACAATTCAAGTTATATTTGGATTAAATGGGATGAATTAGAATATACTTGAGTAGTTAGATAATAATTAAATCTTATTAACTAGTTGCTTGACCAATGAGACGAGATTCTTCTTATAGGAATATACTCTTAAGTGTGAGGGTTCTATTTGCATATCATATGATTAATGTTTTGATTAGTAAGATAAGAGAAGTTAAGATAGGATCAAGTGTACAAGGTTGTGTAAAAGATATCTTGAGAACTTGTTATCCTTGTAAGCTTGTTGTTGTGCTTTTTGGGTTATGAAATTGGTTAGTTTGACTTGATATCACTACCTCATATTTAAGCTAGGTAATTTGGTTAACTAGAGTATAAATATGGATGTTTTAGGTTCATTAAGTGATCAAATTCTAGTGATAATCGGCTTTAACTAGTGTAACTATGTAAGAAATGTCTTGAGAACTTATTATCTTATAGGTATTGTGGTACTTTACGAGTTTGACTTTGTCTGAAGGGTTTAGTTATAATTGACCTTATAAAGAGTGTTCAAGAATGTTGATTTATCTTTGTTTACTTTCGTATATGGATGAATATGTGATCCTTGAAGAAGCAACTTGATACAAGAGACCTTGTTGACTCTCTTTGATATTCTTAGAGTTTATGGTTTAACTTGATTAAATAATTTAAGAATCTCGAGCTTCGTTTTAAGTTTGAATGTTTTAGGGTTTGTATTTCAATATGGATTTATAAATGATATCTTAAATGCCAACTTGTCTTACTCCCCTCATTGGACTTGTTACCATGGTGAACTTGATTGTGGTGCCTTATTAGTTGGACCTGACTGAAGTGGTTTTTCCATAAGTAAACTTATTTTTGGGTGCTCTCTAACTAAGAATGAATCCTTGAGATGTGAATCGATAAATGAGATCTTGCTTGAGTTCTGTTAAGGTTTTGGGAGTAAAGAAAGGTATATGAGTAGTGCTTAAATTGTGATCCTTAGAATAATAGTGTTATAACTCTATAACTCTTAATTAAGTGGGATATGAAAATAAAAGTGATATTATTCGGTTTTGAGGAGAATGCTTGATTACCTGAATAAAAGAGTACTTAGTCTTGTGTTGACTTGGAAGTCTGCTCGTGTGTTGATTAAATATGTATTAATGAATTATTCCTTGCTTATTACCTGCTAGTGTGATTGGATGATTCTCTGAGTGGCTTGTTACTGATGGATGGTTCTCTGAGTGGCTTGTTTGCTGGATAATTGGATGTGAAGACTCCAGGTAAGTCCTCCGGGGCTTGCTCAAGTGATTGGACCTCATGCATGATGTGTCATATAGTATGTAGGTGTTGCATATGCATAAAAGCATGCCATGTAGTATCATGCTTAGGACTTGCACTTATGAATGAGCATCCCTATTCTTTATGCGTTTGAAACAGAACGGTCGTTATCTGTGATAGTCCTAGAGTCTTTGCTAGGGTTATAGGGTAGCCTAGCCCCATCGGGTTGCCCTGAGTCAATCGAGTCGATATGAGCATGATATGATAGCCCAGCACCATCGGGCAAGCGATGAGATGATATGATGTGATGATGTCGTGATTTGTGCACCACAACGAGGAAATTGCTATGCTATAGCACCGAACTGGCAGTCTCTGCACTAACGGGAAGGGGTGCAGAGGTAGGAGAGGGATATGCCACTTGGCATTGTCTTGGGCCCTTTACAGTTTTTCCGCATATTATAACTGTCAAAGCATGCTTATGTGATTAAATCTTGTACTGCATTATAGCATTCTTTATTCTAGGTATAGGTGTATTATATGACCTCAGCGAGGACTTCCGGTCCCGCATGAGTGGCTCGACCTTGACTTGTGGTATAGTTTCAGGTACCCGCTCCCTTTTGCTTGCTGATCTGTTTCTATGGCGGGGCTTTCACATAGGACGAGAGTGATAAGGAGACTTCGCACCTTTACAACCTTGTTTTCACAAATGTTTTTGGTTGAATGAGTCACCATGAAACCAATTGTATTTACTTCAAATTAAACTCGTTTGTTTATATTTGAGTTTGACTAGTTGAAATAGGACTGGTTCTCATGCGAAAGCACAAAATATGTTTGAATTATTTGACTGTTTTGAGGGTTTGAGATCCCCTTTTTCTTCATTAAATTCTTAAGACATAAACAGGGTTATAACTTGAAGTTGATAAATAAGCAGCTCGTACTTGGATTGCAAGATCTGGCAGAGGGATAATTCTTCCCTCTAAACGTAACCCGGATTTATAATCTAGGCCGTTACAAAGAGCACTTGTGATTCAGTTGTCCTACAATTCAAGAGGTGCGTCGTATTATTTTCGATTGGGTAGGTATTAGATGTAGTTTCGCAAGTCTTAAAGATCGACTTACTTGGTTCGCTTAGTAGCCGCAGAAGATACAAAAGACGTGACTGTTTCAAGTGAAGCTCTTAGCACTTGAAGCGGTGATCTATTTCACTCCGGCCACTCAGAACGAAGCCATTTTTGGTGGAGTTCCTTTGTTCCTAAAACTTTTGCATCACAAGTCATTACTAGTTGTCAAACACGAATTTCTGTGAAGTGGAAGTGCAAGTCACTCACGGAAAGGTTGGGTCGTAGAGTCGTTGTAGGGTAGTGGGACCAGTGACCGGTTTGAGAGGGTTGGGTGGGTGTGTGTATACGTAGGGTCAGATAGCTTTTGAGACATTGGATGAGGTATAGAGGGAATATTTTCTGTATAGTTTCCTGTTTTACATGAGAATCCTAATTTGGTCTCACATCTTTTGTAATTTGATTTAACCACAAAATCTATATATTTACCGATTTAGGCAAATAAAAGTGAAGGGAGGGAGTATATTTTTAATGTACAATTAAATTAAATGAAGATGTAAATGTGTGGGTTACAAATCAATCATTTTTTATAAGGAATGTTTTTGGGAGTCGGATAAGATTTTACTAACCTGTTTGTCAAGGGTATCGTGATAGATGAGATTTTATAGGTTGTGATTATAAATGAGGCTAGGGCTTCGCAGGTGGTTGAGTGAGACAAAGATGCAACCTTGTGAGCTACTACATTGATCTCACGGAACACATGTGCAATCTGCACTTTCTGGAATGATTAGAGGAGGTAAAGATAATTTGAAATGATAAACTCAATCTCCCAGGGTGGTTTTCAAATGCTATGAATGTTGTTGATGATCGAAAAGCAATCTTCTTCAATGAAGATCTTTGTAATTCCTAATTTAGTGGCCTTTCAGATGCCATCATGGATGATTGTCGCTTGGTTGCCATAAATGAAGAAGATCCACACTGGAGTCCACCAATTGCCATTATCTCTCAAAGATGCTCTCTAATAACATAACCTACCGAAGCTTTCCCATATGGTTTGGCAATTGGTGTGAAGACGAACAAGTGGCGATGAAAACTGAACTCTCCGATGATGGCGTCCCATAAAGCCTCGCGATGATGCACACTAGGTAGTTTTTTATTGGTTCTTATCACCGTTAAAAATTAGCTCATTAGTAATATTTTTGTATTGGTTTGTGATAATGCATATTTTGTATAGACATTCTTGGTAGTTTTAGGGTAGTTTTAGGTTGCATTTGATATGGTTTTATAGTTAAGTTGCATCTTTATTATTTTCTATTTGAAGTTCAGAATCTAAGCTTTACTATGTCAACTATGCAGATTTTCGAATCTGAGCTTGAAGATGTGGTGCCAGAGGGCGATGCTGAAGCCTTATAACTGAGGAGATACCTAGGATGGCTTGAATATAAAGAGAAAAGAACAAAGAAGAAGCTAAAGAGGAAACCAGGTGAAGAGATAAAGAAAACACAAAGTGGTAGAGGCGGCGCCTGCGGAGGTGAGATCAACGCCCGCCGCTCTTGGCGCCCGCGTGCCCATGCCAGCTTGGATGTGAAACCCCAGGATAACTACGCAGAGTTGTATGCTTATCCGAAGGAGATTTGTTCCTATATTTTGGAGATCCTTTGCTTGGCCATTAAGCATGATACTCTAGGGTTTTTTAGTCTGATTTGAGGACTATTAATACCATAGAGTCCTAGGGTTTTCGACACCACTCAGACACACGTTCAAGAAGAGACAATCCAATAGTTTAGTTCATCTTTTGCTAGTTTTAATTTCCGTGGTATGCCACACTCCGCTAACCTCCTTTATAGTTGTGCTTACATTTGAAGACATGGTTAAGGATATGTGAGGGCTATGTTGGTTTATGTTTTCATGAGTTATGCATTGTGATTATTTCAATTCTATTTGTTCTAATATTGCTTAAGTGTTATTGATTTATCTTAATTGGCCATGAGGATGGATTTGCATCATTCTAGGATTATAGCTTTATTCTACTATTATGGGCCTTAATCCCAAGTAGCTAGTATATCATGTAGCGACGGGTATGGACTCGTGATGTTGTAGGAGAATTAACAGGTAAAGGTTATCTCTTTTAGTGGATGTGACACCCTAAGTATGAAGTCGATGAGATGAGAGATATAATGTTTATTTGCTAGGTGTTAGGGACTCATTGCTACTTGCCCACTATGTTAGAGTTTAGGAATTTAGATGGTGTTATCGGCAAGTTCGGCCTATCTATTTCTGTGCTTAAACCAACCCTAGAGTAATTGCATAACCATTCATGCATAACAACCCAATTATCATGGAATCACCATTGTTGCGAATGTGAGTTAAACTATATCATGATATCATTTTTACTTATTCAATCATTGGAATCTTACTTTACTTGTTGCTTTCCTTTACATTGCTTTGCTACTCTGCTTTGCAAACACATTTAAGAAGTTGTGCGTGCTCTCTATGGGATTAACCCCTTGCTTGTTCTATACTACCAGTTAGTGAGTTATTTGGCTTGGGTATTATTATATGGGGTTTTTAAGCCACGATATTTAAACGTCCACCAAATTTCTGGCACAGTTACCAAGAAGCGCCGATTTTTTTAAAGCGTGTTTGTTAGCATTTGTGCGGGCCATCTTGTATGGTTTACACTCATTCTACTAATCAGTCTACAATGCCTTGTGATCCAGAAATATAAAAGACCCTCTCTAGTTTGAGGAAAAAGCATTCAAGCAAAATTGTAGCAACCCTCCCACCAAGAAGGACATTGATTGATCTCAAGGAACTCGATCTTAGTACACAACGATTAGCCATTAAGCTCTAAGATCTCCCAGCAGGTTCAAAGTTTGAGTTCAAATCAAATTCGGCTAACATTCTACCCAGTTTCCATGGAAGAAGCAGAAAAGATCCTAACAAGCATTTGGCAGAGTTCACATCAATATGCCATCGCTTGCAACCTACAAATATGACAGATGGCCAAATGATGCTAAGGGTGTTTGCTTTCACCCTCAAGGACGCTACAAATGACTAGCTCTACTACTTGCCAACGGAGAGCATTAAAGCGTGGGTGGAGATGAAGAAAGCATTTCTTAATAAGTATTTCCCAGCCACCCATCGCAGCAAAGTAGAAATGGAGATCTTAAGCATTAAGCAACCTCCAACTGAATCTCTCTATGAGTAAGTCGAACGCTTCAAGAAGCTAAAGGCTAGTTTCCCACTCCATGGCATTGTGGACGATGATACCAAATGTTATCTTGTATCGGCAGGCACCGCGATGGTATCGATGGGTGTCACTCTCAGCGGGTGCTAGGTCCCTGTACGCAGGTGCCATGATCGGCTGGCGCAAGTCTAACCTCCGCAGGTGCCACCTTTGCTACTTCGTATTTTCCTCAACTCTTCACTTGGCTTCCTCTTTAGCTCCTTCTTAGGTCTTCTTCTCTTCATCTTCAAGCCATCCTAGATATCTTCTAATCTTTAGGGCTCCATCATCGCCCTTTTACACCATCTCTTTGAGCTCAGATTCATAAATCTGCATAGTTGACATAGAAAAGCGTAGATTCTGAACTTCGAATAGAAAATGATAAGATGCGATTTAACTATAAAACCATACAAAATGCAATCTAAAACTAACATAAAACTACCTAGAATGCCTGTACAAAATATGCATTATCAAACTTCTAGTGGTAAACCATCCCTGATGGTCAGGCTGCCGATATAATCTATCCCGAATATCGTTTGTTGAGTTGTGGGTTCCCATGATTTTCGAAACCACCTGAGGTGGTAATATCTTTTGAACTTTTTGTTTGTTCCATTTTCCGAGGTGTATGAATGAGGCGATCTTATTGGTAATATCCTCCCCGTCAATAATAAGGACTTTATCGGTGATAGGACAATCACCCACCCATCTGTCTTGCCAAAAATTTACGGATTCCCCATCCTCGATGTTCCAAAATAATCCCTTCTTAAAAATGGGAATACGTTTGCTATATTTTCCCCATTTCTACGACACTACAACCTTTTTAACGAATTTCAGTAGACTTTTTCCTTTGAGGTATTTTCCATTCATAATGTGATACCAAACATTTTCAGGCTCAACTAAGATTTTTCTGAGTAGTTTTAGTTGAAGGGTAGTGTTTATATCTTTAGTCTTTCTGATGCCTATTCCAGCTTTATAATTGGGCATACAGATTTTATCCCATGCAATTGAGGGTCTATAGCTTAAGTCCTTATTCTAGAGAAATAACCTGTATATTTGATCAAGTTCTTGGTGAACTTTTGATGACAACATAAAGCTTTGCATGATATAGTTTAGTTTTTCTAAGAAGTATGATTTGTTAATAGCGCTCTACCTTCTTGAGATAGAGCATTAGCACACCACTTGCTCAACTGAGTTCATGATTTACAAATTACTTCTTCAAATGTATTTTTGTTCACCTGTCCATTAATAATGGGGCATCCTAGGTATTTCTCCAAGGATGTTCTATTTGGAATTTACAGAATTCCCTTGATCTCCCTTTTTTGTTGAGGTGAATTTTTTTATGTAACTTGAAATGCTGATTTGTGAAAGTTTACTCTTAGCCCGGATATCAGGCAATATTTGTCAAACATTGATTTGATTTTGTGGCAAGATATGGAACTCCCATATGAGAAGATCATAATACTATCTGCAAAAATCCAAGAAAGGTATATGGGGCGATAGGTGAGAGCATTTAAATCTAATCATGCTCACTAGACGCCTCAATTTGAAGTTTTCTATCCAAAATCTTAGCTCCAAGAATGAATAGGAAGGGGGATAGCGGATCACCTTGTCTCAATCCTCGCTCAGGGTAGAAAATCTCCATTGGACAACCAAGATGGAGAATGAGACCATTTCCAGATATTCTTTAATCCACCCCATAAATCATGGGTAAAAGCCAATGTTTTGTAGAATTGTCGTTTTGAACTTCCATTCAACTTTGCCGTATTCCTTCTTCGTGTCTAGTTTTAATGCTAACCATCCCTACTTGCTGTCCGGTACCTAAAGCAGTGGAATATTTCATGCACAATTAGACATTATCTTAGATGGCTTTATCTTATGCAAACACCCTTTGAAGAGAGTGGATAAGTTTTCCAATCACCTTTTTTAATCTTTCCATAAGAATCTTTGAAATACTTTTATATATGGTTGAGCATTAACTTATAGGTCTATAATGGTTGTTGTTAATGGATTTTCACATTTTGTAAGAAGTGCTATGAAAGTATGATTAATCCGCTTTAGCATTTTTTCTACAAGAAAGAATTCTTTCTTCACTTTTATGACAGATGGTCGTACTATATCCCAATACTTTTTATAGAATATATATATTCCGTCGTCATGCCATCCACTCCCGGGGATTTATTATTTCCTAGATTGAATACAACTTGTTTGATTTAACCATTAATGACATCTTTAATAAGTTCTTGGTTCTCTACAACTGAAATTTCAGGGGTTATCAAATTCATGTGTTGACCGAGTAAGGTTTCATTACACACTCCTCTTCCAAACCTAGATGCGAAATCTTATTCGATTTTCTTTCCAATATTCTCTTCCTCAATAATAACTGTGCCTCCTTGATAATACATATTTTACATAGGCATTCTAGCTAGTTTTAGGGTAGTTTAGTGTGTATATTGCATGTTTTCTATTCATTTCGCATATCTTATCATTTGGTGGTCAAAATTTAGAATCTATGCTTTTTATGGTTAATAGTGCAGATTTGTAGATTCGAACTCGAAGGGTGGATCAACGAGAGTGATGCTGGAGCCTGAGAGCTGCTAAGGATGGCTGAGATGAGAAGTAAACATGTCCAAAGAGGAGCTTAAATAAGCCAAGACAAGAGATATGTTGAATGCATGGAGGAAAAGACAAGGATTCCGAGACATTGAGGATCGGCGCCCGCTGATGGGGTTCGATGCCCGTTGATAAGGATAAGACCGGATCCGTGACAAATCTTCTAAATTTTATCCTTGGAGATTTATTTCTATCCTTTAAGATTTGATCTTATCACTTAAGGTCAGTTTTACCATGAAATTTTAGGGTTTTTACCTAGGGTTTTGGCCTAATCATGGCACTATAAATACATTAGTCATTTAGGGTTTTCAGAGACAGCTTCACAACAACAACTGTTTTACAATTTTTTATTCCATTATAGGTTTCAAGTAAGCCATAAGTCGCTAACTTCTCTTTAGTTTTGCTCACGTATTTCAAGACATGGTTGATGAATTGTAAGGGTTGATTTTTGAATAATTTCTATTTAAGTTTATTTCAATCTTCCTTGTGCTGATATTGCTAATATTGTTGATTAATGTGTCTTGATTGACCACCTAGATATAATCACATCCCGATAGGATTATAGCTACTTACTTTTGCAGGCCTTAATCCCTAAGTAGCCAGCACATCTTGTAGGAACAGTTCAGGAATCTTGATGGTGTGGGAAGGTTGACATCTAGGATTTTATCACATTTAGTTGAAGCGATGTCTAGGTTAACAATCAAGTGACAATGAAATAGGAGTGATAGTGCTTAAATGCTAGTGTTTTGGGACTTAGTGTTACTCGCCCCACATGCTAGAGTAAGTGACATGATGGATGGTCATGCTTATCTAAACCAAAACCAGAATAACTAAATAGAAACCTAATAAGTCGGAAGAAGCCTGATGAGCAGGAAATCAACCATTATGGAGAAGTTGTGAGTGCAACTATCTTTCTTTATATTGTTTTCAAACCATCATCATTGCCTTTTTTTACTTATTCTTGCTCTCATCATTACTAATGCTTTCTCTACATTTTTACTTCTCTCTTTTCTATTTCAGTGTTGATAATGAAAGCACATAAGACACATTCACTCTCTGTGGGATTGACCTCTACTTTACTGTTATACGAGATATTGAGTTGAGATTATCTTTGTCGGGATTCAACGACCTTTTCACACCCGTCACTTCCCTTTTTGTTATTTCCTTTATCACTTTTCTATTCCTCCTACCGGATGCTATTTTGCGAAAGTATCTTGAGTTTGAGTTTGTATGCTAGATATGGTTGGCTTTAGCTCTTTGCCCCAGCATTTCTTGTGGAAACGTTAGAGTCGTTCCTTTTCTTAACGAGTCTAAGTTGTTTAGAAATTGAAAGAGGAGCATTGTTTATAACATGAGTCATTTGGATTTTGGGTAGTTTGTCCTTTACCTCCTTCAGCCGTCTGAATATATTTCCAAATGTAAATTTGTTCCACTTCTTTCCTTGAATCTTACAAACTGTGTCTGAAAGCATAGTTGAAACATTGCTGAACCCGAGCATGCAACCCGTCGTGCTTGCCTTACCACATTTTTTAAATAAGCTTTCTGCATCCACATATTTTTCCAATTTGAATGGAGGGGCCTTATGAATAATGGTATCTCTTAATTCACAAGCTACCAGACAATGGTATGAGGTCGACAAAATGTAGTTTTTTGCTATAGTGTCCTGAAATGTTTTTAGAATTTGAATGTGGATTAGAACCTTGTCTAATTTTTCATATATTGTATATTCGTTTGGTATGAATTTTTAAGCTATGTTAATTTGTTGCCTTAAGAGAAAATATCTTGTAACTGACATTGTTCGTAAACAAACCATAGGAGAATGTGAAGTTAATGTTATTATTCATATATTTAAATCCTATAATGTGTGGTTCATGAATTGTCAACACGAGAGATTCATTGAATTGGTAATCTTTCGATAAATTCAATGGGAAGCAAACCGTGTTGTCAAACCTAACATTAAACCATCAACATTAATGAGGCTCAAATGAGGATTATGTTAAAAAATGGTCATTACCAGAATCTGTTCAGTTTTGTAGAAAGCATTAATATTCATCAAGAAGGTTGGTTTGCCCATACCTCTACAATTTCAAGAACATAATTTTATATTTTTTGAAAGATATTTAGTTGGATCATCTTCTCATTTCGGAGTCCAACAACGACCTTTCTCTATCGTTTATGATAAAATAATTCAATTAAATTATTAATTAAATATTTATGTAACCACTTGGTATCTAGAATAGTTGAATCATGGAGATTGCAACTACTGGCGGTTGTAGGATTTTCTTGGGGGTGGGGGGAGCGAAATTTTTGTTTCATAATTTTTTTTCTCGGTATATATAATGAAGAAACTTTTTTTTTAAATATTGAAAGAAACCCATAAATTGTGCTATAAATATGTTATTTTATTACGAAAATTCATACAATAAATTTAATAATTTTTCCTATATATATATATGTGTGTGTGTAGCATGATACTTTTATGAAAAATATTGAAATAAAATTATAAATATCTCAAAAAAATGTGTCATTTGTAAATGGAAATTTGACAAAAATACACATAGATTGTGGTTAAATATGACATTAATAGTAATTTTTTATAGGAAAAAAAATTAGAAGAATTGTTTAAAATATATGTGTAGCATAATGTATACTCTTATGAAAAATATTAAAAGAAAACTATAAAATTTGATTTAAATATGATATTTATAATAGAAAAAATTTGGTAGGGGTATCAAGTAAACAATGAGATTTGAATCCATAACCTCGTAGATTATCTATGCTTCCTTTTCTTTTTTCTTCACCAACTAAATAAGACAAAATTTTTATTCTTTTTCTTATTTTTCTTATTTTTTTACCTTACATTTTGTTTATTTAAAAAAAAAATTAGAATTTTTCGACGTCGAAGTGAAGGGCGGCTGCCCCTTGCACTCCCATCTAGCCTCCCTGATTGCAACCACTCATTTTATTTGACAAAATGATTTTGTCGGCTAAAATATGTGTTCATAAATTAGTTAATCTAGATAAATTTGGTTCAATGTGGTTATCACCATGGTGATTTCTTTGTCACTTAGAAGTCTCAGTCATATCTTCCCACCGAATCACTACCTAACTAAGACGTTTACAAAGAGAAAAAAGCCCACAACTCATAGGTTCACAACACTTTCTTAATCCAATTTTACAAGAATGTGCAATACACAAATTTATGTCCAAATATGATGTTTTGATCATAATTCAATCACTGGGGCTCCCGGAGTTCCTATCGGTCATACAATGATCATTCATCATGGTGAACTTACAACAAATGATGACCTGACAGTATGAATCATAGCGCAACTATGGTATTAGATTTATCATCCCATTCAAGAGCACCCAAATATCCATACAAGAAGATGCACTCCCTGCAACAATTCATGTTAGTGGTTGCGTAGTTGCAATCTTATAGCTCTTCCTCGCAAAGCAATTGGTTTCCTAATTTTTTGTTGTTGTTGTTGGTTTACAATATCAGCAATATTCTCATACTTGTGTTGTCCTTATTTGTCTTTACAAGTGCAAATCAATTTCTATTCTTGATCGTTTCTTTTTCCTTTAATCTTGTCAATTACATCCTCACAAGAAACAATCCAAAAATTATCACATGGAATGATTACGGGATGATGAATACAACACACATGGGTACAAGAGACTTGAGCTCGATAATTCACATGGACACCAAGAAACAGATCACAGACAGGTCCATTTCTTTTTTTCTATCACTTCTTTTTGCTTTTCTTTTTGCTCTACTGGGTCTGGTGTCCCACAAGAAACACTTGCCATGTCGATATTATTGTTTTCATGTTTGGGTATTAATTCTCTTTTTGCTTATCAGGGTCTGGTGTCCCATATGATCGAAGCACGTACTTAACTTTTCAACATCCTGGTTTTTGGGTTCGAATGTTTTTATTTTTTTCCCTCATACGGTCCGGTGCCCCATATATTTGAGTTGTAATACAACCTAGGTTCTAATGATTCACATTTAGAAAAGGAGGTTGACAGATATCGTTCGCCATTAAACAAACTTGGCCAACATAATTCTTATTATGTTCTTGTTTGTTTGATGTTTTCTCCTCTACTAATTTTGTCAAGGCAAAATAAAACACTACATGACCGCCCAGGGAAAGATTTCTTATGCTTAAATAAAGAGAAAATTTGGTATTTTGTACATCTTTGCACATTTAATTAGGTGTTTAACCACCTTATTTATTTTTTAGGCGTGCTAGACCTTTTAAAACAATTTTTAGCAGCATTAGCCCTTTTTCTCATTGCTCTCTTCTCGTTCTCCTGGTTGACGATGTTCGTTCTCCTTCATCTCTCATCGTTCTCTAGCGGCGTCGTTCTTCTTCCTTCTTCATCCTTTTTGACTCAGCGATTCCATATCTCCCTCTCACTTGCTCTCTCTTTTCATCTTGTTTCTCTCTCTCTTTATGGTTCATTGTTGCTTCGGAGGTGAGTAGTTCAGCTTTGTTCGATTATTTGTGTGCTTTCTAGTTTGTTCGCTGCCTGCAGGTAATTTTTCAACCCTTCAATTAGATTTTTCCCCTATATTATGGTGTCTTCGATTAATTTGCATCTTATTGTGCCTATTTTTTGAATTTTCGATTAGAATATGCTAATTTGATAGATTTAGGGTTTTGATTTTGGGGGAAAATGTCAAATTTGATGACAATCTACCAATTTATCATCATTCAGCATTGTGATTTGGGTGACTCGAAAGAGATTATCTTTGAATTGGCTTTTTGTGATGAAAAAAAGTGTATCCAAAAATTTTTCTTAAGATATCTATGGTGATAGTTGAGAAATGTTGCACCATTCCTCTGACCTGAAGAACTTACCCCGTGTAGGATGCTGGACACCCTTCTTGTTCCTCTCTGTATCCATTGATGTTGTATCTAGATTATAGATTCTAAATGATATGGTTCTGATATGCTTCCAAATGAAAGAAAACATAGTAATGTACCACAAAGACTTCGTCAAGGTGTCAAACATGCTATTTGAAGATTTCAGTATGTTTCTATGTACTAGACATGTTGCTTATGCTCTTGTAGGTGTCAAAGTTGCAGCAGCTGCACCTTCTAGAGTACATAGAGATGAGCCTGAGCATCCTATGTTTGGAATTGAAGCAACAAATGCGCTAGATTCCATTGCAAGTGTGCTTCTTTTCTTCTATTTTTATCTGCAATCAAATTGAGTTGAAGTTTTCTTTTGGAGAGAAGATAATCTTTTCAAATTAAAGTACAATAGGCGCTGGATTCCATTGAGTCAAAGTTGTCATGTCAGAGCATTTTTTGGTAGGTGATAAACTTGTTGCTATATTTTGAGTATGCAAATACTTGCACAATTGCACCAGTAAATTTAAACTATTTAGAATCATAATGCTTGCAGTTTTAGATGGCATCGGGAAGTATAACAGTTCTTTTGCAAGTGTTTTCTTGAAAATGAGTCTGTCTTCCACTGCAACCAATGTGCTTTTTAAAAGGAAGTATAACAATTCTTTTGCAAGTGATCATATGTTTGTGACTTTTCAGTTTGTGTCTGGACTCTGAAGCATTAACCGTTCTTTTGCAAGTGAACATATGTTTGTGATTTGATCACTCAATAGTACAAATTATTTAAAGTCGTAAGATATTCAAATCAAAGATCATTCACTATACTTGATTGCTTTGAGGATTTGAGTAATTTTGCTCTAAATGCCGTGTTTTCTTCTTGATGATTTTGTTATCTGGTGCTATCAAATGTATTTTTTTTCTTGGATGATTTGAGTTTTCTATATGTGTTTCCAGTTTCTCACGTGCTTGTTTGTCACTATGATGCGGTTTGCTTTCCATTTTTCTGTAGGGAAAGCTGCATCAGTTTTTATTTATCTCCGATTGATTTCTTCAACGGGTCATTAAATAGGCATGTGATGGCTTCCCTCCCTCATAATTTTTTCAGAATAGCTTGGTTTAGTATTTTTTTTGATTTTGTTCTAATTACCGACTTTTATCTAATTAACCAAGTGGATCAACTATCTATGTGATAGGTTTGCTTGCAATTGAAATTTTGGTTTCATGCAGATTACAGACTATTAATGAAACGCTTCTAATGTCATGTTATTTGTTGTTGGTATGCTGCATAATATGCCTTTGCAATCAGGCAGCCACATGTACAATGGGAAAGCAATCTGGTCCTAGAGAAGCATAAAATCACAACCCTCTTCATGTCCCATCTGTTGTGTAAAGACTGAAAATTTTTAAATTATTATTATTTTATAAGATATGAAATTGTAATTATTTTAATCTCTATAACTCGGAAAATTTTTGAAAATTCCGTCCTATAGCAATATATTTGATTCTAACTCTTTCGAAGCGAATTCCGGTATAATTTTGAATTAGATTTAAAAGGCGGATTTTATTCCACTAACTTTAGTTCGAGACTTGAAAATATTTTCCGAAGTTCTATTCAATTATTTTATCGACCAATGAGATTTATTATTTCAGAATTAAAAACTTATAATTTAATTTTCGATCGAGTCGGAATAGGATCGAGAGAGGGGGTTTCGAGATTTAATAGCGGGTATTTGAATTTCATTTTGGGACCACACCTCTCTCTCTCCTGCAACTCCACGCCAAGAGCCTCTTGTAGCTCACCCCCACCTTCACTCTTGGTTGGTTGCCAACCCAACTGCAACAACCCCTCCTCACACTTCATTTTGATTCCACAACCATACAAACACACCCTCCCACAACCTCTCCATCCCCTCTCTGTTTCATTCCCCATCCAGGCAAAACCCACCCATTACCCCTTTCTTTTACCCCCTGTTGCCACCGGCTATAGCCACCACCATCTTCTCCTTTCACCCCGCCACCACCGAGACCCAAGCAGCACCACCACCTCCTCCTCCGGGTGCGAGCAGAAGCCATCACCATCTCCTCTTCTCTCACTCCTCCGAGCACCCTTGACGCAACCCCTATTTTCGGAGAAAGCCGAGAGCGCCCAACGGCTTCTTCCTTTCTCCACCGGGGTCCGACGCAACCAAGTTGTACCCGACGCTGCCCAAGAGCCGCCGACGCCGAGATCACTCCCTGGTGGCCCTGTTTCCGATCCAACAGCTCGGTAAGGTTTCAGCTTTATTTCCGACTCAAAGCCCCTTAAAGTCATTCCTTTATGACCCTTCACACTCAACCCAGGTCCCCTGGTGCACCCCCCTTCATCGACGAGCCCGCAGCGGTCCTCGAGCACCCCGGAGCCATCTTCGACGCCTCGGTGAGACTTCGGATCTCCTCCCCTTACTTTGTTTGATTTCGTTCCTTTCTTCCTATTGGGTTCGATTTCGGGGAGAGTGTGTCAAGAGTGGGGTCAGGGCGAGGCAGTACCAACGAGGGCTCCCTTCCTCTCTTCTTCTTTCCGTATCGGGCTGGACAGAGGTTGAAGAAGGGTTTGGGAAACCCGGTTTCCTTCTTTTCTTTTCTCGTTTTTCAGGCCCGGTTCACTTAAATAAATAAAAAGAGGGGGGGTTGGTTATGGTTTTGTGGGATCCGAAAATTAAGAGGGTTGGGCTGTCGGGTTTGGGCCGGGTTCTGGGCTCGGGTTGGGCCTTTTGTTTGGGTTATAATGATTGTTTTGTTAAGATTATTGTTAGGTATATAATTGTTATATATGTATTTATTATTTATATATTATTAAATTTAAATTCTAAATTATTATTTTAAATATTATTCTGACATATCCTAAGTACTTAATTATTATCTTAAGGTATTTAAATAAAATATGAAAAGTTGATATAGTTATGTGATGTTATAAAAATTGTTAAGACTCCTTTATCTTATTTTATTAAATGGTTATGTGTTCTTTAGCTATAAAGATAAATTATTTGAGTATGTACTACATGAAGTTATGACCTTAAGTGGTGAGATTTAAAAATATATTATTGGACTTGGATTTTACAAAGAAACGAATTTGGAAAAGGTTTTAAAGTTTGGAAATGAAATTAACAAAGTTAAAAGAAGATTTTTGGAAATCTCCTAACCTTGTCGGATTTATTTTGATAAAATAATAATAATAAGTTGATTTCAAGAATAATGTTTTATAAATGGATTTTTGGATGACTTGAGAAAATGCTTTGAATAAAGATTGATCTTTAAACTTGTATTTTGGAAATGTTCCTCAAAATGATTTGTTGTTTTAAAACCGATATGCTGGGATTATTTTAATAATAATAATATAATTTTGGGAAATTGGTTTAAGGATTCAAATGCTTAATGTCGGGATTTGGCTAAGTGTGATTTTAAAGGAATTGTTGATTATTGTGTTGACTTATTTTGAGGCTAAGGGTTTAGGGAAACTTGGGAATTGACTTACTCGATTTAACTTGGTAAATTAATTGTTGAAAATTAGATTGAAAGGATTGTGTGAATTATGTTGTGATATGACGATATATTAGAGTATGAATATGGCTTATATATATAATAATGGTGCATGATTTCTAAATGATGAGTTGAAATGATCAAATGTTGAGATTACGAGATATTAGATATTGAGATGAGATGATGAGATGATGGATGAGATATTATATGTTGAGATGAGATGAACATGAAATGAGCATAATGAGATAAGATGGAATAATTTGAAATGAGATATGTGAACCAATGTATGATAGTTAGGGGCGCCTTGTATGACTTAGATAGACTTATGCATATTTGTATGTTTATTAGGTGATTTGTGATCTATTGGACATTGCTTATTATTGGTGTTGATTGATGGATTCTGCGAGCCTCCAGGTAAGTTTCCTACGGGAGCTTACTCAGTAACCCGGACCTCATGCCTGATGTGTCATATAGTATGTAGGTGTTGCATATGCATAAAAGCATGCCATGTAGTATCTTGCTTAGGAATTGCACTTATGAATGAGCATCTCTATTCTTTATGCGTTTGAAAAGAGAACGGCCGTTATCTGTGAGTCTTAGAGTCTTTGTTAGGGTCATAGGGTAGCCCAGGTTCATCGGGTGCCCTGAGTCAGTATTGTCGATATATGAGCATGATGATGAGATAGCCCAGCACCATCGGGCATGAGTATGATATATGATATGATGATGAGATATGATGTGATGATGAGATATGATATGCTATGATGAGATATGATATGCTATAGCATCGAACTGGCCAGTCTCTGTACTAACGGGAAGGGTTGTAGAGGTAGGAGAGGGATATGCCACTTGGCATTCTTTAGGCGCCTTTACAGTTTTTTTCTGCATATTATATATACTAGGAGCATGATAGTGTGATTTAAATTCCGTACTGCATTAGAACATCTTTTATTCTAGGTATAGGCGTATTATATGTCCTCAGCGAGGTCTTTAGGGCCCGCATGCGTCTCTGGGCCTGACTTCGTGGATAGACTTAGGTACCCGCCCTTTTGCTGCTCTGTGCTTCTATGGCGAGGGATCCTCCTGGGCGAAAGCGAAGAACCGGACTGACCCGTACCTGAATTGCAAGATCTGAAGGAAGGTATCCAACCTTCGAAACGTAACCCGGGTATTTATATCCGGGCCGTTACATGTTGTGAGGATTTTGACTCAAAAGACTCTAAGTTTCCTTCCATGCTTGTATGGATTCCGTCTTTGCCTTTTTTGCCACAAGAGGATTCTTAAGGAGGATGGCTGCTGCCCTGGCTGTAGAAGACATTACGAATTTGTTTTTAGTGACGCAACCTTTGGTGATCTCGCTCCTGTGACTTTTGCATCTGTAGTGATAAGGTTTTGAATCAAAGCCTATGCCATATTTTTTACCTTTTGTTTATCTGTATATGGTGGGCTAATAGGGAAGAATTAACGAGCAGCTTATGGACTTTACTTGAGTTGAGTGGCCTGTTTTGAGCTAAGCTCCTACTAATGTAGTTAGATGAACAAATCCCTCGAATCAATATACATGTGGACAAATTCAGCTACATAAACTCTCACTAATGGTGAGTTGATTTTAAGCTTATAATTATTATTGTTTGTTGATAATTAAGGAGATTATAATTTATAACTTGGTGCCAAACAAACCTAAAGCTATATAGTCTTTAGAACATTGAGTGGTTCCATCCTCTTTGTTTATTGATTGCTAATTAGGTGATAATATGTTTTTTACTCCGCTTGTATTTTGGTACACAACCAGTCCTAAGCTCGAAAAAAAAAGAGGATGCGAGACATGAAAATAGTATCAATGTCATCACAAATGATTGAGATCAATGAAGGAAATATGATATTTTGGACTTTGAGAATGTCAGAAGGTCTAGATCTTGGTGATACAACGCTGAAGTGCAATCACAAATGTGTCACCAATAAAAATGCTATCAATGAAGTGTAATCACATTTTATGATCGTATGTTATCAATTGTATAAAAATGTTATTAATAAAAATGTAATCAATAAACAATTTCATCACAAATGATTGAGATCAAGTGTAATCACAAATGTCATCAATGAATAAAAGTCATCAATAAAAGATGACATCAATGAAGTTTAATCAAATTTTATGCTTTTGTGTCATCAATTGTATAAAAATGTAATAAAAATATCACCACAAATGATTGCATCAATGAAGTGTAATAACAAATGTGTCATCAATGAATAAAAGTAGAATCAATGAAAATATATCAATATATATATTTGACTATATTGAAAAAGTGGCATCAAACGATTTGATTAAAAAAGTGACATCAAAACTAATTTGAAAAAGTGGCATCACGGTAAAAAAAAAAGTGGCATAAAAAAAGTGACATCAGTGGTCAACGGTAAAAAAAATGACATCACAAAAAGTGACATCAATGGTCAATGTGGGAGGAAGAAATGGAAGGATGGGTGAAAGTGGCAATCCAAACATTTTTAATAAAAAAAATGTTATTGATATACAATCGACTAGATTAAGCCACTTAGTAAAGTGACATCATAGTAAACAAAAAATATTATCAATAAAAATGCCATCAACAAACAATGACATCACAAATGATTGAGATCAATAAAGTATAATCACAAATGTCATCAATGAATAAAAATGTAATAAACACATCACCTTAAGTGATTGCATCAATGAAGTGTAATCACAAACATGTCATCAGTGAATAAAAGTAGAATCGATGAAAATATAGATTAAAGTAAAAAAGTAGCATCAAACGATTTGATTAAAAAAGTGGCATGAAATAGTTACATTAGAAAAATGGCATCAAAACACTACTTTGAAAAGGTTGTATCACATTAAAGACAAAAATGTCATCAAAACACTACTTTGAAAAAATATGGCATCTCGGTAAAAAAATATCATCAAAAAAATTAACATAAAAAAGTGGCATCAGTAGTCAACAGTAAAAAAATGGCATCATTGGTGAACATGATATCACAATAAACAAAAAATGTCATCAAGGTTTAAAAAAAGTGGCATTAAAAAGTGTCATCAAACCATTTCATTAGATAAGTGACATTAAAGCGAAAATAAAATGTAATACAAAAATGGCATATTAAAAAAAAGAAAAAAAAATCTGAATAAGTTGGTCAACGATGACCGGTAAACGGTCATCGTTGACCGGTCAATGGTCAACTGTTGACCGGTTGACAGTCAAAGAGTTGACCATTGACCATTACTACTCTATTTGGATGGGTCTATCCCACCTAATTTTTTTTGGAGATGTCTAATTAAATAATTACATTTTCATAAGTGACTAGTTACCTAAATCACCCTTAAATATATAACCAAACTTAATAGATTAAGTATATTTAATTAGGAAAAAAAACCCTAAATGAAACTTGGTAAACTCTAACAAAAAAAAATATTTAAAAATTAATTAAATTGGTGAATCAAAATCTTTTCCAAATTACAATGCTTAACCTTAACCTGTTAGAAAATTCAAAACTAGGAAATTTTATTTAAAAAATTAGACAGTCTCTTTTTTTTGGAAAAAAATAAATTCTAAATGTAGTTGTTTAAAATGTGCTAATAAACATATAATAGAAAAATTCATGATGAATTTCATCAAGTTGCATGACAAATAACCATCGAATTCAACTTCAAGAATTCTATTCTTATTGGCTTTTAGTTAGATGTATCTTTTTAACTTAGGATACTTGTTTAAAAAAACATTGTAAAGCTAGTATATGTATCACTAAAATATTGTTAAATTATGATTATAAAACTGGTTTTCTAATTTAATAGACATTTTTATTTAAAAACAGTCCGTTGATACCGACATTTCAAACCAGTAAAATATTTATTGACTTAAATAATCAGTGTCAATATATTGCTTTCAATTAAAAATATTTTTCAATTAAAAAGTTAATGTCATAACTAAGCACCTGATCAAAAAAATAAAATAAAAATTTACATGTATCAAATGGAAAAAAAAAAAAAAAAAGCTTACAGAAACTTCCAAGATCTAATTTCATAATTCCAAGCTACAACGGCAGATCTAATTTATAAGGTCGCCTGCCGATTTGAAGATCTATAAAGTTTGCTTTGGCTATATCAAAGGGAGATCTAATTTAAGGTCGCCTGCCGATTTGAAGATCTATAAGGTTTGCTTTGGCCATATCAAAGTAATTAAGCTCAATTATTGCTTGTTTTTTAGCAACAATTATTTCCCTTTTTAATGTATACTTAATATGTCTTGAATCTCTGTCTACATCGAAGAAGATTTTCTTTAAGGCATATTCAAGATCCAAAATATCCCACAACAGAATAGTAAACCAAATAACCAATCACAAGTTGGTGTAGTGGTTATGGGGCTACATCCCATGCCTCGAGGTTCGAAGTTCGAATCCCCGTGGAAACATGGAGACGCTTGTGAGTGGGAGGGTCAACCCCTTAATGGGTCTACAGTAACCCGATCCAGATGTAGAGTGGGCTATGCCCACTTGAACTGGAAAGGATCTAAAATAGAATAGTAAACCAAATTACTCATTCTTTGTTACGAGAATTTGAGAAAAATTACAATAAAAAATAAAAGGTAGAACTCAATTTTCAAGGCTGTATTCATATTTATAAGGAATACATAAATATAGATATTATTATAGCGGTTTTTTAACTTATGCCCCTTAGAGTAAGCCCAACAGCTTTGGTAAAAAATCTCTAAAACAGAGATTAAAATATCAAAATCTCTAAAAAAATGTACTCCAATTCCAACAACTTTTCTATTTTACAAATTTTTACATTTATTAAAGACTATAATAAATAAATGCATTTATTAAAGATATTTAATTCTACATTTTTTAAAACTTCATTTGAACGTAATTCTAACATTTAGCATCACATTTGTTGGTGAACTAGTATATGTAGACCTGTCAAAACACAACCCGACCCGTACGCCCGGTAAATTTTGGGTCAAGACCCGGTTTTTTCGACCAGGGAATTTTTTTGGACCCGAACCCGAAATACCCGATAGTTTTACGGGTCATCTGGGTTTAGACCCGGTGACCCGATTGACCCGGTAATTTTGACTCGATTGACTTGATTGACCCGATGACCCGATTGATTGATTGATTGATTTATTTTTTTATTAAGTAATAATTCGGCTGTCCCTAGAGACCCTAGCCGATAGCATCCTGTCGGACGAGGTCGATTAGACCTTGATCATTTAACAAATTAGGGTTACTGGTACCACGGCCAAGGTGTGTAACCCTGTCGACCACTTTGTTACCAACACGAAGTATGTGTGAGAACACTACTTCAGTAAACCCACGAGCCATTATAATAATTTCAGACATAATCATCTCAATTTCCCAAGGGCACTGGACTCCCGCCTTCAGATAATTTATGACAATAAGCGAGTCTCCTTCTATAATAAGCTTATCAATACCTAATTCCTTTGCCGCAAGGACACCCAGCCGAAGTGCTAAAGCTTCAGTAACCAGGGGAGATTGGACGCCGATACAAGCCGATCCAATCTTCAGTGGGGACCCATCACAATCCCGAATGATGAAGCCCGCACAACTATCACTTTTCGGTTTTTAGGAGCCATCTAAATTTAGTGTGAAGAACCCTTGAGGAGGTTTCCGCCAAACCTGATTTCTGGCCTTATGGTTTTTCCCATTTCTCCCGCTTTTAACGTATGTTTTTTGTTTATCCTTTTCCTGGTCCAACAACCTGGGTACTTTTAGCCAGTTATTCATATGCTCCTCATACATTTACTTAAAATTTTCTAGTGTTGGAAGCTTTTCTTGTCTAAAAACAAATTGATTTCGAATTAGCCATAGAGTCCACCAACTAAACGCCATTTCATGTTTTTTAGTCTCAGATAATGTGGTCGATAGTAAAGCTAGGATCGGCTTCATGTCTCTCGACTTATTGATTGAGTCTTTAATTTTCCTTTGAATGTTTCTGTCAAGTTTTGCAAAGAATACATTGTATTGGCATTCACAGAAGAGATGTACCGAGTCCTCCATATGATGGTTACAAATCGGGCAATAGGGAGGAATCTCCACCCCCCGTCTAGCGAGTCTAGCGGTCGTTGGTAATCCGTCGTGGTTTATTTTCCACAGAAAGTTTTTGAATTTGGGTGGTATATCCAATTTCCAAATCCAGTGATTTTCCCCTATCGTTTCTTGTGTTGCATTTGTGACTAGTTTGTAAGCTCTTGAGGTAGTAAACCAGCATTTTTTGTCCGGCCACCAATACAATCTATCTTCTAGATCCACGGAAGGAATCGGGACATTCGTAATTATGTCTACAACATCATTGGGGAAGAGACAACTCGGCTTGTGTCTATCCCAAGCACGGTTAGTCAAATACTTATCCACTGTCTCATTGACGTTGGTATTGCCTATGTTGGTACAACGGTGACTTAGGTCGGCTATGTTGCTCCATTTATCACTCCAGAATTTAATAGTTCGTCCGTTCCCAACAGACCATGCTAGGCCTTTCCTGAATACGGGGATTAGTTTTCGTAACTATGTCCATTGCCAAGAAGCGTTCTCTTTGCCTACATAGTTCAGAACGTCTGCCTCTTTTAGATATTTATATCGGATGATCTGTACCCAAGGATTCGTTGGCTGTTTAAGAATCTTCCACAGTAGCTTAAGTTGTAATGCTTCATTCATGTGTTTAGTCTTTCTAATACCTACTCCACCAGCCTTTCTTGGCTTACAAATTTTTTCCCAACTAATCAAAGGTTTATATTGGAGGTCTTTGTTCCAAAAAAATGACCTATTCAATTGGTCCAAATTGTGATGGATTTTAGCTGGTAGTATAAAAATCTGCATAGCATATAGCATTTTTGATGTTAAGTATGTGTTTATAAGTGTCGACCTACCTTGTTGAGACAGAGAATCTGCCCTCCATTTTGTTAGCTGATTTTTTGTATTGATGATAATATTCTCAAATGTATCTTTAGTGACTCCCATTAACAATCGGACACCCCAGATATTTGTCTAGCTTGATTTGTTTGGAGATATTTAGACACCCTTCAATTTCAATAATACGTTGTCTTGGGATGCCCGGAGTACAATGGAAAGCAGATTTATGGTAATTCACCTTCTAACCTAAGATTTGACAATATTCGTTAATAATATCCCTCACCTTCTGACAAGCCGACATATTACCCCTGAAGAAGAGGATAATATCGTTAGCGAAAGCCAAGAAAGGTATGCGCGAACCATTTCTACCAAAAGAAAAACCGATATCGCTTCTTTTGGAGGAAGATTCGTAAGCTAATTTTCTTGCCAGAACTTCTGCACCAAGAATGAATAGCAATGGCGAAAGGGGGTCTCCCTGCCTTAGGCCTTTAGATGACCTGAATATTTTTGTAGGGCCATTATTGAATAGGACTGAAAAGGAAACTATAGTTACGCATTCCAAGATTTAACACAATAAATTTGTTATGGAATCCGAATTTTTTCATTACGGACTCCGTAAAAGCCCAATCTACTCTGTCGTAAGGTTTCTCCATATCCAACTTAATCGCTAACCATCCATCTAAGCCTCTCCTTTTTCTGAATGAGTGAAAAATTTCGTTCGCTATAAGCACATTATCTTGAATTGCTCTATCTGACACAAACGCTCCCTGAAGAGGGTGGATCAATTTTCCCATAACTACTTTAAGCCGTTCCGTTAATAATTTGGAGATGATTTTATAGATAGTGGAGCATAAACTGATAGGCTTGTAGTATGACGTTTTACCTGGATTGTCACACTTTGGAAATAAGGAGATGAAGGTATTATTGACTTGACGGAGTAGTTTACTAGTATGAAAAAGGCCTTAATGGCACCAATGATGTCCGGGCCAACAATATCACAGTACTTTATGTAAAACTCAGTTGTCATGCAATCCGGCCCAGGAGATTTGTTCTGTCCTATGTCGAATGTTGCCCTTTTGATTTCTCTATTGGATGGTTGTGCCGTTAGAAATATGTTATCCTCAGCTGTTATAGATTCATTAATTAATCGAATATAGTTCTCCATCAAGTTTTATTGATAGGTTCACTTGTGAATCTTTTTTCAAAGTCATTCTTTATCTCAACCCTCACATTCTCTTCACCTGTAATGAGTGTCCCTGATGCTATTGTTATGTTTCGAATGATCTTTCTATTTTTTCGGCCTGACGCTACTCTATGAAAATATGCCGTATTTGAGTATGACAACTTTAGGTGCTTTGACTTAGCTCGTTGGCTCCAATATTCTTTCTGAAATAGTAAAATTTTTTCCTTTTTCTGGATGAGAGTCCTTTCCTTGCTAACTAGATTATGACCGGGTGTCTCAGTGTTAGATGTTTGTATTTTTGCTAATTCATCCTCTACTATTGATAATTGTCGGAATATATTTCCAAATGTGTACTTATTCTAGTGTTTTGCTTTAAGTTTCAAAATCTTTGTTTTATACATTATTCTAAACATTGTAAATCCCAGACAGGCAGCTCACCAAGATTGTTTTACTATGTTCCTAAAATCTGGTCTACGGAACCAGATATTTTCCATCTTGAATGGGGGCGCTTTAACCTGTGTCGTTGAAACCAATTCGGTTGTTATAGGGCAACGGTCCGACGAAGAGAAGGCCCCATTAAAAGTACAGATGTGAGGGTAGGAGTGTAGGAATTCCTTCTGGACTAGTACTCTATCTAGTTTCTCGAAAATATTTCCTTCTCCTTCCGACTTCTTCCTCCATGTGAATTGGTTCCCCATACATGGTAAATCTGTTAAGGAACAATGGTTTTTAAATTGAATGAGTCAATCAAACCGAGAGTGTTTAACCATAAGTCCTCCTTTTTTATCAGAACTTTGACATATTTCGTATAGATCCCCCATAACTAAACAGGGCAGTGATTCCTTGGAAATTATTGTGGTCAGAGCTTCCCTGAAAGGGTCCTTATCCTTCGCATGAGGAGGGTCGTACACACAGAATATCATACACCTGAAGTTATTGTCTTGATTTAGATATTCTAGCCACACGATACGGGGTAGGTGAATTTTAACTTCAATTATCTCATTTCTAAGACTGTTGTCGTTCCATAATACTCCTAACCCACCTGCTCGGCCATCACCCGGAGACCAGATCGCATTTCTAAAACCGTTGTTTCACCATATCTTTTCAAGAGGAATAGCCTTTGATTTAGTTTCCGCTATTGCGAAGAGGTTAATATTATTATTTATATGCATGGCATTGATATCCGTCCACATAGTTTTTTTGCCCATACCTCGCACATTCTAGAAACAGAGTTTCATGATTTTTCTTTTTGAACTGTATGGACCCCAGATTTCCTCGGCCAATACAGAAGAATCTATTTCTTACTTGGCGGTAGTCTCATAAGTATTTTGGGTTGCCCTCCCACCAAAATATCCCGACAAGACGTTAGATAGAGAAGAAACTGACCCATTACTTGTGTTGTTAGGCACTGCAATTTCTTATTTGGCCTTGTAATTACTATGCAACTGTGTCTGTATAGTTTTTATTTCAAATTGATTTGTTTTAGAAATCACCTAGGTCCATATCAGAACACATACATAAGTCTATACCTTACCATTCAGTCATTCAAAGCACACATCATTCAATAGCATCATCACACATTGAAATCATCATTCCATCAAGTTCAACCATCCATCATATCGCCTCATCCCGTAAGACCACATCATTCTCAACATTCCATTCAGCCACATTCATATGCTCATAATAATCATATATCTGCATAGTCATATATCTCAAAAGTTCATCATATTCATCATAGTTCGTAAGGCATAAATCAAATGGTACATAACTCTAACATCTCATCATGCCATTAGTCATTCATACATGCCATCATGCCCTTTTTCCCAATTTTCCTTAAGGTTTATAGGAACATGGTAGAACAAGGATTGACCATAAAAATTGATGTTTGAATGGATTTGTCACCCAAGTTCCTTCTTTTCCTTTGGTTTGCTCGTGAAGCTTCATCTGGGCTCCGATTGGAGTCGTTCTTGCGCGAGGGTGTCTAGAATTGTTAGAGGGTGTTAAAGGTGTGAACTTTGAGTTAGTATGAGGTAGGAGGAGGGAAAACGAGTTGTTACCTTCTAGAATCCGAGGATCTCATGGGGAGGCTAAGGGAGGTGTTGTTGCTGGCTATGAAGGGAGGAAGAGAAGAGGATCTTTCTTTGGCTTGCTTGAGCTCAAGAGATGGAATGGAGCTTCTTTGACTAGAATGGAGAAGGAAGTTGAGCAGGAAATGGGTGTGTTCAGGGCTGCTTGAATCTCTCATCAAAGGAGGAAAAAGGAGGATGAAAGGAAGAGGAAAGATAAGGTTTCTTTGGAGCTTTTGGATAAGATTTTGGGAAAGGAGTTTTAGGGATTGTGTTTTGTTTTGTGGTGAGGCAAGGGATCCCCAAAATCTGATTTTAAGAGAGCCAAGGAGAGCTTGGGATGGGCATCACGTGATGGCTTAAGAGGGGGAAGCATGGGACTTGTCCCCCTTGGACACTTTGAGTATAGGTCAAAGATGGAAGGGAAAAAACATGTTGTGGGTGCTTCACCAAATGGGAAAAGGGGAATCTTTTGGCTTGAATTTGAACTTCAAATGGGTCCACATGGCTAAGGTTTTGGTGAGTGTGAGACTCGGCTTGATCATGGGAAAGTGAGGGCGGGAATTCTTGTTCCGACGTTGCGAGCTCAAATCTCGAGGTTGGTCCCGAAGTTAGTTTCCGATGTTAGCTTCCCGAATCCCACTCTCTCTTTCGCGCAATTAGAATTTCAAATCCGAGAATCAAGGTTGCCATGTTAGTTCTTAACATTTTGTTTAGGTCGGGAATCCGCTTCATGAGTTCAAAATCCGAGTTAGCGAGTTTTTCGTTAAATTCCGCTTTTAAATTCACTTTGATTTTTCTTTTTCCGAGAAATGAGGATTTATAAATCCGAGTCTTTACAAGAAATATAATGAATGCATTGAGATGAATCAAACAACTAGGTAGCCAAGATCATTTATTTCACTAGAAAAGTGGCACCAAAGTGAAAATAAAAAATTTCATCAAAGTTATTAAAACGTGCATAAAAAAGTGTCATAAAAAAAATGTCATCACCAGCTGGCGGCCAATATAGCTAATTAATTTTGTTTGGAGTATAATCGATCACTTAATTGACTTTTCTAAAAGGTATATTTAGAAAAATCATCCGGAGATTTATTATTCTTTCAGTTAAGTGAAATATGTTAATTACTATTTATTCACGTTTTTTTACAAATCTAAAAACCATATAAACATATCAACTTTTATATTAATTTATTTATAATTTTGTACTTGAATTGCTAGCATTAAATTTAAACTTAATTAAAAAAATAATATTTTATATAGATTTTATTATTTTTAAAAATTGTGACTAAAATAGAAATGATCGACATGTTTTTCTTACTAGAGGAAGTATTAATTAATTCTATATTTGTTCAATAGAACATAATTTTTTATTATTCTCGCTCTTTGGAATTATAAAAACTATATAAAATATTAACATTTTACATTAATTTTTAAAAATAAATTCATGCTTATTGATTAATACTCCATTCGTTTTAAAAATACATCATTTACTAAATATACACATTTTTTAGGATGTTCAAAATATATAAAATATTAATTTTTATTTCATTTCATGCATCATAGTAATAAGTATAAAAAAACTTTAATAATAAAGTATATATTTAATATATTTTTTAGCCTCTTTAAAAACACATATAAATAGTAAAGTGACACATTTTTTAGTGGATGGAATACTAAGTGTGAACTTATTTTAAAATTAAATAAAAACACCCTGCCTATTAGTGGGATTATGAGTTCTTAATTAATATTTTCATCCAAAAGAAAGAATCTAAAACATGACGCAGTCATGCAGTGAGCACGAAACAAACTATTCTTCTGCATTTTACTAAAAGAATCCAAAACATGAGCTCAACTTAATTAGTGTGTGGCATATCCACTAACAATGCAATGTGGAATGATTTTACACGAATTATGCTTTTGTCTTTCTTGTCATTTTTTTCAGAAAAGTTATTCCTCTTCTAGTAAAAGATGTGTATGTTGGGTTAATAAAAACATGTTCATATATTCCTATAGCCATTATCATCAAAGAACCTACAAAAGGCTAATTTGAAGTGCGCGCAAATGGGCTTTTTCTCCTTATACAAAACATCTAATCGAATCTCTCTTTTCAACCAATCCAAAGGCATAAAAAATACTAACCTGTTTGATATTATTCTAACAATACACCCATCTTCCAAAAGTTGGAAAATGTAATCCTTAATTGGTGATTAAGAGACGAACAAAGTGACTTGCTGACCTCAAAGTTGGAAAATGTCATATGACAATTAATGAATATATTCTAGGGGTTATGGTGGGTGGTAAAACTAAGTACAACCCTACAACAAAGCATAGGTAATTAAGATCTCATGGACATTTCATTACCAATAAATCAGTTTGACATTTTGAGGATAGATTGTACTAGTGACCGGATAGGAAAGGGTGTTCATAACGACAAGCACCTACAAACTAATCACGTCGCACAACAGAACGGAAAATGATGAGAACTCGTGGATTTGAAAACACAATATCCCCTAAGGTAAAAATTTTATATGAATTTTTATGTAAAGAAAAAATATACTCCTTCTGTTAATTAAAACTTGTCGTTTACTATTCATGCACACTTTTTTAGAATGATAAAAACTATATGAAATATTGACTTTTTTTAAAATTTGTTTTTATAAATTCATACTTAATAGTAACAAGTATGAAATTATTAAAAAAATATATTAAAAAATTTAATATTTTATATAGTTTTTAACACCTCAAAAGCGTACGTGAATAGTAAAACGTCAAGTTTTAATTAACGGAGGGAGTATTAAATAAGTATAATTATTATAAGACTAGTTGGTAAATACTCCGTAATTATTACTGTAAATATCTATCTTCCGTATTTTTTTTATTAAGTAAAAATTCGAGATCAGACAAGTCTGATTCTCGAGAGGCCGACGAATCGGCAGACGAAAACCGTCTAAACATACAGTGAATACAGAAAAAAGGCGCAATGAAACAAGCAGAAATAAAATCTAAAACAAGACGTCCTAAGCAGAACTACTCCCAAAAGTTGAAGACGTCGACGAAGAACGAAGCCAAGCACCACCGAAGAGTAGCACCGCGGGCCAGCGGTGTAGCAGGAATCTATCTCCTGTGGGTAGTGCAGACGAAACTCCAAGGAAGCTCCTTCCCGAATACGGAGTCTCCCTAAAAGCACCACCACGACCCCAGCCAGTCTCGACTCCGGACTCCACGCCCCCGAACAAGCAGAAGAACTCCTAGAAACGCCGAAAGTAGAGCCACACCCTGCTCGTGCAAAAACGCCAAAAAGATTCACCCAACCAGAAAATGGACAAGCTATTTCGGGATATGGTCTAACCCTTTCGGGATTTAATTCAAGCTCTTTCGAGCGGGATTTCAAAAAATATATATAATTTGCACAAGATTTTCCTTTTATTTTTATTCTAGTTTATTTGTATTTTAAAAAGAATTTTCGAAAATACAAATAAGCATTGGATCGAGACCCTTTCAGGATTTTTGTTAAACCCATACGGGGTTCGGGTGTAACCCCTTTGGGTAAGTAAGTATACGCAGATTGCAGATTGAGTATGTATAAAATACTTATAAATACATGGATAAATAAAAAAAGCAATATAAATATGGATAAATATTTATCCATGTATAAATAAAAATACAAAGATTTATACAGTAAAAGTCTTCTACAGTAAAAGTCTTCTAAGCTTGCCTTGCAAGCATAATCAAAGGAAGCGGAAAATCCGGGGAGGATCCGGATGAAAATCCAGCACGCCTTGATGCCCGAGATCCACTTTGAACATCGGCGCCGGAGAGAACAAGGGGAGAAAGATCGGAGGATGGGCGAGACCATCGTCCAACCACCCAAGCCCAACCCAAGGCGCCGGAACAGGAACTCAAAGACGGGCGAGAGCCCAAGGTTGGGCGCCGGTGCCGGAGAGAGCGGGAAGTCGGCACCGCGATTTGATCCATGTGAACCACAAAGGGTCCAGCAGGGGAAGCTTGAAGATGGATGGTTAGGGGTGGCAGAAGCAAGCCCACATCGCACGACAAGAGATCGATGACAGACGATCAACGCCGGCGACCGCATCAAACGCTCGCACTAGATGAGGAGCGACCGGAGAGAACCCACAGAGCCAGAAGCCCTAGGATTCAGCCCGCCGGAGTACAGTTGGACTCGGAGGAAACACACACCCGAAGCCCCAGATCGAAAGCCGAAATGGCGCAGTGACGAACGCCAATCGAAAGCTGGAGCGTCGATTGGACATGGAGGATGACGAATTTAGGGACAAAAGTTAGAAATCAACAAAAGCCCCAACACGATTTTGACTTTGAACGAGTTTAGACGATGGGGATTTGGCAAGGGTTTTACACGTTCACCGCGAATTGGTGACGCTACATCGAGTCCGAAGCAGCCGGAGCTGGGGTGAGGCGGCCGAAGCTAAGGTAAGACAGTCGGAGCCGGGGTGGGGCGGCCGAAGCTGAGGTCGAACGGCCGGAGCCGGGATTAGAGCTCCCTCTCTCTAGATTTCTAGAGAGAGGAGAGAGTGTTCTCACCTTGAGCCCGCAACTATTGATCTATCTTCCGTATTTTGTAAATGAAAAAAGTTACTGTATAATCATTTAACTTTAGAATTGTGTGGAATTCCATTCTATAACACCGTTAAAACGGTTGTTCCAATGTCTAATGATCACCCCGAGGAATATTATTTAATGTTTGAACACATTTTTTTATAGGAAAAAGTTTAGGTTCATTTCAAGATTTGCTTCAAATTGAGGCAATGATATCCTTTTAAGAATAAGACTAGTTTAAAAACCTTTGCCCACACGGATTTTGGCGAAACTAATTAAAATAACTCAACTTTAAAGTGGGTGTTAAAAATATATCTCAACCTTTCAAATATAAGATAAATATCCCGACCTTTATAAGTGTTGGTAATATAATATCCTAATGATTTCTCTATAATAAAATTCTTATTTTTTGTATTGTATTACTGATGTATTTTAAATTCAAATAAAACATATAAAATTAAATTAGATGAGTTTAAAAGTTTATTTAATAAAATTTTATAGTTTTAGATTTAATTTGTACCTAACTTTTTATATCTTTTTTTTAAATCAATAATATCTATAACAAGCCAAATAAAAAAATGTAAAGCAAAATAAAATATTTTCAATTAGTAAATGATTAACTAGTGATTTAACTTATCAAAACTGAAGAATATTTTTTCAATTATAAACTTTATGTTACTACGAAATTGAAATGAAAATTTAATTATTTAGATTATTCAATGGTGTTCATTTATATATAAGAAGTAAATTATTATTATTATTATTAAAGAATATATAAAAGAATGTAAATTTTATATTTTTTCTTAAATCCAAAATAAAAAAATTAAGATAAACTTAAAAACCAATCTAATTTAATCTAATAAACTTGAATGATATTTTACACAATCAAGATATTGAAAATTATATTTTAAATATTTACTTGTTTTATTATATTTGTTTTGATTAAATTTAATTATAATCTATAAATACGTAATAAATTGAATGATTTTTTTAAGTTACAAAAAAGACTCTTATTTTTTAAAAATTATCATGGCAATCTACACTATACTTTGTATAATTCGAGCATTAAGAATTTAAGATCCAAGGGCACGCTTGTGAATATATATGATCATTAGTTTTTGCCACATATGTGCCATGTAATCATTTTTTTAGGGAGAAAATTTTGGGATATTATGTTACCATTAGTTATAAAAGTCAGAATATTTATCTTACATTTGAAAGGTGGGAATATATTTTTAACACCCTCTTAAAGGTTGGGTTATTTTAGTTAGTTTCGCCCCATATTTTAAAGGTCATTTGGGTACATAGACCCTTTTTAATATTTAATTAGGTACTTAGATCCTAAACTAATTTAATTATGTAGAGTGAACCCCTCCCTCTTTCCTTCACTTCCTTCCCTTCCTTCCTCCCACTTTCCCCTTAATTCTCTTCCTTCTTCTCACTTCACTTTTTTTGTGATGCCATCTTTACACCATTGACCACTGATGCCACTTTTTTATACAAATTTTTTGATGTCATTTTTTTACCGTCATGCCATTTTTTCAAAGTAGTGTTTTGATGCCATTTTTCTAATGTAATTATTTGATGCCACTTTTTTTTAATCAAATCGTTTGATGTCACTTTTGTAATTCAATACATTGTATATAGATATATTTTCATTGATTCTACTTTTATTCACTGATGAGTGATGTCACATTTGTGATTAAACTTTATTGATCTCAATCATTTGTGATGACATTGATAACATAATTGTGATTATATTTCATTGATCTTAATCATTTGTGATGACAATCTTTGTTGATGATATTTTTATACAATTGATGACATATAAACTTAATACGTAATTACACTTCATTGAAGACATCTTTTTTTATTGATGACATTTTTATTGACGACTTTTATTCATAAATGACACATTTGTAAGTACAATTAATTGATTTCAATCATTTGTAATGATATTTTTATAAAATTGATAAGATGGAAGTATGAAATATGGAATCAAAATAGTGTCACCAAACGAGGAATTTAACAAAACAAGGAACACCAAGATGCACAACTTCTTACATGAGAGGATTGCGTTCTACCGAGTGCATAACCATATAAAAAACTCAATCTCAAGTCCACATATCAAATGTTAATCGAAACAGGTTAACTAAATTCCAATTTTTATTCTAGTAATAAAAACATGGAACATCTCAATCCTAAATGAAACTTCAGTCAAAAATTCGATAGAGACAAATTTTATAAATAAACTCACTAGCATTCCCTAAGTTTAATTCAAAAGCACTCCAATTTGGCGGAAGAAGCAAGCATTACCACATTCCTTATGATTAATCTCCCAACAAATAAACTTTGTAGTGTAACAGAATTTTTATCACAGGAGGACAAGAAGCCTGAGGAGAAATTCCAACCAATCATGTCTAAATATTAAAGTTTTGAACAAGCACAATTCTCAACTCATACTCGTTCGCTTTGATGACAATGTAAATTCTAAAATTGCCTATCAGAGCAGGAACCCTAGAGAGCACCACAGTAGGAAAATGCTTAATATTGTAAAACTAGATCTCGACATTTTTGCCCCAAATCAAACCATATATCCATCAAAATTGTAGATTCCAAGAAGATCATCACGATGAAGAGATAACTAGTGTCACACACAGAAACCCCTCTCGCCCTCACACAAATTGGAAACAATATGGAAATTCCAAGCTCAGAATCGAAATAAAAAGAAATCAATCAAACAGGGAAAAAATCCATAGATAGAAAAAGAGGGAGAGGAGCAAAAACCTTAGCAAGACAGGACGGTAATCCCTAGCCTTGGCGAGAACAAGATCACCCAAGCTCAACTCAGCTCAGACCTTCCCCTTCGTGTTCGCCCCTTTCCTACTCGGCGGAGGCCATTGGCAACACCAAAGCAACCCTAGAAAATCACAGAGCAGCTCGCCGCTCCTTCAACCGTAGCCGATTCGCCCCTTCAACTGTATACTCAGATCTATTTAGAGGAGGAGAATCTCACCGGGATGGAGGGAGAAGACATTGGATGCCAAATTGGGGAAAGTCACCACAAATTAGTCGAACGCCGAAGGGAAAGGAAGGAGGAATGAAGGAGGGAACCGCCGGAGAACAGCAGGTGCAGGACGCCGTGGTAGATGAACGAAGAGCATCGGCGGGGAAGGAGACTAGGAGAGTCGGGTGAAGGAGAAAGGGGTCTAAACGCCTAATAACAATTTAATAAGGTCTACAACGCCTAAAAAAATAATTAAAGAGGTCAATCACTTAATTAAATGTGTATAGGGGTCTAAACCACCAAATTTCCTCATATTTTTACTATAATTTTTTATTCTCTTCATTTAAAAATATATATCCTCTTAGAATATGTACATTTTTAATAAGCTAAATAACATAATAAAATATTAATTTTTTAATTAATTTTTTCTTATATTTTCATACTTATTAGTTTTAATCATTTCAAAAAAAATAGTTTGTAAATAGTAAACAACGTATTTTGACAAATCGAAGGAGTATTAAGTGTGTGTGTGTGTATATATATACACACAGATACACTTTTTTTCCCAGCTGATTTCTTTGTCATAGATATGGGGTATGATCCAAATTAAAGGAGTCCCTATACTTTTAGGCCGTCTTTTTCTTAGAACGTCATGGCCAAAGATTGATTGTTACAATGGGTCATTATTAGTGGATCCCAGCCAAGTTTACTAGAAATGGACCTCATATCTCTCATGTTTTATTTATAGATGATATTGTGCTTGTGTCGAAGGCTTCGGTGGAGCAACTAAAGTGCATCCAAAGCATCTTGGACATATTTTGCACTACTTCTGGGCAATGTGTGAATATCAATAAATCAAATTGCTTATGTCGTCGAACATGGGCAACGATATTGTCACGACATTGAGAAGGGAATGCGGCTTTGAAGTGACGAAGGACTTGGGGAGCTATCTCAGGATACTGGTTCTTCATAAAAGGATTAATAAAAATACCTTCATTATCCCCTGATCGATAAAGTCAAATCGAGACTCGCAAGTTGGAAGGGTAAACACCTTAGTCTTGCAGGGAGAATTACGCTTACCAAATCTGTGTTATCAACCATTCCTGTTTACACTATGGCTTCGATCATCCTTTCGATTGATACTTGTGATAAAATTGACCAGGTGTGCAGGAATTCCATTTGGGGAGACTTGAACCTCGAGGGACTTGAACCTCGCAACTACAGGGGCTCGCTTCGAGGGACTTGAACCTCGCACCTGTTGGACTGGAACGATGTTTGCAAACCGAAGGAGCTCGAAGGATTGGGGGTTCGAACCATGAGGGACTTGAACCTCGCAACTACAGGGGCTCGCTTAGAGGTTCCTTACAATAAAAAAGGCGAAGTGTGGAGTGACATACTCTGTGCTAAGTATGTCCGACCTGATTCGAGTACTGTAGTCGAGTCGTCGAGCGTATGGGTTAGCTTGATAAAGAGCCTAAACAATGTGATAACGGGCGAAACGAGATGGATCATTGGTAACAATAATTCGTTCTGCTTCTAGGCTGGCCCTTGGCTTCGAAAATGATGACTCCCTTGATGAAATTCACACACACAGACACACACATACATATATTCATAATCTGTATTTTGCAGGTTGATGAAAGACAAAGGTATAAGACATTTCTGTTTATGCAAATTATTTATATCCTTATTTGTTATTAGATTTAAAGTCTTGTTTAAATCTAATTTATTCGATTAAGCTTTTAAATTTGTTTTGAGTGCAGATATATATAAATATTTATGTGGTTTTTAGAACTAACATGTGCAGGATTGAAAATATGGATAAGAACAGGATCATAGCAGATCATAGCAGATCCGAGATTCCAGCAAGCCAATACCGAATATGTTACAAGAAAATCTCAGCAGCAAGGTCCGATTTTCTGGAGATAAACTTGGTGAGAAAATTCAAACGGCTTCAAAGGTATTCAAATTTGAAAAGAGGTTCAAGCAAGTGAGAATTGTGGAGTAAGATCAGCAACAGAAGAAGTGAAGCTAGGCCATAAATACAGAGCTCTCCGTGTTCATCGATACACATCTCTCCAGCTCTCATTGCAAGAAAAGCTTTCAATTCTGCTCATCATCGTCATCTGCTGATCAATCTTCTCTCTTACTCTTTATGTAATTGCTTTATTTTTTAGAGTTAGGAAAGATTTGAGCGTTATAGTATAAGTTAATCCCTACTATACTAAGAGTATCATATACTAAAATGTATCACACTTATGTGTGAACAAGGGGACTTTTATTTCTCTGTATATTGGGTTATCTAGATAGAAGTGGGTAAGGCTTCAAGAGGTAGAAGACGGGAAGGTTTTCTAGGTTGGATCTAGGACACATAAGGAAAGAGAAATAAGAGTTGTTTGAATCCTACGGGTTCGATAACCTCAGGAGGAGACGTAGGCTGGTTTAGAGTCGAACTCCGTTATCAATTTTTGTGTTCTTTAATTTTATTTCCGCACTTATTTTATATCGCAACTTCATAACTCAACAGGTTTCTGTTCTTTCTCAAGACCCTTGAAGTTCAGTTCTACACCTTGAGATCAGTTTCAAGGCCCTTGCAGTTGTAAAGGCCGAATATATTTTTATATTATTTTAATTAAATATACTATTATTTTATTCAATTTGTAAAAGTGGAATAAAAACCCGTCCTCGAGCATCAAGCTTCGATTTAAAAACATTTCGGCATCGGTTTGAGAATTTAGATTTTTACGGATTTAATTCCGCCTTTGAGCTCCGAGTTTTGATAAAATTAATTTAATTCCGTTATCTTGTAATTAGCAGATTAAATTTTAATTAAATTTTATTTAATTTGATTTAGTCGGGATTCGATCGGGCGAGCGGGTTTTGAGTCTTTTCCGCTAATTTGAATTGGGTATTGTTGGGACCACATATATTTTAATTTCTTTTTATTTTCTTTTTCTTTTTCTTCTCTCTCTCTCTCGGCAGTCCTGCCCTTGTATCCTACAACTTGCATTTTGTTGTTTTGTGCCCTTTCACCATAAAACCCACCCTCCCTCTGTTCTGTCACACAAAACCTCACCATGGAGTGGTCCCTCTCTACCCCTGTAATTTGAAGCCAAACTGCACACAATCACTCACAGCCAACCCTCTCCCTCTTCATTTTCATTTCCAAACCCACAAACTCACCCAACTCTCCTCCATTCTGCCGAACCACACTCCACACCCAGCCACCACCACACCTCCACCTTTCACCTCGTCACCAGCCACTCCAGCCACCGTCGCCGACCACCACTGAAACCGCAGCCCCACCTCCCCTGTTTTGCCGAGAACACCCACACCACCTTCCTTTCTTCTGATTTTCTCAGCCCCACCTTCGAGCCTTGTTTCATTCACCAAGCTGAGCAGCCCAGGAGCCCTGGAACCACCAACGCCACCCCCGAAGCTCCGAGCCTCGTTTCCGGCGAAGACCCACTCTCTCGGTGAGCCTCTTTTCCTTCATCTCCTCTGCTCGTGTTTACTATTGTCCGAGTCTAGGGTGGTTGGGGAAGGCCTTCGATGCAATTGGGTGAGGGTGGGCCGGAAAGAAGCCGCCGGATAATCCCATCTTCTTCTTCCTCTCCTTCCTTCGCCGTTTCTGTCATCGCCAGAAGCTCTGTTTGAGCTTGAGGAAAGGCATCCTCTTTTCTTGTTACAGATGGGCTGGGCCGGGTCTCCTTTTCCGGGTATGGTTTGGGCCCTTTCTTTTCTTTTCTTTTCTTCTTTCTTTTTCGGATATGGGTCAATGTTGGGGCCGGATCCGGGTCATGGGGTTCTGGGTTGGGTTGGTTCGTTTGGGGCTGGGTTCCCTTCATTTCCACCGGGTTGGGCCTTAGCTCTTGGATCCGGGCCTCTTTCTTTTTTTTTCTTTCTTTCTATGTTATATATACATATATATGATGAGTGTTAAGTGTTATGTTATTTTATATATATATGTTATATTTTGTTGTTATTGCTGATTTTTGGGAAATATATATATATATATATATATATATATATATATATATATATATATATATATATATATTCTGAAATATTAAAATATAATAGAAGGTTTTAAAAAGTAAAATTAATTGATATTGGGTTATAAATATACTTATGGTTATTGTTTTGAGATTTTATGGATTGTATGTGGAAATTAGTTGCATATTATTATAGTTTTGGGTTTTGGTTCTAATTATAATATTCAGGAAATTTATCTTTATATATTGTTTATTTGTTTTAAATTAGTATTGATTGGATTATTTAATTGATGCATTTCATGAGGATTTAAATATGAGAGTGGGGAATTTTAAATTGAGTTGTTGATTTTGATTTATAAGTATGATTGTGAACATCGGTCATTTTAATGATTTAATATTGGAATTTATTTATATAATGTGTTGAAATGAGAAGCATGCCGGAATTGTTTTATAATATGATTTTTTGGAAATTGGTTTTAAGGTTTAAATGTGTAATGTCGGGTTTTGACTAAGTACGATTTTAAAAGAATTACTTGATTTTCTAAGTTGAGTTCTTTGAGATATTGTTTCGGAATTGAGATGATGAGATGAGATGGGATAATCTGAAATGAGATATGAAAAAAGATGTATGCTAGTTAGGGGCGCCTTGTGTGAATTAGATAGACTTATGCATCTGTATGTTATTAGGTGATTGTGATATGTTGGGCATTGCTTGCTATTGGTGACTCTTACTTGGATTCTGCTTCTGCCTTGTTCTCTGCTGTTCGACTTATTCAGGTAAGTTCCTTTATGGGCTTACTCAGATTCGAAAGAGATTACCGGCTTGTGAATGTATGACATACTAGGTGTTGCATAAGCATTAACGCATGCCATGTAGTATCATGCTAGGTTGCACTTATGATTGAGCATTCTATTTCTTTACGCGTATGAAACAGAACGGCTGTTATCTGTGATAGTCCTAGAGTCTTTGCTAGGGTCATAGGGTAGCCCAGCCCCATCGGGTGCCCTGAGTCTATCGAGTCGATATGAGCATGATGATAGCCCAGCACCATCGGGCATGATTTATTTATTTTAATTTATGTTATGATGATGAGATATGATGATGAGATATGATATGCTATAGCATCGAACCGGCCGGTCTCTGCACTAACGGAAAGGGGTGCAGAGGTAGGAGAGGGACATGCCACTTGGCATTCTTTGGGCGCCTTTACAGTTATTTCTCGCACATTGTAAATTAGGATCATGCTAGTGTGATTTAATTTCCGCATCTGCATCATCTTTATTATTAGCGTATGTGTATGTTCGCTTGCTGGACAGAGCATGTTGGGGCCTCGGTCTGACCCCACTCGCACCCAATGTTTTTAGGTATGATTGCTCCCTGTTTATATGGCGTGGGAAGTCCCCCGGCGATTGCAAAGAAATATGTCTAACCCCGCTAATCTGGCCATATGACTTTAGAATGATGTTTTGGTTTTGACCCGGCCTTGCCGTGGCTTTTGTATCTAAATCGTATTTCCGCTTCACTTTCGTTTAAACTGAATTTATGAAACTTCGACTGATTAGAGGTTTGAAACCTCGACCCGTACCTGAATTGCAACATCCGAACGAAGGTATCCGACCTTCGAAACGTATCCCGGATATTTATATCCGGGCCGTTACAGCAGTTGTGTCTACAAAAAGTTTGCGAGAAACTTCCATACTCTATTCAACCCCCCTTCTACGGTATTTATATTATTGTTATTTACATTACCTACTTTGTTCCTTCAATTGGTATCAGATCTTAACTCACATTTTTTTTATTTAACAATCTGTGAGATCGATCATGAGTACTGTAGGTGATGGAGGTTTTGCTCAAGGACGATCAGCTAATCGACCACCTCTCTTTTGTGGTGACAACTTTGTGCAATGGAGATCCTTAATGCAGATGTTCATCATAGACCAAGATATGGAACTCTAGGATCTCGTCAAGAAAAGTCCTCATGTGCCAAAGAAATCCAATGCAGCAGGAGTAGAAGTGCCTAAGGATGAGAGTGAATACAACCAAATGGACTTGGAGAATATGTCCAAGAACTATAAGGCCATGAACTCATTATATTGTGGTTTAAATGCTGAAGAATTTAATCGTGTTTCATCTTGTAGGAGTGCCAAAGAAATTTGGGACAAATTGGTCGTAACCTATGAAGGTACAAGCCAAGTCAAGGAGACAAAAATCAGTATCTTCATGTGTCAATATGAGCTATTCAAGATGCTGCCCATTGAGACGGTGAAAGAAATGTTCACAAGGTTTACACAGATTGTGAACAACTTGGATTCTCTTGGCAAAATCTTCTTCAACGAAGAAAAAGTCACAAAGATCTTGAGGAACTTGCCGAAGGCAAAATGGGGTCCAAAGGTAACCGCAATAGAGGAAGCACAGAACCTTTCAATCTTACCCTTGGATGATCTCCTTGGCAAACTTATTACCCATGAGATGATCCTTGGTGAGGAAGATGGGGACTTCACCCCTAGTGTGAAGAATTTGGCCCTAAAAGCTAAGAAGGAAGAAGAATCCTTAGACGACAAAGAAAGTGAAGATGAAGAGGATCCTTTTGCTCTAATCACAACAGGGCTAGCATGTATACTCAAAATGAAAAAGCAATTTGCAAACCGAGAATACAACATCTCATCAAAGTACAAAGGTAAGTCTTATAATTCAAATAAAAAGACTAAACCAATGGCTTACTATGAATGGGTGATACAGAACACTTACTCAAGGATTGTCCACAAAAGAAGAAAAACAAATTCAGAAAGGACGACCAAAATAAGAAGGTTATGGTTGTCGCATGGAGTGATTCTGATTCTTCAAGTGACTCAGAATTCGAGAGTGAACAAGCCAACCTATGTCTAATGGCCGATCAAGAAGAATCTCCCAAGAAACATCTCGGAGCTATGGTGAAAAACCTAATCTCTAGCCCTACTGCGATATTATCTGAATTTCTTCAAAATATGATTTTGAACGAAGAAAATTTTATTAATGAGAATAATATCCTGAAAGAAAGGCTTTTGGAATAGGAAAAATGCATGAGTGAAATGTCGTTGGAATTGAAAAATATCAAAGCCTCTTAGTCAGCCCTTGACATTAAAATCAAGGCTTTGGAGACAGAAAACTCTGTCTTGAAGAAAGATCTTTCTTCTCTAAGTCTTCAAAACAAGGATTTGGAGAAAGAAAAGACTTCTCTAACTGAGAAGTGTAGGGACTAGCAGACATCACTTGTTCGTTTTACTCATTCCAAGGCCAATCTCGATAGGATGATAGGTGAGCACCAATCATCCCTTAACAAAAGTGGTATTGGATATAACAAAAATTTTCCAAAGAAAGCCCCTACCACTTTTGTGAAAGCCAAAGGGAATTGGCGCACACCTACATGTCATTTTTGTTGTAGAAAGGGTTATGTCAAGACTACTTGTCCTTATCATAGAAATGATCCTTATATAATTCGTTTTCGTTATGTCTAAGAGAACAGGTAAAGCAAATTTGGGTTCCTAAAGGGACTAGACCACCGAACATGGTCCATCCTGATTATGATTCCAAGTTTGTGATTTGGTCTAGCCGGAAAGGTTGAATTTGGTTGTTTTGCAGGATATCACCAAGATCAAGGAACATAAATGGATACTTGACAGTGGTTGCTCAAGACACGTGCGTGGAAAGAGTTCATTATTTTCGAATTTGAAGAAGCAATACACTGGAACAATTACTCTTTGTGATAAAGGGAAATGTAACATAATTGGTATAGGTAAAATCGGTAAGGATTCCTCCAATTACATTGATGATGTCTATCTTTAGAAGTTTTAAAATATAACCTACTTAGTATTTCCCAATTATGTGATAAGGGTAATATCACTATGTTTGATTCCGAGAAATGTCTTGTCAAGAATAAAAAAATCTGGAGACATTGTACTCACCGCCCCTCGTTGTAACAATGTCTATTCTATGAGTACTAACCAAGTTGCAGGAACAAGCTTAAAGTGTCTCAAGGCCTTGACAGAGGATCCAAGACTTTGGCATAGAAGGCTTGGACACGTTAGCATGCATACTATGAACAAGCTTTGTTCAAGGGACTTGGTTTGTGGTCTTCCCGACATAAATTTCAAGGTAGATGAGCTATACAATGCATGCTCACGAGGTAAGCAAACTCGAGGGTCTTTTAAGCCCAAAAAGGTAGTAAGTACTTCTCGCCCTATTGAATTATTACATATGGATTTGTGTGGGCCTATGCGTGTCAAGTCTCCCAAAGGTAAACAATATATTCTTGTCATTGTTCATGATTATTCACGTTTTACTTGGGTTTCCTTTTGAAGAGAAAAATCAGAAGCTTTGTTTGAGTTTTCAAAATTATGTAAGGAGTTACAAACTTTGAAAAACATGCCTATTGTTTCCATTAGAAGTGATCATGGGTGTGAATTTGATCAACTTAAATTTGACTTATTTTGTTCAAAATATGGGATTTCACACAACTTTTCGGCTCCTAGAATGCCTCAACAAAACGGGGTTATGGAACGAAAGAACCGCACCTTGGAGGATATGTATAGGACTATGCTTTTAGAAAATGATTTCCCGAAATCCTTTTGGGACGAGTTTGTTAGCATAGCCAATTACATTCTAAATCGTTGTTTGATTCGGCCCATTTTAAAGAAAACTCCTTATGAAATTTTTAATGAAAGAAAACCAAGTGTTTCGTATTTGAAACCCTTTGGTTGCAAATGTTTTGTTCCAACAATGGGAAAGACAATCTTGGGAAATTTGACGCATGTAGCGATGACGGTATCTTTCTTGGTTATTCTCTAAATAGCAAAGCATATAGAGTTTACAATAAACGCACTAGGGTTGTCGAGGAAAGCATTCATGTGATATTTGATGAAAGCAATAATGGTGCGTTAAGTGACAGCTTTGCAGATCTAAATTTGAATCAACATGAGGATCAAGGTTCTGATGGAGAAGAAGAAAAAGAAAAGACTCGATGTCGAAACATGTAGGAACAAATTCATGACACATCTAAACAGCCTCAAAACCTTGATCTACAAGTTCAAGACCTTGAACAGAGGTTTCAAAGCCTTGACCTGAGTGATTCCGAGGCTGAGCCAAGCAATGAGCCTCAAAATCATGGAGAAGCATCAACATCTCAAAAGCCTAGAAGGAGAAAGTTTCAACAGTCTTCATCTCATCCACTTGAGAATATAATCTCCAACCCTACATCCGGTATTCAAACAAGATCTCGAATTAGAAACTTGTGTGCTTTTTATGCGTTTGTGTCTCTTGTAGAACCAAAGAATCCTATTAAAGCACTTGAAGACCCGGATTGGATTGTGGCTATGCAAAGTGAGCTCAATGAATTTGAAAGAAACAAAGTATGGACACTCACCTCAAGATCCAAGCATCAATCGGCTATTGACACGAGATGGGTCTTTCGAAACAAGTTGGATGAAAATGGTAAGATTGTTCACAACAAGGCTACACATGTGGCTCAAGGCTATAATTAAGAAGAAGGTATTGACTACGAGGAGACTTTTGCTCCCGTAGCAAGGTTAGAGGCTATTCGTATGTTACTTGCTTTTGCATCTTATATGGGTATTAAACTTTTTCAAATGGATGTTAGATGTGCTTTTCTAAATGGGATTTTAGAAGAGAAAGTGTATGTTGCACAATCTCCCGGTTTTTAAAACGAGGATTTTCCAAATCATGTTTACAAATTGGACAAGGCACTTTATGGTCTCAAACAAGCCCCTAGGGCTTGGTGTGAGAGATTGTACAAATATCTTTTTGAAAATGGTTTCAAACAGGGTTTGATTGACAAAACTTTATTTATTAAAACTCGTGCTAATGATTTACTAGTTGTGCAAATTTATGTTGATGATATATTATTCAGTACTACTAACAATTCCCTTTGCAAGGAATTTTCAGATATTATGTGTATGGAATTTGAGATGCGTCTTATGGGAGAATTGATATTTTTTCTTGGACTACAAGTACATCAAGCTAAGAAGAGAATTTTTCTCAATCAAGGCAAGTACACTAGAGATTTGCTCAAAAAATATAAGATGGACCAATCAAAGGTTGCCAAGACGCCTATGAGCTCAACTCTCTCTCTAGATCAAGATAAGAATGGTAAGAATGTGAACCAAAAGGAGTATCGAGGTATGATTGGTTCACTCCTCTATCTCACCACTAGTAGACCCGATATTATGTTTAGTGTATGTATGTGTGCAAGGTTTCAGGCTAATCCAAAGGAGTCGCATCTTATTGCGGTTAAAAGGATTTTTCGTTACTTAAATGGAACTCAAGACCTTGGTCTTTGGTATCCTAGGCAAAGCAATTTTCATCTTGTTGGCTATTCAGATGCAGATTTTGTAGGTTATAAAGTCGATAGAAAATGTAGTTCACGGTGTTGCCAACTCTTAGGATCTTCTCTCATAAGTTGGAACTCATAGAAACACAATTTCGTCGCACTTTCAACTGTAGAAGCTAAGTACATAGCCCCTGGAGCTTGTTGTTCTCAACTGCTATGGATAGCTCAACAAATGCGTGATCTTGACTTTGACTTAAAAGGTATTCCTATTAAGTGCGACAATACTAGTGTCATATCTATTACTAAAAATCCTGTGTAGCACTCCAGAACCAAGCATATCGAAGTTAGACATCATTTTATTCGAGACCATGCGGAGAAAGGTGATGTATCTATATCCTTTGTTTCAACTGATTTACAGCTTGCATATATTTTTACTAAACCTTTACCTGAGGATAGGTTTAATTTTATTCGTTTAGAACTTGGTATGCTTAATAAAGATTCATTGATGTAGGGGGAGTAAAATTCTGCCAACCCTTCAAGGTCTTGAAATATCATTCAAATCCCTTGACTGTTTACGCAGTACATTAACAAGTTTTGGATCATTTCATTTGGCTATTATTTTATTAAATATTGGTCACTTGATTTAAATTTTGATTTTCAGTATTTTTCGGTACAAATCTTTTTAACGATTTACATTGTAACAGAATTTCAAAGGTTGATGTGCACTGCTTCCAGCGCTTAAGGATTCATAAAGTTGCCGATGGTCCCTGGAAGTTAAAGGCTGATCTTACCCCTGAGGAATTAGCTAAGGTCCCTGGCATTCAACTCAAATCTGCGCCCTCCTCCTCTGTGTCTGAGTTACGCCTGGAGGATTTGGAATGGGGTCTTGATGCACTGCGCAGGGATGTGATTGATTTTCAGATGGAGATGTCAGACAAGCTGGACCAGACCCATGAGCTGCTAGCCACAGTGAACGCCAAGATCAACAACATGTTCCGCCTCAATGCCCTGACATTTACCTGTGCCGGCAACATCCTCCCTCTCACTGAAGACGTTGTAGAGCACTGCAAGGCCAAGGCTGCGAATGTCATCTTCAATTATGAACAGTCTGTGTGCAATCGGCCTATTCTACGTCCTGTCCTCCAGGAGCCCTCCATCATTACTGTCGAAGCTTATGGTGTCATCAAGCACTACAGGAAGGAAGCTAAGCAGTGACGCATAGATGAGATGGTCAGAGACCAGAAGCTCAATCAGGCCCACAGGCGCTGGCAACGCAAGGCTGAGAAAGATGTTCAGGCCAAGCAGCGTGAGAAGGATAGTGGAGATCCTGACTATGGGAAGTGGCGTGATGAATGAACTCAAGACCTTTGACCTTTGTTTTTTCGTCCCTTTTTTTTAACTTGGTTTTTAACCTATTTGGTGACTGTGTTGGTTTGTCTTTTGAAAACTGTTACCCTCCCTTGTCGAAAGACAAAAAGGGGGACACATGGTCTGTTTCTTTTGCTAGGTGTTGGTTTTAGAACTTTTAGAATTTACTGGTACTCTGGTACTCTGTCTTTTAGATTTTAAAAACTACTGTTATATGATCCAACATAGTGTACTCGATTTTGGGTGCGAAATCCCACCTTTAAAGCGAAATTGTTGATTTCAACCCTTCAACCTGTACTCAGGGCGCAAGATCCCATGAGGGGTTTCATCCCTCGAAATGTAACTCGGGAATCATAATCCCGGGCCGTTACAGATGGGAAGCAACCACTGGAGTGGCACCCGCAACTTCATAGCAGCGTTCGCAAATCTCTTTCGGCTCCTACAACTGTTGTACATTCATACAACTTATATTCAGCCCTTGCCTTCCACCCTCCCTCTCTTTTTCCCAACCCTTCAATAACCCCATGCTGAATAAGGGAGTTTCTAGTCGACAAATACCCGACTCTTGTTTGTGAATGCCATTATCCCATCCAATCTTCCTGGCCAGCAACAGAACAACAAATAGGAGATGGAGGAATTCCAGGAGGAGAAAGGGGTCGAAGGTAATGACCAGTTTGATGTCAACGAAGACGATTCAACAAGCTGAGATGTTCAATCCCTTTCAAGAATTTTCACATTTTCAAAGTATCCACCAACACCAAGTGATAAAGTAGGTGCCCTTTTTTCCTCACATGTGCTTTATGTTATTTTCTTTAGTTGCATTGTCTTTGATTGTTTTCATTGAAGACAATGAAAGATTTAAGTGTTGGGGAAGGGATTTAGTGCATTCATGTTTAATATTCGCTGCATTCATATTTAATTTTTGCTATGGTTAGGTCACGTTCAATTTTTTCAATTTCTATTAAATCATTTAGAAACAAAAAATGAATGTCAAAAATCCAAAAATATCATGCATTTGCATACATATGTGTTGTTTAAAAATACTCATCTTGCCTAATGTGTCCTCTATTTGTTGTAGCATGACCTTTTAAATTCCATGATATATTTGGAGGGTTTAGCCTTGTTCTAAAATTTTGATTTTATGTAGGAATTTGGTGTTTGAATTCAATTGAGGATGTATGATCTTTAGGTTGATTGAAATCCAACAAAATATAACCCTTGTGAGTTGTTTTGGCTTTATTGGGATTATCATATATTGCCCATCTGCTTGATTATGTGTGATTACTCTGAATATGTTCTACCTCTTGGGATTGACTGCTTTTATCTATTTTCAAGACCGTATATTATATGTTTATTGCTTGTGAGTTACATATAATTGAGGCATGTTTTCCTTAGCCATTTATGACTCTAAACACCTTTCTATATTATCTTTTACTTGAAGCCAATCTAAGCCTATAAGTCTATATTTTGACAGCTCCATAAAATTATATCGAGCCAATGATTAGCCTGACCCCATCCGGGAATTAGGAAAATAATTGGTGAAAATCTGAAATGTTGGAGTTCCTTTGAGTAAAGATGATGTACGTTTGGTTGTATCATTTGAGCTTTATGGAGATGACTAATTACTAGGGGCCTAAAGAGGATAAAATTCACCTAGGAGTAATAGTCTAGTAGCCTAGGACATAAAGAGGATAAAATTCACTTGGGGTAAAAGTCAGGTAGCTTAGATCTAAGGAGGATAAAATTCACTTAGAGGGAAAAGTAAGGAAAAGAAAAAAAAGAAACAAGAAAAAGTCATCATCCACAGAAAAAAAAGTGCATGAGTTGTATTGGATATTGAAATCATAAGAGCTTATTATTATGTGGAGTTGATGTTATTAGAATGGTTTGTAAAGTATGGAGGTGTGGGTGTTATTCTGTTTTTTGTACTGTTCCTTTTTTCCCATATTTTTAGTACCACAAGCCTAAATATTTCTCATGCCTTATGTTCCTACCATAGCCCCATTACAACCTTTATAAAAGTGCTCATGATGTTGCTTGCAAGTGATGACATCCACGATATATAGTTGGTGATATGGCTTTCAATTTCTAAACACATGAGAGTTGAGTGAAACACACTTATCTCCATGAGGTTGGATGGAAGTCACATATATTATGTATTGCCTATGTACAGGAAATGATGTTGATTCTCATTATTGCTTGTCCTACTTGTGCTTAAGATGTTGTTTTTTACGAGGAAAACTTAAAGAGTATGTATGTGGGATGATTGGTTAATGTTTGTTTTTATTTGCTTAAGGGCATGCAAAGGTTAAGTGTGGGAGAGTTTGATAACACATACTTTGTATAGGAATTCTAAGTCATCTTAACTTATATTAGATGTCAATATTACATGTTTTAGTATTATTTCCATATTATATCATTTTGGTGTTCGAGTTAGAATTTACGTGTTTTTAGTGCTTATTTGCATATAATAGATCCGAGCTCGAATGGTGGAGAAATCATAGAGAAAATGGAAGATAAGGATACCTAGGACAAGCCAAGAGAGGCCCAAGCCAAGCTAAGGAGAAACGAAGCATGGAATCAAGGTCTAAGAGCTAAAACAACAACGAGCCGCAAAAGCTGTCTTTGCGATGAGCTAAACTTCAAACGCAATTTCTCGAGGTGTTGGATGTCCAATCAACTATTATGATCATGCATTGGAAAGCTCTTAACGAGATCTATGGCTTCATTCTATAAGGATAACTTATCACCTATCAATCCCTACCGGCGGCCACCGATCTTATAGATGTCAAATATCATAAGATCCACTGGCTGGCTACCCAATGGGTGCCAGGGGATGCTAGCGGAATCCTAGGTTTCCAGCACCATCTATACGAGCCATTTTCCTTAGGGAGCAAGGCGTGAAATTCTATCCTTTTGGGTTGAATTATCCTATCCAAAGACGATCTATACTCATTTAGATGCAATCATATTTATTTAATTAAAGTTTATCCTATAGGGTTTATTATATTATTTAATTAAGCAATAATTCTATCTTTTATATAGTGATCAACTAGGGTTTGTAAAGGCATATATAAAGCCCTATGAGGGTTATGTATGAGAAGGCGGACAGAACAGAAGTCACAAAGAGAAGAAGACGAGAGATTAAGGTGAGCCATGAGTGGCCAAGTTTTCCCAGAGTTTCACTTATGTTTTTGAGACATGGCTGGTGAATTATGAGATTCAAATTCATTTGTTTTCCTCTATATCCTTCAACTTACTTGTGCTTATTCTATGATATTAATGTTCTCATGCTTAATCAACTTGATTTCATCGATTTCTTGCTAGGGTTTAATTCTATCGAATTTGCGTAAAATCCGTAGTAGCATGCTTAGGATTGTGAATACCATTGTTGAAACATGATTTAGTAGGAAGTTTGACATGTGTCTTTGATAATGCATAGTTTAGCATGCATAATAGGTCAGTTTTAGGTACATTTGCATTGTAATATAGTCCTCATAATAGTTAATTCAATACATTACACTTTTTGTGTGAAAGATTAGAATCTACACGATTTCGGTTGATTTATGCAGATTCGTAGATCCAAGGCAGAGAGCATGAGGAATGAAGCTAAGAAGGTTGAAAAAATACTTGGAAGAGATAAGGAAGAAGTCCCAAAAAGTAAGGAACAAGCCAAAGAAGGGTTAGAAGCCGAATCAAGAAGCTAAGGAATGAGTCGAAACGAAGGAAATGGAGAAACCTCATCTTTTAGCTTTCTAACATTGTGAATCAAGTTATAATGTCTTCATGAGAATTGTAAAAAGAGCTTTTCAATGCATACTCATATGCATCAGTCGGACGAACGAGGACTCCAGAAAGCGCATTACAAGTTCAGTTTTTTAAAGCTTGCATCGTGGCGAGTCCTGTCGCGGCCACGAGATCCCTATTGTCGCGGGGACACCTACGAATGTTCTATTTGTGGAAACAAATCTTATCTTTTTGGTTTGGAAACTTTGTCAAATCAATTCGGATTTCTATTGCTTCTGGATTAGGATTATTATATTTAGCTTTTATTTATTTAATTAGGATGATTTAGCAATTAAGGATTTTTAGTTTATCTTTTAGAAATTTTATCTTATCTTTTTAGGGTAAACTAGAGTTTTTTGGGCCCATCTTTCCCTATAAATTCCTAGGCATGAAAACCCTAGCACCCAATTCAGATTTTACATCAACATTCTCATTAATTTCAGAAGGTTTAGTCAAGTCTTTTCGGGTTTTTATTATTCATCCAAGAGAAGGAAGTTAGGTAAGCCATGCTTGACTAATTTTCCATTGTTTAATCTACACTTTTGAGACTTGGTTGGTGGTTTGTGAGTTTCTAATAAAGTTAGTATTTTTCCTCTCTTTAATATCATTCAGCTTCCTTGTGCTTATTCTATGTTATTGATGTTTTATTGATTTCCTACCTTTATTTAATCAATATCTTTATTTGTGTAAAATCCATAGTAACATGCTTAGGATTTTGGATTCCAAGTTTGAAGCAAGACTAAGTAGGAAGGTTGACATGTAACTTAAACATTAATTTATCATGCTTAATTGGTGTTATTCATATGCCCGAATTCTTATGAATTTATGCTATCTTTATGTTAAATCTTTGTCATGCTTTGATTACATAGAGGTGTAAGGAGTTAATTGCACTTGTTGTATGTTGATCTATTTAAACTAATATGAGAGGAATATATGTTAGGAAAGATAACAACTTTAATTGGATTTGATGACCAATAACGTCTATCTATTACTTGCTTTTGTTTATCTTACTTTCTTTTACTTTTATGTATCCCATCTTTTGCTTTTCAATTGATAAATAGGTAACACATCGAGATACTTGTTTCTCTGTGGGTTCGACCTCGTACATGCACGCTATACTAAGTTTGTAGGTTTAGGATTTTCTTTGGCGGGGTGAACCACGACATTTACGTCCACTAGTCTTAAACATTGAAATAGGTGTACGTTATTCATGTGTCTGGATTCTTAGAACTTTGTGCTACCTTTATGTTAAATTTCTACCGTGTTTTGATTCCATAAAGGTGTAATTGTACTCGTACGTTGTGCTTTAATCTATATAAACTAAGACGGGAGGAATATATAAGAAAAATTTAACAAATTGAGTTTATTTTGAGGATCAATAAGTCAACCATTGTCAAAAACTCGTAGGTGGAACAACTTTTATTTCATTGGTTCTTCTTAAAGTTGACATCTTTTACATGCTTTCATTCACTTTTGCAATCACAATATCATCTTTGCTTCTCTTAGTTACTTTTGGAAAACTCTTGCGAACAAATGTTCCTGAGCCTTTAGGGTTCGACCTCGTACTTATATGCTATACTAGCTTGTAGTTTTGAGAATTATCTTGATGACATTAACCAACGAATTTGCGTCTGTCACAAATACATTGTGAGGAAGAAGAAACCAAATAATTAGGAACTATCACGAACCCTAGAAGAAGAAAACATGTCCGTTGGGATAAAAAACCCCTGGAGAGGTTTTCAAGATCAATTTTAATGGTTCGGTTTTGTTTACAAGTGCAGCCGAAACAACTTTCATCATACGCGGCCATAAAAGATCAGTGTTAATGCCTATGATGCATTATTACATGGGTCTATTTCAACCCTTACGGTAGAAGTATTAGCCCTTCACTCGGGTTTGGTTGTGGCTATGAAGATGGGGATGACTAAGATTGCGACTGAGGGTGACAACCTAATGATTATCAACTCAATCAAAGGATTATAGATTTGTCTGCGATAAAGTGAGATGGTGATGGCGGATGTTCTAAACCTAATCTAAGGTTTCGCTGAAGTGTCCTGCAACCATGTCTTCCGTGAAGTCAACCAAGTGGCTGACAAAGTCTCGCATCTTAGGTTTTCGATGGATGGTGCTTCTCTTTTTGCTCACCAAGAGTTTCGTACCCTCGTTTGTAAGGATGTTGTTGAGTTGTGGATTAGTAGGGTCTGACGCCACCCAAATCTTTTCCTTGTTGAAAAAAAATGACTGTGTAACATTTTAAAAAAATGAGATTGTAGCAATTCTTCGCCATGCAGTGAATATTTTGCTTGGAAAATAAAATGGAAACGATAAGAAAAATAGTATAAATTATTCATTACAAAAGTATATCAAACCAAAAATTTGTTCAAATGTTAGACCTTTCAAAATAAGGAAAATTGAAAATAAAAAACACTTTCAACAACTTTTTCTCTGTTCTATCTTATCATGGTTCATTTTGCTCAGCCTGGTGGAATCTTTGTTTTATGTATGATTGGGTTTAGTTCGGATTAGATTGCAGAGTCGGCATCCTGCTGATTAAGATCGTGGTAATGTTTGTGGATTTTGAAGAACCCATATCTAGGTGAGAGGAACGTCATTGGTCCACGCTTCTCTAGGAGATGTCGCTTAACCATTTATGGGTTTCTGCTCCCGTCTCTATGGTGGCGAGACTCCGCATAAGATTTATTAACTTCTCCATGTTCTCGCTATTCACACTCGTCCTTGAGAGTTCCTCGACTTCATCGTGTGTTGGTCTTCTTGATGCCTTATTCAGCTTGTCTTCAGATCTCGTTTTGGATTTTGCTTTTGCTTGCTTGGTGTATCATGATGGTTTATCTGTTTGTCGATTCTTTTCGGCCTCTTGATCTACCTAACACTAGTGGTGTCGTCTGCTATTTCGAATCCTTACTTATTTAAAATAAATAAATACAATACAATACAATACAACACATCCACTCTTTTAATGAGGCCTCTTGCATCTCCTTCAAGGACCCCAATTGTGGTTGCTTTGACTATATGGTTTCCAAAAACAAGTACATCTAAACCACTGTGGATGATTACTTTGTGAGTCTCCAGTATAATGAAATAAATAAGACGTAAATTGAAAACACAATATTTTCCTCTAATAAAATATTTCAATAGAGTGAATATTATCTGAGTTTTATAGATTTCCATATCTCTTTATCAATGATATTCCATTAGATTTTTAAGTTGGCTGGCAACAACTGAATAAAAGAAAACACATAGAAAGCACGTGAAATATGAATAAATATGATGCATGTGTTATATGATTTACATCCAATTAAATATTATGGACTATGAATTTAACATTCAAGTCATCGAAATTGAAAAACAAATTCTAAAATAACGGAAAAAGAAAAGAATAAATATACCTTGTTTACTTGCAAATTTGTTGAGTGTTCAAAGAGGGGAAGTTATAAAATACAAACAATGCCCCCATCATTTATATAGGAAAAATTGATAAATGAATAGAAATTGGTTAACAAATAAATACTATCACATTATTCGGAATTTATATTGTTAAATTGTATTAAAAAGGATAGATATTTAGATAGATGGATAAAAATTTGATTGACTATATCAATATCTTATAAAATTGGGCAAAGTTTTCTAAAATATATATCTCTATCTAGTAATAAAAATATATATCAAGATTCAACAAAATTGGGTAAAATCTTCTAAAATATATATCTCTATCAAATGAAATTGGGTAAATATTTCAAATTTTCTATATTTTGTTATAAAAAAAGTTTGCTCACAATTTTATTAATATTGTTATATTTCCTACACCTTTTATAGTAGAGTCAATACTAAAAAAAAGAGTACTATATATAAGACATTGAGTAAAATATTATGATTAAGGACATTGAGTAAAAAAATATCATTATATAGGAGAGTCGATGGAAAAATATTTATTCCTCCTCTGGCTCTATGACCTCTTCCAACTCCAAACATAGTTGCTTTTTCAGCCTCAAATTTGCCTCTTTCTCCTAAATATATTTCGGAACACCTCCCTTTTTCACACTTCTAGTTTCTTAGAAAAGCTTCTAATGAACGTTTTCCTTAATCGTAGCCCACAACTAACTCTCCACAAAAGAAATAAAGTCATCATGGCCTACCCAAGTTGCTTGGAACCTGAGGGGTGAGCAATGAAGCCATTTTTTATCTTTAAATGTAATGTTCAGGATAAAAGGAGAGTGATCGAAATAAAGCGCCATCAAATGCTTGATGGTTGCATTTGAAAAGTGGAAGGAAAGGAATAAATGGTCTTCTTCGACAGTTTGAAATGGTTAGACTTCTTCTTGTTGACAAAAAGCAGTTCCACCGGTGGGAAGTTAAAGGGAGGTGATGACATTGGCCAGTAGAAAGAGCTCTGCTGGCAAAGAAGAGGTCACAACGAGAAGGGTCAAAGGATGTCAAAAATGTGTCGTTTTGTATAATGTAAAAGGAATTGGCCCTATCACCAACTCAGAAGGAGGTATTCTTTTGCGAGGATTTTTTCTGGTTAATGTTTAGTCCATAAAGTTCTATGACTTTGTGAACTAGCGAGAGATCATGTTTGCACGGGTTTTGGTTACCTTTGGTTTTGTTGAAAGGCTTTCTCTTGTGGGCTTCGTGTTATTATGGGCCATCTTGCGCTTAGGGCTTGATTCATTCATAATATGGGCTTCAAAGCTCTTGTCTCCCATCCTTGGACTACTTGGTGATGGTATTAAATTGCTAGATGGAATCGTTCATAGTTTGGGCTTTTGAGATCATCCCTCCCATCCTTGGACGACTCTTCAAGGTTTGTTTTCTTGCGGTCTCACTCTCTGTTCTTGTTATGGTCTTACCTACTTCTTGTTGAGTGGTTTGGACTCTGGTTAGAATCCCTTTAGGATCTCCTTCACCGTCAGTGTTTAGAACTACAAACCTAGATCCTAACGCATTAGCATACAAGGTCCCCTTCTGTTGCTTCTATTAATTGGTTGTTTTCTGATCATTGAATTGGCTTGCTCAACTGTTTTGCCTTTTCCTTGTGATTCTACTTGACCTTAGCTCTCAAATGAGGGTGCGGCTTCCATGCCTTATATAGCACTCAACTGGTATGAAGCCACCCTAGATCAACGAGCATGCTTTGTAGGCTTCATCCATCCTCCATACAAGTTGTTCTCCATCTCAATCGTTAGGTTTTGGGCTGGAGTTGGCATTGAGAGCTCCCCATTTATGCTCTTCTTGTGTTCGTCTCAGTTCTAGGTCTTTTTGTCAATAAGTTATAGTTGGTTTATTCATAACCTATTTTACCACAACTATAGCACATCAAACAAATCCCATCATACTATATCAACCATAACTTCCCGCAGAAATGAATATTTTGATAGAAAAAAGGCTTGATAATGTTAAATCTCTATACATATCTTGATGAATCAGCCTCTCTCTACTATAAGTATTATCTTATCTATTCTTAGCACTCGGTCGATCATTTGACCCACTCTTCTTAGGAAGCCTTTGTGGAAGTATTCCAAACTAATTATAAGCCCTAGAATAAAAACCCATGTCATCGGTGTCGTGTTCATATCCTTTCAAGGAACTAAATTTGGCATCCATCTCCTAATCATCAAATATCTATCTCCAATCATCAAGGGCCCTTGAGTGAGTATTTGGTGGTAGTTAGAGCTGGCAAAATCTGACCCGACCCGAGAAACCCGACCGACTCACCCGAACCCGACTCGTCTAAACCCGACCCGACCCGACCCGACCCGACTCGACTAAACCCGACCCGACCCGACCCGACTCGTCTAAACCCGACCCGACCCGACTCTGAACCCGATCCGACTCTCAACCCGACTCGACTCTCAACCCGACCCGACCCGACCTGACTTGAAATGGTTGTTTAACATCAACATTTTAATGCTTGAATGTTAAATTTTTTTTTTAACACAAGTTTATTATTATACTTTTAACATATAAAACACCAATTATTTTTGTTAATTGTTATCATATGAATAAGAACCCAAGTAATATCAATAGATAAGCACTTGTAGACTTTTCACTACCTAAAGGTCCAATAGAAAATAGATTTCAGAAATTTAGAATTTAGAAACGACTAAACTAGTGACCATGATAATAAATTTAACAAACGAGTGACGAAGTAAGCAATACCAAAGCTCAAAGTTGTAATCTAATTTACGTGAATTACCTCCATTAGACTATTAGTGTTAATAGTCTAATGGAGGTAATTCTAGTAGTTTTTTACTTTTATAAATGGATTTCTTTTTATAAATATAAGTATAATAATTCTATTAGATTTCATAATTATGGTTATTCTATTTGTCCATATTTCATAATTTGTACTCCCTCCATTAATTAAAGCTTGACATTTTACTATTCAAGCACGCTTTTTGAGGTGTTAAAAACTATATAAAATATTAACTTTTCAACATATTTTTTAAATAATTTCATACTTGTTACTATTGATTATGAATTTATAATAACAAATTTAAAAAATGTTAATATTTTATATAGTTTTTATCATTATAAAAAAAACGTGCATGAATAGTAAACGACAAGTTTTAATTAACAGAGAGAGTATGAATTATGATACATGCTTATTTTTTTGTGGAAATAATTATTTATATCCAAATCAATAATTTTGTAGTTGTTATTTTATTTATATCTATATCTACATTATTATATTTTGGTAGAATTAATTATTTATATTTAGATTTGTGAAAAACTAATAATAATAATGAAAAAAAACTAATGGGCCAAAAGCTAAAAATGAAGTGGGTATTGAAAATGAAATGAGCCAAAGATATAGTCAAACCACAAATAAGCCCACTTGCAACTTGCCAGTTAAAATAAGGTGAAATCCTAAATGTACAATTAATTTGATTTAGTTTTAGCACCAATCAATTGGTTTAAATGTTTAAAAAAGGACGATGTTGCTTGTCGAATACCGAATTTTCGATTATGACTTTTTTTAAAACCGGTCGACAACCGAATGAGTGTATTCAACCGAGTAAAAATTAAATATTCAAGTATTCAACTGAGTCAAAATCATTTATTTTAAGTAAATTACATATTTAAGTATTTAACCGAGTCAAAATCAACCTAATTATCCAAACGGGTCGAATATGATTTGACCGAAAACTCAAACAAACTATACCCACTTTGATTCGAAACTCAAATGAGACTGACCTGTCTCTTCACCCGAAACCCGATCTAGCCCGACTTGCTTTGACCCGAACCCGAATGGGCATGACCTAATTTTACCCGAAACCCGACCAATCTAAAATTCATTATGACCGAATCCGACCCGACCAGTACCCGATCATAAATTTTACCCGAATGACCCGACCCGTCAGTGACCCGATCCGAACAAGCCTGACCCGAACCCGACCCGAACGACCGAATTGCCAGCTCTAGTGGTAGTCTTCACCATTCATAAATTTGGCAATGTAGTAAGCATTACAATATCGACAAGGGTTAAGGATCCCTTTAATTCCCACTTCTGTTCTAGCCTATGTTTCACTTGAATGTATCTCAGTCCCATATCGAACATCTGCACAATTAGCGAACATGAATCCCACCCCCTTTACTCTTTTGTAGATAGGATAATCCTCAAACATTTTTGGTCCTCTTCGACTCGCAAGGACTTGTCGTCATTAGTGTCATAGAGATTAGACCTCTCAGCCCAAGCGATTAGATGTTGGGCAGCCATCATCTGATTTACCGAGTTGGTCACTTCGCTTGGAAATGAGCCCTCGGGAGAAGTAGAAGCAATGGTTTTCCCTGCCTCGGTCAAGACAGTTCAACTAAGATTCGTGATCCCACCAATCGACAAATCCATCTAGGTTGCCTGAGTTGATAGGGCAACAATCCCGTCAACTGCTACCGTGTTCGATCTGTTAGGGTTCGCAGTCCCTCCTTGGTTTGAAGTCCCTTCTATATCCATCATGGCTGAGAAACAAATGCGTGACGACAGGCTAGCCTTACCATTGAGGAATAGCCATCGACAATGGTGATTTTTAAATTTGCGTGAGGCGGGATTACCACTTGTTCTTGTCCCAAAACCTATGATCACTCACTCCTTGCGAAGCAATTTATTACGTATCAATTGGTATCGTTGATCTATCTTTTGGCGCACAAGACCGTATAAAAGACTATATTAACCAACGTACAAGATGGTAAGAGTGGATCAGCGAGCCAGTGTAGGTAGAGAATTTCGGAGGCTTCACAGGAGACTGAACGTACTTCTTTTCAAAGATAGTTTGAGATCAATGTTGAAGGGAGGTTAATGTATTTAGTTTTTTTTTTTTTTGGTGTAAAGGTTAATGTATTTAGTAACGTGTTATTCCAAACACATTGAACAGGGATCTTATAATGTACTCCAGCTATAGTATAAATAAATTGTATCGGTATAATGTGGAGTACAAAGATTAGAATTAGAAAACGTATTAACCAATCAATTAAATCACCGAACACGTCTTCGAAAACAGGATATTAAATTTTAAACAACCAACTCCTTCAATTCCCCTCTAAAAATGAACGCTTATGCTAACAAAAACAAGCAGCCCCGTCCAGATCCAGAAGATGATGAAACCATTGCCTTTCCATGGATCTTTCACCTGCATCAGTATCTCAATTCAATTCAATTAATCTCCCATCAAATCAGCTAGAGTTAGTTCAATTTCAACTCCCAATTCATACATTTCCAATGGAATCAACAAGCATTTGGATTTAGGATTCCGATTACTCACCCTCGCAGCCGAAATCGATAAATACCCCGACGACGACGGCATCTCCGGCGCCGCCGGCGGCTGCTGCCGTCCCTCTCCACCATCGCTCACAGCTCCGGATGTGGTGGAATTCCCGAGCGCCTGAACTCCCGCAAACCTTAGTGAATACGCTGGCGTCCCGTCCGACTTGAACAGGCCGTAGTTCCTCTCAGACGCCGGCCCCGGCTTCATGTTCTCGTTGAACAGCGCGAACACGAAGATGTTGAGATCCGCATCTGGCCTCATCGGCGTTCCCTTGTTCTGTTCCATCAACTTGATCAGATTCCCGTTGTACTTCCTCGCGTTCTCCGGCGTAGCGCCGAATTCATCCGCGTCTCCCTTCGACGGCCATCCGGTCTCTGATATGTGAACAGGCACCTTCTTAAACCCTAGTGAGGCCAGAGCCGTGTAAACAGCGTCGATCTGGGCGAACAACATGTTATCGTAGCGGACGCCAGAGTTCGGATCCACAACGCCTTCATTCGGCTCAAACAGCACGAAATCGAGCGACACTTGCTTCGGATTCGCCTTGTACGCGAAGAAAGGGTAGGCGTTGATCAGAAACGGAGATCCGGCCTTCACGTGGAAGTTCAAGATCTGAGAGAAACAATCGGCGAGGTCGCCGTGAAATGCGCCGGCGGAGGGAGGATAGGAAGTCTCTAGAACGGAGAGGGAATGCGTGGTGGTGACGGCAACCTGCTTATCTAGCGCGAGCGAAACGAGAGCAGTGTGAACGCTCTCCATCGCAGAGAGAAGGCTCTGCGTCAAAACGGTGTCGTTGTAGGTCAAGACCTCGTTCCCGACTACAATGGCGGTGATATTGGTTGCCGGAAGGTGAGCCTGGACGTTGCGTTTCACCCAATCACGTGCCTGCTTTGGATGCTTAACTGTGGAGAGGAACTCGTTGGCGATGCAAACAATGAATTCGACGCCGGAGTTGGCAAATGCTTTGAGGATAACGGGATTGGCATCATACAGCTTCACTCTTGTAGCGCCGAGCGACGTGACGAGGGGAACCACTTTCTCCGGCGATGGAAGATCGTCGCCGATCTGACCGTAGTTGATTCCGAGAGAGCAAACATTAATCGCCGGGAGCAAAGCAGCTAGTGGATTACATATTAGCAAATGAAAGTGTGAGAAAAGAAATAAAGAGAATGTGAATCATCCAAGTGGGAAGTTGGGAGTAGTTAGTACCTGTTAGAATGAGTAGAAATGGGGAAGAGATGAAATTCAATATTGGCATTGCCATGGAAGTGGACAGCTGAAAATGAAATTGAAGAGAGAAATCAGAAATGTGTGCAAGTTGACAGGGAAGATTCAACTCAGATCCAGAATTGTTTTGGGTTGATGGGTGGAAATCAACAAAGAGAGTTTGGATGCTTTGTTTGTGCTTTAACACTTTAGAAAGCAAAGACGGTGGAACGGGAAGGCACACCATTCAACAAGCTACCCTAATCCCCATATACAGTTGCTGTTGCTTGCTAGTCTTTTGTTTTTTAAATTACCAACTCCTACTGTATTTGCTTGCCGTTGTCACTTTGTGCCGTCCTTAATTGTGCAGTGATTTACCTTTCATTTCCACTTCCAGTGCCAAAAATAAATTTAAGGTCATCTTGTTTAAACTAATGCTAGTTCAGTAACACCAGTATCACCATGTGCTCTTTGTAACCGTATTTTGGAGGCTTGCTACAAATTTGTTTGGTTCATCTTTTGTGTTATATGCCTTCCTTTTTGTGGTGATTTCTCACTATTTCAGGGTTGCTGAGTTTGATGTGATGCAATCTAGCCTCTAGGTGTCTGATAAATTAGTGATTTTACTAGCATGGAACTTACTGAATCCCTAAAAAAAAAAAGGAACACAAATATTGGAGGAAGTGTAACTGAGCCTTGTGGGAAAAATCTTGATATTCTTGCTTTTTTATAATCTTTGGATTTTATAGAAGATACTTCTTTTTTGTAATGGTACAGACAGTAAAAGAAAGTAAGAAACTAGAAAGCACATTGCTGATTGCTGAAACTTGATAACCTTTTTCTTTAGAGGGTGGGATTTATCACTTTCTTTTATAGGTACTTGCTTATTCATTGGGTTTTCTTCTTCTCTCTTTCTTTTTCCCTGACTGGATACTTGTAAAGTAATATAAGCATCTTTTCTTTCTCTTTTTCCCAACTGAATGATATTCTGTTTGGTTCAGGTTATTCATTGATGTTATCTATTATTAGTGGACATTGTTGTGGTTACATTCTAGTGGCAATGGTTTTAATTGGGTATACACATTAATTACATTACAGATGAATTATACGGACCGGAGTTAGATCCATTGAAGTTTATGTATCTCATCATCCGGGCAGTTAAAACGTAGATTGGAACGGGTATAGTTCACTTGAGTCACCTGGCCCGAACTATCACCATCTGGTCCATGGTCCGTGGTCACAAATGAATCAGTAGAACAAACACTCTCCAATTAATATGGCCCTTTCTATTTACATGGAAACTAGCTGGAGAATTTTAATAGTTTGCACAAGTAGAGCATCCAATCCATGGCCCTATAGACATTTTAATCCACCCACATTGGTCACATAGATGCCACAGAATACTCCTGCAAGGTAAGTTTCACATAACCACAATTATCCGACTTCAACCGTTCAATTTTGATGAAGTGAGTAACATCCTTTTTAACTCTACCCACGGTGAAGTCGGCAAGATAATTAGCATGGTAACCCCCAAAAACAATAGGAAACCGTGTTTCAGAAATCTCTGCCATAGTTTGGGATGGGTCCAACTGGCTGACAGATATGCCACCACCAACAAATTACATTCAAGGACTAGCTGAAGACGTACTTGAGCTTAATTCCAGAGTGATGAACAGATCATCCAAACTATAGCAAGCAATAAATAACAGATTAGCTAGCACTGACAATTGGGCTAATGAATAATGTATGTTGATAATGAGTTGGAGCCTACTACTATAGGAAGGGTAAAAATCTTGTGTTGCATGGTAGCGGCAATGGTTGCAAATAGTGAAACAAGTTTACGGTTTCTTTCTAAAACCATATTAACATTTTGATGACTACAGTTTCGAAAACAATATGCCTTAAATCGATTTTTAGAACATATCGACCTACAAATAGGGTTGTTATGTGAGTTAAACAACTCGAATCGAGATTGTTCAAGCACATAAAACTAGTCGAGTTTGAAAATTATTTTAAGCTCAACTTGAGCTCGAGCCAAGCTCGAAAGCTCGAAAGTTCGACTCGGCTGCTTCGTTTAATCGAGATCGAGGGCTTCCTCTCTGGCTTAATTTCTACTTGGGTGTTATGTTAGATTAATGAATCAAAAATTAGGAAATTAATTAATTAAGGATTTGTGGGTGTGTATGCAATTAGATAGTCAAGATGTTATTTAGTGGGCTGAGATTGTGCATCCACAAGTACCGGTTAGGGTTAGTTTTTAGGGTTAATTAGTGGGTTAATTAGTGGGGATGTAAGTGTCTCATAACCGTTCAATTTCAGGTTTAGGTTTTTCTATAAATTGTAATCAAGTTTATCAAATCAATTGAATTGAGGAGAATTTGAGAAAACGCTCCTCTCTTCCAAAAGCTTGACTCTATAGATCTGCTCTCCGTTTTGGCCCCGACGAACTACTGCTTCTCCGACCAGTTGTATATTCTCTCTCATAATGTCTATTGACAAGACGTGTTTCGTCCATTGACAAGATACACTTTACATAATTACATTCAAAGTCCTTTGGGTTTTGTTGGTCGTCCTCCGCGGCATGATCAACATCGGTGAATTTGGCACTTCGGAGTAGGATTTGGAGCAGATCCGGGTGCAGTTCTCCCACACCCGCCGGGTTCTAGAAGATTTCAGATCTGATTCGGGCAAGCAAGAGGCGAACACGAAAAGCTACCGAATGTTCGACATCAACAAGATTTTCGTGGACGAGGAGTAGGAGGAGGAGAGGAAGGATCCGAACAAGGCGTACAACGGTCTCTCAAATTTCAGGAGCCTTGGTAGGAAAAAATTTACAATCTCATAGACACTAATCACGACCCTCCAAATGTGTCGAAACCCATCAATGTATTAAAAGCTCAAATCCATTTAACGTCAAGGGTTCAACATAAAAACTCTGTCCAGGTTTTCTAATCCAGACTCCTTTTCAAATCTACCTGAATCTTAAATTTCATTGATTACCTGCAGCTACCAGATGGCACTTGAGGCCGGCGGCGTTGGTGTAGGAGAGGAAGCCTAAAATGGGGATGGTGGGAGGAGGGTCGAAGGATGAATAGGAGCAAACTGTTATTTTGTTAAAAAAAATGAAAAGGACCCGAGCGTGAATACATAAATTTTATCTTGTCATTAGACGAAACTCGTCTTGTCGTTACACTAACCCATTCTCTCTTCCTCTTACTCCCTCCTTTCTGCTCCTTTTCCTCCTTTCGGCCCCAACGACCTGCATTTTTGTAATTGTTTGGTGTTTCTCCTTTTGCTTGTTTACTGAACTACTGAAGTAGGTGTGCTCGCGGAAATGATCTCGATTATATCCCGACAGCGGAAGCTCAATCGATTCCTTCTCTCTCTTAAGGTTTGCTTATTTTCTCCTCTCCTAATTCGTACCCCTTTTTTGTTATTTTTCATTTGAATGAAGCGGAATTGGTATTTTCAATAGGTTTTGGTTATGCTTGAGTTAATTTGGTGGTTGAATGAAATTAAAATTTGCTCCTTGAGTTAATTTGCTGGACCAATTTGTACTCAGGGCATTTTTAACGAGTAAAAAACAAGCACCGATGTTTGTAGTTTTAATAATAAAAAAAGAACAACAACTTTTCGGATGCTTGGGTGATACTCCGCAAATATCGATACTAGGGATAAATTTGGTATGTGTGTCAGGCCTGAGCTGGCGCACATTAATTTTTTTCAAGATATTTGAATGATAAACGACGTTGTTGTTGTCACAATATTTGTAAAACACATTGTTTTACTCTGCAAGCTCTGGCTCAATTTTGCAAGGGAGCATGAACATTATTTTTTTTTGAATTCTTTTTGGGAATGCGTACTACGTCGCCAAGTTCACCAATGGATGGACTAATCTGCAGCCCGCTCTGGCGATTTTCAAACCCTAAGCCCGCCTCGAGTTTTCAAACTTCGCCGCTCCGGGGATCGGCCCTTGGTGGCGCGGCCAACGGGCACTCTGCCCCTGCTTAGCCAGCAGTCAACCATGGTTGCATCGCAGCAGCGATTGACCCAGATGATGAAGGATCTACAGCAGCACAGCGACAGTACAACGACAGGGACTAACCCCACCCCGCCTCCGGGTGGAGTTGACAATCCAAGCGCGAACCAGGCACCAGTGCAAACCCCAGAAATGAATCGATCCACGCAACCAGCGGGGACGGCTACGCCTACCTATGCGACGAAAGTATCTGGTGCGGTGCCACCGAATCCAGCGCCCCAAGTCCAGTCAATCTGGGTAGAACGACCGGATTTATACGAAACGGATGATGATGAAGCGCCTCAAGACTCTGACGATCCCAACTGCCCCACCATCACTTTATCAGCGGCAGAGAAACGGGAATTACGCCGCCCGTGGGCGCATTCGCTGATCATCCATATGTTCGACAAGGGGCCCGGATATCTTCAATTGAAGTGTAGGGTGGAGCAAAAATGGGCACTGAAGGGTTCCTTAACCCTCGTGGACATTGGGAATGCGTACTACGTCACCAAGTTCACCAATGGAGATGACTACAATCATGTTCTCACACAAGGACCTTGGATGATTGGCGATAACTATCTCATGATCAGGAGGTGGGTTTCGAATTTTGATCCCTGGAATGACATGAGCACAACCCTCACAGCATGGGTGCGAATCCCGGGACTCAGCCTAGAGTACTTTCATGATGGATTTCTGAGAAGGATAGGGAAAAAGATTGGGCGGGTCATCAGAGTAGACAGGACGACCTTGGCGGCGGATAGAGGCCAATTCGTGAGACTAGGCGTGGAGATTGATATATCGAAGCCACTGCTATCAAAGTTCCGGTTCCGCGGAAGGTTATGGTCCATTCAGTATGAGGGGATTCGTCTATTATGTTACAACTGCGGTAAGGTGGGTCATGACATCTCCAAGTGTCCGTTGCTTCAAGAGAATCAAAACATGGACACGGAAGGGGGTGTGGAGACCAGCGAGGCTGTACCACACGGGCCTCCCAATCCCAACGTGTAGGGCATTGAAGAGAGCTTATACGGGGGCTGGATGAAACCAACTAAACCGAGTCGTAGACCGAGAAAGGGTGCTACGAATGGAGAGGCGCCAATCCCAGGCACCAAGGCAAGTGATAAGGTAGATCAGTATAGAAAAGGCAAAGCTCCGGTAGGTGGTAGGGGAGGAACAGAAACGAATGAACAGGTCCATCAGGGACCCTCGTTTGCATCGGCTTCAGGATCCCGCTATGTTGTCCTTGATACTGAGACGGAAGGAGGACCAAAAGGAATTCTCATAAAGACGCATATGGCGGGGAGTAAAAGTCAGATGCAACAAGAAGACACAACAGCATCGGTAGTTGTTACTCAAGAAGATCAGACGGAGGGGAATCAGGACGTCCCGAATTCTACCCCGGTTATGGACAACAATCAGACGGAGCAAAGGGTTAATATGGCACCTCAAAGCATGGCTATGGGATCTGGAAGCGACTCACCGATGACGACTGAGGACCTCAACATGCCCGGGTCGACCCATACGCCCAAACCAACCTAGCCCACAAAAGCATCAGGTAGTAACCTCTCAGTCAAACAAAAGCCCAAAAAAGCCCGACCTACTAGTTCTACTTCCCTTGCACACAAAGTCACAAGGAATATTGAGATAAACCCTAATCTCTTAAACTTATCCATCCAAGGATCTCGCGAGTCTGAATCAGAGACCTCCACAGTCCATACCAGACCTGCCGCTCCTAATCAACAATTCGAATCCCTCCCTATCGTGTCGTCTACTCTTCCTTCTGAATCTCTCCCTCCCGCCAATGGCAGCGCTTCCCTTTACCTTTCCACCGGTGGAGTTGATCTACGTCAGAAACAAGAAAAGCTTGGGGGTTTCAAGCCACCGGACGGGACCTTTCCTCCCATACCTACCGAGAATAGCCAACAAGATGCTAGTCGAATTCTCGTTTCTGATAACAGAGACATGGCCAGTGCTCAGCCGGGTATCGATGCCCCAAGGACTCGCTGATGCCTTTGATAGGCTAGAGGAAGCAATGAGGTGCTACTCAATGGAAAGCAGTTTCCCTATGAATTTCCTAGAAAACATGATGAGACGATCAGTTGAGACAATGAAGGATCTGAGCATTCTTTTTTGGAATACAAGCGGGGCTGGGAGTAGAGAATTCCTTAACGCTCTTAGGGAACTAGTCCGGGTCCATGATTCACGGGTCCTTGCCCTTGTGGAACCCAAAATTAGTGGAGAAACGGCAGACAGAGTCTGTGATATCATCGGATTTGATGGGCGAATCAGAATAGAGGCCGATGGCTTTGCCGGGGGAATTTGGTTACTCTGGCGTACAGCTGAGGTCGAGGTGGTACATGTCATGCTTCACAGGCAACACATCACGGTTGAGGTGCGTCGAAGGGGGGAGGAGCCCTGGATTCTATCGGCTATTTATGCGTCCCCTATCCCGGCTAGAAGAAGGGAGCTCTGGCAAGACTTAGAGAACTTTGCAGCAATAAATCGTCGTCCTTGGCTCCTTGGAGGAGACTTCAACGATACTATGGCGGCAGAAGAAAGGTCGAGCTCTTCAGTTGGATCGAATAGAAACTCGCAATTGTTTAGTCAATGGGTGAATGATCTGCAGCTTATTGATTTGGGCTACTCAGGTCCAAAATTCACGTATTGGCATGGGAATGATCCTCAGAATTATCGTTGTGCTAGACTGGACAGAGGTATGTGTTGTGAGAATTGGCGTCTAAGGTTCCCAAATGCAGGGATGACCCATTTGGTAGCCCCTTACTCGGATCACTCCCCACTCCTACTGAATCTCAATCCACTCCTAGAAGGGCAACCCATACACCGCTCTTTCAGATTCCAATCGGTCTGGATTGGACATGACAACTTCCTCCCTTCTGTGAAGGATCATTGGCAAGTTTCCATGCAGAATGGAGGCTCGCTCAGGGAATTCGCATCTTCTCTTGACAACTGGAACAGGGAAGTGTTTGGAAATATCTTCCGAAAGAAACGACGTCTCTGGAGACGGCTTGAGGGGGTGCGAAGGAAACTCAGCGAGCGAACGTCCTGGCACTACCTAAACCTCGAACGATCTCTCTGTTTGGGGTTGGAGAAAGTGCTTTAAGAGGAACAGATGTACTGGTTCCAGAAATCTTGAGCCACGTTTCTGCTGGACGGAGATCGAAATACCCGTTATTATCACCTTTCCACAGTAACACAACGGCGTTCAACCAAGATTCAAGCCCTCAAGCAAGATGATGGTACGTGGGTGCATGACAAGGAGGCTATTGAGGGGCAAATGCTTGCATTTTTTGCCGCTCTGTACACGGCAGAACCTGCATCCAGTGTTGAGGCTCGCTTATACAGTGTCACGTTTCCCCGAATTGAGCCACAACAACTCTCGAGACTTAGCAGAGCGTTCGTCGCTAGTGAAGTCCGGGAGGCTTTGATGCAGATGGGGCCACATAAAGCAGCTGGGCCGGATGGTTTCCCACCCCTGTTTTTCCAGAAAACTTGGGGTATAGTTGGGCAGGAGGTATGCTCTTCCGTACTCAATCTTCTAAACCACGGTTTGATGCAGGAGGGGCTCGCGGATGCCTTGATATTCTCATTCCAAAGGTAGACCAGCCAGAACGTCCCTCACAGTTTCGACCGATATCGTTATTGAATGTCACATTCAAATTGGCTACAAAGATGATAGTCAACAGATTGAAGCCCTTATTAACCAATTTGGTATCCCCGGTTCAAGCGAGTTTTATCCCTGGGAGATAGATCATTGATAACATCGTGATCGTACAGGAGGTGCTACATTCGATGTTCTCCAGAGGGGGTGGAAGTCGGAAATGGATGGTCATGAAGATTGACCTTGAGAAGGCCTACGACAGGGTTCGATGGGATTTCTTACGTGAGACATTGGAGAATATTGAGCTGCCGACGCATCTTGTAGACGTGATTATGAAGTGTCAGATGACAGGGGCTATGGAGTTCCTTTGGAATGGAACCAAGGCGGGTAGATTTATCCCATCTCGGGGTATCCGACAAGGTGATCCACTATCCCCATACCTCTTTGTACTTTGTATGGAGAGGCTTGCTCATTTGATCCAGTCGATGGTGGATGAGAATCTTTGGAAGATGATTACAGTCGGGGGAGTCCAGCTTTCGCACATTTTCTTTGCGGACGATCTAGTTTTGTTCGCAGAGGCATCGCCGGACCAAGCTGCATTGATCAAAGGGTGCCTTGAATCCTTCTGTTCGCAGTCCGGAGAACGAGTGAATTGCAATAAGAGTAGCATCCTTTTCTCCCCCAATGTGGCAGAGGCGGACCAAACTTTAATATCTAATTGCCTATCGATCCCCAAGACGGATGAATTCGGAGACTACCCGGGCGTTCCGACTGCTTGTGGGCGTTTGTCAGCTGAACGCTACAGCTCGATCTTGGATAAAATAAGGAAGCGGTTGTCGAGCTGGAGTGCTCGAACACTCTCGTTAGCGGGTAGAGTGACGTTGGTGAATTCGGTTTTGACGAGCCTACCTCTCTACACCATGCAATCCTCCATTATTCCACGAGGTATCTGCGATGATATTGAGAAGTTGATTCGAGGCTTTGTCTGGGGCTCTTCATCGGAGCATCGGAAGATACACCTTCTCTGGTGGGATGTCTTGACTAAGCCTAGGGATGAAGGCGGATTGGGTATTAGATCAATGAGATCCTCGAATCAGGCAATACTGGCTAAGCTCGAATGGCGTCTTCTTCAACAGCCGGATGCTTTGTGGAGTACGATCATCTGGGGGAAGTATGGTGATGGTAGGGCTGACATTGATATGTTCCAACAGAAGAGAGGGGTTTCTCTAATTTGGAAAGGTCTGGTACATGGTGCTGAAATTTTAACAAAGGGCGTCCGGACTGCGATAGGTAATGGACAGAGGACTTTATTTTGGTTTCATCTGTGGGCCCATGACACCCCCTTGATTGATGAAGCAATTGGCATTGTCCCGGAGGCTCGGCTGGGCGACACAGTGGTGGAGTTATGGTTTAATGGGGATTGGGATTGACATTTTCTTAACCCAATCCTCCCTTACCATATACTCCAGAAGCTGATGAGTGTTCGACTGACAACAAGAGATGATGCCCATGACAAGTACTTCTGGAACGATACTAGTTCGGGGAAGTTCACGGTGAGTTCAGCGCTGGATAGGTTGAGAGGAAGTCAGCCGAGTGTGCACCGGATGGATTGGAAGCGGTGCTGGATGGTGCGAGCACACCAACGAATCCGTTACTTCATCTACATGGTGGCTCACAATGCGATTCTCTGCAACGTCAACCGGGTTCGTCGAGGTCTGGCTGCGTCGCCTACTTGTCCAAGGTGCCCATGTGATGAAACTTGTTTGCACCTTCTTCGGGACTGCCCGAGAGTTAAGGAAGCTTGGGAGTCTCTCGATGGGGATAGTCTGCCCACTTACTTTTTTGCTCTCAATGATATTAGCGCGTGGATCTTTGCCAACATCAGCCATGGGGACAAGTGGAGCTCGACCTTTTCACACATGTTGTGGTATTTGTGGAAGTGCAGGAACAACCTTGTCTTCGACGGATTCGATGACGTGCTGACGACAGCCGGGGTAGCTGTGAAGCAGACGAACCTTTACAACACGCTAGCGGCTGAGAGGTCGGTGCGGGTCGCCACAAGCTCCGACAATGAACACTTGAGTCCTTCTACCTGGCTACCGCCGCCGCTTGGTTGGCTTAAACTAAACACCGATGGGGTGTCTAAGGGCAATCCCGGGGCTGCAGGCGGTGGAGGTCTGTTCCGCGACTCAGGTGGGAATTTCATTAAGGCCTACGGCTTCAAGTGTGGCTCCTGTCGAGCGACTACGGCCGAGATCTGGGCAATTTTCCATGGGCTCAAGGTTGCAGCATCAATGGGGTGGACTAGGTTAATTGTGGAGAGTGATGCGAAGGCCATTTGCGACATCCTTTGCTCTAGAGAAAACGCTCCGAACAGGGACATCCAGCTCATAGACCAGTGTTGACGTATTCTCAATGACCATAACTGGGAGGTGAAGATCACCCATGTCAAACGTCAAGCAAATAAAGCCGCAGACGCACTTGCGAACTGGGCACTTAGCTTAGATACTCAGTTTACCATTTTGAACGTTTGTGCCCCGTCTCTTTCGTTTGTAATGGATACTCCGGTGACATCCGGTAACTAATTCTATTAATACTATGGGCTATGGCCCTACCATTGGAACACAAAAAAAAAAAGAGATGAGCGGTTGTGATGGCGTCATATGGACGGTTGTGATCACATCTGGGCTAAACTAAAATTTATTTAAAATATGTAATTTTCGCTATTAAAAATATAAAATAAAAAATAAAAAAATTATCACAATACTAGATTCATTTTTCTCTACATACAAACATACATTTCGAATATGTTTGACAATATTTTGAAAAAAAATATTTCTTTAGATACAATTATGCAAAATAATACCTAAAAATTTAATTGTAGTTTTTCAGTGGTAAGATTAAAAGTATTATTAATTTAATAATGATATTTTAATAATAAAAAATGAATATAATAATGTAATCGATAATGAAAATAATTATCAAAGAGAGGTATATTTGTAAATTGAATGGGTAGGAAAAGATGAATTTTGAGTTGCTAGAATGATGTGGCGGAAAAAGAAGAATAAAATATTAGTATTCCTATAGCATTCTTTGATAAACATGGCCTCAGGCATCTTATTGTGTTAAGCATATTGCTATCATTTCAATGAAGACGAATTGGTTGAATGAAATTAAAAACGAAAATTTCTCCAAGTACCCTTGAGATAAGACATATTTCACAAAATGTACAAAAGTTTTACATATTTCGCCTAGTACCCCTTAGTTTTATGTTCAATTCACATCGTGCCCCTTGAACGTTAGACTTAACGGATGTTTAGACCTTCCATTTGTTCTGTGTGAAAAAAAAAAAGAAATTGATAGTCGTCCCACTCTCTGCCTTTGAGCAATTGAGATCTCCCGTTGTATGCAACGAGATCTTCCCTCAACACTAGGTTTCCGGTGTCCATCAGCTGCACCACCACCGCCACCCTCCAGGGTGTTTTCGAGGAATTCGTGGACCAAATCGCTTCTCCGGCGCCATTGAAGAGGGCCAGGCGCGAAGGAACCAAGGATCGGGGCGCCGGAGGAACCAAGGATCGGCATATCTCGATTGGCGACCCAAACGGCGTGAGGAGCGAGATCTTCTTGTACCAGATCCCGAAGAATCGGCGGTCGGAGCACCCAAGAACGAAAAACTCGAGCTCGAAGTTGCCACCAGAGGAGAGGATAGTGGATTTGTTGTCTTTGAGGGGGAGAGCTGCGATGATTGTGTTTGTGGATTTGGTAGGGATTGTGAAGAAAAGGAGGATGAATGGGAGTTGGATTGACTGAGTTGAAACCATGGGGAAATGATCTCTGCACTCTTCAATGGCGGTGATTGACTAACTAGTATTGGGTGGAGGAAATTTGAATACAAGAATGTGGGAGAGACTTTGTGAGTCTACGAAATAGAGAGAAGATACTATAACTTAAAACCTAATTTTTGCAGGGGGGGGGGGATTTTAGAGAAGAGATACGTAGAGTCGTCCACCACCTCCCACCTAGCTTGTTGTCGGAATCCACCTCCATTCGGCGCCGATGGAGTCGATCTTCTCTTTTTTGTCTTCGTACATCACCAGTGGAGTCTTCTTCTCTGTCGCTCTCCGATCCTCTGTGTGGTCTTTCTCCTCTCACACAAGATTTGCCTCTTCCTTACTTTGACTCTAGTGTTGCTCCGGTATCGCTCAGTGTCGCCAGAGTCCGATATCGCCACTCCGGTGTTGCCTCTCCTTCCCCGAGTCACCAATCTCCGATCAAGTCTTCTCTTTCTCTCCTTTTTAGTCGCTTGTGTTCTCTCTTTCTTCTTCGTTCTTTCTTTCGTTCTTTTTTTTTATTTCAAATGTGACGGAGATGTTAAGCCTCTATTAATTTTAACCAATAAAGGTCGGAAGGCAAAATATACCAAAATATCAAAGGCACCACACGAAATATGTAAAAGAATTGTATACCTGTCAAAAATTGCAATATTACAAGGCATCCCGCGAAATTTCAAATTAAAAATTTGAACGTAGATGCTTGAGTTAATATGCATCTGACAAGCATGAAGTAAAAAGAAGTAAGCAGGAAGTAGTACTAATTGCTTGAGCTTCGATTAGAATGAAAATTGCTTTATTTAGTCGCTCGAGCAAGAAGTAGTACCGAGCTCGAACGAGCTTAGGCTCGTTTGTTAGGCTTGATTGAATCTATCGAGCCGAGTTTAAATGCCAAAAAATACTTGTATAATTTTTAGATTCGAGCTCGGCTAGGCTCAGCTCAGCTCAGGTTCGAGTCAAGCTTGAACGAGTGCAAGCTTAGCTGGTTCTGCTTGAATACCACATCCACCTAAAAAGCCCATCATGTCACACTCAGAAAAAAGGGTCAATCGATCACGGTTTTCAAAATCTTATAACTGAATTCAACAAGTCCATCACATAATGCAAACCCATTGCATGCATCAAAATTAGTAAACTCATCCTTTCTCACATTTTTGAAAACAGTAGCAATCACCATATGTTTGTCAATAAATTTGTCATTTAAATATTAACTAGTTTTATTACCCGCGTGTTTTACAATTTCTTACTTAATAAATCACATATATTATTTTTTTGATATTTTATATTTTTAAATCATACACTTTGAAATTGTAGGCATGATAACAAATTTCTCTCGTGCATTATTTTTTTTTATTAGATATGATTTAGCGCAAATATAGTCAAACTTCATCATATTAATATGTTTGAAATTAATAAAAAAGAAAAATAATAAGTTTGAAATTAGATATGAAAATTTATCGATTTGATATATTAATAACGTTATATGCTAAAAGATTTGATATAAATCTTTTAGGTAAATATTAATCAAGATATGACTATATTTTAATTTTTTTATTAAAATTGTTTAATTGTAATTATCAATTAAGGTGGACAAATAAGATGATAGGTGGTTAAAAGAAAATCATTAATTGACGTGACTTAAATTTATTAGATACTCATTAATTGACGTGTCAAAAAAAAAACTCGGGCTAGATTGCACCAAAGAACGACAAGTAAGCGAATCGCATCAAAGTCTGCCACATAGGATTTTTACGTTTCTATTTTAGTATTATATATTGATTTGGTAATGAGTTAAATAAGTAGATTATAATCCAATAGTTCATTATTCTTACTTTGCGCGAATTGTTTATTAAAAAAAATATTTTATCACTTTTTATAAAAACATAAATGATATATTAAAAAAAGCAAATAATTTTTTATTCTTATTTTAAACATTTCTATCTAGGTGAGGGGAACAACGTGTGATCCACACTTTCCCAGGAGTCATCTATTTCTCATTGAGGATTTCTGCTCGTCTCTCCAGTGGTGAGACATCGTATCAACGTCAGCTTTTCCACTAGCCACTTTTTTACACCGAGTCTTTCTTCCTCGCTCAGCCGAATTTCTTTGTGTGACATAGTTTTTAGGGTTGTTTTCTTCATCTTGCTTGATCGATTGGTGCTTAGATTGTAGGTTGATTTGCTTTTTAGTTGTTTTATGGCGCTTCTTGGACCCTCTCGATTTACCAAGACTTGTATCTGATATATCGAATTCTTACTTGTTCAAAAAAAATATTTCTCAAATATGAAATATTGCTTTGTTTAAGTAAAATTAGGCCCCGTTTGGAATGAATATTGGAATCAGATGAGAATGAAAATCGAATTGGAATCAGAAAATGGTAATGATCCATTCTTAGAGATGGTTGTTTGGTATGCTGTCGGAATGAACCGTTACTGTAGAAGTAGAAGTAGTAGTAGTAGTAGTAGTAGTAACAACAACCACAACAACAACAACAACAACAACAACAACAACAACAACAACAACAACAACAACAACAACAACAACAACAACAACAACAACAACAACAACAACAACAACAACAGCAGCACCAGCACCAGCACCAACACCAATAATAATAGACAATATATATCAAATAATAAAATAGTGCTAAAATTAATCATAGTAACAAAAATATAATATAATAATTATTAGTAATAAACATAATTATTATAAACATTTAAAATAAAATTTATACATTATTTGATAAAAAAAATAGTGACAAAATAATAATATAAATATAAATATATATTATCATTATTATTATTAAAAATAAAATAAAATATATATTAAAGAATAAAACAGTCATAAAAATAATAAAAAAAATAAAAATACAATTTAATAATAATATAACTAAAAAGAACATATATTTTAAATAATAATTGTATTCCACAATAATTATATTTAAATTCATTCAACTTAAAAGTTAAAACCGACTCAAAAGTTAAAACTCCATTCATTTTCCCCAAATTTGAGGACCCATTACCGCGTTTTATGTGTAAGAATGAAAATGGATTTGGCGCCTGGGGGAGGAGATTTGAATTACTATAGAAACATGGTTTGAAACCGCGTTTCTATAGCCACCTTTCCACCTGGCATATCATCAGATTGGAGTGGCTGAGCTGGCAAGAGAAACGCGGTCTGAGACCAAGTTTCTCTGGTAATTTTTCAGAAGAAAAAAGTCAAAAGATTCTTATTCTCTAGCGAAGGGTGATGGATTGATGATACACATAAAATGCGGCTTCAAGCCGCATTTTATGACAATATCACCTTGCTTAGATATTCTCCCCTCCCTCGCTAGGGGGAATCTCTGTAACCCTAAGTAAAAACGTTGTTTAGGCCCACGTTTTTATCTCTATCAATATGAATTTCAAGTGGTTCTTCTACGTCTTCTTCCCGTCCTACTTTACCACGCGAAAACACTCCAGCTCGAATGAAAAACAATCTGCAACACATACTCCCCCAATATATACATTACCTCATCTTTACTTAAGGTTAGTTATTGTTCTTATTTTTAATTTTTTGCTCTTATTTCGATGATATATGTATTTGCTACGGTAATTGAGAAGTTAGAGGATGAGTAATTTTGTTATTGTTGATGACATATAAGTAAATGAGGATCACGTAGTTCTTAGCATGAGTGAGTTTATGTAAATATAGTTGGCAATTGTTGATGGAATATATTGAAATATGAGGGAGTTTATAAATTAGAAATGATGTTGATAATTGTTGATAGTTGACATAATTATTGATGAAATTTATGTAAATATAGTTGATAATTGTTGAAGAAATTTATTATCGAGACAAAATGTAAATTTGATATGATGTTAAGAAGATATATTAGTGAGAAGAGTTACCGTTTCGAATAAACTGACTTATTGTCAATGTTAGCGTAGGGTGAATGGACAGAACAACATATCTGAGCAGACTGAGATATATTTTGACGCTCTTAGGGTTGATCACAAAGACGATTTGGATGAGTCTGAGGAGGAAGATGATGCTACTAGGGAGGCAGCGATGGGGTCAACCAAGGATGAGGCCCTTAATCCCAATTGGAATATCGTGGAAGCTGATCCGATGAGAATAACTTCATGGCAAGAATTGAATTCGCACATACAAGAAGAAGATGGAAGGCGGTTTTTTTCGCGGGCAACTATTCAACACACTCGACGAGTTGAAATGTGATTTGACATAGTACTCTGTTAAATTGAGTAAGCCATATCGTATAGTAAAGGCGAGTCCAGATTGGTACATAGTCGTTCGTGATAGGAAGGACAGTTGTGGGTGCCCGTGGCGATTGTCTGCTCGTCGTGTGGACCGAACTGTGGAAATGTGGACAGTCGTCAATTATAGTGGGCCTCATGCGACTAACTGTGCATCAGAACTTTTACAGTTAGATAATCACAATGTGACCTCAAATTTCATTAGGGGTGAGATTCTCGGGTTTCTCCGCAAAGATCAAGATATGAAGCCAAGCGCCATACTCGAGCATCTGCAGAAAAGGTATAGGATTTTTGTGTCCTACATGAAAGCCTAGAGAGCAAAACAGAAAGCTATATCAGAGATTTATGGTGATTGGGAGGAGTCTTACATAGAGTTGCCTAGGTTCATGGCTGCACTCCAAGCGACAAACTCGCGAACAGTGGTAAAATGGTGTCATCTGGATTCTACAAATCCGCAGGAGAATATTTTCGGTGGTGTATTTTGGGCTTTCGCACCATCTATTGCTGAGTTTGCACATTGTCGTCCTTTAATATCTATCGATGACACCCATCTGTATAGAAAGTATAAGCATGTTGTGCTAATGGCAATGGGATTCGACACAAACAATCAGATTTTCCCTCTTGCTTTCGCTATTGTTGAGAGTGAAAATGGAGATAGTTGGGCCTGGTTCATGGAATGTATAGGGCGACATGTCACTGACAGAGTTGGATTATGTAACGGCCTGGATATAAATACCCGGGTTATGTTTCGAAGGTTGGTTACCTTCGTTCGGATCTTGCAATTCGAGTACGGGTCGAGGTTTCAAACCTCAAAGGATCGGTATTTAAAGTGGGGATTTCGAACCCCAAACAATCGAAGGGCCACTAGGAACCCTTAAGCTGTCCTAAGACTATATCGCAGAAATTCATTTTCGAAACTGGTGAAAGCGGAAGTAAAGTACAACTTGCCACGGCGAGGCCGGGTCAAACCAAATCATTAAAACATATATTCTGAAATTATATAACCAAATTAGTGGGGTTAGGCATGTTCTGTGATATCGCCCGGGGGATTCCCGCGACATAGAAACAAAGAGCAATCATACCTAAAAACAAGTTGTGCGAGCGGGATCAGACCGAGACCCCAATGCACTCTGTCCCGCAAGAAAGTATAAACATACGCTATAATAAAGATGCTTTGATGCAATATGGAAATTAAATCACACTATCATGCTCCTAGGTTATAATATGCACAAAGAACTGTCAAGGCGCCCAAAGAATTCCAAGTGGCATATCCCTCTCCTACCTCTGCACCCCTTCCCGTTAGTGCAGAGACTGGCCAGTTCGATGCTATAACATATCATATCTCATCATAGCATATCATATCTCATCATCATATCATATATCATGCTCATTCCCGATGGTGCTGGGCTATCTCATCATCATATCATATATCATGCTCATGCCCGATGGTGCTGGGCTATCTCATCATCATGCTCATATATCGACAATATTGACTCAGGGCACCCGATGAAGCTGGGCTACCCTATGACCCAAGCAAAGACTCTAGGACTCACAGATAACAACCGTTCTGTTTTAAAACACACAAAGTAACCGAATGCTCATTCACAAGTGTAATCCTAGCATGATACTACATGGCATGCTTTTAATGATTATGCAACACCTAGTATGTCATATAATCACAAGCAGGGATTCTCTTTCGAATCTGAGTAAGCCCATAAAGGAACTTACCTGAATAAGCCGAACAGCAGAGAACAAGGCAGAAGCAGAATCCAAGCAATGAATCACCAATAGTAAGCAATGTCCAACATATCATAAATCACCTAATAGACATACAAATATGCATAAGTCTATCTAATTCACACAAGGCGCCCATAGCTTCATATATCTCATTTCAAATTATTGCATCTTATCTAATCATAGGTCATTTCATGCTCATCTCATCTCAACATATAATATCTCATCATCTCATCTTACATCATCATATAACACTTCATGTCGTATTTAAAATTTACATAAATCTCAAGCAGGATTCAACAACAAATTCACCGAGTTAAATCAAGTAAATCATTTTCCCAAAGTTTCTCAAACTCTTAAATCTCAAGTTAAGTCACTCATATCCAAAATAATTCCTCAAATCATACTTGTCCAAAACAAGACGAATTATCAAATTTTCTAATTCCACCCAAAAACAAGTCTCGTCCCCGAGACTAATAATAATATAAAATATAAAATATATTCGGTCTTTACATTCATCCAACTCTAAAAACAAGTCTCGTCCCCGAGGCTAAAATCATTCTAAAGCAAGGGAAAGGAGGTTGAAATCGGTGAGTCCGAGGATCATGCCATTGATCCTGTAAGTACGTACCTCATAAGTGCACCCATGAAGCCCTCACAATACCTTTGTCGTGATCATGATACTCCCAATTGGTCTGAGCAAGTATGTGATATGGGCCCCTATCACATCCTTACCCCGAATTCTCGGTCATATCATAACTCAAAAGCATCATAACATAAATACGGTTCTGAAGAGTTCAAAAGCGTTTGAAATAGAAAGATTGCCCTCGAAATCTTTGAAACTCTCGGTAGTGGTTATTCTTTCAAAATCCGAGCTAGTCCTTTTCAAAACCGTTTCAAATCCTTCAAATCTATCATTAGTCAAACAATTTCACAACATAAGAGATGGAATCATCCACCTCTAAGGGATAATCCCATATTCTCTTCCTACGTTCCAGAATCAAATCAATCTATCAGTACAAATTCAAGCAAGGTTCTCAAGCCACAAGAGATGCATAACCACATAAACCAACCAATATCCAACCAACACGTCATAAGGCAAGTCTCAAAACACATATCAACACGGTGCCACAAGGTCACATCAAGAATCTCCACATCTCACTAAAGGTCATAATACACATCTCAACAACATACCAACAATCACATCAGACGTCTCGACATCACATCAAAAGTCATAAAGTATCTCCTCGTCATAGAGTCAACGAACCAAACTCATTGTCAACACATCAACACAACAAGGTTATGCTATTAAGATTCAACAAAAAGGGGAAAAGTCAAGCAATATATCAATCATCGAATGTCAACATACATAATAGTCATCATTTTAACTCATCACAATATCATATAACGATCATTCAGTAATCATGCACCATCGTCTCATATATATATATAAGTCATATTCATACTCCAAGTCATATTCATCACTCACATATTCATAATCATGCTTATCAACCATATAGTATAACATCATGCTTTTACATAGCAACATATCATTATCTCATGATTCATACAACACATCATAACATGCTTCTAGAACAACATAGTAGGATAGGAATGTATCAATATATCTTGATCACAGTTGTCACTACCAATTAGATTTCAGTATTGCATATCAACATGTTATATCATGCCATATCAGGTTTATCATGGTCGCTATCTAACATCATGCCAGTTCATAATCACATAATCAAGAAAGTTTTACACATTATACCAGTCACAATAAAACGCAATCCTCGCTCGCTCGTATCCAACTCTCAAGCCAAGACCAATCTTCATCTAGACTCACCAGCATCAACTCGGATAGTATCCCAAAGAAGTTCCAATTCATTTTGACACTCTAGTCTCATACCTCTTTCCACCAAGCTCTCCCACAAGCAATCCACCTCTAAGAACCCAGCTCAGATCTCTGACCTCACACCCTACGCTTTCCATACTACCCAAGACATTACCAGCACCGAACCCTTCTCACCACACCTCTTTTATAAGAATCCCTCAATCACCACCTAGCCAGTCTATTCCTAACCATACTCTCACCCAAGATTCATCTAGAAGCTCATCGGAACCCACCAAGCATCGCCCCTTATAGATCCCAAAATACACTTAGTCTTACCTAAGTCAACGTCCCTCTCTTGCGATTTACCTCATAGATCATTCTAACCGCTCAAATCCTTTCACCACCCTCCGACCATTCTTCAAGAGAATCTCACCCACAAGTTCAAAGAAGAAGCAATCATGGACATTATTACACATAAGGACTACATCCTATCAACTAGCATTTATAACAATAGCATCATTAGTTCATCATTAAGCATTACAACTGTATCAATAAGTCTCAATTTACCGTCATGCTCAATAATTATTGCAAACATCATATATGAACATAACCAAATCAAGCTAGCAAGTTTCATCATAACCTTATCAGATAAACAATTCTGGTTTCACAGCATTTGCAGTTCCCATTTATAGGCAAGGAATTTAGATCATGCTTAGCAACTCAGAGTAGCATCACATCAAGTCATCATGGCACATTAGGACTGTAAGGCATCGAATCATATATATCATCATAGACAACAGATAATCAAGCAATATTCATTATGAAGTCATCTCATCAACACACAATTTTCATCGCCAAGTCAGTGCAATATCACCGTCAAAACTCATGAAGGATTAGCAATTCAAACGGAGGACACTCACGCTGGCAAGTCATATCGTACTCAATAACCGCCATCCTCGAAACATGTTGTCTTGCCGAAATCGTTGATCCTGAGGCCCGTGGGTTATGGGCCCACGCTTCCACTGCGTTGCTCTACTGCCATCCAACTTCTCGATTCCCTTTCCATGCGGTCGCTCGTCCAATGTATCGCGTAGGAGTCCAAATTAGCAGAGATAGGGGAGTGACAAGAGTGGACAACCCACTGTTTCTTTCGGAGACAAAATGGACCAAGGCTAAAGGCGACAAGACTAGAGACAAGACTCTGACCCGAGAATAGCAACGATGCCCTTATGGAAGTCTATTAGGTTACAATTGTGACGAGTAAAGATGAATTCATCATGGAGCATATCAATCATACTAATCCACACTAACATGTACCTATTCAAGGAGAACGACATACGCATTCATTCCAAAAGACACAATCGAATCCTACACGGATGCATGTGAGACAAGCTAATAGTCTCTCATTCTAGGGAAGTGGATATGTCTAGCAATTTCAAGCAAGTTATGCGGAACCAATAATGATCATGCAGGGTTCGAGGTCATGCAATATTTAACGAAGATGACAAGTATCATGTATATGAACAATGCATGAGTATGGTATACACACCAACAAGTGAGGCCAAATTTAGCATGACGAGGCATATCATAGCAATCAGACTAAGCGTCATACAAGAACTCATAAGAGCAGCATAGTAACTATTATATCTGACAAAATGATCGTACAATAGGTTAAGAATGACATGAAATCATATGACGGGATACATTTAGAAAGCATAGGTCCTACATGATGCTAGCGATACATGATAAGACATGAGCATAATCAAGAGTGATTTAATTGAGTTCAACATAATGTTCATAAAGCATGAGGGATTAGCATAGAGTAACAAGGGGAACATCGCGGGCGATAGATTATAATCATGCTAGGAATGAACTGTCATATGGCACATAAAATGATACAATAACTATCATATTATAAGACAAGCATGTTCACGTAATAGAACAAGTATGATATGTCACCATTTAGCGAGTCATATTGGAAGTCATAAGCTCTACATGATATTAATAGCACACATCGAACATGGATACAATCAAAGTAATTCGACTAGATTCGTTCTAATATTTATGTGTCATGTGTATGCGAAATCATGATATAGGGTGGTGTGTGATCATGCGAGGTGTCAAGTCATACGTTCATGCAACCACGAGAAGATATCATAGAGTAATAGAGGGATACCACCGAGCGAGAACATGTAAACATGCTAGAATTAACCATCACAGAAAGCAAATTGATCTTTGAATTCAACATCAATCTAATCAAAATGAGTGAAACATGGTAAGAGAATAGAAAGAGGGAAGAACCACACTATCAGAGACCTAGCTCAAGAGAGAATCAACAATAGTGTCGGCAAGGTAGAATTCACACAAGTCACAACTAAGGATCCTACAGGTTACTAATGGCTCAATATAACATATGATACATATATGCACTTGATTGATTAATACACGATACGCAAGACTTCAGTCCAATCACATTCCAATGATATAGTAGCATGAGAGGAAATGTAACGATGTATAATGCAAGTCTAAGTAATGGGCAATATGACGAGAATATGGGGACATGAGTTCAAATCAGCACATATTGGGATAAAAGATGCATTGAACAAGACTTAACTATACCAACCTATTCTCTACTCAGCGCAAGTAAAACACAACAACATTAATTGCAGCATAATCTACAATAATTAGTCTGAGGAATACAAATTAGATGGGCATGCTATAGATTCTTGTCACAAAAGGAATGGTAAGCATCGAGGCGTCATCGACTAGCATGCTAAGGAGAACATCTTACGAGGCATTCATACAAGGAAGAGCTGATCACACTATCATGTACCTAACTGAGGAGAAAGCAATATCCATATCATGTGGTTCATGCTTCTAACAACCATTAATACAATCAATACAATAGGTCAAGTAGACATGCTATGACAACATATGATCATGATAGAAAGCAAGGCACAATAAGAGATCTGAGCAATGTAACTAATCATAGATGTAATGACATGAGTAGCTCTTCTCTAATGGTCAGTCACAAGGTACATGCCGGAGATCACAAAATCATATTATGTCACGCAATTCCAGAGAGAGTCACCATTACAACCGAACAGAGATCCCTAAGGGCAACCATTGACTCCTCCCAACTAACTCATCACCCCTCTTTCCCGTGGAATTCTGGTAAGACTCTTCGTGGCAAGAAGATACTCATTGATCGTCATAAGAACCGATAAGGACAACCCCGGAAACATCTTACTCTCTATCTCGGAACTTTACCAAGAACCATCTTCTAATACTCACTCAATCAACCCTCAAAGGCAAACATGACTCCTGAAGACAACGTGTTTACCAACCTGATTTTCCCCATAGAGGACTCCGATATCCGGGAGAAGGACTCGATAAAGGAGTTAACATAGTGGAAGAGGCCATTCCACACAAGCTGGGCTTGACTATGTAGGAATAAGGGTACTCCCGCTATCCCGTTTGTACAAATCATTCACTACACATTCATAGTTAGGACATACCAATCAGATCTTCAGCATAATATAATCATTCAATGAGGGTTATAATGATCTCCTTCGAGGAAGATCGCCCTCAGGCCCAATTGATATAAAGCACATCAAGCTATCTAATGCCGCTCTTCGAGGAGCGACTGACCGGAGGGGCAAATACCTCACACTCTCTACCTAACTCGCCACTCCAACCACCGCGGTGCAATTCCTTGGAGTCTTCAAGGCCCATCTGTAAAGAATAAGCTATATTTCGCCTACCTGTTCCCATCTACATCTAATAGGGATGGCTTAGCGCCCTTTCTACCCACTCGATTCCCTTTGTTCGATTCGTCTTATTTATTAGGCCGAGTTCATATTTAATACATTTGATTTAGTCATATTAAGTTCATTTTGCCCCTTTAAAACTCTTCCAAATCCTTTTGAAATTTATGGGCGGTTTTTTCAAAACATACACCCGACCCTTGCGTACCCGAATTGTACAACCTGGCTCTGATGCCAACATTGTAACGGCCTGGATATAAATACCCGGGTTACGTTTCGAAGGTTGGTTACCTTCGTTCGGATCTTGCAATTCGAGTACGGGTTGAGGTTTCAACCTCAAAGGATCGGTATTTAAAGTGGGGATTTCGAACCCCAAACAATCGAAGGGCCACTAGGAACCCTTAAGCTGTCCTAAGACTATATCGCGGAAATTCATTTTCGAAACTGGTGAAAGCGAAAGTAAAGTACAACTTGCCAAGGCGAGGCCGGGTCAAACCAAATCATTAAAACATATATTCTGAAATTATATAACAAAATTAGCGGGGTTAGGCATGTTCTGTGATATCGCCCGGGCGATTCCCACGCCATAGGAACAAAGAGCAATCATACCTAAAAACAAGTTGTGCGAGCGGGATCAGACCGAGACCCCAACGCACTTTGTCCCGCAAGCAAGTATACACATACGCTATAATAAAGATGCTTTGATGCAATACGGAAATTAAATCACACTATCATGCTCCTAGGTTATAATATGCAGAAAGAATTGGAAAGGTGCCCAAAGAATGCCAAGTGGCATATCCCTCTCCTACCTCTGCACCCCTTCCCGTTAGTGCAGAGACTGGCCAGTTCGATGCTATAGTATATCAAATCTCATCATAGCATATCATATCTCATCATCATATCATATATCATGCTCATGCCCAATGGTGCTGGGCTATCTCATCATCATGCTCATATATCGACAATACTGACTCAGGGCACCCGATGAAGCTGGGCTATCCTATGACCCTAGCAAAGACTATAGGACTCACAGATAACGGCCGTTCTGTTTTTAAACACACAAAGTAACCGAATGATCATTCACAAGTGCAATCCTAGCATGATACTACATGGCATGCTTTTAATGCTTATGCAATACCTAGTATGTCATATAATCACAAGCTGGGATTCTCTTTCGAATCTGAGTAAGCCCATAAAGGAACTTACCTGAATAAGCCGAACAACAGAGAAAAAGGCAGAAGTAGAATCCAAGCTATGAATCACCAATAGTAAGCGATGTCTAACATATCATAAATCACCTAATAAACATACAAATATGCTTAAGTCTATTTAATTCACACAAGGCGCCCATAGCTTCACATATCTCATTTCAAATTATTCCATCTTATCTAATCATAGATCATTTCATGCTCATCTCATCTCAACATATAATATCTCATCCATCATCTCATCTTACATCATCATATAACACTTCATGTCGTATTTAAAATTTACATAAATCTCAAGCAGGATTCAACAACAAATTCACCGAGTTAAATCAAGTAAATCATTTTCCCAAAGTTTCTCAAACTCTTAAATCTCAAGTTAAGTCACTCATATCCAAAATAATTCCTCAAATCATACTTGTCCAAAACAAGAGGAAGTATCAAATTTTCTAATTCCACCCAAAATCTTGTTTTATCAAAATATTCCAGCATTTTTATTTCAAAACCTAAAACCCATTTTAGGTAATTTGACAAACAATATTTATCTAAAATAAACACCAAAATAAATCCATCTTTAAATACATCTAATAACACACTCCAAATAATATTTAAATATAATAACCCATCAAAACTAATCCATTTAATAACCCACATTTATAAAACAACCATACCAAATTACTTTAACATTTCTAAAATCATATATTAAAACACCACATAATATCATAATGATAATATATATATATATATATCAAATAATACTACTTTTAAACATTTTTATAATATATACTAATATTTTCAGAATATATATTACCCTAAAATCATAAATAACATATAATAGTAATAATAATAATAATAATAATAATAATAATAATAATAATGTTAAAAACTACAACCATACCATATAATAACATATATATATATATAATATAACCATAGAAATAAAAGAAACCAGCCCAAAATTTCCAAAACAGAAGCCCTACCCGAAAGAGGATCCGAGCCCACAACCCAGATCCGGCCCAAGACCCAACTCTCCCATTAATGAACCAGCCAGATTTTAAAAGGAAGGGAACCGGACCAAGAAAAATAAAAGCAGAACCGGACCCATGAACCCGTCTCCCCCAAGCAAAAGAACAGAGCTGCTGCACATTGACGAAAGAAAACGGGAGAAAAGAAGGTGAGCCAGGGCCTCCGGCGGCTCCTTTTTTCCAACCCAAACCTATGCCACTCCGATTGCCAACTGATTCCGACTACAACCCACTCGGTAACAATGAAACGAAAGCAAGAAGGAAGGAGGGAGAGAGATCTCACCGAGAGCTTCGTTTCTTCAACTCCGGGGTGCTCGAGGGCGGCTCCGGCTTCGTCGGCGAGGGAGGGGTGTCACTTTGGGCAAAGGAGGAGATAAGGGATGAGTACGAGCACGATTAGAGGGGTTTGAACTCGAAAGCGAAATGGAACTCAAAAACCGACCTCAACGGAAAAACAGGGCGACCTTGCGGCTTGGGCGGCTCCGATGATCGGCGTCGGTGGTGCTCCTCCGCCTTTTGGCTTCTGGGAACGCAGGAGAGATGAGAAAATAGTTGAACACGGTTTCGAAACGAAGAAGGAAGAATCGAGGTTCATTACCGTCTTTTGGAAAACAAATAGAGGCGGTGAAGGGGGAGAGCAGTTCTTGGCGGTGAGGGTGTCTTTGGCGGCGGCGTCGGGCTTCTGACTGCGTCCTTAGGTGTCGGCGAAGGAGAAGAGGCTGAGGTGGCTCCTTGGGATTGAAGACCGAAGTGGAGGTGGGGAAGCTACTTGGGAATGGCGGTGGGAGAGCTTGGTTTCCTCTGAATTTCTGGGTTTCTGTATAGATGAAAGGATGAGGAGAGAGGGCTCCTCTGTGAGTTGTTTTGGTGGAAAGCAGTGCGAGAGTGAGGGTAGAGAGGAGGGTACTGCCTATATAGGGGAGAATGGGTGTGGAATTAGCATAGAGACAAAATGGGTAAGTTGTATAATAGAGGAATCTCTTTAACAACCTAATAACAACGAGAGAGAGAGAGAGAGAGAGAGAGAGAGAGAGAGAGAGAGAGAGAGAGAGAGAGAGAGAGAGAGAGAGAGAGAGAGTGTGTGTAAGGGAAAGGAAAAGAATATAAAATATAGGAATGGTCCCCCACGAGATATTTTGAATCCCAAAATCCAAAACTCGGAACCCGCTAATCCCGAATTTAACGATCTCGAATCAAATATTCAATTTTTTTTTTAAACTATTGAAATCAAATTAAATTCTCAACTCGGAGCTCGAAAGCGGAAATAAAATCCGTCAAAATCAAAACATTAAAACGATGCCGGAATTATTTAGGAGGTTTTTTAAATTGAAACTTGTGCTCGAGGTCGAGTTTTCTCCACTTTTACAAATTGATTAAAATAATAATATATTTAATTAAAATGATAATAATATAAAATATAAAATATACTCGGTCTTTACAAATTATGTGTTATTTCAGACAGACATGCAGGCATCTTGAACACCATGGAGGAGTTGCCTAGATGGAGTGCGCCAAACGCACATCACAGGATATGCATTCGGTACGTGAAATCAAACGTGAATTCTAGGTTCCATGATCGTAAGGTTAAAGACCTCAGCTGGACTGCATACCAACTAATAACAAGTGGGTTCGAGAAGGGGTGTCGGCCTTATAGAAGATGAATAGCGAGGCCTGGGATTACCTTGCTGCAATAGAGCCGGATAAGTGGTCCATGGCTAATGATGGGGGGTGAGGTACGACATCTCGACGATGAACTTATTGTAACGGTCCGAGATTATGATTCCTGAGTTACGTTTCGAGGGATAAAACCCCTCGTTAGGATCTTGCGCCCCGAGTACAGGTTGAAGGTTTGAAATCAAGGATTTGTAGTTTAAAGCGGGATTTCGCACCCAAATCCGGAAGGTCAGCTGGAGACCCCAGGGTAAACCCCTGTACCTGTCCTAAGTCTACAATGTGCAAAACCTTTTATCATGCAAAGGACATAAGATCTGAAAACAATACAACCAGTGTCGCGGCAGAGCCGGGTCAAAACAGAGTATAAGTAGGAAGAAATCCCAAAAGTATTAATCTGGTGAAGTCAGGGTTCAAACACTCACTCTCCGCCATATGAATGGACCCCGTCATAACAGCACAAAATCAAGCAGTGGATCGGGTACCTAAAACTATACCACAAAGTCAGGCCAAGAGTTCGCATGCGGGTCCTCTAACCGCGCTGAGGACATATAATACGCCTATACCTAGAATAAAGGATGCCTTCATGCAGTACTGAAATATTAACCACACTATCATGCTCTTAATTCATATATGCAGAATATGAAGTAAGGCCTTAATAAAGAATACCAAGTGGTATATCCCTCTTCTACCACCACCCCCTTCCAGATAGGGTGGAGACTAGCCAGTTCGATGCTATAGCATATCACATCTCATCATCATATCTTATCTCGTGCTCATCTCGTATCTCATGATATATATATAAATAAATGACTCGAGGAGGACAACACCCGATGAAGCTGGGCTATCCTATGACTCTAACAACGACTCTAGGACTCACATATAACGGTCGTTCTGCATTCAAACGCATACAGAATAAGAATGCTCATTCGTAAGTGCAAAATGAATTTAATTGGAATTAAACCTAAAATGAATAAAGGGGAAACGATCTCATGGGTAGAGACCAAAGCGGTAGACCTCCCTTATGGTTGTAGAACTCGGGGAACGGTAGGCAAAATACTAGCTTTTACTTACAGATGGGCCTAGAAGACTCCAAGGAACACCACGGACGTTGGAGTGTTGAGTTAGGAGGCCGTGAGGTTTTTGCCCCTCCGGTCAGCCGTCCCTCGAAGGATGGCATAGATCATCTATGTGCATGTATGTCTTATATCCTCCTCGAAGAGGATTATACTAATCTTGTTGATTGCTTCCGTGCTGAGTGCTATTGTGCTTAGGATAGCGAACTAATCATTATGCCTTGACTTGAATCATGTGTTGAATAACTGTGCAAATGGGATAGCGGGAGAAAACCTTATTCTTATGTAATCGGAATTCCTGTCTTGTCGAAATAGCCCTTTCATAATTCAAACCCCCTGATGGTTCTGACTCTGTCATCCGCCCCACCAAAACATCTAGGCATGTTAGCAAGGGTCGAGAAGCATCCGCTCTCCCGTTTCGAGTCTTGTTTCGTATCCCACCATCGATGCTTCTATCAAGTCTTGTACCTGAGGTTGGGCTCTTCCACGGGAAATTTGGGTCGGTCAACTAATTACCTTCGGAAATCGTGTCAGATGTGAGGGTTACTTGAGTATGATAGTGGGGGTAAGGATTTAAATCATTTCGAGATAGAAGTGAGTTGTCTTATGGAGTCATCCCTTTTGATACTCGTAATGGCCAACCATGTCTTCTTTCCACAAGAGTCTAAACACGAGTTCTACCCTCACCTCTCGGAAACGGCGTGAATGTCGTTGTGTCCAGCGAGTCATACAAGCGTCCCATGGGGAAACGGGGTGGTGAGTCGGTGATTGTCCTTAGAGAATTCTATCAAGTTATAATGATAGCCTCCTTGTGATTTCATGAAATTGTATATTGGTATAATTAAGCATGAGTTGCCTCGTACCTTTCATGTTTGCACTTATGAGTGGATGTATGTGTCGTATGTATTGAATTCCCATGATTACTGTCTCCCTATGAACTAGGTCCATGATAGTATGGTCAACTCTCGTTGTATGTTTAAAACGTGAATTGGATGACTTAGCATGCCAGATCAACCTGATTGGACCTCATGACTGTGTACATGTTTAATAAGTATTGCTAGTATCATGTAGGATATATACCTCCCAGTTATAGGCCCTCATATGATTGTGTGACGTCCTAGTCTTACTATGCGAATATGGATGTATGTGATGAGATAGTTGCTATACCAACCCTGCATGAACTGACCATACCCTTAGCATGATTTTTAAGGTACATCTTAGCATGCTTGCCTTAAACCCGCAATATTATGACTTGCTTATGTGTGTATCTAAATTGAGTGATAAGTCATGCATATGATATCCTGTGATGTTTGATAGGTCTTGCATAACTTATGCCATATATGTCCCATGTCAGTCTGTGCATACATGTTCTTAGTCTGTCAAGCATGATTGGTGAATGAAATAATAGGTTGCTAGCTTGTTCTGTGCACATATAAAGATGATTATATGAACATATTATCAATGCATAAATCGATATTCCTTGAGATAGGTGCATACTAGTGTAAAATAATGTGATAATATCTCTTGATTTTTATGTGTTTGCGTGCTACAATTATAAGGGCATCGTTGTAACTCTCGGGTTGGGATCTTCTCCTTGGTCTCATTGTCCCTAGTCCTAGTCCATGTCTGAACCCTTAAGGAAGTTGTGTTGTCCGCCCTTGTCTCTACCCTATCTCCGTAACTTCTAACCCTTGCGATCCTTCGATGAGCGCCGATATGCAAGAAAGGACGGACGACCAAGTGGCACCGGAGCGGCACAACGGAAGTGTGATGGGTCCATGACCCCTAGGCCCCAGGAACAACGTCACCGATGGCAAAAAGGACGAATATGCTTCAAAGATGACAATCGTTAACAGGTTCCTCCCAGCAGACACGAGGAAGAGCATTCTTAATTCAAATCGTGGATTCTTCTATACTAATCGGAATTGATGTTGTGTGATAGGCCTAGAACTGACATAATTGAATGTGTGATGATGGATGTGCTGAACTGGTAGCAATGATTGCCTGACTAACTTGTTTCTATGATGATGTGCCTTGGTGCTTGGTATACCGACTTGCTGGTGAGTAGGTTATGGGTTATATACCTGGTGGTGCTTCTTCTTGGGCATGAGTCGAGAGATTCTTCGGTAAGCTAGGTCGGAAAGTGGCAAGTGGATTAAGGTCTTCAGATTGGGTCATTGGTCGTGTGAGATGGGGTGTAGGAAGGATGCGTTAGCTTGGGTAGAGCCGAGTGAGTTGGGATGCGTCGAAGATAGTGGTCCGTGAGTATAGATGAGGTTCCAGGTAGGACTTAGGTGCGCAGTAGGGCTAGTGTGGCGAGATTTTGAGGGAGATGTCCTAGTGAGAAGTGGTAGTCTAGGCAGGTAGTGTGTGCGGGTAGTATAAGAGAGGGGTTGGCTGAGGTCTGGACTAGTTTCATTAGGGTGATCTTGAGATTGGGTGTGGGTAGAGGTAGTTAGGATAGTTCTAGAGGTGGATGGGCGAGCTAGGAGTTGATAGGGGGATTCTTGAGGGGAGGTGTTGTGAGACGGATTGGTGTGCTAAGGAAGGTGTCTAGATAGTCTATGAGCGGATCGTGGGAGGTGTCGAGGATGATCGATTAAGTAATGTCCGAGGATCGTAGAATTTGGGACTAGGTGATGTGTGCTGTGAGTGGGAGCGATTTCGGTAAAGGATGAGGTTGAGGAAGTGCTAAGGAAGAGTAGTGTAAGATTGCATGGGAAATCATCGGTTTTGGATGTTAGGTTGTTCATATCTGGCTGTACGTGTGATGAGTATTAGGGTTGTCTAGGTAGGATTGGTAATGCTTGGAGAATTCATGAGGAAAGAATTTCTAGATGCAATGTTGGAGGAATTTTAGTATCAGGAAAGAGTCGAGATTTATGTGGAGAGATTATTGTGGCTATTGAGGTATTTGAAGTATAAGATGAATCTTCGAGGAAAGACGGGTAACTAGGCAAGGATGTCGTTGAGATTTTAGTAAGACTGTGGGCTGCAGATTTAGATAGGGGGATTCTGAGCATTGATTTGGGAAATAGGCAAGGCAGAAGGCATTGAGAACGCTAGAGGAAGAAGGTTTTGGAAGATTGGCAAAGTTGCGGCACTGGGAGATTCGGATGAGGAAGTCATAGGAGTTCAGTGGGAATTCTATCGGTTGGAAAATCGCGGGAGAATTGGTCAAGTTGCGATGTTATTGGTAATTCGAGCTAGGGTGACATAAGGTTTCGTTGGGGATAATGGTCGTGGTTAAGGGGTGGTAACTTGAGGTAAATTCGGATAATGCTGGGAGGAGTATCTAAGGTAGGTCAGCTTGAGGAGTCATGAGTGGTTCAGGTTTTGTGAGTTCTGGAATGGGATGAGTAGGTAAAATCGGTGGTTGGTCTTTGAGGAGAGGCGCTGGTGATGAGGGTCTTAGTAATTCCTGGTTGGGGGTAGCACGAGATGGATTTCTGCGTTAGAGATGGTCGAGAGTGACAGGTGTGAGATGATCAGTATGAGTTGGGTTCTTAGAGGTGGATGGTTAGTGAGAGTGGTTAGTGGTGCGGGGAGTATGATGAGGATAGTAAGGTGATTCGAGATGTCTCATTGGGGGATGATGATTGAGCGGAGTCTTGAGAGCCTAGGAAGAGTAAGCAAGATTGTTAAGAAGCGTCTAGATCAATCGTGAGAGCTGTTCAGTTGAGGACTCGAGATTTCTCTTAGAGGGTAAAGATGGGGTTGGTAGGGGACCCCTAGGGCAAGGGCGTTCTCTATATGGAGTCTTGGTAGTAGATCGAGTTGTTCAGCTTGTCGGAATGGGGGAATTTTGTGATTTGGGAACTCCGAGAGATAGTTTTAAATGGTCGAATGGAAAGTGAACTTGAGATCGGGATGTCAAAGTAATTGACCCTTAGATGGTTTGATGGCATAGGAGTTGGAATACCTAGTAGTTGGTTTGGGTAATTGGCCTTGATTGTTGGTAGTTATGAGGCTAGAAGGGTTGTATGTGAGCGGGATGCAATGGTGTATGGATTGAGTTGGTAGACCTTGGTGAAGTTGATCTTAACGCAAGAGCTGATGGGTAGTGGTCATGTCTTGTCATGATTGGTAGTTATAGACAGGTTCTCTTGAGGATGTGATCTAGCGTATGCTTCACTTGGGGCTGAATGTGGGGCGAATTCTATGCTATAGACAATGTTGATTCTATGATGTATTGTCATTGACAAGAGTGAACTGTTAGTACTAACATAGCTGAACTCGATGGAATGCTAGTGTATGGAAGTACTTGTTTGCCTCTAATGCGATGACGCTTGGCAGTTGATGTGCGCGCAAATTGCCATATTTTCTATGCACATAAAAGTCCATTTTATCGTCTTTTGCATGCATATTAATGGGAAAACATGGGATTAGTGTAGTTTATGCTTAAATGTCAAATATATGGGTTTGCACGAGTTTCTATGTGATTTCGCAGAAAACGGGATAAAAATGGACGGATTCGGAAGAGCGAAAAAAGAACTCGAAGTCTTCTGAAGAGGTCGAAATCGACTGGGGACCTCGACATCGAGTGCATCAGAGACATAGGAATTGAGCAGGAAATGAAACAGAACATGTCGACACAGAGAGGTCGATATCGACGTCTTGAGGTCGATATCGATGTTTCCAGATCGAGCTAAATGATAGAAATCGAGTGCCAGTTCCAGTAGGAGAAGGAGAGCTCGAGAAAGAGTTTTATAGGGGTCGATATCGATGTTCAAGGTCGATATCGACCATGCCAGCAGAAGAATCCGACTCAGATTTTGATAGAATTCTATCCAAAGCTTGCACGTCTATCCTAAAGTCGAGATTTCTTATCTTCAACACCAGATCTATCATGTGAAGGCTGATTTACCATAGGAGTTTTTAGTTTTTACTTTTATTTAAGTTTTATCTTAGAGAATAAAGATAAAGTTTTGAGTCTTTATCGACATCTATAAATAGAGGCCAATAGGGCTGAGTTTAGGCATTCAATTTACATTCAATTTAACATACAATTCAGTTTCAATAGAGAGTAGTGACGAGTTAGAAAGACAGAGAGAGAAGGCCGAGTGGAGTTGTAAAGCGAGAGCGGAGTGGCTTGTTCGGTTGTACTTTCTTTCGAAGTTAAATTCAAAGTAGCTTTCTTTCAACAACAATGATGATGATGTGCATGATGAGGAGCGAGTAGTCAACCCACTTCTAGGGTCGGGGTGAGCCCGACGATAACGATGTAGGGTAAGTGCATCAAAGGTATAACTTTTATGCGATTCCGTCTTCTATCTCATGCATGATCCTTTGCGAAAGTTAGGGAGATTCATTATTTGCATTATTGAAGTGAAAGTCACTCATATTGTGAACTTGAATTGCTCATGAACTTGATAGTAACTCTTAAAAACTATGCGAGAGCCTCTAATCACCTAAGTGTTGATAACGAAAGTTATTTGACGGAAGGACATTAAATTTCATAGCTTTAGCATAAAACTTGCATTGTTATCGTTGTGGCATAAAACCCCGAATTTGGAAGCTTTTTTGTTAATTGAAATCAACATAAAAGTTTTAGTTTTGTTTCTGATCATCCTCCTTTCCCATTCTATTTTCTTCGGATTCTTTTCCGACAAATTGGTTACGAAAACAGTTTCTGTGACAAGCGTCAAAATCGACTGTAAGGGTCGATATCGAGCTCTAACGTCGATATCGAGGTCTCTGCTCGACGTTCACTTTGCTGCTTTTGTCTTCTGCAGGATTTGCGCTAGGAAATCGACCAGAACTGAGGTCGATATCGACCAGATTACTCGATATCGAGTGTCTTCTGAGGTCGAAAGCTTTGATCGTGAGTACAACAAGGGAAGCACTGACATACCTCCTCGTGGATTCGATCCTGAATTACCCTACTACTACAAGGGAGGGGATTCTTGTATTATTTGTTTGGGACAGGGTGTTAGCCTAGTTGTGCATTGTTTAATTGTTTATTTGAATCTCCTACTCACCCCCCGCTTGCGAACAAATTGGTGCCATTGCCGGGGAGGCAATCAATCGCCACCTAAGTTAATCACGATCTTTTGAGCACATTTTGCAGGTTTATGCGACGTTCTGATCGCGGACCTATCCTGGAACCAATTAACGAGCCTGAACGTTTCTACCATCTTCGCAACAAAGCAATTCGCATCATGGCTAACAACGAAACACAGGCCGAAACCATAGAGCGGTTGAGGAAGGAAATCGAGGACCACAATGCTACAATCGCTGTTGAAAGGGTCGTCGCTGCTGCTGAGCGAGCCCGTGTTGATAGGGAGGAGGATGCGCGCAGACAAGCCCAAGAGCGGCTAAATCAGTATCCACAAACGGCGATGCAATACATGCATCCGCCGCTTCATGTTCCTGAATCCGCTATTTTAATTCCTCACTCCAACTATGAAATAAAAATTAACTTTCTATCTGAGATAAAAAGAAATACTTTTGAAGGAAGACATAATGAATGCCCCCTACAACACAGTTGCTGACGGAGTAAATTTAGAGTATGTGTGATTAAAATCTTTTCGATAGTCTTTGGCAGGGAAGGCATTACAATGGCTTGAAAGTTTGGCTCCACGCTCGCTGAGGACATGGGCGGAGGTGAAAGATGCATTCTTGAATAAATTCTTCCCACCTTCTAAAACGGCGATGCTGCGACAAAGGATCACGACTTTAAAACAAAAGCCAGGTGAAACCCTAGCACAGGCGTGGGAGCGATTTAAGGACTTGTTGAGATCATGCCCAACGCATGGGCAGCTTCCATATGTCATCCAGGAGATCTTTTACAACGCCCTTGATGCGCCGAATAAGGAGAGGATTAATTCATATACCTCCTATCGGTACATTGAGCTTACACCAACGGAGGCATGGGAGACCATTGAGAGGCTCGTGAACTTTGACAACACTTATGGGGCTGCTGCGGCCTATGATGCAAGGCCTGCCCCATCTATGCCACTATATGAGCCTCCAAAGGAGATAGATCCTGATGTGTGGCAACAATTCCACAACGATCAAACACGCCACCTTCAAAAGCAAGTCAGGTTCCTGAGCAACAATCAAACTTGTCAAGAGTGTGGCTCAACAAGGCATAACAAAAGTGCCTGTCCACATACTGAGCAAGTATCCACGGCGGAACAACATGAGAAGGTCAAGTGGACGAGAGGCTCCTATGGAGGGGGCAATCAACAATATTGGGGTGATCAAAGGTTCTATCAACAAAGGGATCCCCCACCATATAGGGCACCAGGGCACCCTGAGTGGGAGACAAGGAAAGATGACCTGCAAATCATTCTTGATGAGATGCGGAGGAACCATGCTGAGTTCAAATAAGCTAACAACTCTGTCCATACTCAGCTATAGGGCATAAATTCTAGGCTTGAGGAGATCGACGTTTGGAAGCGCAACATGGAGACTCAAATGAGTCAATTGGCGGAAGCAATGCCAAAGCGTCAAGATCATTCCCTGGATCCATTGTGCCCAACCAAAAGGGCAAAACCACTGGTCATATTGCGGCAGTAAACCTAAGGAGTGGGCGTAAATTACAAACGCCCGAGCAAAAAGCGGAGGAGAAGGAGCCAGAACAGACGTCGATATCGACCCCCTGTCGATATCGACCAAGGTGATCGACGTCGATGTCGACCTTCCTGTCGATGTCGACCCTAATGCTGCGTCACCACATAAATCAACTCCTCCAGTCGATGTCGACCCTACTGATGTCGATGTCGACCTCACTGCAGCCGCGGGAAGGAAAAAGGTGTTGCCATTCCTAACTAGAAAGATGATTAAGGACCCAGCGGAAAAGAAGTTCCAGCGGTTCGTGAAGATGCTCCAAGGACTTAATGTCTCTATACCATTCATAGAGGCACTTCACGAGATGCCATCATTTAAGGTTCCTTAAAGACATCTTAGGTAAGAAGCGATCGCTCTCTGAGATCGCAGAGGAGTGCAACAGGTTGGAGCTACCACAAAAGCGGGCGGACCCAGGTAAGTTTTCTATCGCTATAGGTCTAGGTCAATTCAAATTTAATGCTTTAGTTGACTTGGGTGCTAGCGTTAGCATGATGCAACTAACCATTTGGCACAAGGTAAAGATAGGTCCTCTGGAGCCCGTGGATGCAAGATTGTACATGGCTAACAATACGGTAGTGATTCCAACTGGGATAGTGACGGATGTGCCAGTACAAGTAGGTAAATTCTTTGTCCCTGCTGATTTCCTAGTTGTTGATATAGCGGAGGACCCTGCTTGTCCAATTATTTTAGGTAGGCCATTCCTAGCGACCGTCGATGCCAACATTAGCGTAAAGAAAGGATTGCTCTCATTCACAATAAGTGACGAAGTGATAGAGTATGCCTTCAACAAAACGGTGAAAAATCAAGGGCCAATGGAGATAAAAGCCATCAATGGTGTCTACATTGCATGTGGAGAAGCAAAGGTAAGAAGTATGACACCAGAGGAGCTTGAGAACAGGGCCATAGAAGCCCAAGTGGAAGAAGTTGTTGCAATCTTGAACGAAGGAACCCAACAGAACATCGAAATCGACCCAAGTAAGTCGATATCGACCACTAATGTTCAAGATTCTATGCCAGGTCATAAGTATGGGGTCGACAGAGGAGGAAAAGAAACATCGAAATCGGGGTCAAGGGTCGATATCGACCACACCCAGCCGAAATCGACCACCATCAGCGCTAAAAAGGGAGGAACGGAGACCTCGATATCGATCTCTGAGGGTCGAAATCGACCTGATCATATCGAGCCGAAACTCTCCAAATCGACTGATCCTCCAGAAGTACAAAAGGGGTCGATATCGACCTCTGAACATTGACATCGACCTGTGCCACAGACTGAGAAAAAGGTAAGTCAAGGTACGGATTCCTCTTGCTCCATTTCTATTAAGGATTTATCATTATTTGGAAGAGGTGTGCCTTGGCATGTGCGCTTATATAGGGTATCCGATGATGATTCGATCCAATATGAGATAGGAGACAAGGTCTATGTTGCCAAATCTAAGGACCATTGGTTCCCTACGAGATTCAAAGATAAGAACTTAGGACCATTCACGGTGAATCAAATCAATCCTGGCGGAATGCAGCTGCGGGACAAGAAAGGAGTCATATTTGAGGCCCAAGCCACATGGGCTCTGCAGATGCCGCCTTGAGAAGCGCAAAGGAAGAAGTCGGCCTAGCGACTTAAAAGTCTAGAGCTTGTAACAAAGACTTAGTTTTGGTTTTTAGACAGCTTTTTCTTTGGTTTGAGACACTTTATTGTTTTGCATATTTGGTTTTATGTTTATTAACAAATTACAGGAGAGAGAAAATCACACAGAAAAGACATCGAAATCGATGTCCAAGATCGACATCGACCTCAAGGTCGACATAGATGGGTTTGTGATCGAGGCCGGATCACCCTGAAGCCTGAGCCAGAAATCGAGGTGAAACATCGATATCGATGTTAAGGGTCGATATCGACCACTCCTGCTGTCTTCTTCGACTCTTGAAATTTGTGACGGTTTAGTAAGTTTTCTTCTTAACCCTAGTTCTAATACATTGAGGACACTGTAAATTTTAAGTATGGGTTAGGGGAAAAGCTTACTTGCATATTCATACTTAGTTTAGATTTGCATATTTATTTTAATTCATATTTAAGTTTTTTCGGAAAAAAAAATGACCCCCATCAAAAATTTGAAAGAAAGAGTCATGGAAGTATAAAAAAGAGCTCTATGATGCAAAATTAGATTCATTAGAGATATAACACGAGATTGCCTAGTTAAGGGAAGTCCTAATGAAGTGCAAAAAAGAATAACATAAAGGAGATGAAAATTTGAAGTTGCTTTTGGCATGTGCATGATAAGATGATGGAGGACTTTCTATGAATTTCCATACAAGTGCTTACATATACAAGTTCATATCGTAGCCTTATCTATGCATCATTGCAAAAAGTCACAAAACCATATATGAGCCTTATCATGATCATTATTGCTCCACATATATACATATTGCCCATTTTATACCTTATACCCTATCCGGGGACAAGTTTGAGAATGAATGTCATCTTGGGAGTTATATAGAGTTGTGCATTATTTACGAAGTTGTTGGCAGGAATGAAAGAATTATAAAATATGGAAAATTTAATGAGCGAGAAAAAATCCGATCACCTCAGGAGATAAAGGTAGGTCGACCCTGCTCGTTGAGATGTTAGTTCAGCGAGATGGGACACAGGGTGAGGAGTCCGAAGTACTAAGTATCCGGGGCCATTCATGACACCCATGTTTGCGACTCGCGAGAAGGCAGTGCTAAGGTTAGAGAGGTAAAAGCATTATATTGAATAAAAACATTGAGCGATGAGTGAAAGGTGAGACATTATGTGGAATGTTTTGGAACGAAAGTATGATTCCCCGGATTTAACACCACATGGCCAAATATTAGCCCACCTTTTAGTCTTTTTTACCAATCTACTTCTCACAAGCTTGCAAAAGTCCTCTTGATTATTAATGCTATGTCGCTAAAAATTGTTTTTGCATATTGCCTCCTTTTATGAATATGAAATTACTTTTATGCACAGGCATGGACTTGGTTGACATAAGTACCTTATCGAGGATGGCAATTGATTGAAGGGACATATGAAAAATGAATCTATGATGTTGAGGGTTTACTTTCTTCCCCTGAATGACCATTAAAGGTATTGCTTGAGGACAAGCAAGCTTAAGTATGGGGTGTTTGATGTGCGCGCAAATTGCCATATTTTCTATGCACATAAAAGTCCATTTTATCGTCTTTTACATGCATATTAATGGGAAAACATGGGATTAGTGTAGTTTACGCTTAAATGTCAAATATATGGGTTTTCACGAGTTTCTATGTGATTTCGCAGAAAACAGGATAAAAATGGACGGATTGGGAAGAGCGGAAAAAGAACTCGAAGTCTTCTGAAGAGGTCGAAATCGACTGGGGACCTCGACATCGAGTGCATCAGAGACATAGGAATCGAGCAGGAAATGAAACAGAGCATGTCGATACAGAGAGGTCGATATCGACGTCTGGAGGTCGATATCGATGTTGCCAGATCGAGCTAAACGATAGAAGTCGAGTGCCAGTTCGAGTAGGAGAAGGAGAGCTCGAGAAAGAGTTTTACAGGGGTCGATATCGATGTTCAAGGTCGATATCGACCATGCCAGCAGAAGAATCCGACTCAGATTTTGATAGAATTCTATCCGAAGCTTGCACGTCTATCCTAAAGTCGAGATTTCTTATCTTCAACACCAGATCTATCATGTGAAGGCTGATTTACCATAGGAGTTTTTAGTTTTTACTTTTATTTAAGTTTTATCTTAGAGAATAAAAAAGTTTTGAGTCTTTATCGACATCTATAAATAGAGGCCAATAGGGCTGAGTTTAGGCATTCAATTTACATTCAATTTAACATACAATTCAGTTTCAATAGAGAGTAGTGATGAGTTAGAGAGAGAGAGAAGGTCGAGTGGAGTTGTAAAGCGAGAGCGGAGTGGCTTGTTCGGTTTTACTTTCTTTCGAAGTTAAATTCAAAGTAGCTTTCTTTCAACAACAATGATGATGATGTGCATGATGAGGAGTGAATAGTCAACCCACTTCTAGGGTCGGGGTGAGCCCGACGATAACGATGTAGGATAAGTGCATCAAAGGTATGACTTTTATGTGATTCCGTCTTCTATCTCATGCATGATCCTTTGCGAAAGTTAGGGAGATTAATTATTTGCATTATTGAAGCGAAAGCCACTCATATTGTGAACTTGAATTGCTCATGAATTGGATAGTAACTCTTAGGAACTATGCGAGAGCCTCTAATCACCTAAGTGTTGATAACGAAAGTTATTTGACGGAAGGACATTAAATTTCATAGCTTTAGCATAAAACTTGCATTGTTATCGTTGTGCCATGAAACCCCGACTTTGGAAACTTTTTTGTTAATTGAAATCAACATAAAAGTTTTAGTTTTGTTTCTGATCATCCTCCTTTCCCATTCTATTTTCTTCGGACTCTTTTCCGACAAATTGGTTATGAAAAACAGTTTCTGTGACAAGCGTCGAAATCGACTGTAAGGGTCGATATCGAGGTCTAACGTCGATATCGAGTTCTCTGCTCGACGTCGACTTTGCTGCTTTTGTCTTCTGCAGGATTTGCGCTAGGAAATCGACCAGAACTGAGGTCGATATCGACCAGATTACTCGATATCCAGTGTCTTCTGAGGTCGAAAGCTTTGATCGTGAGTACAACAAGGGAAGCGCTGACATACCTCCTCGTGGATTCGATCCTGAATTACCCTACTACTACAAGGCTGGGGATTCTTGTATTATTTGTTTGGGACAGGGAGTTAGCCTAGTTGTGCATTGTTTAATTATTTATTTGAATCTCCTACTCACCCCCCCCCCCCCCCCGCATGCGAACAGCAATAGCATGAGTATGATGTGCTTACCTGATTAATATGAAGTGCTTATCTCATTGATATGACGTGCTTATCTGATTGATATGGTGTGTAACTTCTGTGAGATGATGTGATAAATCTTACCATGAAAGATACGATGCTAGGTATGTTATGTTATGTGACTGTCTGTGACATGAGTATGACCTGGTTATGAATGTATGATACGATTGCTATGTTGAACAATTGCTATGATATATGATGCCTTGAATTGAAATTTCTAGGATGATAGAACCGAATTGATGAGATTTGATTCTGACTTAGAACTTAGGAAGAAAATATGGGACTAGCCCTTAGAGGTGGATGATTCCACCTCCTGAGATTTGAAAATTGCTTGACTAACGTCGGGTTAGGGAATTTTGAACGGTGTTTTAAAGAGGAAGTTGTGATGTTTTGAGTTATGATATGACCGAGGAGTCGGAGTAAGGATGTGGTAGGGGCCCATATTACATTCTTGCTACGGTCTTTTGGGGATATTATGATCACGGCAACGGTATTGTGAGGATCTCATAGGGGCACTTATGAGATGCTAACGGGACCAATTGCATGATCCTTGGACTCACCAATTTCAAACTTCATCCCCAGTTTTAAAATGATTTTAGTCTCGGGGACGAGACTTGTTTTTAGAGGTGGCTGATGTAAAGGCTCGAATTTTCAAAATCCTAATTTTCTGAAAAAAGAGAATTAAAAATGAATTTAGATCGAATCAAAAGCTCGTTTAACGAATTCTGACCCAAATTTAAAATTTTGACAAACGACTCCGTCATTTTTCCTCGCGAATTGAAAATAATTATCATATGGCGGAGAGTGAGTGTTTGAACCCTGACTTCACCAGATTCATACTTTTGGGATTTCTTCCTACTTATACTCTGTTTTGACGTGGCTCTACCGCGACACTGGTTGTATTGTTTTCAGAACTTATGTCATTTGCATGATAAAAGGTTTTGCGCATTGTAGACTTAGGACAGGTACAGGGGTTTACCCCGGGGTCTCCAGCTGACCTTCCGGATTTGGGTACAAAATCCCGCTTTAAACTACAAATCCTTGATTTCAAACCTTCAACCTGTACTCGGGGCGCAAGATCCTAACGAGGGGTTTTATCCCTCGAAACGTAACTCGAGAATCATAATCTCGGGCCGTTACACTTATCTAAGGCGTTCAACAATGTGCTAAAGGGTGGAAGGGGCCTTCCGCTGACAGCACTTGTGCGTCAGACTTTCTACAAAGTCAACAGTTACTTCGTCAGAATTAGTAACCCAATCTTGCCACCGATGGCAAGATTGGGTTACTAATTCTTACTGCAATAGCAAATGCACACGCCATCTCCTTTCATTTGCAGAACGGAATATTTGAGGTGATATTGAACCCAAAGGAGGTCGCAAGGTAGGCGCAGTGGGCATTCATACACAGTGAACTTGCGTCGTAGAACATGTACATGTGCCCGTTGGAAGTTGTTAAGGATTCCTTGCGCTCATGTGTTGGTTGTTTGCAGAAATCAAAGCCTCTCCTATGTGCCACTTGTGGAATAGTTCTTTACAACACAATCATACTGGTTAGCATACCAATAGACTTTTCTACCAGTTGGTGAGCCTTTCAATTGGCTAGAAGTGGGAGGCCCTCATTTGGTTGCCGCTCAGACTCGTTTGCGAGGTGTTGGGTGAATTCCCTCATGCAGAATTAGGAATGAGATGGACTTCGGGGTCCCAGAACAAGTGCGATGTGACAACTGTCGGGGTTATGGGGACAACAGCTGATCTTGCCCGATTCGTGCTGGTCCATCAGGCTCCTAAGACTTCTAGGCAACATGAAGGGGTATTGTGGTTTGATGAACTCCTTACGTGGTTTATGTATTGTGGTTTGATGAACTCCTTATGTGGTTTATGTATTGTGGTTTGGTGTACTATCATGTGTTTTATGTGTTGTGATTTTTGGAACACATTACGTGTTTTATATATAGAGAGAGAGGTTAGTTCCGGTGTACTCAGCCCTTAACGTGTATCATGTACACAAATCTGGGCCGTTGATTAGTTGAGATGGAGGGTGGAGATTAATTAGCCCATTTGTTTGATTGCCTGCATAGATGATTATTCGGTCGAGTATAAATGATTATGCACTAGTATATGAAGGATTATTCAGTCGTATAAGTCTGTTTAGTAGGTTAGTCATTTTGTTTATTCGATGGTTTCACTATATTATTCGATCGTATTGACGGATTATGCGATGGTATTGCTTTATTATTCAATGGTATAACTTAATTATTCGATGGTGTTACAATATTATTCGATCGTATTGATGGATTATGCGATGGTATTGATAGATTTTTCTAATAGCTAGCACCATTAAAACGCCCCTAACTTTTACCTAAAGATTACTATCGCATAATCCGTCAATACGATCGAATAATGACTAACCTACTAAACAGACTCATACGACTGAATAATCCTTCATATACTAATGCATAATCATTTATACTTGACCGAATAATCTTCTATGCAGGCAATCTACCACAAATGGGCTAATTAATCTCCACCCTCCATCTCAACTAATCAACGGCCCAGATTTGTGAACATGATACACGTTAAGGGTTGAGTACATATGATCTATCCTCTATATATATATTGTTCCTACACATTCCAACATCACAATGATAATATAGTCACTACGTCATTAGTAGGTGAATTGACAAAAGACGTACAAAACAACATTCAACTGACAGAGTAAACACATGATAGTGAGTCCAAGCGAATCCTACTCGTCTGCTTCCTCTTCGTCCTCCTCTGCCTGTGTAAACAAATCTGGGTTGGGCGCGGGGCGAGCTGGAGGTGGAGCACTGTATAGGTTGCAGGGATCGTTGTACACAATCCTCCCCTGATGACATGGCGATGCCGTCAAGTACGTAGGAGCAGGACCAAATATCTGGCTAGATGAGCCTGACGCAACAAAAGTGGATTGAGGAAACATGAAGTACCGTAGGCTGGGTACGACGGGAACATCATAGATGATGGAGTCTGCTTATCCGGCTGGGAAGGCCCACCAAATCCCGTATGGGGCGTCCGTGCCTGAGCTGGGCGTGGCTGGGAAGGATCGGGTGGAATGTGGGTGTGTGGGGGGTTGTACGACACCTGAATCAGTAGTTGCAACCCTGGGCTGTCATATAACTGCAATAGCTATCCACCATCCCTATCATCGAGTTGTACTGGTGCTGACCGTAGAAAGCGCGAGACCCACCCGCCGTCTGGGTTGTCCGAGAACTAGCATCCATAACAAAGTTCCCCTAGAATTCACGAGTCAATCAAACTAAGAACACGTACGATCTAAACATACATCATTTGAGAAGTAAGACAGTACAGTTTAGACACTAACCAGAAGGTGATGATCCGGAGGTACTGGTTGATAACCCCCTGGTGGAGCACTCGTGGGAGGACTAATGAGGCGTCGTGTGATACGTGCGTACCACGCCATGTACTGTGATGTCGCCTCATCCACGTCGTGCACTGTGGGGGCTGCGTGAACCGAGTTCTCTCGCTTATTCCACTGCTTGATCCATTCTGCATGAACCTCAGCCCAGTTGTGCTGATGCTTTCCCCTACGGTCCATCTTGTGCGTCAACTCATCAAATGTACATGCTGGGGGAACTACTTGCACAATTCCAAACTGACGTGAAACTCGCTCGGGGTGATGCCACTCCACTATGTCAAAGCATATCAAAGGTGTAGTAGATCGCCATATGTTCCCACCTTGTTCGCATATGGGAGCAAGGCGAGCTAAGATATCACTAGAGTAGGGCTCCCACACTAACTGAATTGTAACAAAATGAAGGTAACTGAAATCATTCAGAACTGTATTATATACAAGGTAGAGGAAGTGCTAGAGTGAAGACTAACTTGATCTAGGGTCTGACAATCAAATGCGTCTCGGTAGTACATCAATGTCTTCGGGGTAGTTGCGTACAAGAATTGGCCAGTCAACCATCTCATGGCAAGTGAATCCTCTTCATCTCGAAAGCGCCCGGTAAATGGTGGAGGTTGTGACCCATAACCTCTCTTGCCTCTTGTCGGCGAGCCCTCCTAACTGCATTTTGGTCATCAGCATCGACGTCCAAAGTAATGCACCGCAGCCTTCCAATGGAGATTCGCTCCCATGCCCACAACTAGTAATTGATTACAAGGAATGAGTTAACAAGGTAATTGGATTAAGGAGAGAAAATGCTACCTTATTTGGTGTACCTGTAATAGTATGACAGGTCCAACAATATTATATAATTTATATATAACTAATTATTGTTTATAGATTTATATCAATATCAAATGTAAATGCCAAAATCCGCACCATGCATGTTGAGGAAGATTGAGCTCCGTTGGCCAGATACAATCCTGCCAAACAACAATGAACAAGGTTGGGGCGGGGCTTGTCTCCCCCAGAGGACCCTCTAACGCTCAAGTCAGTCTAATCCCCAATGAATCCGACTTTACCGCTCTCTATGCTAAAAGAAACCATTACCATATTTAAATCGGCCAAGGCTCTTAATACATGAAATTGTTACCGTATTCAATAGGCGAAATGGTAACCGCATTGATGCTTGTCAATGTCGTACTGAATATTCGAATTTATTGATTATGATACTACATAAATAATAGATGTCGTTTTTAAATTTTATTTAGGATAATTTCGTATGATAAAAATGATCGACTTACTTGGTAAAAGATCAGAATGATCTTGTGTTATGATGACGGGATTTTCCCTATCACATTTAGCCTTCTAAAATAACAAGCTAAATTTAGCCTTTCATTTACAAATAAGCCAAAAAAATTGCCAAAATGGGTTTCGGCCTACAGTGACAACAAAAATAGACTAAAACCCAATTTTCAGCTTACCATGGGAGATGGTCTTACAATTATAAATTTTAGAAGTTACAACTATCATGTATATTTCTAATATAAATGAGATAGTAAAAAATGTTGATATAATTAATACTTAAAACGGTAAAAAAAAAAATGTTGGTGTAGGTTGGAAATGGGATGAGTTTTCCAGTCTGTTGCCTACCAATTCCTTGTTGAAAATCGCTGCCAAAGAGGTGATGGATAGCATGGACAGTATGGACAGATTGTCTTGGAAGGATTCGGCCAATGGCAACTATACGGTTAGTTCAACTTACAATCGTATTACTTGGACTAACTGGGAGTTTTGTGTCGATTCGGTGGTGTTTGACAGGATATGGAAGTTGAAAGTGGTGGAAAGAATTCATCAGTTCTTATGGTCGGTACTGCGTGGGTGCATACTAACCAATGAAGAAAGGTGTCGGCGTCATATTTCGCAGTCTCCGTGGAGGTGGAGTCGCTGGATCATCTTTTCAAGAAGTGCCATCACGCTAATACTCTTTGGAATAATTTACCTATACCATTGAATGTTGATGACTTCTTTAATGCTCCCTTTGCTATGTGGCTGACACAGAATCTGCTGAGCAAGAAGAATGTAGCTGAAGATTTGGAGTGGGCAGTATCTGTGCTAATACACACTACTAGAATTTTGTTATTTAACATCGGGTAATAGCCGATGTCTTTAAAAAAAAAAATCGATGTCTATGTGGGGATGTAAAAAGTCAAAACTTTTTAACATCGGGTAATAGCCGATGTCTTTGTATGTTATAACATCGATTATATTTTTAAATATGATGTCTTTGATATGGTATAACATCGATTATAAAATATATCGATGTTATAACATACAAAGACATCGGCTATTACCCGATGTTAAAAAGTTTTTACTTTTTACGTCCCCACATAGACATCGAATTTTTTTTTAAAGACATCGGCTATTACCTGATGTTAAATGACATATTTGCTTTTCTTTTCGTTATTGTAGCCTTTGCGGGATTCGAACCCGCGTCTCTGTGCTTGAGCACAACGCTCTACCAATTTGAGCTAAGAGGCTTTAAACTACCATAAGAGTATGACTATGGCCTTCCAAGAATGCAGCAAGTAGAACACATAACACATTACAAGAAAGTATATAGTACTCAAATTACATTTTAATTTCTAATAGTTGATATACATATTGGAGAAACAAATAAGGATGCAGCAGGTAGAACACAGAACACTTGTCTTAGTATATGGCCTTCCAAGAATGCCGCAGGTAGAACACATAAAACATTACAAGAAAGCACATATGTACTAGCTTATTGCACTTTATCTGTAAGTAGATCGGAGATCCATTGATGGAAATCTAACAACCTCATCACTTTGTACTTAATCAGTTTGTAGTCTCACCTAAAGCTGCACTGTCAAAGTAGTTATACTTGATTTATTCAATTATCATAATTAGCTGTAAAATTTAATTTGAACTCTCTCTCTCTTGCTCTACGAACTCGTTTTAAAAAAAGTACATATAGCTAATATCTAAGATAAAAATACCATTTGCCTGTAGCTTTTGCCTGAAGATGGGTGAAAGGCATGTGAAACATAGCTCTTAAATACAGCCTAGTTCCCTCACATAAGTCACATAGTGTTCAACTAATCACAAACAGCTTTCATGAATGGCTCACAAGTCAAGCTTTCCACCTTCCCTTTGTCCTCATTTTTCGGAATGCTGGAAATGTGATTGTATATGTGTTTCGCTTCAGCTCGTAAATGTGTTCTCCCATTGTGAAGACATATATATAATGCAAATGAACTAATGTGATTTTTAGCACAAATAGTAAACTTTTGTATATGTAACAAAAGCTTTACAAGCTCGCCAAGTTAAATGGGGACCAATAGTGTATAAACTATACCACCACCAATAACAACTGTTGCCCCTTCAATATATAATGTATTTAATTTTTTTTCATGAGAATTACAGCATATGTAGTGTAATGGATGCCATTACTAACCATGTAAGTATGTAACCAAGTTTATAAAGACTCCAACTTAAAAACAACAGTTTTTTTACTAATCAGGATTCAATGAGAGAGAATCAAAATAGTTTTTTTTTATATATATAATAGGTCAATGAAAATTAAAATCTCACTGGTCTACCACCAACTCTCATTTTCAATTAAGGAAAACTCTACAGGAATCCGAAAAGAAATTAATTGTGAGTTTCTATCAATAAATAAATGAAAGTTAAAGAGGCACTGAAGTAATGAAATTTGAAGAGTGAATAAAGAGATAGAGCACGAAACACTAACCCCAGGCCAGTTGCGGGAGAACTAGAGATGGATATCATGGTCACTCAAATCTTCACATGGATCCACTTCCTAAAGAAGTGACAAAACATTGCAAATTATCAGCATACATGTCATGATTCAAAGAGATAAGGAGGATGGAGTCAGCAAACTAAAAAACACATCCAAAAATGTGAAACCAATGAACTGGTACACCTAATAGATAATGGCCATTTTTCTTACACACTAATGCACAAAATTTAATGCAATCCTCAAAACTCAAATAGAGAGTGACAAATGATAGTCAAAACACACCTCTAAACTCTTAACAAAAATTGACTAGAAAATGTAGTGTATACGAGCTCCACCAGATAGCTCAGATGTAGATGTCTCTTCATTCTTGCCTTCAATCATTGAAGGAAAAGCTGTTCACAAACACATAAAAAAAAGTCACTTGAGTTAAAAAAGATGCTAGAACAAGAGTAAGGGAGCAATTTTCTGACTCTTACCTTCTGAATATTTTTTTTTTTGGTGAGCGCACTTAAATTAATATGAATACAAAAGTTGAACAGATATTTTGGCTACAATCCCAAAGGAAATTACCAATTTACAGTATGTTTTAAGTAATGAAACTTAAGAGCTAGACCACGATTGTCTGCTAAAGTAAAATTATAAAAAAGATGTAAATAACACATTAAGATGAGTCAAATTCTCAAACTACAGAAACGATTCATCAGTAAAAACTATTAAAACGAAAGGTGGGATGCAGAGAACGAAATGAAACACATGTGCTTAATAATTGAAGACAAAGTCTGAACTTCTAATTCAGGAGTCATGTAATTAAGCAAATGCAAGATGTGATTCAAGAATTTACATTATTGACTAATTTTAAACTTCAACAGTATTCCAATAAGATAAAGAAACTAATACGGAGTAACAAAGACAATTAAACCAAAAAAAGACATGCAAGTATAATTTTTTTAAAAAAAAAAATTTCATAATGTTATTTTGCTCTAAATCTTTTCTTATGCTAAGCTATATGCCTTCTCTGAATGGAACACATCTTCTCAATTGATTGACAGTATAACATGTTCACAATATCATGAGGTTCTGATAGCTAGTAGAGCTTTCTGGTTTTGGATTTGAAGTTTTCCAATCAACTTAAAACACATACACACACAAAAAGAGGACTAAAAACAGAATTTTCAGCAATTTGTTGACATCTTGGATGGATTCTAGACTGATATTGGTGTTTCAGCAAATTGTTGAACCATTTCACTACTCAATCTAATTAGATATATTTCTTCAGCTTAGAAATTGAGAGGAAAAGAGGAAACTAGAAGCCCCCAAAAAATGGGAAATTGCTTCGGAAGTCAACTCTCATCCAAGTTTTTATTCATTATTGATAATTCCAGAAGCTTGCAAGTTGAAGTAGGTTAAACCTAATCCAATTTCCACATAACAAACTTTAAATGCTAGCCACGATTTCCCCTCAAGATAGGTGGACCAGATCCTTCAAAAACCTACCAAGCAAATGCGTTCTCGAAAAGCACTAAAAGAAGAGAAAATCAGTCGAGAGGGAGAACCGTCTTCGTCGGGAGCTTGAACATGGAGAAAGAGGAACTTGAAACAGGAGGTTGCCAGAAAAATAGAACCATTAACAATAATTGAGTGGAGATTGCTTGTAACAACAGTTGGGTTAAGCTTTTTTTTTTGGTGAAAACAGTTGGGGTTAAGCTTTATTCTCATACTATTAAGATAACTAAGTGGTTTTGACAAATCAATATCAAGTGATATATACTATGATGATCCTTTCAAGACAATTCTCAATTTTTGATAAAGAGAAACACACTATACCTTCCCCAAAAACAGGTCGTGCAATGTGCTCAATGTGTTCAAGTTTTTATATTCCAAGGTACTAGAAAGGAAATGAACTGCAAAATTTTGCTGTGAGACTGTATTCTAATTGGTTCTGACCCAAATAAAAATCTATCTGTACAGAAAGTATGCATCTAGAAACTTTTTTGTACTTACAGTTTCCACCCAGCAATCATTTGCGCATATTCAATGAAATTTAGCTATCAAATAGAAGGGGGAGAACTGAAATCTGATTAGGATTGAATAATTTCTAGGGTTTCAGACGTGGTTTACCTGATAGAGGGAAGAGAGAATCGACGACGAGCACAACTCGTGGGATGGAGGAGAGGGGAAGCTCCGACATCGGGATCGCTTCTGTTGGCAGATTCGCAGGTCCGACGAGGCAGGGAAGAGGCCGACGACGAGCACAACTCTGACTAGGTCGAGATCCGAGTCGGGAGAGGCAGAAGGCGGCTCCGCCCTTGACAGTCAGCGCAGCTGAAGAAAGAGGTCGGGGGAAGGGCACGGGATCCATGGGGAAGCCGGAGGAGAAAGAACAGGGAAGAGGAAGGACATGGGGCAGCGACATGGGGCTCTCTCATACCCCGAATGAGAGGAGGAAGAGGGTGAATAGTGGGATTCATGAGCAGCTCGGAGGGAAATGCAAGAGAGCTTCAATGGCAGTGATATTGAGAGAGATGAAAGTGAAGAGCAGTGTTCGGGAGGAGAAGGAAACTGGGAACAAGAGGGAAAGAGAAGTGACCGCTGTTTAGGGTTTCTAGTGGGGTGTTTAAATTAGTTCATAATTTAATTCCGCGCCCTTTATAAAAAATTTCGAAAAAAATATTTAACATCGGTCTAAAATATAGGGTGATGTCTATTTTATTTTTTACATCTCAACTTAAAAATCGATGTTAAAAAACTGTTTAACATGGCAGGTTTTTATGACCGATGTTAATGAACCGATGTTAAATAACAGAATTCTAGTAGTGACATTATGGTGGCTATGGAGATGGAGGAACGGGTGGGTGTTAGCTCAAACGAAGGAGTACAGAGACACATGGAAGAAAGCTATGGTGCAAAGCACGGTGTGCAGGAAAACTGAGGTCGCCATCTCCTGGGAGTAGCCTCCGAATGGGCGGGTCAAGATCAATTCGGATGGTTCGGCGAATGAGCTCGGAGTTGCAACGACTGGCAGTTGTATTCGGGATGCCAATGGCAAGTGGATTGGAGGCTTCGTGCATAACAATAGTGCCTGTTCGATGATCACGAGTGAGCTGTGGGGTGTTTTGGACGGTTTGAAGTACACTTGGGTGCTCGGTTGTCAAAGAATCATGGTCAAGACTGACTCTAGTCTCACGGTTACTCTAATTACTTGAGACTTGGATAATCGACACCCTCATTCTAGCCTGGTTCATCAGATCCATGGTTTTCTCGCCCGGAATTGGGAAACCAAGATTCGGTATGTCTACAGGGAAGCGAATTTTGTCGCGAATCCCTTGCTTCTTTTGCTCATTCTTTTTGGTTAGGCTGCCATTTTCTCTCGGAGCCGCCTAGGAACTCCTTAACTTTTTTTTAGAGGAAGACGTTAGGGTAAGTGCTACTCTCCGCCTTATTACTGTGTAGCACGGTTTGTTGATTTTATTTTCGTCCGAGAGTTTTGCTCTCGGTTTGTCTATCAAAAAAAACATATTATTATGTTAGAACAAAATCAAAGTATTACTATGCTAGTTCAGGGTCTTGCCGATCATTTTGAGGGCCGTGTTCGAAATTAAAATTGTTCATATTAATTAATTATTATATTTTTTGCTAAATTTATAATTATTTATATTTTATTAAAATACTACTATATTTATAAAATTTTAGATTAAATTTATCAATTTTTTTAAGAATTAATAAGATGGTCATTAATTGTTTTTAAACACTTTTTTTATCTAAAGAGGATTTAGGTGGTTCTTAAAAGTACATACATGCATACATGCATACATACATACATACATACATACATACATACATACATACATACATACATACATACATACATACATACATACATACATACATACATACATACATACATACATACATACATACATACATACATACATACATACATACATACATACATACATAGTTTTTAGTAATTTTCTTTACTTTTGTTTTTACATTTTAAAAATTCAAATAATTTCATTAAGTGTTGTAAGTTTAAAAAATATTATTGTATGGGGTAAATAACCCCGGGTTTATTTGGAGAATTATTTATCATCCTCAGAAAAATAAAGTCACAACAAATTTTAAAATTTAAAGATAAAGACTATTTTAATTCACTTTAAGGTAAATAGGGTTTGTTTGGATTCCAAATCAATTATATAGGTTTACAAACATAAATACTTTGATTAGCACAATTTATAATGTATTTAAAACAACATAAATTTAAAATAAAATATGTTATAATATCTGTTATTTAATTATATTAAACTTAAAATGTAATTATAAACTTTACATAATAGTCAAAATGAACACAACTTATATGAGATTTAATTTAAATTCAAGCTATTTTAAAAAATAAATATACTTTCAAAGTGTCTGGAATCCATATAAAAAAGCAAAAAAAAAAAGGCCAAATAAAAATTAATAGGTCAAATAAAAAGTAAATGGCCAAATAAAAATTAATAGGTGAAATAAAAAGTAAAAGGCCCCATTGGGCCCTTGATTTCCTCTATACGGAGTAGAGCTGGCAATTCGGGTAATCCGGTCGGGTTCGGGTCGATCAGGTTCGGGTCGGGTCAACTCGGTCAAAATTTCTGTGTCGGGCTTGGTTGGGTCGGGTCGGGTCGGATTCGGTCAAAATGAAATTCAGATTGGTTGGGTTTCGCTCGGAATCGGGTTGGACCCATTCGGGTTTTCGGTCAGAATCGGGTCGGTCTCGTTCAGGTTTCAAGTCGGTACTCGGGTCGGTCTCATTCAGGTTTCAAGTGGAAGCGGGTCTACGTTTGTTTCAAACTTTTAATTGTTTGGGTTGAAATAGAATATTCGATGGATTCGAATATTCGATCCATTTAAAGTATTCTCTTCATCCCTCATCAAATTTTGGAAAATAAGGTAATACAAAATTACGAATACAACTTATAAAACTATCATATATTCATAATTCATAATTTCATATATACATATTCTCGTGATCTTGTTTTTTTTTAAAAAAAACATATTCAATTATTGTAAAGACTAAATGTATTTTATATTATTATTTTGAGTAAATAAATTATTATTTTATTCAATCGATAAAAATGCGAGAAAACCCGTCCTAAAGCGTAAGGTTTGATTTTAAAGTCATTCCGGCATCGTTTTGAGAAATTAGATTCTATCGGGTTTTCATTCCGCATCCAAGCTCCGAGTATCGAAAAATTAATTTAATTCCGTTTATCTTGAAATTGAATTGAAATTTGATTAAATTTGATTTAGTCGGGATTCGATCGGGCGAGCGGGTTTTGAGTCTATTCCGCTATTTGGAATTGGTATTGTGGGGACCTCTTTTAATTCCTATTTTATTTTCCTTTTCTTTATTCTCTTTCTCTCTCTCCCGGTCAGAGGTGTTGTGCGCACCTTATCCTCTTGTGAATTCACACCAAAAAAAAGGCCTCCTGCCCTCACATTTCCTGCATTCCCTCACCAGCCCACACACCCAATGCAACAGGAAACCCACCCACTCTCCTCTCATCCTCCATCTCTCTCCCTCTCCTTTTTGCCATGAGAGCCAAAGCCCCAAAAGAGGCACCATTGTCGCCCCCTTCTGGCACCACCACCCTCATCCCTGCCCCTCCACCACCAGCTCCTCGTCGCCGAGCCAATTACATCATCACCAGACCACCACCGCCGCAGCCTCCCTCTCCACCTCTCACCCCTGTTCTGCCGAGGGCCAACAGCCCAGCTCCACCATTCGTTCTCCCTTCTTCCACCTCGATATGCCAGCAGTAGCTACCTCCCACCCCTCCGCAACGTCTCCGAGCAGTGACGCCGCCCAGAAGGAGCCTCTCCCTCGCCATTGGAGTCCAAATCCGCCTCGGAGCATCCCCGGTGTCGGATTCCTCGAAGTTCCGCGGTGAGCCCTCGTGTCCTTTCTTTTTCTTGTCGTTTCTCTGCTGCTTGGTGACGGATTGAGTGGTCGGAGCTCCGCCATGGTCCGCAAGCTGCTCCTCCTCCTTTTCTCTTCCCCCGTCATTTTTCAATTTTAGGCGTTTTGTTCTATTGTTTTGGGGAGGGAGGGTTCAAGTGAACCGGGTTCCCATATTTCTTTTTCTTATTTCCTTGTCCGGTTCAGCCCTTTTGGTTCGGTTTTCACCAAGATCCAATCTGAGTTGGGTTTTGGACTTGGATCCGGGTTGTGGGCATCTGTTTTGGGTAAGGGTTGGGCTGGCCTTGGGTTGTTATTGTTTTGGGTTATTGTTATTGTTTTGGGTTGTTATTGTTTCACATAATATACTAACATATGATATGATTGTAAATAATTGTGTTACTCTATTATTATTATTATTATTATCTGAGATTTTGTAAGATAAAAAATATTTCTGAGAATATATAGGTTATAAGTTGTTTTGAAAAATAGAATTAATTGGGAAATAATTGTGTGGTGTTTTAACATGTGATTTAGAAATGGTAGAATGACTTATTGATTTTTTATATAAATGAGGATTGTAAAAATGGATTTATCTTGGTGTTTTATTTTAGATATATTATTGTTAAATTATTGTTAGATTATTATTTATATTATTATATATGTTATTAATGGTTTTAAAAGTACTATTAATTGAGATGTGTTACTAAATAATGTTTTATAAGGTTTTATAAAGGTGAATTTTAAGATGATGGTTTTAAATAAAGTAAGTTATGCCGGAATTATTTTAATAGTATAAATTTGCAAGTTGACTAAGAGTTAATGTTTTGTAAATGGGGGTTTTAAAGATGGATTTATTTTGAAAATGGTTATCAATGTCTTAAATTACTTGAAATGATAAAGTCAAGTTTATGGAATAAAATGCCGAAAATTATTTCTATAATGAGATTTTGAGAGATTGGTTTTAAGGTTTAAATGTTTAATGTCGGAATTTGCCCAAGTATGATTTGAGAATTATTTTGAATATGAGTTGACTTAATTTTGGATTTAAGGTTTTGGAAAACGGTTTTAATATCGGTTGGTTTTGAGGATGTTGAGAACTTGGGTTTCGTGTGTATGAATGTTGGTCCGGTAGCTTATGGAAATGGGTTGATGATAGGTGTGTATTGCTTTGGACTGCTTTGGACTTGCATTTGGGCCCTTGCTTGTGTTATCTTGTTGTTCTGCATGTTCAGGTAAGTATCATATGGGACTTACTCAGTAACCTGGACCTCCTGCCTGATGTGTCATGTGATGTGTAGTTTTGTTGCATATTAAAGCATGTCATGTAGTATCATGCTAGGATTGTATTGAACTTAGCATGTGATTACTATATGTGTTTGAATACAGAAGGATCGTTATCTTTGATAGTCCTAGAGTCTTTGCTAGGGTCATAGGGTAGCCCAGCCCCATCGGGTGCCTTGAGTCTATCGAGTCGATATGAGCATCATATGATAGCGCAGCACCATCGGGCAAGAGATGAGATGATATGATATGATGACGCCATGGTTAGTGCACCACCACGAGGAAATTGCTATGCTATAGCACCGAACTGGCCAGTCTCTGCACTAACGGGAAGGGGTGCAGAGGTATGAGAGGGATATGCCACTTGGCATTGTCTTGGGCCCTTGACAGTTCTTTTCTGCATATTATATACACTAGGGGCATGATAGTGTGATTTAAATCTTGTACTGCATTAGTCATCTTTTATTTAGGTATAGGCATGTTATGTGGCCTCAGCGCGGTCAGAGGACCCGCATGCGATTACCGGGCCTGACTTCGTGGATAGTGTTAGGTACCGCTCTTGTTGCTCCTTGCTTCTGTGATGGGGAATCTCTTGGCGAACTGAAGAACCTGACTAATATTCTAACTTGATAAAATGGCAATCATCCACTATGCTTTGGTTTTGACTCGGCCCCGCCGTGGGACTTGTATCTAAGCTTTGCTTCCGATTTATTTTTCATTTGAATTGAATTTCCGCGACTTTAATTGCTTGGGGTTCGAAATCCCTACTTTGAATACTGATCTTTAGAGGTTTGAAACTTCGACCCGTACCTTAATTGCAACATCCGAACGAAGGTATCCGACCTTCAAAACGTAACCCGGGTATTTATATCCAGGTCGTTACAAAGTTGGTATCAGAGCCAGGTTGTGCAATTCGGGTACGCAAGGGTCGGGTATATGTTTTGGAAAATTGCCTATGAATTTCAAAGGATTTGAAGATGTTTTAAATGGGCAAAATGAATTTAATATGCCTAACTCAATTGGACTAAATATGAACTCGGCTTATTAAATATGATGGATCAAACTAAAGGGATCGAGAGGGTAGAAAAGGCACTAGACCATCCCTATTGGATGTAGTTGGGAATGGGTAGGCGAAATATTAGCTTGCTCTTTACAGCCGGGTCTAGAAGATTCCAATGAGATCATTGTAATTGTCATTGACTGATCCTATGTTGAGTGCTTGATATGCTAAAGATTTGATTGGTATGTCCTAGCCATTTAATGATTATTGAATGGTCTGTGCAAACGGGATAGCGGGAGTACCCTTCTTCTTCTTATATGGTCAAGCCCAGCTTGCGTGGAACAACCCCCTTCCACTATGTTAATCCCTTGATGGTCTTATCTTGTCTTTCTCTTGAATATCGGTCTCCTCCACGGAAAATCGGGATTGGTAAACACATTGTTTCGGAAATCATGGTTGAATATGAGGGTTGCTTGGGAAAGTATTGGAAGTTAGCTCTTGATGTAATTCCAAGTTAGAAAGTAAGATGTTGCTGAGGTTGTCTTTCTTGATTCTTGTGATGATCAACCGGTGTCTTCTTGCCATAAAAAGTCGTATCCGAGTCCCACAGGAAAGATGGGTGATGAGTCAGTTAGGAAGAATCAATGTTGCCCTTATGGATCTCTATCGGGTTATCTTGATGGCTCTGTCCATGATTGTGTGATACTATGTGGTATTACTCTTTGACCTGCAGATTGATCCTTAGTGTAAAATTGTGCTTATGTGCTTTGATGTTCATGACGACCATTGTATGAGTTCGAGCTACATTGTTATATCCATATCATCCCGACATGATCTACCTAGTATATTGCATTGTCATACTGGGGCACGAATATATATGTCATATGCTAGGAAGTTGTATGATTGATGTCCTCCCTGTGAATAGGTTCATAATAGTGTGATCGTTCAGTTCTAGTATCATGATAGAGTGAGTCCCTTACTTGATGGATACGTGTTATAATTTGATGTCAACATGCCTTATATGCTACGTAATTCCCAGTACATGTTATGATGATGATCTTTAATGCAAATTCGTGGTTGTATGACATTCTGTACCCATGCTTGCCCCATTGCTTAGGTCCCATGGTGTGCCTTGCTTCCTATTATGATTATATGTTGTCATAGCATGTCTACTTGACCCCTTTGTATTGATCGTATGATTGATTAGAAACATGAGCCACATGATATGAGTCTATATGATTGTTGCTCCTCCTGAGTTAGGTCCATGATAGTGTGATCAGCTCTTCCTCGTATGAATGCCTCGTAAGATGTTCACCTTAGTATACTAGTCGATGACGCCTCGATCCTTATCATTCCTTTTGTGACAAGAATCTATAGCATGCCCAACTATTTTGTATTCCTCATATTAACTATTGTTGATTATGCTACAATTAGTATTGTTATGTGTTAATTGTGCTAAAGTGAGAATATGTTAGTATGAATGAGTCTTGATAAATACATGTTTTATCCCAGTATACATTATTTTGAACTCATGTCCCCACATTCTAGTCATGTTGCCCCATTACTTAGACTTGCATTATACCTCGCTACACTTCCTCCCATGCTTCTATATTATTGGAAGGTGATTGAATTGAAGTCTTGCATAGTGTCGAGTAATCAATCGGGTGCATGTATGTATCATATGTTATATTGGGCCATTGGTAACATGTCGGGCCCTTGGTTGTGAATTATGCGAAATCTACCTTGCCTACATTATTGTTGATCCTCTCTCGAGATAGGTCCCTAATAGTGTGATTTTTTCCTTTTCTACCATCTTAAAATGTTCCCCTCGCCCTGATTAAATTGATGTTGAATTCGATGATCGACTTGCTTTCCGCACTAGTAAATTCTAGCATGATTACATGTTCTCGCTCGGTGGTGTTTCCCTATTACTCTATGATATTCTCTCTTGCTTGCATGAACGTATGACTTGACACCTCGCATGATCACACACCACCCTATATTATGATCTTGCATATGCATGACGCATGAATATCGGAATGAATCTAGTTGAACTACTTTAATTTTACTCATGTTCGATGTGTGCTATTAGTATCATGTAGAGCTTACGACTTCCAATATGACCTGCTGAATGATTACATGTCGTGCTTGTTCTATAATGTGACAGTCATTGTACCATTTTATGTGCCCCATGATGATTTATTCCTAGCATGATTATAATCTATCGCCAGTGATGTTATCTTGTTTACCCTGTGGTGATCCTTTTGCTCTCATATACATCATGTTGAACTCATTTAGTCACTCTTGGCTATGCCATGCCTGATCATGTATCACTAGCATCATGAAGGATCTGTGCTCTCTAAATGTATCCTGTTGTATGATTACATGCCACTCTTAACTTATTAAATGATCATTGTTGTCAGATGTGATGGTTACTATACTGATCTTATGTGTTCTCGTATGACGCTTCGTCTGATTGTTATGATATACCTCGTCATGTTGCATTTAGCCTCATTTGTTGATGTGTATACCATGCTCTTACATTGTTCATATATATGATACTTGTCATCCTTGTACGATCCCGCATGACCTTGAACTCTTCACGACCACTATTGACTCCGCATAACTTGATTGAAATTGCTAGACTTACCTGCATCCATGGAATAATAGGCTACTAGCTTGTCTCACGCGCATTAGTGTAGGACTCGATTATATCTTTGGAATGAATATGTACGTCGTTGTTCCTTGAGATAGGTACATGTTAGTGTGGATTAATGTGATTGATATGCTCCATGATGAATTCGTGCTTGCTTGTCACAATTGTAACCTAATAGACTTCCTTAAGGTCATCGTTACTATTCCCGGGTCGGAGTCTTGTCTTTAGTCATGTCATCTTTAGCTTTGGTCCATTTTTATCTCCGAGAGAAACATTGGGCTGTCCGCTCTTGTCACTCCCCTATCTCCGCTAACTTAGACTCCTACGCGATACATTGGATGAGCGACCACATAGAAAAGGGGACGGAAAGTTAGATAGCGATATAGCAGCGCAGCGGAAGCGTGGGCCCATAACCCACGGGCCTCAGGATCGATGATGTCGATGGAATAAACTTGCTTCGAGGATTGCGGTTACTGGGCGCGATATGACTTGCAAGTGGGAGTATCCTCCATTCAGATTGCTAATCCTTTCTGAACTTGTTGATGATGATATTGCACTGACTTGATGTTGAAAATTGCGTGTTGATGTGATAATTTGGTAATGATTATTGTCTGATTATCTGTTGTCCATGATGATATATATGATTCTATGCCTTACAGTCCTAATGTGCTATGGTGACTTGACGTGATGCTACTCTGAGTTGCTAAGCATGATCTAAATTCCTTTGCTTATGAAAGTATGAACTGCCAATGCTGAGAACCTGAACTGTTTATTAGATGAGGTTATGATGAAACTTGCTAGCTTGATTTGATTAGGTTCATATGTGATGTTTTGCAATACTTGTTGAGCAAGACGGTAAATTGAGACTTGTGTTACAGTTGCAATGCTTAATGATGAACTAATGATGCTATTAACATAAATGCTAGTTGACATGATGTAATCTTTATGTGTAATAATGTCCATGATTGCTTCTTCTTTGAACATGTGAGTGAGGTCCTTTGGTAGAGTGGTCAGAGAGTGGAGAAAGGTTTTGAGCGATTAGAATGATCGACGGTGGTAAGGGGAAAGTTGCCGAAGAGGGGTGTTGACTTAGGTTAGACCGAGTGAGTTCGGGAATTATAAGAGGTAATGCCTGGTGGTTTCCAATGAGCTCCTAGGTGAATCTTAGGTGGGGTTATGGTTGGAATAGGCCGGCTAGGTGGTGATCGGGGTATTCTTATAGAAGAGATGTGGTTAGAAGGGGGTTGAATTCTTAGAGTTGGATTGTTAGTGAGAGTGCTTGGTGGAAGAGGTGTGAGATTAAAAGGTCAAAATGAATTGGGGCTTCTGTGGGGTAGTATCCGAGTTGATGTCGGTGAGTCTAGATGAAGATTGGTCTTGGCTTGAGAGTTGGAGATGAGCGAGTGGGGATTGCGTTTTATTATGACTGGTATAGTGTGTAAGACTTTCTTGACTATATGATTATGACCTGGCATGATATTAGATAGCGACCATGATAAACCTGATATGGCATGATATTACATGTTGATATGCAACACTGAAATACAATTGGTAATGACAACTATGATCATGATATAATGATACATTGCTATCCTACTATGTTGTTCTAGAAGCATGTTATGATGTGTTGCACGAATCATGAGATGATGATACGTTGTTATGTGAAAGCATGATGTTATACTATATGGTTGATAAGCATGAGTATGAATAGGTATGTGATGAATATGACTTATGTGTATATATGAGATGATGGTGCCTGATGAATAAATGATCGTTATATGGTATTGTAAGGAGTTGCAATGATGTTTTGTTAGTATGTTAGCATTTCGATGCTTGGTATATGGTTAGATCTTTCCTTTTGCTGAAGCTTAAATGGCATGACCTTGTGTGTTAATGTGTTGACAATTAATATTAGTCTGTTGACCTTATGATGAGATTCTGCTGTGACTACCTTTACCATGCTAATGTTTGAATTGACATGCTAAATCTGTTATGACTAGGCCTGATACATGAGCCGAGTAGCTCGGGATCGACTCGAGCTCGGCTCAGAAAAAGCTCGACTCGGGATCGCTCAAATGTATTAATGAGCCGAGTTCGAGCCTATTCATGAACTCGATTCGAGCTCGAGCTCGAGTAGCTCGTCAGCTTGTACCCAAAGGAATTTACAAAAATTGCCCCTCAATTTCACTTTTGTATTTCCGCTTCAGCCTTCAATGACTCATCCCTTCCAAAGTTCCAAACGTGAAAAATTGAAACCCTAAATCCCTAAGTGGTTGCTGCGGCCTCTCTCCGGCGTCGGTGCCCAGTCAGGCGCTCATTCACCCATCAGGGCCATCAATCGGTGCCCAGTCAGGCGCTCTATTCCGGCTTCGGTGCGGCCTCTCTTCGGCGTCGGTAAGTTATTATTTCGATTCAGATTTTAGATTTAGATGATTTTTGCCCTCTCTCCGAGTCTTCTCTCCGGTGGTGCTTCTATTTTCCAGATCTGATATTGAGATTCTGAATTGGTTTTTGCTTTTCATTCTGAATTGATTTTCCAGATCTAATATTGAGATTCTCCGGTCGCACAACCTTGGTCCCGAAGTCCGAACCGACGCGCCACTCTTTCTCCTCCCCTCCCCTGTGTTTCCTTCTCCGGCGTCGGTAACCGGTGAATGGCTGAAAGCTACTGCTTCCTCTGTAATTTTCTCACAAGAAAGCTTCGTCTGTTTCTTTTTTATTTTCCTTTGGAATCTGCAAAGCTGATAGGCATAGCTTCTGCCTTCTGGATGTTTTTCGCCTTTTTCTGTAAATTTATTGTTGTGTTTTGGTGATTGGAATTCAATTTTTTATGCTTGAGAATTGAGATGATAGCTACTGCTTCCTCTGCAGTTTTTATGCTTGAGAATTGCTGTGTTTTGGTGATTGGAATTCAATTATTCAGTTAGGTTGTACAATTATGCGAATAAATCCTTTTTCAATTCAAATGATTTGAATACTGTTTAGACCACTTGAGATGATTTGAATACTGTGTTTTGGTGATTGGAATTCACTCAGGAGTTGTAGCTTGACTGTATTCAGGTTCTTAGTTACATCTTGACTAGATGAATTTGATCGAATGAGTTTTCACTTTTATTTGTGATATTCTGAATTTCTGGACCGTGGGTTGGCTATTTGTGATAGTCTGAATTTGATCGAATGACTTTTAATTGGTTTTTGTTGTTTTATTGAATGTGTGATTGATTTCACTAACATTGTTTTACTTTCAAGCAATCTTGTTTATTTAAAGTTCCAAGCAATTTGTTTTGCTTCATCTTACCAGTTTATTGGATAAAGAAACAAAGATTTGAGGTTCTTACTTGAGATAATGTCCCTTATTGATCAAGTAAGTCAAGCAATTCCAAGCAATTTGTTTTACTTCATTTATATTATGGATGTGAAAAGTTTTTCAATGTCAATTTGTTGATTGTGAATTCTGATTTGTGATGATAATTTATTTGTAGATTATGTCATCTCCAAATGTCAATGAGTCTCAAGGTGTCAACGATTCAGTCGACGTAGGGGCTTCTGCCACAGCTACTTCAAATGAGGAAGATGATGAGGCAACAGAATTGACTCCGAATCCGAATGTGGTTTGTAAGAAGAGAAAAAAGTCGGCGCAAATTTGGGATGAGGTGACTGAAGTTGAAGAGAAGGGCAAAAAGTTTGTGAAATGCAACTATTGTGACCTAAAGATGGCGGTTAGCAAAGGAGGACCAACATCTTCCTACATAAGGCATGTGAAATCTTGCACTGTAAAGAAAACTCTGCTTTTGGGTAAAGGTAAAGGTGGATCTCAACAGACAATGTTGAGCTTCGATTCTACAGGAAGTGGTTCATTGACATCTTACAAGTATGATAAGGAAGGAGTCTACGATGTTACAATGAAGATGATCATGGTTCATGAGTATCCATTTTCTATGGTTGAGCATAAGTGGTTTAGAATTCACAACAAGTTACTTAACCCAAGGTATGAGCCAATTGGATGTCTTTCTATTAAGATCGTGTAATGAGGTTGTATAAAGAAGAAAAGGAAAAGATGAAGGCAAGTTCAAATGATACGGCCACTCGATCTCTGACTGCCTATCTGAATGGGGTCTTGAAGATAAAGTTTCTTCAATTACATTCGACAATGCAACTTCAAATGATACGGCCACTCGATCTCTGAAAGAACAGTTTGAGTCCAGAAATGCTCTCTACTTTGACGGGAAGATCTTGCAAGTTAGATGTTGTGCGCATATCTTGAATCTCATGGTGCAAGATGGGTTGGATGCTCTCAAGGGCTTTATTGATAACGTTCGTGATAGTGTGAGATACATCAGATCGACCCCTTCTCGTCTTCACAAATGGAATGAAGTTGTGAAGAACATGGGTTTACCAACCAATAAGAAGTTGATTTTTGATGTTCCAACCCGATGGAACTCCACCTATCATATGTTAGAGAGGGCACTTATATTCAAAGAGGCTTTCCCAAGGTATGTCATTAGAGACACTTCATATACATTGGCACCATCCGAAGAGGAGTGGAAAATAGCTCGAGATATTTGCAAGTTTCTGGTTGTTTTCAACAATGTTACAGAAATCTTCTCGGGGAGGGATTACGTAACTTCGAATTTGTATTTTCCTGAAATTTGGAAGATCGGGCAGCTCCTAGATGAATATGAGAAAGATCAAAGACCGTTCATGAAAACCATGGTTCAGAAAATGAAAGCGAAATTTGACAAGTATTAGCAGGACACCAATCTTTTGATGATAATAGCTGTAGTGTTGGATCCTCGCAACAAGATTGAATGGATCGAATTCGTGTTCGAGAAGCTATATGGAGCGGAAAATGTTGAAGGCAAGGTTCAATATGTGATGCGTGAATTGAATGCACTCTTCGAAGAATACTCTAGGAACAAGTGTAGCATGGATGGAACCGGTATGTCTGATTCCGTTGAGGGAGAAATCAGTAGCGCGGGAGAACAAGATAGGGTGGCTTTTCGAGAATGGTTGAAGAACAAATCTAGTGCGCATCCATCTACAAAAGAGATTGATAAATATCTCGATGACGGGTTGGATGAAGGTGGAAAAGGTTTTGATGTCTTGAACCACTGGAAACAACATGTGACACGCTTTCCAATCTTATCCCAGATGGCTCGGGATATTATGGCTGTTCCGATAACTAGTGTTCCTTCCGAGTCGGCCTTTAGCACTGGGCGTCGAGTTCTTGGGGATGATCGATGCTCTTTGGGTGATCAAACATTAGAAGCACTTGTCTGTGGACAAAATTGGTTTAAGTCTGATTTGGATTTCCTCGATTTGCAATGCCTTGATGATTGAAATTAAGGTAATTCCATCTCTCATTTTATTGCATTTTAGTTATATGATTTTAGTTACTTTGAATTTTAGTTATATGATTCTACTTATTTTCTCTCTAGTTAGTTCCAATGTTGATGTTGTTGGAATCTTTCTGCTGCTGTAATGTTGCTGGAATGTTGCTGTAATGTTGCTGGAATGCTGCTGGTTGCTGTTTCTGTCAATGCTGCTACTGCTGTAATCTCTCTGCTGCTGTAATGCTGCTGCTGCTGTAATGGTGCTGTTGTTGCTGCTGTAATGGTGCTGCTGTAATGGTGCTGTTGTTGCTGCTGTAATGGTGCTGTTGTTTCTGCTGTAATGGTGCTGTTGTTGCTGCTGTAATGGTCTGTTGTTGCTGCTGTAATGGCACAATACTGCTGCTGTTGTAATGCTGCTGTAATGGTGATCAAATCTTGTTGTTTCCCTCAAGATGGTGTGGAATGTTGCTCTTTGTTGCTCACTTTAATTTCAATTCCAATTGGGTTTTGTTTGCTGAATTAATTCTGAATGTTTGAATGTTGCTGGAATGTTGCTCACTTTGTTGATGTATGTTTGAATTTTAATTGCTGAATTTTAATGTTGCTCACATTAGTTTCTGAATTGGTTTAAGTCTGATTTAAGTCTGATTTGGTTTCTAAATTAAATCGAGATCATCGAGCTCGAGTTCGAGCTCGTAACGAGCCCAATCGAGCTTATCGAGCTCGAGCTCGGGCTCGAGGACAAACGAGCTCATCGAGCCAAGCTCGAGTCCTACACCCTGCTCGCGAGCCGAGCTTGAGCTCATATATATACTCGAATAGAATTTGATCTCGAGCTCGAGCTCAGCTCGTTTATAAACGAGCCGAGCTTGAACAACTAGTACTTGAGCTCGTAGGCTCGTATATCAGGCCTAGTTATGACAATGCGGAATAGAATTCGGATAGGTTGATAAGATGATTAGGTGAGTTATGTGTTCATTAAGTGAAAAACCCCTGTTATGACCGGTTCCACTCGTGTTGCGATGTTGAGATGCGATAGTAAGATTCGACTTGTAGTAGCGTACTGACTCCATGACACCTAACCTCTTTGATCTCTTGACATGTGTGCTTGCGTGATAAGTTATGAGAATTCGATGATGCACTTGTGATGCCTTCTGTATGAGGTAGATATACTTTATGACTCATGGTAAGATGTTAAGATTTCATGATTGCTTTTGGCGTGTTCTGAAGGGATGGTATGATCTATGTTATGGGTAATCATGTTATGCGGTTGAGATGTCGATTGTTTGAGATTATCATGATTGATGTTGAGATTGCCATATGAGAGGTGGCTGTTGATGTTATGAGTCGATGAGTTGATTTACTTATGTGCATATTGAGTTGAGGATGATGATAAAATGATTTTTGAAACCTAGGAAGAGAATATGGGATTAGCCCTTAAAGGTGGATGATTCCACCTCCTGGCTTTTGAGTTGATTGATTGATAGGCGAGAAACTGATGTGGTTGTTGGAAGATTTTGACGGAATCTTGATTTGAAAGGATTTGACTTGTTTGGTGTAAAGCTGCTTGATTAAACGTCGAATTTGAAGATTTTGAGCGGTTTTGAAAAGGACCAACTTGGGGTTTTAAGAAGTCGAGAGTTTCAATGATTTAGATGACAATCTTTCCATTTACAAAACTCTTTGAGGTTTTACGAACTGGATTTACATTATGACGTCTCACGAAGTGAATACAAGCATTTTATAGGGGCGCTTATAGATTGCTTGCTAAGACCTAGTCGGGACGCTATAATACTTTTAGAGTTGTGGTACTTCCGAAAGGTCGAAGCGAGGATGTGATAAGGGCACTTATTACACACTTGACAAGACCAATTGGAGATGTCACGACCGTGACTGGGATGTTGTGAGAATCCCGGAAGACGCAACCGAGATGATTACAAGATCCTTGGACATGGTCCTCGGACTCACCGATTTCAAACTCCTTCCCATTGCTTTAAAATGACTTTAGTCTCGAGGACGAGACTTGTTTTTAGAGGTGAATAAATGTAAAGACTGAATGTATTTTATATTATTATATTATTATTTTGAGTAAATAAATTATTATTTTATTCAATCGATAAAAATGCGAGAAAATCCGTCCTCGAGCGTAAGTTTTGATTTTAAAGTCATTCCGGCATCGTTTTGAGAAATTAGATTCTATCGGGTTTTCATTCCGCATCCAAGTTGCGAGTATCAAAAAATTAATTTAATTCCGTTTATCTTGAAATTGAATTGAAATTTTTTTAAATTTGATTTAGTCGGGATTCGATCGGGCGAGCGGGTTTTGAGTCTATTCCGCTATTTGGAATTGGTATTGTGGGGACCTCTTTTAATTCCTATTTTATTTTCCTTTTCTTTATTCTGTTTCTCTCTCTCTCTCCAGGTCAGAGGTGTTGTGGGCACCTTATCCTCTTGTGAATTCACACCAAAAAAAAGGCCTCCTGCCCTCACATTTCCTGCATTCCCTCACCAGCCCACGCACTCAATGCAACAGGAAACCCACCCACTCTCCTCTCATCCTCCATCTCTCTCCCTCTCCTTTTTGTCGTGAGAGCCAAAGCCCCAAAAGAGGTACCATTGCCACCCCCTTCTGGCACCACCACCCTCATCCCCACCCCTCCACCACCAGTTCCTCGTCGCCGAGCCAATGACAGCATCACCAGACCACCACCGCCGCAAGCCTCCCTCTCCACCTCTCACCCCTGTTCTGCCGAGGGCCAACAGCCCAGCTCCACTATTCGTTCTCCCTTCTTCCACTTCGATATGCCAGCAGTAGCTACCTCCCACCCCTCCTCGACGTCTCCGAGCAGTGACGCCGCCCAGAAACAGCCCCGGAGTCACCACCAAAGCCACATTCGTCCCTCGTCTTCCCTGTTTCACTCCAAGGTCGGTTTCGAGCTTCGTTTTATTTTTTCGACTAGAAAATCGCCTAAAGGTACCCCCTTTTGTGAACTTTATCTTCTTCCTAGATCCCCCGGAGCCTCTCCCTCGCCATTGGAGTCCAAATCCGCCTTGGAGCATCCCCGGTGTCGGATTCCTCGAAGTTCCGCGGTGAGCCCTCACGTCCTTTCTCTTTCTTGTCGTTTCTCATTGCTTGGTGACGGATTGAGTGGTCGGAGCTCCGCCATGGCCGGCGAGCTGCTCCTCCTCCATTTCTCTTCCCCCGTCGTTTTTCAATTTCAGGCGTTTTGTTCTACTGTTTTGGGGAGGGAGGGTTCAAGTGAACCGGGTTCCCATATTTCTTTTTCTTATTTCCTTTTCCGGTTCAGCCCTTTTGGTTCGGTTTTCACCAAGATCCAATCTGAGTTGGGTTTTGGACTTGGATCCAGGTCGTGGGCATCTGTTTTGGGTAAGGGTTGGGCTGGCCTTGGGTTGTTATTGTTTTGGGTTATTGTTATTGTTTTGGGTTGTTATTGTTTCACATAATATACTAACATATGATATGATTGTAAATAATTGTGTTAGTCTATTATTATTATTATTATCTGAGATTTTGTAAGATAAAAAATATTTCTGAGAATATATATGTTATAAGTTGTTTTGAAAAATAGAATTAATTGGGAAATAATTATATGGTATTTTAACATGTGATTTAGAAATGGTAGAATGACTTATTGATGTTGTTTTATAAATGAGGATTGTGAAAATGGATTTATCTTGGTGTTTTATTTTAGATAAATATTATTGTTAAATTATTGTTAGATTATTATTTATATTATTATATATGTTATGAATGGTTTTAAAAGTACTATTAATTGAGATGTGTTACTAAATAATGTTTTATAAGGTTTTATAAAGGTGAATTTTAAGATTATGGTTTTAAATAAAGTAAGTTATGCCGGAATTATTTTAATAGTATAAATTTGCAAGTTGGCTAAGAGTTAATGTTTTGTAAATGGGGGTTTTAAAGATGGATTTATTTTGAAAATGGTTATCAATGTCTTAAATTACTTGAAATGATAAAGTCAAGTTTATAGAATAAAATGCCGGAAATTATTTCTATAATGAGATTTTGAGAGATTGGTTTTAAGGTTTAAATGTTTAATGTCGGAATTTGGCCAAGTATGATTTGAGAATTATTTTGAATATGAGTTGACTTAATTTTGGATTTAAGGTTTTGGAAAACGGTTTTACTATCGGTTGGTTTTAAGGATGTTGAGAACTTGGGTTTCGTGTGTATGAATGTTGGTCCGGTAGCTTATGGAAATGGCTTGATGATAGGTGTGTATTGCTTTGGACTGCTTTGGACTTGCATTTGGGCCCTTGCTTGTGTTATCTTGTTGTTCTGCATCTTCAGGTAAGTATCCTACGGGACTTACTCAATAACCTGGACCTCCTGCCTCATGTGTCATGTGATGTGTAGTTTTGTTGCATATTAAAGTGATAACTCCACTCCCTTGATGAAAATCGGAATAAGTTTCAAAGGTCTTGACAGTCTGTTTGTATCAAAGGTCTTAAAGCTTTAACAGTATTGATGAAACACAAAACTTGTTCTATATGATATTATGTTCGAATATTATTTTATGTTATTATATGCTTCCATTATATTATTATATATACACTAACCTTTCAGGAAGTATTTTCGAATATTATTTCCTTCCTTATGTTGTAAATTGAGAAGATTCAAATCGGAAGATCATGGCCTCCGAAAGTTTCCAAAGATAGAAGATCTAGCTCAAGCCATGATCCTCTCTAGCCATTGGTGAAGATCCTTAGGCGCCGATTTGTTTCAATAAAAAGAAAAGGAAGAAGAAGACATTGACACACCTGTTGAACACAAGCTTTCATACACTCAAGCCTTCAAGCGAGATCTGTCTTCTTCGTGTGCTCTCTGCTAGTCCTTAAGAGTCTGTTATTTCATTTCAAAGCATTTGAGAGTTACACTGTGAGCTTATAGGATATATTTCGAGAGAGTGTTATACTCAAGAGTTTGTAACTCGGGAAGTAGACACTAGGCGATTGATTCACTAAGTGTAAGAGGATTGTACTAGATAGCATAGAGAGGTGGGGCTCTTCTAGATTGGTCTAGGACTCCAAGGGAACGTGAGTTGACTAGATTGCAATTGTATAGGAGAGAGGCTTCTCGGTGAGCTACTAGGATCCTAAGTCTTGTGAATCAATAAAAGCCGGTTGAATCCTAGGGTTGTGGAAGAACCCTAGGCGGGGACGTAGGCCAAGTTCGTGCCAAACCTCGTAAACAACTCATCGAGTCCTTTACTTATTGCTTTACCTTATTTCCGCACTTGGTTCGACTGTTTAACTTTGTGATTCAGGTTTTCAGAGAAAAGACTAAGTCTAATCTCAAAGGATTTTGCACGAGCTTCAAAAGTCTTGAGAATCTGCGAAAAACCGGCATACTCTATTCAGCCCCCCCCCCCTTCTAGAGTATTTCTATATTACTTTGTTTTACATTATCGAACCTTCAATTGGTATCAGAGCTTTACTCACTGCTTTTGATCTAACAATCTTGTGAGTTTTCGATCATGTCTGGTGAAGCAAGCGGAGGATTTGCACAGGGAAGGTCTACCAGCAGACCACCACTCTTTGTAGGAAACAACTTTATCCACTGGAGATCATTGATGAAGATGTTCATCATAGACCAAGATCTGGAACTTTGGGACATTATAGAGAATGGGCCAAAGATTCCAGAGAAAGACGGACCAAATGGAACCAAAGTCGCAAAGAAGGAGTCTGAATACATCCAAGCGGATCTTGAACTCGTCTCCAAAAACTACAAGGCTATTAACTTACTTTATTGTGGTCTTAGCACTGATGAGTTTAACCGTATTTCATCTTGTAGGTCAGCTAAAGAGATTTGGGACAAGCTGGTCGTCACCTATGAGGGAACCAGCCAAGTGAAAGACACCAAGATCAGCATCTTCCTTCGAAAGTATGAACTTTTCAAGATGAAGCCTGATGAGTCTATCAAGGTCATGTTCACACGATTCACAGAAATCACCAACAACCTTGACTCTCTCGGCAAGAGCTTTACAAACGTTGAGAAAGTAAGGAAGATATTGAGGTGTCTCCCAAAAGAAAAGTGGGGTCCTAAAGTAACAGCTATAGAGGAAGCCCAAGACCTCACTACTCTGCCTCTTGACGACCTGCTTGGGAAACTGATCACGCATGAGATGATCCTTAATGAAGACGATGGAGAACTTCCAGCAAGCACTAAGAATTTGGCACTCAAATCTAAGAAGGATGACAACAAAGATGAATCTGATTCCGAAGATGAGGATGACGATGAGGATGATCCTTTTGCTCTTATCACAAGAGGCCTTGCTCGAATCCTCAAAATGAAGAAACAATTCAACAACAAGGATGGATCAAAGTCTTCTAAATTCCGAGGTAAGTCTCAATACAACAAAAATGATAAGAAGACTAAACCGTTGTCTTGTTTTGAATGTGGTGAAACAGATCATCTTGTGAAAGACTGCCCTCAAAAGACGAAGAGCTAGTCCAAGAAGGGTGATAGATGGAAAAAGAAAGCCATGGTGGCAACTTGGAGCGATTCTGACTCCGACTCCGACGATGAGAAGGCCAATGTCTGTCTTATGGCATCAGGAGATGAATCTCACGATGAGAAACTTGAGGTAACCGTAAGAGAACTTATGGCAAGTCCAAAAGAGGTATTATCGGAATTCCTTTCTAATATGATTGCCAATGAAGAGAAACTTATTGCCCAAACTGACACTCTTATTAAGAGAACTGTGGACCAGGAAAGAACTATTGAGGATCTGTCTATGAGGGTCAAAAGTCTTGAAGCTTCTTATTCAGGTCTTGACATTAAAGTCAAGACTCTTGACTCAGAGAAATCTGAACTCAAGCAAGATCTCTCGTCTCTGAGAAGTGAACATCATGACTTAGAGAACGAGAAGATCTCCCTGAATAATAAGATTCAAGACCAACAGACAGCCCTCATAAGTTTTACCAAATCCAAAGGCACTCTTGATAGGATGTTGGGTGAGCAACAAAGTTCTCTAAACAAAAGTGGTATTGGTTACAATCCAAGGTTTTTAAAGAAGCAGCACATTACCACCTTTGTAAAGGCAAAAGGAAGCAGAACCTCTCCTATATGTCACCATTGTGCTCGAAAGGGACATGTAAAAGAGACCTGCCCCTATAGAAGAAAGGATCCATATATCATTCGCAATACATTCCCTGTTCATTTGAGAAAAGAACGGATAACACAAGTTTGGGTCCCAAAAGGCACTATTTTACCAAATATGGTTTATCTCGATAATGGATCCAAATTTGCTTATTGGTCTAGCCACAAATGTTGATGTTTGTTTTATAGGAGATCGCCAAGGTGAAGGAGCAAAAATGGATTATTGATAGTGGATGCTCGAGGCATATGAGTGGGAAGAGTTCTCTCTTTCATGATCTAAAGGAGCAAACCACAGGAACAATCACTCTTGGTGACAAAGGAAAGTGTGACATCGTTGGTATTGGTAGTGTTGGGAGTGATTCCAACCATAGTATTAAAAATGTCTATCTTGTGAATGGTTTAAAGTATAATTTCCTTAGTGTTTCTCAATTATGTGATAGTGGCAATAATGTCAGATTTAACAAGAAAAGATGTCTAGTGTGCAGAGAAGATACAGGTGAAGTTATACTAACTGCATATCGTTACAACAATATATACGCGGTGAATGCTGATCAAGTGGCACAAGGAAGCTTAACCTGTCTAAAAGCTTTAACGGACAATCCAAAGCTCTGGCACAGGAGACTCGGTCATATAAGTCCACATACACTACAGAAGCTTGTGTCCAAAGGGCTTGTAAGAGGACTACCTGAGATGGACTTCAAAGGTATTGATATGTGCAATGCATGCACACGAGGTAAACAAACACGTAGCTCTTTCAATGGTAAAAAGTACATGCTTGTTGTTGTTGATGATTTTTCTAGATATACTTGGGTTGCATTTTTAAAAGAAAAATCAGAGGCCTTATTTGAGTTTTCAAAACTTTGTAAGGAGTTGCAAACTTTAAGAAACGAGCCCATAGTGTCAATTCGAAGTGATCATGGTAGGGAGTTTGATCAACTTCAGTTTGATTTGTTTTGTGCTAAATATGGCATCTCCCATAACTTTTCTGCTCCTAGGACACCTCAACAAAATGGGGTTGTGGAACGAAAGAACCGCACCCTAGAGGATATGGCCAGGACTATGCTTTTAGAAAATGCATTACCTAAAACCTATTGGGCTGAAGTTGTTAACATAGCTAACTATATTTTGAATCGCTGTCTTATTCGTTCCATCTTAAAGAAAACTCCTTATGAACTTTTCAAAGGCCGCAAACCACTTATATCTTATTTTAAACCCTTTGGTTGTACTTGCTTTGTTCATAACAATGGAAAAGATAACCTTGGGAAATTTGATGCGCGTAGTGATGAAGGTATATTTCTTGGCTACTCCACAAGTAGCAAAGCTTATAGAATCTTCAATAAAAGACCCAGTTAGTTGAAGAAAGTATACATGTTATATTTGATGAATGCAATGACGGTTCTTTGAGTGAAAGTGTTGCAGATATAGATATTAACATCCATGCGGAGAACGAGGAAGGTGATGATGCTGCTACCAAGAACACAGAGAAGAGGAACATGCAGGAACAGATTCTCAACACTAAAGAATTGGCCCAAGGTGTTGAAGATTCGTCCAAAGCCCTTGGTGTCCAATCCAACAGTGTTGAAATGTCAGAAACTACTGAAACTGAACCTAACAGGACTATGGAGTCAGATGTACCACAAATCAATCCTGCTGGTGTGACGAATCAAGGAGCTGAGAATAGCAAAAGAAAATTCAAATACTCCTCATCAAACTCATTAAAGGATATCATTTCTGGCCCTACTTCTAGTGTTCAAACTCGTTCTAAACTTAAAGATCTTTGTGCTTTTCACGCGTTTGTCTCTCTTATAGAACCCAAGAAGGTAGATGAGGCCCTTCAAGAGCCAGATTGGATCATTGCTATGCAAAGTGAGCTTAACGAATTTGAAAGGAACAAAGTCTGGACCTTGAAGCCTAGGCCAAAGCATCAATCAGTCATTGGCACACGATGGGTATTTCAAAACAAGCTAGATGAGAATGGTAAGATCGTGAGGAACAAGGCAAGGCTTGTTGCTCAAGGCTACAATCAAGAGGAAGGTATTGACTACGAGGAGACCTTTGCTCCCGTAGCCAGGCTTGAAGCCATTCGTATATTATTAGCATTTGCATCTTTTATGAGCATAAAGCTATATCAAATGGATGTCAAGTGTGCTTTTCTCAATGGTTTCTTAGAAGAAGAAGTTTATGTGGCTCAACCCCCAGGTTTTGAAAGTTTGGAATTTCCTAATCATGTTTATAAACTTGACAAAGCGCTTTATGGTTTGAAACAAGCCCCAAGAGCTTGGTATGAGCGCTTGTCAAAATATCTTTTAGAAAATGATTTTAAAAGGGGGTTGATCGACAAGACTCTTTTTATCAAGACCAAAGGAAAGGACATTTTGGTTATTCAAATTTATGTTGATGATATATTATTTGGTGCTACTAACACATCTTTATGCAAGGAATTTTCTGACATCATGTGCAGCGAATTTGAGATGAGCTTGATGGGTGAACTCAACTTCTTTTTGGGATTACAAGTTCATCAATCCAAGAAAGGGATCTTTGTCAACCAAAGCAAGTACACTAAGGATCTCTTGAAGAAGTTCAAGATGGATCAATCCAATGCAGCCAAGACTCCCATGAGCTCAACATTATCCCTAGATCAAGACAAGACTGGGAAGAGTGTCAATCAAAAGGAGTATCGGGGAATGATTGGATCTTTACTATATCTTACAGCTAGTAGACCTGACATCATATTTAGTGTTTGCATGTGTGCTAGGTTTCAAGCTGATCCTAAAGAATCTCACCTCGTGGCTGTGAAGAGGATCTTTCGATATCTCAATGGCACTAAGGAGCTTGGACTATGGTACCCAAAGCAAAAGGATTTCACATTAATCGGGTATTCTGATGCAGATTTTGCAGGCTATAAGGTGGATAGGAAGAGCACATCAGGATGTTGCCAATTCTTAGGAGCATCTTTGATCAGTTGGCATTCTAAGAAACAAAACTCAGTTGCCCTATCCACTGCAGAAGCCGAATACATAGCAGCTGGAGCATGCTGCTCCCAAATCCTTTGGATAGCTCAACAAATGCGAGATCTTGGCATCAACCTCAAAGGCATTCCCATTAAGTGTGACAATACAAGTGCCATCTCCATTACAAAGAATTCTGTTCAACATTCAAGGACCAAACATATTGATGTAAGGCATCATTTCATTAGAGACCACGTCGAAAAAGGTGATGTGTCCATTTCCTTTATTTCAACTGATTATCAATGGGCTGACATTTTTACTAAGCCTTTGGCAGAGGACAGGTTCACCTTCATTAGACGAGAGATCGGGATGCTTAACAAGGATGCACTTTCGTAGGGGGAGCTTTCCCTTTACGAAAGATAAATTCTACTCAGTGTCAAGACCCTTGAGTTTTATGTCAAGGTTTGTGAACTGAATGATAGAAAACAGATATCGGATCGTATATATTTGGTTAATATCTTTTTATATATTTGATCAAGTATTATTTTCGTCGGATTTCAAAATAATTTATTTATGTCAAATATTTTATCCGTAGAGATTTTTTTTTAGAACAAAATATTTTCGGTTATTTCCCTCCTATTCTAAAATGGTTGAGAGAAGATTTGAATTTTGAATTGAAATATTTTTCAAATTGGCAATGTTATCATTACTTACATTGGAACCCTAAACCCCGTCCCATCACTCAAATCTCTCCTATTTAAAACCCAAACCCCTCTCGATTACCTCATAACCTCAGAACTACCCAAAACTCTTCCAATTCTCCCTCTCCAATCTCTCAAACTATCCTGAAACCCTAGCCGAATACCTCCATGGTTCCCAAATCAAAGAAAGCTTCCACACCCAAAAGACTTGGCGCCACCCCCAAGGGACGCCAGGTCACTGCTACTTCTCCTACACCTGAACCCACTCCTCAAGCCATCGTCCCTGCTGTTGTCCAGAGAACCATCGCTGAAAGCACGAATACAGTAACCAAGGGCTCTCAAAAACGCTCTGCTAAGAAGCCTCTCAGTGCGAAGCAGAAAGGGAAAAAGAAGGTCATCGCTGAGGAGGTGGATGAGGAAGAAGAAGAGGAGGATCTTGATGCTATTCTGGAAAGGGATGCAGCCAAGGAAGCCAAATAAGAAGCTTTAAGGAAGAAAAAGGCCGAGGAGGAGGCCGAGCTTGCAAGGAAGTTGGTCGAGGAGGAAGCTGAGAGAATCCGGAAGGAAGCCGAGGCGGAGGCTCTCAAGGAGGTTCCTTCTGAAGAGGAGCCTGAGGAAGAGGACGAGGAGCAAGACGAATCCGGAGAGGACGAGGATACCGATGGAGACAACGCTGAGGACTCGGGGTCAGAGGAAGAAGAGGAAGAGGAACCCGAGCATGCTCCCTCTCCTTCTCCTCCTCCTCCTCCCCCGTCTCCAAAGAAGCGGAAAGCCTCTACAGCCAAGCCTCCTTCTCCCAAGCGCACCAGGAAGGGCACCCTCAGAAGCCTTGAGGCGCCTGCCAAGAGGTCTGCTCCAACACAGGCTAGAAGGAAGAACGTTGATCCTCCCGCTCTCATTCAGGTAAATCAATCCCTCCCCTCTTCATGGTTTGAAAATGCTGAAATGGCTGGTAAGTGGGTAGATGAGTTTCGAACTCGTAGGATCTGCTGTTCTGATTTTTTAGATATTGCGTTCTTTGAAGCTTTGAATTTACCATGCATTGCTATTCTTAAAAAATCCCCAGCCTGGACCCTTCTCAATCTTGAAACCGTCTATTATCCCCAACTCACCCGCCTGTTCTATATAAATCTCAAAGCCAAACACACTGACGATGGTTGGTTCTTGGAATTTGTCGTCAAGGGAGTTAGAATCTCTTTCAACTCCTTTGACTTCGCTGATTTCCTTGGCCTTCCTAGCCCTTGTCCACCCTCTCAAGAAAACCCCTCTAAAGAAGACTGCATTACCCTTGGCCGATCCAAATATCTTCTACCCGAGGCATCTACCAACACCTCTAAGCAGCTAACCCACTCATCCCTTACCCTAGAGGCAAAGATCATATTTAACATCATTGTGCGTTGCCTCTTTCCCCGTCTAAACTCCGGCTCTCTCCTGACCGACAATGCCATGATCCTACTTTACCGAATCCTCAATGGCCTTGATCTTGATCTGGCCAACACCATTTTAGGATCCATGGCTCACACTAGAAAAGCCAGGAAAGGAACTCCCCTCCCCTTCGCTACCCTTTTGACCCAAATCTTCAAAGCTTCTGGAATCGATTTTCAAAATGAAGAACAGCAGCGTCATATGGGTAAGTTCGACTCCAAGAGCCTTGAAAAGATTGGCATCACTCGGTCCCCCCAAGGGACTTGGAGTCTTGCCTCTCCTTCAAAAGCTCTTCCCACTGCCTCAGCCGTTGATGAACGCATGGACAACCTGGAGTTGGGCTTGGAGGAAGTTCGCCTGGATATCAAGGAGCTGCACAAGGAGTTTATGACGGAGATGAGCGGGGTAACCAAGCTGTTGCAAGTTCTGTGGTCGTGGCTCACTGATGATGTTCCGGACGATGAAGCTTAACCCTATCCTACCCTACCCTAACCCCAAATCTGAAACATTGCTGTTTTTTTTTTTGAAACTATTTCAAAACTTTTGGTGACTGTTTTACCTCCTCCCTTTGTTGAAAGACAAAAAGGGGGAGATGATCTGTGGTGGTGTTAGACTTTTTAAAACTGTTGCGATTTAAAGGTCTTGGAAAACCTTGGTTTTATTTTAAGTTGGATGGTCTTCTTGCTTTAAAATTTTGATCCAACATTTGTCTAACCCATGCAGGTACTTAGTCCGATTTTACTTATATTATATATGCTTGACTAAGTTGCAGGGATGCACAGGTTTTGTCTTTCATCAAGGGGGAGATTGATAACTCCACTCCCTTGATGAAAATCGGAATAAGTTTCAAAGGTCTTGACAGTCTGTTTGTGTCAAAGGTCTTGAAGCTTTAACAGTATTGATGAAACACAAAACCTGTTCTATATGATATTATGTTCGAATATTATTTTATGTTATTATATGCTTCCATTGTATTATTATATATACACTAACCTTTCAGGAAGTATTTTCGAATATTATTTCCTTTCTTATGTTGTAAATTGAGAAGATTCAAATCGGAAGATCATGGCCTCCGAAAGTTTCCAAAGATAGAAGATCTAGCTCAAGCCATGATCCTCTCTAGCCGTTGGTGAAGATCCTTAGGCGCCGATTTGTTTCAATAAAAAGAAAAGGAAGAAGAAGACAGCGACACACCTGTTGAACACAAGCTTTCATACACTCAAGCCTTCAAGCGAGATCTGTCTTCTTCGTGTGCTCTCTGCTAGTCCTTAAGAGTCTGTTATTTCATTTCAAAGCATTTGAGAGTTACACTGTGAGCTTATAGGATATATTTCGAGAGAGTGTTATACTCAAGAGTTTGTAACTCGGGAAGTAGACACTAGGCGATTGATTCACTAAGTGTAAGAGGATTGTACTAGATAGCATAGAGAGGTGGGGCTCTTCTAGATTGGTCTAGGACTCCAAGGGAACGTGAGTTGACTAGATTGCAATTGTATAGGAGAGAGGCTTCTCGGTGAGCTACTAGGATCCTAAGTCTTGTGAATCAATAAAAGCCGGTTGAATCCTAGGGTTGTGGAAGAACCCTAGGCGGGGACGTAGGCCAAGTTCGTGCCAAACCTCGTAAACAACTCATCGAGTCCTTTACTTATTGCTTTACCTTATTTCCGCACTTGGTTCGACTGTTTAACTTTGTGATTCAGGTTTTCAGAGAAAAGACTAAGTCTAATCTCAAAGGATTTTGCACGAGCTTCAAAAGTCTTGAGAATCTGCGAAAAACCGGCATACTCTATTCAACCCCCTCCCCCCCTTCTAGAGTATTTCTATATTAACGGTCGTTATCTGTGATAGTCCTAGAGTCTTTGCTAGGGTCATAGGGTAGCCCAGCCCCATCGGGTGCCCTGAGTCTATCGAGTCGATATGAGCATGATATGATAGCCCAGCACCATCGGGCAAGAGATGAGATGATATGATATGATATGATATGATATGATATGATATGATATGATATGATATGATATGATATGATATGATATGATATGATGATGTCGTGGTTAGTGCACCACCACGAGGAAATTGCTATGCTATAGCACCGAACTGGCCAGTCTCTGCACTAACGGGAAGGGGTGCAGAGGTAGGAGAGGGATATGCCACTTGGCATTGTCTTGGGCCCTTTACAGTTCTTTTCTGCATATTATATACACTAGGGGCATGATAGTATGATTTAAATCTTGTACTGCATTAGTCATCTTTTATTTAGGTATAGGCATGTTATGTGGCCTCAGCGCGGTCAGAGGACCCGCAGGCGATTACCGGGCCTGACTTCGTGGATAGTGTTAGGTACCGCTCTTGTTGCTCCTTGCTTCTGTGACGGGGAATCTCTTGGTGAACCGAAGAACCTGGCTAATATTCTAACTTGATAAAATGGCAATCACCCACTATGCTTTGGTTTTGACCCGGCCCCGCCGTGGCACTTGTATCTAAGCTTTGCTTCCGCTTTATTTTTCATTTGAATTGAATTTCTGCGACTTCAATTGCTTGGGGTTTGAAATCCCCGCTTTGAATACTGATCTTTAGAGGTTTGAAACCTCGACCCGTACCTGAATTGCAACATCCGAACGAAGGTATCCGACCTTCGAAACGTAACCCGGATATTTATATCCAGGCCGTTACAAATATTTATGTTTGATTATTAAGTATTTAAGTAGATGATATAAAATTCGTTATAGACAAATTATTATCTTTCATTTCTAAATAAAGTTATGATGTCATATTTTATTAATTTCAAGTGATTTGATCGATCATTTTATTTTTGGTAATTTTACTTATGTAAGATAATATAAAATTCTAAATACAAGTATTAAAATTAAGTATACAACTTATAAAACCATCATATGTTCATATCCCGTAATCTTGTTTTTTAAACTATATTCAATTATTTATGTAAGATTATTAAACAATCATATATTCATATTCTATAATCTTGTCAATCCTGTCATGTTGATCTGCTACTTGTTTTTGTTCACCGTCGTGATGCGGAGTTGTTAAAACTTGAAGTGGTATTGTGTAACTTGTGTTTACTTATTGAGTTACTCCTATGGACTTTGGCTTATTTTGTTTTGTTTCTAAACTGTCCTCAAATTTACAATAAAGTTATGGTAAATTTAACTTTGATGAATGGAATGCACTTATGCACTAATGATTTTAAGTTTTAACTTTGATAAATGAATTTTTTGTTTTGTTTGGAAATAGCATTACCTATCAGTAGCTTGGTAATGGATTACAATAAATTTTTTTTTTGGTTGTGTAGTATAAAGGTATATATAATAGATATATATATTCAAAGATATTCGGGTCGGGTTGGGAGTCGGGCTGTTTGGAAGTCGGGTCGGGTTGGAAGTCGAGTCGGGTTGAGATTCGGGTCGGGTTGGAAGTCGGGTCGGGTCTGGTTTAAGTCGGATCCGAGTTTAGTCAGGTTTGTCTGTATTCGGATCACTTCGGGTTTCAGGTCAACATCGGTCGGGCCCGGTTTCGGGTTCGGGTTATGCATAACGCTAAATTTTTGGGTTCGGTCGGGTGAGTCGGTCGGGTTTCTCGGGTCGGGTCAGATCTTGCCAACTCTAATACGGAGTATGTTATGGACTTACGGGTGTGTATGAAAAATACCGAGTAAAGATAAAAAGAAGTTAACAAATTCAACATTTGTGGGCCGGTGGGAGTCGAACTTGGGATTAAAAAGAACACGCGCATGCATACAACCACTATTAGCTTTCATTAGTAACTTTGGAGAAAGGAAAATTTTATAATTAAATACTGGGTACTTCTTGAATTTTTGGGCCTTACAAATTTAGGAGTCATGTTTCATTGATCCACCTGAACATGCTTGGGCACGGGCATGTGCTAGTTACTTAATTTAAGATAAGTTGAATAACACAAAACAAAAATATTAAAATCATGATGATTAGAAGGATAAATACATAACATTATAGACGATGTGATGGAATTTAATTGATAGAAGATTCATAGATTGACATATAGCAAAAGGGGAAGGTTTATTGATACGAAATACCTAATAACAAGATATGTTTTGTGAAATTGCATATGGATCCTTTTAACTATTTTAGAAAATATTTATGCATCATACCAAGAGTCAAACAAAACCCCGAAAAAAATATGAACTTGTTATCTAAAAAGTGGTTCCAAATCACGTGTCTCCAAATATGTCCCCCCTCCTATCCCCCAACCCCTACTCCCTCACAAGTCTTGGCTAAAAAGAAAAAGAAAAAGAAAATATAAATAAAAATTAGATTAAAAAATTAAAAAATAGAGAGGTTTTGTGAGAGGGGACAGGAAAGGGAGACAAAATCGGGAACGGAAGATTCGGACCCCTAAAAAGTTCAAAATCATGCTAAACAAGGTGAAAATCAACCTAGCATCTTCCGACATCGACGATGATTTTGGAGAGGTTGAGCACTGAGTCAGGGAGCAAAGTTCCAGCTAACTCATGGAATTTGACATCCTCACCTGCATTGTGCTTGGTGGGAACCAATGCGATGTTCTCATCGGGGACTTACTTGCTCCGGCAACTCTCCAATCATCATATCCACATACCGCAACTTTTTGGAAAAAAAAAACTGAAATTCAGGTCTACATTAGAACAATGCCTCTATTTGAACAACTTCGGCTTTTTTCAGGCCTTCTGTGTGCTACCATTGCTGATCTGTGGATCTTGCTGACCAACAATAACATCGCCAAAACCCCAACCCAATCTCTAAACTTTACCAGTAGCCAATATCACCGGAATCCATACCCACTTCATCCAAACACGCTTCCTAGCATCTCATGATCAAGTATTCAGGATGATACACTTAATTAGAACAACCTTATCAAATCCTACACTAGTTTGGGGGCATTACAAGAAGCATTCCAAGCTCACCTTGCTATGCTACACCCCGTTTGCACTCAACCTATACACAAGATGCTAAAAAAATATATCCAAACTTGGAGGAATTTTGAAGTACAAAGAAAACCCCCAAGCCTGCAATTTTTTGAAAGACCATATCAATGAAATGATGGACAACTACAAACAAATCACAAAAACACCAGAAACTCAAACTCAATGCCCTTCCAAATACATGCTGTGAACAAGATCAATGAAATCAAGCCAAGTTGGGTAAAACAACATTTGATTTCGCGAAGGAGCCGCATTCGGAGGACCTTGGAAAGTGATGTATGTGTTATGATTTATCTTGTCATTACATATTTTTTTCATCTTGCTAATAGATTTTGTTCAGCAAAAATAACCCTGGTTTTAGTATAAGATAAGTGGAAAAAGTAGAGCTCTCTAATATTCTCAAATGCAATTTTCATAACAAATGGCACATGTAGTATGTGAAAAACATGAGATCAAAACTTTCGCCAATATGGCGATTCATCAAAAACGTCTAATAAAAGAAAATATTCTCAAATTCGATTTCCATAAATTCCCGCTCAAGAAGATGCAATCTAGGAGTGAATTTCTAAATAGAGGCTCCGTCAATGAAGCTCGAACGCTCAATTCATCACCTGTGGGCGGTGATCAAAGTCTCAATGAACCTCAATCCATCAAACCTAGGAGCGAATTTCTCATCTTCCGACGAAACACGTTGATTCTCCGCCACACCAGAAGATCGATAGCTCTTCTGCATCAAAATTCCATTATTTCAAACAGATCAGCCACACAATTCATCCCCAATTTCGATTCCACTCACTTTCAATTTGGAGATTTAGAAAGAAAAACTACAAATCTCGAGCTCAATTCAACCTCGAAACGGAAAATAGAGAGAGTAAATGCAATCAATTAGATCCAGAAACTCGACAGAGATCTACCTGTATGGGGGAACGATCGGAAACGACGACTTTCTCGTCGGAGGAACAAGACGAAAGCGCCGCGGTGGAAGCGGCCAGGAACGAAGCGAGAACGGCGCTGGAACCCCTCATATTTGAAGCGCCAACGATCGGCAGAGAGAAGAAGAGGCTTCGGAGACGATAGGAGAACACGGAGGGAAGAAATTCCGACGAGTTGCCGTTGCCGGAATAAAACCGCCGATTCTCTGACGTCTCCCGCACGCCGCGACTTGCAAACGCTTTCACTTTCAGAAGTTCCGGTGAGAGTTAGCTGTTCAATATATACCTGGCGTGTAATCGATTTGTTTTATTAAGCGGATTTAATTGCGGTGGGTTGGTTCCGTTTTTAATGAAGTTGACTAACTATTGATCCGCTAGATGAAGAACACGTGTACGCTGAAGATTGAGAGAGCGTTTAGCAATAAAGCTGAAGGCTGGTAGGCCGGTGGCTTGACGTACAGATTCAGAGTGAAGTCTCGTCCAATCACTGGTCTGATTCGTTGGGACTTGTTAAAGCTTGCTAATTGGTTGGGAATTGTACTGTGCAATTGATTTAATTGATTGTGTGTATCTATATTACTCCACTATAAAAGGGTGGGCAAGCTATTACTAATTACTCTCTCCGTTCGAAAATAAATGATGTTTGACTATTTTGCACTTAGTTTTAAGAGTTAAAAACTATATAAAATCTTATTTATTTTAATTAATTTTTTTCATAGTTTAATAGTTAGTACTAATAAATATTAAACTATGAAAAAATTAATTAAAATAAATAAGATTTTATATAGTTTTTAACTCCTAAAACTACGTGCAAAATAGTCAAACATAATTTATTTCCGAACGGGGGGAGTATATACTTATATCTTTCGTTGAACTTGCGAGTTATCTACAGCCCATTTTCGGCAGCCCCAAAAAATTTGTTGTTCACTTCAATTGTAACCCTAGATTGTTAGTGAACCGATTTGATCGACGGTTAAAGATTCTCTACATATGAAAGGTCTTAATTGCCCATCAGAGTTTTAATTTAAAAATATTTATTTTTTTGTTTAGGAGCCCCTTTCGGCAATTTCATCTAATTGGAACTCCCCCGTGTCTTTCTCCTATCCACCTCTCTATCTCTCTCATTTTGCAGGTCCTAGATATCACCTCTCGTCAGATGACTCGGAGCCTTCACCGCCACTACTTATTTTGCTTCTGTTCTCCCTACCATCATGGTCTCGTCCTTTGGCTTATTCGCCATCGGCATTCGGTTCTCTGCGTTCGTTCAAATTCCAGGTTTGCCCTCCTTCTCTCCTCACTCTGTACAAATTAAATTGGAGTGTAGGGAATTGATTTAGGGTTTTGTCTTCTTGTTTGTGTCCTTTTTTTTGCCCCTTTTGTAGCTTTGTTTGTTTGCTTTGTTGTTGTGTCAAACATCCAAATTGATTGTTTTCCCCTCTCCTTTGATATTTGTCTTCTTCTTACCTAATTTCCGAATTGGGTCCAGCCGTCTCAGTTTTTGTTGCCATTGACAATTGCTACTTATCCATGTTAGGGTTTCAGTTTTAGCTTCTCCCTCTCTACGTTCTGTTCGTTACAATTTGAATTCAAAATAATTACCTGGAATACAAAACAAGTATTTCATTGTTGTTCTCTGTCTATCTATTAAAGGTGAAAGTTCATAAGGTCCCTTTATTTATGTTTTGATTTAAGAGTTATCTCGATCAAGGTAAAAATTAATAATGCGTAAAGACGAATCAAAGAAAAGTCATGTGAGTTTTTTTTATAAATAAAATATTACCATTCATTAGATGAATTTTAAGGTTGTTGTGCATAACAATTTACCTCTCTCGCCCCCTAATTACGGTAAAATAGTAGCCAATCTGATTTAGTTGATGGTGTTGATTTATGTTCAGAATTCCACATCACTATTGTTGCTTGTGCAGTCCTGTTGTTACGCAAGCTGTTCAGAATTCCACTTTTTTTAATATGGATTTTGAATACATGTGCCTAGGCTTTTATTCTCGTTTATTATAGCATAGTTTGTAGATGGAACTTCCTTTTTATTTGCGACTCGCATTCGTGTTATTGTGTAAATAATCCACCATCCTTTAGATTTGGAATTTTTGGTTAGAGCCTTTTTTAGAATCTTCAATATTCGTTTTATATATATATATATACTTCTTTTATGGTTTAAATGAATATTATGGTATGTACAACATTTAAATTTTATTCTTATCCGAAATGAGTTAAAAATGCCCATGTAATAGAGATTACTCTATACTCGAAAATTCATCCATCTCCGTCTTCGTGTTTGGTTAGCCTCTGATCTGTGGTTTTTTCTATTCAATTAAGTATCCTAAATTCTGTAGCTAGGGTTTTAATTACTCTATGAAATTCATGTTTCAAATCAGGCAATCTCTCCTTCTCTCTTTATTATTTTTTCAATTTCGGGTTTTTCAATTACTTATTGCGATTTATTCAGCAAATTTCATTTTTCCTTTTCTCGTTTCAGATTTGATTCCCAAATTCGTCTTCAGCTCTGTCCCGACAACATCTCTGCAAGTTCGTCATCTTTGCTTTTAAGGTTTACCACCATCAATTTCAAGTCTTCTTTGGTGTTTCTCTCGTTAAACTTACTTTCTTTATTGGTATTGTTATTAGAATTTCTTATTCTCTTCTACTACTTGTTTCTTATTGTTTATTAGAATTTCTGATGGTCTTTTCATATTTATATAGGTGTTCTGATAGCTCTTGCTTTTCATTGGACCTAACCTTTCAACGCTTAGATTTGCCCTTGTCATTTCTTCTGCCTCTACTCACCACTCTCTTTTTCTTTATCTTTTGTTTTTCCTTCCTCTTTAATTGATTAAATTTGCTTGTTGTTCTTCAGTTGAATTGAAAGACGATTGATTGTCGAATTATTTTGTGTTGGTATGATGCTTTTGTCTGCTCCCTTTTCCATCCCCTTTCTTCCTTTCCACCCTCTGTCACTCTGTCTAAAGGGCTTGTGTTGTCGAGGCCTTTTAAACCGCTCTCCCTTAGCCTACCCACACTACTCTCTTCCTCGCTCAAGTTGTGACAAGGATCCAAATCAATTTCAAGCTAACTATAGATGATGAATCACCTCCTGGGACAGGTAGTTTGTATTGAATTTCTTTTCATTTATTTGTTTGTGATTGAAAATTGGTTAAACTAGTACGATCCCCGCGCCATGGCGCGATTTTTTTTATAAATAATATTTAAATATAGATAAATCATAGAGATTAGATTTAATTCAATATTTTTAATTAAACCCATTGATTAGTAAATGTGTTAAAAATAATAGAAAAAAATACACTTGGGTTACAGAGATAAAGAGAAAAATAAATAATAAATAGTGAAAGATAAAAGTTTTGAATTAATCTCATTGGTTAAAAAATGTAACATCAAATAATATTGGGTAATTAATATTAGAATATTTTTCAAAAAAAAATAGAAAATATAGTTACCATAATAAAATGATATTATGTAAATAATATTTCCACAAATAACTTTGAACATGAAGAGGACATGTGACATAAATTAATATTGTATAGTATATAGATATAGATATAGATAGTTAGTAAATGAATTTGAGTTAAGCCCAATAGTTATATTAGATTGAATTCAATGTTTTGAATTAAGTCCAATAGTTAGTAAGATTAAAGAAAAAAAGAGAATTAAAAGAAAAAGAAGAAAAAAGGAGAATTAAAAAAAAGAGGACTAAAAAGAAAAAAAATTTATAATTGGTCAAAACCCCTAAAATCTCTTTAATGTTGACACCTCAGCATAAACTCTTCTAAATTAAGAGTTTATATATAGATGATTAGTAAATGTGTTAAAAAGAATAGAAAAAAATACACTTGGGTTATAGAGATAAAGAGAAAAATAAATAATAAATAGTGAAAGATAAAAGTTTTGAATTAATCTCATTGGTTAAAAAATGTAACATCAAATAATATTGGGTAATTAATATTAGAATATTTTTCAAAAAAAAATTAGAAATTATAGTTACCATAATAAAATGATATTATGTAAATAATATTTCCACAAATAACTTTGAACATGAAGAGGACATGTGACATAAATTAATATTGTATAGTATATAGATATAGATATAGATAGTTAGTAAATTAATTTGAGTTAAGCCCAATAGTTATATTAGATTGAATTCAATGTTTTGAATTAAGTCCAATAGTTAGTAAGATTAAAGAAAAAAAGAGAATTAAAAGAAAAAGAAGAAAAAAGGAGAATTGAAAAAAAAGAGGATTAAAGAGAAAAAAAAAATTATAATTGGTCAAAACCCCTAAAATCTCTCTAATGTTGACACCTCAGCATAAACTCTTCTAAATTAAGAGTTTATATAGATATAGATATAGATAGTTAGTAAGATTAAAGAAAAAAAGAGAATTAAAAGAAAAAGAAGAAAAAAGGAGAATTAAAAAAAAGGATTAAAGAGAAAAAAAAATTATAATTGGTTAAAACCCCTAAAATCTCTCTAATGTTAACACCTCAGTATAAACTCTTCTAAATTAAGAGTTTATATAGATATAGATATATAGATTGGCGTTTTGATATGGAGGCTTGGTGTTTCTTTCCTTTGATTTTCCAGTCGATAGCACAGTAGATACATAGAACCTAGCTTAGTATGCAAACATGTATATTTGGTTTCGAATCAAACTTTGACCTAATGTGCTCGAGATTTAAAATTAAATGATGTACAATATATGCCCAACTAGGCAACTAGCCGAAAAATTAAGTGAGCTTAACTCAAGGTAATAAGGTAGTATAATATTAACTAGTATATGTAAATGTGTACGTATTTTTTACACATTTTTAATTCTATTGGTTATTTTGGGTGTATGCAAATGTACACATTTGAACATGTGATATGCAAATTTGAACACTCCACCTTCTCATGTGTATAAACTTTTATAAAAAGTAAGACAATTTCTTTGGTTTATTTTTTATGATTTTATTTTTCTTTTTGTTTTAAATAAATTGTATTTAAATGATGTGTAAAACATGCATATTTCACCAATGAAGCAAATTACTAAAAAGTGATGTGTATTTTTATATCTTGTGCAAATGTGTATATTTTAAGTAAAACCATTGTGGATGGTTTTATGAAGATATGAAGTGTCATCTGGGGGTAAATTGGGGTCTAATGGAGTATCTAGACCTTATTTGGATAAGTCACAAGGAAAAGGTGGTTTGGCACATAATTGATCGATATTTTCATATCCACAATCGATCAATGTACGAACAAGTAGATACTCTCGTCTCCTTGTTTATATGTAAAATGAAATCACACATGTTAGATATGTATGGGACGAGGTAGAAAGAGTGACTAAAATTAGGAAAAATTTGGTATGTGTCCATTTAGTGGCCAAATTTTATTTATGAAAATTAGGTGAGTGTCCTAAATTGACACTTTTGCCCCTGTATTTTTTTTCCTTTCTTAATTTCTCGTGAGACGCTATCTATATAAACTCTTAAAACAGAAGACTTTAAGATGAGGTGTCAAGCTTAGAGAAGTTTTAGGAATTTCGACCAATTACGTTATTTCCGTCATTTTTTTAAAAAAATTCTCCTTTTTCCTTGAATTCTCCTTTTTTATTTCATTTTTTTATCCTCATTTCTTCAATCGCTACTGCATGTAGGGTTTTGCCTATGATGCTTCTCCCCTCTGTATGTTCAATTCCATAGCCAACCATCTACGACTTTGCCTTCGATGCTAGCGGTGTGGCATTGATCGACTTGCTTCTTCTAGAATTCAACAAATTTTGCTTGCTCTAGATTTTCGAATGTGTTGCACATACACTTCCACTTCCTAGATCCACCATGGCGGTGGTCAATTCTCCTATCATCATGAGGTGTTGATTTCCTGGAAATGGCGGTGGTCAATTCTCCTATCATCATGAGGTGTTGATTTCCTGGAATTTTGCTGCAAATTTTGCTTCATCCAAATTCTTGATCGATCAGGTGTTGCGGCTTTTTGTTCTTTGTGCTAATTTCTTCTCTCTCGCACCTCTCTCCTCCCAGATCCACCATGGCGGCGACCGTAGTATGTTAATTTCTTAGAATTTTGCTGCGAATTTGCTTTTTCCGAAATCTTGGTCATCATGTATAGGTGCTGCGATTTTTTCATATGTGAGACTAATCAACCTATTAACCCAAAACCTGATATTATTATACTAAAACAATTCAACCAAAAAAAAATTATGCTAAAACAATACCCCATCATTTAATAATTTATGGATATGCCTACATACTAGGTAACTCAATATTGTTAAAATGAAATTAGTGGAATACTTATCTTCAACATCTAAAGATTGGATTCACGAAGCGAGTATTATTTTCTTATTTTTTTAATGTCATTCCGTTAGGGTTTTTTTTTGTTGAATTTCTAAGACCTTTTCTCACAAAATCATTCTGTTAAGTCTTTTTTTAATGAATTTTTTATATATTAATTATATTAGATAAGTAATGCTATCGAATCTTATTTGGAACTAATTTGTTTTGATCACCTACCCTACTAGGTTTTTTTTTAAATTCTTCCTCTTTTCTTTCAAAATCTTAACTTCTAATCATATTTTTTTACCTGACTTTCCAAAATCATTATGTTAAGGTTTAGGGAGTATTTTTTATTTATTAATTTTTGTTTTCTCATTATTATAGTAGATACGGATGGTTATAAAATCTTATCTGGTCCTAAGTTGTTTTTATCACATTACCCTCCTAGGTTTGTTATTTTTTTTTGTCAAAATTTTAACTTATGATTTGGTTTTATCCATTTTTCCTCCACTTTTATAAATACTAATCCCTTATTAAATCAATCCCCATCATCCCACTAATTCATACAACTTTGGTTCACAATGATAATGGTAGGAGCAATAAATAAAGCTTCTAGCATCAAGGATATTTCTCAGGAGTCCACAATCGAAGTGTTCATAATGCGAATGTTATCTAAGCCACCTTAACCTAGATGCAACACAATACTAATGAGTTTATGCTGATATGAATTTCTTACCTATTTTAGAGATTTCAACCAATTACGTTTATCTTTTTTTTTGTTTCAAGTTATTCTTTCCTCTCCTCTCATGTCACATACGGCCAATTGATCTAATTGCACTTTTTATTTAGTTCAATATTTCTAATTCCATTATGTTTGTTTTATTTCGTTTGAACTAATTTCATTTTTTCTCTAATATATAGGGATGTCGAATTAAAGAAAACATCCGAGGGAAGTTTATTTTATGTTATATATTTTGGTATTTTATGTTATATATTTTGGTATTTTATGTCATATATTTTGGTATCTTATTTCTCGGTTCTTTTGTAGCACCACTATCGAATAGTATGTATGGTTAAGACAATAGTTTCATTCATTTTGTTTCAATTCAAATTTATCTCCAATTGTAGTTAATTTCAATAAATATTTTATGAATTGTAGTTTTTTCCCCAAAGTTATTGCCATTTGTTAATTTGTACAATTATAATGTGTCTACTATAATGAATAATAAGTTATTTTTTCATTTTTTATGCAAACGCGTCATGGCACGGGGATCACACTAGTTCATTTGATAACCCTATTGAAAATCAAACAGAGAAGGGAGGCGATTACAGAGGAGTGGACGTCCTCCTTCTCCCCGCCGCCGGCCACGCAACCGCCGACGGCGTCCTCCTCCCTGGGCATGGCTAAGCATCTAGGAAGGCGGATTGGAACTCCTAAAGGTCTTGAGGCTGATAGGAAGGCGAATTTAGAGAAAGAAATTAATCCGGCGGCGGCTAATCTCATCCTCCGACCCCGATTACACCCTTGAATCTGCTTGACGAGTGCATAGCCATCATATTCCACTTCCTCCGTTATTACGGTGGCCGGGAGCGCTGCTCGTTTGCCTACCGACGTGGCGCAGGATAGAGAGGCAAAACCGTCACCGCCTCTCCCTCGATGTTCGACTGAGATTTCTTGTGTTGGGGGATACCGACTAAGATTATATCTGGGAGGCACTGTAATGCAGGGAATTGAAATTGGGGTTGGGGGATAGATAATCACCATTGTTGTTTGAATTATACCGAGGTTTCTTGTTTTGAGCGGGGATAGGCTATGGAATTGTTCATTCTTGTATTATTCGGTGAATTCATGCTCCTCATTTGATTACATGCTACTTTGACATACTTTGACATGGAGCCTGAATTTGCAGTGACTACAAATCACTATTGTTGTTTGAATCATGCTCCCATTTGATTACATGCTACTTTGACATACTTTGACATGGAGTAAAACAAACAAATGGTAACCGCTATATGCCTATATGTCTTTTTTCGTTGGTTTCTCATTTCCACTTGATTGAGGCCATATTGCATCTAATTTCGGCCTTTCCTTTTCTTCTGGGACGTGTATGCTTTATAATGCAATCCCAGTTTGTTTAACAAATAGGTGCCTTATAATGCTTTATAATGCAATTTTGTATTTTGTGTCACCACCAGTGTAGCAAGTGAAAGGTTGGTCAAGTGTTATTAGTGGTGTAACCAAGGAAAAATAGTGTCACCACTGCTGTCACCAAAAGGAAAAACCCTAGGACAAGGGAAAATGTTATTAGTAGTGTCACCATAATTAAAAAAAAAGGTAACTAATGTTGTCACCAAAAGGAAAAAAACCCTAGGACAAGGAAAAATGTTATTAGTAGTGTCATCACAATAAAAAATTAAAAATGTCACTATTGTTGTCACCAAAAGAGAACTCTAGGACAAAGGAAAGTGTTATTAGTAGTGACACCACAATAAAAAAAATGTAACCAATGCCGTCACCAAAGGAAAATAGTACTCCGTTAAAAGATGAATGACTAAGTGTGTTAATAGCGTGTCACCAACATAAAAATATTGTTATTAGTAGTGTCACCACTATTGTCACCAAAATAAATAAAAAACCCTAGGACAAGGGAAAATGTTATTGCAGTCCTCTAATATATGAATGGGTAAGAGGGTCATAGACGCTGTAACCAAAATAAAAACAGGATCATAGACACTGTCATCACTATAAAAACAGGGTTATAGACACTGTCACCACTATAAAAACATGGTCATAGACATTGTAATCAAAGGAAAACCCTAGGACAAGTGAAGGACAAACCCTATAGGGGCTAATGAGAAACCAAAATACATGTGGTGACAGTTCTCCTCTACTATATGAATAGGTAAGAGAGTCATAGACGCTGTAACCAAAATAAAAACAGGGTCATAGACACTGTAATCAAAGGAAAGCCCTATAGACGCTATAACCAAAATAAAAGCAGGGTCATAGACACTGTCACCACTATGAAAAAAAGGGACATAGACACTGTAATCAAAGGAAAACCCTATAGACGCTGTAACAAAAATAAAAACAGAGTCATAGAAATCGTCACCACTAAAAAAACAAGGTCATAGACACTGTAATCAAAGGAAAACTCTAGGACAAGGGAAGCACAAACCCTATAGGACTAATGAGAAGCCAAATATATGTGGTGACAGTTCTCCTCTAATATATTAATGGGTAAGAGAGTCAGAGACGCTGTAACCAAAATAAAAACAGGGTCATAGACACTGTAACCAAAGGAAAACCATAGGACAAGGGAAGCACAATCCCTATAGGGGCTAATGAGAAGCCAAATTAAATACATGTGGTGACAATTCTCCTTGAATTTGGTAAATAAAGAGCGGTCATCCGGGGTTCGAACCGGGGACCTATGGGTACTACCCACAAGTCCTTTCCGGTTGAGCCATTCCCGAATGGTTTTGGTGACGATTCTCCTTTAATATATGAATGGGTAAGAGGATCATAGACACTGTAACCAAAATAAAAACAGGGTCATAGACACTGTCACCACTATAAAAAAAAAAGGTAATAGACACTGTCACCACTATAAAAACAAGGTCATAGATACTGTCACCACTATAAAAACAGGGTCATAAACACTGTCACCAAAATAAAAACAGTGACATAAATGTTGTCACCAAGAGCATATACATGCAACATTTAGCACATACGTGTAACATTTGTGGTATTTCTGGTGTAAGTTGGCATTTGAAAGTATGAAACTTGTCCATTATTTATATTATTTATATCAAAAATGTCTTTTTGTGGTGTAAGTTGGCATTTGAAAGTCAACTTGTCCATTATTTATCTTTACAGAATTTGACTACAATGAGATATGCCTATAAAATGGACAAAAAACTGTAAAGCTCAAAAACACCATTGGAGGAGATTTCCAAGATGGAAACATAAATCTCGCAACAAAACTGAACATATTCTATAGAAAAACGAGGGAGAAGATTTCATGAAGCACAAGCACATGTCGATTTATAGAAGACTCCTGAAGATGGCAATCGAAGATGGAAACATCAAACTCTTAAACAGATTTCATGAAACACAAACTCTTAAACAACCACAAAATAGATCTTCGTGGCGGTGGCGGTGTCGGAAGGTGGGCGCGCTTCCTCGGCTCGATCTGGCTATGCTTCCTTCCTCTCCTCCTTCTCCGGCGCCGATCCTGAGTCCATCCTCTCCTCCTCTTCCTCGCATATAACCACATAGATCTCCGTGGCGGTGGCGGTGACTGCTCAGACTCGCCGTCTATTCAGTGCGGTTCCCGACGTTCTCCCTCTCCAATGGCTTGGTCGATTTCACCATCCATCTCTCTCCTTTGAACTCAATCTCTCTCGGTCGCTTCTTCGACTCTCATGGGAGGGAGGAAGCACAGAGAAAGGGGAGAAAGGGCGGAGATCTAAATGGAACGGCGCATGATCAAATAGGAAATTAGAAAGGTAAGGGTAAAAGGGGGATTATGAAAAAATTCTGGACATTTGCTAACAAATCCAAACCCTAGGACAATTACTAAATGAGCTATTGGAAAAAGCCTTTGGGCCAAATATTTTCCTAAAATTATTAGGATGTTGAAATTGAAAAATTATGGGAAATAAAGTTTGAAAGATTATGAAATAATATAAACTTCGTATAAGGTGTAAAAGAGTTTATTTGTAAAAAAGTAGAGTTTATTTGATTATTATTAGGGATATTATGGTAATTTCAAATCAAATAAACTAAAAACACTCATGAAAGCTATAAAAGTTACCTTTTTTTAAACCACCAATTTAATCAAAAAGGTCATTTAAAATAAGCCACATACACAGTTTATTTTTTAACCCTTTGATTTTAGTAGATTTAAAACTACTACAAGTAACCCCATACATACTTGTTGTTTATCCATTAAGATAGCTTACCTATATTTTGAAATAAACATATAGGGCATAATCTGCACAATCAACTCTAAAGAAATAGTTGAAGTCAAGCACCAAGAGACTTGACACTGTTGTCGAGCACATATCAAGAATATTGAAGGACCAACGCTTGCAGTTGGATGTATCATTGGAGATCTCTTGTGAGAAGACGCTGTCGAAGATTAAGAAAATTGACATGTTCAAGCTACTTTGACACAATATCCGAGAATGTTATCAAACGTCTATATGAGATATACATGTTAGCATGCAACAGAGGATTCTCCATCGAGTGCCAAGATTGCTACATTAAGGCGTCTATGGGCGTACCATGTGTGCAAGATGGCTATTGTATAATGAATATGAAGTGTCGAGTGTTCATTGTGGAAGATTTACATATATTTTGGTGACAAGTGGAGTGATGGAGGCCTAGTTTACCTAGTATTGATGATCTGGGCGATATCGACTTGAATTAAATGTCCATTAAAGAAATGAGGATGAGAATAATGGCAGGTACGTTGATTGAATAGGAGTCTTAGATGGTTGCAACGCAATTGAGGAAAATGAATGCTCCTAATTATGTTCATATGGGCAATCTGAACCCGGTGAACCCAAAAGAGAGATCGAGAAGAAGATCGGATCCAACAATGACTCGTTCGCGGATGGGTTTTGAGTTCGCCCGAGAGGATATGGTAAGAGCGAGAGAGTAGAGGAGTCGTATAGCAGAGACCAGTGAGATAGATAACATAGGTCGCGGTCGAGGCTGTGGCTGAGGTAGAAGATACAGACAAAGGGCACCGTGGTTTCCACCAGTAATAATTAGCAGGTATGACATCAGACATGTCAATTTAAAAAATTTTATGGCTCTTTTTATGGTTGGGTTGCAAAATGTTCAAGGCGATGGAAATTATGGGTTCAGGTGGGATCCCCATGCAGCATTTGATGGATTGGCTATTGGAGGTAAGGGCTGATGACATAGTGTCTGCTCCCCCCCCCCCCCCCCCCACCCCCCACTTGACCACTTTTATAAAAGACTTGAAGGGCTCATGTAATAGGATCAACTCCAAGTAATGAATTAGATTTGATGTACATTATTCAATATTTTTGTGCTTTGTTTATTTGTATAAGATTATTTAACGACCCTATGTTTTTTTTCAGCACTCGATTTGGACATAATTCCTTGTTCTGCATGTACATTGAGGAGAGTTTGAAGGTTTAGAAAGATCCTAGATGGACAACTCAACACCAACTAGATAGGACATCCGCGATCAAACGCTTTCATATAAAGGAGTCATAACACCCCGATCGTGTCCTATGTCAATTTGATTGGGTACAATCCATTTTGCTAGACCCGCCTTTTTTACTGTTCGAGGCGAGGAGGAGGCCTCCCCCTCATTATATTATCTCATTCGCTCCAAGTAACAATAAGTGGAAGGATCGGGTCAACAACAAATGCAGAATGATGATCGACATTCCTCAAAAGCATGTCATATGGATGAAGATGTCTGACTACAAGCAATGGTACTAGTACGTAGCATTTTAATCCATTCACTTTCAGGTCAATGTTTAGAAGGCAATCGCTCAAGTTAACTAGACAGTAGACGAGTGAGCGTGGGTAAGCATGTCCACGGGTCATGGATCAACCCGTGACCCAGCGGGTTTGGCGGGTCATGGACCCGACGGGTCCGGGTCAGATCGGTCAAAGGTCATGGCGGGTCATGGGTTCGGGTTAGGGTCGAGGGTTTTATGAAAATGACCCGGCGACTCGACCCGTGACCCGCCGGGTCAGGTGACCCGCCGACCCGCCTATCCCACGGGTTCGGGTTCGGGTCATGACTCCGGGTCGGACCTGTCGACCCCGCGGATCCGACCCCACCCTCTCACCCGCCTCTTGTACAAAATTTGGTAGGAGTTTAAAAAAAATATAATGGATATTATGTAAAAAATTTGGCGGGATTTTATACATCTACACATTTATATCACTAATACCAAAATATGAGAACACAAATACCACAAACCAATATAGACCAATTTGCCTATACTCAAATATATACAAGATAATTTCTAAGATTATACCTGACAGACTAAAAGGTATAGTAAGAAAGATTACCCACCCGCTCTAATAATTTTTTTTTCTGAAAGGGATATCTAGGACAATGTATTAATTGCATACAAAATTTTTCACTCGTTGAAAGGAGGAAAAGGGAAAGAGGGATGGATGACAATGAAACTTGCCATGGAAAAATTCTACGATCGTGTAGAATGGGATTTTTTATTCCCAATACTAGCTAAATTCAGATTCAATGCTCACTTCATTCATAGATCGAAAAAATGTGTAAAAATAGTTTTGTTCTCCATTTCGGTCAAACATTTTTAAGACAAGAAGGGGAGTAAGACAAGGAGATCCTATCTCACCACACCTATTTATCATAGGAGCAAAAATCCTATCACAAAAACTGCAATAGACATGTGATAAGTCAAGAAAAACAATTGGGTATAACACCATTAAATCAGGCACCATGATCCCTTTTCTATCCTTTATTAATGGCATCATGATTTTCGCCATAGAAAGGATAGATTCATGCATCAAAGTGAAACAAAAAATTGACAACTAGTATAGCCTATCGGGACAAGAGGCGAATTTCACCAAATCGGCATTATAGGTAACCTCTAGGGTACTGAACCAACAAAGGCAACAAATGAAAGGTATCCTACACATTAGGGCTGTTTATGAGCCTAAAGCTGGGTCAAACTGAACTGAACCGAAAACCGAAATCCCAAAAAATTAAACCAAAAACCTAACAAAAACTAACAGGTTTGGTTCGGTTTTCGGCCAGTACAACTTTGGTTCGGTTCGGTTCATTTCTGAACCTAAGTAAACCGAACCCAACAACAACAAAAACTCAAAAGTCTGAATCCTTAATCTCACCTAAAAAATCACACCAGCTTGAATTGAATTGAGGAAGAAAAAGATCAGATCAGATGTGTCATATGTGAGCTTAGTCCCTAATTTTTTTTTTGTCTTCCTCTTCTCCTTCTCGTCGTTTTCCTTGTGCCACCGATCCACCACAAGCATGCCTCTTGTGCTGCCCTCTGCCCCCCACCCCACCCCCTCGCCTGCCTCATGTGTTTTCTCCGTCTCCCTCTTCACCTACATCACCACCTTTCTTGCCTCGTCGGACCACCACCGGGCCTCCAGACTCCTCCCCTTTTCACTCCCTCCACCGACCGATGCCACCAGCTTCCTCTTTTGCTTCCGCTTGTTGTTCCTTCCTCTCTCTTTCGCCTTTGCCTCACCACCATCTTTCCCCCTTTCCACCCTTCCTCTCTCTATCGCTTGTTACCTCACCACCCTCTCTCCCTCCTCTCTATGTTGCCTACGACCTCTTCTCCTTCTTCGTCCACCCTCCCTCCTTCTCATTAAGCTTGTCCAAATGGCGAAGGCGAGTTGCACTATTGCAAGGAATGCAAGCACCTACAAAGCCTAGCGTTATTCCATTATTGGGTTAAATTTTGTTTTTTCAGTTTTAACCGAATCGAGTCCAAACCGAACCTAAAACCGAAAATAAAAATTCTCTGAACCGAAAACCTAAACTGAAACATCTCGATTCGATTAGGTTCCGGTGATTTTGATTCAGTTCAGCCCAAAAATTCGATTCAAACCTAGGGTGCCCATTAATGGATGAATGAATAAGAATACCATTGAAGATATAGTACAAAAAACTACAAACTAATTGACAAATGGAAGGTAAGTTCACTAACTTGGCATGGACGATCTGTCCTGATCAAATCCAAACTAGTCATGAAATCAAACTATGTGATGTAGAGTTTATGCTACCAACGGATACCCACCAAGAGTTAGACAAAAATTAATAGATTCTTCTTTTGGAATAAAGATATGTAACTAATCTGATGAAGATGTCACAACATGTCTAATGGAGTCCCATTGCCTTGCAGTCATACTATCCATGATCGACAACATGACGACAAACGTCATTAGAGCCACGACCGCATCCAACCAAATGATCCAACAAATTACATGTAAGGACCCAAAATTTTAAAATAGTATTTTATGACTTATGATTTAAATTAAAAATTAAATTCTCAGATTTCGAAAATTTTAAAAATCTCCGTCCTCAATTAAAATGACATTTTTTAAATCAAATGAATATCTATGGGGTTGAAATTGTTGTTTATTGTGGTATAAACATTACAAAACAGAAATAACGGGTTTGTTTTTGTGATTTTGTAATATTATATAACCCTAATTGACGGAATATATATACCTTGTGATCTAACCCTAGCCGTCCTCATTTTCATCCGTTTGCCATCTGCTCTCTCTCTTGTTCCTCATATCTAAAAAAAAAAAAAAAGAAGGAGAAACCGTCTGTCAATGGCTTCCTCCATCTCTCTCGGATTCAAGCCTGTCAATGGCTTCCTCCATCTCTCTCGGATTCAAGCCTGTCAATGGCTTCCTCCATCTCTCTCAGATTCTACCGCCCCTGATCGGCCTCCTCCCTCTCTTTCTTTCACGGATAGCGGCCGCCGTTGGAGAGCTGCAACCGAGCTTCCGCTGCGCTGCTCGTCCCCATCTCGCGTCTCTCGCCCTCGCGACCTCCTCGTTCCACCTTCGGAGCCCGACAGTTGACGTCGATGCTGACCCAAACCTTGCTCCTCTCATTCTATCTTCTCTCCCCCTCTCGCATCCGCCATGTTGAACGGAGATGGAGGCCCGAGGCCCCTACCGATGTCGGCTGCTCAGATTCAGAGAAGCTGCCGGTGAAGACCCGCTATGGCGCCTCAGATCCAGGATCTCGAGCTCTCTCTAACCTCCCTCTCACTCGAAACTTGCAAATGACGTTGAAGACGAACAGAGCTCACCAGAGCTCTCCCTTCCTAGGATCCGCGACGCTCAGTCGCCGCCACCAGTAGCTGCGTAGACTTGCTGACGGCAAGAACAGGGCCGCCGCCACCACCCTCCGCCCTTTCCCTTTCCTCTCCCTCTCCCACCAGATCGAGCCTCGCCCAACGTCGATTCCGAGCACCTGCATCCGAGCCTCGGGCAGAGTTATCATCGGATGGGGTATATACTTCTTGGGCATATGTTCAAACTTCTTTCAATTTCGAATGATTTAAATTGGTCTATTGAATCGGGTCTTGATTGGCTTGAACTTGATTAGTTTGATTGATTAACTTGGTTTGTATTGTTCATGAATTTAGTTAGATGCCTCATTGGATATATCTATGAAGTTTGCTTGATGATGTTAGTGTTGTGTTGGGTTGTAGCCTACTTTGTTGCTCATTAAATTGTTTTATTGGCCACATTGAAGGAATGATCAAACAAGTAACAAACAAGATTATGGATTATAGAAGGATAAACTAAGTTGCTATTTGGAAGTGGAGTATAAAACAAAAGCTAATTGACTATATATTTGGCTAAGGTTAATAGTCCTTAAAGTTATGTATAATTATATATATATAGGGTCGGGTTCAGGTGAGAAGCCCTGAACCAGTGAGAAGGAAAGAAGGCCTGTGATTGGCTGAATTCACCCCGCCCCCACGCGCTTTTTTTTTTACACACTCGCCCTTATACACGTTAATATCACACGCCCCTTATTAATAAACGAATCTCTCCTTCCTTATTCTCCAAGCTTCAAATCTTCTTCCGAATCAGCGAATCTCTCCTTCCGAATCAACGAATCTCTCTCCGAATTCTCTTCGAATTCTCGTCAATAAATCTTCTCTCGCACATGGCAGGATCATCGTCGTCAATTGAACCAGCAGATCTGATGCCTGAAACACAAATTGAAATCGAAGCCAACGAAATCGAAAGATCTGTTGCAATATTACAGATGGAGAGAGGTAAAAAAATTAATTTTGTTCTAATTGCTGTGTATTTTCTTAATTTTTGATATTATTATTAATTTTGTTCTAATTGCTGAACAATTATTATTATACTGAACCTCTTATTTTATATCCGCTGAACCAATTATTGTTATGTATATTGAACCAGTTCCTCTTGTATACTGACCCAATTATTATTTTTACTAATAATTATACTGAACCAGTTCCTCTTGTATACTGAACCTCTTATTTTATAATGGTGAGCAAACCCAGTTATTTGCTCTGAACCATTTCCTTATATCCGCTGAACCAATTATTGTCATGTATACTGAACCAGTTTCTCTTGTATGCTGAACCAGTTCCTAATATATCTCCTGAACCAATTATTATTACTACTAATAATTATACTGAACCAGTTCCTCTTGTATACTGAACCTATTATGTTATAGTGGTGAGCAAACCCAGTTATTTTGCTCTGAACCATTTTCTTATATCTGCTGAACCAATTATTATTATTACTAATAATTATACTGAACCAGTTCCTCTTGTATACTGAACCTCTTATTTTAAAATGGTGAGCAAACCCAGTTATTTGTTCTCAACCATTTCCTTATATCCGCTGAACCAATTATTGTCATGTATACTGAACCAGTTTCTCTTGTATACTGAACCAGTTCCTCTTGTATATTGAACCTCGTGAGAACACCAAGTTATATCTGCTGAACCATTTCCTTATATCTGCTGAACCATTTCCTTATATCTGCTGAACCAGTCCCTCGTGTATAAAGTAAGAAAAGATTGAATTATATTTCTGAACCAGTCCCTCGTGTATGCTGAACCAATTTCTCATTTATCTGCTCATCCAATTATTACTAATAATTATACTGAACCATTTCTCTTGTATGCTGAACCCCTTATTATTATAATGCTTGCTGCTCCAGTTCTTGATATAATACTGAATCATTTAATAATAATTATTGTGAACCCAATGTCTTTTTTCTTATAACACACTGTAATATTCCTGCCAGATATTCCTACCCCAACTGTATCAAACATTGGTCCAACATCAGAGAACAGATTTGTCTTAGAGATATCACCAGGAGCTACAAAGTATTGGGTCCCGATATGTAATGAAGAATTTAAACCTACTGTTGGGAAAATTTTTGATACAATTGGTGAAGGCTCAGAGATGTATGAGACATATGCTTCAATTTGTGGGTTTGACACACGCAACAACACGCTTTTACGAACAGGGAGTGTGGTCAAATTAAAGTACATTGTCTGCAACAGAGAGGGGGTGAAAAATGGAGCAAATTCAACAGGAAAAAAGAAAACAGTTTCGAACAGATGTGGTTGTAAAGCTAGAGTTGTATTAACAAGGACAATGGATGGCAAATATAAGGTAAAGGTGTTTGAAGAACGTCATACAAATGAACTTCGGGATAAGTTTACAGGAAAGTATGCAAAATCTAACTTCAAGCTAGAAATGATGCATCGAAAATTTGTGTTAGACTGTGCTCAAACAAAAATTGGTGCTGTTAAAGCTCACAAGCTCTATGAAACAATGATGGGTGGATTATCAGAGGCTGGTGCAACAGTTGTCCAATTCAAGAACTTCAAAAGGGATTTGATGGCTTACATGAAAGATTCTGATGCCCAAATGTTGATTAACAGATTATCAACAAAGAAAGAGATTTGCAGCGCCTTTTATTTCAACTATGCTGTTGATAATGAAGACAGATTAACAATGATATTTTGGGCAGATCCAATATCAAGAAAATTTTTTTCAATATTTGGGGATGTTGTCATATTTGATTCTACGTACAGAACAAATAGGTATGCTTCTTTATCAGCTACAGTAATTTATTAATACTGAACACTAATGTTTAAATATACTGAACCACTTCATGGTATATATGCTGAACCAGATACAATAAATTATTAATATAATGCTGTGCTGAACCAATTATTAATATTTTGTGTGCTGAACCAATTATTAATATAATGCTGAACCATGCTAAAGTACATATGCTGAACAATGCTACATTTTCCTTGATTAATTACTAATTATTAAATATACTGAACCACTCCCTGGTATATATGCTGAACCATTTCCCCCTATACTTGTATACTTCTGAACTGTCTTTTGCTGTACATTATTACCCCATTAATTTTACAATTTTATACCACTATACTTATTATATTATCTAATATATTTTTCAGATATAATATGGTGTTTGCTCCATTCAGTGGGGTAGACAACCATAACAAACGTGTGACGTTTGCAGCAGGTTTGATTTTAAATGAAGATATAGCATCTTATTCATGGATGTTCCAAAATTTTAAAGAAGCAATGGGTGCAGAACCAAGACTTTTGGTGACAGATCAAGATCCATCAATGAAGGCTGCTGCTAAGTCCATATTATCCTCCACTGAGCACAGATATTGCATGTGGCACATTATGAGTAAGGTCCCAGAAAGAGTTGGCACAACTTTAAGCAAATGTTCAGCTTTTAGAAGAAGTTTAGATGCTGCAGTGTGGAATGATGAAATTGAACCGTTTGAGTTCGAGGAGATGTGGAAGTCAATTATTGAAGAGTACCAATTAAAAGAAAATGATTGGTTTAAAAATATCTTCAAAATCAGAGAGTCATGGATCCCCGCTTACAGTAAACATATACCACTATGTCGAGTTGGGTGGACGACATCTGTTGCAGAATCCCAAAACAAGTTCTTTAAGCTGTATACAGATAGATTCTTCAGCTTGGTTGAGTTACTGATGCACTATGAAACTGCCATTGATAGCCAAAGACACAATCAAACTCTGTTGAACATTGCTGATCAGACAAAATCTCCTGATATGATTACTGATTTGGAAATAGAAAAATATTGTGCATCAATATTTACATTACATACATTCCGGAAAATACAGATGCAGCTGCAGAGGAAGTGCCGTGTTCTTAATGTTGAAGAAACAGAGGAAAAACATTTATTCACTTTGAGAGATATTTCAGGGACCAAATCCTTCAAGGTTGAATACCACCCTAATAATCATTTCACAAAATGTAGTTGTGTGATGTTTATGAGAGAGGGTTTACCTTGTTGCCATGCTTTCCAAGTATTAAAAGATTTGGGCATTAGCAAATTACCTGATAATTTGGTTTTGCTGAGGTGGACAAAAGAAGCAGCATTGTCTCCAATTTTCAAAATTGATGATGTTATTGTTCAGCAATGTGCACAGATTGATGCATGTAAGGTGATAAGAAGTGAAATTCTTAGAAATGTCCATAAGTGTCTTGGATTGATTGATCAAGATGAAGAGAATTTGAAGAAATTTAATGATTCAATAGAGGCATATATTGAGTCGTTGAATGAAGTGGCTATTGAAGGTAACCAGACACTTGATAAACAGAAATTAGTGGAAGATTTTGTTGGGGTGAAGGTTCCAGATCAGATTGTAGTGCAGGACCCAGTAAAAGCAAGCAACAAAGGCAGTGGAAAGCGACTAAAAGGTGGAAAAGAAAAGGCAATATAGAAGAAGAAGAAGAAAACACAACGATTGTGCAAGGAATGCAACAAATTAACCTTCCATGACAGCAGAAACTGCAAAAAAATTCAAGCAGAGAAAAAAAAATGGAAGAAATGAATAAAGCTTCTCGAAGTACCTCATAGACAATTTTATTTTATATATTTTTACTGTTTTAAATAATTAGATTTTGTGAAACATTCTCTTAATGTCAATGTTTACAGATTTATTTTTAATTAGATTTTCTGAACCATTCCTATTATTGGTTCACCTGAATCATATCTTATTATTTCTTCATTATATCTCCGAACCAAACTCAGTTATCTCTCTGAACCAAACTCAGTTATCTCTCTGAACATGTATCTGAACCACAAAATCTCTATCTGAACTATCCTAAGTTATCTATCTGAACCACTCTCATTATATCCCTCAACCACACTCAATCTCTATCTGAACTATACTAAGTTATCTATCTGAACCACTGTCATTATATCTCTGAACCACACTCAGAATCAAACTCCATTATCCCTCTCTGAATCAGACTTATTATATCTCTGAACCACACTCATTCTCTCTCTGACCCACACTCATACCCCCTATCTGAACCATCCTCAGTTATCTATCTGAACCACACTCATTATATCTCTGAACCACAATCAGTTATCACTATGAACCGCACTCAGTTATCTCTCTGAACCAAACTGAAACACATTTTGTCAAAGACCATTATCTTTAAATAACTTACAAACGGTCATAAGTATCTTCAGCAACATAGTTTATTAATTCAAACCCAAAACCTGATTTTATTTTATTAATGTTGAACCAATTTCTCCTAACTTTATTTATTTTATTGCGGGTATATAAAATGTGTTGCAATTAAAATATAATAATAATTCAAACTGAATAATTAAAGAAAAGTTAATAATTCAAACTTAGTACATATGGTTCAAACTGAATAATTTAAGGAAAATATAATGTTATAAAGACTGAACAACTAGAAATTAAAAAGAGGTATTTCTTCTTCTTCTTCTAATTCATACTTCATATCCCCAAGAAGTCACGAATCTTCTGCCTTCTTTTGTCTTCTTCATGGAAGACATCCCTGATGCAGTTGATTATGTTGTCTTGTACCTCTTCCAGTTCTTTCTCTAGTTGTTCTTTTTTTTCTTCCAACTACATACATTTTTAAATTTAAAAGTTAAATATTTTATTTAGATTAAAAACATATTCTCTAGAATATCTATAAAAATTACCGTCTGTAGAAGTTGCTGATCATCTTCTCTTGTTGCCTCTGAAATCTTGTATGCATTTGCATTTAACTGCCTTGTGATTGTAGACGAGTATTCTTGATGGAACTCCGCGGCTTCCATCAGTTCCCCCCTAATCCTTGTCGTGTTTGTTTCACAAGCCTCTTCTAAAAGAGGGATGCGATAACCTGGGTATAGGATCTCGTCCAGATCCCCATTCAACTTGTAATAATCTTGGCAGAACTGCACTGGGTTGATTAAAGCCATTGTTTTTTGTTGGTGGAGGGAGGTTTGTTTGTTACGGGGGCAAAGGATGATTTTTGATGGATAAGAGAGGAGGAAGGTTATTCTTCTTTTATAGGCAGTTGCCCCTTTCCAACTTCCTTTTTTTTTTCTGTATTTTAAAGAGCGGTTTTCCAATATACTTTAACCTCTTCAACTTCCTTTAACTGTAATAATTGTTTACCAGTGGCGCCTCTTTATGTCTCTGAACTTGACACAGTTATCTATCTGAATCACAGTAATTATCTCTCTGAACCACTCTTTGGGAAGTTGAAAAGTTACATACTAATATTAAATACTGTAGTTTCTTATAAAAGATGGTATTTCATATATAAAAGTGTAGTAAATAAATAATAAAGAAAATTTGAAAAGTTACATATTAATATTAAATAATGTAATATTAATATTAAATATTAAATCCCAATTACAAAAGGAACCTAAATCAGCCATATATCTGAACCACTTCCAATTATCGCTCTGAACCACACTTAGTTATCTCTCAACAACTATAATAATTACTTTAACCTATTTATGTCTCTGAACCTAACACAGTTATCTATTTGAACCACAACAATTCACCTCTTTGGAAAGTTGAAAAGTTACATACTAATATTAAATACTGTAGTTTCCTATAAAAGTGTAGTTAATAAATAATAAAGAAAAGTTGAAAAGTTAAATACTAAGTTCTCTAAACCCCCACATTAATATTAAATATTAAATCCCAATTACAGTTAATAAATAATATTAAATATTATGCTAAACCACACGCAATTATCTATCTGAACCAAAATCAGCCATATATCTGAACCCCCATCAGTTATCACTCTGAACCACACTTAGTTATCACTCTGAACCACACTCATTTCCTCTGAACCCCCCACATATACTTTATCCCTTGAAATTTATCTATCTGAACCACACTCAGTTATACCTCTGAACCACATTCAGTTGTCTCTTTTAACCAACGATTCTCTTTGATAGGAATTAAATCATTGAAACCACTACTATGCAGAACCTCACACAGTTATCTATCTGAACCACTATCTGTTATAAGAACTACACAATACCAAAATATCAAACATATGAATATAAGACCAAATATTATACATTTGCTAATAACAAAAACACAAATTCCATTAATATTATACTTTTGCTTAAATAAAGTCTTCCCAAACAGAGGATGCAAATTTTCTTACCCCAAAAAGTTAATAAACATTGTCTTTCCTAAGATGACAATACTGAACAAAATGTAATTTTACAGGGTAGATCGACAAAGAGGACAAACGCCTTCAACCATAAGCCAAGTCCGGAGACATTCTGGGTGGAAGAAATGTGAGCATGGCATTCCAAGGACTGGCGCCGAAGACATCATCGGTTCAAAACATATTGAACATGCATCTCCATTGATCTCAAGATGATATGTCTCTTGTAGGGCTTCAATAGCTTCTGTAGTGGCTGGATGATGCTGTACAAAATCAACGTTGTCGCCTTCAACATTGTCAGGCTCTATGTCAGAGTCGTTACTCGATTCGGACGAATCCTCGGAATTGTAGTACAAATGCACCTCGATGTTAGGGCAGAGACCGTATTCTACTAAATCAGCGTCTGGATTAAACCACGAACTTGTAGCTTCCACTAAAAGCCCATTTATTGCATGAGTTCGGATAATACTTGGGATCCCTGCGTCCGCAAAAATTTGATTGCAGCGTTCTTCGCTCAATGGCATACCGTTCCACCCGACAACGTGATGAAATATCTCAGGAAATCTAACGGAATGGGTTGACACCGAAATTTGAGCGCCGCCATAAACAGAAGACACCGTTCCTACGAGTTCAACTAAAAACTCGCCCACAGTGTGATGATACCCAGTAACAGCACCAATTTGATAAGCCATTGAAAAAGAGAAGCCCTACAAAGACAACAACCAAACAGCAAATGTAATCAAACACTAGGGAAGATTTGAGGGATAATATGAAGAGAAATACAGAGGTAGAAATGTAAACAAACACTAACCGGTACCTTGTGGTTCAGAGGGATAAACAGGAAAATGCAGAGAATGGGGATGAGATTTGAGGGAGATGAAAGGACTAAGGAAGATTTCTCTTTCTTTCTTTGTCAAATGATCACAACTGCAGAGAATGGGGAAATGGGAAGATTTATCAGAAAATACAGCACGCAAAATGACAAAAATACCCCTATAAAGCCCCCTAGTAAATTTAAATCGCATCCGTTAATTTTTTAAACCGCATCAGTAATTTTTTTATATATTTTTTTTCAAAATTTAAAATCATTAAATTATGCTTAACCAATATTAGTAAATTATACTAAACCAATATTTCATGAACTCCTGATCCACAAAATTATTTATTATGAACGAATATCAATAAATTATACTGAACTAATATTTCATAAACTCTTGAAACAAAAATTTATTTATGTTGAACCAATATCATTAAATTCTACTGAACCACAAAAATATTTCAGCTATATCTCTCTGAACCACTACTGTTATTCCTTCTGAACCAATGCTACGTTCACACCATTTAATACACACATTTACTTATCTGAACCTCACACAGTTATATCTCTGAACCACATTCAGTTATCCTCTCTGAAACAAAGATTCTCTGAGGGATTGAATCATTAACCCCACTACAATGCTGAACCTCACACAGTTATCTGTCTGAACCACACTAATTATATCTCTGAACCACACTAAGTCAGCTCTCTGAACCACTATCTGTTATAAGAACTACACAATCCGAAAGACTTATATAAAATTGTCAAATACAAAAAAGAAACTGTTCAGAAATATTATCCATCCTTTACAAATTTACTTTAAACATCATCATACTTTTGTTAACCCTGGGCTAAAAGTCTTAATTTTTCCCAAAATATTATCTTTCACTTCATTAATAGAAGACTTCACAATTGCCTGCATGTAAAGCTCCCTGAGATTGATTAATGTTTTGGTAGAATTCTTTGAAAATCCACTATTCCAATCAGGTCCGTTGCTCCCCATAAACGTCTCCATGTGACGCATGCAGAAGACGCCACAATCAACAAAATTTTGATCTGTTGCCCATTTTAACTCCATCAAGTATGGTTTGTAATTTCGAACAAGGTCTGCTTTGGCTTTCAAGTTCTTCAAATCCAAATACTTGGTCAAAAAATTAACCTTCAATTAAGAAAAAAAACAATTAGTATATAGATAAGATAAAATGTTGAATAAAAACCTTTTATACAAAAGAATAAATATACTTACAGTAACTCTTGGAATATTTTTATATTTGTTCTGAAAGTCCACTGTCAGCTTCATGTTATCAATCACAGCTGCATCTTTTGTCTTCAAATTGACAGATATAATATAAAAGTGTTCTGATGCTAGAATTGGAAACATAAACTGTCAAAAAAAAACAAATATAATTAATATAAGAGTTACTGCAAGTATCCTCAGTCAGTAATCTGTCTGAACCATACTTATATATCACTCTGAACCACTATAACTTATTTCTCTGAACCACTACACTTTATCTGTCTGAACCTGCCCCCTCTCTTACAACTTGCCTGACCCACTCGCTAAGTAATCTTTCTGAACCACATATAGTTATCGATCTGAACCAATATAACTTATTTCTCTGAACCACCACAATTTATCTCTATGAACACTATCAAATATAAACAAATATTAACATATAAAAAGAATCTTAAATAAAACATACCAATCTATTTCGCTCAAATTTGTAGGACATTTGACTGTAAGAAGTTCATCAAATTTCTCACGAAATACATTAAATCTCTTATCGATGTCACCATTCGTGGGGTACACAATTGAGTTTTCCTGAGAATACATGAAAAACATTTAAATAAAAAAATTAACATAATTTAATAAAATCAACAAAATTAATTAAAATCTTAACTTACACTGATCGCGCGGGTGGCAAAGAATCTTTTAATAGATCCATATCCGCGATGAGATTCTTCATAATTCAGAATACAACTCCACGCATCAATAATTTGAGCATCAACATACTGATCAAATTGTAGTGACTGCATCGTAACCCGGGGGATTATGATGTCTTTGTAGCTGAAAAAAGTTTCCCTGAACTAGAAAAACAAACATTTATGTTTCTGAACATAGACTAAAATATTACTACTAAATCATGAACAACTTACAATGGATCCTCTTCAACTTCTGTCACATATTTGTATAGCTTTATAGCAAAAGGAGACTTCCTCTGGGGAGCAGGATTAACAAATCTATCATAAAATGGGCTCCTCATTTCTTTTGATGGCACAATATCCCTCGATGGTTGAACCCTTTTTTCAACATTGGCTTTTTTTTTATCATCGTCCTGCAGTATAAATTTATTAAAATATAACAAATGAAGAGAAAAAAAAATATTGGCCTTTCTACAAACCTTTGGCAATGGGATTTTCAAAATTGTTTTCTTCTTCTGTGCACCATCATTTGTAGAAACCACCTGTAAGATGAAGAGCAAAAAAATAGAAACATTATTTTGAAGTACAATATAAAAAAAATAGAAACATATTAAAACAAAAATATTTTAAAATTACCTTTGAAATATCAGTTTTTATTGATTCAATCACTTGGGGGGCCCCTCTGCTGGTGCTTTTTCAGAAACCTGATAAATTATTAATACATGTTAAAAAAATTTATATAACAAATATAAAGATTTAAATTAAAGATTGTTAAATGACTTACATTATTCTTTATTGAATGAATTGCAGCAGCATCAGCTAACCCCTGAAGAGGAGTTTTAAGATTATTAGTCTGAGCAACCACTGGTTGATCCTCTGTAGGAGACTGAAAAACAGCAGGCATGTCGTCTTCAGGGGTCTTTGGAAATGTTTTTTCAACAGTCCTAAACACTTCTGCAATTGTTGGAGTATTCCCAGGAGGTGTGAGGCCAAGATTCCACAATGGATCAGAAAGCCGAATTTTGTCCATCTCTTCTTTCTTGGCAATAGCAATGTCAACAATCCGCATAAGCCTATCAATTTCAGGATTATCAAACTCATCTGGTGTTAAATTAATTTCAGGAGAGCTTGAAGGTTGTACACAAACAATCCGCTTTGCAGCATGGTTCAAATAACTAATCTCCACATCGTCATTTTTTCGAGAAACAGATGCATCTGTCAATTCTACAATATTTGAAATTGTTTTAACCAGTAAACACATCTCAGACTTGTATCTCTCTTTAAACCCCTGCAAAAAGAAGTAAAAATTTTGTTATATACTTAAATAATATTATAATTATAACTCAATTTTATAAATAAATTTTAAAACAATACTTACATCTTCATTAGGACCTTCAAATAACTGAGCATGGTCCTTCAAAACTTCCTCACATACAGCCTCTACATGATCCGTTGTATTGTCCTTATTGACAGCTTCTTTATCTTCAGATAACTGTTGAGAAATGATATAAAAAATTTGTAATATTCATGTTGAACCACATACTAATATCAATGCTGAACCACTACCACTTCGTAATTATTCCAATTTTAAAGTACTTTAATTTCATATGTTGAACTAATCAACAACTACAATTACTAGCAGTTTATGCTGAAACACATAAATAATGACCCAGTTTTCTTTGTATATTTCTCACCAGTTATGAACCACACTCATTATTCTCTCTGAACCACACTCAGTTATCTCTCTGAACAACATTCTTTATATCTCTGAACAAAAAATATTATTCCTATGAAACACACTCATTATTACTCTGAACCACACTTAATATTTGTCTGAACCACATTCATAATTTAACTGAACAACACTAATTATTTATAATGAAACACATACTTTGTATTTAAAATAAAATTCATTTAACCATACTTTTTCTGTTGGGCCTTCAATTAATCCACATATTACTGGACCTCCAATAGTTTGCTCTTCAAGTGTAGAGACTTGATATGGAACTGAATCAAACTCTAGTCTTGGCAATACACGACCAGATCCAAATCCATTGCCTCTCATTTCATCTCCTTCCCTTGCCTTAATTGAAGCAGTTGTCCAATTAACAAAGGTTGGCACTGATCTTGGTTTCTCTTGCCTTTGTAATCGAACACGATCAAGATAAAAGAACTGTGATAACAAAAAAAAATATAACAGAAATTTGTAAGATATTAAAAAAAATATAACAGAAAATATCAAAAAAAAAACAAAAAATGCTCAATATTTATCTCACTTACCAATAAGAATGGAACTGAACCAGTGAAGATAGAATTTTTGTTACGTGCCCATGATTTTTTTGTTTCAACAAGACGATCGAGCAAAAACCCACACCAATTAAAGGTTTTTATGTTTTTGACATTTTCAGCTACATAAAAATAATTAAAATTGACAGACCCATTTGTGTTGCTTTCAATCAACGTAGAAATTAAAAGAACAGTGAAACAAGTCTTGAAAAATTGTCCACCATCTTTATCAGCCAACATCTCCCGCACCACATCAGCTGCGTGGATCCTCTTGTTCCCAGAAACCACAGATTTCTTCCACATATATAATGATGCATCATTCCTTGTGTTATATGAAGGATCAACAGGCACTGGAATTGACCCCATTGGCAACCCCAAAGCAATTGCAACATCAACATCTTCGATGAAAATTGTATCTCCGGTACCTGTAATGAGTGCAACTCTATCTGCATCAAAGTTATCCACCAACCAATATGACAAAAACAGTGGGAGATGTTTCATTTCTAACTTCAGCAGAGAACTGAACCCAAGCTCTTCAATGCTTTTTAATTGAGAATCATTTAAAGATTTAAATGATTCAACCAAAGAATAAGCGTGTGTGCGGGATTCCAGCTTAAAGTATGTAACATTTCCTTTAGCAGTTACAATAGTTTTTGTCCTAAGTTTCACATCTTGCTCTCCCTTCACCACAACAGCTTCATCACTCTCAGACTCTGATTCTTTTGCAATTTTCTTCTTCTTTTGACTTTCCTTCTTCAAATCTTGATTATCCCCAGGTTTACGTTTTAATTTGTCCATAACAACTGCCAATGGGGCTTCCTCTACAAACACCAAAATTAATAAAAATATATCAATAATATGTATGCACACGATAGCAGCCCCCCCAGTTATAGTAAAATTTATGATCAGAACAATCAGATATTTAAACAACGAAAATCAAGTATACTTACCATCAAGTAGCCGAAGTTCCATTTTAATAAACAGCGTTGAACTGGAAGAAAAAAAAAGAAAAAACAGTAAATAAACGAAGAAACAACAACTAACTATAGAAGAAAATCAAATATCTACTCTCATTCAAGCTTACCTTTTCACGAGAGAGGAGTCTTTGAGATTCAAGACCGAATCGACTCTTCAGAGATTTGGAGTAGGGTTTAAAACGAAAAGGGGGAAATGAAATTTCAAAATGATCACAACTGCAGATAATGGGGAAATGGGAAGTTATATCAGAAAATACAGCACGCAAAATGACAAAAATACCCCCTGCCTGAAGGAAATTTAAAGCATGGTTCGGTGGTCCACCCCATTATCCGAATTAATTATATTTAACCAATATTAATTATGCTGAACCAATATCTGTGAATTATAGTGAACCAATTATCCTTTCTCACCCGCTATTTAATAATTCCCTGAAACACAGTCAGATATGAACTCTGAACTACACTCATTCTCTATCTGAACCACACTCAGTTATTTGTCTGAATCACACTCACTTATCTCTCTGAACCACACTCTCTATCTGAACCATCCTCATATATTTCTCTGAACCACACTCACTTGTCTCTCTGAACCACTCACTTATCTCTCTGAACCACATTTTTTATCTCTCTGAACCACACATTCATTATATCTCTGAACCAATATTTAATAATCTCCTAAAACACACATGCAGTATCCTCATAACAAAACAAGAACACACATGTTAAACGTTACTGAGTATGTAATAACCAGTCATTTAACAGAAAATGAAACTGAAATCATTCCACCCCAAACTACATAATACTTCAAATCCAAAATGCAAAATCATACAACCTCCCTTGATAACATCTCAATTACCATCGACATATATCCTAACATTTTGATTTACAGAATCCTTCACTTCATTGATAGATGAACATATAATTGCATGCATATAAGCCCTCCGAAGATCCTTAAGCGTGCTAGGACAATAGTTTGACAAGCCACACTGCCACCGTTTTGCCCCTCTAAAAGTCTCCAAATGACGCATGCAATACACCCCGCAATCCACAAAATTATCATTTGTTGCCCACCTTAACCCAAGCCTGTACACTTTGCAGTTGCGAATAAGATCTGCCTTGTTGGAGAGATTCATCTGATCTAAGTAGTGACTCATCAAATTGACCTTCAATTAAAAAAAAATAAATACTTTAAAAATAAAATAAAATAAAATAAAAATCATATGAAATTAGAAACTTACAGCATCCGTTGGAATATCAGAATATCTTGACTCAAAGTCAACTAACAGCTTCATGTTATCAATGATAAAAACTTCTTTTCCAATAAAATTGAAGCATATAATATAAAAATGAGCATTATGAAGAACATGCAACATAATCTGCACAAGGAAACACACAAAAAATTTTAAAATAATAAATACAAATGATAAAACACAAAATTAAATGATATTTATTAAGAAAAACTTACAAAGTTAACTCGAGCCAAATTTGGAAACCCTGAGACCGTAAGAACCTGATCAAACTTAGTACGAAAGATGTTAAATCGGCTTTCAAAACTCACACCCACCATTTCAACAACCGACCCCACCTGAAAAACATAAAACAAACTCACATAATATAATGAGAAATATAAAATTAAAGTACTCAGTAATATAATGTAAATGCAATAACTTACACTGACATCGCAGGTTGCAATAAATCTCTTATACCCGAAAAATTCCTCTTCACAGTTAAGAATTTTAACAAAAGCATCAATCACTTGTGCATCAACATATTGCCCACAAAGCAATGATTGAAACACCATGCGTGGAACGTTTTGTTCTTTAAATTTGAAAAGAACTTGCCTGTTAAAACATCAACATTACAGATAAATTTGATAAGAAATAACAAATATAATCAAAAGTCTAACACAATCAAAAGTCTGAACATATATCAGAACCACACTCGTTGTCCCTCTCTGAACCACACTCAGATACCTCTCTCATTATCTATCTCTGACCCACACTCATTATATCTCTGAACCACACTCATTCTCTATCTGAACTATCCTCAGTTATCTATCTGAACCACACTCATTATATCTTTGAACCAAACTCAGTTATCTCTCTGAACCAAACTCAGTTTTCTCTCTGAACATGTCTCAGAACAACACTCATTATCTCTCTGAACCAAACTCATTATATCTCTGAACCACACTCATTATATCTCTGAACCAAACTCATTTAACTCTCTGAACATGTCTCAGAACCAGACTCATTATATCTCTATCTGAACTATCCTAAGATATCTATCTGAACAACTCTCATTATATATCTGAACCAAACTCAGTTATCTCCCTGAACCAAACTCAGTTGTCTCTCTGACCCACACTCATTCTCTATCTGAACCACACTCATACTCTCCTATCTGAACCATCATAAGTTATCTCTCTGAACCACACTCGTTCTCTCTCTGAACCACACTCATACTCTCCTATCTGAACCATCCTAAATTATATATCTGAACCACACTCATTCTCTCTCTAAACCACATACTCTCCTATCTGAACCATCCTAAGTTATCTATCTGAACCACACTCATTCTCTCTCTGAACCACAATCAGTTATAACTATGAACCCAACTCATTTATCTATCTGAACCAAACTCAAACACATTTTTTCAAAGACATTATATTTAACTAATATAATAAGAAAAAAACTTACAGAGGGTCATAAGTATCTTCAGCAACATAGTTGATTAATTCAAACCCAAATCCTGAATTTAATAGATAGGGAGTGACAATTTGACTCCTCAAAGGCATTTTTGTTTCTTGCCTTTCCCCAACTTCAACAACCGCTCCCTTCTTTCTCATAATCTTCTTCTTTTCTTTTTCATTTTTAATTTTCCTCTTCACCTCTGCCATTGTTGTTTCATCTACATAGAAAAAGAATGATAATAATAAACTGTAAAACCTTTTTTTTACAAAATAAAACATAAAAAAGAAGAAGATTTATGCCCACCGTCGAAGATGATGTTTTCCATTATAAACAACTTGCCTCTCGCTAATAGAGTTTCTCTGCAAATAAAAAAACCGTTAATGGAGGATTTGAGTTTCGAAATCAACACAGACATAGAGACTAGAAGAAACTGAAAAATAAAAACTTCGATTCAAACTTACAATGCACCGATAATGGAGAAGTTAAGTTTGGAAAGAGAAAAGACGGAAACGGTAGGTTTTAAGTAGAATAAGAAAGAAGATAATCAGAGAGAATATATAGAACAGAGAGGAGATATCGACAAGACGCGAACATATTACCAAAAAAAAGAGAAGATATCGAAAAGACGTAAACAGATATATCCCGCACACGAAAAGACAAAAATACCCCTAATATTTTACACGCGCCCCACGCGCCCGTCCCATTTTACACCGAAACAGAAAATATTATTTTAATCTGTATCAGCCAATCAGAAGCCTTCTTTTCTTCTCACCGGAAGGAGAGCTTCTTACCGGAACTCAATCCTATATATATATAATTATATAGTGTATGGATCATTTGTACACATCCCTTAAAGTGTACCTTGTTCACAAATATTATACGGTGAAATGCAAAACATTATTCGGTGAAATTTGAAGCATTATTCGGTGAAATGTGAAACATTCTACCGAATACTGTTATGTTTTCTTTTTCTGTTTAGTTCAGATGAAAATGTTCCAATTCCACTGAATAATTTGTAACATAACAGTATTCGGTAGAATGTTTCACATTTCACCGAATAATGCTTCAAATTTCACCGAATAATGTTTCACATTTCACCGAATAATATTTGTGAACAAGGTACACTTTAAGGGCCGTGTACACCCGAACCACACCCTAATTGTATATATATATATAATTATATATATATATATTAATGAGATATTATTATTGATTATGTGTTTGTTTAGAAAACCCGCTTATTTAAATGAGATAGGATCCTCCTTATAGAAACCTAAATCTTCAGTGCGAGTATTTTAATTGAGTGTTTTATGACTAATCTACTTGATGAGTAAAATGTTATAAGAGTATATATAAGTTGTCTTGATAACTTGTAATGCTTGTAAACTTAATTGTGGTGACTCATGAGTTGTGACGTTATTTAATTGTGTTTAAATTGATTAAATAGCTTGACTAGATTATCTAAGCTATAGAATGAGAATTAATATTGTTTGTAAATAGGTGACTTGGATATAATTGAATTTAACAAGTGAGTGATGAGTGATCTATTTGGTAATAACTAGACAATAAATATGAAGTCTTGTAATGTATACGTTGGGTAAAAAGGTGATGAGATTATATATCTTGGCTTGATAAGTGTTTTGACGCGCCCCTTAGAGTATAAATATGTTGTAGGTGTAAAAGATGAGAACGGATATGACTTCTTTGGAGAAAGGATTTGAAGGCAAGTATTGTTTCGATTATTTACCGTTTGATTTATTGGTTAGGTCAACTTGATTACTTGATGTGTGTGTATAGATTTATACATCCCAAGTAATTGATATATCTGGATAAGTTGTTATACTGTGAAATTATTTGGTGCATTAATGTCTAAAGTACAATAAATATGTGCACAAAGAAATCTTTGCAAGGAGGCTAATTCAGGTTCATGTTAAGAACATCTTCTATGTGAAATATCCTACTTGCATGGTTACTTGACAACATAAGCATGTTAGTGAGTCTTATGAAGTGCAATGCTTAATTATTTGGAGAAACATATGAGTGATATTATGTGATCTCTCGGCTTATAAATACTTGATGGGAACAAGGTTAATTGAGAATGATGGTCATGTTGAGAATGCGAGGTCACTTGAATAAAATATTGTTAAGTCTTGTGTGTTGAGTAAGTGTGTATTGATGGGTTGTTCCTTGCTTATTACTTGCTAGTGTGATTGGACGATACTCTGAGTGGCTTGTTTGCTGATGGATAATTCTCTAAAGTGGCTTGTGTTGCTGGCTAGTTGGATGTGAAGACTTCAGGTAAGTCCTCCGGGGCTTGCTCAAGTGATTGGACCTCATGCCTGATGTATCATATAATATATAGGTGTTGCATATGCATAAAAGCATGTCATGTAGTATCATGCTTAGGACTTGCACTTGTGAATGAGCATCCCTATTCTCTATGCGTTTGAAAAAGAACGGCCGTTATCTGTGAGTCTCAGAGTCTTTGCTAGAGTCATAGGATAGCCCAGTCCCATCGGGTTTGTCCTGAGTCAGTCGTGTTGTTACATGAGATGATAGCCCAACACCATCGGGCATGAGCATGATGAGATGATAACCCAGCACCATCGGGCATGAGCATGATGAGATGATATGATGATGATACCATGTTTATGTGCACAAACATGATGAAATGAGTACCGTACTGGCCAGGTCCGCTCATGAAAAGGGGGCGGAGTAGGAGAGGCAGGGGCGGAGCTGAAGGGGGGCCTAGAGGGGCACGTGCCCCCTCTCTCATTTGACGAACTACCAATGTGTATTCTCCTCATCGATAGCTTCGTTTTGATATATAATACGCCTTAATCCGACATCTGAGTAAAAAGTTATGACTGTTTTAAAATTAAAGGTATATTAATCACTTTAATTTTGTTTCAATAGACTATAATGCCTTTATATTTTACTTAAATTGAAATTCACATACTATAATTCATCTCGAGAGCTTCGAAATGAGAGGTTATACTAATCATTTCGACAATTTGATAAGAAATTATTCAAGTTTAAAATTTTTATATCCGGTTATACATTATTATATGTTATGAGTGTAACAAGTTATATATTAACTAGGTTGTTATTCGAGCTAAACAAGTGTAGTATTGTTTGATTATATTTAGCTCATTTAGAAACAAGTCAAGCTCGAGACGAACCTATATTTGAACTTGAGCTCATACTCGACTTGTTTAGTAAGTGAACGAGCTTGAGCTGAGTTTTTTTCCCAAGTATTATGCAACTTTACTTGCTCATGACATAGTAAGTTAAAAGAAAATTTGTAAATTTCACAAAATTGGTGCTATTTAGGCCCCGTGGGGAATCCCCGTCGCGGGGACGGGGATGGGGAAATTAAATGGGGACGGGGACGGGGATGGGGGCCAAAGTGATTCCCTGCGCGTGACGGGGATGGGGACGAGGATAGTAGTCCCCACCCCGATCCCCGCCCCGCCCCGCTCCCGTTGGGGAACCCCGCGGGGATCCCCGATGGGGAGTATAAAATCCTCATTTTTATTTAGATCTTACATAAGTTTAAATAATTTTTCTTTCATTTTTAAACTTTTACCTTATAATTTACATTTATGAGATATTATATGTAATATTTATATCATAATTTTTACATAACTTTAATAATATCTTATAGTTTGCTATTAGATGTGGGAAAACCATGAGTTTTAAATGGGGAACCCGACGGGGAAACCCGCGGGGAATGCAAACGGGGAAAATTAAGCGGGGACGGGGATTCCCCGATGGGGACGGGGACCCGGCGGGGATGGGGACGGGGGACATTTTCCATCCCCGAACGGGGACGGGGACGGGGGGACTTTTTGCAAACGGGGACGGGGACGGGGAGGTTACTCCCCACCCCGAACCTGCCCCGTTGCCATCCCTAGTGCTATTTGATTTTCAATGGATCCGAGCTGAATCATGAATTGAGCATAAAAATATGCTCGTAATCAACTCATTTTGTAAATGATGCTCAAGCCGAGCTGTTATTGAGCTAAATTCAAGTCAAGCTTTAGCTCATATATATAACAACCGTAACCTTAACTTATTGTTTATTAGATCGCGTTTCCTATACTTATTTAGTTAATTTTTTTTTCGGATATTTGATTTATATATTTATATTTCTTTTTTTAGACGCGAAAAAAATGATAGCGTTTTATCATAAACCGATAACATTTTATCTTAAAATAACATAATTTATTATCGTATTACATATAACTCTTTATGTCAATTTAATTCACAACTATATCGTACATGTATAATTGTGCCCCTCCTTTGAAATTTTCCTGGCTCCGCCACTGAGGAGAGGGATATGTCACTTGGCATTCTGTGTGGATCCAATTTATCACTTTCTGCATTATATAAATTGTCAGCATGCTTGTATGATTTAAATTCCAGTACTGCATTAGATCATTCATTATTCTAGGTATAGGCGTATTATATGGCCTCAGCGAGGACTTCCAGTCCCGCATGAGTGGCTCGACCTTGACTTGTGGTATAGTTTCAGGTACCCGCTCCCTTTTGCTTGCTGATTCGCTTCTATGGCGGGGTTTCCTCACGGGACGAGAGTGTTAAGAAGATTTCATACATCTTACAACTTGACTTTACAAATGTTTTGGTTTAGTTGGACATTTAAAAACAATGTATATTTATCTTGAATTAAACTCGTTGTCGTCTCTTTTGAGTTTGCTTAGTTGAAATAGGATAGGTCCTCGTGCAGAAGCACATAATATGATTGGATTATTTGACTGTTTTGAGGGTATGAAATCCCATTTTTCTTGAATTATAACATTTAATCCTTAAGACTTAAAAGGGTTATAACTTGAAGAGAATAAATAAACAACTCGTACTTGGATTGCTAAGATCTGACAGAGGGATACTTCTTCCCTCTAAACGTAACCTGGATTTCATAATCTGGGCCGTTACATTACAAATATCATCTTCAACCTGCTGAATAAAATGCTACTTTATGGTGGTATTTGGACCAAGTGAAATAATATAACTTTCAACAATGACAATTTTACAAATACAAGAAAATAAGAAAATTATATGTGACAATTACTACAATAACTCAACGACTCCAAAACAATATTTTGGAACAATATGAATGTAACAATCACACAACCACAAATCCAACCTAGAAAAAAAAAGATGAGGTGAAAAAGGCCCACGGTAAAGCATTACAAAATCAATTTTGATGGCTCTAGGCTCCAATCAAGGGACACAACAATTTGTTTCATCATTCGGGTAGAAACGACTCAATTATGGCCTTTGATAGTTTTCGTTGTGATGATACTTCCCCCTTGATGGCTAAAGTATTGGTGCTCCGGTCTAGTCTAGTCTAGTGATATCTAGAGACCATAACTACCAATGCATCGACATTGAAGGAGAGAGTCTTAAGGTCATGAACTTCATTTTTGACAAGTGAAAATGTCCTTTGGAGATCAAGATGATCATCATGGAAATTCAATAGCTCCTCCAGCACTTTGAATGGTCCTCTGCACACACGTCTTCCGCAAACTTAATTAGGAGCCAGACAAATTTGCACAACTGAGGCGCGCCATAAACTTAACCACTATGTTATCATGTCTTAACCGGAGCTTCTTTTCCTTGTCAAGAAAGATACAATTGGGTGGTAGATAAGTAGGATCTAACTCCACTCATATTCTTACCTTGTATAAAAAAATATAGTTGAAATGATGAGTGTACAACAATTTCTAAATATGCTCGATCAAAATATTACCTGATTTAATTTTGTAAAATTTTAAATGGTGACCGCGAGTTTTAACACTTTTCATGTGATACCCAAACACTTGAACAATTCCACAAAATCACCATGAGTTTTGGACAAATAAGGCCCTGTAAATTCATACAAAAAAAACATAAAGCTTTGTAACCAAAAATAAAGCCGTTGGTAGCTTCGCTTGTGATGATGCTTCCCCCATATAGCTGAAGTTTTGGTGCCCTGGTCTAGTCTAGCAACAGGTAGAGACCTCGACTATCAATGGATTGACATTGAAGGAGACAATCTTACGGTCACGAACTCCATTTATAGCAAGTGAAAATATCATTGGGTAATCGAGATGATTATCAAGAAAATCTAGCAGCTCCTCCAGCACTTTGAGTGGTCCTTCTACACACACATCTATTGTGAAGTCAATTAGATGGCAGACAAAATTGCTCAATTGAGGCACGCCATAAAACATGATGCTATCATGTCATAATCGGAGCTCTTTTTCCTTGTCGAGAAAGATGCAATTGGGTGGTGGCTCAACAAGATCTGACACTACTCAAATTCTTACATTGTATAAAAAAATATAACTAAAATAATTAAATGTAACATAATTTAAAACTTTTCGTGTGATACCTAAATGTTTGAACAATTCCACAACATGACCATGAGATTTAGACAAATAAAGCCCCTAAACCAAAAAGTGCTCTCTCAGTTAAATTCTTCCATTAGGCCATGTACATCGGTGTATATTTCTTCCTGTACTTAACTCATTTTTTCTCTGTCACATCAGCTCAAGTACACTATTTTATCTTTTTTTTTCAATCATGTCCACATCCGTGCACTCTACCTTCATGTCTTTCACCTACTTTTTAATTATTTTCTTTTTGTCTTATTACTGGAAGTTGTATATTCATTTGTTTATTAAATTCTTATTAAAACCTAGTTTGGAGTACAACATTATTATTATTATTTAAATGATAAATTTGTAATGACTAATTAAATTATTAAGATAACATACAACGTTTAAAAAATTATTTAAAAAAATATTTTTCTATTTTTTAATTAAATATATTAAATTGGATGTCTATAGTCAGATAAAATTCAATTCTATTTAGAAATAATTTTTTAAAAAATATTTTATACACTAAAAATTAACAAAATAGATTTTAAAATAGATTAAACAACCCATATATGCAAGTTGGAATACACCCCTCTATGCCAGTGGAGCCCACCCAAACATGTGTCGGCCAACTATGATATGATTTTGGTTGAAAAGTGAACCAATGAAGAGCAAAGATGTACAAGCCTTTGTGCTTTTGCAAGTTCAAATATATGATGTACTTTAAATTTTCTTGTTATTATTTTAATATTTGGCAGACGTGACAACTAAGTACAACAAAATTTACAACGCTCCAGATGACCTTAACATTAAAACCTGGCTTCTTAATGTTTAATTTGCATTGAAAAAGCTAAACCCTACTCCCTTTTCTCTCAATCGCGCTCCACTCTATATGATCATACTACATCCGTTTCAAAATATAAGTCATTTTACATTTTAATAGGGCTGTTATTTGAGCCGAACAGCTCGGGCTCGGCTCGGAAAAGCTCGAGTTCGGCTCATTTGTAGAGGTTAAACAAGTCGAGTTTGAACATTATTTTGGTCTCGAATCGAGCCCCAAGCAAGCTCGAAAGCTGAATATGAGAAATTACGATAATACCCATAAGGTTATCAGTATTGGAGGGTTTAGCGTGAAATGGGTTTTGATCTTCATCCTTATTCCCTACCGTCGTTCGCTACTCTTCTTCCCCCTCAGGGTTCGTTCAATCTCTCTCGGCTTCCTTCCCTCCGGGCTCAGGCAGCACCGGTGAATAGCAGCACCACCACGTGACTTAGGTGACGCTAGTGATTCTCTGTTTCGACTTTTTCAGTTGTCTTCATCAGACGTTCCTCGACTCGGACTCGAACTCAGACTCCTCAACACCACACGACAGGTAAGCGTCATTCCCCTTCTTACTCCCTCCTTATTCGATTGTTGTCATATTCCCTGACTCACCAGTGAGCTCCCTCCTTGTTCATCTTCTTCTTCTTCTTCCAGTAGTCAACAACACATAATCTTTTTGCTCTAAGATTTTTAGGTTTGGTGGACGAACTTGTCGTTTAATTTGATTGGATTAATTCATTGATCGATCCAGAGTTTGTTTGTTTGTTTGGGTGGTTTCCAATTAAGCACGTATACATGTAATGTCATAATAATTAATTCGATTTCGAAGGTGTTGCATTTGGTGTTAAGGAGTTATGTGTGCTTCAATCTGGTTTGGTTGAAACTGAATGTTGCTTCTTAGAAGTAAATTGAAATCAAAATCGAAATTGAGCAATTGAAATTTAAGCTAAGTTCGAAACCGAGTTCGAACGAGCCAAACGAGCCCAGATGACGAGCTCGAACGAGCTTAGGCTCGTTTGTTCAGCTTGTTCAAGCCTAAACAACCCGAGCTCGAGTTTTCCCCTTGGCTTGCAAGCCGAGCTTGAACACAAAAGAAGCTCGAACAATTTTTGGCCTCAAGTTCCCTCGACTCGTTTTCCATTCGAGCTAAGCTTGAACATGTTAAGCTTGACTCGTTCGGCTCAAATTTCACCCATATTTTTAAAAATATTTTTTAATGTGTTAAAAACTTTATAAAATATCAAAAAAAATTTCAAAATTTTAAAAATAATCTCAAATTTATTACTATTGAGTTTAAAATTATTTTAAAATATTTGAAAAACATTGATATTTCATGAATTTTTTTAACACATTAAAAAATGTGTCAAAAAGTAAAATGACTTATATTTTGAGATGGATATATTATTACCATTCAGAGTGCGATCTAGGGAAGAGGGAGACGGAGAATTATAGGTTAAAAATCCTGTTTGGGTGACTTAAACACCACAAGTAGAAGCAAAACTATAAGGGCCCAAATAGAATATTCGGGTTACGTTTCGAAGGTTGGATACCTTCGTTTGGATCTTGCAATCCAAGTACAGGTTGAGGTTTCAAAACCAAAATGTTAGATGGAAAGAAGGGATTTCAAAACTCTAAAACTGGTGAATGATCTGTTTGAGACCAACCTGTCCTAAGAGTCTAAGTCGTGGAAAATGAGTTTTAGTTCGAAAAGCATGCAACCATAAAACATAATATAAAGTCGCCACGACAGAGCTGGGTCAAAACTAAAACAATACGATAAGTACTAAGTAAGTAGTCTCAAAAGTGGGGTGATGTCTAGCCAGTCTCTCAATCATATATTGCCAAAGGAAAATCCCCACTCATATAGCACAGAGAAATCATAAACCTGCAAACAACCTCTAAAAGAAGAACGGGGGAAAGGAATCAGATTGAAACATGCATGCGGGTTGCGATCACATAGTACACGCTATACCTAATAAAGATGATTCTAATGCAGTATGATAATTAAACACACAAGACATGCTGAAAGTTTATAAAATAATGGAAATGTAGTAAATAGGCACACACAGAATGCCAAGCGGCATATTCCCATCTCTCTTGAATCCACACCTCAGCCGGGGAGGGATATGTTCGTGCCTCAATCGGGGCCGGAATATATGTAACAACATCATCCATATCTACGTCGAGGTTGGAGTACATATATGTATAGAATTGTCCCAACCTACGCTGAGGTTGGGATCCGCACCTACGTCGCGGTGGGATGTAAAATATGCTCACTCTCTCAAGGACTCAAACAGGACCAACTCGATGAGACCGAGCTATCCTCTGACCCTTGTAAAAACTCTAATGACTCACATATAACGACCGTTCTATTTCCGAAAGCATAAAGTAACCAGATGCTCAATCAATTAGTGCAACTTAAGTAGGATATTACATGATCATGCATTTATGCATTTGTAAATACCTAGTATAGCATATGACTACATGCATGAGAGTCCAATCTGAGTAAGCTCCCGATGGAACTTATTTGGAATAGCAAAACAACAATAGTGATATCCGGTAATAGGCAAGCCAGTTCACGCCACAAATCACCTAACAATGAGTGTAATGTATAAGGATAAAGCACATAGGATTCATTTACCACTACACCAAAACTAAGCATCATTAAGTGCACACAAAAGCTTTTCAAAAACCGAATGAGTTTAAAAAACGTCTTGTTTCCAAAGTCAGTCATATTCTCAATAGTGTTCTCATCATCTCTGTCCGATATCTCATTATAGTCCCGATATTTCAATATCCAGTCCAATCTTAGTTCAATGTCATAAATCAAGGTCTAGGTCCAAGTTCAAGTCTGATAGTTAATGTCCGAAAAGTCCAGTCAAAGTCTAAGAGTCCAATTAAAGTCCAAAGAATCCAGTTAATAGTTCAAAGGGTTTAGTTAAACAGTTCGAAAGTCCAAGATCCAACAAGTCAGTTTGGTAAACATCGGTATCCAAAAGGTCGTCCTCAAATCATTAAGTCCAGTTAAATTGCCTTTAGAAGTTATACCTTAAAGGAATCTCGGCATCTCGGTTTTAAAACACAAAACTTCTCAAGAACATTTTCGAAATACAAGTTCTAAAGATCATCTTAGAAATATCTTAGCAACAACAACAACTAGGGTTTTTAAACATCTTTTCAAAGACTTCGAAACCTTTCAAAACCCAAACCTTTTCATCAAAACCATACTTGAAAATATTATAGTAGTCACATAAACAATTATATTTAAAATCCATAACTCATAATCAAATATCCACAATAAACCCGACATAAACCGGTCAAACCCAAAACCGAACTAAAGGCTAAGGGATTTGGGGTAGTTGGCCATGTCTAAAAGCACAGGGCAAGTTTCGCCGCGGCGAGACCCACCCCTTGGGTCCTGCAAAGGAGAGCTCCAGCTTGCCACGAGAGACCCCTTTCGCCGCGGTGAAATGGTCACTTGCCACGGTGAAAGGTCTTCTTCTTTCCTCCTTGTCTTACTTCCAACTCGCCACGACGACAATGGTTTCACCGTGGCGAGATTCGGACATTTTTGCTCATTTTTACCTTGAATCCATCCCATTCTTTCCCAAATCAATTCTAAAGTCAAGCATTACCCTCCCCGACCTTAAAAAACATAAAATGACACAAAAGTAAACCAGAGGGGGAGAGCAGAAGAGGGATTACCCAAGGTTCTTCGAAAAAACTTCAAGGGCTTCGATGGTGGTTCTTTGAGCTTCAAATCGATGAGGAAAGCAATTGACGGAGCCTAGGAGAGACAAAGAAAGAGTAACCAGTGCAACCGAGCTCACCTTGGTAAAACAGGGAAAGGAGGGAGTGAGAGGCTCGAATTGCTCTTCCAGATGATGGTTCAAGCTCTTCTCGACCCTGGAAGGTAGGAAAGTCAATAAAGTTCCACCTTTATGTGGTTTAGAAGGGAAAGGAAGCAAGAAAAAGAGAACGAGGGGGATTTCCATGACGAAGGATGAACATAGCACCTCCTGGGCTCTAACTCGCGGTGGCGAAACCCTCCTAGACTTGCTGGATTGGCATCGAATGGTGGCCGACTGGTTTCTTCTTCACTTGCAGATGAAAAGGAGGAGCTGGGAGGTGGTTTTGGTGTCCTTTGGCTCAAGAAAAACAACAAGAACAAGGTGGTGGTGGAAGATAATGTTTGAAACTTGAAAATGGAGGAAGAAAGGTGGGATTTTTGGGTGTTGTTTGAATCTGAAAAAGAGAGTGGGGATGGAGTGTTTAGGGCTTTAGGTTTTAGATAAGTTTTGAGTGGGTGAGTATGCCTTATATAGGGGTGCAAGAGGATGAGTGAAGATGGTGAGTGTTAGTGTTGTTTGGGCAATGGGAGGAAGAAGACAAAGAAGACAAGAAGGAGAGAGAGAGAGAGAGAAGTGGTCCCAAGGACCCAATTTAAATACACGAAATTCGAATCCCAACATCCGATCACTCAACCCATTTCCCGACTCAAAATTATCAATCGAATTTCCAAACCCGAGAAAGTTAATCCGATGAAATCTAGCTCATGTACTCAAATCTCAAGTCAAAATAGCAGAATTGAAATTTGTCGGAAAATCCGTTCAAAACAATCCCATAACTTATTTTAGAAAGTTTCAAATAATCTAATAGCTCGAGGACTGAAATTATCAACATTTTCAAAATTCTGAATTTTCTCCATTTTAAATCGTCATTCAATTAAAAATATTATTTAAATATTTTCCGGTCTTTGCATCATTCACTTCTAAAAACAAATCTTGTTCTCGAGACTAAAATTCTTTTTCAAAACCAATTAAGTCTTTCTTAAAACATCATGAGACTAAAATTCTTTTTCAAAACCAACCAAGCTATTCCTAAACATGGAACCCAACGAAATCATTCAAACCCAGGTCAAGCCATTTTAAAAACCTCGAATCCGAGAAAATCTTTCAAAAGCCCAAGTTAATCCTTCCTATGTTAGTCAATCAAGTTTCAAAATTCAAGAGGTGGAAAACATCCACCTCTAAGGGCTAATCTTATATTCTCTTCCTAGGTTCATCTTTCAGAATCAGTTTCCACTATCAATCTTAAAGCATCATCGTGCTCAATCCTAAGTCATTCAAAATAATCTCTTGATATCATCGTGCTCGTCGGCAATCATCTCAAAACAATCTCATATCATCTATGTCAAGATACTATCATGTTTAACAAAATCCCAGAATATCATGCACATATCTTTATCATCATAATTAAACTAGGCTATCATATCTCATCATGTTATCAAGCATCTCAAATGTAACATCCTACCAATATCATAATCGCATATTAAAGGTAGCATCCTACCAACATCACAATAGCATATCATAGGTAGCATCATACCAACATTATAATAGCATATCATCACATATCAACAGGCGCATCACCAATCACACTATATCATCATAGATTCTGCGCATAACTACCAGTTATATAAGCAAAATGACATAGAGACATATATATAAGCACAGATCATCAATAAGGCACTACAACACTAGGGTATACTCACTACTAAGTCAAGAGGTCAAGGTAATGTTCACGCTAGGCTCCACGTAAGACGCGAGTAGCTCATCTAAGGTGCCCCATAACTAGCCCGAATACTCTCCTCAGGACGCTCTACCAAGGAATGATCGGCCTTAGAAGGAAGGTCAGAATGGTCAAGCATGTGGCTAATATCGGGAACATAACGACAAAACCGAGACACATGAAAGACATCCTGTACTCCGGCTAAGGGCGGTGTAAAGCTAAGCGACAAGCTACCTCTCCTACCCTTTCTAGAATCATAAAAGGAACCAACAAACCCAGGGCTTAACTACCTCTCCTACTCTCAGTCGTACGTGTGCTCCCACATCGAAGATAATCTCGGTCCTCGTCCCATCAAACTGGTGACTTGCAGCGCCAGTTTGATGGGATCGATCGGGTCAGATTTTGTCAACATCAACGTGGGAGCCACATCAACGTGGTTACCGAGCCTTATTTGTCCCAACCTACCATGCAGAATTGTTAAAATGTTTGTATATCAATGCAGAAAGTGACGATCACTATGCAGAATTTCCCTATAATTTTACACTTATCCTACGAGATCTTGAACAAACCTAAACCAAAAGCATACTCAACAACTTAGCAAAGGAACAAGCAACCAAACTCCAAACTTGTAATAAAATTTCACAACTACAAAATATGTAATTTCCTAGGCATCCAAACTAGCAAAAATGTCATCAACAGAAGAATTCAATATCACATATTGTTTTTCTTTACATCACCGACATACATAACCCATCTCCTCCTACACAGGATGTGATGCATACAAGAGTTCATGTAAACCTTCCTCGCTCTTCTTTGACCCTTCATAGAGCCAAGTCGTGGACTCACCCAAGCACAAACTAGTATTCGCTATTGGTTCAACAAATTCTCCCTCAGACATATAAGCATAGGAGAAGCCAATCCTCAAGGGCAATGCTCTCTTCCATTTTTTTCTGGGAGTTTTTTCTCTTTCTTGGCCAAATGGTTATCATCAACTCTTTTTCCTATTCAAGAAAATATAATATGTGCAGGAATTAATTTAATCACGAGTATGCTAACTTCCAAAACTCAGGCGGTTGGGGTTTCCTTTTTTTTTTTGCAACTGTCGGCTAAATACCGAATTCTCATGTACGATGATGTTCTTTTTTCAGAAGCTGGTATGCCAAATAGCTCCTTCGTTTTCACCACAGCGCTGGTGCACCTCCACCATTTTCTCCACTGATTTGCAGATGCCGCTACAACTCCAATCAAATGATGCAGCGCAAGGGTTTCCTGCTTGGGCCTTCCACTCGCAATCTGTTTCCAAGATATTATCTTTTCTTAGTCTGAACACAAACAACGTCAAGGTGAAATTGACAATTGTCTTTTTCACCGGTCAATTTACCGCCGAGGAAATAATACCTGGTGGGGTTCCACAACAGAGGCTACGCTCATCAATATAATTAACATCGAGGCCTATAAGCCAAGAACCTTAGGAAACATCTTCGTTGGCATATCTGTGAAGAATAGGTCTAACAAATTTCCAAGTCAGTTCAGAACATTTGTAGGTCAAATATAAGTAAACGTCAAGTGTACAACTTACTTGTTTACTGAAATATAGGTGGGCAAATCTTTAGAAATGGCGTATATTTGGCCAGTAGCATGCCTGAAATACTTATTTCCTTCCTCTCCGAATTTCCAGTATTCAGGTTCATGGTACTTGACCCCCCTACACATAATAAGCGTAAAATATCTTAAAATAACAACATCATGTTTGCTACAGATTAAAAAACAGTATCACATGGTTCGCTGTCTCACTTTTGTGCTAGGACAAGTCCTGACTTCATACAACCCATGTATACACGAGGCTTCGATCTATGCCGAGCGAGTGTAGAACCCACCATTCCTATCAAGAATAACAGTCAACGTTTTGATTGAGTATATGGCAACAAACTAAAATTCTTCAAAATATAGGTATTGTATTGATGAGTCAAGATGCACTGTACAAACCAAGATTTATGTGCACATCGTCATCCACCTTGATATAAAAGTCAGCATCATACTTTGCAACAACTGTTGAAAAGTATATCTGCGTTTTGGAGGATAATTCATGATATCCTTCCACATGGTTCTGGAAGGCAAGAAATGAAAATATTGATCAAGAGCATATTACAACATTTTCAACTATAAAGGTAAAGAAGAGAGAAAACATGGAGTTACTTACTCAGACTTCATAGTTAACATACTAAATGATAGTTTTGATAAATATATTTGGCTTGAACTTAGGGGACAAAGCAGAAGGTTATTAAAATTGCTTATTTTTCTCCACTCAACAAAATTGTTTGATATTTCACTCTAATGAGTGCATAATCTTCATCATAATATATAAAAGATGGGATAATCAATGAACTAATCCAACATAAGAAGGCTAGCAAGAATTAGAAATGGCCAATACATTCTTATTTTTCTTTTTCCAATATTGATCGGCTAGTGGTAAGCTATGTGAAAAAAATGAATAAAAGGATTCAAACAATCTTCATTATATATCCAACCAAGTTAGTTTTACATTTTTGTTAAGAAGCAAGTATAGAGTTGATGCAGAACAGAAAGAAATGGTTATTGAGAATGTGATAAACTGATAATATATACTCAGTTCATGGTTCACCATATCATAACCCGTTGAACCCGATGAAGCACCGCTTCTGCATTTAGTAGATGTTGTTGTGATGTTTTGACATGTAAGATTATGTATTCTTACTATTAGATGCTAGAAAATCAACATGTCACACACTTTGTAACCTCATGTGTAGCAAATTGCCATGCTAGAGCACATGACTAGCCCCTTCACTTACCCTCATGAAAAATAGAAGTATAAACTAAATTTATGCAATATTCTAGCTCTCATATCAATTTAACTAACAACATTTACAGGTAGGACATACCAGTCGGAGAAAATCCTTATGTTGTGCCTCCTCGGCATCGATTGCTCGATCTAAAACACCTCTAGGACTTGCACTAGCAATAAAATATAACAAAACCAGTCAAGCGAACATTCCTAAAGTGTATGAGGAAATGAGTGGTTATTACAAGAGTAGAATCATACCTATGCCCAATAACAAAACACATTACTATTCCTTTTTCTCTCTCCAGTTTTTTCAATTCCTCACCTAAAACACAGGAAAACCAAAATAAATGGAAAAAGACCTAAACATATGTATAATGATGCTTTGCGATGGTTACATAGTTCACAGTTGTCTCTCAGTTCCAAAACAAACCTCGAGGCATCCATGTTTCCCTAATGGAGTCCCTGCGCTTTCTGCTCCTAAATGCAGTAATAATCCCCAAAACAAAGAAAACCTTTGGGCGTTCCTTCAATTGCTTAGTTCCAGTATCAGTAACATCTAAGGAGGCTTCGTCCTCTTCAACTTTTGAAGATCTAGCAGTAGCTAGCTCCATCTCCAAAGAAGAAATAGTTTTGTCCAGTGTCCTGAAGATGTTCATAACTGCTCCTTCATTTTTTTCTTTAAAAAAGAATTTTTCATAAACTCAAAGAAGATTCTTATAATGCTACAAATGATATGCAAAGTGAAAAAAACAAAACGTGAAGATGCAACGACATAAGTGGATACAGGAACTTACATAATTGCACTATGTGTTTGAGATACTTGAGAAAGGATGTCAATACCCTGGGTAGAAGCTTCCTGTTGAGTACAACATGTTAATATAAGGATAATGGAAGCAAACACTGACATTCATTCAACTTGCCTTCTTTTCACAATTAATTGTTGGTTGCTCTTTTTGTTGATGCTTCTCAAATAGCAAAGATTCGCTCTCTGTTCCACTTTCATCAGCAGCTCTCCATAACCTAGAAATGAACTAGTTTGTAGTCAAATGGAAGCAACAAAAAATATACACTCCAAAAATATGTTTACAATCATTTGCTAGCTCCTTAAAAGTTTCATAATATCTCTACTTAATGCGTCCTTAATGGTGCGACAAAACCATAAAACATCCCTTAAGTGCCAAAAAGACGTTGGTAATCACACTAGTTTTTTACCTCATATCTCAGAGATAATGTCCTTTGATGAAGAAATAAAGGGTTATGAGCAAACAGGGATCCTTCACAAGATTGCATCTTCTTATAACATCTTAACTATCAATTATTAGTATGTACATCTTTCACCTACATTAAGCTAGACCGAAAGCACCTGGAATACACAACTAGAAACGTATCAACAACTTTAGTTGAAATTTCCCTTTCAACTAAAGTATGAAGGAGATGAACAAAGATCATATCATAATCATATTTCAAGAAGATCAACCACGAGTACCTTCCACCAATGGAGTGAAAAGACCTTATGGTCTTTTTTGAATTCAAGAACACTGTGATTGAGTTTCCTAATTAGATCTTATGGAGGTGTTAGGAGGTTAGAAATGTTACATTTATAATTCATGTAAGAAATGTAGAATGAATTCTTAAAAAATGTATGAATAAATAAGATATGCCTAGATACTATATTCTATGGATTTAAAAAATCAAATTGATAGAGAAGAAGCATCATAAAGATCAATTAACTTGTGTAGGATGGGTACTATCTAAATAAGGTACATGATTAGAAAGGAATGTCGATAAAAATAAAAAGTCTAAAAATGATTGATGGCTACAAAATGTAGAAGTCTACATTATGCTTGAGCGTTCACTATGTCATTTTGATCATAATGTTTGCTTAGGTGTGCATTATTGGTCCCAAATAAATCAACAAAATTGAAAATGCTAGAGTAGATGGACAATTTAAAACGAAAAAAGTAATATATCTATAGAGAAACCATAATAAAATTTCTCCCAATCTCGAACACCCCGAACTGATTCAGAAGGACGTGTTGTAGTCACTCGTGAATGATTAAAATCAATAACACCGTAAGTCATAATGATGAATATCCATTTTCAGAAGTGTCTTAGAAACTTGAAATGCACCTCATATTGGTGAGAACCATTACAGTCAAGTGAAGAGATCGGAAGTAATAAATAGAGATCTACAACAATTAGAGCACTAGAACAACAAATTAGGGCAACATGAAGTGGAGAGAGAAGAACAAACCTATTGATAAAAATGACTCCCAAGAAGAAGCTAATGACACATAGAAGCGTAACCCATCGAGTAGAGACTCCGTGTCCAGGTTTGTGTAGCCTGGTACCGAGAAGCGAACCCCTCATTTGGAGCGGATTTTGAAGAAGAAGAACAAAATATGTCGTTTTCCCCTGTTCTTAAGATTGTAGATATCAATTACTTGATGCCATTGTAAGCTACGACAATGATTTGGATTTTCGCAAATCGGAGAACTAGTTCGTCATCGAAGATGGAATTTGGATCCTTGAATCGAACTGCTATAGCAAATTAAAAAAAAAATCAAATACGATGGGAAGAATTAAAAAAATCGAATTGCTTAGGTCTTTGTTTTTCTTCGTCCGAAAATTAAAAAAATCAAATACGATGGGAAGAAGCGTGGAAATGTTTATTTCAGTTTTAATTTGAAGGAAAAGTCTAGATATACACTCGGTGTAAACTGTCGATCTTACACTGCCAGTATAAATGAAACACGTGGACAGAAAAGTTGGAAAAATAAAAAAATGAAGGGGGAATCAAAGTGTCTTCCTTTTCTTTACATTGATCCCCCCATTCAACCCATTCCTACAACTTCTTTAATCAAATGGGCGAGGATGGTACAAAGCATATCAGATGACCTTTCATCTCCTCTTTTGCTCGTTCCCATATTGAACCAGAGAAATCTAAAGTTCAAATTTGACATCTCATAAATCAATTTCATCTTCTCTTATCTCTTTTTCATGGTTGGTGTCGATGGGGGTTAGTTTATGGTTGTGTGGATTTAGAAGGGAGATGTGAAAAGGTTGAGCAGTTCATTTCACCTTTTAATCGATATGTAGAGAGAGGATCCACCTTTCTGCTCCATTTTAAGATGGCACATGAATTGCCACAGTTCACAACGATAATCAATCTTTTTTAACATGACTATGGAGGCCACGATAGTAGATCTGACGACATTGCACTTTAGAGTTTGAAGTTTGCGCCGACAAGTGCCAATGGTGCCTTCATTGCAAGTGACTACCTCTTTATCCATCCAATTGTCGACTCTCATAGCTAGATCATGACTGGTGTTGATGGGGTTACGTTTATGGTTGGGTGGATTTAGAAGAAAAATATCATATGCGTTCTAGACTGAGGATAGAGGTGATAGAACATGGGATGTGTAGGTTAGGTGCATTTGCAGCAATGGGTTCTTGTACATATCATTGGGCCCTTTTCAACTTCTCTGTTTAAGACAAATATTGAAAACTCTTTTATACGTGGCTACATTTTGTTGGAAGTGTAACATTATATTTTTACACTAGGTGTAAATGTATCACAATCCTAATTTTAACTCGATAGATCAGTTTCGTGAGAAAGTCGACTTTTTTGCCCCCCCCCCCAAAAAAAAACTAATAAATACAGGGTATAAAAACTGACCTTACTAATTTTATTACCGATAATGCTCCTGCTCTGTTCTGCTGAGGGGCTGAGGTGGGACATTTCATTATTATTATTATTATTATTATTATTATTATTATTATTATTATTATTATTATTATTATCAAAACTTGTGATTTTACATTACAAGGACTTGTTTGTAGACCTGGCCAAATACTGGCTAGCCTGCCTGGCCCACATAAATGGGTAGGTATGGACACCATGTGAAGTTTAAGTGGGTCACTAAGTCTGGCCCGCACTTGCAATTGGATTGTGAGTGAGAATATAGATTTACCCATTGCGGACTATTAAGCCCGCAACAAGTACCGGCTATTGTATATTACAACTCGTGACCCTCCCCTTATACAAATTACTATGTATTTTATAGCAGTATAAATATACTATATATATATCAAGTATACTCATATTGCGGGTGCCCGTAGGCCGCCCGTGCTCGCAACACCTAGCAGGCTTGGACATGAACTCTAGCCCATGAAGCGAGCTTAGCCCGACCGACACCCGCAAGACCAGGACTAAATTTGGGGAAAAGTCCATCCCAAGTCAGGATTGTGCCCATGTTTACCCGGGTCTACTTGTTTGTTTTATTATTAGTAGGGCTGATATATAAGCAATATGAGTTGAGGAGTAGGGTGATCAAGCTTGACTCATATTCAAATGAGCCGAGCTTGAGTTCAATTTGAAAACTAGCCTAAGAAGTCGCTCAAGCTCGACTTGCAAGCAAGGGAAGCTCGAGATCGTGAGCTCGCATATATTCAAGCCGAGCTTGAGTTTATGTACTCGATTTGATTGTTTGGTCATTTAAGTGATGCAAAATTAAATTATAAATAGAGCGCCAATGACATTACACTTATTGTTATGATAGCATTCAAAATACACGACCTTAACAAAGTAAGCTTAAACCACATTCAAAATACAAGCCAAAATTACAAACAGAAGTCTCGAAACACAAGTTAAACATTACATTGAACAACAGATAACAACAACAACATGTGAAATGAAGAAAAAAAAATATAACAACAATTTCTATAGCAGCAACAAAGGGTGCAACAGCTGAAACACAACAAAAATAACATAAGCAGCAAAAATAACATAAGCAGCAGCTAAAACAACATATGCAATAGCTAAAAAAATATTGTTACATCCATGTCTAATGAAAAAAAAACTGTAGTTGAAATGAAGAAAAAAAAACGCACAAATTAAATGAAAGCATACCCAAAATCTCTCGAATTCAGCAAAGAAGTCCTAGAGCTCAATGAAATGAATATTTGGGTTATATTTTACAATTTCTAATTTTTTTACCCAGAGTCGTCGTTTCTCTAGTCTTCATCTGGGTCTCTTTTCTCGCCAGACTCTTCTACAATCTGGTAACCATCGCCGCCCTCGTCTCTCTCTCCGGCCTCGTCCTCGTCCTCGTCGCCGTCCATCGCTCCGTCCTCTTCCTCGTCTCTCGCTCTCTCCGTCCTCGTCTGCACACCTCACCACACCCTCTCTCTCGCCTCTCTCGCTCGCCGACTGCACACCTCACCAACCCAACTCCTCCCGTGCCTTTGCCTACGCACCTCCGACTGCCGCCAGATCCACCGTCGCTGCAGTTTTGGTCTAGCCGGACCTCCGTCACACCATCGCCAGCTCACGAGGTTTGTGATTTCTCCCGCTCTCTTTTTCTCTGGAGCGAAGATCCTGATTGCGATCGAATTCGAAGTCAATCCAGATAAGTGATTTGGATTCGGATTCCGTAGAGCAGTGCCTCAAAATCTTGTGATTTATCCAAACCCTAATTTGATGGAGTAGATAATCTGGAAGTTTTGGCGTTTGTTTTCTTCGATTCCTTGTACCTGCTTAAGTATCTACTTTCTGCTGTTTGACCTAGATTTGTAGTGTATCGATTTATCGGTTGCCTCTGTGGGATTTTCTCAGAAAAATAGGATTTTACTTGATTCGTCATACTCTGTTACATCCTAATCCTTTGTCCCTTGCATTAGTGTAGGGAGATAAAATGATAAATTTTCCTTAGTTACTACTGTCATTGCTAATAGGCAGCATGTATATTGCCTTACTAGATAGGGGTTTTGTATATGATACCTTCAGTTGGGATTTTAGAAGCTCAACTTGTTGGACATTTCATTTCCTTGAAACCTAATCTAAGCAAAGCTGTGAATTTATCAGCTGGGACTGATTAAGTTGCTATAATAAGTGTTCTACTTTCATGGAAACCAATATCTATTCATTCACATATAGTATTTTATTTTTGGTGATCATTGTACTTGAATTCAGCTTCCTTCATCTCTTCACCTGAACATCTGCTATGCGATTTCTTGTGTGAATAGCGAATTATTCAGCATATTAAAGGCAAGTTAATAGTATAATACTATAATGTACTTGGCTTACTAATTTGTAAGCTGATGAAGTCTATATAAAATCCATTTTATTTCTACTTGAATGTCATAATTGTATCTTCTTCCTTCTCGTGTCCTTCTCCCCACCTAAGTGTTGGAGAATAAAAATAATAGTAATATATGAGGTAGAACATGTAAAACACTGAGATCTTATTATAATTGAAAGTCACATTTATTCTGCAGTTCAAGACTAGCCCTGCCTGGACCAGAGGAGAAAAATATAGTCACTTCAAATAGCCTAGGTGATACCAGCAGGAATCCATCCACAGGTGTTTGTCCATCCATACTTGAATGTCATAATTGTATCTTCTTCCTTCTCGTGTCCTTCTCCCCACCTAAGTGTTGGAGAATAAAAATAATAGTAATATATGAGGTAGAACATGTAAAACACTGAGATCTTATTATAATTGAAAGTCACATTTATTCTGCAGTTCAAGACTAGCCCTACCTGGACCAGAGGAAAAAAGTATAGTCACTTCAAATAGCCTAGGTGTTTGTCCATCCATAGGTGTTTGTCCATTGCCTCTGCATGCCTTACAGGATGTGACACCTGAAGAAGCAATAATTGTGCACAAGACATGTGAACCTATAGTTCAAGAGCCAACTTCACCAGAACCAGAAAGCACAGAAATTTCAAAGATTCTTGACATTGAGGAAGCATTCTATGAGGATTCTGATGAAATTTCAACAATTAGGCTGAATGTTGAAGAGTTCACACAAAATTTGCAGAATTTCATGCAAGAAAATATGGAACTCCAAGAAGGTGATTTTTCAAAGGCGTTGGTTGCTTTTGACCCAAAAGCTGCATCCATCCCTACACCTAAGCTAAAGAATGTGAGTCGGCTAAGGACGGAGCACCAAGTATAAGCTTAACTTTTCCATTTCTACTGCAATCATAATATGGTACACCACAAGAAACATAATCTAACATCCCCTCAAAACTATATGTTAGATATATATGATTTCCTTTGTCAAGGACCTTTTTCAAGCATTCCATCTAGGGTGATTCAATATACCAATAGTTGGAATCGCTTGGTTCTGATCTTAACAAACAGGCTATCATTCAAGCCATTGTGACACTGGGAGGCCTTACAACAATCAATATTATATATTTTGTGGATCTAAGACTTTTCAAGCATATTACATTAGCTTACTATCTGTCTTAATTTAATGTAGGTACCAGCTCCCAGATTCGCACCTTCTGTTGAAAGGGGTATGTCATTCCACATTTCAAAATATGCAAAGAAGGATTTAGCTTTGATTTAAACTCATGTATTTGGTTTGACAGCTTGAAAAACGAGAACCTAATGATCCAAGCCCATACCTTCTCGCCATATGGACTCCAGGTATGGCTCTGACCTGATAGTCACATATGATAAATAGTTATTGTTTAGGATGAAATACGAGCTCTATTGATTGTTATACAAGATTATACTCAACAGAGGACCTATCTCACCACCATATAGATGCACAGAAGAAAATACAAAAACAACAAAAGACTACAGAGAGAAGGCATGCCGGTCCGGCACAACCTAAATAGCAATGCATCAATGAGTGGATGAGGGACATCCTGTTAACTGTGTTAATATGAAGAAAACAGAAACACTATCTAATAGCTTTAGATTCGTTAATTGATTTAGTGCAATTTCAATCATTAACATAAAGTTACTAAATAACAGGTGAAACTTCAAGTTCCATTCAGCCACCCGAAGGAGTATGCAATTTCCATGAATCAGGACAGTTGTGCAGTGAGAATGCATGCTTCACATGCAGTAGCGTAAGAGAATCAAATGCACAGACAGTCAGAGGAACACTTTTGGTTAGAGAACTTCCCAGATAAATTTATAAGATCTAGCGTCAAAAAAGACGATGATAGTTTATCATCTTGCTTGCTAACAATGGCAAGATACATTTGCAGATGCCATGTAGAACTGCTATGAGAGGGAGCTTTCCTCTCAATGGAACATATTTCCAAGTTAATAAGGTATTCTCTGATTCTCTGTGCTGTTCTGCATCGAATGTCAACTTAATATCAAAGTTAAAAATTTTCAATTTAGACCTCATTCTTTTTTAATGTTCTATGCAATGCCTGATCATAAGAGTCAGTAGAGGAAACTGACTCCTGATGACCTTTTCTTGTTCTTCAATAACCGAGCATGCCTGGCACTTGACAACATGTTTTTACTATCCAGGTTTTTGCAGATCACGAATCTGAGTCTCTTTACAATCAAATACTATATGCATTTTTTTTTTTTTACTATCATTCTATAATCTTGTGTAACTTTATCACATACAAAGTTGTATACTTTATCTTTGATCTTGACGGTTAACGAAATGCTAGAAATTTAGGAACAATTCTTAGTTTTAACTTGTTTCAGACTGAGCTTTGGTGGGCAATCTTCATTTTGCAGGCATTGCAACAACTGGAGTGCAAAAGGGTCGATGTGAGTAGCAGAAAGTAGTTGAAGAAGCTATGGTATTTTTTCCGTTTTAAAGATATTTAGTATGTTGGGAGCATTCTAAATCTGTAGAACAATAGCAAGTATGATTTCTGTTAGTAGGTTAGACTTTGGTTTACCGAAGGACACAATTTAGATTGTAATATTGTAATGAACTATTTTTCGATGTAATCTGGAAGTTATGGTTAGTGTTGTGGACAAATTTTGTACTTGTGTGTTGGAAGTTTGGCCAACCCCTACGTACAGGTAGTATTACAAAAAATTAAAAAGAATATTTTAAAAACCGGACATAATTATATAGCCCGGATATACAAAACCGAATTATATATATAATAATTTCATGCACTAATCTACTATCACGGGCGAGGATCCGTCATATATGCCCAATATATTAGAAGGGATCACACCTAATATCACGGATGTCCCTAGAGGGAATCCGTGATATTAGGGGGTGTTCGGCGCGGGTTTTTAGGGGATTGTGTGTATTATTTCATAATACAAACCAGATTTGTGAACAGTGGAACGGGTGTTCGGCGCAAGCTTCCCCCAGATCTGGAGATGGAGATTCAGGAGATTGTGGGAGATTATTTTGAAATCTTGATGGAGGTAGATTCCGGAGATTGTGTGCGGATTGTGTTTAAAGAGGGCCGATTTTGCCCTTGTTGTGGTAAGTTGTGTCTTTTGCAGCAGATCTGGGTTGGAGGAGCCCCGCGAGGAAGGAGACGATCCGGAGGACAAACGCCATTTCCGGCAACAAGGTACGAATCTCTCCTCTCCTCTCATCTCCTGTCCATTGATCGTCTTTGGTGGGGTGGGTAATGTGGGGCGGCGGCGGAGCTCCGAAACCTGGTCATTTCCGGCAACAGGGCTGTCGATGGGGTCCATAGACGGAGACACGCAGTGCATTCCGGTGGCTACTGTCCTCCGTAAATCTGGTCCCAGACATCTTCAATGTCCGGAGGTATGCACTTGTTCTTTAGTTTACGGAAGTCTTCCTTTTCCTACAAAAACAGTTGACAGATAAGGGTTAGATTATTCGCGTACATGTACTGCAGTTTATTAGAGGTATGTAAACACCACAATGAACAACTCTTGCAAACGAAAGAGTATCTGACATTTCCGCTCCCACCACTCATCGCTTGCCTTGATGCAACCTTTTTCGTAGTCCCACCCTAACCCCGTCTCGCCGTGCTTCAAATCTTTCCAGGCCTTCCACCTCTCCTTCATTGTCGCATGTTTGTTCTTCAGGGTGTTGCTTCCACACTTCTGCCCTGTCAGCTCCTCGAACTGGGTCGTTATAACAACCCAACTGAACCCCTGATCGCGGCCGTATTTTCGCTGATACCCAATCAACAAATCCAAATACTGTTTCATTAACGTAGGAGTCCACTGGAACGGTGTTTCTTTTGGGGCTTTGGTTTTTTTGCCCTTTTCAGCTACGGGGGGCTTGCCACTCGATGCCATGGTTGCAAATCGTCCTCAACTGAATTCCCCAAACCAAAAAAAAAAACACACGAAACCACATATTCAACCAAACTACAAACACGAGAATGCATTTATGGCAAACGTTAACGTTTGTAAAGGATACGGATATGAACAATGAAACGGAAAATTCACCCCCTAATTTCATATGTGTCCAGACTGCATACGGGAACTCCCTACCCAACCCTGAGTACTATGTTCCCGCATAGCATCTTAATTTAATTCAAATTGGCAGAGGCCATTCAACGCATACCACCATGACATAAATGTATAGAAGAATCACAGAAGAATCACAGAAGATTCACAGAAGATTAACCGAAGACATCCGTCATTCAAAGATAAACACACCAACATTTTTACAGCAGAAGAACAGATTTTTTTATGAAGAATTATACATATATTCAGTTCACAGAAACCCTGGAGATCAGTTTTTAATGCAACCACTCCGTCACTCCTATTCAATCCACCCTACATGATCAAATTACACTTGCAAGCTCCATACATAAATTACTCTTCCAGTTACAATTCCATACCGAACAAAGCTAAATCAGTTGAAATCAGTTCAATTATAAATTTCTCCCTCCATCCAATTCATACGGGTGTTGTTCAACTTTCTAATTGGTTAGGTTCAAGTTTTTCAACCATCATCGTTATTGTTACTAATGAATTGTTATGCGCAATTTCCTTTCTGGTGTTGACAGTGAAAATTGAGGAACAAATATATGTCATCAGCTTACAGGGAGGTCTAATCTCAGTCGCCAGCAACTCCCCCTATTTCGAAGCCTGTCCGGAGCCACCCAATCGCACCACCGTGCCACTGGTTCCGACTAATCGGCTCAGGTGAGGAAACCCCCAATTCAACCTACCTATATCCTCCACTGTAATGCAATCCCTAATTCACAACTAGAAATTCACAATTTTCAGCTATCACACCCCCACACATACTCATTCACAACCAAACACATACACCACGGTGACTGAAGTGACAACGACGTCGGAGAAATCGTACCTTAGACACGCCGGCGAGGGAGACGTGTGTAGCTTCGGGTCCGCTTCCTCCTACAGCAGACTGAGGCGACAGTGCGAGGTGGAGTGGGGGGCTTCTTCACGCCGGTGGTGGCGGATCTGGTCGGGCCTTCTAGTCGCCGGATCTGCGTACCCTCGTCTTCGCAAATCGCCCGTCGAGCACAGCTGCGTGGCAACTTCTGGAACGGGTGGACGCCTGTGGGAGAGGAACTGTATGAGGGTAGGGCCGCAAATTTTTATGGGGCATTTTTGTCATTTTGTCACTTCTAAAAACCCCACAATCTAATGCCTACCAAACACCTTTCGGAGATTTCCGTAAAAAATAATCTCCATCCCCACAATCTCATTAATCTACAAAAAATAATCTCCATCTACTCAAATCTACCAAAATCTCCTTAATCTACATAATCTCCATCTACTGGCAAACACGGCCTTAGACTCTAAAAAAATATAAAACACCTCTAATATCCCGGGCGTACCCATTGGCAGATCCGTGATATTAGAGTGTAATATGAAAAATAATAGACCCTAATATCACGGGCGTGTCAAATAGAATATCCGTGATATTAGAGTGTAGTATTAAAAATCCACCTAATATCACGGGCGTGCCTATTTTCATATCCGTGATATTTGATTGCCATGCCTAATAGCCCACCGAGGGGAAGCCCGGGCGTGTCTTCAGATATATCCGTGATATTTGGCTCCAAATATCCGTGATAATAGAGCTAATTTGTACTAGTGAATGTAAACATTAATCTCTTTTTTAAATGGCTTAACAATCGTCTTTCTGATGAACCAATGCTTAAATTCTTCCCGGTGTTCGTCAATTGCCATCTAAACACCCAGTTTAGCTGGAAGCACTTCCAATTCCTCCCATCGCATAACTTCCATCCTTGGGAACATAGTAATTGAAGAGTGTGTGTAATTCACACATAACCAACTGACCCTTTTTTCAACTTCCACTTCTCCATATAGTCTTCCAAACACATACATAACCCGTATGATCTTGTTTAGAGAGTCTAAATTAAACATCAGCTATGATCATGAGAAGATTGGACTCATCCCATATCAAATTTGTCTTTCATCTTTGGAACCATGACCCTCGTGAACTCTCTTTCATCGTTAGCCCATTCATCCAAGATATTGTGAATCTTTCAAATTCCAAGGAAACACAAATTTGAAGTTGTATAATCATGACTAAAGGAGATCTTAGTAACTTTATCAAAGACATATAAGAACTTGCAAACATCTCGTGCTATTTCCTAATCCTCTTTGGACAATAATTAAGAAATGAAGTATCTTTAATTGCATACTTGTTCAGTGCTTCGCATCGAATCCAAGTAAGCCTTCTTGATGTGAATGACTTCAATTCATTTTTACTGCATTTTCAGAACTTTAACATGGCAGTGTTCAACATTAACGATTGCACATTTACATCTTACGATATGGTGCTTCTAGGGCTACAGTTTGAAATTTTTTTGAATTTCATTACTTTTACGACATCATAAAATGAAGAAATAAGGTTGATACAAAAATGTAAACATGAATTTGTTACAACTTATTACATCATTGAAGAATTACAAACAAAACTATTTAACATAGTGTTATGTGTGATATAATATGTATGAATTTGGTCTCGAGCTCATAAGATATGTATAATAGATTACATGTTACGCAAAGGAGAAATTCTTTTACAACAAGAGATGCTGAACCATGGAAGGATAAAACAATGGAAGAATCACACAAAATCGAAGTGTAGGGGAGTAGTTAAGAGGAAACACTGCTGTGGAGAGCCACCAAAGATGCGTAAACGCCATCTTGGATACGAAGGAGAGTTTCATGCTTTCCTTTCTCTACAATGACTCCATTTTTCACCACTGCAATAAGATCTGCATTCTTAATGGTAGACAACCGATGAGCTACCACAATTGTAGTCCGGTTTGCCATGACTCGGTCCAGTGCGTCTTGAACCACTCTCTCAGATTCAGCATCTAGTGCGCTTGTGGCCTCATCTAGTAGTAGTATTTTGGGGCTTTTCACTATGGCACGAGCAATGGCTACTCGTTGCTTTTGTCCTCCGGACAACTGAGTTCCTCTTTCGCCAACTAAGGTATCATATCCCTGCTGCAATGCGCTGATGAAAGTGTGCGCATTTGCCAATTCTGCAGCTTCGGTGATTTCAGCTTCAGTCGCGTTTCCCTCTTTTCCGTAAGCAATGTTGGCACGTATGCTTTCGTTGAACAAAATAGGCTCTTGGCTTACAAGACCCATCTGCTGCCTCAACCACTTTATTTGGAAGTTTTGAATTTCAACTCCGTCTAAGGTGATAAGACCCGAGTCAGGATCATAAAATCTTTGCAGTAGAGAGATAACTGTTGATTTCCCACACCCACTTTCTCCCACTAAAGCAACTGTCTGAACGAGTCAAAAACATCCATCCAAGTTTAGTTTCAACTCACCCTACGTACAAATATAACATAACAAGTACAAGGGGTGTGTGTGCTTGAGATGTTACCTTGCCAGCACGGATAGCCAAGTTGATATCACGGAAGATCTGGACATCAGGCCTTGTCGGATACTTGAAACTGACATGCCTTAGCTCAATCTCTCCCTGGACACTATCCAAAGTTGCTCCTGACTCATCGCTTGAATCTATCTTAGATTCGCGATCAAGGATTGCAAATATGGAAGCAGCAGCACCTTTGGCTTTGCTCGAATCAGGAGCGAAGGTGCTTGATTGTGAAACCCCTACAGCTGCCATTGTCAATGCGAAGAAAACCTAAAAACAAAAAGTACACTTGTTATAGTAGTAAGCAGAGGGTGAATGAGTTTGGTATGAGTTAAGCTCAGGTGTTTCATGAAAGGAGTACTTACCGTGAAAACCTCAGAAAATGTACTTTTCCCTGCCCCAACAAGTAATGCTCCTACATAGAAAACAAGGGCATATACCAAAAACAACAAGGCATTGGAGACGCCAAACCCGATGCCACTAACCAGTCCGAGCCTTATGCCTGACTTCCTTGGTCCTTCGCATTTGCTCTCGTATAGTGCAATCACTTTGTCTTCTGCGCAGAAGGAAGCAACTGTTCTTATGCTTCCAACTGCATCATTTGCAACTTGACTTGCGCCTTCATATTTTTTCTTCGCATCTGCACTAAAGCCTGTCATGAACTTCACCTGGACAAAGCCATTGAGTCCGATGAGAGGTATCATTGCAAGGATAACCAACGCAAGCATCCAGTTGGATGTGAAAGCGATCAATAAGCCCACTGCAGCGGTTGCCATATTTTGGACAAGCAAACCTAAGGCATCCCCTACGAGACCACGAACTGCTGCTGCATCAGCAGAAAGCCTTGCACCAATTGCACCACTCGAGTTTTCTGGCTCATCAAACCAACCAATCTCCATGTTAACCACTTCCGTGAAGCACATTGATCTAACCCTTTGTATTAACCTGCCACCGGCTACAGCAAAAAAGTAGGTGCGACCTGGATATGCTAATAGTGTTCCAACACCAAGGACCACAAACATTACTGCCCAAAACCCGGAGTCCTTCTTAAGTTTGTCGTGTGGCTCGTAAAATATTTTGATTGCACTTGAAATTAGGATTCCAAACACTGGAAATATGCATCCATTCGCGATGGCAGTTATCGCACCAAGAAACAGTATGGGAATTTCAGGTTTGTTGAGAGCTGCAAGTCGTGTAAGGGATACTTCCGGATGAGCTTTGCTTTCATCAGAGGTTTGCATTTCAGTGTCATTGGCTTCTCCTGACGTGTGTGCTATGGTTTCTGGAGCATCAACGCCTATACCAAACATAAATGACAATGTACGTCGAGTGCTTCCTGATCTCCCTGAGGACCCCCTGCTCAATGATCTCATTGAAGTCGCTAGTCGCTTGCTATAAGACTTGTATATTTCTGCCTTCTCCGACTCTTTTCTGTTTTCTTGCAATCTTATAAGCTGAGAATATGCGCCTTCCGGATCCTTGAGCAATTGTGAATGAGTCCCTGAATCATTCATGACATTCATAGTCTTAGAAAATATGCAAGTTTGTTGAAAGACGACCACCTACTTAGGGTTGACGTTGCAAAATGTTAGCTGATTATGAATAATAAATGTATAAGCTTACCTTTCTCAACAACCTGTCCTTGATGAATAACAGCAATGGTATCAGCATTTCGTACTGTGCTCAATCTGTGAGCAACTATAACAGTTGTTCTATTGACCATAATCCTGTCTAACGCATCTTGCACAATCTTCTCGGATTCTGCATCAAGTGCACTGGTGGCTTCATCAAGAAGTAAGATTCTTGGGTCTTTCAAGATAGCTCTTGCTATGGCGACTCTTTGCTTTTGCCCCCCTGACAATTGTGTTCCATGTTCGCCAACTAAAGTGTCAAGCCCCTACAATAATATTAATAGTGAAGGACAAGATTATATTCGAGTTGTTGAGGATAAAACTGAACCAAAAAAATTGAAGAGATGCATCTTTTGTTGTTGTTAACGTACCTGTGGGAGTTTATCGATAAATTTTGCAGCGTTTGCAAGCTCTGTTGCAACTTTAATCTCGTCCTCTGTTGCCCCGTCCTTACCATATGCGATGTTTTCTCGAATGCTAGAAGCAAATAAAACAGGTTCTTGGCTGACAAGGCCAATCTTCTTGCGGATCCATTTAAGTTGGAAGTCCTTCAAATTTATACCATCAATGAGAACTTGACCAGCTTGTGGGTCATAAAATCTCTCTATAAGACTAACAACTGTCGATTTTCCACTCCCGCTTTGTCCAACCAAAGCAGTAGTTGTTCCCCTAGGGATGGTGAGTGAAAATCCCTGGAATATCGGCTCATCTGGTCTAGCTGGATAAGTGAAGTAAACGCCTCTTAACTCGATGTCACCATGGATGTCGTCTAGTACTTTCCCACCCAAGTTAGATGTATCGATCTCTGGGTTTCGGTTGATTGTCTCGAACATCTTGTATGCTGCAGCCTTCCCTGCTGCAAACGCACCCAAGCATGGGGATAAGGCGCCCATTGACCTAAAATGATACAAAATCGTCATGATCTCTTATCTTTTGGCATATGCATATATATATATATATATATATATATATATAGAAGTTGGATATTTAGCATGAAAAAACATTTTGATTGTACTCACATGGAACCAGTCATGACAGCGATAATCACATTGAGTACAGTACCCCCAGTATACCCTTTATCAATGATCAATTTAGAGCCAAACCATATAGCGAAGCCATAAGTCACGAAAACGGTGCACATAAGAGCTCCAAGGCCTAGACCAGTTGCCAGTCCCTCATGAACACTAGTATGATACGCACTTACAATGGCCTCATTGTACTTGTTGACGGCATGCTTCTCCCCAGTGAATGATACAACCTAGGTTAATTATTCAAAATTTTGTTAAGAGAGACCACCATCACAAAAACAACGAACGGAACTAATACATTCTATATAGCCAACTCTTTGTACTCACAGTTCTAATGGCGCCTATTGTCTGCTCTACAATAACAGATGCCTTGGCGTATGCAGCTTGTGTTTTCGCTGATGTTTTTGATATTGTGATGCCCATTGCTGTACCGGCGGCTACAACAAGAGGGATGCATGCTAGCAAAACAAGGGTGAGGAACCAACCTTGGATAAAGGCTATGAGAAACCCTCCAATGAATGTTGATAGTATCTGTATGGACTGCCCAACCTAGAGTCGATACCCCAAGGGCTATAGTGTTAGATTTTGGAAACAAAATTAAAGAAACAAACAATCAGTTCGTTAGGCTTTAACTGTTACCTTCTCACCCATGGCGTCCTGTATTAGGACAGTATCTCCAGACATCCTACCAACAACTTCTCCTGTGGTTGTTTCTTTGTCAAAGAAAGCAACATCTTGTCGTAATATGGCTTTCAGATACAGGTTCCTTATCCTTGCAGATTGTCTTTCTCCGGTGATCATCCAGCACGTCACCTCTACCCAAGAGGACATACAAGGATATATTGAACAACAATCTCATCAGTTTTATTAAATCCTCTACAAAAACCCTCAAAAGATTTACAAAAAAAAAAGTTGCTAGGATTAATCTCGTGTGTAACACTTACGAAGACCAGCTGCTACTGCAACTCCAGCAGCCAAGTACACGAATTTGAGGGACACCTAGGAAAAAGACCTCATGTCAGGACTCCGAAAGCTAGAAGAACGAAGGAGGTATTAGATCATTGTAAGTAAGAATTAAGGTTGTACCGCTGCAACAACGTGAATAACGTGTTTCGTGTTCTGGTTTTGGCCGAAAGCATTGGTGAGTTCACCAAAAAGTACGGTCATGAGGGGCATGCTGACACCATTGCCAACTGCACTTATGGAACCGATGAACATCAGAAGTTTGTCAGTTGCATCTGCAAAGGTGAAGAGCTTCAAGAAAGGGACAGATTCATGGCTTTTGTCCTTCTTTGAAGGCTTCTCCATTTCCATCTCCAATGGAGCTGCCTTGATAGTTGAATTCGAATTCAACACCTCTTCTTCCATCTCCTTTTCACCACCAGGCATCTTGTCACTGGATCCACACCCCCAAGGAAAAGTAATGTTATCAATCGGAAATCACAAATGCGAGTTTCATCAATCAAACAGGCCCCTTGGGATGTAAGTTTGAAAGAAAATTCAATCTGCAATGCAGAGGTTGCAGAACACTTGGGATTTTATGCAACATTTCAATTGAGGTCAAGCAAAGGAGTCAATTTGTGTAGAAAAAAAAAGAAGGCAAAAATCATCCGCAAAATGCATTTAGATGTTATGAATGGGAATTCAAACCCACACAAAACAAATGCCTGAAAGGAAATGGCCAACACTTTAGAGCGCAAAGTTGGTACTTACAGTTACAACTCACCAAAGAAAAGGGGTTAACGGCTAGAAAGCCCAGCAGCCAAAACGACGGCGTTTTGGAATCTGGGTTGCGTCTTCCTCCTTCCTGAAAAATGACAAGGTTTTGTTCTGTTGCTCTTGTTCTTCTAACTCTTGATCATTCATTCAATCATAAAGGAACTTCCCCTGGGTACCTTGTTATGCCATTAATTCATTATTTTATTAGTTTTTGAAAAATAATTTTTCTTTTAATTGGAACTTAATTTGGAGATTTTTTTTACCTACCACCTTAATTCAATATCTTATGATATTATCATAATTTAAATACCACTTCATCAATTGTGTGTATTATTAAATAAAATGTATGGCGTACATTACTACATTGTATGATTTTTTTATATTCGATCACTATCAAATTTTCTATTTTTTTATCTAATAGTATAAACAAATATGTTGATTATTCATAGAATTTGTTATAATATTGGGATGAATCATTTTAAGTCATGGACCATTTGCATATTTGCATCGCCATTTCCAACTACTGCCGAATGTTACGTACCTCTAACCAATCACATAGACATAGTCAACGTTTTACAAAAAGCTTTTTCAATATTTTGTGAAATTATTTTTTGAGAAACATGTGAAATTATTGATTATTTCACAAAATATTCAAAAAGATTTCATAAGTAAAAGATTTTGTCAAATACTTGTTTTCCTAAATAAAATAATAAAAAAAGGAAAAAAGACGTGGTAGCACGAACAAGTTTATATCTATTCATCATATATTTAGAATGATTTTAATTTTAAGACAAAATTTTAATTTTAATTATCGAGCTGTTTTTTTCCCTCGAAATTTGCTGTATTACAAGTCCCATTCCCTACCTACTACCAAAATTTCCCACCCTCAACCATCTCTCTATCTATACTATATAAAATAAAGAATTCTTTATAATATTAGAAAGTTGGTAGCATGATATTAATTTTAGAAAGTTGGTAGCATGATATTTAAATGCTGTAACAGTAGAATTTCTTTTAATTAGTCAAAGAAATAATTTTTTTTATGAAAATAGCCAAACAAGAAATTATAATGAGAAATAGCCAAAACGAGGCTAAATTCCTACTATTTCCTTGTCTTCAGCTTGTCTTGACACTCTATGGCATCCTCGTCATTTCTCTTGGGCTTCCTCCTTGGTTCCGAAGTTCCACAAATGTTCCACTTTTCAAGCTCGAATCTATAATCCTACCATTAAACACTAAAATTGCGTAGATTTTGAACTCGACCACCAAATGATAAAATATGCAATTATCATTTAAACATGCATTATTTACATCGAAATGCAATTAAAACTACCTTAATGCCTATTTAAAATGCGCATTGTCATACTTATATGAAAATCTTTCTCTGTATTTTCTCCAATCTTTAGGGTTTCGTCGTATATCAATTACTCCGCTCTTATCTTCAATGGCTATAATAATATCAAACTGCGCATCTCTTGCTATCAAATTGTCGCATTCCATTAGCGCCAAATCTTGCATCCTAGAATAACTACTCCTCGTGAAGATCAGTAAAATTGCAGTTGGTAAAGATGCAATGATGTGAATGAATATTTCTCATAATAATTAACCAATAACGTGATATGAGGTGATTCCTCGTGTGAACTGTGAGAGATTGCAGGGACTAAAATAACCACTCCTCTAGTGTCGGATCACTCAAATGCAGTTTGAAGCTTTAGGAAGAAAACTTCAGAGGGCGGGATATTTACAATTTAGAAGCCTCTCGTTTATCTTGTGTGAAGGACTCCAGTGTAATTTTGTATAAATTATTTTGCTAATAGACAAAAACTCATGTTGCTAATAGATTTTATGTAATGGTGTTCTAAATCCATATTTCACAAACTCAATAATAAACAAATAGAGTTGAGGAGAGGATAGTTTAAGCCAATTTGATAGATATGCTAACCAATTTGATAGGTTTGCTATTAAGGGACTCATATAACTTGAAGATAAAAATGAGAGAAAGTTTGATATATTTTTCAGTATTTTGGAACATAAATAATTTTTAATTAAAATTTTAATTTTAATATTTTATTTTTGTCTATTATAGATATTAGTATTTCATATATTTTAATTTTTTTTGAAAGAGATTGAGATAAATTAAGACGAGTTCTAAAAATATGAATAAAATAATGAGATAAGTTATTTAAATGATGTGGTAGAGAAAAAGATTAAAAAATATATATATAGTAGACTGATGGGTGTAGTTGTGGGGCGACACACAAGTAGCCTGAGATGAGTGTGAGCACACATCATGGTTAGGCTTTGGAATGCTAGGAATCAGAGGCTGTTCTAGGGCATTAGTACAAAGGCTGAAAGCATAGTGGAAAGGGCATGGGAAGACTGGGAGAAAAAGGAGAGGGGGAAGGACGCTTTCAGGAGAGAGGGGACTCAGTCTTCGAAGACTGCAACTTATGCTAGGTAGTGGTTGTTGGACAAGAGACACATTAAGCTAATTGTGACGCTTCATCCATGGTGGAGAGAGGGTGTAGAATGGGAACAATGGTGAGGGATTCAGTTGGGGCACTTGTTTGGGCGTTTTCAAAGGTGATACAAGTGGGATCCTACTATTGGTGGCTCAGCTAGAGGTGATGATGTGGGCTCTACGTATGGTGGAAGAGCATGAAATGGATAGCATTGTGGTCAAGACGGATTGTTGCCACCTCCTCCAATTGATGCATAAGAAGACTTTTGCGTATAAAGGGGTGGAAAAGAGTTCAAAAGTGGCACGTGGAGCTTTGTACGGTGAGATGGAAACTAAGCGGCTAATTTTTTTAGCTAACATTAAACCTCAAGCGGATGGCAGCGAGGTGGCCAGATGATTGCCCCTTGGGATTGGCGCCACCTCCTCTAATTGATGCATAAGAAGACTTTTGCGTATAAAGGGGTGGAAGAGAGTTCAAAAGTGGCACGTGGAGCTTTGTACGGTGAGATGGAAACTAAGCGGCTAATTTTTTGGCTAACATTAAACCTCAAGCGGATAGCTAATTTTTTAGCTTCTCCAGTAGCTTTCTCTTTAGGCTCCGTCTCTTGATTGTGCACTTCCTTGCCACTTCTCAAGCGGATGGCGGCGAGGTGGCCAGACGATTGCCCCTTGGGATTGGCCTGGGAGCAATCCGGCTTGCGTTGGAATGTTGGCTGCCAATTGACCCAGTTGGTTCTCTACGCTCTTCCTCCATGTATCTATTTCGTCAAGCCTTGAACTAATGCCATGTAATTGGGTGTGAATGACATTATTGGACTGCTTGTTCTTAGTTTGGTTCCTCCTCATTTCATCTAGGATGAGTTGTAAGTCATCCATTCTTTTCCTCTCCGGGTGGCCAGGTGCGTGCTATGGTGGGGGTCCCTTTGATATTGTTGGGGTTGATGGTATCCCTAGTTTCCTTGATAGCCCCCATGGTTAGGGCCCCTCACGAACTTCTCTTCCTCATGGGTCTCCGTTGATTGCACTTGCTCCTGATAGAGGCAAGCAGTTGTGTTGTGCTTCTTCAACCCACATTTCAACCAAGCTTGGTTGTTAGTTAAAAATCTTACCTGCTTTTGCAACTGTCTTACCTGGTATTTCATGAATTGATCCTTCACCTCAGGATCCACCTCCTTCGATGGTTCATACAATGGCATGGATGGGGTTGTCCTCGCATCCAGGGCCACAAGAGTCCCATATGTATTATCGAATTTCATGAGCCTTTCGATCATATCCTAAGCTTGGTGTGGTGTAAGCTCGAGATAGTGGTAGGTGGTGTAGGCGTTGATCCGCTCTCTTGTAGGCACGTCCAGGGCATTGGAGATTATCTCTTGGATTACATATGGCGGTTGCTCATGAGTAAGGCAAGATCTCAGCAAGTCTTTATAGCGTTCCCAGACCTGTGCTAACGTTTCTCCTGGATTCTGCCCGAAAGACATGACTTTCTAGCGAATCTGCGCCGTCTTTAATGGTGGAAAAAACTTGTTGAGAAATAGGTCTATAAGTTCACCCTAAGTGTGGATGGATCATGAGACTAAGCTTTCCAACCAATGCAGAGCCTTTCCTGCTAATGACCACTTGAAAGTTTTAAGACGCACATATTCAAAATTGACACCGTCAGCAATGGTGTCACATCAATCAATATAAGTTGTAATATACGCCATAGGGCATTCAGAGCTCTTTCCCTCAAAGGCGTGTCTTCTAATCTCTGCAATAAAGCTTGTTTTAATTTCAAATGATACGGCAGGGAGGATTATAGGAGACTCCGGCACCGCCAGCGTCGAGTACAAGTACTCTTTTGCGTTTTGGGGGATCTGGCTCAGCAACTCTTTGGCTTCTCTTCGGACTTGGACCTCACGGTTGATCCTAGCCCCCATTCTCTGTTGGGCCCGAGTGCGTTCGGTGCGCTCGGTGTTGAATTCTTCTATTTTCTTTCTAAGCCTCTCGAGCTCTTCTTACATGGTTTCTTCGTTTGCCATGATCTTTTTTTCTCTTTCTTGTAATCGAAGGAAACACTCCGGTTCATCTAAGGCTGGAAATTTTGGTGTGCGATCAGTACGTCACATACACCTTAAAAAAAACACTAGAGAAAAAGATTAGTAAGACTAAACAGGGCGCGATTGATGCCTCCCCGGCAACGGCGCCAAAATTTGTTAGGAGGGAGAATTGAATAAGCAAATAAGTAAATAAAACTAAACCTATTCTCGTTCCCGACAAATAAAATACAAGACCCCCTCACATTGTAGCAGTAGGAAATCAGGATCGATTCACGAGAAGACGAGTCAGCGGTTCTTGAATAGTCTTCAAAAGTTTCTATAAAGGTCGACCAGTAGCATCGATATCGACAGAAGAGATTGAATCGATAGGAGCATTCGATTTCTAGTGCTTCAACAGAACCTACACAACACAAATAAAGCAGTCGACGTCGACTTGGGTGGTTGATGTCAAGTGAGTTCACAGTGTGTCGGTCGACTCAGAAAACTGTAGAACTATAATTTTACTGCTTTTTGTTTTATTCGTTACTGTCTGCAACTACACTCGATATCGACTGCTGCTATTGATATCAACCAACCTTGCCATTGAGAACTGAAGTCGACAGTTTCTTAGTCAACCAACACTGTGAACTCACTCGACATCGACCACCCAAGTCGACATCGATTGCTTTATTTGTGTTGTGCAGGTTCTATTGAAGCACTAGAAATCAACTACTTCTTTCGATATCGACCTCATCTGTTTGTTTGACGACGAAGTGCCCATTTTGTACCAAGTCTTTGAAATGTTTTTCTTTTCAGGTCTTCGGTCCCCTTTTGATTCAAGTTGTTGTTTTGATCCCATTGAACAACTTTATCTAATTCAAGTGAACAATACTCCCCAAATTGAATCAAAGATTCTGTTTTTTCATCGGGTCATTCTCTTTCACCAAGTGTTGGTGGTTTGTGGTCGTAGACACTCGATATTCTCCAAAACTTAATTGTGGTCAAGCTTGTTGTGCAAAATCTTTTGAGTCTTGTCTTGCAAGCCTTAGGTGGTCTATTATTTGATTTATTTAATTCAGACTATTGGCCTAAGCACTGACCAATTATTATGATAATCAGAACCATTGGTCATAGAAGATTGAACCTTTCAACCCGATCGATCCAGTTTCTTTTATCGATATGGTTTTTTTTGCTTATGGCTCGAGCTACTATTCTTGGTGAAATCGATGATTTTGGTGTGTTTGTGTTTAGTGTCGGAGAAGGTTGTAGTCTTGTGCGCTCTATTGATCAAGGGGATCGTGTTGGTGTCCGTGGCTTTCGAAGATCTCTCATCTAGGTGGAGGAAATGTCGTGGTCTACACGTCTCCATGAGACGTCACTTTCTCGTGTTTTGGCTAATCCTCTCTAACAACGAGACGCCATGGAAGCTTATAAGTTTCTTTACGTTCTCGTTATTCACAGTTTTATCCCGTAGACTCCTTCGGCTTCCGCATTTCACTACAAAAAAAAATTTTTTGCAACGGCTATTTGCCGTGGCTGAAAGTCCATCTGTTGTGGCCAAAGGGTATTAGCAACGGCTGTAGCCACGGGAAACCAGCCGTAGCGAAACCTTTGGTGGCAAAAGAGTCTAGCCACGGCTATAGCCGTGGCTATTAGCTTGCCACGGCTATAGCCGTGGCTATTAGCTTGCCACGGCTATAGGCTATTAGCTAGCCACGACAAGTTGCCGTTGCTAAATTATTTCTAGAAAATTTAAAAAAAAAAAGCTCTACTTTTTAGCCCGGATTCTTCAGGCCCGGGCTAAAAAGTCCCATATTTAAAATATATATATATATATAATGCACAAATAGTTATTTGTGCATTATATTCTTCATGTCCGTACTAAAAAACACTCTCATTTGATTCATTATAAAATCAAATATGCAAAATTTAATTAACTATATAAATTTACATTTACATATACATAATTATACAAGTTTACATATATAACAAAATATCCAAAACTACATAATTTACAGAAACTATAAAATACACAAACAATATATTCAAAGTGTTTCTTCTCTACCATATGATATAAGAAAGTTATCATAAATAAAAATATACTCCTAAACCTACCAATCTTAACAGGAATCCCTATAAAAAGAGCTCCCATCAGGCCAAGACATGTAGCAATCTGAATAAAGCTTCCATATGTACCTCTAACATAAGCATGAGAGTTTTGTTTCAAAATACTAATTAGAATCCCAAACCACGAATAAATGTAAGGTTTACTAAGTAGTATTTATCAACACAAGTGAATGAATTGAGCATTACCTCTCTAACATAAAGAGATGCTACTGGAGGACCTATACTCATTCCACTTCCAACTAAGAACCTTCCTATCAGTATACCATGTAAAGTGCGGGATGTTGCACTGCACAGAACATTTGTGTGAGACACATTTGTATAAGGGGCATTATGGGGAACTGATACATGGTAAATCAAGAGTGATATTTCATCTGAAGGAAAATAGAGAAGAACATAGATACCAAGCTAGTACCTTATAGAAGCACCTATAATCATTGGCAAAGCGCAAAGCTGATTACCCAAACTATGTCTGCTTCAAGAACAGACCTCAGCAACTCTACTCGAGATGGCAATGTTCGATGTACTTTAGAGGAAGGGAAGGGTGTGTGAAGATACGAAGATATAAACTGAAAAAGTAAATTGAAATTGACAATATTAGAAACGTATAAAATCAATTCACCTAAAGAAGATACGAAGATAACAACCTTCCCATAACTATTTTGGACCATTTGTACTTTAGTACTTTAACAAGTTGGTTGAATTTTAAATTAATCAAACATGTATCAGACCTAGAAAAAACTAAACAGCATGATGTGTCAAAGGATAAAATACCTTCATTTCTTAAGAAGCCAATAATGCCATTTTCAGGTAAGACATGATACATACGGTTATAGTACCTTATATAAAAAACTAAACAGCATGATGTGTCAAAGGATATAGTACCTTATAGAAGCACCTATAATCATTTTCAGGTAATACCTTTATATGTTATTCTTCCTAAAATTACAAACTCTATAAGGAACTGAGTAATAAAAGTGGAAATTTCCAACCCAAATAAGGTTATGCCACATAACTAGAGAAATGAACAATTTTCATCTCCGAGTAAGCTTATGTGGTAGCATCTGAGATATAACATGATCAAGAAGGCAAGAGAGAGAACTTGGGATTAGAAATATTGGCTTCCAGTAAGGAACTGAATTGCAGAATATACATACAGAAATCCAGCAGGATAGACAAGAGGCCATGTATCCCTTTTCAGTTTCGAATATTCTCTCTCCCTTTCAAGGATTCCACTCACCTGTTTTGCTCAAAATAAAAATTAAACAAGCTAAGGATCATCAGATGAGCGGAAATTACCAACAAAATCATCTCAATTAGAAGCCTTTAACAAGCAAAATAACACTGCCTGTGACTTATAAGTTATAAGCATCCCATATGAATTAGGCATTCTTAACTGGAAAAAGGAGAATTTTTCATATGAATGTCTCTGCCAAAGATGAAATCAAATGGAAAAACTCGGACACAAATTGTTGTGATCTTTCAGACAAATTTGAGTAAGTATAGTGTTTCAATTCATGACCTAGCATACAATCATTTAAAATGCTCAAGATTTTGATTTAACTTCAACTGCCAAAACAGAGAGAGAGAGAGAGAGAGAGAGAGAGAGAGATTTAATAAATAAAAGCAACTTAGTTACTCACGATGCCAGTGAACAATATTGAAAAAATACCAGAGAGACCAAGCCCCCTCTGTCAGCATATACCTGCAAGCCAAGCAACCAAATCTAAATTGTGTCTAGACTAGAGGAACATTGAAGCCACAAAAAGGTAGAAATCACATACGAGAAATAGGGGAAAATAAAGGAATAAGACAAAAAGGCAGCATTCCAATTTCTGATGACTGCACAGTGCACAGATAATGGAAATGTTATGGTTTGATTAGAAGAATATTCATTTTAGTATATGAAGAAACACTCATGAGTGTATAATATGTGCTTGTCGATATCTAGACCTACTTACTTGAATAGGTTCAAGCAGTCGATTGCCAAAGGCACTCTAAAAAGCTAGACTTCAGCCCACTAACAGGTGTAAGGATCAACTTAAAAGATCAATGCTTAATAATGCTAATAACAAATAAAAGGATACAAATTTATGTCATAAATCAGAAATCTAAGTGCTATCACAAATTTATGCCACATCATCTCATGCAAGAAATTAAGACAAATATAAGAGCGTAACTTTACTTCTCAAGTGATCTAGCTTGAAAAAAAATAAACTTTTCTAATCTTTCCTACCATGCTCGTGTGCTAATCAGGCAAAGGCATATCAGTTAGACTATCAATTGCATTCTGTCCCTTTTAAGTTTTATATTTTTGATGCATCGCTATATGTCAAATCTTACAACTTTGAATGTTTTTTATATTTCTGGTGCTCATGTGCTAATGAAGGTGCTTTAATGACTAGAATGAACACTACCAATCTAAACCTGAGGTCTTTTATTCCCAAAATAAAATTGTTATTAAAGTGGAAATTCTATAGTAAGCAGAGAGGGGTATTATTTACCATAAGAAGAACCCAAAGTTGTGAAGGAAAAGCTAAAATCTAAAAGCTAAAAGAAATGAGGATAAGAGTATCTCCCATGTCTATTCCCATTTCAGCCATAAATGTTAGTACTGGACCAAATTTGATTAAAGCCATAAACAGATCCATTTTACATGCATTCAAAAGCATCGACACATATACGACTTTGATTAAAATTTGTATGCGCAAATGTAGAAAGAAAAGAGCTATGTTATTTACCTATTTTTACCATATTGAAGGCAATGTCTACCGTGAGAAGATTCGAGATCCAAAATTAGGTCAAGAGCGTAATCATAGTACGAAACTTGACTGCTTAAGCCACACAGGTTGAAATTATCTTGAATGTATTCACCATCAACTTCACAGAAATATTCATTTCCCCGTAGATTGCAAAACCATGAGACCCATGATGCGTCTTCACCTTCAGAACCAGAAACATCAAAGTTCGCACTATATGTTTCAGACTCCGTATCAAATGTACATAAGTGAAAATGCAGAACATTTGTACAATCATAAGTTGCTACTCACGTCTACATATCAAGCTAAAAATTGGAATAAGGATTATTTATGGTTTGAATTGCGAAAAGAAGTCGGTAATTAGATCAAACCCTAGAAATACTCTTTTCAATAAAATCAAACCCTACAAATTTGAGCGAACCCTCTTTCCCCAAATTAAACCCTAACCAAACATCCTAACGAGGTTTCAAGAAATTACCTGGTAATGGATGTCAGAGAGCTTGTTGGGGAGTATCGATGAAGGCTGAGCGAGCACCGGAATGAGCACAAAGAGTGAACCAATTACAGGGAGCACAGGGAACGAGTAGAGCTGAGTGTGAAGAAGACCTTGGCACCGACGAGGAGGAAAAAGATGGGAGAGGGAGGGAGAAGAACGGAGACCTTAGCACCGGTGAGTACAAGGACTCGGCACCGGCGAGTTAGCGGGAGAAGATGGGAGAGTGAGCGGGAGAGTGAAAATGAAATTTGGGGATTTGGGGGATATGGATATTTTGGATCGATTTGTACGTGTATATCAGTATATGTGTACTATTTTTTTTTTTTTTGGGTGAAATTGTGTTTTGGTTTTAAAAAAAATTTGTGTTTTGGTTAAGCTTTCCACGGCAAGACCCTCTCGTAGCAAGGCATCTCCAACTGAGAGATGTTAGCAACGGAAAAATTGAGCCGTTTCTATGCCATTGCCATATTCTACCCAATAGCCACGGCAACCCCTTGCCGTTGCTACAGGTGGTGGCTAATTATAGCCAAAATCTACCAACAGCCACGACAAACACTTTCCGTTGCTACAGGTGGTGGCTAATTTGTTTTTTTTTTTTGTAGTGTAATTTATAGGTCATTTCATTACTTTGTTCGAATTGGGCTAAAATATTTATGTTTCAGCTTGTTAGTATCACGGGTATCTCATCTGTCGTTTGTTTCGGCTTCTCAATTTACCAGACATTGGTGTGTTGGGTATTTCATAGCTTTATCTTAATTTTAAAAAAAAAACATGTAATCTAGTCAAGGCCGGACCTGAGACGAGGCCCAATAGGCCCATTTAACTTAGGGGCCTATTATATATAATGAAAAGGGATGACAGCATATGCGTTGCAAAAAAAAATGAAAAATGGAATAAGGTTGGCCCACAACAAGTGAAAAGTTGCGTTGCAAATGGGGTAGAAATGGAGAATAGATTGCATGCCCTTCTTTCTCCAACCGTAGGCGGCCTGGATCTGGTGTACTCAGAAGAGACAGCCAGGCTCCCCTCTCCCTCCGATTCCGACCAGGATCAGTGACCGTCGGCATCAACAACGAACCACCCTCTCCTCCCAGGCTCCTCTCTCCCTCCAACCGTAGTCCGCAACCTCCTTCCAGTCGATTGTTGCTCTCTCACTCTACTCCCGCCGTATTCTCGGCTCCGACAGGCTGCGACTCGGAGGCTCACTCTTCAATTGTTCGAAGACAAAATCCGATTTTTCCAAGTTCTAATTCGAAATCAAGTATAATTTCTTTAATTCCTTCCTAGATTTTTGGAATGATTTGGATTGATTTGTAAGATTTAGTAATTAGATTTTTAGAATTAGGATTGGAATTTGGAATTGAATTCGTATGATTTAGGATTTGAATTTATTTTGGATCTATGATTGATGTTTGCTAAAATATTGGCTCTCTGTTTAACCATTGGAATTGGGCTCCCCTGTTTAATAATTTTAATGGGTACTTGTATTCATCTAATGTGCAAATTCAGTGAGAAAGTAAACAACTAATACAATCTAATGTGCAAATTCAGTGAGAAAGTAAACAACTAATACAATGATCACTTAAAATAACCTTATTTGCATAGGGCCCAATTTTCTTATCTCGCCTCAAACATCTGAAATCTCATGTCCGGCCCTGAATCTAGTGGATCGAAAGACCAGTAACTAACCGTCAAGTTTATGGGTGAAGATTAGGGGTTGGGGTATCCTAATTTATGACCCGACGATGGGTCAACACGCCCACGAGCATGTTTACATATGCCTGAAAATTTGTAAATATTCTCTAATGAACGTTGATATGAGTTGGTAACATATATGTGTGTACGCGCGCCTCAATAATCTAGCTCAGTTTGATCTTTGAGAATATAACTCTTAAAATTGTTAAGAGAACACCTTATGCTCATTAGTTGAATTGCGAATGGGGGTGCAAACCTTGTAAACAATTATGGTGAAAATGCCATAATAACAATTCCAATATTATAATGATATTACAATGTTAAATGCAAAAAAAATCATATATTTTAAAAACGTTGAACAATGAATTTTGTAGGTGAAGCCTATTTGCTTGTATGTAAGAAGGAATCCCAACTACCAATTAATTATCAAGTCAACGAAAAACAGTTTTGCTTTGTTAATTGCATTTGAAATTCGGGTTAGGTTCTACTCAATCATAAATTCATAACTCTCCATTTCAAATATCGAAAGTAAAACATCTTTAAATAAGATAATTTTTTTTAAAACAAAAAAAAAAGTAGGTATTTTTTCCATGTGAGTTTTTATTTGTGCGCAATGGTTGAGTATCATCCATATCAGAGAGGGATATGGCGCAATAGAGAAGCATCATCCGTGTCAAAAAGGGTTAAGCTGGGCCTCAGATGAGTGACAAAAATCGTATCCTTTTCCTAATCTCCTTTATTCATTTGTTATTCTTTTATAACTGGTTTTTTCTATGAGTTTATGTAGGTGTTTGAGCTACTAAGAAACACTCTTTCAACATGGTCGGGGAAAGAGTGCGTACAACTTGGCCTCCCAGACTCTGCTTAGGTGGGATAAATTGGGAATGTTGTTGTTGTAGTTCTTATTTGTGCGGTTAACCAAAAAAAGTTCCATTTGTGTATCTAGAAGCTGCTTATTGAGGGTGACAACCTACAAATAGTTAACTCGCTTTTGGCAGATTATCGTTGCCCATTTTACACAAGGGCCTTTTCTCTGTTTTTTAATTTTGTCTTTATTCGTCATATTTTCAGGGAGTCTAATGATGTTGTCAATCGGGTCACGCACATGACGCATTGTATCCCTGCCGACGAGGATCTGCTAGCCGATCACAAACTTCGCGTTCTCGTCCAAAATGACGTTCTAGAATATAGTTATTTGCGTAAATGATAATGTTTCCTAATTCTTTTCCTTGCATTGTAAAAAACCAAAAAAAATCGATGAAAAATGTTTATTTAAAGATAATATTACTGAGTAATAAATAAAGTCCATACAACTACACCTAGAGCTGACAATTCAGGTTATCCGGTCGGGTTCGGGTCGATCACATTCGGGTCGGGACACTGATGAGTCAGGTCAATTCGGTCAAAATTTCTTCTTCGAGCTTGGTTAGGTCAGGTCGGATCAGATTCGATCAAAATGAAATTCAGATTGGTCGGGTTTCGGTCTGAATTGTGTTGGACCCATTCGGGTTTTCGGTCAAATCGGGTAGGTGTCGTTCGGGTTTCGGCCTTTCAGGTCGGTATTCGGGTCGGTCTCATTCAGGTTTCAAGTAGAAGCGGGTCTATGTTTGTTTCAAACTTTCAATTGTTTGGGTTGAAATTGTTGAATCATGTTCGTTCAGGACTTTTGGGCAATCAATTTTATTAAATTGAATACGTAATTCATATTATTTGTGTATTTCAAAAAGTATTTTTCAAGAAAAATTAAATATGATTCAATATATAATCTACTCATTGACTCGTGAGCTCGTTCTATACATCATTGATTTATTGAAATATGGCAATATATTGTTATCAAAATCATACTTGCCTCCCTATCTAAAAGATAATTCACTTTATTTGTGTGATTATGTATTTGTGTCTTTATAAAAGTAGTTTTCAAATAAAATTATATATGGTTCAAGTTATAATATCCTTATTGTACTCATCTTTTATATTAGTGAGAAAAGAGAATTTTGAATTCAAGTCGATCATTCATAATTCATTACATGAGTAAACGAGTAATGATTTACATCAATCTATATGAATATACTATGAGTTGATGACTTTTGGAGTTTTGAGCAACTATTTTAAACAATAAATTTGTAATCAGAAATGGTTTTTGTTTTTGTTTTTAATATTGAAAATACAATTTATATGGAAAATAAACAAATTAATTGTAACGATGAGGGTAAATATGGTAATATTGGAAGTACACGGAGTTTTTTTTAACATATTTTAATTAAAAATAGATGTTCAAGGATATTCGAGTCGGGTTGGGAGGCGGGTGGAATCTGGGTTGAGTCGGGTTTGTCTGTATTTGGTTCACTTTGGGTTTTGGGTCAATATCGACCGGACTCGATTTCGGATTCGGGTTATGCACAACGCTAAATTTTCGCGTTCGGTCGGGTTTCGGTTCGTGTGAGTCCGTCGGGTTTCTGGCATCGGGTCATATCTTGCCAGCTCTAACTACACCCAATGACAGAGTACGTCGAAAAAAGTTGGATGATTTTGAGTTCAAATCATGAATGTGTGATAAATAAGGATGACCCTAAGATTTTAGGAAAAAGATCATCTTACTAATGAAAACTCTCCTAATATTTCTTAAGGAGAAATTTGGTGGGATATTCATTTAAAAAATCACTTAAGCTAATTGTCCATCATTTTTAAGGAAAAAATAAAAATCCATGTTATTTTCATAATACCACATTTATACCTATTTTACTTTTAATATATGTCTTTCCCATGCCTCCATATCTAAGAGCTTAAAGTCACATGGCTTCCTCCTCTCCTACTCCTCCCTCGTATTCTCTCAAGAGCTCCTCGTTATAGAACCTAGATCCACAATCATCGTTGTTGAGGACAATGAGCTTCAAGTCGCATAGAAGTTGATCTCCCTTGCTTTGTTTCTCCTCTCCTTAGGTTCACTCCTTTTGTTGGTCTCCTTCTTCATCCTCACTAGTCACATGGGCGGTGAACCCTCTCAAGCTTACGACATTCTTCATCCTCACTACTTGGTCTTCTTCGAGGAGCGCATCAACGTGTCCCTTGTTCCCACTATCAATTCAACTTTATTCGCCAATATAGTCAGGCAAGGAGGGCGGTTGATCTTCTCATGCCTCTTGGTGCACAGATAAACCCTCTAACGTTCCCACTTGCCCTCATCCTCATTTTCAGATTTTCATCAGGATCGAACATGAGGCAATCAACTACTGAAAGCACCTCAAAACTAACGATTTCCCTTCTATTAACACCAATATCAGCCAACTTGGTGGTCGTGGAGGCTCTCGGAGAGGCGATGGCTAACCTAGCAGTGGATGTGACTCCTCTCAAGTCTCAACAGCTCGAGCTCCCGCCTTTTCAGCAACAACAACCGCCAACTTAGTTCCATGCTTATACCGTCGGGGCTCCTCCGAACACAGTTGTTGATCCTAATTGGTATTTTGACTCCAGTGAAACCAAACATGTTACTATTAATTTCGGTCAATTTTTTGTCCACTCCAACTACACCAGCAATGAAGGTTAGTAAGTAGGCAATGGTATGGTCTTTTCTATGACTTATCTGGGCTCATCATCTTTACCTGCCTATCCTAACACCGTTTAGTTACACAATATTCTTTTTGTTCTTAAATTTGAAAAAACTTTCTTAGTGTTTCTTAATTTAAAAAAAAAAGAATAATATCTACATATTATTTTATCCTTTTGTTTCCTTTTGTGAAGGCCATGCATGGACACACCCTCCTTAAAGAAATCATTGAGCAGAATGGGCTTTATCACCTTCAACCTCCCGACCCTCTACGCCATTCACCCAAAGTCTTCCTTAGCGAAAAGATTACTCTTTAGACATAGAATGAGTATCTTCTTCATCCTCACAAGTCAAAGCATCTAGTTTCTAGGTTTACTTTACTAGTTTCATTAAATAATCTCAAGAGTGTTTATGAGAGTCTTCTCAACTTGGAAACGGGGTGGCTATATGCACTCATGGCATGTGCTATATGCACTCTTTAAGACAGATTATAGATCCATTCGTTGTAAATTTTTTTAAAAAAATATACTGACGGATCCTATATCCATCCGTTAAAAAAATAAAATAATAAATAGGATGGATCCTAGATCCGTTCTATGTAATAGGATGGATCCTAGATCCGTTCTATGTAATATTTCCTTTTTTTAAAGAAGCTGCAAAATTGCATCTTTTTCCTTTTTTTAATCTTCCGCCCTCTCTCTTTCTTATCTCTCTTCTTTCCTTCACCTTTTTCTCTCTCTTTCTTTTTCCTTTAGCTTTTTGTCTCTCATTTTCCGCTCTCTCTTAAATTTTTTATATTCTTTTTCCCTCTCTCTTTAATTTTTCTCTCCCCTTTCTTTTTCCTACCGTCCTCTCTCTCTTTTTCTCTCTCTTTCCTTACATAGGACGGATCCTAGATCTGTCCTATGTACTTTTTTATTTATTTTTATAACGGACGAATCTATGATCCATCTGTTTTAGTGCATATATGATCTGCCTCGGGTGTATATAGAGCAATTCCTTGGAAAGAGTCATCAATTTTCTCTCAATAGTCACCATGAGTTTAGTCGGTCTCCTTTTGATTTGATGTACTCCGATGTTTGGGGTCATACCCCTATTTCATCCTTTAATGACAATCTTTATTTCTTCATTTTTGTGGATGATCATACCAATTTGTCTAGATATATTTTTTGATTTGCATATCTTTGTTTCTTCAACATCTTCAACTATTTCATAAGATGGTTGATACTGACTTCTCTATCAAAATCAAACACTTTCAATCTGATTAGGGGGGAGAATATCAAAATGTCTCTATCAATCTTTTTTCAGTCAAAGGGTATTATCCACAGGGTCTCTTGCCCATTGCTGACTCACGAACGGGGTTGTCGAGCAACGTCACATGACCATTGTTGAGAAAGTTCTTGCAATGCTCTCTCATGTCAAGTTACCACAAAACTTTTGCAAACATGCTTTTCATAGATATGTTTGTCTTCACAACAGGAATCTTACCCATGTCTTACACTACAAATCTCCCTTTGACTTCCTCTATAGTAAAGTTCTTTTTCTATAAGTTTCTTAAAACTTTTGGTTGCTTATTCTATCTTTTTTTTTTGCATCCTTATAATTCCAATAAATTAGAGTTTCAGTCTTGTCCTTGCATATTCATTGGATATTGTTCCAAACTTAAAGGGTATCTTTATCTTTATATATGTTCATACTAATTGTGTCTATGTTGCTCGCCTCCTACCTCATCCTCGTCGTCATCTCCCTCCACGACCCTTTACCCCATAACACCAAGTCTAGCCTCGCCTTCCCTGATTGTTCCCATGTAGACTCAGCTACCCCATGTACCCTCCTCAGCCAACACTCCCGGCCACTCCTCTAGCTCGGTCTAAAGGTCATTAGAGGAGGAACTAGCGGCCCATGTGTCTCCTAATGAAGGTACTTCCTCTTCTCCTTCTCCTATTGTTAAACCCGCGATTCCCTCTTACTTTCTCCCTACTACTCAGAGCACACATAATATGCTCACACGAGCAAAAAGAAATAATTTAAAACTCAAAACTCTCACTGTGACTAAACATTCCCTACCATCCACTCCTGACTTATATAATGAACCCAAAACTTTCCTCCAAGCATCCAAGTCACTTGAGTGGTAGAATGCTATGCAGGTTGAGTATAATGCCCTTATACATAATGAGACTTGCACTATTGTACCTCTTCCTCCGCATGCCAGCATTGTTTGAGCTTTTGTTTTCCATGGACAACTACACTCCTTTTTGGGTTTGGTTGATTGGTGAAGCTTTTGACTTAATTATTTCATGAGATTTTCTCCTTCTTTATCTATTCCTTTAGCAATTTTATCCCTCTAATTTGTCGGTTGGTTATTATTGATTACATGTGTTATTAGCATGTTCACCTACTTCTATATGGTTTCAATATATTGCTAGATCTATAGGAATTCTGTTTGAAGAAATTGGATCGAAGTGGCAAGTAATGATCTTTTATGTCTTTTTGTCATAATTGATTGCAACGGGGATAAAATACAATCGAATTATTGATTGTTTGAGTTAATTTGATTATTCTTATTGAATTTTCTTGGTGTGGATTACTATTGTGTAGGTTAAATTTAGATGTGTTCTAGGTTATCCAACAATAAGGGTTGTTAGTGTTTGTTTGATCTAACCGCTACACCAAGGAAGAAATTGGGAACTGTGTTACCAACATCGATTACCACAATAGGTTGATAAAGAGTAAAAAAGTTGGGCAATTTCAAGGATCAGAATAAAGTATGAAGTGGATCTAGTTAACCAAGCGTGGTTTTTCTCATATTGTTACAATTATCAACGTTGCTTTCTTATTACTTTGTTTGTTTACTCTCACTTGTTGCTAAGATAGAATCGATGCAAGAAAAAGGCATCGCAATCGTAATACATCTGAATTTGTAGGTTCCTCGGAAGTTGCAGCACCATCATCGCATCAATCTGAGTCACCCCCGTGACTTTCTAATCTGATCTCACGGCTTTGGGGACCATCTTATGGCCCTTCTTTCGCAATCTATGATGGTTAAATGCATCCAAAATTTCCACTATTGAGCTTATATAAGCCCATTCTGCCATTCCCTGAGGTGTTGAAAGAGACTCACAATCCAAAGAACCATAAAGAGATCTTCTAGACATTCAAGAATTATGAGGTAAATATCCCTTTCATTAAGTTTATTCAATTTGTTCCTCATTTTTCTAATTTTCTTAAAGATCAGTGTACGATTAAGAGAAAACAAAAAAGACAAATCAAAGAAGAAGGTAGAAGTAAATGAAAATATGTTTGTGGTGTTATAAAGAAGAATTCCTGAGAAGTGTAGTGATCTTGACATATTTAGTAGTCCATGTTAAATAGGTGCATAAAGATTAGATAAGGATATTCTTGATTTTGGTGCATCGATAAATGTATTTCCATATTACTTGCATAACTCTCTTGGATTAGGACTCTTGTACGACACTAGAACAATCATTCAGCTAGTGAACCGTTTCATTGTGAGCCGGGGGGTTAGTGAAGATGTGCTCATGAAGGTTGGTAAGCTTATATTTCTTGTTGGTTTGTTTGTCCTTAATATGAAGTGTGTTGTGAATGTGGTTCTTATTAAGTTAGGTAGACCATTTCTTAAAAGTTCTAGGACTAAGATTGATGTATATGATGGTTATTTGATGTAAAGACCAGAATTTTAATTATGATTTAATTGCTAAATTTGGAAAGTTTCGGAAAACCCGTCCTCGAGCACATTTTTAAATTTGGAAAATCTTTGGAAATTCATTCCGGCACGTTTTAAAATGTAAATTGTCAAGTTCAAATTCCGCTATCATATTCAGATTTTAAAACATAGAGTCTTGAGAGTCATTTGAAATGAATTTAAACTCGAGTCGGATTTAGGGAAAGGTAGTCAGGATTTGAGGTCGGATGAGCGGAATCTCTCTCTCTCTCTCCCTTCCTTCCCACTGTCTCTTAATTGTTTTGTCTTTTTCCTCATTATAACCCTAATGTGCCAAATTGTACCCTTATATAAGGAAGGCTCCGATCACTAAAAACCCAAAATATCTTCATAAAAAAATATGAGCCCCAACCTCAGCTCTCTCTCTCCATTTGCAATTCAAAAATCAAACCCTAAAAGAATCATCTTTCCACTCTCTCTCCTCTTCAATCCTTCAAACCCCCTCACAAATCCCATATTTTGTGTTTCTAGCCTTGTTGTAAACTTGTTGCTTAGCATAAATTTACTTTCAAATGAGCAACCAAGGACAAATCTTATTTGGCCTTTTTTTTGTTTTCATATGTGAAAATAAAATACGTGATTTTATGATTATCTTCTTTCCAGGACTTATCTATGTGTGCCCCTGCACAATTTTTTTTACTCTTCAAGATCTTGGTGCTCCTGCAGTTGTTGTTTCTTTGGCCCTTCATGGTGTTCTCCGTGGGTTTAAGGATTCAAAAATACCAATTTATTGCCTAGGTAAACATGGTGAGAGTTTTTTCTTTCTGATTTGCATATAGCATCTAGTTTTCTATCCATTTAATTAAAACAAGTCTTATTTGTTCATACTTTATACCTTCTTCCTTCTTGCTCAAAAGTTTCCAACCACTATAATTTCATGTAGATAAAATTTTACAATATCCTTTGTTTGTTTGTTTATATGATAATAGTTGTATACTATACTGAAACTATACGTATATCATCGAGTCTTAATTTGGGTTGATTGTCACTTGCAAGTGTTGGTAATGTTTTTGCTATATTTCTTTTCCCACTGTTGAAGTATGGCTGTAAATTCGGTTTCATAAGAGCAGTAGTTGCCAGTATCTTAGTATGTTAATCTTTTGATAATATTATCACAATTCTATTTTACTTTTCCCTTTAAAACAAGAATTATTTACTTTTGCTTCAGATATATCGTAAGCATGTTGATGGTTTGGTCCCTTAGCAAACATGCAATATTGTTGCCTCTAGATCTAAGAGGGCTGAGGTTTGGTGCATATTTGAAGTCTGGTGAGTGATTAAAGAAGCTATATTTAGAAGCTTGTATCTTCATGTTCTTAAAGCAATTACTATGCTATCTTATGATAGTGTTAAATTTATTCTGTTTCAAGGGCTCTTATTTCTAAGTTTCAAGCGTTATATTTTCTCTTTACTGCAATGATGATAAGTTGAAATTTATTTGTATGTTTCAAGCACTGTTTGATGAAATTGTACTTGTGTTGGCTGAAATTGAGTCTAATTGAATCACCCAATTTGGCTGAAATTGAAATTGCACTCGTGTTTTCTTCACTCAGCCTGTCTCTACTTGGCCTCTCGGTTTAGGATCTACTTTGGTTGTTGGGTTTATCGCTGAAATCACTCAATTGTACTCAGGTATCTCTTGCATTTTATGTATAATTTGTGATGGTTATATGTGCTTTATCCATGTTTAGTTTATGATGTTGAATGAATCTATCGAATGGGCTGAGTTTGGGTGCTTTCTGTTTATAATGAATTCCATTTTATCAAGCATGTAGCTATTAAAATGTGTTGGTTGTTAGATTGAGTTGTGTGGCCTTTTTGGAATTCTAGAAGAATTTATCTTAGTTTAGTTTTTCGTCAATTTGGTACTGACTGAACTTATAATTACGTCTGGTGCAATGATAGAAGTAGAGTAGCAGAGAGAGGCTGAGAGGAGAGGTCACTACTGCTACACTTATTAATTTCACATACATCATGGGAGGTGGTTTTATAAAGAGTGACATATTTCATTCCCTTTACTGCCACTCCATAATGTGTGCTATTTGATATCTGCTGAGTATAACTGCACAGAAAAGGGGTAAGTAAGGAGGGGTGTCAAGAAAGAATAAAAAGCCATTTTCCATGTGTGCCTAGTGAAAAAAAAATATATGTTGAAGGTGTTAGCACCTCTAGTTGTGAGTTGTTTTGATGGATTGTGGAAGCCTTTTAAATCTCTATTTTCATTAGCACTGAGTCCTACATATCCATTGGTAAGTTTTTTAAAGCCACTTATAGGTTGCCTTGTGGTAATAGTCATGATTAGATTATATAATTCACTCAAATATTAAGCTTTGTTTAATTTATGTTTTTATATGTGATATCAAGAGCTGAATCTGTATGAGTATATATATTGCTGAATTTATATGAGTATATATATATTGCTGAATCGATTTGACCGGGGTCATCATCACGGATGAGTCTTCGCAGACAATGTCAGATCTCATGACTCTTACGGAGCAAGAGACTGTGACCGTGAGTGCTACGGTGGTTGAGGCTGCTACGGCCCTAACGCAGCTTGGAGAGAGGACACAAGGCCATATGGACGTCGATTCTACGTTCTTCGGCCTTCTTACTGGACTTGAGAATCATACGAGTGATGCTAGTACCTCCGGACATGCGCAGAGCGACCTTGATGCTTGGGCGGAGGTCGTCACAGCAGCCCGTTACTACCTTACACCTCCATCAGTGTAAGCTGCGGTCTCTCTAGAGCTTGGTGATGTGCCACGGGAAGGGGATGAGACACTGGAGGGGGATGGGAGGGAGCTTTAGTTCGACCTGGAGGATCTCGATGATGAGAGTGATCAGGATGGGACGGATTACGAGGAGGGGGGCATGATGCAGGACAAGAGGGGGCGGGGCAGGTGGCGGGTCAGGAGGAGGAGGGGGGCTAGGTTGAGGTGCAGGAGGAGGAGTGGGGGTGAGGCAGGTGGCAGGTTAGGAGGTAGAGGGGGCAAGTCAGGAGGAGGAGGAGGCGGCGGCGGCGAAGCAGGCTGATCATGGGGAAGATGAGCTCCTCGATGGCGAGTTGCCTCCAGGAGATCTTTTGGTCTCATATAGGCATCATAGGGCTCATTGGCTATGGACGGACCCTACCTTTTAGCATAACTTGCTGAAGGTTCATTATCGGGCTACACACCTCGCGCCGTTCCGCCGCTACATGTGCGAGGGTCCAATGACATGGATGCAAGATGCAGGTCATTCTAGTCTATTGGGGCTACTTGATTTGAACTGGGACGAAGTGGATGCCCAGTTGTTGACTGTGTTCATTGAGCACTGGTAGCCGGAGACGAGCTCTTTGCACTTTCCATGGGGCGAGATGACCATCACTCTCCACGACGTCCCTTGTCTGATGGGGTTGCCGATTGACGGCCTGCCTTGCACCCCTTCCCCTGCCTATCTGCCACTACAGCTAGAGCCTCTACTGCAGCAGAGTTATGGTTGGACCGCAGCCCAGTTGAAGAAGAATAGGACCGCTTGCAGAGTGCTTATCGAATAGTTGACGATTGGGTGGCGGGAGAGGCACCACAGCTGTGGGGATCGGTTTACCGGCTTCACCTTTGATGTGAGAGAGTGCCATCACTATCTCGTTGTTGGTTTCATGGCTACGTTGTTGGGTGCAACGCTCTTCATCGACAAATCCCAGAGCCGCATACACTTTTCGTTGTTCGGGCTAGTTTGGGACTTAGCGCACGCTGGGACACTAGCTGAGGGAGCAGGAGTGCTTGCCTTCCTCTACCAGGGATTACGGGAGGCGAGGCTGCAAGTCTACGGGGGTGTGTTGTGCTGCTCCAGGTAAGTGTGGGTTTAATACGGTAAATATGTTGTTCTATTTGCCTACATATAATAAGTGCTCTAATGGTTTATACTATTTAGGCATGGATCTGGTCGTACTTCCCTTGTTTCGGGGGTCCGCTTCATCCAGACAAGGATGCACAGGCTGATCCCCGATACATGGCACGATTCAACCCGTCGAAGGTGGCGAAGAGATGGAACGACAGGGTAAGGCGCGCCCGTGAGGGGGAGCTTCGGGCAAAGCTATAGAGCATGACCATAGATGAGGTAACGTGTTTCTCAGTTTCTATGATTTTAACTACATATGTCGAGTAAGATTATTTCTCTAATATTTTTTTTACAACATAGGTCGAGTGGCTGCCTTTTGGCAGAGACCTGGATTTTGCAGGTCAGTTTCGCTCCTCCGCCTATCGAGGCACAATCAGATTATGTGGCGTCTATGAGTCGTACATGCCAAATAGGGTGCTTCGATAGTTCTGCTACGTGCAGGAGCTCCCATTGGACGTCATCCCTCCCACCGTGGCGCAGTGACTGTTTCGGCTGAAGAAGTGTTACGTTGTAACGTTTCCCCTGCAGCACGACCATTGGACATACCCTGACAGATTCTACCCTGTCACTGATCACCGAAGGACAGACGAGAGCTGTCAGGGAGGCATCTTAGCTGACTACCTTGTCTGGTTCCAGTCCTAGAGTTGAGGTCATGTGTTGCCCACGATAATGATATGAGATGATTATCCACCGGCTACGCCTACATACCCAAACGACGTGATCGGACCAACTGAGGTTGTTGAGCGCTAGGCCCGGGTCGACGAGATGACCCAGGGTATTCAGGCATTGGTCGTACATCCTCAGCTAGACCAGATGTATGAGCATATCATGAGCTAAATTAAATCTTTTCATTAGATACAGTATATTTTGTTTTGTTTATGACATACATTCCGTATTTGGTTGTTATACTTTATTTGTGTAGTTCGTTTTGTTTGCATTATTGGTTTTGATAGTTTCTACCTATTGACAACAACAAACATTCACATGTCAACGCTTGACTTTATAGATAACTATTAGATAACACATCAAGGTTACTAAAATAAACTAATACACCACGGATAACAACATAATTTTTTTAAACAATCGACTAGGCTCTACTTAATTCGTCTTCGGAATGAGTTCAATCTTTAACTCGATCGTTGAATACAAAGCTTCTGACCTCCATATTTGCTTCCCTCACAAGTATCCCTATCTGTTGAGCTACGTCAATGTGGTCATGTCTACTTAAAATCGGGGAAGAATGACCGAATATGTTGAAAGAGAAAGTCCCCAACACTCTAGTAATACTCTCCAAGAATGCCCTGATGAAAACGATTGCAGTACACGCACCCAAACTGCAAGGGTGCGGAAATGTGAGTCTTATTTTCATACTCGACACGAAACAGTGCGCAAGGATGAATGCCACTGTATTCTGGATTGCGGCAAGCACAGTCGGACTCCTCCGGGGGCATTGGGTACCGAACCCATTTGATTACAAAATCAATGTGGGGGTTTGATCCGCGATGTTCAGTTGTAAACGGCTCCATAGAAGAAAAGAAAATGTGGAATTGTTGTGTTGCATTTTTAAATGCATGCGGTCCTCATCCCCTTTTATAGGGGTTGCTGACCTTACTGGGCATACAACGTCCAATTTCACGTTGCAAAACCTTAGATCCGACGTTGTGCTCAAACCATTATTTTGCCTTGGGAGAAAATTTGGATGTAGTAACAACGTCGGATTCAACATTTTTACAACGTCCAAATGGATGTTGCTAAGCTCGAACGAGCCCGTTGGGGTTCCAGGCTACAATGTCGATTTGGACGTTGTAACAACGTCGAATCCGACGTTGTTACAACGTCTAATTTGTTTTGCCCAAGGCAATTACACCACAAACAACGACGTCGGAATGGACGTTGTTACAACGTCGCATTCGACGTTGCTAAAGCGTTACATCCGTCGAATTATTTGCGGTGTATATAGGGAACGCGTTATTTTAATATTAAAAAAGGGATTTTAACGAAATTTAAAATATAGATTTATTGAGTTGAATAATTGAGTAACGTTTTGAAGTTTTCATTTTAAGTGTCGGAATCCTTTACACTTGAGTAAGATTCAATTATTGATACTTGGAAATGGAATTTGATTTCAAATTATTCAGATGACTTGGCCTTAACGTTTTTCCAATTTGGAATGGTTTGAAATGGGTTGACTTCAGATTGATTTGGAAGATAATTTGGGGACATGGTCTTGGTGTGTGTGACTAGTAGTCTTGTGCTTTATCGCTTTCTTGTTAATATTATATATGCTTGATTGATTGAGGGGATTCTGCTTTGCTATAATTTACTGTTCGGCTTTTCAAGTAAGTTCCTTTATGGACTTGCTCAGACTGATCTGATAAACCCTCCTACATGTAGTCGTATGACATACTAGGTGTTGCATAGGCATTAAAGAATGTCATGTAGTATCATATATGCTAGGATTTGCACACTTGAATGAGCATTCGATTACTCAATGTGTTTGAAAAACAGAAAGGTCGTTATCTGTGAGTCCTAGAGTCTTTGCTAGGGTCATAGGATAGCCCAACACCATCGGGTTTGTCCTGAGTCGTTATTTTCACGAGATATGAGATGAGCTTGATTGACTTATGAGCATGATATGATAAGCATGATGGTCAGGGGCGGAGCTAGGGGGTTCCTGGGGGGTCACCTGCCCCTCCTCTCATACGACGAACTACCTAGGTGTATTCTCCTCGTCGATAGCTTCGTTTTGATATATAATACGCCCTAATCGGACTTTTGAGTAAAAAGTTATGAATGTTTAAAAATTAAAGGTATATTAATCACTTTAATTTTGTTTCAATAGACTATAATGTTTTTATATTTTACTTAAAACATTCACATACTATAATTCATCTCGAGGGCTTCGAAATGAGAGGTTATACTAATCATTTCGACAATTAGATAAGAAGTTACATAAGTTTAAAAATTTTATATCTGGTTATGCATTATTATATGTTATGAATGCATCACGTTATATATTGAATAGGGGTGTTATTCGAGCCAAACAAGTCTAGTATTGCTGGATTATATTTAGCTCATTTAGAAACGAGTCGAGCTCGAGTTGAACCTATATTTGAACTTGAGCTCATACTCGGCTTGTTTAGTAAATGAACGAGCTTGAGCTGAGTTTTTTTTTCCAAGTATTATGCAACCTTACTTGCTCATGACATAATAACTTAAAAGAAAATTTGTAAATTTCACAAAATTCGTGCTATTTGAGTTTCAATCGACCCGAGTCGAGTTTTGAATCGAGCATAAAAATGTGCTCACAATAAGCTCATTTTGTAAATGATGCTCGAGTCGAGCTTTTATTGAGCAAAACTCAAGCCAAGCTCTAGCTATTCAGCTCATATAACAATCATAATCTTCACTTAATGTTTTTATATTGTGTTTCCTATACTTATTTCGTTAAATTTTTTATTTCGGATATTTCATTTATATCTTTATATTTCTTTTTTAGGTGCGAAAAAATGATAGCGTTTTATCATAAACCGATGACATTTTATCTTAAAATAACATAATTTATTATCATATTATATATAATTCTTTATGCCAATTTAATCCAAAACTATATCGCATGGACAATTGTGCCCCCCCTTCGAAATTTTTCTGGCTCCGCCACTGATGATGGTGATATGATGAGATTATTGATGTGCACATTTACCACTTGCGGGTGGAATTGCTATGCTATAGCACTGAGCTGGCCAGCGTTCGCCCTAACGGGAAGGGGGTGGATGTAGGAGAGGAATATACCACTTGACATTACTTGGGCCATTTATCGTATTTCTGCATATTATATCCTGATAAGCATGACTTGTGTATTTAAATTCCGTACAGCATTAGAAGCATCTTTATTAGGTATAGCGTATGTGTATGCCTGCTTGTGGGAACAGAATGCATAAGGGCCTTGGTGTGATCCCTTGCCCTGCATATATTTTGTTTAGGTTTGTTTGCAGATTATGTTTGCTCCGTGCTTCTATGGCGGGGAATCACTTGGACGATCGCAATCGAAACTCACCTTATCACCTTGGCTTAAATATTTCATAAATCCGAGATTTCGTGTTTTTGTTTTGACCCGGCCTCGCCGTGGTAAGTTATACTCTACTTTCCGTTTGCGCATTTTACTTAAAATGAATTTAGCAATTTAGTTTCCTAGGATAGGTTAAGGGTACTCAACGGCTCTCCGGTGGATTTGGGGTTCGAAATCCCCACTTTAAAATGCTATTATTTGAGGTTTGGAAACCTCGACTCGTACCTGGATTGCATGATCCGAACAAAGGTATCCAACCTTCAAAATGGAACCCAAATATTTATATTTGAGCCGTTACAATTGACTAAGGATTTTGATGGGGATAAAGTGAAATATATATCGAGGATGTTAATAAGCAATCTCCTAACATGTATATATTCTCTTAATTTATCGGAGGTTGTTTAGCCATTATTGTAGGATGTGTCTGGTAATTATAGCTTCCCGCTAATTTGCAAGGAAGTACAAGAAAGTTTGATATGATTACAAGGAATCCAATTCGTCCTTTGAATTCTAAATTTTTAACGCTAATTAACCTCGCTTGGTGAGAAACTCTTGACTATTGTACAAGACCCATGGATAAGAGGGAATATCTTTAGACACCTTGGAGGGGTGGACAATGATGTGGCAGAAGAATTAGTTCATGGGGAATTGGATCTTGGGATTTGAGTGTAATTTGTGTTGAGCCAACGATGTGAAAAATGTGCTTATCTGGAGACAACCTATGATATGTAGATTTTTCTCTTTTTTTGGTTCTTTTTCTTTTTCACGTTTCTTCTTTTTCTAGGCTATTTGGGTTTTCAGCGGTTTAAAGGACAAGTTTGGAGAAAGATCGGGTGGTACCGTGATAGCAACACACAGGGATGCATCCACAACAAAATTCTCAAGCACCGCGAACGCGACACTTACCGATCGTGAGCACAACACATGTTACTGAGCGGCATATGTGTTGGGATCATGATTCCTCATTTTGACTTGTCTTGTTTTTTTTAGCTCTTTCCGCCATGTCAGCCACCTCCACAATGAGGCATTGTAAGTTCTTCCTCTCTTTTCTATTTATGTTCTTTCATTGTCTTTATTTCTTTCCGCCATGTCAGCCACCTCTACAATGAGGCATTGTAAGTTCTTCCTCTCTTTTCTATTTATGTTCTTTCATTGTCTTTATTTCTTTTTTAATCTATCCTCTCTCTATATATATATATAAAGAAAAACAAAGAGAGAGAGAAATCACGAAAAAAGAAAAGAGTTGAAACCTCGTTATTTGATAAATCGTGCACTTAATTATTAGGGTAAATGGTAGGAAAGCATCTTTTAAATAGGACATGTTGCTGAAAATCATTCTTTAGAATCAGTATTGCAGAAAATCACCCTTTATATAGCTTTTGTTTAACAAAGATCACCACACCTCTTTGCGCCATAAGAGTTCCGTTAAATGTCTTTAAAAATCCAAAATTACCCCTATACATATCTTTTTTCCGTCATCACTAACTCTCGCCTATCTATCTAGACATATACACAACTCCACACATAGAATTCGTTAATTGAAATCCTTCAACAACTCCTACAATCTTATGCAAGACTCTTTCAATCCATGCCTAAATCCCTCCACAACTCCTATGCTAGACCCCTTTCAAGCTTGCCTTACAATATTTCCCTTCTATGTAATTCAAGTCCGATTAAGCCTTCCTTAACATCAATCAATTGCAAAATTAGTCACAAGCATTATTTCAAAGCAATCAAGCCAAAATTATATCCCACATTTGAAGCACACACATACTCACTATCTCACCGGAAGTTCGATTGACTGCCTTCTATGGGGATTCGTCATTGTCGGATTTTAATTTTTGTGATTCACGACTACAACTGGCATCGAAGTGGCACCGCTACCTTCCGCCGTCTTTGTAGGATTAAAACGTTGTGTGGCAGAGGTCCTCCTTCCTTGATCGAGATACTAGGTATCCAAATAGTTTCAGTCTTAAAATAATTGTTTCTCATTCAAATCTTCGAGCTTATGCTTTAATTCAAGTGTGATGTAGCATTGGATAGGTCTGACATTTTATATTTTTGGGAAAGTTAATGAACCCAATTTTTATAATGTAATGTAATTTGCCTTTTTAATCATTTTCAACTTCAAAATCAAGTAATTTAGAGGTTTTATTCAATGTGCGAGGGGCTTAAGATCTGAAGAGTTCTTAGTTGTTGGTCAAAATCATCTATTATCTAATTACAAAGATTGATCTAAATTGGCAATAATAAGAGAATTTGATGAATTGATAAAGGTATTTCGGTAATTTATTATTTTTTTTCTCTAAAACTTACCGAAATCAGAGATATGTGGTCTTTGGTAAATAGAAGCTATATAAAGGGTGGTTTTCTGCAATAATGATTTGAAAAGGTGGTTTTAAACAATATGTCATATTTAAGAGGTGGTTTCGTGCAGTTTTTGTGACGGAGTATATGTTATTGAAATGGTTTATGAAGTGTTTTGGTGTTGCTGTTTTCTTTGGTTGGCTACTGACCCTTTTCCGAATCTTTAATACCATTTGATTTAAATATTTTTCATACCCTATTTTCATGGCCCCATTATGACATTTACAAAGACCTCATTTTGGTTGCATGTAATATCACTCGTGGTGGGAATCTGACCACTAATGCAATTCTTATGTAGCTATGTTTTGATTGGATTGAGATTTGAGAGTAAATTATTTAGCCTAAACACATAATCCAGAGTGAAACACATATTTTCAGTGTTGGATGATATAATTGCCTTACTCCTTGGATTGCATGTGATGACCCTATTTTTGCAATTGGTTTTTTTTAATAAATTATATTTTTTTATATTAATCATACAGACGGAGAGTTGAAGCTATCAACAAATGCAGTTGACAATCCGAAAATCAAAATCATGAACCCTGGAAAGATATAACATCATAACATCATACCATCAATACTGGAATAAGTTCCTGTGTCACACTCAGGGTCAAGTCATTCACAAGTAGCAGATGGAGTCTCGACAAATGACACAACTCGTTTGGGAAGCAGGATTACAAGGCATCATGAGCTGGGTGGATCTGGAGCTGGTCCAGCTCGAGTATTCAGCAATGGCTGCAGAGCCTTGACAACGATACTCATGTTCGGTCGGAAATCAGCTTCGTATTGCACGCAGAGCGCAGCAACAGCAGCCATCTGTATCAATACGAAACAAACACCTGATTTATACATGATTCCCTCATAGCCTTCTGTGATGGTTTTTGCAAATTTTCAGGTAAATGAACAAAATGAGGCGGATAAAGATTGTGTGATGGTTTACCTTTGCAATCGCCTTGGGGGGATACTCATTATTTAGTCTCGGATCAACACACTGCTTTACCTTATCTTCACTTAGTCTTGGTGTTGCCTGACAGATGTATGTTGAACATCAGTAACAAAAGAGCACAAAAAACTAATCAGATAACCAGAGAAGTAACAAGAACTGCACTGAAAAAAGTGAAGTACCCAAGTCACGAGACTTTGTTGTCCACGAGGCAAGGTATGATCAACGGGTTTCCTCCCGGTAAGAAGCTCCAACAGCACAACACCAAAGCTATAAACATCACTCTTTGCATTGAGCTGCCCAGTCATAGCATATCTGTTTCACAAAATCACCAAATAGCACGATAAGTTATCACTTCACCCTTTCAAAGGAGGAAACAAGAAATTGTCATTACAGCTTGGATGTAAATCTGTCATATGAGACTATTATGACATGTTATCCTTAAATAAATAATGTCAGTACGTGTTATGCATTAACAGTTGTTTAACAAATAAAGTTCTGAGGCCAATTACAAACCTACTTTCCAACAACTCTATGAACAGAAGGCATAAATTGGTTTTAAAAAGAAAAAGCAATTCAGAAATAGTTACTCTGGTGCATGGTAACCAAAGGTTCCAAGGACTCGGGTTGAATGAAGTCGTGCAGCCATATCTGGTGCTTGATTAGACAAATCAAAATCAGCAATCTTCGCCACATAATCATCAAAGATCAGTACGTTGCTGGACTTAATATCACGATGAATTATTTGAGGATCTGCCTTTTCATGTAAGTATTCAAGCCCTTTGGCAGCACCCACAGCTATCTTAACCCGCTGTGCCCAAGACAAAACTGGGCCAGGTTGTGCTCCTTGAACGCCTTTCCTGCCTGGTTAAAGATAAACAGAATCCATCAGGCGACCGGATTAGAACTTAGAAGCTGGATAAAAGACAGGCTCTAGAAAGGTTAACAGAATACAAACAAAAGTAGGAAACTAATTCAACCCGACTGCAAGATAACATACCATGAAGTATATCATGAAGAGATCCATTAGATGCAAACTCATAAGCAAGCACACGGAGATTCGCCTCCACACCATATCCAAGCAATTCAACAAAGTTTTCATGTTTTAATCGTGAAACCATAGAAACCTGTAACATTAAGAAATTGAATTGCCCATCATGCCTCGATAGACTGAAAAGCTGACAAATTAAAGTTCATGTATGGACCTGTGCTAGAAATTCGTCGTCAGGTTGTTTGCTAGAGTCCAACTTCTTAATAGCTGCAGCTCGCCCACCTTTGAGGACCCCATAGTATACTCTTCCATATGATCCCTCCCCTATTAAAGCCTTTGACCCAAAATCATCTGTCACTTCATTCAGTTCATCAACAGAAATGGATGGGACGTCAATAGGCTGAACTTTCACAACTTCACTTTTGCTTGGTGCATCTTGTGGCACATGATAACTCCCATCTCTTCCTGCATAAGCAATCAAGGGAACAAGTTTTGATTAAAACCACCAATAACTTCTAATCTTAAGAGATAAGGATTAAACAGAATGACCCCACTATCTGAGGAATAGGAGAAATTGAAAAATGTATCTCTTAAGAGAATAGTAGGTAATAATTGTGTAATAACAGCAGCGCCATGATAACATGATACAAAAGGAGCAAGCAAGTTGTATAAACTAGCCTAAACTTGAAGAAGTCTCACAAAACTAAGGAACATCTTACTGCGTAAATGAAGAACGTTATCATACTAGAGGCAATATCCATATATGATCACCCTCGCATAGTTTACAGTAATAGCCATAATAGTACCACTGTTATAAAAGAACTGTAACTTGGGTATATATATAGTCGTATATGATGTAAAGACATCAAGATGGAAATGGAAATTTTGAGATTTTTTTTTTTGCATGTATGTATGAAAAATAAATTTTTTTGTTTAAATATATTAGATAAACCCTTAAATTTGTTATTTAAATAGTCAGTTTAAGTAGAAAAAATTGAAATAAAATAAAAATTATCGAAAAATGAGAATTTTTTTTACATGTATATATAGAAAAGAATGTTTTTGTTTAAATATATTGGAGAAACACTTTAATTTTTATTTAATTAGGTATTTTTAGTAGGAAAAAACTAAGAGAAATAAAAATTATGAAAAAGTGAAGCTAATGGGGTTTGAACACCTAAAGATAACAAAAACCCTCCCTACCTAGAGCTGGCAATTCGGTCGTTCGGGTCGGGTTCGGGTCAGGCTTGCTCGGTTCGGGTCACTAACGGATCGAGTCAGTTCGGGTAAAATTTATGGTCGGGTACTAGTTGGGTCGGGTTCGGTCATAATGAATTTTAGATTGGTCGGGTTTCGAGTTAAATCGGGTCATGCCCATTCGGGTTCGGGTCAAAGCGGGTCGGGCTCGTTCGGGTTTCGGGTCAAGAGGCGGGTCGGTCTCATTTGAGTTTCAAATCAAAGTGGGTATAGCCGTATAGTTGGTTTGAGTTTTCGGTCGAATCATATTCAACCCGTTTGGATAATTAGGTTGATTTTGACTCGGTTGAATACTTAAATATGTAATTACTTAAAATAAATGATTCTGACTCGGTTGAATACTTAAATATGTAATTTACTTAAAATAAATGATTTGACTCGGTTGAATACTTGAATATGTAATTTTGACTCGGTTGAATACACTCATTGTCATTGACTAATCGGTTGTCGACCGATTTTCAAAAAAGTCATAATCGGAAATTCGGTATTCGGCAACATCGTCTTTTTTTAAACATTTAAACCAATTGATCGGTGCTATAATTAAATCAAATTAATTGTACATTTAGGATTTAACCTTATTTTAACTAGCAAGTTGCAAATTGGCTTATTTGTGGTTTGACTATATTACTGACCCATATCATTTTCAATGCCCGTTTCATTTTTAGCTTTTGGCCCATTAGTTTTTTTTTCATTATTATTATTAGTTTTTAACAAATCTAGATAAATAATTAATTCTATCAAAATATAATAATATAGATAAAAATAAAATAACACTTAGTTATGAAAACTAATAGAATTATTATACTTATACCTATAAAAAGAAACATGTTTAAAAAACCGAAATTATAAACAAAACTTATAAATACTTCATCTTCGATGGATTCGAATATTCGATGTATTTAAAGTCTTGAGATTTGAAATTTGAGATTGAGATTTAGATCAAGATTGAGATTTAAGATTGTGACAAATATGGACATTTGATATTTGAGATTTGAGGTTGAGATGTATAAAGATTTGAGATTTGAGATTTGAGATCAAGTTAAGACTGAGGTTTGAGATTGAGTTCAAGATCGATATTTGATATTGAGATTAAGATCAAGATTGAGATTTGAGATTGAGTTAAAGGTTGAGAACTTACGATTGTGATTGAGATAATGATTTGAGATTTGAGATCTAGATTTTAGATTGAGACAGATATTGAGATTTGAGATCGAGATTGAGATCATGATTTGAGATTAACGTTGGGGTTCGAGATTTGAGATTAAGATAAAGGTTGAGATCGAGATTGGGGTTTGAATTTGAGATTAAAATTGAGATCGAGATTGTGTTAAAATGAAAAAACATTTAACATTCAAGCATTAAAATGTTGATGTTAAATAACCATTTCAAGTCGGGCCGGGTCGGGTTGAGAGTGGGGTCAGGTTCAGAGTCGGGTCGGGTTTGGGTCGGGTTTATCTGTGTTCGGGTCTATTTCGAGTCGGGTCAGGTTCGGGTCGGTCTCGGGTTCGGGTTACGGATGACTCCAGATTTTCGAGTTTCGGTCGGGTTCGAGTTCGGGTGAGTCGGGTCGGGTTTTCGGGTTGGGTCAGATTTTGCCAACTCTATCCCTACCCAACTAAGTTAAGTTGTCTTTGTGATTCATTACTAATTTTACACCCCTTTTATCCCTGAAATTAGTAAAAATTACCGAAAAGAACCCATAAAAAATGATCATCCCCTTCTTAATTGTATCTCCAATCAGGACATGACATCTCACTCATTATACTAAGGAGAATCTTCTTCAATAATTGAAAGAACTACTCTCATACTAGAGGGACCGTTTTTTTACTACAGACTAAAAGATTTGTTTAAACACGAGAAACTTGTATTCTGCTGACTTAAATAAACAGGTTTCTACTGCATACATTCAAGAATCTGAAAGTAACTAGCAGGGAACTACACATGCTGATATAAAAGACTGATTTTTCTGCTCCTTTTCCCTGAGGTAAAAGATATGGAAGACAAAATGGGAGCAAAATATCATAGTTGTTACTTATAAGAAACTGAATCCTTGAAAAGCATAGGATGTATTGCATATTGAAAAAAAAACACATGATAGTTTCATTTTAGGCACAGTACAAGAGGTGCTACAAGATAGTTCACCTGCTCCATTTTTCATCACATAAGCACCTCCATTTTCAGCTGCTTTGTATCTATGCCCTCCTTTGAAACAGCCAAAGCAACCCATCCTCAACCCTTGATCAAACCACTACTGAAACTGATAAAACTGCAGATATACCATGAAAAAAACATTGTCAATTAATTACTGAAACAATTCAATTAATAAGACTTTGAAGCAACATCCAAAGCCCCAAGAGGCAGATTACATCAGCAGATGGGTTTAAATAGGTAAACTAGCCATTGTCCATTAGTAAGAATAGAGATGGTAATGTTTGGACATACTTGAACAAAATTTTGCATTTATAAGATCTTTACACAGATATACAACGTGTCTTGATCTGACCCGTTTGATTGAGAATTACGAAAACAGAAACGGAAGTAAATCAATCTAATCCGCTTTTATTGATTATTCACCGACCAGCAATCAACATTTTAATCTCAAGCCTCACCAAAAAAATATATTTGCACACGACAAGAATCTCAAATCCCTTTTCCTTTCCGTTTACATGGTTTTCATCTGAACGGGCACTTAGTAGGGTTTTATATAAAACCCTACTAATTGGCATTTTCATTTACAATTTCCACCAATACATTGAGTTGAACTCTCCTTTTACTACATATTTATAGCAGCAGTTTAACAAACATATGTGCCAATCAATGTGGCCAAGTAAAAAGCATATATCCCCAAAATCCAACCATGAACTTTGGATACATACTAAACTCGTGAACGCAAATGATCGATGGTCATATTAATCGAAAAACAGCAATCGTTTAACAAATTCATCTATAAGCTACAAAAAAAATTGCAGAATGTAAGGCTGGGGATTCAAATTTGAATGATTTTAGAGGGGGAAGAAATGGGCTATTCATTACCTTCAAGCTTGAAGTTTGACGGAGATTGCAACGAAAAGAAGCAAACTGGAAGACACGGCAAAGCAAACCCTAGATTTCAAAATTAAGGGCGGACGGAAGTTCCAGAATGGACAAGGAATAAACGAAATCGAGAAGGAAAGTATCGAAGACGAAAATGGTGAACGAAATTTGGGAATTTTGATGGGGGAACTGAACCGAAAGCAAAAGGAAAGTACTACATGAGATCGAGCAAACAAGATTTCAGATAAAGTCAGAAAGAGTTGGTCGTCTGCCGGCCAGAACAAATACTACGGAGTACCAGATACAGATTACAGGATACAGTACAGAGAGAGAAGTTTTTGTGCATTCCAAGACGGTTGCTTTCTGGCTTTTTGCTGGATTGGCAACAGCAATGGCGATTCAACGGGCCCCACCCCCGATTTTTTTTTTTTTTTTTTGAAGCAGAGAAAGAAATTAGAAAAGGACAGTCGCTCAAGAGTGCACCTCCTAGTTAGACGTGGCCATGGGGTTGACATCCCGTGATCTGCCGGGTCGATGACCAGCCGGGTTCGGATCAATGGGGTTGACATCCCGTGATCTGCCGGGTCGATGACCAGCCGGGTTCGGATCAATGGGTCGGAGGGTTATCTCGGGTCAAGGGTTAGGATTGGAAGAAAGTGAACTCGTGATCTAACGGGTCAACCCGATTATGACCCGACGGGTCAACCCACCGAGTCAACCTAATGGGTCAGCAAATTTTTTAAAAAAACTTTATAAAAAAATTAGAATTTATATTTATAATTATTATGAATTTAATTCTTATAAATTATGAATTTTATTTGGGGTGAATTTGATACTTAGACCTTTTGGAATATCTAAGTAGGTAATTAGACCCCTCAAAAAATAAATTAGTTTAGATGGACTCTTTCCAAATAGAGTATTAATGGTCAATGGTGAATCTGTTTGTTCATCGATCGATCAACGTTGACTGTTGACCGGTCAACGTTGACCGCTGACGGACTCATTTAGATTTTTTTTTTATGACATTTTTGTGATGCCATTTTTTCCCATCGATGACTGATGCCACTTTTTTGATGTCATTTTTTACCATGTTGACATTTTTTCAAAGTATGTTTTGATGTCATTTTTTCAAAGTAATGTTTTGACGTCATTTTATTAATGACACTAGTATATTCTACCCGTGCTTTGCACGGCATATTACAAATTTAAAATTTTTAATGCTATCCTCAATGATATATAATGATATGTATTTTTGTGGATAGTAGAATTAACATTACAATTAAACTATTGAAATATCATATATATTAAAATTCTTCTCGGCATGTTTTAAAATAGAACCAAATTTATATTATATATTCAAAAATATTGGAGCACAGAATATTTAATTATTTATCAAAGTGTATCAATAATATTGATAATCTAAATTTTAAACTATGCCCTTGTTTTGTAGGTTAGAAAAAACAATAACTTAAATAGATTAATACTATAACTTTATACCAATTTTCAACATTGCTAGCTCTAGATTAAGATTTGACATAGATATTATATATAATGGATTATTAAAAATTTTGAAATTTTATCTAGTGGAATACGATTTTAATAGATTTTTTAAGATTAATTTCCAAATTTTGTATAAAAAATTTGCACAATCTATATAAAATACTAATCTATCTATATAAATATAAAATACTAAAACAGAGGCCTGAAACGGGCTCTGGTGCGATCTCGCGTCCACGGAATTTTCTGGATTAAAGCGGGATTATTTTTGCTTACGTGGCATTTTCTGGATTAAAGTGGTATTATATTTCTGGCCCACATCAATTAATAAATGAATATAGTTATTTAAAAACTTATCTTTTTAGATCAATAATCTATCCAATATAACTTGAATTAGTTGTTATAAATATTTATTATTTTCATGCTTTTGTTAATAAACTATATTATTTATTATTTTAAAAGATGAAGAAGGAATATTTGGTGCGTTATTCTACCTTTTAGATCAAATTGAATATAATATATTTATATATAGTTTTATTTTTGTGAGCCACGTCAATTTGATTTTATTTTTTTAAGCCACGTCAATTAATTATCTAATATAATATTTTAATATAATTAATATAATAAAATATAATTTATTAACAAAACGCGCAACCGCGCGGGTAACGAATAAGTAGATAACTAATACGGAGTAGAATTTTTCATATAAAGAAAAATTTGTTCTAACCCGCCGTACATTAATGATATTCATGTGGAAATCCTTTGTCATCATCCTTCCATTGATTTGAAAATATTAGTTATATATTTTGCAATATAATAGTAATTTTAAAGTTATTAAAAAAAGGCCCCAAATTCATACACTTTGATAATGATATTTTTTTTAGTAAAAAAATTGGCTCAAAATCAATAGATTACAAATATTTGTAAAATATATCGTTTGAAAAAACCCTAATAGCAAATTATTTGTTCAATGTAAAAAAGATTTATAATCTATCTATTATTAATTTATCTGGATTTCCTTAAATAAAAGAAACTTGCTATATTATTTTATTTAATTAAATATTGGATGTCATATTCTCCACAGTTTATCATTACTATAAAAATAAAGGTAAATTATGATACATGATCAAATTATATTTTTATAGCTATATTTTTTTGTTAAAATTTTTATATCTATATACGTACATTCAAAATTTACATATCCTATATATCATCAAATAAAATACTATAATAATATTAAATCTAATAAAAAAAATGTTCATAAAAATTGGATCGTTATTTATATTTATATATAAAAAATCAAACTAATGAATCCCAACAATTATAGTAACTCACAATTAATCATAAGAAGATGATCAAATTATGGATCAAATTACGCATGTATACGGAACTTTGAGTTAATTTTATTGGTGTAAAATCTTTCCAATTTTTTAATAGCATAAATTAACAACTATTCTAAAAAAACTGCTCATATTAAAAAAAAGTCAAACACTAAGATTTAAGATTTAACATGCATGATATTTTTTTTAAAAAATCAAATCGTTAAAGATCTTCATCATAAAATTTATCTAATTAAACTATAAGGTTTTATAGGATAAATTACTGATCTAAAAAGATAAGTTTTTTACCCAACTATATTGACTTTTTAATTGATGTGATCCAAAAATATAATACCACTTTAATCCAGAAAATGACATGTAAGCAAAAAAATCCTATTTTAATCCAGTAAATTCCGTGGATGCGAGATCGCACCAGAGCCCGTTTCAGGCCTCTGTTTTAGTATTTTACTAGTATTCGTTACCCGCGCGGTTGCGTGTTTTGTTAATAAATTATATTTTATTATATTAATTACATTAAAATATTATATATTGTATTAGATAATTAATTGATGTGGCTTAAAAAAATAAAATCAAATTGACGTGGCTCACAAAAATAAAACTATATATAAATATATTATATTCAATTTGATCTAAAGGGTAGAATAACGCACCAAATATTCCTTCTTCATCTTTTAAAATAATAAATAATATAGTTTATTAACAAAAGCATGAAAATAATAAATATGTATAACAACTAATTCAAGTTATATTGGAAGATTATTGATCTAAAAAGATAAGTTTTTAGCTAACTATATTCGTTTATTAATTGATGTGGGCCAGAAATATAATACCACTTTAATCCAGAAAATGCCACGTAAGCAAAAATAATCCCGCGTTAATCCAGAAAATTCCGTGGACGCGAGATCGCACCAGAGCCCGTTTCAGGCCTCTGTTTTAGTATTTTATATAGATTTTTTTTCTTTAATGTGATTCCGTTTTTTTAAGTAGTGTTTTGATGCCATTTTTCTAATGCAATTATTTGATGCCACTTTTTTAATCAAATCGTTTTATGCCACTTTTGTAATTTAGTAAATTCTATATCGATATATTTTCATTGATTCTACTTTAATTCACTGATGAGTGATGACACATTTGTGATTAAACTTCATTGATCTCAATCATTTGTGATGACATTTATAACACAATTGTGATTACATTTCATTGATCTCAATCATTTATGATGACATTCTTTGTTGATGATATTTTTATACAATTGATTACATATGAGCGTAATACGTAATTACACTTCAATGATGACATCTTTTTATTGATGACTTTTATTCATTGATGACACATTTGTAAGTACAATTAATTGACTTCAATCATTTGTGATGATATTTTTATAAAATTGAAGACATTGAAATATGAAATGTGGAATCAACACAGTGTCACCAAACAAGGCAATATCGATCATCTCTTATTTTCATTGCAAAAAGACATAGATTTTGTCGCAAAAATAGGTGAAGGATTAAAAATAGCATATGCGGGATTTGAACCTACATCTATGTGCTTGAGCACAACGCTCTACCAATTTGAGCTAATACGCTTAAATTTAGGAATAAAAAAAAGTGAAAGGGTTCAGTTAGTAAAGACAAGTAATAAACAAGTTGATTTCAAACTACTAGTTTCCATGAATAAAGTTAGAAGCACAAATGTGACAGGAAACATGACAAGTAACACGTCCTTTCCTAAGGATAAGGGTCTCTTTGATTAAGGTTTAATTGAGTTGGAGAAGCTGAGCTGGATGCAATCACAACTCCCATGCCAGGTTCAATAAACCTAAAACCAAATCCCCAAGTCCAGCCAGAACATGTTACCTGTGTCAAATTCCAGAATCCATGCCCCAGAAACGAACGTGACCAGGTATTTCAACAAGTCCTAACACCTCTGCAGGCTGCATTTATGACAAACAGAATGAAACTACGACCCTATAACCCCAAAACCTATAAGACGCTAATCCTTTGATTCCAACTACATACCTGGCAGACCATTGCAAGAAGTTTATTAGCTTCACCACATGCTGGAGTCATCTGATCCATCACGCCACAAGGAGCTCTAACAACATGATTCTCAACCTTTAAAAAAAATCAGTAGACGTGAAAGGAAACCAATTGCATTATTTGTTATATCTTTACTTGTAACATGGAAGTTATAAATTGGTTAGCAGAAGCATTTTCCAAAATCAAGTCAAGGCTAGAAATCAAACCTTCTGGCATAGAAGTGCTAGATCTCTTGGGCTGATATTCAAACCTGTAAATAATTAAATATTCAAGGCTGGCTAGTATAAACTTTAATAGAAAGGGCCTTGAATGAAACAAAATGACAAACTTTGGAATGTATGGGTACAATCAGGTATAGTTTAGTTCAATTTCATTAGTGAAACATTCAAGGAATTTTGGAAGTATATCTTTCACATTGTCAAACCTAGAAACACAATGACACCATAATCAACCTCCAATCACTTTATTACCTTGAGCAGCAGCTATAGCAGACATGCTTGGAAGTATATCTAATACTCCCTCCGTCCTAGAATTAAACTACACTCTTTGAGCCTAGAATTTGACACTAAAGCAAGGTATAAGAACCCTAATTTGTAAACATTGTTGGCAAATTGGGGAAAAACACAAGATTGTGGCGAATTTCAAACAAAGAGACAGCAATGAGTATGATCCTTATAGAGCAAAAATATCTCCAAACACACAAGAAGAGGAAACAGATGAAACTGATGGGAATTCCTAATTCTTACGGCAATTCCTAATGATCTATATTCCAATTTATATGTCTCTTTTGACAGCAATTCCTAATTCTCCGTTCGAGGATTTTTTATTTAGCCCTAATTAATGAGCAATTGTTGTCAAGTTCGCAATCCTTGAACCAATTGTTACAATTACCGACTGTCTAACCCTTTCATTCAAGGATTTTTCATTAATTCCTAATTCTTCGTTCAAGGTTTGTACCATAAAGGACACAATCGGTTCAAAACCAGCCTATTAGCTACAAAGGAAGAAAGACGAGGAAGAGAAAGAGCGAGAAACCTAAAGCGAAATCGACATCGAGGGATTCCATTTGATCCGCCATCTCTCTCGCTCGCCCCCTCACCGGTGATCGGGACGCCATTGTATCGATGAGGACATGGGAGAACGAACGACATTCAAAGTGCCCGTGGGTGGGGAGAATCAATGAAGATCCAGGCCTGCTTGAAGCCTACGGGTGGGAGGAGCGTCCATTGAAGAGTCGTGGAAGAGACAGAGAGCAGATTCAGAAGGGGTCTAGAGCGGCTAATATAATTTTTAAGGGGTATAGAGTGGCTAAAATAAATTTTAAGGGGGTATAATTACCTAATTAGAATCTTAAAAAGGTCTATTTTTATCAAATTTTCTCTTTTATTTATTCATAATATATAAATTCTCGTGCATTGCATGTTGTGAAAATCCTACCCAACCTTTGCTTCTTTTATAGGCTTAGCACCCTTCCCTCTTTCCTCTAATTTTCAATGTGGGATGGGATGTGGGACAAAAATAAGTAGAAACTAAATTATGTTTTCAATCTGGACAAAAAAAAATTATGTCTTCAATCTCTACCATTCGGTTTTTTCATGTCAATTCATACTTATAAATTTTTATCATATACAAACACTAGTACTACACTTTATATAAATATTATTTTTTGAAAAATATTTTATCTATCAATTATGAAAGATTAAAATAACGAACGGGTAACAAGAAAGTGTGAAGTTCAATACAATACATTAAACATTTGTATTATTTGGTGGATCCACTATGAAATCATTCTATATGATACTAAGTTAGAAGTCTTTATGATATAATTTCAAAGAATACAAATATTGTTATTAATAAAGTTGTTAATTACACTTGTATAGTATCCTTCATGTCGACTTTTCACTTATTTTGGAAATGATATAGAACTTCGGGTTTTCAAGCATAAGAATGAAATATATTATTGGGTAATACTTTTCCAATGTATCTTTTCATTTCATAACAAGCAACACAAATAGGTAATCCAATAATATCATCATTATGTGTATACACAAAATGTGGCTAATTCAACTTTAAACGAGAAAGTTTATCATATATCGATATGAAGATGAGCCTAGCTTTGAAATCAACAACCAAGAAATTAACATAATGCAAGTAAAATAAAACACTTATGATTGATTAATGGATCAACACAACTATCAATTGAATTAAATAAAAAGATTAATCTAACAAATTTGATATAATGTATCATGATGTTCCATCACCATGTGTTATTCATTTCATTAAATCCTAAAAGTTAAAGACTTTAATTATATTATATGTTATATCATATAATCCAAAGACTTAAATTACATTATACTCCCTCTGTTCCATATTACTTGGGCATTTAGGCTTTAAGCTTTGTTTCATAATAGATGGGCTTATAGCCTTACTTACTGCATAAAAGTACTAATTACCACTACTAGAAATTTGTTATTTAACATCGGTTAATAGCCGATGTCCTTCAAAAAAAATCAATGTCTATGTGGGTGATGTAAAAAGTCAAAAGTTTTTCACATCGGCCAAAACCCGATGTTTTTGTATGTTATAACATCGTTTACATTTTTAAATCCGACGTCTTTGTTATCCTATAACATCGATTATAAAATATAACCGATGTTATAATATACAAAGACATCGGCTATTACCTGATGTTAAACCGTTTTGACTTTTTACATCACCAACATAGACATTGAATTTTTTTTGAAAGACATCGGCTATTACCCGATGTGAAATGACATATTTACAGTTTTTTTTTATTATCGTAGCCTATGCGGGATTTGAACCCGCATCTTTGTGTTTGAACGCAATGCTCTACCATTTGAGCTAATAGGCTTTAAACCAAGAGCACACAAGACTCAATGGACATGCATTAAGGATAACTCGAAGTTGATCCAATATGACCCACCAAGATTGAGATTGAGATAAACATATGCAACATAAATCCCAAGGCCAAATATTTAAACGGATCGGCATAAAACAGGAGGCATTCGGAGTCAATTTGAAACATGAGACCATAAATACCAGGCATGACACCTTGATATTGCTTGATGCCTGCCACAGATATAAGAATGTCTCAATGTGAAACACAAGACCATAAATAGCGGCATAAAACAGCAAAACTAGCATATGCTGATGCAACTAGCTCTCTTATCACTTTTACTTCCTACAGGAGAATAAAAAGAGTTCCAGATCAGGAATGTTAAGAGAAACAAAGATCTGGGGAAAAAAAAGGAGAGACAACAGAACTCTTTCAGGCCTCCCATTCCAAGAATAATTCCAAGTGAGAATGAACTGATGATCAAAGATCATAAATCATGATAGCAGTAAGTAAAAATGAACTGATGAATTCTACCATGGATTGAGTATACTTACAATGTCAACACGAACAGATCAATTAATAAAAATATCAAAAGTTGGAACTGACTTTGTGCATTGCGAACTAGGATTATCTCCATTGCAACCTAAAGAAACCAAGCATATGAATTGACTATACATACATTAAAAAGCAGAAAGAAATCACAAGAATAAAGAAAAATGAGCATGCCTTTTTGATAGGATAGGAACTTATTATAATGCAAATTATAAATTTGATAAGTATGAAATGAAAATAGATATTACCTTTGTCGATTGCAAATGTTTGCTCGGTGCAACCAACAGATATGCAACGACCAATCAAATCTTAAGCAAAAACTCGTTCAGAGACAAATAAAATGGAGATAGAAGTAATGTTAGTTTTTGCCCCGACCAACCGTTGACAGATAAAATGGAAATGGAAGGAACAAAGAACTTACAAAAAGTCATTCAAAGAGAGAAAAAGTGGAGAATTTAGACCTCATCAATTTCTCTCACTCTATTTTACCCAATGCATCTAATCGAATACCGATAATATGAACCCAAAATTGCAAATTTTATAAATCAACAAAACTAACCTAAAAAGAGTAGGAAATCGGGGAATTTAGACCATGAATTCGTCATCTGGATAGCTCCGAGCGAGGAGGTGATTGAGCCTGTAAGCAATGTCTTTACTAGAGGACAGTCACTACTAGAGAGGAGATGCTGTCAACATTGAAGGTTGCATTGCTATGCACAGATAGCACACCAACCAAAAGGCCTAAAATGAAGAAAGTGGTTGAGATGCTTAGAGAAATTAACTAGATCTGAAAGAACCCCATCCGTTCCAGTTTGTCAGATCACACCAGATCATAGCTTTGAGGGTTTTCGTTCACGCCATTTCTGTATAATCTGTTAAGTGCAAGGCTGCATCCTTGAAATTTGCAAATTGTTAAAGAGTGATGGACCTGCAAAGTTGTACAACTTTGAATTCATGGGCTTGCAGGGAAATCAATTGGTTTCACCTTTCCTAAAATCCATCCTATAAACCATGAAAACAGAATAGCTGAGCTAATATGGACTTCATTCCACTAAAATCCTCCAAATCAATATAAACAAACTATAGGCAAAAAGTTTAAAAGCACATGGACTTCATTCCACTAAAATGCTAGTTTTGCAATAGATGAAGCCTACAAGATGTGTCATGCAGAAGTTACAGAACAAAACCGACGCTACCATTAAGCAAACTGAAAAGCAGAAGCAGTGAAGCTATGCATAAGAAAGGGAGTACAAAAGCAAGCAAAAGGAATCTTGAACATAAAGTATGTCCAAAATAAATAATAACTAATAAAAACAAGCAACAAAGTCATCCATAGATTTAAAAAGAAACTGCTAGTAACCATGTAGATAATTAGAAAAATATCCAGTTTCCCAGGCCTAAAAATCTGAACAAATCTCATTTTTTCAATCAGATTAAGCATTTCAAGTGCACCAGAAATTTGGATATCATGATCAAGGGGAGAAAAAGATGCGACAGAGAATGAGAGAAGAAAGTATTAGGAAAGATATTTAAGACAAAGTAAAAACAAGAATAAGAAACCTAACTAACAAAAATAGCTTAATTGCCAACGATTGTGGTTCAGACTTACTACTCAAGAAGTAATAAGTGATGACTGAATTATTAAAGTTAAACCCATGGATTTAACTTTAATAATGCTCAATTGCATTTGTTGGTTATCCTGTTCTTCGTCATCATAGTCTAAATCGGCCTTCTTCTTAGTTGCATCTTGGGCAGTCTCATCCTTTTTTAACATTGTCATGAGAAAAAGGGAAAGAGGATATAATACTCAAAGCAACAAGACATGATCAGCAATGGGGCAAAGAATAGGAATTTTACCTTTGATCATGCACCTTCAATGAAGTTAAATTTCTCCATAACATTCTTAAAATCCTCAAGACCCTGTAACTCTAGCTTCTGGTGTCCATACCCCCTCCACTTCAGCATGAGCTTACCAAAAAAATAAAACACAAATCTATCAAACACAAGATTTGAGAATAAGAAAAAGAGAAGAAGAAAAATGTAATGAGAGTTTCAATACTCTAAGTCTGTAAATCATTCTAGTTAGTTAAAAGCTACCCGTTAGTCCATTACAGTTACGAGTGAAAAGATGACCAATGCAACTATAATGAGAGTTCCAACTTCTCTTTAGTCATCTCAAAACTTTTTAGAACCATACAACATGAATCATTCAATAGAATCCCTAGAAAGATTTTTTGGACTGAGATTATAGATTTAGGTTCCAAACAAGAAAATAAAGGTGTGACCAAAACACCATCTAGAGAATACAAAAACCCTTACTTTTTGTTGTTTGAGGAGAGGGCTATTTTCCCCAAATAAAAGATCAGCAATTGCTTTGTTGAATGCAACCAGTCTTGCTTTGACTATTCTCTCGATCAGCTTCTTTCCTGCAAAGAAAAAAATAAAAAGAAGGAATTTTAGAGAAAGAGTAACCAAAACAAATACAGTCAACTTGCTTGCCAAAAGAATTCAACAATCAATGGCACATAAAGGCATAAAGCTTGTAAGCAAAAGCATTCTGGAGAAACAACCAGAAACACATTTATAGCATATCATCAAGAAAGAGGTCATTTTGCTTCCAAATAGTTAACTGGTTTACAACCCCACCTGTCCAATTGCTCATGCACAAATAGTTAACTGGTTCTCTTGAAGGCAGAGAGGGAGGAAACCAAGGGAACTAAGACTCTATTCTACAACAGACAAACCTCCTAATTTCTTTCCAAATTTTTTCTTTTCTGGTGTCCCTTTCTGCAATTTAATTTTGTCTTTTCTCCTAATCCACATGCAAAATGAACTTACTTTTCTTAAAACTCATTTCTTTTTGAAACATCAAAATCACTTCCCTTCGAAAATCTATGTATATAAGACTATGTACAAGTAACATAAAAACCCTATTTCCCATTTTTAAAGTTATTTTACTGAGATATATAGAGTGATGAGCTAATTTGGATTGTTCTTGGAATACGGACCCTGCTTATCTCACGTAGCTTGCGCTTGTAAGACTACTAACTTTTCTGGTAGTTATGCCATGCACGCTTGGGCATTTAGTATGAGCTAATGATCGAGCATATGATTATCCTATAAAAAATTGAAAGAAGCTAAAACATGTGAGGTGAAAGAGGATTTATTTGTTTGAATGTTGAAAGTAAATGAAACCGAATAAGTATCCCTGAAACCCCAAATGAAAGGTTTATTATGTTTTCAAGTGTTACTATGTTAGTACATCAGTAAACGAATAGTTATGCTAAAATAAATCTGAACATTTTGTTAAATAAAATCAATCGTAATAAATTATTATTCCTTGATGCCTATATAGTAACCCTAAATTACCTTGCGCACTTAGCTACACAAATTCGCTCTTAAAGTGTAGACACTAGCCACACCCCCACTATTTCTAATTCACTAAGTCCTATACTCCTATCCAAATCCCCTGAAATCAAATGTTAGATTAATATTTCTTCTAAACACTAAAGCCATAAAAATAAAGCTCCTTTTCACATAAACATAACAAGCAGAACCTGTAAAATGTAAAATCAGCACTAACCTCCACAAACAGAGAACTATCAAATCCTGGCCAACTCTAATACTTTAGAAGCTGGAATTCATGTGCTCGGGATATCGGGACTGTTACATTGGAGCATAAAAATCTCTTTCAATCATTTTTTTTTCTTCTGTTCAACACAAGTTGTTCTTCAACAATGAATCAAAACCAATTAACAAAAACCCTAAATAACAAACATTGAAAATCAAAGGGGAAAAACATACCCAAAAATGAAGAGAACTTGCTTTTCAGTATGAAAGCCCTAAAATCAAAGAACACTTCATGTTAAGGATAAAACCCCTAAATTAATTTGATCATCTAAATTAGAGAGTACTTAGCTTGCTACAATGAATCAAAATCAATTCATAGAAATCCAAAATCAAAAATCTTGAAAATTGGGGGCAAAATATCGTACCAGTGGCAGAGAGGCGGTGAGAGAGACGAATTAGGGAGGACTGGTGAGATTTCGAGTGCTAGAGTAGGGATTTCGACAGCTTGAGGGATTTCAACAACTTGAGGGATTTTGACAGCCTGGCTCGGGTTCGACAATCAACGATAGAGGTCGGGCTTGGGTTTGATACCCAAAGAGGTGAGAACAAGAACGAAGATAGGCTCGGGTTCGACAGCCGGAGGGAATTCACCAGGTTCGACAGCCTGAGGGATTTCGCCAGGATTGACAACATAAGGGAAGAGCGAGACTATGAGAGGTGCTCTCCCTGGTGGCGGATCGAGGACGACGACGCTCACTCCCAAGGGAGATAGTGAGGATGCAGAAGATGACAACTCCACGCAACTTCCAGGATTTGGCCGCCGGAGAGAGGAGAAGAAGGGCGGAGTCGGGATTCGGTCGCCGGAGAGTAGAGGTTTGCAACTTCCACCGGGAGAGAGAGTGGAGGAGGGGTCAGTTTTCTGAGCAAACCAAGAATGAAGAAAGAAGCACCTTCTAAGACTGTATACATATTTGCTTGAGCGGGTGTTTAAAAAGAATTCAGGTTTCGTTCCGCGCCTTCTAAATTTTTTTTAAAACACATATTTAACATCTGTCAAATAAATAGGACAATGTCTATTCTTTTATTTACATTGCAAATTTAGAAACCGATGTTAAATTTTTTTTTAACATGGCCGATTTTTCTGACTGATGTTGATGAACCGATGTTAAATAACAGAATTCTAGTAGTGTACAAAGAGAATTTGACAGAGCATTAATTACTTGTACTTCTAAATTGATTCTAAATTGAAAAAAAAAAATTGAAGGAGACTTTTCAGCTTTTACCTCTCTTTATTTATTCATGTTTTTCTTCTTCCTTAATGAATGATGATGATATTACTGTATTGTTGACATCCCATCTCCTGGAAGTAGTGCAATATTGGGTAATTAAAGCTATAATTTCTTTACACTAATAGCTTTCTTAATTAGTGTGCACAATCCCTAAATGCCCAAGTAATATGGAACGAAGGGAGTATATTCCACCATATAATCCAAAGACTTTAATTACATTACATTTTACATCATATAACTCGATTCATCGAAACATCAATTTCTACAATTTCTTTAATATCCCATATTTCTATCCCACATCGAAAGTGAGACAAAGTGATTTAATGCGTTGGAGATATACATATATCTTCCAATATCCCTACTTGTCATTCCCACAATCCAACTTTTTCTATCTCACATCTAAAGTGTGATGAAATGATGGAGTGGAATGAAGGTATATATATATATATATATATATATATATATATATATATATATATATATATATATATATATATATAGAGGTTGGATCCCGTGTAAGCAACCCTTACGGTGTAATTTGTGAGCAGAGAAATTATTCACAGGTACCAAGCGATTATTCGTGTACAATAATGTAATTATTCGTATGTATGAACAAATGTAATTATTTATAAGTAACAAAAGATTATTCATATGTATGTACATACGAATAATCACTTCGTACCTATGAATAATGTTACTGTTCACAAGTTACTTTTAATCTCATCCGTTTGATCTTCTTAATCCGACGCTCTAGATTTGCTCACAAATTACACAGTAACACTTGCTTACACATGATCTATCCTCTCTCTCTCTATATATATATATATCTTCCCACATATCATGTTTTGTCCACCTTAAATCTTTCGAAATCTTTCCATTTGAAAAGTGTGGTGAAAGTTAAAAGTACCCGATGGGTTGAGTTTTTTTTTTCAAAACCAATTTTTTTGTAAAAAAAAATGGTTGACCCGACGGATCGACCCGCCAAACCCGGTGGGTACCTGGTTCCCTGCCACGTGTACCAACCCGACGCGTTGACCCGTCGGGTGACCCGAACCCGTTGACCCATTGAATTTCCGGGTTAGGGTTCGGGTCATGTCCCCCGGGTTCTTGACCCGAGGGACATGACCCGGCAACTCGGACCCGTGGCCATGTCTACTCCTAGCGAGTCCTTGAAAGATTGTGGTAGGGATATTGTGTGTGAGATGACAATTCTATCTGTAATAGTATTCACTTACATGAAAATATAACGAATAGACACATTAATTAGAGAAAGAAGTTAAGGCAAAGGTCGTATCCGATTGTAACATTTCAATGTTTCAAGGGTATGCCCACTCCTCAAAAAGAGTCATGACAACATTCATATTATCTCCTTCAATCAGGATGTTTGGAATACCTATCTTGTGCGATCGCGCAACCCCACGGTGGAGAGCTCGAGCTTTTGCAAAGGTGACAGAAGTATTATTGCATTTACGGATTTACCCCATCCCAAACAGATCAAAGTTGCAGAAACATCCCAAATGACAAACCCATAAGTTGTCAAACCAAACTGGTTACGCGAACCGTCAAAGTATGTTTGGCAAACTAAGTAGTGGGTCTTTCAATTCCCATTTAGCATTTTCACATTTTCCTCTGCCTTGTAGTTGTGTGGTGCTCCGACCAAAAGTACCAGTCATACCCCAAACCCTATCATCTAAGTCAAACACATTTGCAGATACCCGAGTATTTTTTGCATTCAAAATGGAACCTTTAACCATATCAAAAGATACTCAATCCACCGTTCCGAACACAAGTTGGTTACGAAAGTACCAAATCTGAGCACCAGCAATATCGAACATTAACTTGAAACCAACAGACTTCCTATTATTGTTAAGCGCTTTGCTATTCTTGAAATTCTCAAAATAATAGTCTAGGTTCGTAATCTGAGGTAAGTTTGGTCCTTCAACAAATGTTGAATCAACGCGTAGTTAACCAAGAAGTGAGTTGTTTCAGGGAAACTATCACATAACATAAAATGCATCGGTACCCCAATATGTGAACATTGTAATTCTTCTTTAGATGATAGTTTGTCCTTAGCGATTTTCTAGTTGAATGCTTCAATTTGGGCGGAACATCCTTCCAAATACATGCACATTCGAATATTATTATGTATAGACCTTCCATTTGCAAAGGCCCCTTGTAGAGGGTAGATTAGTTTATCAAGTACGGTAGATAACCTTGTTGTGAAAAATTTTGAAATTACCTTGTAAATCGTAGAGCAAAGGCTAATAACTCTATAGCGATTTACAATTGAAGGGTTATCATTTTTGGGAAGCAAGGTACGTGATAATGTGTGGTTGATTTGTTGGAGAAATCTACCCAACGTAAAGAAACTTTTTACAGCTTTTATAATCGAATGGCCTACATGAGACCAATAATTTTGATAGAACCCTGCAGGCATACTATAAGGCCTTGGTGCCTTGTTTGCGGTGATCAAGAAGACAACTCTTTTAATCTTAGAGTTTCTCACCGGTGCAATAAGTCTAACATTGTCCATGCTAGTAACTTTCTTTGTTATAACTTTCAAGTTTCAACTTGTTATCACACTATAATAGTGTAATTTATGTCTATTGTGGACCTGAACATGTTCCTGTATTATTTTTCAATTTCTTGTTTAATTAATTCCCTATCATTGATATGATGTCCATTCGACAAGACTAGAGATTTGATAATCTTTTTGTTAGTTTCGCTTGTATTTCAAGACATGGTTGATGGAATGTGAGGCCGGGATGATCTTTGGTAAATTCTATTTAGTTTATTTCAATTCTCTTTGTTCTGATAATGCTAATGTTGTTGATTGTGTTAATTAGCCACTAAGATAGAGTCACATCGCGCTATTCATCCTTTATAGAGCCTTAATCCATAAGTAGACAGCATGTCTTACATGAACAATTTGAGAATCTTGATGATGTAGGGGGATTGACAAGGAAGCATTTCTTTTAATGGACCTGATAGATGGACTGATAACCAGTGAGAAGATCAACGATACGTGAAAGTAGATAATATGCACAAGTATTTCCAATTTATGCAATTATTGATTAGAAAATATAAAAGATGGTATTTAGATAAATAAAGGTGAAAGTAGATAATATGCACAAAAGCACTTTAAAGATAGAAGAGTGGTTCACCATCAAGTTCGTAACAATGGTCGGTTTCCTCGCTCATCGAAATCAAATTACTTTTTTAAAATCTAAATGAGTAATTAATTGATTTGATTTCTAATTCTTATCCGATTGATTTTTTTGAATTAAAACATATAATATTTTTGATCATTTACAATTACAATTTACAAGTCATTGTGTTATAGGCGGTGCAAAGTTAGACTGCCTATTATTATAAATAATCTTTTAAGCTGATCTATTTTAAGAATTGATTTTTTTTTAAACAAATAACCTTAATTTGATTTTTTTTGAGTTAATTATGCATTTTATTTGAATTTTTTTTAAATATTTAATATTGAAATATATAGTCAAAATATAACGCTAAAAATTAGTGCATTTTATGAGGTTTTACTATTAATTATAATTGAGATAAAAAAATTCTATGGAGAATTACTTTATGGATCCTAATTCCTAACCCTACTATTTCTAATTTATGTTTCTTATAAATATTTAAAATAATAAGCTTTAAATCTCGATGAGCGAGGAAACTATGATTTAGATAGGCTTTAAATAAGGGTGAGTTTGGAAAGTAGACCTTTTGGAAAATCCAATTAACTAATTAGACCACTCCAAAATAAAATTAGCTTAGATGTACCCTTTCCAAATAGAGTATCAAGGGTCAATGTTGACCCTTTTTAATGTGATGCCATTTTTCCAAAGTAATGTTTTGATGCCATTTTTTAAAGTAGTGTTTTGATGCCAAATTTTGAATGACATTTTTTTCTTTAATGTGATGTCACTTTTTAAAGTAGTGGTTTGATCCAAATTTTTCTTTAACGTTGACTGTTGACCGACTCATTTAGATTTTTTTACTGATGACCAATAATGCCACTTTTTTTTATGCCACTTTTTACCATGATGCCATTTTTCCAAAGTAATATTTTGATACTATTTTTCAAAGTAGTGTTTTGATGCCAAATTTCTAATGACATTTTTTTCTTTAATGTGATGCCACTTTTTAAAGTAGTGCTTTGATGTCATTGTTCTAATGTAATTATTTGATGCCACTTTTTTAATCAAATCGTTTGATGACACTTCTTTAATTAATCAATTGTATATTGATATATATATTTTCATTGATTATAATTTTATTCACTGATGACACATTTGTGATTATACTTTATTGATGCAATCATTTTATGATGACATTTTTATACAATTGATGACACAATGGCATGCATAAAATGTGATTAAACTTAATTGACGACATCTTTTAATGATGATTTTTATTTATTGATGTCATTGATCTCAATCATTTGTGATGACATTGTATATTAATGACATTTTTATTTGTACAATTGATAACATATGAGCATAAAATTTGATTACACTTCATTGATGTCATTTTTATTGGTGACACATTTGTGATGAAATTTAAGAATCTAATAACATGAAATATCGCATAACATGTCTCCCCCTCCTCCTTTTTTCCAAGCTTGGGACTGGTTGTGTTGCAAAACACAAGCGGAGTTAAAAACATGCTATCACCTAGCTAGCAATAAACAAAGAGGAAGGAACCAATTGTTATTAATGAAAATAGAAAACAAGTACTCAAAATTCACAAATTAACCCAATTCCCTAACCTTTCACTTTGAATAGGCTGAACCAATGCATTCACCTAATAATTAATCTACTGTGGGACCGAGTAGGAGCCAAAGCCAAAGTGTTCAAACATATGCCAGGTAGGCCTCATACTCACATACTGTACATTCCAATTTGTTAGTTTGTAATTTTGTGTATTTTCACTTAAGCTACTGTACGTAACTTCATCCACTTCACCCTGCCTAACTAAGCACCTTTAATTTTATTTTAATGATAGGAGTACCTAATAAGTTCCCTAACCTTGCACTTTGAACTGACCACAGGTTGTGCTCTTTGTTTTCAAGAATCCCAATAATGTCAACCTCCTTAAGGATAAGATGACTTGTTCCATTAAAATCTAGCTCAGGTCATGCATATTTTGAATATACAACTTGCGTTCCTAGCTGGAAAACAAATGATCGATTAATTCAGTGACAAGCATAAACATAATAACACCGTTTCTACAACAAATAATGTTTGAGACAATAACCTCTAAGCTTATCTCAACCTTGCTCTTTCCAACAGTCCTACCCTCTTCGACAGCAACCACCTCACCAGATTGTGTTTTGTTACAGCCATCGGTGGAAGCAAAATACCACCAAGACTCTTCTCCTCTGCATCCTTGATTTTCACCAAAACCCTATCTGCCATTGGCTTCAATTCACTGAGGTGAACTGCAAAACAAGAGGAACATAAAATGAGCCATATCTTTTTAAACATGAAGTTTATCCTAGCACAAGATATATATAATATATCTATTGAATGTGACTTCACACCCTTCTACAAAGAAGTGTTCATGGTAAGAGCCCAATGATGATCACAAAAAGTCGGCAAGAATTGAAAAGATACCACTAAGACTCATCCCCTGAAATAAGGCCAAACTAGTACAATTCCCGCGCCATGGCGCGATTTTTTAAAAACCAAATCTTAATAATATAAAAAAATAATATTATAAAATATTAATAAAATTTAAGATAAAAATCATAAAAATCTTTACCATAAATGTATCTTATAATTCTCTTCGAAAATTATTTTTGTAAAAAATATCATGTAAAGTATAATACATAAATATAGATATTTTAAATCACTCAATAATAATAATAATAATTATAATAATATCATTGCAACTTTGTTTAAATTTGATGTGTCCTAACCGTGTAACACAATATATAAAATAATCACAAAAATCTTAGCAAATAGACTTAAACCAATTCTCCCTAATATCATTAACCTTTTTCAAGGGGATTTTGTTGAAGGAAGATCAATCCAAGATAACACTTTAATCGCTCATGAAGTTTTTCATAGTTTTCATAAGAAAAAGGCAAAAAAGGTTGGATGGCTTTAAAATTAGACATGGAGAAAGCTTACGATAAGATTAATTGGAATTATATAGAAGCGATGCTTATTAAATTTGGATTCCATCCCAAATGGATAGATTGGGTAATGAAATGTATTACTACCACAACCTTCTCGGTTTTAGTAAATAACTGTCCGGGTAAGCAATTCAAACCAAGTAGAGGTATTAGACAAGGGGATCCCCTTGCACCTTACATTTTTGTCATTGTCATGGAAAATTTAGCAAGAGTATTACATGAAGAAGCCCTCATGGAAGACCCCTTGATTGCAATCAAATTAACAAAAGATGGAACTCCGATTCCCTTCCTCACGTTTGCAGATGACACAATTATCTTCGCATATGCTTCACATAAGAGTCTTCATACTATCCAAAATATGATAAATAACTTCTCAAATTTGTCTGGTCTAGTGATAAACTAGCAAGAGCTCTCTTCAGGTTTCTACGAATGTTGATATGACACTTGCAAGATCTCTAGCTCAACAAATGCGAATTCCAATCTCAAAAACGCTGGAAAAATACCTAGGTATCCCTCTTGTTAGTGGAAGAGTAAAAAATTGTGTCTTTGAAGAGGCTATTGACAACCTTAAAAAACAATTATCAAAATGGAAAGCATCCACACTTTCTCAGGCATGGAGAGCTGTCCTTATTCAAGCTAATCTCAGTTCTAAGACAAACTATCTAATACAAAATTTCTTATTACCAAAAGGAATCCTCAACCAAATTGATCAATTCAATAAACAATTCTTCTGGAATAAACTACAATCACAACGATATACCCCCTTGATTAGTTGGGAGAATATATGCAAACCAAAAAGTCAAGGGGGTCTTGGATTTAAAACTGCTGAAGAAATGAACATAAGCTTGCAGATAAAGTTACTTTGGAAACTATATATAGACCAAAATAACATTTGGGTTAGAGTTATAAAAGAAAAATATCTCCAGTTCGAAACAATTAGACAAAGGTCTAACCAAAACACTTCATGGCAATTTGGAAGATTGTTGCATCTAAGGGATCGGTTCCACCGTGGCCTCCTTTGGGTCATCGGAAATGGGGAATCCATCAATGTTTGGGATGACCCTTGGATCCCTGATCAAGCTCTAATTGACCACCAGAGTCACCATGACCCCAAAATGAAAGTAGCACAACTAATCACTTCACAAAAACAATAGAATTTAACAATTTTAAGTCAATTATTCCCTCAATACATAATTAACAAAATATTAGAAATTCAAATTCCAGAATGGGATACTGCGGATAAATTAATTTGGAAGCCAAACCCCAATGGAAACTTCACAACTAAATCCACAACCAAAATAACAAGCCCTAGACAACAAGGTGAAACTGACTATAGCTGGATATGGAAACTAAAAATACCACCTAGATTAAAGAATTTGGTTGGGAAGATAGCAATAGATGGTTTATCAACAAAGGCTAGGCTAAACAGGTACATTAATAGAGTCCCATCTCAGTGTTGCCTCTGTGACTCTGAAGATGAGGATATCCATCATCTTTTTATGAAATGTCGAATCACTCAGTTAGTAATATTGGGTTATGAACAATTAACAGGTAAATCCTTCCTTGCCTTAAGAGGAAGGAACATGTCGATAGAAGATATAATGATGAATAGATATGAAAACTCACATTTTGAAGATCTTTGTTTTATTTGGCAAACAATATGGGAAACTAGAAACGAAATCATATTTAACAACAAAAAATTGGAGGCTACAACATCAATGGTTCAAAAAACTATATGCAATATTACAAATTGGAATTTGACAAATGTAGATATGGAAAAAAACCAAGTCCAAAACCAAAAGATTAAAAGCTAAATGGAACAAACCACAAAGAGCTATCCTCAAAATTAATGTTGATGGCTCGGTTAATTCCATTAGCGGGTGCCATGTGGGGGGAGTCATCAGAGACTCCGATGGCCAGGTTATTGATATTTTTCATCAGGAGATAAGACAAGGTTCAGTTCTCCAAACAGAGGCTTCTGCAGTTTGTATTGGAATGCAGCAAGCTATCTCCAGAGGATTTCGAAAAGTCATCATTGAAGGGGACAACTTGGAAGTTATAAAGGCGATTAGAGAAAGATGTAATATCAAGTGGGAAATTATGCACCATGTGGAGAAGATCAACCTACTCTCACGTTTATTTGATCATATTCAGTTCAGACATTGTTATAGAGAAGCAAATAAGGTAGCAGACTATATTGCTAAAAGTAGAGGAAATTGTAATATGTCCACTCTCCCTTTTAATAGGGATCTTTGTAACATCATCCAGCAGGATGATCAAGGAAGTGCCTTGCTTTTTTAGCAAAGCCTTCCTAATATTTGCCTACTGTAAAAAAAAATATTCAATTTTTTTAATTAAGCCCAATAGTTAGCAAATAAATTTGAGTTAAGTCCAATAATTAGATTGAATTTAATATTTTGAATTAAGCTCAATAAGTAAATAAGTCAATAGGGTTTTGGTATGGAAAATGAAAAAAAAAATTGAAAGGAAAAAAAAAAGAAAAAACGTGATTGGGTGGAAGGGAGAGAAGGGTGGAGAGCGCGCCACATAAGCAGAAAGTATTTTGAATTAAGTATATATATAGATGAATTTGGTAAATTTACAAAAGTCCAAACCTATTTTTAGTTTGTATCCAAGAATTAGAAATACATTTCAGATGCGACCCATGTCTAGCCCAAGCCGGGGTTTGAGCTGACCTACTACAAATGTGAGTACAACAATCAATTTTAAGATGAAATAAATATTCCATAGCCCTACTCAGTATCACACGCCCGATTTCAAGAAAGTAATAAAATTTGCCCGAACACCTTGGTTACCTTCATTTGCTTGGTCTCCTTGTAGATACCATAAAATATCACCAGCTCAACCCCCTCCTACAGTCCTATTACCAAATTCTATGGCTGCCATAAGCAAGAAAGCAGTTTGCAACTCAAACTGTAGTATTCAATATTCATGAATTTGCTCTGAAGCCCGATAGATAGCATCAAAATTGATCCCCGGAATGAAATGTAACCAAAGAGGAAAACCACTGCCCACAGTTAATTCATTACTGAATCAAATAAGTTTCAATCATTCAAAAGAGTAATTGATATGCTATTAGCCACAGGAATGAATTCCAAAATTTAATCACAATCTCAAATCGTAACAAAATCAAATGAAAAACAAAAACCACACGAAACAACCAAAAATATATCTCATGAATCAAAGTTTACTAAGCAATCGAAAGCAAATCCAATAAAAAAAACAACCAAAAGCAGCTATTCAATGACCAAATGTACACATATACAAAAGAATAGTTGGAATCAAAGATTACAAACAACTCAATGGCATAAAAAAAGAGCAACATCAATGTAACCGATATAACACGGTTGTCGCAAAATTCCCCCTAATTTCGAAACCCTAAGCAAAAGACAACAACAAATCTGAAAATCCACAAAAACAACAATCAATAGAGTGATAAATAGGGAGACACAAGAAATTCGGACGAAGACAAGATGCAAAAACCAAAAACATACCCGGAAACGCCGCCATTGAACCTCACTTGGAGAAACTTCACCGAAAAATGGATGAAGTAAGACCGACGACGACACAACGGGAAAAGGAAGGATTGAAGAATCGCCGACGACGACACAACCGATGACGACAACGACGAGGCTGCCGGAGAACATCGAGTAAGGATTGAAGAATCATCGGGAATCACAGGAAGGGTGAACGAGGAGAGAATGAGACGGGAGGAGGAGCGAATAGGGTACAAAGGGGCAAAATAAATTTTGATAAAAGACACAACGGCCAATAAAATATTTAAGAGGGTTAATTAGCCAATTAAAAGATAAAAAAGTATAAAATACCAAATTTGCTCTTAAAATAATAGGCTTTAAATGTATCTATTTTACACCTATCAAATCTCATTCAATTGTGCTTTGTTGGATTTTTATAATTTGGTTTTATGTACCAAACTAATACTAGTAGGTTTGATTTTGTCTTCCTTTTTATTTTGTTAACAATAATATGAATATTTAATTTAAACTAGTTTTTCTTTTGCTAATTCAATTATCTTACTTATCAATTATATATATACTAAATGATAAGTCGTTTTAGTTACATAGTGACTCTCCTTAAAAGTAGAATTATTAATCAATTATATTAATTAATGTATTAATCTCACTCCACTAAAATATTTAGTGTCTCACTAACAAACTAACTAATCTAATATTTCGTATATATCTTCATAATATATGGTAATCTATAACATATGTAAAGGTAGCCGACCTGTCCTTGTATGATCAGTTGTGTTACTTGGATGTGTAGGAAGTGCTATCAAAGATTCTTAGGACTCAAAATAGTAAATTGGAAATCCAATGTCCAAGGCCTTTCTTCAGCTTATGCAAGTGCTTATACATTATACAATGCTAGGATGCAATCAGCTGCTTTTTTTTAGTCCCCATGACTACAAACAAAGTTAGTCAAAGGGAAATTTGCATTTATTTGGACCCATAGTTGACAGTTCAAAGGAAAAATACATCATGCAGCTATATATATAGTTGTTTTCCCTTCTATGCCATTAGTATATGTAAAAAGGAAGCTATCAGACAACAAAAAGTGGGGAAAAAAAAAAACAACCTTAGACTGAACCGAAATCAACTGACTCCCATTGGAAAGGCTGGAAAACATATACAACCGGTGAAGTCTTGAAGCACAGAGCAACGCAGACACAGACTGCAGCAATGGCCACCATTGATAGCATTGCAGGCCTGAAAGCCAGGGATCTCCCTGCAACTCCGTAAGCAAGCTTGTTTTCGCAGGTCTTGCAGCTTCGGCCCAGGTTTCGTGACAAGCTGTTTGCGATCTCAAGGCTTGATACGACACTGCCATGATGTTTTGAGCTACCTCGTGAATTTATATCCTCTGGCATGTCAACTACGACAGAGCCATTCGATAGCGTGCTGCTTATTTTCCTCTGGACCAGATGGATGTATGTATAATGGCCTCTCAAGCGTGCGTAATCTTCTGGAGTGGAGCCTGTGCTGTCACGAGCAGCTTTCCAAGCTTTAATTCCAACCTGAAAAACGGAAAGCCAAGCAGCAGTGTGAATGCATTGCCTTTCAAAAGGTTCCCATTTCTTATCAAAAGATATGAGGGAAATCATACCTTCCCAGGATCGTCAGTTAGAGCATCCAATACGGCCTCAGAGCCATCTCTACCAGCTACAATGTGAAGCGGCGTCAAACCAGCAGGACCTTTGACATCTGGTCTGAACAAAAAGCTCTCACTGAGCCCTTCGGATGACCTCAGAGGAACGTATCTCAGCATAAGATCTACAAGGGTGCTAGAGTTTTTACGTACTGCCCTATGTAGGAGGCCCATTTCATACAACGTGACATCCAGAGTAAGATGTTCAAAGTAGCCAACATCTCCGCCAAGTAACATGTCCAACAGCTTCTTAATGACAGCACACCATTCTTGGTCCATGGAGAACTCCATGAGCCACCTGAACCTTTTAAAAGAGAATAAATCAGTGTTCGGATTTTGATGACCCAACCTGGACTTCAACTGACATCTGTGTAGGAGCCATCCCATTTCATGTAAAAAGTCCATGGCTTGCTGTTTTTCATTAGTTTCGTGAATATTTGTTGAATCAAGTAGAGACTCAAGCATCCGAATCTCTGAGCAAACATCTTTCTCAGCAACAATAAAAGGGAAAAAGTTGCTGCTAAGACCGTGATCTTCAACCTGGATATGACAAAAAAAAAAAAGGGCTTATATCCTGGATCTTCACTTAATAGTAGAAGATGACAACTTGACAGCAAGGCCAAATTCATTGGAGAAAAATAAACTTCTAAATAAATTGTCATAACAAAATCAGTAAGATTTAGGAGATCAAGTTACTCCAGTTAACTAACCCTTGATATAAAATGGAAAACAACCCATAGCAATTAGTAGACACTTTAGGTGATTCGTGCACATCCTACAAAAACTAGGTTTATTTAAAGAGGATTCAATTCAAATAAATTTTATGCGAAGTGTAGGCCGAAACGTAACTGGTGAAGAAACAAATGCCACAAATCTAAACATCAATATGTTTGGGTTCCACTCTCATACAAATCTTCCAAAACCAACAATGATAGGATACACTTCTACTGAGACATAAAAGACAACTACAGAAAGTGCGTAACTGGCTGTTTTCCGTAAGATTCCCTCTAAAAATAATCAACATACCATTATTACCGAAGCAAGCAATAAAAGAAAAAAATATTAACAGGTGAAGCTACCTCAATAAAGCCTCTGCCTGTCACGGAAGGGATGGAGCAAGAGAAATTGAGACACTGAATCTCATCATCCTCCATATGTGTGCTATCAAAAGTTGTAATATCTTGATGGGCTTCCTGGGCAAGATACTTCCCTTCTAGTGCACACAGTAATCTGCAGGTATTTCAGATCAAGGAAACAAATGTCGCTTAATAGGGGTCACAAAAACATTCACAAAGACATCTGTAAAATATTGTTATAAAATGTTGTCTACCTTGTGGAAGGTCTCAACAGGTTGGAACCCTTAATTTTGAATTGGGCTACTTCTGATATAGAAACAGCGATTGGTGTCACACTTGAAATCCTACTGCAGTTACTATTTTGACTGGGTAGAGGCGAATCTACCACAATCTGACCTGAAAAAGAAGAGGGGATACGGATGGATTTTAGACTTGTTACGAACTGGCAGGTAGATGGAAAATGAAAAGTCAAATCAAGTGACATGAAACAAACCATTGTAGAAAAATACTATTCGATTCTGCACCCTCGTATATACCCATCCAGTTTGCCAGAAAGAATTATCAGTGATGTCCAAAAGTCGGGATAAGCTGGAACCAAGGTCAGAAGAAAGCTGTGGATGGACAGAAAGTATTAGAATTATCTGGCTAGTGAAATACACAAAAGATGCAAATTCTTCAAAAGAAATCATACCTCTCCCCAAATGGGCTCAGCCAAGCGAAGATATATTGTCAGAATAACACAACCAGGTCTGATAAAACTTTCGATGTCAGTAGGGCTATGAGTTAGCCAGTCAAGGACCTGTAGTGGAAATTAGCAAACAATCAGAACTTCTGGAACAGAAACTATCGCTTATAAAATCTTGGAAACTATAAATTACCAACGTTACCTGCCCTCTCAGCACCATAGGAAATTCACTTGGATCTTTACCAAAAAGTTTGAATACAATCCGGTCAGTACGACTCTGAACAAGCAGCAAAGAAGAAAAATAGTCAGGATAAAATGGCTAGGAATGAAAATTAAAACAAACAATGTCAGTAGAAATTTTAAAATAAAGAACTCCGTGCAGTAGCCCTGTATCATGCATAAAAAATACGTCTCTCTACTAGCGTCACAAACATTGAGGTACCTGAGTTTCTCCGATAGAACTAGAAGGCGACTGAGCAGAAGCTGAGATAGAATTACTGCTCATTTGAGGGGGACTTGACTGGTGAGAGTCTTGTTGTACCCATGATGAGCAATCAGTAGACCCATTCACAGGTGACCTCTTGAGATCTTCAAATCCATCATCTGAATCAACATAGACGTTATTCAAGTCAAAGTTATTCACCTTAGTCCTCCCTGTAGCACTATCCCTGACTTCTGAGTAAGATGGGGGGCTATCCTTTGAGAAAGTAATCTCAGGTTTCTCGGAAAAGGCAGCCAGTGCATTTGCACCCCTGTCAACGCCTGAGTGCAACAGTGTATGTTGAACCTCCGAAGGAGGCATTCTTACATGTGTGTTTGTGAGTCGTGGAGGGCGTGGAGGAGTAGCGGATATTAAAGCTGAAACTTTTTCAATGTTTCCTCCAGTTACACCCCCACTTAGTAAGTTTTGAGCTTCACGAACCAGCCCAGGTATGTCATTCAACGCAGGCAAGCCCGATTGGCTTGAGAGGCTCCTCATAAGATGAGCAACAAGATCATGATCAGCGGCCAGGTCTGGTTTATTATTAGCTGCAAGAAGATAAATCAGAAGTTAAACCATAACTCTAACAGATGAAAACAGAATAGACTTTATGATGGTAGAAGAAAATAAAAGGGCAATCTCATTACATATCATATTTAGACAAATCTGTAACATTAACTCCTAGCAAGATGGTATATTCATCTAGATTTTTCCGATGCCAAATAAAGATATACTCATATTTAATTGTTTGGCTACAAGACTAAGATGCTGACATTTATTGTTCAAAAGGAAAAGAAAATCCAAAGATATTAGTATATTACTTGACCAGACTCTTAAAAATCAAGCGCACAGCTATTAAATCTTATCTAGCAAGCCTGATGCAGGTGCATTGCAATACCTCCGATTATATATATATATATTCCGTTCAGGAAAGCATGTTGTTTACTATTCACGCACGTTTTTTAACATGATAAAAATATGTAAAATATCCATTTTTATAAATGTTTTTAACAATTTCATACTGGTTAATAATAACTACGAAATTATTTTTAAAAAATTATTAAAAACAGATATTTTATGTAGTTTTAATCATCCTAACAAAGCGTGTGTGAATAGTGAACGACATGTTTTGTTGAGCGGAAGGAGTATATATACAAGACCGGAGAAGATGCAAACACCAACAATCAGCAATCAAGTTACAAAATGGCATACGTTCGAATTTCCTCGTCAAAACTTTGATACAAACACAATCAACTGAAATCAAAAGAAACGTCATATAATAAATGCAATCATTTGGCGAGTATTGCTGACAACAAATCCTTAAAGTGAGGCATACTATCATAGAAGAAGTAGTAACTCACTTTGCATTTTGGAAAGCATCCTCATAAGACTCATTACGATGTAATTGTTGGCCTGTTCATCATTTGCAGGTTGTCCGCTAATGATGGGTTCAGGCTGTGTCTTCCTTCTCCTCTTATTATGGCCGGCCAAACGTCTCCTACAACTTCTCTTACCTTCATCAAATTCTTGAAGAGCATGGAACCTTCAAGCAAAAGGATCAACAGTCAAACAGCCATTGAAATCATAAGATAACAAATTCACAATTGATCAAATATATACAAGAATATGCCTCCCTCTTCTTATATTGAACATAAATCAGACCCAATTTCTTATAACAAATTCAACAACTTGAGCAACAACAAAACCTACAATTAACAAAAAAACAGTTCACAAATGTTTAATTGTATTCACTATATAAGATCCCAATTTGATCAAATCTATAAAGAACTAGCACCTCCCTCAGCTTAGCTTAAACAAAAATCATACCCAGTTCTTTGCAATAAACAGCAGATTCAACAACTCTAGCAACCATAAAACCTATACAGTAAAGAAAATAGTTGACAAATTTCATAAAAGTGTTCACATAATTTGAAGGTCTAAGGGAAGAGAGAGAAAGACTAACCTACTACACTGCTGACAAAACCGCTGCATAACATTTCCAACAAGGGCTTTGGTGGCTTTAGAGTGCTTCTCACAAACCTTATGACGCCTGTGATAGTCCTTAGCACTACGGAGATCAAAACCACAACCTTCAACCTGGCAAACTGCACTTTTCAAAGGCCCACCATCAGCCAATTTAGTCTTGTTTCCACAGCTTTCCTCCAAACCAACTTGGGATTGAACACCAAGCTTCAGAGACAAGGTGCCAGCTTCATCCTCGCCATCACCATCATCATCATCATCAACCACAATGACCCGCCTTTTTCTATCCAGATCTCTTGATGCCCCTCTCAAATTTTCGGACTCTGGGTGCAGCAGATCAGCTGAGCAGGAGGATGAACTGTTGGATGAATGCCCAGCGACTGGAATTGAGATAAATTTCTGACCCTGGAATTTGGAAGGGATAGAAGCTGGATCTGCTGGACTTGCCATGAAAAGATCCCCATCCCACTTCCAAGTATTCAAATCCCACTCTGAATTCCTCTTACCCAGGGACGCTACACCATAGAACTGCTGAGCTTTTTCCATTTTATCAGAAGTACCAAGAAAATATGCTTATCTGATCAGACCCAGAAACTCAATTTGATGGAAAAACTAAAAATTTAGGTCATTTTGCCCCAAACTCCATGACTACTTGGGGCTGTAGAACGCCATGATCTAAAAACACGAAACCACACAATAACTAGACCTACTTTAGGCAACTGAAGTGTATTTTATGGTACACGGGAATAAATCTACAGAAAGATGAAAACTTTGGAGAAAGAAAGACAATGGAAGTACCGGGGAACAGTTGGTTATTAAGAATGGGGGACGCAGGAAGTGAGTTTAGCAGCTTTAGCTCAGTCCGGACAATAATGTAGGAAGCAAAGGAAACCCAAGTGGGTAAAGAGATAGAGAGAGATAGTACAGAAAAATACAATTAAGATTTCAATAAAATTCACATGACATCTTCCACCGAAAATAGACAAATCGAAACACGCAAAATTATTTACAAATCCAAAATTGGCCGTACAAAGAGTAAATCAATCGATAAAAATGGTGGGAAAAGGTTAGAGAGAGAGAGGAGGTAAGGAAGTGGGGAAGAAGGGAAAGCGGTCCCACTTTAGCACCTCAGGATTCCATTTCCACCGCTATTAATTTTTCTCCAAAAATTATCAATCGAGTTATTCGTATTGGGTTGAAATAATTCAGTTTTTAGATAAAGGGGGTCTTGAATAAATCCGAATTAAATCAAATCTCGGTTTGATCCGTGGTGGCGGAGCAAAAAAATTTATCGAAAAAAAGTTTTCTACAAATTGTTGATTCACTTTTAGATATATTTTTATATAGTTTAGCGAACCAAAATTATGATATTTTAAGACCCTATTTGGTATTAAGATATGAACATTGAATATCAATATCAGAGATATAGATATCAAATCTGATATCTGATACCTAATATTCGTGTTTGGTATTAAAAGATAGGATCCGGCTCCCATCCCGTTACTATTTAACTGGACGCTACATTTGAGTGATTTTTTACCCTTCGATTAAATCAATGGCTAGATTACTTTCTATTTTTTTTAAAATAAAGGAAATAAAACTCCTCTAGTCCTCTCCTACCGATTCATCTTTCCCTCACTAATTGCCCTAGGTTATGATGCAATTGTCTGAAGCCGAATAGGGAGGGTTCACAAACGAGATCGAAGACGATCTGGGCTTGTGATAACTCAGGATCTGAGATCAACCAATTTGAGGGTATTCAAGAGATAAAGGGTTGTGAGAGAATTGATAGGTTTTGAGGAAATTGGTAATTGATTGATTCTTCTGCAAGTCAAAACCGAAAGTACAAACGCCCACAAACCAGGACAAATCGGGCTAAAGGAAATGCAACTCCCAAACCGGTCCTGGGCGTAACACATCAACGTTGATGTTGCCTTCGTTCAATATGAGCGGAGATGAATTGGCCTGGACGATTTCATATTGGGCTGGACGATTTGGGGAGATGAATTGGCCTAGATACCTTCAGATTTGGAGAAAGATAAGGAGGAGGAGGAGGATGACTGCACTTGCTGCAAATGCTGGTAGTGAAAGATGAATTGGTGGGGAGGAGATGAATTGGTGGGAGAGAGGAGTCATATTTCATTTTTTTTTAAAAAAAAAAATTAGAAACTAATCTCAGCCACTCATTTAATTGAATAGTGAATGATTGCACAATTGTAGGGTCCAGTCAATATGCTAACTGGATGGGAGCCGGTTCCTACAAGATATGGGTATCAAACTATCAAACCCTAGCCCCTCCCACTACGTTTGAAGTGAATGACCTCCCATTTGCCTTCATTATTCACATCTCCATCTCTGTGCACCTAATCATCATCATCAAATTCAACTCCCAGATCCTTCCCACCGTATTGACAACCGCCTTCAATTATTCACATCTCCCTCCTGCTCCTCATTTCCTTCATCTCAATTTCTTCATCTCAATTCCAGATCCTTCCCACCCTGCATTGCGTAGCTCCATTTGCAGGTCCAGATCTGAAATCTTCATTGCAAGATCCAAATATTATACTGTCTTCCCTCTGTTGGAAGCCATAGTCGACCATTTTCACTCATCTCCAAAGCCTCTTTTCTCGCTCTTCAAGTGGGCGGAGAAGCAGCAGCTCGGGTGGAAGAAGTGGTGATGAAGATAAGAGCAGAGGAAGCGAGGCCATGAGAGTACTAGCTGATGAAACCGTGCGGAAATGATAGACAAAGAGCGGACGCGGACATATTAAAACAAAACTAGGAAAACCCCCAAACTCTAGAATGGGCGCGGATGTATCGAAAAAGCACCAAAGAGACCCCCGAGTTCGGGAGGACGCGGACATAAATTATTGACACATGTCCATCATGCCCGCCACCCACGAGGGCCACACGTGTCGACCCAAATATGACAAGTGTCATAAAGGGAGGTCTCTGGCCAATCCCTATAAAAGGAGAAATGAACGGAAGAGAAAGGGACTTTTGGCAAAAATCGAAAGCAGAGAAGGATATTGAAGAAAGAAGAAGAGAAGAGAATGAGGGATATCAGGAAAAGACGTGAAATCATCACTAAGTTGGCCGCTCGACTGGCAATCATTTAGTGAAGGTTAAGGCTAATCCGGGTACGGAAGGGGATAACGTGACTTGTCTTACGCGTCAACAAACACCATTAGTGATTCTCCACGGACAGGTATGGCCCCTGAAACCTCCAGAATGTTAGATGATCTCCCATGAAAGATGCGGGGTAATGATAAATTTTAAGCGCGCGGTGAAAGCACGACCCAGGTAATACAGCGAAGAGTTTAGTTCGCGTGTCAGGTAAGCCCGTGTATCACAACTGCGTGATTCGTGTCTGCCCCCCAGGGACCCGCCACAAGTGGGCCCTTTAAGGACTTTTTTGGGAGGACTTCATCATTGGCGCCGTCTGTGGGAACCCACTCACACTGAGGGGTTCATTCTTAAGTTTTCATCATCATTAAGTCAAGCAAAAAATATATATTGAGTAATGGACACCTCAAACTCACGGTTCCATCCGGCAACCTTCAGGTTTGCCGAGAACACGCGGACATCGGGAGGTCCCTCTCACAAAAAGAGGGACATGAGATGGTCCATCCAAAATCTAAAATAGCAAGTTTCATACCAAATCAATTTACTAAAAAAAGTTGAGTGATTCTCCGCGGACAGGAACAATGTACAACAGCGAAAACTCGGATGAAATGAGCCAAAGTGCAGCTCCGGAACAAGAGGCCACCAGCATGTACAATCCCCTTCAAACGGAGACACAACAAGACATGTGGGTGACAGGAGGAAACTGTCGTTGTTCCTATCAAAGTATAACTCAAACCTACAAACTAGTATAGTGAGCAAGTAAGAGGTCGATCCCACAGAGAATCAAGTATTCCTAAGCAATGTATATTTACCAATTAATAGAAAAGTGGGGTTTTGGTGATTGAATATAAGAAAAGAAACTATACACAAGTTAGTAGAGATAACAATGAGAAAATAGTTTCATCTACAAATATCCACTTTAGTTTGGTTGATTGATCATCGATTCTTCTTCGAGTTCTCTTTTCATCCTATTATTGTTCCTGTCCTGATCTTGTGTAAATTACTAGTCCTACGAGTCCTAGTAACCCTTACTAATTAGATAACCCTAACACGGTCAAGATTTAACCTAATAGTAGCATTAAGATTAAGGATTAACCAGGATACATGCAACACCAAGCTACGAGTCAGCATTCAACATATAATTGATTCTCTACACACCAGTTTAGTCCTACGAGTCCTAAAAAGGCATGATTGCTACTATGGATTAAGGTTCGCTACGAGGAATCTACAAAATCCTAGCAATAATCTCAACTAGTTGTACGGGCTAGAAGAAATTAACAATATTCGCAAAAGAATCAATACGAATCAATAGGAATAGAACAAGAATAGAAATCTCACAACTTTATCAAACCAAAGCTTCAATCCATAGACGAAACGGAAAAGTTTAGCACTCCATGGCCATGGAGGCTCCCCTCTAGGGTTCTCTCAATTGATAATCTCCAAGTGTATAAACTAAGGAATTAGATGATTAAAATAAAACCCTAAAACGTCCTTAAAAAGCCTCAAAAGAGTCGGCCAAATAATAATTCTAAAAACCTAATTAAGTGGATAAAAAGTCCATTCTGTAGGTTCAGCGTTTCTGCAGAGGCCGCGGGGCAGCCACAGGCCGCAGGGCGGCCAGGCGATTGTGAAATCCTTCGTCAGAGCTTCGGGCCGCGGGGCGGCTAGCTTGGCAGCGGGGCGACTTTTACTGTTCACAGCGATTTTTTCGTTTCGAATCTGGTCTCGATGTCAACATGAAAGTTGTAGATCTCGGAAAGAGCTTTCCATCGCATGCTTATAATAGTCAATCGGACCACCAAGGCCTCCAGAAAGTGCAAAACAAGTTCAGCATGTCTGACGACAACTTCTACGGACTTGTTCTTCACTTAGGCTCTCTAACTTCGACTTCGCTCCCGTGCTCTTCACTTTTCCACCTCCTCTTCACTCTTCGTTCATCCATGAGCTTCCTCATTCCTCGTCGGATCCACATATACTTGAAATAATCCATAAACGCGTGTAGATTCCGACTCCACCAACAACACAAGTATAAATGCAAATCTAGCCTAAATTATGCATTGTAAACATCTAAATCATGCTAAATGCAACCTAATATGCATACCTAAATATGTGCTATCAAATTCCCCCACACTTGAGCTTTTGCTTGTCCTCAAGCAATGAAAATCAAAATCAAATCAACACCCCACGGACAAGCAATCCATGTAATTACTTTGGTAAAACACTTGAGCTCAAAACGAGGGAAACAATGATTGACAAATAACGTCATAATATGTATAGGTGCAATCTAAGGAATAAAGCAAGTACATCTATCCAACCTCACCAAGAAAATGTGTTTTCACTCTCGCTCATGTGTTTAGGCTAATCATTCACGCTCAAACTCAATTCTTGAAAACTTAGCTACAACAAAATTGCGTCAGTGGTCTAAATCTCCACCGCTAGTGACTTCACATGCAACCAAAATCATGAGGTCTTTTGAATAGGTTGTAATGGGGCCATGGTAGGAACATAGGGTATGGAAAATATTTAGGCTATGTGGTGCTAAAAATCCGGGAAAAAGGGTTAGTAAACAACCAGAAAAACACCAACACCAAACACTTCAAATACCATTCTAATAACATGTACTCCTTCACAATACAAATTCGCACACAATTTTCAAATATCCACACAAACTCATTCATTTTTTTTCTTTTTATGATGATTTTTTTTCTTTTTTTTTCTTCTTTTTATTTCTTGACTTTTACCCCTAAGTGAATTTTATCCTCCTTAGGTCCCAAGTAATAAGCACATAAAAATCATCTCTATATAGTACAAATGAATCACCCAACATAATTTCTCCACTCAAAGCAACTCCATCAACATATCAAGATATATATTCACCAACTCTTCTCCTAATTCCCGGATGGGTCAGGCTAATAATCGGCTAGGAAGATTTTGTGGAGCTAACAAAATAGGCTTATAAGGCTCAAATTGGCTTCAAGCAAAGGATAATGTGTACGGGTGGGTAGAGTATAATATGGCTAAAAGAAAATCATGCCTCAATCACTTTAAGGTTACATGCAAAAATCATATAAATGCAGCCTCAATAAAGATATCTAAACGCAATTTAAAGAGGAAGTAATCAAGGAGAGTATTCACACACAAAGAAACTAGAGGACATATATGTGTAGTCCCAATAAGGCCAAAAAAACTCACAAGGTCAAATTGTTAGAACTTCAATACCACTTAAATTCCAAAGACTATACATACTCAATTATCTCATCAATCATATTCCCAAAAAGTATACAAAAACAATTCAAAGCTTCAAACACTTCAAGCATGTCATGGGGCACATGATAAGAACAAAATATAAATATAGAGGACAAGTAGCCTAGATGGGAAAATAAGACCTAAAGTTTATGAAATGCATGATATTTTTGGATTTTTTTTAACACATGCAATATACGAGTAAAAATAAATATGAAAACATAAATAAACATGATGTGGAAAATCTATCTATATGCAATGCAATCCCTCCCCCACACTTAAATCTTTCATTGTCCTCAATGAAAATTAAAGACAACAACATATAAAAATATGAAGGAAAGAAAGAAAAACTGACTTGTTCACTGCGGTGGTGGTAGGTCAAGTGGGAGGTGAGGAAGAGAAACCTGTCAGTCCCGTCAGAGGCCGCGGGGCGGCCATGCTAGGCCGCGGGGCGGCTGGAGACACGACCTAGCCGCGGGGCGGCCCGTACAAGCCGCGGGGCGGCCTATGCCCTTTTCAACTTTCATCCCTGCGGTGTTACTGCCCCCACAAAAAATGCCAAAACCAAGCCAATTCAATGAAATTTAAGAAAAAGAAATCTAGAACTACTTACCTTGGGTTGCCTCCCAAGTAGCGTCTTTGTTTTATGTCATCGGCATGACTTATTCTCAATCTTAATTCCTTACCTATCAGACATCGTCAAGGCCCTCAGTAACCTATCATATTCCTGTGCACACATCTTCCACAATACATTATAGCACACTAAATTAAAATTATAAATTATAGAAGTTATAAACCTTTTCAATTTATCATGAATGTCTACTGAAGGAATATGATACCACCAGTTCAGTTCCACTGGTGGCTTTTCAAAATAACAATTAAAAGGATCAACATAATCACCATCACCTTTCAAATTGCAAAAGTTTACCTTTATTACCTCTCGAGCCTCAACAGGTGGCTCTAGACATGGTTCATCAACGGGGGAGCTGAGAATGAATGCATCGGATGGAGTAGGAGACACATTACATGAAACCTCATGTGTCGACTCATGAGATTCCATGTCAGGAAGCACCAGACCCTCTTCTCCATCGTCAAAGAAACTGTCTTCATCTGTGAACAATTCCTCCTCATTCTGAACAACATCATCACGTTGAAACCAACTAGGATAGAATGAATTGAGCACAATGACTTCGACAGGATCTTCCATTCTTGCATCCTTCAATGTCTCATGGGATGGCGGAATGGGTTTGCTTTCTTTATCAACTTGAGGGGCGGCCATCCGATCTGCTATTATCTCGCTCGATGTTTGAATAAGGTGGCTCAATTGTTCCCCCAAGTTTTTAATCCTCTCAGCATTCTCCTGTATTGCTTGAGTAAGGGCTTGGATTTCATCATCTAAGTGTGTGATAGAGTCCTCCATTGGTGGATAAGACGTGGTGAGCAACTCTTCCTGTTCAACATGATAACCCATGTAACAGAAAAAATCCCACAACCCCGACAAACCTAATCGTGCTAGGCCTCCGTTACTCATGTACTCAGCAAGCGCTCGTGTCTCAGCAGTCATCCCGTCAATTATGCAAATAATCATATCTCGGATGCTGTCTTGATAACCCCGTGATTCACGGTTGTCCACATACCTCTGCAATCTGGTAAGATATTGGTGAAAGTTCTCACCTTCAAACTGCACTAACCTCAACATCCTAAAAGTTAGTAGCAAGGGTGTTATGAACCGTAAGATAGGTTCACAACAAGTTAATTATATACAATAATCGGCAAACACACAAAACAAAGAAATCAACTTTGATTCCCCGGCAACGGCGCCAAAATTTGACAGGAGGAAACTGTCGTTGTTCCTATCAAAGTATAACTCAAACCTACAAACTAGTATAGTAAGCAAGTAAGAGGTCGATCCCACAGAGAATCAAGTATTCCTAAGCAATGTATATTTACCAATTAATAGAAAAGTAGGGTTTTGGTGATTGATTATAAGAAAAGAAACTATACACAAGTTAGTAGAGATAACAATGAGAAAATAGTTTCATCTACAAATATCCACTTTAGTTTGGTTGATTGATCATCGATTCTTCTTCGAGTTCTCTTTTCATCCTATTATTGTTCCTGTCCTGATCTTGTGTAAATTACTAGTTCTACGAGTCCTAGTAACCCTTACTAATTAGATAACCCTAACACGGTCAAGATTTAACCTAATAGTAGCATTAAGATTAAGGATTAACCAGGATACATGCAACACCAAGCTACGAGTCAGCATTTAACATATAATTGATTCTCTACACACCAGTTTAGTCCTACGAGTCCTAAAAAGGCATGATTGCTACTATGGATTAAGGTTCGCTATGAGGAATCTACAAAATCCTAGCAATAATCTCAACTAGTTGTACGGGCTAGAAGAAATTAACAATATTCGCAAAAGAATCAATACGAATCAATAGGAATAGAACAAGAATAGAAATCTCACAACTTTATCAAACCAAAGCTTCAATCCATAGACGAAACGGAAGAGTTTAGCACTCCATGGCCATGGAGGCTCCCCTCTAGGGTTCTCTCAATTGATAATCTACAAGTGTATAAACTAAGGAATTAGATGATTAAAATAAAACCCTAAAACGTCCTTAAAAAGCCTCAAAAGAGTCGGCCAAATAATAATTCTAAAAACCTAATTAAGTGGATAAAAAGTCCATTCTGTAGGTTCGGCGTTTCTGCAGAGGCCGCGGGGCAGCCAACCCAGACCGCGGGGCGGCCAGGCGATTGTGAAATCCTTCGTCAGAGCTTCGGGCTGCAGGGCGGCTAGCTTGGCAGCGGGGCGGCTTTTACTGTTCACATCGATTTTTCCGTTTTGAATCTGGTCTCGATGTCAACATAAAAGTTGTAGATCTCGGAAAGAGCTTTCCAACGCATGCTTATAATAGTCAATCGGACCACCGAGGCCTCTAGAAAGTGCAAAACAAGTTCAGCATGTCTGACGACAACTTCTACGGACTTGTTCTTCACTTAGGCTCTCTAACTTCGACTTCGCTCCCGTGCTCTTCACTTTTCCACCTCCTCTTCACTCTTCCTTCATCCATGAGCTTCCTCATTCCTCGTCGGATCCACATATACCTGAAATAATCCATAAACGCGTGTAGATTCCGACTCCACCAACAACACAAGTATAAATGCAAATCTAGCCTAAATTATGCATTGTAAACATCTAAATCATGCTAAATGCAACCTAATATGCATACCTAATTGTGTGCTATCAGTGGGCATCGCCCTATGTGCCGCCCTACCACCCGGCATATGCCCCAGCACACGGAGAGTATGTCCCACCAGCTTACATGCCCTATGGAGTTCAGCATGAGCCGCTCCATTACTATCAGCAAGTATCAGAACCTCAACCCTACTATCAGCAGGCAGGGCGAATCCAAACGGGGGCATGTGGGGGCACTTGCCCCCACCCTCATCCGACGAACCCCTTATATGTATTCTCCTCGTCGATAGCTTCGTTTTGATATATAATACGCATTAATCCGATATCCGAGTAAAAAGTTATGAGTGTTTGAAAATTGAAGGTATATTAATCACTTTAAATCTTATTTAAATAACCCACAATGCTTTTATATTTTATTTAGATTGACAGATCTTTGAAATGAGATGTTATATTACTCATTCGACTATTAGGTAAGAAATTACTGAAGTTTAAATGAGGGAAACTGTCAGGTTTTCTACTTTGCAAATTGCAAGATATATAGTGATGTTTCTAAAAAGATGATCGATGTAGGAATTCACAAAGCTTTTGATTTGGTATGTCGTATCATCGTGTTACCGGTTGCAAAAACTATACATGAAAGAGTTTTCTCTGCTATGGGTATTATCAAGCCATATTTGCACAACAAGATAAGAGAAGATTTTCTCTTTGAGAGTTTTGTCTGCTAAGTTGAAAAAGATATTTTCAAACGCAATGATAATTAATTAGGTTATCATTTAACATTTTTAGGGTATGAAAAATCCATAAAATGGATTTACCCTTGTCGAGTTGAAATATTTCATTATAAAACTCTAATTAGCAATGGCGAATTTTTTGTACTAGTGAACTCTTTTATTTTTTATCTTTATTTTATAGTGTTAAAGACGTTATGTATAATACGAGTTCGTGTTATTCATTGTCGTTTATCATCGGTGTGCCCCCACCCTCTTCGGGTTCTGGCTCCGCCATTGTCAGCAGGCACCCGCGCCACAACACTATTATCAGCCAACACTGGAACCACAACACCACTATCAACCGGTGAACGAACCGTGACACTTCTATGAATACGGAAACCTGTATCAAGGCCAACATGGGGCCTACTATCACAACCAGCAGTTCGACGTGTATGGTCAACTGAACGCGGCAGATGTCTTCAACCTCAATCAATATGGGAACCCGATGCACGGAGCCTCAGGCTTGGGATTTGATCCTTTGCACCAAGGGTCACAAGGGGTTGACATGCGGCCCAATAAACATCGCCGGGGGGAGCACTCGACTGATGTGTCCACTTCCACCAAGTCCGGCTCAACGCAGATGAAGATTGACGCCCCTGAAGCCCTGCCATCTGTGTTCACCCAAGATATCTGCCGGGCACCAGTTCCCAAACGATGGAGGGATGTGAATCTTATGAAGTACTATGGGACCACGGACCCCGAAGACCATCTGTGCCACTTCATGACCGCGATGGGCATCAATGAGTACAACGATGCCATTGACCTGGTTCACTAATCTGCCGAAGAACTCGGTCACCAGCTTCTCTGAGCTGAACCGAATATTCCATTCCCATTTCGGGAGCGCGCGGTCAAGAAAGAAGACCATGCTGGACTTAAACTCAATCAAACAAGGAGGGGATGAAACTCTAGGGCACTTTTTTGCCTGCTTCACCAGTGTGGTTGTACAGATCCCGAACTTCAACCACGAATCCGCAACTATCATCCTTATGGGGAACCTGGCAGAAGGGGATTTCAAGACTTACTTGTTCAGAAAAAAGCCCAGAGATTATGATCAATTGAGAGATCTGGTATCGCGACAAATAGATGTAGAGGAGGCAGCCGCGTCAAGCTCAAGAGCAAACGGCGGACATCAAGGCTTCTTCAGCAAACTCGTCGGAAAATTCAGAAAAGATAAGGGAGCAGCTAAGCCACCCAAAAACCATCAACAGGACATCATCGACAAGATGACGAAGTCCATCTCAACTCAGACAGAAGGGAGAAACCTCGCCACCAAAGGGATGACCGAAGAGAAGGGAATGATCGAGGCCGATCACATCAGCCGCGAAGAAATGATTACCATGGTCAAGACCACCGTCATCAAGACCATTACCAAAGTAGAAGGGATGATGGGCACCCAGCCGAACGTCACCCGCGAGAAGAAGACCACCCCCGGCAGCAGAGCAGAGACCATGACTGATATAGAGGACAAGAAGAAGCTCCTCAGCCGAATCGAGGGAGAGGCCGGGGACGAAGATGGCGACGAGGACGCCAGAATGGGCCCCCTCCCCCACAAGGAACGGTAAACCAGGCCCCCAGGGGACACGAAGGACGTATACGGTCCGCGGTCGAACGTATCCCAGAACCAGAAGGATACATCGACACTTTAGCCGGAGGGCCCTCTCTCTCAGGAGCTAGCAACCAAGAGAGGAGAAGTTACGAGCGAGAGGGAAAGCAACCGCCTTCTGCGGTAAGCAGAAGGATCGCACTCACTCCTCACGCGGAAATGGTGTTCTTAGCAGGTGACGCGGAAGATGTAAGGATGCCCCACTCCGACCCATTGGTCATACACGCTCAGATAGCAACCAAGACTATCAAAAGAGTCTTTATTGACACTGGGTCATCAGTTGACATTCTCTCTTGGGAAGCTTTCTCACAGCTCGGAATATCGACAACTGCACTCAAGCCATACCCAGGGACATTGGTCGCCTTTTCTGGAGATGAGATACCTGTTGCAGGGACCATTGAACTGACAGTAGTACTTGGAACCGCACCAAGACGAAGAATGGAGAACATAGTCTTCACCGTTGTCCGAGTTCCAATAGTGTACAATGCCCTGCTAGGGAGGGTATCCCTATACAAATTTCAGATGGTGGTTTCTATTTACCATTTTCTCGCCAAGTTCCCTATCGCTGGAGGGGAGGTTGGTGAGGTCCGCGGCCAGCAACCAGAGAGCAGGAGCTGTTATTTAACCTCTCTAAAAAAAAAAGAAAGAAGTGATGCAGATTGAGAAATATGCCGCGAGCTCGACGAAGAGCGAAGGAAGGAACCCACAGGAGGAACTTGTAGCGGAAACCAATCCAGGAAGCGCCATAACTGAGGCAGAGCTGGAGGTGAGGCCAGCGGCCAGAAAGGTTCCCACCGCGGATGAAAGACTGACTCATCTGCCTTTTCCCAATCCTGAAGAAAAAGTGTATCTGGGACAGGCTTTAGGACCAGAAGAAAAGAAACGCGTCCTAGATATCATAGCCAGATCAAGAGACGTCTTTGCATGGTCACCAAAGGACTTACTTGGAGTTCCCCCGTCAATCGCCTTGCACACACTCCGGATAAGACACGACGCCAAGCCGGTCGCGCAGAAGAAGAGGAAAATGGCACCCGAAAAGGTGCTCGCCGCCAAAGAAGAAACAGAGAAATTGCTCGATGCTGGCTTCATCGAAGAAGTAGAAGATTCCGATTGGTCGTCCAACGTGGTTTTAGTCAGAAAATCCAATGAAAAGTGGCGCATGTGTGTTGATTTCTCCGACCTCAACAAGTCTTGCCCTAAGGACAGTTATCCGCTCCCATCAATCGACGAATTAGTCGATGGAACCGCGGGAAATGCCGTCCTCAGTTTTCTGGACGCATACTCGGGATACAACCAGATCCGCATGGACCCGCTTGATAAAAAAATCCACCACATTCATTACAAATCAAGGGATATTCTGTTATCGAGTCATGCCGTTTGGATTGAGAAATGCAAGGGCCACGTTCCAAAGAATCGTTGATAGGATTTTCCGCGCCCAGATTGGAAGAAATGTGTCAATCTACATTGATGATATTGTGGTAACAAGCTTGAGGGCAGAAGATCACGCGACCGACTTGCAAGAGACCTTTGACTCTCTACGACGCGGAGGACTAAACTTGAACGTGGAAAAGTGTGTCTTTGGAGTGGATTCCGGGAAGTTCTTGGGATTCTTGGTTAGCGAGCGTGGGATAGATGTGAACCCAGAAAATGATACGGGGTTAGCCGTAGGATGGCCCGATCTTCGACAATCAAACAAGAAACTCAAGAACGGAAGCAAGAACTATCAAGACTCAATAAAGAAAGCAAGAACGCAGCAAGAAACTAACAAGAACACCAAGAAGATGCTTGATGTCGACCAAGAACAAAGGACTCGACACAGACTCGATAGGGACTTATTCGAACTAAGGTAGAATGAGATGAAGACCCCAGGCATCCGTAGAGGGTAGGAACCAAGCACCAACGACTACAAAGCCCGCCTCTACAACCTTACACAACCAAGCGGACAACTTGGAGGCACAAGGAGGGGACTTGTGGATACCAGGATCACCAAGCTCTTGTGAGGTTGATGAACACAAGGCAAACCAAGCTGAGATCGATACCAATTTGCAATTGATGAGCCACGCTTCTAATCGATCGACTTAGCACTCAATGTGTTTCGCACAAAAAGAGAGTTTTTCTATTGAATTGAACGTGAACGTTCTACATGGGGGTGTCGGTAATATATAACCCTAACATGGCTGATATTGGCCGAAATTAAGAAAAGAAACAACTTAAAGAAATTAATAAAAATACCCCTAAAGTTTTCTAAAATAACTTAAGTAAAAATAATACTAAAAATGGAAATAACATAGGTTCCATGACTTAGTGAAAATCGGCAATCCTAAGGGCTAGGGTGGTTCGGCCTCTTGGATCCCAATACACATATAAGTCTTCAATGTTGGCTCCAGGAGTTGAACCGTGCTCGAGAACAATGCATGACTCACAAATATGAATGAGTCGCGTTGAAGCTTCTTAGCTCGGGCTCGAGTCATAGGTCCTTCTCCAAGTATGATTGACATGTCTGGAGTTGTAGAAGATGGTCTCGCATCAACCTCCCCTTCTTGGAAAGGATTCGACCACGAATCCAAGTCCTCGTCCACAGCAAAGTAAGGGATGAGATCCGATACGTTGAAGGTTGCGCTCACGCCATAGTCTCCAGGAAGCTCCAATTGGTAGGCATTCTCGCCCACTCGACGCAGCACCTTGAATGGGCCGTCACCTCGGGGTGCTAGCTTGCTCTTCCTTGCCTCTGGAAACCTCTCCTTCCTAAGGTGCACCCACACAAGATCCCCTGGCTGAAATGTCACCAAACGCCGCCCCTTATTTGCTTTGTTGGCGTTGTATTCAGCCTTTTGCACAAGCTTCTGACGCGTCCGTTCGTGTAGCTCCTTAACGAACTCGACATGCTTACCTGCTTCAAATGATTCTTTCTCTCTCATAGGATATGGAGTAAGATCAAAAGGGGTTAGTGGATTAACACCATAGACACATTCAAATGGAGTGATTTTTGTTGAGGAATGCATAGTCCTATTATAAGCAAACTCCACATGAGGTGAGGCTTCTTCCCAAAGCTTCAAATTTTTCCTAATTATGGCTCTAAGGATGGTTGTCAAAGTTCTATTAGTCACCTCAGTTTGGCCATCAGTTTGGGGGTGGCTAGAAGTAGAGAATAGCAATCTAGTTCCCAATTTACTCCATAAGGTTCGCCAAAAATGACTTAAGAATTTAACATCCCTATCACTTACAATTGTTTTAGGCACACCATGCAACCTAACTACCTCTTTAAAGAACAGATTAGCAACATTAGTAGCATCATCGGTTTTATGACATGCAATAAAGTGAGCCATCTTAGAAAATCGATCTACCACTACAAATATAGAATCCCTCCCCTTCTTAGTTCTAGGCAACCCAACAATAAAGTCCATAGAAATATCTTCCCAAGGGGCTGAGGGTGTGGGTAGTGGTGTATACAATCCATGGGGCATAAGCTTAGATTTGGCCTTTAAACAATCAATACATCTCTTAAGGCAATGTTCTACATCCCTAAGCATATGTGGCCAATAAAAGTGTGTTTTAAGTGTATGATATGTTTTATCTCTCCCAAAATGACCCATTAATCCTCCACTATGGGCTTCATTAACCAATAATAATCGAAGAGAACACCTAGGTATACACACTTGATCTTTCCTAAATAAGAATCCATCAAATATATAGAAATTTTTGGTTGGACCCTTTTCTTTGCATTTTCGAAAGCTATCCCCAAAATCAGCATCCGTTTCATATAATTTCTTAATGTAAACAAAGCCTAAGACTCTAGAATCCAAAGTGGTCAATAAAACATGTCTTCTAGATAAAGCATCAGCAACCACATTGTCCTTTCCTTTCTTATACTTTATTACATAAGGAAATGTCTCAATAAACTCCATCCATCTACCATGTCTCCTATCAAGTTTATCTTGGCTCTTAAAATGTTTCAATGATTCATGATCAGTCCTAAGTATAAACTCTCTAGGCCATAGGTAATGGGACCATGTCTTAAGAACTCTATACAATGCATATAATTCCTTATCGTATGTAGAGTAATTAAGACAAGCACCTTTCAGTTTCTCAGAAAAGAAAGCAATAGGCTTACCTTCCTGCATAAGAACTCCACCAATACCCACTCCGCTGGCATCACACTCGACCTCGAATGGCCGAGAGAAGTCGGGTAGTGCTAGTAGTGGTGCGTGCGTGAGCTTCTCCTTAAGCTTGTTGAATGCCTCCTCCTGAGCTGCTCCCCACTTGAACTCGCATCGCTTCTTTGTGAGCTCCGTGAGAGGGGCTGAGATAGTGCTGAAGTCGCGCACGAACCGCCTGTAGAAGCTCGCCAAACCTTGGAAGCTGTGCACATGACCAATAAAGGTGGGTGTCGGCCATTCTTGTATGGCTTTGATCTTCGCCTCATCGACACGCAGTCCATTCGAGCTCACTACAAACCCAAGAAAAGACACTTGATCATGATATAGTTCACATTTCTTCAAATTTTCATACAAGTGTGCTAATCTCAAAGTAGAAAGTACTTCCCTAAGATGTGCTTCATGTTCTTTAGGAGATTTGCTATAAACAAGTATATCATCAAAATAGACAACAACAAATTTCCCTATAAAGTTTCTAAGCACATGATTCATTAGGCGCATAAAAGTACTAGGTGCATTAGTTAAACCAAAAGGCATAACCAACCACTCATATAAGCCAAACTTAGTCTTAAATGCTGTTTTCCATTCATCGCCTTCCTTCATTCGAATATGATGGTATCCGCTTTTTAAATCTATTTTCGAAAAAATGGAGGATCCATGCAATTCATCAAGCATATCATCTAATCGTGGAATAGGATGGCGATATTTTACAGTTATGTTGTTAATAGCCCTACAATCTACACACATTCTCCATGATCCATCTTTCTTAGGGACTAATAACACAAGCACAGCACAAGGACTTGAGCTTTCTCTAATATATCCCTTATCCAACAGTTCCTGGACTTGGGATTGGACCTCTTGGGTCTCAGTGGGATTCATACGATACGCAGGCCTATTAGGCAAAGAAGCACCTGGAATGAGATCAATCTGATGCTCAATGCCATGAATAGGGGGTAGACCTTGTGGTATGTCATCGGGAAATACATCCTTATACTCTTCAAGAAGAGATAGGATGTGAGGAGGGAGGGTAGCTCTAAGCTCCTCACTCAACATGTTCAACCCTTTGCATAGGAGCATGAGGGTTGTTTCCCCATCGACAAACTCGTCTACAAACACGCTCTTGGAAGCCAAAAGCACGTCCCTAGGCCGAGAATGTGATGCCACTTGGCTCGACTGAGCCTCCTTAGCTAACTCACCTTTACTTACCTTGCGCTTCTCAATCTCGTCAGCCACTTGTGTAGGCGTCATAGGCTTGAGAACGACGTTCTTTCCCTGAAAAGTAAAGGAGTAGCGATTAGCAAACCCATCATGTAAGACCTTACGATCAAATTGCCAAGGACGACCTAATAAAATATGACAAGCTTGCATAGGCACTATATCACATACAACATCATCTTCATAATGTCCTAATTTGATATGAACTTTAACTTGCCTGTTTACTTTCAAATTACCACAATCATTCATCCAATGCAATCTATAAGGCCTAGGATGCTGAATTATGGGAAGTTGTAATTTATCAATCATTTCCTGACTAGCTAAGTTACAACAACTTCCTCCATCAATGATCACATTAACAACCTTTCCCTTTACTAAGCATCTAGTATGAAACAAGTTTTCACGTTGATTGACATCACAAGGTGTAGGAACAACACTTAAAACTCTCCTAATAATCAAAGATTCACCATGTTCATAATCAATGCCATCTTCATTATCATAAGCAAGTAGGTTAAGGTTTTGATCATTTTCATCATTAGCATGCTCATCATGTTCATCATAAGAATTTTCAGATTCATATTCGCCTAGGTGATTAATCATGAGAGTTTTCTTATTAGGGCAATCCTTTATATAATGACCTCTAACTTGGCATTTAAAGCATACAATGTCCCTAGATCTAGTAGTATAGGGGTTAGGATTACTCCCTTTGGGGCCAGTAGATACCCCAGACGAATCTCGTCCGTACATAGGCGCTTTGCCCTTGTCGAGGGGCTCTTGAGTGGCTCGGCTATCACCCCTTCCTTGGACTTGGCTCGGCTTCTCCCTTAAGCCACCATCACCACGCCATTGGGGCTGTTGTGGCCGAGTGTGGCGCCACCCTTGCTGCGGCCCACTCAAAGTTCTCCCTCCTTGGCTCCTATATCTTGCTCCCCTTTCTACTTTCATAGCTAAATGCAAAAGCTCAGTAGGCGTAGAATAAGGAAAGTAATCAATTTCATGAGCTAAGGCGGGATGCAATATTCTAAGAAACCTAGCATTGGTATCTTCATCATTTTCTACTACATTTGCTCTAGCCATGGTTTCTTGCATTGCATTAAAGGTTTCCTCAACAGTTTTGCTACCTTGTTTTAGATTTTCTAGACGTTGTCTAAGTTCTCTAGCATAGTGTTGGGGAACAAATCTTCTCCTCATTAGTGCTTTCATTTGATCCCATGAAGCGATAGGCGCATCAAGGGCTCTTCTTCTTTCTTTAACTAGGTTATCCCACCAAATTAAAGCAAAGCCTTGAAATTCTAGTGAAGCTAGTTGCACTTTCTTAGCGTCGGAGAAATTGTGACAGTTCCAAATCTGATCCATTTTAGTTTCCCAATCAATATAAGCATCCGGATCAGTCTTTCCATCAAATTGAGGAATCTTTACCTTTACCTTACCTATGCCGTCCTGATCAGGATCTCTAGGTGCTCGGTATTGGTGTCGACCTCCTCTATCGTTCCGCCTAGGACGTTGCTCCCAATGCTCCTCCTCTTAGAAGTCGTCGTCATACTCCGAAAAGTAGTAATCCTCCTGGAAGCCTCGGCCTCTCCCTCTTTCTCTTCCTTGTCCCTGCGCATTAGCAAACCAATTATTACTACCATACCTCTCCCCTCGTGGAGAGTTGTTTTCATCAAATAAAGGGTTATTGACATTAGGATTAGGGTTAGGGTTAGGATTGTTTACTTCCCTTTCATCGTGAGGCGCCTCGTCACGCCTTGGATTCCCTCATCCACCCACGGTATTAGAACCGCTTGACCTTGCCTCAACAGCCGCAATCCTCTCCATTGCCTGCGTCAATGTGGCACCGAGGGTGGCTATATTATTGTTCATATCAGCGAACATAGTGGCCAATTCGGGTGCAAATGTGGAGGTGTTGTTGGAGTTGTTTCTGTTGTTGCCATTGTTGGCATTGTTATCCTGGCTATTAGACATGGCAAAATAAAAACAAGCAAAGAACTATGTAAAGATTAGTAGAATATAAACAAACTCGCAAGTGTTTCGCTCACACTCCCTCTCTAATTGGTATGTCACGCTTTTTGTTTCAATCCACCTTGGGCAAATCAACACTCAAGCTAAACCCTAGCAATTCAAGGTAAGAGATCAAGAGAATGAATGAAACAAGACCAAAATTGCACTCAGCAGATTCAAGGGCAATCGACAAAGGCACAAAAGTACTCGATAGTAGCAAGAAGGGCACCTGACAGAACCAACAGCAACTCGATATGACCAAGAGCACTCGATAATGGTGGTAGAGTACTCGACACAAGCAAGACACCACGCAATGAGCACTCGATCAAGGAGAAGAGTACTCGACAATGCTGAAATAACAAAATAAAAGACTGATTTTTGTGGAAAATAAAAGAAAGCTTGGAAATTTACCTCTTTTGATTTGAAAACCTCAAGTTAGGATGTTGTAGTTGCAAGGTAGGGTTTCAAATTTTGTGTTTTGTGGGAGGTATAAATGTGTATGCAAGGGCTGTCGACTAGGCTATGAGGAATTCACCAAATTTGGTCCTTTGAAGCTTTCTTGCGCTAGATATATCGACAATCTCTTTTTTTTTTGACTTACTTTTGCCCCTAGTGAATTTTATCCTCCTAGGTCCAAGTATGTATGTCTTTTTTTTTGAATAATGTCGGACTGTTTTTTTTTCACCTAATGCAAGAAAGATCAAACAATGAAGAAAAAGGACTCGAAAATTAGATATAATAGTTGAATGAAATAAAAATTCAGCCCTAATGAGATAGATATAGATGCTGGGTTAGCTATCTTTGGTAAGTAGATCTATCTAAGGCCTTTATAATATAAGATAGATATAATTGAATTAAATCTATCAATAAATATCAGATTTTTAATAAGGCAAGTAAATAGATAGAATCAACAAGTAAAAGATAGAACAAACTAGGGTTTCCTTGTGTGTGAAGGACTCGGCCAAGTCGACTATGGGGACAAGTACTGCCGTCGACTAGGGTGTACACAAGGGTGCGCACACGGCTTGGTCGACTCCAAGGTCTCGGCTAGGCTTTGTGTTTGGGCTAATGCAACCACAACAATCACAAACAAACAAGGTTAGTGCAATAATCAATTCAAGAACAAGAAGTAAAAGACCAAAACAAGAAAAGACTCTATTTTTGTGGTTTTTGTGTTTAATAAAAGAAAAGAAACAACTTTGATGTCGGAAACCAAAGCTCTGATGCCAATTTGATACGTCGTTACCCGTAGGATGGCCCGATCTTCGACAATCAAACAAGAACCTCAAGAACGGAAGCAAGAACTATCAAGACTCAATAAAGAAAGCAAGAACGCAGCAAGAAACTAACAAGAACACCAAGAAGATGCTCGATGTCGACCAAGAACAAAGGACTCGACACAGACTCAATAGGGACTGATTCGAACTAAGGTAGAATGAGATGAAGACCCCAGGCATCCGTAGAGGGTAGGAACCAAGCACCAACGACTACAAAGCCCGCCTCTACAACCTTACATAACCAAGCGGACAACTTGGAGGCACAAGGAGGGGACTTGTGGATACCAGGATCACCAAGGTCTTGTGAGGTTGATGAACACAAGGAAAACCAAGCTGAGATCGATACCAATTTGCAATCGACGAGCCACGCTTCTAATCGATCGACTTAGCACTCAATGTGTTTCGCAAAAAAAAAGAGAGTTTTTCTATTGAATTGAACGTGAACGTTCTACATGGGGGTTTCGGCAATATATAACCCTAACATGGCTGATATTGGCCGAAATTAAGAAAAGAAACAACTTAAAGAAATTAATAAAAATACCCCTAAAGTTTCCTAAAATAACTTAAGTAAAAATAATACTAAAAATGGAAATAACATAGGTTCCATGACTTAGTGAAAATCGGCAATCCTAAGGGCTAGGGTGGTTCGGCCTCTTGGATCCCAATACACATATAAGTCTTCAATGTTGGCTCTGGGAGTTGAACCATGCTCGAGAACAATGCATGACTCACAAACATGAATGAGTCGCGTTGAAGCTTCTTAGCCTGGGCTCGAGTCATAGGTCCTTCTCCAAGTATGATTGGCGTGTCTGGAGTTGTAGAAGATGGTCCCGCATTAGAAAAGATTGTAGCAATTCAAAGCATGCAACCACCCAGAACAATCAAAGAAGTCCAGACTCTTAACGGGGCTGTCAACTATCTCAGCCGATTTTGCTCTTGTCTCGCGGATAGATCCTTGCCGTTCTTCGCATTGCTGAAAAAGAGAGGGCCCATCCAGTAGACGCCGGAATTACAGCAAGCATTCGAGGGGATGATCCCGCATTAGAAAAGATTGTAGCAATTCAAAGCATGCAACCACCCAGAACAATCAAAGAAGTCCAGACTCTTAACGGGGCTGTCAACTATCTCAACCGATTTTGCTCTTGTCTCGCGGATAGATCCTTGCCGTTCTTCGCATTGCTGAAAAAGAGAGGGCCCATCCAGTAGACGCCGGAATTACAGCAAGCATTCGAGGGGATGAAAGAAAGGAAGGAAACACCCACGTCAGTCTTGACCCACTCTGAAGATAGGAACTTGAGCCCCGCGGGCGATTCCAGCCATTGAAGCGCCGCCTCCTGAGCCGACCGAGACTGGAGTCTCTCCAATTCTTGCTTTACCAGAGTACGATCCTCTTCCACAATAGAGTGGTCAACCTGAAGGTCTTTGTAGCGCGTCTTGATTGTCTCAAGCTGTTCCTTCAGGTGCTCCACAGACTGTTGGAGTTCTTCTCCATGACGACGCAAGGCTTCTGAGTTTGAAAGGGTCGCGTCGCGCTCCACATTCAGAATGGAGATCTACTCGTTTAAAGCAGAGTTCTGCTCATTGGCTGCCTATAGTTTATCATACAGCTCGGTGGATCGCTTCTTAAACTTCTCAATTGAAGTCGGATCCCCAATGGTATTGCCCAACATTCTCATCCTGTGGTTCAGCTCCTTGATCTCCGCGGACTTCTTGGTGATCTCCTCCACCTAGGAAGAAAGGCACCGCTCTGACTCGGCTTGGAAGCCCCTAATTTGGGAAAACGAAAACAAAAGCAAAAGGATGAGAAAAGCAGCGACAGAAACAAATAAAGCAACTGAAGAAAAGAGATCCACACGTCAACTTACCCATTGGGCCACTCGATCAAATTGAAGAGAGAACTCTTCACACTTTAAACGGCGCATCCACGCCTGTTCATTCCGCGCAAATTTGTCTGATAGGCGGAGGCAGATGAGTTCGTCGACCCCAAAACCAGGGATGCGGAAGGCAGGCAAGGTATCATCCCCCTGCAAAAAGAGGGCCCCCTCTTCCCCCCAGCGCCGGAGGCCCGAGAAGAACTCTCGGCCTTCTTCCTCTCTTGGGAACGAGAAGTGGCCGCGTCCGAAGAACGAGGGAGTTTCTCGTGAGGCTCAGAGACCGCAACTTCAGCCACCGCGACAGGCTCACTGGTTTTTTCGGCCTCTCCAATAGCCGCATCTCGAGGGGCAGGGGGAGGACGAGGTGCACGCTTGGAAGATTTCTTCTTTCTTGCCTTACCACTCTCGTGGGCGTGGTGCCGCTCAACCAAAGAACTCAAATCCATTAAATCTGTCAAAGAGAAAATAAAGAACGAAAACATTAGACACCGACAAACAAACATCCTATTTCTTTAAAGAGGAAAAGAAAAGAGGAGACGTCAAAAAACATGAAACCATAAGGGAAACACAAAAATAGAGTGTGTTAAAGACTAAGGCAACACCTAATCGCGGATGAGGCAAGCTCAATCCCTCCATCTCGAGTCGAAGAGCCGAAACCATAGTTCGCCATGGCAGCTTGGGCTCATGAACAAAGGAATCCTTGAATTTGTCAAGCCTCGCAACCCAAGGCTTTTTGACCGCGCTAAACCAGCCAGGGACGGTTTTAAACTCAAGGGAGACGCCAGCCTTGTCGCGGACAAGAAACCACTTGTGCTTCCAGTTCGGCTTGCTTGATAACCTCTCAATATAAATGCAACTGGAGTTGCATTGGTAAAACCTAGGATCTTGAGGCCCCCTCTTCAAAGAAAGGATGCTAAGCAGAAGTTCCTTCGTCGGAGACACTCCGATGTCCAAGCACCGCATCACAAAGCTGGTAAAGAACATCCAGCAGTTCGGCACAACTTGCGCAGGGCTCAGGTTGTACTCGGACAGAAAAGCGATAAACAAAGGGTGGAGTGGCAAGCGGAATCCTTGAGATAAGCTCGCCGCATATACCACAAGACAATCTTCGTAACCGTCCAGGCAACCCCCACCTTCTGAGGGTAAGCACAACTCCACTCCCGCTGGCCACGGAAAAATTTGAGCTATAGCCGCGACACTAGACTGATCGAGCAGCGTCGTGCATCCCCGTACCTCTTGATTAGGGGAGCGTCGTGGAAGAACTCTCTCATAAATGACTAAAGGACAAGGTTGAGGGTCGCGGAGGGAAAAATCCCCCCGAAAGGAAGAAGAAGACAAATCTTCTAAGGAGTAAGAAGGAATGTCGAGGTCACTAAGAACCTCCTTCGAGCGGACCCTTGCGCACGTCTCCGCGGTTCTGATGGGAGACACGGCATAAGGAATCCATGATATCTCGGATTCCAAACCACTGGTCGACGGATGCGAACTCGAAGAGGCATGCACGCCGAGATGAACCTAGGTTTCCACGTCCATCGGATAAGCATCCGCGTTCCCATCGCCCTCCTTAGAAGAAGAAGAAGAAGTTAAGTAAGGAGAGGAGTAGTAATCAGGGTCAGAGCGTTTCCGCCGTCTTCTCACCTTAATCGGGCTGCCAGATGGACCCACACGGTCTGGGGTAGAGACGCCGGAAGAAGAGGAAGAGTCTGAGGAAGAGCTTCCTGAATCAGACGCGGAACTCCTGGAAGAAGACGAGGAAGAAGAATCCAAAACTATCGCAGAAGGATTCGCTCGGGAAGTAGAGGGCAAGCCCTCTCTCCATCCCTCCTCCCTTTCAAACTCATCCAACGCGTCGAGGTTCCCCTCAGAATTGGCCATCCTTGAAAAGGTTAAAAGATGATCTAAAAAGGAACCCGTGTATGCGGACAAAAAATATCAAAAAAAAACCAAGAAACAAAGTTGGGAGAAAAAGAGAGACCCCGAAAAGATCTAAAAAAGAAAGAAGCAAGAACTTAAACAAGAGGCATGAAAATTAATAGAACATCTAAAAAAATTTCAAAAAAGCTCAAGAACTCAAGAACAAAAGCGAGGATTTACCTTGGAAAGACGAAGAGACTGCCGAAAAATGCAACCGGGACACCAAAGAACAAACGGAAAGCTCCTGGAAAGCAAAAGCTGAGAGAGAGCCACAAACAGACAAACAGTGGGAAATGAAAAAGTGAGAATGGAATGGGGTAATTTATAGAAAAATTACCGCCTCTTCAACTTCCCTCAAAACGACATGGGCTGAGGTAAAACCCTAATGGGCCAAAAAGGATCCTCGATCAGGCCTAAACACCGGTCAAACAAGAAACTACGAAATTACCCCTTAAAGGAAAAAGGGGGAAACACATTTCCGCGGAGGAGGTCGAATCGTCTCAAGTTCTCAAAGAACTTAACCCGATCCGAGGAGCTGTGATGAAACCGTGCGAAAATGATAGACAAAGAGCGGACGTGGACATATTAAAACAAAACTAGGAAAACCCCCAAACTCTAGAATGGGCGCGGATGTATCGAAACAGCACCAAAGAGACCCCCGAGTTCGGGAGGACGCGGACATAAATTATTGACACATGTCCATCATGCCCCCCACCCACGAGGGCCACACGTGTCGACCCAAATATGACGAGTGTCATAAAGGGAGGTCTCTGACCAATCCCTATAAAAGGGGAAATGAACAGAAGAGAAAGGGACTTTTGGCAAAAATCGAAAGCAGAGAAGGAGGGATATCAGGAAAAGACGTGAAATCATCACTAAGTTGGCCGCTTGACTGGCAATCACTTAGTGAAGGTTAAGGCTAATTCGGGTACGGAAGGGGATAACGTGACTTGTCTTACGCGTCAACAAACACCATTAGTGATTCTCCGCGGACAGGTATGACCCCTGAAACCTCCAGAATGTTAGATGATCTCCCATGAAAGATGCGGGGTAATGATAAATTTTAAGCGCGCGGTGAAAGTACGGCCCAGGTAATACAACGAAGAGTTTAGTCCGCGTGTCAGGTAAGCTTGTGTATCACAACCGCGTGATTCGTGTCTGCCCCCCAGGGACCCGCCACAAGTGGGCCCTTTAAGAACTTTTTTGGGAGGACTTCATCACTAGCAGCAACTCAGGCGAAGAAGAAGTTCATCCAGGGAAGGGTGAAGAAAATAGAAGAATTGATATCCCAATTTTTTTGGGTATATGGAGATTGGGAAATTTACAAAGAAAGGAGATATGAGTATATCAATTTGATATCGATATACTCGTATACCAAACACGGATATGAATATAAGGATATCAATTTGATATCCATACCCATACCTGATATCGGGATATGGATACCAAACGAGGGCTAAATTAAACAATAATATTTTAGTTTAACACAATAATTTTTTAGTTCAAAACACAATATTTTAGAGCATTTCATTTTTCTTTTTAGAACACAAATATTTACCCCTAATTATCACAATAATTACGTACTATTACCCCTCACATCTCATCTCTAATATGAGTCTTCTCCCGAATCAGAAGACTTGTCTCTATTGCTACCCTTCATCTTAAGCATTGCCGGAATCGACCCATCTCAGATTCAACCTGGCCCGGATGGAAACTCCTTCGACCTTGATCACAATGCGGAAAACGAAGGCGGCCCACGAAGCCCGTTTACTCAACGGGTGGTGTTCATCGGAGGAGCAAACTTGGGTGCTCTGTTTCAGGGCGACCTTGAAAAACAAGGTCGTCCACCGGCATGGAAGGAAGCGATTGAAGCGATGCCTGTTTTGGAGATCGAAGGGGGTGAGGCAAGTGAGTACGCGATCTACGAATGTCAAGGAGATGCCTTGTAAGCACAGGCTTCATGGCGGGTGTATAGAGAGGTGGTTGGGGATGAATGGTATTCAAACTTGTTAAAAATCGAGCGAAATTGTCAAAAAAAATGGAATCCATCATTAATGGGACCCTTACTGTTCTTTCGAGCGGTGGTGTGATGGAAGAAGCTCGTACTGTTCTTTTCCTTTTTGCAATATTAAGGGATTTTTTAGCTCGACTCCAAAAAGAACCGAGCTAAAAAGTCCTCCCTTTTATTATTCATGAGACCCTTTTTAGCTCGATTCAGTTTACAACCGGGCTAAAAACAATTGGCCAGTGCGACCACCCTTTGTTGTGTTCGTTGCAACCACAATTGCACATGCCTGGTCTGCTTGGTCGTTGCGACGTTGCGACCATGTTTATTGCGACCATGTTCTAAAAGGAAAAAATACTCTGCTAAACGGAATTGGTGTTTTTTATTCAAAACAGTGGTGTTTTAGTTCAAAATTGTGTTATTGTTTGTTATCGTGAGTCCATATTTGTCGCTACATGACATGCTTGTTACTAACAGATTAAGGCCCACAATAGTGGAATAAAGTTATAATCCAATCACGATGCAAATCTATCCCAATGGCCATTTAACATAAACTAACAACACTTATGCAATATCAGCACGAAGAGAATTAAGATAATCATAATGCATCACTTCTATATATGAATCAAAGAAACATAATAAAACACATAAAACATCCCTCACTAAGGGTGTACAAAAAAAACCCGACACGACTGAAAAAACACAAAAACACGACAACACAACAAAAAAAATACGAAACTGAAAAGATAGGATACGATAATGACACGAACCAATGAAAAACAACTATAAATGGTTCGTGTTTGGATCAAGCATATCCCCTTGTCGGATACCTGACATGAACCGATTTTTTTTTATTTTAAGGTAAGGTAGTATAGTACTAGTATATATAGAATTCCTTAAGTAACAATAAACTCTGCTAACTCAGTTGGTTATGGGGAAGGTAAGTGTAAACGCTGGAAAACAGATCCGGGTTCGAATCCTTCTAGATCTTGGCGCTCTACTCTAAATTTTTTCCCTTTCCATTCTTCTCTCTCATTGATGCACCCCTGGAGCCCAGTAACCAAACAACCTGGAGCCCAGTAACCCAACAATCTATCAACCTTCCATTCTTTTCTTGCCCCAGCAGCCCAGTAGCATTCCCCTCTCTTGCCTCAGTAGCATAGTAGCCCACTCTTGCCCCAATAGCCCAACAACCTTTCATTCTTCTCTCTTGCCCCTACAACAGCCCAGTAGCTCAAGGTGACAAAAAAAATATATGGTTCATGTTGGATAACCCGATATCCAACATGGAACCAACTAGCTTTACCATGTCGGATACCCGGTTTCAAATGGTTCGTACATATATGGTTTGACAGTTTGGACTTAAACGGTTTCAGGTATCTGACATGATTATTAGGTTCGTGTCGGATGCCCGGATACGCCCACCCCTAGCCCTCACATGTCTTAACAATTGTGTTGAAATGCAAACAAAACTATAAAGGTGAGGTTAGCCGAGCACGGCTCACCTCAGAAAGCTGATAAGAGATAAATTAATTGTGGAACTGTTTCTTCTCTCTGTGTCTAACTAGTGTCGACAACGCTAAGCTTAATGGGGTATTTATAGGCTTAGAATCAGCTGCAAAAAATCCTAATGTGTCATCCTTGGAGGCTAAGTAATATCTCCAAAGGATATGAAAGAATCTTCTTCGGATAAGGATATAACTCCGTTTACCCTTCGCGATGGACCCTGGTGTGTGCCAAAGTTCTTCCTACGAGCGCTTGGCTCGGCGGGCGCCTAGAGATCTTGGGCGGGTGTCGCTCCTGCGTACTTAGTCTTTTCTTCTCTTCTCTTCACTTGGCTTAGCTTCTTCTTTGCTCTTTCTTCTCTTTCTTCAAGCCATCCTATTCCTAGCTAGCTTTAGACTTCATCACCTTCTCTTCAAGCTCGGATTCATAAATCTGCATAATTAATATAGAAAAGTATAGTTTTTGAACTTCAAATATAAAATGTATAAAGATGCGACTTAACTCTAAACTCCTATCTAATGTAACTTAAACTAATCTAAAATCACCTAGCATGTCTTTACAAAATATGCTTTATCAATGTTATAGCATTGGATTTAGCTGGACAAGAGTTTGAGTGGTTGAGAAGGTTACTGGCTTACTTACCTTTGTGGGGTCATAAAGGTCTATCTAATTCTTTATATTGTGATTCACAGTTGCTATTTTTGTAGCTAGTAGCAATACATAGAATGACAAAAAGAGACACACGCAGATTTAACATGAACTTGTGAGACATCTAATTGCGAACGTTGTCAACTATTTAGAGTATGTGAGGTCCGAGAAGAACTTCATGATCTATTGATAAAAGAGCTTAATAGGAGACTAGTCCTTGCTTTGTCTAAGGGAATGAAACTCAAACCCATATGTGGAAGATACACCACTTGTAACACCCCTGTCCTACATCGGATTTATAAGTGATTCAAGCCATACCCATATCACAAGAGCTCTTTCTTTTCAGGCTCCGAGTGAGGACAACGGGCCTGAGAGAGCTAGGTGGCATGGCCTGACGTCTCTTAAGACCTCGTGTCTTACAAATGGTATCAGAGTCGACTTTGGGCTCGGAGGTGCTCCGATAGTATGATCGAATACGCTCCTCTCGAAGGGCAGTCCTTTGGGCATGACAAGGTTGTCAATGCTTTAACCGGGGGAGATTGTAACACCCCTGTCCCACATTGGATTTATAAGTGATTCAAGCCTTATCCATGTCACAAGAGCTCTTCCTTTTCAGGTTCCAAGTGAGGACAACGAACCTGAGAAGGCTAGGTGGCATGGGTTGGCGCCTCTTAAGACCCCGAGACACACACACACCCACCCACCCACACATATAATTTTTAGGGTTTTATGCGGGGCGGGTGAATGAGGCAGGTTAAAGGGTGGGCTATTGGGGCGGGTAATGGATGAAAAATCTTCAGCCATAATCCATCCATCACCCGCCTCACCCACACCCGCACCACCCGTCACCCACTTGCGGGTTTTTGCCCGCAAAATTAATGCGGGTGAAGTGGGTAGATTGGATACACGAGGGTTATTTTCTAGCCCTATGTTTGTGTGTCTCGAAAGGGCCTCTTGGTGCGTTGTACAAGGGTGGTTCTCGGCAGAGAGTCGGGTTGTTCGTGGCGTTCCTCGTCTAAGTTGGAGCTCTGACGTACGGTGTCAGGTCTAGCTGGGATCGAGGCAGTGTGGATCGAAGCGACTCCGCGTTACGGAAATTTTCTTGGAGGATCGTCTTCGCTGCCCACAGGGACTTCTGATGTACTGCTGGCCAGAGGCCTCATTGCTTGGTGGTGCTTGACGTCGACTCTTAGTCTATGTTGTCTCCAGCATGATTGGGTTTGGTTCGCTTGTTCGACTGTATTTGCATGCCTCCCCCTTCATTTGCAATACACCCTTTTTACCGTTACTATGTTGTATGTTTAAACGGTGCGTCGTCTGCGAACTATGTTGGCCTCTCAAGATTTCGGAGAGATTTCGGGTCTGTCCGGCCTCAAATTATTTTCGAATAAAAAAAAAGATTTCCTACAAAATGCACTATACAGTTAATAAACAACTGCATAGTTGCCACTGGACAGACCCATTATTTCATTTTAATTTAAATTACCAACTGATTTATTCAACCCTTTTTCTGGCCGGTTTGATCTGATGGTGTTTAATGAACTCTACCAATATAGTTTTCTATTTATCTCATAAAAATAAAAGAAAAAAAATTAGGGTTGGTGGGTGTTGACGAATTTTTAAACGTCTCTCAATTGTACCAATAGATCGAGTTTTTTTAAAAATTTTAGGGTAAATTGCAACTAATATCCCAACCTTTAGGATGGTTGCTTTTAATACCCTAACCTTGTAAAATTTCACAAAATATCCTAACATATACCATTAGTTGCACTTAACACCCTAGATGAGATTCTTAAATTTTAAAAATTACCCACATCATACAAAAATTATAAAAAATCATCCATATTCATAAAATGTTTTCAATAAACTCCTAATATATTTTAAAATTTGAAATTAAAAAAATCTCTTACAATTTAAGCCCACCCAACCCACCATCCAAAAATAATTATAACAGGTATATAAAATATACTCCTTTAAAAATATAATATAATTATTTTAGCATTTACTCATTTAATATTTTAATATAAGTACTCAAAATAATTAATTATTTATCTTAAAAATAACACTTTTACAAAAATAAAATAATGTAGATTTTAATAAATAAATGGTATGAGATATGATAACCATTTGTAATAAATAGTTACATAATAAAGATATATTAAAAATAATATGGTAAAATTATTATTTTTTACCACATTATTTTGAATATATCTTTATTATATAATTATTTATTGCAAATGGTCATCATATCTTTTACCATTTATTTTTTTAAATCTACTTTATTTTATTTTTGTAAAACTATTATGTTAAACATTTCTTATAGAATCATTTTTTTTAATACCATGAAATTTATGTGTGATACATTATAAGATGTTATGTATTAGTTTTAGTATATATAACATAATATTAACCAAAAAGTATATATCGTATCAAATAATATACAGGGAATAAATAGATGCACAAATCGGCATGTATCGAGACAGACTTATATAAATTTAGATTTTAATTATAATATATGTTTTTGATAAATAATTAATTATTTTGATTGATTATATTAAAATTTTAAATGAGTAGATGCTAAAGTAATTATATTATATATTAAAGGAGTATATTATATATATATTATAATTATTTTTGGATGGTGGGTCAAGGGGGTCAAATTGTAAGAGATTTATTTAATTCTCATTTTTTAAAAATATATTAGGGATTCATTGAAAATATTTTATGAATATGGGTGATTTTTTGTAATTTTTGTTTGATGTGGGTAATTTTTTAATTTAAGAAACTCATTTAGGGTGTTGAGTGCAACTAATGGTATAGGTTAGGATATTTTGTGAAATTTTACAAAGTTGGGGTATTGAAAGCAACTATCCCTAAAGGTTAGGATATTAGTTGCAATTTACCCAAAATTTTATGGGATCCAAAGTTTTTTCCCATCTATGCCCTTGGAAGCTATAGTTGAAACGATTTTTTTTAATGTAAATAATTTTAGCCATTTTTACCGCTGATTGTCTAAGGTATATGCATCCATATATAGGAAATCTTCCCTAATATGGTTCGGTTAAAAGAGACCTTTTTCAAAATGAGCAACTTTTGATGGATAGGGTTCGTTCTGGTTGGGGTAGCCAGAAATCTTATTAAATGGCAAAGAAAGATTTGAATCTCGTAATTCCCAGGAAATTTGCACATTAATAATATCCAACTTACCAAATTGAATGCCGATCAAAATTTGAAAGATTATATAGATATAGGCGTATAATGATATGATATGATGATATCTTATCACCGGCCATCAGACCTTAATCAAAGGGATTCACCAAACTCAATAGTCATAGAGAGAGAGCAAGAATTAATGAAATAAAGGCATTAATTCAAACCAATCTCCATAATTTGTTGAAAGGGCGATGGAGAAATGCATGATGACTGCTTCTGTAGCATTCCTCCTGTGCCATCCCAACTCAAGCATCAAGTGTTCCAACCCCTGCAAGCAAAACAAGAAACTCAACTCCAAACAGCAAGAAAAGCCAAGAAGAAAGCCAAGTCCTCCAGTACAGTTGAAGCCTCACAAGTGCCAACTTATCACTCGTTTAAGACTAGTATACGACCATCTCGGTTCAACCCAGTACCCATCCATTCAAGCTCTTGATCGCATTCTACGGCGTGGGTGGAACCCCAACAAGCAGCAGGGATGTTCGAGGCTCGTGATCGACAAGGTCCTCAAGGTCAAGCACAAGGACGGATTCGTCGAAAAGTTTGACAAGTACCGGGAGATCATCAAGGGAAAGGCGTCAACTGATATTAATGTTGTAGATGGAGTCAATAAGAAGCTAAGGGAGGACGGATTTGAGTTGCTTTCGTTCATCGGCGCGAAGCTTGCTTGCCTGCCAAGGATGTTGGAAGAAGGAGTTCACAACGTGTGCAGGAAGAGATATTGTGGGGTATGTCGGCTTATTAGAATCATCGAATCAAGCTCCTTGGAGAGCCTCCACTCTCTGTCGGTGTCTGAGAACGTGTGGATGGCACACCAGAAGGCAATCAAGGTATGTGGTGATGACCAATTAGGTTGCAGGAAGGCTGTTGTCATATGCAGGGTCATCGCTGGACGGATTGCTGATTATCGTCGATGGAGAGGCCATGGTCCTAGTTTCAACACAGGGGAACCCGACGATGAGTTTGATTCCGTGTTCGTGCCAGTAGCAAGCGCTTCCGATTCACATGATGAGCTGTTGGTTTTTAATCCGAGCGCTATTCTTCCATGCTTTGTGATTCTTTACAACGTTCAAGAGTCGTAGTCCAAACAATAAACTAAGAGTACTTTGTGAAATATAATGTAATAACACTTGCAATAACTTAATAAATTAGTAGTAATGATCAAGTTTGAGATCGGTGTTCATCCTTGAAGGGGTTGGTAGAGAGATGAAGTTCATCAAAAAGAGGCTACGCAAAGTACGTGTGATCAAACAATTAGTTTGCTACCGATTAAAGATCGCGAGAGAGAAGGGCCAAATTAAGAATTACTCGTTTTGACGTATTGTGTCCTTAGCTCCCCAATATAAAGATCTAGAGGTGTGCCAAGAGGTAGACGAAGCCTGCCTGCCGTGCCGCTCAATTATGGATAAATTGTCCAACAGACATGTCTCTCTCTCTCTCGGCACCAAAAAACCCATTTGGACATGGCGGATTTGCAAAAGTAGACCAAATTTTTGGCAATTTAGCAAAACTAGACCACAAGGTGTGGAATTTGCAAAAGTAGCATATGAGTTACTTTTCAAAATTTATGGGGGTAACCGGCTGGGGAAGTGGCGGGCGGAAATTGGGCACTGTAGTAGCAAGTGGGGAGAAGGGGGGGGCTTATGTACGGCTGAAAGGGATAGCTTGTCAGACCGTATTTGGTGCCAAAAAAAGAAAGCCTTGGGGAGGGGGAGATTAATAAGGGGAAAATGCAATGATGACAATTAAGGGTGTCCTTTAAATACATATATAAGCTGGAATAGGAGAGGATCTGTAAAGAGAGAGGCGGAATAGGAGAGGAGTGGAAAGGTTAGGGGAAACGCCACCCGTTCTTATATGAAAATTGCACAGTTCTTATAACGACCCGGGATTATGATTCTCGGGCTACGTTCGAGGAATGAAACCCCTCGATGGGATCTTGCGCCCCGAGTACAAGTTGAAGGTTTGAAACCAACAATTGCGCTTTGAAAGTGGGATTTCACACCCAAAAACCGAGAGGGGCCGTTGGAATCCCCGGGGTAAGTCCCCTGTATCTGCCCAATGGCCTAAGTCGTAAAACCATTTATCATACAACCAGTCAAGTTTCCAAAATCATACATAAGGTTGCCACGACGGAGCTGGGTCAAAACATTATCCAAATACGTGAATCCAAACCGTTATTAATTCAGTGTAGTCAGAGTCTCAACTTTCTCTTTCCGCCTAGTTAGAACCCCGCGGTCATGGAGCCAAACCAGCCTAAATAGTAGTAAGCATAATGGATACCTAAAAACGTTAATAGTGGGCGGGATCAGATGATGCCCACTTGGGTCTGTCCCTTCTTTAAGGGTGTTGTCCCCACAATATGTACACACATATGCTATACCCAATAATAACGCTTCTAGATGCAAGGCGGAATATTAACACACTAGCATGCCCCTAAGATCAAGTGCATAATAATAATAAGGCCTTATCACAGAATACCAAGTGGTATATCCTTCTCCTACCTCCACCCCCCTTCCCGATAGGGCAGAGACTGGCCAGCTCATGAATGCATTCCATTCCATTATAATCAAATCGGCCCGCAGGCCCGACCCGTAATCATATATAAAGCCCGCAGGCGAATCTCGTAATCATGCTCACAATATAAGTAAAGGTGGTGCCATATGACTCGAATGACTCAGGACAAGACCCAATGAGACTGGGCTGTCCTATGACCCTAGCAAAGACTCTAGATATAGTTCACAGATAACGGCCGTTCTGTTTACATACACATAAAGAAATAGAATGCTCAACGGTCAATGCAACCTAGCATGGTGCTACATGGCATGCTTTTATGCATATGCAACACCGAGTATATCATGCACATATAGCAGGGTTCTATTCGATCTGAGTAAGCTCCATAGAGACTTACATGGTGGTGCAGAATAGCATTGTAGCAATCACACAGTTTCAAGTCACCTAGTAGTCATAATGGAAGTATAAGTCTATCTATTCAAACACACAATCGATTTCATAACCTATCAAAAGTCTCATCATCACATTCCATATCATAATCGTCATTCAACTCATCTCGTATTTCATCGCAAAGTCTCTATATAACTCATCAAGTACCATCTCAACATCTTATCATGCTTTAACTTATCATATAACAACATATGGTAACATGTCATCGCCTCATATATAGATCATATTCATATTTTTATATTTAAGAACATATCATGCTTTTCAATCATATAATATCACATCATGCCTTCATATAGCAACACATCGTTATCTTATATCACAATTTATACATCATACAAGTTATACAAGTAAGTCAATTTCCCAAGTTTTCCCAAAATCCATTTAGGATCTCAAGTTAGATCAATCTTTATTCAAAAATATTTTTTCCAATTCCTACTTGATCCAAAATCCATTTATAAAGCATAACCCTTTAATCAATTTATTATCTTATTTTATTAAAACAAATCCGACAATGTTAGAATATTCCAAAATTCCTCTTTTTAATTCTTATTAATCCAATTTCATTTCGCAAATAAATTTCCGTCCTTTAAAAACCTTTTCTAAATTCTCTTTTTCAAATTCAAGTCCAATTAATATATTTTAAATCTCAATAATAATATTTTCTATTTTAAATCTCAAATAATATTATATAATATTTTAAATACCATTTTCTTCTAAACACTTCCATAAAATATTTCCAAATTCCTTAAAAATCCCAACCATTTTTATTTTGTAAAAATCAGCCCTTTCTCAATTACCAAACCGACCTTATATTTATAAAATCCAAACTCGACCCTCTTTATTTTTGTTGATTACCAACCCGAGCTCACTTGTTTGAAAAACTCCAAATCGAATCCAAATTTTAACAATCAGGTCCAACTCTTTGTTCCCTTATAAAACTAGATTTCGGCCCATACAAAGAATTAGGCCCAAGCCATTCTCCTTTTCAACCCGAAATCAGAGAGAAAGAAAAAGAGGGGGCCCGCGAGCTGATGTGGCGCCAAGGTGGATGGGTCCCACAGTCACCTTCCTCCTCAGATTGCACCCCCCGTTTCTCTACGTTTGAAGACGACGGTGGCGTCTCCAGTCCTCCTCCTTCATTCTTCCTTCCTTCCTTCCTTCCTTCCTCATCAATGGCGTCCCGGGCTCGCAATAGCTTCCCCGAGCTCGCTCTCATCCTTACTCGCCCTCCTCTCTCTCACTCCCTCGCATCCACTCGTTTCTCTCACGCCACTCGCGCTCTCGCTCTCCGATCAGCTCTCGAGCTCGCCGCTCTCACCCTCCCCTCCCCAGTTAGCTCGAAGTTAAGGAAGAAACACATAGGAATTCAAAATAGCACACAAGGAAGGGAAAGGAGAGGATCGAGGCTCACCGAGGGTATTCGAGCTTCGTTGGAAGGTTTCGAGGTCGTCAGAGTCGATTCGAGGCTCGCCGAAGATGGACTGCTTCCCTCTTGACCTAGGACGAGTGGAAAGTATTTAAAGTTGGGCCTTTTCGTATTTCGAAGGTAGAATAAAAGGGAGACAAAGCTTTACCGGAGGTTTGAAACGAATCAAGGGAAATGGTGGAGGAAAAGGCTCGTCGGCGGCGCTCAGGTGGCTTCTGGGCGGCATGGGTGTCGGAGGAGGTGACGATATTCTGGTGCTGCTGCTCGCCAAGATGGAAGGAGGAGGAGGAGGCTGGTGGAGCTGCTGGGAAGCCGGCCTTCATCTCCGGCGGGAAACAGGGCAAGGTTTGAAGAGGTGGCACTTGGAGACCGGGACAAGGAGGAAGAAGGAGGGGGTTGGCAATGCTATTGCTGATCTGGTGGTCGGGAAGTCAGGAGGTGAGGCGGTGGTGACAGTGTGGTGGTGAGATGGGGTTGGCGGCAAAACAATGGAGGAAGATAGGTTTGGTTCGGCAAAACTCAAAGAGGGTTGAAGGGGTTTCGAAGGGGTGATAATATTTAGACCCATAAATTTTACTATATGCACCACACCTACGCCTCTTGAATAACACCCCTACTCCTCTTGAGTCACATATCTGCCCCTCAAGAGGCGCAAAATATTTTAATGTAAAATACCCTGCGCCTCTTGAGGGGTAGGTGTGTGACTCAAGAGGAGCAGGGTGTATTTTAAAAAAAATATAAAAAGTGAGATATGTGGTGTAAATAGTAAATTTTGTGGTGTAAATAACATTGGCTTTTTGAAATTAGAATGAAACTAACATAGTACTCGTGCGTAACGCACGAGATTTGTAAAATATATTATATTGTTTAAAAGATATTATCATAATTTATTTACATTATATATTAGATATATTATAATATTATAATAATACAAAAATGATGTAGCAAAATAATATTAATTTGAAAAAAACATAATGCTTATATTATTTCTTTGGATCAAAAGTAAAATGCTTATATTATATCAGTATATAATATATGTGGCAAAATATCAATGTCTCACCTTTTTAGATAGAAACAGTTGCATGCACTAACGTAGAGAGTGTTCTAAATTTTTTTTTCACCTTCTAATTTTTTTAGTAACTTGATTGGTTATTTTGAACATTAAATAAATATTTGTGTCCTAATAAGCTAAAATGATAAATATACTAAACCGGTTCCGCTCACTCGATCGACATCTTCGATCAATAATTAAAAGTGTGTTGTATAAATCACGACAACTTCATTAATCCACCGCCTTGAAAAATTTAAGGGAGTACCTATTGGTATATTCACGAGTTTCCAAAAAATTCGGATTTATATACAACTTTGTGACATCGGCTAAAGTTGATAATATTATCTCATCTATAGACAAAGGAAATTATGCATATAAAATTAAAGAATGCATGTTCATGAGGTATAAATTAATAGTTTTAATTACTCTATCTTATATAGAAAAAAATTAATATAAGAAAATTTCTCATTAAGTTTTTATTGAAAATAAATTAAATATACGATAAATATGATAGGATTATATGAAATAAAATAATACTCCATCCGTCCAAAAATACATGTCCTTTTACTTTTTAACACGTATTTTTAGGAGCTAAAAACTACATGAAATATTAACTTTTTTTATGAATTTTTTAAATAATTATAAACTTATTATTAATAAGTTTGTAATTATTAAAAAAAATCAATAATAAATTTAATATTTTATATAGTTTTTAGCTCCTAAAAACGTGCATGAATAGTAAAAGGACATGTATTTTTGGACGGAGGTAGTATAACTTTTAAAAAAAATATTTAACGATAGTTCACAGTGAGCCGAATATATTAGGATTTATGTACTAATAGTTTTACTGGATGGATACTTTGTACAATTATGTTTTATAACTTAATATCCTTTTAATCACAAATTATATGAGGATTTATGTACTAATAGTGTTACACGCACGTTCTTTCTTAATCATCACAAATTATAAATTTTGATGAAATTTGATTGATTTATATTATACTATTTTAAATTATGATATGGTGAAAACACATCAGAATTCAAGTGACTCTAGTCTTAATATCCTTTCATCATACTTAAGGGATGCCGCGGCCGCAGCACAATGATGCGCCCGCAGCAGCGGCCGCCGCAAGAGGAAGACGCAACCAGCTGTGGAGGAGCCGCGTGCCGCGCCCGCAGCATTTGCCGCGGCCGCAGCATACCCCTGCAACACCCCACCCGCAGCTTCATGCCTATGCAACGGCCGTGGCATCATGTCGCGGCCGCCGCATTACCTCCCCGTGAACCGTGAATCCTTTTGCCATTTTTCGGAGTTCTAAAAAAAACAAAAAATTTTATATATATATATATATATATATATATATATATATATATATATATATATATATACACACACAACGAAAACTAGAGGACCATACATTCCACCCTACCAGCTTCCTCACCAGTGAGTGGTCAGTTTCCTTTTCCTTCGCCCTGATTATATTTGATTTACTTTTGTTGTCTTTACTGTTTCATTGAGGAAAATGAAAACTTTAAGTGTGGGGGAGAGGAATTCTGTATATATAATGCATATAGAAGATCATATTTAAAATTCTGCACCATGTTTAATTTCTGTAATCATTTTTATTAATTTCTTGTTTATTTTCGTATTAAAAAAATTCGAAAATCCAAAACTAATCATGCATTGCATCCATATGTGTTATTCAAATACTCATCTGGCTTAGTTTGTCCTCTAATTTAAATTTCAGCATGATCATATAAATCCCATGGAGTTCTGGATGTTTTGGCTTTGTCTATATTCTTGTTTTTGTGGAACAGGAGCTAGCAAATATAATTGAGCATATATGATTGAGCTAAAGTATGATTGAAATCCTATGAACATGACCCTTGTGAGAGTGTTTAGCCTTATTTGGAATCATTTATAAGTCCCTTTGCTCAATTGTGTGATTTACTCTCCTTGTGTTGCTACCTCTTGGCATTGGCTTCAATATCTATTTTTCAAGACCGACTCACATGTTTGTTGCTTGCGGAGTTTATGTTTATAGTTTAAGTTTTTTGTTTGAATTTGTGCATATTCAGTGAAATAAGGTGGCAATGGTTGATGCACTTAGTAACCGGATCTACGCATGACACCCATGGGTATGATTTGCGCAGAACGATGTTGAAAACTATCCACTAGGAAAGAAAGCTTGATCATTGAGTAACCAGGTTCATTCATGACACCCATGTTTGCAACTTGCGTCAAAAGATGTTCAAGTGGACTTCGTTTTAGTAGGTTGAGGTGTTGATAGACCGGGGCCATTCATGACACCCATGTTTGCGACTCGCGTAAGGAAAATACCAAAACAAGAAAATAAATAGAAAAGAAAAAAAAAGAGAAAAAGAAAAAAAAAAGAGTCACATTTTGTTTATTTTTGTTTATTGTGTCCCGCAAGTAATGGCATTTCGGTAGAGATTTTGTGATATTGTGGTCAATGTCTATGAGCTTGGTGCATTTTGGATTGAGTTGAGAGTTGTACTTTAAAGCCTAAACACATGAGAGCATGAGTGAAACACATATTCTGGTGAGATTGGATGATTTCTGCTTCTAAGCTTTGATCACTGGGATACATGCTATGACGTTTGTTTGCTTGGTTCATCTTTGCACTTGCTATGATGTTGATTTTTGATGAGGGTGAGGCTTGAAGGGATTTCCTATGGGATGCATTGATCCATGTTTATTCTATCATTGCTTGAGGACAAGCAAAGGTTAAGTGTGGGGGAATTTGATAATGCATACCTTAGATAGGCATTATAGGCATTTTTAGACTAGTTAGGTTTCATTTAGTTAATAAATTGTAGTTAAATTGCATCTTGTGATTATTTTGGAAGAATTCGGATTCTGCGCGAATTTGTGGTTATTTTGCAGATTGAATCTGAATACCATGGAGAGATGCAATATATTGGAGAGCGATGCAAAAGACATTGGAAAGAAGTGAGGAATGAAGAGGAGAAATAAGAATTGGAGCTGCTCTCGGCTTGGATAAGAAGAGCTGGCAGCAAGGGATGCCACGGCCGCAGCACAATGCTGCGGCTGCAGCAGCGGCCGCCGCAAGAGGAAGGTGCAGCCAGCTGTGGAGGAGCCGCGTGCCGTGGCCGCAGCATTTGCCGCGGCCGCCGCATTGTTCACCTGAGCGCCGCGTTTGATTAATTAAAACCCTAGTTTTGTTATTTCGATTTGGTGGTTCGGCTTAGAACCCTTCTTGAGGCCGATTATTATTAGTTTGCAGACTTCATTATTATTCTACGTTCTATCAGACAATTAGAGATTGAGCGATGTTTTCCATGAGGAACTAAACTCATATGTTCTGCCTACCGTTTGAAGCTTTATTTAAGTTGATTGTGAGTTTCTAATTCTCGTTCCTTGTTTCCTATATTTGAATGCTTCAACTTCTTTGTGCTTGATTGTTTATTGTTTTGTTCTATCTTGTCTGGCCAACTAGTTAGATCAATTCAATTGCTAGGGTTCTGTAGATTCCTGATTGTGAACCTTAACCCAAGTAGCAAACTTGTCCCTTTAGGGCTGATTGAACTAATTGCATAAGAAGGAAGTTGGATGTGTTGTTAAATTCCTCTTTAGGGACTGCAAATACCTTGGCTAATCTCTGAACTTAAAGCTATCAATTGGGTTAAATCCTTCTTTAGGGACTGTTCGATTGATAAGGGTTTCTAGGACTGATTGGCCTAGTAACTATATTAGGTCGGGACAAGGGCATTCGTAGGGAACTTAATAGGACGAGAAGAAGTTACAAGGATCGTTTCAACCAAATAAAGTGGAAAATTGTAGGTAGAACTGCTTCTCTTAATTGTTTGAATCACAACCATTTACTCTTGCTTTCTTCAATCCGCTTTGATTAAAGGCGGATCTTTTACACTCTTAAAACCCCCCATTTGGTTACTTTAATTGGCACTTAAATCACATTTGAATAACAGATTTCCCTGTGGATCGACCTCTTACTTATTACTATACTAGTTATAGGTTTGAGTTTTATTTTGACGGATCAACGACAGATTTTCCCTCTATCATATATGCATTACTGAATTCAAATGAAAATTGATGTGAATTAATTATTTAAGTGATTTTATGTTTATCTTTAAAAATAAGGTGGGGCCACGTGCTGCAACTGAATGGTTAAGTAAATGGGTTTGTGACCTAAGTATTAGAGCGATATGTGGCATTTTAAACGTGAGGGCGCCACGTGGCAGCAGAAACAACTGCGTTAGTATTAGATAGTACCCGTGCCTAAGGCACGGGCTTACTATTGCAAATATACTCACGCCAACAATGAATACGTATTGGGATGCGAAATTCGAAAATATGTTATCGGGTAGTTCATCCCTCCCAAATTGTTATCTAAATAAAAAAAAACGTATTGGTATATAAAAGACTTTTAATTAAAAAAACTATATAGAGCTAATCTTGCTATATTAAGGTAATCTAGATACAATTTATCTATTACCCTAATAGAAAAATAATGAACCCTAAAAAAAGCTGAGATAAATTAATAACTGTTAAAATCTAAATCATTTATTTTTTATAGCGGTTATAATTTTTTTAATTCTACGCATAGTTTTTACACAACTCTACTTTAAATTAAGCTATAAAAAGAATGTATATAGTTTTCTAAATATTTGTTATATCATTTAAATGTCGATATATTTCAGATTATAAAAGAGGTCTAAAGACCAAGTTTATTCAAGTAAAACTTTCACAATTATTCCAATAATTGTGAAAGTTTTAATCCTTTCATAGCCCAAGATTTATTATTTAATCCATAGTGTTAATCCTTTAATAGCCCAAGATTTATTATGTAATCGTTGTAAAAGTATCTCAAAACCTATAATTCCGTATTGTATCAAATATGGAGTATTCTACCAAAAATAAATTCAAATATGAAGGAATGCATACTATAGGAAATGTAGAGTATCTACCACACAATTTAAAATTAATGGCGATGTTTGGCCTTAATAAGCATTTTGCCGTGGCAGTCCGATTATTGCCCGATGTTATCGGGTAGTTCATCCCTCCCAAATCGTTACCTAAATAAAAAAAAACGTATTGGTATACAAAAGACTTTTAATAAAAAAAAACTATATAGAGCTAATCTTGCTATATTAAGGTAATCTAGATACAATTTATCTATTACCCTAATAGAAAAATAACGAACCCTAAAAAAAGCTGAGATAAATTAATGACTATTAAAATCTAAATCATTTATTTTTATAGCGGTTATAATTTTTTTAATTCTACGCATAGTTTTTACACAACTCTACTTTAAATTAAGCTATAAAAAGCATGTATATAGTTTTCTAAATATTTTTTATATCATTTAAATGTCGATATATTTCAGATTATAAAAGAGGTCTAAAGACCAAGTTTATTCAAGTAAAACTTTCACAATTATTCCAATAATTGTGAAAGTTTTAATCCTTTCATAGCCCAAGATTTATTATGTAATCCATAGTGTTAATCCTTTAATAGCCCAAGTGATGCGGGACCATCTTCTACACCTCCAGACACGCCGATCATACTTGGAGACGGACCAATGACTCGAGCCCGAGCTAAGAAGCTTCAACGTGACTCATTCATCTTTGTGAGTCATGCCTTGTTCTCGAGCACGGTTCAAGTCCCGGAGCCTACATTGAAGAGCTACATGTGTATAGGACTTAATGAGGCCAAGCCACCTTAGGCCTTGTAGAGCCGATTTCTTTAATTGTTGGAACATTACCTTATTTCCTATTTTAGTAACTTTTCTACTTAAGTTATTTTAGGTAATTTAGGGGTATTTTAATTAATTCCTTTTATGCATTTATTTTGGGCCGAAAATCAGTCATTAGGGTTTGATATAGTCGGCTGCCATCCTTGTAGAAACACACGTTGAATTTTATGAAAGTTTTCTCTTGTGTGAAGCACATTGAGCGTTCTAAGTCAATCGATTCGAAGCAGGGCTCGTCGATTGCACGAATTGGTATAGATCTTGCTTGGTTTGCTTTGAGTTCATTAACCTCGCGAGAGCTTGGTGATCCAGGTAATCACAAGTCCCATCCTTGTGCCTCCAAGTTGTCCGCTTGGTTGTGTAAGGTTGTAGAGGCGGGCTTTATAGTCGTTGATAATTGGTTCCTAACCTCTAAGGAGACCTAGGGTCTTTGTCTCGTTCTATTTTAGTTCGAATCATCAAACTATCGGTCTTGTTCTTTGAATTTCGAATCTTTATTACTTTCTTGAGTTCGAGTCTTGTCATCTTGAGTCGTTCTTGCTGCGTGTTCTTGAGTGTTATTCAAATCTTGCTTCCGTTCTTGTCTTTGAGTCTTGATTGTCGAAGATCGGCCCATCCTACGGCTAACCCCGTATCAAATTGGCATCAGAGCTTTGGTTTCCGACATCAATTGTGTCTTTTATTATTCATAAACACAAAACCCTACAAAAATAGAGTCTTTTCTTTGTTTCTTGGTCTTTACTTCTTGAATCTTGATTTTTGATTACAACTAACCTTTCTTGTTTGTGATAGTTGTGGTTGCTAGCCCTAAACACAACCAGTCGAGACCCTTGCAAGCTGAGCAGCCTTTGATTTCGACGGCAGTCTCTCCTTAGTGAGATCGGCAGCCCTATTGCTCACAAACCCTAGTTTGTTGCTTGCTTCTATCTTGTTCTATCCTAGATCTATCTATTTTATTGCCTTATTTAATTTCTGATTTTTGTGGTAGATTTATTCATATTATCTATCATAGATTATAAACAAAAGGCTTAGATAGATATACCTTCCATAATTAGCCAAGCATCATCTTTATATATTGCATAAGGGCTACAGATTTTATTTTCTTTCACCTTAGCATATATTTTCGAGTCCTTCATTGTTATTGTTAGTTTTCTTGCATTAGTAAAAAAAAAACAGTCCGAAAAACAGTCAAAAAAAAAAAAAGAAAAGAGACATTCAAGCTTTGCCCTAGGAGGATAAAATTCACTAGGGGCAAAAGTAAGCTTCAAAAAAAAAAAGAGGATTGTCGAGTCTAGTGCAAGAAGCTTCAGGGACCAATTTTGGTGAACTTCCATAGCCCTAGTCGACAACTACACCTTACACATTCATACCTCCCACAAAAACACAAAATTTGAAACCCTACCTTGCAACTACAACATCCTAACTTGAGGTTTTCAAATCAAAGAGGTAAATTTCCAAGCTTTCTTTCTTTTTCCACAAAAATCAGTCTTTACATTGTTCCAAATTGCCGTGTTGAGTGCTATTCATTCAGCATTGGTGTTGAATTGCCATTGTCGAGTTGATCCTTGCAAGTTTCAGGAGGTTCCTTGTCATACCGAGTCGGCACCCACACCTACCGAGTCGGAACCCCCCATACCGAGTTGGTACCTCCCTGTGTCGAGTGCCCTTGCTTTGTTGAGTACTCTCAGCCTTGTGTCGTGTGTCTCTCATTCTCCTTTGATCTTTGATCTCTTACTTTGTGTTGCTGAGTCTTAGCTTGAGAGTTGATTTGCCCAAAGCGGATTGAAACAACAAGCCTAGACATACCAATTAGAGAGGAGTGTGAGCGAAACACTTGGTGAGATTGTTTATATTTTACTAATCTTAACATAGTTCTTTGGTCTTTTAGTTGCGATGTCTAATAGCCAGGGTAACAATGCCAACAATGGCAATAACTCCAATGACACATCAACCGTGTCACCCGAGATGTTCACCAATATGATGAATGCCATGAACACCAACATGGCTACCATCACAGAAACCTTGGCTGCGTTGGGAGCAAAGGTGGCGGCATTGGAGTCCAGGCCGAGTGGTTCTAACACCATTGGAGGCCGAGGTGATGAAAGGCGTGACGATACACCTCGAAATGAAAGGGAAATCCATAATCCTAACCCTAATCCTGATATCAATAACCCTTTATTTGAAGAAAACAACTCTCCACGAAGGGAGAGATATGGTAGGAATAATGGGTTTGTTAATGTGCATGGGCAAGGAAGAGGAAGAGGGAGAGGCCGCGGCTTCCAAGAGGAGTTCTACCAGACGAAGGACGATGATGACTTCCAAGAAGAGGAGTATTGGGAGCAACGTCCTAGGCGGCATGATAGAGGAGGTCGATACCAACACCGAGCACCTAGAGAGCCTGAGCAGGACGACATAGGTAAGGTTAAGGTAAAAATCCCTCAATTTGATGGTAAGACAGATCCAGATGCATATATTGACTGGGAAACTAAAATGGACCAAATCTGGAACTGTCATAACTTTTCTGAAAATAAAAAGGTGCAACTAGTTTCTCTAGAATTTCAAGGGTTTGCCTTAATTTGGTGGGATAATTTAATTAAGGAAAGAAGAAGAGCACTTGATGCGCCTATCGCTTCATGGGACCAAATGAAAGCCCTTATGAGGAGACGATTTGTTCCCCAACACTATGCTAGAGAGCTTAGACAGCGATTAGAAAACCTTAAACAAGGTACTAAAAGTGTTGAGGAAACCTTTAATGTAATGCAAGAAACCATGGCTAGAGCAAATGTTGTTGAAAATGATGAAGATACAAATGCTAGGTTTCTTAGGATATTGCACCCCGCCTTAGCTCATGAAATTGATTACTTTCCCTATTCTACGACTACCGAATTGTTGCATTTAGCTATGAAAGTAGAAAGGGCAGCGAGATATAGGAGCCAAGGTGGACGGATGACGAGTGGGCAGCCCCAACCATGGCGCCAAGGCCGAGCACAGCAGCCCCAAGGGCGGCCTGATGGTGGCTACAGCTCTCGGCCAAACCAAACCCAAGGTCGAGGAGATGTCCGAGCTACACAACAGCCCCTCGACAAGGGTAAAGCGCCCATGTACGGACGAGATTCGTCTGGGGTAGCTACTGGCCCCAAGGGGAGTAATCCTAACTCTTCTACCACTAGATCTAGGGATATTGTATGCTTTAAATGCCAAGGTAGAGGATATTATATGAAGGATTGCCCTAACAAGAAAACTCTCATGATTAATCACTTAGGCGAATATGAATCTGAAAATTCTAGTGATGAACATGAAGAGCATGCTAATGAGAATGATCAGAACCTTAACCTTCTCACTTATGATAATGATGATGATGGCATTGATTATGAACATGGAGAATCATTGATTGTTAGGAGAGTCTTAAGTGTTGTTCCTGAACCTTGTGATAACAATCAACGTGAAAATCTGTTCCATACTAGATGCTTAGTTAAAGGGAAGGTTGTTAATGTGATCATTGATGGAGGAAGTTGTTGTAACTTAGCTAGTCAAGAAATGGTTGATAAATTACAACTTCCTACTATTCAGCATCCTAGGCCTTATAGATTGCATTGGATGAATGATTGTGGTAATTTAAAGGTGAATAGGCAAGTTAAAGTGCATATCAAACTTGGACATTATGAAGATGATGTATTGTGTGATATTGTACCCATGCAAGCCTATCATATTTTATTAGGTCGTCCTTGGCAATTTGATCGTAAGGTCTTGCATGATGGCTTTACTAACCGATATTCCTTTACTTTGCAGGGAAAGAACGTAGTTCTCAAGCCTATGACGCCAACCCAGGTGGCTGACGAGATTGAGAAGCGGAAGGTAAGTAAAGGTGAGTTAGTTAAGGAGGCTCAGTCGAGCCATATATCTACCCCTACTCGGCCTAAAGATGTTTTCTTGGCTTCCAAGAGTGCATATTTAGACGAGTTTGCGGATGGGGAACCGACCCTCATGCTCCTATGCAAAGGGTTGAATATGTTGAGTGAGAAGCTTCGAGCTACCCTCCCTCCTCGCATCCTCTCTTATTGAAGAGTATAAAGATGTCTTCCCCAAGGACATACCAGCAGGTCTACCCCCTATTAGAGGAATTGAGCATCAAATTGATCTCATTCCAGGGGCTTCTTTGCATAATAGGCCTGCTTATAGAATGAATCCCACTGAAACCCAAGAGGTTCAATTCCAAGTCCAGGAACTGTTGGATAAGGGTTACATTCGGGAAAGTTTGAGTCAATGTGCTGTACCTGTGTTGTTAGTCCCTAAAAAAGATGGTTCATGGAGAATGTGTGTAGATTGTAGGGCCATTAAGAACATAACTGTGAAATATCGCCATCCTATACCCCGCTTAGATGACATGTTAGATGAGTTGCATGGTTCTTCTATTTTCTCTAAAATTGATTTAAAAAGCGATTACCACCAGATTAGGATGAAGGAAGGCGATGAATGGAAAACATCCTTTAAAACCAAATTTGGACTCTATGAATGGTTGGTTATGCCTTTTGGTTTAACTAACGCTCCTAGTACTTTCATGAGATTAATGAATCATGTGCTTAGAAATTTCATAGGTAAATTTGTTGTTGTGTATTTTGATGACATTCTTGTTTATAGCAAATCCCCTAAGGAACATGAAGGACATTTGAGGGAAGTACTTTCTACTCTAAGATTAGAACACTTGTATGCTAATTTGAAGAAATGTGAATTATGTAATGATCAAGTGTCTTTTCTTGGATTTGTAGTGAGCTCGAGTGGATTGCGAGTCGACAAAGCAAAGATCAAGGCAATCCAGGACTAGCCGACACCTACTAACATCGGCCAAGTGAGGAGCTTCTAGGGACTTGCGAGCTTCTATCGGAGATTTGTGCGCGACTTCAGCTCCATCGCAGCCCCTCTCACGGAACTCACAAAGAAGCGGTGTGAGTTCAAGTGGGGTCCAGTTCAGGAAGAAGCATTTCGGCTGCTTAAGGAGAAGTTGACGCAGGCCCCATTGCTTGCTCTGCATGACTTGACTTGGCCTTTCGAGGTTGAATTTGATGCTAGCGGAGTTGGGATTGGAGGAGTTCTCATGCAAGAAGGTAATCCTATAGCCTTCTTTTCTGAAAAGTTGAAAGGTGCATGTCTTAATTACTCTACTTATGATAAGGAATTATATGCATTGTTTAGAGTCCTTAAGACATGGTCCCATTACCTATGGCCTAGAGAGTTTATACTTAGGACTGATCATGAATCATTGAAACATTTTAAGAGCCAAGATAAACTTGATAGGAGACATGGTAGATGGATGGAATTCATAAAAACATTTCCTTATGTGATAAAGTATAAGAAAGGCAAAGACAATGTGGTAGCTGATGCATTATCTAGGAGACATGTGTTATTGACCACTTTGGATTCTAGAGTCTTAGGCTTTGTATACATTAAGGAATTGTATGAGAATGATGCTGATTTTGGGGCTATATTTCGAAAGTGCCTAGATAAGGGTCCTACCGACCAATTCTATATCTTTGATGGATTCTTGTTTAGGAAAGACCAAGTGTGCATACCGAGGTGTTCTCTTCAATTATTATTGGTTAATGAAGCCCACAGTGGAGGATTAATGGGTCATTTTGGGAGAGATAAGACCTACCATATGCTTAAGTCACACTTTTATTGGCCACATATGCTTAGGGATGTAGAACATTGCCTTAAGAAATGTATTGACTGTTTAAAGGCCAAGTCTAAGCTCATTCCCCATGGATTATACACACCACTCCCTACACCCTCAGCCCCTTGGGAAGACATATCTATGGATTTTATTGTGGGATTGCCTAGAACTAAGAAGGGGAGGGATTCTATATTTGTGGTGGTGGATAGATTTTCTAAGATGGCTCACTTTATAGCATGCCATAAGACCGATGATGCTACGAATGTTGTGAATTTGTTCTTTCGGGAAGTAGTACGGTTGCATGGGGTGCCTAAAACCATAGTGAGTGATAGGGATGTTAAGTTTCTTAGTCATTTTTGGCGTACTCTATGGAGCAAATTGGGAACTAGATTGTTATTCTCTACCTCTAGTCACCCCCAAACTGATGGCCAAACTGAGGTGATCAATAGAACCTTAACCACCGTCCTTAGAGCCATTATAAGAAAGAATTTGAAGCTTTGGGAAGAAGCCTTACCTCATGTGGAGTTTGCTTATAATAGGACCATGCATTCCTCAACCAAGATCACTCCATTTGAATGTGTATATGGTGTTAATCCACTAACCCCTTTTGATCTTACTCCATATTCTATGAGAGAAAAAGAGTCATTTGAAGCAGGTAAGCATGTCGAGTTCGTCAAGGAGCTACATGAACAGACGCGTCAGAAGCTTCTGCAGAAGGCTGAATACAACACCAATAAGGCCAACAAGGGGCGCAGATTGGTGACGTTCTAGCCTGGGGATCTAGTGTGGGTGCACTTGAGGAAGGAGAGGTTTCCCAATGAGCGGAAGAGCAAGCTTGCACCCCGAGGTGATGGACCTTTCAACGTTCTGGAGAAAGTGGGTGACAATGCTTACAGGCTGGAGCTTCCTGGCACTTATGGCATGAGCGCAACCTTCAACGTCGCGGATCCCATTCCCTACCTTGCCGTGGACGAGGACTTGGATTTGTGGTCGAATCCTTTCCAAGAAGGGGAGGTTGATGCGGGACCATCTTCTACACCTCCAAACACGCCGATCATACTTGGAGACGGACCAATGACTCGAGCCCGAGCTAAGAAGCTTCAACGCGACTCATTCATGTTTGTGAGTCATGCCTTGTTCTCGAGCACGGTTCAACTCCCGGAGCCTACATTGAAGAGCTACATGTGTATAGGACTTAATGAGGCCGAGCCACCTTAGGCCTTGTAGAGCCGATTTCTTTAAGTGTTGGAACATTACCTTATTTCCTATTTTAGTAACTTTTCTACTTAAGTTATTTTAGGTAATTTAGGGGTATTTTAATTAATTCCTTTTATTCATTTATTTTGGGCCGAAAATCAGTCATTAGGGTTTGATATAGTCGGCTGCCATCCTTGTAGAAACACACGTTGAATTTTATGAAAGTTTTCTCTTGTGTGAAGCACATTGAGCGTTCTAAGTCAATCGATTCGAAGCAGGGCTCGTTGATTGCACGAATTGGTATAGATCTTGCTTGGTTTGCTTTGACTTCATCAACCTCGCGAGAGCTTGGTGATCCAGGTAATCACAAGTCCCATCCTTGTGCCTCCAAGTTGTCTGCTTGGTTGTGTAAGGTTGTAGAGGCGGACTTTATAGTCGTTGGTAATTGGTTCCTACCCTCTAAGGAGGCCTGGGGTCTTTGTCTCGTTCTATTTTAGTTCGAATCATCAAACTATCGGTCTTGTTCTTTGAATTTCGAATCTTTATTACTTTCTTGAATTCGAGTCTTGTCATCTTGAGTCATTTGCTGCGTGTTCTTGAGTTTTGTTCAAATCTTGCTTCTGTTCTTGTCTTTGAGTCTTGATTGTCGAAGATCGGGCCATCATACGACTAACCCCGTATCACCAAGATTTATTATATAATCGTTGTAAAAGTATCTCAAAACCTATAATTGCGTATTGTATCAAATATGGAGTATTCTACCAAAAATAAATTCAAATACGAAGGAAGGCATACTATAGCAAATGTGGAGTATCTACCACACAATTTAAAATTAATGGCGATGTTTGGCCTTAATAAGCATTTTGCCGTGGAAGTCCGATTATTGCCCGATGTGGTTAATAGAAGGATAAGTCATAAGTCATATATATAATTTTGGATTTTAAAACTCTATTTACCATTTACCATTCCAACAGTTTTTTTTAAAATTTTTTTTTAAGATTCGAAATCTTACCCAAATCTTCTGAGTACATTTTCGGGGTAAAAATCAGGGCTAATTTCGAAAGTAAAAAAAATCACAGAAAATTCACCTGAATACCAAAGTTATCCATAAACCGGACTTATCCACTAATCCTTTTCCATTTAAAATAAAATATTTTGGCTGAATGATTAAGTAATTTAGTTAGTAAAATTCAATTAAATAGGAAGGTGGAGCCATAATTGATGAAAATCTTCCACATAAGCCTAATTTTAAGGGTTGGGTGACATGTGGCATCTTCAACATCTGTTTTAGTGTTATATTAGATGTGGGGGATGGGGCTGCAGTTTCAGACCTTTGAAGGGGGAAAGTAAGGGGTGTAGTGGGTTTTGGCTGATTCAAGAGGACTGTGCAGTATTTGTTTGTTTTCCAAAGGTAGGAGAATCAAAGGAAGGAGGGAGGAATGGTGAGGATAGAATTTGCCCTAAGGAGAGAAGATGAGTTGAAATTGGTCAAACAGGGGGACCAAGTGTAGAGATTGGATAAAAATGGGTGATAGGAGGCGGAATCGTGGTCCCGAAGTCGGAATTTGAATTTTCGACGTTTGATTTTCGGAATCCTGCTCTCTCGGTCAATTAGATTTTTACAACCGAAAGAATATCATTATCCGGAGAAATTTTTTGGATCTCGAGATGGGGAGACGGAATTGATTACCAAAAGTTGAAGATTGGGCCGAAATTCGCTTTAAGGATTTCTAGTTCGATAAATTGAAGATGAATTTTTTCTTAAAATAGTCGATTTAAATCTGTTTTAAATTCTTTTTATCTGAAATCAAAATTTGAAAACCCGAGCCTTTACAGTTCTCATTCTATCAATAGCCTACCTCTGTTCTACCATTAGTTTCAAACTGTCCTTCTATACTTGGAAAAGTGCAAGCAGTTTGTTCGGCGGTAGTGGTAGCGATGGGTAAGTGATCTTGTACTTATTCTGCGTAGTTGTTCCTTTTTGTTATAACAGAACAACCCCCCAGGGTTGATGCTTTGTTCTCGTGTCGTGCCACAAGTGATAGAGTATGTCTGAAGATCGTCTTCGACGATTGGTGGGCTCCCGGGAGTGGCAGTTTGGTGTTCAAGGGAGAGGCATGTAGTGCAGCTATGTTGACAGAATATTGGCAACAACCAACTGAAGGAGAAGATTGTTTCGAAATTCGACATTGACATGGTCTTATACGACATTGAGCTCACCTACCACCCTCCTTTGATGGGGCGGGCCACTCCGATTCGCATCCGGGACGACGATGACCTAGCAACCTACAAGTTCTACAACAATGAATCCGGTGCACGAACTTGGCGAATCGCACTTCACATGACCTTAGCAGTGAAACTGAAGGGCCTTGCCTGTGTGATGAATGTCTAGTGATAGTAGGAGACTTTTGTAGGACAGTAAATGAGAGCGTCAGTGGGAGGCAAGGGGAGCTTTCTGGGAGTGCTATACAATCTGGTTATGGTAGGATGAATTACAACATAATGGTAGGACAAAACTACGAAGTTGGCAAGCTTGATAATTTGGATGCTCGATAGGAGGGTGAAAACCTGAGTAGTGCCGATGACATCCGACGTGGAAAGCAAGTTCTAATCGTCGAAAGCGACGACGATGTCGTCGTTGTACACCCCCATGGATTTCATGAAATAATAGACGTAGGAAGCTCCGATGATGACATGAACGCCGGTGGTTTCTCAGTGAAAGTGGAGGGGGGCGGCGAAGGAATCGTCGGACTCATGGGATGAGGAGGCTGAGGCAGCGGTAAAAGATATAGGGCATTCTTATGAAGGAAAGAAACGTCCTTTGGCTACGTTGAACCAAGTGGAAGAGAACGTGGATCGGTTTATGCCTCGACTTGACCCTCGGGAAACTGTGAAGGAGTTTCGGGAGAGGGAGATGTTTGATACCAAGGCTGAGATTTAGGATAGGCCGAGGTGGGAAGCTTTGCGGGGGTGCTACGTGATCGTAGTCAAGCGATCGACAAAGTCGGTGTACGTGGTTGTATGCCCCGAACTGAACTGCACCTGGTTTTGTCGGGTTTTCAAGTTTTGGGAAACTAGCAAGTGGTTGATTTGTAAGCTCATGGACGAACACACCTGCAAGGTAAATGTCATGAGCAACAACTAGCAACACGCCAATTACAAGCTAATGAGGCAAAGTATAGTGTGCGAGTAAGTTCCTTCACCGCCCTCTTGTTCTCCGTTTATGTACTATGTTATGAAGGATACACAAGTAACTTGGTAAATGAAATGATTCAGTTTCAGTGGTTCATGAAATGAGCTTGTGCCGCATCAGATCAAGTCATTGATGAAGTCCTGATTTGGTATAGATTGCAGCTACTGGAAGGCACACAGGGCGAAGTGCTCCACATGAGAAGGCTTGTATGGGATCGACAAAGAGAACTATGATTGGATGGCCTCATATCTTCACATGCTTGAGCAAGCAAACCCCACGACCATAACCACATTAGAACGTGATGAAAACGAGCAATTCAAGTATGCGTTCGTTTGCTTGGGGGTTTGGAGGAAAGCCATCCCACACTTGAGAGAGGTACGGCCCTGCCACTGGATGCCTACCATATGTCTGTAATTATCCTACCATATGTCGCAATATATCCACCCATGATACAGATTGCCAAATGTGGAGCATTATCCTACCATTAGTACAACTCTACCCTACCTATAGTACGATCTATCCCTAGTTTGCATACTGATTGGTTGACATTGGTAGGTATTCTCGGTGGATGGAAGTTTCTTAAAGGTAGAGAGATGAACTTAATAAATTAGTAGTAATGATCAAGTTTGAGACCGGTGTTCATCCTTGAAGGGGTTGGTAGAGAGATGAAGTTCATCAAAAAGAGGCTATGCAGCGTACGTGTGATCAAATTAGTTTGCTACCAATTAAAGATCGCGAGAGAGAAGGACCAAATTAAGAATTACTCGTTTGACGTAGTGTGTCCTTAGCTCCCCAAATATAAAGATCTAGAGGTGTGCTAGGAGGTAGACGAAGCCTGCCTGCCGTGCCGCTCAATATATGGATAAATTGTCCAACAGACAACTCTCTCTCTCTCGGCACTAAAAAACCCATTTCAACAAGGCTGATTTGCAAAAGTAGATCAAATTTTTGGCAATTTGGCAAAACTAGACCACAGGGTGTGGAATTTGCAAAAGTAGCATATGGGTTACTTTTCCAAATTTGTGGGGGTAACCGGCTGGGGAAGTGGCGGGCGGAAATTGGGCACTGTAGTAACAAGTGGGGAGAAATGGGGGGGGAGTGGGCTTATGTACGGCTGAAAGGGACAGCTTGTCAGACCCTATTTGGCGCCAAAAAAAGAAAGCCTTAAAGAGAGAGGATCCTTTAAATACATATATAAGAGGAAAATGCAATGATGGCAATTAAGGGTGTCCTTTAAATACATATATAAGCTGGAATAGAAGAGGATCCTTAAAGAGAGAGGCGGAATAGGAGAGGAGTGGAAATTTTCTGTTGCAGTAGATTTCTACTGCAACAGAAAATCTGCAGAGACAAAAACAAGCAGTTGATATCGACTAGGGTGGTCGATATCGATGTTAGTAGCAGACGTCGACCTGGCTCAGAACACTGCCAGTCGACAAAGGGTACTCGATATCGAGTGATGTACTCGAAATCGATCTTAGTGGCAGGAAAAATGGATGTCGACACAGAAGACCGTCGACGTAGAGCAGTTGGGTCGATATCGACCTGCTGGGTCGATTTCCAGTGGTTCCTGCAGGGGTTAGAGTCGGCAAAGAAAGGCTCAAGATGAATAGGATGGAATGCAAAGTATGGACAGAAAGATCATATTTTTATGAATAAACTATACAAAAAGGCAACTCCTAAGGCTAGGGTTTACCACGACGTTAACCAATGCATGCAATAAGGCAAATAAGACGGACAATTGTGTTATCTCACCCGAGGGACAATTGTACTCTTACAAATAAACCTAATTGTCTCTACCAATTTTATGTTTATAACCCAAATTGTTAACATGAATCCCTTTTCTAGCGATAAGGACTAAACATAGAATCGTAGGAGATGATATAGACACAACGATATCAACATCAAGTACTTACACCAACACACATGGCTAACGTCGGGCTCACCCTGACCCTAGAAGCTTTGGGAAATACTCACACTTCATCGCAATAAACATCACTGATTGAAAAGAAGGAACTTGCATTAAAACTTTGAAACTTTACAATCCAACGCCGGCTTTCGCAAATGCAAAATCCTAAAGCTTCTCTCTACTCTAACTCTATTGTTTGTTGTATGATTGAATGAATAATAGACCAGCCCCTAGGGCGTTATTTATAGCCTATTAATCCTTGCTAGCCAAGGAAAGTAGTTCTAATCTTCTATCTAAAATCTATCATTAACAAGTAGGATAAATCTTTATTAAAGTAAATATCTAAATAACTAATAAATATCTTAGGGTAAAAAGGAAATAACCTTAAGACATATTCTATCTAAATAGAAGATAAAAAAATGGCCAAGTTGAGAGACTTCAATTCCGCATCTCGAAAAAGTGCATCTAATCCGCGTCGATTTCCACTCGATATCGACCATGTAAGTAGATATCGAGGTCTCTGTTTTGGCTCGACAAACTTCACTTCACTCGAGCTCAGGAGTGCACTCGATCTCTATGCTTCTACTCGATATCAACCAAGTGAGTCCATGTCGAGTGGTCTTCAGTGGTCCTTTGTGGTCTGTCTTGATGCTCAGGGTCCTCATCGAGCTGTCTAATCGATTTCGACCTATGTAGTCGATACCGACCTCTTTTATGCTCTTCTTGGCTTCTTCGTTTTGACTCCGATTCCACTCCAATTCCTACACATTTAGACCAAAACTTGTGCAGACTCTATTTCTTGCACGTTATCTCATTCTACACAAATTTGCATTATTTTTAACCTTTACTTTATGAATCGAATAAAATATGAAGTCAAATCATTCAATAAAAATGACTATAAATATGTACATCACTAACCCTTCCACTCTTCTCTCCCAATTGTGATTTTAAATCCGTCCCAACAGTAGCAGAATGTTAGTAGGCAGGGTGGTCTTTTTTTGCAAATAAATTGGGCTCCCTGCCAGTTTTGCAAATATTAGGCAGGGTGGTCTAGTTACTACTATGGAGGAATAGTTACAATCCAATTGCAGTTGTGTCGTCAGTCCCTATTATAGAACGTTAAACATTGCAACAAGATAGGTAGGAGAATGTTAGTAGTGGTGGTGCCAAGATTAAAACCACTTGGTGTTAAAAAAAATTTTGAGGGTTTTTTAGGTGTAATTATCTTTTTTTTAATATGAAAAAAATACAAAAATTATGATTTAAATACATTATTTTGATTGAATTTTATCAGATATATGTCTTCGAAGAGACTATCAAATAACTATATTAAAAAAAGAGACCTTTGCAATTAAATGGTGGACAATCTAGTTTAACAGAAATCAAATAACTTTTAGAAACAATCAAATCCCAACAGAAATAGAATTTAGAAATTTCATCTCTACACATCCGAAAAATTAGTGCAAGGCTTGTTGCTTCGAGGATGAATCCATTCAACGGCCTTCAGGAAAAGTGGCTAAACACATTAAAAACCAAAAGGAGATCAAAGTGAGAACACCACACCCCCGTTTCATGATATTAAATTTTAATGGATCTACCCCATTAACAAAAGCCAATACCACATGGTACATAATCTGGGATTGGGATGGAAAACCTATCAATCTGAGGTACCGACACATTGGAAAATAAATTAACAACTTTAGCGCCAAAGGATGGAATAGCAAAGGCACAAGAGCTTCAGATTAAAAAAAACATGGAAATTGAAGGGGAATCGCAAAGTATTATAAACCAATTGCGTAAAGAAGGCAAGTGCCCATGGGAAATTAAATTGATTGTGGGAGATATCAAGATAATGATTCTTAACTTCAGGAAAGTATATTTTCAAATATCCCTCACCTCAAGAATAGAGCAGCTGATAAGATTGCAAACCTTTGCCATTCTATGGGTGGGTGATGTCCGCATATTTGACCATGTTTTGTGCTGACTTTTATTCCAAATTCTGTCATTTATGTACATTCTAGGTTGGGAATGCTAGGAATTTGTGTAGAATGTCATTATTTGCAAGATATGGAGATCTACACAAGTTTTGGTTTAATTTCGCAGAATTTGGAGACAATTCAGAGCAATTGCAAGGAAGGGACGGAAAGGAAGAGCTCAACGTCGACTAGATCCGCTCGATGTCAACTACATTCTCTCAATGTCGACTGAAGATTTGAAGAAAGTGAGCTACTGGAATCAATGAGAAGAATGGTCGAAATTCAACCTTTACATCAACGATTGCTCAAGATCGAGTGCAGCCGAGGAGTGCTCGACATCGACCACTTTGATCGATGTCGACTGAAGACGAATGTGTTGCAGACGCGGAATTGGATTCGAATCTTGTAAGGACTTATCAAGCCACGAGATCTTTTATCTTTCCATGTTTAAGATCAGACTTTATATTTAGATCAATAACAGAATTATTTTCATAATTAGATAGAATTTACTTTCTCACAAAGCAAGTTTAGATTTACTATAAATAAAGGCATTATGCCTAGGGTTTGAGATATCTCGCACTTGTGCAATCACGCATAGTTAGTTATAGAGGACAACCGAGATAGAGAGAAAGACAGATTGGAGTTTTGATGTTTTCGGTTGTAAGCTTTATTTTTAACTCAAGTTTATTTTCCATATTTATGATGTTGTGCATTACGATTATGAATGAGTAGTCGTCTGATGTACATATTTCTAGCCATTTTATATCCATATTTTGACTTCATATTCCATTCAATTCATATATTCTAGGTTGAGAACAATAATAATTTTTGTAGAATGAGCTAATGTGCAAGAAATAGAGTCTGCACAAGTTTCGATTTCAATGTGTAGGAATTGGAGCAGAATCGAAGTCAAAACAAGAAGCCAAGAACCGTTGAAGTGCAGTTGATATCGACAGGACAACTCGAGATCGATTGTACTATTTGGCACAAAAACTAAGTACCCAAAGCCAAGAAAACACAACCTACTGGAGAGGCACTCGACACAACCCTAGATTGAGTAGATTAATCGATATCGACATAAGGCCCGAGCTCGAGTCAGGTCAAGACAAATCGAATAGCTACAAGGCACTCGACATCGACTAGTCAGGTCGATGTCAACTGAAGATTTACGCGATTCAGACGCGGTTTGAAGAATCCGAATTAAGGAGATATTTTGAAGCCACGTTTTTATGTTCAGTTTTAGATAGATTACTTCCTAGGGGAACTTTCCTTTTTACCCTAGGATTTTTATTAATTACCTTAATAATGTTTTATCCTTTTTTATATTGGATAGAATTTAGATAGAGTAGTTTTACTAGGATTAGGACTTCTTTCCTTGGCTAGCAAGGATTGAGAGGATATAAATACCACTCTTGGGGGCTGGTTTTATTCATTTAATTTCAGATATTCAATCTCACCAATAGCAAAGTAGTAGTTTTAAGGTTTAGGTTTGAGAAGCTTTAGGGTTTTAGCGTTTGCAAAAGCCGACGTTGGATTGTAATGACTTCAAGTTTTCTTTCAATACAAGTTATTTCCTTTAATTCAAAGATGTCTTCTTCAACGATGAGCGAGTAGTCACTTAAGCTCATAGGGTCGGGGTGAGCTCGACATTAACCATGTGTGCTTAAGGTAAGTGATTGATGTTGATATTCGTCACGTCTTGATCATCTCCTAATCTTTTGTGTTTAGTTCTTATCATAAGAAAGGAATTCATGTTAACAAATTGAGTTATAAACATAAAATTGGTAGAGACAATTAAGTTTATTTGCAAGAGTATTCCTACTTGTTGGTGTACGGTGAAAGCTTGTCCCTCGGGTGAGATATCGTAATTGTCCGTCTTACTTACCCTACGCATATGTGGTTAACGGTGTGGTGAATCCTAACCTTAGGAGTTCGTTTTTATATTTATTTACAACACTCAATCCCTGTTTTTTCTGTTCAAAGCTTCTACCTTCATCCTACTTTCTTCAGCTTTCTTTGTAGACGGATACTAATGTTTCTGTAGAAGCACTCGAGATCAACCACTAATGTCGATATCGACATCCTCATATCGTTCGACGTTGCTGAGTTGACACCACATCTACTCCCGTTTTGACTCGAGATCGAGTATATCACTCGATATCGAGTGCCCCAAGATCGACCGACAGTCTTCTGAGTGAGTCGACATCATTACTAATACTCGACATCGACACCTGAGGTCGAGGTCAACTACTGTTTTTGTCTCTACATGTCCTCTACAATCGAGATCGACAACCACCTTTGACATTGACTACCTCTGTCGAGATCGAGTGTCTTCTAGTCGACATCAGAACGTGCTTTTGGACTATTATTGGATCACGCTGACCAGCTTCCTCGAGGATCGAACCTGATTCCCCTACTACTACAGCGGAGAGTTTTGAATTCATTTGAAAGGCTAGGGTTGCAATTATTCTTTATATTCTTTATATATTTTCAATTCAATTCTCCCTACATCAAATTCTGGCGCCGTTTTCGGGGAAGCTATTAATCGCGCCCTTAGTAGTGTATCCCACGTTCTACTTTGAGTGATGTTTTATAGGTGTATGAGATGCGTTGATCGCACGCCTGAGTACAAAGGATTAGAAGACTCAGAGCGCTTTCGGCTTGTTCAAGCTAGAATCAAAAGAGCTATGGCGGATAACGACGCCCAAGCTCAGAAGATTGAGCGCTTAAAGAAGCAAGTAAAGGACTTTACCGCTAGAGAGGCGGCACAAAGAGAACGTGGCGATAGGGAGGATGAAGCAAGAGGCGATATGAGGACCAAGTCAATGCACTCCCTCAAAATGCAAAGCAATACATGCACCCGTCGCTCTCCATGCCTGAATCGGCTATTCTTATCCCTCATTCCCACTTTGAAATTAAGACTAGTTTCCTTACCAAAATTAGGAGACATACTTTTGAGGGAAAACCTAATGAATGCTCTCTAGCACATATTACTACTTTCCTAGACCTTTGCGATACTATTGTCGATGGACAAAGCTTAGAATATGTCAAACTAAAGGCATTATATTGGTCTCTTGCAGGGAAAGCACTACAATGGTTGCAGAGCCTAGCACCAAGATCGCTCTGCACGTGGGATGAAGTAAAGGAAGCATTCCTCAACAAGTTTTTCCCTCCATCCAAGATGGCGGTTATTCGTCAAAAGATCATGGCTTTCAAGCAAAAGCCTAATGAGACATTGGCGCAAGTGTGGGAGCGATTCAAGGAACTTCTAAGGTCTTGCCCTAAGCATAGGCAACCACTCTACGTCATCCAAGAAATCATCTACAACGCCTTGGATGTAGCCCCTAAGGAGAGAATCAACACCTACACCTCCTATGGATATCTTGACCTCCCACCGCAACGTGCTTGGGATACCATAGAGAGGTTGGTGGAATTTGACAACACTTATGGGGCTCCTGCGGCCTCTGACTCAAGGTCCGCCCCATCGATGCCACTATATGAGCCATCCAAAGAGATAGATCCCGACGTCAAAGACCAATTCATGAAGAATCGACTTAGGAGGCTTCAAAAACAAGTCAAGTTCCTCTCCGTCAACCAACTCTGCGCTGAATGCAGCTCCAAAAAGCACATCACTCCCGCTTGCCCCTACACGGAGTAAGTAAACTTAGTGGAGACTCACCATAAGGTGAGGTTCATGAGGAATCCCGATCGTCAAAGATATCAAAATTGGGAAAATCTACCACCCCAATACAACACAAGGGATCCTCTACCTTACCGAGCTCCAGGCCACCCGGAGAGAGAGCAAAGGAAAGATGATGGCCAACTCATCCTTGATGAGTTAAGGAAGAACCAAGAAAAGAACGATTAATCCAACAATGTCATCCACTCTCAAGTCAATCATCTTACCACTAGGATTGGAGAGATGGATGTTTGGAAGAAGAATGTGGAGACCCAACTAAGTCAACTGGAGGTCCAAATCCCAAGACCGGCCGAAACGTTTCCTGGTCAACCAACTATAAATCCTAAAGGGCAATCCGGATTGGGACACATCATCGTTGTAAACCTAAGGAGTGGACGTAAAGTACAAGAGCCACGGAGCAAAGCGGAGGGAAAAGTCACCGGAGAAGCAGTCGACGTCGACAACACATTCGATGTCGAGGGCCCTATCGACGTCGATCACATTGTCGATGTTGAGCCCACTGCAATGCCCACAGAGCAACTGATGCACCCGAGATCGACTACTATACTCGATGTCGACCCCCAGGTCGATGTCGAGGCTTCTGCAGAGCAACATCAATACAGACTCCTCCGAGGTCGACCAAGCCTATCGATATCGACACCCCAGTCGATGTCAACCAATCACGAATGCCCAAATCGACCACTTTGGCTCTGAAGCCAATGAAGACACTGCCGTTCCCTTCCAAGGCATTGAAAGACCCGGCGGACACCAAGTTTAGAAGCTTTGTGAAGGTTCTACAAGGATTAAACATCACTATACCTCTAACGGAATCCCTTAGCGAGATGTCGGCATACATGTGGTTCTTGAAGGACATCCTAGCCAAGAAGAGGTCCATCGCTGAGATCGCCGGAGAGTGCCATTCCATAGAATTCCCTGAGAAGAGAGGCGATCTGGGAAAGTTTTCCGTAATGGTAAGGGTAGGTAAGCACTCATTCAAAGCCCTTTGTGACCTTAGGGCTAGTGTAAGTTTGATGCCTCTATCCATATGGCAACAAGCGGGAGTAGGACCATTGGAGCCCATCGACATGAAGCTTTACATGACGAACAACTCCTTCGTGAGACCCACATGGATTGTTGATGATGTCCCTGTCAAGGTGGGCAAGTTCTTTGTGCCCACGGACTTCATCGTATTGGACATGCTGGAGGATCCTATTGTGCCTATCATCCTTGGTAGGCCATTCTTAGCAACCGTTGATGCAAACATCAACGTGATTCATGAGGAATGGTACCCTTAAGTTCACAATCGGCAATGAAGTCGTCGAGTTCTGCTTCAACACGACAATGAATGAGACCAAAAGACTAGAGTTAAAGAACATTGGCCTAAGCAAGGACTATATCCCTTGTGAGGACGCAATACAAGGAATTCTCACCCCTGGAATCTATGATGAAAGTGGGCTTATACCCGAAGAGGAGAAGCTTCACAATTACTTAATGATGCGGATCAAGATGGCCTTTTGTGGGTCGAACAATGACCTAGACTCAGGCGAGCTATCAAGATCGATTTAAGGGCTATTGGAGGAAGAGTATGTCCTCCTTAAGAGGAAGAAAAAGGCGCCACCATGGCTTGAAGAGAAGAAGGCATTGAAGAGGTCGATGGCTAGGCCAAAGATATTTTAATTATTATTATTATTAGTTCTTTCCATATTTAGTAACTCATATGTTAGTTGGAGCTATTTATGGAATGTCTTATTTTTAGTATTACTTAGTTAGGTCAAATAAGATGGTTAGGAGATTCTATCCTTAAGCTTTCTTAATTATCATATTTTATGATTTTTCTAGTTAGGATTTTATTTATATTATGATTAGGTCAGCCAAGTCTATCCTTTTATAAAGGATGGTTTCCAACTCTAGAAGATATTAGGGTTTCTAGAGATTAGGATTTCTATTTAAATGTTCTTTGTCATTCAATAAAACACAGTTTGAAATATAGAATTAAGGAAACCCTTTGGCTAAAGGGTTCTTCAATCTTCAATCCAAACACTTTGAGTTATAATTTCATATTGTTCTTCATCCTTTTAATCATCCATCCAATTGTGATTCGAAACCCTAATCAAAACACAACCAAAAAACACAAACACAAAATCTGCAGAAAACCGTTGCAGAAACCCTAGCGCAGCCGTCACAGAAGAAGAGAAGACCGTCGTCGCTCCCTCACATCCTGGCCTAGGCGGCAGCCACCCCATCCCTTGCAGCGGCCAGTGTATGCCCGCAGCCATCCCGCTGCCTCCGTCGCGACCTCGGCACCTCTCCTTGCTTTGCACTTCTCTTGTGCTGTTCGTGGTTGCTTCGTTTTCTGTCGCCTTCAATTCATTCACTTATATTGCTTTATACTTGTTCCAAATTAAGATAAATCAAGGAGTATTGCAAGATCGGGCCGTCAACAAGTTGGTTTTCTTGATTCGAAGCCCACAGGCGAAGGATCGGGAATAGCAATACATCACTTGTTGATGAAGATAAGCGCCGCAAAGAAGGTCGAGATCGACTGCCCTCAGTTGACATTGACCATAGAGCTCGAGATCGACCAGTCTATCTCAATTTCGAGCAACACAGAAGATCACCCGAGATGCCAGGAGCTTAAGTATAGGGTCCCCTCTATAGACCCACTCGATGTCGACCCCACCATGTCGATATTGACTAACCCCAAGCTCGAAGATCGCTATTTCGGGCCCGAAAAGGTAAGCTCAGGTATGATCTCTAACCCTCCTTTGTCCAGTAATGATGATTTCACTAATGGAAGGGTCAAAGCTCCATGGTTTGCTCATGTTTGCAAAGTAAGGACTAGGAAAAGGAAGAAAGGACATGATCCAAGGAAAGAACTCAATAGAGATGAAGCGATATTCGCCGAGTTTGGGTACTATAACAAGGACTTGGATGATCCAGGAAAAGGGGCAAGCTTGAGGGGCCTACCTTAAAGGGTCTTGATGCGCTATCAGAGAAGTCGGCCTAGCGACTCAAAAATCTAGAGCGTGTAAATAAAACAATATTTAAATTTTTCTTAGAAGTTTTTAGGATTTTAATTTTGGATGTTGAAAACTTTGACAAATCATGGTTTTAGCGTTATGGACTAACAAAATTTCAGGTTGCAAAGCATAAGGAACGACGAAGAAGAAACGAAGTCCCTGCAAAGGCTGATGAGATCGACTTGGCCAGTCGACATCGGCTGCACCAGGGTGGCTGAAATAATGATTTGTGGAAGAATTGAGCCTAACCCCCATTTTGGAATTAAGACTTAGAGTGGTTGAAATAATGATTTGTGGAAGAAGAAAAAAAACGCTTAAGTTTAGTTTGGAGTAAGAAAAATAGGTTTGTGTTATATTTGCATCTTCTTACAAGGATTTTTGGCTCACCGTATAAATGCACTATAGTTGTTTTCGTTCAAAAAAAATCCAAAAAAGGAAAAAAAGAAGTTATATTATGTTATTAAGTGCATAAGCAAATTATTCCTTAGTTCTTTTCTTTTATGCAAGATTTATATTTTTGAGAGATATATTGGGTTTGAAAGAAAGGTTTATAAGAAAGTCAGTTTGGCTGCGCATTATTTGAGAGATATGGTTTGGTTGAGTTGTGTTCAGATTTAGGAGTCTTGAGTCCCGAATTTTATTAAGCACCACATAGCCAAATAATTTCATACCCTTTATTCCTTACTAGGCCCCATTACAACCACGCCGAGTGGAGTCTTCTTTGAATTTGAAGTCTTCCATTGAGTGAAAGTCCTCCTGATGGTTCTTGTTTGCATTTACATAATTGGTTGCGAAGTGGATTATTATAAATTGCAATGTTTACGAGTTTGTATATGGAATTGAGTTGAGAGTTGATCTTCATAGCCTAAATACAATGAGAGTTGGAGTGAAAACACATTATCCCTATGGGGTTGAATTTTAAAACTGCCTATGCCTATGGATCGCTCATATATGTGTGATGACGTTAAATTCACCTGCTTTGCTTTTCCACCACTTATTATGTTGCTTTTGACAAGGGCGAAGACTTGAAGGATGTGCTGTAGGTATTGGTTATTTCTTGGTTATTGCTTGAGAACAAGCAAGTCTAAGTATGGGCTATTTTAATGTACATATTTCTAGCCATTTTATATGCATATTTTGACTTCATATTCCATTCAATTCATATATTGTAGGTTGAGAACAATGATAATTTGTGTAGAATGAGCTAACGTGCAAGAAATAGAGTGCACAAGTTTCGATTTAAATGTGTCGGAATTGGAGCGGAATCGAAGTCAAAACAAGAAGCCAAGAACCGGTGAAGTGCAGTCGATATCGATAGGCCAACTCGAGATCGACTGGACCATGTGGCGCAAAAACTAAGTACCCAGAGCCAAGAAAACACAACCTACTAGAGAGGCACTCGACACAACCCCAGATCGAGTAGAGTACTCGATATTGACACAAGGCCCGAGATCGGGTGGAGTCAAGACAAGTTGAGCAGATACAAGGCACTCGACATCCACTGGTTAGGTCGATGTCGACTAAAGATTTACGCGGTTCAGACGCGGTTTGAAAAATCTGAATTAAGGAGATATTTTGAAGCCACGTTTTTATCTCAAGTTTTAGATAGATTACTTCCTAGGGGAATTTTCCTTTTTACCCTAGGATTTTTATTAATTACCTTAATAATGTTTTATCCTTTTTTATATTGGATAGAATTTAGATAGAGTAGTTTTACTAGGATTAGGACTCTTTCCTTGGCTAGCAAGGATTGAGAGGATATAAATACCACTCATGGGGGCTGGTTTTATTCATTTAATTTCAGATATTCAATCTCACCAATAGCAAAGTAGTAGTTTTAAGGTTTAGGTTTGAGAAGCTTTAGGGTTTTAGCGTTTGCAAAAGCCGACGTTGGATTGTAATGACTTCAAGTTTTCTTTCAATACAAGTTATTTCCTTTAATTCAAAGATGTCTTCTTCAACGATGAGCGAGTAGTCACTTAAGCTCATAGGGTCGGGGTGAGCTCGACATTAACCATGTGTGCTTAAGGTAAGTGATTGATGTTGATATTCATTGCGTCTTGATCATCTCCTACTCTTTTGTGTTTAGTCCATATCATAAGAAACGAATTCATGTTAACAAATTGAGTTATAAACATAAAATTGGTAGAGACAATTAAGTTTATTTGCAAGAGTATTCCTACTTGTTGGTGTACGGCGAAAGCTTGTCCCTCGGGTGAGATATCGTAATTGTCCGTCTTACTTATCCTATGCATGTGTGGTTAACATTGTGCTGAACCCTAACCTTAGGAGTTCGTTTTTATATTTATTTACAACACTCAATCCCTGTTTATTGTTGTTCAAAGCTTCTACCTTCATCCTACTTTCTTTGGCTTTCTTTGCCGACGGATACTAACGTTTCTACAGGAGCACTCGAGATCGACCACTGAGGTCGATATTGACACCCTGTTGTTGCAGGAGGCTTGATATGTCAAGTAATTACAAATAATAAAGATGTAATAAATGTAATCCAACTCCTGGCCTAAGCAAATAATTACAAGACTTCCTCCCGTTGTAGTGGAAGGGTAGTCAGGATCGATTCACGAGGAGGCGTGTCAGCGGGATCCTAGTAGCGTTGGAAATCTCACGTCTGCGTCGACCAGAAGCCTCGATATCGATGTCAGACCTCGAAATCGACCTTGGCTGTCGATGTTCTCTGCAACAAAAAACCTGCAGAAACAAAAACGGTAGTCGATATCGACTGGTGGGGGTCGATATCGATGTTAGTCCACGAAATCGACTGGCTCAGAAGTCTGCCAGTCGATACAGAGGGGTCGATTTCGACACAAGGGGCTCGATATCGATGCTTGCAGAAGTTTCCCAGGAGTCTCGAGATCAACTCAGAAATACGTCGATCTATCAGTTTTGGTCGATATCGACCTCTGCTGTCGATATCGATGTTTTCCTGCAGTGAGTTAGTTGTTTTGTCGGCAAAGAAAGGCCGAAGATTTAAGAATGGAGAGAGAAGCAATGAACAGAAAAAAAAACAGTGGGTTTTTGTGGGTATAAAATATATAAAAAGCAACTCCTAGGATTAGGGTTTACCACAACGTTAACCAATGCATGCGATAAGATAAATAAGACGGACAATTGCGCTATTTCACCCAAGGGACAAGCTTTCGCCGTACACCAACTCTTAGGATTATTTTTGCAAATAAACCTAATTGTCTCTACCAATTTTATGTTTATAACTCAAGTTGTTAGCATGAATCCCTTTTCTTTCGATTAGGACTAAACATAGAATCGTAGGAGGAGAGATAGACACAACGATATCGACATCAAATACTTACCTCAAGCGCGCATGGCTAACGTCGGGCTCACCCCGACCCTAAGAGCTTTGGGGAACTACTCGCTTCTCATCATGGAATTCATTGTTGATTGAAAGAAAGAAACTCGCATTAAAATAAACTCCGAAGCTTTACAACTCAACGTCAACTTTCGCAAACGTCAAACCCTAAAACTTCTCTCTAACCCTAACTCTATTGTCTTGCTTGCTTGTTAATTGAATTGGATTAATGGATGATCTAACAAATCAGCCCCTAGGGCTTTATTTATAGGCTACTAATCCTCGCTATCCGAGGATTGTAACTCCTATCTAAACTATTAACTATATCCGAACAATTAGGATAGGTCTTTTATTTTGATAAAAACTTAAAGGAAAAGATGATAAACAACTGCTAATATCTAAAAGAACGTACGAGATAACTAATGGCTTTGATGATAGACTTCACAATCCGAGTCTCCAAATCGTATTTATCTTCTGTCGAGGTAGGGTCGATATCGACACCAGAGGTCGATATCGATGCTTGTGTTTCTGCTCGACTTGTCCTGCTCCAGTCGATGTCTATGACGATGGTCGATATCGATGCATGTATGTCGATATCAAGGCTTTCTTGTCTAGTCTGTGTGGCCTATCTCGACGCTCAGAAGTCGTGTCGAAATCCAGGGTAGATATCGATGTCTCCAGTCGATATCGACCTCCTCTCAGCTTCACTTGGCTTGTTCGTTTTGACTCCGATTTCATCGAATTCCTGCATGGTTAGCTCAAAACTCGTGCAGACTCTATTTCTTATACTTTAGCTCATTCTTACACAAGTTCATATACTTTTGAAACTTTTCTTTGGAAATCGAATGAAATATGAAGTCAAAAGATGCAATAAACAAAGGTACAAATATGTACATCAAAACACCCCATACTTAGACTTGCTTGTCCTCAAGCAATAACCAAGCAATAACCAACACCTACAACACACCCTTCAAGTCTTCGCCTTTGTCAAAAGCAACATCATAAGCGGTAGCAAAGCAAAGCAAGTGAATTTAACGTCATAGCACATATTTTGGCGATCCATAGGCATATGCAATTTTGATCCAACCTCACAGGGATAATGTGTTTGCACTCAACTCTCATGTGTTTAGGCTATGAAGATCAACTCTCAACTCAATTCCATATACAATCTCATAAACATTGCAATTTATAAAAATCCACTTCGCAACCAATTATGTAAATGCAATAAGAATCATCAGGAGGGCTTTCGCTCAATGGAAGACTTCAAAGAAGACTCCATTCGGCGGGGTTGTAATGGGGCTTGGTATGAAATAAAAGGTATGGAATTATTTGGCTATGTGGTGCTTTTAAAATTCGGGAATCAAGACTCCTAAATCTCAACACTTGCAATACCCAAACCATACTCTTCATAATATGCTCTAAAGATGCATTCCATCAACCCTTCTTCCAAGTTCTAATATACCTCTCAAAAATATAACATTTGTATGAATAAAAGACTTGAGGATTTTGGCTCATGCACTATAGATATCTTTATTTATTTTATTTTTTTCGGATTTTTTTTTCGAAAATAATAAGTAAATATGTGCATTTATATGTTGAGCCATAAATCCTTTTACAAAATATGACGAAATGTAAATATGCACCATCCTATAATTTCCTTGCTCAAAACTGGACATTATGCTCTTTTCTTTCCACAAGGCATTAGTTCAACCAATCTAAGTCTCAATTCCCAAATGGGGTCAGGCTCAATTCGGCTAGGGATAATTTTGTGGAGTTTGCAATTTCAGGCTCATGCTAATGTTCTGGCTTCAAGCAGGGATAATGCAGGGTAGGTAAAGAGAGGATAAAAATGGCTTAAAAGATGCCTCCATCATTTAATTCTCGTAAACATAAACATATATATGCATTGGTTTTGAATAACTATCACAACATTTAGAGATGCATAGGAAGAGTAAATTCACTCAAGAAAGCGGAGGGATTTTTGATGTTCTCCCTATAGGTCAAAATTCTCACAAGGACAATTTTTGTTGGATTTGCTTTTTAGCCTAGGATCATATGTGCTCAATTACATCACAAGTTCACAATCTACATAAAAAATTTTAAAGACTTAGGCTAAACCATCCAAATATGCCATAGGATTTACATGATCAAGTCAGCTATTGAGTTTTCATCATAAGACATCTAAGTAGGGTTAGAAAATAAACTCAAAAAAATAAACATGCATTTTTTGTATTTTTGACATTTTTCTATTTTTTTGGATTTTTTTTGACATTTTATAGAAGTAAAACTAAGAACAAAAATTTAAACATGAATGCAATGTGAAGAAGAGAACCAAGTTATGACCATAAGACATGTCTTTCCCCCACCCCATACTTAAAATATACAGTGTCCTCACTGTATTAAAAAGAAGAACAAGGGTAGAGAGAAACTCACAGCGCAACCTGCGGATTCAGGTCGATTTCAAGTTGGTCGATGCCAGAAGTCGATATCTAGGTCAGAGGTCGATGTCGACTGCATCTGTCGAAGTCGAGGAAGAAGATGAAGACAAGGGATGCCTGATTGGGGTCGATATCGAGTATTAGGGTTGATATCGACCTCTGCTTTTTCGCTCCTGAGTCCTCGATGTCGACTCCAGGAGATGGCTTGACCCTGGGGGGGGTCGATTTCGACTGGCCTGGTCGATTTCGACTGCCTCTGCAGAAGCTTCTTTTCTTCTTCGTCGTTCCTTTTGCTTGATAACCTGAAATATTTGTTAGAAACATAGATAAAGCCACGAATTATCTCAGTTTTAAAAGTTCAAAAAGCCAAAAATAAAATCCTAAAAACCATCTAATGCGAAAAAAATTAAAGGTTTTATGTATAAGCTCTAGAGTTTTGAGTCGCTAGGCCGACTTCTCCGTCAATTCTTCACGAGCCTTTTATGTAGGGACCCTTCAAGCGTGAGCCTTCTCCTGGATCATCTAGGTCCTTTTGGTAGTAGCGAAGTTCAGCGACCAAGGCTCCTTTGATGTTAGGTTCTTCTTTGGGTGCTTTCCTTCTCTTTCTTGACCTAACTTTAGCAATATAGGCAAACCATGGAGCTTTGACCCTCTCTTTAGTAGAATTATCAATAATCGGCTTAATTGATTTATCAATAATGGACGGAGGAGGGTTAGGAGTCATACCTGGGCTTACATGTTTGGGCCCGAAACAGAGATCTTCGGGCTGAGGGGTGGTCGATTTCGACCAAGGAGGGTCCATTTCGAGTGTTGTGGTCGATATCGATATGTGGGGGTCGATATCGACCTCTGTGACCCCATACTTAAGCTCCTGGCAGTGATCTGGCGTACTCGATTTTGACCAAGGGGGGTCGATTTCGATGTTTTTAGTCGATATCGACTGGTTCCAGTCGATGTCGAACCTGCTTGCTGTTTCCGTCCTCGCCAACAAAAATTTTCTAAGCTTCTCCTTAGCCGGCGAGAGGACTACTTGCTCCAGGTGCTTTGTTTCACTCATGGTCGGGTTGAAAGAGAATTCTATTACTTCGTTCCCTATAGTAAAGGTTAGTAATCCTCGACGTACATTGATATTGTCATCTGCAGTAGCTAAGAAAGGCCTACCAAGTATAATAGGCACTACAGGATCTTCAGGCATCTCCAATACAATGAAATCAGTAGGCACAAAGAACTTGCCTACCTTTACCGGAACGTCATCAACTATACCTGTGGGCCTGACGAATGAGTTGTCAGCCATATAAAGCTTCATGTCCACAGGTTCAAGTGCGACAATGTTCACCTTTTGCCAAATAGAAAGAGCCATGAGACATACACTTGCCCCTAGGTCACATAGGGCTTTATAGCGATGTTGGCCAAGTCCCACGGTGATTGCAAACTTCCCTGGATCACTCTTCTTCTCAGGGAAGTCCATCTTCGAGCACTCCTCTACGATCTCCGCCATTGATCTTTTCTAGCTAAGGATGTCTTTGAGGAATCGCACATAGGAGGGCATCTCTCTTAGGGCTTCTGTTAAAGGGATAGTGATGTTGAGTCCTTGAAGTATCTTTATGAAGCGCCTAAACTTACCTTTGGTGGGATCCTCCAATGCTTTGGAAGGGAATGGCAACATCTTCTTTGGAGTAGGAGCCAAAACGGTGGTCGGAGGAGCCTGCTGGACCTCGATGTCGACTGGGCTTTGGTCTATATCGACTGGAATGGTCGATTTCGACCTCTGTTGTGGCTCCAATGGCTCTGCAGTGGCCTCGATATCGACCTGTGGGTCGACCTGGGGTCGATATCGACCCCATCCTCGACATCGACTAGTCTGTCGATGTCGATTGAATCTGCTGCTTTCTCCGATTCCGTTCGTGGCTTATGTACTTTGGTGCCACTTCTCAATTGTATGGCTGCGACATGGCCCGTCCCGGATTATCCCTTAGGATTTGTAGTGGGTTGCCCAGGGAGTGTTCCGGACGGTCTAGGGATTTGTGCCGCCAATTGACCCAGTTGGGTCTCTACGTTCTTCTTCCAAATATCCATCTCTCCAATCCTTATGGTAAGGTGATTGAGTTGAGAGTGGATGGCATTGTTGGATTGATCATTCTTAGCCTGATTTTGCCTGATTTCATCCAGTACTAGTTGAAGATCATCCTTCTTTTGGTCTCTCTCCGGGTGCCCAGGAGCTCTATAAGGCGGGGGGTCCCTAGGGTTAACCGGGTTCCTTTGTGGTTGATGGAACCTTTGGTCTCCCTAATATTGGTGATTGGGACCCCTCATGTAGCGTGCCTCTTGGTGAGTCTCCGCTAGGTGTACTTGTTCAGCATGGGGGCACTCGATGGTGGTGTGCCGCTGCGATCCACATTCAATGCAATCTTGGTTCGCTGAAAGGAACCTTACTTGATTTTGGAGCTTTCGAAGTTGATCCCTATGAAATTTCTCCTTTACATCCGGATCGATTACATTGGAGGGTTCATATAAGGGCATAGATGGGGCTGGCCTCGACGATGATGGTGTGTCAGAAGCCTCAGGAGTCCCATATGTGTTGTCGAACTCCACCAACCTCTCTATGGTCTCCCAAGTCTCTTGTGGAGCGAGTTCAAGGTAGCCATAGGAGGTGTAAGTGTTGATCCTCTCCTTTGTGGCAGCATCAAGAGCATTGTATATGATCTCCTAAATTACATATGGTGGTTGGCCATGCGTCGGGCATGATCGTAGAAGGTCCTTGAACCTTTCCCAAACAGTCGCCAGAGCCTCACCAGGCTTTTGTTTGAAAGCCGTGATTTTCTGTCGGATCAACGCCGTCTTAGAAGGAGGGAAGAACTTGTTGAGGAACGCGTCCTTGACTTCATTCCAGGTGCGGAGCGATCTTGGGGCTAAGCTTTCCAACCACTGCAATGCTTTCCCTGTAAGTGACCAGCGAAAGGCTTTTAGTTGGACATACTCAAGACTTCGTCCATCAGCAATTGTATCACAGAGGTCTAAGAAGGTTGATATATGTGCCATAGGGCATTCGTTAGGTTTCCCTTCATATTGATGCCTTCTTATTTCAGTTAAAAAGTTTGGTTTAATTTCAAAATTAGAGGCAGGGATAAGAATTGCCGATTCAGGCACTGTGAGAGCGGGGTGCATATATTGCTTGGCATTCCTAGGGAGGGCATTGATTTGGGCTTCTATTTGCCTTCGGCCTTCCGCCTCCCTATCCGCACGCTCTTTAAGTGCCGCCTCTCTAGTCATTAGGTCCTCAACCTGCCTCCTTAGTTGCTCAATAAGTTCAGCCTGGTTCGCGTTGTCCGCCATGATTCTTTGAGCTTGGGCCCTTAGATGGAAATAACGCTCAGGGTCGTCTACTCCTTCGAATTCAGGTGGGCGATCAGCACGTCGCATACACCTATAAAACCAAACTAGAAAGAGACGTGAGATAGACTACTAGGGCGTGATTGATTGCCTCCCCGGCAACGGCGCCAATTTGTTATTGCAGGAAGCTTGATATGTCAAGTAATTACAAATAATAAAGATGTAATAAATGTAATCCAACTCCTGGCCTAAGCAAATAATTACAAGACTTCCTCCCGTTGTAGTGGAAGGGTAGTCAGGATCGATCCACGAGGAGGCGTGTCAGCGGGATCCTAGTAGCGTTGGAAATCTCACGTCTGTGTCGACCAGAAGCCTCGATATCGATGTCAGACCTCGAAATCGACCTTGGCTGTCAATGTTCTCTACAACAGAAAACCTGCAGAAACAAAAACGGTAGTCGATATCGACTGGTGGGGGTCGATATCGATGTTAGTCCACGAAATCGACTGGCTCAGAAGTCTGCCAGTCGATACAGAGGGGTCGATTTCGACACAAGGGGCTCGATATCGATGCTTGCAAAAGTTTCCCAGGAGTCTCGAGATTGACTCAGAAAACCGTCGATCTATCAGTTTTGGTCGATATCGACCTCTGCTGTCGATATCGATGTTTTCCTGCAGTGAGTTAGTTGTTTTGTCGGCAAAGAAAGGCCGAAGATTTAAGAATGGCGAGAGAAGCAATGAACAGAAATAAAACAGTGGGTTTTTGTGGGTATAAAATATATAAAAAGCAACTCCTAGGATTAGGGTTTACCACAACGTTAACCAATGCATGCGATAAGATAAATAAGACGGACAATTGCGCTATTTCACCCAAGGGACAAGCTTTCGCCGTACACCAACTCTTAGGATTATTTTTGCAAATAAACCTAATTGTCTCTACCAATTTTATGTTTATAACTCAAGTTGTTAGCATGAATCCCTTTTCTTTCGATTAGGACTAAACATAGAATCGTAGGAGGAGAGATAGACACAACGATATCGACATCAAATACTTACCTCAAGCGCGCATGGCTAACGTCGGGCTCACCCCGACCCTAAGAGCTTTGGGGAACTACTCGCTTCTCATCATGGAATTCATTGTTGATTGAAAGAAAGAAACTCGCATTAAAATAAACTCCGAAGCTTTACAACTCAACGTCAACTTTCGCAAACGTCAAACCCTAAAACTTCTCTCTAACCCTAACTCTATTGTCTTGCTTGCTTGTTAATTGAATTGGATTAATGGATGATCTAACAAATCAGCCCCTAGGGCTTTATTTATAGGCTACTAATCCTCGCTATCCAAGGATTGTAACTCCTATCTAAACTATTAACTCTATCCGAACAATTAGGATAGGTCTTTTATTTTGATAAAAACTTAAAGGAAAAGATGATAAACAGCTGCTAATATCTAAAAGAACGAGATAACTCATGGCTTTGATGATAGACTTCACAATCCGAGTCTCCAAATCGGATTTATCTTCTGTCGAGGTAGGGTCGATATCGACACCAGAGGTCGATATCGATGCTTGTGTTTCTGCTCGACTTGTCCTGCTCCAGTCGATGTCTATGACGATGGTCGATATCGATGCATGTATGTCGATATCGAGGCTTTCTTGTCTGGTCTGTGTGGCCTATCTCGACGCTCAGAAGTCGTGTCGAAATCCAGGGTAGATATCGATGTCTCCAGTCGATATCGACCTCCTCTCAGCTTCACTTGGCTTGTTCGTTTTGACTCCGATTTCATCGAATTCCTGCATGGTTAGCTCAAAACTTGTGCAGACTCTATTTCTTATACTTTAGCTCATTCTTACACAAGTTCATATACTTTTGAAACTTTTCTTTGGAAATCGAATGAAATATGAAGTCAAAAGATGCAATAAACAAAGGTACAAATATGTACATCACACCCTCATATTATTCGACTTTTGTTGAGTCGACACCACATCTGCTCTTGTTTTGACTCGAGATCGAGTACACCATTTGATATCGAGTGCCCCAAGATCGACCTAAAGTCTTCTGAGTCGGTCGACATCGTCACTAATACTCGACATTGACACCTGAGGTCGATTTCGACTACTGCTTTTGTCTCTGCATGTCCTCTACAGTCGAGATCGACAACCACCTTTGACATCGACTACCTTTGTCGAGATCGAGTGTCTTCTGGTCGACATCAGAACTTGCTTTTGGACTATTATCGAATCCCGCTGACCAGCTTCCTCGAGGATCAAACCTAATTCCCCTACTACTACAGTGGAGAGTTTTGAATTCATTTGAAAGGCTAGGGTTGCAATTGTTCTTTATATTCTTTATATATTTTCAATTCAATTCTCCCTACAACATTGTCTTACTTCTAGGTTCGGGGAGAGCCCGACGATAGCCATGTTTGTATGCTTGAATCTTTGATGCTTTTATGTCATTATCATCTTCTCTCTCGTGTTAATTAGGATTGATTTGCGAAAAAGTGAATTGATTGTAAATTCCTTATATGATCTATTTGTCAATGCAAAAGCTTCTTCTTGATCATAAAACCATGAACTTTCTATGATTCTCGTTATTGTATGTATGGTGGTTGTTGTGGTAAAACCTAACCTTGGAAGCCTTTTATTATATTGTTTAAACCCTACTTTGAGCCCTTTTTATTGTGTTGAGTGAAACAACAAAACCCTTTGCTATTTCTGATCATTGCACCTTCCTCCATCCTTTTATTCTTCGACCTTATTTGTCGACAACAGTTTCTATTTTCTATTTCTGTGCTCAACATCGACTACTACCTAGTCGACGTCGACTACTGTTGTTGTTACTTTTGCACCAGTCGATACTCTTTTGTGTCGATTATTGTTATGACTGACTCGACATCAACTACTTTAGTCGACGTCGACTGCTCTTGTTGGTTGTTCCTGTGTTTAACAGGTTGTGCTCGACGTCAAGGTCTTTTGTTCGACATCGAGAGCTTCTGTGACGTGTGCTAGAGAAGGAGATCGACTTTTCCCATCGAAATCAACCACTTTTGGTTGACATCGAGCACTTCTGGTCAACGGAAAAGAACAATTTTAAGACTACTTTGGAACCGCTGACACGCTTCCTCGTGGATCAATCTTAATTCCCCTGTATTACATTAAGGGAGTCTTGTAATTTAATTTTGCTTGGTTGAGTTGATTGCTGGTGTGAGCTTATTCTATATTTATTTACATAGCAAAATTGCATCAACAAAATTTGGCACCGTTGTCGAGGAAACAATCAATCGCGCCCTAAGTATCCTTAAAATGCATGTCGAACAGTAAGAAGACGATTATTATGAAACAGAGGGAGTAATCACTACCATATGTTTCAAGAACCAATTCATCATCTTTGTTTGATAGTGTTAATATTGGTAGATTCACACAACGCTTCTTTAATTCTTGAACCACTCTTGTGTTTGGATTAGTCCAATTCCAAACTTGATCTTGCTTTAATTTTGCATGTAATGGTTTTCTAAGTTTGGCTAGATCCTTAGTGAAATTAGATGTATATGTAAGACATCCCAAAAACATTTCTAATTGTTGTCTATCTTTTATTTCATCAGGAAATTTTTCTACCTTTTCTAGGACATGTTCTTGCCGTACTACTTGTCAAGCTTTGATCTTTAGCCTCAAAACGCTATTTCTTGTTCTGCATAAATGCATTTCTTCTGTCCTAAGATGATTTCATGCTTAATGCATTTTTGAGTTATTGCTTTAAGATCATGCTTATGTTGTTCTAATGTTTTGGACAAAATTAAGATATCACCAATGTACACAAGACAACAATGATTAAACTCTTTAACAATATTGTCCATCCTTCTCTGAAATATTTGTGGTGCATTCTTGAAACCAAATGAAAACTAGCCATTCATAATGCCCTTGGGGTGCACTGAATCCTTTTAGAGAAATACTTTCCTCGTCCATTTTTATTTGCCAGTAACCACTTTTATAATCCATTTTAGAGAACCAAGTGGCTCTCTGTATTCTGTTGAATAGAACAGTGTTATTGGGATATAATGTTGATCAAAGATAGTATTATCATTTAATTTTTTGTAGTTAATAACCATTCTAGTTTTTCCTCATTTTTCTTTAGCATGGTTTCTAACCATAAAAGCAGGACTAGAATGAGGACTATTACTTTCTCTAATTAAACCCTTTTTCAGCAATCTTACTAATCTTTATAGGTGTAGAGCATTTGCTTAACCCTAATAACTATTTTTGGTTCTATTAGTTTTATGGTAGCAAATGACTTATCCGTATACCAATATTTTAAGGGATTAGCTGAATACAAATCTTTGCACAAACTTTCATGTTGTTAAATAATTTTTTCTTTCAATGTTATTTCACAGATTGATAGTGCAAATTCTTTTTGTGTAGGAAGAATATATTCCTCACCACCCTTAGTGTGCATAAACTCAATTGCATGGTGTGTGTAGGTATGTCTAATCTTTTTTAGCCAAGCATCTTCCCCGTTTATATGGAAAACCATCATATCTAGGTGTTGTGTTACTAGGACATTTAACCTTTGAAAGTTATTCCCTATGAGCATATCTTGTGAGGTTTGTTCAGTAGCGCATAGTAGAGGAAATGCACATGGAACAGCTCCTATCATAATAAGAACTATTGCTGCTTCGGAGTGAATCATGATACTATAATCAGCTATCCTAACATGAATTGGCCTATTTGCTTTTTGCCATATAAAGTCTGAAACTAATGCTTTTTTCCCAAAGCATACAAAGTATCCCAAATCTATGAACGCACATAGTTCATACCTATTAAACCCTTTCCAGCAAATAGTTATAGGGATGTAAATACTATTAGGATTGGCGATCCTATAGTTCACTTCTTCATTCCTAAGTGATCCTCTACTGACATGTTTTAGATCTATTTCTATAACCATACTTTCCTCATCTTCATAAGCAGGTTCACAAATAATGGTTTGGTTTTATTTCCTATTATCTTCTTCCTAGGCTCAAAATCGGATGTTCTTTCCTGATCTCCCATGGGATGCGAGTATAATGTTACTGTTAGTGACCCAATTGGATAGAACTTCAACCTAGATCTATACTATGTCTGGCTAGTTCTCTCGCTAGTTTATTTTCTAGTCTCTTGTTTAGAGTTGCTATCATACTTGTTATATCGTCATCTACTACAAATGATTTATCTTTCCTACTTGATGAAGTTGCCTGAATTATCTGAGAGAGATTAAGATTAAGATTGGACCTAAAGGTAGGATTTCTAGATAAAGGTCTAGAATAACATACCGGTTGTCTAACATTTGTGTGGATTCTACCCTCTTCGTCTAATGTTAACACCTTTTCATTATTAGCGGTCGTAGAATTTTCAAATGCATTTACCCAAATGGTCTTAAGCTTAATTGGTTTTGGTTTTAGCTTAACGGGTACAACCTCTTTACTAGGGCCTACTACTTCATGTTTTTTAGCTTCTACTATATGTCATCTTCATGGAGGATTTGTAGTGTTTTCAAGTTTATAGATTACCTTCTACTTTAATTGTAAGGAACAAGTTCCTTTATGCATACTAATTGTCTTCTATTAACAATTTTATGGCTAAGAACTTAGATGCATAATGATCTTCAAGGGTAACATAATAGTTAGGTCTACAGATCCAAGAAACTGCTCATTGACTCAAATTACATATTGTTCCACTAATGCATTGATCACTAAACTTTTTATGTCTAATATTGCAGACAAAATTAATGCATTGCACATCTTTTCCAAAATCTTGTAATGGTGTTATTATTCCCTGAATGCCACATATGAAGATGTACTTAAATTTTTATCTTTGTTGTGTCTCTAGATATTTTCCCAATTAATTAAGTTCACTTATGTTGCTTGGTTTTCATTGTTCTTAACCTTTACATCCCCTCACATCTCCTCACATACATACTTTGCATATTTAGAGAACAGTGATTTTTTTAACAAATTGTTCTTTAGCAATGATAGAGAAATCTACCTCTGACTTAGTCATTTCTTCTACTTGTTCTTCATCAATAGATGATTCGGCTTGTTGGAGTTGAGCTAAAGTGGTCATTTCATATTCGTCTGAGAAGTCATAAGTTTCTCCTTCCATCATTTCATTAACCTCTCCTTCTTCACCTATTTCTTCATTCTCAGATTCTTCTTCTAACCCATCTTCTTCTATTATATCAAATATCCCTTTGTTATTTCTTAATGTTAGTTCTATTGTCTCATCTTCTGATAGTTCAATGTAATCTAAACTACCTAAGGCTTCTTCTGCTATTTTGTTGTTCTTCTTGTTCTGCATTCATTTGCATAATGTCCAAATTCTCCGCATGTCTAACATTTGCAACTGGTTTTCTTTTCTAGGCATAAGAGGTTTTCCTAAAAAATCTTCGATTTTTAGAAAATGGCTTCTTATAATATTTTTTATGATATTTTTCACCTCTTTGCTTTAAAGCTCTTACGTTTATATCTTTTCTCTCTTGAATTGCATCCCTATTCATTAGGTACTTCCCGACAATTTAAGAATTTTTTTTTCATACACCAAGTACTTCTGACATCTCGACACTTCTTTTCTACCCATTTCCTAACATAGGAAATTCTATTACCAAGAGAGTCTTTACCAACTTTCTTAACCAGTTCTTGATATTCTTCACTGATTTGTTCATTAATAGGGTTCGGAAGTTTATCAAAGAACATATGTAGATTAGTTGCATTCCCTACTATTTTATAATTATATTGTTCGAATTTGGAGATATAACTTTTAACATACTTCATATTGCATACTACTAAGTTATTTATTTTCCTTTGTCATCCTAAGGTCTCCTTCTTTTTGTCAAATAAATCCATCTTCTATTACTTTGCAAAGTACTGTGAACATGAATACTGGAGTTCCACAATTTCTTAAATTTTCTTTAACTTCTTCACTAATTGCTATATAACAATCAGCTACACATGCATCCATAGAAACTATGTTCTATGTAATTCAAGAAATGGGATGCTCCCCATCCTACATTCATGTTTAGTACACATATCATGGTTTTCTTCCAATATTCTAAAATTCCATGCCTATTTCTTATCCCATTAAAGTTTAACTTATAACTTTTCTCACTTATGGGCTCTAGCCGAAGTTCTATTTGATTTGGTCTATAATTTGGCATAATACTTACTTCATATCTCTCTTTCTTTTCTAGAAATTCTCTTGGTTTCATTCGAGATCTTTGATTACTAGTCTATCCATGTTCGTATTGTCTATAGTTTCTTCTTGTCTCATTTGGCTCTTCTGGTTCATTTGAAATCTTTTTTCCTAGAATCTCATTTAATTTTTGTTGTACCTTCGATATGAGTATGGTATTTATATCATTAAGCTTAAGTAATCCCATTTGTTGATATATTGCTTCTTCATCAGAATTGTTTTCAGACTCATCGTTGCTCATAATTTCTTTCTCTACTAGGTTGGTTTCTAAAGACTCCGATTAGTAATGATATTGCATTTTTTCTAGCCAACCCGGTTCATCTAGACGAGTTCTGAAATATCTAGCTTGTCGTTCTAAGTGGAACTTGCTTCATTTTTAAGTTCTTGTCCTTCTTCTTTCTTACCAAATTCTTTTTTTTTCTGCTTTATCGAATTTTGTAGTGAATTTCTTTTTTGTTTTCTGATAAGGATAACTATAATTATAAGGACTAGGCTTTTTACCTTCACTCGCTATCTTAACGTTTACTTGATGACTTATCTCGTTGATTGTTTTAAGATTGGTGGAGTGGTAGAGAGTGCATGTCCCCTTTACAGTTTTTACTAGGATTTCAGTAAAACTTTTAATTAAACCTTCTAACCTCCTTATTGCTAATCTTAAATCTCTTAGTTCATCTGATATAGTGTTTAGATTTGCATCATAATGTTTGTCATCGCTATCCAAATGTGGTTCATAAGGATAAGTTTTATGGGGGGAATTTATCGACACCTCCATATTAACTCACTTAATTATGACTTATTTTTAATTAATTAGGCTCTGATACCAAATTACAGGATCAAGGATCTAATTAAAATATTTAAATGAAAAATATATAACTTAACAAGTAGCAACTAAGGATGCAAACACTACTAGAAAAATGCAATTAGACATCTGTTGTGAACAGATGTCTTTCAAAAAAATTTCCGACCTTATTGTGCGTGTAGTAAAAGATCAACTTTTCCACATCGGTTTTAAGCCGATGTCTTTTCTTGGTTAAAACATCTATTTTATTTTGAATATAGATATAAATCAGCGCCTCAAATTTATTTTTGACATGTTCATTTGTTGTTAAAGCCTCGTTATTTTTCATTTATAAGCTTTTGAAGATGTCCACACTAAGCCTAAATTTTACATTTACATCACTATTTTTAAAATAATCAATGTATTAAAATAAAATAGACATCCTTTTTATTATATTGATTTTGTGTATATTAATTTCATATGTATAATTTGTGATTTTTTTATTGTTTTAAAATAATCTATCGTATGATATATGTACATAACTGATGTATTAATATGATATAGACATCATTTTAGATTTTTATAAAGATTTTGTTGTTAGCAATATATATCAATTTATATTAACATTGTGATGTAAAAATATATATTACACATTGGTTTAGATTATTTAGACGATGTCTATAATGATACTAGCATCCGTTTTTATGTGATGATTCGATTTCATAGCTATTCAAGCACAACACTTTTCATCTATAATTCAATGTTTTTTCATTCGATACACAACACTTGTTCATATAATAAGATTTTGCAAATGAAGATGTACTTTAATGAACATATACATTAAGATAAACGCGAAATCGACATTTACAAATGTTTTACAAAGGATAGGTACTTATAAACTTTTACAAAGCAAGCACTCTCCATGTCCAGTCCAGAAATCGGACTTAGAGAGTGCTCTCATCACCAAAAATAACCAAAAATAATCAAGTAATGAGACAGAATACAAAGTAATGAAAATAAATTAGAAGATTAACTTGGCATGATTTTATTTTGTTCATGGAGTTGCCTCTGGTTGCTTTAACCTGGTTCATCCGGCTGCACCTGCGAAATACCATGCATGTTCAAATCTTCGAATTAAATTAGAAGACTTACTTGTTTTAACCTTGCCTCACCTGCAAAACACAAAAAAAATCAAAAGTGACAAGATGCAATCCAAGAGTATGACCTGACAATCACAAAGTAAATCTCCAAATAATAAGCAATTTCCAAACAACATGTCGAGTAAAAGAGAGATGAAATTGCACTGAAATGTTAAAAAAACATATAATTGAAAATACATTACAGATAGATAATTGAATACCCTAGTGTATTAGATCCTTAAGCCACAACAACGCCTCATGTTAATAAGCTACTCATCACAACAGAGATTATTAAGTGAGTTTGGATCGGTTCACATAATTTTGGTAGTGGAAAAATAATTAATAATTAGATCTTATTCCATTATGAGGTTTAATCATTAATGTTAAAAAAATGGTATAAGAGCATGTTTGAAAAATGAGCCGCCTAAAAAAAAGAAGGCCATCTCAAATGGGTTTAAAGTATTGTCATTATTGGGTACCTATTTTTGAATGCCATAATCAGTTTTTCATAGTTCAAGTTCATGATCAGATCTGTCAAGTCAGGTTTCACTAGCTCCCACCAATAACCTTTCAAGACAATCTGCCCATGAACTACCCAATGTCAAAACAGCAATACCATATGCCAGGAACTATCATCAAGCTGAAATAATAACTTAGATAACGAACCATAAGGTATTAACACATAACAATAAAGATCAACACAAAGAAATATATGGAAGTGCATCAAAGAGATTTCCATTTTAAGAAGAATCATCATACACTCCGAAGAGTTCTGATGCCCCTGTTTGTTTATCATCATTGTGACTGGTGCTTCCGACGATTTGTGACTGGCTCAATGGAGCAAGGTGATTTCCTACAACAACAACAAAAAAAAGCAACGAATAACACACATAAATTCAATTAAACTTGTAACAATATAGAAAGAAACTCTATGACAAATCTATACTATTCTTGGAAGAGGTGAAGAACAGAGGCAAAACCAAAGAAAGGGAATAAGGGAGGGATAGAGGAATGTGGAAGAGGCGGTATTAGTGTGAAGTAGGGTCAAAAGAGGAGAACTCGCCTAGAGATTTAAAGGTAGGGAAGAGACGTCGAGGGAGTAACAGAGGCTGTAGAGCGGCGGAGGCCAAGTAAAGGCAGTGAAAGGGGAAGAAAAGGCACCTTGGAGTTCCTAGCCGTACAACCTTGGAGTTCCCCAAAAAAGATAATTTATCAGTCCTGGTTACCTTAAATGATCTTTTAAAGTACCGGGCACTTGGAATCATGATTGGAAAACAGAAGAACAAATGAAACAGAAAATTGAAGCCCAAATGAACATAATTAGTACGTAGAAAAAGTATTTGCCTCTTATAAAAAGTGTCTAGCAAGTAAAGCTCATAGCAAGATATCTGAGCCATAACAAAAAAAAAAGGGTCTTAAAAGGAAACAACAAAAAAGAAGGGCTCCGGAGTGAAAGGAACATATAAAACATGAAAGCATCATCAATCATTTTTTTAACTAAAAGAAAGAAGAATAACAATCTCCATGACAACCTTTATCTCATAGATATCAATACCAATGAAATCTAGAAGATTACACAAGTAATACAAAAATTGGGTTATAGGTAGAGGAAATTCACAACCCAAGTAGAGTTGTAATGAGCTTATAGTATCTGTACAATAACACTTTAGTAGTATCTGTACAAGATGCTTAAAATCAGAAAATAAGCCCTCAATAGCTGCAGATAATTTGTGAATAGAGGATGAATACACCAATTTAATACTTATCTTTTACAAAAGAAATCTGATTGAGATTAATGAGCAGTTACACAAAGATTTTCAAATCGAGTGGGGAGCTCATTCATCAAGTTAAAAAGTCATTTTCTACATTGGAAAGGAGCAGCAACACAAAGATTTTCATTTAAAATGTCTTTTAGTGAGAAGCTCTTCAAGTATCTACATTGTAATGCCAAAAAGGTATCGATTCCTTAAGCATCCACCTCACATACTAGAAGACTCTATTAAACAACCAGTAGAGCAAGCATCAAACAATAAACTTTTGAATGAAAACTGAATTAAACTTGTTTTAAAAAAACAAGTGACCTCACATAATGATAACTCAGCTACTGAAAAAGGAGGAAGATAATCAAACATTGATAATACACTATACTTTTTAAAGCAAATAGAAGAGAAATATCATTAGATTAGCAGACAGTACATGTCACCTCTATCAAAACCAAATTTAGAACCGAAATAGAAGGGAACAGAAAGCAACCATACATTGTTGTGAACAACAATAAGAGCTAACCAATCCTTCTTCTGAATGTCGTCTCTAGCAAAATTAATGCCTAATGCCTCCGGATGTTCGGGAGGGACTTCCTCAACAGGTACGTAGATTGACCTCTTAGTTCTCGTTTGGAAAGCCATACAAGCAAAGGTTTTATTTCTCAGTTCAGAAAACGCAGGTGAATGCTTGATAAGTTTCTTCATGGCCAAGTGGCATGAGCATTCAGTGGCGGCCGCACGATCCTCCGAAAGGTGGGGCGAGCGCGAAATTTCTAGTGTGTATTGAGATATTGACCTTGAATAAACTCCTTTACCTAAGCTACGACTTTCAACTTAGCAATGAATTGTAGAAAAGTAGACTGACATTTGCTTAATTGCTATGGTAGTGGTTTCTCGTCATTCATTGGAAATTCAGGCATTTGTCATATTTAGGAGTACGTGTAAACTTATCGAAATTCAATCATGCTAAATTCAAGGCTTTTGCATATTATCTAGGATTGTAAACTCATCAACTTTATAATATCTTTTGGTTCCCAAAGACATGTAGGGTACGAAAATATAAATATTACATAAAGCTTCACAAATTCAATTAATAAATTTCATTCTCAAAATCACATATACACAATAATTAAAACACAAAATTTATTCTCAAAATCACAAACTCTAATGAAAATTTCACAAAATTTATTCTCATAATCAAATCATAATTTCACCAATTTTATGGGGTTTAATTAGTTTATAACTAGATAATTTGTATATAATAGGGAGCTCGGGAAGTGGAAATATAATTAAATAAGGGGTAGAAACATATATAGAGAGCGGATGCAAGTTGAACAAAGAATAAAAAAACTTTTTAAGGGGAGGTGAAGGTGAAATTTTTTAAAAAAGGAGGCTAGTAAGAATTGAACCTCCAACTTTTGGTCTCAATTTACTTTCCTTTCTTCCCACTAACCAACTAAACAAAGTAGATTAGTCGATTCTATATCCATCCTAGTTTTACTAATTACAACACTGCCATATATATAAATAATTTTTTATTTTTTTCCAAAGTCGGGGACGCGTGGGTCGAAGGGTGGGGCGGCCGCCTACGCCCGCCCCACCCTAAGGCCGCCCCTGTGAGCATTCATAAAATCACAAGAGCAAGTCTTAACAATAACAAAAAAAGATGATAAACAATACACAAGAGCTCAAATTTAAAATAAACTGATTTGACAAGGTATCATCAAACAAGCCATTTTATGAGGCATTTCAGAATATTTGCCTTGATATATTTCAAGAAACGGATCATGTTGATACTAGTGGCACCTTTGCTAGAAGAATCTTTTCTAGTCATCAGATCAAATTTAAGTTAAACCATTTTGATTTAGTGGTAAAATGTATGAGCTAGGTTGTTATTTGCTTTGCTGCTAAATCGTGAACAAAGGAACGAATCTTCATCTGTTGAAATAGATTTTTTTAAGTCCTAAACCCTAATTTCTGAAGCAAATGTTTCCAATCTAATCTCAAAGTAACAAAAGATCTCAACACTCAAATCAGATAATTAACTATCCACATTAAGTTTGAACACATGAATGGAATTTTGATCAATAGAAATGGGATTTTTCAAGTCCAGATCCTTAATTTGTCAAGAACCTACGACAATCCAGTCGAATGACAAACGATCAACACTCGAATAAAAAAAATTAAGCAAATACTAGGGATTGAGAAAGAGAGAGAGAGAGAGAGATTTAGAGGTGAGAGAAAGGTCAAATCTATGGAGAGAGAGGTCAGATCTGCGGAGAGAGACCTTAGATTTGTGATTAGGAGAGAGATACACTCTACAGAGGATAGCTTCTCGTCTCTTCCAAAGGTGTTTGTGGGTTTGGAATAAGGATTAGGAGAGAGGTCTCAGATCTGAGGAGAAAGTAGTGAGGTTTGGTAGCCGAGAATGAAAGTGGAGAGAAAGAGGAGAGGCGGAGGTGGCGGTAGTGGTGGCGGCGGTGGGCCAGAGCGGTAGTGGTGGCGGTGGTTGACACAGATCTTCGAATATGCGGAGTTCGAAGAAGAAATCAAAAGCGAGGGTCTTTTCATTCATGATAATAACAGAAATCAAAGCTGACATTATAGTCTAGGGTTTAAGAGAGAGAAGAAGAAGAGCTTACCAACGGCGCCGACCGATGATAGCGCCACCAAGAGCGACATTGCAGTCTATCTCTCGCCATCTTTTCTCTTCCTCCTTCGGTCTCGAAAATCCAAACAAAAAAAAAACAAATTAAAATTGATGGAAGATGACGGAGGAAGGAGTCAAAACTACCAGATCTAAAGTAAAACAACTTAGATCTAGTGATGAATCACTAAATCCATCCAACTCTAATGTGAAAAAGGGAAGATAGATCGATAAAAAAAGTTGAGAGGAAAGAGAGCGGCCAGATCTATAAAAAGCGAGAGAGTGCTTACCTGTTAGGGTTCTGGAAGAGAGGACCTACCATCTTTGAATTGTAGCCGCTTGTCAAAGGGAGAGAATGAAGGAGATGAACTAATGAGACCAGCAGAGATCTGAAAGAGATGGACCTAGGAGAGGAAGATCTAAAAATGGAGAGACTTTTTTTCGTACAGAAAAACTGGAGAGAACCTCCAGGAGAGAGACTTTAGATCTCGAGAGAGAGAGAGAGAGAGAGAGAGAGAGAGAGGGGGGGAGGGGAAATATTTTTTTTCAAGTGTTGGATTTCATCTTTAGTTCTTTACCGCTTGAAAATATTCAATTTTTTGGGTTAAGTGTATTCCGCGCCTTGGGCGCGTGTTTTAATTTTTTTTGGAACTTATAATTTCATATCTGTCGAAAAAGGTGATCGTTTTCTAAACTTTGTTTAACATCGCAAATTTAAAAACTGATGTAACAGACTGATTTTAACATCGGGTATTTTTTGACAGACTTAAAACATATGATGTGTGATTGCATAATTCTAGTAGTGAAATTACAAAAAGATACGGCAATTGTTTATAATTTTTTGCTTTTTATGGAAAATTATAAAAAGACAAGTGGGAAACTAGTGAATATTTTGGTAAATACTTTCAAACCATGAATTTTTTGTTAATTATTATTTATTTTGTGAATATTTTGGTTAAGCACTCTTTTTTTTATTAATTTTATTTCAGGATAAACTATGTAATTGTATAATTGTATAATTTTTTTAAAATAGAGATGTTGGAGGAAGGAGGAGAGGCCAGAGCCCAGAGGAAAGAGGAGAGGTCGGAGCCCGGAGGTCACTGGGAAGGTGGAGAAAGTAGAGAGAGGGTTGTTGGGGCGAAGGTCGACGAATGGAGAGCTCTAGCAGGCGTTGTCGGGGTCGAAGGTTGAAGGTCGGTGGCGCTCGAGAGGGTGTCTGCCGCCTTCTCGATAAGGTGATTTGCCGCCTGCTCAACAGGTCAACGGCAACTGTTTGAAAATCGCCTCCTCTCTTCTCCTCCGGTGGCGCTCGAGAGGTCGGAGGTTGCCTCCTCTCCCAAGCTCTCTGACCTCCTTCCTCCTCCTTCCTAGTGACCTCTGGGCTCCGACCTCTCCTCCTTCTTCCAACCTCTCCTCCTTCCTCCTCCGGCGTCTCCTCCTTCCTCCTCCTTCCCATGACCCTCCCTCTTCTGTTTTCACTTTTCCTTAAATAAAAAAAAATACAAGAGACGCGGTTTGTAAAAAAAACATACATAATTACATAATTAATCACAAAATATAATTGACAATAGAAACGCGGTTTCAACCGCGTTTATTTTGTTAAGTTTTTTTTCCATATTTTCCTTCAATTTCAAAATTTTAACCTTGTGAATAAAATGCGGTCTCATTATTGCGTTTTTCTGCCAAACTTGCAAAAAATGAATATTTTTGTAAATATTTTAAAAGTTTGAATATTTTGTTAATTAATTATTTTTAAGTGAATATTTTTAAAAAAATTCTATTAAATGACCCCTTGTGACTTATTGATATATTAAAAGACTTAATGCACAAATAGATGCTCCATCCGTTCGGCAAAACATGACTTTTACTATTCATGCACATTTTTTAGGGGATAAAAAAAATATAAAATATTTAGTTTTTTATAATTTTTTAACAATTCCGTATTTACAATTAATAAGTATAGACTAGTTGAAAAAAATTTATAAAAAGATGGATATTTTATATAGTTTTTATCCTCCTAAAGAAGCGTGCATGAATAGTAAACAACATGTTTTGTCGAACAGATGGAGTATATTAAAAGTGCTCTTGTGGACAAATTGGTATATTAAAAATCACTAAAAAATAGCTCTTTTGCCTCATTGGGCTTCATGTCATTCGGTTTTTCTTAATAAAAATATTTTCATATGTTTTTAAATAATTAATTCTTTATTTAATTCCCGTTCATTTGACTATATTATGATTAAAAAAAAGTTGGATATATTTCTATCAAATTATAAAACTATTTACTTTTTCATATGTTTGTAACTAGACCAGTCAAAGCAAGACCCGGCCAAAAAACCCGACCCAAAAAACCCAACCTGTACGCCAGTTAATTTTACGGGTTTGGACCCGGTGTTTTAGACCCGAGACCTGAAATCGACACGAACCCGAATTACCCGGGACTTTTAGGGTTAAGACCCGATGACCCGGTGGGTCAAAATCGACCCGGTGAGTCAGCACTATGTAGACGCCACACAAGCACTAAATTGAACCCACATAGATTCGTTATGCAATTTTATTCGTTAAGGTCACTCATAAATTAAATAATTTATACTCCCTCTGTTAATTAAAACTTGTCGTTTACTATTCATGCACACTTTTTTAGAATGATAAAAACTATATGAAATATTAACATTTTTTTAAATTTATTTTTATAAATTCATAATTAATAGTAACAAGTATGAAATTATTTAAAAAAATATGTTAAAAAAGTTAATATTTAATATAGTTTTTAACACCTCAAAAAGCGTGCATGAATAGTAAAACGTCAAGTTTTAAGTAACGGAGGATATTTTACAATTATAATATGTTTAGAACACTTATTTTTATAAATATGATTTTTATGCTTAAAATATTAATATAATATTATAATAATAATATTTATAAATTTAATTATAATATTATTATTTAGTTTAATTTAACATATTTATATTATGATTTAATTTTGATATTATTTTAATATTTTTCAAAATTCTGCAAAAGTTCGAGTTTTGTTGACCCGGTGGATCGACCCGAACCCGGGACAAACCCGGTTTGGCTCGACCCGGAACGACCGGTAACCCGAATGACCTGAAACCCGATTTACCCGGGAACCGAATGACACGAACCCGACCCGAATGACCCGATTGACAGGTCTATTTGTAACTAATAATCTGATATAAAATATTATTACATAAAAATTTATTGATATTTTGTATAAACTACAAAAAACACATATTTAATAGTTGGTTTGCAAATCACAACTTAAAATACTTATTGCTTATTTTTAGAAAATAATTAATAATAATAGCATAAGAAATACAATTTCAACTTATGTCATCTTGAATAGTTTTATAAAAATTCTCCTATTTCATTTTTATTTTCTCAAACATTCTGTGTGGTTTCTAACAAATACTAGCTCATATTTTGCAGGATAATTTAATTTGTGCAATTTCTATAAACAACCATTGAAATAAATTATTCATTTAATAAAATGTATATAATATATATTATTAGTGACAAATAATTATAAAAATCCAATAGTTTTATAATTTGATAGAAATATATACAAAATTTAAAATCTTTTGATGATTTAACCAAATGAACAAGATTTGAGTACGTACCCAATTAATCATTATAAAAATATATTAAAATAATTTTATTAAAAAAATCAAATGAAAGGAAGTCCGATGAGGTTAAAAAAAAGGTTATTTGTCCATTATATTCTTTTAATATAAATTTGTCCACAAGAACACTTTTAATATACATATTTGTCCCTAAAGTCTTTTCATATACCAATTTGTCCTTAAAGAGTCATTTCATATACATATTTATCTTTTTGACCAATTTTAAATAGAATAGGGATCAAACAAAAGAAAATTAGTAGTCCCTCCGATCTAAAATTTTTGATGTTTTGGGTGAAAATTGTTGATCTATTATGTTTGATATTTTAAAAGTAATAATTACACTATATTTTGTTTTTCATTATTTTCAACCTAAATTGTACTTTTGTTTTTATTTTAATCAGTCAAATTTGTGCATAATAAACGTGATAAAAGTTAAAATTATTTTATTGGGTATTTAAATGTAAATGAAATGTTTTTTAATTTTTATACCCATGTCTAAACCATCAAACATTTTGGATCATAGAAGTATACATAGTAGGGAAAGGAAGAGGGAAGTAGTAAAAACTAAAAAGGTCTCAGCCCTAATCATCCTCCGTGAAAGTTTCAGAAAATTTTACAGTACTCACTCTCAAAGAACTCCAAAACCCCATCATATTGTTCCATTGCCAAGAATAATGCAGTCTCATTCATATATAAACAGCACGATAGGAAGAAAAGCAAAAAAGGGATACAAATCTGAAGACTGCGACAGTTAGATACATGTAAGCTTAGAAACACTTTTCTATGGACAAGCAAGTGTAGGCTTTTCCTTCCCCTTTCATATTTTGCAGGTTACAATCGATGCAGCAAAGCAACCAGAGCCTCCGGGAACCGAGCTCCAGCACTCCTCCAAGTCCAAGGTGAAGGTGGAAGCAGTACACAAGCCGGAGAAGGGGACTGTTGGCCCAAAAACTAGTCCTTTCCCAGTTGTCCAAGGTATGCTCGGTCAGCGCTGGCAAGGCGATTTTGAAACATTGCCCATTCCTTTTTGCACCTCTCTCTCACCTTCAGCAACAAGAAGAAAAGACGAACCAGTGTTCAAAAATCAAAACCAGTTATGCTCAAGCCAAGTCACGTTCACACATTGAAATAACTGCCTCAGGGGGGACAAACATTTAAAAATGAACATAAATAAGTAATATCAATTAACATACTCCTTCCCATGGCGCTTTCCCATTCTCTGATTTCCCCTGGTAATAAATAAAAGAAACATTAGTGTGCAAGTTTAATACTCAGTATCGTTTTAGAGAACAAAAACAGACTCTGCAACACCAAGGATGTCAATGTTATGATACCTGGCTACCAAGTGAAGGAATTACTTGATGAATTATCCATTGTGAGTCAACAACACCAATCTTCTCATGGGCAGGCTATAACAAAAAAAAAATGTATTGGCATCACTGATATCCAACTTAATTTCCGGAAATCAGAGTCAAAATATTTTTTTAAAAAAAAAAACTAACAGCTTTGATGCATCATAGAAGCAAAATAATTACAGTGTAGAAGTTGAAAACGCAAAACATTCCCAACTCTTGACTCTCTCTCTTTTTTTGTACAGAGACCACAAATTACGGCCAATACTACTCGATCCACATACACAAATGTGAAAGTAGCAATGAAAAGACAAAAATATATGTACAAAGAAAGAACTTGTATAAGAAAAATGTAATATAAAGAAAAAGGCAAGAAAAGATAGTAACAAACCTCCACACATCTTCTGAGAGCAAAATCCAGACCCCACCCATGCACCAAATCATTCTAGATAACAACAATTACATTTAGTTGAAAGAGAAGAATTAAATTACATAATTTTATTATTTCTGATCAATGTGACACTATCCAAATTCAAATTGATTTTGTGCAGGTGAAGCAGTCAATTTCGGACACTTGGCCGGAAAGGTTGAGAATAAAAACCCATACCTGAATCATATGCCATACACAACGCCAGGCATCTCGTGAGAAAACAGGGGCCATAATTTCTACAAATCTGTATGTTTCACAACCCAACATGTGTATATAAGAGAACATGGAAGATGGAGCTATGAATTGTACATGACCAGGACACGAATTCAAAATGTGCGTATTGTTCAGAAACCATTTCAAAGTTCAAACTTGCTCATATAATATACCTTACGGCATTTAGACAATAGGAATTAGCCTAATCAAACTTTTTCACATCACACCATTTCCCTCTCATCCAGTAAAAGAGATGTAAGAATTCAGGAAAAGAAACTATCGTCTTCCCTCCTTTTTATCGAAAAGGAAATTATAGTCTCCCAGCCAGTAACATTTGATAGACAGCTGTTTAATAACAACTGTATTAGTTGGAGTGTCATTTCCTAATTTCCGAACATGTAATCAGCAATACAAAACCTAAAGAGTACAAAGATGGCAGTGCCTAACCATGCTGGAGGAGAGGGAGGGGGTAAAAAAAAGAGAAGGATGAACATACGCTGCACACGGAGGTAAACGTCTGTCAGAACACCAACCAGGTTTCTCCTTTGTTTCCCTGGTCAGAATGAAAAGGTCAAAACTAAACGTATAAACTAAAAGATTCTTGATGTCAAAAAATATTCGTATGGTTAATGTACAGCTTCGAGGAATTAGTAAGATAAGCAGAAACAAGTGCCATACTTGTGGACTTCCCTATCACCTCTCCTCTTTGTCATCTCCCATGTCAAGCCATTATTGGGCTCAAGACCTGGTTGAGAAATTTCAAGTCCATGTTTCTTGACCAATTGAATATACCTAAGAAAAAGAAGAAAATGAGAAATTGATTGTTATTTCAACTCCAGCCTGAAAGGAGTCGAGTAAAATGAGCTTACTTTTCAGCGTCAAAATGTTCAACCCCGAGATCTTCATCCCAGATAAATATGTACTCGTATGCAGCAACTATATCTGGATGCAAGAACCTTTTAGCATACCACCTACAAATATGGGAACTATATCAGATAAAAACATAAAAGCAGAGGTAGAATGTATGTGAACTAGCATATTTAAGCACGTCTAAATTTGCTGCTCCTATAGAATGAAAAATTACTGTCTGCAAGTGATACATCAAACTACCATTATGGTTACCATATTTCAATGGCTTAGCATATAAAATTCTACATGAACCACAGTTACTCAAATTTCTCTGCCAGACTGCATACCATTTTGTTTGCTTTGGTGCACTGACATGAATAGCAGTCTTTGACCATTCCAAATCATCCCATTCAGTAACCCGACCATCGTAGTGGAAAAGCATTATGGTGAAGTCATCAGAAAACTGGAAAAAAAAATGTAGAAACAAATGCAAGGTTAAGTGCACTCGTTCGGTCGTTCCTAACAAGTCTAGAATAGAAGCAAAGGAAATAGCTTGATCTTTATGATGTTGGAACCTTTTTTACAGCCTTGTTGATATTGGCCTTCTGATCTAATCCGACAGTGAAGGTCACTAAGTACTTCGGCTTCTTTTTCAAATCCTGCCAAGATCAGCCAAATTTAAGGGATCCTCAATATGTAATCAACTCTATTTCAAGTCAAAATGCAAGATGTCAGCTACCTCCTTTCTATGACGGAAAACAAAGAACTCCTACCAGAGTAATTAATAAAAAGACTTGATAATTAAAATCCACAATAACGGAAGAGAGAGAACATTGAGAAAATGGGGAAAATACCTAAAAACTAGGAAGTTGGAATGGGAAACTAAAGAAACTAAAAAGATGATGCAAGTAAGTACAAATATTAATTAAAACTAATAAAATGGGGTTGTATCAATATACATGATGAATACAATAAAAAAAAAAGTGATATGACCATCTAGATAGTATTAAAAAGCAAAGTAAGATGATTAACTACAAAGGCTCAGAACGCATACATCCTGAGTCTGAGTGCTGACATTTACTGTCAAATTAACCTATGCAGTCTAGGATCTATAGTGACAAATCTTTCAACAAGACAAACCAAAATCCTTTTTTAGTGCAAATGAAAATATACCTCACTGGGAATACCCCACAATCTTCGGGGATATAGGTCAGTCTCTGCAACTACAATTCCAGGAGGTAATGTCTCTGTACCACGAGGGTTAGTAGGAACATATATCTGCAAGAAAATACACATAACAAGATTATGCAATGTGCAATATCAGTACCTAAGCAAGTTACGAAAAAGCAGCAAGATTCAGCATCTTTGGATGATGCAACATACTCCCTCCGTCTCAAAATACATGTCTTTTTAGGACTAAGCACGGGAATTAAGAAGTAGGTTAAGTGTAATGATTAGATGTAAAAAGTAGGTTAAGTGTAATGATTAGACTTTGCTTTTAGAGTATTTGTTTCTTTTTTTTCAATTTGTAAGGAGGAGAGCAGGGGTGATGTAAAAATTAGAGTAATGATTAGATGTAAAAAGTAGGTTAAGTGTAATGATTAAATCTAAAAAGACATGTATTTTTTACAAAATTACATGGGCTAAAAAGACATGTATTTTGAGATGGAGGGAGTATTAAACAACATCCAGAATCATACGATCTACTTTCAGCAGTTTTGAGCTCTTGCTAACCATTGAAATTGCACATCCAATGATCTTTCAGATACTAAGAAATGACCTGAGAAGGGAGAGAGGTGGAGGGAGGGAAGGAGGACAAATTCTCTGGCTTCGTCTTCAGAGTGGCATGTAAAAAAGTTTAGAACATAGAGAGATTGACAGAGTGGAGTATTTGTCTGTCAATTTCTTTACCAATTTATAATTACATCATTTAAACTGTTTCATACCAACAGAAAGGCAATTTCGTAACATAGCATGGAAGTTTTAAATAAGCCAACCAACATCAAGTAACTTACCCTGGGTACCTTCTGTGATCCAATGTCTTCCAACGATTTGCCTGTAGAACTTACTCCAGAGAAGGATAAATCAAAAGATGACATAAGCCTTGATGGTAAGTTGATCTACCAAAAACTCAAGTTTAGTGTCATCGCAGAACAATGTTCACAATCAGTATAAAGACATTGATTTTTGTAGATTGAAGACATAATGGACCGAGTGGAGAACATACCTTTGTCAGAGAAACAGAAGGAAAGGATACGCCAATGAAAAACCCAAAAACTACTCCCATAATAGTCATCATAATAAGTCGGGCATTGTCATTTGATCGTTTGAGGACTCCACTGCCAAGCATTAAAAAGTGTACAGTTTTTATCAACAAATTCCCAGCAGATTTCAGATATAATAAGATGAAGTCTCCATAATAATAACATGAAAAAAATTGTAAAATATCCCAACAGATGGGGGCCAAATGACAGAATTGCTGACTTTCTCTTTGGAATGAGAAGGCATCAGGTTGAATTTGTTATCGCTTTGAATTTTCATACAATTAAAAACTTTGATGCCTGTGAAATAAAGTAGAAAACACATTTTTCTAAAAATATTGGATTGCCTTAAAAAACCAAATTATACTAACAATGACAGAAATTGCCAACTTTTACTTCATGTATCTTCCTCAAATTTGCATTTTGTTAATCTTGTTATTTTTGTTAACAGATGGAGATTGAAGATAACCCTTGATGATACAAAATTAATACTATTAACAATTATGAGTTGGCAATATCTATAAACTGAGAGCTGAGTAAACAAATAGACTTCAAATTGAAGACATAAACATGAATAAAACATGGAATAGCTCAAACCTGCGATGAGTGGTTCCCATCCTTGGATGTGGTCACCAAGAAGTTCAATCTCCAAACAGCAAGTAACGTCCTTGATCAGTCTAGGAGCACTCTTGACTACAAATGGAGGTTGCAGAGTTTCTCACCCTGAAAAAGACATTTTTCATCAGCTTAAATTCTATACATATCCAAAAACCATGGACTATTTATCCAACATAACTAATATTTTGATCTTATATAAGAAGGTTATTCGAAACTAACCTCTTCAAAAATTAAGAAAGCAGTCTATGTCTATTTGCTAATGGAGTTGCATAGTTAAATTGCGAAAAAGGACATTTTCCATTTGTTTTTAGTTACATACACATTATCAACAAAAATTTTTATTGATCCAGCATAAGCTCCCTTTTTTTTCCCTTCTTTCTGAAGGGTATTTTTGAAGTGTCATGTTTCAGCTTCACAGGAGAATAAACAACAAGACAGGAGAATGATTGCAGGGTAAGAATAAAAACCAAGAAGGGATGATGGTTATGGCACATACACAGATGGATACCAATAGAATTTCCCCTAGTGGTATGTTTCGCATGAGAAACTGATAAGGTATTTTGCTCGGATAAAGATAAGATAGTTGACATGGCATGATTTCATAAAGGATAGATAAAGAGGGCAATTATGAAATCTTGGCGATGCCAAACATGGACTAGGATAGAAGACTCAAGCTTCACTGTGTGGACCAGCTATAGTTCCCACGTGGTCTATAAATTTGTCAAGCCCCTTCTTCCAAATACGAGCTCCTTGTTTCACAAATGCATCATTCAACTATGTGTTTTAGCAGCCCCTTTGAAAAGATAACACCAAAAACAAAATGCAACCTCTTTAGAAACACTATATTCTAACCATTCTCATTCCTCGATCCAATTCTTCAAGAAACACCTCTTTGGCAAGGGCCAAGGACCTTTAGCCACATACTCTCTCCTTACATTAGCCTTATACAAAGGCTCATATTCATTTACAGGATCCCACAATTCAATATCACTAATAATAATCCCATCACCAATTCAAACTCTTTTTTCACTCCTAGCATCATCTCTGAAAACCCCATCACTAACATTAACAACAACATCTCCATCAACATCATCTATCACAATATTTCCATCAAAGTCATCAACATATGCATGAACATTATGAGGAATGGGTGACCCAAGTCCCCAACACTCGGCACTTTCTTTATCCAACTAAAATATGTGTCCATATCAATTAAAAAAACAATTAAACAAACCAATTAACAAAAACCACAATTCATATTTCAAACTTCAAATCTCAAACCCTAACAAAACCAATTCAATTCATTTTTCTAAATCAATTCAACTAATCAACAAACATTCAATTGAAAGACTTAACAATATCAAATCAACAAACATTTCACATACCAACAAACATTTCACAAATCAAATGAACGAATTCGAAACCTAAAATAAAAAGAAGAACAACACTTACAAGTTAACAAGGTCGGAATCGGAGAGAAGTGGGACTGGGGACTGGGGACTGCTAGTGCCGGACACGATTGGAGGAGAGCGGCTCAGGCGCTCCGCGGCTGAACTGGAAGTCGGACTCCGGAGGTCGGAGAATGGCCGGAGGTCTGGCGTTGCACGGAGATTTGGAGGAATTGGATCTGTAGTGCGTTTGGAAGACGGGGGACATTAGATCTAGCGTGTGTTTGTTTTAGGTTTTTAACAAACGAAAAACGGCGTCGTTTTAATTATTACAAAAATTCGCTGGAGGTTGGGTTGGGGTGCTGTAAGAGCTGCCGACAGACAAATCTCTAATCCAGGTGTAATTTGTTCACAATTTGTTGTACTTTAATAAAATAATAATAATAACTAGAACATTCCCCCAAAATATGTGAGGGTCAACTTTTATAAACTACTTACAAAAGACATGGATTTATAACTTTGTGCACAAGTTTTTAAGTCACTTTTAAAAAAATATTATCATTTCACTAACTTTTTCATAACATTTCAATCAATTAAATTCTTTTAAAAAATCAACAACATACAAATCATTACAATACTCTACTTGGAAACATAAAAGACCAAGTGTTTTGAAATAAAAACTTACATCTAAAAATTCATCTATTATGGTACAGAGGTAGATATGCACTCCAGTTTATACGATTTTATAAAATAAGTTTATATATATATTATACAAGTTAATGATTTGAAAGGCATCAAGCTCATCCATCATCTAATGGCATCTCTTTTAACGAGGGAAAGAAGCTCTGGTTTTGACATGATTGTCTCGTGCTCCATTATATGTCATAGATGCGCCACCTTGTCTGCAACCTGGTTAAGTTCACGGAAGACATGTGTGCAGATAACCACTCAAAATGACAAAGTAAGTGCAGAATGTCCGTGATGCTTATCTCAATCTCCCACGGGCATCTCCACTTTCAATGACCGTTAAACTATCTCCCTCGATCATGATGCATCGCAGACCAAGATCATTTGCAGCTACTGGACTAGAATAGATCACAAATGCTTCTGCTTGTAAAGGGGAGGCCGAACCACATCGGAGGCTACCCGAAGAGATGATCGAGCTAAGCGCATCTCGAATGATAAAATCAGACGTGGTCAGGCCTATATGAAGTTTGGATCCATCGAAATTGATTTTAAAGTGTCCAATCGTTGGCTTTTTCCACCTTATATTTTTCTTTTTCTTTTTTTCTAGCTTAGGTTTTTGGATAGAGTTTTTTCGTTGCAGCGCTTTCCACGTTTGTGGTCGTGTATTCACTTAATTGCTTAAGGAGTTGTCATAGATAAGTTTCTTCTTTCCTTTTATCTGTGAAGTTGTCGTCATTGAAATTTATTTTGTTTCTTATAGTCCAAATGCTCCACCACAAAGTTGCTAGGGTCATTTTTTGTGTTTTATTTAATCGTGAGAAAATGTCATTTGTTATTTGTCTAATTGATCAATCAGTTTTGTTTGTTGCTTTTATGACATTTGTTGTTGCATTGTCCATGTTTGAGAGCAATTGTAATGATTGTGTGCAACTGGTGAATAGATGGGTGTCATATTCGTCACTTTGATTACAAAATGTATAAGGTAGCAGGACTGATACTTCTTTTTGTGCTAGTTTTATTTTTGTTGGGGTTCCACTCATAACCATTTTCCACATAATTTTTTTTTACTTTCGGGAGACACTTAAATCTTCCAAATCCACGCAATATCACTTGCTTGATTTCCTTGGCTTTCGGTGATCTTTTCTAAGGTTGATGATGTCGTGAACTAGTCATGCCGGCTGGCTCGTCGATAAAGACGGTCCTCAATATCTGCTATAGGTATCTTGATATTTTGGATTATTTATACTATATTTGGTAGTAGTACCTGCCTAAGTTTTCCAATTTCTCGTTTCTTATTCAGTCCAATGTACTAGATTACTATTTTGTTTTCATCTATCATGCAGTTCGGTAGTAGTTGATATATGACTCTACCTTTTCCAATCCATGTCTTTCTAAAAGCGAATTGTTTTTCCATTCCCACTTTCCCAAATAAGTCCTTCTAGGAATTCATCTTTTATTTCCATAAGTTTTGTCCATTGCCAAAATGTTTGTGTTTTCTTTTGGAACTAGTTTAGTATCCGCACCTTGTGCGATTTTTTTTTAAATATTAATATATTTGATATTAAAATTTTATAGAAACTATTTATAATTGAACCTTATTTTATAAGTACCACCTAGTTTGACCGATATCCAACATACATATGGAGATAATCATCTTGCATACAAAAATGAATAGGGATTTGAATTCTTGTGTACAGCATGTGGTGGAAAACACCCATATAAAAAAGAGTCAGAGAGATATTTTATCTAACAAACCGATAAAAAGAAGAAATAAATAAAAATAATTAAAGATACATTAGCTAAAAATAGGACCTATGAGATTCAATTTTATCTTTTAATTAACATAGATATGGTTCAAAATTAAATGAATGAATCAATTTTGAGTTATTTATAAAAAAAATTGAACTTAAAACTAAAACGAAAATATTCTATAATAATTTGTGGAATAAAAAATATAACAAAAAAATAAATAATAGAATCAAATAATTTTTGAACAAATGGAAAGTTATAAAGTAATCAAACTTGATTTTTTAAGATAAATATGATTTTATTTGATCTTATCCAGTGAATATTTAAACTAACAACAAATTAAATCTGCATTACCTTGCCCCTATATTTATAAGATGAAATAGAAAAATTAATTAGATAACTTCAAATCAAATCGTATTTATTATATATTACTAACTGTTTTTTATACCAAGAATGATGTTGTTAAAGCCATACATCACGGAGCGCTCGGCTATACCAATGATCTCTTGCTCTAGTGGTAAGGGAGAGGTAACTCTTGCAAGAGGTCAATGGTTCAAATTCCATTTTTTACACATTATGTATAATTGGCTTATCGGTTTGCGTCCTTTGCAGGCTAGGGTTTGGACCCGTGAGGATTTGTCGACAACCTCGGAACCTCCGTTACAAAAAAAAAAGGAACGCTCGGCTATGCACGCATCTTTAGGGGTCCTAGGTGCACTTATTGTCTGAGGGCGGCTACAAAAATGTCACCATAACAATCAGCTCAATTATTATGCTTTTCCTTACCTAGAAAATCAAAAGCACGCGTACATTAGAAAAATTAATATATTTGATAATGATGCTAAGAATAAAATTTACAATATATACTATCCACCAAAATAGGGATATACGAAATAGATCATAATTATAGTAAGATTTAAGTACTTAGGTTAATACATTATCTAATTGTAATGATTTATGCCTAAAATATCTAACAAACTAATAAGAATTGATCATTTTCTTAATGACTAATAATTAATATAATTAATTATTTTTATTTCTTTTTTTTATGGCTTGAAGTTAGAGAAATTTATGCATTGATAATATATGACCAATTTAATACTTGTGAGTGTTGTACACAATTCAATTAGTTTGAAGCCTGGGTTGAGCTTCGTTCATGATGTGAATTACCATTTACCTGCTCGTTTAGGGTTACTTTTGTATGACAATTTCAATTAATGGAAGATGCAATTGTTTTCTCAAAAAAAAATAGACTATAATTTTATAGAAATTATTCATGTGTACGTATGTGGATAATATATGGCCACTTGAAAAGAAAATTCAAAGAAAAACAGAATGTACCTTATGTCTTTGATCAATGAATCAACACAAACACATACATAAAACAATTATGAAGTAAAAAGTATCCAGCAAATAACCAAATTGGAATGAAATTTAAACTAAAATACCAATTGATCATACAATATTATTCATATCCACAATCAAGAGAAATAAACATGAGAGAAAAATTAAGAGACTCTAATTTAGAAAATCCAAGCTAAATAAAAATAGATTACCTCACAGATTGAAAAGGATGTTGTCAACTTCGAATATCCAAATGGTTTCATTACAAGAAGCCTTCAAGCTTATATTTGCATGTAGATCGAAGGTTGGGGAATAAATCGGCACCGATGGACTATCTCAGTACTCATTCTCTTTGTTGGTGTTCTTTGTTTTCAAGTACTCCATCAACCACTACATTCTCATCTCTCAACTCAGATTTGCCAAGCGACTTACATCTGCTTGTATATACACTATGTGGTATTGCACCAAGCTCTAAACCATTGTATTACATTAAATCGAATACTAAATTAGGAGATTACGGAGCAAATAAAAGATATTAATAGGGCAAAACAATGAAAATCTCAAGATGGCGGTTTTGAGATTGCAACTGTGTTTTGGAATTGTAAAAATTACTACGGAGTAAAAACAAATATATTTAGAGAGCATTGCCATCAATTTGTATATATATCAATCATGAAAACAAAAGAGTGAGAATAGGAAAAGAAGAACATAGATTATATAGAAAGTGATGCGTGTAGATAAAACTAAAATCTTAAAAATCAAAATAGATAAACTCAGATTTATTTATTTATTTATATTAAAAAATAAATATAATTTAATTTAATCTTATCTAGTGAATATCTAAACTAACCAATTACCATAATATCGAGAATATCTCAACCGATTTCATATTTATAAGGAATTGGTAGAAATAGATAATAGATTTATTTTTTAATTAGATTATACAAAATAACTTAATTAATTATTAACTAAAAAACCCTACTTTAAGGGAGAAGTTGTCACATGGCGTAAGCGACTTCTTCTTTAGTATTATACTAGGGTCAATTGAGCAATAGACTATAATTAGGGCCTTTATTAGGAAAATGTCCACCCATCCTTCCAAATTGGCAAAATGTCCACCTCCCTTCCCTTGCCCCCTTTGCCCCCCACGCTCGCCCTCTGTGCCCCCCTTCTGTTTTAGCACATTTGGTTTCAGCAACCCCTATTTCAGCGTTTTTTTTTCGCGCGTCTGCGCTTTGACACCGGAGTTGCTGAAACCGAAGTTGCTGAAATTGTTGAAATTAGTTTTTTTTTTGCACGTTGCTGAAATCGGAGTTGCTGAAACCAGGTTGCTGAAACCGGAGTTGCTTAAACTGTTGTTGTAATTGCTGAAATTAGTTTTTTTTTGCGCGTTGCTGAAATCGAAGTTGCTGAAATCGGAGTTGCTGAAACCAGGGTTGCTGAAACCAGAGTTGCTTTTTTTTCTTTTCTTTTTTCGCGTCACCACTTCGACACCGGAGTTGCTGAAACCAGAGTTGCTTTTTTTCCTTTTTTCTTTTTTCAACATTTTTTTTTCGCGTCAGCGCTTCAACATCGGAGTTGCTGAAACCAGAGTTGCTGAAACCGAATTTGCTGAATTTGTTGTTGTAATTGCTGAAATTAGGTTTTTTTTCGCGTTAGGGCTTCGACATCGGAGTTGTTGAAACTATGTTGCTGAAACCGGTGTTGCGGGATATAAAATTTAGCCTTTGCGGGATTCGAACCCACGTATTTGCGCATAAGCACATCGCTCTACCATTGAGCTAAGAGGCTTTTCAAGGAGATTTAAAGCAAGGAACATCAAAATTTATTGCAGTCCGCATTTTAATAATTACTGAAACTACAGTCCGCATTTCAGCAATTACTGAAATTGCCAATATCCAAACTCAAACCAGGTAAGACATTAGACAACTAAAATCAAGATAATCCATTAATTTTGTGCAATTTGATAACAATTCAAAAAAAATATTTGTGAGAACAATGAAAGAAGTTAAAGATAATCTCAGCATTTTCAGATTACACAAAAACACAAGAAGCTAATAAGCTCTCCAACAGTCCGCATTTCAGCATAACAAATTTTGCTAAGGTGGAATATTTATTATCTTGAACTCATGAATTGAAATATTTTTAGCTTCACTTTTCCATCATTTTTGCTCTTTTTAGTTCCCTCTATTGAAAATAATTTATTAAATCACAAATTCAATATTTTCTTCAATACATTTAAACAAAACATTATTTTACATATACAAAAAAAATTCTCATTTTTTATTAAAAGTTGCGGATAACAATATAAACACATAAAGTTTGGGATATAAACGTAAATAGAAAAGATGGTTATCTTTTTGTAATTATTAAAAGTTGCTGAAATCAAATTGTCGTTCTGAGGAGAAGCCATGGGCGAGGAGATCTCGGCATCGGCGTGATTCGAAGAGAGTTTGGAGGAGATCTCGAAAGGAGTTCGGAGGAGAAGCCATGGGCGAGGAGATCTCGGCATCGGTGTGATTCGAAGAGTGTTCGGAGGAGACCTTGGAAGGAGTTCAGAGGAGAAGCCATGGGCGAGGAGGTCTCGGCATCGGCGTGATTGGAAGAGAGTTCAGAGGATCTCGGAAGGAGTTCCGGAGAAGAAGCCATGAACGAGGAGATCTCGGCATCAGAGGAGAAGCCATGATTCGAAGAGATCTCGACATCGGCGCTCATAGATCTGGACAGCGCCATCGCCTTCATCTTCTCCCCCTCCATGGATCTGCACAGCGAGCCCGAGGTGGCGGGGATATGCACAGCACCATCGTCTTCTCCTCATCCATGGACACAATTTATGGATCTGGATCTGATATTTGGGAAGGTGGACATTTCCCTAATTTAGAGGTGGCGGTGGCCAATTTCTTAATTTGATCCTAAAAAAAGGCTTGTTGAGCAAATTTTTCATTATACTATTGATTCCGAGAGCGATAATTTATCTTTCATATATTTTTTGAAAATTATTTCACTAGTACAAAAGGGGGGAACGGAGTACACTAAATTGGGTACGCTTATTAACAAGTGTTCTTTTTTTTGTTTTAAGTACGATTTCATAGGAAAAGTGTACTCCCACAACCAAATATAAGTACAGTTCTTCGTTAAAACCGTTTTTTTTAAATTAGTACGGTTATTAAGAAAAGCGTGGTTAAAAAAATAAAATTTAGTACACTTGAAATTACAATCGTGTTAAATTTGACAATTAGGAACATAGTTTTTAACAAGCGTACTTGTTTTTTTGTTTTAAGTACGGTTTGATAAGAAAAGTGTTCTTGATGAGGTTTTAAAAAATTATGAGTACGGTTTTACATAAAAAAGTGTTCTTGTTGGGAACACGTTTTTTTTTAAAACCATTCTCGTTTATTTGTAACAAAATATTTAACTCGGTTTTAGAAAAATCGTGCTTAAAAAAATGAAAATGAGTACGGTTTTATAAGAAAAGTGTCTTCCCAAAACCAAAATTAGAGAATTTTTTTTGTGTAATAAGATTAAGTAAATGAACAAAGGGACAACTAAATTTCGTAACTCAAGTGGTAGGCGTGTGAAGCGGATCGATTCTGTTTGAGGGTGCAAGAGGTCGCAGGTTCGAGTCTTAGATATATGAAAGCATAAAAAGGCAGGCTTTTTATTTTTATTATTAAGTACGGTTAATAAGAACGCTTTCAAATAAAAACCATACTAAATCTTTAAGAACGCTTTTAGAGCAACCGTACTTAAAAACCGTACTAATAAAATCACATGCCAATTTTAAGAACGCTTTCACATCAAAACCGTACTTAAAATTTATGAGAACGGTTTAACAAGAAGTGTGCTCATTTAGGAGTGCAACCGCTATAAGTACAGAAAGAGAAGCGTACTCCCATACATAAAAAAAGCGTACTTTGGTCCCCCCTTTTGTACTAGTGTTTGCACCCAGAGGTTCTCCGGTTCCGCAAGGATCTTCCAGAGTAATTTCATTTGAAGTGTCTTATTCATGTCCTTTCATTTATGTAGGCCTAGCCCACCATTTTTTTTTCTTTTTACAGATTTTGTCCCATCCAATCAATGGTTTATACGTGTTATACCTTTGTTCCAAAAGAACGATCTATTTATTTTTATCTACTTCTTTATGGGCATCGGTTGGTAGCATGAAACTTTGCATCAAATAGTTTGGTTTCATGGCCAAATTGAATTTGATGAGAATTGTTCGTCCCTGTTGGGATAATGAGTTTGCCATCCATTTGGTCAATTGGTTCTTTGTTTTATGAATTATGTCTCCAAATGTCATTTTGTTTACTCGACTATTTATGATTGGACATCCCAGATATTTATCGAGGGTAAGGTTATTGATGATATGTAGTATGTTTTTTATTTGTTGCCTTTGTTGGGTCGACACACCTTTGATCACTTGAAAAGCCGATTTATTGAAATTCATTTTTTGTCCCTAAATACTATAATAGTCATCTATAATTTATTTCACTTTCAAATATGATTCTGTGTTTGCTTTTGCAAAGATCATGATATCATCGGCAAATAATAGAAATGGGATTCTAGTTCCTGATCTAACAGGGTCAAAGCTATAGTTTTTCTCAATTCCTAGCATGTCCGTTGTAATTTATGTGCTAGCATTTTTGCACCTATGATGAATAGATGTTGTGAGATAGGGTCCCTTTGTCGGAGTCCTCAACCTGGTTTAAAAATTCTTGTTGGGCCATTGTTAAACAAGATCGAGAAAGAGATAGTTTTCACACATTCTTCGATCCATATGATGAATCTAGTACAAATTCTGAATTTCGCAAGTACTCGGAACAAAAACTCTCATTCCACTCTAACATAGGCTTCTTCCATATCAAGTTTATTTGTCATCAGCCTTCTTTCCCTTTCCTAGTTCTTAGGGGATGAGAAATCTCATGTGCGATAAGTACGTTATCTTGGATCACTCTGTCAAATACAAAGGCTCCTTAAAGTGGGTGGATAATTTTTCCCAACACTTCTTTTAGTCTATCGACCATAATTTTAGTGATTATCTTATATATTGTTGAGCATAGACTAATTAGTCTGTATTGGTTTGTGGTACTTGGATTTTTGCATTTTGGTATTGACGATATCAAGGAGTGGTTTATTTATTTTAACATTTTGCCAGATTCAAAGAAACCTTTAATCACTCTAATGACATGTGTCCTACAATATCTCAGAAATATATGAAGGCGTGGTTTATTTATTTTAACATTTTTTCAGATTCAAAGAAACCTTTAATCACTCTAATGACATGTGTCCTACAATATCCCAGTATTTCTGATAGAATTCAACTATCATTCTGTCTTGAAATACCTCAAATTATTTTTGGTTATTTATTTTCTAATTTAAATAAATAAGTTTTCTTTATATTATACCCACAAATTATTTTCGAAATATTTCATTTTGTTTTTAGTTATTTATGTACACAAATGGTAAATAAATTATTTTATAAGGTAAAATTACATATATTTCAAATTAAAAAGAGATTAATCTATTTCAATGCACGTAAGGAATTTAATACAACATTTTAGAAAAAAATATTGTTATACAAAATAAAATGAATATAATTAAATATTATACTCCCTCCGTTCGGCAAAACTTGTCATTTTAGGGTGTTATTTTTGTTAAAAAAACTTGTCATTGTAGGTATTTTGCCATTCACTTTACAAAAATGCCCTTTATATGATTGATGGTTTGTTAGTTGTAGTTTTCGATAAAGTAAAAAAAGAGGGTAATAATTGAGGGTAAATTAGTACATTTGTTAATTGCCTTAAAACTTGTGAAAGAAGATAAAATGACAAGTTTTGCCGAACGGAGGGAGTAGTATTTAGGGACAAAACTTCGGATATACATACTTATAAATAGGAATAGGGTTCGAACCGATGGTTTTCTATTTTTTTTTAGTTCAGGTGAACCGGGCCTATAACCACAAAATAACCGGATTGGCCATTGAACTGTTTCCTTCTTCCTCCTATTTCGGTTGTTCCACGGTAAATAGAGGGATTTTTTACCTCCCTCAAAACTTACCCAAATCTTGCTCAATTACGCAGATTTGGCTCCGATACAACCTTATACTGACACGCTTAATCCTTCTATATCTTATCTTACCTTTCTTAATTCACACAAACTGAGCGATCTCTCCTCGACACCACACTCTCGTTCCCCGTTAACGGTCACCGGAGCCACCTGCTTCACCACCGTTGGTGACCACCACTGCACCTGGAAGTCCCCAGGAGAGGTACCACACAGCCAGGTCAACCGACGCAGTTCTGCACGATGGCCAGCAGCTGCTCAAGATTCGAATCGAGCCCACTGTGTTGACTGGTTTCTGCAACAAATTCCGACCCTCCTTTCTCCCTCGTTTCTCCGCGGGATATCAAATTCTTTATTCCAAATCGTAGATCTGTAAATCTACTTTCCATTTCCTTTAATTTCAATCAATTTTGATCTCGCACTAGGAAATTATGGATGCTCAAGTAAGGTTGCGTCTGAGACTGTAGAAACTGTCGACAGGTTCTTGCGGGACCTCCCTAGGAGGTTGTGATGGTTTGTCTCTATCCGTTGATAGCACGTTTTGAAGACAACACCATGTACTACAACTCTTATTCCCAATTCATGGCCAAATTCTAAATGATTCAAGGTTTGTAGAAGCATCAAGGAGATGCAAGGGCTCAGGAAAATCCCGGATAAAGCGAAAACTGAGATGACTTGTGAGACCTCCTTCTCCCTCGTTTTTCGCTCAAACCCCTTGTTCTTTATATCAAAACAAAGCTTAGTAAGTCTTGTTTTCAAAACTTTTTTTTTTCTTCATTCCAATTTTATATGAGGGAGTTATGAAAATTTGTTCAAAGTATTGTCAGGATTCTAACCTAATCTATTCACGTGCGTTGGTCCACATTTCCGCAGCCGTAGCTCAACGCCTTCGTCCCCGAGGCAATTCCAAGAAAGCCTTTTATACCAGTGAACAGTTGGTAAGTTTTGAAGACCCAGATTCGGTGTCCCTAATTGACATCGAATTGAGGTCGAATTTACCTAGTTGTCCCTGTGTATGTCATGTAGTTTTATCAAGATGTTAACATGTCTATTTCATGGTTGATTTGGGAAGAGTCGAGACTTTGATGTCAATGACGATTTTGATCAAACTCGACGTTACATATCCGTGTTAAATCGGTAATTTGAAACAAACTTGATTTGTTGACTCTAAGCTATATCGATTTAGAGGCGAACTTGCCTAATCAAACATATACATATATGTTGTTCTGTTCAGTTTGTTGCCTGCAACATCCATGGAATTCAAATTGAGGGTGTGGTTCTTGCCTCCAATTATCAAGGTCAAACTTGATTTATCCTTATTCTTTCATGCTAATTGGTTAGACATGGAACATATCCATTTCTTTGATATTTCCATCCTTTATTTTATTTGATTTCATTTCATTTGGCATCTATGTTATGTCTTAAGTAAATAGTAACAATGTGAGGATTGTGTGTTACGATTGGAACTCAATTGAATCAAGATCAATTCAAAGTAAAACGTATCAATCAACGTAAAGCAATGTGAACCATAATGTGTAAAGTCAAGTGATAGTGATTTTGTAGAGTTAGGTCGTGGGGCGTTATTCCTCGGTCTATATGTTTCATGAAACTTATACACTTCCTGATGAGGTGTTACACAATCAAAGCAGCTATAGGTCATATCCACTATGTCAGGGTGGGACCGGTATTTATCAATATGAAGCGATTTATGAAGTTATATAAAAGACGTAAAATGCATTTCAAGTGAGTATTGAGTGAAGTTTAATATATTTATAATTAACAAATGCATTGTTTGAACCAGGTATTAGGGGACACAAGATCAACCCTTAATTGACTGTCTCAGTCCTCGGTTTAAAACTATCCGGAAGAGTCCTACCCTCTGGGTCAATTCTGGGCCACATTGAGTATCTTTTAAGCCAATACAGTTTAGACCTTATAATAATAAATAATGCATTAAATGTGTAAAGTGTGTAAATTGGTGTTTAAGCTATTTAACTTGAGGAAGTGAGTGAAGTAATGTTTTCAAAAATAGGTTCACGGTGATTACAATTAACATTGTATCATATTCCATTCGTACTCAAAGTATGGTTCCTAAATCTTTTTCTTACTCAATCCTTCGGGATTATCCGTGTCACATGAGTCGTGTTTTAAAATGTTAGTCCTTCACAGAAATATTCTCAATAATCGCATTTGGGTTTAGATTCATATCGTATTATGGTCATTGAGTCTGAATTCAGAGAAGTCCTAGTTTATCGAGCCTTCATTTGCTAGTTTTCGCGAACTAACCATCCTTTATTTGGATGGTTAGTGTCCTTCATCATGTCCGAACGCTAGGCCAATTTTTACAGGTTTATGTCGAGTCTCAAAAGAGAAGAGAAGAGTAGTTGAGAAGACATTTAAACTATCTTTAACATTGCATTTAAATTGTCAATTCCTAGATATATTGTATAAGAGTTTTATTGTTTTATTTTTGTTTAAAGTCTTCCGCTATATAACGGGTGTCTAGAAGGCAGGCAAGCCAGAGCCATCCATGTCAAAACTGAACCAAGAGAAGCAACACCAAAAAAAAAAATAAAAAATCTGGGCATGATGGGGGTTAGTAGATGTTCGTAGGGGGAGGGAGATTCTCTAAAATAAAATATAATCTCAAACTAAACCGATTCCCTTGTCCAAACAAATAAAATACAAGAATCCCTCCCGATGTAGTGGTAGGGTAATTCAGGATCGAATCCACGAGGAGGTATGTCAGCGCTTCCTAACTTGCAATCACGATCAAGTTTCGACTCTAGAGGACCACTCGATATCGAGTAGACTGGTCGATATCGACCTCAGTTCTGGTCGATTTCCAGCTAAGTTTCCTGCATAAGACATAAGCAAAGTCAACGTCGAGTTGTTCACTTGATATCGATGTCAGCACTCGATATCGACCTCTGTAGTCGAAATCGAGTCTTCAACAGAAACTGTAAACTAAGCTAATTTGCGTCGAAAAAGATGTCCGAAGAACGTAGGATGATGATGGAAGGATGGACAGAAATGAAAACACAACTTTTTATATGAATTAATAAACTAAAGGCTTCCAGAGTCGGGGATTAATGCCACAACGATAACCATGCAAGCATTATGCCAAATTCATGAAAGATGATGCATTTCCGTCAAATAACTTTCGTTACCAACTATTAGGTGATTAGAGGCTCTCGCATAAAACCTAAGAGTTACTATCCAATTTCATGACAAATCCAAATTCACAATATGATTGCTTTCGCTTCAATAATGCAAATAATGAATCTCTTCAACTTTCGCAAAGGATCATGCATAGGATAGAAGACGGAATCGCATAAAAATCATACCTTTGATGCATAAACTTACATTGCTATCGTCGGGCTCACCCCGACCCTAGAAGTGGGTGAACTACTCGCGCTTCATTATTATTGAACTCATCATCATTGAAAAGAAACTACTTGTATTAAACTTGCAAAAGAAAGAAAGTACACCGAACAAAGCCAAATCTCCGCTCTCGCTTCCCTCCAACTCAACTCGGCCCTCTCTCTCTCTACCTATTCTCTACGTGTATAACTAAAACTGATTGTTCTTCTCTAATTCTATGTTCTTGGATGATCCTAACTCAGCCCTAATGGTCTCTAATTATAGATCTCAAACCTCGCTATCCAAGGATTCGAAACTCTATCTTTATTCCTAAGATAAAACTTAAATAAAATAAAAAAATAAAACTCCTTAGGTAAATATCAAATTCACCATAAGGGATAACATGTCTGGTGTTTAATGATAGAAGATCTCGACTTTTGGATAGATGTGAAGCTTCGGATAGAATTCTATCAACAACAGCGTCGGATCTGTTTGCAGCAACAGTCGATATCGACCAGGAACCTTGATATCGACCTCTTCTTTTCTCTATCTCGAGCAGTCCTACTCGACCTCGGATTGGCACTCGACTTCTATCTTTAAACTCAATCTCGGTCACTTGATATCGACCATGTAACATCGATATCGACCTCTCTGTGTCGACATGCTCTGTTCTTCCTCTGCTCGATTTCTGGTGCTCTGTTTCACTCGATGTCGAGTCTTTAGGTCGATTTCGACTCTTCATTAGACTTCGAGTTCTTTTTCCGCACTTCTCTTTGTCCAAATTGATCTATTTTTGTCTCGATTTCTGTGAAATAACATAAAAACTCGTGTAGACCTCTATATTTCCAAATAAGCATAAACTACACTAATCTTATATTTTCCCAACCAATATGCATGTAATTATCGACAAAATGGACATAAATGTGCATAGAAAATACGACAATTTACGCGCACATAAGTAGATAGGTGTCAAACACCTTCAGTTTAGCTCAAAACACAATCATTCTTCTCAATATAGTGCACTCTCCACCCCATACTTGCACTTCTACAAATTGGCTAAAAAATACAAAAGAAAAACAAAACTAAAAACCAAAAATAAAAACTGTTTTTTTCTTTTTCTCAACATTCCTTTTTTTTTAAAGAAAAGAAAACTTACTTCGGGTTGCCTCCCGAGAAGCGCTAGTTTAAGGACTGAAGCCGACCTTCCATTACCTTCGATTGCTTGGGTCAAGGTGGTTGAATGGAAACAACCTCCTAGGTCGGATCTATGGCAGAATACTCTCTCAGTCTTTGTCTATTCACCTTGAACTCACTGGTCCGCTTGCTCCATACCTCAACAACTCCACGGGGATACATTCCTTTGACCTTGAAGGGGCCGCTCCACCTTGATATTAGCTTCCCTGGAGCCAGTTCTAGCCTTGAGCAGAAAAGTAGCACCAAATCATCTTCTTGAACTCTTTCGGGAGGTCTTCCTTTAGCTTTACTTGTAAAGACTTCGTCATGTACATGCAAAATAGATTTGGGATCCTCCATAAAGATATTCAAATCTTGAGCTACATCAGCAAGTAACTCCTTTCTAGCATCATTGACCACACTCTTTGTCAGAGCAAACTCTAGAGGGTCTCGATTGACCACTTCTTTCATGACATCATGGCCTCCATTACCTGCAACATCAATCCTGTAACACATAGACTCAATAACGGGTGGTTCTAAAGGCTTAGAGAGGTTAAATTCAACCTTCTCACCCCCTATCTCAAAAGAGAGTCCCTTTTCGTACATCAATCAGAGCCCCTACAGTGGCCAAGAAAGGCCTTCCAAGAATGATAGGAACGATAGTGTTGGCATCCATATCCAATACAACAAAGTCCACCGGTACGAAAAAGTTACCCACCTTAATAGGAACATTCTCTAAAACACCAACTAGGTGGGCAATGGACCTGTTCGCCATGACCAACTGCATCCTAACCGGTCTAGGCTCTTCTAGACCTAATACTTGCAAATTGAGAGAGGAAGCAAACTAGTACTAGCTCCCAAATCATATAAAGAATTATAATCAGGACCATGACCAAAATTGATAAGGACAGAGAAGCTACCTGGGTCCTCGAGCTTAGGTGGAAGCTTGTTCTCAATTAAGAAACCGCACTCCTTGGTAAGAAACACCGCTTGACACTCATCGAGCTTCCTCTTGTTAGAGAGGATCTCCTTCAAAAACTTCATATAAGACGACATTTGGGTCAAAACATCGGTGAACGGAATATTGACGTATAGCTTCTTCAACACCTCCAAGAACTTTCTGAACTGTGCCTCGGTTTGAGATTGAGCCCTTCTTTGTGGAAACGGAAGCGACGACTTGTAAGAAGGAGGTGACACATATGGCGGTTCTTTCATCGGTTCAATAGCTTTTTCCATTTTAGCTTCAGCTCTGTTCTTAGTCTCTTTCAGGGCTATAGACATCAGATCTTCTAAGTGCTTGCCACTTCTAAAAGATACAGCAGAAATCTGTACCTTGGGATTCTCTTCAGTACGCCCCCAGAAACTGACCAACAGGCCTAGGAGCATTGCTAGCTTGCTGAGCTACCTGTGTTTCAAGTAACTTCTGACTCTGGCTGAGATTATGCACTTGCCCTACTAAGTTTTGTACGGTGCCCATGAGCTGCTCTGACATCAACTCCATCTTACCCTTTTGATGTGGAGGGTTCAGTGGAAATCCTGGAGGCGATCCTTCAGTAGCTTGCCTGTTAGCATATGGAAAACCAGGGTGATCCCTCGCTTGGGGATTGAAGTTGTGGAAGTTTCTGTTGTAGCCTTGACCTTGGTTATAGTTGTTATTGCCCATGTAACTGACTTCCTCCTTTTGATATTCGACACCTTGGGAAGCATAGATCCGACAAGCTGAAATGGTGTGATCTAGAGATCCACAAAACTGGCATGGCACCGGTCTAGAGCCCATGGAACTCACTTCCTTAATCGATAGAGACTTCTCCAGGACTGAGCTCAACCGCTTGATTTCAGAAGCTAGAGCATGGAACCTAGCAGCTTTATGAGTTTCAACATCAACTTCATATATCCCCGATTGGCCAGGGACCTAGGTTGAGAGTATTTCCTACACCTTTTAGCTGTCTTCTCGATGAATGCCCAAGCATCTTTAGCTCCCATTTCCAAAAATTCTCCTCCAGACGAGGAGTTAATAAGCACTCTAGTGTTGTCACTTATGCCTTTATAGAAAATCTCCAACAGATTCATCATTGGTATCCCATGGTGGGAACACTCAAACAAAAGGTCCTTGAATCTCTCCCACGATTCATGGATGTTCTCCCCATCACCAACCATAAAAGAATTTATCTTCTGCCTCATCTCAACAGTATTGGTTGGTGGGAAGAACTGATTTAGAAATTCAGATGACAATTCCTCCCAAGTGGTGACAATGCTAGCAGGGATAGAGTTGTACCAGTGTCTAGCTTTCCCTGCAAGTGAGAAGGAGAATGATCGTAATAACATCTCTTTAAGAGCGACACTTTGAACTCTCACTGTATCCATCAATTCTTTGAAGATGGATATGTGCTGATGGGGTCTCTCAGCTGGAAGCCCATTGAACATATTCTGCCTTATCATATTCAACAATGCAGACTTCAGCTCAAAATTAGCGGGTGTTAAAGCAGGAAGAACAACACTTGGTTGTGGTAGATACTGAGTTGGATCCATCCGCTCTTTTAGGGTTTCCGGCCCTTGCGGTTGGCCGAGCTATAATTGTTGATTAGCTAGCTATTGTCGAAGGTCAGCATTTTCTTGATCTCTTTGAGCCATGTGCCGCTCCAGTTCTGCCAATCTGGCCATAGCGTCAGCCATCATTTCAGCTCTAGCAGCTTGCTGTTCAGCTCTTCTTTTGTGGAAGGTGCGTTCAGGTTCAGGATCAAAAGGCACTAGATCGCTAGAGTTTTTCTTTTTTCGCATTCAAAGCACAACCTGAGGCCAAAAACAAAAAGAAAAATAAAGCAAAGCAACAAAAAGAACATAGAGAACTAGTCGTCAAAAAAAGACGATCGATACTAGCACCGGTCCCCAGCAACGGCGCCACATAGGCTAAAAACCTACACCCACAAGTGTATGGGGTTCAGTTGTAGTAATCAAGTGTCGTATCCACAAGGACCGGAGGAGTATCGATTGTAAATTCGAGCTAGTTCGACCAAGTTCAGAGTAAACAAGCAAATTGAGAGTCTGTAAATAAAGTAACTAGGAAAACCAGTTAAGTGTTGAGAAATGTACATAGGGAAGGCATTTTAGGGCTAGGGATTACCAACAATGCATCGTCATCGCTTCTTTTGTGGAAGGTGCATTCAGGTTCAGTAAAGACTCTCCGTAGGTGATTGCTCAATACTAGACAATTCCTTTTTGAGTTTGCTGAGGCGAGTAGCAGAGAAATACTTTTGAAGGAAAGCTTTCTTTAACTCAAACTAAGTAGTAATGCTTTCGGGGGGAAGGTAATATAACCAATCGCTAGCCGCGTCTTTTAAGGTAAAGGGAAACACTCTAAGCATTAATTGGTCATGGGTTAGGCCTTGAGGTCTAAGTCTATCGCATACACTAGGAAAGTTTGCAAGGTGTTTGTTTGGTTCTTCCCTAGGCAATCCATGAAAATTAGGTAAAATAGTAGACCAATTTGATTTGTATTCGAACCTGGAACCCTCAGGGAGAGCGGGAAGTCTAATTGCAAGCGGTTGTGCATTCAAATTAGATTTCTTCAAGCTTCTCAGAGTCTTTTTTTGGTGGATTGATGATGTCATTATTGTTGTTTTCTATGTCTGACATCTCCTTGTTTTGATCAAAATAGATCTTTCAATCTCAGGATCAAAAGATAAAGGTGATGAATTAGAAGAACGAGTTTGAACCATACAAGAGTAAGACAAACCTAAAACAAAGGCTAAAATAAAAATAAAGATAAAAAGAATCAATGATAGAAAAATTAAAGCAAACTCTTTTTCTCCCCGGCAACAGCGCCAAGAATTTGGTGGTTCGCAAACGTTGTTAGCTTTCGCTTCGCCCAAATAGTAATAATATCCTAACATAATGCTCAAACCAATAGATTAGTAAACCAATAGATTAGTATAGTGATGAAGTCCGGAGTCGAACACAGAGAGAAACGGTTGCAATTATAATATTCCTAACAATGATTTCTTAAGACAATTGCAATAGTTTATAGCAACTTAATGACAAAATAAAGTAAATAGGATAATGATTGCAAAGTATTAATAACAAGATAGAAAAGCATTTCACATGTAATTCTCGGCACTGGTTGAGGTTTAGGGTCCTAGGATTAATTCAATAGTATTTATAGAGTATATGTCAACTTGACTAAGGTTGATTGTTCCGCAAAGATACAATCTTCTTATTGAACATCACTAAAGAATAGCATTAACGATTCAAGTTCTTAAGACCAATTGGCACATCGATTCAATGCAAATAGAAGACAAGGGAATAACCCACTCGGCCCTATGAACATCTACTCGACATAGATCAATCGATATCATCCACTACAAAGACATAGAAATATCACTAAATCCATGACTTCGTTTGCTATCGAGAAACCAACAACGGATTCATAGCATAGATGCAATTCTTAACATGGTGATCAATCATAGAAAGAAACACAAATTCATATCGATAAGAACAAGATGATAAATATACTTATAAATAACTAATTGAAATCAAATCCTCACAATTCAGTCAACCATGTCTTCGAATCACAGGCGAAACTATGAGTTTAGCAAATCATAGCCAAAGTAACGCTCATCTCTCTCTAAGTGTCTTACGACAAAACCTCACACCTCAAGCACACATATGACTGAATAATGATAGAAATAACCTAAATAGAGTCGTGCAAAATCCTAGAGAATAAGATAATAATATAATAATCAAATAGAATCTTCGGACTAAAATCGGCAATTGCTGAACACGGGACACCGGCGGGCGCCGGGTGAATAACGACGGGCGCCGTTCCATCAGACTCCGTAATCCTTCTTAGCTTCAACGTTGTGCTTCCTTGCTCCTTTGATGCTCCTTCCTTAGCCTTCATATGCTCCTAAATCATCCATTTAAGCTCCTCTAAGATCTCATCCAAGGCTGGAATGTAAAACTGCAGAATAAACAGTAAAAAGACGTAGATTCCGAACTCGAATATTTCACAAGAAAGATATAGAAATAGACCAAAACATATGCAAAACTCCTATCTAAATGCAATAAGAACTACCTATAATGCATATATAAAATATGCATTATCAAATACGGTTTTGAAAATAAGCATATGCAGAGTATAATCACACAATAAAAGCAAAAGAGAAATAATTATAAATAGTCCCTATAAGGCAAAAATCAACTCACAAGGGTTATGTTTTGCTAGATTTCAAATTAAACCTCACTATGGACCATACTTGCTCAATTATATTCTCTAATCATGCTCCAAAAATCATTTTCAAGCAATTCAATCAAATCATGGGACTTATGCAATTAAGATAAAAATAAGTTAGAGGATAAACTAAAGTAAGATGGGTATCTTTAATAACAGCTAAATGAAATGCATGATATTTTTGTGATTTTTATTTTTTTTTTAAAAAAAAAATTTCCAAATGCAATATATGAGTAAAAATAGACATGAAAACATAAATAAACATGATATCATAAATAAACATGATATGCAAACTCTGTCTATATGCAATGCAATCCCTCCCCCAAACTTAAACCTTTCATTGTCCTCAATGAGACACCAAAGACAACAAAACAAAACATAGAGGAAGAGATAAATGAAATACTCACAATGTGGTGGAAGAGTCTCTTGTTTAACTAGCAGACAGATGGGTCGAATTCAAGCATTGCGGCGGCCACTGTTTGTAAGCGGCGGCCGCTGCATATTTCTTATACTGCGGGTTCCTGCGGCGGTCGCTGCCTGCCTGCGGTGGTCGTCGCATCGGTTGCTTCTGTTTCCCTCAATTTCAATCCAATTGACTCTTTTATGGCTTTACGTGAATTGTTAGTCTATCCTAAACCAAAAGCACTATATAATGTCTAATGGAAATCCTATTATATTGAAAAGCAAATTAGCTAACTAGGAATTGAAATAACTAATTTAGCAAACTTACCTCGGGTTACCTCCCCAGAAGACCTTTCTTTAATGTCATTGGCATGACTTATTCTCAATCTCAACTCCATATCTATCAAACATCGTCATGGTCCTCAATAACCTGTCATATTCCTATGTACACATCTTACACAGGACATTATAACAAGATAAATTGAAAGTATAAAATATGGAATCCAAAAATTGACAGGAGGTAATCGTTGTGTTTCCTATCAAAATATAACTCAAACCTACAAACTAGTATAGCAAGTAAGTAAGAGGTCGATCCCACGGAGAATCAAGTATTTCCAAGTAATGTATATTTACCAATTAGTAGAAATGGGGGTTTTTGGGTGATGAAATAGAAAGAAAACAAAATAAACTATAAAAAAGTTATGCAAAACAATTTAGATAGAATAGTTCCAGTTACAACTATCCACTTTATTTTGTTGAGTTGATATCGCAACTTCCTCTTGTCTTTTAAGTTTTCTATGAATGTCCTTGTCCCGACCTAATTTAGTTTCTAGTCCAACCAGTCCTAGAAACCCTTATCTCATTAGGGTCCCTAAAGAAGGATTTAACACAATCAATAGCTTTAAGTTCAGATATTAACCAAGGTATTTGCAGTCCTTAAAGAGGGATTTAACAACACTCCAACTTCCTACCTATCCAATTAGTTCAACCAACCCTAAAGGGATAAGTTTGCTACTTGGGTTAAGGATCACAATCAGGAATCTACAAAAACCTAGCAATTGAATTGATTCTACCAAGTTGATTAGGCAAGATAGAATAAAACAATCAAACATTCAAGCACAAAGAAGTCAAAACATTCAATATAGGAAATAAGGAACAAGATTCAGAAACTCACAATTTAATCCAAACAAAGCTTCAAATTGCAAGTAGAACGAAGAGAGTTTAGCCGACCATGGGAGACATCGCTTTCAAACTAAAGTAAATTGTCTTGAATCTCTAATCTAATATAATCTAATTGTAAAAACTGAATGAAAACCAAGGGCTAATCCCTTCATGTGTAATAGAAAGAGTCGGCAAAACCAAGATAGATAAAATAAGGTTTAGATAGAATAACACGTGCTGCATCATATCTTTAGAATAGCTGCTGACGGGACATGCCGCGGCCACCGCACACTTGCCACGGCCGCTTCCTGACTATATCTCAGATTTCTTGCAGAGTGCATGCCGCGGCCGCCGCACAAATACTACGGCCGTTGCATATGTCATTCACGTAAAATGAAGCTCGAATTTGCTCTTTTCGTCAACATAAAAGTTATAGCTCTCTAAAAGAGCTTTCTAACGCATAGTTATAATTTTCAATCGGACAACTGAGGCCTACAGAAAGTGCAAAACAAATTCAACTTGTCAAGCGACAACTTCTGCAGACTTGTTATTCGTTTATGCTCTCTTCTTCTTCTCAGGACCTAGTTAGATCTTCATTTAAGCTTCTTCGATTAACTTGACTTTCTCATCTAATGCGTTATCAACCCATGTCTCATCCTCGGATCCACATTTACCTAAAATAATCAATAAAAACATGTAGATTCCGACTCCAACAATATAGAGAGAAAATATGCAATTTATACTTAAATCATGCATGTTATGTACCTTAACTAAGCTAAATGTAACCTATTATGACTATATAAATGCGTGCTATCAGGTATACTCCATACACTCAGATTGACATTGTATTAACTCAAATTATGCAAAAGAGAGAAGAAAAATAAATCTGAGCTATGCCTATTAAATTTAGGCAGCAACCACACCAAGAAGCATCAGATACTACAAGATCATGTAACAAATACGAATAAAAGTGCAACAATACATATTAGCTCAAAGAGTAGGTGGTTAAGCAGGGAATGAATCAGATTTATAAGCAAATAGGAATTTCATAACATATACTAACATGCCCCATATATGCAGCTTAAATTGAAACCAAATATCAAAGGATAAAGGATCAGCAAGAACACATTATCAACAAGAAATTAAGGGAAGCATGACAACTCATCTAACTCCAAGTCACATAAGACAAGGAATAAGTGCTACAATTATAGAGATGCCCCCCATTAATTAATATGAAATGGGTAGCTTCATGATTTTTTATTACAATTTTCTTATTCCTGTTTGCCATACTCAATATATTAAGTTGTTTAGAGATAAGATCCATGTTGCTTGGGCCATCCCCCCATCTAGGTTCGTAAGTTTTATTCTCCTATTCATAAGATCATCAATCCACATAGCATTTGTTCAAGCATTTGCAACATGTCAAAAAATTTCCTTTAAGATTCATTAGAAGGCCATAATCGAGAGTCACATACTTTGTTATGGCATCTTTTATAACAATTAAGCAATTTCTCTAAGTGAAAAGGAAGAGACATGGATTTGGATCTTAAAGATGCTACAAGTGATTTCAATTAGTTCAAAACATTTAGTAGCTATGGTCACAAGATGAAAATTCAACTCAAAGCTAATCCATTCAATGAAGCATAAAAAGGCATCAGCAAGATAAATTCAAACACAACACCGTGTCATTTCAATCTTATGGGTGTAGAAGGTTAATCTAGTTCAAGTAAGCTCAGAGAAATTCTTCATTGTAATCACATCATAAACAAGAAACAAAACGAATTCATGACCCTAAACGGAGCATATCACCATCCAACACTCAGATTTAGAAAACAAGAAATCAAAAGATATTGTGTTGTCCATAAAAGAAAGGCTCCAGAACTTGTACGATATAGATTGTGCAATGAAATCAAAAGAGAGGCTCCATAAAATTAGGAGCAAAACAAGAAACAAAACGAATTCACACTACTAGAAATATATGATTTAACATCGGGTAACAACCGATATCTTTCAAAAAAAAAATCGATGTCTATGTGGGTGATGTAAAAAGTCAAAAGTTTTTCACATCGGCTATAACCCGATGCCTTTGTATATTATAATATCGTTTATATTTTTAAACCAGATGTCTTTGTTATCCTATAACATTCATTATAAAATATAACCGATGTTATAATATACAAAGATATCGGGTTATAGCCGATGTGAAAAACTTTTGACTTTTTGCATCACCCACATAGACATCGATTTTTAATTTTGAAAGACATCGGCTATTACCCGATGTTAAATCACATATTTGCAGTTTTTTTTATTATCGTAGCCTATGCGGGATTTGAACCCGTATCTTTGTGTTTAAACACAACGCTCTACCATTTGAGCTAATAGGCTATAAAAGCAAACAACTGATATCATATAATGATATGGAGAGAAACAAACCCAGAACCCAATTCCTTAAGATGCAAGTGACGATTAAATATTACAACAACTACACACATCCATATTACTTGACAGAAGCATGATGATGAGGATGAGAGGTAGAATATATGCAAAATAATCTTGCTACTTAAGTGGAATCAACAAGTTCAAAACAAGTTGCAAATTAACTCACCTGAATATTGTCCAAGTTCCCTTTGGAAAAAAAATTACTAAGCCACCAAAACATAGAAACTCTCCTAGATGGAAAGAGAATAAAGATTCATTCAGTCTATACATGTAACTAACAATGCACTTCTCCAGACAGTGTCATCACTCATGGTTATATATAACTTTTACGTCAACCGATTAGCGAAAATTGCTATTAGCCGGTGCTATGACGGATAATTGAATCATCAAGCACAAAGTACCAAACTTTGAATCAAGATATCACACACCACTACACTAGGCCACACTCTAGATGAAAAAATCAGTGGTTAATTTAGAGAACAAAGAGACTCTTCGGCATGGACTTTCTTTTATGCCTGTAGAATTGATTGAAGATAAGACCTCAATGATGGCTTGGCAGAAAAATCAACAGCAACTTACGGTTACACCAGCATAAAATTCAAAAGATTAAAACAAATAATAACTACTAAAGGAAACAGGTCTAGACTCTATAGTGAGAAGAAACGTTTAATAAGTGTATTTCAGCAATCTAAGAGAAACATCCACAAGGTTGCACACAAAATCCAGTCATCAGAAAGAAGAAGGCATTCAATCCAGTCATCAGAAAACTCTTACAAGTCACATATACATCCTTTGAATACCATCACTGACATGATTTGAACTAAAACAATAAAAGATCTTTACATACCTGAAACTGTAATCCAATCTATAAGTTGTGAAGGAAGGATTAGTCCTTCCCTGCAATGACAATGTACAAGTCGAACCATATACCACCACTTAAAATGTAAGGAAGGCCCCTTCCTATCAAGCAAACTTGATGCTGAATCGCTCTTTAGCTGCTTAACCAGAGTAGAGATAGCTAATAGAGCATAAGTACGGAGGGACAGGGACATGACGATCCCATAGGTCTGCTTTTTTCCCTCAAGGAAAAAACAATAGAGAAACTGAAATCAGCAATGACCCAACACAGAACACCTTAATGCGACATATAATGCTTTTTTGTCGTTTTGTGTTATGTCAATTTCTTAAAATTTTCCCAATTGTTGATCCCTCCAATTTATGTCATGGACAGGGGTTGCAGACAATGACTAATAAAGTAAAAACAAAAGTATAACAAGACTAGCACATTCAATTTCTAAATATCAAGCAAAGAAAATGATAGAATAATCAGTCGCATTAGGATAAACGTATCTAGACTCACTAACCTGATTAAGATAAGTTACTTTGATAAAAACAAGTTACTCTAAGCAATGGGACACTGTTTTTGATGAGAACTTTGGAAAGGGATTTCATTCGATAATCACGAGGAACATTATCAGCCAAAGCATGCAGGCTCTTCTTATATTGATAAAGGCCCTGGAAACAGGAAAGGGGGGAACATACAAACTCAGAAAATTTTCAACTTTAGAAGCAACAATCACGAAAAGTTTAAAAGACAAATCAATGCATTATGCTCTTATATCAGTAATAACAATAACAAAGTATTAATTGATCAGATCAGATAGAAATGAGCGCATCAGGTCCACGGGAAAAAAAAGGAGAAAAATGAGTACTAAATAGGATTAGGAAATATGCAGGAAAAATATAGCAAAAAATTCATCAAGGCTTGAGTTACTTGAATATCTTGGGATTTGTTTGGCACAATGTGCTTACTGTGGATAAGGCGCTTATATGATGACTTACTGAGAATGAGCTTATTTGTGTTGATAAGGAATAAAACAACAAAACTAGCATATGTTGATTACCTTTTATCATTTTAATCCCTTTTGAAAGATATTTAGAGTCAGTTTCCTTCAGAATAAAAGATCGGTTGCTTAGAATGAGAGATGTTTCGATGCCAGAACCCATTAGGCTGCCACTAATAACAGCGACTTTTTTCACGTGCCTTGGTTTTAACCCAACATCAGTTACACCAGGTACCTGACAATAACGCATATCAGGCAACTGTCTTTGAGAATAGGCAAGCAAGGGAAATTTGCTAAGTATAATTCATAGAGTTGGAGGGTAGCTTCTGATATAGTAGCATTTTTCGAACGTAACTCAGGAAATGGAGGATGGTTCAGTGACATAAATAATGTGCTAGAAAATTAATTACCTTGGCTGTCATACATTGGTTGAAAAAGAAATGCACTAGGCCTTTTGAGGCTCCTCTATCACTTTTACTTCCTATAGGAGAATAAAGAGTTCCAGATCAGTAATGTTAAGAGAAACAAAGATCAGGGGAAAAAGAGAGAGAGACAACAAAACTCTTTCAGACCTCCCATTTCAGGAATCATTCCAAGTGACAATGAACTGATGATCAAAGAGCATAAACCATGATAACAGTAAGTAAAAATGAACTGATGAATTCTACCATGGATTGAGTATACTTACAATGTCAACACGAATAGATCAATTAATAAAAATATCAAAAGTTGGAACTGACTTTGTGCATTGCGAACTAGGATCATCTCCATTGCAACCTAAAGAAACCAAGCATATGAATTGACTATACATACATTAAAAAGCAGAAAGAAATCACACGAATAAAGAAAAATGAGCATGCCTTTTTGATAGGGTGGGAACTGATTATAATGCAAATTATAAATTTGATAAGTATGAAATGGAAATAGATATTACCTTTGTAGATTGCAAATGTTTGCTCGGTGTAGCCAACAGATTTGCAATGGAGAATCAAATCTTAAGCAGAAACTCGTTCGGAGACAAATAAAATGGAGATAGAAGTACTGTTAGTTTTTGCCCCGTCCAACTGTTAATTGACAGATAAAATGGAAATGGAAGGAACAAAGAACTTAAACAAAAAGTCATTCAGAGAGAGAAAAAGTGGAGAATTTAGACCTCATCAATTTCTCTAACTCTATTTTACCCAATGCATCTAATCGAATACCGATAATATGAGCCCAAAATTGCTAATCAACGAATCTGAAAAACATATGCCAGGTAACTTTTGACGAATCATGAATACAAAATACTGTGTTCTACTTAATGTGTCAATATGTAGCATAGAAGCCCGACACAAAAAAATGTTGGACAGTTTCTCACTATAATCCAAAGAAAACTTGGAAGCTTCAACTATTACAAGCATCTTGCTTAGAACATGTAGATGAAAATGTCATGTATGTTCATGAGTGATAAGCAAAAAATCTCTATCAAAAGTATATGCTTGTAGCTTGCCCAAGAAGATACATATAAACTCAATTAATGTAGCTGAACACTCATCTCTCGTTTGGTCTTCTGCATATCTAGACTATGTACTATCTCTATTGGAATGGTACATAATAGCTTTTCAATATAGAAATTTTTCTAAATGATGAGACCCATAAACAGTTAATCACTTGACTGTATTAGCATCTTCACATGAACTACCATTCACTCGAGGGAAATTTTCCAAGTGAAATGAACACTTGACTTCCCAACAAACTTCGTTGAATCTAAAAAATCCTATTTCATGCAGTAAAATGGAAAGTGTAATTCGTGGAATACAGCACATAAACACTTTTCTCAATGGACATTACATAGTTCAATATATATTAGTTCTGACACAATGAAAATTCGAAAATCAACAAAACTATCACGATGCCATATTCATACAATACATGTATGCAACATTTCTTGATAGGAACAAGCAGGATAAAAAAACGGAGAAAATTCAAGGAATACAAATAGCATGCACCTTAGTGTCTAGAAAGGATACATATTACCAGAACTGCAACCAAGTAGCATGCACCCATGTGAAATATGGGACAAATCATAAAAATAATTGAATTTTAGCATGAGGATGTGATATTTCTACATTATACAGGGAACTTGGGATAAAAAGGTGGCTAAAATGAAATCCAGCAGCAACTAACTAAGAACATAATCTAGTGGCACTTGAGAATGCTCAGACTACTATAAGAACCAACAGTAAGACCTAGTGATCTACCATCCAAACCTTATCCATCAATTACATTAGACACATAAAAGAGCGAAACACAGGTTCCATAAACAAAGAAGTTTCTTAGAAGCTCTTCTATCCCAATTCTTGACAAATGTAACAGCAAATATTACCTTTTTTTTACAATTGCAGGAATTTGCAGTTGATACTACCAAGTATTTCAACCGCACTTTTCACATAAGATCTGCTGCAAGTAGATGTCAAATAAAAGGGCCTTCTTTCTTTTCCTTTTGAGTGGCCTAATGCATACAATTAGATTGAAAAGGGCCTGCAATAGTGCAATCTATGATTACTCTTCCTGGAATTCAAGATCAAGAGATTGATTTCATCCAAATGTTAGATGTTGAACAAATAGCATTATTAATTGAATTGATACGTCTGGCTGAAAATCTGAACAACAACATATAACATTCATTCAAAGAAGTAAAAAAAGGAAACACCAAGAGAATCTAACAATCATATTGATGCTGAACAGGTTACACATCAAACAAAAACTGTAATCTGATCCGAAAATGGATCAAAAATCGTCTTCCTTCAGCCTGAAAACACAAATTCATCATAGATTGCACTATTGCAGGCAAGTAGGCAAAGTAATACATCAGCCTAAAACCCCTGTGAAAGACCTTCATTCGAAAATTGACAATCAACAATCAATTGAATACAAAAATCAAGAGGTTTAAGCAAATTCGAGTTTGAATCCAAAAGTTTCGAACCCTAAACCCAAGAATTGGGATACTAAACCCTAGAATCCAAAATTTTCAAATCGTAGAGAGGAAAGAGGATACATGTGTTACCTCGGAGGCGCTGCAGTAGTTGCGTAGTCAGAGAAGGAAGGAGAAGGCCATCAGCGAGGTGTCGGACGAGGCCAACAAGCACAGGTGCAATGATGGAGATTTTGCGGGGGGGGGGGGACTTCGGTGCTATATATTGAGACAGATAGAGAGAGCATGCAGCCGACGACAACTCTAGGGAGAAGAGGGTGAGAAGAGGGTGGTTAGGGTTCCGGCGGGGAAGCAGACCAGAAGAGGGAGAGAGAGATACCAGAGAAGAAAAGGTTCCAGTGGGCTCGAGCGAGACGAGAGAGACGATAATGAAATGGATTTTGTCATCGTTGAGGAAAGAGCTGAGAGATGGGAACGAGAGCGAAGAAGGGATTCCTCCGGAGAGACTACATCCCCACCGGAGCCACCCTCGAGTTCGAAAGCCGGCGAGATTGGAGGAGGAAGGGGTTGATGGTGAACAGGAAGGAATCGTCCGCGGTCGCGAGTTTGGATTGAGAGAAAAGGGCAGCTGAGTCGGGATTTGGAAGTGGAATGAGGTGGGAGTTCTGGAAATGTGTTTTACTTTTTCCAAGTATATGCCTTTCTTTTTCTTTTGTAAACTAAGTATTTGATATGGGCGGGATTTCACGTAATTCATATTCCAATCCGCGCCTTCTAAATTTTTTTTAAAACACATATTTAACATCTGTCAAATAAATGGGACGATGTCTATACTTTTATTTACATCGCAAATTTAGAAACCGATGTTAAAAAAATTGTTTAACATGGCAGGTTTTTCTGACTGATGTTAATGAGCCGATGTTAAATAACAGAATTCTAGTAGTGTCATGACCCTAAACGAAGCATATCACCATCCAATACTCAGATTTAGAAAACAAGAAATCAAAAGACATGGTGTTGTCCATAAAAGAAAGGCTCCATAACCTTTATAATGTAGATTGTGCAATGAAATCAAAAGATAGGCTCCATAAAAGGAGCAAAACAAGAAACAAAATGAATTCATGACCCTAAACAAGAAACAAGAGCATCTCACCATCCAATACTCGACCTTGTTCGGATAGCTATGAACATTTCCACATGTAGTTTTTAGAACAAATTAGGCTTTTTCACATAAAAAACTCGTCTTCTCCTTTACTTCATTCCTAACAACGTTGAAAAAAAGGAACAGGAATTAAAATTCAGAACAAATTTAAGCAAACCCTAGAGTCCCCTTTTAAGAAAAATCAAGCACCCTAAAGGGTTTTAGGAAATTACCTAATAATGGATGTCGGAGAGCTTGTTGGGGATGAGTATCGACTGTAGGTGAACGAGCAAACACAACAAATGCATGGGTTGTATGGAGAAGACCGCAAACACAGGGAACGAGCACAATGAATAAGCCCAAGGAACGGCCAATCAACGAGCATCGGAGACGAGTACAAGTGACGGTGAGCTCCCCGCCACCGGCGCCGGGAAGGCTTAGCTCCAGCGAGCTTGGATCTGGAGAGTATGGAACTGGGGGGGGGGGGGGGGAGAATACTCCTGTTACCCGTACTTAGGCTATGTTTGAAAAAGGAAGGTTTATTTGGGAGGTGGAGTTTTTTTTGGAGGGGAAGGTTTTTTTTTTAGATTATTGAGATGTGGAAGGTGCAGATTTTTTAAAAAATAATTTTGTAAAAATGTTGAATGTTGCTCGATAGTTATAAGGTTTAGAAAATGTTTTTGTGATAAAAAGATAAAAATATTCTGCTTGAATTGAATGTCTTGGCGTGTGCTTAAAAAAAAAAATTCTAGCGCCAAAACTCTCAAAGCTTGCCCCCTCCAAAATTTGTTTTTCATGAAAAATAACCTCTTGTTGCAACTTCTAAAACTCCCAGAAAAGCTCTCACCAAACACAATAGCTTCAACTTCTTTTATACGGTATTTGGAAACCCCCAAATCTCCCTAAATCTACTATCAAACACACACTAATAATTCCCTCAAGAAGCTTTTCTCCTATAAAATGACAATCGACACAGATAAATTTGTTCAAAACCAAACACAAAGGACAAAAAAATCTAATGTTTTAACAATGGTACTTTTTTAGGTAAACAATATTGTACTTGGGAATGATAGGAATGATAAAAATACACTTAGCAGGTAATATTTTCAAACGTAATTCAACCACAGAAGAATTAAAAAATGAAGATCATCACCAACCAACCAAAAGTAGTCCACCAAACACCAATACAAAAGGTAATCTCCGGAATTCCAAGACCCTAAAGCAATTCACACTATTTAATTTTATATATAATGTTGATCGCCAACCAAATTTGTAGGTAATTCATGTTAATCAATTAATAATTTAATTAATTGTTGGTCACATCATTTACTTTGACAAATCTTAGCCCTCCCTTCTCCATAGGTCGTCGTCCTCGTCAGCTCGTCTCATGTAGGAATTATGTTTTACATATTTTTTTAAATACACAATCAGCAAGAATTGAGGTTTAGATTATCTCGATCGGTTACTTGAGAAGAAATTAAAGCTGAGTTATAAGTTACAAACTTCCTCTATAAATAATTTTGTCCATTCATATTATTGTAATTTGATCAGTTGAGTCATGAAACACATTCTTTCAAGCTCTCTCTTGCTCTCTCTTCTTCTTTCTCTTGGTTGCAGGAGATCACCTGATCTCGTTCTCACGAAAAGAGGAATTCAACATCTGTAGCCATATAATTAATTAAATACTCCTGAAACTTTATTAAAAGTTGAATTTGTCAACATATATGTACCAACCTCAATCCTATGGTTGAAAGTTTGAAACTAATTGTTTACTAAAATTAAGTTATAGAATTCTTTATTTACTTGAAAAATAATAGTCATTTAAAGTATGAAAAATAATCGACCAAGGCATGGAGGATGTCATGCTATGCTATGCATATATTATCTGTATTTGTGGCCTCATTTTACCTAATATTAGGTTTTTTTATATTTGGATTTTAATTTATGGGTATGTACAAGGATAGACACAAATCTTACAAATTTTAGTCTCGTAGAATGTCAAACAAAAATAGTGAACACCGTCCCGTTTCTATCCCGTAAAAATTATACGTAATAAGAATTCTTCATCCCGTAAGCCCTTGTGGTTCCGGTATACACAAACCTTATCATGTACGCAGAAATTATTCGTTTGTTTTCTCATTATTATATATTCTTCTATTTTCACAATTATTCACCTATAACAATGTAATTATTCGTTTACAAAAAAATTGTAAAAAATATAAGTTTCTTTCTAACGAATAATCGCGAGTACAACCGAATAATTTCATTTCAACGAATAATCACCTAATACTACTGAATAATCAAAAGTTAATTTTAATCTCAACCATTGATCTTTTTAATTCAATGGCCCAGATTTGTTAATATGATACATTATAAGAGTTATGTACATATGATCTATTATGTGTGTATGTGTATATATATACCAATTCATTACCCATGCTTTGCACGAGTTTGTCAATATTATATAAATTTTGATTAATAAATTAAATACAATAATTTTTATTATCCTATTTTTAATAGAAAATATTTTAAAATATATATAGGCCAAATTTGTACTTGAACCTTCAAACTTGTATAAATTTAATTTTCATAATATCTAACTTCCTCGGAGCTAATAATAAGCATATCCAATATTAACTGATTCTGAATTGATTTGAAATTAAATAACTCGTTAAAGAGAATTTGCGCAGTTTGACAAATGTCATATCTAGCCATGTCAACCACCATCACAAATCAGCCTAAAATTTCATTAGTTGAAGTTTCATAATTTTACTTGTACTAAACAACTTCTAAAACACACATTTAAAATTTTAAAAATTAATGTTTATAAAAAATCAAGCAAGATATCCATTGAGTTAAATAGATATATATATAGAACAATTCATGTGTCTCACTCATCCTTTAAAAAGAAAATATTTTATGAAGTAACATAGCAAAATATAACGACTTCAAATAAAAATATTTAATTAAAAGATATATAGGAATTATATACCAGATATCTAATAAGATACTCCCTCCATTCGGCAAAACATGTCACTTTACTATTTATGCATGCTTTTTTAGGGGATAAAAACTATATAAAATATCTAATTTTTTAATAATTTTTTTTAACAATTTCGTAGTTATTATTAATAAGTACAAACTTGTTAAAAAAATTTATAAAAAAAATAAATATTTTATATAGTTTTTATCATTCTAAAAAAGCGTGTGTGAATAGTAAACAACATATTATGTCGAACGGAGGAAGTAATATTGAAGAGTATCAAGAAAGTATATAATGAAAAGCAGAATGTCTAAATGACATAGCTTCTAGGCACAAAATGATAAAATCATATATATACATAGAAAATATTAAGTTCTACTATGCTCTTTTTTCATACTTACAAAGGGTTGAAATTTTTATTTTAAACTCCCTTCAAAAATCTAGTTTTAGGATGTTACGAGACTATTAAAATACAAATTTGATTCAAATTATTCTTCATATTTATATGAATTTCATAGTTACTTTTAAAAAGAATGCTATCTTGACAAAGTTAAAGGAGAAAGTCATGTTAAATATAAAAATAAGAAAAAAAAAGTATCACCTAAATGAAAAAATACCAATTAGATATATTAGAATTTTTTTTCGAAATATTCATAAATAATTAAAAATAATTACGAAAATATTCAAGCTTTCAAAATAATTACAGAAATATTCATTTTTTTTGCAGGTGGAGCAAAAAAACGCGGACCCAGACCGCGTTTTATTCATAGAGCAGGAGAGAGAATTGGCGCCTGGGTGGATGTTTGAAATTTACGAAAGAAACGCGGTCCCAGACCACGTTTCTACTTTAAAATAAAATAAAAAATGGAGAATAAAAGCAGTTGCCTACCTGGCACTAGAAACGCGGTCTAGACCGCGTTTCTAGTGTTGACTGGGAGCCCACCAACTGCAGTTGCTGACTGGGCTTTGACACAAAAGAGAAACGTGGTCTGGGACCGCGTTTCTCTGTTCGGATTCCAGAAAAAAAAAAGTCAAAAAGGGGAATAAATGTGGTTGTTGACGGTTGCACATAAAACGCGGAGCAGGACCGCGTTTTTAGTGCGTTAACCATAAAGAAACCGCCCCACTCCTCCATCTTCATCTTCTTCGTCCGTCCGGCGGTTTCTGTTCGTCTTCGAGGTCGAACACCCACATGCGTTCTTCTTCGTCCTTCTTCGTTCGTCCGGCGGTTCCATCATCAAAGGTTATCCGTTGGCCTCCTTCTTCGACTTCGATCACACAAACATCTTCAAGATTCGAGGTTAGTTTTTTTTTGTTTGAACGATTTTAGATAGGTGGTTTATATGGGTTGTTGTTTGTTTTAATGGTGTGGTAATTGTGTGTTTGTGATAGTAAATCGAGGTTAGTGTGATTTATTTAAGTATTTTGTGTGTTTTGAACGATTATGGATTAGGAGATGAAATGTTAGGGGTTGTTGTTTGTTGAATGTTTGAGGATGTTGATTAATTAGTGATTATTATAGATCTGAAATCTTATGATAGTTGTAGATCCGAAATTGTGGGATGATTATAGTTGAAACAATTAAATTGTATGAATATGGGAGGAGAATATGTTTTATGCGGCATGAAATAATAAGGGAGTATATTTAAGTGGCATGATAGATTTGATAGATTCTGTATAATAGGACAATAATAGATTCTATATAAGAAAAAAAATTATAAGAGTAGAATTTAATTAAGTTAAATATATATAGAGGAGAAGACGATGTAAATAATAGATTTTGATTATTAAGCGAAGGTAGGTTAAATAATTTTGAAATGCATGATAAAAAAAATAGATTCAGTATGTAATTTATTTGTGATTCTGAACAAATTAAGTTCTTTGTTTAGGGAGGCAAAAATGGCAATGCAAGTGAATCCCGGTCCGCTGGTGAATGAGGTGCTCCATAGACAACATCTTCATAGGTCAACTGATGTGTGGAATCGGGAGGAATATGTGAGTATTGTTTTCATAGCTTTCTGCTTTGCCCTCCAGGCTTTCATATATGACACACAAATCACATATCTTTTAGATAAATGCTCTTGTATGGCACTTGGCTTCGTGTCTTGATCCTTGCGAAGAAACCCAAGAATCTCACCTCTAATGAAACTTGAGGTGGCGTTACGATTATCCAACTGCAAAACCTCTCCAGCGCAATTGGTTGCATGAGGCCCATTGTAATTGACGACCATCCACATATCAACAGTTCGATCAACACGACGAGCAGATAGTCTCCATGTGCATCCACAATTGTCCTTCCTATCACAAACAACCGTGTACCATTCTGGACTCGCCTTCTTTGTCCTGTATGGCTTACTCATACGCACAAAATACTCGGTCAAATCACATTTCAGCTCCTCCAGCGAGTTGAACATTTGTCCGTGAAAAAACTGTCTTCCATCATCTAATGGGACGTGTGAATTTATCCCTGGCCAAGAAGTTATTATCATTGGATCAACTTCAACTATATTCTAGTTGGGATTAGAGGCCTCGCCCCTAATCGCCGCCTCCCTAGTAGCATCATCGTCCTCTTCAGAATTATCCAAGTCGTCTTCGTGATCAACACCAAGAGCGTCAACATAGATCTCACTCAGTTGTTCAAACCCTTGCTGAGGTGTGTTGTTATGCTCATTCATCCTATATTTTCATTAACATTAAGTTAGTTCATCAACAAATATTAACTAAAAAATCCTACAAGTTCAACAAGTTCTTCATGATAACAAAGACAAGTTCATATAAATCAATATAACTCCAACAACAATAAAACCATTATATTCTTTAGCATATAATCTTACATCTTACTCACGATAAAGATTCAAAACACATAATCTTACATCTTACTCACAATAATAACTACTTAATCCTGCGATTTTTTTATTAAGGATTCAAAACACATAATCGATCTTAAGCGCAAATACGAGAGAATGAATATTAAAGATTTCAAACATCTTAATCATTCAAATAAGAGCGAAAAAAGTCTAATAAGAGAGTGAAACTAACCTTAACTAAATCTTTAGGCAACAATGTGAGAGTATATAGATTGAATATTTGATAGTTTCAACCGGTACTATTTTGAGAGCTTCATGCGAGAGAAGCAAGAGCAAAGGGACAATGAATAGGAAGGGATGAAGCTCAGGTTTGTATACACCTAAAAATGCGGACTAAGTCAGCGTTTTTATGCCCCAAATTCCCCTAACCTAGTAGGGGGAATCGTTGTGGAGGGTTATGGACAACAAAAACGCGGTCTAGCCCCGCGTTTTATTTGTAATAGCCTTAAAAGAACCTTTGACCATTTTTTTCTGTAACCAACAGAGAAACGCGGTATGGGACCGCGTTTCTCTATGGTGTCCCATCCGACTCAGCAACTGCAGTTAGTGGGCCCCCAGTCAACACTAGAAACGTGGTCTGAGACCGCGTTTCTAGTGCCAGGTAGGCAGCTGCTTTTATTCTCCATTTTTTATTTTATTTTAAAGTAGAAACGCGGTCTGGGACCGCGTTTCTTTCGTAAATTTCAAACCCCCACCCAGGCGCCAATTCTCTATCCTGCTCTATGAATAAAACGCGGTCTGGGTCCGCGTTTTTCTGTTCCACCTGCAAAAAATGAATATTTCTGTAATTATTTTGAAAGCTTGAATATTTTCGTAATTATTTATGAATATTTCAAAAAAAATTCGATATATTATGATTATGAATGAAAAATGGAAATAGAAATTAAAAATAATTTGCTTTAAAAAAATATGAAACAAAGAACAACACAAATCATAACTACAAACACAAAAAACCAAATAAATCACTAAAAAGAAATTATTCTAAGTATTAAACTACAACCAAATGCATTGTGATTAAATGGAAAAAATATGAATACATATACCTTTTTTATATATATAAGAAAAACATTCTCATGAATTATTAGCTAATCAATTATGTTATTTTATTTTTTAATCAGGCTTAGGTGAAAATGGATGCATTGTAAATTATTGACAAATAATAGATAAAAAAAACTAAAATTTCGAGGAGAGATTCTTAACAAATTTGAAAAAATTATGGATATGTATAAAAAACGAAAAAAAAGGATTAAGATGTGGCATTAAGTGTTGATGTGGTAAAATGAAATTGGTAAAATAATTGGAGTTAAAACATTGCATAAGAACTTGACAAAATGGCAAAAAAAGTTGTTATTTTAGTATTGTGTGTATATATGTGTATGTGTGTGTTTGTGTGTAGGGAGAGGTTAAAGTGTGAAATACTTTAAGGTGTAAAATTTCTTAAGGTGTAAAATTTTGTCTTTTAGTGAATTAACACCGGGTCTGATTTAAAAAAAAAAAAAAAAAAGCCAATTTGGCCCAAAACATTTCCTCTCTCTCCTGAGCCCCTCGATGCCCTCTCCATCCCTCTTTGCTCCTACGTCGGCCAATCCATCTCCGCTGTGTTCGGCCTCCTCGCCTCCATCCAGCGCCCCGATCAGGCTTTTCGACCGCCGCCGCCACTAGGCTCTTCTCTCTGTCATTCATGTTCGAGCTCCGCTCCCATGGAAACGACACCTTCTTCTTCCAATTTTGCTCTCAGTCGTGTCTTCTCCCTGCCTCCTCCATCCTCGTGCACTCTTCAATCTTCATCTCAGGTAATCAATTCTCCAGTCATCCTCTCTGTAATCTTCAATCCTAGTTCACGTTTACCTGATTCATTCCCCTCTTAAATCGATGCTTTTCGTTCCGATCAGTCTATGTACAGTAATCAATTTTGATTAAAATTGGTGCTAGCTTGGAAAGTTGTTGAACTTATTTGTTTCGTTCTACTTCTTTTGCGTTTGGTTCTTGCTTTATAGTGTTAGCATTTGGACATTTTTTGGGTTTCGAATCTGAATCTAATCGTTATTGTTTAGGGTTTCGGTATTGTAAACTATGATGAAGGCGACATTTGAGGCTCTGTCGAAGGGTGGCTTCAATTTTGATCTGTGCAAGAGAAATTAAAGTGAGTTCTTGATCAATTGAAGTGAGTTTCTAAAAGTTTAAGTTATTGAATTAGATCCCATCACTTGGTAGTTACCTCTTTGAAGTTACCTTTTTTTGTGTGTGTGGAGAGAATGGTACAGGGAAAATTTTATGAGTAAAACTCTCGATCTATATATATGCTACAACTAAGAACAAACATAATTGCAGTTACCTATGGGATGTCTCCTATTTTAATGTTGTTATACGGGCAATTCTCGAGCTGAAATATTAATTATGTTATACATGCATTTTTAGCCTCTTGCGTATGCACAAAGATGTGTTATTTGCTTGATTCTTACAACAATGATATAATATTTTTAGCCTATTAGCTCAATTGGTAGAGCGATGTGTGTATGTATAAAGATGTGGGTTCGAATTCCACCACCGCTGGGGGGCTTCGCCCCAGGACCCTCGATGCATCACCGGTCAACAATGATTCAAGACACATTGACAATAATCTTAATTGTGCACTTTATATTATTATTCATACACATCGTCATTTTATTCTTGCACTTTATCATTTTATTTATGCACTTTATAATCTTAATTATGCACTTCATAATCTTATTCATGCACTTCATATTATTATACATACACAACATAAAATTATATTTGCACAACAAAAAATACTTAAAACGAAAAAAAAGAAACTATTATATTTGCACAACATAATATTATATGTGCACAACATCAAGTTATATTTGCACAACAAAAAGTGCCGACACAAAAAAAATGACTCGGGAAGTGGGGGCATAGTGGGGGCACATGGGCACATGTCGATATTTTGCTAATTAGATTAGGTCCATTTATTATAAATTAGGTCCATTTAACCATTAAATTAGGTCCATTTAATTATAATTAGGCCTTTTTACACCTTAAACTTTTTTTACACTTTAAGGACATTTTACATTTGATCTAATCCCTATATATGTGTGTATGTGTATGTGTGTTTGTGTGTTTGTAGGGTCGGGTTCAGGTGAGAAGAGATGAACCGGTGAGAAGGAAAGAAGTGATATGAGTGGTTCACTTGTACAAAAGTGAGTTACAAATTAGCGCACACGCGACTTCCCTAATTAATTAGCAACACCCATAAAAATTAATTAATAACACTCCCACTATCAGATGGACACGCGTTAATTAACACACAAAATTAATTAATCAAAGGTTATTTGTTTGAAAAAATTAAAATAAAATGCATATTAAATCAAAACAAACAAATCAAAGGTTATTTGTTTGAAAAAAGTCATTTGTATAAATAGAGCAACTTAAAAGATTATTTATAATAAGGTTTTTTCTAATTATGCATGAGGGCATATGTTAAAAAGCTATATTTAGAAAGATTTTTCAAATTTAAATAATTTTAGTCATTTGCTTTTCTAGGGTTCAACCATTCAAATATAAGGAATCTTTTCCAATATGGTTTGTTTATCCTATGTCCTTAGGGCATACCTATAATTTTAGAACATATGATAGAAAGACCATTTATAATAACAGATAGGCTAAAAATGACTTGTGATTGTGGATGGTCATTTTGATATATATTAAGCACATTTTAGGCAGAAACATTGTCTAGGAACCTCCACTCCTAGTTTTTTTAGGAGCGCGTATAGCCAAATTTTATTCTAAAATATGAGTTTTTATTTTAATGAATAACTAGTGCTAATCCTGAACTGGGTTCGAGTTTTTTTCATAATATTTTTAGTCGAGTTTGATGTCTCACGCAAATACTCGACCATGTCAATTTTTCACTAATATAACATTTTGCCCATACTCCTCAACATGTTGTTTTTTAAAATATTCGGTTGTCATGGAAAAGTCTTTTATCGAAAAGATCAATACTTCGAATTTGATTAAAAAAATAAGGAAAGTAATCAATTACTTCTACACTTCTTTGAACATCTATGTACCCTACTTGAAAGCAAAGAAAAGAACTATTGTAGTTCTTGGCCTAAAAATCGAATACTCCTCACTAAGGATATGAAATAGCGTAAACAAACCCATACTCCTCACCATGGAAGAGGATGACCGAGTAGATAATCTTAGTGTTGTGATGTTGCGGTTCAATGTTGAGAGAGCTACACGGGTCGCTAATTTAATTTAACACATAAGTATAACCATAGTTAAGTTATTAATTTATAATTCATGCTAACTAATTAAGGGTCTCAAACAGCATAAACAAACCTATGTACCAAACATGCCTATGATTTTTGGTATTTGTTAAACCTATTGTATTTAATATTGAAACCTGAATTTTATTGTTATAATATATTTCACACTATGCGTGTGAATCAAGCTGAATAAAATGAATGATTTATGTTTTTACTCGTTTAAGGTTGTATGTATTTTCATGGCAATCCAATTATTCCTAATTGACCTATAATAGATGATTTATTTTAAGATATTTTTACTTTTTGGTTTTTTATTCTTATTATATTTAATATTTACACTTTATTTTACTCGCTATAATAAATCACACATCATACTTGTGAACTGGACTAAAGAAAATAAATAATTTATATTTTTACTCGTTTTAAGGTCGTTTGGATTTTTAATCGGGGTCCGATTATTCTAAGTTTTATATTAGATGATTTCTTTTCATTTATTTATAAATTTTGATTTTTTATTCATATTGTATCTGATATTGAAACTTTATTGTCATAGTTATAATATACTTCACATCATGACTGTGATAAGCGCTAAAGAAAATGATTGATTTATAAATTCAATTATCAAACTACAAATCATGATATAAATAAAAAAACAACTTAATGTCCAAAAGATCGAACACAAAATTTAGCGATCAACTATATAATTCAGATGAGAGGCCAGAAGAAAGTGATCAACTATATAATTTCACCATACAAATGGCATAGGTAGACCTAACATAAGACAAAATACTGGAAAAAGATCGAACACACGTAAAATTCAGAGGGAAAATGTGAATGCTTCCAAAAGTTACTTGCAAAGCTAAATCATTTTTGAAATAATTTGTCAAACTGGCCATTTTTTTGGGCTTTATTGGGGGAGTGTCCACCAAACCTATCAAATTAGGTTTTTGTCCATCTGGAAAAACATAGTGCCCCTCCTCTTTGGATCTCCTCTTCACCTCTCTCGCTCAACTTTGCTTCTTCGCCTCTTTGAATTGGCCTCCCACAGAATAGACTGGGGAAGTTCGTCTCCCTCTCGCTCTCACTCCGGCAGATTGCCTCCCTCTCGCTCCGGCAGATCCTCCGAATCGGCTCCGACATATCGTCTCCCTCTCGCTCTCGCTCTTCCGGTCTCCCACCGCTCTATTCTCCTATTTCCGGCAGCAATTCCATCACAGAGTAGACCGGGGAAATTCATAAAACCATGAAGAACTCACCGGAAAAGGAGATCTAGAAAACAGAAGCGCGATCCTCCGAATCTGTCCTCTGTCTTCTCCAATGGTCCTTGCCTTGTACTGCACTCGCACTTGGTCTCTCTTTTCGATCTTCAGGCTGTCAATTCCTTCGAAGAAACTCATCGATCGACTTCACAAATTGATTTAATTTCCGCTTGCTCTTCGGAAACGAAGAAACAGAGATTGATATCGGTAAAAAGTTGTAAAGGCGCTTTAATTTGGCATTTTGGAGAGGATGAATTGGTGGAGGAGTGGATTCAATTGGTTGCTCTCTTCCATTATCGGTATTGCTGAAATTTGATTAAATTCTTTCTTGTAATTTCTCTGAATTTCTGCCTGTTCCTAATCAGATTTTTTTACTTGTTGAAATCCCCTTCGCTCTGAATTAATTGTTGAATGATTTGGAACTTGGCAAGATCGATTGGGGCAAAAGTTGTCTTGGTTGCTGAATTTTATTTCAAATTGATGAATGCACTAGTAAAGTCATAATTGGTTGTTGAATTACCAAAAGAAATTAATTTTTGCATTGTTTAAACTTTTAGAGAGCTAGTGCCAAGTTCCGGTCTAATGTTTGACTAATTGTTTGTTATCCAGTGGTGTAATTGGGCTCATCTTTTTGTGATTTAGCGGAAGTTGATAGGTTTTAGGAATTTTGATTTTGAAGAGGAGGTGAAGTGTTGCCTATGAACAGTAAAATTGAAAGCATAGAGATTCTTTTGTAGTTTGGAGGCTTGAATTTCCACTTCTTTTATACTCTCATTCCAACATACATTCAGAAAGAGTTGATCAATATACTTGACAATCAGCTAGATTGGTGTTAGAACGTAGATGAGAATTTGTTTGGCACTTATTCAGGAGTTGCAGACAGAATTTTGCTTCTACTTCTTGTTGATGAGGCACATGTCAGATTTGAAGCTTGACATGTAAAATAACTCTACATTTTATGGATTAAATAGCTCATGCAAATGAATTAGCAGGGTTACTTGTTGATTTTTCCAGTTAGTATGGAGTCATTATAGTTTCAAGGGTTAATTATGCTTGATTCACAATAAATAGAAAGTGTTTCAGGCTTACTGCTGTTTGGTTGGTGCTCCAATGTTTCTGTCTGAATTGAATTGTTGCTGTTCTTTTTTTTTGGTTCTAGATATGAATTAATACTAAGTTTTGCTTGCATAATCTTCAGAATTCTTTGTTGCTGTTGAAATGTATTATGTGTGTATGTTTTCCGCAATTTTTTAATGTCAGCAATTTTTTAGTAATATTACATTCCGCTTTCAGCACTTTTAACCATGTCAATACTTTTAGGAATATCTGTTTTTTATAAAAAAAATTAGTGGTGTTTGCAAATTTTTTTAACGTCAGCGGTATTTTGAGCGTTAGTGGGTGTCCGCATTTCAGCAAAATTCGTTATGCTGAAATGCGGACTCCGATTTCAGCATCCCTAGTTTCAGCAACTCCGATTTCAGCAACTTCGGTTTTAACAACGCGTGAAAAAAAAGAAGAAAGAAAAAGCAATTCCAGTTTCAGCAACATGGTTTCAGCAACTCCGATGTCGAAGCGCTGACGCGGAAAAATAAAAAACTAATTTCAACAATTGCAACAACAATTTAAGCAACTCTGGTTTCAGCAACCCTGGTTTCAGCAACTCCGATTTCAGCAACTTAGGTTTCAGCAACGCGCGAAAAAAAAAAAACTAATTTCAACAATTTCAGCAACTTCGGTTTCAGCAACTTTGGTTTCAGCAACGCGCGAAAAAAAAACTATTTTCAACAATTTCAGCAACTTCGGTTTCAACAACTTTGGTTTCAGTAACTTCGGTTTCAGCAACTTCGGTTTCAGCAACGCGCGAAAAAAAAACGTTGAAATAGGAGTTGCTGAAATCAAATGTGCTGAAACAGGAGTGGGGGCATAGGGGGCGCGCGTGGGGGGGGGGGGGGCAAAGGGGCAAAGGGGGCAAGGGAAGGAAGGTGGACATTTTGCCAATTTGGAAGGGAAGGGTTGTCGTCCTAATAAAGGCCTTAATTATGGCCTATAGCACAATTCCCCCATCATTTTTGCCATCACCATAAGCAGCAACTAAAAAATTCAAATTGTATTAGATAAAAAGAAAAAAAATTGAATTGTCCTATCAAGAATTTTTTTTAAAAAAAACTTAACACCGCTATCTTCACCTTTAGTATGAATAACATCCTTTTCAACATATGCAACCGAAACCCTCGGAGATGTCGTGGATGGGATGAGGCCATCTCATTGAGCTTTTATTTCACTATTTTAACCTTCCAATGGCCTAAATCTTTCTATTAGCTGCACAACTTCCAAACGGTTAGAATTGTTGGCTTTGTCTTCAAGCTAGGCCCTTGTATTATTTGGTAAAGCCCAATTCAAACTTACATGAAAATTTCTAAAGCTACTTCGGTTTTCAATTCAAACTTACATGAGCAAGTGACGGAGTCCCTAATCTGACATTTTCACTTGTACATTAAAAGAACCCTAATTTTTCAATGAATAACTTTATCCTCCACATAGCAGTCTAAATTAAACTTCATTGAAAAAACAAAGTGACCGATTTTTTTTTATCTAGATAGGTTGCACAATTCATACTAATTTCATTAACCATCCACCTATCATCTCCTAATGATCAACCAGTCAATCAAAGAAAAACTATATGATCAAGATTCAACCAAAACATATATCAGATTAGCCCTTATTGAACAATTCTTGCCTCTTGATCAAGTTCACATTGATTCACACACGAAAAAACAAACATTGAAACACATAGATACATAACCAAATTCACATTCTGATATTAGGAATAGTAAATCATAATAAAGCAGCACACAAACAACAACACAAGGAGAAAGAGGGTTACTTCAATTGATATATCAGGTTAAATTCTGAAATTCGTTGATACCGCTAATGTCGACTCTCTCCACATTGCTATCAATCCTATCTTGGATGTTGAGGCCCACGGTTGCTTCACTCAATCCTGAGCTTGTCTCTGCCAAAATCTAATCCTCCCTTCGCCGACAACCTCCACCAACACCATGTGAACCCTAATCCATTTCCAATTTTCACCTCACTATGAGCTGCCCCTTTCTCTTTCCTTGGACATGTCCATCAATCTCAATATCCATTGATGGCAATGGTCACATTCAAATCCATGACAAAGAGGACCTCGGTCGGAGGCGGCAACGGAGGCTCAAAGGACTCCCACTCTTCCATCACATGCTCTACCTTCGACAATCATCGTGCACAAGGAGTGTTATCCGATTCTCCTATCGGTTCCCATTGGAATCAACTAAGTTCACAGATCGGAAAACAACGACGACTCCGGTGGTGTAGACCTAGGGAGAAGTTCATGAACATGTCGTGAGAGGCGCCGCATTCAAGATTGGTCTTGATGATCTCACAACTGAGTTGTTCTCTTCAGGAGAGAGAGAGGGAGGAACTATGAGGTCTTGATGTGTTCCAACCTCCATTGGATACCTCTCCGACATTGCTTTCATAGACTCTTTATTATGATAAGACTTATTACTATTTTCACCATTATTTATTAATAAGAGGTATAGACTTCTTTTGCATAGGAAGCTCAGTCCATTAATTAATTAATTAGGCAAATCGAAAATCTCTTCCACCATAGTTCAATTGAAATCAAAAGTCAACGTACATGAATTCCAATGGTTTGTTGTGGCTTAGTTAGTGCAAGACTAAGGGATCACGTTAATTAACTTTTGATTGAGATCGAGCCTATGTCCGAGCACGGGGTGAATCTAGTTACTCTTTGACAATTGGACGATTGGGCATTGTACTCACTGATCCCGAGTCGAGTACATATCAACTGGCATCAGAGCCAAGCCGGTTTTATAAGTCCTTCAATCTTCAATTGTTCATCATCCCCCAAATCCCTATTTGTTTTGCAAAATTTGTCCTTAATCGGTTTCTACAAATTCATCAACTTGGACGAATTTTTTTTTACCCTACGATTTGTGTGGTGTGTGAAGTTATTAGTTTCATTGCATTAGTTTGTTGTTTTTTCTGATCATGCATTGAATCATTTGTTATGCACCTTTTGCTTCTATTATTGCTTGTGCATCCATTGCTTGGTGATTCAAAGAACACCCTAGTGAACAAAAAAATACAGAAAGCAAATACTTAATTAAGTTTGGTGATTCGAAGAACACCTTAGTGTAAAAGAAAATAAATTCAAGTGACGCATAACATAAATAAGGTAACTGTTCACCTTTTTGGTTCGGCATAGCAAAAATAAGGTAACCCACACCTTTGGTTCAGAATAGCCAAAATAAGATAACCTGGCCCGTTCTCAACCAATTCCACAAGGAATTTCATCCAAAGGTTCCCGCATATGGAGGTTGAAGTCAACTTACCTTGATAATCGGATGATCGACGATTTTTCTTACTCAACCCGAGTCGAAGATGTATCAACTGTATCATATTATGTGTCCTAACCTCCTTCGGATACGTCTCCTTCTCTCCGACGTCGCTTTCATAGACAATTTATTATGGTAAGACTTATTACTATTTTTTAGCCTTATTTATTAATAAAAAGAGTATACTTCCTTTGCACGAGAAGCTCAGCCAATTAATTAATTAGGCAAATCGAAAATCGCTTATGTCATAGTTCAATTGGAATCGAAAGTCAACGTACATGAATTCAAGTGGTTTTGTTGTAGCTTGATTAGTGCAAGACTAAGGGAACACATTAATTAACTTCCGATCAAGATCAAGCCTATTTCCGAGCACGGGGTGAATCGACTTACTGTTTGACAATCGGATGATTGGGCATTGTACTCACTCAAAACGAGTCGAGTACATATCAACTAGTATCATAGCCAAGCCGGATATGTAAGTCCTTCAATTCCAATTTCTTGCTCATGAAATAAGAATCAGAAGAAATAGAACAATACTTTTTTCTCATCAAGGATTTTAAATACCTTCATATAGTGGCAGGGTTCCAGAAGAACCCATTGATGAGGAGGAGGTACTTGATGACGTGTCTCAAGAGTTAGTGATTGTACTTCTTGGGCATGTTCATGTGGTTTCGGTTGCTGAGGTTTGTGTGACCGTTGGTCCTATGCTTATTGAAGATTAAGTTTGTTCAATGATCGCACATAAAGGTGTTGTTTTTGGGGTTGCTAGACCTTGAATTCTTCTGGTACCTATTCCAACCGTTCCTCCGGTGTGTTGCTTCATAGTTGTTGCTCCATCCCCATTGTTCATCATCGGCTTGATTCAAGGATAAGTGGAGGAGAACTCCTCAAGACTAAAAAGAAGGTGGTGTCGTGGCTCTCTACATTGAAGACGCGATGGCATGGTATCTCATGCCCCCTATCACACTTCATGCTTTATGAGGATTCTCCATCATTGGCTAAGGAACCGGGGACGCTTCCCTCTCAGGGGGGAAGATGATGTGTCCCAACCTCCGCAGATACGTCTCCGATGTCGCTTTTATAGACTATTTATTATGATAAGACTTATTACTATTTTTAGCGTTATTTATTAATAAAATGTAAGACTTTCTTTGCATAGGAAGCCCAACCCAATAATTGATTAGGAAAATCGGAAATCGCTTCCGTCGTAGTTCAATTGGAATTGAAAGTCAACATACATGAATTTAAGTGGTTTTGTTGTGGCTTGATTAGTGCAAGACTAAAGGATCACCTTAATTAACTTCCGACCGAGATTGAGCCTATTTCCGAGCATGGGATGAATTGACTTACTCTTTGACAATTGGACTACTAGGCATTGTACTCGCTCAACCCGAGTCGAGTATGTATCAGGTCTCATACGTCCAGAACCACGTTATCACGTCGGAGGGGGAGTTTGCTTGCTACATAGGTCGGGTCTACGCTAGAGGTGGAGAGAACGAGGGTGATTGGTAGAAGAAGTAGCGGAAGCGCTATGACTTGTGGCAGCACTAGGAGAGTTGCTTCTGATAGGAAAAGACGATCGCCTAGAACTACCACCGATGCCCACCTTTGCCTCCAATTTTGCCGCTTACCACCACACTTCTTTGATCGATTCTCGAAATTGGTTGGGATGTCTGGCTCAATTTGCCAACAATTGCTTCGATTAGAAGAAGTTATGCCATTGCCCAATAATATGGGAAAGAGCGTCAATTAAAAAAATGAAACTTAATTTACAGAGAATGTGGGGCCAAAATGGTGAAAATTAAAAGTCAACATGTTGCTCAATTTTTAACAAAGAGTGTGCTTCAGGTATTAGAAGTATTAGGGTGGGATAAGCATATATTGATTTATATTTTAATTGTTATTCATCCTCCTTCCTTGGAAAATCTCGTTAGGGTATGTTTGACACGCAAAAGATTAATCATGTTTAAGATTATAATCTAGATGAAATTTTATAGATATACAAAAATTTTAGCCTTTGTGGATAAATTAAAAGAAAAAAATTCTTGTTTGGTACGACAAATTGTATAGCATTTTACAAATATTTTTTAAAATTGCCAAAAGCTTAGCTACACGATTTAAAAAAAATTCTAATAAGCTTGTACCAAATAAATCCAATTCCAGCAAAACTGCTTATATTTACAGGATGAAAATTAAGACGTAAACTCTCTCAAAGACCACTGTTTTGAGTTCAATTGTTACAGACGAATTCATGTTAAGTACATGTACTTGGAACATTACTTGAATTAATGAACATCTATAAACGTAAAAGGCAAGGTTTGGCACCCAAGCAGTCAATTCAAATCAGTCCAGATCACCTGCATCCTCAGGTGCAACCTTCGGTGCATCACAAAATTATTTCGGCTATAAATAAACATTGAAAAAAATTAAAAAAATATTTTTAGATTCTATACCCTTATATTGATATGTTTATAAAATTTTATTATGAAATTTCACGTTTTAAAAATATAGATAATTAAAATATCGATTATTTAAGAAAATAATTTTTATTATTTTTTAAAACATTAATTTTCATAATTAAATTTTATAAACATATCAATATAAGGGTGTAGATTCTAGAAATATTTTTTAAATTTTTTTTCAATGTTTATTTATACCTAAAATAATTTTGTGATGCACCGAAGGTTGCACCGTAGGGTGCAGATGATCCGGACTGAATTCAAATAACAGATTAATTAACTACATACATACAGAGTACATGGTAATTCATTCATTGGTGACCATTGTACGTGTACAAATAACGCAAATAAAGGTAACGATTCAATTCAAGCTGCACCAAATTGATTTTTTCACACTTTCTGATCATTAATTAAAATCTCAACTGTACAGTACGTTCACACCCTCACCTCACAAAAAAATTTCCACCATCCCCTTCCACTATCACCCTTCAATCAAATATAAAAAAAAAAAATAATAATAATATATAAATATAGGTCAAAAATATATCCCCAATCCCAAATCGCCCAAAAACACATACACCAACCCCAACTACAAGTGTCTATATAAAACCCTGATTTAACACTGATTGAATTAACCAAATTCAAACGTACACCAACTAAAAAAACCCAAGATCGAGAAAAAAAGAGAGCAAAAACAAAATGGGTAGTAGTGAGCCAAGGGAGATAAGATCAGCCCCGCTGACACCTAGGCAAGCCACCCCAACACAAACCCCACCCATCTCGTCCCCGACCCAATACAACTCCCCGTCGCTGTCGCGCTCGCCGCTCCTGTCGGTGGACCTGGAGGCGGACCATATCCGGACCGGTGCCTCCACCCCCATAAATGCAATCAAGAGCAACATGTCGACACCGAGGATATCGAGGCCTCGGACCCCGATGTTCATCACTCCCCTGGCCAGCCCCTTGAGGAAGGCCATCAAGATGACCAAGCTCGACCCCCACGACGCGTGGCTCCCCATCACAGAGTCGCGCAACGGGAACGCCTACTACGCCGCCTTCCACACCCTCTGCTCCGGGATCGGTGTCCAGGCGCTCGTGCTCCCCGTCGCCTTCACCATTCTTGGATGGTAAATACTACTAATTCATATATGCATGAACAATTGATGAATTCATTGTGTTAACCTGTACGTACGTGTAAATAATTTATTTATTTATTTATTTATTAAATGATCGATCGAAAAATATGGCAGGACATGGGGGATAATATGCTTGACAATAGCGTTCATATGGCAACTTTACACACTCCATTTGCTTGTGGAGCTTCACGAGTCCACTGAAGAGGGCCTTCGTTACAGCCGATACATCTCCCTTTGCATCGCTGCCTTTGGTATATCTACTTATATATATTACTACAAATTTTATAACTAATTACTCCCTCTCGCTCTATTTCCTTTTGACTTGATATTTCCTTTTTAACGGACTTTTTCAAGTCAAGTACAATGCTTTAATACGGTAAAAATTATATTAATTATTAATATTTTAATAATATTTTAAATAATATTATATTTATCACTAATAAATATGAGATAATTAAAAAAAATTATTATTTTATAGAATTTTTAATACTTTAAAAAACGTGTATAAATAGTAAAAAGTCATTTAAAAGAAAACGGAGGAGAAAGGGAGTACTTATTTACCATCAATTAACCATCATCATATTAGTTTATTTTAATACTATAGTACTGATTGTTAAAATTTATAACAAGGGTCTTTTAATATTCAATATTAATTTAGTTGGGTTGTGTTGGGACGAGAAACTTATAATTTAAACAATTTTTTTAAATCAATTTCTAATTTATTTTCTTAGTACATAAATTAGGAATTCTAAATGGAGAACTATTTCGGTAGCTTTAATTATTTAACATTATAAAAATATACTATATCTTCTTATGAGACTTATGTCGATTTCAATTTATATATGTAAACAGTTTTATTAATAAATACAAGATATAATGTTATCTTATGCTTTAAAATTATAGGAAAGAAAGATTATTTGTTAATAATTAAACTATATATGCCAATTTTAAATACCACTGCATTATTAAAGTTTTATTTTTTTTAAAAAAATTAATTACCTGTAATATTTACTCCAGTATTTAGTTAATTCATAAAAGTTGGGGCGAAATATTTTGTAATATGTTGGTGACCGTTTGTTTATAGGTGAGAAAATAGCAAAGCCAATAGCGATGTTCCCAATAATGTACCTGTCGATGGGATCGTGCACGGCGCTCATCGTCATCGGAGCATCGACGATGAGGATCTTCTACCAGGTGGTGTGCAGCGCCACCACCTGCACTGCCAAGCCCCTCACCACGGTGGAGTGGTACCTCGTCTTCACTGGAGCCGCCATGATCCTCTCGCAGCTCCCCAACCTCAACTCCATCGCCGGCGTCTCCCTCCTCGGCGGTGTCACCGCCGTTGGGTATTGCACCCTCATTTGGGTGGTCTCCGTCGCCAAGGGCAGTCTCCCCGCTGTCTCCTACCATACCGTCCACCCTCACTCCGATATTGGTCAGATTTTCGGCGTCCTCAATGCTCTTGGGATCATTGCTTTTGCCTTCAGAGGCCATAACTTGATTCTTGAAATACAGGTAATTAATTCTTCATTTTTGTTCTTCTTCTTCTTTTTTGGTATATTATATGACAAATGTATCTTCATAATTTAGCTAGTTACTTTTTAAAATTCTCTATTTCATAGCTAATGTTGCACAATTATAACTATTTTTTACGTAAAAAAATAATTTCCTTTTTAACCTATACCCTAATTAAGCACATTGGTTAAACAAATCATATTAGGAAAGATTCTTTGTATTTGAATACTTAAAACCTAGAAAAGTAATTAAAAATATAACTAAAATGAGTTCAATATGGAAAACATTCCTAAATATAGGTAGTTAGTTTTCAAATTTTTAAGCAATTTTTAAATTAAGTGTTTCCTTATTTTGATGGTTTATGTTTAGAATTTCTATGTTTTCTTTTTTTTTTTCGCTATTTCTAACCTAATGCCCTTAAAACATAGGTTAAGAAATCTAATTGGAAAAGATTCCTTATCAAACAAAGCACCACCCTTAGGAAATTAATATTAAAGAAGGCTAAAAATTAAAATTAAATACCACAAAATAAAATTAATACCCCTTTCATTTCATAATATTACTCATTTTGGATTTTCATGGACATATTTTAAAAAATAAATTAAAATACCAAAAATTTTATGGTTTAAAGTATAAGCTAATCAATTAGAAATTAAGTAGGGGGAAAAACAAATTAAGGAAATAACAAAAAAAAGGGCATACAGGAGGGGATTTCACAATTTCCACTAAAAACAACAACTATCAAAGAGACATGTAAGTGTGTACTGCATTTAATTAACTAGAAATCTGATTCAAAATAATTAATTTACCAGTAAGTAAGACTGGAAATTTTTTCATTTTTGGCGGGTAGTTTTCAGATTGTATTCACTAGTTTGAAAAAAAATATGTAGAAAAGTACAGCACGCTAATTAATTAATAAGATGGACTTCTTTTTTTTTGACCATTTATGTATCTACTTAATTAATAGTCCACTTTGTACTGTACACCAAGTTTCTCCCAATAAGCCAAACCTTGCGTAATTAGTTTTGTCAAAGACCCACCCCGCAGACGTTGTTGAAGCATCCATATATAATATATTCAGTGAACTGAATTAAGTTAGACATTTTTATTCAACTCTATCCACCTACCCCCTTTTTCAGGACGAGTTTTTGGATTATATCATATGTTCATAATTCATATGTATGTTTGGGTTTTCTTTTTTATTTTTTCAAACTAAACTTTTGTTGAATATAATCACTTTTCCCGAAACAAGTGATTAGAGCACCTAAGAAACTAATAACAGGGCGTCTTACTTCGTTATTGAGCCTACTCGGTGTGTAAGTGTGATAGTAAGATGAGAAATTATTGTAGATTTAGACAAATTTGGTATGTCATGAGTTCATATAGTGTGATACGTTTTTATGAATTTGCAGGCTACAATGCCATCAAGTGAAAAGCACCCATCAAGAGTGCCAATGTGGAAGGGTGTGAAATTTGCATATCTTCTCATCGCCATGTGTTTATACCCTCTTGCAATCGGTGGCTATTGGGCCTATGGCCAATTGGTAAGTCCATTTTCAGGCCCAATTACCAAATTCATTGATAATTTCCATTCACAGCAACTTTATATAACTTTTATACTATAAACCTATCCATATGTCAATCAATATGTCATGCATAGTCTAGCAGGTAGTACATGATCTTGCTAATCTTCAGGTCTAATATCCCTACAGATACCACAAGACGGAGGAGGAATGTTGACAGCTCTATACGCCTTCCACAGCAAGGACACCTCCCACTTCATCCTAGGCCTCACCAGCCTCTTTGTGATCATCAATTCAGTGAGCTCCTTCCAGATCTACGGGATGCCGGTTTTCGACGACATGGAGTCCAAGTACACCATCAGGAAGAAGCAGCCTTGCCCAAAGTGGTTGCGGGCTGCTTTCCGGGCATTGTTCGGGTTCCTATGCTTCTTCATTGCCGTCGCCATACCCTTCTTAGCAAGCTTTGCAGGGTTGGTTGGAGGGATCTCCCTCCCAGTCACCCTGGCTTACCCTTGTTTCATGTGGGTCAAGATCAGAAAGCCCAGGGTTTATGGGCCCATGTGGTGGCTTAACTGGTCCCTTGGTCTCTTTGGGATGTGCCTTAGTGGGCTTCTGGTTGCTGGTGGCCTTTACTCTGTCATTGATAAGGGTGTTGAGTTCAAGTTCTTCCATCCCCACTAATTTAGGTTTTAGGGTTTTCTGTTGGTTGCTTGTAGGATAAGATAGGCATATGGATTTAATTTTGTGGTGTCTAAATTCTAATGTATACAAATGGGAAATGCACTCCATACCAAAAGCCTAATGGTGTTGCAAGTTCGCATTAATGGTGTTGCAAGTTTGCATTCTTTTTTTTTTTTTTTGGAAAATGTTTGGTTTGGATTTATGAATGCATTGAAAATCTTGGTTATTATTGGAATAAAGATTGGGAGTTTTTCAAGTGCCTGGATGAACCATCAAAATTAGCACAAAATGAAGGCAGCTACTGCTTGTGTTTTCTTGGTGATTCATATGTATCCGGGGTTCAATTTGAGAGCCAAATAACCTCAACTCGACCCTGGTCCACACATGAAACCCCTGCTGTGTGTCTCAAACGGGCAAACAACTGTTTAGTTGAGCAAGCACAGCTTCTCACCAACGGCTGAGAATTCAGACAGAGCGGTGAAGGAAAGTATACATAACATCAAAAGGGGAAATAACTAAAAAAAAAAATTATATAACGGAGACATTGTTAATTACAGTATATGCATTATTACTTGTTTATAACAGAAACTTCATATTTGTAGCAATGGATAATGGAATCAGGCGGGATGGAAACAGATTCAGTAAGTTGAAACAGAATTGTTAACTCCCAAGGATCATTCAAGTTGCAGTGCTGTAAAGCAAGTAAACTGTAACATTGCATGTATTCAATGCCAGAAGACACCATAAGTTGTTAAAAAGGACGCTCTTCATCGACCAACCAGTAATTCTATCTCACTGCAAATGTTAATATTACTCAGCAACCTGCACAATGAAAAAACGGCTAGTTTGTAAGACAAACTTACCAAGTTTGGGTCTTTGTTTCAGCATACAAACGCCAAAACCTATAGGAAAGGATTTGAACATATGTATTTGCCTATTTTTTCTTCACGTAAAATAAAAACAATAAAAATGAACAGATTGTGATGAAGTAGAAAGCTCGAAATGGAAAAATCAAAAAGTTGGAAATATCAAAATATTTTAATCCCTTTAACTTACCCAACTTTCCAAGAAAAAGGGTTTGCTTACCATAATCGCCGATTGATAAAAAGGAGCTAATTTCTGCTCCCAAGGAGATCCCATTTTAGGCAGAAGAACAAATGTACCACAGAGTAATTGTTTGATTCCCGTTATTGAAAGGAATGAAATAGACTCTTTAGAAACTAAAAAGGGTTAAGGACTAAGGAGCATCATATATCTTACAAACACGGCGCCACTAATGAACCCAAAGTCAAGTGTGCAAGCCAAGGAAGCATGAAGTTTTAGTAAAATGGTCATTGTAGCCGCTTGTATCAGAAGCAAGCAACAACTTGAATTTTATTATCAGTAACGGACTGAGGCAAGAAATTACAGATTTATTTCAGTCTGAAAATCTAAGGAACTTTCTTCTTTATTTTTCATTTGTGGAGGTGGGCTTGTATCAGAATGAAAAGTTTCGATACTACCTCAACCAGCAATGCACCCAAAGAACAGATACAATAAGAGGATATATGAGTAGGGAAATAATGAAGGCATTGCATCTAAGAATCAGTTCTTTACGACAGGAACTCCACTGTCATCCCATGGAGTAAAACATACTGTATAAACTAGGAAGCAAGTGATCAAGTTATAGCCGAGCAACAACTTACTTTATTTAGAGGGTTATCCGGCGACTTCTTCCACAACTTCCATAACATGTCCTTGTATTGGGTGTGAGTGAGACCTGGTTTCTCTTGCTTCAGGTTTGGGAGTTCAGCTTCCTCAAAAGCCTATAACCATCACATTAGTAAACAACACCATGCCATGATCAAAGGAATAAAACACTATCAAAAGAAAATTTATAACATATTAGGTTAGCACATCAGATGAAACAAGAAACAGAAAAGAAAGAAAATAACAAAGACTTGGATAAATCTGGGGTCATTAAGCAGTAAGCACTGTTGCACATATGATGTACAGATTAAACAGCTTCAACCATGTCAACCAACCAAAAGGAATGAGGACAATGGCAATCTCAATCCCTCAGAAGCCCATAAATTGACAGCTTCCGAGGAATTAATGCAATGAAGCTGCTAAGAAGTACTCCTGTTCAATAGCTTCAGCAAAGCCTGAACTCTATAGAAACTGAGTTCCAGCTCGAATCTGTGCGCCAACACCCTAAACTGAAAAACTCTCTATTGCAACAAACACTACACCAGATGCTAGAAGGGAATTAATGCAAAATAATTAATTGCTGTTTCATACTGTGAACTCAGGAAGAAATTGCAACAATAAAATCAGCATTCAACTAGGGACTGAATTGTGCTTAGGGCTCGTTTGGTATTGATATCTAGATATCGGATATCGGATAACAACCCTCAATATCTGATATCTAGTGTTTGGTATGGCTAGATACCGATATCACTTGATAGCCAGATATGAAATTAGGTCTATTTCGATATACTGATTTTTAGAGAGGTATAACTTGATATCGACATCGCCCGATATCGATATCTTAATACCGATACCGATATCTTAATATCAAGATATCAACCGATATCAAGTTGATATCGATACCAAACGGGGCCTAACAGTTATCTAGATGGCAATGCATAAATCCAGATTTCATCATTTCAGTAATGTGGAAACAGAAGAAGAGAAAAGGAACCTTAAACGCAGCCTTGAGCCTCTTCTCGGGATGCTTATCAGCCGGAAGATCATCAGAAACCGCAATCTTAGCGAGCGCCTCATCCAGAGAATGAGCTTCTACGATCGAATCGTCCCTATTCGTATTCGAAACAAGCACCATCCGCTCATACTCCTCCTCCGCAGCCGTCCGGCTCTGCCTCTTCTTAGCCTCCTCAGCCTTCTTCAGCAACGCCGCTTGATCCTCCTCCCTCCTCCGCTGCAGCTCAGCCTCCGTCACCTTCGGAACGGGGATCGACACCCTACCGGCCTTCTTTTCCGGCTTCTTCAACGCTTTCTCGAGATCCCGCTCCTCCTGCTCGGCCAACCGCCGCGCCTCCGCCTTCTTGACGGCGGCCAATGCGCGCTTCTCCGCCTCCTCCTCCTTCTTCTTAGCGGCCTTCGACTTCGATCCCTCGGCGTCGCGCCAGTACTGATCCTCCTTTTCCCTCGCATCGCGCTCCTTCCGATCGGACTCGGCAGCGCTTCTCCTCGCCCTAGCTTCCTCTGCCTTACTGTTCACTCCCATCTTCTTCGGCATGGCTGCCTCTATATTCTCAACGGCGAAATGTGAGAGGTTTCCGGTGATCGGAGCTCTGCGAAAAGGGGAATTTCGCCAAATCAGAAAGTATTTGTCTGATTCCGGTGGGAATCTAATCTGTGTGCTGCTTACTACCGTTTTTACGTCATTTTTACATTTTGTTAGGCCGAATCACAGTAAACCGCTCCATCCTGGCCATTTGCTGGGGTGTGTTTGGTTAGGAATTGTGTAAGGATGTTATCTGAGCCGAATAGTTCGAGCTCAATTCGGGCTTGTCTCGAGAAAGCTCGAGTTCGGCTCGATTGAAATCGTAAAACAAGCCGAGTCTGAACAATGTTTAAAGCTCGTGTTGAACCCAAGTCGAGCTCGAGCCGAGCCCAAAAGCTCTAGTGTGCTAATTTCCCAAGTTACCCTTAGGATTATATCATGTGTTGTCGCTCCCTCTTTCACATGTGTTGCTGCCTCCCTCGTCCAGCATTTGCCTTATCTTTCACTTATTCTCCAAATCTAGTTCAGTGCCCTGATAAGGAAATCTTCAGTTTATTGCTTCCTCCCTCTTCCCTTTCCCCCTCCTTCCGGCGGCGACAAGTTGCTGGCGTCGGGTAAGTTTCGTACACCATCCAGTGATGATTTGCTAGCATCGAGTTGAGTACCACACCCTTGAGTTCAAGATCTGGAGGCGGTGGCGGCAAGCGTCGGAGAAGGTGATAGCACCTAGTTTTATATATTATTCATGTGCATTTAGGTTAGTTTCATGCATCATTTTAGGGTATTTTTATTGTCTTTTTGTGTGATTTCTGTATTATTTATGATTCAGAGATCTACACAAGCTTTGTTTGTGTTTTGTAGGTTTGGGTCGGTGATTTGGGCTAAATTGCATGCATCTAATGGAAGGGGATTGAAAGAAAAGCAAAAGAGACGGTTCATAGAGCAAGTATATCAAGCGAAACACTCATAGGAGCTCAAGGTGGTGTAGCACAACTCGCGGGACAAAGGTGTTAGTGCAATTTTCAGCTACAGCAAGATGTCACGACTCGTGGGAGGCCTTCACGAGTCGTGACAAGTGAACTCATCTGTTTTGTGGCCTACTGCAGGCTGTCACGACTCGTGACAGACTCTTCACGAGTCGTGACAGTGCCAGATCAGCCAAACCTTTCATATTTCCGTTGTTTGTTTCATTTGTTTTGGGGGATGAATTAAAAGGGGAATTTCCAGATTTTGTAAGGGGAGTTACGTTTTGTGCAAAGGGCTGGGAAACACTCAGATTTGGGGAAAAAACTTGAAAGAACCCTAGATTAGTGGGTGCTAAAAGATTGCAAATTGGATGCTTAAGACGATTTTCGCTATAGAAGATCAAGTATTTCTCTTACTCTTCTTTGCTATGTCATCTTATTTTGCTTTTGATTTGTTCTCTTCCATTATATCTAGCTAATTCGATCGTTCTAGGGTTGGGGTGATCCCACCATGTTGAGATAGACCGTTACTTACTATCGCTTGAATGTAATTTGATTTTTGTTTGATTTAATCCTATTGAGCATAGCCTAATCGATATGTGATTAGATCCTATTAGGGGTTGAGACCGAGAGGAGATAGCCCTAATAGGAAAATAGATGATTGCATGATACCGAGAGGTGATTGTTGTCATTGGAGCTATAGGATTGAACCTGAGATATTGATGTTTGCTTATGAGTGACATAATAGCACGAATCAATATCTCTTGAGGATTTATAGGTTGTCGTAGAAATTCTAGGTTTGTTTGTTCTAATTGAGACCGAGAGGAGACATTTGAATGAACTTGTTTAGATTCTAAGAGCGTAATGGACCTGACTTTAGTTTAACTTTGCACGAGAGTGATTGTTAACCGGTTAGGTACAATTTACTATGAGACCGAGAGCAGATTAATAAGAACTTAGACAACCTACCTTCAAACAGAATCAAATTCATTCGAGCGAGAAAAATCTCTTAAGTCTATCGACGACACATGGTGGTTAATTCCCAATTCTAGAATGTTTTCTCCATATTAATTTGCCCAAAAACTTCGATTTGCTTGTTTTAACTTGTTTTATTAGTTATTTCATAAAACCTCAATTTCTCTACTATTTTGGCTTAGTCAACTGGTTGCAAAGATTCGATTAATACTCCTATAGTCCCTGAGTTCGACACCTTGATATACTACAATCGATCCCATACACTTGTGGGAGTAGGTTTCTAGCCTATCAAGTTTTTGGCGCCGTTGCCGGGGACTAGAGCTAGTATCGATCGTTGCTTGACAACTAGTTTGCTAAGTTTTTTTTTGTTGCTTTGATTTGTTTTTCTTTTTGTTTTTGGTCTCAGGTTGTGCTTTGAATGTGAAAAAAGAAAGGCTCTAGCAATCTAGTGCCTTTTGATCCTGAACCTGAACGCACATTCCACAAGAGAAGAGCTGAACAACAAGCTGCCATCTAAGCTGGAGGACCCAGGTAGTTTCGTTGTCCCTATTTCTTTTGGTCATGGTCCTGATTATAAGGTTCTGTGTGATTTGGGAGCTAGTACAAGCTTGCTTCCTCTCTCTATTTGTAACAAGCTAGACTTAGAAGAGCTTAGGCCTGCTAGGATGCAGTTATTATGGCGAACAGGTCCGTAGCCCACCCCGCTGGTATCTTGGAGGATGTTCCTATAAAGGTGGGTAAGTTCTTTGTACCTGTTGATTTTGTTGTTTTAGATATGGATGCCGACATTCGTTGTCCTGTTATTCTTGGAAGGCCCTTTTTGGCCACTGCAGGTGCTGTGATTGATGTCCGAAAAGGGACTTTTTCCTTTGAAATAGGGGATGAGAAAATTGTGTTTAACCTCCCTAAATCTTTGAAAGCCCCTGTTTAAAAAGGATGAATGTCGCAGGATTGATGTAATAGATGAAGGAGCTCAAGATGTCATGACGGAGGTGATTGAGCGGGACCCTCTAGAACTATGTCTTATGGAGAGTGTGACTGATGCTAGTGATGATGAGCTACTTGCTGAAGTAGTTCAGGACTTGGAAGCTGCTGTAGAAGACCCCAAAGCTGTTTTTGAGGCTTTGCAAAGAGATGATGAAGACTTGGGAAGTGCATCTAAGCTGGAGTTGAAGCCACTTCCTTCTAATTTGAGGTATGAATTCTTGGGTCTTGATTCCACTTATCCCGTGATTGTGAGTGCTAGTCTAAGTTTGGATGAAACTGAAAAGCTGATGCATGAGCTTAGATTGCATAAGAAGGCTATAGGCTACACCATTGATGATTTGAAAGGGATTAGCCCCTCCATGTGCATGCATAGGATTTTGATGGAGAATGATCATAAACCCACCCGAGAGCATCAAAGAAGGCTTAACCCTAACATGAAAGAGGTTGTGAAAAAGGAAGTGCTTAAACTGTTAGATGCTGGGATTATTTTTCCTATTTCTGATAGCAAATGCGTTAGTCCCGTTCATGTGGTTCCTAAGAAAGGAGGGATGACTGTTGTCAAGAATGATAGGAATGAATTGATCCCTACTAGGACTGTTACAGGTTGGAGAATGTGTATAGATTATAGGAAGTTGAATGCCTCCACCCGAAAAGATCATTTCCCCCTTCCCTTCATAGATCAGATGCTTGAGAGGCTAGCTAAGCACTCTTATTACTGTTATTTGGATGGATATAGCGGATTCTTTCAGATTCCTATCCATCTGGATGATCAGGAAAAGACTACTTTCACTTGCCCTTATGGCACCTTTGCATATAGGAGAATGCCTTTCGGTTTGTGTAATGCCCCTGCTACTTTTCAGCGTTTCATGATGGCGATATTTTCTGATTTCATTGAGGACATTATGGAAGTGTTCATGGATAATTTCTCTGTATATGGTTCATCTTTTGATGCTTGCTTGTCTAACTTGTCTCGAGTCTTGGAGCGTTGCGAAGAAGTGAACCTTGTCTTGAACTGGGAGAAATGTCATTTTATGGTAAGGGAAGGTATTGTCCTTGGTCATTTAGTTTCTAACTGTGGTATTGAGGTGGATCGAACTAAGATAGATTTGATTGAGAAATTACCACCTCATACCTCGGTTAAGGGCGTTAGGAGTTTTCTAGGCCATGCTGGCTTTTACAGGAGGTTTGATGTACACATTTGCACCTTCTTTTATTGCATCTTTTGACTTCGTATTTCATTCGATCTCCAAAGAAAAGGTTCAAAAGAATATAAACTTGTGTAAGAATGGGCTAAAATGCAAGAAATAGAGTCTGCACAAGTTTTGAGCTAACCATGCAGGAATTCGAGCGAAAACGGAGTCAAAACGGAGAAGCCAAGTGAAGCTGAGCAGAGGTAGATATCGACCCTAGACCCAAATATCGACCTCTGGTGTAGATATCGACCTTCAACATAGATATCGACCTCAACATAGACATCAAGTGAAGCTGAGAAGAGGTAGATATCGACCCCCGGTGTCGATATCGACCCCCATATCGACCTCAACATAGAAATCGACCAGAGCTGAACAAGTCGAGCAGGAACAGAGACCTCGATATCGACCCCTGGTGTCGATATCGACCCCTGATCTCGACAGAAGATAGACTCGATTTCGAATGCGGATTGAAACTATATCTTCAAGGAGGCACGGAATTATCTCACACTTTCAAGATAGAGGACAACTGAAGTTTTATTTATCTTTTACCATTAAGTTTTATCAAAATAAAAGACATATCCTAATTGTTCGGATAGAGTTATTAGTTTAGATAGGAGTTACAATCCTTGGATAGCGAGGATTAGTAGCCTATAAATAGAGCCCTAGGGGCTGATTTGTTAGATCATCTTTCAATCCCAGAACAATCCATTAACCCAAGACAAAGACAATAGACAATAGAGTTAGAGTTAGAGAGAAGTTTTAGGGTTTGACGTTTGCGAAAGTTGACGTTGAGTTGTAAAGCTTCGAAGTTTATTTTAATGCAAGTTTCTTCCTTTCAATTAACGATGAGTTCCATGATGAGAAGCGAGTAGTTCCCCAAAGCTCTTAGGGTCGGGGTGAGCCCGACGTTAGCCATGCGCGCTTGAGGTAAGTATTTGATGTTGATATCGTTGTGTCTATCTCTCCTCCTACGATTCTATGTTTAGTCCTAATCGAAAGAAAAGGGATTCATGATAACAACTTGAGTTATAAACATAAAATTGGTAGAGACAATTAGGTTTATTTGAAAGAGTAATCCTAAGAGTTGGTGTACGGCGAAAGCTTGTCCCTCGGGTGAAATAGCGCAATTGTCCGTCTTATTTATCTTATCGCGTGCATTGGTTAACGTTGTGGTAAACCCTAATCCTAGGAGTTGCTTTTTTTATATAGTTTATACACACAAAACAGCTGTCTTTATTTCTGTTCATTGCTTCTCTTCCCATCCTTGATTCTTCGGCCTTTTCTTTGCCGACAAGAAACTAACACACTGCAGGGAGACATCGATATCGACCCCAGACGTCGATATCGACCACTGAGTTCGTCGACAGTTTTCTGAGTCGACGATGAACATCGTTGCGGAGTTTGCTGAGCATCGATATCGATCCCTGACATCGATATCGACCCTACTGTATCGACTGGCAGTCTTCTGAGCCAGTCGATTTCTTGGACTGACATCGATATCGACCCCCACCATTCGATATCGACCACTTGTTTTTGTCTCTGCAGGTCTTCTGTTGCAGAGAACATCGACAGCCGAGGTCGACATCGAGGCCCAAGGTCGAAATCGAGGCTTCTGGTCGACGCAGACGTGAGATTTCCAAAGCTACTAGGATCCCGTTGACACGCCTCCTCGTGGATCGATCCTGACTACCCTTCCACTACAACGGGAGGAAGTCTTGTAATTATTTGCATATGCTAGGAGTCGATTTACATATTTACATCTTATTATTTGTACTCGACTTACCTCCTTAACAAATTGGCGCCGTTGCCGGGGAGGCAATCAATCGCGCCCTAGTAGTCTATCTCACGTCTCTTTCTAGTTTGGCCTTGCAGGTGTATGCGACGCGCTGATCGCCCACCTGAATTCGAAGGAGTAGACGACCCTGAGCGTTATTTCCATCTAAGGGCCCAAGCTTAAAGAATCATGGCGGACAACGCGAACCAGGCTGAACTTATTGAGCAACTAAGGAAGCAGGTTGAAGACCTAACGACTAGAGAGGCGGCACTTAAGGAGCGTGCGGATAGGGAGGAGGAAGGCCGAAGGCAAATAGAAGCCCAAATCAATGCCCTCCCTAGGAATGCCAAGCAATATATGCACCCCGCTCTCACAGTGCCTGAATCGGCAATTCTTATCCCTGCCTCTAATTTTGAAATTAAACCAAACTTTTTAACTGAAATAAGAAGGCATCAATATGAAGGAAAACCTAACGAATGCCCTATGGCACATATATCAACCTTCTTAGACCTTTGTGATACTATTGCTGATGGACGAAGTCTTGAATATGTCCAACTAAAAGCCTTTCGATGGTCTCTTACAGGTAAAGCATTGCAGTGGTTGGAAAGCTTAGCCCCAAGATCACTCCGCACATGGAATGAAGTCAAGGACGCGTTCCTCAACAAGTTCTTTCCTCCTTCTAAGACGGCGTTGATCCGACAGAAAATCACGGCTTTCAAACAAAAGCCTGGTGAAGCTCTGGCGACTGTTTAGGAAAGGTTCAAGGACCTCCTACGATCATGCCCGACGCATGGCCAACCACCATATGTAATTCAGGAGATCATATACAATGCTCTTGACGCTGCAACAAAGGAGAGGATCAACACCTACACCGCCTATGGCTACCTTGAAGTCGCCCCACAAGAGGCTTGGGAGACCATAGAGAGGTTGGTGGAGTTCGACAACACATATGGGACTCCTGAGGCTTCCGACGCACCATCATCATCGAGGGCTGCCCCATCTATGCCCTTATATGAACCCTCCAATGTAATCAATCCGGATGTGAAGGAGCAATTCCACAGAGATCAACTTAGAAAGCTCCAAAAGCAAGTGAGGTTCCTTTCAGCGAACCAAGATTGCATCGAATGCGGATCGCAGCGGCACACCACCATCGAGTGCCCACATGCCGAACAAGTACACCTAGCGGAGACTCACCAAGAGGCACGCTACATGAGGGGTCCCAATCACCAATATTGGGGAGACCAAAGGTTCCATCAACCACAAAGGAACCAGGTCAACCCTAGGGACCCTCCGCCTTATAGAGCTCCTGGGCACCCGGAGAGAGACCAAAAGAAGGATGATCTTCAACTTGTGTTGGACGAGATAAGGTGGAACCAAGCTAAGAATGATCAATCCAACAATGCCATCCATTCTCAACTCAATCACCTTACCACAAGGATTGGGGAGATGGACATATGGAAGAAGAACGTAGAGACCCAACTGGGTCAATTGGCGGCACAAATCCCAAGACCGTCCGGAACACTCCCTGGGCAACCCACTATAAATCCTAAGGGACCATCTGGGACGGGCCATGTCACAGCCATACGATTAAGGAGTGGCACCAAAGTACAAAAGCCACGGACGGAAACAGAGGAGAAAGCAGCAGACCCAGTCGACGTCGACAGACCAGTCAATGTCGACCCAGAGGTCGAAATCGACCCCCATGTCGACCCCCTGGTCGACGTCGATGACACTGCAGAGCCATCAGAGCCACAACAGAGGTCGAAATCGACCCTACCAGTCGATATCGACCCAACTCCAGTCGACATCGATGTTCAGCAGGCCCCTCCGACCTCCGTTTTGGCCCCTACTCCAAAGAAGACGTTGCCATTCCCTTCCAAAGCATTGGAGGATCCCACCAAAGGTAAGTTTAGGCGCTTCATAAAGATACTTCAAGGACTCAACATCACTATCCCTCTAACAGAAGCCCTAAGCGAGATGCCCGCCTATGTGCGATTCCTCAAAGACATCCTGAGCAAGAAGAGATCCATGGCAGAGATCGCAGAGGAGTGCTCAAAGATGGACTTCCCTGAGAAGAAGAGTGATCCAGGGAAGTTTGCAATCACCGTGGGACTTGGCCAACATCGTTATAAAGCCCTATGTGATCTAGTGGCAAGTGTAAGTCTCATGCCTCTTTCTATTTGGCAAAAGGTGAACATTAGCGCACTTGAACCTGTGGACATGAAACTTTATATGGCTGACAACTCATTCGTCAGACCCACAGGTATAGTTGATGACGTTCCAGTAAAGGTAGGTAAGTTCTTTGTGCCTACTGATTTCATTGTATTGGAAATGCCTGAAGATCCTGTAGTGCCTATTATCCTTGGTAGGCCATTCTTAGCTACTGCAGATGCCAATATCAATGTACGTCGAGGATTACTAACCTTTACTATAGGGAACGAAGTAATAGAATTCTCTTTCAACCCGACCATGAGCGAAACAAAGCACTTGGAGCAAGTAGTCCTCTCACCGGCTAAGGAAAAGCTTAGAAAATTTTTGTTGGCGAGGACGGAAACATCAAGCAGGGTCGACATCGACTGGAACCAGTCGATATCGACTAAAGGCATCGAAATCGACCCCCCTTGGTCGAAATCGTGTATGCCAGATCGCTGCCAGGAGCTTAAGTATGGGGTCACAGAGGTCGATATCGACCCCCACACATCGATATCGACCACAGCACTCGAAATCGACCCTTCTTGGTCGAAATCGACCACCCCTCAGCCCGAAGATTTCTGTTTCGGGCTCAAACAGGTAAGCCCAGGTATGACTCCTAACCCTCCTCCGTCCATTATTGATAAATCAATTAAGCCGATTATTGATAATTCTACTAAAGAGAGGGTCAAAGCTCCATGGTTTGCCTATATTGCTAAAGTTAGGTCAAGAAAGAGAAGAAAAGCGTCCAAAGAATAACCTAACATCAAAGAAGCCTTGGTCGCCGAACTTCGCTACTACCAAAAGGACCTAGATGATCCAGGAGAAGGCACACGCTCAAAGGGTCCCTACATAAAAGGGTCATGAAGAATTGACGGAGAAGTCGGCCTAGCGACTCAAAAATCTAGAGCATTTACATAAAACTTTTAAATTTTTGCATAAATGGTTTTTAGGATTCAATTTTTGGCTGTTTGAAACTTCTAAAACTGAGATAATTCGTGCTTTATCTATATTTCTAACAAAGATTTCAGGTTATCAAGCAAAAGGAATGACGAAGAAGAAAAGAAGCTTCTGCAGAGATAGTCGAAATCGACCAGGCCAGTCGAAATCGACCCCCCGGGTCAAGCCACCTCCTGGAGTCAACATCAAGGACTCAGGAGCGAAAAGCAGAGGTCGATATCGACCTTAATGCTCGATATCGACCCCAATCGGGCAGCCCTCGTCTTCACCTTCTTCCTCGAATTCGACAGATGCAGTCGACATCAACCACTGACCTAGATATCGACTTCTGGCATCGACCCAACCTGAAATCGACCTGAATCCGCTGTAAGTCTCTCTCTACCCTTGTTCTTCTTTTTAATACAGTGAGGACACTGTATATTTTAAGTATGGGGTGGGGGAAAGACATGTCTTATGGTCATAACTTGGTTTCTTCTTCGCATTGCATTCATGTTTAAATTTTTGTTCTTAGTTTTACTTCTATAAAATGTCAAAAATAAAAAAAAAATGCATTTTTATTTTTTAAGTTTATTTTCTAACCTTACTTAGATGTCCTATGATGAAAACTCAATAGCCGACTTAATCATGTAAACCCTATGGCATATTTGGATGGTTTAGCCTAAGTCCTTAAAATTTTTATGTAGATTGTGAACTTGTGATGAAATTGAGCGCATATGATCCTAGGCTAAAAAGCAAATCCAACAAAAATTGTCCTTGTGAGAATTTTGACCTATAGGGAGAACATCAAAAATCCCTCCGCTTTCTTGAGTGAATTTACTCTTCCTATGCATCTCTAAATGTTGTGATAGTTATTCAAAACCAATGCATATTATGTTTATGTTTACGAGAATTAAATGATGGAGGCATCTTTTAAGCCATTTTTATCCTCTCTTTACCTACCCTGCATTATCCCTGCTTGAAGCCAGAACATTAGCCTGAGCCTGAAATTGCAAACTCCACAAAATTATCCCTAGCCGAATTTAGCCTGACCCCCATTTGGGAATTGAGACTTAGATTGGTTGGAACTAATGCCTTGTGGAAAGAAAAGAGCATAATGTCTAGTTTTGAGCAAGGAAATTATAGGATGGTACATATTTACATTTTGTCATATTTTGTAGAAGGATTTTTTTTTGGCTCACCATATAAATGCACATAGCTTTAGTATTATTTCCGAAAAAAAAAGAAAAAAAAAATCCGAAAATATATATATATATATATATATATATATATATATATATATATAGTGCATGAGCCAAAATCCTTAAGTCCTTTATTCATACAAGTGTTATATTTTTGAGAGCATATTATGGAAAGATGAGTTGGGAAAAAAGGCATTATAGAGATTGAGCTTACAATGAAGAAGTTATGGTTTGGGTATTGCAAGTGTTGAGATTTAGGAGTCTTGATTCCCGAATTATAAAAGCACCACATAGCCAAATAATTCCATACCTTTTATTTCATACCAAGCCCCATTACAACCCCGCCGAATGGAGTCTTCTTTGAAGTCTTCCATTGAGCGAAATTCCTCCTGATGATTCTTATTGCATTTTCATAATTGGTTGCGAAGTGGATTTTTATAAATTGCAATGTTTATGAGACTGTATATGGAATTGAGTTGAGAGTTGATCTTCATAGCCTAAACACATGAGAGTTGAGTGCAAACACATTATCCCGGTGAGGTTGGATCAAAATTGCATATGCCTATGGATCGCCAAAATATGTGCTATGACGTTAAATTCACTTGCTTTGCTTTGCTACCGCTTATGATGTTGCTTTTGACAAAGGCAAAGACTTGAAGGGTGTGTTGTAGGTGTTGGTTATTGCTTGAGGACAAGCAAGTCTAAGTATGGGGTGTTTTGATGTACACATTTGCACCTTCTTTTATTGCATCTTTTGACTTCGTATTTCATTCGATCTCCAAAGAAAAGGTTCAAAAGAATATAAACTTGTGTAAGAATGGGCTAAAATGCAAGAAATAGAGTCTGCACAAGTTTTGAGCTAACCATGCAGGAATTCGAGTGAAAACGGAGTCAAAACGGAGAAGCCAAGTGAAGCTGAGCAGAGGTAGATATCGACCCTAGACCCAGATATCGACCTCTGGTGTAGATATCGACCTTCAACATAGATATCGACCTCAACATAGACATCAAGTGAAGCTGAGAAGAGGTAGATATCGACCCCCGGTGTCGATATCGACCCCCATATCGACCTCAACATAGAAATCGACCAGAGCTGAACAAGTCGAGCAGGAACAGAGACCTCGATATCGACCCCTGGTGTCGATATCGACCCCTGATCTCGACAGAAGATAGACTCGATTTCGAATGCGGATTGAAACTATATCTTCAAGGAGGCACGGAATTATCTCACACTTTCAAGATAGAGGACAACTGAAGTTTTATTTATCTTTTACCATTAAGTTTTATCAAAATAAAAGACCTATCCTAATTGTTCGGATAGAGTTATTAGTTTAGATAGGAGTTACAATCCTTGGATAGCGAGGATTAGTAGCCTATAAATAGAGCCCTAGGGGCTGATTTGTTAGATCATCTTTCAATCCCAGAACAATCCATTAACCCAAGACAAAGACAATAGACAATAGAGTTAGAGTTAGAGAGAAGTTTTAGGGTTTGACGTTTGCGAAAGTTGACGTTGAGTTGTAAAGCTTCGAAGTTTATTTTAATGCAAGTTTCTTCCTTTCAATTAACGATGAGTTCCATGATGAGAAGCGAGTAGTTCCCCAAAGCTCTTAGGGTCGGGGTGAGCCCGACGTTAGCCATGCGCGCTTGAGGTAAGTATTTGATGTTGATATCGTTGTGTCTATCTCTCCTCCTACGATTCTATGTTTAGTCCTAATCGAAAGAAAAGGGATTCATGATGACAACTTGAGTTATAAACATAAAATTGGTAGAGACAATTAGGTTTATTTGAAAGAGTAATCCTAAGAGTTGGTGTACGGCGAAAGCTTGTCCCTCGGGTGAAATAGCGCAATTGTCCGTCTTATTTATCTTATCGCGTGCATTGGTTAACGTTGTGGTAAACCCTAATCCTAGGAGTTGCTTTTTTTATATAGTTTATACACACAAAACAGCTGTCTTTATTTCTGTTCATTGCTTCTCTTCCCATCCTTGATTCTTCGGCCTTTTCTTTGCCGACAAGAAACTAACACACTGCAGGGAGACATCGATATCGACCCCAGACGTCGATATCGACCACTGAGTTCGTCGACAGTTTTCTGAGTCGACGACGAACATCGCTGCGGAGTTTGCTGAGCATCGATATCTATCCCTGACATCGATATCGACCTGATACGGGGTTAGCCGTAGGATGGCCCGATCTTCGACAATCAAGACTCAAAGACAAGAACGGAAGCAAAAGACTCAAAGAAACGCAGAGATAATGTAAAGACACGACCGATAAGGACTGAAACGATCTATGTAGAACAAGATAGAAACCCCAGGCTTCCGTAGAAGGTAGGAACTAATATCAATGACTACACAACCCGCCTCTACAACCCTACACAATCAAGCGGACAACTTGAAGGCACAAGGAGGGGGCTTGTGGATACTAGGATCACCAAGTCTTGCGAAGTTGATGAACGGCAAAGCAAACCAAGCTGAGATTATCAATTCGACAATTGAAGAGCGCTGCTCTATTCAATCGACAACTCTCTAAGTGTTTCACACGTTTAAGAGGAAGCAATTTCATTCAATAATGTTCCAACTGATTCTAATGAGGGCACACGGCATATATAGCCTACATGGCTGTTCTTGGCCGGTTTTTCTAGGTTAAAATAGATAAAAGAAGATAAAATAACAACTTAAAGGAATTAATAAAATTACCCTAAAGTTTCCTAAAATAACTTAAGTAAAATTAATACTAAAAATGGAAATAAGTGGGAGCCCCAACACTTAGGCTAATTCGGCAGCCTTTATGTTCAAGGTGGCTCTTCATCTTGAATCCCTATGCACATATAGGTCTTCAATGTAGGCTCGGGAAGTTGAACCTTGCTCGAGAACAAAGCATGACTCACAAATAGGAATGAGTCTCGTTGAAGCTTCTTAGCTCGGGCTCGAGTCATAGGTCCTTCTCCAAGAATGATGGGTGTGTCAGGAGCTGTAGAAGATGGTCCCGCATCAACCTCCCCTTCTTGAAAAGGATTCGACCACGAATCCAAGTCTTCATCCACAGCGAAGTAAGGGATTAGATCCGCGATGTTGAATGTAGCGCTCACGCCCATGTCTCCAGGAAGCTCCAATTGGTAGGCATTGTCGCCCACTCTCCTCTTGACTTTGAATGGTCCATCACCACGAGGTGACAGCTTGTTCTTTCGGGCTTCTGGAAACCGCTCCTTCCTTAAGTGCACCCATACAAGATCTCCAGGCTGAAATGTGACCAATCGACGTCCCTTGTTGGCCTTGTTAGCATTGTATTCAGCCTTTAACTTCAGCTTCTCACGAGTTCGTTCATGCAGCTCCTTAATGAACTCGACATGCTTACCTGCCTCAAATGATTCTTTGTCTCTCATAGGATATGGAGTAAGATCAAAAGGGGTTAGTGGATTAACACCATACACACATTCAAATGGACTGATTTTAGTAGCCGAATGCATGGTTCTGTTATAAGCAAATTCCACATGAGGTAAGGCTTCTTCCCAAAGTTTCAAATTCTTCCTAATAATGGCTCTTAGGACAGTAGCAAGGGTTCTATTAGTCACCTCAGTTTGGCCATCAGTTTGGGGGTGGCTAGAAGTAGAGAATAACAATCTAGTTCCCAATTTATTCCATAAGGTTCGCCAAAAATGACTTAAGAATTTCACATCCCTATCACTAACAATGGTTTTAGGCACGCCATGCAACCTAACTACTTCTCTAAAGAATAGATTAGCAACGTTAGTAGCATCATCAGTTTTATGACATGCAATGAAATGAGCCATTTTAGAGAATCTATCAACCACTACAAATATAGAATCTCTCCCCTTCTTAGTTCTAGGCAACCCAACTATAAAATCCATGGAAATGTCTTCCCAAGGGGCTGAGGGGGTCGGCAGTGGTGTATAAAGGCCATGGGGCATAAGCTTAGCTTTGGCTTTTATGCAATCTATGCATCTTTTAAGGCAATGTTCTACATCCCTAAGCATGTGTGGCCAATAAAAGTGTGATTTCAGTGTATTATATGTCTTATCTCTACCAAAATGTCCCATTAATCCACCACTATGGGCTTCACTAACAAGTAATAATCGTAGAGAACATCTAGGTATGCACACTTGATCTTTTCGAAATAAGAATCCTTCATGTATATAAAAGCTGTCATTAGGACCCTTTTCTAAGCATTTTCGAAAGATATCACCAAAATCCAAATCAGAGTCATACAATTCCTTTATGTAAACAAAGTCTAAGACTCTAGAATCCAAAGTGGTTAAAAGAACATGTCTCCTAGCTAACACATTAGACTCGAAATCAGCTCCTAAAGCATGCCTTCTAGATAATGCATCAGCAACCACATTGTCCTTGCCTTTCTTATACTTAATCACATAAGGAAATGTTTCAATGAATTCCATCCATCTACCATGTCTCCTATCAAGTTTATCTTGGCTTTTAAAGTGTTTTAAAGACTCATGATCAGTCCTAAGGATAAACTCGCTAGGCCATAAATAGTGAGACCATGTCTTAAGTACTCTAAACAAAGCATATAATTCCTTATCATAGGTAGAGTAATTAAGACAAGCACCTTTCAACTTCTCAGAAAAGAAAGCAATAGGCTTACCTCCCTGCATAAGGACTCCACCAATTCCAATTCCGCTAGCATCACACTATACTTCAAAGGGCTGTGAGAAGTCCGGTAAAGCTAGGAGAGGTGCGTGAGTGAGCTTGTCCTTAAGTGTGTTGAATGCTTCCTCCTGAGCTACTCCCCATGTGAATTCACTCCTCTTTTTCGTGAGCTCAGTGAGGGGTGCCGAGATGGTGCTGAAGTCCCGCACGAATCGACGCTAGAAGCTCGCCAATCCTTGGAAGCTGCGCACATGGCCGATGTTGGTGGGTGTTGGCCACTCTTGGATTGCCTTGATCTTAGTCTCATCGACACGCAGTCCATTCGAACGCACTACAAATCCAAGAAAAGACACTTGTTCATTACATAGCTCACATTTCTTTAAATTAGCATACAAGCGTTCAATTCTTAGTGTTTTAAGCACTTCTCTAAGATGTGATTCATGTTCATTAGAAGACTTGCTATAAACCAGAATATCATCAAAATAAACTACAACAAATTTTCCAATGAAGTCTCGAAGCACATGATTCATTAAGCGCATAAAAGTGCTAGGAGCATTAGTTAAACCAAAAGGCATAACCATCCACTCATATAAGCCTAGCTTAGTCTTAAAGGCTGTTTTCCATTCATCACCCTCTTTCATTCTAATTTGATGATAGCCACTCCTAAGATCAATTTTAGAAAATATAGAAGCTCCATGTAACTCATCTAGCATATCATCTAATCTAGGAATAGGATGACGATATTTAATAGTGATGTTGTTAATAGCCCTACAATCTACACACATTCTCCATGAACCATCTTTCTTAGGGACTAATAACACAGGCACAGCGCTAGGACTTAAGCTGATTCGAATATAACCCTTATCCAACAAATCTTGGACTTGGGTTTGGACCTCTTGGGTCTCAGTGGGATTCATACGGTACGCAGGTCTATTAGGCAATGCAGCCCCCGGAATAAGATCAATTTGATGCTCAATTCCACGGATAGGGGGTAGACCTGGTGGTATGTCATCGGGAAACACATCCTTAAACTCCTCAAGAAGAGCGAGAATGTTTGATGGAAGAGAAGCTTTAAGCTCTTCACTCAACATGCTCAAGCTCTTGCAAAGGCGCATAAGAATAGTTCCACCATCCGCAAAGTCGTCTATGAATGTGCTTTTGGAAGCCAAGAACACACTCTTAGGCCGATTTTGAGGATCCACTTGGCTCGACTGAGCCTCCTTATCTAACTCACCTTTACTTACCTTGCGCTTCTCAATCTCATCAGCTACTTGCGTAGGTGTCATGGGCTTGAGAATGACATTCTTTCCCTGAAAAGTAAAGGTATAGCGATTAGTAAACCCATCATAAATAACCTTACGATCAGATTGCCAAGGAAGTCCTAATAGAATATGACAAGCTTGCATAGGCACAATATCACATAAAACATCATCTTCATAATGTCCTAGTTTAAAATGCACTTTAACTTGCCTACTAACTTTCAATAGTCCACAATCATTCATCCAATGTAATTTGTAAGGTCTAGGGTGTTGGACAGTAGGTAGATGCAATTTCTCAACCATCTCTTGACTAGCTAAATTACAACAACTACCTCCATCAATGATCACATTTACAACCTTTCCTTTAACCAGACAACGAGTATGAAACAAGTTTTCTCTTTGATTATCATCACATGGTGTAGGAACAACACTTAAAACCCTCCTAACAATCAAAGAGTCTCCATGCTCATATTCAACCTCATCATCATCATTATCATAACAAACAAGGTTTAGATTCTGATCATTGTCATTAGCATGCTCGTCATGTTCATCACAAGAATTTTCAGATTCATATTCTCCTAAGTGATTGACCATGAGAGTTTTCTTATTAGGGCAATCCTTCATATAATGACCTCTACCTTGACATTTAAAGCACACAATATCTCTAGAACGAAGGGTAGAAGGGTTAGGATTACTCCCTTTGGGACCAGTAGATGTCCCAGACGATTCTCGTCCATTCCATGGACCTTTCCCTTTGTCGAGGGGCTGTTGGGGCTGTCGGCTATCACTCCTCCCTTGGGGCTGCTGAGCTCGCTCTCTAAAGCCCACCTCCGAGTGCCCTTGGGGCTGTTGTGGCCGAGATTGGCGCCACCCTTGCTGTTGGTTGCCACTCGACATCCTATTGCCTTGACTCTTGTAGCGTTGTCCCTTTTCTACTTTCATAGCTAGGTGTAATAAATCAGTAGGAGTAGTATAGGGAAAATAATCAATCTCATGAGCTAAAGCGGGATGCAAGATCCTAAGATATCTAACATTAGTTTGCTCATGAGTTTCTACTACATTAGCTCGAGCCATGGCTTCTTGCATAATATTGAATGTTTCCTCAACAGTTTTACTACCTTGTTTTAGATTTCTAATCTACTCAATAGCTCTCTATCACAGTGTTGAGGTACAAACCTATTTCTCATTACTACCTTTAGTTGTTCCCAAGAAGCAATAGGTGCATCAAGGGATCTTCTTCTTTCTTTAACAAGATTGTCCCACCAGATTAATGCAAAACCTTGAAATTCTAGGGAAGCTAGTTGTACTTTCTTAGGTTCGGAGAAATTATGACAATTCCAGATTTGCTCCATTTTAATTTCCCAATCAATATAAGCATCTGGATCCGTCTTACCATCAAAAGGAGGAATCTTTACCTTAACCTTACCGATGCCGTCGTCATCATTGTATCTAGGCGGTCGGTTCTGATTTCCCCTTTGATTCCGTCTCGGGCGCTGCTCCCAATACTCTTCTTCTTGGAGGTCATCATCTTGCTCCAAGTCATAGAACCTCTCCTGGTAGTCCCGGCCTCTTCCCCTTCCTCGTCCTTGACCTTGCACATTAACAAACCCATTATTCCGATCATTTCTCCCACCTCGTGGAGAGTTGTTTTCATTGAATAAAGGATTCTGTAAATGAATATTAACATGATTAGGATTAGGAATAGGGTTAGGATTAGCGACTTCCCTTTCATCTTGTGGCACCTCAACTTGCACTCGCTCTTGCTGGCCACCTACGGTGTTAGAACCACTCGGCCTAGAATTCTCCAAAGCCGTCATCTTGGCTTGTAGTGTAGCCAAGGTTTCAGGGACGGTAGCCATGCCCGCCAATGTGTTCATCATGTTGTTCACATTGTTCATCAAGATGGCAAATTGCTCGGGAGTTACTGTTGTACTTGAGGAAGTGGCGTTGTTGCCACCGTTGTTATTCTGACTATTAGACATTATAACAAAAGAAAAGAAACAATGAACTATGTTAAGGTTAGTAAAAACTTATAAACAGCTCACAATTGTGTTTCGCTCACACTCCCTCTCTCCGATTGATATATCACGCTTGCTAGGGCAATCCGCTTTGGGCAAATCAACTACCAAGCAAAGACTAAGTAATCAAAGTATGTAACCAAGAGAATGAATGAAACAATGCAGAAGAGTACTCAACAAGGGCTGTAGAGAACTCGATGTAAGCAAACAACTCGATCCAAGCACTCGACAAGAGAGAAAGAGTGCTCAACAGTAGCTATAAACACTTGATTCAAGCAAAACAGATGGGTAATTGCAAGAAATCAACTCAACACAACAAGGAGATCACTCGGCAAGGGCTGAGAGTTCTCGACACTAACAAACTCACTCGATATAGACAACAAGAGAACTCGACCAGGTGGAGATCTCTTCGACACACACACAAACAACTCGATATCCAGCAGAGAGTACTCGACACAGGTGATATGGTACTCGACACAAACTGAATTCAAGAGAAAATAAGGAAAAATAAAAGAAAGCTTGGAAATTTACCTCTTTTGATTGAAAACCTTTAAGTTAGGATTTTGTAGTTGCAAGGTAGGGTTTCAATTTCAAGAAGGATATGTGTTTTGGGATAGGTAATGTCGAATAGGGCTGGATAGGTTCACCAAAGATGTCCTTGGGAGCTTCTTGCACTAGATCAACAATACTTCTTTTTTTTTTTTTTTTGACACTGATATTTTTTTTTATAAGGCTAATGCAAGAAAAGACTCTAAGCTATGGATAAGGACTCGAAAATATAAAAGATAGGTGAAGGAATGAATGAAAAATCAGCCCTAATGAAGGGTATAGACAACCTTTGAGTAAATTTGGTAAGTGGATCTATCTTTAGCCTTAATAGATATTTGATAGATAAAATATATTAATTCTACCAAAAATCAGAATATCAAAAGGCACTTAATAATGGATTTAGATAAAAGATAGATAGAAGTTCCAAAGATAGAACAAAGCACAAACTAGGGTTTTCTTGTGGTATAGGGTTCGGCCAAGCTTGACTTATGGGGACAGAATTTCTGCCGTCGGCTAGGGTGATGCACAAGGGTGCTTCACGGCTTGGTCGACTCCACTGGTCTCGGCTAGGCTTGTGTTTAGGCTTATGCAACCACAAACAATCACAAACTCAAGATTAGTGCAATAATCAATAAAGAATGCAAGAAGTAAAAGACCAAAACAAGAAAAGGACTCTTTTTGTGGGTTTTTGTGTTTATGGAAAGAAAAGACTCAATTTGATGTCGGAACCTAAGCTCTGATACCAATTTGATACGGGGTTAGCCGTAGGATGGCCCGATCTTCGACAATCAAGACTCAAAGACAAGAACGGAAGCAAAAGACTCAAAGAAACGCAGCGATAATGTAAAGACACGACCGATAAGGACTGAAACGATCTATGTAGAACAAGATAGAAACCCCAGGCTTCCGTAGAAGGTAGGAACTAATATCAATGACTACACAACCCGCCTCTACAACCCTACACAATCAAGCGGACAACTTGAAGGCACAAGGAGGGGGCTTGTGGATACTAGGATCACCAAGTCTTGCGAAGTTGATGAACGGCAAAGCAAACCAAGCTGAGATTATCAATTCGACAATTGAAGAGCGCTGCTCTATTCAATCGACAACTCTCTAAGTGTTTCACACGTTTAAGAGGAAGCAATTTCATTCAATAATGTTCCAACTGATTCTAATGAGGGCACACGGCATATATAGCCTACATGGCTGTTCTTGGCCGGTTTTTCTAGGTTAAAATAGATAAAAGAAGATAAAATAACAACTTAAAGGAATTAATAAAATTACCCTAAAGTTTCCTAAAATAACTTAAGTAAAATTAATACTAAAAATGGAAATAAGTGGGAGCCCCAACACTTAGGCTAATTCGGCAGCCTTTATGTTCAAGGTGGCTCTTCATCTTGAATCCCTATGCACATATAGGTCTTCAATGTAGGCTCGGGAAGTTGAACCTTGCTCGAGAACAAAGCATGACTCACAAATAGGAATGAGTCTCGTTGAAGCTTCTTAGCTCGGGCTCGAGTCATATGTCCTTCTCCAAGAATGATGGGTGTGTCAGGAGCTGTAGAAGATGGTCCCGCATCACGACCCTACTGTATCGACTGGCAGTCTTCTGAGCCAGTCGATTTCGTGGACTGACATCGATATCGACCCCCACCAGTCGATATCGACCACTTGTTTTTGTCTCTGCAGGTCTTCTGTTGCAGAGAACATCGACAGCCGAGGTCGACATCGAGGCCCAAGGTCGAAATCGAGGCTTCTGGTCGACGCAGACGTGAGATTTCCAAAGCTACTAGGATCCTGCTGACACGCCTCCTCGTGGATCGATCCTGACTACCCTTCCACTACAACGGGAAGAAGTCTTGTAATTATTTGCATAGGCTAGGAGTCGATTTACATATTTACATCTTATTATTTGTACTCGACTTACCTCCTTAACAAGGTTCATAAAGGATTTTTCCGAAATTGCTAAGCCTCTTTCTAACTTGCTAATGAAAGATGTCACTTTTGATTTTTCTTCGGAATGCCATGAGTCCTTTTCCAGGTTGAAGGAGGCATTGATCTCAGCCCCTATTATGTAGTCTCCTGATTGGGATCTCCCCTTCGAGATAATATGTGACGCCAGCGACTATGCAGTTGGAGCCGTGCTGGGTCAAAAGAAGGATAACAAGCTCCATGCCATCTACTATGCTAGTAGGACTTTGGATGAAGCTCAGAGAAATTATGCCACAACAGAGAAGGAATTGCTTGCTATAGTCTTTGCTTTTGAGAAGTTTCGATCTTATCTGGTGGGTGCTAAAGTGATTGTGTATACGGATCATGCTACGATCCGATACTTGCTGCAAAAGAAAGATGCAAAGCCGCGTCTCATTAGGTGGATGCTTCTTCTCCAAGAGTTCGATTTGGAGATTAAGGACAAAAAGGGCGCTGAGAACCTTGTTGCTGATCACTTGTCCAGGTTACCGTCGGAGCAACTAGAGCGCACTTCATCTGAGCCTCCCATCGATGAGTCTTTTCCGGATGAGCATCTACTTGATTTCGCCGCTGAGATATTGAGCACCACTTCTGAGGTACCATGGTATGCTGATTTTGTGAATTACATTGTATGTAATGAGTTGCCTGGTGATCTGTCATTTCAGCAAAGGAAGAAATTCTTGAAGGACGTTGTGCATTATTATTGGAGCGAGCCATACCTCTTTAAAAGGTGCTCCGATGGGCTTTTCAGGAGATGCATCCCAAGGGAAGAAGTCCTTAGTGTCATCAAACATTGTCATTCTCTACCGGTTGGAGGTCATGCTAGCACCTCCAAGACCGTGACCAATGTATTTCAATCTGGTTTCTATTGGCCTACTATGTTCAAAGATGTTAGAGAATTTGTTGTTTCTTGTGATGAGTGTCAAAGGACAGGGAATATCTCAAGGAGAAATGAGATGCCGCTGAATAGCATTTTAGAGGTTGAGTTGTTTGATGTGTGGGGAATCGATTTTATGGGGCCTTTTCCATCTTCTGGGCCATACAAGTATATACTTGTGGCGGTGGATTATGTGTCAAAATGGGTTGAAGCTGTGGCAACCCCCACTAATGATGCTAAGGTGGTCACAAAGTTCATCAAGAATGTGATCTTCTCGAGGTTCGGGGTTCCTCGATTTCTGATTAGTGATGGAGGTTCCCATTTCATTGAGAGGAATTTTGAGGCTTTGCTGAAGAAGTATGGGGTTCATCACCGGATTGCAACCCCATACCATCCTCAAACGAGTGGGCAAGTAGAGGTCTCCAACCGGGAGATAAAGAGCATATTAGAGAAAACTGTCTCCCGCTCACAGAAGGATTGGGCGACGAAGTTAGATGATGCTTTGTGGGCTTACAGGACTGCTTTTAAGACTCCGATTGGTACTACTCCGTACAAGCTGGTGTATGGAAAATCTTGTCATCTCCCCGTTGAGTTGGAGCACAAAGCCTATTGGGCGATTAAGACACTAAATTTGGATATGAAGCTAGCGGGAGAAAAACGGCAATTGCAACTACAAGAGCTTGAAGAGCTGCATTTGGAGGCTTATGAGAATGCAAAAATTTACAAGGAAATAACTAAAAAGTGGCATGACAAGCATATCTCACCTAAGGAGCTTCATGAAGGCGACCTTGTCTTGCTTTTCAACTCGAGGTTAAGGCTATTTCCGGGCAAGTTGAAGTCGAGATGGAGTGGCCCATTCTTGGTGCAAAAAGTCTATCCGCATGGAGCAGTTGATGTGTGGAGTGAAGAAAAGGGCACATTCAAAGTAAATGGTCAGCGCCTCAAGCGGTACATATCAGGACATCCGATTGAGAAGGTCGTTTCCACGGTCCATCTTGATCCGAGGACCTAAAGCAGGGGAAAGTCTAGCTAACGACTTAAAAGAAGCGCTTTTCGGGAGGCAACCCGAGGTAAGTAGTAGGTAAATTTTTCTTTATTTTGTTTCTTTTGTCTAAAACAACTCCCATGAGTCGCGGTTTTGAGCCTAGACCTTAACTAAATTTTGTTGAGAAATCTCACGAGTCGCGGGATGAATTTCACGAGTCGCGGGGACGAGTCTTGATCTCAGCTCAACCTACTGATGACTCTCACGAGTCGTGGTGAAGTCTCATGAGTCGTGGCCACTTGTTTTGTATGTTTTATTTTATTTATTTATTTATTTATTTTTTCTTCCTTTTCGTTTCTTAAAAAAAAGGGAGAAATGAAGAAACACGCATCTGTTGCGTTTCAAAATAAAGGGCACCCATCTTCTTCCCTCTTGCCTCGTTCAGCGCCCGTTCAGCGCCCGTTCAGCGCCTGTCCAGTGCCCCAGCCAGCGCCCCGCTTGCACCCTCTGGCACCCAGTGGTTCAGCCCCGCCCTCGCGCCAACGTGTCCGCGCCCGAGCCGTGTCCGCCCTTTGCACAGCCCTCTAGTGTTACCCATAAACCCAAATCCTTCAAACCCCAAATCTTCATTTTTGCTCTTAATTTCTTCGAAATCTCTGGCTGTCCAAGGATATGGCGGGAGGGTCAAGAAAGCGGAAGTCGGTTGCTTCTTCTTCATCAAAGGCTATCGATGTTGTGAAATTTGCTAATGCCGATCAAAAGGAGAAATATGAGGAGCATATGAAGAGGACGCACGTGGGCACACGTTGGTACCATGATACTTCTATGCAAGCTTTGGGACTTTAGGATGAGATTCCGCGCCTCTTGGCGACTATCGGGGCGGAAACGTTGTTGAGCATGCAATACCTCTCTTACCCGGCATTGACTTCTGAATTGCTTAGCACATTTAAGGTGGAAAAGGAAAGTGTGTGGGATAGTAAGGTCACCATTACATTCCGACTTGGAAACAAGGATTTTGATATCGGTTTGAAGGACCTGAATGGATTCCTCTCATTCCCAGAGAAATGTGACGATCATAAGGTCATGATCAAGGACCTCAAGCGCTTTTGGCTTCAACTCACCGGCCGCTCTGATTACAGCACGAGCTCATCTTCGAGTGTAGACATTTTCCACCCGGCCTTCCACATCATCCAACGTCTTCTTGGGAACACAATATACGCGCGGAGTGAGTGCACCAAATTACGACAAGGAGAGCTTATTTGCCTTTGGTGCATGGTCCATAAACGCCCCATCAATTTGGCTGCTGAGGTCGCCTCTAAGTTAGTCGCTCTTGCCGTCACTCCCAAAGGACCAGTCCACATAGGAGGACTCATTGCCAGAATTGCAGATGCGTGTGATATTGACCTCTCCAAGTACTCTTCCATCCCCCCTCAGTATGTGGATTTAGCTCATCTGAAGAGTTCAGGGATTATTCAGGGGGATGGGGCTTCTTATGCTTTAAAGATCAATCAGATAGGGAGGTTCAAGCCATTTCGTGATGGCCCTGTCAGCACAGAAAACCCAGTCAATTGGTATGAGTCTTGGGTTGGAAGTCCCATTCCGCGCAGAGATGATGAGAGAGAGGACAACGAGAGGGCTGGCGATGCGGCTGAAGATGGTCTCATGGGTGATTCGAGTCATCATGAGCACGGTGGGGTTTCTTTGAATGAGCAGATTTTTTCCCTCCGTCAGGATATGAAGGATTTACGTACTCACGTCGATGACCAGTTTTTTGAGGTTTTTCGACGATTGGATTTTCAAGATCACCTTCAGAAACAGATTTATTACCATGTGACGGGTCATCTATATGACCATGATGCCCCTTTCCCACCACCACCTATATAGGAATTTGTGAGTCTCTCCCTTCCTTTGTTTATTTCTACATTGGGGACAATGTAGTACATAAGTATGGGGTGGGGTGTACTTGCAATCGCATTGTATATATAGTCTTCATTGCATTGCATTTCCACTTGCATTCTGCATTTTTATTTTTATATTCTTAGTTTTTTTTCTTTTTTTCTTTCTTTTTCATCTATGTTTGGCTAGTGTGTGTGATAAATCCCCATGCTTTTAAAGAATTCACAATGATATGTTGATGATCTAGGAAGCTCAAAGTTGCTCTTGATTTATGTGTTAAGCTCAGTTTGCATGGATGAATTGCCTAGCTTAGGAGTCATTGAGGAGAATCATGCATAATTCAACTTCCTAAGCAAACACCCTGATGGAAGGAGCCTAAAAGGATATAACTTGAGTCCTCGTATACCATATTGAGTGTCTCTCACATGATTGCTTAATGTCTTGAACTTGCATTAGAATCTGGGTTGAAGCTATTCTGTGCATATGCATGACTTTGATGTGATAGAGGCATGATATTTGCTTCTGAGCCTATTTTGCCTTATTTTTCCTTGTCCTATACTAATCCTCTACTTGACAGCCCATTGAGCCTTTAATTGCCTATTTTTGTAGCTCCTCAAAACATCCCGAACCTTATTATTAAGCCTATTACCCATCCGGGAGTTAGGACCATGAGTAGTGATGGTTTGTGGAGTGTGATGGTTGTTGAACGTTGAATGTTGTGTATGGATAAGAAATGGAAGAGTTGTCTTGATATTGATGTTTACTAGTGAAAGTGAAAGAAAGGAAAAAAAAGGAGAGAAAAAAAAATAAAGAAAAAGGTTCTAAAGAAAAATGAAAGAAGAAGTTTGAAATGAAAAGGCCAGTTCATCACTAATGTGCAACAAAAGAATGCAAGTGTAGCACAATAAAGAGAGAAGAGCCAAGAGTGAGCTTCATTGTTTATGTTTTGGTGTGTCAATGTAAGATAAGAGATGGAGTGTTTTCGTATGAAAATGGTGCATGTGTTTAGATGGTCTAAGTCCCGGATTTTAGCACCACAATTCCAAAAATACCGCCTTTCCCACTATATCTTACCATGGCCCCATTACAACCGTATAAAGACCTCTTGATTTTAGTCATATACATGTGTGGGTGGTGGATATCTAGACGCTGTGCAAATTTTGGCTGATTAGCATCATCGTGAGACCGAGCAAAATTGATCCCTCTAAACACATTTGAGTGAGTGTGATTCACTAAAGATATTCCATGTGAGGTTTAGGGGTTGATGATTGCATTTTTCTCGATCAATGATGATGATTTAGCACGGATGGCATGTGTTTATGTGAATTGAGCAAAAATTTGTAATTCCAAGCATCGGATGAGCTGAGATTGTTGGACATGTCTTGCACTTGTGATTTTGAATACCGAATTTTGCTTGGGGACAAGCAAGGTTTAAGTATGAGGTATTTTGATAGCACCTAGTTTTATATATTATTCATGTGCATTTAGGTTAGTTTCATGCATCATTTTAGGGTATTTTTATTGTCTTTTTGTGTGATTTCTGTATTATTTATGATTCAGAGATCTACACAAGCTTTGCTAGTGTTTTGTAGGTTTGGGTCGGTGATTTGGGCTATATTGCATGCATCTAATGGAAGGGGATTGAAAGAAAAGCAAAAGAGACGGTTCACAGAGTAAGTATATCAAGCGAAACACTCATAGGAGCTCAAGGTGGTGTAGCACAACTCGCGGGACAAAGGTGTTAGTGCAATTTTCAGCTACAGCAAGATGTCACGACTCGTGGGAGGCCTTCACGAGTCGTGACAAGTGAACTCATCTGTTTTGTGGCCTACTGCAGGCTGTCACGACCCGTAACAGACTCTTCACGAGTCGTGACAGTGCCAGATCAGCCAAACCTTTCATATTTCCGTTGTTTGTTTCATTTGTTTTGGGGGATGAATTAAAAGGGGAATTTCCAGATTTTGTAAGGGGAGTTACGTTTTATGCGAAGGGCTGGGAAACACTCAGATTTGGGGAGAAAACTTGAAAGAACCCTAGATTAGTGGGTGCTAAAAGATTGCAAATTGGATGCTTAAGACGATTTCCGCTATAGAAGATCAAGTATTTCTCTTACTCTTCTTTGCTATGTCATATTATTTTGCTTTTGATTTGTTCTCTTCCATCATGTCTTACGTTTTGTGCGAAGGGCTGGGAAACACTCAGATTTGGGGAGAAAACTTGAAAGAACCCTAGATTAGTGGGTGCTAAAAGATTGCAAATTGGATGCTTAAGACGATTTCCGCTATATAAGATCAAGTATTTCTCTTACTCTTCTTTGCTATGTCATCTTATTTTGCTTTTGATTTGTTCTCTTCCATCATGTCTAGCTACGACCCGTAACAGACTCTTCACGAGTCGTGACAGTGCCAGATCAGCCAAACCTTTCATATTTCCGTTGTTTGTTTCATTTGTTTTGGGGGATGAATTAAAAGGGGAATTTCCAGATTTTGTAAGGGGAGTTACGTTTTGTGCGAAGGGCTGGGAAACACTCAGATTTGGGGAGAAAACTTGAAAGAACCCTAGATTAGTGGGTGCTAAAAGATTGCAAATTGGATGCTTAAGACGATTTCTGCTATAGAAGATCAAGTATTTCTCTTACTCTTCTTTGCTATGTCATCTTATTTTGCTTTTGATTTGTTCTCTTCCATCATGTCTTACGTTTTGTGCGAAGGGCTGGGAAACACTCAGATTTGGAGAGAAAACTTGAAAGAACCCTAGATTAGTGGGTGCTAAAAGATTGCAAATTGGATGCTTAAGACGATTTCCGCTATAGAAGATCAAGTATTTCTCTTACTCTTCTTTGCTATGTCATCTTATTTTGCTTTTGATTTGTTCTCTTCCATCATGTCTAGCTAATTCAATCGTTCTAGGGTTGGGGTGATCCCACCATGTTGAGATAGACCGTTACTTACTATCGCTTGAATGTAATTTGATTTTTGTTTGATTTAATCCTATTGAGCATAGCCTAATCGATATGTGATTAGATCCTATTAGGGGTTGAGACCGAGAGGAGATAGCCCTAATAGGAAAATAGATGATTGCATGATACCGAGAGGTGATTGTTGTCATTGGAGCTATAGGATTGAACCTGAGATATTAATGTTTGCTTATGAGTGACATAATAGCACAAATTAATATCTCTTGAGGATTTATAGGTTGTCATAGAAATTCTAGGTTTGTTTGTTCTAATTGAGACCGAGAGGAGACATTTGAATGAACTTGCTTAGATTCTAACAGCGTAATGGACCTGACTTTAGTTTAACTTTGCACAAGAGTGATTGTTAACCGGTTAGGTACAATTTACTATGAGACCGAGAGGAGATTAATGTTCGTAATGAGGGGAGGTGCTGTGTGTTGTATGTAAAATAGGAGAATAAAATAAAGCACAACTAGACTATCTCCCTGTCCCAAACAAATAATACAAGAATCCCCTCCCTTGTAGTAGTAGGGTAATTCAGGATCGAATCCACGAGGAGGTAGGTCAGCGCTTCCTTTGTTGTACTCACGATCAAGGCTTTCGACCTCAGCAGACACTCGATATCGAGTGTACTGGTCGATATCGACCTCAGTTTTGGTCGATTTCCTAGCGCAGTTCCTGCAGAAGACAAAACAGCAAGTCGACGTCGAGCAGAGACCTCGATATCGATGTTAGTCCTCGATATCGACCCTTAAGGTCGATTTCGATGCTTGTCACAGAAACTGTTTTTGTAACCAATTTGTCGGAAAAGGATCCGAAGAAAATAGAATGGAGAGGGAAGATGAACAGAAACAAAACTAAGACTTTTATGAAGAATTTAATTAATTAAAAGGCTTCCAAAGTCGGGGTTTTATGCCACAACGATAACAATGCAAGTTTCATGCTAAAGATATGAACTTTAATGTCTTTCCGTCAAATAACTTTCGTTATCAACACTTAGGTGATTAGAGGCTTTCGCATAATTCCTAAGAGTTACTATCCAATTCATGAGTAATTCAAGTTCGCAATATGAGTGGCTTTCGCTTCAATAATGCAAATAATGAATCTCCCTAACTTTCGCAAAGGATCATGCATGGGGTAGAAGACGGAATTGCATAAAAGTCATACCTTTGATGCACTTACCTCACATTGCTATCGTCGGGCTCACCCCGACCCTAGAAGTGGGTTGACTACTCGCTACTCATCATGCACATCATCATCATTGTTATTGAAAGAAAGCTACCTTGAATTAAAACTCCGAAAGAAAGTACAACCGAACAAGCCACTCCGCTTTCGCTTTACAACTCCACTCGGCCTCCTCTCTCTCTCTCTCTATTCTCTATTGCAACTGAATTGTCTCTAAAAACGGGCTTCGGAATTTTTTTCTCATCCCTAAACTCAGCCCTATTGGCTTCTATTTGTAGATGTCGATAAGGACTCGAAACCTTATCTTTATTCTCTATGATAACTAAAATAAAATAAAAACTAAAACTTCATGGTGAAATCAGCCTCCTCGTGATAAATCTGATGTTGATGATAGGAAATCTCGACCTTTGGATAGATATTGCAAGCATTGGATACAATTCTATCAAAATCGGAGTCGAATTCTTCTGCTGGCATGGTCGATATCGACCCTTGGACCTCGATATCGACCCCTGCAAAATCTTATCTCGAGCTTCTCCTTCTCCTACTCGACTTCTATCAACTTGGTCGATCTGACAGCATCGATATCGACCCCCAGACGTCGATATCGACCTCTTCTGTGTCGAAATGCTCTGTTTCCTTTCTGCTCGATTCCTATGTCTCGATGTACTCGATGTCGAGGTCTTCAGTCGATTTCGACCTCTTCAGAAGACTTCGAGTTCTTTTTCCGCTCTTCTGAATTCATCCATTTTCATCCTGTTTTCTGCGAAATCACATGGAAACTCGTGCAAACCCATATATTTGACATTTAAGCATAAACTACACTATTCCCATGTTTTCCCATTAATGTGCATGCAAAAGACAACAAAATGAATTCATATGTGCATAGAAAATATGGCAATTTGCGCGCACATCAAACACCCCATACTTAAGCTTGCTTGTCCCCAAGCAATACTCTTAATGGTCATTCAGGGGAAGAAAGTAAACCCTCAACATCATAGATTCATTTTTCATATGTCCCTACAATCAATTGCCATCCTCGAGAAGGTACTTATGTCAACCAAGTCCATGCCTGTGCATAAAAGCAATTTCATACTTATAAAGGAGGTAATATGCAAAAAAAAAACAATTCTAGCGACATTGCATTAATAATCAAGAGGACTTTCTTCAAGCTTGTGAGAAGTGGATTGGTAAAAGGCTAAAGGTGGGCTAATATCTGGCTATGTGGTGTTAAATCCGGGGAAGTACACTTTCTTTCCATAATATTCCACATTCCTCCTTCATAATGTCTCACCTTTCACTCATCGTTCAATGCTTTTTTTTTTCAATATAATGCTTTTACCTCTCTAACCTTAGCACTGCCTTCTCGCGAGTCGCAAACATGAGTGTCATGAATGGCCCCGGATACTTAGTACTTCGGACTCCTCACCTTTGTGTCCCATCTCGCCGAACTATTATCTCAGCGAGCAGGGTCGACCTACCTTTATCTCCTGAGGTGATCGGATTTTTTCTCGCTCATTTAATTTTCCATATTGTATCATTCCTGCCAACAACTTTATAAATGCACAACTCCATATAACTCCAAAGATGTCATCCATTCAAAAAACTTTGTCCCCGGATAGGGTATAAGGTAAAAAATGGACAATATGTATATGTGGAGCAATAAGTCTCATATATGGATTTTGTGAATATGCGTAGGTAAGGCTAGGATATGGAATTTTGCTTGTATGGAATTTTTATAAAAAATCCTCCATCATCTTATCATGCACATATCAAAAGCAACTTCAAATTTTCATCTCCTTTATGATTTTCTCAAAAACTTTGCACTTCATTGGGACTTCCCTTAACTAGGCAATCTCATGTTATATCTCTAATGAATCTAATTTTGCATCATAGAGCTCTTTTTTATACTTCCATGACTCTCTTTTTTTTCAAAATTTTTGATGGGGGTCAATTTTTTTATGCATTAAAATAAATATGCAACCCTAAACTAAGTATGAATATGCAAATAAGCCTTTCCCCCACCCCATACTTAAAGTTTACAGTGTCCTCACTGTATTAGAACTAGGGTTAAGAAGAAGACTTACTAAACCGTCACAAATTTCAGGAGTCGAAGAAGACAACAGGGAAGGTCGATATCGACCCTTTACATCGATATCCATGTCTCTCTGATTTCTGCTCGGGCTTCAGGGTGATTCGGCCTCGATCACAAACCCTATCCATGTCGACCTTGAGGTCGATTTCGATGTCCGACATCGATTTCGATGCTTTTCTGTGTGCTTTTCTCTCTCCTGCAATTTGAAAACTAAACACAAAATATGCAAAACAATAATGTGTCTAAAACCAAAACAAAAGCTGTCTTAAAACCAAAACTAAGTCTTTGTTACAAGCTCTAGATTTTTAAGTCGCTAGGCCGACTTCTTCCTTTGCGCTTTTCAAGGTGGCATCTGCAGAGCCCATGTGGCTTGGGCCTCAAATATTACTCCTTTCTTGTCCCGCAGCTGCATTCCCCCGGGATTGATTTGATTTACCGTGAATGGACCTAAGCTCTTATCCTTGAATCTTGTAGGGAACCAATGGTCTTTAGATTTGGCAACATAGACCTTGTCTCCTATCTCATACTGGCTTGAACATTCATCGGATATCCTACATAAACGCACATGCCAAGGCACACCTCTTCCAAATAATGATAAGTCCTTTATTGTAATTGAACAAGAGGAATCCGTACCTTGACTTACCTTCTTCTCAGTCTGTGGCTCAGGTCGATGTCGATGTGCAGAGGTCGATATCGATCCCTGTTGTACACCTGTAGGATCAGTCGATTTGGGGAGTTTTGACTCGATATGATCAGGTCGATTTCGACCCTCAGAGGTCGATATCGAGGTCTCCTCGCCTCTCTTCTCAGCGCCGATGGTGGTCGATTTCGATAGGGTGTGGTCGATATCGACCCTTGACCCCGATTTCGATGCTTCCTCTTTTCCTCCGTCGACCCCATACTTATGACATGTCACAGAATCTTGAACATTAGTGGTCGATATCGACTTACCTGGGTCGATTTCGATGTTTTGTTGAGCTCCTTCGTTCAAGATTGCTTCAACTTCCTCTACTTGGGCTTCTTTGATGGCTTTTATCTCCATTGGCCCTTGACTTTGCACCGTCTTGTTGAAGGAATACTCTATTACTTCATCACTAATCGTGAGTGAGAGCAATCCTTTCTTCACGCTAATGTTGGCATCGACGGTTGCTAGGAATGGCCTACCTAAAATAATTGGACAAGCAGGGTCCTCCGCTATGTCAACAACTAGGAAATCAGCAGGGACAAAGAATTTGCCTACTTGTACTGGCACATCCGTCACTATCCCAGTTGGAATAACTACGGTATTGTTAGCCATGTATAATCTTGCATCCACGGGCTCCAGAGGACCTATCTTTACCTTGTGCCAAATGGTTAGTGGCATCATGCTAACGCTAGCGCCCAAGTCAACTAAAGCATTAAATTTGAATTGACCTAGACCTATAGCGATAGAAAACTTACCTGGGTCCGCCCGCTTTTGTGGTAGCTCCAATCTGTTGCATTCTTCTGCGATCTCGGAGAGCGATCTCTTCTTACCCAAGATATCCTTAAGGAACCTTACATAAGATGGCATCTCGTGAAGTGCCTCTGTGAATGGTATAGAGACATTAAGCCCTTGGAGCATCTTCACGAACCGTTGGAACTTCTTTTCCGCTGGGTCCTTAGTCACTTTTCTAGTTGGGAATGGCAACACCTTCTTCCTTCCTGCGGCTGTAGTGAGGTCGATATCGGCAGCAGTGGGGTCGATATCGACTGGAAGAGTCGATTTCTGTGGTGACGCAGAATTAGGGTCGACATCGACAGGAGGGTCGACATCGATGTCACCTTGGTCGATATCGACAGGGGGGGTCGATATCGACGTCTGTTCTGGCTCCTTCTCCTCCACTTTTCGCTCGGGCGTTTGTAATTGACGCCCACTCCTTAGGTTTATTGCCGCGATATGACCTGTGGTTTTGCCCTTTTGGTTGGGCACAGTGGATCCAGGGAGTGATCCGGACGCTTTGGGCATTGCTTCCGCCAATTGACTCATTTGAGTCTCCATGTTGCGCTTCCAAACGTCGATCTCCCCAAGTCTAGAATTGATGCCCTGCAGCTGAGTATGGACGGAGTTATTGGCTTGTTTGAACTCAGCGTGGTTCCTTCGCATCTCATCAAGGATGATTTGCAGGTCATCTTTCTTAGTCTCCCGCTCAGGGTGCCCTGGTGCCCTATAGGTTGGGGGATCCCTTTGATAGAACCTTTGATCACCCCAATTTTGTTGATTGCCCCCTCCATAGGGGCCTCTCGTCCATTTGACCTCCTCATGTTGTTCCGCCATGGATACTTGCTCAGTATGTGGACAGGCACTGGTGTTATGCCTTATTGAACCACACTCTTGACAAGGTTGATTGTTGCTCAGGAACCTTACTTGCTTTTGAAGGCGGCGTGTTTGATCGTTATGGAATTGTTGCCGTACTTCAGGATCTATCTCCCTTGGAGGCTCATATAGTGGCATAGATGGGGCAGGCCTTGCATCATAGGCCGCAGCAGCCCCATAGGTGTTGTCGAAGTTCACAAGCCTCTCAATGGTCTCCCATGCCTCCGTTGGTGTAAGCTCAATGTACCGATAGGAGGTATATGAATTGATCCTCTCCTTATTCGGCGCATCAAGGGCGTTATAAAAGATCTCTTGGATAACATATGGAAGTTGCCCATGCGTCGGGCATGATCTCAGCAAATCTTTAAAGCGCTCCCACGCCTGTGCTAGGGTTTCACCTGGCTTTTGTTTGAAAGCCGTTATCCTTTGTCGTAGCATCGCCGTTTTAGAAGGTGGGAAGAACTTGTTCAAGAATGCATCTTTCACTTCCGCCCATGTCCTTAGCGATCGTGGAGCCAAACTTTCAAGCCATTGTAATGCCTTTCCTGCCAAAGACCATCGAAAAGATTTTAGTCGCACATACTCTAAGTTTACTCCATCAGCAACTGTTTCACATAAGTCCATAAAAGTAGAGATGTGTTGCAGGGGGCATTCATTATGTCTTCCTTCAAAAGTATTTCTTTTAATCTCAGATAGGAAGTTAATTTTCAGTTCATAATTGGAGTGAGGAATTATAATGGCAGATTCAGGAACATGAAGGGGCGGATGCATGTATTGCATCGCCGTCTGTGGATACTGATTTAGCCTTTCTTGGGCTTGTCTGCGTGCATCCTCCTCCCTATCAGCACGGGCTCGCTCAGCAGCAGCAGCGGCCCTTTCAGCAGCGATTGTAGCATTGTGGTCCTCGATCTCCTTTCTCAACCGCTCTATGATCTCAGCCTGCGTCTCGTTGTCAGCCATGATGCGAATTGCTTTGTTGCGAAGATGGTAGAAACGTTCAGGCTCGTCAATTGGTTCCAGGATAGGTCCGCGATCAGAACGTCGCATAAACCTGCAAAATAAGCTTAGAAAAAGATCGTGATTAACTTAGGTGGCGATTGATTGCCTCCCCGGCAACGACGCCAATTTGTTCGTAATGGGGGGAGGTGCTGGGTGTTGTATGTAAAATAGGAGAATAAAATAAAGCACAACTAGACTATCTCCCTGTCCCAAATAAATAATACAAGAATCCCCTCCCTTGTAGTAGTAGGGTAATTCAGGATCGAATCCACGAGGAGGTAGGTCAGCGCTTCCTTTGTTGTACTCACGATCAAGGCTTTCGACCTCAGCAGACACTCGATATCGAGTGTACTGGTCGATATCGACCTCAGTTCTGGTCGATTTCCTAGCGTAGTTCCTGCAGAAGACAAAACAGCAAGTCGACGTCGAGCAGAGACCTCGATATCGATGTTAGTCCTCGATATCGACCCTTAAGGTCGATTTCGATGCTTGTCACAGAAACTGTTTTTGTAACCAATTTGTCGGAAAAGGATCCGAAGAAAATAGAATGGAGAGGGAAGATGAACAGAAACAAAACTAAGACTTTTATGAAGAATTTAATTAATTAAAAGGTTTCCAAAGTCGGGGTTTTATGCCACAACGATAACAATGCAAGTTTCATGCTAAAGATATGAACTTTAATGTCTTTCCGTCAAATAACTTTCGTTATCAACACTTAGGTGATTAGAGGCTTTCGCATAATTCCTAAGAGTTACTATCCAATTCATGAGTAATTCAAGTTCGCAATATGAGTGGCTTTCGCTTCAATAATGCAAATAATGAATCTCCCTAACTTTCGCAAAGGATCATGCATGGGGTAGAAGACGGAATTGCATAAAAGTCATACCTTTGATGCACTTACCTCACATTGCTATCGTCGGGCTCACCCCGACCCTAGAAGTGGGTTGACTACTCGCTCCTCATCATGCACATCATCATCATTGTTATTGAAAGAAAGCTACCTTGAATTAAAACTCCGAAAGAAAGTACAACCGAACAAGCCACTCCGCTTTCGCTTTACAACTCCACTCGGCCTCCTCTTATCTATTCTCTATTGCAACTGAATTGTCTCTAAAAACGGGCTTCGGAATTTTTTTCTCATCCCTAAACTCAGCCCTATTGGCTTCTATTTGTAGATGTCGATAAGGACTCGAAACCTTATCTTTATTCTCTATGATAACTAAAATAAAATAAAAACTAAAACTTCATGGTGAAATCAGCCTCCTCGTGATAAATCTGATGTTGATGATAGGAAATCTCGACCTTTGGATAGATATTGCAAGCTTTGGATACAATTCTATCAAAATCGGAGTCGAATTCTTCTGCTGGCATGGTCGATATCGACCCTTGGACCTCGATATCGACCCCTGCAAAATCTTATCTCGAGCTTCTCCTTCTCCTACTCGACTTCTATCAACTTGGTCGATCTGACAGCATCGATATCGACCCCCAGACGTCGATATCGACCTCTTCTGTGTCGAAATGCTCTGTTTCCTTTCTGCTCGATTCCTATGTCTCGATGTACTCGATGTCGAGGTCTTCAGTCGATTTCGACCTCTTCAGAAGACTTCGAGTTCTTTTTCCGCTCTTCTGAATTCATCCATTTTCATCCTGTTTTCTGCGAAATCACATGGAAACTCGTGCAAACCCATATATTTGACATTTAAGCATAAACTACACTATTCCCATGTTTTCCCATTAATGTGCATGCAAAAGACAACAAAATGAATTCATATGTGCATAGAAAATATGGCAATTTGCGCGCACATCAATTAATAAAGAACTTAGACAACCTACCTTCAAACAGAATCAAATTCATTCGAGCGAGAAAAATCTCTTAAGTTTATCGACGACACATGGTGGTTAATTCCCAATTCTAGAATGTTTTCTCCATATTAATTTGCCCAAAAACTTCGATTTGCTTGTTTTAACTTGTTTTATTAGTTATTTCATAAAACCTCAATTTCTCTACTATTTTGGCTTAGTCAACTGGTTGCAAAGATTCGATTAATACTCCTATAGTCCCTGAGTTCGACACCTTGATATACTACAATCGATCCCATACACTTGTGGGAGTAGGTTTCTAGCCTATCAGAAGGACACGGATATGAAGAAAGTGAAGAAGTGCAGGCCCTCGAGTTCGAGATCCGAAGGCGGAAGTGGCATCAAGCGTCAGAGAAGAAGACTGATTTGAAGAAGGTGAAGAAGAGTAGGCCCTCGAGTTCGAGATCCGGCGGTGGCGGCGGCAAGCGTTGGAGAAGAAGATGGATCTGAAGAAGGCGAAGACGTTGAGTACTATGCCCTCCAGTTCGAGATCCATTAGGGTTCCTTTCTAGCGTCGAGTCCCCGACTAATGTCCGCTAAAATGACCATGTTTTACGCCTATATTTTTTGCCAATTTCTATCTTATATTTGCATTATGGTTTAGGAATGCTTTGAATTTGTGTAGTATGTGCATATTTACAAGAAATAGAGGTTTACACAAGTTTTGGTTTAATTATGCAGAAATCGGAGCGGAATCAAAGCCGAAATGAGAAGCAAAGGACCATAACAAAGTAGTCGATCTCGACTACACCTCTCGACATCGTCTGGAGCAAATGTTCAGAGACTAAGTAAAAACAAGAGAAGAATGACCACCTACTAGAAGAGAGGTCGACAAGACCTGAGATCGACGAAGTTGGTCGACGTCGACCAAGCTGAAGTGGAGATGAGATCGAGTGAAACGCAGAGCGCTCGACGTCGAGTGAACCGGTCGACGTCGACTGGACCTGTTGATAGCAGTGACGCGTTTTGACAGTCCGAGTTTGGAGAGATGTCTACCAAGCCACGTTTCCTACTTTAGTTTAGATAGATTTTATTCCTGTCGGTATTTTTCTATTTACCCTAGGATTTTTATTATTTACCCAATTATTGTTTTATCCCTTTTATTTTAGATAGGATTTAGATAAACCTCTTTTACTAGGATTAGAAATCCTCTCCTAGGCTAGCTAGGAGTGGTGTGCTATAAATAAAGCCCTTGGGCTGAGTTTAGATCATCCATAACAAGAATCTCTCAACACAACAACACACAAACAATTTAGTTTAGGTTTTAGGATTTAGGAAGCTTTAGGGTTTTGGCGTTTGCGAGAGCCGACGCTAAGATTGTGAAGACTTCAAGTTTGTTCATTTATGAAAATTAAGTTTTCTTTTTATTCAATTATGTCTTTCTCTTCTACTATAAGCGAGTAGTCGCTTTTCTCCTAGGGTCGGGGTGAGTCTAACGTTAGCCATGCATTCTTGATTGAGTTTGATGTTGATATTTGTTATGTCTTGATCATCTCCTACCTTTTTGTGTTTAGCCCTTATTGAAACAAAAGGAATTCATGCTAACAACTTGGATTATAAACATAAAATCGGTAGAGACAATTAGGTTTATTTACGAGAATATATCTATTTGTTAGTAACGGTGAAAGCTTGTTCCTTCAATGTGATAGCGTAATTGTCCGTCGTACTCTATCTTGAGCATGTGTGGTTAACGTTGTGGTGATCCCTAGCCTTAGGAGTTCTTTTTATATTTGTTTGAACCCTTTTAATCATTGCTTTAAACCTCTTATTTTTTGTTCAAATCTTCTTATTCATCCTTTCATTCTTCGACCTTCTTTGCCGACGTTTTTCTGTCTCTATTTTAGTGTTCGATATCGACTGAACAAGTCGAGATCGACTGCCTTTGATCGACCGACAGTTTTCTGTGTTGATCGAATTCTCTGCTACTGACTCGACATCGACTACTCTAGTCGACATCGACCACTTTTTCCTTCTGTGTTTGTAGGTTTACACACTCGAGATTGACAGTCCAATTGACATCGACTGTACTAGTCGACATCGAGAACTTCTAGTCGACTTCTGCCAAACGTTTGTGAGAACTACTTCGAATCCACTTACACGCTTCATCGTGGATTGATCCTAACCCTTCCACTACAGCAGGGAGTCTTGTATTTATTTGAGAGGCTAGGGTTGATCATATTGTTCATATTTTATAATCAATTCTCTCATACATCAAATTTTGGGGTCGTTGCCGGGGAAGCAATCATTAATGCCCTAAGTAGTTCATCTAACGTTCTTTTGAGTGTTGTCTCATAGGTGTATGCGACGCGCTGATCGCACACCGAAATTCAAAGGTTTAGATGACCCCGAGTGCTTTCTACACATTCAATCAAGGTTTCAAAGAATCATGGCTAATAAAAAAACCCAAGCTCAAGAGATCGAGCGTCTCAAGAAGAAAATTGAAGATCATATTGCTAGAGAAGTGGCACAAAGGGCACGTGCCAATTGAGAGGAGAAAGCAAAAAGGAAATATGCGACCCAACTCAATCAACTCCCTCGAACGACGAAGCAATACATGCATCCAACTCTAACCGTGCCTGAATCGACTATTCTTATCCCTTCTTCTAATTTTGAGATTAAAACAAGTTTTCTAACTGAAATTAGGAGACATACTTTTGAAGGAAAACCTAACGAGTGCCCTTTAGCACATATTACTACTTTCTTAGACCTTTGTGATACAATTTCCGATGGACCTAACCTAGAATATGTTAAACTAAAGGCATTCTGTTGGTCTCTCGCAGGGAAAGCTCTACAATGGTTGGAGAGCCTAACCCCACGATCACTCTACACATGGATTTAAGGCAAGGATGCGTTCCTCAACAAGTTCTTCCCTCTATCCAAGGCGGCGGTGATACGTCGAAAGATCATGGCTTTCAAGCAAAAGCCTAATGAGACGTTGGTGCAAGTGTAGGAGTGGTTCAAAGAGATACTAAGGTCTTGCCCTATGCATGGGCAACCACCATATTTCATTCAAGAGATCATCTACAACGCTCTTGACGTGGCAACGAAGGATAGAATCAACACCTACACCTCCTATAGGTATCTAGATCTTCCACCGCAACATGCTTTGGATACCATAAAAAGGTTGGTAGAATTTGATAACACTTATGGGACTCCTGCAGCCTCCGACTCAAGGCCCGCCCCATCTATGCCCTTATATGAGTCATCCCAAGAGATTGATTCTGACGTTAAAGAGCAATTCATGAAGGATCAACTTAGGAGGATCAACTTATATGAGCAATTCATCCGACTGTGAGTAAAACGTGTTGATTTCAATTGATCGATGAGATTGGTGGAGTTGAGAGGGAGGAAGCTATTCCTGAGAGACTCGAGGTCATCACTGACGTCCACGGCAAGGACGAGTCCAAAGAAGGAAAATCAACCACTTGTCCTCAAATCATTACACTACAACCACTTGTCCTCACCTAATCTCAAAAGCTACGTTTCACATCGCCACAGCTACTCCCTCCACCCTCGTCCCATCTCCTTCTCCGTTTCGTCGAGCTAACAAGCCGCAACCTCTTTGAGTTTTGATTCACATAGCAAACTCAACTCCTCCTCCTAGCTTCTGTTCGACAGGCCCCGACGCCGCCGAAGGATGCCTCACCAACACACAACCACCAACCCCGCCACTCAAGCCTCCGACGAGCTCCGATGCACCTTCAGCAAGCTGTTGCATCCAATTTCCACTCGGTGAGCACCCTAATCTCCCTTAAACTCTTGTTGTTCAAAGTCTTGCGATGTCACATTTCCTTCTTTCTTGATCTGAGAGTGTGATGGTGCGAGGGGCGCGATAGTGAGAGAGCTTGAGCAGAGAGCGAGATATAGAGTGCAAGGACGAGAGTGGGCGAGAGAGAGAGAGAGTGCAAGCGAGAAAGGTGCACGGACTCGATACAAGCTAGGTCGGGGGGAACGAGAACGAAGAAGAAGGAAGGAAAAAGGAAGAATGAGGAACAAAGAACAAAAAAAGGAGAAATTGAGAACGATCAGACAGGAAGAAGTAGAGGATGAGATGCGAGAGAGAGGGAGAAGGGTGGGGCCCGCTCGTCTGTTTTGTAACAACCCGAGTTATAGAACCCATGTTATGTTTCGAAGGAATAGATACCTTCATTCGAAACTTGCAATTCAAGTACAAGTTGATTCAATTCTAAAGGGGTTAATGTTTACAAAGGATGGATTTCATACCCTAAATTTATGTAAGGTCCGTTGGGGACCCGATGTTTTCACACCGATACCTGTCATAGTTACTAATATGCGGGAAAACATTTAAGTCTAAAACAAGCTTGTAAAAATGAAAGTATGAAATACAAAGTGCCACGACTGAATCGGGAAAAAAATAAGTCAAAAGTAAATTGCCACGATGAAGTTAGCCTCTCCAATTACACCATGGTTGAACCCGTCAAACAACACTCATCCGATCAAGAGGAAATGGGTACCTGAAACTATACAAAAACTCAAGGCGAGCCACTCATGCGTGCCCGGAAGGCATCGCTGAGGCCATATAATATGTCCTAGACCTAAATAAAGATGCTCTAATGCAGTGCAAAAATTAAATCAAACAAACATGCTTGACCAATATATATAAATGCGGAAAAACAGTAAATGGCCTAAAGAATGCAAAGTGGCATATCTCTCTCCTACCACTGCACCCATTCTCGTTAGTGCAGGCACCAGCCGCGTTCAATGCTATGTAGCATATATCTCATAATGTCAATATCATGTCTCATGTCCCATATCATAGGTCAAGCTCATGCTTCTTTCTTTCTCATGGTATAAATATAAGACTCAATTCGGAATGAACCCGATGGGCCTGGGTCGTCCTATGACCCTAGCAAATGACTCTAGGACTCACAAGTTAACGACCGTTCTACCATACATAAGGAGAAAACACATGCTCATTCAGTTTTGCAAATCCTAAGCATGCTACTACATGATATTTAGGATGCAACACCTAATATACTACATGACATCAGGCATGAGGTCCGTATCTTGAGTGAGTCCCAGAGAACTTACCTAGAGAAGAGCAGAATCCAAAGCAATACAACAATATAACAAACAGATCCAACAGGTCACAGATCACGTAACAAGTAGTACATCACATGCATAAGTCTATGTTCTAAAGCATACAATGGTCATGACTCATATAGACAGAAAGGACTCAAATCTCATAACATCATCATCATTATCTCAAACATCTCATATTGCCACATACCATCTCAAGCCATCCTATCTCATCATATTGCATCATATATCGTTTCATCATTTTCCATAACCATTTTCATAAATCAATTTGAATCCCTCATATTAATCATGCTTTTAACTCATATATATTCATATCTCATTCACATACTTTATATATTTCATGACGTAACTCACATAAGTGCTCAATTAATTTCATTAATCAAATCATCAAGTCAACTCATGTAATTTAATTCAAAGTTTCTCAAAAGCCATTTAGTCTCAAATAAGTCAAGATAATTCAATATCCAAGACAATTCCTCAAAATCACACTTAGCCAAATCAATTGATAAAAAAGTAAACCTTTTAAACCAAACTTATAATCTCATTTTATCAAACATCCCAGCATGCTTAAATATTTCAAAACCTTTATTCTACGAGTTAAAACAACTTCCGACCTTTGAAAAACGTTTTCCAAAATACCCTTTTCAAATCTCAAGTTCAACTAGCATAAATAATACATCATAAAATATCAACACTCTAAATGTCATGAATATCACATAAGCATATAATCATATAACAAATATCCATATAAATATCATTTAAGTAAATAATTAACATTTAAACCTTTAAACAAACATATAACATTTAAATAAACCCAACCCCAAAACCGATTTTAAAACAAAGGGAAACCCGGGTCTGATTCATCTTTCGCTGCGGTGAATTGCTATTTTGTCGTGGAAAAGCTCGCTATTGAGCTCCCCACGAGAGAGGATTCTCCCTGCCGTGACCCGTGGCTTTCGCCGTGGCAAAGGCGACCTTCGGCTCCTCGCGAGTGGGTGTGTTTCACCTCCGCGAGTGAGCTCTCGCCGCGACGTAACCCAAGTTTTGCCGTGGCGAGGGTCGTCTCCCTCATCTTAGCCCAATTCTTGTTCACCAGGGCAAAATACCACATGAACTAGTGTTTCTTCGACAAATCTCCCTCGTTTTTTTACCCAAAATCTTTCCAATCTTTTCGACACCCTTCCCCGACCTCAATGAACATAAAAGGAACAAAACGAGACCATAATATGATTGAGACTCAATTTTCGGCAAAAATCAAACAATTTCAATTAGACTGGAGGGGGGGGGGGGCGAGTATCAAAATGTGTCAACCTTCCTTGAGTCTGAAGGCATCATTCATCGTGTCTTATGCCCTCATACTCAATTCCAAAATGGTGCTGATGAACGTCACCATCGGACCATCATCAAAAAGTTACCACCCATCTTCTGGGAACATGCCTATCACACCTCTGTCTACTTGCATAATCGCACCATCGTCCCTGTTTTGAATTATACGTCTCCATTTGAAGTCTTATATGGTAAGATACCTGATTATAAATTTCTCAAGTCCTTTGGCTGCTTATGTTATCCATTCCTGCGATCGTAGAATTCCAACAAATTAGAGTTTTGGTCCTTGCCTTGCATCTTCATTGGGTACAGTTCGAGGCACAAAGGTTACATATGTCTTCATGTTCCTACTCATCGAGTCTATGTCGCTCGCCATGTCATATTTGATGAAACCATGTTTCCATATCCACATCATGTCATCATGTCAAGGCTCCACCTGACACAATGAATATAACACCGTCCCTTCCCACTCTCTCCCTATTACAACAAGCGACTTCTCCCTGGCCATTGTCACCTTCTACAACCGCTCATGATCAGGCTACACCACACCCAACATCACCCTTCACCACTCATCCCTCCATGCCGGCATCACTGCCCTCCCTGGATTCCCTTGAACCCTCAACACCTACGACCGCCTACAGCTCTTTGGACCCTCACCCTGGCTCGGTTTCAGCGTCCTTGGAGGATGTTCCCTCGACTCTATCCTCGCCAGACACATGTATGTCCTCCTCCTCTTCTCCTTAACAACCCACCATCCCTCTTATTTTCGTCCTGCTCCTGATTCTCGTCATGACATGATTACACGAGCTAGGACAAATAATCTTAAGCCCAAAGCCTTGACCAAAACTAAGCACCCCTTATCTCCCTCTATTGATCCATATGATGAATCTAAGACCTTCCTTTAGGCCTCTGAATCACCCGAATGGCCACATGCTATGCAGGTCGAATATGATGCTCTTTTGCGTAATGGGACTTGGACACTTGGACCTCATCCTACTCAAGCTAACATTGTGGATTCTAAGTGGGTGTATAGGATCAAGCGCAAGGCAGATGGATCTATTAAGTGCTGCAAGGCATGTCTTGTGGCCAAAGGTTTCCATCAAGAAGAGGGTGTTGACTACTTCGACACCTTCAGCCCTGTTGTCAAACCTGCTACCATCAAAATTGTTCTCTCCCTCGCTCTCACGAATGCTCGGTGCCTCCGTGAGATTGATATTAATAACGCTTTCTTGAATGGTGACTTGTCTGAGCAGGTCTTCATGGCTCAACCCCCAGGCTTTGTTGACTCATCTCGTCCTAATGATGTCTGCCTCTTTCGCAAGGCATTATATGGTTTAAAGCAAGCTCTACGGGCGTGGTTCACTAAGCTCTACCACTTCCCGCTTCAGCATGGCTTTTGTGCTTGCAAATCTGACACTTCACTATTTGTCAGACGACATGCCCACTCTGTTCTCTATATTCTAGTTTATGTTGATGATCTAATCATTACAGGCTCTGTCTGAGCTGAGATTGATAAGTTTGTGCTCTTGCTTAATCATACCTTTTCCCTCCATGATCTTGGTGATCTCCACTATTTTCTTGGCATAGAGATGACACACACTCATAACACTATTCTATTATCTCAGCAAAAGTATATCGGGGATCTTCTTTTGCGCAAAAAAATGCAGGATGCACACCCCATTTTTTACCCTGCTGAGCCGGCATCTCGCCTAATCCGAGATGGTGATCCCTTTCATGATCCGCATCTTTACAAGAGTATTGTTGGAGCATTACAGTATGTCACTATCACTTGGCCGGAGATTTCTTATGCAATCAATAGAGTTTGTCAGTTCATCCAATCACCCACTGAGACACATTGGTCGGCTGTTAAACGAATTCTCCATTATCTGAAAGGTTCTCTCTCATCAGGATTTATTATTCGCCCTTCTATAGATCATCGTCTTGTTGCATTTTCTGATGTTGGTTGGGCATCTGATGGTGATGATTGACGTTCACAACACGGCTTTGCGGTCTTTTATGGTTGCAACCTCATCAACTGGGCCTCTAAGAAGCAAAATGTGGTTGCAAAGTCCAGTTCTGAGGCTGAGTATCGCGCCATTGCCTTCATTGCGACAAAATTAATCTGGCTTCATCAGTTGCTCCTCGAGCTTTGAGCTCCCATTGTTCAGCCTCCTATTTTGCTTTGCGATAATCTCAGTGCACCTATATGTCGGCGAATCCGGTTTTTCATTAGTGCTCCAAACATATCAAAATTGATTATTACTTTGTTCGCGAACAGGTTGCAGATGGGTCACTTGTTGTCAGACATGTTTGCTCCCATGACCAAATTGCAGACATCTTTACCAAAGATGTTGGCACGACTCGGTTTCAAATGCTCCGTTCCAAGCTCCATGTTCGGAATCCTCCATGAGCTTGGGGGAGGGGTATTAGGATAAAATTGTATCCATAGGTAGAAGTTATCAAATCTTCATAATATCATATACTTCATCCGTTCGAAAATAAATGATGTTTGACTTTTGTGCACGTAGTTTTAGGAGCTAAAAACTATATAAAATCTTATTTATTTTAATTAATTTTTTTCACAATTTAATACTTATTACTAATACATATTAAATTGTGAAAAAAATTAATTAAAATAAATAAGATTTTATATAGTTTTTAGCTCCTAAAATTATGTGCACAAAAGTCAAACATTATTTATTTCCGAACGGATGGAGTATTTGTATATCTCTATCCTTTGAGAACAAGAAAACCATGTGTATAAATACCTTATTCAATCAATGGAAAAAGCAAGAAACACTTTCATCACATCCTTCAAATATTTACAACTATTAACTAAAATATATCAAATATATAAAACAATATATATATATATATATATATATATATATATATATATATATATATATATATATATATATATATCCTCTAATAAACCCTCTCTCCACTTGAGTTTCGGCTTTAAATTTAGTGCTTTGATCTTCTATTATGCTTTGATTTTCGACCAAAAAAGAAAAAGATTTAGTGCTTTGGTGGATCATCATGGGTGGTTTTAGAATTATGTGTGTGGGTAATGAGGTCTAAGAAGACTTGATTAATTGTAGGGATTACATTATCTTTTTCAACTTTAATCCTTGATTATAAGTTATAGAGGAAAGGGTAGTAACTACATCAATTTTTGGGCCTAATTGCACAAATAGACCACTAGTTAAAAAATTGGCCCAAAATAACCTCTCTACCCCCAAGCAAACATAACAACCGGTTTTTTGGCACTGTTCATTACCCCTTGTAGGAGGTGACCTGGGAAGAGAAAAGATGAGAGAGGCTAGAACTCAGATCCGTCGCTGCCTCCTCCGAGCCAAATCCTGGGTGAGCACCATTAGAGAACACGATTAGGGCCCCGCGGATGAACGACGAATCGATCTCGTTTCAGATCGACTCCCGATTGCGCAAGAATTCGTCGATCCCTCTGCAGCAGTCCACGCAAAATTCCAGGGTTGAGAACGGCTTCGATGAGAGAGGCCCTCTCCTCGAGCTCAACAGGGATCCCGAGGAGAAAGACGACGCCGATGATGAAGATGGGGAGGGCGCGGAGGGGTTCCGGATTCTAGGCCACGCTAAATGCCTCAACAAGTGGCGTCGCGACAGGGAAGACTCTACCCTTGGTTGTTTTTCTGAAAAATGTGGAGAAAACAACGATATCGGTAGGATCAGAATGGTAGGATTGATGGAAACTAATGGTAGGAGAAAACAACAATATTGGTAGGATCATAATGGAAACCCAGTACTTGACACTAATGGTAGGATAGATGCACACTGATGCTACGATATATTTATACTATTGGAAATATGTAAATGCATAATTGACTTTACCACAACACAATATATCGGAGACTTATGAACACACACTCCGTATTAGCCTATGTGAGAGTCGAACTCACATCTCTGTGTGCAAACACAACGCTCTACCAATTGAGCTAATAGGCTATTTATCATTGTAATAGTAAAGACCAAGTATTTGATGAGTTTCGAAGTGTCCATTGAACCCCAGGATGCATCATTTGACGAAAAAAAAAACCCCAGGATGCGTCATTCTCCCTGTCGACAATGGCAATATTCTGTTCCACCACCATAGCTGTCGTACGTGCCTCTCCCTTGAACACCAAGCTCCCACTCCCGGGAGCCCACCAACTGCCGCACACGACATTTATACATACCCTATCACCTGGGGTACGCCACGAGAATAGAGGATCAGCCTGGGGGGTAGTTCTGATATAGGAAAGAGGAACAACTACAAAGGAAAGGTACAAGATGACTTACCCATCGCTGCCACTGCCACCAACAAGCTTGTTGCACTTTTCCTGAAATGGAAAGACAGTTGAACACTATTGGCACGCCAGAACTGTACTATTGGTAGGATGACAACTGTATCGTTTCCTCGGATACACGTGTGCCTTTTCCCCTGTCCTTTCCGCCTCTCTCCTGCTCTGCCTCACTTTTTGCAGGGCATGTTGGGGTGTTTGAGATCCTCCTCTCAACCTTATATATGTGCTTGGGGAACACCCATCAATGCAATGATTGCATTTTCCCCTCATAAATGCTCCCCCCCTTCCCCCCAATGAAGAACCCCGTTTTGGCGCCAAAATTACACTAACAACCCGCCAAAACAGCTACGGTCAATCCACTCCAAATTTCTCCAACATTTTCAGCTATGGTAGGACGTGTTAAGCCTATTGGGAAGATAACTATATGCTATTGGTAAGATAAATTTACCATATTGGTCAGACAGATGCTCTCCCTCTTCCCCCAATGAAGAACCCTGTTTTGGCGCCAAAATTACACGGACATCCCGCCAAAACCGCTACGGACAATCCCCTCCATATTATCTCCAAAATTTCCATGTATGGTAGGACATGTTTGGCCTATTGGTAAGACGAATGTCTTCTATTGGTAATCCAAACGTGTCCAGTTCCCAGAATTGAAGGTGATGCTTTGCCCTCACCTTTCCACTCGTCTCCTATGTTGGCTCTCTTTTTTGTAGAGCATTTAATAAGGAATGACACCCATCAATCAAGATTTTATAAGGGTTGATTGACACCTTTAATTCCAATTATTTAAATTTCCCCTTATAAATGCCTCCCCTATTTCCCTACTTTACTGGAGTCACACCCCAATTTCTCTGACATGTCCAGTACCTCCCCCTCCTGATTTCTCTCGGCCAAATGATGCAGCTACAGTACTCAGCTCCCCTTCACCTGCTACTTTCTCTCCCGGTGGTATTTTTGCATTTGCAAAAATATACCACTTTCTACCCCTAGCGAATAAAAAGGGGACATTTCTAGTTTAGCAAAAAGGCCCCTTTTTTTGGTCTAGTTATGCAAAAGGGCCAGTTATAACCATCAGTGATTGCTCAGTTGATTTGCTTTGGTCGCCAATTTGAATCCCACGGATACCCATTGGGATATTTAACCCGCTGGCAACTTTTAGCCTAACCCAAACCTCCAAGTTTCCAACCTCGTAGAATTAGACTGATCATATCTCTAAAATAAAATAAATATGAAATGACTCTCATTTCTTACAATCTGTCCGAGATTCCTAGAATTTCACCGGTTCGGATCACCTATTACCTATCATGTAACCCTCTACGTTACATGATTTCTATTGGTCCACATATAAATCATTTATCTAATTAAATTTTAAAAAAAATTATTGGGTAAATCTTAATTAAAATATAAAACTTATTTCCAATAAAAAAAATTACCTTCCTTGCTGTAGCACCACGACACCCAGAATGCTTCTTCTCCAATCTCCATGTTTATGTTTATGTTTGAGAATTACCCAAAAGTGCAGAAACCCTAAAAATTATATGAACTCTTCCTCCACCCCCAAACCCCGATAACCGATTGTTATCTCATTCATATCCAAATTCAACACAGCTGCTATAGATTCCAAAACGCTTCCAGTATTTACATTCTCAAATTCATTCACGGTATTTCATAATTGCATATCTACTTTCGGAAGTTGATTCCGATTTGACTTAACATTGGAAGAGGATGAAGTAGAAAGGCAATTTTTATTTTTAATTTAGAAAATAAGTTTTACTCCGTATATTTTAATTAAGATTTACCCAATAAGTTTTTAAAAATTAATTAGATAAATGTTTTTAGAGATGGACCAATAGAAATCATGTAACGGGGAGGGTTACATGGTAGGTAATAGGTGATCCGAACCGGAATTTCACATATATCCATGATTTTGAGATGGGATCTCCAACACCCTACAATGAGACTCTATGTGTGACACAAAAATATTTGAGGTATTTTTTAATAATAAAAATATATAAAAATTATATTCACAATGTATATGCCAAATAATATACATTTGTATATTTTTTTTCTTTCAAAATGATATTTTAATAAGCATTATAATTAATATTCTAAAATAATGACTCTTTTAATTTTAATATTTATTAAAATATCATTTTATAATATATTATAAAATTATATAAATATATGTTATTTGAGATGTACAATATATGTACATATAATTTTTTTATTATTAAAGAATACCTCAAATATTTTTTTTTACAGTAGGCAATATTTTGGATACTAAAAGTATCCATGATCATCAAGAAAGATGATGTTCTGGAATTCGCAGCTATAATCTAAAATAAAGTTACAACTCTTTTCCGATTTCGCAATAAAATCAGCTGCTCGGTTCGCTTCTCTGTAGCAATGCTGGAATTTGATAAGTTCAAAGTCCTTGCTCAGTGCTTGTATTTCTTCTACTATTTGAGAAATTTCCCATGGTGTGTCGTTCACCTGGTTGATGGCATTGATAACGGTTATAGAGTCGCTTTCAATAATGGTCTTCTGTATTCTGAGTTCTGCTGTTAGTCTTATACCTGCAAGAACTGCAAAGCATTCTGTTTTGAGCACAGAGTCTGTTTTGCTGTTATTTTTGTGTATACGAATTACACGTCCTTGATTATTTCTGATAATACAACCAATTTGAGAATGGATTCCATTTTTTACAGAGGCGTCTACATTTATTTTCACGATATCTTTTGGAGGATATTTCCAAATCATTTTATCACGCGGCCTGATGTGTTTGGGCAAATTGGTTAATTTTTCTTCCTTTTTCCAGCATAGGATATTGTCAATGGTCTGGGTAAGGGTATTGCTTATATTTTTGTTTGAGCCTTTTTGGAAAATGATTTTGTTTCGAAGATCCCAAATAGAGTGCCATAGGTGGCATAGGTCGGTAAAGTCTATGTTAAGAGTTTTAGTGTTAAGAATATTTTCTGAAATATTATTTGTAAGGTTTGGTATGACGAATGATTTCTTTAATTTAATGCTTAAGTTATGGATAAGAGATTTAGTTATTTGGCAATTGAAGAGTAAGTGATTAGTGTCTTCTGCCTCATTATTACATAGAGAGCAGGTACTAGGAACTCTATTTATATATTTATTTAATCGTGCAACAATAGGTAAGATGTCTAATATGATTTTCCAGACGAAATTTTTGATATTTGGAGCGATATTGAGTTTCCAAATCCACTCCGCAGAGGTGTTGTTAGTGTTTCTAGTATTGAATACAGAAGATGTAGATTTGACGCTAAAGATACCATTTTTATTGTGGATCCATATTAGTCTGTATGTGATATCAATGTTTGGAATGTAAATATTTGTGATCATTTGAGTGATGTGAGACGGGAAAATACTATTTAGTTTATCAGTATCCCATGTTTTAGAGTTTGTGAAGAGATCACAAACTTTTAAGTTAGGGTTACGATCATTTCTATAGTTTTCAAGATATTGCGCTTTTACCCAGATGTCAGACCAAACGTTGATGGTTTTACCATTACCTACGAGCCAAAGTAAACCTTTAGAGAATAGGTCTCTGATGTTGAGAAGTCGACCAAATTGCCAGGATGTTTTATTTTTACCTCTTTCCATTAGTGTTTCCTTAGAGAGATATTTTTCGTTGATTACCTTTGACCATACCTCAAATATTTTTGTATCCCACGTAGTTACTCATGGTAGGATGTAGAACATCTATTCTCCATTACTCTAATCCTTACCGAGACTCCGAGAGACTCTAAATAAACAAAATCAACGTTGGAAATTGAGATGATATATTGTTTACTATTTCAACGAAAGGGACAAACACTATACAACAGGAAAATTCCAAGGCCTTGACCAATTCAAAGGAGAAAATAGATATTGTAATTCATATGTTTGATCTGATCCCACCTGTCAATTCATCAATTCTCCGCCTTGTGTTATCATTTTGGCACCATATATATAGTGATGTTGAAAACAGCCTCAAAAAACACTAACCACCAAAATTTGCCATTGTATAAAGGCAACTCAAACACTAGTTATTCCACGTATATAATAGGAATCAAATGTAATCAAATGTAAGACCCAGTAAAACTCACTGCTCTATAACCATCTTAATTGATGACTTGCTGACCTACTAGAATCAATCACTTTGAAATACTTTTAGTCTTGATTGTTTGTTTTTGTAGTGGGGAAAAATGCATTAAAAAAAAGGAAAAAAATAACCAAAATGAATCATCACTTCACACCAATCTATATATCTATCTATTATATATAATAAACAAGAAAATTAGTTATAGAGTTTATCAATTTAATCCTAATTGGCTAAACACCAATGACGTCTTGCCCTAGTGGTAAGAGTGAGGTGCTTCCTTGTGCCTCACTACCATGAGGTCAAGGGTTCAGCCTGTCCACGTCATAAAAAAAAATCCTAATTGGCTAAACGTTTACACTAATCTATATATCTATATCTATAGAAACTCTTAAAATAGAAGAATCTATATATCTATATCTAAACGTCTTTAAAAAAAACATTAGTTAAACAAGGACATTTCGATCATAGATATAAAATGTCACCAAAACATTGAAACACGCGGTCTTAAAATAGAGATTGATGCTTCAATTTAATGAATTATATAAGGTATTTTTTTTAAAAAAAAAAAGATGTTTTGACAAAAACACTTTTAGACAAGATATTTTTTTTAAAAAAAAATCCTTAAAAAATCTCCATTCTCATCTCTTTTATCAATTGTGGTTACATTTTAGCACGTATTTTAAAAAATTAAAATTATATAAAATATTAATTCTTTTATTACTTTTTATAATTTAATACTTATTACTAATAAGTATTAAATTGTAAAAACGAATAAAAAGAGTTGATATTTTAAATACGTACCAAAAATTCAAACAATTTATACTTTAGATCGGAGGGTGTATCATCAATAAATTGTTAGAATTGTTATAAGGCAAAAAATATTATACTGTTTGCCTAGTAGATAGAAGATATGAAAATAATATAATCTATAAAATAAAAAATTAGTGTAAGTAAGAAGAATGAAACCATTAACCTGATACATAAGAACCATTCATAAAACCAAAAGGATATATATTAGGTTATTTTTTTATTATTTAATAAGTATAATTAATAAGACGTTTAATCAACTTTATTTTTTTAGAAGCAAGATAAAGATTAGGAAAGACGGCCCACAACGGTTTTCTTTCCTAGCGCATATTTATGGATGAGAACACGATGTTCTAGGTCGGTTTGTAAGTATCCATCGACAGAAGTACTGTAAGCGAGACGAGTGATCCTGTCTACAACAATATTAAGCCTTAAGATATTTTAATATTTTAATATTTCTCAAAAAAATATATTTTAATAACTTCATAAATATAAAGAGAGATTCGTAACTCACTATTAATATATTTTAATAACTTAATTAGGAAATTAAAATGTTAGTTTTTTGGTGGGAAATAAAATGTTAGTTTACATAACGGTCTCTAACTCTCAAATACTTCATCCGTTCACTTTTAATTATCTTTTTACTATTTAGGTACGTTTTTTAAGATGATAAAAATATATAAAATATTTTTTTTAATAGTTTTTTTTCATAATATCATACTTATTATTAAAAAGTATAAGATTATTAAAAAAAATTAATTAAAAAATAATATTTTATATAATTTTTATTATCCTAAAAAAATGTATGTAAATAGTAAATGATAAATAAAAATAAACGGGAGGAGTATCAATTAGCATCCGGATCAGTGAAATATAATTGTTGGGGAAAATATTCTTTCATCTCGCCTCCATTGTCATGCGGTCATGCCAAATAGAAAAAGAAGTCAAGCGAATAAATACAAACCTCTCATGTCCACTTTCAGAAGTCTACTTCAACCCATTGGCTTTTCTACCTTAGCAGTGGGTCAGTCTTCACCGTGTGGGTCCCAAACTTCTACTTGATAAAATAAAATAATCACATATTTATTTATTTATTTTTGATTAGGTAAAGGTTTGGGTGGGAGATCTACCCGATAGCATCCTCGCGGATGAGGTCATGGAGACATATGTCGTTACAGATATCGAGGCTTTTGGCGGAGCGGCAAAGGTGTGTAACCTTGTCAGCCACTCTATTACCATCACGGGGTATGTGAAAGAAAGACACGTCATTAACTGTCAACAGAAGAGTTTTGATGTCTGACATTGTCAGTTCAATTTCCCAAGGGCATCTGGTTTGGTTTTTGAGGTGATTTATAATTATCAGGGAGTCTCCTTCAATTTGTAATTATTTATTCTCAAATTCAACACTTGGGTAATGCCTTGTCTTAGAGCAAAAGCTTCAACCTTTAGGGGAGTCTGTTTGCCAATCCCGTCGTAGCCAATATGAATGGGTCGGCCATCCCAGTCCCGGATGACAAAGCCAATAGTACTGTCGTTATTGGAGAGAGTGGATCCATCAATATTAAGTTTAAACGTGGCTGGCGGAGGTTTTTTTCCATCTAGTCATTTTTCGTTGATTATTCTTCCTATTTCTGTGGTTATATCTTGTTGCATAATGTTGAGCATTGGTAACATTTTGATCATCAATGGTTGTTTTAGACCAATTTCTATGTGTACTTTGATTAACTGTTCCAGGGCTCCTTGTGATGGTGGTGGTTCATTCTGAAAGATAATTTGGTTTCTAACGTACCATGTTGTCCACCAAGAGAAGGCTAATTTTACCTTTTCTGATTTTGGTACTTTGTTGCCAAGAAGCGCTAGGATAGGCTTAATTTCCCTCGAGATTATGATCATGTTATCTACAGTCAGGCGTATATCTAATGGAAGAGTTGGCTGGGAATTATAATGCTGGCATTCAATGAAGAGGTGTGTATCATCCTCAATTGCATTGTTACAGAAGATGCACGTCGAAGAGACAGAGATCCCTTTTTGTGTGAGTCGTGTTGCTGTTGGGAGTCCTTGTTGGCTTAGTTTCCATAGGAAATTCTTGATTTTAGGCGGAATGTTGAGTTTCCGAATCCACGAGTTCTCATCATTCTCAGTTCCATTGTGAGATGTGATAAGTTTGTAGGCGCTGGCCGTTGTGAACCAGCCTTTCTTGTCCGGCCACCAATATAATCTATCCTCAAACTGATTTTTTGGTAATTGAATGTCCGTGATATCTTCTACAATACTTTGTGGTAGGGAAGAGCGAAGCTTTTCATCCCACCATTTCCCCCCTAAAATATATTCACTAAGTGTTTCTTCTGTTTGTATAACAGTAGGGCAATCATCTCTATTTGCAATTGGTGATGTTGTTATCCAGTTGTTCTTCCAGAATTTTATAGACTGGCCATTGCCCACTGACCAAATTAAGCCAGTTTTGAATTTTTCGATAAGGGCTATCAGCTTTGACCATTGCCAGGATGTACCACCCTTTCTTTTGTAGTTGAGGAGGTGGGATGTTTTTTAGGTATTTATATTGTACTAGTTTGATCGAGACATTATCTGGCTCAGCTAGAATCTTCCGCAGAAGCTTCATTTGAAGCGCTTCGTTCATGTCTTTTGCCTTCCTTATACCTAACCCCCCATTTGCTTTTGCTCTACAGATTCTATCCCAACTTATTAGAGGACGGTGTTGAAGGTCTTTGTTCCAGAAAAAAATTTTGTTTATCTGATCCAGTGCATTGTGGATTGCACATGGGAGCATGAAGTTTTGCATTGTGTAGAGGGGTTTGGTAGCGAGGTTTGTTCCTATAAGAACTGCACGACCTTGTTGTGACAATGCATTTGCAAGCCATTTATTCAGTTGTTCTTTTGATTTGCAGACAATGTCCTCAAACGTACCGCTATGTACTCTTCCGTTAATGATCGGGCACCCCAAGTATTTCTCCAAAGATTTTTCATGGGAGATATTTAGACATCTTTCAAGTTCACGAATCCTAGAGGGAGGTATACCTTTAGTAGTTTGGAAAGCAGATTTGTGAAAGTTGACTTTTTGTCCTGAAATTTTGCAGTAGTCATCAATGATTGATTTAGCCTTTAGCCCTGCCGAGGAATTTCCTTTTGTGAATATAATTATATCATCCGCAAAAGAATGAAATGGAATGCGAGGGCCGTTATGGCCAAATTTAAATCCAATGTGTTCTTCAACGGTGTTTGTTTCATGTGAGTTTTCTCGCCAATATTTACGCGCACAGGATGAATAGGAAGGGGGAAAGTGGGTCGCCTTGGCGAAGACCTCTCGAAGGCCGGAATACGTCTGTAGGTCCATTGTTAACAAGCACTGAAAAAGAAATAGTGGTAACACATTCCATAATCCAATTGACAAACCTCGGGTGGAAGCCAAATTTGTTCAAGACGGCTTTCGTAAATAGCCAGTCAACCCTATCATAAGTCTTTTCCATGTCAAGTTTTATAGCCATCCAATCTACCTTACCATTTCGGCTTCTGAAGGAGTGAAAAATCTCATGGGCTATTAATACGTTGTCTTGAATGACCCTCTCAGATACAAATGCATCCTGAAGGGGATGTACTAATTTTCCCATTACCTTTTTTAGCCTTTCAGTTAGTATCTTGGAGATAATTTTATAAATGGTTGAGAAGAGACTGATGGGACTGTAATGTGTCGTCATGGAGGGGTTTTCACACTTAGGCAGTAAAGATATGAAAGTGTGGTTGATTTGTCGAAGGATTTTGCCAGAGTGGAAAAATCATTTGACCGCACGCGTTTCTCAAAATCATGTCTTATTTCTATTTTAATATTATCTTCTCCCATAATCTGAGTTCCTTCGCTAGTTGTAATTGATCGGATGATCTTCCGTTTCTTCTACCTGTAGCCACACGATGGAAATATGATGTGTTGGTGTCGGCTAGTTTTAAGTGTTTGGTTTTTGCTCTTTGGTTCCAGTAGGTTTTATGGAATAACAGAAGGCTATCTTTTTTCCTTAATAAGTTCTTCTCTTTAAGACTATGTCCCGAGTAGATATGTTGTAACTTTTGAGATTGGATTTTAACCAGGTTGTCCTCTACCTCCTATAGTTGGTGAAAAATATTCCCGAAAGTTTTCTGATTCCATTCTTTTGATTTTTGCTTAAAGGATTTTTGTTTTAAAAGCTAATTGGAACATGGAAGAGCCGTAGCAGTTAGCTCGCCATGTTTGTTTGACCACATTTCTAAAGTCCTTTCTTAGAAGCCAAATGTTTGCAAGCTTGAAAGGTGCAGCTTTAATGACTTTGTCATTGCTTAAATCCAAGGAGATTGGGCAATGATCTGACGTGGAAAACGCAAGATGGGTTATTTGTAAGTGTGGGTAGTTTTGAATTATCTGGTTTTGAACTAGTACTCTGTCGATTCTTTCGTAAATGTTATCTGGCCCTGAGCGTTTCTTTCTCCAAGTAAATGCATTGCCACTAAAAGGTAGGTCTAGCAGCTCGTAAGTATTTTTTATTTCTATTAATATATCAAAACGGTTTGAATTAGTCTCTGCTCCACCAAGTTTGTCTTCCTTTCTTGCGATCTCATTCATGTCCCCCATAACTACACACGGGATATCCGAACTGTTTATGGTATTTTTTATCTCCATCCAGAAGGTGTTTTTCTCTCTTTCATCTGGATGGGCGTAGACAAAAATAATTTTACAGATGAAGCCAGATTTTGTGTTGATGTATTTGACTTTGATGTGTCGATATTTTTGATCAACCAGTGTAATAATCTCGTAGGTAAGTTGTTGGGACTTCCAAAGGACCCCAATCCCACCCGACTTGCCTATAGCTGGGGACCAAACAACATTGTCATAACCAGCACTTCGCCATGTTTTTTCATCCGGGATTTTGTCTGTTTTTGTTTCAGATAGCGCTAATACTGGAATGTGATCATTTCTACAGAGCACATTAATTTCCGTCCAAAAAGTTGGTTTGCCAATTCCTCTGCCATTTCATGCATAAATCTTCATTTAAATTTATCTTTGTAATTTCCCCTAGAGGTTAATTCATTATGCCAAGCAAGCTACACAAAGGAGAGACTTGACGGATAGAACATGGTGTTTGTATGTGTGTTGTTTACGGTAATAGCAACTGAGATTGGAGATTTCATTAGAGGAGGGTACTTGTGATTACCATTGTTCACGTACACGCTATGAGCTGTGATCCGCTAATGGCTAAGTAAAGCGAGTTGTTACCACACAATTTGGGTTAGTGGTTTAAATGTGAATGTGGTCGATTGCACCACACCATTTGGGCCAGAAGCTAATTTTGAAAGAGCAGCCATGTATTTAAAAATAAACAGTTTATTCAATTTCGAAATCGAAAGCTTGTCACCAATGTCGATCTTTTTTCTAGTCTCTCCAAAGCCGTGAGGACTACATTTGAAGAGACAAAGCATTACATAGTCCATGATAACAACAAAAGGGGTAATTTCAAAAGATTTGTGATTAAGTCTTTTCTTCCAAAGCAGGCCAGAAGTCATTCGTAACACTTTCTTAAGAGATTTGTTTGTATGGGGTGAGTTCACAGAATTATTGTTTGTTGTAACCCCAATGTGCTCTCAGAGAAAACTAAAAGATCTGTATCGACGGTTTGAAGAATTACAAGTGGGTTGTTTCATATAATCCAAATTTTTACATGTGATGCACAATTTGGGCCTATCGAAAGGAGAGTGGTTTGGAGGCGTTAGGTGCATGCCACTTAGGCAAAAATTAGCACTAAATTGCTTAGTACTAGTCTGATGTTGATTTATTAATGTGCAAGCATGGTTCCATCCACTAGAATTATTTTTGGAGCAAAGTTTTGTCTTGTAATGTTGGTAATCATGGGCATGAGTTTTCCTCCAATGGACCATAGGGATTAAGGTTAAGATTAAAGAATGTAATGTGTTTTGATTTGTAACGGTGTGGCTAATATGATCGTCACCATTACTGCATGAAATAGATGCAGGAAATGCCCCACCAAACTGCCAGCAAGCACAGAGCTGGAAGAGTGTATCGAAGCATGAATTGCTGTTAATAACTGGAAACACCAGTGGGTTTTGGTAGTGTTTTGGCATATAACACAAATCATAGCTGCTAGATATTCCATTCATCATAAGGCATCTTACATAACAAAGAGGGAAGACAACCCTCAAGATGCAACCGATAGTACCATACAAACCTAGGACCCATACCTTAGTTAACGAGGACCTTAATTTAGACGGCAGACTCGAGTTAGCTACTACTGGACTGAGATTACATGCTACCCTGGTCATGAAATGACCACCGATCATTCCACCATATCGGTGAATCCTACTACAAAGGGGTTTTAAGACATACATATTGAACACAAAAGGTGGTAATATCATCACCAGCTTGAAGCTTACCAAGCAACCCCTTACAAGGTAAGCAACTAAAATATAGGGCATATCACTCATCATACCTAACAAGTTTGGTTGTTTCTTCCTTCAGTGCGGACGAGGCCGTATCATCATCCCCAGGGCCAGATTTGCGCTTTCCGGATTCAGAGGTAGATGTAGCCGCAACGACCAGCTTCTTAAACCGCCTCTCCACCATACATGGCGAGAAAAGAGCAGCAATGGACAGGGGGCATTGGTGAGATGAGTGGGGTTGCTAAGATGAGTGGGGTTGCTGAGATGAGGCAGAACAAACTCACAGGAAGGAGGGACGTCGGAGAGCATCTTCTCAAGCTCCTCTTGAGAGAATTCCGCCATTGCATCGTCAAAGCCATCCTCCATCAACTCATTGATGAGAGGATTTCTCGACCAAATAAATTTATAGTCAAGACCCCCGTTATAGTATAGGGGAGTCAGGTTCGTCCTCAGGAGAGAAGTCAGCGGTTCTAGGTTTAGTGTATTTTGGGGTTCAGGGATAGCGGGAAGAGGTGCAAGGTTGTTGTCGGCGTCGACTAAGACTTGGTCGATGTCGAGGGATGGAGAGGGAATGGTGATTTGATGTCGAGTGGCTGTGCAAAAACTTTAAAATAACGAAAATAGACTAATAAAAGAACAAACTTCCAAGGTTAGGGATCACCGCAACAATAAACATATGTGTAGATTATAAATCAAATAAAGATGCATGCTTTATATCAAATAACTTTCGTTATTAACATATAGGAATATAGAGGCTTTCGCATAAACCCTAAGTGTTACTACCTTTTCTTAATTAGGATTCATCGGCTTTCGCAAATAAATCCTAATTACTATCCAAATTCATAATAAGATCGCTTTCGCTTCAATATCACAAATAAGGAATTTCCTCAACTTTTGCAAAGGATTAAACATATAGGTAGATGATGATAAAGACATACAAATTCATAAATTCATAAATCAAACATATATATCTATGTTGGGATCACCCCAACCCTAGAAGAAGGGAAATTAGAAAGCAAACATGATGAAAGAAATTAACTTTAACATTAAACTAAATCTAAAACTTACAAAACCTTTCAAACGTTCCTCCTCTCTCTCTCTCCTCTCTCCTCCTCCTTGCTCCTTCCTCTCTCCTTGCGCCCGAAGACGACTTTGCTTGAATGCATAAAAATCAGCCCCCTAGGGCTTTATTTATAGGCTTCAATCTAGCTATTCTAGGAAAGGAACAACTATATCTTCTATCTTATTCTATCTATCTATATAAAGATAAAACATGGAAATAAATAATTAAAGGAACTATATCTAAAGTAGATAAATCTTCTCCATCTTGATAGAACTTGATAAATGTGGAAGGAATCTTCTCTCGAAAATATCTCCATTGGACTTTGGATAGAACTTTGAGTAGAGCTCGGATATGCTCGAAATCGGCTACTGGGCACCAGTCGATATCGACCAACATAGGTCGATATTGACCTCGTCTTCTCATCTTCAGCTCTGACACTCGATATTGGCCTCTGGAGTGGAAATCGACCAAAGTCAGGTCGATATCGACCAAGTCTGGTCGATATCGACCACCTCTTCAGTTCTCAGCATTCTCTGGTCGATTTCTGGGCTTTCTGGCCGATTTGATCCACTCGATATCGACCAAAAGTGGTGGATATCGACCTCTTCTGCAGTTTCCAGCATGCTGCTCTGTTCTTGAAACGCACTTTCCCGAGTCCTCGTTCGTCGGATTGACGCATATGAGCATGCGTTGGAAAGCTCTTTCCGAGGGATACAACTCTTAGAAGACTTCAAAGCTTGATTTGGAATGATGAATGGCGAAAAGCGGGATTTCCTCCAGCTGCACCATCCTTAGCTTCTTCATGACTTTCCTTTAAGCTCCAAAGTGCGTCCGATTTCTGTGAAATATAACAAAAACTTGTGTAGACCTCCATATATTGCAAATAAGCATAAACTACACAAATTCTGTGCTATTCTAACCCAAATGTAGGAAATGTTTGCAGAAATCGATATAAAAGATAGTAGAAAACATGGCAAATTAGGCTCACATCAAACACCCCATACTTAAGCTTGCTTGTCCTCAAGCAATACTTTTAATGGTCATACAGGGGAAGAAATCAAAACTCTCAACATCCTAGATTCATCGCCATATAACCCAGCAATCAATTACCATCCTCGAAAAGGTACTAATGTCACAAATCCATACATGTGCAATAATAAAAGCAACATCTACTCACAAAAGGAGGGTTATGCAAAAACATTCATGTGACAAAGCATTAATAATCAAGAGGACTTTAATTAAGCTCAAATAAGGAGTAGTTTGGTAAAAGGCTAAAGGTGGGCAATTTTTGGCAATGTGGTGCTAATGATCCGGGGAAATGGAGTAATTTCCAAACTTTCATACCACATTTCTTCTTCCTTTGATTTCTCACCTTTCTCTCATTGCTCATTGCTTTTTTTCAATATTATGCTTTTACCTCTCTAACCTCAGCACTGCCTTCTCACGAGTCGCAAACATGGGTGTCATGAATGGCCCCGGATACTTAGTGCTTCGGACTCCTCACATTTGTGTCCCATCTCGCCAAACTATTATCTCAGCGAGCAGGGTCGATCTTTGATCGGATTTTCTTTCACTCATTAAATTTTCCATATATTTCAAACATTCCTGCCAAACTTCAATAATGATAATAACAACACAACAACCATATAACAATCTCCATAATGTAACATCATTCTCAACATAATCCCCGGATGGAAATCAGGTAAAGAATGGACAATATTTAGATCATGTGGAGCAAATATGAAATAAGGCTCAATATGGCTTTGTGAGATGCATAGGCATAGGTATGGCTGGGGAATATAAACAATATGAGCATATATGAAAATATAAAGTCCTCCATCCTCTTATCATGCAACATGTCAAAAGCAACATCAAATTTTGCCTCCTTTCATGGTTTTCATAGAAAATATGCACTTCGTTGTGACTTCCCTTTACTAGGCAATTTCATGCTATATCTCTAATGAATCCAATTTTGCATCGTCGAGTTCAATATAACTTCCATGACACTAGTAAAAAATTTTCAATGGGGGTTATTTTTTCAAACTTTGGAAAACATGCATATAAGAACATAGATATCAATGATGAAATCCAAAATAGCCATGTCTAAGCAATTCAAGAAATAAACTCTAAATATGCACACATAATGTCAAATATATCACCTATGCATAAAATAAGCCCTTCCCCCACCCCATACTTAAACATTACAGTGTCCTCACTGTATAAGAACTAGGGTTAATGAAGAAACTTACTAGACAATAGTGTAGATGCTCGAAATAGGTGATGTAACACACTTCCAAGAGTCGAAGTCGAGTATGCTTCTAGTTCTCCGAATTACCTAAAGTCATCAAAGGGAAAGAAAATCTTGCACGAAGTAAAGAAAATAAAAGAAAAACAAATTTATTAAAGAAGAAAAACAATTTGTTGTTGCAGGAGGATGATATGTCAAGTAATTACAAATAATAATATGTAATAAACGTAATCCAACTCCTGGCATAAGCAAATAATTACAAGACTTCCTCCCGTTGTAGTGGAAGGGTAGTCAGGATCGATCCACGAGGAGGCGTGTCAGCGGGATCCTAGTAGCTTTGGAAATCTCACGTCTGCGTCGACCAGAAGCCTCGATTTCGACCTTGGGCCTCGATGTCGACCTCGGCTGTCGATGTTCGCTGCAACAGAAGACCTGTAGAGACAAAAACAAGTGGTCGATATCGACTGGTGGGGGTCGATATCGATGTCAGTCCACGAAATCGACTGGCTCAGAAGACTGCCAGTCGATACAGAAGGGTCGATATCGATGTCTAGTGTCGATATCGATGTCAGCAAAACTCCGCAGCGATGTTCGTCGTCGACTCAGAAAACTGTCGACGAACTCAGTGGTCGATATCGACGTCTGGGGTCGATATCGATGTCTCCCTGCAGTGAGTTAGTTCTTCGTCGGCAAAGAAAGGCCGAAGACTTTAGGATGGAGAGAGAAGCAATGAACAGAAATAAAGACAGCTGTTATATGTGTATAAACTATTTAAAAAGCAACTCCTAGGATTAGGATTTACCACAACGTTAACCAATGCATGCGATGAGATAAATAAGACGGACAATTGCGCTATTTCACCCGAGGGACAAGCTTTCGCCGTACACCAACTCTTAGTATTACTCTTGCAAATAAACCTAATTGTCTCTACCAATTTTATGTTTACAACTCAAGTTGTTAGCATGAATCCCTTTTCTTTCGATTAGGAATAAACATAGAATTGTAGGAGGAAAGATAGACACAACGATATCAACATCAAATACTTACCTCAAGCGCGCATGGCTAACGTCGGGCTCACCCCGACCCTAAGAGCTTTGGGGAACTACTCGCTTCTCATCATGGAACTCATCATTGTTTGAAAGGAAGAAACTTGCATTAAAATAAACTCCGAAGCTTTACAACTCAACGTCAACTTTCGCAAACGTCAAACCCTAAAACTTCTCTCTAACTCTAACTCTATTGTCTATTGTCTTGGGTTGTTCTATGATTGGATTATTGGATTGAAAGATGATTGAATGCCAGCCCCCTAGGGCTTTATTTATAGGCTACTAATCCTTGCTATCCAAGGATTGTAACTCCTATCTAAACTATGAACTCTATCCGAACAATTAGGATAGGTCTTTTATTTTGATAAAAACTTTAAATAACTTAAAGGTAAAGGATAGATAAACTTCAGCTGCCATCTATCTTGAAAGTATGAGATAATTCCGTGCCTCCTTGAAGATATAGTTCCAATCCGCATTCGAAATCGAGTCTATCTTCTGTCGAGATATGGGGGTCGATATCGACACTGGGGGTCGATATCTGGGTCTAAGGTCGATATCTACCTCTTCTCAGCTTCACTTGATGTCTATGTTGAGGTCGATATCTACCCCAGAGGTCGATATCTGGGTCTAGGGTTGATATCTACCTCTGCTCAGCTTCACTTGGCTTCTCCGTTTTGACTCCGTTTTTGCTCAAATTCCTGCATGGTTAGCTCAAAACTTGTGCAGACCCTATTTCTTGCATTTTAGCCCATTCTTACACAAGTTTATATTCTTTTGAACCTTTTCTTTGGAAATCGAATGAAATACGAAGTCAAAAGATGCAATAAACAAAGGTACAAATATGTACATCAAAACACCCCATACTTAGACTTGCTTGTCCTCAAGCAATAACCAAGCAATAACCAATACCTACAACACATCCTTCAAGTCTTCGCCTTTGTCAAAAGCAACATCATAAGTGGTAGCAAAGCAAAGCAAGTGAATTTAACGTCATAGCACATATTTTGGTGATCCATAGGCATATGCAATTTTGATCCAACCTCACAGGGTTAATGTGTTTGCACTCAACTCTCATGTGTTTAGGCTATGAAGATCAACTCTCAACTCAATTCCATATACAATCTCATAAACATTGCAATTTATAAAAATCCACTTCACAACCAATTATGAAAATGCAATAAGAACCATCAGGAGGACTTTCGCTCAATGGAAGACTTCAAAGAAGACTCCATTCGGCGGGGTTGTAATGGGGCTTGGTATGAAATAAAAGGTATGGAATTATTTGGCTATGTGGTGCTTTTATAATTCGGGAATCAAGACTCCTAAATCTCAACACTTGCAATACCCAAACCATAACTCTTCAATGTAAGCTCAATCTCTATAATGCTTTATCCCAAACTCATCTTTCCATAATATGCTCTCAAAAATATAACACCTGTATGAATAAAGGACTTAAGGATTTTGGCTCATGCACTATATATATATTTTCAATTTTTTTTTTCGAAAGTAATACTAAAGCTATGTGCATTTATATGGTGAGCCAAAAAATCCTTTTACAAAATATGACAAAATGTAAATATGTGCCATCCTATAATTTCCTTGCTCAAAACTGGACATTATGCTCTTTTCTTTCCACAAGGCATTAGTTCCAACCAATCTAAGTCTCAATTCCCACATGGGGGTCAGGCTCAATTCGGCTAGGGATAATTTTGTGGAGTTTGCAATTTCAGGCTCAGGCTAATGTTCTGGCTTCAAGCAGGGATAATGCAGGGTAGGTAAAGAGAGGATAAAAATGGCTTAAAAGATGCCTCCATCATTTAATTCTCGTAAACATAAACATATATATGCATTGGTTTTGAATAACTATTACAACATTTAGAGATGCATGGGAAGAGTAAATTCACTCAAGAAAGCGGAGGGATTTTTGATGTTCTCCCTATAGGTCAAAATTCTCTCAAGGACAATTTTTGTTGGATTTGCTTTTTAGCCTAGGATCATATGTGCTCAATTTCATCACAAGTTCACAATCTACATAAAAAATTTAAGGACTTAGGCTAAACCATCCAAATATGCCATAGGATTTACATGATCAAGTCAGCTATTGAGTTTTCATCATAGGACATCTAAGTAGGGTTAGAAAACAAAAATAAAAATGCATTTTTTTTGTATTTTTGACATTTTTCTATTTTTTTGGATTTTTTGACATTTTATAAAAGTAAAACTAAAAATTTAAACATGAATGCAATGCGAAGAAGAAACCAAGTTATGACCATAAGACATGTCTTTCCCCCACCCCGTACTTAAAATATACAGTGTCCTCACTGTATAAAAAAGAAGAACAAGGGTAGAGAGAAACTCACAGCGCAACCTGCGGATTCAGGTCGATTTCAAGTTGGGTCGATGCCAGAAGTCGATATCTAGGTCAGAGGTCGATGTCGACTGCATCTGTCGAAGTCGAGGAAGAAGATGAAGACAAGGGCTGCCTGATTGAGGTCGATATCGAGTATTAGGGTCGATATCGACCTCTGCTTTTCGCTCCTGAGTCCTCGATGTCGACTCCAGGAGATGGCTTGACCCTGGGGGGTCGATTTCGACTGGCCTGGTCGATTTCGACTGCCTCTGCAGAAGCTTCTTTTCTTCTTCGTCGTTCCTTTTGCTTGATAACCTGAAATCTTTGTTAGAAATATAGATAAAGCACGAATTATCTCAGTTTTAAAAGTTTCAAACAGCTAAAAGTTAAATCCTAAAAACCATCTATGCGAAATTTAAATGTTTTATGTACATGCTCTAGATTTTTGAGTCGCTAGGCCGACTTCTCCGTCAATTCTTCATGACCCTTTTATGTAGGGACCCTTTGAGCTTGAGCCTTCTCCTGGATCATCAAGGTCCTTTTGGTAGTAGCGAAGTTCGGCGACCAAGGCTTCTTTGATGTTAGGTTCTTCTTTGGGCGCTTTTCTTCTCTTTCTTGACCTAACTTTAGCAATATAGGCAAACCATGGAGCTTTGACCCTCTCTTTAGTAGAATTATCAATAATGGGCTGAATTGATTTATCAATAATGGACGGAGGAGGGTTAGGAGTCATACCTGGGCTTACCTGTTTGGGCCCGAAACAAAAATCTTCGGGCTGAGGGGTGGTCGATGTCGACCAAGGTGAGTCGATTTCGAGAGCTTTGGTCGATGTCGACATGTGGGGGTCGATATCGACCTCTGTGACCCCATACTTAAGCTCCTAGCAGCGATCTGGCATACTCGATTTCGACCAAGGGGGGTCGATTTCGATGTTTTTAGTCGATATCGACTGGTTTCAGTCGATGTCGATCCTACTTGCTGTTTCCGTCCTCGCCAACAAAAATTTTCTAAGCTTTTCCTTAGCCGGCGAGAGGACTACTTGTTCCAGGTGCTTTGTTTCGCTCATGGTTGGGTTGAAAGAGAATTCTATCACTTCGTTCCCTATAGTAAAGGTTAGTAACCCTCGACATACATTGATATTGGCATCAGCAGTAGCTAACAAAGGTCTACCAAGTATAATAGGCACTACAGGATCTTCAGGCATCTCCAATACAATGAAATCAGTAGGCACAAAGAATTTACCTACCTTTACCGGAACGTCATCAACTACACATGTGGGCCTGACGAATGAGTTGTCAGCCATATAAAGTTTCATGTCCACAGGTTCAAGTGCGCCAATGTTCACCTTTTGCCAAATAGAGAGCGGCATGAGACTTACACTTGCCCCTAGGTCACATAGGGCTTTATAGCGATGTTGGCCAAGTCCCACGGTGATTGCGAACTTCCCTGGATCACTCTTCTTCTCAGGGAAGTCCATCTTCGAGCACTCCTCTGCGATCTCTGCCATGGATCTCTTCTTGCTTAGGATGTCTTTCAGGAATCGCACATAGGCAGGCATCTCACTTAGGGCTTCTGTAAGAGGGATAGTGATGTTGAGTCCTTGAAGAATCTTTATGAAGCGCCTAAACTTACCTTTGGTGGGATCCTCCAATGCTTTGGAAGGGAATGACAACGTCTTCTTTGGTGGAGGGGCCAAAACGGTGGTCGGAGGGGCCTGCTGGACATCGATGTCGACTGGGATGGAGTCGATATCGACTGGGATGGTCGATTTCGACCTCTGTTGAGGCTCTGATGGCTCTGCAGTGTCATCGACATCGACCAGTGGGTCGACATGGTGGTCGATATCGACCTCTGGGTCGACATCGACTGGTCTATCGACGTCGACTGGGTCTGTTGCTTTCTCCTCCGTATCCGTCCGTGGCTTTTGTACTTTGGTGCCACTCCTTAATTGTATGGCTGCGACATGGCCCGTCCCGGATTGTCCCTTAGGATTTGTAGTGGGTTGCCCAGGGAGTGTTCCAGACGGCCTAGGGATTTGTGCCGCCATTTGACCCAGTTGGGTCCCTACGTTCTTCTTCCAAATATCCATCTCCCCAATCCTTGTGGTAAGGTGATTGAGTTGAGAATGGATAGCATTGTTGGATTGATCATTCTTAGCCTGATTCCGCCTGATTTCGTCCAGTACTAGTTGAAGATCATCCTTCTTTTGATCTCTCTCCGGGTGCCCAGGAGCTCTATAAGGCGGAGGGTCCCTAGGGTTAACCGGGTTCCTTTGTGGTTGATGGAACCTTTGGTCTCCCCAATATTGGTGATTGGGACCCCTCATGTAGCGCGCCTCTTGGTGAGTCTCCGCTAGGTGTACTTGTTCGGAATGTGGGCACTCGATGGTGGTGTGCCGCTGCGATCCGCATTCGATGCAATCTTGGTTCGCTGAAAGGAACCTCACTTGCTTTTGGAGCTTTCTAAGTTGATCTCTATGGAATTGCTCCTTCACATCCGGATCGATTACATTGGAGGGTTCATATAAGGGCATAGATGGGGCAGGCCTCGACGATGATGGTGCGTCGGAAGCCTCAGGAGTCCCATATGTGTTGTCGAACTCCACCAACCTCTCTATGGTCTCCCAAGCCTCTTGTGGAGCGAGTTCAAGGTAGCCATAGGCGGTGTAGGTGTTGATCCTCTCCTTTGTTGCAGCGTCAAGAGCATTGTATATGATCTCCTGAATTACATATGGTGGTTGGCCATGCGTCGGGCATGATCGTAGAAGGTCCATGAACCTTTCCCAAACAGTCGCCAGAGCTTCACCAGGCTTTTGTTTGAAAGCCGTGATTTTCTGTCGGATCAACACCGTCTTAGAAGGAGGAAAGAACTTGTTGATGAACGCGTCCTTGACTTCATTCCATGTGCGGAGTGATCTTGGGGCTAAGCTTTCCAACCACTGCAATGCTTTACCTGTAAGAGACCATCGAAAGGCTTTTAGTTGGACATATTCAAGACTTCGTCCATCAGCAATAGTATCACAAAGGTCTAAGAAGGTAGAAATATGTGCCATAGGGCATTAGTTAGGTTTTCCTTCATATTGGTGCCTTCTAATCTCAGTTAAGAAGTTAGGTTTTATTTCAAAATTAGAGGCAGGGATAAGAATTGCCGATTCAGGCACTGTGAGAGCGGGGTGCATATATTGCTTGGCATTCCTAGGGAGGGCATTGATTTGGGCTTCTATTTGCCTCCGGCCTTCCTCCTCCCTATCCGCACGCTCCTTAAGTGCCGCCTCTCTAGTCGTTAAGTCCTCAACCTGCTTCCTTAATTGTTCAATAAGTTCTGCTTGGTTCGCGTTTTCCGCCATGATTCTTTGAGCTTGGGCCCTTAGATGGAAATAACGCTCAGGGTCGTCTACTCCTTCAAATTCAGGTGGGCGATCAGCGCGTCGCATACACCTGCAAGACCAAACTAAGTAGAGACGTGAGATAGACTACTAGGGCGCGATTGATTGCCTCCCCAGCAAAGGCGCCAATTTGTTGTTGCAGGAGGATGATATGTCAAGTAATTACAAATAATAATATGTAATAAACGTAATCCAACTCCTGGCCTAAGCAAATAATTACAAGACTTCCTCCCGTTGTAGTGGAAGGGTAGTCAGGATCGATCCACGAGGAGGCGTGTCAGCGGGATCCTAGTAGCTTTGGAAATCTCACGTCTGCGTCGACCAGAAGCCTCGATTTCGACCTTGGGCCTCGATGTCGACCTCGGCTGTCGATGTTCGCTGCAACAGAAGACCTGTAGAGACAAAAACAAGTGGTCGATATCGACTGGTGGGGGTCGATATCGATGTCAGTCCACGAAATCGACTGGCTCAGAAGACTGCCAGTCGATACAGAAGGGTCGATATCGATGTCTGGTGTCGATATCGATGTCAGCAAAACTCCGCAGCGATGTTCGTCGTTGACTCAGAAAACTGTCGACGAACTCAGTGGTCGATATCGACGTCTGGGGTCGATATCGATGTCTCCCTGCAGTGAGTTAGTTCTTCGTCGGCAAAGAAAGGCCGAAGACTTTAGGATGGAGAGTGAAGCAATGAACAGAAATAAAGACAGCTGTTTTATGTGTATAAACTATTTAAAAAGCTACTCCTAGGATTAGGATTTACCACAACGTTAACCAATGCATGCGATGAGATAAATAAGACGGACAATTGCGCTATTTCACCCGAGGGACAAGCTTTCGCCGTACACCAACTCTTAGGATTACTCTTGCAAATAAACCTAATTGTCTCTACCAATTTTATGTTTACAACTCAAGTTGTTAGCATGAATCCCTTTTCTTTCGATTAGGACTAAACATAGAATTGTAGGAGGAGAGATAGACACAACGATATCAACATCAAATACTTACCTCAAGCACGCATGGCTAACGTCGGGCTCACCCCGACCCTAAGAGCTTTGGGGAACTACTCGCTTCTCATCATGGAACTCATCATTGTTTGAAAGGAAGAAACTTGCATTAAAATAAACTTCGAAGCTTTACAACTCAACGTCAACTTTCGCAAACGTCAAACCCTAAAACTTCTCTCTAACTCTAACTCTATTGTCTATTGTCTTGGGTTGTTCTATGATTGGATTATTGGATTGAAAGATGATTGAATGCCAGCCCCCTAGGGCTTTATTTATAGGCTACTAATCCTTGCTATCCAAGGATTGTAACTCCTATCTAAACTATGAACTCTATCCGAACAATTAGGATAGGTCTTTTATTTTGATAAAAACTTTAAATAACTTAAAGGTAAAGGATAGATAAACTTCAGCTGCCATCTATCTTGAAAGTATGAGATAATTCCGTGCCTCCTTGAAGATATAGTTCCAATCCGCATTCGAAATCGAGTCTATCTTCTGTCGAGATATGGGGGTCGATATCGACACTGGGGGTCGATATCTGGGTCTAAGGTCGATATCTACCTCTTCTCAGCTTCACTTGATGTCTATGTTGAAGGTCGATATCTACCCCAGAGGTCGATATCTGGGTCTAGGGTCGATATCTACCTCTGCTCAGCTTCACTTGGCTTCTCCGTTTTGACTCCGTTTTCGCTCAAATTCCTGCACGGTTAGCTCAAAACTTGTGCAGACCCTATTTCTTGCATTTTAGCCCATTCTTACACAAGTTTATATTCTTTTGGACCTTTTCTTTGGAAATCGAATGAAATACGAAGTCAAAAGATGCAATAAACAAAGGTACAAATATGTACATCACTCATCTTCAAAGTCAGTTTGTTCATCATTATCCAGCTCATCGATCACAACCACAGGGGATTCAACAGCAGGGGGGTTGACATCATTAGGGAGAGCAGGTATTATCTCACCAGACACCTCCACCTCCCCAAGAGGGAGAGGGTTGACCATCTCCTGGAGGACCTCCTCACTGACATTACCATCAGTGGTGGAATTCTCTAGAATTTCGTCGGAGAACATTGATGAAGCAGAGTCAGATTTGGACTGAACATTGCATCCAATGAGTTGCAGCAAAGCATCCTTTGGGTGCCAAAATGTGGGAGGAGCAAAAGTGGATGATCGCTTGAGGTAGACCTCCGACCACCCACCACCATCAGCAGAAAGGGGAGCATCCACTAGGTTGACCGAGTAAGGCTGGACAGAGGAAGAACCCCCACTAGCAGCCCCACCGTTGCAAAGTTGTCGTCGGGGACAACTCGCAAACAGGTGGTCAGTTGCACCACAACTCCCACATCCACTGGGAAAATCTTCAAGTTATAGAGGGTAGGACTCAACAAAGCCCTTCTCATTGACCACAAACACCTTGCGATCAGGGATGAGGGTTAAATCCACTGATACACAGACCCTCGGGTATCTCAACCTAGCTCCCTTCTCATTGTATGCCACCACCTTAAGCACCGAGCCAAGGCCGTTCGATCTCCACTGCGATCTTGGACAAAACATATTCACTGATATATTTTGTAGGTAAGCCCGGGAAACGGACCCACAGATCCAAAGTGGTGACGGTTCTGTGTTGGGATCAAAGTCTTCCCTCCACTGCCTGAGAAGAACTAGACGCCCAAGGAGATGGTAGGGTCTGCCCATCCAGACTTGCTCACGATCAGCAACCAGGTAGAACTTGAGTTCGAACTAGTTAGACGCCAGGGGGATCAATTGGAAGCCCTTTGACAAGAACTTCCAAGCAAATTTAATCTTCTTACAGAGGGTCTTAGCCTCCACGGGATCGCCGATGATGGTGCCGAAGAGCGAAGTGGTATGCAGATTGGAGATGTTGTTCTGGACCTCGCCAGCAAGGCCCCTTAGGCGGTCTAAGATAATAGAAGGGTTACGAGGTCCCTTCCGAGAGCCTAAGGGCTTTTTCCGAGCACCATCCTTGGAGGTGTGAGCCTCCTCAAGTAGCTTGTTTTCATCAAGAAGTGATTTTTCTTCGGTGGGGTTTGCAGGTGGTGGAGAGGAGTCCTCAGCCACCAGGATTGATTTCCCTTTGTTTCTCACGTTGCTCATCATGCAAGAACACACAGAAGGGAGATGGTTAAAAAGGATGAGAAGAAGAGGATTGGTGAGTTGTGATAAACCAAGGGTTAGGCAAACCATTTTATAGGCAAAATTACCTGTGGAGTCTCTCCCGGAGACAAGATCGATGGAGAAACCTCGGGCCAAAAGACGCCCAGGGAAAGGGAACAACAGTACACTCCAGTGCCGGAAAGAGCCAACCTTCCTAAACTCCTTCTGCACCAACGGGTACGGGACCCGACCACCCTCGACAGCACAAAGAGGAGGGGGATAAGCCAATCTTACACACCATAAGACCATGGTTAATCGGGATTTATGTCTCCTGTGATTTGAAATATTACCCCATACAACTTGATAAAGCAGATTTGAAACAAAGCCCTTTTTGATTTGGGGGAGACCGAATGGACATTTTCGCCCACCCATGGACAGAACAAATGCTTCAGAGGAAAAGGATTAAGGAACAGGGAAGCTTTATTGTACTTTTCGGACAATGAAGGGATTTTTAAACACAGGAGCCCCAAAAGAAACACTGCACTTGTTGATTTTCTGAACTCAATTAGGGAGAAGATCGGCTGGATTGGGGGTCCATAAGGGGGATTAGGGTTTGAAAGGTCGTCGCCCTTTTCCCAATAATCACATATTTATTTCCGGGTGGTAGTCAAGTGTTATTAAATGAGATTTTATCTAATAAGATTGAAAGATTAAATTAATAGTTATTGAATTAAATTATATTTTAATTACTTTTTTGTAAAAAGTATTCATTGTATAATAACTAACCTAAAATATATTAAATAAATACTTAGTTGTTACAATATTATAAACTAATTTAATTATAAAATTATGCATAGGATAAAAGATATTATTTGAACTGATTTTATATTAATTAATACTTGATTCTATTATTATAAAACAATAATACATTGTTTTTAGAAATATCTCTTTATTTAAAATTATATATATAACATTTATTATATTGATTTTATCAAAATTGATTAGATTTATAATAAATCCAAAATGTTTTAAAATATAACTTATCAAGATATGATTAAAAATATTATTTCAATTAATTATGATTATGAATGAAGATAGACCATGCTAAATAATGTGCCTCACATATGTGGCTAGATAGATAAAATATTAATTCACCAATTCTTGGAAGATACTAAACTTTTGTGTTTGGCAAATTTATTATGGAAGGTTATGTAGTATGAAAAGGTGCAACAACAACAGTTCTAGTGTGTCTCATTACAAGTGAGGTATGGGGCGTCAAATTATACGCACCCTTTCTTCAATTATGTCGAGAGAGTGTTTCCGATAGACCCATAGTAAAACTAACAATAAAGTACAACAAAAATAAAATAAAACAAACCAAACCAAATAGTTAGATAATGAGCATTTCAAGAGATATTAACACCTTGTGGTGGGCTTATTTTTCCTAAAAGAGAGGTCATCGACAACCAGTTGTGTGTCCAGAAATTAATGGATCTCCCATCTCCTACAGACCAGAGAAGTGTTTTTGTCCCAAACCATTGTAAACTATGTAACCACCATTCTGAAGATGAAGCACATCTTTTTATCGAATGTTGTTTCTCAAATTATCCAGCCCTACAAATACAGGCAATCTAGCACATCGCACCCAATATACTAAACAACACAAGAGACATTAAAGTAATCATGAGCACATTAGGTGATAAACTCAATGCCAATGAAAAAGAAGCACTAGCACTCAAATGGTGGGTCATTTGGTTTTATAGAAATCAGATAACCTTCCGAGATGACCATATTCCATCAAATAGGGAAATACAAAGTTTCATTAAAACACTCCATGAGAATTGGATAAAAACATGTAAGCAAGAGGAGGACATGGAAATAGAAAATACAAAGTATAAGCCAAGCCGGAAAATCAAAAAAACAAAAATTAAGTGGAGAAAACCTGGACAAGGGGTCATGAAACTAAACTTCGATGGTTCATCCTCAAATACGAACGGAAGCACCACTGGGTACATAATTCGAAACTGGGAGGGGGAATCCATTACACTGGGATACAAACGTATAGGTAAACAAAATCCTCTTATGGCGGAAGCACTCGCCCTGAGAGAAGAAGTAATTAAAGCTAGAGAACTTCATATCAGAAAACTCATGATAGAAGGAGATTCACAGATTATCATCAACCATCTAGCACATGAAGGAAAATGTCCATGGGAGATTGAACTGACTATGGGAGATATCAAAACAATCCTTCAATATTTTCATGAAGTATCCTTCTCGCATGTCCCCCGCATTGAAAATAGAGTGGTTGATAAGGTTGCACACCTTAGCCGCTCTTTGCGGGGGCATGCACTTGAAACAAATCCAGGGCTTTTAGACCTCATCCGACAGGATGCGATCGTTTAGTTTTTTTGCCAACCGAAACTTTACCTTATAAAAAAATGAGCATTTCAAGAAAAAAGATGGAAGCATGGGTACACCGTACATGATACACCTCCAAACATTCCGACGACGCCACGCATAGCTAAATCTCCTCGACATGAATAGCACTTCTCCATGGTATCCTAATGCATGTCATCTCCTCGGTGACCACCAAAATAGGAAGGTCCTATCCAATTACCTTATTCCAAGTGATTAGACATGACTTTGCCTGAAATGAGGTACTTAGATAGGATCCTACCATCCTTATAATTTAACCTAGAAAGTATATTTATAATAATGAAAAAAGGATTGAAAATGATTTCATTTTAGCCAACAATGATTCACACTCAATAATTCACCCGTTAGCTCCTCAAGATCATAGATCATTCACCAATGTAGTTCGAATCTAGGAACAACATAACACCTATTATACTTTGTCACAGTGCATACTTTGTGGCCATATTCAATATAACAAATTTATGCTTTTAATATGAAGTAGGTAAAATAAATTACCTTATCTGGGACTTTTATCATAATGTGTCATATGCAAAAACGATGTCGTGTATTTGGGAAGATCTTTGGGATGACTTTTTTCATTGCAGGATCCTGATTAGTTACAAGTACAATAGGATCCTTTGCCATTGCTTTCTTGAAGCTCTTAAACGACCACTTGTATGAATTCTTATCCTCAGTCAACAACGACCCTGCACCAAATGTGACCGCTTTACGATTGTTATCCATTTCGGTAAATGGTCTAAAAACCATATATACCTATTAGTAAGATGAAAGGAACATATTTAGATGGGAGAGTATCCCCACATAAGAAATGCAGCATGAAAGTGGGTTATTCGTCTATTGTGGTTGCTAGAAAAACATATATATATTTCACTGAATAAATTCAAATGTTAAACTTACAAGTACAACTGAATACTAACTATACCACTAAATAATGTTTATGCAAATAGGTCTTAACTTTCTGTTGCACAGAAAATATACCAATTCTGTAGAATAATTATTAATAACTGACTTAAAACATACTTGTTAGTTTTGTAGATTGAGTCAAATGACACAACATCGCCAAATGACGCATAATTTGCCCATGCAATCGGATCGCACCAGAATAATCTAACTAGATGGTTATTTGTCATCAACAACATGATCAAAATAGAATGTCGGCATTCCCTTTCTCTTTAGCATAAACTTGTCAAGGACCATTTGAGCATCAACCCCAGAAATATATGTCATTACATCGCACTTCAAGTTCTTTATATCCTGTAATGTTAGCCCTGTCGACATTTCTTCAGTAACCGGTTGGTCATTGCTGGACCCAAATATGCCCTCATACAATTGATCATGAATTTATGATGCCCGAAATCTAGCTTCCTCTGTGCCTTGAGAAATTGGTTTGATCCCTCTTGCATCAATGGGTGTGTATGAAGGCTCTCCATCTTGATTATTTTGTATCAAACATTTCCCATGAATTTGAGATATATATGGGCCTTGCAACCAACACGACCAGTTAGACACTTACGCTTGCCTTTGCTCCTGCTCGGCACAGCATAACCATGCTTATTGCACCTCACATAGCGATGCAACATTTTTCCATCGATATGATTTCGCGTACCACCCAGCCTCATATCAAACCCCACAATCAAACCATAATTTTTATAAAATTCAATAGCAGCTTCAACGGTTGGAAATCTCTTACCCACTTGTGGCTTCATTGTTTCTTCACAAGTTGGAACCCAATATTTCGTTTTTCCGGACGACTCTGATTGAAGATATCCAACTGGAACCTCATATTTTGCTTCCTCTTTAATTAGGAAGTCCAAAGCTTTGAACTCATCACCAACATCCTTGTTGTCCACATCCTATTTCCCAACACCGTCCGAATCTATTGTTATGAAAAATTAATGTTAATCAACCAACATAAATATTCGAGTGCAAAATGGTTAGGCTTTATGTAAAAGTAACAAGAAAATAGGATGTCAAACACCGAATAATGTTTTTCAGCCTATACAATGCACATATGTTATTATTCGGTCCACTATGATGGAAAACCTTTTATTTCCAACGAATAAATCACCCCCTCAATGTGTAAGACTCGGGGTCTTAAGAGGCGCCAACCCATGTCACCTAGCCCTCTGAGGTCCGTTGTCCTCACTTGGAGCCTGAAAAGGAAGAGCTCTTGTGACATGGGTAGGGCTTGAATCACTTATAAATCACTCCCAACATCCTTATCATATCCGATGTTGGACGGGGGTGTTACAATCTCCCCCACTTAAAGCATTGACGACCCCGTCAGGCCCAAGGGATTGCCCTCCGGGAGGAGCGTACCCGAGCATACTGTCGGCGTACCTCCGAGCCCGCAGTCGGCTCTGATGCAATCTGTAAGACTCGGGGTTTTAAGATGCGCCAGCCCATGCCACCTAGCCCTCTCAGGTTCGTTGTTCGCACTTGGAGCCTGAAAAAGAAGAGCACTTGTGACATGGGTAGGGCTTGAATCATTTATAAATCACTCCCAACATCCTTATGATATTCGATGTGGGACGGGGGTGTTACACAATGTTAAAACTAATATTGAATACATATTATTCAACAAAATAATTTCTCTGTTTTGAGTGTGTTCCATATATTCCCCATTAAAACTACGTATTATACTGAATAATTTCTCAATCGTCGTTGAATAAAAATTTCCTCGCGTATCAAATCAATTTCCTAGTAGTTGTATTCTTTTTTGGTTCAGTCGAGCAAAAAAAACATATATTTCACCGAATAAGTCACACCTCAGTTATCAATATGCTACTCAATACCACCTATTTCACTTAATAATATGTCTTTTCATGGAAATGTTTTTGTTACCCGGAACATATAAACATTCCACCGACTAACGTATCAACCAAGAGTGAAAAACAATCAAGCGGTGTTTTAATTGATGCTTTGATGACTGATTCAATATTATTGTCTAATAAATTCAATTTTCATACTCTTATTACGGCGAAATACATTACTATGTCGAAACCCTAATTTATACAATAAACGGCTTCAAGAAACGTATATCACCCCACATACCTGAATCCATTGCTTCATTTATTCCAAACCTTCATTACGAGAGTTAATACGCTCTATCTCTTGCTGGAACCCTTCTTCAGTAATCATTCTCCACATATTTGCTAGGGTTTTCGGCCTTCATGGTTGAATACAAAACAAAACAAAAAAAGCAATTGTAACGAATGAACCCCATAAAAATGTTGAATAACTAAATCTCAGACTCCCTCCGTCCGATAATATATGAGCTTTTAGCATTTGATATTTTGTCAAAAATACATGGGTTTGTAGGATAATCATTACCCCTAAAAGTAGTACAAGCTAGTGTCTTTTACATTAGCCATGTATTTAGGGTAATTATTACCCCTAAAAATATATGGATTTTTAGGGTTTTAGGGTAATTATCTACTTTTTGTTTGCCAACTTCGTTATAGGTCTCCATAACTAACGAGAAATGAGCTAAAAGCCCATGTATTATCGGACGGAGGGAGAATAATATTTTCCCAATTTTTGAAATATGTATTAAAATACTCCCTCCGTCTCAAAATTTAAGTCGCTTTAGAATTTTGCACAAGTTTTAATAAAACACTCATCCCTCAATCAATATCATCATTCCACTAAATTTTTTAATAAATTTTATTATCTTTTTAATAACCACTATATTTTTTAACCGATCAAAATCTTTAAAATAGTCAACAACATACAAATCGATACAAATAATTACTATTTCCTACCTAGAAAACCTAAAATGACATCTATTTTGATACAAGAATAAAGACATAAAATGATCTAAATTTCGAGACGGAGGGAGTATAAATTAGAAAAACCATTATTCTAAATTGAATTATTGAAGGGGTTACTATATACATGGCCAATCTTTTGTAAAATGAATGATAATTCACCTGTCACTGACAGTGAATTTTTTTCTTCTAAAAACAGCTTATTGACACTAAATTTCCATGTCAGCAAAATTGACACACATTGTATCGATATGGAAAGTCAATGTCGGTAATCTATTTTTAGATATAAAAAAATCACTTCCTTTAGAAACCGGTGAAACCATTGGAAATTTTTTTCAAAATATTCAAGTTTGATAAACTAATTACCACAATATTAAACCTTTCAAACTATTTTCAAAAATATTCAAAGATTTCAGCTTTTTCTTTTTGATGGTTCAAAAGATACCCGTACTGATACTAAATTATAAACTTGGTCATTAACTTTCTAGTTTTGGACAATAATACTAAGGGTGCAATATAGAATACTTATAAATGACTTTTGGTGGTACTAACTACAATAATCTACTAATTATTATGAATAATAATGTTTCTATGGCTTCAAGCCCACCACACTCTGCAATTAAAACCTAAAGATAGAGAGGTTTGACTAATACCTGAACGTAGTTAGACTGGAGCACAGACGTTCCTTTAGCTTCCGGTTTTCTAGAGGTGGCTAACCTTCAACCATGCATCCCTTAGTCCAGTCACAGCACAGACCTGTTTCATTTTCTACCTCAAACCGTAGTCTCTAACTCTCAGTTTTTATTTTTGGAGGGTGAAAGGATTGGAATCAAGAAAATTAATTATTCGGAACATAGAGTTCGATTAAATAGGTTTCCCTTTCTAAAAAAACAAACTTTTATTGAATCTGGAAAATATTACAACACACAAGCACTCCTAATTTAAAACTTACAAACACACAAACATAGGGTGGTAAGTTGCGCACCGCCCTGCGCATGCTGAATGTGACACCGCCGTGCGCATCCAGGGTGTGCGCCGTGCGCATCCAGGGTGTGCAGGGTGGTGGCACGCCCGCTGCGGAAACCCCGCGTGTTACCACATGTGTGGTTTACAAAAATTAAAAAAAAAGAAAAAAAAATTAAATAAGAAATTTATAAAAAGATCAAAATTATAAAAACAAATTAAAAAAATTAAAAAATATTTAAGAAATTAAAAAATATAAATAAAAAATAACTTTAAAAATATATCAAAATTATAAAAATAACTTTAAAAATATATCAAAATTACAAAAATAACTTTAAAAATATAAATAAAAAATTTAAAAACCTATACACGGGGGGAGTAATTTTTTTAAAATTAAAAAAATAAATAATAATTAAAAAAATAAATTATATATATGAAATAAATAAAAACAATACATAATAAATAAATAAAATAAAAATAATTTGTTAACATACATACATAACTAAATAATAACTAATAAAAATAATATAATAAAGAAATAATTGCTACATAGATAAAAAAAAATATATCATCAACAAATAAATAATTACTTAATACAAATAAAAATTTATATAATAAATACATAGATAAAAACAATAAAACATAAATGAATAATTAATAACTACAAGAAATAAATATAAATGAAATAAAATAAAAATAATTTGTTTATATAAATAAATAAATAAATACTTGATAAAAACAAGAATATATTTTATAAAAAAATTAGTTCAAAAATATATAAATAATTACAAATTAGTATGCATATAAATAAACATATATAAATACAAGTCGGGGGCCACTTATCTCAAAAAATCAACTTACAAAAATATTCTTCGCCTTAACTTTCCGCCCCACAATCCCGTCATATAAAAATATTTTATCTTTAAATTAATATTAGTAAAATTTTAAAAAATATACTCCGTACTTAAATTTTACATAATTATTAATAAATTTGAAAAAGATTCTTCATAAATCAATTTATAAATTTTTTAAAAAAATATATAGAACAGGATCATTGAAAAATAACATCTTTTTATAACTTCTAAAAATATTTCTATCTCTATTGAATTATTATAATTTTTGTAAGTTGATTTTTTGAGAATTTTTTTCCTAATATATTATGATAGTTATGTAGAAAATAAAAACTCTCACTGTTAATTAAAACTCGCCGTTTTAGTAAGTAAATCTTGGTAGAAAAACTTTTTATTTTAGGTATTTTGTAATCTACTTTATAAAATTGACCTTCCAAGCCGAGGCTTGTAATGAGAGATTTGGGGTTTTAAAATTTTAATATATTTTATTATTTCATGTTATTCGTCTGGATTGGTTGACGGCGTGATGCTCGGAGTCGGGTCTGGTTGGGGTCGTGGTGGTGTGTTCAATGACGACTCCGTTTCTAGGAGACTGCTCCTTGGAGTTTTCGTCTTTACAAATTAGTATGCATATAAATAATTAATATAATTACAAAGATATATAAATTAATTAAATTTATTCATTGATAAATTAATTAATATTAAATTGTATTAATTTAAAATCTTTCGTAATATTTTCTGAAAATAAAACTCAATTAAATGAAATAAAACAAATATACATATATAAATAGAAGTCGGGGGTTACCCGATATTTAATTACATACTGTTTGGAGTAGGAGTTGGAGGAGTTGGGAGTCTTTTTGGTGTTGGCGTGGCAGCAAATTAAATCCCCAATGTTCCTTTGTGTTACTACTTTATTGGGCTCTCCGTTTCTGGGCAGGGTGAAACAAACCGGCAAGTACGTATGCGAATCTTGCCCTATACCACGATCATTCATTCATCCCTATCGACAAATGCATAAGGCCAAACAACTCTTTGTTCCTTATCTTAGGCAAAAGGCCAAACAACTCCATGCCAACTGCTTTCACCCCATTTCAAAAGCAAGTTGTCAAAGACCCCTCCTCTTTTTTTGTTGGCATTTCGTTCGAGCCCCGTTCGACTCTGCTTTCGACGTTTCTAGGAGGTCTTCTGCTTGGTTGGGGGCATGGAGTCTAGAGTCGGGACTGGCTGGGGTCGTGGTGGTACGCTTAGGGCGATTCCGTATCCGGGCATTTAGAGTTCCTGTTGTGGCTTGGAGTTCGGATTTGTCTTGGTTCGATCTTTTGCAAGTTTTTACTTCATGCTGATATATGTTTTTCTTCTTTACCAAATGGATAATGTTGAATTGTTTGTATTGTGAGTTTTCAGTTTTTGGAATGATGGATCTGGAATAGTACTCAAAGACATGCTGAGTAAGAAGCTAAGGGGTTGTTAATTAAAAAAAAATTACTAAACCCTAAACCCTAAACCACCCTCTAAACCCTAAACCCTAGATGCGCATCTAGGATGCGTCTTAAACCCTAACCATAACCCTAAACCAACTTGTCTCTATGCGCATCCTGGATGTGCACAAAGACTTTGTACGCATCCATAATGCGTACCCTAAACCCTAAACCCTAAACCCTAACCCTAAACCCTCCCTAAACTTGTCTCTATGCGCATCCTGGATGTGCACAAAGACTTTGTACGCATCCAAAATGCGTACACTAAACCCTAAACCCAACCCTAAACCCTAAACCCTAAACCCTAAAACTTGTCTCTATGCACATCCAGGATGCGCAGAAAGACGTTGTACGCATCTATAATGCGTAGTTAAGAGAGGGGACATTTACTTCACAGAAGTATTTCAAAACGTAAAGAAGATGCAATTTCTCAAGATTTGTAAAGAGAATATATACTTGAGAGAGGGGTGATGATTCATTTTTTGTAGCTTAGCAGCCGCTTCGATAGGGCATTGGGTTGGAACTTGCCATCTGAGAAGACGTTGTACGCCGCTGCCGACGAAGATGTGGTCGGAACCGTTGGGTTCGCCGGAGGGACTGATGACACAGCAAGTGGCTGACCTCGAAGCCTTCGTACATGGCCTCGAGCTCGCTTGGAGCTTAGAGATAACGAACCTTGTGTGTGCGACGAGCCGCTCATTCTCCGTCTTCATCCACTCAGCCATGGAAGTGGTGTTGATCGAGGGGCCCACACGCCGCCACGACCGATGATGATGAAGACGTGGTGTTACTGAGGGACGTCCGTCCCATTACGGGTGTTGCTCCATAGTTAATATGGTTGGCTATGGGTGTTGCTCCATATTTTAAATTAAATAATTAATTTAAAATATTTCATAATATTTTTTGAAAATAAAACTCAATTAAATGTAATAAAACAGATAAACATATATAAATAAAAAATCAATTAAATAATGAGATAAAACGAAAACAATAGATATTAATAAATTGCAACTTTAATTTTCATTAAAGTACTCCGTAGCAAGTAGCAACAATAACATGAAATAATAAAATATAATGAGATAAAACGAAAACAATATATATTAATAAATAGATATTAATAAATATATAAGTTACATTGAACGAGATAAAACGAAAACAATAGATATTAATAAAATGTATTCATTGATAAATGAATAAATATTAAATCATATTGATTTAAAATCTTTCGTAATATTTTTTGAAAATAAAACTCAATTAAATGTTATAAAAAAACAATTACAAGCACTAGAACTTTTGAGTCCCGGAACTCGTTTTACCCACGTCCCGAAGTGGCCCGGCCCGAAACCGACCCGAATGACCTGTTTAAGAGGCCTACTCACTCCTTTGATTTCAGTCCGAGAGTAATGTTTTGGAGGAGCTGGGGAATTAGAGGAGGGAAAGAGAAACAATTAAACAATTAATATAATAAATGTATAATAAACAGACAATTAAAAATTTTAAATATCATCAATAACCAAAAAAATAGATACAACTTATTCGTTTAAGTATTTTTTAACTCCATTGTAATTTCATTTCTTTTTATGAAGATATTAATTTATTATATTTATCATTTATTTTTATATATTTTTAATATATGTTTGTAATGCATAATGTAATTCAACTTCTTTATTATTTTCTTTTTAAATAATTAATATAATTACAAAGATATATAAATAAATTAAATCAATTAAATAATGAAATATATATAAAAACAGTAAAAAATAAATGAATAATTTTTATATGTTTTTAATATATGTTTGTAATGTATAATGTAATTTAACTTCTTTATTATTTACTTTTTGATAGTTTTTTAATTTCTTTTTGTAACTTCTTTATTAATGAAAATAAAATTAATTTCATCGAGATAAACGAAAACAGTAGATTTTAATAAATATAAAATATATAAGTAATATAAATTTTAATAGACAAATAATTAAATATATATAATAACAATATAAAATACGTAGGGAGTATTAGGAATACATTTATTATTATTTACTTTTTTATAGTTTTTTAAATTTTTTATTTATATTTTTAAAGTTGTTTTTATAATTTTGATAATTTTTTAATTTCGTAAATATTTTTTTATTTTTTTATTTTTTTTTTATAATTTTGATCTTTTTATAAATTTCTTATTTAATTTTTTTCTTATTTTTTTAATTTTTGTAAACCACACGTGTGGTAACACGCGGGGTTTCCGCCGCGGGCGTGCCACCACTCTGCACACCCTGGATGCGCACGGCGCACACCCTGGATGCGCACGGCGGTGTCACATTCAGCATGTGCAGGGTGGTGCGCCTCGGTTAGCCGCAAACATACTAGATTCTCACACTAGAAAGATTGAGTTTTTGAGCGTTGGGAAACCAGTCTACTCAGAAATCAACAATGCTTCTCTTTCTCTTTCTGTATTACAAGATTTCTCTCTTTCATACGAGCTTTTCCTCTCTGGAATTCGGTGCCTCTGAAGTCCAAAGGGATGCTCTATTTATAGGGCTAGTCGAAGGGCATTGGATGCCTCTCCAACGGCTAAAATCAAATGGCCGACAAGTTGGCCTATTCAAATCAGAAACGTACACACATTATTGAGTTCACAGTAGAATAAAGAATAAAGAAAAAAGAAAAAGCTTGTAAAGGCTGACGAGATTCTTCAATAATTCAACTACATTCATCCAGATTTCTGACTCCCTCTTCTCCCATAATGTCTTCCAGGTCACCATCATCATAATCTTGCACTAAATCTAGAGTATTATCAATCTCTAGATCTTGATCATTGTACAAATCGAGATCCAGCATTAAACCCTCAGTGTACTCTCGATCCCATAAGATTAGCATATCAATCATCCTTTCATGGCCTTCCTTGTCGAAAAAGTGACCAGCTTCTTTTTGTGCTAAATTGAGCTCAATGGACTCAGACTTGTCTATTGCCTGCTGCATCAATGGCTTGAGTTATGGGGTTATGATGAAGGTTGTGTTCCCAACTTTGAATATTCCACAGTCAATGTGCATGTACTTGGTGATGTAGTAGTAGATGTAAAAGAACCCTTTTGCTCTTGCTGTCCATGGATGTCTTACTGTATTATTCTGGCTTCCTACTACTGGATCCGCTACATGCCAGTATTCCTCTGTAAATAACAAGAAGATTAAGTATGGGGTAACCGTGTTTTTCTCGGGTTAAAATCCACACAAGCACTGATAACTCGACATCCATTTATATCCTCTATCTTCTCGAGCTTTGCTGCTTTGAGGAAGATCTCCTTCTGGAATCTAGTGAAGTATTTATACATAATGCTTTGATCCTCTTCTTTGGGCCACCTTTGCTTGTATTTACAGATTCCATTAGCCATTACATATTTCCAGGCTTTTAAGTAATCTGCATCTTCGTATGGCACGAGTGGTAATGCAATTCCTCCTACTTCGGATTGGATGTTTATACAAAAGTTGTTATACTATTTGGTGAACATTGCTGGTGCTCCTCGAAACCTCAAGGTTACTGTCTAGTAGAAGTGTCTGAAATCTCTCATCTTCCATCTTCTACAGATTTCTTCTTGAAGTTCAACAGGTAGCTGGAGAACTTTTATTATTATCTCCAAGGTTAGGAATCTTTCAACCGCTCTCTCTCGTTTCTAAGAGTCCACGACGGTATCTGTTTTGAGTAAATATTCCAAAATCAACAGAAATATAATAACTTGGAGGGGACACCCATCCTTGATACTCTCTTATGTCGCATAAGAACTCACGATCCAACTCGTTGGCTGCCCAACGAGGGTCTTCCCATTGAATCTGATTTTTTTGGTCCATCAGCTAGTTCTCTAGTTAGACTGTCTGCTAGAGAATTTTTTGAACCCTGCACATGTTCGACGGTAAAGGTGAATTGATTAAGGGCTAATTTCCAATGCAGGAGTCTCCCGTGCGCTTTCGTATTATCAAGATTATTATTTATAAAATTCAATATTCCTTTACAATCTGTTCTGACTGTAAAAGGTTTAGAGGTTGAGAAGATTATAAACTTCTGGATTCCACGATAAATCGCAAGAATCTCCTTTTCCATGACAGTGTAATTATATTCGGATTTGTTAAAATTGCCACTGTTGTACCTGCAAAACTTGTTATCTTTCTTTAGTTTCATAACAGCTCCCCATTGATAATCACTAGCATCTGTTTCAAGAACTAACTCATCATCTTCATTAGGTAAAGTCAATATTGGAAGTTTTTCACATCTTTTTTTAGCTCCTAGACTATTTTATTATCTAAATGAGTCCAACTCCAAACCCGATCTTTTTTTAACTTTACTTGTAAAGTTTTTTTTAATTTAGCTACATTTTTAATGAAATCAGAAGCATAAGTAAGACATCCTAGAAACCTTTCCAGCTGTTTCCTATCTTTGATTTCATCAGGAAATTTTTCTACCTTTTCCAAGATATGTTCTTGTAGGACAATTTGACCTGCTTTGATCTTTAATCCTAGGAAGTCAATTTCAGGTTCAGCATAGATGCATTTCTTCGATGCATTTCTTCTGTCCTAGAATGATTCCATGGTCAATACATTTTTTAGTTATAGCTTTCAAATCATGTTTGTGTTGCTCCAAAGTTTTAGAGAAGATTAAGATATCATCAATGTAAACAAGACAACAATGTTTAAATTCTTTGAAGACATTGTCCATTCTTCTCTGAAATATTTGTGGTGCATTTTTTAAACCAAATGGCATGACTATCCACTCATAGTGTCCTTGTGGAGCACTAAATGCAGTAAGTGGAATGTTGTCTTCATCTATCTTTACTTGCCCATAACCACTTTTGTAGTCCATTTTAGAGAACCAAGTGGCTCCCTGTATTCTATTAAATAAAACTGTTTTATTAGAGATATAGTATCCATCAAAGACAATATTATCATTAAGCTTTTTATAGTTGATAACCATTCTAGCTTTTCCTCTTTTTTTCTTCAGCATGATTCCTGACCATAAAGGCAGGGCTAGAATGAGGGCTTTTGCTTTCTCTGATTAATCCTTTCTTTAATAGTTCATCAATTTGTTCTTTAAACTCTTGTTGATCTTTGTAAGTGTAAACCATTTGTTTTACTCTAATGACAACTTTTGGATATATTTCTATGGTAGCAAATGATTTATCTTTTTCCCAAAATTTTAAAGGATTTTTAGAATATAACTCCTTACACATTTTTTCATGTTGTTTAAGGATTTTCTCTTTTAAAGTTACCTCACATATAGAGAGTGCAAACTCTCTTTATGTAGTAAGAATATACTCCTCACAACGCTTAGTGCGCGTAAACTCTATTGCTTGGGATGTATAAACTTGTTTAATCTTTTTAACCCAAGCGTCTTCTACATTGATGTTGAAGACCATCATGTCAAGGTGCTGAGTAACTGGAACATGTAGTCTTTGGAAATTGTTTCCAATTAGCATATCATGTGAATGTTGATTAGTAGCCCAGAGTGTAGGAATTACACATGGGACTCCTCCTATCATGATTGGCACATCAGAAGCTAATTCTGAATGAACCATGATACTATCGTCAGCTATTCTAACTTGGATTGATCTACGAGATTTTTGCCATATGAACTCAGAAAATAATGCCTTCTTACCAAAGCATACAGAACAACCACTATCCACAAAAGCACATAATTCATAATTGTTAAATCCTTCTAAACAAATACTTATTGGGTTATAAATACTATTGGGGTTTGTAATTCTATAATTTTTCTTCAAGGATCCCCTACTAACATGCTCAAGACTCTCTTCTATTCTCATATTTTCTCCGTAGAGATACCTCAGATCCATCACTTCCATTCTCATTCCTATTTCCTCTTCACAAAATGGTTCCTGAGGAGGTTCAGTGAAATTCTTTGCTCTTACATCATTTTCAAAGATAGGTTCACTAATGGTTCTAGTTTGATATCCCATTATCTTTCCTTTAGGCTCAACTGAATGATTCTCCCTGTCTTTTTGTAACACTTAAGACTGTTGGAGGATACAATGGAATTGTATCAGATTCTCTAAACGGACAAGAACCTACATCAATACTATGTCTAGATGGTTCTCTTATAATTTTATTTTCTAATCTCTTGTTTAAAGCTGCTATCATGCTAGCTATATCCTCATCTACCACAAATGACTTGTCTTTCTTGCTTGTAGTAACTCCTTGGTTTCTTGGGGTAATACTGAGATTAGGATTGAACCTAAAACTGGGATTTCTGGCTAGACTCGAACACCTAGATAGGTTTACTTGTGGTTTAGCATTCGTATGGATTCTACCTTCTTCATCTATCGTTAAAACTTTATCGCTGCTAGTGGCTGTAGAATTTTCTAATGCATTTACCCAAATGGTCTTTAGTTTTATTTGGTCTGGTCTTAGCTTTACGGGCACAACCTCTTTGTTGGGACCTACTATCTCGTGTTTCTCGACTTCTACTATGTGACACTTACGTGGAGGATTTGTAGTGTTTTCTAATTTATAAACTACCTTCCACTTTAGCTGTAATGGACAAGTTCCCTTGTGCATACTGATACCTTCTGTTAACAATTTTATAGCTAAGAATTTGGACGCATAATGATCTTCTATACTAACATAATAGTTTGGCCTATAGATCCAAGAGACTGCTCCTTGACTCAAATTACGGACTATTCCACTAATGCATTGGTCACTAAACCTTTTATGCCTGATATCACAAACAAAATTAATGCATTGCGCATCCTTCCCCATAGTCTTGTAACAGAGTTATAATAACTTGGATGCCACATATGAAGATATATTTATTTTTTTTGTCTTTGTTATATTTTTTAATATTTGCCCAATTAATTAAGTTTACTTCAACTGCTTGATTTTCATTGTTTTTGACTGTTACGTGTCCAGACATTTCTTCACACACATATTTAGCATATTTAGAGAACAATGATTTTTTAACAAATTGTTCTTTGGCAATGATCGGGAAATCAACCCCTGATTTGGTCATTTATTCTACTTGTTCTTCATCAGTAGAAGTTTCCGCTTGCTGAAGTTGAGCTAATTAGGTGGTCATTTCATATTCATTAGAGGACTCACTAGAAGCTTCTCCTTCCATCATCTCATTAATTTCTTCACCTTCAATTGACTCATTTTCAGACTCTTCATTTCCATCAAACCTTTCTTCTATTATTTCTACTATACCTTTGTTATTCCTTAGGGCTAAATCTACTGTTTCATCTTATGATAGTTCTATGTAGTCTAAACTACCTAGAGCTTCTGCTAATCTATTGTTCTTCTTGTTTTTGCATTCATTAGCATAATGACCGGATTCTCCGCATGCCCAACCCTTGCAGTTTTTTTTCTTAGGTCAGAACGAGGCTTTCTGGAAAAATCTTCTATTTTTTGAAAATGGTTTTTTATAATACTTCTTATAGTATTTTTCACCTCTTTGTTTGTTGAAACTTTTTCTCTTATAGTTCCTTCTTCCTTGATAATCTTTATTGTTGCATCCCCATTCTGTTGGCGTCTCCCAACAAGTTAAGAATTGTTTTTACATTCTTTGGGTGCTTCTCAAATCTCGATATTTTTTCTCAACCCATTTCCTAACATAGGAAATTCTATTACCAAGAGAATCTTTACTTCCATTTTTTATTAACTCTCGATATTCTTCATTTATTTGTTCATTTATTGGGGCAGGAAGTTTATCAAAGAACATCTGTAAATTAGTGTCATTTTCCCCTATCTTATAGTAACACTTCTCGAATTCTGTTATATAGTTATCAACATATTTCATGTTACAGATTTCAAGATTGTTTAAAATTCTTTGCCATTTTAAAGCTTCCTTATCTTCGTCTTCCTTTTCTCCAATGAATTCATCTTTAATTAATTCACATATTAATGTGAACATATTCACTGGACTTGCCAAATTCCTAAGTTCTTGTTTAACTTCATCACCAATGGCTCCATACCAATCGACAATACATCCATAGAAATTGTGATCTATATAATTAAGGAATTGAGAAGAGTTCCATCCTACATTCATGTTTAATACGCTCATCATACTTTTCTTCCAGAATTCTATGACCTCACGCCTATTCCTACACCATCTAGGTTTAATTTGTAACCTGTTTCACTTATGGGTTCTAGGTTAATTTCTCTTTGATTTGACATATGGTTTGGCATAATACTTACTCCTAATCTTTCTTTCTTTCCTAGAAACTCTTTTGGTTTTAGCCTTGGTTTATAATTACTGGTTGAACCATGTTCATAGCATCTATAATTTCTTCTAGCTTCGTTATGTTCTACTCGTTCATTTTCTTTCAGCCTTCTTTGTCTTAGTATTTCATCTAGCCTTTGTTGGACTTTAGATATGAGAATGTTTTCCATGTCTTTTAGATTAATTAATCGCATTTGCTGATATACAACTTCTTCATCAGAGTTCTTTTTAGACTCATCGTCACTCATAACTTCTTGGTTCATGAAGTTAGTTGCAATGGTTTTGAGTTTCTGTAATTTCCTTCCATTCTGGGTCATACAACTTAGTGCTAAATCTCCTTATTTGTCGAAATGGATGTTGATTCATTTTTAAGGATTTGATTTTCGTCTTGATTTTCTTCTTCAATAACACCTTTTTTCTTTATATTATCTAACTTAGTAGAGAACTTCTTTTTGGATTTTTTAAATGAATAACTATATTTAAAAGGATCTTCTTTCTTGATTTCACCACATGATTTTATGCTTATCTGATGGCTGATTTCGTTGATGGATTTTAGATTGGTCGAGTGATGCACTTCACCTGTTTCTTTTACAGTCTTAAAAATCTTACTATTAATATCAATATATAGTTGTTCTAATTTTTTAATTTCTAATTTTAAATCTATAAGTTGATCTGAAATGACATTCAATATTGCTCCAAAGTGTTTATCATTTGTATCTAAATGCAAAGTATGATGATAAGTCTTATGGAGGCAATTAGTAGATACCTCCAGATTGGCTTATAGATAAATACATATTATTTTTAATTAACTAGGCTCTGATACCAAATTACAGGATCAATGTTCTAATTATAAAATTTTTGATGCGGAATATAAACTAAACAAGTAACATTTCAAGGATATTAATGCAAATTATAAAAAGATGTGGTGATTATTTAAGATTTTTGTTTTTTATGGAAAATTATAAAAGACAAGTGAGACCTTAGTGAATATTTTGATAAATACTTTCAATCCCTAAATATTTGGGTAAATATTTTTTATTTTGTGAATATTTTGATTAACCACTCAAACCATTGTACATTTAACAATATAAAACCGAGCATATAACAAGTCAGGTATTAAACCACCCATAAAAAAATTTCCAGTTGTAGCTTGACATTTTTCTTCTTCTGGTATGGGTCCACGGCTGTAGAGCTCCATTTCCTTCATAGACCTTTCCTTCTGCCTTAAAATTCTCCTTGATTAAATTAATTCAACAAATGGGACCACTGGCTCCCTCCCATCAATTCATCCCTTGTATATAAGAAACCATTTGCATATACACTTTCCATATTTAATACATGTAAATTAACCCTCCTTTGAGTTTGTTTTGCTTCCCATCTGCAAACACTTGGATCTAAACACGTACTAACTTGTGTACGTGCTATGGCTCCATCTAAAACTACGGAGCAACCTCAAATGGACGATGCAGCTTTGAGTTTCGTGTTGCCCGGGTTCCGATTCCACCCAACCGAGGAGGAGCTCCTTGAGTTCTACCTAAGGAACACAATTTTTCAAAAGAAGTTGCATTTCGATGTGATCGGATTCCTGAACATCTACCACCATGATCCATGGGACTTGCCAGGTAATTAATAAATCAAGCAATCTATATCTACTTATATATGCATTGTACTAACTAGTTCATTTATAATTATAACTAGGGGATTATTAGTTGTTGTATTGGATACAATTAACCAAACACGCCTCAATTAAGTAAATTAAATAATGTTATTATTCCTTATGATGATAAAATAGGGTTGGCGAAGATTGGGGAGAGGGAGTGGTACTTCTTTGTCCCAAGAGAAAGGAAAGCTAGCAATGGTGGAAGGCCTAACCGTACCACTGAAAAAGGGTTCTGGAAGGCAACCGGGTCAGACCGAAAAGTGTTTAGCCTTTCGGATCGGAAGAGGATCATTGGGTTCAGAAAAACACTTGTGTTCTATAGGGGCAGAGCGCCTAGAGGGACCAAGACCGATTGGATCATGAACGAATACCGACTGCCCGATAATTGCTCCTTATCCAAGGTACTTAACTGCTAGTACACCTTATATGTACTATACTTTTTTTTATAAGCTAATACTCATTCATTAACTAGCGTATTTGGTGAGATTATTTTATCTATTTGAAAAAAAAAATTACTTGACATTCAATTTTTTTTAAATCTCATTTCGACTCGTCGGACAAACTTGCCCTAGACGAGGGTGGACGATTATGTAAGAAGTGTGGATTGAATGATGTGATTTCATGGGGTGATATTGCAGGATATGGTACTATGCAAAGTGTATAGAAAAGCAACTTCCTTGAAGGTATTGGAACAATGGGCTACCATGGAAGAGGAGACTTCAATCAACAAGTCAACCGCTCAATTCCAAGGGTGTCCCTCTTACTCTTCTTATCCTGCCTCTCCCATCTCATCCAATGGGACCAATTCCAACTGTGGGCCAATGATCACATGCCACGTGTCATTTGAGAATGACATGGAGATGGGCACCAGCCCAACCCACCTTGTTGAGCTTCTAGAGGACAAGCCTAGTTGCACTACTTCTACTACTCCCACCCCTACTAAAACTTCTTCCCTGAGATTACCATTGGGCCAAGAAGAGATACCGAAGCTTCAAGTGCCCAAGAGTGATTGGTCCCAAGATCCATTGCTGGCCCAAATTTGTAGCCCATGGTTTGAAAATATCCTCAGGCAGTTCACTCCTCCCTCCCTTACCCCTTTTGCCAACATACTTCAATTTCCATGACATGTTCATATGAGATGAAAACCTTCATCCTTGATCTATATTATTCTCATGTATCAGTTTATCTAGTGTTATAGTTCTTTTTTTTTTTAAATATATTTCAGAAGCGACCTCAAGAGGTTTCAATCTTTACGGGTTTTTTTCCGACCTTGGGTACTGCAGAAGCCCATACCAAACCATGTCTGTTCCATTTAGTAATTTACGATACCAAGATTATTTTCAATCTTGTGTTAATTTCCATGTCAAACTATACATGTTGTAATCAGTTCAATAGTAGATCTGAACCAAGTATTATAGTATAATCTATTTCTTAAAATAGCATCTTAACTATTTAAGATTCCAAGCATAGAATTAATTCATGACAAATGGGGTTCTGAAATCTGATCTGCTTAAATGTTGTTGGAGACAAATGGAATCTTGCAGCCTGGAATGCAATTTTTTTTCTAACTGAAGCTATCAATTAAGGAGGTTTGAAAAACGGTAAAAAGCAGTTCAGTTTGAAGTAGTAGAAGAAACTGAATCTGAGTAGCCTTAATTTTGGACACAAGTTTTTGTATGAAAAAAGTTGATATTTGTATAGTAAAATTTCTATAGTTATATAATTACAAGTATTAATGTTTTGTGTACAAATGGACAAAAAAAGGTTTCCTTCTTTGATCTAGCAGTTGAGGATGTTGAGAATGGTAGTTCTAGTCTTGATCAGATGCCTAAACAGGCACTCTACTCCTTGTATAACTTCAGTGATGAAGATCTCCGTGTTCTCCAATTGGCTCCTCGCTTTCTCCGGATGCAAAGTTTCGAATCCAACAAAGAACAAATCTTTTGCTTGCTGCTTGCCGCGTCTGGATTTCATCAGCTTGGAGATCACCGATTCCCAGCAGCTGCTTCTTTGCAAGCAACCCTTAGGGCCAGCAGCCAGCTATGGAAACAAGGATTGCTTGGAGCACGCTGAGAGTCACCATTTGGCAATCTCTCAGCCTGCAAGTCATGCCCGCGACCTCGCACCTGTCTGTAGCAAACATGCTCTCCATTTTCTTCAAGTCTTTCAACGCCTTGAAAACAGTGGTCTTCTTTGTTCTCAAGTATTGAGCCAATTCCTTGGAGACCTCATGTTCTAAGCACCTACTCCTCGTGATAGATTGAAGCTTTTGCGCACGCTCTTTTCATCTGAACAAAAGCATTACTGATGATACCGCAGACATCTAGGAGCTTGATAGATCCTTCCAATGCATCTTCGACCAACTTCTCGTTGCCTTGGTTGGAGACTGCCGTTTGAGAGGAAGGCAACTGGAGAAGCTCATAAACACACTCGTAGAGATCGCTGAGGTTTGAGAGTTTGGAACCTATTGTCGACGAAGAACCGGACTCAGAAGATTGGATCCTGCTGAGCTGCTTGTCAAATTGTGAAAACGGTCAAGTTCAGGCTCCTTGGCAGACTGTTAGAGCGAGAGTGTTGTTGTGCTGAAGAGACCATTTTAGCTTTCTTTCTTAGATACATAGAAGATCGATGGAAATTGTTAGAGTTGGAGTTTCGGAATATGCTCTCATTCATCGCATTCTTGTCACACACACACTTGTCACACACACACACACACACACACACATATATATATATACAGCATGGCGATCGAGACAACAAGAATGGTAATTAAGGCTCTCAAGCACGCATCTGTAGAATTTAAAATTATTGTAGGCAAGATCTGGATGTTATTGCTTTGTCTCCCTCCCAACTGCAACGTAAACCAGGGGTTGATATTTTAAATGGAATCATGGATGGATCCATATAATACTAAAATGCATGCGTTGCACAAGTGGATTTAAAGATGTTGTCCTCTGGCTCTACCCATCTTGTGTATGGTGAGGAATTGTCTCCAACAACATTTAATAAATAAATATACCCATGCCATCTTGAATAAGAAGGTGATATGATGATGGCTATAAAGACAAACTGGTGAAGGGGCTGAATTTTCAAGGGCCTCAAGAGATGTAGGCTGAAGTTCTAGCTAGGAGAGCTGCAACACGCCGAAGATCGACGGTGGTAATCATATATGGCTGCCAAATCGCAATCAGAGGAAAACTTCTTACCAAGGACAAGATTTCCGTAATGGAAGCAAGCTAGCTAGGGAGCCAGTGAAGTGGGTGGATCTTCCACTAAAACAAAATTCAACTTTTGTAAGCGCCACCAAGCACTAGCAAAAAGATGAATTTGAATGGCTTCTAGTCCTACCAAGAGCAATGTAACCTGACTCCAAACTCCACATAATTTTGAAATGGATGAAGAAAGAGGCCCGAGGAAAAGGATGGAGGACAAAGGCAAAGAGGATATATGGCCTTGGCAGCTACAACTTATTATATCTGGAAGGCTAGAAATGAGAAAGAATTTGAAAACAAGACAAGCAGCACAAATGAGATTGTTCACCAGATAAAGACCCATGTATGCATAGCCATACAGAACTCCCATTCATTGCTCTTTACACAATCAACCATCCTCCTACAAGAACATAGAGGAAGAACTGAGCATATAAGAGCTCCCACTGATTTTGATGAAGAACACATGGAAGGAGCTGATGAAATACAACATAGAGATTAGATCTGAGCATGGGCGGGCTTGGGCGGGCTTGGGCCGGGCCTATGAGAATATCTTGGCCCACTTTAGCGGGCCGGGCTTGGGCTAGGCCCGGTTTTTGGGCCAACTCTCTTGCCCAAACCCGCCCACATGGGCGGGCCGGGTAGCCCACCGGGCCGCCCATTATAATTTCGTAAAATATTATTTTTATTTTATTATTTTTACGTTTGATCTCAAACTACACAAATTTGTTAAGTGTCTCCAAAGATTGAAATTTTATACAAAACAAAGGTATACAAGTTACACAAATGCGAAATTACACACTATAATCTTTATGTAGGTTCATTTTAATGAAATTTTTTTGAAAATAATATATTTAGTACTATTGTATTTCTTAATTTATATGCGATGTAAATACTATTAGTATTTATAAAGTAATAGATGTAAAAGTTTAGATATTATATAATCAATATATATACTCCGTAGTATTTTAATACATATATATAAAAATAAAAATAAGTAATATATATATATAGGCGGGCCGGGCCTACCGGCCCGCTTGGGCTTAACCTTTAGCCCAAGCCCGGCTCTATGGGCCAACCGGGTCGGGCCTGTCGGCCCGCTTGGGCCAATTACCTTACCCAAGCCCGCATATTTTACAGGGCGGGTTGGGCGGGCCGGGCGGGTTAGCCCATGTCTGCTCAGGTCTAATAGAGATACAACATAGAGATGATGTCAACATTACATAAGAACTTTCTAAATGTGATAGCTTGGAGAATAAGTTTGTTATGTTTTATTTCTCAAGTAGTATATATAGCATTTACATGTAATTCAATACTACGGGAGTTTTGAATAATACAGTACATTCTGCTGAGCTTTGCTCTCTTTCTTGCTTCATCTGTAAAATCTTTCTCCCTTTTTCAATTTGATCTTCTCATCATGGTATCAGAGCAGAACACGATCGTGTTCGCTCAATCTTTTACTCTCCTCGGTTAGTTGACTTCGTCTCAGTCAGATTGGAGTTGAGCTCATCTATTGATTGTGTTATTCTAGCGAAATCTGGTTTTTGGATCTTCCCCCTGGATCTCTCTATGGCTACGGGATCCCCTCCTCTCTCACTTGAATCTATTGTCTCAGATCGAAGCAGAGGAGCTCATATCACCATGATCGATTTGCAGAATCCCTTGTTTATTCATCCCTCTGACAATTCTGGTATGAATATGTGCTCTATCCAACTTATTGGTGAAAATTTTCGTCGTTTGATTCGCTCCTTTACTAAAGCCTTTTCGGTTAAGAACCAACTCTGGGTTATTGAAGGATCTATTGCTCGATCTGCTGAAAATGCCTTGTAGTGTGATAGGTGTAATGATATGGTTTGTTCATGGCTATTGAATACTGTTTCTAAAGACATAGGTGGTTCATGACCCTTACCTATTTGTTTTGTTTGTAGAATCAAATACCACAACATCCCCAAAGATTGATATTTTTGCTTTGATATTGGATCTGCCCAAAATATCATGTTCAATATGTCATCTTTGTCAACAACATAGTTGTAATAAAAAACCACTGCAAATCTCTTTCTTCGTTGTTAGTCGGTTTATCAACATCTGAGCACCAGAATCCTTTATATAAGCCATTAAATCTCTTTTAAAATTCTTGAACTGCACAACAGTTGCACTAGCCTCTAATAATTCACCCATCATTGTTCCATGGAGCTTGAAACAGTACCAATTTTTGATTGAGCACAGTCGAAGACAAACTTTCAATTGATCATTTCTAACTTGAAGTTTGACTGTGAAAACTATCTATCCATAAGTTCATGTGTGTGACGTTCTTTAAATGTCTTCACCTTGTATTTCCCATCCCTTGTTCTTGTCGATTAAGAAGCAAAAAACTTAGAGATTTGGATTTGGAAGGAGAGATTTTACGATTTTGAAGCTTCACGAGGAAGGAAGATGCGAAAAGAACCAGAAAAAGGAGAGAAATAGAAAAACGAGAGGAAAAAAGATAGATATGGTGGCGTGTGGTGAAACACTCTAAATGCAATTAGGAACCAATATAATCACTTCTTTCGTTCTCACTAATAGAATTGTTCACACACACATATATATATTCCACTTTATTTTTTCACCACATTTTCGATGTAGGATAAAAAACATGAGAAGTTATATATCTTCATTCAACTTCATTATGTTGGAAAGTTATTTACCAATTTCTTCATCCACTTTATTTTCAATATGGGATGTAGGAGAGAAAAATGTGGGAAGATATACACACCACTTCATCTCAAACTTTATTTCCTATATATATATATATATATATATATACACACGTTTTCGACGTGGGAGAATGATATGACAAAAAAACCTAAATTAATATGGGAGAGTGTGTGGTTTGCTCTTTTTTTTTTCCCAAAAATTGGAACAAAACCTTTTAATCTATATCTATTAAATATCTATATCTACAAAAACTTTTAAAACATAATAGTTTTGGGTGATGTCTCATAACTACTTTCATTTTAGGGGGTTTATCCAATTAGTTTTTTATATTTTTTTCTATTCAAATATTCATTTATGTTTAGATTGAATATATAAAAGTTGAGTAAGGAGCTTAGGCAGCTAACATTATTGACATCAAGTTGATGGGTAGTCTTTTATATTTAACCTGATTGTACCCTTAGACAACTAGCCAGCATTGTTGACATCAGGTTGATGCAATAGTCTTTTATATTTGACTTGATTGTACCCTTTGGGTATGTGTTATTGAGTTCCAAAGCCTCTAATTCCTTAGACATGATCTATTACCACTCAAGAATGTCCTTAGCTTGATGATAAGAATGAATACTCAAGCACTTAGGCATGTGAATATGGGTCATGTGCTAGCTAAAAATGTGGAAAGATATACATACTACTTCATCTCAAACTTTATTTCCAATATATAGATATCTTCATCCATTTTCATCCCGGCTCTACATTTCGATGAAGAAATGAAAGTAAAAACTCAAAGATATAAAAAAGTAAGAATAAAGAGAAAAGACAAAATGCATTACATAACAATCTATCTATATAAACTCTTATTCGTTTGGCGTTGGATCCACTTGTAGTGTTGCGGGTTTAGCCTACTCAATACACTTTTTTCTATTTGGTTCATGTGTGATGGTTGTAATTATTTGTAACGGCGTTTTCATCTGCCGGTATTACCAGTCTATCGAGAATTAAGCCTATCTAATTTGAAATTTTTACTTTATCCATAAAAAAAATCTATATAAACTCTTAAAATGGAAAAGCTTTTGGTGATGTGTCAAAACCATCTTCATTTTAGAAAGTTTATTCCATTATTTTTTATTTAAATATCCAATTATGTTTAACTATAGTTACGTCCTAAAATTTTAACAAAATCTTTTAATCTATATCTATTATCTATCTATATGTATATAAACTTTTAAAACATAATACTCCATAGCTTTGAGTGATGTCTCATAACTACGTTCATTTTAGGGGGTTTATCCAATTAATTTTTTTTATATTTTTTTCTATTCAAATATCCAATTATGTTTAGATTGAACATATCCTAGTTTAGTAAGGAGCTTAGGCAACTAGCATTATTGACATTACGTTGATATCAAGTTGATGAGGTAGTCTTTTATATTTGACCTCATTGTACAACTAGCATTACTGACATCAAGTTGATAGGGTAGTCTTTTATATTTAACCTAATTGTTCCCTTTGGGTATGTGTTATTGAGTTCCAAAGCCTCTAATTTCTTAGATGAGGCCTACTGCCACTCAGGAATGTCCTTAGCTTTATAATAAGAATGATTCAGGTCCTTAGGTATGTGAACATGGATCATGCGCTAGCTAAAAAATGTGGGAAGATATATCACCAATATATGGATATCTTCACCCATTTTCATTCAAACTCTACATTATCGATATAGGAGGAATATGGGAGAGTGTGGTTTGCTTCTTTTTCTTTTTTGCCTTTTTTTGTTTCACATTGAAAATGAAGAAATGAAAGCAAAACCCAAAGATATAAAAAGGTAAAAATAAAGAGAAAAGACAAAATGCATTGCACAACAATCTGTTTATATAAACACGTATTCGTTTGGTCTTGGATCTACTTGTAGTATTGCGGGTGTAGCCTGCTCAATGCGTTTTTTTTCTATTTGGTTCGTATGTGATTGTTGTATTTGTCTGTGACGATGTTTTCGTTTTTCGGTTTTACCAGCCTGTCGAGAATCAAACCTGACTGATCTCGAATTTTTACTTTATCCAAAAAAAATTTGTATCTATATCTATATAAACTCTTAAACCGAAAGAGTTTTTGCTGATGTGTCAAAACCATTTTCATTTTAGGGAGTTTATTCCATTATTTTTTATTTAAATATCCAATTATATTTAACTATAGTTATGTCCCAAAATGTTAACAAAACCTTTTAATTTATATCTATTATCTATATAACCTTTTAAATGATGTCTAATAACATTTTAAGGGTTTAGGCAGCCAAAATTATTAAAATTATTGATATCAAGTTGATCTTAGGGTATGTCTAATTGGGACATGCAGTAGCTAAACTGAGCACACAAGTCCAATGTGGTTCCATATTTGGTTTGTATGTGATGATTATATTTGTCTGTGACGGTGTTCTCGTATGTCGGTTTTATCAGCCTATCAAGAATCAAACTTGACTAATCACAAATTTTTACTTTATTCAAAAAAATCTTTATCCATATAAACTCTTAAAACGGAAGAGTTGTTGTTGATGTGTCAAAACCATCTTCCATCTTCATTTTAGGGAGTTATGTACCAAAATTTTAACAAAAACTTTTTATTTATATCTATTAAATATATCTAAGATATAAACTTTTAAAAAATATTAATTGATTAAGGTGCTCACCTTAGTCAATTAATATGTTTTAAAAGTTTATATAAACTCTTAAATCGGAAGAGTTTTTGTTGATGTGTCAAAACCATCTTCCACCTTCCATCTTCCATCTTCATTTTAGGGATCTCATTTTCTTTTCAAATAGAAGGCAATTTTCATGAAAGGGAGTCAAGAAATTAAACATAACACAACCCATTAAAAAACTAAATTTTCATGAAAGGGAGTCAAGATGAAGCAAACATATTGGACATCATAATTCAGGAAAGGGCAACCTTTCTCCTTTCTAATTACACATAAATTATTCCTAATACAGATTCTAGTTTCAGATTCAACGGAAGGTTTCTCTTTATATTCCTCAACTGGTATCATCTTCTTCCTTGGTCCTAATTCAAGAAAAAAAAAGCAAAAAAAAAAAATCTCATCCAGGTGTATAGAGCTCTCCGTTCATATGAAGAGGAGCAATAGGGGCCAATCCAGATCAGAATAAAAAAAACAGAAGAAAGATTGATATCAACAACAGTCCACATTTCAAGTTCGTGGGTTCTTGGGCAAGTTTAGATCCTATGGATTTCAGTTCATCCCTTTACAGTTCAGTAGCTTTGGGAACCAGATCAGATATTATTATAGAGCGAGAGAGAGATATTGAGAGGTAAAACCTGGTTGTGAGTTCGCGGGTGCAGAGACGTCCTCGAGTTGAGCCTGTCACCCTCCGTAAGAGTAGGGAGAGTGAGTCGTGAATCATTGCAACCAGAGGAAGGAGGGCGTTAGATGCTGTCATATTCCGACAGGGAGAGGAAGAGGGCCCCGACGTGCCAGAACTCAAGAAGAACACCAGCAACCCCAAATCATCCCCATCCAATATCAGATTTCTTCTTGGGGTGGCTCAAATCAATGTCTTCCTAGGTTTTTCTCTCATACTCTCTCTTCTCTCTCTATTCATCGCTACCCCCATTATTTTTTCTTTAATTTATTTTGCTTTTATTTTAATCTTTAGTGAATGGAATTTTAAGACCATTGATGTAAAATGGAGGGTAAGGATTAAAAGTTTCCACAATAAGAGTGTTTCTATGGTAAGAGGTGTTTCCACTTGAACTTCCCCATATGTGTGTGTGTGTGGAAATGTTCTAATGAAACGGATAATACGATGTAACAGTGAACCCTACCAATTTGTATTTGAATTCCTTTTGTACCAGCCTATTCGGTTAATTCATTAGCTTTTTTCATCGCTTTTCGAAAAGAGACTCGATTTTTTAATTGTCCGGCTATAAATTCTGCAAGAATATTAGGATGCATGTAAGGTTTTGTGATTCTTGTAATAGCAATGTTGAGCTTTCGGTTCACATAATTTGATTCTTTTTTAATTCCTTTTAAACCATATTCATATTCACACAACATAATATTCATATTTATAATATTCATTCGTTTCACCGTATTATACGTTTCATTATATATAAAGGCAGGCTTGAATTTCAACTATAATCGATGTGGGATAATTTTTGTGATCCTTGTTCGAATTCAGTGACGCAGATCTCCATGTTCTCCAATTGATTCCTTGTTTTCTCTTGATGCAAGGCGGCATCCATGATTTCAAATCCAACAAAAAAACAAATCTTTTCCTTGTCGGTTGGCGCATTTGGATTTCATCAACTTGGAGATCACCAGTTCCCAACTGCTTCTTTAGGGCCAGCTATGGAAACAAGGATTGCTTGGAGCATGCTGAGAGTCCCCATCTGCCACTCTCTCAGCTTTCTGTAACATACATGTTCTCCATTTTCTTCAAGTCTTTCAATGCATTGAAGACAGCTTTTATGGCCATCTTCATTGTTTTCCAGTATTGTGCCACTTCTTTGAAGATATCATCTTCTGAGCACGCACCTCCTCCTCGTGATCGATTGAAGCTCTTGCACATGCTCTTTCATCTGCGAAAGAACATCACTGATGATGCTACAAACATCGAGGACCTTGATAGACCCTTCCAATGCATCTTCAACCAACTTCTCATTACCTTGGCAGGAGAAAGCCTTTTGGGATGAAGGAAATTGGAGGAGGTCATCAACGCAATCATAGAGATCACTGAGGCTGGAAAGTTTGGAACTGATTGAGGAAGATGCTGAAGAAGAAGCAGACTTTGAAGTTCTGACCCTGTTGAGCTGCTCCTCAAATTGTGAAACGGTCAAGCTCAGTCCGATTGGTAGACTGTTAGAGTTGAGAGTGTTGTGGTGTTGAAGACGCCATTTTTGCTTCCTTTGTAAAATAGAAAAAAGGGGAAAATTTAGAGAAAAAATTCATTTTCCCATCCCAACAGCTCATGTAAATCCATTTGTAAAATAGAGAAATGAAATGAGAGAGGAAAAAATCTGTAAATTTAGAGAAATGGAGGTGATCTCTATAATTTAATGTTTCACTCCCCCTATATAAATAGGCTAGAGACAAGACGTCAAAATGTCTATTGACAAGACAAAATACTCTAAATTGCATACGAGCCATTTTCCATTTAGGAGAAACCTAAAAAAATGCATTCATCGCTATCAACCTAATCCTAATTAGATGCTCAATTTTATGTCGATTTTTAAGAGAATGAAGGATTGAATGGTAGATATCTCTTAAATGTTTTTGAATTTAGGGTTTCCCTTTGAATTCATCACCCCCTAATGCCAATTTCCTCAATTTTCATCCTATTTCCACGATCGTCTAACAATTTTGACATCAAATATCCCGTTTACAGAGTCGGGGATTTGAATTGGTTTTAATTGCTTGTAATCATGGGATATAGCCGGAAGTAAAATTCTTTGTATGAGGTTTCTTCTTTCGATGTGGAAAGGGTTGGTGGCTAGGTGTGGCTTCAAAGCGTTTGATTTTCTCCATGAGAGGTTCGGTCTTAGGCAATGATGAAGCAATAGAGATGCGGCTATGGTGGCAACGAAATGACTGTTGGGCTTTCATTGTTCAGCGAAGATGTGATGTGGTTATGGAGTGGCAAGGGGCTAAGATTGATTATTTGATTAGCTAAAAGTGATGACATTGAGATTTTGCCATACAAAATTAGGGTTTTTGGAATACGAATAGTGGAAGCTTAATTAATCTCTCAAGTCTAAATATTTTTTAAAATGAAAAAGCAATTTCTGTGCAATTTTTGAAAAATTGTCTTGTTAATAGCCATTTTACCCTCTTGTCTATACACCTTATGATATGAATTTAATATTGGAAATCCTTCAAATTGCCACCCTATTCGATTCTCGAGTGCTGGTTACCGCTTTTTAGATGTGTAATTTGCATATCATGCCCAAATAAACCACTGGGATGTGTAATTTGTATATCAGCCCCAAATAAACCACGGGTGATTTGGGTACATAGACCCTTTTGAATATTTAATTAGCTACCTAGACCCTAAACTAATTTAATGAGCTTTGGTAGACCCCTTCACCGTGCGTATCCTTCCATAGCATATCTCATTCATTACACCCCCCCGACGCGTCTCTTGTCATCACCACGCCTCCTTCATCAAAATTACTGTGATCAAGCTCCAGATTTCCGATGGCGAGCATCCGAAATCAAGCTTAAATATAACCTGGCATCACCCCCCCCCCCCCTCCGTCTCCTTCAAACTCGATCGACATGAATACAAACCAAAAAGCAAGCTCCAGATAGGGATTCCAACTCAACTATGAATCCGAATCCTAGATGACTCCTACAAAATCAAGAGTCCAGATGGCTTGAAATCTGTCACCAAAGGCCACCAACAACGCAATATGGACTCAGACACAAAGGGAATAGCCACGATTTGATATAAAATCAAGGTACGCCTCATAATTTGTCGACCTAAATTCAATTTATATTTCAATTGCCACTTTCAATTCTGAATTTCATAATATATGGTTTCATCTAAGTAGTACCACTTAAACAAGCGATTGTGGCTTTTGCAATTGAATCGAATTTTTTGTGAGGGATAAGATGATGATGAAATTTCCATTTGTTTTGTGAATACAGAATCCATTCCCGCCCCCACTGTCAAAAGATGGATCTGAAAATTTTGACTATCTGTTTTGGAGGAGAATTAAAGATTACCAATGGTTATTGTGAGTATGTTGGTGAACATGTTTCTAAGGCATTTATGATTCAAAACAATATTGAGTTGGAATCAATGATGGAGATGATTAGGGATAGGTTTGACATTTTGCTAGAAAGATATGAATTGAAGTTAAGTCACTTGCATCCCTTACAAAAACTGAAAACTCCATTTACAATCAGCAAAAATGATGATCTCAAAGCATTCATGTCCATAAATGAAGTGCCTCAAGTTGCATGGTCTTTGCCATTACATGTTATAGAAAAGAAAAAGATGAATGGAGTGAACTAACTAAAACTGTTCAGCAAACAAGTAGTATCACAGCGTCTGATGAGTACTTTAGCTATTGCTCCTACTGATGTTGCATCAGAAGAGACACAGAGCTACAACAATGAAGATCAAAATACAGCCCATAGTGAGAATGAAAGAGAAGAGATTGATTTCATCTATGTAAGGCAGATGTTCAACTAAAAAATTCATCTAAAGATTGCAGTTGCTAATCACGCAGTTAAAGAGAACTTTTAATTCTGAATGAAGAAATCAAATCAAATAAAATACAAAGTCATTTGTATTGATGGCAGCTGCAAGTGGACAGTAGTAGCTACCCATGTAAAGAATTCGAGATACTTTGAGATTAGAAAGGTGAATGTAGAGCACACTTGCTCATTTTCAGTTAGATGCAAGGAGCACCGAAAACCATCATATCAAACTATTGCGGAAAAGATGAAGATAAGGTAGGCTTAGTTAGAATTATATCAATTATAGTGTATTAGTTATATAGATGAAGATGCAGTAGGGTTGTATGGTGAATAATGTTTTTAAATTTGAGAAATTTTGTGCAACTTTGATAAAATGTGACTCTTGAATAGACTTACTTACTTGTTACATATAATGAATGAAGGTATGAAGGTGTAAAAAAAAGGGTCAGATCCTATATAGATTCAAAATGCAATGCAAAAGGAGTTTATGCACAGTGTGAGCTACTGGAAAGCATGGAAAGCAAAGGGATTGGCACAAGACTTGATAAGAGGTACACCGGAGGAAAATTATGAAATGTTGCCATCATACTTTCACATGACGCAACAAGTAAACCCAGGCACATATGCATGCTTGGAGATTGATGCAAGTAGCCGGTTCAAGTATGCATTCCTCTCTTTCGAAGCATCCATTAGAGGATTTCACATGATAAGAAAGGTATAAACAACAAAACTTTGGTCTGATAAAACTGTATACTTAAACTAGTTTAATAACTATAAATTGAATTATATAGGTTATCATGGTAGATGCTGCATTCCTACATGGGAAATACAGAGGGATTCTCATTACCGCAACAGCGCAGGATGCTAACAAACATGTGTACCCTCTTGTATTCGGAGTGGCGAACTTAGAGAATGATCGATAACGCATGGAAGTGGTTCCTTTAAAGATTGGCCCTTGTGATTCCAGATTCAAATGAACTCGTCTTTGCATCTGATAGGCACATGAGCATCAGCAAGGTTGTAGAGGATGTATACAGTTGTGCAAAGCATGTAATTTGCACACGCCATTTGAAACAGAACATAAAGACAAGATTAAAACACCGAGGGGTCATCCACTTTGTCACCAAAGCATCCAAATGCTACACTATAAGAGAATTTGAAGCCTACTTCAAAAGCATCTATGGCATCAACAACGAGCTTAGGAAATACCTCGAGGATGCAGATTTTCAAAAATGGTCAAGGACGCACTTCCAAGGTAACAGGTACAACCTTATGACAATGAATAATGCGGAGTGTATAAATGCAATATTGAAAGAAGCTCGAGGATACCCAGCTGTTGCACTGTTTGAGCATATTATGAATAAAATGGCAGAATGGTTCAATGACTGCAGGGGGCAGCAACAAAGATCAGTGATTTTCCACCTAAAGTGAAAGAGATTCTACAGACAAGATATGAGCGTTCAGGAAGATATGAAGTGAAGAAGTTGAATGATACACAATATCAAGTAGCTGGTGGGAAGTTTACTGGTGTGGTTGATTTGGCACGAAAGACATGCAGCTGCAGGGTATTTGATGTAGATCATATTCCATGTGTCCATGCTATTGCTGCAATTTAGCGGATGAAACTAAATGTCACTGATTTTGTAAGTGAATACTACAAAATTCAGTCATGGTGCATGACCTACCAAGAAACCATATACCCGGTTCGGTGCCTTGTGAAGAAAACTGAAATGTACCAAAAGACATTAGAACAGTAAAATGACATCCCCTAGTGGTGCGTAAGAAGAGTGGGAGACTAAGAAAAGTTTGGATTCCATCAATTGGTGAAGGGCAAAGGAAGAAAAGAAACGAGACATACAAGTGTGGCAAATGTGGGAGGGAAGGACATAATAAGATAACATGCCCAGACAAAGCATCAAGCAACACACATACAAAACAGTGATAGCTTGACATACTACAAATACTCATTTATTTTGTTTTTTTAATATAGACACAAGTTGATGAATTTTAGCTAATACATGGTATCCCTATTTTATTTGTTCTAAATAAATTGGATTTATATGGAGTAGAAACATTAGCTTATAAATGCATGAATATGTTACTTCATTCATTCAATCAAACCAATATAACAAAAGGGTATTTTTTTGATATATGAAAAGGAGTTGATTTGATTGAAAGTAAACTACACAAACATCCCAAACAACCATATAGGATAGATAAAAGATTCTGTTTATACAACCATATAAGCGAGTACCAAAAACATATGGTCGAAGTTATATATCCCTAAATGTCAACCTTAGTGGACAAAAGAGAGCATGCAAGCTCTAAGGTTTGAAATCAATTAAAGAATCCATAGCTAATAACAAATATACGGAGTATATAAACTGCCATGATTACAAAACGAGAGCATGCAAGCTCTAATATAGTTCTACCACCCACATTACTACACAATAAAGATCAACCCAAAGTGCGAACAGTCCAGCAATTCTGAGAAAGCTCAATAGCTATCTTCTCGCGATAAGCTTGAACCCGTTCATCATTAAATTCATAGATATCTCCCGCGAAAGCCAATTCCTCGATAGCTTTGATGGTATAAACACCACAGCTACCGCTACAATGCAATTTCAAAGGAAAATGAATTTACATCATAATATAACATTATAAGATAAATACACATGAATAATTCTAAAAAAATAAATCATAAACTTACCCATCACGGTTCTGAGGAAGATCACGGAATCTATCCACCTTAAAAGGAGATTCAAGGCTTTCACCCAAATGTGAAAAGCAACTAGATTCTTTAAACAAAGCTGGCAACATATTACAGAGAGGCGCCAAAAGAGTTTGCATTTCGTCATCACCAGTAAAAGGAATATTGCAGTCACACACATGAATTTTCCCTTGAAACAAGTCAATCTCCAATGCAACCCAATATTCATTTCTGATGTTGAAAGGAGTGTACACAATCTTCGCAGAAAGCCATGATTTCCCATAACACTTTGGCAAGAGACCATCAAGATACTGGAAAAAAGTCTTGCCAAATGAAACTTTACCTTACTTAAACTTCTAGAAAAACTTTTCAGTGAACTTTACAGATCACACACAATCCATAATAACAATATCGTTGTATCTGTCCCCATTGCACTCAATATGATGCCTAAGATGAGACATGACCTCTCCTATATGCTAAAACACAAACACGTGGAAGTTAAAAGTGAGTTGACCCCAAAACAGAAACAAATGCATTATACAGAGAATAAGTGAGTTCATTTACATCATCACTCAGCCAATGTTGCTTTGCAACAAGATCACAGAAAAACTTCTTGTCCAGCATACACTCGTTCCCCGCAATTTGAGTACAATGATACCTGAAATACAAATATGGAAGAATTTGAATAAAATCAAATGTGAAATCATAAAAAAACCGAAACAGAAACAATGAATGAAATAATGAAATAAAGGAGAATTATATAAAAAGAAAAAACAAGTGTAGAAGGTACTCATCAGAATATATCCAATCATAAAAGCATTTCCGCTCATCGTGTTCAAAAAAAGAATATTTTGGCCTCCTAGGCATTGTACACTTCTTCTTAACACCTCGAGTGTAAGGTGTCTCCAAGGCAGCATAAACCTTCCCCACGCGTGTTGACTTCCTAATTGGGACAGATACATCCAAAGACTTGGATTTCTTGATTGAAGGAGAATGTACAATAGTCGGAACATTAGAAGGTAATGTAGGAAGAGGTTGATTCCATGGAACATCAGATGGCAAAGGAGAAGGTGTCGTTTGTGGAGTAGGGATAATAGTACGGAAAAGATGTTCATGCTCAGAGAACTGGGAAAAATTGTCTCTAATACCCCTGAGTACATCTTGGATGGAAGCATCAATATCATCAGAATGCAGGTGGTGGGAATTATTGGAATCAGACAAACCAATTGAATACCCTTCTAAAGGAGTTGCATGCTTTGAAGCAATGGTTGGATGAATTGCATCAACTTTAGATTGGAGGGAAGCAAACTTACCTTGGAGAGAATCAACATTTGATTCGATGGAAGCAACCTAAACGTGGAGAGAACCAACATTTAATTCAATGGAAGCAACCTTGGAGGACATCCGATTGACCACTGACTTCATTGCCACACATCTAGCTTCAACATGTATGATGGAATAACAAATCAATGCCAAATGTTGTCTAATTCTTGTTAGACAATCATTCCCATCTGAATTGTTGCCACCAGTGTGTTAATATCCTTCCCAACAGATCCAGCATCACCTCCTGTCTCTACAAACACTTCATCTTGCTCCCATTTCTCAGACACCTTCAGCACGAGACTTCTCCTTCGCCTTATTCGCATAAATTGCATTCTATAGGCTAAATTTCCCACTATGCCTAGACACCTTTGGAGGAGAAACAGGTTGGACAACAGTCACAGGACCAGACACAAGTGTAGAAGATCCGTCACCAATAACATGTTTCTTAGGTGGGAAAGCAGAAACAAAGGAAGGAGACACATCAAGCTTCCTCTTCCTAGAAGGACCCGACAATGAAAGAGACAAATCAACAGAGGCAGCCTTGGAACGTGTCCTTGCAAAAATGGATGAAGGAGACAAAGCCATAACTTCCATATTCGTATATGGGACAACTTGATCCATGAGCCCAGGAGAGGAAAAAATATGTTGAGTATCATTGGTGGTTGCATCAGTAGAGACAAGTAATTTTGTAGAAGCTAGATGGGACAACCAATCTTGATAGGCAGCAACAGTGGCATCATCAGTTTCAGTAGAGAAAGCAATCGATGGAGAATCCAAATATTTACCATAGGTAGGATAAATCTTGTCCTACAATTAAAAACAAAATTGAACACATTTATTACAATAAGAAACAATTAAATACATAATATACATAATATACATAACCAAACAAACATAATAAACAAAGGACAATAAACATAAACAGAAAGTTTATACAAAAATGAATAAAACTCAAAAGATATAACAATATACAAATTACCATCGCAATCTTAAGAAACTCAAGCTGAAGATGCTGAGCAGTGACAACCCTAGTGGAAGATAGACTCTCCCATTTCAGAAAAGAACTATCTATGTCATCAGATACAAACTTACAATGAACAATAGGTGGGATCTTGGGAAAAGCTTCCAAGATCCAACCTACGATGAAAAAAAAAACAGAAAGCAATAGAAAGAAAAAAACACACATGTAAGACAGGATATATATAGTAAAAACAGATATAGTATTTAGTTTCAGATGCATGATTAACCTTCATCAAGGATGAGATAGTCTCAACATAAACTAATCTACCCCTAGGATAATCATTAAACTTAGTCATATCGGATGTAAGAGACATAATCTGATTCCTAACACACCCACCCCGATGAGGCAACAGAACCCCATCAATGATCAAAACAAAGGCAAAAAGGAGTTTTTAGGTGAGTTTTTGGGTGTTTTACAGAAGACATAAATCAAATCATCATACTTGATATTATCCACCCCTAACACAGATTTAATGTTTATAGAAGAGACAACAACAATATGGTCAAAGGTACATTTTAGACCCGTTACAGCAGCAAATTCAGAAATGGAAAATCGAGCAGGATGGGAAGATTTAAGTTTGAACCACATTTCCCTAGTTTTAGGGTTTTCAATTCATGAACCATGAAATAATTGAAAAGTTGTTGGGCAAACTTCAACTTGTCACCAAACCAAAGGATTGGACGCAGAACGGAAGAGAACAGTGAAGACCAATCAGAAACACTCAATTCCTTTTCTATGACAGAAATAACATCAACACGGGAGTATATATTATACTTCCCTAAAAAAGTCTCCGTATCATCACGAATGTAATCAAATACCTACATAATACCAACAAACATAAAAAAATAATAAACAATAATGAAAAAGACAATATATAACACAAACTATAAAAAAAAAAAGGAAAGCAAACATATAAAGAACAAACTGGGCAAGGCAAGGCATCCTTGACATCAGTTGCGGTAAGAAGGAATGTTATATACACAAACACCAAATACATGGAATCAATTCCAGAAAAATACAAGGATGTCAACTGTAGAAACTATAAATAATAGTAACTATATTGGAATCAATTAATGGCATATATCCACTTTCAAACAAAGTAACACAAACAAAACACAAAAAAGACCCCCACACAAGATATAAACAAAGTAAAACAAATTACAACATGAACCCCCCCCCCCCCAAAATGAATACTTAAACAAGAATAAAGTCGAATCAACCCCGCAAAAAAATTGGGGATAATGTAAACCCCAACCAAAATGGAATCAAATGTCACACAAAAAATGAACTGAAGATACACAAACTAGCATCAAAATCCAAAGATGACAACCACTTCCAAACAAAATGTCACACAGGTTTTACCTAATTTAAGACTAAAATCAAAAACCCTAACGAGTCAGAAAGAGTACAACATAGTGCAAATCATAAACAATCAGCAACAGAAATATGTAACCAATAATAAAATGGAATCAATTTCACAACAACAAGGGGATACTATCAACCAACACAAAAATGACAACAAATGGATCAATATGAACCGAAGATGCAAAAAAAAAAAAATCAACAATATACTATAAACCAATAAAGGGAATCACACTCAAAGAATGACAACAATGACACAATAAAACGCAAGAGCGACTAATTTCTTCTACAAACCCTAGATACAGTCAACATAAAAAATATTCGAAATACACAAAATCCAGCAAGGATTAGGATACACAATAAGCTGGAATCAGCAAAGAAAATAAGAAAAATGAGAAAAACGAACTGGAAACATAGAAAACATACATGGAGACGAAGACATTGGACACCAAATTGGGAAAATTCACCGAAAAACAGCCGATCAAGTGACAACGCCACCGCCGACGGGAAAAGAAGAAGAAATGAAGGACAGAGCCGCCGTGGTAGATGGAAAGAGGAGCCGGAGAGGCAGAGAATCGCCAGGGAAGAAGGAAGAGGATGGAGGAAGGAGCACTTGGAGTGTGATAGAACAGAGAAACGAGGAAGGGTCTAGATTAGCTAATAAATATTTAATAGGGTCTATAACGGCTAAAAAACAATTAATGGGACTAAGCACCTAATTAAATATGCTTAGAGGTCTAAACCACCATATTACCTCATAAACCACTAGGATTTAAATAAATAATATTCTCTTAAATTTGATTTGGAAATGAATCTACTAAATTTGGGAATTTCAAAATAAGTAAATCAAGGTATGTAACGATAATGAGATTTAAATAATACTCACCTAAGTTTTATTATATTATGAATTGATTTCATATATCATTAAAATATTTAATATTTGAATAATATTTTTTATACTTAATCTATATCCTAAAATTATATTTTAAACAAATCATATTTAATAATATAGAATTAAGTTTAAATGGAGTTTTTATAATTGTAGAATTAATTATCTGTAATACATGCATTTAGTATATTATAAATTTCTGTATTTATTATGGTGTATAATAAATGTAAAAATATGTAAAATAGAGAAGTTGGAGTTTGAGTGGATTTTTTTTTAGAGTTTTTAACATTTTGATATCTATTTTAGAGAATTTTTACCATAGCTGTTGGGGTTGCTCTAAGAGCGCCCGCACCGGGGAGCAAAATCACTCTATTTAATTGAGCATTTGGTGGGCCCCTACGCATTTGCTCAAGTAAAACCATTTTGGAGCTTCTACCGGTCTTGAATTGCTTGAAAAGTCAACCATTTGGATTTGATCCATCTATCACTTGAGCAAAGTTTGCTCAACTGATTGATTGAGCAATTAGTGGGGGATTTACCCCTTTCTGCTTTTTCTTCACTTAAATAAAATAATTTTAAAGTATATAAATTTGTTTTGGCCCATCATTTGCTTGAGCAATGGGTGTGTGCAAAAAATATTTTACTTGGGCAAATTTTAGTTGAAGCAAAATTTGCTTTCGGATCCACCATTTGCTTGAGCAAATTCAAATTATGGGTGCAGATGCTCTAAGGCTTGTGTGTTTCAACCTGCTCTCATTCAGCGTCTTCCGGGTATATAAATATATTAAGAAGGCAAATGAGGCATCATGAATCTTATTATCGGGCTCTCAAGCATCTATAGCCTATAGGATTAAAAAAAATGCAGACAAGATCTGGATCATATCTCTAAATGCACCAAAACCATGTCTATACTTTGTATCCACCGCCATCTTCTATGTAATACACATTGCACGAATGGAATACAAGTTGTTGTCTCCTACCTATCATGTATAAGGGCAGGACGGATCCAACCCTTCCCATCTACCATGATTGTTCTTAAGCAAAACAATTGAGAAATACCTGTGCTGAATTATTGTGATCAACACAGGTGATTAAACTAAGAATCAGCTGATCATAATGTCTCATATTCTCTCAATGGATGGTTGGACGGAGTTGGATGAAGGCAATATGAATATTGCATTGTTGCACAGTCCTGACAATGCCCGGAGGAAGTGGAGACATGTTTCGAGATCCACTCTAAATAATTGTACGGAAAAACTAATTAAAATACCTCCATCTTTGTGGGGATGGTAAAAATATATCCTCAACTTTCAAATGTAATAAAAATATCCCGACCTTTAAGGCTAGTGGTAATATATTACCACGAGTTTTCTCACGGGTCAAAAATGCTGACAAGGCAGCCCACGTGAATTTTTTTACAAGAGTTTTCTGGAACGATTTCTTTGGAAAAAATAAATAGTTGGACCGGGTTCATACTCAACGCTTTTTTTCTCCCTTCTATCTTCTTCCATGGTTGCCTATTGAATTGGCTTTCAGGTCTTCCAGGCAACTCATGGTTCCTCTTCAATGGTAGTCTTCCTCCCTCGTGGTTGCCTATCTTGAGCTGTCTCGATCTCTCATATCTTCTTCCTCTTTGATTCGTTCGCGGACTTGGCTGAGTAAGTTTTGTTTTTCCCCTCTTCTTTGTTGTTGTTGTTGTTGTCAGTTTAGTTTTGTTGTCGGTTTGGTGTTAGGAATAGAATAGTCATGTTGTGATAATTTGCGGTAATTTTGACCGGATTAGTTGCTTGGTTGAATCACTTTCGTTTTTCGAGTTTAATTTTGTTGTCGATTTATTATTTTCTCTAAGGAAACTGTCCAAGAAAACCCAAATTTTGTGCTAATTTGTAAAAAGGCTTCCTTGTTAGCATTTTTGACCCGTAAGAAAACTTGTGGTAATATATTACCACTACCCTCAAAGGTCGGGATATTTTTATTACATTTGAAAGTTGATGATATATTTTTACCATACCTCCAAAGGTGGGGGTATTTTAATTAGTTTTCCCTAATTGTACTCATGTGCATTGAATTAATAAGACCAGGCTGTTTCTCGGACAGCAAGATCCCTTGTCTTCTGCACTCAGTAAAGATGTCAACGCCCTATGGGATGGGTGAACTGGACGACAACAAAACCTCTTGCAAGGTTCAAGTATTTGGAGCAACCCTGGATCAACCGACAGATGGACACGGAAAATGGTTCTAAAGGTATGAGATGATTCCGCGTAGCTAATGACTTCACTTTCCCCCATGATTCTGTCGAAGACATCAGGAACAACATTCATGCTGCAGAAGTCTACTGCGAGCTGAGAGTTATTGATGACGGGATGAGATCGCATTCCCGTGGCTCAAGTCTCTATTCACAAAAAGAAGAAGATGTGCACACAAAAGAAATCTCTTTCAATTATTCACAGGACTGCAAATATATAGTCATCTAAGAAGTCAAGACAAGCTTGAATCACATGAAATGGACATGACCCTGTATTTTGACGATATGAATGCTGTTTTATGCATTTTGCATTAGCCAGGATGAAGATCAAATGGAAAGCCATGGGGTATTTCTGATATATGATGAACCCGGAATGGGGAATTTCTTGTCTGGCTGATACTAGGATTCAGGATCATTGCCGCAGTCCAAATTGTACATACTGCCAAAGCAACAAGGCTGCAAAACACAGTAATAAATCTGGGTTTGGATAATCATTTAACTCAGCAATCAAAGTCAACAACGAGAATCCGACTTGAAACATGTTCATTTAATAATAGAAAGATGGTTTAACATTATTTGCATTATTTTCATAGTCATTCATACATGAAAAAATCTTTACAGGAGAAAGGTACAGTATTGATCTATAGAAATCAGCTATTGGTTATCCTGACAAATGTGAGAATCTGGGTTTTTGAGAAGAACAAAGGAAACAATCAGCAAGAATTTATTCTTCCACATGATAAGTTATGAGATGTAAACTGCAGCTTGCACGAAAAGCTTTCCAGCACAAAGGGCCTGTTGCTTCATATCTTCATGTCGCAAGGACATCCTGAAGGCCGAAACATACCGCAAGCAGTTGGCTCAGCTTTTGTCATGATAAGTGATTCAGCTTCAAACAATACTTACACCTCCAGTAAGCCAGAGAGAAGGGGACTGATCATTCCTGTGCCATATACCAGCCAACATGACCATACATAATTTAATTGAAAAGCTATACCGTGAAGCAACATAAAGGAACGCATAGGATCAAAGACATGGCAGTCACTAAGGTAAATGAAATTATATCTAAGAACTGATAGTATCAGGTATGCGGGGACTGTGAAGTTAAATGAATCAAGAACGTCTCTCTACTAAGCATATCAAAGATCATAATAAGCACGAATACTTTAGTTTAAACTAATTCCATATAAGATGACGCTGCTACTCTTATTTTATGGTCCACAATGAATGAAGCTATAATCCTAAGAATCATAAGCAGGCCTCGTCCATGAATGAAATGATATAGGAATAACCCATTCACCAAACAAAACTGTCATGCCAACACCAGCTAAATTCATATGTATATGAAGACTTTTTCTAGTCCGTGACAAAGAAAACCATAACAATTATCAAATGAAGCAACATATAATATGGAAAAGGAGATCATATATTAGTCCGCAGAACCTTTATGCCATCCTAAATCATTTATACCGCAACAGGATAATGACATCAATTAAAACAAACGTATACAGTCCAGTAAGTTCACTTGTAGACGGATAGCACCAAACAGAAAAAGGTCTAATAAAAAGTCAGCCAAATCGAAATGATAAACATTACATCAATAAGCAAACCTCATAGCAAATTCTTTTATGCCTTACCGCAGGAGAAGCCGAGTCAACCCATGAAGGAGGAGGCCAGAACAGCTTGGAATAACTAGGGTAAGTTTCGCAAGGCTCAATCTTCCCATCCTCCAAGCTAAACACACCAATATCACGGCAGCGAAAAGCATCACCTTCCTCCACATTTGAAGGTGAAGGATACTGATATTCACCAAGGTTGAAACAAATGCAGTTACCCTTGCACCCTGACAACTCCGAAGCTCGGGCTGAAAACGTACAGTTATCGCCCAGAAATAAGACATGATCACCCAAACTCCTAACCTCAATCCAACCCTCCCCGTCCATGCCCAACTTGAAAACCCTAAGCCGAACTGGTCTCATCAACATGAAACTGTCCAACCCATCACCCTGGCCATCCAAATTCCCATCCTCACCTCCGTCATTGCCATCATCACCATCACCGCCATTGGGGCCAAAACCAAGATGAATGTCAACCAATAACAAGTCTCTGGCTAATTTCACCAAGCATTTTCGGTCGCCGCCATCCACCGGACAAGCCACCTGGGAAACCACCATGTTTTGAGATCCCAGAGCTTCCACAATAACTGCTCTACCTGATCCTTCCACCGCGTAAAACTTCCCATCAAACATGATCACGTCGTCATACAATGACTCGGGGTCGCTAATCACAGACCACTTCGCACCAGCGGATTTGTAGACAGCCAATTTACCAGAGATATGGACGGTCAATAGCACGTAATCGCGATCAGATACAGGCAAACAAGCAACTTTCTCCATGTACAGGTTGCTATAATAACCACCTAGGGTATGACTCGCGTATTGAAGAACATACTCTTGCCCTAATTCGGAAACCCTAATATTCGACAAATCGATCAAATTGGGGATACCTGAAGACAGGGGCTTGATGTGAGACCTGGACATAGGATTAAAAACGCGGAGGAATCCGGGCCTCCCTGGCTCAGTTTTGATCATCCAGGAACCGGAATGTGGGTCTTGGTAAGGAGAATTGGGATTGGGATTAGGATTCGGAGAGGGGGAATGAGAGAGGAGGAACACGGTGCGTTTGGAGAGGAAGAAACCGCCGAAAATTTCCGAGAAGCCGTCTTGGGAGAGGTCGGGGAAGGGGCTGTAGAGAGTGTTGGGACGGGCGGGTACGGCGGAGCGCCAGGCGGAGCAGATGGAACGGAAGCGGACGGCGTCGATAGGGGATTCAAGACGGGTAGAGATCATGTGGAGGAGATCGGTCGGGAGATGGCACCATTCCGCCATTGTTGCAGGTTGAGAAAGCTGTAACGAGGATGCGAGAGGGAGAAGATAGAGACGGGATGACACCACCGGTGAAGGAAAAAAATTGTGGAGAAACGAAACTATTTGCACCGCAACATACAAGTGTTTTTTTTTTTTTTTTTTTTTTTTGACACCAAAAAAAAAAGTGTTTTTTTTTTTAAATAAAATTTTCGCCTAGTAATCTGATGAATCCTGTCTATTCTAATCTATATAGATATGTATATAAAATACTAAAGCCTCAGACATCTGGTGCGATCTCGAGTCTATGAAATTTTTTGAATTAAAACGGGATTATGTTTGCTTACGTGTCATTTTCTGAACTAAAGTGGCATTATATTTTTGAGCCACATCAATTAATAAATGAATATAGTTAGATAAAAACTTATCTTTTTAGATACATAATCTATCCAATATAACCTTATATCTTAATTAGATAAATCTATCTAATAGACTAAAATATGAAAAACAGCACATAAATTAAAAGCTTTTTGGAACGTTGTGTACTATATAAATATTCTTACGGAAGATATGTAGATATATGTCATATAAATTTATTTAGTACAATGTAGGAAGAGAATTTATATATTTATCTTTTTATAACATATAATAATGATAAGTTATAATTTATTTATGGGTAAATTGCAACTAATATCCTAACCTTTAGGGATAGTTGCTTTCAATACCCTAACCTTGTAAAATTTCACAAAATATCCTAACCTATACCATTAGTTGCACTCAACACCCTAAATGAGTTTCTTAAATTAAAAAATTACCCACATCAAACAAAAATTACAAAAAATCACCCATATTCATAAAATATTTTCAATGAATCCCTAATATATTTTTAAAAAATGAGAATTAAATAAATCTCTTACAATTTGACCCCACTTGACCCACCATCCAAAAATAATTATAATATATATATATAATATACTCCTTTAAAATATAATATAATTACTTTAGCATCTACTCATTTAAAATTTTAATATAATCAATCAAAATAATTAATTATTTATCAAAAAACATATATTATAATTAAAATCTAAATTTATATAAGTCTGTCTCGATACATGCCGATTTGTGCATCTATATATTCCCTGTATATTATTTGATACGATATATACTGTCTTTTTAGTTAATATTATGTTATATATACTAAAACTAATACATAACATCTTATAATGTATCACACATAAATTTCATGGTATTAAAAAAAATGATTCTATAAGAAATGTTTAACATAATAGTTTTACAAAAATAAAATAAAGTAGATTTAAAAAAATAAATGGTAAAAGATATGATAACCATTTGCAATAAATAATTATATAATAAAGATATATTCAAAATAATGTGGTAAAAAATAATAATTTTACCATATTATTTTTAATATATCTTTATTATGTAACTATTTATTACAAATGGTTATCATATCTCATACGGAGTACCATTTATTTATTAAAATCTACATTATTTTATTTTTGTAAAAGTGTTATTTTTAAGATAAATAATTAATTATTTTGAGTACTTATATTAAAATATTAAATGAGTAAATGCTAAAATAATTATATTATATTTTTAAAGGAGTATATTTTATATACCTGTTACAATTATTTTTGGATGGTGGGTTGGGTGGGCTTAAATCTTAAGATATTTTTTTAATTTCAAATTTTAAAATATATTAGGAGTTTATTGAAAACATTTTATGAATATGGGTGATTTTTTATAATTTTTGTATGATGTGGGTAATTTTTAAAATTTAAGAATCTCATCCAGGGTGTTAAGTGCAACTAATGGTATATGTTAGGATATTTTATGAAATTTTACAAGGTTAGGATATTAAAAGCAATCATCCCTAAAGGTTGGGATATTAGTTGCAATTTACCCTTTATTTATCTAATATTATTTAGTACAATGTAGGGAGAGAACTTTTGACCTATACTAAATTAAAAGATATGAATTATTAATTGACATAGTTAAAACTTAATATAAAAAATACATAGTATAATTATAAAAAAACCACACAACGGGCGGATAATAAAACTAGTAAAATACTAAAGCAGAGGTCTGAAATGGTATCGGGTGCGATTTGCATATGTGTCATTTTCTGAATTAAAATAATGTTATTTTTACATACGTATCATATTCTAGATTAAAATGGTATTATCTTTTTAAGGCACATCAATTAATAAGCCAATATAATTAGGTAAAAAAACTTATCTTTTTAGATCAATTGAGCAATAGGCCATAATTAGGGTCTTTATTAGAAAAATGTCCACTCATCCTTCCAAATTGACAAAATGTCCGCCTCCCTTCCGTTGTCCCCTTTGTCACTGTGCCCCCCACTCGCGCCCCCTGTGCCCCCTCCTGTTTCAGCACATTTGGTTTCAACAACCCCTATTTCAGCGTATTTTTTCCGCGCACAACCCCTATTTCAGCGTATTTTTTCCGCGCGTCAGCGCTTCGACACCGGAGTTGCTGAAACCGAAGTTGCTGAAATTGTTGAAATTAGTTTTTTTTTTCGCGCGTTGCTGAAACTGAAGTTGCTGAAATCGGAGTTGCTGAAACCAGGGTTGCTGAAACCGGAGTTGTTGTTTTTTTCTTTTTTTCTTTTTTTTTCACGTCACCACTTCGACACCGGAGTTGCTGAAACCGAAGTTGCTAAAACCAGAGTTTTTTTTTCGCGTCACCACTTCGACACCAGAGTTGCTGAAACCGAAGTTGCTGAAACCGGAGTTGCTTTTTTTTCGCGTCACCACTTCGACATAGGGCTGTTACATGAGCTGAACAGCTCGAGCTCGGCTCGGGATCGGCTCGAAAAAAGCTCGACCCGAGCTCGTTCACTTACTTAAACAAGTCGAGCTTGAACATCATTTTAAGCTCGGTTGAAAGCTCGGCTCGTTCGATTTAGGCTCGAATAGCTCGAATATTATGGAATTTCTAAAATTTTCTTTAAATTAATATGTTATGACCAAGTAAAACGGCTTAAAGCTCGAACAAAGCTTGGATCGAGCTCGTTCATTTACTAAAACAAGCCAAGCTTGAACAAAAAAGAAAGCTCGTTTAAAAATTGGGCTCGGCTCGGCTCGAGCTCATTTAACAAATGAACCAAGCTTGAACATGTCAAGCTCGGCTCGTTCGGCTCGAATAACACCCCTACTTCGACACCGGAGTTGCTGAAACCGGAGTTTTTTTTTCACAAAATGCTGAAATGCTAAAATAAATGTTTGTGTGTAAGATATAGTAACTCATACAATTTTATAAGAATTAACCACAAATTCTCACCAAAGCAACCTCAATCACAATAGCAAACTAACAACAAATTCTATCTTTTCAATATATAATTATTAATTAATTGTAAAAATTACTGAAATTGTATTTTTAATATAATGCAATGATGTAGAAAAAATAAAGAAATTGCTGAAATTAAATGTAAAAATTGCTGAAATTATATTTTATATATGTGACACCACTTCGCTTGGATTCATTGATCCATTCATTCATCCATGGATTTCACCATCTCCATCATAAAAAAAAAAAAAGACCCTTCAAATTCAAAATTTGGGGTTTAATTAACTCAACTGGCTATTTTGAACGTGAAAACCCTTCAAATTAAAATTTTGGGATTTAATTAAGAACCAAATTGGGCGTAACCTTTTAACTGCAATACAAAACGAATGCATTGAGTAAACTGAAATCAACAATGCTCAGATTCAATAGAAGACTCGAAAATTTCCAAAATCACTAACCTCTGACCAAATTCATCAAACAAGAGGAGGAATTAGGGAATACAACTCATCATATCACATCATATTTAAGATCTTCAGGTAGTGTAGCATTCCCTTCCAATAACATAATAACATCAGGCAAATCCATTTCCTTGAGTCTCACTCATGCTAGTTCGCTGACTTGCTGCAACCTCTCTGCTTGTACATGTTCTAATAACATCATCAAGCATTTCAGTATACCTAGAAAGGGATTTTGCACTACTATCTTGAACAATACTTGCAAACAACTTCTCTTTGCTAGCATCTATAACCTCATCCATTGGCATGGGCTTCACCATTAAAGCGCCATAAAAGCTTCAACCTCACACTTAAACTCATCAAACAAGTTGCGCAAGTAAGAACTGAAGAGCAATTCTCTTTCTAACAAATCGTCACAAGAAAATCCCAATCTATAACTCAAAGCAATTCGGTTCATCCGCAGATTTGACAATCAAAGGAGCTAAAATCAATTTCAAGTACCTGAAAAAATCAATCGCGAAAAAACTAGATATGAGATCTTCAATCAGTTCCTGCTTGAATATTGGAGTGGAAGCTTCGTCTTCTTCAACGGCGGATTCAATCACTCAGATCCAGATCTCCGGCGCTGTCGTGTTCTGGTTGTGGCGTCTTCTCGCTTCTGTCGACTTGTGTATAGCTGAGGAGGAAGTAAGAAGATGGAGACAGAAGAGAGGCGACACCAACAAAGCCAGCCGCACATCCGTCTCCACCGCCGCCACCGGAACTCATCATCATCTTCATCTCCGACCTCCGTCTTAGATCTGCAACAGAAGATCCACCGTCGTCTCTGTCTGCAATAGGAGGCGACTGTACCGACCGTTGAGAGAATAGCGGCGGAGGTGGTTTCCGGTGCAATTGTAACTGAGAATGAAGAATTTGTGGTTTCCGGTGCAATACCAACCGCATCTAATTGGATTCCTCCCCGGAATGCCGCCTCTGAATTCGCCATTGACGGAGGGAGAACGGAGGGAGCAGATCTGGGCCGCCGGTTTCGAAAGCTAGAGGGATAGAGCAGAAAGAGGAGCGAGAACGGAGGCGAATCGGAGGAGGAGGAGCGAGAACGGAGGCGCCATGGATTTGCTCGAAGGCTGAGATCTCAGATCCTCGATGGAGACGGTTTTGATAGGGGGGATGAATTGGGATAATAGGGTTGATGAACATTTCACCAATTTGGATATGTCCGTGGACAGTTGTTTAATTTGGACCCATAAAATGGTCTGTTTTGCAAATTATTTCAATAATCTATCTAATATAACCTTATATCTTATTTGGATAAATCTATCTAATAATGGTGTTATTTTTTCATATATGTCATATTTTGAATTAAATTGGTGTTTTATTATTATTATTTGATCAACCTTATATCTATCCAATATTTGATTCATTATTAATAACTCAATATAATTTTGTCATCTGAATTAATGATCTCACTTATTTTTATACGGAGTAATATTTTCCTAAAAACATCAATTGTATTTACACCGATATTAGCTATATTTAATACCCATCTCAATTGTGCCTATAAGCTATACTCCCTCCGTCTCGAAATTTAGGTCGTTTTAGCCTTTAATTCTTGTATCAAATTTAGGTTGGTTTCGGTTTTCTAGGTAGGGAATAGTAATTATTTGTATCGATTTGTGTGTTGTTGACTTTTTTAAAGATTTTGATTGGTTAAAAAATATAGTGGGTGTTAAAAAATAAAAAAATTTATGAAAAAAATTAGTGGAATGATGATGTTGATTGATGGGTAAGTGTTTTATTAAAACTTCTACAAAATTATAAAAACGACTTAAATTTTGAGACGGAGGGAGTATATATTAGTGCAGATTTATCATCTCAATTGTACTTATTTTTAATTTTAACTATAGTGCAGATTTATCATCTCAACAAGGATTTGCAACGCAAATCCTTTTCTTTCTTTTTCTGATATACTAATCATCACAATTGATTTGAATATTAAATTATTATTATTATTATTATGTCCTGGTTGGTTAAGTTTTGATAACATTTTGTAACTTATTTAAATAAATTATAATTGATCTGATTAATTAAAGAATTTGACAACTATATCTTAAAAATAAATAGTCTTTATTTATTTATATCTTAAATTTTAAACAATTATCAATTGTATTTATTTGCACGGGTATTAACTTTATTGTTTCTTTTTTTTTCGAAGCAAGATAAAAGTTAGGAAGGATCCCGGCAAATGGGGGGCCTTCCTAGAGCGTCCCGACGGATGAGATCAGCCAGCAGACGATCCGACGAGCAGCTATCCTCGGCAGGATTACCATAAGCAAGACGAGCGATCCTGTCTGCTACAGTATTAGATTCTCTGAAAATATGACGAATAGCAAAATTAGAGAAGTGAGAAAGATCAGCACGCGTATCCGATTGTAGCAGCTCAATGTTCCAAGGGCACGACCAATCCCCCAGAAGAGTTTTTACAACCGTTAGGCAGTCCCCTTCGATAAGGAGATTTTGCAGATTTAGTTCTTTAGCCTTCATTACTCCTAAGCGGAGCGCCAAGCCCTCTGCGTAAAGAGCGGATGTGTTATTGCAAGGACCGTTTCTCAAGGCAACAATACCCCCGCTGTCGTTTCCAATAATGAAACTGAAAGAACCGGACCCATCCGGTCTAAAAGACACGTCGAAGTTTAGTTTATAAAAGTTCGGAGGAGGTTTTTGCCACAGACGTTGTGTAGCAGCATTTCGGGCAGAGAGATTTTGATTAGAAGAACTCGAGCAGGAAGAAACTCCACAATCGTACCTTTGTTGAGTGTTTGAATGCAAAGCGTCTTTTGTGGCCGACCAGCTATCACGGGTAGTGTGAATGAACACCGAAATATCATTGAGTCTAAGGTTGAAAGCGGGATCAAATACCATCTTGTTTCTGAAAAACCAGGTACCCCACCAGACAGTAGCTAGTAAAGCCATAGAAGACTTGCCCATCGAGCGAAACAATTGATTTAGAACCATATTAAAATTTTGAAGTGCGCGGACGTTTGCAATGTTTGGAACAACACGATGAAACTTATGTAGCAACGTAGACGTGATATGACAATCCAAAAGAATATGAAAATTCGACTCAACCGTATTTCCGCAGAGGGGGCAGCCGGACGGCACAGCTATGTGCGATCGTTGTAGTCTATCTGTTGTGGGTAAACCGTCCCGTGAGATTTGCCATAGGAAATGTCGGACTTTATGCGGAACGTCCAGCTTCCAAATCCAGTTGCAGCTGTAGTTTGGATCTCCTTTGGCCGAAGGCACAATAGATCTAGCAGATCGAGCAGTAAACCATCCATCTTTGCTAGGACCCCAATAAAGGCGATCCTGAAAGAAGTTGGTCGGTAAATTTGACTGAGTAATATTTGTAATATGGTTGGGAGGAAGAAAACCTGTTAGGTCGTTGTGTAATTTAGGGAGATTCCAAGAAATATCTGAAATTATAAAACGAGCCACCTTCTAGGACAACAAAAGATTTGTAGGGGCCGCTGAGGATAAATCTGACAGAGGGATATCATAAATCCAATTATCGGTCCAGAAATCGACTTCAGAGCCATCCCCAATGGACCATCACAAACCTGGCTTGAAAAGATGTTTGATAGATTGAAGCTTAGACCACTCCCAAGACGTATTACCTTTTCGATTGTATTTAATCAGAGGAGTACCTTTAAGATATTTGATTGAAATGAGACGAACCCATTGGTTGTTAGGTTCAGCAATAATCTTCCACAAAAGTTTCATTTGCAGAGCTATATTCATAGTTTCTGCCTTATACAGGCTAAGGCCAAGACCCCCGGAAAGAGTATCTGCACAGATCTTATCCCAGCTAATCAAGGGTGTGCTCTTGGGGCTTTTATTCCAAAAGAAATCACGGTAAACTTTGTCAAGTTCACGTAAAATAGACGTAGGCAGCAGAAAGGCTTGCATTAGGAAAATCGGTTTAGCACTGAGATTTGCTTTAATGAGAACGTTTCTCCCTTCAGAAGAGATGGAGGAAGCTTTCCACTTAGATAATTGTTGTTTAGCTTTAAGAATAATGTCAGAGAAAGTATCACGGTTTACACGACCATTGATAATGGGACAACCCAACTACTTTTCCAGATTATTAGTCTGAGGAATGCTAAGAGTGTTTGTGACAGTAATGATAGCCGATTGCGAGGTATTAGGAGATACCTGGAAGCTAGATTTATGGAGATTGACTTTCTGCCCCGACACGAGACAAAACCTTTGGATGATAGCATTGACACGAAGACACGCAGTGTGCGTTGATTTTGTGAAGATGATGATATCGTCAGCAAAAGCAAGGAAAGAGATCTGAAGTTGACCCTTCCCAAAGGAGAATCCCAAATCTTTATTACAGCTCGCCTCACGATGCAATGTGCGTGCTAAAACTTCAGCTGTTAGAATAAACAGGAAAGGAGATAGAGGATCACCTTGGCGGAGACCCCTAGTTGGCACAAAAGGAATGGATGGCTCATCATTAATCAAAATGGAATAAGAGACCGTAGTAACGCATTCTTGAATCCACTTAATGAATTCAGCAGCGAAGCCGAAATTTGATAAAATGCTGAATAGGAAAGGCCATTCAATCCGATCGTAAGCCTTTTCCATATCCAGTTTAATGGCTATGGAGCCAGTTTTTGCTCTAAGAGACCTAAAAGAGTGAAACAACACTTTTGATTTCAGCGTTGGTGACGCGTACAGTGAGTATGATATTATCATCATGCGTGATTTCCGGTGAAAGGACATCAAGATCAGTTGAGATAGATAGTCCTGGGTCAAAAGAAGACCTGAAACGCGATTTGAAATCAGAAACAAACTCCTCTTGGATGAGTCTATTATCTGTAATACCAAAACCATAACTGTTTAAGATAGTTTTGATAAATTTTTTCTTTCGTTTAGACGAAGCAATACGGTGGAAATAAGAAGTGTTTGAATCGTTCAGCTTCAAATGTTTAACCTTAGCTCGTTGACTCCGGTATCGTCGTTGGAAATCTAGCAAATGCTCACGTTTATTAATTAATCTCTTCTGCTTAAGAAGATCAGATTGAGAGCCCGATTAGAGCAGGGTATTTTGTAATTTGAGTAGTGCCTCGTCTGTTATCAGTATTTGACGATTAATGTTTCTGAAAGTAGATTTATGCCATCTTTTGGCAAGAGTTTTAAGAAGTGCAGTTTTCTTCACTAAATTGAACATATGGGAACCCACCCGGCTTAGACGCCATGCTTGTTTCACAACATTGGTAAAATCAGGTTTGGTAGTCCAAGCCAGTTCAAATCGGAAAGGTCTTTTGTAATTATTATCTTGAGTTCTGAAATCCACTGAAATAGGGGCGTGATCCGAATAGGTAAAAGGGTGAATCTGAACTCTTAAGGAGCTAAAATTCAAAAGTATTGAATTATGTGGAAGGAACCAATCCAATTTCGCGAAAGAATTATCTGGTTACCCTAACTTCTTACGACGCCAGGTAAACTGGCCTCCAAAGGTTGGAATCTTTACCGCAATTGTCGAATTTGTTTGTGTATTGAAGTAGTCAAAATGAATAAACCTGTGTTGTATAGACACTAAGGTAATCTGACCTGCTGAAGGAGGCAAATCCCGCCAAAGGAGATAGACCCCTCCAGCAAAGCCCACCGAAGGATCGAAAGCAATGTTTGTAAAACCGCATTTACGCCAGAGATTGTCATTAGGTGGCAAACTAGCTTTTGTTTCAAGTAGGGCTAGAACATTTATATGGTTGTTACGACAGAAGATATCAATATTCGTCCAAAAGTTGCGTCTGCGAATCCCACAACAATTCCAAGTTGAAATATTCATAAAATAACCGATTTGTATGGTAACCGATTGTAAACTAACTTTTGGAAGATGGGCAGCGAACCTGAGAGAATGATTAGGGAAAATAAATGGTAAAGCACTAATAGAAAACCAAATTTGATGGTTAAGTATAATCGGTAGAAATAGATGGGACGAATATGTGTAAGTGGTGTAACATGTAAAAGACAATCATGAAATGGGATGTACTCCCTATGAAAAAACAAAGTGCCAGGATGTAGCAATAATAAAAACAACTTTTATATAGTAGGCATTTGTATAAACATTAATAAAGAAGCACTTGGAAGTGAAGAGCTGCTTGCCACAGTGGACAACCTTAGTAAGTGGTAAATTAAATTCAAACCCCATTATCAATTGTACACTGGTCCTAAAAGCTGTGTAAGGAGTTGATACATATTTAAATGTCCAAGGTACATCCCATTTGTGGCGCAAATACTGAAAATATTGTGCAAGCCTCAAAACGTAGCCGGTAAGCTGAAAATATTTTATTTGATGGGGTGACAGCAAATGAAAAATGATTAAATACATTACATTATCAAAGGATAGGTAATAATAATATAGAAAGTATGCATTAGTTTGAGACAATCGGGCATTCATCCGATTATAATACTGCAATTGGCCACAATACGTAGGAAGGTTTCTGTACGCCTTACAAGAAGAGTGGAATTTTATCTGCTGGGGTGACGGCAAATGAAAATTGATACAATACATTACAGTATCAAAGGATGGGTAATAATAATATAAATTATTACAAATTGATTGTAGATTATGTCATAGCAATTTGCCATAGTTAGTACTGTGTTCAAGTGTAAGAAGAGTAAGGACCCTATGTGGGTATAAATTTCTGGATATATAAGATAAATGGGCTTGTAAGCCTTGATTGTGTACTGTTTTTGGTGTATAAGCTGTTGCATAACATGCAGTAAAACTTCTAGCAGGAAGAATGTGTTCAGGGAGCAAGTCACAGAGATAGTTGACATGTCCAGCCAGCAGCAGCACCAGCACAAGATCAGCTGTACGAGCAAGGCGGACACCCAGAAGGCTTAAGCAAAAGGATATTGCCATGCCCAAGTAGACAAAACGAAAGCAATGAAAATTTCACAAAATCAGTAGGGCTGCATTTGGGAGATCTCCCATTAGTTTTAGCCGGTGAGGCTATAAGTATCAAGTGCACCACCACCTGGCACCGGAAACCTGCAAAAGAAGACACCCCCATGCACCACCTTCGATGGCAGTGGACCACAACCCGATTCAAAGCTAACATGTCAGAAAAAACGGAAACACAGTAGCATTCCGAACTAACAACATACATGACAGAAAAGCAGAACTCAATTTTTAATTGGCTTGTGACGCCATAGCGCTTCAGTATGCAGCCAGATCTTGGCCTAAAAACGTTTGTAAACATGATAAAACAAGAACCGAGCATCAATTGAAGAACTAGGTGCCAAACATCGAAATCTAAATAGGCGGTCAGCCCAAAAGAAATTAGTTGCAAGTGGAAATGAATCCGATAATTTGTACAAGTAACCTGTGTCGTGGTCACAATACTGGTGAAATGGAGTCGTTGTCGCTTCCAAATCCCAAGGAAACAGAAGAGGAAGAGCCAGCCGGTCCACCGCCCAAACAGCCAGCCAAGTTACGCAGCGACAGCCCTGCGCCCATCCTCAAGCCCCGACGACCCCAACAACGGGTAAACAACCCAGAGAAAGCAGTAACTCCTCCCGGCAGATGAATATGTAGCAGAGTGCAGAAGAAGCAAGCGAGCAGTTGAAGAAATTAGAGGGCTATTCGCCCAAATTCTTTCTGAAATTCATTGAGGATTGTATTTGGAGGGAGCTACCTCCATAAGTGCGGCCTGGGCAAGGCCGGGGATCGGATAGAGCGGCGCTGGGCTGGGTGGCGAAACGACTAAGGAAGGAGGAAGAAGGTGGCGGTGGACGGGGTTCTGAAACCCTAGCGCGTGAGGCGCTTTGTGTTGAAAGGGTGAGGTTTTCATTGAAAAATTAACTTTATTGTTTCTAATAATAACCCATCATTTTTCTATCTTTATCAATTATCTTTTTTTTTGAACAAGAAATATTTTAGCTATACGCAAAACGTACTAGCTAAGAGCATCCTTGCGGATGATATCACGAAGAATCTCATCAGGGGGGAAAACGGGCCGGAGAAGTCGATCCCGATATGAGATAGACGGTCAGCAGCTCGATTACCATCCCTGAAGGAATGGGAGATCTCGAAACTTGAAAACCGTGTCAGGGCATATAGAGCATCAGAAATCAGCATCTCTATTTCGCCGTGGCTAGACACACCTGTTTTAAGGCTTTTGATAATGCTCAGATTGTCGCCTTCTATGCAGATCTGTTCTATGTGAAGATCCAGTACTTTTAGAATACCTCTCCATAACCCAAAACATTATGCTCCAATCACAGATGAGAAAGGGGAGGCACCAGATTCTGAGTACAAAACCCTACCTCGGCAATCACGGATGAGAAATCCATAAGAGCCGCAATTGATAGAGGAAACAGCTCCGTCGAAGTTTAACTTGTACCAATTGTAATTTGGTCTGACCCATTTTGATGTTCGCTTTCTGGCTTTATTTTGTGTCGGAGTGTTAGCCTTGATGTTACTATCCATTTCAAGGTCGTCAATTTTTGTTTTTTCCCAAGTTGACATTTGATTTTGTATGTGAGATGCAATTGTGTTGGGGTTCGGATTATGATTTTCGAATAGGACTTTGTTTCTAAAGAACCAAGTACACCACCAGGTTGTCGCAAGGGTGGGGAAATCCTTTTTTCCCAGGGAGGTATACAGAGCACAGAGAGCTTCATTAGTGGTAGTTGTGGTGTCAAAGGTATTTTGTAGTGTGTTTTTAATTTTTGCGGAGAGTATTTGTAGCGTATGATTCATGCATGGGCAGTTAAATAAGAAATGATCTAAATCTTCGTAGTTCATTTCGCATAAAGGGCAATCTGTGGGAGTGCCAGCTCCACGGGTAGCTAGTTTTACAGATGTTGGAAGTCCATTTTTTGTTATTCACCATAGAATGTTCTTTATTTTCGGAGGCACGTCTAATTTCCAAATCCACGAGGTATTTGATGGGGTATGGTTTTTCAATTTGTGAATTAATTCTATTGCAGAGGCCGTAAAGAACCAACCATTTTTACTATAGGCCCAGTATAGCCTGTCTTGATGTATGTGCTTCGGTATTAGGATTTGGGTAATCATTCTTATTGTGTCATTGCAGAGATTATTGCCAATTGTATCCCTTAGTTTGGCAATATCCCAGTTCTTGTCTGAGGTGATGAATGTGCTGACCTGGAGTTGGTAATTTATGTTTGTAGTATTCGTTGCTTTAGTGATTAGTGGTGCATTTCCAGCCCAGCAGTCTTTCCAGAAATTTACTGAATTCCCAGTGGCTAAACCCCAACGCAGGCCACTTTTGAAAAGGGGAAGAAGGGAGATTAATTTAGACCATTTCCAAGATACGATTCCTTTTTTCTCGTATTCTAGTATGTTTTTGCTATGTAGATATTTTTGGGTTACTAGTCTAACCCACTGGTTTGTTGGTTCAACTAATAGTTTCCATAGCAGTTTTAGTTGTAGGGATTTGTTCATGTCTTCGGAAAGCCGTATACCCAAACCACCTTTGGTATGCGACTTACATACTTCGTACCAGGTAATAAGAGGTCTATGTTTAGGCCCCTTATTCCAGAGAAAATTCCTGTTGATTTTGTCAAGTTCTTTGTGAATCCGTGTGGGTAGGAGAAAGCACTGCATAATGTGTAGTGGCTTAGTCGCTAAATTAGCCTTGATTAGTGTGCATCTACCTGCCTGAGAGAGATTGTTTGCTGTCCATTTTGTGAGTTGTGTTCTGCCAGCATTTAAAATGTCATCAAAAGTTGTATTTGTAACTTTGCTGGAGATAACAGGGCATCCTAGGTATTTCCCTAAGTTAGTTGTATATTCTATATGTAGTTGATTTTGTATGATTGTTTTTGTGGAGTTGTCTGTGTTTCTGGTGGTATAAAAGACTGATTTGTGGTAGTTAATTCGCTGTCCAGAGTATCTACAGAAGTCTTGTGTTATTCTGTTTATTTGGTCACATGCTTTCTTGGTTGCTGATGCGAAAATAATGATATCGTCAACAAAAGCAAGGAATGGGATCTTATCGCAGCTTCGTTTGATAGAGATTCCGAGGTGACTGTTATGAAGTTGTGAATCATGTTGTAGTCCCCTGGCGAGCACTTTCGATACTATGAGAAACAGGTATGGTGACAAAGGATCTCCTTGCCTCAGACCTTTTGAAGGGGTGAATATGTCAGTGGGCTCGTTGTTGACCAGGATTGAATACATGACAGTTGTTATACATTCCTTTATCTAAGAGCAAAATTTGTTGTTGAATCCAAATTTTTGTAAGATTTGGAGTAAGAATTCCCATCTCACCATATCAAATGCCTTTTCCATATCAAATTTAACTGCCCTCCATCCAGATGCTCCTTTTTTATTTTGGAAGGAGTGAAATATTTCATTTGCAATTAGTATATTATCTTGGATTGACCGCTTAGCTATGAAAGCACTTTGAAGCGGGTGTATCAGTTTTAGGAGTAATTGTCGCAGTCTGTTTGCTATGATCTTTGAGATTATTTTATAAATAGTAGAGCAGAGGCTGATGGGTCTGAAGTTAGATGCGGTTTGGGGGTTTTCACATTTGGGTATTAGGGCTATGAATGTATGATTTATTTGTTTTAGGATTCTTCCGCAAGAAAAGACTCCTTTTGTAGCTTTTATGACCGAAGGTCCCACGATGTGCCAGTATTTGTGAAAGAAGCTTGCAGGAAACCCATCCGGGCCAGGAGATTTGTCCTCAGCAAGAGAGAAAACTGCGGTTTTGATCTCTGAGTTTGTAATTGGTTTGGTTAGCCATTAATTGTCTTCACTAGTGATTTCTGTTGTAATATGTTGTAGTAGCGTACTCTGGCCTAGGTTTGTTGGTGTAGCTGAGTACCGGTCAACAAAGTCTGATTTAATTTCACTTCGAATTTGGTTTGCTATGTGAAGAACTACCCCCTCTTTTGTAGTGAATGATTTTATTATATTTCTTTTTCTTCTCCCTGTGGCTACCCGGTGAAAGTACTTTGAGTTTGTGTCCACATTTTTCATGTGTATTCTTTTCGCTCGTTGCCCCCAGTATGTTTTTTGAAAGTTTACCAGTTGGTTGTATTTATTTAGGAGACGTTTATGTTTTATGTCGATGTTTGCATCATAATTGGTGAATAATTGAGTCTGCAGTTGCTGGAGTTCAGTTTCCGTATTTGCAATTTGCGTAAAGATATTCCCGAAAGTTCATTTGCTCCAGTGTTTGCTTTTCCTTTTTAGTTCTTGTAACCTTTTGGTTAGCTTAAATAAATGAGAACCTGTTGGATTAAGCCTCCATGATTGTTTGACCAAGTTTTCATAGTCCTTGTGTTTAGTCCATACTAGTTCAAATTTAAACGGTTGCATGATTGGTATCTCATTTGGAAACAGTTCTAAAGTAATTTGAGTATGATCTGAAGTCGTAAAGGCATGATTTTTTGTTGCTAGGTTTGGCAAAATAGTGTAGATATTCTTGTGTACCAAGAAGGGATCTAGTTTTTCATATGTATTGCTTTCTGTAATTGAGCTTTTTCGCCAAGTGAACTGGTTCCCAGTTGTTGGTAGATCTATCAGATCATGTTTTAGTATGAAATTGGTGAGTCTGTGTAGTCGTGTGGAAGACGGGGTGGGCCCTCCCAATTTGTCCGAATAATGAAGAATATCATTAAGGTCCCCTACAATTATGCACGGATATGGGCTGGCTTGAATAGTTGTGGAGATTTCATTCCAGAACTGGTTTTTTTGATTTTGGTGTGGGGGTGCATAAGCAAATATAATTGATATAGTAAGCTTAAGTCTCATATTATTATATTTGGCCAGAATAAAGCGTTCTTCTAACCTTACTATCTCAAAACTGTCGTTGTTTAGGTGAGAAGATTTCCATAGGAGGCAAAGACCACCGGAGAGTCCTACTGATGGGCAGAAACAGAGATTATCGAACCCAGCATGTCTCCAAAAGGATTCTTTAGGAGGTTTTCTGGCTTTGGTTTCTGCTAAAGCTAAAATTTGGATATGCTCAATTTTACAGGTAGAATCTATTTGTGTCCAGATGTTCTTTCTAGCTAGACCTCTTACATTCCAGAAACTTATTTTCATATTTTAACAATCTTTTGAATAGAGGGTTCTATCGTGTTTGTCATAATCAAATAGATTATAACCAGGATTTTGGTTGCTTGCATTAGTATGTCTCTTGGTAAGTGTAGGAATATATTGCTTAGTTTTATGAAGATGTGGCAACACGATAAGATTTAAATGTTTGTATGGTTTACTTTTATTTTGATATGTTTTGAGGTGATGGTCACTCAGCCAATCAAATGCATTTAGAGGTAGGTCACTCATTAAAGTCATTGCACAGAGATGGAGTAGCAGAATATAAGTGGAGTTGATGATTAAATAATTACAGTACATGTTTGCCTTAAAGATAGGGACATACAAATATTGAATGGTAAGGAAGGAGAGTATTAGTAGGTAGTTATTGTTGTTGTTGCCCGTGCTAACAAACGAGAGCAGCATAAATTGAACACCACCAGTTGTAGCAGAAGGGACTTTCTTGATACATTTAGAAGTGTAGTGTGCTAGTACATATATTCTATGACGAGATAGGACTTTCAAGACAAAGGTGTTCAAGTCCTTGTGTTATGTTTTCAGTACTTTGCATAGCAGATTTGGGGTGGATGCTTCAATGTCAAGTGGTGGTATCAAATTTGTTTGTCCATGGGATCCTACAATGAGATTTTGCTGTTGAAAATTGCTCTACAGTGTACATGAGTATATATATAGCTCAAGAGAGGATCTCCCTCGAGCAGATTCAGTTTGTGCATTTGTGTGTAAAGGGTGAGAATATAACAGAATGCCAATATGTGATAGTAAGACTTGTGTGTGAAAGCTCCCTGATATGTTTAAGTTTTCTGGATTGGTTAGAATGAAGACGGGGTCATTACACCATTTAAAGCAGTCGGATAAGTATAGTAAGAATAGATATGTCATGAGGTAAGGATTTATGAAATAACAACATAGATGCTGATAATTCATTAAAGATAGTGTCAATACAGTGCAGCTGAATCCAGAAAGCAGTAGCTGAAGAAAGCAGATACCCTCCATTTTTGTTCTCAGTTTCCTGGTTAATAAGTGTCTAAGAAAGGAGTGGAACCAATTACATAATCTGGAAGGAGATATAATGTAATACTTGAGTGTAATAAATGTAACAGCAAGTTCACTTATCATGGAAGCATTATGCAAGTTCAGCTTATGAGTACTTATAATACTGTGAGCAAAAATGAAAGTTGATCGACGTCCCTTGTAGTAGTTTTGAGCTGTTCGTCTGAGCTTTGTGTTATTGATTAGGGATTGGTTGAGCTGTTTGGTGGTCCTTCCGCCAAGAAACCCGATATGGGAAGTTGTAGAAGGAGGAGCTTGTTGATCCCAGTTGAGGCCTTCAAGTCTGCCAAACCAAGAGGTGGGTTGAAACAGTTGAAGTCCTTGTGTAGGTACCTGGGCCATGGTCATGCAATGCTCGAGTGAAAAGGACACTCGAGCAAGATTAGCTCTGATGTCCATAGTTTTTATCATATAGTTATAAATGCAGAGATTGAAAGGTGACATAATTATAGTAGACATATAAGTGTAAAATATTTGTAACCATGAAGTCTCTTGTGTTTTGGTTTGTGGAAGAAGCCAGATTAGGTTTATCAGAGAGAAATTGAGATACATGATATGATATTGTGATCTAAGTCAAAGAAGTTGTGCATTGAGGCTTTTCTCTTTTGGTGTATGGTTAAATATAGCAAAACAAGAGAGTAAAAGCTTCATCAAGAAGAAAGTTAGAATTGGGTATTGCCAACAAGAGAAAGCAAGTGAGAATTGGGTCCCTAGCAGGGTGGAGTCGGTTAAAAATATAACAAACGAGAGAAAGGAGAAACACATTACAAAAGCAAGGATCAAGTAGAAAGAGAGATAGGTTCCAAACTGGTTTGTAGACCTCATGTAATGTGTAATTTTTATAGCCTCCAGACTGCTGCTAAACTCGAAGATAGCACTAGTACTTGTCTTGATAAATTCAGGAATATGGTGGTTTGGGCCTTCAAAGATGTGTTGCTGCCAAAAGGAATAGGCATGAGGAGGGGTTAGGATTAGTATGATCAAAATATGTCTAGTTGCCTTGCTATTAATCTTTTTTAGTATAATATTTGAATGAGAAACAAGAGGGGATGACGCCTTGAGAGTTGAGATCATTAGTATGATGATTTATGTTTAATGATGTATGATTGATAAAAGCAAGGAAGATGTAATTAAAATTAGTCCAAGCAGTTGAAAAAATCTGACTTCGAGTAACCAAATCCTTAGTGGATTCCAATGCATATTTGATCAATCTAGTAATAATTAAGATGCACTTGTGGATGAACTTGTTGAAATATCTCTTGAATACTGCAATAGCAGGCCAGGCAAGTTGTGCTTGGGAGGAAACCCAAACTAGTTTAGTGTAATAGTTAATAAACATAATATTGTAGCTCGTACGAAGAAAGTGACAGGGAACATCAATATACGAAGCTAAAATATTGTGAATAAAAGTATGAGTTGGTGGGTTATAATAAGTTGAAAGGAGATGCATATCAGTGAGAGAGTGCTTAACAAATTCAAGATAATCATGTTCATAGTAAGTAGCTAATCGAAACCAAAGTTTCATTGTTCTAGAGATATAGTAAATGGTTAAATCAGAGTGAGGAACAAACTGACACCAAAACATCAGTCGGTGTACAACCAGCCCACGCCACTCTAATGTGAGTTTTGATATAATTTTAGCCACATCAATCGGAGCCCCAAGGACACGATCGAATAGAAGGCAGACAGAAGGTAATGGTTTGGTTTGGGTTTCGCATTTCTGCTTCCCAGTAGGTGATGATTTGGTTTGGGTGTAGCACGAGTGCCTCCCAGAGTGGTTAAGATTTGAGTTATTTTCCGAGGAGACGCCGTCCCCATAGAAAAGTATGATGTGCAGAGTGTAGAGAGAGTGAAGTAGTTCATACCAGGTCGGTGAAGAGCGAGCAAAACGAAGGCGAGAAGGCAACCGTCCATTGCGGAACGGAACTCGACGTCAAACAGCAACTAAGAGGAGAGATAGACAGCTTGCGATTTCGAAGAAAGCACAAACCCCAAACCCAAGACGCCAACCAAAGCGCCAAAGGGGAAGCCAACTCAAATCGAAAATCAAAGAGGATCTCCAGATCCAGTACCAGTGGGCTTTAGATGGGAGAGTAGGAGACGGATTTAGCCACAATGGCCGCCGATAAGCGCACATGAACGAAGAACACCATGAAGAAAGGCTAGAGTTTGTGGGCACGATCGAAGAAAACTCGATCGAAGAACACATGGCCGATGATTTTTGAGGTTGATATGAGGAGAATCTCTTCATTAATTGAACTTGATGTAGAAATCTCAAAAGGAAGAAGAGGATCTGGGCAAGAGTTTGCTAAAGCAATTGATGTGGGGGGTCAAATTTTGGGGGCGCGTGGTAGTTTCTTGAGAGCGCGTTCTTTTTGGGTAATTGGGGTTTTTTTGCTGTGGTTAATTACACTCACCTATCTTCTTTATCAATTATCTTTATTTATCTTCCTTTTTGAACAAATAAATCTTTATCATTCATTCTATCTTTTTGGATTAAATTGAATATATTTTTATATATAACGGCCCAGATTTTAAAATCCAGGTTATGTTTAGAGGAAAGAATTATCCCTCTGCCAGATCTTGCAATCCAAGTACGAGCTGCTTATTTATCAACTTCAAGTTATAACCCTGTTTAAGTTTTAAGGATTTAATGATATAATTCAAGAAAAAGGGGATTTCAAACCCTCAAAACAATCAAAGAATCCAATCATTATTTGTGCTTTCGCACGTGAACCTGTCCTAATTTAACTAGTCAAAACTCAAAAGAGATAAAACGAGTTTAAATCAATGTAAATACAACGTGTTTCTAAATGACAACTTGACCAAAACATTTGTAAAGTCAAGCTATAATAGGTGAAGTCTTCTTAACACTCTTGTCCCGTGAGAAAACCCCGCCATAGAGCAAATCAGAAAGCAAAAGGGAGCGGGTACCTGAAACTATACCACAAGTCAAGGTCGAGCCACTCATGCGGGACCGGAAGTCCTCGCTGAGGTCATAAAATATGCCTATACCTAGAATAAAGGATGACTAATGCAGTACAAGATTTAAATCACATAAGCATGCTTTGACAGTTATAATATGCGGAAAAACTGTAAAGGACCCAAGACAATGCCAAGTGGCATATCCCTCTCCTACCTCTGCACCTCTTCCCCTTAGTGCAGAGACTGGCCAGTTCGGTGCTATAGCATAGCAATTTCCTCGTGGTGGTGCACAAACCACGACATCATCATATCATATCATCTCATCGCTTGCCCGATGGTGCTAGGCTATCATATCATGCTCATATCGACTCGATTGACTCAGGGCAACCCGATGGGGTTGGGCTACCCTATGACCCTAGCAAAGACTCTAGGACTATCACAGATAACGGCCGTTCTATTTCAAACGCATAAAGAATAGGGATGCTCATTCATAAGTGCAAGTCCTAAACATTATACTACATGGCATGCTTTATGCATATGCAACACCTACATACTATATGACACATCAGGCATGAGGTCCAATCACTTGAGCAAGCCCCGGAGGACTTACCTGGAGTCTTGACATCCAATTAGCCAGCAAACAAGCCACTCAGAGAATCATCCATCAGCAAATAAGCCATTCAGAGAATCATCCAATCACACTAGCAAGTAATAAGCAAAGAATAGCTCATCAATACATATTTAATCAATGCACAAGCAGGTTTCCAAGTCTCCACAAGATTCAACAATATTTCAATTTTAAATAATCTAACATTAACATCATGCCCATCATTCTCAATTAACCTTGTTCCCCACAAGTATGAAACTAAGTTCAAAGCCTCACCCAGATCATCACTCAAAAATCTTACTTTAGATCAAGCTCTAGTTTTCTTAAATCATTGCTCATAGATCATCAAACATCGAATAACTAAACAATGATCTTATCTATCTAATTAATTTATCCATACACATATAAAACACTATATTCAAAGAGTAACCAAAGTAGATAAAGGTCTTTAGAGATCTTTTGTAACTTTGATTGTAACTAAACAACTCAAGGAAAGTCATAAGTCAACTCCAACAAGATTAAAAGCACAACAAGTTCTCAAGGCATATCGTATATCATCGTATACACTTAGTCATATCTTAACTACTCTTAGATACATAAGGTATCGGTTTCTATGAGGAAGGTCTAGTCTCATTCTCATCTTTTACTCCTAGTTTATGATATTATCAAAAATCAAACAATTAACTAAATAGGTCCGAGTCATACGAACCAAAATAGCTTCACCAAACTCAACTATTCCAATAAACCAATGAAATTAGTTATCTTGTTCATTTACTCGATAACTTCACTAATGACCAGTTGAAGCTATTAACTACATCTCAAGGATAGTTCACAATTTATTCAATTTATAAAACTAGCCAATTTATAGGAATCATCCGTTTAATGTTAGCCCAAACCGAAAAAAAAATCAATCTATAATACTAGAATTGATGTCTCGTCATATTACATCATTTTACGGGCATCTAAACTTACATATCTATCTCACTTTCATTTTTATACCCAGTTGATTCACTTTATTCCTTACTTCCAATTTATCTCAACATATTCACTGGATAGTTAGTCCATTTTCTCCTATAATCATAATCCAAGAATGCTCAGAGCATAATAGCAATTTATCAATTAATCAACCACCTTATTAATCTAAGTTATTAGATCGACTCAGCCACTTAACCACAAACACAACGGGTCAACACAGTTAAGAAATTCCAATCAAATCAAGTCAGAATAAACTCAAGTTGGTTCCATAATCCAATAAACCAATTTATTTCCGGATTTAAACATTTTCTACAAGATATAAACATCAATGATAGTTAGTCCAGGAGGTTATACCCAATCCCGACGAAAGAAGCGAGAGGCTTAGAGAGAGGTAGAGGCTGAGCAGGAATCACAGCTTCGAGCAACGATTACAATAGCGGGGCAGCTGCTCGGAGGACAAAGGAGGAGAAGGAGGCCTGAGTTCGCTTCCTCTGCTGGCTTCGAATAAACAAACCGGAGATCTGAGCGGCCACGGGAAATGACATCGATATAGGTGGAGGTCTGACCCACACCTCCTTGGTCCTCCGTTTGATGTTCCGTGTTGGCAGCTCGAACACTGCGTGATGAATGCGAGAGCACAGAAGAGAGGAAAGGGCAGACGGAGGTGCTCCATTGACGGCCTCGACTTCGATTCCAGGCCCAGTTGCGGTGGCTGCTAGCACGAGCGGCGACACTCATTCCGGTCAACGACGACTAGTGAGTCGAGAGAGAGAGAGAGAGAGAGAGAGAGAGAGAGAGAGAGAGAGAGAGAGAGAGAGAGAGAGAGAGAGAGAGAGAGAGAGAGAGAGAGGTGACGCCATGGGGCTCCTGGTGCTGTCGGCGGCGGGAGGAGGAGAGTGAAGCATGAGGGATGGAGGAGATGAGAATGAGGGCAGCCATGGGCGGGGCGCTGTGCTCAGATCTGTGAATGAAGGCAAAGGAGGATGGCAACTGTACAGTAAAAAAAGGGGCGGAAGTGGGGTTTATATACACGGAAAATTAGGGTTAGTTTAGCTTATGAAAATTATAAAACTATCCCGTTATTTCTTCTTTATAAAAATTTATACCCCATAAAATTATAGAATTCATCCCAGCAAATATTATTTAAATTAAAAGCACCACAATATTAATCTCGGTATTAATAAAAATAAATAAATAAGTTAATTTAATGAAAGTATTATTATTATATATTTTTTTTTTGAATTAAAATTTTCGAAATCTCAGAAATTTTAAATTAAATCATGATTCATAAAATTATACTCTAAATTTTCGGATCGTTACATTATAATAGTCCCACTTATTTTTATAAATATTCAACCTGATATTTACATAGCTAAAGATTATTGTTCACTTTTTTTACTTCTTTCGATTTTAATTTGTCATATTATCTATATTAAACATAATTTTTTTAAATCTTGAATTAGTATATTGAATATTTTGTAACTTAATTTAATCTTTTATTAAAAGCTAAATAGTGAATACCTACTATATAGTAAGAAAAATTTTGAAGACACAAAATTTTATTTACCAAAAACCACATATCATCATATGGGTTCACCCTAATTGCATCGACAATAACTCAAATGAATAGTTTAAATTAATAATTATTTTATATTCAATAAGATAAAATTTTATCTCATAATCTTTAAACCCTAATTCTACTTAATCTGATAAACTCACATTCAGAATTAAAATAAACATTATTATAAGAAAAACTATAAAATGACCCATGATTGATTATCGTCTAAATATTATTAATAAAAATGACATAATAATTTGACAGATATTTTGACATTATTCTATGACTTTGTGTTTTATTTTTTATCTTAAAACATTTTCAAGGCTTTGATTTATTTATTTAAGAAAATTTTAAGCAAACTAATTTAAATCAAACATAATTTATTTATCTATATATTTTTTATATAATATGATATATTGATTGTTATATATATATATATATATATATATATATATATATATATATATATATATAATATGTTGTATATTGATCTGAATAAAACATACTCTTAATTTAGTTTATTATTAATAAAAGATCTAAAGATTTCAACCAAATTATTATAACCTTTAAATTTCAGAAAAAATGTAAATGAAACAACATTTTGTTTATTAAGAAACCGCACAACGGGCGGGTAAAGTACTACTAGTATATATAATAATAAAGCAGTTGTTTAAGATGCCACATGTCGGATTTTCTATAAAAATAGGCTTACGTGTCAGCTTAATATCAATCATGATCCCACTTTAATTTAATTATTTATTTTGATTGATTAAAGATAAATGGTGGCCCACATTATAATTAATTATAATTAATCATTTAAAAAACGGGCAACTGTCCATCCCTTTTGCCTTCTTGCGCGACGCCTTCCCCATGCCTCTGTACAGGTACGCCAATGCCGCTGCCCCCCATGCATATCCCCCCGTCGCAGCATGGTCTCTGCACATGTAGATCAATGGCACACATATCCTATCCTTCGACTTGTCCATCATCAACATCGAAGATAGACAGTACGCCAACCACAAGGTCGCGACCCTATGGTGACCGACCCCATCCTCAGGGAGGCCTGCATCGATGTACTCAGTCATCTTGGCTTTCAACGTAGATTGTGGGATCCCGACCCACCACCCACCCAAAGCTCTCCGCCACCCACTGAGAGGCCCCGATCACGTCTACGTCCATCGCCACCTACGCACCATCTATAGGTAGCGCAAACAACAACTGCACATCGTGGAGAGTAATCGTCATCTCACCCCACTCGAAGTGAAACGAGTTCGTCTCCGGGTACCACCGCTCCACAAAAATTTGCAACAACACATGGTCAACGTGGTTCCAACTGAAATCGAACAACCCTAGCAGCCCGCTCTGCGCGACTAAGGGAACCCAGATATCCCTTGCGTTGTCTAAGGCCTCCTGCAACCACTCAATCACCGTACCCCGTCTATGCGCGTCGAACTGTACCGGTGGGTTGTCCGGCGCCGCCCAAATCTTCCACGCCACATGAGCCCCAAAGCTCAAAAGTAATGACCTATCGTCAGGCTCCCCTCCCCCAAACGGCCCCTCCGGGTCATCCTCCTCGAATGAACTAGCTCCGCCCTGCTCTCCACCATCGTTGTCCTGCTGCTCCTCTCCGACCGCACCCTCCCTCGCAGTAGACTCAAACGTCCTCGCTTCCCGGGGCCCGCAAACTGAACCCGCCTCCAAGGACCGCACCGCAGGGTCACCCTAGGATTGTCTATAACGTTCATCAAACCAGACTTCTGGGTGCACTGCCGGCACCGGCCTTGGAGGAGGATCCATCGGCAGCAGATCTTCTATGTTTGCCACCTTCGCTCGAGGAACATCCAGACAAGCCTGTAACTCTCCCACCAACTCGCCCACACAGGCATGGTCGGGCTGGTCACCCTCCACAGACATCTCCGAATCCACCACTGCATCAACACTCTTCAGCTTCTTCGCAAACTTCCCACATGCAGAGGATGAAACAATTTGTCCACAAATCCAATCTCCTTCCCCCGCACCCTCGATCCCACGCTTACGATTTTCCTGCAACTCTGCTACAAATTTGTTCCTCGCATGTCATTTCAATCGTTCTCATTAATTATAAGATTTTTTTAATATTGTAATTTTTGTACTTACAATGTATTTGACTATGTTTATTATAACATTTTTCAAAATTGTAATTTCTGTATTTGTAGGCTCTAATTTTTAATCGAATTCGATTTTTCGTTACGCATATTTCATTACAGTATAACTTTATACTTTACTTATACTTTATGTATCTATAATTTCTGACGAATATTTGAACTCTCTACTTTCGTACGACTACAATATTCATATTCAACCGAATAAGTGATTCTTATTCTGAAATAATTGGTGATACTTTAACATTAAAATCGTGCATTATTTATATTTTAACGACTACCTACTTAACTAACTTGTTCTACTCTTTCTTCCTACATTTTGTATATATAAATAACACATATCAACATATTTTTTCCATACATTACGCTTTAAATAACACATATATATATACTCAAATAATTATACTAAAAATTAAGCATGATTTCATAGTACTAAAAACTTAAAGGGTAAAATAATACTTACCTCCGCCAATACTGCTTTTCTTGCTCGCGGATGCAACACGCTTTTCCCTTCCGTCGCCGTCGCCCTAGCCGCCTCCACGGCCGTCGCCCTCGCCGCCTCCTCCACCGACGCCCTCGCCACCACCTCCGCTAAAGCCCTCGCTGCCTCCTCTGCTGAAACCCTCGCCGCCGCATCAGGCTCGACCCTTTCCTCCTCCGCTGCCCTCTGCAGCGCCCGATCTTCCTCCACCGACATCTGCATCTCCGCAATCGCCGTTTCAAATGTCACCTCTCGGACCGCCGGCCGAATCCCTTCTCCGCCCTCTTCGTCCCCACCCCCATCACCGACCAACTCCCCGCCGGCCGAATGCCTCCCCGATGCCAGCTCCTACCTGTCCTCCACCTGCCCCGCCTCTGTCGGCCTCTCAATTTGTACCGATCTTGCCACCTCTGCCATCACCCACACCTGCGCCGCTGCCCTGTCCATCTCCGCCCCCTCCATATGTGCCCTCTCCCCCGTTCCCCATTCCAACTCCTTCAATAGGTCCTCCACTGTCAACTCGCCATCATCTACCATGGCCACCACCGGATCGCACGACACTCCACCGCCGCCCTCGCCTCTGGACGTCCTCTCTCCGCTGGGCCTTTCATCCGCCATTTTGTTCTCAAAATAATCTCTCTCGCCCTCTTTGTCGGAATAATTCACCGTCGTCGCTCTCTTCGTCGGAATCGACGTTCGAAAGACTATACCCGATTGCGAACGGTTACAACTCTACAACGGTTATAACTCGATGTGAAGTCTTTTCAAATTTCAAATTGGGATATACGCAACTCGATGCGGAGTCATTTCGTATTATGTCGCGTTTGGTTACATTTCCAAACTGCTCCACAATCACTTGTGTAACTAGTTCCACAAGGCCTTGCAGAATGTTTGTCTAGGGCCGCTTAGGGCGTGTTTGGCTCGATGCCCTGTGATGTCTGCAAGTGGTTGCGGAGCTTGTTTCGCACGTGGTTGCGAAGTTTAGTGGTGTATCTAGTAAAAATTACCGGTGTATTTAGCTTTTCCGTATAAATATGACAAAAAATAAATAAATAATTAACTAATATATATACGTGAAAAATATATACACCGCAAATCTCCACGTTAATTACGACGTGCATGCACGTAAAAAGCAACGTGAATGCACGTAAAAAAAAACGTGCAAGTTGGATGGGGACACAACACATATACGTGCAGGCACGTCTTGGTTACCTTGCCTGCACGTCGTTAAGAACGTACAAAATGTGCACGTCCAAAACGACATGCAATCTGCACGTCCAAAACGACGTGCATGCCCGTCTTTAAAAAAGCCAAAAAACGTGGCCCTTCGTCTCCCATTCCACACCGGCGCCGAGAGAAGAGAGCGATTCCAGAGAGAGAGAGCTTTCGAGAGAGAGAGAGATAAAGAGAGAGAGCACAGAGATGGAGAGAGAAATGACGGAGCACGCCATCGACATGGAGACAGAGACGGAGATGGTGGTCCTGACGGCGGATCTTGAAGCCGTGTGGGGTAGCGAGGTCGGGGCGGCCGTGGTGGCGGAGGGTGGAGGTGTGGACCAGGAGGGCCTTGCGCCGGCGATGGAGGAGGTAGTGGCGCCGGAGGTGGTGTCGCCGGCGGTGGTGGCGGCGACTATTGAGGTGGTGGAGGAGGAGCCCGAGGCGGTGGCGACACGGGCACTATTACCGCCACGGAACCGGTGTAGGGAGGTTTCGCCCGTCCCGACCCCACCGGTATTTGAGTTATTTAAATATTTTATTTTATGTAGTTTTTAATTTATATTGTTTTTATTTGAGTTATTATGTAGTTTTTATTTTATTTTATATAGTTTTATAATAAAGTTTTTATTTGATAATGTAGTTTTATAATATAGTTTTTATTTAATAATATTGTTGTATAAAATAGTTTGGCTATAGTTTTTATTTAATAATATAGTTTTATAATATAGTTTATATTTGATAATATAGTTTTATAATATAGTTTTTATTTAATAATATAGTTTTATAATATAGTTTATATTTGATAATATAGTTTTATATTATAGTTTATAGTTGATAATTTAGTTTTATAATATAGTTTTTATTTGATAATATAGTTTTATAATATAGTATTTATTTAATAATATAGTTTTGTTATATGTTTATAGTTTGTAGTATATAGTTGATAGATGTTGTATTTTTTAGTTTATAGTTTTTATGTTATTATATGTTTATAGTTTTATGAGTATATAGTTTTTAGTTGTTATGTTATTAAAAGACTTTAAAAGACATTCAAAGACCTTAAAAACATATTAAAAGACTTTAAAAGGCTTTAAAACACATTAGAAGAATTTAAAAGAATTGAAAAGACATTAAAAGACATTAAAAACATAATAAAAGATATTAAAGACATTAAAAGACTTTAAAAGACATTAGAAGAATTTAAAAGAATTGAAAAGACATTAAAAGACATTAAAAACATAATAAAAAACATTGAAGACATTAGAAGATATTAAAAAACTTTAAAAGACTTTAAAAGACATTAGAATACATTAAAAGACATTAAAAGCATATTAAAAGACATTAAAAGACATTAAAAGACTTTAAAAGATATTAAAAGCATATTAAAAGACCAAAAACATTACAAGGATAATCGAATCATACAGTAGATTAGCATAAGTCATGCAAGAAGTAACATAATCTTAAACATTTCCTAATAACAAGCGACGAGACTCTTGAGGACTGACGGTACCTTTCGGGTTGTTCGGGGGGGGAGACCGGGCAGCTGCGAGTCAGCGTAGGATAAAGAGTGGGGGTGATGATATTGTTGAGGGAGGCGATGAGGGGGAGACGATACCTATTATTAGGGAGGAGACGTTGACCCATACAGTAGATGAGCTGCTGCTATCTGCAGAGGGCGCCCTGCCGATCTCGGAGAGCCCCTGGTACGACGAGGACGACAGATTCTGGAAGGGTCTGCCTGATTTCCGTTCATCTAGTGATCCGTTGTTTAGGCAACAGCTGTGGATGCCATCTCAGGATGTCCTCGGGGAGTTCATCACTGATTTCCGTGCGGATAGACAGGCGGAGCAGGTGCCTCCCGCCATCCATGAGGCTTCTACTTCCGCCGTCCCTGAGGATTCGACTTTTGACATCCATCACGCTTCTACTTCCGCCATCCATGAGGCTTCGACCTCCGGCACACCGGCACCGATATCGTTGGGTTCTGCGGATGACACGATCCCCGACGTGATAGAGGAGAGGCAGGAGGGGCAGCATGAGGAGAGGCAGGAGGAGGGGCAGCAGGAGGAGAGGCAATAGAGGCAGGGGGGGCAGCAGGAGCATAGGCAAGAGGGGCAGGAGGAGGTACGCGGTGCGGGTGATGCACCCATCCCTGCGCAGCCTGTTGGACCGGCTGCGCAGGAGGCAGACGATTTGCCTCCGGGCACTCTGCTTGTCTCTTATAGGCACCACCGAGCGTATAGGGTTTACAGGGATGGGACTGTGGATCTTCCGCTGTTGAAGATCCACCATCGGGTGAGTCATCTAGAGGCTTTTCACCCGTATGTGTACGAGGGCTCGATGACCTGGTGGCAGGAGCTCATTCCTACCGGCATCCTGCAGCTGCGGTCTATGCATTGGGAGGGTGTGGACGCGCAGCTGGTCACAGCATTCGTGGAGCACTAGCATCCGGAGACCAGCTCCTTCCATTTCCCATGGGGAGAGATGACCATCACGCTGCACGATGTAGCCTGCTTGCTAGGGCTGCGGATTGACGGACAAGCTTGCTTGTCAGCCTTAGCCGATGTGGAGCTGACGGAGGGAAAACCTGTCGTTGATCCGTCAAAGAAAACTCAAACCTATAACTAGTATAGCAATAAGTAAGAGGTCAATCCACAGGGAGATTTGTTGCTCTAGTATGATTTAAATGCTGATTTAGTAACCAGATGGGGGGGTGGTTGTGAAAGCAAAGCAAATTAGCAAAAACAGAAGTAAATGGTTGTGATTCAAACAAATGAGAGAAGTAGTTCTACCTACAATTTTCCACTTTATTTGGTTGAAGCGATCCTTGTAACTTCTTCTCGTCCTATTAAGGTTCCTATGAATGCCCTTGTCCCGACCTAATATAGTTACTAGTCCAATCAGTCCTAGCAACCCTTATCAATCGAACAGTCCCTAAAGAAGGATTTAACCCAATTGATAGCTTTAAGTTCAGAGAGTAGCCAAGGTATTTGCAGTCCCTAAAGAGGGATTTAACAACACATCCAACTTCCTACCTATCCAATTAGTTCAATCAGCCCTAAAGGGATAAGTTTGCTACTTAGATTAAGGTTCACAATCAGGAATCTACAAAACCCTAGCAATTCAATTGATTCTAACTAGTTGGCCAGACAAGATAGAACAAAACAATAAATAATCAAGCACAAAGAAGTTGAAGCATTCAAATATAGGAAACAAGGAACGAGAATTAGAAACTCACAATCAATCCAAATAAAGCGTCAAACTGTAGGCAGAACAGATGAGTTTAGTTCCTCATGGAAGACATCGCTCAATCTCTAAATTGTTTGATGAAGGTGGAATGAAAAATGAAAAGTGCTTCCAAACTAAATAACTCTCGGCCTTTTAAAAGTCTAAGCGGAACCTAAAAAATGAAAATAACAAATACTAGGGTTTCACTAATCGAAATGCGGCAGATGACCAATGCGGCGGCCGCAACATAGGTGCCGCGGCCGCTGCACACGTGTTCCATTCAGGCGCCGCTCCAGCTCCTTGCGGCAGCCGCTGCATGTATGCTGCGGCCGCAGCATATGTCCCGCTGCATCATCCCGCTGTCAGAAGCTTAAGGCAGCTCCAATTCCTTGCTCTTCTTTCTTCAAGTCTCCAATATCATGCATCCACATAGTGTTCGAATCTAATTTGTAAAAATACTCACAAATTCGCGCAAAATCCGAACTCTTCTAAAATAATCGTCAGATGCACTTTAACTCTAATTAATTAACTAAATGCAACCTAACTAGCCTAAAAATGTCGATAATGCCTATCTAGGATATGCATTATCAAATTCCCCCACACTTAGCCTTTGCTTGTCCTCAAGCAATGATAGAGTGAACATAAATCAATGCATCCCATAGGAAATCCCTTCAAGTCTCAACCTCATCAAAAAGCAACATTATAGCAAGTGTAACCACAAACCAAGCAAACAAACATCATAGCATGTATACAAGTGATCAAAAGCTTATAAGTAGAAATCATCCAACCTTACCAGAAATATGTGTTTCACTCATGCTCTCATGTGTTTAGGCTTTAAAATACGACTCTTAACTCAATCCAAAATGCACTAAGCTCATAGACATTGACCTCAATATCACCAAATCTTCACCGAATTGCCATTACTTGCGTGACTCAATAAAGAAAAAGAATAAGCAAAATGTGACTTTTTTTTCTTTTGTTCTTTTTTTGTTCTTTTTTTTATTTATTTGTTTTGGTGTTTTCCTTACGTGAGTCGCAAACATGGGTGTCATGAATGGCCCCGGTCTATCAACACCTCAACTTCCTAAAATGAAGTCCACTTGAACATCTTTTGACGCGAGTTGCAAACATGGGTGTCATGAATGAACCCGGTTACTCAATGATCAAGCTTCCTTTCTTAGTGGGTAGTTTTCAACACTGTTTTGCGTGAATCATACACATGGGTGTCATGCATTGACCCGGTTACTATGTGTATCAACCACTACCACTTTATTTCCTAAGTATGCACAAACTAGAACAAAAAGACTCAAGATATAAACATACACCGCAAGCAACAACTATGTGATACTGAAGTCAATGCCAAGAGGTAGCAACACATGGAGAGTAAATCACACAATTGAGCAAAAGAACTATAAACGATTCCAAATAAGGCTAACATTCTCACAAGGGTCATGTTCATAGGATTTCAATCATACTTTAGCTCAATCATACATGCTCAATTATATTTGCAAGGTCATGCTTCATATAAAATAAAGAATATATATAAGGCCAAAACATCCAGAACTCCATGGGATTTATATGATCATGCTGAAATTTAAATTAGAGGACAAACTAAGCCAGATGGGTATTTGAATAACACATATGGATGCAATGCATGAATTTTTTTTTAATGCATAAGTAAACAAAAAATGTAAATTTGAAATGATTCAAAAATAAAAATGTGTGCAGAAATTTAAACATGATCTAACTAAATGCACTATATAAACTAAACTCACCTATATACACTAAATTTTCTTCCCCCACACTTAAATCTTTCATTGTCCTCAATGAAATATCAAAGACAACAAAACTAAATCAAATAAACGCAAGGTGAGGGTAAAGAAAACTAACTGCTCACTGAGGCGGCGATGGCTGGTAGGGTGGAAACTGGGGCCACCCCCAAGCTATAGTAGTACTCCTGCTGCCTCCTCATGTCCTCTATAGAAGAGGCCATATCACGAACATTGTGACCCAAGTCGCTGAGCTCGAACTGAAAGGAGTCCTGGCAGATCGAAAGCTGGTGCATCTGTGCAAACATGTCCTCACGCCAAGTGGACTCATCATAAGAAGAACTAGGCCTAGCAGAAGGGCCTGCAGCAAACTGTGCACTACCCCCATGAGAGTCAGGCATAGGGTGATCATGTGCATCCGCCTGCTCCTCCTCCTCATCAACATCATCATCATCATCCGCATCCGCCAACAGGTAAAAAGCATCATCAGTAGGACCATAAGGAAGGACCCTAGGTAGCCTCAGTCTGTGGACTCCCCCTGGTCCTGCCTTCCATATAAAGCCACTCGCCTCTGAGCCCTCAAGCAAATAGGCCCTCCGCAGCTGGTCCTCCGTGTAAGTGAACCCACCAGACATAGGGACCCCGCTCTGAGTGTGATCAATGAAACATCGGGCGATCAGACTGATCATGCCTCCTAGCCCCACTCTACCTAACGTCTTCCTCTGAATTCGCAGGCAACTGTCCAGAAAGATCTCAACCCAATCCGGAATGATACTGGACTGGGGAGAAAAACTCCATAACCAGGGTAGGTCTCCAGCCGGCACCTTGTTCACATCGCCCTGGCCACTGAAAGCCATTGCCAGGACCTTGTGTACTAACCGCAGACAGGGATGGACGAACTTATAGTTATACTCTCCTCGATGTCCATCAAAAGCGGAGCCCGTCGCTGCATACCAAAAATCGTGTACCTGCTGATCAGGCACGTGAGTAGCCCAATCCTCAGTGGGCTCCTGAGTAATACCAACAGCCGCCCTCAACTGATCAAAAGTGCAATAATAAACCTGGTCCAACATATGGAACTGAACCCGATCATCAGACACCTCAAGCGTAGCGAGAAAATCCTTGGCCAACTCAGGATAAGTGGGGGCGCTATAATTCAGAAAAGCACCTAGGTGTTCGTAGTGGTAAAGGGGAGGTGTATGTAAAATAGGAGAATAAAATAAAGCACAACTAGACTATCTCCCTGTCTCAAACAAATAATACAAGAATCCCCTCCCTTGTAGTAGTAGGGTAATTCAGGATCGAATCCACGAGGAGGTAGGTCAGCGCTTCCTTCGTTGTACTCACGATCAATGCTTTCGACCTCAGCAGACACTCGATATCGAGTATACTGGTCGATATCGACCTCAGTTCTGGTCGATTTCCTAGCGCAGTTCCTGCAGAAGACAAAACAGCAAGTCGACGTCGAGCAGAGACCTCGATATCGATGTTAGTACTCGATATCGACCCTTAAGGTCGATTTCGATGCTTGTCACAGAAACTGTTTTTGTAACCAATTTGTCGGAAAAGGATCCGAAGAAAATAGAATGGAGAGGAAAGATGAACAGAAGCAAAACTAAGACTTTTATGAAGAATTTAATTAATTAAAAGGCTTCCAAAGTCGGGGTTTTATGCCACAACGATAACAATGCAAGTTTCATGCTAAAAATATGAACTTTTATGTCTTTCCGTCAAATAACTTTCGTTATCAACACTTAGGTGATTAGAGGCTTTCGCATAATTCCTAAGAGTTACTATCCAATTCATGAGTAATTCAAGTTCGCAATATGAGTGGCTTTCGCTTCAATAATGCAAATAATGAATCTCCCTAACTTTCGCGAAGGATCATGCATGGGGTAGAAGACGGAATCGCATAAAAGTCATACCTTTGATGCACTTACCTCACATTGCTATCGTCGGGCTCACCCCGACCCTAGAAGTGGGTTGACTACTCGCTCCTCATCATGCACATCATCATCATTGTTATTAAAAGAAAGCTACTTTGAATTAAAATTCCGAAAGAAAGTACAACCGAACAAGCCACTCCGCTCTCGCTTTACAACTCCACTCGGCCACTCTCTCTCTCTCTCTCTCTTGCAACTGAATTCGGAATCTCTAATTGAATATTGAATAATGAATCGAATTTTTGTAAACTCAGCCCTATTGGCTTCTATTTGTAGATGACGATAAGGACTCGAAACCTTATCTTTATTCTCTATGATAAATAAAATAAATAAATAAAAAGTAAAAGCTAAAACTTCATGGTGAAATCAGCCTCCTCATGATAAACCTGATGTTGATGATAGGAAATCTCGACCCTTGGATAGATATTGCAAGCTTTGGATATAATTCTATCAAAATCGGAGTCGAATTCCTCTGCTGGCATGGTCGATATCGACCCTTCCACTCGATATCGACCCCTCCAAAATCTTATCTCGAGCTTCTCCTTCTCCTACTCGACTTCTATCAACTTGGTCGATCTGGCAGCATCGATATCGACCTCCAGACGTCGATATCGACCTCTTCTGTGTCGAGATGCTCTGTTTCCTTTCTGCTCGATTCCTATGTCTCGATGTACTCGATGTCGAGGTCTTCAGTCGATTTCGACCTCTTTAAAAGACTTCGAGTTCTTTTTCCGCTCTTCTGAATTCATCCATTTTCATCCTGTTTTCTGCGAAATCACATAGAAACTCGTGCAAACCCATATATTTGACATTTAAGCATAAACTACACTATTCCCATGATTTCCCACTAATGTGCATGCAAAAGACAACGAAATGAATTCATATGTGCATAGAAAATATGGCAATTTGCGCGCACATCAAACACCCCATACTTAAGCTTGCTTGTCCCCAAGCAATACTCTTAATGGTCATTCAGGGGAAGAAAGTAAACCCTCAACATCATAGATTCATTTTTCATATGTCCCTACAATCAATCGCCATCCTCGAGAAGGTACTTATGTCAACCAAGTCCATGCCTGTGCATAAAAGCAATTTCATACTTATAAAGGAGGTAATATGCAAAAATAATTCTAGCGACATTGCATTAATAATCAAGAGGACTTTCTTCAAGCTTGTGAGAAGTGGATTGGTAAAAGGCTAAAGGTGGGCTAATATTTGGCCATGTGGTGTTAAATCCGGGGAAGTACACTTTCGTTCCAAAATATTCCACATTCCTCCTTCATAATGTCTCACCTTTCTCTCATCGTTCAATGCTTTTTTCACTTTAATGCTTTTACCTCTCTAACCTTAGCACTGCCTTCTCGCGAGTCGCAAACATGGGTGTCATGAATGGCCCCGGATACTTAGTACTTCGGACTCCTCACCTTTGTGTCCCATCTCGCCGAACTATTATCTCAGCGAGCAGGGTCGACCTACCTTTATCTCCTGAGGTGATCGGATTTTTTCTCGCTCATTTAATTTTCCATATTGTATCATTCCTGCCAACAACTTTATAAATGCACAACTCCATATAACTCCAAAGATGTCATCCATTCAAAAAACTTTGTCCCCGGATAGGGTATAAGGTAAAAAATGGACAATATGTATATGTGGAGCAATAATGATCATGATAAGCCTCATATATGGCTTTGTGAATATGCGTAGGTAAGGCTAGGACATGAACTTTGCTTGTATGGAATTTTTATAAAAAATCCTCCATCATCTTATCATGCATATGTCAAAAGCAACTTCAAATTTTCATCTCCTTCATGATTTTCTCAAAAAATTTGCACTTCATTGGGACTTCCCTTAACTAGGCAATCTCATGTTATATCTCTAATGAATCTAATTTTGCATCATAGAGCTCTTTTTTATACTTCCATGACTCTCTCTTTTCCAAAATTTTTGATGGGGGTCATTTAAAATAAATATGCATTAAAATAAATATGCAACCCTAAACTAAGCATGAATATGCAAATAAGCCTTTCCCCCCACCCCATACTTAAAATCTACAGTGTCCTCACTGTATTAGAACTAGGGTTAAGAAGAAGACTTACTAAACCGTCACAAATTTCAGGAGTTGAAGAAGACAGCAGGGAAGGTCGATATCGACCTCTTTATATCGATATCGATGTCTCTCTGATTTCTGCTCGGGCTTCAGGGTGATTCGGCCTCGATCACAAACCCTATCCATGTCGACCTTGAGGTCGATTTTGATGTCCGACATCGATTTCGATGCCTTTCTGTGTGCTTTTCTCTCTCCTGCAATTTGAAAACTAAACACACAATATGCAAAACAATAAAGTGTCTAAAACCAAAACAAAAGTTGTCTTAAAATCGAAACTAAGTCTTTGTTACAAGCTCTAGATTTTTAAGTCGCTAGGCCGACTTCTTCCTTTGCGCTTTTCAAGGTGGCATCTGCAGAGCCCATGTGGCTTGGGCCTCAAATATCACTCCTTTCTTGTCCCGCAGCTGCATTCCCCCGGGATTGATTTGATTCACCGTGAATGGACCTAAGCTCTTATCCTTGAATCTTGTAGGGAACCAATGGTCTTTAGATTTGGCAACATAGACCTTGTCTCCTATCTCATATTGGCTTGAACTATCATCGGATATCCTACATAAACGCACATGCCAAGGCACACCTCTTCCAAATAATGATAAGTCCTTTATTGTAATTGAACAAGAGGAATCCGTACCTTGACTTACCTTCTTCTCAGTCTGTGGCTCAGGTCGATGTCGATGTGCAGAGGTCGATATCGACCCCTGTTGTACACCTGTAGGATCAGTCGATTTGGGGAGTTTTGACTCGATATGATCAGGTCGATTTCGACCCTCAGAGGTCGATATCGAGGTCTCCTCGCCTCTCTTCTCAGCGCTGATGGTGGTCGATTTTGATAGGGTGTGGTCGATATCGACCCTTGACCCCGATTTCGATGCTTCCTCTTTTCCTCCGTCGACCCCATACTTATGACCTGTCACAGAATCTTGAATATTAGTGGTCGATATCGACTTACCTGGGTCGATTTCGATGTCCTGTTGAGCTCCTTCGTTCAAGATTGCTTCAACTTCCTCTACTTGGGCTTCTTTGATGGCTTTTATCTCCATTGGCCCTTGACTTTGCACCGTCTTGTTGAAGGAATACTCTATTACTTCATCACTAATTGTGAGTGAGAGCAATCCTTTCTTCACGCTAATGTTGGCATCGACGGTTGCTAGGAATGGCCTACCTAAAATAATTGGACAAGCAGGGTCCTCCGCTATCTCAACAACTAGGAAATCAGCGGGGACAAAAAATTTGCCTACTTGTACTGGCACATCTGTCACTATCCCAGTTGGAATAACTATGGTATTGTTAGCCATGTATAATCTTGCATCCACGGGCTCCAGAGGACCTATCTTTACCTTGTGCCAAATGGTTAGTGGCATCATGCTAACGCTAGCGCCCAAGTCAACTAAAGCATTAAATTTGAATTGACCTAGACCTATAGCGATAGAAAACTTACCTGGGTCCGCCCGCTTTTGTGGTAGCTCCAACCTGTTGCATTCCTCTGCGATCTCAGAGAGCGATCGCTTCTTACCCAAGATATCCTTAAGGAACCTTACATAAGATGGCATCTCGTGAAGTGCCTCTGTGAATGGTATAGAGACATTAAGCCCTTGGAGCATCTTCACGAACCGTTGGAACTTCTTTTCCGCTGGGTCCTTAGTCACTTTTCTAGTTGGGAATGGCAACACCTTCTTTCTTCCTGCGGCTGTAATGAGGTCGATATCGGCAGCAGTGGGGTCGATATCGACTGGAAGAGTCGATTTCTGTGGTGACGCAGAATTAGGGTCGACATCGACAGGAGGGTCGACATCGATGTCACCTTGGTCGATATCGACAGGGGGGGTCGATATCGACGTCTGTTCTGGCTCCTTCTCCTCCACTTTTTGCTCGGGCGTTTGTAATTGACGCCCACTCCTTAGGTTTACTGCCGCGATATGACCTGTGGTTTTGCCCTTTTGGTTGGGCACAGTGGATCCAGGGAGTGATCCGGACGCTTTGGGCATTGCTTCCGCCAATTGACTCATTTGAGTCTCCATGTTGCGCTTCCAAACGTCGATCTCCCCAAGTCTAGAATTGATGCCCTGCAGCTGAGTATGGACGGAGTTATTGGCTTGTTTGAACTCAGCGTGGTTCCTCCGCATTTCATCAAGGATGATTTGCAGGTCATCTTTCTTAGTCTCCCGCTCAGGGTGCCCTGGTGCCCTATAAGTTGGGGGATCCCTTTGATAGAACCTTTGATCACCCCAATTTTGTTGATTGCCCCCTCCATAGGGGCCTCTCGTCCATTTGACCTCCTCATGTTGTTCCGCCATGGATACTTGCTCAGTATGTGGACAGGCACTGGTGTTATGCCTTATTGAACCACACTCCTGACAAGGTTGATTGTTGCTCAGGAACCTTACTTGCTTTTGAAGGCGGCGTGTTTGATCGTTATGGAATTGTTGCCGTACTTCAGGATCTATCTCCCTAGGAGGCTCATATAGTGGCATAGATGGGGCAGGCCTTGCATCATAGGCCGCAGCAGCCCCATAGGTGTTGTCAAAGTTCACAAGCCTCTCAATGGTCTCCCATGCCTCCGTTGGTGTAAGCTCAATGTACCGATAGGAGGTATATGAATTGATCCTCTCCTTATTCGGCGCATCAAGGGCGTTATAAAAGATCTCTTGGATGACATATGGAAGTTGTCCATGCGTCGGGCATGATCTCAGCAAGTCTTTGAAGCGCTCCCACGCCTGTGCTAGGGTTTCACCTGGCTTTTGTTTGAAAGCCGTGATCCTTTGTCGTAGCATCGCCGTTTTAGAAGGTGGGAAGAACTTGTTCAAGAATGCATCTTTCACCTCCGCCCATGTCCTTAGCGATCGTGGAGCCAAACTTTCAAGCCATTGTAATGCCTTTCCTGCCAAAGACCATCGAAAAGATTTTAGTCGCACATACTCTAGGTTTACTCCATCAGCAACTGTTTCACATAAGTCCATAAAAGTAGAGATGTGTTGTAGGGGGCATTCATTATGTCTTCCTTCAAAAGTATTTCTTTTAATCTCAGATAGGAAGTTAATTTTCAGTTCATAATTGGAGTGAGGAATTATAATGGCAGATTCAGGAACATGAAGGGGCGGATGCATGTATTGCATCGCCGTTTGTGGATACTGATTTAGCCGCTCTTGGGCTTGTCTGCGCGCATCCTCCTCCCTATCAGCACGGGCTCGCTCAGCAGCAGCAGCGGCCCTTTCAGCAGCGATTGTAGCATTGTGGTCCTCGATTTCCTTTCTCAACCGCTCTATGATCTCAGCCTGCGTCTCGTTGTCAGCCATGATGCGAATTGCTTTGTTGCGAAGATGGTAGAAACGTTCAGGCTCGTCAATTGGTTTCAGGATAGGTCCGCGATCAGAACGTCGCATAAACCTGCAAAATAAGCTTAGAAAAAGATCGTGATTAACTTAGGTGGCGATTGATTGCTTCCCCGGCAACGGCGCCAATTTGTTCGTAGTGGTAAAGGGGAGGTGTATGTAAAATAGGAGAATAAAATAAAGCACAACTAGACTATCTCCCTGTCTCAAACAAATAATACAAGAATCCCCTCCCTTGTAGTAGTAGGGTAATTCAGGATCGAATCCACGAGGAGGTAGGTCAGCGCTTCCTTCGTTGTACTCACGATCAATGCTTTCGACCTCAGCAGACACTCGATATCGAGTATACTGGTCGATATCGACCTCAGTTCTGGTCGATTTCCTAGCGCAGTTCCTGCAGAAGACAAAACAGCAAGTCGACGTCGAGCAGAGACCTCGATATCGATGTTAGTACTCGATATCGACCCTTAAGGTCGATTTCGATGCTTGTCACAGAAACTGTTTTTGTAACCAATTTGTCGGAAAAGGATCCGAAGAAAATAGAATGGAGAGGAAAGATGAACAGAAGCAAAACTAAGACTTTTATGAAGAATTTAATTAATTAAAAGGCTTCCAAAGTCGGGGTTTTATGCCACAACGATAACAATGCAAGTTTCATGCTAAAAATATGAACTTTTATGTCTTTCCGTCAAATAACTTTCGTTATCAACACTTAGGTGATTAGAGGCTTTCGCATAATTCCTAAGAGTTACTATCCAATTCATGAGTAATTCAAGTTCGCAATATGAGTGGCTTTCGCTTCAATAATGCAAATAATGAATCTCCCTAACTTTCGCGAAGGATCATGCATGGGGTAGAAGACGGAATCGCATAAAAGTCATACCTTTGATGCACTTACCTCACATTGCTATCGTCGGGCTCACCTCGACCCTAGAAGTGGGTTGACTACTCGCTCCTCATCATGCACATCATCATCATTGTTATTAAAAGAAAGCTACTTTGAATTAAAATTCCGAAAGAAAGTACAACCGAACAAGCCACTCCGCTCTCGCTTTACAACTCCACTCGGCCACTCTCTCTCTCTCTTGCAACTGAATTCGGAATCTCTAATTGAATATTGAATAATGAATCGAATTTTTGTAAACTCAGCCCTATTGGCTTCTATTTGTAGATGACGATAAGGACTCGAAACCTTATCTTTATTCTCTATGATAAATAAAATAAATAAATAAAAAGTAAAAGCTAAAACTTCATGGTGAAATCAGCCTCCTCATGATAAACCTGATGTTGATGATAGGAAATCTCGACCCTTGGATAGATATTGCAAGCTTTGGATATAATTCTATCAAAATCGGAGTCGAATTCCTCTGCTGGCATGGTCGATATCGACCCTTCCACTCGATATCGACCCCTCCAAAACCTTATCTCGAGCTTCTCCTTCTCCTACTCGACTTCTATCAACTTGGTCGATCTGGCAGCATCGATATCGACCTCCAGACGTCGATATCGACCTCTTCTGTGTCGAGATGCTCTGTTTCCTTTCTGCTCGATTCCTATGTCTCGATGTACTCGATGTCGAGGTCTTCAGTCGATTTCGACCTCTTTAGAAGACTTCGAGTTCTTTTTCCGCTCTTCTGAATTCATCCATTTTCATCCTGTTTTCTGCGAAATCACATAGAAACTCGTGCAAACCCATATATTTGACATTTAAGCATAAACTACACTATTCCCATGTTTTCCCACTAATGTGCATGCAAAAGACAACGAAATGAATTCATATGTGCATAGAAAATATGGCAATATGCGCGCACATCACTAGGCCCCCACGAGTAAGCATCTGCTAGGTAACCTGTAACATCCCCAATGCTGGGTAACCTGTAACATCCCCAACCTCTATAATGTCGGAATATCGAAGAACTTCATTTGCATGAATCTCTTCGAATAAAAACTCTCCCAAATCTTCCTCTGTCCTCTAGATAAGTTTCTCAATTGAAGAACCATATCCAGTAGATTTCAAACCTGCAATAAGCAACAATCAACAACTCAGAGAAACAAACCAACACACGGCTCAAATCCAAAAGGACCAATCAAACCAACTCAATCCTCCAAACTGGCGGCGGGGGATGCGGCGGTCGCGGCAAGATGCGGCGGGCATAGCAGGCGGCGGCGGGCGCAGCTTTGGGCGGCGGCCGCAGCAAGGTCGGGGCTGTCTCCTTCAATAGATCAACAATGGCGGCCCGAGTACCCTGGATCTAAACCCGATTCAGCGCGGGGTGAAGGTGGACGGTGAGGGTTGGTTAGGGTTTGGTTGAGGCTTGGTTGAAGAAGGTGATGGATTGGTTGAGAGGATGAAGGTTGGTGGAGGGAGGTTGAAGATGATAATGAAGATGATGAAGGTGACAATGGAGAGGATGAAGATTGGGATTTTGAAGAGGGTTTGAGACTTTGAAGAGGAGAAGGTAATGAGAGTAAGAAAGTGATGGCTAGATCTAGGTAGGGTAAGAAGAAAGGGGATTCTGGTTGTTTATTTTATTTTATTCTTATTATTATTTTTTTTTTTCAGAACTCAGAAAAAAGGGACATGTCACGGGCTCGATATGCGGCGGCCGCTGCATGAAACATATTGTTGCGGGTTGCATGTGGCGGCCGCTGCATTTGTGCTGTAGCTCCTCTCCTTCTTCGATTTGCAAGAGCCCAATTCCGCTCTTTCATGAGTTGTTAGTCCCATTTCCAAACAAAACAAAAGCAAAACAACAAGAAAATCTACCTAATGATGATTAAATGAAAGGGAAAGAAAAACTTACCTCGGGTTGCCTCCCGAGAAGCGCCTTTGTTTCACGTCGTTGGCTCGACGTAATGGTACTCAATTGGCTAAGGTTCCTCCACCAGGGTCACCTATACTAGTCATCTCATTGACATGTGCGGGTACCCTCGGAAGATGCAACTTTCTGTCCAAGCATTCATCCAGCACCATTAGCTTTTCTCCCTGAGGTAATCCTGGGGGTTGTCCTGAAATCGCAAAAGCTTCCACACCATTTGAAATAAGTTTCTCATAAGGTGAAAGTATGGGCTTAAGCGGATAAACATAATTTTCAACACTTGACTTGAGTTCTTCTTTTCCTAAAGAATGCAATTTGTTAGGGGGCTCAAATTTTAAGTAACTGTTTTCCTTAGGAGTCTCTAACAAATCACGAAAATCATTGTTGCGATCAATGTTGTTAGCAACAGGCATATCCAAAGAATTCTCAGGAGAAAGTTTAACATGATTAAAAAGAGAGAACTCTATCTTTCTTCCATCAAACTCCATAGTCAATAAACCCTCACAACAATCAATTTTCGTTTTTGCAGTTTTCATGAATGGTCTTCCTAGTATGATGGGTGTTTCTGGGGCTCCCTGCTCCATATCTAAAACAAAGAAATCAACAGGGAAAAACAAATCATCAACCATAACCAAAACATCTTCAACAATGCCTCTTGGCTTAATCTGTGATCGATCAGCAAGTTGCACTGTAACCCCAGTCTCAGTCAGAGCACCCAAACCCAAAAACATGTACATGTTATAGGACATAACATTAATTGAGGCTCCTAGATCTAGCATGGCTTGTTTGAATCTAGTATTCCCAATTGCACATGGAACTGTAAACATACCTGGGTCTCCACACTTTTCAGGCAATTTCCTTTGCACCACAGCAGAGACATTTTCATTTAAGCTCACCTTTTCCTTCTTTTTCAATCTTTGCTTCTTCTTTATGGTGCACAATTCCTTCAAGAATTTAGCATATCTAGGAATGCACTTAATCAAGTTGAGTAAAGGAATATTTACCTCGCACTTGCTGAATGTCTCAAAGATCTCCTTATCGTTCTCATACCTTCGTGTATCCTTCAGAGCTTCCGGAAAGGGTGTAACCGGCTTCGGAGTCTCCAGAGGTAAGGAAGAAGGAGGAGGAGAAGAAGAAGGAGAGAAAGAAGAAGGTAAAGAAGAAGGAGGGACAAAGGGTGTACCTGGCGGCGGGGTTCCGGCTGGGACCGCGGCTGCGGGCGCAGCATTGTGCTGCGGCCGCTGCTCCCCTGGTTTACCGCGGCCGCTGCATGGTTGCGGCGGCCGCTGCATGGTTGCGGCGGCCGCCGCACCGTGCAGCTGCCATCCTCCTCGTCTATGACTTCTATCTCTTCGTCCATGATTTCCTTGTCGCCCTTTGGTGGTGTGGCAATCAGTTCCTTGCCACTCCTAAGCGTTATTACACTGACATTCTCCCTGGGATTCGCAATCGTTTGTGATGGGAGCTTTCCTGAGTCATTTGCCTCTTTTGCACTTAGCAATTGAATGATTTGACTCATATGATTCTCCAAGTTCTTACATCGTTCACCTTGGTCCAAGACTGCCTGTGCGAGGTTCTTAGTGCACATCTCTAAGTTCTTTGTGCGTTCAGCCTGGTTCATTATGAATTGTGTGAGGGCTTGTAGTGGATTTCCATTAGATGCACTTGCCTGAGGCTGTCCTCCCTGACGAAGGTCAAACTGTTGTTGTGGCCTTACCTGAGGTCCTCCTTGCCGATTGAAAGGTTCTTGGTAGTTCCCATAACCAGAGCCCTGCTGATAGCCTCCATTGTAGTTATTATTGTTGAAGTACCCAGGATTACCAAAGTTGCCTTGCCTAGGCCTTTGTGGAGCAAAATTCCCATTTGTATTCAACTCAACATAAGGTTCTTGCAAAGTTGAGCACATCTCCATAGGATGGAATGGATCGTTGTAGGATTCACACGCTTTTAACTGCTAAGGTGCTCTATTAACTACGAGCTTCTTGATCATCTCTTTCATCTCTGCCATATCAGTCTGTAATGCAGCCACTGGGGCATCAATAACAAGTACACCTCTAGCACGAGTGCTCTTGTTGAACTGCCTAGAGCCCTCAGAGAGCTCCTTGAACACCTCCCATGCTGCCGCTGGTGTCTTATTCAACATGTTTCCCCCACAACAAGAATTCACCGTTCTGCGCTCCTCATCAGTAAGCCCATTAAATAAGAATAGAACCAGATCCTTCTGAGGGAAGCCATGACATGGGCAGCTAGCGCAGAGTTTCTTAAAGCGTTCAAAATACTCATAAATAGACTCCGTTGCCTGCTGCTCAATGCTGCTAATCGCCCTTTTCAAGGCGTTACATTTAGTTGCAGGAAAGTACCTCTCCAGAAATGTTCTCTTCATTTCAGCCCAAGTAGATATACTCCCAGGTGGTAGATAGAAGAACCACTCATTTGCATCATCCTTTAGAGAGAAAGGAAAGGCCCTCAGCTTGATTTGTTCTTCAGTGACATTCTCAGGTTTCATTCCAACCACCACAATATGAAATTCTGATAGATGCTTGTGGGGATCTTCCCCACTCAACCCATGGAACTTGGGTAATAGATGAATTACCCCAGATTTCAGCTCAAAATTCACTCCTTCCCCAAGTGCAGGGAATTGGATTGCCCAAGGGTTGTTGTGCCAAGTCAGGAGCAGTAAGCTCCCTCAGAGTGAGATTTGCGTTGTAAGCCATCTCTGTAGTGCTTTCTCCCTGATCAGAAGAAGATTCGTGAAAGCAATAACGAGTTCCTCGCCTTAAGGCAGAAAGGGATTTTTCAATCTCTGAATCAAACAACAGCAAAGATGGATTAGTAGCACGGGTATGGACCATATAAGATGGTCCACACCAAAAATCAACACCAAAAACACACAAGAATCAATAAACCTCCCCGGCAACGGCGCCAAATTTGACGAAGGGAAAACCTGTCGTTGATCCGTCAAAGAAAACTCAAGCCTATAACTAGTATAGCAATAAGTAAGAGGTCGATCCACGGGGAGATTTGTTGCTCTAGTATGATTTAAATGCTGATTTAGTAACCAGATGGGGGGTGGTTGTGAAAGCAAAGCAAATTAGAAAAAACAGAAGTAAATGGTTGTGATTCAAACAAATGAGAGAAGTAGTTCTACGTACAATTTTCCACTTTATTTGGTTGAAGCGATCCTTGTAACTTCTTCTCGTCCTATTAAGGTTCCAATGAATGCCCTTGTCCCGACCTAATATAGTTACTAGTCCAATAAGTTCTAGCAACCCTTATCAATCGAACAGTCCCTAAAGAAGGATTTAACCCAATTGATAGCTTTAAGTTCAGAGAGTAGCCAAGGTATTTGCAGTCCCTAAAGAGGGATTTAACAACACATCCAACTTCCTACCTATCCAATTAGTTCAATCAGCCCTAAAGGGATAAGTTTGCTACTTAGATTAAGGTTCACAATCAGGAATCTACAAAACCCTAGCAATTGAATTGATTCTAACTAGTTGGCCAGACAAGATAGAACAAAACAATAAACAATCAAGCACAAAGAAGTTGAAGCATTCAAATATAGGAAACAAGGAACGAGAATTAGAAACTCACAATCAATCCAAATAAAGCGTCAAACTGTAGGCAGAACAGATGAGTTTAGTTCCTCATGGAAGACATCGCTCAATCTCTAAATTGTTTGATGAACGTAGAATGAAAAATGAAAAGTGCTTCCAAACTAAATAACTCTCGGCCTTTTAAAAGTCTAAGCCGAACCTAAAAAATGAAAATAACAAATACTAGGGTTTCACTAATCGAAATGCGGCAGATGACCAATGCGGCGGCCGCAACATAGGTGCCGCGGCCGCTGCACGCGTGTTCCATTCAGTCGCCGCTCCAGCTCCTTGCGGCGGCCGCAGCATATGTCCTGCTGCATCATCCCGCTGCCAGAAGCTTAAGGCAGCTCCAATTCCTTGCTCTTCTTTCTTCAAGTCTCCAATATCATGCATCTCCATAGTGTTCGAATCTAATCTGTAAAAATACTCACAAATTCGCGCAAAATCCGAACTCTTCCAAAATAATCGTCAGATGCACTTTAACTCTAATTAATTAATTAAATGCAACCTAACTAGCCTAAAAATGTCTATAATGCCTATCTAGGATATGCATTATCAGGAGCTGATCCCCATGATCGCCGAGTACTACCAGCTGCCTGCCGAGACGCTGAGGGCGTACAAACGAGCTGGAGGCTACCCCGTTGGGCTGCTTACGGATCGATGGATCGAGCGACACGGTCTGATGGATGGAGGATATGTGGGAGGTGGGCTGCCAGGAGATGACCCTGACCGACAGCGAGATTCGGCCCTGGCGTACCTATCCGTCGCTCTCGCCGCGACTTTGTTCGTTGACAAGTCGCAGAGTCGGGTCGGATTCCGGATACTCGGCCTCATTTGGGTTGTCCCCCGAGCGGCCGACATCGCATGGGGACTTCCCGTGTTTGTGTCAAGGCTTGGACAAGCTTGAGCGGGTTCGGTATATGTGGGAGGAGGTCGACCGCCTTACCGTCGATGATGTAAGTCACCGATACTATACATATATTTAATATTTTTTGTAGATATGACTTACATTTGAATATTTTATTTGTAGGTTCGTTGGATGCCATTTGGGCGTGATTTGGACTTCGACGGCGAGTACCAGACGTCCACCTACCACGGCACGATCTCATTCTGCGGTGAGGAGGAGCCATATATGCCCGATCGGTGTCTGCGGCAGTTTGGTCAAGTCTAGGGGGTCCCGCAGCCCATCATCCCACCGAGGCAGGTCACCCGCGACGCCAGCTTGAGGAGGAGGTACGTCGCCACGTTTGCCACCCAGCACAACAGGTAGCATAGCTCGGTGAGCACCAGTGGACTAGCGAGGATTGTCAGGCCGGTGTCACTGCTGACTACATGGCGTGGTACGCATCTCAGAGTCGGCCGTATGTGTTGACCACCACGCCACGCCATCCGAACCCTCTAGCGCCCGTCCACCCGATCACGATGGATCCATGGGTGGACCTGCCTCAGCCTGCGGTTGTCCCTCCTGATCGAGAGGAGCGGATTCATGAGATCTATGGCACTCTATGGGCCTTGTCACAGGATCCTCGGTTCCACGAGCTGTGCGACGAGGTGATGGACATTTTGGGTGATGCTGTACGGTCCACTCGATCACCATGACTTAGTTTTTATATATTATTTTCACTGTTATGGTTTTTGTATTTATGGATTCACTGTTCTGTTCGGATCTTGTATAACTATATTATAATTATTATAATCTATAATGCAGCTATCAATCGATCTTGTTTGAATCTTCAATTCTCACGAATTCATCGAACAAAATTCTTACGAATTCGTAGAACGAGTAGATTAGGGTTGGAGTTTGTTGGGATAGGGTTTGAAGGGTTTAGGGTTTGGAGGGTTGAGGGTTTAGGGTTAGGGGGTTCGGGGGTTTGCACATTGTTGACGACGTGCAAGACTACACGTCGTTGACCACGTGCAGTCTCGCACGTCGTTGACCACGTGCACTCTTGCACGTCGTTGGCCACGTGCACTGTGAGCGTAGTTTTGACGTAAAACTGCATATTTGATGCGGAGACCCGGATAGCCAGAACCCACATCCTTGAAAACAAATTTCGACATAGTTCAATAAACGTTAGTTTGTGTCGCTATGGACAGTTCGCAAGAAGATCATCGTCTCCAAGTTTGCCTGAACGATCAGGTACAAATACGTTCCGCATAGTTCACTATACCTTATGTTGAACGTTCTGTTTGATGTGGTTACTCTTGTGATTATTATAGATACCAGATTTTACAGATGAGTTCTCGGACCCAATGGTTTGGAATGACCGTAACGAAATGGTTACGCATTTCAAGGACTTGGGACTGAAACATTACATGATTTTAGTAATTAAGCGGTCATGGACGGGGGCGTCAAACCGTCCAGGCGGGGTTCTCCTTGCTTGCGAGCAATACGGGGAGTACCGACCACGCGGGAGAAAGCTCCGCAGCACGCAATCGAAGATAAACGGTTGTCCCTTCTCTCTACACGGGCACGAAGGCTCACCGGGTCAGTGGGTTATGACTGTAACCCACGATGTTCATAACCACTAGCTTCCCACGATGTTGAAGGGTCACGCGTATGCCGGACGGATGACAGATGGAGAGAAGAAGATGGCTAGGTGGATGAAGGACATTGGTACTCCTCCAAAAGCCATTGGATACGGATTGAGGCAGTTGGATGGCCACAGTGTCACGTCATCGTGTTCCATTACCAACACGCTCAACATGATGGCTGCCGAAGAAAGGGGCAGTCGGACGATGACCCAAAATACTCTGCATCGTCTACGGGAAAGAGGTTACTACTACGAGTTCAGACGACATCCAGATAACAATGACGTCTTGGGCGACCTCTTCCTAGCGCACCCCGATGGGATACGGCTACTCCGAAGGTTCCATTATGTCATCATAATGGACTACACGTACAAAACAAATGCGTAAGTCAATCAACTACGCTTACATTATTACATATTTAGTCAAATTATAAATTGCGCTCGTAATAGATTTACACTTTCAGATATGGGATTCCATTGTGCGAGGTGGTTGGTTTCACACCCTCAGGCCATAATTACTGCATCGCCTATGCTTTTATGTCGCACGAGTACAAAGACACGTACGCTTGGGTGTTGCGTCAGCTTCAGATCTTGCTTGGGACTATTCAGCCTCAAGCTATTATGACTGATCGGGAGCTAGGTCTATTGGCAGCGCTAAATGTTGTATTCCCCAACGTGTAGCATCTCCTTTGCTGGTTATATGTGACGAGAAAATGCGAGGAAGCTGCACTAAAAATCACAAATAATTTAAGCCACGCAGGCATTTTCAAGGGCAACTGTTGGGGGTTGTTCCAATCGAAGACGGAGGAATCATTCCAGCGACGTCATCGAGCGCTACACGAGAGATGGCACCCATTCCCAGGTGTGATGGCGTATTTAGAGGCAGTTTGGCTTCCTTACAGAAGGAACCTCGTCCGATGCTACACGGATAATGTTCTACATTTCGGCACGCGTACAACAAACAGGTACACCGTCATTCCTATCTCCCATTACAAATATGATATGTCATCAAACATTTAGTGGTATGAATTTCAATGTTTACGTGAAACTGTGTACAGAGTGGAGGGTCAACACAAGGTTCTAAAGGAGGCACTTCACTCATCGACTGGGGACTTTTGCGTCGTGGTAGATGCAATACATAGAGTCAATGATTGCCAACTACATGAGCTGCAAACTGTTTTAGAGATCGACCGCTTCAAATGGCCAACGAGGTCGCATAAAGTCAACCTTTTTGATGAGGTAAAGACTTTAATCTCCAAAAAGTGCTTCGACTATTTGTACAAGTTGTGGGAGGATGTCGTAAACCAAAACATTCCTCCGGAATGCACGGACCGACATTGGAGGGTTTGTTACGGGATTCCTTGTATCCATGAGATTCAGGCGTACGTCAGATCTGGGACTCCGATACCCGCTGAGGACATCCACCCGTTCTGGATGGATTTGTCATGGACTGACATTGACGACACTCCACTCCCGTATGAACTGTCATCTTCATACACGGCTTCCAACAACATATGCGACGATGACCTCCCACCTTCATCTTCAAGCATCCGATCGAAAGGGAGGCCTCGGCGGTCGAGGAATGCCTGCAGAACCAACCCGTTGCATTACGAGGAGTTCAGGGAAAATTTTGTGAGAGAAGAAGCACGTGCTGCTCGACATGCTGCTCGACACCGTCCACAAGCTACCACAGCTCGACGTGGACGTGATGATGTATTCGGAGGGTTTAACTGGGGTTGAAACAACGTTGATCCCTTCATGCTCGGACATATTCAGGGTGTCAGAGACACTATTGGAGATGGTCACTGTGGCTACCGTGCTTTGGCGTCATTGACATCACCAATCGGCGAGTCTGCTTTCCCAGAACTTAAAGCGGTATTATGCAATCACTTGGAGGATTACGCCGATCTCTACACCGGTTGTTATATGGGAGGGTACACTTTCCAGCAGTTCGTCGACAATCAGAGATGGGCAGGACCTGTGCATGGTGATAGAGACGTTGGATAGAGCTACCCATCATGGGTTTAGTATTTGCAATGGTATATCAGATTCCTCTCGTCGTCCTAGCTTGGCATCATCCGTTCACATGTCTCCCTATGTCCTCGTCGACACCTGGTAACAACCCTCAATCAGCAACCCTTGGTTTAGCCTGCATCGGAAACCAAGACCATTTTGTCGCGGTACGACTTCAAACGTCTTATATATCCTTTTATTACTTTTCATCTATATTTTAATACTCTAACTCTAATTTTCCGTTCTCATAGGTCTGGTTGCGTCCTAACGCTCCTATTCCGCCGCCTGCACCAGAATGGGTTGAACGTCATCTACCGAGCGTCGAAGGATGGGATGCTCCTTTTCAAGCTCAGTTTGACAGATTCCGAGCCTTACGTGTCGATGTCGGTCGCCCTTTACACTTTGTCTAGAGTTTATTCCACGAGTCTATTACAATTATCGATGTAAACCTTTTTTTTCGTTTCTTGTAATATTATTCGCATATTATTCGAATGAAAACCTTTCCTAAAATTATTGAGTTTTATTCTATTACGCGGTCATTCTATTAACATCTCCCTAAACCCTAAACATCACCATAAACCTTAAACCCTAACACCTTGGCCATAAACATCTATACTCTAAACCCTAAACCCTAACCCTAAACCCTAAACCCTAACCCAACCCTAAACGCAATCGGACAAGTTGCACATTTGCACGTCGTTGACCACGTGCACTTTTGCACGTCGTTAGTCACGTGCAGCCTTGCACGTCCAAAGCAACGTGCAGGCCGATGTGCACTTAGATGCCACCCCCCACATTTACACGTTAATAACGACGTACATGCACGTTAATTACGACGTGCAAATCCTTAACTACCATTTGCGGTGTATCTAACAACAACCTATATATATTATGATAACATATTATTTAATATTTTTCTTATAAAATCAACACAATGTGCCAAGCAAGAGGTTATACATTAGTTTTAGCATATGTATTTTGATAGATTTTTCAAATTGTTACGAAGTGATTCATTAAATAAAAAGTATTTTAGTTTAGTGATGATTACTTGAAAAATTTCATAGAATAAAGGTTCATTGAAATAATTTTAATCTTTATAATTTAATAAAAATAATAGTAATAATTTTACATGTAATAAAATATAATTTATTAAGAAACCGCGCAAGGTTGCGGGTCATGACACTAGTTTATAATATAACGATGGATATAAGTTTTAGGATTTTTTCAGTTATCATAAAAGTATATCTTTTGTACGTAAATAATTAATATATTAGGTCATTTTTGTGAATAATTAAGATATACGTTAAATATTTATAATATTAAAAATAATAGATTTTATAATTAATTAAAATATGAATTTAAATATTTATATTAAAAAATAATTGTATTCCTTATATTAGATAGATTATTTGATCTAAAAAGATAAGTTTTTTTTACCTAACTATTGGCTTATTAATTGATGTGGCTCAAAAAGATAATTCCATTTCAATCTAGAATATGACACGTATGCAAAAATAACAGCATTTTAATCCCAAAAATGTCACGTATGCGAATTGCACCAACGGACGTATTAGGTCTTTGTTTTAGTATTTTACATAGATTTCGCGCGGTGTATAAAAGATTCACTAATTTCGTTAGGTATAGGGCTGGAAATCACTCGTGGGTGACCGACTCACCCGACCCACCCGACCCGATTATACGAGTGAAAACCAGAAAAAAATCAGGTGATGGATGGGTGAAACGGATGATGGGTCGGGTGTATAAAAGATTCACTAATTTCACTAGATATAGGATTGGAAATCACTTATGGGTGACCGACTCGCCCGACCCACCCGACCCGATTATATGAGTGAAACCCCGAAAAAAACCGAGTGATGGATGGGTGATGGGTGGGTGAAACAGATGATGGGTCGGGTGATGGATGATATGTCTTTCACACATTACCCGACCCATCACCCGACCCATTACCCAATCCACTTAACCACCCGTTGACCCACCTGATTATTAAAAAAATCAAAGTTTATAAAAAAAATATAGTCTAACATAACTACATATTTCTCCTTTTTCTAATAATAGCTTCAATTTTCTCTAATTGTTTTTGTACAAAAAAAATCTAAAAGAATATAAACTTATTTTATTTAACCTCACATCACATCTTTTTTTAAAAATATTTTATTTGTCTTGCATACACTAATAGAGTGTTAGCAATTTCGCTCATTTCAGCGACTTGGTTAACATTTAGTGTGTTAAGGCATGATTTAGCCAAATTATTTTTTCTTCTTTTAACTATGAGTCTAGCTACGGACTAAAATTCATCTCATTTGATTTGATATTAAACTTTTAATGCTAACTTTGTAAGATGAGGATAGTGACGTGGTTTATGAAATTATCGAATATGATCGATATCTAAGTATGTCTTGTGGCTCATTTTCTTTTAATTGACTTCACTCGATTACCCACCCGACTCACCCGATTCACCCAACGGATCGGGTGGAAAAATGGGCCCACCCACCCATCACCCGACCCATTTCCACTCCTAACCAGGTACCCCTGAGTTAAGTATGTAATTTGCCCCATGCCCCTACTCAGTTAAAACTAACCGCCCTTGCCTACTGCCGTTTGTTTTTTTTTCCTAAAACGTTCAATTCCAAAGGAAGAAACAAAGAAAGGAGAGAAAAGGCCGAAGAAAGGAGCAGGAATCGCCGGCGGCCAAGAGAGCTCGCAGCCGCCGGAGTTGTTAGAAGGAGAGGTGGAGACGCCTAGGTACCACCGGAGGTGGTGGCGCCAGGTATGTCCACTTTCAAAAAATTAGGAATTTAAAAGTCGAATTTGAGGTTTCGCTTTATTTACATTTTGTGTTCATTATCAGTGAATTTAGAGTTTAAAAGTTCGATTTGGGGTTTCAATTTAGGTTCATTATCACTAGCTAGGTTTGACTAAACCCTCACCCTCTTCCAGATTCGATGTTGCCCTCCTTCTCCCTGTTTGTACCAGTGAATTCAATTTTTTGAGTTTTCTAATTCGATCATAAGGTAAACCACACTTGATTAGGGTTTATAGGGGTTGTTCTCCTTATAAGTTGTTGTGCTTTTAAAATCAAATTGAAGCTAACAGTTCATTAATTTCTTGTTAGATTTGAAAATGAAGGTAAAATGTGTAGCATTAATTTGTCTGATTTTGCTGCTTTCCCAAATTTGATCAGGCAAAATAAGCTAAATTAGGTACCTTATATATTGGGTTTGTTTATAACTTTGTTATAATTTTTTTTGGAGCCGCCTATTGCCATCCTTTGGTTTGATTACTTTTGTTGCATTTGATTATTTGCTCACTGATTTGCTTGACTAAATTTACATATTTAATTTGATTTTTAGGGATTCAATTATAGAAAACAAGTCCAATGCTAGTGGCTTTAATTTGATCATGTGCGAATTACTATGTACCTTTAGTATTTGCTTAGCACCAAACTTATCTTTGCATTTAGCTTTGTCTTTTTACGGTACTTTCCCTTATGTTCATCTTCTATTTAACTATTTGAATAAGTTCTCTACACTTTGAGATACAAAATGCTAAATTTATTTAGTTTTAATAAAGTCTATTAGCTCAAGTGGTAAAGTAATGTATTCATCCAAAAAAGATGTGGGTTCGACTCCCACATAGACTACAAGAACAATCAAATTTTTATTAAAATTACATTGTGGTTACAACATACACATTCAGGACATTACATGGTTGTCATAAAAGTGTTAGATAACATTTGCAAGCTAAAATAAATTTTTTAAATTAGTTTTTGTAAGCTAATCAGTTTATGTAATTTACATTCAATTTTTTTTGTAATTTTGCAAGTTGAATTTAGTTTTGCTATCATAAACCAGATGTTGCTGTCATAAACCAGATGTTGTCATGTTTTGATGTCATAACACGTTAAAAAGCCATATTCAATTCAACAACAAAAATTCTTTACAAAGTCAATTCTTTACAAACTAATGGAGCTTGTCATAAGCTAATTGAGCTTGAAAAGCTCTACAAACACTACTACTAGTACAACAACTAAAACCCAAGAATATAGAGCAAGGATTGAGAAAGAGATGTATAAGACCTCCTTTGGAGCACCATATCAATAAGGATTGAGAAAGAACTCAAAGACACTCCAAGGTGGCAAGGAAACTAGATGATGTTTACAACAGCTTCCAAGAAACTCCAGTTGATAATACAATCATAAGCCTTTTGCTCCGCCTTGTTCAACACCTCAGAAAAGCACATTTTATTCCATCACCCGTAATTATCGGAGGACTGGTTCAAAGGAGTGGTAAACTTAGATAATGCACTAAGATAGCTTTGAGAAGCCGAGCTCGTCCCACTGCTCTACGCTTCATCGAGTTCCAATTTCAGGTCACACCAGGCTCAAGTCCAGGGTGCTTTTGTTCAAATCCTATCGCCTCGACACCATGTCATTGTTCTCTACATCCTAAAGGGAGTTAGACATTCCAGATTACATAAATGACTTAATTGCAACACACTTATTTTCTTCCATTAAAATTGACAGTAAAGACAGGATTTAGGATGAGATTCGAAAAGAGTATATGTATGTAAAGGTTTACTAGTACTACATATAATCAATTTAAGTACAGTATTATGTGTTCTGGCTATCTTCTTCGACATAAATTCAAAACTAGGCTGAAATACTTTAATCGTTAAATGCCTTGCGCTTGTACTAAAATATCAACACACTTATTTTCTTCCATTATTATAACGCATATCTTTGTAGGGCAATAGAGAGTAATACAGGTTGGACAATATTTTTTTGGAAGATATTTTTATTTAAAGAAAATTTGATAGAACGATAGGTATAAAATGAGATTATTACACCAGATGACCCTAAACGATGAAGAATTTAATAAGCACAAAAGGAAAATATCATTGGGTGAGGGGATCATCCAACCCACTTTCACATATGTATTATAAACAAATTAGTACTAACAAAGGCCATAACTGTACTGCACACACACTTCACTTTCTTTCTCGATGTACTTGGTTCCCCACTCCCTAGTACCAAGATAGTAAGATGATGTTAGTATTAATTCACATATTTAAATACCAAAACAAATGGGCTACTTATTTTATTAACCTTACAGGCCCAAGTTGGAAGGGAGTGGGCTGATGTTTGGATCAAATTTGGTAAGCACTCAAAGCCTAGAAGGTTCGGGAATGGGGCTGATCTACCCATGGCCGGACCTGAGATTTTTAATGCCAGAGGCGAGATTTCAAAATAGGGCCCTCTACCAATTGATTTTAATCTAAATTGATTTTAATCTCAACCAATTCAACTTATTTTATGTGGTAGAACACACAAATCTATTGTCAGCATATGAAAGTTAATGGAAAAATCCATGGTGAATGCCCTTGTAATCGCAAATCAGTGATTGATAACAGGGGAAAGAATATGCTCAGAGAAGAAACATATGAGATGGGATGAAGATGACAAAATATGAATGAATAGATGTAGAAGGAACGACAATTTCTCAAAATTTATTATTAGAATCACCAACCCTAATCAAAATTTCCCCAAATTGATTCTCAAATCCACAACATCTAATCAAATTGATTGTAATCTCAATTGATTCAAGTTAAAAATTGTCAAATTAAAAGTAGAGGAACAAAAACTAACCTTGAAGAATGAAGGTTGAAGGTCTAGATCGATATATTCTAGAATAAGAAGAGGTTGGCTGCCGCTGCGGCCTGCAGGAGACGGTGCGGGGGGTTCACCGATTGCTGAGGGGTTGGGTGAGGTGCGCCGGTGCCAAGGTTGGTCGAAGGTGGAGCCTGTGGTGGTGGGTCACTGGCTCAGGGCTCTCGCACTCGGATTTTGTCCCTTCTCTGTTCTCTGTCGAGTGAGTTTGGCATGCAACCTGTTTGGGTATGTCTAAAAGAAGTAGGGTTTTGATGTTTTTTTTTTTAAAAAACATATACAAAATGTTATGAATAAGATTCGAACTCAGCCCTATGCAGTTCCAATTAAAAGACCTTCCGTACCCTAACCATTGAGCCAATTCACCTTTTGTATCACATCCTACTTCACTTCTATTTATTATAAAAATACCTGATATATATAGGATGGGCCCACTAGGCTGATTGGGCCCGAGGCGAGGGCCTGTTGGGCCTCGCCTCAGGTCCGGCCCTGGATCTACCAAGCCTTGTGATTGGTGCTATTAGGCTAGAGCATTCTAGATTAAGATGTGTCTTGTAAGGTGTGTATTGACTATAACATTCTAGGATTTAATTGTAAACTTTGTGAAAGGACAAACCGACATAGAAGGCCTATAAATAGGCTTAGTGGCTTATGTAACCGGTATCACCCGTATGTAAGTGATGTGTGAGTTGAAGAGTGAGAGTTGTAAGGAGTGAGACAAGTGAGTGAATATCGGTGTAGTACCGTGAGTTGGTCAGTAGAGTGTGAGCTTAAAATAGTGTGTCGAGTTGGTGTATGGCTTAACGAAAAGGGCAAGGGCAAAGGAAAGCGGAAGAGGAAGCATAAGCAGGGGTCGACGATGAAATGATTACCTCCCTCTTCTACTGGTCATATGAGCATACGAAAATGTTCATTGAGGTGCTCCTTCATCATCAACGAATCATCAGGAAAGACCAGTCTTTCCCATGGGTGACACTGACGCTTGAATTCCAAGAGCTCTCTGGGAAGAAGGGCAATTTGTTCACGTTGAAGAATTGCCATCGGGATATGAAGAAGTACTACCATGACGGGAAAACGTTAAAGAATTGTGAGATAGGGTTGGGATGTGATGCCGAGAAGGGAACGATCAAGGCATCGAACAAGTGGTGGTAGAAAAAGATTGTGGTTGGTCCCCTTATCCTCCTAAAGATTATTTGTTTTGTGCTCGTAGTAACTTGTTCACGTCGTGTTGGACAGGAAAACGTAGACTTCAGGAAGTACCGAAAGAAAGGTATTCAGCCGGAGCTGGAGGATCCATGGGAGCAGTTGTATGCTGAAATCTTGTGCATTTCATTTTCCTGACATGAGAAATGTATTCGTTGGTTGTTGCGTGTTGTTGTATTCCTTTCGAATAAGTTGTTGAGTTCGAGTACTTGTATTTTCTTGTAACCCAACTTATGTGTTCATTAGTTGCGTGTTTCAGCATTTGCACACTACTTTGTATTGATTTCTAGCAACTTATGTTTTTATGTACTTTGGTTGTTAGTAAAAGCATGACTGATTTGTTTTCATTCGTCCTTGTTATTTGCATGAATTAACATGTGATTAGTTCTTGTCTGTTGCACTGCTTACTGACTTCGTACCTAACACCTTCGATCTCTTGATGTGGGCATTCACCCGCAGAGCCGACCGTATTGTTGAAAGCAATGCACGTCGATGGCATAAACGCATCATCATCACCATCCTCCAGCTATTCCAGCATTCCATCCCCATTGTTCATCACTACTACACCCACGTGTACAAGATGCCATGCTATATATCAAAGTACAATGACGCACGATGGGTGGACGACATACTAGAGCATCATGGTGAGTACGAAGCATCAACGCCTTTCGAATAGAGAAGTGTGTGTTTCTTCGGCTTTATGGGGTTCTACAGCATCGTTATGGCCTCAAAGGGTCCACCCAACCGTCCTTGAACTAGAAGGTCGCAATATTCGTGAACACAATGGCATGGGGACAAAGCCAACGTAACACATGCGAATGCTTCCAATGTTGCACTTACACCATCTCTGAGGCGATACGAGAAATGAATGAAGCCATAGATGGTGGCCCGACCAATGGGTTCATTGGGCTAGCCAAAGAACTCATCCAGCCCAAGGACCCATATTTTTGACGCATCCCCGAACAAATCATCAACGACGACCACTATTGGCCGTACTTTAAAGTAAACGGTTAGGTTAGGCTTACCTTCGTTATTGATGACGATACCCCTTATAAATTTAGATTAATTAAATCAGTTTAAATGATTGATCCGCGGTAGAAAAAGGGGGAATGAGAATTGTTCAACAAATTATCCGCGGACAGGGAATGCGACAGGAAGAAGTCTCACCGTGTCATGCATGACTCCCATCCACGTGTCTTCAACAAACCAACACGTGGCATAAATATGTTGACAAATGTCGAGAACTAGGGATGAGGTGTCTAACACTGCCCACAAGACCAGACTATAAGAGGAAGAAAGAGAGTATAATTAGAGGCTTTTTTCAGAAAAGAAAAGGAGAAGGGTGGAATCATCCGCGTCTACGTTCTGATCCCAAAAGGTTTTTATCATTAAGATTTATTTGACCCTCAAAGCCTAACATGCCAAGATAAAAACACCTTAAGGGCTTCAGGTATGAAATTATGTGTGATCTAGACATGGATTCATTTCATTCTATTCTCGACCAGTAGGAATAACTTCTGAAATTAAGCCTTGATGAAAACGAAATATAGAAGAGAGAATTGATTAATTAAAATATTTACGATTCCTCGACAGTGGATGAAGATACTCCGCCTTTGGAGGTGTGAGGAATCCACGTAAGACCGCACTAATTTTGGTTTATACAACGACACAGGCAAAAATACTCATCCGTCCGCGGATGGGATGTTTCAGGTAAGACCGTTGACCAAAAAAGAAGAGTCAATTAGGTGGAACCCACCCTTGCCGTTGACATGGCTTAGGTGTTCTATTTTCGATTTCGTCATTGGCGCCGTCTGTGGGAACCCGCTCACACTAAGGGGTTCCCTATATATTTAAATAAATTTTCTTTCGGTCATATTTATCCCAAAAGAAAAATAAATGTTTGTTTAACAAGCTTAAGGGCTTCGGGCACAATGAGTGAGTACATGGATGACGCCTCAAATGAGATGGATCAGAGTGCTACCCATGGATTTGGAGAATCTAGTATGCCCGACGTGTCTACATATCCGTCTGAAATACCACAAGCGCCTTGGTACCCCCCTACGCACAAGCAACGTATGTGCATCCAGGGACTGCCTTTGGGGCATACCAGTATCACCAAACTGTCTCGGAGTACGCCTATGTTAATAGGAGGACGTCGAGTATCTAAATACAAATAATAAAGATGTATAAATGTAAACCGACTCCTAGCCTATGCAAATAATTACAAGACTTCCTCCCGTTGTAGTGGAAGGGTAGTCAGGATCGATCCACAAGGAGGCGTGTCAGCGGGATCCTAGTAGCGTTGGAAATCTCACGTCTTGCGTCGACCAAAAGCCTCGATTTCGACCTTGGAGCTCGATGTCGACCTCGGCTGTCGATCCTCTCTGCAACCGAAGACCTGCAGAGATAAAAATAAGCGGTCGATATCGACAGGGGAAGGTCGATATCGATGTTAGCAGACGGAATCGACTGGCTCAGAAGACTGCCAGTCGACACAGGTGGTCGATATCGACGTTGGGGGGTCGATATCGATGTTCAGTAAACTCCGTAGTGAGGTTCGTCGTCGACTCAGAAAACTGTCGACGAACTCAGTGGTCGATATCGACGTCTGTGGTCGATATCGATGTCTTCTCCTGCAAAGTTGTTAGCTTTTGTCGGCAAAGAAAGGCCGAAGACTTTAGGATGAATGAGGATGCGATGAACAGAAATAAACAGAGGTTTTGATGAATAAACTTATATAAAAAACAACTCCTAGGATTAGGGTTTACCATAACGTTAACCAATGCATGCGATAAGATAAATAAGACGGACAATTGCGCTATTTCACACGAGGGACGAGCTTTCGCCGTACACTAACTCTTAGGATTACTCTTGCAAAAAAACCTAATTGTCTCTACAAATTTTATGTTTATAACTCAAGTTGTTAGCATGAATCCCTTTTCTTTCGATTAGGACTAAATATAGAATCGTAGGAGATGATATAGACACAACGATATCAACATCTAACACTTACCTCAAGCACGCATGGCTAATGTCGGGCTCACCCCGACCCTAAGAACTTCGGGGGACTACTCGCACCTCATCATGTAACTCATCATTGATTGAAAGAAATAAACTTGCATTAAACTATAAACTCCGAAGCTTTACAAATCAACGTCGGCTTTCGCAAACGCCAAACCCTAAAACTTCTCTCTAACTCTATTGAATGTAATTGGATGTGTTGATGGATGATTGAATGCCAGCCCCCTAGGGCTTTATTTATAGGCTACTAATCCTCGCTATCCAAGGATTGTAACTTCTATCTAAACTATGAACTCTATCCAAACAATTAGGATAGGTCTTTTATTTTGATAAAACTTAAACTAACTTGATAAAACTTAAAGGAAAAGATAAATTCAGCTGCTATCTATCTAGAAGTACAAGATAATTCGTGGCCTCGAGGATAAAGTTTCCAATCTGCGTCTCGAAATCGAATCTATCTTTTGTCGAGATAAGGTCGATATTGACGTTGGAGGTCGATATCGATGTCTGTATTTCTGCTCGACTTGTCCATCTCCACTCGATATCTATGTTGAGGTCGATATCGATGTTTAAGGTCGATATCGAGTGCCTTCTTGGTTGGTCTGTGTGGTCTATCTCGACACTCAGAAGGTATGTCAACAACTATGGTCGATATCGATGTTTAAGGTCGATATCGACCTCTACTCAGCTTCACTTGGCTTCTTCGTTTTGACTCCGATTTCACTCGAATTCCTGCATGGTTAGCTCAAAACTTGTGCAGACTCTATTTCTTGTATTTTAGCCCATTCTTACATAAGTTTATATTCTTTTGGACATTTTCTTTGGAAATCGAATGAAATATGAAGTCAAAAGATGCAATAAAAGGAGATATAAATATGTACATCAGCCTACCATTATGGGCATAATTTTCAAGCATATCATCAAGAAGATCTACCTCAAGGGTTCCCTCGGTATGTACATGATTATCCTCACCAAGGCTACTACAACCAGGAGAACATCATGCAACCTAACCAACCACCTTCCTTTGACGGGCGTCGGACAAATAAACACCATCGCGGGGAACGATCTTCCGACATGTCGACCGCAACAAAGTCATATTTGCCTCATGTAATAGTGGAGAGGTCTCACATGATACCGTCAGTCTTCATTACTGATATCTGCGTGACGCCCATCCCTAAACGATGGAGGGATGTAAACCTGATGAAGTATGATGGAACCACGGACCCAGAAGATCATATGTGCCATTTTATTACCGCCATGGGAATAAATGAATACAATGATGCGATGTTGTGCCGCATTTTCCCTTCCACCTTGATGAAGATTGCGCTGACATGGTTCACTAATCTACCGCAAAACTCGATTGCCAACTTTTCGCAATTATCTGGAGTTTTCAAATCCCATTTCAGGAGCTCGCGGTCAAGAAAGAAGACGATGCTAGACCTAAACTCCATCAGACAGGGGTCGGACGAATCTTTAAGACATTTCTTTGCTAGATTCACCAGTGTAGTGGTGTAAATTCCCAACTTCAACCATGAATCTGCTATCATCATCCTCACAGGAAATCTGGTCGAAGGAGATTTCAAGACTTACCTGTTTAGGAAAAAACCGAAAAATTATGATAAGCTGAGGGAACTAGTGTCCAGGCAGATCGACACGGAAAAAGCCGCGGCATCAAGTTCCAGAGCAAATCATGGGCATCAAGACTTTCTCGGAAAAGTGACTGGGAAATTCAGGAGAGATAAGGGGCATGGCAGACAACGTAAACAACACTCTGTTGAACTAGCCCCGAGGGTTCAGCGTGACGAAGTACACTATAATGATGAACAGAAGAAGCAAGGATCTAACCACCGGGAAGGCAATCAAGGCAATCACAAGTGGGGGGAACGAGGCAACCGCGGCAACCCACGTTATGAGGAAAATTATCACCACCCGGATCCTCCCCATCATGAACTTCATCCACGAAGGGACGACATGAATTACAGTCGACATCAGGATAAAGACTATCGCCCCAGGGAAAATCAACGCCAAAATCAGGCTCACCACAGACCCGACAACCTACCCCCTAACCGGGGGAGGGGGTGGGGTCGTAAATGGCGTGGTGGAAGACAAGGAAGGATGCCACCCGTACAACGATCCATTAACCAAGCGCCACGAGATGAAAACAAGCCTGAAGGATCCAAAGCTAACCGAATCCCTGAACTCGAAGGCTTCATTGACACCCTGGCGGGAGGACCCTCCCCAACAGGGTCAAGCAGACAAGAGAGGAAGAATCACGAAAGAGAAGGAAAGAAACCTCCATCCGTAGCGAGCAGGAGGATAGCGCAATCTCACCATACAGAAATTGTCTTCACGACCGCTGATGCAGAAGACGTACGGATGCCACATGCAGATTCGTTAGTGATTCACGCTCAGATAGCCACAAAGACATTCAAGAGAGTCTTTATTGACACTGGCTCCTCCGTAGACATCTTATCTTGGGAAGCATTTTCGCAACTGGGAGTGTCAGCTTCAGCATTAAAACCATATTCGGGGACACTGATTGCTTTCTCCGGGGACCCAGTGCCAGTAGCAGGGACCATCAGCCGGCGGTAGGGCTGTGCGTGATTCGGTCCAAACCGAATTTTTGGACCGAACCAACACAAACCGAACCTAACCGAAGTTTTTTCGGTTCGAGAATTTTTATTTTTTCGGTTTCGTTCGGTTTGTGTTTGGTTTCGGTTCGGTTTGTGTTAAACCGAATTTTTTTATACACTACATAAATACGGTATATATATTTGTATACTTTATATATATACAAATACTTACTATGTATACACATATAGTGTATATATACACATATACCTAATACGTACACTGTATTATATATTTGCATATATAAACATAATACACTCACTGTATGATATATATATACACTATACTATATATACACATAATACACTGTATTGTATATATACATAATACACTGTTTTATATATACACATATAATGTATTATATATTTGCATTAATGTATATATATATTTGTAATTTGGTATACTTTATAAAGTTTATAAATATAGTGTATATGTATTTACATGTGTATATACATTGTATTTGTATCAATTTATATATATATTTGTATACTTTATATTTTATATTTGTATAGTTTATATTGGAATATGTGTATATATGTGTATATATACACATAAATATAGTGTATATTATATATATATATATATATTTGTATACTTAATTTTTTTTTGGAAATTCGGTTTAATTATGTTAAAACCGAATCGAACACAAACCAAACCGGTAAATAACCGAACCGAACATAATACTTTCGGTTCGGCTTTCGGTTTAAAATTTTGAGATTTTCGATTTCGGTTCGGCCCGGTTCGGTTAGGTTTTAGACCGATGCACAGCCCTAGCCGGCGGATGAAAAACGTGGTCTTCACTGTTGTAAGGATCCCTACTGTTTACAACGCCCTCCTGGGGAGGGTCTCACTTTTCAAGTTTCAGATGATAGTTTCAATATATCACTTTAAGGCGAAATTCCCTTTTTCAGGAGGTGATGTGTCTGCATGAGGAAGCGCAGAGTGAAATAAAGGCATTTGTCGAAGAATAACCCTCGGACTCTGAGGTTGGAGATAGCCATCCCTCGAACATTAGTGAAGCCGACCTGGAGGTTCGACCTGCGCCGAGAGAAGTACCAACTGCAGATGAAAGGGTTATCTATCAACCATTCTCAAACCCCGAAGAGAAGATTTACCTAGGCCAGACTCTAGATCCCGAAGGAAGAGAAAAGCTTTTAGAGATAATCAGAAGATCCAGAGATGTTTTCGCCTGGTCACCAAGAGATCTTCTGGGTGTGCCATCAGCGGTGGCATTACACACCCTCAGGATCTGGCATGACGCCCGACCCATCGCCCAGAAGAGGAGGAAAATGGCTCCCGAGAAAGCCCTGGCAGCAAAGGAAGAAGTAGAAAAATTGTTAGACGCAGGATTCATCGAAGAAGTTGAAATATTCTGATTGGCTGTCCAACGTTGTTCTCGTGAGGAAAGCAAACGGAAAATGGAGAATGTGTGTTGATTTCTCCAACCTGAACAAGTCTTGCCTAAAGGACAGCTACCCACTTCCTTCCATAGATGGACCCAGAAGACAAGAAAGCTACCACCTTCATCACCAGGCAAGGAATTTTCTACTATAAGGTTATGCCTTTTGGACTAAGGAATGCAGGAGCCATGTTCGAGAGAGCTGTTTATCGGATCTTTCGCAAGCAGTTAGGAAGAAACATATCCATATATGTGGATGACATTATGGTAAAGAGTCCATGCGCGACAGATCATGACGCGGACCTCCAAGAAACCTTTGACTCGTTGAGACGAAGGGGCTTGATATTGAATGCGAAGAAGTGTGTTTTTGGGGTAGACTCTGAAAAGTTCCTGGGATTCATGGTTAGCCACAGGGGAATTGACGTAAACCCAGCAAAGATAGCCACGGTACAAAATCTTAGGCCACCACGAACCATCAAAGAAGTACAGTCCTTGAACGGAGCCGTCAACTACCTCAGCCGCTTTTGTTCGTGCCTTGCCGAAAGATCGCTTCCATTCTTTGTACTATTGAAAAAGAAAGGGCTTGTCCATTGGACTCTAGAACTGCAACAGGTGTTTGAAGAGATCTTCCTATAGCAGTTGCTGACTCTCCACCAGCCAGAGAAAAAAGAAGCTCTATAGCTTTACTTGGCCGTGAGAAGCACCACTATTAGCGCCGTCCTCACTCGAGAAGGGAAGAAACCCGTATACTATGTGAGTAGGGTTTTGCAAGACGTAGAAACCCGCTATGAACCAATAGAGAAAGTGACCTTGAGCTTGGTGTTCGCTGCGAGAAGGCTACGTCCATATTTTCAAGACCATGTAATCGAGGTTGTGACTGACCTTCCCCTTCGCCAAATCCTACACTCGCCATGCCTCTCTGGTCGGATGACCAAATGGGTGGTTGAAGTCACCGAGTTCAAAATCACATACACCCCCAGAAAAGTTACGATGGCACAGACCCTGGCCGATTTCATCTGTGAGACATCTTTCGAGGACAATGGTGACAAGGAGGAGAACAAGTGGACCTTGAGGGTAGATGGAGCGGCAAACAGAGAAGGCTACGGAGCAGGAGTAGTATTGATAACTCCAGAAGGCGAGCAAATATGTTATGCCTACAAATTGGATTTCCAAGCAACCAACAACGAAGCTGAGTATGAGGCATTAATAGCCAGCGTAGAAGTCGCCCTCGTCCGTGGAGCCCGAATGATCGAAGCCTACGCCGACTCTGAGGTTATGGTGTGACAAGTTCTAGGAGAGTATGAGGCAAAGATCAGACTGCTGCCGGACTATCTGCGGAAGATTCTCGCTCTAAAGTGCTTTTTCATTCGATTTAACCTGTACGCCATCCCTAGGGAAGAGAATCAGCAAGCTGATGTTTTGGCACAGATGGCCATTTCCATGCCCTCTCAAGCCGGATACTCCCCCAAGTAAAGGTGGATGTGAAGAGAATCTTGACCAGGGCAGCACGGTTTACTATCCGCGACCAAAAATTATACAAGAGAGGATATGACCAACTAGACCTTTTGTGTGTTTCGGCCGCCGAAGGGAAGATGATAATAGAAGAGATGCACTCGGGTGTATGCGCTCATCAACAGGGTTGGAGAGCATTGACGACAAAGATCCTGCAGCTTGGGTACTATTGGCTGACCTTGAAGACGGAGGTACAAACATTTATAAGGAGCTGCAATGCTTGCCAGAGGCAGGGGAACGCTAACAATCAGCCTGCAGAACCCCTCAAGAGCATATATGGCGCTTACCCATTTGCTTTGTGGGGGATGGATATTCTGGGGCCTTTACCGACACCACCCGGCCAGTTGAAGTATGTCCTTGTGATTGTTGACTACTTCACTAAGTGGGTCGAGGCCGAGGCCATGGGCCTGATTACAGCAGAAAAAGTCAGGAAGTTTCTATGGAAAAATCTTGTCTGTCATTTCGGCGTCCCTGAAGCCATCATCACCGATCACGGCCCTTAGTTCGATTGTGACACCATCCAAGATTTTTGTGCAGGACTGAACATCAACCTGAGGTTTTCATCCGTGGCACACCCCTAGACAAACGGCCAAGCAGAAACTACTAATCGACAAATTTTGGAAGGAATCCGGAAGAAACTTGGGAAGACAGCCAAAGGGCGATGGGCTGAGTTGTTGCCATTGGTCCTCTGGTCCTATCGGACCTCAGCAAAAACACCTACTTGTGAAACACCTTTCGCCGTCACGTATGGAGTGGACGCCGTCATCCCAATAGAGAGACTTGTCCCATCGGCTCGTGTCTCAGCCTATACGCCTGAGTCGAATGACGAAGCTCTTAAGATAGAAATGCATCTCCGCGATGAAAGAAGAATGGTGGCCGCCCTCAAAGCACAAGAATACAAGAGAAGGATGGGAAGGTATCAAGACCGACACGTCCGGCCACGAAAATTCCATAAAGGTGACCTTGTACTCCGGAGTGTGCAAAACGGAGGAAAGCTGGACGCTAAGTGGCGAGGGCCATACGTGATCACAAAAGTAGTTCACCCTGGGGCCTACAAGTTACAAACTTCGGAGGGGGTGAAACTCAACAAGACATGGAACGTGGAGCTACTCAAGAGATAATATGTGTAAATAAAAACCCTTTTAAGTCACCCCCGTTGATAATGCAAAATTGAACGGTTAGCGGGTGCTCAGTCTTGTTGCGACGAAAAACTTCTAAGTCCCAGGACGCTGGAGCTTGATCCGCGTCGGGCGTCCGATCGTAGAAAAATTGCCTCCCGGATTGACGAAAAACTTCCAAGTCCCAGGACGCTGGAGCTTGCTACGCGTAGGGTGTCCGGTCGTAGAAAAATTGCCTCCCGGATTGATGAAAAACTTCTAAGTCCCAGGATGCTGGAGGTTGCTCCGCGTCAGGCGTCCAGTCGTAGAAAAATTGCCTCCCGGATCGACGAAAAACTTCTAAGTCCCAGGACGTTGGAGCTTGCTCCGCGTCGGGCGTCCGGTCGTAGAAAAATAGCCTCCCGGATCGACGAAAAACTTCTAAGTACCAGGATGCTGGAGCTTGCTCCGCGTCGGGACTCCGGTCGTAGAGAAATTGCTTCCCGGATCGATAAAAAAACTTCTAAGTCCCAGGACGCTGGATCTTGCTCTGCGTCGGGCATCCGACTGAAGAGAGTTGCCTCCCGGACCAACGAAAAACTCCTAAGTCCCAGGACGCTGGAGCTTGCTCCGCGCCGGGCGTCCAATCGCAAAAATTGCTCTCCAAGCAAACAAAAATGTCTAAATTCCCTAAATAAAAAGAAGAAAGTTCGAGAGGTGGAGAAATGGCTAAAGTCTTAAAAGCCAAATACACACAAATAAAAACGTCATGCATCACCCAAATGCGCCGAAGCTAGAGGAGTCGCGAACTAAGAAGGGGAATCCCCGGTTCAAGACTAGAGAACAGAGATGTCCCCCGAAGGACCACTAACGTGATCATTCTCCATCCCAATGCTCTCCGGATCTAACACGCGGACATCAAAATGAACACCTCCTCGGTAGTAGAAAACCATGACTGTACCAATCAAAAACCCATGAGTGGATACGAAGTCACTCCACCCACGCTCTAACCGATATAGACCGTAGTCGCGACGAACGACTTCCACTTACGGATAAATTAAAGTACATGGCTACCCTAACCGAGATGAGTACATGGATCCCTACTTACGGATAAATTAAAGTACCACCAGCCCACCTTTCAAGCTACACAACCTGAAAACCAAAAAGAAGCTCACAACAAAGTGCATTCGTTGTTTTGCGGAGCTATTGAGCGGTCATTCGACGATCTGAAGAGTCAGTAGAAGATCCTCCGATGGATGCTCAAATACATCGTGACTCGATAAGTGGTGCTCATAACCTGCTGTTTCACACTTCACAACCTCATTCGTCTATGGAGGAAGGATTTCAATGAGGAGGACGATGATGAGTTGAGGTTTCAAGAGCCCATTGATTCAAATGAGGACGATGCATACGACTAGCCTAATGACGCAGAAGAGATGAAGGTCGACGGCCATTTCGAGCCTGACGATGAGAAGGCTCCACCCGTTGGAATGAAAGAATTTCAAGACACCATAACACAACAGATATGGAACGATCAACCTCGTTTTGGTAGGAACAATCTCAGCGATGGGAATATTGTAATGTGGTCACAATGCAAAACGATCATTGTGCATTTTTGGGACAATTTACATTCGTATGTTAAACTGCAATGACCTGCTTCTTGTTTTGGTAATTGTATTCGAAAGATTGGAGCACAACTTCATATATATATACTAATCGATTTGAACTTATGATGAATCACAACTTCATATATATACTAATGGTTTTGGTAATTATTTTGGTAATTCTTTTGGTGGGTATGGTTTTGAACTTATGATGAATCACAAGTTCAGTCCATATATTAATCATTTTTATTTCATGCAGTTGAAGTACTAACCGTCTATAGAAGTGATTTCATGATATAAAGTCGAGTGCATGACTTGTTCGAGGTGCTCGAAATGCACCGAATAATAGTTTTTACAGATAATAACTTGGAAACATCGTCCAAAGCATCTAGGCACACAAAACCCAACTATTCCAGCATAGGTTCCGGACATTGTTAGAGATACGACTCTTACATTCATGACGCCACTCGATACAAAATACAAAACGGGGCTAACACATAATAGGAGAAGGTCGCAATAATGTTCGTTGTTGTTGTCGCATAAACTAACCAAAAGAACAAGCCTAGTAAGTAACCCACTACCAATACCCAAGTGTCTACTTGTGCAAAGTGAGCTTCACAATCGCACCAAAGAGGAGGACGATCAGCCAACGGTTTAGGCCTCTCTCGCAAAGGAACTGCTTGATCCTCAAGGTTGTCGTAGCTTGTTCGACCCAACACCCGCAGAGGAAGGTGCAGAGACTGGCGACCCTCTGAACGAGCTCTTGTGTTGAGGTCTCATATAGTGCTAGGTCTCGAGTGGCACCATGCAGGTTTGCCTGGGTCATTTGAAGGATGACTTCACGTCTCATATCGTGCTCCCTCAGGGTGGAAATCTGCACGCGGAGTTCCCCAATCTCGCCCTTCATATCATTAACAAGCTCGCGGTACTCGTCCACGTCCCCTTCGAACACAGAAGCATCGTGGGGCAGGGACTACACCTTGTCATCATGCTCGTCCTCATTTGGGTCGATGACCCATGGGTCACCGTATGGGAAATCGCCCCTTATCCATCGGTATTTATCGGGGTCGTTGGATTGGTGGCTGACATCGGAGTTAGAGTTGGTGTCGGAATACGAATACATGCTGCGATTTGGAAACAAAAACCAAGCATGAGTTTAAACAATACAAAAACAAGCATGAATTACTATCAAAACACATAAATCATTCCATTGAAGAAGACCATCAAAGAAACATGCCCAGAAATTGCCCCTGAAGAACCAAGACACAGAAATAATGCCATACAAGTCCAAAAAAAAGAAGCATGAGTGGCATGAATACTAACGTTGATAGAACAGAATTGAGGAAGAATGATAATATGTTCAACAAGTTTATTGGCAAAAAAAATTGTAACAAATATCAAAGCTATCTGCTATTGTAGACACAAAATAATTCAATACATAATTGAGTTGAAAACAAGCTAGAGGAAGAATCAAACGCAATAACCAAAAAGGCCAAGCAATTTTCGCTCGAAACCCAAAAGTGTATTGATACTTTCTTATAAGAATGTTGGATACATTCCCACAAAAGGAAACCTGACAGAAACATTTCATGGAGTATGTTGGATACATTCCCACACAAAGAACCATGACAAAAACAACTTACCTTGATATGTAGGACCAATGACACTTATTTCACCATGTGAGTATTAGAGCAACTATTGAAAGTGACAAAATTTTAATGCATCAAAAAGAGTTGTTACGAATGAAAATATGAAAGAAGGACAATTGCAAATATTGTATATGATAATAAGAAATTGCATGTTGGATTGTTTGGTTCACCTTCTTGTAGAACAGTCCTAATAACAACCCCAAATAAGATGCAGGCATATCAATGAAAGATAATGGTGATTGGTGAATGGTGAGAGTGTGTGTTTGACTGTTGTGAAGATATATGTTACTCTGTAGTTGGAAGATGTTAATGAGGTGGTATACAATATATAACAGAAGAGACGCTAACTTATGTCAACAAAGAAATATTAATCAATTACCCTTTTTTCAACAAAAAACCAACAAGTCATGAGACATGATGTTCAGATATGAGCTGTTCACAATCAACTTCAGGAAATAGATGAAAACACAATCAACTTCAGTCCATAGACAAATGAATGTTGTTACTTGATTACATTTGAACAAAGGTTAAAGACCATTACATTAAGGAAGACAATGTTAATACCTACAGAAATACAATGTCATACATAGGTTTAAGGCCAAGCAACATTATTTATATATACACGATGGTGAAAAATACATAAACAAAAGCATAAATACTAGCAGAAGAAGACAAAACCATAAGGGAAGAACACATTTTTCTTTACAGAGCATGCATAAACCATAAAAGCATGCACATTTGACAAACACCACAAAAACATAACCTGGAAAAGCATGCAAACAACATAAGAACACAAACTACCTTCTCATCGTGAATGGTATATTAGCTAACGAAGACAACTAGTATTTTAGAAGAAGAAGACAAAACAACAAGTTATTGACAAACAAGAAAATGACAACCCATTTTCCTCTACATAGCATGCACATTTCACAAAATAACTCATTGATTCATCCCAAATTTGAATGTGAAGGAAGACATTCATCAACATGAGATAAAAATAACTTGATTTTTTAGGGTTTCTGCCAAGTCAAAGCAATCCAATGTTGGCAATTTGACAAGAATAGTTCAAAAGAGATTACCTTGTTCAATGGAGACCAAGAGTGTTGAGCTTCTTTGATTTGGATGGTTCCTTGCAATTTTGCCATAGCAGGTCGGAATACGAGAGAGAGTGGTGTGAGGACTTCAATGGAGGACAAACAATTGAGGAAGAAAGAAGCGAGGAGGGGCTTACCAGTCGCCGACTAAGCTTTGCCAACCCTTCTAGCCTTTGAGAGGAGAATGCAGAAATGGAGAGAGAAGAGGCGAGGGGAGTGATATGATATGAGTGAAGGGAAGTTGAAGGGGCTCAAGGGGCAAAAAACGTCAGATCGGGGTGGCAAAATTTCTCCACCCCCTCCCACCCCCATTTTCAAGATTATAGAATCGGATGTTCTCCCACCCCCGCCACCCCATCCACCCCCACCTCCAACACCTCCACCACCCCCTCCCAAACATGCTGGTAGGGGTGTTATTCGAGTTGAATGAGCCGAGTTTGACATGTTCAAGCTTGGCTCAAAAGGGAAACGAGCCGAGTTGAGCTCGAGCCTAAAATTTATACGAGCTTTTTTTGGCGTTCAAGCTCGGATCATGAGCCCTGCCACATGCTCGAGCTCGACTTGATAGGCTCGTTCAAGCCAAACGAAAGAGCTTAGGCTTGTTTAAACTCATTTCCCACACTCGTTCGTTTGAGTTGTTCAAGCTCATTTGTTCAGCTCAAGTACTATATATGTCTCTCTCTCTCTTTTTTTGAACCAGAAATAATTTGGTAATAAGACAATCTTATATACCAAGAGCGTCCTGACAGACGAGAAATCAAAGCACCGAGTTGTCATGTGTAGAAGTGCAAGAGAAGGCTAGAGGAAGATGGGAAAGTCGATCGGCAACTCTGTTAGCCAACTGAATGAAAGAAGCCAAGGGAGACTAGACTGTCAGAGACAATCATTTCCGAGTCTCCTAGGGTCGCACAAGACCCCTCAGGCTGTTGATTATGGTCAGGTTATCACCTTCTATGATTATGCGGCCTAGGTTTAGTTCTCGGGTTGCATTGAGTCCGTACCATAGGCCAAGAGATTCTGATCCCGAGGCAGAAAGTATGGAGGAAGGACCACCACCCAAGTAGATTGGTGTGCCAGTGTGATCCCTGATGATGTACCCATAGTGTCCTTGGGTGGATGTGGAGAAAGCTCCATCAAAGTTTAATTTATAGGATCCATGAGGGGGCGCTTTCCACTTAGCCTTTATGCGTGCTTGCTGAGTTATGAGTCGTTGGGCGACAGGTTGGTGTGAGTCAGTACAGTTGTATGTATCATTGACATTCTATTTAATGATGTTCCACATTATGTGCTGGTCCTTTGCAAAGGAGAGTATGGTTTTCGCTTCTGCTTTGGTATTACAGAATAGGGTTTTATTTCGGAAGTACCAGATGCTCCACCACGCAAAAGCCAACTTACTAAATTGTCTTTTTTCAATTTTATCTTTTATGTTATAGATTGTTTTGTTTAACTCGTTGTCTTCTGTGTAGTTCTCATTTATAAGCGTCACTGGCGTGGGGTCTATGTTGTCTAACACTATCCGAGAGATCGGGCAATCCCATAGCACATGTGGTAAGTCTTCGTAATTTGAGTCACATCGAGTGCAAGAAGTGGGATTACCAACCCCGTGCGAAGCAAGTCTTGTTGCAGTGGGTATTTGATGTGCGCGCAAATTGCCATATTTTCTATGCACATTTGTCCATTTTATCATTCTTTTGCATGCATATTAGTGGGAAATCATAAGATTAGTGTAGTTTATGCATTATTGTCAAATATATGGGTCTGCACGAGTTTCTATGTGATTTCGCAGAAAACAGAATGAAAATGGACAGATTTGGAAGAGCATAAAAAGAACTCGAAGTCTTCTGAAGAGGTCAAAATCGACTATGAACCTCGACATCGAGTGAAGCAGAGCAGGCAGGAATCGAGCAGAGGAGAACAGAACATGTCGACAGAAACAAAGTCAATACCGATGTCTCAAGGTCGATATCGAGTGCCCTAGATCGATCATATTGATAGAAGTCGAGTGCCAATCTGAGGAGAAGATGGAGTGCTCGAGATAAAGTTAAACCGGGGTCGATATCGATGATGAAGGTCGATATCGATGTTGCCTATAGAAGAAGTCCGACTCAGATTTTGATAGAATTCTATCTGAAGCTTGCACGTCTATCCAAAAGTCGAGATCTTCTATCATCAATGCCAAACTTCATCCTTTACTAGTTTTACTATGGAATTTTTAGTTTTTACTTTATTAAATTTTATCTTAGAGAATAAAGATAGTTTTTCGAATCCTTGGTTAACAAGATTTGAGATCTATATCTAGAGGTCGTTAGGGCTGAGTTTAATCATTCAATTTCAGTCATTCAAACACATAGAATGCAGGGAATTAGGAGTTAGAGAGAGAGAGAGGAGAGCCGAGTGAGATGGGTGTGAAGCGAGAGCGGAGATTTGGCTTTGTTCGGTTGTAACTTTCTCTTTAGTTTAATCAAAGTAGTTTTCTTTTCAATGATGATGATAAGTTCCATGATGAGACGCAAGTAGTCAACCCACTTCTAGGGTCGGGGTGAGCCCGACGATAGCAATGTAGGTTAAGTGCATCAAAGGTATGATTTTTGTGCGATTCCGTCTTCTATCCTATGCATGATCCTTTGCGAAAGTTAGGGAGATTCATTATTTGCATTATTGAAGCAAAAGCCAATCATATTGTGAACTTGGATTTTTCCTGAATTGGATAGTAACTCTTAGGAATTATGCGAGAGCCTCTAATCACCTAAGTGTTGGTAACGAAAGTTATTTGACGGAAAGACATTAAATTTCATAACTTTAGCATCATACTTGCATTGTTATCATTGTGGCATGAATCCCCGACTTTGGAAGCTTTTAGTTAATTGAATTAATATAAAAAGTTTGAGTTTTATTTCTGTCCATCTTCCCTTTACCATTCTAAGCTCTTCGGACTACTTTTCCGACACATAGGTTACGCATTATAGTTTCTGTTACAGACATCGAAATCGACTGGCAAGGTCGATATTGAGCACTAACATCGATATCGAGGTCTCTCTCAACGTCGACTATGTTTGCTTTTGTCTTCTGCAGGAACTTTGCTGGAAATTGACCAGAACTGAGGTCGATATCGACTAGACACCTCGATATCGAGTGTCTCCTGAGGTCGAAAGCTTGATCGTGATTACAACAAAGGAAGCGCTGATATACCTCCTCGTGGATTCGATCCTGAATTACCCTACCACTACATCGGGAGGGATTCATGTATTATTTGCTTGAACAGGGAGTTAGCATAGTTGAGATATATATTTGAATATTTGAATCGAACCTCCTCTAAACGAACAGTATTCCATTCTTTGTTATTTTCCATAACAATGTTTTGACTTTAAAAGGTAGGTCAAGCCCCCAAATCCAATCCATGTCCGATTTCTGATGACTTTTGTAGTGATTGATCATTTGTATCGTAGAGTTTGTTGAATACCATCCATTCTTACTCCATTTCCAATATAATCCGTCAATGTGGATGTTCTTGGGGATTGGGTAGGTTCTAATTATTTCTATTATTATTTTTGGTAATAAGTGCTGCAATGTGTTGTATAGTTTTTCCAAGTTCCATTTTTTTATCAGCCGTTATAAAGTTGTGTATAGTGGTACTTGTATCTACTCGCCCCCTATCTGTGGCCATGTCAATAAGGGGTGAGTTGCCAATCCAGTGGTCCAGCCAGAAGTTAATGGCCTCACCATTTCCGATTGACCAACGGATCCCTGTTTTAAACAAAGGTAATAGCTTAGTCAATTGTGCCCATTGCCAAGAGGAAGTGCCCTTTTTTCAGTATTGTAGTAGGTGCTGATGTTTTAGGTATTTTTCTGTGACTAGGTTTACCCATGGGTTTCTTGGTTCGGCAAGGATTTTCCAAAGAAGTTTTAGTTGTAGTGCTTTGTTCATATCTTCGGAGTTCCTTAGACTTAGACCACCCTTTGATTTTTCCTTACAGACTTCGAACCAGCTGATTAGGGGTTAATGCTTAGGTCCCTTGTTCCATAGGAAATTCCTGTTGATCCTATCTAGTTCCACATGTATTATTTTTGGCAGTAGGAAGCATTGCATCAAATGTAATTGTTGTCTTTATTAGCGTACAACGACCTGCTTCCAAAAGGCAATTGGCCTTCCATTTGGAAAAATGGGCTTTGGTTGTGTTTAATAGGTCAATAAATGTGTCCTTAGTGGAACGTCCACATATTGTAGGGCAGCCAAGGTAAGTCCCAATGTTGTTTGTGCATGGGATTTCTAGCTCATGGTGTATAGCGGTTTTCTGGCTTGATGACATATTCGGGGTTGTTTGGAAGTGCGATTTAGGTCTATTTACTCTTTGTCCCGATAAGGAAGTGAATTCTTGAAGTGTCCTGTTGATTTGGTCACACGCGGTTTTGGTGGCAGATGCAAAGATGACAATATCATCTGCGAAAGCCAAAAAGGGAATTCTAGTTCCATTATGTGTAAGTTTGATCCCAAAATGACTACGCGGGGTTAAAGATTCCTGGTTTAGCCCTCGGGCAAGCACTTTTGGTAGAAAAAGAAATAGGTAGGGGGAAAGAGGGTCCCTGATGTACATATTTGTACCTATTTTATTCGCAAGTTTTGACTTCATATTTCATTCGATTCCTCAAATAAAGGTTGAAAATAAGATGAATATTGTGTAGAATGAGCTAACGTGTAAGAAATAGAGTCTGCACAAGTTTTGGTCTAACTATGTAGGAATTGGAGCAGAATTGGAGTCAAAACGAAGAAGCCAAGGAGAGCAGAAGAAAGGTCAAAATCGACCCACAACGTCGATATTGACTACAGATACATCGACACAGAACTGAGTGTCGAGACAGACAACAACACAGCAGAGAAAAGCACTCGATATCAATCTCCATACATCGATATCGACCTGGACCCAGGAATCGATAGAAGCTGAGCTTATCGAGCAGAAACAGAGACATCGAAATCGACCTTCCTGGTCGATATCGACCATACTTTGACAGAAGATTGACACGCTTTTCGAGACACGGATTGGCTATTCTATCTTCAAGGAGCACGGATTATCTTATAGCTTTTACATAGAGTGCAGCTGAGATTTAATTACTTTTTACCTTTAAGTTTTATCAAGTTGTTAAAGTTTTATCAAAATAAAAGACCTATCCTAATTGTATGGATAGAGTTCATAGTTTAGATAGAAGTTACAATCCTTGGCTAGCAAGGGTTAGTAGCCTATAAATAAAGCCCTAGGGGGCTGGCATTCAACAATCCATCAACACGTCGAATTACATTCAATAGAGTTAGAGTTAGAAGAAGCTTTAGGGTTCGGCGTTTGCGAAAGCCGACGTTGAGTTGTAAAGTTTCGAAGATTATTAATGCAAGTTCTTTCTTTTACATCAATGATGAGTTCCATGATGAGTTGCGAGTAGTCTCCCAAAGCTCTTAGGGTCGGGGTGAGCCCGACGTTAGCCATGCGTGCCTGAGGTAAGTGTTAGATGTTGATATCGTTGTGTCTATATCATCTCCTACGATTCTATGTTTAGTCCTAATCGAAAGAAAAGGAATTCATGTTAACAACTTGAGTTATAAACATAAAATTGGTAGAGACAATTAGGTTTATTTGCAAGAGTAATCCTAAGAGTTGGTGTACAGCAAAAGCTTGACCCTCGGGTGAAATAGCACAATTGTCCGTTTTATTTACCTTATCGCATGCATTGGTTAACGTTGTGGTAAACCCTAATCCTAGGAGTTGCTTTTTATATAGTTTATATTCATAAAATCACTGTCTTTATTCTGTTCATTGCTCCTCATTCATCCTTAAGTCTCCGGCCTTCCTTTGCCGATAAAAAGCTAACAACTTTGCAGGAGAAGACATCGATATCGACCACTGAGTTTAGTCGACAGTTTTCTGAGTCGACACCGATCATCCCTGCAAGAGTTACTGAGATCGATATCGACCCCTCTACCTCGATATCGACCATACTGTGTCGACTGGCAGTCTTCTGAGCCAGTCGATTTCTAGAACTAACATCGATATCGACCTACCCTAGTCGATATCGACTGCTTGTTTTTGTCTCTACAGGTCTTTTGTTGCAGAGAGGAGCGACGCCTCCTCGTGGATCGATCCTGACTACCCTTCCACTATAACGGGAGGAAGTCTTGTAATTATTTGCATAGGCTAGGAGTCGGTTTACATTTATATATCTTTATATCTGTATTTAAGAACTCGACTTTCCTCCTACCTAACAGTCCCCTTGCCTCAGGCCACGTTCAGGAGAGAATTGTTCAATGGCTTCATTGTTTACTAAGACGGAGTAGGTAACTGTAGTTAAACATTCTCTAAGCCATCCCGTGAAGCGAGATGAAAAGCCAAATCTATCCATAACAGTTAGAAGGAAGTTCCAATCCACAAGATCAAATGCTTTTTCCATATCAAGTTTGACCACCATCCAGCCTTGTTTTCCTTTCTTTTTTGAGAAAGAGTGGAAAATTTCGTTAGCTATTAATATGTTGTCATGTATGGATCTCCCAGCTATGAAAGCGCTTTCTAAAGGGTGAATAATTTTTGGAATTATTTTTTTCAGTCGTGTTGCCATCACTTTTGAGATTATTTTGTATGTTGTTGAGCAAAGGCTAATTGGTCTATAATGAGATGCAGTTGTAGGGTTATCGCATTTTGGTATAAGTGCTATGAAGGTATGGTTTATCTGTTTTAGTACTCTTCCACTGAGGAAAAAACTCTTGGTTGCTTTGATGACCGACGGTCCCATAATGTGCCAATATTTTTTGAAAAAACCGGTGGGGAAGCCATCCGGTCCTGGTGATTTGTCGTTTGCCAGACTAAAAACCACATTTTTTATCTCCGCATTTGTTATTTGCCTAGTCAGCCAGATATTGTCTTCATTTGTAATTTCCGTAGTGATATTGGACAGGAGATTACTCTGAATTCTTCGGCTTTGTGAGTTTTGATATCGTTTTACGAATTCTTGTTTTATTGTTTCACGAATTTTTGTGTCTGTTGTGACTGTTATTCCTGCTTCCTTCTGTATTGATTTTATTATGTTCCGGTTTCTTCTTCGTGTTGCTATTCTATGAAAGTCCTTAGTGTTGGAGTCGACTGATTTGACATGGTTTCGTTTCGCTCTCTGGCCCCAATATTTGTTTTGAAATCTTAGCAACGAAGCGTGCTTGATAGTTAACCTCTTGATTTTCTCGTCCGTTCTGAAATCGTAAGAGTTGCAAAGATGTAGCTATAGATTCTCCAGTTTCTCTACAACAGACCTGATTTGGCGGAAGATGTTCCCGAAGGTGGCGCTGCTCCAGATTTTACTTTTTTTTAACCTCCTATAGTTTTTTTGTTAACTTAAACGGATGAGATCCTGGCATATCAGTACGCCATGCGTTCTTAACAAGTATTTCAAAATCCGGTCTTGTTGTCCATGCCATTTCGAATTTAAATGGCTGAAGTTAAGGTTTTTCTTTATCCATTAGGTCTAGTGTTATTTGAGTATGGTCCGATTTGATAAAAGAGTGATTTTTGGTGTGTAGGTCAGGGAATAGTTGCTTTAGCATGTGGCTTATCAATGCTCTGTCAAGTTTTTTGTAGATATTGTCTTCTCCTTGTGAGCGTTTCTGCCATGTAAATTTATTCCCGGTTGTGGGGGCATCAACTAAATTATGGGTGGTGATGAATTCTGATAGACGTTAAAATCTGTTCAATGAAGGGGTGATCCCACCTAGCTTATCCGAGTGTTGGAGTATTTCATTGAGATCCCCTAAGAGTATTAATGGTTCATTTATATTCATGATTCTTCTGGAGAGGGAGGACCAAAATTGGTCCTTGTCCCTTTCATGCGGCAGGGCATAAATAAAAATGACTGTTATTGTGGTAGTGAGGGTATAGTTAGTATATTTTGCTCGAATGGTTCTGCTATCTGAGTCTGTGATTTCGAAGGATTCATTGTTGAATTGCGATGTTTTCCAAAGAAGAAAGAGGCCACCAGAGAGGCCTGAAGAAGGGCAGAAGTGTAGATTATCAAATCCAGGTTTTTTCCAGCAATTTTCATGTGGCAGATTTAGGAGTTTTGTTTCTGCAATAGCCAGAATTTTGATATGCTCTGCTCTACAAGTTGATTCGATGTGTGTCCAGATATTTTTCCTATTGAGGCCACGTATGCTCCAGAAGCTGAATTTCATGGATTCAATTTTAGGAATAGTGGTTTAAGCTTGTGTTGGGCAACAATAGAGCCCTTGTGTTGTCTTCTTTTTTTGGGTGTTAGGTTGCAGTCGTAATTCTTTCTGTCGAGCTCGCTTTGTCTCTTGGAGATATCTGCATTCATATTGTTGTTATTGTCATGCTTACTGTGTGGTTTGAAATGGTTGAAGAGATGATGCTTGTGATGGAATGTAGTTGTATCTGGTTCGTTAATCATTTCCATTGGAGATGGATGGGTCTTATGTTTGATGTAACCAATTATTTTTGTTGGACTTACCGAGATAAACGATGTGATGTTTTGCTGATAGAGTAGTGAGGAGGGTTTACTTGAGTGTTGCTTTGATTCTAAGGTGAATGTGAAGTTACTGATCTTACTAAGCGAGCAAGAGGTCATCTGATGCTTAGAGTTTAGTGAAACTCGAATATCTTGTGTAATTCTTTCCTTAGGTTCCCAGTTTTTATGTATGCGATCTATTTTATTGGGGTCGTTGTGGTTATGTTTTTCACAAGTAAGATAGGTGTACATGGTCATAGCAAAGAGTTTCCCATGAACGAACAAATTATCAAGTAAAGTTCCTAGATAACAATTAGAGTAGTTAATACATAATGAAAGCTGAGATGCACACAATTAAAGTAGTTAATACAGGAACCATAATCAAAGCTGGGATGCACACAACTCCTACTAGTTTTATTGTGTCCGCCTAGAGTAAGAAAGAGAGTTACAATGTGTAAGTGAGCGTCATGGCACATCTTCGTAACTCGATTTGTTCTTGTTTTGACATTGTGATTAATAAGTTGGGATATCCTCGGCCCTCTTGCATGGTTCTGTACCTGTAGATTGAGTATAATGTGTGTATCAATTGCGTTTCTGCAGAAAGGGGAGGAAGGAATCCATTCTTGAAGAACAAGTGTAGTAGTTATTGTGATAATAGCAGCTGCAAACTGTGGTATATTGTCATAATGATTGTATCTAAGTAATGTTATTGGGATCTCAAAGCAAGTGTTTAAAACTTTTTAGAAAGCAAAGACACAAAGTACTAAAAGTTAAAAAGCACTTGGGCATACATACTATGTTCCAGGCTTGATTGAATTGTGTGTCTGTGAATCTTGCTTGGTATCTATAGATGTTGCTTGTGCCAGAGAATTGAGTAGTCATGTCCAGTTCCTTGTTGCACTCCTGCAGAGGGGTTTGTAGTCTCCCTAGCACAAAGAAAGGAGTCCCTCGTGCTAGGAAAGTATTAGTATATGATGGTGCTAAACCTTTTAAAGCAAATATGGAGTGAAAATGTCGTGGTTTGGTGAGGTGTTGTTCTTGAGTGATGAATGTGTTGTTTACTTGGTGATTGGGAAGTAAATGACAGCAAACTATAAAGAGCCAAGTTAGAGTGATCATGAGAGGGCAGCAACCAGAATGTGTAGATAGTGCATAGTAAATGGAGCAAATGTTTATATTAGTAAGTGCTAAGCATACCATATTAATGTTAAGATTTTCCTACCATAATTGTTCTAATGAAATTTGTACAAGAGGGTAGCAGACCAGGTTATCAACATAGAATCTTGCTTGACAGAGGTTAATGCCTATTTTGCAATTAATGAAACTAAAGGAGGTGTGTTGAGTGTAATTTTTGTAGGCAAGACTTTCAATGATGCATAGGGTGGTTTTTGTTTTGTCAAGCTTATTTTTTCCTAGTAGGTTTTTTGATGAAATGTAGGTGAGCATGATGCAGAAAATATGAGAATAGCAGCTGATTAATGAAGCTCTTATGCTGCAACTGGTACAACAGAGCCTTTGAGGCATGTAATAGTGCAACATAGGTAGATCATGCATTAAGGAGGGAGATTTACAATCATGGCAGGTGACCACTACAAGTGCATTAGCTTGTACAAAGCTAAGGATAGAAAACATACCTAGTATTTGATTCAGTGCAATTGTCGATGACTCCTGGTGACATTGAGGACAACATGAAGGTTCCATTCGATGGTCCTATCACTCGTGCAAGGGCCAAGAGGATTCAAGATGCAACCAAAGCCCTTCTTGTCCGTTACCAAGGAACTATGGAGCAACGGTTCAGGCCACCCTGGATAACTTTGCTCAGGACTACACCACAGGAACAGAAAGTGAGCTTGCATCTACAAACGGAGCTCATGAAGACTCGTCAGCGCCCTCCATGACATGACTATGCTCGGCACCAACATGGGCCACTCGAGGCCATCTCATGTCGAGTGGGCCAAGGAGATGTCGAGTGAATGGAGGCCCATGTCGAGTACACCTCTTGTGCTTGGGCCGGTTTACACATTTAATTAATTAAGTTATTATTTTATGTATTTAGATTTAATAAGGTGGAAGAATTATATATCCTTTAGATAAATTCTTGTCCACTAAGTTATTCAAAGTCTATCTTATTTAGATTTGAATTATCTTTAGGTTATTTTGATCTATCTTTAACAAACCAAACCTCCACTCTTGCAAGGTGGAATTGGTTCATAGATTTCTATTTAAATATTATAGATATTTTGAATTAGGTAGATTGAATAGAATTGAGGAACCCCTTTATGGAATAAGGGATCTTCGGTTTCAATCCCCAAAGCTTCTTTGCTCTTGTGATCTATATCCCTCGGCACCTCAATCATCATCACCGTCACTCTGTCCCTTCACCGAACCAGACCCAAACACAACCTTAAATCATTTCCAGGAAGGAGCCACAACCACAGCGCTTGACCTCGGCACCATGTTCCACAGGCCTCGGTGTCAGGCGCTCAGGCACCCCGTGCTCGCGTGTTGCTCTCGCTCTCGCTCCCAGCGCTTCACTTCTGCGGCGTCGTTGCTTCGCGCTCGCTCTTGCCGCGCTGTCGCTCGCTACCATCCTCGCTACCAGCGAGTGTAAGCCGCAGCTCGCACGCCCTGAGGAGTCCTCTCCTGCGTGTCCGAGACCAGTGTCGCGCGCTTCCCTGTTTCCGTCGTTGCTTTACATTGCCGTCGCTTTAGTTATTGTGGAACATATTCAAAGTCTTTATTCCATTGCTTAATTAGTTTCTCAATTAGTTTAGTTAATTTGTTAATCAGGAGGTATTGGAAGAGCATTGCAAGATCGGGCAAATATACGACGTGGTTCTTGATCTTGAGCCCACATGTGAAGGATCGGGTATCCCAAACATATCAAGTGGTATCGGATTCTCAGGTTTATGCAAGTTCTTTACTCTCTTGATTCCTATTTGAGTGATTTATTTTCGTGCCATGATTTTCACCATTCCCGCTGCATAAATTTTAATTCTTTATTATTCACCCAACAAAAAAAAATTGGCACTTTATTTTAGTTATTTTCTTGTTTGGATACCCCCAAGAACCAATCCTAGCATGAATTGCTAAATCCAGTAGCCCAAACAAGATGTCCAAATAAGATCTTTAATTTGGAAGATATTGAGTTCTTGATTGCAAGTTTTGATTTTTATTCCTTTTTGCTACATATCATGCCTATGAATGTGATTCTTGGATTAAAGCATTATATGAACTTGCACCACTAAAGAACCCTAATTTTCCATATTTCTAGCATATTGCCCTTATTTTCTTTATTTTTGCTTACTTTTAGATCATCGTAGCTTACATTTTTTTATTATTTTTATTTTTCTTGCTGTTTCCGTCACATTCCAGCCTTACAGCAGCGTTTCTAGTAAAAAAAAGTAGCCGAGAGCTTAAAAAAAACAAGCATTCCTCCTACCTTTTGTTGAGTTAGTAATTCATTGCATCTTGTTCTTTCTTTTAGTTAGCTACTTGTTAGATGATCTAATTGGTTTTAAGCTTTACAAAAGAACCCCCTTTGTATGATTTTGTGTTGTGCCGACACAGGAGCCTTGGTCACACCCCTCTTTTTCTGAACCGTGTTGCAACCGTCAAATAATAGTTGACGGAGTGTGTGCACTTGCTTACCCTTGTGATTGCATCGTGTCTATTGCTACATATTATTATATTTTCGAGCATCACATTGTAACTATTATTTTCTCCACATTAGCCGCTTGTTTATACTTGCGATCCTTGCTATCCGACTTGTGGCTGATTTCTTTTGCAATTTAGTCTCTACTTGCTGTCTTCAATATTGCAAAATTCTGTGTCTAGGAAAGATTACTTGAATATTGTGCCTTGTTTTCTTGCCTATTTGATTTCTAAAACTGAATCACTCTTAGGATCAAAAGGGCTTGCATTACTTGGTTTCTGTTCTTTGCTTCGTTTACTTGTTTCTCTTCTGATATTGTAGGAACATGTCGAACGACAATATTCCCAACTCTTCTCCTACCCCTCCTGCGCCACTTACTGCAGCTAAAATACAGTCCATCATTGCAACTGAAATTGCCCAATTGACCAATCGCTTGGCCATTGAAAGGGCCCAAGACCGTGCTGAATTTTTGGCCTAGATCAACCAAGCCATTGATCGGAGACTCGAGGAAAGGAAACAAAATGAGGCTTCTCGCTCCACGCCCCCTTCAGGTAAACCACCCCCTTCTGGTCAATTACATTTTAAGCTTAAATCTGCTACCCCCAACCCCTTTGAAGGAGAGCATGACAACGACCATCTAGCGGGCTTTAGTGGTAATAATGACCGCCGAGAACATACACCCCCTCGGCATCAACAGCAGGTTCGGCCTCATCAACAACAACAACAGTCTCACACGAACCCTTTGTTCATCATATCTAACAGGGATGACAGTCATAGCAATGCTGATCTAAACGACATGCCCCCACTTGGAGGACGCTTACCATGAGGTAGATCCTAACTTTGATGATTTACCTAACCCTAATTTTGGTCGTCCTAGATTTGATAATGCACAGGCTATCCAAAGGCGCAATGTTAAAATTAAATTAGAAACTTTTGATGGTACTAATGATCCTGAAGCTTATCTTGTTTGGGAGGATCATACTAATTATTTGCTTGAACATCTGCGCTATGAGGAGACAGAGAAGTTGGAAGTTGTTATATTACATTTGACAGGTATGGCTCGCACTTGGTGGTTCCACACTCGTGAGATCCGCCGTCGTCAAGGTAAGCAACCTATTGAAACTTAGCCCCAACTTCGCTATCTGCTAAAGAAACGCCACGAGCCTGAGGAATACACAGAAACAATGAGAATGCGTCTAGCTTCTTGCCGCCAAGGAGCTCGCTCCCCGATGGAATACAGAGACGAGCTTGAATGACTCGCTCATCAGGCTAATGTTTATCTTACAAAACGTACTTTATGTACTCAATTCCTTGCTGGTCTTAATATCTCTATTAGAAATCCATTGGCTATTCACTCCATTAGGGATATTAACACTTTATCTCATAAAGCACAGCTTCTGTATGATCAGCAGCAGCAATAGCGGACCAGGCCAGATCAGTCCTCACAGGGTCACAGGTTTGTTCCCTTTAACTCTTCTAATCAATCTAGATCTACTTCTAACCCTTCTATGCAGCAAAAGGGAGTTCCCAACTCACCTAAACAGGGTTATCAGGTTGAGACTAGAAGAGTTGCTGCACCATCTAACGAACGTACTAAAGACATCCGCTGCTTCACTTGTGGTGGTTCTGGACATGTCTCTCGCGAATGCCCTTAGAAAAAAGAAGGTCCTACTCAATGATTTGGGTGACCATTATTATGAGGAGGAGACTGTCGAGGACCATGTAATTTTGAGTGAAGTGGAGGAGGACCAGCCGATTGAGCCTAACGACAAAATAGACCCAGTGACTTCTAGGAGACTCTCTGTCTTGTCAATCGTCGGGTCCTACACATCCAGGAAGCTCCCATGGCTGATCAAAGGGAGAACATCTTCCACACCAAGTGTGTGGTTCGCGAGGCTACCTTGAGCGTCATAGTCGACGGTGGGAGTTGCTGCAACCTCATCAATGAAAAGGTAGTGGATTTCTTACACTTGACTACTACTCCTAGGGCTACTCACTACGGATTAAATGGTATTACTGATGATGGATCTAATATTATGGTGACTAAACAATGCTTAGTTTCTTTTTCTATTGGATCATATCATGATAAGGTTTTATGTGATGTTGCTAGAATGGACTGTAGTCATATTTTGCTTGGTCGCCCTTGGTTATATGATCGTTCTGTTATACATGATGGTCGTGAAAATACATATTCCTTCACTTTTGATGGGAGGAGAGTTACTCTCCTACCCCTTTTGCCTCAAGCTGTTTTGAAGGAACAGGTTCGCAAGAAATAACAACATGAGGGCTCGACAAGACACACCTCGGCGCCCGCGGCCCAGTCACCCGCGCCCGTGGCCTCCAATCCCGTACCCGCGGCCACCTCTACGCCTATCCCCTCTCCTTCTGCATCAACACAGCCCTCTCATACTCTACTTAAGGGCTCTGTTGAACGACGTTCTTTGGTCTCTCAACCTCAGAAAGAGACCGTCACCTGGAATTCTCATCATCCTATTGGTAATGAAAGAGGTATTGCTAAATGTTGTGGATTTGAGTCATATTCCTGCACCTATTGCTGCTCTTTTGCATGATTATTTAGATGTCCTTCCAGCTGATCTGCCACAAGGATTACCGCCTATTAGGGGGATTGAACATCAGATTGATTTCATCCCTGGCGCAGCCTTGCCTAATCACGCCGCCTATAGAGCTAGCCCGGAGGAAACTAAGGAGCTGCAACGCCAAGTCACGGAGCTGATGGAAACGGGCTTTGTTTGAGAAAGCCTCTCCCCTTGTGTCGTGCCTGTCATCTTGGTTCCTAAGAATGATGGCTCTTGGCGTATGTGTGTTGATTGCAGGGCAATCAACCAAATAACGGTTAAGTATCGTCACCCTATTCCTTGTTTAGATGATATGCTTGATGAATTGTATGGTGCATGTATTTTCTCTAAAATTGATCTTAGAAGTGGCTATCATCAAATTAGGATGAAACATGGAGATGAATGGAAAACGACTTTTAAAACTAAATATGGTTTATATGAATGGTTAGTAATGCCTTTTGGATTAACTAATACTCATTCTACCTTTATGAGACTTATAAACCATGTGCTTAGACGATACTTAGGAAAATTTGTCGTTTTTTATTTTGACGATATCTTCATTTATAGCAAGAACATGCATGATCACCTTAGTCACTTAAAATTGGTATTTGATTGTCTTAGGAAAGAAAAATTGTATGCCAATTTAAAAAAGTGCTCTTTTGCTTCCGAATCTACTATTTTTCTTGGCTTTGTTGTTTCTGCTTCTGGTTTAAAGGTAGATGAGGAGAAGGTTCGTGCTATACAAGAATGGGCCCAGCCGCATACCCCCACTCATGTCCGCTCATTCTTGGGCCTTGCTGGCTTCTATTGACGCTTCGTCAAAGATTTCAGCACCATTGTCGCCCCCCTGCATGAGCTGACCAAGAAGGATGTGATGTTTCACTGGACAGACGCACATCATAGAGCATTCAATGCTCTCAAGGATCGTCTCACCCATGCCCCAGTGCTGCAACTACCTGACTTTGCACAACCGTTCGAGCTCGAGTGTGATGCTTCCCCGGTGGGGTTCTGCTACAGAATAGGCGCCCCATTGCCTATTTTAGCGAGAAGTTGGGCCCCGTTGAGCTCAACTATTCTACCTACGACAAGGAACTGTTCGCCCTGGTTCGATGTTTACAGACATGGCAGCACTACCTGTGGCCTAAGGAGTTTGTGATTCATTCGGACCATGAAGCTCTGAAGTACCTCAAAGGTCAGGTAGTGCTCAGCAGGCGACTTACTCGATGGGTGGAGTTTCTGGAGACCTTTTCCTATGTGGTTCACCACAAGAAGGGAAAGGATAATGTGGTAGCTGATGCGCTATCACGAAGGTATGTCCTCCTAAACCATATAGATGCACATGTTTTGGGTTTTGCTTTGATAAAGGAACTGTATACTTCTGATGGTTTCTTTAAAACTATTTATGCTCAATGTGTGTCCAAGGGTGAAGTTGATTCTTATTTTCTTGATAATGGTTATTTATTTAAGATGGGCAAGCTTTGTATCCCATCTTCTTCTATTAGACGCCTGTTAACTCAAGAAATACACGAATCTAGGGGACATGGAGGTTTCGAAAAACCTTAACTGGATTAAAGGAACACTACTTTTGGCCTAAAATGTCTAATTATGTGCTAAGATTTGTCAAGAGTTGTGTCGCATGTGCTAAGGCTAATTCGAATGGCCTATACCAACCATTACCTATTTCGAATGCACCCTGGGAAGATGTCTCTATGGATTTCATTGTTGGGTTGCCTAGAACTTCTAAGGGCCATGATTCTATTTTTGTGGTAGTGGATAGGTTCTCCAAAATGGCGCATTTCATACCATGTCACAAAACTGATGATGCTATTCATGTTGCTCATTTATTCTTTAAAGATGTTGTTCGCTTACATGGATTGCCATTGTCTATTGTGTCTGATCGTGATTCTAAATTTTTAAGCTGTTTTTGGAAAACTTTATGGTCTAAGTTGGGTACAAAGCTATTATTTTCTACTTCTTGTCACCCTCAAACTGATGGCCAAACTGAGGTTACAAATAGAACTCTTGGGGCTCTCCTAAGAGTCATGCTGCGAACTAACCTCCAGAGGTGGGAAGACTGCCTACCATTTGTTGATTTTGCTTATAACAGGTCTAGGCACTCAACAACCAAGAAGACTCCCTTCGAAGTGGTGTATGGCCGAAATCCACTAACCCTAGTGGATATGATGTCGCGGCCACTTAAGGAGAAGGAGAACATGGATGCATCTAAGCAAGTGGACTTCATCAAGCGCTTGCATGAGCGAACAAAGGCGCAGCTGGAAAGGAAAACTGTGCAATACAAGGCAGCGAAGGACAAGCATCACAAGGATGTGTAGTTCAACGTTGGTGATCTTGTGTGGCTGCATCTCAGGAAGGAAAGGTTTCCGCAACAACGGAAATCTAAGCTGGACCCCAGGGGAGATGGACCATTTCGTATGATTCAGAAGATGGGTCATAATGCATACAAGCTGGATCTCCCTGCCGACAAGTACAGTGTTCATTCTACCTTCAACGTCGATGATCTATCTTTGTTCATACTTGACGATGACTCTGACGACGATTTGAGGACAAATCGAAATCAAGTGGAGGAGAATGATGCAGTGCAAATGTCGATGACTCCTGGTGACATTGAGAACAACATGAAGGTTCCATTCGATGGTCCTATCACTCGTGCAAGGGCCAAAAGGATTCAAGATGCTACCAAAGCCCTTCTTGTCCGTTACCAAGGAACTATGGAGCAATGGTTCAGGCCACCCTGGATCACTTTGCTCAAGACTACACCACAGGCACAGGAAGTGAGCTTGCGTCCACAAACGGAGCTCATGAAGACTCGTCAGCGCCCTCCATGATATGACTATGCTCGGCACCAACATGGGCCACTCGAGGCCATCTCATGTCGAGTGGGCCAAGGAGATGTCGAGTGAATGGAGGTCCATGTCGAGTACACCTCTTGTGCTTGGGCCGGTTTACACATTTAATTAATTAAGTTATTATTTTATGTATTTAGATTTAATAAGGTGGAAGAATTATATATCCTTTAGATAAATTCTTGTCCACTAAGTTATTCGAAGTCTATCTTATTTAGATTTGAATTATCTTTATGTTATTTTGATCTATCTTTAACAAACCAAACCTCCACTCTTGAAAGGTGGAATTGGTTCATAGATTTCTATTTAAACATTATAGTTCTTTTGAATTAGGTAGATTGAATAGAATTGAGGAACCCCTTTATGGAATAAGGGATCTTCGGTTTCAATCCCTAAAGCTTTCTTGCTCTTGTGATCTATATCCCTCGGCACCTCAATCATCATCACCGTCACTCTGTCCCTTCACCGAACCAGACCCAAACACAACCTTAAATCGTTGCCAGAAAGGAGCTGCAACCACAGCGCTTGACCTCCACACCAGGTTCCGCAGGCCTCGGTGCCAGGCGCTCGGGCACCCTGTGCTCGCGTGTCGCTCTCGCTCTCGCTCCCAGCGCTTCACTTCTGCGGCGTCGTTGCTTCGCGCTCGCTCTTGCCGCGCTGTCGCTCGCTACCATCCTCGCTACCAGCGAGTGTAAGCCGCAACTCGCACACCCTGAGGAGTCCTCTCCTGCGTGTCCGAGACCAGTGTCGCGCGCTTCCCTATTTCCGCCATTGTTTTACATTGCCGTCGCTTTAGTTATTGTGGAACATATTCAAAGTCTTTATTCCGTTGCTGAATTAGTTTCTTAATTAGTTTAGTTAATTTGTTAATCAAGAGATATTGGAAGAGCATTGCAAGATCGGGCAAATATACGGCGTGGTTCTTGATCTTGAGCCCATAGGCGAAGGATCGGGTATCCCAAACGTATCAGTATTATACATAACTGGGAATCAAATCTAGTGAAACCTAGTTCATAGTAGCATAATATAGTTTTGTTTATTACAAGATTTTGCCAAGAAGTAGGGTCCCAAAAGGTAGTAAAAGGTGATGTTAAGGATAGATGGTCATCACAAGTGGCCCATGGGCAAGGCCTAGGTCCCCCATTGCTTAGCAAAAACTTGGATATCATTGATTCAGGTACTGGTTTTTTCCCTCTTCAGGTTGGAACTAGCCGTGTCTTCTTCTCCACCAGCACCTTTGCGCTTGAGAGAGCCCGAGGTAGAGGCCTCCAATGGTGATGCATCCATGGCAGATAACATTTTGACCACAGTGGAGTTTGAGTGAATAGAGTGGAAAGAGGGGTCAAAGATCGGATCATCATGGTTATCCACCATTGGGTCATCCACCAAATAATCCACCTCCTCATAATCACGAAGGTAGTCATCCTCATTAGGGTGATAGAGGAGGCAAGGGAGAGCTTCAGAATCTAGCTCAACTCCAATCTCATTGAAGAGTGCAAGGTCTGGCAGAGGAAAGGCAGTGTCCATGGCTTCATGATTAGAAGGTTGGGGGTTAATGTTATCTTCCATTGCAGGTTGGTTATTGTCAAACACAGTAGCAACAGAAGTGGCAGGCACATAAGTAGCAACAAAAGTGACAGGCCCAGTGTATATTGGTGGGGCAGTGACTGCATCAACACCCCCTGAGCACCCATTAAAACCAGCTGCAATTGCAGGGTTACCAATGGATGCTACCAAGGAGGTGAGAGGAGCAGTGGTGCCAGCATCAGTTATAGGAGTGTCTGTATGGATCCCAACAGAGGCATCCACACAAGGATCAACAGCATGTGGAGTGCTGTTGTGAGGGGATTTGGATCCCTTTGATGATGAAGAGGAGTTGGATAAGGCTTCAAAGGCTATGAACACCCCACCCTACCTGAAATATATGGTTTGTTACTGAAAGCATGGATGGGGTTTGGGAGTTTGAGGGGCTTACCATACTTACCAATTTTGGTCCACTCAACACCATGAGCAGGGTGCATAGCAAATGGGAGTTTTGTGCTTGGTTTTTTATGGTTACCTGGATTTTTTTTTGGTCTTGGGAGAAAGTGAGGACAATTGGAGAAGAGGTGATCCTGCCCACCAAACAATATAGGCAGAAATCTCTTTTTTGTTAACTGGAATCAGTATGGTGTTGGATACTTTGAGAGCAATGTCAAGGTTGACACATACTCTTGCATATCTAGCAGTAGGCTCAATTGTGGTATAGCCTTGATGAAGGTGGAAAAAGCATTGTGGTTGGTGATAGTCTCTAAAGCCCTAGGTTTTTTGTATGCTTCAAGTATGGAGGTGATCCTAACCCACATATCTAGTGATGTTGTGTTTTCTGTGATTGGATCAAATGAGTTTTTCCAAGGCCTTAGAATGATTAGCTGGCCATAGACATGGTATGGTCTGGCTTCCCACACATAGAGAAGGTCGTGGGGGTTGGTGAAGCGTGCTTCAAACCAATGGTTTGGAAGCTCGACAATTTGAAGGTCTCCTGTAATACCCTTCTAGTCAAAGGTTAGTTTGGATTCAAGTTTTTTGAATTCAATGGGGTTACCAAAGGCTCTGCCATAGAGGATAGCATCCGTGTGAAAACGGTTGGTACTGCTGTAACTGGTCAAAGAATGAGCTTAGATCAAGCTTTCCCTTCCCTTTGTCACCCTTAAGTGGCTTGGGAGTTGATGGTGGTTTGAGGGTGTCACCCGAAGGCTTCCCGTTGGTTTGAGTATTAATGGGTATCGGTGGAGCGCCAATGAGGCTCCCCTTCCCTTTTGGTGGTTGGGTATTTGCCATTACAACAAGTGATGCGGGTCAAGGTGGCCTTCTGTGGGTCAAACAACGATCTTGATCCAGGCGACGACTCGAGGACGAGTCGATTTCAAATGGAGGAGAATGATGTCATCCTCAAACGAAAGAAGAAGGCTCCACCTTAGGAGTCGCTGAAGAAATGACGTCAATTATTTTATTATTTATATTTCTTATTTTTAATATATTTTATTTTTAGTAACTCATATGTTAGTTGGAGTCTAATTATAGAATTGCTTATTTTTAGTATTTCTTAGTTAGGTTAAATAAGATGGTTAGGAGAGTCTATCCTTTAGGCTTTCTTAATTATCATATTTTATTATTTTCTATATTAGAATTTTAGATTAAGTTCAATTAGTTAGGATATAGATTGGTAAAGCAATCCTTAGCCTCTAAGAAAGCCCACCAAACCCTAGTTATTTACCTATTTAAACACTTTTATACATTTAATAAAAATTAAATTGAAATAGAATTGAAGAAACCTTTTAGTACTAAAGGGTTTTTCGATTAACAATCCAAAACCTTTGCTTACTTATCATCAAGTTCATTCTTCAATTAAAATTTCGTATCCAAATTCTTCCAATTACGTCATCCACCATTAACACAATCCACCACTTGCGGCCATCATCGCTCGCGTGCAAGTCACTTAATTTGTGTGGGCACCGTCACTCCGTGATACACTACTGCTAGCATGACACAAATGGAGGAATTAATTAACTACTTTGTTAATTAATTACTCTAAGGCTATTCCTAATTCAACGTGTTCTGCGTTTGATCGGCATATATACATACGGAATCTAATCGGCATATATACATCAAGTCATAGGTGGTGCATCTGGTTTTGGTTCAATTCGGCATATCCACGGGTTCGCTTCGGTTACGAATTCGACTTCGGAGAGACGAAATACAAGAGCTATTGCAAGATCGGTCCAACTCCATTCGTTGTTCTTGATTCCGAACCCACAGACGAAGGATCGGGAATAACAACGCATCAGCAAGGCAGAGAACAAAGTAACCACACCAGTCAGAGAGAAAAAAGAGATTGTAATAGAGAATAGTGGAGGAAACTAGAGAGGGAATAGAGCATGCATTTAATTTTACTTGATGAGAGTTTTTATAATAGATTTTAATAATCTTAGATATGCATATTATCCAAAGTTCAGAACGTATCTGAAATTTGGAGATGTATGCAACGGAAAGAAAAGTGTACCTGCGATGGCGAGAATAAGTGCTCAAGGATTTCTGAGCATGGCAGAGAGAGCGAAGACAGGGCACACCAAAGAATCCGGGGACTCGTTGACGATTTCTGGTTGTAGAGGAATCGTCCAATCGACCCAGACAACCGATGAGGAGAGAGGTAGAGAGAAGCCCCATGAAAGTAGCTATGATTAACCCTATAGATCTCCATTTGAACGGTATGAGCAAGGGAAGAGAGCAGAACCCTAGGAGAGAGGAGAAGCTCAGAACCCTCTTCAAGACCCAGACTTTGTGCCTGATACAGTACCAAAGGTGTTTAAGATTGATAGGACAAGACAATTTAGAGGTTTTAGATCTTAATTTTGTAGGTTCTTCAGAGAGATTTCTCCTTCTTTAGTTTGCTTTTGGTTTTCTGGGTTGAAGGATGAAGATTTGGGGGTCGGGGCTGGCGCGTGAACGCGCGCGTTCTTTGTTGGAGATTTATATAGGGAGCAAAGATATGTAGTTTAAATATATTATATATAATATGTACTGTAAATATATTATATATTAGGAGTAAATACTCAAACCAGAAAAAGAGTGTAAATATATTTTTTTTGTGTGTATATATATATATATATATATATATATATATATATATATATATATATATATATATATATATATATATATTAAATAATGGACTTTACAAACTAAGCAAAAAAAAACGTACTAAGCAGAAAGTATACAACTAAATACACATTGCTTAAATAGCCAAAATCCAACATCAAAAATCAAGCAGAGAAACTTCCAACAATAAAAATTGAGCAGAGAAATTAAAAAGATATTAAGGGAGGAGCATACAGATTAGAGAAGAGCAACCCTTAAGAGATTACAACCACCAGTTACAAACACTAGTCGACAAATCTTTAGATCTATTTAACAAAGCCAAAATGAAAACAAAACCCCTCATTCGGATCTGGTCTAGCCACCGCTTTGGGATAGAAACGAGTCGACCACCGCTGACAATACCTTTAGAGGAAGGAGAAACACCAAACCACTGGTTCCTTAATCTCTACTGAACGAAGATGAAGAAGACATGGAGAGGTTGTAATCTTAGTATAAGATAGAGACGAAGACGAAACCAAACAAACTCAATCCCATGGAACTATGGAAGAGGCTGTTTTAGACTAGATGTAAGAAGAGTCGAAGAGACGGACATCGAATATCGGTGAGGATGGTGAGACTCGGAGGGGGGAGAGAGAAGATGGGAGAATTGCAGGAGAGAGAGAAATCCATTAATTGGGAAACATGGGTCGATTAGGTTTTACATCTATAGAAGCAACAGAAGAGTGGTGAGATTTGGGCCGGAGTAAATTGGGCTTTATTTGCCCTAGGGGCAATATTCAAATTCACGAGCTTTTGGGCTCGGCTCGAGCTCAAAACCTTATTCAAGCTCGGCTTGTTTAAAGGTTTTGAACGATCCCGGGTCGAGCTTTTCGAGCCGATTCCGAACTGAGCTCGAGCTGTTCAACTCACATAACTACCTTACATACTAGCGCAAATCCAAAAAAAAATCAATCACCCTTCCCACCGACCCACCCGTCCTCACCCCCTTAAATGCTTAAAATATTTTGGGAAATTCCGGTTGGTACCCCTGAGGTTTTGGCTATTCCGGATGGTGTCCCATAGTTTTGATTTTTTCGGATGGTGCCCCTAAAGTTTTGCAAAAGTTCGTCTGATGCCCAAAATCAATGTTTTCACTTTTTTATAAATGAAAATGAACCTTTATTATTTCAATATTCCACAAAATCACCCTTTACTTTTAAATTACACATAATTATCTATATTTTTTGCCAAAAATGCAACCAAAAAGTATACTCATTTTTAAAATTACACAAAATCACCAATTATTTTAAAATTTTCAACACAAAACACCCAATATTTTTAAACCCGGATAACATATCAGTTACTTGAAAAATTTTGAGCATAACCACCCATTTTTTGTGAACAAAATGGTTAAATAGATATTTAATTATGGATTTGTTTATGAAAAAGTGAAAACATTAATTTACCTTGAATTATTTTATCTTAGTCATAAATATTTTAGTTTGAAATAGATATTTAATTATGGATTGTGGATAGAATATTCTAATTCCTATATATTAAAATTATTTTTAGCCACATGATCGATGAATTTTAATTATTTTATTCAAATGACTACAATAAAGTTTTTAATTTATGAGGATATCGCAGTTGGGTTTGAAATTTGTTTGATCAAATAAATAGGAACATTATGTGAACTCGCACACTTGAAAGTTGAAAGTGTTTAAATGAATTAATCACCAATACAAATGGTCGAAAGAAAATGAATTAATTAAAATAATTTTTTAGGAGGATTTCTCACCTAATTGAGCCAACATTTATATTATCTATGATTTTTTTTTTAATTAAGTAAGTCTCATATGCATCCCCCATAAGACATACAAAGGGTGATTTTGTAACAAGTATTATTTTAATATATATTTTCTAACATTTTATAGCTTAACCATTTTGTTCACAAAAAATGGGTGGTTATATATGTGCAAATTTTATTAAGTAATCCATATGTTATGCGGTTTTAAAAATATTGGGTGTTTTGTGTTGAAAATTTTAAAATAATTGGTGATCTTGTTTAATTTTAAAAATGAATATGCTTTTGGGTTGCACTTTTAGCAAAAATATAGATAATTATGTGCAGTTTAAAAGTAAAGGGTGATTATGTGCAATATTGAAATAATAAAGGTATATTTTCGTTTATAAAAAAGTGAAAACGTTAATTTTGGGTATCAGATGAACTTTTACAAAACCTTAAAGGTACCATCTGAAAAAACCAAAACCGTAGAATACCATCTGGAATAGCAAAAACCCCAGGGACATCAACCGGAATTTCCCAAACATTTTTTTAAGGGTAGATTGCAAATTTGCCTTGAAAATACGGAGTAGAAAAAAAGTGGGTCCTATTCCTACGTGTACGTACGTCTTTATGTACTGCTTAGAGTAGTATAGACGTATAGTAGAGAGAGTAGAGACGCTCCCTCTCACTCAAATTCCCCGAACCAGATCCACTCAGGGTTAGAGAGAGAATGCGAGTTTGACGCGAAAATGGCGGAGGCGGCAGCTGCGGACGCCGATGAGGCGAGGAGCTTGGACCAGTTACCGTCTGCGGTACTGCAAACCATCTTGCTGAAGCTCGACCTCTCTTCCATCTGCTCCGTTGCTTCTACTTGTCGAACCTTCAGATCCTGTGCCCTGAATCTCTTCACTTACCTCCCCAACTTCCACCTTTGTGTAAGCTCCGTCTCTAATCCCTAATACCCTATCTAGAATGATTGATTCAAGATGATTTTGAACCGTCTCTGATATGAAATCTTGCAAAATTTCGGTTTGTTTTAGGAGAAGCAAAATGGCTTAAAAAACCTAATTTTGCTCGACTTCTGTTCGGCCGAGAGACTTAACTTGTTTGATGCCGAATCTAATCCATTTTCTTCTTTCGAGCTACATAAAAAAGGATCGAGACGAGAAATCACATATTCTAAATAATTAAATTTTTTTCTTCCTAATTTGTGGCAAATATGCAGTCAACGCGTGTCATGCACTGCTTTGATTTGGACGAAGTTTAGGTCATGTGAGAATCTGAGATTGTTTTCTCGAGGTATTGAGGAGATTCAAGTAAGATAACGAAGAATCTGATGCGGGTTGATTTTTGTTATACTGAAAAAGAAAAACGATTTTTCAATTTATTCCCCTCTTATGAGTGCAATATATGAACTAAGCTCGATAAAATTTACTGTGTTTGTCCTCTAAAAATAAGTTATTTTGTGGCAAATGCATATGATTTGTTGGATCAAGTATACAGTTTTCGATTCTTAGCTTAATTGTTTGATTGAGAAAATTTCTGTTAAAATAAAATTGTTTCAGGACATGGCACCAACTGAGCGCATCTTGGCTCCTTTATTGCCAGCGAATCCACACCTCAGAAGCATGAAGATCGACTGCTGCCGACTCAGTGATTCATCGATTGATCTATTAGCTCGGTCTTCTCTGCATGAGCTTTGTCTCTTCAATTGTGGTGAATTCACTGGGAGTCTTCTTTCTGAAATCGGTATACGCTGTCGGGATCTGAGGTGCATTGTCCTTTTTATAGCCTAATAAAGAAAATGACATTTTTGAGCCTCTTTAAAATTCCAGTGTTTTATGGTTGGCTGGTTGCTATTGAATTGTGAATAGGCCGCTCTATGATTAAATAGTGATAACATGTCTCCTTGATGTGTGAGATATCATTCGATTAATTCTGGGTGAAGAATTTCTAGTGAAAAGTCAGTCTTAATGTTTTTAGTTTGTCTTCTGGATCCTGTGGATTTGTCAGTTGTCCTTTATGCATTTCTCTCTCTCTCCCTTTCTTCAGGTCTCTTCATTTAGGTTCTGTTGCAGATAAAAGAGGCCGTGCAATTGATGTATCTGACTTGGAGTCGCTACTCGGAGGATGCAGTGAATTAGAAGTAAGATCAAATCCAACATCAAAATTGTTTTTTTTTTTTTCTGATAGTTGTTGTTTTTAAGGGGAGTCCATTTACACTGAGTTTCTAAAGACTAGATAGTTTTTGTAAAGCTAAACTATGCAAATTGATGTTGAAAAAACAGTTGTCTGAGTTGGCCACCCTATCAAGTATCTAACTTCAATTTGAACTAATCAGAGAATCATATTAGGTTATGCTTTCAAAATATATTTGCCTCCCTAAAATTTGAAATATTAGCTTCTATGTTTTGTAAATGTACTCTGTAAAGTCTTGCCCTTATTTGGACTTAATTTTGAACCTTTTCTAAGCAGGTTACAAATGCAAGAAAAAAAAAAACACTGACTTGCAGATTTTGCTAAAAAAATCAATTTGTTTAAAGGGTTAATAGTCTGTTGAAAGAAGACGTAATTCCAGGGCTGTCGTAAATCATCTTCTTCTTTTTGTCCCAAGTTATTACTGATTGCCAAATCCGATATGGTATGTCTGATCATGCCCGGAGGCTGAATCAACATTCAACTTATTGGGTTTTGTGTTTATTGGAATCAAATAGGAGTACATATATGAATAGAATGAAACAAATGCAAGTATGATTGAAACATGAATCAGTAACCATTGATGCTACTCAAGATTTGCTTGTTCATTGCAAGTTGGATACGATCTATGCGAAGAAGGTAAGATTAATTATGCTTTCGAATGTTTGTCCTAACTCCTAACAAGTATGATAAAACATACATGTCTTTAAGGCTAGTTCATTAAAAGGAAGTCCATAAGCTTTGCTGATGCTTTCCTTCACTGACAAAGCCAAAGCATTAAATTCTGAAATAAGCTCTATATGAAGCCCATTTCCACTTCTGGTGATACTGACTGCTGATTATCCAAATATTTGGGGCTGAAAAATATTGACCTCTTTTCATGTTATTTTTCCCCATGAGAAATGCTTTACTTAATTCTTATCTGATGTGTTTTTTCTTGTAGACCTTGCTCCTGGGAATCGATGTATCAACATTTCATCGCCATAGTTTTGCTTGGGCTTGGACATCGGCTTCACCAAAACTAGTGTCTCTTGAAATAGGCTACATCTCCTCCTTAATGTTGACAGAAATGCTTTGCCCAACTATTTCTTCTGAGCATCCCAGGCAAAATCTTCCGATTCCTGTATTCCCAAATCTTCAGAAATTGTGCTTGTCAGTTGATTATATCACAGACACCATGATTGGCACCATATCTGATAACCTTCCCTCCCTAGCCCATTTGGATCTTCGAGACGCCCCTGTTATTGAACCAAGGTTGTCATTTGATCTCACCAACTCTGGCCTTGAAGCAATCAATAAAAACAGAAAGTTGAAACACCTTTCCTTGGTGCGGAGCCAAGAATTCCTTGTTTCCTACTTTCGGCGTGTGAATGACGTTGGTATCCTCATGATGGCGGACAGATGCTCGGGCATAGAGAGCATCTCTCTTGGTGGTTTTTGTCGTGTCACTGACAGTGGATTCAGAGCCATCTTGCATTCTTCCTCGAACTTGTGCAAGCTAAAAATATCACATGGGACGAATCTGACGGACCTGGTTTTTCATGACATTGCAGCGACGTCTCTTTCTCTGACATATGTCAGCCTCCGATGGTGCAACTTGCTGACGAACCACGCAGTTTCACATCTGGCATCAAGCTCAGAGCTTACATTTCTTGATTTCAGAGACTGTCGGAGCCTCGGAGATGATGCAGTCATGGCAATCTGTAACCTTCCCAGACTCAAGATCCTTCTTCTTGACGGTTCTGATGTGAGTGACACAGGAATTTCGTACCTGAAAACTTTGGTCACCAGTTCGCTGGATGCATTGTCCCTCAGAGGTTGCAAGAGACTGACGGACAAGTGCATCTCGGCTCTCTTTGGGGGTGCTTCTAACATAGTCTTGCAAGAACTGGACCTTTCCACCCTCCCAAACCTAACCGACAATGGTGTGCTTCTCCTCGCAAAGACCCGTGCACCAATCATTGAACTCCGGCTGAGACAATGCCCACTCATAGGAGACACTTCAGTGATGGCCTTGGCCTCTATGCATGTAGACGATGAAAGGTGGAACGGAAGTAGCCTGCGCTTGCTGGATCTCTACAACTGCGGCCGCATAACTTCTCTCGCATTCAGGTGGCTGAAAAAACCATACTTTCCAAGGCTGAAATGGCTTGGGGTGACAGGGAGCATCAACCGGGACCTAGTGGACGCGTTGGGTAGGAGCAGGCCCTACCTGCACGTCGGTTCCCGTGGAGAAGAGCTGGGGACAACTCAGTGGGACCATTGTGAGAGCTATTATTATGTGCAGGACTATGAAGAGATGGACGAGCTCGAACAATGGCTTCTTGATAGGGAAGAGGAGGAAAGCAACGGTGACGAGATAGAGGAAGAGCCCGAAAGTGGCGAGGATGACGACGGTGATGCTCCTGCATCAACTTCTGGAAGTTGATAGTGGGGTAAGTATGAAATGTTGTGCGGTTTGTTTACTTAAGTTGATGCATCTCTTTCAAGCTTGTTCTTAGTTATGATCTAAATTTGGGCAACTTCTCCGATGAAGTTTTTTCTTCTCTTAAATGTTGACATGTAATTTTCATCCTGAGGCTTCAGGTTTTGATATTTGTTCTGGACCGGTCAGTGTATTTTCAGTGCAATCAGGGTTTGTTTGGTGGGGAATTAGTCGGCAAATGGTCAATTGGATCCATTCCAAATTATATTCCCGGAGATACTCTCTTTATCTTTTAGGCCGTTTTCAACGATTTTTATTTTTTAATTTTGATGAAGATGAATCCACCTCTGGTGTTAAACCTCAAGCACGTGGCTCTCCAAGTAATCCGGCTTGCGCCGATCGATTCGACTCACTGGTAGGGAGCAAGGTAAAACTAGGATTTTGTCGGGGTTTGTGCACAATGGTTTAAACTTTTGTGTTAGAAGGGTGGATCCCGATCTTATAACCAAAAACAAAATAAACCTGATACGACTCTCGTTTTCATACGACTTACGACTCTCGTTTCGATACGACTCGATGAGAGTTTCTCATAATTTTACATGGTGTCAGAGCATGTCCGAGCCGAAACCCGTCGAAAAACCAAAAATCCGGCAACTTATAAAGAGATTGAGAGTCTCGGCCCGAACGAAAAAGAAAAAAATTGTTCAAGTGTCAATCTGATCCAGACGGGTTGCACTTGAGGGGGCGTGTTGGCCATCGAAAAACCAAAAACCGAACGAGCTATAGAGAGATTGAGAGTCTCGACCCAAAAGAAGAAGAAGAAAAAACCACTTGTTAGGTATAACTTCACGACACTTGATTCGAAATTGGCAACCGCATCGCTTAGCTAGATGTCGCACTTCTCACCTTTACATGCTCTAAGAACGGATCATAACTCTTCAGAATTCTACGTTGCCCATGTCACTTACAATAAAGCTAACAACTCTTTGCATCAGATCGAGATATGACCAAGATCATATTATTCTTCCTTCCAATCCTCTATAGCTGCAGATTTGGAGTCTCAAATTTGTCTCTTCCAGAATAGATGTATGAAATCAGGGTACGGTGCAAACTCATTTTCTCCATCTTCGTCATCATCATCACCCAAATTTAATTCACTATCATAGTCATCTTTTGAGAAATTTATGAAATCTTCTATAATATCCAACTTCAAAACAATATCACATATTTCGGTCAACCAAAATATCACAGTACTTCAATTTATAAAATTATCGAGCTACCTATTCTACCACGTCAATACTTAAATAGGTTACATATAGACCCATCAAAACACAAATCGACCCGAAAAAACCGATCTGAACTCTCGAAAAAATCTGGGTCAAGACCCAGGTTTTTTGACCCGAGATTCTTTTTGACCTGAACCTGAATTACTTGGTAATTTTTCGAGTAAACTGGGGTTGGATGTGGGTTGACCCGATCGGGTTAGATTTTTTTTTTCAATGCTCCTCTTTTTAACTCTTGAGTTCTCCAGTTGTTTTGAGCGAGTTCCATGGCTCAACCCTAGTGGCCACTCGCCGCTAGTCACGAAGAGATGCCGCCATAAACCCTAGTCACCGCTGGTCACGAAGAGATGTCGCCGCTACTAAGGTAGTTGTGTTCGTCGTTGTTGTGTTCCAAGAAATGCCGTCACTTGCTGCTCGTCACCTCTGTTATGTTCGTCACTATCGCTGATGCTGCTCGGGGAGTTGTTGTTCATTGTTGTTGTCCAAAGCTGGTGAGGTAATTGCTCGTCCTCGACCCAACCTTCAGTTTCTATCCAAGGCTATTGAGGTAGCTGCTCATCCTCGACCCCATTGCTGTTGTCTAGGGCTGTTAAGGTCGGTGCTGTCCAGTAAGTCTATACATCCTCTATTGTCAATTTGTATGTTTTGGATCAAAGTAGAATGTAAACTTTGAGCAATTTTTTTAGTTCTTGAATTTTTTTAGTTCATATTTGTTTCTATTCAGATCTGTTGAGGTGTTGAGGATGTTTAGTTTGCTATTGAATTTTTTAATTTCTGAATTTTGTGGCTACTTTAAGTTAGAATAATGTGGCTGAAGTTTTGATTTGAATATTTGTTTGTGGCTGGATATTGTGGCTGCAATTTTTTGGCTTCAATTTCAAATCTTATTTGCAATTGCAGCAACTGGATTTTGCATTTTTTTAGTTCTTAAGGGAAGTAAATCATGGTTAGTGTAATTTTGGGTATTGTAATTAAATTAGTTGCGTTTGTGAGTTGGTATTTCAAATTGTTGTAAAAATATGGTTAGAATAGGGTATATGTATGAATTATAATGCTATTGCTATGTTTTTTTTTGTTATGATGATTTAGGCATTGTGTTTGTATGAGTTTTATAATAAGGCCGATTTGCAAAATTAGACAAAAAAAAAATCCAATTTTGCAAAACTAGCACCACACATGGAAAATTGGCAAAAGTAGCACATTGTCTACTTTTTGCAAATTTTTTTTGGTCACTGGCTTGGGAAGTGGCAGGTTAGGATGGGCATTGTAGCATGACATATGGAGAGATAGGGACAGGGAGGAAGCACTGTAGCTGTCAGTGGGAGTCAGTGGGATTTGGCGCCAAAAAGCCTCCTACATGGGGAAAAAGGGGGGAGCGTTTATGAGGAAAAAAGGGAATGATTGCATTTAAGGTCAATCAAAACATATATAAGCTGGATTGATGGATGTCAATCACCATTAAATACTCTGCAAAAAGAGAGGCAAAATAGGAGATGATTGAAAAGGTGAGAGCAAAAGCCTCCCGTTCATTTCACGAAACTGCATACTTCCCATCTCACCAATAGAAGGATTTGGTCCTACCAATAGGCTAAACCTGTCCTTCCATACCTGGAGAGATTTTGGAGAGAATTTGGAGGGGAGTCACTGTAGCTGATGTGGCGGGCTGTCAATGCAGTTTTGGCGCCAAAACAAGGTTCCTCCTTGGGGGAAAGGGAAGCATTTATGAGGGGAAAATGCAATGATTGCATTGATGGGTGTCCACCAAGAACATATATAAGCTTGAGAGGAGGATCTGAAACACCATAACATGCTCTAAAAAAAGTGAGGCAGAGTAGGAGAGAAGAGCGGAAACGATGGGGGAAAAGCCACACGCGCATCCCATAAAACGATACAGTCCCATCCTACTAATAACATATATCGGTCCTACCAATAGTGTACAACTATCCTTCTACACCTGCAAAAGTGCAAGAAGTTTGTCCGGTGGCAGTAGCAGCGATGGGTAAGTGATCTTGTACCTATCATTTGTAGTTGTTCCTTTTTCTTATAACAGAACTACCCCCCAGGCTAATCCTATGTTTCCGTGTCGTACCCCAGGTGATAGGGTTTGTCTGAAGGTCGTGTTCGGCGGTTGGTGGGCCCCCGGGAGTGGGAGCTTGGTGTTCAAGGGAGAGGCACGTAGTGCAGCTATGGTGGTGCCACAGAATATTGACTACGACCAACTGAAGAAGAAGATCATTTCCAAATTCGATGTATACATGGTCTTATACGACATTGAGCTCACCTACCTCCCTCCTTCGATGTGGCGGGCCACTCCGATTCGGGTCCGGGACGACGATTACCTAGAAGCCTACAAGTTTTACAACCCTGAATTCGGCGCACAAGCTTGGCCAATCGCACTACACATCACCTTACGGTGGAAAACGAGAAGTCCATCCACTCCCTCCCATGGACATCAGTCGGAAGACTCCGAAGGGGTGGACAACGTCTCGTCTCCCATCCAAGGGGAAATACTTCTAACCGGGCCTCCCACCACTCGGGATGACTTGGATGATGGTCTTGATGGAGGAGGAGGGGCAGATGAAAAGGTTTGAGGATTGAGCGAGGAGAAAGAGATATTGGATGACCGTAGCAGTGAGACTGAAGTGCCCTGCCTGTGTGATGAATGTTTATTAGGGGAGGGAGACTCTTGTAGGACTGCAAATGACAGCGAGAGTGGGAAGCAGTGTGGGCTTGCTGTGAGTGCTATACAATCTGGTATTGGTAAGATGGATTACAACGTAATGGTAGGACAGAATGGCGCAGTTGGTAAGCTTGACAATCTGGATGCTCGATATGAGGGTGGCGACGTGAGCAGGGCTGATGCCATCCGACGTGGAAAGCAAGTTGTGATCATCGAAAGTGACGACGATGTCAACGTCCTTCTCCCCCATGGATTTAAGGAAATAATAGACGTACGAAGCTCCGAAGATGACATGATCGAGGGTGGTTTCCCCATGAAAGTGGAGGAGGGAGTGGGGACGAAGGAACCGTCGGACTCGTGGGATGAGGAGGCTGAGGCAGCGCTAAGAGAGATAGAGCGTTTGTATGAAGGAAAGAAACGGACTTTCCCTACGTTGGAGCAAGTGGATGAGAAGGTATCTCGGTACATGCCTCGACTCGGAGACCCTTGGGAGAGTGTGAAGGAGTTTCGTGAGGGGCAGATGTTCGATACCAAGGCTGAGATTCAGGACAGGTTGAGGTGGGAAACTTTGCGGGGGTGCTATGCGACCCTAGTGAAGCGATCGACAAGAACAATGTTCATGGTACAATGCCCCGAACCGAACTGCTCATGGTATTGTCGGGCTTCAAAGTTTCGGGGAACTAGCAAGTGGTTGATTCGTAAGCTCGTGGATGAACACACCTGCAAGGTAAGTGTCATGAGCAACTACCAGCGGAACGCCAATTACAAGTTGATGGGGCAGAGTATAGTGTTCGAGTAAGTTCTTTAACCACCGTCTTGTTCTCCGTTTATGTATTGTGTCTTGATGGATACACAAGTAACCCATCGATTGCGTCTATTCAGTTTTGGTGGATCACGAAAGGACCTCATTCCGCGTCAGATCAAGACGTTGATGAAGTCCCGATTGGGTGTGGACTGCAGCTACTGGAAGGCTCGCATGGCAAAGGGCTCCGCAAGGGAATGCTTTTACGGGACCAACGAGGAGAGCTACGATCGTATGGCCTCATACCTTTACATGCTTGAGCAAGCAAACCCCGGGACCATAACCACACTAGTACGTGATGAAAATCAGCAATTCAAGTATGCGTTTGTTAGCTTGGGGTTTTGGAGGACGACCATCCCACACTTGAGACAGGTACGCCCCTGCCACTTCCATTGATTATCCTACCAATTGGCCAATATTATCTTACCAATAGTGAAACTCTATCCTACCAATACCCTTCCATTATAGTTATTGCCAACTGTCTAGACTTATCCTACCAATAGTGAAACTATATCCTACCACTATCCTTCCATTACAAATATTGCCACATGATTCGTTGACATTGCCAGATATTCTCGGTGGATGAAAGCTTCTTAAAGGGGAAGTATCGTGGATGCATCATGTTTGCGATGACCCAAGACCCAAACCACAACATATACCCAATTGTATTTGCCATTGTGGACGGAGAGAATTATGCCTCTTGGGGGTTTTTTTTCCGTCGAATGAGACCCATGTTGTGTGGGTCAGCGACAGACACATGATCATCACCAAGGAGATTCGAGGGAGCTACGACTTTGCAAAGCATGGCCGATGCACTTACCATCTCTTTCAGAATATGAAGGCTTATCATAAGGCGGGTGAGCTGCAATCCCTCTTCTTCCAAATGGTAAAGGCGTACACCGTTGCGGAGTTCAATGGGTACTACAATGCCTTCAAGTCTAAGTCAACTAATGGGACAGATTACATTAAGCTGGCAGATTTCTCCAACTGGGCTAGGGCTTTCTATCCCACCAATCGGTTTAACATCACCACGACAAACCATACAGAGTGCTTGAACTCGGTATTCTTTGAACCTCGGGACCTGCCTGTAACTGCCCTAATGGACTGCATACTCGATACCGTGGCAAGGTGGTTCGTCAAGCGTCGGGACCTCAGTTCTAATCCTGACAAGGTTGTGACTAACCACATGGACGTCGTTATCAGGGAGAACGTCATGCAATCTATATGTCTTCAGGTGAACACTTTGAGTGAACACGAGTTTGACGTCCGCAAAGGGCCATCTTCATGGCTAGTCAACCTGTACGCTCGGACCTGCACATGTAAGCACTTCGATATTGACCAAATCCCATGTGCATATGACATCGCGGTGGCCAAGGTCCGTCGGATCGACGTCTACTCCCTCGTCCATCCTCTGTACAGGGCTGAGGCTTGGCGCGCGTGCTACGAAAATGTCGTCTACCCAGTGCCAGCTCGTGACACCTAGACAGTGCCTCCAGAAATTGCTGCAAAGCATTGCTTTGCCCTGGTTGTGAAGCGTACGCCGGGAAGGCCGAAGACCAAGCGCTATCCGTCCAGAGGCGAGGTGAGGGGGTCAAAGCGTTGTCGAGAGTAGTGTGATTTGGCGGACGATCATGTCAGCTGTCGCCTTTATTTTTGGGAGTCCTCGGTACGTGCTACAACTTTTTGGGGAAACTTGTAATTACGATAATATTTTGTGTCATGTGTCGGATATATTATGGGGAAACTTGTAATGGCTAGCCTATTTCGTCTCAACTGTCGGAGATATTATGGGGATAATCGTAATGGATACAATATTTTGGCCAAAGTGTCTTCAAGTGTGAGAGATAATATGTATTTCTAGATTCATCCTACCAATAACGTTTTTTATCTTACCATTTGTCTATATATGTTTTACCAATATCGTACGCTCATCCTACCAATATTATACAACCATTACCATCCTACACTTGGGAATTTGTCTGATTACATTAGAATCCTTCAAATAGTGTCTTTTTTTGTGGCCATTAGGTTTTAAATATTCTACTAATATCAAACTTCAATCCTACCAATATCATGCATCTATTGCCATAGACTTGTCAAAGTCGGTAATTAAATTGTCATCCCACCAATAGGGTATTTTTGTCCCACCAATAGGTTGAGAATACTTCACCATTTCATCCTATTATCCTACCAATATCATCGTACCATTACGACTACACTTGGAAATTTCGGTGATTACTTTAGATTTTTACCAATAGGGTTTCTGTATCTTACCATTAGTTTCAAAATAACTTACCATTAGCATCCTATGATCCTACCATTACTATGATTCAAGGAACATAAAAATTGTGGGTGTATAAAGGCTTAGGTGATTAAATAGTCATCCTACCAATATGGTATATTTGTCCCACCAATAGTTTGAGAATACTTCACCACTTTTATCCTATTATCCTACCAATATCATCGTACCATTACGGCTACACTTGGGAATTTCAGTGATTACATAAGAATCCTACCAATAGGTTTTATGTATCTTACCATTAGTTTCATAATAACTTACCATTATCATCCTATGATCCTACCATTACTATGATTCAAGAAAACATAAAACAACAACCACAAACATAAAAACCGTGGGTGTATGAAGGCAACATTGACGACTAACATAAAAACCAGTTCAAACCATTACAAGCACAACACATTCACAGAAGACATTGCAACCAACAACATAACAAAACAACAACAACATAAGGTTCCAAACAACAAGTGCACGAATTCACAAAAAACAACAAAAGCAGTTCATAATGTCACTTCACTGGATTCATAAACTATGAAAATAGGTTGGGTAGAGCCTAGAAACTGTTGCGTTGAATGGCGACTCCCAAGTATTGGCGGTACGGCGCAATAAAAGTGTCGTTGACGGTCTCGAATGTTTCAACGACCTCGTCCACCAACTGCAACGTCCTGATAAGGTACGCTCCACAGTCACCGCTATAGAATCACACATGAGTGAGGGAGAAATTTCTGGTGTGCCGGATGCAAGACATAAACGACGACAGAAGAGGAGGCGTAAGACACTTACGATTTTTTCGTTTCGGAGGATCTTGATAATTCGGGCAATGGTGAAAGGCTGTGGGACAAAGACGGTATGCCTAGCACGGAGCTCTACGTTGAACTGGATGAGCGTCGGGATGACCTTTGCGATGGGCTCGAGGTGTTTCTGAAGCTTCTTCTCCTTGATTTGGTACCAGTTGCAATCCAGCACTTCCACTCTCCACCTAACGAGGTCGATTAGGAGCCCGATCCAGTGCTTGCCCTTGTAATTGTATGACGCAAGGATTTTGGGGTTTAGTACACATCATCTCATCTCGTGCTCCTCTGAAAAAGTCCCAGAAAAATACTTCAACAACGCCTTGGACACGTTAGTCTTCGTGATATGCCCCACATCCCCGTCACAAGCAGACCATTGTTTGCCCACTTGTTCCTGCCAATAGGGGTCGAGGACAATCACACCCGACTTGTTGTCACCCTCTCTAGCGTCCAAGGCCTTGCGAACGAGAACTAGGGTCTGCTGGATGTGTTGCATTATGCGGTAAGTTCCAAAATTCCATTAGGTTGATTCCCATTTAATAAGTGAATAAACAAACATATGCCTGGTGAGATCCCTTACCTCGGTTGATGTCCATACACCGGGTGATATGAGGGCGTTGAAAAACTTCTTCCTCAATTGGGTCCCATCAGGGCCCTTCACCTGGGCAAGTCCCTTCTCCAGCCAGGCTAAGAAGTGAACTTGTCTAGCTTTGCAAATATTGGGCCTTGGGTGACAGATTTGCAAGCCGACCCAAAAAGTTGTCTAGTTACTACCATTTCCTGTTATAATAATGTAACTTGTCTATTTTAATTCTTAAAAGAATCAAGTATGATTCATTTTAATTCATTTCACTCATATGTATCTCACACCATGCCACTCTTATAGTAACCATGCCACAATGAGCATGACCTCTGATAAAAAAAGGTTCGACGAAAAAACCAAGTGGATCTTTGTCTCTAATGTCATTTCGAGATGGATTTGGAGTACAATCTACTCATATGTCATCCTCATCCCCATCACCACTACCGGTTCCAAATCAAGGTAGTTAATTTTATCTAAGAACTAACTTTATTTGCGAATTGAAAGTGTATTATGAATATATTGCCTAGTCATTTGCTTAATTAAACACACTTTTGCAATTTGTTGTAGCAAGTGTGTTATTATCTTCGAGTCAAACTCTTACTCCAGCTGAACATATGGAAGATTGTACCAAATATCTCACACTTGCTCTTATGGCACAAGATATCTTACAAATTCCGATCACTACCGTGGCCTCTAAGTCCTCTTTCAGTATAGGAGCCAGAGTTGTCACTAAATGGAGATCCTCCTTGCATCTTTATATTGTTGATGCCCTTTTGAGTACTCGCACTTGACTATTCGGATTTCATGTGGAAAAAAGTAAATTTACTTTGTGTTGCACTAAATTAACACTTTTAAATTTACAATTGATTATGGTTTTGATTAAATGTTGTTTTACAATACAGATTTGAATGAACATCAAGACTTTCAAGGGAATGAGTATCAAATGTCACAATTGAAGATTTGACTTGATTGGGAATTTGACACTTGTGTTTTGTGACTCATCTATATGGACCTTTTGTTGTTGTTATTTTCCTATTGATATTGGAAGATGTCATTATAATTGTTCTTGTTGAACTATTTCTATTACGTTTGAATGTACGAACATATAGAAGTTTTGAAAGACAACTTTACTTTCTTGTTGGATGTTAGAATTGGGTCTTATTTCTATTGCAATATGAATCTACTTTATACTTTCTAAGTAATGAATTTGTTTCTTTTCATAGGTCAATAAACTTAGATTTTAAGGAAGCACGTATATGTAAAGAATTGCCTCAAGCGAGTTTTACCATTTACTAATCAATTTTAACATTTTTTTTATTTTGTCAAGATTATCTCAAATTTTTTCATGCAAAAAGTTAAAATTGGCCAACCCGAAATTCAAGTTCGAGTCAGTTTGGATATACTCGAGACTCATTTTACCCGGAATCCGTTTTACCTGGAACCCGAATTGACCTAACCCGAACCCGACCCGAATGACCCGGTTGACAGGTCTAATTACATATAATACTCAGCCCAGAATTCCGACTTTGTACTATTAACTGTTAATAGGAGGAAATTCGAGTTCTCAAATTACAAATAATAAGTGTATAAATGTAAATCGACTCCTAGCCTATGCAAATAATTACAAGACTTCCTCCCGTTGTAGTGGAAGGGTAGTCAGGATCGATCCACGAGGAGGTGTGTCAGCGGGATCCTAGTAGCGTTGGAAATCTCAAGTTTGTGTCGACCAGAAGCCTCGATTTCGACCTTGGGCCTCGATGTCGACCTCGGCTGTCGATGTTCTCTGCAACAGAAGACCTGCAGAGACAAAAACAAGTGGTCGATATCGACTGGAAGGGGTCGATATCGATGTCAGTTACGAAATCGACTAGCTCAGAAGACTGCCAATCGACACAGGTGGTCGATATCGATGTTCAGCAACCTCCGCAGCGATGATCATCGTCGACTCAGAAAACTATCAACGAACTCAGTGGTCGATATCGACGTCTGGGGTCGATATCGATGTCTTCCTGCAGTGGGTCAGTTCTTCGTCGGCAAAGAAAGGTCGAAGATTTAAGAATGGATGAGAAGCAATGAACAGAAATAAAACAGAGGTTTTTGCGTGTATAAAATATGTAAAAGGTAACTCCTAGGATTAGGGTTTACCACAACGTTAACCAATGCATGCGATAAGATAAATAAGACGGACAATTGCGCTATTTCACCCGAGGGACAAGCTTTCGCCGTACACCAACTCTTAGGATTACTCTTGCAAATAAACCTAATTGTCTCTACCAATTTTATGTTTATAACTCAAGTTGTTAGCATGAATCCCTTTTCTTTCGATTAGGACTAAACATAGAATCGTAGGAGGAGAGATAGACACAACGATATCGACATCAAATACTTACCTCAAGCGCGCATGGCTAACGTCGGGCTCACCCCGATCCTAAGAGCTTTGGGGAACTAATTGCTTCTCATCATGGCACTCATTGTTGATTGAAAGAAAGAAACTTGCATTAAAATATAAACTCCGAAGCTTTACAACTCAATGTCAACTTTCGCAAACGTCAAACTCTAAAACTTCTCTCTAACTCTAACTCTATTGTTTGTGTTCTAACTCTCAAATTGGATTCTTGAATGCCAGCCCCCTAGGGCTTTATTTATAGGCTACTAATCCTCGCTATCCAAGGATTGTAACTTCTATCTAAACTATGAACTCTATCCGAACAATTTAGATAGGTCTTTTATTTTGATAAAACTTAAATAACTTAAAGGTAAAAGATAACTAAGTCTTCAGCTGCCATCTATCTTGAAAGTATGAGATAAATCCGTGCCTCCTTGAAGATATAGTTTCCAATCCGCATCTCGAAACCAAGTCTATCTTCTGTCGAGATCAGGGGTCGATATCGACATCAGGGGGTCGATATCGAGGTCTCTCTTCCTGCTCGACTTGTCCAGCTCCACTCGATGTCTATGTTGAGGTCGATATGAGGGTCGATATCGACACCAGAGGTCGATATCTATGTGAGGGGTCGATATCTACCTCTGCTTAGCTTCACTTGGTTTCTCCGTTTTGACTCCGATTTCGCTCGAATTCCTGCATGGTTAGCTCAAAACTTGTGCAGACCCTATTTCTTGCTTTTTAGCCCATTCTTACACAAGTTTATATACTTTTGAAACTTTTCTTTGGAAATCGAATGAAATATGAAGTCAAACAATTCAATAAAAGAGGTGCAAATATGTACATCAAAACACCCCATACTTAGACTTGCTTGTCCTCAAGCAATAACCAATACCTACAACACATCCTTCAAGTCTTCGCCCTTGTCAAAAGCAACATCATAAGCGGTAGCAAAGTAAAGCAAGTGAATTTAACGTCATAGCACATATTTTGGCGATCCATAGGCATATGCAATTTTGATCCAACCTCACAGGGATAATGTGTTTGCACTCAACTCTCATGTGTTTAGGCTATGAAGATTAACTCTCAACTCAATTCCATATACAATCTCATAAACATTGCAATTTATAATAATCCACTTCGCAACCAATTATGAAAATGCAATAAGAACCATCAGGAGGACTTTCGCTCAATGAAAGACTTCAAAGAAGACTTCATTCGGCGGGGTTGTAATGGGGCTTGGTATGAAATAAAAGGGTATGGAATTATTTGGCTATGTGGTGCTTTTATAATTCGGGAATTAAGACTCCTAAATCTCAACACTTACAATATCCAAACCATAACTCTTCAATGTTGCACTTTCCAAGCTTAATCTCCTATAATGCTCTTTCCCAACTCATCTTTATATAATATGCTCTAAAGATGCACTAAAAGATGTAAACCATACTATCAACCTTTCTTTCAAGTTCTAATATATCTCTCAAAAATATAACACTTGTATGAATAAAAGACTTAAGGATTTTGGATCATGCACTATATTTTTTTTGACGAAAATAATAAATAAATACTAAAAATATGTGCATTTATATGGTGAGCCAAAAATCCTTTTACAAAATATGACAAAATGTAAATATGCACCAACCCATAATTTCCTTGCTCAAAACTGTACATTATGCTCTTTTCTTTCCACAAGGCATTAGTCCAGCCAATCTAAGTCTCAATTCCTAAATGGGGGTCAGGCTCAATTCGGTTAGGGATAATTTTGTGGAGTTTGTAATTTCAAGCTCAGGCTAATATTCTGGCTTCAAGCAGGGATAATGCAGGGTAGGTAAAGAGAGGATAAAAATGGCTTAAAAGATGCCTCCATCATTTAATTCTCGTAAACATAAACATATATATACATTGGCTTTGAATAACTATCACAACATTTAGAGATGCATAGGAAGAGTAAATTCACTCAAGAAAGCAGAGGGATTTTTGATGTTCTCTCTATAGGCCAAAATTCTCACTAGGACAATTTTTGTTGGATTTTCTTTTTAGCCTAGGATCACATGTGCTCAATTTCATCACAAGTTCACAATCTGCATAAAAATTTTAAGGACTTAGGCTAAACCATCCAAATATGCCATATGATTTACATGATCAAGTCAGCTATTGAGTTTTCATCATAGGACATCTAAGTAGGGTTTAAAAATAAACTTAAAAATAAACATGCATTTTTGTATTTTTGACATTTTTCTATTTTTTTGGATTTTTTGACATTTTATAAAAGTAAAACTAAGAACAAAAATTAAAACATGAATGCAATGCGAAGAAGAAAACCAAGTTATGACCATAGGACATGTTTTTCCCCCACCCCATACTTAAAATATACAGTGTCCTCATTGTAATAAGAAGAAGAATAAGGGTAGAGCATAACCTGCGGATTCAGATCGATTTCAGGTTGGTCGATGCCAGAAGTCGATATCTAGGTCAGTGGTCGATGTCGACTGCATCTGTCGAAGTCGAGGAAGAAAATGAAGACAAGGGATGCCTGATTGGGGTCGATATCGAGTATAAGGGTCGATATCGACCTCTGCCTTTTTCGCTCCTGAGTCTCGATGTCGACTCTAGGAGGGGGCTTGACCCTAGGGGGGGTCGATTTCTACTGGCCTGGTCGATTTCGACTGCCTCTGCAGAAGCTTCTTTTCTTCTTCGTCGTTCCTTTTGCTTGATAACCTGAAATCTTTGTTAGAAATATAGATAAAGCAACGAATTATCTCAGTTTTAAAAGTTTAACAAACCAAAAGTCCAATCCTAAAAACCATCTATGCGAAAAAATTTAAAGGTTTTATGTACAAGCTCTAGAGTTTTTAGTCGCTAGGCCGACTTCTCCATCAATTCTTCACGGGCCTTTTATGTAGGGACCCTTCGAGCTCGAGCGTTCTCCTGGATCATCTAGGTCCTTTTGATAGCATCTAAGTTCGGCGACCAAGGTTTCTTTGATGTTAAGTTCTTCTTTGGGCGCTTTCTTTCTCTTTCTTGACCTAACTTTAGCAATATAGGCAAACCATGGAGCTTTGACCCTCTCTTTAGTAGAATTATCAATAATGGGTTTAATTGATTTATCAATAATGGACGGTGGAGGGTTAGGAGTCATACCTGGGCTTACCTGTTTGGGCCCGAAACAGAAATCTTCGGGCTGAGGGGTGGTCGATTTTGACCAAGGAGGGTCGATTTCGAGTTCTTTGGTCGATATCGATATATGGGGGTCGATATCGACCTCTGTGACCCCATACTTAAGCTCCTGGCAACAATCTGGCATACTCGATTTCGACCAAGGGGGGTCGATTTCGATGTTTTTAGTCGATATCGACTGGTTCCAGTCGATGTCGACTCTGCTTGTTGTTTCTGTTCTCGCCAACAAAAATTTTCTAAGCTTCTCCTTAGCCGGCGAGAGGAATACTTGCTCTAGGTGCTTTGTTTCGCTCATGGTCGGGTTGAAAGAGAATTCTATTACTTCGTTCCCTATAGTAAAGGTTAGTAACCCTCGACGTACATTGATATTTGCATCTACAGTAGCTAAGAAAGCCCTACCAAGTATAATAGGCACTACAGGATCTTCAGGCATCTCCAATACAATGAAATCAGTAGGCACAAAGAACTTACCTACCTTCACTGGAACGTCATCAACTATACCTGTGGGCCTGACGAATGAGTTGTCAGCCATATAAAGTTTCATGTCCATAGGTTCAAGGGCGCCAATGTTCACCTTTTGCCAAATAGAGAGAGGCATGAGACTTACACTTGCCCCTAGGTCACATAGGGCTTTGTAGCGATGTTGGCCAAGTTCCACGATGATTGCAAACTTCCCTGGATCACTCTTCTTCTCAGGGAAGTCCATTTTTGAGCACTCCTCTGCGATCTCTGCTATGGATCTCTTCTTGCTCAGGATGTCGTTGAGGAATCGTACATAGGCGGGCATCTCGCTTAGGGCTTCTGTAAGAGGGAGTGTAACGTTAAGACCTTGTAGAATTTTTACAAAGCGCCTAAACTTACCTTTAGTGGGATCCTCCAATGCTTTGGAAGGGAATGGCAATGCCTTCTTTGGTGGAGGGGCCAAAACGGTAGTCGGAGGGGCCTGCTGGACATCGACATCGATTGGGCTCTGGTCGATATCGACTGGAATGGTCGATGTCGACCTCTGTTGGGGCTCAACAGGTTCTGCAGTGGTATCGATGTCGACCAGGGGGTCGACATGGGGGTCGATATCGACCTCTGGGTCGACATCGACTGGTCTGTCGATGTCGACTTGGTCTGTTGCTTTCTCCTCCATTTCCGCTCGTCACTTATGTACTTTGGTGCCACTCCTTAATTGCATGGCTGCGACATGGCCCGTCCCGGATTGTCCCTTAGGATTTGTAGTGGGTTGCCCAGGGAGTGTTCCGGACGGTCTAGGGATTTGTGCCGCCAATTGACCCAGTTGGGTCTCTACGTTCTTCTTCCAAATATCCATCTCCCCAATCCTTGTAGTAAGGTGATTGAATTGAGCATGGATAGTATTGTTGGATTGATCATTCTTAGCCTGATTCCGCCTGATTTCATCCAGCACAAGTTGAAGATCATCCTTCTTTTGGTCTCTCTCTGGGTGCCCAGGAGCTCTATAAGGCGGAGGGTCCCTAGGGTTAACCTGGTTCCTTTGTGGTTGATGGAACCTTTGGTCTCCCCAATATTGGTGATTGGGACCCCTCATGTAGAGCGCCTCTTGGTGAGTCTCCGCTAGGTATACTTGTTCGGCATGGGGGCACTCGACGGTGGTGTGCCGCTGCGATCCACATTCAATGCAATCTTGGTTCGCTGAAAGGAACCTCACTTGCTTTTGGAGCTTTCTAAGTTGATCTCTATGGAATTGCTCCTTCACATCCGCATCGATTACATTGGAGGGTTCATATAAGGGCATAGATGGGGCAGGCCTCGATGATGATGGTGTGTCGGAAGCCTCAGGAGTCCCATATGTGTTGTCGAACTCCACCAACCTCTCTATGGTCTCCCAATCCTCTTGTGGAGCGAGGTCAAGGTAGCCATAGAAGGTGTAGGTGTTGATCCTCTCCTTGGTTGCAGTGTCAAGAGCATTGTATATGATCTCCTGAATTACATACGGTGGTTGGCCATGCGTCGGGCATGATCGTAGTAGGTCCTTAAACCTTTCCCAAACAGTCGCCAGAGCCTCACCAGGCTTTTGTTTGAAAGCCGTGATTTTCTGTCGGATCAACGCCGTCTTAGAAGGAGGAAAGAACTTGTTGAGGAATGCGTCCTTGACTTCATTCCAGGTGCGGAGCGATCTTGGGGCTAAGCTTTCCAACCACTGCAATGCTTTTCCTGTAAGAGACCATCGAAAGGCTTTTAGTTGGACATATTCAAGACTTCGTCCATCAGCAATAGTATCACAAAGGTCTAAGAAGGTTGAAATATGTGCCATAGGGCATTCGTTAGGTTTTCCTTCATATTGGTGCCTTCTAATCTCAGTTAGGAAGTTAGGTTTTATTTCAAAATTAGAGGAAGGGATAAGAATTGCCGATTCAGGCACTGTGAGAGCGGGGTGCATATATTGCTTGGCATTCCTAGGGAGGGCATTGATTTGGGCTTCTATTTGCCTCCGACCTTCCTCCTCCCTATCCGCACGCTTCTTAAGTGCCGCCTCTCTAGTCATTAGGTCCTCAACCTGCTTCCTTAGTTGCTCAATAAGTTCAGCCTGGTTCGCGTTGTCCGCCATGATTCTTTGAGTCTGGGCCCTTAGATGGAAATAACGCTCAGGGTCGTCTACTCCTTCAAACTCAGGTGGGCGATCAGCGCGTCGCATACACTTGCAAAGTCAAACTAGGTAGAGACGTGAGATAGACTACTAGGGCGCGATTGATTGCCTCCCCGGCAACGGCGCCAATTTTGTTACTAGGAGGAAATTCGAGTTCTCAAATTACAAATAATAAGTGTATAAATGTAAATCGACTCCTAGCCTATGCAAATAATTACAAGACTTCCTCCCGTTGTAGTGGAAGGGTAGTCAGGATCGATCCACGAGGAGGCGTGTCAGCGGGATCCTAGTAGCGTTGGAAATCTCAAGTTTGTGTCGACCAGAAGCCTCGATTTCGACCTTGGGCCTCGATGTCGACCTCGGCTGTCGATGTTCTATGCAACAGAAGACCTGCAGAGACAAAAACAAGTGGTCGATATCGACTGGAAGGAGTCGATATCGATGTTAGTCACGAAATCGACTGGCTCAGAAGACTGCCAGTCGACACAGGTGGTCGATATCGATGTCTGGTGTCGATATCGATGTTCAGCAACCTCCGCAGTGATGATCGTCGTCGACTCAGAAAACTGTCAACAAACTCAGTGGTCGATATCGACGTCTGGGGTCAATATCGATGTCTTCCTGCAGTGGGTCAGTTCTTCGTCGGCAAACAAAGGCCGAAGATTTAAGAATGGATGAGAAGCAATGAACAGAAATAAAACAGAGGTTTTTGCGTGTATAAAATATGTAAAAGGCAACTCCTAGGATTAGGGTTTACCACAACGTTAACCAATGCATGCGATAAGATAAATAAGACGGACATTTGCGCTATTTCACCCGAGGGACAAGCTTTCGCCGTACACCAACTCTTAGGATTACTCTTGCAAATAAACCTAATTGTCTCTACCAATTTTATGTTTATAACTCAAGTTGTTAGCATGAATCCCTTTTTCTTTCGATTAGGACTAAACATAGAATCATAGGAGGAGAGATAGACACAACGATATCGACATCAAATACTTACCTCAAGCGCGCATGGCTAACGTCGGGCTCACCCCGACCCTAAGAGCTTTGGGGAACTACTCGCTTCTCATCATGGCACTCATTGTTGATTGAAAGAAAGAAACTTGCATTAAAATATAAACTCCGAAGCTTTACAACTCACCGTCAACTTTTGCAAACGTCAAACCCTAAAACTTCTCTCTAACTTTAACTCTATTGTTTGTGTTCTATCTCTCAAATTGGATTCTTGAATGCCAGCCCCCTAGGGCTTTATTTATAGGCTACTAATCCTCGCTATCCAAGGATTGTAACTTCTATCTAAACTATGAACTCTATCCGAACAATTTAGATAGGTCTTTTATTTTGATAAAACTTAAATAACTTAAAGGTAAAAGATAACTAAGTCTTGAGCTTCCATCTATCTTGAAAGTATGAGATAAATCCGTGCCTCCTTGAAGATATAGTTTCCAATCCGCATCTCGAAACCGAGTCTATCTTCTGTCGAGATCAAGGGTCGATATCGACACCAGGTGGTCGATATCGAGGTCTCTGTTCCTGCTCGACTTATCCAGCTCCACTCGATGTCTATATTGAGGTCGATATGAGGGTCGATATCTATGTCAGGGGTCGATATCTACCTATGCTCAGCTTCACTTGGTTTCTCCGTTTTGACTCCGATTTCGCTCGAATTCCTGCATGGTTAGCTCAAAACTTGTGCAGACCCTATTTCTTGATTTTTAGCCCATTCTTACCCAAGTTTATATACTTTTGAAACTTTTCTTTGGAAATCGAATGAAATATGAAGTCAAACGATGCAATAAAAGAGGTGCAAATATGTACATCATTAACTCGTTGAGATTTATTGAGGTTTTAGTCTAGACTACAACCCGACACCAAGCGCCATATACAATGACACCGCTGTAGTCTAGACCCGGTTGTAGTCTAGACTACAACCCGACACCAAGCGCCATAAACAATGACACTGCTGGCCAGCGGTACATCAGGAGTCCTTATATATGGGCAGTGAAGACGAACCTCCAAGGAAATTTCTGGATCACGGAGTTGCCTCGATACACACTACCTCGACCACAATCAGACCCGAAACCGGACGCCAGAGCCCCATTTAAGAATAGGACAACCACGAACACCCAGAGACACCGCAGAGAACCACCCTAGTAAGACACATCTGAAATACCCTTTCGGATTTAAACGAGTCCCTTGCGGGATTTTGCACAAGCCCTTTCAGGCGATTTTATTTATTTTATATACATAAACAGATAATTATATGTATATAAAAAATTTATTTGTCCCAAATCAGCCATGGTCGACTGGAGTAGACTAAAAGGATGAAGGTCCTGGTAGAGGAGGTGGCAATGTTGATTTGGGATGGTGGTTCAAAGGAGGAATTTGGGGTTTTGGGTATGCGAATTCTAGAGAGAAGGCTTTATAGTCAAACGACTTATACTTTAGGCCCTGTTTATTAGTGCGCTATTTGGGGTTATTGGGGGTGAAGTTGGTCTCTGGTGTTTGGGAAATTAGGTGTAATTTTGGGAGATGGGGGTGGTGAAGGTGAATTGGGGTGAAATTTGAGCAAGAACACCACACTGGAATTTGAAGGTGGAGGTTTAGAGGCCAAAATAATCCCTTTCAATTGTCTTCCTTGCCCCTTCTCGTCTCTCTCTGCTACTCATCTCTCCCTATTGCTATGGCTGGCGATAGTGCCTCAATAGCCTTTCCAATCCTCTTTGCCCGAATCTAGTCCGACGTCCAACTCCTCTCATTCCCGCCGACAATAGCTCCTCTCCCGCATGCTCAATCCATGCCCGAATTTGTTGTTTCGAAAGCTATTCCTAACCAATCGGAGACGATTATGGAAGAAGGGGATGAGGAGGAGGAGGAGGAGGAAGATGATGACGACAAGGATGATGGACTTGAGAGCAAGGTTCATAATTTGAAGAGCAGTAGTGGAAGAAGAGAGGCTGGGGTTTAGGGTTGTGGAGCATGAGGACGAAAATTGGCAGCCATGAAACCCACTTAAAATCAAGGGCATTTTCGTCCTTTTAAGTTTTTTCTAAAAAATAACCTTATATCTACCAAACACTATACCGAATTATGTCAGAGTTATTTTTTTAAAACAATCTCCACCTCTTCCACGTCCATAACACTTACAATGATCTCCACCTCAATTAACCCCTTAAAAATAATCTCCACCCTTTAAAAAATAACATTTTGCCAAATAGGGCCTTAGGCAGGTCATACTCATCGTGAGCTCCAATCCGGGCTCTTAACTTATTTTTTCTCTGTCACATCAACTTAATGGCCTCATTCCTTTTTTTTGATAAAGTCAAAATTCGAAGGTCAGACAGGCCTGACTCATCGAGAGGCTGATAAAGTCGGCAGACGGCGAACCGTCAAACGTACAACCTAAAAAAACAGAAAAACAGACAACAAGCGAAAAGAATGGCCTCATTCCATATTTTATTAACTTAATTTTTACAATTTAACTTTTGCAATTACTCAATTATTATTATTATTATTATTTAAAGGCAAAATGGGAAAAAAAAATATTTTTATGTGGTAAAAATAATAGTATATGGGTACTATTTGCATGATTAAAAAAAACATATGTAAGTTAGGTGTCTATAGGTAGATAAAATTAATTTACACTTGAATATAATTATTATTATTTCTTTTAATTACAAAAATGTCAAAAAAAGACATTTAAAGGTTTTTAATTAAAGCGTTGTTAAAAAATTTTTGGAGCAGCTCGAAAATGGACCCCCAAAAAACCCAAAACCACAAAGAGTACGCGCTTGAAGACGCGCCCCCTTTCCCATCCTCTTTCAATGAAAACCTAAATCAAGCCACCCAGAAATTCTACCGATTCAAGCCATTTCAATGGCAATCATTTCCCTACACTTACTCTATACAAAGCTATGGAGAAGTGGAAAGCAACAAAGCTTACTGGAACTGGATCTGGTACTCTCGCCAGTACCTCTGTGTCAAAATCCACAAATACAACTTTCTGAAGTTTCGTCGGAGTTTACTGGATCTTCTGGGCGTGCCCTCTCTGATCTCCTCCGGAAAAGGGGGCTTTCTCTGGTTCTGTGTACGATCTCCTGCGCCTATTGGATGTGACTCATCCTTCCTCAGCCAAAATCTGTACTGGTATCGATGGGGCTTCAAACCATGGTTTGTTTGGGGGCCGTTTCCAAAGCTGGTTGACTTCTTCAGTTTGCCCGTCCGACGTTGCTTGTTCTGGTTTCTGCTATGCTGTCATAGGATCCGAAAATCTCAGAAATCTCTCACTAGTCATGGCAGGTATGATATCCTCTTCCTTACCTCCCACTGTTATTTCAAATCTAACCCTAATACCATCCTAACAATCTGCATGCTGCACATCCAAACCTATATACAAATAAACAAAATTAATCTGCAACTTCCCTGCCTTTTCAACTATAAAACCGTATCCAAGCTGCAACAAATAGCTCAACAAACCACTATTTCTTCAAAAAGGCATAAAGAACTTCAGTTATTGCCTGATTTCTCTGTAAAGCTCATTTCCTCTTCTACAACCTCGGTTGTCATGAACGACAACAACTACCCACCAAATGGGAAGGAATGTCTCAGAAAGACTACTCCGAACCCCACTAAAAACAAAAAAACCAAAGGGAAAGAAAGTCTTGCTGAGACTTCTCTGAACCCCAAAAAACTCAAAGGGAAAGAGACTCTTGCAGAGATTCCTCTGAACCCCAATGCTACCACTCAACCTGGGAAACTGGAAGGAGAACATCTAAAATCCAGTACTCCAACCAAGCAAGCTAAGATTGACAAGGGGAAAGGTAAACTTGATTTCTCCTCCTTTTACTCACAGCTCCAAAAATATGCATCCAAATACAAGTTTGAGACTTCTGCAATCCTCTTTGGGTGTGCCTTTGGTGCCCCTGTGGATGTGCAGAAAATCAACACTAAGTTCACCAATGACTAGGTTGGCTTAGCTGGAGAATTTGAAATTCTTGAGCTGCCCAATCACTGGTTTGAGCTGAGATTCACCAGCCATCTTGATCTTAAGACTGTCTGGGAGGCTAGACCTTACCACATTTTTGGTCAGTTGATCATACTGCGCCCTTGGAAACCAAACTTTGACCCTTTCCTAGAAAATACTACCTCCCTGGATATGTGGATTAGAATTACCCTCATATCCGATATTTACAAAAAGCCTGGGGCCATTCAAACCATACTCAAACACAATGAATTTGGGACCTATATCAAGTATGATCATACTGTTGATGCAAATGCTCGCTATGCTAGGGTTTGTATCAATCTTGATATAGCTGACAAAGTCTCAAACACCATACTTATCCCTGTCAGTTGCAACCAAGTTTCAGCCCATATAATCTTGTTTGAGGAGTTCCCTCATGGCTGTGGCAACTGTGGTGCCCCTGACCATCTTTTTACCCAATGCACACACTTTCTTCCCAAGCAGAAAAAAAATTCAAGTCACAATCAAAAAGCCAAACACTAAGACTCCCCCTGTTGCCTCTGAACCAGATGATGATGGTTGGGTTTCAATTCATAAAAATGGAAAACCCCTGAAGCTGCCAAACCCTATAAAAGCTTTCAACAACAAGGCTTATGTCACTGGGAAAGGTGGGGTTTCAGTAGCTTTTGAGACCCATTCCACCTCTTCCTCATCCTCAAGGGACTCAAAAACACCTTCTGTACAGTCTGACCCTCAGCCTCTTTTCTCTGGTGCTCCTCCTAGATTTCCTCTTGTTGTTGCTTCAGTGCCATTGGCAGGTGAAGCTGTCAACCCTGACCATTCAGCTGGTTGTAGCTTTACCCCAGTGGCACTGGATGCTCAAGTGGTTGTCCTGGATGCTCCATTGGCTGCTGCAATGACTGAAAGCTGTGCACTGGTCACTGAAATCCCTACTGAAGCCCAAACCAAACCTAACTCTGATGATGATATTGTGGATGTTGGTTGTTCCCTCCCTGATCCTGAGCACTCATTGTGGCACTAGATGCTCAAGTGGTTGTCCTGGATGCTCCATTGGCTGCTGCAATGACTGAAAGTTGTGCACTGGTCACTGAAATCCCTACTAAAGCCCAAACCAAACCTAACTTTGATGATGATATTGTGGATGTTGGTTGTTCCCTCCCTGATCCTGAGCACTTCAATGAGATAGGGGTTGAGATTGACTCTGCCACCTTATCCTGCCTGAACTATAACATGGATGAGGAGGACCCATTTGATGTGTGTTTGGGAGTAAAATTTCATGTTTGATTAAGAGTTTTTATGTGAATTCATTTTTGTGGAAGATTTCATGTAATACTTTATATATCAAACACGAGTACAAATTGGTCGACAATAGTTATAAGTAAATAAAGAGTGCGCAAGATGTGTTAAATGTCAAATATATCATGTTAGCATACTACAAGCTGGTAAGCTAAAATATACAAATTTAATATGATAGTTGAGCATACAATAAAAAGAAAATTATATTGTTAAAGCTCTCGAGAGCACAGATCCCGTCACTTGGGTGGTGAATCGCTCGAAATCCAACGGTAGCTCAACTGTCGGTTCAAATCTGCAAAAGCAAAACAAGGTTAAATTAGTGGGTTGTAACAAAATATCCACATGGGCTGTTAAATTAAAGGACAGCTCAAAACAGCTTGCAAAAGCCAGCCCAATTTGGCTAACCGTAACTTTCAAAAAAGCAAGAGGAAAGTCAGTTAAAAGAGATAAAAAAAAATCCAGCCACATGTAAATCAAAAAAAGAAAGAAATCAGCAGCTAAAAGGAATAAAAAAAAAAGAGATAGAAGATCCGTGTGTTCTGTTAAAAAAGGGATAGAATATTAAAAGATATGATTTATCCTCCTACATACTTACCCTATAAAAGATAGCCAAGCTAGGGTTGAAGGGGAAGAAGGCTGAAGACACACAGCAGAAAAAAAGCTGCAGAAGAAAAAAGAAAGAAAAATAGCACAAGGAAAAGAGACACATTCAAGGTAGTGTTTTTTTCGATTCACCATCTACACGATCCCAAAAACCCACCCTTGAGATGCTCGCGGGTTTCTCCTGGGTTTGGTTTTGGGATCGTCGGTCGCAAATCAGCCCTCAAAAGAGCCTAATTGCTGCCCAAATTTGATCTCTGAAACCCCACCCCTGAGATGCTTGCGGGTTTCTCTTGTGGTCTGGGTTTTGGGATCAACAGATAGCCTCAAAAGAGGGCGAAGTGCTGCTAAAATCTTTCTAAACGTGCCAACAGATTCACACAAAAATCGCAAACAAATTGCAAGCAAGCTTCAAGCAAACAAGAGGAACAGATTTTCTCCTTAGACTAAATCTGTTCAGATTGGCTATAAAAACCCCTAACACACGAGATCAACAAATTGCTCTAAGTTAGGGCTAAGCTGGACATCACAAACAATGAGTTCAAACAATAAAAAGGCCCTAAATTAGCCTGTGCAGATTTTATGCACCAATTAAAAGCAGATCAATCACACAAGACAAACTGATCATCCTAAACAGCCTAAATCAAGCAAGGCCTAAACCTCACTGATTGCTGCCAAATTACAGTCACAGGATCCTATGGCTATATAACAGTAAGACAATTCAGAGACTCACGCATATTTAAATCAGCCTATGCTCAAGCTCAAAGCAGAGTCCAAAGTCAGTAAATGGCATTATCCAAAAGCAAACAAATTCATGGCTTCCATGTCACGGGGTTTACCCTAAACAAGGGTGAATCTTTGTCAAGGTTTCTGCAGGGATACAAAGCCTCGTTTCAAGACAAGTTTCAAGAAAAAAAAATATAATAAGAAACAACAAACAAACAAAATTCACAACATTCAGCCACGCAGATTCTGTTCAAACTAAATCTGTGCAAATTGGTCACCAAAAAGCTCCAAATCAGATACAAAACCAAAAAGCTCCAAATCAGATACAAAAACAAAAAAAAAAAGAGGGGCTGGAAGGTATTGGCAAAACATAGCCAGCCAACCAAATATATGACAAGCTACTCAGGTCAAATACCTGAGAAGAAGCATTGCAGCAGACTCACAAATCTTGCATAAAGCATAGCAAATTCAAGTCTAAAATTTCTGAGGAGCTGTAAAAAAAAAAATAGAGAAAAGAAGCAAGGAGAACCAACAAACCAAGAGATGGGAGGAACTCAAGTTTCTTATCTTAAACTCAAAAATACATAGGTTCATAGGTTCAAACAAACTATTGAGCCTAACGTAAAGACTCAAATCAGCAAGATCAAATAAATTAGTGTCAAACTACACTAAGCACATGAGCCTAAAAGAATCTCAGCAAGTGCAAAGCTCATGAGGAAGTAGACCAATTCAGGAACAAAAAGAGAACGAACCTGAGCCTACAAATATTAGAGCTCGGGAAAATTCCTGGAGTTGGGCCTTCTTCAGCTTCTTCAAAGAGCGGCCGGCCTCCCTCGCCTCCTAGGTCCGACTACCCGGGTCAAAAGCTCCAAACAAAAAATAAATCTTAAATTATAAATTGACCAAAGCCTAAGGTCGGATTAAATTAAAAAGACAAATCAAAAAGAAAAAAAAAGAGAGAAGAACAAACCTGTTAGCCTCTTCTCAGCTTCCCCACCGAGCTAGCTCCTCTCCTGGAATCCCGGATCTACCGGTCACGTTCAACACCTCCCGTCTTGGCTGCCAAACGAGAACACAGTGCTCTAATTAAAACAAAAAATCTGGCACTGGATGGTCAAGAAGCTTGAAAGGATAACAAGTCCGGATTAAGATCTTTAAGGTCTAAACTTACCAAGGCAGAGGTTGAACTCCCTGAGCTCTAAATTCGTCCGTCCTCTCTTCCAAATAGCCAAATCGAAGAGCCCAAAATTGCACAAATTAAAACCCTAAAATCGCAATTTGGTGGAAAATCAGTTGAGGCTGAAAGTTAAACATTCAATTGAAAGGGAATTCTTGGGAGAAGCTAAAATTCAGACCAAGAGTAGCCCTAAGATCGGATTAAGCATGAAATTTGGGGAGGAATTCGCGAAGAAAGCCCTAAAAGCGTACCTGGGCACTTCGGTTCGGGGTCGGGAAGCACAAGTCGCTCCGCCCTTGCTCCGCCCGTGCTCCACCCTTGCCCTGCCTTCATCTGCTTTGGTTGCCCGAGCCTCAAATCCCTTCGCTATGGCAGCTACTGATGAAAGAGAGAGAAGAAGAGTCGAGCAGCTGATTTCGTTCTCAGAAAAGGAAAAAAACGCAGAGGGCGGAGATATCAAACTTGCAAAGCTAATCAAAAAAAAAAAAAACGAAGACGACTTTGCTTTTGTTAAAAATACGGGCTGAATTTCCAAAAATTGAACGTGGGCTAGACCAGACCCAATTATTGATGTGGGTTGGTGATGAGTTCTGATGTTGGGCCACCAGCTAAGACAAAATCGAATGAAAAGCAAATGATACACATATTATTATTACATAAAATGTATACAATCGGCTTAAGCCTTTGGGTTTGTGTGTAATCACAAAACCGACCCACTAAAATATAAGAATTACAATTGACACAAATTGAAATGGAGTTTAATAAAAAATATAAAGTTAAATTCGTAAAATTTCATCGTCAGTTTATTCTAGTGGGTCAGATTTAAAATTGACTTTTGACAAAAAAAAAACGGAGTCAAAATTTTAAATCAAATTTCCCTAAAATCAAATTTGTTCTTTTATTAGAACTACGTAAAGACTTGACGCCTCTTATTGGCTACGTAGGTAACCCGATATTAAATCATAAAATTATATCGGGTACAGTCGTCAACCTCTAAATTCACTTTTAAATGAATACGAGGTCAAAGTCCAACCAAATTAAATCATTTGTTCTCAAAGGAACTACGCTCGATTTGATTCCGAGTTGTCGGATACGTAGGCCACCTAACATAAAGTTAAAGCTCGTCAGGTTCAATCGTCGAACCAAAGAAAATCAAATTAGTTCTAAGAAGAACTACATGAAGACTTGATGCTCTTTTACGAGTTACGTAGGAAGTCCGATATCAAAATTCAACACATATCGGATTCAGTCGCCCAACTCAAATTAAATTAAATTTGTTCTCGAAAGAACTACATAAGATTTGATTCCTAACATAAAGCTTAAGCTCTTCGGTTTCAATCACCAAACCGAAAAATTAAATTAGTTTTAACGCTCTGAACTACGTAAGGCTTGATTCTCTTCCGAGAGATACGTAGGCAACCCGTTAAAATTCGGGTGCAGCCCAAATCACCAAAACCACTCAAGTCTTGGTGTCAATACAACTTCGAATCAAGAGGATAACCAAAAGGGGTCGAACTCAAATTCTAAAAATTAAATAAAATATGTTTTACAATTATACGCGCATTTTTGTTCAACATATTTTTGGCACGCACGGTGGGACCCTTTTTGCCTTTTCATCTCTTAGTTGTGTTGGAACTAATATTTGCCTATTTTTTATTTGTAGGAGAAAAATGGCACCAAGAGCTATTGTCAACTTCAACGAACTACCTGCTACCTTTCTCGTGGAAGGTGGCCGCTGGTTGAAGAAGAGATCGTTGAAGGTCCAATTCGACATGACTAGGGAGTCGATCATCGCTGAGATCCCAACTAACAACATCTTCGAAGCTATCAGGGAGGAAGTAACCGGCGGAGAAGAGCTCACTCCTAGGCCTGCTCGTGGGCCAATCATTCGAGTTATCAAGAGAAACGGTAACTCGGCCAAGGTCTCAAAGCCAGTTATGAATGAGGCGAAGAAGGAAAACAAGCCTCGCAGGAAGAGGGGACGCAAATGTGGTTCCCAACGCGGAAAGGCAGGAGCGCTTCGCAAATTGGCTCGTTCCCCTGCTCTATGGAACAGGCCAATGCAACATTGTAGAGAGCTGCCAAGGATCTTCTCGATAGCCCAAGGAAAATCCTTTTTGGGTCTATCCCTTTCGACATGGACAATGTAGTCCAGGTTTTGGTTACCTCCTATTCTGATGAGGAGTCGGAGGCAATATCCTCAACTGTGAAGGCTCAAAGGGCCAAGGTTCCAGAGGTTGAGGTATCAAAGCCCTCTGACCCTCAAAAGCAAACATCTAAGACTTCTCAAGCTCAGAAGAAAGGAAAGGGTCTGCCTATAGCCGAGAAATCAACATCGTTTCCAAACCAATTTGAGAAATGTGAGCGGCGAGTGACAAGGTCTATGTCTAAGGCCGAGTCATATGCTAGAGTGACCACCCAATCTTCGAATCCAGAAATGGTTCAAGAAGAAAAACAAAATTTCCCATTATATGGGGACTCTACTTCTCTGTTTCAAGAGGAGGATTTTCCTCTTGTTGTAAGTGAGGGTGGGTCATCCAATGACTCTGAAGAAGAAGTTGAAAGCATGCCAGTTCTGGTGACCGGGGCAACAAGCACTGAAGAGCAGCTCCAGGAACTACAAAAGAAGCTAGAGGAAAGGGACGCTCAAATTAAATTGCTCATGGACCAGCTTCAACAGCAAAATTCGGAGAACAAGCAAGAGCAAAACTCGAAGAACAGGCAAGAGACTCCCAACACAGGAGAAAGTAGTGCTTCTATCTCTCCTCATGAAATAAAAGAATGGATCGCACAGGGGATCCGAGAGTTCAAGATTTCTCAGAGTCCGCTGGTGATCGGTTATAGAAAACCCTATCCTGCGGAGTTCGACGCGATCCCATTTCCTCCGAACTACCAAAGGCCGAATTTTGATGAATTTGACGGCCTCAATGGGTCCCCGTGTGAACATCTAGCTCACTTTTACTCGGCCTGTGGAGAAACTGCCTTGAGTGATCAGCTACTGATAAGACAATTTGTCCAATCATTACGGGGAACTGTGTTCACATGGTATACTCAGCTTCAACCTGAGTCTATCCACACATGGGACGATCTGCAAAAGGAGTTCCTGGCTCAATTCGTGAGTTCAAAAGCCAAGGTGTCCATCATGGATCTGGCCAATACACAACAAAGACCGAATGAGTCCGCAAACGACTTTATCACAAGGTGGAGAAGTTTGAGACTTCAATGCTCAGAAAAATTGAGCAAAGAGGCATGCGTGCAGATGTGTTTCAACAATCTACTCCTTGAGCTCGCTATGCATGTTGGTAGTGCGGAACCCCGTGCTTTTGATACCTTGGTTTCAAAGGCTTGCAATGTTGAACGCCAACTAGCTCGACGCAAGCCCGTAACAAGCCGGCCTCCAATTAATGAGACGAGGAAGGATGACAACAAAAAGTCTCCAAAAAGGGAAGAATCCATGGCTACGTTCATTAAGCCTCGTGGAAAATCTGCTGGAAATAATCCTAAAGTGCAAGAAAAGGGGCAAGCTAAAGAGCCCGTTAAAAGATTGTCTCTCGAAGAGAGAAAGCAGAAGAAGTATCCCTTTGACGATGAAGATGTGAGAGGGATATTCAATGAGCTCATGACGGAGAATATGTTGTCACTCCCCGAGTCAAAGAGGCCAAACGAGGCTAACAAAACGGGTGATCCAAAGTATTGCCCTTATCATCGAATTGTTAGTCATCCTCTCGAAGACTGCTATGTGTTCAAGGACATCGTGGAAAGGATGATCAACAAGGGAGAAATTGAAATCGAAGGTGCAAGCTCCTCAAAAGGCCAAGCAGCCTCGTCAAACCCCGTCTCTATAGTAGAAGAGGTTGAGGTTGTTCATTCACCAGATGACATCCCTACGGTGTCATTACCCCCGAAGGCAGTCCCGATGCAATTTCAGTTGCGTGACAAAGTGCGCACTGTATGGGCATATCCGGACATGCCAAGGGAAGAACCAGACTGTCCGACTCTGTATGAGGTCCTAATGCAGTCAAACATTGAAGAATCATTTTCACACAACGAAGACGGTGGGGATGGTTCTATGTGGCAAGTCTGTCTAAGCCGAAAGAAGTCTCATCCAAAGAGTACCCAGCATACCGGACCTACGGGCTTTAGAATGATCGGTAGAAAGCCCGAGAAGAAAAACAAAAAAAAAGAAAAATAAGAACAAAAACAAGAAGAACAAGAAATCAGAAGATGATTCTGATGAAGAGTATATCCAGCCTATACGCCAGATCATTACTCTGAAAGACTTTATTCCAAAAGAGCTCCTGGAAAATGATCCTTCCGAGGAGGAGTTATTTTGGGAAGAAGAAATTGTTCAATGTTGCATGGCCACGTGGGCCGAAACAGTTGATGAAGAGGAGTTAGAGGCTGATGAAGTTACTCTTCGTTCGAGGAAAAATTTGCCACCCCTTAAGCCCAAGGAAAAAGGGAAAGGGAGGGGGCCACTTGTCAACGAGACTTCAGATGTTTCAAATTTTGAAGAGGCGATTGAAAAGGAGAGACTTCCACATCGGTTCAGAAAGACCAGGAAGCTAGGGCATCCGCCCAAGAAGATGTCATGCCACGAAGACCTATGTTACTTCGTAAAGCTTCTCCCAAGGAGCGGGTGAAGTACGATGTGATCGGCCATTTAAAGCGCATTCCAGCACGCTTAAGTGTGTACGATGCATTGCAAATGTCCACCGAGTTAAGGAAGGCCTTAATTCAAGTCTCATGGATCCGGAAGACTATAAAGATCAAGTGGATCAAGTGGAGGTTGATGAGGTGGCTTTACCCACTCCATCTCAATGTGCTTCGTGCATGGCATCCATAACGTTCTCCGACAGAGACCTCCAATTAGGAAGCACCGATCACAATAGACCCTTATATGTCACGGGTACGATTGGAGACGCAAAAATCAACAGAATCCTACTGGATTGTGGGTCTGCGGTGAATCTATTACCTTTACGGGTCTTGGAAGCAATGGGATTGACCGTCGATCATCTGTCGCCCACATTGCTTACCATTCAAGGTTTCAACCAGGTGGGACAAAAAGCTTTGGGCGACATTGCCTTGAAAGTGGTTCTGGATGATCTCTACAAGGATGCTCTTTTCCATGTCATCGACGTTGGAACCTCCTATAACGCTCTGCTGGGGAGGCCATGGCTCCATGCTAGCAAGTCAATTGCTTCTACACTTCATCAGTGTTTAAAGTACACCGATGAAAATGGAAATGAAAGGACTATCCGTGGCGATAGCGATCCTTTTCAAGGTGAAAGCGTTAATTACACAGACGCCAAATTCTACAAGACTGTGCACTCTAACTCTAATCTGCGTGTGGAAGCGAAAGAGGAGGATAAAAGTGTCAGTCCTCAAAAGGGAGCAATGGCCCAAGAAGAGTTCCCGTCACCCAAGATCTCTCTTGTCCGAATAAGAGAAGAGCCAGAGACACGTCCGAAGGTATTATTGAAGTATACACCCAAGGATAAGAGACAACCCGGCCAGAAGACATTGAGTGCAACAGAAAAGGCTATGCACTCCCTAATGACAAGCTACACTTGTCCCCTCCGCAAAATTGACCAATCCGTTCCAAAGAAGAAGTTGGTCATTCAAACACATTTCGGAGATAAAAGAAATGAAAAGGTAAGGGTGGTGTTCAAGGGTGAGTCTTCTAAGGCACCAGTCGAGCAAGCCTCTTCAAGGCATCATAAGGCCATCAAAGTTAAGGCGACAAGACCTCTATTGAAAAGCAAAGCTTCGCAGAAATCCCTCAATGAGATCTCGATGGATGATCTACAAATCTCTCAAGAGGGAGAGTTATTGTCTGCTAAAGTCTTGGAGCCTATGACTCTAACAAGCCAAGAGCAAAATATGTTCTCACAAGATGCAACAAATGCACCTCGAGTCTCGGTTTTCGAAAGGCTTGAGACAAGTGCTCCAAGAGCTTATGTGTTCGAGAGGCTTGGAAGAGTCAACATGCCTAAAAACAAGAGGGCCAACACCAAGAAGACCAGAAAGTGGAAGCTGAAGAATAAGGAACCAGAAACCTCCACTTACGAAGATGAGGATCCCATAGATGCTCAAACGGCAGAAGTAAATATGGTGTTGACCTATACAAAGAGTGAACCAAGTGAAGATCCTCAGGATTTTCTCAATGTGGTCCAACTTGCTCCACCAGAAATGGAAGATGGTGGTCAAGCTACGGTCGACAAACTACAAGAGATCAACTTAGGGACCACAGAAGATCCTAAACCCGTATTTGTTAGTACTTTGCTAACAGATAAGGAAAAAGAATCATATGAGCAACTTCTCAGCGAATACAGAGATGTGTTTGCTTGGGGCTATCAAGACATGCCTGGTTTGGATCCTAAGGTGGCTATGCACAAGCTATCTGTCTCCGAAGAGGAAAAGCCAGTAAAGCAAGCTCAATGTCGTTTTCGGCCCGAGCTGACAGTGCAAATTAAAGCCGAAGTCAATAAGCCCATTGAGGCTGGTTTCATCCGTGAAGTCCAATACCCGATCTGGTTGGCAAACATTGTTCCCGTCAAGAAGAAGAACGGCCAACTACGTATCTGTATGGATTTTCGGGACTTAAATAAAGCATGTCCCAAAGATGAATTCCCTCTTCCGATAACCGAGTTATTGGTTGATTCCACCACGGGTTTTCAAGCCTTATCCTTCATGGATGGCTTCTCGGGGTATAATCAGATTAAGATGCATCCTGAAGACGAGGAGTTAACAGCTTTCCGGACACCTCTAGGCACTTATTGCTATACAGTGATGCCTTTTGGTCTGAAAAATGCGGGAGCGACCTATCAAAGAGCCATGACGGTGATCTTTCATGATCTGCTTCACAACACCATTGAGTGTTATGTGGATGACCTTGTGGTGAAAATAAAGAAAAGAGATGATCATTTGGATGATCTCAAGAGAATCTTCGAGAGGTTGCGAAAACACCAATTGAAGATGAATCCCCTCAAATGTGCCTTTGGTGTGACGTCTGGCAAGTTTCTTGGCTTCATTGTTCGGGGACGGGGAATAGAGATTGACCCCGATAAAATCAAGGCGATCATGCAAATGCCAGCCCCGAGGAATCTTCGCGAGTTGCGAGGTTTGCAGGGCAAGCTTGCTTATATCCGGCGCTTCATTTTAAATTTGACGGGGAGGTGTCAGCCCTTTCTGAGATTGATGAAGAAAGATGCTCCGTTCATATGGGACCAAGCCTGTCAAAATGCTCTCGACAGCATCAAGAAATATTTGACTGACCCGCCAGTCCTCATGGCTCCAATTCAAGGAAGACCCTTAATCTTGTACACCGCAACTCTTGAGCGGTCGTTAGGGGCCATGTTAGCCCAAAATAACGATGAGGGAAAGGAAAATGCCTTGTACTACATCAGTCGAACAATGGTTGGGGCAGAACTAAATTATCCTGCTATGGAGAAGATATGTCTAGCGCTGATCTTTGCTATTCAAAAGCTACGACATTATCTCTTGTCTCATCAAATCATATTAATCTCCAGAGCTGATCCCTTGCGATACATCCTGTCCAAGACAGTGTTGTCAAGGAGACTAGCCAAATGGGCTATGCTTCTGGCTCCCTTTGACATCAAGTTTATTCCTCAAAAAGTGGTCAAGGGGCAAGTCATAGCTAATTTCTTAGCTGCCCATCCTACTCCCGATAACGAGGAGTTAGCGAATGATTTACCAGATGAAGAGGTCTTCATGACAGAAGGAAAAGCTTGGCAATTATACTTTGATGGTGCTGCAAATAAAAGAGGGGTCGGAGTGGGCGTAGTGTTCATTACCCCGGCCGATGGAATAGTGCCCTATTCATTTTCGGTTTTAGAGAACTGCACAAACAATATGGCAGAATATGAGGCAATCATCATTGGCCTAGAAATAGCTCTCGAAATGAATGCTGACCCGTTAAAGGTGTTGCTGAGACTTCTATGAACCCCAAAAAACTCAAAGGGAAAGAGACTCTTGCAGAGATTCCTCTGAACCACAATGCTACCACTCAACCTGGGAAACTGGAAGGAGAACATCTGAAATCCAGTACTCCAACCAAGCAAGCTAAGATTGACAACGGGAAAGGTAAACTTGATTTCTCCTCCTTTTACTCACAGCTCCAAAAATATGCACCCAAATACAAGTTTGAGAGTTCTGCAATCCTCTTTGGGTGTGCCTTTGGTACCCCTGTGGATGTGCAAAAAATCAACACTAAGTTCACCAATGACTAGGTTGGCTTTGCTGGAGAATTTGAAATTCTTGAGCAACCCAATCACTGGTTTGAGCTCAGATTCACCAGCCATCTTGATCTTAAGACTGTCTGGGAGGCTAGACCTTACCACATTTTTGGTCAGTTGATCATACTGCGCCCTTGGAAACCAAACTTTGACCCTTTCATAGAAAATACTACCTCCCTGGATATGTGGGTTAGAATTACCCTCATACCTGATATCTACAAAAAGCCTGGGGCCATTCAAACCATACTCAAACACAATGAATTTGGGACCTATATCAAGTATGATCATACTGTTGATGCAAATGCTCGCTATGCTAGGGTTTGTATCAATCTTGATATAGCTGACAAAGTCTCAAACACCATACTTATCCCTGTCAGTAACAACCAAGTTTCAGCCCATATAATCTTGTTTGAGGAGTTCCCTCATGGCTGTGGCAACTGTGGTGCCCCTGACCATCTTTTTACCCAATGCACACACTTTCTTCCCAAGTAGAAAAAAATTCAAGTCACAATCAAAAAGCCAAACACTAAGACTCCCCCTGTTGCCTCTGAACCAGATGATGATGGTTGGGTTTCAATTCATAAAAATGGAAAACCCCTGAAGCTGCTAAACCCTATAAAAGCTTTCAACAACAAGCCTTATGTCACTGGGAAAAGTGGGGTTTCAGTAGCTTTTGAGACCCATTCCACCTCTTCCTCATCCTCAAGAGACTCAAAAACACCTTCTGTACAGCCTGACCCTCAGCCTCTTTTCTCTGGTGCTCCTCCTGGATTTCCTCTTGCTGTTACTTCAGTGCCATTGGCAGGTGAAGCTGTCAACCCTGACCCTTCAGCTGGTTGTAGCTTTACCCCAGTGGCACTGGATGCTCAAGTGGTTATCCTGGATGCTCCATTGACTGCTGCAATGACTGAAAGTTGTGCACTGGTCACTGAAATCCCTACTGAAGCCCAAACCAAACCTAACTCTGATGATGATATTGTGGATGTTGGCTGTGCCCTCCCTGATCCTGAGCACTTCAATGAGATAGGGGTTGAGATTGACTCTGCCACCTTATCCTGCTTGAACTATAACATGGATGAGGAGGACCCATTTGATGTGTTTGAGGATGTTGATTATCTGCTGGATGAACCCATGGTTAATGAAACCTTGCTGGGTGAGGGGGATCAAGAGCCTATCTTTGAGCATTCCTTTCACTCAATCCATTCAAACTCAATTGTGATCAAGCTTCTATCCACCATGGAGATGCCAGCCAAGGCTACCTCAACCTCAGACTCTATCAAAAGGAAGGCAGCTAGGGGGGAGGATGATACAGCCAGCTCTACCTTGAAGAGAACCAAGCCATGCAATTAAGTTTTCAAATGACAAAGCTTTTGAGAAGAATTGGGAATTACTGGTGTCAGTTCACAAAAATCTATGAAACTAAACCTTTTGCTAAAAACTCTACTCTCAATTCTTGCCAAAATCTTGTACTTTTATTATCTGTAACTTTTATGCTCCTAGGTTTCCATTATCATGGTTATCTACCCCTAAATAACTGCACTAATGAAGCATGTATGACCTGTTGTTCAAACTGTTGTACTCTTATGCATTATGTGAAATATAACTATCTAGATTATGAGATAATTGTCCTTGGGTTACCTCAAATCTCTACTACTAGTATATTCTATCTCATAAATCAAGGAAACCAAATTACAATTTACATTGATTGGAGCTCTATATTTAACTATTATCATCATGTTTGTAAGCCACACTTAAGAGAACTGACAGTATTATATGCAATCCACAAAACTGAGATTCATCCATACCCTATTCATGTTTACTACTTATTTAATATAAGTTATACCAGTAAATCTATCCTGACAAATCAAGCTCGAGTGATTATTTCACTCGAGCAAAAGGACTCTCAAAATGACCTACAGGGACACTACAACAAACACAGACAGATGGAAGAACATGGGGTTCTTTTTAGCCTGGTTATTAGTTCAGGGCTCCTGCACTGGACTGTCATGGCTCACACTGCAAGGGACATTAACTTGAAGACATATATGATCAAGTATCTACCAGATCTCATGCAGTGCAACCTCTGTCGGAGTATGCTCTATAGCTCCTTACTGCTAAACTATACTCAAAGGGATTACTTGCATCTAATTGCTCCGATTAGCGCATTTTTTTTCTGAAAGCTACTTATCTAAACAATTATATCCATTTAATTGTAGCTGGACCTATGAAACACTTGTTCTTACCTTAAGGGCTTGGGATTTCCTACACTCTTACAGTCAATCCCATCTTCAACATTACCTGGATGTATGTATTTGTAAAGTTCAAAGGATCTCTAATTGCAGAAAGAAGCCCATAACATACCAAAAGCTTCATGATAATGACTTCATATTTAACAGGGCAAGTTGGTTGAATCAAAATTCTAACCATTTAAAGTTGATAGTTCATACTCACAAACCGTACAAGGAGTTCACTCTCTGCTTAACACAGAAGGTAAAAGCAAAACCTCATAAGCAAAACCACTTTGACAGTACTAAAATCTATACTTACATACAAAAAGGTTCAAAAAAGAAAAGAATAGCCTTAAGTAAAATCCAACCAAACACAATGCACATGAGCATATTTAAGAAAATGAAAAACCCTAAATGCAACACTTGTGTTAAATGAGAATTAGCTACTGGAATATGCGCGGACTAAAGCGCAAGAACGTTTGGACTCAAATTGAAATCACAACTAAATCAGAGAATATCATAATCCTAGCGCTTGCTGAGACTAAGATTAGCACGCCACCTTACGAACCTTACTGGCGAAAAGCTGGATTCGACCACATACACTTCTGTCCATCGATCGGCCTGTCGGAGGGTATTTGTTTTCTCTGGAAGGAGGCCTCCTTCCAAAATGAGAGCTTCAAATTCGAATATTCAACTGACAGAATAATACTCGCAACTTACACAAACGACAATCAGGGGTGTGAAACATCGATTATATTTGTGTATGCCCCTCCACAAAATGTAGACAAGGACCCATTTTGGTATGAACTCTCAAGCATCATTTCTTCCTTAAGAAACCCATGCTTACTCCTTGGAGACCTAAACGAAATTCTTAATGCCTCTGAAAAACAAAGAGGGGCTCCTCCCACCCGTGCTAGATTTACTAGATTATCAGAATTCATAACTACCCATAACTTAATTGATATTCCCTCAATTGGAAATAAATACACATGGAGAAAAAGGAAATCTGGACTTGACAATACCTTTGAAAAATTGGATAGATACTTAGCCTGCACAAGATTCTTAAACATGTACCCAAACACAACTACTAAGAATTTTCCATTCACCACATCTGATCATGCCCAAATACTAATTGACCTAAATGATGGACAAAGACCTAAATTACATCCATTTAAGTTTGAAATGGCATGGAAAAATAGAGATGATTTTGAAAACCTCGTAAAAAGTGCCCGGAGGCTTGATATGTCGGGGTCTAACCTCTACAAACTCACGAAAAAACTACAAGAAGTAAAGAAGAAAAGTAAAATCTGGAGCAAATTATATTATCATAATGTTACTCGACAAGTTGTGCAAACAGAAAGAAGGATGCAACAACTGCAAGCTAAACTATACACACATCATGATGACAACACTGAAAGATCTTTAACACAGCTAACAAAAAAGCACGTGGCCTTAATAAATTTTCAGAACACATACCGGAGCCAGAGAGCAAAACGCAATCACATCAAAAATATTGATGCCAACACAAGATATTTCCACAGGATAGCAACTGGGAGACGTAATAGAAATATTATTAAAGCACTACAAACAGAGGCGGGATTATCCGTTACCCTAGACTCAGAAATTAAGGAACATATTAAGAAGGATTTTCAAACTCGATTTACAAAAAGCAACTGAAACAATGAGAATAGTAATCTTCTAAATAACATAACTACCGAAATTTCTAATACAGACAACATATTGCTTACTAAGATACCAACAAATTCAGAAATAAAGGAAGCTGTCTTTGGACTAGCAAATGACAAATCTCCAGGACCTGATGGCTTCCCTGCCGGTTTTTTCAAAAATTACTGGCATATAGTCGGACCTGCTGTTATGAAGGCGGTCAAAAGTTTTTTCCTAAGTGGTAGAATTCTTAAACAAATAAACCATACCTTCATAGCACTAATCCCAAAACGTGAAACACCAACTACAACTGCCCATTATAGACCAATAAGTCTCTGTAACACCACATACAAAATAATTTCCAAAATCCTGGCTAACAGACTCCAGAAAATAATGCCTAAAATCATACATCCCCTTCAGAGTGCCTTCTCTTCGGGAAGGGCCATACAGGACAACATTCTAATTGCTCATGAAATTTTCCACTCTTTCCATAATGAAAAGGGACAAAAAGGCTGGATAGTAATTAAACTAGATATGGAAAAGGCTTTTGACATGGTAGACTAGGATTTTCTTTTAACTATTCTCCAAAAATTTGGTTTCTCCGACGTATTCATTACCTGGATAAGAGAGTGTGTTACAACCGTTACCTATTCTGTTTTAGTTAATAATGAACCTACCAACATCTTTATACCTTCATGGGGAATCAGACAAGGGGACCCGCTATCCCCTTACCTATTCCTAATCACCTCGGAAGTACTGGCAAGAGCATTATACCGAGAATCTCAAATAGCTTCCACTCAACTGGGGATCTCGATCTCCAGAGGTGGACCTAAGATCCCTTTTCTCGCATTTGCAGATGACATAATAATCTTTTCTTCATCTACCAAAACGGCGTGTGATAACGTTAATAGAATCCTCAATCAATACTGCACCCTTAGTGGGCAAAGGATAAACAAGTCCAAATCGCTGTTTCAATCCTCAAAAAACGTGAACACTAATAATCAGATACTATTGCAAAGTGACCTTGGAATAAAACATACCAACAACCTAGGGAATTATCTAGGTTGTCCTATCTTCTCAATCATAGTGTCCAAAGACTCTTTCAGAGACCTCATCTTAGCCACCAAAACTCAGCTTGATAAATGGAAGGCCCCGATGTTATCTCAAGCTGGCCGGTGTATGCTCATTAAATCCACCCTAGCTGCTAAACCACTCCACCTAATGCAATGTTTTATGTTGCCAGCATCCATTCACAAAGACCTTGACAGAATTAATAGAAACTTCCTCTGGAATAAGGGCACCCAGCACAAGCCACTGATCAGTTGGTTTGAAGTTTGTAAAACCAAAAGCAATGACGGTCTGGGTACCCGAAGCTTGGAAGACATGAACAAAGCTCTCCAGCTAAAACTTCTGTGGAAAATTCTATCGGAATCGGAGAATCCATGGGTGAAGATAATAACACACAAATATCTTAAGAACCAAAGTATCCTAACTATAAAAGAAAAGGCCCTGCCTCTTGGCAGTGGGCGAAACTTACTAGTCTACTGTGCTTGGTCAAACAAGGACTTAGATGGGCCGTTGGAGATGGGACCTCTATCAATTTCTGGACTGATGTCTGGTGTTCTTCATCTTCACTTATTGAAATGGCCTCCAATGCGCAACTAATCAACACAACATTAAAGGTAAATCACTATATTAAACCAGACAGAACTTGGAACACTCCACAGCTAAATCACAATTTACAGAATCTTTTAGATGGTGAGCTCATCCAAACCATTACTAATACCCCAATACCAAAACACATAAAGCAGGACAGGCTATATTGGAAACATAGTAAGAACGGATGGTTCTCGACAGCATCGGCTATTCAACTCATTAGCATCCAAAAAAGACATTCCAAATCTAATTTAAACTGGATTTGGGGATTAGACACAACCCCCAAAGTTAAAAACTTTCTATGGAAAATAACAAAGAATGGAATTCCGACATCAGCATCTCTATCTAGGCACGGGATTGGAATCCCGACAAATTGCCCCCACTGTGACTCATGTTATGAGGACATACCACACTTACTATGGAAGTGCCCGGTCACACTAGCAACTATAAAGGTAGTTGACTACAAAATTTACAAAACTTTAGAAAATGTTGAACACTGGAACCTTGATACAAATAACTCAATACAAGAAATCAAAGATAAATTAGGGAATGAAAAGTTCTCCAAACTGGCAATGTGCTGGTGGGGTGTGTGGTTCTTCCGCAACAAAGTAATCTTTGAAAACATCCAACCAAATCATAAATCAATAGCATCAACCATCAAACAAAACCTTATTTACTGGCAAACAACCACAACTAAAGAATCTGACACTAATACCCAAGATGCAAGACAAACTGCTCATAAGAAAAGGAGAACTGAAAAATGGAGTACACCTCCAGCGGGAACACACAAACTAAACTTTGACGGAGCCCTATCCGACTCCGGGGTGGCTTCCTTTGGATTCATCATTAGGGACAGTTCTGGCACCCCAACTGTCATGGGAGCTGGCCCCTCTCCTTTCAAATCAGTCATTGGGTCCGAGGCCTATGCATTATAGATGGGCCTCATAGCGGCTACAGAAATTGACATTCCGGATATTACCATTGAAGGAGATAACCTCACAATCATTAATTGTCTTCTGGGCAAATGGTCTATATCAGGAGAAGTCGAGATGATTGTATCTGATGCTCTTTTTTCACTTAGACACTTCCATTCTTTCCAGATTCGTCATGTTCTCAGAGAAGCAAATAAAGCTGCTGACTTTCTTTCGCACTTAAACCACGCTTTCTCTGACAATCACTATGACGACTCAGAATTTGCTTCTATCATCCTCTCGGATGCACTTGGCAGATGACTCAGTCTTCTGGCCAAATTCTTTTCGGTTCAAAAAAAAATTAAAGCGTTGTCACGTGGCGCCCAATGATTAGGCCACTTGGCAGCGCGAACTTTTATTTTATTTTTTTGCTCAGAGAAATAGCAAAACCCAATGCACCATGCTCATTTGTAATGAAACAGCGCCGTTTTATCTTCCGTCCAGCGCCAGCACGCATGCCTTATTCACGTGCCCTCGATCGATGTGCTATGAGCCTCACACTTCAGAGCTCTTGAAGGCGGGCTCTGCTAGCTGGGCTCAGACCATCCACAATCATGAATTCCTTCCCAGGTTCATAACTTACTTTTTCACTACCACATCAGCTTAAGGACCCCACTTCATATTATTATTTTTTCACCCCCCATTCATAAACCCGACATCGGAATCATAACTTACTTTTCTTTCTTTCTTTATTTTTATTAAATCAAATTTCTATAAATTAAACTCATACTATAATCCACTCCCATAAAGTTTATTAATAATACAGTACTAATTAGTAAGTTTTATTGTTAAATATTAAATATTATTAAATATTAAATATTCTTAATAATTTAATTATTCATGGTTATTTATTATTATCATTCAATACGAGAATAACACGTCTCATTAACTAAAGTGAAAGCAACAACAACAACGTAATTGAAATATGAAATCAAACATACAATACGTGGGGAAAGCAAGTGGCAGTCTGAAGACGACATGATCAACTATGCTCGTCGTTTGTACGTGGAGGACAGTAAGGACAAGAAGCAGTTCAAGAACGAGCATGTGTGGCGGTTGCTTCGAAATGAACAGAAATGGATGTAGCTCGAAAAGAACAAAGTTGAATGAATCTGGTGCATATACTTCAAGCTCCAACCCTGAGACTCCAACAAGCGAAGGAATGTTGATTGGATCCTCACTTCGTCCTCCTGGCATCAAAGCTTCCAAGAAGTCTGGTAAGCGTGCTTCCATGCCAATGAATCCAAATGATGTCTAAACTTTCAGCATTGAAGGACACCAAAAGATTCTCAGAGAGCTGTTGGAAGTGAAGAAACGAGACCAAGCTATTAGGGAAGAAGAGATGGCTTTGAAGCAACGTGATCATGAGCTGAGGGAGAGTTACATTATGGTGAAAGCAAAAGTTGTCGATGAGAGCAAAAGCCGTTGAGGCAAAAATTGCAATTGCAAACGCGAAGAAGCTGAAAGGAGAAGCAAAGAAGATGGAGTCACAAGAAAAGAAAAGAAAGTTCACCATCTTTCAGGATCTAATGGATCGGGTGGGATCATTGTCTGAAGAGGAACAATTTCTGATGAACCAACTTATGCAACACTTGTTCTATAATAAGTAGAGAGGTGTGTTTGAAGTTTGTTTTAAGTTATTGTTTGTGTTGCGTCTTAAAAGTTTGATCAACTTCGGCTTGACGAAGCTTGTGTGTTTGAAGTTTCTATCTACAAATGTGTTTTATTAGTGTTCCCTAAGTAATGTAATGTTTGAATGTAATGGAACTAATGAAGATTATGTTTACTTGATATTATAATTATTATAACTGTCGGATACTAAATTATACGAGTGTTCGGCAAAATACGGTAATATCATGAATTTTTTTCATCGAAACATATACAAAGTGGATGTCTATATGTAGAGAAAATTAAATTAAATTCAAAAATAATTTTTTTTATAATGTAAAAATGGCGGAAATTGTCATTTTATGCTTTTATTTTAATAGCGCTGCCACGTGGCGACCCCTGAATGGGGCCGCGTGACAACGCTGCTCTTATTATTTTTTTCTTTGGCCTGTGCTACAGCAAAACGATTCGTTTATGCCCTTCAGCTTCTAGAACGACGTCATTTCGGACTCAACTTGGGCAACCCGTGCACTTGCTCCTCACGTGTATCTTCTATGAATCTCACTTTTTCTGATTCGTGCAGATGAACTTGCAAGGAGGGATTCATCCCATTTATTTTTTTTTTCTTTCACTTTTTTTTGTATATCTGTTGCAAGTGCTCTCGTAGCATTTTCATTTTTTTATTATTTTCTTTTGCTTATATGGTAGCTCTAAGTACAGGTGGCAATCAGGCGGGTCGGATCGGGTTTCGGGTCATTCGGGTTTCGGGTAATGTCTAATAATTTTGTCATTCGGTTGGGTCGGGTTCGGGTTTCGGTTATTCGAGTTTCGATTGTCTCGGGTTTGGATTGTCTCAAGTTTTTATTATTTCAATATTCATATTAAAAAATTTACTAGAATGTATCTTAAAGTTCGGGTTATTTCGGGTTTCGGTTATAACGGGTTCGGGTTTTAATGGGTTTCGATTGAATCGGGTTCGGTTCATTCGGATTTGGGTGAGTTTCGGATATCGGTTATTCGGATTTCAGGTCCAAAATGGGTTGGGTTGGATCGGTGTTCAAAACAATCGATTCTGGGTCGACCGGATCAGATTTTCGGATTCGGGTCGGGTTTTGCCAGATGTAGCTCTAAGGGCCCTTAGGCTGACCAATGAGCATTATATATAATGTATACAACTGTTTTATAAAATTATATTTTGTAGGACTCCATGGCAAAGTTTGCGCCCACGACACCTCGTTCTGTCTCCTCCAAGTCAAACCACTCCCCGCCTCCTCCACTCCTTCCATCTTCATCTTCATCTTCTGCACGGGCACAATTGCCGTAACCACTGTCCCTGCACCGCACCGCAATGTCTCCCTTCATCATCATCCTCCTCCTCCTACATTCCCCCCTTTACTCCGCCTTGTCCTCCCCCTTCAGTAAGCTTGCTTCGTCTCCCTCTCCCTCTCCCTCTCAACTCCCCAACTTCCGTTAATAATTTTGATGATTTGTTTTCGTTTGGATTGCAGACGTGTCCTTCCACATCGACTGCGGCGGCTCCACCTCCTCCCTCGACTCCTTCGGCACCACCTGGCTCTCCGACCGCTTCTTCACCGGCGGCTCCTCCTCCGTCGTCTCTGAGCCCCTCCGCTTTCAACTCCTCCCCGAGAAGACCCTCCGCTTCTTCCCTCCCACCACCTCCGGCAAGAAGAACTGCTACCTCCTCCCCATCCCCATCCCTTCCTCCTCCCCTCCCCCTCGCTTCTTCTTCCGCACCTTCATCCTCTACGACAACTACGACGGCAAATCTCATCCCCCGAGCTTCGAAATCTCCGTCGAAGGCACCATCGTCTTCTCTTACCGCTCCCCTTGGCCCGAGTCCCTCTCCCGCGACGGTTCTTACTCCGATCTCATCGCCTTCGTCTCCGACGGCGAGGCTGATGTCTGCTTTTACAGCATTGCCACCGATTCTCCTCTCATCGCCTCCCTCGAGCTCATCCAGATCGATCCTTCCTCCTACGCCGCTCCCTCCATCGGCTCCCATCACATTCTCGTCAATTATGGTCGCTTCACCTGCGGTGACGACCAGTGGGGCCCCGGCTTCAGCAATGACGCCGACTTCTTCGGTCGCTCCTGGCAGTCCGACGCCGACTTCCGATCCTCCGATTCCAGGGGAGTCCTGCCGATCTCCACCTCCAAGAACATAACCAAATCAAACGCCGCGCCTAATTATTTCCCTGAGAAGTTGTACAAGTCGGCAGTGACGGTGGAGGAGAATGGGAATTTGGAGTACGAATTGAACATCGATGCGAAGCTCGATTACTTGCTTTGGTTTCACTTCGCCGAGATTGACGGGACAGTGACCAAGGCCGGTCAGAGGATTTTCGATGTCCTGATTAATGGCGTCAATGTCAACAGGATTGACGTGTTTAAGCAGGCCGGGGCTGCTTTTGCTGCTTATGATTGGCATTATGTTGCTAAGAATTTAAGCACCACTACTTTGACTGTGAGGTTTGCTCCTGTGGCTGGTTCTCCCTTTCTTTGTGCTCTTGAGAACTATGCACTTGTCCCCAATGATCTCGCCACTGAGCCTGATCAAGGTATACCGTCTTTGCTGATTTTAGAAACTTTGAAGTCCTGATTATTGAGCATTTGGGTGGTAGTCTTCATTTTACTTCCAAAAAGAACGAACCCTGAACGTATTTGTATGTGGATTACTGCTTTGAATCTAATGCGTTTTACCGAAATTGCATCTACTTTCTTAGCTTCAGTTGGTATCCTAAAATATTTACTTCATTGCAGTTTGGAACTATCAGATTAGAAATAAGATGTTCTCAGTTACAAGCATTGTCTTTATATCTTATACCGAAAGATCCTTATGTGCTGAGATGTTTGGGTGCACTCTTTGGTTGGTGTTTTTATGTACAGTGATGGCTATGAGAGCCTTAAAAGATTCATTTCATGTTCCCGACAGAATGGGTTGGAATGGAGATCCATGTGCCCCGACTAGCTGGGATGCTTGGGAGGGAGTTTCCTGTCGATCTAACCGGGATGACAGTGCGCTTGTCGTCTCTGGAATGTACGTTACTGAATCTTTCCCTCCCTGACATTTAGTGTATGCTTGCTCACATGCGTTTTATGTTGTCATGCTCTTGACTGGTTATCATGTTTAGATTATTTCACGGAGTTAATATGCTCATGTGGGGGGCATTTTAGGTTAGTGATGGGCTTGTGTGTTTCTACTTTCCAGTGAAGAATTATGAGCCTTTTTTACTCTGCCTTTTTCTTAGGCTGAGTATGAGGTTGGACTTGAGACTGTAGGTACGCTGTAAATTTCTTTGTAAAGACATTTGGCTACATTTTGGCTGGAGAGTCGTAGCTCCTTCGCAATTTTTTTGCAAGGTTTTGGTCAAGGAACTCCATCGGATTTCTCTGGTTTTTCCCAAGTGTGTGTGCATGTGTTGCTGCCTGTGATTGTATGACTCTACCTTTCGTCCCTATCAAAAGTATTCTAGATGTAGGTAATATCTAAGGTTCCTAACTTAATGTTATGTGGTTCACTTTGCACTCTTTGGAAGAAACGAAGGAACCAAGGGATATTCCAAATATTTAGATGCTAATGAGTGATTGGGTTTCAAGTATACATGGATGCCGAAAATTGATTGAATATTTGATAATAGGAATATGGGTGTTTAACTAACCTCATGTTGTTATGAAGTATGGATACTTGCATTTAGGGGCGTAGCTAGGGGGTTCCTGGGGGTTCACGTGCCCCCCCTCTCATACGACGGACTACCTAGGTGTATTCTCCTTGTCGATAGCTTCGTTTTGATATATAATACGCCCTAATCCGACATCTGAGTAAAAAGTTATGAATGTTTAAAAATTAAAGGTATATTAATCATTTTAATTTTGTTTCAATAGACTATAATGCTTTTATATTTTACTTAAATTAACATTCACATACTATAATTCATCTCGAGAGCTTCAAAATGAGAGGTTATACTAATCATTTCGACAATTAGATAAGAAGTTACACAAGTTTAAAAATTTTATATCTGGTTATGCATTATTATATGTTATGAGAGCAACAAGTTATATATTGACTAGGGGTGTTATTAGAGCCAAACAAGTCTAGTATTGCTTGATTATATTTAGCTCGTTTAGAAACGAGTCGAGCTCAAGTCGAACCTATATTTGAACTTGAGCTCATACTCGGCTTGTTTAGTAAATGAACGAGCTTGAGCTGAGTTTTTTCCAAGTATTATGCAACCTTACTTGCTCATGACATAGTAAATTAAAAGAAAATTTGTAAATATCACAAAATTCGTGCTATTTGAGTTTCAATCGACCCGAGCCGAGTTTTGAATCGAGCATAACCTTCACTTAATGTTTTTATATTGCATTTCTTATACTTATTTAGTTTAATGTTTTTGTTTCAGGTATTTCATTTATATATTTATATTTCTTTTTTTTAGGTGCGAAAAAAATGATAGCGTTTTATCATAAATCGATGACATTTTATCTTAAAATAATATAATTTATTATCGTATTATATATAATTCTTTATGTCAATTTAATCCAAAACTATATCGCATGGAAATTGTGCCTCCCTTCGGAATTTTTCTGGCTCCGCCACTGCTTGCATTGCATTGGTACAATGTACATGTCCTATATTGGCACTTATCATGGATGTATTATCACAGTCCACATGCTATTAAACAATGTGGATAATAGGAATATGGATTTTTTTAACATCAATGTGACTACTTTCGCTGGAAAATCAGTTCGTATCAAATTTATGGTCTTTTGAGGAATTTTATGATTCATCATATCTCTTATTCTATCTACTGCCTTATGTTTGCCAGAGATCTCTCAAGTCAAGGTTTGAAAGGGTCAATCAGTGACAGCATTGGTCTTTTGACAAGTTTGATGAGCCTGTGAGTATTATATAACCACAATCTGGTGTTTTTGGGTTGCTTTCATGGTTGCATAAGTAAATTAAAAAGTGATCCATTTCAATTTATGGTTTAAGTTGCTGTTTCTAGTTTTTATCAATATAATACTTCCAACCCATTTAGCTTTATTCACAACTAGTTATATTACCCGCGCTTTCGCGGTTTGTTAATATTTTACCATAAAGCATTGAATTATATAGGGGAAATTTAAGCGAAGAATTTAATTTCTTTTAATTTTGTTAAATGCGTACAAAAGTTTATAAAAAATTTATAAACTCTGGAAAAAAATACATAGTGTATATATTAAACATACATGTTGGATTAAAATGTTGGGGTGCGCAATATTATTAGAATTTTCATTCTCTTCCCTAAAATCTTATTACTTCCTCCGATCAAGAAGGTAAGATGTTTGCCTTTTTTACATGTATTTTAAAGAGCTAAAACTATATAAAATATTAATATTTTTTAAAATTTTTAATAATTATTATTAACAAATATTAAATTTGTTTAAAACATAATTGAAATTTAATATTTTTATATAATGCTTCAACTCCACAAAGTAGGTGTTGAATAGTAAAAAGACTTATATTTTAGTTCGAAGGAAGTAATATATATCCTAATTCCTAAATTAAATAAATGACTACATTATTTTGAGTTTTGTGCTAATAAATATGTTAAAATATCTTTAAAAAATACTAAATAAAAATAATTGAGATAATAATGTTAATTATTTTGATTTAGTGAGATATATATATATATATATATATATATTAGATATTGATTGTCGATGATATAAAATACTAAGTAATTGCTTATCATTTAAATCTTGCTAGATTGTTAAAGATTTTTGGGGTTTTATTTTTAGTTTCTAAGTACTGTATATTTATAAGATTATTTAGTTTGTCAAAATTCATTAGATGTATTCAAAAAATTTATCAAAATGTAACTAATTGAGATATGATAAAATATTATTATTTAAATCAATTGTGATTGTTAACCATAAGTTCAATGATGTGGCTAAAAGATATGAAATCATTAATTGATGTGACTTAAATTTATTCGATACTTATTAATTGACGTGTCAAAAAAACTCGGCCACATTGTAACTAATTGATATTTTATATTTATAAGATATCATTAATTGTTGTGGCTTAAGTGAAATCTTATCAAATTTTTTTTGATGAAAACCACAAATTTATAATGATTAGTGCAATGGTTATATATTATAAGTTTATCACCGTAGTATCACCGTAGTATTTAAATTATTCAAACCAATAAAATTAATGTGAAATCATTCAAACTTATAAGATATTATCACCGTAGTATTTAAATTAATATGAAATCTTATCAAATATTTAAGTTAATGATTAGTGCAATGGTTATATATTATCACCGTAGTATTTAAACTAAAAATATTTGATATATAAAAATAATTTAAATACTTCACATTAATTTGAAAATAATTGATATCATTAATTGGGTGGAAAAAAATTACATTAGAATTATTCAAAAATGATAAGATTATTTATTAGTAATATCATTCGTTTTATTTTTAGTTTCTAAGTACTGTATATTTATAAGATTATTTAGTTTGTCAAAATTCATTAGATTTATTCAAAAAATTTATCAAAATCTAATTAATCGAGATATGATAAAATTTTATTATTTAAATTAACTGTGATTGTTACTAACGATAAGTTAAATGATGTGGCTAAAAGATATGAAATCATTAGTTGATGTGGCTTAAATTTATTGAATATTCATTAATAGACGTTGTGCGATTTTTTAATAAATTTTATTATATAAAACAACTTTGAATTAATATAAATTACTACTCCATATAAAGTAAATATATAGTTTTCACATTTCAACTGTGTTATGTTTTTGAGAATGTAAACATGTTTAAATCTAGATTAATCATATTTTTTCTTTTATTAAAAAAATGGTTAACATCTATTTTTATAAATATATCATACACATGTCAAAAACTTTTAATACCCTATATATTTTATAATTTATTTATTTATTAAAAAGCTTCATCGTTTAGAAAATATTATAAATATACAATCTTTATTTCATAATTTATATATATAAGATATGGTTCGATAATAAAAAAAAATATTATAGGGAATCTATTATAACTATAAAGTTATACATTGATAATAAAAAAATATTATTCTAAGCTATTGTTAATAATTTATATATATATATAAGATATGGTTCGATTTAGTATATAGTAAGTTTATTTAATAAAAAAATATTATAAACCTTTTTTATATATTAAATAAATATTTATTAGAATATTATAAACCTTTTTTACTTTCCTCCCTATAAATGAACACCATTGAATAATTTACATAATTAAATCTCCATTCCAAGTTCGTAGTAAGATAAGGTTTATAACTAACAAAATTTTCGTCACTTTTGATATGTTTGATCACTAATCATTGACTAATAGAAATATATTCCGTTGTTTTTTTTTATCCGAATTATTTTAGATATTATTGATAAGAAATTTTTTGATAAAAAAGTTAGGTACAAATTAAATCCAAAACAATAAAAGTTTTAAAGATAAACTTTAATACTAAGTTTAATAATTTAAATGATAGAATTTATTACCACTTCAGATATAAAAATTAATTAAGGTAGACATATAGGATGACACGTGGATAAATAGATAGAGTTCTTATTCAATGTGGCTTAAATATATTGGATACTCATTAATTGACGTGTCAGAAAACCCGGGCAAGATTGCACCAGAGAATGACACGTAAGCGAATCGCACGAGAGCCCGCCACATAGGATTTCCACGTCTCTGTTTTAGTATTATATATATTGATGATTTGATACATTAGGGCTTCTTATGAAGGTATAGAGCAGGATCAGTACGACTTTGGAGGAATAATAGCCTTTTGTTCTATGTTGTTATTCACCAGCTCGCATGTGTATGTGTGCCACAATAAGCTACTCAACTCTCTTTAACTGTTTATGGAAACAGGAACTTCAGTTTGAATTCTCTTGAAGGGTCTTTACCAAATGGACTAGGCCAATTGCCTCTTATAAGACTGTGAGTATAATATTTGTTTCGATGTAACCCTTTCAATCCTGTTTCTTTTTAGTTAGTTATGTTGTCTGCATTTTTATTGGTTGCAATCTCTCTATCGGGTTTCCATATTTGATCCAAATGGACAACTTTTGCAGCTTTGGTCATTATCTTTCTCTCCTGCTTGCAGTGATCTGTCGAATAATGAACTTACAGGCTCAATCCCCGACACTCTTGCTTCATCTACTTTAAGGCTTGTGTAAGTGTTTGCTTCATCTCTCATATAAAAGGAACCACCCCTCCCCCCCCCCCCCCCCCCCCCCCCCAACACACACACACAATTGAATCAACAAGTTCCATTCTAAAATTTTATGGAAATTCCAATCTCAATACACAATGGTGGAAAAGTTATGCCTCAATGGTCATCTATTAGTAATATGCTTTTTCCTTCTTGCATATTTCCAAATTCCAATATCATACTGCTTGTTAGAACCTTATTCTTCATAGGACATATGCATGATGCTCAACTATGGGTCCATGGACTTGTTTCTTGACTTTACATGGGAGTTATCAGCATGATGATTCACAGCATGTAGAAAATGGTCTCTGTTCCTCGGACTTTCTTCTTGGTGTGAGGTTAGATCCTCATATGTGTTACTGATACTGTTGTGCTGCCAATATGGTAGTAAACTTCCCGATTTTACTTCCTGGTTCTGATTGGAAGCTTGCCTTCCTCCTTGCCCCTCCCTCCGTCCCCGTCTCTCCATCTTCTAGAAATTAATATCCAGGAAAGAAACAATATTCTTCTTGTTGGAAATATGATCCTGAGCTATTGTTTAAAAGGGAAAGAAAAACCTTCTCTTTCAAACTTCAGTATAGTATCACAGCGGTAAAGTCAAACGGTTTGACTCTCGATCCTGGGTTAGCTAAAAGTAGACTAGGGATGCTTGTAGTCACCTAACACAACTTACAAAAAAAGTAGCACTATCATATTTCCAACATTTATGCTTGGGGATTTTGTTTGTTGAGCGTTTATTATAGCATGGGTGTCTATGCTAGTCCTTTCTTCTCTGCTACCATTAAGTCTCAACGTCGATTATTTTTATATGCCATCATTACATGATTGTTCTTAAATATGTCAATTTTCCTAATCATTCGTTTGTATAACAGGTTATTGAATGATAATCAATTGGAAGGGCAGGTACCAGAGGCACTATATTCAATAGGTGTACATGGTGGGATTATTGAGTATGTTCATTCAACGCTTTGACGTTCCTTTACCTGCTTTGTAACATCGTACAAGTTCCTCTTTATACACTTGTTGCATTAATTTTTATCTTATTTTTTTTGGTGGGTTCATTATTTTTATCTTTGATTGCAGTCTATCAGGAAATAAAGGCTTGTGTGGTGTTCCCCCCTTGCCAGAATGTCCTATGTTTTGGGACAATGGCGGACTGTCAGAGCGTGGTAAAATTGGTATAGGCATATCTAGTGTGATTGCCGTTGGTCTGGTGATTTTGTGTATATATTTTTGCATTAGGAGGAGGAGGAATGATTATGATTTTGGTCTACCTCAAGACTTGATGTGTAAGTTGACTTCCACAAGTTCTGATCTTACATATCCCTTCATATTTCTTATAAAGGACTACATGTTACTGAATAGAATACACCTAGTAGCATTCAACTGAGTTGTCGGAGTGTCATCCTTTCGCGCCATTCATTCCGCTCTTTAACTTTACAGTTTAATTGCACATCATGCATACTCAGTACTTAGAAGGTAAAACACTGCTTTGTTGTGCATTTCAGCCCTTGCTGCAAAGAGAAATCGGTACCATAGGCAGAAATCATTAATGGTTCTTGAAATGGAAAGCCAGCACGCCAAAGGATTCATTTCGAGACTGGATCCTCATTGATCCCAGACAGATCGACAATCTACATCTTGGATGGGTAGCTCAGAGAATATTCAACCGGGCAGGAATAGCATTAATATATTACCCACAGAAGGACCTCGGCTAACAATAGACAATGGTATATACCAGCTCTTCTTCTACATTTGGTTTTGGTAGAAATCCCTGATGAATAAACAACTCCAGATTATTACACCGGACTGGTGGTGTTGTAAAGTTATCATTTTTTTAAAATATTATTACTACTGTATTATTCTTTTAGAGATTTGAAGTTCTTACAGTTATATGGAAGGAATTGTAAACATTTGAAGTCTCATTCCCTTTCTCTGCCTTTTCGGCTTGACGTATTTTTGTACATCTGTTTTTTTCCGTATCTATATCTTCTATATCTATATTTTTTTTTTTTTTTTGATACAAGGCAAGAATTCGGGGGAGGGCTAAGTACTACCCGCCCCCCGCCCGATGGCGTCCCCACGAACGAGCTGAAGGATCTCAGCGGGAACGCAGTCCGTAACGAAGTGAGACGAGAGGCCAAGATGCGCAAGTCGATCAGCAACCCGGTTTCCCTCCCTGAAGATGTGACCGAAAGTGACATGCTGAAAAGATCGACAGAGACCCAGTGCATCCGAAATCGACATCTCAATCTCCCACGGACAGAGCCAGATACCCTTAAGAGCGTTGATGATCGTGAGGCAATCACCTTCAATCTGAATTTGTTGAAAACCTCGCTTTGAAGCTTCAAGAAGACCCATGGTAAGACCATTGCACTCCGCCTGGATAGCCGAAATCGAACCGTGACTACGAGCGCCACATGATAGCACCCTTCCTTGATAATCACGGATAACAAACCCAGATGCCGCATGGTTAGAATCCGTTCGGGCACCATCGAAATTTAATTTGACAAAATCAGCAGCAGGTTTTTTCCATCTGACTGTTTTTGGTCTTACCGTTTTCTTTTTTGGGATGGTGACTTTATGTTCGGTAGCTTGATCAGTTTGATCGTCCGATTTTACTTTTTTCCATGTTTTTCTAAATTGGTTGATATTTTGTATCCAATCTCCCATGGTGTTTATGTTGCTATTGTCAAAATTTATTCTGTTCCTCATTGACCATATGCCCCATAATGCAAAGGCGAGGGTTGATGTTTGTTTGGGTGTTAGTTTTTGGAATACTTCCGTTATAATATCCTTGTATGGCTTGTTCTCTTTGTTGGTATTTCGAATCATTTGTTCAATCCTCCGGTCGAGGGCTCCTATAAGGGATAAGGAGATCTGACAATTCGTGAAGAGATGGATGTTGTCTTCCTCTTGATGAGAACATAGGGGACACTGCAGTGGTACATGAATTCCTTTGCTTTGTAGGCGAACCTTTGTTGGGGTTCCATTTAGTAGATTTTTCCAGAGGAAGTTTTTTATTTTTGGGGGACAATCGATTTTCCATACCCAGTCCATTTGCTCTGCGTTGACCCTTCTAGCCCTTGTCACATAATCTAATGCACTTGCCGTCGAGAACCAGCCGTTTTTGCTTGATTTCCAGTACAGTCTGTCTTCAATTTCGTTGGAGGGTATGTATACATGTACAATTTTGTCAACAATGTCCGACGGAAGATATATATTGAGTTTATCTTTGTCCCAAGTTTTATTTGGTCTTATGAAGTTATCGACCAATTCGTTTTCGTCTATATGGTCAATGAGGCTTTTTTGTTTCAGGCTTCCTTCATTTTGGATCCACGGATCCTTCCAAAATCTTATTGTCTTACCGTTCCCCACTTGCCATATTAGCCCTTCGCAGAATTCGTCTTTGATTTCCATTAGCTTTGTCCATTGCCAGGAAGAGTTTCTTTTCCTTTTATAATCCCAGATTTTCTCCCTTTTGAGATACTTATGTTGTATGGTTTTGACCCATTCATTTTCTGGTTCTGCTAAGATTTTCCACAACAGCTTCATTTGTAACGCTTTGTTCATGTCTTTTGTCTTGTGGATTCCAATTCCACCATCTTTCTTCGGTCTACACACTTTATCCCATCCTATCAGAGGCTTATGTTGTGGTCCTTTGTTCCAAAAGAAGTTTCTGTTAAGACGGTCCAGGTCATTTTGAATGCTTGTAGGGAGCATAAAGTTTTGCATTATATAACTGGGTTTGGCCGCTAGGTTTGCTTGTACTAATATCGCACGCCCTTGTTGGGTGAGTTCATTTGCTCTCCACTTTGATAGTTGGTTTTCCGTTTTTCCTATGACTTCCTGAAATGTATCTTTGTTTACTCTGCCATTGATTATGGGGCATCCCAAATATTTTTCTAATACAGTTTGGTTGTTTATTTGTAGGCATGATTGCAGTCGTTGTATTTTGTCGTTTGGAATTCCCCTTGTGGCTTGAAATGCCGATTTTTGAAAATTTACTTTTTGGCCTGATATGCCGCAGTACTCGTCTATGATGGTTTTTACTGTTCTGCAGGCCTCTGTTGTTGCTTTTGAAAATATCATAATATCGTCAGCGAAAGATAGGAAAGGAATTGTTGGCCCACTTCGCGATGTTTTGAACCCGATATCATTGCTTTGGAGATCACTTTGTCGTTGTAGTTTTCGTGCCAGGATCTCTGCCCCCAGGATGAAGAGATATGGAGAAAGTGGGTCTCCTTGTCTTAGTCCCTTTTTTGGTTGAAAGGTGTCAGTAGGTTCGTCGTTTACCAGTATAGAGAAAGAAACGGTTTGGATGCATTCTTTAATCCAGTTTGTGAATTTATGACAGAATCCAAATCTAGTCATTACAACAATTAAGAATTCCCAACTCACTCTGTCGTATGCCTTTTCCATGTCAAGTTTGATCGCTATCCACCCGTCGCGACTTTTGTTGGTACGGAAAGAATGAAAGATTTCGTGTGCAATTAGCACATTGTCATGGATTGCTCTGTCTTTGATAAAGGCTCCTTGTAGCGGATGGATCAGTTTCTGTAATACCGTTTTTAGTCTCTCCACAAGAATTTTTGCGATCGCTTTATATAGCGTTGTACAGAGGCTAATAGGTCTATAGTTGTTCGTCGTTCTTGGATTATCGCATTTGGGGATTAAGGATATAAATGTTTGGTTTATTTGTTTAAGGATTTTTCCGGATTGAAAAAATCCTTTAATTGCTTTTGTAATTGATGGTCCAACGATATTCCAGTATCGTTGGTAGAATTCGGTCGTCATTCCGTCCGGTCCGGGAGACTTGTCTTTCCCCATGGAAAAGAAAGCTTTTTTAATTTCTTGATTTGTTATTGGCTTTGTGAGAAAGTCATTGTCTTGTTGCGATATTTCTATGTTTATTAGTTCTAAATATTCACTCAAGAGATTTTGGTTAATCCTTTCTTCTTTGAATCTTTTTTCAAAATCCTTTTGAATTTCTTTTTTGATATTTTCGTCGCCTATAATAGTCGTTCCTTCCACTGATACAATTTGTCGTATGATTTTCCTGTTCCTACGCCCCGAAGCGACTTTGTGATGATATCTTGAGTTCGTATCGGAAAGCTGAAGGTGTTTTGTTTTCGCCCGTTGTCGCCAATATTGATTATGAAATTGAAGAATCTTGTTTTTTTTTTTTAACAGACGCATTTGTCGACCGTTGTTGTCTCCTTGTTGAACTGGGCTATTTGGACGTTGTAGATTTGTCAATTTTTCTTCTATGTCTTTTAGTTGTCGAAATATATTCCCAAAAGTTGTTTTATTCCATTCTTTTGAGAGTTTTTTTAAGTATTGTGTTTTCTTTATTACTTGGAACATATGGGAGCCCGAGCAGGGGAGGTTCCAAGCGCGAGTGACTATGTTGCGGTAATCCTTTCTTTGAAGCCACATCTTCTCAAATTTGAAGGGTCTCGCTTTTGTTGTTCTGTTTACCTTTAGTTCAATTGAGATCGGGCAGTGGTCAGATGATGAGAATGCATAGTTTCTGGTAGCCACATTCGGGTACCATTGGAGTATTTGATTTTGGACCAGCGCCCTATCCAATTTTTCATAAATATTGTTTTGATCAGTTTTGTTCTTTCTCCAGGTGAAGGCATTGCCAATTGTTGGGATATCTAGTAAGTTGCAGGTGTCCTTGAATGAAAGTAATCTAGAGAATCTGGTTTGGTGTGGAGTCGCACCCCCCAACTTTTCAGCTGGATTTTGGATTTCGTTTAGGTCGCCCATGACTATGGTCGGACACTCGAGTCGGAGGATATGATCGGTTAGCTTTTGCCAGAATTCATTTTTTCCATGCTCTTGGGCCGGAGCATAAACAATGCAGCAAGCAACTTTGGTTCCGGCATTATAGTCCTCAAAGATAAGGGTAGTGTACCGCTCATCTTTATCAAGGACCATTATCTTTCCTCCTATAATCTGGTATTCTTTCCAAAGGATACAGATACCCCCGGATCTACCACTGGCCGGCGTCCAACAAATGGAATCAAAACCGGCCTTTTTCCACGTAGAATCCGGAGGATGGTTTTCAGTTTTTGTTTCCAGTAGGGCTAAGACTTGTATATTTTCCATTTTGCTGAATGTCTCGACTTCAGTCCAAAAGTTTCGTTTTCCTAAGCCACAACAATTCCATGTACAGATCCTCATTCCGGATACTCGCTCGAATTAATTGTCAAATCACAGGGTTCATTGCCCAATGTTCTCTGAGATTCTGTAGTTGTTAGTTTTCTCGTTCTGGTATTCGTACTTTGCTTTCTAATCGTGTTACTTTTATTTTTGAACCCTGTGCCCGTTTTTCGATTTGTTATGGCTTTCTCTTTAAATTTCTCCTTTTGTTCTTCTTTCAATTTTTGGATGGGATCAAAATCCCAGTTTGACAGAACAGCAGCATAATGCACCACAACGTCTTGTACCCGGATTAGCCCAAACAAAAAGACGACTGGGGACATTATGCATCCTTTGTCGACTCTTTTTTGATTGTTTGTTACCTCTTTATTATTTTTTCTTTGTCCAACCCAAGTATGAGTGAAGACATCCATTTGAATTAGATTGGTCAAGATTGCCGCCCCCAAATGGGTTGGTTCAACGATTGAATGCATATAGGTCGCTTCCTTCTTTGATACTTGATTTTTTTCCTTGGCTTTCTCAGCCCTTTCCTGGGAAAACATGGAAGTTTTGCCAGGAGAATTAATTTCACTTTGTATAAATTCTTTATCAGTGTCATCTCCAGAATTGATCACATTCATAGGGGATTCACAATTCCAGCCTACCAAGGGCCTCCTCTGCTGTACACTAAACTTAAAGAGAGAGGTAATAACAGCAAACCACAAGGCAAACCGAATCGTGACAAAACGTGAATAAGCACACGAAATGCTGACATACAACATCAACATCACATAACTACCATAGTTCAATACATAAAGCCAGCCCCGCAAAACAACAGGAGAATGAGGAAATAGAGCCCCAGCTATCCCGGGGAGAACACCAACAAAGATCATGGTCCCACCATCCCGTACAAACAAAACACAAGCAAAGCTACCCAGACACAGCGAAAACAAAGGATACAACAAAAACAAGTTGGATCGAGATGGTAAAAGCATCATCGAGTTTCTAGGATTACATTTCAATCTTGGTGTGTTTGTGCTAATTTTGATCAGATTCAAAAGTGAGACAAAGGGGCTTAGCTTTGGAGACATCATCATCAGCGCTTCATCTTCTTGAGTGCTTGGTCGTGCTTCATGGAGACCGATGTTTCACCGTCTTCATCTTCGGTCTTTCTCTTTCCAGATTCCGTCGTTGAAGGTGTCTTTTTGTTCACTTTGAGCTTCTCCATCTTGTTGGTAACCGAGATTTGTGATCTCCTGTCCTCTTCAGATTTCTCCATTTGATCTTTAGTAAGAGATATTGGTAGTCGTCCTTCCGCTTCTGCTGTCATCATTTCTTCATCGCCTTCGTCGTCCATGAATTCCTCCTCGTCCTCAATTTCCTGCTTGTCGAAGACCTTTGTTTCTTTGTGTTCAACAGGCTGGTGCAGTAACTTTTCAGTTGCTGTAGCAGCTTTACATTGATCCGGTGCTTTCCCACTTCCTTTTCCAGCACTGTTTTCAGTAGCAGATGGGTTCGACTTTTGTATATCCTTCTCGGATGTGTTGCCCTCAGTAGCTTTGCTCTCCTCTTTTCCAGCCTCCTTGTGATTTCCTTTTACACTCTGCGAAGAGGACCTAGAGTTCTTGCTAGTAGAGTTCGAGGAAGAGGACTTGTACACCACTTCAAAGATCTGTTGAGGCCCTTTTTCACTCTTGCCCTTGTCCTCTTTTGGCAGACCGAACCTGGGGTTTCTTTTCTTCACTCTCTGCCATCCATCAGCTTCATTTTCATTTTCATTTGCTTTGTGATTTCCTTGCTTGAATCGGGGGATAAACCCCTTTGGAAGAGTGACCTTCACCGGCTTGGAGGAGTGTTGAAGAAGGGGACAGCTGTCGAACAGGTGATCAAGCTTACCGCAGTTTCCGCAACCCCTCGGAAATTCCTCGAACCACACCGGAAAAGAGAGATAGCCATCTGCCTCATCCGGTATCACCACAGTGTCACCTCTAATGTCATTGATGTCCATGTTGATGCAGATTCGAGGGAAGCGAACATTTATACCCTTCTCGGTGTATTCATCCAGTCTGATGAAAGTGCCCAGCTTGTTTTTTTCAACCACCGTTTTCAGGATTTTGCTACTGATGAACTCCGGAGGGAGTTGGAGGATTCTAATCCACATATCAACAACCGTTGTCGGTTCATTCTTGGTGTCAAAGGTTGGGGACCATGGCTTGAGTAGTAGAAGATTGCTGTAAATATGGTAGGGTCTTCCATCCCAAATTCGCTTCTTATCGATGGGGTTGTTGAACCGAAATTCAAGCCAACCATCAGCCATCGGGTAGACCACGTAACGACCAGCCACGTTCCACCAGCAGTCACGATTGAGCTTCGTCGTTAGTGTCTCCACATCAAGATAGTCGCCAATGACAAAACCATATAGAGAAGTCTCCTTCAGTTTCTCTATATTTTCCTTTACCCCTCTTATCTCAGCTCGAAATTGCTTCAGCTCTTCATCATCCATTCTGAGTTTCCCTTTCCCTTTGTCCAGTTTCTTCTTTCTTTCACGGGTCTCTTCTTTGTTAGTGGACTCTTGGTCCACTGGATGTTTGTGGTCTTGGGTTTTCTTCCCCTTGGTGTTGTTGTACTTGGGGTTCTCCCCCTGGTTCTGGGTTTTCTTCCCCTTGTTGTTGTTGTTCATGGGGTTCTCCCCCTTCCTTGTTTTCTCAGAAGTTTGTCCAATGCAATTTTCCTTATTTTTCCTATCATTGTTGTTCAGTTCATTCTCCTCCTGCTTTTCCTTTTTTTCCTGATTGGTTCCCTGCGAGCATACAGCTTGCTTGAAGCTTTTCTTTTCTTTTTCCATACCACGATGCCGCCTGATTTGCCACAGAAAGGGATTGAGATGGGAAAGAAGATGTGTTAGAGGTTCAGAGCCACCTTGAGAAAACCTTGCCATACCTAGACACTGCCTTTTATAAAGGGGGCAAATAGAAGCAGGAGGAATGGAAAAGAGGGAAGCTACGACTCTAGCAGAACCGAAACAGAGATTCTCAAAGATGAGTATTTTTTCCGGAGTAGAGGTAGGGGGTACCCGATTTAGCGAGGATGTTCCAGTAGATCTGTACCCATTCGCATACTCGAATCCTTTGCCGTTCATGATCAGAGAGCGCCAGAGGGAGCAGTTGAAGAGCCATGATGACCTCGCCGCCAGCGCCGCACCATCCTCAGAGCCAGAGAACCAGTCCAAGACTCTAAGAACAGAAACCCTAGAACCAGCGCCGCCCACTGTTTCGATGCCATCTTCAATAGTGTTTTCTGTCCCCTTGATATGCCTTTTTTGGTGAGATCTCTTCCATCTCAAATTTTTTCCTTGGATCAGCCAGATTCCAATCCTGACAGAGATTGTGCGCAGGAAAGGAGGATTATTTTTGTGCTGGGCTCGAGACTTTGCATTTTTTCTTTTGATTTGGAAGGCTGGGGGATCTTGTTCACTGGTGTAGACATGGAGGCTTTTCCGGCGGATCTGCTGGTGCGAACCTAGGGTTCCTGGGTTGAGTTTGGTGGCGGCACCAGAAGCAGGGTTCACCTTTCTCTTCTTTTCTTTCGCTTTCATTTTTCTACTAACACTAGTTGTTGAAACCATATCTTCTATATCTATATAGTTTGTGAATAGTCACATTTTCTTTCCAATTTTGGCCCTCTTTTTCTACAAAATTACAAGTCCGTATTTAAAGCAACCCATTTCTAGCCCATATTTTACTAGTGCGGATCCACTGTCACAAAACCTTTCCTGTCTTCTTATCCCATCTTACAAAATCTCACCCTTTACTATTTTTCTTTTTCTTTTTTCAAATTTTAATCATTTTACATTTTTCTTATTTTGGGGTTGAGGGGAGCCTAATGCAGAGGCTGTCCCCTTTGGGACAGCCGATCCGATTCGATATTTTACAAGCCCATACACCGAATTTTGTGTACTTTGATAACCCAAAGAGATATTTATAAAATCTGACAGATGGCCTATGAGTGGCCTATGAGTATGTCTCAATTTACCCCATAGTTTTTTTTTATTAGGAAATAATTCAAGGGTCATACAAACCTGGCACATTGAGAGGTCGACAAAGTCAGTAGACGACAAATCGTAAAACATACAATGCAAAATAAAAACGGTGCAATACAAAAAGCGACAATCAAACAACCCTAATCGAACAAACGAGCCTAACCCAAAAAGACTGGGGATAACGTAGACTAAACCCGAAGCCAAACGTTCACTCTTCTATCGGAGTCCTTACGACCCAAATCATCTTGAAGGAGCATTGAGTGAGCAACACTCACAGTAGGTAGAGGCACACTCATCAAAAGCTGCCTTCTAGCACTAACATATTTTTCTCCTAAGCCCATCAGAAACTACATCAATTTGTTCTCCTGCTCAGCATCGCGAGTTTGTTTTTCCAAATTACACCCACATTTGCCACAATTGGATTTGATGGGTGAACAACAACAACTAGTTTTTGCCATAACCCCTTCATCTTAGTGAAGTACTCAGTCAGCTCTAAGCCATCTTGATGACATTCATGGATTTCATGTTTGATCTGAAAAATTAGAGGGCTATTTTTCTGACCATAATTTTCCTCCAGATCTCGCCACATCTCAATAGCAGTATCATATTCATCAATAACATTTAAATGTCCTTAGATACAATGTTAAGCATACATGAGCAAACCATATCATTAAAACGGTCTCGTTGCAAAGCGTACGTTTTCTGCAGATCTAGTTATATTTTCCTCAATTACACAGAGTTTGTTTTTCACCGAGAAGGCTTTCATAAACAACTTCTTCCATCATCTATAATTCTCCCTAGCTAATTGAATAGTGGAGAGAGCTAATTGAACAGTGGAGAGAACCATACCTGAGTTGTCAAATGGGTGAATGAACAGGGATTTTGGAGATCAGACATGGTGATTTGATCACCTCTGTGACACTAAGCGGGTGATCCAAATCCAGGTGTTTGCAAGCCATTAGGATCCATCTCGTAGAAGAGGAAACAGATGAAGAACGAAGAAAAATAGAAGTTGAAAACCTGAGCTCAACGATTGGCGAAAAACGAAAAAAAGACGACGAGTAGCTCAATAAACGATCAAGCTCAACTTTGACACAATGATGAATTGATGGTGATTCCGTTCAATCAAATAGTAACTGAGCATCAGTCATCAATCAGAAATGGGAAAATGAAATTAATAGAGTCAGGTTCACAAAAAGGAAATCAGGTTAGTTTTATCCCAAAGGGGTCTCATTTCATTTTCCTCAACGTCACAAAATGACAGATCCAGGGTAGAGCTATCATTTGATTCGAACAGCTCAAGCTCGGCCTGGGTTCGGCTCGAAAAAGTTCAAGCTCGACTCGTTTGAATAGGTCAAACAAGCCGAGCTTGAACAGTGGTATGGGCTCAAACAGAGCTCGAGCCGAGCCTGAGCTGAGCTCGAAAGCTCAATGTTTGAATTTATGCAATTGCCCCTAGAGTTATGATTCTTATGAAGCACTTCACTTCAGAGTTCAGTCTTCGTCGCTTCGCCCGCTTCTTTGTCTTCTCTTCCTAGTCCCTCAATCGACAGTCGCTCCTTGCCTCCTTCATTCCAGGCTTTTCCCGCTTCACCCTCATTCGCTCCTTGTCTCCTTCACTTTAGGCTTCTCCCTGCTTCGCCCGCTTCTCCCTCAATCGATACTCGTTCAATCGCCAGCCCCGTCGAAGTGCCAAACTGCTCGCCGTCTTGACTCAGGCGTAGGCGAACTGCTACAGCAACACCAGGTTCGTTCCTTCTCTAGTCCCCTGTGCCGGCAAACCCAGTACCCATTACTCCCTCCTTGAATCCTCGTGGCTCGTCATTCATTGCTCAATCGTTGTGTTCGACTTTCCTCAGCAGCACTAGATTTGTTCAGTTTATAGAACTTGAAACTGATAGAAATTTAGTGCATATGTTTTCACCCTTGTATAGCTTGCTTACTTAATTTATAGAACTTGAAATTGAAGAATTTTGGTTTCTTAGAAATTTGTACAGCTTGAAATTGAAGATTTTTGGTTGATTAGAAGTTGTAACTTGTATGGAAGTGAAATTGAAGATTTTTTGTTTAAGGGTTTTCTGCTTGGTGTACAACTGCTTCTATAATTTTGCATTCTTTGAGCTACGAATCGAGCTCAAACGAACCTGAACGAGCCCAACTGATGAGCTTGAACGAGCCTGAACTCGTTCGTTCGGCTTGTTCGAGCCTTCACAAGCCGAGCTTGAGTTTACCCCTAGGCTCGTGAGCCGAGCTTGAGCGCTAAAACAAGGCCAAATAAATTTTGGTCTCGAATTCGACTCGACTCGTTTTCCGTGGAGCCAAGCTTGAATATGTCAAGCTCGGCTCGTTCGGCTCGATATCAGCCCTATAACTCACAAAAAAAAAGGAAAAATACATGGCTTTATTCTCCCAGGAATACATAAACTGTGATTAGGGGGCATTAGGAAATAAAAAGGGTTTAACTAACTTAACAACCCTTTAGCAAAGGGGCCTGTTATTCACACGGCGAATTTATCGCCATTGACACGGTGCCGATGACGAGTTCCGAAGTAGGCATCCATTCTGCCTATGCCTACTTCCTAAGTCGGCAGACACCTGCAAGATTTCCAGCTAGGCCGTCCCATCCACGTAGCCTGCAAGATTTCCAGCTAGGCTCCCTATGCCGACTTGGAGAGTCGGTGTCGACATGTCCCATCAGTCGGAATCACACAGGTCACCTTCGTCTCTGGCCAAATATGACCATATGCCGACTTAGGAACTCGACATCTGTATAGTGTCTTTCGACTTAGGAAGTAGGCATAGGCAGAATGGATGCCTACTTCGGAACTCGGCATTGGCACCGTGCCAATGGCGATATATTGCCGTGTGAATAGCATGACTGTTAGCAAATTACATCACTTTTGAAGGGGAGACAATTTGCTACTTGGATACTGCCCGCACAAATCATCGAAATCTGGGAATCAGATTATGATCGATTGACGTTTCCCATGAACAATATATAACAAACTAGTATAGGTTCCGTCTCGTACACGGAGAATATACTAATACAACTAGTGTAGGTCCCGTCCCGTACACGGATAATACGTTAATACAATATTAAATAATCCAGATAGATTCAAATAAATAAAAAATAATAATCTAAATATAAACCATTTTTTCTAGCAAATAAATAATATAGATGTAAACAAAAATTAGTTTGATAAATTATATATAATCTAAATATGTTTTATTTAGATTCTCTCAAAATATAAATAAAATTTACATTGATAAGGTAAAAGTTTTTTTCAGTCCATCTTTAGTTAAATCTCATGTAATTTAATAGATAGCTGATTTTCAAAAATATTTTAATATATTTTTATTCGCTATTTAGTATATATTTATTACGTTAGTTTACTAAAATATCTATGCACAGATAGATTGTGGCTATATATTGGCTACATAATATTTTAATAAAATAATAATTATCAAATAATGGGGAGTTATATGGTGATAATAGCTTTGGAAATATAATGTTGAAGGTATGGATGATTTTTTTCGACAAGGAGGCGTTTATGAACGTTCCGAGAGATCATTGTGTCCAAGATGGTTTCTCCCTTGTGGTAGTAAAAGCATATCACAGTCGGTACACTGTCGTTTGTGTACAGTCAGAATGTAACTGGAGGATTCATGCTTCAAGACTCGCGGATGGAGTTACCTGGGCAATTAAGTCACTAAATGACACTCATAGTTGCCTTAAGCTCACAAAATTCAACTCAGTGGCAACTCCAGAATGGGCTGCGAAGAAGTTGCTTGACCACGTGAGAACGGATGATGATATCAAAGGACCGACAATGCAAACTCTCTTGATGAATAAGTATGGGAGTTTGCCGGGTTATTGTGAAGTGGTGAAATCATCTAACCCTGGCTCCAGGGCTCATATTGCATGGGGACACGCTGGAAATGATCCTGAAAGGCCCTTGCAGTTTTGGAACGTGTTCATGTCTATGAAGCCGGTGATTGATGGTGTCATCCATGGTTGTAGAGGGTTGATTGGAGTCGATGGATGTCATTTGAACGGAAAGTATGGCGGTGTTAATGTCCTGGAAGCTGTTTCAGTTGACAGGGAGAATGAGATATTTTCTCTAGCATATGGGGTTTACGAGAATGAATGTAAGAGGACATGATCGTCTTTTTTCTATCATCTGAGAGAGGTTTTGAGGCTTGCTGAGAGGGCTAACTGGTGTATCATATCAGATAGACAAAAGGTAACATTTCTTTGTATTTTAGCGATTAGTTGTAATATTTTTGTTTGTTATACAACTAATTACTTTGATTTTCCAATGTAGGGGGTTGAACCGACCCTTGTAGAAGTGTGGCCAAAAACGGGAAGGCGGTATTGTTGCACACACCTTTGTGCAAACTTCAAGAAAGCATTTCCGGGATTGCCGGTGAAGGAAGTCTTTTGGCAATGTTGCAAAGCATTCTCGGATCATAAATTTAAGAAATCACTAGAGAAGGTGGAAAGTGTAGCTGGGACAAGTGCTTTGAATTGACTTAAGGACTTGGGAGAATTTCAAACTTGGGCAAGGTTTCATTATAAACCAATTTTGCACGCTCCTCACACCTCAATCAACTTCGTGGAGTCTTTCAACTCGACACTAGGAGTGGATAGGTGTCTTCCCGTATTATATTTGCTTGAAGGTATGATTATGCGTCTTCCGTTCAATTCCTTATGCTTCTGTTTGCATCTGTTGGTACAAATGTTGCCGCTGCAGCTTCTGTTTGCATCTGTTATCGCAGTTATTGCTGATGTAGTTTCTGTTTAGATGTGTGTTTTGTTATACATCTTCTGTAGAGTAATTTATGGGCGAATTGCTGCTTGGTTTGATATGATATTTAGATATTAGACGAACAATGATGGTTAGACATTGCAAGAGACAAAAGGATGTGAAAAAGTTGCCTTTTGAAGGTATTACTGAGTATGCAAAAACTAAAGTGGCAAAGGCAATTACAACATCCCGGTCGTTGCAGCTAAATCTGAATAATCATACAAACTTTTTACATCGATTATAACATGTGAAACAACTTATTCGGATACACTCATTGCTAACCTCCTGACGGAGTCATTCTCGTCGCAGGTTTTCAAGGCATCACTCACTGAGTATGAAGTTACAGATGGTACCTCTACATTGGTTGTTGACATCCAAGCTTGTACGTGTGGATGTGGTGAATGGAAAATTAGAGGAATCCCTTGTCGACATGAAGTGAGGGCTATAATCGAGAGCATGTGTCACCTCGAGCATTATGTATCTGATTGGTATTCCACAAGAATATACAAACTTATTCTGTTAATTATAGGTAATCTTTCCTGAATAATTTTTCCAATTTATTAAGATTTGCCGTGAACCAGGAACTCTCTCATCTCTACATCTTTTTAGGGTGGTCCCGGACGAAGAACATTGGCCTTCATTTGATCTACCGAGAATACATCAACCTGTCATGAAAAGGGGAGTTGGAAGACTAGAGAAAACGAGAAGGCAGCAAGAGGGGCAAGCGCCAGCAGGAAAGAGGTCTCGCCTCGTGCGGTGTGGAAGATGCCAGGTATTGGTTTAGGAGAACAGGAATTCGAGCAAAATTATCCCTGATGTTTTGAGATGTTAATTATGTGTGATTTTAATTATGAACCTGTTTTGTTATACAAGGCATACATACATAATGTAAAGACGTGTAAAGGTGGACCAATTGCGAAGGAAGTGAAGGCGCAAAAGGGCATCCGAGTTCAACGGAGACTAAAAAGGCGAAAACACGGGAGTCAAGCTGCCACAACTACAGTGTGTGGAAAAAGTGACGTCTTCAGCCCCATGGATGGAGGGGGCTTAGTAGAAGAATAGCCACTTTGGAACATATTTCAATTCGCTTCACTATTGGGAAAAATATCATTTTGTTAAGTGTTAGGGTTAAAATTAATATCGTTTGTTGTGTTTTAGGGGTGAAATTGATATCTTCTGTTGGGGTAGTAGTGTGAGAACAGTGAACCCCTTCAACATTAGCATTGTGTTCTGCTTGTTCTTTCTTGTTGTTAAAGATTCATGGTCGATGTCATCCTTTACAAAAGACCATTCCTGAATTGGTAACAAACTATCACGCAATATTAATGTAACAACTAATAAAACTTGAAGTTGCTGAAATATGGTTATACATCATATGCTGAATTTTGAAAGTGCTGAATATATTGATAGCCTATGTGAGATTCGAACCCACATTTTTGTATCCAAGCACACTGCTCTACCAATTGAGCTAATAGGCCAAAAAATGAAAATACAACCATTAGAATAGACTACAAGTACCATCTGTGTTCTTTGCACAATCCAGTAACAAACTAATTAACCAATGGTTTAACAACATAAAATAGAGTTCATGCATTAAGCAACAAACTTCAACAATTTAGATGATCGAAGCACTAGTTTTCTACACAAAACACACATTAACAATTCAAAATTCACCAATTTAATAGTTGAATAGAGATAATATGTAAATGAAAACAGACTCAATTTATTAGAGAACTAAACTGATGACCACAATAGATAACCATGAAATAATTTCGCAAACTGAACATTTTGCAGTTTTCAATTGACTGAAAAATAAGAGTAAAGCAAACAAAACCTAAATCGATCATAGAAGACGCTAGAAGGTGCACAACAACATTTCCAAGACCACATTCCGAGCCGGTGAAGGCTCCACTTGGCCAAAAATGAGCACCTAGTTTCTTGCTTTTCACAAATCTAGATAAGGAGATCCATATAAGTAGCATGACTGTATATTTGGCGTAGTGTATATAATAGGACATTTGGTCCAGTGGTATGATTCTCACATTGGGTGCGAGAGGTCCAGAGTTCAATTTTCGGAATGCCCCAAAGTATTGTTCAAATTTTCATTCCCTCAATTATTTGATGCTAAACTTGGTTCTATTTGAATATTTGAATTATTTCAGCACTGTAGAACTTATTGTTGTTTTTGCTTTTATTACATTAACTAGTATATATATATGAAGCATGACAACAAATTTTAAATTTCCGAAACACAAATTTGTAACAAGATTTGTTCATTTAGTTAATTGCATTATCATATATTCACAGATTCACTGACCTAGGTAGCACCACAAATTAAATTAAGACAAGATTTCCTGTTTATTAATTTCCAACATTTCAAACGTATCACAGAAACCATATATCATTAAGTTACCCAACATTCAGGATATATTACATAAACACAATAAAAATACAACACAACAAATTTTATTTGGGTAACTATATATATAGACGTACTCCCATTCATTGATCTTAAACCTCAAACCCAGCTTATGCAGAAACCCTGCACACACAAGAATTGCAACATCAGATTACATGAATGAAGACGAAGACTGAAGGTTGAAAGAGTTCCGTACATACCGGCTGATTTTATTTTAACTGCAATATATAGCTTATGGAGACTTCCCATTCAATCTTCATCAAGCAATCAGATCAGCTTGAATACTGGGTACGAAATAAAACATAGAGTTTTCTTAATTACAGTTACAAATTTAGTGGGTGATTAAAAGAATAAAAATAGGTACAATTTAACAAACTTAATGTGTGCAAGTTTTTATACCTTTTGCAGTCAGTGTCCTTGGTGATGGGAGGCAGCTTGATGTTGACGTCACAGATTTTGATAATGTCGTTAATCCGACCGTAATGGACGTTGGTGGCTTTAGAAAGCGTAGTCTTGATGCAGGAGCAGACTGCTTGCCTGTCGGCTTTAGTCTTGACCATGCCGCCCATCTGCTTCGCCCCACTGCAGCACTGGACGGAGGGCTGTTTAGCCTCGTCAGTGATGAACGGCAAGCAGGATGAAAGCTGTACGGTCACCGTGCTGCAAGAGATGCCGACCTCCATTCGTGTAAAGTTGGCGCCTAGTGAGACGTCGAGGAGCGTTAAGAGTGTGAGCAAGAGGATGAGTGCGGAGAGGAGGCGCCCGGGTTTTGCCATCGGTGAATTTATGTAGTAGTCAAAGTTTAAGGTGGATCAAGTGTTTGTTTGGTTTATGAAGTTTTTAATTTGTGAGTTTTTATTTGCTTGTTTTTGTATGATCCTAAGGAAGTGTGAGAGAGTGTGTGTATTTAAACTGTGTTGATGCACAAGAATGGCATGGGGTCCCAGGGACAGCTCCGTCGGATCATGCTAATTAAACACATTGAAATCAAAACAGGGCATACCAATACATGAATATATAAAGAATTATAATAAACCACTGGTTGTTTGGTACATTTTAGGAATAAACCATTTGATTTTGAGAAAAAATAACAACAATGAGACTAACTTATTTAATTAATTCCAATCCTTATTCCTCATTCCCCCAAATGGCACAAAAACAAACGGTGCCTAAGAGTTGTTCCATGTGCAAGTGCAACAGAAGCAAATTAGGGTCATATCTTTTTGGTTGCAATCTTTTTCAAGTGTTAGCATCAAATATAATTATTGCAGTGCAAATGTGCAATATATAGCTAGTAGAGATGGGAAATGCTTACTCCACAACCTAATCAAACTACCCGAGAAATAAACTATGTAGGGTTAACAATATCATGCAATAGCACGTGCCTTTAGTTTTCAATGTGTATGTTACTTAACAAACTCCTCTTATATTGGTACTTCTAACAAAAAACTATGTAGCGTAACCAACCATGTAATGTCTTAGAATGGAAAATTACCCAAAATCAATCCTCTCAGATCAGAGGAGTACGTGATAGGCTAAAAACCTATATGTAAGTATTTATGATCGATTTTAGTATCAAATAATAAAATTATCATTCTTTCCAGAGGATCTAAGGCTCAATATCAATTAATCTAATTAAGCTAAACCCGTAATTTAGTACCAATAAGAGAATTAATAATAATAATAATAATAATAATAATAATAATAATAATAATAATAATAATATATAATAAAAACTAGCTAGCGACACAAACAAATATAAAATAGAGATAAAAGACATCTAAGGATTCGGGTATAATTAGGTTAACATCATGTCAAGTAGAGCTGGTAAAATCTGACCCGACCTGAGAAACCCGACCGACTCACCCGAACCCGACCGAAACCCGAAAATCTAGAGTCATCCGTAACCCGAACCCAAGACCGAACCTGACCCGAACCTGACCCGACTCAAAACAGAGCCGAACACAAATAAACCCGACCCAACCCAAACCCGACCCGACTTTGAACCCGACCCGACCTGACTTCAAATGGTTGTTTAACATCAGCATTTTAATGCTTGAATGTTAAATGTTTTTTTATTCTAACACATTTATGATTATACTTTTAACATATAAAAGACCAATGATTTTCATAACTTTAATTCTTTAAGGGATTTTTCCACCTAAAAAAATTCAATTAGACTATTAGTGATAATAATTCTATTAATTCTATTAGTTTTCGGTTTTTATAAATGGATTTCTTTTTTATAGATATAAGTATAATAATTTTATTATATTTCATAATATGGTTATTCTATTTGTCCATATTCCATAATTTGTATGAATTATGATAGATGATTATTTTTTGGTGGAAATAATTATTTATATCCAAATCAATAATTTTATAGTTGTTATTTTATTTATATCTATATCTATATTATTATGTTTTGATAGAATTAATTATTTATATCTAGATTTGTTAAAAACTAATAATAATAATGAAAAAAAACTAACGAGCCAAAAGCTAAAAATGAAATGGGCATTGAAAATGAAATGGATCAAAGATATAGTCAAACCACAAATAAGCCAATTTGCAACTTGCTAGTTAAAATAAGGTTAAATCCTAAATGTACAAATAATTTGATTTAATTTTAGCACCGATCAATTAGTTTAAATGTTTAAAAAAGGACGATGTTGTCTAATATCGAATTTCCGATTATGACTTTTTTTAAAACCGATCGACAACCGATGAGTCAATATGTGTATTCAACCGAGTCAAAATTACATATTCAAGTATTCAACGAGTCAAAATCATTTATTTTAAGTAAATTACATATTTAAGTATTCAACCGAGTCAAAATCAACCTAATTATCCAAACGGGTCGAATATAATTCGATCGAAAACTCAAACAAACTATACCCACTTTGATTCGAAACTCAAATAATTAAGACCGACCCGCCTCTTGACCGAAACCCGAATGAGCCCGACTCTAGGGCTGTGCATCGGTCTAAAACCTAACCGAATCGGGCAGAACCGAACCGAACCGAACCGAAAATCTGAAAATTTTAAACCGAAAGCCGAACCGAAAATATTAGGTTCGGTTCGGTTATTTGCCGGTTTGGTTTGTGTTCGGTTCGGTTTTAACATAATTGAACCGAATTTCCATAATAAAAAAAATTTAAGTATACAAATATATATATACAATGTATTTGTACTTATGTGTATATATACACATATTCCAATATAAATTATACAAATACAATATAAATTATACAAATACAATATACAAATATATATATATATATATCACATGCAGATACAGTGTATATACATGTAATGTATGTATTTGCATACCTTATAAAGTATATATTTATATATTGATGCAAATACAGTGTGTATATATACACTGTATTTCACAGTAAGTATGTGTGTATTAGTGTATATATAAAGTATACAAATATATATATATATATATATATATATATATATATATTGTATTTATGTAGTGTATAAAAAAATTCGGTTTTAACACAAATCGAACCTTAATCGAACACAAACCGAACCGAAACCGAAAAATGAAAATTCTCGAACCGAAAGCCGAACCGAAAAACTTCGGTTAGGTTCGGTTTGTGTTGGTTCGGCTCAAAAATTTGGTTTGGACCGAATCATGCACAGCCCTACCCGACTCGCTTTGACCCGAACCCGAATGGGCACGACCCGATTTAATCTGAAACCCGGCCAATCTAAAATTCATTATGACCAAACCCGACCCAACTAGTACCCGACCATAAATTTTACCCGAACTAACCCGTCCCGTCACTGACCCGACCCGAACAAGCCTGACCCAACCCCGACCCGAACGACCGAATTGCCAGCTCTAATGTCAAGTATCGAATTTATCCAGTTGTTCATATTCATCTAAAAGCTATTAAACTCTCATTATTCACTTTAGACTATTAACTAGTAAACCGGTGTTATTCACTCTCAAACCAAAACTAGTAAATTCACTCTCTATCCAAGGCTATTGTATTCACTTTCGATTAAAAGCTATTAAACGTGTCAAAGCTATTCACTTTAGATCAAAAGCTAATGAGTTCACCTCAAATAAAAAGCTATTAAATTCACTTTGTTTCGAAGCTATTAAACATACTATGTTATTCACCTTAATTTGATGCAAATACATTATGTTATTCACATCAAATCAGGCTGTTAAACAAATCAATACTCAAATACATATTAAACTAGTTTTATTACTCGCCCGTTGCGCGATTTGTTAATAAGTTTTATTATATAAACCATCTTTGAATTAATATAAATTATAAGTCCATGTAAAGTAAATATATAATCTTTCATTGTGTTATTTATTTTAGAATGTAAACGCATGTTTGAGTCTAGATTAATCATGTTTATTCTCTTATTAAAAAATAGTTAAAATATATTCTCTTATACATGTGTTTACTCAATCTGTATACAGATTGGCTAATGGAGTGGCAGACAAGATTGCCATCTTGGTCACTTTACCGATATTGATATAAATTGTTCCGATTTAGGTCTCCTTGACCTCATCCGAAAGGATGCTCTCAGATAGATGTCTCTCTATCTAAATTATTTCCTGGTAAAAAAAAATGTGTTTACTCGATCTAAAAAAATAACACAATGAAAGATAATATTTAACTCACCCGCAACCACTTACACTAGAAAGCACCTTCAGACCATCAAGCCAATATGGATATCTTGTATTTTTAAACAATGAATTTATATTTATCCTATTCAGGCTCCACTGCACCATATTGCGGTGGCTTATTCCAATCTCCCGTCCCACCTTACCATACAGTGGTGGCTTTTGTATCAATCTCCCCAACTCACCGCACCATATAACGGTGGGTTCGGTTATCCGTAATTAACTCACCGTAATACGGTGCGGTGGTTAGCGGTGGAGATAGTAAAAATTAGAGGTGTAGATATCATCCCCATAAATATGTGTAGCACATATTTCTGCATGGCCCACTCGGTTGAATGCTGCATGCCAATCCACACACCAAGTTTGGTTTCGGCTTCATGCTTGACGTTTTTAAATATCTTCAAATTATGTCCAGAATATGCCCGAAATTACCTGAATTAAATAAAGCTTGAGTGTAGATTTTAAAAAATACAAAATAAAATAAATAAAGTATAAAATATGATAAATATGCATAAAAATGACCTAAACTAATATGTAAATGCAACCCTAAAATTAGTCTAAAATAGATGTTATCAAATCACCCCATAATTAAACCTTGCTGCTTATCTTCAAACAAGAGAAAGTATAAAGATTTTACAAGAAATATTTCAATTTCTATCCAAGCAATGCATTTGCCCATTTGGATCAAGATATAAGGTTTATAAAACATGAATTAGGGGTGGGCACATCCAAGTATCCGACATGAACCGGGTAACCATATCGGATACCCCAAACCGTTTAGGCCCAAACTGCCGAATCGCATACAAACTGTTTAAAGCCATGTATCCGACACGGTAAAACTAATCGGATCCGTGTCGGATATGCGATTATCGGACACGAACCATCCCATTTTTTTTAAAATCTGCATTCCTGTGTATTGGTTCTGTTCAATGTATACAACCACAAATTCGAACATATATGCAACCACAAATTCAAACAGATTGAACATATGCAGCCGAATTTTTGAAAATAAACGTAGTTGTCGAAACTGGAGATTTGAGAGTGGCTCAGAGAACTTGACAAGAGAAAAAGAGATTGAGAGTGGCGCAGAGAAATGGAAAAGAGAAGAAGAGATGGACGATTGACTGAATGAGAGATTTTGATAGAAAGAGATAGAAACCTGAAAATCACCGAGAAGGAGGACCATCATCTCTTCGGTCTCCTTGGACAACGGAGTGAAATCTGAATGCAGATTAGGTTGGGGAAGAATGAGAAAGGAAGGAGATTCGAGTTTGATTTCTCAAGTCGGAGATAAAGAAAAGGGGAAAATATGGAGACAAGCTAACGAAGACCCAACCAGGTGCAGATCGAGAACTGGAACAAAAGAAGATCGAGATGGCGGCTGGCTGAATATGGGAGTTTAGGGTTTGCTTTATTTGAATAAAAAAAAGGGGGCGAGAAGGGATGAAGAAGAAGATCGAGATAGGAGGTTGTGACTGAATGTGGGAGTTTAGGGTTTGTTTCATTTGAACAGACAAAAAAGATGCAAGAAGGGAGTCAAGGGACAAAATAAAAGGGCCAAATGCCCATCTGCAGGATTTGAACCTGAACTGATGGATAAAGACTAACCCATGTACAAGTCCAATACCAACTGGGCTACGAAAATTTCGTGATACTCTATGAATTTTATATATACTAGTATTATAATTTTCTACATAAAAAATTAAGGGGGGTATCCGACAAAGGGATATGCCTAATCCGAACACAAACCGTTTATCGTCGTGTTTTGGCAGTTCGTGTTATTTTCGTGTCGTGGCTTTTCGGTTTCGTGATTTTTCGTATCGTATTGTCGTGTTTTCATGTCGTACAGTCCTGTCAGATTTTTTGTACACCCCTACCATGAATAAGCAAATCATATAAGAGACAAGTCAAAACATCAATTCCAATATCTCTGACGAGCGGCGAACCGGTCGTTGATTCTCGCCAAAGATAAATAACCAATACTCAACACTAGTATAGCAAATGAGTACAAGTGTCGATCCCAAAGAGAGCGTGTATTTAGTATAATTTCCTGTCAACTATGCAAAATAAAGAGATAGAATGAGAAAAGCAAAACAGTTGATTGATATTTGAAAGTACGAAAGCAAAGTAACAAAGCAGAGTAGTAGTGAGTTAATATTGTGATGAAGGTGGTTTCATCTACTTATCTCGACATGGTTGGTTATCTTGGTTTTACTTATTACCCTAGGATTGGTTTGTGCACAAAGGTGTATAGCTTCCTGATTCGATCACTACCAACTCCCTAAACTCTTGGATGGGGTTCGAGAAGCATTAGGTCCCAAGTCTCCTTAGCAATTCAATAATATAACTTACGCTTTATACCAAGTTGTCACCTGGTTGTCAACCCAGCCCTTGCCTTTTACCTGTAAACAATATTACTAAAGTGTCGGTTTCCTTACATAAAAAACTAGTTTCCTAACCTGTAATCAGTAGATGTGTTTGCTACTATAGAGGTTCGATCCACAAGAGCGGAGGTAGTCGAAACCCTAGCCCTTGCCTTTTAATAAGTGTTAGTTTTTATATTATGTTAGGTTTTAAGTTTATCCTTCTAGATTTGAGTTTATCTTATTAGGACTTTAGTATTTTTCTTTGATTATGATTAATCTATTAGTAACTAGATAATTATTACGAGTTTAGTATTTTTTTATTAGAATTTATCCATATTTTGTAATCTCTATTTAAGCAACTTAATGGACCAGGAAAGACACATCATGATTGTAGAAAAACAAAAGTGAAACTCAAAGCCTACAAAGAGCAAGAAGCTTTTAATTATTCGACAAATTCGAACGACTAGCGCTGAGAATTCATTCTTGGCGTGAGATTCAACAAGGATTGATTCTCGTGATTCTAATGGTATTCATGAGATTCGGGCATCCGTAGGATCGAATTCGACTACCATTTGATCGATCGGGCCAACCATCCCACGTGAGATTCCCTTCTTTCATCCTAGGAGCGAGCAAAAATAGAAGCTAAAAAATTACAAATGATGAGCAACAACACAAAAGATTATATTGGATTCAATATCAAGAGAGCAGGGCCTAGAATTTCGTTCCTCTCATTTACGGATGATATGATGATATTTACTAGAGCGGATTAGAAGGTAGGTCACTCAATCAAGAAAATAATTGACGCATAATATGAAGCATCAGGATAAAATGTCGATTTTCATAAATTAACATTCTAAACAATGCCTAGAGTAACAAACGAACAAAAACAACTATTAGAATCAATATGACAAACCACAATAGACTTGACAAATATTTAGGATGACCCATTATCAATGGTCAACTGAACAGGTCCACATTTGGAGAAACAATATGCAAAACTAAAAATCAACTAACAAGATGGCGAGCAAATGCCCTTTAATAAGAAGAAAGGGAAACACTTATCAGAAAAAACTTAGCAGCAAAATCAAACTTTATAATAAAAAACTACACGCTACCAAATGAAATACACAAGGAACTAAATCAGATAAATCAATCTTTCTTTTGAAGCAAAGATAACTCATATAAACCACTCATTGGATAGCATAAGTATGTCAAATGAAAGAAGATGAGGGAGCATGATTATACAAAAGTAAAGACATAAACAAAGCTCTTTAAATAAGATTAATATGAAAAATTCTAGCTAAACTAGAAACCCCTTGGCTCCAAACAATAGAACAAAAATATCTAAAGGAATAAGATATCCTAAACTATATAAAAAAAGACAATGCTTTATGGCAATGACCGAACCATTAGAAGGAAGACAACTAAAAGATGAATTTTGTAAGGAACTCATATGGCAAATAGGAAATAGCAGAACATTCAACTTCTGATAGACAAATGGCTGGATGAGGAACCATTGGAAGGAAGACAACTAACGAATGTACAAATACATAAAAACACCAAAGTTAAAGAATTCATAGACATAAGCCACAAATGAAAAATAGGAGAACTGGCTATTTACTTGCCTATGAACCTAATCATGAAGATGGAAAACATATATATATATATATATATATATATATATATATATATATATATATATATATATATATATATATATATATATATATATATATACTGAAAAATTCAATTAAAGATAGACTATATGGAAAAAAGGAAAATTTTGATGATTTTTCATAGTCAATGTACTAAGGTTTATTACAAAATATAACATAAATAAGCAAAATCATGCAAACTTGATTTGGAAAATGCAAGTTGCACCAAAGATAAAGAACTTCATTTGGAAACTACATCCCAACCAAGAGATATGGACACAAACAATAATAACATTAAGGAAAATATCAATCTTATACTTGACAATTTGAACCAAAGACAAAAACTGGTGTTAACAACAACTTGGTTCAACACCACCTAGGAAAAAAGAAATCTGAGTTGGGAAATCTGAGTTGGGAAAACATTTTTGTATATTCCTATTAGTGGTTTTCCCAACTCTATAGCAATTCTAAATATGAAAATATTCATGAAAAAAACTCTAGTAAATTGGAAATTAAAAAGACTAAAAGTATGGAGAAGATGAGTCAGACATGTACAAGTGGCACAACACCACCTAGGAAAAAAGAAATCTGAGTTGGGAAAACCACTAATAGGAATATACAAAATTAATTTTGATAAATGCTAGAAGAACCCAGGTATTGCTTGTGCATATTTCATCATCTATGACTACTTGGGTGATCTTATTACAACTGAAGGAAATCAGCTTGGTTTGAAAAATGCTCTGGTGGTAGAAGCACTAGCTCTCAAACTTGGTCTTTTGAAGGTGAAGGAATTGGGACTTTCATACATTTTGATTGAGGGAGACAGTTTGGTGGTGATCAACACCCTCAAAGATTGGTGGTCGTGTCCATGGGAGATTGAGATCCTCATCTCTTACATCCTCCTCATGCTCCATCATTTTGATGTAATTGGAATCTCCCATATTTTCCAAGAGATCAACTGGTGTGCGGTTAACATAGCTCGCCTATTCCAGTTTGATGTTTCAACGTCGCCTCTCAAGGATGTCATTGGATGGTAGTATAACAGAGCCTAATGATAACACATATTTTGTATAGGCAATATATGTAGTCTTAGGTGCATTAGAGTTTCCATATTGCATGTTTAATAAGATAATTTGCATTCTTGATCATTTGGTATTCGAAGTTTGGAATCTACTATTTTTAGTGCTTATTTGTAGATAATAAGATCCGAGCTCAAACGGTGGAGAAATCATGGAGTAAATGGAGCTAAGGAAAGCTAAGGGACATGTCAAAACAATCCAAGGAGAAAGGAAGCAAAGAATCAAGGCTTAAGAGCTGAAATGACAGTGAGCCACAAAAGTTATCCACGCGGCGAGCTGAACGTAAAACGCGATTTCCCATAGTCTTGGATGTCCAATTCCATATTATGACCATGCGTTAGAAAGCTCTCGACGAGCTCTACATGTCTAGCAAAAGTGGGAATGGCGCCCTCTGGTTTTTAAAGTGGAGCCCACCGGTTTTCCTGTTTTTCGAATCTGAGCAAGCGGCCCAATTCTATCTTTATGAAAACTCTATATATGCTTTCTAGGGTTTGTGTCCAAGGTACGTTTTGAGTACTTAGGATTCTTGTGGTTTTGCCTTCATTCAAGACTTGGCTGGTTGAATTGTTAGACTTGATTTTTTTTATTCCTATAGTTATTTCATTATTCTTGTGCTTATAATGATTGATTGAATGTATTCTCTCTTGATTGCGCACCTCGACGGAATTTGCATTCATACTAGGTTTTAATGAATTTGCGAGAATAGTTAGATCGTAGTAGCAAACATGCAATATTGATCCCTTGAAAGCATCAATTGGTTGTGCAGGGTAATGACACTTGGTAAAATATCGGTTCCTAGGAGATTAGGGGTGACAGCCTTTGACACGTACTAATTGATTAGGAGGGTTGGTACTGTCATACTGCTAAGGCTTTGGGAATTTGTGCTACTTCATGTTTGAACCCAAATAGGATGAGGGTCTAACCGAGGGTAAACTATCGTGTGTAAACCTCGTCAAAGAAATTCCCACACTAAAGGCTAGTATAGCAATAAGTGTATAGTCGAACCCACATGGAAATCTAAAATTCGATAATTTAAACGCTACTTTAAATAAAAGTGGGAAATAAGTAATAAATATGAGAAACTAAACTAATGATCAAGGTTGCAAATAAAATAGAAGGATAAAGTAAATGGTTCTGAGGACAATTCAATAGAGAAAAACGTTTCACCTATGCATTCATCGACATTGGTTGGCTTAATTGGTCCTAGACTTAAACTCAATTTGTCATATTTCCTCTCACATACATTCCTCCCATCTTAGTTTGAATAGATTAAACCACAACGAGCGAATTCAATCCCTTACACCTTTATGTAACTTATGCACGACAAAGATTTAACATAAAGATAGCACAAGTTCCTAAGAATCTAGGCATATGAATAACACTAAGTAAACAAAATAACCGATGTTTAAGACATATGTCAAAATCCCTACTTAGTCTTGATCAAATACGGTTTTCACAATCCTAAGCATGCTACTATGGAATTCATTAAAGTACGATAGAACAAAAACCTAGCAAGATACTATTATGGTCACGAATCACAATAATATCCACAATAAAGACAAGGAGTCTTGAAAGAACAGGAGGAAAATAACTGAATTTAAGCCTCACAAATTATCAACCAAGTCTCTGAAACACAGGTGAAACAAATAGCAGAATTAGCCACTCATAGCTTACCAAAATCTTCTTCGAATTTAATGAAAATTAAGCAAACTTGAGTGAAGAAAAGTTGATGTAAAATTCTAATAATATGATTTAAATGAATAGTAATTTCGTGGCCTAACTCAACCTAGGAGAAAGAGACTCGAAAACCCTAGATACTTTCCTAATAAAATAATAGAAAATATCCTAAAATATAATAACATATCCTAAAAATATTAAATCCTAAATTAATAAATAAATAATCCTCAATCTGAATAAATTAAACCATTATAAATGGATAATCATCATATTGGATCGATTTTCCTTCCATAAAAGATAAGATTCGATCTTGAATTGATTTCTAGTGCACAATTTCGTCGCGACGACAAGGTGTTTCGCTGTGGCGATTTGCTGTGTCTTCAGCGTCTCTTATTGGACCTTAACCATAGCGACTTGAGGTCATTTGTCGTGGCAAAATGCCTGACTGATGGCCGCGACTTGAGCTTTGCTCCTCTGGCGCTTATTCTGACTCGTCGTGGTGACTTGGTCACTCGACGCGGTGAAACATCATGTTAATTTCCATCTTTTGTTGCTCTCGGCCATGCTTGTCTTTGGCTTCTCTTTCCTTCTTCTTCTTTGCTTCCTTCAGCATTTTTACTCCATTTAAATCTCCCTTGAACTCTCACCACATCAGGACTACGAATCTGCATAAATCAATCGAAATAGCGTAGTTTCCGAACTTCACCGCTAAAAGAATATAATATGAAATTAACCATAAACCACGACTATATTAGAATGAAATGCAACTAAAAATATCCTATAATGCCTATTGAAATATGCATTATCAAACTCCCTCACACTTAAGCTTTGCTAGTCCTCGAGCGAATAATAAAAAGCAACCTATACCTACCAGCTCATCCTTGGTACAATAGCCTCAATTAAAAGCAACATCAATTTGAAATGAACACATGATCAAGTGAATAAACATCATAGCATATATTTAGTGATCAAAGTATAGAAGTAGAAATCATCTAACCTCACTAGGAATATGTGTTTCACTCATGCTCTCATGTGTTTAAGCATTAAAGTTCAACTCTCAACTCAATCCAAAATGCACTAAACTGATAGACATTGACAACAATATCACCAAATATCCACCAAAATGTCATCACTTGCGGAAAACAAAAAAAAACAATAAGCAATAAGCAATTTGGCTCTTATACTTTTTCTTTTCTTTTTCTTGCCTTTTTCTTTCATTTTTTTCTATTTTTTTCATTTGCTTTCGGCTTTGGTATCTTCTTGACGCGAGTCGCAGACATAGGTTTCATGAATGTCCCCGGTCTATCAACCCCTCAACTTACTTGATAAAGTCCACTTGAACATCTTTCTACGCGAGTTGCAAACATAGGTGTTATGAATGAACCTGGTTACTCAATATCAAGTTTCCTTCCATAGCGGATAGTTTTGACATCGTTTTGCACGAATCATACCCATGGGTGTCATGTGTAGACCTGGTTACTAAGCATCTCAACCATTGCCACTTTATTTCTAAATAAACAAACTAAAGCCAAATATCAAACATAAAAGCATAAACTCTGCAAGCAACAAACATGTGAGTCGGTCTTGACAATAGATAATGAAGTCAATAGCAAGAGGTAGAAACATAAGGAGAGTAAATCACACATATAAGCAAAAAGAAATTGTAAATGATTCCAATAAGGCTAAACCAATCTCACAACAAGGGTCATGTTTTGTAGGATTTCAATCATACTCAAGCTCCATAAGAAAGTCAATCATACATGCTCAATTACATCACCCATCAAGCTCCATAAGAAAAACATTTTAAAGTAATAAGGCTAAGGACTTTAAACTTATCCTAGGATTTACAAGTTCATACCATAGGAAAAATATAGAGTTTCGCTAACTAAGGTGGGTGTTTGAAACCTAAATGCAATGCATGATCTTTTTGGATTTTTCATTTTCTATTTTTCTTTGATTTTTTTAATTTTTCAATTTTTTTTATTTTTCTAATGCATAAATAAAAGTAAAGACATAAGCTGAATTTTAAACATGAAATGCATACTGAAATTTAAATATGACCTAAATAAATGCAATATTTACACTAATTCCCTCCCCCGCACTTAAATCTTTCATTGTCCTCAATGAAACATAAAAGAAAACAAACATAAACAAATAAACTCGGGGTGAGGAAAGACGAAACTAACATGCTCACTATGGTGGTGGGTGTGGTGGATAGCCCGAGGGAAGTATCGAGCTAAACTGAGAACAGTAATCTTCAAAACTCTTTCGTTGAACTTCTTTGTTCTCCAGGATATGTGCTTGGATAGCCTGAATGGCAGCCAGCTGGCTGTCATAGGCTACAAATCTCTTAACAAAGCCCGCCTAGTTGTTGAGGATCATAGACTGAGTATCCTAGATTGGGCGGAAGAAACTCTCAAAATAGCCATGAGATGGGAACTCACTGTTGTAGCCGCCATAGGAGGAATTGGTGCCTTCATAGTACTCACCCTCTCCTGGATAAGTGGCCTCCTCAGGTGGAGAATGCTCATACTCCATGTAATCTTCGTGCTTCTCCTCCTGGGGCTGCTCCTGCTACTGTTGAAACTGTGGTCCATGAGCGCCCGACAGATCGCTGGGAAGAAGCAGATGTGCAGTGGTGGGTCCAGTAGGCAGATCGTGTCTAGGAAGAAGGATCATGTGGGACATGTCTCTCCCAGAGAACCACTCATACCCAGCTCCCACAAATGTCAACATTCTCCCATGCTTCAGGAGAGTGATATCCAAATAGTGGCTACCGCGGAGCGGTGCATAAGCATCCAAATCAATTCCAATCTCAATAGTCAGCAGTGTAATCAAGCCACTAAATCCAATGGTAGTTGAGTCCTTCCTGACACTCGTAGAACTAGATGCATTCTTGCATGCTATGAAAAATAGGTCCATCCAATCTGGTATCATGTATATAGCTGGCAGCAAGCAGATCATCAAGCACCAAGAAACTCTCATCACCGTATTACCCTCTTCTTGCCCAAAGAAGGTGTTGTTCATAACTTTATGGCACATTCTCACTACCGGGTGAATGATGCTGGAGTTCATATCATTGTCTGGGTTCATAACTAACCTTGTACATTGAAACCAGTCCTTCTCTGGCAACTTAGAAGTCTGAAGCTCATCCCACTATGGTGTTAAGCCTCTAGATATGCCCAACACTCTCCTCAAATCAGCAAAAGATATCCTCCTACGATGTCCTCCCAATCAAAATCTGCACTCCTCATCTCTCGTGACAAAAGAGGCTAAAAATTCTCGCACCAAATCAGGATAGGTGCACACACACTTATCAACCAAATCAACCAAGCCACCCTTCTCCATGAAAAATCTCACATTCTCTTCCAAATCTAAAGTTCAGAGGGTCGAAAGATCAAAAAACTTAGTTGAAGCATATTTCTGACCCCCAAGTCTATCCCATTTCTCCCTAGCAGATCCACTAATTCCATTTACGATATCCATCTCAACATGAGCCATAGTAAATCAAAGAGAAAGGATCGAGATGACCAACAAAAAGTGAGTTTCTGCAAAAGATTTCGCGACGGCAAAATATAGGTCGCAACGGAAAAGTTGATGAGTCATTGTGAAGCTCGCTGTGACAGGATTTCGCGGCAGCAAAAATGTGACTCGTTGCGGCGACTAGGCACACATGTGAGATATAGGCTGATCTAACTCATGACAGCGACAATGAACTCACGGCGGCGAACCTGGGTGTTGGCGACTGTAAAATCCTTGCTATGGCGATCTCAAGCTTTAAAACTCCCCTCCGTTGTCATCCCTTCTTCAAAATCATGAATTTCCTTCACAAAACTCAACCAAAACAACTCGATCTACTAATTTGGTATGAAAGAATTGGGTTTGGGTAGATTTGTGAAGATGGCGGATGGATGGGATGTGAATGGAATGGAGAGATTTTGGGTTGGTTTCGTAGATCAGGACGTCGAGAATCTGATTTTTGTGGTTGGATTTTGGTTTTGAAGAGATTTGTGGTATGAGGTTGCAGTGGAGGTGATGAAAGCAATGGCAATGTCGGCTTAGGGTTTGAGAATAGGAGGTGTGTTGTGTTTGAAAGGTAAGGGAAAATATGGGGAAGGAAAACAGGTAACGGTTGTGGGTCATGGGACTGACACCCATTATTTGTATTTTTTGTAACGAGTTGTTTTGTCGCGGTGAAAAAGGTACTCACCACGGTGAAATACTCGATTTTGCTGGGTTGGTGGTGCCTTGTCTTGCTCAGCCTCGGGACAAACTCCACCCACCTTGGTATTGCATCAGTACAACTATTGTAAACCGCTCCAAGGTTTTTGCCACGGTGACTGTGAATTTCACCAAGGTGAAAGGCTGATAATGCATATTTTAGATAGGCATTATAGATAGGTCTTATTGCATTTAGGTAGTCATATTGCATATGTTTTGTGTTAGTTACATAGTTTTGCATTTGGAGTATTCGAGTTTGAAATCTACTCTATTTTGTGTTTATTCTGCAGTTTTACATTTCGAGCTTGAATGGAGGCTTGGAAGACTGATGAAGGATGATTTTGGAGCATTAGAGAGTCCAAGGGAAGAGCATCAAGGGAGCTATGGAGCACAACGTTGAAGACATAAGAAGAATCGAGCTACTGAAAAAGCGGCGCCCGCCGTTATTTTATCGGCGCCCGCCGGTCCTGCGCGATCAGAATATTCGATTCGTCTGAAGATCTTTCTATTAGTTTATTATTATTTTATTTCCTAGGGTTTTCCTATGATGGTACTTTAGGGTCATTTACAGACTTATTCATTGTGTGGTTGATGTGTGTGAGAGTTGAGAACAATGAAAAAGAGAAAGACAATTAGGTTTACGTTGACAATGAGTTGCTAAACTCATAGTTTCACCTTCAATTCGAAGACATGGTTGGATGAATTGTGAGGATTTGATTTCTTATTAGTTATTCTTTAGTTATTTATCATCCTTGTTCTATATGACTTGATATTAGCATATGTTCTTTCTATTATTGATCATCTAGATAGAAACTGCATTTCCGCTAGCGATTCCTATCTTTAGATTGGTTTCTTTGTAGCAAGCAGGGAAATTGACTACGTAAGTATCGATTATTCTGCAAGATGGTAACTAATATTGCTATTAGGTCATGTACTTAGGTAAACTAATTCTACTCTTGTAATGTTACTTGAGTAAGTGATTTCTCCTGTGAGTGATCTACAAAAGCCAAGCCAGGCATAACTTTAGGAATACTAATGAAATCAATCCGATGACCATGAATTCCAAACCATTCTTGAGAGTTGCAGGCGAAGCGTTTTCCGTTGTAAAGACTGAATGTATTTTATATTATTATATTATTCTTTTGAGTAATATATTATTATTTTATTCAATCGGTAAAAATGTGAGAAAACCCGTCCTCAAGCGTAGGTTTGATTTTAAAGACATTCCGGCATCGTTTTCAGAATTTAGATTTTAACGGATTTAATTCCGCCTTCGAGCTCCGAGTTTGATAAAATTTATTTAATTCCGTTATATTGAGATTTGTAATTTAAATCTTATTTATATTTGATTGAGTCGGGATGAGATCGAGTGAGCGGGTTTCTGGTATTATTTTTCGGGTATCAATTTCACATTGGGACCACTCTCTTTTACATTTGTCTCCTTCCTCAAACCAATCCAGCACTACTCCCTCCCCTTCTGTTGATTTCAGTAATAGGCTCATAGCCCAGTGATCTCCCTCTCAGCTTACCTATTGTCTTCTTCCCAAAAATAATCAAACACCACCCACCCTCTCCCTTTTGCTGAATGCAGTAGCTCCTACCCTCTTTCAATCTGTCTTCTTCCTCTTTGCCTTCGACCAGCTCAGACACAATGCAACAACCCTCACACTCTCTCCTTATCCCCTCCCATCTTTCACTTCAAACTACACAAACACTCACAGCTCACCTCTACCTCCTATCCTCTCTCCTCCTCTTTCATTTTGCTCAGCCACCCCTCCTCACCACTACCACCACCGAATTCGAGCTCCAAACACCACTTCTAACACCAACAGGCACCATCACCTTCCCCTCTTCACCCCTTTCACACACACAAACCCAACAACACCACACCATCACCGGACACTTCTCCTCCGTCCAGGCTGGGACTCCGCACTCTCATCCTCTGTTTTCCAGAACCACCGACGTCCAAGGCTGAGCCTGGGCTGCTAGGGGCACCGCCGCCGGTACCAACTCCCCTTTTCTTTCCCCTGTTTTCGTCTCGAGAAGGTCGGTAAAGTCTTCGCTTTTGTTTCCGACCCAAACCCCCGTAAAGGTGCTCCTTTATGACCATTCACATTCTCTCCAGGTACCGGAGGTCCCTCCCCATCATCGGAAAGCCTGAAAGAACTCCGATGAGGCTCTCCGATGAATCCTCAAGCCCCCGGTGAGCCCTCGCACCACCCTCCTTTCTCCTTCGTTTTCTGTTCTGTATTCTTTCATTTAAAAGAGCTGAGAGTGTGTGGTAGAGTGGATCGGAAAGGTGAGAGAGAAATCGGAGCGAGGGCGTGAGTGGGAGCTGGAGGGCGAGGTCGCCAGTGAAGGGGCAGGGGAGGCAAACAGGGGCTCGGGGAGGGAAGAAGAAGAAGAAAGAAGGTTTAGTGGGGCCCGCTTCTTTTTATTTTAATTGTTGTTAACAGTAAAATAAATAAATAAATAAAAACCGGATTGGGGGAAACATAGGGCTGGCCTTGGATTTTTGGGTTTCCGGGCTGGGCCTCTCCTCTTTTCTTTTCTATCCGATTGGGCTGGGTTTTGGTTAATGGGATGGGCTGAGAATTGGGTAAAGGGTTTGGGTGTTATATTTATATGTTATGTTTTATATAGTTTGATATATATATATATATATATATATATATATATTATTTGATTAAATTATTATTATATATTATTCTGAGATTTGAGATAAATAATAATTTCCAGAAAATTTAATATATATATTATATATATTGTTTTAGAAATAGATTATTGGGATGTATTATGACTTGTTATCTAACTTATGTTCCTATATACTAGTATGATGTTATATGATGATTTTTAGATATGTTTAAGTAATTTAGTATTTTGATCTATAATTGTGGGTGATTAAAATGGAGTGATTTTGGCAATTTTATTATATTTAAATATCCCTTGAGAATTGTTATTATATAATGATTGTAAGATGATTTTAAGATGAGGATTTTAAAAAGATAAATGCCGGAATTATTTTATAACATGATTTGAGAAATTATTTTGAACATGGGTTGACTTAATTTGGGATTTATGAGTTTGAAAATATGGTTGGTATGATTTTATCAATGAGTTTGATTGAAAGAATGATTTTGGTCGATTTGATCGTATCGGAAAGATTTTGGAAAACGGTTTTACTATCGGTCGGTTTTGAGGATGTTGGGAACTTGGGTTTCGTGCGTATGAATGTTGGTCTGGTAACTTATGGAAATGACTTGATGATAGGTGTGTATTGCTTTTGGATTGCTTTGGACTTGCATTTGGGCCCTTGCTTGTGTTATCTTGTTGTTCTGCATCAACAGGTAAGTATCCTACGGGACTTACTCAGTAACCTGGACCTCCTGCCCGATGTGTCATGTAATGTGTAGTTTTGTTGCATATTAAAGCATGCCATGTAGTATCATGCTAGGATTGCATTGAACTGAGCATGTGTTTACTTTGTGTGTTTGAAACAGAACGGCCGTTATCTGTGATAGTCCTAGAGTCTTTGCTAGGGTCATAGGGTAGCCTAGCCCCATCGGGTGCCCTGAGTCTATCGAGTCGATATGAGCATGATATGATAGCCCAGCACCATCGGGCAAGATTTACGTATTTTTTTTATATATGTTATGATGATACCGTGGGTGAGTGCACCACCACAAGGATATGCTATGCTATAGCAACGAACTGGCCAGTCTCTGCACTAACGGGAAGGGGTGCAGAGGTAGGAGAGGGATATGCCACATGGCATTGTCTTGGGCCCTTTACAGTTCTTTTTCGCATATTATATATACTAGGGGCATGATAGTGTGATTTAAATCTTGTACCGCATTAGTCATCTTTTATTTAGGCATAGGCATGTTATGTGGCCTCAGCGCGGTCAGAGGACCCGCAGGCGATCACCAGGCCTGACTTCGTGGATAGTGTTAGGTACCGCTCTTGTTGCTCCATGCTTCTGTGACGGGGAAATCTTTTGGCGAATCGAAGAATCCGGCTAATATATTCTAACTTGACAAATGGCAATCACCCACTTTGTTTTGGTTTTGACCCGGCTCTGCCGTGGCTTTTGTATCTAAATCATATTTCCGCTGTACTTTCGTTAAACTGAATTTATGAAACTTCGACTGATTAGAGGTTTGAAACCTCGACCCGTACTTGAATTGCAACATCCGAACGAAGGTATCCGACCTTCGAAACGTATCCCGGATATTTATATTCGGGCCGTTACAAAGTTGGTATCAGAGCGAGGTTGTGCAATTCGGGTACACAAGGGTCGAGTGTATGTTTTGGAAAACCGCCCATGGATTTCGAAAGATTTGAAAGCATTTTAAAGGGGCAGAATGAACTTAATATGCCTAACTCAATTGGACTAAATATGAACTTGGCTTATGATAAAAGATGAGAACCAACTAATAAGGGATCGAGTGGGTAGAAACGGCGCTAGACCATCCCTATTGGATGTAGTCGAAATGGGTAGGCGAAATACTAGCTTGTTCTTTACAGATGGGTCGGGAAGACTCCAAAGAGGTCGTTATATGTGGCATTGACTGATTCTATGATTGAGTGCTTGATATGCTAAAGATTTGATTTTTATGTTCTAACTATTGAATGAATATTGAACGATCTGTGCGAACGGGATAGCGGGAGTACCCTTCTTCTTATATGGTTAAGCTCAGTTTTGTGGAACCGCCCCTTTCCTTATGAATCCTTTGATAGTTCAATCGAGTCCCCCCTTCGAATATCGGTCTCCTCCACGGGAAATCGGGTTGGTAAGCATAGTGTTTCGGAATGGTTGGATATGAGGGTTACTTGGGGAGAGTATCGAAAGTTGGCTTTTGATGTCATTCCAAGTTAGAAAGTAAGTGTTTCCTAGGTTGTCTTTCTTGATTCTTATGACGATCGACCGATGTCATCTTGCCATAAAAAGTTATATCCGAGTCTCACGGGAAAGATGAGTGATGAGTCAGTTAGGAAAAGTCAATGGTTGCCCTTTGGGATCTCTGTCCGGTTGTAATGGTGACACTCTCTGAATTTCATGACATGATTTTGTAACATCCTGCATGTGTTATGCGAATGCTTCTTAGTAAAATGTTGCTCATGTTATTACACCTGTGATTAGTTGCATTGCTGACAAGAGGAAAACCTGTCGTTGTTCCTGCCAAAGAATACTCAAACTCACAACTAGTATAAGTGGTAAGAAAGAGGTCGATCCACAGGGAAATCTATTAAGTTCAAGTGCTAATCTAATCGCAAGTAACCAAAAAAGAGAGTTTGATGAGAAAAAGATCCGCCTTTTGTCAAAGCGGAAAGAAGCAAATAAGGTAAAGGAGGTTGTAGAATGCAATAGAGAGAAATAGGTTCACCTACAATTTGTCACTTTAATTGATGAATTTGATCCTTGTTTCAGCCTCTAGTTCTCTTCTTTTCCTATCAATGTCCTTGTCCAGATCTTAGGTAAATTACTAGTCCTACGAGTCCTAACAATCCTTATCTCTAAATAACCCTAACACGGTTAAGATTTAACCTAGAGATAGCATTAAGACTATGAATTGACCAAGGTATATGCAATATCAAGCTACGAGTCGATATTTAACATATATTCAACTTCCTACACATCCAATTAGTCCTACGAGTCCTAAAGGGATATGATTGCCACTTGGGTTAAGGTTCGCTACGAGGAATCTACAAAACCCTAGCAATTGAATGAATCTACTCTAACTAGTTGATCAGGCCAGAGAGAATAAAACACATTCAAAGAATTAAGCGCAAGGAAGCCAAAACATTCAAATAGGAATAAGAACTAGATTAAGAAACTCACAATTCAACAATCAAGATCCAAACTGTAGACGAAACCTTCGAGAGTTTAGTTGCTCATGCTCAACGTGCTCTCAATAATTCTCAAAAGTGCATAAGGTTATTAGTTAGGTCCTATGAAAATAACCCTAATAGTCCTTAAATAAACCTAAGAAAGTCGGCCAAAACAATTCTAAAGAAACCCTAATTAATGAATCGGCGGTTCTGATGAGACCGCGGGGCGGCTACCTCAGGCGACGGGGCGGCCAGGCGATCAGCGAAATCCTTCGGCAAGTCTTCGGGCCGCGGGGCGGCTAGCTCGGCCGCGGGGCGGCCATTCTGTTCACAGCGATTTTTTCTCTTCGAATTTGGTCTCGATGTCAACATGAAAGTTGTAGATCTCGGAAAGAGCTTTCCAACGCATGCTTATAATAGGCATTCCGACTACCGAGGCCTCCAGAAAGTGCAAAACAAGTTCAGCTTGTCTGACGACAACTTCTACTGACTTGTTTATCACTTAGGCTCTCGAAATTCGACTCCACTCCCGTGCTCTTCACTTTTCTTCCTCAACTTGAATCCTCCTTCATCCAAGAGCTCCTCATTCCTCGTCGGATCCACATCTACCTGAAAGTAAACATAAAATTGCATAGATTCCGACTCTTCCAATACCACTGGTAAACATGTAATTGTAACTAAAATATGCACTATTTACAACCAAACTATGCTAAATGAATCCTAATATGCATATCTAATCATGCTCTATCAAATTCCCCCACACTTGAACCTTTGCTTGTCCTCAAGCAATGGAAAATTCAACTCTGCAGCCCCACAGAATAGCTATTCATGTATCAACCCCAATATTCTTTAAGTGCATGAAAACTAGCAAACACAATAGATTAACAACATCATAGCACATAATTGCAATAATCAATGAAATCAGGCAACCATATCCATTCTAGACCTCACAAGGAATATGTGTTTCACTCTCGCTCAAGTGTTTAGGGTTAAATGTTTACGCTCAAAACTCAATCTTTAAAAACTTAGCTACAATAGTCTTGCACCAGTGTTCTAGCTCTCCACCGTTGGTGACTCTACACACAACAAAAATCATGAGGTCTTTCAATTGGGTTGTAATGGGGCCAAGGTAGAAAACATAAGGTATGGAACAATTTAGGCCATGTGGTGCTCATAATCCGGGAACTAAGGATGCAACCAAATTACAATACCACTCACAAGATCATACCATAACTCTACAATGTATACAACTCCAATCTCAAGTATCAAACTTCACAAACCATACTCAACTCATTCTCTTATTCTCTTTTTTTTTTCTTTTGCATTTTTTTCTTTTTTTTTTCTTTTTTTTTTCTTTTTTTTTTCTTTTTTCATATGCTCTTCTTCATGCCATATCAAATGATTTTCCTTGACTTTTACCCCTAAGTGAATTTTATCCTCCTTAGGTCCCAAGTAATGTGTAAACTACTAGCAAGAATCAAAACATCTCATAAGAGTACTCCAAACATACAATCCATCACTAAAACCATCATCCACAATATCAATATTCACCAACTATTCCTAATTCCCGGATGGGTCAGGCTATAATTGGCTATGGAAAAATCTTGTGGAGCTCAAAAGAATAGGCAATTAGGCTTAATATTGGATTCAAGCAGAGGATAATATGCAAGGTGGGAATAGAGTCTAATAGGGCTAATAAAGGTGCCTCAATCATCTTTAAGTCATGTGCAGAAATCATAATATGCAGCCTTGAATAAGATATCTAAATGCAAGCCAAAGAGGAAGCAATTAAAGAGAGTACACTCAACAAGCAAGAGGACATAATATACTTTGTCCAAACATAGGCCAAAATAAACTCACCAGGTCATGTCTAGAACTTCAAGATCACCCAAAATCAAATATCTTATGTGCTCAATCATTAACCAATTATACTCACCAAATAGTGTGGAAATCAGATATCAAAGGTTTTCAACAATCCAAGCACATCATGGGGCATAAGTCTCAATAAATAAATTAGAGGACAAGTGACATCCATATGGGAAAATAAGACCTAATCCTAGCTAATGCATAAATATAATTACATAAATATAAATATTTTTTTTAATTTTTTGGTTTTTTTTTATAACACGTTGATATGTGTGCATTGTCAACCAAAAACAAATATAAAAGTGCAACTGAAAATGAACATGCAATCCTAATCCTATTATGCCATGCAATTATTCCCCCACACTTAAATCAGACATTGTCCTCAATGACATAAAAGACAACAAAAGATAAAAATATGAAGAAAAGAAATAAAAAAAACTAACATGTTTATTGAGGTGGTGGTAGGTAAGGTGGGTAGTGAAAGGAATCCTGTCAGTCCCGTCAGAGGCCGCGGGGCGGCCATGCATATGACCTAGCCGCGGGGCGGCATTCCAGGCCGCGGGGCGGCCTGTGCTTTCTCTTAAACGCCTTTTCTCCCTGCAGTGTTAGCTCCCCAGAACCGAATAGAACCAAAAATTAATCTAATAAAACAAAAGACATAGAGGAAAATAGAAAACTTACCTTGGGTTGCCTCCCAAGTAGCGCCTTTGTTTACTGTCATTGGCTCGACAGTTTATTCATCCACTCATTCAAGACTCAAGCGGACATTGTCAGTGCCGTCAAGAGCAAATCAAATTGTCGTGCCCAACCGATATTCGAATGCACACTAAAGATGAAACAATTGGTAATTAAAAATATAGCAATGAGAACCGTTACCAACTTACTATTCATTCGAGCTTGATTCTCCCTCAAGGGTATGTAGGACCACCAACACAGTTCCGCTGGTGGTTTGTTGAAGTAGTGGCTCCATGGATCGACATATTCACCAAAATCTCCCAATTTGCAAAAAGTACTAGTTTCGTGTTCGGGAACCACAGAAATCGGTTCCGGACTTGGCTCCTTGATAGGTGAGTTGGGGATGATATCTACGAATGGAGGGAGCATCGAAACATACTCAATCTCTAGGGACGTCTCCTGAGATTTCGTGTCGATAACCACTAGATGCTCTTCTCCATTATCGGAGGATTCATCGTTGCTTGCATCTTGGCTTTCATCAATTTGAGGAGTAGAACATCGCTCAACTACCAACTCCTTCAATGTTTGAGTGAGTTGGATAATTGCTTCCTCATTTCGATTATTCATCTCACGTAATTGCCCCATTTGCTCCATCAAGACACTGATTGAATCCTCCATGGACGGGTCGGTGTACTCCATTGGTTGAAACATCGAAGTGTAGGATACTTCATCCGCCGATTGGTCACCCATGTAGCAGAAAAGATCCCATAGTCTCGACACTCCTAAACCAGCAAAGCTTCCATTGTTTATGGACTTGGCAAGTTCTCGTGTCTCAGGAGTCATGCCCTCAATAACGCAAAGCACCATATCTCGCAAACTATCTTGGAAACCCCGTGAATAACGGATGTCCACTAAATTTTGCAATCTCGTGAGGTAATGGTGAAAATACTCTCCCTGAAACTGCTATAACTTCAACATCTTGAAATATTAGCAATTAGGTGTCGCGAACCATAAGATAGGTCCACGACGGGGTTAGATGTAAATATATACAAAGGTTAGCGATAAAAAAAACACAAGAAATTTCAAGAAGTCCCCGGCAACGGCGCCAAATTTGACAAGAGGAAAACCTGTCGTTGTTCCTGCCAAAGAATACTCAAACTCACAACTAGTATAAGTGGTAAGAAAGAGGTCGATCCACAGGGAAATCTATTAAGTTCAAGTGCTAATCTAATCGCAAGTAACCAAAAAAGAGAGTTTGATGAGAAAAAGATCCGCCTTTTGTCAAAGCAGAAAGAAGCAAATAAGGTAAACACTACAACAGAAGTCACTTTTAGCGAAGAATTTTTTCCTCGTTGAAAAGTGATATGTCGTCGCTAAACATATTTAGCGAGAAAATATGCTTCCTTTTTAAGTGGTCGTTGAAACATCGTCACAACAAAGTCTAGTGTGGAAAAATGAAATCGTCGCAAACAAAACGTTTGGCGACGAAGTCAATTTCGTCGTTGTAAGTCATTAGCGACTATTAAATTCATCGTAATAGGTAATTATATTTGTCGCGAAAGAAGTCAAAGGATTCCATAGTAGTCATTAAAGGTACATGTTGAGAAACTTTAATTCCTCGCAAAATTGTATATTTTCTCGTTAATAATGATATCAACTTGGCTCGATATTATTTCGCGACATATATTTTTGTCGCTAAAAAATAATAATTTCATCGACAAAAATGTTGAAAGAATTGATAATAGTCATTAAATGTCTTTAGCGATGACATAAAACTCATCGCTAATATAGTAGTTTCCTCGCGAATGATGGACTATAATTACAAAATTCTGAACATGAAAACTTAATTGGTGAGGAAATTGTTTGTTACTATAAGCATGCTATCACGATGAAGTTAAATCTATCGTTATAGGAATCGTTTTAGTGATGAAATATATTTCATCAAATAATATATGATAATGCGGGAAAAAAAATCCTCACTAAAAAACATTCAATAGCGAGAGAATATATTTTTCATCGTTATATATATCAATGAAGCGACAAAAAGTTCTCTCGCTGAAGGCAATTATCAATGACCATGTCATTTTGTCGGTATACAAAATGTAATTTTTTTTTAAAATGACTTTCCTCCCATAATATAGGTTATGGCGAAAAAATATCTTCATCGATGCAAATATTCTAAAACATAAAAATTAGAATAAAATGAATATTGTAATATCGGTTTTTCTATCCTATGCCCTAAGACACTAAATTGGGAAAGATTCCCTACCAAAAAGGCAAGCGACCCTAGGAATCTAATTTAAAAAAAAGCTAAATTAATTAAAATTTAAAAAACATTTCCCAATTTAGGGTCTTATCCTATGCCCCAAGGGCATAGGATAGAAAAATCATTGTAATATAAATGCAATAGAAATATATATGGGAAAACATAATATTATATGTTCTATATCGATCAGTCTAAAAGTGGTAAATCAAATAAATAAAATCCAAGATAACAATCTTATTAAATAGGAGGTTCTAGGATAAAATAAACTAAACATCAGCCATTTGGTCTTTGAATTTGGCCATGAATTCTTCGAACTTTGCAGACCTTTCATTTAGTGCCTTTATCTCTTGACTCTGAGCTTGAATTGTATCTTCCAGCTCTTGGTTCTTCTCATATACCTCGTGCATTGCAGATTTGGAAAATCTTGTGGTGGTAGGTTGAGGTCCAAAACCAGAACCTTTGATGTAGCCTGACTTTGTCCCGAGAACTTTTTCGACGATCTCTTCCGCAGTCATGGAGCAAGTTCCATCTTCATTAGTTGCCTCAGAGCGAATCAACACCATTTCATCCTATAAATGATTAATGCATTCAAATTCATATCAAACTTTAAAATACATATATAATAGTGCAGATTTTCAAAATAAAGAAAATAATTTGCATCAAATCTTATCATAACTAACTTCAACTTTCGATTATCAGCGCCATAAAGAATTGAACATAAGGATCATAGTTAGCAACTTAATTTCCATATATGAGCATTATCATACTCAATTACTAATTCTTGGCAATATAAAGAGTTCTTTTTTATGAATAGAATAGACAAATCGCACCTCATTTTAATTTTATTTCATCAAACTCTAAAAATCTCATTTCTTTTTGTTCTAATAGAATAGACAAAATGAATACATACCCATTTCTCTTTTGCTCCCAAATCCCAGCCTTTTTGCTCGCTCTTATATTGAATTTCAAATTGATCAATTGCATCTAGTGGCAAACCCGTAGTTGGTGCCTACAACATAACAAAAAATTATAATAAGAAAAAACATAAAATAAAATAGTTATCACAACTCAAGAGAATTCAAAATTAAAGGCACCGAACATTTTTCACAAGTAAAATATAAGTTGATACATTTTTTTATTTTAAGGTTAAAATTGTATAAATAATATAATATTTTTACAGAAGAGAGACTAAGAGGGGGAGGGGAAGAGCACCCAATGTGACATCCAAAATCGTAAACAACATAATTAAATCATAAGTAATACCATCATAATTAAAGCATAAGCTAATACTATCATGATTAAAGTATAAGCTAATACTATCAGATGTAATGTAGCTCTCCGCCAGCAAAGTTTTGAATGAGATCAGATCGTAATCAATGGAGCGTATAATGGGCAATTTTCCTAATTCTCAATGCCATGAATGGCTAAAACTAAGCAAGATCAAGTATATACAGGAAGCATATATACAATTAATGTTTTAGGAAATGTTCAGTATTAATAGGGAACTAATAAAATTGACAAGGTATGTCGAGACTATGAACAGGAAAACTTGAACTTAACCCGCCAGGAATGAGGATCACCCAAGTCGATCAGTAGAGATGCAGCAAATTAAATCGAGCTCAAGCTTCGACAGTAAGATCCTTACTCAAATGGCTATTCAAACACACAAATCGGGAAGGATGAAGCCGAGTCAAAGGCTGATCAGGGGATGCAAACAGCACTAACAACTTACACAAACAACAGACAGGGGAAGTGGGAAGGAGGAGCCTTTTGAGGTGATCAGGAAGGGTCAAGGACGTCGACGACTCTCAAAACTGCACCTTAACGACACTTAAAACAGTAGGCTTGGGACACCAAACGAAGGGAGGAGGGGCTAATGTGCGGCACCCCTCAACGACTTGTGCAACGATCGACACTCAAAACGGAATCAAAGGACATCACCGGAGAAAGACCGGGAACAGGTAGAGTAAACCAAGTAGAGGCCTGAGAGGGGAGGAAGAACAACACAAGAAGTGGATGCAAAAGGGATGACAGGTTCCGAACGAGCATCCGAGAGATCAGGAGGATCGCTTACGATGTCGAAGATTTGGTGGATTTCTTCATCCTTGAATCATCCGCAATGAGACGTCAAAATCCCTTGAGGAGTTATGTGTTCATGTCTCCACATCTTAATTCAACCCCCTCCCAAAAAAAATCAAATGCCAACACATATAGAAAAACTACAAATTCAACCATAATATATGCCTCAATTCGGAAGAGCAAGAACCCACAACTAATGTAAACAACTGCACTTGTGGAACCCAATTGCGATAGCCTCAATCCAATCACACACAAACACAACAAAGGCAGAGGAAGTGTACCTGAATGTGGTTGAATCCGACCAATAGACGATTCTGAAGGGGAAAACTTTTCGAAAATCACTGGCCTTGGCGTTGGATGAGAGGCATCGTCAATGCTCGATTACCACCGGTACACTGTCACAATTGAATTTGGGAATAGGTTTTGTGAGAGTGGGGCATATATTAGCTCGACGTATGTAGGCCGTAAATTCAAAAGGATTTGCCGCACACCCAAATCTTTGTAAAGGAGGAAGTTTCCTTAAAGTAAGGGATTTTTCTTGAATTATTTCAATTTATATAAAGTTAAAAAAGGTAAATCTAAGGTATAAAACTAAGCGTAATTTGTTACAAAACTATTTTAATATTGATTTATCAATTACAGATCCGTTTATATATAAAATATAAAAGTCTATTATGTACTAGTGTTTTGATAGTTGTATAAAATTTGTACATAATAATATATTAATTTATTATGAAGTTTTTATCATTAATAATTTATTATTGAACAAAAAATGTTAACAAAAATATATTATAACTAGTCTTATTACCCGCGTCCTACGCGGTTTTTTTTATAACTTTTATTTATATAAAATAATTTTTATGATTTAAATAAATTAATAGGGAAAATATAAATTTCTCCACCCATGTTTCATTTGGTGAATAAATTTTTATATCTTCAATTGTGTTATTTTTTTACCCGCGCATTTCACGGTTTCTTAATTAATGAATTACTAATAAATGTGATATTGTAATTTTTTTATCATTGTTATTACTAATAAATGTGATATTGTAATTTTTTTTGATATTTTATATTTTTTTCACAACATACACTTTGAAATTTTAGGCATGATAATATGAATAAGATAAAAATTTTTAAATTTCTATCGTGTGTTATTTATATTTTTATTAGATATGATTTAGTACAAATATAGTGAAACTTCATCATATTAATAAGTTTTAAATTAATAAAAATAAAAATAATAAGTTTGAAATCAAATATGAAAATTTATGAATTTGATATATTAATAACGTTATATGCTAAAAGATTTGATATAAATCTTTTAGGTAAATATTAATCAAGATATGACTATATTTTACTTATTTTTTATTAAAATTATTTAATATCAATTAAGGTGGACACATAAGATGATAGGTGGTTAAAAAATCATTAATTGACGTGGCTTAAATTTATGGGATACTCATTAATTGATCTGACTTAAAATATAAGTATCATCTACTTTCATTTTAAAAGATCGGTTTTTATGAAAGTCTAACCAATTATTTTAGTAAGATAAGTTTTTATTTCATCTACTCAATTTTCTTCAAATGGTTCTATTTTTTAATCCTTAACAAATTTTCAAATCTAAGCCTAAATTATGTGATGACACTTCACCATCTAAAACTAATTAAATAAAATACTATTTTTTTTTATAATTTCATCCATGATCATAACTCATAATTCATAAGTATAAATTTTTATCATTCTTGCCTACTGCAAAAAAAATAATAAGTATAAATTTTTACAAAAATAATATAAAAATTGATACTTTTAACATAAAGAGTCCTATATGCGGTCACACATAATTCATGATATTGAAGGTATTAAACAATCTAGCTAACTAATGGAGAACCTTAACTCTTTAACATTCAAGGGACCAAACTAACATGTGATAATTGACTTCTTATTAAGCATAAAACATTTGAGTTTGTTCCATAGTGAAAATAAGTGATTATTAGTTTACCCCACCCTTAATCCTAAGATTAGTGCTATTTTTATTAATTAAAATGGAGGCCACTCGTGGAGATGTGCGCGTGATATCGATTTGAAGGTATAAAAGCAATCTAACTAAATGATATATTAATAACGTTATACGATAAAAGATTTGATATAAATCTTTTAGGTAAATATTAATTAAGATATGGATAACTATATTTTTTTATTAAAATTGTTTAATTATAATTATCAATTAAGGTGGACGCATAAGGTGATAGGTGGTTAAAAGAGGTGGAATTATTAATTGATATGACTTAAATTTATTGAATATTCATTAATTGACGTGTCAAAAGTCTTATATTTTAGATCCTAAATAAAATAAATTACAACATTATTTTGAGTGTTGTGGTAGTGGTAACATTATCATCTCAATTTTTATAATATATATAATAAAAGATCTTTAGTTATAAAAAAAGATAAAAGATCTTTAAAAAAATACTAAATAAAAATAACTTTGATAATAATTTTAGTTATTTTGATTTGATTTAGTACGTGATATATATAGATTAGATTTAGATATTGATTGTCTTGTCGATGATATAAAATACTACATAATTGCTTATCTTGTTAATCTTGCTAGATTATTAAAGATTTGTGGGGTTTTATTTTTAGTTTCTACGTAATGTATATTTATAAGATTTTTTAGTTTGTCAAAATTAATTAGATTTATTCAAAAATTTTATCAAATTGTAACTAATTGAGATATGATAAAATTTTATTATTTAAATTAATTGTGATTGTTACTAATGATAAGTTAAATGATGTGGCTAAAAAATATGAAATTATTAATTGATGTGACTTAAATTAATTGGATCATCATTAATTGACGTGGCAAAAAATCCGGCCCAGATTACACCACAGAACGACACGTAAGCGAATTCGACCAGAGCCCGCCACATAGGATTTTCGCGTCTCTGTTTTAGTATTATATATTGATTCTTATGGATAACTTTAATTGATTAAATGTTAAAACTGTGTAGTTTTCCATTGTCATATAATTCATATGCATATTAAATATCGATATATATATATTATATTAGTTTAAGTCTCGTTCCGTACACATAAATATATTAATATAATATTTTAAAATTATATATATTATTATTAAAATTCTAATAAAAATATGCAAATAAACATAATAAATTTAAATTATAATGCGAGAATTAGAGAAATGATCGTCAACAAATCTACCAAATGATATGGAATTAATGTTCACTTTTACTATTTAGATTGAAATTTTATTTATTAATTATATTGTTAATGACAAACATATAGTTTTTTTTAAGTTGTTTGAATTAATGTTCACTTTTACTATATCAATAAATTATATATAATCTATCTATATCTGTATCAATTCAATATATAATACTAAAACAGAGACATGATAAGGGTAGAGTAATTTATTGAAATTTTATTTATTAATTATATTGTTAATGAAAAACATATAGTTTTTTTAAGTTGTTGAATTAATGTTCACTGTTACTACATCAATAAATTATATATAATCTATATCTATATCAATTCAATATATAATACTAAAATAGAGACATGATAAGGGTAGAGTCACTTATATCAACATATAGTTTTTTTTAAAAGTTGTTTGAATTAAATTTTAATATAAATATCCAATCTCATATCTTAAGTGATTACAAAATCCTATCTACCTTATCCAATTATATAAGCAATCTTATCAAATCTATACATATATATTACGTACTAAAAAAATCTATATTTCTCTTTTTATTTTAACGGGTTATAAGGCTATTCATCACAAATTAAATTATGACTTATTTTGGTATTTTTTTTACAATGAAACTACATTATATATAATTAACTTTGCTTAATTTTTTTTATTATATTTAAAAAAATCTTACTTTTTAGTCATGCAATATTGCCTTAATCTAAATGAAAGTATGATAACCAGTTGATTATAGAAAATAATAGACTATTAAATACCTATTAGAAAAAAAATGAAATTTTGCCGAAAAAAATTAAATTAAATGAAGAGATGATAAAAATATATTTATATTATAACAAATCTATGTGATATAGTTTCACTTTATTAATCATATTTCACCAAGCCCATATTTACTAATAAATATAATTAATTAAAAGACATCTATATATTAGTATTAAAATTCTTTAGGGATTAAAAATAAAATGTGCACTAGAAGGTAAGATTTTCACTGAAATATATAATTTTATTTATGAAAAATCTCATGAAAAGATTATGACTAGCTTTTTGAAAGAGCTAATTTCAGCCATGGAATTATTAAAATAATTCTTATGGATTAAGATAAAAGTAGAGAAAGAAAAGAAAACAAACTATTTTAATCTTTACGTAAAATTTAATAAAAGAAGGTAATTCAAATATATTGATATAATAAAATATAATTTATAATATATTAATAAGACGCGCAAGGGCGCGACAACATTACTAGTTTTAGAATTAAAACCGAATAATTTGGAATTTTTAGTTTGTGGTTCTAGTATTGGCATTTTAACATACAATTGTCCTCGATGGTGTAATTAAAATAAAATAAAATTCCTATACTTTAACGTTGTTCAATTTTAATTATATGAGGACAATTTTGTAAGAAAGATCTTAAATTCCCATACTTTAGTATTTTCTAATATATATTACATATTGATTTTTTAATAAAGTGGATCTTTATTTCTTTGAATTGGTAAAGTGGATCTTCACGTAGACTTGAAAGCCCAGCGAGGGTCTCCTTCGGTCCGGGACCATCTTCAACCTTCCTTCAGCGACCGTCTCTCCTCCTCTTCCGCCCCTTCCCAGAGGCGACATGGTGGATTCCATGGCTGCCACTTCTTCCTTCTTCCACTCCGACTCACGCCCCATCATGCTCGTCGACGGTTACCTACTCCCCCTCTCCCTTTCTCTTTTCCCCTTTCATTCAATTTCAGATTTTTAGGCCTTCAATTTCGTTGATTTCGTTCCCAAATGATTCGAGGTTCGCTTAATTGAAATTGAAATCAAGAGGGCTTTAATTACAGTACTTGTCATGGACCTGTGTGTGTGCAATTCTTAAGGTACTTATTGATGGGGCAAGACTGTTGTAAATTGTATACTTCAACCTTTTTTTTGGTGCCTCTAGGGTGTTTGTTAAATTGCCTAGCTGAGTTTATTATCACTGTCAGCTTTCAATTTCCCTTGATATTCAGTAAGTAAAGAAGAACTTACACGTAATTGCAGTTAGGCTATCCCATGTATTTGTTTTTGATATATGTTGTGATTCTGTTTCTTTTAGGAGTTCATTGCCTTCTGAAAACTCTCTCTCACGTAACTTCGATAATATTTCTGATGTGTTATCATCTGCGAAAGAGAAGCGGGAGGCAGCTGGTTTTTCCCTCACATTACTAGTGTACTACCCGGCAGAAAGAAGTGGGTGAACCCATCCATGGCCGAGAACCTTGCTCGTGCTGACGAATACTTCGTAACGAAATGAGTTGCAGCTGATGCAACCGCTTCTGATGCCAGCAAGGATGAAGCTAGTGCATGAAAAGAGAATCAGTAGGTCCAATCTCAAATTCTGAGGTAATTGCTTCCAACAGAGGTATGTAAAGTAAGCATCAGTTCAATTTTCATTTTGGGTCCTCTTTTTATCGAAAATGGAATTATTCCTCTTTCTTTATGCTCCTGTTATCTTCCATAGAAATCAACGCATCTTGTCCTACAGGATGATTATCTAGACTCATCTCAACATGACACTTGCCTAAACCAGGAAGTAGGATTTAGGAAAGTGGTTGTGGTTGTGGAGTAGAGTAGAGGATTTAGGAATGTGGTGTGTTTAGCGCCTAAGCCTGTCTCGCTTGAGATTATCCGTGATTGGTGTCTACTTTAGGGGATGTAAATTGATTAAGAGGGATAAAAGGAAGAGAAATTGAATGGAAAGACAGATACAACCATATTCAAGTAGCAGGAAAACTAGTTGAGGAGCGAGAAATTGAATTTTGTATTTTTTTTTTGTCATCTACCCCATGTTATTTTGATTCAGTGGTGGGAATTAAGTTTTGGTTCTCCACTGTATTTTTTATTTGGTCTTTTTCATTATTTCAGTTTTTTGGTTTCTCCATTGCTGGGAGCTTTGCTTGAGGAAGTGGATCTCATATTGAGGCTTGATGATATCGAATGACAGTAGAGTTGGTAAGCCTTAAGCGAAACTGCATTCTGATTATTTTTTTCCAGCAATTGGAGTTGCAATCTGAATAATAGTAGAGTGGGTTTTGCAATATGAATGACAATAGGGCTTAGTAAGTGGAATTACAATCTCTTTAATGACAATAGAGATTTGTAAGTGGAATTACAATATGTTTTTCCCCACTAAGTACATGTAGTTATAATCTGATTTTTTTGTCTATTAAGTGGATTTCCAATCTAAATGACAGTGAGTTGGTAATCGCAAGTGGAGTTACACTCTTATTTTTTTTTCTAACCAGTATAGTATATTGCAATTTGAATAGCAGTAGAGTTGCAGTTTAAATGATAGTAGAGTTAAGTCTTAAGTTGATTCAATGGTCTCTTTTTTTTTCTGTCTAAGGAATTGTTTAATCTAATGATAATAATCCTTATTTATAGTGAATTTATGATAGCAGAGTAAGCATAAATTTAATGATAGTGTTGTCAGTTTATTCACATTTCAATCATCAAGATCAAAGGGATAACCTGAAAGGCTATAAACCAGTCTGCACGTGTTTCAGAGAATATGGCAGCTCGGGTATCCAAATCATGCCCCATCTTAACCAGTCCCGATGCAAAGTTACATACACTATCATACACTTATCCATAAGTTTGCCATCGAAATTCCCCCAGGTGCAACTTCTCAAACTTCCTCCCATCACTAGCTGTGATAGTTTCCTTTTGGTATATTTATGTGTTGATGTCAGATTCACTTTCCGAGTTAGGAATAGAAGTGGAAGTTCTTAGAAATGTTTCCAGTTATATTTCATATAGTTTCATTTTGGATTAGGATTCTGCGATCTGATTCCAGTTAATCAATCAGAACCTGGATCAGAAGCCCCTCACTTGGCAATTATTATTCAACCTGAAATATTTCCCTATGATCTCCGGCCTTCATTGCTCAACTCTTCTCTCTTTTTTATATAGCTTCCATCTCATTCATCAGGTCTCTGAATTTTGATTATAATTCTTATTTGCTTTTAGATTATTGTGACTGTTAATTTTTTTCTGAAGCTGTGTGTTTGGAGCATGGATGGATGGGAAAAATTGACATCTAAACATGGGTTCCACATATCCATTTGACGGGGGTAAATTGTTGTTTCAAGTTGTTGATTGTTCCAATTACTTGTCGTGTCTAGTTTTCTTTTATAATTTTTATGCCTATTAGCTCAATTGGTAGAGCAATGTGCTCATGCACGAACATGCGGGTTCAATTCCCGCATAGGCAAATATTAACTTAAATGAAAATATCATTCATTCAGCAAATTAATGGGCAACCTTCTTGCATAAACGAAGTAGCAAACACCAAGGAATGTATACTTTTATAGCCTTTGATTTTTCAGTGCTGATTTTTATTATTTTAACCCATATTAACAAACCAAACATGTATTTTTTTCCGATGAATTTATATTTTTGTAACCTTATAATTTTGCACTTGGGAATAGTTTTTCCTCATACCACTAATGATGAAATTAATACTTTCTCGATCGGCAAATAGTTTTTCAACATGAAATCATTCATCGTCAAACATGTACTTTTGCGATGAAAATATACTTTTATCGTCTTACAATTATGCACTTGTGCCAAAGTTTTCTCCATACCATTAGTGACGAAATTGTTATTCCATCTTGTATGGTTGTTTTAAGGAGAAAAATGTTCCTCGTAAAATATAAACTTATGGTGAGGAATTTAAACTTTTCTCACAATTGAATTTGGAGCATTTTCTCAATTTTAACACGAACAATTAACGACGAAATGGAATGTCCTCACCAATTGATATTTTTTGCGACAAATTATTTTCTCTAGAAACACATAATTTTAGCGAGACATTCAAATATTTATCGCTAATAAATTTGGCAGAGTTTGCATAATTTCCACCAAATATTTAACGACAAAATTGAACTTTCCTCGATAAATGTATTTTTTGCGATGAAAATATTTCTCAATATAAACTTTAAATTTATCGCGATTGCTCTTACACTTTAGACGACTACAACATGACAACAATTAGTGATGAACCAAAAAATTTGTTGTTGATTGTCATTTGTAGCAAGGAATATAGGTTCCTCGCTAATGTTCTCGACCAATTTTATGAGGAGTGGTTATGTTCGTCGCAAAATACAACATTTATCGAGGAATAATAATTTGTCACTAAAACTTTGGTCGCTAATAACCCTTTCTGTTGTAGTGAAAGGAGGTTGTAGAATGCAATAGAGAGAAATAGGTTCACCTACAATTTGTCACTTTAATTGATGAATTTGATCCTTGTTTCAACCTCTAGTTCTCTTCTTTTCCTATCAATGTCCTTGTCCAGATCTTAGGTAAATTACTAGTCCTACGAGTCCTAGCAATCCTTATCTCTAAATAACCCTAACACGGTTAAGATTTAACCTAGAGATAGCATTAAGACTATGAATTGACCAAGGTATATGCAATATCAAGCTACGAGTCGATATTTAACATATATTCAACTTCCTACACATCCAATTAGTCCTACGAGTCCTAAAGGGATATGATTGCCACTTGGGTTAAGGTTCGCTACGAGGAATCTACAAAATCCTAGCAATTGAATGAATCTACTCTAACTAGTTGATCAGGCCAGAGAGAATAAAACACATTCAAAGAATTAAGCGCAAGGAAGCCAAAACATTCAAATAGGAATAAGAACTAGATTAAGAAACTCACAATTCAACAATCAAGATCCAAACTGTAGGCGAAACCTTCGAGAGTTTAGTTGCTCATGCTCAACGTGCTCTCAATAATTCTCAAAAGTGCATAAGGTTATTAGTTAGGTCCTAAGAAAATAACCCTAATAGTCCTTAAATAAACCTAAGAAAGTCGGCCAAAACAATTCTAAAGAAACCCTAATTAATGAATCGGCGGTTCTGATGAGGCCGCGGGGCGGCTACCTCAGGCGACGGGGCGGCCAGGCGATCAGCGAAATCCTTCGGCAAGTCTTCGGGCCGCGGGGCGGCCATTCTGTTCACAGCGATTTTTTCTCTTCGAATTTGGTCTCGATGTCAACATGAAAGTTGTAGATCTCGAAAAGAGATTTCCAACGCATGCTTATAATAGGCATTCCGACTATCGAGGCCTCCAGAAAGTGCAAAACAAGTTCAGCTTGTCTGACGACAACTTCTACTGACTTGTTTATCACTTAGGCTCTCGAAATTCGACTCCACTCCCGTGCTCTTCACTTTTCTTCCTCAACTTGAATCCTCCTTCATCCAAGAGCTCCTCATTCCTCATCGGATCCACATCTACCTGAAAGTAAATATAAAATTGCATAGATTCCGACTCTTCCAATACCACTGGTAAACATGTAATTGTAACTAAAATATGCACTATTTACAACCAAACTATGCTAAATGAATCCTAATATGCATATCTAATCATGCTCTATCAATTGCTTAGCCTCGTGTTATACCTTACTCTCTATCATGGTTATATGTTGTCATATCATGTCTACTTGGCCTATTGTATTGCTCGTATGATTGATTGGAAGCATGAACCACATGATATGAGTCTATATGATTGTTCTTCTTCTGAATTAGGTCCATGGTAGTGTGATCGACTCTTCTTTGTATGAATGCCTCATAAGACGTGCTCTTTAGCATGCTAGCCGATGATGCCTCGATGCTTATCATTCATTTTGTGACAAGAATCTATAGCATGCCCATCTATTTCGTATTCGTCAGATTAACTATTGTTGGTTAATTTGCAAGTTAATATTGTGTGTGTTAGTTGTGATTGGACGAAGAATATGTGGCATAATGGAGTCTTGGTGAATGCATGTTTACCCTAGTATGTGTTGATTTGTACTCAAGCCCCGTATTCTAATTATGTTGGTCATTAATTAAACTTGTGTTATACATCGTTAAACTTGCTCATGCTTCTATATTATTGGAATGTGATTGAGTGATTTCTTACGCATCGTCCGGATTAGTTGCATGCATGTATCGTACGTCATGTTGAGCCTTTGGCATCATGTAGGAACCTTAGTTGTGACTTGCGCATATTTATATCTTGCCGACATTATCGCTGAATTCCTCTCTTGAGCTAGGTTCTTGATAGTGTGGTTCTCCCTCTTCCTACCCTCGTAAATGTTTTACTATCCGATTAGATTGATGCTAACTTCAATGATCGACTTGCCTTCCGTGAGGGATGACCCTAGCATGCTTACATGTTATCGCCCGACGCTATTTCTCTATTACTCTATGATATCCTCTCGCACTTGCATGAACGTATGGCTTGACACCTTGCATGATCACACACCACTCTATATCATGATTTTGCATATACACGTCGCATGAACATCGGAATGAACCTAGTTGAATTACTTTAATTGTACTCATGTTCGATGTGTGCTATTAGTATCATGTAAGGCTTATGGTTTCCAATATGACTCACTAAATGGTGACTTGCCATGCTTATTCTATTACGTGAATATGCTTGTCCTATAATGTGATAATTGTTATACAAATTTTATGTGCACTATGATAAGTTAGATCCTAGCATACATATAGTCTATTGTTGGTGATGTCCTCCTTGTTACTCTCTGTAATGATGTCTCATGCCCTATGAACACTATGTCGAATTCTTTTAGACGACTCTTGACTATGCTTGTATCACCTCATGTATCGCTAGTATCATGTGGGACCCATGCTCTCTAAATGTATCTCGTCATATGATTACGTGCCATGCTTGACCAAATATATGATCATTGCTGGTTCCGTCTATCTTGCTTGAAGTTGCTAGGCATATCTGTTTCCATGGAATACTAGAATGTTAGCTTGTTTCACAAACATCAGCATAGGACTTGATTGTGTCTTTGATATGAATACGAATGTTGCCCCGAGATATGTACATGTTAGTGTGGATTGATGTGATTGATATGCTCCATAATGAATTCGTGCGTGTTGTCACAATTGTGACCCTATAGACTTTCTTAAGGGCATCGTTACTATTCCCGAGTCAGAGTCTTGTCTCTAGTCGTGTCATCTTTGGCTTGGTCCATTTTTGTCTCCGAGAACATTGGGATGTCCGCTCTTGCCACTCCCCTATCTCCGCTAACTTAGATTCTTACGCGTTACTTTGGATGAGCGACCGCATGGAAAAAGGGAACGGAAAGTCGGATAGCGATAGAGCAGCGCAGCGGAAGCGTGGGCCCATAACCCACGAGCCTCAGGATCGATAATGTCGATGGAACAAGCTCGCTTCGAGGATTACGATTGTTGAGTACGATATGACTTGCAGGTGGGAGCGTCCTCTATTCGAATTGCTAACCCTTTCTGAGCTTGTTGATGATGAGATTGCACTGACCTGATGTTGAAAGCTGCTTGTTGATGTGATGAATGTTGCTTGATTGCCTGTTGACTATGATGATATGATTCGATGCCTAACAGTCCTAATGTGCCGTGATGACTTGATGTGATGCTATTTTGAGTTGCTAAGCATGATCTAAATTCCTTGCCTATAAGTATGAACTGCAAATGCTGAGAACCTGAACTGTTTACTTGATAAGATTATGGTGAAACTTGCTAGCTTGAATTGACCATATTCATATATGATGTTGCGATACTTTTTGAGCATGGCGGTAAACTGAGACATTTGATACATGTCGCAATGTTAATGATGAACTAATGATGTTGTTGTTATAAATGCTAATTGATATGATGTGATCATTATGTGTAATAATGTCCATGAATGCTTCTTCCTTGAACATGTGAGTGAGGTCCTTTGGTAGAGTGGTCGAAGAGTGGAGAAAAGTTTTGAGCGACTAGAATGATCGACAGTGGTAAGGGAAAGTTGCCAAAGAGGGGTGTTGACTTAGGTTAGACCGAGTGGGTTCGGGAATTAGAAGAGGTAATGCTTGGTGGTTTTCGATGAGCTCCTAGGTGAATCTCGGATAAGGGTATGGTTAGGAATAGGTCGGCTAGGCGGTGATCGAGGAACTTTACTAGAGAATGTGCGGTTAGTAGGGCATGATGCTTGTGAAATCTTGGGAAGTGTGGAAGTGTAAGAAATGGCTTTTAAGAGTATGAAGGATATAGTATGAGAGGGCCCTCGAGTGTGAAGTTAGAGATAGTAGTTGGATTCTTAGAGGTGGATTTCTAGTAAGAGTTCTTGGTGGAATGAGGGGCGAGATTAGGGTATTGAAATGAATTAGGACTTCTTTTGAGGATGTTACCTGAGCTGATGTTGGTGAATCTAGATGAGGCTGGTTTTGATGTAGGAATTGAAATCGAGCGAGCGGGGTTTGCGTTTATTTTGCCTGGTGGTGATGTGAAAGCTTTCTTGATTATGTGAGTTATTAAAATGACCTGGCATGATGTTAGATAGCGACTATGATGAACCTGATATAGCTTCATATTACATGTTGATATGCAATATTTGAAATCTAGTTGACTGTGACAAGTGTTATCATGATAACGATACATTGCTATCCTACTATGTTGTTCTAGAAGCATGTTGTGATGTGTTGTATGAATCTTGACATAATGATATATTGCTATGTGAGAGCATGATGTTATATTATGAAGGGGAGATGTTAAATGATGAATATTGAATCGGATCGTGAATATGACTTACATATATTTATATGGTATAATGGTGCGTGATTGCTAAATGATCGTTATATGACATTGTATAAGTTGAGATGATGTTTTGTGAGTATGCTGACGTTTTGGTGATTGATATATTGATTGACCTTTCCCTCTGCTAATTATTAATAGCCTGACCTTGTTATAATGATGTGTTGACAATGGGTTTTGGTTCGTTGGTTCTATGATGAGTGATACTTTATGACTTCTGGTGTGAGGTTGAGACGTTGTTATGATTTTGTTATGTCGTTGAGATGCATATTATGACCTTAGTATGATATGGAGATGTTGATGTGGCCTTGTGGTACTACGTTGGTACATGTTGAGACTTGCCGTATGATGTGTTGATTTGAGAATGGTTGGTTATACAGTTATGCATTTCTTATGGCTTATGCATCTTGCTTGAATTGAGACTGATAGATTGATTCGATTCTGGAAACTAGGAAGAGAATATGGGATTAGCCCTTAGGGGTGGATGACTCCACCTCCCCCCCTTCTGAATTTGATTGATTGATATGCGAGAAACTGATGTGGTTGTTGGGAGATTTTGACGAAATCTTGATTTGAAAGGAATTGACTTGTTTTGGTGTAAAGTTGCTTGATTAAACATCGGATTTGGAGATTTTGAGCGGTTTTAAAAATGGTCAACTTGGGGTTTTAAAGGAGTTGAGAGTTTCAACGAATTGGATGACAACCTTTCCATTTACAAAACGCTTTGAGGATTTACGAACTGGATTTACATTATGACGTCTCACGAAGTGGATACAAGCATTGTATAGGGGCACTTATAGATTGCTTGCTAAGACCTAGTCGGACGCTATAATGCTTTTAGAGTTGTGATACTTCCGAAAGGTCGAAGCGAGGATGTGATAAGGGCGCTTATTACACACTTGACAATACCAATTGGAGATGTCACGACCGTGACTAGGATGTTGTGAGAATCCCGGAAGACGCAACCGAGACGATTACAAGATCCTTGGACATGGCCCTCGGACTCACCGATTTCAAACTTCTTCTCATTGTTTTAAATGATTTTAGTCTCGGGGACGAGACTTGTTTTTAGAGGTGGATAAATGTAAAGACTGAATGTATTTTATATTATTATATTATTATTTTGAGTAATATATTATTATTTTATTCAATCGGTAAAAATGTGAGAAAACCCGTCCTCGAGCGTAGGTTTGATTTTAAAGACATTCCGGCATCGTTTTGAGAATTTAGATTTTAACGGATTTAATTCCGCCTTCGAGCTCTGAGTTTGATAAAATTTATTTAATTCCGTTATATTGAGATTTGTAATTTAAATCTTATTTATATTTGATTGAGTCGGGATGAGATCGAGTGAGCGGGTTTCGGGTATTATTTTCTGGGTATCAATTTCACATTGGAACCACTCTCTTTTACATTTGTCTCCTTCCTCAAACCAATCCAGCACTACTCCCTCCCCTTCTGTTGATTTCAGTAATAGGCTCAAAGCCCAGTGATCTCCCTCTCAGCTTACCTATTATCTTCTTCCCAAAAATAATCAAACACCACCCACCCTCTCCCTTTTGCTGAATGCAGTAGCTCCTACCCTCTTTCAATCTGTCTTCTTCCTCTTTGCCTTCGACCAGCTCAGACACAATGCAACAACCCTCACACTCTCTCCTTATCCCCTCCCATCTTTCATTTCAAACTACACAAACACTCACAGCTCACCTCTACCTCCTATCCCCTCTCCTCCTCTTTCATTTTGCTCAGCCACCCCTCCTGACCACTACCACCACCGAATTCGAGCTCCAAACACCACTTCTAACACCAACAGGCACCATCACCTTCCCCTCTTCACCCCTTTCACACACACAAACCCAACAACACCACACCATCACCGGACACTTCTCCTCCGTCTAGGCCGGGACTCCGCACTCTCATCCTCTGTTTTCCAGAACCACCGACGTCCAAGGCTGAGCCTGGGCTGCTAGGGGCACCGCCGCCGGCACCAACTCCCCTTTTCTTTCCCCTGTTTTCGTCTCGAGAAGGTCGATAAAGTCTTCGCTTTTGTTTCCGACCCAAACCCCCGTAAAGGTGCTCCTTTATGATCATTCACGTTCTCTCCAGGTACCGGAGGTCCCTCCCCATCATCGGAAAGCCTGAAAGAACTCCGATGAGGCTCTCCGATGAATCCTCGAGCCCCCGGTGAGCCCTCGCACCACCCCCCTTTCTCCTTCGTTTTCTGTTCTGTATTCTTTCATTTAAAAGAGCTGAGAGTGCGTGGTAGAGTGGGTCAGAAAGGTGAGAGAGAAATCGGAGCGAGGGCGTGAGTGGGAGCTGGAGGGCGAGGTCGCCAGTGAAGGGGCAGGGGAGGCGAACAGGGGCTCGGGGAAGGAAGAAGAAGAAAGAAGGTTGAGTGGGGCCCGCTTCTTTTTATTTTAATTGTTGTTAACAGTAAAATAAATAAATAAATAAAAACCGGATTGGGGGAAACATAGGGCTGGGCTTGGATTTTTGGGTTTTCGGGCTGGGCCTCTCCTCTTTTCTTTTCTATCCGGTTGGGCTGGGTTTTGGTTAATGGGATGGGCTGAGAATTGGGTAAAGGGTTTGGGTGTTATATTTATATGTTATGTTTTATATAGTTTGATATATATATATATATTATTTGATTAAATTATTATTATATATTATTCTGAGATTTGAGATAAATAATAATTTCCAGAAAATTTAATATATATATTATATATATTGTTTTAGAAATAGATTATTGGGATGTATTATGACTTGTTATCTAACTTATGTTCCTATATACTAATATGATGTTATATGATGATTTTTAGATATGTTTAAGTAATTTAGTATTTTGATCTATAATTGTGGGTGATTAAAATGGAGTGATTTTGGCAATTTTATTATATTTAAATATCCCTTGAGAATTGTTATTATATAATGATTGTAAGATGATTTTAAGATGAGGATTTTAAAAAGATAAATGCCGGAATTATTTTATAACATGATTTGAGAAATTATTTTGAACATGGGTTGACTTAATTTGGGATTTATGAGTTTGAAAATATGGTTGGTATGATTTTATCAATGAGTTTGATTGAAAGAATGATTTTGGTCGATTTGATCGTATCGGAAAGATTTTGGAAAACGGTTTTACTATCGGTCGGTTTTGAGGATGTTGGGAACTTGGGTTTCGTGCGTATGAATGTTGGTCTGGTAGCTTATGGAAATGACTTGATGATAGGTGTGTATTGCTTTTGGATTGCTTTGGACTTGCATTTGGGCCCTTGCTTGTGTTATCTTGCTGTTCTGCATCAACAGGTAAGTATCCTACGGGACTTACTCAGTAACCTGGACCTCCTGCCCGATGTGTCATGTAATGTGTAGTTTTGTTGCATATTAAAGCATGCCATGTAGTATCATGCTAGGATTGCATTGAACTGAGCATGTGTTTACTTTGTGTGTTTGAAACAGAACGGCCGTTATCTGTGATAGTCCTAGAGTCTTTGCTAGGGTCATAGGGTAGCCTAGCCCCATCGGGTGCCCTGAGTCTATCGAGTCGATATGAGCATGATATGATAGCCCAGCACCATCGGGCAAGATTTACGTATTTTTTTTATATATGTTATGATGATACCGTGGGTGAGTGCACCACCACAAGGATATGCTATGCTATAGCAACGAACTGGCCAGTCTCTGCACTAACGGGAAGGGGTGCAGAGGTAGGAGAGGGATATGCCACATGGCATTGTCTTGGGCCCTTTACAGTTCTTTTTCGCATATTATATATACTAGGGGCATGATAGTGTGATTTAAATCTTGTACCGCATTAGTCATCTTTTATTTAGGCATAGGCATGTTATGTGGCCTCAGCGCGGTCAGAGGACCCGCAGGCGATCACCAGGCCTGACTTCGTGGATAGTGTTAGGTACCGCTCTTGTTGCTCCATGCTTCTGTGACAGGGAAATCTTTTGGCGAATCGAAGAATCCGGCTAATATATTCTAACTTGACAAATGGTAATCACCCACTTTGTTTTGGTTTTGACCCAGCTCTGCCGTGGCTTTTGTATCTAAATCATATTTCCGCTGTACTTTCGTTAAACTGAATTTATGAAACTTCGACTGATTAGAGGTTTGAAACCTCGACCCGTACCTGAATTGCAACATCCGAACGAAGGTATTCGACCTTCGAAACGTATCCCGGATATTTATATTCGGGTCGTTACATCCGTCATTATTATCAATCTACAATTATTATTTCCTTGCATCTTTAGTTTATTTCAATTGCATACTACAATCTTATTGCCTTTAGTTTAGATAATCTTCTTAAGAACTATGAATCAGTCTTCTCTGTGGGATCGACTCCTTACTTGTCTGCTATACTAATATTTTGTTTAGCATTGAGTTAGAATATTCTATATTTGGGGGACCAGGACCAATGACACATTTACACCTGCTAAAAATAGCCCACCAAATGCCTTCGTCACTCACTGTTCGTGTCCTTTCCACACATTCTTCATACTTATGTTGCATGTTAACTCTACACAAACTCCCAAAGCACTTCCATAGACCTTTATCTTTTGAATAGGAACTCGAAAATTTATTGAAATTAAAAGACTAAATCATTGAAAAACATAAAAACTAGAAAACTTACCTTGGGTTGCCTCCCAAGAAGTGCTCTTGTTTTCCATCCTAGGCTCGACGTCATTCTTGCTCAAGTTGTGTTTAGCTCATGGAAAGCTATTTCTTCCATGATTTTATCTAAATAGCCATCAAAATAGCGCTTGAGTCTATGTCCATTGACCTTGAACACTTGAGCGCTCTTGTCATCATTGATTTCCACCGCTCCATGTGGATAAATATGCACTATGGTGAACGTACTTTCCATCTTAAGCAAAGCTTCCCTGGAAAAAGTGTGAGGCATGATTGGTAAAGGAGGACTTTGTCACCAACTTTGAAGTCTTTCCTTAAGACGTTCTTATCATGTCGTGCCTTAGTCTTCTCCTTGTAGTTGATTGCACTTTCATAAGCATCCCATCTAATTTCATCTAATTCTTGCACTTGGAGCTTACAAAATTCACCAACTTCATCAATCCTCATATTGCACTCTTTCACCGCCCAATAAGCCTTGTGTTGGAGCTCAACTGGAAAATGACATGCCTTTCTAAACATCAATCGATATGGTGACATACCAATAGGTGTCTTGTATGTTGTGCGATATGCCCAAAGATCATCCAGGCGTTGACTCAAATCCTTGCTATTTGGGTTAACTGTTTTCTCTAGAATCCTCTTGATCTCTCTATTGGATACTTTAGCTTGCCCATTGGTTTGGGGTGATAAGCAGTAGATATACGATGAGTAACATGATACTTCTTTAAAAGTGCAATCACCATCTTATTGCAAAAATGAGTACCTCTGTCACTTAACAAGGCTTGTGGAATACCAAACCTAGCAAACAACTCTTTAAGAAAGCTAGCCTGAAACAGTCTTAGAATTATCAGTCTTGATGGCCTTTTCCTCCACTCATAGTTCCCAAAAGAGTTAGGAAATGGTCCCATGAAATCAATACCCTAGACATCAAGAATTTCACAAAACATTAATCTAGTCTGTGGCATTTCATTCCTAGGTGCAATGTTCCTTATTCCTTAAGAGTTAGGAAATGGCCCCATGAAATCAATACCCTAGACATCAAGAATTTCACAAAACATTAATCTAGTCTGTGGCATTTCATTCCTAGGTGCAATGTTCCTTATTCCTTAACATCTATCACAAGACTTCCAAAATGCATTGGCATCACGAAAGATAGTTGGCCAATAAAATCCTAAATCTAGCACTTTCCTAGCAGTCTTATTTGGTTTAAAGTGACCTCCACAAGCATAAGCATTACAGAAACTAAGGACAAACATTACCTCATTGTCTGGAAGACATCTTCTAATCACCTAGTATGCGCAATGCTTCCATAAGAATGGATCATCCCAAAAAAAGAACTTGGCATCATGGCGAATCTTGCCCTTCTTAGCTTTGGTGAACTTTGGAGGAAATTCACCTGTCACTAGAAAGTTAACCATATTTGCAAACCATGGCCTAGGGATGTTGACTGCCATCAAGGATAGGGTGAAGCAGGATTTGAACTATGCAGAGTGGGGGAAGAGATGGCATGTAGTTTCTCATCAGGAAAGTCTCCCAATGTCCTGGATTCCTCCCCCGTACTATCTGGATGTACCAATCGGCTGAGATGACCAGCCACAAAATTCTCAGCTCCCTTCTTCTCCTTGATCTCAATATCAAACTCACTCAAGAGTAAGATCCATCGGATAAGTCTTAGCTTTGCTTCTTTCTTCTTCAAAAGGTACTTGAGATCAGCATGATCAGAATAAATAATTACCTTAGCTCCCAATAGATATGAGCGGAGCTTGTCTAGTGCAAACACCATGGCTAATAGCTCCTTCTCTATAGTGGTGTAGTTTTTTTTATTCTCCATTTAACATCATTGAGGCATAGTAGATCACGTGAGATGACTTGTCAATCTTTTGGCCTAGCACTGCTCTAACGGTGTAGTCACTTGCATCACACATCAACTCAAAGGAAATTGTACAAATTGGGGCTTGGATGTTTGGTACAGAGACAAGTCTATCTCTCAATGAATGGAAGGTCTCCTTGCACTTCTCATCAAACTCAAATGAAACATCTTTCTTGAGTAGCTCACAGAATGGCACAGTCACTTTTGAAAAGTCCTTGATAAACCTGTGTTAGAAACCTACATGGCCAAGGAAAGAACGTATTTCGCGCACCATTAGTAGGATAGGGCAAGGACTGAATTACTCTAGTCTTTGCCTTATCAACCTCAATTCATTTTTGGGATACAATATGACCTAAAACAATTCCCTGTTCAACCATAAAATGACACTTTTTAGAATTTAGAATTAAGTTGGTGTCAACACACCTCTGCAGAACAAGTGACAAATGTGCTAAAAATGAATCAAAATCATCACCAAGGACAATGAAATCATCCATAAAGACCTCAACGAAATTCTCAATGTACTCAGAAAAGATACTTACCATACACCTTTGAAAAGTACCTGGAGCATTACATAGTCCAAATGGCATCCTGCGATATGCAAAGGTGCTAAAAGGAGATGTAAATGTTTAGTCCTCTGGTGTGATGGCTATTTGAAAGTAGCCCGAGTAGCCATCTAGAAAGCAATAATAGGCTCTGTATTCTATGCAGACTCTCCATCCCGATTGAAATTATGTAGGCACTAACTCTCTTTCTTTGTTTTCAACCATTGTGATGCCTCCTTTCTTGGGAACCACTTGTGTTGGACTCACCCATTTGCTGTCAGAGATGGGGTAAATCATTTCCGCTTGAAGTAGCTTCAAGACTTCCTTCTTTACCACCTCCATTATTGGTAGATTGAGACGCCACTAGGGTTGTCTGGATGGTTTGGCTCCTTCTTCTAAAAATATTTGGTGCATACAAGTACTTGGGCTTATCCCTTTGATGTTTGCAATGGTCCATCCAAGGGTTGTCTTGTATTCCTTAAGCACCTCAACTAACCTCCCATTTTAGTATGGATTGAGCTTGTTTGAAATAATGATTGGAAGAGTTTCTTTGTCACCTAAGAAAGCATACTTAAGGTGATTTGGCAATGGCTTTAGCTCAATCTCATCTGCCTGCACAATACAAGGTAAGAGTTCCTCCTTAGAAAGGGTTAGCATTAAGTTCTCATTTCTCAGATGTGAATGATGTGCATCTAAATCTCATAGAATCTCATGCAAGTAAGGTTTCAAAGAATAATCAAGGGAAAGCTCATCTAGAGGAGCTTCCAAAGCTACTTGCAATTCATCTTCTCTGTTTAGCTTAAACACATCATCAACAATAGGTTTAACAACATCAATAGAAAATAAAGAGTGCTCATCAGGTGGATATTTCATAGCATCCATAATGCAATATTGAACCTTCTCACCATCAAATTTCATGGTAAGCTTACCTTCCCAACAATCAATCTTAGTTCTCGCCGTTCTAAAAAATGGCCTACCTAAAAGAATAGGTACCTTTAGAATGCCATGCTCCATGTCCAACACAAAAAAATCAGCTGGAAAAATTAACTTATCAACCATAACCAAGACATTCTCAACAAAACCTCTAGGATAAATTTGAGAACGGTTAGCCAGTTGGATAACCACTCTTTTTTCCTGTAATTCACCAAGTCCAAGGGCTTTGAATAAAGAGTATGAAATCACATTAATAGATTCTCCTAAATCTAGCATAGCATGCTTGAATTTAGTCTCACCTATAGTACATGGGATAGTGAACATACCTGGATCGCCGCATTTTTCGGGCATTCGCCTTTCCAACATGGCGGAGACGTGCTCACTCACATGAACCTTCTACTTCCCCTTCAACTTTTACTTCCTATTGATGGTACACAACTCCTTTAAGAACTTAGCATAGCGAGGAACTGCCTTGATGAGATTGAGAAGCGGGATGTTGACTTCACACTTCACAAACGTCTCAAATAGCTCTTTGCCATCTGATCTTCCTGTATCCTTTAAAGCTTCAGGAAATGGTGCTATAGGCTTATATGGATCAAGATCAGGTTGAGGAATCTATCTAGAAACAGCATCTTGTCCGAATTGAATAACATCGTCACTCAGGCCCGTTTTCGCCGCGTCGACTAGTGTCTTGTTGTGGCGAAATGTGTCATGGTTCAGCTTACCGTATTTTCAAGACTCGCCGTGGTGAAATATTTTTTGCCATGGTGACTAGGCTTCGCAATGGTGAAACCCTCCTCTTGCAGTGGCGAGTTGTAACCTTTAAAAGTTTCTAGGCTTGAGGATTTCACGGCGGCGACTGAGTCTTTTCACGGCGGCCAAATCTCTGCAGACGATTGTCTTTCTTCATTTTATTCTTGGCTTTCTTCCTCCCAATCCTCCACTATTCCTTTTTGTTGATCCTGATGGTTGGAAGGTAATTTCTTACTAATCCTTAGATGTATAGCATTGACATTCTCGCAGTGGAGGTACCAATTGCGAAGGTAGCTTGCTTGACTATTTTGCTTTAATTTCTCCTACTTCAAGAGTCAATTGCCTAACAGCCTTATCATATGTTGTCATCTTGTCTAAAATCATCCTGAGAGTCTCAGATTGGTTTGGATTGGCTTGAGGAGGGAGCCTTTGTTGGAAATGAGGCCTCCCATGTTGATAAGGAGCTTGATTTTGATTAAACCTGCCACTAAAACCTTGTTGATAATGATTATAGTTAGAATTGAAAGGACCATTACCATAGTTTTGGCGGGGGCCATAGTCACCCATGGCATTGACATCTGCAACATTCTCTTGGATCTGCGGGCATAGGTCAATTGGATGTGAAGAATCTCCACAGACTCCGCAAGGATGTTGGATCTGATTGACTCTTGAACTACCATGGTGAGCTTGCTCAGTTCCTCTAACTTCTAGAGTCATAGAGTACTGCTGTGATGAATTTGCAAGCCTCTCAAATACCTCCATAGCTTCATCTGGTGTCTTGAGAAGAATGTCTCCTCCACAAGCATAGTTGATTACCCCTCTATCTCTATCCGTCTGTCCTTCATAAAGTGTAAAGACTAGATCATCTTCAGTAAGTCGATGATAGAGGCATGTTGCAGTAAGTCTCTTGAAGCACTCATAGTACTTATAGAATGACTTTGTAGCCATCTTCTCAATGCTTTTGATCTCTCTTTTCAACTTATCGTGGCGAGTAGCAGGATAATACTTCTTTAGAAAGGCTTTCTTTAGCTCAATCCAAGTGTGGATGCTCTTAGCATGAAGGTAGTACGTACAACCAATCATTGGCTGCATCTTTCAGAGTAAATGGGAAGACTCTCAAAATCATTTGATCTTCATTCAAATCACCATGCTTGATGCGATTACAAATAGCCTGGAATACAGCTAGATGTTTATTGGGATCTTCTCCTTGTAAACCATGGAAATAAGGCAAGATATATGTCCATCCTGACTCATATTTGAACCTGGAACCAGTCGAAAGATCTGGGAGCACAATAGCCAATGGTTGAGTAGTTAGATTTGGCTCCCTAATCTCTTGCAGAGTCCTCATATGAGGATCGGCCACTCCGTTGGGTGGTGGATCTTGTGGGTGGTTTAAGATCCCACCATCATTAGCAACGTTATCACATCGGTGCTTTCTAAGTTGGATGAGTGTCCTCTTCGCAACCTAGAAAGAGTTCGCTCAATTTCTGGATCTAAAGACAAAAGAGATGCGTCAGTAGCACGGGTGTGAACCATACAATGGCTCACACCAAAATAATGTTTGACCGAGGGTAAACTGTCATGTGTAAACCCCATCAAAGAAATTCCCACACTAAAGGCTAGTATAGCGATAAGTGAAGGGTCGAACCCACAAAGAAATCTAAAATTCAATAATTTAAATGCTACTTTAAATAAAAGTGGGAAATAAGTAATAAATATGAGAAACTAAACTAATGATCAAGTTTGCAAATAAAATAGCAAAGCTTAAAGTAAATGGTTCTAAGGACAATTCAATAGAGAAAAATGTTTCACCTATGCATTCATCGACATTGGTTGGCTTAATTAGTCCTAGACTTAAACTCAAGTTGTCATATTTCCTCTCACATACATTCCTCCCATCTTAATTTGAATAGATTAAACCACAACGAGTGAATTCAATGCCTTACACCTTTATGAAACCTATGCACGACAAAGATTTAACATAAATATAGCACAAGTTCCTAAGAATCTAGGCATATGAATAACACCAAGTAAACACAATAACCGATGTTTAAGACATATGTCAAAATCCCTACTTAGTCTTGATCAAATACGGTTTTCACAATCCTAAGCATGCTACTATGGAATTCATTAAAGTACGATAGAACAAAAACCTAGCAAGATACTATAATGGTCGTGAATCACAACAATATCAACAATAAACATAAGAAATCTCGAAAGAATAGGAGGAAAACAACTGAATTTAAGCCTCACAAATCACCAACCAAGTCTCTAAAACATAGGTGAAACAAATAGCGAAATTAGCCACTCATAGCTTACCAAGATCTCTTTCGAATTGAATGAAAGTTAAGCAAACTTGAGTGATGAAAAGTTAATGTAAAAGTATAAGAATATGAGTTGAATGAATAGTAATTTCATGGCCTAACTCAACCTAGGAGAAAGAGACCTGAAAACCCTAGATACTTTCCTAATAAGATAATTGGAAAATATCCTAAAATATAATAAAATATCCTAAAAATATTAAATCCTAAATTAATAAATAAATAATCCTCAATCTGAATAAATTAAACCATTATATATGGATAATCATCAGATTGGATCGATTTTCCTTCCATAAAAGATAAGATTCGATCTTCAATTGATTTCCAATACACAATTTCGCCGCGACGACTAGGAGTTTCGCCGTGGTGACTTGTTGTTTCTTCAGCGACGCTCGACCTTTTACCCTGTCGACTTGAGGTCATCTGTCGTGGAAAAGTGCCTGACTCACAGTCGCGACTTGAGCTTTGCTCCTCTGGCGCTTGTTTTGACTCACCGTGGCAACTTGGTCACTCGCTGCGGCGAAACATCATGTATTCAGCTTCTGTTGCTCTCGGCCATGCTTGTTTTTGGCTTCTCTTTCCTTCTTCTTCTTTGCTTCCTTCAGCTTCTTTACTCCATTTAAATCTCCCTTGAGCTCTTCACCACATCAGAACTACGAATCTACATAAATTAATCAAAATAATGTAGTTTTCTAACTTCACCGCTAAAAGAACATAATATGAAATTAACCATAAACCATGACTATATATATTACAATGAAATGCTACTAAAACTATCCTATAATGTCTATTGAAATATGCATTATCAGGGTCGCATATTGTGTAAGGGATTGATAGGTCCCTAAGGGGTGTCAATCTAGTTAAACCAAGTCAGAATGTCATTGATTGCATTCATTGCATTAGAATAACTAGGGACTGATTCAAGGATCGAGTAAACCAATCAATGTTGCGAATTGTATGCGAAACCACACTCTTCTCTTATATCTTTTATATGTTCTTATTAACATCCCTTTTAGTTTATTAACATTCCTTATTGTTTATTGCCATTCACATCTCATCTTTGTCTACACATTGGTAAATACACATTGCGATAGAAATACTTGATTCTCTGTGGGTTCGACCCCTTACTTACACACTATACTGGTTATTTAGTTTGGGTTATAAATATTATCTTTGGTGATGTGAAACCCATGACATTTCATCCCGCCACCTAACCATATACAAATCATTTCTTTGATATTAAAAAAAGTGATATAGTCGAGCAAGGGAAAAAAAGTAAGAAAAGAAATCAATCTATTGTTGATTTTATCAACATATCATCCTACATTAGGTGATTTTTTAGTAACATAATCTATCCGTTCACTTTTATTTGTTGTTTACTATTTATGCACGTTTTCTTAGGATGATAAAAACTTTATATAGTATTTTTTTAATTAATTTTTTTTAATAATCTCATACTTTTTAGTAATAAGTATGATATTATCAAACAAATACTACCTCCGTTCGGGAAAACATGCCGTTTACTATTCACGCACGCTTTTTTAGAATGATAAAAACTATATAAAATATTTAGTTTTTTATAAATTTTTTTAACAAGTTTGTACTTATTAATAATAACTACGAAATTGTTAAAAAAATTATTAAAAAAATATATATTTTATATAGTTTTTATCCCCTACGAAATTGTTAAAAAATTATTTAAAAACTAAATATTTTATATAGTTTTTATCCCCTAAAAAAACGTGTGTGAATAATAAAATGACATATTTTGTCGAACGGATGGAGTAAATATTTTATATAGTTTATACTACCTTAAAAACATACATAAAGAATAAAAAATAAATGAAAGTGAACGGATGTCGCATTAATTAATTGTCAAATCTTAGAAAGTTCTACGAAATTTGGTTGGGTAATTAAATATGACTACAAATTTCTACTCACTTGGTCAAAGTGAAATATAAGTGTATTATATTATCTATCTGTCTATTAATATCTATCTATCAGTCTCACTAAAACTCAAACAACCTCGTTATCTTTGGTTAGGTAGGGTTTATGGATAATAAGGAATAAAGTAGTACTCCCTCCGTTAATTAAAATTTAACGTTTTACTATTCACACACGCTTTTTGAGGTGTTAAAAACTATATAAAATATTAATTTTTTTAATATATTTTTTTAATAATTTCATACTTGTTACTATTAAGTATGAATTTATAAAAACAAATTTTTAAAAAAGTTAATATTTCATATAGTTTTTATCATTCTAAAAAAAGCGTGCATGAATAGTAAACGACAAGTTTTAATTAATAGAGGGGGTATTTGATAATCAAAGTTACATGAACAATCAACAACATGAGGGAATTATAAGACTCCAACTATAAAATTGAAACCAATCAAAGACACTACATTGGGAAGAAATGGAAGAAAAGAAACTTGTAAGTCCATCCCAATTAAGGAAGAAAAAAAATCTCGCTGGAAGAAACCCTCGGAGGGATATTTCAAGATCAATTTTGATGTATTAAAACTATCCATAGAGGAAGCTGCAGAAGCATTAGCTCTCTAGTTGGGAATGGCTATAACTTTAGAGATGGAGATTTCGAGGATTGAAGTGGAAGGGGAGAGCCTTACGGTTATCAACTCAATCATATGGAGTTGAAAGTGTCTTTGGGAGATGATTTGGTGATCGCTGATGATCTTCTTTTGCTTCAGTCCCTTGACTCTTTTTCTACCACCCACGTTTTTTGAGAAGTCAACCAAGTGGTAGATAAAGCAGCACATCTTTATCTGTTGCAGGACCAGGGGTCAATTGCTTCTCACCTAAAGCTTCTTGCTCTCGTCCGAAATGATGCTATTGGGTGGTGGATCAGTAGGGTCAAACACCACCTAAATTCTTGCCTTGTATTAAAAAAAATATCTATATATCTATCTATATACATATGTTAAAACCAAGGCTTAATGTCTTATATGTCGTTTTATGGCTGATTTTTATTAAGAGAAGGCAAAGAAAGTCGGTCCAAATAATTATAGGAAAGCATCAATTGTTTGTGAGATCGATCAAGAATAAGAGCACTTTCTTCGATCCATGGGTAGCAAAACTTGCTCTAGCCAGGTTAAGAGTTAATTGAGCATGCCATGGAGAGTAGTTAGCTAAGTGGAAACTAATCTTCCATAAATAAAAAGAGCAGGGAAGAGGAAGCAGCAGATAGAACAAAGGTCTTCTCGTTCCATAGTTGAACTAGTGGACCTATTAGAAAAAAGTTGTTTTGATGTTGATTAATGGGCAATCCATGGAGATGGAGTCTTCGTTAGAGGCTAGCCAAGAAAAATAAAAAACCTGCTAAACCCATCTTCGTATTGATTTTTTTTAATAAAAAAATACATTTAACTCACTTTTTAGTTCAGACGGATCTTAAAATACTGTTTAGGACTATTTGATCATTGCGACCAATTGATTGTAGGATCATTGTATCCAATTATGAGTTCAGACGGATCTTAAAATACTGTTTAGGACTATTTGATCATTGCGACCAATTGATTGTAGGATCATTGTAACCAATTATGTGCTGAATAATAATTTTACTCTGCCCTAAATAAAATTCATGTATATTTATACATAAATTGATTAATATTTTTATTTTGACAAAAAAATATTATTTAATTTATAATTTTAGAATATTTTGTACAGATATTTACGTATACAAAATGGGACAAATACTAATTCATATATCATCAATTGGATTTTGTAGGATTAAATTTTATAGAGTTTAATTGTTATCATTAATAATAATTTATAAATTTTAGAAAAGATAGTAGATATTATTAAATTGGGTGATTCAACTCGACTCAATATCATAAGAGGAAATTGGGTAGGTCAAATTAATTTTTTGTCCACGCGGGCTGCTATTTTGTATTGTACGATTCTTCTTCTCCGATTTCCCTCTCTCTAAGCACCCAACGTCTTGTTTCTTTCTTGAATTTCATCTTCACTTCAGTGATCACTACCTTCGTGTTTGCTCTTGATCATTGTCTTCGTTTTCAAACTAACAATGGCTGAATCAAGCATAGGACGCGAAGGTTAGTGTATTTTCAAGGGGATTCCTTATCGATTTCTTCTTCTCTTTCTTAGGGTTTGTCCGGTCAGTAACTAATGGTGTTTATATTGCTAAATTCGATTTAATGGCTTTTTTATGCTTCTTTATGTCTTCTGATGTATGTAGTTGCCATTGTTTCTGACCTCGAATCTTATATATCTCAGTTTCATGTGAGTTTTTACTTCTTTTGTTTGTCCGCTCTTTTTAGTTTTCTCAGGGTTATTTTTGTGTTTTATGCGGTTCATGTATCTGTTTTATAGAATGTAGAGTACTGGATACCTATGGAGGAAAGATTTAATGCTTGAGCTAATATCTATTTCTACCCTGAAGTTTGTGATTATATTAAGAGGGGGTTGTCAGCATATGATTTTTAGCAGCTGAAGAATAGATGTTTAGGCTTAGTTTTTATATAGGGGAAGTAGATGCGTTTCAGTTTTCAGTTAATTCATCAGATGGTAATGAATGAGGTGAAAACAAAAAAGCATAATGAAATGTGGTTCAAAGTTGATGGGTTTGTTGCTCGGTTTTCTTTGTTGGAATTCCATGTCATAACCAGGCTCCTTGTTATTGAATTTGATTCTGCACCTTTGAAGGATGTTACTTATAAGTGGTTTTGGAAGGAATAAGGTCTATTATGGTGATATATTGAAGATTTTCAAATATGAGCCTAAGAACTCCCGAAGGAAGTTAATCATGACAAGACTTCTTATAATTGGGAAGGTTCTTTTTATTTAAAAGGTCTGAAGTTGTTGAGTTGACGCATTTGGCTCTTCTATGTGACCCAAAGAAATTTGAACTATATCATTGGGGGAGGGAATATTATTTTCGGTTGTTAAAGGTGTTGAGGAGGGTGTCGTTTGTTGATCATGGATGTAATCCTAGGGCAGCATATGAGTTATTTGGTTATCCTCTAGCATTCCAGGTTATATTTTTATTTCATTTTGTTCATCTCTTATTATTTTTAAATGTCAACACTTATTAAAAACCAGCGTGTTTGTTGTGTATTTTACACATTTGGATATTGGAAGCATTCCTTTCTATTACCAATAAATTCAAATGCAGATTTAAGTATGTTGATAACGACCCAACCTCTTTACATTGGGAGTGTGGTGTTAAATTTAGTTATGATACAACAAGTACATTAGGTATGGTTTTTATTTGTAACTTTTATTTATTGTGAGCATCTTTATTGTATAAATTATTTGTCAGTATTTGTAGTTTTCATTGACTGTCTGTCTGCCTGTATGTATATTTTTTAATAATAGGCTCTTGTACCCAACATATGCTGAGTTTACAAGGAAATTGGGATGGACTTTATAGATGAAGATGCTGATGATTTTTTCGATTCTTTTCATCAACCAGTTTTTAACAAACATCAAAAAATTTCTAGGGCTTATGTTAGGCATGTGACGAAACAATGTTATATGATGAGGTTTGATGGTGATGGCGCTTTGATATGTACACTTTCTTCACCTTCTTCTGTTTCTGCAAATACTTCTCTTGTAGATGATGATGATGATGACTTAGAAATCCCATTGGCGACGTTGAAGCAGAAAGCTATTGTTTCCGATGCTGACAACAAAGGCCATAAGAAGCAGAAGAAAAGGGGAAGCCCCCAATATTACTTGTGGAGGAGGGGGGAATCTAGAAAGGTGAAGGGGGAATCTGGATTTGTTGTTGTTAAAGAAAATCAAGTGGAAGAGGGATTGGGTTTGAAATTTAAGATTCAAAAGACTAAAAAGGATGTTGAAGTTGGAAGGGATGAGGTGTTGTGTAATCAGCTCAATGAAGCTAATAATGGGATTGAGAGGCAATTAAAGGATGCGAACATCAAGATTGATTCAGTTGACAATAAAGTTAATTAATCTGGCGAAATGGGGGGGGGGGGAGATGAATATAATAGGGATGCGCAAAAGGATGGTGGCAATGCTGGATGCAGTGATGATAGTCAGGGGGTTGATTTTTTTTGCTGATATTGAAGGTGATGACAACCGTTGTCCTAAGGGAGAGATGCCTAAATGGGCAGAAGAGTTGTTAAGCAAGCTTGATATTTTAAGGGCTACTCCTGGCTGGACACTTGAGCTGACAAGCAAGATTTTGATGTTGGAGAAATCTATTATTGATCTTCAGATAGAATTTAAGGTAATCACCCAAATTGGTGGTAGGGTTACTAGTATTGAAAACAAGTTATCCCTTTTGGAGTCTATGCGCCCAAAGTTATTTGATTTACCTTCTGCTGATTTTCCTAAAAAGGTTGTACGTTGCTGATATATTGGCTGAGAAAAAAAGTTGATACCAAGATTTTGGATGAAGTTGAAGAAAAAACATTGAGGGGAAATAAGCTGACATCCAAACTTCATTAAATGTTGAAGTGGGGGGAACTTTAGTTGAAGGTGAAATTAAATGCAATGTTGATGGACAGGAGGATAATGAAGTATTAGATGATTCTGAACCGAATACTCCTCTCATAAGGAAGCCTTCTCTAAGCCATGAGACTGTCACACCCAATGATGAAAATGAAGAAGCATTTGACTTTCATTAAAAAGAGATTGATATTACACCAAATGTTCCTGACATTCTTATTCAAGTAGTATACATTCAGAAAAAAGAGGGTGACATTATTATTGATGCAATTAACCTTCTAAAACCCAATATTGACAATTTGCCAAATGAAGCAGCTCAGATTCCACCAACAAACGTTGACTTGGGTACTAGCGATGCTGACAATTTGCCAAATGAAGCAGTTGAGATTCCCCCATCAAAGGCTGACTTTGGTACAAGCGATGCTGACATTTATACAAAAGCAACTGATAATGTTCCAAACGATGTTGAGGGTCTTATTAGAGCTACTGAAATTGGTTTAAGGCATATTGAGGGGGATGCACCTGTGATTGTGCTTAGTGAGGATGAATCTGATGTTGTTGTTAAATGGTTTGATCTTTTTATCGTTTTGAAAGAAGAACATCCTGAAGCTCATCAAGAAATTGAACAATGAAGGCGATCAAAGCGTATTCCTAAAGCAAGCATTTTTTGTTTGAGCCCCTTTCATGTTGGGAAAAAGGGGGAAATTCCTAAATAATATGCTTCAAAATCTTTATTATCTAAAGATCATCATATTTTTTTGTACTTGTACATCAAAGGGAACAGGCGGTATTTTCGATTCTGTAGTTTTGTTTAGACATATTAATATTTATGATATGCTGACATTCTCTATTTTTAGTGTGTTTTACAAGGATTTTGTTGTGAAGGGCCATGATCTCCATTTGAACAAAGAACTATTTAAAGTTGTCTGTGGGAGGACAGAGTGGTTGCAAGGGAATGTAAGTGTGTATAAACACACACACACGCACGCTGTTAGGTAAGAGGATGTCGAGTTCTTAAATACATATATAAAGATATATAAATGTAAACCGACTCCTAGCCTATGCAAATAATTACAAGACTTCCTCCCGTTGTAGTGGAAGGGTAGTCAGGATCGATCCATGAGGAGGCGTGTCAGCGGGATCCTAGTAGCGTTGGAAAGCTCACGTCTTTGGTCGACCAGAAGTCTCGATCTCGACCTTGGTGCTCGATGTCGACCTTGGCTGTCGCTCCTCTCTGCAACAGAAGACCTGCAGAGACAAAAACAAGTAGTCGATATCGACTAGGGTAGGTCGATATCGATGTCAGTCAGCGAAATCGACTGGCTCAGAAGACTGCCAGTCGACACAATATGGTCGATTTCGACATTGGGGTGTCGATATCGATCTCAGCAAACCGTGCAGGATGATCGGCGTCGACTCAGAAAACTGTCGACGAAACTTAGTGGTCGATATCGATGTCTGGGGTCGATATCGATGCCTTCTCCTGCAAAGTTGTTAGCTTTTTGTCGGCAAAGAAAGGACGAAGACTTAAGGATGACTGAGGAGCGATGAACAGAATGAAGACAATGTTTTGATGAATATAAACTATGTAAAAGGCAACTCCTAAGATTGGGGTTTACCACAACGTTAACCAATGCATGCGATAAGGCAAATAAGACGGACAATTGCGCTATTTCACCCGAGGGACAAGCTTTCGCTGTACACCAACTCTTAGGATTACTCTTGCAAATAAACCTAATTGTCTCTACCAATTTTATGTTTATAACTCAAGTTGTTAGAATGAATCCCTTTTTTTTCGATTAGGACTAAACATAGAATCGTAGGAGATTATATAGACACAACGATATCAACATCTAACACTTACCTCAGGCACGCATGGCTAACGTCAGGCTCACCCTGACCCTAGAAGCTTTGGGAGACTACTCGCACTTCCTGGTAGGAAACATCATTGATTGAAAGCAAAATTGCATTAATAACTTCGAAACTTTACAACTCAACGTCGGCTCTCGCAAACGCCAAACCCTAAAGCTTCTTCCTAACTCTAACTCTATTGAATGTAATTGACTTCTAAAATTGGATGTGTTGATGGATCCTTGAATGTCAGCCCCCTGGGGCTTTATTTATAGGCTATTAATCCTTGCTATCCAAGAATTGTAACTTCTATCTAAACTATGAACTCTATCCAAACAATTAGGATAGGTCTTTTATTTTGATAAGACTCTAAACAACTTGATAAATCTCTAAGGTAAAAAAAGTAAATATCCTCAGCTGTAATTTATCTATAGTTACAAGATATTTCGTACTCCTTGAAGATAGAATTGTCAATCCGCGTCTCGAAAAGCGTGTCCAACCCGTGTCGAAGTATGGTCGATATCGACCAGGAAGGTCGATTTTGACCTCTCTGTTTCTGCTCGACAAGCTCAGCTTCACTCGATTTCTGGGTCTTTGTCGATATCGAGTGCTTTTCTTCTATTGTGTTGTTGTCTGTCTCGACACTCAGTTCTGTGTCGACGTTCTGTAGTCGATATCGATGTAAGGTGGCCGATATCGACCTCTATTCTGCTTCACTTGGCTTCTCCGTTTTGACTCTGATTCCGCTCGAATTCCTACATAGTTAGATCAAAACTTGTGCAGACTCTAATTCTTGCACATTAGCTCATTCTAACACAAGTTTATATTATTTTGAACCTTTTCTTTGGAAATCGAATGAAATATGAAGTCAAAAGATGCATTAAAAAGAGGTACAAATATGTACATCAAAACACCCCATACTTAGACTTGCTTGTCCTCAAGCAATAACCAACACCTACAACACACCCTTCAAGTCTTCGCCCTTGTCAAAAGCAACATCATAAGCGGTAGCAAAGCAAAGCAAGTGAATTTAACGTCATAGCACATATTTAAGCGATCCATAGGCATATGCAATTTTGATCCAACCTCACAGGGATAATGTGTTTGCACTCAACTCTCATGTGTTTGGGCTATGAAGATCAACTCTCAACTCAATTCCATACACAATCTCATAAACATTGCAATTTATAATAATCTACTTCGCAGCCAATTATGAAAATGCAAATTGAACCATCAGGAGGACTTTCGCTCAATGGAAGACTTCAAAGAAGACTCGATTCGGTGGGGTTGTAATGGGGCTTGGTATAAAATAGAAGGTATGGAATTATTCGGCGGGGTTGCACTTTCCAAGCTCAATCTCCCATAATGCTCTTTCCAAACTCATCTTTCCATAGTGTGCCCTAATATGCTCTAAAGATATAGACCATAATATCAACCCTTCTTTCAAACCTTTAATATGCCTCTCAAAAATATAACACTTGTATGAAAATAGATAAAGAACTAAGAAATTTGGCTCATGCACACGATACATACATATATATATATATATATATATATATATATATATATATATATATATATATATATATATAGTGTATGGATCATTTGTGCACATGTCTTAGGGTGTGCACTGTGCACAAATATTATTCGGTGAAATGTGAAACATTATTCGGTGAAATTTGAAGCATTATTCGGTGAAATGTGAGTATTGTTTAGGGGAATGTGAAACATTATTTGGTAAAATTTAAAACATTTCATATAAATTGTAAGTATTGTTTAGGGAATTGAGGTTTCTTTTATTTGAAATGGATGAATAAAAAAACTAAATATTATTCGGTAGAATGTTATAAATTATTCAGTGGAATTGAGACGTTTTCATCTGAACTAAATGGAAAAAAACATAACAGTATTTGGTAGAATGTTTCACATTTCACCGAATAATGCTTCAAATTTCACCGAATAATGTTTCACATTTCACCGAATAATATTTGTGCACAGTGCACACCGTAAGGGGTGTGCACACCCGAACCACACCCTATATATATATATATCTTTTTTTTGGACGAAAATAATAAATAAATACAAAAAAATATGTGCATATATATTGTGAGCCAAAAATCCTTTTTACAAAATATGACTAGATGCAAATGTATACCAACCCATAATTTCCTTGCTCAAAACTGGACAATATGCACTTTTCTTTCTACAAGGCATTAGTCCAGCCAATCTAAGTCTCAATTCCCAAATGGGGGTCAGACTCAATTCGGATAGGGATACTTTTGTGGAGTTTGCAATATCGGGCTCATGCTAATATTCTAGCTTCAAGCAGAGATAATGCAGGGTAGGTAAAGAGAGGATAAAAATGGCTTAAAAGATGCCTCCATCATTTAATTCTCGTAAACATAAACATATATATGCATTGGCTTTGAATAACTATCACAACATTTAGAGATGCATAAGAAGAGTAAATTCACTCAAGAAAGCAGAGGGATTTTTAATGTTTTCCCTATATGCCAAAATTCTCACAAGGATAATTTTTGTTGGATTTGCTTTTGTTAGCCTAGGATCATATGTGCTCAATTTCATCACAAGTTCACAATCTACATAAAAATTTTAAGGACTTAGGCTAAACCATCCAAACATGCCATAGGATTTACATGATCAAGTCAGCTATTGAGTTTTCATCATAGGACATCTAAGTAGGGTTTAAAAATAAACTAATTAAGAAAGTAAACATGCATTTTTTGTATTTTTTGACATTTTTCTATTTTTTTGGATTTTTTTTTGACATTTTTTATGAAATTAAAACTAAGAACAAAAACTTAAACATGAATGCAATGCGAAGAAGAAAACCAAGTTATGACCATAAGACATGCTTTTCCCCTACCCCATACTTAAAATATACAGTGTCCTCACTGTATTAAAAGAAAAAAAAGGGTAGAGAGAAACTCACATCGCAACCTGCGGATTCAGGTCGATTTCAGATTAGGTCGATGCCAGAAGTCGATCTCTAGGTCTGAGGTCGATGTCGACTGCATCTGTCGAAGCCGAGGAAGAAGGTGAAGTCGAGGGTCGCCAGGTGGTGGTTGATATCAATGATTATGGTCGATATCGACCTATGCTTTTTGCTCCTGAGTCCTCGATGTCGAGTCCAGAAGATGGCTTGACCCTGGGGGGGTCGATTTCGACTGCCCTAGTCGATTTCGACTGCCTCTGCAGTAGCTTCTTTTCTTCTTCGTCGCTCCTTTTACTTAACAACCTGAAATCTTGGTTAGATTTATAGATAAAGCCACGAATTATCACAGTTTTAAAAGTTTAAAATCCAAAATTCAAATCCTAAAAACCATATATGAAATAAAATTAAAGTTTTATGTACACGCTCTAGAATTTTGAGTCGCTAGGCCGACTTCTCCGTCAATTCTTCATGAGCGTTTAATGTAGGGACCCTTCAAGCTTGAGCCTTCTCCTGGATCATCTAGGTCCTTTTGGTAATAGCTAAGTTCGGCAACCAAGGCTTCTACCTCGTTAGGTTCTTTTTTATTGGGCGCTTTCCTTCTCTTTCTTGACCTAACTTTTGCAATATAGGCAAACCATGGAGCTTTGACCCTCCCATTACTTGAATTATCAATAATGGACAGAGGAGGGTTAGGAGTTATACCTGGGCTTACTTGTTCGGGCCCGAAACAGAAATCTTCGGGCTGAGGGGAGATCGATTTCAACCAAGGGGGGTCGATTTTGAGTGCTTTAGTCGATGTCAACATGTGGGGGTCGATATCGACGTCTGTGACCCCATACTTAAGCTCCTGGCAGCAATCTGGCTTACTCGACATCGATGATGTATGGTCGATTTCGATCTTTTCAGTCGATATCGACTGGTTCCAGTCGATGTCGACCCTGCTTGCTGTTTCCGTTCTTGCCAGCAAAAATTTTCGAAGCTTCTCCTTAGCCGGCGAGAGGACAACTTGCTCCAGCTGCCTTGTTTCGCTCATGGTAGGGTTGAAGGAGAACTCTATTACTTCGTTCCCTATAGTAAAGGTTAGTAATCCTCGACGTACATTGATATTGGCATCAACAGTAGCTAAGAAAGGCCTACCAAGGATGATAGGTACTACATGATCTTCAGGCATCTCCAATACAATGAAATCAGTAGGCACAAAGAACTTACCTACCTTTACCGGAACGTCATCAACTATACTTGTGGGCTTGAGGAATGAGTTGTCAGCCATATAGAGTTTCATATCCACAGGTTCAAGTGTGCTAGAATTATTGGAGCCTACCGATGAGAGAGTGGCACCCACCAACTCTCGGCACACACTGAGGACTCCCGTCGGATACAACTAGATCGGCGCTCGCCGATGGCTAGCAGCGCTCGCCTATCACCGAATCTCAACAAACCTTACGGGGCCAAATTTGCCCCATTGGACTTTGCTTCCACACTAAAGAGTTCCAACTCCTAGGGTTTTAGGACTATAAATAGGGCTTTCTTCTCACCCATTCAACACACAACTCACACAATCATTCTCTCTTCTCTTTGAGAGGGATTCGCCTCCCTTGTGGAGTGGAACCCCGAATTTCTCTTTTCTTTTATGTTTTGCATGAAGATAGCCATGCTAGGCTAATCTTTCACTCATTTGCTTATCGAGACGTTGGTTTGGTTATCAATTCAGGTTCTTTCTATCATAATATCTTGTATTCTTTGCGCTTATATTGTTATTATGTTGCATGTTTTTGTCTTGATTAGCTACCTTGAATGAGTTGCATCTAGCTAGGGTTTCGACTACTTCTGCTTCTGCGGGTTGAACCTCTATAGTAGCAAACACATCTAGTGATAACAGGTTAGAAAACTAGTTTGTGTATGGAAACCGACACTTTATTAATATTGCTTATAGGTAAAAGGAAAGGGCTAGGGTGACAACTAGGTGGCAATTGTTATAAGCCGGCCATAGGCTATATTATTGAATTGATAAGGAGACTTGGGACTTAATGCTTCTCGAACCCCATGCAAGAGTTTAGAGAGTTGGTAGTGATCGAATTAGGAAACTATTCAACTTTGTGCGCAAACCGGTCTCTAAGGTAATAAGAAGAACCCAGATAAACAACCATGTCGAGATAAGTAGATGAAACCGTCACCATCATATTCACTTCTTGCTTTTCTCCTTTCGTTACTTTGCTCACAACCATCAATCACTTTCTTTGATACTTTGATATATTTCTCTCGCTTCATTCTACATATTTAACAGGAAATCATACTAAATACACGGTCTATGTGGGATCAAAACTTGTACTTATTCGCTATACTAGTGTTGAATATTGGTTATTTATCTTTGGCGAGAATCAACGTTCGGTTCACCGCTTGTTAAATTTTGGTGTCGTTGCTAGGGAGCGCTGTTAAAATTTAGTGTGTTTTCTTTGTTAACTATTGTGGGGGACCTATCTGACGGTCTTCGACACCCCGTTACTAATCCTTTACAATGAAGTTATCATGGTTACCCGGTGAAAATATTTTCCAATATCTTTCAAAGGTGCTAGACTTTGTGGAGAATCGTCCCTCTAAAAGTATCAAAGATGACATTCACGAGATGGTGTTTTGTGTTCTAGAGGGTGCACATCTAAAGATAGTAAAAGAACTTATATTTATGTATGAGGAAGGCTTTTGTAAACCAAGACTATCAAGGCTTTGGGAACTTATCAGCGATTTGGCCGAAGAAGGGATGAGGGCGGAAGACATCTACGAAGATGAATTTGGTTTAGAAACCCAAGCCTCAACATCATTTGAAAGCCTCTCATCATTCAAGGATGACATGCAACCACAAATAGACGCAAGTGACGAAGAAGTAACTGACAAGCCCGACGGCCACCGACGTGAATTCACATGATTGCAAGCGTGAGTATTCATGTATTTTGGCTCATACTTCAACCAATGTCACTACTATCACACCTATCGAGAGGCCGAGTTTGGAGTCGATTTATGTGACTCTTTCGCAAGAAATGATTAAAGTCCACACCTTAAAAGAGATTGATGAATATCAAGACCCCTAGAGCCACTACTTCAATAAGCCACCAGCGGAACTGTATTGGTGGTTCTACATACACTCGGGGAAGGATCAAGCTCACAAAGTTAAGAGAGAGGTAAGGAGCTCATATCATATATCTTTCAATACCGATTTCCCTAACCTTAGTGTGCACTCAAATTATGGGTGGGCACAAGAGTTTGATTTACTTCTGCAAGCGTTGACAATGTCCGCACTAAGATCTTGAAGAAGAATAAAGTGAAACAATAATAAATTGTCAAGTCTTAGACGATCAATGAAGATGCTTCTCAGGAGGCAACCCGAGGTAAGTTCCCTTGCATCTCATCAATTTAATTTTTGTTAAGCATGTTTATTTATGTCATGCATTTAGAATAGGTTGCACGTTGAGGATAAAGGTTCTATTTCAAATAGTGTGTCGACCTAACAACGCGGGTCAAGAAAGCTTCGAAAGAAGAATGAAGGAAAAGACAAAGAAAAATGAAAAACTGAATGATCGGCGCCTGCCGCTACCTGAGTTGCGCCCGCTGATGCAAATCCAGGGGATTGGCAAAATCGATCAAATATGCTTGAAAAATCCGATCTAAAATCAGACTATCTTCTGAGATTTGGATAAGGGAGTTCAAATTCTATCCTTTTATCTTTGATTTATCTGATTTCTTCATGCATTTTATCATATATATATCAAATTTTATCTTTTCAATACAATTCACTCCTCTTGAGTCCGCCTTAACCTAGTTTCTCTTGAGTTCTTAGAGCATACAGTAACTCCAATTCAAAACAAAGGTTTGACTTTAGGCAGGGAAGGTGGTCGCCGATACCCCATCAGCGCCCGCCGTCCCTGCTGCAGTTTATTTCTTTTGAGTTTTCACTCGAAGTTTGGCTATACGTAAGGAAAGGTGGTCGAAGCTCAAAACCAATGACAAGTTCAAGTGTGGGGGAAAGCTTCCCTATAGGACCCACATCAGCGCTTCATTATACCACATACAAGGATCCTGACCACCCTCCCGTTGGGAATGTTGCACCTAACCTCGAGGCATCAATAGGCAAGGTCCTTGAGGATCAAGCATTTTCATTCAAGATGGATTATGATGCTTATATGCAGCAAGAGGAGCCCACTTTTAAAGAATTTGGAGGGGCAAGCACCTCATAAGGTGAATCGCACAACGCTTACACGGACGTTGGAACGGGTTCCTCACATGGAGAATCACATGGCACATACTCAAAAGTTGGAGGAATCAACTCTTTCCAATATGGCGATTCCACATTCCCATCGCATCACTACTTCGAGAGATCCCATAAGCCATATCATTAGCACCCTCGACCACTGGATTAGAAAGATCGAGGTGAACCAGGCAGTAAAGGGATAAAGGATCGATGGGATAAGATGACGCGTGTATGGCTACGATCAGAACTTCCTACCCATTATAGCCAACCATGAAGGCCATATGAAAAGCTTGAACGACTCTTGCAGCTTGTTTCGAGAAAGAAATCCATGGCTATCCACCACCACCACCACAAGAGCAATCTAGTAAGTTTCCTTCTCTCACACCTATGTCTTCTTGTTTAATTTTGTTGTCTTTAATGTTTCATTGAGGGCAATGAAAGGTTTAAGTATGGAGGAGGGATTAGTGCATTTAATTGATCATATTTCAAATTTCTGCATGCATTTCATGTTTAATTTCAGCACTTTATTTTGCATTAGAAAATCAAAGAAAAAATAAGAAAGATGTCAAAAATCCAAAAATATCATGCATTGCATTGATGTGTTATTAAAAGATACTCATCTTACCTTAGTTTGTCCTCTAAATCATTTTTATAAGATTTAATGCATATATCTCACGATTTGTGACATATTAAAATGATTTTTAATTGGAGCATGATTAGAGGATATAATTGAGCATGTATGATCTAAGTTCCTAGGCATGACTGAAATCCAACAAATAATTGTCATGGTGAGAAATTTTTAGCCTTATAGGGATATTCTTAATATTCCCTCGGCTTTTATTGTGTCATTTACTCATCTTATTCAATTACCTCTTAATATTGACATGGTTATCTATTTTTGAGGTCAATTATATACATGTTCATTGCTTAAGTTTCATATGATATAGGCACTTTTTTAGCCATATTTATCCAAATTCACCCTATGTTATACCTCCGCTTGAAGCCAATTTTGAACCCTTACCCTTTTCTTTGAAAGCTCCATAAAATATAATATATCCTTATAGCCGATAATAAGCCCGACCTCTCTGGTAATCAAGATTAGAGTTAGTGATGGATTTGTCATTTGGAGAGAAGAAAAGCTAGTAGCTTTCGCATTAATGTCGAAAGGTTTCATGGAAGATGTAATGATATATGCTTTATTTTATCACGTTGTATTTTTTTATTCGGTAATGATTTGGACAGCCGAAGCTATCCAAGAGCATCCTTATGGATGAGACCAAGATGATCTGAATTGTCATGATGGAACTCCCCTGAGCAGAATGGCCAAGGTGTGTAACCTTGTCAGCCACTCTATTACCCAGTCGGGGAATATGGGAGAAGCGAACTTCTCTCATATCGTTCAAAGATCTTTTTATGTCTGATAGTATTAGTTCTATTTCCCAGGGGCACCTAGCTTTATACTGGAAGTAATCAATAATGATTTTCGAATCACCTTCAATGACTAGGTTGTTTATGTGAAGCTTAATCGCTTTTTTGACTCCTAGTTTCAGTGCGAGCGTTTCAGTCAAAATAGGAGTTCTAGGCCCTAATTTTTGGTATGCCATGTGTATAGGACGACCAAGCCAGACCCAGATAATAATGCCAGCACTACTGCCCTTGTTTCGAAGAGTTGAACCATCAAAATTGAGTTTGAAGTAGCCGGGAGGCAGCTTGCGCCACACCACGAGCCAATGTTGATTAGGCTTGCCCCTCTGGTTACTATGCGAAGTGTTGTAGGCTTTCTCATCATTGGTAACATCAAATTCATTGACACGTCTCCACTCGTCAGACTATCGTTTAAGAAAATTCATCAGAGCAGCATCCGAAGGCCTAGGACCCTGTCTGAATATGAATTGATTCCAGAAGAACCATTTAGCCCACCATAAGAATCGCAGTTTTTGTCTTTTTTCCTTACTAAGAGCAGTACCAACCCAAGCATGGACGTTTCTGAAATCTCTAGATCTTGTAAGGATCTGGTCTAATGTTGTCAATTTCGTACTATTAAGGATCTGATGAAGTGAGCTCCTACCACACTCAATAAGAGCATGTCAATCGTCTTCCATGGTATCATTGCAAATTTCACGTGTCGTTGGTATAGGAATACCCCGACTGGCAAGACGAGCTTTCGATGGCAGGCCGGAATGATTCAGCTTCCAAAAGAAGTTCTTGATCTTTGGTGGCACATTAAGCTGCCAGATCCATGCATTCTTATTTTTCGTGTTGTTTGTGATATTGGTTGTGTTAGTTAGTAATTTGTATGTCGAAGCAGTTGTAAACCATCCTTCTCTGTTGTACTTCATAGGTGGATCTAAAGAAAAGAAAAATAGCAAAAGAAAAAGAAAAAAAAAGGAAGAGAAAAGAAAAAGAAAATTCAAAAAAAGAAAGGAAAAGAAAAAAAAAGCTATGCATATGTAGCAAGGAGCATATTCAAAATAAGGTAACCTTTCTTGCTAATAAAGAGTCTTCGATCATTTCTATATGTGAGAGTAAGATGAATTATATGGTTAAGAGAGTTGTGCTTTATTCATCATGGAAGCTTGTGTTATTTTGAGTTGTTTTGGTGAATGTTGGAAAGTTGGAATCTTAGTTCCCATAATTGAAAGCACCACATGGCCAAATATAACTCCTTGCACTTATTTTTCATACCAAGCCTCATTACAATTCAACCCCACCGAATGGAGTCTTCTTTGAAGTCTACGATTGAGTGAAAGACCTCTTGATGTTGCTTATATGCTTTGACGTATCTGGTGGAGAATTTGTGTTATAAATGTCAATACTTATGAAGTTTTTTGTATAATGAATGAGTTGAGAGTTGTTCTTAAATGCCTAAACACATGAGAACGAGAGAAACACATTTACCTTGTGAGGTTGGATGGATAAGCATGCGGGCTACTTGATCACTCATATACTTACTAGGATGTTTGTTCTCTTATTCATGGCTCCTACTTTGCGATGTTGCTTTTGATGAAATTATGAAGATCTTATTTGTGGGATGATTAATTATATTTAGTTTTCATTGCTTGAGGACAAGCAAAGGGTAAGTGTGGGCAATTTCATAAGACACAATGTGTATAGCCATTTAGAGTCATTCTTAAGTCATTTAGATTGCATTTAGACATGTTTTTAGCACAAAATGCATTCATTGTCTCTTAAGTGGAAGAAGTCAGAATCTACGCAGTTTTAGTGTTTAATTGCAGGTAATAGATTCGAGCTTCGAATGGTGGATGAATCATGGATCAAATTAAGGAGAGCTAGGACAAGCCATTAAAGATCCAAGACAAGTCGAGGAACTACGGAGTAAGGAATCAAGGTCTAAGAGTTGAAACGACAGCGAGCCACGAAAGCTGTCCACGTGGTGAGCTGAACTTAAAACGCAATTTCATGTGGCCTCGAATGTCCGATCAACTATTATGACCATGTGTTAGAAAGTTATCGACGATCTCTACAAGAATATGAAGTCAGAATTATCGGCGTCTACCGATGATGGAGCGGCACCTGCCGATCAAACGACGCCCATCGGCGCCCGCCGACTCTCGGCACACACTGAGGACTTCAGTGGGATACAGCTAGATCGGGGCCCGCCGATCACTGAATCTCAGCAACTCTTCCACATTCGAATCTGGCCCATTGGGCTTCGCTTCCACACTAAGGATTGCCGACTCCTAGGGTTTTAGCACTATAAATAGAGCTCTCGTCTTAGCCATTCAACACACAACTCACACAATCATTCTCTCTTCTCTCAGAGAAGGATTCACCTCCCTTGTGGAGCGGAACCCCGAATTTTTCTTTTCTTTTATGTTTTGCATGAAGATAGCCATGCTAGGCTAATCTTTCACTCATCTTCTTGACGAGACGTTGGTTTGGTTATCAATTCAGGTTATTTCTATCTTATTATCTCATTTTCTTTGCGCTTATATTGTTATTATGTTGCATGATTTTGTCTTGATTATCTACCTTGACTGAGTTGCATCTAGCTAGGGTTTCGACTACCTCCGCTTCTGAGGGTCGAACCTCTATAGTAGCAAATACATCTAATGATAACAGGTTGTGAAACTATTTGTGTAAGGAAACCGACACTTTAGTAATATTGCTTATATGTAAAAGGTAAGGGATGGGGTGACAACCAAGTGACAACTTGTTATAAACCGTAGCCTATATTATTGAATTACTAAGGAGACTTGAGACTTAATTATTCTTGAACCCCATGCAAGAGTTTAGTTAGGAAGTTGGTAGTGATTGAATCAGAAAGCTATTCAACTTTGTGCACAAACTGGTCCCTATGATAATAAGAAGAACCAAGATAACCAACCATGTCGAGATAAGTAGATGAAACCGTCACCATCATATTCACTCTTTGTTATTCTGCTTTCATTACTTTGCTCACTACCATCAATCACTTGCTTTGCTGCTTTGAGATATTTCTCTCGCCTTATTCTGCATAGTTAACAGGTAATCGTACTAAATACACTCTCTCTATGAGATCGACACATGTACTTATTCGCTATACTAGTGTTGAGTATTGGTTATTTATATTTGGCGAGAATCAACGATCGGTTCATCGCTCGTCAATTAGGTTCTATACCAGTTTCATTTATCTAGCGATGTCTCTTCATGTGATGTAGCTTATGATGTCCCGGAACATATTGCGAATTATTTTATTGGGTTGCCACCTGCTGATTTTGGTAAAGATTAGAGCAATGCAAAGAAGATATACACACCCTTCAATATTAGAAATGAGTATTGGCTGATGCTTGAGATTAACATTGCATAAAAGAAGGTTCTGGTTTATTATTATAACAAGCCCATAAATAATGATGAGGCAATCAAGGATGCTTTATGGGGCTTAACTATGCGGTTGCCTCATCATTTATAAAAATTGGGGATTTACAATAACTTTGAAGAAACACCAGCATTAAGCGTAGAGAGGGTTCCTGATATTATGCACGATGAAACTGGGTATGTATATTATGTTTTTTACATAGTTACATTTGACAACATGTGTATCAACTATTAACTTTCTAGATTTACTGTACTTTTTTTGCAAGTGTTGTGGTATTTTTGTCATCAAGGCGATTGAAGCTCTTGTGTTTGGTGGTGCTATTAGTAGATTTACTAAGATGAACTTTATAGGTATCGTGAGCCGATGTGTGTGGAACTTATGAAGGAGACCTAGAGCATTAAATTTTAGGGATATTACATTTTTGACATTCCTATGTTTTACACTGCTGATATTAAGATGTAGTTGTATTATACTGGAATATATATATATATATATATATATATATATATATATATATATATATATATATATATATATATGCTGACAAACGACTTTAGTGGGCAATATGTGTTGATTATTCTGAAAATGGAATTTATTTAGTCAATATATGCTGATATTATTATGATTAAAGATTTATTCGAAAATATTATAAGGGAATTTATTATAAACATGGTGAATGTATGTGGATAGAAAATATGTGCTGATATGGTGAAACAAATATATTATGGTGAAATGAATATGTTTTGATGACAAAAGGTATATTATCGAAATTGGTTGCGAATTTATTATGCTATTATATATGTGGATAAATATGTTGACAGAGGAATTTAGAAGGCAATATGTGCTGATTATGCTGAATATATTATGCTGATAAATGATAAATAATCGAACGAATTTGGAAGACAAACGAGTGTGATGACAAACCAATTGGGATGGGAAATGGGGAGGCTGATATTTGCGGGTGGGAATGGGGGAGATTGCTGAGCAGGATGGGAGTCATCGAGAGGCATGATCAAGTGGTAGATACTATTAAACTATGAAAAAAATTAATTAAAATAAATAAGATTTTATATAGTTTTTAGCTCTTAAAACTACGTGTATAAAAGTCAAACGTCATTTATTTCTGAACGGGGGAGTATTTAATTAATTTAATATTATTATAGGGCCCAAATACTTTTTTAACCCATATCATCTTCTTCCTTACACAAATTATTCCGACGAAACTCGACATCTTCGAGAAATAAAATTTTGGATTTTTTTTCTGTTTATTTCTTGTATTTTTTTAAAAAATATGATACCAATAATTTTATTAATAAATTAAAATAAAGTTTTTGTTATATTTTCAACTAACCTTTCAAACACACTCATTAACTGCATTTATAACTTTTGAAAAAATCATTTCTCCATAAATAAAACTTCATTTCAACAGATTAATCATATCAGATTAAATAATTGCTCCGTAATAACCAAAAGAAAAATGAAAAGGAAGCACCAAAAAAAAAAAAAAAAAGGAAAGAAAACGTAAATTGGAAACGCTAAAGAGGGCGGGCCGACCGACCGAGCCCCGGCGGAGAGGCCCCGCATAGGCCGCACATAATTAGCATACCAATAAATTAATAATTGAAAACTTTAATGTGCAAGTGCAAGTGCAAGTGCAAGTGCAATTTCTTTTTCTTTTTCTTTTTTTTTTTTAAAAAAAAGCGCACCGGAGGAGATAACCCCAAACAGTTCCAATCACTCGAAAGATCTATCGCGAATCGCTAAATATTAGCCCACATTTATCAATTTCGTGCAATTTGCCTTTTTCACTTTGCTTTATCTTTCCTTCCTGCATTGGCAGGAGAGAGACAGACAGAGAGAGAGAGAGGGAATCGAATCTCAAATGGTGATGGAAGATAACGAGAGCTGTAATAGCAGGTCGGAGGAATCGGCGCCGCCGCATCCACGCCAACAACGCCAGAAGTTTGAGGTCTACAGCGAGGTTCTACGGCGCCTCAAGGAATCCAACAATCCCGAGGCTGCTCTCCCTGGCTTCGACGATGAGCTTTGGTCGCACTTCAATCGCCTTCCTACTCGGTATTCACTCAACCGAGCCTTCTTGATTTCATTCGGACTTACCGCGATCTTTGTTTTCGTCTTCGCGACAAGTCTTTTTTTTACTGCATGATTTGGTTTTTGAGATAATCGATTTCCGTGCTTGTTTCTGCTTTGAGATTTGCTTTTCCATTTTCTCAATCTGCTTTTGGAATTCGATTCGAAGCAAGATCGTTATTGGGAGGAACGTGCTTTGCGTTCACTGCATGTTCTTTTGCTTTTGTTTTCGACCTAATCGATCTCGGCTTTTTCACTTTTATTTACTTGTATATATATTATTTTTGGAACGATACGTATTTTCAATTTTGTCTCAATCTGTTTTGGGAGTTCGGTTCGGAGCAAGATCGTGAAAGGGAGGAATGCGCTTTGCGTTCCTCTGCCTGTCAAAGGCCGAATCACGATCTCTCTCGTTTTCCTGCTGAACAGATCTGAACAAATAGTAATAGTGGTGATGAACTGTTTGTACTTTGTACTTTGTTGTAGAATTGTTAAGTGCGATGAACTATCTCAATATGCATCGGGAGTTTTGGTGCGGAGCAAGATCGTGAATTGGAGGAACGTGCTTTGCAATTCCTCTGGCTGTCAATGGCCGAATTACGATCTCTCTCATTCTCCTGCTGAATGGATCCGAGTAAATAGTATTAGTGGTGATGAACTGTTTGTACTTTGTAGCGTGTTGTAGAATTCTTAAGTGCGTTGGGCGTGATTGAGAGGTGAGTTACAAATGCAGGTACGCAATGGATGTGAATGTGGAGAGAGCAGAAGACGTTCTCACGCACAAGCGCTTGCTGCAGCTGGCTCATGATCCCATTAACAGACCTGCCTTTGACATTCGTCTCGTGCAGGTGATTGTCATTGTCATTTTTGTTAAAAAGTAATGAATTGTTGCTTGTTCACTTGTCGAGTGGTGTTGGAGTTGGGTTGGGGCTCTGTGATTAATTTTATTGCGGAGCAAAGCTACTTGTGTTGCTTGAAGTAATCTCGTGGGAGGATAGCTTCTTGCTGTTCCATTCACGTGGGGATTGCATTTTTGTTGATGTTTTTTTAGGAATTAAGCATATTAAGATTATCTTGCATCAAAGGAAATGCTGTTATCATTTGTTTTAGCTGACAAGTATTGTTATATTTTGTCCATTGTAAATCGAAATGATGACCATGGTTAGTAGTTGGCTATATGATCAAGAAGATGATAGCAAGTTTTCAGTACAAACATTGAATGAATCAATGCTGACTTGTGTATTCACATGTCTACTGCATTGCTGTCGCTGGGTAGCATTATTTTTTTTTCTTGTCTTCTTTTTATAATTTAGGATGAATAGTGTCTGTGGGGCAGTTTTGGGGGTTAATTTCTACATTTATTTCATTTCATATAGTATGCTTGTTATTTACAACACATCTTTCCTAACGTAATTCTTTTTGAGCATTTTTGTTTTCTTCCTTGATTATTGATTTTTATTAAAACTAGACAAGAGATTTCTTTGCTTAATTTTCTACCAAGTCCTTAAGAGTTCTCTCAAGCTAGGAATGTTTTGAATTATCTTCTTCATTTCCTTTATTACTCATTTACTTGCACTTGCTATCTTGGATGGTTGTCTGGACTTTTAGCTAATGTTGGAAATTCCACTGTGAAGGTTCACCCCTATCCTGATGAGCCTTCTGCTGATACGGTAGATGCCAATGGTCCAAAGGATGATGGCACACAACAATCATCCTTTAACTTCACTAGGAAAATGTAATTTCATTTACGTTGTTGATCATTTCACTGACTTTTAAGGGAATCTAAACTATAGAGTATTGTTATTATCATTTCTGTCCCATTTTTAGTTTATTTGCCTAGTTGGCTTTTATCTTTCATTGAAATATCTTTCTGTTCTTTCAATTATCTACAGTCATCCGCCACCAGCATTTGGCTCTTCACCTAATCTTGATACCCTTGCAATCGAAGGAAACAGACCTGGAGATGAACACAGTGATACACATTCCAATTCTGGATTTCCCCGGTAATTCAGTAATGATTTTTGAGTGAATTTATGCAAACTTTATTGACCTCTCATTTCTAAGGATAATAAATATTTTACTGCATCATCTAATCTTGTTCCTCAGGTTTTATACCATGCAGTTTCTACATATTAAGGTCTAGAACATGCATTCTTAGCATGTGCCAATATCATTGCTCATGTTTGTGGTGGATGCTGTTCCTCTTAGCTGCTTGTGGATTCCACATCTGTTGCCTGTTTGCACATTAAAATCTAGAATTTACAAACTAAGCTTTTGAGGTTATTTTGCTCCATGTCAAATAAAGGGATGATTGTGTTAATTAAACCTTTTTTATATGATGTGGTTCACTTGTTCTCACTGTATAGACAAGTTAGATAACATTGTTGAAAAGAACTTGTTTAAGCCTCTAAAATTAGGGGAAAAAAAAAACGTTTTCATAAAAAAACATTTATGATCAGTTTGATACTTGGTATTGTTCCACTCTCTGACATTATGTTTGCATAGTGATTTTGATATCCTGAATCAGATATTGATTTTGATGTCTATGCTTCAAGAAAATATGCAGTTTTACATGTTTTGTGCAATGATTTTTACCTCTTTTGATGTTGATTCAGGCCCATGCATGAGGTTACCTTTTCAACAGAAGACAAGCCAAAACTCCTCAGTCAAGTATGTGAGTTGATGTTTTTCATATATGCATGTATTTACTTTGAAACTGATGCAGTGATTGCCCTTCAAATATGTAGGATCCAGAAAACAACATTGGAATTTGTCTATTGTTAAGATCTGCCATTGATCATGCTTAGGTGTTGATATACACAATTGAAATCAACAATGTTGCATTCTGTGAAGCTTTGGATGCATGATGCGATCAAAAGGCAACTAGATATTTGTGATTTTCAATCTATTTCAATTCTGATCTAGCTGACAAAGTGTGGCTTGGTAAAGTTCATGCTTTCACCAATTTGTAAATGAACAACTTTTTCAATGGTTTGAACATAAAAAGTAGTAATTATTCATCTTACAGTTCCTGGTGTATGAATTAGAGTAAATGATGCTTGGCTTATGGGTTATTACTAGCACCTATGAATTAGATTAGATGGTGCTAGTTCCTTTCACAACATGAAATGCTGATTATGCAAAGCATTGCAGTTGACTGCCTTGCTTGCGGAGGTTGGGCTCAATATCCAGGAGGCACATGCGTTTTCCACCACTGATGGTTATTCGTTAGATGTTTTTGTTATAGATGGTTGGCCAAATGAGGTATATTTATTGTGCTGGTTCCTTGGGTACAAATTTATCAAGCATTTTTATTACATGCTGGAGGAATCTTCATTTTCTGGAATCACAAATGCTTTTGTGTCATAGTTCAAGGTGGATCATGTTTATACGCAACTATCAATTTGTAAAGGCTTTTTAGCATTATATCTTCACTGCCAAGGTCTATTTTTCTAAAGTTTGTCAAGAAAAATGATTCTCCATGACTATATCCTTCTCAAAGTTTTTATTCTAAGAAGAGGTTTTCATTTGAAGCTCAAAGTTGCCTGCCTAAATTTCATTTCATTTATGTAGGAAACACAGCAACTGAGATCAATGTTGGAGAAAGAAGTTATAAAAATTGAGGTAATCTTTGGGCCTTATCATTATTTCTATACTGCACTAAAACCTTTTCCTCTGAACCGTATCAGTGTCTCTTCAAAAGTCAGTCTTGGCAAGGATGATTCATTTATAGTCTTCTTGAGTAAACTAGGCAGTGTGCTGCATGGTGGTGGCTTTATGATTCTGCAAATATGAATTGTTGTGTGGTGTTTAAGATCTCTGCTTAAATTATTTCCATATTTTGAGTTGTGCTTTCTCTCACTGTATAGAAGGGACCTTGGCCAAATCTAGCTTATCAGTGTCTCTTCAAAAGTCAGTCTTGGCAAGGATGATTCATTTATAGTCTTCTTGAGTAAACTAGGCAGTGTGCTGCATGGTGGTGGCTTTATGATTCTGCAAATATGAATTGTTGTGTGGTGTTTAAGATCTCTGCTTAAATTATTTCCATATTTTGAGTTGTGCTTTCTCTCACTGTATAGAAGGGACCTTGGCCAAATCTACCTTCATCTCCCTTACACGAACAAGCAGCAGGTGAATGCAAAAGTGCTTATGTGGAAATTCCTAATGATGGAACTGACGTGTGGGAAATTGATGCCAGACAATTGAATTTTGAGAAGAAAGTTGCATCTGGATCATATGGTGACCTGTAAGTTTTTTTTAATCTTCTGAAAATTGTTGATTCAATTCTTGACCCTAAGCCATATGTCTAACTATGCCATCCCAATCGTTTCAGGTATAAGGGTACTTACTGCAGTCAGGAAGTAGCAATTAAGGTTCTCAAACCTGAGCGCATAAACTCTGATATGCAGAAAGAGTTTGCTCAGGAGGTTTACATTATGAGGTCTGTCACCTTACTGTCAAGAGGCAAATAAACACTTGCATTATCGACTCTATCCTTGATGATTTGATATTTCGTCTCACTCATATTTTAGCAACATGGTTGAGATTAATTCTGTAATGCCCTAAGAATTCTGCTTTTGTTTGTAAGATGATTGAATGACAATGTTTATCCTGAACACTTCTTTAACCTTCCTAGGTTTGCATGTGATAAATATTTTTAACTATCCCAGAGTGGGCTGATTCGTTAGTGCTTAGATCCATTTTTTCCCTCAAAAATATTGTAATGGTGCTAAAAAAAAAAGAACTTATTTTGGCTGATTCTTCTTTATGTGCAGGAAGGTTCGTCATAAGAATGTTGTGCAGTTCATTGGGGCGTGTACAAGACCTCCAAGCTTGTGCATTGTCACAGGTATGCCCCAAAAGTTCAACTTCATTCCACACTGCATACATTAGACACAGAAGTTCTTTCTTCTCTTTTTATATAAATTGTCGTTTCATATGTTCTGAATTCTGATCTTGTTAATTTTGAATTTAGCACTTTTCACTTCGATTCTGTTCCTCTCATTTGTTTTTTCTACTGCCTTGTTGTTTCAATAAAGCTAACTTAATCTATTTTGTACAGAGTTTATGTCTGGGGGAAGTGTGTATGACTATTTACACAAACATAAGGGCACATTTAAGTTGCCATCTCTATTGAAAGTGGCAATTGATGTGTCCAAGGGGATGAACTACTTGCATCAGAACAATATAATTCACAGAGACTTGAAAGCTGCCAATCTTCTGATGGATGAAAATGACGTAAGATGTTTACCTTGGCTTCTTGTGCTTCGATCTTGCATATCTTTCTGTCCCTTCTTTCTTACACCCCAACATCCAAGTCTATGATCAACTGACTGTGGCATAATGGCAGGATAAGAATGATCTGCAAAAACTTAAAAAATATTTTTAGCAACCTTTGCCTTGAATTTTTCATCTTGAATCTTGATTTTTGAAAAGGAGAAGAAAAACTCATGTCTGGTTCTACTAGTTTTTTTTACAGTGTTCGCTATTGTTATTTTTTTGTTTCATGTCATGGAAACTTAATTTCATGGTTTTAGGATGGTTTTAACTTTCTGCTTTGCCTTGTTTAGGTTGTTAAGGTTGCTGATTTTGGAGTTGCCAGAGTGAAGGCTCAATCTGGAGTGATGACTGCAGAAACTGGGACTTATCGCTGGATGGCTCCAGAGGTTAGTATGGTTCAATTAATGTATTTTCCATGGGCTGCACTGGTTGCCTTACAGCTGGTTCTTGCTGGCTAGATGCTTACAACTTTTCTCTGGTACTCCAGGTTATCGAGCACAAGCCATATGACCACAAAGCTGATGTTTTCAGTTTCAGCATTGTGTTGTGGGAGTTGCTAACCGGAAAGGTGGTGCTGCATTAGCATAATTGGGACCGTCAAAAATGCCACTATATTCTTTACAGTATCATTCCATTGTACTAACCCTCTCTGATGTTTACATTGACAGATTCCATACGATCACTTGACCCCATTACAGGCAGCTGTTGGAGTCGTGCAAAAGGTAAAGTTTCAAAATAACTCTTTCAATTACTACATGGCTAACTCGCTTACTTGATTCTTAGACAAACAACTGTGTTATTTCATCTTATGCTGAATATTTCTTTATGTGATTGGTTCCATGAAAGATGGGATATATGCATGCATGTCGAGTTTGCCTTGCTTCAATATCCAGCCCTTCTGTTACATGTCGTATAAACCTTGACTAATGAAATCTGAAAACTGTTGATCAGAATTTGCGTCCTGTCATTCCAAAGGGAACTCATCCAAAGCTCTCTGGCCTACTTGAAAGATGCTGGCAGCAGGATTCAACCTTACGACCCGACTTCTCTGAGATTATTGACCTTTTGCAACCCATATCCAATGAGGTAAACCTTCACATTTTCTCACGGTAAAGAAGTCTACATCAAACTTTTGGCCTTAATATTCTAGGGTGTCTCATACTGTCTGGCTCTTGCCACGGATCCTCAAACAGGTGGGAGATGGGGAAGATCGCAAGGAGAAGCAGAACAAATTCTTATCGGTTCTCAGGCGCGGGCATCATTGAACCAAACAAAGCCCGATTGGGAGCTTTTGTAAGGATTGTCGATACCTTCTCATACATGATATATAAACTACTCCATGTAGGTCAATTTTATCTTATTCTCTTCTTTCTAAGTTCCAGTGTACAGTTATTTGTCATATTGGCAAAAGAAATTGTTGCTCTATATATAGCCTATATAGGGTTTTCCCTCATAATTGTTGTTATTTTCCATCTTTGAAGATCCATTTTCTCGCTAATTCTCCATTTTGCTTGTGGTGATTAGTTGCAGAGGTGAGCATTGTAATCTGCAAAACTCCCGCGGCTTTGAAATGAAATGAGAATGCAGTTTTGTTCGCTTCAGTTTCTGCCCATGTTCGATATTTTTAGTACTTTTGTAGTTCCTTATCTGACAAGATATGGGTGATTTTGTTATACAATCTTAAAATATTGCCAATAAGTTATTTGGCTTGAAGGAAAGATACCTACTTTAAGGCCAATGCATTAAAACTAAGAAAAATCCCTTTTTAAAAGTAAAATCTTTTCATTTTGAGGTTAATTTAGAAAAATCCATTCAAGTAACATCAAAACTAACTCCTTTTTTCAGTTGGTGCTCCATTTGGCAAATAATTTCTTAACTGCATTTTGTTAATTTTGTGTTCCGCTGTGATATTTTTCTTATAACAATCCATACATATCTTTTGTAGAAATTTAAATTTATACAAATGTATGTATTTATTAGTCAAGTTTTTAGCATGGAGATTATATGATCGGATCGGATCGGAAAGGGGTTCAGGATTGAGTAGTGGGATCCTAAGATCCTATTCTATGAAAGTTGAAAAATATGGAATTAAAAAAAAAAAGTTAAATGTTATATATTAGTGAAATATAATTTTAAATCCTTAAAAATACTTCATAATATTGTAAGATTCTAATACTATAGGCTAATCTAATACTCTTGAAATTTCTTATAATTAGAGTTAAATACAAAGTTTATGTTATATAATAGTCAAATATAAACTATTAATAATTATAGACTAATCTAATACTCTATAAATTTCTTACAAAGTTAAAATATTCTCATAAAATTTTATGATATTCTGATAATATACAAGCAAAGGTGATTTCATATTTTTTCAAATGGGTTTTCTAACCTTTTTTTTAGTTTGATATGTCAATAGAATGAAAATGAAATATTTAACTTTAGTATGAAATATTTAAGTTTAAAATGAGATCTTATTTTGTTGATAAATATGTGCTCTGTACAACTTGTTAATTTAAACACTACACATAAATAATAGATATTTAGGTTTGTTTGGTAATATGTTGCTGATAGGGTACCTGAAACTAATAGAGTAGCTAATGCCGATGGATTAGTGTGTTAAATCACTACAAAAAAAAATTAAAATTAGCTTCGGCAAAAGGCCCTTTTGTGGTGGCAAAAAGACATCTAGCATCGGCTCTGCGACGGCAAATGGGGGCGTGGAGAATAGGACGGTGGCAAATTTTGGTAGTTTCGGCAAATAGCCGTCACAAAAATTAGCCACGGCAAGTTGCCGTAGCTAAAGTGTGGATGGAAAATTAAAAAATAATCCTGCTTTCTAGCCCAGATTATTCAAACCCGGGCTAAAAAGTCCATTATTTTTTCAAAAATTAAAATACTACACACAATTTACATATATAATCAAATTTCATTAATCATACAAAATTTACATATATAATAAAATGTCAAAATTACATAATATATATATATATACAATAAATATACATAATTATAAAATTTACATATACAATAAAATGTCCAAAACTACATTTTAACCCAAAAAATGTCCAAAACTACATAATTTGCATCAAGTTGGACAACACCAGCTGCAAATTGAGTTACAAAAGAACTAATAGTTTTAGCCCTCACACTTGCCTCCCTATTATTCAAAAATCTACAACCCTTGAGAGTCCACCCTTCGAGAAGATCCTCACAGTGTGTCGAGATTGAACGAGCTCCCACTTTATAGCGGTAAGTACATTTTCTTCATTCATCAAATCGTTCCTGAAAATTCTTGATTTGACTAAAATTTAACCAATGATGTCAAAACTTGCACTTCAAGACAATTGCCCTTTACCGCTCATCCTCACTAATTATTACCCCATTCATCATCATAATGTAGCGGGGATTGATCTACAATATCAGGACTGTATCAGTTTTTTCAGTAGTTTCGCGTATCAATAAGACGAACCCCGACATAGAAATGAATTTGCACCTTTTACCGCACAACTTCGCTGGTTCGTACCCCATCCTCGCTTGTTATGACGATACGTTAAAAGTAAGGCTAATTAAATGTTGTATTAATTCAATCGAGAGAAGATTATATGATCTTAAGAGGTAATTAAACTGAGGTTTCCCACTATATAAATTAAACCTTAGAGATAATTCACGATGCCCTAAAAATAAACGTTGTAATTAATATAGTAGAATGATATTATATGCTTCTTAAATATAAGGTTGTAATTATTCCTTGAGCAAAGTAATATTGACCTACAAATCTAAATATAAGCCAACAAATCACGAATATATTTATAAAGCACTTTCCAAAACACAATATGTTTTGTAGAGAGAATGGAGGTAAATAGCACACATTCTGTGCCAGTTTGTTGAAAGAGCCCCCACCCCCTGGAAATTGTAAAAGTAACCCACAATCCAAAAAAAAGGGCAAAAAAGTGCAAGTTCTCCAACCCACTAGAGCAGGTAAAGAATGAAAAAAAGGAAAGAAAGAGAAAAAACAAGTGCATTAAATGTAAGTCCAATCGGAAGTGAAAGGGAGGGAGAGAGAAAGAGGTTTAAAAAAAAGTAAAAGACAAATGTCTTAAATGCTAGTCTAACATACAAAATTTTTTAAAAAAATCCCGCAAAAAAATCTAACATAAATAATACAATCCTAAAGACTTGTATAGAGTTTTAAGTTTTAATCGTGTCATGTCACTTGAAGGATTTTGTGTGTCACATGCTATTTTTTTCTTGCCACTTGTTTAGATTCTCTTGTCACTTCTTCAAAAATTAGTTCTCTTCATGTCACATATGTGATGATGTTAATCGTCTATGTAGGATTTGGACCTACATTTATATGATGTAACACATTGCTCTACCTTGAGCTAGTAGACTTTAAATAGTTAATAATATAGAAATATAATCCCTTTCACAAAATAAGAAATCAACTTCCAGATTTGGGAGTTTCAAAAATTCGTTGACAAGTGAAGTTTCAACGGTGGGTCATATGCAATCAACATCTACTGGAAAAGACCCCGGACCTGAGCTGCAAACTGACTGCAGTATTACGCAAGATGTTTTGGACTTTTCGGGTGATTTAGAGTACCATAGAGATTTCTACGCAGGTTGTTATATAGGAAGCTACTTGTTGCAACAATTCGTTGACATGTGAAGTTTCAAGGGCCTCGTGCAAGGTAATCACAAATACTGGATAGAGCTGCGGATCATGGGATTAGTATTCACAATGGTCTATCAGATTCCCCTTGTCATCTTAGCTTGACAACAACCTTTAATGTGTCTCCTTATGTTCACCTCAACACCATCTAAATCTCCTCAAGTAGATGCACGTCACACACTTGCTTTAGCCGACATCGGAAATTAAGACCATTTCGTTACAGTGTGAATGATAAGTTTAAATCTCCGTTGCGTTATTTTTCATCCATTTTTCCTGAACTCAAATCTAAAATTCCATTATTACAAGTCTAGTTGAAACCTAATGCACATATTAATTCCACCACCTACATATGAGTGAGTGACTTATCATCACCCGAACATCAATAGATGGGATGCTATTTTTCAAGTTCAATTTGATAGGTTCTGAGCGATACAAGTAAAGGCGGGTCGACCATTACACTTTGTTTATATCTTATTTTACAATGCTTGTACTATTTATTTTCTATCAAAATATTATAATAATTAATATTTTCACATATTTATGTTATTCTATATTTGCCCATACCTTTATCATTAACATATGGGGTATTTGTGGTGGTAGTGGCTTCTGGCGTTTCTTCACCGTCGTTTCGCCGCCTTCACCACTCGGGTTCAATTCTCTAGCATTCTATGAACGATTAGGGAGAAGAAGAACAAGAAAAAAATCCTTGTTAGTCAAGTAAGAAAAAATCCTTGGGTCCGAGTGACCCGAAAGTTTGAGCTCGTGGTTTGTTCTTTGGACCCAAGGCAAAGAGCTTGGAGAACAAAAAAATATTTTTAATTATATATAGAGGATAGATCCTGTGTAAGCAAGCCTTACTGTGTAATTTGTGAGCAAATCTGGAGCGTTCAATTAAGAAAATCAAACGGTTGAGATTAAAAGTAACTTGTGAACAGTGACATTATTCGTAGGTACCAAGTGATTATTCGTATGTACATACATATGAATAATCTTTTGTTACATATGAATAATTACATTTCTCCGTACATACGAATAATTACATTATTATACACGAATAATCGCTTGGTACTTATGAATAATTTCTCTGCTCACAAATTACACCGTAAGGGCTGCTTATGTGTGTGTGTGTCTATGTGTGTGTGTGTGTGTGTGTGTTGATTGAAATCCCACAAGGGCATCAAACCCCGTTTGTATGGGCATGTACTAAACCTCGTTAGGGTTGACTAAATCCCATTTAGGGTTTTGGGTGCTCTTTACTCATGCAATGTGCGGCTTTACGGTGGCCTGGCTTGGCGATCTTCTCCGTGAATTTGTCTTTGGCTGTTGGAGTCAGAAAAGGTTGGGGTCGTGGTAGTGTGTATTGTGGCATCTCCACTACTTGGGTTGACCGCTTCCCCGGAGTTTCGTCCTCACTGCCCACATGATGATTGAGTCTTGATGTATCGCTGACCTACGGTTATACTTTAGCATGGGGCTTGGCTTTGTCCGTTGTCTTCGTCCATATCCAGTTTGATTTAGGTCTGCTTGGTGTCGTTTTTTGTAGAGTGTATTTGTCTAAGTTTGCACCTTTATGTTTTGTGGTATGTTATGCTTTTTAGACTATTCTCTCGTCTATCGGCTTGGTTGGCTTTCGAGTTTTAGATATGTCTGAACTTCAGTTCGTATCTAATCAAAAAAAATATGGGGGTATTTGTGACCACAGAATGCTAAGGAATATATGCACCTCACCGTAGCGGTGCCTGAGTCTCCTATTATTCTCCCTAATGTTACTTTTGAAATTAAAACTACTTTTATTGTGGAGATCAGGAGACATGCCTTTGAGGAAAAGGGCTCTGAATGCCCTATATGGCGCACATTACTACATATATTGATCTATAAGACACCATTGCTGATGGTGTCAATCTTAAATATGTGCGCCTAAAAGCTTTTCGATGGTCTCCTGCAGGAAAGGCGCTACATTGGCTGGAGAGCTTGCCGCCACGATCTATCCGCACATGGGCTAAACTCAAGGACATCTTCCTCAACAAGTTCTTTCCACCATCAAAGACGGCGCAAATTCGCCGGAAAAATATGTCCTACAAGCACAGACCAGGGGAAACGCTAGCGCAAGTCTAGGAGTGCTACAAGGATTTGCTGAGGTCCTGCCCTACTCATGGGCAACCGCCATGTCATCCAGGAGATCATCTTCAATGCCCTGGATGTGCCAACACGCGAGCGGATCAACACCTACACCACCTATCGTTGCCTAGAGCTTACCCCTACTCAAGCCTGGGATAGACGTGGCCACGGGTCCGACCCACCGATCGAGAACCCGGGGATCCAACGGGTCTATGGGTTTGGGTCACCTAGCGGGTCGACGGGTCGACGGGTCAACCCGTCGGGTTGGGCCACGTGGCAGGGGAGGGTAGAATCCATGTGACCCGCCGGGTCAGGCCCGAGTTGAACGTTTTTCGACTTTGCGATGAACGGTTATGTGATGTTCGAGTTGGGGAAAAAAAAAGGAGGGACGAAGGGCTTGAATCGGTTTCCCAATTGCCTACGTATCCTCCCGGGGGGGAGGAATCAAAGCCCACGTAGTTCTTTTACCTGTTGTCTGAACCCCGCTTACCTATTCGGCTATTCGTCGGTGTCGGATTTTTGTTCGACATTGACGACTCCACCATCCACAGATGTCCCGAACGATTCTGAGTCTAGCCCATCATCAGGGTTTGTGTCAGTGGATAAGAAGTTTCTCTGAACTCTCATCTCGGCCCTCTTCCAATCGGCGAGGCATACTTGTGCTTCAAGGTTTCTGGAGAGCAATCTAGATCTCTTCTCGGTTAGAATTTGTCCACCTCGGCTGAATAATTGCTCCACAACGACGGTGGAGCAAGGGGCTCCAAGTATTTGTCGGGCGATCACCTGCAAGGTTGGAAAGCGTTGTCTTTCCACTCGGCCCCACCATTCTAAAATATCGAAAACTTCATCTTCATCACTGCAAAATTCAAAGTTAGTAGACAAATATTCGTCGAGCTCCGAGTGTGGGCTCGACAAAGACCTCGACCTCTTTGAGCCAAAAATATCTCTAGCAAGGGCCTTAGTTCGAGCGGTAATGCTAGTGCGAGAGCTGCTCGAGCTGGAAGGCGCAGGAGGAGGGTGGTTAGGCGCTCTAGCGCCTGTAGAAAAATGAGTGTATAAATCTTCAAGTAATCCCCTAACTCTAGCAACTATAATTGAAACATTGCATTCAGGATCATTTTCGATGTTGAGTGTAGGAAAATAGTTTTCTAAAAACTTTTAAAGCCCAGTTAATTTGTATCTCGGGTCGAAACAACAAGCTACGAGGAAAATATTAGGTATAATTTTGTAATAAGACAACCATTTCTCCCGCATGGTCAAAACAGCGTCATGAATGCATTGCACTTCAAGCCCGTCTTGAATGGATATGGATATGTTCATAGCGACAAAAACAGAAAACACTAGACGTAGGAATGTAAGCATGACTAAAAGTTTCTTTTGCGTCATGGAAAACTTTGAAAACCTCAATTACATCTCAAGCAGTCACCCACGCATCCCCAAAAATGTTTGAACCTTCGATGTGTTGGGTGGCAAAAGAAGAAAGAAGTTCCCTGTATTGATAAGAATCATAAATCATTTTTTACGTCGAGTTCCACCGAGTGCTAACATCCCGGGGGAAGTTCTTCAGGCGCACGTTGTTTGCTTGGCAAAACTGGTGCCATTGGTGGCAAAGCTGTTTGCTTCGCCACAGTGCCCGTAAAACATATCGAATAGGTCCAATAACGGTTTGTAAATAATCTAAAGCATCTTGAACGCATAAGTTTAAAATATGAGGTGCACAACGAATATGAAAAAATCTCCCCTATCCCGGGCTGACAATATAGGGTTAACTCTAGGATAGAGGCGGTGTTGGCGGTTGCGTTGTCAAAACCGATTGAAAAAACTCTTTGAGTCAATTGATACTCTTATAAAACGTTTAAAAGGACCCGTTCTATGTTACGAGCCATGTGTGGGTCGTCAAAAACTCGAAAACCCAAAACTTGTTTGTGTAAAATTAACCGTTGTGCAAAGTTATAAGCTAAACCTTCAGCCGCTATCATTTCAGCAAAGTTATCACTACAACTAGCGTAATCATAACTCCATAGACCAGGGGGTTGAGATGAAGTAGTTGCGTACCCGGAAAGTTGAGTTTGACCTTTCGCTAAGCCAAGTTTCTCCGGATGCTTGATTCTATATGGCGTCCGTAGTTTCCATATCCATTCCCCTTCTTGTGCTTGTACACCGTCGGACAAAAGTTGCATTTGACGGAGTAATAGTTGTCACCCCATTCCGGAGCAGGCGGGCCCTTTTTGAACCAGTATTTCATTGTTGCAGCCTTACATATGATTGGTTGCTCGTCGTCGGGAGTAGCTTCGACATCGGGCGCAAAACCAGACTCCTTAGTCGGGATGGTGGAGGAGGGAGTTCCCAGAACTGCAACTTCCTCCTCCTCGATTCCCGGCTGCTCATCGAGTAGCGCCTGATCCCGACTTCATCGTGATCCGCTCATTCCAACTCCGAAAACGGAGATGCTATGTCGAAGGATAGGCTCCGGTTGGCTACCCGATCCCGATCCGCTCCCCTTGCTTGAGGACGGGGGTCCGCTAACACTCCTTTGACCTCGGGTAAATATTTTCAATAAAAGTGGATTAGATATTTGTTAAAAATACCCGACGATCCCGATGCTTCGTCGACTTTTTCCGGATGCTTCTTCGCTAGATGATTCTTCAAATTGTCATAACCCAAATTGTTCGTTATCTTGTACTTATGACTACAATAACGACACTCCGCTTAGATCTTCCCCGGGGCTTGGACAACCTTGTTGAAATGATTGAACAACAAGGAGCTCGAGGATCCGCTACGGTCGGACATTACGAGTTTATGACGATTGACGAGAATGAATCAATGAAATGTAAGTTGAGTGATGGGATGTTTAAGTAAAATGAATTGGAGAGGAGGGGATGCCTATAAGTCAATATCGACCCCACTACTCGATATCGAGTGATCCCCGAGAGCAAAACGCACTCAACGGTAAGTCCAGGTAAGAATCCTCCACCCTTAGAGATAAATTCTAATATCCCTATGAAGTGAGTATCCTTATTTGTATGCCTAACTAACATTATAGGTAAGCCGATAAAAGAATACAAGGCATGCGACAAGGTGCTTATCGAGCAATGCAACGCCCTGGGATGCAAAAGAAAGGATGGAAGGAAAGGATCAATTATGACAATCTATAAGGTCTATCCAAGAAGGTTGGAGCTCAAAGACAAGAAAGGGACGTTGTTTAAAGTAGAGCTTGAAAGCTCTGAAGAGGACATGAGAGTGATATGGTCCCTACATGTGCCACCTTGGATAGAAACACGGAAGAAGTCGGCCTAGTGACTATAAAGTCTAAAGCTTGTACCTAAACCTTTTAAATTTCCGCATAGACGGTTTTTAGGTTTCAAATTTTGAATTTTGGATTTTGAGACTTTGATATATTGTGGTTTTATCTATATTGCACTAACAATTTCAGGTTTCATAGCAAAAGGATCGAAGGAGAAGAAAAGAAGCTTCTGTAGAGGCAGTCGAAATCGACCAAACCAGTCGAAATCGACCACCTAGGGTCGAGCCATCCCCTGGGGTCGACATCGAGGACTCAGGAGACTAAAGGAGCACTCGATATCGACCCACATAGTCGATATCGACCAGATCCAGGCGACCCTCGACTTCACCTTGTTCCTCAACTTCGACAGATGCAGTCGTCGTCGACCACTGTACTCGACATCGACTTCTAGCATCGACTGACCTGAAATCAACCTAATTCCGTAGGTTACTCTATAAGTTTCTCTCTACCCTTGTTTTTCTTTTAATACAATGAGGACACTGTATATATTTTAACTATGGGGTGGGAGTGAAACATGTCTTATGGTCACAACTTGGCTTTCTTTTTCACATTGCATTCATGTTTAAGTTTTTCTTCTTTGTTTTTAGTTTCATAAAATATACAAAAATCAAAAAATAAAAATAAAAATAAAAAAAAAAAAAAAAAAAGAAAATGACAAAAATACAAAAAAAAATGCATATTTACTTTTTTGAGTTTGTTTTTAAACCCTACTTAGATGTCCTATGATGAGAACTCAATGACTGACTTGATCATGTAAATCATATGGCATGTTTGGATGGTTTAGCCTAAGTCCTTAAAATGGTTTTTATGTAGATTATGAACTTGTGATGAAATTGAGCACATATGATACTAGGCTAAAAAGCAAATCCAACAAAAATGGTCCTTGTGAGAATTTTGGCCTATAGGGAGAACATTAAAAATCCCTCTGCTTTTTTTAGTGTATTTACTCTTCCTATGCATCTCTAAATGTTGTGATAGTTATTCAAAGCCAATACATACATACATATATATATATATATATATATATATATGTTTATGTTTACGAGAATTAAATGATGGAGGCATCTTTTAAGCCATTTTTATCCTCTCTTTACCTACCCTGCATTATCTCTACTTGAACCCAGAACATTAGCCTGAGCCTTATATTATAAACTCCACAAAATTATCCCTAACCGAATTGAGCTTGACCCCCATTTGGGAATTGAGACTTAGATTGGTTAGATTAATGCCTTGTAGAAAGAAAGTGCAATTTTCTAGTTTTGAGCTAAGAAATTTTGGGTTAGTACATATTTTCATCTTGTCATACTTTGTAAAAGGATTTTTGGCTCACCATATAAATGCACAAGTTTATTTTAGAAAAAAAAATCCAAATATATATATATATATATATATATATATATATATATATATATATATATATATATATATATATATATATATATATATATATATATATATATATATATATACACACACACAGTGCATGAGCCAAATATTCCTTAGTTCTTTTATTTCATACAAGATTATATTTTTGAGAGCATATTAGGGTTTGAAAGAAAGTTGATGAGCATTATGGAAAATAAGTTTGGGGAAGAGCATTATTTTGGGAGATATTGTTTGGATACAGTAGTGATAAAGTTTAGGAGTCTTTATTCCCAAATTTTATAAGCACCACATAGCCAAATAATTCCATACCTGTTATTTCATACCAAGCTCCATTACAACCCCGTTGAATGGAGTCTTCTTTGAAGTCTTCCATTGAGCGAAAGTCCTCCTGATGGTTCTTATTGCATTTTCATAATTGGTTGCGAATTGGATTATTATAAGTTGCAATATTTATGAGTTTGTATATGGAATTGAGTTGAGAGTTGATCTTCATAGCCTAAACACATGAGAGTTGAGTGCAAACACATTATCCCAGTGAGGTTGGATCAAAATTGCATATGCCTATGGATCGCTCATATATGTGTTATGACATTAAATTCACTTGCTTTGCTTTGCTACCATTATGATGTTGCTTTTGACAAGGGCGAAGACTTGAAGGGTGTGTTGTAGGTTTTGGTTATTGCTTGGTTATTGCTTGAGGACAAGCAAGTCTAAGTAGACGTGGCCACGGGTCCGACCCGCCGGGTCGACGGGTCGGACCTGCCGGGTCGACGGGTCGGACCCGCCGGGTCGAGAACCCGGGGGGTACGACCCGAACCCTAACCCGGGAGTAGCACAGGTCTACGAGTTCGGGTCACCCGGCGGGTCGACGGGTCGACCCGCCGGGTTGGGCCACGTGGCAGGCAAGGGTGGTAACCGTGTGACCCGCCGGGTCAGGCTCGGGTTGAACGTTTTTCGACTTTGCGATGAACGGTTATGTGATGTTCGAGTTGGGGAAAAAAAAGGAGGGGTGAAGGGCTTGAATCAGTTTCCCAATTGCTTACGTATCCTCCCGGGGGAGAGGAATCAAAGCCCACGTAGTTCTTTTACGTGTTGTCTGAACCCCGCTTACCTATTCGGCTATTCGTCGGCGTCGGACTGTTGTTCGGCATCGATGACTCCACCGTCCATGAATATCCCGACCGATTTCGAGTCTGCTCCATCATCAGGGTCTGTGTCGGTGGATAAGAGGTTTCTCTGAACTCTCATCTCTGTCCTCTTCCAATCGGCGAGGCATACTTGTGCTTCGAGATTTTCGGGGAGCAATCTAGATCTCATCTCGGTTAGAATTTGTCCACCTCGGCTGAATAATTGCTCCACAGCGACGGTGGAGCAAGGGGCTCCAAGTATTTGTCGGGCGATCACCTGCAAGGTTGGAAAGCGTTGTCTTTCCACTCGGCCCCACCATTCTAAAATATCGAAATCTTCATCTTCATCACTGCGAAATTCAAAGTTAGTAGACAAATATTCGTCGAGCTCCGAGTGCGGGCTTGACGAAGACCTCGACCTCTTTGAGCCAAAAATATCTTTGGCAAGGGCCTTAGTTCGAGCGGTAATACTAGTGCGAGAAGAGCCGCTCGAGTTGGAAGGCGCAGGAGGAGGGTGGTTAGGCGCTCTAGCGCCTGTAGAGAAATGAGTGTATAAATATTCAAGTAAACCCCTAACTCTAGCAACAATAATTGAAACATTGCATTCAGGATCATTTTCGACGTTGAGCGTAGGAAAATAGTTTTCTAAAAACTTTTGAAGCCCAGTTAATTTATATCTCGGGTCGAAACAACAAGCTACGAAGAAAATATCAGGTATAATTTTGTAATAAGACAACCATTTCCCCCGCATGGTGGAAACAGCGTCATGAATGCATTGCACTTGAAACCCGTCTTGAATGGCTATGACAATGTTCATAGCGACAAAACAGAAAACACTAGACGTAGGAATGTAAGCATGACTAAAAGTTTCTGTTGCGTCATGGAAAACTGTGAAAACCTCAATTACATCTCGAGCAGTCACCCACACATCCCCAAAAACGTTTGAACCTTCGATGTGTTGGGTGGAAAAAGAAGAAAGTAGTTCCCTGTATTGATAAGAATCATAAATCATTTTGTACGTCGAGTTCCACCGAGTGCTAACATCTCGGGGGAAGTTCTTCGGGCGCACATTGTTTGCTTGGCAAAACTGGTGCCATTGGTGGCGAAGCTGTTTGCTTCGCCACAGTGCCCGTAAAACATATCGAATAGGTCCAATAACGGATTGTAAATAATCTAAAGCATCTTGAACACATAAGTTTAAAATATGAGGTGCACAACGAATATGAAAAAATCTCCCTCTTATCCCGGGCTGACAATATAGGGTTAAATCTGGGATGGAGGCGGTGTTGGCGGATGCGTTGTCAAAACCGATTGAAAAAACTCTTTGAGTCAATTTATACTCTTGTAAAACGTTTAAAAGGACCCTTGCTATGTTACGAGCCGTGTGTTGGTCGTCAAAAACTCGAAAACCCAAAACTCGTTTGTGTAAAATGAATCGTTCATCCACCCAATGGCATGTGATACCCATATATGAGTGGTGTTGCCAATGGTCGGTCCAAATATCCCTTCAAATCGAAACATGTTTCGACTCATAGATTGCCAAGCGGGTTGAACATTTTCCGTTATAAAGTTGTTAAAACATAAACGTTGTGCAAATTTATAAGCTAAACCTTCAGCCGCTATCATTTCAGCAAAGTTATCACTACAACTAGCGTAATCATAACTCCATAGACCAGGGGGTTGAGAGGAAGTAGTTGCGTACCCGGAAAGTTGAGTTTGACCTTTCGCCAAGCCGAGTTTCTCCGGATGCTTTGATTCTATATGGCGTCCGTAGTTGCCATATCCGTTCCCCTTCTTGTGCTTGTACACCGTCGAGCAGAAGTTGCATTTGACGGAGTAATAGTTGTCACCCCATTCCGGAGCAGGCGGGCCCTTCTTGAACCAGTATTTCATCGTTGCAGCCTTACATATGATTGGTTGCCCATCGTCGGGAGTATCTTCGACATCGGGCGCCAAACCGGACTCCTGAGTCGGGATGGTGGAGGAGGGAGTTCCCAGAACTTCAACTTCCTCCTCCTCTATTCCCGGCTACGGATCGAGTAGCGCCTGATCCTGACGTCGTCGGGATCCACTCGTTCCAACTTCGGAAACGGAGGCGCTACGTCGAAGGATAGGCTCTGGTTGGCTACCCAATCCCGATCCACTCCCCTTGCTTGAGGACGGGGCTCCGCTAACACTCCTTCGACCTCTGGTAAACATTTTCAATAAAAGTGGATTAGATATTTGTTAAAAATAATAGGAATATGTAATTAAGATAAAAGACGGAATAATGAAGAAATTAAGAATGAGATGAAAGAAGTAGGATTTGGTGATGCGAAGCGCCGAATTTTCAGAATTCTTGACTCGTTAACCACCGACTTCCGACTTCCTTGATTATCGAGCGATTAGAGAGTGATTAGAGAGTGTGAGATGAGATTAGAAGAGATGATGAGATGGTGTGATGAAAATGGGAGGAAAGGCCCTCTATTTATAGTGAAGTTGGAGCCGGGTCCAACGGTCGACCCGGCGGATCCAACGGTCGACCCGGCGGGTCGGCCTTTGGGATTTGAAATCCGACCGTTGGATCTTTCCTTTTTTTTCTTTTCAAATCCGACCGTTGGTGGTCGGGTATATTTGTATAATTGTATAATTGTATATTTGTATAATTGTATGAGGTTGTTTTCTTTTTTTTTTTCAAAATTTGTTATTTTCTTATGTAAATTGTGCGTTTATTTATTTATTTTTTATTTTGTTGGTGAAAAATATTTATTTAGGTTTATTAGTTTACATGTTGGATTAGTTAAAAAATCAATTAATACACACATAAAACACAAGTTTATTACAAACCGAACAACGATTACAAACTCATACCGGATTCATTGTCTCGGTCGAGATCGCGCTCGGTGCTTCATGCCTTCATGCATGGCATTACAACATAAAACACTAACTTACTTCCTAGTTCCTACTTTATTTAATATTTCATAAGTTCATATTTTCATAACATCATAAACTTCACACAACACAATACTAAATCTCTAATTACCCGACGGGGCCGACGATCCCGATGCTTCGTCGACTTTTTCCTGATGCTTCTTTGCTAGATGATTCTTCAAATTGCCATAACCCAAATTGTTCATTATCTTGTACTTATGACCACAATAACGACACTCCGCTTCGATCTTCCCCGGGGCTTGGACAACCTTGTTGAAATGATTGAACAACGAGGAGCTCGAGGATCCGCTACGGTCGGCCATTATGAGTTTACGACGATTGACGAGAATGAATCAGTGAAATGTAATTTGAGTGATGGGACGTTTAAGTAAAATAAATTGGAGAGGATGGGATGCCTATTTATAGGCTCGGACCTATGTTTAAGCCGACCAACGGCTACATTTTTTTAAAAAAATTTACTGTTCAAGTGGGGCCCACATCCAACGACTACAATTTCAAATGTCGACCCGTGTGACCCGGCGGGTCACGGGTTATATTTTCCCCGACCCTAACCCTGACCCTCAACCCGAGCCAACCCTTCGACCCTTTGACCCTGACTCAGCGAGTCACGGGTCGACCCGCCCGACCCGTGACCCGTGGCCATGCCTAAGTCTAAGTATGGGTGTTTTGATGTACATATTTAGAGTCCTTTTTATCGCATCTTTTGACTTCATATTTTATTCAATTCCCAAAGAAAAGGGTTAAAAATAATGCAAATTTGTGTAGAATGAGCTAACATGCAAGAAATAGAGTCTGCACAAATTTTTGTCTAAATATGTAGGAATTGGAGTGAAATCGGAGTCAAAACGAAGAAGCCAAGAGAAGCTGAAAAGAGGTAAAAATCGACTAGGCTGGTCGATATCGACTGAAGACCTCGACTTAGACTCTGAGTGTCGAGACAGACCAAGAAGACTAGCAAAGAAGAGCACTCGATATTGAGTAGATGGAGTCGATATCGACTATGCCCTAGAGATCGAGTGGAAATGAGCTCGTCGAGCATAAACGAAGAGGTCGATTTCGACCTGACTGGTCGATATCGACTGGATTTCGACACGGATTGGACGCGCTTTTCGAAACGCAGATTGCAAGTCTATCAACTAAAGCCACGATTTATCCTCTATTTTAGATAAGATTATGTCTTAAGGGTGATATCCTTTTTACCCTAAGATCTTTATTAGTTGTTTTAGATATTTACCTAAATAAAAGATTTATCCTACTTGTTGGGATAGAGTGTAGATAGAATATAGGATATACTTTCCTTGGATAGCAAGGATTAGTAGCCTATAAATAAAGCCCTAGAGGGCTTAGTTTTTATTCATTCAATTCCAATTCAACAACAGAGATCATATCTAACAATAGCAATAGAGTTAGAGAGAAGTTTTAGGGTTTGGCATTTGCGAGAGCCGACGTTGAGTTGCAAAGCTTCGAAGGTTTAAATTTAATGCAAGTTTTCTTCTTTCAATCAAAGATGTTTGTTGCAATGAAGAGCGAGTAGTCGTCCCACTTCTAGGGTCGGGGTGAGCCCGACGTTAGCCATGTAAGTACGCTTATTCTATATTTGATTATGGGATCTCTTCTTCTACCTCGTGCTCAATCCGTTATGCGAGTTTAGGATCATTCCTTATTTACCTTATATGAAGAGAAAGTGGATTATACATGTGAATTTGGATAGTAATTAGGTTTCGCCTGCGAAAGTTGATATAAACCATAATTATGAAAAGGTAGAAACAAATTAGGTTTTTATGCGAAAGCCTCTATATTCCTAATTGGTGTTGAGAAAAGCTTAATCTTTTATTTGAATTGAGTCATAATATATGCATGGTTACCGTTGTGGTGAATCCCTATCCTAAAAGCCCTTTAGTTCATTGATGTAAAACCCTAAAACCAAATGTTGTCTTTATTTTCTTTTCTATATTTTACTGTTTTTCTGCTTCGACATCGTTTGAGGAGCCACTCGATATCGACCATATCAGTCGATATCGACCACCCTGCATCGAGCAACTCTTCGTCGACAGTCTTCTAAGTCGACAGGAACTACTAATCCACTCGATTTCGACCATTTCAGTCGATGTCGAGTTCTTCTGTTGTTTTCTCATCTTCGCAGGTTCTTCCCAGATCGACGTCACCACTAGGAATCGACTGCCCCTATCAATATCGACCTCCCAACTCGATATCGAGGCTTTTGGTCGACTTGCGCATAATTCGCAGAGACTATCCAGGCACCGCTGACCCGCCTCCTCATGGATCGATCCTGATTCCCTTCCATTATAACGGGAGGAAGTCTTGAATTTTATTTGCATGGATAGAGGATTGGTTTGCACTTATATTTATATATTTGTTTAAGTTAGTTTTTCCTCCGCTAACAGTAAGTTTGAGTATTCTTTGGCAAGAACAACGACAGGTTTTCCTCTTGTCAAATTTGGCATCGTTGCCGGGGAATTCTTGAAATTTCTTGTGTGTTTTTATCGATAACTTTTGTATATATTTACATATAACCCCGTCGTGGACTTATCTTACGGTTTGCGACACCTTATTGCTAATATTTCTAGATGTTGAAGTTATGGCAGTTCCAGGGAGAGTATTTTCACAATTACCTCACGAGAGTGCCAAATTTATTTGACATCCGTTATTCACGGGGTTTCTGAGATAGTTTGCGACATGTGATGCTTTGCGTTTTTTAGGGCATGACTCCTGAGACACGAGAACTTGCTAGGTCCATAAATAACGGAAGCTTTGCTGGTTTAGAAGTGTCAGGACTATGGGATCTTTTATGCTACATGGGTGACCAATCGGCGGAGGAAGAATCCTACACTTTGATGTTTCAACCAATGGAGTACTCCAACCCATCCATGGAGGATTCAATCAGTGTCTTGATGGAGCAAACCAATGTCTTGATGGAGCAAATGGGGCAATTACGTGAGATGATGAATCAAAATGGGGAAGCAATTATCCAACTCGCTCAAACATTGAAGAAGTTGGCACTTGAGCAATGTTCTATTCCTCAAATTCATGAAAGCCAAGATGCAAGCAATGATGAATTCTCTGATTATGAAGAAGAGCATCTAGTGGTTATCGACACGAAATCTCATGAGACGTCCCTAGAGATTGAGTATGTTTCGATGCTCCCTCCATTCGCAGAAATCATCCCCAACTCACCTATCAAGAAGACAAATTCGGAACTGATTTCTGTGGTTCTCAAACAAGAAACTTGTACTTTTTGCAAATTGGGAGATTTTGGTGAATATGTCGATTCATAGAGCCACTATTTCAAAAAAAAACCACCAGCGGAACTGTGTTGGTGGTCCTACATACCCTCGAGGGAGAATCAAGCTCGAATGAATGGTAAGTTGGTAACGGTTCTCATTTCTATATTTTTAATTGCCAATTGTTGCATCTTTAGTGTGTATTCGAATATCTGTTAGGCACGAGAGTTTGATTTGCTTTTGAGGGCTCTGACGATGTCCGCTTGAGTCTTGAATGAGTGGATGAATAAACTGTCGAGCAAATGATGGTAAACAAAGACGCTGCTTGGGAGGCAGTCCAAGGTAAGTTTTTTGTTTTCCTCTATGTCTTTTGTTTTATTAGATTAGTTTTTGGTTTTGTTCGGTTATGGGGAGCTAACATTGCAGGGAGAAAAGGCGTCGAAGAGAAAGCAGTGAAGGAGCTAAATTTCGTAGGCCCCCGCGGCAGCCCATTTCGCTGCCGCCCCGTGGCCTGCCTTGTCGCCAGCCACCCCCCCCCCCCCCGGCCTAGCCTGCCACCCCGCAGCCATCTCTGCAGTCTCGTTTTCAAGATGATGAAGCGTCAGGAGGAGTTTTATTCGTAGTTTTTGCCTTTTCTACCGCCACCGCGGCGAACATGTTAGTTTTTCTTTTTCTTTCTTTTCTTTTTTCTTATTTTTTATTTTGTTGTCTTTGCTGTCATTGAAGACAATGTCAGAATTAATGCCTTTGAAGGTGAAGTCGAAGGAGTGTTGGGCTTGGTGAGGGAGAGGCTCTTGGTGGCATCGAAGGAGAGAAGACGGAAGCGTAAGGCGTCGTGGCCCGTGCTAATGGCGTAGGAGATGGTGGCGGTCGTTGAAGAAGGTCGAGCGACTTGACGGTGGAGGTCGCATGAGTGCTGACAGCGAAGGGTAAAGGTTGTGTCATAAAGTTGTGGTGGAGCAATTTCGTGGGAGGGTGGTGATGTAAACACACTGGGAGGCCAAGCTAAGAGGGAAGAAGTTGTGGTGGCAGAAGAATGAATGATGGAGGCAAGGTGGGTGGCGGTGTCAGCTAGACCCGAGAGCGAAACACTCACTTTTTATATATATTTTCTCTCTCTCTTTTTTTAACCGAAAAGAATTTAGAAGGCGGCAGAGCCGTCTAACCAAGGGGATCTTGGAGGATGATAATATAAAGGACATCATTAGTAGGGGAAATCGGGTAGGAGATGAAGTAACGTAGATGGGAGAGTCGATCAGTTGCACGATTACCTTTCCTAAATATGTGGAAAATCTCAAATTGAGAAAAATTGCAGAGAGATAATAGAGACTCTGATAGGATCATTTCGATGACGGAGGCAGTAGTGAACCATCCATTTCCACTCCATCTTCAGTATAATTGGTTTATATTTATACATTTTGGAATGGGAGTTTGAATAATGGATCTGATAATGTTTACGTTTAAGTGAATCCCCATCATTGTGTGTAGTTTGTTAGCATCCCAAGTTCTGTCAGGTTTGATGAATTCTCCAACAGTAAGGGTGGGTTCAGCATTTGTGAAGTTTTTGGCTAGGGTCCAAAGCGGTTCAGAGCCCAACCAGTTTTCGTACTAGAAATTGACGGAATTTTCGTTGGCAATGCCCCATCTTAATCCTTTTTTAATAGGTCTAATCGATTAACTAGTTTCGCCCATTGCCATGATGTGGTGCCAGATCGGGTGTAATGGAGAATATGTTTCCCTTTTAGGTATTTTTTGGTAACTAGGTCAACCCATGGGTTATTCGGTTCAGCCAGTATTTTCCAAAGTAGTTTTAGTTGAAGTGCTTTATTCATGTCTTCAAAAGATCTAAGCCCAAGCCCTCAAGTATTTTCCAAAGTAGTTTCCCTTTATTCCAGAGGAAGTTTCTGTTGATTTTGTCGAGTTCCTTGTGGATGGAGGATGGTAACATAAAGCATTGCATTATGTGGAGGGGCTTGGCTGCTAAGTTTGATTTAATAAAAGTATAGCGACCCGCTTGGAAGAGATTGTTTGCATTCTATTTTGATAGTTGGTTTCTGCTGGAAGTTATAATTTCCTCAAAAGTGGAATTTGTCACTTTACTAGAGATAACCGGGTAACCAAGGTATTTTCCTAAGTTGGCGGTATAGGGAATTTACAGCTCATTAGTAATGGTAGTTTTGATGTGGGTGTTAATATTTTTGGTAGTTTGAAAAGAAAATTTATGGAAGTTAATTTTTTGCTCGGAGAAGTCACAATAGGCTCGCGTTATTTTATTAATTTGGTCACATGCAGATTTTGTTACCGAGGCGAAAATGATGATGTCGTCAGCGAAGGCTAGAAAAGAAATCTTTGGGCAAGAGCGAGTGATTGAGATGCCGAGGTGGCTTCTTGGTTGTGAAGATTCCAGGCTTAGGTCACAAGCAAGAACCTCAGAAACAAGAAGGAATAGATACAGTGATAAGGGTTCTCCTTGGCGAAGACCATTTTGTGATTTGAAAACGTTCGTGGGTTCATTGTTGACGAGTACAGAGTAGGTAACAGTTGTTATGCATTCATGAATCCATGAAATGAAGCAGTTACAGAAACCAAAATAATGCAAAATATCAAGGAGAAAGTCCCAGTCAACCATGTCTAACGCCTTTTCCATATTAAGTTTGGCGGCCATCCAACCGGATTTACCTTTTTCCATTGAATTGAGTGAAATATTTCGTTTTCCATAAGGATATTATCTTGGATGGATCATTTAGTGATAAAGGCGCCTTGAAGTGGGTGAATTATTTTAGGCATGAATTCCTTTAATTTGGTAGCAATAATCTTGGAGATGATTTTGTATATGGTATTGTAGAGACTGATAGGTCTGAAGTTGTTTGTAGTTAGGGGGTTGTCACATTTGGGTACAAGGGTTATAAATGTGTGGTTTACTTGTTTTAGTAGTTTTCTGCTAAAGAAGAATCCCTTCACAGCTTTAATGACCGAAGGTCCCATGATGTGCCAATATTTTTTGAAAAAAACCAGCCGGGAAACCATCTGGACCCGAGGATTTATCATCGACAAGGTTGAACACTACGGTTTTGACCTCGTTGTTTGAGATGGGGTTAGTGAGCCTGTCATTGTCGGAGGTTGAGATCTCCCTAGTGATGTGATTGAGTAGCCAACAATGACCCCTGTTTCTCGAGGGCGTTGAGAATCGTCTAGTGAATTCCACTTTGATTTCATTTCTTATTTCACTATCCATTGAGAGGATAGTCCCACTGGGGGTTTGAAATGTTTTTACTATATTTCTATTTCTTCTCCCTGTTGCAATGCAGTGGAAATATTTCAAGTTTGTATAAGATGCTTTTAGGTGGAGTCGTTTTTTCTCTTTGTGCCCAGTAGGTTTTTTGGAAATTCATATTAGATGGTTATCTTTATGCAGGAGTCGCTTATGCTTAGATTATATTGTCTGGTCATATTGTTGAAACAATTATTGTTGTAGTTTTTGTAATTCTATTTCAGTTTTTGTGATATGGGAGAAGATGCTTCCTAGAGTGGTTTTACACCAAGATTTACTCTTCTTTTTGAGTTCTTGTAGCCATTTAACTAGCTTAAAGATGTTAGATCCCGGTGGGTTTAGGCGTCAAGCTTAACAAACCAGATGCTCATAGTCTTTATGTTTTGTCCAGGCTAGTTCAAAACGGAAGGGCTGCATTAAGGGGCGTTGGTTTGGGAAAAGTTCCAGAGATATTTGGCAGAAAGCAGTAAACGCATGATTTTTCATGCTTAAGTTAGGAAGTTTGTTGAATATATCTTTGTGTATTAGTATACGGTCCAGTTTTTCATAGGTGTTATTTGGCCCGAAAGGTTGCTTCCTCCAAGTGAATTGGTTTCCAAAGGATGGGATGTCTATGAAATCATGATTTAGTATGAAATCTGTGAGTCTGTTAAATCTGTGTAGTGGGGGCTGAGAGCCACCTTCTTTTTCGTTACTACATAGTATATCATTTAGATCCCCTATTACAGTATAGGGGAGTGGATAGTTATGTATGATACTAGAGATAACATTCCAGAAGGCCATTTTGTTTTGTTGGTGAGGGGGAGCGTAGACAAAGATGATTAACATAGTAAGATTGTGTTGAATATTATGGTATTCGGTAAGTATGTGCATGTGATCATAATGAAGGATTTTGAAAGTCTCATTGTTCAAGTGGGAAGACTTCCAAAGAAGACACAATCATCCTGAGAAACCAATCGATGGAGAGAAGCAGGAATGGTCAAATCCGGCCTTACGCCAAAGGCTCTCTTTAGGAGGATTTTGGAGCTTAGTTTCTGCTAGAGCGGGTATTTGAATGTGCTCCATTTGACAAGTTGCATCAATCTAGGTCCAAATGTTTTTCCTGGTAAGGCCACGGACGTTTCCGAAACTAATTTTCATGGATAACTGATTTTATGGGATCGGTAGATAGAGTAAACCCAAGCTCAGCGTGTGAGTGAGGGCAAGTTGTAAGGCATATGAAACCGCCTAGGAGGTTGTAACCACATTGATACATCTATTGAGAAATACAGTATAGTGTGCAAATTTAGAAAGGGAAGGAAAAACTTAGGCAGTAATGATTGTAAGCCGAAGGACTTGCTGATGTCCGCATTTTTAGTCATATTTTGCATCATATTTTCATCTCATTTAAGTCATTTTATTTACTTTTGTGTTGAGAAAGTGTGTCGTTTGTGTTAGTTTTTGTATTATTCAAGATATGGAGTCTACACAAGCTTTGGTGGTGTTTTTGTAGGTTTTGAAGCTGATTTGAAGGAGTTTGGACACACTTTAGAGCTTAATGAAAAATCATGAAGGCAATGGAGATGCCAAGCAAAAGCAAAAAGTGGTGCAGCTGGAGAAAAGCCTTATTTTCGCCATCCAACACTTCGATTCAAGTTCTGGAGCCTTCATGAGAGTTGTAGTCCTTGAAAAGAGCTTTCCAACACATATTTATATGCGTCAATCGGATAAACGAGGACTCGGGAAATTGCGTTTGAAGTCAGAGTCGAAAAGCTGGAGAAAAACAGAAGTTACTGCATTCAAACAGACCCTCGGCGCCGACACCTTAGACCTCGGCGCCGAGGTATCTGCGAATAGGAGAAGATTTTGCGGGCTGATTTTATCACTTAATGGGCTTTTTAATTAGGATTTTCATCCTGAATTTCTTTTAGGATCTTTTAGTTAGATAGACTTGGGATATTTTATCCTTCCTTAGATGGATTTTATTATTTTCCTAAGATAAAATCTCTTTTCCTTAGAGATTAAGTCTTAAATTTTTATCTTTTAAATAAAGGCTATTAGGGGCTGATTTGAAGAGGACGACACAGCGCAGGGCTGCGCGCAGCAGCTGTAGGACGAGTTTTAGGGTTTTTGTTTGGCGTTTGGGCGAAAGCTTGGACGTTTGTTGTTGCGATTGAACGCTTATTTCCAAGTTTTATATTATTGCAAGTTTGGTTTATGTTTTCTTCTCTTAAATTCATGTTTTTCATTGTCATGTTTGAGTAGTTATCTTCCTTCTAGGGTTGGGGTGTGCCCAACAATAGGCACGTGTGTGATGGATGAATCTATAATTGTGTGATGTTTTTATTGTCTTCTACCTATGTGCTTAACCTTTGATGAAAGTTTAAGGAATTCATAGTTGCAATTAAACTTGAAAGAGGAAATTGTTAACTTGATAGTAATTAGGGTTTTCTAATGAAAGTTAAAAGATCCTAATTAAGAGAAGGTAGAAACAAGTAGGTCTTTTATGCGAAAGTGAATGGATTTACTTGTTGATTGATGAAAGTCAATTGTTTGATGATAAAAGCATGACCTTTTATGTGATTCATTGATTTTCCCATGTGTTTGTTGTTGTGGCGATCCTTTGCCTTGGAAGTTTTCTCTTTTATTAATTAAAATTCATATTTTATTCTCTTATCACCACCCATCTCTCTTCCATCTCTTTTGTTAGTTTCAACCCGACAAAGCAACTAAATAAGAAACGCTGACTGTCTCCTGTGGACGATCCTGACTCCCTATGCTATAGCGGGGTCTTGACTACAAATTTATTTGGTCGAGAAACCCTCTCATCAAATTGGCGCCGTTGCCGGGGAGATTTCAATCGCGCCTTGTTTAGTTGTTTTTAGGGTTTGGGAATAGCCCACCTCCTTTATTTTGTAAATATCATTTTATTTTCTTTATTTTAGTTTTTATTTTTTATTTTTTAGAATACCACACCTCCCACCACTCGCCTCCTCGGTACCAACTTGGTGTCGAGCCCTTGTTATTTGATTTGTGCACTTGTTTGAGTTTTCAAGATTAGGTACAAGATGCAGTACACATATGATTATTTTGAAACAAGGGCTGAACAAGAAAGACGACAAGCAAGGAAAAAGGAGTATGCGAGCTATCTAGCCGAGGTTGATGAGGAGGATGAAGATTTCATTGATTTTGATAGTTGGAAAGCAAAGAAGTCCTTCGAGGATTCAACCAAAACCCAAGAGTCATATGGGTCCTATCAACCAACGGAGAGGTATTATCCTCAACTTGACTATAAGGACTCGTATGAGCCCTCCCAACCATGGAATCTCTATCATGAACCACCTCCTCCGTATGAGCAATGGGAGCGGCCTCCGGAAGAATCATATTGGTATCCTGAGCATCAGGAACCACCATCATGGGTACAAGAGCTCAAGGAGGAATTCAATGGGCTTTGCGAGGATATGAGTTCCCAATTGAAGGGTATCCAAGTGCAATTGGGAGATTTGGCCGCAGGGAAGGAGGATCTGTCAGTATCACCATCACAAGACGCAGCCTCACAACCAATAGAGACGTCATATAGGTACGAGGTTGGTTCATTTGATAACATTATCTTTTGCGAGTTGGTAGGTGAAGAAGAGCCTGAGGAGGAGTTGTTACCTATCCCAACCAAGTCAACATACACTTGTGCTAACTCTACTCAGGCCCCTGACGACGCAATTGCGTGTCCTAATGAGGAAGAAGAGAGTTGCCATGATCCTACAGAGCTACAGGTAAGGTTAGATATGGTTTTCAACCTCTTTTCTCATGATGAACATGTTGGTATCGAGACATTTCAGGAGAAGCCATGTGAGGAACCCCTGGAGGAAGAAGAAGAATTGATAAAGGAGGAGCTAAAAGTCATTGTTCGATGCATTACCCCGCCACCTTTAACATTCCAGGGAAAGGTGATTCCCGACGATCTCAAACAATCGACTTTTGCATTTAAGTATGGGGTACTCGCGAAGTGGCATGTTGAAGATGAGGCAGAAGAAGAAGAAGTGGAGGAATCTCTTCCCCCTCCACCATTGTACACCAAACTCAATAATGAAGCACATCTATTTGTGTACGATGGTGGGGCAACAAATCAAAGCCATACCATGAAGAGGAAGAGAGGCGCAAATGAGGAACACACGTTTGCTAAGCGCTTTCCAAGATGGTTGCTAGCTAGAGCCAAGAGAGATGAATGGGTGGAATGTTGGAGTGTCCACTCGGGAAGGTTCAATCTCATTCATAATGAAACTAGGGGAGGCATAAAAAGGTACAAGGAGCAAGAGCCATATCACTTGACAATCTATCCCGATGTACCACCGAAGGATGTTCTCCCACCGTCTCCACCAGCGGAACCACCGGATCCACCACCTCCTCCTGACCCGGATTGAAGAAAAAGAGGGAAGTAGGTCAAGCTAGAGACTTTAAACCTAGCGCTTACGGGAGGCAACCCACTTTATTTTCTTTTCTTTCTAAGTTTTATTTTTATTTTTTAAGTTTTAGGATAGGTAGGATAGTTGGGGTGGAGCATATTGCACTAACCATACAGGGCTTAGGAGGAAACCACTGCAAAAACGGGCGAAAAACGGAAAAAGAAGCTCAACAGTAGGCGTACCGAGGTCGTACCGAGGCTCCTAGGGTCAGTACCGACCCCCCTGACGGACACGTAAGTGAATCTCGGAAAATAGAGAAAATCCAGTAGGCGTACCGACCCCGTACCGAGGCACCCTGCCTCGGTACCGACCCCCTACAAAAAAAAAAAGAAAATCGAAAAAAAAAATTTAATTTTTATTTAACTTTTTTTTTCTTCTTCCTTTTTCTTTCTTTTCTTTTTCTCTCCTTTTTTCTTTTCTTCCCTCTTTCCTTCTCTTTACTGTCTATCCAGCCTCGGTTCCTGTCCAGCCCTCACCCTCGGTTCCGCTCCTAGGTGCCCAGCCCCTCCCTCTCTCGGCGCCACCCACCACCAGCCCGAGCCACCTCCGGCCAAGCCACTGCAGCTGCACCTCGGTTCCGAGCCCCCAGCAGCCCAGACCAGCCCCCGTTATTCACCCTCCACCTCGGTTCCAAAGCCCGCAGCCCAGCACCTCTTCTCTCCGCGCCTCCCATCCTCTCCCCGAGCCACCTCCGGCCAAGCCACCACCACAGCTCGACCCCCCCTCCTTGGCGCACCCCCTGAGCCCAGTAGCACCCCGGTCCGAGCCCCACAGCACCCCCACCGAGCCACTTTTGTCGACAGCCCTGTTCCGCCTTTTTGGCTCGTTATACCTTTGAAATCCCGATTTTTCTTCTTCATTCAACTCGGTTGTGGTATGATTTCTTACCCTAAACTTGTTTATTTCAATTATTTTGATTGATTTGATGATTTGGGTTGAGATTGAAACCTAGGGTTTGATTTAGAAGCGGAATTTGGGGCTTTTTACCGAGGGCCGAATTGGTCGAAATTGATGATATGGTTGTGTTGTTGGGTTGATTTGGAGCAATCTTCATGTTCATAGCATTGTCAAATTGTTTATGGATTGCGAGCTAATTAGATTTTAAGATTTCATTGCGATCCGTTCGAGGCTTTGATTTGTGAATTGATTTTTATGCTTTAAGTTGATTAGTTTCTTCTACTTTAGCATGAAAATTATATTCTTGCAAGATTTGACATGTGCAAACAAGTTGTATATATTTCATATTTATCTTACTTGTTTTGAACTTAAGTATGGGGTTATGGTGGTTGACTTGTTCATATTGATTTACATTACTTATATGGTTTATATTAAGAATATTTTTATAGGTGATGTATTATATTTTATATGGTGGTGAGTTTGGGTGCATTTGAGCTTATTGCTATTTTAAGAATGCCCTTGAACTTATATTATTGCACTTGCTTTCTATGCTTATATGATTTATTTAGTGCATACTATTCTTGTTATTTTGCTTGGTTTACGTGGTTATTAGGTGTGGCATGGACATGTAATGGTTTGACCCGCCGCCCCCCTTTCCATAGAGAGCTTATTGATCTTCAGCAGCTTCTGAATCTTGATTTTGTGAGTTTCGGAATCTTTCCCTTTTACTTTGATTTTCTTTTGACAGTGGGGACACTGTCTATTTTTAAGTATGGGGTGAGGGATTCAGAAACTTGTTTGATGTGTTTTGGATTATGTTTATGTTTATGTGTTGCATTTTACTTTATTTGGATTATGTTTAGCATATTTGGATTATGTTATGCATTCATGTTTAAAATATATGCATTTGAGTCTTTTGTCATGTCTTTAGTCTTGCTTTTAGTGTCACAAAAAAATACAAAAAATAAAAATAAAAAATAAAAAAAATGTCGAAAAAGAAAAATGCATGTTTATTTTTGTTTTGTCTTAGTGAGTTTATACCCTAACTTAGATGTCCTATGATGAAATCTAATAATTGAGCTTGATCATGTAATATCCTAAGGCATAGTTCGGATGGTTTAGCCTAAGTCGCACAAAATATTTTTTATGTCAAGTTTGACTTGCAAATGAAATTGAGCATATATGACTTTAGGATTTAGGTGATTGGAATCCAACATGTCCTAGTGAGTTACTTGGCCTATGAGGAATTGATCTATATATTTTTCCCTTCTTTTTTATGTGTGTATTACTCTCCTTATACATTACCTCTTGATATTGCGATGTATATCTAAGTCTTGAAACCAATATGAGATAGCTAGTCATTGCATAATTTGATCAAATGATAGAGGCACTCTTTATTAGCCACTTTTTAATCCTCTTTTACCTACCTTATATATGTTTCCTTTGCTTGTAACCACTTTGAGCCTTATAGCCTATTCTTGTAACTCCACAAAATCTATCCTAGCTAATGATTAGCCTTACCTCCTTATCCGGGAATTAGGACTTAGTGATTGGTAGAGATTGATATTTGGGGAGTAGAGACCTATGATTGGTTTAAGTGTGGGACACATTTTTGGGTGGGTATTTTATTTTCTCGCCACTTGATCTATTGTAAAAGGTATTTTTGGCTCTTATATTTAAATAAATGCACATGAGATTATGAAAAAGAAAAGAGAGTTCGAAAAAAAAAAGAAAAAAAAAGAATAAATGAATAGTTGTGCATGAGCCAAATTTATCTTTATTTTATGTGAGATATATTGGATATTTTGGGGTTATTGAAGAGTTGTGCCATATTAGATGAGTTTGGAAGTGTTATTATATGATGGAATTGTTTGGATGAGTTGAGTTGGAAATTTAGGAGTCTTTGGTTCCCGGATTTCTAGCACCACATAGCCTAAATGATTCCTACCTTTATGTTCTTACCAAGCCAAGTTACAACCCGGCCGAATGAGTCCTTCTTTGAAGGCCATTGAGTCAAAGTCCTCTTGATGGTTAATGCATGTTTTGACATCTCGGTGAATCGATTAGTGATATTAATTGCAATTTCTATGTAGCTTAATGTCATAAAGGATTGAGTTGAGAGATGTACTTCAAGCCTAAACACATTTGAAAGGGAGTGAAAACACATTATTCCCCTTGAGTGGTTGGATTCTAGTTGCTTTGCCTAAGGTTATCTAAATATATGTGATGATGGTTCAATGCTTGTTCTTATTTGCACTATGCTAAATTGATGTTGTTTTTGACTAAGGCGAAGACTTGAAGGCATGTTAAGGGTTTTGGTCATAGTTTGGTTATTGCTTGAGGACAAGCAAGTCTAAGTATGGGGTGTTTTGATGTCCGCATTTTTAGTCATATTTTGCATCATATTTTCATCTCATTTAAGTCATTTTATTTACTTTTATGTTGGGAAAGTGTGTCGTTTGTGTTAGTTTTTGTATTATTCAAGATATGGAGTCTACACAAGCTTTGGTGGTGTTTTTGTAGGTTTTGAAGCTGATTTGAAGGAGTTTGGACACACTTTATAGCTTAATGAAAAATCATGAAGGCAATGGAGATGCCAAGCAAAAGCAAAAAGTGGTGCAGCTGGAGAAAAGCCTTATTTTCGCCATCCAACACTTCGATTCAAGTTCTGGAGCCTTCATGAGAGTTGTAGTCCTTGAAAAGAGCTTTCCAACGCATATTTATATGCATCAATCGGATAAACGAGGACTCAGGAAATTGCGTTTGAAGTCAGAGTCGAAAAGCTGGAGAAAAACAGAAGTTACTGCATTCAAACAGACCCTCGGCGCCGACACCTCAGACCTCGGCGCCGAGGTATCTGCGAACAGGAGAAGATTTTGCGGGCTGATTTTATCACTTAATGGGCTTTTTAATTAGGATTTTCATCTGAATTTCTTTTAGGATCTTTTAGTTAGATAGACTTGGGATATTTTATCCTTCCTTAGATGGATTTTATTATTTTCCTAAGATAAAATCTCTTTTCCTTAGAGATTAAGTCTTAAATTTTTATCTTTTAAATAAAGGCTATTAGGGGCTGATTTGAAGAGGACGACACAGCGCAGGGCTGCGCGCAGCAGCTGTAGGACGAGTTTTAGGGTTTTTGTTTGGCGTTTGGGCGAAAGCTTGGACGTTTGTTGTTGCGATTGAACGCTTATTTCCAGGTTTTATATTATTGCAAGTTTGGTTTATGTTTTCTTCTCTTAAATTCATGTTTTCCATTGTCATGTTTGAGTAGTTATCTTCCTTCTAGGGTTGGGGTGTGTCCAACAATAGGCACGTGTGTGATGGATGAATCTATAATTGTGTGATGTTTTTATTGTCTTCTACCTATGTGCTTAACCTTTGATGAAAGTTTAAGGAATTCATAGTTGCAATTAAACTTGAAAGAGGAAATTGTTAACTTGATAGTAATTAGGGTTTTCTAATGAAAGTTAAAAGATCCTAATTAAGAGAAGGTAGAAACAAGTAGGTCTTTTATGCGAAAGTGAATGGATTTACTTGTTGATTGATGAAAGTCAATTGTTTGATGATAAAAGCATGACCTTTTATGTGATTCATTGATTTTCCCATGTGTTTGTTGTTGTGGCGATCCTTTGCCTTGGAAGTTTTCTCTTTTATTAATTAAAATTCATATTTTATTCTCTTATCACCACCCATCTCTCTTCCATCTCTTTTGTTAGTTTCAACCCGACAAAGCAACTAAATAAGAAACGCTGACTGTCTCCTGTGGACGATCCTGACTCCCTATGCTATAGCGGGGTCTTGACTACAAATTTATTTGGTCGAGAAACCCTCTCATCACTTGCAAAATTGATAACAAAAGTAAATGTGACCATATTAATCTAATTGAAATGGTAATTAGTTAAGTTAAACAACAATGCAAAGAGAGATACAAGGGATTTTTTTTCCTTTTTCTTTAAAGAGTATTCCTTGAAAGTCATATTTACAGCGAGTTTTTTCAAGCCTTTTGCAATAGATACAGAAGGTAGCAATGATATAATCATAAGAAGTTAAATTAGCAAAGCGAAGGTGCAGTTGGCAAGAGCAGAACAGACGGTAGTAAGCTGAAAAAATACGGTTGATGTGCCATGTCCGGGGGTGTCGATAGCTTGTTGATCCCAAATGATCATGCCCAGTTGCGAAGGTTGATGATCATGAAAGGAGGAAATGGTAGTTATTGCAAATTGTATGGAGTTTAAGCTCCCATGAAGTTGTACTATCTACATAAAAGTAGTTGCTGCTATATACTGGAATTAAAAATGTGTTGATTCTATTATTAAAATTAGTTATTATTAAAGTTAGTTTTTTATAAATGTTTTTTATTATACCGGGACTCCAATCCCATTTAGATTTGATTATGCTTCTCTGAGAAAAGGAGTATGTGATATATCTTTGTGAAATGGGTTAGAGCATCCGCATTGGTTTCGGTTTCTACGGTTTCTTAACTATCATTTATCACTTTCTCTCTCCTTAAAAAACTCAACTCAATTTCAACTCACATCCATACAACCCATTTTAATACTATACCTATTTGATTTAACAATTAAATTAATTGAGTAACCTCAACATTTTTTCCTCTCTCTCCTTTTCTCACTCCCAATAGTACATTATGGACCCACCATCACCTCTTCTGGGGTTTCCGGAGTTTCTTATTGAGTTGATAGGTAATAAACTATCAACATCATTTTTTAAACTATTCATCCCACCCCTCTTTATTTAATTATTTTTCAGAAATTTCGCCTGGTACCCCTGAGGTTAGGCCTTTTTCACGTGGTGTACCAAAGTTTATGATATTTCACATGGTACCCCTAAGCTTTTCATTTTTTTCGCGGCGTGCCCCTCCGTTAAAATTATAAACGTTTTCAGTTAATTTTAAGAGACGTTTTCAGTAGAACCAGACCGACGAAGCCTTTGTGAGATGCTTTCCTCTTCGCGACTCAGAGCACGACGCAGACGAAGGGAGACGCCGACGAGCCGACGAGGTGAAGCACCTAGTGATGCTGACTGTCGGAATAAGTTCTCTTCCATCCCTCCTCATCGGATTATGAGATTTAGGGTTTTTTTTTCCGAATGGAGCGTTTTTGGTTGGATTGCAGATGGAGGCTCTTGGGGGTTGGATTTATGGATCATTTTTTGTGAATCTCATTCCATTTGTGTCATAGTTATTTCGAATTGGGGGTTTAAGGATTAGATTTCGGTTTGAGGGATTATTGGTTGGGATTTTGAACTGGAAAGTACAAGTGCTAAACTTCTGCATGATGTAAACACCCCGATGACAATTTAAAAACATTGTCTGCTGTTTGTTTTGGGTAATTGTTCTGATTTTTCTATGTTTAAAATTTAGATTTTACAGATTTGGGATTAATTCAATGTTTATAGAATTGGGGAATTTTATCCTTGGGGGTTAATCTGTTGATTTGGGATTAAATCAAGGATATCAGCTGGAGCTTACATCCAATCCAAAATTCCCCCCTTTGAGCAATACAGATTACAGAGAACCCAACTTAATTGCACACAAAGGGACAAAGGAAAAGCAATAAGGTCTTATCTATTTGATCCTAAGATGTTTTCTGTCAGTTAGAGAAAACCTTTTTGTTGTCAATGTGGATCATTGATGTGTAATTTGTGGTCATGTTTGTATATACATGTCATCATATTTTTGTGCTCCATTTCTATGCAACAAATTTGTGTGCTCCAATCCTTTGTAAAAATCCTTTTCCTTGTTTGGTATATGAGTATATGGTTATCAACTTGATATACACATATCTCCCCTCCTTTGTAAGACCCGGGGTCTTAAGAGGCACCAGCCCATGCCACCTAGCCCTCTCAGGTCCGTTGTCCTCACTTGGAGCCTGAAAAGGAAGAGCTCTTGTAACATGGGTAGGGCTTGAATCACTTATAAATCACTCCTAACATCCTTATGATATCCGATGTGGGACGGGGGTGTTACAATCTCCCCCACTTAAAGCACTGACGACCCCGTCAGGCCTAAGGACTGCCCTCCGGGAGGAGCATACCCGAGCATACTCTGGGGTGTTACAATCTCCCCCACTTAAAGCACTGACGACCCCGTCAGGCCCAAGGACTGCCCTCCGGGAGGAGCATACCCGAGCATACTGTCAGAGTACCTCCGAGCCCGGAGTCGGCTCTGATACCATCTGTAAGACCCGGGGTCTTAAGAGGCGCCAGCCCATGCCACCTAGCCCTCTCAGGTCGGTTGTCCTCACTTGGAGCCTGAAAAGGAAGAGCTCTTGTAACATGGGTAGGGCTTGAATCACTTATAAATCACTCCTAACATCCTTATGATATCCGATGTGGGACGGGGGTGTTACATCCTTTGTAAAAATCCACAATCTCATATACTAAAAAAACCAGGGATATCAACTTCTTCTTTCTTCTTCGTCTCTTCTCCGGATGGAGCGTTCCATCGCTTCTTTGCTTTTCTTCTTCATCTCTTCTTCTCAAGCTAACAAGGTATACTCTTCATTCCTATTTGTTATTGGCATTGGCATCCCTAATGAAGGAGGCTTCAATTTTTTTTAAATTTTGTTGAATATATATTGAATGTTGTTGAAAGTTTCTGAATGTGGAATACATCCTATTGGATTTCTATTCACCAAAGTTATACACAAGCTTTACTCCCATCTCGAAAAATAAACAAACAATTAGTTGGATTTAGTTCTCCTAGTTCAAATGAATACATGCAAAGTGCTCGCACTATTTGTGCAATTGCACATGGGAGTTGTCTAATTTTAGTCTCTAATTTTATCTTACTAAGCCTATTAGCTCAAATGGTAGAGCGATGTGTTTCGATACAAAGATGTGGGTTCGAATCCCACATAGGCTATCTAGATATTGAGTTTGATTCTATGAATGATAGCAATTAAAAAAGGGGAAAATCACATGCATAAAGTTGAACTTCCAATTAAATTTAGATTAGCCTATGCGGGATTTGAACCCACATCTTTGTGCATGAGCACATCGCTCTACCATTTGAGCTAATAGGCTGAAATGTATTTGAAATTGCGTGTTAAGAGTAACTTTAGAATTCTAATGGGAGAAAGAAAGAAACATATAATCCTGCACAATATGAATATTACTTTTTCTGACAGAAAGTTTGTTAGAATAATAATAACCTCCTTATTTTTAAATATGAGCTATGATAAATACACAACTAATCTCTCCTGGATTTTTAGAGCTCCAATTTCATATGGCAGATGACATTTTGAAACTTCATTTATATATATGCATTTGGTCTTTTTTTTTACTGGAATGATAATTTGCTGTTTGATTTAAGCTACTATTTAGGCCTATTCATTCCATCCCTAAAGCTACAAATAACTTTTGGAACCAATAAAATCTAGCCAGCAAGTTGTTGTTGCTTTTTGTCTACCAAATTGAGCAAATAAGATGATTTCACAGCATACACATGATGTACAACATATTTGCCCAAGTTGAGAGTTATCAGATTATTTTTCTTTGTTTTCAAGAGGTAAGGTGAAAATGACAGTATCAATCCTTTTGAAGACAGTAGACAGATATATATACACATGAACCGAGTTAGCAAAGAACAAAGATAGGAGTAAGATGAATTAATATCCCTCTCGGCAGAGCTACTTGACTACTACTAAGAGAATCACCCATTTAAGTTGCAAAATCCCAATTCTTGAAGAAATATCCATCAGCAAAGCCCCACAATCAGCAAACTCCCAAACTCACCTCCATTAAAGTATTATTCGACACAATCTCGGCTCTCAAATATAGAGCAAAAACTTGTACTCTAATCTTACTACCATCATCAAAGAACACCAAAAACCATTCTTCGGTATCAAAAGGCGATTCAACCGGTGGATCCCCAAATTCTAATAATTTAAAACATAAATTGCAGCAATAGTAACTCAGTATAAAAATTAGTAAGAAACGTATGACAACAGGAAGATTTTCGAAAACAAGCAACACATTAATCATAGACTAGAACGGTGCACAGACACATATTTTCGAAAACACACGGACAAATTTTTCACAAACTCGAATTGCAACCCAATTCAAAACTCAAACTTAAAAATTTAAGATAGCAACTCCAATCCACTCTAAACCCTAATTTAATAGCAAGTTAGCAACCCTAATTCACATTACATAATTACCAACCAACTATAGAAATCGAGTAATTCAAAACCAATTACACTTGTAAACCCTAATTTTCGGAGTGGGGTTCGAAATATCGACATACGTGGCATCACCATCAGGAGGAGTCCGGTGCGGCCTGCAGCTCCAGTCAACGTCGTCGGCCGGCGTGTTCACCTTCCTCTTTCTTCCTCACGACGACCTGTTCCTTTCTTCCTCCTCCTATGTATCGCCTTACGCTTTCTCTGTTCGATCCTTCTTTCTTTTGTTTTTTAATTTTTTTAACGGAAATTAACGCCTGTTGTTACTTTAACTTGACAAGGGCACGAGGTGAAATTTTTTATAAACTCAGGGGCATCGGGCGAAATAGTCTAAACTTTTGTACACCGCGTGAAATACCCCTTATCTCAAGGGTACCACGCGAAATTTCCGATTATATTTTTTTGTCTTAAAACCCCTTAAGAAACCCCCAATGTGGATTGTCTTAGTTTTGGAACGAATACAGTGAGGATATTGTAGAAAATGGTAATCAAAGGAGTTAATAAGGAGCTGCATAGATTCTTCATTACAGGGATAATATCATTACAAGGCAGTGACCCCAAAAAGTACTTTTGGTTTCGCCAAGCATTTAGAGTATTGAGGATCTTGGATTGTATTTTGAAGACATCGATCGGAGCACCGAACACATATCCAAAGAGGATAAAGTCAGCTTGGATTTTGTAGTTGGTTTTGAATTTGGTGAGTTGAGAGTAGAATGTTGGGACGTCCAATTTCCGTTTGCCTTTATTGCTATTGGGCGACTTGGAGGGAGTGTTTTGAGGTTGGGTTTCGCAAGATTGCTTCCCAGTAGATGGTGAGTTTGGTTTGGGTTAAGGGCACTATTCACAAAGGAACACAAAGTCCCCTTATATATATTATCATAGCCAAAAATAGATAGCACATATGTTTTTTATATTAAGAGAAGATTGAGATTGAATAGTTGAAATCAGAAGAAGAGAGAGTTTGATGTGTGTTGTATCTTGGGTAGTAAATGTGTATATAGTTAAAGATGTATAAGGAGCAAGATGAGGATGAGGTGTTAAAGAGTGGAAGATGCAGAGACCAAGAGAGATCATACCTCAATCGTGAACAAGGATCATTTGAGGGATGCCGAACAATGGATTTTGGGCGTCCAACAAAGAACGGAAGATAGCATAAAGGTGGATTGAAACTCGATGAAACCAACACGAACACGGCCAAGGGACAGACCGAGGGAGATTAGGGTGCCAGAGAAGGGCCTGAAAATTATGGGAGAGCAGCGGAGAGCCCCAAACACAAATTCTTTGATGAAGAGTCTTGTTTGTATGCATGAACTTAGTACTCGTAAAGAAGGAAGTGTGAGATGATATAGCAATTTTTGTTCCAACAGGTCGAGCCGTCCATGGGTGAGACGAAGCAAGGTGCAAGCAGAAGACACATCGGGAATGAGAGGGGGGAAGAAAACAATATATTTGTGAGAGGAGACATGATTGGAGGGGATGAGGATGGAGTTCCAGATCCAGTACCAAAGGGGTTGTTTGGTACTTGGATTGAAGGGAATTAGGATGATTAAACCAACTGAAATTGATAGGTTTTTTCTCAGGAGAAGCGTATGGGTTGAAGATTGGGGGCGCGTGAGTTGGCGTGTAGTTTTTCAAGGTGAGGGGTGTGGGTTTCATTTTCACTTTCTATCTCTCTTTAAAATTTGATAGAAAAGACAAAAAAAAACACTCATTTTTAAATTTTAAGTGCCATATTTTTATCTACAACTAGAGTTGGCAAAAACCGAACTGAACCCGAAAACCTAACCCGGTCGACCAGGAACCGATTGTTCTGAACACCGACCCAATCCGGCCCATTTTGGACTCGAAATCCAAATAACTGATAACCGAAACTCACCCAAATCCGAATGAACCGAACCTGATTCAATCGAAACTCATTAAGACCTGAACCCGTTATAATTGAAACCTGAAATAACCCGAACTTTAAGATACATTCTAGTAAATTTTTTAAAATGAATGTTGAAATAATGAAAACTTGAGACAATCAAAACCCGAAATAACTGAAACCCGAGACAACCGAAATCCAAAATAACCGAAACCCGAGACAATCGAAACCCGAATAACTGAAACCCGATACAACTGAAACCCGAACCCGACCCAACCAAATGACCAAATTATTAGACATTACCCGAAATCTGAATGACCCGAAACCTGACTAACCGAACCTGAACCCGACCCGACCCGCCCGATTGCCACCTCTATCTACAACATGTTAAATATATGGGTAACAAAAATATATTTGTGCAAATGGAATGTTGGATTGGTATTTTTATGTAAAACCGCAAATTGTTAATTTGTTGAAATTAGATCACATAAATTTGAATATAAAATTCATGGTAAACTTAAACAAATTTTCAACCTTCAAAAAATAATACGAAGTAATTAATAATTATATTCCTCCTCTACGATGATCCCACTCTTTTTTTTTTAAGAACAAAACCCTCACTTAAAAATTTAACTGTCAAAACTCATAAGATCCAAACCTTAATATGTTAACATCCTCCTCATCAGCCGATAAAATGGTACTATTAATAATTACAATTTACCAATGAAGCAAACGTTTTCGAGTCTGCGTAGTTTTCCCCTGTGAAATCATAGATTTTTCCCTTATCCAACAAATAAAATTCACTTTATCCGAATAAAAAAACAAAAAGGAAACATTTTTTTTTTTTCGGTTTTTATTTTTGCAGGGAGGGGAAGAGAGAGAGAATGTGTGTAGTACATAGCAGGTGTACTTTAGTTGGAGGCGAAGTTGCTACGACTACGAGCAAGAGCAACTACCTGAGCAGACATGGGCTAACCCGCCCGGCCCGCCCAACCCGCCCTGTAAAATATGCGGGCTTGGGTAAGGTAATTGGCCCAAGCGGGCCGACAGGCCCGACCCGATTGGCCCATAGAGCCGGGTTTGGGCTAAGGGTTAAGCCCAAGCGGGCCGGCAGGCCCGGCCCGCCTATATATATATATTACTTATTTTTATTTTTATATATATGTATTAAAATACTACGGAGTATATATATTGATTATATAATATCTAAACTTTTACATCTATTAATTTATAAATACTAATAGTATTTACATCGCATATAAATTAAGAAATACAATAGTACTAAATATATTATTTTCAAAAAAAATTCATTAAAATGAACCTACATAAAGATTATAGTGTGTAATTTCACATTTGTGTAACTTGTATACCTTTGTTTTGTATAAAATTTCAATCTTTGGAGACACTTAGCAAATTTGTGTAGTTTGAGATCAAACGTAAAAATAATAAAATAAAAATAATATTTTACGAAATTATAATGGGCGGTCCGGTGGGCTACCCGGCCCGCCTATGTGGGCGGGCTTGAGCAAGAGAGTTGGTCCAAAAACCGGGCCTAGCCTGGCCCGTTAAAGTGGGCCAAGATATTCTCATAGGCCCGGTCCAAGCCCGCCCAAGCCCGCTCATGCTCAGGTCTACGAGCAACCCATCCGATGACGAAGATCATCATCTGACGGTCAATCCTCTACTCGTCCCTCTGGTGTCCGGTCAATTTCAATCCATCTTCTTCTTTGGTTGTTATACTATCCATTTGATGTTTATCAGATTCCTTGTCGTCGCTCCACTTTTGATCGGTGTTTGCGATAATTTCGAAGGATGAGCCACCGTAAGAGGGCTAGATTGGGCTACTGCAAGCCAGTTGTCGACGTTTGGCGGCGGGAGGTCGGACAACTTCCCCCTCGAATTTTCGCTCATCGATTTGCCGCCTCTGAGGTTCCATTTTCTGCAACCCTAGTTTGTATGCCCTTATTTTTCTTTTATGATTCTACCTGTTCACTTTTGCTTTGGTGTTTCTAGTGTTTGGGTTCGGATCGCCGTTAGGTTTGCTGATATCTCCGTCTATGTTATTCAAGGAAATAAACAATTAAAATAAAATCAATTTCAGAATTGCGAAAACTTGAATTATCATTAATCCAGCTTTTAAAATAGATTTTAATCCAATTCCAGGATTTTATACTAAAAATAGTAATTTTTTTTCAAAAAGATTGCCTGATTGATATTTTCAATTTTTGCTATGTTTTTGGCACTAATGGTCGGTTCAACCAGTCCTGGTCGGACAATCCAACTCAAATCTATTGTGACAAAATCTGGCAGCTGCACCAGCTGCCATTGCTCTGCCCTGGCTTGCCATCACTGTGGAAGTTATTGGTCAGTGGTGGTGCAGGCATGCTGTTAGGGAAGGGACAGTGGTTTCGGAGCACTGCTACCTACCTCGAAGTTTGATTCACATAGAATTTTAAGCACTCAAACCATGTTATGACTGTACACACCGTAGCATCGTAAACTAAAAACCACACGAAGTATCATGAAATTAAACTGCAAAAACCATTTCTCGTTTTGGCTGACTAAATGGTTTTTTTTTTTGGAGCTTTCAACAACTCACATAAACTGATCAAAGATCTGCAAAGCTTTCACATGAATCAAACAAGGAAACACAGATTTTCACTGCATAAACAAGAACTGAGCACCAATTTATTAACTTCATCATTCTATTTAGTCAATATGTTGAAAGTAGTTTAGTGTTTTATTTATGCATGCTCAAGTCCAATTATCCCGGCTTATTTAAACTACCTAATCTGCTAATCATGCTTGCCTCTCTAGCTGGGAGAAGTCAGGTAAAGGTAGAAGTATACTAGTGAATAAGAACTTGAAGTGAATAAAGACAGGTCCTCTTCCCTGTTGTTTGCGTAGAAAAAGGAACTCTCTATAGAGGCAGGGGATCAGTGAGCGGAACTCGTCGAAATGACTGCATTAGCCTGTCTGTTTTACTGATAAAACTGAGATGAAATCATCAAATTAATAATCAGTTACAATTACAATTAATCTAAATATCAAATGGAATTTGTGGAAATTTATGCCAACAACGCATTTCTATTGAAATGTGATTGATGCAAATGAATTCAACTAGAAAAACCACACATTTCAGGAGTAACAAAGCCCATATTTAGTCAGTTCAACACTTGGGTTAGCTTATTTTAACCCATAGTTTCCGGTCATTGATAAAGAGTGTAATGGAGAGGTGAGGGTAGGAGAGGGAAAAGTGAGAGAAAATAGGGCTCGTAATTGTAAGATTATATTCAAGGCTGTTTCTGTCCGATAAAAAGCAGCGGGTCAGACATTTGGTAATAGGCATTACCCCGTTAGATGGCAGGTAACGCCCTCAAATAAAACTACCCTTTATTTTAAATTGGAGAACAAATCACCTGTTAAATCCATTCATTAAAAACGTAACACCTTTTCTCCATTACTTATTTAAGAGCTCACTTAACTTACTAGATGAAGACCAAGTAATGAATAAATAAATAAATAAATAAATAAGAAAGCAAGTGTGTAAAGGAAAATAATGTATTGGATCTTATATTGAAAATGATTTGTAAATGATTTTTCAACCATCAACGTGCCTGTCTCTTGCTGCACCATGGTTTTTCCGCAGGGAAGAAGAAAATAGATTTCTTTTAACACTTTAGATCTTATTAAATGGTCAGATTAGTATTTTTACTTATTTCTAGTTCTCATTAAAACATGGGCATTAGTCTTTATTTAATATTCTAAGAATACTTTTTATAGGTCAGAACTTAGAAGTGGGTGGTAGGATTTCAGTTTGTGATTTTAAGGGTTTTTTTTGTTAAATCTAAAATTCAAGGCAAGGGTAGGTGTATTAAAAACAACCAAAGTGAGGGGTGGTTTCTGCCCAATAACCCTAATTGAAATTGTTTGATGCTATATTTTTTAATTGAAGTATTTTGCTGAGATTTTTTATTTTTGGTAATGGATGCATGAATAATTTTGGAAGGGCTTGAACATCCTTTAGATAATTTGTCTTAATGTCTCCTAGATCATTGACTATATATTGCCCAAGTAGATTTGGTTTAATGGACTCATGCACTTCCATTGCAGGACCTTGTTCTTAGATTGGATGTCTTAAGGAAACTGGAAAAGCACAGGGGGTGTGTCAACACTGTCAGTTTCAATGCAGTTGGTGATATTCTGGTATCAGGATCAGATGACAGGAAGGTGATATTATGGGATTGGGAGACTGGACGCATCAAACTTTCATTTCATTCCGGTCATAGTGGAAATGTGTTCCAGGCGAAAATCATGCCTTATAGTGATGACTGCAGTATTGTTACTTGTGGGGCTGATGGACGGGTAAATCCTTAACTCTTTCATCTTTGATGGTTGTTCTTTGACAGTGGTGCAGCCTGCACCATCCAGTGTAGGGGGATGGAAAAAAATTCAGGCTTTTTTTTATTCTTGTTTTTATATCAGGTTTTAAAAAAAAATTAAAGTATATTGAAAAAATGCCTAAAATCGTGGTGTAAAATACACCAATTTTTTATTATAAAACTAGTGGAGCATGGCCATTGCACGAGACATGTAATTTAGTGAACATGTCCAATCCATTAATGGTAATTTGATTTATAGAGTATTTGATTTACATGTTATTTATTTAAAAGTAATCAAACTTTTTTTAATCCGGAAAGTAATCAAACTTTTATCACACATGTGCGTTTCGTCTGAATTTAAGTTAGGTGACATAATTTTATAATTTTCTCAAAAAAAATTCAACTTTTTTATAGTTCTATTAAGAACCAAAAGAGTTTAAAATTTTTGTTTTCAATTATTTTATTTTTCATTACTTTTCATTAATTAAGAACCAATGTGTGAGTGCACTTGCTTCATAATGTGTGAGTGCACTTGCTACATAATCTGTGGGTGCACTTGCTTTTAAATTCATCATTCATTATAAATATTTTTTCTTGAGAAAAAAGAAAAATATATATTTTTAGAATTATACACTAACTAATAACTCTTATATGTTGTTATAAAAAAAATAATTGATATTCAAAAGCAACCAAAAAAACAATAATCTAATTTTTTAAAGCGTAATCAACACATTTGTATCATTTTCATTCTCCTTCAGCCATTTTTGTTGTCAATTGAAAGCCTTGTTAATATGTTTGAAAGCTATTCTACAAAAAAAACTATTAAGATTGTACCTAAGCTGAATATCCCTAAGCAAATTAAGGTTTTTTGAAGATTCTATTGAGATGATGCAGGATGGAAAAAGAATGAATTTTTAACTAACCATTAAATATATATTGTTGAACAATAATTGTGATTGCTAGATTTTTAATATTTAATAAGATTGAGGATTTTTTTTTTAAAACTAATTATATAGCATGTGAAACTACTAAAGTTCATATGCCATTCTACATCACTTGTGCAAATAATTTTTAGGGAACCAATTTAGAGTAAGATACTACAATCCAATAGGAAAACTAATAAGATGATAACACAACACAACATCATAAATAATTCAACATAGTTTGTGCAGAATAATTTATAGAAAACCAAATTATAATAAGATACTACAATCAAATAGGAAAATTAATAAGATGATAACATAATAGAACATAATAACATATTTGAATATTGCCTTTATTTTCTAGTAAAAAAATCAAATCCATATATGTAATGATTCATAATTACAACAATTCCTCTTCCTTCTACCTATCAAGGAACCACACACAAAAATACTACTCCCTTCGTTAAGAATAGCATGTTTTTTGAGGGAGAGAATCTTGTTAAGAAAATCATTTTATGTATTTTGGTGTCCATTTTCTGAAATTACCCTTGTAATTATTAGAGAAATGGTAGTTGTGGTTTTCGAGAAAGTGAAAAAGTAGAGTAATAGCCCCGGTCGGGGTGGCCCAGGGGTGTGGAGCAAGTGGGGGGTAAGGAGACCCCGGGCTCGATCCCTGTCTTTGCTCCTTTCCTTGGGTAAAAATCCAACGTTTGCCTTGCTCCTTACCAATGGGTCAAGTCGGTCGGCGCAAGCCGGTTTACCTTTACATAGTACGTGGCTCTTGCCGGCTGGGTAATGTGCTCGGCGTTTACCACCGAAGGTGGTTCCTCGTCATAAAAAAAATAGAGTAGTAATTAGGATTATGAGTGTATTTTTATTTGTTTTTTTTTTTAAAAGTGTGCAATCTCCAAAATGACACATTTTAATTAATGGATGAAGTATAAAGTACAACACAGATGGATAATATAAATTGCATATTATGGAGTACAACACTTCTTGGAGACTATGGTAAAAAAAAACCCAATTCATTACGTACAAATTGTCATCATCTGACTACAACTTGGAGAAAGACTTTGATATGGCCCGATTGAGTCTAAAGTGTTCTATCAATGCAAAATAACCGGTGAAAATGTGAGACAATTATCCGCATGGATACTTGTGAAGTAAACACTACATTTCTCGGGTAAAATGTGTGACAAATTATAATGAACCACCAAAAAAAACATATTAACTTGTTCATAAAATGAGCCATAACTTAAAGTAGTAGAAACTTTACCTAAATAGCTTACATTAGCAAATGTAATTTTAAATTTGATAATTTATAAACCGGTATATATAATTATAATATTTGGCACATATATTGTTTTTCAATTCAATTATATTGATAAATAACTATACTTTTCATGTGTCTTCGTTTATTTTTTTCAATATTAAATTTTATGTGGTTATTTGTGTTTGATTTAATTACTTTTTATATAAATTAACTATTAAATGAAATAGATGTGTGTAATAAATTTGAACTTCTAACATCTAGATTGAAATATTAACCCTTTACCATACGTAGGGTATCTATGGTGTTCAAGAAAGGACTTGTTTCTATCCTGTATTGTGTCTACTTGCAGGTTAGACATGCGAAAATCCTCAGTGGTGGTGGTGTGGAGACCTCATTATTGGGATCACACGATGGGCGTGCTCATAAATTAGCTATTGAGCCAGGGAGCCCACATATATTTTATACTTGTGGAGAGGATGGAATTGTGCAACATGTAAGTTATAATTTTTTCTTTTTTATTTTAATGAGGTCTATAAGTAAGTGCCAATTTAAGTTTTGCATTGTGGTTTCTGAAAGGCACAACCAAATTGGTTTCTGAATCATAAATAATCCATCACTCTGATCCCTTTTTTTTTTGTTGGTGACCTGAAACTGAAATGCATGATGCAGCTTGTATAAAGGAAGCCCTGGAGATATAAATTATAGGCTTTCCTTTTTACCATTATTGACGATCATTAAATGAGTTGAATGAAAACGTGCTTTGGGTTGGTCTTATAATTTCATGCTTTTGGTAATTGTTTGCAATGATTATGGTATCTAACGCTCTTAGTGTAGATTTTTGCTTAGATGATGGATTATTTCATGGAAGCTTCTAAATACATGTTAATAGAGGTGGTTGTAGATTCTAATTCTCCATGTCACTATGTTTTTTGAGCTTGCTGCTGAAATTCTTGTTAATGCAGTTTGATCTGAGAACTAAAGCTGATACGAAACTTTTCACATGTCGCTTAATTGATGATCGGAGGAGTTATAGGCCTGCTAACCAATTGAATGCAATCACAATCGATCCTAGGAACCCTAATCTATTTGCAATTGGAGGGATTGATGAGTATGCTCGTCTTTATGACATACGCAAGTTTAAGTGGGATGGGACGAATGATATTGATCAACCTGTGGACTTTTTTTGTCCCCAACATTTGATTGGTGATGAGCAAGTTGAAATAACAGGATTGGCATTTTCGCATTTAAGTGAGCTTTTAGTATCATACAATGATGAGAACATCTACCTCTTTGAAAAAGATATGGGATTGGGTCCTGATCGTTTGTGCTTATCACCATCACCCATGCACGATGGTTCTTGTGATCCGAACAATGATACAGAGACATCTCATGCTAATATTGGCACTAGAGAAAGTCAATGCCCCCAAGTGTACAAGGGTCATAGGAATTCCGAGACTGTAAAGGGTGTGGGCTTCTTTGGGCCTAGATGTGAGTACGTTGTTAGTGGATCCGATTGTGGCCACATATTTATTTGGAAGAAGAAAGGTGGGGAGCTAATTCGTGTCATGGAAGCTGATAAGGATGTGGTTAATTGTATTGAACCCCATCCTCATACTACCATGTTGGCCAGTAGTGGAATCGACCATGACATCAAGATATGGACTCCTAAGGCTGAACATAAAGCTACTTTGCCTCCAAATATTGAGCAGGTAATTCACTTCTTTCATGAAATGAACTTGCCTCATAGTTTGATATTTAATTTCTTTTGGGTAATCTAGGTCATTAATTATTTTTTTAATGGGCTTTCACTGATCTTTGCATGAACTAGAATCTTACTACCTCCTTTCGCCAAAACATGTCATTAAATATACTGTTATATGGTTATACCCTCATTTATGACAACTTTTTTTTTTCCTTTCTAAAAAACTATAAGTCTATAACTAGCAACACACAAATAATTACAAGGGCATTTCCGTAAACAAAAGATTTAGTCCCTACAATAACATCTCCTGAACAAAATTAACACTCTATAATGACATGTTTTAGTGAACAAAGGGAGTATAAGATTATTTGACATAGGATGTATTGTTATAAATTAAATTATTAACCATGTTTCAATTTATACAAATCAACTAGAGAATGAAGTCATGTAGTTTACATAGCTTTATTACTTTGAGGTGGAACAACGACTTAACACTCACTTCTACAGTTTTTTGTGAGACTTAGAGCTTCCACATTTGGGGTTTTTAACTCATAAATAAGTAACCTATTATTAAAATAATATCAAAGGGGAAAGGGGTAGAATTGAAATCATCTGCAGCAATCCATGTTGCACTAGGTAGCATTATCCCTTGATTGACCGATTGATTTACTAGTTAAATAGAAAATCTATTTTTATTTATAAATTAATCTATATATAAAAAGTAAATCCGATCATTTATGTACATTTCATCAGTAGTTCATGGGGTCATGCCTTGCAAAAAATTCCATCAGTAGTTCTTGGGGCGTCGCTACTCTGTATATCCATCCCCTTGACTTTGGCCTAAGCTGAAGCTGGAACATAGAAAGCTTTCAACCATTCAGGAATGAAACATTCATCACAATCAGTCATCATATTGCTATTTTTATCATAACATTTGGCAGAATAAGGAGCGATGGGAGTATGGGACAGTTCGTTGCTAACAAACCCTTAAATACTCACATTGTAAAAAAAAAAATTCTCTTTTAAGCCATTTATTTTGCCCATACACAATTAAAAAAAACATTTTATATTTTAAATAGTCCCAACTGTTTATTTACCCATTGACACTGATATTGCAATTTGCATATATTATGTGAAGTGAAAAATTTTCTAGGGATGTGGAGGGAAAAGCAAGATGACTTGCTAAAATGATATGACAGATATACAAAAAGATAAAAAGTTGGGGTTTAGAAACCCTGAAGGTGTAAATAATTCATACCTTGATGATGATCGTTGATTATATCAGTGTTTATGGTAATCTTGGGGAGGATTGGGATGGCAACCATTACCATGATGGCTGCTATATTGATCATGATGATGATAACAAAAACAATACGATGATTGATAGTGACTAATGTTTTGTCCCTGAATGGCTGATGATACTGACAGTGCATTGTGGTTACTTTCTGTGTTCCAGCTTCAGCTTAGGCCAAAGTCAAGGGGATGGATATACGGAGGAGCAACGCCCCAAGAACTACTGATGGAATTTTTTGCAAGACATGACCAGAGATCAAGGTCGGAACACAGTCCGCAAGAACCGGTCGAAAGCCGAGCCCTCCTAGAGCTGATACTCAACTTTCGTCGCCAAACCAATGACGAATCTGATGATGGAGGAGTCGAATCTGGCCCAGAGGATTATTTCAGCTGATGTTGCTACAACTCTGCCTCTTATGCCTGCCAAGACCCCATAATATACAAGTAAGAAGTTACTATTTTGGACTGCTAAATATAGCAGTGCACCCTAATAAGGAGATTTCCATCTTACCCTCCAATCTCCATTAGCCTTTTTGAGGATTTGTAGTTTGTGCCATGAGTGTCCTGACTCTGATGCGCTGTAGTTATTGCTCGACTGTGTCGAAACATTTGTTGGGACTTGGGAGTGATGCTCGTTGGATATTTTCCGTCTGTAAATGTTAGCGCAAATGTATGCTTTCACACTAGACCCGAGCAGATCCAACCTGGCCTGTTCGGCCTTGGCTTCACCTTTTAATTCGATCTGAACCTGCTCAAAATTTGTTAAACCCCCGGCGGCTTGGAGTTTCCCCAAGTCGCTTTTGTAGAGGCATGGTAAATGCTGTTCAGTAAAACTATAGATAACTTTCAAAACAAGGTAGTGTTGTTTGGTAAAACTCAAGTATTGGGCTTCAGGAATCAGGTTCAGAATGGGTGAATCTGTAACTTGTAGATTAAAAAAATGGTGTTAGGTTTGTAAATGGGAATGAAATTTTAGAGTTTTCATTGTTTCAACTATGGAATCAGAGCATTGTATCATGAACCACACACATCACCACCTGCCTGTATGTTCTTGTGTGTCCTGCTTCTGCACCCTTGTTCCGAGTTCTGCGCCCTTTTCGACTCTTCTGCTTCATTTAGCTTCCTCTTGATTGGGCTTCTGTGCATTGCTTTCTCTAGTTCTTCGTTGTCGTCGACATCCCTCGCCCTCCCTCCTACTCGTGTTCTTTCTTGCGCAACGGCTACCCTTGATTGCAGGCCACCACCACCTGTCGCAATTTCTCTCATAAGCTGACACAAATGGGGATCTAGAGAGTTTGTGGTATCCAAACCCTCCTACCAAAGGAATCTAGAGAATTTAGGTGGTACCTTATACTCTCCTGCAAAATGAATCTAGAGAATTTAGGAGTATTTTTCTCTTCCAAAAATTAAAAATAAAAAAAAATTGGGTCAACTCTAACCAAAAAATTCGAATCCAAACAAACTTCTCCGCCTCCCTCTCTCAAATTACAACACCAGAAAATTGTATCTAATCGGATCAAAAAAGGAAATATTATCTAAACAAAGCAAACGGTATCCCCGGTAATTATTTTCTTGTCAATAAGCTTGTCAAAATTGTGGATGAAAATAACTCTTTAGAAGTTCAAATTTTTTTTATTCTACTACAAAATGTTCCTTTTTAAAAAAAAAATTATGACTAGTATCGAACATCAATCGAGTATGTTCACAATTCTTAACTGATCGGAATTTATCATTTGTACATCCAGAGGCGGATCCAAACGGGGACCCTCATCCGACGAACCTCATATATGTATTCTCTTCGTCGATAGGTTCATTTTGATATATAGTATGCATTGATCCGATATCGAGTAAATGTTTGAAAATTGAAGGAACATTAATCACTTTAAATCTTATTTAAATAACCCATAATGCTTTTATAGTTTATTTAGATTAACATTCCTATACCATAATTTATCTTTAGATCTTTGAAATGAGAGGTTATATTACTCATTTCTACAATTAGGTAAGAAATTACGAAAGTTTAAATGAAGAAAAATGTTAGATTTTCTACTTTGCAAGATAGTAATGATGTTTCTAAAAAGATGATCAAGGTAGGAATTCACAAAGCTTTTGATTTGGTATATCATCTCATCGAGTTGGTTTTAGTGTTGCCGGTTGTAAAAACTATAGTGGAAAAAGCTTTCTCTACTATGAGTATTATCAAACCATATTTGCGCATGCAACAAGATAAGAGATTTTCTCTCTGGGACTTTTGACAGCTAGGTTGAAAAGAATGTTTTCAAGCGCATTGATAATGAGGTTATCATTCAATATTTTTAGGGCTTGAAAACTCATAAAATAGATTTACCCCGTGTCACGTTGAACTATTTTATTATAAAACTCTAATTAGCAATGGAGAATTTTTTGTACTAGTCAACTCTTTTATTTTTATCACTATTTTGTAGTGCTGAAGACGTTATGTGTTGTACCAGTTCGTGTTATTCATAGTTGTTTATCATCGGTGTGCCCCCACCCTCTTCGAGTTCTGACTCCGCCACTGTGTGCATCCATTCACCCAAATAAATCGAGTTGTTCAAGAAAATTTAGCATCATTGTTAAGCAAAAATGTGACATCTAACTCAATTTTTTTTTAATCTAAAATTCACCTTTTCCAATTAAAAGTTCCCAATTTGAACCTTGTAAAGTTGTAAGAGCATCTCTAACTTCTCCGAAATTTCTTAGAAATGAGAAATAAAAAAAATATATTGGAAAAACTCTATTTTTTAAATTCGAATTGAAAAGTTAATTGAAAAGTTAAAATAATTTTTTCAATAGAGTTTTTCCAATAGAGTTAATACTTTATATAGTTTTGAGCTTTTTAAATTCGAATTGAAAAGTTAAAACAATTTTTAATATGTGACGGAGGGAATTTTTTTTATAGCAATCAAGCATGAATCGTCAAAAAAAAATCGAATGTATATTAATAATCAATTATAACATTTTTATACAGTATTTTTTTGAATTTTTTTTATCAATAGTTTTGAACTAAAACTTTTTATGGAACACTAAAAATCACAATGTAATAGGTGCTTTACACTCAACTATTTAGCATAAGAAAAATATATCAAATAATGCAATAGTGCATGGTGTAATGTAATGTCTCTTCTACGTCAAGACGTTGTGGAAGATTATAGGTTTTTCCGTGTTCTCCCTATTCACATATTCATCATGGAGTCTTCCTCGACTTCCTCATTTGTCTGACATTTCGTTGTTTTGTTCGAATAGGCTAGGGTATTTATGTTTTTATTTGTTAGTATGATGATGGTTAGTCCCTTTTTCATTTGTTTCGGCCTATCGATTTACCCAACACACCACGAATCTTTACGTTGATAAAAAAATATATTACACTGTTCATAAAGCATAAACATGACAACAAAGATAAATCACAAATGACATCTTCACTCGATTACATAAAACACAAAAATCGAGCCTAGCGACCTTGTGGTGGGGCATTTGAACCATTAGGAACAAAATAACCTTCAATGATGATAACTTCACAAATAATAGAAAATAGACAGTGTATCTACAATAGCTCCTCAAGTAACTACGTGATTTCAAGACTGTTATGCAGGAGGAACGTCGAGTTCTTAAATACAAATAATAAGATGTAAATGTAAACCGACTCCTAGCCTATCCAAATGATTACAAGACATCCTCCCGTTGTAGTGGAAGGGTAGTCAAGATCGATCCATGAGGAGGCGTGTCAGCGGGATCCTAGTAGCGTTGGAAATCTCACGTCTTGCGTCGACCAGAACCCTCGATTTCGACCTTGGAGCTCGATGTCGACCTCGACTGTCGATCCTTTCTGCAATAGAAGACATGCAGAGACAAAAACAAGCAGTCGATATCGACAGGGGAAGGTCGATATCGATGTTAGCAGACGAAATCGACTGGGTCAAAAGGCTGCCAGTCGACACAGGTGGTCGATATCGACGTTGAAGGGTCGATATCGATGTTCAGTAACTTAGCAGTGATGATCGTCGTCGACTCAGAAAACTATCGACAGAACTCAGTGGTCGATATCGACGTTTGTGGTCGATATCGATGTCTTCTCCTGCAAAGTTGTTAGCTTTTTGTCGGCGAAGAAAGGCCGAAGTCTTTAGGATGGATGAAGATGCGATGAACAGAAATAAACAGAGGTTTTGATGAATATAAACTATGTAAAAGGCAACTTCTAGGATTAGAGTTTACCACAACGTTAACCAATGCATGCGATAAGATAAATAAGATGGACAATTGCGCTATTTCACCCGAGGGACAAGCTTTCGCTGTACACCAACTCTTAGGATTACTCTTGCAAATAAACCTAATTGTCTCTACCAATTTTATGTTTATAACTCAAGTTGTTAGCATGAATCCTTTTTCTTTCGATTAGGACTAAACATAGAATCGTAGGAGATGATATAGACACAACGATATCAACATCTAACACTTACCTCAAGCACGCATGGCTAACGTCGGGCTCACCCCGACCCTAAGAGCTTTGGGGGACTACTCGCACATGTTGAATGTAGACATGCTTTGAATTGAAATAACTTGCATAAATGGAAAACTTTGAATCTTTACAATCTCAACGCCAATTATCGTAAGCGCTTGAAACTTTAAAGCTCAAAACTAAAACTCTAACTTTCTATTGCCTATTGCTATTGTCTTTCTTTCTTGGATGATTCTAACAAACCAGCCCCTATGACTTTATTTATAGGCTACTAATCCTTGCTATCCAAGAATTGTAACTTCTATCTAAACTATGAACTCTATCCAAACAATTAGGATAGATCTTTTATTTTGATAAAACTTTAAACAACTTGATAAAACTTAAAGATAAAGAAATCATCAGCTGCTATCTATCTAAAAGTACAAGATAATTCGTGGCCTTGAGGATAGAATTCATAATCCGAGTCTCGAAATCGAATCTATCTTCTGTCGAGATAAGGTCGATATCGATGTTGGAGGTCGATATCGATGTCTCTGTTCCTGCTCGACTTGTCCATCTCCACTCGATGTCTATGTTGAGGTCGATATCGATGTGGAAGGTCGATATCTACCTCTGCTCAGCTTCACTTGGCTTCTTCGTTTTGACTCTGATTTCGCTCGGATTCCTGCATGGTTAGCTCAAAAACTTGTGCAGACCCTATTTCTTGTACTTTAGCCCATTCTTACATAAGTTTATATTCTTTTGAACCTTTTCTTTGGAAATCGAATGAAATATGAAGTCAAAAGATGCAATAAAAGGAGATATAAATATGTACATCAAAACACCCCATACTTAGACTTGCTTGTCCTCAAGCAATAACCAAGCAATAACCAATACCTACAACAAACCCTTCAAGTCTTCGCCCTTGTCAAAAGCAACATCATAAGCGGTAGCAAAGCAAAGCAAGTGAATTTAACGTCATAGCACATATTTAGGTGATCCATAGGCATATGCAATTTTTGATCCAACGTCACAGGGATAATGTGTTTGCACTCAACTCTCATGTGTTTAGGCTATGAAGATCAACTCTCAACTCAATTCCATACACAATCTCATAAACATTGCAATTTATTAAAATCCACTTCGCAACCAATTATGAAAATGCAATAAGAACCATTAGGAGGACTTTCGCTCAATGGAAGACTTCAAAGAAGACTCCATTCGGCGGGGTTGTAATGGGGCTTGGTATGAAATAAAGGGTATGAAATTATTTGGCTATGTGGTGCTTTTATAATTCGGGAATCAAGACTCCTAAATCTCAACACTTGCAATATCCAAACCATAACTCTTCAATGTTGCTCTTTCCAAGCTCTATTCTCCATAATGCTCTTTCTCAACTCATCTTTCCATAATATGCTCTAAAGATGCACTAAAAGATGTAAACCATACTATCAACCCTTCTTTCAAACTCGAATATGCCTCTCAAAAATATAACACTTGTATGAAATAAATAAAGGACTTAAGGATTTTGGCTCATGCACTACGTATATACATCTCTTTTTTTTCCTTTTTGACGAAAATGATAAATAATACTAAAAAAAACATGTGCATTTATATGTTGAGCCAAAAATTCTTTTACAAAATATGACAAAATGTAAATATGCACTAACTCATAATTTCCTTGCTCAAAACTGGACAATATGCACTTTTCTTTCCACAAGGTATTAGTCCAGCCAATCTAAGTCTCAATTCCCAAATGGAGGTCAGGCTCAATTCGGCTAGGGATAATTTTGTGGATTTTGCAATTTCAGGCTCAGGCTAATTTTCCGGCTTCAAGCAGAGATAATGCAGGGTAGGTAAAGAGAGGATAAAAATGGCTTAAAAGATGCCTCCATCATTTAATTCTCGTAAACATAAACATATTTATGCATTGGCTTTGAATAACTATCACAACATTTAGAGATGCATAGGAAGAGTAAATTCACTCAAGAAAGCGGAGGGATTTTTGATGTTCTCCCTATAGGCCAAAATTCTCACTAGGATAATTTTTGTTGGATTTGATTTTTAGCCTAGGATCATATGTGCTCAATTTCATCACAAGTTCGCAATCTACATAAAAATTTTAAGGACTTAGGCTAAACCATCCAAATATGCCATATGATTTACATGATCAAGTCAGCTATTGAGTTTTCATCATAGGACATCTAAGTAGGCTTTAAAACAAACTTAATAAGCATGCATTTTTTTGTATTTTTGACATTTTTCTATTTTTTTGTATTTTTTGACATTTTATAAAAGTAAAACTAAGAACAAAATTTTAAACATGAATGTAATGAAGAAGAAAACCAAGTTATGACCATAAGACATGTTTTTCCCCCACCCCATACTTAAAATATACAGTGTCCTCACTTTATTAAAAAGAAGAACAAGGGTAGAGAGAAACTCACAGCGCAACCTGTGGATTCAGGTCGATTTCCAAGTTAGGTCGATGCCAGAAGTCGATATCTATGTCAGTGGTCGATGTCGACTGCATCTGTCGAAGTCGAGGAAGAAAATAAAGACAAGGGCTGCCTGATGATGGTCGATATCGATGATTATGGTCGATATCGACCTCTGCTTTTTGCTCCTGAGTCCTCGATGTCGACTCTAGGAGGTGGCTTGACCCTGGGGGGGTCGATTTCGACTGGCCTGGTCAATTTCGACTGCCTCTGTAGAAGCTTCTGTTCTTCTTCGTCGTTTCTTTTGCTTGATAACCTGAAATCTTTGTTAGAAGTATAGATAAAGCCACGAATTATCTCAGTTTCAAAATTTTAAAAATCCTAAAAACCATCTATGAAAAAAAAAATCAAGTTTTATGTACAAGCTCTAGATTTTTGAGTCGCTAGGCCGACTTCTTCGTCAATGCTTTATGAGCCTTTAACGCATGGACCCTTTGAGCTCGAGCATTCTCCTGGGTCATCTAGGTCCTTTTGATAGTATCTAAGTTCGGCGACCAAGGCTTCTTCATTGATAGGTTCTTCTTTGCACTAGTACAAACATACCCTTTCATGACGTTTAAAAAAGGCCATAAAAGTCATACCATGGCGTTTTTAAACGTCATGCTCAAACACCCTTGAAGGTGACGCCGTGCTTTTGGACAATATTTTATTGCGTTTTTCAAATGTCATGTTCTTTTTGTATAATACTATTAACAACCCATATCTACACAATCCATGGCGTTTTTCAAACGCTATGGAAATTTACTTATTTAAAAAAAAAATTAATGAATTAAATACATTGCCGTGGCTCTCAAAACCAAGACCCTTCTTAATACAAAATTTTAGTTCTATCGTACTAACTATGCAAATTAATGCAAATATTTATCATCCTTTGATATGCAAAATCCCATCAGTCACACCTGATTTCTGCAATAAAGCTTAGCTGCTATTGTGGCCTTGTTCTTGAATTCTTGTTTTGTTGGCCTACAACCTCTTCACAACTACTTGTTGTCCATTTGGTAAAGTTGCCTGTAAAAATGGAAGAATCTAATACGTTTGATATACTCCACACTTGAGCTAGCGATCAACACTGAAAAATGAAACTAGAGACTCTCACCTTGGAGACATTACCAAATCCACCTTCTTTGATTTTATTTTCATCACAGAAGAAGTTTGATGTAGCTTCAAGTTTCAGAGTCATATTGCAAGGAGTCCGTAGTGGATAAATCACCAATTGCCCAAAACAAAAAAACAGAGAACGATCGACACTGAAAAAGACCATGATCAACAAACATACATTATTTTGTGATTCAAAGATGGATCCTATGATTTTCTAAATTCGATCATTGTTTTAGGAAGTTGATTAAGGTGGCTGATAAAACAGTTAACTTGAGTTCCTAATCGAATGCAGGAGAATGGTCTAAACCTCATATGAATTGTCTTAACTACTTACCATTATAGAAAGGAAAAAAAATAAAGCAACATGATCTACATGCAGTTAAAAAAGAAAAGAAGCCACCAAGCTAAAAGGCTCCACAATGTCCCCTATCAAGTACTCTGTATCAAGTTATGAAAGTTTGACCTTCAATGCAGAAATTGCTCCATTTAATTTGTATTTAATTTTAAATAACAAGCAAGTGGAAAGAATATAATACACTGATAATTAAGTAGGAAATTAATTTACTCAAAGCGTTGATGGCTTATATATGTTTATTGTCCCTAACAACTGTACTTCAGTTGGTTAAATAAGCTAGTTTTTTGTAGTTTTCCCTTGCCAATGAGTTTAAATAGGTAGAGACAGTAATCCTATAACTTTTATGAATAACAAACTAACGGAAAAAATGTCAATTAATACATGAGATGATTCCTGAAGAAGAAAAAGATACAAAAAACATCAAGAGAGAGCCCGTAAGTTTTGAAGTCACAGATTGAGCAGAAAAAGTCGTTAAAGAGTTCTTTCAGAAGAGTTATTCAATTATAACACATGATTTTCTAATTAAATATAACCTTATCATAGAAAAAATATATGTTATCAATCCAGAATATGAAAGTCTCACCTCATGCGGATATGTCAATGATGATGCAAATATTTTGAAAAATGAGGAAGCAACGACAACAACATGTCCAGGAAGCTTGTCCACACAACAATTAGCTGGTACAATGCAAGAAATAAGGTTGATTATGAATGTAACCAAACTTTTATCTTCTTTCTGTAATATAAGATCTTATTTCATAACCGAGCACGAAAGATTTACTGTGTTTTGCAAGGTAAGACATGATTTTCTCATACATAGGAAACTGAATGGTTACATGACTGATACCAGCCAATCCAAATAGCCCACTGTCCAGCATGCACAGTACCAAAATAAAAATCAGTATATCCAAATTTGCAAGTCAATACTTGTCATTCACAGAGTCTGCAATTCTGCAAATACCTAAACGATCCACGAATACCCTCTTCATGAGCTATTTTTCGTAGAGTAGAGAGTGTGCCCTTATATGGTTTCGCCGCCATTCTCATTCCCTGAGTTTGCAAATAAAAAATGTCACTGCTTTAGAAACATTTTTCTTCTCAGAAGATGCATTCACCGCTTGCGTGCAACACTTGCATTGTATATAAAAAAAATATACCCACCTTATGTACATATCACTCTAACCTTTCCCTTATCTCTCAAGTGCACTCATTTTGCTCTTATAGGTTTAACACAAGGATATGATCTAAAATAACACAAAGCTGACAATTAACATTCACTAAGGGCTTGAAAACTTAATAAGGATTCATCAAGACACCAATAGGATAGCAAAGTGCACCGTTAAAACCTATGCTTAAATCTTTCACTGAACTGCTTTGGAAACTAATATGAACAAACATCCATAAGATGTTTTACTAATAAACAAAGGGGTTGACAATTAAATTGGTCTTAAGGGCAACTAAATCTCATGTTAAACTACTAGTGTTTACCGTTAACAAAGAAGAAACACACACATGCAAATGAATTGGGCACTCACCGGCATTCCAAACATGATAAGAAGAAACACACACATGCAAATGAATTGGGCACTCACCGGCATTCCAAACATGATAATTTACTAAGACCGGTTTCTTGCGAGAGATAACCTCCTATAATACATTAGTATTATGATGTAACTTGCATCAGAGAAGTGGAGTTCAAGGCAAAATATTAAAATCCTGAACCAAAAAGTAATTGATATAAGTAGTAATATGATTCAACGATGTTCATGGTTACAAAGAAAATACATCATGAAAATGGGTTGAGTTAGCATATAGTTTTGAGTCATGAATAGGGGACCAAGTCTGTTGTTAATCCCCGTCAGATTTACTGTGAAATACTCAAACATAAGACACATTTATAAATCTGAAAAATTCTCATACTAACGAGTGAAATAACCCACAAATGAATTTCTTCAAATTCCCCAATTGAAATAAATCGGTGAAAACTCAATCAAAAACCCAAAACATCTACACAAATTAACCTTAGAAATCATAAACCTGTGTAATGATACAATTCCCCTAAATCTTAACCAGCAATTAGTTCATCAAACCTTAATCTTTAAGATATAAAGCACAAACAAATTATGCTCTAATCTAGGAAAAAAATCGACTTACTGGGTAGGCAACAATTAATGAAGGCGAAAACCTAGACAAATCGAAGAACAACGACTGGTGGACAGTTTTCATCTAAAATGGAGAGTAAGCGACCTCAAGCAACGAACAGAGGATGATTTCGCCACACCATTACTGTTGGGATGGGGCTCGGCCTTCGAACCATACGTGAGACGAGTTTCTGCCTCAACTTGGGAAGGAGACAGGGGGAAGTTTAGAAGAGATAAGGAGAGACTCAAGCTGTCATGGAGGGCAGAACAGAAAAGAGATTGACTCAAATCTGATATTTTTTGAGGTGAGGTGAGAGAGACGGAGAGTTGAATTGGATCCAGAGATTGAGAGAGAGGTATTCAGAGGTGAGAGAGAGAGAGTCGAGAGACTGAAAGAGATGAATATTACGGAGTATATTTATCCAGCTCTTCAAAATTTCCCCAAAATTTAGGCGGAAAAAATCCGCTTATTTCATGGCGTTTTTAAAACGTCATGAATTTCATGGCATTTTGGAAAAGCCGTAAAATCTAGTTTATAATTTGCAATCAAATAATATGGCATTTTATAAACGCCAAGAATTTTATGGCGTTCGAAAAACGCCGTAAATAAATTGTATTCTACAATTTTATGGCGTTTTTCTATTTAAACGTCATTAAAGCTATTTTTCATGGCATTTTATTAAAAACGTCATCTTATAAGTCATAAATGACTACATATGTAGTAGTGTTGGGCGCTTTCCTTCTCTTTCTTGACCTAACTTTAGCAATATAGGCAAACCATGGAGCTTTGACCCTCTTATTAGTAGAATTATCAATAATTGGCTTAATTGATTCATCAATAAGGGACAGAGGAGGGTTGGGAGTCATACCTGGGCTTACCTGTTTGGGCCCAAAACAGAAATCTTCGGGCTGAGGGGTGGTCGATTTCGACCAAGGTGGGTCGATTTCGAGTGCTTTGGTCGATATTGATATATAAGGGTCGATATCGACTTCTGTGACCCCATACTTAAGCTCCTGGCAACAATCTGGCATACTCGATTTCGACCAAGGGGGGTCGATTTCGATGTTGTTAGTCGATATTGACTGGTTCCAGTCGACGTCGACCCTGCTTGTTGTTTCCGTCCTCGCCAACAAAAATTTTCAAAGCTTTTCCTTAGCCGGCGAGAGGGCAACTTGCTCCAGATGCTTCGTTTCGCTCATGGTTAGGTTGAAAGAGAATTCTATCACTTCGTTCCCTATAGTAAAGGTTAGTAATCCTCGACGTACATTGATATTGGCATCAGCCATAGCTAAGAAAGGCCTACCAAGGATAATCGGTACTACAGGATCTTCAGGCATCTCCAATACAATGAAATCAGTAGGCACAAAGAACTTACCTACCTTTACAGGAACGTCATCAACTATACCTGTGGGCCTGACGAATGAGTTGTCGGCCAAATAGAGTTTCATGTCCACAGGTTCAAGTGCGCCAATGTTTACCTTTTGCCAAATAGAGAGAGGCATGAGACTTACGCTTGCCCCTAGGTCACATAGGGCTTTGTAGCGATGTTGGCCAAGTCCCACGGTTATTGCAAACTTCCCTAGATCACTCCTCTTCTCAGGGAAGTCCATCTTTGAGCACTCCTCTGCGATCTCTGCCATTGATCTCTTCTTGCTAAGGATGTCTTTCAGGAATCGTACATAGGCGGGCATCTCGCTTAGGGCTTCTGTAAGAGGAATGGTAACGTTAAGACCTTGAAGAATTTTTACAACGTGCCTAAACTTACCTTTGGTGGGATCCTCCAATGCTTTGGATGGGAATGGCAACGTCTTCTTTGGCGGAGGGGCCAAAACGGTGGTCGGAGGGGCCTACTGGACATCGACGTCGACTGGGACGTGGTCGATGTCAACCTCTGCTGTGGCTCTGATGGCTCTGCAGTGGCCTCGACGTCGACCTAGGTGTCGATCTGGGGGTCGATATCGACGTCTTCCTCGATATCGACTGGGCTGTCGATGTCGACTAGATCTGTTGCTTTCTCCGATTCCGTTCGTGGCTTTTGTACTTTGTTGCCACTCCTTAATTGCATGGCTGCGACATGGCCCGTCCCGGATTGCCCCTTAGGATTTGCAGTGGGTTGCCCAGGGAACGTTCCGGACGGTCTAGGGATTTGTGCCGCCAATTGACCCAGTTGGGTCTCCACGTTCTTTTTCCAAATATCCATCTCCCCAATCCTTGTGGTGAGGTGATTGAGTTGAGAATGGATTTCATTGTTGGATTGATCATTCTTAGCTTGGTTCCGCCTTATCTCATCCAGCATAAGTTGAAGATCATCCTTCCGTTGGTCCCTCTCCGGGTGCCCAGGAGCTCTATAAGGCGGGGGGTCCCTAGGGTTAACCGGGTTCCTTTGTGGTTGATGGAACCTTTGGTCTCCCCAATATTGGTGATTGGGATCCCTCATGTAGCGCGCCTCTTGGTGAGCCTCCGCTAGTTGTACTTGTTCAGCATGGGGGCACTCGATGGTGGTGTGCCGCTGCGATCCGCATTCATTGCAATCTTGGTTCGCTGAAAGGAACCTCACTTGCTTTTGGAGCTTTCGAAGTTGATCTCTATGGAATTGCTCCTTCACGTCCGGATTGATTACCTTGGAGGGTTCATATAAGGGCATAGATGGGGCAGGCCTCGACGACGATGATGTGTCGGAAGCCTCAGGAGTCCCATATGTGTTTTCGAACTCCACCAACCTCTCTATGATTTCCTAAGCCTCTTGTGGAGCGAGTTCAAGGTAGCTATAGGCGGTGTAGGTGTTGATCCTCTCCTTGGTTGCAGCATCAAGAGCATTGTAGATAATCTCCTGAATTACGTACGGTGGTTGGCCATGCGTCGGGCATGATTGTAGTAGGTCCTTAAACCTTTCCCAAACAGTCGCCAGAGCCTCACCAGGCTTTTGTTTGAAAGCCGTGATTTTCTGTCGGATCAACGCCGTCTTAGAAGGAGGGAAGAATTTGTTGAGGAATGCGTCCTTGACTTCATTCCAGGTGCGGAGCGATCTTGGGGCTAAGCTCTCCAACCACTGCAATGTTTTTCCTGTAAGGGACCAACGAAAAGCTTTTAGTTGGACATATTCAAGACTCTGTCCATCTGCAATAGTATCACAAAGGTCTAAGAAGGTTGATATATGTGCCATAGGGCATTTATTAGGTTTTCCTTCATATTGATGCCTTCTTATTTTAGTAAGTAAGTTAGGTTTAATTTCAAAATTAGAGCAGGGATAAGAATCGCCGATTCAGGCACTGTGAGCGCGGGGTGCATGTATTGCTTGACATTTCGAGGGAGGGCATTGATTTGGGCTCCTATTTTCCTCCGTCCTTCCTCCTCCTTATCCGCACGCTCCTTAAGTGCCGCCTCTCTAGTCGTTAAGTCCTCGACCTGCCTCCTTAGTTTCTCAATCAACTCAGCCTGGTTTGCGTTGTCTGCCATGATTCTTTGAGCTTGGGCTCTTAGATGGAAATAGCGCTCAGGGTCGTCTACTCCTTCAAATTCAGGTGGGCGATCAGCGCATCGCATACACCTGCAAAACCAAACTAGGTAGAGACGTGAGATAGACTACTAGGGCGCGATTGATTGCCTCCCCGACAACGGCGCCAATTTGTTAACCAGAAGGAACGTCGAGTTCTTAAATACAAATAATAAGATGTAAATGTAAACCGACTCCTAGCCTATGCAAATGATTACAAGACTTCCTCCCATTGTAGTGGAAGGGTAGTCAGGATCGATCCACGAGGAGGCGTGTCAGCGGGATCCTAGTAGCGTTGGAAATCTCACGTCTTGCGTTGACCAGAAGCCTCGATTTCGACCTTGGAGCTCGATGTCAACCTCGGCTGTCGATCCTTTCAGCAATAGAAGACCTGCAGAGACAAAAACAAGCAGTCGATATCGATAGGGGAAGGTCGATATCGATGTTAGCAGAAGAAATTGACTGGCTCAGAAGGCTGCCAGTCGACACAGGTGGTCGATATCGACGTTGAAGGGTCGATATCGATGTTCAGTAACTTAGCAGTGATGATCGTCGTCGACTCAGAAAACTATCGATAGAACTCAGTGGTCGATATCGACGTCTGTGGTCGATATCGATGTCTTCTCCTACAAAGTTGTTAGCTTTTTGTCGGCGAAGAAAGGCCGAAGTCTTTAGGATGGATGAAGATGCGATGAACAGAAATAAACAGAGATTTTGATGAATATAAACTATGTAAAAGGCAACTCTTAGGATTAGGGTTTACCACAACGTTAACCAATGCATGCGATAAGATAAATAAGACGGACAATTGCGCTATTTCACCCGAGGGACAAACTTTCGTTGTACACCAACTCTTAGGATTACTCTTTCAAATAAACCTAATTGTCTCTACTAATTTTATGTTTATAAATCAAGTTGTTAGCATGAATCCCTTTTCTTTCGATTAGGACTAAACATAGAATCGTAGGAGACGATATAGACACAACGATATCAACATCTAACACTTACCTCAAGCACGCATGGCTAACGTCGGGCTCACCCCGACCCTAAGAGCTTTGGGGGACTACTCGCACATGTTGAATGTAGACATGCTTTGAATTGAAATAACTTGCATAAATGGAAAACTTTGAATCTTTACAATCTCAACGCCAACTATCGTAAGCGCTTGAAACTTTAAAGCTCAAAACTAAAACTCTAACTTTCTATTGCCTATTGCTATTGTCTTTCTTTCTTGGATGATTCTAACAAACCAGCCCCTAGGGCTTTATTTATAGGCTACTAATCCTTGCTATCCAAGGATTGTAACTTCTATATAAACTATGAACTCTATCCAAACAATTAGGATAGGTCTTTTATTTTGATAAAACTTTAAACAACTTGATAAAACTTAAAGAAAAAGAAATCTTCAGCTGCTATCTATCTAAAAGTACAAGATAATTCGTGGCCTTGAGGATAGAATTCATAATCCGAGTCTCGAAATCGAATCTATCTTCTGTCGAGATAAGGTCGATATCGATGTTGGAGGTCGATATCGATGTCTCTGTTCCTGCTCGACTTGTCCATCTCCACTCGATGTCTATGTTGAGGTCGATATCGATGTTCAAGGTCGATATCGATGTTGAAGGTCGATATCTACCTCTGCTCAGCTTCACTTGGCTTCTTCGTTTTGACTCCGATTTCGCTCGGATTCCTGCATGGTTAGCTCAAAAACTTGTGCAGACCCTATTTCTTGTACTTTAGCCCATTCTTACATAAGTTTATATTCTTTTGAACCTTTTCTTTGGAAATCGAATGAAATATGAAGTTAAAAGATGCAATAAAAGGAGATATAAATATGTACATCAAAGACCACCCTCAAGGAAAACACTATAATGGAAGCTACTTGTCCACAAACCCAACCTAGGAAAAATAAAAACATAAGGTGGAAAAAACCAATAATGGGGCACTTCAAAATCAATTTTGATGGGTCCAAACTTCATACAGGTCTTGCTAAGGGCGGTTTTTGTCACGAGGGATGCGAATGACTCGGTATCTCTTCGAGCAACCTCTAGTGTGGGCGTACCACCCCTTTACAAGCAGAGGCTCTAGCGTTCCAGACCAGTCTTGTAGTTGCAAAGGACCTCGGTCTTTAATGCATCAATATCGAGGGAGATATCTTGACAGTCATCAACTCCATCACTGGTAAGTTTAGATGCCTCTAGAGGATCAAAGATGACTATCAGGGACACTCTACGACTGTTTCATCATTTTGACTTTTCAGTAGTTGTTCTCCACTCATGTCTTTCGTGAACTCAAACAATTGGTAGACAAGGTAGCACAGCTATGACATGCAATGGAGTACAAGGCAATCATATCACACCCGGAGCTTCTTTCTCTCATATCACAACAATTTTTTAAAAATTTATTGTACAATTGGATTTTTTTTACAAAAAACAAAGGGTTGTGAGATACCGAAGTATCAATTGTTATCCTACAATTTTGTGGAGGAATCGTTATCCTATTTATATCCATTAAAGCATTTTAATGTCGGCCTTTGTAGATAGTTTGTATTTTTACAGGCACAATCATCTTAGAAGGGAGAGATGGAAGAGATTATAAAGAAAGCCGAGAAGGGGAAACCGTAGATCTAATACCCCTCCACTGGCACCTTCAATCAGATCTAAAACTGTAAGTGATCCAACTCAAATCCAAAAGATTCATGTTGCCAACATCCAAAAATGAGAGAAAACACAAAAAGAAGATGCAGTTGCAAGAAGACCGACTCTGTCTGCAAATCGAAAACCTCATACGATGCCCACACAACATAAACCAAGATCTTCATAAATTATATGCTAGAAGGCATAATATGTGTGGGAATCTAACTCCTCCTCTATTGGCAGATTGGAGTCACTCAATTACAAGACCCTAACAGTGACTAAGGAGAGAGAGCATTGACAAATCCAAAAGGAGATCTATTATGGAAAAGAAATTAAGGCAAAAGGCTCAAACTAGTACAGGGTTGTTAGAGCAAGTGAGGCAGTTACAATAGGCCCAAAGGATAATTTATGTACATGCCCACAATTTTCAGCATAATATCTGAGCCACAAAGGCCAACGCCATCCACTCACCAACTTCACGATCTCTCTTACCTTTCCTAGCCTTACCTTCTCTGTAATTTTTTTAACTACCCATGGATCTACGTACAGGTACCTTCTTTTTCCTCCTTACCTCTTGGTAACGGTCAGAATGTCATGGTTCTAACCTCCCAAATAGTAATAAACTCTACCTTCAACTAATAAACTAGTACTAGTAACAAGTAAAGGTCGATCCCACAAAGAGTGCATGCGACTTGGCTAAGTGTAGTTCATAAGCAAGAGAACAAGAACATTAGCAAATAGTAGTAGTGATGCAAGTAAACAAAATAATAAAAGTAGCAATTATTACAGATGAGAACAATATGACGATGAGGCATATATCTTCACTTATACTCGCAACATTGCTAACGTCATGATCATCGGGTTGTTTGGTCATGCTTGATTAACCTAGTGTCGGTTTGTGCACAGAGTTGTATAACTTCTCATTCAATCACTATCAACTCCCTAAACTCTTGCATGGGGGTCGAGAAGCAATAATTTCCAAACACTTTAGCATATAATTCATGTATCTCCTGCTTATTCGATGTCTCACCTGGTTGTCAACCCACTTATCGCTTTCGCTTAAGAGAAACACTTATTACATGTCAAGACTCTTACATATGCATGATTTCCATCTTTTTTCTCAAGATATGTTGGCTACTATCTAGGATTAAGGCCCTCAATAGCATAAATAGCTATAATCCATAGCAAATTGATTACCTATCTTAATGGCCAGTTAAGACGAATAAACAGATCAAAGCAAGCTCAAAACAAAGAGTAATGAATTTAACAAAATGCATAAAACCACATATTAACTATTAAATAGTAAACTACATCCCTCATATTTCCTAAACCAATGCATTGAATATAAGCAAAACTATATAAAAGCTTTAGCCGAGCATAGCTTACCGAAAACTCTAAAAACGATGAAATAAAGAGAGAAGTGTTGTGAATGAATTATGGTGTGTATGATGTGTTGAAAGGCTGAGAAAAGAGCCTTATTTATAGTGCTTAGAAATCCTAGAAGTCGTCCTCCTTGGTGTGCAAGCAAAGCCTAATGGGTCGGAAGAAGCCCTTGCGCATAATCTGCTGAAATACGGGATCGACGGGCGCTGATGGGTAGCGGCGGGCATCGACTCCTACGTGGGTGCTGAGTATCGGCGGGTGCCGCTTGGTCGTCATGGGTGCCACTCCTGCAGAACTCCTTTTCTCCATTTCTCTTTGTCTTGGCTTCTTCGCTTCACTTATTCTCTTTATCCTTGACTCTTTCTAGGTTCTTCCATAGCTCTAGAGTTTAGAATCGCTCTTCTCCTTATGCTTGGTTCCAAGAATCTGCATAGATAGATATAAAATGCGTAGATTCTGAACTTTGAAAGTAAAAGACAATGACTGTGATTTATGTTTCAAACATGTAATTATGCAACCTAAACTACCTAATATGCCTATGCAAAACATGCATCATCACCTCTCCCTAATTTTGTAGGTCTCAACACCATTAAACTTACTAGCACAAACTTTCCTATTTGGAAGAAACAAATATATACATCATCCTACCTTAAAGCCAACCATTTGTTTACTTATGTCAATGGTTCGAAGCCTGACCAGTGGATGAGACCTCTCCTGACTGATCACCGAAAGGTACTCTAAAGACAATCTTGTGTCTGCTATTCTCAACTCATCTCTTATAGAACATGTCATGGTTTAGGTTTTTTATTGTTCCTGCTCTTGAAGTACGGAATCGTCTCCACTCCTTGTTTGATGCACATTCTACTACACACATTATTCAGACCTGCCTTCAATTGGCTTTTCTTAAGAAAGGTTCAGATTTCGACCCGGAAAATTCAACAAGGCAAAAGTCCTAGTCTCCTCCATCAAGGTTGCAGGTTAAGTCATTGGTGATGATGAGTTCCTCTTCTCCATCCTCGTCGGCCTCAGCTCTAATTACGACTCCATTGTAACTCCTTTGTCAACTCAACCTACGGTTCTCTCTCATGATCAAGTTCTATTTCACCTATTGAACCACGAGTCTCGCCTGTCTTGTCTCTCATCCATATCATCCATCCTTAGTGCTCCCCTAGTGGGTGTTAACTCTGCCACCAACAATTCCGAAGTGAACTTCACATCTCACCGAGGTGGACGTGGTGGTTACAAATAAAATTCTGGAGGTCGGGGTTCCTTCAACAACAACTATATTCGAGGATTCGTTGCTGACAGTGGGCGAAGTTCCACATCTGGTGGACGAGGACGAGGCCGAGGTCTTATTTTCTCCGATGAACTCGACAATTGGTTGATCTGTCAACTATGTTATAAACGTGGCCACATGGCTCTTAAGTGCTGGCATTGCTTTGACCAATCTCTATAGGCACCACCACCGTGATTTTTCCAAGTGAACATCACCACCTTTCAGTGGTATCCTGAATCGGCAGCTACTCATCATTACTCGTCGGACATATCCAATCTCAAGCTGGACACCCTCCCCTACAATGACACAGATCAGGTGTATCTAGGTGATGACTCTATAGTGTTGATCTACAATCACGATTTCGCTTTCTTCTTTCTCTCAAATTGTCAATTTCATCTCAAAGATCTCCTTCATACTTCTGTTTTAAACAAAAATCTACTTTTAGTTAATAAGTTTTGCACTGACAACTTTGTCTCTTTTGAATGTTTTTCCTCCTACTTTACCATGAAGGACCTGCAGACACAAGCAATCCTCTTCTCGAGCCCCGCAAAAAATGGATTATATGTCTTCCCAGTGACGATCACCAACCCAGTTATGCTCAACCACACCACCATCGTCGTCTCTCCCTTGCCCGCCTTTGATATATGGCATAGGTGTCTTGCTTATGCCTCCTCTACCATCTCCGGTGTCATCCTTGAGTCTCTACATCTTTCATCCAAACCTAAGGCCATAAAGTTACTAGGCATGCAGCTGGGCCAGGGCCCATAGGCTTGCTCATCTACCAAGTCCGAGTCAGTCTACTAGAATTTAAGAACTTCTGTTTATTGAAAAAAGGCTCGCCTTGTTGCCAAAGGGTTTCATCAACTTTAAGGCCTTGAATTTAATAAAACCTTCAATCCCATAGCCAAACCATCCACAATTCACCTACTTCTTTTTCTTGTATTCATGCACAACTGGACCGTATGCCAATTAGACATTCAAAATGCATGTCTTCGTGGGACGTTCGATGAGGATGTTTATGTCTTGCAACCTCCTTGTTTTGCTTATCCACAATACCCCTCATACATATGTAAGTTATAGAAATCCTTATACGGGTTGAAACAAGCTCTCCAAGCTTGATTCCATAAATTAAGTAATGCTCTTGTTTCTCTGGGTTTCATTCCTTCCCAAGCGGATTTGTCACTGTTTTGCTACCGCCTAGGCCATCACTGTGTCTTTGTACATGTCTATGTTGATGATTTAATGATTTTGTCCTCTGATTCAGTTCCAGCATGATGTACATATTTGTACCTTTGTTTATTGCATCTTTTGACTTCGTATTTCATTCGATTTCCAAAGAAAAGTTTCAAAAATATATAAACTTGTGTAAGAATGAGCTAAAGTATAAGAAATAGAGTCTGCACGAGTTTTGAGTTAACCATGCAGGAATTCGATGAAATCGGAGTCAAAACGAAGAAGCCAAGTGAAGCTGAGAAGAGGTCGATATCGACTGGAGACATCGATATCGACCCTAGATTTCGACACGACTTCTGAGTGTCGAGATAGGCCACACAGACCAGACAAGAAAGCCTCGATATCGACAAGAAAGCATCGATATCGACCATCGTTATAGACATCGACTGGAGCTGGACAAATCGAGCAGAAACACAAGCGTCGATATCGACCTCTGGTGTCGATATCGACCCTTCCTCGACAGAAGATAAATCCGATTTTGAGACTTGGATTATGAAGTCTATCATCAAAGCAATGAGTTATCTCGTTCTTTTAGATATTAGCAGCTGTTTATTATCTTTTCCTTTAAGTTTTTATCAAAATAAAAGACCTATCCTAATTATTCGGATAGAGTCCATAGTTTAGATAGGAGTTACAATCCTCGGATAGCGAGGATTAGTAGCCTATAAATAAAGTCCTAGGGGCTGATTTGTTAGATCATCCAATCCAAGAACGAATCCAATTTTAGAGTTAAAAGACAAACAATAGAGTTAGAGTTAGAGAGAAGTTTTAGGGTTTGACGTTTGCGAAAGTTGACGTTGAGTTGTAAAACTTCGGAGTTTATTTTAATGCAAGTTTCTTCCTTTCAATCAACAATGACTTCCATGATGAGAAGCGAGTAGTTCCCCAAAGCTCTTAGGGTCGGGGTGAGCCCGACGTTAGCCATGCGTGCTTGAGGTAAGTGTTAGATGTTGATATCGTTGTGTCTATCTCTCCTCCTACGATTCTATGTTTAGTCCTAATCGAAAGAAAAGGGATTCATGTTAACAACTTGAGTTATAAACATAAAATTGGTAGAGACAATTAGGTTTATTTGCAAGAGTAATCCTAAGAGTTGGTGTACGGCGAAAGCTTGTCCCTCGGGTGAAATAGCGCAATTGTCCGTCTTATTTATCTTATCGCATGCATTGGTTAACGTTGTGGTAAACCCTAATCCTAGGAGTTGTTTCTTTTATATATTTTATATACCCAAAACCCTCTGTTTTATTTCTGTTCATTGCTTCTCTCTCCATTCTCAAATCTTCGGCCTTTCTTTGCCGACGAAAAACTAACCCACTGCAGGAAGACATCGATATCGACCCCAGAAGTCGATATCGACCACTGAGTTCGTCGACAGTTTTCTGAGTCGACGACGAACATCACTGCAGAGTTTGCTGACATCGATATCGACCCCCTTGTGTCGAAATCGACCCCTCTATATCGACTGGCAGACTTCTGAGCCAGTGGATTTCGTGGACTAACATCGATATCGACCCCCACCAGTCGATATCGACTACAATTTTTGTTTCTGCAGGTCTTCTGTTGCAGAGAACATCGACAGCCAAGGTCGACATCGAGGTCTGGCATTGAGATCGAGGCTTCTGGTTGAACATAAAGGACGTGTCTTCAACGCTACTAGGATCCCGCTGACTCGCTTCCTCGTGGATCGAACCTGATTCCCTACTACTATAGTGGGGAGTCTTGAATTTATTTGAAGAGGCTAAGAGTTGTATTGCTTTATATTTTATTATATATTTCGATTCAATTCTCCCCACGTCAAATTTTGGCGCCGTTGCCGGGGAAGCTATCAATCGGGCCCTTGTAGTTTATTTTCACGGTTCTTTTTAGTGTTATTTTATAGGTGTATGCGACGTACTGGTGACCAACCTAAATTTGAAGGACTAGACGAACTAGAACGCTTTCTCCACCTAAGGTCTCGAGTTCAAAGAATCATGGCGGACAACGAGACCCAAGCACAACAAATTGAACGCTTAAGGAAGCAAGTAGAGGATTTCACTACCAGAGAAGCGGCACTAAGGGAGCGTGCTGACAGAGAGGAGGAAGCCAGGAGGCGATATGAGACTCAAATCAACGCCCTCCCCCTGAATGCAAAGTAATACATGCACCCATCGCTCACAGTGCCTGAATCGGCTATTCTAATCCCTACTTCTAATTTTGAAATAAAACCTAACTTCCTTACTGAGATTAGAAGACATCAATATGAAGGAAAACCTAACGAATGCCCTATGGCACATATTTCAACCTTCTTAGACCTTTGTGATACTATTGCTGATGGACGAAGTCTTGAATATGTCCAACTAAAAGCCTTTCGCTGGTCTCTTACAGGAAAAGCATTGCAGTGGTTGGAGAGCTTAGCCCCAAGATCACTCCGCACCTGGAATGAAGTCAAGGACACGTTTCTCAACAAGTTCTTTCCTCCTTCTAAGACGGTGTTGATCCGACAGAAAATCACGGCTTTCAAACAAAAGCCTGGCGAGGCTTCTGGTCGACGCAAACGTGAGATTTCCAAAGCTACTAGGATCCCGCTGACACGCCTCCTCGTGGATCGATCCTGACTACCCTTCCACTACAACGGGAGGAAGTCTTGTAATTATTTGCTTAGGCCAGGAGTTGGTTTACATTTATTTACATCTTTATATTTGTATTTAAGATACTCGACCTTCCTCCTGCAACAACAAATTGGCGCCGTTGCCGGGGAGGCTCTGGCAACTATTTGGGAAACGTTTAAGGACCTCCTACGATCATGCCCGACGCATGACCAACCACCGTACGTAATTCAGGAGATCATATACAATGCTCTTGATGCTGCCACCAAGGAGAGGATCAACACTTACACCGCCTATGGCTACCTTGAACTCGCTCCACAAGAGGCATGGGAAACCATTGAAAGGTTGGTGGAATTTGACAATACATATAGGACTCCTGAGGCTTCCGACGCACCATCATCGTCGAGGCCTGCCCCATCTATGCGATTGTAAGAACCCTCTAAGGTGATCGATCCGGATGTAAAAGAACAATTTCATAGGGATCAACTTAGAAAGCTCCAGAAACAAGTAAGATTCCTTTCGGCAAACCAGGATTGCATTGAATGTGGATCGCAACGACACACTACCATTGAGTGCCCCCATGCTAAGCAAGTGCAACTGGCGGAGACTCATGAGGAAGCCAACTTCATGAGGGGTCCCAATCGCCAATATTGGGCAGACCAAAGGTTCCAACAACCACAAAGGAACCAGGTTAACCCTAGGGATCCCCCACTCTATAGAGCTCCTGGGAACCCGGAGAGAGACCAAAAGAAGGATGATCTTCAACTTGTGTTGGACGAGATAAGGCGGAACCAAGCTAAGAATGATCAATCCAACAATGCTATCCACTCTCAACTCAATCACCTTACCACAAGGATTGGGGAGATGGATATTTGGAAGAAGAACGTAGAGACCCAACTGGGTCAATTTGCGGCACAAATCCCTAGACCGTCCGAAACATTCCCTGGGCAACAAATTACCAATCCTAAGGGGCAATCCGGGTCAGGACACATTGCAGCCATGCAACTAAGGAGTGGCACCAAAGTTCATAAACCACAAAAGGCAACGGAGGAAGAAGTAACAAACCCTGTCGACATCGACAAACCAGTCGATGTCGACCCTGAAGTCGATATCGACACTGACAAGAGGAAAACCTATCGTTGTTCCTGCCAAAGAAATACTCAAACCTACAACTAGTATAGTTGGTAAGAAAGAGGTCGATCCACAGGGAAATCTAGTAAGTTCAAGTGCTAATCTAATCACAAGTAACCAAGAAGAGAGTTTTTGTGGGCAAAAGATCCGCCTTTTGTCAAAGCGGAAAGAAGCAAACAAGGTAAAGGATGTTGTAGAATGCAATAGAGAGAAATAAGTTCACCTACAATTTGTCACTTTAATTGATGAATTTGATCCTTGTTTCAGGCTCTAGTTCTCTTCTTTTCCTATCAATGTCCTTGTCCAGATCTTAGGTAAATTACTAGTCCTACGAGTCCTAGCAATCCTTATCTCTAAATAACCCTAACACGGTTAAGATTTAACCTAGAGATAGCATTAAGACTATGAATTAACCAAGGTATATGCAATATCAAGCTACGAGTCGATATTTAACATATATTCAACTTCCTACACATCCAATTAGTCCTACGAGTCCTAAAGGGATATGATTGCCACTTGGGTTAAGGTTCGCTACGAGGAATCTACAAAACCCTAGCAATTGAATGAATCTACTCTAACTAGTTGATCAGGCCAGAGAGAATAAAACACATTCAAGGAATTAAGCGCAAAGAAGTCAAAACATTCAAATAGGAATAAGAACTAGATTAAGAAACTCACAATTCAACAATCAAGATCCAAACTGTAGGTGAAACCTTCGAGAGTTTAGTTGCTCATGCTCAAAGTGCTCTCAACAATTCTCAAAAGTGCATAAGTTGAATAGTAGAATAACCTAAAAATGTCTTTTAAAGGCCTACAAAGGATCGACCAAAAATAATACTAAAAACCCTAATTAAATTGAATAACTGAATCGGCGTTTCTGGACAGGCCGCGGGGCGGCTGGCTCAGGCGACGGGGCGGCCTGGCGATCAGCGAAGTCCTTCGATAGTCTTCGGGCCGCGGGGCGGCTAGCTCGGCCGCGGGGCAGCCAGGGTTTTCTTCCGCTTCTCTCCGCGTAATTTGCTGTAGCTGATAATGCAATTCCTTTAGTTCTTTAACTCCCCTCAAATTCATTCCACCTTGAATCACGATTCCTGAAATAAACCATAATGTTGTGTAGATTCCGCATCTTCCAACTCAACAAATAATCATGTAAATGCAACTAAAATATGCAATATTTACACCCAAACTATACTAAATGCTATCTATTATGCAATACTAATAATGCTTTATCAAATTCCCCCACACTTGAACCTTTGCTTGTCCTCAAGCAATAGAAAAAGTAACTTGCAACCCCACAGAATAGCCATTCATGTATCAACCTCAATATTCTTTAAGTGTAGGAAAAACTAGCAAACACAAGAGATTAACAACATCATAGCACATAATATTAATGATCAATGAAATCAAGCAATCATATCCATTCTAGACCTCACAAGGAATATGTGTTTCACTCTCACTCAAGTGTTTAGGGTTAAATATTTACGCTCAAACTCAATCTTTAAAAGCTTAGCTACAATAGTCTTGCACCAGTGTTCTAGCTGTCCACCGCTGGTGACTCTACACACAACAAAAATCATGAGGTCTTTCAATTGGGTTGTAATGGGGCCAAGGTAGAAAGCATAAGGTATGGAACAATTTAGGCCATGTGGTGCTCATAATCCGGGAACTAAGGATGCAACCAAATTACAATACCACTCACAAGATCATACCATAACTCTACAATGTATACAACTCCAATCTCAAGCATCAAACTTTACAAACCATACTCAACTCATTCTCTTATTATTATTTTTTTTCTTTTTTCTTTTTTTTTTCTTTTTTTTTTCTTTTTTTTTTCATATGCTCTTCTTCATGCTATATCAAATGATTTTCCTTGACTTTTACCCCTAAGTGAATTTTATCCTCCTTAGGTCCCAAGTAATGTGTAAACTACTAGCAAGAATCAAAACATCTCATAAAAGTACTCCCAACATACAATCCATCACTCAAACCATCATCCACAATATGAATATTCACCAACTATTCCTAATTCCCGGATGGGTCAGGCTATAATTGGCTATGGAAAAATCTTGTGGAGCTCAAAAGAATAGGCAATTAGGCTCAATATTGGCTTCAAGCAGAGGATAATATGCAAGGTGGGAATAGAGTTAAATAGGGCTAATAAAGGTGCCTCAATCATTTTTAAGTCATGTGCAGAAATCATAATATGCAGCCTTGAATAAGATATCTAAATGCAAGCCCAAGAGGAAGCAATTAAAGAGAGTACACTCAACAAGCAAGAGGACATAATATATTTTGTCCAAATATAGGCCAAAATAGCTCACCAGGTCATGTCTAGAACTTCAAGATCACCCAAAATCAAATATCTTATGTGCTCAATCATCAACCAATTATGCTCACCAAATAGTGTGGAAATCAGATATCAAAGGTTTTCAACAATCCAAGCACATCATGGGGCATAAGTCTTAATAAATAAATTAGAGGACAAGTGGCATCCATATGGGAAAATAAGACATAATCCTAGCTAATGCATAAATATAATAACATAAATAATATAATTTTTGGATTTTTTTTAGGGAATAACATAGACTAACATCAACTAAAATATTCCAACATGCAATCTAAAGTCAAAATGCAACATAAAGATAAAGTACATGTCATGCAAGTCTTCCCCCCACACTTAATTCTGACATTGTCCTCAATGGCAAAAACATCAAAATAAACTGAAAGGGAAAAGAAAAGAAAAAGAAAAAACTAACATGATCACTGTGGAGGTGGTGGTGGATAAGGTGGGAACTGAGGATATGCAAATCGGAAGAACTCCTCTTGTCTCTGTCTTTGCAGCTCCTGAGCCTCCCATGCAGCCTGCTGTCGTTGGAGCACCTGCTCCTGTAAGCGTCGCATCTCAGCCTGGCTCTCAACCATATCCGCCATGCTAGTCGTCAGTCCACGCACATCGCGACGGATGTCTCCTATATCAACATAGAGATGCTGCTGATGATCCCACATATCATCCTGACGACGGGAAATCATCTGCTGATGCTGCCACATGGTGTCCTGAAGGACAGCCATCTGCTGCTGCTGCTCCCACATAGTATCCTGTCGCAGAGACATCGCCGTCATCCTCTGCAACAGCTCATAATAATCTGGACCAGCACCTACCCCAGATGTGCCAGAAGGTCCAGCATCTCCACCTCCTACATCCGTCTGCATCTCAGGAACACCACCATCATCGCCCTGATCATCATCATCTCCACCATCCTCATCCTCATCCTCATCATCCTCATCCTCATCGCCCATGAAGAAATCCTCCGCCGTAGGACCAAAGGGAAGCGGCCGGGGTAATCTAAGCTGAATCACCCCAAGATGGCCTGTCCTCCAGACCCACATCGGTGCTCTCCCCTCCAAATGGCCAGCTTTCCTCAGCTGGGCCTCATCATACAGAAATGAACCATGCAGGGCATCAGGGACAACGCTCAAATCAATACAATCCCGTGCTATTAGAGTGATGAGACCCCCAAAGCTAATCGTCGTTGTCTTGCGCTTGTCTATGATGTCCTTGCAGTTGAAAAGGAACAAATCTACCCAACCTGGAATAACTGGGCTCTCTGGCGTCAGACACCATAAATATGACATATACCGAAGTGAGATCTTGTTGACCTCAGCCTGGGCAAAGAAGGTGTTGGCTAAAACCTTATGGATCAGCCATAATGCAGGGTGTCGAATACTCGAGTTGTATTGGCCCTTCTTGGCCTCAAACGGCACCCTAGTCGCCGCAAGCCAAAATGCAATAGGTCCCTCTCCCTTTGACATATCAAACCAACCTGCGGTGGGTGCGGCTGTCACTCCAAAAAGCTGTCCCACTCTCTCCTTTGTCCTCGTGAACTCCCGTCCCAATAACCTAAACTCGATAGATGTAGACCGCACACTCAACGTAGCCAGGAATTCCTTAACTAAACCCGAATAGGTCGGAGCATTCTTATCTAAGAAATCCCCTAGGCCTCCATGTACTAACAACTGCCTAGTGCATACATCCATTTCTAACATCCGAAGGGTAGGTTCGTGAAAAAACTTGGTTTGAAAGAAATTCCTAGTATTCAGCGCGTTCCATCTCTCCTTTTGACTCCTACTCATTCCATTGGGTCTAGACATGTTTGCTTAAAGCTATGAAATTAACCCAAGAAAAAGTTCGAAGTAAAAACTCACGAAAATGGATGTTTTTGCAGTGGCCGCGGGGCGGCGAGGGCAGGCGACGGGGCGGCCAGCGACAGGTGGCCGCTGGGCGGCAAGGCTGGCGACAGGGTGGCTGGCGACGGATGGCGACGGGGCGGCTGGTCTGGCGATGGGGCGGCTTCAGAAAAACCGCCGGATCTGAACCTCCGACTTCCGATTTGCGCTCCGACGTCTCAATTTCCTCCTTCCGTTGGTGGATTTCTTCCAAAACCTTGAAGATCCTTCGAATCGGGTGTTTTTGGTTTAGATCTAGGAAGAATGAGGGGAATGTGGGTGGTTGGGTGAAAGTTATAAGTGGACAATGGAAGATATTGAAGAAAGGGGTGAGGTTTGTGAAGATTGAAGCTTGAGGGAGGATTTTAATGGAGGTTTTGGGTTGTGGGTATGAGGTTGAAGATGAAGATAGAGGAGATAGGTAAAGAGAGAGGGCGTGGGGGCGGCTCGGGCGTGAGTGGATGGTGATAAAGGGGTGGATAGGGTTAAAGGGGGTGGAATATGGGGCCCACACGGGTCCCAATATTTTTTGTCATCCGTCAGGGGCCGCAGGGCGGCCAGGGCTGGCGACGGGGCGGCCTGCGATTGCGAAGAGATTTCGCTCGCTGTCGCGGCCACGGGGCGGCTTGGCTGGCGACGGGGCAGCCCGCCCCTTTTTTTGACCATCTCTACTTCTTTTTACCCTGTGGGGTTAGTATGCTGAAAACACCACAACTAAACTAAAAGAAAGTAACTAAATGCAATAAGAAAATAACATCTAAACTACTTACCTTGGGTTGCCTCCCAAGCAGCGCCTTTAGCTAACGTCGTTGGCTCGACGTCATTACTCCCTAGTGATCCTCAGTGCTTGGTTCACGGAGAACCAACTCATCACCATCTTCTTTGACAAAGTTCTCATAATATGGCTTCACGCGATGACCATTTACTTTGAAAATGTCTCCATTCCTCTCATTGAGTAGCTCTATTGCACCATGAGAAAAGACATTAGTAATCAAATATGGCCCTGCCCATCTAGAGCGAAGCTTACCTGGGAAGAGTTGAAGGCGCGATTGGAATAGAAGGACCTTGTCCCCAACTTTGAGGTCCTTTCGCAAAATATGCTTGTCGTGCCATGCCTTAGTCTTCTCCTTATAAGTGACGGAGTTGTCATAGGCATCCAGTCTCAAATCTTCCAGCTCCTGTAGCTGAAGTTTCCTGAACTCCCCAACTTCATCCATTTGCATATTGCATTGTTTCACCACCCAGTATGCCTTATGTTCGAGCTCGACAGGAAGATGGCAAGCCTTTTCATAACCTAATCGAAACGGAGACATCCCAATGGGCGTCTTGTAAGCCGTTCGATAATCCCACAGAGCATCATCAAGTCTTACACTCCAATCCTTCCTGTTTGGGGCAACAGTCTTCTCCAAGATTGTCTTAATCTCGCGATTAGACACCTCAGCTTGCCCATTAGTCTGGGGGTGGTATGCAGTAGACACTCTCTGCGTAACATGATATTTTTTTAATAAAGCACTTACCGTCTTATTGCAGAAATGAGTCCCTTTATCACTGATCAATGCTTTTGGCACTCCGAATCTAGAGAATAGCTCTTTGAGGAAATCTGCAACAACTTTTGAATCATCAGTCCTGGTGGCCTTCGCCTCCACCCACTTGGAGACGTAGTCCACCGCAAGCAAAATATACAAGTGCCCAAACGAGCTAGGGAATGGTCCCATGAAGTCAATGCCCCAAACATCAAAAATCTCACAAAATATCATGCGAGTTTGTGGCATCTCATTCCTCTTAGAAAGATTCCCAACTCTCTGACAGCGATCACAGGATTTACAAAAAGCATATGAATCACGAAATATATGCGGCCAAAAGAACTCTGCCTCAAGTACCTTTCTTGCTGTCTTTTGTGGTCCAAAGTGCCCACCACATTTATGTGAATGACAGAAATTAAGGACAGATTGTACCTCATCGTCGGGAAGACACCGACGTATCACTTGATCAGCGCAATGCTTCCACAGGTATGGATCATCCCAAACGTAGAAGCGAGCATCATGGCGTATCTTGTCCTTTTGAGCCTTGGAAAAGTTGGGTGGAAACTCCTGCGAAACTAAAAAGTTCACCAAATTAGCGAACCAAGGGCGGGGAATAGAACTTACCTTCAAAAGAAGCTCAATATCAGATTCTGCAGAGGCCACGGGGCGGCCAGGGTCAGCCGCGGGGCGGCCGGCGACAGGTGGCCGCGGGGCGGCCAGTCCGGCGACGGGGCGGCTTGAGACGCTGAAAACCTGCAGTAACTCTTCGTCAGGAAAACTCCCCAAGATATATGATTGCTCGTCCTGCCCATTCTTCCCCTGCAATATACGACTTAGATGATCTGCAACAAGGTTCTCCGCATCCTTTTTGTCCCTGATTTCGATGTCAAACTCGCTTAAAAGCAAGATCCATCTAATCAATCTTGGCTTGGCCTCTTTCTTCGTCAAAAGGTAACGAAGCGCTGCATGGTCAGTATACACAATAACTTTTGTACCAAGCAAATAAGATCTAAATTTCTCAAGGGCAAAAACAATAGCAAGAAGTTCCTTCTCTGTAGTTGAGTAGTTCCTTTGGGCGCCATTCAACGTCAGAGATGTATAGTAGATCACATGAGAGCTCTTCCCCTCTTTTTGTCCAAGCACGGCTCCCACGGCGTAGTCACTAGCGTCACACATCAATTCGAAGGGTTGGGACCAATTTGGCACTTGTATGATTGGTGCACTAGTAAGACAAGTCTTCAACTCATCAAACGCCATCCTGCACTTCTCATCAAAAGCAAAAGTGACCTCCTTCTTCAGTAGCTCGCACAAGGGTGAGGTGATCTTTGAGAAATCCTTAATGAACCTGTGATAGAATCCTGCATGGCCTAAAAAGGAACGCACTTCACGCACATTAGTAGGATAAGGCAATGATTGAATGATGTCTATCTTTGCCTTATCAACCTCAATCCCTTTATGTGAGAAAATGTGACCTAAAACAATGCCCTCCTCCACCATAAAGTGACACTTCTCTGAATTGAGCACTAAGTTAGTGTCCACACACCTTCTAAGCACAAGTGCCAAATGGTTTAAGCAAGCATCAAAACTATCACCATGTACAGTAAAGTCATCCATGAAAACCTCAATGAATTGCTCTATATATTTAGAAAAAATGCTTACCATACACCGTTGGAATGTCCCAGGAGCGTTGCACAAGCCAAAAGGCATCCTGCGATATGCAAAAGTGCCAAACGGACAAGTGAATGTCGTCTTTTCTTGATCCTCCGGTGCGATGGCTATGTGAAAGTAACCTGAATATCCATCTAAAAAGCAATAATATGGACGACCAGTGAGCCGTTCAAGCATCTGATCAATAAAAGGTAAGGGAAATTGATCTTTTCGAGTTACCGCATTCAGCTTGCGATAATCGATACAAACTCTCCAGCCTGATTGGACTCTGGTAGGGACCAACTCACCTTCTTTGTTCTCAACCACTGTTATGCCCCCCTTCTTTGGTACTACCTGCGTTGGACTAACCCATTGACTATCAGAGATGGGATAGATCATACCTGCCTGAAGGAGTTTCAGCACCTCCTTCTTTACTACCTCCATCATAGGTGGGTTGAGTCTCCGTTGAGGTTGCCTGGAAGGTTTGGCTCCCTCTTCTAACAAGATTCTGTGCATGCAAGTAGCTGGGCTGATTCCCTTGATGTCCGCTATGGTCCATCCCAGAGCGGTCTTATGTTCTTTGAGCACCGCCATCAACCTATCCTCTTGTTCCTTAGTAAGCTTGTTGGAGATGATGACAGGCAAGGTATCACCTTCCCCCACGAATGCATACTTCAAATGCTCAGGAAGTGGCTTGAGCTCAACAACGGGTGCCTGCACAACAGAAGGTAAGAGCTTCTCGCTTGAACCGGTTAGTTCCATAAGGGTACCTACCTGCAAATGGGTTGGGAGGGTGGACAAGTCTTTTATAGTCTCCTGCAGGTTAGTAGACAAAGCATAATTCAATGACAACTCCTCAATAGGAGCTTCTAAAGCAACCTGCAGGTCATCTACACAACTCATGTCAAAAGTATCCTGCATACAAATATCAATGGCATCTACAAAGCATAAGGAAGGATCATCAGAAGGGAATTTCATTGCATCATAAATATTATATTCAACCTTCTCACCATCGAATTCCATAGTTAATGAGCCAGAATACACATTAATTTTTGTCTTAGCAGTCTTCAAAAAGGGCCTTCCTAAGAGAATAGGGGCCTCTTGCTTACCATGCTCCATGTCTAAGACAAAAAAGTCAGCAGGAAAGATCAAGTTGTCAACCATGACCAAAACATCCTCTACTATGCATCTAGGATAAGCATTTGAGCGGTCCGCTAGTTGGATCACCACTCTTGTCTCATGCAAAGGTCCTAGGCCTAATGATTCATATAAAGAATAAGGCAAGACATTAATAGATGCACCTAAGTCTAACAAAGCTTTATCAAACTTAGTCTCACCTATCACACATGGGATTGTAAACATGCCAGGGTCGCTACATTTCTTAGGCATACGCTTTTGAAACACAGCAGACACATGTTCGCTTACCTTAATCTTCTGCTTCCCTTTCAACTTCTGATTCCTCTTTATGGTGCAAAGCTCCTTAAAAAATTTAGCATAACGAGGAATACTTTTAATCAATTTGAGTAAGGGAATGTTTACCTCGCACTTACTAAATGTCTCAAAGATCTCTTTGTCATTATCAGGCCTCCTTGTATCTCTAAGAGCTTCAGGAAAAGGAGGAACAGGTTTGTAAGAATTTAAAGGAGGGAATTCAGGCCTTACATAGGAGTCGGAATGTTCGTCAGGGGCAAGGCCGCGGGGCGGCTCAGGGAGGCGACGGGGCGGCTCGCCGAAATCTGCATCTGCAGAATCGCCATGGCCGCGGGGCGGCTCATGGGGGCGACGGGGCGGCTCGCGATGCCGCAGCTCTCCTTCTCCTTTCTCTTTATGCATCTCAGGTTCTCCATAGTTTTCGTCATCCTGGTGAGTAGTAATCAGTTCCTTACCACTTCTTAGCGTTATTGCGCTGACGTTCTCCTTAGGATTCACCACCGTTTGAGATGGTAGCTTGCCTGAGTCCTTAGCCTGCAATTCACTTAGCGATTGAGCCAATTGGCCTACCTGTTTCTCAAGATTCTTTGAGTGCTCAACCTGGCTCATGAGTATCCTAGTGAGGGTTTTGATAGGGTCCTCAGTTGATTGATCCCCTGCGGGGGGTGCTCTCTGCCTAGAATCGAATTGTTGTTGAGGCCTTTGTTGGTGTCCCCCTTGCGGATTGTAAGGGGCTTGGTTATTACCATAGCCATACCCCTGGTAACCTGCATTATAATTGTTATTGAATTGATTGGGGTTACCATAGTTACCATACCTGGGCTTCTGCGGGACAAAGTTTCCCATGGCGTTGAGCTCAACATTAGGATCCTGAAGTAGCGGGCACATATCGTTTGGATGTAAAGGATCAGCACATAGCCCACATGCTTTGAGTTCCTGAGGGGTCCCTTTGAGCATCATCCTTCTCATCATCTCCTTCATCTCCATCATATCAGCTTGTAAATTAGAGCTTGAAGAATCCACAGCCAGTACTCCACGGGGGTTTGCCCTCTTGCTTTATTGTCTAGACCCTTCAGCAAGCTCTGAGAACAAATCCATAGCATCATTTGGGGTCTTGTTGAGAATGTTACCCCCACTAGCGGCATTCACCATTCGACGCTCATCATCAAGCAAACCTCCATGCAAATAAAGTACCAAATCCTGTTGTGAGTAACCATGGTAGGGGCAACTTGAGCAGAGCTTTTTGAATCGCTCCACATACTCATACAGGGTCTCAGTTGCTAATTGCTCAATGTTGCTGATGGCCTTTTTGAGAAAGTTCAGCTTTGTAGCAGGGAAGTACTTCTCTAAGAACAACCTTTTCATCTCTGTCCAGGTAGTAATGCTCCCTGCATGCAAATAATAAAACCAATCATTAGCTGAATCTTTTAATGTGAAAGGAAAAGCTCGCAGCTTGATTTGGTCCTCTGTGACATCTGCGGGTCTCATGCTCTCAATGATAGCATGGAACTCCGCCAAATGTTTGTTGGGATCCTCGCCACTCAACCCATGGAACTTAGGTAGAAAGTGGATCCATTGAGCCTTAAACTCGAACTTGGTCCCATCAGCAAGCGCTGGAAACTGCACCGCCAATGGTTGTGTTTGCAGATTCGGTGCGGTGAGTTGCCTTAAGGTTTGGTTCGCGTTATCTAACGCGTTGTCACCCATCTCTGCAGTCCCTTCGGCTTCTTGATCAAAAGGTAATTCGCTAGAGTTGTTGCGAACCTCCCGCCTTAGGTTGGAAAGAGTCCTCTCAATCTCTGAATCAAAAGGAAGTAAAGATGGATTAGTAGCACGGGTGCGGACCATAAGCGTGGTCCACACCAAAAGGTAGCGATTAAACAACACAAGAAACTAAAAAGATTTCCCCGGCAACGGCGCCAAATTTGACAAGAGGAAAACCTGTCGTTGTTCCTGCCAAAGAAATACTCAAACCTACAACTAGTATAGTTGGTAAGAAAGAGGTCGATCCACAGGGAAATCTAGTAAGTTCAAGTGATAATCTAATCGCAAGTAACCAAGAAGAGTGTTTTTGTGGGCAAAAGATCCGCCTTTTGTCAAAGCGGAAAGAAGCAAACAAGGTAAAGGATGTTGTAGAATGCAATAGAGAGAAATAGGTTCACCTACAATTTGTCACTTTAATTGATGAATTGGATCCTTGTTTAAGGCTCTAGTTCTCTTCTTTTCCTATCAATGTCCTTGTCCAGATCTTAGGTAAATTACTAGTCCTACGAGTCCTAGCAATCCTTATCTCTAAATAACCCTAACACGGTTAAGATTTAACCTAGAGATAGCATTAAGACTATGAATTAACCAAGGTATATGCAATATCAAGCTACGAGTCGATATTTAACATATATTCAACTTCCTACACATCCAATTAGTCCTACGAGTCCTAAAGGGATATGATTGCCACTTAGGTTAAGGTTCGCTACGAGGAATCTACAAAACCCTAGCAATTGAATGAATCTACTCTAACTAGTTGATCAGGCCAGAGAGAATAAAACACATTCAAGGAATTAAGTGCAAAGAAGTCAAAACATTCAAATAGGAATAAGAACTAGATTAAGAAACTCACAATTCAACAAACAAGATCCAAACTGTAGGCCAAACCTTCGAGAGTTTAGTTGCTCATGCTTAACGTGCTCTCAACAATTCTCAAAAGTGCATAAGTTGAATAGTAGAATAACCTAAAAATGTCTTTTAAAGGCCTACAAAGGATCGGCCAAAAATAATACTAAAAACCCTAATTAAATTGAATAACTGAATCGGCGTTTCTGGACAGGCCGCGGGGCGGCTGGCTCAGGCGATGGGGCGGCCTGGCGATCAGCGAAGTCCTTCGATAGTCTTCGGGCCGCGGGGCGGCTAGCTCGGCCGCGGGGCGGCCAGCGATTTCTTCCGCTTCTCTCCGCGTAATTTGCTGTAGCTGATAATGCAATTCCTTTAGTTCTTTAACTCCCCTCAAATTCATTCCACCTTGAATCACGATTCCTGAAATAAACCATAATGTTGTGTAGATTCCGCATCTTCCAACTCAACAAGTAATCATGTAAATGCAACTAAAATATGCAATATTTACACCCAAACTATACTAAATGTAATCTATTATGCAATACTAATAATGCTCTATCAGACACCCATGTCGACCCCCTGGTCGACGTCGATGACACTGCAGAGCCTGAGAGAGAACAACAGAGGTCGAAATCGACCCTACCAGTCGATGTCGACCAACCTCCTGTCGAAATCGAGGTTCAGCAGGCTCCTCCGACCACCGTTTTGGCTTCTCCGCCAAAGAAGACGTTGCCCTTCCCTTCCAAAGCGTTGAAGGACCCCACTCAAGGTAAGTTTAGGCGCTTTGTAAAGATTCTCCAAGGACTTAACATTACTATCCCTCTTACAGAAGCCCTAAGCGAGATGCACGCCTATGTTCGATTCCTAAAAGACATCCTTAGCAAGAAGCGGTCCATGGCAGAGATCGCAGAGGAGTGCTCAAAGATGGATTTCCCTGAGAAGAGGAGTGATCCAGGGAAGTTTGCAATCACCGTGGGACTTGGCCAACATCGCTACAAAGCCCTATGTGACCTAGGGGCAAGTGTAAGTCTCATGCCTCTCTCTATTTGGCAAAAGGTGAACATCGGAGCACTTGAACCTGTGGATATGAAACTTTATATGGCTGATAATTCATTCGTCAGACCCACAGGTATAGTTGATGACGTCCCTGTAAAGGTAGGTAAATTCTTTGTGCCTACTGATTTCATTGTATTGGACATGCCCGAAGATCCTATTGTACCTATCATCCTTGGTAGGCATTTCTTAGCTACTGCTGATGCCAATATTAATGTACGTAGAGGATTACTAACCTTTACTATAGGGAACGAAGTCATTCAATTCTCCTTCAACCCCACAATGAAGGAAGTTAATGGTATGGAAATCAAGTCGGTCTACACTAGCATCATGGATTGTAAAGAACCGAGGGAAAGGGCCTTAACTGCTGAGGAGGCCCTAGCCCTAGCTGCAGAGGAGCTTACCAACGAGGACATTGAGGAGTTCCTGGCTACATGCACGAGTGATGAGGAAATATTGGACGATGCTTTATCTATGGAACTCGAAGAAGAGGTCGATATCGACGAGGAGAGGTCGACATCGACCAAATCACTCGATATCGAGTGCCCTCAGTCGACATCGACACACTCAGTAAGTCAAGTTCTCTCTTCTTCTCTTACAGGCGAAATCGACCAACCCATGTCGACAGAAGAGGTCGAAATCGACCAGCCGATATCGACATCAGAGGTCGAAATCGACCCTTACCACTTGTCGTCAAACAGCTCCGAGGCCAAGGTATGTGCTGAACTCTCAGTCGATATTGACTATTCCTACTTGCTCTCGACTTCTTTTCTGCAGGAATATTTTGAAGAGTCCCAATCAAAGTTGGCATCACTCTATGTTTGGTCCACGCCAACCCCTATAGCTGATTTGGGAACTTCAATCAAGAGAATTGAGATGGATTACCTTGGTGAGATTATGAAGACGGAGGAGGTAGAGCCAATTCTTATCCCACAAGGCCCTTCTCCGGTGCTTAAGCCTTTACCCGACACACTTAGGTATGAGTTTCTTGGTCCAAATTCTACTTTCCCTGTAATTATCAATGCTTCACTAACCACACAGGAAGTAGATAAGCTTATGGAAGTACTTCGTGCTCATCGTAAGGCTATTGGATATTCTCTTGAGGACATCAAAGGTATTTCACCCGCTACTTGTATACATAGAATCCTCCTTGAGGATGATCATAAGGCATCTATAGAACACCAACGGAAGCTCAACCCCAACATGAGAGAGGTAGTGAAGAAGGAGATCATGCACATGCTGGATGCAGGAATCATCTATGCCATCTCCGACAGCGAATGGGTGAGCCCAGTCCATGTGGTGCCTAAGAAGGGTGGAATGACCGTTGAGGAGAATGAGAAGGGTGAGCTTGTGCCAAAGCGAATCACAACTAGTTGGTGAATGTGTATTGATTACAGGAAACTCAACAATGCCACTAGAAAGGATCACTTTCCCCTTCCATTCATTGACCAGGTATTAGAGAGACTCGCCGAACATGATTATTTTTGTTACCTGGATGGATATTCTGGCTTTTGGCTGGTCCCTATTCATCCTGACGATCAGGAGAAGACCACCTTCACTTGTCCCTATGAGACTTTTGCATATAGGAGAATGCCATTTGGGCTCTGCAATGCCCCTGCTACCTTTCAAAGATGTATGAGGGCCATCTTCTCCGACATGATTGAGGACATCGTGGAGGTATTTATGGATGATTTCTCTGTTTATGGCACTACTTTCGATGTTTTTCTTGCTAACCTTCGCAGGGTACTTGCACGATGTGAAGAGACAAACTTGGTTCTCAATTGGGAAAAGTGCCACTTTATGGTAAGGGAAGGGATTGTGCTAGGCCACAAAGTCTCTAAACGGGGAATTGAGGTGGACAGGGCAAAGATAGAGCTCATTGAAAAATTGTCACCACCTTCATCAATTAAGGACATAAGAAGCTTCCTTGGTCACGCAGGTTTCTATAGGAGGTTTATTCAAGATTTTTCTAAGATTGCCAAACCTTTAACTAACCTACTAATGAAGGATGTTAAGTTTGCATTTTCTAGTGATTGTCTTGAAGCCTTCAATAGGTTGAAGGAGGCCCGTATATCCGCCCCAATCATTCAATCGCCCAATTGGTCGCAACCCTTTGAGATCATGTGCGACGCAAGAGATTATGCCGTAGGTGCTGTCCTAGGACAAAGGAGAGACAAAAAGCTTCACGCCATCTACTATGCAAGCAAGACTTTTGATACCGTTCAAACAAATTACACCACGACTGATGTACATAATTGTACCTTTCTTTTATTGCATCTTTTGACTTCATATCTCATTCGATCTCCAAAGAAAAGGGTTCAAAAGAATATAAACTTGTGTAAGAATGGGCTAAAATGTAAGAAATAGAGTCTGCACAAGTTTTGAGCTAACCATGCAGGAATTCGAGCGAAAATGGAGTCAAAACGAAGAAGCCAAGTGAAGCTGAGCAGAGGTAGATATCGACCCTAGACCCAGATATCGACCTCTGGGGTAGACATCGACCTTCAACATAGATATCGACCTCAACATAGACATCAAGTGAAGCTGAGAAGAGGTCGATATCGACCTTAGACCCAGATATCGACCCCCAGTGTCGATATCGACCCCCATATCGACCTCAACATAGAAATCGACCAGAGCTGAACAAGTCGAGTAGGAACAGAGACCTCGATATCGACCTCTGGTGTCGATATCGACCCCTTATCTCGACAGAAGATAGACTCGATTTCGAATGCGGATTGGAACTATATCTTCAAGGAGGCACGGGATTATCTCATACTTTCAAGATAGATGGCAGCTGAAGTTTTATTCATCTTTTACCTTTAAGTTCCTTTAAGTTTTATCAAAATAAAAGAACTATCCTAATTGTTCGGATAGAGTTATTAGTTTAGATAGGAGTTACAATCCTTGGATAGCGAGGATTAGTAGCCTATAAATAAAGCCCTAGGGGGCTGGCATTCAATCATCTTTCAATCATCCAATCATAGAACAACCCAAGATAATAGACAATAGAGTTAGAGTTAGAGAGAAGTTTTAGGGTTTGACGTTTGCGAAAGTTGACGTTAAGTTGTAAAGCTTCGAAGTTTATTTTAATGGAAGTTTCTTCCTTTCAATTGACGATGAATTCCATGATGAGAAGCGAGTAGTTCCCCAAACCTCTTAGGGTCGGGGTGAGCCCGACGTTAGCCATGCGTGCTTGAGGTAAGTATTTGATGTTGATATCGTTGTGTCTATCTCTCCTCCTACAATTCTATGTTTAGTCCTAATCGAAAGAAAAGGGATTCATGCTAACAACTTGAGTTATAAACATAAAATTGGTAGAGACAATTAGGTTTATTTGAAAGAGTAATCCTAAGAGTTGGTGTACGGCGAAAGCTCGTCCCTCGGGTGAAATAGCGCAATTGTCCGTCTTATTTATCTCATCGCATGCATTGGTTAACGTTGTGGTAAACCCTAATCCTAGGAGTTGCCTTTTTACATATTTTATACACTCAAAAACCTCTTGTTATTTCTGTTCATTGCTTCTCTCTCCATCCTAAAAGTCTTCGGCCTTTCTTTGCCGACGAAGTACTAACCCACTGCAGGGAGACATCGATATCGACCCCAGACGTCGATATCGACCACTGAGTTCGTCGACAGTTTTCTGAGTCGACGACGAACATCGCTGCGGAGTTTTGCTGACATCGATATCGACACCAGACATCGATATCGACCCTTCTGTATCGACGGGCAGTCTTCTGAGCCAGTCGATTTCGTGGACTGACATCGATATCGACCCCCACCAGTCGATATCGACCACTTGTTTTTGTCTCTGCAGGTCTTCTGTTGTAGAGAACATCGACAGCCGAGGTCGACATCGAGGCCCAAGATCGAAATCGAGGCTACTGGTCGACGCAGACGTGAAATTTCCAAAGCTACTAGGATCCCGCTGACACGCCTCCTCGTGGATCGATCCTGACTACCCTTCCACTATAATGGGAGGAAGTCTTGTAATTATTTGCTTAGGCCAGGAGTTGGTTTACATTTATTTACATCTTTATATTTGTAATTACTTGACATATCAATCCTCCTGCAACAACAAATTGGCGTCGTTGCCGGGGAGGCAATCAATCGCGCCCTAGTAGTCTATCTCACGTCTCTACCTAGTTTGGTCTTGCAGGTGTATGCGACGCGCTCATCGCCCACCTGAATTTGGAGTAGACAACCCTGAGCATTATTTCCATCTAAGGGTCCAAGCTCAAAGAATCATGGCGGAAAACGCGAACCAAGCAGAACTTATTGAACAACTAAGGAAGCAGGTTGAGGACTTAACGACTAGAGAGGCGGCACTTAAGGAGCGTGCGGATAGGGAGGAGGAAGGCCGAAGGCAAATAGAAGCCCAAATCAATGCCCTCCCTAGGAATGCCAAGCAATATATGCACCCCGCTCTCACAGTGCCTGAATCGGCAATTCTTATCCCTGCCTCTAATTTTGAAATAAAACCTAACTTCCTTACTGAGATTAGAAGGCACCAATATGAAGGAAAACCTAACGAATGCCCTATGGCACATATTTCTACCTTCTTAGACCTTTGTGATACTATTGCTGATGGACGAAGTCTTGAATATGTCCAACTAAAAGCCTTTCGATGGTCTCTTACAGGTAAAGCATTACAGTGGTTGGAGAGCTTAGCCCCAAGATCACTCCGCACCTGGAATGAAGTCAAGGACGCGTTTCTCAACAAGTTCTTTCCTCCTTCTAAGACGGCGCTGATCCGACAGAAAATCACGGCTTTCAAACAAAAGCCTGGTGAGGCTCTGGCGACTGTTTGGGAAAGGTTTAAGGACCTACTACGATCATGCCCGATGCATGGCCAACCACCATATGTAATTCAAGAGATCATATACAATGCTCTTGACGCTGCCACAAAGGAGAGGATCAACACCTACACCGCCTATGGCTACCTTGAACTCGCTCTACAAGAGGCTTGGGAGACCATAGAGAGGTGGGTGGAGTTCGACAACACATATGGGACTCCTGAGGCTTTCGACGTACCATCATCGTCGAGGCCTGCCCCATCTATGCCCTTATATGAACCCTCCAATGTAATCGATCCAGATGTGAAGGAGCAATTCCATAGAGATCAACTTAGAAAGCTCCAAAAACAAGTGAGGTTCCTTTCAGCGAACCAAGATTGCATCGAATGCGGATCGCAGCGTCACACCACCATCGAATGCCCACATGCCGAACAAGTACACCTAGCGGAGACTCACCAAGAGGCGCGCTACATGAGGGGTCCCAATCACCAATATTGGGGAGACCAAAGGTTCCATCAACCACAAAGGAACCCGGTTAACCCTAGGGACCCTCCGCCTTATAGAGCCCCTGGGCACCCGGAGAGAGACCAAAAGAAGGATGATCTTCAACTTGTGTTGGACGAGATAAGGCGGAACCAAGCTAAGAACGATCAATCCAACAATGCTATCCACTCTCAACTCAATCACCTTACCACAAGGATTGGGGAGATGGATACATGGAAGAAGAACGTAGAGACCCAATTGGGTCAATTGGCGGCACAAATCCCTAGGCCGTCCGGAACACTCCCTGGGCAACCCACCACAAATCCTAAGGGACAATCCGGGACAGGCCATATCGCAGCCATACAATTAAAGAGTGGTACCAAAGTACAAAAGCCACGGACGGAAACGGAGGAGAAAGCAGCAGACCCAGTCGACGTCGACAGACCAGTCGATGTCGACCCAGAGGTCGAAATAGACCCCCATGTCGACCCCCTGGTCGATGTCGGTGACACTGCAGAGCCATCAGAGCCTCAACAGAGGTCGAAATCGACCATCCCAGTCGATATCGACCCCATCCCAGTCGACATCGATGTCCAGCAGGCCCCTCCGACCTCCGTTTTGGCCCCTACTCCAAAGAAGACGTTGCCATTCCCTTCCAAAGCATTGGAGGATCCCACCAAAGGTAAGTTTAGGCGCTTCATAAAGATACTTCAAGGACTCAACATCACTATCCCTCTAACAGAAGCCCTAAGCGAGATGCCCGCCTATGTACGATTCCTCAAAGACATACTGAGCAAGAAGAGGTCCATGGCAGAGATCGTAGAGGAGTGCTCAAAAATGGATTTCCCTGAGAAAAAGAGTGATCCAGGGAAGTTTGCAATCACCGTGGGACTTGGCCAACATCGCTATAAAGCCCTATGTGACCTAGGGGAAAGTGTAAGTCTCATGCCTCTTTCTATTTGGCAGAAGGTGAACATTAGTGCCCTTGAACCTATGGACATGAAACTCTATATGGCTGACAACTCATTCGTCAGACCCACAGGTATAGTGGATGACGTTCCGGTAAAGGTAGGTAAGTTCTTTGTGCCTACTGATTTCATTGTATTGGAGATGCCTGAAGATCCTGTAGTGCCTATTATCCTTGGTAGGCCCTTTTTAGCTACTACTGATGCCAATATCAATGTACGTCGAGGATTACTAACCTTTACTATAGGGAACGAAGTAATAGAATTCTCTTTCAACCCTACCATGAGCGAAACAAAGCACCTGGAGCAAGTAGTCCTCTCGCCGGCCAAAGAAAAGCTTAGAAAATTTCTGTTGGCGAGGACGGAAACAGCAAGCAGGGTCGATATCGACTGGAACCAATCAATATCGACTAAAAACATCGAAATCGACCCCCCTTGGTCGAAATCGAGTATGCGAGATCGCTGCCAGGAGCTTAAGTATGGGGTCACGGAGGTCGATATCGACCCCCACATGTCGATATCGACCACAGCACTCGAAATCGACCCTTCTTGGTCGAAATCGACCACCCCTCAGCCCGAAGATTTCTGTTTCGGGCCCAAACAGGTAAGCCCAGGTATGAATCTTAACCCTCCTCCGTCCATTATTGATGAATCAATTAAACCCATTATTGATAATTCTACTAAAGAGAGGGTCAAAGCTCCATGGTTTGCCTATATTGCTAAAGTTAGGTCAAGAAAGAGAAGAAAAGCGCCCAAAGAAGAACTTAACATCAAAGAAGCCTTGGTCGCCGAACTTCGCTACTACCAAAAGGACCTTGATGATCCAGGAGAAGGCTCAAGCTCAAAGGGTCCTTACATAAAAGGGTCATAAAACATTGACGGAGAAGTCGGCCTAGCGACTCAAAAATCTAGAGCATGTACATAAAACATTTAAATTTCACATAGATGGTTTTTAGGATTTAATTTTTGGCTGTTTGAAACTTTTAAAACTGAGATAATTCGTGCTTTATCTATATTTCTAACAAGATTTCAGGTTATCAAGCAAAAGGAATGACGAAGAAGAAAGAAGCTTCTGCAGAGGCAGTCGAAATCGACCAGGCCAGTCGAAATCGACCCCCCCAGGGTCAAGCCATCTCCTTGAGTCGACATCGAGGACTCAGGAGCGAAAAAGAGAGGTCGATATCGACCCTAATACTCGATATCGACCTCAATCAGGCAGCCCTTGTCTTCATCTTCTTCCTCGAATTCGACAGATGCAGTCGACATCGACCTCTGACCTAGATATCGACTTCTGGCATCGACCCAACCAGGAATCGACCTAAACCCGCAGGTTGCACTGTGAGTTTCTCTCTACCCTTGTTCTTCCTTTTAATACAGTGAGGACACTGTATATTTTAAGTATGGGGTGGGGGAAAGACATGTCTTATGGTCATAACTTGGTTTCTTCTTCGCATTGCATTCATGTTTAAATTTTTGTTTTTAGTTTTACTTTTATAAAATGTCAATAATTCCATAAAATGTCAGGAAATCCAAAAAAATAGAAAAATGTCAAAAATACAAAAAATGCATGTTTATTTTTAAGTTTGTTTTTTACCCTACTTAGATGTCCTATGATGAAAACTCAATAGCTGACTTGATCATGTAAATCCTATGGCATATTTGGATGGTTTAGCCTAAGACTTTAAAATTTTTATGTAGATTGTGAACTTGTGATGAAATTGAGCACATATGATCCTAGGCTAAAAAGCAAATCCAACAAAAATTGTCCTTGTGAGAATTTTGACCTATAGGGAGAACATCAAAAATCCCTCCGCTTTCTTGAGTGAATTTACTCTTCCTATGCATCTCTAAATGTTGTGATAGTTATTCAAAACCAATGCATATATATGTTTATGTTTACGAGAATTAAATGATGGAGGCATCTTTTAAGCCATTTTTATCCTCTCTTTACCTACCCTGCATTATCCCTGCTTGAAGCCAGAACATTAGCCTGAGCCTGAAATTGCAAACTCCACAAAATTATCCCTAGCCGAATTGAGCCTGACCCCCATTTGGGAATTGAGACTTAGATTGGTTGGAACTAATGCCTTGTGGAAAGAAAAGAGCATAATGTCTAGTTTTGAGCAAGGAAATTGTAAGATGGTATATATTTACATTTTGTCATATTTTGTAAAAGGATTTTTTGGCTCACCATATAAATGCACATAGCTTTAGAATTATTTCCGGAAAAAAAAATCCGAAAAAAATATATATATCTATATATAGTGCATGAGCCAAAATCCTTAAGTCCTTTATTCATACAAGTGTTATATTTTTGAGAGCATATTATGGAAAGATGAGTTGGGGAAAAAGCATTATAGATATTGAGCTTACATTGAAGAGTTATGGTTTGGGTATTGCAAGTGTTGAGATTTAGGAGTCTTGATTCCCGAATTATAAAAGCACCACATAGCCAAATAATTCCATACCCTTTATTTCATACCAAGCCCCATTACAACCCCGCCGAATGGAGTCTTCTATGAAGTCTTCCATTGAGCGAAAGTCCTCCTGATGATTCTTATTGCATTTTCATAATTGGTTGCGAAGTGGATTATTATAAATTGCAATGTTTATGAGATTGTATATGGAATTGAGTTGAGAGTTGATCTTCATAGCCTAAACACATGAGAGTTGAGTGCAAACACATTATCCCTGTGAGGTTGGATCAAAATTGCATATGCCTATGGATCGCCAAAATATGTGCTATGACGTTAAATTCACTTGCTTTACTACCGCTTATGATGTTGCTTTTGGCAAGGGCGAAGACTTGAAGGGTGTGTTGTAGGTGTTGGTTATTGCTTGAGGACAAGCAAGTCTAAGTATGGGGTGTTTTGATGTACATAATTGTACCTTTCTTTTATTGCATCTTTTGACTTCATATCTCATTCGATCTCCAAAGAAAAGGGTTCAAAAGAATATAAACTTGTGTAAGAATGGGCTAAAATGTAAGAAATAGAGTCTGCACAAGTTTTGAGCTAACCATGCAGGAATTCGAGTGAAAACGGAGTCAAAACGAAGAAGCCAAGTGAAGCTGAGCAGAGGTAGATATCGACCCTAGACCCAGATATCGACCTCTGGGGTAGACATCGACCTTCAACATAGATATCGACCTCAACATAGACATCAAGTGAAGCTGAGAAGAGGTAGATATCGACCTTAGACCCAGATATCGACCCCCAGTGTCGATATCGACCCCCATATCGACCTCAACATAGAAATCGACCAGAGCTGAACAAGTCGAGCAGGAACAGAGACCTCGATATCGACCTCTGGTGTCGATATCGACCCCTTATCTCGACAGAAGATAGACTCGATTTCGAATGCGGATTGGAACTATATCTTCAAGGAGGCACGGGATTATCTCATACTTTCAAGATAGATGGCAGCTGAAGTTTTATTCATCTTTTACCTTTAAGTTCCTTTAAGTTTTATCAAAATAAAAGACCTATCCTAATTGTTCGGATAGAGTTATTAGTTTAGATAGAAGTTACAATCCTTGGATAGCGAGGATTAGTAGCCTATAAATAAAGCCCTAGGGGGCTGGCATTCAATCATCTTTCAATCATCCAATCATAGAACAACCCAAGACAATAGACAATAGAGTTAGAGTTAGAGAAAAGTTTTAGGGTTTGACGTTTGCGAAAGTTGACGTTAAGTTGTAAAGCTTCGAAGTTTATTTTAATGGAAGTTTCTTCCTTTCAATTGACGATGAATTCCATGATGAGAAGCGAGTAGTTCCCCAAAGCTCTTAGGGTCGGGGTGAGCCCGACGTTAGCCATGCGTGCTTGAGGTAAGTATTTGATGTTGATATCGTTGTGTCTATCTCTCCTCCTACAATTCTATGTTTAGTCCTAATCGAAAGAAAAGGGATTCATGCTAACAACTTGAGTTATAAACATAAAATTGGTAGAGACAATTAGGTTTATTTGAAAGAGTAATCCTAAGAGTTGGTGTACGGCGAAAGCTCGTCCCTCGGGTGAAATAGCGCAATTGTCCGTCTTATTTATCTCATCGCATGCATTGGTTAACGTTGTGGTAAACCCTAATCCTAGGAGTTGCCTTTTTACATATTTTATACACTCAAAAACCTCTTGTTATTTCTGTTCATTGCTTCTCTCTCCATCCTAAAAGTCTTCGGCCTTTCTTTGCCGACGAAGTACTAACCCACTGCAGGGAGACATCGATATCGACCCCAGACGTCGATATCGACCACTGAGTTCGTCGACAGTTTTCTGAGTCGACGATGAACATCGCTGCGGAGTTTTGCTGACATCGATATCGACACCAGACATCGATATCGACCCTTCTGTATCGACGGGCAGTCTTCTGAGCCAGTCGATTTCGTGGACTGACATCGATATCGACCCCCACCAGTCGATATCGACCACTTGTTTTTGTCTCTGCAGGTCTTCTGTTGTAGAGAACATCGACAGCCGAGGTCGACATCGAGGCCCAAGGTCGAAATCGAGGCTACTGGTCGACGTAGACGTGAAATTTCCAAAGCTACTAGGATCCCGCTTACACGCCTCCTCGTGGATCGATCCTGACTACCCTTCCACTACAACGGGAGGAAGTCTTGTAATTATTTGCTTAGGCCAGGAGTTGGTTTACATTTATTTACATCTTTATATTTGTAATTACTTGACATATCAATCCTCCTGCAACAACAACGACGGAAAAGGAGTTCTTGGCAGTGGTCTTCGCTTTTGAGAAGTTCCGCTCATACCTAGTGGGTTCTAAGGTAATTGTTCATACTGACCATGCAGCTCTTAGGTACTTAATGGCGAAGAAGTATTCTAAACCTAGACTCCTACGATGGGTACTCTTACTATAAGAGTTCGACGTTGAGCTTAAAGATAAGAAAGGAACGGAGAACTCCGTAGCCGATCATCTTTCACGGCTACCCATAGGGCTTCTGGAAGAGTCACTTGACAACATACCAATCAATGACTCCCGCCCTGACGAGCACCTAATGAGGCAAGAGGTAAGACGGGCAGAAGATCCACTCGATATCGACCCCCACAGGTCGATATCGACTGCCCCGAAGGTAATACTTGCATCGATGTCGACCAGTTTTGATCACAGGTTGTCCACTGCAGAGGTCAAAATCGACCTCCAGACGTCGACATCGAAGACCCATATCGAGCAGCCCATATCGACTGAACCTGTCGATGCCGCCCAGTCGATATCGACCCCTACAGGTCGATATCGACCACCTTCAAAACCCTCCGAAGGTGACGAAGAGGTAAGCTTCGATGAGGATTTCTTCTTTACACCTTCTTCCAGTCCTATCCATGATTTATTTGCTGTAAGAAGGGCGAAGGTACCTTGGTATGCGGATTTTGCTAACTATATTGCAGGAGGCGAGATTCCTTCAGGCTTAACTTCGTAACAAAAGAAAAAGTTTTTGCACGACGTCAAACAATACTATTGGGATGAACCCTACTTATTCAAACAAGGGAAAGACCATATCTTTCGACGTTGTATCCCGGAGGACGAGGTAGAGAGCGTGATTCACCATTGTCATTCTCTCCCTACAGGAGGCCATGCTAAAGGATTCAAGACCGCGGCGAAAATTCTTCAATGTGGTTTTTATTGGCCTAACCTTTTCAAGGATGTGCAAAAATATGTAACCTCTTGTGATGAGTGTCAACGTGCAGGTAATATCACATGGAGGAATGAGACACCACTCACAGGCATTCTAGAGGTAGAACTCTTTGATGTATGGGGCATTGACTTCATGGGACCATTCCCTGCTTCAGGCCCCTACAAATACATTCTAGTAGCGGTGGACTATGTCTCTAAATGGGTGGAGGCCGTGGCAACTAGGACCAACGACGCGAAGGTAGTCTCTAAGTTTATGAAAACTAACATCTTTCCTCGCTTTGGTGTTCCTAGAGTCCTTATTTCAAATGGTGGCTCGTATTTTATTGAGAGAGGCTTTGAAGCTCTTTTAGCTAAGTATGGGGTAAACCATAGGGTGGCAACACCCTATCACCCTCAAACCAGCGGCCAAGTAGAAGTCTCTAATCTCCAAATCAAAGCCATCTTGGAAAAGACGGTCTCCCGCTCGAGGAAAGATTGGTCGTCCAAACTGGATGATGCGCTCTGGGCCTACCGAACGGCCTATAAGACACCACTTCGCACAACTCCCTATAACTTGGTATATGGTAAGTCATATCACTTGCCCGTTGAACTTGAGCATAAAACAATATGGGCTCTTAAGGAGCTTAACATGGATTTCGACGAAGCGGGAAAGAGAAGGTTCATTGACTTACAAGCCTTGGAGGAGTTGCGCCTAAAGGCATATGAGAATACCGAAATCTACAAGGAACACACTAAGAAATGGCATGATAGGAAGTTGGTGCCAAAAACATATGAGGTAGGTGACAAAGTCCTTGTTTTCAATTCTAGACTTCGCTTATTTCCAGGGAAACTGAGGACAAGATGGAGCGGACCTTTCAAGGTTCATAAAATATTCCCTCATGGAGCGGTAGAGTTACTTTGCGATGATGGATCCACCTTTAAGGTAAATGGCCACCGAGTAAAGAAATATTATGACAAGGAGGACCCGGAAGAAGAGATTCGCGCCACCTTGGCATTGAACTAGCGCAAAAAGGGAAATATGTCGAGCTAGCGACTTAAACTCAAGCGCTTCCGGGAGGCAACCCGTTCTTTTCATTTTCTTTCTCTTTTAGTTTTTAGTCTATTTTATATTTTTTTAGATCATTCGTGGCTATTCTATCTAAAGTCAACAAGGAAATCCAGTCCAGAAGAGAGGTCGATATCGACCTATATGGTCGATATCGACAGGCCGACAGAAGTGAGCAGCAGGCAGAACAACACGGATGCAGAAGGGGGGTCGATATCGACCTCTAAGGTCGATATCGACTACAGCTGGAGGTAAGTGCCAGGTCAGATTTTAATTTCTTTTCGGTTTTATTTTTTGGGGTTTTTATCCCTTTATATTCCCCCCGACTTCGACACCCCCTCCCCTTTTTGATACCCTACCCAGCCGCTGCTCTCTCTTCTTCATCTCTCTCCTTCATCTCTCCTGTCGCTCTCCTCACTACCGCACCACCACTGTCATCCCCGCACCACTGTCATCACCATTACAGCCCACCACTGCAAACACCAGATCCGCAAGCCGCAAGCCCTCATCTTTCCTTTCTCTTCTCGCCCTAGCCCTCTATCTCCCTCTTTTTCAAGCTTCATCGCCCAGACCTACCCACTTCCGGCCAAGATTCCCCAGATCCGGCCGCCCCAAGCCACCGGAGAGCCCACCGCGCCACCAGTAGCCCCGACATCGCCCAGATCCGGTCGATTTCGACCCCCGGGCACCGATTTCGACGTCTCCTGTTCGACAGCGGTTTTCGTTTTCTTGATTTTTGCGGTTGTTGCCTCTTTCTCCCCTAATTCCGACACTCTTCTGGTATGATTTCTTACCCTTTGTCTAATTTTTTTCCAGATTTGCATGATTAATTAGTTGATTTAGGGAAGAAATTACATATTGGGTGTTTAGGGTTTGAGCGAAAATTGTGCGGGAAAGAGTAATCGTATATATGTGGGGCATTGATCTGATTTTTTAATTTATGTGGGGCGTGAATCTGATTTTTGTCTGTATATGGGCATGAATCTGATTTTTATATGTATATAGGGGGTGAGATCTAATTTTTATAATTTATGTGGGGCAATAATCGGAATTTTCCATACGTATGGGCTATGAATCTGAATTTTTATATATATGGGCTGATTCTGTAATTATTTTTTTAGCTGAAATTCTGATTTTTTTTAGTAGTTTAAATTCTGATTTATTTTGGGGTTTAAATTCTGATTTTTTTTTACAAGCTGAAATTCTGATTTATTTTGAGGTTTAAATGCTGATTTATTTTCGAGTTTAAATTCTGATTTTTTTTACAAGGGCTGAATTTCTCATTTATTTAGGAGTTTAAATTCTGATTTTTTTTAGGGATTAAAATCTGATTTTTTATATATGTGGGCCAAAATTCTATAAGTCATTAGGTTCCTTAGTATTAAAAATTCAAGAAATTATGTTTATATAAATTGCCATCCTTAGGTACTTTCTTTTTAGAACATATTACCACTTTCACTTAGACAATTTACCTTTACATAATTTCTAGCATAATATGGAACCTAAGTATGGGGTTCTCCCTATTTTATACATAGAGGAATTATCTTTGGCAATGGTTTCTTTTGCAAACGATGGTGAGAGCCAAGAACATCCCTCAGGACACGCTCCGCATTGAGGATGATCAGCAACGCTCCCTAGCTGAGGATTTGATTGCCCGAGCCACCCGGGCGCGATGGTACCATCTCCCTGACATGATCCAGCTAGGATTTCACCCAGGCGTTCAGGAGGCGTTTGAGAACGTCTCTCTACACAGGCTGATTGAGCAACTGGAGGCACACTACCCCGTTCTGACTGGGGAGTTTATGGCCACATTGGAGGTCCCCGACCGCACCTCGACCAGCCACCGAGTCATCTTCCAGCTTGGCAACAGGCGACACAGACTATCGCTCGAGGAGATGAGCAACATTTTTGGGTTCATCCACACTCCAGCCACCTTCAGGGTCCAGGACCCCAACGTCATCTGGAGCTACATATCAGGTATACCCTACCCTGCTCCTACTGACTCCTTCACCTCTAGGGTTGTGAGTCCGCTTTTTAGGGTCATCTTGAGGGTCCTGGCGAGTACCCTGTGGGCCAGGCTTGAGCTCCGTCGCCCCACACACCGTGAGACGGAGACTCTGCGGAGGATGCTCTTCGAGGATGACCCTCTACCATACCTCCACGCATGGCTCGAGCATATCGTAGACCGCAGACGCACGGTCTCTACATACATTATGGACGGTGGCATGGTGGCCATCCTCGCCGAGGGACTAGGCGTCCACACTGAGAGGTACACGGCCTACCAGCTCACGTACCTAGACGCTGCAGTATTGCGCCAGGGCGGAGTCATCGCACCACGAGCACAGGGATGGAGACACCCCCAGAAAGGGATGCGCCTGCGCCACGATTTTATGGATCTTCTTTATATCCCAGACTGGTACCAGTCTTGGACTGGGAAGCCATATCATACGGATATAGATCCATCTGCTGACCCCACCCTACGGAGGAGACCCCCACTCTACAACCATGAGCCGGAGGTGGACACTATGTCTTGGGACGCTGACCCCCATTCCGACGGAGCAGAGCAGCCCCCAGCCTACCAAGGGGGCATGGATGGCGACGATGATAATGACGCCATGGATGATGCAGTTGGAGGAGGAGAGGGCCCGCAAGGGTCCCACCACAACCATCACAGCCATCACAGCCACCATAGCTATGTGCCTCCACCACCTCCCCCCTTCCAGCCCGCCTACACCACAGATTGGCAGGACGACATGACTGCCCGCTTTACTAGGCTGGAGCTCTCCGTCACTGAGATGCGCGAGGAGCAGCGACGCTATGGGAGGTTCCTCGAGGGCTTGGGCTCATATATGGGCTTTTCCTTCGATCAGCAGGCTGGACCTTCCACATTCCCACAGGGCGCCCCGACCTACTACTCAGGGTCAGCTCCTACACAGGACTGGCCCTTGCTGTTGCCACCTCCTCCGCCTCCGGAGCAGTGATGTGTGTTGAGAGTAAGTGAGCGTGAGTGATTCCTTCCCTCTACTTTATTTTTCTAACAGTGAGGACACTGTAATCTTTAAGTATGGGGTGGGGATTGAACTTGGACATTATAAACTGCTTTATCTGGTTGTGGTAGGGTTTAAAACTTGGCGAACTTGGCTTGTATTTTATTTACTTTCTACTCTATTTGTATGCATTGCATCATATTTAAACATTTATGCATTTTAAAGTTTAAGACCTTAATCTTTTAGTTTGTTAAGTCTATAAAATGACAAAATCTAAAAAAAATATATAGAAAAATGTCAAAAATACAAAAAAAAAATGCATGTTTATTTTTAGTTTATTTTTTTAACCCTACTTAGATGTCCTATGATGAAAACTCAATAGCTGACTTGATCATGTAAACCCTATGGCATATTTGGATGGTTTAGCCTAAGTCCTTAAAATTTTTATGAAGATTGTGAACTTGTGATGAAATTGAGCACATATGATCCTAGGCTAAAAAGCAAATCCAACAAAAATTATCCTTGTGAGAATTTTGACCTATACGGAGAACATCAAAAATCCCTCCGCTTTCTTGATTGAATTTACTCTTCATATGCATCTCTAAATGTTGTGATAGTTATTCAAAACCAATGCATATATATGATTATGTTTACGAGAATTAAATGATGGAGGCATCTTTTAAGCCATTTTTATCCTCTCTTTACCTACCCTGCATTATCCCTGCTTGAAGCCAGAACATTAGCCTGAGCCTGAAATCGCAAACTCCACAAAATTATCCCTAGCCGAATTGAGCCTGACCCCCATTTGGGAATTGAGACTTAGATTGGCTGGACTAATGCCTTGTGGAAAGAAAAGTGCATAATGTCCAGTTTTGAGCAAGGAAATTATGGGTTGGTGCATATTTACATTTTGCCATATTTTGTAAAAGGATCCTTTGGCTCACCATATAAATGCACATATTTACTTATTATTTTCGAAAAAAAAATCCGAAAAAAAAAATAATAAATATATATATAGTGCATGGGCCAAAATCCTTAAGTCTTTTATTCATACAAGTGTTATATTTTTTAGAGGTATATTACAACTTGGAAAAGGGTTGATAGTATGGTTTACATCTTTAAGTGCATCTTTAGAGCATATAATGGAAAGATAAGTTGGAAAAGAGCATTATAGAGATTGAGCTTACATTGAAGAGTTATGGTTTGGGTATTGCAAGTGTTGAGATTTAGGAGTCTTGATTCCCGAATTATAAAAGCACCACATAGCCAAATAATTCCATACCCTTTTATTTCATACCAAGCCCCATTACAACCCCGCCGAATGGAGTCTTCTTTGAAGTCTTCCATTGAGCGAAAGTCCTCCTCATGATTCTTATTGCATTTTCATAATTTGTTGCGAAGTGGATCATTATAAATTGCAATGTTTATAAGATTGTATATGGAATTGAGTTGAGAGTTGATCTTCATAGCCTAAACACATGAGAGTTGAGAGCAAATACATTATCCCTGTGAGGTTGGATCAAAATTGCATATGCCTATGGATCGCCAAAATATGTGCTATGACGTTAAATTCACTTGTTTTGCTTTGCTAACACTTATGATGTTGCTTTTGACAAGGGAGAAGACTTGAAGGGTGTGTTGTATGTATTGGTTATTGCTTGGTTATTGCTTGAGGACAAGCAAGTCTAAGTATGGGGTGTTTTGATGTACATATTTGTACCTTTGTTTATTGCATCTTTTGACTTCGTATTTCATTCGATTTCCAAAGAAAAGTTTCAAAAATATATAAACTTGTGTAAGAATGAGCTAAAGTATAAGAAATAGAGTCTGCACGAGTTTTGAGCTAACCATGCAGGAATTCGATGAAATCGGAGTCAAAACGAAGAAACCAAGTGAAGCTGAGAAGAGGTCGATATCGACTGGAGACATCGATATCGACCCTAGATTTCGACACGACTTCTGAGTGTCGAGATAGGCCACACAGACCAGACAAGAAAGCCTCGATATCGACAAGAAAGCATCGATATCGACCATCGTCATAGACATCGACTGGAGCTGGACAAGTCGAGCAGAAACACAAGCGTCGATATCGACCTCTGGTGTCGATATCGACCCTACCTCGACAGAAGATAAATCCAATTTTGAGACTCAGATTTTGAAGTCTATCATCAAAGCCATGAGTTATCTCGTTCTTTTAGATATTAGCAGCTGTTTATCATCTTTTCCTTTAAGTTTTTATCAAAATAAAAGACCTATCCTAATTATTCGGATAGAGTCCATAGTTTAGATAGGAGTTACAATCCTCGGATAGCGAGGATTAGTAGCCTATAAATAAAGCCCTAGGGGCTGATTTGTTAGATCATCCAATCCAAGAACGAATCCAATTTTAGAGTTAAAAGACAAACAATAGAGTTAGAGTTAAAGAGAAGTTTTAGGGTTTGACGTTTGCGAAAGTTGACGTTGAGTTGTAAAACTTCGGAGTTTATTTTAATGCAAGTTTCTTCCTTTCAATCAACAATGACTTCCATGATGAGAAGCGAGTAGTTCCCCAAAGCTCTTAGGGTCGGGATGAGCCCGACGTTAGCCATGCGTGCTTGAGGTAAGTGTTAGATGTTGATATCGTTGTGTCTATCTCTCCTCCTACGATTCTATGTTTAGTCCTAATCGAAAGAAAAGGGATTCATGTTAACAACTTGAGTTATAAACATAAAATTGGTAGAGACAATTAGGTTTATTTGCAAGAGTAATCCTAAGAGTTGGTGTACGGCGAAAGCTTGTCCCTCGGGTGAAATAGCGCAATTGTCCGTCTTATTTATCTTATCGCATGCATTGGTTAACGTTGTGGTAAACCCTAATCCTAGGAGTTGTTTCTTTTATATATTTTATATACCCAAAACCCTCTGTTTTATTTCTGTTCATTGCTTCTCTCTCCATTCTCAAATCTTCGGTCTTTCTTTGCCGACGAAAAACTAACCCACTGCAGGAAGACATCGATATCGACCCCAGACGTCGATATCGACCACTGAGTTCGTCGACAGTTTTCTGAGTTGACGACGAACATCGCTGCAGAGTTTGCTGACATCGATACCGACCTCTTTGTGTCGAAATCGACCCCTCTGCATCGACTGGCAGACTTCTGAGCCAGTCGATTTCGTGGACTAACATCGATATCGACCCCCACCAGTCGATATCGACTACAGTTTTTGTTTCTGCAGGTCTTCTGTTACAGAGAACATCGACAGCCAAGGTCGACATCGAGATCGAGGCTTCTGGTCGAACATAAAGGACGTGTCTTCAACGCTACTAGGATCCCGCTGACTTGCTTCCTCGTGGATCGAACCTGATTCCCTACTACTATAGCGGGGAGTCTTGAATTTATTTGAAGAGGCTAAGAGTTGTATTGCTTTATATTTTATTATATATTTCGATTCAATTTTCCCCACGTCACAGCAGCAAAGTTCGTCTCCTGCCTCGCGTCTATGTTTCCAATGAAAAGACTTGGGATTTGTCCACTATTTTCTTGGCAACGGAATAAGCCACACTACGCAAGATTTTTACTTGGCTCAAACAAATTATATTCAAGATGTTGTCTCCCAAACCAGAATGTCACAATCGAAATCGGTCGACACTCCTATGGCTCCTAATTTTGATGAAATGATTGAATCTTCCTAAGTTTAAGACCCTCATTTCTATCGCAACATCGTCGACTCTCTACAGTATCTATCGTTCATGCACCAAGACATTTTCCTTTGTTGTCAACAAACATGCCAATATATGCACAATCCACGGGAAGTCCACTATCAGCCTGTTAAAAGTAGGGCTGGAAATAACCCACGGGTACCCGCTCCACCCACTTCAACTGCATAAATTTTGCGGGCGAAAACCCGTAAAAAAGTGGGTGATGGGTGGAGTGGGTGCGGGTGATGTGGGTAATGGATGGATTATGGGTGAAGATTTTTCACCCATAACCCGCCCCATTAACCCCCCCCCCCCCCGCACACCCGCATAAAACCTTAAAATTTATATGTGTATGTGGGTGTGTGTGATTTTACTATTTTATTCTTTTCATTTTGTAACTTTGTAACACAATATTGTGATGTATAACATGTATTTGACTTCCACGAACTCATATTTCTAGTATTTGTAAGTTATAATTTAAGCTTTTATTCATCTTTGAATTTTCCTAAAATATATAAATCATAATTACATGTTTTCACCCATTGGCCACCCGCTCCACCCGCATCACCCACGCGGGTCGGATGAGGGTGAAAAGGCTTGCGGGTGATGGGTAGAGCGGGTGGAATTATTTAACCACGGGGCGGGTGATGAAATGACTTCATCCACCCATAATCCACCCCATTTCCACCCCTAATTAAAAGGATTCCTCAATATTTGCATGCCACAATTCATCTTCAATTCTTCATATCAGCCCACCCTCAACATGATTTCTCCGCCTTCTTTGATATTGACTGGGATAGAGACACAAGTGATCTGTGCTCTCTTTCAGCATATTGCATCTTTCATGGCAAGAATTTGGTCTCTTGGGTGTCAAAGAGCAATCAACAATCTCAAGATCGTCCACCGAGGTAGAGTATTGGGCCTTGGCTGAGGCTACTTGCGAAGCACTATGGCTTTAATCTCTTCTAGAAGAAATGAGAGTTTACTTGCCACACCCGCCGGTTCTATGGTGCGACAACATTGGTACCACCGACCTCACCTGCAATCGGGTCCTCCATCATCGCATCAAACACCTCGACTTGGACTACCACTTTGTTCATGAGCATGTCCGGGTTACGACGCTTATTGTCTCCTTCATTTCGCCCAAGAATCACCTGGCCAATCTACTTACTAAACCGCTAGGTACCTCTCAATTCACTCAAAATTGCTCTCACCTCTGTCTTTGAGAGTTTCAAGTGAGGGGAGATGTTAGAGAAAATAAGACAGTTACAATAGGCCCAAATGACAATCTATGTATAGGCCAACAATCAACTCAATAACCGATCTCTCACTTCCTGTATAAATATTTTTACTGTAGTTACCAATTCAATATAGTGAAATCAAAAGCAAATATAGTTTGGGGTTTTTGCATAACTAGATACTTTTTTAAAAAACTTTGCAAAAATGTCATGGTTTTGGGAAAGTTGCAAAGGTGGGATGGAGGGCTATTTGTACAAAATAAATAAGTGACAGGGGAAGTCGGTTAAAGGTTAAAAAGTGAGCAGGAGAGAGATGGTTTTGATGGGGAAAATTTGGCACCAAATTAGGTTGACAAGACAAGCTAAAGTATAAGGGATAAAGGGGATATGATAGGTGACTTCCCTCCATTTTGCCCGCCATAAAAAGAGAGGAGGGGAGAAGCCAAGCACTTTCTTCCTGCCCTAGACAAAAGAGCTGGAGAAGAAGGCCACCATGGAAGACAAGCTCTCGGCCTGATGTTCCAGTTGCAGAGCACTTGTCGCCTTTAATCTGTGTCCCTGTCAGTGATCATAATATATCGTGTCACTTTGCTTTCCCAAAAATCTTTCTTCTCAGATGCAATGGGTAAGTGTATTTTCCATAGTACTTCTCATCTATGGCGAAAAGTACAACCCCATGAACCTTTCTTCTCATCCGTCGTTTCATTTTTAGGTGGAAAAGGCTTGGTCTACATCACTCTCACTGTCGATGGTTGTTGAGTGTTCTAAGGAGGCGGATGGGGTGTTTGCGGGTCGAAACGCACCTAAAAATGTAGTGATACAAGAGAGCGTCAACTTTGCATCTCTAAAAAACATGATATGATCAAGGTCATCGACGGTGTTGTATGTGAAGAGGTGGCGTCATCTTACGTTTCTTATTTTGTAAATCGTATGTCAGCAATATGAATTGTGCATGTCACCTATTAATATGGTTATGTCACCTGAAGGATTTACCGTGTCACTTGTTTGATTTTGAAGTTTCACATTTCTAAGTGTGTCTGCCAATTTGTTTAGAAAATCACCCATGTCACCTGTTTGTATGGCCTTGTCACCTGAAAGAATTACCGTGTCATGATTTGGAGTTTCACATTCAATTTGTTTTCGAAATGAACCATGTCATCTGTTTGTATGGCCGTGTCACTTGAAAGACTTAACGTGTCTGCATTTCCACCGAAACATTTGAAAACCAAGTACGTTCATAAAAAAAAGTTTTGAGCACAAAAGACTAACATTTACTAACCAACCAATGTCATAAAATTTTACAACTACTGACCAACGGAGATCATAAAGAGAACCCCCAAGTGCATAAGATGTTCATAAACGACTAACATCTATTGACCAACCAATGTCATAAATACTACAACTACTGAACAACGGAGATCATAACATCCTACAAGTTTTGAGCAACAAAGTTCACAAAATACAACCCCAACAAAGTTCATAACCACCTAGTGCAAGGAAAAGTATGTTTTCCCACCCTTGCCCACGAAAGCTCCATCGTTGTCGAAAACGGATACAATTGTATCCGTTTTCGACAACGTTGGACATCGTCCTTCCCTTTTTTACCCCATGGTTTCTTCGTAGAGGGAGGCGTGTGTTTTCCATCACATCCTGGAGCCTTCCTAGTCTTCTTACCTTGCACGCCTTCCACTTTTATAGCCTCAGAGATCTGGTAAACGTTTAGAAGGTTAAACTCTCATTCCTAAATTTTGATATCCCGTGTCAAAAAACTAAATGATCTATGTCATCCAACTACAATAACCATGTCACATCAATTAATAGCAAACAGATTCATATAATCGACATTCCTAGATTTTGTTATTTCGTGTCACCAAAATAAATAAACCCTGTCACCAAACTACATTAACCTTGTTACAACAATTAATAGCAAACAGATTCATAATCGACATTCCCAAAAAATTTTATCCCGTGTCACTTACCCATAAATACCATGTTACCTAACAGAAAACTTGTCACCTCTACATCATTGTCCGTATCATTCCCAGCTTGCCCCTATCCTTGACAGCCCCTCTCAAGTAACGATGCACAAAAGGTGTCCCAACGACAACCCGACATCCAACCTCGTTGCCCCTCTTCATGATCTGTTTACGCAGAAGATAACATGACTACTCCAGCAAGGGGTTACACTAGTAAGACAACCTCTTAACGACCTCTATTTAAAATTCAAAACCAAATCAAAATCCACTACAAATGCACTAACTACGCCGGAAATGAAAAATCTGAAGTAATAGCAAAGACTAGTTTCAATTCATAGCAGACAGAGGACCTTACCATCATTGCTTCTCCTTATGGGAGCTTCTCCCCCCCTTGAGTTACTCTCACTAACCACCTCAGCACTACCGACCTGTAAAAAAATCAGTCTTTAAACTGGAACTCAGATTACCCGTGTCACCCAAACTTAAACACCATGTCACCACCATGTCACCCAAAATTAAACGGGAATCCAGATTCCTCTTACTTTTTACACCCACTTTTCATTTTTCCCCACATTTCATTCGATTTGACCTACATTAAATGTAATAGGCTTTTTTTTTCCTTTGCAGTTTTCCTTTTCATTTTTTTCCTAACATTTAATGTTCACTATTTTTTTCTTTTCCCTTTTTTTTGGGTGGGTTTACATCAAATGTCCCTATTTTTCCTTTTCTTTTTCCTTTTTTTGCCCCCTTTACCCTATAAAACCGGTTTTGTTGACTTGCACATTTATGCAATTTTTGGACAAACCGAGCCATTTTTGCAATATTTCAAGGACTAGGGCTAATTCTACAAAGTTTTTTTTTGTGCTATTTACCTCCATTTCCTCATATAGTTTTTAGCAAGGGTGCTAGTCTTGATGTGGAAGATACATATTGGTGTTGTTGTTAGGGGGTTCTGCGGGATCCTTCCTCTATGTGAGTAGGTGTCGAGGTTTCATGTGCTGGTGTAACAGGGATTTTGAATCCCTTAGCTTTTATATTCTGGTTTTGGGCTATAACCTGCTTTTAGTTTCAATCAAATTACGAATTGTTTGTAGGTTGAGCCTTGTGGGCCATTTGTAATTTTGGATATAACTTTATAGATTGTTGAGCATAAAAGTACTTCGAATTTTTTATTAATCATCAGAGACAAAGAAGGCTTAGATTGGTAGTAGAGTTATAAAGGTATCATTGAATTGACGTAATAATTTCATAGATAGAAAGAAACTTTTCACAACTTTAATTACGCCTACAATATCCCAGTAGGTTTTATAAAATTTTGCACTGAATCCGTCTGAAGTAGAAGATTTGTTTTTGCCTAAGCTTGCTATTTAAAATTGGTTTAATGAGCTCTGCATTTTCTTCATTGGATACTGATGGCGTGATCAAATCTAAATGGTTAGACCAAGATGTTCTAGTATTGCCCTCCTTTTTAAATATTTTTTCAAAATCACGCCGAATTTCCCTACTAATGTTATCCTCTCCTAGTACTTGGGTCCCTTCTATAGTTGTGATCTGTCATATAATTTTTCTATTCCTTCTTCCAGAAGCAATTTTGTGAAAGTATCCAGAGTTGGTATCTGCTAACTTCATATGTTTGGTTTTAGCACATTGGTTCCAATACATTTTGTGGTACTTTATAAGTTCTTCCTTTTTCCTAATAAGGTTGTTTTGCTTTTCAATGGTTCGGGGATCATGGTTATGGGTCAAATAGCCTTGTATTGTTATGAGTTCTTCCTCAACTTCTTTTAATTGTCGAAAAATATTTCCGAATGTTTTTTATTCCATTCTTTAATTTTAGCTTTGAGGATTTTTGTTTTAAATGCCATTTGGAACATAGCAGAACCACAACAATTGGCCCTCCATGCTTGTCTAACCACATGTCTAAGATCTTTTCTTTGAAGCCACATATTTTCGAATTTAAATGGTGCAACTTTGGGGAAATCACCATCATTTAGGTCAAGTGAAATCGGGCAGTGATCAGACGTTAAAAACGCGTGATGATGAATTTGTAGGTTAGGAAACTTTGCAATGATCTTGTCATGGACTAGTACCCTATCGAGCCGTTCGTAGATGTTGTCTGGTCCCGATTTCTTTTTTCTCCATGTGAACCGATTACCATAGAAGGGTAACTCGAAAAGTTCACAGTCATTTTTGATATTGAGTAGTCTTTGGAAGCGGTGCGAGTTGATTTCTGCTCCACCGATTTTATCTTCACTTGTGTCTATATCATTCATATCCCTTATGACTATACACGGTAGCGTGGAGTCATTAACGATTGATTTTATTTCTTCACAAAAAGGATTCTTTTTGCGCTCATAAGAAGGGGCGTATACCATTATGACCCTACATTAAAAGTTTGAGTTTGTATATTTAACACTGATATGTCTTTGCCTACATGTTTCCGACACGTTTGTCTCATGGATAAGTAATTGGGAGTTCCGTAGAACCCCAATACCACCTATTTTGCCAATAGCTGGGGACCAAAATGCATTGTCGAAACCCGCAGCCTTCCACATTTTCTCATCGGGGATTTTATCGGTTTTAGTTTCTGCTATTGCAATTAGGTGGATCCTTTGAATTCTACAAAAAACTTGGATCTCCACCCAAAAGTTTGGCCTACCAATGCCCCTAGAATTCCAAGAACAAAACTTCATTTAACTTTTTGTCCTATACTTCCCCTATAATATTTTTCACTATAGGCTATGTTATTCAATGTATACGTTCTTTTTATCTTCTAAGGAATCTAATTTATTGGTTTCAATCCTTAAGGTTAGTGTTGGAGTGGGGATGAGTAAATTAGTCAAGAAATTAAGGAGAGTGCTACCTTTCCTAAGCCCTTGTTGTTTGGCACCATAATATATGTGTGATTTGCTTTGGGCAATATCCTCTTACACACGAGCACCAGGATACATTTTCTTCTGTAAGTTTTTTCCTTGAAAGTTTGTAACTCTAACCTGAATGTAGGTTTTGATGGTATTATGTATCATAGAATCCTTAGAAGTAGTCTTAGATAAAGATAGGGGATGTATGTATTTTATCTAAAACACAATAGCACTCTTCAAATTAATAATCCAGTAATTTGTAGAGGTAAGCCAAAGTCCTCTCAAAGCTAGTAATTTATAGGGGCTGGAGCAGTAATCCGGGACTGGGAAGGCCGACCTATCAGCATTAGTTTTCAGAAACTTGGCTTCCAAAGTCCTCTCAAAGCTGAAGCTCTGGCGTTAAAACTAGGCATTCAACGGGCTAGTCAACTCCGTATTGAAAAAATCCACATATAGGGTGACTCCTCCATAATCATAAATCATTTGAAGAAAGACACTACATGCCCGTGGGAAATTGAGCTCATACTGTCAGACGTAAAACTATTACTATCGACTATGAAAGAAGTATCTTTCTTTCATGTTCCCCGTTTGGGCAATAGAGTGGCGGATAAGGTTGCACACCTTGCCACTCTGCCTCGGGAGTTGATATTTATAACAATTCTGGTCTTCTTGACCTCATCCGCAAAGATGTTGCCGGGTAGAGCGTGCTCACCCGAATTCTTTCCTAATCAAAAAAAAGAGTTGAATAGGTCATGTTGGGTGATGAAAGGAATTGCAGAGCCGCTTATACACACAACCGAATTTATTCAAATCATATAATTCTATGTCGGCTCGAAGGTTAACGACAACACAAATTGACACTAGACCAACAACACATAGGCTTGGCTACGGGTCAGACCCGCCGGGTCACGGGTCCGGAACTCATGACCCGCACCCGGAGCCGTGGGGAGGCGAGTCGACGGGTCCAGGTGATCCGACGGGTCACGGAGTCGACCTGTTTTTTTTTTAAATCGATTTTTAAAAATTTTACCCCCAAAACAGCATTTTTCAAAAACAAATTGTCGACCCGACAGGTCATTTTCACAAAATCCTCGACCCTAACCCGAACCCATGATCCGCCACGACCCTTGACTCGTCTGACCCGGACCCGTCGGGTCCATGACCCGCCAAACCCGCCGGGTCACAGGTTGCCCCGTGACCCATGGACAGGCCTAACAACACATCTAAAACATCTTGACGCTACATCATACAATTGCTAGCGAACATACAGACTCAAACTGGGACTACAAAAGTTGACCCTTAACCACAAATTGGTCATGAATCAACCACCTAGGATTCGATTTACCCAAAGGATAGTTTCATTATGTTTTCGGCCATTCCTTACCTTCCTTTGAAGATCCAAATTCTCCAATTTGATTTGAGTTTTATCATCGAAGGTTAGGACCCCTTCAGAATTCCGTTTTTCATCCCCCAATTGAGTACCCTCTTGGGAGTTGGACTGTGGGGTGTCAAGCTCGACAACCCCAAGGGTTTTCACCCCTCTTACCTCACCGGAACATGTCATGTCACCGGGGGGAGCAAACACTAAGTGAGATAACAGGAAGCAGAAGCATAATACATTAGATGGATAAGGAAAAAAATGGTAGAACATAAGCTATTTTCATATGGATGTTGCAAAGGAGATTTATAGTTATTTGGCGGACCATGAGGACTGTGCTACCTAGAACAATTATATGAGAGTTGTTTGGTTCTTGAAATAGGATACTCATGCACCACCATGTACCTCCACACCAATTTCAATTGTATTTACTAGAGATTAACAAAAGAGGAAGAATGTTCTTAAACAATTGTTTATTGTCCATAAAAGGGTTTATTTGAGTGTATATAATCGATGAGTCCATCCAAAACATGTCAGCACTTGTTTGCACTAATTTGACAAATCTGTGTCATAACCACAAGTATTCAGTGAGAAATAAACTATAAATGCAGTTCCTCAGAGACAATTGACAAGAAAAATTAAATTCCAAAATGTCAGAAGATTGAATATACCCAAAGGAAAGATACACACAAAAGGAAGGATTAAGAAAATGTGTGGATCCACCTAAAGCGTGTAAGTCGCACAAGGGGTGTAGGTAGAAGCATCCACATTCAACACCATTTTTAACACCCTCGGATAACAAAATAGTTAATGTTGCTAATTGGAAAAACATGGACATGCTCATGCCAATCAGAGATGATATTTTCCATTGTTTCCCTGCTTCGTCGGAGTGTAAAAACTCCTCCGCATGTTTGTTTTCATCATTTTTTCGAGGCCCTTTCGGGGGGTGGGGTGTGATAGGACAAATCCATCCATCACAAATGTTACGTTGTCACTGTTTTTCAACAAAGAATCCATGGGAATCAAGAAGGCAACAAGCCTATAGGCAGTAAAACAGAGGACTCCAACCCAACCAAAAATATCAGAAGAGAAGGAGCCAAAAGAAGATGTGAGATGGAGTCCAAAGTTAAATCGCTTTATGAATCTCGTACCTTTGAGCTGGCTAACAACACCGTCGGTGAAAAGCCACCACCGAAAACTCACCGGCCAAGCACAGAACCTCCCCCTCCGGCGAGCCACTTTCTTCCGTTTCTTGAAGTTTTTCCCTACCATCACTTCCCGACTTTCGAACAGTAGCCATCCAAAGGCCAACGTCTGCATCAGAGATTGGTTATTCACTCCCCAAAGCCAAGGAGAACTCATTGTGTTGAAAGTGATTGGAGCCGTAATCCAGGCTCTACCCCCTAGCCCAGACAGGCAATTTCGCCTCGCACAGTTTCGCAGCCCACAAGGAACAGACGCAGGGGGACACGAAACAACAGAGGTGACCAAAGGGTGGTACAGAACGGCTTGAAACTTGCTGATTTGGTCGAGGAAAGGTTTGATTTTGGGGAAGATGACGACAATGGGGTGCAAAATTAGGGATTTGAGGAACATGGTATACGAGGAAAAGGGGGCGCATGCTTAGGCACATTCTCCAGCCCACTGGGGGGGTTTAGAGGCGTCGACCATTGATCACACAGAGAGATGGGGTTGGGTTAAATTAGAACAAGATTATTTAACGTTTTTTGGTATCCATATTCGTATATCAGATATCAAATATGGATATTAGATATCGATATCATGGATATGGATACCAAAGCTGATATCTAATATTTGATATCCTCTTTGATATGTTGTACTCTCTCCGTTTGCAAATAAATGACTTTTTCAAGTCAAACACGTATTTCTATGAGGGTAAAAACTATATAAAATATTAAAGTTTTAATTAATTTTTTAATAATATTATATTTATTATTAATTAGTATGAGTTTATACAAAAAAATATTAAAAAATTAATATTTTATATTATTTTATCACCTTAAAATACGTGTATGAACAGAAAAAAATATCACTTATTTGTGAACGGAGGGAGTAGTAGATTATTTAGGTGTGTTTGGATTCTAATTGTATTATTATTATAAATTAAAATTTAAAGATGGTGTTTGATTAGCATGGTTTACAATGTATTTAAGTTAAGATGAGTTTAAGCAATATTGTCATAGAGGGAGATAACCAAGTGCTGATGAGGATTCTCTCTAAAAGGATAGGTAACAGATGGGAAATAATGCGTCAGACAGAAGAGATCAAGATTAGGGAAGCAGACTTCCAAACAGTCAAATTCAGACATATCTACAGAGAAGCTAACAAAGTTGCGGATTATATAGCCACTAAGAGCATCATTAGTGATAGATCTACAATCCCTTTTAATAGGGATCTATGTACCATCATCCGGCAGGATGATCCCGGAGCGATTTTACATCCTTTGTAAAAGCTCCGACTGTTTGCCTACTGTAAAAAAAAAAGTTAAGATGAGTTTAAAATAAAATATATTGTGCACACCAAACAACAATGGCGGATCCAAGGGTGGGAGACACCGGACCGTCACCCACCCTGACCCAAAAAAAAACTCTGTATAACAATATATGTGTTATGTATAAAAATTGAAATGTAAAATACAAGTATCTTTACTTGTTTAGTGGTTAAGCTCACCCCAATTTCAATCGAATTCAATCAACCCTTATTCAAATCCCCAATAGGTGCATATTTTCATTTATTATTTTCTCAATCATTTTTCATTATTTTAAAATTCTTATAATTTATTTGGTACTTTATAATTAAATAATAATTTCTTTTTATAAATTTAAGATATTTTCTTCATATATTTTTTTAAAAAAAATTATTTCTCACAAAAAATAATAAAAAAATTATTCATAAAAAATTGTGTCCACCCCGAAAAAAATTTCTAGATAGTCGAACATATAAAAATACATTGACCTTATAATTGCATTTTGTAAATATAATGCAATGGAATTGCAACACAAGTTATCCATAATTTTGCCAGTAACAAAGACAAACGGAAAATCTCTAGGTGGACTAAACCACCAAATGTCATCTACAAAGTAAATGTAGATGGCTCAGTTAGAGCCCCTAATGATTGTGATATTGGGGGCATCATTAGGGATAGTTCGGGCCATGTGATCGACATCTTTCACCAGAAAGAAAGAATGAGATCTATTCTTCAAACAGAAGCGGATGCATTTTGCTTAGGAGTCCAACAAGCTATCGACAGAGGAATAACGAAGGTGATCATTGAAGGAGATAATTTAAAAGTAGTAGAGGCAATAAATGACAGCTCCAAGGTTGATTGGGAGATCTATAGAACCATTGAGAAGATCAATCTGTTGAAAGGAAGATTTGGTTTCATTCAGTTCCGGCATTGCTATGGAGAAGCGAATACAACAGCCGATTACATAGGTAAGTCTAGAGAAGATTGTAATATGTCGACTCTCCCCTTGCATGGGGATCTCTTAAACATCATCCTTAGGGATAATCAAGAATGAACCCGGCTCTGTCTAGGCATTCTATTCTTTACCTATCGTAAAAAAAAAAAAAAAAAAATATCCATAATTTTGCGTAGTTTGCGGACATCTTGACACAGTTTCGACTCCTCTCGACGGCCACCGGCGAGTGGCGACTACCTGGCCTCCGTTCTTGGTACATGTGAAGAAGCGAAGCAATCTCTTCTTGCAGACGAAACCCTCTTCCAGGTGACTTTTTCTGTCCTCCCTCTATTGATATTAGAGATAATTTTAGGGCTCACGGCTGTCTCTCTCTCTCTTCTTTCTCTTATGTGAATGTAATTTGGTCATAATCTATGTGCTGCTCCTAAATAAATTGGTTTGTGAGGTTTGTTGATGTGTATCTGACGATATCTAAGATACATCGACTGAGAAGTTTCTAAATCGATGATTTAGGCAGGTAATTTATGGTTGCATTTGACGTGTTTGATGAAATGCCTGATAGAGCCTTGAATTTCCTACTGATATTTAAACCATTAAATTAGTGCAGTGGTTGAAGTAGCACTTAGCCACACAAAAAATGGTGTTCATATTTGAGCTGATAGTTCAAGACCATTGTCTTTATTTATAGATTAGTGATTAATTATATTTATTCTCTCTGATTAATAGGAGCAAGTAGAATGTCTTGAGTGAGGTTGGCTTGTTCTTTAGCTGTTACTGGATATTAATGCCAACTTGCCAAGGCCTTATTTATTAAGAATATGGAGGTCATAATCACAATACTCAGAGGGATGGAGATATGGATTCCTTGGAATTAATGATAAAATTGGTTGTCAGCGCTTGATTCAACTCTATTTTCTTCAGCTAATTCAATCTTATGTTTCTAATAGCTGCTGCAATTTGCAATTTAGGCAGCTAGGTTTATGTGCTTTTTTAATTTTTTGAAAGTATTCTTCTCATCCCATTTTTTCCTTGCTGGTGGGTTCTGCTGCATATGCGATGTACTTTGTTGTTTCATCAATTCTCTCTGAAGTTTCAGTCAAAATGTTCAACTTCTTCTACAGTTGCACTTTCTGCGCTTCTAAGTGTGTTGAATGTAGCACATTAGTATGTACAATCACTTTTGACCCTGGATGATAGGTACCTTCTAGTTCTATTCTCCTTCAAGAATTGTTTCGACGGCCAATATTGATAGTAGATAGTAGAACTTATGCTCCGCCGTTTATATGTATGTCGGTTGTGTTCTACTCTGTCTCCATCTTAGCATAAAAAGATTAAAAGGCTGAGAAGTTTGGATAATAGAACTTAGCATAAAACATCTATAAGTCGGGAGTTGGGACCTGCGGCTTTTGATTGATATTTGAATTCAGCTTCTTACATTAAGCATTATTTTGATTATAGAATGAAACCGTTGAGCTCTATGTTTAGGTATGAGGAATCACTTGAACTTGACTATGGAATTTCTTTAACTTAAAGGCCCAAATTTGAATATGAACAGGGGTCCTTTTATTGCTCATAATCCTGCACCGTGTATCTTGTAGGGATTTTATTGAGTATTCCTAGGTAGTAAAAACATCAGTTTTAAGAACATTTGGTTTGTATGACTGGATAATGTTCAGCAACTTTCACTTCGTGTAAATCCTTTTCTATTTTCCTAATTTTAGGACCATTTCTTTCTCTTCAATAAGTATATCATTACATTAACATCCGATTGTTCTTATATGTTTGCTTGCCCAGGAGATGGCAGCAGTTGCTTTTAGAGGGTTGATGCCGAACCATGCAGGTGTATACTTTGTTTTTTGGAAATACCATAACCATATCTTTTGTGAGTTTGATTGCCCCCTGTATATTATTCAGTCCATGTCATGACATTAGTTTCTTCAGTTTTGGCTAATTATTGCACTCCAAAACTATCGTTTCGAAATGAGCCGGAGCTTAGAAACAGCATTGCTTTCAATCCTGCATCCAAAGGGGTAAGCTGTGATTTATTTCATCCATCTAATGGAATTTCTGCTTAGGCTATATTCTGCATGCTGAGAAAGTTTGTCATTATTAGACACCAATCCTGAAAGATAGATATCCTCGTGTGAAAAGCCTTCCTCTTTGCCATGCCTCTTCGACGGGGAGAAATCATGTTCAGCTGAAGTTTGATGACAATTATCCTCAAGATCCAAGTTTTCTGCATTATTTGAAGGAGGCAATCAGGTAATATGCTTCAACGGATGGTACTTTGACAGTTGACGATGGCTAACCTCAAATTATATCACGATTCGCTATTTTCTTGATAAATTTCTTTGCAGAACCATGAGATCGTTGTTTGTGTTCCTTACTGAGCAACCATGGCAGTTGAAATACTTAGAATGGCCAAGTCTCCAGAGCACAGTATGTATCCAACATTTATTGGCTTGACCGTTTTAATTGCAACTTTGTTTAGTTTTCTCATTTTGAGGATACTAATCCTGCTGTTTTGGTGCATTATGGGACTTCATTAAAACAAAATCTTAACAATTCTCTCATTTGTCAACTCATTACTTTTTTTTTTATGTGCCACAGCTGAAGACAGCCACCCTCACCCTTGTCCTTGTAGCTGTGCTGATCGTTCTACTGTCATCAGTTGATTCTTTCCTCTCTTTTTTATTGTCTCTACTCCTCCGAAAAAAGGCATGAAATGATCAAACAGTTTCTGGAAGTCTTTACATTAGTTATGTATAAACGCAAGCAGCAAATCTTTCCAAAAGCCTATCTATCTTGTATAATTTTTTTGGAATATCTGTGTTCTATTCTTGGAGACGCCAGTCTTATGTAGAACTAGAAAACGCATTGCGCCCCTGATGGAGTGGTTTAATGGTAAGGAATGAGGTGGGTTAATAGGAGGTCTCAGGTTCGATTCCTGCCCCCGCCCTTTCTTTTTGCTGAAAAAATCAAGGTTCACATTGGTTCTTATCATTGGGTCTAGTCAGTCGGTGCAAGCCAGTTTATCTCGGGTGTGGCTCTTGCCGGTTGAGTCACTTGTTCGGGGTTTATCATCAAATGCAAAATCCTCGTTATCATTAAAAAAAAAACGCATTGTTGTCTTATATTTATTTTTGTTCTCTATGGGATTATTGAACTGGTGAACATAGAGGCTTGAATACATAAATATGTGAAGGTGGTGCCATTGTCGGAGCTACAAAAGTAAAAACAACTAGTACGGTTCTTGTGGCATGACACGATTTTAAAAAATAAAATTTTAATAATAAAATAATTTAATATTATATAATTAAATAAACTATTAGTTTAATATTTTGAATTAAACTTATAAAAACAAACTCATAAGAAAAAAGATATAATACGCTCAATCAAAATGGACTCTATTGTGATAGTACAAATAGACATAGGTTTGTATTAATTTGATATTTTGAATTAAAAACAATGGTTATTTCAAAAATGAAAATTAATTGAAAAAAAAATAAAAAGAAAAAAATAATTAGTTAAAAATGAGAGAATTAAGAGAATATATAGGCAAAAACTCTAATGTTCCAAGAGTTTACATAGATATATAGATACTACAAACCGGTTAATTTTTTATACAAGAAAAAGAAAGCCCTGGAGCTTCTCACACAAAACACTAAAAGGGGCTTCTTTGCCTCAGCACTCAGCAGCTTGTTACACACCTCACACCTGCAGTAAATCAGTCTAATCCCAACAAATTGCGGGCAACCATCACACATGAAAACTAATTTTTCGTGAACAAAACTTGGCCAAAACCCACAGAAAATCATGTGACCTAATATACAAATCACTGTTTTAATTCATCTTTGTTGAAGGGAACCTTGTGCAGTAGATGGGTTCCTATCCACTCCTGGATTCTGGCTGCTGCTAGTCACCAAGTCATTGTGTATCTTGAATGAACCCCTTGTGAACTGCACCAGTGACTCAAAGATGAATCCCAAACCTGTTTGAAATCCGTTGAGTGTCATCCGTTGTGTTTCCTGCATGCAATTGTGATGTCTTTCCTTCTCTATGGTGAGCCGCCTCCTAAAAGTTTCCGTCGAGTCTTCCTCTTGCTCATTTTGATGCTGCATATATTCTTCCTTCTTTGCATCCGGATCTGGCTTATATTCTAGCAGTTTAGGCTCATCAACTCTAAACTCCGCCTTCTTGTATGCAAAAATCTTATCAATTTCTTTGGCTAGTTTCTCCACTTTCCTCTTCTGTTCTTGTTCTTCGCCTTGTTGAACCCACAATGCCCTTACATCTTTCACGAAACTTTTCATTGCCACGGAAACTGCCTTGTCAGGCAAGTTCTCCATTGCACCTAACCAGTCTTTGCAGATTGTGTACAACGAGGGACCATCCACCCAAAAAGGCGGGAGTGACCTCCGCCCCTTGGAGTAAAATTCAATTTCTGGGACCATGAACTTGGATAGCCATTCTTGTAGAGCCTTGATGTAGGATTTCTGTGCGGCTACATGTTCGCAAAATGATTCTTGCCAATTCCGGATCTCAGCTTCTAGTTGTAGGGTAGCTAACCGGTGAGAGTTGGCACTGAATTTTCCATAAGTTGGGCAGTCATAAGTCTTCACTTCAGAGATAATCATCTTCTGGGTTTCATGGGACTCCAACATTATCTTCCAGGACTCTGCCAATCTGTAAACAAAGGGGAAAACGAAAACAAACAGCAAATCAAGAACAACATAAAACAAAGATCTTGAACATACGAAGATCTAGAAGGAGATTTAACACTCTCTCTTACCCATGTAACAACTCAGTGACCTGTGGTTGCAATTCTTCAGTGATTATCTTTTGGATTCTTTCAGAGATTGACTCCACTCTCCGCGTTGTAACCAGTATTTGAGAATACAAATCATTGACTGATGCTCGACTATGGTCCAAGGAGCGTGTGCTAACCCCTCTTACATGTTTGCTTCGCAATTGTGAGCTTTTTTTCTCATACAGCTTTCTTATGTTGTCTCCTACCTGAAACATAGGTGCAGACCATAAGACAGATGAGTAATTCTTGCCAAAGATTGCAACTCTATATCTTGCAGCAGTGAACCGGATGATTTGAGCTTGCTCGAGAAAACCAACTCTTGGAGAAACCATATATGTACAATGGAGTGAAGAAATAAGGATCCGTTTGGTATAGATATAGTTACTGATATAGATATAGATATGAGGCTGGAATAAATGGTACAGTATGTGTTGGTAAACTATCAATCATTGCCATAGTGAACAGATGAGCTCCTGTGAGATTCGTCGGGCACATGAAGTGGACCCAAATAGTCATGAAAATTCAAGAAAATATCAAATGTTTAAATTGTTTTTGATTAAAACTCCTAGAGGAGACAATTAAAGAAAATAATGCTAACAAATTAATCAGTCATCAATCATCATGGGATTGTGTTTACCTTGACTTCTTCATAAAGCTTCTTTTCCCAAGCATAGAGTCTTCCTAGTGTTAGTGAATGGCTGCCAGAGACCATACCACCATACCCATCAATGAGCTCGTTCTTATATTCGGTCCAAGACGAAGACTTCCTCGACCTAGATACCGCTAGACTCTTGCACGAAGAAGACCGAGCTACATTGGCCCCATGCCATGTTATAGCCCGAATAAGCTTTGTCGAATTCTCTGCATTACAATAGCAGAAATTAACACCAACAAGAACAACACAAGCTTCTCAATAAACATGAACTCAAATCAAAACACAACAAATGAGGAAAACCCGCCTTTTATGTCTTCAAGACCGGATGTAAACTGCATCTTGTTCGCCTCCAGCAACCGAGACACATCCTTGCCGGAGTTATAAGCCCTGATGAAGTGATCTTCTATATCCTTGAGTGCATCTAAGAGCTCCCTTCCTCCTTGGACCGGGTTGTCAGTCGGTGTCGAACCCTTTTCCTCATGAACCACATTGCCATCACTGCCTTTGTTTACAACAACATCTTCACACCCCAAATCCCCCAAACTGTTACCATTATGTTTGACATCATCCACCACCACCTCCTTGAGTTCCTCGGTCACTACTTCCTCCTCTTCGAGATCAGGAATCCCTTCCGCTTCCTTCACCCTCCTCAGAACCTCATCTGGGTTCACCTCTGAACTCACTCCAAAGAAAGGGTTGAAGAAATCCCACCCAGAACCCCCTTCTGGGGAGGGCATTGGAGGTGGAACAGGCAAGGGCACACCCATATAAAAGCCATTATTATATGGGTATTGGTGCTTCTTTGCTTCCTCCCTTTCTTCTTCTTCTTCTTCCTCGTCACACTCCGAAGAGGAGGGTGAAGTTTCAGAGGACGAGCCACAAGGGGGAACAGTAATGGCTTCCTTAGTGGGCTCAGAGGGCTTTTGCTGAAGAAACATTGGGTTTGTCATCACATTTTGTTGGGGTGCTGCGACAGATTCAGCTGGTGGGCAGTTGGGTGGAGGGAAGGTGATGAGGAAGGGTGAAGTGGGTCTGGAGTGCCGAGCAACAAAGAGCTTGATTGCAGCTGAAATTGAGTATAGAGAGTGAGAGTACCTGCAATGAGAATCAGCAAGTGCATACCTTCTCTCCAACAACAACTTCATTACCCTCTTTCTCTCTCTGCATATCCCCACTACCTCTCCTTCACGATCTCCTCCTAGCTTTGAGCCTACACACCCTCCCATCTCTCTCTCTCTCTCTCTCTCTCTCTCTCTCTCACTCAGTGAGGTTTCCTTCAACAATCAAGTTTACCTTGTTATGAGAAAGAACGAAAGCAAGTGGGAGTTTGGAGCAATGGGTGTCTTTGAATCTTTCCACTTCAACAGAGCCTAGGGCTGTAAAATTGGTTCAAAACAGAACCTAGGGCTGTAAATTGGGTCAAAACTGGGTCAAATCAAATAGAACCCAACACCTTGGGTTAGTATGGGACGGACTTAATAAACCGAGTAAAATTATAAATATGGTAAAATTTATAAATTGTTGGTAAAAATAGTTAAAAATTTAAACAAAAAGATAATCTCCGTATAGGGAGAAAAACAGTGTATTTGTAAAAAGTGTAGTTTATTTGGTTGTTATTAAGGGTATTGTGGTACTTTCAAATCAAATAAGATAAAAGGGAGAATAAACACCCAAATAACCTCTATTTTGTAGCCTATTTTTTAACACAATTTTTAACATTTTTTTTTATTCTGGTCATCCAAACAACCAAAAAAACTGTTTAAAAAATAAACACTCACAAATGATTAATTTTTAACAGCTTTTTTTGTTCTCCATACACACCCCTTAACTCCTTAAGTAAAGTTCGGTTTATTTAGGTTTGATTTGATAAGATTATGAAACTAAATGAATTTAATTGACAATTAATTATAAAAAATGTTTAATTTAAAAAAAAATTATGTTATAGAATTTTTTTTTTTTGAAATACACACAATATCTTGTAATGGGTTACAAAACTTTTTTATGAGAATTGATTTAACCTAAACTAGTGTCGTATAATGTTTTTATTTAATTTAATAAAAGATAGGTTTGAACCGAGTTGAACCTAAAACCAATTTTTTGGTTGGCTTTGTTCGTTCCAAAAAATCGATTTGAATCGAATGTTAAACAACCCTAGTTCAACCTTCCTTTTTCATCAAAGTAGGTTTATTCGTGAGTCCGGGCTGGGGTGGAGGGGGGGGGGACATGATGAGCCTAAGTAGGAGGCTTAACTGTAGGAGCTCGGGCCCACTAGCCGCTTGTATGGGAACTGGCCCACTTCCTTTTTTTTTTATCAAAACCTAGACTCGAAAATGATGTTGTTTCAGTCCTTGGGAGGATGAAACGCGACGTTTAGATCGACCCCTCGGCTCAGATGCGCTACAACGCTACCAAGCGACCCAACCAGGGTTCGCCACGTGGCAATGTTGTGTAATTTAAAAAAGAAAAATCCAATTTCCGCCTTTTTAATGTAAAAATTTGAATGTGATTAATTTTTATCTACAAATAGACACTCATTTTGTATATATTTTTTTTAAAAAAATCAAATATATCATTACCCATATTTCATTTCTTAAACATTAAAAAATTCTTTGTTTAACCAACTTTTTTCCCTATAAATAACCTTTTACCTCTTCTTCGTCATTCTTCACAACAGTCTCTCTCTTCTTTGAAAGCTTTCTCATCCCGTGAATATGGATCCCAAACAAAATCCATATTCCCCTCTTCAAGCTTATTTCTCAATTCCATATGGAGGGCTTTACCCAAACTCAAACGGTATTCTCAACCCGAATTTGTATCTTCCGAATGTTCAACCTTATTGAAATCTGTATTTCCAAAATGCTCAAATGGTACCCCCAAATGTTTATCCCAACCCTAATCTACATTCTATGTGCAAACGTTCACAACAGAATTGAAAGGAACAAATGGAACGAGGAGGAAGATCATTTGCTCATCAGAGCCTAGTTGAACACAAGCAAAATGTTGGCACGGGAAGGAACCAGACCATGGCCGAATTTTGGGAAAGGATGACGAGCCGAAGTTTGATGTTGATGGGTATCAAAAGATACTTGTTGAGCTTCTAGAAGTGAAGAAGCAAAAAATGGGAGTGAAGAAACGACATTACGAACAGAGGGATTGTTTCTTACAAATGGAAGTACAATAGGCGGAGGCAAAGAAATTAAGGGTAGAAACAAAGAAGCTGAAAGCAGAGGAGATGGCACACAAGTTTGCAATATTTGACGGTCTAATGGATTGGCTTGGATCATTGTCTGTTAGAGAGGAGGCTTTGATGAGGTAACTTGTTCAAGATTTGTTCCGCAAGCAGTGCCTAGTGTCTCGATTGTATCTAGTGTTGTCGAACCAAATGTATTATTGTTATGTGTTCATCGCTTCTAAGTAGTTCTCGTAGTTATGTTTAGTGTTATGTTTAGTTGTGTTTGTTCTTCCTCATGGCCATGTATTTCCCTCTTCCCAACCTTATCAATTTCAGTCAAGGCATGTTGAGTTATTCTCGTTTTAAAATATTTTATTATTAAAAAAATTATGTAATGAATAATAACGATGATAATGATCCTAGATCGGGCTCACCCTTAGTAAGTAAAAATGTGAAAAGCTGGTTTAGAGTTTGTAAATTGATATGAGAAATGAAAAGTAAGTTAAGGACTTGAAATTAAATTGAGGCTCATTTTTAAGCATGGTACTTGGTATGAGTACCAAAACTTGTTTTTTGTCATTTCTCTCTTATTCATCTCATTTTAATATTTGGTACTCCGCAACCATGATACTTGACAGTAAAATCTTATTTCACGTTTTGCATTAAAATTGATTTTTGCAATTTTTTTATGAGTAAAAATCAAACGGGACTCACTATTAATGTTTAATTGGATAATATTTTATGATATTGTGTCATATTGAGTATCATATGCATGATACTTGATACTTGATGTATCAAAAAATTATGCATGATACTTGAGCCCACTTTTGTTTTTTGGTTCTTTAAAAAAAATCTGATTTTTTTAAAAAAATTTAATTATTATGGTATTGGGAGTACCACCATTAACGATAGTCTAAAAAGGTGTCAAGACTTGAAAAGTTGCTGCACATTTTTTCTTTTTTTCTCTTCCTTTTTGGGATTTTCCTATGTGTTTAGGTTTGTACTTGGAAATGGTACGTAGGTGAAGCAAATCCCCACTGTAGCTTCACGTAGGGAAAATAAAAAGGGATTGAAAGAAGAGATCCATCTTTTGTTAAGTGGTTTAGTGGTCGAAGGATATGAACACTGTAGTATCCCACATTTATAGTTACGAATTGACCAATTTACCAACGACGACAGATACACATTTTTTTTCCTTCAATAAGATGGGTTGAGATCCCATAAAATTAACTTTATAAATAAATTTATCACCGAGGTATAATTTTTTTTTACTTGTTTACAGTTATTTTGTGTTTTTCATCTATTTAATAGTATAAAGTTATTTTTTCAATTGAATGGGATCTCAGTGGGGATATGCTGCCTAGGGGCAATTAATATATTTTAATTTATTATTCCATCCGTTTCAAAATAAATGTTAGTATTTGATTTTTATTCACGTTTTTTAAAAAAGTAAAACATTTTATAAAATATTATTTTTTTTAATTAATTTTTTGATAAATTGATAGTTATTACTAATAAATATCAATTTATAATAAAAAAATAATTAAAAAAATAATATTTATAAAGTTTTTATCTCTTTAAAATGTGCACAAAAATTAAATGACATTTATTTTTAAACGGATGGAGTAATTATTAATTGTGAATTTGTAAAATGGCACTCAATCTCCCTTGGCTTTGTTGTCGGTTGGAAGTTAAGAGAGAATTTGCGGATGTGAGCTGCTACGTACAAGGCGATCAGGAAAGACTAGTCTTAAAGTAGCAGGGAGAGAGGGGAGATGAGGTTTAAGGGCTCGAGAATAAAGCTTCGGGAGGGGGACCCCTGGTTCAGTCTCTGGATTTTCCTACTGTAGTACGTGTATGATGTTTTTCTGCTAAATTGCATTCACAAATTTCAACTACTTTAAAAATTGTTTTGGAATAGTTGACTACTCCGTAATTAATACTCCCTCGATTTTCAAATAAGTGATTTTTTACTATTTTGACACGTATTTTAAGGTGATAAAAATAGTATAAAATATTAATTTTTTAATAATTTTTTTTGATAAACTCATATTTATTAATAATAAGTATAATTTTATTGAAAAAATTAATTAAAATTTTAATATTTTATATAGTTTTTATTCTCCTAAAAATAAGTATTAGGAACAGAGGGAGTACTTATTTCAGTTTTATAAACTCTATCATTTCCAAATGACTTACTTTGCATAATTTTAAAATAATTTCTTCTTTGATTTTGAGAAAATTGTAAAAATTTTGCTTTGTTAGTTAACTACAATGGTGAAGTATGCAAATGTGTATATTTATATAATTTTTTTATAAAAGGCAAAACTTTGAAAATGGTCAACCGCGGCTGAACCACTATCCAAGAGCGTCATTTCGGACGATGTCATCGATCTTAGGTGGACAACGCTCCTCGATAATGGTCAAAATCAACTCAATTTGTGTCATCTTGTTAGCTGCTTGGTTATCCTCTCTAAAGGTATGGGAGAATGTAACCACCTCAAGCGCCTTGCAAATGTTGAGTGCATCAGAGATCGTCATTTCAATAACCCACGGGCACGTCTAAATCCCTTTAAGGGCATTGATAATTGTTAAGCAGTTACCCTCCACCTCAAGACGAGTAATCCCTTTCTTCACAGCTTATAACAATCCAACATGAAGGCCGAGACTCTCCGCTTGAAGCGCGGAGACCTTGCCATTACTTTGCGCACCAGAAGACACCACACTACCCTGGCGATCACGAATGACAAAGTCAAACACAGCTTGTCCAGAGGCGACCTTCGCTCCGTCAAATTTTAGTTTCATGAAGCCCTTTTTGGGCTTACCCCATTTCACTATTTTCAAGTGTTTGATCCTATTTTGATGGTTGTTTGGTCGTGTTGTTACCTTGTCCTCTTCTGGTTTCTCTACTTGTGCTTTTTTTTTAATAGTTCATCCTATATAGTTTTATATACTTTTCCCATTCTTCCATATTCCTGACATCGTGGTTTTCGAAAAGAATTTTATTCCTCATTGACCAAACACCCCATAAGGAAAAAGCTAATTCTGATTTCTATTCTACTGATAGTTTTTGAAAAAAATTATGTGACTATATCCTTGTAAGCCTTGTTAGTTTTATCTGTATTTTGTATTACTCTTTCAACCAGTTTCTCCATTCTACCAACAATTGTTAAGGTTATCTCGCATTCAATAAATAAATGTGTAACATCTTCCTCACTATGGTTGCAAAGTGGACATTCCAATGGGACATCGACTCCTTTGTTTTGTCGTCTGATTTTTGTCGGTGTTCCATTGAGGATGCTTTTCCATAGGAAGTTTTTAATTTTGGGTGGGCAGTCAATTCTCCATATCCAATCCAGTGGTTTGATGTTAGTTCTATTTGTTTTGGTGATATAGTCCAGAGCACTCGCCATTGAGAACCATCCATTCCTCCTCGCTTTCCAATATAATGTGTCCTCGATATCATTTGCTGGGATATGGATGTCAACGGTCTCCTCCACATATTCATAGAAAGGTTTTCCTTTAATCTTTCTACATTCCATTTTTTGTTTGGTGTTAAGTATTGATCAATCATTTCGTATTCTTCTATTTGGTCACGTAGGTGATTTTTTCGCAAGTCTATCTCATTGTTTAGTCATTTGTCCTTCCAAGATCTTATAATTTTTCCATTTCCAATTAACCAGATTAGCCCTACGCAGAATTCGTCCTTTATCTCCATCCATTTTGCCCATTGTCATGATGTGTTTTTTTCCTTATGTAGTCTCAAATGTTGTCCGCTTTCAAGTATTTTTCTCTAACTATTTTCACTCATATATTTTGGGGCTCTGTGATAATGCATAGTTTGACATACATAATAGGATAATTTTAGGTGCATTTGCATTATAATATAGCCTTCATTCTAGTTAGTTTAGTGCATTACACTCTTTGTGGAAGAAGTCAAAATCTATACTACTTTAGTGGTTATTTGCAGATAATAGATTTGAGCTCGAAAAGTGGAGAAATCATAGAGCAAATGGAGCTAAGGAGAGCAAATGGAGCAAATCTAGGAGTTGTAACTACAACGAGCTGCAAAAGCTGTCCGAGTGGCGAGTTGAACTTAAAACGCAATTTCTTAGGGCCTCGAATGTTCGATCAACGGTTATGACCATGCGTTGGAAAGCTCTTGACAAGATCTACGTCTTTATGAAGTCAGAAAATATCGGCGCCCGTCGATGCCTAGCAGCGCCCGCCGATAGCGGCGCTTGCAGATTGAAGACCAGCGCCCGCCTACAAGGAGCGGTGCCCGCTGTTGCAGATAAACTCAAAGGTTCTAATTCTTATCCGACTGAGATTTGTTTCTATCTTTTGGAGATCCTTCTCTCGGAGATCAAGCACGACATCTAGTGTTTTTTAGCAGCATTTGTGCATTATAAATACCCATATGTAGCCTAGGGTTTCAATCTTAGAAATGGTTCCGACTCCCACTTAGGATGGACCATTTAAACACTTTTCGATTTTGTTTTCATATTTAGGTTAGAGATAGTCATGCTAGGCTGCACTCCTTTATTTTGCATGTGATTCAAGACATGAGTTTGATGTCTCATGAGGGTTGGATCCAGGTTTTATTTATCTATGTTTATTTAATCTCCTTTGCCTTACATTGTTAATATTGTGATTGCATTTAGATTTGTGACCTAGATATAATTACATCACGCTAGGGTTCAGACTACATCCGCTATCGCGGACCAAATCCATTGTAGTGCCAAATTACATCAAGCAGAAAGGTTTGGGAAACTGGATTGTGTAGGGAGATTGACATCTTGATTGCAGGTATTTGGTGGTTTGCTTTTACCAGGTGTAATTGTTTTGTTGGTCCTGGTCCCCCAAATACAGATTATATCCTAAATAAAAGATTAGTATAACAGAAAAGTAAGGAGTCGATCCCACAGAGAAGACTGATTCGTGGTTTTTAAGATGATTCTCCAAACAAATAACAATACAGTTGTAGAAAATAATTGCAATAAGTAAATAGGCAAAAGGATTAATGATTGTAGAGTAATAACAATATGAGGAAAATGTTTCACCTGCAATTCTTGACAATGGTTAGGGTTCATGATCCTTGGATTGATTTCATTGTTATTCTTAAAGCTATGCCTACTTGGTTTTAATAGATTAATCTAGCATAGACAATCACTTACTCAAAGTATCACTACGATGAATAGCATGAATTACCAAAGCACGTGGCCAAATAGCAATATTAATTCAATGCAATTAGGAGTTTCAAGGTTGCCTGTAGTAGAGCTTCTAACCCTATTTTCACCAAATCAATACCAACTAAAAGTCATCATCATGCAAAGACAATAGATGTCCTCACATAATCGATATCCCCACTTTCTACAAAGAAACCAATCTAGAGATAGAAATCGCTAGCAGAGATGCAGTTTCTGTCTAGATGATCAGTCATAGAGAGAACATGAGCAAATATCAAAGCAATGAAGAACAAAGATGATAAATAACTTATAATAACAATTATGAAATCAAATCCTCACAATTCATCCAACCATGTCTTCGAATCGCAGGCGAAACTATGATTTTAGCAACTCATAGCCAAAGTAACAACAATGAACATTCAATCCCCAATGTCTCCTCTTCTTACTACTGTAAATGAAAATAACCTAAATAGCGTCGTTCAAAACCCTAGGAAATAAAATAATAATAAGATCTTCGGACGAAATCGTATCTCTGATCGCGCAAGACCGGCGGGCGCCGCTATTGCAATACCGCGATTCTTCTTTGTCTTCAACGTTATGCTTCTTAGCTCTCTGATGTCCCTTCCTTAGCTTTTCTTATGCTCCAAAATCATCTTTCCTGGATTTCCTAAACCTCCATCCAAGCTCGGATTACAAAACTGCAGAATAAACACAAAATAGCGTAGATTCCGAACTCGAATGCTCCAAATGCAAGACAATGTAAATAAGACAAAACATATGCAATATGAATACTTAAATGCAATAAACCTATCTATAGTGCCTATCTAAAATATGCATTATCAGTATTCTTAGTGGAAGCAGTGGTTGGGTTGACAACCAAGTTGTGGATCCGATGAGACGGGAGTATCCAATCAAGTTATCGTTGTATTCCAGGACCTAGTGCTACTCATCCTCATGCTAGAGTTTAGAGAGTTAGGTGGTGTATCGAAAAGTTCATCCTACCTAATTTTGTGTATAAACCGGAACAGGAGTAATGAGAAGAAGCTCAAGGATCGAGAAACCAACCATATTGAGACGAGTAGGGTGGAACTATCCATCAACCGTACTCTTTCTCTATCAATATTTCCTATTGCTTACTTGCTACTCTGATTTCTTCGACTTGCAAGGCAATCTCAACCCTTACTTTGCTTTACTTTATTTGTCTCTTTTCTGTCTTTGTTGTTTGAATTTTTAGCAAGATAACCACTGTACACACACTCTTTGTGGAATGATACCCTGACTAGTTTGCTATACTAGTTGCTGAGTTTAGGGATTTCTTTGGTGAGATCCAACGACCGATTTCCCCGCTCGTCACTCCACTAGCATTTTCCATAGTAATTTCATTTGTAATGCCTTGTTCATATCTTTTGTCTTATGTAGTCCTAGTATGCCCTTGTTTTTCAGTCTACATACTTTGTCCCATCCAATTAATAGTTTATATTTTGGATCCTTATTCTAGAAGAAACATTTATTGATTTGGTTAAGTTCTGTGTGTCTACTTAAAAGGAGTATAAAATTTTGCATCACATAGTTTGGTTTGGCATCTAAGTTCGTTTTGACTAGAATAGCTCTTACTTGTTGGGGTTAGTTCATTTGCTCTCCACTTTGTTAATTGGTTCTTCGTTTTTCCCAATATGTCTTCGAATGTATTTTTGTTCACTCTACCGTTTATAATTGGGCAACCAAGGTATTGTTCTAGAGTAGTCGGGTTTGTAATTTGCAGACACGATTAAAGTCGTTTTTTTTATCATTTGTGATCCCTTTTATAAACTGGAATGGAGATTTTTGGAAATATATTTTTGGTCGGAGATCTCGCAGTATTCGTCTAGTATCTTTTTAACTGTCATACATGCTTCCGGGGTAGCTTTGGAAAATATCATTATATCATCTGCGAAAGCTACGAAAGAAATGAAACATGAGTTTCACTTCTAGACAACTTAAATCCAGTTGTGTTTCTTGATTGGTCGTTTTCTTTTTGGAGTTTCCTGACCAGAATTTCGACACATATGATGAATATGTATGGGGATATTGGATCACCTTACCTCAATCCCTTTTTAGGGCGAAATGTTTTAGTTGGTTCATCATTCACTAACACGGAGAAAGATACTATTTGAATACACTCTTTTATTCAGCCATGGAAAAAATACATGTTACTTTTTGATTTTTTTTTCTATTGATTAAATTTGCATTTTATATCCTCCTCTCTCTAAATAAATAAGATTAAATTAAAAAGAAAAAGGAGAAAAAACTTAAAAAAACAATAGAAATGACCTTTACTTTATTAAAAAGTTGTAAAAGATTTTAAACATGGTGATGTATTGTGTTTATATTAGAGTATTTTCAGGTTTTATCTGATGGGATAAAAGTTTGCAGACCAAAAAGTGATGGCATATTAGGATTACATAAGACAAAAGATATGAACAAAGCACTGCAAATAAAATTACTTTGGAAAATCTTTATGGAACCACAAAATGAATGGGTAAAAATTATCAGAGACAAATACATAAAGAATGAGAACATTTTATGCTACAAAAGAAAAAAGAATACCTGCTGACAATAGGCAAAACTGACGGAGATTAGAGAGAAATATTGTTTTGGCCTGATCTGGCAAGTAGAAAACGGGAAAACCATAAGATTCTGGAAAAACAAATAGCTATAAAATGACACTAACCTTCAAGAAAAAAAGTCTCCATAACCACTTTGATGAACATGAAAACACCGATAAATTCATAAAACCAAATAAAAAAAGAACCAATCCTAATCCTCTCGACTGGAATAAAGAAAGATTAAAAGATTTCCTCCCCATGGTCATCAAATCGTTGAAGTTCATATCCCTACAAATGAATTTGAAGATAAATTATACTGGAAACCTAATAGAAATGGTTGGTTCTCAACTACTAGTGCTCTAGCTCATATAACGAGATACAAAAGAACCAATCCTAATCCTCTCGACTGGATTTGGAAAATTGACTGTCCGCCAAAAATAAAAAACTTCCTATGATAAAACCTACTAAACGGAACCCCAACGAAAGTCAGGCTTCAAAATAAAGGAGTTCATGTTCCTTTGGAATGCCCTCTTTGTAACTATAATGGTGAAGATACTACTCACATCTTTACAGAATGTCAGACTACCTTAACCTTTGTTGGGAGAATGGACAGACAGATCGAATGTATAATCTGAAACACGAACAATGATAACAAACCTTATAAGACTATAATAATAGAGATCTGTGCAAACCTAACTACGGAGCAGAAATCGACTCTGGCTTTTTCCCTTTGGGGAGTTTGGTCAATGAGAAATAAAATCCTATTCGACAACAATGACATTAGGAAGATGGATGACTGGATAAAAAACATAAAAATACAGAATAAGTGGGAGAAAAGCACAAATCAAGGAACAAGAAAATGACATGGAGAATATACGACCAAATTCCCTCCAAAAGAGGACAAAAAAATAGAACATTGTAAAGTGGAAAAACCTAACGAGGGTTTTGTGAAACTCAATTTTAAATGTGCAAAGGTGGCTCGGGTACTGCTGCTTTTGGTTTTGTCATTCGCGATTGTCAATGGACAGTCCTCTCTAGTGGTGCCACTAGCCTCAGGAAGATTTCCGCTCTTCAAGCGGAATGTCTTGGTCTTTAGGTTGGTCTTTTGGAAGCTACTAACAGGGTTAAGAGACCGTATTAAAGTGGAGGATGATTGTTTGACTGTGGTCAATGTCATGAAGGGGATTTGGCAGTGCCCTTGGGAGATTAAGATGGCGGTTTCAGATGCCCTTGGTCTTTGTCACGTCTTTGAGAGTGTCATCTTCTCGCATACCCTCAGAGAGGGGAATCGTGTAGCAGATAGGTTGGCGCACCTTGATCTATCCTTGCAGGTTGCTAAAGTGTGTGCTCCAGTTGAGATTATTGTCGTCCTCCACCAGGACACTCTTGGGCGATGGGTCAACCGCGGTTGACCACCCCCAAACCTTAGCCTTGAATCAGTGTAAATGTGCATAGTTTAAACAGTCGAAATTAACCATTGAAACATAATATGTGTCAAAATATCCACATTTAAGCATTTGCATCATACCATTGGAGTTAGATCGATTTGTGTTAACATTTAACCACTCAAGTACAAAAGGCTAATTATATTAGTAAATACAAAAGATGAAATTACCCTTATTTTGAAACCAACACATCTCTACTTCTCATGTCACCGACCTAAGTACATACTAAAGTTGATATTTATTTGAAATTACACAAAACTTGTTAGGCTCATTTCTCTCATGTTGTAATTCTAAGTGTACAGGATGTTTTAAGTCCGAGACTGATTGTATTGGATTTGGGCCCTTAGGCCCAAATCTGATCTCAGTTGACCCATGGGCCCTTAGCCAATACGGACACACACTCTCTTGCCCTGAGCTTAAGACCACGACGTCGTATTACATAGGCCTCTGCTATATAAGGGTAACGAAACCTTAAAGTGCAGATGAGAGAGGTGCCAGCCTGAACAGTGATCCGTTCTTGTCTCCAAAGGGTTTCCTAATAAGAAATATTTTACAAATGAGATTGAGTTTGCTTTTGTGATTGCTAAGGTTGTTGATGTTTACACTCCTGAGTTAATTGAACATGTTGTTAACTGTAAACATGCTGATAAATGGATGTCTGCTATGAATGAAGAAATAAATTCCATGACAGCCAATAAAACCCAGAAATTGGTTCCAAAGCCTAAAAATGCTAGGTTAATTGGCTGCAAATGGGTTTATAAGCTCAAGAATAGTGTGGAGCCTGGTGGCCAACCAAGCTATAAGGCTCGGTTGGTAGCCAAAGGATTCATACAAAAGGAAGGGACTGACTAAAATGATATTTTTTCTTCTTTTGTGAAATATAAAACTTTGAGACTTCTCCTTGCTATTGCTACTGTTTATGACTATAAAATTGATCAAATGGATGTTAAAACTGCTTTTTTGCATGGTAACCTTGATGAGATTATTTATATGAGACAACCTAAGGGTTTTGAGGATAAATCTAAACCTGACCATGTTTGCTTATTGAAAAAATCTCTATATGGTTTGAAGCAATCCCCTAGGCAGTGGAACAAGAAGTTTGACAATTGCATGTTTAAACTTGGCTTTAGGATGAGTAGTTATGATCCATGTTTGTATTTCATGCATGTGAAAACTGAATCTCCCTTATATATCTTGTTGTATGTTGATGACATTCTGATCATATGCAAGTCAAGAGCAAAAGTACTTGATGTTAAGGAATCTCTCAAGAAATATTTTGACATGAAGAATCTAGGCCCAGCTCAGAAAATTCTTGGCATTAAGATTTCAAGAGACAGATCCAAACATCAAATATTTTTATCTCAAAAGAATTATCTTGTGAAAGTTCTGAATATGTGTAAGGTTTTAAATGTCAAGCCTGCTCCCATGCCTTTAGGTGGTCACCTTGATCTTACAAAGACCAGGGTGCCCCTTGGGAAGGAAGAGGAAGACTATATGAAATCTGTACCTTATGATGCAGTTGTTGGGTCAATTATGTATGCTATGATTTGTACCAGGCCTGATCTTTTTTGCAGTGAGTGTGTTAAGCAGGTATACGTTTACCTTGCAGAAAAACACTAGGTAGCTATGAAGTATCTTTTGAGATACATTGCTGGAACCCTTGATGTTGGCTTGGTTTATGGTTTGCATACTTCTCCCTCTGAGTTGTTTGGCTTTGTAGACTCTGACTATGCAAGCAATAAAGATAACATGAAATCTACCACCTCTTTCTTTTATACTTGGTGTGGAAATTGTATTCTTGGAAGGCTCAGCTACATCCTATTGTTGCTTTGTCCTCAATAGAGGCAGAGTACATAGCTGCCACTGAAGCCTCTAAAGAAGCAATTTGGCTCCAAAATATTTTGAAAGAGGTGGATAGAAAGAACCATAAATCTGTATTGCACATGGATAGCCAGAGTTCCCTTTATCTGTGTAAAGATTCTTTCTATCATGAGAGGACTAAGCACATTGATGGTAGATACCACTTCATAAGAGTGTTGGTATCCAAACATCTTCTCCTTGTCAAGAAGATTGATGGAAAGTTTAATCATGCAGACTTTGGTACTAAGATTATAACCACTGATAAGTTTCTCTTTTACAGAGAATTTCTGCACGTGATCAAATCCAACTGATGTTGAGAAGGGGTATAAATAGCCGATGATACATAAAGGTGTAAAACTAGTCCACATACAACAAGGAAGATTTACGATATGTGTAAACTCAGTATTAGGAGGGTAAATTATTAGGCTCGTTTCTCTCAACCTATGTTGTAATTCTAAGTGTACAAGATGTTTTAAGTCTGAGACTGATTGTATTGGATTTGGGCCTAAGGGCCCAAATCTGATCTCAGTTGACCCATGGGCCCTTAGCCCATACGAACACACACTCTCTTGCCTGGAGCTTAAGACCACGACGTCGTATTGCTTAGGCCTCTGCTATATAAGGGTAACGAAACTCTAAAATGTAGATGAGAGAGGTGCTATCTTGAACAAAGCTTCGTTCTTGTCTCCAAAGGGTTTTCTAGGGTTTCATGCCCTAGCTGCTTTGTGAGCGTTGACCGAGCTCCATTTCATCTAAACGCTTAGTGACACAGTGTTGAGAGAGATTTGTAGCTCTTTGCCCTTTGGTTCTGACCTTGGTGGCTGGTGTCCTCGTTGAGGCTAATCGTCACTAAATCCTCTCACTTATCTTTTGTTTTGGTTTTGATTTGGTTGTGAACTTCTTTTCATTATTAATACATAACTTTAAAGGTAGCCTTTTTTCATTCAATTTATGTCAAAGTTAAACCACTAAGGTTATGATGTGTTGATAAAGTTTGTATATGGCTCACAACAAGTTAAACATATAAATCAAACAAATTTCATCTGCAAACCATTTGAAAATGAGATTATTAGTTCAACAAGCTTAACATTTTTACTTTAATTATGATGTGGGAAACAGTCTCATATTCCAATAACTAGTTCAGTACCCGCACTCTGTGCGATTTTTTTAATTTAAATAAATTTAATAATAAAACCAATTTATTCAATTAATTAATTTATTCCATACTTTCGATTTCTCAAATCTGAATGATTTGATACTTAATTAGTACTCTCTCCCTTCGGAAATAAATGATGTTTGACTTTTGTACATGTAGTTTTAGGAGCTAAAAACAATATAAAATCTTATTTATTTTAATTAATTTTTTATAGTTTAATATCTATTAGTAATAAGTATTAAATTGTAAAAAAAATAATTAAAATAAATAAGATTTTATATAGTTTTTAGCTCCTAAAACTGCGTTCAGAAAAGTCAAATATCATTTATTTCCGAACGGAGGGAGTATAAACATTAATTTCTTCTTACTCCGGCCTTACTCCTTACTCCTTGCTAGTGTATATTAGTAGAAACAATATATGAAAAGCTATAATTTCTCAAATCTGAATGAATTTATACTTTATTGACAACATATGAAAAGCTAGTATATATTAGTGGAAACAACAAAATAACATACCTTGTAACCAATCAACACGTTATTTCGAAAAACTTACCAAGGAAATCGTAAACAAAGTCGTAAATAACCTACAATAACAACACCAAAAAGAAGGGAAAAGACGTCAACGTTTGTGAAATAACATTAACAAACTATATATGGGTTAAAATATAAAAATCTATCCATAATTATATATGTATAAAATCCAAAAATATATCTCATAAATATATCAATACCTTCAAGATATATAGGAACATTTTATTTCTTATTGAATTCCATAAGTTGATAACTTTTACACTGTTAAGTATTATTTCAATTTACCCAAAACCTTTTATCTTCTTCATATTGATAAAGTTATTGATAAATTTATTTAATTATTAAGACCATGCTAAGTATTATTTCAATTTTGTCAAAAAATTTTATCTTCTAAAAATATGTTCATATTGATGAAGTTATTGATAAAGTTATTTAATTAGTATGTCCATGTAATATCTTCTAAAGTCAAAATAGGTAAAATCTTATCTTACATAATTGTATTTAAAATTAGTTAATATCTTCTAAAAATATATCCATATCTAATCAAATTGGGTCAAATTTTATCTTATTGATTAGTTCAAAAAAAGTTTGATTGGTTTATATGACTAATTAATATCCATATCTAATGAAATTGTGTCAAATTTTATCTTATGCATATATAGATATATTAATTAAATAGAGTTAAAATAAATTTTTATCTTATGCATATATTGATTATTTCAAAAAATCGTGACTGGTTCATATGACTACGATTAAGGAGAAAGCGCCACATGTCTCAACCGACTTCTCCTTTATTATATATAATTATTATATATAATAGATTTATTCTATTCGTTGCGTTTTTCTCCTTGAGTTGGGTTTGTTTGGCCGCACATAAACGATATTGCATCTTCATATGAGTATCATCTACGTAATACGTATATTAAAATAGAGACATGAAGTTTCATTTGATATAATTTACTTATGTGTTATTTTTTGGGTAATCTGATCTGAGTTTTTTAACACGTTAATTAATAATGATCCAATATATTTAAAACGTTAGACAATGATATCATCTATTTTATCCGCGTGTCATCCTATGTGTTCATCTCATATCTTAAGTGGTTAAAAAATCTGTCATTTAACATATGTTATTTTTATCAATATTGTACATAGAATTATTTTATCTTTATTCATTAAAATTGATTATTTAGTTAATTATATCTAATGATAAGATTTCATTATTAATTAATTATCTATTGAAAAATAAAATCTTATTATCTAAATATTTATATTAATTCTCAACCTCATATCTTAAGTCACTATAAATATCTATTATTTTTTATGATTGCTTGAAAATTTTTATTAACAAATTTTAAATAAGCTATTTTAATCTTCACATAAAATTAAATAAAAAATAATTTTAATATAATTAATGTAAGAAAATATAATTTATTAACAAAACGCTCAAAATCATGGGTAACAAATATTAGTATGTAGTAAGTCATCTTACTAGAGTTAGATTTGAACAAACACAGGGGTAGCCGAGTAGGTTGGGCTTGGGTCGAGTTTTACCCAAAATATTATCTCGATATCGTGGCCACAGACCAAGCTAAGCATGCTTCATGGACTGAATGTCTTATCCAAGCCCATCCAGTATTACGAGCGTGGGCTATCCGCGGGTACCCGCAAAATCTACCTTTAACCTTTCTACTAATATATGTAAATGAATAGCTACAATGCACACCTGCCTTTACCCTCCAATTTTGTTACTGATATCACCTTAGCTACATTTAAATAGGTTGAGATCACCTAGTCCACACTTATGATTAGACCTGTCATTCGGGTCGGGTTCGGGTCGGAACATTTTGGGTTCTGGGTAAAACGGATCCCGGGTAGATTCGGGTTGACTTGAACTCGGGTTTGACCGGATTTCGGGTCAAATCGGGTCAATTTCGAGTTTGTCAATTTTTTCTTTTTTAAATTAAAAAAATCATGATTTGGTAATTTTGCGATAATTTTAAAATGATAAAATTAAAGACGTGGTTCATAAGTTCTAGTGCTTGTAATATTTGATCTAAAATATTTGATTTTTATTATTTCTCGTAATTTTTAATAAAAATTTAAAAATATATAAAATATCAATTTTTTAATAATTTTTTAAAAATAATTTCATGCGATTAGTAATAAGCATAGTATTGTTTTAATATTTTAATAATTTTTTAGTGTTTTGATCTTCTTAAAAAATGTGATGAAAAATCAAAACTCAAATACTATCGATCGAAGGGAGTATTACACAATACAAATAAATATAAAAGTTTATTTGAAAATGAACAATCACTTGATTGTAATTATAAGATGTAATAAATTGGAATCTCCATTAAAAAAATAATCATATATATAAATCAATTAGGTCAATCGGGTCACCGGGTCAATTGTGTCAATCGGGTCAAAATTACCGGGTCAATCGGGTCATCGGGTCGAAACCCAGATTACTCGGAAAATTACCGGGTAATTCGGGTTAGGGTCAAAAAAAAATCTCGGGTCAAAAAATCCGGTCTTGACCCAGAATTTATCGGGCGTACGGGTTGGGTTTTTCGAGTCGGGTTGTGTTTTGACAGGTCTACTTATGATCCATAATATAGTATGTATCGTTTGATTAGATGTGCCGAATTTTTTAATTATTTTTTTAATAAATAGGGTAGTTTTATAATTGTTTCAACCAATAAAAGAAAAGATGGACTATAGAAGGTACTATAAATACGAACTAGAGTACCCTTTCCGCATGTAAATAGGCAGCTATATGTAAATGAACATCTAGTGATATAGTACATACTGGAAAGTTTTAAGTAATATATAAATGAAGAGCTACTTGCTTGACATAGCCTTAATATTCAATATAACATTGGTTATTTTTTAATACAAGGCAAGGATTTGGGAACGGTCAACCGCGGTTGATCGATCGCGTGGAGCGTCCAGACGAACGACATCAACAATCTCGGTAGGAACTCGCTCAGTGACGAACGACGAGGAGAGACCGATATGCGTCAGCCTATCAACAACATGGTTCCCCTTATGGAAGGTGTGCGAGAAGGTGACCATCTCGAAAGTGTGTCAGAAACTGAGGGCATCCAAGACCGATATCTCAATCTCCCAAGGACACCACTTGATCCCCTTCATGACATTTATCAGCATCAAGCAATCGCCCTCCACCTCGAGCCGGGATAAACCCTTCTTCGTAGCTTCATGGATTCCAAAAAACAGACCATGACACTCTGCTTGCTCCGTAGACACCCTACCGTAGCCCCGGGCACCACAAGATAGAACTAATCCTTGGCTATCTTGAATAACAAACCCAGAGGCAGCAATCCCCAAACCAACCAAAGCACCACCAAAATTGAGTTTGACAAAATCTTAGGCGGACTTTTTTCAAGATAGCCAAGGATTAGTTCTCTCTTGTGGTGGTTAGGCGGACTTTTTTCATTTTATAATTTTTTATTTTTTTTTATCTGTTTTGGTAGGTATTTCCTCTTGTAGTAGGCGTGCCTTCTTCTTGTTCATCCGATTATGCTTTTCTCCAACTTATCCTGAATAACATTTGTTACTGATATACCCTTAGTATTCAATATATATTATAATTAATTATTATATATATTCAATTAAATTAAAAACATAGTGGGTATTTGTTACGAGTTTAGCGGCCCGTAATTGGTACATCTGGATTTCCAATCTCATACCCATTGTGAATGCGAGTTGGGTTTAGTAACCTGGTTGGGCCACCCCTTGTCCATGTCAAAGCTTAACATTCCTATAGGAAAATTAGATGCGTGTAAAAAAATATTTTCTAACATCTAATTCAGGATCTCATGCATGTATTAATATGAACAATATAAAAGGAAAAAGTCGTACCTTTCTTGTGCGGAACCTTGAATTAAAATCACCTTTGGAGAAAAGAGCCTCAAACACGACTTCTCTACTTGGTCCACACGAGCGCGGGATTGGATCTCCTTGTCTCCGTTTGCTAGAAACAATGACCGAAGGATTGCCACTCACACCTAAAACTTTAGGGATGATAGTGGTTTTTGGTGGGAGAAGAAAAGATGCACAATGCCCAAAAATTAGCTTAGGACTTATTCCCAATAAGTCTCCGTATATAGTGCACAAACTAGGTCAAAATTATTCATAATAAGTTACCTTTTATCTTCTATCCACAATATCTTTCTATAAAGATATTATATCAACAATAATAACTCATTATTATCATTAATCAATTATCCAATTCCTAATACTCTTTTGTGTGTGACCTTATAGGACCCGAATAAAATAACAATAGATTAAATCCAATTTAATCTATTAATTTATAGTTGACTTCTAGCAAAGCACTATAATTACCTAAATTATTCAGATTATAAATCTCCATTTTAATCCTATTATATCATTAGTATTTTACACATCAATTAAAGGACACATACTCCTTCAATCTCCCACTTGTCCTTAAGTGGATGTGCAATTTCAATTCCTTTATCACTTAATGTTCAATTTGATGATATGATAGCATCTCATGTTCTCCATATCAATTTAAAATTATTTCTCGATCCTGAGCTTGAGCTATCAAATAAACAAGTGATTACTTATTAATCCATTTGAGCATGGACATGCATTTTACAATTCTTACTCTTCGAGTGGCCAGAACATTATTCCTACTCAGATATCCACATATCCAGAATAGGAGGACTTCTCCAATCTTGTGTGACTATAGCTCCCACTTATATTTTAGCAACTCCAATCAATGCCTTTGTGACTGCCTTTTACGGATCAGCGGTTGATAGTGTTAAAGATTACTAATCATCAAGTGAGAGGGTATCATACTCATGTATGAGGAATCTACTAACAATATTTTAACCTTAAATTCTTCAACTTATTTTAAAAATCTTAAGACATGTCTGCCCAACAAGTATCCACCATACTTGTCCATGCAATTGATTAGACATCTCCATGTCCATATAGCCCGTGAAACTTGGCGCTATCACTCAACTTGCATAGTAGCCTATCTTAAATCATTTATGTCCAATGATTCAGGCTACGGCAAAACATAATTCATAATATCAGTTCACTTAATAGGGTTTCAACCACTACGACTTTCGCAGCGATCCTATTTGATAATTATAAATTATTAGGACATTTTATTCAATTCTAAACCATAATCGAATAATAATGAAATTTTATTTCAAACAAACAATGATGCAAATATGTTTCAACAATCTTGATCAAATATCTAAGATCTCAAAACATCAAAACTCAAAGTCATTCATCAATGAACTTGAGTCCCTTGGCCCTAGTTTGACTATCATGCTTGAGCCTGGGGAGGGGTTTAGCCAACGGATTTACAATGTTACTATCCATGTGTATCTTGCATGACTTCATATCATCTTACTATACCCAGTCTTATATGATATGATACTTTTGGGTATCTGTTTGGATTTGGGGATTAGATCTAGGTTCTTTGGAATAAGCAATGACACCAAGCTTATCAATGATCGTCCTTATCCAGAAAACTTCCTTAGCAACATCTAATGTTGCAATGTATTCAACCTTTATTGTAGAATCAACTACTATGTCATGCTTTGAGCTCATTAAGCTCACAACTCCTCCAACAAGAACAAAGACATATCCGGATTGAGATCGGAAGTCATCTCGGTAATTATTTAGAAGCTCACATTAGTATATGCTTTAACGATTAACTTATCATGTCCTCCATGCACCAAAAACTCATCCTTAGTTCTTCTTAAGTACTTGAGGATGTTCTTAACGGCACTCCAATGTGCTTCACCTGGACTCGATTGGTATATGTTGTACACACTTAAGGCGAATGCAACATATGGGCGAATATATATCATGGCATACATAATGGATCCTATTGCTGATGCATAAGGGATCCAACTCATTCTATCCAGCTCGACAAGTGTTACTGGACACTGCTTCTTGGTTAGATATAGGCCATGTTTCATGGGAAAAAAATCCATTTTTGGAATCTTTCATGTTGAACCTGTCCAGAACCTTATCTATATAAGTTCCCTGACTTAGTTCAATGAGTCTCTTGGATCTATCCCTATAGATCTTGATGCCTAAAATGTACTCGACCTCTCCAAGGTCTTTCATTGAGAAGTACTTCTTGAGCCAGTCTTTTACAAACGCAAGTATTTGAATGTTATTCCCAATGAGTAGTATGTAATCCACATACAAAACTAAGAAACCAACTTTGCTCCCACTAAACGTTTTGTAAACACAAAGTTCTTCTTCACATTTGATGAATTCAAACTATTTGATCACTTTATCAAATTAAATGTTCCAACTCCATAATGCTTGCTTAAGTCCATAAATGGACTTCATAAGCTTGCATACCTTCTTAGGATTCTGTGGATCTTCAAAACCCTTCAGGTTGTGTCATGTACACATCCTGTTCTAAGTATCCATTTAGAACGTGGTCTTGACATCCATTTACCAGATCTCATCATCATAAATAGTTGCAATTGCTAGGAGTATCTGAATAGGTCTAATCACAACGACTGGAGAGAACGTTTCATCATAGTCAATACCATGAATCTGTTTAAATCACTTTACTACCAGTTCTGCTTTAAATAGATTTACCTTTTCATTCTTGTCTGTTTTGAGTTTGTAAACCCATTTGCACCCAATGGGCACTGTCCCATCGGGTGAGTCTATCAAGTCTCATACTTGATTTTCAAACATAGAATCCGTTTCGAACACCATGGCAGCATGCCATTTTTTGGAGTCTGGACCCATCATAGCTTGCTTATATGTAGCAGGCTCGTTGATTTCTAACATCAAAATGTTCAGACATGTACTCAAAATGAAATCAACAAATCTAGTTGGCAACGATCTTTCCCTATCCAATCTACGCGTGGGTTGAGCAACTGGAGGTTCTACCACAACGTTTTGTGGACTTGTAGGTGTGGGTTCTTGTAAGTCTCATGCCTCCGGTATATGATTTTAAGTTCTTTCTTCTTGTGGAATTAAGTCCTCAAAATACATAGTCTCGGACATGAAGTGATCCATGTCCTCTTGTTGCTTGGTTTGTTGCTTCTCTTGAACTTCTTCGAGATCAACATTTCTCCCACTTCACTTTTTGGAAACAAACTCTTTTTCCATAAAGACACTATCCCTAGCAACAAACACTTTGTGCTCATTGGGATTGTAGAAATAGTACCCTTTAGTTTTCTTAGGATACCCTACAAAGAAGCACTTATTTGATTTGGCTGCGAGTTTATCTGCTAGTAAACAGTTTACATACGCTTCACATCCTAAAACCCTGAGAAAAGACAAACTTGGAACTCTTCCAGTCCATAACTCATATGATGTCTTTTCTATAGCCTTAGATGGTGTCCTGTTTAGTGTGAACATCGTGGTTGTAAGAGCACACCCCCAGAAAGATATTGGAAGATTAGCAAAACTCATCATTATCAAAACATGTCCAACACGGTCCTATTTCTTCTTTTAGAGACACTGTTAATTTGCGGTGTTCTGGGTGGAGTTAGTTGTGAGACAATCCCACAACTCTTTAAATGATGATCAAAATCTTGACTCAAATATTTATCACCACGATCAGATTATAGTGCCTTAATTTTTTTTGCCAAGCTGGTTTTCAACTTCATTTTGAAACTCCTTGAACTTTTCAAAATGATTCAGATTTGTGCTTCATTAAGTAGATGTAGCCATATCTACTTAAGTCATTATGAAGTATTTACACCCACCTCTAACTTCTGTACTCATAGCTCTACATACATCAGTATGTATTAGTGTCAAGAGCCTAGTTTCCCTTTCACTTAACCCAGTAAAAGGTGACATTGTCATTTTTCCCATTAGACATGAATCACATGTGTCAATTGATTCACAATCAATTGATGTCAAAAGTCCATCTTTATGGAGCTTCTTTATGCGATTTAAGCCTATGTGACACAATCGATAATGTCACAGATAGGTGTTATCATCCGCGTTTGATTTTTGCCTTTTGACTACATGTCGAAAGTTTGATCCAAAATGCAAAGTCAATTACTCATAAAAAATTTGGCATTTGTACCAAACGAAGAACTCACAGTTCCATTCCTTTTATCTTTCAGATACTTTGGGCAGTTGGCAGCAGCTACTTTAGCTTTCTTAGAAGTGTTCTTGGGTTAGGTAACTGGTTTACCCTTTCGTTTTGCGTTCTACTATTCAGATGCCCCTTTCTCGGACCCTTTTCCCTTTTGGACCATTAAGAACTCCTTCTTGCTGCCCATAGTCAGATTTTGCTCAATGGTCTTAAGCATCCCATGCCATTTTTCAAACGTTTTTCCAACTCCGTTCATATTGAAGTTGAACTTGAATTGACCAAATCCATCATTTAGATGGTGAAGTATGATATTTGTAGCCAACTCTTGGCTATAGAGATGTCCAAACCTCTCTATGTTCTCGAAATGACCAATCATCTCTAACACATGAGGACGAAATTTCTTGCCCTTCTCAAGTTTGCAATCAAGTATTGTCTTATGAGTTTCATACTCTCCATCCTCGCTTGTTCCTGAAACATGACTTTAAGGGTGCGAATGATGGTGCATGCATCCATCTTTTCGAACCTCTTTTGAAGACTCGACTTCATGAAAACCAGCATGCGATAAGTGACAATCACTGGCTTTTCTCTGATTTGGTGTTCCTCGTCCTTCTCAACTTGAGTAGAGGTAACACTCAATTTTTGGGATATGGGTGTCTAGTACACTCTCTCCTTTAGACCTGAAAACGATTTTCAGATTTCTTTCCCAATCGAGGAAATTGTTGTCATTCAGCTTATTCTTCTTAAGAATTGAACACATATTTATAGTGGTTGAGTTATCGTGTTTTTCATGCAAAATCTTAAAATTAAACATGCTTTAACTAAAGCTAATGTCATTTTCTCCACAAAAATAAATTTTCCTTTGAATAAAATGATTCCAAGATCCTATTACAGATAAGACGTTAGCATGTTTTGGCACTACCCTAACTCTTATGTGGTAAGTAACTTTTACTAGTTATAACATTTATAACTCTGGGTTGATAGATCACATCTTATGTAAACCTATCCCATGCCTCAAAATCCAAAACTTTATCTTTTGGTCTTTTGTTGAGTAGAACCAATTCAAGGCTATAAATCCCTTATATAGATTTACCCGTATTATCCCAAGGTCAAAGCATGGACACCTTGCTTTGGCAAAAACTATCCATCGAATTCCGAGGGTCTCATAGATTATGAATTGGAAAGAAATACTCTCAATTTTCTTTTAAGGAACTAGGTTTGTCATGCAAGTCTAATTATCAAGTGAACAAACAACATAATCACCCATGTAAACAAAACCAAACACATACCCGAAAATAAAATGTGATCCTAGTATGACCCCTAATGAAAAATCTTCGAAAAAAAAACAATCGTTTTCGAAAAATTAATTGATGTGAATTACGTACTACAATTTTCAATCAATTCAAGAATGTGTACATGTTGATTTACATAATTAATTGGAAAACAAACTGAGCCAGGCGTGCATCAGGATCAAATTCGGAACTTTCGTAAACAAAATCTCGAACTCGTATTAAATTCTTTATTTCAGGATCAAATTTCGAACCCGTATTAAATTTGATACATCTAATTAATCAAAATCATAATTTTAATGATATAACTTAATCCATATATCAAATATATTGCTAAATTGAATCAAAACTAACAAGAAAATCAATCGATCATATCAATTTATGCAAGAGGCTCCAATACCACTGTAGGAAAATTAGATACGCAGTGGAATTGTAAAAAATTATTTTCTAACAGCTAATTCAGGATCTCATGCATGAATTGATATGAACAATATAGAAGGGAAAAGTCGTACCTTTCTTGTGCAGAACCTTGATTCGAAATCACCTTTGGAGAAGAGAGCCTCAAACGCGACACCTCTGCTTGGTCCACACGAGCGTGGGATTGGATCTCCTTGTCTCCGTTTGCTAGAAAGAACGATCGAAGGATTGCAACTCACACCTAACACTTTAGGGATGATAGTGGTTTTTGGTGGAAGAAGAAAATATGCCCAATGTCCAAATATTAGGTTAGGACTTATTCCCAATAAGTATCCTTATATAGTGCACAAACTAGGTTAAACTTATTCATAATAAGTTACCTTTTATCTTTTATCTTCTATCCATAATATCTTTCTATAAAGATATTATATCAACAATAATAACTCATTATTATCATTAATCAATTATCCAATTCCTAATACTCTTTTGTGTGAGACCTTATAGGACCCGAATAAAATAGCAATAAATTAAATCCAATTTAATCTATAGATTATAGTTGGCTTCTAGCAAAGCACTATAATTACTTAGGGTGTGTTTGGGAAGGGGTGGGAGAGATGGGAGGGATGGAGGATTTTATCTGGGAACCGCACCGGAGTGTTTGGGACAAGATGACGGGGTGGTTGAGGTGGGGATTAATGGTGTTTTGGGGGTGGACGAATCCCCAATTTTGGGGTATGTTTGGCAGCCCACCCCTTCCACCTTCATTCCACCTTCATTTAAGGGGTGGAATGGGTGGATTTCCACCCAACCTCACCTACCTCCTCTCACAAGGTACTCCACCTCTTAAAAAATGTGTTCGGAAAACAGGTTGGTACCTTCGAAATTAGGGTGGCCGGGGTGGGAGAATTTTACCACCCCTTCAATCCATTTTTGCCCCTCACTCAGAATCCCAACATCCATTCTTCCACCTGCAATTGAAGTTGTTATAACGAGAATGATAACAGCGAAGAAAAACACAGAGATTTACGTGGTTCGGCAACGGTGTGTTGCCTACATCCACGGGCAGAGAACCAGTTTTCTTATTAGAGGAAGCAAAACAGATTAGGGTTACAAGGTTGGATGCCTCTAGGGTAAGCCTGTAGGAGATTATATAGCCTTACCTAATTCTAATCCTATTAGGATAAGTATATCAATAAGGCCTAAAGGGATAAATCTAAATCTACATAAATATATCTTTATCTATATCTTATTATAGATAAATCTACCTATAATAAATATATCCCTAAAGATAAACTCTATTAGATAGATTCAAGTTATTCCAACAAATCTCCACCTTGACTTGAATCCTCTCAGATGTACCAACCACATTACAACGCCAGACGTACTAGATGCAATGCCATGCCAGATGTACCAGATGCGCTTCAATGCTGGATGTACCAGAATCTCCTCTCAGAAACAGATGCACCATGACAAGTGCCAGACGTTCTTCTGCCTCAGATTTGTCCTCGTAGGAGGACCCAGATTGCTCCGCAGAGCAACTCAACAGCTGGTGATGTTATGCAAGTCCAAACAATGTTGGAACTTGCTCTTCGGAACTGGCTTGGTGAACATACCAGCGGGATTATCAGCTGTCCCCACCTTCTTCACCCTGATTCTCTTCTCAGCCTGCCAGTGTACCGACTCACCTCCAGAAACAGCAACCTTGTAGTTGGATGGAACACCATCCTTCCCCTCCTCGGCCACATGCAAAGCATATCCCACCAGATCGTCAGACCTGGATCTCGCAGGCCCCCTGATGTCAACCCTTCGTGGTCGATCTAGAGCAATACTCTGATGTACAGCTCCACCTGTTCCTGTGTCTAGTGGTATATTCTTTGTCACACCAGTATCTGACTCAGTAATACTTGTCTGTGATGATTGGTCAGTGACCAACTCAGGTGTCTGAGTCTCTGTTGGAGTGAAGTTCAACTCCACCTCCTCAGCAACAGTCTCCCTAACCTTGACTGAAGCAGCATCTGCAGCACCTGTGACTGCTGAACCTTGTAAGGCATACAAAGTTCCCTTTCCCTGCTTGACTCCATGCAGAACCACATCACAACCTCTGAACACACGCAGCTTTCCACCATGACCCGTGTAACTGAACCCCTTGTCGTCTAACACCGTTAGGGATATCAGATTCTTCGTCATGGATGGCACGTGCCTGACATCCTCCAATGTGCGAAATTTCCCATCATCTGTCCGAAGCCTGACTGAGCCGATCCCAACAACCTTGCAGATGACATCGTTTCCCATAGAAACCTTGCCCTTGTCTACACATCTATATGTTGTAAACAACTCTCTTGTAGGACATACGTGACAGGACGCACCTGAGTCAAGAAACCACACATCATGATCTATGCGATTACCTGCTAGTAGAACAATATCTTCCTCAGAAGTATTTCCACCATGAACTATTGCTGCAGATCCAGATTTCTGCTCTTGTTCCCTCTTCTTAGGACAGTCATTCTTCCAATGACCTTTCTCCTTACAGTAGTTACAAACGTCGTCTGGTTTAGGGCCTGATTTGCGACCTTGCTTCTTGCCCCTTCTACCATCAGAATTGCCTCCGTTGGCCACAAGCCCGGAAGCCTGATTGTCTGTAACTGACGCGGTTGCCTTCAGACGCAACTCTCTGCTGTGAAGCGACGATCTAACCTCTTCCAACGTGATGGTGTCCTTCCCAACGACGAACGACTGAACGAAGTTCTCGTATGTGGGGGGTAGGGATACCAGCAGAATTAGGGCAGCATCTTCGTCCTCCACCTTAACATCAATATTACGCAATTCAAGTAATAGAGTGTTAAGTTGATCAAGATGATCTCTGAGTTGTGTACCTTCCTGCATACGCAGCCCGAACAACCGTTGTTTCAGAAGCAACTTGTTCGTCAGAGACTTTGTCATGTACAAAGACTCCAACTTTAGCCACAAGCCGCCTGCGGTTTCCTGATCAGCAACTTCTATTATGACATCGTCTGCGAGACATAACATAATCGTCGAATGAGCCTTCTCCTCCAGAAGGCCGTACTCAGCGGTGGTTGTATCTGCCCCCTTCTTGTCGGCGGCCAACGGTGTCCATAAACCTTGCTGTTTCAGCAAAGCCCGCATCTTGATCTGCCACAGACTGAAAGAGTTTCTTCCAGTAAACTTGTCAATCTTCACTACAGATCCAGACATCATTCTCAACAGAAATCACAACCAAGCTCTGATACCAGTTTGTTATAACGAGAATGATAACAGCGAAGAAAGACACAGAGATTTACGTGGTTCGGCAACGGTGTGTTGCCTACATCCACGGGCAGAGAACCAGTTTTCTTATTAGAGGAAGCAAAACAGATTAGGGTTACAAGGTTGGATGCCTCTAGGGTAAGCCTGTAGGAGATTATATAGCCTTACCTAATTCTAATCCTATTAGGATAAGTATATCAATAAGGCCTAAAGGGATAAATCTAAATCTACATAAATATATCTTTATCTATATCTTATTATAGATAAATCTACCTATAATAAATATATCCCTAAAGATAAACTCTATTAGATAGATTCAAGTTATTCCAACGGAAGTTCTTGCCGGAGTGTAGCAGACACGTCGCCGACCAAGTCCGTGGTGGAGGCCCCAATCCCTGTGGAGGGTCCCTCCACAGTGTCTCGCTCAGAGGACTCAACGTAATCGCCCCGCTTGCAGGCACCATCGGCGGTTCACCCTTACTGTCCTGCTGCACCTCCATCATCGCGACGCCTCCCCGACCCCCCATTTCTTCAGATCGATATTCAATTCCTAGCTATTAAATTGAATTATGCAAATTAAGGCGACGGAAAGCTATAATTATGTGTGAAGTCGATTAGGAAATGACGAATTTGTGAAGATGAGATAATTATGTGTGAAGTTGACCCGCGGTTGCTAAAATGGGTTGCATTTGCAGGCGACCTGAATTTCAAAGGCTTGAATTTCACCTGACCGGTGTTTTATTTATTAAGGTTATAAATGTCTTTTTACTTTATCCTATAAAAAACCTATCTCTATTCAACCAAACACGCAGGAGATTATTTTCCATAAATAATTTCCACCTCGTCCACCCCCAAAAGTATCTCCATCCCCAAAAAGTATCTCCACCCCCTAAAAAAATATCCCCTCGCAAACATGCCATTAAATTATTCAGATTATAAATATCCATTTTAATCTTATTATATCATTATTATTATTTTACACATCAATTAAAGGACGCATATTCCTTCAATTCCCCCCTTTTATCGTCAAGTAAGAATTCGAAATATCAAATAATGATTTGTTTGGTAAATCCATAGGATGTCAAAAATATCATACATACTAATTGTAATCAAACAACAAAAAATACATCAATAAAGTGTGCAAGACAAGAAAGACTCGGTAAGAGAATGTGGATATTGGGAGCTGCGATCGATAAACATAACATTCATGTATGGCCGCCCATGAACACGATCACCATGAGCGCATATTTGAGTTTGATAGTCTTCTTTATATATATATATATATATATATATATATATATATATATATATATATATATATATATATATATATATATGGTCTTTCTATCCTATGCCTTTAGGGCATAGGATAAGAACCAATTCGAGAAAGATTTCTTATAAAAAAATGAGTGTACCCTAAAAATCTAATGTAAAATTTAGCTAAAGCAATTAAATTAAGGAAATATTTTTTTTAAATGGGAATCTTATCCTATGTATTTATATTGTTTGTGTAATAAATATGAAATTCTAAAAAAAATAACCTTTTATAGAGTTTTTAACTTATTAAAACAATAAGTTAAAAAGGTAAAATGACAAATCTATATAAAATACTAAAACAGAGGCCAGAAACGGCCTCTGGTGCGATCTCGCGTCCACGGAATTTTCTGGATTAAAGCGGAATTATTTTTGCCTACGTGTCATTTTCTGGATTAAAATTGCATTATATTTTTGGCCCACATCAATTAATATATTATACACATAATACACTTATTGTTGAAAACATATCCAATTTAACTAATTAAATATAATAATATATATAGAATCAAAAAAATCTAACGAGTGAAATATAATAATATATATTGGATGTCGATTGGATTCCAAGTTTATCTATTAAATTACTTATCTTTGAATAACAATTGAAAATTTATATTTAATGTCACTTTCGGACTATTTTCCTATTTTACAAGGTTGCCTTCTCTTTATAGGGGATATGGTCAACCTACAAATTTAATGCACAGTAACTTTTTGCCTTGCAAATTTTATACTCAACGTATATATATTTGTTATACGTTTAATAGATACACTTTCATTCTCAAATACATTCAAAATATATAAATATCCGCAAATAAATAAAATAATATATACGTAACCGTGCAATCTCATATCTTGCAAATCTTATCATTTTACCTTAAGTTATTTAATAAATATTTTATCTAGAAAAAAAATCTAGATTAGAATAATTTATATGAAATAATTCAAATCACATTAAACAATTCTGATATTTACGTAGCAGTTTAATGGGTTATTCAATATATATTTTTATTTAAGAAACCATTAACATATTTAAATCATAAACTTAAAAAGATAAATACTTAAAAAGTTGTGATCTCCAACAACTTATCTTTTCATAATTAATCAATACTCCTTATATACATCGACTCTTTTTTTACAAAAGATAATGTTATTTGTTGAGGTATTATAAAACGATTTAACTAATAATTTTAGACGGATTAGGTCAAATAAGTTGGATAAAAGATATGAAATTATTAATTGATGTGGTTAAAAGGGATTAGACTACACGAGAAAACGATATATAAGTGAAATTAACCTCTTAGTTTGCATATTGAATTTCAACGAACATGATTTTACTTTAATTTATTTTATGATTGAATGAAAGTTTTGTTAAAATATTTCAAGCATAAAATTAAATAAAAAAATGTTTCAAACAAATTAATATAATAAAATATAATTTATTAACAAAACAACATATATATATATATATATAAATGAAATATCAGTACTTTATGTATAAATAAAAATTATTATAAAAATTAATTTATTTAAACCAATAAAAATTATATATGAATAAAATTTATAAAAAAAAACCGCGTACGACGCGGGTAATAAGACTAGTAATATAAATAAAACATATGGAGTAATATTTCGCTGTTAAAATTACAAAATTACGAGGAATGGGGTAAATTTGGTTTTAACAATGGAACGGTTGAGGAAAAGGTAAAAAGAGCAGTCAAAAGACATTGTCAGTTCATCATCCCACCACCTGATTTTTTTGCTGAAACTGGACTACTGTCTACTTAGACAGATGAGTGCGTGAGGAATCGAATAAAAGGGTTAGGTCATGTGCATCGGTAGACACTTGGTCTTAGCTCTTAATACAGTTTTTATCCGCCATATCAATATAAGAACACCTCTTTAATTAATAAATTTTTTTTAAATCAATTTTACCTATATATGTACACTCCACTTATCATTTTCTTTTTATTTTATTAACCAAAATTATAAATTCATTTGTTGATTTAATTCTTATTAATAATTTTTCCGGAATACGATTTATTATTATTTAAATATTATTGAAAAAAATAAAATTATCAACAATTATTATTTAAATATTTTATTGAGGTAGGAATCGTAGGATATCGTAAAAGTTTTGAGGAAATATTTTCATTAACTATAATCTAACTTAGCTTACATATAATCTCGTTTGGTTATCTAAACATAATTTTATCATTTTTTAAAACTTAAACATATGTGAAATGAATGTCGTCTGAGTCGTCTCGATCCCTCCTCTCTCAGGTCTCGATCGATCCCTCCTCTCTCATTCTCAGGCCGCTCCTCCCTCCTCTCTCAATCTAAGGCTGGCCGCCAGCGTCGCTCGCATTCTCCTCTGACCGCCTCCGCCACTCTAATCTCCCATCGTCGTCTTTGGTTGTCGATCTCGAGCTCGAATGGATGTCGTCTGAGTCGTCTCCTCCCTCCTCTGGTCTCGTCTAAGCTGTGTCGTCTCTGGCCGCCGGCGCCGCTGGCATTCTCCACTGGCCACCGTCGCTCTGATTTTTCATCTCCCTGCCGCAGCTGCTCGACTTACAGGTGACAAATCTAGTCGATTAAGTATTCAATTTGTATTGTAAGTCGCTCCCTCGCTCTGCTCCCTCTTTTCTCCGCTCTCATCTGTCTGCTCTCTGCTCTCAGTGCTTTGTCTCGCTTCTCATCTTCCCACTGCTCAACATTCTCCTCCTGGTCTCGACCCGTCAGGTATACGCTACGCCCAATCTAACTATGTTCTTGTAATCTTGTGCATATATGAAGTGGATTACAGTTATTAAACCTGAATTACATACAAACTTATATGTGAAGTTTGCAAACTTATATGTGGATTATAATGATTAAACCAGAAAAAAATTCTAAAGTGAATTACAATATAGTAAATATATTATTTATGCAGTGTATTTGTATTTCAGATTTATAGTGGATATGAATATATGATTTGTGTAGTGATTTTTATAGTGTATTTGTGCAGTAATTTGTATGTTTGGTTTTAGGCAAAAGTTGGACTTAATTTAGAGCTTGTCAAGTTGAGATCTAATTTCCCTTACTGACAAAGTAAGTGTATTTGTGCTCCAATTTGTATGTTTGGTTTCATTGCTGAATTTTTACAAATTAGAGATGCATATTGTACTTGTAAAAAATCCTATCTCACGCCTGCTATGTTTGCTGTGTGCATTAAGATGCATATTGTAATTATGCTTTTCATAATTAGTCTGCATCTGTAATTAGTTTCATATATGATCTCATATTTTAGTTTGTAGTTGTAATATGCTCAATTGTAATATGCCTAGTGGCCGCATGAGTTTGACTGCCCCGAAGAGGTTATTGATATACTTTTATTGTTTATTTTAGATTTGGCCAGCCAACTGAGTTTAATTTTGGACTTTTCAGGTATGGTTTTCATATTTTTTCATTGCTGATTTTTTTCTAGAGGCTGTTTTTTTTCTTCTAAAGGCTGATTTTTTATCATTTCATTAAATAGATATAAACACCTTGCAGTTGTAATTTGTTGGTGCGTACGTGTTGATGTTATTGCTGTCCAAGACTCCAAGTTCCCGGATGCTATTGTTCGTGTTGTGTTCGTGTTGCTTATGTCATTGTGTTCGTGCATTGCATTCATGTTGTTCTATTTCGAACTTTATCTATTTTGAGTTGACATTTGTATTTGAACATTGTAATGTTGGCTTGTACTTCGAATATTGGTGTAATATTTTAGATTATCGTGCAATTCAATTATTCAAGTTAATTTGCTAGTTTTTCAAACGAGCTCATGAGCTCGAGCTCAGATTGAGTACAAGCGAGCTCACAAGCTCGAGCTCAAACTCGGCTCAAGTGGAAGCGAGCTCACGAGCTCGAGCTCGAGCACCTTCCCGAGCTCGCGAGCCGAGCTCGAGTACTTGCTTGAGCTCGTTTTCATTTGGAGCTCGAGCTCGGCTCCTTTGTAAACGAGCCGAGCTTGAACACCAAGTACTCGAGCTCATGAGCTCGTATATCACCCCTATCTCGCGCCTACCATTTCATTTTGCAGGAGTGCCGCGTCATCTCCAAGGAGTGTCGCTTTTGCGAGATCACTTCTCCCCGGTCCTACGACAAACACTAGTATTTTATTAGTACTTTTTGTGCCAGCTGTTCTCCAAGAACCAGAGTTGCTGCTCAAATGTGCATGGTCTTAATCTTACAAACATTAATGGTAGTTTTTCTCCATCCGCCCTTCATGTAGGAGCTTTGTAAAATCATTCGTCTAGATGATCAAGATTGATCTTTGTTTTTTCAAAGATCTCATTCTTCGTACCTACTGTAAAAAAACAGTAATTTCTATGTTTTTTTAATAAATTAAGGAAATGATTCGAAAAGTACATCCGTAGAAAATTGACAAATGATCTAATTGTACAAAACAAGCAAATAAAAGAAAATTTCAAAACGAATCGCCAGCATGCTTGTGTGTTAAATTTCGTCCTGCATTAGAAGCATAATACTAGGAATAACGTGTATGTGTGCCTATTTGTGGAGACCAGCCATGTCCGAGCCTCAATCTTATCCCATGCCCATCTATATATTTTTAAGTGTACATGCATGATCCTATCTAGTGTTGTGTGCTGTTTGGCGAGGGATGCTCATGGCGAAGAATTGGAGACTGACTTGTCACTTGACCATATAAAATGCTAGTAGATTAACCACATATTTATGCATGTTTTGACCCGGCTCTGCCGTGACACCTTGTATTGGTTTTACGTGATTGTTCGGTTTAAGTGGAAATGTTTTTCCGACTTAGCACTTAGGACAGGTACGGGTGTGTTAACACCGGGTCTTCAACGGACCTCACGAGAACTGGGTATGAAATCCCACTTTTAAAACCAAACTTTTGAATTTCAAACTTTCAACCCGTACTTGGTGCACATGATCCGAACGAAGGTATCCGACCTTCAAAATGTAACCCGGATTAATAAACTCGGGTCGTTACACATTTTATATTCGAAGTTTGGAATCTACACTTTTCCATGTTAAATATGCAGATTTAGAAATTCGAGCTTGAGGAGATGGTGATGAAGCCTAAAGCTAGCTAGGATGACTCGAAGAAGAAGAGAAGAAAGACCAGGAAGAAGCTAGGAAGAAGTCAAGTGAAGAAAAGAGGAGAAAAGACTAAGTACGCAGGAGCGGCGCCCGCCCAAGATCTCTAGAAGCCCGCAAGAGAAACTTAGGCATGCACCTAGGTCCATGTCAGTGCATGCCGGCCATATTCAAGCACCTACCGCAACAGATAACTATGCAGAGTTAGATCCTTATCCAAAGCAGATTCTTCCTATCCTTTAGAGATCTTTGCTTATCCTCCAAGGTGGTCGGCCTATGGTTTTAATCAGCCTTTTGAGCCCCCATCTACCATATAAATACCCCTCTAAGCCTAGGCTTTCACACATCACTCGTAAACGGTTCTGCCTCCCTCTCGGGGTGGACCACTTTTCCCCCTTTTTTATTCTAGTTTCGACAAAGCCATGCTTGGCTAAACACTTTTAGTTTTGCTCGGAATTCAAGACATTGGTTTGGTGTATCGTGAGGGCTGATTCTAGGTTTTATCCATTTATGATTATTTCAAAATCCTTTGCTTTATACTCTTATGTTGTTTCTTTGTCGTGAATAGCTACCTCGTCTAAGTTACATCGTGCTAGGGTTCAAACTACCTCTACTATCGTGGGTTAAATCCATTGTAGTGGCCAATCATATCTAGCGTAACAGGTATGGATACTGAATTGTCTAGGGAGATTGACATCTTGATTGTAGGTATATCTTAGTGGAAGCGGTAGCTAGAGATGAGAACTTGGTGACAAGCCGACGAGACGGGAGTATCCAATTAAGGTGTTGTTGCATTTCGGGACTTAGTATGTGCTTCTCGTCCCCATGCAAGAGATTAGGGAGTTAAGTGATGTATCGGAGACGTCGGCCTGTCTAATTCTGTGTATAAACTGGAACCGAAATAATGAGAAGCCCAAGGATCTAGAGGCCAACTATATTGTAATGAGCGAGTGAAACTATTCACACATTTATATCTCTTTGCTTTGCTATTTTAATTACTTAATTGCTTTACTTTACTTTGCATTACTCTTTTCTGCATTACTGTCTGAACTGTTAGCATTGAAACACACTAAACTCACGCTCTCTGGGGGATTGACATTTGCACTCGTCAATATGCCATAAGGATAAGAACTTGTGCATGTTTAATAGGCTTTCCTTAATTTAACTAAGTATTATTACAAATAAAATCCTATTAATAATAGTTTCTTTTGCTCGGGTTAATGAATTTATAGCAATATAACTAAGTATCCATGATTGTGTCTGATGAGCCACCTACAGAACTCCTTCCAGTCAAGACACGAATTCCTTCTGACTCGAAACTTTAAGTAATTACTAATGCTTAAAATTTAAAAGATCATCACTTATCCACAATTGTGTCTAATGAACGAGACATGAATTTAACCAAGTATTATTGCAAATATATTGGCGGCTAAGATATTGTGTACATATCTTTTGTATTTAGTTAATATTCTTTTCCCATATTTATCTTTAGGCACTAGGGTTTCCCTTCAGAGTGTATATATTGTAATCTCCTTTCCATTGATCAACAAGAAATCAAGAGGGCTATCTGCCTTTCTACATGGTATCGGAGCCTTAACCTAGTTTTTTTTTTTTCCACAAAACAAATTTTTTTTTTTTTCTCTGATCGACTGATCATCCTACTATGTCCACCAGCAGCAGTGCCGATGTAAACCCCACGGCGACTTCGCCAAGGAAACCATTGACGTTGGATCCAACGTCTTACTATTATCTTCATCCTTCGGACAATCCAGGGATGAATATCGCGCCAGTAATCTTGAAAGGTACCAACTTTCAGGAGTGGGAGAAAGGTTTGCGTAACTCGTTTCGAGCCAAACGCAAACACAAGTTTCTTGATGGTTCCATCATGAAACCAGCCGAGGACTCCCCCGACATCGAAGATTGGTGGAGCGTCAATTCCATGCTCGTCGGATGGATCCTGCAATCCATCGATCCGTCCCTGCGCTCATCAATCTCTTACAATGATACTGTCAAAGATCTGTGGGATTCCCTTCGTCAGCGGTTCTCCGTTGGGAATGCTCCTCGGATTCATCAACTGCGCACGGAAATTGCGCGGTCTGAGTTGAATGGGCAGAGTATTGACGCCTACTTTGCTCGCCTTCAACATCTATGGAGTGAATTGACCACGTACGTTCCTCCGCTTTCCTGTGAATGTGGCGGCTGCACGTGCCAACTGAATTCCAAACTCCAGAAGCGGAGGGAGGAAGAATTTGTTCATCAATTTCTAATGGGTTTGGATGCAACCACCTACGGCACTATGCGATCTACAATATTTGCAAAGGATACTCTACCCGATATCAATCGGGTCTATTCCTTGGCTGTCCAAGAGGAACAAGCCATGACGAACAACCTGGAGAAACAGACCAAGGCAGATGCGGTCGCGTTTGCTGCAACTCGTCCATCTCATGGGGGTGGACGACCTCCGCCGAAATCGGATATGGATCGATCGATTGATCGCTCCAAGCTTCTTTGCACCCACTGTCAGAAACAAGGTCATGAGGTGAGTCATTGTTTTCAATTAATTGGCTACCCGGAGTGGTGGGGCGAGCTTCAACAGAACAAAAACTCCACCTCTTCTCAGTCTCGTAGCCGCAGTAGCTCCTCTTCAACTCCTGCAGCAGCATCTCAGGGTCGTGGGAGTCCGTCACAGCCTCAGACCCGCTCAGCAGTGGCTAACGCTGCTGGCTCTATTGCGTCGTCCGGTTCGGCGCCTACTTACAACACTCAGGATAGGGCTGCTCTTCATCCAGCCCTTACCGATGCTCAGTGGACAGCCATGATGGATATGTTCAAAACCTTTCATGCCTCTAATCCTTCTCAGGATCACTTGATGGGTAAGACCTCCGATCGATGGATATTGGATACGGGCGCTTCGTATCACATGACGGGTCGTAGCGATTTGCTTTATGATCTCCATCCGATCTCTCCGATTCATGTTTTATTACCGGACAACACAATTTCCAAAGCTGTGCAGGCTGGTTCTGTTGCAATCGGCACTGATCTGATAATACCCAATGTTTTACTTGTTCCTGCATTTCATTGCAATCTTATTTCCTTTCAGACATTGATATCTGAGCACCGTTTGCTTGTGACTTTAACGGATAAGTTGTGTGTCATTCAGGACCGGTGTACGAGGACGGTGACTGGAGCAGGTGAAGCTGGGGGGGGCGTCTACTGGCTGGTCGGCTCGTGTGCCCGGCCAACTGTTTTTGCTGGTTCTCTGTCAAGGTCCTCCATTGACTCTGCACTCTGGCACAAGCGCATGGGTCATCCGTCTTTTCAGTCTATTTATGCTATTCCTGGTTTTTCATTTGTCAAATCTGCAGTCAAAGAACATTGCACTATTTGTTTAGAGGCAAAGCAAACTCGAGCACCTTTTCCTGTCAGTTTCAATAAAGCAGTTGAGCTATTTGAATTGATTCATATTGATGTTTGGGGCCCGTACAAGGTTCCATCTACTTCTGGTGCTCATTATTTTTTGACGATTGTTGATGACTTCTCTCGGTCAGTTTGGGTTTACTTGATGATCTCTAAGACAGAGGTCGTTCCGCTACTGCAGAGCTTCTGTGCTTTAGTTCATACTCAGTTTAACAAAAATGTTAAGCGTGTCAGGGCGGACAACGGCACTGAGTTCCTGCCTTTACGCCCCTTCTTTGCCTCCTCCGGAATCATATTTGAGACATCATGTGTTTATACTCCTCAACAGAATGGGCGAGTTGAACGGAAACATCGCCATCTTCTGGATGTGGCTCGAGCATTGATGTTTCAAAGCTCTTTACCTACACGATTCTGGGGGGAATGCGTTCTTACGGCTGCATATTTGATCAATCGCACACCATCAGCTCTTCTAAAAGGTCAATCTCCTTATGCCATTTTGTTCAATCGTCCAGCTGATTACTCTCACATTCGGGTCTTTGGCTGTTTATGCTTTGCCTCCGTCGTCCCTCGTAGTCGGGATAAATTTCAGGCTCGTGGCTCAAAGTGCTTATTTTTAGGCTATCCTTTTGCAAAGAAGGGATGGCGCGTCATGAATCTTGACACAAACAAGATTTTTGTTTCCCGAGATGTGGTGTTCCAAGAAGATTACTTCCCTTTCAGTTCTGTGACTGCTCAGGGATCGGATCCACCCCTGCTGGACGATCCTCATCTCTCTATTTTCGACACTGCTGACCCTTATGCTTTGCCTACAACGGCTTCTGATCATGCTGCAGCTGCTGAACATGCTGATTCTGCTGAGCCTGCAGCCCCCGCTGCATCTGCTGAACCTGCTGAGCCTCCACCCCTACGCCGCACGAGCAGAGTTGGCCAACCCAACGTTCGTCTTCGGGACTATGTTTGTCATTCTGCTCGTCTCTTTAACCCCCCCGGCTCTTCCTCACCACCTTCTCCACCACCGTCTTCAGGTACCCCTTATCCTATTGCCAACTATGTTAGTAACTCCAACTTTAATTTGGCTCATGCTAGGTTCGTTGCTGCTGTGTCCGCTGATCGTGAACCCACCTCCTTCTCTGAGGCGGTTCGCCATGAGCATTGGCGCCTTGCTATGCGTTCAGAATTAGATGCTCTACATCGGAATGGGACTTGGGAGCTAACGTCTCTGCCACCACACAAGAAGCCCATTGGTAGCAAATGGGTCTTCCGAATCAAGTACAAATCGGATGGGTCGATTGAGCGATACAAAGCTCGCTTAGTCGTTCTTGGCAACAACCAGGTCGAAGGCACTGATTATGCAGAAACCTTTGCACCTGTTGCAAAAATGTCATCTGTTCGAGTGTTACTCTCTGTGGCAGCCATTAAAGGGTGGCAATTGCATCAGATGGATGTTCATAACGCGTTTCTCCACGGCGATCTAGCTAAAGAGGTATATATGCGTCCTCCGCCGGGATTTCCTGATCCTTCTGGCCGAGTATGCAGGCTCCGTAAGTCCCTGTATGGACTTCGCCAAGCTCCTCGAAACTGGTTTGCTAAACTCGCTTCTGCGCTGATTGGTTTTGGTTTCACTCGTTCCTATGCGGATTACTCACTGTTTTCCTACACTCGCCACGGGAAGGCTCTTCACGTGCTTGTTTACGTGGATGATCTCCTTATTGCAGGGAATGATTCTACGGAAATTACTCGTCTTAAGGGGTATCTCCACACATGTTTCCACATGAAGGACTTGGGTGTTCTCAAATACTTTCTTGGTATTGAGATAGCACATGGCCCAGACGGTTTGTTTCTCTGTCAACGCAAGTATGCCCTTGAGATTTTGGTTGAAGCTGGCCTCCTAGGCGCCAAACCGGCTGAGTCTCCCATGCCACAGAACCATGCCTTAGCAACTGCTTCAGGCTCGCCGTATGCTGCTCCTGATCAGTATCGTCGCCTAGTCGGCCGTTTGATCTACCTTACCATCACACGACCTGAACTGAGCTATGCAGTGCACACCTTGTCTCAGTTTATGCAAGCTCCGCAAGAAGAACACTGGCAGGCGGCTCTTCGGGTTCTCCGCTACATCAAGGCCCATCCTGGCCAAGGATTATTCTTGTCAAGGGGGAGCTCTCTCCGCCTATCTGCCTACTGTGACTCTGATTGGGCGGCTTGTCCGCTAACTCGCCGCTCAGTCACCGGCTATTTTGTGTTCCTTGGTGAGTCTCCTGTCTCTTGGAAGACGAAGAAACAACCCACAGTCTCGAGATCGTCTGCAGAGGCTGAATACAGAGCCATGGCGGCTGCGTGTTGCGAGCTTCTATGGCTCAGATCACTTCTGCGCTCTCTTGGGGTTGTTCATACTTCTTCTATGCGCCTCTTTTGCGATAGCCAGTCCGCTCTTCACCTTGCCGCGAATCCCGTTTTTCATGAACGGACTAAGCATATCGAGATCGATTGTCATTTCGTTCGGGATCTCCTCACTGCTGGCATCGTTGCAACCTCCCATGTCCGAACCAATGAGCAACTCGCTGACATTATGACAAAAGCATTGGGTCGACAGCAATTCACTTATCTCCTTCGCAAGTTGGGCATTCGTGACTTACATGCTCCAACTTGAGGGGGAGTATTGGCGGTTAAGATATTGTGTACATATCTTTTGTATTTAGTTAATATTCTTTTCCCATATTTATCTTTAGGCACTAGGGTTTCCCTTCAGAGTGTATATATTGTAATCTCCTTTCCATTGATCAACAAGAAATCAAGAGGGCTATCTGCCTTTCTACAAAATACAATCATATTAACAAGAATACAAGTCAGTTTTGGTTTATCCTCTTCAAATTTACCGAAAAAGGATAATATGAAATTGGAAATAGAGTTAAATCATCAAAAAAAACAATACCCTATATTATGCATTGCAAATAAGGTTATCATCACATACTCTCTTATTTTCTAATTTATCATGCATTATGAGCAATAGACCAATTATGAAATAAAAGAAGAAGCACAAAAAATGCATGTTATCATCAAATGAAAAACATCCACTGTAAAATAATCAATCCACTAATTCAAAAACATCTATTCTTGAGTTACAATCTATTTTTGCAGTGACATGAATTAGATTGATCAAACTTATTTCAAATAACAGAGGGGAAGGTGATGTGTCGCTAGTCTCGATCATTCGCATGTGGGCTCGAATCGAAACTAACTACGCTGAGAGGGTGCTCGATCTTGTGTAGTTCTTATGTTCCTTATGTTTAGGACTTGGCACACAAGAATCCAAATAAAGCAAGTCAACTAGGGTTACGAAAGCGGAAACCACATAGGAGGAACCTTTGTACCAAATTGTCCAAACGGCTTGAGGCTCGGCTACCCTGACTAATCTCGTCAAAGTGCTTGGAATTGGCTCGAGGATGCTCAACCAATTCGAATAGATGCTCGATCGTGCTCCTCAATGGCTACCGAGTGCTCGAACAACACTCGGAAAAATGTAGGCATGCTCAAACAATGCTCGGACATTGCATGTGGTTGCTCAGCAAGCACTCGGGCGTTGCTGCTGCTGCTGCAACTTGGGCAGTGCAAGGGCTTCTCACAGGCGCTGCTAGGTGACATCAAGGGTTTTCAATAGGGTTTTATTAGGGCTTAGGATTTCAAGGGTGATTTTTATGATTTTGGAAGGTGTTTTATTTGAGATTGCAAAAGAGTATAAGAGCTAGAGTTTGAGATTGATATTGAATTAAACTTAGTCAAGTGCTCCTCAATTTATTCAATCTCCTTCCATTTTCATTGAATTCATTTAGCGTTTAAATAGAAAATACAAAATCCCTATTAAGCTCTAGTAAACCCTAGAGAGGTCGGTCATCCTATACAAAAGATAGACTTTGACTAATCTCAAATCTAATATCATAACTAAATAAAATCCTAACTAGAAGATATGTTAGAAAAAAATCAAATTGATGATTAAGGAAGGCTTAAAGATAGACATTTCCTAACTAATAAAGGCTAAAATAAGTAATTTCATAATTAGACTCCAACAAAATAGGAGTTACTAAAAATAGAAATAATAAAATTACTAAATAAAGTATAGTCTCATTCTGTTCTCCATGAACTCCCAAGGTGGAGCCTTTTTCTTTTATCCTTGAGGAGCACATTCTTCTCCTCCAATAGTCGTTATTGTTTGACCCACAGAAGGCCAAACTTGACTGCATCAGGAGGATTGTAAGTTGAACACCCTTACAACTTTCAATTTTGATAAATGTAAAGAGAGTAATATCATTTCGAATGGATGATTAGAAGTTTGAAAATTATCATATCATTAACAACAACAAAAATTTCTTTATTTTAGTTTGCTCCTGATTTGTTATGTAAGAATGTCAAGTATTAGAAAAATAAGTTTTCTGGTGTGACATGGAAAATTTTGATAGATTGTTTTAATGAAAAATTTGCTGGAGTAGAAGTTTCATCACAATCAGTGTCACAAAAGCAGTGTCCTAAAGGGTGAGATGCACATATAGGCACTATATGCACCTAGTTAAAGGCGACAAGGCACCTCGATCACTTTGTCCTAGAAAGGCAAGGACCCTCTCGAGTCTCAACTAGGTGCACCTTTTAGAACATCGATCACAACAACAAAGTTACCTAAGAAGATGTATATAAACTGAATAACTCAATCCAACAAATTACACAAAATTACATTAACAGGTTTGTAGAAGTTTCACAAAATCTACCATTTGAGCATGCAATAGCAATTCTCATATACAATTATATACAAAATTGCACTTAAAATATATGAATTCAATTATATATGAGAAAGTGACAACAATTTCAAATTTTCCCTCCCAAACCAACCCCTAAATCATCAACATTATAACTTCTACCAGAATAGGTAAAATTATAAACAACAAAATACATAATCAACTAAAGAAAGCTTTAAATACATATAAAGTTGAATTGAAGGTAAAAAAAATTATCTTTGTTATTTGTAAGAATAATTTGAAGAAACCATGGTTTGAAGCAAAATTAAATAGGGATAATTAGCTAATTATCCCTTTTTCAAGTTTTTTATTGGTAAATTCCTTGAAAATTTTGTTTTTGTTAGTTATACTTTTTTTGTAATGACATATTTGCCCATGATTTTATTGTAACCAATCCCTGATTAATTCTTATTCCATTGACGTTCACTCCATTCCATTGATGCTCGTTCTATTCCATGCTTCTTCAGTTAATTGATGCTTCTCTTTTTGCGATTTGGGTAAATTTAGGGTACAAGTACAAACTTATTTTTGCACATGATCCGTTGAGGATTAAATTAAATGTCAAATATGTACGTAATTAAGCTAATTATTATACGGATTGGTTTGCAATAATTTCAAATTCATTTGGGTTTGGTAGCACAACGCAGTTGTGGTGTTAGCTCCTTTCAACCCCTAAAGTATATGTATTGATACCACAATTATGAGTCTTGAAATCTATTTTGTGTACTTAGAACCTTATTATTGAAACCATATATGTTATACTCTTGTGTGGGCTATTGAAATCTATTGTGTGTACATATTTATTGTTACCTATTAAAACCTTCAATGAGGTTGGTTACGATACAAAATAGGTACAAGCTAAGTAATTAGTTACAAGAATCAAATCACCTACAACAAATTACTTACAGTAATGTGATTGTATGTGTTGATTACAAGTATAGTTACAATAATTAAGTATGGTTACAAGAATTTTTTTTACAAGGCGAAGATTTGGGGGTCGTCAACCGCGATTGAGTCACCACCAAGTGCATCCTTCCGGACGAGCTCATCGACTACAACATCAGATTCTCAATCGGAAGGAGTCTGCAGCACACCAAGGTGAGCGAGTCGATCCACACCGCGGTTGCCCTCTCTGAGTGTATGGGAGAACGACACACTAGCAAAGTATCGACCGATGTTGAGCGTGTCCGAAATCGTCATCTTAATCTCCCATGGGCAGCTCCAAACACCCTTGACGACGTTAATAGCCGTCAAGCATTCGCCTTCCATCTCAAGATGAGAAATTCATAGTCGACGAGCTTCTTGTAACCCATGAAGCAGACCCAGGGCCACTGCTTGTAGCACTAAGGACTTACCGCAACTCTGCACCCCACAGTTGAGAATTCCACCACGGTCGTCGTGGATGACGAAACCCCAAGCAGCGTAACCATTGGTGGTCCTAGCCCTATCAAAATTTAGTTTCATGAATCCTTCATGGGGTTTTTTCCATTTTATGATTTTTGGTCTGCGTGGTTTGTTACGGTTGTTGCTCGGTTCTTTGGTTCTCTCTTCCTCATCTAACTCTTCAATATGTGCCTTCTTCCAACTGTCTCTTTGTTTCTTGATGTAGTTTATCCACTCTTCCGGACCACGATAAATGTGGTCATCGAAGATAATTTTATTCCTCGGAGACCAGATGCCCTAGAGGGAGAAAGCTAGGATTGATCTTTGTTCTTGGGTTAGTTTTGCAAATATTTCTATAATAATGTCTTTATAGGTTATGTTATTTTTTCGTATCCTGGATTATCCTTTCAATCTGTTGATCCATTTTTCGAATGTTTGTGAGTGTGGTCTGACATTCTATGAACAAATGTATTGCATCTTCCTGGGGGTGATTACAGAGAGCACATTCCATTGGTATATGAATACCTTTGTCTCGTATTCGCTCTTTGGTAGGAGTGCCATTGAGAATGTTTTTCTATAAGAAATTTTTCACTTTTGGTGGACAGTCTATTTTCCATATCTATTCAAAAGATTCAGTTTAGTTTCTTCGTGATCTGGTGGTATATTTAATTTTAGGGCACTAGCTGTAGAGAACCAACCATTTTTACTTGCTAAAAAATGGTTGGTTCTCTACGGCTAGTGCCTTAGAATATACCACCATACGAATATGAGTCATTAATTATGTAAATTTTATTTTATGAAAATATAGTAATTAATATCGTAGGTTATGGAAGAGACACAATTTGAAATTGTGATAAGAGTAGTTTAGTATAAATCACTCACATTAAATCTTGTAGGATAAAGTAGGTCTCAATTGCTTCAAGTAAGCAAAATAAGGTTCAAGAATAATAATGTTTCAAGAATAATAAAGATTCAAAAATAATGGTTACAATAATTAGGTTTCTTGTAGGATAAATTAGGTCTCAAGAATCTTGTTTGAAGTAAGCAAAATAGGGTTCAAGAATAATAAGGTTTCAAGAATAATGGTTATAATAATTAAGTTTCTTGTAATACACTAGGTCGGGTTACAATCGGTTACAGTATGTTACAATAAAATTGAATTACCTATAACCCTAGACAATTCACCAGATGATTAATTGAACATCTGATGGAAGAAGTAGCGTTTGTACGTGCAAATCAATAATCCAAATAATTTTCTTTTTCAAAACGTAAAACAATCTTATCTACAATCTAAACAATCTTATCTATATCTATTTACTTTGATTTTGATTTTAAAAAGATAAAAATTATATCTTAAGGTTATTTAGGTAAAATCCACCCTAAAAAGGTATAATTACTAAAAAGAAAATTTAAAGAGTATAGTTCTTAAGAAAAAACTTGAAAAATGTACATCCTCTCAAATTTTCACAATTTAAATATGCAGGTGGAAATGAGGACACGCCATTATATGAATAAAAGAGGATAAGGAAGAGAGGCAGATGTATGGAGTTAGAGCGAGCAATTGGGTTGACCGGGTTAGGTCAGCTCGGGTAAAGCTTGTGCTCAGTCATTGGTCGAGTCGAGTCGGGTCGAGTTCGGTTAAAATGAATTTCAGATTGGTCAGGTTTTGGTTTGAATCGGGTCATACTCGTTCAGATTTCAGGTCAAAGTTGGTCGAGTTCTTTCGGGTTTTGAGTCAAGAGACGGGTTGAGTAATTGGTTTGATTAAGTTGAATATGTAAATTATATTATTTGTAGTTTTTTTCAAGTAAAATTAAATATGATTCAGTATATAATCTACCTAATGACTCTTTATATTCCTCTTTGATTCATTGTCATTTATCAATATATTGTTATCATAATCAAACTCTCTTTTAATATGATTCACATTAATATTTGTATCTATTCATATTTGATTATTGAGAATTTGAGATTTGAAATTCAAGTTGATCATTCATATTTTATTATATGATTTACATCGATCAACATTAATATATGATGGCGTTCCATCATCCTTAAGAATGATCAACGAGCCAGATTAGAGTTTGTGTAATCGCTCCTAATTATTGCCTACTGTAAAAAAAACATTAATATATAATGGCTTTTGGAGTCTCGACTCATGAGTAGTCGAGTGAATTTGGCTCGATTGTGACATAATATTAAATACTAACAACGTAAACAAGCTACTGCATATATGAAAATAACTAAACAAGATAACTTTAATCCTTTTATATATTCATCTTCGATTATTAGGTATTCATGAGTGTTTGTACAATTAGTGTGACGTGGCTATATAGGAATGATTCGGGTCATGTTATGAGTCGGTCGGGTTGGGAGTTGGGTCGTGTTGAAAGTCGGGTCAGATTTGAGTTGGGTCGGGTTTGTCTGTGTTCGGATCAATTTGGATATTAGGTCAATATGGGTCAAGTTCGGGTTTAGGTTGTGTGTGACACTATAAAAAATTTCGGTCAAGTATGGGTTCATGCCAGTCGGGTTTTGGATTCTCAAATCAGATTATTAGCTCTAGATAGAGTCAATGCGGAGGGAGGAACATTGTCGAATCTAGGCTCAAGGGCACCAACAACAAGATAAAGTTTATGACTTGACATGAAGTTAGAGATCTAATTTATTAATTTTGGAAGGATATAGATAAAAAAAAAAGAAAAAAATTAGATTTTTAAAGTAGACATTCCGATAATTTATCTGTATTTAATTTGTGTTGTGTGAGTTGTTTTAGGTGGATTGTATTTGGAAGTACTAAACATGAGGATGATCAAGGACAAAACCAAAATCAAAAGAGGGTTAATTTAGCGAATGATGATCATGTGGCACGCCCCAATATTCCCCCCTTCCTTATTTAACGACAAGGTTAAACCCAACAAATTATAGACAACAACTACTCCATCTTAAATTCTTAATCTCCTTGTTTCTTTGACTAATCCTCCCGTTGGTCCCTCTTTGGTCTTGTACTTTTCCTAATTTGGGTATTCTCCACATTTTACTTTATTCGGAATTTTCGCTAAATACCCCTGAAGTTAAGGCTAATTCGTGTGATGTACAAAAGTTTTACATATTTCGTCATATGCCTCTGAGATTTTTATTTTTTCGCCAAATGTCCCTGAGGTTTTCATTTTTTTTTTCACCAGATACCCCTTTGTCGAATTTGTTAACATTTTGGATGAAAATAAAAAGAAAAAAAATATTATTTCATTAATATTTTTGTAAGGCATTATTGGCACAATATCATTTAATTATAGTAATTAAATTATCTAATTTTATTTACACAATATCATTTTATACTACATTTTTTAACCAATGGGATTAATTCAAAACATTTATGTAATAAAGTTAATATTAACTATACAATATTATTTCATTATGCAATATTACATGATATCATTTCATGCTAATTTTTTTTAAAACCATGAGATTAATTCAAAACTTTTTTTTAAAAAAAAAATACATAGTTCCAAATATACGAATTCTTTTTTTTTTCCGAAGCAACCAATCTCTCTCTCTCCCTCTCTCTCTAGCTATGTGTGTGTATATATAATGAAAACTATTTTTTATATATAATAATCTTAATTTTTGGATTTTCACACAATCAACCTAATCTACATAAACTTTCAAATAATAAATTTTAAAATATTTTTTAACCAATGAGATTTACCTATTCTAACTATTAAATGAGAAATATTTTTGCTTAGATGCCATAATCATTGTAATTTTACAATTTTCTCCCAATCAACTAAAGCTAGAAAAAAAAAGCAAACTAATGAAATTTAATTTGTACACGTTTTTTTAATCAATCTAGCTATATCAAACTATTAAATCATAAGCATATATTTTTATTAGGTGTTATAACCACATTTATTCTAGAATTTTAACTCAATCAACCTATTCTACTTAAATCTTAAACTCATGTAATTTTTACACATTATTCATAAATATTTTTATTATTTTTTACTTAATTATCAAATCTATTTTTTCTATTTTATGTTAACGTTTGATAATATTTTATTTAAATTTATCATAGTAATTTTTTATACTCATAAAATTTTATTCTTATTGTCTAAAAAGAAAACTACGCACTATGATGCGAGAATTGTACTAGTTTTCAACCAAAATGTTAACAAATTCGACAGAAGGGCATTTGACGAAAAAAATGAAAACCTCGGGGGAAACTGACAAAATATGTCAGACTTTTGTACACCACGCGAATTAACCTTAACCTCAGGGACATTTGGTGAAAATTCCGTACTTTATTCTATTTATATTTACCACATTATTACCCTAATTTATTAATAAATATACTATTTTTTTATTTTATCGAAAACTACAACTAACAATCTGTTAATCATACCAAAAGCATTTTCGTAAAGGTAAAAATAACTACAATAATATTTTTTTAACAAAATTAACCCTATAAAATAACATATTTTGTCAAAAGGAGATGGAAATAGAGTGATATTTTGCTTTTCAAGCTGCTACACACATTTTTTTTTTTAATGTAAGAACAATACAAGTGGAGTGATGTTTTATTGTTTTGTGATACAAACTATTGAAAAATCAAAATCAATACCCTAGTTAATTATGTTTGTCGTTTCATATGTATAAACAAGGGTATGAAAAGAAATTTAAAATTTTTTTTTTAAAAAAAAAGAGGGAGCAATATTTGGTGGCATTCGGGAGCACAACATCAATTTTGACGACATATATCATAATCATAGGAAATGTTGTTTTACAACTCACAACGTAGGTGTATAATTTTGATTTGTGCGGTAAAGTAGTATAATCAACGTAGGTGTTGTTTTAGAACTCAACACCGCATAAACCAATTGAAACAAGTTGATGGATCTGGGCCGATGTCGGTCCAATCACTGTGGGCTTGAGCAGCTTCGAATTGGGCCTATAGTTCTGTCAAATGCCCACCGTGTTTAGTGATTTACTGCAGAAAGGCAGTTGCTAAACAAAAGTATGAATCCTCTCCTCTCCGGGAGGAAGACATCCTAAAAGTATCACAAACACACATCTAATCTAACCCCCTATGTGAGTATGTGATGATTTTATTTTTTAAAACAAAGATCCACAAAGAAAGGCAGTTTATTTTGAAACTTCCTCTCCCTTTGATTGACATGACACCCAAGGAACATCACTTGGACAGTGACAAGCCTCACTCACGAGTGACGACGTCGGAATAACAGTGATGCCGGCCCGTCATGGAAATGCCGACAAACTATCTTCTTAAGATCGGAATACCTGATCTCTCCTCTCGTTTCTTGGTGTGGCTTCTTCAAGCACTACTTTAATTATATTGGCCACCCTCCTTTCATAGGACTCCTCTGCGTTATTAGAAAATAGAAAGAAGTCGTAATAATTCGGAAATATCGACTGCATGATGGTTGTTATGGTGATCGATCTCAAAATCCATCTGACACGGACCGACGACTAGGGGTCGTGTGCCTAGCTAGCACACAAGTCGAGTCGAGTGAGATTCCATTCTAAAATCAATTGGCAATAGAAAAAGTAGCTCACCGACTCATATACTAATACTAGGGCTTGTTATGTTCAACTTTTCCATGTGGGACACTTTTACACACATTCACATCTCAACACATATAAACGTTCCCGATTGTACTCGATCTGAGTTCTTCAACTACACGTCTCCAATGGATCTAGAAACCTATAAACCGACCATCTCTTTCACATCAGAGGTTTGAGATTGATAAAGAACACTCAGATTTTAACCAAACGTTATGCTTAAGCTCCGAAAAACACTAAATCTTCACTTGTATAATCCCCATTTACTCATCAAACATTATGCCTTGCTACTTCAAAACAACAAATATGTGGGTCATTGGGGTGCATAGATCTCAGCTCCTGCTTGACTGGCTCCAACCACACGTTGTGTTCTGTCGAAAGTACGTTGAACTGCACGGACCTCTCCAATTGCTTTCGCCATCCTTCCTAAGATGGAACCAGAGTCTCCGAGGCTAGCATGAACTAACTGTTGTAATCTGCGGCTTTACTAGCAATTGCTTGCTTACGACTGAGGAAAACCCGTCCTTAGGCTGAATAGCATCTCTTATTATGCCTGCTGACATACACCCATGCTCAAAAGCAGGACAGAGCCAGAAATCTTTTAGCGAGGGGCACGATTATATATATATATACGGTGTCATTTTAGATTTAAAGTAGCATAACGATCTCTATGTAATATAATAATTATAAATGATGTTATTTTAAGATAACATGACTTTGATTTATGATAAAACTCTATTATTTTTTCTCCATTAAAGAAATATAAATAAATAAATGAAATAGCCGAAGAAAAAAAACTAACAAACTAAGGATATAAAACACAATAAATAAACATTGAGTCGATATTTAACTTTATGTATTCTTAACATGTAATAGTGTATAACTAGATATAAAAAAATTTAAACTTGTGTAACTTTTTACTAAATTCTCAAAATAAGTAATATAACCTATGGTTTTGAAGCTCTCGAGATGAATTATAATATGTGAATGTCAATTTAAGTAAAATATAAAATTATAGTCTATTGAAATAAAATTAAAGTGATTTGCGTAGATGATACACCGTAAGGGCTGAGTATACCCGAACCTTTCTCTCTCTATGTATATAAGTATAACACATTGTAACTTTGTAAGTCATGGCTGTCCTTCCTCACTGTTCATTTGGGCCGAAACCGAATTTTTCGATTCGGTTCTGGTTTTCGGTGAATAGGAGATGTTGTTCGAGTATCTACAGGACTACAGGACCTAAATTATCAACGGGCTCTTCTGGTTTTCAGCCCGAAATCGAAATTAAATTTTTTTTGTGGACTGTAGTCCGAACCGAATATTTTAGGTTCTATTTTCGAGCCGGTTAACTTTTTGAGCAATCCTAAAGTGAACAATCAAAATATTTATTTCGTAAAAAATATACTATTAGTATCTTCAAAGGCTGATTCTCCAGCTATAAATAACCGGACACTGATTCAGTTGATACATATATTCTATCTACCAACAATACCTCTTTGGGCTTGTTAAAAGTCCATTTAGTGGTCTTGCTTTTTAATTATTTTGCTAATTACGGAAGCACACTAAACAAATTAAAGGTTCACGTGGATCACATGATGTTTTGTTACCCAAAAAACAATTGTTTTGAAAACAGTTGATTTCATCATGGAATCCCTCCACTACATATATGTTTTAGATATCCCTGAGTACGTTGTAAGAGATCACCACACGTACGTAGGTACCAATAATCAAAAATCAGAGTTGGAGAGAGAGAGATGGAAATGCAAGAGGAGATTGTGATAGTAGGAGGTGGAATTGCAGGTCTTACTACTGCATTAGGTCTTCACAGGTATGTACTATACATATATATATACATATATATATATATATATATATATATATATATATATATATATATATATATATATAACAACCTTCGTCGATCTTCAGATATATCTCATCCTTTAATTTATAGGTTTCATCCTTTAATTAGCTACTGATCATAATCCATATATGATATATCTAATCTATCTGATTCGAAAAATGAACCAATTCAATGTTTTTTTATGCTATATAAAGAAAATAAAATAAGAAATAATTAAAGATTCTCAAGATTCTATCTCTAAAAACTTTCCTTCAACAAAAAAAAAGCCCTTTATTATAGAAACATCTATTCTGTCCAAATTTTTTAAAACACTTGTTGAATTCAGATTAAGTGGTATTTTATTTAATTCGAAAACTATCGAATTAATTTTGGTGGAAAGTCAGATATAATATGCTAAAATGTTATGCGGGTATTATCAATATATATCTATCTATCTGATGATATGGAAAGAAAGCTGATTGATCGGCGTCAACAATAATGTAGAATATGCATTTGGGTTTGGAATTCTCATATCCTTTGTTAATTTCTTTGTTTCCCTAATGCATGTGTTTGTGTTTACTGATCATATATATAGGCTGAGTTTGACAAGTGTGGTGTTGGAAGCATCACACAACCTGAGAGTTAGCGGCTTCGCTTTCGCGACATGGAGCAATGCTTGGAAGGCGCTAGATGCTGTCGGCGTCGGTGATTTGCTCCGGCAGCAGTCCTGCCTTCTGCAATCGTAAGCTATACATATATACATATATATTTACGAAGAATATATATGGTAACAATTTGAGGGCAGTCACATCACTTCGGGGTCAGGTTAGGTTCCACTTCCAAGTAATTAAAACTTAGAAAAGGTCTACGTCGGGGTGGGTACAATCTTCCGCCCAAATACTCGATCTTGGTGGCTACTTTTACCTAGTACTGCTATTATTCACAAATTACACGCCATTTCATTCCACAAGTTTCTTTATCACCTTGTCCTTGTCATCACCCATTAATGCATTTAATTGCTATACCTTACATCACCTCTTTATCACTCCAAATCTACTATATATATTATAAAATGCAGAAAAATCAATAAAGACCCCATAATTTATTTATTTTTCTTTAGAAAAAAGACCCCATAATTGTTAAATTGATATTAAATCTAACCTTCTATTTCAATCAATTCAGTGGTTTGGATTTGTTCATAACTTACCTAGCTTCTAAGAGAGGTTCACAATTAACATTTACCTATTTTAATATATATTTTTTGTCTGAAAAGATTTTCTCAAAAATCAATCTTAGAACGCTATCTAAACCTTTATACATCGATTTCATAAAGTTAATTATTCATCATTAAAGATCACATCTACGCGAGTGATTTAACAAGACTTGAGATCATGAATAACACCATATACTTCTTCTATTATAATCTTTAATCAAACGATTATTCAAAAGTGCATAATAAATGCATTGTATATATATGCGATTATCCGTACGTAAGAAATAACTTGTAGACTAAATATAGTGCTGTGATGGAAAAAAAAGTAATAATAATTGTGATAGAAAATCATCTATAAATAAATGAAAATCACGTTGAAAAAATTGCCATATATATGTTTTTAGTATTTGATAGGTGCTATTTTATTTATATCTAGATTATTTGTTGGTGAAGAAAATTATTTAAATCAAAATTAATTATTTAATCATTTTTATTTTATTTATATCTATATTTTTTTTGAGGCCACAATCCATCCGTGCATAGATATTTTAATAAACTAACCTAATAAATATGTACTGCATATTTAATAAAAAAAATATTGAAATATTTTAAAAAATTAACTATCTATTATATTACATGAGATTTAATTAACAATATATTAGAACAAAAAATCATTTTTATATATAATATGTCAAACTAATTGAATTTATATCTATATTATTTTTTGGTGGGAAAAGTTATTTATATTTAGATTATTATTTTTTATTTGTTAGAATCTATCTAGATTATTTATAATATTGTATTAATGTATTCTCCGTACACGCAACAGGACTTACACTAGTACTTTATAATAAAGGAGAAGTCGGCTGAGATACATGACGTTTTCTCCTTACTCGTAGTCGTATGAACTAATTATAATTTTTTGAAATAATCATTATATGCATAAGATAAAATTTTAACTTTATTTAATCAATATATCTATATATATACATAAGATAAAATTTGACCCAATTTCATTAGATATGGATATATTGTTAGAAGATATTAACCAATTTTAAATACTATTATATCAACTAAATTTTTTTTTCCGACTCCACTTAATCAATATATATATATATATATATATATATATATATATATACGTTTTCCCTATTTTTTCTATATATGGACATATTTTTAGAAGATAATAACTTTATCAATATGAACATTTTTTTAGAAAATAAAAGGTTTTGACGAAATCTATTATCTATTATCTATTATATATAATAAAGAAGAAGTCATCTGTGCTAATGGGAAGATTCTCCGTAGTATTACTAGACAATTGAAAATTTTGGCTCCACTTAATCATTTTATGGTGATACTCTTTCCAATTTTCTATAAGATTTTATCCAATTTCATTAGATATGGATATATTTTTATAAGATTAATAAAACAATAGAGGCTTAAGATAAGATTTGACACAATTTCTATCCTTTCATCAAATTTTTAAATATTATACGTAGTATTTTTCCATATGATAGTGCATTCGAATTCCATTATTTATTATCAATTATATTTTAATTTGTGGATGATAGAAGGTAGCATCAAAGATATATCTTTGTCAAATATTCATGAAATTCAATTAATTTGAAATATATTTTACGTGTTGATTAATGTATAATTTTGCTTCATTTTTTTGAAAAAAAAAACTTAATCCCATGGTTTGTTTAATTGATAATTGTGAATTACTGTATTTAGTATCATATCAATTTAGGAAATTAAAGCTAATGAAACTATCGATTATGTTAAGAGGCAATAAGCTGTAGGCTAATGACTTTTTTTTATTAAAGCTAATTAATTAAAATAAGAAAAATTTATGTTTAAACTATTATTTTTTTTATTAAATTATGAAGATTAAAATTATTTAAATGAAAATTTATTCTAGAAGTTTTCAATTAATCATAAACTAAACTAACCTTCTTTTCATTTAAAATCAATCTATGGTTAGCATGTATAAATAAATTACTTCGTAACAACTTCAAAAAGAAAAGATAAATATCTATCATAATATCATGTATGATAAATTAAGGGTAAAAAGGATTAATCCATGTAGTAAGAATAATTAAATATATAATTTATATTATGTTTTAGACATGCATGTATATTACAAAAAAAAAGCATTAATTTCAAATTATATTTACATCTTCTTCATTTTTTTTAATTGAGTTCTTCTCATTTGATTCTCATTTTTAAGTTAATATAAAAATTAATAAATATTGTAAGAAATTAATCAGTAAAAACGAGTGTTAATACAAAATTTCTTAAATTAAAAAAAAATACACATATAAATTAATTTCTTCTTCTTTTATTGTCATCTTTAAATTGAGATGACAATAACATATCTTAGAAATACTTAGTTGAACGAGTGTAATGTGAAATTTATTTAAATTCAAATGCACAAGTGTATAGTGTAGTTAGTATTTAAGGTTTAATTACAAAAAAAAGTTTATACATCTTTTTAATATCAAGCATATTAATATAAAAAAAAATCGCACAAGGTGCGGGTACTAATTTAGTACCCGCACCCTATTGCGCCAAGTTATTTTTGAATATTCAATTTAATAAATCTATCTAGTTTATATTAACTAAGACCCCTTACCCTAGTGGTAAGGGAGAGATAACCCTTACAAGAGGTCAATGATTCAAATCCCATTATTTACACCTTTGTGTAATTAGTGGGTGCTCAAGCCTTCATTGGCTTGGGTGAGCCTGCCTGGTGGCTTGCCGCCTGGCTTACCCGGTTCGCGTCCTTTGCAGGCTAGGGCTCGGACCCGTGGGGGATTAGTCGACAACCTCGGAATCCCCGCGACAAAAAAAAAAATCAACCATTCATTCTTTAATTCAATGTATCCAATTTACTCATATGTCTTAATTCATTGTATGCAATCTACTCATATCTCTTAAGAAAAATCTTATTAATATATTTACTCTCTCTCTCTCTCTATATATATATATATTATGTAACTTATTTAGACCTCGTTTGGTTAATCAGTTAAAAAGTCAGAAAGTTTAAAAACACAGGAAGTAGGATATATTCCTGTGTTTGGTTGACAGAAAGACACATGAATTCAACTTCACAGGAATTTCAATTCCGCCAAATTGTAGGAAGTTCACTTACCTAGAGGGGACTAGGTAAGTTCAACTTTCACTCTTTTTAATGTAATTTTCTTTATTTTCCTGTTTATATTTCTAAAAACCAAAATTCAATCAAACAACTTTTTTCAATTCATGGGGAGTATATTTCAAGGGAATTCAATCCATAGGAAGTAAGCTCCCAGGAATTGTACTCCCCGCATTCAACCAAACGAGCCCAATTATTATCTAATTTTATCATATTTGGGTATGAATTTTACAAAATGCAACGCTACAAATTTACAACTTCAATTAATATTAGTATTTAATAAAGAAATATTAATATCAATATGTAATTTAAATGAGAATCATTTTTTTAATGAGAGTTATCACCAAATTAATTGTTGTCTTTCCGCCAATCAAATTATAATATTTTTTTTATAAAAAAATTCTAACACTATACTTATAATTTAAGTAAGAATCATTTTGATTTATCGCCACATTAGTTGTTGTCTTTTTAACCAATCAATTAGAGCTTTGTAAAATAATGTCCTTGACATATTCTAAACAATAGATTTAATTCAAAATATATATCAAATTAATATTAATATTAATATATAATTTAAATCGAATAAATTTTGATGAGATGTAGTGACCAAATTAATTGTAGGGCTCTCAAACAATCAAATCAGTTTATTTTTTTATAAAAAATTTCTTAACATATTATATACATTGTCTAATCAATTGATTCAATTAAAAAAAAAAAAATTTATAATCCATATCCATATCTTTTTTTATAACCCCATATCTATATCTATATATCTATCTATATATTATATTAAATGAAAAACATTTTGTTCCACATGTTATTGTCTCCTAAATATATTGAATCTTTTTTTTTATCAAATCATCTTCATTTAAATATTTTGAATAAGGTTACTATGATTATTTTTCTTTTCTTTTTTAATTAACGAATGAGATTAATCTAAAATATCTATATCTATATATAATAATTTAAATGAGAAGAATTATTTTTAATATTTTTTTAATAAAGCTTTCTAAAATCCTTATATGATAAAGATTTTTACAGTTTTTTCCTTTATTTATCAATTCCACCTTTTATATTTTACAAGTCATACCGAGAGGACCCAATAATGTAATTGTTCTAATTGGCCATAAACTGTATGAAGGTCGGTCATCATGTCCGCCAGTTTAGGAACTCTTACCTCCGAGATCTCAATACTGCCCGCCAGTGGAGCAAGGTGATGATCATACACAACCATGTTTACACACTTTTTCGAATAATGCACATAAAACTGTAGCATATTTAGTTATATCCAACAATGTTTTCTACTGCAGGGGCTACGAATTCAGGTGTTTAAAAAGGAAGGTCTTACTAGAAACTCTAGCAAATGAACTACCAAAAGACACCATAAGGTTCTCTTCCAAGGTGGTTTCTATCGAAGAATGCGGTCCCTTCTTCAAGCTTCTCCGTCTTGCCGATGGTTCCACAATCAAAACCAAGGTACTTACACGTTGTGATTCCCACCTGTATAGTTTCGAACACTGAGAGCTTTGCATTCTTACCTTTGTAAGTGATGTTTGAACAAAAAAAAAGGTGCTGATTGGGTGTGATGGAGTGAACTCAGTCGTTGGAAGATGGCTCGGGCTCAAGAAACCATCTCCTACAAGTAGGTCTGCCATCAGAGGCTTTGCGGATTTCAAGCAAAGCCATGGATTCGAGCCTAAATTTGTGCAGTTCATGGGCAACGGGGTGAGATACGGTTTTATTCCAATTGATGATACCAGTCTCTACTGGTTCTTTATTTTCTTCACTCCATCTGGCCCCCAAGGTAAGCCTAAATTCGGATGCTTTGATATGTCGTGCTTCTCTCGTTGTTTAAATTTCCATGTTAAAAAACAGGCAAAGAACTTCAAGAGGACCCAATGAAGATGAAGAAGTATGTACTGAGCAACCTCGGAAAAACCACTGCAAAGGTAAAAGCGGTCATAGAGAAGACCAAAGTGGAAGACATCATATGCTCTCCGCTAAGGTGCAGGCCTCCATGGCAAGCCCTATGGGGCAATGTGACAAAGGGCAACGTGTGTGTCACCGGTGATGCCTTCCACCCCATGACGCCAGACCTGGGCCAGGGTGCTTGCTCGTCCTTAGAAGACGGTGTGGTCCTTGCTCGTTGCCTTGGCCAAGCTTTGCTGGAAATGAAAGGTAAAGTTGGCGATCAAGTGAAGGAGAACGAAAGGATAAAGATCGCGATGGAGAAATATGCAAAGGAGAGGAAGTGGAGAGTGCTCGATCTCATGGCTACAGGGTATGTTATGGGGTATATAGAGCAGATTAATTATATGGTCATCAAGTTTTTGAGAGATCGAGTTTTGGCATCTTACCTCAATGGGTTGCTGTTGAAGAAAGGCGATTTTGATTGTGGAGAGCTTAGTTAGAATGCACATCATCAATAAGTGCAACTGTTGCTGCTCAATGTGCTCCTTTTTGTTTCTGTTGCTGTTCTTGGTTTGTTCTATATTTTGATTTGTACTAAGGTCGATCGCCACAAGTCCTGAGTGTGGCCATTTGAGTATGACACTACGGTTGATCTCTTACAAAGGCCAAAATTTGGCAAATTTGTTGATTGGAATTGTATTTTTCTTGATATGGAAACTAAATTATCTGTGTTATTGTTCTGGTAATCACAACCTAGTTTCATTTAGTTTCTCTTGTTTATGATATCATTTTTAAGATGAAAATTTGTTTGCAAAAGAAAGGAAAAGTTTCATCTTTAAAGAGGCACATTTGTTGTTGAACATTGGAATCCCTACAGGCAACAGCATAACCTTGCCTTCCACGTGAAAAAAGGGTATAGATACAACTCCAGAAAGTTTTAAGCAGATCATTTGGAAAGGGAATAAAATTCCTGTTGTGTTACAAAGGAATTCATTAAAAGACAACCATGGGCGAAAAAAAGTCAGGAATAATATGCTCTTACAATGTCTGTTTCAAAGGTCTAAAAAAAGGTTGTACATTTTGGATAAACTTAACACACTATATCCAGAGACACAGATCTAACCAGATCAGCTCAGCCCAAACGACTTGACAATATTCGTAACACTCTGTGCAAAAGTTCTTGACGTTATTTTTTTACCAGGTACATGAAAAGGGTTTGAGACTGCATCCACATACGAAGTGTGGAACTTCCTAAAAAACTGTTCAGACACAGGATGTCATAGAAATTATCAACTGTAAGATACAAGTGCTAGAATGTAAATTATCATACATTGTTGTATAGTGCAAAAATAATTAAATAGGAAGTATCAGCAAAAGAACTAAAATCATATTAGACTCAAATATACGCTAACAAAATGCTTCATCCCCAAAGCTGCAGCAAAGAAAGATTCTAAACCAATTTGATCCACAGTAGGCTAACTCTGAGAGTGGGTTTCATTATACAACCTTTTCTATTTCAAAGAGAGTGCCATCAGACCTGTCATAAGCAACTACATCCACAAGATCTGCAACAGGCCCGTGTGTTTCATGGATTACTTGTTTTTCATCCCCAATCTAAAGCTCTCCATCTTCGGTAGTAACATGGCATATCTCCAAATTAAACTAAACTAAACAATATATGACACTGAAGGTCGAACATTCAAAAGTTCAATACCCTCTTAGGTGGCACATGGTTGAGGAAAATGAGCAACCACATATCAGGTTAGGTCCCAACCCAATTTCTATTGTTTGGTTGCAACTTCAGAACTTTTAAAATATCTGGTACCTTAGGGAATTTGATCCAAATACTAGAACTCCTACTTGGGTTTGTCTAATAATCTCCCCTCTTTTAAACCATACTCATAAATCTAATAAAAAAAAATCCATCGTCATCTAACAAGTTGCACCTTTAAACCAAGACCCCCAACTGCAAATGCATACCCAAATTTAAAACAAACCGCCACCTTAGATAACCCAATGGAAATCTTTGCCCAGTTCCTCCTATCTTAGACCAGAAGGGTAGAAGACATATATTATCCTTATTGCAGTTATCATCTTACAGATAAAATTCAAATTCAACCCCCTAAAAGATAGCAAAAAATGAATTTCAATGATATCATATAATAAACAGAAAATGCTATAAATTACTTACATTTCTAACATCTGCATCTTTGACATCTAGATCGGTGGTCACCAAGATGAATTTGACTTTGGTGTTGGTCAGATACCCATACCTAAGAAAGCAAAGTGAATTGGGATAAAAACTTAAATCAATACGACAGAGTCTTACAGACCCAAGCAAGGAAATGTGTTAGATGTCAAATTGGTGAATGGAAAGAATGGTGTAGTTTCTTGAGAGTGGGTAGTTAGAGGGTTTTGTTAGTGTTACATGGCTGTTAGGTAAATGTTAGTAACATAACAGCACAGGGAGTATAAATAAAAGAATAACCCTCAAGGTTAGTTATCTAGTTCTTTTGGGATTTTGGAGGCTTTTGCCTTGGCTAGAGAGTTTCACAATAGAAAAAGTATAGATCAGAAGGATGGGAGTAGACCAGGATGGTCGTTCTCTTGGTTGACAGTTTGTGGTGTTCATTAACTGATAGGCCCAGGGAGTATCTAGTTTTTAGTCGAAATCCGAGTAAAGTCAGTCAAAATATCAAGGAATCCAAGAGCCTACCAATTGAGGAACACCTCAAACTAGTCACCAAGAGAACAACTCTCTTGCCAACGCAAAAGCCTCCAAAATCTAAGTAATACTAGATAACTAACCTCGAGAGTTATTCTCCCGGGGCTGTTAATAACACTTACCTCACATGTAACACTAATAAACCCCTACCCACTCTCAACAAACTACCGCATTCTTGCCAACCCCAATTTGACATCTTACAAAATGTTGCATTTCATAGCCAGGAGACATTCTAATCATGATTTGGAGAAAAACAGAGACAAGAACGGGGAGACTTACACTTTAAAGTTTTCAGTGGGATAAAGCAGACCAAGAAATGTTTCATTCAGCATAGGTCCAGATTTTTTAGGATTGTTCACTGAAACACCACAAAGCAACCAAATTTAATTTAAGATGACAGGAGCACTGATATATCGAACGCAGATACATTATTCAAGCTGCGTTCTTTTGTGTTTAGATTAGATGTTAAGCCCTAATTTCAAACTGAAATCCTCATTCCTCCAGATAAAGAAGAAAAATGAATCCCTTTGAATTAGTATTGGAAAACAATGAGGTGAAATACTTCAAACGGAATTAGTACCAAAGCCAATTTAAAAAACCCTAATCATCACCCCAGTGAGCGAATCACAACCAGTAAGCTTCAAAAATAAGATCAGATGGGAAGGGGGAGACAGAGAGACCTCGTTCGTCAACGACATCCATGGAACAATGGACGATGTGGTGAAGCTTGAGAGCATCATCGGCCTCAGTAAAGCTCTGAATGTAGAGCGGATTGTTCTGCGGAATCAATGAACAAAATTTTTCGAGCGAAATTAGTGAACTTTCCAGATCAGGAATGTTCGAACGATCCACGAAACGAATTCCCGAAGAAGATGAGAGGTAGAGAGAAAGAGAGGAAAGGAGAGGACCTGGTGGCCGATAACAGCTACACAGACGATCATGGCTTCCGAGTTCCGATCGAATAGGGCTTGGGATTGCCGAATGTTGTCTTGTTGGGCGAGGGAAATAGTTGTTGTGGGTGAGCGTGAATTTCAGTTTTAGGAAGGATGGCCATGGGTAGGCCTGTCCACGACGGGTCCGACCGGCGGGTCACGGGTCGGGACAGGCACGGCCTGCACCCGAACCCAGGAAATAGACGGGTCGGCGGGTCGGTTGACCCGACGGGTCACGGGTCGACCCGCCGGGCCAACGAGTCGGGAGCTTAATAAATTTTTTAAAAAAAATGTTTAAAAATTGTATTTTCGGTTGAAAAAAAAAGGAGGGAAGAAGGGCTTGTACCGTTTCTAGTTGCTTACGTATCCTTTCCGGGAAAAGGAATTAAAGTTCACTTAGTTCTTTTACCTATTTGAATCCCTGCTTACCTTCCGGCGCCGTCAACGTCTAAACTCCCGATGTATGTCTCGTCTTCTACTCCTTCATCCGGGTCTGATTCGGTGGAGAGGTGGTTCCTTTGGCTTCTTTCATCTGCCCGCTTCCAATCGCTTAGTAGGACTTGCATCTCGAGGTTCTCTGGAAGCATAGTCGATCTTTGGGCCGTTAAGATCTGTCCGGTCCGACTAAATAGTTGCTCAACCGCAACAGTCGAGCATGGTGTTCCTAGAATTTGACGGGCAATTGCCTGTAGGGTGGGATATCGTAATCTTTCTGGCCTACTCCACCATGCCAGGACGTCGAAGTCATCCGCTTCAATAGGGTTGTGCATCGGTCTAAAACCTAACCGAACCGGGCTGAACCGAAACCGAAACCAAAAATCTCAAAATTTCAAGCCGAAAGTCGAACCGAAAGTATTAGGTTCGGTTCGGTTTGTGTTCGGTTCGTTTTAACATAATTAAACCGAATTTCCATAAAAAAATTAAGTATACAAATATATATATATAATATATACACTATATTTATGTGTATATATACACATATTCCAATATAAACTATACAAATATAAAATATAAAGTATAGAAATATATATACATTAATGCAAATATATAATACATTATATGTGTATATATAAAACAGTGTATTATGTATATATACAATACAGTTTATTATGTGTATATATAGTACAGTGTATATATCATACAGTAAGTGTATTATGTGTACATATGCAAATATAGAATATAGTGTACGTATTAGGTATATGTGTATATATACACTATATGTGTATACATAGTAAGTATTTGTGTATATATAAAGTATACAAATATATATATACTGTATTTATGAAGTGTATAAAAAAATTCGGTTTAACACAAACCGAACCGAAAAATAAAAATTCTCGAACCGAAAGCCAAACCGAAAATCTTCGGTTAGGTTCAGTTTGTGTTGGTTCGGTCCAAAAATTCGGTTTGGACCGTATCATGCACAACCCTACGCTTCAATATCAACAAATTCAAAGTTAGTAGATAAATACTCGTCGATTTCCAAATGGGAGGTCGACGAGGTCCTCGATCTCTTTGTGCCAAAAATATCTCTGGCAAGAGCCTTCGTTCGCGCAGTAATGCTAGTGCGTGACGAGGTTGAGGACGAAGGGGGCGGTTGAGATGATTGAGTACTGCTAGAATAAATATCATATAAGCTTTGAAGTAATTCTTTTTTTTTAGGCCCTTGAAGTAATTCTCTAACCTTAGTAATTGTAACAAGTACATTTGGCGGATCTACAACTTGTAACATAGGATAATAGTTTTCCAAACACCTTTGAAGACCAGTGAGCTTAATTCTAGGGTCGAAAACCGTTGCCACGAGGAAAATATTAGGAATGTTTGTATAGTACGATAACCATTTAGCCCTCATTTCCATCACGGCTTCGGCCTCACCTTGTTTTGCTTACAGAAAAACCTTCCACTGGTCACGGAACGTTTTGCTCTTCCAAAGGGCCTTGAGAACAAAACGTATAGGTACGACCACAGAGTGTAAATAATCTAAGGGGTTGTTTGGTATTGATATCTAGATATCAGATATCGGATATCAGCCCCGATATCTGATATCTAGTGTTTGGTATGGCTTAGATATCGATATCACTTTAAGTGATATCGATATCTAGTGTTTGGTATCCTGCAGATATCACTTGATATCTGGTATCTGTGTTTGGTATGGCCAGATATCGATATCAAGTGATATCTAGATATCAAATTTAGCCTTATTTGATATACTCATTTTTTGGGAGGTATCACTTGATATCGATATCACCCGATATCGATATCTTGATACCGATATCTTGATATCAAGATATCAACCGATATCGATATCTTGATATCGATATCGATACCAAACGACCCCTAAAGCATTTTGAACACATAAGTTTAAAATATGCGGTGCGCAACAGATGTAGAAAAATGTACCTCCAGACTGGGGGCTACAATATTGAATTAATTCTTCAATAGAAGTCGTGTTTGCTGAGGCGTTGTCAAAACCAATTGAAAAAACTCTTTGGGTCAACTAGTATTCTTGTAAAATAGTTATAATCACCTTGGCAATGTTACGTGCAGTGTGTGACTCATCAAACATGCGGAAGGCCAAAACTATCTTATGTAAAAAATATTCGTTGTCGACCCAATGGCAAGTGATACCCATGTAAGAGTGTTCTATCCAATGATCGGTCCAAATATCGCAACAAATTGAAACCTTCAAATCAGAGTGTTTTTGAAAATATTCAACAATTTGTTGTTTTCGACAAGCAAAACATTTTTCACTTTTCCTCGTAATAGTTTGACGGAAAATGGGGCGATAAGCGGGGTTAACCGTCCTACTCACCCAGTTGTTAAAATGTAAACGATGTGCATAGTTGTAAGCTAAACCTTCCGCGGCTACCATTTCCAGAAATTTGTTACTACTATATTGATAATCATAACTATATAAGGAGTGTTGTTATTTGCACTGCTAATTTTTACTATTCCACCGCTAATCACTGTAGCTGGCAACAACGGCTTTAATGATGCTTTACGAAAGCCACCGTCGTACGCTGCGGTGGGTTGGACCATATATGGGCAACCACTGACGTAGATGACGGTGACTAATTCCGTCGGGGGGTAGACGGCGTTAAGGGTATCATACCCACCGTATGCTCTGACGGTGGATCCCACCCCAGCGAGCTACGGTGGAATAGGCGGACCCGAACAGAGATTATCAAAAATGGATGCGTGAGGCCCGGACCGATTTGTGATGATAACCTGACCCGAACTGAGATTATGAAAAATTCGAAAAAATGTCTAATGTAATTATTTTCCGGACCGGATAACCCGAAATGAATTATTTTCGGGATAACCTCATTTTACTCCCCTAATAGAACTTGAAATTACCAATAAACATCAACAATTTCAATAATAGCGTACATTGATAGGTCGGGTCGGTGTGAACAAGCGAGCATATGTATATGAAAAGGGTAAAACCAAGTTTTGAAGAATGTCATAAAAAACAAATGTGGTTACGACAATAAGATACATTGAACAATATTTGTCAAGAAATAAAAGAAAGAAAGAAAGACGGAGGATGCAAGTCTGGGAAACTTGAAAATGCTAATATCGCAGCTGACAACCACCATCTCGCCAGCGATAGGCTCTGTATCGTGCAATCCTGGCTGCGAACTGCTCGTCCCACCCATTGACTGAGGGATGGTGGTGCTGTGTCCATGTAAAGTACACAGGAGGCAAAGGGGACCCAGGATGTAACCAAATCTGCGTAAAACGTATGAAAAAAGAAGAAATGAGAAGGGAAAAACCACAATGTGATGAATGAAATCCATGTGACATTCGAAACATACCGGTACGAAGTGGTTGCTGTTGCCGACTAAAGCTATCATATCTAACTCGTCGTACGACGACATGGACGGGCCTCCAGTGGCGTAAAGAGGGAGGCACAACATCGGCATCATGTGTGACAGTATCACCAACATACGTTGGTGTAGCGTGGCAAACACTTCGCCCATTATCGGAATCTCCATCCAATACGTAGCATCATGACACGCACCAAAGTAATTGACCCTCACGAGGAGCTCGTCCAAGGCAGGGTAGTAATGGTAACGATCTGCATGCAACTGTAACTCAAGGGCCAAATCCCGTCGAACTTGTGGCCATGCATCTTCACCCAAGTTCAGGAGACAAGCGAACGATCTATAACCACAATGACCATCACCTGCAACGTTCGTTACGGCTCGAATAAAAGTAATCATGAAGTCGTCGATGTTGCCTGTTCCCCAATCGAAACGAAGGTGAGAGAGATTCTGAGGTGGTGCTGCTGGGATGTCTCCTCTAGACTCGGCCGTTGATCTTCCTCTGCCTCGTCCCCTGGAAGGACTGCGACCATGACCCCTTCCTCGTCCTCTTCCAAGGACAGTAGGAGTGTTGTCGCCGTGAAGTGGATTGGACCCAGTGCCCTCTTCATTTTGCCCAATTATTTCACCGTCTGTGGATGAAGATCGTCCACGTCCATGACTTTGTCCCATCACAGATCCGCTGTTGCCCTCCCTAGCGGCTCTACGCTGGGCCCGATCACGCTCCCGTTTCCACGGCAGAGGGTTCGTTCGACAAGGGTTGCGAGTCCGCGGCCTCCCGGTCGGTCTACGATCCTCGGGGTCAGGCGGAGTCAATGGTGTGTGGGAAGGACGATCGCCATCGTTGAATGTTGAGGCGATCCTCCAACGAGTATCATCGTCCATGGCTCCACTCTGGAACAATGTGATTAAGCGCGAGATGTCTACATCAGCTCTCGTGAGTGGCGTGTTATCATCTGCATGGGCAACATAGGGGCGATCATAATCCAATTGCTTCCAAAAGATGTGAATCTAGGACGGCCTTATCGGTATCTGTGCATCCCGAGCAGCTTGCATCTCATGTGTGCAGGGTCGACATCAACTCCTGAACTGCCGATACAGTCTCACCCGCTTGCAATACGACCTCCCCGGGTGTCGACATCAACTCATTCTCTAATGCCGCTAAACGACTCTGGGTCGAAGCCTCTGTAATCGCTTCGTCCCGATGGGGACGTTCATCAACCATGTCGTCAACCGCCTCTAATGCCGCCAACTGAATCTAGGTCGATGCCTCTGTCATCGCATCGTCCACATGGGGACGTACGTCAACTACATCGGCAACTGCGTGACTAGAGCTCCCCACCCCCCCTCGTCTACTACCATAGCATCTAAACGCTCATCTACACCCTGCATACGCAAAGGAATAGACTCAATCTATGCACGTGACTCGCGCAACACCTGTCTTCCCTTAACAACAGCGCTACGGGCGGTCTGCAACACCACCCTATACTCTAATCCACGCATAATGTCTGTATACGATTAACAAACAAATTCTATCCATATCGATTAAATATCGAAATATTTTTAGGACCTAAAATCCCATTAACATTCGACTACTACAGAGATTCACACCTATAACATGTATTAGAATTAGAATTACGCTGTAATACACTACACTATATTATATCATTATTCATACCTACAACATGTATTAGAACACTAAAATATATTATAAAATCTAAATTCTATTCTAAAATTTAACTATATAATAGCGTTAGTCATACCTCTGGTAGCCCCACAGCCGGTAAGCCCACCGTCCCTCTCCCACCACGAGGCCGACCGCGTCCACGTCTCTGAATAATCGGAGCCGGCTACAATTCATAAATCAACAAATACTTATCAATTACTTATTCTAATTCAATAAATTTTAAAATACACTATTCCAATATTTCATATTTTACCTTTAATGGATCTCTATCACCACGTCCACGGCCTGCACCATGACCTCGCCCTCGAGCACCATCCTGAATACTCTCACTCACCATTGTGTATCACAAAAGGACAAACAATGAAGAAAAGGAGATGAGACAAAAGACTAGGAATATCGGGACAAAAAGGTTTGGAATTTCGACGAAGACAAAACGACGAGAGGACGGAATGGGAGATTGGGATTTGTGCGGATACGTTGGGTCCTTGACGCCTTTATATAGGACCCGGGGCCCACTGTATTCTTTTACGGAGGATACCCAACGGGCCGAATCTCACCGTCACGACATGCGGTGGGTTCAAATTTCAAATTTGAACCCACTACAATGTGTGACGGTGGTTCACATTTCAAATTTCGCACCCACCGTAGCCGCTTGCGGTGGGATGCGTCTTTTCGAATTCCGACTCCACCATTCGAACATACGGTGGACTCTTCCCACCATGACTTCACGTCCGTCTATTCAACGCCACCGCTGTATACAACGGTGCAGCAAAGCCACCGTACTATACAACGGTGGTTTTTCGATAAACGTCATTAACCCCACCGTGCTTATCTACGGTGATTAGCGGTGAAAATAGTAAAAATTAGCGGTGGAAATATCCGGACCGCTAAATAAGCCAGGAGGTTGGGAGGAAGAAGTTGCATACCTGATTAATTGCGACTGGCCGCTCGACATGTCGTACTTGTCGGGATGCTTGTTTTTGACATGCCTCCTTAAGTTGTAGTAGCCTCCTCCTTTGGGATGCTTGTATGACTGAGTGCAAAAGTTGCACTGAGCCCTACAACTTTCATCCTGTTGGATCGGACCTTTCATGAACCAATATTTGAAGACCGCCGCTCGGAGGTCTTCTTACTTGTTCGGATCGTCGTCATCAGCTTCCGGGGCGACATCTTCCGCCGCCGGTGCATCACCTCGCCCAGGCCGAGCTGCTCCGGATTCGGCGGTCGGATGTGTGGAAGGAGTAGGCTGAGTAGTAGGCGTAGCCTGATCGTTGGCGACGCCGCCGGGAGTCACGGGAAGATGATCCGAGATGGTTACCTCATCATCATCCTCCTCCTCGATTCGGGGCCTCCGAGACCCACTTGGAACACAAACGCTCCGCCATGGTGGTTGGGGCTCGGGTGCCATGACCCCGCTCCTGCTAGGACCGCTCACACTCTTCCGGCCACTTGTCACCCATCGAAATATGGACATGATGAAATTGATCGAGAGATTTTAGGACTTAGATTAGGAGAGATTAGCAAGAGATGGATGGAGAGATGATCGAGACTTGCGAGATTAGCGAGAGATTAGCGGGAGATTAGAGAATGAATGATGAGATTGAGAGATGAGAAGAGTGGGTTGGTGTGGGGTGAAGTGGTGAGGTTTGTGGGGTATTTATAGGTGAAAAGGAGGCCCCCAACTCGGTAAAAATCGAGCCACAATGGTAAAATTGGAGCCGCAACGGTAAAAAAAATTCTGACCGTTGCCGACCCGCCGGGTCGGATTTTGAGCCATTGGATTAAATGGCCATTGTCTCACAATGGTCGGATTTTGAGTTGTTGGACCCGGCCGGGTCCGACCCGGTGAGTCCAACGGCTAGTTTGTTTTTTTTTTTTACTTTCCTAACCTATTTTAAAAACTTTTCTAATCTAATTTATAAATCAAGGTGTCAGATTTGTTTGTTTTTTACAAACTTAATTTATAATTGTAATTTACAATTATAAAGTGCGTTTTTTTTTCAAAAATAAATAACATAAAATGAAAAAAAAATATATGTGGTAGCCTTCTTTTTCTAAAATTAAATTGGCTTTCTACAAATTTAAGTAAAAATGAACAACGATTGGTAATTAGTGATTACGAAATTACATCCGCTTCGCCAATTTGTTCTACATAAAAAATGAACAATGATTAAAGGAACACATAAGTCTTTCATTATTAATCGGCACAAGAACTTAAACTTACAAACAAGAAACAACTACTTAAAAGTTAAAACTACTAACTACACATTACACACATTATACTTCATAAATTGATAAGCATAGTCACACACTCACACACATTACACATAGATGGTAGATAACCATTAGTCGATAACAATTAAGACCCAATTACGAACGCTCATGCTTATCCACTTCATGAGCGGCTTGATTCGCCATCTCCTTTTGGCCACTTGTCGGGATGCTTGTTCTCAATGTGCCTCTTGAGATTGCCATATCCTAAATTATTCCTAATTTTATAGGTTTGTGAACAATAACGACAAACCGCCATATAATAATCATTACCAGGGAGTTTTTCTTCACGGCAGAAATGTGTGTCGTAGTTGAAATCACAAACGTTCGTTTCCATTGAACTTGAACACTACTAATGTTTGTTTGGGATTGTTTGAAGAGATGTGTGAGTGAATGAATGATTGTTTAGGTATTTATATAGAGTGAATTAGGGACCACAACGTTCGAATTCACAACTGTCACAATAAAAAAAACTAGCCATTTTTTTTAAACGTTGCCATCCCGTCGGGTTGGCTTTCTAGCCATTGGATCATCTAATCAACGGTCAGATTTGAATTTTGGAGCCGTTGGACCCGGCCGGATCCGACCCTGCGGGTCCAACGACTATTTTTTTTCATTTCTTTTCTTTTTAATTGTGTTCTAATCTATTTTTTATGTGTTTCTTTTTAATCCTCTTTTATTTTATATAAAAGAAATGAAATAAACATAAATGTGAAAAATAAAATACATAAAAATGTGATAAAAATAAATTCACTTTCTAAAACTGGTTGAGAGTTAAATTTTAAAATTGATATAAAAATAAATGTGATGGATTGATTATTGATATATGATAATTATAGTCAACAACAATAATCAACAATGAACACACATAGGTCTTTTATTATTAATCGACACATTAATTTCAAACTTTTAACTTAAAAACAACTAACATAATCAACAACTTCACAAAATAAAACTACGCATTAAACACATTATAAACTTATAGTTGATAGATTGACAATGATAATCAACCCCAAATACAAACACAAACATTCATCTTCTCAATTTCACGAGGGCTTGCTAAAAGCTAACCTTGCTTCGCCTTATTCTCTCGACCATTGTTTCAGATGATTCTTCGAAATGTGCCTTTTCAAATTGTCATATCTCGAACCTCTCTTCACTTTAAAAACCTTTGAATAATAGTTACAAACCACCATATAGTAATCATTACCTGGGATTTGTTATTCTCGTCGGAAGTGCGTGTTGGAATCGTTTTTTATAGACAACAAATTTAGGTCCCCAAGTCCACAACAGTCCGAAATCACAACGGTCGAAAAACTAGTCGTTGGAATCGTTTTTTAAATCTTCACGGGTCACGAGTCCACCCGCCGGGTCGCCGTGTTTAAAACACCTCGACCCTAACCCTAACCCTAACCCGGCTTGACCCTTGACCCGCTTGACCCGGACCCGCCGGGTCACCGACCCGCCAAACCCCCCGAGTCACGGGTTCACCTGTGACTCGTGGGCAGGCCTAGCCATTGGGACTGGGGTGAATCCATACTTTATCAATTCCTGTAGTAATATATCCCTCCAAATTTTAGTTATTTATCCTTAAATAATACAAAATTATTTATATATCCAGATTGTATTTTCTTCTTATAAATAATAATTAAAATAACTTATAAGACTTTCATTTTTCGTCCGTAGTGGAAACGCTATTTTTCGGAGAGAAGGAGAAAACTCCTCCGGGGCCTGAAAACTACCGTGGAATTGGAGAGTTTTTTTGCTCCCTCGACCACCCATCATCGAAAAATCCCCCGATAGGGGTCCCAAATCCTGTTGAGTGGGTTCTAACCACCACCACTTCCTACCTTTGGTATCCTCTTCGGAGCGACCACGCTCACCCACCTTCTCATCCCACCTCCTTCCACGTGGGATTCCGCCCCGTTTGTGCTCCATTTTAGGCTGGTGGTACCTCCGCTGTCCTTGTAAAGGCTCGGATTTTTCAATCCTAATTTTTTGAAAAAAGAAATTTAAAAAAAAAACAAATTTAATCGAATTTAAAACTCGTTTAGCGGATTCCGACCTAAATTTAAAATTTGACGTACAATTTCGTCCTTTCACCTCGAGAATTTAAAATAATTATCAGATGGCGATATCATTTTCTATTTTAAGAATCTAATCGATCGAAAAAGCGGGATTCGGGGAAACTAACATTCGGGACGGGATTCGAAATTCGCATATTCGGAATTTATTTCCGGATATTGGTTTAAACCATTCAACACTCATCCTCACCCATACCCTCACCTCAATCTACCCCTTTAAATCTACCCCCCTCCCCCCCATTCCCCGTCATTCACCATTCAGCATCATTTTCCATCCCATTCCCCGCCATTCCTTCACCATCATCATCCATCCTTCTCCCCATCTCCATTCATCATCACCGTCACCACTCCCACGCAACACCACCACCACTCCTTCTTCCTTCCTCATCCTCCCTCCTTGTTCCGGAAAATGTAGCAGCAGAAGCAGCAGGTAGGCCACACCTCCTCCGACGTCCGTCGCCACCGCCGAGCTGCTACCATTTCCCTCCTCTGTTTTCCAAGGACACAAGAGAAAGAAGCTTTAACCCTTGCTCCCTTCTCTCCACCTTGAGTCAGCATCCCTTCAATACCCCTCGGAGCCACCGGCTGCAGCGGATTCGCCACCAGGAGCAGCCGCAGCCCCATCCTCTTATTCCCCTGTTTTTGCGCTCAGAGGTTGGTAAGCTTCGGCCTCTTGTTCGATTAGAAATCTCATGGGAGAACCCTCCTTTAACCTTCCTTTACTTTCCTAGGTCAACCAGAGGTTCCTCCCTCTTCGACGCAGCGAATCGAGCCTCCGACAAACTCCGACAAAGCTCCAACGTCCGTGAAATCACCTCGGTGAGCTTCGTTCTTCCTTTTCCTAGCTTGTCCAATTTTTCGTTGTTCGATTCTTGAGGTCGGGGCGAGCAAGGGTATGTGTGAGCACGAGCGCTGGGCAGTGAGCGGGCGAGCGCGAGCGAGAACTAAGAGCCGTGGGCGAGTGCAGCAGAGCACCGAAGCGAAGACGAGCGAAGGAGCAGGGCCAACGAAGGGTGCGAGTGCAAGTGCGTAAGAGAGAGGGCATGTGGACGGGCGAACCAGAGGGCTGAGGGAGGCACGAGGAAGAAGGAGCGGGAGCTGGACGGAGCCGAGGCACAGCGAGGAGCGGCGTCGAATTGTAGGCGGGAGCGGGGCTCTTCAAACCGGAGGTAGAAGATGGCCCCTATAGGCCCCCCTGCCAGTCAGCCCGGTGGCCCCCACCCTCTTTCAAATTATTTTGGCTGGTTTGGGCTTTGAGAATTGTGGGTTCGGTTGGGTTGGGTTGGGTTTAAATGGGTTTAGTTCGGTTCGGGTTTATTCGTTTAATTAGTTAGCGGTATTTAAAATATTATAATATTATTTGAGGATTAAAATATAAAATATTATTTCGGAGATTTTATAAAGGGTCGGTTTTATTAAATAAAAACGGTTGGGACTTTAAAGAATTTGAAAATATTTTTCGAAAGTATTTAATAAATGGTTTTCAAATATTATATAATATTAATTGGGATTTAAAATATATTATTTGAGACTTGAAGTTTTAAAAAGAAAATTTAGAAAATAATTTCAAGGTTGGAAAATGATTTAATAAATAAATTGAAAAAGGAAATTTTTGCGAGTATTTTCAAGAGTCGGAACTTCTAACTATATAACTCGGGATTGGAATTTGTTTGGAACTAACTTGGGATCTGACTTGATCGGTAACTGACTAGCATGGTGTTCTGATATGTGTGACTAATCGCATGACTTGTGGTGATTTATTATAAGAGGACTAAATGTTAGATAATTATAACGAGGTAGTAGGATTATGTTATCGCACGAGTTATACGTTATGATTATGATGAACTGTTGGGGTGGATATGCGGATATGATGAATATGAGCATGCGGAATTGGTTGAGTGATATATAGGGAATGATGTGATCATATGGAACATATGATGCAACGGAATGACATTTGCGATGTGTTTATGATTCTATTGAATGACGTGTGCTTTGAGTGATTGAACGGTTAGATGTAGACTTATATATGTGTTCTGATGTGTATCTAGGTGATACTGTTTGATTGTCGTGCTGCTTGTTGGGATTTCACTTTTGCTGTTCTGCTAGCTAGGTAAGTTCCCTCGGGGCTTACTCAGATTGATCAGACCTAACCCTGCTTATATGTGCATAATGTACTAGGTGCTGCATTTCATAATAGCATGCCATGTAGTATCATGCTAGGTTGCACTAACGTTTGAGCATACTTATTCTTTATGCGTTTGTAAACAGAACGGCCATTATCTGTGAAGTCACTAGAGTCTTTGCTAGGGTCATAGGACATCCCAGTCCCATCGGGTCTCGTCTTGAGTCATTGAGTCATATGGTAACACCTCTATTTATATTTTGAGCACGATGGTTATGAACAACATGATGATGAATATGATGATTATGATGAGCATGCTTACGGATTAGGCTAATCGACTTGATCCAATATTTATGGAATGGAATGCATTCATGAACTAGCCAGTCTCCGCCCTATGGGGAAGGGGGCGGTGGTAGGAGAGGGATATGCCACTTGACATTCTGTGCTCGGGCCCTATTTATTATTCTACAATATATAACTGTGAGCATGTCTTGTGTGTTAATATTTCTGTCATGTATTAGAAACATGATATTAGGTTTAGCGTATGTGTGTACTTATATGTGGGGTGCAGCTAGACATGGCCACGGGTCACGGGTCGGGCGGGTCGACCCGTGACCTGTCGGGTCCGGGTCAACGGGTTAAAGGGTCATCTCGGGTTAAGGGTTAGGGTTAGGGTCGGGGGAAAGTGAACCCGTGACCCGACGGGTCAACCCGACTACGACCCGGCAGGTCGACCCGTCGGGTTGACCCAATGGGTCAACAAATTTTATTTAAAAAATTTATAAAAAAAACTAGAATTTATATTTATAATTTATAATTATTATGAATCTTATTTATTCATAATATATAAATTCTCATGCATTGCATGTTATGAAAATCCTACCCACCATTTGCTTCTTTTATAGACTTAGCACCCTCCCCCTCCCCTTTCCTCTAGTTTTCAATGTGGGATGGGATGTGGGACAAAAATAAGTAGAAACTAAATCATATCTTCAATCTCGATCATTCAGTTTTTTCATGTCAATCCATACTTATAAATTTTTATCATATACAAACACAAGTACTACACTTTATATAAATATTATTTTTTTAAAAAAATATTTTACCTATCAATTATAAAAGATTAAAATAACGAACGGGTAACAAGAAAGTGTGAAGTTCAACACAATACCTTAAAAATTTGTGTTATTTGGTAGTTCCACTATGAAATCATTATATATGATACTAAGTTAGGAGTCTTTATGATATAATTTCAAAGAGTGCAAATATTGTTGTTGATAAAGTTGTTACACATGTATGGTATCTTTAATGTCGATTTTCACTTATTTTGAAAATGTTATAGAACTTCGGATTTTCAAGCACAATAATGAAATATATTATTGGGTAATACTTTTTCAATGTGTCTTTTCATTTCATAACATGCAACACAAATAGGCAATCCAATAACATCATCATTATATGTATACACAAAATGTGGCTAATTCAACTTTAAACGAGAAAGATTATCATATATCTATATGAAGATGAGTCTAGATTTGAAATCAACAACCAAGAAATTAACATAATGCAAGTAAAATAAAATACTTATGATTAATCAATGGATCAACACAACTATCAATTGAAATAGAAAGATTAATCCAACAAATTTGATATAATGTATCATGATGTTCCATCACCATGTGTTATTCATTTCATTAAATCCTAAGAGGTAAAGACTTTAATTATATTATATGTTACATCATATAATCCAAAGACCTAAATTACATTATATATTCTACCATATAATCCAAATACTTTAATTACATTACATTTTACATCATATAATTCGATTCGTCGAAACATTAATTTCTACAATTTCTTTCATATCCCATATTTCTGTCCCACATCGAAAGTGAGACAAAGTGATTTAGTGCATTGGAGATATATATATATATATATACATCTTCCCATATCCCTACTTGTCATTCCCACAATCCAACTTTTTCTTTCCCACATCTAAAGTGTGATGAAATGATGGAGTGGAATGAAGGTATATATATATATATATATATATATATATATATATATATATATATATATATATATATATATATATATATATATATATATCTTCCCACATACCATGTTATGTCCACCTTAAATCTTTTCATTTCGAAAGTGTGGTGAAATTTAAAAGTACTCGATGGGTTGAGTTTTTTTTTTTCAAAACAATTTTTTTTAAATGATTGACCCAGCAGGTTGACCCGTCAAACCCGGCGGGTACCCGGTTCCTTGCCACGTGTCCCGACCCAACAGGTCGACCCGTCGACCCGCCGGGTAACCCGAACCCGTCGACCCGTCGACCCGCCGGGTAACCCGAACCCGTCGACCCGTTGAATTCCCGAGTTAGGGTTCGGGTCATGTACCCTAGGTTCTCGACCCGGCGGGTCGGACCCATGGCCACGTCTAGGTGCAGCTATGCGGGCTTCGATCTGATCCTATGCCCGCTTTATATTTTTTAGGTATGTGTTATATGCATGATTGACGATGTTGTTTGACTCTGTGAGCGGGGTCCTTTTGCATGGCGAAGAGAGCGTCTTGAGACTCTGACTTCCCCCGACTATCATGGTTTTTGGATTTAAATTACCTGGATTATGTTTTGACCTGGCCCTGCCGTGGAACCCTATGTATTGCTTTAGTCTTATGTTTGGATTTACATGCAAAAAGGGTTTTCTTGGCTTAGTCTTAAGACAGGTGCATGGGTTTTACCCCGGGGTCTCCAACGGACCTTACGGATTTGGGTGCGAAATCCCACTTTAAATCACTAACGTTTGTTTTTCAAACCATCAACCTGTACTCGAAGCGCAAGATCCAACGAGGGTTTTATCCCTCGAAACGTAACTCGAGAATTATAATCTCGGGCCGTTACAATCCTCCTTGGGCCGCCGTTGTCAATCTCCTTTTCATTACATCTCCTCTTCTCCCTCTGGTGTGAGAATGATATCGAGTTCCCATCTGGAGAAAAAATTCCCAAATCCCTAATTGATTTGGAAATTGAATCGTTCGATCATACCCGATTTTAATCAAATCTCTGATTTCAAACTCGGATCTACCACCAGATCTATATGATTCCGCCCAGCTTGACTTTGCCCCATCCTCCCTCGTCTCCGCCACTGCTCGGCCCTGTTTGGTGGCTTGCGTGGTGTTCTCGACGAGGGTTGTTATTCCTCAGCTTCGCTGCTTCTCAATCTCTCCGCAGTCATCGATGTCGTAGCAAGTCCTGGCGCTGGTGCCGCTTTTGTCCCCCGTCTCTCTCCCAGGCGATGGTCGGCGACCTCTGGTGTAGCTGCTCGTATGTATGTATGTATGTATGTATGTATGTATGTGTGTATGTATGTGTGTATGTATGTGTGTGTGTATGTGTGTGTGTATGTGTGTGTATGTGTGTGTGTGTCTGTCTGTATGTATGTATGTATGTATGCATGTATGCATGTATGCATGCATGCATGTATGCATGTATGCATGTATGCATGTATGCATGTATGTATGTATGTATGTATGTATGTATGTATGTATGTATGTATGTATGTATGTATGTATGTATGTATGTATGTATGTATGTATGTATGTATGTATGTATGTATGTATGTATGTATGTATGTATGTATGTATGTATGTATGCTCGCATGGGCGTGTACTAAATCCCATTAGGGTTGATTAGATCTCGGTAGTGCTTTTGGGTGCTCTTTACTCAAGCGGTGTGCGGCTCTGCGGTGGTGTGGCTTGGTGTTCTTTTCCGTGGGTTTGGTTCTGGTTATCGGAGTCGGAATAGGTTGGGGTTGTGACAGTGTATATCATGATGTCTCCACTACTCGGGTCAATTGCTTCCTTGGAGTTTCGTCCTCGATGCCCACAAGATGATCGGGTCCTGTTGTATCGCTGACTTACAATTTTGCTTTAGAGTGGAGCTTTGCTTCGTCTGTCGTTTTCGTCCAGATCTTTTTGGTTCAGGTCTGCTTGCTTTCGTTTTTTGTAGAATGCGCCTGCCTGAGTTTGTGCCATTATGTATTGTTGTATTCTATGTTACGGTTTTTAGACGGTTCATCCGTCTGTCGACTTGGCCGACCCTCAAGTTTAAAATATGTCTGAACTCGAATTCTTATCTAATCAAAATAATAATAATAATTAAAATAACTTATTAAGTATAAAATATCAATTTTAACCTTCAATTAAAGGGGAAAGCAAATCCTTTTGTGGGGAATTGAGCTTGAATAACGCTAGCTATGGCAGAATTAGTTAAATTGATGCCCCAACACTAAACCTACCCCCTATTTATAGTTAGCTACAAGTAAACCCTAGGTTGGATGACATTAATCGGAATGAGTTCGATCCGAACTGCGGAGCAATCGAGGCTGAAGCTCTCCCCGTTGGCGATTGAGTCGAAGGATGCATTGGGGAGCACGAGGACTCTCCGGCCATTGTTGAAGCACTCTATTCGGCGGGTGGACTGGCAACGACGATCCCGTATACGGTTTTTCCCCTTTGGTTGAAGGTTAAAATTGATATTTTATATTTAATAAGTTATTTTAATTCTTATTTAGAAGAAGAAAATACAATTTGGATGTAGAAATAGTTTTATTATTATTGAAGGGATAAATAACCTATTTTTAAAATTTAAAGGATATATAACTAATTGATAAAGTTTGAAGGGATATATAACCAATTGTCCCATTTTTGTATATATACACACCTACCTTTCTTGACTTACAGACGTGTGACTCTAGAGGCGTAGGATCTATCTTTTAAAAAAAATATGTGGTGTATATAGTAAAAAAATATAGGGTAAATATCACTCTTGTTTAGGAATCAAGAGAAAGATTCCCAAGTTGGGACTAACTCCACCTAGGGGCGTGTTTACTAGTGAGTTGGTTTTTAAGGAGTAGAGATTATTTTTAAGGAGATAGGGTGTATTTGACACGGTGTGGGTGGGGTGAGTGGGATGGGAATTAATTTTCGAGATTGGGTCGAGGTGTGTTTGGGGGGATGGCAGGGCGGAGGGGTAGGGATGAATGGGGTTTAAATCATATATCTCCGATCTCGTCCCCCTCTTTTGTCCCCTCTCTCAAGAAGTTTTTTTTAATTCTTTTAATCCATTTTTTAATTTAATTTAATTTATCTTTTTCTTTTAGTTGGGGTTTGTGAGGGGGAGGAAGTTGAGGGATAGAAGGGGGACATATTAAAGGACAGAGGATTTCCCCCGGATGAATAGGGTGGTCGAGATGGGATAATCCCATATTTTTCCACCTTCACCAACAGATGTGGACGGGGTAGGAGGGGTTTTTGATCCCAGTGCGTCGGTTTTACCCTTCACATGCTTCTTTTCATGCTCTATTTCACATGCTACATGTGCTTTTGCTGCTCTACTTCACCTTATGCTCACCCTCCTTCGACGATTTATTGCTCTTGATTTTGTCGTCCTTTCCTTTCTCCCTGGTCGAAACATTACATTGATCTTCAATTATACAATTGGGCATTGCCTGTTTAGTGGCATAGTCCTTCAACGCCACAGACAACTCCTCGGCGGAGGAGGGGCAGATGGTGAAGTCAACGAGTAGCTCTGCCAACTCCGTCTCCAAATAGGGTAGTCTGTTGCCCTTGAAGAGGTCTCCGAAGTCAATGTTGTTGAAATCCGGGAAGTCCATGTCGAAGACCACGGAGAAATAAGGGAGTATCGATGTCGTCGTAGCGTCACAAAAAGAGTGGAATTCCATGTCCACTTGATCTCTGCACCTATCTTTAGATCTCGTCATCTTCGTCATCCTTAATTGTGAAACAACAAATATTATAGATAAAATTGAATCGTGGAAAATTGTTCTGGGAGGAGGCAAGGGAGGCTTTCTCCAATGAAGAGGGGCCAATCGGACAAAATGGAGGTGGTATGGGTTGGAATTTGCATTCATGAGAACTCAGGGTATGACGTGCTGCTGAACGGACTGTGCAAATTTTAGGGATAGATTTGAATGGGAAGGAATTGAGGGGGTAGGATAAGGGCATTTTTTCTATAAAAACATTAATCTTCATTCAACCAAACAACCAAGGAATTATTTTTTCAAAACAATCTTTATCTCATCCACTCCTAAAAATAATCTACATCCTATCCACCCCTAAAAATAATATCCATCCCCTACAAATTAACACACTCGCAAACACACCATAATATGAGGTGAAAATTATTGTATAGATTATGGGGGTAAAAGAGATTTTTTTTTAAAAAAAAATTTCTCTGACATAACACAGTAGAGTGTTGGGGGGTGGAAGGTTATTTTTTTCTTTTAACCATAAAAAGACAAAAATGCCCTTATCTCTTGTCTTCTCTCTATTGACTAAACATTTGTGGAGGCAGTAACGTACCAAACCAAGGTTTTCCATTGAAAGAGAGGGGGGAAGAGAACAAAGGGGCGGAGGAGGAGTGAGAGAGATGAGCGTGAGGAAAAATGACTCATCGGAGGCGAAATCACTAAGGGTGGCGCTAATGTTCTTGAAGGAGACAACATAGGAGGAGTGGGCAGTGGGGAAGGCATTGGGGGCAGCAATGACGTCCTTCATGTGTTGCTTTCAATCCTTGCATTGGGAGACCGCCTCCTCGTTCTCAATATTCGATTGGTTGCATCCCATAGCTCTTTATGCTTTCTCTTGATTCAAGACTCGAAGATTAAAAGGGGTAGTTGAAAAGAATCTAAGACAATCAGAGGAGGCGATGAAAGTTGGAATTTGATTCTTTAGGGTGGGATGTCACAAACGATGTTGTTGGGGGTGGGGCGTCCCAAATAGGGATAGCTCTTTGCACTGCTGCTAGGGGCATGTATGTCACAAATAGGGTCTTTGGACCATCTGCAATGCTTACGGCTAATTTTAGGTCGTGTCTTATTGGCCGTAGAATGTAAGCAATGGTGCAAATCTTGTTCATATTCTTTGGCACAGCTCCAATTATAAAATGTTCAGAGATGAAGGATAAGATTGCTTTTGGGGTGGGGTTTATATTCTCAAATGCTTTTTTGTTACGAAAAAACCAGAGACTCCACCAAGCCACTGCTAAACTGGAGAAACGGTTATTACCAAGGACATTTCGAAGTTGTATTAAGGAGTCTGTGATGGAAGTCGTGGTTTGATATGAGTGGTCAACCATGTCAGAAATTTGTGGGGAGAGTAGGTGCAGTGTTGTCTTGGTAAGTGAGCAGCTGAACAAGAGGTGTTCTGTGTCTTCGTAGTTCATGTCACAGCAAGGGAAAATTGTAGGAAGACATGAGCCACGACAAGCCAGTTTATCCATATTAAGGATACCATCTTTGGTGATTCGCCAAATGAACTCTTTGATTTTGGGGAGACAGTTTGGACTCCAGATCCAGTGGAAGTCAAATTTTGAGTGTTGCTTATTATTTTGTATCATTTCCATAGCTGACACAGTGGTGAACCAGCTGTTAAGACTCCAACACCAGTATAACCTATCTTGCGATATATTCCTAGGAATAGGTGTAAGAGAAATATTGTCAATGACATTTTGTGGGAGATGAGCTTGTAAGACAGTGTGCCGTTTAGGGACATTCCACTCTTTTGTCGGAGTGATGAAGTCACTTACAAGCATGTTTGTGTTAGTGGAAAAGTATGTTGTTGCAAGAGTCCAAAGAGGAGTCGAGGCAAACCACAAATCACGCCAAAAGTTGATAGAGGAGCTATCCGCAACACCCTAACGGAGCCCTTGCTTGAATAGGTTTATTAGATTGGTTAATTTAGTCCATTGCCATGATGTGTTTCCTTTTCTAGTGTAGTGAAGGATGTGGGTTGTTTTCAGATATTTTCCAATAACTAACTGGACCCAGGGATTTCAGGGTCCAACAAGTATTTTCCACAAAAGTTTAAGTTGGAGAGCCTTGTTCATGTATTCAGAGGATCAAAGACCAAGACCCTCATTACGACGAGATTTACATACTTCTAACCAACTAATGAGGGGTCGATGTTTGGGGTCGTTGTTCCACATGAAATTTCTGTTGATTTTATCTAGTTCTTTATGTATTGTAGTTGGTAGCATAAAACATTGCATTATATAGAGCGGTTTAGCTGCTAGGTTAGATTTAATTAGCGTCAATCTACCAGCTTGAGATAGGTTACTTGCCGACCACTTAGAAAGTTGGTTTTTGGAAGATGATAGGAGACTATCGAAGGTAGAATATGTTACCTTTTTAGATATTATCGGACAGCCAAGATAACTACCTAAGTTTGTTGTATTAGGAACTTGGAGCTCACTTGTAATTGTGGTTTTTGTGTGATTAGAAATATTTGTTGTGGTTTGAAAGGATGATTTATGGAGGTTGATTTTTTGGCCCGAGAACATGCTATAGCAGTTGGTGATTTTGTTAATTTGGTCATATGCTGTTTTGGTTGCTTTGGCAAAGAAAATTATAACGTTAGCAAACGCTAAAAAGGAATTTTTTGACAGCCTCTGGTGGGAGCTATACCAAAGACTACTGGGCTGGTTTGATTCAAAATGGAGTCCGCGAGCCAGAACTTCGGAAAGTAACAAGAAGAGATAAGGAGACAGAGGATCACCTTGTATGAGACCTTTGTGTGGGTAGAAGATTTCGGTTGGTTCATTATGAACCAGTATTGAATAAGAAACAGTTGTAATGCATTCTCTGGCCCATGTAATGAAAAGATTAGAGAATCCAAGTCCTAACGGACCATGTCAAAGGCTTTTTCCATGTCTAGTTTTACAACCATCCAACTAGATTAGCCCTTTTTCTGTTGGAAAGAATGGAATAGTTCATTTGCAATTAAGATATTATCTTGAATTGCACATTTAGTGATAAAAGCACTTTGATAAGGGTGGATAATGTTGGGTATCGCTTCCTTTAGTCTATTAGCTATGCTTTTAGAAATGATTTTATATAAAGTTGTACAAAGACTTAAGGGTCTGAAGTTAGAGGTTGAGGTAGATTATCGCATTTTGGAATTAAAGTAATGAAGGTGTGATTAATTTGGCGTAGTATTTTTCCACTGGTGAAGAAACCTTTGGCTGCCTTAATAACAGAGAGGCCAACAATATGCCAAAATCTTTTAAAGAAACCTGCATGGAAGCCATTCGGGCGCGGTGATTTCAGTGTTGGTAATGGAACTCGTTAGTTTTTCATTTTGAGTGGGTGTAATTTTAGGGATTATATGATCCAGAAGGGGACATCGTTGATTATTTGTTGATGACAAGGCAAAGCGCCGTGAAAATTCAAATTTGAACTCATTGTGGATATATTCATCAAGAGTCAAAATTATTCCATTGTCAAATCTAATGGACTTGATAATATTGCGGTTTCTTCTGCCCGTAGCAACCCGGTGAAAGTATTTTGCGAACCATTTTGCTACTTTTTGTTTTTGCGGGCTGAATTTTGTAGCAAAATAATGCACTTTTTTCTTTCCTGATTTTGTCTTATGAACATTGCACAATTTTTACAAATTTTGTGGGCTGAATTTTCGCAGTTTACTGTCAAGATTTTTCTACTGATTTTATTGCTAAGCTTTTTGTCTATGCTATTGTGTTTCCTCTTTTTTTGATAATAAAAACATTTCTTTCAGACAAGATTTTTTTATTGGTTTTGTTACACATTTTTACTGAATTTTGTGGGCTGATTTGATTGCTGAACTTTTCACCTCTGCTATTTTGTTTCCTCTTTTTTTTGGATATTTTAAATGATTCTTAGTATTTTCTAAAACAAAACAAAAACCAAACTAAATGATCAGATTACTATTTTTTATAGTCTAAATGTAGAATTCGATGGTTTTCAATTTGTATACCGGTTTGATTTAATTTGACAAGTTCTTAAAGCATCAAGTGGTTCTAGACAACAGTTCTTACTTATCTGTTAACCTCATCGATCGAACTTGTTCTTGTGGAGTATGGCAGATTAGTGGGAAAACTTGCAAATATGCAATTATGGATATTTGTCATTTGAGGACAAAAGCCCTTGTGAAAGTATATGTATCAAGCTGGTTTTCTGTACACACTTATAGGATGGCTTACTCAATTGATTTTCACTAGGTACCTAATGAAGAACAGTGGCTAAAATTCAATTTTCCAAACATACAACCTCCATTTATGAAAAAGGGAGTAAGAAGACCATCCATGAATAGAAGAAGAGAAGAGGGTGAAAAGCAAAAGGGAAAGACCTCTAACACAATGTGTTATGGAAAATGCAAGGTATGTTAACACTTGTAGTTTCTAATTTTTCCATGACATAAATTCTAACTATTTTCAGTTATATGTGTTATAAAGGCCTTTGGACATAATGCTAAGATTTGTAAAGGTGGCCCAACCGCAAGAGAGGTTAAAGAACAAAGTATTCGGGTTGAACAAAGGCAAACTAAAAGGTGTAAAAAGAAGGTGCAAGTTGAAGGTTCACAACAATGTCATATTGAAGATGATGTAATGGGATCAGCACCATAGGTTGATGGAAGTCAACAAGATTATGAAGATTGGACTTGTTCTTCAACACTTTGTTTTGCATGTTTTTTTTGTTTCACTAGCTGGAAGGTTAGAACTTATAATTATATGGAAATTGATAGCTTTTTACGTTCTTTTATTCCAGTAGCTAGAAGGTTAGAACTAACTATAAGGTTGAAACTTATATTAATAGTTAGCAATTGATAACTTTTTTTTTTGCGCAGCAACAAACTTTGAAGATGATGAAATTGATAACTTTTGATGTTCTGTGAATCTACAATTTCCTGTTGAATTTAAATCTACAAATTCAAGTTTGTTTCCTTAAATTTGCTCTTAGTATTTTCAAAAAGTTATGTATATAATATAGACAGTTAGAGATAGGATCACAAGTTTTATTTTAAAAAATTTTGAGAATACGATTTACTAATCCACTTGTTAATTATCATTTTGTTTAGATAAATATTAAAATTGGCAGCATAGGGTTAAATTGGGTTGAATTTGGTTTAAAAGAGATTAATTTGGGAGTGAACATGCATGCTTGAAATTATGCATATTTAATGGAGTTAAGTGGTCAATTGTATAAAGGGCACGGAGAAAAATTTTACAAAAGTTCAAGGGCATGAAACAGAAAGAAAAAAATCTTGGACACTACCCGGAATTGCATTAACCACAGGGGCACCAGACGGAATTTCCAAAAAAAAAAGTCTATCCCATCCTTTTATATGTACTACATATAATTTAAAATTTTACTAGTATAACAATATATATTTTCATATTACATATCAATATTGAATTAAAATTTTATCATCTTTACTTTATTAGGTGTTACAGTGGATCTAACAGTGGTCAAAGATATTATTTCAAATGAAGATCAAGTTGTATGTGGGAAAACAATGTCATGTAGCAATTGGTCATCATGTTGGACCACATTTGAAGGAGGCTATCAATCATTAAAAAAAAAATGTCATGCAGTGCTGACGCATGCTATTTTATGGTACAACCTCCATTCTAAGAAGGATATTTTGTACTTGAAAAATGATCATAAGAGGATTCATATCGGGTGTGCTGATTGTAAATGGGAGATGAGTGAAGGACCTGATATTAAACACCTTGGTGCTTGACAGATAAAAAGCTTTTACTCAGAGCATAGATGTGTAAGGACAATTTAGCAAACATCTTTATTACATCTGATTGGTTAGAATTTTTAGGAATCCTAAGATGCTGGCAAATGAGATGAAGGAAGACATGAAGACTAAATTTGATATTGTTATGAGCCATAGGAAGTGTAGTAGAGCAAAAAATATCACTTTGAATGCTATGTTGAATTTGATGAAGAAGCAATGTGGTACGACATGCTTGTTGAAAACACTGGACTCCCCTATAGGTCAACCATCTATATTTCTAAGATTTTATTATGCTTTGAAGCTCTTAAAATGACTTTCATTGAGACGTGCTCACATATTATTGGGGTTGACGGATACTTCTTAAAGTATGCTTGTTGTGTTGGCCAAATTTATGTGTTGTCGGTGGGGATGGGAACAACCACATGTAATAGTGGCTTATGGATAGTTGTGGAGGTGAAGTCTATAGATAGTTGGGAATGGTTCCTAAAGTTTTGAAATGATGGAGGAACGAGAATGGTATTTCCACTCGACATTGCAAGGAAACAACTTGGAAAGAGAAAGACTAAAAGAAGAAGGGTTGCTCATGAGCCTAAACAGACAACCAAATATAGTAAATAAAGATTACCCACCAAGTGGAGCAACTATGGAAACACTAGTCATAACAAGAAAAAGTGTCCAAATCCGCTTGTGATGAGTTATCCTCACTCCTAATTATTTTGCATATTTTTTAAATTTAAATTACATTGTCTTTTGTGCATATAACAGGTAAGATTAGCTTATGCACAAGCACAAAATGAGGCAAGAAACCAAGATAGGAATATTGGTAGAGCAAAAGGAAACAAAGGCATGATTGATAGAGAAGACATTATACCTCCAGCTCAATATTTGGCATCATTGAGGAAGCAAACCAATAGAGCATCTAATCCATGTACCATACTCTGTGATTCTCTACAACATTCTAGTGCTTGGCTATCTTTAGGTTACACCTCCACTATCTTCATGGTTTGCTTGTAGATTTAATTATTTTAGAAGAATGATTTCATTTATTTTTCTGTGCAGTTGAAGCAAATCAAACCATGGGTAAAGAAAGAGATAAATCTAAGGGTAGAGGTGGAAGTAGAATCAATTTTATAGGTCCAATTTTTGGAATAGGAATATGCTATGGGGATGGATGAGAGGTGATTTTCAACTCTTTTATAACAATTTCAGTAGTGATTAGAGATGCGAACCAACATCGGCCATAAGCTTACTACTTTATACCTTGACAATATATTTTTTTAAACTTATTTCAACTGAGAACAATTTTTCATAGATTTATGGCTATATGGTATCATGTTCATGACAACTGGGTGGATGGGAACCACTCAAAGAAAAAAACGAGACCAAACTGTGTAATAGATGAATCAAAGAAGGTAGAAAAGATTTAAATGTACCCAGATAAAACATGGAGAATGGACGAGTTTAGAATGATTCTCCCAGATAACATAGTGGAACAAATAAAAAATATAAATATTCCAATCTCTAATTTGGAAGTTGGATTGTATTGAATGATGAGTAAAAATGGGTGGTTTACTATGGCAAGTGCACTTGACCTAATTACCAATCAAAATCAGCAAGTACCGAAAGAGGAGGCATCGATCTTACATTTGGACTGCCCACAAAAAATGAAGATCTTCATGTGGAAACTAATGATCAATGGATTCCCGACAAATTGTGGCCTAATATAAAAAAGGATCCACATCCAACGTACTGTGCAATATGCAACCACTAATACGAAGACATTGTCCATTGATTTTTGAAATGTGGTAAACTACTTAACCTAATAAGAAGTATAAATGATGATATTGAAAACATATAATTTAGAAGCATTGACACCGCAAACAAAAATATGAAACAAATTATTGTTGAACTTTTGGGAAAATTTGCTAATGAACAAAAAAAAACAATTCTAGCAATAAGTTAGTGGAGTTGGTGCGGAATTAGAAACTAAATAGCTTTATAAGAAACAGATGACGGTAATTCCCAAAAATGAAAAATAATTGTAAAGCATCATATCCAAAAATGGAAAGCGACCAAGGATGAAGAAACAAAACAAAACACATTAATTAGAGAAAGAATAAGCACACCCCCATGAAAAAAGAAAAAACCATAGATGGGAGTAGAGGTGGCAATTAGGCGGGTGGGGTCAGGTTCGGGTTTGGTTAGTCGGGTTTTGGGTCATTCGGGTTTCGGGTAATGTCTAATAATTTGGTCATTCGGTTGGGTCGGATTCGGTTTTCGGTTATATCGAGTTTCGGTTATTCGGGTTTCGATTGTATCGGGTTTCAGTTATTTTGGGTTTTGGTTGTCTCGGGTTTCAGTTATTTCGGGTTTGGATTGTTTCAAGTTTTCATTATTTCAATATTCATTTTAAAAAATTTACTAGAATGTATCTTAAAGTTCGAGTTATTTCGGGTTTCAGTTATAACGGGTTCGGGTCTTAATGGGTTTTGATTGAATCGGGTTCAGTACATTCGGATTTGGGTGAGTTTCGGTTATCGATTATTCAGATTTCGGGTCCAAAATGGGTCTGGTTGGGTCGGTGTTCAGAACAATCGGTTCCAGGTCGATCGAGTCGGGTTTTTGGGTTCGGGTCGGGTTTTGCCAGCTCTAGATCGGAGAAACCAACGGAAGGATGGTTGAAGCTAAACTTTGATGGATCTCGTCCATCTTCGAGACCCACTTCGGTAGGATGGACGATTAGAGATCACAATGGGCATACGATCTTTTATAGAGCTGATTTATGTAATGCCTCCACTCGATTCATGAGGAAATCCTAGGACTTCGTCTCGGTATCCTTGCAGTCAAAGAGCTTGGTGCTACGAGGTTGTTGCTTGAAGGTGACTGCTTGACGATCATCAACATCTTGAAAGGCGTTTAGTCTTGTACGTGGGAGGTCAAAATTATGATCTCGGATGAGCTCCTTCTTCTATAATCGTTCGATAGAATTGAGTACTCCGACATTTTAAAAGAAGTCAATAGGGTTGTAAATTCGATAACTCATCTACGGTTTTCTTATGATTCCAGTTTTTTGGCTTCCCACCGTAAGCTGCTAGCTCTTGTTTACAAGGATGCACTCGAGTGGTTGTCCAGCAGGGACTTACACCACCTAAAGTATTGCCTTTTTTTAAAAAAAAATTATATGGTATGTTGTTCCCACTCTTGATCGAAAACCAAGACATCTGAATGATTTGTTATTTGTCTATGGTTTTAGGATGACAATTACTATGCCATGCAATACAGTATATGATTGAATTTTGAAAGTTATGTGTGAAAAAAACTAGTTCAACTTAACTAATCCGAGTTTAACACATTGAACCGGACTCCTGGCAATATATATATATATATATATATATATATATATATATATATATATATATATATATATATATATATGTATATGTATATATATATATGTAACGGCCCGGATATAAATATCCGGGATACGTTTCGAAGGTCGGATACCTTCGTTTGGATGTTGCAATTCAGGTATGGGTCGAGGTTTCAAACCTCTAATCAATCGAAGTCTCAGAAATACAATTTAAACGAAAGTAAAGCGAAAGTACGGTTTAGATACAAAAGCCACGGCAGAGCCGGGTCAAAACCAAAACAAAGTGGGTGATTGCCATTTGTCAAGTTAGAATATATTAGCCGGATTCTTCGATTCACCAAAAGATTTCCCCGTCACGGAAGCATGGAGCAACAAGAGCGGTACCTAACACTATCCACGAAGTCAGGCCTGGTGATCGCCTGCGCGTCCTCTGACCGCGCTGAGGCCACATAATATGCCTATGCCTAAATAAAAGATGACTAATGCGGTACAAGATTTAAATCACACTATCATGCCCCTAGTATATATATAATATGCATAAAAGAACTGTAAAGGGCCCAAGACAATGTCAAGTGGCATATCCCTCTCCTACCTCTGCACCCCTTCCCGTTAGTGCAGAGACTGGCCAGTTCGGGCTATAGCATAGCACTCTCTTCGTGGTGGTGCACTCACCACGGTATCATCATATCATATCATATCTCATCATCATATCATAAATCATGCTCATGCCTGATGGTGCTGGGCTAATCATATCATATCAAATCATCTCATCTCTTGCCCGATAGTGCTGGGCTATCATATCATGCTCATATCAACTCGATAGACTCAGGGCACCCGATGGGGCTGGGCTACCCTATGACCCTAGCAAAGACTCTAGGACTATCACAGATAACGTCCGTTCTGTATTCAAACACACAAAGTAAACACATGCTCAGTTCAATGCAATCCTAGCATGATACTACATGGCATGCTTTAATATGCAACAAAGCTACACATTACATGACACATCAGGCAGGAGGTCCAGGTTACTGAGTAAGTCCCGTAGGATACTTACCTGTTGATGCAGAACAGCAAGATAACACAAGCAAGGGCCCAAATGCAAGTCCAAAGCAATCCAAAAGCAATACACACCTATCATCAAGTCATTTCCATAAGCTACCAGACCAACATTCATACGCACGAAACCCAAGTTCCCAACATCCTCAAAACTGACCGATAGTAAAACCGTTTTCTAAAACCCTTTCGATACGATCAAATCGACCAAAATCATCTTCCAATCAAGCCCCTTGATAAAATCATACCAACCATATTTTCAACTCATAAATCCCAATTTAAGTCAACTCATGTTCAAAATACTTTCTCAAATCATACTTGGCCAAATTCCGACATTAAACGTTTAAGCCTTAACCAATTTCCCAAAATCATATTATAGGAATCATTCCGGCATGTTTCCTATTTCACGAACATTATAAATGAGTTCCAATATTAAATTATCCAAATAACTCGATGCTCACGAATAATATTTATAATTCAAAACCAACAAATCACTTTAAAATTCCTAACTCACATGTTTAAATCCTCATAAAATGCATCAATTAAATAATCCAATTACTATTATTTTAAAACAATATAAACAATATATAAAGATTAATTTCCAGAATATTATAGTTATAACCAAATTCCAAAACTATAATGATATTCAAATAATTTACACTTACTATCCATATAATCTCAAAACAATACCCATAAATATATTTAAAACCCAATATCAAATAATATCACTTTTAAAACCTTTTTTAAAACATATTAAAAATTCAGAAATAACAAGTATTATAACATATATATATATAACATAACACAAAATATAATTTAACACATAACATTAACCATAATATAACACAATATATAAAACATATAACCATATCTTAAACAACCCAAACCAATACCCAAACCGAGCCCAAATTTGCTAAATAAATAAACCCAAACCATTCCGGCCCAAGGTAAAAGAAAAGGCCCAACGAAGATCAGAAATTAAAAGAGGAGGGGGCCCCAGCTGATGTGGAAGCCACGGTGGCAAGGCGGCGGGGCCCACGCCTTCTTCTTCCCTACCACCCCCTGCGCTCGAATTACAGAAGAAGGAGGATAAGGCGGTGGGGCGGCTGCTCCCCGGCCATTCCATACCAACATCGAAAGCCCAGAATCAAAAAGGAAAGGAGAAGGAGAGGTTCCTCGCCGGGGTTTCTTCGAGCCCGGAGAGTTGATCGAAATTGCCTCGGAATGCTCATCGGAGACTTCGTCGGAGGCGCGGTTGTGCTTAGTCGGGGCCGGAATCATGGAGGTCTCAGCCTGGGACGAAGAAAGAGGTCATAAAGGAGGACTTTTATAGGATTTCCGAGCTTGGAATGGAAGCAAGACAGTACCGACCTTTCCGAGACGAAAAAGAAACAAGGGAGAGGAAGCGGAGTTAGCGCCGGCGACTCTGGGCGTCAGAGGAGAGATGGTGACTGCTGCTACTTCTACTCGAAGGGAGGAGAACGAGGGGAAGCTGCTACTCGACCGGCTTCTCTCCAAAACAGAGGAACAAGGTGCTCTTCGGCAAAACAGGGGATGAGCGCCGCCCGCGGCTGGCTTCCTGGTGGAGGAAGAAGGTGGAGGTGAAGGTGGTTCCTGGTGGTGGCTGAGCAAGGAGAGGAGGCTGAGGTGTGTGTGTTTTTAGGCTGCGGAAATTAGTAGGGATTAGTGGGTTTGTGTGGTGAGCTTTTGGGTTTGGGGCACAAAAGGAGATAAGGGTCAAGGGGGGTGAGCTGTTGGGGGTTCTGCGGCTTCTGAGGAGAGGAGGGAGAGGCATTGCTGCACAATGAGACAGAGGTGAGTGTTGGGCTCCAATTGAAAGGGATGAGGACAAAGAGAGGGAGGGGACCATCTCTCACCATTGCAACAGGACAACCGAGAGAGAGAGAGAGAGAGAAGAAAAAGGAATGAAAGAAAAAGGAAAAAGAATATATATGTGGTCCCAACAATACAAATTAAAAATCCCGACACTCGATCCCGATTCCGCTCACCCGATCGAATCCCGACTAAATCAAATTTCAATTTAAATTTCAAGATAAACGGAATTAAATTAATTTTATCAAAACTCGGAGCTCGAAAGCGGAATCAAATCCGCTATAATCTAATTTCTCAAAACGATGCCGGAATGACTTTAAAGTCAAAACTTACGCTCGAGGACGGGTTTTCTCACATTTCTACCGATTGAATAAAATAATCATTTATTTACTCAACTATAATAATATAAAATACATTCAGTCTTTACAATATATATATACATATATATATACATATATATATATATATATATATATATCCACCAATGGTTTTTAAACACTCATATAGCACCACCATTAACATAGAAACACCACCAATTAAAGGAATACTCCAGTAACTTCCACAACCAGTCTACCACCAGAGATAGATTCTTGTTATACCCTTGGCCCGCGGTGCTACTGTTCGGTGGTGCTTGGCTTCGTTCTTCATCGTCGTCCGCGACGGTTGGTAGGAGTTCTGCTTAAATCGCTCTTGTTATAGAGTTATTTTTGCTTGTTTCTTAGCGTCGTTTTATGATCTTATTGTATGTTTAAACAGTTTTCGCCTGTCGATTCGTCGGCTTCTTGAGAATCAAGCTTGCTTGATCCCCAATTCTTACTTAATAAAAAAAAAACAGTCTACCACCCTTTATCTTTTGATGAAATTTCTTCTCCTATCCCACAAACAACTCTAGATCTATGAAATTTCAACCCTTAAATAACCACTCTCAAACTGCAATACATCCAACCGGAGCTCCTTTATAGGTATGTTTTGCTTCTTCAACAACACCAACAATAATCCTACAACATCTATTAATAAAAACAACAATAATAATGAGGAACAATCCAAATCTTCCAATCCCGATTCGTGGATCTCTCGCTTCTCCGCAAAGTCGTAAGACCATGTATGGGGGCTGATATACATTTAAAAAAAAAGATTTCGGAGATCCTCCTCTCTCTCCTTCGTCGATGACATGTCAATAGGTTGTCAGTCTCTGTTTCGTCCAGGGTTGATGACAAAAAGGATTTCGGGGAAGAAGAGTCAGCGTCACTGCCTAGACAGTGGTTCAATAACAACATACCCCATTGGATCCATCCATGGAAAACATCAAGTCAACAAACCTAATTTTTGGGGTCTTTCAAGCCTCAGATCTAGATTGAATAAACTCACCACTTCCTCAGATCTCCTGTCGAAGTCAAGTAAAATCCTCTTTTAAATCAAAGATTAACAATCTTGGTGTAGTCTCCCCCTTGCCTTATCTTATCGCCGACGGGCCTCCTCCAATGCAGACTTACCCAAAAAATAGTCGAACTCCCCTTGACTTGTCTCGAAAGTCATTGGATTTTACTGATTTTTACTCATAGAGTCTTTAAAAAAAACAATCATGACTTTATTTGCCTCATTGGGCTATTTTGGGCTTTGAGCTCTTATAAACTAACATTTAATACCTTACAATATCAATATTGGACAGGCCGTATATATGACACACTTCATTGAATCGCAGAAGAGGGAAACAAAGTGAACTTACACGCACCCATAAATTAGAAAAGTCATCATTGTCTTACAAGACGAGAATTAAAATAGAGAAGAAAAAAGAAAAAAAATGGAAATAGATTTTGAACAGTATGATCCGTATCCACAACATGAAAAGGGGAATGTTTCATTTCCATTGCATCACCATAATTGAATTGATGATTTATATCATTAAACTCCAAAATGAGAACATGCTTGATAGTTGACTTCAGTTGAAAAGGATAGAGAAAATAATTTTCACTGAAAAAGTTATAGAAAAAAATGACATGTCTCCCTTGTTCTCAGTAACTTATGCTCTTCTGAGTGTTTTGCTCTTTGGTTCGGATGTGTTTAGTTTTGAGTGGGGAGAAAGTCTCAGACGCTCTGTTGATCGAGTTGATCGTGGTTGTGTTCGTGGTTTTCTAATATCCCTCATTTAGGTGAGGGTAGCGTCGTTGATTTACACTTCCCTAGGAGATGTCTCTTTCAATTTGTGGTTTCTGCTTCCGTGCTCCCGTCATCGAGACATCATGTCAGTTTCTAGACTCTCCTATGTTGTCAATATTCGCAGTCTATTCCTGGTCTTCTACAACTTCCACTTTGTCGATCTATTTTACTGAGAGCATTTGTGTCCAAATCATCTTCCTTAGTTTCGTGTTTTTTATTGTTGTATCATGCCGGTAAGTCTGATAGCCGATTTTTTTTGGCCTCTCGATTTACCGTGCAAAGATGTTGTATAGTATTTCGAATTCTTACCTTGTAAAAAAAAAACTCATATAGCACCGGAGTATTTGTAAATACTTTAAATACCAATTTAGTATTTTGGCCACAAGTAAAAATATGTTAATCTTCACTTATCTGTCAAAAACCAAAAAAATAAAAACTCTCCACAATCAGCACGAGCCCTTCCCCATAGAATTCCACGCTTATCTCATCATTTAAAGGATGCATCCACGAATACAGTTAATACTGCGAAAAAGGTAAACATATCCAACATTGACAAAAGCAGAAGCTCTTCGCTGAAACATGGGTTACAGTTAGACAACAACGTTTCACAGGTCAAAACGCCAACACTTCCACTCACACAAACAAACTATATATAGCAAAAACCACTAGCAAAAGGGAGGAGCCACCAAAAACATCAAAAATCAATCCCCACCTTGTTGTGTTTCTGCTCGCAGGATCTGCTTTTGCTTGCAAAGTTCCACTCATCACAAATGATTGAAGTCGAATGCAGGCAGTTCACCTGATAGTTTTTTTTTTTGATATTATACACTGTTCTCTGCTCTGAAGAAGTAAACAAAAACACTATACTGTTATTTGAAATCGAAATAAAAATTAGAGTGTAAAATGAGTAACAGAAATGTATGTGCAGCAGATATCCAATTTTCTTCATTATTTTCATTCCAAATGTTGTTTTGTTTAGGGTGTGATTGACATGACACAAACCTAGTGACTTACATATCATCACATTTTGTTTTTTAGTAGAGTAAGGTAATGGTTAACGCAATGAACATAGTCTATGTTTAAGATTTATTGATCAAAATTCTAACCATCCCTTCTCTCATTTTTCATACAAAATTTGTTTTAACTTCCCCTCATTTCAACCCCCCCCCCCCCCCAAAGTAATTATATCTCCTATACTGTTCTAACCATTTCCCTTATCCTCCACTAGGCTCACAATAAAGAGATAATCATAAACATTTTAAATATAAAATTTGATCCCTTTATTTTCCCTTCCATAATCTACATAGAAACATACCCACTTGATCTATTTATCTGACCGGCGTAATGGAATCAGAGTGGACGATCGGTACATATATTACGGTATAATTCGATATATGTTGGATTACTATAGTTACTGACGAGATTACACTTTAATCTCCTTTTGCCTATTGCCTATTTGTCCAACAGCACCACCAAAGTTAGGCGCACTCAACATGTTCCTCTGATGTATGTGGACTGAAAGTAAAAGGCATCCTGTTCCCCTAGAAACTCAAGAAAATCATTTTACCATGTGATTTTGCTACTTAATTCAACCAAGAATGCATGCATGATCTCACTGAAAAGACAGGATACTTGAACTGACAAAATGGAAAGCAACATGCAAATAAAGTTCTCAAAAGCAAAAGATCAAAATTAACTGCAGGACCCAAAAATAGCTAAAGGGAAGGCACACCTACCACCAAAGATTACATCATAACACAATGGAGTAATATCGACCATATAGACAGGAAATAGCACGACAGATGACTGGAAGCAAGCACTTCACACAGCTTGTGACTGAGTGCTTGAAGTCAGGAGTGTCCCTCGAAAGCCTTCCTCACTCTGTTGTACTTCAAATTTCGGGTCAGAAAACTCATCTGCCAAAACAATGATTGTTATTGCTCCTAATGAGAATATAGAATAGTACCACATCAAGAAGAAATGATGAAGACTATATAGGTTTGAAAAAATTAACACTGACATTAAATCATACGGGATAAAAGCTTCAAATGGATTTTTTTTCTCGAGTGCTACTGCTAACTGATTGATTTAATTCATTAGAATTTTTGCAGCATCCGCAATGAAAAAGCACGGGTACAGGAAAGTCAAAAGGTGGCCGGTTTCAGTAAAACTATTCAAGGACAACCTTGAATATTCAGATTATGCCAACATCACCACCTCATGAAGAGGGGGGACATGAACACGCAAAGACTCTTCACCATATCCAACCCAGAGTTTTAGGTGAAATTGAATAGTATGATCAAGTAAAAGAAAGCCTAAGAATGTAGGAATACCTCTAGGTATAACAACGCAAGTATGACACCAGTGTGATAAATTTTTGTTCCAATCTGATTTCCAAGCAATTGACGGTCTTTTAACAATAATATAACTCGTTGGTAATTTCAGGTTGTACTTATTTCTTAACACAAGATTTGATTCAACAAAGGATCATTTTGAGCAGGTGAAGGCGATATACCATCAGACTGAAAGGACATGAGTGAATACGAATCCAGAGAGTACCAATGACAGTTTGGGCAAGTGTGAAACTTTCACAAGAGAGTTGGTGGATGAAATGAATACTCCCTCCATTCACTTTTATTTGTTGTTTACTATTCATGCACGTTTTTTAAGAGAGCTGGTGGATGAAACGAATACTCCCTCAGTGAGTACAAATGAATGTTTATATTTTATATAGCTTTTATCAATCTTAAAAAAAATTTGCATAAATAATAAACAAATAAAATGGAACGGAGGGAGTATAATATTTCATGGAAGCACGTGTGCGAAACAAAAACAAAGATTCTAGCATTTCTCACTAACAAGGACCTTAGAAGAGAAAAATACAGCTCATTGGAGCTGCACTACTAACTCTTTTGCTAAGCAAAAACAAGGACATCTTATCAACAGCTTCATAAGTACGTTGGGTCTGCATTCCTTCAGTAACCAATAATAAATACGAAAACACGAATTGGAATTATTTGTAAATGTTTAATCATGAGCAGAAAATATTTACCAGCTATGTCACGGTTCTCATGAACCTTGGAATCCATCACCCACAACACATCTCCAGGAAATATATTAAAATCAGCAAGCGTAGAACTATCGCCTTCAATTACTTTCTTGCCCTTGTGAAGCTGCTGATTTTCTTTCACAACCTGTAAAAGCATTAAACAATTATTAAAAAAAAAAGAACTGCTAAAAACAACCTACACTGTTAGTAAAAGAAACATTGAATCCCAAACAGGTCTAATGACAATTAAAACCAAAAATTCTAAATCCTGAATGTAAACGTAACGCTTCAAGTAAATCCTGAATGTAAACGTAACGCTTCAAGTATTACGCAATTAAAATAAGAATGACAATACAGACATAAATCTTCCCAAAATCTGCATGTGAGAAATTTGATAGACAAAAACACCTACCCCAAGAGACTCCCATATCATCATTTTCAATTGGTAGACTGATGTTGACCCTGAGACCTTCAAGTTTATTGAATTCCCAAATGGTGTTTTCCGAGAACGCTTGGAGGTACGACGATCTGGCTCAAACATATTCTTTGAAGCCTCCAGGAGTGATTTCGGGACATCCTTTCCACGTACAAGGCAAATACATATCTCCTCGTTGCAATAATTAAGTTTTTGCATTAGCTCACAGCTTTCACGTTCCCCTATGCACTCATCACAAATCTTAGAACAGAAATGGAAAAGTTAACCCCAAAATCCCACACAAATAGAAACAGTCAGAAAAAAAAATGCATAATCGTGATATCTTAATCGTCATACAAAACCAATAATGCAATAAATATAAACAATAAGGGGAAGACATGTGTAATCACGTGTAATTAAGCTTATCAAATGAACCATCCTCAAAAATCCCAACCATGGTTCACTGTGTTTTAATCTATCAATTCTCATGTTAGATCGATAACATTCAAATTCTCAATAATTCAAACAAGACTAATGAAGCTTGCTACTGCTTCTAGCTAACAAGCAACGGCCCAGCCAGCACCTGCTTTCAAGTGCAAAGGTCACATTGACAGATAACGTGCTACATTCGTCAAATCCGCTTACATCGGCCCAATGTTGTCAAAAAAAAAAAGCAATCAATGTGATACATGGTGCAACATGGAACATGTGGGACAACCTAGGGATGAATAACGTCATGCTTGTACATAGCTTTGCTCCACCAAGAGGATGTCTGATTCTAGCAAACTGCCATAACTTCTCTATATAGATAAGTAGTTCAAGTTTTTGGTGTAGTTCATCCACTATGGAGGTAAATGGATGATAAATCAAGTACATATACACAATCACAAACTGATTCAACAAAACAAGTTCAGCCACAATGCACAAAGTCGGCAAGGGTAGAAAACTCTGGTCACACAAGCTGACACCTCTACAACATACTCTTGCCTGCCTAATTTGGGGATTAATTCCTTATGTATAATAGCAATCCTCCCATTGGTGAGCGTAACAACCATCCTCACAGCATAACCTTCACTGACACCCACGTGGATACATCAAGCCTAGAGTTGATTGCCTATCCCATACCTGTCATATAAATATATTCCCTGGAAGCAGTTTTTATTCTAATACTTCGGTTCTAGTTATGCTTATGAGGAGATGGTCAAGACTTACCAATACTTTGGTCACACTCACACTGCTAGACTACTCAATCATATTACCATAGAGAATTCTCAAGGCAGCAGTGTAAATATGTTCTAGGAATAGGGTCTCATTTTCCATCATAATTGAACTTACCAGAGAAGAAGACACTCATGTCTTTGAACACCACAATTAATGCGTCATTCAATTTTCAAGGACAAATGACTCAGATTTTTCAAGCTTTGGAATGAGCAAGCTCATAATCTTATATATGCATTTATATCTTACTCTTTCTTTTGTTCTAGTAAAATTCATCTGTCACAAAAAATGTTATGTTCATCAAAAGTAGAAAATGAAAGATGTGTCTTATCATGTTTCTCCATTCCTTTATCTTTGCTGGATAGAGGACATGACCAGCAAGAAACAACATAAAAAATCCCAAGAGTATTGGTAAACTTCTCACATTAGACATTTCAGTGATAAATGATTAAAGAAACCCTTGCTACGATATAAGATAACTATAAAGAATCTAGAATTGTGAACATTTAAATAGTACCTTTGGTGAAGTCTTGATTATGGGCTGCTTAGAGTCGGCTTCATCAGTAGCTTCATCACTTGTTTGATCTGCAGTTATTGGTGTCTCTGGGCAAGATCCTTCTAGACAAATTTCCATCATGCTGCTGTATTCAATCTCAGCAACAATTCCTTGCTCAAATATACCACCCCATTCTTCACAGAAGAATTTCCAGTCATTTTCCGTTATGATGGTGAAGCCATCAGTCTACAATTCAAACAAAGGAAAAGAAAATAAGCATTTCAATAATATATACTTTCATCTTCAACCTGTATTGGAGCTTCTCAGTTCTCACAAACTAAGAGGTGGCAAATAAAAATCAACAACAAATAACATAACATCAGAAGCTTGGATTTGAAAAATCGAAAAGGCACATATACCCAATAGGGATAGGACCAAAATCCTGAATAGACCTAATAAAATACTTACAGTTGCCGGCTTTTGTATGATAATCCCTCTTTTGCACATCAAGCTAGGAGGCCTCTCCAGAAGCATCAAATGCTGAGGATTGATAGCAAAGAACAGGAAAGTTTTAAATGCCACAGAAATGAAAGTTCTATTAAGAGAACTTCAATAGATCATCAAAAAATGACAAGCAACCTTGTGACAGAAAAAAGACAGATAACAATCCAAGAAACTAGAAACTGCTGCAGCAGTGTCAAAGTAACCCCTTGAAAAGTTGAAATAACAGACTGCATCGCAAACGAGGAATACAGAAGAAAGCATTCCCTTCCAAACAAGGTCAAAGCAAAGTTTTGAGCAATAGAGACACGTTGATTTATCCCAAAGTAGAATATGTTGCAGAATGCAAAGCTCCACTCAAGGCTTGATCTAAGTGGACACGATAAAATCCAGCTTTAACCAGACATTAAAGCTGGTAACACAATCATGTGATAGATAATGGCAGAACTTCCTTCGGAAAAGAAGCCATAAATGATTCATGTTGCAGAGCTAACAGAATCTCAAATCAAGTGAATCAATCCAAACAAATAAAAATAATAATACGCAACAGTACCTAGAAAGAAAATTGAGTTTCAGAAATAAAACAGTTTAACTTTAAGATAGAGGAAATGAGCACAGAGAAACCATAACTTACTCTTTCACATTTAAGGGAACTAATGATTGCATCAAGAGGTTCAGGTTCCATAGATGAAGAAATATTCTTGCCACTTGTGTTAACATAGTTTCTCCATTTTAAGATCCATGAAGAAGGTAACAAATAGTATCTGCAATCGGAAGAGAGTGGAACGCTTTTCCCTAGAGCTAACTTCTCATGGTTTTGGCGCTGTTTCAACTTGACTTCTCTGATGCGTAAGGAAAAAAGAAAAGCATTCTTTATATGTTAAGAGTGAGTACAAACAATATAAGACATAAAGATACAAGAAAGCAACAAACCTCAGTGAATCCTCCAAACATGCAACCTCCGTAAGTTCTATAGAGCATTGTGAACACAAGGTTGAGTCATATGGATATGTCGAACAACCCACTTCATCTTCAGGCTTCATCAAATTAGAATTTTCATAGAGAAAAAGCCAAAGATTCTCAGGAACCAAAACCCGCTTAGCACCAGCAAATTCCTCAGGCAGGAGTTCCCCATGAGGACACCTAATAGCAGCAGTGGGCCCTGTGTCAGCCTCACAAGGAAAGTCACTGTTTTTTCTCCGCAACCACTGTTGTAACCTATGTGGAAACCCTCATTAGCATCCCATATCCAAAAGAAAAGAGGCATTGTACCATACACAAGTATCGAACATAAGGGAAATGGTACTTTTTCTCCTTGACAATGAACATATAACTTGAAGTGAAATGAACTCAGAGAAAATAAGGAAAACAAATAGTACATGTGATTTGAATTAATTAATTAAAGATACAATGTTGATCAACTTTTTATCCCTCGCTGGAAATGAGCTTACTGGGCCCACTCAAATCTAACAATGAAGGATGATAAGGAAACAAACATATGATTGGAATCTATCGCATTAACACGTCATGTGATGAAGAAAACATAATAAAAATAAACCTTCCAAAAGTTTGTACAAGTTAAATAAAGAAGAAAAATGGAGAGGTATATAACCCTGCAACTCAATTGTTTATTAAGCTTAATTCCAACTAGAAAATGAAACTTTTTCTCCAAATACTTTGTTTCATATTACAATAATGAAATATTCGGATGTTTCACTGTGTATATCCCACATTTAAGAGTCTTGTTTTTCTGCACAATGAATCCCCTAACAGAATATCCCAAATGCACTCTTCATTAGACATTTCAACAGAAGGCCATAACTTTTGGGTTAAATTAATTATATCAAATGCAATACACACTATATATAGACTGCAAGAACATACCAAGGTTTGGAAACATAGTAACGAGCACCATCTACAAACTTCCCAGCAAGTGCTGCCTCAGCAATTTCTTTCATTGATGACCTTCTATCCCTATAACTATCAGCACTTACGATTGCTTTTGCATCATCAAGCAGACAATCAACACAATAGTCACCAGCTTCAAGACAAGGGCCTCCACCGTACTGCTATATCAAAACTATACCACATCAAAACCAGAAAGCAGAAGCACAGGAAGATAGAAGATAAGAAATGAACATTAAGTAGACTACTAGAGAGTAATAAAATTCAATAAATAGGTCGTTCTGCTTTTGACAAAGGGTTTCTTAAACAACATCTTACATGTTGCACATACTATTTCTATAGACGAAATGCACATAACATATACTCCCTCCGTTCAGCACGTTTTTTAAGGAGCTAAAAATATATAAATATTAAATTTTTTATTAATTTTTATAAATAGTTTTAAACTTATAACTAATAACTAATAGGTATAAAATTATATAAAAAATTAATTAAAAAGTTTATATCAATATTCAATATATAATACTAAAACAGAGACGTGAAAATCCTATGTGGCGGGCTCTGGTGCAATTCGCTTACGTGTCGATCTCTGATGCAATCTGGCCCGGATTTTTTGACACGTCAATTAATGATGAACCAATATATTTAAGCCACATCAATTAATGATTCCACCTCTTTTAACATCATATCATCTTATGTGTCCACCTTAATGGATAATTACAATTAAACAAACATATATAAATGGTAAATATCTTATAAAAAAACGGAGTGAGTATATGATATCTATATATAACAATGTATAGATATAAGATATCCATCTAATTGGAGTCCATTGTCCATGTAAATGTTTGGATTTGTATAAAATCATATCTGTTAAATTGCCAATGATTTTCACTTTAGTTAATTGAAAATCTATCCAATTAAGAAATGAATATATATAAATCAGATCTTTATACGTACAAACTATTTAATATATAATTTATTTATATTTAAAAAGTAATTAAATTGTATATATAGGATGCCATATGACAAATTGTATACATACGTACAAACTATTTAATATATAATCTAACCTTTTTATATAAATTAATCTAACCTTGGAGTACAAGAGAGTCCAAGCCTTAGCCGACAACCGTTTCATGGAGCCAATCTTTGATGCAGACACCTTCCCGTGCAAGCAAATTATGCTGCTGTTGTCAATTTCACTGCACAAGACAACCAGTTTTATAGTACCCTATGTCTGTTGCATCTCAGTCACACAGTTTTATAGGCACACTACAAACTATTTTTTATTTCTTGTATGGGGTGCAGAGCTTCGATATAAATCAATTGATGATAAATCGAACAACTACAACAAATCAGTACTAACATGTAGCAACTAGCAAGGAAACAATGACATGCAGCCATCTAATGCTTTTTTTTCCTTTTAAAAGAAGGGTGTGCTCTGACTTCAGCTAATTGGAATTGTTCACTTCCAACAGCACTTAATAGTTCAAGCTGCAGTTTACTTTAGCAGCCACATTTCAAAAGAAATTTTTTTTTTAAAAAAAAAAAAAATTCAAGGAAAGAACATAAAAATCTACTTTTGGGGTACTTATGAGTTATGATCAGTGGCACAAGGTTTGTTCAGAAAATTCTCACTTTTCTTTTAGAGAAAAAAAAATTGATGAACTTGAGCTTGAATGAATTTATTAATTATTTTAAATTATACAACCAAAAAAATAACATATTTTATATTACTATGTATCAATGGATGAGTGCAATTTGATTGCTAAGAAAGATGATATACGTATAAGTGAAGATAGAAAAAGACCAAAAAAAATATGTTGCGCAAAGTTTGTGACACCAAACTAACCTCCAAGTTTGTAATTTTTTATGCAATTTACCCTAAATCACTTATTGTAAATGCACTAGCTCATTTGTACAATCTGGGTGGGAAAGATAGCTAGCGTGGCATAAATGTATTTACAGTTTTGATCTGTAAGAAACAGAGAGAACTTACGAGATGGATACATTGTCCGCCCATTGGCGAAGCCAGTCAGTCGCAATCCAAAAAGATGTCTCCTCGACGGATAAAACAGGTGCCTCAGAAAGAATGGATCGGACTTCCTGTCTTCTCTCTGTGATTTTATTCACTTCAACTTCTTTCCTCAATTTGTATTTCTCACATGCATCTTGACATGAAGCATTCAACTGATCTATTTCTTCAGACAGGTGAGACGGCAAAGAAATATTACCATTTGAAAGAATTACATCTTCTCTTTTGTCACTTACACTACACATCTCACAGCTTTTATGAACACTATGCTGGTATTTACTAGTATACATTAGCATATATGCATCAGTCGATGTGTATGTCTCCACATGGCCATTCATGACAGGAGATTCCAGCTGATGAACATTATTATTTTCATTAGAAGAAGCACCAGCAAGTTCAGAGGAATTTGTGTTTAGACCGGATTCTCCAGCAGGTTTTGACACAAAACGCGATGACCCTTCTCCAAAAGGATGATGCCCCAAATTAGAAACATTTTCATCATCAAACTCCCACCACTGCCCTGATGTCATATCCTTGATATGAGCAACATAGTGGCCACTATTTACAGCTGTTCCCTTGTGTACTAGAACAGCAGATAGTTCATATATTGGCGGAGATTGAGAAGATTCAGAGAGCCTCTTGCTCATATCTAACTCTCGGGGAAACGTAAATGGTGAAGTAATTTTCTTCTTTGTAGTTGTCTAAATCAGGAAAACATAAGGAAGATTAGAAGGTGTAGAATTACTTAAATAACAAACATCATTAAAAGAAAAGGAAAATTTATACTCTTTTTAAAAATCAACAGTACTGCACCCTGAGTTAAAAGTATGTAATAAAGCTGACTTGAAAAGGGTACTCAGAATAAGACAATTAGCGAACATCATTTCCATTGTCAATAAGGGCATGACTTTCACTAGTTTTATTTTGCGTATAGATTGTTCCTCTAGTGGATTAGCTAGTAGCTTATAAGCTACAAATTAGCCGATTTTCATAAGCTACTAAGAACAATTAACAAACTATTGCTCTGTTTTAGTTTATTTACATAAGCTAGTTTATCAGTTCTCATAATTCATACCAAATGCACTGTAAATAATAACATCATTGTGCTAGCAAACAAGAAGAGGGGAAAGACGAGGGACACTAAAACTACAGCTGGAACCACAAATCCAAATCTGCAAACTGCAATCCTGTTTATATAAGCTAATCAATCTAACACCACAAAATTGAATAATATGCACTATACTAAGCATGCAACTCAAAAAGAACAAAAATAATAAGAGTATATTTTATTTTCACACCATCTTTCCTCATCTTAAAGAACACCTATGTGTTTATGTATGACACATAGTATCAGAGTTAAAATCATTGAGTCTATTAGTACATTCAAATTTGTAGGCTAGGGACTAAATTCAGGAACATATAAAGATGCTACTTTTTGTGTTTTGAGATATTATTACTTCATATGTTGAGACACCAGTCATGTGAAGACTCTTTATGGCTTTATACAACTACTCCCACCAGCCCGAAACTGAACTCTCCATTGATTTCATTTAATCCATGTATCAGATGTCTCTACTATCCTATACAGTAAAGCCTATTTCACAGGGTCTTCTCAATAAATTCAAGAATAACTTACAAAATTTCAGCCAAAAAAAAGGCCTTACAAAGCAGATTTGTCAGATATGTAAAGCTTTCAACAAAATATACAGATTTGAAAATGTTAAACCTTTAATATAGCATTTCATCCAAGAGCATTTATTTAGGTAAGACTTTAATTTATGCAGGTTAAAGTATAGAGCACTATCAAATGTTGCTTTAAGGGAGGCGGGCCAAGATTTCAAGAATAATAAGAACCAATATGTTCTTGACATTCTCTCAAATGTTTCAGTTGGTTAGTCAAAAAAAAAAAAATCAGAACATACTCTAACAAGCATCTATCTATGGAACTGATTCAGATGAGATATGACATGACAGCCACCTTATTGACAGTAACTGACCCATTTCTTTCACAAATACTTCTTTGACAAAGTCACAATGGCTTTTTTTTAAGGAGTCATTTTTGTCCTTTTGTGCTTTTTTCAACTTTGTCAAAGAAGACTGTTTATAACAGTCATTCTAGATTAGCGACAGTAAATGACTGTTTATAAACAGCCACCTTATCGACAGTAATTCCAGATTAATTATAAAAAGTCAAAATCTGGAATGGCTGTTTGAAAAGTGACAGTGAATGACTGTTTATAAACAGCCACCTTACAAAGTACTTTCATTATTAAAAAAAAATGTAATAATTTTAAGGATAGTAGAGAAAATGATTCTAAAGACTAATCGTGTGTCAGAAACAACCAGGTCTTAATGTGGAATGCTAAAAAACGAGACATTTTCCAAGTAGTTAAATGATAACACAAGATTTCACGATGCTAGAGAAAATGAAAAACAAAAGCTAATTTTTCAGACAGAACAACCATCTCTTATAGCAGAATGCTCAAAGCGAGTTATTTCCTAAGCTAACCAAATATTGCATTTCCAATAGCAAAAAGAAAACAAGGGTGTGGGAAATTGCTAGAAAACCCACATATATTAATCCATGGATGAAACAATGAGGCAATCCCAATATTGATGTATATCCATTCTATTCACTTTTCTCTCTACATCTTTCAGTTTCTTTTCAATCAATTGAAATCACATCTGACAAAAATAATGGAATTTGATATATCTACAGCAAAGAAAACAGACACTCTAATGTCAAACCTTACACTCTAATGTCAAACTACGGTTAGAGTGTTAACTCTTGGATAAAATGTTGAAAACTTACAAAGATACCAGTACCTTTTGGTGAAAAATGCATCGCTTTAGCTGGAAATTAAGGATGGGAGGCAACGTCCGCAACTTTATACAACGGGTAGCATCTGCATGTGACCTACACAGCTCGCAGTAATATTGATTATCACCTTCAAGTGCTTCTACATTAAGGTAGTCATCCAAACTATCATCCAAGCTTTTCAAACCCTTGATATTCAACTCTAGCTCATAAAAATCTTCCAAATTCATTGACGCTTCAGAATATCTTGCACATTTTGAGCATCTGTATGCATGAAACAACAAAGATCAGTCATATGCTTTAGACAAACTACTTGACAAACCACCAATAGGTCATTGAACCATGAGATAAGAATACAGATAAGAATGAAACAAATACCAGGTAAAGCATAATGAAGAATTCTATTACATACAAATATCAAATTAGAAAGAAACCATTGACATTGAACCACAAGACCAGAATACAGCTAAGAATGAAACAAATACATGGTACTGTATTACAATGAAGAATTACAGAGTAAATAACATCTAATTAATATGAATATAGAAAGAAAACAAAAGAAAGGTATCATGGCAAAGTAGGACACCCACCCACTTGTCAATCTCGCATTACAGCCTTGGCAATAGCTTTGTTGCTATGAACAGAACCTGTACCCACAATTTCATGAGATCCTAATGATCTTGCAACATGAACTCGTGAGACAATAACTTTCAAATCAAATGGTCTCTTACATCTAAAAGTTGATGATTTAGATAGTTTAACACTCTACACAGAATCTAGGTTTCTGTGGTCAATGTTTAAACCTTCGGTCATGACTTTTGTGATGGTGCAGTCAAACTGTCATAAATGTACGTCACTGAAGTGTGCATATGCCACTGGAGCAAAGAGTCCTTGGGTGAACATTGAAAAAAGTATAACTGCAAGGAGACTCACAAGGTAAGGTATATACTACCAAATCTTCCCCCAACCAACCCTCGGAGTTCCACATAACTCAACCACGTGTTCTCAGACTCACAGCAACAGGCAGAATCCCACCTCAAATATCAGAAAATTTGTACTTGGTTTCAACAGGAGAGAAGCGAGCATAAATTTTTAATACATTTGAAAAAATGACATCAAAAAGCAAAGTAACAAGAAGAAATGTAAATTCCAAATACACTAACAAAGACATCATATCCAAGATTACCGGGCAAGGATATTTATCCATAAGCCCCCCAACATACGTAAAAAAAAGTGGACCAATTATTTCAACACAGGCAACCAAAAAGAAACATTAAAAGAGTGAGACATAAAAAGAAACATTAAACGACAGAGACAAAGAATCAGCAAAAAAGTCAATGCATAATGCCACCATATATATGAGATTATGAGATCCAATCTTAAGAAAGAAGAATACAAGGGCAAAAGTTGTATTTTTATGATTGTTTTTTCACAATTAAATTTATTTGGTGCATATAAATATTACCTAACACTAAGCAACTGGGAGGACAGATACATGAATACAACAACAAACCCAGTCTTCCCCACTCATAGCGGGGTCTGGGAGGCCGAAGTGTACGCACCCTTTCATCAACTAGGTTGAGAGGACAGATACATAAATTATAATAATAAAGTGGGAAGACAACAAGAGAACAGAAGCCTTTCGGGCAGGCATGAATACCATCTACAAAATAGGTTAAAGGAGCTAAAATGCAGTTTTACCTGGTCACATGTGACATACATCCTCGGAAGAGTTCTTGAACAACAGTCTGCGCTTTAGGAACTTTTGAGTGGCTCAAACATCGCTCAAGCAAGGAAAGAAGCAAAGTAAGAAACTCGTTGCTATCCTGCTGTACACCATTATCCAGCTCAAGAGTCTTTATAAAAGGAGCGGAATCTGTAACAGACAGTTTACTCCTTTGCAACTGTGCAAAGAGACGTGCCAGTTGATCCAACACCGGCTGCTCTTTTAAGACCTCAGGTTCAACTGAAAAGATACGGCCACGAAATGCCCTGTTCATGTAAAGGAACTGAAGTATGCTATTGGCATAGCAAGTTGCACCTAGATTAGTCAAACCAGCTGGGGATTCGATGGATTCTCTAAGATCATCCGATGGATCAAGCCCAAGTAAACCAACTATCTCGGACATCTTTTGCCATAGTCCTGTTTTACGACTCCCATTTGGGGGTGGAATAAGCCCGCAAAAACAATTTGGATTATCCTTCGTGTTCACCCGACAACCTTGACAGACTGTCTTTCGTACATTATAAAGTTGATCAACATCATCTTTGACCACACTACCCCGGGTGTGGATTCTCCTAAACGGCATCCATACAACACACGAGTTGTATTTAGAATAACAACCACAGAAAGAAAAACTATGCAAGAAAAAATTATTTGAAGCTCCAAAAACAAAATTTTGCAGAAATAGATGGTAGCTCTTTACCTATAGACCTCAGACCTCACATCTATTTCATCCTCAGGCCGATGCCTTTTATTCTTATTACGAGTAGTTGGTCGACTCATAGGATGAGGCAATGAGTGACCGAAAAATTCAACACCTTAAGCAGCAGTTGTGTGGTTCAACTGAAAAAAAAAATCAATGAGCAATTGCAATGCAACGACTGTAGAAGTAAACAGCAGTAATGGATCCCAAATATTAGATTCCGCCACTAAACAAGGCCTCCATACAAACATTCAAACTGAAGATGACCGACAACCATGAGAAAAAACAGCAGTAAGCCTGATTCTATTCATCGGACAAAATACAGTAATTTCCAAAACAAAGAATTGTTCAAAATATAAACCAGAAGAACTTTTTAAAATATGCATATATACAGGGAAAACCATACGCCAGAACTCGCCGTCACTACCCAAGAACCCTATTCAAACAAAAACCCGAGGAAACAACATGAAAATGGTATAGCATAAAACGAAAAAAATGGGGCTTTTCATACTTCTCATGAATTAAAATACATCAAACTTAATTATACATTTCAAATACTGAAAATCACTCAGTCAGCCACAAAATACCTCCTAGATGTAGAAAGAAATCAAGATCGAAATGCGGGAAGAAAAGGAAGCAAAACATACAAGTACTGCTTCAAAAGCCAATGTTTATGAGTGTATTTTGTTACAAAGTTTAATTCAAAAGGTGGAATAGGTATGTTCCAAGTCCTAGTTGTCCTAAAAAACAGAAATTCAACCCCTATTCTTGATCTTCTTCTCCCTTCCCCTATTCCCCTACATTGAAATGAGAGAAAGAGCTAGGAGTTGTGAAGAAGACCCAAAGTCTTAATAATTTATGATTTATAAATTTATAAATTTAATAAATCAAATAGGAAACAAGAGAGCACTCCCCACTGCACATGGTACTCTAGAAGCTTCATTACTCATATGATCTATATGATTCTCAAAAACTATAAAATGTGTGACAATTATATCTATAAGGCCCTGTTTGGTATGAATGTAGTAATCCGAATGGGAATGGAAATCGAAATCGGAATCAAAAATTGGAATCAGGGATTACCGAAGCATGTTGTTTGGTATTGTATATTGGAATGAGCCGTTAAAATACACAAATTCCCCAACAAAAATCAAAAATCACACAGAACCCAAATCACCCAAATCATACCACCCTAATTCAAAATCTCAACGAGGGAGGGCTGGGCGGTGGTCGATTGCAGTTTGGAGGGTGGTGCGATGCCCCCAGGAGGACGACGATGGCGGGCGGTTGCAACGAGGAGCGAGGGCAGTCGCGCGGGGGAGGGGGGGGAGAGAGCCAGAGAGAGGACTGCAGCGCGAGGAGGGCGAGGGCTGGGCAAGCAGGAGGAAGTGCGAGGGCGAGGGTTGGGCAGATCTGGAAGACAGGGGTGTTTTTTGGGCGTCGTTTCTGTTTCAATTTTAACTAGTACAATACCCGCGCCATGACGCGATTTTGTAAAAAATATAAAACAATTAATATTATAAAATATTAATAAAAGTTAGGATAAAAATCATAAAAATAATTACTATAAAAGTATCACGGAAATAATTTTATATATTTTTTAAAAAAAAACTCATTTAAATTAGCATATATAAAAATTTATAGAAATTTTAAATCACTCTTATTGGTTAGAAAAATAATAAAAACATTGTAACTTTTAAAAAAAATATATCATTGTAAATTTGGTATTAAGAATATATATGGATAGTTAGAAAATGTGTTAAAAATAAAAGAAAAAAATAATTTAAAGAGATAAATGAAAGAAGAAGAAATAATTAAAGGAAAAATATTTGATTGGTTTAAATAGCTAATTAAAAACACGGCAAGGATAACATAGGCTAAAACTCTTATGTTTTAAGAATAAATATATAGATATAGGTATAGATATAAAGATTTACATATAGATTAATAGTAGGCATTAGATTGCATTCAAAAAAAAATATTAGATATTTTAATTACTATAATATATATCATGTAATTAATATATAATGAAATAATACTATATAGTTCATATAGTTAATATTACCTTTACTAAAAAAAAGTTTTGAATTAATCCCATTGGTTAAAAATATATTAAGAGATGATATTATGTTAATAATGTGTAAATAATATTAGATAGTTTAATTACCATAATTAAATTATATTGTGGAAATAATACCTTACAAAAATAACTTTGTGTGAGGGGACGACACGTGGCATAGGTGCTTTGGTTTTAATTAATATATCGATGGTTAAAAATATATTATGAGATGATATTATGTTAATAATGTGTAAATAATACTCCCTCCGTTCGGCAAAACTTGTCATTTTAGCTTATTTCACAAGTTTTAAGGCAAGTAACAAATGTACTAATTTACCCTCAATTATTACCCTCCTTTTTTACTTTATCGAAAACTACAACTAACAAACCATCAATCATATCAAGGGCATTTTTGTAAAGTGAAGGGCAAAATACCTACAATGACAAGTTTTTTTGAACAAAAATAACACCCTAAAATGACAAGTTTTTCCGAACGGAGGGAGTATTAGATAGTTTAATTACCATAATTAAATTATATTGTGGAAATAATACCTTAAAAAAATAACTTTGTGTGAGGGGAAGACACGTGGCATAGGTGCTTTGGTTTTAATTAATATATAGATGGTTAAAAATATATTATGAGATGATATTATGTTAATAATGTGTAAATAATATTAGATAGTTTAATTAACATAATTAAATGATATTGTGTAAATAATACCTTACAAAAATAACTTTGCGTGAGGGGACGACACGTGGCATAGGTGCTTTGGTTTTAATTAATATATAGATAGTTTAATTACCATAATTAAATGATATTGTGTAAATAATACCTTACAAAAATAATTTTGCGTGAGGGGACGACACGTGGCATAGGTGCTTTGGTTTTAATTAATATATAGATTTCAACTGGTTTTATTACTTACCCATTGTGCGATTTGAATTAATATAAATTACTACTCTAAATAAAGTAAATATATAATCTTCAATTGTATTATTTTTTATAATGTAAATATATGTTTGAGTCTAAATTAATCATGTTTATTTTCTTATTAAAAAATGGTTAAAATATATTTTTATCTTGAGTCTAGACTTTATATTTTTTAATAAAAAAATATTAAATGATAAAAATGTTTACGTATTAAATCCAAACGAAAGGAATATTACATAAATTTCATATGTAAATTCAATCCATTTTTATTTTTATTTATAAAAAATAAATATAAATATTGATAATATTTATAAAAAATATTATCAAAATACAACTAAGTAAGATATAATAATAACTTATTAATTGATTTAATATTTGATAGATTATTTGATCTAAAAAGATAAGTTTTCTAACTAATTAAGATATAAGGTTGAATCTATTATCTATCTATTATATATTATATATCTATAATAAAGAAGAAGTCGGCTAAGACACATGGCGCTTTCTCCTTAATCGTAGTCGTATGAGTCAATCACAATTTTTTGAAATATTCAATATATGCATAAGATAATCAATATATGCATGAACCAATCATAAATTTTTGAAATAATCAATACCATATGCATAAGATAAAATTTTATTTATCTAATCAATATATCTATATATGCATAAGATAGATAAAAAAAATTTATTCTAACTCTATTTAATTTATATATCTATATATGCATAAGATAAAATTTGACACAATTCCATTAGATATAGATATTAGTCGTATGAATCAATCATAAATTTTTGAAATAATTAATATATGCATAAGATAAAATTTTATTCTAACTCTATCTAATCAATATATCTATATGTCCATAAGATAAAATTTGACCCAATTTGATTAGATATGGATATATTTTTAGAAGATATTAACTAATATATCTATCTATCTATTACGGAGTATATATTAGTATATTATATTTATATATCTATTATCTATTATATATAATAAAGGAGAAGTCGGCTGAGACACATGACAGATCCTTTTTAATCGTAGGTGTATGAACCAATCACAATTTTTTAAAATAATTAATATATGCATAAGATAAAATTTTATTCTAGCTCTATTTAGGGTGTGTTTGGTAACTGGAGCTGAATGGGTAGCTGAAGCTGAATAGGAAGCTGAATGGGTAGCTGAAGCTAAACGATTTATTATTTTATTGTGTAAAATATGTTAAATTAAGCCAGTAATATGTTTGGTAACCTTAGCTGAATGGGTAGCTGATAAAACTAGCCGATAAAATAGGAGATTTGTGTATATAAAAGGAAAAGCTCCGAAAAGCTTGGGTGGGTAGCTGGTGGGAATTCCATCCCAAAACGCTAATTAACAAATAATGTTAGCTTTATTTCATTTAAAACTATATAATATTAAAACAAAAAGCTCCAAAACGCTATATGTGTTGCCAAACACACCCTTAATCAATATGTCTATATATCCATAAGATAAAATTTGACCCAATTTCATTAGATATGGATATTAGTCGTGTGAACCAACCACAAATTTTTGAAATAATAAATATATGTATAAGATAAAATTTTATTCTAACTCTATTTAATAATTAATATATCTATATATGCATAAGATAAAATTTGACCCAATTTGATTAGATATGGATATATTTTTATAAGATATTAACCAATATTAAATACTATTATATAAGATAAGATTTAAAATATCTATCTATCTATTATATATAATAAAAGAGAAGTTGCATGAGACACATGTCGGCTTCTCCTTAATATTAATCGTATGAACCAACCACAAATTTTTAAAATAATCAATATATGTATAAGATAAAATTTTATTCTTACTCTATTTAATCAATATATCTATATATGCATATAGACCTGTCAAACGGGTCATTCGGGTCGGGTTCGGGTCGGGTCACTTCGGGTTCCGGGTAAAACAGGTCTCGGGTATATCCGGGTTGACTCGAACCCGGATTTGACCGGATTTCAGGTCATTTCGGGTCGATTTCGGGTTTTTAATTTTAATTCTTTGCAATCGAATTTTGCAATAAGCGCGATAAAATAAGAAAAATATTAACATAGAATGTGAAGTAGCAAAGTGCAAAGGGTGCAATAAATCACGTACGTAGTATAAAAATGTTGTATTTTCACTAATAACAAATTCATTACTTTGAAAATATGAAATGGATTCATATTACAATGAAATGGATTCATATTACAATAAAAACCAAGTAAACCAACTAATAGAACTCCGGACAAAGTATTATGTAAGCATCTTCACATAAAGGAAGTCTCTAATTGATGTATTTGTACCTTAATAACTTCCCCAAAGGAATCTGAAATAGCACAAGAGAATGACAAAAATAGTTGGCATTACTTAACCGAATTCCTTCAAAGATTTATCAAAAGCACAGGCATAATTTATTTTATAGACAAGCTTGAGTTGCAAACCTTGTGGCTCGCAATTGGCATGTGATGGGAGACGAGAAGGAAGATGATATTTCCACCCTCCCATAAATCCTGAAGCATGAGTGTATTTGCCACTGTCAAACCTTTGATGATATGCAGCTAGACCAATGCAACTTGGGCGATACAGAATTTTTCAGCTGAACTCCTCCTGATGCAAGAGAGAGCTGCCATTTTTCCAAGTTATGTTCACATCAAAGGAAAGTATACACATCATAAAAGTATATAAAACAACATTTTAACAGATAAATACATGAAGGCACTCTGCACCTGGATTTTGTCAAGTAACACATTATTGTTATTTTTCACAATTATAACTTACATAATGTGGCCATACACACAGAGAAACAAAATCAAATTGAAATCTATTGCATATCAAATGATACATTGACCAAAAGTTCCATGAGAGGATTATGATTAGGCATGGCCACGGGTCAGACCCGGCGGGTCGACGGGTCAGACCCGGCGGGTCGACGGGTTCGACCCGCTGGGTCAAGGGTCGGGGAAGGGTGACCCGAACCCTAACCCGGGAATCCCACAGGTTGGCGGGTTCGGGTTACCCGACGAGTTCCAGGGTCGACAGGTCGACCCGGCGGGTCAAAACCCGTCGGGTATCTGGCGTGTCGACCCGTCGGGTATTATTTTTATAAAATGTAAATAAACGCAGAAAAAAACGTAAATAACTTACTAATGTCCATATTTTAATTGAGAAAGAACACTAAATAGTAAAGTTACAAATATTTGGCCATAGCTAGTTTCTCTGGATGCTTTAATTGGATATGACGACTGAAGTGCCCATATCCTCCTCCATTCGGGTGCTTGAAGACCATCCCGCAGAAGTTACAACTGACGTTGCAACTGTTTTCATCCCTCGGTTGCTTTGTGAACCAACATGTGAAAATAACGGCCCGAACTTGGGTCACACTCAACTGACTCAAGAGCCTGTGTGTTTCTTGTCGCGGGACTTGGACACTGGATTCGCCATCCTCATCATCGTGTCGCGGGCCTGAAACTCTGGATTCGCAATCGCTTGTCCTGCTGCTCATCACGTCGCGGGGCTTAATACAGAGCGTTTTCAGAGTTTGAGATGAGGTGTGAGTAAAATGGGAGGGAGGTGAGGATTATTTATAGCCAAATCAGGAGGCAAAAGAAGAAAGGAGACCGTTGGGCAACGTTCGACCCGGCGGGTCCAACGGTCGACCCGGCGGGTCGAACGTTGGAATGTCGAACGTTGCCCCTTTTTTTAAAATTTTGACGGATGGTTTCGCACTTGAGCAGTTTAGCTTCGTAGCCTGATGGTTTTGTACTACATTTTACAAATATTTAGTTTATTTTATGTCATTATGTCACTCGTAAATTGTAATACGGTTCGAAAATTGAAACCGTGATTACGTGTACATCGACATTCGACACTACACACACTGACATACACATAACATGAGTACATGACACTAACACGAAGTCTCTAATAGTGTGACACACTCACACTTCACACACCCGCACTGCTAGAGCCTAGACTCTAGAGTACTAGACTACCTAGACACATAGTCACCTGACGCCGAGCCCGAACCTCCTTAGATTTGCATCTTGTCGGGATGCTTCCTTGTTATATGAAGCTTTAAATTTCCGTAATCGGCGCCTCTTGTAACCTTGAACTTGTGATCGCAATGACGACAAACCGCTTTGACCTTCCCTAGGTCTAGCTTGACCTTCCCTAGGTCTAGCTCGACCTTGTCGAAATGGTTTTCGAACAAAGGCACGGATTGATCGGACATGATAACGTTATTACGAAAATGAAATGTATGAGTGTAATGACATGAAATGAACAAAGGAGACGAGATTTATAGGCGTATTGGGTTGAACTAGCCGTTGCACAACGGCTAGAAATTTCAAAAAAATAGGTTTGACCCGGCGGGTTGACCCGCCGGGTCAGCGGGTTTTAAAACTCCCGACCCTAACCCGGACCCGCTACCCGGCGACACCCGTCAACCCGTAAACCCGGACTCGTACGACCCGGCGGGTCACGGGTTGACCCGTAACCCGTGGCCACGTGTAATTATGATGAGGCCTCTTTTGAGCCTAAAAGCTGAATTCCTAGAGAAAGGACAAGAAGTATATGTTATATACGACATAATGAAATTAGAAAACATTCCATTTCAAAATTGAGAGTTGTTGTTGTTGTTGTTGTCCATTTCGAAATAGAGTAGTACCTTATTCTCCAAAGGTCGGGCTTCAAAACCATCTCCTGCTTTGCGTATATATCTACAGATTTAGACCTGAACAAGGCATAAACAAGCTATAAGAATAAAACTGACATGTCACTGTACGAGCTTCAAAACCATTTCCTTTCCTTCTCCTTTCCTCCTTCCGCTTAATCAATTGGTTTTCGATCCCCTTCCCTCCTGTTTTGTTTCATTCCTAACTCTAACATTTACAGCAAACCAATGTCTAACTCTATATCATTCTAGTCTAAATGAAGCAATTAACACTTACCACATGGAAATGGAAAACCGACAACAGTAGCTGACCTATGAACATATCTGAATTCTGAACGAAATTGAAAAGAACCGACAAAAGATCTGAATGAAGGTACGAAGCATATGAATTAACACTTACCAAATATCCAGATATGGGCCGAGAGCAGTTACGCAGCAACGACGGCGGTCACAACAAGACGGCGGCTGGTCAGAGGGACGGCGGCGGCGAGGACCTGGGGCAAACGCGGGTAGGCCCGCTCGGCCCGCCCCGCCCGCCCGCATTTGCGAGCGTGCTTGGACATAGGTCAAAGCCCATGCGGGCTGCTAGGCCCGGCCGCGGGCGCAGGCGTGGACAGAGCAATGAACCCGTTGCGGGACCCGCCTTTTTTATTAAAATTAATATATAATTATATATGTAATAAATAATATTTATATTAATTATTCAATTAAAAAAAAACAGTAACGTAAAATATTCTACAGTGTTGTTGTATGTAGGATATATATATATATATATATATATATATATATATATATACATGCACACTGTACGTGCAGTGTATATGTATATACACTTCATTTCATATCTTTGTGTGTATATATATATATATATATATATATATATATATATATATATATATATATATATATATATATATATATATATATATATAGTGTAGTGTATGGATCATTTGTACACAGCCCTTAAAGTGTACTTTGTTCACAAATATTATTCGGTGAAATGTGAAACATTATTCGGTGAAATTTGAAGCATTATTCGGTGAAATGTGAAACATTCTACCGAATACTGTTATGTTTTCTTTTTCCTTTCAGTTCAGATGAAAACGTTCCAATTCCACTGAATAATTTATAACATAACAGTATTCGGTAGAATGATGCTTCAAATTTAACCGAATAATGTTTCACATTTCACCGAATAATATTTGTGAACAAGGTACACTTTAAGGGGTGTGTACACCCGAACCACACCCTATATATATATATATCCCGCATAATTTTTGCGGGACGGGATTCACTATTTTTTTCCAAATCCCACCGGAATCGGGATGAAACCAAGACGGGCTCGAAATTTGTATTCACCCCTAGTTTTTTTTTGCCCCGCATTCGCGAACGGGTTTGGACACGACTTCCAACCCGTTAAGCGGGCTTAGCCCGGCCCGCGCCCGCAAAAGCGGGTCAACTTTTCGGGTAAAGCCCGACCCAAGCCCGGCCCGTGCCCGCATTTGCCCGGGTCTAACTACCTTTTCATATGTTGTCAATAAAATATAAATTCATACAAATTCGAGAAAGTATAGCTTTTCATATGTTGTTTCAACTAATATACACTAGCAATGAGTAAGGAGTAAGACCCAGAGTAAGGAGAAATCAGCTTTTATTTTAATTAAGTATAATTCATTCAGATTTGAGAAATTAGAAGTATGAAAGAAATTAATTAATTGAATAAACAGGTTTTATTATCAAATTTAATTAAATTAAAAAAATCGCACGCAGTGCGGTTACTGAACTAGTTTTCGCTATAAATGAACATATTTTTAGAAGATAATAACTTTATCAATATATTACATGGTCATACTAATCAAATAACTTTATCAATAACTTTATCAATATGAACATATTTTTAGAAGATAAAAGGTTTTGGGTAAATTGAAATAATACATAGCCGTGTAAAGGTTATCAACTCATGGAATTCAATTTTTGTTAATATATTTTCCCCAATTTTTCAGCTATGCATATAATTTTGGAATAGTTTAATCATATTTTTTTATGGAAGATCTATCGCTTTTGTGGATAAAGAAATAAAATTTTCTTATCTTGAAGGTATTGATATATTTATGAGATATATTTTTTTAATTTTATGCATACATAATTATGGATAGATTTTTAGATTTTAACCTATATATAATTTAGATTGTTAATGTTCTTTTCGGTGTTGTTATTACAAGTTATTTAATGACTTTCTTTACGATTTAATTTCTTGGTAAGCTTTTTAAAATAACGTGTTGATTGGTTATAAGGTCTGTTATTTAATTTGTTGTCTTTTATATTGTCAATAAAGTATAAAGTCATTCAGATTTGAGAAATTAGCTTTTCACATGTTGTTTCCACTAATATATACTATCAAGGAGTAAAGACTATTATGCAAGCTATCAACAATTGTAAAAATGCTTATATTCTTATATTTTTTATTGTGTCTTTATTTAAACTATTTTTTAATTATTATGTCTCTATTCCATAGGTTGTGTGCTGAAAAGTTTGATGTGAGGAATCCTTAATTTATGGCCTTAATATCATATTATCATATATACTAAGTCGGAAAAACATTTCCGAGTAAACCAACAATCCCACAAAATACAAGGTGTCAGGGCGGAGCCGGATCAAAACATGTTTATTATATGGTTAATCTACTACACATTTATATGGTCAAGTGTCAAGTCATTTTCAATTATTCGCCATGAACATCTCACGCCTAACAGCACATAACATTAGGTAGGATCATGCATATATATACCTAAAAAAAATAAAGCGGGCATAGGATCAGATCGAAGCCCGCATAACTGCACCCCACATATAAGCACACACATACGTTAAGCCTAATATCATGCTTCTAATGCAGGATAAAAATATTAACACACAAGACATGCTCGCAGTTTATATATATGCAGAATAATAAATAGGGCCCTAACACAGAATGTCAAGTGGCATATCCTTCTCCTACCTCCACCCCCTTCCCGATAGGGCGGAGACTTGTCAGCTCATGAATGCATTCCATTTCCAATTCATATATATTATCATCATGCTCGTAAAATAAGGTGTTGTTCATGACTCATATGACTCAGGACAAGACCCGATGAGACTGGGCTATCCTATGACCCTAGCAACGACTCTAGTTAACTTCAAAGATAACGGTCGTTCTGTTTACAAATGCATAAAGAATAAGTATGCTCATACGTTAATGCAACCTAGCATGATACTGCATGGCATGCTATTATGAAATGCAGCACCTAGTACATCATGCACATATAAGCAGGGATAGGTCTGATCAATCTGAGTAAGCCCCGAGGGAACTTACCTAGCGGTGCAGAACAGCATTGTAGCAATCATATAGTTCAAAGTCACCTAATTACACTACAACAATTAAGGCTTTATATAGCAGTTCAAAACCGCCACAATAGGCATGAAAACCGCTACCTAAACCCTATTGTGGCGGATTTTACCCATATCATTAGGTCGCGTTGCATTAGACCTATTGTGGCAGTTTTTTAGCATAATGAAGCGGTTTTTTATGGACACCAATAACCGCTACAATAGGTAAAATAACCGCCACAATATTATCCTAATGAAGCGGTTTTTAATAACGTATTGTGGCACTTTACATAGCTATTGTAGCGGTTTATATAGCTATTGTGGCGCTTTATTAGGCTATAGCGGCGGTTTATGTATCTATTGTGGCAGTTTTTTTTCCTAATGTGGCGGTTTTTTTATTTTCCAAAATAAAAAAAACATACAAAATCAGTGTTTTTAGCCCGGATTCTCTAGATCCGGGCTAAAATGTTCTACATTTTTATAAAAAATTAATAGAATGCACCCAATTCTTGGGTGCATTCTATGAAAATCAAAAGCACTCGTTATCTTCTCCTTGCTCAATGCCAACATGAGCTATTATCCAACCTGAAAACTGTTGATGACATCAAATACATAATATAATGAATGGATAACTTAAATTTAAAAGATACCACAAACACCAATTCTTGATCAATCTTGCAAAGACAAAGATAGTCTCATAATGGAATATTATTCACTGCACTAATGAAAAAACTAAGCAAAAAAAAACATGTATCAGCATCACACATGCTCTAGCAAGTAACAACTACATTGAGAAGTATTAAAAATCTCCAAAAGCTGAAAATATATACAAGTCTCGCATATTAAGAGGGCATTGACTCATAAATGATACTTTTGCACCAAACGCATGACTTTCCATAACCACATTTACAAGTCTCGCATCACCAGGACAAACAGAGTACCTGTACATGATTAGAACATTTCCAGGCTGAATCAAGGGCATTAAGTATATGTACCTAGTAACATACGAAGTATCACTTACCAATATCTCATGCATTAGTATTATAGATCTGTTGGTGATTCATTTTGCAGAATCACAAACTGGAAGAAAGGAAAAACAAGGAAACAATCACGAAGTGGCTAACCAAAGTACAAGCCTCAATTGAGAAAAGAAGGAAGCAACACCAGAAGCACAAACTAAAAAGAGAATCAAAAGCCCTAAATTCCAACCAAAACCCTCAAATTTACGAGAAATATGTTAAATTGTCTCAGAAGCTTAAAACATGAGAGAATACTTAAATTTACTTAAAACATGAGTCATACTACATGAACCTTCATGCTCACCCATTTAGAGGGATTTTGGGTCATTATTTGCCAATTCTTATTTCTAAGGTATCCTAACCCTAAGCAGAAATAGAGGATCAGTCACACCTTTAACCTTATTACATATATGCTAACTCATACTAAAAAAATAGAGGATCAGTCACACCTTTAACCTTCTTTGGAAATCGAATTCGACCAGCAACTAGTCAAGTGCATGCACATCCATTCAGGTAAACTAGAACGATCTTTACTCATAAAAAAATTACATATATACACATCCATTCATATCGACAGGAATGAAATTGAAATCTGCTATCCTTTTCTGAATCTCGGATTACCTTGTAGTTTCCCCTTTTCAGAAACATCCCTGAACTTTTACGCACCTTGTAGACAAGCATAACACAATGTCAAATTATCACCAAGTTTTCAATCAAGTGCTATATGACTTAATATGTATAGGCCAATATATTAATTAGAATGCCAAAATACTTTTCTCTTTCATTCAGGATGTGCATAATAGAATCTATTAATCACTGTTAGCTTTCACTAATGTGGCTGTCGTTTGGGATGTATCTAGTTCTGTAGTAAAAATCACTAGAAACAAGTTGCTTCAGATGATAGCACTCTCCCTCCTTGAAAGTGTGTACACTGTACATATTGTATATAATTATCCTTTTCGATGAATTTTTTTTCCTGCTTATTTGTTATAGAAAAAGAGCTTATTTGCAAGATCTCTAGGATCACTATGATAATTAGGCAATATACCACTTGATTTAGTTTTTATATGCTTTCACTAATATCACTGTGATAATTAGGCAATATACCATTTGATTTAGATTGTATATGCTTTCACTAAATTGTCACTAATATCACTGTGTTTTTGCAGTCATGGATGCTGAATGCCATATTTATTATTCTTGTTCCCTCTCTTTTCTCTTTGTGCATGAAGTTCTGCATACAAACTAATGCATCCAGATTCCCTATGTCATTTCAGATACTTGATGTTGTCTTATATATATGACATTCAGTACGTGCATATACATGACTCTCATTTTAATTTGTTATCCTCTCATCTAAGTTGAATCTAACATGAAAAAAGAAGGGCATATTTTGCATTTACACATAACTAGTAAATAGTAATTGATAGATTAAAAATGGAAAGGAAAAGGAAATTACTAGTTACCGACATAATTGTACATCCTGTAAATGAGATCCTCTTCTTGCTCGGTCATGTCTATGCACTCCCCATTCTATGCTACTCACCTCTGCCACAAAACAAACACCGAATAAACATCAACTAGACTATTGAGTGGTTCGATCATCTTCTTATTTACTATAAAGACATCAAGTGAGTGTGCTATCACAACAAGATGAGACCCACATAATAGGTAGAAGATAATCATAATACCAAAAGAGGGTTTGATTGTTCATTGTTAGATGGAAAAGATTTTGAACATGTAAGTAGGGCAATCGTAAAAGAACAAAAATTTCCAACCACCTGTTGACATTTGTAATGACCTAGATTTTAAAATAAATATTTTTATAATTATAAATTTTTTTTTCAATAAAAATTTATTCAATTTCCGAGACTCCGAAAATTTCAAAAATCTCCGTTCTCGAGCCACTAACTAATTTAAATTCTTTCGAGCAATTCCGACATAAACTTGTGACTCAAATTTGAAAACGAATAATTCCGCTTTATTTTTCCAAGGCTTAAAAATATTTTCGGCTTTCGTTATTTATTTCGGATTCGATTAATTATTTTAAAACGTGTCGGATTAAGGTCGGAAAGCGGATTTCGGGATTTATTACCGGGTATAATAGTTGACTTTCACCCTTAGCCACTCTAAACCCCTACCACTAGCTAGGTAGTTCCCCCTTTCCCACACAATACCAGCTGCCCATCACCTCTAGCCCTCACCTACACCTTCCCTCCCTCTCTCTTCCAAATTCTGCAGCCCTCCCTCTCCCTATTCTAGCTAAAACCCATACCTTTTATTTTCCTCAACCCATCCTATCACACATGTTCATTTGTTCACCCTCACCTAGTCCTATTCCCTATTTCATCACCACCATCACCTGTTCACTTTGTCGAAGGCAGGAGGCCGGAGCTACCCCTCCTTCATACAAACCCCATGGGCAGCCACCCCCTCTCTCCATTTTCCTTCTCCTTCGAAGCCCCCCTAACTCCCTCTATTTTTCGAAGACCCACCGAGCCACCATTCTTGGAGCTGCACCTCACCCCAACTGAGCCTCCCTCGACGTCGACCATCAAGGAGCCCCAGGAGCTGCTAAGAAGGTCGCCGGAGCCGCCCCTCACGCAGAGCGCTGATCCTCGTCCTCCATTGTCCTGTTTCGTTTGCATTTGGTAAACCCCCCCCCCCCCCCTCGATCCTCTCTTCTTTGCCTTCAAACATCCTCAGACTATGCATTTAATTACTTCTACTCCGTCCTAGGCCACAGCAAGCTCCTTCCTTATCGTCGAGCTTGAAGTCCGAAATCGAGGTCTCGACGTCGTTCCTTGAAATCGCTCGGTGAATCCTCTTCTCCTTCCTCCTTTCCTTATTGTGTTGGAACCTTTGTGTGTGGTTTAGGATCGGGAGGATATGTTGTTTAGCTGGGAATCGGTGTCGGGTCGGACAGAGGTCCGGCAAGGCTGATCTTCTTCTTCCTTTTATCCTCTGTTTTCGATCGAACAGGGGCTGTGCATTGGGAGGGAGACGGGTTCAGCCAGACCCGGTCCACCTCTTTCTTTTCTTATTTTGTCTGGTCCGGTTCATCTCTTTTTGGTTCATTTAAAAGCTGAACGGGTTTGGGCCTGGGGCTGGGCTCGGGTCCGGATTTGGTAACGGGTTAGAGATTGGGCCTTTTGGGTTGGTTGTTTTATTTTAAGAGTTGTTGTTTAATTATGTTATGTTATATGGTATGGTTAGTATTTAATTATTATTATTATTATTATTATTATTATTATTATTATTATTATTATTACATAATTGTAAGATTTTGAGATAATTAAAAATTCTGGGAAATTAAATAATATATATATATTATGAATGATTGTAGATAGATTATTTGGGAAATATTATGATGTTATAGGGTGATTTTAAAATGTGTTAAAGTGATATATATATATATATTAATGTTAAATTTATAAATGTGGTTATTAGAAAATGAAATGATTTAGTGATTTAATTGATTTAAATATCTCTTGATTAATTACTTAAAAAGTTATTTTGAAGCCTTCTAAAATGTCTTTGAAATGGTTCTTGGAGTTGGGGATTTATCAAACCTTAAGATGATGATTTTAAAATGAAGTAAGTTATGCTGGATTATTTTAATGGTATGATTTTATGAATTGGTCAAAAGTTTAATGATTATAAATGGGATTGGCTTGATACGATTTTTGAAAGAATTGATTGACTATGGAATTGACTTCCTTGAGATTTAATGATTTGAGAGACTTTGGAACTAATTTACTTGAGTTGACTTGATGAATTGATTATGAACTTTACTTATTAAATTATGTGAGTTAAGATATGAATATGAGTTGGTTTCAACATCGTATGTATATTCGTATGGGTTGACTTAACTTGAGACTTAAAAGTTTTGGGAAGCTTTGGGAAAGTGACTTACTTGATCTAACTTAGTGAAATACTTGATGGATCATACTTGAGAACTACGTGAATTATGTTGTAGAATGAATATGTTGCAAGCATGATGTGTTATATGTTATGACAAAGAATGAAATGCTATATGATGATGGATGAGATATATATGAGATGATATATGAGATATGAGGAGATGAGGTGGTCAGTTATGAAATTGAGTTGAGATGGTTAACGTATATGAGTTATGTGTGTCTTGTGTGTGTTATTGATATGGCTTGTGAAAGTTAGACTTATACTTATTATGTTATTTATTGAATTACTAGGTGATCTCTGATCTGTTTGGACTTGCTATGACCTTGGTGTTTCCTTGGATTCTGCGCTTCTTCAGGTAAGTCCTCCGGGGCTTACTCAAGTTAGAACCTCATGCCTGATGTGTCATATAGTGTGTAGGTGTTGCATCCTGCATATTCATGTAGTATCATGCTTAGGTTGCACAAATTAATCGAGCATCCGTATTCTCTTTGCGTATGGTAGAACGACCGTTAAATTGTGAGTCCTAGAGTCATTTGCTAGGGTCATAGGACGGTCTAGTCCCATCGGGCTTAGTCCTCATCGAGTCAGACTGTTAAATTGACGAGCATGACTATTGATACGATTGATGATGTTATGATATTGAACGCGACCGGTTCCCGCACTAACGAGCATGGGTGCGGGAGTATAAAACGCGGTCGGTTCCTGCACTAACGAGCATGGGTGCGGGAGTAGGAGAGGGACATGCCACTTGGCATTCTATGCGGGATCCCATTTAATCGCTTCCTGCATATATATAAACTGTTAGCATGCTTGTGTGTTTAATATTTCTGCACTGCATTAGAGCATCCTTTATCTAGGTATAGGCATATTATATGTCCTCAGCGAGGTCTTCAGGGCCCGCATGAGTGGCTCGACCTTGACTTCGTGGTTAGTTTCAGGTACCCATACCCTTTCTTGATCGTGTGCTGTTGTGGCGGGGGATATTTTATGGCGCAGTGAGAGGGAGAGAAAGACCGACTTGAACTCCACACTTTTGCTGCTTATTTTCCTCGTGTTTGGTTTTGACCCGGCCATGCCATGACAATTTGTATTATGATATCTCCTTCTTTATACTTTCAAACTTAAAATGTTTTGAGCGACTTAGGTAAGTAGGATAGGTTCGGGGGACATAATGGCCCTATCGCGAATTTAGGGTGCGAAATCCCTTCTTTGAGCATTAAAAACTTTATTTTACAACTCAACCCATACTCGAATTGCAAGATCCGAACGAAGGTATTCAATCCTTCGAAACGTAACCCGAATATTTATATTTGGGCCGTTACAACATTAATTAAAAGCTAATGAAGGATAGGTGTGTTTGTGATATAGGAATCCATGAGGTGGAAAGATGGAAACCAACATACCATTAATATGGAGAAGTTTTCTATTTTAAACTAGCCCAATAGCTGAGACTTCGAAGGAATTAATGCTTGCGGTGCTGAAAACGAGCAAGTATAATTGACTAAATATTCCACAATATTTTGTCAACCACCCAAACTAACTTGAAAAGACATAGATGACAGTGGTATACCCACGTATCCTAGGCATGAATCAAAACAATTCAATCTGTATAGAACTAAGTAATTACTTGTGCACTTAGCAACATCCAGCACACCATACATTTGTAAGTTACTAAATCCTACAAAACAAGTAATTCTCTAACCTCGTCATTGAAATTCACACGAAGAGATAACTAATAGAAACGAGTTACAAAGGACAAAGTACTAGTGATGATTTGACAATTCAGCATCTATAATATATCCATATGCATATATATCATATGACATGTACATGTTCCTAGGTCCTAAAGTGAAACTTCAACTTATAACCACAAACATATTCTCCAACCTCATCATTGAAATTGTTGTTGCAGGCACATCAGCTCATCAACTTATAACCACAAACATACACTAATAACCACAAAGTGAAACTTCAAATGACAACTTAAATTCTCAAAGCAGAATTTGACATTAAACAACTGCTTTCATAAACTTATTAAAACATCTACTTTACGAATCCTGATTTATTCTGTAAAAATTATGTATTGGCCTTTTATTCGTTTGGAGATTGTCCAAGTGATAGAACTCAAAAATCATTAACCAATAATTCATGAAAATTGCTCAAAGTAGGTGTCGCAGAATCTATACACTATTTCCATTCAATTCATCAAATATTACTGGACCTTTAAAAATTATGAAACTAGTGCCAAACGTTTCTAAACTTCCGAAAATAACTTTTCTCAAAAGCCCTAATCCAGATTCGAATCCCACAATTCCCGGTATCCAAAACAACACAACGGCATGAAGCTGACAGATTTTGAACACTCTTCAATTAGGTTTTAACACACACTTTAACAACTAATCAAGAATAAAACACCCATTCTTAACCATCAAAGTCATTAAAAAAAACCCTAAAACCAATATTATCACCAAATTTGATCTAAAAAAGGCACATACATCCCAATCCTAAGTTCATAAACAAGGTCAAAACTTACCGAGATGAGATCGATCGATCTATGGCTTGTCTTCGCTAGTGGATTCATCAAATAATTAGTGGTGTGACAGAACTTATCCGAATGCAGGCTCAAGGCAACCAATTTCTTTCCGCCTGTGTCATCGTCGAACTTGGTCAAACGAGCACATCCTAAACTCTAACACAAACTCTAAAATCCAGACAAATGATTGAGAAAGAAGAACAAGAGAAGAAGAAGAAGAGAATCCCTCACCTAATAACCCAAACTTCGTCGGCTCTAGTCAAATCGAACAAGAGAGCTCGTTGGCAAAAAGAAAGTAGATCTGGGAAGCTTCAACTACGGAATGGAAGAATAGATCTGATAGCAGAAGCTAGATTCGAGATCGAAGAGGGAAGAAAGAGCTATGGAACATATCTAAATATTTGCATAAAGAGGAACAACAAATCTCTTTTGCCCTCTTTCTCTCGTATAGAACTAGGGGTTTTTTTTAAACAAAGAAAAACAATCCAATGTAAGGCGTAAACCCCTTAAAACATTTTAAAAAATTTATAAAAAAAACCGCTTCATTAGGGGTGAAAAAAGTGTTTTACTAAAACTGCCTCAATATGTGAAAAAAACGCCACAATAGAGTATTTAAAACCGCCACAATAGGTACTATAGTAATCCATGATCAAAACCGGTGCATAAACCGCCACAATAGACTAAACCGCTGCAAAAACCGCTTCAATAGATCAACCACTGCAAGAAAGTGTAACAATAGATCTTAATTGTTGTAGTGTAGTCATAATCGAAGTATAAGTCTATCTATTCAAACATACAAGCACACATGATTTCACATAATTCCACATATCGAAAGTCTCACCATCATATTCCCAATTCCTCCCATCAATCATCATATACCATCTCACATTTCGTATCATAACCTCATATAGCTCATCAAGTACCAACCATGCTCATCATCATAAAAGTTCAACATATAGTAACATCTCATAAGCCATATAACATTGCATGCTTCATAATCATTGATCATATTCATACTCCTATAGCACATCATAATCAATTCATATATACACCATACTTTCATATTTCATCAAGTCAAGATCTCACATAAGACATGATTTAATATAAGTTCATATCATAACATATTAATAACATAACACACATTTATACTCACCTCATCATGTATCATATAATGCTTAAGATCATATCAATAAGCTTGCTTGCATTCATATAGCACATATGATCATAACATTATCTTACTCACATATCATTATCAAGTCATATACTCATATCACAAATCACAATATATCATAGCATATCACAACATATCATAATTACTCAAAGAGTTAGTCCAAGCAAGAGTTTCCCAAGTTAGTCAAGTCCCTCTTCCAAAACAACCCCTTTTTAAAGTAGTTAAAAGGATTTTCCGGCCCTTGAAAACATCTCTCAAATACCTTTTTGAAAACCCAAGTTCATCCATCAAATCATTCATTTCGAAACCCATTTATAACACCTTTGAAGACGTAGCACAAAAATGACACAAAAAATTGAGACAAATGAGGATGCTCACCCAAGGTTCTTCTTCTCATTCGGTTTGCTCTAGAATCTTTATCCGGGGTCCGATTGGGCTCGTTCTTGCATGAGGGTGCCTAGGATTGTTAGAGGGTATTAAAGTGAGTTAGTAGGAGGTAAAAAGAGGGAAAAACAATCCCTTACCATTCCTAAAACCAAAAACAGTGAGTTTGGGTCTTCTAGGGCTTCTCGGGGCTTCCCGGCGCTGTTGGGCACCTTCTTCTGCTTGGAGGATGTCATGGGGGAGGCTTAGGAGGCTGCTGCTACTATCCATTGAGGGGAGGAAGAGAAATAGAGCTCGCTTGGCTTGCTTGAGCTCAAGAAGTGGAATGGGGCTCCTTGTACTTGAAATGGAGGAGGGAGTTGAAGGAGATGGTGTTGTAGGGCTGATGTGGTGGTGTTGTGATGGATGTTTAGCTGCACAAGAAGGAAGAGATAGGACTATTGGGTCTCACGGAAAGAAGGGAGAAAGAAGGATAAAAGAGGGAGCTTTGGGATAAGGCTTTTTGGAGCTTTTTTATTGGGTTTGTGTTTTTGTTTTGTGGTGAGGCAAATGGGACATAAAAATCAGATTTTGTAGAGTCAAGGAGGGCTTGGGGAGAGTGAAATACCCCAAAGTATTTTTGGGTATTTCAGTTTTAATGAAACTCTCTTTATATTACATTAGGTGAAAATAAGTTGGAAATAACTTGTATTAATACGCATAAAATATATGATGAAAAGTTTTAGAATAATTATATTATTCGAAGTAAAATAAAAATAATTTCTTTAAATAAATAAAATTTGCACAAATAATATTTAGATATTATTTATGGGTAAATTAGTGGGTAACTAGTTATATATTTAGGTATAAATATATTTGCTAAGTATATTTATAGGTATAATATACATATATACGGGTATATATAAATATGTATTAAGTATATATATGTGTGTGTCAAGTGGGCCGGCCTCACAACAGCAACTCGACATTCCGAGACGAGCCCAGCAGCGCAGCAAAGCACACGGGAGGAGAGAGAGAATCAGATTTTTATTTACAAATCCTATCTCTAACTAAAGGATAACTAGTGATCTTTGGCTAAATCTTTCCAACCTAAAATCCATATCTTTAGGGGATTTGATTAGGTTAAATCTTAGAGGGAATTACGAGCTTCCCATCCATATCAAACACACGCCATAACTTCCTCTCCATCATCCTCTGTAACCCCATAAACATCAGCCGAAAATCACAAACGACAACTATCTCCGTTCACCCTCGACCACGATTCCGACGATCCCAAGGCCGACGACCACCACCACAGGTCTCCTCCAACACCCAGGAAGCCACCGTGCAAGCCCCGACGCAGCAGCTCACCGAAAAGATGTCGGAAACGGCGTCAGAAGTTTCTGCAGAACAGTGATCGAGAGGCCAACTTCGAAGCATTGCCACTACTACCAAAGTGATTCAAAGCCCTCAAATCCAAATCCACCGTAAACCTTGCAATACCCTCTGTCAAACACTTCTTTTCGTTTCCTCAAATCTGCTCAGGGGTGCTCGTACCATAGCCCCGAAATTGACTGGTGAGCAGTTTTTCTGCATAGCAGAAAAACGTGATTTTGATGAACGTTTCTTTATTCATTCGATTCAGGGGCTGATAATCCTTATAAATCATTTCTTTTCAGATTCATACCATAGCAAGGGATCATAGGCTCGAAACTTGGACGATTCCGAGTCCCGTTTGGGTAAGATCCGCTCTATTCATCGCAATTTATCGAGTTTCGAATAAGTAAACGATGTTTAATCTAACCTACATACTGTTTTGGAACAGTTTACAGCCTGTTTAGCTCCTGAGATTTGGTGGGTACAGAATCGATTGGCTTTTGGGAAAAGCAAGGGTAAGTTTTGTACTTTTTAAAAGTTACGGTGCCGTTTTCGTAATTTCTGAAAAGTTACTAATACCCTAATTAATTCTGTAAAATCTCAGGTCCATTATCAAATTATTTTTCTCAACTACGAATAAGCATTTCGTCAGATTAAGGCAAGTGTTTTGGTTCAATCAGTGCACTTTTGCAAATTTCGTGCCTTTTTCGCAACTATTGTCTTTTTGTGTCTTCTATACATTCCATGCTATGAATTTGTGATAAATATGCAAGTTAGATCAGTTTGTTGCTATTTATCAAATCTGAAATCTCACATAGCATGATAACTCGGGTAATTATAGTTTGATCCCATAATTTGAGAAAATTATATTAAATGCCCGAACTTCCTAAAAAGCATGATTTGTTCATTTTGTTTCCTTCATGCTAGTTAAGTATGGTATGTTATTGGTTTTGAATATCCATGCTTGTCAGTTATTTTATTTTGTGCACTTTATAGATCTAAAGTGTACATTATGCCTTTTGTGGTCACCTAGGATGTAATTGTGGATTGGTACTTATACCGTTTGTATTATTATTATTATTATTATTATCGTCGTTGTTATTATGATGTGTGTCTTAAATAATGGAAAAAGGGTAAAGTCAGGTCAAGGTTCGGTTATACCTTGCTCTATAAACGTCTCATGAGATGCCCCTTCGAAATTGCAAATCTCTCGAATGGGTACATCTACCTATGGGTAGTAGGTCATCCACCCAGTATATGCGGCCGAGGCCAGTATCACTTGTCCTAATGAAATGATAACGTTGTTATAAATGTATTATTATTGTTGTGTTGTATATTATTTTACTAATAGGTGACCCAATTTCAGCAATGTTATATCATATTCTTTCTATAAGACCCGGGGTCTTAAGAGGCGCCAGCCCATGCCACCTAGCCCTCTCAGGTCCGTTGTCCTCACTTGGAGCCTGAAAAGGAAGAGCTCTTATAACATGGGTAGGGCTTGAATCACTTATAAATCACTCCCAACATCCTTATGATATCCGATGTGGGACGGGGGTATTACACTTTCCGTACTCGGAATATGATTCCTTAGGGTCTTCGGATCCGTATCCCATTCAAACACTCGGTCCTGTTGGATCATCCTTTTACTTTATTTTATTTTAATCAAACGAGTCAGGTTCCACATAAATATTTACTCCTAATTCATATTTTAGTCTACAATCACCAATACCCTTTTATGGTCAATGGGTGGTAGACGGAGTCTTGAACATTTTATTTTCTGCTACTTGCTAGTCGTAAAAAGACTAACCGTCCTATTTTTCTCCTTTGGACGGTTGGGGTCCCTGGTTTGCATACTATACCTCAGCCACTAATCCGCAGGTTTAGGTAAACGGTCTTGAGGCGCTGAAGAGTAAAGGAGTCTATTGTTTTTCATTGTTTTATGTTTTGTATTAAGGTGCAACCTTTTCAAATTTATATAATTGAGCTTATTTAATTCCGCTGCAACTATTTAAACATTATTTCCGCTGCTACTACTCCATTGTTTTGGTTATCTTATTTAGACCCTTGTTTTGGGTAACATTGTTTTAGAGTATTATATTATATTTCATATTTAAGTCTTCCGCTTATTTATTGTTTACTTATTATCATCTTGTTTATGGGAGCATGGTTGCATGTCCCTATAAGCCTAAGGCGGTTACGAGGACATTAAAGTCTGAGTAATTGCTGGCGCTGTGACATCCCTTCAGTGTTCTAAGAAGGGGTGTTACAGAGAGGGCATAACGTGATGGGATAAGGAGGGTTGAAGACTCTTTTATTTCCTTGCTTCTTTTGGGGTGAACATGGCAAAAGTAGGGGGAAATGTGAGTGTAGATGCTTAGCCAATTTGGGTAAGGGTGGAAGCTTTATTAAATTCAATTTTTCAGCTCATGTGAGGCTCATAGAGGGATGAGATTCGGTTGGGATAGAGTGAGAATGAGACGAGGATTGTGGTCCCAGAAGCGTTAGTTTGAATTCCCAACGCTAGTTCCCAAAAGTTAGTTTTCCGAATTCTCACTCTCTCTTGCGCTATTAGATTTTGAAAATCCGGGAATCAATCTCGCCATCCCAAGTTAGTTTTCAAATTTTCATTTTAGGTCAGAAATCCGCTCCATGAGTTTTAAATCTGATTTAACGAGTTTTCCCTGCAAATTCCGACTTTAAATTCATTTTTAATTTCCTTTTTCTGAAAATTAGAATTTGAAAATCCGAGCCTTTACACTTCTTACCTTTATTAGAGATATTGTTGTTTAACAGAGCGAATGAACTTGAATCTATTGTAGGATTAACTGTCAGCATAAAATTTCTCACAGCGCCACGTAAATTGACATCTCTATTACCCCATCTTAGTACATGGGTTTCGATTTCATTGCCGACGCACTCGATCGATCCATCAAATTACATCTTCGATAAGGCGATTTCTTCTTGTTCTTTCAAGGATATAAATTTAAATAATTTAATTAGTTGAATAGATGTTAATCAAAAAAAATTATCTAAATTTAGAAAAATGAAAGAATATTAGGGTTTTAGGTTATTTACAAATTTTTTATGTGTTTTTTTAAATATTAAACGCATTAAAAATTATATTACAAAACTGCACAAGGTGCGGGTACTGAACTAGTATTTATATATAAGAATAAGTGAGGCCATTAATTGAGATGAGAAAATTATATTGGTTTATTAATTGATGTGGCTAAAAAATATAACACCATATTAATCCAGAATATGAGACATATACGAATTGCTCTAGAATATGAAACGTATGCAAATTGCATCAGAATCTGTTTTAGACCTCTAGTCTAGTATTTTATATAGATTTTGGATTTTAGATGAATAAATGAAAACGCATTAAAACGTTGAGATTTTGTTAATGGTGTAAATTTGTCCATGACAAACCAAATCAATTATTATAAACAACAATTTTTTCGTCAAATGGATGCGCATCATCGACTTCTGGTGTCGATAACAATGAGATCATCTCCATACATCGATGTTAGCAAGGACTCCACCATCACCGACTCCCGATGTCGAGAAGAATCTCTCTGTAAGATACTCCTGTAAGATTTCGAACATCAAATTAGTCACTCCATTGTCATCGACATCCGGTGTCAACATGCCGTATCACCGGTGTGCTTGTAAGATTCCCCTGCCAAAGTTATAAGATTCTCTAACACCGACATCCGATGTCAGTAAAATTGGTCGACTTTGCCCTATAAATATGGAAGAGCTCGCTACAACCTTCACACAATTCTCCTCCAAAAAACCCTTTCTCCGTAAGTCGAAGTTGGTAGCACCGTCGGGAGATTCCAAAAATGTCAAATTGGAAATTACCGCGTGTTTTGCGACTCCTAGGTGGTTCTAATGGCAACGATGATAGTGAGAGCAGAAGATCGGACCCCCATGCTCAATCAACCGTGGTAGTAAGTTAATATTTAGTATTTGTCGAAAATGTAGAAGTTGAAATTTCTTGAATGAAATTTATGTTGAAATTAGAGATTTTGTAGTTGAAGATGGAAATTAGGGATTAGAAATGTCGAGGTTGAAATTTATTGAATGAAATTTATCTTGAAATTAGAGATTTTGTATTTAAAGATGGAAATTAGGGATTAGAAATGTCGAGGTTGAAATTTCTTGAATGAAATTTATCTTGAAATTAGAGATTTTGTAGTTGAAGATGGAAATTAGGGATTAGAAATATCGATCTTGAAATCTCTTGAATGAAATTTATGCTGAAATAAGAAATATTGTATTTGAAGATGGAAGTTACAGATTAGAAATGTCGATGTTGAAATTTAATGAATGAAATTTATGTTGAAATTAGAGAGGTTGTAGTTGATGATATGGATTAGAAATGTCGAGGTTGAAATGTCTTGAATGAAATTTATGTTGAAATTATAGATTTTGTAGTTGATGATGGAAGTTACGGATTTTTTGATAGATGTGAAATGTGTTGGAAAAAAAATAGAGGGCTTATTATAGTGGTGATTTTCTAGCTCTTTGTATGGTTATTTTGTTTGTTTAGTTGCATGATTTTTGTTTCTTTGTTTGTTGGTACTGTGTCTTACAATTTTTTTTATGGATAGATTAGGTTTGTCAATTTTTTTTGAAGGGGTAAATTTATAGGTAGGTAATATGTAATTACAAAATAGACAAGTCAACAAAGACTTGTTGCAAAATTGGCCTAAGGCCAAGTCACACCCTACACTAATCCGGTGTGTATACCCACTAACCTCTCAAAAAGTATGTATCCACTAGCATCATGTTCGCCTATATCACAAGTCCCCTAAGAATACCTACCACCCCTACGCTTCTCCGTTAGACCGTAAGAGTCTTCGGAGCCATCTAATCTCCTTGGGTGACTTGCCTTTGCACCTCAAGGAGATCCTATACTTACATGACTCAATTACACGACTGGCCCATTGTTTTGGCTCACAACGTTCATTCTTAAATACAATCGCATTCCTATTAAGCCAAGTATAATAGATAAAAGCTAGGAATACCATCGGTTTGGCTTTAAACATTGCCCTCTTCCGCCCTGATGCACTCTCCGACGCGAGCCATTGGATCTACTCAGCCACCCCTCCTCCTCTTCGTGGTAGCTGTATCCAGGTCCAGACAATGTAACGAGCAGCTCCAATTTGCTCACACTCAAACCATAGGTGGATTTCTGACTCTTCGACTTTCTTGCATAATGGACATATTGCAGCATCTGCGCCCTTCCAATGTTTGACAATCCTCCCAGTTTTCAGACTATTTCTCATTGCAACCCAAGTAATGAATGCCCATTTCTTCGAATGAACACCCTTCCATAATACATCCCCCAATCAACGAGCGGGCTTCTCATTCGAATGGCATCATAAATCTTCCAGGTCGACAATGAGTCATTCACCTTCAAGTAAGGTGTAATATCCAGCCCCTCATTAATAATATCTGCAAGTCTCAGCTCATCTCTGACATCCAGTAGACCCTTCCATATCCAAGAGTCACACGTCCTCTTCTCCACCGTCCATATGTTACAATTTTTTAGATGTTTTTCCTGAACCCATCTTGTCCAAATAGAGGTCCTCCGAGTCATTGTATCCCCAAGGAGTGAGGAGAAAACGTTGAGATTACTTGCTTGAAGCTGCTTTATGCCCAGCCCCCCCTTCATCATATGGTTTGGTAACAACCTCCCGAGCTACAACATTATTCTTCTCTGTTGTGTTACCATTCCACAAGAACCTTCTGCATCTTGCTTCCAAGTGGTGGATAACAGCCTTTGGCAGCATAATATCCTGTCCCCAAGAGATAACACCCTCCAGCACAACTTTGATAAGATGTAGTCGCCTAGCATAGGATAGTGACTTCATAGCCCAAGAGTGCAGTTAACATCCACCTTCTCATACAATGCTGTGTACTCAACCACTTTAATCCATCTTGAGTGCAGTGGCGTACAAAGATAAGTGACCGGGAAGCAACCAACATTGTAACCCAGCTGCTGAACAACCCCCAACCTTGCAGATTCCTCCACTCCAGCAACATAGCATGTACTCTTCTGCACATTTATACGCAGCCCTGAAGCCTTAAAGAACTTATCAAGGCATTGTTGAAGAATTCTGACAGACCTAGCATCCGCCCTAGAAAATAGAAGGAGGTCATCGGCAAAGGCTAAGTTAGTGATTTGCAGCTCTTCACATTTAGGATGGAAATTGAAGTCTGGGGTTTTCACAGCTTCCATCAGCGTCCGATTGAGCATCTTCATACAGATCACAAACAAATACGGGGAGAGGGGATCCCCCTGTCTCAGTCCCCTCCTTGCCCCGAAATGGCCTTCAGGAGCTTCGTTAATCAGAATGGAGAATGAAGTGGAGGACAAACATTCCATGATAATGTTAACTAGCTTGGTCGGAAACTCCAGCTCATCCAAAGCAAATTTGACAAAATCCCATCTGACATAATCATATGCTTTTTGCAGATCGACCTTCAAGGTGCATCGAGGCGAAACCCTTTTCATTCCATAGCCATTCACAATTTCATGTGCGGCAGCGCAGTTGTGCGCTATGGACCGTCCAGGTATAAAGGCACCTTGGTTATCCACAATCAGACTAGCCAGCAATGGTTTAATTCTGCTCACAATTATCTTACTCACAACCTTCATTACTGTGTTACAGCACGATATTGGTCTCAAATCCTTCACATAAGTTGGATTTTTAACTTTTGGGATCAACGAAATAAAGGTTGCATTTAGTTGCCTCAACACTCTACCACTCTCAACGATTTCAATCACAGCTCGCACGAAGTCACGACCCAAAATGCCCCAGCATTTCTTGAAAAAGTGACTTCCAAACCCATCCAGCCCCGGCGACTTATTGATTCCAATCGCCCAAAGGGCATCTTTGACCTCCTTCTCAGATGGGAGAGCTTCCAACCCCACTGCGTGATCCCTGGGTACAGAAGCCCCTTCTCTTATACACTCAGTTTTATTGTCTTTTTTCTTGTTTATTGGTAGCTTTTTTGGTTGTTTTCTAGACGTTGTTGGCTTATTTCTTATTCATGTGGTTTTTGCTTTCATTGGGTTTGCTTTTCGTTCTTACCTTCTTCTTGTTCACTCGTTTATTTTTCAGTGTATTTATTCATTTTCAAAATTTATTATCTCCAAACATGCTTAAACAAATCTAGCATAATCAAACCCTGATTGGGTTCGTACTTTGAATGTGGAAAATAACGGGTGGAAATACCCTTAACTGTCATCAATAAACTATGGCCATCGTTGAGACTAACTTCTGAAATCAAGTGAATAATCTCTCAATCTCAAGTCTAAAAACTTGTCTATCAAGCTTAAATTGGAAAGATGAGTAAAATTACAGAGATAAATTATCCAGTTTTGCTAAAAAAAAGATGAGACTATTTTGTAAAAGGAATTCAGATTCAAACGATACATTTGAGATTTTTAGGTTGAGTGAGAACTCTTCCAGTATCCCCTTCAACTCTCGCCACTCCCACCCCCACCCCCTCTCCTCCGTCTCCACCACCCTCCCCTTCCGTCTTTGTCTCTTCAATCTCCCCTCTCCCCCTCCCCGTCTTCTTCCTAGCTACCTCCCTCGCTTCTCTCCCTTACTTGTCTCCCCTCTCTCGCAACATGGACTGAAACTCACTATTGATGACGATGAGTTGTATCCCCATCTTGAGAGGTGTAGAAGATTGGTTGGTCGTTTGCTTTATTTGACTCCGACTCGCCTTGACATTGCATTTATTGTCCAACAATTGAGTCGGTTTGTTTCTTCCCCTCGGCACCCTCACATGAATGTAGCCTTGTATTTGATGTGTTACTTAAAAAGGCTCATTCAATTTGTCTCTGTTCTATTCAACAAGAGCTGATCTTTCTCTCTTAGCATATAGTGATGCCGATTGGGGAGTTGTGCTTAAACTGCTAGATCTTTAAGAAGGTATTGTGTGTTTTTTTGGTGGTGCACTTGTTTCTTGGAAGGCTAAGAAACAAAAGACTGTCTCCAAGTCTACTGCACAGCGAATATAGGAGATTAGAAGCATGCCTGCTACTGCAAGTAAGCTTGTTTGGTTGTATGATCTGCTTGCTGACCTCCATGTTCATGTTACTTTGCCTATCCCCTTGCATTGTGATAACAAAGCAGCTCAAAAACTTGCTGCTAATCCAGCTTTCCATGAGAAACTAAACACATTCGCATTGATGGTCACTTTATCAGTGAAATGGTCCAAAATGGGTTTATTTGAAAAGTTGACGTGCTTTCAAGGTTACAGCTGGGGGTCTATGATAGTGTGACTTAGTCTTTTACTGGTTTCAATAGCTTAGTTGCCGAGTAAGTTAGTTGGTCAAAAAGTTTGTCATAGCAAGGGTAGTTTAGTCTTTTTAGCTTCTTCACAACTTGTATATATATACACATTGTAGTTGGCTCTAACTTTAGTTTCTCCCAAAATATCTTCTCTCACTTTTGGAGCTTGAGAATCTGAGATACCAAATTCTATAGAGATTCTCAGCAGAGTTTATAGTCATCATCTCCCATTAATGTAGCTTAGTTCACCTAATAACAACTTAATAAAACCTTCCCATCTTTATACTACGGTTGCCTTGCACATTACGCAACGGGCAGTATATGAATACCTATCTTCACGGCTTCGATCACCCCATGTTATCATCTATTAGCCATTGTATATCCTTACCTTGTAAATCGAAGATTTGATTCTTATCTTGTATAGAAAGTATATCTCTAAGGAGGAAAGTCTATCATATTGTAACTATATATGTTCATCATCAATCAATCAATCCAAAGACATATTAAAAACCCTAATTCATTACAATCTCACATGGTATCGGAGCTATTAGCTTAACTAGCGTTTTTTTTTCCGATCAGCCCTAATCTCGTCGGTTGACGACACACCTTTCTCCGATCATTCACTATGTCGTTCTCCTCTATTGACGACACACCCCACTCCTCCTCCTCTAGCACGCAACTTCTCAATCCTGCCAACGCCACCACCACTCCCACCAACTTCAATCTCCCCCACTCAACATCAAACTCACCTATACCAACTTCTCCTTGTGGAAAACACCATCTTTTCTACACTCGAGGCCTTCGAACTCGACTCCTTTGTTGATTCCTCATCGGAACCACATGCGGAACTCATCACCCCTGCCACTGCTGCCACCGACCCTCCTACCAAAAATCCTAATCCAGCCTATGCTGTCCAGAAGCGCAAGGACCGCTTGGTCCTTCTCTGGATTCGATCCATCCTTTCTGAGCAGGCTCTCGCTCAGGTTGCTCGTTACACCACTGCCCATGCCGCCTGGTCAACACTCGACGCCATCTCTCTCTCTCTCTCTCTCTCTCATACTCATGCTCTGCACATGACTCTCAAGCACCAATTTCAGACTCTGCAAAAGAGGTCCCTTTCGATGATGGACTACGTCGACAAGAAGCGCGCCATTGTTGACTCTCTATCCGAGAGCATGTACACCGTCGATCCTGACGATTTCTGCAGCTATATCCTCAATGGACTCGACTCCTCTTATGGCCCTTTCATCACATCGTTCATGATGCGCCCCGGCTCCGTGAACATCGTTCATGTGGCAAGCTCGGCCATGAGGCCCTCAACTGCTACAATCGGAACAACCATGCAAAGTTTCCTACCACTCGCTGCAACCCGAATCAGTCTTCGCAGCAAGGCCCTCAGTCTCGTTCTGCCAACACTGTCTCGCCCTCCTCCTATATTGATCCGCCGTGGTATTTCGACTCTGGGGCTACAGACCATGTGATGAATGATTGTCACAAGATGAATGCCAGTGATGAGTATCACGGGGATGACAAGCTTCAAGTTGGGAACGGTAATCGCCTTTTTATTTCTCATACCGGTCATGCTATTCTTCCTTCTCCTACCACTCCCCTAAAACTTAAATCTGTTTTGCTTGTTCCCAAAATCACCAAAAATCTGTTAAGCATATCCAAACTTACTAAAGACAACAATGTGTGTGTTCTTTTCCACCCTCACGATTGCCTTGTTAAGACTTTGCAAGGTCAAACTCTACTCCACGGGCTCGTTGATCATGGCCTTTATTGCCTATTCAGTCCCACTACCTCCCAGCTCAGTTCCCCTATGTCGGTTGTTCATGTCGCCTCTCGCACATCCCTTGAGGGTTGGCATCGTCATCTCGCTCATCTGCATCCGTCCATTCTTCGTCATTTAGTGTCTCAATTTAGTTTACCCATTAGCTCAATAAGCTTCCCAGTATTTGTGAAGTGTGTCAGTTAGGAAAGAGTCAGCGTTTTCATTTATCTCATGTTCATCAACACTCAAAAAATCCCTTTGATTTAATATATTAAGACGTTTGGGGACCAGCGTCTACTTTGTCTTTATCTCGCTCTCGGTTTTTCGTTCTATTTATTGATGATGCTACGCACTTCGTGTGGTTCTATTTTCTGTCCCATAAGTCCCAGCAGGGGCGGCCCTAGGGTGGGGCGGGCGTAGGCGGCCGCCCCACCCTTCGACACACGCGTCCCCGGACTTTAGAAAAAAATAAAAAAATTATTTATATATATATAGCAGTGTTGTAATAAGTAAAACTAGGATTAATATAGAATCAACTAATCTACTTTGTTTAGTTGGTTGGTGAAAAAGAAGGAAAGTAAAGTGAGATCAAAGGTTGGGGGTTCAATTCCTATTAGTCTCCTTTTTTAAAAAAAATTCACCTCCCCAAAAAAGCTTTTTTATTCTTTGTTAAACTTGCACCCCACTCTCTATGTTTCTACCCACTTATTTAATTATATTCTCACTTCCCGACCTCCCTATTAGATACAAATTATCTAGCTATAACTAATTAAGCCCCATAAAATTGGTGAAATTAACCTCTTTTTTTTTTAAAAAAAAAAATCACCTCCCTCAAAAAAGTTTTTTTATTCTTTGTTCAACTTGCACCCGCTCTCTATGTTTCTACCCCTTATTTAATTATATTCCCACTTCCCGAGCTCCCTATTACATACAAATTATCTAGCTATAAACTAATTAAACCCCATAAAATTGGTGAAATTAGGATTTGATTATGAGAATAAATTTTGTGAAATTTTCATTAGAGTTTGTGATTTTGAGAATAAATTTTGTGTTTTAATTATTGTGTATATGTGATTTTGAGAATGAAATTTATTAATTGAATTCGTGAAGCTTTATGCAATATTTATATTTTTTGTACCCTACATGTCTTTGGGAACCAAAAGATATTATAAAGTTGATGAGTTTACAATCCTAGATAATATGCAAAAGCCTTAAATTTAGCATGATTGAATTTCGATAAGTTTACACTCCTAAATTTGACAAATGCCTGAATTTCCAATGAATAACGAGAAACCACCACCATAGCAATTAAGCAAATGTAAAAAGTCTACTTTTCTACAATCCATTGCTAAGTTGAAAGTCGTAGCTTAGGTAAAGAAGTTTATTCAAGGCCAATATCTTAGTACGCACTAGAAATTTCGCGCCCGCCCCACCTTTCGAAGGATCCTGCGGCCGCCACTGAGTCCCAGGTATATGACGCCTTGGTCAAATTCCACTCCATGGTCAAAACTCAGTTTGGGACTCCTATTAAGTGTGTTGAATCAGATTGGGGTGGCGAATATCGTCCCCTCTCTAATTTTCTCACCCAAAATGGCATTCTTTTTTTTTGGTCGACCCAAAATGGCATTCTTCATAGGGTGTCTTGCCCTCACACTCCTGAGCAAAATGGCATTACATTATAATTATAAACACACATTTTTCAGCACATATTATTACAAGTTCCTCCACACGATAAACTCATAACAGCTCTTCATAAGCAATCAATACACAATGTATCCATACACAATAAATTCAGCCAACTCCTAATTTACATCACTCAACTAATTCCCACCCCTAGATTTTGGTATGTAACTATGCATCACAACTCAAAAGGAAACACCATCTTGAACCAAAAGAATGGTTCAGTATTTTCCTCTCTTTGCCAATGTATGAAAGAACGTCAAATGTAATTCAAATGAAAGTGTGGAAGATGCAAAAGTGTATCCCAGGCGTTGGAATTATATGAAATCCAAACTTTGTATATAAGCCGATGAGCTACTCCTGTTTTTTGCCAATTGATTTTAAAATAAAACACCGCTGGTATGAAGCTACAAACAGAAAAACACTCACTGAGTTGTAAAATTGGTCAATTGAGCAAAGGTGTGTGCATTTTTTTATTGTCTTTGTGTGACAAGATGGTTCAGCAGCCACCCGTGTAACAGTGACGTGCATAAACAATGAATGAAAGATCATGCATTTCAACGAGAAAGCAGTAGTGAAGATGAGACTCACCATTGAAAAATAACTAAATATCAGAGTTGACAGGTCACCGATGAACAAAGCAGCTTATTACCCAGTGAATCTGTAAAGCGAGAGAGGTTATTAGGTACACGATGGCCTGTTGTGGATATCTAAAAGATGCTAGATACAAAAGCAGATATTTAAACAGACTTACAATGTTATTAGAAGGATTTGTGAAATAGAATCCTTGAATCAGAATAACTGCTATGTTTGACGTTACTAGAATAAAAATGCTTAAAGAATGCATTCCCATCCACTCCAATATGTACATTACTTTTCTATACCCGTAGACATCCACCTGTTCCAAAAAAGAGTGGATAAGTACTATCCTTTCATGATTTATTCGAACAATTGATCATCTTAGTTTAAATATGCAAGGCTCTTCAACTTACCAATATGTACAAAGCACAAAATGTGATCCCAGCTATACCAGAAGTAAGCAGCGTATAACTTACAGTATAAAGCGATTTATTTAAAGGAACACCTGAGATTAACAGCAATTCAAAAGATTATCCAAGCCAAGAAGAGGAAACCCATAAATGGCAACACAAAAATATAATAGTCTTTATCATCCTTTTGATCTCCATCCTTGTTTTGATTTCCTTCATTGCACATCTCTCCAATTCCATTCTTATTAAAAAGTTCATCAATTCACATTCGTTATACCCAAGGTGATTATTTTCCGAGTTATCTTATACTTCATTTCACTGATGCAAATTCACTAGTGAAATTGGACAAGCAGAGAAGTTCAGTGAAAGGAGCTTCAGGACATACCTAAAAACGCAAATTGCAACCCAAGGGCAAAAAGTGACACAGAAAAGATGGACCACTTCTTGAGCCGCTCCTTGTGCTCCTAGATCATGTCACATTACCATCAGTATCAATTTGTGATGAACAAACTTTTAATTTAGTGTTTGATCAAATGCAGTGGATTGAAATGCTTTATTAGAAAGTAATATGATCTGAGGATGACTTTGCTTTGTTCAAATGAAAGAGGATGTGAGAATCAGACTATAGTATGTTGCTTGTTTCTTGAGCACAATGGACAAGCTGTAGTATGATGCCTCCACTAAGTTGGGACTTGTCTAAGCATCAGTCCATGCCTTCCACTCAGACAGGATAATTCATTTGATTAACTGAACTATTACTACCAGAAAAAGGAAACAGACAGAACTAAACTATTTCTAACAAAAAAAGATCTTAAAAAATTTTGAGTCTAGGATGAGATCAAAGTTAAGATTACAGAAATCCAGACCTGCAGTTGCACAAGAACATGACCAAACTGGAGCCCCAAAATGCATGTCACAGCTGCCGTCAAAGTGCTGTGAAATTATACGATGAGTTAGGATATATACTAGACGTTGATGTACAACTTAAATTACAAACCATGTTGAATAATTCATATATGTAATGAAGGGAATGAATTTTCCAGCATGCAAGTCTGAGAACTCCTTTTATTTATAAACTATAGGATCCCCAAAATGCATGTCACAGCTGCCGTCAAAGTGCTGTGAAATTATACGATGAGTTAGGATATATACTAGACGTTGATGTACAACTTAAATTACAAACCATGTTGAATAATTCATATATGTAATGAAGGGAATGAATTTTCCAGCATGCAAGTCTGAGAACTCCTTTTATTTATAAACTATAGGATCCAGCACATATGAGCCTCCCCCTTGTCGCCCTTTCCTTCTTTTGGTAAACCAGGCCAGCTTGAACAAAACCTCAGCTCCTTGGGCAGAACAAGCTAAAACTGATATACTGATTATATTATCAAAGCATAACACAAGGATCATGGGTTAATAAAGGAATACTATGGCCCCCATTTCCTTTTTACAAGCATAGAGGCAAATGTGGTAAGCTTTAACAACTCTATGCTCCTTGGAGAAAAGCAAACTCAAACTAAGAGGATGAACATAACTGCAATAGTTCAATTTGTCAGGGGATAAGCTGAAATTTACAAAGGTGGGTTTATAAGAAACAGGAGAAAAGACTAGCAAAGGAATACAAAGCCAATCACTCCCTCTGAGATCTTATAATTAGTCTCCTCCATCTCATCTTTTGCCCCATCCCTCTGCACAGATTAGTCTGGAGTCTGGACCTCCCCCATAACTACAACTAATAGGTAGTGACTTAAGGATATCAAGAAGAAACAAGGATGACAATCAGTAAGAATCGAGCATTCCTTTATTATGCAGAACAAACCAACAAATAGGCTATAGCAGAAGATAATTGGGAGAGAAAAAAGCAAACAAAACAGAAATTTGACGTTTACCCCAATAGGCCCTCTGGGTCAAAAGGAGCATGACACCATGAAGGTGAGCTCTTGGGTACTTTGCCATCACTGGACATATTGCATTCCTATGGGGGAGAAGAATAGGATTTTAGTAGGATTAACACATAACTTAAGCTAATTAAATATCAAAATACTATACCTTCAAGTTTCTGTAAACAGGTTTTGCATACAGATGATCGATGCCCAGAACAAACCGATCAATCATCGCTGCAGAATTGCAGCCAGGTCCAAGATCTCCTCTTTCACCGCATTTCACCTACCAAAAATATAATAAATGGTAGGACTGAAAACCCTAAGTTCAGTATTCATAAGATATGCCCTTGTTTGCTAAATATCACAACAAAACTTGATAGCTCACCAAAAAGTGCAGAATAAGGGAAGCTTATACGATGCATTAGATATTACCATATATAAATATTAGTTACAAAAGGCTGTAAGGATCTACCTTTTTTCCTAGTTACACTTCATATCATTCAGATGTCTACTTTTTACTTTTTAGTTCTAAGTTCTAACCAAAAAGGTTGTAAGGATCTAACTTTTATTCCTTGTTATATACTTCATATCATTCAGATGTCTACTTTTTAGTTCTAACCATTGACTGACAGATAAGCTGCAAGTATATCTTAAACAAAAAGCTACATCCTAATCACGTGGTTACTTATCATTTCTTTCCTTCGATTTTCTGGGGAACAAAAGAAGAAGGAAAAGCCATAAATTTTGCAGAAAAGGCACAGTTTAGAGGGAATTTAAAAAAAAAAAAAAACTCTTACCTTATACACATGGCTATCATTTGATGAACCCAGAGATGGAGCTAAATCAGATGCTTTGAATTCCCAGTTGGGGACATGTAGCAGATAGGATATCCCAAAATATATGGAAGACAATAAAATCACAAGAGACCTGAACAAAGGAACACATCAATTAGCGTTAAAGTTTTGTGGAGGACGATGTAAGTAAATGCAAATGATGAGATTTTATTTAAAAATTTATTCTTGACCACCTGACAAACTGCTTAAAATGAAATTGTTGACGGGATCTAGATACCACAGGAAACATTATAAAACCTCAACTACTTTTGAGAAAATTAATTTATGAAGTAACAAACAAGGTAAATTTCCAGCTCAATCAAGATAAGTGTTTGTCTGATCAAATGCCCTTTACAAATGACATAACAACTTGTTGCTCATTAATGGACTTATCAAAGCGTTTCATCACTTTTTAAAAACGTGCGTGACGTGTGAATTTAAGCGTTCCAAAGAAGAACACGGATGACCAAAACCAAAACAGGGAAATTTCATACACACACACACACTCAAAGGCGGAAGTGGTAGAAAAGAAAGTTATCTTACCACTGCAAAATGTAACTTCTGAAGAAACCAGATCTTTTTGAACTTTTACATGGGAGCCAAATTTCACAAAATGCTGTCACTGCATATGCAATAGATATCCTCTGGATATAAAAAGAAAAACAAAATCAGCAAAGCAAAATGAAAGGCAAACACATGCTAAATCAAATGAAATTAGGGAAGTGGCCGGAGAGGATGTGATAATTAGAGTCAGGCCCTATCATTCTTTTTTAAGGTATGGTACATCCTTAGTTATATTTATATAATATCATACATATCATAACTGATATCATGGAGGAACATGAACAGGTATTTGTAAATCAGAAAATTATACAAAATCACTCATAAATTATTAATTTTTTTAACAAAAAATTACCTTGCTATGCTTTAAAATGTTTAATTATTATTTTATTTATAATTCAATCTTACTATGCAATAAATTAAACAAATTATGTAAGATTGCAGTGTCGGTAAATAATTTTTAAGCATAAAATTGTTGATGGGATTGGTTTTCAAATGAGTGCATTGGCTGGTGAATCAAACTCAAGTCCTGTGGTGTAGCAGAACAAGGGGAAACATTTCAACCACTAGGTCATTTGCCTTTATCACATAATTTCTTCGTTCTTTTTTAAAAATAAATAAAAATAAAAACAACATTTAATGGGGAGGAGGTGAATCCCCTGAGAACACCAATTCATATATAAACTCTATGTAAGGCAAGAAGCTCATTGTTAAGTGTAGACACAAGTACTGTCTCACCCAACTACCTGCAAAATTCCCATCCAACGCATTCTTTCAATGTCAACACCATATGTCAATGACTGAGTTCCATGCAAGTAACCACCTACAACACAAACGTTAAACCAATCTTTATTACTTTCAGCCATCTCTTGTTGTTTGATGTCATCTCAGTGAATCAGTGGCAAATCCTGAAGCGGTTAGTTGAGGGGGCGGAACATACTACCTTAATTTTTTTCGAAAAAAATATCAATATTATGAATGTGTAATTAGAATAAAAAATAAATCATGCATACTTTATTTCACAGTTTTCAAATATTTTAATATAACATACTAATTTGAAGTTTTCAAGATTAATTATAGTATGAATTTATGAAGTTTAACAAATGATAATTACGATATAAGTATATTAATTTGGTAAATGATGTGGAAAATAATTTATATCGGTTCAGTCTTGAAATGTTTATAACTTTTTGGGCTTATAATATATCAAATCGAAGCTATCGACGAGAGGAATATGTATATTAAATTTTATTTTTGATTAGGAGAGCCACTCCACCCCTAGCCGGCTAGCCCCAAAGAGGATCCGCCCCTGCAGTGAATTCAAGTAATATGAAATCTGAAACAGTTGTATAATACGAAATATTACCTTGAAGAAAAACACCGAGAATAAATAATTTCATTGCTCTTGTTGCTGCCTTCCATGAAGCATCTACTCTGTTAGGTAATCTCTGGAATCATACATAGCACACCTCAGCTATTCGAAACTGACATCACAATAGCTTCTGAAGTTTTGACTTGGTGGCACAAGTACCTTACAAACGATTGCAAGAGCAATTCCAGCAACAAATAGAAAGAATGGCATCACAAAATCTGCCAAGTGCACACCATTCCACGGAGAATGTGCAATCACTGGAAAAATTGCACCTCCATAATCAACCAGCATCATAAGCTAAACATACAATTAACAAGGTTAATCAAACAGATGATCCGCTAAAAGTTTAAAGCATGAATACATGCCAATAAACTTTAATGAAATTTCCATGTGCCTAAATTGGAGCAGCAGTGGAAGCTATATGTCAATAAACCAATTACCAGATTTGGGCTTATTTGATATACTGATTTTAAGGGATATCACCTGATATCGAGATATCGACTACCAAACGGGCGTTGGCGTTATCAAACAAATCAAAGAAAGTATTGTGCTTATTAATGCTCCTAAAATAAATCTGAAACTTGGTTTCTGAACGATAAGCCTCCCTCATCTTGATCAAGTCAATTGCACAAGGGGGACCTATACGTGGCTAATTAATCGGAGCAGTTTCAACCTGAAAAAGTAAATTCCACCTCGTCATACTCTAGGCCTCTCGCAATCAATTTATTTCAAAATTGAATCACAATCCGCCAAATCCGACGACACTTGAGAATCATTCCAATCGAGGATTTAGCAGTTCATTCAACCGAATCGGAATCACATTTGCGAGACGATCGAGTGCGAGGGAGCTAGCGAAGAAAGTGCCAGAAACAGCAAAAGGCAGGAAGCAAAGGAAAAAGAGGGGAGAGGGACTCACGAAGACGCAGAGACCACGAAAGACGTCAAGAGAAACGACGCGAGGAGGCGTGGATTTCGGCGCTGGTGTCGTATTCTCTACGTCCAAAACGGCGACCACTGGCAGAGATTCCTTGGTACGGTCCGTACGGATGCTCAAATCCAATTCGGCGAAGTCATTTTGAAGCGGCAAGGCTTCGTAGTCCACCATTGCAGTTTGCAGAGACGAAGTGAAGAGGTCTTCGTTAGGTTAGCAATGGCGGACTTGACGTGGGAAAGACAGGGATGGAGGGAGGGAGTGAGGGAGAACTGCTACCAACGTCTCTCAACCTATCAGGCTCGTACTTTTCCCCCTTTTAAAATGAAACTATGTACGGTACGGATACGGAGTAGTAATAAAATATTTGAACGTGGGTCCAACCAAACTCTTTTTTTTTTTTCAATGAGACAAGTAAATGCAGGACCGTGCTAGTTATTAAAAGGGCCTTGTTAAAAAAATCGAATTTTTTTTCGAATTAGCCAAAAATCCGAAAAAAAAATTGCGAAATGGTCAAAATCTGAAAGTATTTAACGATTTAGCCAAAGTAGGGTAAAGTCGTTGTTTCAAACAACGACTTTACCCCAAGTTTTAAAAAAATATATATAATAGGTAAGTCGCTGTTTGGAACAGCGACTTACCTATTTTTTTTTAAAAAAAATTCAATTTATTGTTAAAATAAATTTTTTTTTGAACCGAAAAGAATTTGGCTGGAGAACGCAGCGGAACTCACTGGCCAAGAGCATCCCGAAGGATGATAGAACGTAACTCATGATCATCATGCAAGGAAGCAGAGGAATCTAAGGCAAGTCGCGATAGGAAATCAGCAGCCTGGTTTGCTTCCCGGTAGACATGGCGGACCGAATAGCAGGCGAAGCTGTTCATGGAGAGAAGAGCGTCTGAGACGATCATGTCAATCTCTCCCGGCGTGGACCAGCAGCCTTTCAAGCTGTTTATTACAGTGAGGTTATCACCTTCTATTATGATGTTGGGAATATTTCCTTCTTTGGCAGCGTTCACACCTTTCCACATAGCGTAGGCTTCCGACCCTAAGACGGAATTGAGTGGTGAAGGGCCAGATCCCATGTGGATTGGCGAGCCTTCATTGTCTCTTATAATGTAGCCGTATGTGGCTTTACCCGTAGATGTAAAGGCCCCGTCAAAATTGAGTTTGTACGTTCCTTCTGGAGGTCTGGTCCATTTTGCTTTTTTCCTACGTGGGTTGTGGATATTTTCCCTTGTTTTTGATTATGGGGTGTCATCCGTTGATTTGGCCATATTCTAGAGGAAGGCCTGGTTTTGATAGAAAGCATGTATAGTTCGATAGTCAGCCCTAATATCCTCGAATAATGTTTTGTTTCGAAACAGCCACACACACCACCAAGTCATAGCGAGTTGTGATAATAGGTTACTCCCAATTGTTGCTTTTATGTATTGTAGTACGTCTATTATGTTGTCGTTGGTGTTTTGCATTGAGGTCAGCGCGTGGTGGGCTTTTGGTGCTGTTAGTTTTATTGTTGCAAGTGTTAATGGACATTTCCATAGTAAGTGGGGTATGTCCTCGTAGCAAGAGTCACAGAGTGGGCAGTTTGTGGGGATACCAATTCCTTTGGCAGATAAGGTGGCGGATGTGAGAATTCCTTTCTTAGTTATTTTCCATAAGAATGTTTTAATTTTCGGTGTGGTGTCTAGGTTCCAGATCCATCTGATGTCTGATCGTTCGTGGTTTTTTAGGCTGTGTATTAGATCCACGGCTGAAGCTGTGGAAAACCATCCATTTTTACTCCATTTCCAGTACATTCTGTCTGTGGTTATGTGCCTGGGGATGGGCATGTTGAGGATCCAGTCTATGATTTCATTGCTCACCTTGTTTTGAAGATGTTGGTGTATGAGATGTGTATTCCATGTTCTATCTTGTTTAATAAAGTGGTTTACTTTTAGTGTCATGTCAATGTTGGTTGGGTCAGAGCAGCCCTTAATAAGAGCAGATTGCCCACACCAAATGTCAGACTAGAAGTGTATTCCTGCTCCGTCCCCAATTGACCACTTTATTCCTTGCTTGAACAAGTCAATGAGATTGCTGAGCCGTGTCCACTGCCAAGAGCAGCTTCCCTTTTTGTTGTATTCCAGTATTTGCTGGTTTCGTAGGTATTTTTCGTTGATAATTCTTACCCAAGGGTTTTCTGGTTCTGCCAAAATCTTCCAAATCAGTTTTAGTTGTAAAGCTTTGTTCATGTCCTCCAAACTGCGGAGTCCTAATCCCCCATTCTTTTTGGACTTGCAGACCTCGAACGAGCTGACGAGTGGTTTGTGATGAGGTCCTTTATTCCAAAGGAAATTGCGGTTTACTTTGTCGAGCTCCTTATGGATAGATGCAAGTAAAAGAAAACATTGCATTAGGTGTAGGGGTTTTGCGGATAGCGTGGATCGTATAAGAGTGCATCTCCTTGCTTGGGATAGGGAATTTGCGTTCCATTTGTTCAATTGATTTTTCGTGTTGAAGATGACGTCTTTGAATGCATCTTTGTTAACTCTGGATGATAGGATCGGGCATCCAAGATAATTGCCCAGGTTATTTGTGTGGGAAATGCCTAATTCCCCCTTTATAAGCCTCTTGTTGTTGGCAGTCGTGTTGTTTGTTATTTGGAATTGAGATTTTGTTCTATTTACCTTTTGCCCAGTGGTGGAGCAGTATTCGTTTAGTACTCTGCTTATTTGGTCACATGCAGGTTCAGCAGATTGGTTTCTAGTGCTACGCTTTTTTATTTTGATTTGGATCTTTTTTGTCATAGGAATGAAATGGGGGCATTGGGTAAAGAGGTGATCAGGACCTCCACAGTTTCCACAGCCAGAAGGAAACTCCTCAAACCAAATTATGTGGGCAGATACTTGGTCTTTATTGACTGGTATAAGGATTGTGTTTGAAACATGATCAGCTATGTCCAGGTTAATACAAACCCTGACATAACGTGCACTGGGATCAACAGAAGGATCATATTTGATATAGGTTCCAAACTCATTGTGCCTAAGGATGGTTTCAACAGCCCCAGGTTTTCTGTAAATTTCAGGAATCAGAGTGATCCTTACCCACATGTCCAGTGAAGTGGTGTTTTCACTGAGAGGATCGAAGTGTGGCTTTCATTGCCTCAAAATGATCAGCTGCCCGAAGACATGGTATGGCCTAGCTTCCCAGATTAGCTTTAGATCAAGGTGGTTGGAGAACCTAAGTTCAAACCAATGATTGGGCATTTCAATGAGCTCAAACTCACCAGCAAGCCCTTGCCAATCATTGGTGAACTTGGAATCAATCTTCTGAAGGTCTATAGGGGCACCAAAGGCACGCCCAAATAGAATGGCAGTGGTTTGGAACTTGTATTTTGGGGCATATTTTTGGAGTTGGGTGTAAAAGGATGTGAAGTCGAGCTTCCCTTTACCCTTATCACTCTTGAGTGACTTGGAGGGGGTTTTGTGTTGTTAGGGTTCACCAGATAGTTTCCCAGTGGGTTTATGGTTAATGGGGTTCGGAGAAGTCTCATTGAGGCTTTCCTTCCCAGTGGGTTTGAGTGGGTTGGGGTTCGGAGGAGTCTCTAAGAGACTTTCCTTCCCTTTAGCATGTTTATTGCTACTCGCCATAGCGAACAAGCAAGCGCAACAACATGTTTATTGCTACTCGCCATAGCGAACAAGCAAGCACAGCAGTAAATGGAACTATCAGTAAAAAAGACGATTTTCAGAAGGTGGTTGAGACTCAGAGAGAGAGAAGAAGTGTTGTGAGCATTTAATTTTGAAGTTGATCGTTTTTTTATAGGAGAAGAAATCAGAGCAAATATTTTTAGGGTTCTTGGGTTTGGGATGGTTTTGGATGTGCAGATAGGTTAAAAAATTGCAGAAATTAAGCATCAAGGAAGCGATTAGAGAGAGATTGCAAAGTCTGTTCACATACCTGTCAAAGTATCGAGGGGATATACCCCAGCACCAAGAAGAGACATACCAATGATGGCTTAACGGCAACCTTAGCAAGCAAATCTGAGACAACAGGAAGTCAAACGTTGGGAAGGACAGATTCAGCAACCAGAAGAAGCTTCGCCTGCCACTCTAGATCCGATCAGAGAGAGCGAAAGAGTAGTCATGTCCCTGGAACAGTTAGAGGGAAGGGAGAACAGAGAGAGGTGCCCCCAAATCAGAAGAAACGACAGAAGAGGACGAACCCAACCACCCCCACTGGATTCGATAGGATTTGTGAGCAGATGCAGTATAAATTTTTCCCCCAGGCCTTTGTTGTGAGTACCAAATCCAGTTTCGATAGGTTTTTTTTCCCAGAATAGGCTCCATAGCTGTACCAGTTGTGAATATAGAGGGATGATTTCAATTGCAGATGATGAAGAACGGGGTAGATTTTTGGGTTTTTTTCTAGGGTTTCTTCAGGTATGGGAGAGGAAGGGGTGTGTGAACTGGCGCGTTCTCTTTCGGTTCCAGGGGTTCCATTTGTTAAAATAATTGAAAACAAAAAAAAATTACATGGAGAGTCCGCGACTCTCCTTTTTTTTAAAGGGCGAATTTGCTTCGCTCTGCAAGTCTACACCAGGGCAAGAAATTGGTGGTCGGAGTCTGCATTCGCAAAAGTCGAGCTATCTCCCGACCTTGTTGTCTAGCAAATTGATCGACAAATTGGTGAATTCGTTGTCTGACAAATTGATCGACAAATTGGTGGAGTCCGCTCACAGTCGGTGATGGGGGTGGCCGACCTTTGCTCTGGGTTTCAATCGCCACCACAGGAGTAGTCGTCGTCGTCGTCGCCGTATCCACCTTCATGGCGACTTCCACCGTATCCACCACCGCCTCCACTATTCAATTGCCTCCTGTCCCTCCTTCAAGGATTGCTCGGAAGAGAAGCCACCACGGCCTCCACCGCCGCCTCCTCCGTATCTACCGCCATGGCTGTATCTGAAATACCCCAAATTATTTTTGGGCTATTTCTTATTTTTATTTAATTAAATAAATCTATATTATATTAAACTATATTATATATCTTGTGAATTTGGTCATTTAACAAATTCACCTAAGATATATGTATGAATTAGAATAATTAAATTATTCTAAAGAGAAATAATATCTGAGTTGATTTAATTACATAAATCATCTAAATACCCTTATTATTTAATTTATAAAGTTAAATTAAATAATATTCGTTTTCCGCTAATATATATAATATATATATAGATGGACCATATATATATATATGTATAGTATATAATTAAACTCAGTTTGTACCTATAAACCCAACGAAGAGGGTTGGATTTTCCGGCCCAGCCCGGTTGGTAGAAGCCCACTTTCCAACCCAAAGGTTTTTCGGATAAACATCTCCTATGTTCAGTTTATCCTAAACGGATTCTAAATCTAATAGAATCAAAGATTTATCTTTTATCTGACCTAATTGGTAGTATAGATACACGTTAATCCTAGGGTTCCCATATCCGAAAATTTCATCATTCCATCACGTCATCTTCCTCCCAGAAAAACCGAGCCTTCACCTCACGTTACTCCTGTTCACCTTGCCGAGTTCAGCCGCAGCCCTCATCTCCCGCCTTCCGTCCACCCTCTCGTGAGCCGTCCGAGCCCAGCCGCACCCAAGTCGGCGCACCAGTGCCGAGCCACGAGCCACCAGCCGAGCCCGCACGACCTCGCCGCCGAGTCCACCGCAGCGCACCCTTGGGATTAAAAAGGGGGTGTTACAGAAGGTGGTATCAGAGCTGTAGGTTTTAAAACGTTTTCATTCGGATTTTAAAATGATTTCTAAAGTGAATTTCAAAAAAAAAAGGGTTTTTTTTTTATCAAAACTAAGTTTCTACTTACAAAAGTAAGCAGTTTTGGAAATTGTTTCAAAGTATTTGTCCGATAGTCCTGCTCAAGCTCCTGCACCTGCAATAGACTAATCTTAGATTCTTTATTCTTGTTTCTTCTAAATCTCGCTTTCTGGATTATCTCGCTCGAGTATTAATGACTCCTTGCCCTCCTCGATAGATGTCTAATGTTCGTAAGACCTTGGAACTACAGCCACGGAATATGGCAAGAAGCTCATCCGTGAGTGGTATAAGGGACATAACTTGGGAATTCCTCGATTCTATAGCAAGGAAAATGCAGTAAGGAAAACTTGTTAGAGACCTTGTGTGATAGTTCATTTGGTTAATGTTTTGGATTCATCTTTACAACCTTGTTGGTTCGAGTCAAAGTGGGGAATTGGTGTGCGAATTGGCAATATTTTGACGTTGAATACCATATAAGCTATGAACACTTCTCTAATAGTATTCCTTTCACTTTATACAGTCGGCTCTAGCATGATGATACTTCTGATTCCATACCAAGTTGGTTAACCCGTGTTTTTATAGACATCGAAAAAGAGTCGGGAAGTGCTCCCTATAGACTCTAGAAGGGCTCCTCTGTTTCACTTCTGTATAAGTGGGAATAATACCCGCATGTGAAATCAGTGATTGATGATCGATATGTCATACGTAAGGTTCTTCAGGAGGATAATTAGTAACTTTTTATGTAGGTAGGTTCACCTTTCCTAAATCTTGATAGTATTAAACGATCATGGGTTACATATTTCATCTCTCCTTTCCATGATCGAGCAACCGAACTCTCATTGGTAAAAAGCTTGAGAATAGTATATAGATATGCACAATTTATGTTTATGAAGAAGACAAGGACGCATGTGCTTAAGAACCGGACAACGTTCATGTCGACAAACCAGAAGACGAAGACCCACACTCATCTCATATGAATAGCTGGCTAGTTTGTCACAATGGTTGCCTTCAAAGCCACCCGGGCCATGTGGCAACCTGGAAAAGGAAGCTAGATGGGGCTGAGACGAAAGCCAATGACAAGCTAGTTATCCCCGTTTCTTATGTGATGCGAAATCACTTATCCAGAGCAACGGGAGTGAATATTACGAGATGTCTCTCAAAATTTTATTATCCTTATGTTAGATACTTATAACGATAGGAATACACTATATTCATAGGATTAAAAATTTCAAACTTTGTCATTGAGGAGTTCGGAAAGCAATGAGTTACTTTAGATATAATTCTCATCGCTCACGTATTTGATAAGTACATTAAGCGAATCATGCTTAAATTCTACCCATTCGGGAACCATTGTTAAATACACCTAGCTTTGTTTTGATCAATCTATATCCTCTCATCTATTTCGAGGTTATTATCCTATCTGCAATTCATTTCTCGTTTCTTTTCTAAGTTTCGGGACGAAACTTATTTTTAGTGGGGAGGTATGAAATACCCCAAATTATTTTTGGGCTATTTCTTATTTTTATTTAATTAAATAAATCTATATTATATTAAACTATATTATATATCTTGTGAATTTGGTCATTTAACAAATTCACCTAAGATATATGTATGAATTAGAATAATTAAATTATTCTAAAGAGAAATAATATCTGAGTTGATTTAATTACATAAATCATCTAAATACCCTTATTATTTAATTTATAAAGTTAAATTAAATAATATTCGTTTTCCGCTAATATATATAATATATATATAGATGGACCATATATATATATGTATAGTATATAATTAAACTCAGTTTGTACCTATAAACCCAACGAAGAGGGTTGGATTTTCCGGCCCAGCCCGGTTGGTAGAAGCCCACTTTCCAACCCAAAGGTTTTTCGGATAAACATCTCCTATGTTCAGTTTATCCTAAACGGATTCTAAATCTAATAGAATCAAAGATTTATCTTTTATCTGACCTAATTGGTAGTATAGATACACGTTAATCCTAGGGTTCCCATATCCGAAAATTTCATCATTCCATCACGTCATCTTCCTCCCAGAAAAACCGAGCCTTCACCTCACGTTACTCCTGTTCACCTTGCCGAGTTCAGCCGCAGCCCTCATCTCCCGCCTTCCGTCCCCCCTCTCGTGAGCCGTCCGAGCTCAGCCGCACCCAAGTCGGCGCACCAGTGCCGAGCCACGAGCCACCAGCCGAGCCCGCACGACCTCGCCGCCGAGTCCACCGCAACGCACCCTTGGGATTAAAAAGGGGGTGTTACAGTATCCTCCGCCGCCCTCACGGCGACCACCGAAGCCACCACGGCATCCACCGCCGCCGCCACCGCTTCCACGGGATTGAGCCTCATTGACGCTGATTCATCTGTTCAATTGCCTCGTTGACGTTGTATCCACGGGATTGAGCCTCCTGGTTCATCTGTTCAAATTCAATTGCCTTCATCTGGGTATTTTGTACGCTGTTCCACCGAAGCCACCACGGCATCCACGGGATTGAGCCTCCTTGTTGACACTGTTCATTGAACGCTGGAGAATAACCCTAGAGTCGCTGTTTGTAACAACGACTCTGGGTATTTTTTGTTTTTTTTTAAAAAAAAATTATTTTCAGTTTTTTAAAACAACAAAATTAAAAAAAAAGGAAGAGTCGCGGTTGGTAACATCGACTCTTCCTATATATATATATTTCATTTTAGTTAACTTCAATGAAATAAAAACCAAAAATAAAAAAAACGAAATACATGTAAGTCGCTGTTATAAACAGCAACTTATATTTTTTTATTATTATTTTTTTAAATCTTGAGTAAAGTCGTTGTTACAAATAGCGACTTTACCCTGTTTTGGCTAAATCCCTAAAATGTTTCATATTTTGGCTATTCCCCTAATTATTTTTTGATTTTTGGCCATTTACAAAAAAAATTCAAAAAAATCGTGGAAACTAAATACACCGCAAATGACTAAGTTAAAAACAACGTGCTTGGACGTTCAAAGAAACGTGATTGCACGTCAAAAAAAAAACGTACAAAATGGGAACACCCAAGGTGTGGCTACGTGCCAGCACGTGTTGCTGAACGTGCACATATGCACGTTGAAACAGACGTGCACATTTGCACGTTAATAATGACGTGCACATCTGCACGTTCAATTTGACGTGAAAATTTGCACGTTCATTCCAACGTGCATAATTGCACGTTTATTTCAACGTGCAACCACGTTTAAAAAAGACGAACAAAACGTGGCTCTTCGTCTTCGTCCCATTCACAGAGAGAAAGAAAGCGACAGAGAGAGAAAGAAAAGAGAGATAACAGAGAGAGAAAGAAAAGAGAGAGATGAAGACGGAGATGACGGAGATGGAGGGTCCGGCGACGGAGATGGAGGTTGTGGGAGGCTCCGGCGGTGGAGGGGAGGTGGAGGCAGAGTTGCGGACGACGACGGAGGCGGCTGGGGTGGAGGACGCCGGAGATGGTGGTATGGAGGTGGAGGGGCTGGCGTTGGAGGAGGTGGTGGGGCGGTGATGTTGCCGGCGGTGGAGGCTGGGGGAGGAGGTGTTGTTATTGTGGAGTCGGCGGCGGTGGAGGCTTCGGTGGTGGAGGAGGCGGCGGAGGTGGTTGTGCCGGCGGTGGAGGGGGCGACGATTCTCCCGCCTCAGAAACAGAGGAATATGGAGGTGTCGCCCGTCCCGACCCACCTGTATGTAAATTTAAATATTTAATTAATTTATTTTATATTTAGAGTTTTTATATTTAGAGTGTTGATATTTATGTTTTATTTGATATTATAGTTTGTATAGGTTATAGTATAGTTTGATATAATAGTTTTTATAGTATAGTTTTATGGTTTCATATTATATATTATTATATTTTAGAGTTTTATATTGAATTGTTTGTAAATAATAGAGAAGAAAGAGGTTAAAAATATTAAATCGTAATAAAAAATATTAAATCGTAATAAAAAATATTATACGGGGCTACACCCACTCCTCCTAGACTAACAAAGATCACAACAACCATTCCTCTGTCAAAAGGTATCAAAATCAACCGGTCCTTGATGCATTGTAGGTTGAACAGAGCATCAGTAGACAAGTTGTAACCAACATGACCAAACAAAAAAATGTCGATTACTTTACCTTCACCATTCTCACCATCTAGAACATCAAAACTACCACCAGGGTCAAAAAATGGTTGTTCTTCCTAACCTATACATTCCGTCAAACACTTGGTAGGCAGTTTTAGCTTTAACCGAAATAATTGAAACATCAACACATTCAACTACACAAGTCTTATTGACATGCAATTTCACAAACACCTTATATGGACTAGGAATTCCCACAACAATGTTGGTTGCTCTGCCTTCATTCATCTCACAATCTATGAAATGAAAGCTACTCCATTGGTCAAAATTCATGATTTCTTCAATAAACTTGTGCTCATGTACTACACCATTATTGATCACAATTCGACCTAACTGGATCCCCTTACGCCTAGACATTTACACAAACACCTTGTGTGCGATTGAGCTTTCCATAAATCCGATTGAAGAAACACTCATTTTCTCTAGATTTTCAGCAGTAATGATAAAATCTTCAACTTCAGATTCTCTTTCAATTGCCTGTCAAGAAGACTTGTGTAGTTGAATGTGTTGATGTTTCAATTAGTTCGGTTAAAGCTAAAACTGCCTACCAACTGTTTGATAAAATGTATAGGTCAGGAAGCATATCCATTTTCGACCCTACTGGATCCTCTCACGCCTAGACATTTGCATAAGCACCTTGTGTTCAATTGATCTTTCCATAAATCCGATTGAAGAAACACTCATTTTCTTTGGATTTTCAACAGTAATGATAAAATCTTCAACTTCAGGTTCTCTTTCAATTGCAGTTTACCAAACTGAGTAAAAAGGTTCAAGATTTACCTTTAAAGGCTTAATTTCGAACTCAAGTTCTTTAGGAACTTTCGAAGACGCATACTGAAGATTGGGCAAGATGAGCACTTTGATATAGGCCTTCTTGAACGCCGATTCCACATGAAATTGTCGGGTCATCGCACCCTCGTGAAAGATTGACAGTCGCGCCTTGTTCTTTCGACCCAACACCAAGACTGCCGCATGTAATCGGAACCAAAGTCGATGGATTTGACGATTCTCGTGATTCCTCTCTCACTGGTGCACCACCGCCAATGCCACCACAACTTGCGCTTGTGCCTGCGGCCGAATTCATGTTCATGCTCCGAAGTCGCTCCATCAACGCTTCAAACCCGCTATCGATCTTGTGAGTGATCTGAACCTTGGATTTTTTCTTGCGATCTTGTAATTGCCTCCATCGTCTTCTCCCACGAAGTGATCCATTGCTCTATCGCTTGCCTCTTCTCCATCAATTGTCGTTGATTTCTCTCTCAAAACCGGAGGTATCAATCATCAGCCTCCATTGTTGTTCTTCGGGAAAAAAATCAGGAAATTTCGAATGTAGAAGTGAATCAACTTGACTTTGATACCAATTTGTTATGTCCCACTCATGATTCATGTGAAATTGAAGGGAAATAAGAAGGGATTAGGGAGGAAGGAGAAAGATTAGGGAAAGAGAAGATAGAAATTACGTACTGTAAATGGAGATGTAAGAGGGAGAGAGAGAGAGAAGGGTAAGGGTTTAGGGAGAAAAGAAGTATTTAATTATTCAAATGATTCATTGATGATCCTTAGGGTATAATTATACCCTAACTAATACATGGGTCATTACACCGTGTCACATGAATTATTTAACGTGTCACTTTGTTTGTTTGCACCAAAACAAGTGTAAAGCAAACAAAACCAAACAAGTTCACAAATGCAACACCTAAAACATCTAAAGAATTTGGGAATATATTGCTATATTATTAACTATTTAAAGTCTATTAGCTCAAGGTAGCGCAATGTGTTAAAGACACATAGATGTAGGTTCGAATCCTACATAGACTATTAACATCGTAATATATGTGACACGAAGAAGCCTAATATTTGAAGAAGTGGCAAGAGAATCTAAACGAGTGACAAGAAAAAAAATAGTAGCATGTAACACACAAAATCTATCAAATGTCACGACAGAAATAAAAATGTAAAACCATATATACAAGTCTTGGGCTTTATTATTTATGCTTGATTTTTTTGGTGGGAAATTTTTTTAATTTGACGGGTTTTTTTTTAATTTTTGCCTGAAACTAGCATTTAATGCATTTGCTTTTTTTAAAACCCTTTTTCACTTTTGATTTGGCGGGAATTTTTTACTAGATCCTTCCACTTCTCCCCAATAATGATGTCGGCTTCATTCCTCATTCTGTCAACACCGAGTACCACAACTTTCACCCATCAACCTTTTCCTAAAAACAAGCAATGTATATCCTTATGTGTTGCAAAATCTTAACCAACTTAAAAGACTTACCCGGCCGTAAAGGTTCCAATATTGCAGGAACCAAACCGCAAAGAAGAAGACTTAGATCGAGTACCCTCCAACTGGTCACCACTCAAATTGCTATGTACTCTGATCAACCCTTTTAACTGGACCTGTTCTGAGATTGTTGGATGGACCATATCGAGCCTTGGAGCAAACCACAATAAAAAAAATGGCATGACACAAAAATAAGCCAGTAGAATAAAATGACAAGTGTAGACAACATACATAGGTACACACGAATGGGTAGAGATACAAAGGCAAAAATCAAATGGTAACACAAATTAAAGTAAAAACTAAATAAGGACAATGATAAACTAACAACACAAAATCAATGTCGAAGGAGTTATATACACACAACTTCAAAAGAGAACAAAAAATGCAATAGACATAAATAGTCAAGCAATCCTAATAAATCAAACCCAAGAGCACTGAAGACTCCACCTTGATTGTAAGACCTTGAGAGCTAACCTGCATGATTACTAAAGGATGATGAAAAAAAAAAAAACAAGGGCCTGGTTTCAAGACCTTGAAACCAGGATCTAAATATCTGTTCCCAAATTATTATCCTAGCACATTTTATGTTTTATATTTTGAATGCTCTAAAGTGCAGGAAATTATTTCAAGACAAATGTCCGGGCCATATTTCATTTTGGATATGGGCCTAGATATTGGGCCATTTGATTTGGGCCGTTTGATTTAATCCTATTTCTCTATGTATTGTCTAACGCTATTACTTGAAGGTTTTGTATAAGATATTTTTTCAGGATTTGCTTGCCAGAATTTTGAAGATTCTCATAAGATTCTATCTAAACAAATCTGCTTGAGCCGTTATAGAAGATTGCGTTTTGAAGATTTGGAAAGAAGAGATTTGAGGCTTTCAAATCTCAAACGGCTCTTGGCTCCTCTCTTCCATGATGAACGACTATATATTATGAAGAGCTTGAAGATGATCGACACACTTGCTGAGTACTTCAATAGTGATCAAAAGTCTTCATTCACAGTTTCTCTCTTTGGGTGTTCTCATAGATCTTTACTTGTTAATTTTATGAGGGTTGAGGGAAACACTAGAGCATATTATACAAGCCATTTGTCTTACACTAAAGAGTATCTCATACTCAAAACAAAGCACACATTGGTGTGTGGTGAGGGCATTTATTTCACTTGTAAGGTTGAGTCACTAGGATAGAAGCGGTGAGGCTTTGTATAGAAGAAGAGAAGTTCTTCTAAGATATTCTAGGGCTCTAAGGGAAGTGAAATAAAGTGCATTTGAATCCTACTCATATCAGACTCTTCAAGCACACACCAAAGTACGTAGGCAAATGAAATATTTTGCTGGATAAAGATGCGATATAAAGAGACAATGAAGGAATGATGATACCACGTTCTGAAACAAGGCAAGAGGCGAATTCAAGGGTTGGGGGGAGGGCAAGAGCAGTGATGCCGTGATGGGGTGGGCCTAAGGTTGGTGGATTGCCGCCGGAGCGGTGGTGGCTGAGGTTGGGGCACGGTGAGATGGTGTGGGACAAGATTTCTTAAAATTTATGCCATTTTAAATACAATATAAAATATGTAACCAAATACTATTTAAGTTTGTATAATTATAAATCAAATGTAAAATTGTCATAGGGTGTAAAATGCTTAAGGTGTAAAATTCTCTTAATGGGCCTAATTTTTGTAAGTAAATTGCTAATGGACCTAATTTATAAGTAAATGGGCCTAATTTAATTAGTAAAAATGTCAACCTCATGTGCCCCCTTTACCCCATGCGTGTGCCCCCTTCCCCTGTGCCCCTCCACTATGCCCCCCCTTCTCGGGTAATTTTTTTTTGCACCGCAGGATTTGTTTTTTTCGTGTCAACACTTTCTGTTGTGCAAATATAACTTGATGTTGTGCACATATAATATTATGTTGTGCAAATATAACTTTATGTTGTGCAGACATAATAATTTCTTATAGGTAAATAGGTAAATGAGTCTATTTCAATTATAAAAATTTATAATTGAAATATGCTTAATTTATGGGTAAATGAGCCTAATTTTATGGGTCAAGAGGTAAATATGTCTAATTTTATGGGTAAATGCACTTTTTTCCCGTTTTCAACACTTTTTGTTGTGCAAATATAAATTGTATAAATAAAATGATAAAGTGCAAGAATAAAATGACGATGTGTATGAATAATAATATGAAGTGCACAATTAAGATTATTGTTAATGTGTCTTGAATCATTTTTCACCGGCGTCGCATCGGGGGGTCCGGGGGGCGGAGCGCCCCGACGGTGGTCTTGCTGACCAGTCAGTGAGTTGGGGGTCTAGGGGGCGACGCGCCCCTGGCGGGGGAGGGGGGGGGGGGGGTTAGGGGGCAGCGCCACCCCGCCTTTACGGTATGCAATGTTTATTTTAAACGGACTTATCGTCTGTCTGTTTTTTACGTATAACAATTTCAAATTAAAGTGCATAAATAAGATTAAAATGTGCAAATATAATATTATGTTGTGCAAATATAACATTATGGTGTGCATATATAATAGGCTTTTAAATTAAAGTGCATAAATAAGATTAAAATGTGCAAATATAATGTTATGTTGTGCAAATATAACATTATGGTGTGCATATATAATAGACTTTTAAATTAAAGTGCATAAATAAGATTAAAATGTGCATAATTAAGGTTAAAAAGTGCATAACTAAGATTATGATGTGCATGATTAGCATTTTGCGATTGTTGCGCTCTTGTCTATTATGTAACCTATGTGGGATTTGAACCCACATCTTTGTGCAAACGCACATTGCTCTACCAATTGAGCTAATAGGCTAAATTATGATTTTCATGCTAAAATAGAAGAATCTAATCGACCTAAAGCATATCGCAATAAAATTCTAAAAGCCAATTAGCTCATGATTCACAAACAATTTGACAATGCTATGAACATGAAATTAGCTCCAAATCAACCCAACAACACAACCATATCATCAATTTCAATCAATTTGGCTTTTGGCAAAAAAAACCCCAAATTCTAAAGCATATCGCAATAAAATTCTAAAATCCAATTAGCTCACGATCCATAAACAATTTGACAATGCTATGAACATGAAATTAGCTCCAAATCAACCCAACAACACAACCATATCATCAATTTCAGTCAATTTGGCTTTTGGCAAAAAACCCCAAATTCTAAAGCGCGCATATCACAATAAAATTCTAAAATCCAATTAGCTCATGATCCATAAACAATTTGACAATGCTATGAACATGAAATTAGCTCAAAATCAACCCAAAAACACAACCATATCATCAATTTCAATCAATTTGGCTTTTGGCAAAAAACCCCAAATTTCGCTCCTAAATCAAACCCTAGGTTTTCATTCTCAATCTAAATAATTGTAATACACAAGTTTAGGGTTAGAAATCATACCAAATTCGAGTTGAAACAAGGATAAAAATCGGGATTTTGAATGGTTTCGAGCCAAAAAGGCCGAACAACACTGTTGGGGGAGATGGGCTCGGTGTGAGCTCGGCTGGGCACGGACCAAGGGGGTTCCGATTTCGGGGGGTGTGCCTGAGCGGGGTGGTTCGAGCGGGTGGGGGCTGGTGGCCGGAGGTGGCTCGTGGGTGGTGTGGGAGGCCGAGAAAGTGGTGGATGGCGAGAAAGTGGTGGATCGAACAAGGGGGAATGGGTTCAGTGATGGTGCAACTGGGCTCGAACAATCCATGTCAGGGCTCGGGGGGTGCGCACAGGGGTGGGCTCGAGTGCGGCTAGGCGCTGGTGGCCGGAGGTGGCTCGACGTGGGTGTGGGTGTTGGAGGCCGAGAGTGAAGGTTCCTGAGCGCGCTGTTGTCTTTGAAAATGGGGGCGCGTGTGTTAGTTTCACAAAATTTTACACTTTAAGGATTTTACCCCTATGACAATTTTACATTTTAACTCTTCCCTATATATATATAAAAGACTTTTCCTAATATTTTCGAATTTCTATATTCTCTTTTTCTAATTTGTATCAATTATAGTGACATCATCTTACATTTAACAAAATAATTATACATTTGATATTTGATGAAATTTACCCTAAAAAATTATTTTAAATACCTTTTTATGTCTTGTTTATATCTCAACACTCACATACTATATTTTACCTTTATTAAGATGTAAAAAAATCTATATAAAATACTAAAACAGAGGCCTGAAACGGGCTCTGGTGCGATCTCGCATCCACGGAATTTTCTGGATTAAAGCGGGATTATTTTTGCTTACGTGTCATTTTTTGGATTAAAATAGTATTAAATTTCTGGCCCACATCAATTAATAAACAAATATAGTTAGCTAAAAACTTATCTTTTTAGATCGATAATCTATCCAATATAACTTGAATAAATTGTTATACACATTTATTATTTTCATGCTTTTGTTAATAAACTATATTATTTATTATTTTAAAAGATGAAGAAGGAATATTTGGTGCGTTATTCTACCTTTTAGATCAAATTGAATATAATATATTTATATATGGTTTTATTTTTGTGAGCCACGTCAATTTGATTTTATTTTTTTAAGCCACGTCCATTAATTATCTAATATAATATTTTAATATAATTAATATGATAAAATATAATTTATTAACAAAACGCGCAACCGCACGGGTAACGAATACTAGTGCTTAATATATCACTGGATAATTAACAAGAATTTACACGTTGATATTTCACACTTTTGGCTTAATGCTTTGATAAAGAAATGTGGGTGCGCTGTGTGGAGGTGAATTGCAACAAAAGCGTGAACAAAGGGCGATTAAGTGTAATTTTAAAAATAAGGAGTATTTTTGCAAAATGGATCGAAAGCTATTTCTCTTATTGTGATAAGGGCTATTGTCAACATGTCAAAATGACTATTGACAAGATGATATTTAACAAATTACGCACAAAGTCCTTTCGTGGTTCGATGCCACGCCTCCGCCCTACCCTCACCATCAATGTCACCATCTCTCAGCCCTTCGCCACCGTCTTGTTCGTGAGCATCACCCAGGCCAGGCCGCCAGGGCTTCGCAATCGACATTCCAAACCACCCTCGACATCGGCGATCGCCCTCACACGAGCCTTAGCCATTTGTCGGGGGACTTCGATGATGAGGGCTTGTGGACTGAGTGGACATCTCAGCACGCTTCGGTGGTTCTTCACAAGTGATGAGATAAAGATATGTATGGAATTAAGGATGGTTGAATTAAATTAGAGATTGGGCTAATTAACCTATAATTCACGCTTTGCCTACATCGAGACTACACCTCAACCACAGGCCACACAACACCGTTAGTCACCGGAGACTTGGTCCACCAAACCCCTTTTCGACGTGATGCCCTTCTTCAATCCTAGAAGTTGAATGCAGTCAATTAAAAGGCCTTTCGATACTATATAATAACACAATTGAGACGAATCAATTAGCAAAGGTTTGTCAAAAACATGAAAAATTGAAGCTCAATTCATGAATCCATCACATGGAATCGAAAGAGGCTCCTCAAATGCTTTGTTTGGTTCTCGTCAAATAGTGTAAATACTATTTACGTCTAAAAAGGAATTGTGTGAAAATTATTCATCTTGTGAATAGACGTTTTGTCATTTTGTCAATACCCTCAATCTTTAATTGTTTATATGCCCTGAAAATTGACAATGGGTTATATACCATTAAAATATAAAGAACTTGTAAAATATATTAAAATTGCCTAACAAAATAATTTTTCTTTTAAATTCCAAATTAATAGCAAATATTTCAAACTATTTACGGCTTAGGCCATGTTGCCCTTATGTCAACGGATTAAAAAAGCTAAATTAATTTTAAACTAAATCTTTTATCTTTCAACTAAACTCTTTGCATTATGCTTGTCATATTTTACTGCTATTCTTCTACGAGACATTGAACCAAATCATGGAGACAAAATAATCAATGACATAATTTGGGGGAAATTTGAATAAAATAAAGGATCTGACAACATAATCTCTTCAATTTCAATCATGGAAAAACCTGAGTCACAAAAGAAAAAGATAAATATACAATTTCTATCCATCGTGATTGCACATCTCAATGTTGTAAAATCTGCCAAATAAAAAAATTATAAATTGGTTCATTTAAGAGGAGTGTATACCATACCAAAATTTTAAGAAAAAACTGAAAGGAAGACATGCTTTGATTGGAAAAAAAAGGGCCCAAATTATGTACCTTCTTCTCAAATCTTGAAATTATAAGGAAGATCAACATGACTTAACGAGGTGTTTTAGGGTTTGAAACTTGAAAGATGAAAATGACGAGAATAACACAACTTAATTGTAATTCTTATTTGGAAAGATTGAACAATAAAACTTAATTTTTTTTAATAAAAGATCTTATGTTAGACAATTTTATAAGATCTTTATATTTTAATACATATATAATTAATTATCAACTTGTACAGTACCCGCGCCATGGCGCGATTTTTTTAAAATATAATCTTAAAAATATAAAAATTAATATTATAAAATATTAATAAAATTTAGGATAAAAATCATCAAAATAATTACCATAAAAGTATCACATAAATAATTTCATATTTTAAAAAAAATATCATTTAAATTAGCATATATAAATATATAGAAATTATAAATCACTTTTATTGGTTAGTAAAAAATAACAAAAACATTGTAACTTTATTTACAAAATAATATCATTGTAAATTTGGTATTAAGAATATTTATGGATAGTTACTAAATGTGTTAAAAATAAAAGAAAAAAAGGATTGATTTAAAGGGATAAATGAAAGAAGAAAAAAATAATTAAAGGAAAAAATATTTGATTGGTTTAAATAGCTAACTAAAAAAACGGTAGGGATAACGTAGGCTAAAACTCTAATATTTTAAGAATAAATATATAGATATAGGTATAGATATAAAGATTTACATATAGATTAATAGTAGACATTAGATTGCATTAAAAACAATATTAGATGGTTTAATTACCACAATATCGTGTAATTAATATATAATGAAATAATATTATATAGTTAATATTAATTTTTTTTAAAAAAGTTTTGAATTAATCCCATTGGTTAAAAAATATATTATGAAATGATATTATGTTAATAACGTGTAAATATTATTAGATAGTTTAATTACCATAATTAAATGATATTTTATAAATAATACTTTACAAAAATAACTTTACATGAGAGGGCGACACGTGGCATAGGTGCTTTGGTTTTAATTAATATATAGATAGATTGTTTAAAAAAGTTGTATGAAATAATATCATGTAATTAATATATAATGAAATAATACTATATAGTTAATATTACATTTATTAAAAAAAGTTTTAAATTAATCCCATTGGTTAAAAATATATCAAGAAATGATGTTATGTAAATCATATGTAAATAATATTAGATAGTTTAATTACCATAATTAAATGATATTGTGTAAATAATACCTTACAAAAATAACTTTGCGTGAGGGGACGACACGTAGCGTAGGTGCTTTGGTTTTAATTAATATATAGATTTTCAATGAGTATATAAACAATTAAATAACTTTCTATGAATATATACCCGATTACACCTTACAAATCAGGACATAGCCACGACCTCAATAAAAGGTGGGTTTATTTTATTTTTTGGTTACATTTAGCTAACCTTATGATAAATTCATATGTAGATTATAATTGGGTAGATCAATTGATTAGAGAGGGTGGGATGAGTTTTTTAATATACCAAGCAACTCACTTAATATAGCATCTTTTTTTTTTTTTGTAATTAGATAAGAATTCGAATTCACACAAAACTGGAACTCGAAGACCGACTTATAGACGGGAGAACCATCTAAAACATACAACAACACATAACGATGCAAACTCAGGCAAACAACAACAAAAACAAGTCCAGTATATCCCGCTTAGAGCAAGGTCTAGGGGGTCCTATTGTAGGCTCTCTTTCCTCACCTAGGTCGAGAGAGAGTTTCCGAAAGACCCGTACCTGTAAAAGTGACTAAACTAGACAAAGCATGAACAAAAAGACAAGCACGTAAATATTACGCCTAGACATACCAGTAGAAGAAATAGAAAAGTAGAGCTTATAAAAAAGTATCTCGGTTAGCCCATTCTAACCCTCGTTCACCCTGATAGTCTTTCTCTACTGTCTGCGATACCTCGTTAAACCCTCAGGTATGTATAACAAAGTAAGATCCCACCTTATGACCTCCCTTCACGATTTCTTGGGTCCACATCTGCTACGCCACAAGCCCAGGCAAACGTACTCTAAAAAAAACTTGAGGGCATTTTTTTTTATTACACATATTGATGGCATCTAGTTTTGTTTTGTTTGGATTTTTTCAATACTCATTTTAAAAAGTGAAAAAGAAGCATTCTCGATTTACATACCGGATAACTTAAATTGACCGTCAATATATACTCCGTATTTTACTTGGCAAAAGCTTATTGCTGACTTTGTCTGAAACTAACAAAAAATGAAACTTATTTGCTGACTTTGTCTGAAACTAACAAAAAAATAATTTAGTTATTTGCATTTCATGTCATGATGTCACCGGATTTTATAGATAGAGGTGGCGAAAGTCAAGATGTCGAATTTTTTTTTTTTTACATACATATCACAAAGGAATTTTTTAATTATTTTTGGAAAAAACAATATGCAAGTTTAAAAGAATAAGAAAGTTATTTTTAATGTTGACCAAAAAAAAAGAAAGTATTTTTAATCTCTTTTGCTTTCTTATTTTTTCACGTATCTTATCTTATATAAATAACTCAATTAAAATGCAATAATCTGCAGGAATATATTGTTGTCTATATATAATTAAAAAAGTTGATACAAACGAAACAATTATTAGAATCTATAATCTATAATACTATATAAAAGGGTGAAGTTGGCCAATAAATAGTATTTCCCACTATGTTCAATTATATCTTAATTTTTAATTTTTTTAGGGTTGAAATGTCTATTTTGCCCTCACAAATATAATTCTCATCATATATATACTATGCCCTTTTAGGTAATTTCCTTATTTGTTTGGAAAATGTCATTTTTAACCTAGAAAGTTTGAATTTAAAAATAGGCAAAACTAATTAAAATAACCCAACCTTTAAGGGGGTGTTAAAAATATATCTCAACCTTGCAAATGTAAGATAAATATCCGACCTTTATAAGTGATGGTAATATAATATCCTAATGATTTCTCTTCAATAAAATTCTTATTTTTTGTATTGTATTACTCATGTATTTTCAATTCAAATAAAACATATAAAATTAAATTAGATGAGTTCAAAAGTTTATTCAATAAACATTTGTAGTTTTAGATTTAATTTGTACCTAACATTTTATATCTTTTTTCGAAATAATTAATATCTATAACAAGCCAAATAAAATTTTTTTAAAGCAAAATAACATATTTTCAATTAGTAAATGATTAGCTAGTAATTTAACTCATCAAAACTGAAGAATATTTTGTCAATTATAAACTTTATGTTACTACGAAAATTGAAATGAAAATTTAATTGTTTAGATTATTAAATGGTGTTCATTTCTATATAAGAAGTAAATTATTATTATTAAAAATATATAAAAGAATGTAAATATTTTTATTTTTTATTTTTTCTTAAATCCAAAATAAAAAAAATTAAGATAAACTTAAAACCAATCTAATTTAATCTAAGAAACTTGAATGATATTTTACACAATCAAGATATTGAAAATTATATTTTAAATATTTACTTGTTTTATTGTATTTGTTTTGATTAAATTTAATTATAATCTATAAATACGTATTAAATTGAATGATTTTTTTTTTCAGTTACAAAAGAGATTTTTATTTATTTTTAAATTATCATGACAATTTAGACTATACTTTGTATAATTCGAGCATTAAGATCCAAGGGCAAGCTTGTGAATATGATCATTATTTTTTGCCACATATGTGCCATGTAAGCATTTTTGTGGGGGAGAAAATTTTGGGATATTATATTACCATCACTTATAAAGGTCAGAATATTTATCTTACATTTGAAAGGTGGGGATATATTTTTAACACCCCTTTAAAGGTTGGGTTATTTTAATTAGTTTCGCCTTAAAAATATTGATTTTTTTTTATTTCAATGTCCTTTTATATCTTTTCAAAATTATAAATTTTCATATTTCTTCAATTTCACCCAACTTTTTATTTTTTCTTAAAATACTCAAGTTACAACTTTAAAGTTTTCTCAAAGAAATCATACTTTATGTTTTAAATTAAACTACCCAAATTGTAACTTTTATAGTATTATAGATCAATGGTCATATTTCATCAATTTCACCCAACTTTATGTTTTTTCTTAAAATACTCAAACGACAACTTTAAAGTTTTCTCAAATCAACCATATTTTATGGTTTTAATTAAACTACCCAAATTACAAATTTTAGATTTTCTTAATCAACCCGACTTTAATAAGATGATGATGATGATGATGATGATGATGATGATGATGATGATGATGATGATGATGATGATGATGATGATGATGATGATGATGATGATGATGATGATGATGATGATGATGATGATAATAATAATAATAATAATAATAATAATAATAGAAAAGCAATAATATCTTTTTTTAATTGTAATGATTATGATTTTTTAACTTTATAGTACGTTTTGGGTTTCTTTTTCGTTTTGATTAATAAAAATTTTAAAAGACTACCTTTCTTTAAATTTTTTTAAATGAAAGACATCATTCTTATTACCTTAATGAAAATTTCAAAATAATGTACTCACAGTTTCTTATAATGATGCAATTATTATTTCTACTATTATAGAAATTTATAAGGAAAATAATCCAGTTAGAACTATTTGTACATATGAATATTTACACGCATATAAAAAGTAACGTGTATAGTATTTGTAAGGAAAACAACCAAGTTACAACTATTTGCACATATAAATATTTACACACGTATAAAAAGTAATTTGTACAGTCCAAATACGACTAGACCGCGTGCATATGCGCGCGGTGCCTAACCTAGTTATATAAACAGTATGATTGAAAAATATTTTTTTAAAAAAAGAAAACTATATCTTAAAAAGAAAATGATCCAAAGTGTGAATGCGTGGATTTTTGTAAATTCACAATGCACGTTCGCTCTTTTTTTTTTAATATTTAAAATGCACGTGAAGTGCAAATTCGCACGTTACTGTTCACTTTCTCTTTAAATTTGGTTCCAATGTCAACACAAAAGTTGTAATTCTTAGAAAGAGATTTCTAACGCATACTCATTATCGTCGATCATACCATCAAGACCTCCAGAAAGTGCAATACAAGATCAGCTTGTTGAGTAGATGTCTTTTGTTGATTACTTGTTTTTCGTTTTGGCACTCTTCTTCTTCTCGGGCCTACATTTTTGTCTTGTTTTGGATTCTTCTTAAGACCATCCACAATGGTTGTGTGCAAATGTGTAAATGTGTATTTTTTAGACATTTTCTAGCTCCATTGGTGGTTTTGGGTGTGTGCAAATGTACACATTTGAGCATGTGATGTGCAAATTTGAGCACACCATCTCTCCCATGTGCAAAAACTTTTACAGAAAGCAAGACAATTTCATTGGTTTATTTTTTTAAGATTTTATTTTTCTTTTTGTTTAAAATAAATTTAATTGTATTTCAATGGTGTGTAAAAAATGCACATTTCACCAATGGAGTAAATTACTAAAAGGTGATGTGTATTTTTAAACATCTTGTGCAAATGTATACATTTTACACAAAACCATTGTGGATGGTCTAACCATTCCTTTGTTCATTAAGCCATTGTCCCAATTCAGATCTACTTGCACCTGAAATAACCAATAAAAACATATATATTTTGAAATTGATAGCAACTCTTCTCTCTTCTCTTTGTTAGCATGAACCTAAAATTGAACAAAAAACGAAATTTTTTTTATAGAATAAAAAAAGGAATCAAAGGTATATCGGGTATTTAAATCTTAGACGGTATCTTAATTTGGGTATTCGGTGGATGAATTGATTCTATTGGTGATTTTCCATCAATTCAACGGTGGGATATGAAATTGATTTTAAAGTAAAAACAAACTTCTAGCTATTAATTTGAAGAAATTTTTTATACCAGTGATTTTTCATATTGATAGCATGCATTTAAAAGATAATATTATATTATATTTAGCTTAATTATATTACATATTGTGTATCAATTAGGTACAATTTGCATATTAGGTCATATTTAGCTTAGTTATAGTGTCAGTAGATTTGAGGTGGGACAATGAGACTAATGAACAAAGGAAGAGTCAAGAAGAGTCCAAAACGAAACAAGAGTGGAAGCCCAAGAAGAAGAAGAGAGCCGAAACGAAGTACAAGTTAGCGAAAATTGTTCGTCCAACAAGCTGATTTTGTAACCCAATTTCTGGAAGCCTCGATGGTCCTATCGACTATTATGAGTATGTGCTGGAAAGCTATTTATGAGTGTATGAACCTCGTATTTTTTAAATATATTTTATTAAAAATGGATTTAAGTCAGAGATTTCGGATAATTTTAAAACCCTCGTCCTCACCTTGATATTCGTATTTTAAAATCCTTAAAGTGGATTCCAGCCTAATTTTGTAACTTTGAGGATTTATTCCACGCTTCACCTCAAGATTTGAAAATACATCCGGATGGCGATATCCTTTTGACTTGGAAACTTCAATTGATTGAGTCAAGACAAGATCGAGAGAGTGGGAAACTAACTTTCGGGAACTAACTTCGAGAATTTGAATTTCGCGCTTTCGGGACCACAAACCTTGTCTTTTCCTCCCTTGATCAAATCCAAAATTATCAGCCTCTTTTTGTCTCCCTTCGGTCGATTTGAACCCAATGAACCTCCTTCGACATTACCCAAATAAGCAAAGCACCCACATTTGCCTTCTCTTTCTTCCCATGCTTGCTTCCCCTTTTATGGCAATGAGACAAACAAGCTTTTGTCTCCCTTGTGCATAAAAAAATCAGCCTTAACAACACCCCTCCTTCCCCTTAAAATCTTATTTTCATGCTTCATTTCACACCACCACAAAACAAGACACAAAACCTTAAACACTCTCCTTCCTCACTTTCCATTTTGGATTTAAACAACCCAAAAGCTCCACCATTGTCGAGCCAAACACCACCCACCACCACCTTGTCTGTGTTCTGGGTGCAAGGAGCAGCTCCAGCTCCTCTGTCGTCATCGTCCAACAAGTAGGAGAAGCTCAAGCTCCATTTCACCGTGGAGTCGCCGCCACAAAAAGCCCAACAAAGCGCCTCAGTTTTCTCCCCTTTCTTATGGTAAGCTCTTTTCTTACTTCCTTCCACTTCGAAACCTCCTAAAGGAACACCTTTACTTACCCCTCCACCTTCCTAGGCTAAGAAGGAAGCACTTCTCGACTTCGACGAGCCAGACTGACCTCTCTCCCCCAATTTCATCGTTAAGGTCGATAAGCCTCTTTCACTTTCATTTTAACTCAAAACCTCAAAAAAGAGAGCCTTTACTCACTTTCTCACCCTCTTAGGCTCTAAACAAGCCTCTCCCTTGTTATTGAGCTCGGAATCCGCCATTGAAGCACCTCAGAGCCCTTTCGAAGCTCTCGGTAATATCTCTTCCTCTCCCTCCCTCTTGCTCTCGTTTCTCCTCTTTTTGATGTTTGAGGTCGGGAAAGGGTGTCGGAAAGGATGGAAGTGATTAGGAATATAAACGACTTGGTTTGGATAAAAAAACGAGCTGAAGTTACTTGTTTCGTCGCGGTGAAACCATGGTCGCCGCAGCGAACAAGAACTGGGAACAAAGAAAGGGGATGACGCCTTTCGCCGCGGCGAAACGAAATTTTGCTGCGGAAAAATGAGCCTTTTGCAGTAGCGAGGGACAAAGGACTGGATTTTTTTCATGGCGAGCGACCAATTCGCCGCGGCGAAATCCAGGTCTGGGTTCTTGGTCGAAACTGGTTCCCTCCTTTCTTAGGGCCCTTGGCCGGTTTGGTTTGAACCTGGTTAGGGTTGTTTTATATGTGTATTTAAATTGTTTATGTGTTGTTTTATGGGTTCATAAAATTGGTTTTAAGATTATTTAACTATTTAAAGGCTATTTCATTATTTATATGGATTTGGAATTAGATTATACATGGTTAATGATTTGTTTAATGAGACTGATTTATAAAATTATTTAAATTATTTCTTGAGTTTTGAAAGGTTATTTTAAAACTAAATGGTTGTTTGGATTTTGATATCTTGGTTGAATATGTCCTTGAGTGCTTGTTTTGTTTTAAAAATGGGTATGCCGGAACCCCTTTAACGTTATAATTTTTAAGAATAATTTAACTAGACTTAATGTTTTGAGAACGACCTTTTGAGACACTGATGATTAACGGACCGACTTATTGGACTCCTGGACCTTCGAACTGTTTAGTTGGACCCTTTGGACCCTTTGAACTGGGATTGACTAATAGATTGGAAAGTCAGAATGTTGGCAAGACTGAACTGAGATGAACGATGGACTGAGATGATGATGATGATATTGAGAACATGGCTGATTTTAGAAACGAGATGTTTTAAACTTATCCGGTTTATGTGAAGCTTTTGTGTGTGTGTGTTTACTTATGCTTAGTTCTGTGTAGTGGTAAATGGGTCCTATATGGGGTTAGACTTATAAATTATACTTATTAAATTGTTAGGTGATCTGTGACGTGATTTGGCTTGCTTATTGCTAGTTACTACTTTTATTGTTCTGCTATTCCAAGTAAGTCCCATAGACTCTTATGCCTGTTGTTGCATTTTATGTTAAGTTTTCCATTTGCATATTGCATGATCATGTAGTATCCTGCTTAGGTTGCACAATTTGAATGAGCATATGTTTACTCTATGTGTTTGGTAGAACGACCATTAATTGTGAGTCCTAGAGTAGTTACTAGGGTCATAGGATAACCCAGCCCCACCGAGTTTGTCCTGATAGAGTCATATGAGAGCATGAGCATGATTATACCTTATATGACTATGGTAGTGGCCCAGTGTTCAACCTCGACTGAGGTGGAATGAGGCATGAGTTATACTGTGGCACCGACCAGGTCTACTCTATGTGTTTGGTAGAACGACCATTAATTGTGAGGCATGCTATAAATTTGTGTAAGATATGCTTATTTGCAAGATATGGAGGTCTACGCAAGTTTTGGTTTAATTTTGCAAAATTCGAAATGATTTTGGAGCAATTGCAAGAAGAGGACCGCAGAAAGGAAGAGCTCGACGTCGACCAACAACTCTCGACATCAACTAAAGAATTATAGGAATCAAGCTACTGGATTGGAAGGGAGAGCAGACGAAATTCAACATTTACATTGACCCCTGCTCGAGATCGAGTGTCGCTAAAGAGCCCATGACGTCGACCGCTTCACTCGACGTAGACTGGATGCTGATGCGCCGCGAACGCAATTTGAGGAGCCCGAATCTTGGGAGGATTAATTTAGCACGAGATCTTTTATCTTTCCATGATTAAGATCAGAATTTATAGTTAGATATAATTTTAAATAAAAGATTTTATATTTTTATTTTAGATAGAATTTGTTTTCCTTGGAGGACAAGGATTAGTTTACTATAAACAAAGTCACTGGGACTAGGGTTTGAGAGATCCCACACTTGAGCAATGAAACATAGAGTAGAGAGAGAGGCGGCCGAGATTTGGTCGAGAAACCCTCTCGTCAAATTGGCGCCGTTGCCCGTGAGATATCAATCGCGCCTAGTTTAGTTGAGTTTAGGGTTTCAGAGTAGCCCACCTCTTTTTCTTATTTCTATACTATATTATACCTCTAATCACCCACCTCATCAACACCACCCAAGTGCCGAAGCCCCTTGCTATTTAGATTGTGTGTTCTTGTTGTGATCTACATGAGAGACAATGCAAGGCACATATGATGAGGAGGTCGAGTTGGCGGAGCTTCGCCAACAAGTAGGAGATACAACAACGGATAGCAAATATGGAACGTAGGACGGAAGAAGTAAAATGTATCACGGATGTCGAGGCCACAGAAAGACACCGGATCGAGGAGCAATTGGATGTATGGTATAGATTGCAAGATCTAACCGAATCATCTTCCAAAGTCGCAACTCTACTACCAACGGAGTTGACCAATTGGTTCGGGGTACGCTACAACATCATCATCTTTTGCGAGCCAGTGGAGGAAGGATCCAGACCTGACAAGGTCAACGTTGACCAACACCCAGTCGATGTCGACTACCCTGGAAGTGACACATGCTCACCTTGGAGGAACTGATCCAAGCGTACAGGTTGATAGCGTCTATTCTAGCATTGTTTTTAGGGCACTCTTGCATAGAGTTTAGGGCATTTTACTAGAGTATTCTACCCATTTCTTAGCACTTTGTGTCCTGTTTCGAGGAATCAGTGTCTACCGCTAGTTTGTTGTGATTTCAGGTACTTTTGAGGGTTTTAGAGCCGATTCAAGAACTAAAGGATAAGGAGGTGATTAGAGGCGCAAGCATGTGGAAACAAGTCATCAAAGACGGGCTAAAGGGGTTGAGAGGTGAGCCATGAAGCAAACATATCAAGTGAATCACTCATAGGAGCTCAAGGTGATGTACCGCGACTCGTGGGAGGACTTCACAAGTCGTGACAAGGGAATTTGTCCAATTTTCAGCTACAGTAAGCTATCACGACTCGTGGGAGGACTTCACGAGTCGTGACAGGTGAACCCATGTGTTTTGTGAGCTACTGAGACGTCCCACGACTCGTGACAGGCTCTTCACGAGTCGTGACAGTGCCAGATCCGGCCAGACTTTTCAGATTTCCGAATTTTCATTAATTTGTTTTGGGATTCTTTTAAGTGGAGATAAATACTTAGAATGGAGTTCAGTCCTGGGGGGTTACGTTTTGTGCACAGGGCTGAAAAACACTCAGATTTGAGGGGAGAAAACTTGAAAGAACCCTAGATTAGTGGGTGCTAAAAGATTGCAAATTGAATGCTTAAGACGATTTCCGCTATAGAAGATCAAGTATTTCTCTTACTCTTCTTTGCTATGTCATCTTATTTTGCTTTTGATTTGTTCTCTTCCATCATGTCTAGCTAATTCGATCGTTCTAGGGTTGGGGTGATCCCACCATGTTGAGATAGATCGTTACTTACTATCGCTGGAATGTAATTTGATTTTTGTTTGATTTAATCCTATTGAGCATAGCCTAATCGATATGTGATTAGATCCTATTAGGGGTTGAGACCGAGAGGAGATAGCCCTAATAGAAAAATAGATGATTGCATGATACTGAGAGGTGATTGTTGTCATTGGAGCTATAGGATTGAACCTGAGATATTGATGTTTGCTTATGAGTGACATAATAGCACGAATCAATATCTCTTGAGGATTTATAGGTTGTCATAGAAATTCTAGGTTTGTTTGTTCTAATTGAGACCGAGATGAGACATTTGAATGAACTTGCTTAGATTCTAAGAGCGTAATGGACCTAACTTTAGTTTAACTTTGCACGAGAGTGATTGTTAACCGGTTAGGTACTATTTACTATGAGACCGAGAGGAGATTAATAAAGAACTTAGACAACCTACCTTCAAATAGAATCAAATTCATTCGAGCGAGAAAAATCTCTTAAGTCTATCGACGACACATGGGGGTTAATTCCCAATTCTAGAATGTTTTCTCCATATTAATTAGCCCAAAAACTTCGATTTGCTTGTTTTAACTTGTTTTATTAGTTATTTCATAAAACCTCAATTTCTCTACTATTTTGGCTTAGTCAACTGGTTGCAAAGATTTGATTAATACTCCTATAGTCCCTGAGTTCGACACCTTGATATACTACAATCGATCCCATACACTTGTGGGAGTAGGTTTCTAGCTTATCACAGGTCAATGTCGACTATTGTCGACCACATTACAAAGGCCTAGGTATATACATGTCTAGAGCTAGTCGACGTCGACTTACTCTCAGTCGATGTCAACATACAAGGTCCACAACAAAAGTCGTTCAGAGCAGAAAAGAAGGTCGATATCGACCAAAATTTACTCTATGTCGACCTATCTTCAGTCGATATTAACCTGTCTACAATCAATGTCGACCATACAGAGGCTCAGGTATGTCTATCCCCGATCTCAATTCCAAATTTGCTATCTATCCTTGAAGAATCATTTGAAGGACCCCAAGAAGAAGAAGAGCTAGCAAAGAAGAAGTCGGACGTCGTTGCCCATGGTGTTTCAAGGTCGTTTTTACCTTACAAGGTGAAGGCTATCCCCGACGATTTTGAGCAACTGATTTTTGTGTTCAAGTATGGGGTCCTGGCAAAGTGGCATGAAGCTCCGTAGGATGAGGTGGAAGTGTCTCTTCCCACTCCACCGTTTTGTTGTGGTGGAGTTGAGCAAACAAGTCAACATATGAAGCGGTAGAGAGACAATGATGAGGTACGTAGTGTTTTTATATGGCTTCCCTTATGTAGGCCAGCTGGGGCCATCAAGATGAATGGGTGGAGTTATGGAGCATCCACTCAGGGAGATTTAAGCTTTTTCGACATATGATGCCCTTGGATGATATTCCACGCTTCCCACCACCGGAGGAACCACCAGACCCACCTATACCTCCGGACAAAGATGAGCCGGGCTGAGGCTTAAAGGGTAGTAGGCCGAGCTAAAGACTTGAAATTTAGCACTTACGAGAGGCAACCCGCTATTTTATTTTATTATATAATTAGTTAGTTAGATAATAATATTTGTGCATAATCTTGGATTTGGAAGTTTTTGTAATCAAGTGTAGGTTATTGAGGTGGATCAAGGTGCCATTTACGAAGAAAGATGAACCAAGGATAATCGGAGTTCTGAAAGCCAGTTGACATCGACCTGATGAGTCGACATCGACCAAGGCTAGGTTGAAGCTACACCAAGCAGCAGTGGTCGATATTGATCACCCTGGCGTTGTAGAGACAAAGGAAGCAGTCGACATCGACCTGACGAGGTCGACGTCGACCACTTGTGGAAGGTCACTCCTATCGACCTCAACCTTGGAGAAAGAGTTGCAGTCGACATCGGCCACTTTAATTTTGTCGATGTCGACTACTAGGAAACAGACAGAAGCACCTATCTCCGCTTCCAAATCAGCTCCAATCCTATCTTGTAAGTCTCCGTTTACACCCATCTCTTATTTTTGAGCTTATACTTTGAGGATAAAGTAATTTTTAAGTATGGGGTGGGAGTTACAACTTACGTTATGCTTATGGTTTAAGGATTGTTTTTAGCGGTGTTATTTTGCATATTTAGCATTTTTATCAAGTTTGCATATTTAGCATTTTTATTTTTGCATTTTTATCGAGTCTAAAAAATTTGAAAAAAAAAATGTCGAAAAAGAAGAAAAAAATGAATGTGTATTTTTTTAGTTATATCCCTAACTTAGATGTCCTATGATGAAACCTAATAATTTAGCTTGATCATGTTATATCCTAAGGCATAGTTTGGATGGTTTAGCCTAAGTCTCATGAAAAGTGTTTTTGATGTGAAATTTGACTTGCATATGAAATTGAACATGTATGACTTTAGGATCTAGGTGATTGGAATCCAACAATGTCCTAGTGAGTTTACTTGGCCTATAGGGAATTGTTCTTCATATATATATTTCCCTTCTTTTTGATGCGTGTATTATACTCTCCTTATGCATTACCTCTTGATATTGCAGTGTATATCTAAGTCTTGAAACCATTATGAGATAACTAGTCATTGCATAATTTGATCAAATGATAGAGGCACTCTTTTAACCACTTTTTATCCTCGTTTTACCTACCTTATGCATTGCTCATTTGCTTGTAGCCACTTTGAGCCTTATAACCTATTTTTGTAGCTCCACAAAATTTATCGTAGCTAATATTTAGCCTTACCTCCTATCCGGGAATTAGGACTTAGCGTTGATAAAAATTGATGTTTGCATAGTTGATACATATAATTTGGTTTAAATATGGGGTACATATTTGGGTTGATATTTTATTTTCTCGCCTCACTTATTATTGTAAAAGGAATTTTCGGCTCCCATATTAAATAAATGCACATAATTTTCATATTATGAAAGAAAAAAAAGAAAGAAAAAAAAGGAAAAAAGTACGAATAAATCCGTTGTGCACGAGCCAAATTTCTCCTTAATTATTTTGCGAGATATATTGGATATTTTGGGGTTTTGAAGAGTTGTGCTATATATCATATTAGTTTGGAAGTGTTTATATATGATGGAGTTGTTTGGTTGAGTCGAATTGGAGATTTAGGAGTCTTTGGTTCCCGGATTTCTAGCACCACATAGCCTAAAGGATTTTTACCTTTATTTTCTTACCAAGCCACATTACAACCCGGCTGAATGAGTCCTTCTTTAAAGTCCATTGAACTAAAGTCGTCTTGATGGTTAATGCATGTTTTGACATCTCGGTGAATTGATTGGTGATATTAATTGCAATTTCTATGTAGCTTAATGTTATAAGAGATTGAGGTGAGAGATGTACTTCAAGCCTAAACACATTTGAGAGGGAGCAAAAACACATTATTTCCCTTGAGTGGTTGGATTCTAATTTCTTTGCCTAAGTTTTCTTAAATATATGTGACGATGTTTCAATGCTTGTTCTTATGTTCACCTATGCTTAAATTGATGTAGCTTTTGACAAAGGCTAAGACTTGAAGATATGTTAAAGGTTTTAGTCATAGCTTGGTTATTGCTTGAGGACAAGCAAGTCTAAGTATGTGGTGGTTTGATGTACTTCGGCATATTTGGAGTCATGTTTATAGTCCTATTTGAGTCTTTTTATGTATATTTATGTTAGGAAAGTATGGAAATGTGTAGTTATGCTTAATATTGCAAGATATGGGATCTGCACAAAGTTTGGTGTGATCTTCATGTATTTAAAGCTGATTTGGAGAGGTTTGGACGCACTTTGGAGCTTAAAGGAAAGTCATGAAGACATTGGGAAAGCTAAGGAAGAGCACAGGATGGTGCAGTTGGAGAAAACCCCACTTTTCTCCATTCATCACTTTGAATCAAAATCTAATACCTTCATGAGAGTTGTATTTCTCAAAAAGAGCTTTCCAACGAATATTCATATGCGTCAATCAGACGAACGAATACTATGGAAAGTGTGATTCAAGATGGATCTGAATGCTGAAAAAGTTGGAAGGAGGTCGACATCGACCAGCACCACTCGACGTCGACCATCTTATGTCGACCACTTTCACTCGACGTCAACTGACAATCGGGATAAGTCCGAATCTTTGGAGGATTGCATAGCCACGTTTTTAATCTATCTTTTCCTCCTTAGATAGATATTTCCTTACGAGTATTTTCCTATTTACCCAAAGGGATTTATATTTAGACAGAATTTAGATAAAAGATTTATTTTTCTAGTATAGATAGATTTTAGTTTTCCTTGGGTAAGGATTGGTTTTGCTATAAATAAAGCCTCTAGGGCTATGCTTTGATAGACACACACAAGATCAGCCCTTCGGGGGCAGTGAAGGAAGAACGTTTGGTTATTTTTTGTAAGTTTTGTTTTAATTTAAAGTTATTTGTTTTTCCCATGTTTTGTTTCTAAATTCTCATCTTCTATGGTTGGGGTGAGCTCAACGATATGCATGTTGCTTGATCCATGAATTCATGATTTTGAGTGTTTTCATCATCTTCTATCTTAGGTGTTTAGTCCTTTAATGAAAGTAAAAGGGGTTCATGTTAAAAACTTGGATTATAATCACTAAAAGGTAGAGACAAATTACGGTTTATTTGTGAACGCCAATATATCTCTTTGTTGGAATATATGAAAACTTATTCCTTGATATGAAAGCATGCATCTTTATGTGATTCATGAGTTACACATATGTTTATTGTTGTGGTGATCCTTTATCTTGGAAGTTTTCAATTTTTTTTTGCTTTGTTTTCGTGTTTTTCTTTATTTAAATTCTGCCCAGTTACTCGACATCGACCAATACTTCTTTTGCCATCCCCTTGACATCGACTGCCCTAGTCGACGTCGACCTCTTCCATCGACTCTATCCCTTCTCTATCCAATTCGACCACCATCACCTTCTATGTACCCTAGCCGACGTCGACCTTGACATAGTCGATATCGACTAAACTCAATCAACAACAGCAACCTTCACCTCATCCCTCTATTCCCCAAACCTTGAACCAACTAAACTAGAACCACGAACTTCTCTCCTGAGGACGGACCTGACTCCACTATCCTATAGCGGGGTCTTGACTATAAATTTATTTGGTTGAGAAACCCTCTCGTCAACTAGCGAACTATTATAGTAAGCAAGTAAGGAGTCGAACCCACACAGAGATCCTATTTTGATGTATTCTATTGCAAACTAAAACAAATAAATAACAAGATTGAAGAATATAAATTAATTGAAAGGAAATAAAGAACGGAATGATTGCAAATTTGTTACCAATGGGATGAAAGCGCTTCACCTGCAATTCTCAACAATGGTTGGTACTCAAGATCCTTGGCTTGATTTCCTTGTTATTCAAATGCAATGAATGCAATTTGTATTTAGTTATTCCGACTTTGGTTTGAATGGACTAATATTCCTCCCATACATGCCAATCCCTTACACTCTATGCAACCCTCACCCTATTTGGATATAAATATAAAGCAGCACAAATTTCCAAAGTCCTGGCAGTATGGCAGTACTAACCCTCCTAAGCAACCAATATGATGTTAAAGTTTGTCAATCACTTACCCTAATCTACTTAGAAACCGATATTTAACCAAGTGTCATTACCCTACACAACCAAAAGATGATCTCACTTGATCAATTACTTGTGTTTGCTACTACGGTCTAACTATTCTCACGAATTAAAGAATGCAAATTCTATCGACGTGATCAGTCAAGAGAGAATATATTCAATCAACCAATATAAGCACAAAGGTAATGAAATAAATTATGGAATAACAATGGGAATCAAAACCTCACAATTCAACCAACCATCTCTTCGAATCGACGGCGAAACAATGAGTTTAGTTCCTCATTCTCTGAATTGAAAGATGAATAATGAAATGAACGTCTCTAGATGTCTTCTAACCTAATTAGAACCGACTCTTGTAGAGTAGTAGTCAACCTTATTAACCCTAGAAAATATAATAATAATAATAATAATAATAATAATAATAATAATAATAATAATAATAATAATAATAATAATAATAATAATAATAAGCTAATTAAACTGTTCGGATAAAATCAACGTTTTGCTGAAACTGTCTGACTGGCGAGGGCCAGTGAAATAGCGGTGGGCGCCGCTTTAACTGTGTTTCCGATTTCTTCTTTGTCTTCGATTCTCTTCCTCTTAGCTCCTCTTATGCTCTTTTTAAGCTTCAACTCAGCCTCTTCCAGCCCTCCTTAGCCCCTCTTCAAGTTCGGATTGTAGAACTGCATAATAAGCACAAAATTGTGTAGATTCCGAACTCAAATGCCAAAATGAATAATAATACAAATTAATTAGAAACATGCAATAAACCTATCCTAAAATGCACCTAAAACTATCTATAATGCATATCTAAAATATGCATTATCACCAACACATTATTGGTGAATCAAATATGTGTGTTCTTATTGTTATTGTTCTCTAATCTTTCATCTTTGTCACAAACTAAAAAAATTATTATAAAGGCTGGTTTTTATGCAATTATGAATTTAATTGGTGATTTATTGCAATATATTCAATGGTTGATTTTATACAATTTGCTCTAATAGGTCACATCAACAAAACAAGGTCTATTAAACGATTTCCTCTATCGAGATAAGTCTATAAATCCATTAAACGATTTCCAAGTTTCAAATCTTATGGTTTAAATAATGTCCAAGACTCCAAGGATTGAATTTTCTGTTGTGGATAGAGAAACTAGGTTGGAAGAGCCACTCTCATTTATGTCCCCAAAGATTTGTAATATTCCTTCATCGCATGTCCATTTCTGACCCAAAACCAACAATGTCGATTAACATAATTAGTTAATCGGCAACCAATTTCATTAGAGTTGATAGGTTGGTGTCCTGAATTGCTAATTTATTTGTAAGGAACGGATGAAAAAAATAACGCGAGAAGTTGACAAAGAAGAATAAACTTTCTATCAACGAAAGTGTTATAGGCTGTGGAAAAATGCTCCCTCAATCAGAAACCGTTGGGTTTAGGTTTGGTAGAGACGGTCTCTTCATTCCTTACCTAGCCTTCGCGTAAGACATCATGGTCTTTGCGAAAGCCACTTCAATTACAAGCAAAAATGTAAGGAAATATATTGATGAATACTTTAAGTACTCGGACCAAAAGGTTAATTTTAACAAATCCTCTTTTTAAACAAAAAGTTCCGTACCCAGAACTAGAGTTCAAGAACTAGAACGCAATCTACAAATTCCTCACACAAGAGTATTAGAAAAATATCTGGGTTGCCCCAATATCAGCGGAAAAGTGAATTGAGAAACTTTTGAAGAAACTATATGCAAATCAAAAGAGCAACTCTCTAAGTGGAGAGCCAATACACTTTCTCAACAAGGGAGAGCAATACGTATTTATTCAAATCTTTCGTCATACCCTCTCTATATAATGCAAAGCTTTATGTTGTCGACCAATATACTTAAAGAATTAGACCAAATCAACAGAATGTTTTTCTAGAACAAAGATCTCCAACATAGACCATTTATAAGTTGGGATATAATCTATAAGCCAAAAGGTAAAGGTGAAGGATTTGAATGAGGCTCTCCAAATGAAATTACTATGAAAAATCCTTGCAGAACCTGATAACTATTGGGTTAAACCGATAAGCTACAAATACCTGAAAAACACATAACTTCTACAATATAAAGCAAAGGGCAATACATCATGGAAGTGGAGAAACCTAAGCCAGCTCATTGACAAATTCAAAAGAGGCCTCATTCGGAATGTAAGATATGGGAGATCCATTAACTTCTGGACAAAGAATTGGTTGTCGATGACCCCTCTTTTAGGAAAAATAAACCCACTACAAGGTGTTAATATTAACCAAAAGGTCAGTGACTATATGATAAACAAAAAATGGTGGATTGAGAGACTAAACTGAGATTTCAATAACACAATCATGAAGGAAATAACAGAAATTCCTCTCCATGTCCCGCCACTCCCAGATAAACTTTTTTGGTGGCCAAATCGAGAGAGCTGGTTCACAACAACATGTGCAATGAAAGTCATTACAAACTCTGATAATATGACAGACGACCCTAACTCATGGATATGGAAGCTAAATATTCACCCAAAGATTAAAAACTTCCTATGGAAACTGGTTTAAAAGAGGCTCCCAACAACAACTCGATTATCATAGAGAGGTGTTCCTGTCCCAAACCCCTGTAAATTATGTAACCACGAATTTTGAAGATGAAGCACATCTTTTTTATCAGATGTTGTTTTGCAAATTATCCAACTTTACAGATACAGACAATCCAACACACCATACCCAGGATACTAAACAACTCAAGAGACATTAAAGTAATCATAAGCACATTAGGTGATAAACTGACATGAAAAAAAAAGCACTAGCGCTCAAATTGTGGGTCATTTGGTTTTACGAAAATCAGATAACCTTTCGAGATGACCATATTCCATCAAATAGAAAAATACAAATTTTCATAAAAACACTCCATGAGAATTTGAGAAAAGCTTGTAAGCAAGAGGAGAACATAGGAATATAAAATAAAAAGGACAAGCCAAGCCGAAAAATAAAAAAAAATTAAGTGGAGAAAACCGAGACGAGGTGTCATGAAACTAAACTTCGATGGTTCATCTTCAAATTTGGATGGAAGCACAATAGTTTACATAATTCGGGACTGGGAGGGGAAACTCATTACATTGGGATACAAACATGTCGGTAAACAAAATCCTCTTATGGCGGAAGCACTCGCCCTGAGAGAAGGAATAGTTAAAGCTAGAGAACTTCAAATCAGAAAACTCGTAATAGAAGAATATTCACGTATTATCATCAACCATCTAGTAAAGAAAGGAAAATGTTTATGGGAGATTGAATTGACTATGGGAGATATTAAAATAATCCTTCAATACTTTCATGATGTATCCTTCTTGCATGCCCCCCCCCCCTCCGCAATGGGAATAGAGTGGCTGATAAGGTTGCACACCTTAGCCGCTCTTTGCGGGGCATTCACTTAAAACAAATCTAGGTTTATTAAACCTCATTTGACATGATGTGATCGGCTAGGTGATGTGCGCATATTTCACCATGTTTCATGCTTACATTCATTTCCATTTTTATGCATATTTTATACTTTCAGGTTGGAAAAGTAGTAAATTTGTGTGGTTTGAGTTCATTTACAAGATATAGAGGTATACACAAGTTCTGGTTTGATTTCGCAAAAAACGGAGCATTTTGGAGTGAAGACAATAGAATGAAGAAGAGCTCGATCTCGAGCAAGGCACTCGATCTCGACACATGAACTCGATATCGACCGGATCACCCGAGGTCGATTGAAGAGAAGAGCAGATCAAGAGCAAGAGCAATGTTGACCACAATGAATCAAGTCGACTCGACATAGAGCACTCGATATCGACATGCCCACTCGACAGTCGACATCGACTGGAGCAACAGATGCGGATTGGGCCGGATCTTTGGAAGATTTACTTAGCCACGAAGATATCTATCATCTACCAAGATCATCTATCATTAGGGGTATATTCCAAGCATGTTAGGGAATATTACCTATTTTATTATTTTATTTTAGGATATAATTTAGTTTAGATAGACTTTCCTTTTACCAATCTAAGTAGGATTAGGACTCCAATACTTGGCTAGCAAGGGTTGTGAGGCTATAAATAAAGCCCTAGGGGACTGGCTTTAGTCATTCAATCAATAAACAATCAATCAACCAACAAGAAAGAGAAGAAGGAGAAGAGCGAGTAGGAGAGAGATAGAGAGAAGCGGTGATTGTACGATTAGTTTCCTTTCAAGTTAATGCAAAGTTCTTTCTTTTATGCAATGATGTTTGCCCCAATGAAGAGTGAGTAGTCGTCCTACTTCTAGGGTCAGAGTGAGACCGGCAATAAGCATGTAAGTATGCTTGAATTCCTTATTTGATTATGCGATTTCATCTTCTATCCCACGCTCAATCCTTCATGAGAATTTAGGATCATTCCTTATTTACCTTATATGAAGCGAAAGTGGATTATACATGTGAATTTTGATAGTAATTAGGTTTTGCCTGCGAAAGTTGACTAAACCCTAATTATGAAAAGGTAGAAACAATTAGGTTTTTATGCGAAAGCCTCTATATTCCTAATTGGTTGATGATAAAAGCATAATCTTTTATGTGATTGAAGTAATAATGTATGCATGGTTATTATCGTGGTAAATCCCTACCTTATGAGCTTTTAGTTATATTAATAAAAAATTCAAAAATCTGTCGTTCTTATTTCTTTCTTTATTATTTTCTGTTTTGGCATTATTTTCTGTTCACTGTCTGTGAAGCAACTCGATCTCGACCTCCATACTCGATATATTGTCCACTGCATTGAGGGAACCCTAGCCGACAGTCTTCTGAGTCGACTGGAAAGCACTGATCTACTCGACATCGACATACCTAGTTGATATCGAGTGCATCTGTCTTCTTTGCAGGTTTCACAGATCGACACAACACACTAGGAATCGACAGCCCCTGTCGATATCGACTTCTCAATTCGATATCAAGGCTTCTGGTCGACATACACAGGACTTCTAAAGACTATTCAAGAAATCGCTGACTCGTCTCCTCGAGGATCGATCCTGATTCCCTACTGCTACATCGGGAGGGAGTCTTGAATTTATTTGCGAAGAAAGGGAGTTGCTTTGGTTCGGAATCTATTTACACATTTTATTTACATATCAATTCCCCTCCTCAACACTAGGTTTCGGCCAGCCGAAATTTTACCTTATAAAAAAAAAATCAATCGCTTGCTAAGACGTTAAACGTTGTTGTACCAAACACTGGTCATGAACTAAAATTTAAAACGCTACCTGAGACGTGCATACCAAACACGCTATACATTTAAGCTATGTTTGATATAAAAAAAAAGTAGTATAATGTTCAGTTAATCTAACTGTTAGGGTAGCTGAAGCAGATGAATTATTTGTGTTAAAATATATATTAATAAACAAGTATAATTGTTCGGTTAATCTCTCTGTTAGGGTGGCTGATAAAAACTTGTGAATAGAAAACCAAAAGCTCTGAAAAGCTTGGGTGAGTAGTCGTTGAAAAGCTCAGATTCCAAAAGTTAATTAAACTAAAATATTATATTTATTTCATTTAAAACTATATAATACCAAAACCAAAAGCTCCGAAAAGTTAGGTGAACACAAATTCTTGAATCAGAAAATCAAGTACATCCGAGTTTTATTGTAATACATAAGTGTAGATAGAAAGAACTTGTTTCAAATGGATGGTTCTAGCAGCGTGAACATGTTGCTGATCTTCTTTAAAGCTTTGAAGCTGGTAAGCCTGCAAAATAATACAACTCAACTTAGCCATAAATAATAAAATTTACATCAAACATCAGTACAACAAGCACATTTGGTTGCTCCAACAACAAAGTATGGTACCTAATGCTTTTGCATTGACAATGCTTGGACAAGCTGATGGAGGCGGAGCGTTCTCGTTGAGGAATGGATCAACCCTGTTCGGATCAGACCACATGGGATATCCCTTAATTTTTCCCTGTGGAGGAAATGCACATCAACATCATATTTTTATTTGATGGGTGCATTTTGAATGATTAGATCTCTCTACTTTTGCAAGCATTTGATCTCATAAAACCCAGGATGTTAGATATTGCAAGCATTCCAAAAGTACGTACCACGACATTCAGGGCAGCTAGAGTCGCCATTCCTTCACGAGTCCACTGCACGAAAAAAAAAAACGCAGAAAGGTTTATGTGCAGTTCAGTTCCAAGCAATGCACTTGAACATCAGAAACCTACCTTGGAGGCAGAAGCAATGTGTGGAACCACGATTGCGTTCTTCATGTCAGCTAGACCAGGTTTCATGTTTGGTTCATCCTAGTAGAGAGAGATGAGATTTGTTATATATAAATAGACAAAAAATGTATTAATCAAATGCTAGATTTTGATACCTCAAACACATCTAGACCAACTCGAAACATGGGGTTTTCTCTAAGATGCTCGACAAGAGCGACTTCATCTACCACAGGACCCCTGCTGCAGTTAATGAGGATTGCTTCCTGAATATAAAGGAAGCAGGTAATTTCAGCAATAGATTTTGTAAATTAAGCTGAAGAAACAAAACATAGCTTCTTTTAAGCAGCAGGAAAAGTATAGCTTGAATATGTTAACCTTCTTCATCTTCGAGAGCCTTTCTTTGTTGACGAGATGGTAAGTTGTTTTATCCAAGACAGGATGCAAACTTATCTGGAAAAAACCGCTCGATTCAACACTAGCTTGACATCATAGCGTATTTAATGTAAGCAATCTAGAAGACAGTGGGTGAGGAAGAACAACAGAAATTGATTCGACTTTCAGTCTCTGGATTCCTTTTTGCAAGAAAGAGTGTTTGTTTACCAAATCAGCCTGCTGCAGCACTTCATCCATAGATGACGCCCTTTTCCATGTGACCGGCTGCTCACCATTGGCCTTGAGGAATTCACCATAAGCTGTGACAAATTTCTCCAGCCTTGTTGATTGGTACAGATCAAAGTATATAAGATTCATTTTGAAGCCCTCCACCTGTAGAGCAAAACGAGTTGTTCTATTATGTCTGTTACAGTGTCAACTTCTCTTGGTCTTTGAAGTTGGTGAAGCTCCAAATTCATGCTCAGCTGCAAGCTTATTTTCATTTATCATGTTCTTTTTTTCTACGAGGCGGCGCAACTACCGAATTGTCCATTGCAGCCAGTTGAATAAACACAACCAATTTGTAAGGAGAAAACAAAGTAGATGATAGTTAAGTACCATCATTCTAGCATAAGCAGATCCAATACGCCCCGCTCCAATCACACCAACAGTCTGTCCTTTAAGCAAGTTGCCCACAAACCTATCAAAGAATGTTTACAAAAATCTATTAACAATAATTACCCTTTGGAAGCACCCTCTCGATTTTGTTAGGTTTGAGGTAAGGGTGTGTACATCTCGATCTCAATACCCTACTTTCAAGCAGGATTTTATAGTGTTTGCTATGTGATCAAACACTAAGTAGAGATATGAGAAAGGATTCTTACAAGTGAGGAAGCCAACCATCATACAATCCCGCCCTCATGAACCCGTCTGCTTCAACCACCCTTCTGGCTGCAGCCAAGGACAGTGAAGCCGCCAATTCTGCGGTGGTCTCTGTCAGCACTCCCTAACCAAAAATTAAAACAAACAAACCAACCAATTTTCAGCTGACATTCACAAGATAGAATGAAATGAAAACAAGAAAAGAACATTTCCAGCTCCTAGTAAGCATATAACAAACTCTTTTTGCAGGAAACGACACCTGACACAAGAAACTTACCGGAGTATTTCCCACAGCAACACCGTATTTGTTGGCAGCATTGACATCAACATTGTTGTATCCAACAGCCATGTTGCTGAATGCTTTTCCACCAGCTCTGCTTAGTGCTGAGAACAAGGTCTCTCCCCAATCTTCAGTCAGCTGAAGATTTCTAAAAACTATCAACACAAGAGATTCAAAGTGCCCAAAAATATGGTTGCATCAACAAATCATAATTACCTGTCCAATTACTCCATCACACCTATCGCCAATGAGGGCAATTATATCTTCCACGGACAAGATCGTCTTCTTCTCGGTACATATCTGAGTTCATGAACAAAGGAGGAGACAAAGCTGTGTGAGCAATAAAGCAATCACAAACGCAGAAAGAATAAAAAGAGGAGATATATAATATATATGTAGTGTGTACCTCAACTCGGCAATCTTGTTCTATAAGGAGATTGATCCAACGGGTACCCGGCATGGATTTTGTGCTAACCACTCTATACTTTCCGCTGGGATTCCATACCTCTATTGAAATGGGTTTCGCCATTGGAGCTCCTTGCAGGATCAGGGGGAGCACTCTAAGAGGATAAAAGACCAGTATTTTGCAACTGTAATTGGTTCTCTACTTGTTTTATTGATCAAAATTTATCAGGTGTGCTAACTCCAGGAAGTCATGACTCATGAGTCTCTATCAACAACATCAAGAGGGGTTTTCTGGCATTGTATGATGATGATCATGCGGTCTGTGATCCCTGCAGCAATGGAAGGTTGTGATTTCCTTGTTAATTTATTATTTTTGGTATTATCCTTGTTTATTTTTTTTTTAAAAAAATGTTTTCTTTGTGGATAAAATGGAATATTTTGTTGGGCTTTTAGGGTGTTCTGGATGCCTGTATAATTTGAGCCTTACATTTAGTATGAAGGATAATGTGAATGTGGCTAGTGAAGATGGATAGATTGGAAGAGAAACCTCCAAAATGACATGAGAGTTTTGGGCCTCAAAATCTTCAAGCAGTGCTTGGGTGACACCTGTTTCCTTTTCTCAAGGGTAAATCATTCGGATCTCCAGAACACTGGTAGAAAACGGACAAGATGGTGTTTGTTCAGGAGCTCTCCCAGAATGATATGAACAGGCCTGAATGATTATTACATTGTCTGGTGAAATCTGCATTATCGTTGATTAATTACTGCCACTGCTAATGGTAACTTGGGGTTTCTAAGTTAGAAACACAAAATTCACCGGAAAACAACAAGCAGCATCAACAAGAATTAGCATTTAGTGAAAGAAGCATATCAGGAAAGCTCAAACTGCAAACAAAGGTAAGAGCCGATGCGATTTCTATGTACGTGAAGATTATGAAAACAGCCGGTACTAGCTTGCTATCTGGTTTCATCAGTTTTTAAGTTACATTCTGTACAGAGGTTGCAGAAACAGGTGCTACATATTCACTCACTGTTGGCATGAACATTTAAAAACTCAGCTACGATGAGAAACTTGATTCTTCTTATCCGGTATTTGCGTGCCATCAATAACCATTATGGGAATTAGAGAATCTGAAGACAGAAGAGAGAACCAGACCATCCAGATGCAGTCAGGCCATCATTGTTTGAGATTTTCCCCGCTTAGCGGCCAGCGCTGGGGTTCCATAAAATGCCGCATGAAGAAGCCAGCACAAATGGATTCTAAACCTCCAGCTGGAGGATCCTTGTGGTTGAGCAAGAACATGCTGAGACAACCCTCATGTTGAAAACAGTAGACCTTTCCTGCAACATTGAGAAAACAAATGAATCTCAGTCGTACCCCACAACAGTACATTTCATTATTAATCATAGTCGAGGTTGTTTGAAATGAAGTATTAAGCTTGGTTGGTAATTTCAAAATATACAATTTCTAAGAACCAGCAACCATATTGAACTAATACAATACTACGATAAGCTGATGATTTTCATCCACAAACTCTTGTAACCAGTAAATTCCAAATAATTACAGTATTAATTAATTAAATTATTAAAAAAAATGCATCATGCATTAAAGGTGAGGTTAAAAATGCATCACATATCATGTTTGGAAATATGAAATCATTAGTGATGATAGAAAAAGAAAGTAAATATGCGAGTGTAAGTTGAATTTTTACAGTGAGTGGGGTGTTGACTCGACTGTCCAGAATCAATAAGAGTCAATTCCATGTCATGCGTGATACTCCAGCCTGGTTCATACGCCTCGAGAAAACCAATCTTTGCTTTGTTAGGAAGATCATGAGGATGAACAAAGGGCACCCCTGGAGGCCATCCAATTTCCAGCCTTATATTGGTACATGGACTCTCAAGCGAATGAATATGGTTTTCACATTCCTTCAGATTGCAGAATCTCAGTTTAATCCCCTTCTTATCTGCAATGTCCTGAACTTTCTCTTTTAGAACTCTTTGAGCTTCAAGTCGCAGCCTCTTGGAAGGTGGCAGTGGTTTCCATTTTAAATTGCTCTTTTTCCTTTTGATCACAGATTTCATTGAACCTGTACCGTCATTTTGTTGATCCACCAAGATGCGGTCAGAAAATTTTCATATAGAACAACTGCAATTGCAATCTAGAGGGACAGTTATTACTGATATCTATTGCAACGTTAGAAAATATAAAATCACAAAATGTAGAGGAACAAGAATAGTCCTGGACCCCTTTCAAAAGACGGAAACAAAGCATGTTCTATCTCATTAATAAGCAAACAGATAACAGATACCAAGTGGATGCATATTCATAATGCTTGAAATGGAACTAAGTGCCACGGATGATGGAAAGATTTATGTCCCAATTAAAGATATTCTCAGAATAACAACCCACTCTAAAAGCAAACTTACTCATCAACCCAGTACCCTTACCCCGGGCAAATCGAGAGAAGGTGTTTCTAAAACCTACTCTAAAAGCAAACATCGACATAAAATCAGAAACTTAACACAAAGAGGATCTTGATTGAGAGAAGTATATCTCTCACAGACCATATACCTATACAGAAAGAAAATGGTATAAAAAGAAAGAACATCAAAATCACAAATTTCACTGCTAGGATAAGATGAATTAAGTCTATAGTTGATGAAGCTTTTCAACAATTCAGCAAATGGAAACAAAATGGGCAGCCTACCTTCTTGGGTCGAGGGGAAGTCATAACTTGGAATAGGCTGTCGATTGAAAAGTTGATCAATGGGATGGGATCTCTGCATGAAGTCATCCACTGGGACTGGGAGCTGGAACTGAGCTTCAACTCCGTAACCAGCAGCTCTCATCTCTGAACAATTAAGAATGGTCATGGATTTTGGCATGAGCTTGAAAGCCAAAGAACACCGGCCATGAATGTTAACTTGAGGATCACTAATCTCCATCCGATGAAGGGCAGGGCTGATGTATCCAGCGGTAGCTTGATGCAGAGCCAACCCAGGATAAACAACCACTTCTTGGGTACCAATTTCTGCATCCACGAGAATCCAATTACCCTGATAGTCTCTAATATGCAAGCCTGCCTTATCGGACTTAACAATGGATAATAGACTTTTATCAGATAAATGTGTTTGCTCGGAAAACATGGCCAAATGTCCATCCTCTCCATTTGTCAAACCATGTTGCTGTGCTCCACTAAATGAAGGTCTAGCGTGACAACAAACAGACAACACCGAAGATGATATTTCTTGGTTTCTCAAAGGAACATTATCAAGTATCTCAGTAAATGGAGAGCTCCGTAGATTTAAATTGAAGCTGACAGCATCTAGTATGTCCCTAGCAGCTTTTGCAAGAAGCGCAAATACCTCTACCAAACCAGCTGGAGGGATTTCCAACCCATTGGCAGATTCCATGGGGGTAAGCCCAGGTCTAAAATCATAGGTTTCTTGCCATAACTGAGGATCTGCATAATACCCAGATGTTTTGCACCACTCACGGGGTTCATTTGCATGCATCATTTCTGTAAGGGGATATGGTGGTTTCTGATTAAAATAGAGCCGAGCAGATTCCAGACAGGAACGCAAAAGAGCTGCATCCCCATATGGAAACTGTATGATTGCAGCAGAATATTGCGCTAGAGACTGACACAAGGTCGTTACTGCTGATTTGTATGAATCAGAAGGCAGGCCTTCGGCAGCAGCAAGATCTGTAAGTTTCACACGGCCTAGTGATGGCAGATCATTCCCTGCCATGGACCATCAAACTAATACTAACGGTCTTTTAAATATGAAAATGCGCAACCTGATACAAAAAAGTGCATGCAGTCACAAACTGATACTTCGGGTATTTCCTTTCAATTTGTTAAGATACTACTTGAAAACAAACAAGATACATCATAATCTACCAATGGATGTTGAGATTTTAGTTTGGGAGTGTCCTCCCACATCTTACTTTATAATGATGTTTATAAGGTATACATTTTAACTTTTGAGTTTGAATGTGGATTCGACTTTATAATCATAGGAAATAATGACAATAAAAAAACCTTAAATCCAGCACTATTCCCCACCTAAGACAGCCCATCGGTCCCAACTGTAGGATGAACTCGGGAACAGTCATAATTTAGACAGAAAATCATGTCTCTACTCTTCATCTCTATTTTCCACTTCGGTTGCTAGCCACTGTACCTCTTTTAGCACAGTTTTGAGTTGATGCAGAGAAATTTAAGAAACTCACTATCATTTTTCAACAAACAGGAGAAAGTTAGGAAACAAGATTGATAAGCTCAATCCTGAAGAAATATGGATACGTCACATATTCATAGTAAGGAAACTAGTGGCTCAAAGCCAAAAAAAAAAAAGGAAAGATAGACTCCAAAAGAAAGAAGATCCGAAACGGCATGGAAATGAAAGATTGGAGCCTTAGTCAAACACAGAGTGTGAAGCAAAATAGAGGAACTGAAGCAAAAACCCTAGAAATAATAACAAAAAAAAAAAACGAAAAAGAAAAGGAGTTCACCTGCAACCAAACTCAACTCGAACGCTGAATTGAGATTCGCCGGGAAATGGGGGCACAGTCGGCGGAGATAGAGAAGCGAACCAAGAAGAGAGGGACAGGGACAGGGACAGGGACAGGGGGGCTTGATCGGGTGAAGGAGAAAACGGTGAGGGGTGAGAACCCAATATGTCGGTTCAATTAGACGTTAGCCCAAAAGCCAACTCCGAACCATCGGGTTTTCGTCATATCCGATAAGCGGGTCAAAACTAGGGAGGACAATGGGGCGAGGACTCCCCGATTCCCGCGAGAAATCCCCGTCGCGGGGACGGGGATGGAGAAATTAAATGGGGACGGGAATGGGGTCAAATTGATTCCCCGTGCGGGGACGGGGATAGTAGTCCCTACCCGGATCCCCGTCTCGTCCCTGTTGGGAACTCCGTTGGGATTCCCGATGGGGAGTATAAAATCTCCATTTTTGTTTAGATCTTATATAAGTTTAAATAATTTTTCTTTTATTTTTAAATTTTTACCATACAATTTACATTTACGAGATATTATATGTAATGTTTATATCATATTTGTTACATAACTTTAATAATATCTTATGGTTTTCTATTAAATGAAGGGAAACCATGAGTTTTAATGGGGAACCCGATGGGGAAACTCGCGGAGAATGCAAATGGGGAAAATTAAGTGGGGACGGTGATTCTCCGATGGGGACGGGGACCCGACGGGGATGGGAACGGGGGACATTTTTGATCTCTGAACGAGGACGGGGGGACTTTTTTCAAACGACGGCGGGGAGTAGCCATCCCTAGTCAAAAGTCAAAACCTTAAGCTTTTGGTTCAGAACAGGTTTTTTTTCTTCAATGAGGAAAAAATTCGAGAGATTTAGCCTGGCTCGATCCTCGAGAGGTTGATAAGTCGACAGATGAAAAACCGTCGAATATACAATAGAAAATTAGAAATGAGCGCAAACAAACAAACAGCACGTACTCTAAAATAGGACGAATCTAAGCAAATCTAGAACTAGCAAGTTGAGGACATAGACTAAGAACGAAACCAAACACCACCACGCAGTAGCACCACTGACCAGTTATACATCAAGATCCTAACTCTTGTGGGCAGTGAAGACAAAACTCCACAGAAGCTCCTTTTCGGACACGGAGTCGTCCGGTAAAAACCCCCATAACCCCAGTCAGTCGCGACTACGAACGCCAAAACTTCAACCAAGAAGAAGATCGCATAGACACACTAGAAGCAAAGTCACACAGCCCGAGCGAAATGCACCAAGAAGAACCGGCCTAAACGGACACGAATTTTAGAGTTCGTAAAAAAATGAGTGGATTCAGCCTTGAGAAGGACTGGCGGTCTATATTATTACCAAAAGAGATTTTTTTTTGTCCTTTCAAACTTGGTGTGCAAGGACTAATTGCAGCTTGCACGCCAAGGGAAAAAGCCAGATCACCAACAAAGACCCAGCCTAGTAATGACCGACATCAAAACTTACAATCGTGAGTGGGATGAGAGCAGCGCCACCACTAGGTCATATGACCAGCAATAGGACAGAGCAAACCCCGACGAAGGAGGCTCCAATCAGAAAACCGACGAAGGGACTAGCAGCAACCAGTCGCCGCCGCCGAGGACAGTCGGAGAAGGTTGACGGTGAGATGTCGAGACCGAGCCCACACCAGGAAGAGAAACTCCTTGAAACGAAAGGCAGGGGTTTGCTTTTGGATGTCGAGTTCACACCTGAGATGGAAGGGGTGAAACCCCATGTTGGGCTTGAACAAAGGAGGAGGTTGCAAGGAAGGTGGCAGGGGTGCAAAGGGAGGAGTAGTATTGCAGTGGTTTAGGCGCACCCACGGTAAGATATGGTGATGGGCTGGTGGCGGAAGAGTAGGAGGTAGCGGTTGATGAAGATGGAGGTTGTGGACGGGATTTGGGGGTATTTTAAAGAGAATGAGGACCTCCTCTCTTTAGAAAATTGAGTTCTTTGGCACATCAATTTATCTTTGTTCAAAATAGGGTTTTGAATAAGGAAGGGTACAAATTCTGTAAAGTTCAGTCTTGTTTTGAACCGAAATATAAATTTCATTTTGGTCTCATTCCTTAAAAACTTCACGAGATGAAAATTTCTTATTTTACAAATCTCATCTTCTTCCATATAAGTATATATCAAAATAAGTAAATGTATAATTATATAAATAAAATATTAAAATAATTTGTAATTTGTAAAAAACTGAAAGAATATTTATATATATATGCATTTTAGATAAAATGGGTAAAATCAGTAAAACATAGTTGTAAACACATTAAAAATCAAGCATACTTTATTGTTGTGATTTAATGGTTGTTTTTCAATATCTAGAAAAGAAAACTAGGGTTCGACGTTCAACAACCATGGGTGATGGTGCTCTCTATTAAGTTTGTAAATCGTTGAGCATCCGATCGACAAAGAAATTTTTTTTTTATGAATAGATCATGCTTCATTTTATCCCGTGAGAGATAGGGCCCGACGGGATTTGAATTAACAAAATTTTCGCCAAATGCCTATGAGGTTAAGGCTAATTCGCGTGGTGTACAAAAGTTTGACATATTTCGCCAGATGCCCCTGAGATTTTTCATTTTTTCGCCAAATGCCCCTGAGGTTTTCATTTGTTTTGCCAAATGCCCCTCTGTCCAATTTGTGAACACTTTGGTTAAAAACTAGTACAATCTCCCAGCTATGGCGCATAGTTTTCTTTTTAGACAATAAAAATAAATTTAAGTATAAAAAATTACTATGATAAAGTTAAATAAACTATTATAAAATCTCAAGATAAAATAGAAAAAAATAGATTTGTTAATTAATTAAAAAATAATAAAAATATTTATGAAAAATGTGTAAAAATTACACGAGTTTAATATTTAAGTAGAATAGGTTGATTGGGTTAAAATCCTAAAATAAACCTAATAAAAATATATGCTTATGATTTAATAGTTTGATGTAGGAAATTTTTTTCTAAATATTGGACTGCGTTTCTCTAACGTTTCTGCAAATTTTGAATATTTGTATAAATAGTTTCAATGTGTGAATTTATCCGTAATTTTTTATTTTTTAATGAATATTTCGAAAAAAAAATCTTGATATAGCTAGATTGATTAAAAAACGTGTACAAATTTCATTAGTTTGCTTTTTTTTTTAGATTTAGTTGATTGGAGAAAATTGTAAAATTAAAATGATTATGACATCTAAGCAAAAATATTTCTCATTTAATAGTTAGAATAGGTAAATCTCATTGGTTAATTTGCACATTTTGCACGTCCAAAACGACGTGCAATCTGCACGTCCAAAACGACGTGCAATCTGCACGTCCAAAACGACGTGCAATCTGCACGTCCAAAACGACGTGCAATCTGCACGTCCAAAACGACGTGCAAGCCCGTCTTAAAAAAAGCCAAAAAACGTGGCCCTTCGTCTCCCCACTTCACCGGCGCCGAGAGAGAGAGAAAGAGAGCGATTCCCATAGAGAGAGATAAAGAGAGAGAGAGATGGAGAGAGAGACGACGGAGAGTGCCATCGACATGGAGACGGAGACGGAGATGGTGGTCCCGACGGCGGATCTTGAAGCCGTGTGGGGTAGCGAGGTCGGGGCAGCCGTGGTGGCGGAGGGTGGAGGTGTGGACCAGGAGGGCCTTGCGCCAGCGATGGAGGAGGAGGTGGTGCCGGAGGTGGTGGCGCCGGAGGTGGTGGCGCCGGCGGTGGTGGCGGCGACTGTTGAGGTGGTGGAGGAGGAGCCCGAGGCGGTGGCAACACAAGCACTATTACCGCCGCGAAAGCGGCGTATGGAGGTTTCGCCCGTCCCGACCCCACTGGTATTTGAGTTATTTAAATATTTTATTTTATTTAGTTTTTAATTTATATTGTTTTTATTTGAGTTATTATGTAGTTTTTATTTTATTTTATATAGTTTTATAATAAAGTTTTATTTGATAATGTAGTTTTATAATATAGTTTTTATTTAATAATATAGTTTTATAATATAGTTTTTATTTAATAATATAGTTTTATAATATAGTGTTTATTTAATAATATAGTTTTATTATATGTTTATAGTTTGTAGTATATAGTTGATAGATGTTATATTTTTTTTAGTTTATAGTTTTTATGTTATTATATGTTTATAGTTTTATGAGTATATAGTTTTTAGTTGTTATGTTATTAAAAGACTTTATAAGACATTCAAAGACCTTAAAAACATATTAAAAGACATTAAAAGCATTAAAAGACTTTAAAAGACATTAGAAGAATTTAAAAGAATTGAAAAGACATTAAAAACATAATAACAGACATTAAAGACATTAAAAGACTTTAAAAGACATTAGAAGAATTGAAAAGACATTAAAAGACATTAAAAACATAATAAAAGACATTGAAGACACTAAAAGACTTTAAAAGACATTAGAAGATATTAAAATACTTTAAAAGACTTTAAAAGACATTAGAATACATCAAAAGACATTAAAAGCATATTAAAAGACATTAAAAGACATTAAAAGACTTTAAAAGACATTAAAAGCATATTAAAAGACAAAAAACATTACAAGCATAATCGACTCATACAGTAGATTAGCATAAGTCATACAAGAAGTAACATAATCTTAAACATTTCCCAATAACAGGCGACGAGACTCTTGAGGACTGACGGTACCCTTCGGGTTGTTCGGGGGGGAGACCGGGTAGCTGCGAGTCAGCGTAGGATAGAGAGTGGGGGTGATGATATTTTTGAGGGAGGCGGTGAAGGGGAGACGGTACCTGTTATTAGGGAGGAGACGTCGACTCATATAGTAGATGAGCTGCTGCTATCTGCAGCGGGCGCCCAGCCTATCTCGGAGAGCACCCGGTACGACGAGGACGACAACTTCTGGCAGGGTCTGCCTGATTTCCGTTCATCTGGTGATCCGTTGTTTGGGAAGCAGCTGCGGATGCCATCTCAGGATGTCCTCGGGGAGTTCATCACTGATTTCCGTGCGGATAGACAAGCCGAGCAGGTGCCTCCCGCCATCCATGAGGCTTCTACTTCCGCCGTCCCTGAGGATTCGACTTTTGCCATCCATCACACTTCTACTTCCGCCATCCATGAGGCTTCGACCTCCGGCACACCGGCGCCGATAGCGTTGGGTTCTGCGGATGACACGATCCCCGACGTGATAGAGGAAAGGCAGGAGGGGTAGCATGAGGAGGGGCAGCAGGAGCATAGGCAGGAGGGGCAGGAGGAGGTACGTGGTGCGGGTGATGCACCCATCCCTGCGCAGCCTATTGGACCGGCTGCGCAGGAGGCAGACAATTTGTCTCCGGGCACTCTGCTTGTCTCTTACAGCCACCACCGAGCGTATAGGGTTTGGAGGGATGGGACTGTAGATCTTCCACTGCTGAAGATCCACCATCGGGCGAGTCATCTAGAGGCTTTTGACCCGTATGTGTACGAGGGCCCGATGATCTGGTGGCAGGAGCTCATTCCCATCGACATCCCGCAGCTGCGGTCTCTGCATTGGGAGGGTGTGGACGCGCAGCTGGTCACAACATTTGTGGAGCACTGGCATCCGAAGACCAGCTCCTTCCATTTCCCAAGGGGAGAGATGACCATCACGCTGCACGATGTAGCCTGCTTGCTAGGGCTGCGGATTGACGGACAGGCTTGCTTGTCAGCCTTAGCCGATGTTGAGCTGATCCCACGATCGCCGAGTACTACCAGCTGCCTGCCGAGACGCTGAGGGCGTACAGACGAGCTGGAGGCTACCCCATTGGACTGCTTACGGATCGATGGATCAAGCGACACGGTCCGATGGACGGGGGATATGTGGGAGGTGGGCTGCCAGGAGATGACCTTGACCGACAACGAGATTTGGCCCTGGCGTACCTATCCATCTCTCTCGCCGCGACTTTGTTTGTTGACAAGTCACAGAGCCGGGTTGGATTCCAGATACTCGGCCTCGTTTGGGATGTCCCCCGAGCGGCCGACATCGCATGGGGAGCAGGTGCCCTTGCCTGTCTGTACAGGGGCCTAGGAGAGGCTACCCGAGCAAAGGCAAAGGGTTTAGATGGATGCACGTCTTTACTGCAGGTACGAGTCCACAATTTTCGTTTTATAGGTTATTATTATTTTAGTCTCAATCTTACTAAATTGTTTTTTTGTGTCAAGGCTTGGATCTGGGCATACTTCCCGCGTTTCCGTGGGGCTCTGTCCAGCGATCCGGTTAGGACTGCTGACGCAGGGAGAATTGAATCGAAATATATAATAAAATATAAACCAATACAACTCTTAGCCTCTTCAAATAAATTCAAGACTCCCCGCTATAGTAGTAGGGAATCAGGTTCGATCCACGAGGAAGCGAGTCAGCGGGATCCTAGTAGCGTTGAAGACACGTCCTTTCTACTCGACCAGAAGCCTCGATCTCGATGTCAGACCTCGATGTCGACCTTGGCTGTCGATGTCGTCTGCAACAGAAAACCTGCAGAAACAAAAACGGTAGTCGATATCGACTGGTGGGGGTCGATATCGAGGTTAGTTCACGAAATCGACTGGCTCAGAAGTCTGCCAGTCGATAAAGGGGGTCGATTTCGACACAAAGTGGTCGATATCGATGCTTGCAGAAGTTCCCAGGAGTCTCGAGATCGACTCAGAAAACCGTCGATCTATCAGTTTTGGTCGATATCGACTTCTGCTGTCGATATCGATGTCTTTCCTGCAGTGGGTTAGCGGTTTTGTCGGCAAAGAAAAGGCGGAAGAATCAAGGATGAAAAGGAAGCAATGATCAGAAATAAGCAAAGGTGTTGGGTTTTTCGATGACTCAACGAACGGCGGGCAAATTTTAATGTAAACTCAAAGGAAAAGATCTTCCAAAGTCAAGGATTACCGCGACGACAACCATGATAGTAGAAATAAGGATCAACTAAAGAAGCATGCTTTTATCATAAAGGAAAAGGCTTTCACCTAAACCGACCAATAGGAAAAGAGATTTTTCAATTACTTAACCTAATTGGTGTCTACCTTCGTCATAATTGAGTTTATAATCTTTCGAAAAGAAACCCTAATTACTACCCAAGTTTTACAACATGAGTTCCTTAAATTCGCATTTAAAGATGAAGAACAAGGTAGAAGGAGATAAAAGATACATTCTTTAATGACACACTTACCTTACCATCATGGCTATCGTCGGGCTCACCCCGACCCTAGAAGAAAGGGGAACTACTCACTCATGTTGATCGTAGACATGTCTTGAATTGAAATAACTTGCATAAATGGAAAATTTCGAATCTTTACAATCTCAACGCCAACTATCGTAAGCGCTTGTAACTTTAAAGCTCAAAATAAACTAACTATCTATTGCCTATTGCTCTTGTCTTCGATGATTCTATGATTGGATGATTAACAAATCAGCCTCTAAGGCTTTATTTATAGGCTACTAATCCTTGCTATCCGAGGATTGTAACTTCTATCTAAACTAATAACTCTATCCGAACAACTAGGATAGGTCTTTTATTTTGATAAACTTAAAGGAAAAGATAACAAACAACTGCTAATATCTAAAAGAACGAGATAACTCATGGCTTCATTGATAGACTTCACAATCCGAGCCTCAAAAATCGGATTTTATCTTCTGTCGATGTAGGGTCGATATCGACTCCAGAGGTCGATATCGAGGCTTGTGTTTCTGCTCGACTTGTCCCACTCCAGTCGATGTCTATGATGATGGTCGATATCGACGCATGTGTGTCGATATCGAGGCTTCTAGTCTGGTTTGTGTGGTTATCTCGACACTCAGAAGTCGTGTCGAAATCCAGGGTCGATATCGATGTCTCCAGTCGATATCGACCTCTTCTCAGCGTCACTTGGCTTGCTCGTTTTGACTCCGATTTCATCGAATTCCTGCATGGTTAGCTCAAAACTCGTGTAGACTCTATTTCTTTCACTTTAGCTCATTCTTACCCGAGATCATATGCTTTTGAAACTTTTGTTCGGAAATCAAATGAAATATGAAGTCAAAAGATGCATTAAACAATAGTACAATTATGTACATCAAAACACCCCATACTTAGACTTGCTTGTCCTCAAGCAATAACCGAGCAATAACCAACACCTACAACACACCCTTCAAGTCTTTGCCTTCGTCAAAAGCAACATCATAAGTGGTAGCAAAGTAAGGCAAGTGAATTTAACGTCATAGCACATATTTTGGCGATCCATAGGCGTATGCAATTTTAATCCAACCTCACAGGGATAATGTGTTTGCACTCAACTCTCATGTGTTTAGGCTATGAAGATCACTCTCAACTCAATTCCATATACAATCTCATAAACATTGCAATTTATAAAAATCCACTTCGCAACCAATTATGAAAATGCAATAAGAATCATCAGGAGGACTTTCGCTCAATGGAAGACTTCATAGAAGACTCCATTCGGCGGGGTTGTAATGGGGCTTGGTATGAAATAAAGGGTATGGAATTATTTGGCTATGTGGTGCTTTTCAAATTCGGGAATCAAGACTCCTAAATCTCAACACTTGCATTACCCAAACCATAACTCTTCAATATAATGCTCTTAAAGATGCATTCCATCAACCCTTCTTCCAAGTTCTAATACACCTCTCAAAAATATAACATTCGTATGAATAAAAAACTTAAGGATTTTGGCTCATGCACTTTATATATATACATATTTTTCGGATTTTTTTTTTCGAACATAATACTAAAACTATGTGCATTTATATGGCGAGCCAAAACATCCTTTTACAAGATATGACAAAATGTAAATATGTACCATCCTATAATTTCCTTGCTTACAACTAGACATTATGCTCTATTCTTTCCACAAGGCATTAGTCCAACCAATCTAAGTCTCAATTCCCAAATGGGGGTCAGGCTCAATTCGGCTAGGGATAATTTTGTGGAGTTTGCAATTCAGGCTCAGGCTAATGTTCTGGCTTCAAGCAGGGATAATGCAGGGTAGGTAAAAAGAGGATAAAATTGGCTTAAAAGATGCCTCCATCATTTAATTCTCGTAAACATAAACATATATATGCATTGGTTTTGAATAACTATCACAATATTTAGAGATGCATAGGAAGAGTAAATTCACTCAAGAAAGCGGAGGGATTTTTGATGTTCTCCCTATAGGCCAAAATTCTCACAAGGACAATTTTTGTTGGATTTGCTTTTTAGCCTAGGATCATATGTGCTCAATTTCATCACAAGTTCACAATCTACATAAAAATTTAAAGACTTAGGCAAAACCATCCAAATATGCCATAGGGTTTACATGATCAAGTCAGCTATTGAGTTTTCATCATAGGACATCTAAGTAGGGATTAAAGAAAAATAAACTTTAAATAAACATGCATTTTTTGGATTTTTGACATTTTTCTATTTTTTTGGATTTTTGACATTTTATAGACTCAACAAAATCAAACTAAAAAACTTTAAAATGCATAAATGTTAAATATGATGCAATGCATACAAGTAGAATGTAAATAAAATACAAGCCAAGTTTTGCCAAATTTTAAACCCTACCACAACCAGATAAAGCAGTTTATAATGTCCAAGTTCAATCCCACCCCATACTTAAAGATTACAGTGTCCTCACTGTTAGAAAAATAAAGTAAAGGGAAGGATCACTCACACTCACTTACGCTAGATGTATATCACTGCTCAGGGGGCGGGGGAGGTGGCAACAGCAAAGGCCAGCCCTGTGTAGGAGCTGCCCCTGAGTAGTCTGTCGGGGCGGCCTGTGGGAAAGTGGATGATCCAGCCTGCGGATCGAAGGAAAAGCCCATATATGAGCCCAAACCCTCGAGGTACCTCCCATAGCGTCGCTGCTCCTCGCGCATCTCAGAGACGGAGAGCTCCAGCCTGGTAAAGCGGGCAGACATGTCTTCCTGCCAATCAGTGGTGTAGGCAGGCTGGAAGGGAGGAGGAGGTGGAGGTACATAGCTGTGGTGGCTATGGTGACTGTGGTGGCTGTGGTGGGACCCCTGCGGGCCCTCTCCTCCCCCAACCGCATCATCTCTGGCGTCATCATCGTCGTTGCCATCCATGTCACCCTGGTAGGCTGGGGGCTGCTCAGCTCCGTCGGAATGGGGATCTTCGTCCCAGGACATAGCATCCACCTCGGGCTCGTGGTTGTAGAGCGGGGGTCTCCTCCGTAGGGTGGGGTCAGCGGTCGGATCTATATCCGTATGATATGGCTGCCCAGTCCAAGACTGGTACCAATCAGGGATATACAGCAGATCCATGAAATCGTGTCGCAGGCGCATCCCCGTTTGGGGGTGTCTCCATCCTTGGGCCCCTGTTGCGATGACTCCGCCCTGTCGCAATACCGCCGCGTCTAGGTACGTGAGCTGGTAGGCCGTGTACCGTTCAGTGTGGACGCCGAGAGCCTCAACGAGGATGGCCACCATGCCGCCGTCCAAGATGTCTGTAGAGATCGTTCGTCTGCGGTCTACGATATGCTCGAGCCAGGAGTGGAGGTATGGTAGAGGGTCATCCTCGAAAAGCATCCTCCGTAGTGTCTCCGTCTCACGGTGTGTCGGGCGACGGAGCTCAGGTCTGGCCCAAAGGGTACTCGCCAGGATCCTCAAGATCACCCTAAAAAGTGGGCTCACAACCCTAGATGTGAAGGAGTCTGTAGGGGCAGGGTATGGTATACCTGATATGTAACTCTAGATGACATTGGGGTCGTGGACCCTGAAGGCGGCCGAAGTGTGGATGAACCCAAAGATATCGCTCATCTCCTCGAGCGATAGTCTGTGTCGCCTGTTGCCGAGCTGGAAGATGACTCGGCGGCTAGTCGAAGTGCGCTCGGGAACCTCCAATGTGGCCATAAACTCCCCAGTAAGAACGGGGTAGTGCGCCTCCAGGGGCTCGATCAGCCTGTGTAGAGAGACGTTCTCAAACGCCTCCTGAACGCCTGGGTGAAATCCTAGCTGGATCATGTCTGGGAGATGGTACCATCGTGCCCTGGTGGCTCGGGGAATCAACTCCTCAGCAAGGGAGCGCTGCTGATCATCCTCAATGCGGAGCGCGTCCTGAGGGATGTTCTTGGCTCTAACCATCGTCTGCAAAAGAAGCCAATACTAAAGATAATATTCCCTTTGATTAAAATGGGGAGAACCCCATACTTAGGTTCTAATTATGCTAGAAATTTTGTAAAAGTAAATGTCTAAGTGGAAGAAAGTACATAATTTCTTAAAGTTTTAACACCAAGGAACCTTATGGCATAAATAAATGTTGCCTTAAAAAAAAAAATCAGATTTCTAATTATATAAAAAAATCAGAATATAAACCCCCTAAAAAATCATATTTACAAAATCAGCCCATATATATATATAAATCAGATTCCTAGCCCAAACTTATGAAAAATTCAGATTATTGCCCCACATGTATATATAAAAATCAGATTTGCCCCCTAATATATAAAAAATTCAGATTTCATGCCCATGTATAAACAAAACTCAGATTCATAGCCCCACATATATATAAAAATATTCCATGCCATACAAATACTCTTTCCCGCGCAAACTACGTTCAAACCCTAAACACCCAATATGAAATTTCTTCCCAATCCACTAATTAAGTATGAAAAATCAGAAAAGATAGAGGAAGGGTGAAAAATCATACCAGAAGAGTGTTGGAATTAGGAGAGAAAGAGGCAAGCAACCGCAAAAACGAGAAAGAAAACCGACTGTCGACAGGGGGTGTCGATATCGATGTCTCCAGTCGATATCGACCGGATGCTGTGTGTTGTCGGGGCTGCTGGTGGCTGTGGTGGGTCCTCCGGTGGCGTGGGGCGGCCGGATCTGGCGATTCTTGGCCGGAGGTGTGTAGATCTGGGCAAATAGGGTTGAAAACGATGGAGAGAGAGGGGGCTAGGTCGAGGGAGGGAGGAAGAAACTTGCGGCTGTGGGAGTTGCAGCACAGGACGAGGGAGGGTGTGGTGGTTGTGGGTGGGTGTGGTGGTTGCGGCGATGGGAGGCCGTGGGGAGGGTGATCGGAGGGAGAGGGATGAAGAAGGAGAGGGGCGGCTAGGGTGTCGACAATGGGGAGGAGGGTGTCGAAGTCGGGTATAAAGGGGGTGAAAACCCCAAAACTTAAAACTGAAAGAAATTAAATTCTGACCTGGCTTACCTCTATCTGTAGTCGATATCGACCTTAGAGGTCGATATCGACCCCCCGTCAGCATCCGTTTAACACGTCCTGTTACTCCTTCTGTCGGCTCATCGATATCGACAATATAGGTCGATATCGACCTCTCTTCTGGGCTGGATTTCTTTGTTGACTTTAAATAAAATAGCCACGAATGATCTCAAAAATATAAAATAAAATAACTAAAAGAAAAAGAAAAAGGAAAAGAACGGGTTGCCTCCCGGAAGCGCTTGAGTTTAAGTCGCTAGCTCGACATACTTCCCTTTTTGCGCTAGTTCAACGCCAAGGTGGCGCGAATCTCTTCCTCTGGGTCCTCCTTGTCATAATATTTCTTTACTCGGTGGCCATTTACCTTAAAGGTTGATCCATCGTCGCAAAATAACTCCACCGCTCCATGAGGGAATATTTTATGAACCTTGAACGGTCCGCTCCATCTTGTCCTTAGTTTCCCTGAAAATAAGCGAAGCCTAGAATTGAAAACAAGGACCTTGTCACCTACCTCATATGTCTTTGGCACCAACTTCCTATCATGCCATTTCTTAGTGCGCTCTTTGTAGATTTCGGCATTCTCATATGCCTTTAGACGCAACTCTTCCAAGGCTTGTAAGTCAATGAACCTCCTCTTTCCCGCTTCGTCGAAATCCATGTTAAGCTCCTTAAGAGCCCACATTGCTTTATGCTCAAGTTCAACGGGCAAGTGACATGACTTACCATATACCAAGTTATAGGGAGTTGTGCGAAGCGGTGTTTTATAGGCCGTTCGGTAGGCCCAGAGCGCATCATCCAGTTTGGACGACCAATCTTTCCTTGAGCGGGAAACCGTCTTCTCCAAGATGGCTTTGATTTGGCGATTGGAGACTTCTACTTGACCGCTAGTTTGAGGGTGATAGGGTGTTGCCACCCTATGGTTTACCCCATACTTAGCTAAAAGAGCTTCAAAGCCTCTCTCAATGAAATGCGAGCCACCATCTGAAATAAGGACTCTAGGAACACCAAAACGAGGAAAGATGTTAGTTTTCATGAACTTAGAGACTACCTTTGCGTCGTTGGTCCTAGTTGCTACGGCCTCCACCCATTTAGAGACATAGTCCACCGCTACTAGAATGTATTTGTAGGGGCCTGAAGCAGGGAAGGGTCCCATGAAGTCAATACCCCATACATCAAAGAGTTCGACCTCTAAAATGCCTGTGAGTGGTGTCTCATTCCTCCATGTGATATTACCTGCACGTTGACACTCATCATAAGAGGTTACATAGTTTTGCACATCCTTGAAAAGGTTAGGCCAATAAAAACCACATTGAAGAATTTTCGCCGCGGTCTTGAATCCCTTAGCATGACCTCCTGTAGGGAGAGAATGACAATGGTGAATCACGCTCTCCACCTCGTCCTCCGGGATACAACGTCGAAAGATATGGTCTTTCCCCTGTTTGAATAAATAGGGTTCATCCCAATAATATTGTTTGACGTCGTGCAAAAACTTCTTCCTTTGTTGCGAAGTTAAGCTTGAAGGAATCTCGCCTCCTACAATATAGTTAGCAAAATCCGCATACCAAGGTACCTTCGCCTTTCTTACAGCAAATAGATCATGGATAGGACTAGAAGGAGGTGTAAAGAAGAAATCCTCACCGAAGCTTACCTTTTCGTCACCTTCGGAGGGCTTTGAAGGTGGTCGATATCGACATTCAGGGGTCGATATCGACTGGTCGGTATCGACGGGCTTAGTCGACATGGGCTTCTCGATATGGGTCCTCGATGTCGACGTCTGGAGGTCGATTTCGACCTCTGCAATGGACAACCTGTGAACAAAATTGGTCGACATCGATGCAAGACTTACCTTTGGGGCAGTCGATATCGACCTGCTGGGGTCGATATCGAGTGGTTCTTCTGCCCGACTTACCTCTTGCCTCATTAAGTGCTCGTCGGGGCGGGAGTCATTGATTGGTATGTTGTCATGTGACTCTTCCAGAAGCCCTATGGGTAGCCGTGAAAGATGATCGGCTACGGAGTTCTCCGTTCCTTTCTTATCTTTAAGCTCAACGTCGAACTCTTGTAGTAAGAGCACCCATCGTAGGAGCCTAGGTTTAGCATCCTTCTTTGCCATTAAGTACCTAAGAGCTGCATGGTCAGTATGAACAATAACCTTAGAGCCCACTAGGTATGAGCGGAACTTCTCAAAAGCGAAGACCACCGCCAAGAACTCCTTTTCCGTCGTGGTGTACTTTGTTTGAACGGCATCTAGAGTCTTGCTTGCATAGTAGATGGCATGAAGCTTTTTGTCTCTCCTTTGTCCTAGAACAGCACCTACGGCATAATCGCTTGCGTCGCACATGATCTCAAAAGGTTGCGACCAATCGGGTGATTGAATGATTGGGGCGGATATGAGGGCCTCCTTCAACCTGTTGAAAGCTTCAAGACAATCACTAGAAAATGCAAACTTAACATCCTTCATTAGTAGGTTAGTTAATGGTTTGGCAATTTTAGAAAAATCTTGAATAAACCTCCTATAGAAACCTGCGTGACCAAGGAAGCTTCTTATGTCTTTAATTGATGAAGGTGGTGGTAATTTTTCAATGAGTTCTATTTTTGCCCTGTCTACCTCAATTCCCCGTTTAGAGACTTTGTGGCCTAGCACAATCCCTTCCCTTACCATAAAGTGGCACTTTTCCCAATTGAGAACCAAGTTTGTCTCTTCACATCGTGCAAGTACCCTGCGAAGGTTAGCAAGACAAATATCGAAAGTAGTGCCATAAACAGAGAAGTCATCCATAAATACCTCCACGATGTCCTCAATCATGTCGGAGAAGATAGCCATCATACATCTTTGAAAGGTAGCAGGGGCATTGCAGAGCCCAAATGGCATTCTCCTATATGCAAAAGTCCCATAGGGAGAAGTGAAGGTGGTCTTTTCTTGATCGTCAGGATGAATGGGGACCTGCCAAAAACCAGAATATCCGTCCAAGTAACAAAAATAATCATGTTCGGCAAGTCTCTCTAATACTTGATCAATAAAAGGAAGGGGAAAGTGATCCTTTCTAGTGGCATTGTTGAGTTTCCTGTAGTCAATGCACATTCGCCAACTAGTTGTGATTCGTTTTGGCACAAGCTCGCCTTTCTCATTCTCCTCAACGGTCATTCCGCCCTTTTTAGGCACCACATGGACTGGGCTCACCCATTCGCTGTCGGAGATGGCATAGATGATTCCTGCATCTAGCATGCGCATGATCTCCTTCTTCACCACCTCTCTCATGTTGGGGTTGAGCTTCCGTTGGTGTTCTATAGATGCCTTATGATCATCCTCAAGGAGGATTCTATGCATACAAGTAGCAGGTGAAATACCTTTTATGTCCTCAAGAGAGTATCCAATAGCCTTTCGATGAGCACGAAGTACTTCCATAAGCTTATCTACTTCCTGTGTGGTTAGTGAAGCATTGATAATTACAGGGAAAGTAGAATTTGGACCAAGAAACTCATACCTAAGTGTGTCGGGTAGAGGCTTAAGCACCGGAGAGGGGCCTTGTGGGATAAGGATTGGCTCTACCTCTTCCGTCTTCATGATCTCACCAAGGTAATCCGTCTCAATTCTCTTGATAGAAGTTCCTAAATCAGTTATAGGAGTCGGTGTGGACCAAACATAGAGTGATGCTAACTTTGATTTGGACTCTTCAAAATATTCCTGCAGAAAGAAGGTCGAGGGCGAGTAGGAATAATCAATATCGACTGAGAGTTCAGCACATACCTCGGCTTCGGAGCTGTTTGGCGTCAAGTGGTAAAGGTCGATTTCGACCTCTTCTGTCGATTTCGGCTGGTCGATTTCGGCCACTTCTGTCGACATGGGCTGGTCGATTTCGCCTGTAAGAGAAGAAGGGAGAACTTGACTTACTGAGTGTGTCGATGTCGACTGAGGGCACTCGATATCGAGTGGATTGGTCGATGTCGACCTGTCTTCGTCGATATCGACTTCGTCTTCGAGCTCCATGGATAGAGCATCGTCGAATATTTCCTCATCACTCGTGCATGTAGCCAAGAACTCTTCAATATCCTCGTCGGTAAGCTCCTCTGCAGCCAGGGCTAGGGCCTCTTCAGGAGTTAGGGCCCTTTCCGTCGGTTCTTTGCAATCCATGATGCTAGTGTAGACCGACTTGATATCCATACCATTAACTTCCTTCATTGTGGGGTTGAAGGAGAATTCAATAACTTCGTTCCCTATAGTAAAGGTTAGTAATCCTCTACGTACATTAATATTAGCATCTGCAGTAGCTAAGAAAGGCCTACCAAGGATAATAGGTACAATAGGATCTTCAGGCATGTCTAATACAATGAAATCAGTAGGCACAAAGAATTTACCTACCTTTACAGGGACGTCATCAACTATACCTGTGGGTCTGACGAATGAATTATCAGCCATATAAAGTTTCATATCCACAGGTTCAAGTGCTCCAATGCTTACCTTTTGCCAAATAGAGAGAGGCATGAGACTTACACTTGCCCCTAGGTCACATAGGGCTTTGTAGCGATGTTGGCCAAGTCCCACGGTGATTGCAAATTTCCCTGGATCGCTCCTCTTCTCAGGGAAATCCATCTTGGAGCATTCCTCTGCGATCTCTGCCATGGATCGCTTCTTGCTAAGGATGTCTTTTAAGAATCGAACATAGGCGGGCATCTCGCTTAGGGCTTCTGTAAGAGGGATAGTAATGTTCAGTCCTTGGAGAATCTTTACAAAGCGCCTAAACTTGCTTTGAGTGGGGTCCTTCAATGCTTTGGAAGGGAAGGGTAGCGTCTTCTTTGGCGGAGAAGCCAAAACGGTGGTCGGAGGAGCCTGCTGAACCTCGATGTCGACAGGAGGGTGGTCGATATCGACCGGTAGGGTCGATTTCGACCTATGTTGTTCTCTCTCAGGTGCTGTAGTGTCATCGACGTCGGCGAAGGGGTCGACAGTTGTGTCGATATCGACCTCAGGGTCGACATCGACTGGGTTGTCGATGTCGACAGGCTCTGTTACTTCTTCCTCCGTCGCCTTTTGTGGTTTATGAACTTTGGTGCCACTCCTTAGTTGCATGGCTGCAATGTGTCCTGACCCGGATTGCCCCTTAGGATTGGTAGTTGGTTGCCCAGGGAATGTTCCGGACGGTCTGGGGATTTGTGCCGCCAATTGACCCAGTTGGGTCTCTACGTTCTTCTTCCAAATGTCCATCTCTCCAATCCTTGTGGTAAGGTGATTGAGTTGAGAGTGGATAGCATGGTTGGATTGATCATTCTTAGCTTGGTTCCGCCTTATCTCGTCCAATACAAGTTGAAGATCATCCTTCTTTTGGTCTCTCTCAGGGTGCCCAGGAGCTCTATAGAGTGGGGGGTCCCTAGGGTTAACCTGGTTCCGTTGTGGTTGTTGGAACCTTTGGTCTCCCCAATATTGGCGATTGGGACCCCTCATGAAGTTGGCTTCCTCATGAGTCTCCGCTAGTTGCACTTGCTCAGCATGGGGGCACTCAATGGTAGTATGTCGCTGTGATCCACATTCGATGCAATCCTGGTTTGCCGATAGGAATCTCACTTGTTTCTGGAGCTTTCTAAGTTGATCCCTATGAAATTGTTCTTTTACATCCGGATCGATCACCTTAGAGGGTTCGTACAATGGCATAGATGGGGCAGGCCTCGACGATGATGGTGCGTCGGAAACCTCAGGAGTCCCATATGTATTGTCAAATTCCACCAGCCTTTCAATGGTTTCCCAAGCCTCTTGGGGAGCGAGTTCAAGGTAGCCATAGGCGGTGTATGTGTTGATCCTCTCCTTGGTTGCAGCGTCAAGAGCATTGTATATGATCTCCTGGATGACGTACGGTGGTTGGCCATGCGTCGGGCATGATCGTAGGAGGTCTTTATACCTCTCCCAAACAGTTGCCAGAGCCTCACCAGGCTTTTGTTTGAAAGCCGTGATTTTCTGTCGGATCAGCGCCGTCTTAGAAGGAGGAAAGAACTTGTTGAGAAACGCGTCCTTGACTTCATTCCAGGTGCGGAGCGATCTTGGGGCTAAGCTTTCCAACCACTGCAATGCCTTTCCTGTAAGAGACCAGCGAAATGCTTTCAGTTGAACATACTCAAGACTTTGTCCATCAGCAATTGTATCACAGAGGTCTAAGAAGGTTGATATATGTGCCATAGGGCATTCGTTAGGTTTCCCTTCATATTGATGCCTTCTTATTTCAGTTAAAAAGTTTGGCTTAATTTCAAAATTAGAAGTAGGGATTAGAATAGCCGATTCAGGCACTGTGAGCGATGGGTGCAAGTATTGCTTAGCATTCCGGGGGAGGGCGTTGATTTGAATCTCATATCGTCTCCTGGCTTCCTCCTCCCTGTCAGCACGCTCTCTTAGTGCCGCTTCTCTGGTAGCGTAATCCTCTACTTGCTTCCTTAAGCGTTCAATTTGTTGTGCCTGGGTCTCGTTGTCCGCCATGATTCTTTGGACTCGAGATCTTAGGTGGAGAAAGCGTTCTGGTTCGTCTAGTCCTTCAAATTCAGGTTGGTCACCAGTACGTCGCATACACCTATAAAACAACACTAAAAAGAACCGTGAAAATAAACTACTAGGGCGCGATTGATAGCTTCCCCGGCAACGGCGCCAAAATTTGACGTAGGGAGAATTGAATCGAAATATATAATAAAATATAAACCAATACAACTCTTAGCCTCTTCAAATAAATTCAAGACTCCCCGCTATAGTAGTAGGGAATCAGGTTCGATCCACGAGGAAGCGAGTCAGCGGGATCCTAGTAGCGTTGAAGACACGTCCTTTCTACTCGACCAGAAGCCTCGATCTCGATGTCAGACCTCGATGTCGACCTTGGCTGTCGATGTCGTCTGCAACAGAAAACCTGCAGAAACAAAAACGGTAGTCGATATCGACTGGTGGGGGTCGATATCGAGGTTAGTTCACGAAATCGACTGGCTCAGAAGTCTGCCAGTCGATACAGGGGGTCGATTTCGACACAAAGTGGTCGATATCGATGCTTGCAGAAGTTCCCAGGAGTCTCGAGATCGACTCAGAAAACCGTCGATCTATCAGTTTTGGTCGATATCGACTTCTGCTGTCGATATCGATGTCTTTCCTGCAGTGGGTTAGCGGTTTTGTCGGCAAAGAAAAGGCGGAAGAATCAAGGATGGAAAGGAAGCAATGATCAGAAATAAGCAAAGGTGTTGGGTTTTTCGATGACTCAACGAACGGCGGGCAAATTTTAATGTAAACTCAAAGGAAAAGATCTTCCAAAGTCAAGGATTACCGCGACGACAACCATGATAGTAGAAATAAGGATCAACTAAAGAAGCATGCTTTTATCATAAAGGAAAAGGCTTTCACCTAAACCGACCAATAGGAAAAGAGATTTTTCAATTACTTAACCTAATTGGTGTCTACCTTCGTCATAATTGAGTTTATAATCTTTCGAAAAGAAACCCTAATTACTACCCAAGTTTTACAACATGAGTTCCTTAAATTCGCATTTAAAGATGAAGAACAAGGTAGAAGGAGATAAAAGATACATTCTTTAATGACACACTTACCTTACCATCATGGCTATCGTCGGGCTCACCCCGACCCTAGAAGAAAGGGGAACTACTCACTCATGTTGATCGTAGACATGTCTTGAATTGAAATAACTTGCATAAATGGAAAATTTCGAATCTTTACAATCTCAACGCCAACTATCGTAAGCGCTTGAAACTTTAAAGCTCAAAATAAACTAACTATCTATTGCCTATTGCTCTTGTCTTCGATGATTCTATGATTGGATGATTAACAAATCAGCCTCTAAGGCTTTATTTATAGGCTACTAATCCTTGCTATCCGAGGATTGTAACTTCTATCTAAACTAATAACTCTATCCGAACAACTAGAATAGGTCTTTTATTTTGATAAACTTAAAGGAAAAGATAACAAACAACTGCTAATATCTAAAAGAACGAGATAACTCATGGCTTCATTGATAGACTTCACAATCCGAGCCTCAAAAATCGGATTTTATCTTCTGTCGATGTAGGGTCGATATCGACTCCAGAGGTCGATATCGAGGCTTGTGTTTCTGCTCGACTTGTCCCACTCCAGTCGATGTCTATGATGATGGTCGATATCGACGCATGTGTGTCGATATCGAGGCTTCTAGTCTGGTTTGTGTGGTTATCTCGACACTCAGAAGTCGTGTCGAAATCCAGGGTCGATATCGATGTCTCCAGTCGATATCGACCTCTTTTCAGCGTCACTTGGCTTGCTCGTTTTGACTCCGATTTCATCGAATTCCTGCATGGTTAGCTCAAAACTCGTGTAGACTCTATTTCTTTCACTTTAGCTCATTCTTACCCGAGATCATATGCTTTTGAAACTTTTGTTCGGAAATCAAATGAAATATGAAGTCAAAAGATGCATTAAACAATAGTACAATTATGTACATCAACTGCGGATCGACGATGGTACGCCCAGTTCGAGCCTCCGAAGGCTCCTACCCGCATGGACGATGAGGGCAAGCTCGAGCGGATTCATCATATGCGGGAGGAGGTCGACCGCTTTACCGTTGATGATGTAAGTCACCGATACTATACATATATTTAATATTTTTTGTAGATATGACTTACATTTGAATATTTTATTTGTAGGTTCGTTGGATGCCATTTGGGCGTGATTTGGACTTCGACGGTGAGTACCGGACGTCCACCTACCGCGGCACGATCTCATTCTGTGGTGAGGAGGAGCCATATATGCCCGATCGGTGTCTGCGGCAGTTTGGTCGAGTCCAGGGGGTCCCGCAGCCCATCATCCTGCCAAGGCAGGTCACCCGTGACGCCAGCTTGAGGAGGAGGTACGTCTCCACGTTTGCCACCCAGCACAACAGGTGGCATAGCCAGGACGACGATCGCTTCTACCCGCTCGGTGAGCACCGGCGGACTAGCGAGGATTGTCAGGCCGGTGTCACTGCTGACTACATGGCATGGTACGCATCTCAGAGCCGGCCGTATGTGTTGACCACCACGCCACGCCATCCGGACCCTCCAGCGCCCGTCCACCCGATCACGATGGATCCATGGGTGGACCTGCCTTAGCCTGCGGTTGTCCCTCCTGATCGAGAGGAGCGGATTCATGAGATCCATGGCACTCTACGGGCCTTGTCACAGGATCCTCGGTTCCACGAGCTGTGCGACGAGGTGATGGACATTTTGGGTGATGCTGTACGGTCCACTCGATCACCATGACTTAGTTTGTATATATTATTTTCACTGTTACAGTTTTTGTATTTATGGATTCACTGTTCTGTTCGGATCTTGTATAACTATATTATAATTATTATAATATGTCATGCAGCTATCAATCGATCTTGTTTGAATCTTCAATTCTCACGAATTCATCGAACAAAATTCTTACGAATTCATAGAACGAGTAGATTAGGGTTGGAGTTTGTTGGGATAGGGTTTGGAGGGTTTAGGGTTTGGAGGGTTTAGGGTTTAGGGTTAGGGGTTCGGGGGTTTGCACGTCGTTGACGAGGTGCTCGACTGCACGTCGTTGACCATGTGCAAGACTGCACGTCGTTGACCACGTGCACTCTTGCACGTCGTTGGCCACGTGCACTGTGAGCGTAGTTTTCACGCAAAACTGCCTATTTGATGTGGAGACCATAGCCAGAACCCACCTCCTCCAAAACAAATTTCGACATAGTTCGATAAGCGTTAGTTTGTGTCGCTATGGACAGTCCGCAAGAAGATCATCGTCTCCAAGTTTTCCCGACCGATCAGGTACAAATACGTTCCGCATAGTTCACTATACCTTATGTTGAACGTTCTGTATGATATGGTTACTCTTGTGATTATTATAGATACCAGATTTTACAGATGAATTCTCGGACCCAAGGGTTTGGAATGACCGTAACAAAATGGTTACGCATTTCAAGGACTTGGGACTGAAACACTGCATGATTTTAGTAATTAAGCGGTCATGGACGGGGGCGTCGAACCGTCTAGGCGGGGTTCTCCTTGCTTGCGAGCAATACGGGGAGTACCGACCACGCGGGAGAAAGCTCTGCAGCATGCAATCGAAGATAAACGGTTGTCCCTTCTCTCTACACGGGCACGAAGGCTCACCGGGTCAGTGGGTTATGACTATAACCCACGGGGTTCATAACCACCAGCTTCCCACGATGTTGAAGGCTCATGCGTACGCCGGACGGATGACAGATGGAGAGAAGAAGATGGCTAGGTAGATGAAGGACATTGGTACTCCTCCAAAAGCCATTGGATACGGATTGAGGCAGTTGGATGGCCACAGCATTACGTCATCGCGTTCCCTTACCAACACGCTCAACAAGATGGCCGCCGCAGAAAGGGGCAGTCAGACGATGACCCAAAATACTCTGCATCGTCTACGAGAAAGAGGTTACTACTACAAGTTCAGACGACATCCAGATAACAACGACGTCTTGAGCGACCTCTTCCTAGCGCACCCCGACGGGATACGGCTACTCCGAAGGTTCCATTATGTCATCATAATGGACTGCACGTACAAAACAAATGCGTAAGTCAATCAACTACGCTTACATTATTACATATTTAGTCAAATTATAAATTGCGCTCGTAACAGATTTACACTTGCAGATATGGGATTCCATTGTGCGAGGTGGTTGGTTTCACACCCTCAGGCCATAATTACTGCATCGCCTATGCTTTCATGTCGCACGAGAACGAAGACATGTACGCTTGGGTGTTGCGTCAGCTTCAGATCTTGCTTGGGACTGTTCAGCCTCAAGCTATTATGACTGATCGGGAGCTAGGTCTGTTGGCAGCACTAAATGTTGTATTCCCCAACGTGCAGCATCTCCTTTGCTGGTTACATGTGATGAGAAAATGCGAGGAAGCTGCACTAAAAATCACAAATAATTTAAGCCACGCAGGCATTTTCAAGGGCAACTGTTGGTGGTTGTTCCAATCGAAGACGGAGGAATCATTCCAGCGACGTCGTCGGGCGCTACACGAGAGATGGCCCCCATTCCCAGGTGTGATGGCGTATTTAGAGGCAGTTTGGGTTCCTTACAGAAGGAACCTCGTCCGATGCTACACGGATAATGTTCTACATTTTGGCACACGTACAACAAACAGGTACACCGTCATTCCTATCTCCCATTACAAATATGATATGTCATCAAACATTTAGTGGTATAAATTTCAATGTTTACGTGAAACTGTGTACAGAGTGGAGGCTCAACACAAGGTTCTAAGGGAAGCACTTCACTCATCGACTGGGGACTTTTGCGTCGTGGTAGATGCAATCCATAGAGTCAATGATTGCCAACTGCATGAGCTGCAAACTCCTTTAGAGATCGACCGCTTCAAATGGCCAACGAGGTCGCATAAAGTCAACCTTTTTGATGAGGTAAAGACTTTAATCTCGAAAAAGTGCTTCGGCTATTTGTACAAGTTGTGAGAGGATGTCGTAAACCAAAACATTCCTCCGGAATGCATGGACCGACATTGGAGGGTTTGTTACGGGATTCCTTGTGTCCATGAGATTCAGGCGTACGCCAGTTCGTGGACTCCGATACCCGCTGAGGACATCCACCCGTTCTGGATGGATTTGTCATGGACTGACATCGACGACACTCCACTCCCGTATGAACTGTCATCTTCATACACGGCTTCCAATAACATATGCGACGATGACCTCCACCCACCCTCATCTTCAAGCGTCCGATTGAAAGGGAGGCCTCGGGGGTCGAGGAATGCCTGCAGAACCAACCCGTTGCGTTACGAGGAGTTCAGGGCAAATTTTGTGAGAGAAGAAGCACGTGCTGCTCGACACCGTCCACAAGCTACCACAGCTCGACGTGGACGTGATGATGTATTCGGAGGGGTTAACTGGGGTCGAAACAACGTTGATCCCTTGATGCTCGGACATATTCAGGGTGTCAGAGACACTATTGGAGATGGTCACTGTGGCTACCATGCTTTGGCGTCATTGACATCACCAATCGGCGAGTCTGCTTTCCCAAAACTTAAAGCGGTATTATGCAATCACTTGGAGGATCATGTCGATCTCTACGCCGGCTGTTATATGGGAGGGTACACTTTTCAGCAGTTCGTCGACAATCAGAGATGGGCAGGACCTGTGCATGGTGATAGGAGACGTTGGATAGAGCTACCCATCATGGGTTTAGTATTTGCAATGGTATATCAGATTCCTCTCGTCGTCCTAACTTGGCATCATCCGTTCACATGTCTCTCTATGTCCTCGCCGACACCTGGTAACAACCCTCAATCAGCAACCCTTGGTTTAGCCTGCATCGGAAACCAAGACCATTTTGCCGCGGTACGACTTCAAACGTCTTATATATCCTATTATTACTTTTCATCTATATTTTAATACTCTAACTCTAATTTTCTGTTCTCATAGGTCTGGTTGCGTCCTAACGCTCCTATTCCGCCGCCTGCACCAGAATGGGTTGAACATCATCTACTGAGCGTCGAAGGATGGGATGCTCCTTTTCAAGCTCAGTTTGACAGATTCCGAGCCTTACGTGTCGATGCTGGTCGCCCTTTACACTTTGTCGATAGTTTATTCCACGAGTCTATTACAATTATCGATGTAAACATTTTTTTCCGTGTCTTGTAATATTATTCGCATATTATTCGAATGAAAACCTTTCCTAAAATTATTGAATTTTATTCTATTACGCGACCATTCTATTAACATCTCCCTAAACCCTAAACATCACCATAAACCTTAAACCCTAACACCTTGGCCATAAACATCTATACCCTAAACCCTAAACCCTAACCCTAAACCCTAAACCCTAAACCCTAACCAACCCTAAACCCAATCGGACAAGTTGCACATTTGCACGTCGTTGACCACGTGCACTTTTGCACGTCGTTGACCACGTGCACTTTTGCACGTCGTTGACCACGTGCAAATTTGCACATCATTAGTCACGTGCAGCCTTGCACGTCCAAAGCAACGTGCATGCCGACGTGCACTTAGATGCCACCCCCCACATTTACACGTTAATAACGACGTGCATGCACGTTAATTAAGACGTGCAAATCCTTAACTACCATTTGCGGTGTATCTAACAACAACCATAAAAAAATAGTTTTTATTATATACATATATATATATTACACACACATATAGAGATAGATAGATAGAGAGAGATTGGTTGTTTCGAAAAAAATCGTATATTTGAAACTATGTATTTTTTTTTAAAAAAAGTTTTGAATTAATCTCATGGTTTAAAAAAAATAGCATGAAATGATATCGTGTAATAATGCATAATGAAATAATATTGTATAGTTAATATAACTTTATTAAATAAAAGTTTTGAATTAATCCTATTGGTTAAAAAATGTAGTATAAAATGATATTTTGTAAATAAAATTAGATAATTTAGTTACTATAATTAAATGATATTGTGCAAATAATACCTTACAAAAATAATAATGAAATAATCTTTTCTTTTCTTTTTATTTTCATCCAAAATGTTAACAAATTCAATATAGGGGTATCTGGCGACAAAATGAAAACCTTAGGGGCATTTGACGAAAATAATAAAAATCTCAAGGGCACCTGACGAAATATGTCAAACTTTCACACACCAGACGAATTAAACTTAACCTCAAGGGTATTTGGCGAAAATTCCAAAAAAAATAAACATAAGCATATCCTTGTTTACATTGTTATTAAAAAAAGTTACAAATTGTTAGAAAGTGTGTTAGCTCCTAAATTTGTTTCGTTCTTCTATAAATACCTTTGATGATTGTACTGTAAGGACCAACATGAGATTTTAATTATTTAGTCATATTCATCATCTCTTTCTTTCTTCTCTTTGTTCATCTTCTTCCTGTTCACATCTTCTGTCATCATCATGGTATTAGATGTTAATTGATCATAGATCCTTCTGCACTTGATCTCTTCAACAATGTACATCGTGATACAGGTAGTTGATCTCTTCAGCATTTGTTGGGCTAGAAACCACTTTCTAGCCGCACCCCGAAAGCGAATTCGGGTAATAAGAGAATCAACAACAATCAGCTAGCAAACCAATAACCAACCGATAATATCCAATTCGGAAACCAAACAACCAAGCCACCACAAACACAGATAACAGCACAAATATCAACACAAATTTTACGTGGGAAAAACCCTCTCTAACCAGAAGATCAAAAACCCACCTTTCGTCCACCAGAGCAACCAATCAACTAATCAATAAACCGGATCAAGTGTTTAACAATCCAGTCTCATGCCGAGACAAACAATCATGGAGATCTCAAATACCAATCTAAATACAACCTGGATCTAGAATGTATTCCTCTCCAAAAACCTAGCTAAACACTTGTAATCAGATTAGATTTCCAAGAAGAGAAAATACCTATCAACAAACACCCATTGTTGATTGCCGAAGGAAGAAGACAAATCACCAGATTAAGAGACAAAACACCCGCTCAAATCTCTTATCTTTCCTCTCCTTTCTCCCTCCTCTCTCTCTCTCTTTTCTTTCTTTCTCCTTTCTCCTTGTTGCTGATGGCGGCACTTCTTTAAGCAAAAATCCTTTTGCTTTCTTCTCCTTGTGTACCCAAAATAAAAGGCAAATGATGCCTTTTATAATATACAAAGAGAGAGCTCCTTTGGGCTGGACTCTCATGGGCCCTTGGCCCAACAATCTCCCCTTCCAGCCCAAGGGGAAGACGTTCCTCCTCATCCTGACCTCATCTGCATCCCAGTCCCATCTCACCTTCGAGACGCGGAACTGATGCTCGCCAGATGTCATCATCACCCTCTAGCTCCCCCTCCTCCGTAACTCGCTGGTACTCCGAGGTAGAACTCCCGGTGAATGCATGACCTCCTCTCTCTAACCCTCTGGTAGTTTCTTCTACTCGTGCTAGCTTGTCGTGCTCAGATCTGCCACCAGTCATAGCACCTGATGAACTCCCCTTTGACACGACTATCCCATCATCACAATCATCTGAAGCAAACTCCACACTTGTGCCATCCTCTTCTGATGTCTCAGAAGTTCTGCTAAATCTTGTCTGCAATCCATACAAATCACAAGTGCTCAAGGTCTCCTTATCAGCAAAAGAAACGAGAGACTTTCTCTTCTGATTCTGCAGCCCCTTCCCACTCAAGCATCCTGTAAGCCCTTGCATCAAATCAAGCGAAGCATCACCATGAACCTCTGTCACAGCTTCCCTGATTTCTTCCTTCTGAGTCCTGTACAATGTACTGCTCAAATTACCTTTAGCGATCACCATTGACCCTTTCTTGATTTTTCACTTCCTACTTCCAAATAAGTTATCATAGCCCTTTTTATCCAAGAGTTGAAGAGAGATCAGATTCTTCTGTAAATCCGGTATGTGTCGCACATTTGTCAATGTCATCTTGCAACACGTGTTTGTTATCACACAAACATCTCCCATACCAACAACATCAGACAAGCTTCCGTTCCCCATCTTTGCTTTGCCAAAGCATCCCACTCGGTACGAAGCAAACGCTTTCCTCCTTGATGTAGCATGGAAGGATGCAGCTCCATCAGTAATCCACTCTACACAAGAATCAAGCTCCTTCAAGCATGTGAGAACAACCTACTCATCATCACTGTCCTGCAGAACTGACGTTGTACCCTTTTGATTTTCCTCTTCCTCTCTTTTCTTCTTCCACACATTGCAATTCCTCTTCATGTGCCCTTCCTTACCACAATGATAGCAAACAAAGCTCCCCTTAGTTTGAGTTCTCCCTCTAGACCTGCTCCCTGAAACTGTCACGAGAGATGTGACGAATCCGTGCCCATATCCTTCCTCCTAATGTCCTCGTTGTAGAGACTATCCTTTATTGATGATAAGGACACAACCCCACCCACGGCAGAGTTGTTAATCGACACCACTAGAGTCTCCCAACTATCCGGCAAAGAGCTCAAGAGCAACAACGCTTGCAACTCATCATCAAGGACTAACTTCATGGTGTTCAACTGATTCACCAATTCCTGAAACTCACTCAGATGCTCTGCAATAGGCTTTTCATCTCTATACTTGAGATTCACTAGCTTTCTTATCACAAAAGCTTTACTCTGGGCCGACTTCCTTTCATACATATCCTTCAATTTTTTCCACAATACTTGTGCATCTGTCTCGTTGCTTATATGGTGATAAATACTATTATCCACCCACATTCTAATGGTTCCAACCGCCTTCCTGTGCAGTTTGTTCCAATCATTATATATCAGATGTCTCAACTGGCTTTCTCGATCCCAACTCAACCGGATCAAACAGGTCTTTGCAATACAAAACATCCTCCATCTTCGTCTTCCAGATAGAGAAATTGAAAGTCGTTAGCTTTATCATTGTACCCACGAATTCCTCAGTCTTTGTCGTCATCTCTAGTCTTATTACCCAAAAAACAACACAGTCAAAGATCAACCAAAGGCTCTGATGCCACTTGTTGGGCTAGAAACCACTTTCTAGCCGCACCCCGGAAGCGAATTCGGGTAATAAGAGAATCAACAACAATCAGCTAGCAAACCAATAACCAACCAATAATATCCAATCCGGAAACCAAACAACCAAGCAACCACAAACACAGATAAAAGCACAAATATCAACACAAGATTTACGTGGGAAAAACCCTCTCTAACCAAAGGATCAAAAACCCACCTTCCGTCCACCAGAGCAACCAATCAACTAATCAATAAACCGGTACAAGTGTTTAACAATCCAGTCTCATGCCGAGACAAACAATCATGGAGATCTCAAACACCAATCTAAATACAACCTGGATCTAGAATGGATTCATCTCCAAAAACCTAGCTAAACACTTGTAATCAGATTAGATTTCCAGGAAGAGAAAATATCTATCAACAAACACCCGTTGTTGATTGTCGAAGCAAGAAGACAGATCACTAGATTAAGAGATGAAACACCCGCTCAAATCTCTTATCTTTCCTCTCCTTTCTCCCTCCTCTCTCTCTCTTTTCTTTCTCTCTCCTTTCTCCTTGTTGCTGATGGCGGCACTTCTTTAAGCAAAAAACCCTTTTGCTTTCTTCTCCTTGTGTACCCAAAACAAAAGGCAAATGATGCCTTTTATAATATACAAAGAGAGAGCTCCTTTGGGCTGGATTCTCATGGGCCCTTGGCCCAACAGCATTATTATGGAGTAACCGAGTAGGTACTAGCTAAAGTTTACATCATGTGTATATATTCCTGAATCTTAAGGATAGCTAGCTTAGATTTATGTAGAGACATGACATATACTCGATCATATTTTGATAACGTTATAGTAGTACTTGCATGGGATGTTGAATGAAGAACCAGTTGTGTTTTCTCAAACATATATATTATTATGGCTTGATAAATCAATATCTAGGTGCTTCTATTGTGTGCAAAAAAAGTGAAACAAGTGTTCGACGAATTAGACAATGGTTAATTTACTCGTTGTCTTTTGTTTTTTTTTTCAAATTTAAAAAATCTTACAGAACGGCTAATGGTGCTTATACAATGGTTATAACCGTCTTTTATACATTCACAAATGCATATACAATGGTTAAAAAGATATTAGACAATGGTCAATGGTTACTTAAACAACAATTACAATGCACTAAGATAATAATTAAGTATATTAACACAACGATTACGATACACTTAAACAACAGTTATAAAGTATTTGGCCAACACTTTTATGTATTTAGACAACGGTTAAATGATATTTACACAATGGTATCATGTGCATAGACAACAATCCAAAAGTTCAAAGCCAACGGTTAATATGGGTTTAGACCATGGTTAAATTATTCCTAGACAACGGATAAATATTCTAAAACAACGGTTAAAGTGTTCTAAGACAACAATTTAAAAGTTCAAAGACAATGGTTAAAGTGTATTTATCATGGTTATTAGGATCCCGATCCGGATCTTACGATCCTACGATCCTAGGCGAGCTTCTGATCCGGATCGGGCATATATACTCTGTAGTGCTAGGATCTGCCTAGAACCGGTAGGATCTTTAGGATCTGTTAGGATCTTACGAACCTAAGAAAATAGTGCGATCCTAGCAATGTTAAATTTTAGTTGTATGTATTATATTTTGTTGGATAATGGGTCGATTTTGTTAAAGTCAACCCATGGGGTTTTTGTTTTGAAGCCCATCTCCACTCTCGGACATATGAATGGCTTCTTGCTCCATTCCACTTAGTAGAGTCGATGATTGAAACGTGAAACCCTAAACCGAGTGGCGAGCAATCGACGGTCCGAATGGTGAGCAACAAGAATTCATAGTGTTTTTCTTATTTTAATTTATAGTTGATAATGTTGAAAGTAAAACCCACGACTCAACCCATGGAAGTGGTATTGGTATGGCTACATTATCTTGCAATGAAGATGAAGATGTTGAGATAAATGATGATGTTGATGATTTCCTTGAGAGGGATGTTGAAACTGTTCATGATGAGGTTAATTGCGATGATGACATTTGAAACTAGAGATCGGTGACATTGGATATTTGGATATGTGATTTATCTCTTCTATGTTTGTCACATTTTAAGACATCCTTGTATGTTTATCGTCTTTTAAGACGTTATTTTTGAGAAATTATGAATGTTAAGTGGTTATTATTGGACTATGTTAGTTATTTAGTTTATTTAATGGATGAAAAGATTAGTTTTATTTTAAAATGAAGGTATTTGTTTGTTATGGCTATTATAAGACATTGTTCTTAGTTTTATTTTCACTTTTTACTAGGATCTTACGATCCTACGATCCTACGATCCGATCCTACGCCCTTGTCTCGATCCCACACTAGGATCTCGATTCTAAAAACCATGGTATTTATACAACGGTTAATTAGACATAACACAACGATTGAAGTGACCTTAGACAACGTTTATAACCGATTAATATTGTTTGAAATCAATTTTGGACTTTCATAGACAACGGTTAATAAGTTTTAATCAGACCATGGTTAAATTCTTCCTAAACAATGGATAAATATTCTAAAACAACGGTTAAAGTGTTCTAAGACAATAGTTCAAAGACAACAGTGTGGTTTATGAAAAAACAATGGTTGACCCTATCACAATGTTTCACAAAGACAACGGTTACAACTATTGGTAAATATCCAAAATAACCATTGTCTATGAAAGTCCAAAATTGAATCCGATAGAACAATATTAACCGGTCATAACCGTTCTGTAAAGTCACTTTAACCGTTGTGTAATGTCTACGTAACTGTTGTATTGATTCTTCCATTTTTTTTATTTTTTTTTTCTCAATTACATCTCTAGATCCCAATTTATTTACTTTCTTGATCTCAAATTCATGAGAAATCACGAGGATTGCTCCGTCGATCAGGATCGTCATCAACAAGACTTCATCATCGCTTTTGTTCATATATCCCTTTGAGAATTCCAGGATAGTTCTCACAACGTTTCAACTCATAGGTGACAATTATAGGCACTAGAGAAAGGTCATATCCAAAGCCCTTTTGGTGAAGAACAAGTTCGTTAAAGGAACCCTACTTGAAACACCAAAAATATGAGTTATATGGAATTGTTGCAATATGATATTATCTGTTCTTGGATCTTGAAGAAAGTTATGGTCAGTGCAATTTGTTAATCTTTTCTATCAAGAAAGACATTCAAGATTGCAGTCAGAGGAGTGCAACTATCACTTATTATTACTTCACTCATCTCAAAGGCCTATGGAAGCAATTGTCTAGAATCTAGATTGGTGTCCCCGATTCACTTTGGTTGTGGCAAAGGTGAATGCAACATCAACCAAGCTCAGGTTGAAGCACAAGATAAAGAGAATAAGCTCATACAATTTCTCATGGGCCTCAATGATGATTACTCTACAACACGACAACAATTATTACTTACCACTCCATTTCCATCCACAAGCACTGCTCACACCTTCATTTTGCAAGATGTTATCAACACAAAGCTATCATGATCCAAATCTTCCATGATCCAAATCTTCCTTTGTTGATGCTACTGCACCGATGGCTCGATATGGGAATGCAAGTTCCTCTAAAGAAAAATCTAAGAAAGAGAAATGCAGTCATTGTAAATTAAATCATAAAGTTGATAGGTGTTGGGAGGTATTTGGCTACCCAAATTGGCATTACAAAAGCAAGTTCAAGCCACAATTGTCCAAAGTTGAATCAACCTAAACACCAAGAATAACATTGCTCAGGTACCCATCCCAAGATTAAGTAACACAAAAGAACCCAAATTCACAATGCATGACAACAAATGAATCAACCTAAACACCAAGAACCCAATCGATTTCGAGAAACAGAATACACCCGAGTTTTTACACTTGCAAACCACGTGTAGGTAAGGCACCCAAAATTCCCATACTCCATCTGTATACGAAATTATAGAAACAAATGCCTCTCTTTTGTTAGTGTTTCATCCCAAAAATGGAGAAGTGATGCTAAACATCATCAAGGGGGCAGAGTCATCAACACAAACAAAAGCCTCTTTTTTTCCCCCAAATGTCAACTTTTACAACCAGCACTCCTTTAGGAGCTCCCATTTGAAGCTAGTAGCTACTGCTTTTTGTTGATGTCGTAAAGCACGCAGGCATCGGCAGCAGTCTTGAGCTGCAGCAAATGGGAGATAAAGAGCAAGAATCCTTAAAAGAGCGAAATCATAACTTACTTGAGATATTATATTGGGTTGTGAATTGAAGGAAATATATATGCCTTGCAATGCAGGATACGTCAAGGTGAAATAGATACCCATCTTTTACCACATTATATTTTATGATAAAATATGTCCTTTACAAGAAAAGTTAGGTCAATGGTGGCTTTGTTTGGGAAGTAGCTCCTTAGCTTTATAAGATGTAAGCAGCATACCAAGGAAAATAAGCTAAAGAGGAAAAACATAGTATTAATTACCTGTATAACATTTATGATTTGCTTAATGGTCCACCCAAACAGAGACAAAGCTAGCAGAGGGCAGAGCAGCAAGTTTTGTTTCCCGGATGTCACAAGAACCTACACAGGGAGCCAAACACGAAATTTGACATGAATGAACCCCTTGAGATATCATATTAATGAGGAAAATGTTGTACTTCAATTAAATCTTACATTAACCCCTTGAGATATCATATTAATGAGGAAAACGCTGTACTTCAATTAAATCTTACATTAATCACTTCTTCGTTCTGGGTCTTTGCAAGAAGAAAAAGGTTTATGTACAACACCTGGCATCATTCAAACATTAGTTCCTCCTAAAACCAGCTTCATTCGACATTATAATCTTAACTATCATACGAATTACCTCACATGCCACACAGCAGTAAGCCATAAACATCCGATTTCCATAGTAAGCCTTGAAAAGCCAATTAGTGCTATCCTTCACATCTTTGTGACTAGCCTTGCCTGATAAGAAAGTACTGAAATCAAACATGATATGACATAAGCATGTCAGGTTTTGAAAAACGATGCTACGATAAGCAAATGTGAATTATGTAATCAAAATTTGGTATTTCCTTTAACAGTGTGCCATGCCCTAAGCAACTAACCACAAGCTCTTAAAAGAGGGAAAATGAACTTGAGTAACAATTAGACTGAATTATAAACATATCGGTATACCTGTACATTTGTAACCAATGGCTGCTGATGTCCAAAGCAAGTAATGATAAGAAAATCAAACCAGGCCTGCAATTACTCACTAAGGCAAGCATCAGAGATGAACATATACAATAGAAAGTAAATTCTCCTAAATTAGGCTCAAAAGTGACCTGTATACTTGGGAAAGTACCACAAGAAGACAGGCAGTGCTTATCCTGGGAAAAAATAACAATTGATCGTAATGAGATACACATTGATAGAAATCTACATGTGTATAATTGTGGATAGAGAAGAGGCAAACCTATCTGTCACCATGTCCAGAACAGCTCCAAAGGTTGATACTGGATATGACACAAATAAAATAGGTAAAGCTAAGATTGAAGCTTGATTTACCATAAAATTTGTTTCAACACCAGGAATTAGGACAATTTTCCATTTCTGTGGCAGTAAACATATTCCTCCAGATGGAGGACAATAGTTCTACATTCACACTCACGATATGGATTTAATGAGCACTACTAGTGTTTTTATTTATTTATTGGAAGATAAGAAAGCATACGATGCTTAAGCAGATCAAGTGATTATCATATTGCATGAACATACATGCAAACAAAGCAAGAATCAGTGCCAACATGATGCTTTTGTAACAACTCCACCATCCCCAGTTCCCCAACCCCAATTGCCATGAACGATGTTTGGGAGTAACCAACAGAAGCAATGTCTCGTCTCTAGATTACTGATTTTACTGATTTCACAAACCCAAAATGCCTTTTGGCCAAGACGAGTGTAACAAGTTTACAAGCTTTAAGCCTCTGGCAATCTATTTTGAATTTTTTTTTAATCTTTTCAAGCCCACAAAAAAAATGATGTTAAAAAATGGCATACCTTGATTGAACTTGCGAGCAAACCATCCATCCAATCCATCACAAACAAAGCTGCAACACAACAGCAGCCAAATTACATTGATCATATTAGCAAATAGATAGTTAAAAGACAGTGCAAAGACAGCCAAATTACATAGAACTGTCACCTTATAAAGTATAGAACGACGAAGAACTCTTTCTGAGAGAAGCATATTGCAAAACCATAGCAGTTCAGCAGTACTCTGATGTAACCTGCATAAGTGACATGGAATTCAAGGCAAAACATTTAAACTGCAAGCCCTAAAGAAACTGCATTCAGTAGTAATATGATTCAATGATGGATTGGCATTTATGGCTGCAACAAGATATTGCTGAACTCACCAATAATATTGGGTATGTAAAAATATATCGTTGACATTCGGAGATTGGACTTATCAGCCATCTTCACCTTCTCCTTTTTTGATTACATAAGGTTCCTATCCCCTACAAAAAATCAAAATGTCCTTAAATTCAAAATTATAGTGCATTTGGATCCAGAACTAGGATAGGTATGAATTGCAATTTATTCGCATGAACTGCGACTGTGATTGTTTAATTTAGGTTATAGTTACTATAAGTCAAGTCATTTGAATTTTAAACAAACACACGCAACCATATCCCTGGGAGTGGGAATTTACAAAGAATACGGATCCAGAAAATGACTTTGAGTTGGCATTCAGATATGAGCTACAAAAAGGGGACCAAATCTGAAATCAGGGCCAAATACAGGAGGATTGAGATATTTTCTACAGATCTGCACTAACCTTTTGAATGTTTAAAGTTTAAACTAACAATCACCCTCGGTGTCTTCACTTCCTCCCCCCTGACCTACTCAGTTGCAACAACTCTCTTCAGTGTAAACACACACCTTCCCCTTTTCTCCATCAAGAGTTTTTTCCTCTCTTTTGGAAACTCCATATGGTACCAATGACCTTTGAAATGGAAGTCACATGATGCTCCTATCTTTCACTTTCACACTGTTTATCAATCCTAATTTACACGTTAAAACCCCTGATTTAACAATAAGACCTTCTTTTTATGCGAACTCAAACCCAAAAATGCTCCCCTCATCAGCGAAAACTCAATCAGAAACCCTAAACATCGAAACGAAAAAATCCAATCAGAAAACCTAAAAATTCGAACGATAAGACCCAATCACAAAGCCTAAACTTGCAGAATAAAAAAAAACGAAATTAAATTCCCCTTAAATCTTGACTAGAAATCGAAAGCATCAACACCTAATCTTGAAGACGACAAAGCGCATACAAAATAGGCCCTAAGCTGGACGAAACCGAGTTACCAGGTAGGCGAAAACGGAGGCACAACCTCGACTGAAGGCCGGCGAGTAGTGGGCAGACGGCAGCTAAAATGGAGAAAGTAACCACCGTCAAAGGAGCGATGAAGAGAGCGTACGCTACTATGCGGATCACAGGAAGCAAGCACAAAGACACCCGAAGCAAGAAATGAATCGGTCAATGAAGACAGCATGACATGTATTGCAAATTTGCAATGCAATACTTCCAAGTGGGCAAATTGGGGCAACTTCTTTAGAAATCCAGGTTTTTTGGGGGAAATTGCAAAAAATAGTCCAACCGTTAGGGGTTGTTGCGTTAATTAGTCTAAATTATAAAAAATGTAGAAAATAGCCTCAAGCTATATTCAAATTCAAATAATCAACTTCAAATTCAAATTAATTATAAAAATAGCCTTAAGTTTCCTTTAAATTCAAATTAATTACAAAATCTCTCCAAAATAATTTTTATTTTAAAAAATCATCACTTCTTATATAAAAAAATTTTACACTTAATTGTTGTTATATAAACTCATAACTGAAGTAATTATAAACTCATAACTGAAGTAATTATAAAAACTATCTCAAAACATATAAATAAAACTTAAATTTATTATTTAAAAAAATTGATTAGACTATTTACATGTCATTAGAAGTCAATAAATACTTAAATTTCTACTCTAATTGATCTAATAAGCAATTTAGGGCGATCTTTTGAGCAAAACTAGCACAATAAAGCAATTAAACATGCATTATATATATTGTTTTAAACCTAACAATTAAGGTAGTTTGTTATCTATTTAAGAAAAAAGTGTCCATACATTATATATTCAGCCACAATGGTTTTTATTTAAACATTGAATAGATTATGAGATGAAGATAAAATAATTTTTTATTAAGAAAAATCAAGATATTATGATATTTTTTATTAGTTTTTTTAAAATTTATTTATTTACAAAATTTATATGGTATACGGTAGTTTTTATAATTAATTCAAGGATGAATTTATCTAATAATGATTTAATGAGAAAAAAATGATAAAAAATATTTTAGCTAATAATGATGAATTTATAAAAAAATTATTTATTTACAAAACTTATATGGTATAAGGTAGTTTTTGTAATTATTTAAATTTGGATGTAGCTTGAGGCTATTTTCCGCAACCAAGTAAATACTTGAGGCTATTTTCTACATTTTTGATAGTTTAGACTATTGAGCGCAAGAACTCCTAAAGGTTGGGCTATTTTTTTTTTTGCAATTTTCCCTTCTTTTTAACAAGGAAAATATTTGGGTGACGTCGTGCCCTGCTGACCTGATGATCTAACATTATGGACAAGAGTAAGAAATCCTGGATATGCGACTATCCATCGAACCTAAGATGCACAACTTTGTTAGTACGTAAGATATGGTTGTAGGACACTTTAGCGAAGCCTCGGATCAGAATTAGAACATCCGTCATCACCCTCTCAATTACTCGCGGGAAGTCCATAATCCTTTGATTGAGTTAATAACCACCCTTAATCATAATCCTAGTCAGTCTCATCTTCATAGCCGCAACTAGGCCCAAGCGAAGGGTCAATACTTCTGTCATAAGGGCTGAAACAGACCCACATAAGAAGGCATTGCAGGCTCGAACACTTTCATAATGGTTGCATATAACAAAGCCTATTGCGGTTGCATATAACCGAACCATCAAAATTGATCTTGAAGACTCCTTCAAGAGGTTTCCCAACGTATGTGTTTTCTTTTTCTGGGTTCGAGATAGTCCCTGGTACTTTGGTTTCTTCTTCCTCATAATGTATTTGTTTCGACTGTTTCCAATTCTTCAATTGTTGTCTAAAAAGCCTTCTTGTTTTTGTATGTTCGTAAAACATTGATAATCAAATATTATTTTATTCTTTATGATCCAAATTCGCCACCACCAAGTTGTTAGGGATGTTCTGGATCCATTGTCACTATAATTCTTTCAATATCTTTATCCATTCTTTTGATGAGATCAAGTGTATGCCTGCAACAGTAAATAACTGTTCTGCATTTTCTTCAACATTGTTGTAGATGATACATGTCAGTGGAACTGCAACACCTTTTAGACTAAGTCGCTTTTTCATCGATAGTTCATAATGCATATTTCAATAGGCATTATAGGGTAGTTTTAGTTGCATTTCATTGTAATGCATATTCGTAGTTTCAACGTGGTGAAGAGCTCGGGGGAGATCAAATTGAAGTAAAGAAGCTAGGAGAAGCAACAAAGAAGAAAGGATAAACCCAAGAGGAGGATCAAAAGACGAGAAGCAATAGTTGGAAACACACATTTTGCCACTGTGAGACAGAACACCAGCAAGTCATGATAGCGCATTTTGCCACGGAAAAATACATCTTTCGCCGAGGCGAAAGACCCCAGTCGTTGTGGTGAACACCCAAATGAAGCCGCGAGCATTGCAATGAGTCGCCACGACGAAATGCCTTTTCGCTGCAGCGAAAGTGCCCACAGAAGATCAATTTTAAGGTCGAATCTTATTTTTTCAGAAGGAAACTCTATCCAATCTGAATTATTATCCATTCCTAATGGACTAATATACTCAGATTGACGCTTATCTACTATTTACTTTTGGATTTAATATTTTAGGATATTTTATTATTATTTAGAAGATTTTTTTTATCTTTTTAGGTAAGTATCTAGGGTTTTCAGACCTCTTTTCCCAATATAAACCCAAACCATGAAATCCCTAGATCATCAACTCAAAAACTCAGACTTTTCTCATATTTTACAGTAGCTTTTTCATCATTGAAGGTTTCTTATTTTCCATCCAATGCAAAGGAGATTTAGGTAAGTCATGAGTGGCTAATTCCTCTATTTGTTTCACCTATGTTTCGGAGACTTGGTTGGTGATTTGTGAGGCTTAAATTCAGTTGTTTTCCTACTGTTCCTTTGAATTTCCTTGTGCTTATAGTCGATATTATCGTGATTCACGATCAGGATAGTATCTTGCTAGGTTTTTGTTCTATCATATTTGAATGAATTCCGTAGTCGTATGCTTAGGATTGTGAAAACCTTGATTGGATTCTGACTAAGTAGGGAATTTGACATAGGTCTTAAACATCGGTTTACCATGCTTAACTTAGTGTTATTCATATGCCTAGATTCTTAGGAACTTACGCTATCTTAATAGTAAATCTTTGTCGTGCTTAATTTACATAAAGGTGTAAGGGGTTAAATTCACTCTTTGTGGTTTAATCTACATAAACTAAGATGGGAGGAATGTAGTTGAAAGGAAATATAACAACTTGAGTTTGAGTTTAGGACCAATAAAGCCAACCAATGTTGAAGAATACATAGGTGGAACGTTTTTCTCCATTGAATTGATCTCAAAACCATCACTTTATGCTTTACTACTTTATTTGCAATCTACTTTAGTTTATTTTCTTATCTTAAATTTGTTTATTTCCCACTTTTTATTTAGTAGCATTTAAATTACATTGAATCTTAGATTTCCCTGTGGGATGGACCCTGCATTTATCGTTATACTAGTCTTTAGTGTGAGAATTTCTTTGGCGAGGTTTACACACGATGGTTTACCTCCAACCAATAGTCCATTCATTCCTAGTTTCCAAAGAAAAATTTTCGTCTTCGGAAAGCATTCAGTTTTTCATATCCATCCATTGTCATTTTCTTGTATTTTTTCCCGACCTATTATCATGTTAAAAGCAGAAGAAGGGGAAAACCACTCATGAAGACTGACTTTCCATTAGAGTCTATCTTCAATTTCATTCATTGGGATTTTGATGTTCATTATTTTACGAGAATTCTATTTAGCACCTAATATAATTACTATTTAGATGTTAATTACTACTTTATAAAAATCACACACAATACCCTCTCATCTCTTGCATTTGCTTTAGAAGAAAGTAACGAACGGATCTAAGATTCATTCACAAATTAAAAAAAAAAATTGAAATGAATCCTAGATTAGTTATAATAAGATGAAATTGTAAAAATGAAAATAAAATAGAACGGATCATGAATCCATTCAAAAGAAAAAATTAGATTTGATCGAAAATTATATAAAAAAATGAAAAGAGATCCTAGATTAGTTCTGATACGATAAAATTGTAAAAATGAAAAATAAAATGGAATGAATCCATTCAAAAGAATTTTTTTTTAAAAATAATTAGATTCATTCAAAAATTGAAAAAAATGAAATAGATCCTAGATTATTTCTAATAATAAAATGAAATTGCAAAAATGAAAAATAAAATAGAATGGATCATAAATCCGTTCAAAAGAAAAAGTTTAAAAAATAAATCTATTAAAAATTGAGAATAAAATAAAATTGAAAAGGATCCTAGATTAGTTATAAAGTTAAAATGTAAAAATGAAAAATAAAATGGAATAGACCATTAATCTATTCAAAAGAAAAGTGAAAAAAATAATAAAATGGATCTAAAACCCGTTTCAACTTAGGGTAAATGCAAGTCATCTCTCTCTCGATCTCCTCTCTCAATTCAACTCTCTCAGTCCGGATTCTTCAAAAACCAAAACCCTCTTTTGACTCTCTCTCTTTCCGTATGTCAAGTTACTGACGATGATGAATATATGGCGATGACGGATCAAGGGGTTGTTCTTGAAATGGAGGATAGCGACGATCACACTGCTAGAGACGTGGCACCGGAGATCTTGGATGGATTGCTTTATACATATATAATGGTTCAAATATAAAATGTCCTTATTGTGTAAAATATAAAATTTCTTAATATAGTAAGTATAAGTTTATCAAATTTAGTAAATCTGTTTTTTCTTATTTTCTTATTTCTTCAAAAATCACTTCTTTTATTTGGCTTAATAAACTAGTTGAGGTTCTGCAATTGATATTCACACAGTCCTTGAGACTCGACACTCGATTACTACAATTGACATAGTACGCTTGCGGGGTATTGGTTTTAGACCGATCAAGTAATAACCGATCGTACCATTTCTTGAAGAATATGGTCAAAAGTTTACATGACAACTTACTATATTTTGGAATGCAATTTTTTTTTGAGTACTTGAATTTATAATCTTTTCAGACATTTTAGCATTCAACTTTTGGACTCTTTTGAACTCTTTTGGATTGTTTTTGGTTGATTTGTTATGTTTTGAACTATTACATGCTTATTAAGTTTGGTATTATCTTATTCATAATCTAAATTTGAGAAATTGCTTTTGGTTAATTTTTTTAACTATCTTGAAAAACCTTTTTTTATATGAAGCATGCAAATGACAATTTGGGAGAAAGGTTTTGTCATAATCTAGTAGATTATGACGATTTTTAGCACTTATATCAGAGCCCGAAGACTCTAAACATAATGTTTAAATAATCTAACAAATTTTGAGATCAGTCATCCTCTCCCTAAGAGTCCGAAGACTCTATTGATGAATTTTTATTAACTATAGAAGAGCAAAGGATTTTACAAACTCCAGAAGAGTATATGATCTTATTTTGAACATTTGTATTCTTGAAGAAGTACATGGAATGTGGGTTATGACATATTCAGAACTATTTTTATTTGGTCAATACAACTAATATAAATAACCACAAAACACGATCCGGTTAACAAGACTTCTTTCTGACAATCCTCTAAGTATTGTATGAAGCATGCCCCTCCGATAGAGGGTGTTAAATGTTCGAAGGGGAGGTGTGATTCCGCTCAGATATAAAATATTCAAATTCAAACTAAGCTAACTCCCTTATCCAAGCAAATAAAATACAAGAATCCCTCCCGATGTAGTGGTAGGGTAATTCAGGATCAAATCCACGAGGAGGTATGTCAGCGCTTCCTTAGTTTTAATCACGATCAAGCTTTCGACCCCAGGAGACAGTCGATATCGATATGTCTGGTCGATATCGACCTCAGTTCTGGTCGATTTTCGGTGAGTTTCCTGCAGAAGACAAAAGCAAAGCAGTCGACGTTGAGATAGACCTCGATATCGATGTTAGTGCTCGATATCGACCTTTCCAGTCGATTTCGATGTCAGCAACAGTAACTGTATACGTAACCTATTTGTCAGAAAAGTAGTCCGAAGAAAGTAGAATTGTTATGGAAAGATGGACATAATTAAAAACTGAAACTTTTTATATTAATTCAATAAACTAAAGGCTTCCAAGGTCGGGGATTCATGCTACAACGATAATCATGTAAGTATGATGCCAAAGTTATGAAATTTAATGTCTTTCCGTCAAATAACTTTCGTTATCAACTTTTAGGTGATTAGAGACTCTCACATAAAACCTAAGAGTTACTATCCAATTCATGAGTAATCCAAATTCACAATATGATTGGCTTTCGCTTCAATAATGCAAATAATGAATGTCCCTAACTTTCGCAAAGGATCATGCATAGGATAGAAGAGGAAATCGCATAAAAATCATACCTTTGATGCACTTACCCTACATTGCTATCGTCGGTCTCACCCCGACCCTAGAAGTGGGTTGACTACTCGTGCTTCATCATTGAACTCATCATCATTGTGGAAAAGAAACTACTTTGTATTGAAATTGCAAAGGAGAAAGTACAACCGAACAAAGCCAAATCTCCGTTCTCGCTTCCACACAAATCCACTCGACCTCTCTCTCCCTTAACAAATCTCTGCGATGTATATCTAAAACTGAACTTCTTGGATTGAAAACTTCTTTGCCTAACTCAGCCCTAATGGCCTCTCATTATAGATCTCAAACCTCGCTATCCAAGGATTCGAAAACCTATCTTTATTCTCTAAGATAAAACTTAATAAATGTAAAAACTAAAAATTCCTTGGGTAAATAATATAAAGGATGAAGTCTGGTGATAGAAGATAAAAGATCTCGACTTTAGGATTATCTCTAACGCTTCGGATATAATTCTATCAAAAACTGAGTCAAATCTTTCTGCAACGGTGGTCGATATCGACCTCCAGACGTTATCGTGTGGATTAGAGTATAGGGTGGTTTTGCGGACTACCTGTAGCGCTGTTGTTAAGGCAAGAGAGGCATTGCGCGAGTCACGTGCACAGATTGAGTCTATTCCTTTCCGTATGCAGGGTGTTTAGGAGCCTACAGGTAGGGATACTGTGGTAGGAGACGATGGGGGGGGGATAGTTCTAGTCTGTCAGTTTTCGACATAGCTGACGTACGCGCCCATACGGTGGATGCGATGGTAGAGCATGCGGTGGACCCTCGGTTGGCGGCGATAGAGAAGGAGCTGATGACAAAGACTACCGGGGATACCGTATTGCAGATGGGTGAGCATGTGGGGGCAGATCATGCGGGTGATCTGCCTGAGACTCAACACCCGCTGTACGGGACATATTTTGGCAGTTCATTTGAGAGTGATCAGCTCAACTCGTATGATGACACTGCACCGTTAGTCAGAGATGGGGGGGGGGTGGGTAGTTCTAGCCATGTTGCAGAGGCAGGACTAGAGACTACTGATAGGATGATGCTAGAGCAGGAGATCAACCTCGACGACATTGATTTTTTGGGGTTGACACCGATGCAAGGTGAAGCCAGCCAGCCATCTGTTCAGCTTGAGGCCCAGCCTGTCGTCGTCATATCTCGGGGAGCCTTTGTTGCCGAAGAGCATGTGAGGTATGACCCCATGGGGTAGCAGGATGCTGGACATCAGGAGATTAGGGGAGATGAGTCTGGCAATGGCCACGAGAAGGAGCAGGGGGTGGGGTCACAACATGGGGAGGATGCGCAGTAGTAGGACGAGGTGAGCGGATAGCATTTGGAGGAGGCCCGAGGATGATATCGTTGCTCCGAGATTACGCGGCGCATATTGCCGAGTCCATATGGAGACAGGATGCGAACTCTTTGGTGAGGGTGTTGCATGTGCACAGTCGGGGGCTGATGATAGGACGTGCTGAGAGTTGGTAGAGGCTGATGGAGAGGATACTTGGTTTACTACCATGTGGGACAGTTGGTTGTGGCAGTTACGAGACTTCTCATAGGAGTGTGTGGATCATAGTCTCATTAGTGCATTTATTGAGCACTGGCACCCTGAGACTAACATTTTTCACTTTGCGTAGGGAGAGATCACCATCACATTGCATGATGTGTACTTCATTCTGGGATTGGGGATGGACAGGGCAGAGTGTTCGTTCGTTGAGCCAGACGATGTAGGGAAGGCTCTAGTTGAACAGATGTATGAGTTCACGGTGCAGCAACAGCAGAACTTCAACAAGCACGGATATCCGAGCGTGCCTGCACTTCTACAGGACATAGCACCGATGCGGCAGAGGGTTCGGGATGGTGTCCCCCGCCAGCATGATCGGGAGTGGATTATGGCAGCAGTTATAGAGATTCTTGTGTCAGCGACGTTGTTCATTGAGAAGTCGAACATAAGAGTCCGACCGGAGGTAATTCTTCGATGGACACAGCCCGAGCAGATTCCTCAGTTATCTGTGGCGGCAGGTACCCTCTCCTGCTTATACCAAGGCTTGGGTGAGGCAACGCGACAGTTGGCCAAGGACATGGACGGTTGTACATTGCTTATATAGGTACTATCATCGGCTCCTTGATCAACAACACGTGTACACATTTGCAGTTATCTTGATTTATGGTCTGATGGTGGATGTCACTGTAGGTATGGATATGGCTGTACTTTTTGGTGTTTATATAGGGGGCACATGACGCTGGATCAGAGACTTGTGCGGGATCCATGTCACGGCATACGATACAGAGTTGGCGATGCTGTGGACCTCGAGCAGAGATGGAGGACCCCAGGTTGTGCGGTTGTAGGAGCTGCGACGGAGATTGGATGAGATGACTGTCAGGTATATGCATCTATTTACACTTCCTACATTTTGTTTGTATGTTGTTATATCATGTGTAGAACCTCACAAAAATTGTCTTATATTTTCAGATCGACTTCATGCCTTTCGGTCGGGACCTAGACTTTGATGACCTTCTCCATCTTTCACGGTACACTATCCGTTGGATGTTCGAGGAGGAGCCGTATATGCCTGACCGTGTGATGCCTTAGTTTGGCCAGGTTCAGCGGATTCTCGATGCCCCGATGAGACCCACTAGAGTATTCAGGCCGAAGTTGCTAAAGGGCAAGAAGGAGGCCACCTTCTCGCCGGACGACAACCACTGGGCGGACAAATTCGATCACTTAGTAAACATGTCTGACGTCCCGCAGACTAGCAGCGAGTACCCCTATGATGTGGCCGATGGTTATCTGCAGTGGCTTCACGAGATGAGTCACCCGCATGTGCTTCCCGACACTACACGAGCCGACGACATCATCCCGCCACCACCACTGCCCCCTGCTGCCGCACCGCTGACACTTGATGAGATTCGCTACCGCGTCGCTGGTGATGAGATCAATCGTCTACTAGCACAGGGAGTATAACCATATGCGCCACATCTACGAGCGGTATTGGTTAGATCCTCCGCAGTGATACATTGTTATAGAAGTTGATGCTGTTTTTGGATTTAGGATGTTGTGGGGGGTTTCGAGTTATGGTTGTGTACATTTGGTTTTTCGTTGTGGATGTATGGACATTTGGTTTTACGGTGTCATGACTGTTTGATGACTGTTTTTGACTGACGGTGTTTAATGACTGTATTTGGACTTATTTTAGACTCTCCGTTCATCATGACATTGACAAAAGAAAATATTGAGCGTACTTAAAATGGATGCAGAAATACACTAACGGAATACAGAATTAACTTCAATACAACATCATCTAACGTAATTGAGTTGCAGATAAGCTTGACCGGGCCAACTGTACATTTAAAGTCTTGTTTTCCTCTTTGAGCACTGCGGCACGACTCTCTAACATTTCGATGCGCCACCGCTATTGCCGATTTGCAACCAGCAACGACCGATTCTCCTTCTGTAGGCTCTTTATCATCGGCTTGATGGTCTTCAACCGTGGGCTACTAGTGTATAGTACTCCCTCATATTCTTCAAGTGTTCCATGACATATTTTAGCGTTGGTGGAGCTGTCGCTACTGTCGTCTGACATGTCAAAATTTGGATATGTTATGGGTCACCACTTACCACCCCTTTTGTAGGAGAAGGTGGTCGCCTACACCACATGTCCGGATGGTGGCATCAACCGTAAGGGACTGCGGTGGACCCACCGTGTGGATTTGCGATCTAGATGATTGCATATGTACACGGTCCATATGACTTCAGATGTACACGGTGGCATTCACCGCGAGGTGTAACGATGAGGGGTATATAAGTTTGCCCTAGACACTGGCATCTTGTGCAGTTCAAAAATGGCAATCAAAACAGTTTGACTTAGAGCGGAGACAAGAAAGGGTACACGATTTGAAATAACCGTTGCCAAATATACTTGTCCAGTTGAGGATTACTTCTGCAACTGTCAGCATCAAAAATGGATGAAATTTTTATGCTGTCTATTACGATCGTGATACTTTTTCGGCATCAGAGCCAGTTGAACTGGATTGCTTGCAGGGAGAGTCATCATACACTGAGAATCCGAAGTCGTACTATCGAGATGCGGCTAAGAAGATCAAGGACCTCATTAGCAATGCTTCTGCCGATGTCCGTTTAAGTTGCGCGTTAAGGATAGCGAGATTTGCAATTAATAAAGTAGTGCATCCTAGGAACACAAAACTGAAGAAGTACGCATGGAACTACTTGGAGATTCAGATATCCAAGGATATTTTGGAGGAGTTCGTTGGTAGTTGTTTCGTAGGTCATACATCAGATGATCGTAGTGTCATATGTTTGTAGGAGTGTGTTGATGTAGATTGTAGGAAATGTTGTACTTGTGTATCGGTCTTCACTAATGAATGAAAATATTGTACTATTGATTGTTTTTATAACGAGCGATTTCCAATGAAAGATTAAAAGAAATCACACCGACTTGTTCGCGCGTTATAGAAGACAACTACAAGTACAATTGTTACAATAATTTATGTACAAACAATCACAATCACGACATTCATAATCACGTCGAATTGTTAATGATTTACAAATAACATCTTCAATGTAACATTACTAATGTGGACACGGACATCTGTTTCCTTGAGCTATCACCCGATCGACAATGTGAAAGCCGTTGTAAAGACCGAATATATATTTTATTATTATTTTAATTAAATATACTAACGATTATTTAATTTGTAAAATGGGAGAAAACTCATCCTCGAGCACAAGTTTCGATTTTAAAGTCATTCCGGCATCATTTTAAAATTGGGTTTTTTTAGGAAATTTTAATTCCGCTTTCGAGTTTCGAGTATTGATAAAATTAAATTAATTCCCATGATGATTTATAAAAAAAATTGATCTAAATTGTCGAGTGTTGGGATTTCATTTTAGTGACCGGGATTAAAGTCGAGCGTAGGGAATTTAAATTGGTATTGTGGGGGGACTATTCCTCAAATTTTAATTCTTTTCTCTTTTCTCTCTCTCTCTCTCTCTTGGCCGTTGGACACTGAAGGCCACCCCACCAACCTGCTCACCCTTGTCCTCTTTCTCTCTCACTCCCCCTCATACTCACTCACCCTGCCCATTTCAACTGAGATTTTTGCGCTCCTCTCCCTCCATATAATGCACCTCACAACCCTAACAATCCCCCTCTATAGACTCTCTCCTCTCTGCCTTTCTGTTTGTCAGAAAAACCACCGTAAAGCAGCCCCTTTTAGCCCTGAATTCCGAGCTCAAATTCACAACACACCACCACCATTACACCCTCAATCCTCTCCTACTCACCATACCTCCTCTTTTGCCACCTTCTTCGAGCCACCTTCATGTCACCACCCACTGCACCACCAGCTAGCCACCACCAGGAACCTCCAAATGCCAGAAGTCACCTCCGTCGTCACCATTGAAGAAGCACACAACGACCATCCCTTGTTTGCACGTGAAGAAGAAAGGGAGAAGGAGCCCCCGTCCATAACACAAAAAGCCATCTCCAGCTCCTCCTACATCCGACGAATGAAGAAGGAGGAGGAGAAGCCCCTTGGAGCCCCGACGCCGCCTACCTCCTCCCATCTCGTCCTGTTTTTCCAAAAAGGTCCATTACGTTTTCATTCTTGTTTTCGATTCGAATCTCCTTCAACTGCGCTTGGACTCACCCCTTATCTCTTCCTAGGCTCGAGAAATGCTTCCTCTCCATAGATTACAGCCAGAACCTCCCTCGGAGCACCCTGCAGTCAAATATGGGAGCCCTCGGTAATCTCTCTCTTTCTCCTTCTTCCTTGCTCGCGTTTGATTCTCTTTGTGTGGGTCTTGGTCGGGGAAACTTTTCGGTTGCTTGGGTTTGAGTCGGGGTGGGAAAGGAGCACCTGCAGGACCTCTGCTCTTCTCTTCTTTTTTCGGGTTTCAGGGGTGAACAGTAGCCTGTGAATTGGGAGGGAGACGAGTTCGAGTTGGCCGGTCTGGTCTTCTTTTTCTTGGTCCGATTCAAGCACTTTTTTTCGGTTCACCTACTTCAGCTTTTGGGGCTTTCGTCTGGGCCGGGTCATGGGCTCGGACCCTCCTTCGGGTTGGGTCTTTCTTTTGGGCCGAGATGATCATGTTTTACAAATTATATTATATTATGTTATGTGTTGTTCAACTATTAAATTCGTTTTATATGTTATGATATTATGTGGGGTGTTTGTAGTCTATTATTATTATTATATGATGCTGATTTTGGATATATATATTTATGAAATTATTTATTATATATTACAAAATTGTTTAAAAGAGATATTATTTGGAACATGTATTATGTGATGTTTGTATTTTATTTTCGTTAGTATATATTATATGTTATGTTTATATGAGTTGTTCTATATTTTATTATTATTAGATTATTATTACTATTATTATATGCTATTTTATGAGATGGCGAGATATTATATATTTCTGAAATATTATATATATATATATATTATAAAAGCCTTTAAAAAATAATATTTTTTGAGAAGTGTTATTATATATTGTTTTATAAGGTGATTTTAAGATGAAGATTTTAAAGAAAGTTATGCCGAGATTATTTTAAACGATATCATTTTGTAAATTGGTCAAGGGTTTAAAGTTTATAAATGAGATTGGCTAAATATGATTTTTGAAAGAATTGTTTGACTACCGAGTTGACTTACTTGATTAACTTGTTGAATGGTTTGATGATTTGTATGAGTATTTAGTGTCTAAATATTATAAATTATTGGCATGATAATATGTTATATGAAATTATGACTTTTAAGATGTTGAGCTTTAAGATGAATTAATCATGTTAATTGAACTTGAGAATTATGTGATATACGTGATTATGAGTTGATTAAGAGTATGATGTATTGAGCATGAGAATTTGAGTTATTATGTGAACTACGATATGATGTGATTATATGTTGAAGCATGTTTTAAGTTGAGATATTAAATTGATGAGATTTAAATAGCTTTGAGAAACTTTAGAACCGATTTACTTGAGTTGACTTGGTGAATTTGATTAATGCGCTTACTTGAGCTCTTATGTGAGTTATGACATGAATATGTGTATAGGAATATGAATAAGATGATATGATATGTCATGTGATGATATATGTTGAGATGATGATAATGATGATGATGATGATGATATGGATAAGAGGTGATGATGTGTTCTATGACTATGTGAAGCTTACGTGTGTGATATTAGTTATGCTTTGTGTAACTTAGACATAGACTTATCTTTATGTCCATTCATATATACTAGGTGATTTGTGAGCATTTGGCTATTGTCTTTATTGCTGCTTTGCTTTGCTGTTTGGCAATTCCAAGTAAGTTCCCTAGGGAGCTTACTTAGGCTGGACTCTTATTCATGTTGTTGCATTTTATGTTAGGTGTTTCATATGCATAAAAGCATGATCATATAGTATCCTGTTTAGGTTGCATTAATTAAATGAGCATTTGTTTACTTTGTGCGTTTGAAAAGAGAATGGCCGTGATCTGTGAGTCGTAGAGTCTTTGCTAGCTAGGGTAATAGGACAACCCAACACCATCGGGTTGTCCTGATAGAGTCGGTGAGGGCACAGTCTGATCCCATTCATACCTATGTACTCCGACCTCAATCTTAGGTGCGAACGATGCATTACATAGACCCCACTCACCCTATGTACTCTGACCTTGATGTTAGGTACGAACGGTGCGTTACATATAAGCTATGCACTCCGACCTCGATGTTAGGTGCGGACGGTGCGTTACAGAGATCATATGTACTCCGACCTCGATGTTAGGTGCGAACGTTGCGTTACATATACCTCGCCCCGATTGAGGTGAGGGTCCCACGAGCGAGAGTCGGGACATGCCGCTTGGCATTCTTTGTGGGCCCATTTAATGCATTTCTATATATATGAAATGTTAGCATGCTTTGTGTGTTTAATTCTCGTACTGCATTAGAGCATATTTATTAGGTATAACACATACTATGTGGCCTCAGCGAGGACTTCGGGTCCGCATGCGTGGCTCGATATGATTCCTTTCCCTGTTCTTTTTTTAAAGGTATTTTCTGCAAATTCTGATTGCTCGATGTCTATATGGCGAGGTTTTCCCTTTTGGCGATTTTTGGACCGCGAGACTGACTTCCAAACCTATCATCTTGGATGTTTTGATACTCGTATTTCTCATGTTTTTGGTTTGGCCCCGGCTCTGCCGTGGCAAGTTGTACGTTGATTTTTGTTTTGACCTGCTTGAACTTCAAAGGATTTTGAGCGACTTAGTCAGCTAGGACAGGTTTTGGGAACCCAACGGCCCTTGCGTATTTTGGGGTTCGAAATCCCCACGTTAAAACGTTCTCATTTGAGGTTTTGAAACTTCGACCCGTACCTAGATTGCAAGATCCGAACGAAGGTATTCAACCTTCGAAACGTAACCCGAATATTTATATTTGGGTCATTACAAAGTTGGTATTAGAGCCAGGTTGTGCAATTCGGGTACAAAAGGGTCAGGTGTATGTTTTGAAAACTGCCCATGAATTTCAAATGATTTTGACAAAGTTTTATAAGGGAGAAATGAATTTAATATGGCTAGTATAATGAAATAAACCTAATACACTTGACTTAGGAGATTAAAATTGGAAAGAGAAACTCGAGTGGGTAGAAAGGCGTTAGACCATCCCTATTGGATGTAGACGTTGGGAACGGGTGGGCAACTTAGCTTGAACTTTACAGACGGGCCTAGAAGACTCCAGGGAGTTTGCACCGCGGTGGTTGGAGTAGCGGGGTAGGACATAGAGATCGGGAGGCAGTTGCCCCCTTCCGGCCAGTCGCTCCTCGAAGAGCGGCTTCTAGATAGCTTTTATGTATACATAAACTGGGCCCGACGGCAATCACATATGACGGGGTTCAGACTCCCGTGGGTGAAAGATCCCGGCTCTTCAGCCAGAGGCTGTACTTGGACATCTTGATCGAGCGACATTGATTGAGATGCTGAGAGGACTCATCGGAGACCCTCTGCCAGCTGCACCAGAGGTCCAGATTCCCTTTGAGTAGCTAGCTAAACCAGAGGTTCAAATTCCCATTGAGAAGCCAGCTAGACCAGAGGTAGAGATCCCCATCCGACAGCCAACTGAGCCCATCGTTATCGGTGTGTGCCCCAAGAAGCGCATTGACCAGGTTAGGTCATTGGGGCACTGCGACCCATCGCACTTCCTTGGAGAGAACAGAGAAGATATTGAGGCTTGGTTCCGACAGATTGAAAGTATCTTCGACTTCATCGGCGCCCCAGCTCTTGAGCGCTAGAGGTTGTCCGCAGGTCTCTTGCGGAAGGACGCCTTCGATCGATGGTCCGTCTATAAAGCGGACCGAGCGGAGTGGAGCTATGAGGACTTCAGAGCACTGATGCTATGCGAGTTTTGTCTAGATGGGACTCAGACCGCTCAGGAGGTAGCATTCATGCGAGCGACCTACGACTCTTCGCTGTCTGTATCCGAGATCGCCTGTTAGTTCAAGAGGGAGTTCAGCTACTGTTCTCACCTCTATCCCACGGCTGGGAGCCGCATTAGGATGTTGTCTATGAGGCTGCCACCCGATGTTCTTCTTCACGCCTCGAGCTTAGGAGTCGTACCATTCGAGAGGTTTCTGGAGGTCATACTTCTCTACGACCGGCAGCGGATTCTCTCAGAGACTGTTTATGCTACCTCTTGTCCCGAGGGGAAGAGGACGAGACCTGATGATTCATGATGGGATGCACGATCCAGTATGAGAGGATATAGTGGAGATTTTCGAGGAGACACCCCGAGGGTGCCATCTGCACCACCTATTCAGAGTAGAGAGATCAGAGTTCGCGCCACTTCTTATCTCGGATGCTATGAGGAGGGACACATTTGGCCACCTTGCCTAGGAGAGCTACAATGTGTTATGCTTGTAGGACCCGGGGGCACATGTCCTTTTATTGCCCTCGATCTGAAGAGACCCATTCTGCACCGACTTTGAGACTCCCAGAGGCACCTCGTCCCCCGCTTCTGACCCATCCCCATGGATAGAGGAGAGGGGGTACTGCTAGAGGTAGAGTAGACAAATGATTACCTAGGACAAGATATGAGAGAGGCCAGACTTCGGGAGACAGTGACACTGATATGCCCCCACCGCCACGCGTGTTTTAGATGTGAGTAGACGACCACTCCTCTCCCACCGCGACAGGTATGATACCACTCTATGATGGGTGATCTGATTGTTTATCTCCATGACGTTGAGCTTGCATGATTGATGATTGGGTGTTGAATGCCTGATGATATGATGGACTTTGAGCATATTAATGTGTGCTAGTAGGATAGTTATGATGGTATATTGAGAAACTTGGCGTGATCCTTAGCATGATATGATCTGTAGAGTTGCCTTGGTTATTTTGATATATGATATTATGTGCATTTTACTGATTTATGATTCATGATGAGATATGAGATTGATAGAATTGAATTTAGGACTGGAACCTAGGAAGACAATATGAGATTAATCCTTAGAGGTGGATGATTTCACCTCCAGTGTTATGAAATTGTTTGACTAAAAGGATTTGAAACGGTTTTGAAAAGTATTAGCTTGGATTTTGAAAGACTGAATGCTGTCGAGAATTTCAACGATTTTGAAGCGAATCTTTTCCAAATTGCGAAACCCTTTGAAACTTTTCAGACCCGGATTTACATTATAGCGCCTCACGAAGTGGATACAAGTTGTTTATAGGGGCACTTATAGAATGCTTGCTAAGACCTAGTCGGGACGCTATGATGCTTTTGAGTTATGATATAACCGAGAAGTCGGGGTAGGGATGTGATAGGGGCTTATATCACATACTTATTACGACCAATTGGAGATATCATGATCACGACGAAGATACTGCGAGGGCTTCATAGGTACACTTATGAGGTACTTACGGGATCAATGACATGATCTTTGGACTCACCGATTTCAACCTCCTTCCCCTTGCTATAGAATGATTTTAGTCTCGGGGACGAGACTTGTTTTTAGAGGTGGATGAATGTAAAGACCGAATAGATATTTTATATTATTTGATTATTATTTTAATTAAATATACGAATAATTATTTAATTTATAAAATGGGAGAAAACTCGTCCTCGAGCACAAGTTTTGATATTAAAGCCATTCCGGCATCGTTTTAAAATTGGGTTTTTTAGTAGATTTTAATTCCGCTTTCGAGTTTCGAGTATAAGTAAAATAAAATTAATTCCCGTAATGATTTAAAAAAAATTTGATCTAAATTGTCGAGTGTCGGGATTTCGTTTTAGTGAGCGAGATTAAAGTCGAGTGTCGAGAATTTAAATTGGTATTGTGTGGGGGACCATTCCTCAAATTTTAATTATTTTCTCTTTTTTCTTTATCTCTCTCTCTCTCCCCCCCTCTCTTTCCTGGCCGTTGGACACTATAGGCCACCCCACTAACCTGCTCACCCTTGTCCTCTTTCTCTCTCACTCCCCCTCATACTCACTCACCCTGCCCATTTCAACCGAGATTTTTGCCCTCCTCTCCCTCTATATAATGCACCTCACAATCCTAAAAATCCCCCTCCATAGTCTCTCTCCTCTCTGCCTTTCTGTTCTTCATAAAAACCACCATAAAACAAGCCCTTTTAGCCCTGAATTCCGAGCTCAAATTCACAACACACCACCACCATTGCACCCTCAATCCTCTCCTACTCACCATACCTCCTCCGTTTCCACCTTCTTCGACCCAACTTCATGCTACCACCCACTGCACCACCAGCTAGCCACCACCAGGAACCTCCACACACTAGAAGTCACCTCTGTCGTCGCCATTGAAGAAGCACACAACGGCCATCCCCTATTTGCACGTGAAGAAGAAAGGGAGAAGGAGCCCCCGTCCACAGCACACAAAGCCATTTCCAGCTCCTTCTACATCCGATGACTGAAGAAGAAGGAGGAGAAGCCCCTCGGAGCCCTGACGCCGCCCACCTCCTCCCCTCTCGTCCTGTTTTTCCGAAAAGGTCCATTACGTTTTTGTTCTCGTTTTCGATTGAAATCTCCTTCAATCGCACTCGTACTCACCCCTTATATCTTCTCAGGCTCGAGAAATGCTTCCTCCTCATCGATTACAGTCGGAGCCTCCCTGTGGCACCCCGGAGTCAGAGATCGGATCCCTCGGTAATCTCTCTTTTCTCATCCTTCGTTGCTCGCGTTTGATTCTCTTTGTGTGGGTCTTGGTTGGGAAAACTTTCCGGTTGCTTGGGTTTGAGTCGGGGTGGAAAAGGAACACCTGTGGGACCTCTGCTATTCTCTTATTCTTTCGGTTTTCAGGCGTGAACAGTATCCCGTAAATTGGGAGGGAGACGAGTTCGATTTGGCCGGTCTGGTCTTCTTTTTCTTTCTTTTTCTTGGTCCGATTCAGGCACTTTTTTTCGGTTCACGTACTTCAGCTTTTGAGGCTTCCGTCTGGGCCGGGTCATGGGCTCGGACCCTCCTTCGTGTTGGGTCTTTCTTTTGGGCTGAGATGATCATGTTTTACAAATTATATTATGTTATGTGTCGTTCAACTATTAAATTTGTTTTATATGTTATGATATTATGTGGGGTGTTTGTAGTTTATTATTATAATTATATGATGCTGATTTTGGTATATATATATATATATTTATGAAATTATTATTATATATTACAAAATTGTTTAAAAGAGATTATTCGGGACATGTATTATGTGATGTTTGTATTTTATTTTCGTTAGCATATATTATATGTTATGTTTATATGAGGTGTTCTATATTTTATTATTATTAGATTATTATTACTATTATTATATGCTATTTTCTGAGATGGCGAGATATTATATATTTCTGAAATATTATATATATTATAAAGCCTTTAAAAAATAATATTATTTGAGAAGCGTTATTATATAATGTTTTATAAGGTGATTTTAAGATGAAGATTTTAAAGAAAGTTATGCCGGGATTATTTTAAATGGTATCATTTTATAAATTGGTCAAGGGTTTAATGTTTATAAATGGGATTGACTAAATATGATTTTTGAAAGAATTGTTTGACTACCGAGTTGACTTACTTGATTAACTTGTTGAATGGTTTGATAATTTGTATGAGTATTTGGTGTCTAAATGTTATGAATTGTTGGCATGATTATATGTTTGACGTGCGTGAGGGGAGATTGATGCCTATGCTCACTCCAATCAAATAAATTTATGCTCGAATCCCTCTATAGTATAGTGGAAATCAAGGTCGATCCAAGGGAGTATGTCAGCGGTTCTATCCTAGTTGTTTTTATGGTCGAAAATAGGGGAATGAAGGGCACAAGTAGCGGCTGTAAAGTAGGGCGAAACACACTTAATTCATCTCAAGTAACAAGTAACTAACACGAATGCAATATATAAGAAAGAACTTCCAAGATTAGGGCTTACCACAACAACAAACACATGTATAAATCAATGAATCATATGAGAAATCATGCTTTTATCTCAATCAAACAAATCAATTCACTTTCGCATAAGAGACTTATTTGACTATACCTTTTCTTAATTAGGTCTTTTTAACTTTCATCAAAAATCCCTAATTACTATCAATGTTAACAATCTCCTTTGGTAAATTCAATTGCAACAATGAATGCCCTAGACTTTCATCAAGGGTTAAGCACATAGGTAGAAGTAGATAAAAACATCACACAAGTATAGATTCATTCATTCACACATATGCTTATTGTTGGGTTCACCCTAATCCTAGAAGAAGGGAGAACTACTCACTCATTGCAAAGAAAAACACAAAAAACAATGGAAGAATTCATAATCTTAAATTGCATAAAACCAAACCTTAAATTCACGTTCAATTTTCTTCAACCCTAAAACTCAAAACGTGCACTACTAGAATTCTGTTATTTAACATCGGCTCATTAACATCACTCAGAAAAACCTGCCATGTTAAACAGTTTTTTAACATCAGTTTCTAAATTTGCGATGTAAATAAAAGTATAGACATTGTCCCATTTATTTGACAGATGTTAAATATGTGTTTTTAAAAAATTTGAAAAGGCGCGAGACTAAATCTAAATTCATTTGAACATCCGCTCAAAGAAATATGTGTATCATTTGCTTCTTTCTTCATTATTCATTATTCATTCTTCATTTGCTCAGAAACCGACCCATCCTTCACTCTCTCTCTCCCTGGATATCGAAGTTTGCAAACCTCTACTCTCCGGCGACCGAATCCAGACTCCGTCCTTCTTCTCTTCTCTCCGGCGGCCAAATCCTGATATTTTCTTCCTCCTCCACTCTCGCCCTCAATGTGCATCTTAATCCATTCTCCATCATCTTTGTCAAACGGATGGAACCCTAGCTCGAATCGCGAAGCCTTCGACGACTCACTCGATCCACCTCCTTCTTACCGGCGACTCTCTCCACCTCCTCCCGCCACCTCCCTTTGCAAATCTGCCCAGATCCGTTCTTCCTTCTCAGATATAAACCCATACACGCCAGATCTCTTCTTTCTCGAAGCACACCTCAAGGCATCGCCTCTTTCTCCCCGATTGCGATTTGCCTCTCTTTAGAGTGCCTCAATGCCTCACCTCTCTCTCCAATATCTTAAGAGATCTACAATGATTAGGAAGGTTAAGAACCCCTGTCAATAATCAAACTTGAGAGATGTCGACTTGTACTCCAGTCACCCCAGATCTCCACCACGTCTAGGCCAAAAGTCAGTTTCAAAGGTTAGGGTTTCCTAATTTTCTATCTTGTTCTGACTTTGAAATACTTTAGGAGAAATTTATTATCTGAATCCTTTACTATCTTCAAATCAGAGGTAATTGATTGAAAAGGTTAGGGTGCATTGCATTTCTTGTTTAATTACTTCAAGAATCATCTTGCAATAGCAAGATGATTATTTCAATTTATATAAATGTTCTGCTCAAAATTCATGGCAAGAGCTTATTATTGGGTAGGGTACCTAACTTATAAGCAGGATGATAATAATAGATAGAACTAAGATCTTATAATTTCAATGTTTATGTTCTGCTCAAAATTCACGGCAATTAGTTTTGCACCATTTCAATAGTGTTTAATTTTTAAGAGTTATCAAAAATTGAGAATTGTCTTAAAGTATCATCATAGTATATACCACTCGATATTGATTTGTCAAAACCACTTAGTTACCTTAATATTATGAGAATAAATGTTGACTCTCATTTGTCACACTCTATGAACTTATATTAAATAAACTTATATTAAATAAAGTGCTTAATAGCCTTGCTTGCCTTTCAACATTCTCACTCACACCAGGCGCAATTCTTCTCATGAACTTATAATGTGTTGTCTGATATTATTGGAGACTTGAGTTACTTGGTAGTTTGTTATATCACTCACATGCTTCATCTGTTGCTTTCTCTGGCATTAGGTTTAACTGGCTCAGTTATTCTAAGGAGTGGAAAATTACCTGATGTTCTCCTGCAGCTTCAGGAAGGTATAAAAGGTGTTAATGAAGGCGATATCTCTTCCAATAAGATTGAAGGAGCTCTTCTTGCAGCTCAGGTGCACATCTAAGAACTTTTTAGCTCGTATACGAAAACAGTTAGATTATAATGCAATTATGTTTTCAATCCTCATGTTTAGATCCCTGAGCAGATGAATACATTCATTCTCTAACACTACTAGTTTCATGGTCTAATTTCATTCCCTTGGGTTTTAAAACCTTCCCTTCGATAGAGCGTGTGGTACATTCTTATTTGATTTTGATCTTAACTAGTTTTTACCCTGTGTATCCATCAAATGACGAGAGTATGGTTTTTTCGCTTGTTCATAAATGCTCTATGTAGTTGCTCAGGGGGATGGAATAAGGTCTGTCTTGGATTACTTTGATTACTTCTTGTTTCAAAACACGTTTTATCTGAGATATAGTACAAATAGAATCTGATCTCTTCTCTTCTTTTTCTTTCTTTCTTTCTTTTTATTTGTGATATCTTTTATGGCATCTATAATTGTACTTGAATAATATTTTAAAGTTTTTCTCATATATCAGTGAACATGTACACATGTATTCCATGATCAGTCGTCTTTTTTCCCTTATCTCCCTTCCTGTAACATGATAGCATGTCTTGTTTTAAGTATCTCTTTCTAATGTTTTTTGATAATTTGCGTATCTTTGGATGTGTCAGACTATAAAATCTGGAACTCATGATTCAAGATCTTGTTTGAAAGAAAGTACTTGCCTTCCATTAGGCTGATATATGTGGTTTGATTGTTTTAAGTGACACATGTCTCACCCTTAATTGTTCTTTTACTTACATTTGTTGGTTCATGAATATCAACTTGAAGGGCAGTGTTTGGTTATCGCTTCCACCCATGAATGTGCTCTCTAATGAAGTGCAAAAGCCTACTATCTTGACAATTACATCCATGGATACAACTTCATTTTTCCGTGACAAAAGTTTTGGTGCAGATTCAACTACAACTGTATGCTGAAGCCCAATTCTCATTTCACTTTATGATTTGTTGTTTCCTTGATATGTCATCTGCACAAAACACTAACGGAGAAACTATTTTTTGAAATAATTTTAGGGATTGGTTATGCTTCTGGCTGCAGTTGATGCTCTGTCTCGTGCTTTGGATTTCAAACACATCAAGAAACAGGTATGTGCAACTCAATCATCAATACTTACCAGCATATTGAATATTTTGATCATCTACTGTTGGTTGCATGTCACATACTTGCTCATTTACCATGTCATTATTGATTGCTTTTCTGCAACTTGTTTTTCTGGTATTGACTGGCGAATCTTGGGGGTACCTTGGTAGCAGGCGATTTTTGCATGAGCTTGGTAGCAGGCGATTCTGTCAAAGGTCTAAATGAAACATTGATTGAAATGGTAATATGCCCCATATGGTCTTAGTTTTGGCCTGCAAGGCTGTTTGTCTCATTTGTTTTCCCTTAAAAGTCTCGATTATTTCACCCTTCTTGCTGGGTTTCCTCAAATGGCTTATCTTTGTCTATTTATCACACTGGACAAAGGTTATGGAGATAGGATCCATTGCGAAGGGATATCATGACGAATCCCAGACTTTTTTGTTTTTTGGATTTTTTATTAATGTTTTGATTTTTATTAAAGCCTATTAGCTCAAATTGGTAGAGCGATGTGTTCAAGGACAAAGGTACGGGTTGAAATCCCGTATAGGCTACAACGAAAAAAAAACAAATATTTCATTTAACATCGGCTAAAAACCGATGTTAATCAAAATAAAAAATCGATGTCTATGTGGGTGATGTAAAAAGCCAAAAATTTTTAACATCGGGTAATAGCCGATGTCTTTGTATGTTATAACATCGGATTCAAAAATATAAACGATGTTATAAAATACAAAGACATCGGCTACTACCCGATGTTAAAAAGTTTCGACTTTTTACATCACCCACATAGACATCGATTTTTTTTAAAAGACATCGGTTATTACCCGATGTTAAATCACAAAATTCTAGTAGTGGTGCCTTCCTTCTGCTGTAAATTCAGCTGTCAGATAGATATCTAATTAGCCTCTAATTGGCTTTATTTAAAGATAGAAATTAAGACTTAACCTCCAAGGAAAAGAGATTTTATCTTAGGAAAATAATAAAATCCATCTAAGGAAGGATAAAATATCCCAAGTCTATCTAACTAAAAGATCCTAAAAGATATTTAGATGAAAATCCTAATTAAAAAGCCCATTAAGTAATAAAATCAGCTCGCAGAAACTTCTCCTGGTCCGTAGCTACTTCGGCATCGAGGGTCAAGGTGTCGGCGCCGAGGGTCTGTTAAAAAACAGTACTACTGGAATTCGCTGGGTGTTGGCATCGAGGGTGTAAAGGTCGGCGCCAAGGCTCTTTTTGCACACTTCTTCTCCATCTTTACTTGTTTGATTGCCAATCTTTTTGTCCCCTTTTCCATCCTTCTTCACTCTTCCTTAAGCTCTAGAATTGCCTCTTTTTAGCTTCAAAACCTACAAAACACCACCAAAGCTTGTGTAGACTCCGTATCTTGAATAATACGAAAACTAACACAAACGACACACTTTTCCCACACAAAAGCAAATAAAATGACTTAAATGAGATGAAAACATGATGCAAAATATGACTACAAATGCAGACATCAAAACACCCCATACTTAGACTTGCTTGTCCTCAAGCAATAACCAAACTATGACCAAAACCTTTAACATGCCTTCAAGTCTTCGCCTTAGTCAAAAGCAACATCAATTTAGCATAAGTGCAAATAAGAACAAGCATTGAACCACCATCACATATATTTAGGTAACTTTAGGCGAAGCAACTAGAATCCAACCACTCAAGTGGAATAATGTGTTTTAACTCCCTTTCAACTGTGTTTAGACTTGAAATACATCTCTCAACTCAATCCTTTATGACATTAAGCTACATAGAAATTGCAATTAATATCACCAATCGATTCACCGAGATGTCAAAACATGCATTAACCATCAAGAGGACTTTGGCTCAATGGCCTTCAAAGAAGGAATCATTCGGCCGGGTTGTAACTTGGCTTGGGAAGAAAATAAAGGTAGGAATCATTTAGGCTATGTGGTGCTAGAAATACGCGAACCAAACACTCCTAAATTTCCAACTCAACTCAACCAAAAAAAACTTCATCAATTATAAACACTTTCAAACTCATCTAATATGGCACACCTCTTCAAGAACCCCAAAATATCCAATATATCTCACATAAAATAAATAAGGATAAATTTGGTTCATGCACAACTTCTCATTTATTCTAATTTTTTTTTTCTGTTTTTCTTTTTTTTTTTTCGAACTCATGTGCATTTATTTAAATATAAGAGCTAAAAATATCTTTTACAATAGACCAAGTGGCGAGAAAAAAAATACCAACCCAAACATGTACCCCACACTTAAACCAAATCATATGTCTCCACTCCTCAAACATCAATCTCTACCAATCACTAAGTCCTAATTCCCGGATAAGGAGGTAAGGCTAAACATTGGCTAGGATAGATTTTGTGGAGCTACAAGAATAGGCTATAAGGCTCAAAGTGGTTATAAGCAAAGGAAACATATATAAGGTAGGTAAAAGAGGATAAAAAGTGGCTAATAAAGAGTGCCTCTATCATTTGATCAAATTCTGCAATGACTAGCTATCTCATATTGGTTTGAAGACTTAGATATACACCACAATATCAAGAGGTAATGTATAAGGAGAGTAATACACACATCAAAAAGAAGGGAAAAATATAAAGATCAATTCCTCATAGGCCAAGTAACTTACTAGGACATGTTGGATTCCAATCACCTAAATCCCAAAGTTATATATGCTCAATTTCATTTGCAAGTCAAATTTCACATAAAAACATTTTGTGCGACTTAGGCTAAACCATCCAAACTATGTCTTAGGATATTACATGGTCAAGTTAGTTATTAGGTTTCATCATTGGACATCTAAGTTAGGTGTTTTTAAACTAAACTAAACTATTATGCATTTTTTTAGACATTTTTTATCTTTTTCTTTTTCTTTATATATATATATATGAGTGTATGCAGAACCTCAAAATAAACTAATCTACTTTATGCAAACGTGATGCCATATATAAGAACTAACTAATATGCAATATGTATAACTAATATGCAAGCTAGCTATTACAATCCGAATTAGCCCAGGCAAGTTGGGACTAAGTCAAATGCAACCCTAGACAATTGAATCTAATAAAGGTCAATCAGAACCTAATCGAATATAGTAGCAGAAATCAGTAGTACCCCTACCCAAAAGAAGAACATCAAAATATCAAATAAAAACATCAAAATAGCAACCCAAAATCACCCCACCCCATACTTAGAACAAACAATGTCCTCATTGTTAAAGCAAAATAAGTAAAGGGTTAGGGATTTACTTTCGATAATTGGTAGCTCAAGGTGCACCACGGCGGTCCGGATCCTCGTAGTTGCATTCATATCTCTGGTTGCGGGTGTACCTAGGAGCTGGTGGTGGTCCAAACCGAAAGGGAAGTCTGGGTTCAGCTCAGATTGCCACTCAACAAACCTCCCAGCTGCCCACCATCGTTCGTCGTTAGCTCGGCGCTCCTGCTGGAGTACATCATGCACATATTGGATCTGGAAGGCAAGGCTGCGGTACTGACGGTGCATCTCGAAAGCGATGCTCTCGGTGTAAGTTTTGAGATCAAACAATATCCCCTCGAGCCTGTGAAATGATGCAGCTATGTCGTCGTTACTCCCGCTCCCTTGGCCCTGTTCAAAGTGCCTTGGAGGTGAGTCTCCAATGAGGAGGCTGCTTGAGATACGTGTAGCAGCCGACTACGAGGAAGGCTGTCCAGTGGGTTCCACATGCGTTTTATCAGCTGATGCGTCAAAAGGTTATCCAGAGAGCTCCGCGGGGGTGGCATCAGCTGCTGCGTGGCAAGGGGCAGCAGCAGCAGGGCTGTCCACTGGGTGCTCAAAGAGGGGAGGTCTTCGTCTCAAAAGCGGGTCAGCTGCAGGAGAGGTGGTAGGAAGAGGATCTTTACCTGTCCACACATTATACCAGTTCGGGAGGTGAAGGAGATCGCCATGCTATTTGATGATCAACACCCGGTGAGCATAGGAGACATAGGCGTCGTTCTGCTTCTTCAGACTCTTGCTCAACAGTAGGTAACCAGCATCAAGCTGGAGGGTCGGCAATGTATTGTAACGAGAGGTGTCTATCCCCAGGGCTCTCGTCAAAAAAGTGACCATGCCTCCGATTTGTATATATCCGGAGTTGCTCTTGTAGTCAATCACATGACTGAGCCAAGCATAGACTAGGTTCAATTTGGGCCTGACATCGAATAACATCCTGTGAAGACAATCGTGCTCGGGCTGGATGAGGCGAGAGGTATCCTTCCTTGCCCATATTGTGTTCCCAAGAACTCTGAGTATAACTTGGAAGACAGGATAGGCCACGTCCGAGGACTGGATGCCAGCGTGTCCGGAGAGGTCTGTCTTACCAGAAATGTAGCTCCAAATCGGCTGTGGCTCGGGCTGGGTGCTTGCCGTCGTATGCTCAAATCCAAAGTAGGTAGCCAGCTGCTCTAGAGTGAATGAATATGCTTTGTTGGCTAGCCGGAACTTAACCTTGCTCTTGTCGGTGGGAGAGGAGGGGATCTCTAGTGTAGTCATAAACTCAGCCGTAAGGTGAGGATGTTGAACTTCGATAGGCTGCAGAAGAACGGACGCACTGATGTATTCAAATGCTTCCACGATAGCCCCATGGAAGCCCAACCTCTCCATGTTGTCTCGATGGTACCATCGACATCGAAACGTGCGTGTGAGGAGGTTGTTGAAATCCTCCATCTCCATAGGAGTCTGCAGCTCGACGACATCCATTCGACGAGGTGCAGATGATGCCTAGAACTCCACTTGCGCTTGGGTGCCATCTACATGAAAGCAACAAACTTTAAATATTATCTCAATTCAAATCAAGCAAGCTACTGTAAAGCATCAAGATTGCCATAACAAAAGTTACAAGTAAGCTAGGCTATTCAAAAATTATAAGCATAAAAGTCCTATGGCGTAGCTACTATAAAAACACAAAAAAATAGAGCAAAACATAAAATTTAAACTACCTAATAAAAAAACAAAAGCAAAGTAACACAAGAAACTAAAACATCTTAAACATAGGAAGAGACAAGTATCACGAACAGCTCAAAAATCTCCCCAAAACAACTTTACTTGGCCGACGATACATACGCAATTAGAGACCCCATACTTAGTCCTAAAAATGCTTTACAAAGGAGATTCATAAAAGAACATAATAGCATGGTAAGGAACAAAAATCAGCAGTACATATGGAGGCTAAAAGCGCATATCATGCACATACTCATAGGATCATGTTGGATCAAGACGATCGAAAAATTACACCCAATATGCTTAATAATCTAACTCTGTGAAGTGATAAGTTCCACAATTCCTAAATGCTACACAAGGTTAGGACTTGATAGGCATAATGAATATGGGCAAAGAAATAAAGATTCAATCTTGAAACAAGCAAGAGTAGCAAGAACGCATCACCAATCCATCATAGTGCAATCATGGCCAAGATAACAATCACATAACCCCTTTAATCCGCCATTAACAATCAAATAGATGCATAAAAGAATTTTAGGAACCTTAATAACCCATGCAATCCACCATTAACGATCTCACACCACGCTTACAAAAATTTCCAATTTTTGATGAAATTCGCACCCCTAAAACCCTAAGTTGTTCAAATTGCCACAAAATCATCAATCAAACCAAGAACAACGAAGAGAAACAGATTAAGGGTAGGAATCATATCGAAATTGCTCTTAAAAATTAAAGAAAAGAGAGCTAGAGGGTGGGTCGATGCGGAGAAGAGTTTGGGCGGTTTCGGGTCTGCTGGCGGCAGCACAGTGGACGGATCAGTTCGGCGGTGGCCTCCTCGGGTGCGCAGGGCAGGGGCGAGTCCGGTGGTGGTAGCAGCATGGGCTGGGGCGGCCGGAGTCGTCGTGGGTGGCTCGAGGAGTGGAAGCCCGGAAGCGCTGGGGGTTTGTGTATCGGTGCAGAGGGAGTAACGTGGTAGGAGAGAGAGAGAAATAAAAGGTAAGGGAAGGGAATAAATACCTGGGTATCCACTTACCTTCCCGCGTCATTTTCAATTATCCGCGACCCGCTTCGACTTGTTCAGGCAATCCTTTCTAAAAATTCATACTTGTTTCTCCTAATTAAAATCCAAAAACTAAACAAATAATAGAACAAAAATAAAATAAAATAAAGGAGAGAAAGAAAAGAAATCGGGTTGCCTTCCGGAAGTGCTATATTTAAAGTCTATAGCTCGACATACTTCTCTTGATATCAATCGGAGAGGATGAGTGCCCAAGAGGCACGAATATCCTCATCAAACGTGGCATGCTCATAGTACTTCTTCAAACGGTGCCCACTGACTTTAAAGGTAGCACCACTTTCATCTAAAAGCTCCACCGCTCCGTGAGGGAAAATCTTTTGAACCACAAATGGTCCACTCCATCTTGAACGCAACTTCCATGGAAAAAGTCGGAGTCTAGAGTTGAAAAGCAATACCTTATCACCTACCCCATAGGTCTTGGGCACTAGCTTTCGATCATGCCACTTCTTGGTCCTTTCCTTGTAGATCTCAGCATTTTCGTAAGCTTTGGGCCTCAACTCCTCAAGTGCTTGTAGGTCAATAAACCTCTTCTTTCCGGCCTCATCGAGATCCATGTTGAGCTCCTTGAGAGCCCACATAGCTTTGTGTTCCAACTCGACGGGTAGATGACATGACTTACCATACACGAGGTTGTACGGGGTGGTGCGAAGAGGCGTCTTATATGCCGTCCTATAAGCCCATAATGCGTCATCAAGCTTTGATGACCAATCCTTCCGTGATATTGACACAGTCTTCTCCAAGATAGCTTTGATTTGCCTATTGGATACCTCAGCTTGACCGCTAGTTTGGGGGTGGTAGGGTGTGGCTATCCGGCGATGTACCCCATACTTGGTCAAAAGCGCCTCAAAGCTTCTCTCTATAAAATGCGAGCCTCCATCACTAATTAGGACCCTAGGAACACCAAAACGGGGGAAAATGTTAGTTTTAAAAAACTTAGCCACAACTCTTGCATCATTAGTTCGTGTAGCAATGGCTTCCACCCATTTGGAGACATAATCAACCGCTAGAAGGATGTACTTATAAGGGCCCGAGGACAGAAAAGGGCCCATAAAGTCTATGCCCCAAACGTCGAACAATTCGACCTCCAGCATCCCCGTGAGCGGATTCTCGTTCCTCCGTGTTATGTTCCCGACCCTTTGACATTCATCACATGCTGTCACAAACTCTTGTACTTCTCGAAACATGTTAGGCCAATAAAATCAACTTTGAAGTATCTTCGCAGTGGTCTTAAATCCTTTAGCATAACCCCCGGTGGGGAGAGTATGACGATGACGAATAATACTTTCTACATCTTCCTCCGGGATGCAGCGACGAAAAATATGATCACTTCCTTGTTTAAACAAGTAAGGATCATCCCAATAATACCTCTTGACATCATGTAGGAATTTCTTCTTACCTTGTGAAGTTAAACCCGGCGGGATCTCACCTCCTACAATGTAGTTAGCATAATCCGCAAACCGAGGTATACTAGCCTTCTTAATAAGAAAAATATCATGAACGGGGCTAGAAGAAGGAGTAAAGAAGAGTTCCTCACCTAAACTTACCTCATCCAATGCTCCAAGCAACTGCGTGTTGCACAACTTCTGCAGAAACCTGGGCCGTGTAATTGGGTGTCGGCGCTGAGGTGTGGGTGTCGGCGTCGAGTTACCTATAGCAAATAAAGTTTCTGCGCAAACAAAAGGGCTCGACGCCGAGGTCAGAACGTCGACGTCGATACCTGTACTTACCTTACTCACCTCTATGCGTAGGAGCCTTTCATCAGCCCGTGAGTCATCGATGGGCACTATATCTTCCGAGTCTTCAATGTGCTTGGGTGGCAACCTAGAGAGGTGGTCGGCCACAAGATTCTCGGCTCCTTTCTTGTCTCTTAGCTCGCAATCAAACTCTTGAAGAAGGAGCATCCATTGTAGAAGTCGTGGTTTGGCGTCTTTCTTGCTCATTAAATATCTCAATGCGGCATGATCGATGTAGACAATAACTTTTGAGCCAACTAGGTAGGAGCGGAACTTCTCGAAGGCGAATACCACGGCTAGAAACTCTTTATCCGTGGCTGTGTACCTTGTTTGGACATCATCCAAAGTTGTGCTCGCGTAGTAGATGGCGTGCAGTTTTTTGTCCTTTCGCTGTCCAAGAACTGCTCCCACGGCATAATCACTTGCATCACACATGACTTTGAATGGAAGTGACCAATCGGGTGATTGCATGATTGGTGCCATGATCAAAGCTTCTCTCAACCTATTAAAAGCATCAAGACACTCCAAAGAAAACTCAAAAGCAACTTCTTTCATCAATAGGTTGGTGAGTGGTTTAGCTATTTTGGAGAAATCTTGAATAAAACGACGATAAAATCCAGCATGCCCTAAAAAGCTGCGGACATCTTTTACCAACGTTGGAGGGGGTAGCTTCGCAATAAGCTCGATCTTGGCTCTATCCACCTCTATACCTCTCTTGGACACCAAGTGTCCTAACACAATTCCTTCTTGCACCATAAAGTGGCTCTTCTCCCAATTAAGCACAAGACATGTCTCTTCGCATCTCTTGAGTACCCTGGCCAAGTTAGCTAGACAAGCATCAAAAGTAGTACCATATACGGAAAAGTCATCCATGAATACCTCAACAATATCCTCAATCATATCGGAGAAGATTGCCATCATGCCCCGTTGGAAAGTGGTAGGGGCATTACAGAGCCCAAATGGCATCCTCTTATAAGCAAAAGTTCCATACGGACAAGTAAAAGTTGTCTTCTCCTAATCATCCGGATGAATGGGAATCTGCCAAAAACCACTATAGCCATCCAAATAGCAAAAATAATCATGTTGTGCCAGACGCTCAAGAACTTGATCAATAAAAGAAAGAAGAAAATGATCTTTCCTAGTAGCCCTATTCAACTTCCTATAATCAATGCACATGCGCCATTTAGTAGTGGTCCTAGTAGGTACTAACTCACCTTTCTCATTCTCAATTACAGTCATCCCCCCTTTCTTAGGGACAACATGAACCGGTCTCACCCATTTACTATCAGAAATAGCATAAATAATTCCAGCATCTAACATTTTCAAAATTTCAGATTTGACTACTTCTTGCATATTTGGGTTAAGCCTGCGCTGACGTTCTATGGTTGGCTTATGATCATCCTCCATGAATATTCTATGCATGCACAAAGAAGGTGAAATTCCAATGATATCATCCAAAGAATAACCAATGGCCTTCCTATAAGTTCTTAGCACATTAAGTAACTTCTCTACTTCTTCCTCATTCAATTTCGCAGTAATGATCACAGGAAAAGTAGAATTGGGACCCAAGAAAACATACCTCAAACCTTCTGGAAGTGGCTTAAGCTCTGGGGAAGGCTCAATTGGAACAAGTGTTGGCTCTTCTTCCTCCGTCTTTAATATTACTTCCAGAACCTCTATAGAATAAGCTTCCTCTTGGTCTGCCAGAAGACCTGAGACTGGGCCTGCAGACTCAAGACAATCAAAATAGCTTACCTCTACCATGTCTGTGGTTTCCTTCATTGTTGGATTGAAGCGAAACTCAACGATGTCATCCCCAATCTCAAATGTTAGGAGTCCCTTCCTAACATCAATTATTGCTCCAGCGGTTGCTAAGAATGGTCGTCCAAGAATGATGGGCACCACTGGATCCTCTGGCATATCCATAACAATAAAATCGGTAGGGACGAAAAACTTACCTACACAGACGGGAACATCATCAATCACCCCAGTTGGTGATACTACTGCGCCATTAGCCATGGACACTCTCATGTTGACGGGCTCTAGGGCTCCTAAGCTCATCTTTGACCATATAGAAAGGGGGAGAAGGCTTACACTTGCACCTAAATCACATAAAGCCTTGAAACGGTAAGATCCTAAACCAATAGTAATAGCAAACTTACCTGGATCTCCAAGTTTCCCAGGGAACTTCACTGAACGGACCTCGTCAGAAAGCTCAGACATGGATCTCTTCTTAGCTAAGATGTCTTTCAAAAACTTAGTGTAAGCAGGCATCTCACTCAAAGCGTCAGTGAAAGGAATAATTATATTTAAACTTTGAAGCATCTTTACAAACCTTTGAAACTTACCTTCCGCTGTGTCCTTTACCTTTTTCGAAGGGTACACTATCGTCAAATTCGGGGCTGAAATAGGCCCGGCAGAAGAATCCATCACCGCTGAAGGGGGGTCGATACCGAGGTTGGGGGGTCGGTACGTCCCTCGGTACACACTGTGCTGGAGAGAGGAGGGTCACCTATTGAAGAAGAGGGGTCGGTACCGACCCTAGGGGGGTCGGTACGGCCCTCGGTACAGCTACTGGAATCGGGATAAAAAGAAGAAAAGACTGTCGTACCTGTAGGTGGGGTCGGTACCGACCCTGGGGGGCTTGGTACAGCCTCGGGACGGCCACTGTCTTCGCCGTTTTCCACCTCGTTTGACATGCTTTCTCGTCCAGGCACTTCCTTCCCACTTGTTAGGTGAATTGCAGCTATTTGCCCTTTAGGGTTCTCATCGAGGTGGCCCGGGAATTTCCCTTGAGGTCGAGGGATTTGAGCCGCTAGGTGCCCTAGTTGAGACTCCACTCCCTTCTTCCATGTTTCCAAATCTCCTAGTTGTTCTTGAACACCTTTAATTTAAGAATTCACATCAGAATGAAGCCCATTGAGTCCTTCCTTAAGCTCTTATACCTATGATGGTGGTTCTTGATAGCCAGGGGCCTATATGGGGGAATCCTTTGATCTTAGGGAGGTTGTCTCCCTTGGCCTTGTCCATAGTTATTATTCTGGTTCCCTGCATAATTGTTATTGTAATTGGGAGGCCTATAAGGGCCCCTCATATAACTTACCTCTTTGTAGTGCTCCGCCTTTTGTACCTGGCTAATATTATCGCAATCTGTAGTATTATGAGATTGAGAACCACATTCTAAACAAGGTTGGTTTCTAGAAAGAAAACTTACTTGTTTCTTGAGGCGAATGGTCTCATCATCATGGAATTGCTTACGCACATCTGGGTCAATTTCATTAGGAGGCTCATAAAGTTTCTTACCTGAGGGTCTAGCCTCTTGGGCGCCATACATAGCATCATACTCCGTTAGCTTGTCTAAAAGAGCCCATGCATCCGTTAGAGTCATCTCAAGGAACCCACAATCGGTGTGTAGGTTCAATCGAGTCTTGGTCTCTGCATTGATGCCTTGGAAGAAGATTTCTTGGAGGACATACTCGGTTTGCCCATGGGTAGGGCATTGTCTCTGCAACTCCTTGAACCTTTCCCAAGTCTCTAGAAATGTCTCTCCTGACAATTGGTAAAAAGAGGTGATCTTCTTCCTAAGCTCCGTTGTCTTCGCTGGTGGAAAGAATTTTGTCATGAACAAGTCATACAAAGCCTTCCATGTAGTGATAGACCTAGGCGGTAGACTCTCCAACCAATTCAGGGCCTTTCCTGCAAGAGACCATTTAAAAGCCTTTAATTGAACGTATTCTAACGATATATTATCAGCAACAATAGTATCGCATAAATCAATGAAATTCTTGATATGAAGCATGGGGCATTCATTAGCTTTGCCCTCAAATTGAGATCTTTTAATTAAAGAGATGGAGTGAGATTTGATCTCAAAGTTGCGCTCAATCTCAGGGAGGACAATTGCAGACTCAAGCACCCTCAGTTCTGGGTGCATATACTATTTTGCATTCCTTGGGATAGCATCTAACTGCTGTTGCAGACGAGCAGTCGCTTCCCTTTCTCTTTCTGCAGCGAGCCGAAACTGCTCCATCTGCCGACGGAGTTCAGCCATCTCCGTAGCAACATTAACATTGTTGACATTGTTGCCATTATTGCCATTGTTGCCTGTGTTGTCTCCCATTGTCCTCGCTTCTCGTAGTCTGTGATGGAAAGAGCGTTCCGGTTTGAGATCGATAGCAAAATCGAAATCAAGCCGACGTCGCCCTGATGGCATAAACTGAAACCAAAAACAAAAACAAAGACACCACAATTCAAAGCAAAGGGGGATGAGATATTCCCAAACCCTGAAACAACTAGCCTAGGCGCGATTGATTACTCCCCAGCAACGGCGCCAATTTGACGTGCGTGAGGGGAGATCGATGTCTATGCTCACTCCAATCAAATAAATTTATGCTCGAATCCCTCTATAGTATAGTGGAAATCAAGGTCGATCCAAGGGAGTATGTCAGCGGTTCTATCCTAGTTGTTTTTATGGTCGAAAATAGGGGAATTAAGGGCACAAGTAGCGGCTGTAAAGTAGGCAGAAACACACTTAATTCATCTCAAGTAACAAGTAACTAACACGAATGCAATATATGAGAAAGAACTTCAAAGATTAGGGCTTACCACAACAACAAACACATGTATAAATCAATGAATCATATGAGAAATCATGCTTTTATCTCAATCAAACAAATCAATTCACTTTCGCATAAGAGACTTATCTGACTATACCTTTTCTTAATTAAGTCTTTTTAACTTTCATAAAAAATCCCTAATTACTATCAATGTTAACAATCTCCTTTGGTAAATTCAATTGCAACAAGTATAGATTCATTCATTCACACATATGCTTATTGTTGGGTTCACCCTAATCCTAGAAGAAGGGAGAACTACTCACTCATTGCAAAGAAAAACACAAAAAACAATGGAAGAATTCATAATCTCAAATTGCATAAAACCAAACCTTAAATTCACGTTCAATTTTCTTCAACCCTAAAAATCAAAACGTGCCTTCCTTCTGCTGTAAATTCAGCTGTCAGATAGATATCTAATTAGCCTCTAATTGGCTTTATTTAAAGATAGAAATTAAGACTTAACCTCCAAGGAAAAGAGATTTTATCTTAGGAAAATAATAAAATCCATCTAAGCAAGGATAAAATATCCCAAGTCTATCTAACTAAAAGATCCTAAAAGAGATTTAGAAGATAATCCTAATTAAAAAGCCCATTAAGTAATAAAATCAGACCGCAGAAACTTCTCCTGGTGTGCAGGTACTTCGGCATTGAGGGTCAAGGTGTCGGCGCCGAGGGTCTGTTCAAAAACAGTACTACTGGAATTCGCTGGGTGTTGGCATCGTGGGTGCAAAGGTCGGCGCCGAGGCTCTTTCTGCACACTTCTTCTCCATCTTTACTTGTTTGATTGCCAATCTTTTTGTCCCCTTTTCCATCCTTCTTCACTCTTCCTTAAGCTCTAGAATTGCCTCTTTTTAGCTTCAAAACCTACAAAACACCACCAAAGCTTGTGTAGACTCCATATCTTGAATAATACGAAAACTAACACAAACGACAAACTTTTCCCACACAAAAGCAAATAAAATGACTTAAATGAGATGAAAACATGATACAAAATATGACTAAAAATGCAGACATCAATGTTATATGAAATTATGACCTTTAAGATGTTGAGATTTAAGATAAATTAATCATGTTAATTGAACTTGAGAATTATGTGATATATGTGATTATGAGTTGATTGCGAGCATGATGTATGGAGCATGAGAATTTGAGTTATTATATGAACTGTTGATGTGCATATTTGGAGTCCTTTTATTTGCATAGTTTGACTTCATATTTCATTCGATTCCTAAAGTAAATGTTAAAAATAATGTAAATATGTGTAGAATGAGCTAACGTGCAAGAAATGGAGTATGCACAAGTTTTGGTCAAAATATGAAAGAATTGGAGTGGAATCAGAGTTAAAATGAAGAAGCCAAGTGAAGCAGAAAGGAGGTCGATCTCGACTGGTTTGGTCGATATCGACTGAGGAACTCGACGTGCACCCTGAGCGTCAAGACAGACCACAGAGAATCACTGAAGGGCACTCGACATCGATTGAAGGTGTGGACATCGCCATAACTTCAGAGATTGAGTGAAATGAAGAATTGCCGAGCCGAAACAGAGACCTCGATATCGACTCACTAGGTCGATATCGAGTGGAAATCGACACAGTTTGCATGCGCTTTTCGAGACGCGGATTTGGAGATCTATCAATTGGCCACCATTTTATCTTCTATTTAGATTATGTCTTAGGGTTGTTGCCTTTTTACCCTAAGATATTTATTAACTAATTAGTTATTTACTTTAATAAAGATTTATCCTACTTGTTTGGGACAGAATTTTAGATAGAAGTTTTAGTAGGATTAGAACTACTTTCCTTAGCTAGAAAGGATTAGTAGGCTATAAATAAAGCCCTAGGGGCTGGTCTTTTATGAATTCTATCATACAACAACAATAGCTAGAGAAGTAGAGAGTAGAGAGAAGCTTTAGGGTTTGGCGTTTGCGAAAGCCGATGTTGAGTTGTAAAGCTTTGAAGGTTTAGTTAATGCAAGTTTTCTTCTTTACATCAATGGTGTTTATTGCGATGAAGATCGAGTAGTCGTCCAACTTCTAGGGTCGGGGTAAGCCCGACGGTAGCCATGTAAGTACGCTTTATTCTCTATTTGATTATGCGATCTCTTCTTCTACCCCACTCTCAATCCTTTATGCAAGTTTAGGATCATTCCTTATTTACCTTAAATGAATTGAAAATGGACTATACATGTGAATTGGGATAGTAATTAGGTTTTGCCTGCGAAAGTTGACTTAACCCTAATTATGAAAAGGTAGCAACAATTAGGTTTTTATGCGAAAGCCTCTATATTCCTAATTGGTGATGAGAAAAGGTTAATCTTTTATGTGAATTAAGTCATAATACATGAATGATTATCATAGTGGTAAATCCCTATCCTAGGAGCTTTTTAGGTTAATGAAGAAAAACCCAAAAATCTGTTGCCTTTACTTTATTTCTTTATTTTCTCTTAATTTTTCTGCGGAACGACTCAATTTCGACCTATATAGTCGATATCAACCACCTGCATCGAGCCAACCCTACGTCGACGGTCTTCTGAGTTGATAGGAACTACTGAGTTACTCGATTTCGACCTCTTTAGTCGATATCGAGTGCTTCTGTTGTTTGCCCTGCTCTGCAGGCTCTTCACAGATCGACGTCACTCACTAGGAATCGATTGCCCATGTCGATATCGACTACCCAACTCGATATCGAGACTACTGGTCGACTTGCGTAGAAACTTTAAAGACTATCTAGGCATCGCTGACCTGCCTCCTCGTGGATCGATCCTGATTTCCTTCCATTACAGCGGGAGGAAGTCTTGTAATTTATGTGTGTAGACAATGATTTGGTTTGATATTTATCTTTTATTTATTAGACTTAATTTCCTCCTACACCAAATTTTGGCGTCGTTGCTGTGGAGGCTATCAATCGCGCCCTGTTTAGTCTATCTTACTTCTTTTCCTAGTGTTGTCTGTTGGACAGTGACCCTGCTGGAACCTGTGAATATAGCAACTAACAAACACGTTAGGAATGTAGGCCGAACCTCGTTTCTGTGAAGGGGCTGGACTGCGATGAAGCGTGGTATAGAAGCCACTGAATGAGAAACGTATTTGCCCCGGACAGTGGTGCAGATCGTATGCGAGGCAACGTCCCCCAAGGATTTCACCGTCTTCTCTCACAGGTGCACTCGAGGGAGAGAAGTTGGAACTGGAACAAGCGCTCAGAACGGGAAAAGGGTAGGAGAAAACAGGAGAGGGAGAGAGGCGATTGTGTGTTCGCTGTGTGTTTGAAAGCAAAACCCTAACCCTCCTTATATAGGCTCCGAAATCCTCCTTAGCCCGCAAGCAAAGGAGAGATTTTAGTCTATCAACAGAAGGTTCGATTTTATCTAAAACAGTTTGGAAAGATTTCGGAAAAGATATTTTTTCCAGTGAAAAACAGATATTCGCGGATAAGCACGAACAAGCTAATCCGTAATATCTTCGGCCTCAAAGAATAATTTTTCCGCAAAAAATTAACTCCAACTCCGATCTCGGAGCACGAGCCGAGCACGAGCCGAGCCGAGCCGAGCCGGACGGCGGCGGCGGGCGCGCGTGTGGGTGCCCCATCTCCTCCTCAACCTCTCAATGTAGGTAGTGGAAGAGACTCCTTAAAAACCCTTTAGGGTACCCTTGAACTTTCCATGTGGGACGTGGGAAGTCCAAAGGGCACCTTCCTTAAAACCCACCTTCTATATGCATTAACTCCAACAATCCCCCACAAATGCAGATAGAAGGGTTTAAAAAAACTGAGGTTTTGAAAACAAGTTCTGAGCGTGTCGAGGTTAGTGCTTAAATGCTGATGTCTTGCGACTTGAATCAGCACATAGTGAAACTGGCAATTCCTCAGATAGAGCGAATGGCCAGAGGCCTTGAATTCCTCCACTTTGGGGTAAACCAGCAACACACACCTTCCACGGGGTCCTGTAACGTTCCGCTAAGTCTTATCACATAAGACATCCAAGTTTTGGCACACCTTGGGTGCTCATGAGTGTTCTAGTGAGGACTGCCCTACGTCTCACCTTGGAGGGTTGCCAATCCCTCACACTCACGTAGGTAACTTCAACATATCTGTCTCAATACAGAATACCCCCACAATGGGTTATGAAGTTATTAGGAGCTCTAAAGCTCAACCTCTCATTGTTCGGTGATCTATCAAGTCCGTCTCAAAGGACCACCCAATGCCTGGGCTATAGAATCATTAAGAGCGTTAGCTCAACCTCACTATACACTTGCCATAGGAATGGGAGATGTGTATCTCATAGAAGTCTTTCCATGGCTTGCGTTCGACCAAATTAATGGTTTCCGCCACAGATTCCTCCCCTCACAGGCTTTAGCCCCATTCCCCTCGACGTGTCAAGGACTAGCCTTCTGCAAAGTCCTTTGGTCAATGGATCTGCTATGTTCCTCTCTGACCGCACATACTCTAAAGAGAGTACCCCATTTCTTATCAACTGCCTCACAGTCTCATGTCGAATGCGTATATGCCTCTTCTTGCCATTATACGCTCCACTGTTTGCTACTCCAATGGCAGCCTGTGAGTCGCAGTGTAGAGAGATCGCAGGAGCTGGATGCCCCCACATTGGTATATCTGCCAGTAGGCTTCTCAGCCACTCAGCCTCTTGCCCTGCTAGGTTTAGAGCTATAAACTCTGACTCCATCTTCGATCGGGCTATGCAACTCTGCTTTGCATATTTCCATGAGACAGCTGCACCACACAATGTAAAAACATATCCACTAGTGGAGCAAATTTCATCAGTCCCACTTACCCAGTTTGCATCACAATATCCTTCTAGAACGCAGGGAAAACCCTCAAAATGTAATCCCCAATCAAGAGTGCCTCTAAGGTATCTCATTAACCTTCTAAGTGCATTCTAGTGTTCTTTGCTAGGATTATGTGTATATCTACTGAGTCTGCTTACTGCATAAGCTATGTCAGGCCGAGTATAGTTCATAAAAAACATTAGACTCCCAATTACCTTAGCGTATTCCTCTTGGGAAACACCTATACCTGAGTTCTTCACTAACTCTATGGTAGCATCATATGGGGTCCTAACTGGCGTCACATCATAGTTGTTAAACTTTTTCAATACCTTCTCTACATAATGGGATTGAGACAAAGTAAAGCCATTTTTAGTTCTAGTAACTTTAACACCTAGAATCACATCTGCTTCGCCTAAGTCTTTCATTTCAAAGCGAGAGGAAAGAAACCTTTTGGTTTCATTTATCACATGCATGTTAGTGCCAAATAACAACATATCATCAACATATAGGCACACTATAACACAACCAGAATTGTACATCTTGGTATAAACACATGCATCAGATCCACTAACCACAAATCCAAAACTCAACACAGTGTTATGGAACTTCTCATACCATTGTTTAGGTGCTTGCTTTAGGCCATAGAGGGATTTCTTTAACCTACAAACCATGTTCTCCTTACCTGGAACCACAAAACCCGGAGGTTGTTCCATGTATATTTCCTCATCTAGATCACCATTCAGAAAAGCAGTCTTTACATCCATTTGATGTACTAAGAGCTTGTAATTAGATGCTAAAGCAAATAATGTTCTAATGGTTGCAATCTTAGTTACAGGAGAATAGGTGTCAAAATAATCTACTCCATGTTTCTGTGTGAATCCTTTGATTACTAGTCTTGCCTTAAATCTTTCAATAGAACCATCTGTTCTAAGTTTCCTCTTAAAGATCCATTTACAACCAATGGCCTTATAGCCTCTAGGCAAATCAACTAGTTCCCAAGTGTGATTACTTGTGATAGATTCAATTTCACTGTTTACAACATCTTTCCAAAAACTAGCATCAACAGAACTCATAGCTTCTCTATATGTTCTAGGTTCATCCTCTATCATGTGAACATAAACTAGAGCTTCATTGATTTCATCTAAATCACGGAGTTCAATTAAGAAAGAAGTCACAAAGTCAGGACCATAGCTAGTTTCAGTTCTACGTCTTTTACTTCTTCTTATTTCACTAGGTTCATCAACATTGATAGAAGCAGGTAAAGACAAAGATGCAGGTTCAGAAACAGCAGGAATACTATCATGATCTTTCTTCAAAGGAAAAATTTGCTCAAAGAATACAGCATCACGATATTCACACATAGATCTGTCATGCAAGCACATAAACCTATAGGCAGCATTGTTCTCAGCATAACCAACAAACATGGCATCAACAGTCTTAGATCCAAGGTTATCCCTCTTAAATGCAGGAATCCCAACTTTAGCTAAACACCCCCACACTCTCATCAACCCTAGGTTAGGAGGATGTCCTTTCCATAGTTCATAAGGGGTTTTGTCTAACTTCTTATGGGGTACCTTATTAAGAATGTAGTTTGCAGAAAGAACAGCTTCACCCCACAAAGAGTCGGGTGACCCAGAACTCACAAGCATAGAAAGCATCATGTTTTTTAAAGTTCTGTTCTTTCTTTCTGCTACTCCATTCGATTGAGGGCTATAGGGTGCAGTACGTTCATGAATTATGCCATTATTCTCACAGAATTCTTTCAAAAACGTTGTCCCATATTCCCCACCTCTATCGGATCTAAGTCTTTTAACTTTTCTGTCAAGTTGGTTTTCTACCTCAGCTTTGTAGATTAAGAACATTTTCTCTGCCTCATCCTTGGATCTCGGCAAATACAACTTGGTGTATCTAGAATAATCATCTACAAATGTGATGTAATACCTTTTACCACCTCTGCTCTCAGAGTTCCTAAAATCAGCTAGATCGGTGTGAACTAATTCTAGCAATTCTGTGGACCTCTTTGTTACAGGTTTGAAGGGCTTCTTGGTGAACTTAGCTTCCACACAAATTTCACATTTTTTATGATTATTACCCAAGTTTGAGATTAGGCCCATTTTATGTAATTTGTTCACAGATTCAACATTCACATGACCTAATCTAGCATGCCAAAGATCAACATCAACAACGATATAAGCGGAAGTAGAAGCTATATTAGCAGAATCAACAACAGTTTGCAAAACAAATAATTCACCAAACTTGTAAGCCTTCCCTAAAAACTTTCCATTCTTGGACAAGACTATAGAGTCACCTTCCATGACTCCCTTTAGCCCGGCTCGAGATAAGAGCCCTCCAGAGATCAGGTTCCGTCGCAGGGAAGGCACATAAAAGACATTCTGCAGGCTCAGGATGTTACCTGAGGTTAGCTTCAGCGAGACTTTCCCTTTGCCCAGCACCTCTGACTGGCTTGAGTTCCCCATGTAGACTTGCTCAGCTCCGCTTGCAGGTTCGAACTCATCAAACAGCTCTCTGTTGGCGCAGAAGTGCTTTGTGGCCCCAGTGTCCACAATCCATTCAGTCATGCTCCCAATGATGTTAGCTTCAGTGACGACTGCAGCAATGATTTCAGGAGCAACTCCTTCAGCGACGTTTGCAATGCCTTTTTCCTGCCCTCCGTTGTTCTTCTGGGCAGCATACTGAGCATCCTTCCTCTCACGGCACTGGAACGCCCTGTGGCCTTGTCGACCACACACATAGCAGCCTGTGTTGTTCTGCTTTTCTCCATTGTTGTTCTTCTTGAACTTCGCAGGCTTGTTGTTCTGTCCTCCAGGGCCCTTCTTGTTCTTCTTGTTGAAAGGCGGCTTATTGCCTTTCTTGTTGACCTGCGGAGTTTCAACAATGTTAGCTTTTACCGTGTCTGCAGCAGTGTTGGAGGTCTCCTTTTCCTTTAGTCGGTTAGCTTCCTCAATCTTCAGATGGCTGACGAGTTCCTCCAAGGTAAGATCTTTCTTTTTGTGTTTGAGATGATTGCGGCAGCGTGCCCATGACTCAGGCAATTTCTCAATCAGGACGTTTGCCTGAAGAACTTCGCACATCTTCATCCCTTCAGCCAGTATATCCGCTACCAAATTCTCGTACTCATGCACCTGTTCCATGATAGGCTTGTCGTCCACCATCTTGAACTGGATCCACTGTCCAGTCACGTACTTGCGCTTCCCAGCATCGTCAGTGCCGTACTTCTTGTCTAGGATTTCCCAGATAGTCTTAGCAGACTTCTGGATCAGCAGCAGGTCGAACAGAGCGTTCGTCATGTGGTTCAGCAGGTAGCCTCTTGCGGTTTTGTTGTCGCGTTGGTATTTTACGAGCTCCGCAGAAGGCGCAGGTGGGTTGGGCAGCGCATCGCCCTCAGCATCAGCAGCAGCCGCAGGGGCGGCAAGGGGTTCTTGTAGCAACACATAGTCAATCTCCAGTTGCTCAAAGAAGATCAGCATCTTCTGGGACCAGCGCTTGTAGTTCGAGCCATCCAAAGGCTCCAGCTTTGAGAGATCGAGCAGCGGCATCTTGTAGGAGATCTCGACGGCGGCCATTGATCCAACTTTTGAAAATACGTTTCTCACTGTTGGACAGTGACCCTGCTGGAACCTGTGAATATAGCAACTAACAAACACGTTAGGAATGTAGGCCGAACCTCGTTTCTGTGAAGGGGCTGGACTGCGGTGAAGCGTGGTATGGAAGCCACTGAATGAGAAACGTATTTGCCCCCGACAGTGGTGCAGATCGTATGCGAGGCAACGTCCCCCAAGGATTTCACCGTCTTCTCTCACAGGTGCACTCGAGGGAGAGAAGTTGGAACTGGAACAGGCGCTCAAAACGGGAAAAGGGTAGGAGAAAACAGGAGAGGGAGAGAGGCGATTGTGTGTTCGCTGTGTGTTTGAAAGCAAAACCCTAACCCTCCTTATATAGGCTCCGAAATCCTCCTTAGCCCGCAAGCAAAGGAGAGATTTTAGTCTATCAACAGAAGGTTCGAGTTTATCTAAAACAGTTTGGAAAGATTTCGGAAAAGATATTTTTTCCAGTGAAAAACAGATATTCGCGGATAAGCACGAACAAGCTAATCCGTAATATCTTCGGCCTCAAAGAATAATTTTTCCGCAAAAAATTAACTCCAACTCCGATCTCGGAGCACGAGCCAAGCCGAGCCGAGCCGAGCCGAGCCGAGCCGGACGGACGGCGGCGGCGGGCGCGCGTGTGGGTGCCCCATCTCCTCCTCAACCTCTCAATGTAGGTAGTGGAAGAGACTCCTTAAAAACCCTTTAGGGTACCCTTGAACTTTCCATGTGGGATGTGGGAAGTCCAAAAGGTACCTTCCTTAAAACCCACCTTCTATATGCATTAACTCCAACATTGTCTTGAAGGTGTATGCGACACACTGATCGCACGCCTAAGTTCAAAAATTTAGATGATCTAAAACGCTTCCTTCGTCTACAAGAAAGAGCTAAGAGGATCATGGCTAACGAGGAAACAATTCAACAAGAGCTCGAAAGGCTATGAAAGCAAGTAGAGGGGTTCAAAACCGAGCGCACTCAATATACCCAGGCACAACAAAGAATGGCCGCTCGCTATGAACAAGAAGCCCAAGCTCGCCGAGAAGCCCAAGAGCAACTATGCTAGATCCCGCAAAATGCGAAAGAATATATGCACCCCACCGTGGCGGTGCCTGAGTCTCCTATTGTCCTCCCTAATGTTGCTTTTGAAATTAAAACTACTTTTATTGCAGAGATTAGGAGACATGCTTTTGAGGGAAAGGGCTCCAAATGCCCTATGGCGCACATTACTACATATATTGATCTTTTCGACACCATTGCTGACGGTGTCAATCTTGAATATGTGCGCCTAAAAGCTTTTAGATGGTCTCTTGCAGGAAAGACACTACATTGGTTGGAGAGCTTGCCCCCACGATCTATCCGCACCTGGGCTAAACTTAAGGACATCTTCCTCAACAAGTTCTTTCCACCAACAAAGCGGCGCAGATTCGCTAGAAGATCATGTCCTACAAGCAGAGACCAAGAGGGACGCTAGCGCAAGTCTGGGAGCGCTACAAGGATTTGCTGAGGTCCTGTCCTACTCATGGGCAACCGCCATATGTTATCCAGGAGATCATCTACAATGCCCTGGACGTGTCAACATAAGAGCGGATCAACACCTATACCACCTATCGCTACTTGGAGTTTGCTCCTACTCAAGCCTGGGATACGATTGAAAGGCTAGTGGAGTTCGACAACACCTATGGGACTCCTGCGGCACCTGATGCTAGGCCGCCCCCATCCATGCCACTGTATGAGCCTTCCAAAGAGGTGGATCCTGAGGTGAATGACCAGTTCATGAAAGACCAGGTAAAGCGTCTTCAAAAACAAGTTAGGTTTCTTACTAACAACCAAGCTTGTTTAGAATGTGGGTCACAGAAACACAACACGATGGCTTATCCCTACATGGAGCAAGTACAATTGGCGGAGACCCAGGATGAAGTAGAGTATGCACGGGGGCCCAACTATGGAGGCAACCAAGGGAATTGGGGTTATCAACAACCCCAGTATCAACAATATTAGCAACCCCCGCCATACAGAGCACCTGGCCACCCCAAAAGAGAAAGGGGGATGATTTACAACTCATCCTAGACGAGATGAGACGGAACCAAGCGGAGACAAAGGATCCAACAATGCCATCCAAACATCACTACATGGCATTAATTCTAGGCTTGGTTAAATTGACACATGGAGGAAAAGCGTGGAGACCCAACTGGGTCAATTGGCGGCATCTATTCCACGACAACCCGGAGGGCTCCCAGGCCAACCACAGGCCAATCCAAAGGGGCAACCAGCGGGTCACATCACTGCCATACACTTAAGGAATGGCAAGGAGATACCAATCAACATCGAAGAAATGGAGCCAGCGGAGAAAGTCACTAGAGAGCCAGTCGATATCGACACCCCCCAGACGATATCGACTGACCTACTCGATGTCGACCCTGTCCAGGCGCCCCTGAGAATAACCACTGGAGTGGATGTCGACACCCCCCCCCCAATCGATGTCAACCCTTCATCAGCACCACCTCGGGCCAATCCCGCTCCACCAAAGAAGAAGCCATTGCCTTATCCCTTCAAATCTTCAAGGGATCCTGCGGACGCAAAGTTCCAACGCTTTGTGAAGGTTCTCCTGTAATGGGCCGAGATTATGATTCCAGAGTTACGTTTCGAGGGATAAAACCCCTCGTTAGATCTTGCGCTCCGAGTACAGGTTGAAGGTTTTAAAATCAACAATTTTGCTTTAAAGGTGGGATTTCATACCCAAAACCGAGAGAGACCGTTGGAATCCCCGGGGTAAGTCCCCTGTACTTGCCCTATGGCCTAAGTCGCGAAATTCATTGATCATACAACTAAGAAGATTCCAAATCCATACATAAGGTTGTCACGACAGAGCCGGGTCAAAACATGATCAAAAACATCCAAAACCATACCATTAAATAATTGGTGAGTCAGAGTCTCGACTCTCTCTTTCCGCCATGGTAGACCCCGCGGTGATGTAGCCAAATCAACAACAATAATGACAAGCGTAATGGATACCTAAAAACGTTAATAGTGGCGGGATGGGATCGATGCCCACTTCGGTCTGTCCCTTCCTTAAGGGTGTTGTCCCCACAATATATACACACATACGCTATACCTAATAATCATGCTTCTAGGTGCAAGACGGAATATTAACACACTAGCATGCCCCTAAGATCAAGTGCATAATAATATAATAAGGCCTTATCAGAGAATACCAAGTGGTATATCTCTCTCCTACTCCCGCATCCATGCTCGTTAGTGCAGGAACCGACCGCGTTTTCTACTCCCACACCCATGCTCGTTAGTGCGGGAACCGACCGCGTTCAATATCATAACATCATCAATCACATCAATAGAAATAAAGTGTTGCTCAAGACTCATATGACACAGGACAAGACCCAATGGGATTGGTCTGTCCTATGACCCTAACAAAGACTCTAGTTAACTCCACAGATAACGGTCGTTCTGCTTACATACGCATACCGAAATAGAATGCTCAATGGTCAATGCAACCTAGCACGATACTACATGGCATGTTGATCATGATATGCAAGCACCTAGTATATCATGCAAGTATAGCAGGGAGATATATTCAATCTGAGTAAGCTTCAAAGAGACTTACCTGCCTAGCAGAACAGCAAAATAGGAACCCGGCACATAGCAAGCACAATCACAGAATATCACCTAAATACATTGACGAGAATACACTGAGTATATTTCTATAGCTACTCCGGATATATATATCACACACTCATACAAGCAAATAAATAAACAAAATCGCATATGTCATACTTTCAATTCATCACGATCAATCATCTCTTGTCTCATACCATATTCATCTTATCTTGTCAACTCATTAACTTAGACAACCTCCAAATCATACTTAGTCAAATCCACATATTACCATTTAATACCCATGCTTAGCATATAATTATATGTATATCATCATCGTCATAAGTAACTAATATTCATCTGCTTATAATAAATCACCACAAGTCATGCTATCAGTTACACATACCATACCGTCAGTCAACCGATCATATCATCATCCTAGTTAGTCATCGAGCAAGTCGGATTCCCAAATTAGTTTAAAAACTGTTTCAAAATCTGGGTTAAGCAGTTAAGAGTTCTGACCCTTAAAAATGCTCGTAAAATTCCTTTTCAATTTATTTATTAAACCATTTTGTAACTTTGAAATTATTTTCTAAATTTCCTTTTTACAACTTCAAGTCTCAAATAATATATTTTAAATCCCAATTAATATTACATAATATTTTAATATTATTTATTAAATACTTTCGAAAAATATATCCAAATCCTTTAATGTCCCAACTGTTTTATTATTTAATAAAACAACCCCTTATAAAATCTCCAAAATAATATTTGATATTTTAATCTTCAAATAATATTATAAAATTTTAAATGCCATTAAATAATTAAATAAATAAATGGATAAACCCAAACCGAATGAAACCCATTTAAACCGAACCGATCAAACCGAACCTGTAATTATATACTCCCAACCGGTTTAATATTAAAACAAAATAATATAATATAATTATTTTAGGAGGTGGGGCCCACTACATGTTTTCTTCTTCATTTCAAACCGAAGACTCCCGCCATGGCCATTGTTGCTTGCCCGCGTCGTCCGACCGGAAAAGACAAAGGCTCGCCAGTGACGCTCGACCTCATGTCCTCGCCCGTCCAGCCCCGCCTCGGCCTCCTGCTCATTCGGACTCGCCCAGTTCGCCGCTCGCACTCGCTCAATACTCGCTCGCGCTCTCGTCCTCGCTCAGCCATGCCTCGCGCTCGCTCACGCCTCTCTCGAGCTCGATGGAGCTCTCGAGCTCACCAGACTCCCCGCTATCATCTCTCGCCCACCCCCCCGACTACTCTAAGCATCGAAAGAAAGCATGAAATCGAACGAGGAAGAAAAGAAAGCCCAGGAGCTAACCAACGCGTTCGCGACTTTGGAGCTCTCGATCGAAGTTTTGGGCATCGTTGGAGGCTCACGATGGCCCGTCGGACCTGCGTCAGATGGGAATGAGTACGATGGTAGAGCTCAGGGGCGATTTTGATCAAAAACGAAGGAGAACGGCTTATCGGAAGTTTGTTTCGCGATTGAATGGGCGGTGGACTTCCGGTGACTTGGCGGTGGTGCCGAGTGCTCCGGGGCTGCTAATGTTGGCCTTCGATGAACGAGGGGAAGACGATGGTGGTGATATCGGTGATGGCGCAGCGAGGCGTGGTGCATGGTAGTCGGGGCGAGAGGAGGAAGTGATGGTGTGACAAAGGTGGTGTGGGAGGAGGAAGAAGGAAGGAGAAGAGGTGGTGGTGTTGCGTGGAAGTGGTGACGGTGTTGATGAATGGAGGTGGGGAGGAGGATGGATGATGAATATGGTGAAAGATGGGAGTTGGTAAGGGTGATGATGAAGAGTGGCGGCGAGGATGGTGATGTGAGTGAAGATTGACGGGGAGAGGGAGTAGATTTGAAGGGGTATGGTGAGATGAGGGAGTGGGTGAGGATGAGTGTTGAATCGTCTAAATCAGTACCCGAAAATAAATCCCGAATATGCGAATTTTGAATCTCGAAATTAGTTCTCGAATGTTAGTTTTCCCGAATTTTTAAAATTGAAAAGGCTAGGACATCGTCATCCGATAATTATTTTAAATTTTCGAAGTGAAATGACGGAATCGTTCATCCAATTTCAAATTCATGTTGGAATCCGCTAATGAGTTTTAAATTCAATTTAAATTCATTTTCAATTTCCTTTATCCAAAAAATGAGGATTCGAAAATCCAAGCCTTTACATCTTCCATCTCTAAAAACAAGTCTCGTCCCCGAGACTAAAATCATTTTAAAACAGGGGATGAAGTTTGAAATTGGTGAGTCCAAGGATCATGTCATTGATCCTGTAAGTACCTCATAAGTGCCCCCATGAGATCTCACAGTATCGTTGTCGTGATCATAATATCCCCGATAGGTCGTAGTAAAAATGTGATATGGGCCCCTACCACATCCTTATTCCGACTTCTCGGTCATATCATAACTCAAAGAGCATCATAGCGTCCCACTAGGTCTTATCAAGCAATCTACAGGTGCCCCCATAAAATACTTGTATCAACTTCGTGGGACGTTATAATGAAAAGCTCGAGTTGTTTTAAATTTTCTCAAAAATCCAAATTTACCCTTTATAAAGCACCGTTCCAAAACTTCAAGTTCGACATTAGCCAAAAGAATTCCCAACTTCCTAATCATCCTACCATCAACCTCTAAAGGCTAATCTCATATTCTCTTCCAAGGTTACATGTCAGAATCAGGTTTTAATAATTCAGTTTCATCATTTCCAACATTCCAATTTCAAGACATCATAAAATATCACAATCATATAGCACATTCAATAGCATCTCACAGTTCCATCGTTAATAATCACGCACCATAACACATCTAGCACATCATCACCTATAGAAGGATTCATCACATCACATCACAGAAGTTGGATGTCATAACACTCAGATAAATCACATCACACCTGCACTAATTGTCAGAGTCATACAAGTATCGTTGCACACCAGCATTCCATCAAGCTGAAGGAGGAACTATGTTATTACTAATACCTCACTATTGTCTATGGCACAGAATCTGCACAACATTCGGTCCCAAGTAATGTATAACACTTGGTTACATCCTCGGGAACACTTGCCTATAATTACCGGCCATAACAAGACACGACTACTATCCATCATCTTTCGCATCAAGATTAACCTCACCTAGGTCTACCAACTCAAATCCGATACTAGTTCCAAATACCATTCATCCCGCTCATATACAAACTCTCTAATCGCATAACCATCCGCAATTCAAGGCCTACATCCCAAATCAATTACTAGGTATCCCAAACCTTATGCCATCAGGCCACGTAAGGATCAATCCACTTCGATATCCTAACCTTTCACTCAACCATCTAAAATCCATAACTCAGAGTTCCCAATCGCCCAAATTCCCTATTCCGCCAAGCTCAACACATTGACCATCTACCAAGACTCCCTATCAAGCACATCCTTGTCCTAGGGGTTTCCATAACAATCTTGCTTACTCTTCCTAGGCTCTCAAGCATCCACCTAACTATCATCTCTCAAGAGACATCTCGAATCACCTTGCTACCCTAATCACACTTCCCATCCCACTAAGCACTCTCACCAATCATCCACCTCTAAGAAACCAACTCCTACTGACCAGCTTTACACATGACATTCTCACCCCTATATCCTCGACGTTCCCGAAAAGGGACCACCTCCTAAGCCACTCTCGCACCCCAAATAACACAAGCATCTTATCTCACTAGAATTTACTCAGTTGTCTACTCCTGACAAGCTCTAACGTAGAAAACCATCTAGTGCTAACTCCCAAACATGAATCACCAGGTTCCTCATCACCCATGTCTGTCCTCAATGACCAACCACAGATTTGACCTAACTAACTCCTCAAGACCCAACCGATCCAAACCATAGCAATCCATTCCCCTAAACATCATGAGAATTCACCTGTCACCAACCTAATTTCCCAATGACGGTCCTCACGAAACCCTAACCAATCGCGACTCCTCAAACCGTCCTACTCTAGGTCCTCCTCTCTTCACATTCCTAAATTACCTCAACTACCAATTTTTAACCATGACACCTTAGACTCAAATCATGTATCTATCGATCATTATCCCCATGGAAACTCGATGCCACCATGATCTGAATTACCCACAGCATTGTAATTTTACCAAAACTCCCACGATTCTCCAACCTATAAATTCCCAATCTCCGCTTCCTGGACTAGTTTCCACATTTTCGTATGTGCCCAAATCCCCCAGATCACGCTTCCTCGAACCTTAACATCTTACCGCCTAAAGTCCCCTTTCACTGGTCTTCAATTCTACAGAATCTCTATATCATCCTCACTCGAATTTCTCAAGTACCGTAATTTCACCAACCTTCTAAGATCCTCCACCCTTCCGTTTACCCAAAATCATCCATCTTGCCTAATTCCCATATCCATTACTCAGAACTTCCCTATCTCGAACCTCAAGCAATCAATCCTATTAGTAATCGCAACGATATCCTCTCCTAGCTACCAACCTTTCCTCGAAGATTCTACTCACATCCTCAAGTACCTCCATATCCAAAACAATTTCCACCCGTCAATCTCGATTCCTTCTCTATACCGAAATCCTCTAACAACGCATCTAGAATCCTTCACTTTCAATTTCGCCAAATATTCTCAATCTTACCTAAACAGTGTTAGTTGGAGGAAATCGAGTTTTTAAACAAATATATATATATTAGATGTAAACCGACTCCTAGCCTATGCAAATAATTACAAGACTTCCTCCCGTTTTAGTGGAAGGGTAGTCAGGATCGATCCATGAGGAGGCAGGTCAGCGGGATCCTAGTAGCGTCAGAAATCTCATGTCTTTCTTCGACCAGAAGCCTCGATTTCGACCTTGGTGCTCGATGTCGACCTAGGTTGTCGATCCTTTCTGCAACAGTAGACTTGCAGAGACAAAAAAAAGTAGTCGATATCGACTAGGGAAGGTCGATATCGATGTTAGCAGACAAAATCGACTGGCTCAGAAGACTGCCAGTCGATACAAGTGGTCGATATCGATGTTGGGGGGGTCGATATCGATGTTCAGTAACTCAGCAGAGATGCTCGTCGTCGACTCAGAAAACTGTCGATGAAACTCATTGTTCGATATCGACGTCTGTAGGTCGATATCGATGTCTTCTCCTGCAAAGTTGTTAGCTTTTGTCGGCAAAGAAAGGTCGGAGACTTAAGGATGAATGAGGATGCGATGAATAGAAAAAAAGACAGGGTTTTGATGAATAAACTTATATAAAAAGCAACTCCTAGGATTAGGGTTTACCACAACGTTAACCAATGCATGCGATAAGGTAAATAAGACGGACAATTGCGTTATTTCATCCGAGGGACAAGCTTTCATTGTACACTAACTCTTAGGATTACTCTTGCAAATAAACCTAATTGTCTCTACCGATTTTATGTTTATAACTCAAGTTGTTAGCATGAATCCCTTTTCTTTCGATTAGGACTAAACATAGAATCATAGGAGATGATATAGACACAACGATATCAACATCTAACGCTTACCTCAGGCATGCATGGCTAACATCGGGCTCACCCCGACCCTAAGAGATTTGGGGGACTACTCATACCTCATCATGGAACTCATCTTTCATTGAAAGAAATAAACTTGCATTAAACTATAAACTCCGAAGCTTTACAACTCAACGTCGGCTTTCGCAAACGCCAATCCTTAAAACTTCTCTCTAACTCTATTGCTATTGATTGTTTGTCTGTGGATGCTTGAATGCTAGCCCCCTAGGGCTTTATTTATAGGCTACTAACCCTTCCTAGCCAAGGATTGTAACTTATATCTAAATTATGAACTCTATACAAACAATTAGGATAGGTCTTTTATTTTGATAAAATTCTAAACAACTTGATAAAACTTAAAGGTAAAGATAATTAAATCTCAGCTGCTATCTATCTAAAAGTATAACATAATTCGTGGCTTTGAAGATAGAATTTCCAATCCGAGTCTCAAAATCGTATCTATCTTCTGTCGAGATATGGTCGATATCGACCATAAGGTCGATATCGATGTATGTGTTTCTGCTCGACTTGTCCATCTCCACTCGATTCCTGGGTTTAGGTAGATATCGATGATGTAAGGTCGATATTGAGTGCTTTTCTCTGCTATGCATTAGGCTGTCTCGACACTCAGTTCTGTGTCGATGTACTGTAGTGGATGTCAATGTTGTAAGGTCGATATCGACCTCTACTGCTCTCCTTGGTTTCTTCGTTTTGACTCTAATTTTGCTCGAATTCCTGCATGGTTAGCTCAAAACTCGTGCAGACTCTATTTCTTGCACGTGAGCCCATTCTTACACAAGTTTATATTCTTTTGAATCTTTTCTTTGGAAATCGAATGAAATATGAAGTCAAAAGATGCGATAAAAAGAGGCACAAATATGTACATCAAAACACCCCATACTTAGACTTGCTTGTCCTCAAGCAATAACCAACACCTACAATACACCCTTCAAGTCTTAGCCCTTGTCAAAAGTAATAACATAAGTGGTAGCAAAGCAAAGCAAGTGAATTTAACGTCATAGCACATATTTAGGCGATTCATAGGCATATGCAATTTTTGATCCAACCTCACAGGGATAGTGTGTTTGCACTCAACTCTCATGTGTTTAGGCTATGAAGATCAACTCTCAACTCAATTCCATATACAATCTCATAAACATTGCCATTTATAAAAATCCACTTCGCAACCAATTATGAAAATGCAATAAGAACCATCAAGAGGACTTTCGCTCAACGGAAGACTTCAAAGAAGACTCCATTCGGCAGGGTTGTAATGGGGCCCGGTAAAGAATAAAAGGGTATGGAATTATTTGGCTATGTGGTGCTTGTAAAATTCAGGAATCAAGACTCCTAAATCTCAACACTTTGCAATATCCAAACCATAATTCTTCAATGTTGCACTTTCCAAGCTCAATCTCCCATAATGCTCTTTCCAAACTCATCTTTCCATAATATGCTCTAAAGATGCATTAAAAGATGTAAACCATACTCGATCCTTCTTTTAAACTCTAATATGTCTCTCAAAAATATTACCCTTGTATGAAACAAATAAAAGACTTAAGGAATTTGGCTCATGCACTATGTATACATATATCTCTCTTCTTTTTTTTGTTGACGGAAATAATAAATAAATACTAAAAATATGTGAATTTATATGGTGAGCCAAAAATCCTTTTACAAAATATGACAAGATGTAAATATGCACCAACCCATAATTTCCTTGCTCAAAACTGGACAATATGCACTTTTCTTTCCACAAGGCATTAGTCCAGCCAATCTAGGTCTCAATTCCCGAATGGGGGTCAGGCTCAATTTGGCTAGGGATAATTTTGTGGACTTTGCAATTTCAGGCTCAGGCTAATTTTCCGGCTTCAAGCAGAGATAATGCAGGGTAGGTAAAGAGAGGATAAAAATGGCTTAAAAGATGCCTCCATCATTTAATTCTCGTAGACATAGACATATTTATGTATTGGCTTTGAATAACTATCACAACATTTAGAGATGCATAGGAAGAGTAAATTCACTCAAGAAAGCGTATAGATTTTTGATGTTCTCCCTATAGGCCAAAATTCTCACAAGGACAATTTTTGTTGGATTTGCTTTTTAGCCTAGGATCATATGTGCTCAATTTCATCACAAGTTCACAATCTACATAAAAATTTTAAGAACTTAGGCTAAACCATCCAAATATGCCATAGGATTTACATGATCAACTCAGCTATTGAGTTTTCATCATAGGACATCTAAGTAGGGTTAAAAAAACAGACTAAAAAATTAAACATGCATTTTTTTTTTGACATTTTTCTTTTTTTTTTTGGATTTTTTTTGACTTTTTTATGAAAAGTAAAACTAAGAACAAAAATTTAAACATGAATGCAATGCGAAGAAGAAAACCAAGATATAACCATAAGACATGTCTTTCCCCCACCCCATACTTAAAATATATAGTGTCCTCACTGTATTAAAAAGAAGAACAAGGGTAGAGAGAAACTCGCAGCGCAACCTGCAGATTCAGGTCGATTTCCAGGTTAGGTCGATGCCAGAAGTCGATATCTATTTCAGTGGTTGATGTCGACTGCATCTGTCGAAGTCGAGGAAGAAAATGAAGTCAAGGGCTCTTAGGGGATGGTCGATATCGATAATTATGGTCGATATCGACCTTTGCTTTCTGCTCCTGAGTCCTCGATGTCGACTCTAGGGGATGGCTTGACCCTGGGGGGTCGATTTCGACTGGCCTGGTCGATTTTGACTGCCTCTGCGGAAGCTTCTTTTCTTCTTTGTCATTCCTTTTGCTTAATAACCTGAAATCTTGGTTAGATTGATAGATAAAGCCACGAATTATCTCAGATCATAATGTTTAAAAAGCCAAAAGTCAAAATCCTAAAAACCATCTATGAAAGAAAATCAAGTTTTATGTACAAGCTCTAGAGTTTTGAGTCGCTAGGTCGACTTCTCCTTCAATTCTTCACGAGCCTTTTATGTAGGGACCCTTCAAGCTTGAGCCTTCTCCTGGATCATCTAGGTCCTTTTGGTAGCATCTAAGTTCGACGACCAAGGCTTCTTTGTTGTTAGGTTCTTCTTTGGGCGCTTTCCTTCTCTTTCTTGACCTAACTTTAGCAATATAGGAAAACCATGGAGCTTTGACCCACTCATTAGTTGAATTATCAATAATTGGCTTAATTGATTATAAATAAGGGACATATATGGGTTGGGAGTCATACTTGGGCTTACCTGTTTGGGCCCGAAACAAAAATCTTCGGGCTGAGGAGTGGTCGATTTCGACCAAGGTGGGTCGATTTCAAGAGCTTTGGTCGATGTCCACATGTGGGGGTCGATATCGACGTCCGTGACCCTATACTTAAGCTCCTGGCAACAATCTAACATACTCGATTTCGACCAAGGGGGGTCGATTTTGATGTTTTTAGTCGATATCGACTGGTTCCAGTCGATGTCGACCCTGCTTGTTGTTTCAGTCCTTGCCAACAAAAACCATCAAAGCTTCTCCTTAGCCGGTGAGAGGACTACTTGCTCCAGATGTTTTGCTTCGCTCATGGTATGATTGAAAGAGAACTCTATCACTTTGTTCCCTATAGTAAAGGTTAGTAATCCTCGACGTACATTGATATTGGCATCAGTAGTAGCTAAGAAAGGCCTACCAAGGATAATAGGTACTACAGGATCTTCAGGCATCTCCAATACAATGAAATCAGTAGGCACAAAGAACTTACCTACCTTTCTGGAACGTCATCAACTATACCTGTGGGCCTGACGAATGAGTTGTCGGCTATATAGAGTTTCATGTCCACAGGTTCAAGTGCACCGATGTTTACCTTTTGCCAAATAGAAAGAGGCATAAGACTTACGCTTGCACCTAGGTCACATAGGGCCTTGTAACGATGTTAGCCAAGTCATACGGTGATTGCAAACTTCCATGGATCACTCCTCTTCTCAGGGAAGTCCATCTTTGAGCACTCCTCTGCGATCTCTGCCATGGACCTCTTCTTGCTAAGGATGTCTTTCAGGAATCGAACATAGGCGGGCATCTCGGTTAGGGCTTTTGTAAGAGGAATAGTGATGTTAAGTCCTTGAAGAATCTTTACAAAGCGCCTAAACTTACCCTTGGTGGGATCCTCCAATGCTTTGGATGGGAATGGCAACGTCTTCTTTGGCGGAGGGGCCAAGACGGTGGTCGGAGGGGCCTGCTGAACATCGACGTCGACAGGGATCTGGTCGATATCGACTGGGGTGGTCGATGTCGACCTCTGTTGTGGCTTTGATGGCTCTATAAATGCCTCGACGTTGACCTAGGTGTCGACCAGGGGGTCGATTTCGATGTCTCCCTCGACATCGATGAATCGACTGGGCTATCGGTGTCGACTGATGTGCGTGCAAATAGCCGTATTTTCTATGCACATATGAGTCCATTTTATCATTCTTTTGCATGCATATTAGTGGAAAACATGGGATTAGTGTAGTTTACGCTTAAATATCAAATATATGGGTCTGCACGAGTTTCTATGTGATTTCGCAGAAGACAGGATAAAATGGACAGATTTGGAAGAGCGGAAAAAAAACTCGAAGTCTTTTGAAGAGGTCGAAATCGACTGGGGACCTGGACATCGAGTGCAGAAGAGACATAGAAATCGAGCAGGAAATGAAACAGAGCATGTTGACACCAGAGAGGTCGATATCGATGATCCAAGGTCGATAACGATGGTGCTAGATCAAGCTAAATGTTAAAAGTCGAGTGCTAATCCGAGTAGGAGAAGGAGAGCTCGAGATAAAGTTTCATAGAGGTCGATGTCGATGTTCAAGGTCGATATCGATGTTGTCCAGCAGAGGAATCCGACTCAAATTTTGATAGAATTCTATCCGAAGCTTGCACGTCTATCCTAAAGTCGAGATTTCATATCATCAACATCAGAGCTATCATATGAGCTGATTTACCATAGGATTTTTAGTTTTTACTTTATTTAAGTTTTTTCTTAGAGAATAAAGATAAAGTTTCGAGTCTTTGGATAGAAAAGATCGATATCTATATCTAGAGGCCATTAGGGCTGAGTTTAGGATGGAAGCACATCCAATTTCAGTTATTCAAACACATATACACACAGAGAATTAGTGGAGAGAGAGAGGGAAGGCCGAATTTGTTTGGTGGAAGCGAGAGCGGAGATTTGGCTTGTTCGGTTGTACTTTCTTTCATAGTTTAATTGAAAGTAGTTTTCTTTCAATGATGATGATGAGTTGCATGATGAGAAGCAAGTAGTCCACCCACTTCTAGGGTCGGGGTGAGCCCGACAATAGCGATGTAGGGTAACTGCATCAAAGGTATGACTTTTATACGATTCCGTCATCTATCCTATGCATGATTCCTTGCGAAAGTAAGGGAGATTCATTATTTACATGATTGAAGCGAAAGCCACTCATATTGTGAACTTGGATTGCTCATGAATTGGATAGTAACTCTTAGGAGCTATGCGAGAGCCTCTAATCACCTAAGTGTTGATAACGAAAGTTATTTGACGGAAAGGCATTGAATTTCATAACTTTGGCATAAAACTTGCATTGTTATTGTTGTGGCATGAAACCCCGACTTTGGAAGCTTTTAATTAATTGAATCCATATAAAAGTTTTAGTTTTGTTTCTGATCATCCTTCTTTACCATTCTACTTTCTTTGTACTCTTTTCCGACAATTGGTTACGAATTACAGTTTATGTGACAAACATCGGAATCGACTGTAAAGGTCGATATCGAGGTCTCTGCTCGACGTCGACTTTGCTGCTTTTGTCTTCTGCAGGAACTCTACTGGAAATCGACCAGAACTGAGGTCGATATCGACCAGACACATCGATATCGAGTGTCTTCTGAGGTCAAAAGCTTTGATCGTGATTGCAACAAGGGAAGCGCTGACATACCTCCTCGTGGATTCGATCCTGAATTACCCCACTACTACATTGGGAGGGGATTCTTGTATTATTTGTTTGAGACAGAGAGTATTCTAGTTGTGAATTGTTTATTTAAATATTTGAATCCTACACTTTCCCCTAAGCGAACAAATTGGCGCCGTTGTCGGGGAGGCAATCAATCGCCACCAGAGTTTAATCGCGATCTTTTTGAAGCTTATTTTGCAGGTTTATGCGACGTTCTGATCGCGGACCTATCCTAGAACCCATCAACGAGCCTGAATGTTTCTACCATCTTCGCAAGAAGGCAATTCGCATCATGGCTGACAATGAGATGCAGGCTCAGACCATAGAGCGGTTGAGGAAGGAGATCGAGGATCATAACGCTACAATCGCTGCTGAGAGGGCCGCTGCTGCAGAGCGAGCCCGTGCTGATAGGGAGGAGGATGCGCGTAGACAAGCCCAGGAGCGGCTCAATCAGTATCCACAGACGGTGATGCAATACATGCATCCGCCGCTTCATGTTCCTGAATCCGCTATTTTAATTCCTCACTCCAATTATGAAATAAAAATTAACTTCCTTTCTGAAATTAAAAGAAACACTTTTGAAGGAAGACCTAATGAATGCCCTCTGCAACACATCTCTACTTTTATGGATTTATGTGAAACAGTTGCTGATGGAGTAAATTTAGAGTATGTGAGACTTAAATCTTTTCGATGGTCTTTGGCAGGGAAGGCATTACAATGGCTTGAGAGTATGGCTCCACGCTCGCTGAGGACATGGGCGGAGGTGAAGGATGCATTCCTGAATAAGTTCTTTCCACCTTCTAAAACGGCGATTCTACGGCAAAGGATCACGACTTTCAAACAAAAGCCAGGTGAAACACTAGCACAGGCGTGGGAGCGGTTTAAGGACTTGCTGAGATCATGCCCGACGCATGGGCAACTTCCATATGTCATCCAGGGGATCTTCTACAATGCCCTTAATGCGCCGAATAAGGAGAGGATCAATTCATATACCTCTTATCGGTACATTGAGCTTACACCAACGGAGGCATGGGCTGCTGCGGCCTATGATGCAAGGCCTGCCCCATCAATGCCACTATATGAGCCTCCAAGGGCGATAGATCCTGATGTGTGGCAACAATTCCATAACGATCAGACGCGCCGCCTTCAAAAGCATGTCAGGTTCCTGAGTAACAATCAACCTTGTCAGGAATGTGGCTCAACAAGGCATAACACTAGTGCCTGTCCACATACTGAGCAAGTATCCATGGCGGAAAAACATGAGGAAGCCAAGTGGACGAGAGGCTCCTATGGAGGGGGCAATCAACAATATTGGGGTGATCAATGGTTCTATCAAAGGGACCCCCCACCATATAGAGCACCAGGGCACCCTGAGCGGGAAACAAGGAAGGATGACCTGCAGATCATTCTTGATGAGATGCGGAGGAACCATACTGAGTTCAAACAAGCCAATAACTCCGTTCACACTCAGCTGCAGGGCATCAATTCTAGGCTTGGGGAGATCGACGTTTGGAAACACAACATGGAGACCCAAATGGGTCAATTGGCGGAAGCAATACCCAAAGCGTCAGGATCATTCCCTGGATCCACTGTGCCCAACCAAAAGGGCAAAACCACTGGACATATTACGGCAGTAAACCTAAGGAGTGGGCATCAATTACAAACGCCCGAGTAAAAAGCGAAGAAAAAGGAGCCAGAACAGACGTCGATATCGACCCCCCCTGTCGATATCGACCAAGGTGACGTCGATGTCGACCTCCCTGTCGATGTCGACCCTGATGCTGAGTCACCGCAGAAATTGACTCCTCCAGTCGATGTCGACCCTACTGATGTCGATGTCGACCTAACTACAGCCGCGGGAAGGAAGAAGGTGTTGCCATTCCCAACTAGAAAGATGATTAAGGACCCAGCGGAAAAGAAGTTTCAGCGGATCGTGAAGATGCTCTAGGGACTTAATGTCTCTATACCATTCACAGAGGCACTTCATAAGATGCCATCCTATGTAAGGTTCATTAAGGACATATTGGGTAAGAAGCGATTGCTTTCTGAGATCGCAGAGGAGTGCAACAGGTTGGAGCTACCACAAAAGCGGGTGGACCCAGGTAAGTTTTCTATCGCTATAGGTTTAGGTCAATTCAAATTTAATGCTTTAGTTGACTTGGGCGCTAGCGTTAGCATGATGCCACTAACCATATGGCACAAGGTAAAGATAGGTCCTCTAGAGCCCATTGATGCAAGACTATACATGGCAAACAATACGGTAGTTATTCCAACTGGGATAGTGACATATGTGCCAGTACAAGTAGGTAAATTCTTTGTCCCTGCTGATTTCTTAGTTGTTGATATCGCGGAGGACCCTGCTTGTCCCATTATTTTAGGTAGGCCATTCCTAGCAACCATCGATGCCAACATTAGCGTGAAGAAAGGATTGCTCTCATTCACAATTAGTGACGAGGTGATAGAGTATGCCTTCAACAAGACGGTGAATAATCAAGGGCCAATGGAGATAAAAGCCATCAATGGTGTCTACATTGCATGTGGAGAAGCCAAAGTAAGAAGTATGACACCGGAGGAGCTTGAGAAGAGGGCCATAGAAGCCCAAGTGGAGGAAGTTGTGGCAATCTTGAACGAAGGGGCCCAACAGAACATCGAAATCAACCCAGGTAAGTCGATATCGACTAATAATGTTCAAGATTATGTGCCAGGTCATAAGTATGGGGTCGACGGAGGAGGAAAAGAAACATCGAAATCGGGGTATAAGGTCGATATCGACCATACCCAGCCAAAATCGACCACCATCAGCACTGAGAAGGGAGGAACAGAGACCTCGATATCGATCTCTGAGGGTCGACATCGACCTCATCATATCAAGCAGAAACTCTCCAAATCGACTGATCCTCCAGGAATATAACAGAGGTCGATATCGACCTCTGAACATCGACATCGACCTGAGCCATAGACAGATAAAAAGGTAAGTCAAGGTACGGATTCCTCCTGTTCCATTACAATTAAGGATTTATCATTATTTGGAAGAGGTGTGCCTTGACATGTGCGCTTATGTAGGGTATCCGATGATGATTCGAGCCAATATGAGATAGGAGACAAGGTTTATGTTGCCAAATCCAAGGACCATTGGTTCCCTACGAGGTTTAAAGATAAGAATTTAGGACCATTCATGGTGAATCAAATCCATCCTGGCGGAATGCAGCTGCATGACAAGAAAGGAGTCATATTTGAGGCCCAAGCCACATGGGCCCTGCAGATGCAACCTTAAGAAGCGCAAAGGAAGAAGTCGGCCTAGCGACTTAAAAGTCTAGAGCATGTAAGAAAGACTTAGTTTTGGTTTTAGATAGCTTTTAATTTGGTTTGAGACACTATATTGTTTTGCATATTTTGTTTTTTTTTTAAAAGTTGCAGGAAAGAAGCACACAGAAAAGACATCGAAATCGATGTCCAAGATCGACATCGACCTTAAGGTCGACTCAGATGCGCTTGTGGTTGAGGACGGATCACCCTGAAGCCTGAGCCAGAAAACGATAAGAAACATCGATATCGATGTTTAAGGTCGATATCGACCATGCCTGCTGTCTTCTTCGACTCCTGAAATTTGTGACGGTTTAGTAAGTTTTCTTCTTAACCCTAGTTCTAATACAGTGAGGACACTATAGGTTTTAAGTATGGGGTGGGGGAAAGGCTTACTTGCATATTCATACTTAGTTTAGATTTGCATATTTATCCTAATGCATACTTAGTTTATACATTTATATATTTCGAAAAAAAAATGACAAAAAAATGACCCCTATCAAAAATTTAAAAAAAAAACAAGAAAGAGTCATGGAAGTATAAAAAAGAGCTCTATGATGCAAAATTAGATTCATTAGAGATATAACATGAAATTGCCTAGTTAAGGGAAGTCCCAATGAAGTGCAAACAGAAAAAATAAAGGAGATGGAAAATTTGAAGTTGCTTTTGACATGTGCATAATAAGATGATGGAGGACTTTTTATGAAATTCCATACAAGTGCTTACATATACAAGTTCATATCCCAGCATTACCTATGCATATTTGCAAAAGTCACAAGCCACATATGAGCCTTATCATGATCATTATTGCTCCACATATATACTTATTGCCCATTTTATACCTTATACCCTATCCGGTGACAAGTTTGAGAATGGATGTCATCTTTGGAGTTATATGGAGTTGTGCATTATATTATGAAGTTGTTGGCAGGAATGAAAAAAATTTATGAAATATGGAAAATTTAATGAGCGAGAAAAACAATCCGATCACCTCAGAAGATAAGGGTAGGTCGACCCTGCTCGTTGAGATGTTAGTTCAGCGAGATGGGATACAAGGTGAGGAGTCCGAAGTACTAAGTATCCGGGGCCATTCATGACACCCATGTTTGCGACTCGCGAGAAGGCAGTTCTAAGTTTAGAGCGGTAAAAGCATTATATTGAATAAAAGCATTGAGCGATGAGTGAAAGGTGAGATATTATGAAGAAGGAATGTGGAATGTTTTGGAAAGAAAGTACGTTTCCCCAGATTTAACACCACATGGCCAAATATTAGCCCACATTTAGCCTTTTACCAATCTACTTCTCACAAGCTTGCAAAAAGTCCTCTTGATTATTAATGCTATGTCGCTAAAATTGTTTTTTGCATATTACCTCCTTTTATGAATATGAAATTGCTTTATGCACAGGCATGGACTTGGTTGACATAAGTACCTCATCGAGGATGGCAATTGATTGTAGGGACATATGAAAAATGAATCTATGATGTTGAGGGTTTACTTTCTTCCCCTGAATGACCATAAAGGTATTGCTTGGGGACAAGCAAGCTTAAGTATGGGGGTTTGATGAGCGCGCAAATAGCCATATTTTCTATGCACATATGAGTCCATTTTATCATTCTTTTGCATGCATATTAGTGGGAAAACATGGGATTAGTGTAGTTTACGCTTAAATATCAAATATATGGGTCTGCACAAGTTTCTATGTGATTTCGCAAAAGACATGATAAAAATGGACAGATTTGGAAGAGCGGAAAAAGAACTCGAGGTCTTCTGAAGAGGTCGAAATCGACTGGGGACCTGGACATCGAGTGTAGCAGAGACATAGGAATCGAGCAGGAAATGAAACAGAGCATGTCGACACCAGAGAGGTCGATATCGATGATCCAAGGTCGATATCGATGGTGCCAAATCGAGCTAAATGATAGAAGTCGAGTGCTAATCCGAGTAGGAGAAGAAGAGCTCGGGATAAAGTTTCACAGAGGTCGATATCGATGTTCAAGGTCGATATCGATGTTGTCCAGCAGAGGAATCCGACTCAGATTTTGATAGAATTCTATCCGAAGCTTGCACGTCTATCCTAAAGTCGAGATTTCCTATCATCAACATCAGAGCTATCATATGAGCTGATTTACCATAGGATTTTTAGTTTTTACTTTATTTAAGTTTTATCTTAGAGAATAAAGATAAAGTTTCGAGTCTTTGGATAGAAAAGATCGATATCTATATCTAGAGGCCATTAGGGCTGAGTTTAGGATGGAAGCACATCCAATTTCATTTATTCAAACACATATACACGCAGAGAATTAGTGGAGAGAGAGAGGGAAGGCCGAATTTGTTTGGTGGAAGCGAGAGCGGAGATTTGGCTTGTTCGGTTGTACTTTCTTTCATAGTTTAATTCAAAGTAGTTTTCTTTCAATGATGATGATGAGTTGCATGATGAGAAGTGAGTAGTCCACTCACTTCTAAGGTCGGGGTGAGCCCGATGATAGCGATGTAGGGTAAGTGCATCAAAGGTATGACTTTTGTGCGATTTCGTCTTCTATCCTATGCATGATTCCTTGCGAAAGTAAGGGAGATTCATTATTTGCATTATTGAAGCGAAAGCCACTCATATTGTGAACTTGGATTGCTCATGAATTGGATAGTAACTCTTAGGAACTATGCGAGAGCCTCTAATCACCTAAGTGTTGATAACGAAAGTTATTTGATGGAAAGGCATTGAATTTCATAACTTTGGCATAAAACTTGCATTGTTATCGTTGTGGCATGAAACCCCGACTTTGGAAGCTTTTATTTAATTGAATCCATAACTTTGGCATGAAACTCCGGACACTTTTCCGACAATTGGTTACAAATTACAGTTTCTTTGACAAACATCGGAATCGATTGTAAAGGTCGATATCGAGGTCTCTGCTCGACGTCGACTTTGCTGCTTTTGTCTTCTGTAGGAACTCTACTGGAAATCCACTAGAATTGAGGTCGATATCGACCAGACACATCGATATCGAGTGTCTTCTGAGGTCGAAAGCTTTGATCGTGATTGCAACAAGGGAAGCGCTGACATACCTCCTCATGGATTCGGTCCTGAATTACCCCACTACTACATTGGGAGGGGATTCTTGTATTATTTGTTTGAGACAGGGCGTAGTCTAGTTGTGAATTGTTTATTTAAATATTTGAATCCTACACTTTCCCCTAAGCGAACATCGACTGGATCTGCTGCTTTCTCCTCTGATTCCGTTCGTGGCTTATGTACCTTGTTGCCACTCCTTAATTGCATGGCTGCGACATGGCCCGTCCAGGATTGCCCCTTAGGTTTTGTAGTTGGTTGCCCAGGGAACGTTCCAAACGGTCTAGGGATTTGTGCCGCCAATTGACCCAGTTGGGTCTCTACGTTCTTTTTCCAAATATCCATCTCCCCAATCCTTGTGGTAAGTTGATTGAGTTGAGAATGGATTGCATTGTTGGATTGATCATTCTTTGCCTGATTCCGCCTGATTTTATCTAGCACAAGTTCAAGATCATCCTTCCGTTGGTCCCTCTCCGGGTCCCCAGGAGCTATATAAGGCGGGGGGTCCCTAGGGTTAACCGGGTTCCTTTGTGGTTGTTGGAACCTTTGGTCTCCCCAATATTGGTGATTGGGACCCCTCATGTAGCGCGCCTCCTGGTGAGTCTCCGCTAGTTGTACTTGTTCAGCATGGGGGCAGTCGATGGTGGTGTGCCGCTGCGATCCGCATTCAATGCAATCTTAGTTCGCTAAAAGGAACCTCACTTGCTTTTGGAGCTTTCGAAGTTGATCTCTATGGAATTGCTCCTTCACGTCCGGATCGATTACCTTGGAGGGTTCATATAAGGGCATAGATGGGGCAGGCCTCGACGATGATGATGTGTCGGAAGCCTCAGGAGTCTCATATGTGTTGTCGAACTCCACCAACCTCTCTATGGTCTCCCAAGCCTCTTGTGGAGTGAGTTCAAGGTAGCCATAGGAGGTGTAGGTGTTGATCCTCTCCTTGGTTGCAGCATCAAGAGCATTGTATATAATCTCCTGAATCACGTACGGTGGTTGGCCATGCGTCAGGCATGATCGTAGTAGGTCCTTAAACCTTTCCCAAACAGTCGCGATAGCCTCACCAGGTTTTTGTTTGAAAGTCGTGATTTTCTGTCGGATCAACGCCGTCTTAGAAGGAGGGAAGAACTTCTTGAGGAACGCGTCCTTGACTTCATTCCAGGTGCGGAGCGATCTTGGGGCTAAGCTTTCCAACCACTGCAATGCTTTTCCTGTAAGGGACCAACGAAAAGCTTTTAGTTAGACATATTCAAGACTTTGTCCATCAGCAATAGTATCACAGAGGTCTAAGAAGGTTGATATATGTGCCATAGGGCATTCATTAGGTTTTCCTTCATATTGATGCCTTCTTATTTCAGTAAGGAAGTTAGGTTTAATTTCAAAATTAGAGGCAAGGATAAGAATCGCCGATTCATGCACTGTGAGCGCGGTGTGCATATATTGCTTGGCATTCCGAGGGAGGGCATTGATTTGGGCTTCTATTTGCCTCCGGCCTTCCTCCTCCCTATCTGCGCGCTCTTTAAGTGTCGCTTCTCTAGTTGTTAAGTCCTCAACCTACTTCCTTAGTTGCTCAATTAGTTCAGCCTGGTTCACGTTGCCTGCCATGATTCTCTAAGCTTGGGCTCTTAGGTGGAAATAGCGTTTAGGGTCGTCTACTCCTTCGAATTCAGGTGGGCGATCAGCGCGTCGCATACACCTGCAAAGCCAAACTTGATAGAAACCTGAGATAGACTACTAAGGCGCGATTGATTGCCTCCCTGGCAACGGCGCCAATTTGTTAGTTGGAGGAAATCGAGTTTTTAAACAAATATATATAATAGATGTAAACCGACTCCTAGCCTATGCAAATAATTACAAGACTTCCTCCCGTTGTAGTGGAAGGGTAGTCGGGATCGATCCACAAGGAGGCAGGTCAGCGGGATCCTAGTAGCGTTGGAAATCTCACATCTTTCTTCGACCAGAAGCCTCGATTTCGATCTTGGTGTTCGATGTCGACCTAGGTTGTCGATCCTTTCTGCAACAGAAGACATGTAGAGACAAAAACAAGCAGTCGATATCGACTAGGGAAGGTCGATATCGATGTTAGCAGACGAAATCGACTGGCTCAGAAGACTGCGAGTCGATACAGGTGGTTGATATCGATGTTGGGGGGGTCGATATCCATGTTCAGTAACTCAGCAGAGATGCTCGTCGTTGACTCAGAAAACTGTCGACGAAACTCAGTGGTCGATATCGACGTCTGTTGGTCGATATCGATGTCTTCTCCTGCAAAGTTGTTAGCTTTTGTCGGCAAAGAAAGGCCGAAGACTTAAGGATGAATGAGGATGCGATGAACAGAAATAAAGACAGGGTTTTGATGAATAAACTTATATAAAAAGCAACTCCTAGGATTAGGATTTACCACAACGTTAACCAATGCATGCGATAAGGTAAATAAGACGGACAATTGCGCTATTTCATCCGAGGGACAAGCTTTCATTGTACACCAACTCTTAGGATTACTTTGGCAAATAAACCTAATTGTCTCTACTGATTTTATGTTTATAACTCAAGTTGTTAGCATGAATCCCTTTTCTTTCGATTAGGACTAAACATAGAATCATAGGAGATGATATAGACACAACGATATCAACATCTAACGCTTACCTCAGGCATGCATGGCTAACATCGGGCTCACCCCGACCCTAAGAGCTTTGGGGGACTACTCATACCTCATCATGGAACTCATCTTTGATTGAAAGAAATAAACTTGCATTAAACTATAAACTCCGAAGCTTTACAACTCAACGTCGGCTTTCGCAAACGCCAAACCTTAAAACTTCTCTCTAACTCTATTGCTATTGATTGTGTGTCTGTGGATGCTTGAATGCCAGCCCCCTAAGGCTTTATTTATAGGCTACTAATCCTTGCTAGCCAAGGATTGTAACTTCTATCTAAACTATGAACACTATCCAAACAATTAGGATAGGTTTTTTATTTTGATAAAATTCTAAACAACTTGATAAAACTTAAAGGTAAAGATAAATAAATCTCAGCTGCTATCTATCTAAAAGTATAAGATAATTCGTGGCTTTGAAGCTAGAATTCCCAATCCGAGTCTCAAAATCGTATCTATCTTCTGTCGAGATATGGTCGATATCGACCAGTAAGGTCGATATCGATGTCTGTGTTTCTGCTCGACTTGTCCATCTCCACTCGATTCCTGGGTTTAGGTCGATATCAATGATGTAAGGTCGTTATCGAGTGCTTTTCTCTTCTATGCATTGGGTTGTCTCGACACTCAGTTCTGTGTCGATGTACTGTAGTCGATGTCGATGTTGTAAGGTCGATATCGACCTCTAATGCTCTCCTTAGTTTCTTCGTTTTGACTCCGATTTCGCTCGAATTCCTGCATGGTTAGCTCAAAACTCGTGCAGACTCTATTTCTTGCACGTTATCCCATTCTTACACAAGTTTATATTCTTTTGAACCTTTTCTTTGAAAATCGAATGAAATATGAAGTCAAAAGATGCAATAAAAAGAGGCACAAATATGTACATCAAACAGCCACAAATACTCATCTCACATACAGTCCCAATATTCCAAAACCTAATCCCCCAACATCTATGTTTTCGCAAGCAACCCTATACTACTCATCTTTAACAATTCCTCAACCTCATTCCTTACCAATATCGTTCCCAACCACAACACATATAGCCTAGTCCCGAATTCTACGATTTCTCACACATTCCTTAGTCAATCATCCTTCATGCTATCCTACACCTGCTCCTAGATTACCTAGAAACCACCCTTAGCACACTAACCTATCTAACGACATTTCCCTTATAAAAGCTCCTCGATCAACTCCTAGCTTACCTAACCAGCTTTAGAACTATGCTAACTACCTATACTCACACCCACTCTCAAGATTACCCTAATGAACTAGGCCAAGCCTACAACCAACTACCCTCCTACACTAACCGCCTACACCACTCCCACACTCTACATAACACTACCTCTACTAACTGCGACTTCTCCTATGAAACCTCGCCATCCTAACCCTATTCCCTACCTAAGACCTACCTGGAAGCTCATCCGACACCCCAGCAACCCACCATCTCCTACAAGTCTTAAACTCACTCGACTCTACCTAAGCGAACGCATTCTTCTCATACCCTATCTCACACATCCAACGACTAGATACGAAGACCTCAAATCAACCTGCCACTTTCCGACCTAGCTTACCGAAGAATCTCATGACTCATACTCAAGAGGGAAGCACCATCAAAATATAGGTCCCATATCTTACTTACTAGCAAGTCAGTATACTAGAATTAATGCACATCATCGTAGGCACAAGTCAGACACACAATCATTCACTACCAGTTCAGCACATTTATCATCACACACTCAATCAGGTCAGTTCTAGGCCTATCGCACAACATCAATTCCGATTAGTATAGAAGCACCGCAATTTGAATTAAGAATGCTCTTCCTCGAGTCAATTGGAAGGATCCCGTTCACGACTATCATCCTTGAAGCATGTTCATCCCTTTTGCCATCAGTGACATCATTCCTGGAGTCTATGGGCCATGGATCCATCACGTTTTCGCTGTGCTACTCTGATGCTATCTGGTTGTTCGCTCTTTCTTCCATGTCGAGGCTCATGAAGGGATCGTAAGGGTTAGAAGTTACAGAGATAGAGGAGAGACGGGGGCGGACAACACGACTTACTTACATATTCAAACATGGAGCAGGACTAAAGACGACGAGACCAGAGATAAGATCCTAACCCAAGAGTTACAACGATGCCCTTAGGGTATTCTATGAGGTTACCGGTGTGGCAAGCAAACACATAGCAACAACGAAATATCCCAATTACATTTTTCCACACTAGCATGTACCTATCATAAGAAATAGCGACCTATGCATTCATAACATGTTCATATAATCAATTTTACATGCACGCGAAATAAGCTAACAACCTATCATCTCATTCACTAATCATGCTTGACATATTAAGATCATATATGCACAACCCGACAATAGACATATGCAGCATAAGTTATGCATGACATAGCGAACATTACAAAATATCACATGTATGATTCATCACTCATTTTAGGTACACACGTAAGCAAGTAAGGACAATGCAAAGTTAATTACGAGCATGCTAAGATGCACCCTAGTAATCATGTTAGGGGATATGGTTAGATCATATGGGCATCGCAATTATCACATTAGATATAAACATGTTCATATAGCAAGACAAGTATGACACACAATCATGCAAGAGACTATAATTAGAAGGCATACGTCCTACATGATACTAGCAACACTCATTAAGCATGTACACAGTCAACGAGGTTGAATTTGATTAACTTAACATGCTAAGAAATTCATTTTATATGTTAATATTACAACGAGGGTCGATCACACTATCATGGACCTAATGGGGAGGCAATAGTCATGGAAATCCCACACTTACAACACATACATATACTCCTAAGTGAAATCATGCAAGATATCAAGCAAGTCATACGGAACTATACCAACACGTCATCTCATGAAATCACAAGGAAGGCTTACCCTTATAACCGGACAGAACTCTCTAAGGGAAATCACTGACTCGTCACCCCATTTTCCCGTAAGATGCTAGTATGGCTCGGTCGGTAGGACACAAGGACATTTGCACTGTTTCGGAGAGGAGATGGTAGAATTCATGCTGAGACTATTGTGGTAAGAAGAAATGGTCGACCGGTATGAGAATCGAGAGGAATGGCTTCATAAGACTCACTTCTAACTCAGATTCATTTCAATAATCACCCTCCCCGACATGATCAACTAATCCTCTCATCCGACACAACCCCCGAAAGTAGTTAGTTGACCGACCCAATTCTTGTATAGGATGTAGACATCAAGTAAGAGACTCGATCGGGACATCTATGGTTGAGACACGGATAGGACTCAAAACGAGGGGGGGAGGCGAATACTTTTCAACCCTTACTAACATATCTAAACGCTCTGTGGAACGGACGACGAAAATGGGTGATTTTCAAGGAGGGTTGAACCATGGGAGAGACAATTCTGACAAGACGGGGTCCTGATTATATAAGAATACAGTTTTCTCCCACTATCCCGTTTGCACAGACATTCATTAAATGTTTCAAGTTAGGGCATACCGACTAGTTCTCTAGCCTAAGTATAATAATACTCAAAACGGAAGCAATCAACGAGATAATATGATCCCCTTCGAGAAGGATCGCTCTCGGGCCCAATTGGTATACTCATAGAGACGATCTATGCTGCCCTTCGAGGGGTAGCTAACCGGAGGGGCAAATACCTCACGGCCTCCTTACCCATGCTACTCCAACCTCCATGGTTCCTTGGAGTCTTCTAGGCCCATCTGTAACAAAAGCTAATATTTTGCCTACCGTTCCCCGAGTTCTACATCCATAAGGGATGTCTATCGCTTTGGTCTCTACCCACGAGTTCGTTCCCTACTTGATCAGTCTAGGGTTAGATCCAATTAAATTCATTTTGCCCTTTTGAAACCATTTCCAAAACCATTTGAAATTATTGGGCGATTTTCAAAACCATCTTCAACCTATCATACTTGGATTGCAAAACCAGGCTCTGATACCACCTTTGTAACAACCCGGAATTATGATTTTCGAGTTACGTTTTGAGGGATAAAACCCCTCGTTAGATCTTGCGCTCCGAGTACAGGTTGAAGGTTTTAAAATAAACAATTTCGCTTTAAAGGTGGGATTCCATACCCAAAACCGATAGAGACAATTGGAATCCCCGGGGTAAGTCCCCTGTACCTGCCCTATGACCTAAGTAGCGAAATTCTTTGATCATACAACCAAGAAGATTCCAAATCCATACATAAGGTTGCCACGGCAGAGCCTGGTCAAAACATGATCAAAAACATCCAAAACTATACCGTTAAATAATTGGTGAGTCAGAGTCTCGACTCTTTCTTTCCGCCATGTTAGACCCCGCGGTCATGTAGCCAAATCAGCAACAATAATGATAAGCATAATGGATACCTAAAAAAGTTAATAGTGGGCGGGATGGGATCGATGCCCACTTGGGTCTGTCCCTTCCTTAAGGGTGTTATCCCCACAATATGTACACACATATGCTATACCTAATAATTATGCTTCTAGGTGCAAGGCGGAATATTAACACACTAGCATGCCCCTAAGATCAAGTGCATAATAATAATAGTAAGGCCTTATCAGAGAATACCAAGTGGTATATCCCTCTCTTGCTCCCGCACCCATGCTCATTAGTGCAGGAACCGGCTGCGTTTTCTAGTCCCGCACCCATGCTCGTTAGTGCGGGAACCGGCCGCGTTCAATATCATAACATCATCAATTGCATCAATAGAAATAAAGTGTTGCTCAAGACTCATATGACTCAGGACAAAACCCGATGGGACTGGGTTGTCCTATGACCCTAGCAAAGACTCTAGTTAACTCCACAGATAACGATCGTTCTACTTACATACGCATACAGAAATAGAATGCTCAATGGTCAAGCAACCTAGCACGATACTACATGGCATGCTGATCATGATATGCAAGCAACTAGTATATCATGCACGTATAGCAGGGAGATATATTCAATCTAAGTAAGCTCCAAAGAGTCTTACCTGGCTAGCAGAACAGCAAAATAGGAACCCGGCACATAGCAAGCACAATCACAGAATATCACCTAAATACAACACGAGAATACACTGAGTATATTTTTATAGCTACTCCGGATATATGTATCACACACTCATACAAGCAAATAAATAAACAAAATCGCATATGTCATACTTTCAATTCATCACGATCAATCATCTCTTGTCTCATACCATATTCATCTTATCTTGTCAACTCATTAACTTAGACAACCTCCAAATCATACTTAGTCAAATCCGCATATTACCATTTAATACCCATGCTTAGCATATAATTATATGTATATCATCATCGTCATAAGTAACTAATATACATCTGCTTATAATAAATCACCACAAGTCATGCTATCAGTCACACATATCATACAGTCAGTCAACCGATCATATCATCATGCTAGTTAGTCATCGAACAAGTCGGATTCCCAAATTAGTTTAAAAATTGTTTCAAAATCTGGGTTAAGCAGTTAAGAGTTCTGACCCTTGAAAATGCTCGTAAAATTCCTTTTCAATTTATTTATTAAACCATTTTGTAACTTTGAAATTATTTTCTAAATTTCCTTTTTACAACTTCAAGTCTCAAATAATAGATTTTAAATCCCAATTAATATTACATAATATTTTAATACTATTTATTAAATACTTTCGAAAAATATATCCAAATCCTTTAAAGTCCCAACTGTTTTATTATTTAATAAAACAACCTCTTATAAAATCTCTAAAATAATATTGTATATTTTAATCTTCAAATAATATTATAAAATTTTAAATGTCACTAAATAATTAAATAAATAAACGGATAAACCCGAACCTAACCAAACCAAACTCATTTAAACCCAACCGAACCGAACCGAACCAAACCGAACCCGTAATTATATACTCCGAACCGGTTTAATATTAAAACAAAATAATTTAATATAATTATTTTAGGAGGTGGGGCCCACTACAAGTTTTCTTCTTCATTTCAAACCGAAGACTCCCGCCATGGCCATGGCCATTGTTGATCACCTGTGTCGTCCGCCCGGAGAAGACGGAGGCTCGTAGGTGACGCTCGACCTCATGTCCTCGCCCGTCCAGCCCCGCCTCGGCTTCCTGCTCACCCAGACTCGCCCATCTCGCCCTCGCACTCGATCAACACTCGCTCGTGCTCTCGTCCTCGCTCAGCCTTGCCTCGCGCTCGCTCACGCCTCTCTGGAGCTCGCCGAAGGTCTCGAGCTCATGCGACTCCCCGCACTCAGCTCTCGCCCACCCCCGACTAATCTAAGCATCGAAAGAAAGCATGAAATCGAACGAGGAAGAAAAGAAAGCTCGGGAGCTCACCGACGCGTTCGCGACTTCGAAGCTCTCAATCAGAGTTCTGGGCGTCGTCAGAGGCTCGTGATGGCCCGTAGGACCTGCGTCGGATGGGAATGAGTACGATGGTAGAGCTCGGGGGCGATTTCGATAAACAAAAACAAAGGAGAACGGCTTACCAAAAGTTTGTTTCGTGATTGAACGGGCGGTGGACTTCCGGTGGCTTGGCGGAGGCACCGAGTGCTTCAGGGCTGCTAATGTTGGCCTTCGATGAATGAGAGGAAGACGATGGTGGTGATGACGGTTATGGTGCAATGAGGTGTGGTGCGTGGTGGTCGGGGCGAGAGGAGGAAGTGATGGTGTGACAAAGGTGGTGTGGGAGGAGGAAGAAGGAAGGAGGAGTGGTGGTGGTCTTGTGTGAGAGTGGTGACGGTGTTGATTAATAGAGGTGGGGAGGAGGATGGATGATGAATATGGTGAAAGATGGGAGTTGGTAACGGTGATGATGAAGAGTGGCGGTGAGGATGGTCATGTGAGTGAAGATTGACGGGGAGAGGAAGTAGATTTGAAGGGGTATGGTGAGGTGAGGGAGTGGGTAAGGATGAGTGTTGAATTGTTTAAATCAATACCCGGAAATAAATCCCGAATACGCGAATTTTGAATTCCGAAATTACTTCTCGAATGTTAGTTTTTCCGAATCCCGCTTCCTCAATCGATTAAATTTTTAAAACCGAAAAGGACATCGTCATCCGATAATTATTTTAAAGGCATGTAATAGGTGAGAGTTATCCCTTGTGATGAAACAACGGAGAGAGCCTTGACCGACGAAGAGCTAGAGGAGAGGGCCATGGAGGCCCAAATGGATGAGCTTTTGGAAATTTGGCACCAAGCCGACAACGAAGAGGAGCCTGGCAAAGCACTTGATGTCGACACAACCCAGTCGATGTCGAGTACACTGGAGCCAAATCGAGTGCCAGAAGCTATGTATGGGGTCGACGCAAAAAGACAACTCGAGATCGACCAGGGCCAGTGGATATCGACTAGGCCCACTCGAGATCGACTCCCCCTACTCGACCTGCCTCTATCGACTGCACATTCAGAAAAGAAGGAACTCGATGTCGACCCCCTTACTCGATGTCGAGTGACCCCTCAGAGCAAAACGGAGTCGAAGGTAAGTCCAGGTAAAGATCCTCCACCCTTAGAATTAAATTCTAATATCTCTATGAAGCGAGTATCCTTGTTTGTATGCCTTACTAACATAATAGGTAAGCCAATAAGCGAATACAAGGTGGGAGACAAGGTGCTTATGGAGCAATGCAACGCCCTGAGATTCAAAAGAAAGGATGGAAGGAAGGGAGCACTAATGACGATCTATAAAGTCTATCCAACAAAGTTGAAACTCAAAGAGAAGAAAGGGATAGTGTTCAAAATAGAGCTCGAAGGCCCTGAAGAGGACATGAGAGTGATATGGTCCCTACATGTGCCACCTTGGATAGAAGCGAGGAAGAAGTCGGCCTAGCGACTATAAAATCTAGAGCTTGTACCTAAACCTTTTAAATTTCGGCTTATATGGTTTTTAGGTTTCAAATTTTGGGTTTTGGATTCTGAAACTTTGATATATCGTGGCTTTATCTATTATGCACTAACAAGAATTTCAGGTTACAAAGTAAAAGGAACGACGAAGAAGAAAAGAAGCTCTTGCAGAGGCACTTGAAATGAACCAGGCCAGTCGAAATTGACTGCCAAGGCTCGAGCCACTTCCTGGAGTTGACATCGATGACTCGTGAAGCAAACACTGCACTTGCTATCGAGTAGGTCTCTCGATATCGACCTTACCTGGTAACCCTCGACTTCAACTTCTTCCTCGACATAGACGGATCTAGTCGACATCGACCACATGATTCAACATCGACTACTGGCATCGACCTAACCTGAAATCGACCTAAATCCTTAGGGTTGCTCTGTGAGTTTCTCTCTCCACCTTTTTTTTTCTTTTAATACAGTGAGGACACTGTATATTTTAAGTATGGGGTGGGGATGAAACATGTCTTATGGTCACAACTTGGCTTTCTTTTATTCGCATTGCATTCATGTTTAAGTTTATGTTCTTAGGTTTTTTTAATTTTATAAAAGTACAAAATCCAAAAAATATATATATTAGAAAATGTCAAAAAGAAAGAAAAAAATGCATATCTACCTTTTAAAGTTTGTTTTTAAACCCTACTTAGATGTCCTATAATGAGAACTCAATAGCTGACTTGATCATGTAAATCCTATGACATATTTGGATGGTTTAGCCTAAGTCCTTACAAATGGTTGTTATGTAGATTGTGAACTTGTGATGAAATTGAGCACATATGATCCTAGGCTAAAAAGCAAAATCCAACAAAAATTGTCCTTGTGAGAATTTTGGCCTATAGGGAGAACATTAAAAATCCCTCTGCTTTCTTGCGTGTATTTACTCTTCCTATGCATCTTTAAATGTTGTGATAGTTATTCAAAGCCAATACATATATATGTTTATGTTTATGAGAATTAAATGATGGAGGCATATTTGAAGCCATTTTTTATCCTCTCTTTACCTACCCTGCATTATCTCTGCTTGAAGCCAGAACATTAGCCTGAGCCTTATATTGCAAACTCCACAAAATTATCCCTGGCCGAATTGAGCCTGATCCCCATTTGGGAATTGAGACTTAGAATGGTTATAATAATGCATTGTGGAAAGAAACTGCATATTGTTTAGTTTTGAGCAAGGAAAATTTATGGGTTGGTATATATTTGCATCTTGTCACATATTGTAAAAGGATTTTTGGCTCACCATATAAATGCACATATTACTTATTTAATTTTCGTAAAAAAAAAAGGAAAAAAAGTTATATTATATTAGTGCATGAGCCAATTATTCCTTAGTTCTTTTATTTCTTACAAGATTTATATTTTTGAGAGCATATTAGGGTTTGAAAGAAAGGTTGATGAGCATTATGGAAATTAAGTTTGGTTGTACATTATTCTAGGATATATGGTTTGGATGAGTTGTGTTAAAGTTTAGGAGTCTTGATTCCCAAATTTTATAAGCACCACATAGCCAAACAATTTCATATCCTTTATTTCCTACCAAGCCCCATTACAACCCCGCCAAATGGAGTCTTCTTTGAAGTCTTCCATTGAGCGAAAGTCCTCCTGATGGTTCTTGTTGCATTTACATAATTGAGTTGAGAGTTGATCTTCATAGCCTAAACACATGAGATTTGAGTGCAAACACATTATCCCTGTGAGGTTGGATTAAAATTGCATATGCCTATGGATCGCTCACATATGTGTGATGAAGTTAAATTTGCTTGCTTTGCTTTGCTGCCACTTATGATGTTGCTTTTGACAAGGGCGAAGACTTGAAGGGTGTGTTGTAGGTGTTGGTTATTGCTTGGTTATTGCTTGATGACAAGCAAGTCTAAGTATGTGATGTTTTGATATGCATAATTAGAGTCCTTTTATTTGCATAGTTTGACTTCATATTTCATTTGATTCCTAAAGTAAAGGTTAAAAATAATGTAAATTTGTGTAGAATGAGCTAACGTGCAAGAAATAGAGTCTGCACAAGTTTTGGTCTAAATATGCAGGAATTGGAGCGGAATCAGAGTCAAAACGAAGAAGCTAAGTGAAGCAGAAAGGAGGTCGATTTCGACCGATCTAGTCGATATCGACTGAGGAACTCGACGTGGACCCTGAGCATCGAGACAGACCACAGAGAATCACTGAAGGGCACTTGACATCGAGTGAAGGTGTCGACATCGACATGACTTCAGAGATCGAGTGAAATGAAGAATTGTCAAGCCGAAACAAAGACCTCGATATCGACTCACCTGGTTGATATCGAGTGGAAATCGACACGGTTTGCACGCGCTTTTTGAGATGCGGATTTGGAGATCTATCAATTGGCCACAGTTTTATCTTCTATTTAGATTATGTCTTAGGGTTGTTGCCTTTTTACCCTAAGATATTTATTAATTAATTAGTTATTTACTTTAATAAAGATTTATCCTACTTGTTTGGGACAAAATTTTAGATAGAATTTTAGTAGAATTAGAACTACTTTCCTTGGCTAGCAAGGATTAGTAGGCTATAAATAAAGCCCTAGGGGCTGGTCTTTTATGAATTCCATCATACAACAACAATAGCTAGAGAAGTAGAGAGTCGAGAGAAGCTTTAGGGTTTGGCGTTTGCGAAAGCTGGCGTTGAGTTGTAAAGCTTTGAAGGTTTAGTTAATGCAAGTTTTCTTCTTTACATCAGTGGTGTTTAATGCGATGAAGAGCGAGTAGTCATCCTACTTCTAGGGTCGGGGTGAGCCCGACGGTAGCCATGTAAGTACGCTTTATTCTCTATTTGATTATGCGATCTCTTCTTCTACCCCACACTCGATCCTTTATGCAAGTTTAGGATCATTCCTTATTTACCTTATATGAAGCGAAAATGGATTATAGATGTGAATTTGGTTAGTAATTAGGTTTTGCCTGCGAAAGTTGACCAAACCCTAATAATGAAAAGGTAGCAACAATTAGGTTTTTATGCGAAAGCCTCTATATTCCTAATTGGTGATGAGAAAAGCTTAATCTTTTATGTGAATTAAGTCATAATACATGCATGGTTATCATCGTGGTAAATCCCTATCCTAGGAGCTTTTTAGTTTATTGAAGAAAAACCCAAAAATATGTTGCCTTTACTTTATTTCTTTATAATCTCTTTATTTTTCTGCACTTGCACCTTCAATGAACGACTCGACCTATATAGTCGATATCGACCACCACATCGAGCAAACCCTACGCCGACGATCTTTTGAGTCGATATGAACTACTGACTTACTCGATTTCGACCTCTTTAGTCGATATCGAGTGCTTCTGTTGTTTACCCTTCTCTGCAGACGCGCTCTTCACAGATCGACGTCACTCACTAGGAATTGACTGCCCCTGTCGATATCGACTACCCAACTCAATATCGAGGCTACTAGTCAACTTGCGCAGAAACTTTAAATACTATCCAGGCATCGCTGACCCGCCTCCTTGTGGATCGATCCTGATTCCCTTCCACTACAGTGGGAGGAAGTCTTGTAATTTATTTGCATAGACAAGGTTTTGGTTTGATATTTATCTTTTATTTATTAGACTTTATTTCCTCCTACACCAACTGTGATATGATGTGATTATATGTTGAATCATGTTTTATGTTAAGATATTAAATTGATGAGATTTAAATAGCTTTGAGAAACTTTAGAATCGATTTACTTGAGTTGACTTGGTGAATTTGATTAATGCGCTTACTTGAGCTCTTATGTGAGTTATGACATGAATATGTGTATAGGAATATGAATAAGATGATATGATATGTCATGTGATGATATATGTTGAGATGATGATGATAATATGGACAAGATGTGATGATGAGTTCTATGACTATGTGAAGCTTACGTGTGTGATATTAGTTATGCTTTGTGTAACTTAGACATAGACTTATCTTTATGTCCATTCATATATGCTAGGTGATTTGTGAGCATTTGGCTATTGTCTCTATTGTTGCTTTGCTTTGCTGTTCGGCAATTCCAGGTAAGTTCCCTAGGGAGCTTACTCAGGTTGGACTCTCATGCCTGTTGTTGCATTTTATGTTAGGTGTTGCATATGCATAAAAAGCATGATCATGTAGTATCCTGTTTAGGTTGCACTAATTAAATGAGAATTTGTTTACTTTGTGCGTTTGAAAAGAGAACGGTCGTGATTTGTGAGTCGTAGAGTCTTTGCTAGGGTCATAGGACAGCCCAACACCTTCGGGTTGTCCTGATAGAGTTGTGAGGGCACAGCCTGATCCCATTCATACCTATGTACTCCGACCTCGATGTTAGGTGCGGACGATACATTACATAGACCCCACTCACCCTATGTACTCCGACCTTGATGTTAGGTACAGACGGTGCGTTACATAAAAGCTATGTACTCCGACCTCGATGTTAGGTGCAGGCGGTGCGTTACATAGATCATATGTACTCCGACCTCGATGTTAGGTGCGGACGTTACGTTACTTATGCCTCGCCCCGATTGAGGCGAGGGTCCCACGAGCGAGAGTCGGGACATGCCGCTTAGCATTCTATCTGGGCCCATTTAATGCATTTCTATATATATGAAATGTTAGCATGCTTTGTGTGTTTAATTCTCGTACTGCATTAGAGCATCTTTATTAGGTATAGCACATACTATGTGCTATTCCGATTGCTCGATGCCTATGTGGCGGGGTTTCCCTTTTAGCGATTTTTGGACTGCGAGATTGACTTCCAAACCTATCATCTTGGATGTTTCAATACTCGTATTTCTCATGTTTTTGGTTTTGTCCCGGCTCTACCGTGGCAAGTTGTACGTTGATTTTTGTTTTGACCTGCTTGAACTTCAAAGGATTTCGAGCGACTTAGTCAGCTAGGACAGGTTTTGGGAACCCAGCAGCCCTTGCGTATTTTGGGGTTCGAAATCCCCACTTTAAAATGTTCTCATTTGAGGTTTTAAAACCTCGACCCGTACCTGGATTGCAAGATCCGAATGAAGGTATCCAACCTTCAAAACGTAACCTGAATATTTATATTTGGGTCGTTATAGCCGTGACTTGACAGTTGACCTATTGAAGATCTTGGTTGTCCACATTTTGTGACTTCCTCCACAATTCCACAACATGATAGGAATTCTCTTAAATAGGGGTCATGGATCGCACCGACGTACGATGGGTCGGTCCTCATACCACTTCACTTCAGCCACATCCGGTGATAGCACCGCATGTGTACACGGTGGGTATAGGACGTTGGGACATTTCACCGCATAAAGTTTGCACGGTGGGTTTGTGATAGCCCAAAGGAATGGGCTGCCCCTTCCTTTGAAAATTTTATGTAAGTATGATTCTGTTAGATTGGATGAGGGATACCTCGTTCAACTTGTCAACGACCCCATGATTTCTAATTGTTTGCAGGAAATCCTGGGGCGATGACATGTTGATCAAGACATCACTCCTGGACAAATTAATATCTGATAGGAACTCGTAATGTTGTTCTTTTCATAAGAACTACAACTCAAGCAACATGCCAAAGGTTACACGATAATAATGAAATAACTGTCACAATCATGTGACTTTGGCATGTCGCTCGTGTAATAGCTCTTACCGTTTGAATATGGAAACGTGGTTACGGGACTGATGCGGGACCATCCAAGACACCTACGGACACACCTATAACACTTGGGGATGGACCTATGATTCGAGCTCGTGAGAATGATGTCATCATCAAGAGGAAGAAGAAGGCTCCACCATGGGAGAAGGTCCAAAGGTGCAAGCTTGATCCTCTTGACGTTTTTAGATTCGTTCAGCAGTTTGACAGCTTTTCGACGTCTCAGTAAAATGGGTCGTTCGGAGTCTGTATTTATCAGATTGGGTCGTGCCATATATTGTTGGAACGAGGACGAAGAGATCTACAACTTTTCTGTTGAAGGTTTTTCCAGATTCGACCTAGAGATTGGCCGACAATCACATTCTTTGAAGCTGTCACTGTTTTAGACGGAAATCAACTAAGTGTTGGAACTTCCTTTTGTACTATTTTTAGAGACCTTCTTTACTTAAGTTATTTTAGGTAATTTAGGGGTTATTTTAATTACACTTTTATTTATTATTTTTATTCCTAGAAACTCAGCCCTAGGGTTAATATAAACACACGGCTGATCTCCATTGTAAAAACTCAGACATCTCTCTTTTATGAAAAATCTCAGTTTTGTGTGAAACACAACGAGTGAAAGTCAATCGATTCGAAGCGTGGCTCATCAATTGCCAAATTGGTATTGATCTCAGCTTGGTTTGCTTTGCGTTCATTAACTTTGCAAGACTTGGTGATCCTAGTATCCACGAGCCCCTTCCTTGTGCCACCAAGTTGTCCGCTTGGTTGTGTAAGGTTGTAGAGGCGGGTTGTGTAGTCATTGGTGATTGGTTCCTACCCTCTACGGAGGTCTGGGGTCTTCATCTCGTTCTACATAGATCGACTCGGTCCTTATCGGTCGTGTCTTTATTCAATTTCGAGTCTTTATTGCCTTTTAATCGAGTCTTGCTGCGTTTTGTCCTTGTTCTTGAGTCGACGTCGAGTCCCTTTGAGGTTCTTGAAGTTTCTTGCTGCGTTCTTTGCATTCTTGGACGTTCTTGTTTGTTTCTTTGAGTTTCTTGTTTGATTGTCGAAGATCGGGCCATTCTATGGCTTACCCCGTATCAAATTGGCATCAGAGCTTTGGTTTCCGACATCAAACTTGTGTCTTTTATTTTCATAAACACAAAAACCCCACAAAAATAGAGTCTTTGTTAAAGTTTGGTCTTTTACTTCTTAAATCTTGAATTATGATTGCAACTAACCTTTTCTTGTTTGTGATTGTTGTGGTTGCTAGCCCTAAACACAAGAGCCAGCCGAGACCTTCACAAAGTGTGGTCGATATCACCTATTGGAGTAGTCGACGCCGACTTCCCCAACACCCTAGCTAGTCGGCCACCACCTTTGCTTCACAAGAAAACCCTAGTTTGTTATTTTCTATCTTTTGATCTATCTTGTTCTATCTATATTTGCCTATTCAATTTCTGAATTTTTGATAGATATAGTCACCTTTTATCTATCTTAGATTATAAAGGCATAGATAGAACCCTAATTACCCAATTTAGCCAATCCACACCTATTATATCTTCTTAGGGCTGAATTTTGTTTTATTCACTTAGTTTTCCTTATTTTCGAAATTCCCTTCATATTTTCGAAAGTCCCTTCATATTTTCTGTAATTTCTTGCATTAGGTTAAAAAAAAAGAGTCAGTTCAAAAAAAAGTCAGAAAAAAAAGAGACATTCAAAGGTTTGGACCTAGGAGGATAAAATTCACTAGGGGAAAAAGTAAGTAAAAAAAAATAAAGAAGTTGTTTGATTTGATCTAGTGCAAGAAAGCTTCAAGGGATCATCTTGATAAATTCCAGCAGCCCTAGACCAATCCATATTACCTCCTAAACACAACCTTGAAACCCTACCCTTGCAACTACAACATCCTTACTAAGGGTTTAAATCAAAAAGAGGTAAATTTCCAAATTGTCTCCTTTATTTCTTTTTCTTTTCCACAAAATCGGTCCTTAGTTTTGTTTATATTGCTTGTGTCGAGAACTTCTCCCATTGTCGAGTTCTCTCTTTGTCATATCGAGTGCGATTTTGTGCGTGTCGAGTGTTGCAGACCTACGTCGAGTACTCCCTTTGCTTTTGTCGATTGCTCTTGACCCTTTGTCGAGTGCATCTTGGTGTTTTCATTCATTCTCTTTAATCTCTCATATACATACCTTGTATTACTAGGTTTTAGCTTGAGTGTTGATTTGCCCAAGGCGGATTGAAACAACAAGCGTGACATACCAATTAGAGAGGGAGTGTGAGGGAAACACTTGCGAGCTTGTTTTATAATTTTCTACTAACTTTTACATAGTTCTTTGTTTGTCTTTATTTGCAATGTCTAATAACCAGGGCAACAACGGTAACCATGGTAACAACAGCGCCAAATATATTTTCAGTACCTCGACCACACTACCTCCTGAGGTATTAAACATGTACAATGCCATCATGGAGAACTTGGCTAAGATAGATAAAAGCTTGACGGCAATAGAGCTTAAGCATTTTGGCTCTAACATGGTGCCCGGACAAGGAGTCCCACCTAGAGATGTAGTGCCATCTAATGAAAGGGAAGAAACTCATCCTATTCCTCCTAATAATCCTAACCCCTCTACTCTTAGATCTATGTACATTGCTTGCTTTATATCCCAAGGTAGAGGACATGTTATGAAAGATTGCCCAAATAAGAAGACTCTCATGATTAATCACCTATGCGAATATGAATCTGAAAATTCTAGTGATAAACATGATGAGCATGTTAATAATGATCAAGATCATAATTTACTTGCCTATGACGATAATGTTTGCATTGAATATGAGCATGATGATTCTTTGATTGATAGTAAAGTTTTAAGTGTTCAACCTATGCCTTGTGATGATAATCAAAGAGAAGATTTGTGTCATACTAAATGCTTAGAAAAAGGCGAAATTTGTAATATGATCATTGATGTTGAAAATAGTTGTAATATTGCTAGCCTTGAAATGACTGAAAATCCAGCCTTGAAAAAGGAAGAAAACTGGCTAGCCTTTGATGGAAACATAAGGATAAATGAACAAGCTAAAGTGCATATTAAGTTAGAACATTATGAAGATGATATGAAATATGAATTGTGCACTAATCAAGTTTCTTTTCTTGGTTTTGTAGTGAGCTCTAATGGGCTACAAGTTGACGAAGCCAAGATCAAAGCAATCCCGGAGTGGCCAACCCCTACAACAATCGGTCTTGAGAGGAGTTTCTATGGACATGTGGTATTCAACCCTGGAGGCCATGGTGTGAGCGCTCCATTTAATGTCGTGGATCTTATCCCCAATCTTGCCATGCCTGATACCTTGGATTCGTGGACGAATCCTTTTCAAGAAAGGGAGATTGATGCGGGACCATCCAAGACACCTACGGAAACACCTATAACACTTGGGGATGGACCTATGATTCGAGCTCGTGAGAATGATGTCATACTCAAGATGAAGAAGAAGCCTCCACCATGGGAGAAGGTCCAAAGGTGCAAGCTTGATCCTCTTGACGTTTTTAGATTCGTTCAGCAGTTTGACAGCTTTTCGACGTCTCAGTAAAATAGGTCATTCGGAGTCCGTATTTATTGAATTGGGTCGTGCCATACCTTGTTGGAACGAGGACGAAGAGATCTACAACTTTTCTGTTGAAGATTTTTCCAGATTCAACCTAGAGATTGGCCGAAAATCACATTCTTTGAAGCTGTCACTGTTTTAGACGGAAATTAACTAAGTGTTGGAACTTCCTTTTGTACTATTTTTAGAGACCTTCTTTACTTAAGTTATTTTAGGTAATTTAGGGGTTATTTTAATTACATTTTTATTTATTATTTTTATTCCTAGAAACTCAGCCCTAGGGTTAATATAAACACACGGCTGATCTCCATTGTAAAAACACAGACATCTCTCTTTTATAAAAAATCTCAGTTTTGTGTGAAACACAACGAGTGAAAGTCAATCGATTCGAAGCGTGGCTCATCGATTGCAAAATTGGTATTGATCTCAGCTTGGTTTGCTTTGCGTTCATCAACTTCGCAAGACTTGGTGATCCTGGTATCCACGAGCCCCCTCTTGTGCCTCCAAGTTGTCCGCTTGGTTGGGTAAGGTTGTAGAGGCGGGTTGTGTAGTCGTTGGTGCTTGGTTCCTACCCTCTACGGAGGCCTGGGGTCTTCATCTCGTTCTACATAGATCGACTCAGTCCTTATCGGTCGTGTCTTTATTCAATTTCGAGTCTTTATTGCCCTTTAATCGAGTCTTGCTGCGTTTCGTCCTTGTTCTTGAGTCGACGTCGAGTCCCTTTGAGGTTCTTGAAGTTTCTTGCTGCGTTCTTTACATTCTTGGATGTTCTTGTTTGTTTCTTTGAGTTTCTTGTTTGATTGTCGAAGATCGGGCCATCCTACGGCTTACCCCGTATCAAGGACTCTATATATAGAGGACTCCACTGCCTGATGAGATGGTGACCTTGACCAACCGTCGCACATGGGGGTGCGGACCGTTGATGTTAGCGGTGGATCACCGTCATGAAATACGATGCCATTCAACATATTTCAATTGGGAAGGATACCCTACTAAAAACAAACAATCTTTTGAGTCTAATTTAAAATTTGGCTAATACATTTTAATTAAGTATATTTTTTTTTTCTAAAATGAGAATCTTATCCTATTCCCGAAAAACCGTTTTAGTATCTATATACCTTTAAAAATTGTGTTCCAAGGCCCCTTAATAGCTCTCATTAAAGACATTCTCATTTTTTAATCCTTTTCTTTTCCTTTAATTTTATTAATGTATTCACAAATACTTTATTATATAATCTTACTAACTTATGAGAATTTAATTATATTTTTCTAAATTTCTATGCTCAATAATAATGACCTCATTCACATCATTTTAAACCCCAATATATTTATGAAATTCATATCATCGAATAACATATATTCATATCAAAATCAATTAATCCTTAATCTTTTATATCTGTACCTATCAAAACATCTTTATGATCCCAATTTATGGATTTTTTTTTGTTGAAACCGAATATTAAAAGTCAATTTTATCGATATATTTTGTTAGTTTTAGAATCCTTAATGGATTTTAACATAATTAATAAATTAATTTTAAATTTCGCCTAACAATTTCTAAAATGTAGTTATATATGTAATAAAACATATAAGTTAATCCAAATTTAGCATGGATAATAATTTATTACTTTTTATGTCACTTTTTTATGCTCCGTATTTCTTATCTCCTAATTAAAACATGGTGAAAATGAATTAAAAAAATATTTTACTTTTGGTACCAATATATATCATGATTATCACCATATATCATTTATCATATATTATTATGGAGTAATTACTTGCAACCATTAATATAAATTATTATTCATGCTAAATTCAAGACTCCAATGGCCACTAATTTGGACACTTTGAAGCGATATGAAACGATGAAAGAAAAAAAAAACGGCTAATTAACTTCAATTTTATTTAATTGATTGCCATAAATTCAATGACCACTGTTACAAGCTCATCGGCTACTCGATATATATATATATATATATATATATATATATATATATATATATATATATATATATATATATATGATCAATGAAAAAGGGTAGGGGGTCGAGTCTTCCGTAAATTTCTTAAAAGTTAAAAACCAAAATAAAAAATAGAAGAACGAGAGCTCATAAAAAAACCTGGGAAGCTAGGAAAGGAAAAACTCAAAGATCTTTTTTTTTGCCTTTTGGAGTCTACTTATTTATCTATACTTAATCAATTAGATTAGAGTGAGTCAATACTCGGTACGTATATACTCTCTTTTTAGATGAATTTATTTTATATGCCAACAAAATGCTTTGAAATTCATTTTTAATTGATATAATTAAGGTACATTCCTGTAGTCTTTAATTTATTAAAAAACATAATTAATTTATTAAAAAATCAAAGGAGAGCTAAATAAGAAATTAAAATTAAGAGTTTGGAATGGGAATGGTTGATTTTTTAAAAAGGCTATCAACATAATTACTTCAAATGGATAAGAAATGTGATTTTAGTATTACTAGCTACTTTGACAAGTCTTTAAATTTTCAAACTCCAATAGCTAGGAAAAGAGGTGAAGAAACATATCACTAACACTAAACTGATGGTGAGCCCGAATCAGTCATCGTAAGCCTTGAAGATGAAAATCAAGACACTTAGTGAAGAAACTCATAAATACATTGTATTGACCGACTCAATCCAATTGAACAATAGTCACGTATTATTATGTGTGTACTTTTTCAAGATTCATCTATATACAAAAAATAGGATGGTATAATAAATGATTAAAAGTCTTAACAAGATTTCATTATACGTTTTTTCAAAATAAAAAAAAAACTCAAACTCACTCCATTCTATACACAATTAATTTTGATTCAATATTTATGATTAAATTATATATTAAATTTCATGTAAGTATAAGATATCAAACTAGGACATAAACTATACCATAATATGTCACTGACAATCAAAAATAACATTAATTCTTCAAAAATAAAATATTGAACATAAAAAAATAGGGTTTTATTTTGAAATTGCACCTTATATAATAGAGTACATGTTTTTTTAACAAAACACCTTTTATTTAAAAAAACCAAAAAAACTTAAATAAATAATTTATTCAATCGAAACACCAACCTCTATTTTTCAGTTAAATATTTCAATTTTTTAAAGATATTTTATGTCAAAAAGACTATAACCAAAATGTTTTTATTTAACTAATTTTTTGAAAAAACACCATATATAATAACTTTACTAAACAAAACAATTTCAAATTGATTATTTAATTAATAAAAATATTTTATATAATATAATCCAACTCCTTTTAAAAAAGACTACAAAGACAAGTTGTTAAGAAAAAATTTATTATATACAATTCCTTTTTTAAAATAAATGTTAGTTAAATAAGAGCATTTCGATTATAGATTAAAAAATATCACTGAAAACTTGAAATTTTAGTTGTAAAATAAAATTTGGTGCTTCAATTGATCGAATACCTTATATTATATAAGGTATTTTTGTTTTTAAAAAAATTAAAAGGTGTTTTTTATTAAAAAAATATTTTACAAGGTGTCTTCTTGAAAAAACCCATAAACATATAAAGATTTAATAAATAACTTAAACCAAATGATAAAGTATATAAAACCAAGATTTTCTATTTGTACACATATACTGTTTAGATTAGTCAATGAGATGATATAAAATAAGCTCTTAAATAGACTTATAAAATAGCAAAACTTATATTTACGTCCCATGCCTTGGCTAGTTGTCTTAGAATTATTTTCTTAATTACAACGAAATTAATTTTATTGCGGTAGAAAGAGTATTTTTTTTTTATGGAAGAGTATTAAAAGAAAGAGTATTAAAAGAAACATATTTAAAAGAAACGGCTGGGCAGATCACGTATAAGGAAAGTAATCCTCATAGTTCCTGTGATATTTTCCGCAATCTGGAAGAATATATTTCGGTTGCCTCAAAAATAAAAAAAAATCATACAACGGCTATATAATATTTGACCGCGTCTCCTCCGCTTCGCTCCTCCACGAACCCTAATCTTCAACGTTTATAAATGAGTGTTCGCACCCACAATTTTTTATCTCGCACGCTCTCTCCCTTTCTCTGATATCTCCGAGCATCTCGCACACCTGATCGATGGCCTCAGTTTCAGGTATCCAATTTGTTTGTTTGGATTTCAATTACGGTAATTACTTTCGATTGACTTTTGTTGCTCAGATATTCGCTTCTACTTCGACAAAAACCGGCTGCTTGTGTTTTGTTTGGATCGATCTTTGCTTTGCACTTGATTGGATTCAAATCGGATGAATTTTGTTGTTGTCATTCATGAATTCCACTATTTCAGTTGTTGGATTGTTCAATTTTACTCGGTTGCTTTGGTGTTCGCTTTGATTCAGCGAAATATGGATTCTTTTTGGGTTATGAGAGGTGTTGATAGGTTTGTGATTTCCATTTTGAGATTGATTTCTTGATTGATCACAGACATTCCGAAGAAGAAAACAAAGGGCAGAAGGAAAATTCTCATGGAGAGGATTCAAGATAGGTGCAAGAGACACGTCGCCTTCTCGAGGAGGCGCACTGGCCTGTTCAAGAAGGCCAGAGAACTATCCTCTCTTTGCGGATCAGAGGTGGCTGTCATCGTCTTCTCTGAGGCCGGGAAGTCCTTCACCTACGGCTGGCCCAGTGCCGATTCTGTCATACACCGGTACCTCCTTGGCCGTCCTTCATCCCCTCCGGTTCTCCCTTCGTCTCACGCGGTTGCACCTGCAAACACATCCACTGATATGGCTGCACCGAGCCACACTTTGATAGACTATTTCAAGCCTACTGACATGGCTCCACCGAGCAGCACTTTGATCGACTATTTCAACTCTCCGTCTCCAGGTACCCAATCTACCGACGTGGCTGCACCTAGCAACACTTCCCTTGACACCATGGAAACCGACGTGAACACTAGTTTGCGGATGATGTGAACTCTCGTGTGTTTAGTAGCAAACTAGTGCTTGGTTGTTCTTAGGTTATATTTGTGGAGAGTGTTTGATCCATTAGTACTCTTGAACAATTAGTGTACAAGTATCTTTTGGTACTTGGAACTTAGAACTGTATTAGCAAACTAATACAGTTTTTTTTTCTTCCTAATACAACTTATAACGGATGTTAATTTGAGAATCACATATGATATTCACACTTACTAATTATAAAGTAAGGGTGTACATTACAAAAAATCTCCGTATTCAAATATAGGACATTTGACTTTTTGACATATTTTTTTTAAGAAGTTAAAAACGCTATAAAATATTATTTTTTTAAAAATATTTTTTCAAGATATTCATACTTTAGTAATGATTATGAAATTTTGTTTAACACAAATAATAATAAAACTTGATATTTTGTAGAGTTTTAAGTGACTTTTTAAAAAATGTATCAAAAAAGCAAACGACTTATATTTTAAGACAAAGGGATTACTAATTATAAAGTGACGGTCGTGAATCCTGTGATCAGGAACCTACAGAAAAGTAACAAACTTTTTTTGTAAAGCGTTAGTGGGATGTAGGCCAAACAAATTTATCTTAGAAGTGTTGGACCACGATGATGTGGTATGGAGACCACTAATGAGAATTGTACGTATTTGCCCTTGACAAAGATGTAGATCAAACACGTACGGAGTAACGTTTCCCCAAGGGTTTCACCGCTTTGTCCCACAATTGCACTTGAGGGAGAGAATTTGGAATATAACAGGTAATCGGAATGCGCAATGGGTAGCGAGCAACAAGAGAGATGTGGAAAATTGTATTCTCAATGCTTCAAAAATACAGGTGCAATATAAGTTGGAATATAACAGGTACTTGGACGCATTTTGGAGCTTACGGAAAGTCATGAAGACATTAGAGAATCTAAGGAAGAGCAAAAGTGTCGAAATGAGGAGAAACCCTGATGCAATGCAAATGGTGATGATTCCTGGTGACATTAAGGACAACGTTAAGGTGGCCTTTGATGGTCCGATCACTCGTGCAAAGGCCAAGAAGATGCAAAATGCTAACAAGGCGCTTATCATTTGTTGCCAAGGAGCTATGGAGCAAGGATTCAAGCCACCTTGGGTCGCTTTGCCCAAAACCAGACCACCAGTCCAAGAATTGAGCTTGCGACCTCAGACCAAGCTAATGAAGGCGAGGCCCGATCCACCATGAGGCCGATTTCGTGCCTACTCTTAGGGCTGGTGGGAATTTTCAGAATTTTACCTATTTTTATTGTATTTATGTCATATTAGATAAATAAGGTAAAAAGGAAAGTCTATCTACTTAGATTCTTCCTTAACCACTAAGGTTTGACTTTTCAAACTAAATCTAGGGTTTTAATCAATTATTATTATTATTATTCAGCCATGCTGATCTTTGCAAGGTGAGGATGGCTTATCAATTTCTATTTAACGTACGTTCGAGTCTTTAGGAAAAGTCAGATTGAAATATAGAATTGAGGAAACTCTTTGGCTAAAGGGTTCTTCAATCTTCAATCCAAATACATTGCTTTATACATTCAGATTATTGTTCTTCATCATCCATACAATTACCTTTCGAAACCCTAACCTCAAACACAACCCAAGAATACAAACACAAAATCTGCAGAAAATCGTCGCTGAAACAAAGGACGAGCGGTCGCAGAAGGAGAGAAACCCTGTTGCTGAACCCTCACACCAGCACAGGCGGCGGCCGCCCCTGCCTTTCCAGCGGCCGCTGCCATCCCGCAGCATTCCCGCTGCATTCAGGCGCTCCGTCGCTTTCCCTTGCCTTTCTGTCGTTATTCCCTGTTTCCAAATTGCTGAATTTTGTCTAAGTTTAAAACTGTCGCTAAAATCATAATATTAATTACTTGTTAATTTGTTCCAATCAGGAGATATCAAAGAGCATTGCAAGATCGGGCAAATATACGGCGTGGTTCTTGATCTTGAGCCCACACGCGAAGGATCGGGTATCCCAAACGTATCAAACCCCCTATGTTTGCACTTTGTCATAACAAATCAAGTTCCGACATCTTAATGATACTTTTGGTCCTCAAAAATAGCTTTTCAACGCTTATTCATATGCATCAATCGGACAAACGAGGACCCTAGAAAGTGTGTTACAAGACGGAGCTGAAAAAATTGAAAATAGGTCGTTACCGATCCTAGGTGTATAGGTACCGATCCACTACTGGAAAGCAGAATTGAAGATGAGATCCCTGTAAACACATTTGTAAAGATCGGGATTTTTAAATATTATTTTTGTAATTATAGATTCTATTTCAATTTAAAATTCATTTGATCTATAAGCCTCTGAAAATTTCTAAATATTTCCGTCCTCGAGCAAAAGAGTTATTTAAATCATTTCAAACAAATTCCGGCATAAACTTGTTACTCAAATTTGAAAACGAGATTATTCAACCTTATTTTCCGAGGTTTGGAAATATTTGAGCTTTGGTTATTAAATTCGCATTCGAGTAATTATTTTAAATCGCGTCGGGTTAAGGTCGGAAGCGGATTCCAGATTTAATTCCGGGTATTTAATTTGACTTTCTTCCACAATTAATACCCATCACATCACTCTTTTTCCCATTAGTAACCATCCCGCCTCAGCCCATCTAATCCCCTACAGTAGCCACCCTAACCCCCCCTATTTCAACAACAAGTCCAGAAACCCAATCTTGTACTCTTTCTTTCTTTAACCTTGATTCAAATACACACACCAACACCATTTCCTTCTATTTTGCTCAGAGGCACAAGCTCCCAACCCCCCTCCTTCTACCCTTGTTCAAGCAACCCACACAAAAGCACCCCTTTTGTCTTCTTTGAATATCGCAGCCACAAACACCCACCACTACACCTTCTTTCCACTTCCACCAGCTCCTCGTCGCCCACTCCTCAGCCTGGAAGCCATAGCCACGAGCACCTCATCCCCCACCCTCTTCTCTATCCAAGCCTCCCGCAAACACACATCCATTCCTCTGTTTTCTTTTCAAATGAAGCCGCTTCACCCCAGCTCCCCGTCGACGCCAACTTCTGATGACGCCAGCACCACCCCGGCGAAGCGACAACCCCGTACATTGCAGATCGAGGTGGGTCGAGCGCGAATCGAGCCTCCGAACAAGCCTCGACGAGTCGATGAAGCTGCCCCGACCCTCAATGAGCCCTCTCCCTTTCCACTTTCTTTTACAAGTCTTTATGAGGTCGTTTTCGTTTTATCCGGGGTCTCCGAGAGTGGGAGAATGAAGTCAAGAGAGAGAGTATCGCTGAGTGAGAGCGAGAGGGTGAGGGCGGTGAATTGTGAGGTCGAGTAGAGTGCGGGAGCTGGGCGAGTGAGAGGTAGAGAAGGAAGGTTGGGCGAACCAAGGGTGATGAACCAGGCGGTGACGAGGGAGGGGTCGGGTGAGGCTGCGGGCGAGGGCGATCGGAGCACAGCGGGAGCGGGAGATCCGGAGGAAGGAGATGAGGAGTGGGGCCCGCCCTTTTCTTTTGTTTTATTTATTTATCTCGAAAAAAAAGAAAATCTGATAGAAGGGAGAGAGGTTGGGCTGGGCTTTTGGGGCCAGAAATCTTGAAGGGATTGGGCCTGTTTTAAATTGCAGAAAACTCAAATGGGTTTGGGCGGGGTTTTTATTTTCGTAAATGGGTAATGGGTTTAATTGGGTTTGTTTGGTTCGGTTTTAAAATAAAGGGGTCCGGTTTGGGTTTAAAGGGTTTGGGTCCGGGTTTGTGTTTTGTTTGTTTATTCATTTATTTAATTTTTATTTAATTTATTCTGATTTAATTAATTATTTCTGATTTAATTACTATTTAATTAAGTATTTTTCAAATATTTATTCATTGACCATTTTCTTATGTGTTAAAGTATTTAAGTGCTCGTGTGCTTATCTGGCGGTTTAAAAAAGGCTAATATACATTATTTGAATTGACTCTAAAGTGTCGGAATTTATCTAAAAATATTAGAGCAAAGATTTCGGAAATAAACTAACTTATGCCGGATTATTTTAATAGTATAACTTGGTGAGGTCGGTTTAAAGGTTTAAATGCTTCAATATTGGACTTTGGCTAAGTATGATTGTAGAAGAATTGATTGATTATCAAGTTGACTTCCTTTGGATTTAAATGGCTTTGACTAACCTTGGAATCGACTTATTTGGACTTAACTTGGTAAATTGTTGAAGAGTCGTACTTGTGAATTTATGTGAATATGATATGGATATGAGTTTCTAGCATGAGTTATATTTGAAATCTTGAGTTGATGATTATAAAACATGATGTGTTGATATATGAGTTATTAAGTGATGATGTTATGAGATAGCTTGAGATTATGAGATGAAGAGATATGATGACTTGAAATAATATGATATGAGAATAAGATGATATATGCGATATGAGATAGTCGATATAATGATGATGGTTTTATGACTAATAATTGATGGATAATTATGTGTAGTGGTAAATGGATCCCGTTCTGTGCAGTATACTTATAAATGATCATTTATAATTGCTAGGTGCTCTGTGACCTGCTTGCTTATCCTCTTGCTGATTTCTCTTGCTGATCTGCTACTCCAAGTAAGTCCTCCGGGGCTTACTCAAGTTAGAACCTCATGCCTGATGTGTCATATAGTGTGTAGGTGTTGCATCCCGGATATTCATGTAGTATCATGCTTAGGTTGCACAAATTAATTGAGCATCCGTATTCTCTTTGCGTATGGTAGAACGGCCGTTAAATTGTGAGTCCTAGAGTCATTTGCTAGGGTCACAGGACGGTCCAGTCCCATCGGGCTTAGTCCTCATCAAGTCAGACTATTAAATTGATGAGCATGACTATTGATACGATTGATGATGTTATGATATTGAACGCGACCGGTTCCCGCACTAACGAGCATGGGTGCGGGAGTATAAAACGCGGTCGGTTCCTACACTAACGAGCATGGGTGCGGGAGTAGGAGAGGGACATGCCACTTGGCATTCTATGCGGGATCCCATTTAATCGCTTTCTGCATATATATATATATATATATATATATATATATATATATATATATATATATATATATATATATATATATATATATATATATATATATATATATATATATATATATAAATTGCTAGCATGCTTGAGTGTTTAATATTCCGCACTGCATTAGAGCATCCTTTATTTAGGTATAGGCATATTATATGTCCTCAGCGAGGTCTTCAGGGCCCGCATGAGTGGCTCGACCTTGACTTCGTGGTTAGTTTCAGGTACCCGTACCCTTACTTGATCATGTGCTGATGTGGCGGGGGATACCTCATGGCGCAGTGAGAGAGAGAGAAAGACCGACTTGAACTCCACACTTTGCTTCTTATTTCCTCGTATTTGGTTTTGATCCGGCCATGACATGGCAACTTGTATTATGATATTGCCTTCTTTATGCTTTAGAACTTAAAACGTTTTGAGCGACTTAGGCAAGTAGGATAGGATCGGGGGACCTAACTGCCCTATCGTGAATTTAGGGTGCGAAATCCCTTCTTTGATCACTAAAACTTTGTTTTCACACTCAACCCGTACTCGAATTGCAAGATCCGAACGAAGGTATCCAATCCTTCAAAACGTAACCCGAATATTTATATTTGGGTCGTTACAAAGGTGGTATCAGAGCCAGGTTGCGCGATTCGAGTACAAATGGGTTGAAGTAAGATTTTGAAAACCGCCCAATGTTTTAAAAGATTTTGAAGAGTTTTAAAGGGCAAAATGAATTTAATATGGCTAAATTAATAAACAAAGCTTAATAAACTTGACTTAAAATAAGGAAAATCGGAAAAAGGGAAATCGAGTGGGTAGAAGGGCGATAGACCATCCCTATTGGATGTAGACTTGGGAAAGGGTAGGCAAAACTTAGCTTTGTATTTACAGAGGGCCTGGAAGACTCCAAGGAGTTTGCACCGTGGTGGTTGGAGTAGCGGGGTTAGGATATAGAGGCCGAGAGGATAGTTGCCCCTCCGATCAGTTGCCCCTCGAAGGGTAGCTTCTAGGTAGACTCTGTGGCTTTATATAAATTGGGCCCGAGGGCGATCCCTCTCGAAGGGGATCAGATTGATTGTTGCTGATTGATTCTGTGCTGACTGTTATCTTCCTTGAGCAAGAATCTTGTTGTTAACCTCTTTGATACCTGTTGGCTATAAATTGAACTTATGTGTGAATGAGATAGCGAGGGAGCCCTTCTTTACTCTATAACCGAGATCTCGGTTCTTGTGGAGCAATCTTTTCCATTATTCAACTGTCTGTGTCATTTCCTTTTCATTTCGCCTCCTGTTCAACAGATTTTTAAGGTTGACAATTGTAGGAGAGTGTATTCCTTTCATTCCATTTTCCTCATCTCTCATGCCTTTAAGTGATGTCTTATCGATTCTTTCCTTTTCCTTCTTTGTCTCCCTTTTCCTTTCGTTTCTTTTCTCTCCTTTACTATTCTTTTCTTCACATTCCCTTTCTTTTATCTTCTCCAACAGATGTTCCTATCGAGTCTTCTCTCTATGATGTTAGCGTCTTCCACGGGAAATTGGGGTTGGGAATCTAATCATATTCGGGATTTCTGTTCGGGTGCATTAATTACTTAAGTGCGTGATGAATTATGGTACTTGACGCCATAGGTCATGCCACGAGCTAATTAATGTACTAAGATGTCAAACCTTGAATGATCCAAGATCTCTAACGTAATTCTGAGTCTAAGGGAATAGGTCGTTTTGTCGAGTCATCCCTCTCGATTATTACGAAGATCAATAGGTTTATTCTTGTCATTAGACTTTTCCTTGAGCTCGACCATCCTTCTTGGGAAAACAATTTGAATAATCGTTTTTCTTACCCAAATGTGTCATACAAGCATTCCACGGGAAATGGGCTCTTCAGTCAGTGAGTTGATGTCACCCTTGGAGATTTCTGGTTGGTTATGATTGTAGTCTCCTATGTGACCACATGACCGGATGTAACCTTATATAAAATACATGTCATGTTCATATAATTGCTTATTTGAATGTGTGTCCTTATATCGTTGTCATTCTCGGGCTGGGACCTTGTTCTTAGTCTCGATACCTTCAATCTTGGTCCATAAGTGACTCTGTAAGTATTCTAGTTGTCCGCTTGTGCCTCTCCCCTATCTTTGTTAATTTAGAACCTATGTGTTATCTCTTTGGACGGACGACGACATGTGGGAAGGAACAACTAGCCGGGTAACACTAGAGTGGCGCAACGGAAGCATGGTGGGCCCATAACCTACAGGTGACAGAACTGACATCATCAACAGCATTGAAGGATGAGCACGCATTGGATTCGTAGATATGACCTAGGGAAAGGGAGTTCTCCATTCGAGCTACTAATCTTTTTGTGATGTTTGAACATGATGTTGTGCAATAGGCCTAGATCTGATATGTTGATAAATTTCGATGCATTGGTACTTTCATATGTTAGTAGTTAGAGTTACTGAGTGTTGCTTCCTTTAATTTTGCCTATGAGGGGTGAGTTGTCGATGTTGGATTATGGTTTCTTTTCGGTATAGTCAGAGGAGTAATGGGAAGACTAGAAGTCGTAGGTTCAATCGATGAGAGTGTGAGGTAGAGCCATAGAAAGAAGACATTGACTTAGACAGGATCGAGTGAGTTCTAGAGCTTTTAGGAGACTAGGGTTAGGAATTTTCAGATGAGCCTTCTAGGTAGGCCTTAGGTGGGGCATAGGACGATAATGACAAGATTGCGGAAGTGAGGTTGCAGTATAGGTGAGTGTTTTGGATAATGGATAGGGTAAATCCGTTTAGGTGTCCATGAGGGAAGATATGAATGGGCTAGGGTGTGAATGGTTGAGGATTCTTGTAGGAAGGATGTGATTTTAGGTAGGCCGTTTGTGTTATGAGTGAAAACGATGTTGTTGAGGAATGAGTTTGGATGGCGTTAAGGTTTGAGTGGATTAGGGATGTTTGGGAAATTGTGGATCTTGGGACTTATGTTATTTGTACTGTGAATAGGAAATGACTTCGGTAAGAAATGAATTATGGATATCGTTAAGGCTGAGTAGGCTAGGGCTACTCGAAAATTTGTAGATCGTGGGATTCAAGTTGGTTATATAATAAAGGACAGGATGTGAGATCGATATTTAGACTTGCTCTTAAGAATTCAGGATACTTGCTAGACCTGCAATTAGAGGGATAATCGAGATGAGATTGGATGTTTTTAGAATATGAAGAAATTGTAATTGGTATGTGTGACAGTGGTTTGAATGTTGAGGTGCTAGGAAAAGAAAAATGAGGTTTGAGGAAAGGCCTATAGCGAAGAAAAGGTATCGTTAAGAATGATTATGAAGTTGATTGATTGGGCTTAGGGGAAGGAAGATTCTGAATGACTAATATGTGAACTAGTCCAGGTGGAGGACATGGTGATACTAATGATCGCGGGATTTTGGGAATTCAATGAATTGTGATGCCTTGGGTGAAATTGCATAAGGTTAACGTAGAGATTCTCTGAGGAAGTGATTAGTAATAACAGATCATTAAGAGGTAAGGTATCGTTGTTGAGGATTGTAGTCTACGGTGAACTAGGAGTGTGCATTGATAAGGAACTAGAATAAGGCGTCTCATGAGATTGTGATCGTTTAGGAAAATAGTGGAATTTTGAGTAGTGAATTAGTGTTGGGAGTAGGTGAAAATGTTGTGACCTTTAAGAAATGAGGAGATGCAACTCGGTTAGGAGATATTCGAATGAGTTAGATGGGTGAAGACATGTTGTTCACCACTTGGGTATAGGTGCGGTTGAGGAAACTAGATGGATCGTGTTACGGTTTTGGCTCTAGTTGGCTCTCTGGCTTAGAATCTAACGATTGCGGGCGGTTGAGTATTGCTAGGAATTTCCGACCTAGGTGAGGGAGACGCTTGTGTTGGTTGGGATACGTAAGTACCTTACGAAATGAACCTTTGTTGTGATATATTGAGGATGTAGGATGTAATAATGCTCTTGTGTGAGGATGACAATAGGAGTTGGTTCTTTAGAGGTGGATTAGAAAGGAGTGTGCTTTTTGTATGGAAAGAAGGATAAGAGTATTGGAGCGAATCGGGAACTTATAGAGACAATGATCAGATGGATACTTACGGGCATAGGAAGAATAAACTCGATGAGAAACGCTTGGATTGATCATGCACTTGATAGAGGTTTTGACGAGAGTTGGAATATTGGGCTCGATTTATGATTCCTTAGAGACTTATGAGTTCCGATATATGGGCTTAACTTTTTTTAGAACAAGCCACCCGGCACTAAGTCCGGGTTTGGCTATTCATGTAAATACGAATGAAAGAATGAAAAGATCCGAGGATCATACAACAAATTCCAAAATCAAGGAGAAACCAAGGGCGCAGCCAAGGTCCCCAGGATCAAGGAAAGCAAGGGAGCCCCAACCAACAAGCACCCAGGAGGGGCCCAACAAACAATAGAACCCAGACCTAAGTCATAGTTCACAAAACAGGCCCAAACACAAAGCAGTAAGGGTGTCTAAGCACACAGGCCCAGCGCAACCCAAGATACAAAAGAGGCCTTGTGCCCGGGCGCACGCAGGCGGCCCAGGCCACAAGCCAAGCCAAAATCACAAGGTGCCTCCCCAGCGCACGCAGGCGCCAAGGGCACGCAGGCCCAAGGACAGCACCCAATTCAAAATAACAAGGAACAAGTAGGTGCCCCGACGCAAAGCGCCCAGTGCCAAGCGCAGGCGCCAGGTGCCAGGCGCCAGGCACCAAGCGACAGGCACCAGCACCAAGCAACAGGCGCCAGACGCCAAGCGACAGACGCCAGGCACCAGACGCCAAGAGCCCGAAGCCCGGCGCAAGCGCCAAGCGCCAGGACACCAACCTAGGCGGCCTCCTGAAGGGGAAACTGAGCATATAGGAGCCTAAACACGTGCGTGGCGATAACCCTAGCCACCACAATCTCTGGGATGTGGTTCTTATCAAACACCCAAGCGTTCCTAGCATGCCAGATGAAGTACACAGCCGAAGAGAAAGCAAAGGACTTACTCCTGGCGCCGTAGTCATTGTGCCTAGCAAACCTTCTGAGCCACCTGAGCCCCCTCTCAATGTTGGACACCACCATGGGAATTGAGAACTTTTCTCTTGTGAGCTTCCAGATTTCTTTGGAGTAGGGGCATTCAAAGAAGATGTGCTCATGCGTTTCTAATACGTCATTGTTACATAACCTACAGGTGTGATCAATGTCCATGAAATATAGCCTATCAAAGGTTGGGAGCTTACCAAGTCTTGCAAGCCAAAGGATGAAGCAATGCTTGGGAGTGTTGCCTTTGGTCCACACCATGTTAGCCCAGTTGACCTTCTGCTCTCTATGCCTGAAGGCCTCATATGCTTTGGAAACCAAGAACCTGCCATTGTTAGTCCAGCTAGAGAAAGCATCATCAAGAGAAATAAACTCATGGAGGATACGGTCCTTGGCACCCAAGAGTGCCTTGATGAGGGGGGAGTCCCTTCTGTGTGCCTCCCAATTGTCTATGTCTTGAACAGCAAGGAACTTGTGGTGCACCCATCTAACCCATAGGCATTCTTTCTTTTCATGCAGGCGCCACAGATGCTTCATCATAAAAGCCTGGTTCCAGTCCCTGATGTTGATTAAGCCCAGGCCCCCTTCATTCCTAGGCACACAGACCTTACTCCAAGCAACCCTAGGGGTCTTCCAAAGGAAGGCACGGCAGAGAGCAATCACAGAATTGAGGACACCTTCTGGAACAGGAAGCACAGAGAGCCAGAAGCCCTCCACCCCTTGGAGGACAGAAGAAATGAGCTCCTTCCTCCCAGCATAAGACAGGCACTTGCTAGCCCATAAGCTAAGATGTTTGCCAATCTTTTCAATGAAGGGTGAGTACTCAGCAACTCTGAGCTTGTTAGGGCTTATAGGCACGCCAAGGTATCTAAAGTGGAATGTGCCAGGCCTAAAGCCAGTCTCTGAAATGATGGGGTCAGCCTCTTGGGGTGGGACAGAAGCCAGGTAAATGCTTGATTTTTCTTTACTAGCTGCAAGGCCTGAGACCTCTTCAAATTTCCTCAAGCATCTCATTAGCACTTTGACTGAACTCAACTTGGTTAGATGGAAAGTTGGGAATGTGCGTTGAGATCTTGTGTGAGGTGATTCTTCGAGAACGTAGTGGCTTGAGAATTTAAGTATATAGTGAATGAATTGGGATTAGATTTTGACCTTGTGACTTTCGTGAATAAAATTAAGAAAAATGCATACGAGTTTTATTCTAAAGGGAGCGAGATGCAGTTGTATTTGAAAACTATAGCATGTTTGAGTTACTAAACCTAGCTTAGATTTGACCTTGACTTCGGGAGTTGGTGGTGTCGTCTTGTCCTGATTGATGACGATATACAAATTTCCTGATTTTCTTTGTATTGTTGATGACGTTACCCTTGTGATAAGATGGAAATCATAATGGAACTAAGGCTGCCACACTGAGTTTCTGATAAGAACGATGGTTGCAATGTTGACATTCGACGCTTGAACTTTGATTGGCAGTTATGACCGGATTTCATGACGAGTGTGATAGGCCCTTTTTGTGTGATGATGTGTAAAGTATGATGGTATTTTGCTATATTTGATGTGCTTCTTGTTATGATGTACCCCCTGGGTTGATTAGTTATCTGGTATTAGAGATTATGCATTTTGCTGACTTCTGATCCATGAAATGATTGAGACTCTCTACCCTGACTCTACAAACGGAAATTAGGAAGAAAATATGGGATTAGCCCTTAGAGGTGGATGTTGCCACCTCTTGAGTCCTTGAAACTTGATTGACTGACATAGGGAGAAAAGATTTGGATTTTGAAAAGCATTGTTGGTTTTTGGAAAAAAAAAAGAATGATTTTAGTCTCGGGGACGAGACTTGTTTTTAGAGGTGGATGATGTAAAGATCGGGATTTTTAAATATTATTTTTGTAATTATAGATTCTATTTCAATTTAAAATTCATTTGATCTCTAAGCCTCTGAAAATTTCTAAATATTTCCGTCCTCGAGCAAAAGAGTTATTTAAATCATTTCAAACAAATTCCGGCATAAACTTGTTATTCAAATTTGAAAACGAGATTATTCAACCTTATTTTCCGAGGTTTGGAAATATTTGAGTTTTGGTTATTAAATTCGCATTCGAGTAATTATTTTAAATTGCGTCGGGTTAAGGTCGGAAGCGGATTCCAGATTTAATTCCGGGTATTTAATTTGACTTTCTTCCACAATTAATACCCATCACATCACTCTTTTTCCCATTAGTAACCATCCCGCCTCAGCCCATCTAATCCCCTACAGTAGCCACCCTAACCCCCCCCCCCCCTATTTCAACAACAAGTCCAGAAACCCAATCTTGTACTCTTTCTTTCTTCAACCTTGATTCAAATACACACACCAACACCATTTCCTTCTATTTTGCTCAGAGGCACAAGCTCCCAACCCCCCTCCTTCTACCCTTGTTCAAGCAACCCACACAAAAGCACCCCTTTTGTCTTCTTTGAATATCGCAGCCACAAACACCCACCACTACACCTTCTTTCCACTTCCACCAGCTCCTCGTCGCCCACTCCTCGGCCTGGAAGCCATAGCCACGAGCACCTCATCCCCCACCCTCTTCTCTATCCAAGCCTCCCGCAAACACACCTCCATTCCTCCGTTTTCTTTTCAAATGAAGCCGCTTCACCCCAGCTCCCCGTCGACGCCAACTTCTGATGACGCCAGCACCACCCCGGCGAAGCGACAACCCCGTACATTGCAGAACGAGGTGGGTCGAGCGCGAATCGAGCCTCCGAACAAGCCTCGACGAGTCGATGAAGCTGCCCCGACCCTCAGTGAGCCCTCTCCCTTTCCACTTTCTTTTGCAAGTCTTTATGAGGTCGTTTTCGTTTTGTCCGGGGTCTCCGGGAGTGAGAGAATGAAGTCAAGAGAGAGAGTACCGGTGAGTGAGAGCGAGAGGGTGAGGGCGGTGAATTGTGAGGTCGAGTAGAGTGCGGGAGCTGGGCGAGTGAGAGGTAGAGAAGGAAGGTTGGGCGAACCAAGGGTGATGAACCAGACGGTGACGAGGGAGGGGTCGGGTGAGGCTGCGGGCGAGGGCGATCGGAGCGCAGCGGGAGCGGGAGATCTGGAGGAAGGAGATGAGGAGTGGGGCCCGCCCTTTTCTTTTGTTTTATTTATTTATCTCGAAAAAAAAAAGAAAATCTGATAGAAGGGAGAGAGGTTGGGCTGGGCTTTTGGGGCCAGAAATCTTGAAGGGATTGGGCCTGTTTTAAATTGCAGAAAACTCAAATGGGTTTGGGCTGGGTTTTTATTTTCGTAAATGGGTAATGGGTTTAATTGGGTTTGTTTGGTTCGGTTTTAAAATAAAGGGGTCCGGTTTGGGTTTAAAGGGTTTGGGTCCGGGTTTGTGTTTTGTTTGTTTATTCATTTATTTAATTTTTATTTAATTTATTCTGATTTAATTAATTATTTCTGATTTAATTACTATTTAATTAAGTATTTTTCAAATATTTATTCATTGACCATTTTCTTATGTGTTAAAGTATTTAAGTGCTCGTGTGCTTATCTGGCGGTTTAAAAAAGGCTAATATACATTATTTGAATTGACTCTAAAGTGTCGGAATTTATCTAAGAATATTAGAGCAAAGATTTCGGAAATAAACTAAGTTATGCCGGATTATTTTAATAGTATAACTTGGTGAGGTCGGTTTAAAGGTTTAAATGCTTCAATATTGGACTTTGGCTAAGTATGATTGTAGAAGAATTGATTGATTATCAAGTTGATTTCCTTTGGATTTAAATGGCTTTGACTAACCTTGGAATCGACTTATTTGGACTTAACTTGGTAAATTGTTGAAGAGTCGTACTTGTGAATTTATGTGAATATGATATGGATATGAGTTTCTAGCATGAGTGATATTTGAAATCTTGAGTTGATGATTATAAAACATGATGTGCTGATATATGAGTTATTAAGTGATGATGTTATGAGATAGCTTGAGATTATGAGATGAAGAGATATGATGACTTGAAATAATATGATATGAGAATAAGATGATATATGACGATATGAGATAGTCGAGATAATGATGATGGTTTTATGACTAATAATTGATGGATAATTATGTGTAGTGGTAAATGGATCCCGTTCTGTGCAGTATACTTATAAATGATCATTTATAATTGCTAGGTGCTCTGTGACCTGCTTGCTTATCCTCTTGCTGATTTCTCTTGCTGATCTGCTACTCCAGGTAAGTCCTCCGGGGCTTACTCAAGTTAGAACCTCATGCCTGATGTGTCATATAGTGTGTAGGTGTTGCATCCCGCATATTCATGTAGTATCATGCTTAGGTTGCACAAATTAATTGAGCATCCGTATTCTCTTTGCGTATGGTAGAACGGCCGTTAAATTGTGAGTCCTAGAGTCATTTGCTAGGGTCATAGGACGGTCCAGTCCCATCGGGCTTAGTACTCATCGAGTCAGACTATTAAATTGATGAACATGACTATTGATACGATTGATGATGTTATGATATTGAACGCGACTGGTTCCCGCACTAACGAGCATGGGTGCGGGAGTATAAAACGCGGTCGGTTCCTGCACTAACGAGCATGGGTGCGGGAGTAGGAGAGGGACATGCCACTTGGCATTCTATGCGGGATCCCATTTAATCGCTTTCTGCATATATATATATAAACTGCTAGCATGCTTGAGTGTTTAATATTCCGCACTGCATTAGAGCATCCTTTATTTAGGTATAGGCATATTATATGTCCTCAGCGAGGTCTTCAGGGCCCGCATGAGTGGCTCGACCTTGACTTCGTGGTTAGTTTCAGGTACCCATACCCTTACTTGATTATGTGCTGTTGTGGCGGGGGATACCTCATGGCGCAGTGAGAGAGAGAGAAAGACCGACTTGAACTCCACACTTTGCTTCTTATTTCCTCGTATTTGGTTTTGATCCGGCCATGCCATGGCAACTTGTATTATGATATTGCCTTATTTATACTTTCGAACTTAAAACGTTTTGAGCGACTTAGGCAAGTAGGATAGGATCGGGGGACCTAACTGCCCTATCGTGAATTTAGGGTGCGAAATCCCTTCTTTGATCACTAAAACTTTGTTTTCACACTCAACCCATACTCGAATTGCAAGATCCGAACGATGGTATCCAATCCTTCGAAACGTAACTCGAATATTTATATTTGGGCCGTTACAATATTGACCTCGGTACCGACTTCAGGCCCATCATTATCGACCCTCTACGTAGAAGCTAAAATGGAAGCGAAGTCACTGAGAAACCCAACTACCGACTCGGGTGGGTCTGTACTCACCCTGTGACGGATTGAAGTCCGAGATGAATTAACCCTACCAACTCTGATCATGCTCGGTACTGACCGTCTGACCCTACCAACTCGGGTGGGTCTTTTTAAGATTTTATTTTTCATAGATAGGGTTGTTATATGAACTGAATAACTCGAGATCGACTCGAGATCGTTCGAACACCTTAAACAAGCCGAGCTTTAACAGATTTTTGGGCTCGATACGAGCTCAAGCCGAGCCCGAGCCCAAGCCTAAACCGAGCTCGAAAACTCGTTCATGATGGTTAAATTACACAAAAGCCCTTAGGTTATTTGATGATTAAGTTATTTTCTAGTGAGGTCTTCATTCTTCATACACCGCCACTCTTCGCTCTCTTACATGTATGTAGATTTGAGAATTGAGATATGAAATCTCTCTCCGTCTCTTAGCATGGCGACTCTCGAAGGCCGATCGCTCTCCAATCTCTCTCGGCGACCCTATGCTCTCTCTCTCTACAAAACTCTCTCTCTCTCGGCGATTCCTCTCTCTCTCACATCTACAATTGAGGATGTGAGATTACAAAGCAATTAAGTAAATCTCTGTATACTGTTTTGAATTGAACCGTCAAATCTCCCTCTCTTAATTCCCTTTGCTTAGGTAAAGTTATATTTGAAGGGGTTCTTGTTGAATTTTATAGCCATGAATTCTCTGTGGTGAGAGCTTGAGGGTTTGATGGGTGCACTGTTGGATTTTGGGGCTTTCAATATTCCAAAACCTTTTTTTGTGTGTTTTTGCAATATTACATTTTGGTGTGTTTTGTATCATAATGATTCATCTAAACTAGATGATTTCAAAATTGTGTTATTGAAATTGGGATTATCGTTCTATCGAGCCTATTGAGCCCAAATGAATGAGCTTGGACAACGAGTTTGAACGAGCCTAAGTTCGTTCGTTTGGCTTGATCGAGCCATTCAAGTCGAGCTCGAGTACGTGGTTGGGCTCGCGAGCCGAGCTTGAGCACCAAAAAAAAGCTCGCATAAATTTTACGCTTGAGCTCGGCTTTGCTTGTCTCCCCTTCGAGCCGAATGTGAACACGTCAAGATCGGCTCGTTTGGGTCGAATAACACCCCTAGATAGATTATTAGTTTTCACTATAAATAAAGCTTTTTAGGTCAGATTTAAAGGGGGGAGAGAGAGAGCTCTTGGAGGAGTTTTGAGAGTGTTTTGTGCAAAATTTTAGGCACATTTCCCTAGGCTATTGAGACGGTTTTTGGATGAGATTATGGAGACGTTTGTGAGACTATTTTCTAGGTTTTTATTTAAGTTTAATTTTAATTTAATCATGTCTTTATGTTACACTCACCATGATGATGTGTGAATAATTCTTCCCTTTCTAGAGTTGGGATGATCCCAACAATAGTCTTGTGTGTGAATGTTGATGAATTCATGATTTGATTGTCTTCTATCTATCCTCTACCTATTGCGCTTAAATTCTTGATGAAATTTGAGGAATTTTCTTATTTGCAATTTCAATGAAAATGATAATTGTGAATTAGAATAATTGATTAGGGTTTTGAGACGAAAATTTGACTATCCTAATTGAGATTAAACTAGGTAGATAAGTTGGTTGATTGAATTAAAGAAAGATTGTTTGATTGGCTTGTTTGGTTGATGAAAGTTAACCTCTTAATATGAGAAAGGCATGATTTTTGTGATTAAGTGGTGTTTATATATATATATATATATATATATATATATATATATGGTTGGGTTCAGGTGAGAAGCACTCTACCGGTGAGAAGGAAAGAAGCAATCTCATTGGTTCTAATTGATTAAATTAATTACAAAAAAATTTTGGAGCCCGCGTGCGTAATTGTCCCAACACAAAACGCACCACTCCCCCACCCGCGCATTCATGTGCGTGTCACACGCGCCTGATTACTTTGAATTCTCATTACATATTTACAGTGTATTGATGAACAGCAAAATGGCATAAGTTTGGGGGATTTGAACCCCAGATTTCCACCTTCCCACCGTACACTCCAATCAATTAGCAACTTAACTTTCTTATTTTTAATGCTTATTTGTTTTACTTTACTCTAATTATTATTATTAAAGGTTCTATCAAAAAAAATTATTAAAGGGTTTTACTTACCTAAAAATTGAATTATCGCATTTAATTTATATTTTTTCCTAATTATAAATTAAAAAATTAACATCTAATTTATATTTCACCCTAAAATTTGTACAGTTTTATTCATAGTGGTTCTAGTGGTTCAACCATTTTATTTGTAGTTATTCAACTATTTTATTTTTAGTGGTTCAACCTTTTTACTCTTAGTGGTTCAACCATTTTACTCATAGTAGTTTAGCTATTTTATTTGTAATAGTTCAACCATTTATTTATAGTGGTTCAACCATTTATTTCTAGTGGTTCAGCCATTTTACTTGTAGTGGTTCAGCCATTTTATTTCTAGTGGTTCAGTCATTTTATTCATAGTGGTTCAACCATTTTATTTCTAATGGTTCAGGCATTTTATTCATAGTGGTTTAGCCATTTTGTTTGTAGTGGTTCAACCATTTTACTCGTAGTGATTCAACCATTTTATTTCTAGTGGTTCAGCCATTTTATTCATAGTGTTTCACCCATTTATTTGATGAACCAATATTATTTAATAATTATAAAAATTTTATTCTTCTTTTATTTTCTTTTAATGTTTATTTTTTAATTATTTATTTATTTGTTTTTAAAATAAAATGATTCATGAACCAATACTATATATTTCATGAATCAATACTATTTATTTGATGAATCACTACTCTTTATTTGATTAACCACTACTCTTTATTTCATGAACCACTACTATTTAATAATTGTAAGATTTTCATTCTTCTTTTATTTTCTTTTAATGTTAATTTTAAGTAATTAATTATTTTTTTTGAAAATAAAATGGGTCATTAACAAATACTATTTATTTGATGAACCAATACTATTTATTTGATGAACCAATACTCTTTATTTGATGAACCACTACTCTTTATTTCATGAACCACTCCAATTTAATAATTGTAAATTTCCATTGTTCTTTTATTTTCTTTTGATATTTGTTTTTAATTATTTATTCATTTGTTTTTAAAATAAAATGATGCATGAATAAATACTATTTATTTCATGAACCAATACTATTTATTTGATGAACCACTGCTCTTTATTTCTTGAACCATTAGAATTTATTTGATGAACCTCTACTATTTCATAATTATAAAATTTTCATTCTTCTTTTATTTTCTTTTAATGTTTATTTTTTAATTTTTTATTTATGTATTTTTAAAAATAAAACGATTCATGAACCAATACTTTTTATTTGATGAACCAATATTATTTATTTGATGAACCACTACTCTTTATTTCTTGAACTACTAATATATATATATATATATATATATATATATATATATATATAATGAACCACTTGGTATAAAAACCCTGAACCACTTCATATTAAACCCCTGAACCAATTGATATTAAAGCCCTGAACCACTTGTTTTAAAGCACTGAACCATTTGGTTTAAAAATCCTAAACCACTTGGTATAAAAACCCCTGAACCGCTTGATATAAAAACCCTGAACCACTTCGTATTAAATCCCTGAACCACTTGATATAAAAACCCCTGAACCACATGGTATAAAAATCCTGAACCACTTGGTATTAAATCCCTGAACCACTTGGTAGTAAAGCCCTGAAACACTTGGTATTAAAGCCTTGAACCACTTGGTTTAAAGCCTTGAACCACTTGGTTTTAAAACCTTGAACCACTTGGTATTTAACCACTTCATATTAAATCACTGAACCACTTGGTATAAAAACCCCTGAACCACATAGTATTAGATCTCTGAACCACTTGGTATTAAAGCCTTGAACTGAACCACTTGGTTTAAAACCTTGAACCACTAGGTATAAAACCCTGAACCACTTGTTATAAAAACCTTGAACCACTTTGGTATTAAAACCCTGAACCACTTTGTATAAAAACCTTGAACCACTACTTTTTAATTAATAATTGTAAAATTTTTCATTCTTCTTTTATTTTTTTAGTTTTAATTTTGTAGTTATTTATTTATTTTGTTTTTAAAATAAAATGGTTCATGAACCAATACTATATATTTCATGAACCAATACTATTTATTTGATGAATCACTACTCTTTATTTGATTAATCACTATTCTTTATTTCATGAACAACTAGAATTTATTTCATGAACCACTACTATTTAATAATTGTAAGATTTTCATTCTTCTTTTATTTTATTTTAATGTTTATTTTTAATTTATTATTTATTTGTTTTTAAAATAAAATGGGCCATTAACCAATACTATTTAGGAAATTTTTGGTATATGGTCATATTATAGTCCATAATTAGCTCATTGTCCATTTATATAGTGACATTAGCTCCTTGTCCCAAAATGACATTTTTGCCCCTGCCTTACTTTTTGCCCCGTTTCCCTGTTTCTTCCTTCATTTTCATGCAAAGACATACCACAGCAGCGACAGCAGAGCAACGCGATTCCGATTTGGAGCTCGAACGATGATTTCAGCACCATTGATCGACGATTTCGAGCTCTACAATCAGATCTGAGGAGAAATCTGTTCAAATCTGATCAAAAACATCCCTGTCATCCTAAATTCGATTTTCAAAAGAGGTAATTTTCTTATAATCTGTAATCTGTAATTTTCTTATAATATGTAATCTCGATCGTTGCTGATTTTGTGATTATAGAACTGTAACCTAGATTGCATGGTTATTGTAGTTTGATCTACGATTGCACGCAATCTGTAACATAAATTGCACTATAATCTGTAATCTCTCTGTGACTATACTGCTGTAACCTAAATTGCACTGTAACCTAAATATTGATAGCTGAGTTTGAGTACATCTGTGTAGCTGTAATCAATGTACTTCTTAGTTGTAATCAAAAGTAATGCATGTCAATAATGTAACCTAAATGTTGATACTGCTGCAACCAAAATTGCACTGTAACTTAATTGTTGATAGCTGAGTTTGAGTACATCTGTGTACCTGTAATCAATCTAGTATCTGTCATCAAAGTATATTTATGAAATCTAATAGATGTCACCAATGATCGGGTTCAATGGAGGTCAATCTGTTAACAGTAAAATTTGGAGGAGAATGGAAATTGGAAGATGGTGATTTAGTTTTTGCTGGGGATGTGTCATCAAAGGTAATTGTCATGAGGCAGACTGTAACCCTGAATGAGATGAAGAGTGAGATCCTGAACAGATTCACCACCAGTGAGAATTTGTCTCCTAATCTTAAATTCAGTCACTTGCATCCATTCAAGAAAACTACTGAGCCTTTTTTGATTGAGAATGACACTGATTTGAGGAGTTTTTTGTAAATTCTGAATTGAAGGAAGTGGATTGGACATTGCCTTTATATGTTACGACTGCGAATGAAATCATTGAAGATGAGGTTACAGAATCTATAAATAATGAAAATAAATTGGCATTACAAGCTTACAACTCTGCCAAGGATACAAATATCATGGAAGACAACTTTGCTGTGCAGGATGAAGATGTAGAATACATAAATGATTACTGTGATATGGATGATAATGAAGATGACACAGGGATTGAAAGTCGCATCAGTGGCAGTACAATGTCCACAAAATATACAGCAACACCTGTAAGCGAAAGAAAGGGGGAAATTTTTATATTTGTGGGACAACCGTTCAGAACAAAGGAAGATCTCAAAAATGTTATTGAATTGCTGGCTGCACGAGAAGCGTTTGCTTACAGAGTGAAAAAGTCAACACCATGTTATTACAGAACAGTTTGTGTTGATGGGAGCTGCAACTGGAAAATTCATGGTGCCATAGTGGGTGGTTCAAATGTATTTCAAATTAAGAAATACTTTAATGAACATACCTGTAGCATGGAAGTAAGAATAGGAAAGCAGCGCCCTCCAACTTACAAACTCGTAGCTGAAAAGATCAAACACATGTGAAATATACTACAATACCTTACTGTAATCATTCTTCATTTCATATTTTATTTACTCTTTGATAATGCATATCCTAGATAGGCATTATAGGCATTTTTAGGCTAGTTAGGTTGCATTTAGTTAATGAATTGGAGTTAAAGTGCATCTGACGATTATTTTGGAAGAGTTCGGATTTTGCGCAAATTTGTGAGTATTTTTACAGAGTTAGATTCGAACGCAATTGGGATGCATGATCTTGGAGGAAAAAGAAGAAAGACTTTGAAGAAAGAAGAGAAAAGAGATTGGAGTGCTGCGGGGACCTGGCAGTGAGAGATGCAGCGGCTGCAGCAAGCATGCCACGGCCGCCGCAAGGAGAGACGCAGCGAGTAGTCAAAGAGCCTGCGTGCAGCGGCCGCAGCACCATACCGCGGACGCCGCATTGGTCGCCTGAGCACCGAGTTTTACTTTATTGAAACCCTAGTTTATTTGTTATTTCATTTTTGGTTCGGCTTAGACTTTTTAAGGTCGAGTGTTGTTAGTTTTCAAGTACTTCATTTTTTCATTCTACGTTCTATCAAACAAATTAGAGATTGAGCAATGTTTACCATGAGGAACTAAACTCATCGGTTCTGCCTGCAATTAGAAGCTTTATTTGGATTGATTGTGAGTTTCTAATTCTCGTTCCTTAATTCCGCTATTGAATGCTTCAACTTCTTTGTGCTTATTGAATTATTGTTTTGTTCTATCTAGCCCGCGCAACTAGTTAGAATCAATTCAATTGCTAGGGTTTTGTAGATTCCTGATTGTGAACCTTAACCCAAGTAGCAAACTTATCCCTTTAGGGCTGATTGAACTAATTGGATAGGTAGAAAGTTGAATGTGTTATTAAATCCCTTTTTAGGGACTGCAAATACCTTGGCTAATCTCTGAACTTAAGGCTATCAATTGGGATAAATCCTTCTTTAGGGACTGTTCGATTGATAAAGGTTGCTAGGACTGATTGGACTAGTAACTATATTAGGTCGGGACAAGGGCATTCATAGGAAACTTAATAGGTCGAGAAGAAGTTACAAGGATCGCTTCAACCAAATAAAGTGGAAAATTGTAGGTAGAACTACTTCTCTCATTTGTTTGAATCACAACCATTTACTCCTGCCTTTCATAAATTGCTTTGCTCTCACAAACCCCCCCCCCCCCCCATCTGGTTACTTAATCAGCACTTGAATCATACTTGAGCAACAAATCTCCCTGTGGATCGACCTCTTACTTATTGCTATACTAGCTATAGGTTTGAGTTTACTTTGACGGATCAACGACAGGTTTTCCCTCCGTCACTCTTTTACATAATATGTACAGATTTGAAGATGAGAAAAAGGGTCCAACTCCAAGCCAGATTAGAAACACGATGAGAACTGAATTCAAGCTAAATGTTAGCTATTGGAAATCTTGGATGGCTCGTGATTTAGCAATGGTGATGACAATGGGGACAGCAGAAGAAAACTATGAATCAGTACCATCATATTGTTGGGTCTTGAAGCAAGCAAATCCTGGAACTGTCACCTTCATTGAAGTTGACAGCAACTCATATTTCAAGTATGTGTTCATTTCCTTTGGACCATGTAGAGCATTCCCAATCCTACGAAAGGTACATATTAATTTCATAAGAAAAAAATTACTGTCACCAAATAATTACTGAATAAAATTCAATTGTACAAGTGCTTGTGGTAGATGGTACATTTCTAAAAGGACAATACAAAGGGACTCTTCTCACAGCTTCTGCACAAGATGCAAATCATCAAATATACCCTATTGGCTTTGCAGTGGTTGACTCAGAAAACAATGCCTCTTGGGAGTGGTTCTTCAACAAGCTAGTAACAGTCATCCCATCAAGTGAAGAGTTGGTTTTTGTTTTTGACCGTCATCAAAGCATTGCAAGAGCTTTAGAGTTGGTTTACCCAAATGCTAAGCATTATTACTGCAGATGGCACTTGAAGCAAAATATAATGGCAAAATTCAAGAAAAATATACTTTGTCAGTGGTTTGAAAATGCTGCAAATAGTTACACAGAAGCAGATTTCAACAGCTACTTTGGATGCATCAGTAATACAAACACCAAGATGGAGAAATATCTTCAAGAAATACAGTTTGAGAAATGGGCAAGAGCTTATTCAAAAGGTGACAGGTACAATATGATGACTTCAAATAATGCATAATCAATAAATAATGTCTTTGCTGAAGATAGATCATTCCCAATTATAGCCTTACTGAATGCAATCAGAAAGAAGCTAACAAAATGGTTCAATGACTGCAGAAATGAATCTGAAACCAACAGCTTTGAGCTTCCGAATAAGATAAGTGATATAGTGTACATAAGATGTAGTGAAGCAGGAATGTACAATGTGAAGCACCTCAATGAATTCCAGTTTGAGGTTGTCGATGGGATGAACAGATTTATGGTTGATTTGAAGGAGAAATCTGGTTCATGTAAGGTATTTGATTATGATAAGATACCTTGTGTACATGGTCTAGCTGTCATCAGGGACAAAAAACTGAGTGTTCTGAGCTATATCAGCATCTACTACAAAAATGAAGCTTGGAAATTGGCTTATCATGAGACAATATATCCAGTTTTAAAGAAAGAACAGTGGACTGTACCAGAAGACATCAAAAGACAGAAATGTTACCCACCAATGATACGTAACAGATGTGGTCTCCCTCAAAAGAAAAGAAAGCCTTCAGCTGGAGAAATCAGAGGCAAAGCATCAAAGAGGATTCACAAGAGCTAGAGATTTAATGGTACAATAACTTTGAGAAGATTTACTTAATCTTTTTCTTATATGGAATAGAATGTTCAATGTCAATAGCTCATTACACTGAAACAGAATGTAAACTGTCACCATCTTTCAGTTATTTTTTTAACATTAGTGTTTTACAAAGATTTATAAATGGCAAAATGTTAAGTACATTATATCTTTAAGAGATGAATGGTGTCATCACCATAAATCCTGTCACCATGAACCATGTCATGATGAAAATACATGTGATGGACAGTTATATTTTAATACATGAATGAATAACAGTGTCATATACACTGTAAGCAAAATAAAAACAGGGTAGTCAATGGTGTAACCACAATAAAAACAGGGTCAAATACACTGTATCCAAAATGCTAACACTTATCAAAAGAAAAGATGATGTACAATACGTCGTTAAGTGATGATCGCTGTCACCAAATGGAAAACCCTAGGACAAGGTAAGCACAAACCCTAAAGGGGCTAATGAGATGCACAAAGACATGAGGTGGACGGTTCTTCTTCAATATATGAATGGGTAAGAGAGGGATAGATGCTGTAATCAAGATGAAAACAAGGTCCTAGACACTGTCACCACTATGAAAACAGGGTAATAGACACTGTAACCAAAGGAAAACCTATAGACTCTGTAACCAAAATGCACACAGGGTCATAGGCACTGTCACCAAAATGATAACATGGAAATAGACACTGTAACTAAAAGAAAACCCTACCAGAAGGCAAGCACAAACCCAAAAGGGGGCTAATGAGAAGCCAAAAGAAAATGTGATGTACAGTATGGTTTAGGGTTTAGGGTTAAGTCTTTAGGGTTTAGGGCCAAGGCCATAAACCCTAAATCCTAAACCCTAAACCCTAAGATATGATGTACAGTACGTCGTTAAGTGATGGTCTCTGTCACCAAATGGAAAACCCTAGGACAAGGTAAGCACAAACCCTAAAGGGGCTAATGAGATGCACAAAGACATGAGGTGGACGGTTCTCATTCAATATATGAATGGGTAAGAGAGGGATAGATGTTGTAACCAAGATGAAAACAAGGTCCTAGACACTGTCACCACTATGAAAACAGGGTAATAGACACTATAACCAAAGGAAAACCTATAGACTCTGTAACCAAAATGCACACAGGGTCATAGGCACTGTCACCAAAATGATAACATGGAAATAGACACTGTAACCAAAGGAAAACCCTACTAGAAGGGAAGCACAAACCCTAAAGGGGGCTAATGAGAAGCCAAAAGAAAATGTGATGTGCAGTATGGTTTAGGGTTTAGGGTTAAGTCTTTAGGGTTTAGGGCCAAGGCCCTAAACCCTAAACCCTAAAATGTGATGTATAGTACGTCGTTAAGTGATGGTCGCTGTCACCAAATGGAAAACCCTAGGACAAGGTAAGCACAAACCCTAAAGGGGCTAATGAGATGCACAAAGACATGAGGTGGACGGTTCTCATTCAATATATGAATGGGTAAGAGAGGGATAGATGTTGTAACCAAGATGAAAACAAGGTCCTAGACACTGTCACCGCTATGAAAACAGGGTAATAGACACTATAACCAAAGGAAAACCTATAGACTCTGTAACCAAAATGCACACAGGGTCATAGGCACTGTCACCAAAATGATAACATGGAAATAGACACTGTAACCAAAGGAAAACCCTACTAGAAGGGAAGCACAAACCCTAAAGGGGGCTAATGAGAAGCCAAAATAGATTTGGTGACAGTTCTCCTCTAATATATGAAGGTGTAAGAGGGTCATAGAAGCTGTAACCAAAATAAAAAAAAACAGTTCATAGGCACTGTAACAAAAATAAAAAATGTGACATAGACGATGTCATCAAAGGAAACCCCAAGGACTAAGGAAGAACAACCCCTAAAGGGGTTAAAGCTAACCAAAAGCACCTGTGATGTTAAATACATGGCATAAAAAATCCAAAAAAAAAGGACAAGACTTCTGTCACCAAAGAGACACTAGCACAAGGCAAAACATTGTCACCAGAACTGTCACCAAATCAAAAAACATTGAAGATGTCACAAGAAATAATCAAACCTTGACATTAAAGTGGAATTATAGAGAGTCATAACATCATAAGTCTACAAACACACAAACTTAGTGTAACCATGGGACTGTCACCACGACTGTTACATCAACAAAACATAGAATAAGCTGTCACCAAATCAAGTGTCACCAAATACATAGTCCAACTAACACAAACTTAATCTCATAACTAAACAAATGTCCACAACTTCTTCAAGAGATCAGATGCAATCTTCTCACGATAAGCATTAACATAATCATCATTCACAAGATGCATGTCACCACCAAAAACCAGAAACTCAATGTGCTTGATGACATAAACACCACAGCTACCCCTACCTAAGGAGCAAAAAAATAAACATAAGAGAAAAAAGTGAACAGATATAATGTCACGAAACAGAAAACAAAATAAAACAAGATGGAAAACAGAAGGTACCCGTCTTCATTTTGTTCCAAGTCCTCTACTCTATCCACTTCAAAGGGAGAGTCATCCATGTTAGGAAAAACACCACTCTTCCTCATCAGAATAGGAAGCACTTCACATGTATGAGCAAGCTTCTGTAGCAGAACTTCATTTTTAGTGAAATTACACTGGGAGTCATACACAAGAATCCTCTTCGACTCCAGCTCAATTTCAAGGGCAACCCAGTGCATGTTGTCAATATTGAACGGAGTGTAGACCTTCTTCGCACCTTCCCATGTCTTACCATAATTACCAGGATAAAGACCAATGAAGTAACTGTAGAATTCATCCGGAATTGTATCACGTGTTTTAATGACATCAGCATTAATGTTCGCAATCTTGTGAAACAAAATGGTGTCCACTACAACACTGGTTGGATTTTGATCAGGATAATCATGAAGACGCTTTCTAAAATGATGAAGTGCTTCGTCTAGATACTGTGAAACAAAACGGTATAATAACAAACTGTCACCAAACTGATGGCACCAAATGAGCAAAAACAGAAAGACATGTAAATATGAACTTACATCATCACGAAGACATCTTGTCTTCCCTGCTAAATCATTGAAAAATGACTTGTTCATGTCAACCTCACAACCAGTGATTTTTCCATCACGCCTACAAAGTAAGATAACAAGTTAAATAAACTTATTATAAGAAGTGGTAATATGAAAAAGAAAACACATATCAAAAGTGGATAATTACCCAAGATCTCGAAAAGTAGTATAAAATTCAAAGAAAGGAATGGGTAGGTAGTTTAGGAAGGCGAGGTTTCTTCGGTTTACAAGGATTGGTGTAAGGAGTATGGGGTACAGGAGCAGATTTCAACGCCCTATAAGATCGCCTTAGCGGAACTTCATCATCATTCTCATTTTCAGCATCCGAAGGAATAAGGTAGCCAATATCAGTGATGTCATGAAATTTACTGCACTTATCATCAATATCACCATCTACACCACCACTGTCACCAGGCACATCCTCTGGAAAATCATCACTACAGCCAAGTATAACACCAATACCATGATCAACTTTTTCAACAACAACTTCAGTTGCAGGGCAACTACTTGCATCAATCAAATCAGGTGTAACCACACCTTTGGGACCAACAACACCACTATCATCAGGTGCATCAGTCGAACAAGGAAGCACAGGAATTGCAACAGGACCACTGTCATCACGAGCATCAGTAGAACTAGGAACAACAGGAGTGGGAACAGTACTGTCACTAGGAACCGCTTTGGAAGCAATCATATCGCCAATGGTCAGCTGTGAATCAATAACGTCAGTAGGAGCACCTGAGCTAGCAAAAACAGTGTCACCTGAACCAATTACTTCAGTTGGAGCAACACTCAAATAAGCAGTTGCATCAGCCAAAGAAAGGACTTCAATAGGACAAGCAGCAGAACAAGTTTCAACAATTTTTTCAGTAGGGGGTGCACTAGAATTGTGAATTCCTTCATATGAGGGAACAACTTCAGTAAGAGGGATAGCATTGTCATCAGTTACATCCTGTGATACAAGTACTTCAGCAGGAGCAACAACACTGTCATCAATCTTGGGAGAAGGAAAAGCATGGCCAGGAGAAGGGACAACACTGTCATCAAATTTACCCTTTGAACCCACAGGACCAGTGTCACCATCAGTGCAATCAACATCCTCATCTATTGAAGTTGACTCCTTAGTTGCTCTAACAACAACATACTCTGGAGTGGGGGATTCAATGGAAGTATCTGTGGCATCACCTTCATTGGCATCACCGTCATTCAAACCCTCAAACAAATGACCATATTCAGACAATTGAGAGTAATTATCCCTAATACCAGGAAGCACATCCTTGAGAGACTCATCCAATGCCTCACGTTCCCTTTTCAGAAAAGCCTCACTGTCATCACTGGGATGTAAGATATGTGATTCTAGTTTATGCACTTTCTCCTCAAGGATAAGAATCCTAGAAACACACTCTTTCAATTGAGCTTCAATAGAATCAAATGATGCCTTCGAATTAATAATTCCTTTAAAAACATATTTCCCAACAAAATCTTTTGCCCACCCAGGAACATAATCACTTGCAAGAAGCCCATCACCTTTGGGAGGAATAGGTCTAGAGAGCTTAAACTTAGACCCCTTGGGCTTGTCACCATGATCTAAACCTTTGTCACCACACTGTGCTTCTTCTTCAATCTTAGAAGGAGACTGACTCTTCGAAGATTTCTGAGATGGCACCACCTTTGCCTTCTTCTTAATAGGCTGATCAAGGATAGCAGAACTTCTCAACACTCTCTTCTTCTTCATAGACTCATCAGCAGCAGGAGTACGTCTCAGCATTTTACCCTTCTTCACATGAAGAGGACCGTCACCACTACTCATGGACCGTGTAACCAACCTCTTCCTGGGATGGACAGGACTCTCAAAGTCAGAAGTGCCCTCAGTGATGACTGGTGGTCTCACCACCCCCTTTTTCCCCAAAGGTGAGGTTCTAACTATTTGCTTCATTCGAGTAGGAATAGTCGTAGAAAGGATATAAGTTTCCACTCCACCATAAAGGAGACGACCACCTGATTGCCTGACCTGATACGCTTGAATGTGTAAATTCCTAGGACACACTTCATCACTGGCATTAGCATCCATACCAACAAAACAAGAAACATATGAATCAACGTTGTCATCAGCAACTTCATCAGGAAGTAAAAGGTCAGGACAATCCATAAATGAGGCATACAGAGAGTAGACAGTCCCCTAGCAAGAGAACAAAAAATACAATTAAATGACGACAAATATATTACATGGAAGGGAAAAACTGAGATGACAATAATAAAAGCTGAGACCAGAAAGAATGCTTACCAAATCATGAGAGAAAATTTCAGAACACTTATCATATACAATGTTGTAATCACGTTCAATACTATACCAGACAAGAGAGGCTGGTAATCCTTCACAGAATGCAAAGTCACATTTTGTAATGGCAGCAATCGTAGGGATTGACTCTAAAATCCAAACCTGAGAACAAATTAACATTAAGAACATAAATAGAAATAAAGAATAATAATGAAGATAAGGAAACAAACATAGGAAAATAAAAGGAAATGAAAGGGAAATACCTGGAATGCTACAGGATATCCAAGCAAATTATAACCAAACCTTGGACCCTTTTTGAATTGATCAGATCTCAAAGCTTTCTTCAAAAAACTAAGTGTTTCCAAAAACACAACCCGACCAAAAGGATACAATTTTAAGTGATCCAAATCACAGATAAGGTCCACAAAAGATTGATGTACAAGAGCTTTAGAACGCTGAGGGAGCAACACACCCTTAATCAGTAACAAGTACGCCATGGGCAGTTTCTTCGGAGACTCAGTTGGCTCCTTGAGGAAAATTTGCAGAAGACCACTAAAATTGCAGTTCAATAACCCCAAAAACTCCTTCATATCCACATGAGGAGAGGGAGTCGTGTCATCACCAGGTTCTTCCCAATTCAAACCGGTTACACAGCAGAATTCAGCTAGGGAAAACCTAAACAAATGCTTTCCAACTTGGAACCACATCTCATGAACTTTACGAGTCTCAACTTCATGTAGAAGCATCTGATGCACAAGTTGATGATAAAAATAAAGACGATCACGAGCACAAACAATTGGACCTAAACACCCATCTATAAGAGAAGCCCAATCAGTTGTAGACAATCCATTCTCAATAACTTTGATCAAAGCAGGCTTGGAGTAGACATTAATGTGGCCACGAAATCGCTGTTGTTTGGGAACAACAAACTTGAAGGAAGCAGGTTCAATAACAGATGGTGGAACCACCTTAGGAATTCCCTGATGGGCTACAATTTCTTTACCTAAATAGAATAGAAATAAAGTAAACATTAGGTGTTACAACATAGAAGTTACTGTCACCAAAAACAAAACAAAACAAATTGAACACCAACATAAACAAATACTGTAACCACACTAAACACTGTAAACACACAACAAGGAGAATGTCATATGAAACCCTGTCACCAAACAAGCAATGAACTGTAACCATGAAACAAGTATCCATGAAACATGAACCAAACATAAAAAACAAAGATATTTCTCTTCAGACTGTAACCATATTGTAACCACGCCAAACACTGCAAACACACAACAAGGAGAATGTCATATGGAACCCTGTCACCAAAGAAGCAATGAATTGTAACCATGAAATAGATATCCATGAAACATGAACCAACCATAAAAAACAAAGAGATTTCTCTTCAGACTGTAACCACACTGTAACCAAACAGGTAACTGAATGTAACCAACCATCAAAAACAAAGAGAAACAACAAATGCCACAAAATATAGAAATGGAAACGGAATCAGAACAAGGGAGGTAAATTATAGCACAGACTGATAGATATTAGACAACAACTGAACTAAAAAACAAACCCTAAAACGGAAGGAAAGGGATAAAATAACGAAAATAAACCAAAATAGGCATAAAATACAGGAAATCAAAGTAGATATACACAATACAAAGAGAAATTGCAAAAACGAAACAACAGGCGAAGTTGCTTATAAGAACATTAAAGGAGTAGAGTAGATGAAACTACCTGATGAAGCCATTAGAAGAAAATAAGCAGAGACGGAGAATGCAGAATCGAAGAGCCGAAAAATGCAGAATCGAAGAGGAGAGAAAGACGGAGAACAAGTCGGAGAGCACGACGGAGTGCAAAACGAAGAGCAACCGTCGGGAAAGGACAATCGGAGTGGGAGACGTTAATGTGGAGAAACCTCTCAGCTACTGATCGTGGAGAAGAAATGACAGAGGGAATAAGAGGTAGGGGTAGAATGGGAATTACGAAAAAATTTTGGACAAAAGATAAAAAATTCAAACAGGCCGGACAGTTACTAAAAGGCTTGATGGAAAGGGCCTTTGGGCCCAATATTTTCTACTATTTATTTGATGAACCACTACTCTTTATTTGATGAACCACTACTCTTTATTTGATGAACCACTACTCTTTAATTCATGAACCACTACTCTTTATTTTATGAACCACTCCGATTTAATAATTGTAAAATTTCCATTGTTCTTTTATTTTCTTTTGATATTTGTTGTTTAATTATTTATTTATTTATTTTTAAAATAAAATGACGCATGAACAAATACTATTTATTTCATTAACCAAAACTATTTATTTAATTAACCACTACTCTTCATTTCGTGAACCACTAAAATTTATTTCATGAACCACTACTATTTAATAATTGTAAAATTTTCATTCTTCTTTTATTTTCTTTTAATGTTTATTTTTTAATTATTAATTTATTTGCTTTTAAAATAAAATATTAAAATGGTTCATGAACAAATACTATTTATTTCATGAACCAATACTATTTACTTGATGAACCACTACTCTTTATTTCATGAGTCACTACTCTTTATTTCATGAAACACTACTCTCTATTTCATGAACCACTTGGTATAAAAACCCTGAACCACATGGTATATATGTGCTGAACCACTTGGTATAAAACCCCTGAACCACTTGGTATATATGTGCTGAACCACTTGATATAAAAAACCCTGAACCACTTGGTATAAAACCCCTGAACCACTTCGTATTAAAAACCATGAACCACTTGGTTTAAAACCATGAACCGCTTGGTATATACGTGTTGAACCACTTGGTATAAATACCTTGAACCACTTGGTATAAAACCCCTGAACCACTTCGTATTAAAAACCCTGAACCACTTGGTTTAAAACCTTGAACCACTTGTTTAAAAACCCTGAACCACTTGGTATAAAAACCTTAAACCATTTGGTATAAAAAAACCTAAACCATTTGATTTAAAACCATGAACCACACATATATTATTGTGAGAGATATATATTATTATAAATTATATATTTTTAATATTTATAAGTAATAATACATACTGGATGGTATATGATTACAATTGTCAATGTTATGTTAAATGCAATCAACTATATATATGGTATGTAAAATAATTGATTGATTGGTGTTTGCCTCTTTGATTATTACACTACTAATTTGGTTCAAGAGTTAAAGGCATCAAGACAAATTAATTGATTTGCTTGTAATGTATTTGAAATACTCCAAAATATTTTTGGGTATTTCTGTTTTAATTTAAGTAAATAAAAATAAGGTTAAAATTTTGAAATAAAAGAATTATATGATTCTTTATGAAATATATTATTATTATTATTATTATTATTATTATTATTATTATTATTATTATTATTATTATTATTATTATTCGGTTCTTATTATTGAAAAAAAATATTTGGTTTGAGGTTATGATTTTAAGAGTGAAGCTTATTGTAACTAAAATGGAGTGTGAATTTTGTTTCAAAGATAAAAATTGATGTGAGTTTATTATTTTATTCTTTAATATCTTATGTGAAAATCGTTTTGATTAAATTATTTAGATGTTCTCTGTGATATCATTCTTATATAAGATAGTATGATTTATAACTCCACTTTTTATATTAATAACTAAAAGTGTAAGGATAATTTTATTATAATAATATTAAGTTTTAAAGATTGAAAGGTTATTTTGAATGAATTAATCATTATTTAAAATAGGGGTGGGCGCGGGACGAGACGGGACGGGACGAGGGTCGTCCCGCGTCCCGTCCCGCGTAATTTTTGCGGGACGGGACCGGGACGGGATTCACTATTTTTTTTTCAATCCCGCGCGGGCCTTGTCCCTCACGGGACGGGACGGGACCGGGACGGGACGGGCCTTGTCTCTTAAATAAAAAACATTATAAAAAAATCTAAAATTCCAATATATTTTGTGGTTTTTAAAGACGTAAAATATATATAGTTTTATAATAGTTTTTATATTTTACAGTTTTTCTTATATATATATATGTACACTGGACATGTAATACATATAACTATATATACACACAAATATACCCTGTGAATATATACATATACATTGTATATATACCAAGCATACACTGTATACATACATACTATGTATATACAGTGTGTTATATGTAAATATAAGGCTGATTTTTTTAAAAAAAATAAAAAACAGTAAGATATAGGCATAAGAATATATATATGCGGGACGGGACGGGATTTGCGGGATAAGGAATCCTCGTCCCGCGTCCCGTCCCGCATAATTTTTGCGGGACGGGCCCGGGACGGGATTCATTAATTTTTTTTCAAATCCCACCGAAATCGGGACGGTTCCGGGACGGGACCGAGACGGGCCCGGGATTTGCGGGATTTGTGCCCACCCCTAATTTAAAATGTGCAAGAGAAGATAAAGTATAGTTTATATGTGATATACATTTTATAAAAAGGTATTATTACGTAATTATTTAAATAAACATCAAAGGAATTTTGACTTAGATAAATATTTTATTTATTCAAATTGCAATAATTAAATTATTGTATTATTTATATTTAAAACTCCTCCATCATTTTTAAAACAAATCGGTTCAAAACCGAGTAGGATAAATAAGCGGATCAAAATCCTACAACTAAACCGGTTTGGGGTATATGAAACCGGGTCAGAACCGGGTCGCCATCTTCTTCTTCCTCCGGCCCTCTTCTCTCCTGCGTACAACTTGAGCTACAGCCCTCCCATGGAGGCTTTGCTAATTCCGGCTTTAATTCAAACCGTTATAAACACAAATTCTATCCTAAATGTAATGCTATTCATCAATGTACATTCAATTTGTGTTTTAATGGAGGAATCAAGCCCCAATTCCGTCCAATTGCACAACCCTAAATTCTGATATTTCATCAAATTGACGTGGAGGATAAGGCCTTCCACCCAAATTAATTGCAGACATTCAATCCTCTCTTCAATGAAAATTCAATGACACCTTAAATTCTCGGTTTCGTTCACATTATAATCCCGACGTTATAAGAAGGGGAGTCGGATCTTTTCGTAGGATATCCCACCATTGTTAGCCAAAATCCAAGCTTCTAAACTACTGTTTTAGGCTCTCAACACCTCTATCAACAATCCCCTTCCCAAAAATTTCCTCAAAACATCCCGAGTTCAAAACCCCCAAATATTTGTTTCGGGTTCCTGTGCATTTCGCAGCTACTGTTCAGGCGTTATCTCGGCGTATTCGTTCACTCTTCGACAAAACCAACACAACTACGCTCAAGTACAGATTTCACTCGTCAGTTTGATAGGTCATACGCATCAAACGGATTTCTGTGCCAGGAGAACGAGCTGCGTGAAGATTTCTGAAACTCACTGTTGAATCTGCGAGAATGGCCGATCGGGCTGTTGAAGGAGAGGGTATAATTACGCCTAATCTCCCAGCCTTTCATTTTTATAAAATATGCCCCTGTTTTTGTTTTTTAAAATTTCAAAAATTATCCTGCAGTTTTAGAGATTATTTTAAGTCGCGTGAATTCACTTCGCAGTATGTCCGTTAAATCCCTACACGCCCATCTCAAGACTAGATTCCAACGAAATCAAATTGGTATAGTATGTGACTTTATAATTAATTCGATTTTATTTCGAATTATACAAGTCAATTACGTATACAAGATACCAATTATTAAATTCTTTCTTATGTCTCATATTTTAGATTCATTTGTCGATTTATTCAAATCCGTCATCAAACTTTTGGAGTTCATAGTTGGTATCGAAATCCAACAAGGTGAAAAAGGCAAGTGACATTCCGAGCTTTTTATGCTCATTTGCGTGCTTTCGTGTCTAGTTGTTGTCTACAGTTGAATCATGCCAAATTGCGTTAAATAAATTACAACCCTCCCATTTGTGTGATTTATTATGTTGATAATCTAATTATGGCATGTTAAATGGGTAATGTTATTTTTATAGGTTGATTAAGTTAGATAAATGACATTATATGCCCATATTCCATGAAAGCATGATTTATTATTTTCTTTTCATGCTAAGTTTAATTATGTGATATATCCGTTTTCATATCCATAATTGTCGTTTATTCAATTCGGTTCCGGACTAGTTTGCATACTAGTTCGGTGTGGACTTGGGTTATCTTTTAGGCCGAGTCCTTATAAAATATATAAACCTGTACACTTAAGTTATTGATTTTAGAATTGTAGTTTAGCGTATTATAGAGTGTGAATATTATAAATTAAAATTAAGGAAGATGAGTGCTTCCTAGAAAAGTATATAAACGATAATATAAACTCAATATGGAAGATGAGCGCTTCCAAGTTATATAAAATACATATTATTATAAACCAGGAAGATGAGCGCTTCCTACCCAGTTTCATGAAGCTACATTTCCGGACCCGGAAATGATCCACTGAGTGGACCCGTTCAGTGAATTTGATCGATAATAAAATCCGAGCGGACCCGTTCGGTACACTTAATACTAAAATAAAATCTGAGCGGACCCGGTCGGTACACATGATATTAAAAGAAAATTTGAGCGGACCCGTTCAGTACAGCTTAATTATATAAATCTTATTATTATAGTTCATTGGTTGAATACTAGTTGTGAGTTTAAAGTTATACAATTATTTATAAGACAATGATCGTAGATAAGTTCATAATGATTTCAGTGTTTAATTATATTCCAATCCCATTTCAGAATATAATGTCATAGAGTGATTTATCACTCACATCCATGCTTCTTTCTAACTTAAAAAAATTCCCTAAGTTGAGTCGAACGTCTATTTGGTATTTCAGAATTCACATTTAAATAATCTATATTACTCTCCTTTGGACTATTTGGTTCATACCATTTTATGGTCAATGAATCTTTAGTGTAAAGTGGTCTTTTATTTCGTGTCGTCACTTGCTTGTTCTTAATTGAACTAACCGCCCTATGTATTGTGGCGGCTGGTGCCTCTCGTTTGTATCCGATGCATCAGACCTAAGTTGCGGGTATAAAGATCTTAGTCAAGAAGTTCTGAAGGCGTTGGAGAACATCAAGGGTCATTTTAAATGTTTTTGAACTAAAAAGGGTAATTCTAAATGTGTTTGAGTTGATTAATTATTTAACCGTTTTATTTTGAAAGTCTTTCGCTGTACAAATTAAACGATTGTAAATATTATTTAAAAATATAATTTCCTTTTTAGTAAAAGACTTCCATTGTATTTATTTTAAATGCATGTTATCATCTTGTTTATGGGAGCATGGTTACATGTCCCTATAAGCATAAGGTGGTTACGAAGACATTAAAGTCCGAGTAATCACTGGCGCTGCAACATTCCCTCATTTACAGAAGGGGGTGTTACAGTATTTTGCATACAGTGTGTTTTTTTTATTAGGAAAGAATTCGGGCGAGCGAGCTCTACCCGACGGCATCCTTTCGGATGAGGTCTAAAAGACCTAAATCGTTGTGAATATCGACACCCCAGGCAGAGTGGCAAATGTGTGCAACCTTATCAGCCACTCTGTTGCCTAAACGGGGAACATGAAAGAAGGAAACTTCTTTCAAAGTCGATAACAAGAGTTTAACATCTGACATGATTAGTTCAATTTCCCAAGGGCATTTAACTTTTTGGTTGAGGTGGTTTATAATTACACTAGAATCACCTTCAATGTGAATTTTGTCGATATGAAGTCGAGTAGCGTGTTGGATTCCCAGTTTTAGAGCAAGAGCTTCCGCTTTTAAAGGACTTTGTTTACCAAGTTTTTGATAGCATATTTGTATTGAGTGTCCTTTCCAGTCCCGGATTATGGCTCCAGCCGAGCTGCCATTGTTAGTAATTGTGGATCCATCAAAATTAAGCTTGAGAGTTCTCCTCGGGGGTTTACGCCATGTAACCTTATCATGCTTCTTTTTCGTCTTTGGATGGTTGGATTGTTGTGTGTGTAAGAGGAAATCCTCATCTAGACTACACTCTAATTGAGATGTCTTACTCCAGTTTTCCTTGTGAGTTTTAATAATACGTAATGAAGCATCTTTGGGAGGGATAGGAACCTGTCTGAACACGTGTTGATTCCGAATGTACCAAGCTGACCACCAAGTAAATGCAAGTTCCACCTTAGCTGCAGAAGCGAGATTGTTTCCAATAAAGGAAATGATAGGTTTAATATCGCGAGAATGAGATATCATACTGGATATTGTTGAGTTTATGCGAGAAGGAATACGAAATAAAGAACGCACATAATGGCATTCTAATAAGAGGTGAACATCATCTTCGGCCGCACAATTGCACATGCTACAGGTGGAAGGAACGGAGGTCCCACGAAAAGCCAGTCTAGAGGCAGTTGGGAGACCTCCCTGACAAACCTTCCAGATGAAATTTTTAACCTTAGGTGGAATATCCAAATTCCATATCCATGCGTTATTGTCTAAATGCAGAGCGGATTGAGATGTGATGAGTTTGTATGCACTCGAAGTGGTGAACCGGCCCTCTCTATCTGGCCACCAATATAGCCTATCCTCAAAAATAGAGATGGGAAGAGGAATGTCCAAGATCTCTTTGACTATATCAACGGGTAACTTATTGTTAAGTTTTTCCGTCCACCATCTACCACCCATAATGTATTCACTAACGGTTTCCTCCATGTTCCCAATTTGGGGGCAATCTTCCCTAGACTGCAGAGATGAGGTTGTAATCCAATTATCCGTCCAAAATTTGATCGATTTCCCATTTCCAACTGACCAAATAAGCCCCGATTTGAATTTATCAATGAGAGTTATCAGTTTGGCCCATTGCCAAGAGGAGTTGCCTCTTTTCTTGTATTCGAGAATGTTAGCGGAGCGTAAATACTTGTGTTTAATAAGAGTAACCCAGACATTATCTGGTTCAGCCAATATCTTCCATAGTAGTTTCATTTGAAGGGCTTCATTCATCTCTTTAGACTTCCTGAGCCCTAATCCCCACACTTCTTTGGTCTGCAAATCCTATCCCAGCTAATAAGCGGTCGGTGTTGAAGATCTTTATTCCAGAAGAACATCCTATTAATCTGGTCAAGCTTTTTATGTATCGAAGCGGGCAATAGAAATTTTTGCATTGTATACAATGGTTTAGCTGATAAATTTGTATTGATTAGGATTGCACGTCCCTGTTGTGATAAGGCACTGGCATGCCATTTGCTTAGTTGTTCTTTAGATTTACAGACGATGTCTTCAAAGGTATGTTTGTTTACTCTACCATTAATAATCGGGCAGCTAAGGTATTTTTCCAATGAGTTCTCATTTGTAATATTCAAGCAACTACTAATCTCTGAGATCCTGGAGTTCGAAATGCCTTTTGTAGCTTGAAAGCTTGACTTATGGTAATTGACTTTTTGTCCCGAGACTTTACAGTATGAATCAATTATTGTTTTAATTCTCTGTCCTGCATCAACACTCCCCCTTGTAAAAATGATGATGTCATCAGCAAAGGATAGTAATGGAACCTGAGGGCCATTCCTACCGAAGGAAAATCCAATGGGACTATTATCCAAATTCGTTTCCGCCGAGAGTTTCTGAGCGAGGATTTCAGCTCCTAGGATAAACAAGAAAGGGGATAAAGGATCCCCTTGGAGAATACCTCGAGAGGGGAGGAACATATCCGTAGGGCCATTGTTTACTAATACTGAGAAGGAAACAGTCGTTACGCATTCCATAACCCAAGCGATGAAAGTATGGTGGAACCCAAATTTTTCTAAAATCTTTTTTGTAAAATTCCAATCAACTCTATCATACGCTTTCTTCATATCTAGTTTTATCGCCAACCAACCCTCACGACCCGTACGCGATCGGAAGGAGTGGAAGATTTCATGAGCTATCAGAACATTATCTTGAATGGCCCTGTCTGATACAAATGCACCTTGTAAAGGGTGAATTAGCTTGCCGATAATTGTCTTGATTCTTTCCGTCAAAATTTTTGATATGATTTTATATAGTATTGAACATAAACTGATTGGACGGTAGTGACTTGTAGTAGAAGGGTTGTCTCGCTTTGGTAGTAGTGAAATAAATGTATGATTTATTTGTTTAAGAACAGAGTGAAAAAAACCTTTAACTGCTCTAGTAATCGACACACCAACTATATCCCAATACTTCTTATAGAATTCGGATGTAATCCCATCCGAACCTGGAGATTTATTATTACCCAAACTAAACACTACAGATTTAATTTCGTTGTTTGATGGATGCCGAATGAGAAATTCATTTTCCTCTGTAGTTATAGATGGAGGGATTAGGTTAAGCATTTCACTTAGAAGTCTATCATCGATGGACTCTTTTTTGAATCTTTTTTCGAAGTCATTTTTAATTTCGTTTCTAACATTTTCCTCTCCCACTATTAATGTACCTTCTGTAGTATGCAGAAAGAACTATAAAGGCGCCCAAAGAATGCCAAGTGGCATATCCCTCTCCTACCGCTGCACCCCTTCCCGTTAGTGCAGAGACTGGCCAGTTCGATGCTATAGCATATCTTATCTCATCATCATATCATATATCATGCTCATGCCCGATGGTGCTGGGCTATCTCATCATCATGCTCATATATCGACAATACTGACTCAAGGCACCCGATGAAGCTGGGCTACCCTATGACCCTAGCAAAGACTCTAGTTACTTCACATATAACGTCCGTTCTATTTACATACGCATAAAGAAATAGAATGCTCACGGTCAATGCACCCTAGCATGATACTACATGGCATGCTTTAAATGCATATGAAGCACCTAGTATATCATATGATCACAAGCAGGAGATTTCTCTTTCGAATCTGAGTAAGCCCATAAAGGAACTTACCTGAATAAGGCGAACAGCAGAGAAACAAGGCAAAAGCAGAATCCAAGCAATGAATCACCAATAGTAAGCAATGTCCAACAGATTACAAATCACCTAATAAACATACAAATATGCATAAGTCTATCTAATTCACACAAGGCGCCCCTATCATACATAGCTTCACATATCTCATTTCAAATTATTCCATCTTATCTCATCATAGATCATTTCATATTCATATCATCTCACTATCTCATCCATAATCTCATCTTGCATCATCATATAATATTTCATATCTTACTTAAAGTTCACACAATCCTCAAGCAGAAACCAACAAAAGATTCCCCGAATTAAATCAAGTATATCATTTTCTAAAGTTTTCCAACTCCTAAAGCTCAAGTCAATTCAACTCATATTCACAACAATTTCTCAAATCCTATTTGAAATAATTCCGGCATTTTGGTTTTTCCAAACACAAACCCTTAAAGAACATTTCCGAAAACTAGAAAACCCCTTTTAAATAATTTTACCAAGCAATATTTTAACTACAAATATAATACCAAAATTAAATCCGCTTTACAAATCATAAGTTTGAAGTAAAGCCAATAAGTCATCTCCAATTCCAAAATCACATTTTAACATTATATAACAACATTTTCCAAATAATAATATTTCTAAAACAACTTAAATATATTTAATAATTACAGAATTATAATGTTTTCAAAAAAAATAAAACCGATAATAATGTAACAATATACACATATCATTTATATATATATAGCATAAATAGCAACAACAACACTATAACAACAACACAGACAGGCCCAACAACCCAACTCTCCCCAACCCGGCCCAAGAGAAAAGACAGGAAAGAACCAACCCGGAAGAGGATCCGGATCCACAACCCAAACCCAGCTCACAACCCAAACCTCATGACCCGAGGAAGAGGACCCGGATCCACCAAATATGAAGCCCAACCCGAAAATTAGGCCCAACCCAGGAGAGAAAGAACAGGGTCGTCCTCTTCCTAGAAAGAGAACGGAGCCCCTGTACGTCGACGGAAAACGGAGGAGATCCAGGTCCACATCGGCTTCTCTTCCGACCCTAACCACTCCCGATCAAACTAAACGACATTCCGACCTTACCCGACCCAAAAGGTCTCAAACGCGAGTGAAGGAGAGGAAGAACAGAGAGATTACCGGGAACGAAGCTCTTCGCCGGAAAACCTTGGCCGGGGGCTGGATTTGGCTTCGTCAGGGATGGAGGAAGCTCTGAGGGGCCTAGGACGAAAGAGAGGGTCATAAAGCTGCACCTTTAGGGATAAAAGACTGGAAAACGGAGGAATAAGTCATACCCGACCTTGCTTGGGCGGAAACATAAGAGCGGAGAAGCTGGTGGCAGCGCTGTAGCTCCGAAGGGCTTATCCTCCTTCTTCTTCATTCGTCAGACTTGGAAGGAGCTGTAGGTGGCTTTCTGTCGATTAACGGAAATCAGAGGAGGTTGGTGGTACATCGGCAGTGAAAGGAGGAAATGGGGAGAGGTTTGGGAGGAATCGGCAATGGCGATGGTGGTTTGGATTCCTCTGGTGGTTTCCTGGGTTGTTGCAGAGGATGAAAACGGGTGAGAGAGGGAGGTGGGGTTGTTGTAAGAGTGAGTGAGGGCAATTGGGTGGGTTGCCTTATAGTGCAACTTCCACAAGAGGACAAAGGGGCTCACAGAAATTCTGAACGGGAGAGAGATAGAGAGAGAGAGAAAAAGAAAAAGGAAAAGGAATTAAAATTTGAGTAATGGTCCCCCATGATACCAATTTGAATTCCCGACGCTCGATCCCAATCCCGCTCACTAAAACGAAAACCCGACGCTAGGAATTTAAATCGAAATTTAAATCATCTTGGAATCTAACTTAATTTTATTAATTCTCGAAGCTCGAAAGCGAAAATCAAATCCCGTCAAAATCCAAATTTTAAAATGATGCCGGAAGGATTTTAAAATCGAACTTATGCTCGAGGACGAGTTTTCTCCCATTTTTACAAATTGAATAAAATAATAATATATTTGATTAGAATAATAATAATATAATATATAAAATGTATTCGGTCTTTACAATATCCAATGAAATCAATCAATCGAAGGGATTTAGATTTATATTACCTTCCAATAGATTCCACAGGGGGCAAAGTGACCTTCAAATCCTGCACCTGAACGAGGCCGACCTCCTCCCCACCACCGCCTGTAAACAAACAGGCTACCCATACATTTCTCTTGAGCACATAAGCACCCCATCTCGTCACTTGTACCATGACAAAATTTAGCCTCGGTCACAGATGGAAATGATTTTTATTGATGCCACGCTCTGGTGCAAATTGTACCTGTGCTTCGGAGACTGAGATTTGGGACTAGGAGGCTCCGGGTGAACCTAAGCAGGCAGAGGCGGAGGAACCTGAGAAGACGGCAGCGCAATGGGAGATTCTTCTGTGAGAGTGGCGGCTGGGGAGTTGGAACCGAAGCGGCGAAGGCGATCGTCGGTGGAAGGATCGGGGAAAGAAGACTAGAGCGAGTTGTTAATCCAATCGGGAACCGACTTCCTCGCGATTTTCAATCTCAGCGACGGCGACGAAAGAGTTGAGAAATCCATGGTGATAGGAGCGGCGAATCATTCAACGGACAATCTGATTGGGAAGGGAAGAAATTTAGCGATGTCGTGGATCAAGGTGCGATTGGCGACTAGGGAAGGAGGAAGAAGACGCAGCAGGGGAGGAGGAAGGAGATGTTGCAGAGGTCGGACTCGTCGGAGGAATGAGATGTGCCGCCGAACTTGTCGATCAGAGGAGGAGCGTGAAGGTTGTGGAGGATCTGCGCCAACATCGGAGGAGGAGATGTGCCGTCTGATTGGGAATGAGAGAAAGGAGGAAGAGACTAGGGTTGTTTTATTCAGTTGGGCCAAGCCCGATTTCAATTTTTTTAAATTAGACCCATTTTCATTTTAAGATTCATTTTCATTTTAAGCAGTATTTTCATTTTAACCACACCCTATATATATATATATATATATAGAGGTTGGATCTCGTGTAAGCAACCCTTACGGTGTAATTTGTGAGCAGAGAAATTATTCGCAGGTACCAAGCGATTATTCGTGTATAATAATGTAATTATTCGTATGTATGAACAAATGTAATTATTTGTAAGTAACAAAAGATTATTCATATGTATGTACATACGAATAATCACTTCGTACCTACGAATAATGTTATTGTTCACAAGTTACTTTTAATCTCATCCGTTTGATCTTCTTAATCCGACACTCTAGATTTGCTCACAAATTACACAGTAACACTTGCTTACACAAGATCTATCCTCTATATATATATATATATATATATATATATAGGGATTGACTCCGGTGAAAACCTCAAATTGTGGTAAAAACCGTGAGGACTACTTTATAGCTTGGTTTATTTGAAACCCGTGCTAAAAACCTCAATTACACAGTGACTTTACAACTCAATTCAACCTAAAAACCATGCTAAAAACTCCAGTTTTAAAATAACACATGACTTTATATCTCGGTTAAACCTAAAAACCGTGCTGAAAACTCATGTTTTAAAATTACATTAGTGACTTTATAGCTCAGTTTTATTCAGAACGGGTTAAAATATGTGACTTTATAGATCGGTTCTATTCAAAACCGGGCTATAAAGCTAGTGAACCAGGCTAAAAAGCCGGTCCTCACAGGTTTTTACCGCAATTTTGGTTTTCACCGGAGCGCACCCCTATATATATATTCACTTCTTATAATGCACACATGAGAACATTTGTGAGCCATTGGATGAGTTTTAATGAATGGATAGATTTTAAACTAAAAATAAATAAATAAAAAATAAGTTGGTTGAACATTACCACTTTACCTCTTCCAAACTTCTTTTCTTTAAGTTACATCTATTAAAATCAAATAAGGATAGGCTCCTTGATTTGTTCTGAGCGATTGTGCAAACCATAAAATATATCCCTTTGTGCACCTGAAATTCCAAATTTTCAAGATAAAATTTCCATCACAACATTATTGTCTAAGAAGATACAAAAAAAATCAAAGCAAGTAATAACCTGATCGATTTAGGATATGTAATGTGTACAAAAGCAATTAATAACCTAATTTAGGGGAAACTCAATTGAAACTGAATTATCTAGACAGAAATCGGAGTTGATGGAATCTGGAAGAACCATAGATGAAGCCATTGAGAAATCAGAGAAGCCTGATTTAGGAATGAATTGTGAAAGCTAAAGGAGCACATACTTGATTCGACATGGACATATCATTCACTGCAGCATCGTACTGGATTTAGGTTTAATTGATCCCCATAGAAAACACTATAAAAGGTTGTTCATGTGATATGAATTGATGGGATGATGGAAAGTGGGTTAATAAGGGATCTGTATCTAACTATTAAAAGAGAAACATTTTTTTATGATGTGTCACTCTCTCCTTAAAAGTATGTTATTCAATCAATTTTTAAAAAAAAATTAATTATTCCATGATCTTAGTTTAAATTATAATTTTAGTATTTTTTTTTTAAATAATGGGATTAATTCAAAACATAAAATTAATAATAAGGAAACATAAAATTAATATTAGTAATCTATATATGTATATATATTACTTTAATTTTTTTCTCAACCAATGAATTTAATTCAAAAATTTTAATTATCTGAACGTTTACTATTATTTTATAATATTAATTTAATATATTATTAAGATTTTATTCATAAAAAATTGCGCCATGGCGCAGGCATCATACTAGTTAGTATTTATAACAGAGAGGGAAAATAGATAAAACCAAATCAGAAGTTAAGATTTTTTTAGAAAATAGGAAGAAATTTAAAAAATAACAAATGGGTAATGTGATAAAAACAAATCATTGCCATAAAAGACTGAACTTGCAAGTGTCAACTGTAGCTGTACTTACATTGCTTGGATAACCCATGTTGAATCAGGAAATGATAGTTAAGTAGTTATCAATTCCGCAACCTGCCATATAGCATAAAGTTAAACAAACAGAAGACAGATGCATATGGCCAAAGTAGAAAAGGCACAAATCACAAACCAGAGTACCAGAAGAAGTAAAAACCTAAGAAGCCACAATTCCAATTTATGTTCCTAGTCAATGTATATATACACACATATGTGAGAAAGCACACACCACTTAAACACGCAAAACAACTCTGGCTCTAGTAATGGTGCATTAAGATCAGAATCGAAGGAAGTTGTAAATGGGGTCGCAAGAAAATGACATGATCCGTACATCAAACAAAGGAGAAATGGCTATATGCTACCAAGAATCTATTCCCATGATCCGTTTTTACGGTTCAAGCAATGAAAGAGTAAGAGAAATAATTTTGATATACCATTTAATTTGGAATCGGAATGGATCCTCGGGCCTCCACTATGTACTAGGAGCAACAAAAGAGAAGGTACAACCACCCCTGTTAGCGGCGACAGCGCCCTTCTTCTGAGCGGCGTTCTTCGTACTGGCGTCGGAAACCATAAATTCGACCGACAACCACCACGGATTTCCAATCAAGGAAGAGATTGAAGCGTCCGGAGAGAAGGTGGAGGATGAAAGTAAGGGCAGAAGGATATGACCCCGGTGAATTTAGGGATTCAGAGAAGAGGTTGTAAAGGTGTGTTTTGAATTTAAGAGATCCCCGACGAATTTAGGGCAGAAGGTGTGTTTTGTGGAAGAAAGGCAGAACCTCACTTTGATGGTGTAGAACTCCAAGCCGAGGAAGGGGAAGAAGGTATGTGAAGATGAAACCGAAAGCAGGAGATGTTAGGAGGCGGTGAGAGTAGGGATGGCAATGGGTCGGGTGATGGGTGGATGATCTACTTCCGTCACCCGACCCACCACCCAAAACCCTTCACCCTACCCGACCCATCACCCACCAAATATTTCACCCACCCCGTCCACCCATCACCCACTGGGTGATCAGGTGGATCGGGTGATAATTCGGGTGAAATTCAAGACATCAAATTCATCAAAAAAAATTATTGAAAAACATACGTCGAACACATCGACGAATAAATTAATACAAAATATAGTCAAATTCGGTCAAATACGTGTAAACATTCACAACTTTCAACACTTCAAGCAAGAAGTCTTGGAAATAAAAAGACATTACAACAATTATGAATAAAAAAAACATAGTCTCCAACAACCAAAGCTTCAAGCGGGAATTCGTTTGATAGGTATCTTGAATTAGGGTTTATGGGGTATATTGGTAATTTCACATATAAAATATAATTATATAATATAAGTCGGTGATGGGTCGGGTGACGGGTAGGGTGATGGGTCGGGTGATGGGTGGGGAATGTCTTCACCCGAATCCGACCCAACCCATCACCCGTTCACCCATCACCCATTTAATATCCGCTTTATTTCGGATTTTCACCCACTTTTTCGGGTCGGGTGAGACGGATATCCATCGGGTGCGGGTGAAATTGCCATCCCTAGGTGAGAGCTGGGAAACCCTTGGCCGCTTTGATTTTGGGAAGATGAAAATTAGAAGGGAATGTAGTAGGGGAATAAAGGAGTAGGATAAAATGAGATTGGGTGAATTAGATTTAAACTCTACATCATTCAAATGAACCTTAACGATTGTCTATTTTTGCCAAAGTTTACTAGTGGTCAACAACGGGTTTGGACTTTTGTTTTTTTTTTTTAAGAAAAGCCCAAGATGAAATTGGGAAGTGAAGGTGGCTTATTAGGGGGCTATAAGGATTAAGGTGCAGCCACATTGTTCAGGAGCATTTGCAATTGAACTTCCATTTCGATCATGTTTACAAGTTCAAAGATGAACATGAACCTCAACTCAATCGTGAAATCGCCCACACTTCAAAGCTTTATAACCGGTACACTAGAGTAGCATTATTAGCTGCAAAGATAATCGTTGTTAATATGCCACAGTAATCGATGAAAACACCGGTAATCGGGAAAGAAAGATGAACAGAAAAGCCGAAAAATCATGGAAAAAGATGGAATGCCCCAGAGTTCTTGCAAGCTGAAAGCTTGGAAGTGCAAATTCTCAAATCAGTACAAGCAAACACCATAACGGAACCAAACCATTAGCCTTAGTCGCATCCTCGAACAGTTTCTTCAAATAGTTTTCACTAGGATTTAGAAAAATAACACAAACAGATCCTTGGTGTTTTTTTCCTCACTCTCTCCTACTCTAGTTAAGCTAAGGTAGTAGTACAAACAGAAGCAAAGTTTTTTTATTTGGAAAAGGGAGGTTCCTTTGCTTACAGCCGACAAGGACGCTTAGACAGATGCATTCTCTTCCTCGTCTTCCTCGATCATCTGGACGACTTGAGCAACACCCTCAGCAAGTTCTTTCTGGATGTCACCCGAAGGCATGTCAAATGTCCTCCTCCTCATGGAAAGTGATTTTCCCATTGGTTGTGGGTCCACCACGTCGAGCATGGCTTCCAGCTCATCCACCATTGATCTCTTTGCAGCTCTCACCATTACATCAGGACCCTGGCACATCGTAAGATCACAAGTTAGAACATCTACCGCCCATCCGTATGCCCAAGTGTGATTCCACAAACTGCCATTAAATAATCTGAATCCAAGGAGACTCGAGTGATATTGCCAAACACGACTAATTTCAGTTAAGAGAAGGTTCTGATTTCTGGAAATTAGTGGTCCAGATCTGTCATAGATCAATGGCTGTGATCTCTTCCTATTGGATGAGATTTGCTGACTTAACTGTAAAAACTGAATTAACTGCCTGAAAGTTTCAGTGGAATTTCTCTATAAAAGAAATGTTTCTTCACATGAGAAAAATATGAAGAAATTCATGAGAATTCTTATAGGGCTTTGTTGTATCCTAGGAGATTTCTTAAAGGCTTATCTCATTCTCTGTTCTTTACGTCAAAACATGTTTATTCATATGCTTTCTGAATGGAAAAGCTAATATGTGAGCTCCTATTTTAGTGGTAGACATTCCATCAATTTCAACTATAGATTTATAACCATGAGAAGTGTTGGAAGTCACCTCAATAGAGTCAACAGTGAGAAGAAGAACAATCATCTTTTCTGAGAACTTTTGGCGCTCCTCAGAGTCACGGGCCACACGGCTGCGGTATGAGAAGTTATGGAATAAGGCCCTGAGCTCCTTCAACTTTGTTTTGGCCATTGCCAAGTCTCGAAGGGCACGAAGTACACAAGATCTACGGATAAGATATTCCCTGAAAGTTATCTGAATCATCATTGCTGCATCTTGAGGGGACATTTCCTTTTTCTTGCCCTTATGGCTACCTGATCCAACTCTTTTAGCAAATGCCTTGATAATGCAATAAGCAGAAAAAAAAAATTAGTTCATTTGCTCAATGATGAAAAAAATAAGACTTGAGTTTTGCCAAATAAGAAGTTAGTAAGACAAAAGTTTATGATAGATATGGGGAAAGGAAACAGGATTCAGGAATGAGAAAATAGTATCCAGATAAGAGATAAAGACACAATGTATGTGAAAAGTAAAGGGACATTTTTCATTGATTGATCTCACGTAGCAATCCAGTTTGCTACTCAGAGTCTCGTACATGATGTTATAGAAATAGAGAAATCCAGGTAATGTAAATGAGCACAAGGTGCAGCATTACACATTGCAATGATGTAACAAACTGAAATGCTTAGATTTATGATCAGCCCTGATTAAGGAAAAAAGGCTGACATTTTCCCTAAAACTGTTAAAATAAAACAAATCCTCGTAAATGAGAACCAACTAGCTCAACTTGCTGCAGTTCCAGAATCTCGTTCATCCAATTTCATTTTTGTTTAATTGAAGTAAACTAAATCAACAAGCAAAAATAGGCCATAATGAATTAGAAGGTACAGAACAAGCAAAGGTAAGTACACTGCAAATTCTTCCTTTCTTGATTCAGTAAAGAGCGTTCCTTCATACTACACACCAACATTACATCATTCAATAATAATGAATTTAATTTTATAAGATGTGTATATGACCTGCACATAATTCATGGTCCATCCCTTCTTCTCAACTCTAAAGAGAAACGAACCACCAGTAAAAGAAAATAAAAACAAGAATCAGTACACCATACATAACCCATGAGAACATCAAACAAGCAATAACTCAAAATGACCAGGACCTTAACTATACAAGCTAACCTTTAGCTAATGAAACCAAAACTGCAGGGTAACAGTCCTAGCACAACATAATCTGCACTGTGACATATTTGAACTTGAGAATCAAATTACAAATCACACAAAACACAACATCAGGCTGTTGGGAGGGATTGTGGGTAGAGAACCAAAATATAAAGAGGGAGAAGCCCTACACAATGGCTTAAGCTTTTGGGTAAGAAGGGTAGATCCCAACCTTATAACCAAAAAACAAAAATAAACCTGACACGACTCCTATCTACCTACGACCCGACCTCGTGTCCGTTTCCTTGGCTTCGGGTAAGGCTAAAAGAGATTGACGTTACCAGTCTCTCTATTCCAATCCATAATAAAAACACGTCACTAAAACAGCGAAATGGTGTGTTCCTCCCTACACCTCCAATGAAGCAGCATCCAAAATCCAAATGCCATGCTCAACTCACTCAACGATATAGGCACGTCATTTTGTGTTACTCAATCATACGATATGTCTTTTCACGCATCAATCATCCATTATGATAAAAACAATTATACCAAATTGTCAAAGAACAGAAAAAGGATGAAAATGACATTTGAGTCATTGACCCAATCAACGATTAAAATCAATAAGAATATCCCAAACCTAACAAAATTTGACAAAATCATAGGAAGCACATCCCAAATGGGACACATCACAGCAATAAACAACTAGCAGCACTAATAATGTAGTCATACATCACAGCAATAAACAACTAGCAGCACTAATAATGTAGTCACAGAAGAATGCATAAAACGGAAGACGGCACAAATCAAGATCAGAGAAGATGGAACGGAACCTGTCGCAAAATGGCAGCCCTGTGATCGGAAGGCTCTTCGATCTCCACAATGCGCGTCGCATAGGATCTTTTCTCCTCTACCTTCTTCTTCCCCTTCTTCTTCTCACAGGCGGCGCTTTTCTCTCCCTTGTCACCACCGCCACCAATGGTAGCTTTCCAAGTGTAGGTCTTCTTCTCATCATTCTTATCCTTGATCTCCGCCGTCCACTTGTAGCTCCTCTCTCCGACCTTCTTCTTCTTCCTCTCCTCCCCCGAAGCTCCCTTGATCTCAGTCGTCAACTTGTACTTCCTCTCCACCGGGCCCCCAATCTCAGCCGTCCAGCTGTACTTCCGATCCACCGCTGCCTCGCGTTGCTTCACTTTCAGCATCCGGTCAAACTTCGACTCCAACGCCGCCACGCGGTCGCAGAGCTTCTTGAGGTAGAGGTCCTTGACCGCCGGGAAATGGTGCTGAATGATGCGCTTGGACGAAGACTGAAACGGCGCCGTCTCGATCTGGAGCAGATCCTCGTAGACGAGGCTGAGGTCGTCCTCATCCATCAATGGCGGAAAGCAGCGCTGCGGGAAAGCAAAGCGGGAGGCTGAACAAGGGGCGAAAATGGAGGTTTCTTTGATGCAGAACGGGGAGGAGATTTGCTCGACGAGCTCGTACCTTCGATAACCAGCCATGGATATTGGAATTCAGAGAGAGAGAGATTAGAGTTGAAGGGAGCGTTGAACTGAGGGAGAGGGTTTTGAGGGGGGTGGAAGGAAGGGTAAAAAGGAAAATTCATGTAGAAGACGCCGAATTCAAGGGTGGATAAGGTCATATGGGAGGAAGCGCCTAAGGAAAAAATGAGAGGGGAAAGGACGAACAAGTCCTTGAAAGTGGTTAAAAATTACGGCATAGAGGTTAGAATCTTGTGTGCGGAAATGCGATCCTGGGTGGAAAGGATTGTTTACGATTGGGTCCCACGTGTTACACCGAAAGACGATTTTTTTTGGCATTTTTTTTCGTACACTCACCTTTTCACACTTTTACTGTTTATATAAAGGGTAAATTACTTTGCTAGTCCCTAATCTTTAATGGTTAGTCACTATCAGTCTCTAATCTTTTTAAGTGTTAATTTTAGTCCCGAACTTTTTACATATTGTTACTATTTGGTCCCCCATCCAACTAAATGCCAACCTTTTTATTAAATGTACATTTTCTAATTGCCTTTTCTAAATGAAAAACTATTTTAGTTATTGGGCCTCCTTATTAACTATTTTTATTTGTTATTTTAATACAAACTCGTGTATTAGAGTATAATTTATTAGATTTTAAGATTTTCCACTTATATATTCAAAATTTTATTTGTAAATTATAACTTCACACAATGAATGAGTTTTTAATGTGAAAATACTATAACACACATCTATATGTATTGATACACAATTAAAAAGTTAAAATATATGACTTCAAATCTAATAGGAAGAAGTCCTATATTAAATTTATTTGGGCATTACCAATCACAAGTTGGTGTAGTAGTTATGGGGCTACATCCCATGTCTCGAGGTTCGAAGTTCGAATCCCCGTGGAAACATGGAGACGCTTGTGAGTGGGAGGGTCAACCCCTTAATGGGCCTACAGTAACCCGATCCAGATGTAGAGTGGGCTATGCCCACTTGAACTGGAAAGGATCTAAAAAAAATTTATTTGGGCATTTTTTATTAACTTATTTAAAGGAATATATTTATTTTACATAATTTACATGCTACATGTTTTTGAAAGATCGGTAAATGTAATAAGTACTCTATTCGTATGAAAATAGTGGATGCTTAACTTGTTGACACATTTTTTAATAGGTTAAAAACTACACATAAAATATTTTTTAATAATTAGCAAGTCGGAAAAAAATCAAATATTTCAAGATTAGGGTAATATTGAACGGGGCCCCTAAAATTCATTGGACGACCTTGCTTGTAACCCTAACCCTTCTCTAATCTTTCTCGGATTTATTTAGAAAATTAAATAATTTTATCGTTTAGTTTAACTAGAAAATAGACGGGAGGACCAAATAGTAGCAATATGTAAAAGGTTAGGGACTAAAAGTAACACTTAAAAAGGTTAGGGACCGATAGTGGCTAACCCTTAAAGGTTAGGGACCACCAAAGGAATTTACCCTTATATAAACCCTTGTGTCAATCATTTTTTTTTTTGCCATTTTTTTTCTTTAATTCTCCTTTTTTTTCTTCTTTTTTCTTTAATTCTCTTTTTTCTTTAATCAATGAACTAGTTTAATACTCATACCTTGTGCGGTTTTGTAATTTAAGTAAATTTTGTATTAAACCCCGTTGGATAAAAAGTTGGTAAAAATTATATCTCTAGCAAAGATACTTAACAAAATTGTAATCGTAAATAAAGTCGTAAATAACCTGCAATAACAACACCAAAAAGAAGGGAGAATAAGTTAACATTTGTGAAATGATATTAACAATCTAATTCTAAACTATATATAGGTCAAAATCTGCAAATCTATCCATAAAATATATCTCATAAATATATCAATACTTTCAAGATAGTAAACTTTTATTTCTTTATCCACAAAAGCGATAGATCTTCCATAAAAAATTGTGATTAAACTCTCTCAAAATTATATCCATATCTAAAAATTTAGAAAAAAATATATTAACAAAAATTGAATTTCATGAGTAGATAAATTTTATACGGCTAAGTATTATTTCCATTTTGTCAAACCTTTTCAATAAATATTATTCTATATAAACTCTTAATTTAGAAGAGTTTAGGATGTTGTGTCAATCTTAGAGGCATTTTAAGAGTCTTAACCAATCATATTTTTTGTCATTTTTCTTTGATTTTCTTTTTTTTTTGAATCGATAAGAATTTGGCTAGAACGCCAGAGACATTCAACCAAGGGCGTCCAGATGGACGAGATCGACCAGGGATCGATCAGGAGGAAGGACCGAATGAGAATAAGGGAACCTGTAATGGGATAAAAGGTCCGCTACCCGATTGGCCTCTCTGTAAACGTGTGAAGTCACAACTGTTCGGAAGTGCTTGAGAAGGAGGAGGCAATCAGAGATAATGATTTCAGCTTCCCAGGGACACGTACCGGCTAGCGTAAGACAATTGGTGACAGAGATATTGTCACCTTCAATGATGATATTTTGTATGTTTAAGGCGGCTGCTTTCTTAATACCTTGCCATATCGCATAGCCCTCACAGCCGAAAACGGTCTCGAAAGGGGAGGGACCAGCCTCAACATAGATGACAGAGCCATCATGATCACGAATAACAAATCCATAACTCCCAGCATTGGATGTTGATAGGGCACCATCAAAATTTAGTTTAAGGTGATTTTCTGGTGGCTTCTTCCATCTGGTTATGGGTCGTTTCTTAGGTTTTGTTGATGTCTCTTTTGGCGGAGTTACCATATCAGACGCATCTGTCCCCGAGATGTCCCATAAGAGAAGTTGCTCTCTAATGTAAGCCTTTATAGATTTTGGATCGGGTTTAAGGTTGTTGAAAAGTGCTTGATTGCGGAAGTACCAAATACTCCACCAAGCTGCAGCAAGTAAAGTAAAGTCTTTAGTTACCAGTTCTAGTCTGATTTCATTTAGTAGAGTGTGGGCAGGTAAGCAACTGTTTTGGAATTTAGTTAGAACTCGTGCTATTTTTGGGTTAAAAAGTTGGATAGCTTCTTTAGTTATTGGACAATCGAGTAGAACATGGTTTAAGTTTTCTGTGCTAGACCCGCATAATGGGTAGGTGGTTGCGTTACCAACACCACGAGAGGCCAGTTTACAAGAGGTGGGTATGCCGTCTTTGGATATGCGCCATAGGAATCCTTTAATTTTTGGGAGAGTTTGTAGTTTCCATATCCAATTTAGATCAGAATGTTGATGGTTTTTTCTTTGGTGTATTAGTTGAATTGCCGAGCTTGTTGAAAACCAACCGTTTTTACTAGAATGCCAGTATAGCCTATCTTGTATAGTTGAGGTTGGGATTGGGATTTGTGTGATCACATAAATTAGGTCCTGGTGAAGATGGTCTTTCAGATAATTTTGTAGCAGAGGGCCATTCCATTGCTTGTTTGAAGTAATAAATCGTGTTACTTTGAGGTCAATATTTATTGTTTCAGGGTTATCAGCTAGGTGTATTAGTGGTTTTTGGTTAACCCAAGAGTCTGTCCAAAAATTTATGGTTTTACCATCTCTCACAATCCATCGGAGACCCTCCTTGAAGAGGGAAATTAGTTTAGATAGTTTTGTCCATTGCCAAGAGGCATTACCCTTTTTAATATATTCGAGAAGGTGAGTGCCTTTGAGATATTTTTGGGATATAAGAGTGACCCAAGGATTAGTTGGTTCGGCAATGATTTTCCATAGTAGTTTGAGTTGAAGTGTCGAGTTCATGTCTTCAGAGCTTCGGAGTCCTAAACCCCCATTAGAATGAGATTTACAAGTGTCTAACCAACTAATAAGAGGTTTGTGTCGGGGTCCCTTGTTCCATAAGAAAACCTTATTTATTTTGTCAAGTTCCTTGTGTATTGACGCGGGGAGCATAAAACATTGCATTAGGTGCAGGGGTTTTGCAGCTAGATTACTTTGAATAAGGGTTCGTCGTCCTTCTTGGGAGAGAGAGTTTGTTGTCCATTTTGATAGTTGAGCTTTGGTGTTGTCAATAATGGAAGCAAATGTGTGTTTTGTGACTTTACCTGAGATGATTGGGCATCCTAGGTATGATTGCAAGTTTGTGGTGTTGGGTATTTGCAGTTCTGTTCTTATTATGTTTTTGGTTGTAGTGGAAGTATCTGCTGTTGTTTGAAAAAGTGATTTATGAAAGTTGATTTTTTTACCAGAGTTGCTGCAGTATTTTCGTAAAACCTGGATAATTTGATCACTTGCTTCCTTATTTGCATTAGAGAAAATAATAATGTCATCAGCGAAAGCCAGAAAGGGTATTTTAGGGCATCCTCTACAAACCGAAACACCAATCTGAGAGTCGGGCCTTGTGGTATGCATTTGCAGCTCGCGCGCGAGCACTTCTGTTATTAATAGGAATAAGAAAGGGGAGAGGGGGTCCCCTTAACGAAGACCCTTAGAGGGCGAAAATATTTCTGTGGGCTCATTGTTGACTAATACTGAATAAGAGACTGTAGTGATACATTCCTTAATCCATGATATGAAAAGTAGTCAAATCCAAATTTGGTTAGGATTTTTATCAGAAAGCTCCAAGAAACCATATCAAAAGCCTTCTCCATGTCTAGTTTGATAGCCATCCAGCCAGATTTACCTTTTTTATTGTGGAATTAGTGGAAGATTTCATGTGCAATAAGGATGTTGTCCTGGATCGCCCTGCCGGAGATGAAGGCACTTTGTAGAGGGTGAATTAGTTTAGGCATTACTTTCTTTAGTCTTTCTGTTAGTATTTTTGAGATTATCTTATAGAGAGTGGAACAGAGGCTGATTGGTCTGAAGTGGTTAGTTGTCGTCGGGTCATCCCTTTTGGGTATAAGAGCAATGAATGTATGGTTGATTTGTCTCAGCAGGTGTCCACTGGAGAAGAAACCTTTTGTTTCCTTCAAGACCGAAGGCCCAACAATATGCCAGTATCTCTTGAAAAAACCTGCCGGGAAGCCATCAGGTCCAGGTGATTTATCATTTGCTAGTACAAAAACAGCTGTCTTGATTTCATTATTAGATATGGGCCTAGTAAGCCAAATATTATCATCTAGGGTTACTTCCGAGTTGAGAAGATGCAAAAGGTCAGGAGTTGGGTTACAATTAGGTGTTTCCTCAAAACGTTTGATGAAGGCTTGTCGGATTTCTTTTCTGATTTCATTGTCATTTGTAAGAATTTGCCCTTCATAATTATGTAGTGCTTTTATTATGTTTTTGTTTCGTCTTCCTGAAGCAACTCGATGGAAGTACTTTGTATTTGTGTCAATAGATTTTATGTGTGTGCGTTTGGCTCGTTGCCCCCAATAGGTTTTTTGAAAATTAATTAAGTCGGAATGCTTTTTAAGAACCCTTCTGTGTTTGTGTTCAAGAGTGATATCATAGTGTTGATATAGTTCATCCTGAGTTTTTTGCAGAATTTTTTCAAGTGTTTGTATTTGGCGAAAGATATTGTTTAGGGTATTTTTGCACCATAGTTTACTCTTCTTTTTTAAAATTGACTGTTTTTTTGTCAGTTTGAAGATGGCGGAGCCTTCCATATCTAATCTCCAGGCTTTTTTGACCAAGAGTTCATAGTCTGGTCTTTTTTTCCATGCCATCTCGAATTTAAATGGTTGAAGTTTGGGTCCTTGGTTGTCATTGAGCTCAATAGAAAGGTGGCAGTGATCAGATGTAGTAAACGGATGATTCTTAGTACTTAAATTTGGATATGTGTTTGTAAGGGTACTGTGAATAAGGACACGATCAAGTTTTTCATACGTGTTATCAGGGCCAAATCTTTTTCGTCTCCACGTGAATTTATTACCAAATGTAGGCAAGTCAATAACATTATGTTGTGCGATAAAGTTTTGTAATCTGTGGAATCTATGCGGTTGGACCGACGGTCCTCCCATTTTGTCAGCTTCACAAATAATCTCATTCATGTCACCAATTATCATAAATGGATGAGGGTAGACATTAATGATGGTTGAAATTTTGTTCCAGAAGGTTGTTTTATGTTGTGGGTTAGGCGGTGCATATATGAAAAGAATATGAAATTCAGTTTTAATTGTGTGGTTGACATATTTGGCATGAATAAGTCTATCTTCTGAATAGATTATGTCAAAGGTTTCATTTTGTAAATGGGTTGATTTCCAAAGAAGGCATAATCCCCCTGAAAAACCATTAGCCGGACAGAAATGTATTTGGTCAAAGCCGGCTTTGCGCCAAAGATTGGTTTTTGGCTCATTTTTAGTTTTTGTTTCAGCCAGTGCGAGGATTTGAATATTGTCTGTTTTACAAATGGACTCAATTTGAGTCCAAATGTTCTTGCGGGCTAAGCCCCGCACATTCCAATAGCAAATTTTCATGGGACCACTTTATGGAACGGCCTCATGGTGTGGCCATGTACACAATTTGATTTTCCAGTGCTAAATTTATTTGAACTGAGAGTGATAATGATACAATTAGGAATTAATATGTTTTCCTTCAAATTGCCTGTGTTGGAGCGGTATTTTATATGCTTATGGCCTGGTGTAGGTTTAAGAGATATCTTAGTTGTGTTGTCATTAGTTAGATGATGAAGATTAGTTATTTTATTTGAGAGTTGAAGTTTAGAGTGATAGCATAGACCATTTTTAATAATAAACCAAACAAAGTGATAATTTAAGGTTACATTTTTCCAAGTTGGTCGAGGTAGTGATTTAGTTAAATGCCTTGAATGTCTATACATGGAGTGTTTAAACAGGTGATACAAGATATTGGTACCCTGGTTAGTAGATGTTAGTGTGGTACCCTCATCCAAGAGGGAGAGCACCTTGAGAGTTGCAAGATCAACATCTACAATAACCAGGTGACAATGAGTTTGATAAGGAGGTGGTCGGTATAATGAGGTCCCTGACAGATGTGTTAAATGGAGTTAAGAGTAGCTGCGGTGAGCCTGGATGATATCTGTACACCAGTAAAGTATAAAACGGTTATTAACACTGTTTAAATATATAACCAGACAGGGTGAGTGCCTTTGGCAAGGAATATTGTAGTAGGAGATAGAGCATGTGTTATCCTTGATGCAGACAGTATGAAAGTACCTTTTAGTATGCATATAAAAGAGACATGTAATGGGAATGAGGGTGATGGGGTGATTACAGTCCGTAGGTGTCTGTTGATCACTTGAATAATTCTTCATTCTGGTCACAGATGAACCCATTATGGCATAACTTGAGGGCCCTGTTGTTGGATAGAATCTGTTGTAAGTCAAAAGAAGATTTAGGTCAATAAAGTAGTCTAGCATGTAAGGAGAGAAGGATCTTAGAAGGCAAGAGTTTAACCTTGTACAAATATAATTGAGTTTCAGGGGTCTGACATGATATTTTATATGGTGCAAAGTTAGGGCACCTCTAGGATCATTGGGAAGGCAGATAAATATATCATATGTATGGTTATGATCATAATTGTATATGCCTATATAGGTGCAGTGGTAATAGTAGATTACTGAGTATTTATTCATGATGACCTGAGGGACAGAGAGGGTCCAGGGGGACGTTTGCTTTTTAATAATAAAACTTGGCCAGCGAAATATGCATTTTGGTTGTTCATGTAATGTGTTGGTAGTACTATAACTCCATAGGGAGCAAGTCAGATTTATGTATATTGTCATATCCTTATGACAAGATAACCAATGTCCTCTAAGCCTAAAAAATCTGTGAAGGTCCAGGTAGGCATGAAGGGAAAATACAATCATAGTGCCAGATTCTATGTATAGCATCATATAGTGAAGTTGGTAATAAATCAGGCTGAGGAAATTATGGTTGCAGTAGGAGTTAGTGATGAGTCCACAGAGGGAGTCTTTGGCACTGGTGTGCCAATAGGAAAGAATTGATAACTTTATGATGGTGACCTGGATAGCTACATGATTGTGACCATGATATTTATAGGATCTTGGTACCTTATGTTTACTTGTATAATATGCATACTGATGGGGTCCATTACAGTGGTTGAGGTTGTTAGTATAATATATATTCCTTTTGTATACTTTGCCATGTCCTTTATTATGTAAATATTTGTTATGCTTATACAAGTAGAAAAAGCAGTTTTGAGTAGTACCATTACCAGTGGGTATGTGGGTGAGCATTTTGCTGATCCTCCCCTCAGATTTTTGGATACATCGTTTGCCTTTTCTTGTTACCTTTGTAAGTATGTAAAGGTTGATCCCTGGAGAAAACCACCAAAGGATATGAGAGTAAACCATAAACATGGGTGAAAGGCATACTTGAACATATCTTAACCCCTTCCTAAAGGTGGAGCTTGGTTGACTGTCATTTTCAGCAGATAGATAGAATACATTTAGTGATTTGTGTGTTGTATGCTTTTTTGGAGTTTTAATATGTGCATGTGTAATTGGTATTAGTAGATGGTTTAAGAAGGTATAATCTATCACACCAGGAACCCAACTTACTATATTACAGGGAATAAGTTGGTACATCATGCAGAGAGCACAGACAATAGTACATACCTTACACCACTTGCATTTAGCAGATACTAACAGATAGGGTAGGAATACAACCATAGACAATAAGCACATAAGACAGCAAATATAGTTATAACATAGTTTTAGAGAGTGATGCATCCAGCAGCCAGGAGTCCAGGTAGATGACTCAACCAGAAGGCCATTTTGGTGTGCGATCATAGGAGAATTAGGTCTTGTTCTTGCTCCTCTTCAGGGTAGAGCTTGTTGTATCATCAACCCCCCACTGCCTTTCCTCTTGAGTGAAGAAGAGGAGGAGATTTCTTGAGGTGGCATATCCATGTTTGACATCATTTTTATCACAGTAGAGTTGGAGTGCAGAGAGTGAAAGGAGACATCAGCAGATAGGTCTTGAGGATCATCAGGGGGTTGCTGAGTAAAATCCTCACGAGGGTCATCCAAGAGGTAATCATCCAGTAAGTCATCCTCCTCCATGCCATAATCAAGGTTATGCAGCACCTCAGAGTCAAGCTCCTCCCCAAAACCAGGGTAGGTCAGCGGGTCAGGGAGAACAACCATTTGCTCTTCAAACTCATCATGAGAGGGCTGAGTTGGGGTCTGGTGAGGTGGTTCATGGGGTTCAGTACCAGACAAGGGTGCCACAATGAAGCCAGCAGAGAGGTCTGGGCTACCAAAAGGCACACCTTGTGGCACCAAACGGCCAAAAGAAGACCCAGGGACTGCAGGAGGGGGGAAGGTTTCTGTATGCTCAGTGGAGGGTTTGGTAATTGTGGTGGGTGATTTCAGATCATTTGAGGAGTGTTTGGAGTCTTTAGAGGATTGTGAGGAGTTGGATTTGGAGTCAAAGGAGATGACAACACCTCCCTTACCAGACATATAAGGCCTGTTGGCATAAGCTGATATTGGATTGGGAAGGAGAGGGCCCTTGTTGCCCTTTTTCAGAACCTTCACCCAGCCATCATCTTGGTCAGTTTGGGAGGGAGTGGATTTGTGGCTACGGTTTTTGATGGTGATTTTGATTTTATTTGGTTTAGGCAGTCTAAGTGGGCATTGGTTAAAGAGGTGATCGGAAGAACCATAATTGCCACAACCGTTTGGGAATTCCTCAAACCAAATGGTGTGGGAGGAGGTGTGTTGGTCTGTAATTGGGACATGGACAATGTTGCCAAACTTTTTCCAAACATCAAGATTGATACAAACCCTAATGAAGCCAAGGTTAATGTCAACATTAGGGTCAATCTTGATGAAGGAGCCATATTTGTTGTATTTGAGGATGGTTTTGACTGCCTCAGCATTTTTGTATTCATCAGGGAGGAGGGTGATGCGAATCCACATATCTATGGAGGTAGTGTTTTCAGTGAGAGGGTTGAAATTAGGTTTCCAAGCCCTAAGAATTATGAGCTGACCATAAATGTGGTAAGGTCTACTTTCCCAAACTTTTTGGAGATCAAGAGGGTTAGAGAATCTGATCTCAAACCAATGATTGGGAAGATCAAGGAATTCTACATCCCCAACCAAACCCCTCCAATCTCCAAGGAACTTGGATTGAATCTTAGAAACCTCTATGGGGTTTCCAAAGACTCTGCCATATAGAATGGACTCGGTTTCAATCTGGAAATTGGTTTTGGCCTTTTTCAGTTGAGAGAGGAAGGTAGTGAAATTTATTTTCCCTTTACCCTTGTCCTTTTTGGGAGGCAAGGAGGGAGGAGGTGTGGCTTGGGTGTTGCCCTTGGGCTTCCCAATAGGTGAGGAGGAAGAGTTGGGTTTCAAGGATTCACTGTGAACAGTAGAACCTTTTCCCTGTGTGGCTTGGGCATTGCCTGTGGGCTTCCCATTGGGTGAGGAGGAGGAGTTGGGTTTCAAGGATTCATTGGGGTTAGCAGATCCTTTTCCCTGTGGTGGATTATCCATTTGGTCAAGAGACAAAAGAAGGAAATTTTTGAAGTGCCTAAGTGTTGTAGAAAATTGAGAAGAGGAGAAGTGGCTATGAATCTATTGAGTGGTGCGATTGGTACAAGAGGGTGAGCCACCCCATTTATAGTGTTTAAGCCAGAGGAACTCAAGAAGAGTGCTCGGATGATCAAGTTCAGTTGTACTAGAAGATAGACAGTAAATCAAAAGAATTGCAGAGGATAGTTCAACAAGAAGGGGTAAAGCAAATTGAAATAGATAAAGTTGATAATTGCAGTGCAGATTAGTAGAGTAGCTGCATAAATAATAATACTTTATATTGAGGGGATGAGATAACAGAGATTTCATGTCAAAGTATAGATGAAGATAGGAACGATGGTACCTGATAGCCAATACAATTTGCTGCAAATTAGAGCTCTTCACAGAATTTGAGATTACACAGGCAGTCAAGTGCCAGAGTGATAGTCCATACAGATCAACAATAAGGGGATAATCAGGAGCCATCAAATCATCAGCCACCAGACACACTCCGAAAGCGAAGAAGTAGACGGGAGTCAACTCTTCCAAATCCAGTAGAAATCCAACAACCAAAGATCTAGACCAACGAGAGAGTACCAGGTCGTACATTAAGCTGACTGTGGAGCCGTAAAAATGTTTCCAAACCCAAGTTCGAGGGAAAGATTTGGGAGGCTGTTTCAGGTCGTACCTCTTGTAATTAATGAGGGGTTTTGATCTGAAATGATCTTTGAGAGCACTAGGTGTGCCATTAGAAAGAAGAAAGGAACTGACAATCCAAGACACAAAAGAAAAGGGGAAAGCCAGAACCCTAGAACTCAATCGGATGTTTGAGGGGGCTTTTGTAGGATTAGACTTAGGGCTTTTATGATTAGGAGTATAGAAGGATAAAATCCAAACCCACAAGCCAAAAACGCAGCAGATCCATCGATCAATGAGTATGGACGGCCAGAGATGAAAGACGATGTGGAGATCCCCAATTTGATTAAGGGTGATGAAGTTGGCTTTAACACGCCAAGGAAGAAAGAGACAAATTTTCCAGATTTTAGCTCCATGGTAGACAATCAGCCAGAAAAGATGAAGATTAGGATTGTTGCAGTACTCTTTCGGTCGATTTGATATGAAGATTAAATTTAGATCTAGGTTGCTGGGTTGAGGAAGAATGGCGCGTGGGGCGCGTTCTCCTAAAAGCCGGAGTGTCATTTTTTGAATACTTTGTTTTTGGTTTTGTTTTCTTTGATTTTCTTTACTTCTCCTTTTTTTCTTCTTTTTTCTTTAATTCTCTTTTTTCTTTAATCAGTGAACTTTTAACCACAATTATATATTTGTTTAAATCCTTAACACACTCTACATCTTTATAACCAACTAGTTTAATACCCGCACCTTGTAAAATGTGCGGTTTTGTAATATACATATTAATGTGTTTTAAATTAAAAAAAAACGCATAAAAAATTTGTAAATAACCTTAAACCCTAATATTCTTTCATTTTTTTGAATTTAAATAATTTTTCTAATAACATCCATTCAACTAATTAACTTACTTTGATATTTTTTTTATTGTTATACTCCCTCCATCTCAAAGTACATGTCTTTTTAGGATTATGCACGGGAATTAAGAAGTAGGTTAAATGTAATGATTAGATGTAAAAAAGTAAGTAAGTGTAATAATTAGACTTTGGTATTAGAGTATTTGTTTATTTTTTTCAATATGTAAGGAGGAGAGTAGGGGTGATGTAAAAATTAGAGTAATGATTAGATGTAAAAGTAGGTTAAGTGTAATTATTAAATCTAAAAAGACATGTATTTTTGACAAAATTTCATGAGCTAAAAAGACATGTATTTTGAGACGGAGGGAGTATCAATTTAAAAATAACAATCAAATGAGACGAAATCAATTTCTATCTATTCTTTCAATTTTTTTGAATTTATGTAAATCTATATCTATATAAACTCTTAATTTAGAAGAGTTTAGGATGATGTGTCAATCTCAGATGCATTTTAAGAGTCTTGAACAATCATATTTATTTTTGCCATTTTTCTTTGATTTTCTTTAATATCCTTTTTTCTTCTTTTTTCTTTAATTCTCTTTTTTTCATTAATCAATGAACTTTTAACCACAATTATATATTTATTTAAATCCTTAACACTCTCTACATCTTTATAACCAACTAGTTCAATACCCCACAAATTGTTCATTAAAAAAAAAGAGTAATGAACGCGCCCCACGCGCTGTGTGTTTCTCCCACCTCTGCTCAAGTCTGGCCCCAAAGTAAAACTTCTCTGAGGAACCCTAAAGCTGAAACCTTGGCCCCCAAATTCTATTCTTTTTGTCTAATCATCAGTAAGTATGTCTTCGATGTGAGTAAGTTTGGCAATTTCCCTACATCTAAAGCTGTTAGATTTGATTATCCACACCTTTCCATCGATTATCCCTTCTGGGAAGACCAATTTCCGTATGTGCTCAACCGATTGTTGGCTCTGGTTCCTCAGCAATCACCCGCTTCCTTTTGCTGATGTCGAGGCTGGTACAATCAAAGAGGTTCTCTTCTAAGAGGTCAACGCCTTGGGGGTGCGTTCGTCCTCCGCCCTGGCCTTTCTTAAGCGGTTCAATGGAGGGCTTCCCCGTTTCCCACTGCTGCTAACTCTGTCGACTTTTCTTTTCTTGGTCGGATCTGCCCCTGCGCCGTACGGATATCACTTCTGGTCGGTTTGTCGTGGGTGAGAGATTTCTCCTTTATCACATCCCCCTTACTTTCCACATCTATAAATATGATAAAGATTGCATTCTTGAAACCCACAAGCACTCATCCCTTCTTTCTCTAATTTACTATTACTCTCTTTTGCTAATTACTAATCCATCTGTTTGTGCTCCAATCATGGCATCCTCCTCAGAATATAAAGGAAAACAACCCATGGGAGACGAGCCTCTCGTTCCCCATCCAAACACATCCTGAAAGGGCAAAAATCAGGCCTCCTTGGGAGAAATCCCCTTTGCGACAAGCCGACAACATATCCTAAGGCGGAAGCTCTTGGTGGACTGAAGCCGAAGAAGGCGAAGAAACCCAAGGCACCTAAGGTGGACATGGAGAAACTAAAATTGATCCAGTGCTGCGTTAAGGAAAACATCTCCAACCTCAACACTTCCTCCCTGTGTGCCACCATCATTGGTGACCCGGTGGAGGCTAAAGAGGTCCGTAAGCAGGTCAGGCTCGAATGGAAATTCCTTGCCGGTGGCTTCCAACTTGTACCAATGGCCAATAAATGGTTTGAGCTCAGGTTTGATCTACCTGAGGATCGGGAAAATGTGTGGGAAAGGTGTCCCTTCCATGTGGCCAGTCAACTGCTCCTACTTAAGCCATAGAGTATCTCTTTCGATCCCTGGACTGAGTCGGTCACCAGGCTTGATCTTTGGGTAAGAATCCCTGGCCTTCCTATCAAATTTGTTAGTGACTCTATCCTAAAATCCCTCATTGAAGAGAAAAAAATTGGTACGGTTCTGCGTGTGGATGCATTTAGTGTTAAGGGTGCAAGGCTTCGGTACCAAAGGGTTTGAATTTCCACTGACCTTACCCTCATTCGGGCTAGGAAAGTCACCTTGCTCAATGAGGTTGGGGAACTCGAAAGCTACCCGGTGTGGTTCGAGGACTTCCCTGAGGGTTGTGGTAGTTGTGGTCTGCTAGACCATTCTTTTGAGAACTGCCCCCTAAGGAAGCTTTGCAACGCCTATGCTGGAGGGCTCTTGGGCAAGATGTCGAGCGCTTGTGCTGGTCTGGACGATGAACCTCTCCCTGCCGATGGTGGGGAGTGGGTTCATGTGGCTAGCCGCAGGGCCTCTGCTTCTGGTCCCCCCTACTTTTGGCCACTCCAAAGGAGAAATATGGAACTGCTTTGGGAAAAATGTGGTTCTCACTTCTGATTCATCCTCCTCTAATTCATCATCTATGTCAGCTGACATCTCTTCTTCCAAAGAAGCTCCTATTGAGCTTGTGGATGAGGTGGTCTCTCTGCCCCCTAGTACTACGACCCTTGCTCCCATCTTTGTTGTCATGCCCCCAAATGATGTTACTCCTCTCCCTATTGAGATTGACTTCTTTGACCCCGAGCTATATGAAACCGATCGATAATGATGCAATGATGGATCTCGAAGATGATAAGTTTGTGGAAGGTTGTGGAGGGATCTCGACCAATATGTCCCAGGCAGACTTTGATGCCTTACTGGCTAAGATCCCTACATCAGCGGAATTTGTGCTCCCTCCTCTTAGCAACCCTGCTCGGAAGAACATTGCTCCTGCTGCTCCCTCGGAGCCCCCTAGGGTGGTTCGAAGGTCGGAGCTGCAGGCTGTTGAAAGCACCTCCAAAATTGAGTCGGGAAAATGCAAGCTCGGGGAAGAAGAAGGTGAATTTGCATCCTCCAAACTGATGGGTGGTTGCAGCAAACACGATAAGAATGATGTGTAACCTTGCCTATTGTCCTTATGCTTGTTCCTTTGGTAGTTAGGGTACAAGCCATGGAAGGTTGATGATGAAACTACCTTTGCTTAGCTATTATGGGCAGTGTGCTCCCTTTTGGTCTGCCCCTTTTGATCATAGCCTCTATCGAGGTAGTTCAATCATGATCCTATCTATCTTATGTTTATGGCCATTTTGTTTAACTAGATCTCTGGTTTGGGTTTGCTCTTGTAATATGCGGATTTGTATCCTCTGCCCCACTGGTTTCTGGTGGTTTGTTCTTCCCATGGGGCTCGACAATGTTATGTTTAATGTAACGGGGTTTTTAGACTCACATGTAATGGACTATCCTTCTCTTCTCGGTTATGAATGTATTACTTTTATCTACAACATGTCATGGATTCCAGTTTTCAGCTTATCAACCTTCATAGGTTACCACTTATTTTGGAATTGGGATTCAAGTTATAACTTTGTTTTTTTCTATATATACTTTGCTCCTCACTTGCAGTGGTCTTGGCTTTCTGGATTAATGCTTGGCGTAAGTTGGCATTAATGCCGACTAATACAAGGAAGCACACGAGTAAGCCCAACTGCCATATTCCAAAGATTAGTAAATGGAGTCATCTGCCACAGGGATACAAGCTCTCACTATTCCTCCGGATGAAAATTAAACTCTTTATTATAATAAAAGTTCTAAAATCAACATCTTATAGGGACTTAACTTGGTTTAATTTAAGAAGGAATTGCATCTTCCATCTTTCCTTGGGAAAAACAATCTATAGGCATATGTATGAAATCAACCCTCCCAAAAGTACTAATATACCGAAATACCACAAACAAAAGATGCAAAGCGTAGAACGAATCATGCAGAAGTTAGGAGAAATCTCTAAAAAGAAAGTGTGTTCGTATGGATGGGACCACCTTTTGCCCGTTCATATTAAAACAATGTGGTTATGATAATACGATATTGAAATTGTAGAGGGATAGGAAAGAAAACTTTTTGGACAAATATCAATGCATGGTGGATAACAGATCATGTACAAATGCTTATCCTAGCGAAAACAAAAACTGAATCCGAACCTAAAGAATCCCTATGGAAAAACGCCGGTTTCACGAACATCTGCTGGTCCCCGGCTAATGGGCGGGCCGGGGGCATTGTCTTACTTTGGAATAGACTCATGATTAGGAGATGGAGAGGTAGGGTTAGAATGTAACTCCCTTTACTGAGTTCCCTCCCTTAATTGTTGAGTATGTGAACTCTGCTTCACTAGAATTTTCTGAAACACATTTAGATGCCACAACAAGCTCAGTGTTTCATTGGCTTCAATTCCCTCTGACGGGTTTAAGAGTAGAGGAATCACCACTTGCTGCTGCAGGAGAGTATAGACTAATGTCAAACTCTTCTTCATCATTTTCTGGAGGCAAATCATTTTGATTATAGAAGTGTCTAGGTGGATGAACTGCATCATTTCCTGCATCTCCATTGGAATCTACCTACTCAAGAGAGGGAGTTAGTACAGTTTTAAAAGGATATTCAAACTCAATGAAAGTTACACTCTTGTAGATAATGAACTTATAGCCATTAGGCTGGATAAGGAGGATTTTATACCCTTTTACTCCATCAAGATAATCTAACATAACCATCTTTTGAGCCCTTGGGTGCAGCTTACCATGTGACATATGTGAGTAAGTTGCACAACCAAATGGCCTAAGATAGGTCATATTAGATTTCTTAGCGGTCCACATTTCCTATGGTGTTTTGAAGTTCACCACAGAAGTTGGAGATCTATTGATGAGATAGGTTATTGTTATAACAAACTCTCCCCATAAGTAGTGTTTTAAACCTGCACTAACAACACACATCTAGCTTTTTCTAACAATGTTTTATTCATTCTCTTAGTTGTACCATTTTGTTGTGGAGTGCCAGGAATAATTAGATGCATCTTATTGTCATGTTGCTTACAAAAGTCATCAATTTAGCATTGTAATATTCAAGACCATTATCAGTTTTATGACATTTTATCTTCTTACCTATTTTATTTTCAGCCAATTTTTCCATGTTATAAAAGTGTGGAATGCTTCATTTTTAGTTCTCAAAAGATACAACCAAACCTTTCTAAAAAAATGATCAACAAAGGCAATAAAACATCTCTTACCTCCAATGGTTTCTGTGCAAGCCCCCACAAATCAGAATGTATGTATTCTAATGGCCTTTGAGCAACATTGGTAGAATTTCCAAACATATTCTTAACTTTCTTACTAAACACACAATTTTAATAAAAGTCAAGATTAACAGGTTTGTTATCAATTAAGCCATATTTAAACAAATATTGCATGCCTTTATTTCCTATATAACCAAGCCTATTGTGTAATAGTTTAGTTTGATCCAAGTCCATGGATCCACCATTATTAGTATCATTTACTTCAGGTAAGGATAGTAGAAAGTAGAGCCCTCCCTTTTTAATGCTCCTAATAATAGTGGTACCATTCTTGATGACATCTCTAACACCATCTTTAATTTTAATGTCAGAACAAGATCATCAAAAAAAGACTCAGAAAGCAGTCTCCTCCTCAGTTTTGGCACCCACTTAACATTTTGGAGGATCATGACCTTACCATCAAACATACACAGAGGCACATTACCAACTCTTTTGATTTCAAGAGAGGTGTGATCACCTAATATAACCTCACCCCCATTAAACACCTGTAGAGAACTAAAATCACTTTTGTTAAGGGGTAGAGTGCACAGTACAACCTGAATCTAAGATCCAGGACTCATGAAAAGTATGCTAATGATCATCAACAAGCAATTCATAGGGATAATTAGACTCAAGCACATCATCAGATTGATTTTGACCTTTCTCAATTTCGTCCCTTTGTTTTTATGACATTATTTGATATAATGCCCATAAATATATACCATAATAATGACACTTTCTATTTTTCTTATCATAATTAGAAGCAGCAGGTTTATCTTCATTCTCAGATTTATTGTCATTGTTCTTATTCTTGTTGTTGTTCTTCTTTTTGCCTATAACCATTAAAACCTCAGTTTTAGATTCATTTATGTTATCAATTTTAGTCTTAAACACTTTAAGGCTCTCATTCTTCTACACAAAGATTCAAGAATTTTATCCTTAGTTATAGACTCCTGACTATACTGAATGACATCCTTAAACACATCAAACTGTGGTGACAAATAATTTAACAACAGAATAGCCAAATATTCATCTTTAGTAGTGTCTTTTTTTAATCAATCTAGGTTTACACAAGCTAATCTTAGATATGAAGATTTAGGTTATGCAACCTATTTTTTTAGATTTGGTTCAATTTGATACCAAATTGAAGATCGTATTTTGCCTTTAAAACGCTAGTAAAAACGAAAAACGATAAGATCAATACAAGATTTGATGATGCAGTTCGGTTACCCTACATCCGGGGGATCTTAAGAGGGGAGATCCAATCCCAGTATCCACTAAGCATCAGAAAAGGAAGTTACAAATTTGGCTATGACAGCAAAGTATGAAAACAAGCAACAAAGGAACCTCGCAACCGAGTGAAACATAAGAGAGGAAGAAGAATATGAAGAGAAACCCCTTAATAGGCAACCGAGAAGCTTTGGAGAAGCTTCTCATGGAGATTAAACAATCACGACACTGAAGATGCTTGTTGGACCATCGTCTTCCTGGGATGAGCTCACACAAGAGCTATCGTCGTCGCTACACTCTTCTATCTCTTGCTCTACTCGGGTTTTCAACTTGAGGCTCTATTGCACATGGATGCGGAGAAGGCCTTATATACACCGTAGCTGAGCTAGGGTTTCAAGGAGCGTTTTTAGATCACATAACAATATGGACCAAAGTGTAAGATGAGCTGGATCAAGTCCAACTAATAGGCTCAAATCTGTTTCACCCGGGAGAAGCCATTTTATGATGAAATAATACACTCACATTATGCTTTATATAATACTAGTTTTACTTTACCCGCCCGTTGTGCAGTTTCTTAATAAGCAAAATAATTTTTATTTTATATTTTATTTCTTCAATTTGAAGGTTATAATAGTTTAGTTGAAACCTTTGGATCTTTTAATATATATATATATAACAATTATTTTTATTAAATTTATGATAAATTCTATCTAAAATGATAAGTTTTCTACCTAATTAAGATATAAGGTTGAATATTTATAAAAAAAAACTAATTAAGATATAAGGTTATATTGGATAGATTATTTGATCTAAAAATATAAGTTTTTTACCTACCTTTTTTTTGTGGGAAATTTTTACCTAACTTTTTTTTACCTAACTATATTGGCTTATTAATTGATTTGGCTCAAAAAATAATATCATTTTAATTCAGAATATGATACGTATAAAAAAATAACTATTTAGTTGTTAGGTTATAAAATAATTTAATATATTAAAAATATACATAAAAATGTCGTGGATAGGATAGAGGATTTTTAATTAACATGATTAAAAGATGGTGGATGATATATAGTTTCATTCAATGTATAGATTGGGTTAAATTGGTAAAAGATAAAATACATATCTTAAATAAATATTTGGTTATTAAGATGTTATAAAAAAATTCCACTTTAATCCAGAAAATGACACGTAAGCAAAAATAATCCCGCTTTAATCCAGAAAATTATGTGGACGCGATATCGCACCAGAGGCCGTTTCAGGCCTCTGTTTTAGTATTTTATATAGATGGTCATAAACCAAGGTCAAGTGATCCAAACTTAGATACATGAAGGGTGCTTACAACCTTTAGAGAATGTCATATATTATTGAGCATATGATGGACATTATTTCATCACCCAAATGGTCATATAGTTTACCTATATTTAAGTGCTAATACCACACATAAGCCTAACTATTACAATGAACAAGTTTAAAGATATACAAGAAAAATTAATCGTAGCTATCAGTTAAGATGAACATATATAATAACATATGGATAAATGATTAATTAATGTATTTGAAAGAAATTGGTGAAATTGTCTCAAGATTAACACACAAGCAAAATCAATGGAACACATAAATAAAACTCTAGACCTCCATAATAAACTCACTAATATCCGGGTTGTAATTTGCATCTCTCATCTCTAACTTACGCCAACCCTCCACACGAGGGTATCGTGATCAAGTCTAGTTTAGAGAGCTTATGACGGAATTACCCATGCGTGATTCGGCCAATCTGGACCGTCTGATCTTGCTCCCCCATTCTCCACCGTCGATCTCTCTTATCCTCTCTCTGTACTTTCTGGTTTAGCGAAGGTGAAGATATTCATAATATTGGGAGATGAGATAAAGTTAAGCCGTCTCCAAGCTCTCACCTTTCTCTCTCGCCCCTTTCAGTGCTCTCCCCCTCTCTCTCTCTCCCTCCTCCATCCTTCAATTAGGTAAGCTGTTCTTGCCCCTTCAATTTTTGATTTTGATTGTTTTATTTATTGCTCTCCCCCCTCCAATCTCTCCCCAAAACCCTAATGTGTTGCGCGATTAATTGTTACCTTCACGATCTGTTGTATGTTATTCTTCTGATATGTTTCCGTTGATATTTGATCGTGAATGCGATATTTATTATTAATTTGTTCGGTGACGCCTGTTTTCGGAGGATTTACGGCTGTTTTATTATCAGAATTTCTCATTTTCGCTACTATAAATCTTTCAATTGTATACCCTTTTTTTCTTTTTGTTGAATTAGGAGTTTTGGTGAAATTAATTGAGATGGATAATGGCGCGGGGGTTGTTGATGAGACGCCGTTGAATCATCCGGTTGACGGGGCTTCGGAAACGAAGATTGACGGCGATATTCCTTCTGATCTCCCAGCACCGAGGGAGCCGGAAGGGGATGAGGTTTTCGAGGAGGCTGTTGACGATAATTTAGATGACGATGCTCACTCAGTAAAAGAGGATTCTAATGAAGCTGTTGCTAGTGTTAGGTCTGATGTCCAGGGAGTAGGAGGTGTTGATGTTTCAAGGGTTGATGGGATTGAGTCTGAGGAACACGAGGATGAGGTAATGCAAGATGCAAGGACCTTGTCTGATGGTTTCGTAAGTGATGACAATGAAGAAATTTTGTTGGAAGGAAATGATGATATTGGGATTTCAGTTGCCACTCTTCATGACAAGGGGGGAACAGAGAATGAGGGAGTTCAGGTCGATGATCAGCCAGCTATTGGCAACGTAAAGGTTGTGGACAATATGCAAGTAACAGTGGACAGTGAACATGGGGAAAATGGTGAACCCGAGTATCACCCTGTTGTAGAAATGGGAACCTTGGGATTGGATGATGATGAGAATGTGGATGATAACCCCATTCAGGTGATAGCCCCTTTTTTTTGTTTATCTCCTTTGTTTTCTGACTTCTACAGGATTCCTTAACCTATTGTTTTTATCGTATAAAAAAGGAACTCTTGCAGGCGCTAGCAGCTGAGGAGAAATTGGAAGATTTGGATGCTGAAGAAATGAAACATAACGGGGCTGCTGCTCTTGAGGTAAGAATGTCTGATGAGGCTGTTGAATTTCAAAATGTGAACAAAATGATCAGGGATCAGTTGAGTGAGGCTTCAGCTGGAATGTCTTCTATTGATCTGAATAATGTGCATGAAGTTTCCGGGGATGGTTTAACTGGGGAGGGAGAAGATAGTGGTTCTTTGCCTCCAACAGTTGCAATGCCGGCCACCGATGCATACCTTAAGAATGGTAGTGCATCCACAGATGTTTCTGATAAGATTGAGCTTCTGCATGATGCAAATGGTGAGATCGAGCCTGTTCCAGCTTCTCCTTCTGAGCAAGAAGAGGGGAGCAGTTCAGTTGAAGGAGACATTGTGGCTTCAGAAATAGAGGCCTCCAGTGCGTCTGATGGTTCTTCATTATTGAAGAACAAGGAACATGAAGCTATTGCATCTAATTCGGAAAGACAGCATAACAGCATTGATCAGGCAGAGTTGAATCGTGACAATATTAGCAATAGCTCTGCTTTGGCAGAAGTGGGCGTAAAAGAAAGAGAAGCTGCCGGGGAGGGAAAGCAAAGTAGACAAGGAAGTGGGACAACAGAAACAATGCCTGTGGCTTCCGCTGTTTCATCTACAGTAAAATCTGCAAATCCTGTCCTTCCTGCTGTTCGTCCTGCTGGCCTGGTCCGTTCTGCACCTGCTGGCCTTGGCCGTTCTGCTCCATTGTTGGAGCCTGCTCCTAGAATGGTTCAGCAACCCCGATCCAATGGAGTGGTATCTCAGGCTGAGCCCCAACTTGTTGAGGAGGTGGGAAATGGAGAAGTTGAGGAGGCTGATGAGACTAGAGAAAAACTTCAAATGATAAGAGTGAAGTTTTTGCGCCTTGCACATAGGCTTGGGCAAACACCTCATAACGTTGTGGTAGCTCAGGTATTGTACAGATTAGGATTAGCCGAACAGCTTAGAGGTAGAACTGGGGGGCGCACGGGTGCTTTCAGCTATGACCGCGCAAGTGCCATGGCTGAGCAGCTTGAGCAAACTGGCAGGGAGCCGCTGGATTTTTCATGCACAATTATGGTTCTTGGCAAGACAGGAGTTGGTAAAAGTGCAACCATCAATTCGATATTTGATGAGGTCAAGTTCAATACTGATGCTTTTGACTTGGGCACCAAAAAGGTTCAGGAAGTTGAGGGTACTGTTCAGGGAATAAAGGTACGGATCATTGACACACCTGGACTCTTCCCTTCTTGGTCTGAGCAGCAAAAAAACGAGAAGATCCTGAACTCTGTTAAGCAGTTCATAAAGAAATCTCCTCCAGATATTATCTTGTATCTTGACAGATTGGATATGCCAAGCAGAGACTTCAGTGACATGCCCCTTTTACGATCTGTTACTGATGTATTTGGACCGTCAATATGGTTCAATGCAATTGTTGTTTTAACTCATGCTGCTTCAGCACCTCCAGAAGGGCCTAATGGTACTGCTTCGACCTATGACATGTTTGTTACCCAGCGTTCTCATGCTATCCAACAAGCTATTCGGCAGGCTGCTGGAGATATGCGGCTCATGAATCCTGTTTCTTTGGTTGAAAATCACTCAGCTTGCAGAACTAACCGTGCTGGTCAGAGAGTTTTGCCAAATGGTCAGGTGTGGAAGCCTCATCTGTTGCTGCTCTCCTTTGCATCAAAGATACTAGCTGAAGCAAATACGCTGCTTAAGTTGCAAGACACTCCACCTGGGAAACCTTCTGCAGCACGTTCAAGAGCACCGCCTTTGCCTTTCCTTCTTTCATCACTTCTGCAATCAAGACCTCAGCTGAAGCTTCCTGACCAGCAGTTTGGTGAAGATGATGGTTTTGATGATGATTTAGATGACTCATCTGACTCTGATGAGGAGTCTGAATATGATGAATTGCCACCATTCAGACGATTAACCAAAGCTCAGCTGGCAAAGCTTGCCAAAGAACAGAAGAAGGCATATTATGATGAACTAGAGTATAGAGAGAGACTCTTTATGAAGAAACAGTTGAAGGAAGAGCGGAGACGGCGGAAGATGATGAAGAAAATGGCTGAATCGGCCAAGGATATGCCTGTTAACACTGAGGAAAATGCCGAAGAAGACGAAAGTGGCAGTGCAGCTTCTGTACCTGTCCCTATGCCAGATTTGGCTTTGCCAGCTTCTTTTGATGCTGATAATCCTACTCACAGGTATTCGATTGAAATGCATCCATTCTCTTCTGCAATCGTCTTTGGATATGAAGCAATAATGTCTTTTGTCTCATAAAAGAAAATCCTCCCTGCAGGTACCGTCACCTTGATACTAATCAATGGCTTGTAAGGCCAGTCCTGGATGCTCATGGTTGGGATCACGATGTTGGGTATGAAGGCATAAATGTAGAGAGGTTGTTGGTGGTCAAAGACAAGATACCTGTGTCTTTCTCTGGGCAGGTGTCGAAGGACAAAAGGGAAGCCAGCCTTCAAATGGAGGTCGCTAGTTCAATAAAGCACGGGGAAGGAAAGGGTACAACTCTAGGTTTTGACATGCAGAGCATCGGAAAAGACATGGCCTATACATTGCGCAGTGAGACTTTGTTCAGCAACTACAAGCGTAACAAGGCGACTGCTGGGCTCTCATTTACTCTTTTGGGTGATGCCATGACTGCTGGATTGAAGCTTGAAGACAAGTTGGTGGTTAACAAGCAATTAAGAATGGTCATGAGTGGTGGTGCAATGACTGGCCGTGGAGATACTGCTTACGGTGGCAGCTTGGAAGCTACCCTAAAGGATAAAGACCCTCTGGGCCGTTTCCTTTCATCTCTGGGGCTTTCTGTTATGGATTGGCATGGTGATCTGGCCATCGGGTGCAACTTACAGACCCAGATACCAGTTGGCCGCTCAACAAATCTGATTGCTCGTGCAAATCTGAATAACCGGGGATCTGGGCAAGTCAGCGTTCGCCTGAATAGCAGCGAACAGATTCAGCTGGCCTTGATCGGCCTCATTCCACTCCTCAGGAAGGTGGTGGCCCAATACTCGACATCTCAACAGCTCTGAGAGCCCACCCCTAGTAGAAATTTATCGTACAATCAGATTATTCGGCAGTCATCTTGCAGAGTGAGTGCAGTCCCTCAACCCTTGATCTTCCGGGTGTCTTTTTGTCAGATTGTTTTGTTGGTCATCTTTTTAGATATATGCATCTTAAGTTACCGTGTCTTGTGCCCAAGCAAAACTGGTGATGCAGAATTTGCTCTTTTTCATGGTCCCAGAAAGAATTTTGCTTATGTTTAAGTAGTAGAGTTTTAATATGCAAATGGCTTATAGGTTTTGAGCTTGGGCTTCGTCGTCATCCCAGGCTCATCATTGGCATCGATTGTTGGAAGCGAGGAGATAGCAGTTGCTACTTATTTGCAGGGGGTTGGGCTAAAGTTCCTGCTGTGTGGGGTGCTCCATTGGAATCTTTCATATATAATAACAAGGGCCTATGTAGTCTAGGTTTTATGCAGTGCCATTTTCGATTATCAATTTTTGTATGCGCTCTTAATTTGCACTCATGAAATGCACCGAGTACGTTAAGGGCCCGTTTGTTATCGATATTTAGATATCAAGCTATCGATATCAGTATCTTTATCAAGATATTGATATCGGGTGATATCTTGATATTAAGTGATATCAAACACATATATCAAGGGATATATAGGGATACCAAACAGTAGATATCCCGATAAGTGGATATCAACACCAAATGGGCCTAAGTATGTGATGAGCACATACAAAGAGCGGGCTTGAATAATCTTGTACGTGCAAATAGAGCAACTCCTGTTATATATTTGGATTGAACAATTAGATCAATGCAACAAAATTTGGAGCACCAAATCCCAGGTGGACAAATTTAACTCCTGAAACATCACAGAGAGTGGGGTTAAATCAGCCTAGAAAACAACTACAATTTGGGCGTAAAAAACAACTACAATTTGGGCTGTACATTGCGTTTGATGAATCATTCATTAATCAAAAATGCCCAAGTGATTAAAGTGAACGCTCCATCAATTTCGAAAAGGTACTAAAGAGCAATTCTTTGCAAATTTGTCTGACGAATTTCTTGGTGGTTAGGATTCTTTGCAAATTCTTGGTGGTTGAATACCCAAAGTGGGGAGCATAAGCATGGTCCTCCATCAATTACTATTACTATTGCAAGGTCGGAGATGGATCTCCTTCGCTATTCTAGCTCAAAAACTCCGAGATATGTGGAATATCTTTGGAAAGATGATTCTCATAGTTCTGACTTTAATTTTGTTATGGCTTCAACCCCTAGGGGCTAGAGTGGTTAAGTAAGAATATCTGATCTTCCACTCATTTCTAGTTTGGGTGAAGGTTGATCCAAACACACCTAATGACATTGGTGGTCAGTTTGCAAGGGTTTTGCGTTGAGCTCCATCTTTGTAGACCTCTCAAAGGGACTATTAATTATAGTGAACGGTAATAAATTATTGGAGCATGAGGGTCTTGATGAAATATGCGTAAGTTGTGGTAAATATGGTCATCTCGCTCATTGCTAAGGTTAGTTAGTTAGACAAAATTCAACACTTTGGGGCCTATCCCTATTTGGCTAATTGATGGAGCTTAGCTTACCAAGGGCATTTGGGTGTCCATTGTAAAAATAGAATAAAAGAAAAAAATAAAAACAAAAATAAAAGTAGATCAACTTTTTCTTTTCATCCTAATCATTAGGCTGCAGTCTAGGACTAGACTTTCCTCTATAATTTATTTATTTTTTTCATTTCGGCTAATACCTAAGTTATAATTCAACTTTATTTTTTTTATAATTCTTTTTTTTTTTAACTTAGTGTAATGAATGAACATAATTTATAATTCACGTTTTTTTTTATAATTTAAGTTTTTTTATAATTATGTTTATTCCACTTGTATTATAAAAGTCGGTCATATATTCACGTTTTTTTAACACAATGTAAGTTATTTGACCTTTATTTAAACGGGATTGAATTATCGTAAAATCCCGAGTTCGCTTAAAAATAATAATTTAAACTCTCGTTAATGGGTACCGAGTTGTCATAAAATCACAAAGTCGAACAAATATTTCGAGAATCCTTTTTCCATATAATTACCCATTTTATAAATTCTATAAAATTAATACTAATGGGAATAGAACAAACATTAATTTCAATCGAATTTTAAAATTGGCTCATGTGTAACTTGTTTAGCTAAACGATCTAGCTTGAGTTATTATGCTCATGGAATAGTCTTACTTGCAAGTATTCCGAGAATCCTTTATCGGATCGAATTTTAAAATTGGCTCTTGTATAACTTTTTAATTCGAAAAAAGCACATAACAAATTAATGATAACTTTGAGGAGCAGGCCGCCCCTACTGGTCCCTTTTCAAAAAGAGCCCTTTTCAGTTTTTATTTAAGTAAAAACATCATCATTAGCCTGGTGCCCAAAACCTGGATTAATGACTCCACATATTTTATCCAAATCATTCAATATGGATTTATAGTTAATAATAATCACAATTAATTGAAATAATATATATTTTTTTATCATATATTGATTCGTTACATTTTGATAGCTTTTTATGACTTATTTATATATTAAATCAACCAATGGATTTATTTTATTTTTAAAGCTTTGAATTTAACTTGAGTAAGATTTATGATATTAGATTTTATCATTCACACACACACATATATGATGAATTTGACTTATCTTTATTCTTTAAGTTTACAAATTTTGCATAAGAAATGTATTACATGTACGGTGCTGATTTTAACAAAAAAATAAAGTATGAGTGGTTACATAAAAATTAGGAAAAGTCATTTTTTTCCGTAAAAAATTTCAGCCAAATTTTGATTTTCGATTTGACCCGTCTAACCTCAATATTTTCTACCAAATTTCAATTCAAAACTAAAATATAATTTGCCCATTTTCCCCTCTTTTTCACAAATTTGTAAACACTAAACAATGACAAAGACTTGAAGGTTGACGGAGACTCTCGTTGGCCACTAGTACAAGGGTGGCATGTGGTTGTAATATAGGATACGATGGGTGTTGTTGGCGGAGACGGTGGCGGTGATCGACCACTCTTCGACGAAGCTCCAAACGAGATTGTGTTTAACAAAGTTTGTATGGTTTTTGAATTGGGATAAGCTTTGAATTGGGATAAGCTCGTTTGGACTTGTTTTTATCCAAAATCTCATAATTGGTCGTGGGAATCTACCTAACAACACGTGGGGAATTAGCTTTTGGAATGGATTTGGTTGAGTTTCGAGTGAGATTGGCGGGGCTGAAATTTTACCCATTTTTACAGGCGAGAGGTTGAAGAAGATGGAGTTGAACCGGTTTGGTTCACTCTTTTTCTTTTTCTTTAGTTTCGGTTTAGTGAACCGACTTAGACCACAAATTATATTATATATATCCACTCATATATTGGAATTTATTTATTTTATATAAAGTTTTAAAAGATGTTTTTTAAAAATTATTTAGCTTTTTTTAAATAAATTAATAACTACACAAATCTTATTTTTTTTCACAAATGTATATTATATATTTCGTTTAAATAAGAAAACATTTAACAAACAAACATGTATTTATATTCTCACAAACAAATATAGAATTACTGGCAGCGGCTTGCCGATCTGTCTGCGTGCATTGGTTTGAAGCCATAGTAATAACATTTGAAAAAATACAATGAAAAATAAGACAATGGCACTATTCGGCCCAATGGTATTCTTCTCATCCACACTACTCTCAGGTCATGTGTTTGACTCTCAGTTTCTGAAAAAGGAAATTATTTTTTGAACACAAGGTCTCTTCGTGAAAGAAATTATTTATTGCACATGTTATCAAATTCCGGCGAGTCTATCAAATTTCGGTGATGTGTTCGACTCTCACCTTGATTCCGGCAATGTCTATCAAATTTCGGCGAGTTGAAGCTTCAATGGCAGCCGGTTGGAGATGGAGATTTGAAGAGAAGTTGAGTTGGAGATGGAGATTTGAAGAGAATTTGAAATCGCAATGGGGATTCAACCATTTTGGTGAGTAGGAAAACTAAATATAAAAATATTATCATTAGCCTACCTTTCTTTATAGGTTACGAAAAGCATGTGGAAGTGTCCTTAGGAGATCGAGATGGTGATCACCGACATTCTTCACTTGCTCCAATCGTTTGAAGCTTATTCTTATGCTCACGTGTTTTGTGAAGTCAACCAGGTGGTTGACAAAGTGGTTCATCTATGCTTATCACTTTTCCAAGGGCCTTTTGCTTCCCATCCAGAGTTTCTTACTCTCATCCGAAAGGACGCTATTGGGTGGTGGGTCAGTCGGGTGACCGGGTCTGACACCACCCAAATATTTGCCTTGTTTCAAAAAAAAAAGAGATGGGTTAATTATTACTTACTTTTTAGTTTTTATTTTACTTTTCTTTCAAAGTCTGAGATTTAGTTTTCTAATGGATTTTACATTATTACCCTTGGGTAAGCTTACAGTTGGGTAACCAAGTATTTTCCATCACGTGCCTAACACATGCCGATTAAATAAAGCATGAATGTGGGCTATAAATACTTGACCCATTGTAAACATTCATTCAATTTTGCAATGTAGTTGGGCTAACAACCCACTCTCCAAATCTCAAAATTTTGCTTTGCAGTCCCTACCAAAGTGTAATTGTAGTGCCGTGACGTTCTTGAACAAGCAAGAAGAAGGGCGTTGTTTAATTGAACTTCTTCTCATGGGACTCAATGACAGTTACAACGTAGTCAGAAGAGGCAACATTCTTATGATGAATTCATGGGACTCAATGACAGTTACAACGTAGTCAGAAGAGGCAACATTCTTATGATGAATCCAGTTCCATCTATCCAGTGGTGGAGCCCGAAAAATTTCGAAGGGGGTACAATTATACATGTATGATATAATTCTGGATTAAATTGACATAAAGAATTATATATAATACGATAATAAATTATGTTATTTTAAGATAAAATGTTATCGGCTTATGATAAAATGCTATCATTTTTTTCGTGCCCAAAAAATAAAGAAATATAAATATATAAATGAAATATCCGAAAAAATTAACAAAATAAGTATAGAAAACGCAATCTAATAAACATTAAGCTAAGTGTAAAGACCGAAAAATTTTAAAATATTATTTTAAAAAAATGATTTGTGATCGATTCAATTATCAAAGCTTCAGAAAATTTAGAAATTTCCGTCCTCGAGCAATTTAATTTATTTTAAATCCTTTCGAAGAAAATTCCGGCATAAACTTGAATTTAATTTAAAGACAGATTTTATTTCCGCTCCCGTCTTCCGAGACTTCAAATATTTTTTAAGATTGTATTATTATTTCGAATTCGAAAACTTATTTGAATTGAGTCGGGTTAAGGTTGAGAGAGCGGGTTTTAGGAATTACTTTCGGGGATTTCAAGTTTTGTTTGGACCACTTGGAAGTTTGTTTTCTTTGCCTTCCCTTCGTCTGAATTCAAAGCCTGCACACATCCCCTCCCCTTGCCTTGTTTGCTTTCCAGATTAAGGCCAACATCCCCTACTCTTATGTCCTCCCCCTTCTCCCTTACCTTTCCCTCCTTGGCAGTTAGCCAGACAGATTCCCACGCCAAATGCACAACCCAAGCCCCCCTCCCTGACTTCATTTGATTTCCATTTCAGAATTTTGAATCCCCTCTATCTCTATCTGATTTCAACTTCAATATCAATAACCCAAAAAACCCACACACAACACAACCCAAACTCCCTCCTTTCACTTTGGTTTCTGACACTGCCACCACTCCCGCACCACCATCACCTCCGTCTCTGACCCAGCTCCATCAGCAGCTCCACCAGAGCGCTGTTAGGAAAAAGAATTGACATAAACCAATATAAATATAGGCGCAAACCAATCTCTTATCTACGCAAATAAATTACAAGACTTTCTCCCGCTGTAGTGGTAGGGAGTCGGGATCGATCCACGAGGAAGCGTGTCAGTGAGATCCTAGATAGCCTGGAAATCACACGTCTGTGTCGACCAGAAGCCTTGATCTTGAGTAGGGCACTCGACGTCGACTGGGGCTATCGATTTCTACTGCAACAGAAGAACTGCAGAGACAAAACAAGCAATCAATATCAACTAGGGGTGTCGATATCGATATGTCAGTAACAACGTCGACCGACTCAGAAGACTGTCGGTCGATCTCAGGGCATTCGATCTCGAGATAAGTACTCGATATCAAGCTCAGATGCAGGCAGAAGATGCGTCGACACAGAAGACCATTGACGTAGACCAAGTGTGTCGATATCGACCTGATTGGTCGATCTCGAGTGGTTCCTGCACTGTGTTAGGGTTTTGTCGGAAAAGATGGTCCAAGACAATAGGATGGTAATAGAAGGATGAATAGAAAGAACAAAATTTTATGATTGTAAATATGAATTAAAAGCAACTCCTAAGGCTAGGGTTTACCACCACGTTAACCAAAACATGCATAAGGTAAATAAGACAGACAATTGCGCTATCTCCCCCGAGGGATAAGATTTCCCCGTACACCAACGATTAGGAATACTCTTGCAAATAAACCTAATTGTCTCTACCAATTTTATGTTTATAACCAAAGTTAACATGAATCCCTTTTCTCGCGATAAGAACTAAACATAGAATCGTAGGAGATGATCAAGACACAACGATATCAACATCAAGTACTTACCACACACACGCATGGCTAACGTCGGGCTCACCCCAACCCTAGAAGCTTTGGGGAACTACTCACACTTCATCGCAACAAACTTCTTGAATGGAAATAAGAAAACTTGCATTAAATCTTCGAAACTTTACAACTCAACGCCGGCTTTCGCAAACGCCAAACCTTAAAAGCTTCTCTCTACTCTCTAACTCTATTGATTGTTGTGCTGTGTGATGGAATGAATAAAAACCAGCCTTCTAAGGCTTTATTTATAGCCTACTAATCCTTGCTAGCCAAGGAAAGTAGTTCTAATCCTACTAAAACTCCTATTTAAAATTCTATCCCAAAACAATTAGGACGAAACATTATTAAGGTAAATATAAAATATCCTAGGGTAAAAAGGAAAGTTCCTTAGGACATAATCTATCTAATAAAGAAGATAAACCGTGGCTATTGTGGATAGATCTAAAATCCGCGTCTCAAAACCACGTCCAATCCGTGTAAACTTCCACTTGATATTGACCTAGTCACTCGATATCGAGTGCTCTGTCTCGGCTCGACCTGTCTTGACTTCACTCGAGCTCTGGTTGCCAGTCGATGTCGAGGTCTCCACTCGATCTGTAATTATGTCGAGTGCTCTCAATGGGTCTGTTTTGTCTGGATGTTGACTTTGGGTGTCTACGTCGAGTCATGTAGTCGATCTCGACATATATGGTCGATATCGACCTCCATTCTGCTTCACTTGGCTTTCTCGTTTTGACTCCGATTCCGCTCCAATTCCTATACATTTATACCAAAACTTGTGCAGACTCTATTTCTTGCACGTTAGCTCATTCTACACAAATTTTCATTATTATTTAACCTTTAATTTAGGAATCGAATGGAATATGAAGTCAAAATATGCAAATAAAAGGACTATAAATATGTACATCAAAACACCCCATACTTAGACTTGCTTGTCCTCAAGCAATAACCAAGCAATAACCAACACCTACAACACACCCTTCAAGCCTTCGCCCTTGTCAAAAGCAATATCATGAGTGGTAGCAAAGCAAAGCAAATGAACTTAACGTCATCACACATATATGAGCGATCCATAGGCACATGCAATTTTAAATCCAACCTCAGAGGGATGATGTGTTTCGCTCAACTCTCAATGTGTTTAGCCTATGAAGATCAACTCTCAACTCAATTCCATATACAAACTTATAAACATTGCAATTTATAATAATCCACTTCGCAACCAATTATGTAAATGAAAACAAGAACCATCAGGAGGATTTTCGCTCAATGGCGGACTTCAAAGAAGACTCCATTCGGCGGGTTTGTAATGGGGCTTGGTAAGAAATAAAGGGTATGAAATTATTTGGCTATGTGGTGCTTTATAAAATTCGGAGATCAAGACTCCTAAACTTTAACACAACTTATCCAAACCGTATCTCCTAAAATTATGCACTTTCCAAACTTGCTTTCCATGAAGAACTTCAACCTCTTTCAAACCTAATCATCCTCTCAAAAATATAAATCTTGTAAAAAATAAAAGAACTAAGGAATAATTGGCTCATGCACTAAATATAATAATAGCTCTTTTTCTTTTCCTTTTTTTTCGGATTTTTTTGAATGAAAATTAAATAAATATGTGCATTTATATGGTGAGCCAAAAATACTTTTACAATATGTGAAAAGATGCAAATATATACCAGTCCATAATTTTCTTTACTTAAAACTAAACATATGCACTTTTCTTTCCATAAGGCATTATTCTAACCATCCTAAGTCTTAATTCCCAAATGGGGTCAGGCTCAATTCGGCTAGGGATAATTTTGTGGAGTTTGCAATATAAGGCTCAGGCTAATGTTTTGGCTTCAAGTAGAGATAATGCAGGGTAGGCAAAGAGAGGATAAAAATGGCTTAAAAGATGCCTCCATCATTTAATTCTCATAAACATAAACATATATATGTATTGGCTTTGAATAACTATAACAACATTTAGAGATGCATAAGAAGTGTAAATACGCTCAAGAAAGCAGAGAGATTTTTAATGTTCTCCCTATAGGCCAAAATTCTCAATAGGACAATTTTGTTGGATTTTGCTTATTATAGCCTAGGATCATGTGTGCTCAATTTCATACAATCTACAAAAATTTTTTTTTAAGGACTTAGGCTACACCATCAAAATATGCCATAGGATTTACATGATCAAGTCAGCTATTGAGTTTTCATCATTGGACGTCTAAGTAGGGCTTAAAACTAAATAAGGTAAATATGCATTTTTTTGTTCTTTTTTGACATTTTCTAATTTTTGATTTTTGCATTTTTTATAAACTAAAGAACTAAGAACATAAACTTAAACATGAATGCAAAAAAGTAAAAATAAGCCAAGACACTACTAGAATACTGCAATTAGACATCATGTCATTTAAGTCTGTCAATAAATCAACAGATGTTAAATTTATCTATTACATCCATAATTTTTTTTGTGATGTCTTAAACGGTTTACACAATGGTCAAATAGGTGGACAGATGTGAAACTGATAATTCGGAAAAAAACCAAAACGCGCCCTATAAGGGAAAAAGGCGGGATCCAACACTTAGAAAAAAAATTGGAGCCCGGGCTTCCAAATTTTAGAGGTAATGTTAACATTTCAAAAAAAAAAAATTAGACTTTCTTGTTTCCTTTTTCCAATAATTTGTAACACTTGAAAAGATCTGACCCTTTTTTTTACCTTTCCTAAAATTTATAACACAAAATATTTCTATCTTCTTCTCTCTCCCCTCACATTCAATCAGCTCTAAGCCCTAACTCATCTTCTCCTCTGTCTACCTCTCTCCAGATCAGAGCCATATACCAAACCCCCAACTCATCTTCTCCTCTCTCTCCAGATCCAAGGTTTTGCTAGCTAGCTCCGGCAACCGTCGTTCAGTGCTGCCATTCCCGAACTTGTTTGAACAGATGGACAAAACCTCATTTCTCCCATCTCTCTCTGTCTCACACAAACACAACCCCATCCATTTCTCAGTTCCTAATTCCTATCATTGTTCCTCGCCTCCTAAAAGCCATCAAAGTCACCGTTCGTTATTCGGAATCGGAGCTTTGAGTCCCTCCCAAACCCTAATGGTTCTCATGAAGCACAAGCACTCTCAAGTTCCCTTCTGCAATCTCGTTTTTTCTCTCAGATTCACGCAATTATATTTTCATTTGATAATTTATGGTATAATTTGAGTTGCATCTGAAATCTTGGAATTTATGTGCGATGTATTTGCAATTATGTTGAAATTACAGGTTCGATACCTCTCGCTCCTTCTCTCTGCTTCAAATCTGGCCCCCTTCCTCCAAATCCGGCCTCCTTCTCTCTGCTCTAGCCTCCTTCTCCCATTACTGGATTCATTTTCCTCTTATCGTCTTCAGTTGCTGTCTCGTCCCCTCTCTCTTGCTCTGGTCGGTGACTACGAAGATGGTGGCCCTCTCTTATGGAACCCTAACCGGTAAGTCCTTTCTCACCCTCTATAGATCTCTCTCTATCTCTCTCTGGCTCTCATTTGTGACTTGTCTCTCGACTGCTAGTGATGGCCTAACCACGACAACGGCTGCCTCTCTCGTCGCTTAGCCCTCTTGATCCCTGCGCCGCATGTAGCCTTCTCTGGTAAGCACTCACATCCTCCTTCTCCCTTCGACTTTCCCTTGAGTTTTGAGACCTCGAATGCTCCTCTCAATTCAAATCTAGGGTTTTCGTGGTTTAATTTCATTCTCTAATTTTCAGATCTAGGGTTTAATTTCATTCTCTAATCTATGGTTATTGGAACAGTCGAGTCTGTAATCTAGGGTTACTCAAATGCAAATAAGCCAGCCTCTATATTCCGACGACATTTGGAGAAGCACAAAAAAACTAGAAATTGTCTGCTTATTCTTGTTCTGTTTGTTGCGTGCATGGTTATCGGTGATGTCGTGTTCAGTCCAGCTATTGCTGGCAAGAACACTATTACTTAGATCTCTTAATTTGTTTCACAAAATTTTCTAATGACAGCTTGTATCCACCCCTCCAGGAAGACATTATCAGGACAAAAAAAAAAGAAATAGAAAAAGAGTGTGCCTATTATGGAAACTCATTTAGCCGCGGAAATGGTTATAGTTCTGGTTGCGGCTTTAAGTTTTTTTTTTTAATATTCTTTGTTATGTCTACCATGGTTGGCTAATACATATCATGGATTTTTTTAAATTTTTATTGTTTTGCAGTTTTGTCATCCCTCGAAGGGTAAAAGTCCGTGAAAAGATAGCATGTCAAAGTGAGTTCAAATATCTTTGAATTTAAGTATCAAAGTTCCAATTGTGTAATTGATAGAGGTAAGAATAAGAATCACACAAAAACATAGGGAAACTAACAGGAAATCAAGTGAAACTCCCTGTGCCAAATACTACCCAATGGACATAACATAGGCTAAAGCCACTGAAGCCGGTATAGAATAATTTTCACAGCATGCTAGATTTGGTGGCTATCTTCAAGATTCTTCTCCTTGCCCGTAACCAAATTCACACTAAAACTTTCTGATTGCCTATCAATAGTCACAGTGTTAGGAAAACTTATGCAACTTAAAGAAAAAGGTATCCATAAATCCTAAATTCAGAATTCGGGTAATGGTTTTAGAGGTGGTGGTGGTGATCTTGATCTCCTAATCCTCATTTCATGAAGTAATTAGTTATCTGAAACTCACAGGATTCCTTGTCACTGTCGTCTGCACTGTATTGATTTGCCTCTTTGCTTTGCAACATCGTGGCACATACAAGGTTTCCTTCATATTTGCTCATGCTGTCATCGTTTGGTTATTGGCAATTGCCACACTTGGTAGGAATGGTCTGATCTCCATTGGAGGAATGCTTCTCTGTATCACATGTAAAAGGGACTTGTCTGTTGTCATGCTCCTTTATATTTAAATATGCACCTCTATTTTAATCAACTAATGCAGACTATTCGTAAAATTCTACAGGAATGGAAACTATGAATCTGGATGTTAGCCATTTCTCACCTACACGTATAAGGGTAACTCAAAGCTGAAAACCATCTTTGGCCTTTTATTTCTCTCATTATTTATGCTATCATCTAAGGTTAATTAAGGCAATTATCATTTAATACTTCTTGAATTGCCATGTTGAGCTGTTCTATTTCATGGGAACCTTTCCTAGTTGATGAAGTTCTGTTGAAGTTTAGTAGCTAGGAATCATGATTCCTCTTGTCTAAGTTTCTAGGACCATTTAAAATCATAGATAAAAATTTCATTCGCTTTCCTATTAGCTCCTTAACATGCTCGTATCTTTAATTAAGAGCGGGGAAGATAATGGATAGGACATAATCTTTCATTTCCTGGATCAAGAGAAGAAATTAAGAGGAAGATATTTTTTGTTTAAACCACTTTAGTTATTGAAGAGATTTAAATTATGACACTTGCTAAGTATGGACTTTTTCTAAATGTTTCTGTCTCTCCTCAAGAAAGGAAAATCTATTATCCTCTTTCTGATCTATGCATGAAGCTCCTAGATTGATCCCATTCATTTTGTTGTTGTTCTACATCAGCCTATCCTCATCTTTTTATCTTGTTCTCTGCATCATTTTAGTTCAAATGAATACAATGAATCATGTAGTCAGTAATCAAGTAACCGACGCTTTTGTGCAGATTGCATTTTCTTGACCGTTTCTAACTTGCACCATTTTTGTAATGTAGCTTGTAGATTCAAGATCTACACTTAACTTGACACTTTTATTTTCTAAATATCTATCAACATATATAAGCACATCAACTTTCCCTTTTTGTTGTTGTGATGTGATTGAATGGAAAATTGGACTATAGATAAAGTAAAAGATTGGTTTTTAGTTACTACATTTCTTATCTTGCGTATTGCCATAGGAGTGCTGATTGATGTTTTTGATTAATATATTACTCTGTAGGAAGCTGAGGAGGAAAGATTGAGAAAAGAATTTGAGGCTGAAGGAAGAAATCTGGCTCTTTTTCCTCCATGTGATTTTCAAAATGCTGGAGCAATCCTTTTGTACCCTTTTTCTATCACACTAAATGCCAGGATCATTTCTCTCTTAACATAATTCTTGTTCTTCGGTTTATTCACCTCGGACTGTCGGTTCTCTCAGTTTGTTCAAATCCCAGGTTCTCCTTCCTTCTCCTTCCTCATTGTGTAGAAATTAATTTGGAGTCAATCAATTTAGCGTTTTCTCATTTTTTTACTAGCTTTGATTGTTTGCTTTGTTGTTGTGTCTCCAACGATATCAAGGAATCGAAGTTCTCCTATCTACACTTTAGATATCAAGCAATCAAGATGACTCGGTTGTGCAAATCTAATTTAAGTTGTTCTAATGAACGAGGACATAATTGAACTCCAATCCAAGAGTCATATAAAAGCAATTAAGTCAATGTTTCCTTCCACGGATGTAGCTTGGTTTCGAGTTTGTCATTAAGTTTATTATTTGAAGAAAAACAAAATAGTGTTTCAACCTATCCCAAGTTATCTATTGAGGCAAAATGACCTTTTTACATTGCTCTCTCTTAATTTATTTTTCTGCATGCAATTAAAATGGTTGTAATTTTTATCGAAACTATATCTGAACGCCTGATGTACATATTTATATCTCCTTTTATTGCATTATTTGACTTCGTATTTCATTCAATCTCCAAAGAAAAAGTTCAAAAGAATATAAACTTGTGTAAGAATGGGCTAAAATGCAAGAAATAGGGTCTGCACAAGTTTTGAGCTAACCATGCAGGAATTCGAGCGAAAACGGAGTCAAAACGAAGAAGCCAAGTGAAGTTGAGCAGAGGTAGATATCGACCCCTGACATAGATATCGACCTCTGGTGTAGATATCGACCTTCAACATAGATATCGACCTCAACATAGAAATCAAGTGAAGCTGAGAAGAGGTAGATATCGACCTTAGACCCAGATATCGACCCCCAGTGTCGATATCGACCCCCATATCGACCTCAACATAGAAATCGACCAGAGCTGAACAAGTCGAGCAGGAACAGAGACCTCGATATCGACCTCTGGTGTCGATATCGACCCCTTATCTCGACAGAAGATAGACTCGATTTCGAATGCGGATTGGAACTATATCTTCAAGGAGGCACGGAATTATCTTACACTTTCAAGATAGAGGACAGCTGAAGTTTTATTTATCTATTTTGATGTACATATTTATATCTCCTTTTATTGCATTATTTGACTTCGTATTTCATTCAATCTCCAAAGAAAAAGTTCAAAAGAATATAAACTTGTGTAAGAATGGGCTAAAATGCAAGAAATAGGGTCTGCACAAGTTTTGAGCTAACCATGCAGGAATTCGAGCGAAAACGGAGTCAAAACGAAGAAGCCAAGTGAAGCTGAGCAGAGGTAGATATCGACCCCTGACATAGATATCGACCTCTGGTGTAGATATCGACCTTCAACATAGATATCGACCTCAACATAGACATCAAGTGAAGCTGAGAAGAGGTAGATATCGACCTTAAACCCATATATCGACCCCCAGTGTCGATATCGACCCCCATATCGACCTCAACATAGAAATCGACCAGAGCTGAACAAGTCGAGCAGGAACAGAGACCTCGATATCGACCTCTGGTGTCGATATCGACCCCTTATCTCGACAGAAGATAGACTCGATTTCGAATGCGGATTGGAACTATATCTTCAAGGAGGCACGAAATTATCTTACACTTTCAAGATAGAGGACAGCTGAAGTTTTATTTATCTTTTACCATTAAGTTTTATCAAAATAAAAGACCTATCCTAATTGTTCGGATAGAGTTCATAGTTTAGATAGGAGTTACAATCCTCGGATAGCGAGGATTAGTAGCCTATAAATAAAGCCCTAGGGGGCTGGCTTTCAATCATCTTTTAATCCATAAATCCAAGACAACAAGCAAGACAATAGACAATAGAGTTAGAGTTAGAGAGAAGTTTTAGGGTTTGACGTTTGCGAAAGTTGACGTTGAGTTGTAAAGCCTCGAAGTTTATTTTAATGCAAGTTTCTTCCTTTCAATTGACGATGAATTCCATGATGAGAAGCGAGTAGTTCCCCAAAGCTCTTAGGGTCGGGGTGAGCCCGACGTTAGCCATGCGCGCTTGAGGTAAGTATTTGATGTTGATATTGTTGTGTCTATCTCTCCTCCTACGAATCTATGTTTAGTCCTAATCGAAAGAAAAGGGATTCATGCTAACAACTTGAGTTATAAACATAAAATTGGTAGAGACAATTAGGTTTATTTGCAAGAGTAATCCTAAGAGTTGGTGTACGGCGAAAGCTTGTCCCTCGGGTGAAATAGCGCAATTGTCCGTCTTATTTATCTTATCGCATGCATTGGTTAACGTTGTGGTAAACCCTAATCCTAGGAGTTGCTTTTTAAATAGTTTATACACACAAAACAGCTGTCTTTATTTCTGTTCATTACTTCTCTCTCCATTCTCAATTCTTCGGCCTTTCTTTGCCGACAAGACACTAACACACTGCAGGAAGACATCGATATCGACCCCAGACGTCGATATCGACCACTGAGTTCGTCGACAGTTTTCTGAGTCGACGACGATCATCGCCGCGGAGTTACTGGACGTCGATATCGACCCCTTGTGTCGAAATTGACCCTTCTGTATCGACTGGCAGTCTTCTGAGCCAGTCGATTTCGTGGACTGACATCGATATCGACCCCCACCAGTCGATATCGACCACTTGTTTTTTTGTCTTTGCAGGTCTTCTGTTGCAGAGAACATCGAGGCCCAAGGTCGAAATCGAGGCTTCTGGTCGACGCAGACGTGGGATTTCCAAAGGTACTAGGATCCCGCTGACACGCCTCCTCGTGGATCGATCCTGACTACTCTTCCACTACAATGGGAGGAAGTCTTGTAATTATTTGCTTAGGCTAGGAGTAGATTTACATATTTACATCTTATTATTTGTACTCGACTTACCTCCTTAACAACGCCCTGTTTGGAGCTTGCACAAGTGAATGAAGATTGCAACAGTTGGTTTTCATTATCAGAGTGCCAATCTACTGCAACCACTCTTACATTAACAACTATTACAAACAGTTACACTCAATATCATCAACTCGAACATGTTGCTTTTCAGGAAAACAAATCGAGATGGTTCAAAAAGGTAAGTTCACTCATTGTAGAATCACAAGCTTATAATTGCATTGTCAAAACTACATTAAATCATATGTTAACTAACTGTCATCATATGAACTCTTGGTTTATCTTTGCTTTTCAGGAAAACAAATCAAGATGGTTCAAAAAGGTAAGTTCACTCATTGTAGAATCACAAGCTTATAATTGCATTGTCAAAACTACATTAAATCATATGTTAACTAACTGTCATCATATGAACTCTTGGTTTATCTTGTTTGAGAGATGAGTTTTCTGCTTATAGTTGAAATCAGTTGATGGTTGATGGTGCCTTCTTGTTCTCTTGCTCATTGAATAGACTCATGTTCGATCTTGCACTTTTCTAGGAAATTTTGGATATGGTAGTTGATATAGACTTGGTTATCAATCTGAAGCTCAGAGAGGAGGCATCTCCTACCACATTAAAGGCATCTTAGCAAAACTGGTCTCTTAGATATTCCCTTCTCGTTTATGGGCTTGTGTTTATTGATCTATATTATGAAACATTTGGAAGTGGTCACATTTATGGACTTATGTTTTTCTATTTTTCTTTAGAAGGCAAGGGATCATTTCCCAGCAATCGAAGTTTTATATGTCCTTCACTCCTCCACATGTCGTGCAAGTGAAGATGGTGCTACTTCAATTGGACATATGACCAAATTCCCACTTCAAGTGAAAATGTTGCTAGCCTTACCTTTTTATGAGATGTGGCTAGCCAATTTTAATGCAATGAATAGTGGCGTCATATTTTGTAAATGTTACAATATGATGCTAGTATTTATGTACATGTTTTCATTAAATGGCCTATCATTTCGATGAACAAACAAAATGTGATGTTCTATCGACAAAAGCGTGTTGTGTATCCAAATAAAATAAATCGGATTATATATGACAATAGTTGTGCATTCATACCTTTAACATCAGATCGGTCTATGAAAACAGATGCTAGTATAATTATACACATCAGTTCATTCATTTATATCAATGTGCAACACCAGCTTGAACATTAAAATGATATATAAACTGATATATATTTATCAAAATAACATCGTTATCAGCCAAATAAATCGATGTGTCATTGCAGCAACAACATCATTTTATTTTGAAAGAACTGATATAAATGTGGGAAATGACATCTTCTGTGTATACAACCACAATAGTGCATTATTTTAGAACAATATAATATCACATATGATGATCATGAAATTAATTCACAGAAAATAAATACTCTAAATGCGATGTCGATAATATGGAAATACATCAGTTATGCCTATATTTCATGTGGTTAGTTAAATTAAAACATATAAAATCATAAATTATTTATTGGACATGATTATAAACGTGATCACTAAAACAAATTTTTTTTTGTCTATTTTGTCTTAAGACATTACTTATTTTATAAATAAAGATGTAAATGTCACTTTTTCGCTTTAGGAGGACATCTCCACATGTTTTCAAATGAAAAATCATGGATATTCATCAACAAGTGAATATGTCATAACCAAAATTTAGGGGTTCTAATTAAGAAAAGACATCTGCTTAAAACAGATGTGAAAGTTTGGATCATTTACTACACGCACAATAAGATCGAATTTTTTTTGAAAGACATCTGTTGTCAACAGATGTCTAATTGAAGTTTTCTAGTATTGAGATTTGACCATAAGACATGTTTCATCCCCACCCCATACTTAAAATATATAGTGTCCTCACTGTATTAAAAGAAAAACAAGGGTGAAGAGAGAAACTCACAGAGCAACCTACGGATTGAAGGTCGATTTCAGGCTAAGTTAATGCTAGTAGTCGATGTCAAGTCAGGGTGTCGATGTCAACTGCATCTGTCTGTATCGATGAAGAAGTTGAAGTCGAGGGTCGCTAGGGTGGTGTCGATATGGAGTGCCCTACTCGATATCGAGTGATCTCTTTGGCTTTTGAGTGATCGATGTCGATCACAGGAGATGACTCGACCCTAGGCAGTCGATTTTGAATGGCCTAGTCGATTTCAAGTGCTTCTACAGGGACTTTTTTTTCTTCTTCATCGTTCTTTTAATTTAAAACCTAAAATTCTTGTTAATTCATAAAAGATGAAGCCACGATTATCAAAGTTTCCAAATCCGAAATCCAAAATTTAAAATCCTAAAAACCATCTAAGTAAAATTTTTTAAAGTTTTATGTACACGCTCTAGATTTTTTAGTCGCTAGGCTGACTTCTTAGTCAATGCATCACTACCCTTTTAGGTAGGGTACCTTCAAGCTTGCTCCTTCTCCTGGATCATCTAGGTCGTTTTGGTAGTAGCTAAGCTTGGCAACCAAGGCTTCTTCTTCATTAGGTTCTTTATTGGGCGCTTTCTTTCTCTTCCTTGACCTAACTTTGGAATATGAGAAAACCATGGAGCTTTGACCCTCCCATTAGTTGAATTATCAGTAATGGATAAAGGAGGGTTAGGGATCATACATGAGCTTACCTTTTCGGGCCCGAAACAGCGATCTTCGGGCTGAGGGTCAGTCGATCTCGACAGGGTGGTATCAATCTCGAGTGTTGTAGTCGACATCGAGTGGGGGTGGTCGACATCGGCAGTGGGGAACCCATACTTAAGCTCCTGACAACTCGGTTGATCATCAGTGGCACTCGAGATCGAGTCAGGGGGGTCGACATCGAGTACCTTGGTCGATCTCGAATCTCCTTGCAGCTTCTATCCTCGTCAACAAAAAGTTGCGAAGCTTCTCCCTTGCAGGTGTGAGCCCAACTTCTTCATAGGTTCCAGAGGTTTTTTTTGTCTCGCTCATCATTGGGTTGAAGCAAAATTCGACGACCTCATTGCCGATTGTGAATGTAAGGGTGCCATTCATCACATTGATGTTGGCGTCTGCGGTTGCTAAGAATGGCCTCCCAAGGATGATAGGCACAATGGGATCTTCTGGCATGTCCAACACGATGAAGTCCGTGGGTATGAAGAACTTTCCCACTTTGACAGGGACATCATCCACAACCCCTGTTGTTCTCACGAAGGAGTTGTCCGCCATGTATAGCTTCATGTCGACGGCCTCTAATGCTCCTAAGCCCACTTGTTGCCATATCGATAGGGGCATCAAACTAACACTAACCCTAAGCTCACAAAGGGGTTTAAATTGATGCTTACCTACCCCTACCGTTGCCGCAAACTTGCCTGGATCATTGCGCTTCTCAGGGAACTCTATGTAATTGCATTCGCCGGCGATCTCAATGATGGACCTCTTTTTGGATAAGATGTCCTTTAGTAACCTCATATATGCCGGCATATCATTTTGCACTTCCGTGAGTTGGATGGTGGGGTTGAGTCCTTGTAGGATCTTCACAAAGCGCCTAAACTTGGTGTCCGCCGGGTCTTGCAGTGCCTTGGAGGGGAATGGGAGTGCTTTAGTTGGCTTCGGAGTCAAAGTGGTCGACTTTTTCTTTCTGGACTGGTCGACATCGACAGGAGGGTTGATATCGACATGGGTGGTCGACTTCAGAGGAGTCTGAAGCTATTGTCGATTCGCAGAGGACTCGACATCAACAGGGGTGTTGATATCGAGTGGGGCACTCGATGTCGAGTGGCTCTCTGGCTCTGTGGGCTTTGCAGTGGGCTCGTCATCGATAGTGTGGTTGACGTCGACAAGGCCCTCGACATCGACTGGGGTGTCGACATCGACTGCGTCTTCAGCGACCTCTCCTTTGCTCCGTGGCTCGTGCAATTGACGTCCACTCCTTAGATTGACAGCGACAATATGCCTGGCTTTCCCCTTTGGATTTTCTTGTGGTTGTCTTGGGAGCTTGTCGGGTGGCTTTGGAATTTGAGCCACTAGTTGATCCAGTTGGGTCTCAATGTTCTTCTTCCATATGTCCATCTCCCTAATTCGTGTGGTAAGATGGTTGAGCGTTCCTTTGTTCTCCGCTTGGTTCCACCTCATCATCCCTTCTTGGCTCTCTCTCTGGATGGCCTGGAGCTCGGTAAGGTGGAGGATCCCTAGGGTTGTATTGGGGCGGTTGATTTCTCCAGTTTTAATATCCTTGGCGATTGGGATTCCTCATGTGCCTCACCTCCTGATGAGTCTCCACGAGATCCACTTGCTCTGTGTGGGGACAAACGGTGGTGATGTGCCTCTCGGGGCCGTATTCGGCGCAGGGTTGGTTGGCGGAGAGGAACTTGACTTGTTTCTAAAGCCTCCTGATTTGATCTTTCATGAATTGATCTTTGACATCAGAATCAATATCCTTAGAGGGATTGTAGAGTGGCATTGATGGGGCGGGCCTGATGTGCACGCAAATTGCCATATTTTTTATATACATTTATGTCCATTTTTTCGATATTTGCATGCATATTGGCTGGGAAAACATAATATCAGTGTAGTTTATGCTTATTTGCAAAATATAGAGGTCTACACGAGTTTTTATGATATTTCGCAGAAATTGAGACAAAAATGGATCAATTTAGACAAGAGAAGAAGAGTTGAAAAAGAACTCGAAGTCTACCGAGGAGTCGAAATCGACCTATAGACTCGACATCGAGTGGAAACAAAGCACGAGAAATCGAGCAGAGCAGAGGAAACCATGAAAGAGAGGTAAAATTTGAAGTTGCTTTTGACATATGCATGATAAGATGATGGAGGACTTTATATTTTCCATACATGTGCTCAATTTCATACCCTAGCCTTACCTATGCATATTTGCAATTACACAAGCCATATATGAGCCTTATATCATCATTATTGCTCCACATACATTACATATTGCCCATTTTTTATACCTTATACCCTATCCGGGGACTATGTTAAGAATGGATGTCATCTTTGGAGTTGTTATATGGAGTTTGTGCATTATTTATAAAGTTGTTGGATGGAACGAGAGTAATTTTGAAATATGGAAAATTTAATGAGTGAGAAAAAATCCGATCACCTCAGGAGATAAAGGTAGGTCGACTCTGCTCGTTGAGATGTTAGTTCAGTGAGATGGGACACAAGTTGAGGAGTCCGAAGTACTAAGCATCCGGGGACATTCATGACACCCATGTTTGCGACTCGCGAGAAGGCAGTGCTAAGGTTATAGAGGTAAAAGCATTACAGTGAAAAAAGCATTGAGCGAAGAGTGAAAGGTGAGAAATCTTATGAAGAAGGAATGTGGAATGAAAGTTGGAAAGAAAGTTTATTTCCCCGGATTTAACACCACATGGCCAAAAATTAGCCCACTTTTAGCCTTTTACCAATCTACTTCTCATAAGCTTGTAAAAAGTCCTCTTGATTATTAATGCTATGATGCATGAAATTGTTTTTTGCGTATAACCCTCCTTTTGTGAGTATGATGTTGCTTTTATTCACAGGCATGGATATTGTTGAAAATAGTACCTTTTCGAGGATGGCAATTGATTGTAGGGACATATAACAATGAATCTATGATGTTGAGGGTTTATTTTCTTCCCCTGAATGACCATTAAAAGTATTGCTTGGGGACAAGCAAGCTTAAGTATAGGGTGTTTGATGTGCGCGTAAATTGTCATATTTTCTATATACATTTATGTCCATTTTGTCGATATTTGCATGCATATTGGTTGGGAAAACATAATATTAGTGTAGTTTATGCTTATTTGCAAAATATAGAGGTCTACACGAGTTTTTATGATATTTCGCAGAAATCGAGACAAAAATGGATCAATTTGGACAAGAGAAGAAGAGCTAAAAAATAACTTGAAGTCTACTGAAGAGTCGAAATTGACCTATAGACTCGACATCGAGTGGAAACAGAGCACCAGAAATCGGGCAGAGCAGAGAACAGAGCATGTCGACAGAGAGAGGTCGATATTGACATGAAGTGGTCGATATCGAGTGGCCTGAATCGAGTGAATTGATAGAATTCGAGTGCCAATCCGAGGTCGAGTAGAACTGCTCGAGATAGAGAAAAGAAGAGGTCGATATCGATGTTGATGGTCGATATCGACTGCTGCTGCAGACAGATCCGACGCTGTTTTTGATAGAATTCTATCCGAAGCGTTCACAATTATCCTAAAGTCGAGATCTTCTATCATATACCATCAGACATATTATCCTTTATGGTGAATTTGATATTTACCTAAGGAGTTTTAGTTATTTACTTATTTTAGTTTTATCTTAGGAATAAAGATAGATTTTCTTATCCTTGGATAGCGAGGTTAGAAATCTATAATTAGAGGCCATTAGGGCTAAGTTTAATGATTCACAATTCAAACACATTCAAACGCAGAGAATAGTAGAGAGAGAGAGAGCCAAGTGGGGTGAAGAGGAAGCGAGAGCGGAGTGGCTTAATTTGTTCGGTTGTACACTTTCTTTTGCAAGTTTAATTCAAAGTAGTTTTGTTTCCATGATGATGATGTCAACGAAGATGAGGCACAAGTAGTTCACCTACTTCTAGGGTTGGGGTGAGCCCGACAATAGCTATGTAAGTTTGTGCATCAAAGGTATGATTTTTATGCGATTCCGTCTTCTATCCTATGGATGATGCTTTGCGAGAGTTGAGGAGATTCATTATTTGTATTATTAAAGAGAAAGCCAATCATATTGTGAATTTGGATTAGTCATGAAATTGGATAGTAACTCTTAGGTTTTATGCGAGAGCCTCTAATCACCCAATTGTTGGTAACGAAAGTTATTTGACGGAAAGGCATCATCTTTCATGAATTTGGAATAATACTTGTATGGTTATCGTTGTGGCATGAATCCCTGAACTTGGAAGCTTTTAAGTTTATTAAAGTATACAAAATCTGTGTTTTTATTTTGTCCACCCTTCCATCTTCATTCTACATTAGGTTCGTTTACAGTTTCTGTTGAAGACTCGATTTTGACTGCAGAGGTCGATATCGAGTTCTGACATCAATATCGAGTGAAAATCTCAACGTCGATTGTTTGTTTTGTCTTCTGCAGGAACTTTGCTGGAAATCGACTAGAACTGAGGTCGATATCGACTGCACTACTCGATATCGAGTGGTCTTCTGGAGTCGAAATTTGATCGTGATTGCAAGCTTAGGAAGCGCTGACATATCTCCTCGTGGATTCGATCCTGAATTACCCTACCACTATATCGGTAGGGATTCTTGTATTTTATTTGCTTGGACAAGGGAGTCGGTTTAGTTTGATATTTAATTGACATTTTATTTGAGCGATCCCCCCTACGAACAAGGCCTTGAGTCGGAGGCCACATGAGTCCCATATGTGTTGTCAAATTCTACCAACCTCTCTATAGTATCCCAAGCTTATTATGGTAGGAGCTCAAGATACCCATAGGAGGTGTAGATGTTGATCCTCTCCTTAGTAGCTACGTCCAGAGCGTTGTAGATGATCTCCTGGATGACGTAGGGTGGTTGCCGGTGCGTAGGGCAGGACCTCAGAAGCTCCTTGAATCGCTTCTACACTTGCACTAGGGTTTCATGAGGCTTTTGCTTGAAAGCCATGATCTTCTGACGAATGACCGCCGTCTTGGATGGTGGGAAAAACTTGTTGAGAAAAGCATCCTTGACCTCATCCCACGTAAGGAGCGATCTTAGGGTTAGGCTCTCCAACCATGTTAGTGCTTTCCCTGCAACAGACCAACGAAAAGCCTTTAGTTTGACATATTCAAGGCTTTGTCCATCAGCAATAGTATCACATAAATCGAGAAAAGCCATAATATGCTCTAGAGGGCAATCATTAGGTTTTCCCTCGAATTGATATCGCCTAATTTCAGTTAAGAAGCTAGGTTTAATCTCAAAATTAGAGTGAGGGATAAGAATGGTCGATTCAGGCACTGAGAGCACAGGGTGCATGTATTGCTTTGGCATTGATTTGGGCTTCATATCGCCTCCTTTCTTCCTCCTCCCTGTCTCCACACTCTCTTTGTGCCGCCTCTTTAGCAGTGAAGTCCTTGACTTGCTTCCTTAAACGCTCAATCTGCTGCGCCTGGGTCTCTTGGTCTACCGTAATTCTTTGTACTCTAGAATTTAGATGGAGATAACATTCATGGTCTTCTACTCCTTCGAATTCAGGCGTGCGATCAGCGTGTCGCATACACCTATAAGACAACACTAGAAGAAGACGTGAGACAGACTACTAGGGCACGATTGATCGCTTCCCCGACAATGACACCAATTTTTAGGAGGAAGAATTGACTTAAACAAATATAAATATAGATGCAAACCAATCCCTTATCCACGCAAATAAATTACAAGACTTCCTCCCGCTATAGTGGTAGGGAGTTAGGATCGATCTACGAGGAAGCGTGTCAACGGGATCCTAGATAGCCTGAAAATCACACATCTATGTCGACCAGAAGCCTCGATCTTGAGTAGGGCACTCGACATCAACTGGGGCTCTCGATTTCTACTGCAACAGAAGACCTAGAGAGACAAAAGCAAGCAGTCGATATCGACTATGGGTGTCGATATCGATATGTCAGTAACAATGTCGACCGACTCAGAAGACTGTTGGACGATCTCAGGGCACTCGATCTCGAGATAAGTACTCGATATCGAGCTCAAATGCAGGCAGAAGATGCGTTGACACATAAGACTGTCGACGTAGACCAGGTGTGTCTATATCGACCTGACTGGTCGATCTCGAGTGGTTCCTGCAGTGTGTTGAGGTTTTGTCAGCAAAGATGGCCGAAGAAAATAAGATGGTAATCGAAGGATGAACAGAAAGAACAGATTTTTATGATTGTAAATATGAATTAAAAGCAACTCCTAAGGCTAGAGTTTACCACAATCTTAACCAAAACATGGATAAGGTAAATAAGACGGACAATTGCGCTATCTCACCCGAGGGACAAGCTTTCGCCGTACGCCAACGATTAGGAATACTCTTGCAAATAAACCTAATTATCTCTACCAATTTTATGTTTATAACCCAAGTTAACATGAATCCCTTTTCTCGCGATAAGAACTAAACATAGAATCGTAGGAGATGATCAAGACACAACGATATCAACATCAAGTACTTACCTCACACACGCATGGCTAACGTCGGGCTCACCCCGACCCTACAAGCTTTGGGGAACTACTCGCACTTCATCGCAACAAACTTCTTAAATGGAAATAAGAAAACTTGCATCAAACCTTCGAAACTTTACAACTCAACACCGGCTTTCGCAAACGCCAAACTGATGAAGGGTTTATTTTCAATCAAATAAATTTATAAGATCGAAACCCCGCTATAGTATAGTAGGGTCAAGTTCGTTCGCAGGGAGAAAGTCAGTGACTCAATTCTAGTTACCAAAGAGCAAGAAATAGCAAGAAGGGATGAAAAGTATAGAGTTTTGGGGGTTTGTATGTTGCTGAATTTTTAGAAATATATCAATAATATAAAAGATCTAGGGCATAGAGATCACCACAACGATAATTAAGCAAGCATCGCAATGAATCATATGAAAATCATGTTTTAATCTATTAAAAAGGTCAACTTGCATCAACCCTTGCAAATCAATCAATTTATTTTCACAAATCGATAAACTTTACTAAAAATCTTAATTAGGTTATTCAAAACTTGCGTTTCAACACCCTAATTACTATCCAATTCACATTTTCAATCGTTCAATTCAATTGCGAAAAGGAATTTCCCCAACTTTCACTGAGTACTTAGCCCATAACAATAGATAAAACCCATCAATTCATCAATTCATAGCGAATTCGCAAGCATAACTATTGTTGGGATCACCCCAAACCTAGAAAAGGCGACTACTCACGCATATTCACGGTGATCGAATAACTCATAATTCATGAAAAGAGACATAAAAACAGAAATTATAGATTGAATAAAACCTGAAAATAATGTCAACAATGCGTCCCAAAAGCCTTACAAAACGTTCCTCAACCTTCGCCGAAGAAATCACTTCAAAAAGCTCTCAAATCCGCTCACAAACGCTCTCAAAAGTGTGTTGAGAATTCAGGAAAAACTAGGGCTGGAAAAAACTCCATTTTTCAGACCCTAAAAATCCTATTTATATTTAATAACCCATAAACTAAATTAGGAAATAGGAAATATAACACTTTTATTTAAAGTCTATCTAAGAAAAGGGGTAAAAATAATTAAATCTGGATAAAAATCGTCCGCCAGGAGTCTGTACCGACACGGGCCACCTCGGTATCGAGCCCCCTTAGGGTCGGTATGGGTACTGTTGCTCAATTTGGCTCGTTCTGTCAGATCATGCCTCGGTACCGATCCAGGTGGGGTCGGTACAGGGTCGGTACATATCAGTAAAACGCCCATATCTCCTTTGTTTAAACTCCGATTGCTTCCGTTGTTTTTCCTATGTGCTCCTTATTCTTTTTCGCATCTTTTCTTTCTTGAAAGTTTCTTCAAAAACAGCTTTAAAAATCCTGTAAATCACACAAAAGCTAGTGAAGACATCTATTTCTCATGAAACATGAAAACCTATGAAAAAGACACTAAACCCAATGCATAACCAATGAAAAAGACTTATATTAACACTAAAGTATATGGAAAAATATGACTAAAAACATGCACATCACAAACCTTAAAGCTTCTCTCTACACTCTAACTCTATTGATTGTTGTGTTGTGTGATGGAATGAATAAAAACCAGCACCCTAGGGCTTTATTTATAGCCTACTAATACTTGCTAGCCAAGGAAAGTAGTTCTAATCCTACTAAAACTCCTATTTAAAATTCTATCCCAAACCAATTAGGATGAAACATTATCAAGGTAAATATAAAATATCCTAGGGTAAAAAGGAAAGTTCCCTATGACATAATCTATCTAATAAAGAAGATAAACCGTGACTCTTGTGGATAGATCTCAAATCCGCGTCTCAAAACCGCGTCAAATCCGTGTAAACTTCCACTCGATATCGACCTAGTCACTCGATATTGAGTGCTCTGTCTCGGCTCGACCTATTTTGACTTCACTCGAGCTCGGGTTTCCAGTCGATGTCGCGGTCTCCACTCGATCTGTAGTTATTTCGAGTGCTCTCATTGGGTCTGTGTTGTCTGGATGTCGACTTTGGGTTTCTACGTCGAGTCATCTAGTCGATCTCGACATATATGGTCGATATCGACCTCCTTTCTGCTTCACTTGGCTTTCTCGTTTTGACTCTGATTCCGCTCCAATTCCTATACATTTAGACCAAAACTTGTGCATACTCTATTTCTTGCACGTTAGCTCATTCTACACAAATTTGCATTATTCTTTAACCTTTAATTTAGAAATCGAATGGAATATGAAGTCAAAATATGCAAATAAAAGGACTATAAATATGTACATCAAGTGCCTCCAAGCACAACCAGCAGCCCAAAACACCCTCCTGAGCACCCCTTATGTATCCTGCAAAGCTGAAAACTTTCCCCCAATTACAGAACAATCCATTTCCCTATTCCTCCCACTTGGCACCACTCCAAACACACATTCAAACACCCTCTCCTGTGCTTCCTTCGATTTTGTCGAGCAGAAGCATTGACTTCACCTCCCTCGACGTCGACAAGCTGCCCAGGAGCCCAGCACTGACGTCGACACCATCCCCGAGCACCTCTTATTCCCCTATTTTCCTTCTGAAACCGCCAGTAAGCCTTCCTTCTTTTTTTCTGATCGAAAACATCGGGAAATCCCTCCTTTCTCACCGAAACCCCTTGAATCAGGTCCGAGATGCAAGTCGAGCCTCCGACGAGCCTCCGGCAACCCATCGCGCCTAATTCGCTCGGTGACCTTCCCAAACTTTCTTTCATTTCCGGTTTTGTTTTGTATGCTTTCTGCCTAAGCTGGTCAGTTAGGGAGAGTATGAGAGCAGGATATGTGAGGGCGAGTGTGAGAGCGGAGAGAGAGGGGGGGAGAGCACCGGGGATGGGGTGCGAGATCGAGCCACGTGAGAGAGAGAGCAGCGAGCCGAGGGTGAGTTAGGACGAGCAAGAGCCGGGGGGTGGCGAGTGCGAGAGAGCGAGGGGAAGCTGGAGCGGAGAGAGCGAGCGAGAGAGCGAAGAGAGAGAGCAGAGAAGGGAGACATGGGAAAGAGACGGTGAACAACGACCATGGGTCCGATATGGTTTCTTTTAATTTGGGTCTGATTCACCACATTTTAATAAAAGAAAAAGTCGATTCGTTTCATTTTAAAAGGGAATGGGGTTTGGGATGTTGGATCCGGGTTCGGGTTTGGGCCTCTGCCTTGCTTTCGGGTTGGGCCAGGCTGATTGTTTGTGTTAATTGTTTACTTGTTTTATTTAGTTATTTTGTTACATTATTGATGGGATTTAATAATAAAATGTTATTATTGAGATTTAAGGATATGATATTATTATGGTGATTTAAAATATAATATTATGATAATTGGATTTATAAAAAAGAAAAGAATTTGGAAAAGGGGTTTTAAAGGTTAAAACTTGATTTCGTAAATGGAATTGTTTTTAATAAGATTTAAAATGGGAATTTTGGGAAATGACCTAACCTTGCTGGGATTGTTTTAATAATATAATTTTGGGAAATTGATTAAGGATTTACATGCTAAATGTCTGGATTTGACCAAGTATGATTTTGAAAGAATTGTTTGAATAATGACGTGACCTAACTTGAGATTTTAAAAAGGGTTTTGGGAAATCTTGGAAAAGTGACTTACTTTGCCTAACTTGATGAATAAATTTGACGACTTGTGTAAATATAAATTATGGTATGTCGATATTGTCGTAATATGATATGATAGATGATCTTTGATGAGATACTAATCTGATAAGCTTGTTGTGATGTTTTATAATTGTTAAATATGAATTATGAGGTGACATGTTGATATAAATGAAAGCATGATATTATATGATATGAAAATGATTAGGATGCATGATGAGATGTTATATGAGATATGATGCGATGGTACGTGATAAATGAATTGTGAAATGATATATGAGAAGAGTTGAGATGAGGTGAGATGATGATGAGGATAATATGGATAAGATGTGATGATGAGTTCTATGACTGTGTGAAGCTTATGCGTGTGATATTAGTTATACTTTGTGTAATTTAGACATAGACTTATATATGTTTATTTATACCTGCTAGGCAATCTGTGACCTGTTGGCTAGTATCTCTGCTTGTTGCGTTACTTTTGCTGATTTGCTTTTCCATGTAAGTCCTTCGGGGCTTACTCAGTGACAGAACCTCATGCCTGATGTGTCATATAGTGTGTAGGTGTTGCATATGGATAAGAGCATGTCATGTAGTATCATGCTTAGGACTTGCACTTATGACTGAGAATCCGTCTTCTTTATGTGTTTGAAAAGAGAACGGTCGTCATCTGTGGGTTCTAGAGTCGTTACTAGGGTCATAGGGCAACCCAACTTCATCGGGTTTGTACCTATCGAGTCTTATGAGTCTGATTATCTGAGCATGATGCTGAGACATTTATATATGAGTATGACATTGACATTATATGACTGTGGTTATGGCTCAGTCTCTACCCTAGGTATGGGAGTGGAAATGGAGTTGCCACCCTAGGTATGGGAGTGGTAAAAGTCGCCAGCCTAGGTATTAATGTGCGCGCAAATTGCCATATTTTCTATGCACATTTATGTCCATTTTGTCGTTATTTGCATGCATATTAGTTGGGAAATCATAACATTAGTGTAGCATATGCATAATTGTTAAATATAGAGGTCTACACGAGTTTTTATGATATTTCGCAGAAAAAGAGACAAAAATGGACAGAATTTGGACACGTGAAGAAGAGCAGAAAAAGAACTCGAAGTCTACTGAGAGGTCGAAATCGATGATGAACCTCGACATCGAGTGAACAGAGCAACCAGGAATCGAGTAGAGGAAGAACAGAGCATGTCGACTCAGAAGAGGTCGATATCTATGTCCAAAGGTCGATATTGAGTGGCATGAATCGAGTTTATTGATAGAAGTCGAGTGCCAATCCGAGGTCGAGTAGGACGGCTCGAGATAAGAAGAAGGGAGGTCGATATCGAGGTCTGAAGGTCGATATCGACCACTGCTGCAGAAAAGATTCGACTCAGTTTTTGATATAATTCAATCCGAAGCATTCGAGATAATCCTAAAGTCGAGATCTTCTATCTTCTATACCAGACTTATCACTTTATGTTATTTACCAAGGAGTTTTTAGTTTTTACATTTATGAAGTTTTATCTTAGAGAATAAAGATAGGTTTTCGAATCAGCGAGGTTTGAGATCTATAATTAGAGGCCATTAGGGTTGATTTTAATCATTCAATTCCAGCAAGAAAAACATATACATCGCAGAGATTTAGAAGAGAGAGAGAGAGAGGCCGAGTGGGGTGGTGAAGCGAGAGCGGAGTGGCTTTGTTCAGTTGTACTTTCTCTTTTGCAATTTCAATATGAAGTAGTTTCTTTTCCATTATGATGATGAGTTCAATGATGAAGCGCAAGTAGTCAACCCACTTCTAGGGTCGGGGTGAGCCCGACGATAGCAATGTAGGGTAAGTGCATCAAAGGTATGATTTTTATGCGATTCCGTCTTCTATCCTATGCATTATCCTTTGCGAAAGTTAAGGAGATTCATTATTTGCATTATTGAAGCGAAAGACAATCATATTGTGAACTTGGATTACTCATGAATTGGATAGTAACTTTTAGGTTTTATGCGAGAGCCTCTAATCATCTAAGTGTTGGTAACGAAAGTTATTTGACGGAAAGACATTAAATTTCATAACTTTAGCATCAAACTTGCATGATTATCGTTGTGACATGAATCCCCGACCTTGGAAGCTTTAAGTTTATAGAAGTTTATAAAAAGTTTGAGTTTTTATTTTTGTCCATCTTTCCCTTACCATTCTACTTTCTTCGGACGTCTTTTCCGACAAATAGGTTACGTTTTATATTTACTGTTGTTGACATAGAAATCGACTGACAAGGTCGATATCGAGCACTAACATCAATATCGAGGTTCCATCTCAACGTTGACTTCTTTGCTTCTGTCTTCTGCAGGAAACATCTGGAAATCGACCAGAACTGAGGTCGATATCGACTAGACAGCTCGATATCGAGTGTCTTCTGAAGTCGGAACTTGATCGTGATTGCAACTTAGGAAGCGTTGACATACCTCCTCGTGTATTCGATCTTGAATTACCCTACCATTACATCGGTAGGGATTCTTGTATTTTATTTGCTTGGATAAGGGAGTTAGCTTAGTTTTATATTTGAATATTATATCTGAACAAATCACCTCCCCCTACGAACAAATTGGCGCCGTTGCCGGGGAGGCAATCAATCGCAACCTAAGTTTTCTCACGATCTTCTTTTAGTGCTTATTTTGCAGATTTATGAGACGCTCTGATCGCAAACCTATCCTGGAAAGCATTGACGAGCCTGAACGTTTCTTCCATCTTCGCAACAGAGCTATTCAAATCATGGCGGATAACGAGACACAAGCTGAGACCATTGAGCGGTTGATGAAGGAAATTGAGGATCACAATGCTACAATTACTGCTGAGAGGGCCGCCACTGCTGCAGAGCGAGCCCGTGCTGATAGGTAGGAGGATGCGCGCAGACAAGCCCAAGAGCGGCTCAATCAGTATCCATAGACGGCGATGTAATACATGCATCCGTCGCTACATGTTCCTGAATCCGCTATTTTAATCCCTTCTTCTAATTATGAAATTAAAATAAACTTCCTATCTTAGATTAAAAGAAACACTTTTGAAGGAAGACCTAATGAATGCCCTTTGCAACATATCTCTACTTTCATGGATTGATGTGAAACTATTGCTGATGGTGTGAATTTAGAGTATGTTAGACTGAAATCTTTTCGATGGTCTTTGGCAGGGAAGGCATTGCAATGGCTAGAGAGTTTGGCTCCACGCTCGCTGAGGACATGGGCAGAGGTGAAGGATGCGTTCCTAAACAAGTTCTTTCCTCCATCAAAAACGGCGATGTTGGGGCAAAGGATCATGCCCTACGCATGGGCAACTTCCATATGTCATACAGGACATCTTCTACAACTCCCTTGATGCGCCAAATAAGGAGAGAATCAACTCTTATACCTCCTATCGGTACATTGAGCTCAGACCAACGGAGGCCTGGGAGACAATTGAGAGGCTGGTTAACTTTGATAACACTTATGGGACTGATGCGGCCTATGACTCAAAGCCTGCCCCATCAATGCCACTTTATGAGCCTCCAAAGGAGATTGATCCTAATGTGCGGCAACAATTCCATAACGATCAAACACGCCGCCTTCAAAAGCAAGTAAGGTTCATGAGCAATAATCAACCTTGTCAGGAATATGGCTCAACAAGGCACAACACTAGTGCCTGTCCACATCTTGAGCAAGTATCTATGGCGGAACAACATGAGGAAGCCAAGTGGACGAGAGGCCCCTATGGAGGGGGCAATCAGCAGTATTGGGGAGATCAACTATTCTATCAACAAAGGGATCCCCCACCATATAGAGCATCAGGGCACCCTGAGCGCGAACCAAGGAAGGATGACCTGCAGATCATTCTTGATGAGATGTGGAGGAACCATGCTGAGTTCAAACAAGCTAATAACTCCGTGCATACTCAGCTGCAGGGCATCAACTCTAGGCTTGGGGAGATAGACGTTTGGAAGCGCAACATGGAGACCCAAATGGGTCAATTGGCTAAATCAATTCCCAAACCGTCAGGATCGCTGCCTGGATCAACTGTGCCCAACCAAAAGGGCAAAACTACTGTACACGTCACGGCTATGAACTTAAGGAGTGGGCGTCAATTGCAAACGTCCGAGCAAAAAGCAGAGGAGAAGGCCTCAGAACAGACATCGATATCGACCCCCTGTCGATATCGACCAAGGTGATGTCGATGTCGACCATACTCAACTCGATGTCGACGTAGCTGCTGAATCACCACAGAAATCGACTCCTCCAGTCGATATGGACCCCATCCAGTCGATGTCGACCTAACTCCAGCCGCAGGGAAGAAGAAGGTGTTGCCATTCCCATCAAAGAAAGCTATTAAGGACCCCGCGGAAAAGAAGTTTCAGCGATTCGTGAAGATGCTTCAAGGACTTAATGTCTCAATTCCATTCACCGAAGCACTTCATGAGATGCCATCATATGTAAAGTTCATGAAAGACATCCTAGGTAAGAAGCGATCAATTGCTGAGATCGTAGAGGAGTGCAACAGATTGGAGCTACCAGAGAAGCGGGCGGACCCATGTAAGTTTTCTATCGCTATAGGCTTAGGTCGATATCACTTCAATTCTTTAGTTGATTTGGGCGCTAGCGTTAGCATGATGCCACTAACCATATGGCACAAGGTAAATATAGGTCCCTTGGAGCATGTGGATGCAAAGCTATACATGGCAAACAACGCGGTAGTGATTCCAACAGGGATGGTAGATGATGTGCTAGTACAAGTAGGTAAGTTCTTTGTCCCTGCTGATTTCTTAGTTGTTGATATGGTGGAGGACCCTAGTTGTCCCATTATTTTAGGTAGGCCATTCTTAGCAACCGTCGATGCCAACATAAGCATGAAGAAAGGATTGCTCTCATTCACCATCAGTGATGAAGTGATAGAGTACGCCTTCAACAAGACGGTGAGGAATAATGAAGGGCCAATGGAGATAAAGGCCATCAATGGTGTCTACATCACATGCGAGGAAGCTAAGGTAAGGAGTATGACACCGGAAGAGCTTGAAAAGAGGACCATAGAAGCCCAGGTGGAGGAAGTCGTGGCAATCTTGAACGAAAGAGCCAAAAAGTCACTCGAAATCGACCCAGATAAGTCGATATCGACTAACAAAGTTCAAGATTCTGTGCCAGGTTATAAGTATGGGGTCGACGGAGGAGAAGAAACATCGAAATCGAGCACACAGGTCGATATCGACCAAGAACCCATGCCGAAATCGACTGCCAAAGAGGAAGAAAAAGGAGGAGTAAAGACATCGATATCGATGTCGAAAGGTCAAAATCGATCTGGCCATATCGAGCAGAACAACACCAAATTGACAGGCCCTCCAGGGGCACAACAGAGCTCGATATCGAGTACTGCTGATCGATATCGACCAGAGCCACTGAAAGAAGAGAAGGTAAGGATTCTTCTTTCTCGATTTCAATTAAGGATTTATCATTATTTGGAAGAGGTTTGCCTTGGTATGTGCGCTTGTGCAGGGTATCCAATGATGATTTGAGCCATTATGAAATAGGAGATAAGGTGTATGTCTCCAAATCAAAAGAGCATTGGTTCCCTAGTAGATTCAAAGACAAGAGGATGGGGCCATTCACGGTGAATCAAATACACCCAGGCGGGATGCAGTTGAGAGATAAGAAAGGAATTCTATTTGAGGCCCAAGCCACATGGGCTCTGCAGATGCCGCCTTGAGAGTGTAGAGGAAGAAGTCGTCCTATCAACTTTAAAGTCTAGAGCGTGTAACAAAGACAAATAGTTTTTGGTTTTGGACATCTTTTGGTTTTGTTTTGAGACATTAGATATTATTTATTATTTGTTTGGTTTTAGTTTTTTTTTTATTTCTAACGAGTTTCCGGAAAGAAGGAGTGCAAAACACAGACATCGAAATCGAGCAAAGTGCTCGATATCGACCATAAAGGTCGATTCAGAGGAGCTTGTGGTCGAGGCCAGATCACCTTGAAGCTTGAACCAGAAATCGATGAAACTATTCGATATCGACTGGTATGCCCGATATCGACCACCACTGCAGACAACTTCGACTCCTGAAATTTGTGAATTTTTAGTAAGTTTCTTTCTTAATCCTAGTTTTTATACAGTGAGGTCACTGTAATCTTTAAGTATGGGGTGGGGGAAAGGCTTACTCACATATTTTAGCATATTTTGAAAATTTTCATAAGTTATTGCATAGTTTTTACATGTTTATGCATATTTTTCATACTTAGTTAATTTAGTCATCTTTTATAAGTATTTTAAATTTCGAAAAAAAATTGAAAAAAAAAGAGAGAAAAATGACAAAAAAGAGAGAAAAATGACCCCCATCAAAAAAAATAAAGAAAAGAGTCATGGAAGCTAATAAGGAACTCGACGATGCAAAAGTAGATTCATTAGAGATATAACATGAAATTGCCTAGTTAAGGGAAGTCACAATGAAGTGCAATTTTTTTAGAGAAAACCATGAAGGAGAGGTAAAATTTGAAGTTGCTTTTGACATGTGCATGATAAGAGGATGGAGGACTTTATAATTTCTATACATGTGCTCAATTTCATATCCTAGCCTTACCTATGCATATTTGCAAAAGTCACAAGCCATATATGAGCCTCATATCATTATTGCTCCACATATATTACATATTGCCCATTTTTTATACCTTATACCCTATCCGGGGACAAGTTTGAGAATGGATGTCATCTTTGGAGTTGTTATATGAAGTTTGTGCATATTAATGAAGTTGTTGGCAGGAATGAAACAAATATTTGAATTATGGAAAATTTAATGAGTGAGAAAAAATCCGATCACCTCAGGAGATAAAGGTAGATCGACCCTGCTCGTTGAGATGTTAGTTCAGCGAGATGGGACACAAGGTGAGGAGTCTGAAGTACTAAGTATCCGGGGCCATTCATGACACCCATGTTTGTGACTCGCGAGAAGGCAGTGCTAAGGTTAGAGAGGTAAAAGCCTTATAGTGAAAAAAGCATTGAGCGATGAGTGAAAGGTGAGAAACATTATGATCGAAGAAGGACTGTAGAATGATTTTGGAAAGAAAGTTTATTTCCCCGGATTTAACACCACATGGCCAAAAATTAGCCCACCTTTAGCCTTTTACCAATATACTCCTCTAAAGCTTGCAAAAGTCCTCTTGATTATTAATGCTATGTTGCGAAATTGTTTTATGCATATAACCCTCCTTTTGTGAGTATGATGTTGCTTTTATTCACAGGCATGGATTTGGTTGACATTAGTACCTTTTCGAGGATGACAATTGAGTGTAGGGACATATGAGAATGAATCTATGATGTTGAGGGTTTACTTTCTTCCCCTGAATGAGCATTAAAAGTATTGTTTGGGGACAAGCAAGCTTAAGTATGGGGTGTTTGATGTGCGCGCAAATTGCCATATTTTCTATGCACATTTATGCCCATTTTGTCGTTATTTGCATGCATATTAGTTGGGAAATCATAAGATTAGTGTAGTATATGCATAATTGTTAAATATATAGGTCCACACGAGTTTTTATGATATTTCGCAGAAAACGAGACAAAAATGGACAGAATTTGGACAAGTGAAGAAGAGCGAAAAAAGAACTCGAAGTCTACTAAGAGGTCTAAATCGATGATGAACCTCGACATCTAGTGAACAGAGCAACCAGGAATCGAGCAGAGGAAGAACAGAGCATGTCGACACAGAAGAGGTCGATATCGATGTCCAAAGGTCGATATCGAGTGGCCTGAATCGAGGTTATTGATAGAAGTCGAGTGCCAATCCGAGGTCGAGTAGGACTGCTCGAGAGAGAAGAAGGGAGGTTGATATCGAGGTCGATATCGAGGTTTGAAGGTCGATATCGACCACTGCTGCAGAAAAGATTCGACTCAGTTTTTGATAGAATTCTATCTGAAGCATTCGAGATAATCCTAAAGTCGAGATCTTCTATCTTCTATACCACACTTATCACTTTATGTTATTTACCAAGGAGTTTTTAGTTTTTAGCTTTATTAAGTTTTATCTTAGAGAATAAAGATAGGTTTTCGAATCCTTGGCTAGCGAGGTTTGAGATCTATAATTAGAGGCCATTAGGGTTGATTTTAATCATTCAATTCCAGCAAGAAAAACATATACATCGTAGAGATTTAGGAGAGAGAGAGAGAGAGGCCGAGTGGGGTGGTGAAGCGAGAGCGGAGTGGCTTTGTTCGGTTGTACTTTCTCTTTTGCAATTTCAATACGAAGTAGTTTCTTTTCCATTATGATGATGAGTTCAATGATGAAGTGCGAGTAGTCAACCCACTTCTAGGGTCGGGGTGAGCCCGACGATAGCAATGTAGGGTAAGTGCATCAAATGTATGATTTTTATGCGATTCCGTGTTCTATCCTATGCATGATCCTTTGCGAAAGTTGAGGAGATTCATTATTTGCATTATTGAAGCGAAAGCCAATCATATTGTGAACTTGGATTACTCATGAATTGGATAGTAACTTTTAGGTTTTATGCGAGAGCCTCTAATCACCTAAGTGTTGGTAACGAAAATTATTTGACGGAAAGACATTAAATTTCATAACTTTAGCATCAAACTTGCATGATTATCATTGTGGCATGAATCCCTGACCTTGGAAGCTTTAAGTTTATAGAAGATTATAAAAAGTTTGAGTTTTTATTTCTGTCCATCTTTCCCTTACCATTCTACTTTCTTTGGACGTCTTTTCTGACAAATAGGTTACGTTTTACAGTTATTGTTGTTGACATAGAAATCGACTGACAAGGTCGATATCGAGCAGTAACATCGATATCGAGGTTCCATCTCGACGTCGACTGCTTTGCTTCTGTCTTCTACAGGAAACAACTGGAAATCGACCAGAACTGAGGTCGATATCGACTAGACAGCTCGATATCGAGTGTCTTCTGGAGTCGGAACTTGATCGTGATTGCAACTTAGGAAGCGCTGACACACCTCCTCGTGGATTCGATCTTGAATTACCCTACCACTACATCGGAAGGGATTCTTGTATTTTATTTGCTTGGATAAGGGAGTTAGCTTAGTTTTATATTTGAATATTATATCTGAGCGAATCACCTCCCCCTACGAACAGTTCTGGGCGTGGTTTTTGAGTGGGATATGCCACTTGACATTCTTTGGGCCATTTACCGCACTTTCTACATACATACATACATACATACATACATACATATATACATACATACATACATACATACATACATACATACATACATACATACATACATACATACATACATACATACATACATACATACATACATACATACATACATACATACATACATACATACATACATACATACATACATACATACATACATACATACATACATACATACATACATACATACATACATACATACATACATACATACATACATACATACATATATATATACATAAACTGTCAACATGCTTGTGTGATTTAAATTCCCGCACTGCATTAGACGCATCCTTTATTTAGGCTTAGCATGCTTTATGTCCCCAGTGTGGTCTTTAGAGCTCGCATGCGTCTCTTGGCCTGACTTCGTGGTTAGTTTCAGGAATATGATCTTTGCTTGTTGCATGCTTCCATGGCGGGTTTCTCTATAATTTGGTGAACTGTTGATCGAGAGGCTGACAATCACCAAACTTACATACTTTGTTGATTTATACTCGTTTACTCGATTTTGTCCCGACTATGTCGTGGCAAGTTGTACCCTGATTTCCGTTGCTTTCCATTTTGATCTTCAAATGGTTTTGAGCGACTTAGTTACCTAGGACAGGTTCTGGGTACCCAACAGCCCTTCGCACCTTTTGGGGTATGAAATTCCCCCTTTCAAAACACTAACATTCGAGGTTTGATGATACGGGGTTAGCCGTTGGGTGGCCCGATCTTCGACAATCAAGACTCAAAGACAAGAACGGAAGCAAAGACTCAACAAAACAATGAAAGAAAGACCGAGGGTGATTCGAACTAAGGTAGAACGAGATAAAGACCCCAGACCTCCTAAGAGGGTAGGAACCAAGTATCAATGACTACAAAGCCCGCCTCTACAACATTACACAACCAAGCGGACAACTTGGAGGCACAAGGAGGGGACTTGTGATTACCTGGATCACCAAGCTCTCGCGATGTTGACGAACTCAAAGCAAACCAAGTTAGATCAAGAACCAATTTGCAATCGATGAGCAACGCTTCGAATCGATTGACTTCCTCACACTTGTGTTTCACACAAAGGCTGAAATTTTCATAAAAATGGAACGTGTTGGGTTCTGAACAAGGGGAACGCCTCTTCTTATAACCTAGGAGGCTGATTTCTAAAGAAATAATAAATAAAATAAAAATTAACTTAAATCCCTAAAATACTAAAAATAACTTAAGTAAAGAAGATTACTAAAAATAGGATAAATTCGTCTAAACATGTGACAGCCTCAAAGAAGTTGAATTTCGGCCACTCTCTAGGTCGAATCTGGAAAAATCTGTAACAGCAACGTTGTAGATCTCTTCGTCCTCGTTCCGACAAGGTATGGCACGCCTGAATCCGATTAATATTGACTCCGTACGACTCAATTTACTGAGACGTCGAAAAGCTGTCAAATGCTGAACGAATCTAAAAAACGTCAAGCTTCCACCTTTGCACCTTCTCCCATGGTGAAGCCTTCTTCTTCCTCTTGAGGATGACAACATTCTCACGAGCTCGAATCTTAGGTCCATCCCCAAGTATAGGTGTGTCCGAAGGTGTATTGGATGGTCCCGCATCAATCTCCCTTTCTTGAAAAGGATTCGTCCTCGAATCCAAGGTCGCATAAGATTCCGCAAAAGCATCCACACGAGCTCCTGGATGAAATACCTCATGCCCATGCAAACTCGTCTCAAGACCGAATGTTGTAGGGATTGACTTCTCCTTGATGGGTTTGATCTTGGCTTCGTCAAGTTGTAGGACATTAGAGCTCTCTACAAAACCAAGAAAAGAAACTTGATTAGTGCACAATTCAGATTTCATAACAATGTCATGATGTTCTAACGTAATATGCACTTTAGCTTGGTCATTGATCCCTAAGTTTCCATCCAATGCTAGCAAGTTTTCATCCTTTTTAAAGGCTGGAGTTTCAATCATCTCAAGGCTAGCAATATTACAACTATTTTCAACATCAATGATCATATTACAAATTTCGCCTTTTTCTAAGCATTTAGTATGAAACAAGTTTTCTCTTTGATTATCATCACAAGGCATAGGTTGAACACTTAAAACATTACTAACAATCAAAGGATCATCATGCTCATATTCAATGCAATCATTATCATCATAGGCAAGTAAATTAAGATCTGAATCATTATTATCAATATGCTCTACATTTTCATCAATCAGCGAATTATCTATGCTAGAAGAAACATTATGCTGGTTAGCACTATTAGAAGGAATAGGATGAGGTTCTTCCCTTTCCTGTGGTGGCACTTCATCTTGAGGTAGTACTCCTCGTCCGGGCACCGTGTAAGAGCCAAAACAAGAACTAAACACGGGGTAAGAACAATCAACACTTTGTACCGGTAAGCCGTACCGAAGCTCTTGTACCTTCAATCTTTCATTTATCTTAGCCATGTTCTCCTTTATGGCGTTCAAAAGTTTCATCACCTCAGCATCAGTAACCGTGTTGTTTCCCTGGTTAGACATCACAAATAACACAAACACGGAACTATGTAAAGGTTAAAGAAAATATAAACAACCTCACAATGTGTTTCGCTCACACTCCCTCTCTAATTGGTTATGACAAGCTTGTTGGGGCAATCCGCTTTGTGCAAATCAACACTCAAGCAAGGACTTAACGATCAAAAGAGAGTAATCAAGGGAAAGGATAAAGAAACACGCAACAAGGGACTCAACAATAGCAAGAACCACTCGACAAAAGCGGGAAAAGAAGGTCGAAATCGACCGAAAGCCTCGAAATCGACCCGAAACAGACTCGACAGAAGTTGTACCGAGGCAGGGGTGTCGGTACGGGGTCGGTATGGGGTCGGTACGGGGACTGCAGAACTCGACACACTCGACAAGAGCTGTACCGAGGCTGGGGGGTCGGTACGGGGTCGGTACGGGGTCGGTATGGCCACTGCAATGCTCGACAGACCAAAATATGAAAAGAAAATGAAGGAAAAGAAAGAAGTTTTACCTCTTTTTGAATCAAACCCTTAGTAAGGACGTTGTAGTTGCAAGGTAGGGCTTCAATTTTATATTTTGTGGAGGTAATGTGTTTGGAATAAGGGTATGTTGATTAGGGCTAGGAGAAATCACCAAAAATTGTGGTCCTTGGAGCTTTCTTGCACTAGATGAATCAACAAACTCTCTCTTTTTTTTTTTTGACTTACTTTTGCCCCTAGTGAATTTTATCCTCCTAGGTCCAAGTTCAATCTTTTTTTTTTTTTGACTAAAACCGAAACTTTTTTTTTTGACCTAATGCAAGAAAGACTCTAAGATGAGAGAAGGACTCGAAAATCTGAGATAGAAGGTGATAAAAGAAAAAATTTAAGCCTTAAAGATAAATATATAGATAACCCTTGGATAAATTTGGTAAGTAGATCTATCTTAGCCTTAAAAGATATATGATAGATATAATGAATTAAATCTATCAAATAAAATCTGATTTCAATAAGGCAAGTAAAATAGATAAAAGATAGATCGAAAATTCTAAAGATAGAAAAGTAACAAACTAGGGTTTCTTGTGGTATGTGGAATGTCGGCCAAGCAAGGACTATGGGGACAAGGGGATGCCGTCGGCTAGGGTGTTCACAAGGAGATGTGCGCACCACTTGGTCGACTCCACGGTCTTGGCTAGGCTTTGTGTTTAGGCTATGCAACCACAACAATCACAAACAAAAGATTAGTGCAATAATCAATTAAAGAACAAGAAGTAAAAGACCAAAACAAGAAAAGGACTCTTTTTGTGGGTTTTTGTGTTTATGAAAAGAAAAGACTCAAACTTTGATGTCGGAAACCTAAGCTCTGATACCAATTTGATACGGGGTTAGCCGTAGGGTGGCCCGATCTTCGACAATCAAGACTCAAAGACAAGAACGGAAGCAAAGACTCAACAAAACAATGAAAGAAAGACCGATAGAAGGGTGATTCGAACTAAGATAGAACGAGATAAAGACCCCAGGCCTCCTAAGAGGGTAGGAACCAAGTATCAACGACTACAAAGCCCGCCTCTACAACCTTACACAACCAAGCGGACAACTTGGAGGCACAAGGAGGGGACTTGTGATTACCTGGATCACCAAGCTCTCGCGAGGTTGACGAACTCAAAGCAAACCAAGTTAGATCAAGAACCAATTTGCAATCGATGAGCAACGCTTCGAATCGATTGACTTCCTCACACTTGTGTTTCACACAAAGGCTGAAATTTTCATAAAAATGGAACGTGTTGAGTTCTGAACAAGGGGAACGCCTCTTCTTATAACCTAGGAGGCTGATTTCTAAAGAAATAATAAATAAAATAAAAATTAACTTAAATCCCTAAAATACTAAAAATAACTTGAGTAAAGAAGATTACTAAAAATAGGATAAATTCGTCTAAACATGTGACAGCCTCAAAGAAGTTGAATTTCGGCCACTCTCTAGGTCGAATCTGGAAAAACCTGCAACAGCAACGTTGTAGATCTCTTCGTCCTCGTTCCGACAAGGTATAGCACGCCTCAATCCGATTAATATTGACTCCGTACGACTCAATTTACTGAGACGTCGAAAAGCTGTCAAATGCTGAACGAATCTAAAAAACGTCAAGCTTCCACCTTTGCACCTTCTCCCATGGTGGAGCCTTCTTCTTCCTCTTGAGGTTGACAACATTCTCACGAGCTCGAATCTTAGGTCCATCCCCAAGTATAGGTGTGTCCGAAGGTGTCTTGGATGGTCCCGCATCATTTGATCTATCCATTTCTCTTTAAACAAAAAAAATATTTTAGATTCATTAATAGTTTCCACAAATGAATGCTAAATCTTTGTCCAAATGGCATAACCTGTTATATTAATCTCTATATTTATATTTGTGAATGAGACCGAGTGTAGTTTTTTTTTGTTGTTGTTGTTGAAATAGTTTTTGTTATTTATTAGTACAATTCAAAAACAAAAATGAAACGGGGTGTAGCTCATTAGGTAGAGCGCTCGCTTCGCATGCGAGAGGCACATGGTTCGATTCCCCACACCTCCATTGAAAATGAATGATTTTTTACCTTTAACCAAATGAACTATTTTCCTTGTTTATTTATCGAAATGATATAATTCTCAAACTCCATGCTGAGTATTTCTGTTTGTCGATAATTCGGAAACTATTTTCCTTATTTATTTATCAAAAATGATAGCCTCCTTTTAAAACTCTATGTTGAGAATTTCTATTTGTCGACAATTGGGAGGCATTGAAAGCTTCAGTCATCTCCATAAACGAAGAGCTTTGATGTGGTTGATCGATCCATTTCTCTTAAACAAAAAATATTTTAGATTCATTAATAGTTGCCACAAATGAATGCTTAATCTATGTCCAAAAGACATAACCCGTTATATCAATCTCTATATTTAAATTTGTGAATGAGAACGAGAGTAGTTTTTGTTTTTTTTTTTTTGGTGAAATATGTTTTGTTATTTATTAGTACAATTCAAAAAAAATAACAAAATGGGGGTGTAGCTCATATGGTAGAGCACTCGCTTCGCATGCGAGAGGCACGGGGTTTGATTCCCCGCACCTCCATTGAAAAAGAGTTATTTTTTTTTACCTTTCACCAAACACACTATTTTCCTTGTTTATTTATCAAAACGATATAGGGAGTGGTTTGATCTTTCACCAAACAAACTATTTTCCTTGTTTTTTTTTTATCAAAATGATATATTGAGTGGTTTTCAAACCGATGCTTGCTTCGTTGAACGGATCATTCCGGCCTAAGCAGTGGATCAGTCGTGTTTGTAACCGAGGAGTTTCGTATAACAGATGGTTCCATCAGTGTAGATTGTAACCGAGGAATTTCATACATACCCTATCTTATCTACTTTCTGTTGATTCAGAGGAGATGAGGAGCGCTTAAAACAGGGCAATGGATCAACATTTCTGCAAACTATATAAAGCAACGAGGCAATATATGGATGTGATACGGAATTACTGATGAACAATCAACTCTCTAAATAGATTGATAGTTGATTGATTCCTGGAGAGATTTTTCGTGACAGTAAAGTATAATGCAAGCTCAAAATGTAAACAAAAATGTCACCAGTATAGGTTTAGTATAAATGACAGAAACAAATCCAGAGATTCACCAACCCAAGAAAACCCTTGGGGCCAATAAACACATCATTTGTTCTGCAATTTCTACCCAAAACTGTGGCCTAGATTTGACCTGGGAACAAAAAAAATAAAACAAAAGATACAAATACTAAAAGGAAAATCCGAGTGAGCTCTTGAATTCAATTCGAGTATGTAATGTGGCACTTGGACAAACACTTGCACTGAGTTGCAGCCAAAAAAACATATCTTCAGTTACTTCCCACATCTCCATTCTCTGGTTTCTCAGCAGCAACTTCTTCAGCCCCCTCAGCATCTCCTTCCTCAACTTGATCAGCACTAATCCCATGATTAAAAAAATGTATATTAGATATAGTAGAATAGCAAATGTAAGCGATAGGCATCAAAGTCGTAAACTCAAGCAACCAGCTTACATGATAAGCATCAAACACCTTATAAGTGCTATAACTCCTATAAGCAATCTCCTATTACATTGCGTTAAACAAACTCTAAGTAATAAGCGAACAAACATGCACGGAAAGTCTTAGCTACAACATGCCATTTTACAGTCCAAATCGAAAAAAAAAACATAAAAAAAAAAAACAGCTTAAGACCTTACGCAAACCAGCTTCACTTATCAAGGTCAATGAAACATGCAAGATTCTTGGGAAAAATCTAAGATCATATCATCCCAGTTGAGATTTCTTAAACTAACTCAAGCAACATTCAGCATCAAACACCAGTTGAACACCACTTTGATACACAACAGGAAAAGCCCCAAATTGAACTATTAATCATCAAGTCATACTGTCAATCTACCTAAATCTTTTTAATTTCATTGACTCCATTCAAGAAGTTTAAGTTCTACCCCTCCCTCTCAATTTATTTTGTCTACTTTATTTTGATATCCTCTGCATTTTGGAGACTTGTAATGACTGCATTTTATGGAATGGTGTGGTTACTCTGCGCCTAGGACACCACAATATCAGACCCTGAACTACCCCTCCCTCTCAATTTATTTTGTCTACTTTATTTTGATATCCTCTGCATTTTGGAGACTTGTAATGACTGCATTTTATGGAATGGTGTGGTTACTCTGCGCCTAGGACACCACAATATCAGACCCTGAACTAAGGAACCCCAATTCTTGGGTGGAGGGCGATCCCTTAATTATATGAAGTCTTCTTTCATTTGCCCTACTATTAGGTTTTTAGAGCATAAATCATCATCAAGCCAATCAATGATCAAGTAAACTCACAGCAACCAAAATCTCAACACTATCATCAATATGAATCCAGCAAACAATTAACAAACCTTGCAGGTGTTGCTGCAGTCTGGGGGGTTTCCCACTTCCTCCAACTCCTCTTCTCAATCAAATCATCCTTGAAAGTACCGAACCCCACCCTCCTAGTAGACCCAGCTGCTGCATCCCCTGTAGCCCCTTCCTTCACTTTCAAAGCCTCCAACTTTTCATCAATCTCCTTCCAATCCTGGCCCTTCTCCTTCAATACCTCCTCCCTTGGCCTCGCGTCTCCAAACGGGTTTGACCCCTTCGGCTTCGTCTCATTGCTGCTGCTGATCGGCGCAGTCCTGGGCTGCAGATTCAGCTTCGGCCTCCCTGAATCAATCGCAGCCGGATTTTGATCCTTCTTCAGCCAATTGTCTGAATCAGAAGCGCCACCAGAGGATTCAAATCCTACCCCTCTCCTCTCTCGCTCGAATCTCTGGCCACCAGGGCCGGAGACGTCTCTCTCCTCCTTCCTCCTCCCCCAATTGTCTGAATCCGCGCCCCCGCTGGAGAAGGAATCAGAACCCATACGCCTCCCTATCCTCGCCTCGGAAGGGGCGAAGCTCTTCTTAGAAGCCCAATTGTCGACTTCGTCGGCTCTCGACGAATTAAAGAACCCTACTTTCTCCCTCCTATCGCCGCCGACACCGTTCGAGCCGCCTACGCCCACGTACCTCTTCGCCTTGGACCAGTCATCGTCCTCGTCGGCGCGGGAGAACCCATCGTCTCCGCCGCTGCGGTCATTAAATCCCCCGCTTCTCTCAGAAACCCTAGGCCTGGAATTCCCGGAGTCGTAGCCATAGTTCCTGAATCCGCCGCGGGAGCCGCGCTCGAGCTCCTCGGCGGTGCGCTCGCGGGGGCCAGTAGGGAGGAGGAGGAGCTCGTCGGCGGTGAGCCCTTGTGAATTAGCGGCGGCGGCGGAATAGGGTTTCGGCTTGGGGGCTGAATAGGTGGTGAATTCGGCGAGGGAGAGGGTCTGGCCCTTCTTCTTCTTGGTCTTGGTGGTGGCGGCAGCGGCGAGGGTGGGGAAATCGGCGGAGGGAGGCTCATGGATGGCAGCGGCGGCGGCGGATTCGAGCTCGCGGCGGAGCTCGTCTTCGTGTTCCTCGGCATCGAGAGCCCAAGCGCCGGGCTTGGATTTGCCGCCCCAGACGGAGGATGAGACAGTGGCAGCCATGATTGGTTGGATGGTTGATTTATCTCACAAGTTGTTCTTCTTCTTCCTCCTCGGTGGTATCTCTCTCTATGGGTTTTGTGTGGTTTGGGGAAGGCTTCGCTGAAGTTATAGGGGCACTCCGCGTGAGTTGGCAGCACCCTCTTTCCACACTATTTACATACATATTCTCCGTATTATAATTATGATTTACTATGATTTACTACCATTTTGGAAAGATATAAGAGATTAGATATAAATATGAGTATGAGATTAATATTTGATGATTAAAAGGTGAATATAGATATCAGATTTTAAAAAAATATTATAGGATGAGAAATTCATAAAACCACAACAAATTGAGCAAAAATTCTCTATCTATATACTTATAGGATTTTTCTATCCTATGCCCCAAGGGTATAAGATAAGATGTCTATTTTAAAAAAAATACATCCTTAATTAAATTCCATTAGCCAAATTTTAAATTAGATTCTTAGGGTCGCTTATTTTTGGTAGGGTATCTTTCCCTATTTAATAGAAAAACCGATACTTATATACATTCTTTAAGTACATATTCTTTAAATAGAATACTTTTTTGTCTATGTGTTTGCTTTTCCTTCCTCCTTTCATTATTAAGTATAAATTTTAACACATTTGCGTCAAGATGTGAGAATTATACTAGTATTTATCAAACATTACTGAGGAGAAGATTAAGCAGGTCACAACAAACACTACATCAAAAAAATTTGAGCAAAAGAGAAAAAGATGGAAAAAAAATCAAGTTAATATGATGGGAAAATTACAAAAAACCACCCTTTAAATATGGGTATTTTTACTTAACCACCCCTTAAATTCAAAATTACAGAAAACCACCCTTTAAATGGTACCTGAGTTCAACTATTTTCGTTACTTTATCATTAAATATATTATATTTTAATATTTTTAAACTCAAATTTGATTGTAAATATATTCAAATTTTAAATTTAAGAGCCCAATTATATTTTAGGGATCATTGTATATTTATTTTTAAAAATAATAATCAATAAAGTCTAGAATTATTATCTTAATTTATGTTTGAAAATGTTTATAAATTTTTAAAACATTATGTAAATTACTCTTATTTAAAATATAAATAAGTAAGAGTAATTTCCATAATATTTTAAAATTTTATAAAAATTTTCAACCATAAATTAAGATAATAATTCTAGGCTAAAATTATTATTATTTTTTTAAAATAATCCCTAAAATATCATCGAGCCCTTAAATTCAAAATATGAATATATTTGCAATCAAATTTGAGTTTAAAAATATTAAAATATAATATATTTAATGGTAAATTAAAGAAAATAGTTGAATGTGTGGTGAGTTGTAAACAAATACCATTTAAAGGGTGGTTTTCTGTAATTTTAAATTTAAGGGGTGGTTAAGTGAAAACACCCATATTTAAAGGGTGGTTTTCTATAATTTTGCCAAATATGATATACCCCGATTTCAAGATATATGAAAAGGGGGATAAACAACACATCAAGATATCAATTTGACATTTATATACTAATATATCAAACAACAGATATAGATATAAACAATCTTATACTCGTATCTCATATTTATATACCCATTCTTTTGGGAAGATTGCATCAATAACCCCAATATTTTTTGTTTCTTTGTTTTTTACCTAGAGTATTTCAATTTTATATATCCTAAGTTTGTAAAGTTGGTATTTCTAATGTATGCCCGATCATAAGTTAAGTATATTTTTTTGCAACTATTAATTTATTTAATTTTTTTGTTTAAAAAGAAATGAATCGATCAATTCCATCCATGAAGTATGAAAATAATTTTTATTTATTATTATTATTATTTTTTTACATGCTTAACATATGCCCTAAGAGGCTATATTAAAAAATCCGTAAAATCTATATATTAATTAAAACCAAAGCACCTACGCCACCTGTCACACCCTCGCGCAAAGTTATTTTTGGCAACATTTATATTGAATATATTTAGAAATAACTTTTTTTAAACAATGGGATTAATTCAAAACTCTTTTTTAATAAAGTTAATATTAACTATACAATATTATTTCATTCTATATTGAAAAATATTTTTGTTTTTTTTTATCATAACCTTAATCTATCTATATCTAATATAATACTAAAACAGATGTTTGAGATGACACATGTTAGATTCTCCTTCAATCATCTTACGTGTCATTTTTTCATTAAATCTGAGCCCACCTTTCATTTAAAAAAATTATCTCAATTTAAAATTTTAATAATCAAACTAATTTATTAATTAAACTAAATGATCAAACTAATTTAAAATTAATCAATTAATTTATTAATTATCCAAATCATTATAAATCTCTATTAATTATCTAAATCTTATATTTTTAATAATTTAACTAAATATTTTTAATACAAATCTTTATTCATTATCAAATCTTTACCGTTGTTTTCTTATTTCAATTAGGATATTTAGTCTAAAAATAATTAGTACTTAAATCAAATATTTTGAGTCAATGCTAACAACTATGATATACATTTTGTTTAACTAAATCACATATTAGTTTACTTTAACCTTAATTTTATACTACGTCACATTTTAAAAAATTTTAACTCAATAATTTTTGGATGTATTACAAAGTCCATATTGATCTTCAATTGATTAGATATTTAACTAATTTTCAAAACACCCCCGAACAATATTTTATTGCTAGGGAGTGTTTTGAAAATTAGTTTAAATCAATAAATAAATCTAATATCTAATATAATACTAAAGGCCAAATTGCATAAAACCACCCTTTATTCACTCTTCTTTTCAACTAACCACCCCTTATTAAAAAAATTTCACTTAACCACCCTTTATAGCATGTCTATTGCAATTAACCACCCATTTTCTCTTTTATCTATTTAAAAGACCAAAATGCCCCCAAAATTAATTACTATTGTTTATTTATTTATTATTAATATTTTGGTAGAGCTGTTTTTTATTATTAAATCTCAAATAAATGTTTTGGTAGATTCTATATTATATTTAGCTTACTTTTAAAATTTTTAAAAACTTGTATGTCTATACTAAAATATATTCAGTTTTAAAATTCATGGTCATGGGTTTTGAACGTAAGATCCCATCACATGGATGAATTTTTAAAAAAGGAAGTTAATATGTTTTATATTAGTTAAATATTATGTTAAATCATAAAAAAAATTCATATAGGTTTTAAATTTTTTAAAGTAAACTAAATACAATATAGACTAACCAATTATATTAAAATTTTCTTATATTTAAACTGTGAATGTTTGAAATTTCGTATAATAGACATTTTGTTGAATTGTTAGTATCGCAAAAAAAAAAGATTGGGATTGTTCTGCCACTTTCGGATCTTTAGAATTGTGGAACCGGATTGGGATTTTAACAGCATTGGGTGGAACTGTGAAAAATGTTTAATAGTTGATAAATTAACGGTAGTAGAAGGAGGTGGGTGAGGACTTGGCAGTTAGCTTCATTCTAAAACATGTACTTGAGATTTAATAAGAAAAAATAACTCTACCAAAATAATAATAATAAATAAATAAACATTACTTCCTCCGATCTAAAATATATATATATATATATACGTCGTTTGACTTTTCAGCACTTATTTTAAGAAGGTAAAACCTATATAAAATATCAACTTTTTAATTAATTTTTTTTAATAATTTAATGTTTGTTAGTAATAAGTATTAAATTATAAAAAAAATTAATATATTATATAGTTTTTATCTCTTTAAAATACGTGTTGAAAAGCAAAACGTCATATATTTTGGATCGGAAGGAGAAGTAATTAATATTGGGGCCATTTTGGTCTTTTAAATAGAGAAAAGAGAAAATGGGTGGTTAGTTGCAATAGATATGCTATAAAGGGTGGTTAATTGAAAATTTTTGAATAAGGGGTGGTTAGTTGAAAATAAGATTGAATAAAGAGTGGTTTTATGCCATTTGGCCAATACTAAAACACTTGCAAAATGGGACACGTGGCGGCCATACATTTAAAGTTAGAAATTTAAGATATATCCCCAATTGCTTCTCCAAATGTTTAAAAATCTCACCTTCAAAATAGATCATCTAACCAATCATAATTTAGTTTTAATCAATTACTTAATTTTAATCTATCTAATCTAATTCAATTAATTCCTAATTTAATTTTCTAATCATGCTCATGTCCATCTTTAATTAAAAATAATAATGATGGAACTTACCGTAAATTTTTGGCTTAGATTTAAAATTTTCTCACTAATCAAATTTGTTTTAAAAAATAATTTTTTATATCTACAAATTAAGGCCTAACCATCTAGAATGAATTATTTCATCTATCTAGCATAAACCAATTCTCATTAATGATTAATCAATGATATTTAATAAATCATCTATCTATCTAATTTCTAAAACTTTATGCTCCAAATAAAAAAATCACGATTAAATCTTATTAACCAATTAAAAAAACAAATCAAATATTAAATGGTTATTGTTGATTTTAGGAAAATAAAATTTTAAATTAACAATAATCATTTCATATTTGAATCCAAGTTCAATATTTTAATTATCAATAGGTTATGAGCTCGATTCTCAATCCCCATTTTGTTTAATGGTTTTTCCTCCACCACCACCACTTCTTCTTCTTCTTCTTCTTCTTCTTCTTCTTCTTCTTCTTCTTTATTACAAAATATCGGTCGTTTTATTTTTAGCACGTTTTTTAAGGAGCTAAAAACTTTATAAAATATTAACTTTTTTATTAGTTTTTAAAAATAATACTATACTTATTATTAATAAGCATAATGTTATTTTTAAAAACCAATAAAAATATAATATTTTACAGAGTTTTTAGCTTCTTAAAAAACATGCAAAAAAATAAAACGACCTATATTTGGAGAGTCTTGAGACAGATGAAGCATTTTTTTACTTTTAAGTTTATTACAAGAATATTTCTTCTTCGACATTTTTATGTGCTCTCCATCCAAAAGTTCTAAAAACTCCATTCACATAGAGTTTGTGTAATATGTAGTCGAACTACCAAATTATTTGGTCTTACCTTCCAATCCATTAACACAACAAAAAATAATAGTAGAGGGCCACACTTTTATAAACAGCCCAGACATTTCAAATCTCAAATCCGACCCGGCTAGGAAGGTGAGACATTGACGTTTTTCCACATATATTATATATTGATATAATATAAGCATTTTTTTTTATCAAAATTTATATTAATTTGCTATATCGTTTTCATATTATTATAATATTATAATATAGATAATATATAATGTAAATAAATTATGCTAATATCTTCTATAAAATATAATATATTTTACAAATACCGTGCGTTACGCACGGGTACTACGCTAGTAATTAGTTAATTCAGAAGACCTTTCGCTTACGTGGCATCATCCCCACGTTTCACTCCTTTTCGACCAATCTTTTTTTTTCTTTTAAAATTTTTTTCCCAATTAACCAATCAAAATACTTTTTTTTTTTCTGATTTATTTCCATTTTCCAATCAAAATACCTAATTACACGCTCACACCTAGATATATGTCTATTTCGTTACTTCTTGGAACTCATTTCCGTTGGTTTATTTCATCATTTGGATTTTGGTTGTTATCATTGATTAACAATCTGGATTTAGAGAATAACACTGGATGTTTTTTTTTTATCTTGAATCATTGTATCACATTTCAGATACAATTCAGTTGAATTGGTGAGCAATTGACAACATCATGCTTAATCCGACATTCAAAATTCAATCTCTGTAACTTGCTTTATAAAAGTTTAGAAAACATTACCTTACATTTCTTTATTAATTTTGGTTAATTTTTGAATATTTTTATATTGTTATTTGGTTTTTCCTTTTAAAAAATATTTTATATTTATTTTGTTTTTGTCTCGCAAACGCGCCATGGCGCGGGAATTTCACGAGTTAACAAATTAAAATCACTGATTTATTTTCCTAATATAAAAGGAGTACGTACACAACAAATAAAGAAACTCCAAGGAATCTATCAAAAATCACAATCAATCAGTTGGAAATTCTAAATTAGGAAACAAAGCCCAGCAAACGAAATAAAATTTATCCTTTAAGAAAACCTGATCAATAGTTCTTACTTTTAAAGTAAGAAATCATCAAATTATATATAGATAGATACACAAACCCTATATATCAATTGTTCAATTAATTAGCTCTCCAATTCATGTACACCTAAGCTTCTCTTGTTCAATCTCCTCCTCAAAACTTGGTTCTTTATATCTCAACCAAATCAATCAATGGCTTCCATCCTCCCGGAGCACGGCTTCGACCCTTCGTGCGGGGATTTCGGGGTGAAAGTCGTACGGAAAGAGTCTTACTACTCGAATTGCGCTTCCTTGGAGGTCGAGTACGATGAGTTCCTCGACACCGTTCATACTCTTCACCATACGGTCACGCCATGGAATGGCAGGGAAGTCTCCGTCAAGGAAGTCGAGCGACTGCTGAATTTGGCCCACGTTCCGGTTCACATCCAGCGCGTCTCTGCCATCGACATGATCCTGCGGTGCGTCGGCGAAATCCTCAAGGAGGGTCACCACGGATTGCCCTCGGTTCAGGTAAAGATCACGTCGGATAAAGAAACCGTCGGCTATGATGAGTACATGAATGACGAAAGCAACCAGTACAAAGGAACCGTCGAGTTCGATGCGCTGTTCAAAAATTTCGAAGATCGAATGTCGAAGAGCAAGGATGAATGAATGTAATTAGATGATCCAGTTTGATTCCTTAATTCGTTGTTTCGATATTAGCTAGTAGAGTACGATTTCTTTCTTTAGTTTATGTAGTTGATCGAATTTTTTGAGAGCAGATTTTATATATACAATTGGATGAGTTTATGGCATAGATATTTTTGAATGTCGCTTTTATAAATTCGGCGCAGTTGTATTCAACTGTTCGTAGTTATTATTTATTAATCGAAAGTATATGCATAAAGGAACACGTTAGCAATCAAGATTCCATCATGTATTCCTTCAATTTTCATTGTGTAAATTTGATTTTAAAGATATGCTCTTGGCTTCCTAAAAATGCATGGTTCGTACTATAACTTTTGGTGTTGTTTTTATGCTTGGATGAGTTTATTTTTTGTTTGAATCCAGTTGGATCAATTCAGTCCCTCTATATTTAATGAGGTAATACATGACTTAATTAAGGAGTTCTTTCTATTCACAAACGATTTCATATTTTAAAGAGAATTTGAATATTTAGGCATAATACATAGATATTCTGAACGTATTTTTTTATGAGTTAGACATCTCCAAATATCTAAAACAATCATGAGTGTTTCAATTACCAATATACTCGATACATTGTAAATCAGAAGTTATATTTCCAATACAGCTTTTGTAGTTTTTGTAGTTTGCAAATTGATTGAGGGTGACAACTTGCAGGTTGTTAGCTCCCTTCTGGGAGATTGGAGTTGTCTTTGAAATATCGAGCTCATACAATTAGACACTACGTTTCTAGTTTCATGTTTTAATTTTGTTGTTGCTGATAGGGTCATGCACCTGATTTACAATGTAAGAACCGAGATTTTTTTAAATATTATTTTATTCTTAAGAACCGAGATTTTTTTAAATATTATTTTATTCTTAAGAACCGAGATTTTTTTAAATATTATTTTATTCTTAGAGATTTTTTCAAATATAAAAATTTATTTAATTTCTAAAGACTCCGAGAATTTTGAATAAATCCGTCCTCGGGCAAACGACTTATTTGAATTCTTTCGACCCAAATTCCGGCATAAACTTGTTACTGAAATTTAAAAACGAATTCCTTCCGCTTTATTATTCTAAGGCTTAGAAATATTTTCGAGTATCATTAATTAATTCGGGTTCGGATAATTATTTTAAATTTATTTTAATAACGTTGGGTTAGGATCGGAAAGCGGATTTTGAGATTTATTTTCGGGTATTTAATTTGACTGATTCTCGCATTTAATACCCGCCACATCACTCTTACACCCCTCATCAATACCTTTCACATCTCATCCCCTTCCCTACTACCTACCCTTCCCCTGCAGTGCCCCTAACCTATTCACCCTGCCCCTAGCTGCGATAAACCCATCTCTCCACCCCGTCATTTCCTTTCACACCCCAACTCTCTCAACCCCTCTGCTCTCCTTGCTATTCAACACCATCATCACTCTCTTGCTCTCATCACCATCGTCTTCCGTTCACCTCGCCAGCACCACCACCAAAGCGCCATCAGTGGCAGCCCCAAACTCTTTTGTCCCTTGTTTTTTCGATCCCCAAATCGAGCTCCCATCACCCCGTTCCTCCTTCCTCTTTGAAGAACAGTGGCAACATCATTGAACTCAACCTCCCTCGACGTTCACTAGCGCCCCGACGCTGCCCAGGATCTTCCCAACGCCACCGTCGAGCCACCAGGAGCCTCGCTTCCCTTGCTCGTGCGCGAACGCCGCTTCGGTAAGCCATTCTTGTCCGTTTTCAATCCGAACCATCGTCGAGCTTCACCATTACACTCACTCACTTTCGACGCAGGTCCGATAAGCCATCGCAAGCCTCCGACGACGCCCAGAACTCCGATCGAGAGCTCCGAAGTTGCGAACCCCTCGGTGAGCTTCCGCCATTTCCTTTCTTCCTTCCTCGATTCGAACTCGTGCTTCATTCGATGTTTAGATTAGTCGGGAGTGTAATGGCTCGTTTTTTTTCAAAATCATAAAATTCGGATAAAAGAATTTGAAACGAATTTAAATTGTATATTTCAAGGAAAACTCGTCCTCAACTTAACAAGTCGACTTCTATACTCGTAAAGCGGAGTTCCGATCTAAAATTGAACATTTTGACAACGATTCCGTCTTTTCACCTCAAGATTCGAAGATTTCTTCGGATAATGATATTCTTTCGGTTTTAAAAATCGAATTAACCGAGAGAGCGTGATTCCGAAAACCAAACGTCGGAAATTCAAATTTCGACTTCGGGATCACAATTTCCGTCTTCTTTCACCCATCCTTATACAAATCCCTACAATTGGTCCCCACTTTGACCAATTTCAACCTCCAACTCATCTCCTCCTCTTTTGGCAAATCTCATCCCCACCTTCCCTTTCCCTCACCATATTGATTCCCCCTTTTGTGGCAAAGAGCCAAAAAGCCCACTTCCTCCTCTGCCTTGCTTCTATGCGGCAACAAGACCTACATAATCAAACCCCTCTCCTCTCCTTCTCCTTACTCTTGTGCCTTCTCAATTTGGTAAAACCTTATCACTTTCTTTTGCAGTGTCATAGCCTCATACCCTCGCTTTTTCTTTGAACCCAAATCCTTATACAACAACACAACTCATCTCTTTCCCCCTCTTTCCAACAAGCCACACCATCATCTAAACTCCATCCTCCTCCCTGCCTTCACCGACAGCCACCACAACTCCTCCCTCAAGCCACATTCTTCTTCCTCAAAACGGAGAGCAAGTCGGGCTCTCTGTTACGTGTTTGAGTACACAAAGAAACCAAGCAACCCAGCTCCACTTCTCCTCACTGTGTCATGGTGCAATTCAGGCAACGGACATTAAGTCGTCACCTGAATGCCCATCATGTCACCTGAGCATTCAGGCAACGAACATGTCGTCGCCTGAATGGTGGTTGCTACAAGCCCGTGCCTCCAATCTTCAGGTGACGAACAAAGGCTTGTTCGTCACCAGAGACAGTTTAGGCGACGAACAAACCGTTCGTTGCCTGAATATGGTCAACGGGCTGGCAATCGGGTTTAGACATTCAGGTGACAAACTTTAGCCATTCATGTGACGACAAAAGTCCGTCACCTGAGATCATATGGATATTTTCAAATATCCAAATTTTCAGGCGATGAATATATTATGTTCGTTGCCTGAATGTTGTGGCAACAGATATACGATCGTCACCTGAGTTATGAGAGGACCATTATGACTTGTGAGTTTACTTTGTTCGTGGCTTGGGTTCAAGCAACTAGTTTGTTCGTTACCAGGTTGTTTAAGCGACTAGTAATACTCAGTGTTTGTCACCTGAATTAATTTTTGAATTTTTTTTTAAATTGAAGCAATTGTTATATGCTATGTTCGTTGCCTGAGTAAATTTAATTTTAAAAATATATATTTATAATAATATTAGTATCCATGTTTTTTACAATACCAAATGCAAAAACATGCTCACATTCACATTAAAGCAAAAAATCACACCTACTTACATTCAAGCACATTCAACTAATTTATGGGTTCCCAGTTGCCACATTCAAGCACAACACACCTGCTCACATTCACATTTGACAAATTCTGTATTTATTACATGCACAGTGCAAACCACAAGTGCAAATACACAATCAGTTCACAAAGCCTGCCCTTACACATTCACAATCAGTTCACAGTTTGGTTTCAAATTCACAAACACAAGATCACATACACGAAAGTTCAAGGGTTGTTAGGAGGGTCATTAACCTGAGGAGTGTCATCAACCTGAGGAGTGTTATTAACCTGGGTGGTTGGTTGGGGATCATGCGAGTTGCGCAGACCATCTGTTGCACGAGCACCACTGAGATGCAAATCAAGAGTCATAGATTAATCCATCCATTTCATATAGAAAGTTTAGTACTTGATGATACAAGAATGAACGAATTAATATAGAAGTACAATGAACCCCCAAGATATCCAACAAAATTAAATAAAGGGTGTGCCCGAGTGCTTATTTTGTGTAACCAAATTTCTCAGGAGAACAAAATCTCAATAGTACAACTGCAGCCAATATAAAAAGCAACCGAAGAGAGAAGATAACCTTAACACTGAAAGAAAACAGAGCCTAACTAACTAGCATAACCTTAAAAATTTAGAGTCATTAATGATAAAATCTTATAATAAAATCTGAGAGAAAGAAGACACTAACAGAGAGGAGAGGAAACAAAAGAGAGAAGAGAGAGAACATAACAGAGTGCTCATAATAAAATCGCAGAGAAATTATCAGATCATAGACTCAGAGAAATTATTCATGTAATATTTTTAATATAAGTAAAATGATCATAACTTAGAGAAATTTTCAGAACTTAGAGGTATTACAATTAATATTTTTAATATAACTAGTCCAAGTCTCCAATTACACTTAAATTTTGATAGATATTTAAAATTTTATAGTTATCTGCAGAAATCAGATAAGTAAAAAAAAAGACAGAAGAGAACATATTTATCTAACTAATCTAAGTATTCATCCAATTATAAGTATTCATCAGAACTTAGATAAATTTAACCACTTAAAATTTTTAGAATCAGAGTAAAACTTGAATTAGAAAGAGTATATACCTAGCTTTAAGGTCACATTCGAGTGAAGGGCACTGAAATGCTTGAATTTGATTTGCACTGAGGTTGGATATAATACAAACAAGGCAGAAGTTATCAACATATTCTCTCCCAAGCCTATCAAGTAAAAACAAAGTGGTTAAAGGCTCAGAAAATTAAAGACATTGGATAATAGGAAAAAAGGGAGATTTTGTTCCATTAAGATATCAAGTAAAAACAAACATAAGCTTATCATAGTTTACATTCTTTTGCTTCCTTTCACAGGAGCTCACCAGAAAGGGAAAAAAAACAAATCTCTTTACTTTGCTTCAATTTTTATGCACAATGAGCCTATCTGATAATGGAGTTTATTCTTCTGTGCAATAATAATAGGCTGTTAAAGTAAGCCAACAACATCTATAGATTAAATCCAGTTCTACTTCTATGCATATATTGAACTCTACATACATGTATGAAACTCTAAATACTCAAAAAGTGATAGAATAAAAAAGTTAATTTCTTAGATGTTCCTAGTGAGTTCTGAACTAATACAAGACTGTTTTTCATTTTTAATGATTCATCAAAACTAATAAAAGTGAATTTCTTGTTCACCTGAACTTTATACCCCTACAAAATATGCCTAGATGTAAAACTAAACCTTGGAATGGTTATTTTTCATGCCTTAGTATCTGTACAAGCCATAATAGCTACTCTTTCCAAGTTACTGATTCATGAAAATAAAACTAGAAGATGTTTCTTTGGGTCGATTACAATGATTATATACATGTGAAAAACAATGGGTAAGTGCAAACCATTCCAAACCAATTCCTCTAGTAACTTATTAAAATTATCCTTCATTTGGAAAATGCTTATAAGAAAATTTCATATTATTTCTTTGATTTGTTTCCACTTGCTAATCAAATCCAAAGCATCAAATATTTCCACTTGCTAATCATGTGGGGCTCTCAGATCTTCCAGATGTTCTACAATCTCATTTTCTGAATGTTTCCACTTGCTAATCATAAGATTTAAGGTATAGAGATCATATAAGCATAAGTTCTCAACTTAATATACCTTGTGATAATAGCTACATATTAGAAATGTCATAAAAACAAACAAACACAAACATAAACCAATGAAACAGACCAACAAAAACATATTCCTTTGATTTCTTCCTGAAAAGGTTATTCCCTCAAGCTGTTGATCTTGAATCAATGGTGCACAAACCAAGGAAAGAGATAAAAAATACCAAGATGAAACCGAAAAAATAGCTAGTTTTAGACAACGAAGAAGATTATTAGAATGAGTGTACCTTCTCAAATCTTCGAGATGTTGAACATTAGCGCTGAAGTGTCAATGGTATTAGGTTTTCGGGTTGTAGGCATACAACTTGTCCCAAAAAACCCCCTAAACATATCAAAGCTATAAGGGGTCGTTTGGAAAGGGTATATGGATATCAGATATCAGATATGAGTATTAGATATGGGTATCAAGCTATGGGTATGAGATATGGGTATGAAGCTGATATCTGATATCTCATATATGTTGTTTGGAACCAGATATCAGATATCAGATTGATATGAGATTTGGAAAAGGGAATAAAATTGTTATATGATGAACCTAAACTACCAACAATAATATTAAAAAATATGTTGCAAGTAACACAAGATTAAAATATCATAAAGTACTAGAAGATTTGCAATATCATACAAGTAAGTTGCAAGTACCCAAGTGTTTTGCCAACCTACCAACATGAAACGTTTCCACATGTGCAAAAAACTACAGGCAAGTTGTCTTGCATGTTTGATGGATGTTTAGGCATACACTTTTTCAAAAATTGCCACCAAAATGGCCTTGCAAACTCACTTCTAAACCACCCTTGTACCCTCTACAGTCCAACAACCCCTGAAGAACCATGGAGTCAAACAATAATGCTTTGCACGTACAACTTCTTCCAATGATCATTTGGGCAACTGTAGAAGGCATCAAGCTCGCTAGGGGACCTCGAAATAACTCTAGTAGCTTCAACCGCAGCCATTTCAGAAATTCATGGCAACATGGATATCTCGGAAAGCAACATCTTCTTTTGTGTCGATACTAATTCATCGCGATTGTCCGATATCAACATGGTTTCAGCTATGGTACTCAAATGACCCTTGATTTCCTTCATGGCATCCGCAAATTCAGCATTTGCACTATTGTTTCCAAGAGAGCTTTTACTAACCTTTTGCCTTTTTGAGCCCGTGTCACTAGACATGTAATCAGTCCCCTCTGTTGGTGTCTCTTCTTTGGTAAACTCATTGTCTATGTTGTTAAGCATGTCCTCAACATCTTCAGTTGCATCACCGGTTTCTCGGTCTTGACCCAATATAAGCTCCAACTTGTTAAATTGAGGAAAAGGTTTCTTCCATAAACCTGTAGCCCTTGTATGTATCTACCAAACAACAAAATCAAAATCCAGTAAAGAAAACAAAATCAGAAATTCAACAAATTATTAGTACACCATAAGATTAATGGAATAGAAAACCACATAAAGAATTTACCTTACAATAGTCTTCATAAGCTTGTTTCTCGCAATTGATCATACAAGTTTCTTCATCGCATGTAAATCCAGACAACTTGGCCATCTCATGGATGATGATGTATTTCTCTTTCAGAAATTTGAGCTTTGATTCAATTTGTGAAGCCTTCAATCCAATTCCTAGAAAGAAAATTTCCAACTTCTATTCCAAGTGTTGATGAAAACCATTCATAAATCCACCTTCGCATTTCCATCGAGGATCGCCTTTTAGCTCTAATACAAAATCCAAGGTAACATCCACCTCCTCTGTCGTCCACTTCCTCTTATTTTTCCCACGTCCAGCAGCTTCACGATTCTTTGCCATCCTATGAGTATTGACGATAGAAAATTCAAGTATGTTCACAGAAGTACAACAATAGAAAGTTCAAGCATATTGACACAAAAAGGTGAAAAGTTCAACCATACAAAAGAGTACATAAAGTTCAAACAAACGAAGTAGTCTTACATGTCAACCATACAAAGGAGTACATAAAGTTCAACCATAGAAAAAAGCTCACATTAAGTTCAAACATCACAAATATCACAGTCTTACATGTCAAGTAGTACTAGACATCCAATTGCTAAAAGAAGTATGAGCTAAGTTATCTCTAAAATTAGTCCAATCTTGTGATATATTAATCTGAGTAATGAACTCAGCCTCATCTCCTTCATCGCCACTCTCTTCGTCACTCACTTCGGCGTTGCCACTCTCCTCCTCTTCACTCTCGTCGAATGCCTCCTCTTCTTCAAATATGAGTCCCGCCACAACATCAGTTGGCATGTGTTTGCGAATGAGGTTGTGTATTAATGCACACACGGTAACAATCCGACCTTGAGTTCGTATTGGAAAAAAGGAAGGACTCCGTAGAATAGCAAATCTCCCTTTAAATAGACCAAAAGTTCTCTATATGACATTCCTAGCTTTAGCATGTTTCATGTTGAAATATTCCTCCGGTTTTTCTGGTTAATAGTCCCCCCCCATTCTTTTAGATGATAGCGATGACCTCTATATGGAGCTAAAAACCCTTCATAATTCGTGTATCCAGCATCTACCAAGTAATAACATCCTAGACATGACAAATTGTAAAGACTGAATATATTATTATATTATTATATTTGAGTAAATAAATTATTATTTTATTCAATCAGCAGAAATGTGAGAAAACCCGTCCCCGAGTGTAAGTTTTGACTTTAAAGTTATTCCGGCATCGTTTCGAGAAATTAGATTATAGCGGATTTGATTCTGCCTTCGAGCTCCGAGTTTTGATAAAATTAATTTAATTCCGTTTATCTCGAAATTTAATTGAAATTTGATTTAATTTGATTTTGTCGGGATTCGATCGGGCGAGCGGGTTCCGAGTCTATTCCGCTAAATTGAATTCTTTTTTGGGGACCTCTTTTATTTCCTATTTTCCTTTTTCTTTTCTTCTCTCTCTCTCTCTCCCCCCTTCGGTCCCCCCTTCCTCACACACACTGCAATTCACACCAGCTGCTTCCTACTGCCCCAAGTTTGTCCTCTACCTCATGCCAACAAACATCACCCATTTACCCCTTTATGTTCACAAATTTTTAGCCCTCACAACCCACCTCCCTCCTCCCTTCTGAAGCTGTTGAACCCACCAGGAGAACCCCCCTTTTTCCAGATTTCCCGAACCACCACGCCACCACCACACATCCCTCCATTGCTCCTCCTTTCTTGTCTGAGCAGCACCACCTCACCACCTCCCTTCCGTCCATTTCAAGCCTTCCACAACCGTCCATTGCTGTCGTCGTCGTTGCTCCATCGCCATGGAAGAGCGCAGCGCCGCCTCCCCTGATTTGCCGAGAGGAGAGCCCAGCAACATCTCTTCACCCTTCACCCTTTCGCGATGAGCCAACAGCAGCAACATCTCTGACACCCCCTCTAGAAGCGCTAGCAACAGCCAGGAGCCGCCGGAGAAGCCGCCGCCGCCGCCGCCTCGCTTTCGCTCCTCTCCTCTGTTTCGGTTTTGAAACTCGGTAAGGGTTCGATTCCTCTTCCTTCCACCTCCATATAGCATAAAGACGCACCTTTAACCCTCCCTTACACTCTTCCTAGGCCGAGCCTTCTGATTCCGACTCCGGCGACTCAAATCGAACCCGACGACTATTTTCCGGCGAGTCGAAGATCTCGGTGAGCTCTCTCTTTCCCCCTCCTTCTGTGTCATTTTTCTTCTGGGATTGTTTTGCTTGGGGTAGAGGAGAGATTGTGTGAGTGGATCGGGCAGGGAGCCGCCGGCCAGAAGAATCCTTTCCCCTCTTCTTTCCTTCCTTCTCGAGCGTGGACAGAGGTAGGAGAAGCGGTCTGATGGCCGGTTCACCTTTTTTCTTTCTTTTCCCAGTAAACCCGGTTCACTAGTGTTTTAAATGGGATCCGGTTAGGTGCTGGTGGATCCGGGTCTCAATCGGGTATGGGTTGGGCCTCTCTTTCCGGGTTGGGCTTATCTTTTCAGATTTTTTGGGTTGAGTCATTTGGGTGTTTTATTGTTTTAAGTTGTTATATGTAGAATATATATATGTTATGATTTATATATACATATGTTATATTTTGTTATTATTTTTTATTTTAGTAAGATGAATATATATATTTATATGTTCTTAAATTATTAATATTTATATTTAAAAAGGTTTTAAAAGTGATATTATTTGATATTGGGTTATAAATATATTTTTGGTTTGTTTTAAGAATATATGGATAGTAAGTGTTAAATTTTGTGAAGATTAGTATTATTTTGGGTTTGGTTATAATTATAAATTCTGGAAAAATTAATCGTTATATATTGTATATTGTTTTAAGATTTTATTGTTTGGCTTATTTAATTGATGCATTTTAAGAGGATTTAACTATGTGAGCTAGGATTTTAAAGTAATTGTTGGTTTTGATTTATAAGTATTATTTGTGAGCTTAGAATTATTTTGATGATTTAGTATTAAGAATTATTTATATAATGTTTTGAAATAAGAAACATGCCGGAATGATTCCTATAACGTGCTTTGGAGAGAGTTGGTTTTAAAGTTAAATGTTTAATGTCGGAATTTGGCCAAGTATGAGTTGAGACATCATTTTGAATATGAGTTCACTTAATTTGGGATTTATGAGTTTGAAAATATGGTTGGTATGATTTTATCAATGGGTTTAATTGAAGAATGATTTTGGTCGATTTGATCGTATCGGGAAGATTTTGGAAAACGGTTTTACTATCGGTCGGTTTTGAGGATGTTGAGAACTTGAGTTCGTGTGTATGAATGTTGGTCTGGTAGCTTATGGAAATGACTTGATGATAGGTGTATATTGCTTTTGGATTGCTTTGGACTTGCATTTGGGCCCTTACTTGTGTTATCTTGTTGTTCTGCATCAACAGGTAAGTATCCTACGGGACTTACTCAGTAACCTGGACCTCCTGCCTGATGTGTCATGTAATGTGTAGTTTTGTTGCATATAAAAGCATGCCATGTAGTATCATGCTAGGATTGCATTGAACTGAGCATGTGTTTACTTTGTGTGTTTGAAACAGAACGGCCGTTATATGTGATAGTCCTAGAGTCTTTGCTAGGGTCATAGGGTAGCCTAGCCCCATCGGGTGCCCTGAGTCTATCGAGTCGATATGAGCAAGATATGATAGCCCAGCACCATCGGGCAAGATATGAGATGATATGATATGATATGATATGATATGATATGATATGATATGATATGATATGATATGATATGATATGATATGATATGATATGATATGATATGATATGATATGATATGATATGATATGATATGATATGATGATATCGTGGGTGAGTGCACCACCACGAGGATATTGCTATGCTATTGCACCGAACTGGCCAGTCTCTGCACTAACGGGAAGGGGTGCAGAGGTAGGAGAGGGATATGCCACTTGGCATTGTCTTGGGCCCTTTACAGTTCTTTTCCGCTTATTATATATATACTAGGGGCATGATAGTGTGATTTAAATCTTGTACCGCATTAGTCATCTTTTATTTAGGCATAGGCATGTTATGTGGCCTCAGCGCGATCAGAGGACCCGCAGGCGATCACCAGGCCTGACTTCGTGGATAGTGGTAGGTACCGCTCTTGTTGCTCCATGATTCTGTGACGGGGAAATCTTTGGCGAATCGAAGAATCCGGCTAATATATTCTAACTTGACAAATGGCAATCACCCACTTTGTTTTGGTTTTGACCCGGCTCTGTCGTGGCACTTGTATCTAAACCTTGCTTCTGCTTTACTTTCATTTGAACCGAATTTCCGCGACTTTGATTGTTTGGGGTTCGAAATCCCCGTTTTGGAATGCTGATCTTCGAGGTTTGAAACCTCGACCCATACCTAAATTGCAACATCCGAACGAAGGTATCCGACCTTCAAAACGTAACCCGGGTATTTATATCCGGGCCGTTACAAAGTTGGTATCAGAGCCAGGTTGTGCAATTCGGGTACGCAAGGGTCGAGTGTAAGTTTTGGAAAACCGCCCATGGATTTCAAAAGATTTGAAAGCGTTTTAAAGGGGCAAAATGAACTTAAAATGCCTAACTCAATTGGACTAAATATGAACTTGGCTTATGATAAAAGAGGAGAACCAACTAATAAGGTACCGAGTGGGTAGAAAAGGCGCTAGACCATCCCTATTGGATGTAGTCGGAAATGGGTAGGCGAAATACTAGCTTGTTATTTACAGATGGGTCGGGAAGACTCCAAGGAGATCATTGTAATTGTCATTAGCTGATTCTGTGATTGAGTGCTTGATATGCTAAAGATTTGATTGTTATGTTCTAACTATTGAATGAATATTGAACGATTTGTGCGAACGGGATAGCGGGAGTACCCTTCTTCTTATATGGTTAAGCTCAGCTTTTGTGGAACCGTCCCTTTCCTTATGAACCTTTTTGATAATTCAATTGAGTCCTCCCTTCGAATATCGGTCTTCCACGGGAATTGGGTTGGTAAACACCTGGTGTCGGGAATCATGATTGAATATAGAGGTTGTCCGAGAGAGTATTGGAAGACGGTCCTTGATGAAATTCCGAGTTAGAGAGTGAGATGTTTACGAGGCTGTCCTTATAATTCTTATGACGATCGACCGGTGTCACCTTACCATAAAAGTCATATCCGAGTCTCACGGGAAAGATGAGTGATGAGTCAGTTAGGAAGAGTCAATGGTTGCCCTTAGGGATCTCTGTCCGGTTGTAATGGTGACTCTCTTTGAATTTCATGACATGATTTTGTAACATCCTGCATGTACCTTGCGAATGCTTCTTAGTAAAATGCTGCTCATGTTATTACACCTGTGATTAGTTGCATTGCTTAGCCTCGTGTTATACCTTACTTTCTATCATGGTTATATGTTGTCATAGCATGTCTACTTGGCCTATTGTATTGCTCGTATGATTGATTGGAAGCATGAACCACATGATATGAGTCGATATGATTGTTTCTTCTTCTGAATTAGGTCCATGATAGTGTGATCGACTCTTCTTTGTATGAATGCCTCATAAGACGTGCTCCTTAGCATGCTCGCCGATGATGCCTCGATGCTTATCATTCATCTTGTGACAAGAATCTATAGCATGCCCGTCTATTTTGTCTTCCTTAGATTAACTATTGTGGATTACCTTGCATATGATGGTGTTGTGTGTTCCTTGCATTAAATGGAGAATATGTGTTATAATTGAGCCTTGATGAGTGCATGTTTTGTCATATTATGTGTTGATTCGAACTCATGTCCCCATATTCTCGTCACATTGCCCGTTACTTAGACTTGCATTATACATCGTTACATTCCTTCCCATGCTTCTATATTATTGGAAGGTGATTGAGTTGAAGTCTTGCTTAATGTCGAGTAATCAATCAAGTGCATGTATGTGTCCTGTGTTAGGTTGAGTCATTAGTAACATATAGACCCCTTGGTTGTGACTTGTTCGAATTTATGCCTTGCCTACATTATTGTTGATTCTCTCTTGAGCTAGGTCCCTGATAGTGTGGCTCTTTCCTCTTTATGTTCTCTTAACATGTTTCACTCGTCCTGATTAGCTTAATGTTGAGTTCTATGATTGACTAGCTTTCCGTGATGGTCAAACCTAGCATGCTTACATGGTTAAAATGTCTATTACTCTATGATGGCTTCTCGTGCTTGTATGAACCTATGACTTGACACCTCGCTTGATCACACACCACTCTATATCATGATTTTGCATATACATGACGCATGAATATCAGAATGAATCTAGCTGAATCACTTTGGTTGTACTCCTGTTCGATATGTGCTATTAGTATCATGCAAGGCTTATGATTTCCACTATGACCCGCTAAATGATCACGTATTGTACTTGTTCTATGATGTGACAACTATTGTACCATATATGTACTCTATGATGGTTCGTTCTTAGCATGATTATAATCTAGCATCCATGATGTCCTTCTTGTTACTTTTGATGATGCCTCATGTTTCGTGAATAATATGTTGAACTCCTCTTAATGACTCTTGTCTATGCTTGTATCACATTATGTATCGCTAGTATCATGTAGGATCTATGCTCTCTAAATGTATCTCGTCGTATGATTACATGTCATCCTTAACCTACTATGTGATCATTGCTGTTAGGTGTGATAGTTACTATGCTGTTCTTATGTGCCCTCGTATGACGCTTCATCTGATTATTATAATATACTTTGCCATGATATATTTGGACTCATTTGTTGATGTGTATACCATGCTCTTACATTGGTCATATGCATGATGCTCGTTATCTCACTAAATTCCGCACGACTTCGAATCATATATGATCATTGTTGGTTCCGTCTATCTTGCTTGAAGTTGCTAGGCATATCTGCTTCCATGGAATACTAGAATGTTAGCTTATTTCACATACATCAGCATTGGATTTGATTGTGTCTTTGATATGAATACGAATGTTGCCTCGGGATAGGTGCATGTTAGTGTGGATTAATGTGATGGATATGCTCTATGATGAATTTGTGCTTGTTGTCACCATTGTAACCTAATGGACTTCCATAGAGGCATCGTTACTATTCTCGGGTAGGAGTCTTGTCTCTAGTCGTGTCATCTTTAGATTTGGTCCATTTTGTCTCCGAGAGAAATATTGGGCCGTCCGCTCTTGTCACTCCCCTATCTCCGCTAACTTAGACCCCTACCCGTTACATTGGACGAGCGACCGCATGGAAAAAGGATCGGGAAATCGAATAGCGATAGAGCAGCGCAGCGGAAGCGTGGGCCCATAACCCACGGGCCTCAGGATCGACAAGGTCGACGGAACAAGCTCGCTTCGAGGGTTGAGATTATTGAGTACGAAATGACTTGCAAGTGGGAGTGTCCTCCATTCGGATTGCTAATCCTTTCTGAACTTATTGATGGTGATATTGCACTAACTTGATGTTGAAAGTTGCTTGTTGATGTGATGACTTGGTGATGACTGTTGCTTGATTGTCTGTTGGTTATGATGATATGATTCGATTGCCTTACATCTTTAATGTGCCCGATGTCTTGATGCGTAGATGCTCTGAACTGTCAAGCATGATCTAAATTTCTGCCTTTAAAAGTATGAACTGCAAATGTTGTGAAACCTGGATTGTTTATCTGTTAAAGGTTCTGATGAAACTTGCTAATTGAATTGACTTTATTCATGTATGGTGTTATGTGATAATTTTGAGCATGACGGTAAATTAAGACTCATGAGGCATGTTGCAATATCTAATGATGAACTAATGATGATATTTAATATAACTACTAGTTGATATGATGTAGTCCTTATGTGCAATAATGTCCATGATTGCTTCTTCTTTGAACATGTGAGTGAGGTCCTTTTGGTTGAGCGGTCAGAGAGTGGAGAAAGGTTTTGAGTGATTAGAATGATCGACGGTGGTAAGGGAAAGTTGCAGGAGAGGGGTGTTGACTTAGGTTGGACCGAGTGGGTTCGGGAATTATAAGAGGTAATGCTTGTTGATTTCGATGAGCTCTTAGGTGAATCTTAGATAAGGGGTATGGTTAGGATAGGTTGGTAAGGTAGTGAGCGAGAAGATTTTATTTAAGATGCGTGGTTGGAAGGGTTCTACGTTGTGATATCTTGGGAAGAGTGAGAAACGTAAGAAATGACCTTTAGGGGCATCGAGAACAGAGTATGCAGGGGTGCTCGGGTGTGAAAACAAAGTTAAGGGTTGGAGTCTTAGAGGTGGATTGCTAGTGAGAGTGCTTGGTGAAATGAGGGGTGAGACTGGAGTATCAAAATGAGTTGGGGTTCTTTGGGGATATTATCCGAATTGGTGAGTTTAGATGAGGATTGGTTTTGGGCTTGAGAGTTGGGGACGAGCGAGCGGGGTTGCGTTTTATTTTAACTTGTATGATGAGCAAAATTTTCTTGATTATGTGATTAGCTAATATGTACTGGCATGACGTTAGATAGCGACCATGATAAACCTGATATGACCTGATATTACATGTTGATATACAATATTTGAAATCTAGTTGACAGTGACAAGTTTTATCATGATATAACGATACATTGCTATCCTACTATGTTGTTCTAGAAGCATGTTATGATGTGTTGTATGAATCATGAAATAATGATATGTTGCTATGTGAGAGCATGATGTTATATTATGATCAGGGATGTTAAATGATGAATATTGATTCGGATCATGAATCTGACTTATATATATAGGAGATAATGGTGCGTGATTGCTAAGTGATCGTTATATGACATTGTATGAGTTGAGATGATGTTTTGCGAGTATGCTGACGTTTTGGTGATTCACATATTGACTGACTTTTCCCTTTTGCTGAATCTTAATAACCTGACCTTGATGTGTTGATGTGTTGACAATGGGTTTTGGTTCATTGATTCTGTGATGAGAGATACTTTTATGACTTCTGGTGTGATGTTGAGATGTTGTGATGATTTTGTTATGTCGTTGAGATGCATATTATGACCTTTGGTATGATCGGGAGATGTTGATGTGACCTTGTGGCACTACGTTGGTATATGTTGAGACTTGCCTTATGATGTGTTGATTGGAGATTGGTTGGTTATACAGTTATGCATTTCTTATGGCTTATGCATCTTGCTTGAATTGAGACTGATAGATTGATTCGATTCTGAAAACTAGGAAGAGAATATGGGATTAGCCCTTAGAGGTGGATGATTCCACCTCCTACCTTCTGAATCTGATGGATTGGGTTGCGAGAAGCTGATTTGGTGTTTGGGAGATTTTGACGGAATCTTGATTTGAAAGGAATTGACTTGTTTTGGTGTAAAATTGCTTGATTAAACATCGGATTTGAAGATTTTGAGCGGTTTTAAAAATGGCCAACTTGGGGGTTTTAAAGAAGTTGAGAGTTTCAATGATTTGGATGACAACCTTTCCATTTACAGACGCTTTGAGAATTTACGAACTAGATTTACATTATGACGTCTCACGAAGTGGATACAAGCATTTTATAGGGGCGCTTATAGATTGCTTGCTAAGACTTAGTCGGACGCTATAATGCTTTTAGAGTTGTGATACTTCCGAAGGGTCGAAGCGAGGATGTGATAGGGGCGCTTATTACACACTTGACTAGACCAATTGGAGATGTCACGACCGTGACCAGGATGTTGTGAGAATCCCGGAAGATGCAACCGAGATGATTGCAAGATCCTTGGACATGGTCCTCGCACTCACCGATTTCAAACTCCTTCCCATTGCTTTAAAATGATTTTAGTCTCGGGGACGAGACTTGTTTTTAGAGGTGGATAAATGTAAAGACTGAATATATTATTATATTATTATATTTGAGTAAATAAATTATTATTTTATTCAATCGGCAGAAATGTGAGAAAACCCGTCCTCGAGTGTAAGTTTTGACTTTAAAGTCATTCCGGCATCGTTTCGAGAAATTAGATTATAGCGGATTTGATTCCGCCTTCGAGCTCCGAGTTTTGATCAAATTAATTTAATTCCGTTTATCTCGAAATTTAATTGAAATTTGATTTAATTTGGTTTTGTCGGGATTCGATCGGGCGAGCGGGTTCCGAGTCTATTCCGCTAAATTGAATTCTTTTGTGGGGACCTCTTTTATTTCCTATTTTCCTTTTTCTTTTCTTCTCTCTCTCTCTCTCCCCCCTTCAGCCCCCCCTTCCTCACACACACTGCAATTCACACCAGCTGCTTCCTACTGCCCCAAGTTTGTCCTCTACCTCATGCCAACAAACATCACCCATTTACCCCTTTATGTTCAGAAATCTGTAGCCCTCACAACCCACCTCCCTCCTCCCTTCTGAAGCTGCTGAACCCACCAGGAGAACCCCCCTTTTTTCAGATTTCCCGAACCACCACGCCACCACCACACATCCCTCTATTGCTCCTCCTTTCTTGTCTGAGCAGCACCACCTCACCACCTCCCTTCCGTCCATTTCAAGCCTTCCACCGCCGTCCATTGCTGTCGTCGTCGTTGCTCCATCGCCATGGAAGAGCGCAGCGCCACCTCCCCTGATTTGCCGAGAGGAGAGCCCAGCAACATCTCTTCACCCTTCACCCTTCCGCGATGAGCCGACAGCAGCAACATCTCTGACACCCCCTCTAGAAGCGCTAGTAACATGCAGGAGCCTCCGGAGAAGCTGTCGCCGCCGCCGCCTCGCTTTCGCTCCTCTCCTCTGTTTCGGTTTTGAAACTCGGTAAGGGTTCCATTCCTCTTCCTTCCACCTCCATATAGCATAAAGACGCACCTTTAACCCTCCCTTACACTCTTCCTAGGCCGAGCCTTCTGATTCCGACTCCGGCGACTCAAATCGAACCCGACGACTATTTTCCGGCGAGTCGAAGATCTCGGTGAGCTCTCTCTTTCCCCCTCCTTCTGTGTCGTTTTTCTTCTGGGATTGTGTTGCTTGGGGTAGAGGAGAGATTGTGTGAGTGGATCGGGCAGGGGTCCGCCGGCCAGGAGAATCCTTTCCCCTCTTCTTTCCTTCCTTCTCGAGCGTGGACAAAGGTAGGAGAAGTGGTCTGATGGCCGGTTCACCTTTTTTCTTTCTTTTCCCAGTAAACCCGGTTCACTAGTGTTTTAAATGGGATCCGGTTAGGTGCTGGCGGATCCGGGTCTCACTCGGGTATGGGTTGGGCCTCTCTTTCCGGGTTGGGCTTATCTTTTCAGATTTTTTGGGTTGAGTCATTTGGGTGTTTTATTGTTTTAAGTTGTTATATGTAAAATATATATATGTTATGATTTATATATACATATGTTATATTTTGTTATTATTTCTGATTTTAGTAAGATGAATATATATATTTATATGTTCTTAAATTATTAATATTTATATTTAAAAAGGTTTTAAAAGTGATATTATTTGATATTGGGTTATAAATATATTTTTGGTTTGTTTTAAGAATATATGGATAGTAAGTGTTAAATTTTGTGAAGATTAGTATTATTTTGGGTTTGGTTATAATTATAAATTCTGGAAAATTAATCGTTATATATTGTATATTGTTTTAAGATTTTATTGTTTGGCTTATTTAATTGATGCATTTTAAGAGGATTTAACTATGTGAGCTAGGATTTTAAAGTAAATTGTTGGTTTTGATTAATAAGTATTATTTGTGAGCTTAGAATTATTTTGATGATTTAGTATTAAGAATTATTTATATAATGTTTTAAAATAAGAAACATGCTAGAATGATTCCTATAATGTGCTTTGGAGAGAGTTGGTTTTAAAGTTAAATGTTTAATGTCGGAATTTGGCCAAGTATGAGTTGAGACATCATTTTGAATATGAGTTGACTTAATTTGGGATTTATGAGTTTGAAAATATGGTTGGTATGATTTTATCAATGGGTTTAATTGAAGAATGATTTTGGTCGATTTGATCGTATCGGGAAGATTTTGGAAAACGGTTTTACTATCGGTCGGTTTTGAGGATGTTGAGAACTTGGGTTCGTGTGTATGAATGTTGGTCTGGTAGATTATGGAAATGACTTGATGATAGGTGTATATTGCTTTTGGATTGCTTTGGACTTGCATTTGGGCCCTTGCTTGTGTTATCTTGTTGTTCTGCATCAACAGGTAAGTATCCTACGGGACTTACTCAGTAACCTGGACCTCCTGCCTGATGTGTCATGTACTGTGTAGTTTTGTTGTATATAAAAGCATGCCATGTAGTATCATGCTAGGATTGCATTGAACTGAGCATGTGTTTACTTTGTGTGTTTGAAACAGAACGGTCGTTATCTGTGATAGTCCTAGAGTCTTTGCTAGGGTCATAGGGTAGCCTAGCCCCATCGGGTGCCCTGAGTCTATCGAGTCGATATGAGCATGATATGATAGCCCAACACCATCGAGCAAGATATGAGATGATATGATATGATATGATATGATGATATCGTGGGTGAGTGCACCACCACGAGGATATTGCTATGCTATAGCACCGAACTGGCCAGTCTCTATACTAACGGGAAGGGGTGCAGAGGTAGGAGAGGGATATGCCACTTGGCATTGTCTTGGGCCCTTTACAGTTCTTTTCCGCATATTATATATATATACTAGGGGCATGATAGTGTGATTTAAATCTTGTACCGCATTAGTCATCTTTTATTTAGGCATAGGCATGTTATGTGGCCTCAGCGCGGTCAGAGGACCCGCATGCGATCACCAGGCCTGACTTCGTGGATAGTGGTAGGTACCGCTCTTGTTGCTCCATGCTTCTGTGACGGGGAAATCTTTGGCGAATCGAAGAATCCGGCTAATATATTCTAACTTGACAAATGGCAATCACCCACTTTGTTTTGGTTTTGACCCGGCTCTGCCGTGGCACTTGTATCTAAACCTTGCTTCTGCTTTACTTTCATTTGAACCGAATTTCCGCGACTTTGATTGTTTGGGGTTCGAAATCCCCGTTTTGGAATGCTGATCTTCGAGGTTTGAAACCTCAACCCGTACCTGAATTGCAACATCCGAACGAAGGTATCCGACCTTCGAAACGTAACCCGGGTATTTATATCCGGGCCGTTACACAAATTATGATTAGTATTTGTAGAACTATGGAAGGACATTTACTATTTTAATCTAAATAACTCGTTGATTACCTTTTGGGACTTTTAAGCCATTTGGTCTAGATATAGCATCCCGAAGAACACGACCATCATGTGCCGAACCTTCCCAACCAGGTAATATATATATGAACTCCATATTGGGTGTGCAAACACCTAACACATTCATTGTAAGGTCACCTTTCCTGGTTCGATATCTTGATCTATCGGTATTGGGCACATGAACACTAATGTGGGTTCCGTCTAAAGCTCCTAGGCAATTCTACAAGACAATTGACACAAGACTTATTATTATTTGACAAAAGACAACTCAATTATGCCGATTAGTAATTCAAGTCCAAATTTTTTGGTACCTTGAAAAGTTTTCATTTACCATCTTCACAATCCTCGAGTATTGGTGTAGGCTTCTTGAACAAGTCATTGTGCAATTTTAGAACCGCACGAATACAAAGATTGAATTGGCGACTCACGCTCTCACCACTTCTTAGAAAATAATTCGCTATTGACCTATTTTTTTTGTGATGAGCCAATGTATACAGAAACATTGCAACAATTTCCTCAACATCCATGTTTTTTGTTTTACGCAATCCCCCAATATCTTGAACCATCCTACATAGCACTCCAAAAGTTTCTCTATTGACACGGAACTCATTCTTACATATAACATCACTATCTGTAATCAACCTATTTAGGTTGGCCAATCTATGGATCACCTTATCCTTTTTATGCTTTTGTACTTCCTTAATTTGAAAGACTTGTTCACTAACTCTCTCACTAATAAGCATAATCAATTTCATGAGAAGTAAGATTGTTGTTTGCACGAGTTTTTTTCTTTCCTTCTTTCTCGTTATCAAATCAAGCTCAAATGCATCCATTTCTATATGACAAACAAACAAAATATAGCACAAGTTAACTACAACAACTATCGATATCAAACATTCTCAAGTAGCACAAATTAAACACAAGCATTCTAGAATTTTGCATTTCACAAATTAAACACAAGCATCTAGCACTTATCAAGGACAACATAACCATACCATTTCAAGGACATAAAAACATCAGACACTTGAAAATGAAGACTCTGTGAAAACCCACAGAGTTGAACAAACCGGAATTCTTGCCCATGACAAAAATCTCACTCAAAATGTTCACCCACAACAAAGGATCGACACTATATAAACCCTAGATCGACATGAGATGAACCAAAACGAAAACCCTAGATTCGACACTAATCCTAGATCGAAAATTATTCAAAATAAAAATCTAGATCTAATTTCAGGAGAAGAGGGGAAAGTAGACAACCCTAGATCGACATGAAATGAACCAAAATGAAAACCCTAGATTCGACACTAATCATAGATCGAAAATTATTCAAAACAACAATCTAGATCTAATTTCAGGAGAAGAGGGGAAAGTAGACAAGGAAAACGAGAGAAAGAGAGGAGAAGAAGTACATACCTCGCCTATGGAGGAGGAGGAGCAGCAACAACGATGGAGAGGAAGAAAGAACCAAACGTCAGAGAAGAAGCGAAGGAGAGCGAGAGGAGAAGCCGCGTGATATGCCCCAATTTTTTCGGATATCAGGAAGCCAAAATAAAAGCCCAATCCGTATATCAGGATATCAAACTGATATCCATATCCCTTTTTACCAAACACCCGATATAGATATGGACCCTTCCATACCCATATCTCATATCCATACCCCCAAACCAAACGACCCCTAAGAAATTAGGGTTTGCAGCAGAGAAATGAAAATTGCGAAAATCAAAATTGAAGCACGGAATGGAGGAGGAAGAGAGAACCAGATGAATTGCGTGTGGATGAAGTGCGACTCGCAGATGGACGACTGAGCAGGAGGCGGATGGCTGAGCATGGAGAGGCTTTAGCGACTTAAAGAGGCGGAAGGCTGAGCAGGATCAACAGCAACGGCTTCAGCGACTTCGAGAGGAGAGGCGGCTTCAGCGGCTTCAGACAGACGGCCGAGGAGGAGGAGCAGCGGCCGGCCGGGCTGGGGCTGCTCGGAGGAGAGCATCGAAGAGGGTACTCAGGAGGTGGCCGGACTGGGGCTGCTGTTGTGCTCTCTTTTTCAAGGAATAGGGAGATCTTGAAGAGGGAGATCTGGGTTCGGGGGAGGGAGATCTGGGTTTTAAGAGGAAGACATGAAGAGAGGCGGTGGATCTAGGATTCTAGGGTTAGTGAGAATGCCCCGAAAAAATAAACAAGCGGGAATTATCCCGCCCAATTTTCACACCCCCAACACAATTAACAAGCGGGAATTAATATTATACCGCCTAAGGAATTTTTTTTCACTTACATTAAGATTGATTATTACAGCTTACCAAAAAAAATTGATTATTACACCAAATTACAATTAAATAGTAGATTCAAGGTCAATAATTTATTTATACATTTTGAAAAAACAAATTTTATGTAATATATTTTTAGTTATAAATATTTATTTATTTTACTACTCTATTCAATAATTTATAATTTTATAGTAAATATTTAAATCAACTTGATCATTTTATTAATGGATTTGGTCTACTATATTAATAATGAAAATTTTAAAAATATATAAATAACATAGTTTCGAGATTGTATGATTTTTTAAAAAAAATTTATACCACTTATATATTTAAATATAAATTTTTTTATTTGGTTAAATCAATTGTCTATAAAATTAGAATCAATATATCTTGTTCTGAATCTCAATCTCAATTCTCAATTCTCGATCTCAAATTTCTATCTCAATCTCAAATCTCAATTTTGGTCTCAGTCTCAATTGATCTTAATCTTGATCTTGATCTCAATCTCAAATTTCGATCTCAATCTTAATTGCAAATCCTTATCTAAATTTCAATCTCAATCTAAAATCTCGATTTCAAATCTCAAATCTTGATCTCAATCACAATCTCAAATCTCGATCTCAACCTTTAACTCAATCTCAAACGTCGATCTTAATCTTAATTTCAATATCAAATCTCGATATTCATCTCAATCTCAAACCTCGATCTTAACATGATCTTGATCTCAATCTCAATCACAAATCTCAAATCGATCTCAAATCTCAAATATTTATTTTAACCTCAATCTCAAATCTCAAATCTCAAATCTCAGAGATCAAATGTCCATATTGGTCACAATCTCAAATCTTGATCTAAATCTCAATATCAAATATCGATCTTGATCTTAATCTTCATCTCAATCTCAAACCTCGATCTTAACTTGATCGTTATCTCAATCTCAATCACAAATCTCAAATCGATCTCAAATCTCAAATCTTTAAGTTAACCTCAATCTCAATCTCAAATCTCAGAGATCAAATGTCCATATTGGTCTCAATCTCAAATCTCGATCTTGATCTAAATCTCGATCTTGATCTAAATCTCAATCTCATATATTGATCTTGATCTTCATCTTCATCTCAATCTCAAACCTCGATCTTAACTTGATCTTTATCTCAATCTCAATCACAAATCTCAAATCGATCTCAAATCTCAAATCTTTAACCTAACCTCAATCTCAATCTCAAATCTCAAATCTCAGAGATCAAATGTCCATATTGGTCTCAATCTCAAATCTCGATCTTGATCTAAATCTCAATCTCAAATATCAAATCTCAATCTCAAATATCGATCTTGATCTTAATCTTCATCTCAATCTCCAATCTCAACCTATTCTATTAGGTGTTATAAGCATCTTTATTTTGGGATTTTCACCAAATCAACCTATTCTACTTAAATCTTGAACTCATGCAATTTTTACACATTTTTCATAAATATTATTATTATCGATCTTGATCTCAGTCACAATCTCAAATCTCAAATCTTGATCTCAATCACAATCTCAAATCTCAACCTTTAACTCAATCTCAAATCTTAATCTTAGTCTCAATCTCAATCCCAAATATCGATCAGGTCTCAACCTCAATCTCATATATCAACATCAAATCTCGATTGATCTTAATCTTGATCTCAATCTCAAACCTCAATCTTACCTTAATCTTGATCTCAATCTCAATATCAAATCTCCACCTCGATCTCAAATCTTGATCTCAACCTCAATCTCAATTTTTGAAAAGAGTATCATTACCATAGGTGATTAATGTTAAACTCCAACCAAGAGGTGAAATGAGTGGTCAAAATAGTTCATAAACTATGAAATGTTATTTGAAAATTCATAATACTTCAACAATAACATTATAAGCTTGTGATTTTATTAAAAGATAAGGAAAAAAATGAGACCAATATTTATATTTTCACCAAAATTAAATAACATGATGATGATGATGATGATGATGATGATGATGATGATGATAATAATAATAATTTATATAATATCTTAATTTAAAAGACTTTTTGATGATGTGTTAACACCTCCTTAATTTAAGGTTTTTCAACTAATCACAATTTTCTCTTATTATTTCTTTTTCTCTTCATCTCTTTCATACATTTACATTTTCCCCTTTTATTTTTTACCCATTTACTAAACATTTATATAATATCTTAATTTAAAAGACTTTTTGATGATGTGTCAACACCTCCTTAATTTAAGGTTTTTCAACTAATCACAATTTTCTCTTATTATTTCTTTTTCTCTTCATCTCTTTCATACATTTACATTTTTTCCCTTTTATTTTTTTACCCATTTACTAACCATTTATATAATATCTTAATTTAAAATACTTTTTGATGATGTGTCAACACCTCCTTAATTTAAGGTTTTTCAACTAATCACAATTTTCTCTTATTATTTCCTTTTCTCTTTATCTCTTTCATACATTTACATTTTTCCCCTTTTATTTTTTACCCATTTACTAACCATTGGGTTTAATTCAAAACATTGAATTAAAATTATATATTATAATAACAATCTATCTATATAATATCTTAATTTAAAAGACTTTTTGATGATGTGTCAACACCTCCTTAATTTAAGGTTTTTCAACTAATTACAATTTCTCTTATCATTTCTTTTTCTCTTCATCTCTTTCATACGTTTACATTTTCCCCCTTTTTCTATTTTACCCATTTACTAACCATTGGGTTTAATTCAAAACATTGAATTAACATTATATATTATAATAATAATTTATATCAATATAATATCTTAATTTTAAAACCTCTTTGATGACGTCTAACTTTATGGTAAATATTTTTACCATTTTCTTAAAGATTTCAAGTCTACCTTCATTATTTTATCCTAAATTTTATTAATATTTTATAATATTAATTTGTTATGTTATTAAAAATTTATTTATTAAAAATCGCGTCATGGCGCGGGGATTGTAGTAGTAGTAGTAGTAATATTAATAATAATAATAACAATAATAATAATAACAACAAATAATAATAATAATAATAATAATAATAATAATCATAATAATAATAATAATAATAATAATAATAATAATAATAATAATAATAATAATAATAAAGGCAATCTTGGTGTTATTTTTCAACATTTGTTCAGGTGACCACGTCAGACATGTTCGTTGCCTGAGTGTATTCAAGCGACGAACATTGAAAAATTCGTCGTTGCCTGAGTACTACCGATTTTTGGTCAACTTTCAACATTTGTTCAAGTGACCACTTCCAACATGTTCGTTGCTTGAGTGTATTCAAGCGACGAACATTTGAAAATTCGTTGTTGCTTGAGTACTACCAATTTTTGGTCAACTTTCAACATTTGTTCAAGTGACCACTTCAAATATGTTCGTTGTCTGAGTATATTCAAGCGACGAACATTGGTGGTCACCAGAAGTCAAGTGGTAGGTGGTCAAGTCATGTGTTTGTTCAGGTGACGATTTTCACAATGTTCATCGCTTAAATGTACTTCAAAAGACGAACATTGGAATATGTTGGTCGCTACAAGCCCATCTAAGGTGGAAGTTGCCTTGGGTCCGATTGGAGCGACTAAGGTGCCATTGTCCGTCACCTGAACCTTTTTCTAGCAACGAATTGAAATATGTCCGTGGCCTAACCTGCACCATGGCATAGTGTCTCCATCTTCCGTGAGTAGCACCCAACGGAATCTCCACACTTCCTCGGAGCCACAAGCAGCTGTAGCAACAGGACGAGCTCCGGAGGCTGAGCGCGAGCGTCATCTTGACGTTCTTTCCCCGGTTTCGGTGTGAAGAAACGTAAGGCTCGATTCTCCCTCCTTTCTCTTCCTTTTCGCCTCCAAACTCCATAAAAGAGAAGCTTTGACCCCTTACAATTCCCTCTAGAGCATCTCCTGCACAACCGGGCCCCGACGAGCACATCCGAGGCGAAACCGATTGATTTTTCGGGCTCGAAAAACCCCTCGGTGAGCAGTGGCAGATCCTGGAGCGATTAGTTGAGGGGGCGAAAAATTGAACTATAAATTTTTCCCCGAAAAACCCATCAATATTTGAAGTTTTCGGGTTTAATTATAGTATTAAGTTACGAATTTTAACAAATGTTAATATGATAGAAGTATATTGATTTGGTAAATGATGTGAAAATAATTTATATCGCTTCAGTTTTGAAACACTTATAACTTTTTACTCAGTTATCGGATTTGAGCTTATAATATATCAAATCGAAGCTATCGATGAGAGGAATATGTATATTAAATTTTATTTTTCATTGTGGGGGCGACTGCCACCTCTGGCCCTAAAGAGGATCCGCCCCTGTCGGTGAGGACTCTCTTTCTTCTCCTTTCTTGTCTGAATCTGTGTCATTGGTGCCGGGAAGGTGGTCGGAGCCACCAGCACCGCCGGGGAGAGCCCTCTCCTTCCCCTTCCTTTTCTTGGGTCGGTAGCAGCTTAGGATTGAAGACGGATGAACAGTGTCGTGCCCCTTGGTCCGGATTTTCCTTTGTTTAAAATGGAACCGGGTCAGATTTTTGTTAAACAAAGTGGGCTTGTATATTGGGCCGGATCTGGGTTTTAAAAGAGAATAAGCTTGGGCCCAGATTGTGACAAGTATATTTATAACTTACACATACACATACATATTTATATATATTCGTTTTAAATATTAAATAAATGGTATATAAATTATAATATTATGTTATAATTGAGATTTAAAGATATAATATTATGATGGTGATTTTTTTTAAAAAAAATAATATAATAATATTATGAGATTTGGATTTTAAGGAGAAAAGAATTTGGCAAGAAGGTTTTGAAGGTTAGAAATTGATTTGATAAATGGAAATCGTTTTAATAAATTAAAAAGAGGAATTTTGGACATACCCTAACTTGGTCGGATTTGTTTTGATAAAATAATAAAGTAAGTTGGATTAAAAAGTAATGTTTTATAAATGGATTTTTTGAGTTAAGTATGAATTGAGAAAATGTTTTGGATGACGATTTGAGCTAAGTTGATATTTTAAAGGAGTTTTGGAAAATGGGGAAAAGGACCTAGTTTACCTAACTTGATGAATAACTTGATAACTTGTGTGAGTATAAAGTATGATATGTGGATATTGCTATGATATGATATGATATAGGATCTATGATGATATCTTGATCGGATCAGCATGATTTGATTTGTTATGATTGTTAAGTATGAATTGTGAGATGCAATGTTGATATATGCCCTTAAACATGAGATTGTGATGTGTTGATATATTAAAGTACGATATGACTTATATATATAAAATGATGATACATTATTACTAAAAATGTTATAAGACACGATAATGAGTTAAGCATGATGAAACATTGAGATGAAATATAAATATGATGAATTGAGATAATACATTGAGAGGGTGAGTTATATTGAGATATGAGATGAACAGATGATGATGAGGAAATGATAATGATGAGACATGTGGATTGTGTGAAATTGTGTGTGATATTATATGTTTTAAGTAATATTAGGAGTAGACTCATTTATATTACTTATATATGTGTTAGGTGATCATATGAGACATGTTGGCTTTCTGTATACCTAGTTGTTGCCTTTTGCCATTCTGCACTTCCAAGTAAGTCTCTACGGAGCTTACTCAGATCGAATAGATATTCCTTGCCTTATGTGCATGATATACTAGGTGCTTGCATTCATGATCAGCATGCCATGTAGTATCCTGCTAGGTTGCATTAACCGTTGAACATTCTATTTCTTTATGCGTATGTAAACAGAACGACCGTTATCTGTGAAGTAACTAGAGTCTTTGCTAGGGTCATAGGACGGCCCAGTCCCATCGGGTCCCGTCCTGAGTCAGTCGAGTCATATGGAATTTCCTTTATTTATATTATGAGTATGATTATGAGATTTGCCTGCGGGCTTTATATATGATTACGGGTCGGGCCTGCAGGCCGATTCGATTATGATGGAATGGAATGCATTAATGAGCTAACCAGTCTCCGCCCTATCAGGAAGAGGGTGGAGGTAGGAGAGGGATATACCACTTGGTATTCTGTGATAAGGTCTTATTATTATTATTATTATTATTATTATTATTATTATTATTATTATTATTATTATTATTATTATTATTATTATTATTATTATTATTATTATTATTATTATTATTATTATTATTATTATTATTATTATTATTATTATTATTATTATGCACTTGATCTTAGGGGCATGCTAGTATGTTAATATTCCGCCTTGCACCTAGAAGCATGATTATTAGGTATAGCGTATATGTGTACATATTGTGGGGGCAGCACCCTTAATGAAGGGACAGACCCAAGTGGGCATTGATCTGATCCCGCCCACTATTAACGTTTTTAGGTATCTATTATGCTTATCATTATTGCTGCTGATTTGGCTCCATGACTGCAGGGTCTAACATGGCGGAAAGAGAGAGTCGAGACTCTGACTTCACCAATATTTAACGGTTTGGTTTTGGATGTTTTGATCATGTTTTGACCCGGCTCCGCCGTGGCAACCTTATGTATGAATTTGGAATCCTTCTTGGTTGTATGATCAATGAATTTCGCGACTTAGGCCATAGGGCAGGTACATGGGACTTACCCCGGGGATTCCAACGGTCCCTCTCGGTTTTGGGTGCGAAATCCCACTTTTACAGCGAAATTGTTGATTTCAAACCTTCAACTTGTACTCGGGGCGCAAGATCCCACAAAGGGTTTCATCCTTCGAAACGTAACTCGGGAATCATAATCTCGGGCCGTTACAGGGAGTGAGTGAGGGTTGAGTGCGGGACGATCGGGTGAGCTCGAGAGCTCCAGCGAGCTCGAGAGAGGAGTGGGTGAGCTCGAGCTCGAGAGTGATTGCGAGGACGACGGAGATGAGCGAGCGAGGTCGAAGTTGTGCAGACTGCGAGCGTAAAGCGGTCTGGATAAGCGGGAGGCGGGGAGGACTAAGCTGGGCATGGCGAGCACGGGCCAGCGGCGTCGAGCAATGCAAGCGCAGGTGGGAGCAGCTCCTTTCAAAATTGGAGGAAGAAGATGATCACTCACGTGGGCCCCCTCCCTTTGCCATATTATTTTTATTTGTTTGTTGAACCAGTTGGGAGTATATAATTACGGGTTCGATTCGGTTCGGTTGGGTTTACATGAGTTTGGTTCGGTTCGGATTTATCCGTTTATTTATTTAATTATTTAATGGTATTTAAAATATTATAATATTATTTGAGGATTAAATATAAAATACGGATTTTTCGCCTAGTAACCCTAATGTCTTGCATATTTCACGCGGTACCCAACTTTTTTACATATTTTGCCAAATAACCGTGAGGTTTCATTTTTTTCGCCAAATAACCCTGAGATTTCATATTTTTCACCAAAATAACCTTCTTTCCCAAATTAACGGGTTTTTTTTTTGTTTTTTAAAGTAATTCCTCTTGAATTTGTACTAAAATTCTTGGGTGATGGTGTTTGTTTTAGTTGTAGTTCTTGCTACACTTGTTAGACTTAGTTGGTTATTTTAGCCCCATGGAATCCGAGAAGTCAATAGTCGTTGTTTGTATCATGGGTGTGGTTCTTATGTAAAGGCCAATTTGAATTGCCTTCTTTTGAATTGGTTGTTTGGATTTTCTACTAAATATTGTTCGACATTTAACCAATGAGATTAATTCAAAACTTATTTTTTAAATAAAGTTAATATTAACTACACAATATTGTTCCATTTTATATTAATTACACAATATCATTTCATACTACATTTTTTTTACCAATGAGATCAATTCAAAACTCTTTTTAATAAAGTAGTAATATTAACTATACAATATTGTTTCATTCTATATTAATTACACAATATCATTTAAATCTATTTTTTATTAATTCAAAACTTATTTTTTAAATAAAGTTAATATTAACTATGCAATATTATAGTGGTAATTTTATGTTAACATACGGTAATAGTTTATTTTATTTTATAGTGGTAATTTTTTATACTTAAAATTTTTATTTTTATATTTTTAAAAAGAAAAATACGCGGCATGGTGCGGGTACTGTACTAGTTGCTTCCTAGAATGAAAACACATAGAAATTGTAGGTTTTGAAATTTGATGGATGTAATTAAGATTCCTCTTTTTGCAAAGTGGGCACATTTGATACAACCAAAACATAAGCTAAAATCACCAACTAAGTCTAACAAGTACAATAAGAACTACAACTAAAACAAACACCACCACACAAAAATTTTAGTACAAATTGAGGAATTACTAAAAAAAACAAAAAAAAAGTTAATTTGGGAGAGAAGGTTATTTGGCAAAAAATATGAAATCTCAGGGTTATTTGGCGAAAAAATACGAAACCTCAGGGTTATTTGGCGAAATATGTAAAAGAGTCGGGTACCACGCGAAATATGCAAGACCTTAGGGTTACTACGTGAAAAATCCGTATAAAATAATTTTTTGGAGATTTTATAAAGGGTTGGTTTTATCAAACGGTTGGGACTTTAAAGGATTTGGAAAGATTTTACAAAAGTATTTAATAAATGATATTTAAAATATTATATAATATTATTTGAGATTTAAAATATATTAATTGAGACTTGAAGCTTTAAAAAGAAATTTGAAAAATAATTTCAAAGTTGGAAAGTGATTTAATAAATAAATTGAAAAAGGAATTTTGCGAGCATTTTCAAAGGTCGGAATTCTTAACTGTTTAACTCAGATTTTGAAACGGTTTTGAAACTGATATGGGAATCCGACTTGTTCGATGACTAACTAGCATGACGGTATGATCGGTTGACTGACGGTATGATATGTGTGACTAATAGCATGACTTGTGGTGATTTATTATAAGAGGTTAAATGCTACTCCCTCCGTTTCAAAATAAAAGTCGTTTGACTTTAGTGCACGCTTTTTAAGGAGGTAAAAACTCTATAAAATATTATTTTTTTAATCAAATTTTTTCCATAATTTCATACTTATTAGTAACAAGTATGAAATTATGAAAAAAATTGATTAAAAAAATAATATTTTATAGAGTTTTTACCTCATTAAAATGCGTGCGGAATAGTAAAGTGACATTTATTTTGAAACAGAGGGAGTAGTTACTTACGTCTTTACATACATACATACATACATACATACATACATACATACATACATACATACATACATACATACATACATACATACATACATACATATATATATATATACATATATATATATATACATATATATATATATATATATATATATATATATATATATATATATATATATATATATATGCTAAGAGAGAGTATGAAATGGTAAAATGTGAATTTGGCTAAGTATGATATGGAATTTGTCCGAAGTGAATGAATTGATAAGTTTTATCGAATACGGTATGAGATAAGAGATGGTTGATCGTGATGAACTGAAAGTATGACGGATTCAATTTTATTTATTTATCTGTTTGTATGAGTGTATGATATATATTCGGAGTAGCTATAGAAATATACTCAGTGTATACTTCGTGATTGTGCTTGTTGTGTGCCGGGTTCCTATTTTGTTGTTCTGCTAGCCAGGTAAGTTCCCTCGGGGCTTACTTAGATTGATCAGACCTATCCCTACTTATATGTACATGATGTACTAGGTGCTGCATTTCATAATAGCATGCCATGTAGTATCATGCTGGCTTGCACTAACGTTTGAGTATACTTATTCTTTATGCGTTTGTAAACAGAACGACCGTTATTTGTGAAGTCACTAGAGTCTTTGCTAGGGTCAGAAGACGGCCCAGTCCCATCGGGTCTCACCCTGAGTCATTGAGTCATATGGTAACATGTCTACTTATATTTCGAGCACGATGATTGTGAACAATATGATGATGAATATGATGACTATGATGAGCATGCTTACGGGTTGGGATAATCGGCTTGATCCAATATTTATGGAATGGAATGCATTCATGAACCGGCCAGTCCCTGCCCTATCGGGAAGGGGGGCGGTGGTAAGAGAGGGATATCCCAACCTTTAGAGATAGTTGCTTTTAATACCCTAACCTTGTAAAATTTTACAAAATATCCTAACATATACTATTAGTTGCACTTAACACCCTGGATGAGATTCTTAAATTTTAAAAATTACCCACATCATACAAAAATTACAAAAAATCACCCATATTCATAAAATATTTTCAAATAAACTCCTAATATATTTTAAAATTTGAAATTAAAAAAATCTCTTACAATTTCAGCCCACCCAACCCACCATCCAAAAATAATTATAACAGGTATATAAAATCTACTCCTTTAAAAATATAATATAATTATTTTAGCATTTACTCATTTAATATTTTAATATAATTACTCAAAATAATTAATTATTTATCTTAAGCATAATACTTTTACAAAAATAAAATAATGTAGATTTTAATAAATAAATGGTATGAGATATGATAACCATTTGTAATAAATAGTTACATAATAAAGATATATTAAAAATAATATGGTAAAATTATTATTTTTTACGATATTATTTTTAATATATCTTTATTATATAATTATTTATTGCAAATGGTTATCATATATTTTACCATTTATTTTTTTAAATCTACTTTATTTTATTTTTGTAAGACTATTATGTCAAACATTTCTTATAGAATCATTTTTTTAATACCATGAAATTTATCTGTGATACATTATAAGATGTTATGTATTAGTTTTAGTATATATAACATAATATTAACCAAAAAGACAGTATATCGTACTCCCTCTGTTAATTAAAACTTGTCGTTTACTATTCATGCACACTTTTTTATAATGATAAAAACTATATAAAATATTAACTTTTTTTAAAATTTGTTTTTATAAATGGACACTTAATAGTAAGAAGTATGAAATTATTTAAAAAATTATTTAAAAAGTTATTGTTTTATATAGTTTTTAACACCTAAAAAAGCGTGTGTGAATAGTAAAACGTCAAGTTTTAATTAACGGAGGGAGTATCAAATAATATACATGGAATATATAGATGCACAAATCGGCATGTATCGAGACAGACTTATATAAATTTATATTTTAATTATAATGTATGTTTTTTTAGATAAATAACTAATTATTTTGATTGATTATATTAAAATTTTAAATGAGTAGATGCTAAAGTAATTATATTATATTTTAAAGGAGTATATTATATATATATATATTATAATTATTTTTGGATGGTGGGTCAGGTGGGGTTAAATTGTAAGAGTTTTATTTAATTCTAATTTTTTTTAAAATGTATTAGAGATTCATTTAAAATATTTTATGAATATAGGTGATTTTTTGTAATTTGTTTGATGTGGGTAATTTTTTAATTTAAGAAACTTATTTAGGGTGTTAATTGCAACTAATGGTATATGTTAGGATATTTTGTGAAATTTTACAAGGTTATGGTATTGAAAACAACCATCCCTAAAGGTTGGGATATTAGTTGCAATTTACCCATATATATATAGGGTTGCGCTCCGGTGAAAAACCAAAATTGCGGTAAAAACCTGTGAGGACCGGCTTTTTAGCCCGGTTCACTAGCTTTATAGCCCGGTTATGAATAGAACCGATCTATAAGGTCACATATTTTAGCTCGGTTCTGAATAAAACCGAGCTATAAAGTCACTATGTAATATTAAACACATAAGTTTTCAGCACGGTTTTTACGTTTAACCGAGATATAAAGTCATGTGTTATTTTAAAACTGGAGTTTTTAGCACGGTTTTTAGGTTGAACTGAGTTGTAAGTTCATTGTGTAATTGAGGTTTTAAACACGGGCTTCAAATAAACCAAGCTATAAAGTAGTTTTCACGGTTTTTACCACAATTTGAGGTTTTCACCGGAGTCAATCCCTATATATATATATATATATATATATATATATATAAACTGCGAGCATGTCTTGTGTGTTAATATTCATGTCCTGCATTAGAAGCATGATATTAGGCTTAGCATATGTATGTGCTTATATGTGGGGTGCAACAATGCGGGCTTCGATCTGATCCTATGCATGCTTTATATTTTTAGGTATATGTTATATGCTTGATTGACGATGATGTTTGACTCTATGAGCAGGGTCCTTTTGCATGGCGGAGAGAGCGTCTTGAGACTCTCACTCCCCCGACTATTATGATTTTGGATTTCACACTACCTGAACTACGTTTTGACCCGGCTTTGCCGTTGCACCCTATGTACTGGGTAGACTTATCTTGGATTTACATGCTAAAAAGGATTTTTGCGACTTAGTCTTAGGATAGGTACATGGGTTTTACCCCGGGGTCTCCAACGGACCTTACGGATTTGGCTGCGAAATTCCACTTTAAATTACTAATGTTTGTTTTTCAAACCTTCAACTTGTACTCGGAGCGCAAGATCCAACGAGGGGTTTTATCCCTTGAAACGTAACTCGGGAATCATAATCCCGAGCTGTTACTTACAACATCCCTGCTCATGAAGTGATGTTGAATGATTCGGTTCTTCAGGGTCTCGTCCTTAAGGATGCTCTAGGATGGAGCAATTTTCGTTAGCAATAGCTGTTTCACAATTCATTCCTTGTATAAAAAAAAAGTAAAAACGAGTGTATCATCTACCGTTCTACACTATTGTAATAGCCCAAATATAAATATTCGGGTTACGTTTCGAAGGTTGGATACCCTGTTCGGATCTTGCAATCCAAGTACGGGTTGAGGTTTGAAAGTCGGGATTTCGAACCCCAAAACAGTCGAAGGGCCGTTGGGTACCCTTAACCTGTCCTAGAAGGCTAAGTCACTAATTCATTTTTTTAGGTAAAATGCGCAAACGGAAATTAGAGTACAACTTGCCACAGCGAGGCCGGGTCAAAACCAAAATATGAAATCACGATTTTACGAAATATTTAAGTCAAGGTGGCATGGTGAGTTTCTTAATCGTGATCGCCCAAGCAATTCCCCGTCATGGAAATACGGATCAAACATAATATGCAAATAAACCTAAAAAAATATAGAATAGATTTGCTAAACAGGCACATTAGAAGACCTAAATTAATAAATTGTTCACGTAACACCTAAATTAGTGGAATGTCCATCGTCTCTTTCCACCTTCCCAAATCTCAGATCTGTGCCCCTCCTCCTTTCTCTCACCAAATCCCAGGGAGAAGCGCTCCTCCCATGGCTTCCTTGATCTCCTTAGCGAGTCTCCTGGCTCCTCTACGTCTCCGTATCGACCTTCAACTCCTCCGACGGTGTGGACTGCATCAGACTCCCTCTGATCGTGCTCCTCTGTCTCATTTAGAAGCAAATCACGCTCCTCCATACCGGAACCCTAAATGACCGCTCCGACACCGCCGCCTCCCTCGTCTCCCTCGCTCGTGATAACGACTGCTACGGCAGCCTCATCATCCAAATTCATTCAATGTCTTCCCTTCCAAACACCTCCCACCGCTTTCAGCTCCATCTATCCCATCGTCGAGTACTCTCTCCTCCCTTTCCATTCTCTTACACTTTCCCTTCTTAATTCTCCATTTTGCTTTTGAGATTTCTCTCTCAACTTGCGTTTTCTGATTCACGACTCACCCTAATTTGGCTGCTTGCTAGCTGCTCTACTGCTGCTGAATCCCTAGGGTTTCTACTCCTTTTAACTAGGACAAGCTTCACCTCAACACCAAATCTTGTCTTTGTGCTCGCAACCATATCCGTCAGTTGTTTCTACTCCACGCTATTCCCGGCGTTAACAACATGAGTTCTTTTGTGGTTAATTCGATTCATTTTCGATTTAACCTTTTGTATTGTTTTGTTTTGACATTTCTTGTTTCCGAATTTCTACTGTGAATATTCGTATTTTTTTCTGGTGATGTTAAACAAGTAGATTATATAAAACTGGTTGCATATAACTTTGTTGTGTTGTGGGTACTTATCCTCCGGTGACAAACAAACTCAGATACATAGCTCTACTCTTTGTGTTTCAGATGGTTCTGTTCTGTTTATGGAATCTATACTTTGTAACTAGTAGCCTTACTGCATCTGTTTGACTCAGCAGTTAGTGAGGCATTCGCAACACTCTCAAGAGTCAAGAGATTTCATATCCTGGTTTTCCCTTCTAATCGAGGAACATAATTTCGTCAAAATATATCCTCCGGTGACATTCAATGTCTTGTGCCTCGTCTACAAACCTATTTTTGTATTTTTCCTATCCTATTGCCCCTGTCATTGCACTCAACTTGTTTGATGAAATGCCTGAATGAAACTATCAAATTGGTGCGACAAATTTATTCTTTTTTTAGGGGTTTGAATGTCTAGAAAGATTGGAATTCACTATTTAGGCCTTCGATGCAGCTTGTTTGTAAGTTTATATTTCATCTCAAGTGTTCCATTTTCGTTCAAGCCTTTCTTGGGCAAAATGGTGTGCTTGATATTGAGGGGAATGAATTTAAGGAATGAATTCTAATGTTATATGAACTTGCATTACACAAATCATAATTTTTTAATGCAAATCATAATTTTAAAAATCTTTGGTGACACACTTAATAACTAAAAAATGAATAAATTTCAAGTCTGCGAATTCCCGTCAATAATTACATTTTTAATATATTTGATGAAATTGTTGTTGTAATTGATGAAATTGGTGTGGCCTTTTTGGCTAATATTGCTGAAATTGTTGTTGTAATTGCTGAAATTGGGCAAAAAATCAAAATTCAGTGATTGAGCAACTCCGGTTTCAGCAACGTCGGCATCAGCAATTCCAGTTTTAGCAACTCCTGTGTCGAAGTGCCAACGCGGAAAAAAAAGCAACTCCGGTTTCAGCAACATGGTTTCACCAACTCTGCTGTTGAAGTGTTGACGCGAAAAAAAGCAACCCCGGTTTCAACAACACTAGTTTCAGCAACTTCGGTATCGAAGTGCTGACGCGAAAAAAAAAACAACTTCGATTTCAGCAACTCTGGTGTCGAAGTCATGACACGGAAAAAAAAACAAATCTGGTTTCAGCAACACGATTTCAGCAACTCCGGTGTCGAAATGCTGACGTGAAAACAAAGCAACTCTGGTTTCAGCAACACGGTTTCAGTAACTCCGGTTTCAGCAAATCCGGTGTCAAAGAGCTGACGCGAAAAAAAAATTGGTTTCAGCAACTCCGGTTTCAGTAACTCAGGTTTCAAACTTTTTCAAATGACTCGAAGTTTCAAACTTTTTCAAACGACTCTCAAGACTTTAAGTTTTAAAATCCGAATTTGATAGCAGAATTAGGACACGCCAATTTACGATTTAAAGAATGTCGAAATTTATTCAAAGGATTTTCCGAATTTAGAAATGTGCTCGAGGACGGTATTCCGAAAACTTCCCAATTTTGTTGATTAAATAATAATTAAAATTTCGGTCTTTACAACTATTAAAGCCACAACAATTTCTATAGAAAAGATCGTGCCACATGACAAACTAGATTTAGTTAATTATTTTCTTCTTTTTTAGTTTAAATATTTTCTTTTTTTTTTGCTTAAATATTTTCTTTTTTTTTGTAGCACTTTTACCCGCTCATTATTTTTCTCTACACATGTTCTCTCTCACTCACAACAGTCAATACGAGTAGACTCGTAGAGCAACAGAGATATCCTATTTTACTCTGTGTATGTGTCACTTGGTTTGACACAAAATTATTTTAATCTTTATTTTATCTTAAAAAAATTATAAATATTACTTTTATATTGCTACCATCTATTTTTATATATTTATAAATTTTTATCTTAAAAAATAACGTATAAAAAAATAAAAAATTCAAAAGATGATATTTTACAAAAACAAATTTTAAAAAATTTGAGATATAATTTTTTAAAATAAAATTTTATTAACATATAAACATAGATGTTTTGAATATATAATTTTTTAAATATTTTTAAAGATAAAGAAAAGTTACATTGATTTTTTGTTACATCAAGTGATACACATAGTGAAGCAGGAGATCTCAAATGCTTACATGGACATAATTAATTTTGTGTTAGTCGATGTAACACAAAATTATTTTAACTTTTCTGTAAAATCTGAGGTGAGCCTCAATCTCCTCAAACGTTTCTCGATAGAGTTGTAATAGGCACCCACTATTTTATATTTCATCCGTTCACTTTTATTTGTCGTTTACTATTCATACACATTTTCTTATAAAGAGAAACAGTATATAAAATATTAATTTTTTAATTAATTTTTATAATAATCTCATACTTTTTAGTAATATGTATGATATTATTAAAAAATAAATATTTATACTGTTTTTATCACATTAAAAAACGTGTTTAAATAGTAAAAAGACAATTAAAAGTGAACGAAGGAAGTATTAACAATCCTAACATTTCGTGTGTTAATTTCAAAAGTGAGATTCAATAATTTCTAAACAAGTGTGTGAATATCTAAAGTGAGATCGACAAATATAGTATTAGGGTGAGCCAAAGCACACGATCAAAATCTCGCTATTGTCACGGCATCGATTTTAGTTATTAAAATCGTAGGAAATTACGGAATTTTAGTTTTCAAAACCGTAAAATATTTGCTAAAAAACATTTGAGAAACCTCATGGTTACAACTTCAAGAATCAATACCCTCCTCGATGACAGTTTTCAAAACCGTGGGAAGATTTGTGCATTCAGCATTAGTTTTAAAAATCGTCACCATTTTAAATCTGACGGTTTTTGAAACCATGACCGCTATTGTCGTACCTTCTGACGGTTTTCAAAACTGTGGCAATCTTTTTTTTTTGCAGTTTTTAAAACTGTGATCGCCACCATGTCATTATCGATAAATTAGTCGTGTAGAAAGCAAATTGGTAGTAATATTGTGCTATCACAGCTACCACCTGATGTGATCAGTGGTCCTAATGCCTTCAAATTTGTACATGTTGAAATTATGGACACAAAACTCATACTCCAGTACTAAACATCTGATCTCACCTTATGTAAAGGCCGAATATATTTTTATATTATTTTTATATTATTTTAATTAAATATATTATTATTTTATTCAATTTGTAAAAGTGGAATAAAAACCCGTCCTCGAGCACCAAGTTTCGATTTTAAAATCCTTCCGGCATCGTTTTAGAATTTTGATTTTGATGGAATTTGATTCCGCTTTCGAGTTGCGAGTCTTGATAAATTAATTTGATTCCGATAATGATTTAATAATTCGATTTAAATTGTCGAGTGTCGGGAATTCATTTTTGTGAGCGGGATTGACGTCGGAATTAGCGGGTTTCGAGTTTTGAATTCCGGGAATCTTTTCATTTTAATTTAGGGACCACTCTTTTATGTTTTCATTTCCCTTTTCTTTTCTTCTCTCTCTCCCTCTCACTCTCACTCTCACGGCACTGTTACATTGCCAGCACCCTCCTCCTGCCTCACACTTTCTTCATCCAACCACCAACCCAAATCCCTCCTCTCTCTCTCTCTCCCTCTTTTCTGTTTCTGTACCCCACAAAAACTACCATCACCGATTCACCCCCACCGTTGTCCTTGCTCAGCCACCTCTCCACCACCCTCTCTCTTTTCCCTTTGTTTGTCACTGAGCAGCAGCCACCCAACATCTCTTCCTCCTCCCTGTCCCTCCCCGTTGCTGTGACCAACACCAGGAGCCCCTTGTTTCCACGAAGAAGGAGCGGAGCTCCCCTGTTCAAAGATAGACCACCGAAGCTCATCCCGCCGAGCACTAGCAAAAGCCACCAGCAGCCAAGCACCACCTTGCCGACGCCCGAAGTTACCCACGAGCCCTCAAGGCGAGACCGGCGTCCTCTCGAGCCACCTTTTTCCGATTTCACAACTAAAAGTCGATTCCCTTTCTCGTTTCAATTCCGACTCGATTCCCTCATAAAGGTGCACCTTTATCATCGCTCCATTTGACCCAGGCCCCTCAGAGCTTCCTCCATCCCCGACAAAGCCAAATCGAGCCCCCGACCAAGGTTTTCTGGCGAAGAGCTCCGATCTCGGTAATCTCTTTATTCTCCCTCTCCTTCACCCTCGTTTCAGTTCTTCTGGGTCGAGTCTGGTTGGAATTTCATTCCGATCACCGGGGTAAAAGGTCGAGCCGAACGGAGCCCCCTGGCCTGAGATTCTCCTCCCTCCTTTTCCGTCGTTCCTCGTCTCAGAGCTGAGCTCTGTTTTGGTGAGGAAGAAGATGACGTGGGATGTGGTGGGCCTAATTTCCGGGTTTGGGCCGGATCCACCACCCCTTTTCCGGATCCCCTCCTCCTTTCTTTCCTGTAAGCCGGGTTTGGGCTTCCTTTTGGGCTCGGGTTGGGGCCTTAAATCCGGGTAAGGGTTGGGCCAGTTGGGTTACATTATTTTATTGTTTTGTTACCACTATTTTACACATATGTGATATATTATATGATCACTTTTATTTATTTATTTTATTATTATTAATATTACTATTATGATGAATCTGACTTTATGAAATAAAATTATGAAAGTGTTTTATATTATGAAATTATTTAAAAGTAATATTATTTGGATTAAGTGTTTTTATGATGATTTGAATATGTTAAGTTGAGAAATTTGAAATGACTTAAATAAGTGATTTTGGAATTTTGGAAGTATTTAATAGAAGAAAATAGTTGGTGTTCATGATAATTATATTTGTTGATTTTATTGATGATAGATTATTTAAAAAGAGATTTGAAGTTCAAAATTATCTTTTAAGGATTTGTTGTTTGGAAAATCAAAACGCCGGAGTTATTTCTATATCATGATTTTGAGAAATTGACTTTAAGGATTTAAATGTTTAATGTCGGGATTCTTTGTCTTGGTTTGATGATGTTGGTTTTGAGAAGGAAGTTTGGAAATATGGTTGGTATGATTTTATCAATGGGTTTGATTGGAAGTAAATGATTTTGGTTGATGTTGATCGTATCGGAAAGGTTTTGGAAAACGATTTTTACTATCGATTGGTTTTGAGGATGTGAGAACTTGGGTTTCGTATGTATGAATATCGGTCCGGTAGCTTATGACAATGGCTTGATGATAGGTGTGTAATGCTTTTGGATTGCTTTGGACTTGCAATTGGGCCCTTGCTTGTGTCATCTTGCTGTTCTGCATTTTCAGGTAAGTATCCTACGGGACTTACTCAGTAACCTGGACCTCCTGCCTGATGTGCCATATGATGTGTAGGTGTTGCATATTAAAGCATGCCATGTAGTATCATGCTAGGATTGCATTGAACTGAGCATGTGGTTACTATGTGTGTTTGAATACAGAACGGCAGTTATCTGTGATAGTCCTAGAGTCTTTGCTAGGGTCATAGGGTATCCCAGCCCCATCGGGTTTGCCCTGAGTCAATCGAGTCGATATGAGCATGATATGATAGCCCAGCACCATCGAGCAAGCGATGAGATGATATGATGATGCCGTGGTTTGTGCACCACCACGAGAAAATTGTTATGCTATAGCACCAAACTGGCCAGTCTCTGCACTAACGGGAAGGGGTGCAGAGGTAGGAGAGGGATATGCCACTTGGCATTGTCTTGAGCCCTTTACAGTTTTTCCGCATATTATAACTGTCAAGGCATGCTTATGTGATTTAAATCTTGTACTGCATTAGTCATCCTTTATTTAGGTATAGGCATGTTTTGTGGCCTCAGCGTGGTCAGAGGACCCGCAAGCGATTACCGGGCCTCACTTCGTGGATAGTGTTAGGTACCGCTCTTGTTTGCTCCTTGCTTCTGTGACGGGGAATCTCTTGGCGAACCGAAGAATCCGGCTAATATTCTAACTTGATAAAATGGCAATCACCCACTATGTTTTGGTTTTAACCCAGCTCTGCCGTGGCACTTGTATCTAAACTTTGCTTCCGCTTTACTTTCATTTGAATTGAATTTCGCGACATAGTCTTAGGACAGGTTAATGATAGCCAACGACCCTTCGAGGTTTTTAGGGTTTGAAATCCCTCTTTCTACTAATCTTGAGATGAGATTGAAACCTCGACCCGTACCTGGATTGCAAGATCCGAACAAGGGGTTTTATCCCTTAAAACGTAACCCGGAAATCATAATTCCGGGCCGTTACACCTTACATTGCAATGCTCCCCCAAATGCAGATTAGAAGAACAATCGATTTATTCAAGCATAAAGCAGTGCCAGTGCTCGGGTTTATTACTATTGAAAAAAGTGATAGTAGTTTCGATCGCTTCTCTATATAGAAGTGACAAAATACTTTAATCACTAGTTGAAGCGCTACCCACCCCAAGCACTAATTTACAACATTAATAAAGAAAGACGGTGAAAACTACCCCAAACGCACATGCCAAATAAGAATTAATTCAAAATTTTACCGTAATCATAAAAACCCTTAACATCTGCTTTCGGGATAAAGATAGGAAAATCCTTTTGTAACTTGTAAGTCCTGGCATCTCATAAAACAAGCTAAAAAGACTAATATGCATTCCACACAAAGGAATAACGCCTTTCCCAAAGCAAGCGAAGAAGCAAACACCAGAGGTCATAACTTCCAACCGACTCTCAAGTTAAAAGGAGTCTGCATTGAACTACTATTTGTCGTGGTGTTAACTCAGAGGGAGGTCTCCTCTACTTCTTCTTCGATTTATTTGACACTGACTGGGTATATGCAGTACCCTAACCCAGTAAATAGGAAAACAAGAGGTACTCAACGGATTACCACACAGATATCTATTTCAACTAATATTGCCACAAGTGAAATATAGTAAAGTACATACCTTCAGCCACTCATTCAATGAAGCATTAGTTGAACGGGTCCCAACTTCCACCTTTGGAACCCTCTTAGATTTCTGTTGCTGAAATCCACAGAAGAAAAAGGTAAGAACAAAAAAGATTAGTCGTAGAGGATTAAACCATAAAATAATTTACTGCAACAAAAAAATTACAATGGCCACAATCTGAACCCAAAGCTTTCAAAAATAACAAGGGAGACTACCACATCTTTTCTATGTATACAAGCCCTTCAAGGAGAGATCTTAGAAATGAGGCATACAAAAGTCAAAGTAGGCAGGGGTCATTTGCTATAGCATAAGAATGCATAGAATCGATTAATTTTCAAATACCTTTGAAAAGTGTCGAATTAGACCAACAATCCACAATCCTAGAGCAACAAGAAATGAAATTCCAAGCGAGACCAGGAAAAGAGTCTCAACACTTACGACACCACTTGGCTCAACAACCTCAACGGTTCCATTGAAAAATGTGCTTTGATATGGTTGTTGTTCTATTTTATATACAATATGTCCAACAAGATCAAATGACCCAGGCTGCAGGAAAAAAAGAAGTTAGAAACTAGTAGCAAAAAGCAAAGCTTAATATCATAAGAAACAATGATCTAGAATGTACTAGTTACCTGCATGAATTTGCTGACTGCAAATATGTATGGAAATGTAGCTTGAGCTGAAGGTGGTAAAGATGCATGGTTAAACACCTAAAAATGAATACAACAATATGACTAACATCATGAGAGAGATAGAAATGAACAGAAGACATATTTCTACCAAACTATGTAATAGCCAAACAAGTTTATCCAGGAAGGATAGAGAGCAAGGCATTAACTCATATTTTTTTACATTTGGAGAAGTAATAGACTGAAAATAAATATTACGAAGGATATCTAACAGAGCATCCACTAACTATTGAAATGCAATCTCGATATAACTAGATTAGTTAAGTTTGAACTTAACAAGCTTCCTTAAATACAACAATTTAAGTTCAGCCCATAGCAAAATAAAAAATTGAGGGATATATATATATATATATATATATATATATATATATATATATATATATATATATATATATATATATATATATATATATATATATATATATATATATATATATCAATCTTGTTCATAAAGATGAGTAGTTAAGGCATGAATGTCAAAGAACTAGCAGAAATCAGTCATTCTATTGCCTAAACCTACCCATGGGCCAACAGTCATACCTAAAGGCACTACAACAAGGTGGCAAAATAGACCTCATCATCAGGATATATAGCATGAACTCATTAGGGAAGGGGTATTTGGAAAGCACATAATATGAGTCCTGAATCATCGGGTGAGGACAATTCTTCCCGTTAGGAATGAGGATGAATGGATTATACACCTTTAGGCCAAAAGTAATGCACATTATGTTCATCATTTTGAACGAGAATGTGCATCATTTTTGTCATTTGCATAAAATTTACACCATCCTCATTCTTGACGAATCCCTATGTGATAAATACCTTATATGTATTAGCATAATAGTATTCATACCCAAATGTTCTTTAATGTGCCAAAAAAGAAAAAAGTCACCTGTGCGGTTAGATTTTGGACCAACATCCGATGATCATAAGGAAGATGGACACTGGCCTTGATTGCAACAACATTCAAACTTTTATCCCCTGTGAATAAATTACGATGTAGGAAGTAAGGCAACCTCTGAAGGAATGAAACCAAAATATATGCATCTAATAAGATCTTGCCTTTTAGGTTCAACTATCACCTCTTAGATCAAAGCAAATAAAAAATTATCTAGAGGTGTTTAATTACATGACCATTACGTTCCTCCAATTATCAAGTCTTCTTCTTTTCGTCTAGCAAATAAGCTACACAAATCCCAATCCCACAACTTCTATTTTCTAACCATTGGCCATAATTTCTAGTGATTGAATAGTGCACAAGTTCTACCACATACCAAAAAAAAGTCAAACCACATCTTAAAACAGTTTAGGCCATATTTATCAAGAGATGCTAGGGATACTAGAAATACTAATATTTTATTCTTCTTTTTCTGCCACATCATCCTAGTATCTCTTTCCCACTTTTTCCACTTTATCAATAGCATCCTTAGCATCCCAAAATTCATCATTTCCTACCAATTCAATTTACAAATACACCCCTATCCAATAATTATTTTCATTCTCGATTATATTATTATATTTATTTTTTATTATTAAAATATTATTATTAAATTAATATTTTCATAAACTAAATATATATAATATAACCCAATATTTACTTTTTTTTGCCCACCAAAAAACAATACTTACTTTTTTAAAAGTCAAACTTCATTGATTAATTAAAAATACATTACACTAAAGATAAAACATTATTTAACAATTTTCAAATATTAAACAATTTTTTATTCCAAAAATATAAGATGACTTTTCAAATTTTAAATTATTACTACTTAAAGATAATTTTAAAAAAAAATTTTGGTATTATTACACATAATTGTATTTAAAAATATTTTTTTTAAAAATGATGAAACATATTCAAAATTGATGTTTATATGTAGAGAAAAATGAATCTAGTGTTTTAGTATTTTTTTATTTTATATTTTTAATAACGAAAATTATATATAAAATATGTATTTTGTTTCCACCCAGATCGCATCTCAACCCTCCAAGTGGCGCAATCACAGCCGCTCCCATCTTCCACCACTCCTATCGCGACAAGTGTCCCCCTAGCTCTGATTTGTGCCAGAAAATTCAGAATCCATGTGCTGCGTTTTGATATTGTTAAGACTTCAACGGTGTCGTTTTGGTATTATTTCTTCCAGAGAAAATAATTGTCGTCCAGATGAGCTGACACACTCGGATGAAATTACTCCTAGTATCGATACTCCCCTCCCCTAGTATCGATCTAGTATCCCTCACACCCCTTTCCTCTTTTTTTAATAATAAATCTCCTAGTATTCCTACTAGTTTTCTACCCGATAAACTTGTTCTTATAAATCTAGTGTTGTGAAAAGAGGGAATTACAATTACCATCATATTTGATGCCAACGAGGAGCTTTGTCTCTTCACCGGCGGACACTACTACAAAACGATATCCTACTTGAGTAATCAATACACTTTCAAGAAAGAACAAAATTGAGATATGCACTCAAGGAATTGAAACAAAATGGATTTTCATTTACTGATGGTGGATCACACTATCACAGAGAACGCAGCCAATTTAGGATACGGAGAACATACATTTGGCGATGTTATTGGGGAAGACGCAAATGGTTTCTACTCCCGTAGCCGGATCGAAACCCTCACGATAAAAAATCGGGGTTTCGACATTCTCATTGACAATCTCAAGATCTCTAGAGTCAACAGCGGTAGCGGCGCCCTCCTCCTGTGCCTCAGATTGACATCTAGCAACTATCAAACAAACAAGAATTTAGAAGGGGGATGGGAAGAAATGGATCAAAAAATGACTCCCTAGATAATAATCTGATCAAAATAGAGAGAGAAAATGCAGGAATGCAAAGAAAAAAGAGAACGAATGGTGCAAATCAGAGAGAGGTGGACCTTGGAAGAAGGGAGAAGCGAGGAGGAGTAGAGAGAGGAGGAAAACCCTAATCTCCATGATTGATCTGGGGGAAGAAAATGGGATAAATCTACAAATACACTGTCATACACCTCCAATTAAAATGTAACAGTTATCTTTAAAATATTTTTTTCCTGTAAAAACGTAAATTGAAAATTTTTAAACTATGTTGAAACATTTTAAAATTGTTTACAAATCTTTTCTTAATTTTTATTTAGTAACTGTATTTTGAATTATTTTTATTATGAAAATGATTTTTTCTTTCATCAACTTTACTAAAACATACTCCCAAGATATATTCCCAATTTTATAAAAGAAATTACATATATCAAAAGGATTTTTTTATTTAATTAATTTTTAATAAATTAAATTAATAGTAAATAACTTAATTTCAAAGATAATTCCCAACTTATATTATATATTATATGAAACTCCCTCTGTTCGGCAAAATGAATCATAACTATAATACTTACGTTTTATGGAATACTTGTATTTATATTTACCATTAATATAAAATGAATCGTAACCTATTTTTCTTTCAATTACATTCATCGATACCCATAATACTTATATTGATATTTATTATTAATATTAAATTAATCATAACCAAATAGTAGAAATTACAAATTAAATGAACCATTTTAATTAAATTCATGTAATTTTGATCAGTTAAGTTATACAGTATGATCATTCTTACATATACTAGGTAAGAAGGCCACTAGTACAAAAGTATTCGTTAATACCGATATTTTAAGACCGATTGTTTTAAACCGGTAATAATTTATCTCTCGGTTACCGGTTATTCTAAATAACCGGTATTAAATTACTTTTCAGAAAATTAAAACCGGTTTTTTAATTATACACCGGTATTAAAAATAGGCACATATAATTGTTAACGGTTATATAGAATAACCGGTTTTGTTTAAAAAAAAAAATGAAAGAAAAATATTGTATTACCTTTTGAAGATCGATCCCACATTCCCACTTGTACAGTACGTCTCTTTGCAGTTCGCCCCCTCTCTCACTAGTCTCTGCCGCTCGAGATCCTTCAAATCCCATCGACCCACTGCACGCACCTTCTTCTCGCTAGAGCATCGGTTTCTCTCTTCATCTCGTCGTCGGCGTCCCTCGCTCCATCCTTTCACCGGCACCTTCCTGCGCGCGACCTGCTGGTTTCTTCTCCTGCGCCCGCGAATCTCCCGCTCGTCTCCTCCTTCGCTTGAGCCGCTAGCTACTGTCGAAGCCCCTGTAACCCTTGAGTCATCGACATCTCTCCTGCAATGCCTGTAAGTTTAAATGTTTAATTGTTCTTTAATGTTGTGCTTCGATTTGGGATTTCTCCAACTCCAATTTTAGGGTTTTTTATAGATTTCCAATTTTAGGGTTTTTTTAAATAGATTTTGCAAATTTATGTTTGGAATAGATAGAATTTTAGGTTTTCTGACAGATTTTGCAAAATTTAGGCTCGTGTGGTATTAGGCAGTGAATTTTTTGATAGAATTTTATGTTTGGAACAATCAGTTTCAACAAGGACCTCCGTATGACTGTCAAGTACCTTTCCACTTAGCTTTACTCCAAAGATGTTCACTTTCTTATGGAGGTCATTCAGGTTCTGAACAAGAATCACTTTCTTTTTACCTCTATGTATTACCTGTATTGTAGAATTTTTAAGTCTGACTTGAATCTGTGTATGTATATGTAGAATGTTGAAGATAACGAGTATGAGGAAGGAGTCAAGCCATCTCTGGAGTTTCTGTTAACATCGAAGATATTACGGGGATTGGAGCCCCGATGACATTGCTGGTGTTCAATCTGTGTATGTATATTGTTTTGGAATTTTATTATGTTCGTCCTCTTTTGTTTTTGTCTATTAACATATCATGATTATATACAAATGTCACGTACAGTAGGAATTTGTGGTAAATGAAAGAATTTGAACAATATCATCAATCTTTTATTACAAAAATTTGGAATAATAATTCTTTTCCTTTTCCTTTTTTTTTGAAATAATAAGAACTTTTTCTTATTGACTTTCATTAATATGATCTCAAAGTTTTAGATGCCTTTTTTGGCTACACAACTAAGCATTTGATGACATGAAGAAATATAGTATAACACTTGTAATCAATCAATGTTTTTATTTGTAACGAGGGTTTGCTAGTTAACTCCCCCAAAAAAATGAAGACTTTGCTATTGATTTTATTTAGGAAGAGATGGTGTAAAGCTTTCTTTGTCATTCAGGTAAATTATGAAACCCAATTCTTTATATGTTTATGTATGAAGGCTTTGCTTCATTTACTTTCACATACATATTCATTCATGATGCAAAAAATTGACCTAGTTAATGCCTAGCTTGGACCAATGCTGTGACTAGGAAATGATGGCAGCATAAGGGAGATTGCTAAAACCACATTATGTGCTATACTATTATTCTAGTGTACCGTCATGGACTGGTAATGCTTCACTCACATATACTTTGTTTTCTTACCGGTATCCATTTGTCGTATATGAAGTTGCTTAAATAATTTATCAGAGCAGGTTCTATCCTTATCACCATGGTCCTTGTGCTTCTGATCGGAAGGATTCTAGTGATGTTGGTATAATGATCTTATTTATTTGAGTTTTTTTCTTGCCTTAGATTTTTGAACTGTAATTGGCTTCACCTAATCTGGAATCTTGCTTCTTATAGTTGTAGTTTTTTTTTTGCATTCCTTTTCCTTAGATTGCTTTTTGAGTAAATCCTTATACCCTTGCTTTAGAATCAAGTTGGTACCAACTTCAGGACCAAGTTATTTCCTTTGTTTTAGGACCAAACTAACATAAATTAGTTTGATTGGCAATTTGTACAACATCTCCGCTTTGCAAATTGATACCAACTACAACAATAAATTTTTTCCAATTCAGATATTTTCTTTACGTTCCCTCGAGTTTTAGCACAAGTCTCATTATATGTACTTGTTTGGAAACAGAGAAGGGGCATCCAGATGTTCCGTTTACGAGAGCCGGTCCTCTGCATCGGACGAATTTTGCAAAATAGAGCTCCTGGGGAGGATGATAAGGCATCCACTCGATGGCCTATATTACATCTGGTAATCTCAATACAACTTGGCTCTTTCACAGCTGTTAGCATATAATCTATCATTATGCATGTTCCTTGTCATAGGTTTTTTTGGTAAACCTACTTATACCTAAATGTTACAAAGACCTTGTTTCACCTTATTAAGTTAGAGGTATTGTATAAACATGATGTACCAAACAAACCCTAATACAAGAAATTAACTATAGCCTAATCGTGTAACTGATAGGGTGATAATGTAATGATATGGATCTCCTATAGGGCCAGTCAAATGTTTTATCAAGCACTTTTACACGCCTTTTATAAGCCCCTCAAATAATGCGTTTATGTACTTTGCATAAAAACGAATTAGAATCCTATATGATTCTCTAGTCGTGGAATCTAGAACTTTAACATAGATTAACTAGTGGCTTTATTCATTTACTACCTATGATTCAGATCATTTCTTTGTAAAAAGCTAATGACATCCCAAAGGGTTCCAACTAACACTACACATACCATTTGTGTAACTATGTACCAAGAACTCTTGTTCTAATAGTTAAGTCCTTGATGGCTTGGTGTAGTGATGTAAGTATATTCTGTACTGAAACATCCTTTATGAATTTCCAACATTGCATTTAGCTCACTCTAGTCTAACATGGGTATATTTAGATAAGAAGAAAATAATACCCCTAGACAAATGGTGCTTTGAGCTTGTTGTAATGGTTTTTTGCTCATTTTGCAGGCTTCTTTTGCTCATAATTATTTTTTGTGTCAATGTGTAGGTGAATATGGATTACTTGGCGGTTGACAATCATGTTAAAGTCTTTTGTAGAGAATGAAAGAAATAGTTTGTTATATATTGCAGAAGAACCTACCTAGGTGGAAGAATATCTTTTTGGATGATTTTGAAAGGTATTTTGTGGTTTAATTGGTTAATGTCTTTAATGTAGGTTGTATATACTGATATTTAAAATTTATTATGGATGAATTTTTTGTGATTATTGTGAGTGAATTTAAGTTGTTGGATAATGTGAATTCTATGGAGAGTTTATGGTTAATTGAATGATGTGCATTTTTTGGTTAATAGGGTGAAAGAGGACTATGTTTAGGTGAGACAATCAGAAAGGGATTGGTGTGCATCATGGGTAGTGAGAAAGGACTGGAGAACATTTAGAATATTAAAAAAAAATTAATACCGGTTATTTATATGTAACCGATGTAAGGAAAGTGAAGAAACACTACAATTTTTTTTTTTAAAAAAAACCTCATATTATTACCGGTTTTTAAAAAACAACCGGTGTTAATTTTTATGACCACAAATTAATACCGGTTTTTCTAAAATAACCGGTATCCGAGAAAATTAATACCGGTTACACAAAAAGAGGTATTAACCAAGTTAATACCGCCGTCGTTAATACCGGCCCAATAACCGGTATCCGGTTCACTAAATAACCGGTATTAATAGGCAATTCTGTACTAGTGGGCAGTGCTATGCACGGCTTCCGACATGTGGTAGCTCCATCTCGTTTTCTTCAAGTCATAACCAGTTATGATCTCATGGCATTCCGAGACAGAATATAGATCTTGAGATGTAATTCACTCTACTTGTCTACCATTGTCGCATGACTTCTCATGTGATAGCTCAATGCACGAAGCCTCTCAACTATTTTGCATAAAAAAAATTTATTTTCACTTGCTGGCTTGAGTAAATGGAGAGCACACCTTAAAGATAGAAAAATCAGATTTTCCTATAACCTTATCATGAATAAGCAAGCATGGGGAGGATTTGTTGGGCTGGATGGGGCAAGAATGCATCCCAGTTGATGATTGGGTTGATTGGGATGCACACAAAGTTATCTCAGTTGGTATTATTTGGAAATTAAGATTTTGGGTGTCATTCCCTAAGGAATTTCCCTTCTGGTTGTTCGTAAAAGTCCAAGGAAAGGACTTGGAGGGTGGGATTGAGGGAAAAAACACAACCTGATGGTTGGCTGGGAGCCAAAGAGAGTCGACAACACCAACAAGATCTTCGCCCAAAGCAGAAGGGACCGTTGAAAGACAACGAGGAGCATCAGTTGATGAACGAGACTCCAAAAATAGTGGTAATGCGTCGTCTTCAAAGTCACACCTCAAGAAAAATCACCATGAAGAAAAGGAACTCAGATGGGAGGGGACATGTTAATAGGAGAAATGTTGAGTTCTTAAATACAAATATAAAGATATATAAATGTAAACCGACTCCTAGCCTATGCAAATAATTACAAGACTTCCTCCCGTTGTAGTAGAAGGGTAGTCAGGATCAATCCACGAGGAGGCGTGTCAGCGGGATCCTAGTAGCATCAAAAATCTCACGTCTTACGTCGACCAGAAGCCTCGATCTCGACCTTGGTGCTCGATGTCGACCTCGGATGTCGCTCTTCTCTGCAACAGAAGACCTGCAGAGACAAAAACAAGCAGTCGATATCGACTAGGGAGGGTCGATATCGATGTTAGCAGACGGAATCGACTGGCTCAGAAGACTGCCAGTCGACACAGAAGGTCGATATCGACGTTGGGAGGTCGATATCGATATTCAGTATCTCAGCAAGGATGATCGTCGTCGACTCAGAAAACTGTCGACGAAACTCAGTGGTCGATTTCGACGTCTGTGGTCGATATCGATGTCTTCTCCTGCAAAGTTGTTAGTGATGAAGCGCCCCCAAGAAAATCTCATACGGGACCCACTTTTGGTGGGCCCCTGGGGATCTGGGCACGAGTTAAAGTTGGTGACATTACACGGGCTTACCTGACACACGAACATATTCGTTCGCTTCTTAACCTGGGCCGCGCTTTTACTTCTAATTCATAGAATTTAATTATGATCCCACCTATTTTCCTGGAAGTTCATCCATTTTTCTTATATCGTGAGGATTGTTACCTGTCCGCGGAGATTGAGCAGAGATGTTTAGTTCGTCGCGGAGATATTGGTTTCTTCCCTTTCTGAATCTCTTTTTCCTCTCAACTTCTCGTGGACCCTTTTTTTCCTCCCCTTTTTCTTCTGTTCACTTCCCTATTTATATGGCTCGGCCAGGACTCCTTTCTTTGACACGTGTCATCATTGGGCCGACACGTGTGATTGTTGTGGATGGTGGGCATGGCGGACATGTGTCATTACTTTATGTCCGCGTCTACCTTATATCCTGGCTCTCTTTGGGGACCATTTCTCTTATGTCCGCGTCCAATTCCTTGTTATTTCCGCGTGGTTTCATCACAGCTCCTCGGGTCGGGTTGAGTTCCAGGAGAGCTTAAGACGATTCGATTTTTCCCGCGGAAATACATCCCTTTTTTCTTTGAGTAGGGGATAATCCGCGTCCCACGTCTTTGAGAAGCCTTAATGGGCCGGTCAAGGGGTAACTTTGGGCCCGCCGAGGGTTTTCTACGGCCCATATGATTTCGGAGGGAACTGAAGAGTCGGTAATTTCCTTATAAATTACCCCGTTCCGTTTTTACTTTTTTCACTTCACATCTTTTGTTTGTTTGTGGCTTTCGCTTAGTTTCTCATCCTTCGGTGTTCCAGGTTGGTTTTCCGGCTGTTCTTCACTTTTCCGTTGAGTTTTCCGGTTGTTCTTCATTTCCGTTGAGTTTTCCGATTGTTCGTTCTTCATTTTCTAAGGTAACTTCAATTTCTATTCTTGGGTTCTTGATCTGTTCTTGCATGCCGCTTGTTTAAATATTATCATCTTTGTTAGAGAGTCTTTAGCTTAGTTTTCTCTTCCCTCCTCGTTTCCTTTTCTTGAATCTGTTTGGATCTTTCCCCCCCCTTTTTTTTTGTTTCTTTGGGGTTTTTTGATCTTTTTGGTCCGCGTTCGGGTTCCTTTTCAGATCAGCTTTCTAATTTCTTGAAGAATGGCTAACTTTGAGGGGAACCCGGACGTTCTGGACGAGTTCGAGAGGGAGGAAGGATGGAGAGGGGATCTTCCTTCGAACCCAGGAGAGGATATTCCCGCGGTCGTGTTGGATTCTTCGTCTACGTCTAGCGAGAGTTCATCCTCCGATTTAGGAAGTTCCTCTGACCCGTCTTCTTCCAGTATCTCTTCTCCAGACCGCGTGGGCCCTTTTGGCGATCCAATTAAGGTGAGGCGACGACGGAACAGGTCTGATCCTGATTATTATTCCTCTCCTTTTTTAACTTCTTCTTCTTCGAAGGGGGATGACGTTCATCCAAAGGATGTGGAGACTCAAGCTCCAACTGACGCGGATGTCTCTTTCAGTCCACATCCATCAACTAGCGGTCGGGAATCTGAGTTGTCCTGGGTTCCTTATGCGGAGTCCCCCATTGGCTTTGATGAGAAGTGTGCAAGAGTCCGTTCAAAGGATGTTCTCAGCGACCTCGACCTCCCGTCTTATTCCCTTGACGATTTGGGTTCTTGTTCCTTTAGGGGAGAGTTCTCTCTTCGCGACCCTCAACCCTGCCCTCCTGTTATTTCCGAGAGGGTTCGTCCGCGACGTTCTCCGGTTCAAGAGATACGAGGATGCGCAACGTTGCTTGATCTCCCAAGCGTTGAAGCTTTGGCCCGGATATTTCCATGGCCAGCGGGCGTGGAGTTGTGTCTTCCTTCGGAAGGCGGAGGGTGTTTAGACGCTTACGAAGATTGCTTGGTTGTTTACGCGGCGAGTTTATCCCAAGGATTTCGCTTGCCTCTTCACCCTCTGTTCATAGCTTTCCTGTCCGAGTACAATTTGAGCCCCGCACAAGTCGTTCCAAACTGTTGGATGTTTTTTGCCAGCTTTGTGATGCGCTGCAAGGATATCGGTGTGCTTCCCACGAAAGAATTGATGCTTAGCATTTTTTCTTTGAAGAAAGGGCCTCAAGATCCTAGGTTCTATCAGTGCAACTCCAGTTGTAGTTATATCGAGAGGCTTTCTAGCAAGCCGAACTGGAAGCATAAGTGGTTCTTGGTTCGCGACAAGGCTGGCGTTTGCCTTGAATTTAAAACTGTTCCCGGTTGGTTCAGCGCGGTCAAGAAGCCATGGGTCGCCCATTTAGATAAGTTTAAAGATTTCTTTGTTCATGAGCCAAAGTTACCATGGCGATCGATGGTTTCGGCTCTTCGCCTCGAGATGGCAGGGTTAAGTCTGCCTCATCCGCGATTAGGTGTTTGCCTTAGTCTTTTTCATTTTTATTTTTTGGAATTATTTTAACGTTTCATTCGTACCACTCGCAAGCTTTTATTTTTCTTCTTTTTGAAAAGGATTTGCGTGTTTTGTGAGCAGTTATTCATTCCTTGTCCCTTGCTTCTTTTTGCGCAGATCTGATGGATTTGAGTTCCCTAGCCGACCGCCACTCTGTTCAGGAAAGTGGAAAGGTGAGGAAGAAGAAGTCAGCTAAGCGTGCCCCCCGCCCGCCCGTCGCGCCTCAAGGAGTGGCAGTTGAGGACGCGGATAGAGCTAGCGAACCTGTGGTGGAAACCGAGGTTGCGGCTTCAGATGTCCGTGAGAAACGTCCCGCCCCTTCGGGTGGGGACACTTCTCGCCCCCAAAAGAAAAGGAAGGCTGGGGGCTCGTCTCGTGCCTCTGGTAGCGGGGAGGAGGAGGCACTTTTTCTCCAAGGGGATGATGCTTTGCCCGCTTTTCGCATCCCCGGCTTCGGGGTTGATGACTTAGTTCGTCTCCGTGGTTCAGAAAAGTTTGCGCGGAATGAACGATCATGGGTGCGGCGCTTGGAGTCGGATGACTTTTCTCTACAATTTGAGCGTGCGGGTGAGTGGGTAAGTTCGTGGGGGGAACCTTTGTAGGTTTAATTAGGTTTTTATTCAATTCTTGCTTCCTCTATTTTTACTTCTTTCTTGGTTCCTTTTAGGTTCGGAGTTTCCAGATTGATTCAGAGAGGCGGCTGGTGTCCCTTGAATCTGAGCTTTCTATGAAGGCCGCCGAGGTAAAAGCGTTGAGCCACAAGTTGAGGACGCTTGGTAATACCGTGGGGGACCCCACCTCAGTGGAGAAGTTTAAGAAGCGGGCCGTGGAACTTCACGAAAAGTTGCAGGCTGCTATTGAGGAGCTTTCTACTTTGAGGGAGCAGAATTCTACTTTGAGGGAGCAGAATTCCACACTGTCCTCTAAGCTTGACGCGGAACTTTCGAACTCGGATGCTCTGCGTCGTCAAGGGGAAGAATCTCGTCAATCCCCGGAACAGATGAAGAAAGAACTGGAGATACTTGAGGCACGTCTCAGAGAGCTTCAAGTGGAGCATTCCATTGTTGAAGAAGATCGCGTCCTGATGAAGCAGGAGTTGGAGAAGCTCCAGTCCCAGGCTCCTCAGGAGGTTGCACTCCGATGGATGGGATCCCCTGAAGGTCTTAAGTTCTTGACTTCTGAGTGGTTCAAAACCGAGGCGGGTATTTCCTTCCTTTCTTCAATAGCAAAGCCATGTCTTCGATCTCCTGAGGGTGTGGAGCTTTTAAAGGACAAGTGTTTTAGTTACTTTCGTAAAGGAATGTCTGCCGGTATTAATCAGAGCGTCGTCCGCTCGCGGGCTAACCCCGGCATTCCTTTGGAAAAGTTCGAGGCGAGCTTATCGGTCGCGGATTGGGGGTTAACCCCAGAAGAGATGGCAGGAGAGGAACTCTCGGACGAGGAAGGTACCGACGATGAAGAAGTGGACGTCGTTGCTTGACCCCTGAGGCTTTTAGGGGGAGAATTTTCTTGATTTTATCGGTCCTTTGTGGTCTTTGGCCAATTTTGTAATCAACTCTTGTGGTGATTAAACTATCTTTGTGCGTTTTTTATCAAACGAGGTTTCCTTCTGACCCACCCGCGAGGTTATGTTCTTGTGTATAATTACTCTTTTTTAGTAGACATCATGTTGGTTGGTTTAGCCACTTGCGTTGCGGTTGTTGAAAATTTCTCGCCACTTGTCTGCCATGCTTGAATGCTCTTGATTCGCGTCTTTAGTCCTTTATAATCAGGGTTCTTCCCTCTGATGGGGATTCATGGCGCCTGGGATTTCCAATCCTTGGGCGTTTTTCTGTACTCTGGGAAGCGTCGAACATCTTTCTTCACTCGTAGGGTTCTTCTGTAGTTTCGGTTTTCAAAATGTTTCTTTCCACCCTTTTTTCTTTAATTCCAATTATCTGACTTATATTTCTCTTTGACAGCCTCTCCCTAATTAATTTGAGGAGGAGTTCAGATCTCCCCCTCCGCGGAAAGTTTCCTTGACTTCTCATGTGATTAAGAATCTTCAGGTTGAGGTGGAAAGGGGATCGGATTGTCGCTTATACCTCCGTCGTGGCTGGGATAGATTCGTTACTCGACACGGCTTCGTTGTTGGGTCATCGATGACTTTCTTCTACGTAGGTCACGCTTGTTTTAAAGTTTGTCCGCGGCGTGATTTAGAATGTGCTGTAATCGGGGACTATGTTCCAGCTGTTTCTTCCAGCGACTCATGTTGAGCCGTTTATAAATTGGGAGAATCTGTCCGCTGTTCGAGTTTATTTCGCGAATAAAAGAGAGGGTCTTGCTTTTTAAAACTTTGGATCATGGAGATCCAATTTTATTATTTCATAACAGATAGCGTCATACGATTCCTAGGTTTTATTTAGTTAGAACGTTATTCCGTTCTTTTACACAGACCTTTTAAAAAGCATTGGGATCACAAAGCTGGTTGCCCTCGTGGTGGTTCTTTATCCGCGTCCCTCTACCCCGTTGTAATCACAATCAGGGTTTGCAACGTATACCTCGAAGGTCGAATCCCCCTGATACACGAAGATCAGAGCTACCCCAACGTTTATCCTGTTAGCTTCTACGAATCCGGACCATCCGTCGGTGAACCAATAGATTCCGTCTGCGTCCACCTCGACCTTGACTTCATGCTCGCGGTTGGACCGAGACCACAGATGCACCGAGCGATGCGCATCCTCCTCTAGGAGGACGTACATCAGTGGGAGGCGTAGGGTTTGAAGTTGTTCTTCTGTAATGATAACTCTGTAGAAGGCTTTTGGTGGGTTTTCGAACTCCATTTCCTTGTTCCATGTATGATAATCTTTGCCGGATCTCACGGGGGTCTTTATATTCGATCAAACATGCCGCGTGTTTCAGTTTGTCATCCTTTTCTTCTACGTGGTGTTCTTCAGGCCGCGTGTTTGTTTTAGGTCTGAGTTTTGCCAGGCCTTTGTTTTGTCTGTTATTCCTGGAGGTCAAGTCGTTTCGTTGAATTCACTTCCGCAGCTCTCGTGACTACTCTGTCGTCTTGGTCGGCGAGCTCGCACCTCTTTAATTTTTAGAGGAATCTTGCGCCAGATGGTAGTCATGCATGCTGCCTTTTTTAGGCTCTTATAGGGGGTATCCCCACTTTTTCTTTTTTCATTACTTTACAATCGTCTTCCCGATTCTCTGATGGCGTTCATGGCTGCCCCTGGATCGGGCAGGTGGGCTTTTTTTTCAGCCTATTGATCGTCTTATCCAGACATTCCGCTTGGTAAATTTTCTTTGGGAACACGTGTTTTAACATCATTTGTTCCTTGTTTTTTGACTTTTGTTTTCTTTCATTTCCAGCTCTTGCCCATGCGTTTCGAGGGTGAATTTGTGGGTGTTATCCCCGAACAAATATTCCTTTCATCCTACCTTTTATGCGATTTTCCGGTTTGTGTTCTCAAGGGTGATTATGGGATGTTTTGGCTTTGCCGCGGATGGAGAGATTTCATTGAATCTGACGGGCTTGTGGTTGGATCCTCCATGGTCTTTATCCACAAGGGGAATGCTCATTTCGAAGTTCAAATCATGGGTTTGGAGGATGGGGATGAGAACGTAGGTTATCCTTCTTCCGAGCCTGCTGACGTTTCAACCAACGGTTTCTATCCATGACTGGTTTTTCTCGCATTTCTCCTTTCCTTTTTTGTAAGCCGAGGTGGTTAGCTTTATTGGCATGTATTTCCTCTCGTTCGTGAATAAAAAATGATTATGCCCAAGATTCTTCTTGGTCTTTGTATGATTCAGACTTGTCTTTTCGGTTCACGGCTTTGGTCAGCCTAAGTCCTGTGGCAGTTTTGCTCTCTTTTCGAGGATTCTGAAAGATTCTTTCAAGAATATATTCTATTTTCTTCGCTTTGTGAGGCTATATATGAGAGCGACAAAGGCGTTTTCTCCCCTAGTGTCTTTTTGATTTTTTAATGGAGGCATCAAATGCGAACCCTTGGGCCTTTCATTTGGCCCTAGATTTTGAAGAGCAGCTGTTGGAACGTGTGAGTCGTGTTCTTCTTTTTCTTTCTTTTTCCTTGAGAAAATTTACTTCTTTTCTTCACGTTTTATTTGTTTCGTTGTTTCCCAGTCATTGCCTGCTTTCTTTGAGGACGAGATAGGCGTTGTCAATCCCACCCAAGTCTTTCTATCCCTGAACTCAACTGTGGATTTTCCGATCCAAGTAGTCAAAAAGGACTATGGGATCTTTTGGCTTGTCAATGGTTGGAGTGATTTCCTTGTGTCGCAAGGGCTAGGAATGGGGACTGTCATGGTACTTCGCCATCGTGGCGGTGTCTACTTCGACGTTCGTGTGCTTGATGAGGAATCCATTTGTGTGGAGAATGGTTGGGTCATGTCTCCTCCAAGGCCGGTTATTCTTCCGGACGCGTGAAATTTCTTTTGCAATTTGTTGTATCATGTGTTTGCGTTTTCCTTATTCTATGTGTGTGACGTGACTAAGGAGAGTGTTTGTTTTCTTTGTAACGTTTGATTGTGGTCGTACTCCTCTGAGTATTCAGACCTATGATCACGGTATTGAACCACGCTTGCGATTACTTTGATTTATGAAGAATCGCGTATCCTGGTTGGAGGTGAGACGCGGGAAAATTTTCGATGCTCATTGTTCTCACTCTTATTGAGTTTCCCTTGAGCAACCATGGGTCTTAGAAGAGGGATCGACACGGAGCGAGCTTTGGTGCTATTGATTCTTTAGCTTCATAAGTTCCAAATCCGAGACGCGTTGGTTTAAAGAAGTTAGGTCCAACGAAAGTGGGTTCGCCCAAGGCGATTAACCCATTAGAAACCCATAATGACCCTCGAAAACGTCAGGGCGTCAAAACCTAAAAAGTGAGTCTGCAAGGGTTGATGTGCCCGAGGATGGATAAAGCTGTTTTTCCTATGCTAACTGATTCCCCTTCTCGGGAAGGAAATTAATAAAGCTGTTTTTTCCTTCGCTGATCGATATTTCTTCCTCGGAAAGGAAATTAATAAAGTTGGGAGATTAATAAAGCTGTCTCTCTTTTACTGATCGCTCCTTCTTCTTCGAGGAACTTTGGGAAGCGACGTTTCGGAGAGGATACTCGGGTTTCGTGAATTAATAAAAAACTGGTCATGTGAGTGAACGGTGGTTCACAGTTTTTCTATAAGACTGGGGATCAAGGATCTCCTCAGGGCATACTCTCTATAAGGAAGCACATAAAACACAACAGTTTTGGGGAAAGCATGGCATCAGGTGGAGGCCGCTCGAGGGATTTTATTCGATTGATTCAGGACGCTTCTTTTTTACAAAGAACGGTAACACTTTTCTAAAAAACTCCCTTACTAAACGTTCCTGTCTTTATTTTTAACTAATCATTTTATCCATTCAAACACCAGCCCCTACCTGAGCATTTTGAAGAGGAATATGGTCTTTTTGGTGTTGAGAGAATCGTCCTAACCAACGGGCTAGGAAGGAGGGGAACGCGCATCTTGGTTGAAAGAGACGAAGCGGGGGCGCTCTGGCTCACGCAAGGATGGAAAGCGTTCACCCGGTCCAGGAATGTTCGCGTGGGAGGCGGTGTCGTATTCAAGTATCTGGGTGACGCGCGCTTCAGGGCCACTTACGTGCCTTCAGGGGAAAATTCTTCTGAAGATGAGGGTCATGATGGTTCCCCTTGAGAGGGGGGCGTTCCTTTCCGTGTGTTTAGATTATCAAGTGAAAGGAGGTCCTGTAATAAATAAGAGTGTTGAAACGAGAAATATCAAAATGACTGAGTGTCGGGGTTTCCTAAATCTTTTTGTCCATTAGCTTGTCTTTGAGAGATTAGGAGTCTCGATCAAGGGAGTGACACGGAGTGAGCTCCTGCGTCATTGACCTTCTCGCTTGTTGACTCGTCCTTGAGAGATCAGGAGTCTCGATCAAGGGAGTGACGCGGAGTGAGCTCCTGCGTCATTGATCTTTTCGCTTGTCGACTCGTCCTTGAGAGATCAGTAGTCTCGATCAAGGGAGTGACGCGGAGTGAGCTCCTGCGTCATTGATCTTTTCGTTTGTGGACTCGACCTTGAGAGATCGGGAGTCTCGATCAAGGGAGTGACGCGGAGTGAGCTCCTGCGTCATTGATCTTCTCGTTTGTTGACTCGACCTTGAGAGATCAGGAGTCTCGATCAAGGGAGTGACGCGGAGTGAGCTCCTGCGTCATTGATCTTCTCGTTTGTTGACTCGACCTTAAGAGATCAGTAGTCTCGATCAAGGGAGTAACGCGGAGTGAGCTCCTGCGTCATTGACCTTCTCGCTTGTTGACTCGTCCTTGAGAGATCAGGAGTCTCGATCAAGGGAGTGACGCGGAGTGAGCTCCTGCGTCATTGATCTTTTCGCTTGTCGACTCGTCCTTGAGAGATCAGTAGTCTCGATCAAGGGAGTGACGCGGAGTGAGCTCCTGCGTCATTGATCTTTTCGTTTGTTGACTCGACCTTGAGAGATCGGGAGTCTCGATCAAGGGAGTGACGCGGAGTGAGCTCCTGCGTCATTGATCTTCTCGTTTGTTGACTCGACCTTGAGAGATCAGGGGTCTCGATCAAGGGAGTGACGCGGAGTGAGCTCCTGTGTTATCGAGGTTAAAGGCCATTCTTAGTAATTTGTAGAAAACGCCCACTAACCGCTTATTTAACTACTTGCGGGGGCGATTATTAAATCCAAGGACAGTGTTCCAAGATTTACACAAAATATTTTTTCAGACAATTGGCGTTCCAAGTCTTGTTTAGGATTTCTCCTTTTTCATTCTTCAACTTGTAGGCGCCAGCTTGAATGATGTCGGCTATTACGTACGGGCCTTCCCAGTTGGCATCCAGCTTTCCTCCTGTCTGCATCAGTCGTAGAACTAGATCTCCCTTCTGGAATTGTCGTGGGCGGACTTTCCGGTCGTGGCACTTTGCAGCGCGTCTTTTGTATTCTTCTGTTTTCAAGGCGGCCATCATTCTTCGTTCCTCCCTCAGATGCATTTCCACTTCAAGCGCTTCTTCGTTGGTCTGTGAATTGAAACCGGATACACGTGCTGACGGAATCATCCGCTCGACCGGTATAACCGCATCAACACCATAGACCAGAGAAAAGGGCGTCTCCCCTGTTGGCGTCTTCGTGGAGGTTCTGTGAGACCAAAGCACTAAAGGAAGGAGCTCTGCCCATCTCCCCTTGGCCGTGTTTCCCAATTTCTTCCGTATACCTTCCAGGATTTGCCGATTGGTGACCTCTGCTTGTCCGTTTGTTTGAGGGTGCGCTACCGATGAGAATTTGAGATTGATTCTGAGATCCCTACAAAAACTTCGGATGGTTTCGCAGTCGAATTGGGGACCGTGATCGGTGATGATTGATTCCGGGACCCCGAAGCGGCAGATCAGGTTCTTCCATAAGAATTTTTTTACCTTTTCAGCCGTGATGAGTCCCATGGCTTCCGCCTCTACCCACTTGGTGAAGTAGTCCACGATCACAATCACGTATTTCAGCTGGCCAGGCGCGGTAGGGAATGGTCCCAAAATGTCCATCCCCCACAGGGAGAAAGGGCAGGCAGTATGAATCTCTTTCATAGTTTCCGCGGGTTGATGGATAGTATTTCCATATTTTTGGCATGCGTCACACTTCTTAACAAATTCCTAAGCATCTTGCTTCATTGTTGGCCAATAGTACCCTGTCCTTATGATCTTAGCTGCCAGTGCTCTCCAACCTTGGTGGTGCGCACATACACCAGAGTGTAGTTCCCGTACAATCATCATCCCTTCCTCTGTAGTAACACATGTCAGGTCTGGCTGCGTGAAACCTTTTTTGTACAGCCGTCCTTCGCGGACAGTGAATCTTGCTGCCCTCATCTTGATTTGCTTAGCCTCATGTTTCTCTGTGGGAAGAATCCCTTTTTCCAGATACTCTGCCACGGGTGTTCTCCAGTCGTTCTCTCCATTTGTTTCGACGAAGAAAACTTCTTTCATTAGCCCACGTCTTCCTTTCTTTTCGAACATGAATTCCGCACCGACCTCGGATGGCATTGCCGCGCCAACCCTTGCCAGAGCGTCTGCCTGCTGATTTTCTTCCCTCGGGACGGCCGTTATTTTGAAATTCAAGAAAGCCTTTCGCAAGGCCAGGACTTTTCTCAGATAGTCTGGCATTAAACCTGTTTTAGCTTCATAGTCCCCTCCTATCTGTCTCGCCAAGACCTCAGAGTCTGTATATGCGATCACACTCCTAGCCCCCCTTGACAGCGTTATTTCCAAACCCGCTATGAGGGCTTCATACTCAGCTTCGTTGTTCGTTGTCTGGAAGGCGAGCTTATAAGCGTAGTTTGCTACCTGTCCTTCAGGGGATACCAAAGCTATTCCTGCTCCACTTCCTGCTTGATTAACCGCCCCGTCGACTCTCAAAACCCAACTCCCTTCTTTGAACGATGCTTGTTCTTCAAAGCTTGTTTCACATATGAAATCTGCCAGTGTTTGTGCCAGCGCTGCCTTCCGCGGTTTATAGTCAACATGGAACTCCGACAATTCCACTGCCCACTTCGTCATACGTCCTGAGAGGCAAGGGGAGTGCAGAATTTGCCTCAAAGGAAGGTTGGTTAAGACCTGGACTGAGTGGTCCTGGAAGTAAGGCCGTAGTCTCCTTGCCGCGAACACTAAACACAGAATCATTTTCTCGATCGGTTCATATCTCGTCTCGGCATCTTGCAAGACCCAGCTTATGTAATAAATTGGGTATTTCTCTTCACGGGTGAGTACTGCACTGATGGTTGCACTCCTGACAGCTAAGTAGAGGTACAGGTTTTCGAGCCTTTCGGGTCGGTGTAAGGTTGGCAGCTTCGTCAGATAATCTTTCAAACCTTCGAATGCCTGTTGCAAGTCCGGTGTCCACTGAATTGGTCCTTTCTTCTTTAGCAGAGCGAAGAAAGGCAGAGATTTATCCGCGAGACAAGAGCAGAATCGGCTGAGATAGTTGACCGCGCCGTTGAGAGCTTGGACTTCTTTGATCGTTCGGGGTGGTTGCATCCCCTGAATTGCCGTGATCTTTTCAGGGTTAACATCAACACCGAAAACACATTTTTCCGCGTTCAAGTTTAACCCTCCGCGTCTCAGAGAATCGAAGGTCTCCTGCAGATCAGCGGCGTGATCCTCTGCTTTCAAGCTTTTCACCACGATATCATCTACGTAGATCGATACGTTTCTCCCGGCCTGAGCTCGAAAAATCTTGTCAACAGTTCTCTGGAACGTGGCCCCTGCATTCCTTAACCCGAACGGCATAACCTTGTAACAGAAAATTCCCTGATTGGTAATAAAGGTCGTGGCCTTCTTATCGAGGGGATCCATGCGGATCTGGTTATATCCTGAATAGGCGTCCAAGAAACTAAGGACAGCGTTCCCGGAAGTTGCATCGACCAGCTCGTCAATTGAGGGAAGGGGGTAACTATCTTTGGGACACGATTTGTTGAGGTCCGAAAAATCGACGCACATACGCCACTTCCCATTCGAATTTTTAACCAGAACCACGTTGGAGAGCCATTCGGAGTCTTCTACTTCCTCAATGAAACCGGCGTCCAGTAACTTTTCTGTTTCTTCTTTCGCCGCGAGAGCTTTTTCGGGCGCCATCTTTCTCTTCTTCTGAGCAATTGGCCTAGCATCATGTCTTATTCTGAGTGTGTGCAGGGCGATGGATGGGGGGGACCCCCAGTAGATCTTTCGGCGACCAGGAGAAAACGTCTCTCGACCTTGCAATTATGTCGAGGACCCGCTGTTTCTCTTTGGGCTCTAAAGCTTGCCCCATGTATATCCTCTCTCCCGGGTTGGAGAATGGGGAGTGGACCTGCCTCTCGTCAGCGGTTGGAATTTCTCGTGCTGCGGGTCTCACCTCCAACTTTGCTTCAGTACTTGTACTCCCTTGATTGGTTTCTTCTACGAGCTCCCTTTGCGAGTCTTCTACTCTTTTTTCAGTCGTGCTCGCGGCGTATACTTCAATCTGCATCACCTCTCTTTTCTTTCTGAGGGAGGTTAAATAACAGCTTCGGCTTTCTGGTTGTTGTCCACGGACCTCACCTACTTCTCCTCCTATTACCGGGAACTTGGCCAAAAAATGGTAGATAGAGACCACCATCTGAAATTTGTAGAGTGAAACTCTTCCTAGTAGGGCGTTGTAGACCGTTGGGACCCGCACAACAGTAAAAACTATGTTTTCCATCCTTCGTTTTGGAGCGGACCCGAGCACTACCGTCAGTTCTATGGTCCCTGCAACTGGTATTTCATCTCCGGAGAAAGCGACCAACGTCCCTGAATATGGCTTGAGTGCTGTTGCAGAGACTCCGAGTTGTAGAAAGGCTTCCCATGCGAGTATATCAACCGAGGATCCCGTGTCAATGAACACCCTTTTGACAGTCTTGGTTGCTATTTGAGCATGTATAACCAGCGGATCGGAGTGAGGCATCCTCACATCCTCCGCATCTCCTGCCGTAAATGCTATCTCCGCGTGCGGAGTGTGAGCAATTCGTCTGCTTTCCGCGGAAGGTGGTTGTTTTCCTTCTCGCTCATAATTTCTCCTTTCCTGGTTGCTAGCTCCCGACAGAGAGGGTCCTCCGGCTAGGGTGTCGATGCATCCTTCGGGTTCCGGAATACGCTCGACCGCGGACCTCAATCTTCCGTCTTGCCCGCGAGGGGCCTGATTTACTGACCCTTGTGGGGGCGGAGGTCCGTTATGACGTCCTCTTCGCCATCGTCGTCCTCGGCCTCTCCCTCGATACGGCTGTGGTGCTTCCTCACGCTCTCTGTATCGGTCAGGATCTCTATTTTGAGGACAAGGATATTCCCCTCCCTGCATGTGACGCTCTACCAGGTGCCGATCGTCCCTTCTATTCTGGTGGTGTTCCCGAGGTCGGTTCTCTCGATCATGATAGTCCTCCCTCCGTGGTTGATAGCTTCTGGGGCGGTCGTCTCCTTCTCTTCGATCGTTTCTTTGGTAACGATGTTCTCCTCTCCTGTCTGAATTGAAGTGGACTTCATCATTCTGTTGGCGATGCCCCGCGGATGGTTGTTTGGGAGGTTTCGCCGCCCCTTTATCTTTTCTGAATTTTCCTGCCAGTTTGCTGAAAAAGCCTTGATGTCCGCCGTTGGCTCTTGAACTTGACGCGGCTGCTTCTTCTGCATCTATCTGTCGAGACACCAGGTCTCTTAACTGATCATAGCTTCTGGGTTTCTTTCTGAACAGGTAAGTTTTGAAGTCACCCTCCGCCAGATTGCCCATGAGAATGATAGTCGCGGATTCATGATTGAAATTTGGGATTTGGACGACCACACTGGTGAACCGGGCGAAGAAGTGACCCAGGGTTTCATCCCCTCCCTGCTTGATGGAGTTCAAATCTAGCATGGTTTTCTTTCTTGACCGTGCGCTTCTGAAGTGAGATTGGAAGATTCGGTTCAAGTCAGAGAAACTACTAACCGAACCCTTCGGTAAGTTGGTGAACCAGGTTAAGGCGATCTTGGTGAGGGTCGACGGGAATGTCCGACATAACATGGCATCATTGTATTCGTTGATCCCCATTGCCATCATGAAATGGCACATATGATCTTCTGGATCCGTCGTTCCATCGTATTTCATGAGATTCACATCCCTCCATCGTTTGGGAACCGGCGCTCGGCAAATATCTTGAGTAAAAACGGAGGGAAGAGTGTCTGGGACGTCCACTTTCATTTGTGTTGAGCCGGACTTGGTGGAAGTCGACACGTCTGTCGAATGCTCTCCTCGTCGATGTTTGCTCGGTCGTGCATTGACTCTTTGCGCGTCCTGATGCAGGGGATGGAATCCATATCCTGATGCGCCCGGTGCTAGGTCCTCATACAGATTCAAATTGGTTGTTTCCGCCGCGTCTGGATGTCCACGCATGTCATGGGGCTGGTTGCGAGTCCAGGGCTGGCTTCGATATATGTTCTCATAATCATGATAATGTCGCGGCTCATTTACCGGCTGGTGCTGGGGTTGTGGCCCTGATGCCGGTTGATAATAATATTGTGTCGCGGGGTCCGGCTGATAATAAGGTTGAGGCTCGGGAACTTGCGGGAAGTAATAATGCGGTTCTTGCTGCATCGCATGTGGCACGTACACAGGCGGTATGTATTCGGGCACGTATGTCGGGAAATAAGGGGTCACGAATGGTGATGCCCACATGCTATGTTGTTCTCCTGATTGCAGCACGGATGGATTGTACGTGCTGGTGGCCTCTTGTTCTGGTATCATGCTTTGGCTCATTTCATCCGAGTCTTCGTTGTGGTACATAAATCCTGTTCAACCTGTACCACTTACAGTTTTGTTAGTTAAAGCGTTTGACAGGGTGTTTGTTATCTTATGCTTTTAGTCAATCATCCTCTTACTTCCCCATCTTGTGGGGGGTTTTCCAAGAGGCCCGCGCGTCCCTGGTAAATTAGAAGGCTGTCTAGTCGGGACCGCGGGTAGGCGACGTTTTTGACTTTAGAGCACGCGTAGGTTTTTTTTTTTTTAACCCAAAATTGAACCCCTCAGGGTGAGTGGGTTCCCACAGACGGCGCCAGTGATGAAGCGCCCCCAAGAAAATCTCATGCGGGACCCACTTTTGGTGGGCCCCTGGGGATCTGGGCACGAGTTAAAGTTGGTGACATTACACGGGCTTACCTGACACACGAACATATTCGTTCGCTTCTTAACCTGGGCCGTGCTTTTACTTCTAATTCATAGAATTTAATTATGATCCCACCTATTTTCCTGGAAGTTCATCCATTTTTCTTATATCGTGAGGATTGTTACCTGTCCGCGGAGATTGAGCAGAGATGTTTAGTTCGTCGCGGAGATATTGGTTTCTTCCCTTTCTGAATCTCTTTTTCCTCTCAACTTCTCGTGGACCCTTTTTTTCCTCCCCTTTTTCTTCTGTTCACTTCCCTATTTATATGGCTCGGTCAGGACTCCTTTCTTTGACACGTGTCATCATTGGGCCGACACGTGTGATTGTTGTGGATGGTGGGCATGGCGGACATGTGTCATTACTTTATGTCCGCGTCTACCTTATATCCTGGCTCTCTTTGGGGACCATTTCTCTTATGTCCGCGTCCAATTCCTTGTTATTTCCGCGTGGTTTCATCAGTTAGCTTTTTGTCGGCAAAGAAAGGCCGAAGACTTAAGGATGAATGAGGATGCGATGAACAGAAATAAAGACAGTGGTTTTGATGAATTAACTTATATAAAAAGCAACTCCTATGATTAGGGTTTACCACAACGTTAACCAATGCATGCGATAAGGTAAATAAGACGGACAATTGCGCTATTTCACCCGAGGGACGAGCTTTCGTTGTACAGCAACTCTTAGGATTACTCTTGCAAATAAACCTAATTGTCTCTACCAATTTTATTGTTTATAACCCAAGTTGTTAGCATGAATCCCTTTTCTTTCGATTAGGACTAAACATAGAATCGTAGGAGATGATATAGACACAACAATATCAACATCTAACACTTACCTCAGGCACGCATGGCTAACGTCGGGCTCACCCCGACCCTAAGAGCTTTGGGGGACTACTCGCTTCTCATCATGGAACTCATCTTTGATTGAAAGAAATAAACTTGCATTAAACTATAAATTCTGAAGCTTTACAACTCAACGTCGGCTTTCGCAAATGCCAAACCTTAAAACTTCTCTCTAACTCTATTGCTATTGACTGTGTGTCTGTGGATGTATTGATGGATGATTGAATGCCAGCCCCCTAGAGCTTTATTTATAGGCTACTAATCCTTGCCATCCAAGGATTGTAACTTCTATCTAAACTATGAACTCTATCCAAACAATTAGGATAGGTCTTTTATTTTGATCAAATTCTACTAACTTGATAAAACTTAAAGGTAAAAATAAACCTCAGCTACTATATATCTATAGTTACAAGATAATTCGTGTATTTGAGGATAGAATTCATAATCCGAGTCTCGAAATCGTGTCTATCTTTTGTCGAGGTGTGGTCGATATCGACCAGTAAGTTGATATCGATGTCTGTGTTTCTGCTCGACTTGTCCATCTCTACTCGATGTCTATGTTGAGTTCGATATCGATGTCAGGTGATCGATATCGAGTGCCTTCTTGGTTGGTCTGTGTGGTCTATCTCGACACTCAGAAGGTGTGTTGACAACTATGGTCGATATCGATGTTGATGGTCGATATCGACCTCTGCTCAGCTTCACTTGGCTCCTTCATTTTGACTCTGATTTCAATCCAATTCCTGCATATTCAAACCAAAACTTGTGCAGACTCTACCTTATGCACGTTAGCTCATTCTACACAAATTCCTCTTGTTTTCAACCTTTGTTTGAGGAATCGAATGAAATATGAAGTCAAAACTTGCGAATAAAATAGGTACAAATATGTACATCAAAATACCCCATACTTAGACTTGTTTGTCCTCAAGCAATAACCAAGCAATAACCAATACCTACAACACACCCTCCAAGTCTTCGCCCTTGTCAAAAGCTACATCATAAGCGGTAGCAAAGCAAAGCAAGTGAATTTAACGTCATAGCATATATTTAGGCGATCCATAGGCATATGCAATTTTTTATCCAACCTCACAGGGATAATGTGTTTGCACTCAACTCTCATGTGTTTAGGCTATGAAGTTCAACTCTCAACTCAATTCCATACACAATCTCATAAACATTGCAATTTATAAAAATCCACTTCGCAACCAATTATGAAAATGCAATAAGAACCATCAGGAGGACTTTCGCTCAATGGAAGACTTCAAAGAAGACTCCATTCGGCGGGGTTGTAATGGGGCTTGGTAAGGAATAAAAGGTATGGAATTATTTGGTTATGTGGTGCTTATATAATTCGGAAATCAAGACTTCTAAATCTCAACACTTGCAATATCCAAACCATAACTCTTCAATGTTGCACTTTCCAAGCTCAATCTCCCATAATGCTCTTTCCCAACTCATCTTTCCATAATATGCTCTAAAGATGCACTAAAAAATGTAAACCATACTATCAACCCTTCTTTCAAACTCTAGTATGCCTCTCAAAAATATTACACTTGTATGAAAACAAATAAAGGACTTAAGGACTTTGGCTCATGCACTATATATACATATATCTCTCCTTTTTTCTCTTTTTTTTTTCGGAATTTTTTTTTGACGAAAATAATAAATAAAACACGTGCATTTAAATAGTGAGCTAAAAATCCTTTTACAAAATATGACAAGATGTAAATATGCACCAACCCATAATTTCCTTGCTCAAAACTGGACAATATGCACTTTTCTTTCCACAAGGCATTAGTCCAGCCAATCTAAGTCTCAATTCCCAAATGGGGTCAGACTCAATTTGGCTAGGGATAATTTTGTGGAGTTTGCAATTTCAGGCTCAGGCTAATTTTCTGGCTTCAAGAAGAGATAACGCAGGGTAGGTAAAGAGAGGATAAAATGGCTTAAAAGATGCCTCCATCATTTAATTCTCGTAAACATAGACATATTTATGTATTGGCTTTGAATAACTATCACAACATTTAGAGATGCATAGGAAGAGTAAATTCACTCAAGAAAGCGGAGGGATTTTTGATGTTCTCCCTATAGGCCAAAATTCTCACAAGGACAATTTTTGTTGGATTTGCTTTTTAGCCTAGGATCATATGTGCTCAATTTCATCACAAGTTCACAATCTACATAAAAATATGAAGGACTTAGGCTAAACCATCCAAATATGCCATAGGATTTACATGATCAAGTCAGCTATTGAGTTTTCATCATAGGACATCTAAGTAGGGTTTAAAAATAAACTTAAGAATAAACATGCATTTTTTTTTTTGTATTTTTGACATTTTTTTTTGGATTTTTTTTTGACATTTTATAAAAGTAAAACTAAAAATTTAAACATGCATGCAATGCGAAGAAGAAAACCAAGTTATGACCATAAGACATGTTTTTCCCCCACCCCATACTTAAAATATACAGTGTCCCCACTGTATTAAAAAGAAGAACAGGGGTAGAGAGAAACTCACAGCGCAACCTGCAGATTCAGGTTGATTTCTAGATTAGGTCGATGTCAGAAGTCGATATCTATGTCAATGGTCGATGTCGACTGCATCTGTCGAAGTCGAGGAAGAAGGTGAAGTCGAGGGTTGCCAGGTGATGGTCGATATCAATGATTATGGTCGATATCGACCTCTGCTTTTCGCTCCTGAGTCCTCGATGTCGACTCTAGGAGATGGCTTGACCCTGGGGGGTCGATTTCGACTGGCCTGATCGATTTCGATTGCCTCTGCAGAAGCTTCTTTTCTTCTTCGTCGTTTCTTTTTGCTTAGAAACCTGAAATCTTTGTTAGAAGTATAGATAAAGCCACGAATTATCTCAGTTTTAAAAGTTTAAAAAGCCAAAAGTCAAAATCCTAAAAACCATCTATGAAAGAAAATCAAGTTTTATCTACAAGCTCTAGAGTTTTGAGTTGCTAGGCCGACTTCTCCTTCAATTCTTCACGAGCCTTTTATGTAGGGACCCTTAGAGCTCAAGCCTTCTCTCCTGGATCATCTAGGTCCTTTTGGTAGAATCTAAGTTCGGCGACCAAGGCTTCTTTGTTTTTAGGTTCTTCTTTGGGCGCTTTCCTTCTCTTTCTTGACCTAACTTTAGCAATATAGGCAAACCATAGAGCTTTGACCCTCTCATTAGTTGAATTATCAATAATTGGCTTAATTGATTTATCAATAAGGGACAGAGGGGGGTTAGGAGTCATACCTGGGCTTACCTGTTTGGGCCCGAAATAGAAATCTTTGGGCTGAGGGGTGGTCGATTTCGACCAAGGTGGGTCAATTTCGATGCTTTTAGTCGATATCGACATGTGGGGGTCGATATCGACCTCTGTGACCCCATACTTAAGCTCCTGGCAATAATCTGGCATACTCGATTTCGACCAGGGGGGTCGATTTCGATGTTTTTAGTCGATATCGACTGGTTCCAGTCGATGTCGACCCTGCTTGCTGTTTCCGTCCTCGCCAACAAAAATTTTCTAAGCTTTTCCTTAGCCGGCGAGAGGATAACTTGCTCCAGATGCTTCGTTTCGCTCATGGTTGGGTTGAAAGAGAATTCTATCACTTCGTTCCCTATAGTAAAGGTTAGTAATCCTTGACGTACATTGATATTGGCATCAGTAGTAGCTAAGAAAGGCCTACCAAGGATAATAGGTACTATAGGATCTTCAGGCATCTCCGATACAATGAAATCAGTAGGCACAAAGAACTTACCTACCTTTACCGGAACGTCATCAACTATACATGTGGGCCTGACGAATGAGTTGTCGGTCATATAGAGTTTCATGTCCACAGGTTCAAGTGCGCCAATGTTCACCTTTTGCCAAATAAAAAGAGGCATAAGACTTACGCTTGCCCCTAGGTCACATAGGGCCTTGTAGCGATGTTGGCCAAGTCCCACGGTGATTGCAAACTTTCTTGGATCACTCCTCTTCTCAGGGAAGTTCATCTTTGAGCACTCCTCTGCGATCTCTGCTATGGATCTCTTCTTGCTAAGGATGTCTTTCAGGAATCGAACATAGGCGGGCATCTCGCTTAGGGCTTCTATAAGAGGAATGCTAACGTTAAGACCTTGAAGAATCTTTACAAAGCGCCTAAACTTACCTTTGGTGGGGTCCTCCAATGCCTTGGATGGGAAGGGCAACGTCTTCTTTGGCGGAGGGGCCAAAACGGTGGTCGGAGGGGCCTGCTAGACATCGATGGCGATTGGGTTCTGGTCGATTTCGACTGGGATGGTCGATGTCGACCTCTGTTGGGGCTCTAGAGGCTCTGCAGTGGCATCGACGTCGACCAGTGGGTCGACCTGGTGGTCGATATCGACCTCTGGCTCGACATCGATTGGCCTGTCGATGTCGACTGGATCTGCTGCCTTCTCCTCCGCTTCCGTTCGTGGCTTTTGTACTTTGTTGCCACTCCTTAGTTGCATGGCTGCGATGTGCCCCGTCTCGGATTGCCCTTTAGGATTTGTTGTGGGTTGCCCAGGGAACGTTCCGGACAGTCTAGGGATTTGTGCCGCCAATTGACCCAGTTGGGTCTCTAAATTCTTTTTGCATATATCCATCTCCCCAATCCTTGTGGTAAGGTGATTGAGTTGAGAATGGATTGCATTATTGGATTGATCATTCTTAGCCTGATTCCGCCTGATTTCATCCAGCACAAGTTGTAGATCATCCTTCCGTTGGTCCCTCTCCGGGTGCCCAGGAGCTCTATAAGGCGGGGGGTCCCTAGGGTTAACCGGGTTCCTTTGTGGTTGATGGAACCTTTAGTCTCCCCAATATTGGTGATTGGGACCCCTCATGTAGCGCGCCTCCTGGTGAGTCTCCGCTAGTTGTACTTGTTCAGCGTGCCGCTGCGATCTGCATTCAATGCAATCTTGGTTCGCTGAAAGGAATCTTACTTGCTTTTGGAGCTTTCTAAGTTGATCTATATGGAATTGCTCCTTCACGTCCGGATCGATTACCTTGGAGGGTTCATATAAGGGCATAGATGGGGCAGGCCTCGACGATGATGATGTGTCGGAAGCCTCAGGAGTTCCATATGTGTTTTCGAACTCCACCAACCTCTTTATGGTCTCCCAAGCCTCTTGTGGAGCGAGTTCAAGGTAGCCATAGGAGGTGTAAGTGTTGATCCTCTCCTTGGTTGCAGCATCAAGAGTATTGTAGATAATCTCCTGAATTACGTATGGTGGTTGGCCATGCGTCGGGCATGATCGTAGTAGGTCCTTTAACCTTTCCCAAACAGTCGCCAGAGCCTCACCAGGCTTTTGTTTGAAAGCCGTGATTTTCTGTCGGATCAACGCCGTCTTAGAAGGAGGGAAGAACTTGTTGAGGAACGCGTCCTTGACTTTATTCCAGGTGCGGAGCGATCTTGGGGCTAAGCTCTCCAACCACTGCAATGCTTTTCCTGTAAGGGACCAACGAAAAGCTTTTAGTTGGACATATTCAAGACTCTGTCCATCAGCAATAGTATCACAAAGGTCTAAGAAAGTTGATATATGTGTCATAGGGCATTCATTAGGTTTTCCTTCATATTGATGCCTTCTTATTTCAGTAAGGAAGTTAGGTTTAATTTCAAAATTAGAGGCAGGGATAAGAATCGCCGATTCAGGCACTGTGAGCGCGGGGTGCATATATTGCTTGGCATTCCGAGGGAGGGCATTGATTTGGGCTTCTATTTGCCTCCGACCTTCCTCCTCCCTATCTGCACGCTCCTTAAGTGCCGCCTCTCTAGTCGTTAAGTCCTCAACCTGCTTCCTTAGTTGCTCAATTAGTTCAGCCTGGTTTGCATTGTCTGCCATGTTTCTCTGAGCTTAGGCTCTTAGGTGGAAATAGCACTAAGGGTCGTCTACTCCTTCAAATTCAGGTGGGCGATCAGCGCGTCTCATACACCTGCAAGGCCAAACTAGATAGGAACGTGAGATAGACTACTAGGGCGCGATTGATTGCCTCCCCGGCAACGACGCCAATTTGTTAATAGGCGGAATGTCGAGTTCTTAAATACAAATATAAAGATATATAAATGTAAACCGACTCCTAGCCTATGCAAATAATTACAAGACTTCCTCCCGTTGTAGTAGAAGGGTAGTTAGGATCGATCTTCGCGGAGGCGTGTCAGTGGGATCCTAGTAGCGTCAGAAATCTCATGTCTTACGTCGACCAGAAGCCTCGATCTCGACCTTGGTGCTCGATGTCGACCTCGGCTATCGCTCTTCTCTGCAACAGAAGACCGACAGAGACAAAACCAAGCAGTCGATATCGACTAGGGAGGGTCGATATCGATGTTAACAGACGGAATCGACTGGCTTAGAAGACTGCCAGTCGACACAGAAGGTCGATATCGACGTTGGGAGGTCGATATCGATGTTCAGTAACTCAGCAAGGATGATCGTCGTCGACTCAGAAAACTGTCGACGAAACTCAGTGGTCGATATCGACGTCTGTGGTCGATATCGATGTCTTCTCCTGCAAAGTTGTTAGCTTTTTTGTCGGCAAAGAAAGACCGAAGACTTAAGGATGAATGAGGATGCGATGAACTGAAATAAAGACAGTGGTTTCGATGAATTAACTTATATAAAAAGCAAATCCTAGGATTAGGGTTTACCACAACGTTAACCAATGCATGCGATAAGGTAAATAAGACGGACAATTGCGGTATTTCACCCGAGGGACGAGCTTTCACTGTACTCCAACTCTTAGGATTACTCTTGCAAATAAACCTAATTGTCTCTACCAATTTTATTGTTTATAACTCAACTTATTAGCATGAATCCCTTTTCTTTCGATTAGGACTAAACATAGAATCGTAGGAGATGATATAGACACAACAATATCAACATCTAACACTTACCTCAGGCACGCATGGTTAACGTCGGGCTCACCCCGACCCTAAGAGCTTTCGGGGACTACTCGCTTCTCATCATGGAACTCATCTTTGATTGAAAGAAATAAACTTGCATTAAACTATAAATTCCGAAGCTTTACAACTAAACTTCGGCTTTCGCAAACGCCAAACCTTAAAACTTCTCTCTAACTCTATTGCTATTGACTGTGTGTATGTGGATGTGTTGATGGATGATTGAATGCCAGCCCCCTAGAGCTTTATTTATAGGCTACTAATCCTTCCCATCTAAGGATTGTAACTTCTATCTAAACTATGAACTCTATCCAAACAATTAGGATAGGTCTTTTATTTTGATCAAATTCTACTAACTTGATAAAACTTAAAGGTAAAAATAAACCTCAGCTGCTATATATCTATAGTTACAAGATAATTCGTGTTTTTGAGGATAGAATTCATAATCCGAGTCTCGAAATCGTGTCTATCTTTTGTCGAGGTGTGGTCAATATCGACCAGTAAGGTCGATATCGATGTCTGTGTTTCTGCTCGACTTGTCCATCTCTACTCGATGTCTATGTTGAGGTTGATATCGATGTCAGATGATCGATATCGAGTGCCTTCTTTGTTGGTTTGTGTGGTCTATCTCGACACTCAGAAGGTGTGTCGACAACTATGGTCGATATCGATGTTGATGGTCGATATCGACCTCTGCTCAGCTTCACTTGGCTTCTTCATTTTGACTCTGATTTCAATCCAATTCCTGCATATTCAAACCAAAACTTGTGCAGACTCTACCTTATGCACGTTAGCTCATTCTACACAAATTCCTCTTGTTTTCAACCTTTGTTTGAGGAATCGAATGAAATATGAAGACAAAACTTGCGAATAAAATAGGTACAAATATGTACATCAGGACATCGGGGGTACATCGATCTCCATAAATCTTTTCATCGCCCCACGGAGGAAGAAGCTCTAGAGGCGATGGACAACAGAGAGCTTGCAGATCTTCATCTTCTTTTTTCGATTTTTGTATCCTCGTACCTTCACCCTGAATGTCCCGAGGCTGGAAGCCTTAGACCAAGAAAAGGCGAGTGTTGTGTTGCGTTTTTATGGCCATCGAACACCACATCGGTGCATGAAAGCACCCATACGGAGATGGGAACTCCAAACTTGTAGATGAAGCAGAGAATTTCTTGAACTTAACTCAGGAGAGAGAGTGCTAGGGTTAAGGAGAAGATCATGGATTCTTGATTTTTGAGGTTGATATGAGTAGAATCTCTCCATTAGGAGAAAGAATTGAAACTGTTGTAAAGATCTCAAGAGAAAGTCGAAGATTTAGGCAAGGATTTATGGAAACGATCGATGCGAGGGCTCGAAAATTGGGGGCACGTGGTTGTTTCTGTTCTGCGCATTCATTTTTGGGTTGTGTTTCTCAACTCTTACCATCTTTGTTTTAAATACAACAGGTTGGACCTGGATTTTGATATATATATATATATATATATATATATATATATATATATATATATAGACACACACGCACAAACAGATATACACACACCTATTCTCTAATTTCACGCAGAGGATTTGAGATCAATTACATGGTCTATCACCTCGTCAGACAGACAAAATCGAATGATCGACACCGCCTTTTCCAGCATCTCCTCCCAATCTTCATCTTTCACCGTCTCAGGCTTTGTCTCCTTCAACACCTTTAATATTCCTTGTCGAGTTAGCATATCCTTCACCCGTCATTGCCAAAGACTGAAATTTCCAATGCCATCGAAACGAGGAACCTTAAATTTCACACCGGATGTCATCGTCTAACCTGGCGCCCTGATACCAATTGTTGTGAATTTCCATGAGTGAATATCATTAAAGAGAAAGAGATTGAAAGAATAGGACACATAGGATTTCCATGTTTTGGTAAGAACCGCGCAGAACACCATGCAGAGTAAAACCTCTCTACAACTAAGGTTTCTTATTATTGTGATGCTTTCATGGATACCATAATTCCAATCCTACAGGCCTCTGTTTATAAATCTACCTTATCTATAACATGTTGTTGATAAACCATCCATAATAATCCTTCCATAGAAAAATATCTTTTATAGATAAGACTTTGTAAAAATAAATCTAGATAATTAATTGTTTAAAAAAAGGTTAATAAAAAATTTCATTCTTGATCATCCATATTCCTCAACATGTCTTAGCTAGAGTAGTTTTCTGTTGTTTTGGTTGATTTTAAGAAAATTTATGTTATAACTTGCTTTATACTCTTTCTTGTTGTGTTTATTCTTCTAATTATATATTATACGTAGTATTTTCTTATCAATCATGAGTCGGATTGCTTGTATTTTGTGAATACATGTTCTATGTTTTCATCTATTTGATTACGTAAGACATATGCTAGCAGTAGTGCCACTCCCTTTTCCATTAATATATTTTTCGTTAGTGTATAATTCATTTTACATGATTAGGGTTGATATTCAGGCCGAGTAGCTCGAGCTCGGCTCGGGCTCAACTCGGTAAAACTCGATCCGAGCTTGTTCGAATTTAAAAATGAGCCGAGTTCGAGCTTGAAGTCAAGCTCGTCACGAGCCCGAGCCGAGCTCGAGCTTACTCGTTTTACTCATTTTAAGGTGTAATTACATTTTTAGCCTTAGGTTTTATTTTCACCCAATTACATCCCCTCTCCCAATTGCCCTTCCCATTGTCTCCAAACTATAGCCGCCGCCTCCACTCTCCATCTGCTCTCTGCCATCCATGTAATCTCTGCTCTCTCTCGAGTCTCTCTTTGCTTCTCTTCTTCTCGCTCAGCCTCTCTGCTCGCTCTCGTCTCTTCTCTCGTCTCTATATGTTCTCTCACTCTCCTCTCGTCTCTATCTGTTCTCTCACTCTCAGCAATTGTGCTTCTCAAGCGGCACCGCAGATCCTCGTTCTCGTCTCTCCCATCACTGCCTCCATGCTACGGTGGCGCCGCAGCTCAGATCTGGTCTCCCGTGCACCGTCTTTCTCAGATCTGGTTGCCACTACCCTCACTCGCATCCCTCGTCTCCAAACCTGCTTTGCACCGACCCCTCTCAAGAGTCAAGTCTCTCACCCCTATAGAACGGTGTTTAGATTCATTGTAAAACACCGTAAAAAATCCTTTCCCATCTCAATTTCTACTTCCTATACCCCTTTCCTCCTAACCATCTATGTTTTCCCATTCTTAAAATTACTTTGCTTTTTCTAATCCCTTCCCATCCCAATTTCTACTTCCTATTCAGAATCTTCCTTGCTTGATTTTCTGTCATCTCTGTCTGTATCTCCCTGTAGAAATTTGTTTGATCCTTAGGTTTTGGCGACCCTTTTGCAGATCTAGCCCACAAGCTCGAGCTCCGCTTGAGTACAAGCGAGCTCACGAGCTCGAGCTCGTGTACCTTTCCCAGCTCGCGAGCCAAGCTCGAGCACCTGCTTGGGCGCGTTTCCATATGGAGCTCGAGATTGAGCTCGGCTCGTTTACAAACAAGCCAAGCTTGAACACTAGGTACTCAACCTCGTGAGCTCGTATATCACCCCTATACATGATAAATTTTTCACTTTTGAGAGGCATTCAATTTCCCATATCTAAATGGCTTGCTTTTGTCATATCTTCTACCAATCTCCAATGTTGTCGATGTGAGAACCATCCAATTTTCAATTTCATTTACCAGTACTTTAATATTTTGAATCTTGTGTATAATTTTTTCATTAAGTAAAGATTTGAGATCAGGCAAGCTTGATTCTCGAGAGACTGGCGAGTCGACAGACGAGAACCGCCCAAACATACAATACAAACAGAAACCAGGTGCAATGAAACAAACAAAAATAAAACCCTGCAGCAAGACGATCTAAGTAGAACTACTCCCAAAAGTTAAGGATGCCGGTGAAGAACGAAGCCAAGCACCACTAAACAGTAGCACCTCGAGCCAATGGTACAACAGAATTCTATCTCTTGTGGGTGTTCGCTAAGGGGTAGGAGAGTAGGGATTCAAACAATTCAAATAAAACAATTGCACAACTAGACTAACTCCCTGTTCCAAACAAATAATACAAGAATCCCCTCCCTTGTAGTTGTAGGGCAATTCAGGATTGAATCCACGAGGAGGTATGTCAGCGCTTCCCTTGTTGTACTCACGATCAAAGCATTCGACCTCAGCAGACACTCGATATCGAGTATACTGGTCGATATCGACCCCAGTTCTGGTCGATTTCCTAGCGCAGTTCTTGCAGAAGACAAAACAGCAAGTCGACGTCGAGACAGACCTCGATATCGATGTTAGACCTCGATATCGACCCTTACAGTCGATTTCGATGCTTGTCACAGAAACTGTTTTCGTAACCAATTTGTCGGAAAAGAGTCCGAAGAAAATAGAATGGAGAAGGAAGATGAACAGAAACAAAACTTAAGGCTTTTATAAAGAATTCAATTAATTAAAAAGCTTCCAAAGTCGGGGTTTCATGCCACAACGATAACAATGCAAGTTTTATGCTAAAGTTATGAAATTTGATGCCTTTCCGTCAAATAACTTTCGGTATCAACACTTAGGTGGTTAGAGGCTCTCGCATAGTTCCTAAGAGTTACTATCCAATTCATGAGAAATTCAAGTTCACAATATGAGTGGCTTTCGCTTCAATAATGTAAATAATGAATCTCCCTAACTTTCGCAAAGGATCATGCATGGGGTAGAAGACGGAATCGCATAAAAGTCATACCTTTGATGCACTTACCTTACATCGCTATCGTCGGGCTCACCCCGACCCTAGAAGTGGGTTGACTACTCGCTCCTCATCATGCACATCATCATCATTATTGTTGAAAGAAAGCTACTTTGAATTAAAACTTCGAAAGAAAGTACAACCGAACAAGCCACTTCGCCCTCGCTTTACAACTCCACTCGGCCTTCTCTCTCTCTCTACTCGTCACTACTCTCTATTGAAACTGAATTGTATGTAAATTGAATCTGAAATCTAATGTTCTTCGATGCTCCCTTGAATGCCTAAACTCAGCCCTATTGGCCTCTATTTATAGATGTCGATAAAGGCTCGAAACCTTATCTTTATTCTCTAAGATAAACTTAAATAAAAGTAAAAACTAAAACTCTATGGTAACTCAGCCTCCTCAAGATAGATATGGTATGGATGATAAGAAATCTCGGCTTTTGGATAGACGTGCAAGCTTCGGATAGAATTCTATCAAAAATATGAGTCGGATTCCTCTGTTGGCATGGTCGATATCGACCCCTAGACATCGATATCGACCCCTTCAAAACTTCATCTCGAGCTCTCCTTCTCCTACTCGATCTAGCACTCGACTTCTATCAATTTGATCGATCTGGCAACCTCGATATCGACCTCCAGACGTCGATATCGACCTCTTATGTGCCGACATGCTTTGTTTCGTTTCCTGCTCGATTCCTATGTTTCTTATGTACTCGATGTCGAGGTCCTCAGTCGATTTCGACCTCTCCAGAAGACTTCGAGTTCTTTTTCCGCTCTTTCGAATTTGTCCATTTTTATCCTGTTTTCTGCGAAATCACATGGAAGCTCGTGCAAACCCATATATTTGACATTTAAGCATAAACTACACTAATCCCATGTTTTCCCATTAATATGCATGCAAAAGACGATAAAATGGATTCATATGTGCATAGAAAATATGGCAATTTGCGCGCACATCAAACACCTCATACTTAAGCTTGCTTGTCCCCAAGCAATACCTTTAATGGTCATTCAGGGGAAGAAAGTAAACCCTCAACATCATAGATTCATTTTTCATATGTACCTACAATCAATTGCCATCCTTGATAAGGTACTTATGTCAACCAAGTCCATGTCTGTGCATAAAAGCAATTTCATACTCAAAAAAGGAGGTAATATGCAAAAAACAATTTTAACGACATAGCATTAATAATCAAGAGGACTTTTGCAAGCTTTTGAGAAATAGATTGGTAAAAGGCTAAAGGTGGGCTAATATTTGACCATGTGGTGTTAAATCCGGGGGATCATACTTTCTTTCCAAGACTTCCACATTTCTTCTTCATAATGTCTCACCTTTTCACTCATCGCTCAATGCTTTTTTTCAATATATGCTTTTACCTCTCTAACCTTAGCACTGCCTTCTCGCGAGTCGCAAACATGGGTGTCATGAATGGTCCCGGATACTTAGTACTTTGGACTCTTCACCTTGTGTCCCATCCTGCGGAACTATTATCTCAACGCAAGTAGGGTCGACCTACCTTTATCTCGTGAGGTGATCGGATTTTTTCTCGCTCATTTAATTTTCCATATTTTATAATTGTATCATTCCTGCCAGCAACTTCATACACAACTCCATATAACTCCAAAGATGACATCCATTCTCAAAATTGTCCCCTGATAGGGTATAAGGTATAAAATGGGCAATATGTATATATGTGGAGCAATAATGATAATGATAAGGCTCATATATGGCTTTGTGGCTTTTGCAAATATGCATAGGTAAGGCTAGGATATGAACTTGTATAAATAAGCACTTGTATGGAATTTTTCATAAAAAGTCCTCCATCATCTTATCATGCACATGTCAAAAGCAACTTCAAATTTCATCTCCTTTATTTTTTTCTTCTTTTTGCACTTCATTGGGACTTCCCTTAACTAGGCAATCTCATGTTATATCTCTAATGAATCTAATTTTGCATCATAGAGCTCTTTTTTATACTTCCATGACTCTTTCTAAATTTTTCAAAATTTTGATGGGGGTCATATTTCTCTCTTTTTTTTTCTTTTTTTTTATGCATTAAAATAAATATGCAAATCTAAACTAAGTATGAATATGCAAGTAAGCCTTTCCCCCACCCCATGCTTAAAATTTACAGTGTCCTCACTGTATTAGAACTAGGGTTAAGAAGAAAACTTACTAAACCGTCACAAATTTCAGGAGTCGAAGAAGACAACAGGCAGGGTCGATATCGACCCTTAACATCGATATCGATGTTCATCTCGATTTTTGCTTCAGGCTTCAGGGTGATTTGGCCTCGATCGCAAACCCTATCTATGTCGACCTTAAGGTCGATGTCGACCTTGGACATCGATTTCGACGTCTTTTCTGTGTGCTTTTCTCTTTCCTGCAATTTGAAAACTAAACACAAAACCAAACATGCAAAACAATAAAGTGTCTAAAACAAAAAAGCTGTCTAAAACCAAAACTAAGTCTTTGTTACAAGCTCTAGACTTTTAAGTCGCTAGGCCGACTTATTCCTTCGCGCTTCTCAAGGCGGCATCTGCAGAGCCCATGTGGCTTGGGCCTCAAATATCACTCCTTTCTTGTCTCGCAGCTGCATTCCGCCGGGATTGATTTGATTCACCGTGAATGGTCCTAAGTTCTTATCCTTGAATCTTGTAGGGAACCAATGGTCCTTAGATTTGGCAACATAGACCTTGTCTCCTATCTCATATTGGCTCGAATCATCATCGGATACCCTACACAAGCGCACATGCCAAGACACACCTCTTCCAAATAATGATAAGTCCTTAATCGTAATTGAACAAGAGGAATCCGTACCTTGACTTACCTTCTTCTCAGTCTGTGGCTCAGGTCGATGTCGATGTTCAAAGGTCGATATCGACCCTTGTTGTACTCCTGGAGGATCAGTCGATTTGGAGAGTTTTGACTCGATATGATTAGGTCGATTTCGACCCTCAGAGGTCAATATCGAGGTCTCCTTTCCTCCCTTCTCAGCGCTGATGGTGGTCGATTTCGGTAGGGTGTGGTCGATATCGACCTTTAACCCCGATTTCGATGTTTCCTCTTCTCCTCTGTCGACCCCATACTTAAGACCTGGCACATAATCTTGAACATTAGTGGTCGATATCGACTTACCTGGGTCGATTTCGATGTTCTGTTGGGCTCCTTCGTTCAAGATTGCTTCAACTTCCTCTACTTGGGCTTCATTGATGGCTTTTATCTCCATTGGCCCTTGATTTTTCACCGTCTTGTTGAAGGCATACTCTATTACTTCATCACTAATTGTGAATGAGAGCGATCCTTTCTTACGCTAATATTGGCATCGACGGTTGCTAGGAATGGCCTACCTAAAATAATTGGACAAGCAGGGTCCTCCGCTATATCAACAACTAGAAAATCAGCAGGGACAAAGAATTTACCTACTTGTACTGGCACATCCGTCACTATCCCGGTTGGAATTACTACCGTATTATTAGCCATGTATAATCTTGCATCCACGGGCTCTAGAGGACCTATCTTTACCTTGTGCCATATGGTTAGTGGCATCATGCTAACGCTAGCGCCCAAGTCAACTAAAGCATTAAATTTGAATTGACCTAGACCTATAGCGATAGAAAACTTACCTGGGTCCGCCCTCTTTTGTGGTAACTCCAACCTGTTGCATTCCTCTGCGATCTCAGAGAGCGATCGCTTCTTACCTAAGATGTCTTTAAGGAAACTTACATAAGATGGCATCTCATGAAGTGCCTTTGTGAATGGTATAGAGATATTAAGCCCTCGGAGCATCTTCATGAACCGTTGGAACTTCTTTTCCGCTGGGTCCTTAATCACCTTTCTAGTTGGGAATGGCAACACCTTTTTCCTTTCCGCGGCTGCAGTGGGGTCGACATCGACATTAGTAGGGTCGATATCGACTGGAGGAGTCGATTTCTGTTGTGACGCAGAATTAGGGTCGACATCGACTAGAAGGTCGACATCGATGTCACCTTGGTCGATATCGATAGGGGGTCGATATCGACGTCTGTTCTGGCTCCTTCTCCTCCGCTTTTTGCTCGGGCGTTTGTAATTGACGCCCACTCCTTAGGTTCACCGCTGCAATATGTCCAGTAGTTTTTCCCTTTTGGTTGGGCACAGTGGATCCAGGGAATGATCCTGACGCTTTGGGTATTGCTTCCGCCAATTGACTCATTTGAGTCTCCATGTTGCGCTTCCAAACGTCGATCTCCCCAAGTCTAGAATTGATGCCCTGCAGCTGAGTATGGACGGAGTTATTGGCTTGTTTGAACTCAGCATGGTTCCTCCGTATCTCATCAAGGATGATTTGCAGGTCATCTTTCTTAGTTTCCCGCTCAGGGTGCCCTGGTGCCCTATATGTTGGGGATCCCTTTGTTGATAGAACCTTTGATCACCCCAATTTTGTTGATTGCCCCCTCCATAGGGGCCTCTCGTCCATTTGACCTCCTCATGTTGTTCCACCATGGATACTTGCTCAGTATGTGGACAAGCACTAGTGTTATGACTTGTTGAGCCACACTCCTGACAAGGTTGATTGTTGCTCAGGAACCTTACTTGCTTTTGAAGGCGGCGTGTTTGATCGTTATGGAATTGTTGCCGCACTTCAGGATCTATCTCCCTTGGAGGCTCACAAAGTGGCATAGATGGGACAGGCCTTGCATCATAGGCCGCAACAGCCCCATAGGTGTTGTCAAAGTTCACAAGCCTCTCAATGGTCTCCCATGCCTCCGTTAGTGTAAGCTCAATGTACCAATAGGAGGTATATGAATTGATCCTCTCCTTATTCGGCGCATCAAGGGCGTTATAAAAGATCTCATGGATGACATATGGAAGTTGCCCATGCGTCGGGCATGATCTCAGCAAGTCCTTAAAGCGCTCCTACGCCTGTGCTAGGGTTTCACTTGGCTTTTGTTTGAAAGTCGTGATCCTTTGTCTTAGCATCGCCGTTTTAGAAGGTGGGAAGAATTTGTTCAAGAATGCAGCTTTCACCTCCGCCCATGTCCTTAGCGATCGTGGAGCCAAACTTTCAAGCCATTGTAATGCCTTCCCTGCCAAAGACCATAGAAAAGATTTTAGTCGCACATACTCTAAGTTTACTCCATCGGCAACTGTTTCACATAAGTCCATAAAAGTAGAGATGTGTTGCAGGGGGAATTCATTATGTCTTCCTTCAAAAGTATTTCTTTTAATCTCAGATAGGAAGTTAATTTTCAATTCATAGTTGGAGTGAGGAATTATAATGGCGGATTCAGGAACATGAAGCGGCGGATGCATGTATTGCATCGCCGTCTGTGGATACTGATTTAGCCGCTCTTGGGCTTGTCTGCGCGCATCCTCCTCCCTATCAGCACGAGCTCGCTTAGCAGCAGCAGCGGCCCTTTCAGCAGCGATTGTAGCATTGTGGTCCTCGATTTCCTTCCTCAACCGCTCTATGGTTTCGGCCTGTGTTTCGTTGTCAGCCATGATGCGAATAGCCGTATTGCGAAGATGGTAGAAACGTTCAGGCTCGTTAATTGGTTCCAGGATAGGTCCGCGATCAGAACGTCGCATAAACCTGCAAAATATGCTCAAAAGATCGTGATTAAACTTAGGTGGCTATTGATTGCCTCCCCGGCAACGGCGCCAATTTGTTCGCTACGGGGTAGGAGAGTAGGGATTCAAACAATTCAAATAAAACAATTGCACAACTAGACTAACTCCCTGTTCCAAACAAATAATACAAGAATCCCCTCCCTTGTAGTTGTAGGGTAATTCAGGATCGAATCCACGAGGAGGTATGTCAGCGCTTCCCTTGTTGTACTCACGATCAAAGCATTCGACCTCAGCAGACACTCGATATCGAGTATACTGGTCGATATCGACCCCAGTTCTGGTCGATTTCCTAGCGCAGTTCCTGCAGAAGACAAAACAGCAAGTCGACGTCGAGACAGACCTCGATATCGATGTTAGACCTCGATATCGACCCTTACAGTCGATTTCGATGCTTGTCACAGAAACTGTTTTCGTAACCAATTTGTCGGAAAAGAGTCCGAAGAAAATAGAATGGAGAAGGAAGATGAACAGAAACAAAACTTAAGGCTTTTATAAAGAATTCAATTAATTAAAAAGCTTCCAAAGTCGGGGTTTCATGCCACAACGATAACAATGCAAGTTTTATGCTAAAGTTATGAAATTTGATGCCTTTCCGTCAAATAACTTTCGTTATCAACACTTAGGTGGTTAGAGGCTCTCGCATAGTTCCTAAGAGTTACTATCCAATTCATGAGAAATTCAAGTTCACAATATGAGTGGCTTTCGCTTCAATAATGTAAATAATGAATCTCCCTAACTTTCGCAAAGGATCATGCATGGGGTAGAAGACGGAATCGCATAAAAGTCATACCTTTGATGCACTTACCTTACATCGCTATCGTCGGGTTCACCCCGACCCTAGAAGTGGGTTGACTACTCGCTCCTCATCATGCATATCATCATCATTATTGTTGAAAGAAAGCTACTTTGAATTAAAACTTCAAAAGAAAGTACAACCGAACAAGCCACTCCGCTCTCGCTTTACAACTCCACTCGGCCTTCTCTCTCTCTCTACTCGTCACTACTCTCTATTGAAACTGAATTGTATGTAAATTGAATCTGAAATCTAATGGTTTTCGATGCTCCCTTGAATGCCTAAACTCAGCCCTATTGGCCTCTATTTATAGATGTCGATAAAGGCTCGAAACCTTATCTTTATTCTCTAAGATAAACTTAAATAAAAGTAAAAACTAAAACTCTATGGTAACTCAGCCTCCTCATGATAGATTTGGTATGGATGATAAGAAATCTCGACTTTTGGATAGACGTGCAAGCTTCGGATAGAATTCTATCAAAAATCTGAGTCGGATTCCTCTGCTGGCATGGTCGATATCGACCCCTAGACATCGATATCGACCCCTTCAAAACTTCATCTCGAGCTCTCCTTCTCCTACTCGATCTAGCACTCGACTTCTATCAATTTGATCGATCTGGCAACCTCGATATCGACCTCCAGACGTCGATATCGACCTCTTATATGCCGACATGCTTTGTTTCGTTTCCTGCTCGATTCCTATGTTTCTGATGTACTCGATGTCGAGGTCCCCAAGCGATTTCGACCTCTCCAGAAGACTTCGAGTTCTTTTTCCGCTCTTCCGAATTTGTCCATTTTTATCCTGTTTTCTGCGAAATCACATGGAAGCTCGTGCAAACCCATATATTTGACATTTAAGCATAAACTACACTAATCCCATGTTTTCCCATTAATATGCATGCACGCTTTTTGAGGTGTTAAAATATTAACTATATAAAATATTAATGGGAATTATTACTATTCATTTATTACCAATTTCTTAATTATGCCTTACGTATGCACCTTACACATCTTAATGTCAATTAATGTAATACTTCCTCAAAAGATGTACGATCAACTTGTCATCACCCTTAAGAAATCATCCTTGGTTCTTCTCAAGAACTTCGGGATGTTCTTAGCTACACACTAGTGTGCCTCTCATGAATTGAATATCTCTATCAATTGTCCTATTCCATATTGAGTCATTGGACATTTAATTAAAGAACGCAATTCCTTAATGAGCTGAGGTCTTGATTGCAGAAGTGGAGTAAGAAAGAAAGTCAAAGGCAAAGGTCGTGCTGCAATTTGACCAGCCTAATTGATTACATGGGGAGTGTCTTGCGATTTGACTAGCCTAATTGCTTCCGCGAGTATCTTCCTTGAGAAGGCGAGCAGCAAAAGACAAGGCTTCCACACAAGACCATTCAGCAAAACTCTCTGACCATCGCGGTTAGCTGTGCAGACCGAGTGGTTTTCAACCAAAGGAACAGGATTCATGATCAACATGTCACCAGCAGCCTGATGAATTTCTTATTGGATAACATAAGAATATTGTACTACAAATGTATCGTAGCTCAAGGCAGCGCCATCAGGCCCTTCTGTGGGCGCTCAAGCAGCATGAGTTAACACAGCAATTGCATCCAACCATATCGATGGTCCTAATATATCAGTTTCTGTTCTTAAAAGAGGCATGTCAGATAAGTCTCTGCTCAGAACATCCAATTTGTTGAGATACAAGACGATATCCATAGGTTTTTTCCCATAATCGCTACAGAAGTTGTGGCTAAGGCATCCTAGCTAGAGAGCAAACAGAAGAATAACATATAATTTTCATAATAAAATCTTATAAACATATCAATAAGAGTATAAAATCTAAAAATATATTTTTAAATTTTTTAATGTTTATTTATATTTTAAATAATTTTGTGATATACTAGATAAACCACCGAAGTAGACCAAGATATCAATTCGGCGTACATCGAGGATATACTATCACAAATCTCTCCCCATCTCCCTAGCTATCTCTTTTCATAAATCTTCACCCTTAACAGGCAGTTGCCCGTCTTAAGGATAAAAAATAAAATAAATCTTCACCCTTTATCATTTTTTTTTTCCATATTTTAATTATTTTTCTTTTTTTGTTTGTGGACGGAGGAGGCCAAATGAGGGGCCTGACCCCATCCGTTCGGCGTGAGTCACGGTTTGAAAGGTCTAAACGTAGATCCTTACCGAGGAGAGAGATAGTCAGTATAGCGATACACGATTGGTGCAGAAACGAACAGTACCTAAACGCAATAATTATATTAAGTGTGGGCTAAATGCAGAATAGAGACCCTTTTGTACGACCATCTACCCACACCACCAAAAGGAATTAAATACAGATAATCTCAAAATAAAATAAAATAAAAATCCATCTACGATCAATCACTCGTCATAAAAGATGGAAGATGTTGTTTTGCTTTATATGGGAATCCCTTCTCCGGTGTAGGTGTCCGTACATATATATTATTCCCTCCATTCGGCAAAACTTGTCATTTTAGCTTATTTCACAAGTTTTAAGGTAATCAATAAATATACTAATTTACCCTCAATTATTACCCTCCTTTTTTACTTTATCAAAAACTACAACTAACAAACCATCAATCATATCAAGGGCATTTTTATAAAGTGAAGGTCAAAATACCTACAATGATAAGTTTTTTGAACAAAAATAAAACCCTAAAATGACAAGTTTTGCCGAACGGAGGGAGTATTACAGTATATCAAGTATATATATGGAAACAGGTAGGCCATTTCATATCAATTGTAATGTAAAATACTGACGTAGTATTACTCCGTACGGCTTAAAAACGCTCCCTCCCTTTTTTTTCTTTATATGAGTATATATATATATATATACAGTGTAGCTAGTAGCTAGTAGCTAGTACGGAGGAGTATTGTTGAAGCTGAGCTGTTAAATCTCTCTTATCCCATATCAGATATCTGGATTCCTGGAGTTAATACCATCCACTTGGGTATCTAGGTAAGGTACTATAAGAACTGTTAATTTCTCCTTTATTGACCTTTCTTGATTTTGCATCTGTTCCATATTCTTTACTTGTTTCCTTGTATAGATAATAGAGCTGTTTGCATTTCTGGGTTCCCTACCCTTAGTTTGGTGTTTAGGTCTCAAATTTTTGGTTAATTCACATCCGTGGAGGTAAGATCTGAACGCTAGGGTTTATAATTTGGAGGTAATTTTTAGAAAATTATATTGAAATGAATGGGTATATAATATATATGTGTGCAGGCGGGCAGAAAGAGCGAGGAAATCGATCAGGAAGGGTATATAGCTGATCTGAGGCTAATTAAGGGGCCGGGGTTTGGAGATGGTGAGGAAGAAGATAGAGATAAAGAAGATAGACAACGTGGCGGCTCGACAAGTGACGTTTTCGAAGAGGAGGAGAGGGCTGTTCAAGAAAGCACAGGAGCTGTCGACTCTTTGTGATGCCCAGGTTGGCCTTCTTGTCTTCTCCTCCACTGGCAAGCTGTTTGAGTACTTCAGCTCCCCAAGGTCTGCGTCTGCCCTCCATCTTCCATTAATCTCCTCTTTATTTATTCAATTCCATTCCATCTCTATCTCTATCTCTATCTCTTGTTTTTCATCTTAATTTCATTTATTTATTTCTCAATCAGCATCAGTTAGGGTGTTATACTATATTGTTTGCACCTGCACCTGCATCTCATGTGTTGTTGTTTTGATTTCTCGCATGGGCCGGGTGATCGATCCACGCACAACGTTACCACAAATTAGGGTTTTCAGCTGGGGAGTAACATAAATTAGGGGTTTTTGTTTTTTTAGCTTATTCTTAACATACATTAACCCACAATTTAATTTCTTCTCTACCAACTTCCATTTCAACTTCAAGCCCCGGCCGGCCTTTACATTATGTGTCATCCGAGATCTCATACAGTATTAATTTGATGGTTTTGCTTAAACCAAGAATCAATGTCCTTTCAAAGTACCCGTCTTTAATTTAATTGAGTAATTTTCTACCCGGCCTTTAATCGAGTAATTTTCTCTCTATATATAGAAGAAACATAACTAAAACTCCAAAATTTATACTAGTATATATTTAACTTATTAATTGTTAATTAACATACATTAACCCACAATTTCGTCTCTTATAACTTCTATTTTCAGCCCTTTAAGTAGATTTTGAGTGTGTTCAATGGAACATCAATGTAGTTTCAAGGTACATTTTTCCAAGGAGTATGTAACTGTAACCTTGCTTGCTTTTTCATTCTTTATCTGATTGTTCGAAAGCTTTAAAAAGCCGATCTTTTGAGAATGTTGAGATGTAAAAAGATACGGAGTAATAAATTTCAAATCAAAAATTTGAACAATACAAAACTAGTAAATCCTTCTTCTACTACCATGGTAGACTTGACTTTGACATAGAGTTATCTAAAGTTATATATATATATATATATATATATATATATATACGAGGACGAAGGTGGGCCATACCTCAACATTTGGATATCGTTCTCATGGGACAAGCCTCATTGTATATCATTTTAGAAATTTCGTGTGATAGATGTGTTCAAATTATGAAGGAATAACATCGATCTTAACAATTTCTCCTAAAAAATATTTTTGCATTTGCATTGTTTTTATTCAAACATAATAGACATAACAAGGAAAAATATTAAACAAATAAATAAACAGTATGTATGCTAAGAGGAGGTATTTGGAAGGTTCGATCATATATGCTTTTGCATGGACACCTAATTTCTAATTACTCGACATCATGGAAGCATCGATCTACTCCCAGAGTGTTATGTGTTGCAAACATGGACAATTTAAATTATCCTTTGTGTTGAGAGGTTTGGTATGGAAGTATTTCTCCCACATTAATTATAAAAGACTAAAAATGATGAGTTATAAGGAAGAGCAAAACTCTACAAATAGCTTAAGTTTTTGTGTTAAGTTGGTGGATTCCGACCTTATAATCGCAAAAGTAATAATAATAAATCAATGTAATTAACCCGACACGTGTTTGTCTCCCGTTAACGGCCCGTCGGATATTTCACATTCTAGATAGATACGGAAGAGATCACATAAAAGTGGCAACTCCGAAGGTGGAGAAACACTAGTGATTGGGACGGGATTAAAAAAATGAATCCCACCGAGTTCGATCTATCTCTAACGGGATGGGACGGGGGCGGGACGGGACGGAATGAGCCATGTCTCTCAATAAAAAAAAAAACAATTCCAAACACAAAAAGTTGAATACATTGTTACTGAGTATTAAAAAAAAGTATTTCAAACACAAAAATCTTAATACATTGCTACTAGAGTGTATATATATAATTACAACAGTAGTAAATAGCATACCAGCAAATATTTTTGTTACAATTTAATACATTCCAAACACAAATAGCACGACATCAGTGTAATTAACAGTACTAACTATATATTACAATAATTCATTCAACTTAATAAAATGGGCATTAGTGTATATATATAATTATATATATATTCTTTGATTTTTAATTAACTTTATTGTTTTTATATAATAAATAAATAAATAAAAATATATATATGAGGGATGGGACGGAATTTGTGGGATGAGGATTCTTCATCCCGCGTCCCGTCTTGCATATTTTTTGCGGGACGGGATTGAATTATTTCCTCAAAACCCACCGGGATCGGGACGAGATCGGGACGGAATTTGCGGGATTTGTGCCCACCTCTAAATAAAAAATTTAAACTTTTAAAATATAATAATATGTATAACCAAATATAAAAAAATTTAAACTTTCATAACTTCTTATCGATCCAATTGTCAAAATGAATAATATAATTTTTCGTTTTGAAGCTTTCGAGATAAATTATAGTATGAATGTCAATCTAAATATAATATAAAAGTATATTGAGTTATTAATTAAAATACTAAATTACAGTGGTTAATATAAAGTTTTAAACATATATAATTTTTAGTCGGATATTAAATTAAGATATAACACATATATACACACATACATGTATATATATTGTGTTCATTGAATGAGTGTGGGGCACACGCTCCCCTTGCCTCCGCTTTGCCCATGAATATATCTTTGATATAAGGTACCGTACATGTTTCAATCATAAGCATAGGGTGATAATATTTACACCCACAAAATTTACTATATACACCACACCCTGCCCCTCTTGAGTTACAGACGTGTGACTCAAGAGGCGCAGGGTACTTTATATATAAAATACCCTGCGCCTCTTGAGTCACACGTCTGTAACTCAAGAGGGGCAGGGTTTACTTTAAAAAAATAATAAAAAAATGGGATGTGTGGTGTATATAGTAAAATTTTGGGTGTAAATAACATTGGCTTAAGCATATATAGACAGCTCTAGTTGCTTAAATGCCTAGCTAATTAATGTATTTCAATTTTCAAATTTTAAACCTCTTTAACAAAGATCAATCCTCCCGATCAGGGCGGAAGCAGAAATAAAGCGAGAGGGGCTCAACTTAAATGTTGGATTTTTTTAAAATATATATTAGATATAATTTTTTTTGTAAATAATATATTAGAAAAAATATTAAATGTGTGATTTAAATAGCTATTTTAGGTTTAAAAAACTAAGATGGGAAAAAAATTCCACAAAATGAAACTATTGGGATTTGAACTTAATACCTCACTAGTATAATTCCTACGCCATGATGCGTTTGCATAAAAAAATTGAAAAAATAACATATTGTTCATTATAGTAGATACATTGACGAATTAACAAATGACAATAACGATGGAAAAAAATACAATTCATAAAATATTTATTGAAGTTCAACAAAATCATTTAGATTAGAGCTCGGTAAATTTGAATTGAAATAAAATGAATGAAATCATTGTCTTAACAGTATGTATTCGTTGATAGTGGTGTTGTAAAAGAAACAAAAAAAAAAGATAACAAAATATATTATATAAAATACCAAAAAATATAACATAAGATAAACTTTCATCGGATGTCTACTTCGATTCAACATCTCTACAACAGAGAACAGATGAAATTATATCAAAGGAAATAAAACAAACATAAAATTGGTGACAAAGGAAAGAAAAATGAATCTCACCAAATTGTTGGAATTTGATGGGAAAAACAAATTTAAAGTCTCAATAGTGGGTGACAACACTCACACCATATTATCGAAAGTAATTTTCATGTCATTTTCATCTTAAAAACAAAGCGTAGAAAATTTTCCTTTTTTTTAGATTCTCACATCTCCTCTCCCATTCCTATCCTTTTCATCACTTTCCACCTTTTATCTTCCTTTCATTTCTACTCATTATTACTAAATTGTCAAACACACCGTTAGGGATAGCCCTTATTGTGCCAAGGGAGAGATATGAGGTGCCAACACATAGACCACAACTTATAGCAATTTTAAGAAAAGAGAAGCATCTTGTTTCTTATTGGTTAAACATAGGAAGTAGAGTTCCTTTCCATGAATTATAAATTCTACGAATTTTAAACATTTATTTGGTTACATTATAAGATGTAGGGAATTTAATTGAGGAAAATTGAATTTTTTCGTAAAAAAAGGTGGAATTGCAACTTATATAGTACCCTCTAGGTAAGTAGAACCCCCTCGGTTACTAGGAATTAGAATTACCAAGAAGTCAAATGCCTGGATTTTTAAGTATTTAAAAAAACAACCAAACACCTATATCTTACTTCATTGGTTTTTAAACTTACTGGGTTTTTTTAGTTAACCAAACGAAAGATAATAGTATTTGAATTTAGTGACTTTTCAGTAATTAAATCAATACTACACAAAACCACTCATATTCATATTTCGCTAACAATTCTCCCAACAATTTGCTAAGTAGGGGATGGGGGGGTTTATCACATTGAATTTCATTTTGTTGTTCAGCCCTCAATTTGGTGGTTCATTTGGCTCATTCTAGTATTTTGTGAAATCTTTAGAGCAAGCCCAACAACTTCTCTAAAATAGAGAAAATGAGAGATTTTAGAGAAAAAAGCCATTTTTTCTCCCCAATAGTTTCTCTAAACTCATCTCTAAAATAGAGAAATTGATGGAGAGAGTGAAAAAATCTTTAAATTTGTAGGAAGAGAAGTTGATCTCTATAATTTAATGTTCACTTGTCCCTAGATAGAATTTAATGACACAACCCCACATTTTCATCCATAATATAGAAAAAAAATATAATTTCATACTTACTAGTAATAAAAATATAATTATTTTTAAAAATTAATAAAAAAAATTGATATGATTTGATATAATATATAAATTAATTATGTTAAATCAATATAGATAGATAAACCAAACATCATAATTCTATGTGAACTTTTATAAATAAAATAGGATAATTAATTTCATCCAATTTTATGCTATAAAGTTCACATTAAAAAATTAGTTTATAAAATTTTCACTTCAAAAAATATTCACTTGAACTCATAACTGATATTGGAATGATTTTATTTTTAGAAATTATAAATTAAGCATTATTAGTTAATTAATTTCATTAATTAATCATATATGATCAATCGCCAATCTAATTTATAATAAAATATGTATTAACCAATTGAAAATAATAAGATTAAATTTGAATAATATTTTATCCAATTTCATGATAACTTTTATAGTAACAATCTAAGTTTAATATTAATACCATTTAAAAATAAATATCAAATTTATCCTTAGAGTTTGTTTAAAAAAATATCATGTGAGAATATAATAATAATTAATATATCGTGCAAGAGGATAGGTAACATATACTAGTTCACCAACAAATATGAGGCTAAATATTAGAATTAAGTTTAAATGAAGTTTTTAGAAATGTAGAATTAAACATCTTTAATAAATGCTTTTATTTATCATAGTCTGTAATAAATGTAAAAATATGTAAAATAGAGAAACTGTTGGAGTTGGAGTGGATTTTTTTTAGAGATTTTGATATTTTAATCTCTATTTTAGAGATTTTTACCAAATCTGTTGGGCTTGCTCTTAGCCATGGAACTCCCCTCACTCAGAAAACTTATCACGAGTAGGCATAATTTCCCAAAAGCACGGAAGACATTTTTTCTCACGTGTCCAACATCTCTTGTAGAGAAAATAACGTGGAGGTGTGATTCAGTTAGGTCCAATGTTCTAAAAGAAACTTGACGTGTGCTCAACGGTCGAGTAGGGTTGAAGGTCTAGGTGGGGCTTGACGACATTGAAAGCCATGGCGGTGGGGTACGTAAGGTCTAGAGTTTAGGCAGGGTCTAGAAGGTCTTTGGCAGGGTGTTTTATAAAAGCGGTTAGGTCTGACATGACTTCTTAGAGTTGGATATGGTGACATCTTAAGGCATTTCAGAGGTGAGTTGTGCAAATAGAAGCAGTTTGAAAGGATACACATGCAAACATATAAGATGAATGTATGAAATGGCATAAAAGATCAGCCTAAAAATGTGCACAATGGATTTTATCCTTATGATGCAATGAAAAAGAATTCATTCTGTGGAAACTTAAGTGAATGTAATCCTCCCCGAGCTCTTATTCTTTTCTCTTTCTATTGCATTCCTCTTCTTCCGTTTTGGATTTCGATTACTAACTAAACTAAAATCATGTGAATTTAATCTCCTTGAGAGGCTTCAATTTTTTAGATCAAAATGCATCACAGAATTGAAATTCAATCGATTTAATGCATGAATGAATTAAGAGCCAAAAGATCAATCCACGTATGGACTTTGAATATTAATCTCCAACTCAATTTTATCAAGCAAAGTAAGTGTTTAATTGAAAAAATAACAAAGAAACGAAGAGGAAAAAGATAGAACTAGGGTCCATGGTTTAGATGAATGTATGCTTTTCCTTGTGTTTTTTTTTACAGTAGGCAAACAGTAGAACTTCTTCTAGGAAGAGGAACGTTCTTGATCATCCTTACAGATGATGTTACAAAAAACTCTATTCATAGGGAGGGAGTTTAGATTACAATCAGACTCAAACCTAGCCATAAAATCAGCTACTACGTTTGCTTTCCTGAAGATATGTCTGAAGTTGATTGTGTTAATTTGAGCCTTCATTCTTCTAATGCTTTCGATGACCCTCAGAATTTCTCATGGTATGTTTACGTCTTCATCAATAGCCTTGATCACTGATAAGCTGTCCCCTTCAATGATAATATTCTGCCAGCCTCTTCTGCATGCTAGCTCTATCTCCTTATACAGAGCCAGGGCTTCAGTTAAAAGTATTGATCCCTTAGTAGTCTTTTCATGGAAGACTTCAACTACTTCTCCTTTCCAATTTCTGACAACACCCCCTATTTTGCACATTCCTTCTTTGCTTACATCTCCATCTAAATTAATCTTGTAAACTCCTTAAGGGGGTTTCCTCCATCTAGTATGCTTTCCTTTTCGTTTCTTTCCTTCCATCTTTGTCTTAGTGCTTGCTTCATGCCAGTCAGCTTTACATTTTATAATTTTTTTAATAATTATGGGAATAGCTTCCATTTTACCATTCTTAAAGATGATAGAGTTTCTTATCTCCCAGATGTTATGCCAAATTATGCAGAGATCTTCGAAATGGATGTTATTCCTTCGTATCTAGTTCAGGTCATCCAGTAAGGAATGTGAGTCTCCTATTCCCATATGCATGAAGTATTTTCCCGAGGAAAGATCATATTTTCTGATTATGTGTTTAGTGACATAACAGTTTAGTAATAGGTGTGTATCATCCTCGTCCTCCATATTTCCAAGGCAACATTGGGTGGGCACCCTATTGTAAAATCTATTAAGTCTCTACCAGGGCCGTGCCAAATATTTTGGAGGCCCCGTACGAAAAATAAAATAAAATGAATTAAGAAGACAATAGATATAAGAAAATAATATTTCTTTTAAAAAATTTATCCATGGAAATATTTCCTTAAAAAATAAAAAAAATGTTATAGTCATGGTATAATATTTATAAATATCTACATAAGAAACTATCTTGATTAAATTCTTTATTAGCTGTCAAATAAGATGATAATTAAATTGTTTGTAAATATCATATTAGCATAAAATGGCTATAATAGAAAGAAAACATATTTTTTATTGTGTATGTCAATAAAACCTTTTGGAACTGGTTGTTTTTTAAAAAAATAAAAAAATGTGTACTCATATGTAATAATATTAGAAAATAAAGGAAATAATTGAAAAGAAAAATAGGGTAGAATAAGGCCCACCGAGAGGACACTGTTTATGTATGTAGAAGGGATCGAACTCGGGAAGCGGAGGCAACTGATCCGGATTTGCCACAGGTTTTACCATCAGGGCAAGTTGAAATTAGTGTCAATTTTGGAAAGCAAATATATATATACACAATTTATATCATATTGGGCCCTAAATTTTTTGGGGCCCTGTTCCATCGGCCCACCTGCACTTGCTTGTGGCATGGGCCTGGTCTCTACTTAGTCGCTAGAGCATCCATATTAATTTTCCAAATAAAATTCGGGGTTCTAGGGGGAAGTCTAAGTTTCCATATCCAATCATGATTGAGATTTAAGTGGTTGTTGTTTCGAAGAAGATCATAAGCTAATTTAGTAGTGAATATACCATTTTTATTAACTTTCCAAATAAATGAGTTTATTTGGTATATTAAATTTAGGTACTGGGATTTCTAAGATTTGTTTAATTATCTATAGTGGAAAATTTTGAGTAAGAAGTTGTACGGTCCAGGTTTTGCTAACATTAAATAAATCTGAAACCTTCATGTTAGGATCATGATTTTGTTGGTAAGGATGGAGTGGAACATTGTTTATCCATGGGTCATTCAAAACATTTATCCTTTCTCCATTTCCCACTAACCAAAGTAGGCCTTTATGAAAATTACTTCTCAGCTAGAGGAGTCTTCCAAATTGCCAAGAAGTATTGTGGATATTAAGATCCCTAATATCTTTTTGTGTCAGATATTTCTCCTGAATAACTTTAACCCATATGTTGTCTGGTTGACTATATATTTTCCAAAGAAGTTTCATCTGGAGGGTGATGTTTCTTTCTTCAGCAGTTTTAATTCCTAGACCACCCTCTTCTTTGGGGGAACATATTTTTTCCCAACTAATCGGAGGGTTATATCTTTCTGTCCTAAGCTTGTTCCAGAAGAAGTTTTTATTTATTTGGTCAATTTGGTTGAGTATTCCTTTGGGTAAGAGAAAATTTTGCACCAGGTAGTTTGTTTTTGAGTTAAGATTCGCCCGAATTAAAGTTGCTCTCCCTGCTTGTGATAGAGTGGAGGCTTTCCATTTGCACAATTGTTTATTTAGGCTCTGTAATGCCTCCTCAAAGACACTGTTTTTTATTCTACCACAAATGATAGGGATACCTAGATATTTTTCCATGCCATGTGCTATTGGGATGTTCATTTATTGTGCAAATGATCGCGCCAATTTAAGATTGACATTCTTTGATAGTTGTATTGAACTTTTTTGGTAATTTATAGTTAGTCCTGATAAATTTGAGAAGTTGTTAATCATATTTTTTATAGTATCCAAGCTTGTGTGTGAAGTTTTAGCAAAATTAATGTGTCATCTGCAAATGTTAGTAACGGAATGGGAGTTCCATTAGGGATTAATTTTATACCAACCAACTCATCTTCTAAACTAGCTTGAGCGATGAGCTCTCTAGCTAAACTTTCCATAACTATTTGTGGTTTTCTCGTACTTGCAAAGTATATCCAAAAATAAAAGATCTAGATAACTAAAGATGGAAACAACACTAATTAGTACTCCCTCCCTCCATCCTAAAATACAAGGAAACTTATTTATACTTAAATCTCATTATTATTATTACGATTTTTCTATCCTATGCCCCAAGGGCATAGGATAAGATGCTCATTTTAGAAAAAATACCTCCTTAATTAAATTCCATTAGCCAAATTTTAAATTAGATTCTTAGGGTCGCTTATTTTTGGTAGGGTATCTTTCCCCATTTAGGATCTTATCCTATGCCCTTAGGGCATAGAATAGAAAAACCGTTATTATTATAGAGATGTAAACTCTTTAATTTTACTTACTTACTATTGTATTTTTTTAGGGTAATAATTACCTATAAACCTAAAAACCCATGTATTTTTGACAAAAGTCCAAGGCCTAAAAAACCATATATTTTAGGACGAGGGAGTATAATACGGAGTATAAAAAATAAGGAAGATATCATAGAATATTAAACTAGCTTACATACTCCTAAATAAAATGAAAATGATGCAATGATAACTATCAAGGCTAAAGATAATTATGCATATAAATAAAATAAAAATGATGCAATGATAATTATCAAGGCTAAAGATAATTATGCATATCAATTTGGCCATGAAAGATCGTGTGTCCAACTGACTGCTATTGTAAAGACGTCAACATTTTGCTATCTTCTTGATTGAATATGGAGAAATCTTAAACACCAAAGTTGTAGCTCTTCAAGTCTTTTCTCCTAAAAAGTACTTCTACAACGTACAAACGATTCATTTTATCAAGGCATTATAAACTTCAAAAATCTTGATCAAAACTTAATTTTCTTCAAAGTTCTGATTATATCTTCAACTCTTCTTTTCAAAATGCCTATAAAGAAGCATTTTAGACATTTATTTGGTTTTGTGAACGCTAAAGAACTTAAAACAAAGAGAGTAAAAAACCATTACTTCATATTATATTAACTTGGTGTGGTAATTGTAAAGTTGAAAGTCTCAAAAGCAGCCAATAGTTTCCTTCTCTCTCTTTTTTTTGATCAGAATAGTTTCCTTCTCTTCTACATAGTCTCCAAGTATATTATTGGTTTTTAATCTTATGTGGAAGCCATTTGGTTGCTATGAATACTACTGAAGATGTTGAGGAAACATTGTGCGTTTGTGTTACATATGTGTCATGCTCTCATTAAAAAATTTTCCGCTTTTTTTTAACTACTAATATTGTGTCACGTGTTAAATTTTTGGCACCTATTTTTTATTTATTTATTTTCATAATTAATTTATTACTGTATATTTGTTATTTATGGTAAAGTGTATAATACTTATTCACTTGGTTTTCAGCATTGCAATCCGCATGACCTCTGTATATACACACTTACCTATTAGGGTATTATATATATCTTTGTTTTCACATCATTGCAGTCGTATACACTTACCTCAGTTGAGATCCCCTACAACACATACATACTCCCCTCCCTACTCCATAAAAATATTTTAACATTTATTTTATCTTAAAAATAATTATAAAAATTATATTGATATTACTCACATCTATTTTAATATATTTATAAAATTTTATTATAAAAAATCACGTTTTAAAATTTTTAATAATTGTATTTTCTTAAATATTGCCTTTTTAATTTTTAAAAATGGTAAAATATGATTTTTTAAAATAAAATTTTATAATTATATCAAAATATATGTTAGTAATATAAATATAATTTTTTAAATTTTTTTTAAGATAGAAAAAAATGTGAAAATATTTTTGTGATGTAGGGAGGGGTGTATGAGGTGGAGTAGAAGATCTCCACTGATTAGGCACCTATTAATACATCTTCTTCCCTTTTATTTCCAAATCAAATCACATCGTATCAACTTACAACCGTATGACCCATATCACACAATCCTACTTTAGTTTTTATTTTTTTTTATATTTTTCCTATATATATCGTGACATTTTTTTTCCTTTCATCTTCAACTTCATTTGTATTTTCATGTTATCTTATATACAATTCCAAAGCAAAAACTGTTCTGCCACATGTCGCAACCACATTGAGAATTTTTCCTCGATCTAAAACCTTTGTCCAATTATATATTGCCGCAATATTGATTTAATTTTAAATTATGTCATATCATTACTAATATAATCTTTTCATTGATAATAGGTTACAAAAATACTTGCCAAATTTATTTGGTTTGTTATCATCTTTTAATATCTTTCAAATTTAATGAATTTAAATTTAAATTTGATATAATTGCCAAATTTATTATTTATTTCTTTTACATTTATGTTGTTGTAATTAGAATACTAGAATTGTGGTTAATGCAATATTCTTAATTATAGATTTATTGAAGGGAATATCATACCATATTTAAATAAATGTTGTAATGTTATTTTATTTATTTATTTTAAATAAATGTTTTAATGTCATTTTTTCAATTTATTTTAATTAATTTTATTTATTTAGGTGAATTATGTTCAAAATCAATTGTATATTTTGGATGAGTGATTTTAACAAATTAAAAACTATAATCACTAATTAATTTGAAATTATTTAGTGTATTTTCTTAAACTTTGAATATATTGTTCTTCACTTAAAACTAAGGCTTCGTTTGGTTACACTTTAACTTCCCGGGAAGTATAAATTCCCAGGAATTGGTTTACAATATATGTGTTTGGTATAAATTTTGAAAACTAAAAAACGTAGGAATTAGAATTCACAGGAATTGGAATTCCCATGAAAAGGGGGAATTCAACTTACCATGAGGGGGGTGGGTAAGATCTACTTCCCCCTTTTCTTCCCCCAATCTTTTATTATTTTTTATTTTTTATAAAGAAAATATCTAATTTATCTACATAATTAAATGAATTTATTTATATATAAAGGTTATAAAGGTAATTTATAACCAATTGCTATCAAATATCTGTGTTCAACCAAACAAAATGCAGCAATTGAGTTCCTGAAATTTATTTGCAAACAAACACATTTTCATACTTCCCGGGAAGTAGAATTTATGAGAATTGTATTTCCCAGGAATTAAGTTTCCGGGAATGGGAATTCCTACATTTAACCAAACGAACCCTAATAGTTTTTTATATGTTGTAAGGGCATATGTTAAGAAACCACATTGCAAAAAAAATCATTGAATCTAATGCATTGACACTAAGAAATCTACTTAAATATGGCTTAAAATATTTATTATTTTCAACCTATACCTCAAATATTTAGGTTAGAAAAACTATGAAACTAGAATTATGATTGATATTGATGTGTTTTATTATTGTATTCGTATTAAAACACTTATTCTTCTAGATGTATTTAATGTCCAAAAATTGTAATTTTATTCTCTATCCTATTTATTAGTTTTGATTTCCATCATTTTTCATTAATTCTTCAATTTCTCATATCTTTTTTTTGATAAAGTAATAATTCGCTATCAAACAAACCTCATTCTCGAGAGATCGGTAAAATCGACAAACAAAAACATCGTCAAGATACAATACAAAGGGAAAATAAAAATGCTAAAATGATACTCCCTCCGTTCGGAAATAAACGATGTTTGATTTTTGTACACGTAGTTTTAGGAGCTAAAAACTATATAAAATCTTATTTATTGTAATTAATTTTTTGATAGTTTAATATTTATTAGTAATAAGTATTAAATTATGAAAAAAATCAATTAAAATAAATAAGATTTTATATAGTTTTTAGCTCCTAAAACTACGTGCACAAGAGTCAAACATTGTTTATTTTCGAACGGAGGGAGTAATTAGTATTCTTTTTATTTTAATCTATTCAAAAAGTGTGAAATTTGTTAGAAGAACAAGTATTCTTATATGAAAGAAGTATCATTTTTTTTGTAATTTTACTTTAAACATGATTAACAACCATGGCTAAGTCAATGATATTAAATTTCAAAGATGATTGGAGTCGGAGAATTCTAATAGTAAGATAAAGTACCTTTTTATAAATATTATAGGTGTCTTGAGTGTTTCATTATAAAGGGAAAATGATATCTTCATTAAATTTTTGTTTGGTTATACATATTTTGAAATAAATATTGCAACAAATGAAGTTCTATTTATTAGTTTAATATTTTTTCACCAAAATGTGATTTTTTAATTAAAGACAAATATCTTTAAGTTATAATTTAAAGGTGAATCTAATTAAAATAACTCAACTTTTGTAGAAATGGTAAATGATATCATTCTTATTAAATCAAGTCAATATCATTTAAAATTCACCAAAATCTTAATTCTACCAATTATATGTCATCATTTTTGCTTGAATTTATAGTTGAAAAAAATAATTGGTTTACTTTGTTACCACCTCCTCCAAATATTTTTTTTACCGTGGAAAGATGGGGATATTTATTTGACACCCCTCCAAAGCATGGATTATTTTAATTAGTTTTTCCTAAATGTAAATGAAGTTCTCTTACATGAATTTAAAAATGAAGTTATAAATAATAATAATAAGTGTTATTTTTATACTAATTTTAATGATTTTTATAATTGGAAAATATTTATTTTTAATGACATAATATATTTTAGCAGAAAATAAGACACTATTTCTCTAATCAAATTAACCATTCACACACTCTATAACAAAAAAATAGAATATAAAAATTATTTGAATGGTTATTGAAGGGATTTTGATTTAACAAGTATGTGTTTCAAACCCTTTGAATTTGGTTTTGTCCAAAAAAAAAAGTAGTTTGAAGAAAGATGATCTTTTAATATATTAGGATACGATTTTATGAATAACTTTTTTTTTAAAATATTTAATATTATAATAGTGTAAGATAATATTATATAGATTTTTATTATAAAAAATAAATATATTAAATAAGTACAACCGGTGAATCCGTACATAGCACGGGTATAGTACTAGTACCCTCTATATGTGTAATATATGATCTTTTTTGTCGTGATATGGCTAAGCACAATGATACTACACATCACCTTATTAGGGATAAAGTCCAAAATTAGCAAGATTTTTCTTCTTTGAAATCAATTATCAATTTAATAACGGAATTGCTATTCGCACGGTGAATTTATCGCAAGTTGTACGATGAATGAGTGCGAGTGCGTACTGCGCGTGTGCGAAAGTGGCCCCGCCAACAGTAACCGGTCAAAGATAGAGTAAATAAATTTGAATGAGAATACTTCGGAAGTTATGTTTTAATTTTCCTCTCCCTCCACCTAAAAAAGATTGTTAATCTGAGAAAAAAAAAGCTGACAAGGTATATAGCCTATAGCCTATATAGGCATGTACTGTATATATATCATGTCTAGCCGGCTAGCCCTTATTGTATTTCTTTTTTTTTATATATATAATACTACGTATTTGCATAAAGTTAAACTGACAATTGGATTTGACAATGGAGTTTTTTTCAGTTTAAACCCACGGTGCACAATGTGCGGATGAGGGGGCGTATTACAGTGCACACTGTGGCACAGATGAGGGGATGCGTCCATCTCTCCTCCTCCTTCATGCACTGTGGCTTAAACTAAAAAAAACAGTGCATACGATACACAATGCGCATTCGCGATCGTGTATTAAGCGATAAAATGACCGTGTGAATAGGGGTCCCCTTTAATAATACTAAAAGATAAGTTGCCTATGCCATGTGGCGGCTTCTCCTTTATATAGGTTTGTTTGTTAACAAATTAAATATTTTTCTATATTTAAATAAATTATTATTCATTATAAATCAAATTACTTGTTTAAATAAGTAATTAATTATTTCTTTTCTTTTTTCTAAATCTTAACCGATTGATTTTCTTTTTAAATTATTTTTTCAATAAAAAAACATATAATTTTTGTAGTTTTGATTCATGAGATAATATATAAATAACGATTAGATCCATTTAATAAATTACTTTGTTATAATTTGATTATATATTTACTTTAATCAATTATTCTCATTTCAATGATGACAATGAAGGTTATATATATATGTGTGTGTGTTGGGGGGGGGGGGGGGTTGTGCGGGTGTGTGTGTGTGATCACTTAGTCAGGTAGTAATAAGTCAGGTAATAAATTGCTTTATTATATTTATAAATAAAAATAATTAGTTTAGTTGTGAAAGATAATAGATTTAGGAGTTTATAATATATTATTGAATTAATACAACTATAGTATAGGAAAATCATTAGTTGAACGGGTATAAATATGAAATTTATTTAAATTTTAAAAGAAATTTAGATAAAGTGATAAGAATCCTATTGTATTTTAACTTATATAAGAATCCATATGTGTGATTTTTTTTTATCTTAGTCCAGTTCGATCGACTCAGTCGCTCTACATCTGGATCCGGTATTGTGTGACCCATTTAAGGGGTTAACCCTCCCACTCACAAGCGACTCCAAGTTTCCAAGAGGATTCGAACTTCGAACCTCTTGGTATGGGATATGTAGCCCCACAACCACTACACCAACTTGTGATTGGTTATGTGTAAAATTATTATATAAAAAGCATCCGCACAGTTGTGCGGGTACTAATCTAGTAACTTCTACAGAAGCTTCAACAACAACAATTTACTTTGCCTTTGTAAAAGAGAAGACATCTATTGGCTACAACTGAGACGTCTAAGTTATACAATTACAACACTTTTAAAAATCAATTGGTTTTCTATTGTCTTTAGTGTTAGGATAACTATTTTCCATATAACCGAATAAGTTATCATGTGATGTAGGCTTACCATAAACCAAGCCAACAAAAAAATTAAGATAAATTGACTACAAAACTTATAGCAAAAGCAAGGTCAACACCCCAAATGTCTCAGATCCTAATTGACCATGAGATCGGTAAACACCCCAAATGTCTCAAGTCCTAATATTAGAAAGTTTGCAACCACACATGGAAACATAGGAATGGAAAGAGCTATAGTCTTTCTTTGCCCTTTTAATTTTAAGTTTATATATGTAGAAAAACCTTGTCTTGGATGTTCTTTTAGGCTTACAATCATTTTGTGATTGGTCTTGTAGATTTTTCTTAGTCCATAGCTTCATGGTATGTCAGAAGTCACTGCATAAATTAAGCTTATCAATTGTTGTTGTAGAAGACAATTAATCATTCTAACTAGACAAATAAATTGGATTAAGACCCAAGTCAACTTATTTATAACAGGTTTTATATAAAGAAGGTTTATTATAGATGGTTTTATCTATAATACTCCCTCCGTTCGGCAAAACTTGTCATTTTAGCTTCTTTCACAAGTTTTAAGGCAATTAACAAATGTACTAATTTACCCTCAATTATTACCCTCCTTTTTTACTTTATCGAAAACTACAACTAACAAACCATCAATCATATCAAGAGCATTTTTGTAAAGTGAAGGGCAAAATACCTATAATGACAAGTTTTTTTGAACAAAAATAACACCCTAAAATGACAAGTTTTGCCGAACAGAGGGAGTAACTTCTAGATAAGATAGATTTTATCTATATTTAGGTTTATCTATAAGAGGTTCTACCTATAGAGATTTCTCTATTGTAAATAGAGGGTGTAGGGTTGAATTATTGTGTGCTTGTGTATCCATTAAAGCATCACAATAATAAGAAGCCCTAACTGTAGAGAAGTTTTACTCTACAAGGTGTTCTGCGCGGTTCTTGTCAGAACACGGAAATCTTTTGTGTCCTATTGTTCATTCTCTTTCTCTTTAACGATATTCACTTGTGGAAATTCATAACAATTGTCATAATTTATTTCCAAAATTAGCAAAAAATTTCTTTCCATTGTAGACAAACAATGTGCGTAGCAAGGTTGCCAAATTCTCTTATCGCCCATGCGAATTCCGAACTAGTTTGAAGTTCATTTGCTAACCAGTTCAGCCGAGTTTGTCTGGAATTCATTGGATTGGGCGAATTCAAGCTGCACATAAAATGAGTGCGAGAATATATCATATATATATATATATAGAAGTAATAGATTATTATTATTGTTATTATAATATATAAATATATATATATATATTAATAGTAAACATTAGATTATAATTTAATGTTTTGAATTAAACTCAATGGTTAGTAAATGGGTAAAAAATAAAAGGGAAAAAATGTAAATGTATGAAAGAGATAAATAGAAAAAGAAAAAAAAAATAGGAAAAATGGTGATTAGTTGAAAAACCTAAAATTAAGGAGGTGTTGACACATCATCAAAAAGTCTTCTAAATTAAGATATTATATATAGATATAGATGGTTAGTAAATGGGTAAAAAATAAGGAAAAAAAATGTAAATCTATGGAAGAGATAAAGAGAAAAAGAAAAAGAAATAAAAAAAAATATGATTAGTTGAAAACCCTAAAATTAAGGAAGTGTTGACACATCATCAAAAAGTCTTCTAAATTAAGATACTCCCTCCGTTTCTAAATAAGTGACTTTTTCAAGTCAAACACGTATTTTTAGGAGGGTAAAAACTATATAAAATATTAAAATTTTAATTAATTTTTTGAATAATATTATACTTATTATTAATAAGTATGAGTTTATCAAAAAAATTATTAAAAAATTTAATATTTTATATTATTTTTATCACCTTAAAACACGTGCCTGAATAGTAAAAAGTCACTTATTTGGAAACGGAGGGAGTATTACATAGATATAGATGGTTAGTAAATGGGTAAAAAAAATAAAAGGCAAAAAATGTAAATGTATCAAATAGATAAATACAAAAAGAAATAATAAGTGAAAATTGTGATTAGTTGAAAAACCTAAAATTCAGGAGGTGTTGACACATCATCAAAAAGTCTTCTAAATTAAGATATTATATAGATATAGATGTGTAAAAACAACCTTGTCTTAGATGTCCTTTTAGGCTTACAATCTTTTTATGATTGTTCTTGTAGATTTTTCTTAGTCCAACTTTAGGTATGGTATGTTAGAAGTCAATGCATAAATTAAGCTTATCAATTGTTGTTGTAAGAGACAATTAATCATCTAAGTAGACAAATAAATTGGATTGGGACCGAAGTCAATGTATCTACAATAAGTTTTGTATATAGAAGGTTTATTATAGATGGTTTTATCTATAATAGGTTCTAAATCAGATAAGTTTTATCTACATCCAGGTTTATCTATAGGAGGTTCTATTTATAGGGATTTCTCTATTACAAATAGAGGGTGTTGGGTTGAATTATGATGTACATGTGTATCCAGCAAAGCATCACAATAATAAGAAACCCTAGTTGCAGAGAGGTTTTACTCCATAGGGTGTTCTGCGCAGTTCTTGCTAGAACACGGAAATCCTTTGTGTCCTATTGTTCTGTCTCTTTCTCTTTAACGATATTCACTCGTGAAAATTCACAACAATTTCCATAATCTATTTCCAAAGTTAGCAAAAAATTTATTTCCATTGTAGACAAACAATGTGCGTAGCAGGGTTGCCAAATTCTCTCACCGCCCATGCGAATTCCGAACTAGTTTGTAGTTCATTTGCTAACCAGTTCGCCCGAATTTGTCTTGAATTCATTGGATTGAGCAAATTCAAGCTGCACATAAAATGAGCGCGAGAATGAAGAGAGATGAGCTAGATTTTTAGTGATTCTTAAACATTGAGGCATGGAGGTCGGGAGGTCGAGTGCGGAAAGAGATAGGGCTATCAGATCCATTACAAGGAGGAGGAGGAAGAAGAAGAGTTATATCAACTAGGGTTAGGATTTTAAAATATTATAAAACTTACTCGTAACTTATAAAATTTATCAAAAATCTCATATAATTTTAATTACAAATCATATCTATCTTAGTTTATGATTGTTATAATTTTTCAAAATTGGTATTACAAATTGTACGTATGAAAAGATATTTGGGAGATGGAAGGGGAAAAGAACCAGAACTGAATTCAATGAATTCAATTCTAGTTCGCGAATTCCCCATGTGGAATTCCCCAACGGACTGAATTCTCTCCATAGAGTGAATTTTTAATTCGTACAACGTTTGCGAATTCAACGAACTACGAATTCGGCAACCATGGTGCGTAGTATGTGTAGTATTATTGTTGACAAGATCATATGTTGCACTTATAGAGGGCACTCCAAGTATCCATATGCAACACAAACATAGTGTGTCCTTTCTATCTTCCTTATAGATTGCAACCAAATGACTTTGATTGAAGCTTCAACAATTAAAAAAAAATGTACTTGGACTATGTAAAAGAGAAGAAAAATATATATTGGTTTGGATGGTTTAAAGACTTCCAAGCTATACAATTACCACACCATGTGAACATATATAGAAGTAATGGGTTTTGGCTTCTTTCTTTATTTTTTGTGTTTGGAGAAACTTCATCTACACATGCTCAATTGGATTTTGCTATAGTTTCTTGTACACAATTTTTTAATTTAATTTTTCTATCGTATGCTCTTAGGGCATAGATTAAAAAGTTTAATTAGGATGATTTCCCTTAATTTAATTATTTTAATCTTTTTTAATATTGATTTTTTTATAGTTCGATGCTTTATTTGATAGGGAATCTTTCTCAATTAGGCTTCCTAACCTATGCCCTTAGAAAAGATCGTTTTTTCATATAATACATTGCAAGTGGTTTTACATATATCACTGATCGAGTTGAACGAAATGACAATGAAGGATGGTAGAAGTAATCCAGAGGTATTCAAAGCACAAAGATATCAATGATGCAGAGAGGCCTACTAATTCTTCTACTAAGCAACAGGTACGTCGTCAAATTTAAGCTGTTGTGTAGGGATTCACAATCTCTTATATATTACTCCATCCGTTCGGCAAAAGTTGTCATTTTAGTTTTTTTTCATAAGTTTTAAGGCAATTAACAAATGTACTAATTTACCCTCAATTATTACCATCATTTTTTACTTTATCGAAAACTACCACTAACAAACTATCAATCATATCAAGGACATTTTTGTAAATTGAAGGGCAAAATATCTACAATGACAAGTTTTTTTGAACAAAAATAACACCCTAAAATGACAAGTTTTGCCGAACGGAGGGAGTATTATAGCTAAGAAGTGTCGATTTGGATGTTTAATTACATGACTACTTTTGCTAATTGTTGATGTTATAGCCTTTGGGTTTATACTATCCCAATTTGGAAAAGGAACTCTACGACAAGACCCGAGAGCTAAGGTACGTAACTGTGGATATATGGATCAGCAAAAGCCAAGTTACTAACTGCTCTTGATGGATCAAATTATCAAATAACGATCTATATTGATCGATATGATGAATATATAAGCTAGTTGATGACAAACATGCATTTTTGGCAGCCGAATGAAAGGAGACGAACTTGATGGTCTGGACATAGAAACGCTGTGTAAGATGGAGAGGCAGATGGAGGAGAGTTGGGCTAGAGTTCGACAGACAAAGGTTACAGTTCACGCCCACCATTTTTAGCAATCAATTAATGATCTTATAGTTTGAAAGGCTGTTTAATGATGATCGATGCATCTATATATGTATATGTTTTCAGTTTGACAAACTTCAGGAGGAAATAGCGTCCCTCAGAAAAAAGGTATCTGTAGAATTAAATATATATAATAATAAATGTTGGTAAAATCCATCAACGATTAAAATTAAAAACAAGTCCCATAAGTATGAGATTTATGGTGCAGGTGATTGATGTAACCCGCCAGAGGCTGCAGCTTGATTGCGGGGACTCCGTAAACGGTAGCAGTTTCTCTTCGGACCCTTCAAGTTGTCTAGACAACAACATCATCTCTGACACTCGTCTTAGACTCGGGTACGTACGTACGTTTCATTATTTACTCGTTGCGTGCCTTCGTTTTTTTTTTTTTTTTTTTTTTTTTTGTAAGGCCGGAGCTTTTGATATATTTTGAGAGGGTTTCTGGTGATCTCGATGCAGGCCACCTACACGTGATCAAGACTGAACAATAAGGAGGCTTTAGTCTTGAGCTAGAGTACGTGATCTGCAGGTACTAATTTACCATTTTAATATATAACTCGGTTGATTTGATTTGAAGGACATCCCAATCAGTGATCTCGAGTGGACTATGATATGATATTAATTATCTTTAAATTTATTTGAATAAGCTCGATCAAAGTGGACTATATATACACAGAGAGAGATTTCAGCAATGGATTGTGTTGATCAAGCTTTGTAAACATATTGTTAATGTTTTTCGCGCATTCAATTAATGGAAGTCGTCGATGGTTGTGGAGGAGGATCGATATCCAATTGAAGAACATACAGGGTTGCTGACGTTGAGGAGGAGGATCCATCATCCAGTTTGATTCTTTGGCCCAACTATTTTTATGACATTCAATTCAACTCCCCCAAATTAAATGACACAAAGAGTCAATCTAAACACCATGGAAACTTGTACTTAATCAATATAAACACCAATTACTGTAAATAAAATGATACTGTACGTACGTAGTGCAATTTTGGCAACACATATGAATACTGAAAACAAATATAGCAGGTAGGTAGGGAATATGGGATACATAGGAGTGTGCTATTCCGGCATTCACAAAATAGTCTACGCCCGGCGAAATCATTCAGTCAACCAGTCTCTTATCTCATCGTACATCTCCCGATTGAATGCGATCCGTTCTCATGGGAGAGAAAAAGTAATTAATGGATTTTGGATAGACGCCTAAATCTGGTTCGAGTTTGATTAATTTGGGTTTGGATAAAATCCAGTCATGGGTCTTTTCAAATTGAGCCAAACCAAGTTGTCTACGCTATAATTCAACTCAAAGGTTAAAAATTTAAATTTTCTAAAGATTTTTTTCTTGATAATATTTAAATATTATTAAAATTAAATTGTAATACAGTAAATCAAACTAAATAATACTCCGTAATATTTTATTTATATCTATATTATTAATATTATTATAATATAAATATTTTAAGGACAAATTTTTTTTATATTTATACGAATGACTATTTCAAATATTATATAATTATATATATATATATTATTTAATAAGTAATATTAATGAAAACAATTGCATGCTGCGCTAGGTATATGTTTGTGTAGCATCTATACTTCGCCAACTCACCGCATCAACTTTGACCAAAAAATTTCCGAAAATTTGAGTCGAGTTTCTCAAATGGGGTAACGTGATATTGATGTGGCCACAAGGAGCCAATAGATAAATAGCCTCTTTGATACTCTTATCCATAAGGTCCGTTCAAAGCAGAGAGACAACCAACCATCAACACCCATGGCGAGTGCTCTGCTCTTACAATGTTCCCTTTTCTCTTCTTCTTCTTCCAAATCCAAATCCCCAACAAACCCTAACCCGAAATTGGGGATTTTAAGAAGAAGAGAGTTCCTGAAAGGTGTGGCTCTGATCCCTTTGATTACAACAACAACAACAACAACAACGATTGGGAAACCATCTCCTTGTGAGGCTAAGGAAGTGGTGGTGGGCTCTTATCTCCCCCAATCTCCATCTGACCCTTCCTTCGTCCTCTTCAAAGCCTCCTCCAAAGACACTCCAGCTCTTCGCGCAGGTAATCGATCGCCTCATTTCTCCATGTATTTGTCTTTATATTTCAACCGCATTGTGTTTAAATGCATCATACAGTGCCATTTCAGCATCTGGGTCTGTTTAATATCCTTGAATGTGTTAGTTGGTTCAATAGTTCCGGTCTGTTTGACCCAATGCGGAATTTCAGCATCTAGGTCTTGTCAATTTCCTTTTCTATTACCTTCAATTCGATACATCACCTGATGAAAATGTGTAATGTGTTGGTTCAATACAACTAAACACAGTGGGTAATGGGATCGGTTTGAGGAGGATATCGGAATCTGGAATGGCCCAACCACCCCATATCTTGGGGTGGGTCGGTATCTGGGAATCGGTTCAACAGCCCCATTCCCTCCCAGTTCCAAACGGATACACTCCTTGTAGTGCTTACAATGTTAACCACTAGCCCTTAGTTAAGTGTGTATTGAATCTGGATTATAGTGGATGTGCAGGGAATGTAGAGCCTTACCAGTTCGTGCTTCCGCCGACATGGAAGCAGACGCGCGTAGCCAACATCCTGTCGGGTAACTACTGCCAGCCAAAGTGTGCAGAGCCCTGGGTGGAGGTCAAGTTCGAAGACGAAAAGCAAGGCAGGGTTCAGGTTGTGGCTTCACCTCTCATAAGGCTCACTAACAAACCAAACGCCACCATCGAAGACATTGGCACCCCGGAGAAACTGATTGCTTCCCTTGGTCCCTTTGTCACTGGAAACACCTATGACCCTGATGAGCTTCTCGAGTCTGTTGTTGAGAAACAAGGCGATCAAACGGTATCATTCCTTGCTCTCCCATTCATTCCATGACTGAAAACTGTTCTTTATAATCCTGCTGACACTCTTTCTTGGTGTTTGCCAGTACTATAAGTATGTGCTTGAGACCCCTTACGCTCTCACTGGATCACACAACCTGGCCAAAGCGACTGCAAAAGGAAGCACTGTAGTGCTGTTCGTCGTGAGTGCAAATGACAAGCAGTGGCCATCATCCAAAAAAACCTTAGAAACCATACTAGATTCCTTTCAACTATGATGTTTGCAAGGGAACTTCTATTCTATATTTGACCATATACATATATTGAACTAAAGTTCATTTTGTAAGATAGATGATCATAAGCATATATGGTGATTATCCATATATGGTGAGTGATGAACAAGGGGCTGAAAAAACGCATAGAAAGATTATTGTTCAGAGTCCTTTAATGTCATTCTTCAAGACCTTAAAGCATTTTTTTATGCTTAAATTCTAAATTATAGCAACTGAATCATCTTTCTTCTGGATGAACCAAATAATTGAATCATGGAGCTTTCTTTATTACAAGCTGCACCTGATGGAAGCTGCAAATTAATTTACAAGAGTGCATCAAAAGCCACTACTAGAAAACACTCCCATAGCCACTCGATTTGCCACGAACTTAGCCTAAAATTGCCCTCGGATAGAGTTAGCGTCAGAGTTATCCACGAACTGCCCCTCAAATGTATAATCGACCCTACAAAGGGCGTGGCAAATCGTTACCATTACATTTAGCTTTGAAATTTTGAACACATATCAATTGACAAAGAAATGATCAGAAATGGAGGAAAACAGATCAAGAAAATTAGCACAAACTCCATATTCACATATCTATCATATGTGTGTAGTATCACTCGCATGTGCAATGCGAGTGATCAAGTTGTGTGATATAGAAGTACGAAAATGGCCTTCTGTTATCACTTTATTTACATATTCACATATCTATCATATGTGTGTAGTATGTACTCATACACCCCCCTCAAGTTGGGATTGCACAACATAGAACAAGGCCCAGTTTGGACCGAAGAAAGCAATTTTGTTTAGCACCTAATGCCTTTGTTAGGATGTCTGCAATTTGCAAAGAAGAGAAGACATGTGAAGTCCGAAAGAACCCCTGCCGAACCATCTCCCTGATGAAATGACCGTCGATCCTCACATGTTTTGTACGCTCATGGAATACAGGTTGATGGCCAATTGCCGAGCTGATTTGTTATCACACAACAATGTGATTGACAGATCAATATGAATGCTTAAATCACCAAGAAGTCCATGTAATCATACAAGTTCACTAGCAGCAACTGACATACTCCTATATTCACTCTCAGTCAGTTGATGAATTAGACACAACCTTTTGTTTCTTAGTCTTACATGAAATCAAGGAGGATCCCAAAAACACACAAAAACCTAAGAAAGATCTGCTTGTATCAATACAGTTGCCCCAATCTACATCACTAAAAGCTTTGACTGATAATGAAGAAGTAGTAGAGTATGATAAGGCAAAATTGTAACTGCCTTTTTGATACCTTAATAGATACATGACATCATTCCCGTGTGGCTTCAAGGGATTTTGTAAAAATTGACTCAGTTGTTGAAATGTGTAAGAAATGTCAAGTTGAGTGAGAGTGAGATATAAAAGCCTCCCTACTAATCTTTTGTAGTCCTCAGGATTATCAATCGAATCCCCATCAAAAGAAGAAAGTTTAACACCATGCTGCATAGGGCAATCAGCTGAATTGCACCCCTCCATTTGAGCATCCTTAAGTATGTCCAGGACATACTTTCATTGATAGAGCAAAATACGAGCCGAAGATCGAGCTATTTCCATGCCTAAGAAATATCATGCTATACCCAAATCTTTAATGGTAAATTCCTTGTGTAGAGCATCTTTTGTAACTTTGATCTTAGTGATAGAAAGTTTAACTTTGATCTCAACGTATACCAAAGCCACTGTCATACACCCTTTAGAAAGTTTAACAAATAGAGAATAGGCATGAGCTGACTGTACAAACCCAAGTTTGATCATGAATTTAGTTAACTCATGATTCCATTGCCTGTTTGCTTGCTTCAGGCTATATAGGGATCGTTGCAACTTGCACACATGTCTAGGAGGGACCTTGGACCCAGGTTGAGGCAACATATACACTTCCTCATTGAGATATCCATATAAAAAAACATTGTTGATATCCAACTAATGTAGCACCCAACCTCTGTAAGCATCAATAGCTAGAATAATCCAAACAGTAGATAGTTTTGCCACTGGAGAGAAGGTTTGCTTATAGACTTTATCTTTGATTTGGTTATATCCTTTAGCAACTAAACGAGCTTTGAATCTCTCAATGGAACCATCCGGCCTATATTTGATTTTAAATATCCATTTGCACCCTATGGCCTTTTTTCTAGGAGGCAGTAGAGAAACACTCCACATGTGATTACTAGTAAGAGCCTTTAACTCAACCGTCATAGCATCCTCCCACTTAGTCACTCCTCTTGCTTGGGCATATGAATTTGGTTCAAATGTAGTGCACATATTTGCAAATGATTGAATGTAACTTGGTGACACATGTGACAAATGTTGCATAAAGAACACAACAAAGGACTTAGATGAAGGAGATGAATCATGGTGTCCTCTAGAAGGGAGATCAGCACATATAAAATCTTGTAACCATGTAGGCCTGCAAACTTGCCTCTTTATAACTAAAGGTTGCTCAAAGGAAGGCATAGAGGATGACCTTGCACAATCATCAGAAATACTACAAGAAGAAAACCCAAGTTGCTGATCAATAGATGATGGTGATTCACGTGCAGAGTCTTGAACTATCTGATTAGGAGACTTACCCAAGTGTGCAGGAAAATCAAGACAAATTTCATCATCAACAATATCAGAAGCTAAAGGTTTATCATGGAAACCAAGATGTGAAAGATTTTGTTTGAAAAGAAAGATACTCTCATCAAACTTTACATGTCTGCTGATAATCACAGACTTCTTGTCTAAATCATAGAATTTATAAGCCTTTTGGCCTGGAGGACACCCTAGAAAACACATCTTCTAGCAATGATTCCCAATTTATCTCTATAATCATTGGGCTGAATGGCATAACAAAGACACCCTACAACTCTTAACTGATCATAAAAGGGAACAATCTTATACAATACCTCAAAAGTTGATTTCCATTTTAAAATGGAAGATGACATTTTATTAATAATGTGAGTTGCACTTAGAATGCAATCTCTCCAGAACATGATAGGTAAACCAACATGAAATCTAATGGCACAAGCAGTCTCAATCAAATGCCTATGCTTTCTCTCAACTCTGCCATTTTGCTCATGAACTCTAGGGACTGATCTCTGATGAATGGTTCCTCTAGAAGCAAACAAATCACCACACCCTTTTTGAGTTAATTCAGTGTCATTATCTGTCCTAACTATCTTGACAGACACTTGGAATTGGTTCTCAGCCATATTAAAAAACTCAGTTATTATTCTTAATAATTGCAATTTATCCTGCATCAAATAGACCCAAGTGGTCCTAGTGTGATCATCCATAACAGTTAGGAAATACTTAGTACCACACATTGATGGACTCTTGTAAGGACCCCAAACATCCAAATAAACCAACTGAAAAGGACAATAAGCTATATTGTCACTTCGATCAAACTTCACTTTGTGAAACTTTGTCATGACACAAGTATTACAAGAAAGATTTCCTTTACAACTCCAGTTTTACAATCAGGAATATGTTGAAACTTGTAAAAGGACATATGCCCTAGTCTGGCATGCATAATATACATGTTATTACAACTCAAATTGACATTGTTCAAAGATCTAGGAGATATATGTTGGATCTTCTTATATCCAAAAGTCCTCAGCACATACAATCCTCTATCTTCATGTCCTTTAGCAATCACATCTCTAGTTGTAAGGTCCTGTAACCAACATGTCACAACATCAAAACTGAACCTCAATTTTTGATCATGAACAATCTTAGACATATATAACAAATTATGCCTAAATTGAGGCACTAGCAGCACATTACACTGAATCAAAGTACTGCTCAGTTTAATAGTCCCATGTTGTTTGACAACAATACTATTACCATCAGGCAAACCAAGATTGATAGCTGATTTTAAATCAATAATCTAAGGAAAAATAGAACTACTAAAAGCAATATGATCAGAAGCTCCCGAGTCTATTATCCAAGAATCATTATATGCTTTATCTATATCAATAAGAAAAGCAGCACTTAATGTACCTGCAAAATGGACCATAGCTTATTTGGCTGAGCTATCAACACTCTCAACCTGAGACTTTTCCTTCATCAGTTTCAAAACCTCTTGAAATACAACATGCACCATAGCCTGATCTGGTTCCCCATCTGCAAATGCATTATCAAAAGGGCTGTCCTACTGTGCACATTCCAGTTGAGCAGCAAATTTCCCTTATTGTTTCCTCTATCCTCTTCTTTTGGTCCCCTAAACCATTCTGGATACCCAATTAACTTGAAACAATACTCATTTGTATTTCCTCTTTCACCATAGTGATCGCATTTTATGTCAAATTTTGCTTTCTTAAAATCTCGTTTATTTTGATCAACCTACTTGGATTGATCACCAAACCTAAATTAGTTCACGACATTGGGTTCAACATCAAACTGACCAAATCTAGCTGTAGCTAGAGCATTAGTGTCAGCTGTATAGCTCCAGTCCAGTCACACCTTTAGATCTTTCAATCTGCACAAACATTTGAAATGCTTTGTTGATCGCTGGAATAGGATCTTTAGACAACACATTACTCCTCAAATGCTGATAAACATCATTTAGACCCATCAGGAATTGCATTACTTTTGCCTTTTCTTCTCGTTCAAGCATTTTCTTTAGCAATCGACAAGCACAATGATTAATGCCTCCATAAGTACATCCTGTTATAGCATCTAACAGCTGCAGCTCATCCCATATATTTTTTAATTTTCCAAAATAAGCCCCAACAGACAAGTTTTCTTGGCGAATATTGGCTAAATCCCTTCATAACTAGTAAATGAGTGGATCATTGGACTTAGGCCTAGCCACAAGTCACGGGTTGACCTGGACCCGCCGAATCATCACGGGTCAATGACCCTCCGGGTCTGTGAGCCGTCAGGTCGGGGTCAACGGGTGGTCGGGTGCCTCGGGTTGACGGGTTAGGGTTAGGGTCGAGCATCCCCCAACCCGCCATTCCAAAAAAAATTGAAATTTTTTTTAAAAGATAAGTTTATAATTATTATGTATATTATTCTTAGAATAATTAATAATAAAAATATAAACTAACATGCAATATGCAATGTGGGATAAAAGGTACCATCATTCTTCTCTTTTTATAGCATTAGAAGTCTTCATTTCATTCCCTCATTTTCGATGTGTATATATATATATACACACACACACATTTGTGTGTGTACCCCATCTTCCCATAGCTCACAGTTCACTTAAGTTTTATTTTCTAAATTGGGAATGAAGTAAATTTTGAGAAAATTTTTTTTCTCTCTTACATCCCACATTTACATTATAGTGGATGAAGGAAGTGGTATAGATATATAAAATATTCTCATGTTTTTCTTCCACTTCATATTGAAATGACGTGGATATAGAAAATGAAATGAAGAAAAAATCTTCATATATCATTTTTTATTATTTATTGGTCAAATTTAATAAAATAGTTTTTTTTTGTAATAAAGTAACCCGTTGGGTTAGGGTTTGGGTCGCCTCCCCACGACCCTTGACCCAGAGGGTCCGACCCGTGGCCAAGCCTAATTGGACTCATAAAACCTCTTTGATTTCATCCCAAAGTTCTCTCGCAGATTCAACATACATAACTCTCGGCAACTTCACTAGTCATCGAATTTATTAACCAACACATAACCATAGAATCCGCTCTCATTCTCTTTTCATAGTCATCACTATCCTCCGAAGGTTTAACGCAATTACCAGTAATGAAACCTAACTTTGCCTTTGCGCTTAAAGCCATTTTCACACTATGACTCCAACTTGTGAAATTGGAGCCATTAAACGCAATCGACACTAAAACCATTCTAGAATGATCGGAATTTGACAAAAAAAATGGATTGACATATGCAGAATTCATACCTTGCATCATGTCGCCGAATGACAGTCCCTTTCCAAAATTCCAACCCCTTCCAGCTCCGGCACCAGCACCTGGCCTCGACGGAGTCATAGAGATAAAATTCCCCCTTCCAACAACCTTTTCCATCAACACCAGCACTAGATCCTTGACCTTGTTGATTTGTCGCACCACGTCCAACCATAACAAAACAATAACAACGTAAACACAAGAAAAAAAACGTCGGGATCTGGAAATCACGAACCAAAACACGGCTTCCTCGCAATAGAGGATGATGAAAAACAAACAGAGAACATATAAAAATTGATTAAGAAATGATCAGAAATGGAGGAAAATAAATCAAGAAAAATAGCACAAACTCCATTGGAGAGATCAAGTTTTGATCGGAAATTTAGTTATAAAAACCACTTTTCCCGCTCACTGAACTACACTATATACATATACAATGCGGGTGATCAAGTTGTGTGATACAGAAGTACGAAAATGCCCTTCTTGAATTTGGTAAATAAAAAGAGACCATCCGGGGTTCGAACCGGGGACCTTTGGATACTACCCACTAGTCCTTTCCGGTTGAGCCATTCCGGAATGGTTATCACTTTATTCACATATCTATCATATGTGTGTAATATGTACTCATAGAAATATTATTTTGAAGCTACTTAGCCGGGAATATAAAAGAGAGGGTACATCTAACACTCTTTTTTAAAGAGCAATGACTTGAAAAACATCATTTTCGATTGGATAGCCAACCAATACCATCTCGGTGGATGTAAGCTTGGAGCTCAAGTTGAATTGAGAGAGACCCTATCAATTGTTGTGATTGAGTGTTGGGGACTTACTAAACTGTTTATAGTAGCGTTGACTTCATGGAAGATATGTCTGAACTCTATATGTCATTGACCATATGGATAAGAGCAAGATAGTCCCTTTCAAGCAACACATGGTGGAGTTCCATTTATTTAGCCATCAACACCCATGCATTTGATCAACTTGATAGAGTTCCACTTGTTCTTCATTTAAGCTTTCTTCTTCTTCTTCTCAAGACCTCCTTAGATAAACTTGACTTTCTCAACTAATGCATTATCAACCCAAGTTTCCACGTCATATCCACACTTACCTGAAATAATCAATAAAAATGTGTAGATTTTGACTCCACTACTAAATAGGTAAATATACAAATTCTACCTAAATTATGCATGTTATGCATCTTAAATAAGCTAAATATGATCTAATAATATCATCTAAATGTGTTCTATCAAGTTTTCAAATAATGTTTTTATGAATGAAGTTATCAAACCCATTGAGAGTTTGATCTACTATGTTGAAAAAGATGTTTTCACATGTATTGATAATGAGGTTATCCTTCAACATTTTTAGGATATGAAAACCCGTAAAATGAATTTACCCTCTTTATTGTCAAGTTGAACTGTTTCAGTACATAACTCTAATTAGGAATGAAGAACTTTTTATACGTACTAGTAAATTCTTTTAAATTTTTTATAGCTATTTTGTAGTATTGAATACGTTTTGTGTTGCATGAGTTCTTGTTATTTATCGTCGTTTGTCACTGGTGTTCCCCCACCCTCATGGGAACACAATTGCTTGTGCTCTTGGATGCCCTAAACCCTAGGCCTAATGGCATTATTTATAGCTAACTAGACTTGCCTACTAAGAAAATAAATTCTATCTGAATTGGGAAAGATAAATCTCTATCTAAAAATAATGTTTATCTAAAATAAATTCCCTAGGGTAAAGTGGAAATTACCCAGAGGATATAAGTATCTTAGGAGAAAAAGATATATCAAAACGTGATTAAGTAATCTCCTAAAGATCCGGCTCAAACCGCGTATGTTGCGTGTCTTCTGTGCATGTACTTCAGTCGACGTTGAGTGCTAGTGGTAGACGTCGAGGGCTCATTAACTTTGGTCGACCTCGGGTGGGTTGGTCGACACTCCTCTTCTTGCTTTAGCCTCAGCATGGCTAACTTTCTTCAATCGATATCGAGTAAACATAGTCGATGTTGAGCTCTCTTCCAGTACTTTGACTTCTCCCTAATTAGCCAATTTTAGCTTCTTTTGCAGTTGACGTCGAGCTCTTCTTCAGCTCGTCTTGCAATTGATAAAAAACGTTCCAAATCCTGCGAAATTAAACCAAAACTTGTGTAGACCTCTATATCTTGCAAATAAACATAAACTACATAAATTCTCTACTTTCCCAACCTAAAAATATAAAATATGAACAAAAATTAGAATAAAAGTAAGTACAAAGCATGGTAAAATTCCATTTTAGGATCTTCCTTCCATTCAAAAGAGTTCAATTTGTTAGAAGATTCAACATCAAGTAAATATTTTTCCTTAGGAACTTCTAATAAATCTTTAAATTCATCCCTGCACTCAACATTATTAGTATTAGGAGCATCTAAAGAATTCTCAGGAGAAAGTTTTATAGGATCATGAATAGAAAACTTAATCTTTCTACCGTCAAACTCCATCGTTAGAGAACCTTCGCAGCAATCAATCTTTGTCTTGGCCGTTCTAAGGAATGGCCTTCCTCATATGATTGAAGTATCCAGCGTTCCTTGTTCCATATCTAATACAAAGAAATCAGCAGGAAATACTAATTCATCAACTTTAACTAAAACATCCTCAAAAACTCCTTTAGGCTTAATCTGATATCGATCTGGGAGTTGTACTGTCACACCTGTTTATGTCATAGCATTTAGACCCAAAAACCTATATAAGCTATAAGACATCACATTGATTGAAGCACCTAAATCCAACATAGCTCTAGTGAATCTAATGTTTTCAATCGCACATGGGATAGTGAACATACCTAGGTCTCCACATTTCTCATACATTCTCTTTTGTAGCATGGCAGAAACATTTTCATTTAAGCTTACCTTTTCCTTCTTCCTCAACCTTTTCTTTCTTTTCATCGTTCTTAACTCCTTCAAAAACTTAGCATAGCGAGGCACAGATTTAATTAAATTCAAAAGTGGAATATTTACCTCACAATGCGCAAAGGTATCATATAAGCTTTGCTCATCTTTCCACTTCCTATCAGCTCTCAAGGCACGAGGAAAAGGTTTTTTAGGCTTAGAAACCTCAAGGGACCACTCTTTCGAAGATTGCTTCGTGGTAGGACGAGGATCAACAATCGGATCAGTTTCTGCAGGGAGCGATGGGCGCCACTCATATAGGCTCTCAGTAGGTGATTACTCAATACTAGACAACTCTTTCTTGAGTTTGCTGAGGCTAGTAGCAAGAAATTACTTTTAAAGGAAAGCGTTCTTCAATCCAACCCAAGTAGTGATGCTTTCTGGCGGAAGATAATATAGTCAATAACGTGTTGCATCTTTCATAGTAAAGGGAAACACTCTAAGCATCAATTAGTCATTTTTCGGGCCGTGAGGTCTCAGTCTATCACAAATACTAGCGAACTCTGCGAGATGTTTGTTTGGCTCCTCTCCAGAGCTGCCATGAAAAGTAGGTAAAGCATTAGACAAAATGGATTTATATTCAAACCTCGAACCTTCAGAGAGAGCAGAAAGCCTAATTGCAAGGGGTTGTGCATTCTGATTTGGCTCATATAAGCTTCTCAAGGTTCTTCTTGGCAGATTTTCAATGTTGCCGTCATTGTTGTTATTTTCATCCATCTTCTCTACTTGATTAAAATCAAGTTTTCTTCTCAACGTGGATAGAGACCTTTCAATCTCAAGATCAAAAGACGACGATGATGAATTAGTAGAACGGGTCTGGACCATACAGAGTAGGTTAGACCTAAAAGAAAATAAGAACTAAAACTAAACTAAAATAAACAAAAGAAAATCAACAAAAGAACACGAATACTAGACTTTCCTGGCAACGACGCCAAGATTTGGTGGGTTGTTTTTACCAGGTGAAAATGTGTCGTTGGTCCTGATCCCCCAAATACAAAATATCCTAACTCAATGCTAAACAAAAAATTAGTATAGCAGACAAGTAAGAAATCGATCCCATAGAGAAGACTGATTCGTAGTTCTTAAGAAGATTCTCTAAACTAAAGTCAACAAGATTGTAGTAAGCAATTGAAATAAACTACAGATGCAAATAAATAATAATTGTGGGTTGATAATAATATTGGAAAACGCTTCACCTGCAACTCTCGAAAATGGTTTGGAATTCATGTTCCTCGGATTGATTTCATTAGTATACCTAAAGTTATGCCTGACTTGGCTTTTGTAGATCACCCGCAAGAGCAATCACTTACTCAAGTAACATTACAAGAATAGCGTTAGTTTACCTAAGTACTTGACCTAATAGCAATATTAGTTACCATCCTGCAGAGCAATCGATAAACTTACGTAGTCAATTCCCCCAGTTGCTACAAAGAAACCAATCTAAAGATAGGAATTGCTAGCGGAAATGCAATTTCTATCTAGATTATCTGTCATAGAGAGAACATGTGCAAATATCAAGCAATATAGAACAAGGATGATAAATAACCAAAGAAGAACTAATAAGAAATCAAATCCTCACAATCCATCCAACCATGTCTTCGAATTATAGGCGAAACTATGCGTTTAGCAACTCATAGTCAACGTAAACCTAATTGTCTCTCTCTCTCTCTCTCTCTCTCTCATTATTCTCATTGTTCTACCTTGTTCAACCCCAATCAATAGATCTGTCAAATAACCTAAAAATACTGTCGTGGTAAAACCCTAGAAAATAAAATAATAATAAACTAATAGAAAGATCTTCGGAAGAATCGAATCTTCTGACCGCGCAGGACCGGCGGGCGTCGGTAAAATAACGGCAGGCGCCGCTTTTACAGTAGCTCTTCTTATGTCTTCAACGTTATTGCTCCCTAGATCCCTCTCTTCCCTTGGACTATCTAATGCTCCAAAATCATCCTTTATTAGTCTCCCAAGCCTCCATTCAAGCTCGAAATGTAAAACTGCAAAATAAACACAAAATAGAGTAGATTCCGAACTCGAATACTCCAAATGCAAAACTATGTAAATAACATAAAACCTATGCAATATGACTACCTAAATGCAATAAGACCTATATATAATGCATATCTAAAATATGTATTATCAGAGCTCAACTTTGAACACAATGCTCTTCCTATCCCTGAGCTCTATCTTCCCTGGATAAACCTTATGCACGATCACTACTCCGCCTTTGCTTTCCCTTACATCCCTTCATGTTCACTTGATTCATGAACACCTTGTCACCCGCCTTGTATTCTTTTGACTTTTTACCTATGGCATTAGTAATACGAACATACCAAGGTACTCTTTGCATAGGGATATTGTCTATTGAATTAGGAGGATAATGATCTTTACCCGGCCTTACCTTTTCATTGTCGATCGAGATGTCTTCCTTCTGGGGAGGTGGTCGACATCGACCAATCTGGGTTGACATCGATTGCAGCTTCTCATCTATTGTGGCATATGTTAGAGCTGGAGTCGATGGAGGCACGTGGATCAGTATGTTTCGACATCGATTGGGTTCAGTCGACATCGAGTGAAGCTAGTCGACGTTGAGGGGATCTTTTGCGTTGACCCAATACTTAGTCTCTGGCATGCATCTTTACTCTTCTGTGGTCGATATCGACAGGATGTTGTCGACATCGAGCTCTGTCTTAGTGGCTTCTGTTAAGCAGGAGGAATGTCAAGTTCTTAAGTACAAATATAAAGATATGTAAATGCGAATCCGATTCCTAGCCTATGCAAATAATTACAAGACTTCCTCCCATTGTAGTGGAAGGGTAGTCAGGATGGATCCACGAGGAGGCGTGTCAGCGGGATCCTAGTAGCGTTGGAAATCTCACGTCTTACGTCGACCAGAAGCCTCGATTTCGACCTTGGTGCTCGATGTCGACCTAGGATGTCGATCCTTTCTGCAACAGAAGACCTGCAGAGACAAAAACAAGCAGTCGATATCGACTAGGGAAGGTCGATATCGATGTTAGTAGACGGAATCGACTGGCTCAGAAGACTGCCAGTCGACACAGGTGGTCGATATCGACGTTGGGGGTCGATATCGATGTTCAGTAACTCAGCAGAGATGGTCGTCGTCGACTCAGAAAACTGTCGACGAAACTCAGTGGTCGATATCGACGTCTGTGGTCAATATCGATGTCTTCTCCTGCAAAGTTGTTAGCTTTTGTCGGCAAAGAAAGGCCGAAGACTTAAGGATGGATGAGGATGCGATGAACAGAAATAAAACAGTGGTTTTGATGAATAAACTTATATAAAAAGAACCTTCTACGATTAGGGTTTATCACAACGTTAACCAATGCATGCGATAAGATAAATAAGACGGACAATTGCGCTATTTCATCCGAGGGACAAGCTTTCGTTGTACACCAACTCTTAGGATTACTCTTGCAAATAAACCTAATTGTGTCTACCAATTTTATGTTTATAACTCAAGTTGTTAGCATGAATCCCTTTTCTTTCGATTAGGACTGAACATAGAATCGTAGGAGATGATATAGACGCAATGATATCAACATCTAATACTTACCTCAAGCACGTATGGCTAACGTCGGGCTCACCCCGACCCTAAGAGCTTTGGGAGCTACTCGCACCTTATCATGGAACTCATCTTTGATTAAAAGAAATAAACTTGCATTAACTATAAACTCCGAAGCTTTACAACTCAACGTCGGCTTTCGCGAACACCAAACCTTAAAACTTCTCTCTAACTCTATTGTATGTAAGTGGATGTGTTGATGGATGATTCGATTGCCAACCCCCTAGGGCTTTATTTATAGGCTACTAACCCTTGCTAGCCAAGGATTTTAACTTCTATCTAAACTATGAACTCTGTCCAAACAATTAGGATAGGTCTTTTATTTTGATAAAATTCTACTAACTTGATAAAACTTAAAGGTAAAAAGTAGATAAATCTCAGCTGCTATCTATCTATATGTTACAAGATAAATCCGTGCCTCCTTGAAGATAAAGTTTCCAATCCGTGTCTCAAAATCGAATCTATCTTCTGTCGAGATAAGGTCGATATCGACTCATAAGGTCGATATCGATGTCTCTGTTCCTGCTCGACCTGTCCATCTCCACTCGATGTCTATGTTGAGGTCGATATCGATGATGTATGGTCGATATCGAGTGCTTTTCTTTGATGTGTAATGGTCTGTCTTGACACTCAGTTCCGTGTCGATGTACTGTAGTCGATGTCGATGTTGAAGGTCGATATCGACCTCTCTTCTCCTCTCCTTGGTTTCTCCTTTTTGACTCCGATTTCACTCGAATTCCTGCATGGTTAGCTCAAAACTTGTGCAGACTTTATTTCTTGTACTTTAGCCTATTCTTACACAAGTTTATATTCTTTTGAACCTTTTCTTTGGAAATCGAATGAAATATGAAGTCAAAAGATGCAATAAAAAGAGGTATAAATATGTACATCAACTTCTTTATCGGCTTGATGCCAAATTGCCAAGATCTCCTCCATTTCGGCCTCCATGGCCCTCAATTCTTGTTCCTCCGTCGTCATAGTCCTCTCGTGGGTTCCTCACAAGGGATAACTCTTCCCATTGTATGTAATGACTTGACCTCCATTCGATTGACTTCCTTCATGGTGGGATTGAAGGAAAATTCAATCACTTCATTGCCGATGGTAAAAGATAGTAGCCCCTTTCTCACGCTGATATTGACGTCGGTTGTAGCTAGGAACGGCCTACCAAGGATGATAGGACATATTGGATCCTCCGCCATATCAAGCACAATAAAATCCGTGGGCACATAGAACTTGCCCACCTTGACTGGGACGATGATTCATGTGGACATGACAAAGTTGTTGTTCGGTTATATATAGCTTCATATCTATAGGCTCCAAAGCTACAATATTTACCTTTGACCATATGGATAAAGGCATAAGGTTCACACTAGCCCCTAGATCGCAAAGAGCTTTGTGACAATGTTGGCCTAGCCCAATCATGATTGAAAATCTTCCTGGATCACTCATCTTCTCTGGGAAGTCTATTTTGCTGCACTCCTCCGCGATCTCAGCAATCAATCATTTCTTGCTCAAGATGTCTTTAAGACCCAAACATAGGATGGCATTTCGTGAAGATCCTCCGTGAATGGTATAGTGACGTTGAGGCCTTAGAGGATCTTCACAAAACGTTGGAACTTTTGGTTTGCTGGGTCCCTTAAAGCTCTGGAGGGATATGAGAGCGACTTCTTTATCTTTGGAGCAAAAACAGTCTGCGGAGATGAAGGAGAGTGGTCGACATCGACCAAGGGGGGGTCGACATCGACTGCTGTAGTCGACATCGGGGCAGGCTTTTGGATGGGGTCGACATCGACCAAGGTCTGGTTGACTTCGGCAGTCTGGTCGGCTTTGGCAATATGGTCGACATCGACAGGGGGTTGACATCGACTGCTTCTCCAGTGGCCTTGTCTTCTGGCTCCAACTCACGATTTAGCACTTCTTTCCCACTTCTTAAGTGAACGACGACGATGTGACCGGACGATTGCTCCTTGGGATTGGCCTCTGGTTGTCCTGGGAGCGACCTGGCTTGCCTTGGGATGTTGGCCACCAATTGACCCAGTTAGGTCTCCACGCTTTCTCCAAACATCTATTTTACCAAGCCTTGAGCTGATGCCATGTAGTTGGGTGTGGATGGCATTATTTGATTGTTTATTCTTCGCTTGGATTCTCTGCATCTCTTATAGGATGAGTTGCAAATCATCCCTCCCTTCCCTCTCTGGGTGGCCAGGTGCTCTATACGGTGGAGGGTCCCTTTGGTATTGCTGGGGTTGATGATAGCCCTAGTTTGCTTGATAGCCCCTATGGTTAGGTCCCCTCACGAACTTTTCTTCCTTGTGGGTCTCTACCGATTTCACTTGCTTCGTGTAGAGGCAAGCGGTTGTATTATGTTTCTGCGGCCCACATTCTAAACAAGCCTAGTTGTTTGTTACAAACCGCACTTGCTTTTGTAACCACCTGGTCTTTCATAAATTGATCCTTCACCTCAAGATCCACCTCGTTTGATGGCTCATATAGCGGCATGTATGAGGCTGGTCTTGCGTGGGAGGCCACATGAGTCTCATATGTGTTGTCAAATTCTAATAGCCTTTCAATGGTATCCCAAGCTTGGTGTGGTGTAAGCTCGAGATATCGGTAGGTGGTGTAGGTGTTGATCCGATCTCTTGTAGGCACATCCAGGGCATTTTAGATGATCTCCTGGATAACATATGGCGGTTGCCCACGGGTAGGGCAAGATCTATGTAAGTCCTTGTAGCGCTCCCAAACTTGTGCAAGTGTTTCCCCGGGCATTTGCTTGAAAGACATTATCTTTTGGCGTATCTGTGTAGTCTTTGACGTTGGAAAGAACTTGTTAAGAAATAAGTCCCTGAGTTCACCCCATGTGTGGATGGATCATGGGGCCAAGCTTTCCAACCAATTTAGAGCATTTACTGCTAGCGACCACCTAAAAGCTTTTAAACGCACATACTCAAGATTGACACCTTCAGCAATAGTGTCACATAAATCAATATAGGTATATATGTGCGACATGGGACATTCAGAGGCCTTTCCCTCAAAAGCATGTCTCCTAATCTCTGCGATAAAATTTATTTTTATTTCAAAGGATACGGCAGTGATGATTATAGGAGATTCTGGCACCGCCAGTGTAGGGTGCAAGTACTCTTTCGCATTATGTGGGATCTCGCTAAGTAGCTCCTGGGCTTCTCTTCGGGCTTGGGTCTCGCAGTTATTCGCTGGAGGGAATGGTGTAGGGATTCAAATAATTCAAATAAACAATTCACAACTAGACTACTCCCTGTCTCAAACAAATAATACAAGAATCCCCTCCCTTGTAGTAGTAGTGTAATTCAGGATCGAATCCACGAGGAGGTATGTCAGCGCTTCCCTTGTTGCAATCACGATCAAGCTCTCGACCTTAGAAGACACTCGATATCGATGTGTCGGGTCGATATCGACCTCAGTTCTGGTCGATTTCCAGTACAGTTCATGCAGAAGACAAAAGCAGCAAAGTCGACGTCGAGCAGAGACCTCGATATCGACGTTAGACCTCGATATCGACCTTTACAGTCGATTCCGACGTTTGTCACAGAAACTGTAATTCGTAACCAATTGTCGGAAAAGAGTCCGAAGAAAATCGAATGGTAAAGAAGGATGATCAGAAACAAAACTAAAACTTTTATATAGATTCAATTAATTAAAAGCTTCCAAAGTCGGGGTTTCATGCCACACCGATAACAATGCAAGTTTTATGCTAATGTTATGAAATTTAATGCCTTTCCGTCAAATAACTTTCGTTATCAACACTTAGGTGATTAGAGGCTCTCGCATAGTTCCTAAGAGTTACTATCCACTTCATGAGCAATCCAAGTTCACAATATGAGTGGCTTTCGCTTCAATAATGCAAATAATGAATCTCCCTAACTTTCGCAACGGCTCATGCATGGGATAGAAGACGGAATCGCATAAAAGTCATACCTTTGATGCTCTTACCCTACATCGTTATCGTCGAGCTCGCCCCGACCCTAGAAGTGGGTTGACTACTCGCTCCTCATCATGCACATCATCATCATCATTGTTGAAAGAAAACTACTTTGAATTTAACTTTGAAAGAAAGTACAACCGAACAAGCCAAAACTCCGCTCTCGCTTCTCTCCAACTCACTCGGCCCTCTCTCTCTCTCTAACTCATTACTACTCAATGTAAAACTGGAATTGTATGTGCTTGGATGTAATTCTATGTAATTGAATGCCTAAACTCAGCCCTAATGGCCTCTAGATATAGATATCGAACTTTGCTATCCAAAGACTCGAAACTTTATCTTTATTCTCTAAGATAAAAATTAAATAAAGTAAAAAACTAAAAGTTCTATGGTAAATCAGCTCATATGATAGATTTGAGGTTGATGATAGGAAATCTCGACTTTAGGATAGACGTGCAAGCTTCGGATAGAATTCTATCAAAATCTGAGTCGGATTCCTCTGTTGGACAACATCGATATCGACCTTGAACATCGATATCGACCTCTGTGAAACTTTATCTCGAGTTCTCCTTCTCCTACTCGGACTGGTACTCGACTTCTATCATTTAGCTCGATCTGGCAACATCGATACCGACCTTCAGACGTCGATATCGACCTCTCTATGTCGACATGCTCTGCTTCATTTCCTGCTCGATTCCTATGTCTCTTCTGCACTCGATGTCGAGGTCTCCAGTCGATTTCGACCTCTTCAGAAGAATTCGAGTTCTTTTTCTGCTCTTCCAGATCTGTCCATTTTTATCCTGCTTTATGTGAAATCACATAGAAACTCGTGCAAACCCATATATTTGATATTTAAGCGTAAACTACACTAATCCCATGTTTTCCCATTAATATGCATGCAAAAGAATGATAAAATGGACTTATATGTGCATAGAAAATATGGCAATTTGCGCGCACATCAAACACCCCATACTTAAGCTTGCTTGTCCCCAAGCAATACCTTTAATGGTCATTTAGGGGAAGAAAGTAAACCCTCAACATCATAGATTCATTTTTCATATGTCCCTACACTCAATTGCCATCCTCGATAAGGTACTTATGTCAACCAAGTCCATGCCTGTGCATAAAGCAATTTCATACTCATAAAAGGAGGTAATATGCAAAAAAAGTTTAGCGACATAGCATTAATAATCAAGAGGACTTTTGCAAGCTTGTGAAAAGTAGATTGGTAAAAGGCTAAAGGTGGGCTAATATTTGGCCATGTGGTGTTAAATCTGGGGAAACATTCTTTCTTTCCAAAGCATTCCACATTCCTTCTTCATAATGTCTCACCTTTCACTCATCGCTCAATGCTTTTATTTAATATAATGCTTTTACCTCTCTAACCTTAGCATTGCCTTCTCGCGAGTCGCAAACATGGGTGTCATGAATGGCCCCGGATACTTAGTACTTCGGACTTCTCACCTTGTGTCCCATCTCACTGAACTAACATCTCAACGAGCAGGGTCGACCTACCTTTATCTCCTGAGGTGATCGGATTTTTTTCTTGCTCATTAAATTTTCCATATTTCATAAATTCTTTCATTCATGCCAACAACTTTATAAATAATGCATACCTCCATATAACTCCAAAGATGACATCCATTCTCAAACTTGTCCCCGGATAGGGTATAAGGTATAAAATGGGCAATATGATATATGTGTGGAGAAATAATGATCATGATAAGGCTCATATATGGCTTTGTGACTTTTGCAAATATGCATAGGTAAGGCTAGGATATGAACTTGTATATGTAAGCACTTGTATGGAAATTTTTATAAAAATTCCTCCATCATCTTATCATGCACATGTCAAAAGCAACTTCAAAATTTTCATCTCCTTTATTTTTTTCTTTTTGCACTTTATTGGGACTTCCCTTAACTAGGCAATTTCATGTTATATCTCTAATGAATCTAATTTTGCATCATAGAGCTCTTTTTTATACTTCCATGACTCTTTCTTTATTTCAAATTTTTGATGGGGGTCATTTTTTTCTCTTTTTTTTTTCTCGAAAATAAAACTTAAATATGCATTAAGATAAATATGCAAATCTAAACTAAGTATGAATGTGCAAGTAAGCCTTTCCCCCACCCCATACTTAACACCTACAGTGTCCTCACAGTATTAGAACTAGGGTTAAGAAGAAAACTTACTAAACCGTCAAGAATTTCAGGAGTCGAAGAAGACAACAGGCATGGTCGATATCGACCTTTAACATCGATATCGATGTCTCTCCTCGTTTTCTGGCTCAGGCTTCAGGGTGATTGATGTACACATTTGTACCTTTGTTTATTGCATCTTTTGACTTCGTATTTCATTCGATCTCCAAAGAAAAGGTTCAAAAGAATATAAACTTGAGTAAGAATGGGCTAAAATGCAAGAAATAGAGTCTACACAAGTTTTGAGCTAACCATGCAGGAATTCGAGCGAAAACGGAGTCAAAACGAAGAAGCCAAGTGATGCTGAGCAGAGGTAGATATCGACCCCAGACCCAGATATCGACCTCTGGGGTAGATATCGACCTTCAACCTAGATATCGACCTCAACGACTGAAGCTGAGAAGAGGTAGATATCGACCTTAGACCCAGATATCGACCCCTAGTGTCGATATCTACCCCCATATCGACCTCAACATAGAAATCGACCAGAGCTGAACAAGTCGAGCAGGAACAGAGACCTCGATATCGACCTCTGGTGTCGATATCGACCCCTTATCTCGACAGAAGATAGACTCGATTTCGAATGCGGATTGGAACTATATCTTCAAAGAGGCACGGAATTATCTCATACTTTCAAGATAGATGGCAGCTGAAGTTTATTTATCTTTTACCTTTAAGTTCCTTTAAGTTTTATCAAAATAAAAGACCTATCCTAATTGTTCGGATAAAGTTATTAGTTTAGATAGGAGTTACAATCCTTGGATAGCGAGGATTAGTAGCCTATAAATAAAGCCCTAGGGCTGATTTGTTAGGGCATCCAATAATCCAATAATCCAAGAATACAATCAATTAACAAGACATAGACATTAGAGTTAGAGAGAAGTTTTAGGGTTTGACGTTTGCGAAAGTTGACGTTGAGTTGTAAAGCTTCGGAGTTTATTTTAATGCAAGTTTCTTCCTTTCAATTGATGATGAATCCCATGATGAGAAGCGAGTAGTTCCCCAAAGCTCTTAGGGTCGGGGTGAGCCCGACGTTAGCCATGCGCGCTTGAGGTAAGTATTTGATGTTGATATCGTTGTGTCTATCTCTCCTCCTACGATTCTATGTTTAGTCCTAATCGAAAGAAAAGGGATTCATGATAACAACTTGAGTTATAAACATAAAATTGGTAGAGACAATTAGGTTTATTTGAAAGAGTAATCCTAAGAGTTGGTGTACGGCGAAAGCTTGTCCCTCGGGTGAAATAGCGCAATTGTCCGTCTTATTTATCTCATCGCATGCATAGGTTAACGTTGTGGTAAAACCTAATCCTAAGAGTTGCTTTTACATATTTTATATTCACCAAAACCCCTGCTTTATTTCTATTCATTGCTTCTCTCTCCACTCTAAAATCTTCGGCCTTTTCTTTGCCGACAAAACCGTTAACCCACTGCAGGAAAGACATCGATATCGACAGCAGAGGTCGATATCGACCAAACTGATAGATCGACGGTTTTCTGAGTCGATCTCGAGACTCCTGGGAACTTCTGCAAACATCGATATCGACCACTTTGTGTCGATATCGACCCCCTGTATCGACTGGCAGACTTCTGAGCCAGTCGATTTCGTGAACTAACCTCGATATCGACCCCACCAGTCGATATCGACTACCGTTTTTGTTTCTGCAGGTTTTCTGTTGCAGACGACATCGACAGCCAAGGTCGACATCGAGGTCTGACATCGAGATCGAGGCTTCTGGTCGAGTAGGAAGGACGTGTCTTCAACGCTACTAGGATCCCGCTGACTCGCTTCCTCGTGGATCGAACCTGATTCCCTACTACTATAGCGGGGAGTCTTGAATTTATTTGAAGAGGCTAAGAGTTGTATTGGTTTATATTTTCTTATATATTTCGATTCAATTCTCCCTACGTCAAATTTTGGCGCCGTTGCCGGGGAGGCTATCAATCGCGCCCTAGTAGTTTATTTTCACTGTTCTTTTTAGTGTTGTTTTATAGGTGTATGCGACGTACTGGTGACCAACCTGAATTTGAAGGACTAGACGAACCAGAACGCTTTCTCCACCTAAGATCTCGAGTCCAAAGAATCATGGCGGACAACGAGACCCAGGCACAACAAATTGAACGCTTAAGGAAGCAAGTAGAGGATTACGCTACCAGAGAAGCGGCACTAAGAGAGCGTGCTGACAGGGAGGAGGAAGCCAGGAGACGATATGAGATTCAAATCAACGCCCTCCCCCGGAATGCTAAGCAATACTTGCACCCATCGCTCACAGTGCCTGAATCGGCTATTCTAATCCCTACTTCTAATTTTGAAATTAAGCCAAACTTTTTAACTGAAATAAGAAGGCATCAATATGAAGGGAAACCTAACGAATGCCCTATGGCACATATATCAACCTTCTTAGACCTCTATGATACAATTGCTGATGGACAAAGTCTTGAGTATGTTCAACTGAAAGCATTTCGCTGGTCTCTTACAGGAAAGGCATTGCAGTGGTTGGAAAGCTTAGCCCCAAGATCGCTCCGCACCTGGAATGAAGTCAAGGACGCGTTTATCAACAAGTTCTTTCCTCCTTCTAAGACGGCGCTGATCCGACAGAAAATCACGGCTTTCAAACAAAAGCCTGGTGAGGCTCTGGCAACTGTTTGGGAGAGGTATAAAGACCTCCTACGATCATGCCTGACGCATGGCCAACCACCGTACGTCATCCAGGAGATCATATACAATGCTCTTGACGCTGCAACAAAGGAGAGGATCAACACATACACCGCCTATGGCTACCTTGAACTCGCTCCCCAAGAGGCTTGGGAAACCATTGAAAGGCTGGTGGAATTTGACAATACATATGGGACTCCTGAGGTTGCCGACGCACCATCATCGTCGAGGCCTGCCCCCTCTATGCCCTTATATGAACCCTCCAATGAAATCGATCCAGATGTGAAGGAGCAATTCCACAGAGATCAACTTAGAAAGCTCCAAAAGCAAGTGAGGTTCCTTTCAGCGAACCAAGATTGCATCGAATGCGGATCGCAGCGGCACACCACCATCGAGTGCCCACATGCCGAACAAGTACACCTAGCGAAGACTCACCAAGAGGCGCGCTACATGAGGGGTCCCAATCACCAATATTGGGGAGACCAAAGGTTCCATCAACCACAAAGAAACCAGGTCAACCCTAGGGACCCTCCGCCTTATAGAGCTCCTGGGCACCCGGAGAGAGACCAAAAGAAGGATGATCTTCAACTAGTACTGGATGAAATCAGGCGGAACCAAGCTAAGAACGATCAATCCAACAATGCTATCCACTCTCAACTCAATCACCTTACCACAAGGATTGGGGAGATGGATATATGGAAGAAGAACGTAGAGACCCAACTGGGTCAATTAGCGGCACAAATCCCTAGGCCGTCCGGAACACTCCCTGGGCAGCCCACCACAAATCCTAAGGGACAATCCGGGACGGGCCATGTCGCAGCCATACAATTAAGGAGTGGCACCAAAGTACAAAAGCCACGGACGGAGACGAAGGAGAAAGCAGCAGACCCAGTCGACGTCGACAGACCAGTCGATGTCGACCCAGAGGTCGAAATCGACCCCCATGTCGACCCCCTAGTCGACGTCGATGACACTGCAGAGCCATCAGTGCCTCAACAGAGGTCGAAATCGACCATTCCAGTCGATATCGACCACATTCCAGTCGATGTCGATGTCCAACAGGCCCCTCCGACCACCGTTCTGGCCCCTCCACCAAAGAAGACGTTGCCATTCCCTTCCAAAGCATTGGAGGATCCCACCAAAGGCAAGTTTAGGCGCTTCATAAAGATACTTCAAGGACTCAACGTTACTATCCCTCTTACTGAAGCCCTAAGCGAGATGCCCGCCTATGTTCGATTCCTCAAAGACATCCTGAGCAAGAAGAGGTCCATGGCAGAGATCGCAGAGGAGTGCTCAAAGATGGACTTCCCTGAGAAGAAGAGTGATCCAGGGAAGTTTGCAATCACCGTGGGGCTTGGCCAACATCGCTATAAAGCCCTATGTGACCTAGGGGCAAGTGTAAGTCTCATGCCTCTCTCTATTTGGCAAAAGGTGAACATTGGTGCCCTTGAACCTGTGGACATGAAGCTTTACATGGCTGATAACTCATACGTCAGACCCATAGGTATAGTTGATGACGTTCCGGTAAAGGTAGGTAAGTTCTTTGTGCCTACTGATTTCATTGTATTGGAGATGCCTGAAGATCCTGTAGTGCCTATTATACTTGGTAGGCCATTCTTAGCTACTGCAGATGCCAATATCAATGTACGTCGAGGATTACTAACCTTTACTATAGGGAACGAAGTGATAGAATTCTCTTTCAACCCAACCATGAGCGAAACAAAGCACCTGGAGCAAGTAGTCCTCTCGCCGGCCAAAGAAAAGCTTAGAAAATTCTTGTTGGCGAGGACGGAAACAGCAAGCAGGGTCGACATCGACTGGAACCAGTCGATATCGACTAAATACATCGAAATCGACCCCCCTTGGTCGAAATCGAGTATGCCAGATCGATGTCAGGAGGTTAAGTATGGGGTCACAGAGGTCGATATCGACCCCCACATATCGATATCGACCCCAGCACTCGAAATCGACCCTCCTTGGTCGAAATCGACAACCCCTCAGCCCGAAGATCTCTGTTTTGGGCCCAAACAGGTAAGCCCAGGTATGAATCTTAACCCTCCTCCGTCCATTATTGATAAATCAATTAAGCCGATTATTGATAGTTCTACTAAAGAGAGGGTCAAAGCTCCATGGTTTGCCTATATTGCTAAAGTTAGGTCAAGAAAGAGAAGAAAAGCGCCCAAAGAAGAACCTAACATCAAAGAAGCCTTGGTCGCCGAACTTCGCTACTACCAAAAGGACCTAGATGATCCAGGAGAAGGCTCAAGCTCAAAGGTTCCTTACAAAAAAGGGTCATGAAGCATTGACGGAGAAGTCGGCCTAGCGACTCAAAAATCTAGAGCATGTACATAAAACATTTAAATATCGCATAGATGGTTTTTAGGATTTAAATTTTTGGCTGTTTTGAACTTTTAAAACTAAGATAATTCGTGCTTTATCTATATTTCTAACAAGCTTTCAGGTTATCAAGCAAAAAGAACGACGAAGAGGAAAAGAAGCTTCTGCAGAGGCAGTCGAAATCGACCAGGCCAGTCGAAATCGACCCCCCCCAGGGTCAAGCCACCTCCTGGAGTCGACATCGAGGAACAGGAGCGAAAAAGAGAGGTCGATATCGACCATTATTCTCGATATCGACCCCAATCAGGCAGCCCTTGTCTTCATCTTCTCCCTCGACTTCAACAGATGCAGTCGACATCGACCTCTGACCTAGATATCGACTTCTGGCATCGACCTGAAATCAACCTGAATCCGCTGTAAGTCTCTCTACCCTTGTTCTTCTTTTTAATACAGTGAGGACACTGTATATTTTAAGTATGGGGTGGGGGAAAGACATGTCTTTTGTTCATAACTTGGTTTCTTCTTCGTATTGCATTCATGTTTAAATTTTTGTTCTTAGTTTTACTTTTATAAAATGTCAAAAATCCAAAAAAAAAAAATTATAAAATGTCAAAAATCCAAAAAAAATGCATGTTTATTTTTGAGTTTATTTTTTCTTTACCCTACTTAGATGTCCTATGATGAAAACTCAATAGCTGACTTGATCATGTAAACCCTATGGCATATTTGGATGGTTTAGCCTAAGTCTTTAAATTTTTATGTAGATTGTGAACTTGTGATGAAATTGAGCACATATGATCCTAGGCTAAAAAGCAAATCCAACAAAAATTGTCCTTGTGAGAATTTTGGCCTATAGGGAGAACATCAAAAATCCCTCCGCTTTCTTGAGTGAATTTACTCTTCCTATGCATCTCTAAATGTTGTGATAGTTATTCAAAACCAATGCAAATATATGTTTATGTTTACAAGAATTAAATGATGGAGGCATCTTTTAAGCCAATTTTATCCTCTCTTTACCTACCCTGCATTATCCCTGCTTGAAGCCAAAACATTAGCCTGAGCCTGAATTGCAAACTCCACAAAATTATCCCTAGCCGATTTGAGCCTGACCCCCATTTGGGAATTGAGACTTAGATTGGTTGGACTAATGCCTTGTGGAAAGAAAAGAGCATAATGTCTAGTTTAGAAAAAGGAAATTCTAGGATGGTACATATTTACATTTTGTCATATTTTGTAAAAGGATTTTTTGGCTCACCATATAAATGCACATAGTTTTAGTATTATGTTCGAAAAAAAAAAAAAATCCGAAAAAAAAAAATGTATATGTATATAAAGTGCATGAGCCAAAATCCTTAAGTTTTATTCATACGAATGTTATACTTTTGAGAGGTGTATTAGAACTTGAAAGAAGGGTTGATGGAATGCATCTTTAAGAGCATTATATTGAAGAGTTATGGTTTGGGTAATGCAAGTGTTGAGATTTAGGAGTCTTGATTCCCGAATTTGAAAAGCACCACATAGCCAAATAATTCCATACCCTTTATTTCATACCAAGCCCCATTACAACCCCGCCGAATGGAGTCTTCTATGAAGTCTTCCATTGAGCGAAAGTCCTCCTGATGATTCTTATTGCATTTTCATAATTGGTTGCGAAGTGGATTTTTATAAATTGCAATGTTTATGAGATTGTATATGGAATTGAGTTGAGAGTGATCTTCATAGCCTAAACACATGAGAGTTGAGTGCAAACACATTATCCCTGTGAGGTTGGATTAAAATTGCATGTGCCTATGGATCGCCAAAATATGTGCTATGACGTTAAATTCACTTGCTTTACTTTGCTACCACTTATGATGTTGCTTTTGACAAAGGCGAAGACTTGAAGGGTGTGTTGTAGGTGTTGGTTATTGCTTGGTTATTGCTTGAGGACAAGCAAGTCTAAGTATGGGGTGTTTTGATGTACACATTTGTACCTTTGTTTATTGCATCTTTTGACTTCGTATTTCATTCGATCTCCAAAGAAAAGGTTCAAAAGAATATAAACTTGAGTAAGAATGGGCTAAAATGCAAGAAATAGAGTCTACACAAGTTTTGAGCTAACCATGCAGGAATTCGAGCGAAAACGGAGTCAAAACGAAGAAGCCAAGTGATGCTGAGCAGAGGTAGATATCGACCCCAGACCCAGATATCGACCTCTGGGGTAGATATCGACCTTCAACCTAGATATCGACCTCAACGACTGAAGCTGAGAAGAGGTAGATATCGACCTTAGACCCAGATATCGACCCCTAGTGTCGATATCTACCCCCATATCGACCTCAACATAGAAATCGACCAGAGCTGAACAAGTCGAGCAGGAACAGAGACCTCGATATCGACCTCTGGTGTCGATATCGACCCCTTATCTCGACAGAAGATAGACTCGATTTCGAATGCGGATTGGAACTATATCTTCAAAGAGGCACGGAATTATCTCATACTTTCAAGATAGATGGCAGCTGAAGTTTATTTATCTTTTACCTTTAAGTTCCTTTAAGTTTTATCAAAATAAAAGACCTATCCTAATTGTTCGGATAAAGTTATTAGTTTAGATAGGAGTTACAATCCTTGGATAGCGAGGATTAGTAGCCTATAAATAAAGCCCTAGGGCTGATTTGTTAGGGCATCCAATAATCCAATAATCCAAGAATACAATCAATTAACAAGACATAGACATTAGAGTTAGAGAGAAGTTTTAGGGTTTGACGTTTGCGAAAGTTGACGTTGAGTTGTAAAGCTTCGGAGTTTATTTTAATGCAAGTTTCTTCCTTTCAATTGATGATGAATCCCATGATGAGAAGCGAGTAGTTCCCCAAAGCTCTTAGGGTCGGGGTGAGCCCGACGTTAGCCATGCGCGCTTGAGGTAAGTATTTGATGTTGATATCGTTGTGTCTATCTCTCCTCCTACGATTCTATGTTTAGTCCTAATCGAAAGAAAAGGGATTCATGATAACAACTTGAGTTATAAACATAAAATTGGTAGAGACAATTAGGTTTATTTGAAAGAGTAATCCTAAGAGTTGGTGTACGGCGAAAGCTTGTCCCTCGGGTGAAATAGCGCAATTGTCCGTCTTATTTATCTCATCGCATGCATAGGTTAACGTTGTGGTAAAACCTAATCCTAAGAGTTGCTTTTACATATTTTATATTCACCAAAACCCCTGCTTTATTTCTATTCATTGCTTCTCTCTCCACTCTAAAATCTTCGGCCTTTTCTTTGCCGACAAAACCGTTAACCCACTGCAGGAAAGACATCGATATCGACAGCAGAGGTCGATATCGACCAAACTGATAGATCGACGGTTTTCTGAGTCGATCTCGAGACTCCTGGGAACTTCTGCAAACATCGATATCGACCACTTTGTGTCGATATCGACCCCCTGTATCGACTGGCAGACTTCTGAGCCAGTCGATTTCGTGAACTAACCTCGATATCGACCCCACCAGTCGATATCGACTACCGTTTTTGTTTCTGCAGGTTTTCTGTTGCAGACGACATCGACAGCCAAGGTCGACATCGAGGTCTGACATCGAGATCGAGGCTTCTGGTCGAGTAGGAAGGACGTGTCTTCAACGCTACTAGGATCCCGCTGACTCGCTTCCTCGTGGATCGAACCTGATTCCCTACTACTATAGCGGGGAGTCTTGAATTTATTTGAAGAGGCTAAGAGTTGTATTGGTTTATATTTTCTTATATATTTCGATTCAATTCTCCCTACGTCAAATTTTGGCGCCGTTGCCGGGGAGGCTATCAATCGCGCCCTAGTAGTTTATTTTCACTGTTCTTTTTAGTGTTGTTTTATAGGTGTATGCGACGTACTGGTGACCAACCTGAATTTGAAGGACTAGACGAACCAGAACGCTTTCTCCACCTAAGATCTCGAGTCCAAAGAATCATGGCGGACAACGAGACCCAGGCACAACAAATTGAACGCTTAAGGAAGCAAGTAGAGGATTACGCTACCAGAGAAGCGGCACTAAGAGAGCGTGCTGACAGGGAGGAGGAAGCCAGGAGACGATATGAGATTCAAATCAACGCCCTCCCCCGGAATGCTAAGCAATACTTGCACCCATCGCTCACAGTGCCTGAATCGGCTATTCTAATCCCTACTTCTAATTTTGAAATTAAGCCAAACTTTTTAACTGAAATAAGAAGGCATCAATATGAAGGGAAACCTAACGAATGCCCTATGGCACATATATCAACCTTCTTAGACCTCTGTGATACAATTGCTGATGGACAAAGTCTTGAGTATGTTCAACTGAAAGCATTTCGCTGGTCTCTTACAGGAAAGGCATTGCAGTGGTTGGAAAGCTTAGCCCCAAGATCGCTCCGCACCTGGAATGAAGTCAAGGACGCGTTTCTCAACAAGTTCTTTCCTCCTTCTAAGACGGCGCTGATCCGACAGAAAATCACGGCTTTCAAACAAAAGCCTGGTGAGGCTCTGGCAACTGTTTGGGAGAGGTATAAAGACCTCCTACGATCATGCCCGACGCATGGCCAACCACCGTACGTCATCCAGGAGATCATATACAATGCTCTTGACGCTGCAACAAAGGAGAGGATCAACACATACACCGCCTATGGCTACCTTGAACTCGCTCCCCAAGAGGCTTGGGAAACCATTGAAAGGCTGGTGGAATTTGACAATACATATGGGACTCCTGAGGTTGCCGACGCACCATCATCGTCGAGGCCTGCCCCCTCTATGCCCTTATATGAACCCTCCAATGAAATTGATCCAGATGTGAAGGAGCAATTCCACAGAGATCAACTTAGAAAGCTCCAAAAGCAAGTGAGGTTCCTTTCAGCGAACCAAGATTGCATCGAATGCGGATCGCAGCGGCACACCACCATCGAGTGCCCACATGCCGAACAAGTACACCTAGCGAAGACTCACCAAGAGGCGCGCTACATGAGGGGTCCCAATCACCAATATTGGGGAGACCAAAGGTTCCATCAACCACAAAGGAACCAGGTCAACCCTAGGGACCCTCCGCCTTATAGAGCTCCTGGGCACCCGGAGAGAGACCAAAAGAAGGATGATCTTCAACTAGTACTGGATGAAATCAGGCGGAACCAAGCTAAGAACGATCAATCCAACAATGCTATCCACTCTCAACTCAATCACCTTACCACAAGGATTGGGGAGATGGATATATGGAAGAAGAACGTAGAGACCCAACTGGGTCAATTAGCGGCACAAATCCCTAGGCCGTCCGGAACACTCCCTGGGCAGCCCACCACAAATCCTAAGGGACAATCCGGGACGGGCCATGTCGCAGCCATACAATTAAGGAGTGGCACCAAAGTACAAAAGCCACGGACGGAGACGAAGGAGAAAGCAGCAGACCCAGTCGACGTCGACAGACCAGTCGATGTCGACCCAGAGGTCGAAATCGACCCCCATGTCGACCCCCTGGTCGACGTCGATGACACTGCAGAGCCATCAGTGCCTCAACAGAGGTCGAAATCGACCATTCCAGTCGATATCGACCACATTCCAGTCGATGTCGATGTCCAACAGGCCCCTCCGACCACCGTTCTGGCCCCTCCACCAAAGAAGACGTTGCCATTCCCTTCCAAAGCATTGGAGGATCCCACCAAAGGCAAGTTTAGGCGCTTCATAAAGATACTTCAAGGACTCAACGTTACTATCCCTCTTACTGAAGCCCTAAGCGAGATGCCCGCCTATGTTCGATTCCTCAAAGACATCCTGAGCAAGAAGAGGTCCATGGCAGAGATCGCAGAGGAGTGCTCAAAGATGGACTTCCCTGAGAAGAAGAGTGATCCAGGGAAGTTTGCAATCACCGTGGGGCTTGGCCAACATCGCTATAAAGCCCTATGTGACCTAGGGGCAAGTGTAAGTCTCATGCCTCTCTCTATTTGGCAAAAGGTGAACATTGGTGCCCTTGAACCTGTGGACATGAAGCTTTACATGGCTGATAACTCATACGTCAGACCCACAGGTATAGTTGATGACGTTCCGGTAAAGGTAGGTAAGTTCTTTGTGCCTACTGATTTCATTGTATTGGAGATGCCTGAAGATCCTGTAGTGCCTATTATACTTGGTAGGCCATTCTTAGCTACTGCAGATGCCAATATCAATGTACGTCGAGGATTACTAACCTTTACTATAGGGAACGAAGTGATAGAATTCTCTTTCAACCCAACCATGAGCGAAACAAAGCACCTGGAGCAAGTAGTCCTCTCGCCGGCCAAAGAAAAGCTTAGAAAATTCTTGTTGGCGAGGACGGAAACAGCAAGCAGGGTCGACATCGACTGGAACCAATCGATATCGACTAAATACATCGAAATCGACCCCCCTTGGTCGAAATCGAGTATGCCAGATCGATGTCAGGAGGTTAAGTATGGGGTCACAGAGGTCGATATCGACCCCCACATATCGATATCGACCCCAGCACTCAAAATCGACCCTCCTTGGTCGAAATCGACAACCCCTCAGCCCGAAGATCTCTGTTTTGGGCCCAAACAGGTAAGCCCAGGTATGAATCTTAACCCTCCTCCGTCCATTATTGATAAATCAATTAAGCCGATTATTGATAGTTCTACTAAAGAGAGGGTCAAAGCTCCATGGTTTGCCTATATTGCTAAAGTTAGGTCAAGAAAGAGAAGAAAAGCGCCCAAAGAAGAACCTAACATCAAAGAAGCCTTGGTCGCCGAACTTCGCTACTACCAAAAGGACCTAGATGATCCAGGAGAAGGCTCAAGCTCAAAGGTTCCTTACAAAAAAGGGTCATGAAGCATTGACGGAGAAGTCGGCCTAGCGACTCAAAAATCTAGAGCATGTACATAAAACATTTAAATATCGCATAGATGGTTTTTAGGATTTAAATTTTTGGCTGTTTTGAACTTTTAAAACTAAGATAATTCGTGCTTTATCTATATTTCTAACAAGATTTCAGGTTATCAAGCAAAAAGAACAACGAAGAGGAAAAGAAGCTTCTGCAGAGGCAGTCGAAATCGACCAGGCCAGTCGAAATCGACCCCCCCCAGGGTCAAGCCACCTCCTGGAGTCGACATCGAGGAACAGGAGCAAAAAAGAGAGGTCGATATCGACCATTATTCTCGATATCGACCCCAATCAGGCAGCCCTTGTCTTCATCTTCTCCCTCGACTTCAACAGATGCAGTCGACATCGACCTCTGACCTAGATATCGACTTCTGGCATCGACCTGAAATCAACCTGAATCCGCTGTAAGTCTCTCTACCCTTGTTCTTCTTTTTAATACAGTGAGGACACTGTATATTTTAAGTATGGGGTGGGGGAAAGACATGTCTTTTGTTCATAACTTGGTTTCTTCTTCGTATTGCATTCATGTTTAAATTTTTGTTCTTAGTTTTACTTTTATAAAATGTCAAAAATCCAAAAAAAAAAAATTATAAAATGTCAAAAATCCAAAAAAAATGCATGTTTATTTTTGAGTTTATTTTTTCTTTACCCTACTTAGATGTCCTATGATGAAAACTCAATAGCTGACTTGATCATGTAAACCCTATGGCATATTTGGATGGTTTAGCCTAAGTCTTTAAATTTTTATGTAGATTGTGAACTTGTGATGAAATTGAGCACATATGATCCTAGGCTAAAAAGCAAATCCAACAAAAATTGTCCTTGTGAGAATTTTGGCCTATAGGGAGAACATCAAAAATCCCTCCGCTTTCTTGAGTGAATTTACTCTTCCTATGCATCTCTAAATGTTGTGATAGTTATTCAAAACCAATGCAAATATATGTTTATGTTTACAAGAATTAAATGATGGAGGCATCTTTTAAGCCAATTTTATCCTCTCTTTACCTACCCTGCATTATCCCTGCTTGAAGCCAAAACATTAGCCTGAGCCTGAATTGCAAACTCCACAAAATTATCCCTAGCCGATTTGAGCCTGACCCCCATTTGGGAATTGAGACTTAGATTGGTTGGACTAATGCCTTGTGGAAAGAAAAGAGCATAATGTCTAGTTTAGAAAAAGGAAATTCTAGGATGGTACATATTTACATTTTGTCATATTTTGTAAAAGGATTTTTTGGCTCACCATATAAATGCACATAGTTTTAGTATTATGTTCGAAAAAAAAAAAAAAAATCCGAAAAAAAAAAATGTATATGTATATAAAGTGCATGAGCCAAAATCCTTAAGTTTTATTCATACGAATGTTATACTTTTGAGAGGTGTATTAGAACTTGAAAGAAGGGTTGATGGAATGCATCTTTAAGAGCATTATATTGAAGAGTTATGGTTTGGGTAATGCAAGTGTTGAGATTTAGGAGTCTTGATTCCCGAATTTGAAAAGCACCACATAGCCAAATAATTCCATACCCTTTATTTCATACCAAGCCCCATTACAACCCCGCCGAATGGAGTCTTCTATGAAGTCTTCCATTGAGCGAAAGTCCTCCTGATGATTCTTATTGCATTTTCATAATTGGTTGCGAAGTGGATTTTTATAAATTGCAATGTTTATGAGATTGTATATGGAATTGAGTTGAGAGTGATCTTCATAGCCTAAACACATGAGAGTTGAGTGCAAACACATTATCCCTGTGAGGTTGGATTAAAATTGCATGTGCCTATGGATCGCCAAAATATGTGCTATGACGTTAAATTCACTTGCTTTACTTTGCTACCACTTATGATGTTGCTTTTGACAAAGGCGAAGACTTGAAGGGTGTGTTGTAGGTGTTGGTTATTGCTTGGTTATTGCTTGAGGACAAGCAAGTCTAAGTATGGGGTGTTTTGATGTACACATTTGTACCTTTGTTTATTGCATCTTTTGACTTCGTATTTCATTCGATCTCCAAAGAAAAGGTTCAAAAGAATATAAACTTGAGTAAGAATGGGCTAAAATGCAAGAAATAGAGTCTACACAAGTTTTGAGCTAACCATGCAGGAATTCGAGCGAAAACGGAGTCAAAACGAAGAAGCCAAGTGATGCTGAGCAGAGGTAGATATCGACCCCAGACCCAGATATCGACCTCTGGGGTAGATATCGACCTTCAACCTAGATATCGACCTCAACGACTGAAGCTGAGAAGAGGTAGATATCGACCTTAGACCCAGATATCGACCCCTAGTGTCGATATCTACCCCCATATCGACCTCAACATAGAAATCGACCAGAGCTGAACAAGTCGAGCAGGAACAGAGACCTCGATATCGACCTCTGGTGTCGATATCGACCCCTTATCTCGACAGAAGATAGACTCGATTTCGAATGCGGATTGGAACTATATCTTCAAAGAGGCACGGAATTATCTCATACTTTCAAGATAGATGGCAGCTGAAGTTTATTTATCTTTTACCTTTAAGTTCCTTTAAGTTTTATCAAAATAAAAGACCTATCCTAATTGTTCGGATAAAGTTATTAGTTTAGATAGGAGTTACAATCCTTGGATAGCGAGGATTAGTAGCCTATAAATAAAGCCCTAGGGCTGATTTGTTAGGGCATCCAATAATCCAATAATCCAAGAATACAATCAATTAACAAGACATAGACATTAGAGTTAGAGAGAAGTTTTAGGGTTTGACGTTTGCGAAAGTTGACGTTGAGTTGTAAAGCTTCGGAGTTTATTTTAATGCAAGTTTCTTCCTTTCAATTGATGATGAATCCCATGATGAGAAGCGAGTAGTTCCCCAAAGCTCTTAGGGTCGGGGTGAGCCCGACGTTAGCCATGCGCGCTTGAGGTAAGTATTTGATGTTGATATCGTTGTGTCTATCTCTCCTCCTACGATTCTATGTTTAGTCCTAATCGAAAGAAAAGGGATTCATGATAACAACTTGAGTTATAAACATAAAATTGGTAGAGACAATTAGGTTTATTTGAAAGAGTAATCCTAAGAGTTGGTGTACGGCGAAAGCTTGTCCCTCGGGTGAAATAGCGCAATTGTCCGTCTTATTTATCTCATCGCATGCATAGGTTAACGTTGTGGTAAAACCTAATCCTAAGAGTTGCTTTTACATATTTTATATTCACCAAAACCCCTGCTTTATTTCTATTCATTGCTTCTCTCTCCACTCTAAAATCTTCGGCCTTTTCTTTGCCGACAAAACCGTTAACCCACTGCAGGAAAGACATCGATATCGACAGCAGAGGTCGATATCGACCAAACTGATAGATCGACGGTTTTCTGAGTCGATCTCGAGACTCCTGGGAACTTCTGCAAACATCGATATCGACCACTTTGTGTCGATATCGACCCCCTGTATCGACTGGCAGACTTCTGAGCCAGTCGATTTCGTGAACTAACCTCGATATCGACCCCACCAGTCGATATCGACTACCGTTTTTGTTTCTGCAGGTTTTCTGTTGCAGACGACATCGACAGCCAAGGTCGACATCGAGGTCTGACATCGAGATCGAGGCTTCTGGTCGAGTAGGAAGGATGTGTCTTCAACGCTACTAGGATCCCGCTGACTCGCTTCCTCGTGGATCGAACCTGATTCCCTACTACTATAGCGGGGAGTCTTGAATTTATTTGAAGAGGCTAAGAGTTGTATTGGTTTATATTTTCTTATATATTTTGATTCAATTCTCCCTACGTCAGTGATCCGGCCTCGACCACAAGCCCATCTGAATCGACCTTAAGGTCGATGTCGATCTTAGACATCGATTTAGATGTCTTTTCTGTGTGCTTTTCTCTTTCCTGCAACTTGTTAAAAAATAAAACCAAAACAAAACAAAATATGCAAAACAATAAAGTGTCTCAAACCAAAGTAAAACTGTCTAAAACCAAAACTAAGTCTTTGTTACACGCTCTAGATTTTTAAGTCGCTAGGCCGACTTCTTCCTTTGCGCTTCTCAAGGCGGCATCTGCAGAGCCCATGTGGCTTGGGCTTCAAATATAACTCCTTTCTTGTCACGCAGCTGCATTCCGCCGGGATGGATTTGATTCACCATGAATGGTCTCAAATTTTTATCTTTGAATCTCGTAGGGAACTAATGGTCCTTGGATTTGGCAACATAGACTTTGTCTCCTATCTCATATTGGCTCGAATCATCATCGGATACCCTACATAAGCGCACATGCCAAGGAACACCTCTTCCAAATAATGATAAATCCTTGATTGTAATGGAACAGGAGGAATCCGTACCTTGACTTACCTTCTCATCTGTTTGTGGCTCAGGTCGATGTCGATGTTCAGAGGTCGATATCGACCTCTGTTGTACTCCTAGAGGATCAGTCAATTTGGAGAGTTTCTACTCGATATGACCAGGTCGATGTCGACCCTCAAAGATCGATGTCGAGGTCTCCGTTCCTCCCTTCTCAGCGCTGATGGTGGCCGATTTCGGCTGGGTATGGTCGATATTGACCTTAGACCCCGATTTCGATGTTCCTTTTCCTCCTCCGCCGACCCCATAGTTATGACCTGACACATAATCTTGAACATTATTAGTCGATATCGACTTACCTGGGTCAATTTCGATGTTCTGTTGGGCTCCTTCGTTCAAGATTGCCACAACTTCCTCCACTTGGGCTTCTATGGCCCTCTTCTCAAGCTCCTCCGGTGTCATACTCCTTACCTTGGCTTCTCCACATGCAATGTAGACACTATTGATGGCTTTTATCTCCATTGGCCCTTGATTGTTCACCGTCTTGTTGAAGGCATACTCTATCACCTCGTCACTAATTGTGAATGAGAGCAATCCTTTCTTCACGCTAATGTTGGCATCGACGGTTTCTAGGAATAGCCTACCTAAAATAATTGGACAAGCAGGGCCCTCCGCTATATCAAAAACTAAGAAATCAGCGGGGATAAAGAATTTACCTACTTGTACTGGCACATCTGTCACTATCCCAGTTGGAATCACTACCGTATTGTTAGCCATGTACAACCTTGCATCCACAGGCTCGAGAGGACCTATCTTTACCTTGTGCCAAATGGTTAGTGGCATCATGCTAACGCTAGCGCCCAAGTCAACTAAAGCATTAAATTTGAATTGACCTAAACCTATAGCGATAGAAAACTTACCTGGGTCCGCCCGCTTTTGTGGTAGTTCCAACCTACTGCACTCCTCTGCGATCTCAGAGAGCGATCGCTTCTTACCCAAGATGTCCTTAAAAAACCTTACATAGGATGGCATCTCATGAAGTGCCTCTGTGAATGGTATAGAGACATTAAGTCCCTGGAGCATCTTCACGAACCGCTGGAACTTCTTTTCCGTTGGGTCCTTAATCATCTTTCTAGTTGGGAATGACAACACCTTCTTCCTTCCCGCGGCTGTAGTGAGGTCGACATCGACATCAGTAGGGTCGACATCGACTGGAGGAGTCGATTTCTGTGGTGACGCTGCATCAGGGTCGACATCGACAGGAAGGTCGACATCGACGTCACCTTGGTCGATATCGACAGGGGGGTCGATATCGACGTCTGTTCTGGCTCCTTCTCCTCCGCTTTTTGCTCGGGCATTTGTATTTGACGCCCAATCCTTAGGTTCACCGCCACAATATGACCAGTGGTTTTGCCCTTTTGGTTGGGCACAATGGATCCAGGGAATGATCCTGACGTTTTGGGTATTGCTTCCGCCAATTGACTCCTTTGAGTCTCCTTGTTGCGCTTCTAAGCGTCGATCTCCCCAAGCCTAGAATTGATGCCCTGCAGCAGAGTAGGGATGGAGTTGTTGGCTTGTTTAAACTCATCATGGTTCCTCCGCATCTCATCAAGAATGATTTGCAGGTCATCTTTCCTTGTCTCCCGCTCAGGGTGCCCTGGTGCTCTATATGGTGGGGGATCCCTTTGTTGATAGAACCTTTGATCGCCCTAATATTGTTGAATGCCCCCTCCATAGGAGCCTCTCGTCCATTTGACCTCCTCATGTTGTTCCGCCATGGATACTTGCTCAGTATGTGGACAGGCACTAGTGTTATGCCTTGTTGAGCCACACTCCTGAAAAGTTTGATTGTTGCTCAGGAACCTGACTTGCTTTTGAAGGCGGCACATCTGATCGTTATGGAATTGCTGCCGCACATCAGGATATATCTCCCTTGGAGGCTCATATAGTGGAATTGATGGGGCAGGCCTTGCATCATAGGCCGCAGCAGCCCCATAAGTGTTATCAAAGTTCACGAGCCTCTCAATGGTCTCCCATGCCTCCGTTGGTGTAAGCTCAATGTACCGATAGGAGGTATATGAATTGATCCTCTCCTTATTCGGTGCATCAAGGGTGTTGTAGAAGATCTCCTGGATGACATATGGAAGTTGCCCATGCGTCGGGCATGATCTCAGCAAGTCCTTAAATCGCTCCCATGCATGTGCTAATGTTTCACCTGGCTTTTGTTTAAAAGCCGTGATCCTTTGTCGCAGCATCGCCGTTTTAGAAGGTGGAAATAACTTATTCAAGAATGCATCCTTCACCTCCGCCCATGTCCTCAGCGAGCATGGAGCCAAACTTTCAAGCCATTGTAATGCCTTCCCTGCCAAAGACCATCGAAAAGATTTTAATCGCACATACTCTAAATTTACTCCATCTGTAACTGTTTAACATAAGTCCATAAAGGTAGAGATGTGTTGCGGGGGCATTCATTAGGCCTTCCTTCAAATGTATTTCTTTTTATCTCAGATAGGAAGTTAATTTTTTATTTCATAGTTGGAGTGAGGAATTAAAATAGCGGATTCAGGAACATGAAGCGGCGGATGCATGTATTGCATCGCCGTTTGTGGATACTGATTTAGCCGCTCTTGGGCTTGTCTACGCGCATCCTCCTCCCTATCAGCACGGCCTTGCTCTGCAGCAGCGGCGGCCCTCTCAGCAGCGATTGTAGCATTGTGGTCCTCGATTTCTTTCCTCAACCGCTCTATGGTCTTAGCCTGCGTCTCATTGTCAGCCATGATGCGAATTGCTTTGTTGCGAAGATGGTAGAAACGTTCAGGCTCGTTGATTGGTTCCAGGATAGGTCCGCGATCAGAACGTCGCATAAACCTGTAAAATAAGCTTCGAAAAGATCGTGATTAAACTCTGGTGGCGATTGATTGCCACCTCGGCAACGACGCCAATTTGTTCGCTGGAGGGAATGGTGTAGGGATTCAAAAAATTCAAATAAACAATTCACAACTAGACTACTCCATGTCTCAAACAAATAATACAAGAATCCCCTCCCTTGTTGTAGTAGGGTAATTCAGAATCGAATCCATGAGGAGGTATGTCAGCGCTTCCCTTGTTGCAATCACGATCAAGCTCTCGACCTCAGAAGACACTCGATATCGATGTGTCGGGTCAACATCGACCTCAGTTCTGGTCGATTTCCAGTACAGTTCCTGCAGAAGACAAAAGCAGCAAACTCGACGTCGAGCAGAGACCTCGATATCGACGTTAGACCTCGATATCGACCTTTACAGTCGATTCCGACGTTTGTCACAGAAACTATAATTCGTAACCAATTGTCGAAAAAGAGTCCGAAGAAAATAGAATGGTAAAGAAGGATGATCAGAAACAAAAATAAAACTTTTATATAGATTCAATTAATTAAAAGCTTCCAAAGTCGGGGTTTCATGCCACAACGATAACAATGCAAGTTTTATGCTAAGGTTATGAAATTTAATGCCTTTCCGTCAAATAACTTTCGTTATCAACACTTAGGTGATTAGAGGTTCTCGCATAGTTCCTAAGAGTTACTATCCACTTCATGAGCAATCCAAGTTCACAATATGAGTGGCTTTTGCTTCAATAATGCAAATAATGAATCTCCCTAACTTTCACAACGGATCATGCATGGGATAGAAGATGAAATCGCATAAAAGTCATACCTTTGATGCTCTTACCCTACATCGTTATCGTCGGGCTCACCCCGACCTTAGAAGTGGGTTGACTACTCACTCCTCATCATGCACATCATCATCATCATTGTTGAAAGAAAACTACTTTGAATTTAACTTTGAAAGAAAGTTCAACCGAACAAGCCAAAACTCCGCTCTCGCTTCTCTCCAACTCACTCGGCCCTCTCTCTCTCTAACTCGTTACTACTCAATGTAAAACTGGAATTGTATGTGCTTGGATGTAATTCTATGTAATTGAATGCCTAAACTCAGCCCTAATGGCCTCTAGATATAGATATCGAACTTTGCTATCCAAAGACTTGAAACTTTATCTTTATTCTCTAAGATAAAACTTAAATAAAGTAAAAACTAAAAGTTCTATGTATGGTAAATCAGCTCATATGATAGATATGAGGTTGATGATAGGAAATGTCGACTTTAGGATAGACGTGCAAGCTTCGGATAGAATTCTATAAAAATATGAGTCGGATTCCTCTGTTGGACAACATCGATATCGACCTTGAACATCGATATCGACCTCTGTGAAACTTTATCTCGAGCTCTCCTTCTCCTACTCGGACTGGTACTCGACTTCTATTATTTAGCTTGATCTGGCAACATCGATATCAACCTTCAGACGTCGATATCGACCTCTCTGTTTCGACATGCTCTGCTTCATTTCCTGCTCGATTCCTATGTCTCTGCTACACTCGATGTCGAGGTCTCCAGTCGATTTCAACCTCTTCAGAAGACTTCGAGTTCTTTTTCTTCTCTTCCAGATCTGTCCATTTTTATCCTGTTTTCTGCGAAATCACATAGAAACTCATGCAGACCCACATATTTGATATTTAAGCGTAAACTACACTAATCCCATGTTTTCCTATCCATATGCATGCAAAAGAATGATAAAATGGACTTATATGTGCATAGAAAATATGGCAATTTGCGCGCACATTAACAGTCGATCCTTTCCTCCATTCTTTGTAGGGCCCAAGTGCGTTCGGTTTCCCTTGTGTTGAATCCCTCAACTTGCTTTCGAAGCCTTTTGAGCTCTTGTTGAATGGTTTCTTCGTTCACCATGATCCTCTTTACTCTTTCCTTTAGACGAAGGAAGCGTTCCAGTTCGTATAAAGCTTGATATTCGGGTGTGCAATCAACACGTCGCATACAAGGCTTCCAAGGTAAGGATTCACCACGACAACAACCATGCATGCAATACACTCAAATCATAGAAAGATCATGTTTTTATCATCACATGGCAGCTTTCGCAACCAACAAATAGAATCATAGAGGCTTTCGCATAAAACCTATTTGTTTCTATCCTTTTCATAATTAGGGTTTAGTCAACTTGCGTAGAAAAATCCTAATTTCTATCCAAATTCACAAAGTAATTCACTTTCGCTTCATAACTTGCAAATAAGGAATTGTCCACTACTCTCGCAACGGATTAAGCATGGATAGAAGATGATAAACACATAAGACATCAAGGATTCAAGCATACACACATGGCTATTGTTGCGCTCACCCCGACCCTAGAAGTAAGATGACTACTCACTCATTATCATGGTAGCACACATTATAAACATAAAAACATAAACTTGCATAAAAATTAAACCTTTATAGTACAACCAAACTTCTTGTCTTCTCTCTCTCTCTATCTCGGTTGTCTAACTCTATGGGCACACAAATTCTTGTGTTCTTGGATGCCTTAAACCCTAGGCCTAATGCCATTATTTATAGCTAACTAAACTTGCCTAATAAGAAAATAAATTCTATCTAAATTGGAAAAGATAAATCTCTATCTAAAAATAATGTTTATCTAAAATAAATTACTTAGGGTAAAGTGGAAATTACCCATAAGAATATAAGTATCTTAGGAGAAAAAGATATATCAAAACGTGATTAAGTAATCTCCCAAAGATCCTGCCCGAACCGCGTCTGTTGTGTGTCTGCTACGCGTGTACTTCAGTCGACCTCGAGTGCTAGTGGTCGACGTCGAGGGCTCATTAACTCTGGTCGACCTCGAGTGGGTTGGTCGACACTCCTTTTCTTGCCTTAGCCTCAGCATGGCTAACTTTCTTCAGTCGACATCGAGTGAAAATAGTTGATGTTGAGCTCTCTTACAGTACTTTTGCTTCTCCATAATTAGCCAATTTCAGCTTCTTTTGCAGTCGACGTCGAGGGACAGCAGTCGACGTCGAGCTCTTCTTTAGCTCGTCTTGCAATTGCTCAAAAACGTTCTAAATCCTGCGAAATTAAACCAAAACTTGTGTAGACCTCCATATCTTGCCAATAAACATAAACTACACAAATTCTCTACTTTTCCAACCCAAAAGTATAAAATATGAACAAAACTTGGAATAAAAGTAAGCACAAAACATGGTCAAATAGGCGCACATCACGGTCACTGTTTTAGAAACAATGAGAGGCTTTGCTTCTTCCCAGTGCGTAGCCTGCCTTCTAGCCCTGTCCCCCTACGCTTGAAATAATCCCAGTTAAACCTCGGCAGATACAGATGTGAAAATCATTAGGGCCTTTTCTTCTTTCTGACGTTGTAGCTTGTCCCCGTGCCCTGTACACCTGAAATATTCCCGTCAAACTTTAGGCGGTCATGGCTTTGAAAACCGTGGGAACCCTATATCCCCATATAAATACCGACTCTTCCCCTTCATTCTCACAACACCATATTCGAAAATCGTCATCCCCTGAGTTCATTCCCCTTCGTCCGCCGTAAGTTTTAAATCCCATAGTGGTCGTCCGATCATATCCTCACTTTTACCATGGCATGGAAGCCATTGAAAGGGTTCATTCGCCTCCGAGGTTGTTCCGATGAAAGTGACTTATAAAGAACGGTTGACTCTCATGTCCAGGAGGAGACCAATGTTAGCATTGATTCAATTGTCTAAATCGAATTTAAATTTTATGATTTGTTGAAATCAAATTTGAAGAAATTAAATTGTTATTTGTTTAGATATACGTTGATTAGGTTAATATGTTTGAGGAATTGAGTCAAATTTGAAGTCAAATTTGGATATGGAGTCAAGTTTGGTTAAATTTTTATTTAAATTGTTATTGTTATTTGGATATTTGGTTAAATTTGAAGTTAAATTGTTATTAATTTGGATATGTATGTGTTGATTAAATTTGAAGTCGATTAGGTTAAACTATTATTTATTTAAACTTTTATTTGTTTAGATAAGGAGTCAAATTTAAAGAATTTGACAAATTTAAATTATATGTGCAATGTTAAGTTTATAGTTTAAATATGTTATACCAATAGTTAATCTATTTAATTATGAAATCGAAGCTAAAATTTATGTGGGATTGTAGGAGTGTATGTACATGTTGTGTTCGATTATTAGGACTTTGTCCATGTATGAAATTGTAGACATATTATATACAATTGCATTTGTATATAATAAAAGGTTCGAGTACATTTTAAAAATTGATGTTATATGTTAATGATATTTAGACAACATAGATAGTATGATTATTGGTATTATAGGTGAGAATATGAATGTTGAAAATTGCTTTATATCAACTTGTGAATTTTTAACAGGCATTGAGACGCATAGTTTCCCAAAGAGATAAGGTGCGCCCAACTACTTCAGTGCGAAGGGGAGAAAAAGATACCCAGGAGGAGATTCAGCTCGCCCAAGCCAGTACCTCAGCTTTGCAGCCTCGGAGAGGTGCTTAGAGCACAGCTCCGCCTGCTTGGGTGAGTACTGATGTACATATTAATTCATATCTCTTTTTATTGCATCTTTTGACTTCATATTTCATTCAATTTCCAAAAAAAGTTTTAAAAGTATATAAACTTGTGTAAGAATGGGCTAATGTGCATAAGGTAGAGTCTGCACAAGTTTTGGTTTGAATATGCAGGAATTGGATTGAAATCGGTGTCAAAACGAAGAAGCCAAGTGGAGCTGTGCAGAGGTCGATATCGACCTTAACCATCGATATCGACCATAGTTGTCGACACACCTTCTGAGTGTCGAGATAGACCACACAGACCAACCAAGAAGGCACTCGATATCGATCACCTGACATCGATATCGACCTCAACATAGACATCGATGGAGAAGAACAAGTCGAGCCAAAATACATACCTCGATATCGACCTCTGTGGTCGATATCGACCTTATCTCGATAGAAGATAGATCCGATTTCGAGACTCGGATTATGAATTCTATCCTCAAGGCCACGGATTATCTTGTACTTTTAGATAGTTTGCAGCTGAGATTTATCCTTACCTTTAAGTTTTATCAAGTTGTTTAAAGTTTTATCAAAATAAAAGACCTATCCTAATTGTTTGGATATAGTTCATAGTTTAGATAGAAGTTACAATCCTTGGATAGCAAGGATTAGTAGCCTATAAATAAAGCCCTAGGGGCTGGTTTGTTAGAATCATCGAAGGAAGAAAGACAATAGCAATAGGCAATAGAAAGTTAGAGTTTTAGTTTTGAGCTTTAAAGTTTCAAGCGCTTACGATAGTTGGCGTTGAGATTGTAAAGATTCAAAGTTTTCCATTTATGCAAGTTATTTCAATTCAAAGCATGTCTACATTAAACATGTGCGAGTAATCCCCCAAAGCTCTTAGGGTCGGGGTGAGCCCGACGTTAGCCATGCGTGCTTGAGGTAAGTATTAGATGTCGATATCGTTGTGTCTATATCATCTCCTACGATTCTATGTTTAGTCCTAATCGAAAGAAAAGGGATTCATGCTAACAACTTGAGTTATAAACATAAAATTTGTAGAGACAATTAGGTTTATTTGCAAGAGTAATCCTAAGAGTTGGTGTACAGCGAAAGCTTGTCCCTCGGGTGAAATAGCGCAAATGTCCGTGTTATTTACCTTATCCATACATTGGTTAACATTCTGGTAAACCCTAATCCTAGGAGTTTCTTTTTATAAAAGTTAATTCATCAAAACCACTTTTTTATTTCTGTTCATCGCATCCTCATCCATCCTAAAGTCTTCGGCCTTTCTTTGCCGATAAAAAGCTAACAACTTTGCAGGAGAAGACATCGATATCGAAAACAGACGTCGATATCGACCACTGAGTTTGTCGACAGTTTTCTGAGTCGACGACGATCATAATTGTTAAGTTACTGAACATCGATATCGACCCTTCAACGTCGATATCGACCACCTGTGTCGATATCGACCTTCCGTAGTCGATATCGACTGCTTGTTTTTGTCTCTGCATGTCTTCTGTTACAGAGAGGAGGGACAGTCGAGGTCGACATCGAGCACCATGGTCGAAATCGAGGCTTCTGGTCGACATAAGACGTGAGATTTCCAACGCTACTAGGATCCCGCTGACACGCCTCCTCGTGGATCGATCCTGACTACCCTTCCACTAAAACGGGAGGAAGTCTTGTATTTATTTGCATAGGCTAGGAGTCGGTTTACATTTACATCTTTATATTTGTATTTAAGAACTCAACGTTCCTCCTACTAACAAATTGGTGCCGTTGCCGGGGAGGCAATCAATCGCGCCCTAGTAGTCTATCTCACGTTTCTATCTAGTTTGGATTTGCAGGTGTATACGACGCGCTGATCGCCTACCTGAATTTGAAGGAGTAGACGACCCTGAGCGATATTTCCATCTAAGAGCCCAAGCTCAAAGAATCATGGCAGACAATGCGAACCAGACTGAACTAATTGAGCAACTAAGGAAGCAGGTTGAGAACTTAACGACTAGAGAGGTGGCACTTAAGGAGCCTGCGGATAGGGAGGAGGAAGGTCGGAGGCAAATAGAAGCCCAAATCAATGCCCTCCCTCGGAATGCCAAGCAATATATGCACCCCGCGCTCACAGTGCCTGAATTTGCGATTCTTATCCCTGCCTCTAATTTTGAAATTAAACCTAACTTCCTTACTGAAATAAGAAGGCATCAATATGAAGGAAAACCTAATGAATGCCCTATGGCACATATATCAACCTTCTTAGACTTTTGTGATACTATTGCTGATGGGCAGAGTCTTGAATATGTCCAACTAAAAGCATTTCGTTGGTCTCTTACAGGAAAAGCATTGCAGTGGTTGGAGAGCTTAGCCCCAAGATCGCTCCGCACCTGGAATGAAGTCAAGGACGCGTTCCTCAACAAGTTCTTCCCTCCTTCTAAGACGGCGTTGATCCGACAGAAAATCACGGCTTTCGAACAAAAGCCTGGTGCAGGCTCTCGCGACTGTCTGGGAAAGGTTTAAGGACCTACTACGATCATGCCCGACGTATGGCCAACCACCGTACGTAATTCAGAAGATTATCTACAATGCTCTTGAAGCTGCAACCAAGGAGAGGATCAACACCTACACCGCTTATGGCTATCTTGAACTCGCTCCACAAGAGGCTTGGGAAACCATAGAGAGGTTGGTGGAGTTCGACAACACATATGGGACTCCTGAGGCTTCCGACACATCATCATCGTCGAGGCCTGCCCCATCTATGCCCTTATATGAACCCTCCAAGGTAATCGATCCGGACGTGAAGGAGCAATTCCATAGAGATCAACTTCAAAAGCTCCAAAAGCAAGTGAGGTTCCTTTTAGCGAACCAAGATTGCATTGAATGCGGATCGCAGTGGTACACCACCATCGAGTGCCCCCATGCTGAACAAGTACAACTAGCGGAGACTCACCAAGAGGCGCGCTATATGAGGGGTCCCAATTACCAATATTGGGGAGACCAAAGGTTCCATCAACCACAAAGGAACCCGGTTAACCCTAGGGACCCCCGCCTCATAGAGATCCTGGGCACCCGGAGAGGGACCAACGGAAGGATGATCTTCAACTTGTGCTAGATGAAATCAGGCGGAATCCGGCTAAGAATGATCAATCCAACAATGCCATCCATTCTCAACTCAATCACCTTACCACAAGGATTGGGGAGATGGATATTTGGAAGAAGAACGTAGAGACCCAACTAGGTCAATTGGTAGCACAAATCTCTAGACCGTCTGGAACGTTCCTTGGGCAACCCACTACAAATCCTAAGGGGAAATCTGGGATGGGCCATGTCGCAGCCATGCAATTAAGGAGTGGTAACAAAGTACAAAAGCCACGAACGGAATCGGAGAAAGCAGCAGATCCAGTTGACATCGACAACCCAGTCGATGTCGAGGACGACATTGATATCGACCACCAGGTCGACCCACTGGTCGACGTCGATGCCACTGCAGAGCCATCAGAGCCACAACAGAGGTCGACATCAACCATTTCGGTCGATATCGACCAGATCCCAGTCGATGTCGATGTCCAGCAGGGCCCTCCGACCACCGTTTTGGCCCCTCCGCCAAAAAAAACGTTGTCATTCCCATCCAAGGCATTGGAGGATCCCACCAAATGTAAGTTTAGGCACTTCATAAAGATTCTTTAAGATCTTAACGTTACCATTCCTCTTACAGAAGTCGTAAGCGAGATGTCCGCCTATGTGCGATTCCTCAAAGACATCCTTAGCAAGAAGAGATCCATGGCAGAGATCGCAAAGGAGTGCTCAAAGATGGATTTCCCTGAGAAGAGGAGTGATCCAGGGAAGTTTGCAATCACCGTGGGACTTGGCCAACATCGCTACAAAGCCCTACGTGACTTAGGGGCAAGCGTAAGTCTCATGCCTCTTTCAATTTGGCAAAAGGTGAATATTGGAGCACTTGAACCTGTGGATATGAAACTTTATGTGGCCGACAACTCATTCGTCAGGCCCACAGGTATAGTTGATGACGTTCCGGTAAAGGTAGGTAAGTTCTTTGTGCCTACTGATTTCATTGTATTGGATATGTCTGAAGATCCTGTTGTAGCTATTATCCTTGGTAGGCCTTTCTTAGCTACTGCTGATGCCAATATCAATGTACGTCGAGGATTACTAACCTTTACTATAGGGAATGAAGTGATAGAATTCTCTTTCAACCCAACCATGAGCGAACGAAGCATCTGGAGCAAGTTTTCCTCTCGCCGACTAAGGAAAAGCTTAAAAATTTTTTGTTGGCGAGGACGAAAAACAGCAAGAAGAGTCGACATCGGCTGGAACCAGTCGATATCGACTAAAAATATCGAAATCGACCCCCCTTTGTCAAAATCGAGTATGCCAGATTGTTGTCAAGAGCTTATGTATGTGGTCACAGAGGTCGATATCGACCCCCAAATGTTGGTATCGACCACAGAACTCGAAATCGACCCACTTTGGTCGAAACCGACCACCCCTGAGCCCGAAGATTTCTGTTTCGGGTCCAAACAGGTAAGCCCAGGTATGAGTCCTAACCCTCCTCTGTCCCTTATTGATGAATCAATTAAGCCAATTATTGATAATTCTACTAATAAGAGGGTCAAAGCTCCATGGTTTGCCTATATTTCTAAAGTTAGGTCAAGAAAGAGAAGGAAAGCGCCCAAAGAAGAACCTATCAATGAAGAAGCCTTGGTCGCCGAGCTTAGATACTACCAAAAGGACTTAGATGATCCAGGAGAAGGCTCAAGCTCAAAGGGTCCCTGTGTTAAAGAATTGACGGAGAAGTCGGCCTAGCGACTCAAAACTCTAGAGCATGTACATAAAACCTTTAAATATTTCATAGATGGTTTTTAGGATTTGACTTTTGATTTTTTAAACTTTTAAAACTGAGATAATTCGCGGCTTTATCTATAATCTAACCAAGATTTCCGGTAGTTAAGCAAAAGAAATGACGAAGTAGAAAAGAAGCTTCTGTAGAGGCAGTCGAAATCGACCAGGCCAGTCGAAATCGACCCCCCCCCCCCAAGGTCAAGCCATCTCCTGGAGTCGATATCGAGGACTCTGGAGCGAAAAGCAGAGGTCGATATGACCATAATCAATGATATCGACCCCACTCAGGCAGCCCTTGTCTTCATTTTCTTCCTCGACTTCGACAGATGCAGTCGACATCGACCACTGACATAAATATCGACTTCTGGCATCGACCTAACCTGAAATCGACCTGAATCCGCAGGTTGCGCTGTGAGTTTCTCTCTACCCTTGTTCTTCTTTTTAATACAGTGAGGATACTGTATATTTTAAGTATGGGGTGGGGGAAAAACATGTCTTATGGTCATAACTTGTTTTTCTTCTTCACATTGCATTCATGTTTAAATTTTTGTTCTTAGTTCTACTTTTACAAAAAAAATGCATGTTTATTTTTAAACCCTACTTAGATGTCCTATGATGAAAACTCAATAGCTGACTTGATCATGTAAATCCTATGGCATATTTGGATGGTTTAGCCTAAGTCCTTCAAATTTTTATGTAGATCGTGAACTTGTGATGAAATTGAGCACATATGATCCTAGGCTAAAAAGCAAATCCAACAAAAATTGTCCTTGTGATAATTTTGGACTATAGGGAGAACATCAAAAATCCCTCCTCTTTCTTGAGTGAATTTACTCTTCCTATACATCTCTAAATGTTGTGATAGTTATTCAAAACCAATACATAAATATGTCTATGTCTACGAGAATTAAATGATGGAGTTATCTTTTAAGCCATTTTTATCCTCTCTTTACCTACCCTGCATTATCCCTGCTTGAAGGCAGAATATTAGCCTGAGCCTGAAATTGGAAACTCCACAAAATTATCCCTAACCAAATTGAGTTTGACCCCCATTTGGGAATTGAGACATAGATTGGCTGGACTAATGCCTTGTGGAAAGAAAAGTGCATATTGTCCAGTTTTGAGCAAGGAAATTATGGGTTGGTGCATATTTGCATTTTGTCATATTTTGTAAAAGGATTTTTGGCTCACCATATAAATGCACATATTTTTTAGCATTTATTTATTATTTTCGTCAAAAAAATGAAAAAAAGGGAGATATATGTATATAGTGCATGAGCCAAAATCCTTAAGTCCTTTATTTATTTCATACAAGTGTTATATTTTTTAGAGGCATATTAGAGTTTGAAAGAAGGGTTGATATTATGGTTGACATCTTTAGAGCATATTATGGAAAGATGGGTTTGGAAAAGAGCATTATGGGAGATTAAGCTTGGAAAGTGTAAAATTGAAGAGTTATGGTTTGGATATTGCAAGTGTTGAGATTTAGGAGTCTTGATTCCCGAATTATAAAAGCACCACATAGCCAAATAAATCCATACCTTTTATTTCATACCAAGCCCCATTACAACCCCGCCGAATGGAGTCTTCTTTGAAGTCTTCCATTGAGCGAAAGTCCTCCTGATGGTTCTTATTGCATTTTCATAATTGGTTGCGAAGTGGATTTTTAAAATTGCAATGTTTATGAGTTTGTGTACGGAATTGAGTTGAGAGTTGATCTTCATAGCCTAAACACATGAGAGTTGAGTGCAAACACATTATCCCTGTGAGGTTGGATCAAAAATTGCATATGCCTATGGATCGCCTAAATATGTGCTATGACGTTAAATTCACTTGCTTTCCTTTGCTACCGCTTATGATGTTGCTTTTGACAAGGGCGAAGACTTGAAGGGTGTGTTGTAGGTTGATGTACATATTTATATCTCCTTTTATTACATCTTTTGACTTCATATTTCATTCGATTTCCAAAGAAAATGTTCAAAAGAATATAAACTTGTGTAAGAATGGGCTAAAATACAAGAAATAGGGTCTGCACAAGTTTTGAGCTAACCATGCAGGAATTCGAGTGAAATCGGAGTCAAAACGGAGAAGCCACGTGGAGTTGAGCAGAGGTCGATATCGACCTTAAACATCGATATCGACCATAGTTGTTGACACGCCGTCTGAGTGTCGAGATAGACCACACAGACCAACCAAGAAGACATCGATATCGACATACTACATCGATATCGACCTCAACAAAGACATCGACTGGAGCTGGACAAGTCGAGCAGAAATACAGACATCGATATCGACCTCCAACGTCGATACCGACCTTATCTCGATAGAAGATAGACTCGATTTCGAGATGCGGATTGGAAACTTTATCTTCAAGGAGGCACGGATTTATCTTGTACTTCTAGATAGTTAGCATCTGAATTTATCTTTTCCTTTAAGTTTTATAAAGTTAGTTTAAGTTTTATCAAAATAAAAGACCTATCTTAATTGTTTGGATAGAGTTCATAGTTTAGATAGAAGTTACAATCCTTGGATAGCAAGGATTAGTAGCCTATAAATAAAGCCCTAGGGGGCAGGCAATCAATCAATTAATCCATCAATCAAAACATCCAATTACATTCAATAGAGTTAGAGAGAAGTTTTAGGGTTTGGCGTTTGCGAAAGCCGACGTTGAGTTGTAAAGCTTCGGAATTTATATTTTAAATGCAAGTTTATTTCTTTCAATCAATGATGAGTTCCATGATGAGGTGCGAGTAGTCCCCCAAAGCTCTTAGGGTCGGGGTGAGCCCGACGTTAGCCATGCGTGTTTAAGGTAAGTGTTAGATGTTGATATCGTTGTGTCTAAATCATCTGCTACGATTATATGTTTAGTCCTAATCGAAAGAAAAGGGATTCATGCTAACAACTTGAGTTATAAACATAAAATTTGGTAGAGACAATTAGGTTTATTTGCAAGAGTAATCCTACGAGTTGGTGTACGGCGAAAGCTTGTCCCTCGGGTGAAATAGCGCAATTGTCCGTCTTATTTATCTTATCGCATGCATTGGTTAACATTGTGGTAAACCCTAATCCTAGGAGTTTCTTTTTAAATAGTTTATACACATAAAACCTCTGTTTATTTCTGATCATTACATCCTCATCCATCCTAAAATCTTTGGCCTTTCTTTGCCGACGAAGAACTAACCCACTGTAGGAGAACATCGATATCGAGGTTAAACATCGATATCGACCACGCTGATAGATCAACAGTCTTCTGAGTCGATCTCGAGACTCCTGGGTCACTGCTGATAAACATCGATATTGACCCCAACGTCGAAATCGACATTCTGTGTCGATTGGCAGTCTTCTGAGCCAGTCGATTTCGTGGACCAACATCGAATCGACCTTCCCCTGTCGATATCGACTGCTTGTTTTTGTCTCTACAGGTCTTCTGTTGCAGAGAGGAGTGACAGCCGAGGTTGACTTCGAGCTCCAAGGTTGAAATCGAGGCTTCTGGTTGACGCAAGACGTGAGATTCCAACGCTACTAGGATCCCGCTGACACGCCTCCTCGAGGATCGATCCTGACTACCCTTCCACTACAACGGGAGGAAGTCTTGTAATTATTTGCATAGGCTAGGAGTCGGTTAACATTTATATATCTTTATATTTGTATTTGAGATACTCGACTTCCCTCCTGCTTTAACAAATTGGCGTCGTTGCCGGGGAGGCAATCAATCGCGCCCTAGTAGTCTATCTCACATTTCTATCTAGTTTCGCTTTGCAGATGTATGCGACGCGCCGATCGCCCACCTGAATTTGAAGGAGTAGATGTCCCTGAGCGCTATTTCCATCTAAGAGCCCAAGCTCAGAGAATCATGGTGGACAACGCGAACCAAGCTGAACTAATTGAGCAACTAAGGAAGCAGGTTGAGCACTTAACGACTAGAGAGGCGGCACTTAAGGAGCGTGCGGATATGGAGGAGGAAGGCCGGAGGCAAATAGAAGCCCAAATCAATGCCCTCCCTCGAAATGCCAAGCAATATATGCACCCCGCGCTCACAGTGCCTGAATCGGCGATTCTTATCCCTGCCTCTAATTTTGAAATTAAACCTAACTTCCTTACTGAAATAAGAAGGCATCAATATGAAGGAAAACCTAATGAATGCCCTTTGGCACATATTTATCAACCTTCTTAGACCTCTGTGATACTATTGCTGACGGACAGAGTCTTGAATATGTCCAACTAAAAGCATTTTGTTGGTCTCTTACAGGAAAAGCATTGCAGTGGTTGGAGAGCTTAGCCCCAAGATTGCTCCGCACCTGGAATGAAGTCAAGGATGCGTTCCTCAACAAGTTCTTCCCTCCTTCTAAGACGGCGTTGATCCGACAGAAAATCATGGCTTTCAAACAAAAGCCTGGTGAGGCTCTGGCGATTGTTTGGGAAAGGTTTAAGGACCTACTACGATCATGCCTGACGCATGGCCAACCACCGTACGTAATTCAGGAGATCATATACAATGCTCTTGATGCTGCAACCAAGGAGAGGATCAACACTTACACCTCCTATGGCTACCTTGAACTCGCTCCACTGGGGAGACCATAGAGAGGTTGGTGGAGTTCGACAACACATATGGGACTCCTGAGGCTTCCGACACACCATCGTTGTCGAGGCCTGCCCCATCCATGCCCTTATATGAACCCTCCAATGTAATCGATCTGGACGTGAAGGAGCAATTCCATAGAGATCAACTTCAAAAGCTCCAAAAGCAAGTGAGGTTCCTTTCAGCGAACCAAAATTGCATTGAATGCGGATCGCAGCGGCACACCACCATCGAGTGCCCCCATACTAAACAAGTACAACTAGCGGAGACTCACCAAGAGGCACGCTACATGAGGGGTCCCAATCACCAATATTGGGGAGACTAAAGGTTCCATCAACCACAAAGGAACTCAGTTAACCCTAGGGACCCCCCACCTTATAGAGCTCCTAGGCACCCAGAGAGGGACCAACGAAAGGAGGATCTTCAACTTGTGCTGGATGAAATCATGCGGAATCAGGTTAAGAATGATCAATCCAATAATGCCATCCATTCTCAACTCAATCACTTTACCACAAGGATTGGGGAGATGGATATTTGGAAAAAGAACGTAGAGACCCAACTGGGTCAATTGGCGGCGCAAATCCCTAGACCGTCCGGAACATTCCCTGGACAACCAACCACCAATCCTAAGGAGAAATCCGGGACGGGCCATGTCGCAGCCATGCAATTAAGAAGTGGCAACAAAGTACAAAAGCCACGGATGGAGTCGGAGAAAGCAGCAGATCCAGTCGACATCGACAGCCCAGTCGATGTCGAGGAAGAGGTCGATATCGACCACCATGTCAACCCAAGGGTCGACGTCGATGACATTGCAGAGCCTGTGGAGCCACAACAGAGGTCGACATCGACCATGCCAATCGATATCGACCACATCCCAGTCGATGTCGATATCCAGCAGGCCCCTCCGACCACCGTTTTGGCCTCTCCGCCAAAGAAGACATTGCCATTCCCTTCCAAAGCCTTGGAGGATTCCACCAAAGGTAAGTTTAGGCGCTTTGTGAAGATTCTTCAAGGTCTTAATGATACCATTCCTCTTACAGAAGCCCTAAGCGAGATGCCCGCCTATGTACGATTCCTCAAAGACATCCTTACCAAGAAGAGATCCATGGCAGAGATCGCAGAGGAGTGCTCAAAGATGGACTTCTCTGAGAAGAGGAGTGATCCAAGGAAGTTTGCAATCACCGTAGGACTTGGTCAACATCGTTATAAAGCCCTATGTGACCTAGGGGCAAGCGTAAGTCTCATGCCTCTCTCTATTTGGCAAAAGTAAACATTGGAGCACTTGAACATGTGGATATGAAACTCTATATGGCCGACAACTCATTCGTCAGACCCATAGGTATAGTTGATGACATTCCGGTGAAGGTAGGTATGTTCTTTGTGCCTACTGATTTCATTGTATTGGAGATGCCTGAAGATCCTTTAGTGCCTATTATCCTTGGTAGGCCTTTCTTAGCTACTGCTGATGCCAATATCAATGTACGTCGAGGATTACTAACCTTTACTATAGGGAACGAAGTGATAAAATTCTCTTTCAACCCAACCATGAGCGAAACGAAGCACCTACAGCAAGTAGTCCTCTCGCCGGCTAAGGAAAAGCTTAGAAAATTTTTGTTGGCGAGGACGGAAACAGCAAGCAGGGTCGACATCGACTGGAACCAGTCGATATCGACTAAAATCATCGAAATCAACCCCCCTTGGTCGAAATCGAGTATGCCAGACTGTTGCCAGGATCTTAAGTATGGAGTCACAAACGTCGATATCGACCCCCACATGTCGATATCGACCAAATCACTCGAAATCGGCCCACCTTGGTCGAAATCGACCACCCCTCAGCCCGAAGATTTCTGTTTCGGGTCCAAACAAGTAAGCCCAGGTATGACTCCCAACCCTCCTCTGTCCCTTATTGATAAATCAATTAAACCAATTATTGATAATTCTACTAATGAGAGGGTCAAAGCTCCATGGTTTGCATATATTGCAAAAGTTAGGTCAAGAAAGAGAAGGAAAGCGCCCAAACAAGAACCTACCAACAAAGAAGCCTTGGTCGCCGAACTTAGGTACTACAAAAAGGACCTAGATGATCCAGGAGAGGGCTCACGCTTAAAGGGTCCCTACATAAAAGGCTCGTGAAGAATTGACGGAGAAGTCAGCCTAGCGACTCAAAACTCTAGAGCTTGTACATAAAAGTTGATTTTCTTTCATAGATGGTTTTTAGGATTATGACTTTTGGTTCTTTTAAAACTGAGATAATTTTCGGCTTCATCTATAAATCTAACAAAGATTTCAGGTTATTAGGCAAAAGGAATGACGAAGATGAAAAGAATCTACTGTAGAGGCAGTCGAAATCGACCAGGCCAGTCGAAATCGACCCCCCCCCCCAGGGTCAAGCCATCTCCTGAAGTCGACATCGAGGACTCAGGAGCAAAAAAGCAGAGGTCGATATCGACCATAATCACAGATGCAGTCGACATCGACCACTGACATAGATATCGACTTCTGGCATCGACCTAATCTAAAATCGACCTGAATCCGCAGGTTGCGCTGTGAGTTTCTCTCTACCCTTGTTCTTCTTTTTAATACAGTGAGGACACTGTATATTTTAAATATGGGGTGGGGGAAAAACATGGCTTATGTTCATAACTTGGTTTTCTTCTTCACAGTGCATTCATGTTTAAATTTTTGTTCTTAGTTCTACTTTTATAAAATGTCAAAAAATCCAAAAAAAAAAAAACAAAAATAGAAAAATGTTAAAAATACAAAAAAAAATGCATGTTTATTTTTAAGTTTGTTTTCAAACCCTACTTAGATGTCCTATGATGAAAACTCAATAGCTGACTTGATCATGTAAATCCTATGGCATATTTGGATGGTTTAGCCTAAGTCTTTAAAAATTTTATGTAGATTGTGAACTTCTGATGAAACTGAGCACATATGATCCTAGGCTAAAAAGCCAATCCAACAAAAAATTGTCCTAGTGAGAATTTTGGCCTATAGGGAGAACATAAAAAATCCCTCCGCTTTCTTGAGTGAATTTACTCTTCCTATGCATCTCTAAATGTTGTAATAGTTATTCAAAGCCAATACATAAATATGTCTATGTTTACGAGAATTAAATGATGGAGGCATCTTTTAAGCCATTTTTATCCTCTCTTTACCTACCCTGCATTATCCCTGCTTGAAGCCGGTAAATTAGCCTGAGCCTGAAATTGCAAACTCCACAAAATTATCCCTAGCTGAATTGAGCCTGACCCCCATTTGGGAATTGAAACTTAGATTGGTTGGACTAATGCCTTGTGGAAAGAAAAGTGCATATTGTCCAGTTTTGAGCAAGGAAATTATGGGTTGGTGCATATTTACATTTTGTCATATTTTGTAAAAGGATTTTTGGCTCACTATATAAATGCACATATAAAAAATCCGAAAAAAGAAAAAAAAAAGAGAGATATATGTATATAGTGCATGAGCCAAAATCCTTAAGTCCTTTATTTCTTTCATACAAGTGTTATATTTTTTAGAGGCATATTAGAGTTTTTATCCTTAAAGAAGCCTTAAATGATGGAGGCATCTTTTAAGCCATTTTTATCCTCTCTTTACCTACCCTGCATTATCCCTGCTTGAAGCCGGAAAATTAGTCTGAGCCTGAAATTGCAAACTCCACGAAATTATCCCTAGCCGAATTGAGCGTGACCCCCATTTGAGAATTGAGACTTAGATTAGCTGGACTAATGCCTTGTGGAAAGAAAAGTGCATATTGTCCAGTTTTGAGCAAGGAAATTATGGGTTGGTGGATATTTACATTTTGTCATATTTTGTAAAAGGATTTTTTGGCTCACCATATAAATGCACATGTTTTTTTAGTATTTATTTATTATTTTCATCAAAAAAAAGATGTATGTAGTGCATGAGCCGAAATCCTTAAGTCTTTTATTTCATACAAGTGTTATATTTTTTAGAGGCATATTAGAGTTTGAAAGAAGGGTTGGTAGTATGGTTTACATCTTTTAGTGCATCTTTAGAGCATATTATGGGAAAGATGAGTTGAGAAAGAGCATTATGGAGAATAGAGCTTGAAAAGAGCAACATGGAAGAGTTATGGTTTGGATATTGTAAGTGTTGAGATTTAGGAGTCTTGATTCCCGAATTATAAAAGCACCACATAGCGAAATAATTCCATACCCTTTATTTCATACCAAGCCCCATTACAACCCCGCCGAATGGAGTCTTCTTTGAAGTCTTCCATTGAGCGAAAGTCCTCCTGATAGTTCTTATTGCATTTTCATAATTGGTTGCGAAATGGATTGTTATAAATTGCAATGTTTATGAGATTGTGTATGGAATTGAGTTGAGAGTTGATCTTTATAGCCTAAACACATGAGATTTGAGTGCAAACACATTATCCCTGTGAGGTTGGATCAAAATTGCATATGCTTATGGATCACCTAAATATGTGCTATGACGTTAAATTCACTTGCTTTGCTTTGCTGCCGCTTATGATGTTGCTTTTGACAAGGGCGAAGACTTGAAGGGTGTGTTGTAGGTGTTGGTTATTGCTTGGTTATTGCTTGAGGACAACCAAGTCTAAGTATGGGGTGTTTTGATGTACATATTTATATCTCCTTTTATTGCATCTTTTGACTTCATATTTCATTCGATTTCCAAAGAAAATGTTCAAAAGAATATAAACTTGTGTAAGAATAGGCTAAAATACAAGAAATAGGGTCTGCACGAGTTTTGAGCTAACCATGCAGGAATTCGAGCGAAATCAGAGTCAAAACGGAGAAGCCAAGTGGAGCTGAGCAGAGGTCGATATCGACCTTAAACATCAATATCGACCATAGTTGTCGACACGCCTTCTGAGTGTCGAGATAGACCACACAGACCAACCAAGAAGACATCGATATCGACATACTACATCGATATCGACCTCAACATTGACATTGACTGGAGCAGGACAAGTCGAGCAGAAATACAGACATCGATATCGACCTCCAACGTCGATATCGACCTTATCTCGACAAAAGATAGACTCGATTTCGAGATGCGGATTGGAAACTTTATCTTCAAGGAGGCACGGATTTATCTTGTACTTCTAGATAGTTACCAGCTGAATTTATCTTTTCCTTTTAAGTTTTATAAAGTTAGTTTAAGTTTTATCAAAATAAAAGACCTATCCTAATTGTTTGGATAGAGTTCATAGTTTAGATAAAAGTTACAATCCTTGGATAGCAAGGATTAGTAGCCTATAAATAAAGCCCTTGGGGACTGGAAATCAATCAATTAATCCATCAATCAACACATCCAATTACATTCAATAGAGTTAGAGAGAAGTTTTAGGGTTTAGCGTTTGCGAAAGCCGACGTTGAGTTGTAAAGCTTCGGAATTTATATTTTAAATGCAAGTTTATTTCTTTCAATCAATGATGAGTTCCATGATGAGGTGCGAGTAGTCCCCCAAAGCTCTTAGGGTCGGGGTGAGCCCGACGTTAGCCATGCGTGTTTGAGGTAAGTGTTAGATGTTGATATCATTGTGTCTATATCATCTCCTACGATTATATGTTTAGTCCTAATCGAAAGAAAAGGGATTCATGCTAATAACTTGAGTTATAAACATAAAATTTGGTAGAGACAATTAGGTTTATTTGCAAGAGTAATCCTAAGAGTTGGTGTACGGCGAAAGCTTGTCTCTCGGGTGAAATAGCGCAATTGTCCGTCTTATTTATCTTATCTCATGCATTGGTTAACGTTGTGGTAAACCCTAATCCTAGGAGTTGCTTTTTAAATAGTTTATACACATAAATCCTCTGTTTATTTCTGATCATTACATCCTCATCCATCCTAAAATCTTCGGCCTTTCTTTGCCGACGAAGAACTAACCCACTGCAGGAGAACATCGATATCAAGGTTAAACATCGATATCGACCACGCTGATAGATCGACAGTCTTCTGAGTCGATCTCGAGACTCCTGGGTCACTGCTGATAAACATCGATATCAACCCCAACGTCAAAATTGACCTTCTGTGTCGACTGGCAGTCTTCTGAGCCAGTCGATTTCGTGGACCAACATCAATATTGACCTTCCCCTGTCGATATCGACTGCTTGTTTTTGTCTCTGCAGGTCTTCTGTTGCAGAGAGGAGTGACAGTCGAGGTCGACTTAGAGCTCCAAGGTCGAAATCGAGGCTTCTGGTCGACGCAAGACGTGAGATTCCAACGCTACTAGGATCCCGCTGACACGCCTCATCGTGGATCGATCCTGACTACCCTTCCACTACAACGGGAGGAAGTCTTGTAATTATTTGCATAGTCTAGGAGTCGGTTAACATTTATATATCTTTATATTTGTATTTGAGATACTCGACTTCCCTCCTGATCAACATAGGTATTGGTTATTGCTTGGTTATTGCTTGAGGACAAGCAAGTCTAAGTATGGGGTGTTTTGATGTACATATTTATATCTCTTTTTATTGCATCTTTTGACTTCATATTTCATTCGATTTCCAAAGAAAAGTTTCAAAAGTATATAAACTTGTGTAAGAATGGGCTAACGTGCATAAGGTAGAGTGTGCACAAGTTTTGGTTTGAATATGCAGGAATTGGATTGAAATCGGAGTCAAAACGAAGAAGCCAAGTGGAGCTGAGCAGAGGTCGATATCGACCTTAAACATCGATATCGACCATAGTTGTCGACACACCTTCTGAGTGTCAAGATAGACCACACAGACCAACCAAGAAGGCACTCGATATCGATCACCTGACATCGATATCGACCTCAACATAGACATCGATGGAGAAGAACAAGTCGAGCCAAAATACATACCTCGATATCGACCTCTGTAGTCGATATCGACCTTATCTCGAAAGAAGATAGATCCGATTTCGAGACTCGGATTATGAATTCTATCCTGAAGGCCATGGATTATCTTGTACTTTTAGATAGTTTGCAGCTGAGATTTATCCTTACCTTTAAGTTTTATCGAGTTGTTTAAAGTTTTATCAAAATAAAAGACCTATCCTAATTGTTTGGATAGAGTTCATAGTTTAGATAGAAGTTACAATCCTTGGATAGCAAGGATTAGTAGCCTATAAATAAAGCCCTAGGGGATGGTTTGTTAGAATCATCGAAGGAAGAAAGACAATAGCAATAGGCAATAGAAAGTTAGAGTTTTAGTTTTGAGCTTTAAAGTTTCAAGCGCTTACGATAGTTGGCGTTGAGATTGTAAAGATTCAAAGTTTTCCATTTATGCAAGTTATTTCAATTCAAAGAATGTCTACATTCAACATGTGCGAGTAGTCCCCCAAAGCTCTTAGGGTCGGGGTGTGCCCGACGTTACCCATGCGTGCTTGAGGTAAGTATGAGATGTCAATAGCGTTGTGTCTATATCATCTCCTACGATTCTATGTTTAGTCCTAATCGAAAGAAAAGGAATTCATGCTAATAACTTGAGTTATAAACATAAAATTTGTAGAGACAATTAGTTTTATTTGCAAGAGTAATCCTAAGAGTTGGTGTACAGCGAAAGCTTGTCCCTCGGGTGAAATAGCGCAATTGTCCGTCTTATTTACCTTATCGCATGCATTGGTAAATGTTGTGATAAAACCTAATCCTAGGAGTTGCTTTTTATATAAGTTAATTCATCAAAACCACTGTTTTATTTCTCTTCATCGCATCCTCATCCATCCTAAAGTCTTCGGTCTTTCTTTGCCGACAAAAAGCTAACAACTTTGCAGGAGAAGACATCGATATCGACAACAGACGTCGATATCGACCACTGAGTTCATCGACAGTTTTATGAGTCGACGACGATCATAACTGTTAAGTTACTAAACATCGATATCGACCCTTCAACGTTGATATCGACCACCTGTGTCGACTGGTAGACTTCTGAGCCAGTCGATTCCGTCTGCTAACATCGATATCGACCTTCCCTAGTCGATATCGACTGCTTGTTTTTGTCTCTGCAGGTCTTCTATTGTAGAGAGGAGGGACAGCCGAGGTCGACATCGAGCAACAAGGTCGAAATCGAGGCTTCTAATCGACATAAGACGTGAGATTTCCAACGTTACTAGGATCCCGCTGACACGCCTTCTCGTGGATCGATCCTGACTACCCTTCCACTACAACGGGAGGAAGTCTTGTATTTATTTGCATAGGCTAGGAGTCGGTTTACATTTACATCTTTATATTTGTATTTAAGAACTCGACGTTCCTCCTGCTAACAAGTACATCATAAGTCGAGGTTTGTGGAGTGCAACCTCTCTCCGACTCAGATGCGGAAGCTGATGTTGGCTCCATGAGGGGCACGAGTTTCATCCGCACAACCTTTAGTAGATTTTCCTGTTCTATTTGATCAACCGTTTTCACCTAAACCTGTTGTGGATCAACCACTTGCGTGGGGTTGGGCGCTACTGCAAGATGTTAGTTGAGGGAGATCAGTAATCGTAGACTTTATGCAGTCTCCGATAGGAGGCTGGGCACCAAGAGGAACCCAAGTTCCCGGTCCTAGTTCTTTGTATTATCCTAGCTTCCAAGTGGGGCAATCCTCCTCTCATCAGGAGGAAGTTAAGAACCTTGGGGAGGATCATGAAGAGGATGTTCACGAAGCTGATCCTGTTGGGGTTGATGAGGACTTCGCTCATGAAAGACCTCGGTTTGATGAGCGGTTGAAGTGGTGTAAGACACACAGAGTCCGATCCCTTTGGCTGGGCCAGGTGATAACAATATTTTTGATTTCATATGTTTATCATGTGTTTGTGTTATGAGGCTTGATTAGGGCTCCAATATAAATAGGATTTTTGTAATTCATATGAAAGGTGATAAACTTTTGAAGAGCATATGACGCACTAAGAGGTTTGAGGCCCTTCATTATTGGTATATGGAGGAAGGGGTTGAATACGGCTGGTGGCACTTTGTGCGCATGATTGGACTACAAGACTTGCATGATATTAGTTTTGGTACTATTGATCACTACTTGATCCAGTCCTTCATGTACCGATAACATCCGAAGACTAACAACCATCATTTTCTATGGGGTGAGATGACGATCACTCTACATGATGTCCACATGTTGCCGGGGTTACACATTGACGGGTTACCAATGCGAGAATCTTTATCGCTCTAAGATCACAAATTATTTTGCACCACCCGTTACCAATTTGCCACTAGAGACATTACGCGATCGGGGAAGACCTTTTCCCATATTAATCTTGATGAGTGATTGTCGAAGATGAGGGTCCGAAGGAACACCCCCTATAGACATAGCATCCAGTTACCTTCTTTGTGTGTTAGGTGCGTGTTTGTTGAAACGACAAGACAACAAACGAAATTCCTATTTGAGCAGTGGACTTTTCCGTCTACCATCGTCGTTCCAAGGACTATGCATGGGGGACCGGTGTACTAGCCTACTTGTACATACAACTTGGCGATGCATCTCGTACTGGAGCTGGGACCATTGGTGGATGCATAGCCTTGATGTAGGTACTTTTTGTAGTTTCTTGAAACTTTTGTTTTTGCCTTGAATACCCTATTACAAAACACATAAAATTAATCAAATGTTGTATCCGTTATAGTATTGGATATACGCTCATTTTTCAATGCTAGTGATATGCGCGCAAATTGCCATATTTTTCATAAACTTTTATGTCCATTTTGTCAATATTTTCATGCATACTGGTTGGGAAAGCATAAGATTAGTGTATTTTGTATTTATTTGCCAAATATAGAGGTCTACACGAGTTTTTATGTTATTTCACAGAAATCGAGACAAAATTGGAGCAATTTGGAGAAGAGAAGAAGAGCTGAAAAAGAACTCGAAGTCTACTGAGGAGTCGAAATCGACCATAAGACTCGACATCGAGTGAAACAGAACACCAGAAATCGAGCAGACAGAAGAACAGAGCATGTCGACACAGACTGGTCGATATCGACATGAAGTGATCAATATCGAGTGCCCTAAATCGAGTGAATTGATAGAGTTCAAGTGCAAATCCGAGGTCGAGTAGAGCTGCCTCGAGATAGAAGAGATGAGGTCAATATCGACATGCCCTGGTCGATATCGACTACTAAAGACAGATCCGACGCTGTTTTTGATAGAATTCTATACGAAGGCATTACGTCTATCCTAAAGTCGAGATCTTCTATCCTTTATCTTCAGACTTGTTATCCTTTATGGTGAAACTGATATTTACCTAAAGTGATTAATTTATTTACTTTATTTAAGTTTTATCTTAGGAATAAAGATAGATTTTCTTATCCTTTGATAGCGAGGTTTGAGATCTATAATTAGAGGCCATTAGGATTGAGTTCAATTCATCTACCAGCACATTCAATTTCAGTCATTCAGTTTTACATACAATCGTAGAGAGTTAGGTAGAGAGAGAGCCGAGTGGGCTGAAGAGGAAGCGAGAGCGGAAGTGTTTTGTTCGGTTGTACTCTTTCTTTTGCAATTTCAAATCAAAGTAGTTTCTTTTCAATGATGATGATGTCTATGATGATGAGGCACGAGTAGTTCCCTTACTTCTAGGGTCGGGGTGAGCCCAACGATAGCCATGTAAGTTTGTGCATCAAAGGTATGATTTTTATGCGATTCCGTCTTCTATCCCATATGCATGATCCTTTGCGGGATTTGAGGAAATTCTTTATTTGCATTATTGAAGCGAAAGCCAATCATATTGTGAATTTGGATTAGTCATGAAATTGGATAGTAACTCTTAGGTTTTATGCGAGAGACTCTAATCACCTAATTGTTGGTAACGAAAGTTATTTGACGGAAAGGCATCATCTTTCATGAATTTGGCATAAGTCTTATATGGTTATCGTTGTGGCATGAATCCCCGATCTTGGAAGCTTTTAAGTTTATAAAAGTTCATAAAAATCTGTGTTTTTATTCTGTCCACCCTTTCATCATCATTCTTACTTTCTTCGGACACTTTTTCGGCAAAATTTGGTTACTTTTTTGTTTCTATTGAAGACTCGAAATCGATTGCAGAGGTCGATATTGAGTGACTGACCCGATATCGAGTGAACAACTCGACGTCGACTGTCTGTTTTGTCTTCTGCAGGAATTTGTTGGAAATCGACTAGAACTGTAGTCGATATCGACTGATCTACTCGATATCGAGTGGTCTTCTGGAGTCGAAATTTGATCGTGTTTGCAAGCTTAGGAACCGCTGACATACCTCCTCGTGGATTCGATCCTGAATTACACTACCACTACATCGGGAGGGATTCTGGTATTTTATTTGCTTAGGACAAGGGAGTTGGTTATATTTGATATTTTAATTGATATTTTATTAGCGAATCCCCCCCCCCCCGGACGAACAAATTGGCGCCGTTGCCGGGGAGGCAATCAATCGCGCCCTAAGCTTTTTTCACGTTCTTCTAAGTGCTGATTTTACAGGTTTATACGACGCTCTGATCGCGAACCTGTCTTGGAAAGTATAGACGAGCCCAAACGTTTTCTCCATCTTCGAAACAGCAGAATCATGGTGGAAAATGAGACACAGGCTCAAATCATAGAGCGATTGAGGAAGCAGATAGATGACCATAATGCTACAATCGCCAATGAAAGGGATGATGTAGCTGCAGAGAGTGCTTGCGCTGATAGAGAGGAGGATGCGCACAGACAAGCCCAGAAGAGGCTCAATCAGTATCCGCAGACGACGATGTAATACATGCACCCGCCACTTCATGTTCCTGAATCTGCGATTTTAATGCCTCCCTCTAATTATGAGATTAAGATTAACTTCCTTTCTGAAATTAAATGCAATGCTTTTGAAGGAAGAACTAATGAATGCCCCTTGCAACATATTTCTACTTTTATGGATTTATGTGAGACTATTGTTGATGGTGCAAACTTAGAATATGTTAGACTAAAATCCTTTCGATGGTCTCTTGCAGGGAAGGCATTGCAATGGCTTGAAAGCTTGGCTCCACGCTCACTGAGGACATGGGCAGAGGTGAAGGATGCATTCCTAAACAAGTTGTTTCCTCCATCTAAAACGGCGATGCTGCAGCAAAGGATCACGGCTTTTAAACAAAAGCCTAACAAAACATTGGCACAGGCGTGGGAGTGCTTTAAGAATTTATTGAGATCATGCCCTACGCATGGGCAATTACCATATGTCATTCAGGAGATCTTCTACAACTCCCTTGATGCACTAAATAAGGAGAGAATCAACTCTTACACTTCCTATCGGTACATTGAGCTTATACCAACGGAGGCCTGGGACACAATTGAGAGGCTAGTCAACTTTGATAACACATATGGGACTGCTGCGGCCTATGACTCAAGGCATGCCCCATCTATGCCACTTTATGAGCCTCCAAAGGAGATTGATCCTGATGTGCGGCAACAATTCCACAACGATCAGACACGCCGCCTACAAAAGCAAGTTAGATTCCTCTCAAACAACCAAGCTTGCCAAGAATGTGGTTCAACAAGGGACAACACCAACGCCTGCCCACATCTTGAGCAAGTCAGCATGGCAGAACAACATGAGGAAGCTAAGTGGACGAGAGGCCCCTATAGAGGGGCAATCAGCAGTATTGGGGGGGTCAAACGTTCTATCAACCTCAACCTCAACAAAGGGATCCCCCACCTTATAGAGCACCAGGGCACCCTGAGCGCGAACTAAGGAAGGATGACCTACAGATCATACTTGATGAGATGTGGAGGAACCACGCTGAGTTCAAACAAGCCAATAACTCCGTTCATACTCAGCTGCAAGGCATCAACTCTAGGCTCGGGGAAATCGACGTTTGGAAGCGGAACATGCAGACCCAAATGGGTCAATTGGCGGAACAAATTCCCAAACCGTCAGGATCGCTGCCTGGATCTACTCTGCCCAACCTTAAGGGCAAAACTACTGGACATATAGCGGTTGTAAATCTAAGGACTGGGCGTCAATTGCGAACGCCCGAGCAAAAAGCGGAGGAGAAAGCCCCAGGAGAGACATCGATATCGACTACTCCAGTCGATATCGACCAAGGTGAAGTCGATGTCGAGTCTCCTTTACTCGATGTCGACACAAAAGCTGAGCTACACTAGAAATCGACTCCTCTATTCGATATCGACCACCCTCTACTCGATGTTGACTCAACTCCAGCCGCAGTGAAGAAGAAGGTGTTGTCATTCCCTAAGAAAGTTATTAAGGACCCGGCGGAAAAGAAGTTCCAGCGCTTTGTGAAGATGCTTCAAGGGCTCAATGTAACAATTCCATTCACCAAAAGCTCTTCATGAAATGCCATCATATGTGAGGTTCCTTAAAGATATATTAGGTAAGAAGCGATCAATTGCTGAGATCGCAGAGGAGTGCAACAGGTTGGAGCTACCAGAGAAGAGAGCGGACCCAGGTAGGTTTTCTATCACTATAGGCTTAGGTCAATATCGATTTAATGCTTTATGTGATTTAGGTGCTAGTGTTAGCATGATGCCACTAACCATATGGTCCAAGATAAAGATAGGTGCCCTAGAGCCTATGGATGCTAAACTTTTCATGGCGAACAATACGGTGATTATTCCAACAGGGATGGTGGATGATGTGCCAGTGCAAGTAGGTAAGTTCTTTGTCCCTACTGATTTTCTAGTTGTTGATATGGCAGAGGACCCCGTTTGTCCCATTATTTTAGGAAGGTCATTCTTAGCAACCGTGGATGCAAACATAAGCGTAAGGAAATGATTGCTCTCATTCACCATTAGTGATGAGGTGATAGAGTACGCCTTCAACAAAACGGTGAGGAAGAATGAAGGGCCTATGGAGGTAAAGTCAATCAAGGGTATCTACATCACATGCGAGGAATCAAATGTAAGAAATATGACACCTAAGGAGCTTGAGAAGAGGGCTTTAGAAGCCCAAGTGGAGGAAATCGTGGCAATCTTGAACGAAGGAACCAAAAAGCCACTCGGAATTGACCTAGGTAAGTCGATATTGACTAACATTGTTCAAGATTTTATGCCAGGTTTGAAGTATGGGGTCGATGTCGAAGAAAGCAACTCGAAATCAAGTACAGAGGTCGAAATCGACCAAAACCCTAAGCCGACGTCGACTGCACTAGAAGCCGAAGGAGGAAAGAGTCACTCGATATTAGTAACACTGGTCGAAATCGAGTAGACCAAGTCGAGTCTAATTCCTCCACGTCGACAGAACCACCAGGAGCATAACAAAGGTCAATATCGAGTGACACTGATCGATATCGACTAGACCCACAAACAGAAGAGAGCTCCGAGAAGGTAAACCAAGGTATGGATTCCTCTTTTTCTATTTCAATTAAAGATTTATCTCTATTTGGAAGAAGTTTGCCTCGGTATGTGTGCTTGTGCAGGGTATCCAGTGATGATCCGAGCAACTACGAAGTATGAGATAAGGTGTATGTCTCTAAATCAAAAGATCATTGGTTCCCAAGTAGATTCAAAACAAAGAGGATGGGTCCCTTCACTGTAAACCAGATCCATCCAGGCGGAATGCAGTTGCGAGACAAGAATGGAGTATTATTTGAGGCCCAGACTACGTGGGCTCTACAGATGCCGCCTTGAGAGCATAAAGGAAGAAGTCGGTCTAGCGACTATAAAGTCTAGAGCTTGTAACGAGACAATTAGTTTTTAAGTTTTGGACACTTTTGATCTGTTTTAAGACTTTATTATTTGTTTTTGGTTTTTGTTTTTATTTTCTAACGAATTTCAGGAAAGAGAAGAAGTGCAAAGGAGAAGTCGAAATCGAGTAAAGTGCTCGATATCGACTGCGCAGGTCGATTAAGAGGATCTTGTGGTCGACTTGAGATCACCCTGAAGCTTTGAACCACTAGGAATCGAGTGAAACTGGTCGATGTCGACTGGTCCACCCGATATCAGCTGCCCCTGCAAACGTCTTCGACTCCTGATTTTCGCGAATTTTTAGTAAGTTTCTTTCTTAACTCTAGTCCTTATATAGTGAGGACACTGTAATCTTTAAGTATGGGGTGGGGGAAAGGCTTACTTGCATATTTTTAGCATTTTTTAGCATGTTTTAAAAATTTTCATAGTTTTTGCATATTTCTTTTTCATGTTTATGCATACTTTCATACATAGTTATTTTAGATATCTTTATTAGTTTATTTTTCGAAAAAAAAGAAGAAGAGAAAAAATCACCCCCATCAAAAATTTTGAAAAAAACTTGAATAAGTGTCATGGAAGCTTTTATTGAACTCGACGATACAAAAGTAGATTCATTAGAGATATAACATGAAATTGCCTAGTTAAGCGAAGTCACAATGAAGTGCAATTTTTTAAAGAAAACCATGAAAGAGAGGTAAAATTTGAAGTTGCTTTTGACATATGCATGATAAGATGATGGAGGACTTTATAATTTCCATACATGTGCTCAATTTCATACCCTAGCCTTACCTATGCATATTTGCAATTACACAAGCCATATATGAGCCTTACATCATCGTTATTGATCCACATACATTACATATTTCCCATTTTTATACCTTATACCCTATCCGGGGACAATGTTGAGAATGGATGTCATCTTTGGAGTTATTATATGGAGTTTGTGCATTATTATGAAGTTGTTGGCATGAATGAAAGTAATTTTGAATTATGGAAAATTTAATGAGTGAGAAAAAATCCGATCACCTTAGGAGATAAAGGTAGGTCGACCCTGCTCGTTGAGATGTTAGTTCGGCGAGATGGGACACAAGGCGAGGAGTCCGAAGTACTAAGTATCTGGGGCCATTCATGACACCCATGTTTGCGACTCGCGAGAAGGCAGTGTCAAGGTTAGAGAGGTAAAAGCATTATAGTGAAAAAAAAGAAGCATTGAGCGAAGAGTGAAAGGTGAGAAATATTATGAATAAGGAATGTGGAATGAAAGTTTGGAAACAAAGTTTATTTCCCAGGATTTAACACCACATGGCCAAAAATTATCCCACCTTTAGCCTTTTACCAAGCTACTTTTCCATAAGCTTGCAAAAAGTCCTCTTGATTATTAATGCTATGTCGCGTGAAATTGTTTTATGCATATAACCCTCCTTTTGTGAGTATGATGTTGCTTTTATTCACAAGCATGGAATTGTTGACATTAGTACCTTTTCGAGGATGGCAATTGATTGTAGGGACATATAAAAATGAATCTATGATGTTGAGGGTTTAGTTTCTTCCCCTGAATGACCATTAAAAGTATTGCTTGGGGACAAGCAGGCTTAAGTATGGGGTGTTTGATGTGCGCGCAAATTGCCAGATTTTCCATACACTTTTATGTCCATTTTGTCGATATTTTCATGCATACTAGTTGGTAAGCATAAGATTAGTATAGTTTGTATTTATTTGCCAAATATAGAGGTCTACATGAGTTTTTATGTTATTTCCCAGAAATCGAGACAAAATTGGAGCAATTTGGAGAAGAGAAGAAGAGCCGAAAAAGAACTCGAAGTCTACTGAGGAGTCGAAATCGATCATAAGACTCGACATCGAGTGAAACAGAGCACCAGAAATCGAGCAGACAGAAGAACAGAGCATGTCGACACAAACTGGTCGATATCGACATGAAGTGTTAGATATCAAGTGCCCTAAATCGAGTGAATTGATAGAGTTCAAGTGCAAATCCGAGGTCGAGTAGAGCTGGCTCGAGATAGAAGAGATAAGGTCGATATCGACATGTCCTGGTCGATATCGATTGCTGCTGCAGACAGATCCGACACTGTTTTTCATAGAATTATATCCAAAGTCATTACGTCTATCCTAAAGTCGAGATCTTCTATCCTTTATCATCAGACTTGTTATCCTTTATGGTGAATTTGATATTTACCTAAAGTGATTTAGTTATTTACTTTATTTAAGTTTTATCTTAGGAATAAAGATAGATTTTCTTATACTTGGATAGCGAGGTTTGAGATCTATAATTAGAGGCCATTAGGGCTGAGTTCAATTCATCCACAAGCACATTTAATTTTAGTCATTCAGTTTTACATATAATCGCAGAGAGTTAGGTTGAGAGAGAGAGCCGAGTGGGGTGAAAAGGAAGCGAGAGCGAAAGTGCTTTGCTCGGTTGTACTCTTTCTTTTGCAATTTCAATTCAAAGGAGTTTCTTTTCAATGATGATGATGTCTATAATGATGAGGCATGAGTAGTTCCCTTACTTCTAGGGTTGGGGTGAGCCCGACGATAGCCATGTAAGTTTGTGCATCAAAGGTATGATTTTTATGCGATTCCGTCTTCTATCCCATATGCATGATCCTTTGCGGGAGTTGAGGAAATTCTTTTTTTTTTGAAGCCAACCCCCCCGGCACTAAGTCCAGGTGAAGGGAGGTAAATGTAAATAGTAAAGAAAGAATGGGGGATCCAAAAGGATCGTACATCAAAGCTTGAGCCACTTATTGAGAAAGGACGCAGCCTATCTCAACAAGGGATCCAAGCTAAAATAAAATAACAGATGTATGTCCCACACAAGACGCAGCTTGGATGAGCACATACAAAATGCCAAGAAAACAAGAAATGGGAGCGGTTAGGGTATGCAAACCCAACACACCTCCAAAATACACCCAAAAGACCTTGCACCCGGGCCATGCAGGCACCCAAAGGGACACAAGCCAAAAACACACCAAGCGGAGATGGTTCCCGAGTGCACGCAGGCACTAGAGGCACGCATGCCCTAGGACACCATCCAAAGATCTCAACTATCCAACCAAACATAGACCAAGAGAGTTTAAGATCGAACCGAGGCTTAGATCTTCTCAACATCATCAAGAGTGAAAGAAGCATGAAGAAGGCAAAAGACATGGGTCGCTATGAGTCTAGCCACAACCTCCTCAGGGATATGATTGTCGTCATAGACCTTTGCATTCCTCGCATGCCAAATGAAGTAGATGGCAGCAGAAAAGGCAAAGGTTTTGGCCTTAGCTTCACATCCTTTCTTCCTTTTGTATCTCCGGAGCCACCTTAAACCACGAGCCAAGCTATCCACATCTTCCGGAATCAAGAACCGCTCACTCGTTCTCCTCCAAATACCCTTAGTATAAGGGCATTTAAAGAAGAGGTGGTCGTGAGTCTCCAAGATGTCTTCTCCAAAAAACCTACACCCATGGTCAATATCAAGAAAGAAAAGCCTATCCATGGTAGGGAGCTTACCCAAGGTAGCGAGCCAAAGGATGAAGCTATCCTTCGGGGTGCATCCTTTCGCCCAAACCTCCTTAAACCAATGGACTTTAGTCTCCTTATCTCGAAGCTCCTCATAAGCCCTCTTGACCTTGAATCTCTCTCCATCACACCATTCAACAAAAAAAATTATTAAGGTTAGGGTTCAAAAACAACATTTTGTTCTTTACCTCAACAATAGCTTTGATGAGCGGTGAGTCTCTCCTATGAGCATCCCAAGTCTCCACTATTGAAGCGAAAGGCAATCATATTGTGAATTTGGATTAGTCATAAAATTGGATAGTAACTCTTAGGTTTTATGCGAGAGCCTCTAATCACCTAATTGTTGGTAACGAAAGTTATTTGACGGAAAGGCATCATCTTTCATGAATTTGGCATAAGTCTTATATGTTTATCGTTGTGGCATGAATCCCCGATCTTATAAGCTTTTAAGTTTATAGAAGTTCATAAAAAATATGTGTTTTTATTTTGTCCACCATTTCATCATCATTCTTACTTTCTTCGGACACTTTTCCGACAAATTTTGGTCACTTTTCTGTTTCTGTTGAAGACTCAAAATCGACTGCAGAGGTCGATATCGAGTGACTGACCCGATATCGAGTGAACAACTCGACGTCGACTGTCTGTTTTGTCTTCTGCAGGAATTTGCTGGAAATCGACTAGAACTGTAGTCGATATCGACTGATCTACTCGATATCGAGTGGTCTTCTGGAGTCGAAATTTGATCGTGTTTGCCAGCTTAGGAACTGCTGACATACCTCCTCGTGGATTTGATCCTGAATTACCCTACCACTACATCGGGAGGGATTCTTGTATTTTATTTGCTTAGGACAAGGGAGTTGGTTATACTTGATATTTTAATTGATATTTTATTAGCGAATCCCCCCTCCACGAACAGCTAGCACCGTGCATGTCGAAGGATCTTAGACTACATGGTGTTCCCTGTTGGGCTAGGAGTTATATAGTGAGACCCATCCGGACCTTCAAAATGGCAAGGGTGATGAGTTTCGCAACAAATAGAAGCAATGCATGCTGAACATGTGAAGTTCATGCCATATGAAGACAGGTTCCTTGACTTTACTAGGTTTTATAGAGTTTCCTCATACTGAGGCATTATTCGTATTGGAGATATTGAAGAGTTGTACATGTTCGGTCGTGTAGAACTAGTTGTATAGATGCGATAATGTTTCTTCACATAAGGGAACAACTTATTTGTTCATTGTCTTCAGCTTCGCATGAGCAGACTCGCAACTGAATGATAAAAAAAATAATCATTATTAGTAATGTTCTTTGTGTAGAAGTATTTATAATTTTATATAGATGTGTTAATACATAAAGGACCAACTTACTTGTTCGTTGTTCGAGTCCGAAAGTGAGGGTAGCAATCAACCCATGCTCGAACAAAAGCCTCTTTATGGTCCGTCAACCAAGTTGATTGTAAGTAAGATATAAGTCTCCACTGCGTCCCCCACTTTTCATGCATGCTAGATAATCAACCCTCATAACTATCTTCCAACTTGGACTCGAATAAGGCAAAATAGTCATTGTAGAATGCTTGATGATGAACAATTAAGTTTGTATAGTCCTAGCCTTTTGCTCGATGTTGCACATAATATGCCATCTACATAACATATGCTTCACGGTGGGAAACACCTCATTGAGGGCCTTTATGAGACCCAACTCATGATCTGTCATGATCACATCTGGTAGCGTTGTTTGCACAAATGCTTCAGTCGTCTCATTGCCCAAACATAATGATTCACATTCTCCCTTGCCATGAATACAAACACAATCGCAAATATCTTCTTCGTGCTTGTTAACCCTACTATCTCAAGTAACGACATTTGGTACCTACGAAGTCCATTACAATATTAAGTAAATAACAACATTACAATATATAGTAATATTGGCAATGAATATGGTAAGTCTTACTGGTTGGTTTTATATGTTGTGTCCATGACGATGTCATAAGGAATCAACCTTAGAAGACGGCGTGAGTATGGATGTGCCAATATTATATCGCTAACCTCATTACCTTTCAAATGAGGGGACTTCCTCGACACAACGTAGTAACCTTTTTTTATTAAGCGAGTGTAATGCTTGTAGTTGATTCTTACGTCCCTCCGACACATCTCTCTTCATCTTCGCCATAGCATTGTACACTTGTCGAATGTCGATAACACATTCATCATTGTCAATCTTGAGACCACAGAAGACATTGTGAGGTCTTGTCCCGATCATAGCATCACGATAAACCTTCTTCTGTTGTGTAGTTGTCATACGACCAACGTAGGTATGCCCAAACAGGTTTTCTAGGAGGTCGTGATTATGAGAGTCACATATGACATGTACGTATTGTCCAATTCTCATTATTGTGTTGTTGACCCTCAAGCTCAAATTCACACCCCATTTTCCTAGACGTCAAAACCCTGGTCGATGCAAGGGGGAAATCCAAATCGATGTCGGGTGGTTACATGCGCTCACCGTAGTGCTCACACACTAATATGAATGTTGAAAATCCGGTCTGTTTGTTATTCCATGACTGATGTATCATGAGAACCATGTTTTTAGCACTGCCCACATAACGAGCGCACCCCTTCATATTCTTCTCATCATACCACACCCTAGCAAGCTGAAACCTCAACGAATAATTGGTGCCCCCTTCCAAAGATAAGTGTTGACTCTACATTATAGTGGATTATAAAATTTATTAATCGTTATTTCACAACTATATCAAATGGCACCTCAAATATCATTTCGCAACTATATCAAATATCATTTCACAGCTATAAACTCTATTTGTCGAATAATCGACTACTCTGTTTTTCGAATATTCTACACACAGTACTATATAAAATATCATTTCACAACTATAAACTCTACTTGTAGTAATACGGTAGGTAAAGTATAATATCAAATGTCATATTCATACAAAAACATATTGATTTCGAATATTCTATAAACTCTAATGGCAATACGGTACGTAAACTAAATTATACACACAATCTTTATAACAATCGTACCTGGAGCTTACGAACAAGTTCTTTAGAGTCATTGTAAAAGTAGGGGTTGAATGACACCTCATCTTGTGCTACTTCTGGAGAGGACATGATCACGACAAAAACAACAACTTCGACGTGTTTTCGAAAACCTCGACATGTAACAACTGTTTCCTACGAACTACACTATTACTCCGCTATATTTTATTGTTTGTCAAACGCTTTTATTTATAGACGAATTGAAGTCGATTTAGCCTCAGAACTTTCCACGGTTTCAGGAACCGTAGCCGTCTACATTTCCACGGTTTCAGAAATCATAGCATCTTATTTTTGATTGTTTTCGATACCGTGCCTGCTAATTATTTTGCGGTTTTTAAAACTATTATTGTCACTGTGTCTTTGGTGTATTTTAACCATGTATAAAACAAATCGGTATTTGATTTGTTGGGGGGGGGGGGGGGGGTTGTTTTGAAAAGCAAATTGGTATTTGATTAAGATTGACGAAATTGATTAAGATTGACGTTTGGAGAAATAAAAAAATAAAAATAAAATTGACCGAAAAGGATTGTTCATTACTTTTATGTTTCTTTTGCTTGCTTTTTTTTTTCTTGTACGTCAGTGGGAGCACCTCCTCAACCAAGTGGTGAACTCCAATGCTACTAGGAAACTTTGTTTTGTATCCACATCTTTACTACAGTATTTATATATGTTACATCATATACTTGCCAACACAAATAAATCCCAAGTGGTACATTCATACTTTAATACTTTATTTGTGTAAATTGTGTTTCCGAGTTTTTTTTTCCAAAAGTTTTTATAAATTTGTTAAAGTTTAAAATTGCGCTGGCGATTTTTGTTTTCAATTGCATATTACGTAGATGATGGAAAATTATATTTTTCAATATAAAAAATCCGTAGATTCGAAAATTTAGAAAATCATAAATTTGTTTTGTTTAAATAGTAAACAAGTGTATAAATAATTAGTACAATTCCCGCGTCATGACGCGATTTCTTAAAACTCAAATCTTAAGAATATAAAAAAATAATATTATAAAATATTAATAAAAGTTAAGACAAAAATCATAAAAATCTTTACCATAAATGTATCTTATAATTCTCTTATAAAATTATTTCTTTTAAAAATCTCATATATAGAATAATACATAAATATAGATATTTTAAATCACTCAAAATAATAATAATAATAATAATAATGCCATTGTAACTTTGTTTAAATTTGATGTATCAAAACCAGTAGTTATATTCAATTTTTTGAATTAAGTCCAATAGTTAGTAAATAAATTTGAGTTAAGTCAAATAGTTATATTAGATTGAATTTAATGTTTTGAATTAAGTTCAATAGTTAATAAATAGGATTTTGGGTGCGAAAATGGGAAAAAAAAAATTGAAAGAAAAAAAAAAGGAAAAAATGTGATTGGACGGAAAGGACATAATGGTGGAGAGCGCGCCACGTAAGTACAAAATATTCTGAATTAAATATATACTAGTTTTATTGCCCGCGTTCTTACGCGGTTATTTTAAATTAAGATAGTTTCTTTGTATTTTTTTCATCAAAGTTTTAAAGTAACTATAAAATAAATTAAGTTTAATTAAAATCAATATAGTAATATATAAAAATAATTAAATATTTTTATTAAACATATGCATGTGTATTATATTAAACTTATATTAATTCAATATTATATGTCTGTCTTCTTCTATTTTATCTTCTTTTTAGAATATCTATATATTTTTTTAGATATGTTTTAAATTAGATTATTAACCCCAATATAAACAAAAATCATTAGATTGGTTACAATTTTATATTTGGAAAATTTTCGGGTAGGGTGACCTACATGAGATAATCCGTACAAATGAGGTCCCGGAGACCAAGATCGGTGTAAATGTCAAGGCTTCCAACAGAGCAACTAAGGTATGCTACCTTAGATTGGTTACATTTATACATTTTTAGAGAGTGTGTTTGATCATTTTATTTTTTATGATACGGAGAGTCGGTGTAATTGATCTTGATATGATTAAACTGAGATTAGTAATTTATTTTTGGACAATTAAAATTTATTGATGTATTATATTTTTTTACATAGATAAACCTATATTATTATATTATTTGGTTTTATTAAAGATATAGGTTAAACATTTATTTTGGTAAAAAAATAGCTATTGTATTTTACATTTTAAAAACATTTTTTAAATTTATCCTTTTTAAAAACTATTTATGATCGAACACACTCTCTAAATTTAGAAAATATGGGCACACACATATCATGAATCGATAATTAAACATATGCTCTAGCTTGCCATATCAATTCTTTGATATCTTATTTCTTTGTTGATAAAAAAATATTATAAATTGGTCTTGTTATCAACGAAGATATGGATAACAAATTATTAAATATTTATATTATTATACGATTTACTAAAAGGTATTTTTAGTTAAAGCAAATCTTTTAAATTAAGAGGTAGATAAAATTATAAAAATTTAAGTTATTATATTGAAAAGATTATTTCTTAGATGTAAAGTATAAAAAAAAGTTTTATAACTAATTAAGATATAAGTTCAATATTTATAATCAAAATTAAATGGAGTCATCAAATAAGGTTAACTCATAAGATGTCCTGAATAAAATAAGTGGAAAATTGATATGGAAAAATTATATTGGGTCATTAATTGAAGTGACTAAAAAATATAAAATTATATGAAGGCAGGTACATAACACATAAGTGGGAAATTGACATGTATTAATCTTGTGTGTTGAATTGTTTTGCTTTTCAAAGTTCGGAATTGGTGAATACTACAGAGTACAAGTTAATTTTATAATTTATTTAAATAAATATACGGAGTTCAAAATTTATGTATGCAATATAATATCATATAACATATATTATAGTACAAGTTAATTTTGCGGTAAATACTACGGAGTTACTTTTAGATTTCGTAAAAAAAATGATTAATTTATAAAAAAAACAGCATAAGAATAAATTGAGAAATAAGGTTATATTGATTAGATTATTTTTTATCTAAAAAGATAAGTTTTTACCTAACTATATTTGCTTATTAATTGATGTGACTCAAATGATAATACCACTTTAATCTAGAAAATGACACATAAGCAAAAACAATCCCGTTTTAATCCAGAAAATTCCACGGACGCGAGATCGCACCAGAGCCCGTTTCAAAATAAATAATATTCGAAACATATTGTAAACCCAAAATTTTGAACAATTAGTAATTGCGTAGTATATTTAATCAATGGTTGTTAGTATTTTGTGACCCATACGTGGGCATATATAGGTTGAGTTTATAGATAAACATTGACGTTTTATACTTTGGTCAATAATTGCTAGAAATTAATATAAATATTTTAATTATAAGATTTTATTTTTCAATAGATAATTAATTAATAATAAAATCTTATCATTAGATATAATTTTGCCATCTCAATTAATTGTCCCTCTTATTTTTTTATAAATATTTCACCTTATATCTTAATTAGTTAGAAAACTTATCTTTTTAGATCAAATAATCTATCTAATATTTGGTCAAAACTAACTATAATATATATACATATCAATTCTCTCTCCACATTGTATATGATCCAATCCATAAATTAACTCAAAATAATTCAAAATCCATAAATTATGGATTTGAAAAATGGTCAAAATCTGTTAGACTTAGTAACGTAAATTTTTTAAAAGGTATTGAAATATAGGAAAATTAGAAGATGAATTGAAATATAATATATTTAAATATAACTATCATCTTAATGATAAAATAAAAGATATTTATCACTTATTTACTTACTCGTTATTATTTTACCACTTATTTATCCACTAAAGGGTATATAATAAATTAAATAAAAGATATTTATTTTATTTATTATTTGAAAATATAAAAGTATATATATTATAATAGATATCACATACTTATTTCTTGGGGTATTTAAATGTCATTAGTTGAAAATAAAAGATTAAATCAAATGATCGATATATAGAATCTTCTTAATCGATTATATATAAAATAAATAAACACTTTTTGGTTCTCAGTATGAATTATAAACACTCGCCAAAATGTAACACATTCTCTTTCTCTCCAAATTGTTACTGTCTTTGTACGTACTGATTTTAACAAAAGTAGAGGATCATTTTCCATCCAACTAAAACAATTTTCCAATTTTATTAATGTGATTCTTTTAGCATGAAAAGCATAAATTGGCGAATTTTTTTTCGAAATATTCATAAAAAAATAAATATTTACGTAAATATTCAATGGTTTAAACTAATTACAAAACTCGAAAGAGAATTGGCGCCGGGGTTGGGGTTTGAATTTTACAAAAGAAACGCGGCCATTAAAAAATAAAATGAAATTATAGATATATGAACAGATGCTGAGTTGGCACTAGAAACGCGGCCTCAGGCCGCGTTTCTGCTCTGGACTTGGGCCCCAGTTGCTGACTAGATGGGATGCAAAGAAAAAACGCGGCCTGGGGCCGCGTTTCTCTATTTATTTTCAGAAGAAAAAAAAGATGGTTAAAGGGGTAATTACTGCAGTTGGTGGCAGTTATACCAAAAACGCGGCCCCAGGCCGCGTTTTTAGTGTAATAAACCCTAACCCAACCGGCCTCCTTCTCCAACTTCTTCACTTCATCTTCTTCGTTCGTCGTCTTCGTTCGTCCGTCTTCTTCTCTTCTTCGTTCATCCTTCGTCCTCCCCTCCTCGTTCACCTTCATCATCCCCTCGTCGTTCATCTCTTCTTCGGTCATCTTCCAAATCGTCAGTTGAAGGTTAGTTTTTTTTTTGAACGAATATGGATGATGATAGATTGATTTTGGTCGGAATGGATGAGGGTTTGTTGATATTTGTATGTTTTTTTATTGTTGATTAGTGATTATTACATATAGCCGAAATTGTGTGATAGTTGTAGATCGATTTAATCCAAAATTGTGATGGAGTTAATCCAAAATTTTGAAAGTTGTATTTGATGATAGTTGTATGTTTTGATAGGTGATCAAAAATTTTGATATTTGTATGTTTGTTTTAACGAATATAGATTAGTGATTATTATAGATCCGGAATTGTGTGATGTTTGTCATATAGCAAATATTGTATGATTATTAGAAGAGAAAACATTTTAGGTGTCTTGAAATAATAGAAAATTAGATTTTGATTGTGTATATATATACTTGAAAGATTGTATTATATAATAGTATAATAGATTTAGAAAAGATTATTGATTGCATAAAATAATAGTAGAATAGATTCTATATAAGAAAAAAATTATAGAAGTTTAGAATTGAATTAGGGAAAAAATAAAAAAAGGAGAAGAGCATTTAAAAGACTTTGATTGCTAAGGATGATAGGATAAGTACTTTTGAATTGTATAAATACAAAATTAAGATTCAGAATTTCATTAAGTCATTCTGAACAAATTATGTGTTCTGTCTTAGGGTACAAATGGCAATGCAATTGAATCCCGGTCCGCTGGTGAATGAGGTGCTCCATAGACAACATCTCCATAGGTCAACCGATGTCTGGAATCGCGAAGAATATGTAAGTACATGTTGTTATCGTGAAGAATATGTAAGTATATGTTACAAACAGATCAGAAACTAATGTTTGTTTGCGTTATATTTATAGACGAATGGCGTGATCCAACATAGACTACACTTGCGTAAGATTGGGCGAGATCTAGCTCCAGACAAGAGAGTGATGCAATACATAAAGGATGCAGGATTCGAATGCATCTACAAGCTTGGGTCTGGGTTCGAGCTAGACAATGAGTTAATTACGACGTTGATAGAGAGATGGAGACCTGAGACCCACACCTTCCACTTCAACGTAGGGGAGGCCACAATCACACTCCAAGATGTTTCAGTTTTATTGGGGCTACGTGTTGACGGTCTTGCAGTTACTGGAACTGCATGCTACGATTGGCCAACCGTTGCTGAAACACTCTTTGGGAAAAGACCCCCGCCAAATCAGATAAGGGGTTCGTCGGTGAAAGTGGCCTGGCTACGACAGCTACTGGTGCCCTTACCAGAAGATGTGGAGGAACATGTAGTGCAGTGTCAGGCTAGGGCCTACATTCTCTTGCTAATGGGAAGTGTCATGTTCGCGGACAGTAGTGGCGGTCAAGTGCAACTGTTGTACCTCCCACTGTTAGCGGATTTGGAGGCTGCTAGCCAGTACAGTTGGGGCAGTGCGACATTGGCCTTCCTCTATCGACAGCTTTGTAGAGCTACAGAAAGAGAGAAAGTTGAGATCGTTGGGCCAGTCATCTTACTACAGGTATGGTAATTATTTTATTTCATACATCTACATTCAATGAGCTCGTGAACTTATTGCCTTTACAATAATACTAGTTGTGGGCCTGGGAGCGCATCCCCATTGGACGACCACGTTGCATTATCCCACTTGGTGAAAGTGATGACCATAATGCAGTTCGGAGGGCTAGAAGACAAGAGAAAAGGAAGAAGACAGGTTACGGTTCACAACCTCCCCAATTCAGTGCTCGATTTGTAGATGGGGAGGATTCACTGGCTATGAGATGGTTGAATTGCTCATACTCCTATGGAACTACCCCCGAAGACCTTGATGTACTATCGAGATGCATTAGATCGCCAAACTTCAGATCAGGTTAGTCAGTTTTATTGTCACTTCTCATCCTTGTATATCGTAGAATTAAGAACTATTGTAGTCACATGCATTTCTTTACAACACAGCTTGTATGGGAGCCCTACTCGAGCGACGTACTAGCTCGCCTTGCTCCCATCTGTCGAGAAGGTGCAAACATCTGGCGATCTACTACACCTCTAATTTGTTTCGAGATTGTAGAGGGGCACCACCCAGAGCGGGTCTCCCGCCAGTTTGGGGATGTGCAAGTGGTCCCCCCATCATGCGCATATGAGGAGATGTTGCACAAGATGGATTACAGGGGGAAACCCTCCCACAACTGGGTCGAGGTTCATGCACAATGGATACAATTGTGGAACGATTGGGAAAACTCAGTTCATGTTGCAGCTGAGGTGGAAGACGAGGATGAGGCTACATCACAATATATGTCTTGGTACACACGAATCACCAGACGCCTCATTAGCCCACCAATTAGTGCACCGACAGGGGTATATCAACTTGTGGCTCCTGACTACCACATGATGGTTAGTGTTTACATGCTTCATTTTTTCAGTTGTTCAATTCATGATGGTTATTGATTACATGCTTCAGTGTTTCACTTGCTCGTCATAATTGTATCGTTATGTCCAGGGAAACTTTGTGATAGATGCTAGTACTTGGGCAACCCAAAATGCGGAAGAATCGCATAATTTCTATGCCCAACACCAGTACAACTCCATGATGGGTCAAGTGGATGAGTATTGCAACTACATGGCAACACAGGGATCGCATCTTCTCAGTCAAGTGTCCTACAACTCCACACTATCACACATTCCGACTGGACCCAGAATGCAGCGACCATCTCAAGCACATATGCCACCCACTGGGTATGGAGTGTCATCCCAACCTGAGATGCAGACCCAATCGTCGATGGTGTTTCCTTCGTACCCGTCATACGGTACTCCTGGTGGCACACCTCCAGTCATGATGGATCCATAAAACCAACCACGATTTATGTTCCCCCAGTCGACGTTTGTGGCCTCTGGCTCAGCTCCGGCCCAGTTCGTTCCTGCACCTACGTTCTTGACCAAGTGTCGAATGCATATCCTATGATGTGCACTCGATGCCCTCCATCTAGGCAGCTCCTCCATGGTCTTCAGGATGCCCGCATGTCTGTCTAAAATAACGCATAATCCGAGTCTTTGAGTGACGTGTCTCCCTATACAATCCATGAACCAAGACCAACTATCTCCATTTTCACTCTCCACAACTGCAAAAGCCAGAGGGAAAAGCTGATCATTTCCATCCATACCTCTTGTCATTAACACAACATGCTTGTACTTTCCATACAGATGGGTGCCATCGATCGATATCTAAGGACGACAGTGTGCAAACCCAGCAATGGATGGTGAAAAAGCCCAGAAAACACGACCGAATATCTTCTCTTGTGGATTTGGGGAATCCAGATTGCACCATTCAACCACTATTCCCGGATTTGTAGCTTGTAGCGCAGCCATGAACCTTGGCAACTCCGTGTACGACTCCTCCCAATCACCATATATCTCTGCAATAGCTTTCTACTTTGCCCTCCATGCTTTCATGTATGAGACACAAATCCCATACCTTTTTTTCAGATGCTCGAGTATGAAACTTGGCTTCGTGTCTTGATCATTGCAAAGAAATCCAAGAATCTCACCTCTGATGAAATTTGAGGTAACGTTACGATTATCCAACTGCAAAACCTCTCCAACACAATTGGTTGTATGAGGCCCACTGTAATTGACGACCGTCCAAATATTAACAGTTCGATCAAGACGACGAGCAGATAGTCGCCATGTGCATCCACAACTGCCCTTCCTATCACAAACAAATGTGTACCATTCTGGACTCGCCTTCTTTGTCCTGTATGGCTTACTCAAACGCACAGAATACTCGGTCAAATCACATTTCAACTCCTCCAGCGAGTTGAACATTTGTCCGCGAAAAAACTGTCTTCCATCATCTAATTGGACATGTGGATTGAACCCTTGCCATGAAGTTGTTATCATTGGATCAGCTTTAACAATATTCCAGTTGGGATTAGAGGCCTTGGCCCTAATCGCCGCCTCCCTAGTAGCATCATCGTCCTCTTCAGAATTATCCAAGTCGTCTTCGTGATCAACACCAAGAGCATCAACATAGATCTCATTCACTTGTTCGATCCCTTGCTGAGATGTGTTGTTATACTCATTCATCCTATAATATAATTAACTGTAAGTTAGTTTATCATAAATATTAAACGTTTTCACGAATTAATTACAATGAAAACTACGTACTCCTACATAATCCTACAAGTTAAACAAGTATTTCAATCTATTTCATCAACAAATATTAACTAAATAATCCTACAAGTTAAACAAGTTAATCACGATAATAAGTACAAGTTCATATAACAAAACTATATTCTCGACTAAAAAAATGAAAAGCAACAACACAACTACATAATCCTACATCATAATCATGATAGTAACTACATCATAATTAAAGATTCAAAAGTCATAGAAGATTATTAAGGATTCCAAACCTCTTACTCATTCAAATAAAAGTGAAAAACATAAATAAGAGTGCAAAACTAACCTTAGCCAAACCTTGATCAAATATGAGACAATATGTAATTTGAAGAAGAAGCAAATGCAAAGGAAAGAGGATATGAAGAAGAAGCAAATGCAAAGGAAAGAGGATATGAAGAAGAAGCAAATGCAAAGGAAAGAGTACTTGAAGACGGTGTATTGGGAACATATTCTCTCAGACAATGGTGAATTTGGCTGTGTTGTGGAAATGAATAAAACGCGGCCCCAGGCCGCGTTTTATCTACATTACACTCAAAGAATAAGAATCTCTGACTTTCTTTTTCTGAAACACAGAAAAACGCGGCCTGGGGCCGCGTTTTTTCCTTGCGTCCCATCCAGTCAGCAACTGGGGCCCAAGTCCAGAGCAGAAACGCGGCCTGAGGCCGCGTTTCTAGTGCCAACTCAGCATCTGTTCATATATCTATAATTTCATTTTATTTTTTAATAGAAACGCGTCCTCAGGCCGCGTTTCTTTTGTAAAATTCAAGCCCCAACCCCGGTGCCAATTCTCTTTCGAGGTTTGTACATAAAATGCGGACCCAGTACGCGTTTTTCTGACAAACCTGCAAAAAATGAATATTTTTGTAATTAGTTTAAACCATTGAATATTTACGTAAATATTTATTTTTTATGAATATTTCAAAAACAAATTCTAAATTGGCGTGCTTAAGATTATTACTCCCTCCGATTTTCAATATAAGGCATTTGACTTTTGTGCACGTGGTTTAAGGAGCTAAAAACTATATACAATATTAATTTTTTTAATTAAATTTTTTTACATTATAATACTTATTAATAGTAAATATTATAATGTAAAAAAAATAAGCTCACGCGCTTCTCACCTGATCCCTCCCCTATATATATATATATATAGGGATCGAGATCTGGTGAGAAGTTCTCCTTCCGGTGAGAAGGAAAGAAGCGATGTCATTGGTGGAAACGGGTCATATTTTTTCTATAAAAAAAAATAAGCTCACGCGCTTCTCTTTTTTCAATAAAGCAGATCTATATACACCGTTCAATCTTCCTCTTTGCTATTCGATTTTCTTCTTCTTCTGGGGGCTGCTCATCTCCACCGTGCTCTTCCTCGTCGTCTTCGTCTCCTTCGGTTAGATCTTACAGTCTCACGGTCGCCATCTTCACCGCCGTCCTCAATATACCATGGAGGCCATGAGGAATCCGTACTTGAGTAATCAAATTGCAAGAATCTCAAAAATCACCAAATTTTGTGAGGAATCTTCAACATACAATCAATTCAATTTCAATTTCAAGTATCTGTACAAGTGGATTGCATCCTCCCTTTTGGCTTTTACAATGGAAAAAAAATAACTAGCCACTGTATATATATATATCTGCCCAGCAAAGAAGAAGATTTGGTAGATGATTTCAGATATGCCCAGCAATTGACGGGCTCCGAAATAGCTAAGCACGTACCGGCCATATATATAGATATTCACATTTCACAGTAGTCCGATCCTTTTATACGACGAAAAGTGGAACCGGTGATGGATTGGGGTTTTATATTAATTGGTTCATGATTCGGAGGTTTATACCAAGTGGTTCAGTGACTAAATAGAGAGTGGTTCAGTGACTTAATAGAGATTGGTTCAATGACTAAATAGAGATTGGTTCAGTGACTAAATAGAGATTGGTTCAGTACTAAAATAAAGAGTGGTTCAGTGACTAAATAGAGAGTGATTCAGTGACTAAATAGAGAGTGGTTCAGTGAATAAATAGATAGTGGTTCAGTGACTAAATAGAGATTGGTTCAGTACTAAATAAAGAGTGGTTCAGTGACTAAAGTAGAGAGTGGTTCAGTGACTAAATAGAGATTGGTTCAGTGACTAAATAGAGAGTGGTTCAGTACTAAATAGAGATTGATTCAGTACTAAATAAAGAGTGGTTCAGTGACTAAATAGAGATTGGTTCAGTGACTAAATAGAGAGTGGTTCAGTGACTAAACAGAGAGTGGTTCAGTGACTAAATATAGATTGGTTCAGTGACTAAATAGAGAGTAGTTTAGTGACTAAATAGAGAGTGGTACAGTGAATAAAAGGGCTGAACCATACGAGTAAAAGGGTTGAACTACTATGAATAAAAGGAATGAACCACTAAGAGTAAAAGGGTTGAACCACTAAGAGTAAAAGGGCTGAACCACTAAGAGTAAAAGGGCTGAACCACTTCTTGGTAACTTGATGAACCACTTTTTTACAACTTGTGACCCACTTTTTTTTTCAAAATAACATATACAAAGTGGGTGTCTATGTGTAGATAAAATTAAATTACACCCAAAAATATATTTTTTATATTTTTTTAACAAGTGAAAATGTCAAAAAATAATTTTTAAAAGTCCATGTAAACACTTTTAACATGTACGTACATTGTGTTGATTGACGCGTGTAATTAATTAGTGTTACTTGTGAGAATAGGGTGTTACTAATTAATTTGTGTAGGTGTTACTAATTAATTGGGTGTCTCCTATTTTTAATTCAATTTTGTACACGTGGACCAATCAGATTACTTTTTTCCTTCTCACCGGTTCAGCGCTTCTCACCTGAACCCGACCCTAATATATATATATATATATATATATATATATATATATATGTGTAATATTAAATAGTAAATTATCAATTATTTCCCAAAGTGAATCTTAGTGTGCATCTCTACGTATCATGAATCACCTAAGATCTCTGAACATTTTACCACATAAACCAAACTAAATGAACTCTTAACCAAAAAATGAAAGAGATTTTATATATTAAACAAGGTACCCCTTCCACGATATTCATGGACCAGTTTCAATTGAGGTCATTAATTTATACACTTAAGAACTTGGGGATATAGATATAGGATAGAAAATCCATTTATAATTTAAATTTTCTAACATACTCTAGGTTATTTTGTGAAAAATCTCAAATTTTTGTAATTGTTTTTCTACGTACTCCGTATTATATTTCTTTCCGATTTCGTTATTTCAGTATTCGGTTTTCTGTTCACTTTCAAGAAAAAGATTTCCGCCAAGAAAAAACCTCGACCGGCTCTTTTATGCGGCAAAGCCCCTCCAATTCACTCATCGTCGCTAAAAATCAAACTCCACTCGTTTCACCCCCAACGAATTCGTCTGATGGATCGCCCTTTCCACCTCTTCTTCGTCCTTCATCTGTTACTTCTCTCAGGTAATTTCATCTTCCCCTTCCCCAAAACCTAGTTTCAACTCAAATTCAAAGTTCTAATCTTTAAAAATAATATAAATGAACGATCTTTCAGATGCCGAAGCGGCGTCGTTTCGGTTCGTCAATCGGTGCCGGCACACTGTGTGGCCGGGCCTCCTCTCCGGCGCCAACTCCGCCCAGCTCCCCACCACCGGGTTCTCCCTCCGCCCTTCCAAATCGAAAACCGTACAGATTCCAAGATCCTGGTCCGGCAGGCTCTGGGGCCGAACGCTCTGCTCCGTCGACTCCGCCGGGAAGTTCGTCTGCCTCACTGGTGACTGCGGCTCTGGTTCCGTCCAGTGCAACGGCACTGGAGCAATCCCTCCCGCCACCCTCGCCGAATTCACTCTTAACGGCGCCGGCGGCCTCGACTTCTACGACGTGAGCCTCGTCGACGGCTATAACCTCCCGATGCTGGTCCTCCCCAGGGGCGGCTCCGGCGGAGGCGACTGCTCCCCCACCGGCTGCCTAGTCGACCTCAACGGCGCGTGCCCCGCCGAACTTAGCGTCGCGACGGGGGGAGGGAACTCTAGCCGGCGCGTGGGGGCGGTGGCGTGCAAGAGCGCGTGCGAGGCTTTCGGGGATCCGCAGTACTGTTGCAGCGGGGCGTACTCCACGCCAGACGTGTGTAAGCCGTCGGTGTACTCGCAACTGTTCAAGCACGCGTGCCCACGCGCGTACAGCTACGCGTACGACGACAAGACCAGCACCTTTACCTGTGCGTCGGCGGACTACGTGGTTATCTTTTGCCCTCCGCCCTACACCAGGTGCGTTACTTTTACCGTTTTACCCTTGGCTCCTTGTGATTCTTTCTAGCTTTGCTATGCATCTTGGCGGGGGTAAAACGGCCAATTAGTTGGGGGTGGGCCGTGTTTGTGAGTTTCAAGAATTATCGGTTGCTTTCCAGGGTGGATTTAGGTGGGAAATGATTGCCTGGGTGAGGGTGTACATACACTTGTGTAGGGATGCATTACAATTTACAGGGAATGGGAAACTCTCAACTCTCAAGCAGATGCCATTTCTTGTTTCAACTTGCAAACACAAACTCTTAACACTATGGAAATTCCAAACACATTGATGTTTTTCGTGTTTGGGCTGTTTCCATTCATTAGTGTCAAGGGAATAAGTGTGGGGCCCATTTCAGGATGGTTATTTGTTACGTTTGGTTGGCCCAACCGTAAGCAATCAACACATTGCAGGAATGCACAATTTAACTGAGAAATTGGTTAAAAACAACACTGTGGACTATTAACAGAATGGGTCATCTGAGGTCAACCTCAGCTTGATCAAGACTTGAGAACTTGCGGTGGCGAGGTTGTTATGGATGGTCGGATTGATCCACACCGAGACCCTAAAGGATTAGTTGTTGTACTTGTAAGAATGCTATGATTCCAATGACATTACACATTAGTGGTGGCGGTGGTTATAACAAAATATGCTGAATGACCAGAAAGAATCACACAAGCCTGTCAATAGCTTTTGTTTGTTTCCAAATGTTTGAAGATTTTTTTTTTTTTCTCAACTCCCACCTGGTTTTACTTTTGTGAAGTCTTAGGAGTTCACTATGATGAAGCATATATATATTTAGCTGAAACATGTCGAAAAATGCAGTGAGAAGCTGCTGGGGGCGCGAAGAATGGCAGGGGAGCTACCACTGGTGAACAAATCCATGATGCACTTGCGCTCCAATGGCCAATCATCCCGACCAAGCCTCTGTTTCATACCATTCATTTCGTGCGTAATCGCTCTTTTTCTGACCCGAAATTTGGCAACTTGATTGCAATTCGCAGCACCACTCTGTTACTGAACCGAACTGGTGAAGACAAAATTTTGGACCGATGGCTGCAAATCAAAACACATGATCAAGTTTTTGTGATCTTAGCATTTCTGGGGGCATTGGTATTACATTCTGCACTGTATGAGTTACTTGTAAAAAGTGAAAAATGTATTGAATTGGGTTAGGCTTTATCTCCCTCCATTGATTGAGTCCCATGTGCACTTCATTTTTTCTTTCTGATATGGACTGAACATAACAAGTTCCCTACTGCAGCGGAGTTTCTCGATATGACGTGCACGAGTGTGACGATGATGCTTGATGAGTGTTTGTAACCTAAAATGTGTACACAATTGTGGGCAGGGCTGAGGATTTTAGATAGCAAAGGATTTGGAAAGATTTGCAAGTGCGAGCTTGGGAAATGTGTATTTGAAAGGTTCGAATACCAATAGGATGATTCAAGTTACCAGATACTGTATGACTTTAACATGGTTGCAGGTGGCATAGCTACTTGGTTGTAGCCGGTAGGGACGATAAAGATTCCTCCATCTCTGCGGGGAGGTGATGAACTTAAATGGAGGACATGGATGATGAAATTTGAACAGAGAGACTCAAGGATCAAACTGAGTTTTAAATGTTGAATATGGGGATGTCGGGGGGAAACAAGGCATCAGTGGGCACAAGAAACCATTAGTCTACGACTCAAGCTGCACCACTAAATTATTTCGGCTATATTTTACTTTTAAAACAATTTTAAAGTATATATTTACATTCTATATACTTATATTTATATGTTTATAAATTTTTATCATAAAAATATTCATTTTAAAAAATTATATAATTAAAAGATCAATTATATTAGAAAATAAATTATATATTTTTTAGCACGATATTTTTTCTAACAGAAGTTTTAAAATATTTAAATACAAGTACGCGGAACGTAAATATTTTTTTACATGTAAAATTATATCCGAAATAATTTAGTGGTGCACCTCATGTAGGAGATCTTGACTCGTAAAACTTGTTAGAAGTGTAAATGAGAGTTGAAAATATTTTTATTGGTACAAATCTTGCAATATTTGGTGCACCATTGAATTATTTTGGGTATAAATTTATCTTTAAAAATTATATTTGTGTTTTATGTACTTATATTTACATATTTATAAACTTTTATCATAAAAAATTATATTTTAAAAATGTATAATTACAAGATCGATTATATTAGTTTATAATTTTTACATTTTTGTAAAACATTATTTTTCATGATAAATGTATAAATATAAATGTATGAAACACATATATAATGTTTTTAATTTTTTTTCAAGATCAAATTAAATCCAAATAATTGAGTGGTGTATCGAGTGGTGCACCAAGTATTGCAAGAGATCTCTACTGCATTTTGACTAGCCATGTCCTTTATTACTTTACTCTTTGATGCTCCTGAGACATAGTGATATATTTAAAGACGAGAAGATCAAATTGGTATATAAAAAGTGCTCTAGGGGACAAACAACCCATTTTCCCTCATCGAGATAGGGTTCACTTATTATAATCCAGTTTTTTTATTTTTATTTTCATCTAGTTTTGTGGCCAACCCATTTAAATCCATAATAAATAAAACTAAACCCACCTAAACCATTCTCCCACCTCCCAGCTCCCACATCTCTATGTACAGGCGATTATGCAATGGCAATTGACGAACTCGATGAGGAACAAGTGGATCAACAAGGCATATGCCAAAGATATATGAGTTCGCTTTTGAAGGCTTGAAATTTTAGTTTCTATTTCTTTTATTTGGTTCTTTTTCTTCTGTTTGAACATTAGGGTTTAACACTTTAGCAATTTAGCGTTTTAAATAAGTAGATTAGAAGTGTGATGAATTCAACTATATGTGCTTGTAGAGCATTGATAGATTGAACAACACAAAGTGTGAGAAGAAAATTGTCTCCAAGGAGGCGGCAAAGATCTGATATATATGGATCCTTCATCCTGAATAGAATGACTCTGATGGCACAGTAGAGGATGAGGTTATAAACTTATAAATGATAGAAGTAAGGATAAAGGTAAAGGAAGTATAATGAACACGGCCTTCACTAAGTTTTAGTGAAGCCTTGTTCTTCTTATCCTTCCTACTTAGGTTTCCTTTACTACTTATGGCACCATCATGACTCATGAGAAGAACAGATTGATCCCTCATCTTCCTTAATCTCCCTTCCACATGTACTAGCAAGGTATTTAGCTCATTAATGTTCTATTTTTCCTTAATAGTGTTATAATTCTTCTGAAATTGACCAAACTCATGAGGTAGAAAGTTAATGACGATCTGGACCAAAAATGTCTCATTTATGTTCATTCCCATGGCCGACAACTTTGCTGCCAAGTTAGACATATATATTACATGATCTTTGATAGGTTGAGACCAATCAAACCTCTTCGTAGTTAGCTCAGACATATATACTTCTGTAATTTTGGCTAAGTCCAGAGACATGAAACCCAATGTGAATCGGATTTGTACAGATCAATCATTATAGTTGAGCCCATTGAACTTCACGACAGATTTTGTAGATGCAAAAATATTTGATGAAGCTACAAACATTTATACATGTTTACCTATTGATTTGAGAGTTTAATACAAATTCAGACCATTTCTACTATCCATTCAAACCTTAAAACATGTATTCAAGCAACCTTTTTGGGCAATACTCAAACACAAATATAATCATCGATGCTAAAATATATACACTTTAATAGATAATCACCACACACAAAAGACATAAACATGCTATCTTTGAATATACATAATATCTATCCTTAATGCATAGATAAATAGCCTTTGCAATGCAATTAAACAATATAACACATATGACTTTTATACTATGTGAATTTTAGGTTAAACCTAAAAAACATTGTAATGCCGATTTGTATCATTCTTTTTAAATTGATTTGGCCACATTTCAGGCACACACCAAATCACATATAATTATCAACATACCATTTAATATTATTCATCTCATTTTGAAAGACAAATAAAAACATGATGAATCGACAACCATAATCTCAATCGATTTGGCAACAACTTTACCCCGATTGAGCCATAATCCATCAATTTAATAGTGAATTATGGAAAGCTAAATCTGCACTGATACCATTTATAAGATTTTTTTTAATTTCAATCATGAAATCAAACACAAATAGGAACTGGACTTTATACAATTCAACCCAAATTTGATCAAAGACTAACCTTGATCCATGAGCGTTGTTGTAGTGGAACAACAAGGATGCAAAGACTCGATTTTCTTCTCGTCCCTTGGCCTTTTCCTTTGATATTAGTCTATGGTGGATGAGATCCTTTCCGACTCTTTTCCAATATCCTGCACCATTCAAAAAAATCGAAGAATGTGTATAAAGATGAGCACGTCTTTTCATATTCAATATCCGTTCTCTCTTCATATTCCGTCACTGTTCAATATTTCATTTTCTCCTTTTAATTAGTCATCTATTAGTAGTATAGGCAACGGATGAGAGAGTACATAATCATTTCGGATTTAATTCTTCAACCGAGACCGATCTATCACAATTTTGACACTTATATTAAATCACACAATCTATTTTATATATAATAAAGGAGAAGTCGGCTGAGACACATGGCGGCTTCTCCTTAAAAGTAGTCGTATAAACCAATCATATTTTTTGAAAGAAATAATTAATATATGTACAAGATAAAATTAGATATATCTATTCAATCAATATATCTATATATGCATAAGATAAAATTTTATTCTAACTCTATTTAATCAATATATTAACCAAATTTAAATACTATTATTTAAGATAAGGTTTAATAATTAATATATGCATAAGATAAAATTTTATTCTAACTCTATTTAATCAATATATCTATATATTTATAAGATAAAATTTAACCCAATTTTATTAGATATAGATACATTTTTAGAAGATATTAACCAATTTTAAATACTATTATATAAGATAAGATTTTACTTATTTTCGCTATATATGAACATATTTTTAGAAGATAATAACTTTATCAATATATTACATGGTCATACTAATTAAATAACTTTATCAATATGAACATATTTTTCAAACATAAAAAGTTTTGATGAAATTGAAATAATACTTAGCTGTGTAAAGGTTATCAACTCATGGAATTCAATTTTTATTAATATATTTTCCCCAATTTTTTTTTAGATATAGATATAGATATAGATATAGATGTAAAAAAAATTATCTCAACCTTAATCAATTTTAAGATAATAGTTTTCATAAGTTTTTAGACATAGATATATTTTGGAAAGGTTTTACCCAATTTGTAAGATTTTGATAATAATTATATAAAAGTTTGATAATACTTTCAATATATTAATGAGAATCAATGATAATTTTATTTTAATTGTGTAACAATTCAAAAGTGTTGAAATAAATTAATTAGCTCTCTAAACAGATATTTATATTAAATTTATTTAAATTATAAAAAACTGCACAAGGTGTTGTGGGTACTGAACATTGAATTCTCATATGCGTTTTAACGTGCCTACTTCCAACAGTTGGATCAGTCGATTACCGGGCCGTAACTGGATAAAAATAGAGGCCCAACATTGTGTTACAAAAGCAATCCAAATGTTTTGTGTAGGGATTGGCTTTTTCTCTCCTTTTCACACATGCCTGACTCATACACACACCCCATTCTCCGCTCGAGACGACAAATCCTAACATTGTCCCCCAAAAACAAGATGCCCTTTCCCCCCCCTGCAGCTCCTTTATGGGCACCAACCCCTCAAACAACGGATGCCCTTTTCAGTTTGCTAACCTTATCGATCTTAACATCTTCCTATATTACACACACTGTCAATTAAAACTCGTTAGTGGCAGCAACAAACTAATCACAAATATGGATCTCTTCATTTGGCTTCGATTCCCTCTATTTCTCACTCTTGCATTTGCATTTGCACTTTCACTTCCCATTTCCAAAGGTCACTCTTTCTTTTACTTCACATTTTAATCTTTTGTTGTTTTGAGTTTTATTAACTCATTCTAAATTCCAATTTTGCAGGAACCTCTTTCACCTTCGTGAACCAATGCGAGTACACAGTCTGGCCAGGAGTCCTATCCAACGCCGGCATCCCGCCACTCCCCACCACCGGCTTCGAGCTCCCTTCCCAATCCTCCCTAACCCTAGACGCCCCCACCGGCTGGTCCGGCCGATTTTGGGGCCGAACCGGCTGCAACTTCCACTCCGACTCGCCCCAACCCGTGTCCTGCGCCACCGCCGACTGCAGCTCCGGTTCCGCCGAGTGTTTCGGAGCCGGTCCCCAGCCCCCGGTGACGCTCGCCGAGTTCACCCTGGGCGATGACGCCGAGGACTTCTATGACGTCAGCCTCGTCGACGGCTACAACCTGCCAATGCTGGTTGAGCCTTCGACAGGGGCGTGCGGCTCGACGGGCTGCTTGGTTGACCTGAACCGGGTTTGCCCGAGTGAGCTGAAGGCCGGGAACGGGCGCGCGTGCATGAGCGCGTGCGAGGCCTTTGGGACCCCGGAATACTGTTGCAGCGGCGCGTATGGGTCGCCGGGGACCTGTAGGCCGACGGTGTACTCGGAGATGTTCAAGACGGCTTGCCCGAGATCGTATAGCTACGCCTACGATGATGCTTCCAGTATTTTTACGTGTACTGCTGCTGATTATATCATCACATTTTGCCCCTCCAATTCAAGGTAAGAACACTTTTTTTTTTTGGATTTGTTTGAATGTTAATTGTATCTAATAAAGTTGTTGTTATGCTTTTCTAACTTCATGGATTAAAAATTATAATTTGGAAAACACTCATTTAGATTTAGTTGCTTAATTAGTTTTTTTTTTATAAAAAAATTTGAAAATCCAGTTATCAAGTTTATCTTTGTAATGAAGGGAAATATTTTCAGGACTTAAAGTTATGCCTGTATGTTATAGGCTAGAAAAAGGATTCGTTTAATACAATGCACAGATTATAAAGAAAAGAAACTCAACAACATACAACGGAAGAAAAACAGAAGAAAATTGGCCACCAAATAATAGTTAAATCGTTTGTGATAAAAGGTAAATGCTGAACTTAAAATGTATATAGACGATGTTCATATATATATATGTAATGTGCAGGCAACAGAAGGATACAACCACCCAAGTTACTCCAATGACCACCCCAGGTGCAAGTGGTGACCCCGTGACCGGATTAGTAGGGGATGAAAGTGGGTCATCTGGGTTAGGGTCCGAAGGGACCGAGCCAGGTTCGGAGTCAACAGACGTGATAGCTGATGGATCATGGCTAACTAGATTAGCCATGGGAGATTCAACAAAGACTGCACATTACTTTTCATATGTATGGTCATTTAGTCTTGTAACACTTTCTTTTTCTGTTATCATTTTGTGTACCTTTTGAGCTCTCTTTCTCACCTAGCTAGTTATTTTGTACCTCAATATTTACTTTAACCAATGTCTCTAGTTAAAAGCTCTTAAAATAGAGTGCTTTTAAAACTCGATGAACTATTCTAAATCATTGCTTGACTTTGTTTGTGTTTGGTGTAATTTTTTTTTTTAGTGTGAACTTCTAGGTAAAAATAGTTGAGATATTTGCACTCAGATATCTACCATCAATAAGGCACACAAAGTACTTACTAGCCCACCTTAACAAAAAAAAAGTGATAAAACTTAACTACCTCATGTTCTCTCTCTTGTTTTAAAAGAGAATTAGTGCACTCGACCTGCATAAAACAAACCAAAAGGGAATAAAAAGACTGTACTCCCTCCGTTTTGAAATATAAATCCATTAATTTTTTGTACGTTTTTTAAGGAGCTAAAACTATATAAAATAATATTTTTTATTAAAATTTTTAAATAGTCTTATATATATTACTAATAAGTATATAGTTATGTAAAAAATTTAATAAAAAATATTATTTTATATAGTTTTTAACTCCTTAAAAAGCGTCCAAAAAGTCAATGGACTTATATTTCAAAACGGATGGAGTACAACACTATAACAAAAATGCAACTTACAAGCGGACACTCAAGCAGTTGAACTCCAATCGGAAAATAAAGAGCAAGAGTAGTGAGGGAATCGGTGACATGGTTCACTTCCTTAAAGACGTAATGCAATTGGGTATTCGGATTCCTATTGAATAAGCATTGACATGTCCTAACTATGCTAGAGAGGGGGTGGTGCGAGGCGGTAGAATGCTTGATGAGATTGTACACTGTGATGCGTAAAATCTGTACCATAATTTCTTGAAGAAGATTCCTCATGTCGATTCATCTTCTCCAAACTTTCTTGCATAGAAGAAGAAAGAGGCGGGGCTAGCTCCCCTGGAAGAGCCTCCGACGCTCAAGTTAGAGTTTGTGGGCTGCTAGAAAAGTTCTCCCCCAAACCCTAGCTCATCCTCTCTTTATATATAATAGGATTAGGGTTAACTAAATGTTACCTGCTAAAAGACTATTGTGCCCCCGGGGTTCTTTATAAGTTTATTTTATCCCTATCATACACCACAAGTGAGTCGGTCTCCACCATAACCTTCATGTCAAGTGAGTTGTAATCCATCGATGATTCCACAAGGCTCTGCAATGAGAACTGAACAACAACCAATGTTGTGGATGAACCTTGCAACCCATTGCCCAATGCAACATGGCCGCAAGAGGCCTCTCGCACAAGCTAATGGCATCATCACTATTAACCTTAACCTCATCACGCACAAGCCTCTTCTATTGGATCAAAACATTCAACCTTTTCTGCATCGGCACAAATTTATTTTTCAACATCCAAGCCTAGCCTCAATGCACTCAGACGTCCTCTCTAATATATATGGCGAAGCTTCTTCGATCAATGACATGGTTGCCATTATTGAAAACGCGATCGTTTGTCCATCTCCAAATCCATAGGAACGTTTCTGCAAATAAAGTCATCCACTCTAATCCTTCGCTATTCTTTATCTTGCTCGTGAGATTGTGTTTGATCCAAGTTGCAAAAGGCAAAGAAAAGAAGGTAGTATGGGAAAAGGGCAAAAGGAAAGATTTTCGCAACATGGTTCTAAAATCACGAATTATGTTTTCATCGTCATTGCTACACATAGGACAACTCGCGTTCGAGCCAAGATACCAACGTCATCTTTAATCTTTTGTGAGCATGCTCCTCTTGATGACTAACCATAGGAAATACTTGATCTTCTATGAAATCTCAGGCGTCCAAATGATGTTAAATATGGGAGTGTCAATGCGGCACAACTTCTGGTAATCAAACTAGCAAGCTGAATTAGCCAAGTACATCCAATTCGGAGAAAGGTTTGATCCTACAAGATTAGGGTTGTTTAGAATGTGGCTCAACCCGAAAACCGAGCAAAAACCGAACCCAAAAACTCGGTTTCGGGCCAGCCTGGGTAGTATGCGGTTCGGGGTTCGAGCCGCCAAAATTGGAAATTCAGTTTCGGTCCAAAACCCAGATTCGAATCTAAATTTTCGGTTTCGAATCGACCGAATTTTTTTTAAATGAATTTATGCGAGTAGCGAGTAGGTAAGGTGTGAGGGTTCTTCATTCTTCCACCTTTTTTCCCTTCCCAGTTCCCTACTTTCCTTTTCCTTTTTCCCAGCCCCGTCCCCGTTCATCTCAATCCTTCACACACCGTCGTCAACAACTTGACACTCAGCTCCCGCTCCCTCCCTCGTCGGAGTCACTACCCTCGCCCAACCCCTCGATGGTGTCACAACCCGGCCAACTGAAGGCTCCAAGGGGAGGCATTTGCTATCTCAGTAGAGTCCCTCCCAAGATGGACCCTATCAAGCTCCGTCACCTTCTCTCCCAGTTCGGTGAAATCCTTCGCATTTGGTAGCCTCTACTTCTTCAAATTCCGATTTTATGTAACCTTTTTTGTTGTTACTTGGATTGAATAAGGGTTGGATATGGACAATTGTACAATTCCTCATAATAAAAGGTGAAATTAGGGTTAGATATGGATTGAATAAGGCTTGGATATGTGCTGAACTAGTTATTATAAAATTGATAAACCACTTCAATTTACTTCATGAACCACTTCTATTTAATTGATGAACCATTATATATTTATTCAGTGAACCACTCTCAATATATGTGTTGAACCAGTTACAATAAAATTGATGAACCACTTCTATTTAATTCATGAACCATTATATATTTAGTCACTGAATTTATATGTGCTGAACCAGTTATTATAAAACTAATAAACCACTTATATTTCTTTCATGAACTACTATATATTTAGTGCTGAACCAATTATATATTTAGTCACTGAATCACTCTCAATTATATGTGCTGAACCAAATACTATAAAATTAATGAACCACTGTTATTTCTTTCATGAACCACTATATATTTTGTCATTGAAACACTCTCAATTATATGTGTTGAACCAATTACTATAAAATTAATGAACCACTCTCTATTTGTATGGTTCAAGCCATTAAAATTATACAAATACTCGAAGCGGAGTCAATGTGGAAGGATCTATGGCACCTGAATGTGCAGCAGAGGGTCCGCTCGTTCGTTCACCTCGTTGCTCATGACACGATCCTTTGCAATGCAATTCGGGTGAAGCGGCACTTGTCCAACCATTCAGCCTATCCGAGATGTAACGAGGAGGAGTTTGTGCTACATCTCCTGAGGGATTGCTCTGCAATTCGACAAGTGTGGCAACAGCTGGGGTGCGGGTCCTTGCCTTCGAATTTCTTTGCATCCACGGATGTCAAGGAGTGGGTTGCATCAAATGTCAAAGGGGAAAGCCGCTGGAGCTCCATCTTTGCAACTATGTTGTGGCTAACATGGAAGATCAGAAATGAATTAGTTTTCGAGAGCAAGGACAGGCTGGAGGGTTTGGTCAGTCGAGTCTGGAGGCAGGTGTCCACATATCACCATGTGAAACAAAAGGTGAATAGGGTGAATACCAGCAATCATAACAGCCCACAAATTCCTTTAGAATGGGAACGTCCACAGGAGGGATGGGTGAAGGTGAATGTGGATGGAGTGTCTAAGGGTAACCCGGGTGAGGCCGGGGGTGGAGGAGTGATTAGGGATGCAACTGGGAGTGTGCTAAGGGCGTTTACCTTCAAGTGTGGGAGGTGCACAGCTCGGACGGCGGAAGCTTGGGCGGCCTTCCATGGGTTGTCACTAGCCAAGGAGATGGCCATTCCGAAACTTGTGTTGGAGATGGACTGCGCAGCGATTGCACAAAGTCTGACAGCAGCGGAAGAGGAGCCACAATCGGACTTTAATATCATACGTCGATGCAGACAGATAATATCGGAGACACCTTGGGAGATTCAAATTAGACAAGTGCGGCGCCAAGCGAATAGAGTAGCGGACGCCTTGGGCAACTGGGCGCTCACACTGGATGCACCTTTTACAACTATTTCTGCTGTTCCGATCAATTTTAGTAGCTTGCTGGACTGCTCAACTATGGATGCTTGATTTGTTATTTGTTTAATAAACGAAGGGCGTTAGCCCTCTTATTGACCAAAAAAAAAAATTATACAAATACTTCAAATCTACAACTACTTGAAACCATTTTCATTTGAATCTGAGCACAACCTTATAATAAAGTGGTTCATTTGAATCTGAGCACAACCTTATAATAAGTGGTTCATGATCAATTTAATGAAAACAAACTTCCTTTTTTCAATTTGCACACCCCTTGATCGTCAGATTGTCCAGCGGCAATCACCACTGTCTAAGTCTTTGTTAATTGCTCTACCCATGGCCTTACGCACTACCTCATAAAAAACAAACTCCCCTTTTCCAATTTGCACACCCCACCCACTCAATCTAGTATTTCAATTACCTGTCAATCTAGTATTGCTCTCTTCCGGTTTTTCCTTCTTGATTTTTCGATTTCGGTTCTCAATGGCGGCCGCGAAGGTGGTGATTCAGTTTCGCCTCGATCGAAATCGGAACCAATTCAATCAATTCAACTACAATGAAGAACACACCAGTAGCTGCAGATAAGAGGGTCCCTTGCAGGGGACTGTTGGTTCTTCCCGGCCCTTCTTCATCTTCGTCGCCCCAACAACACGGCGTTGACGACGTATGATCGGAGAGGTGCAGAGGCTCGATAATCTTAGATGTATGACGGCGTTGAAGGCGTATGAGTCGAAAGGCGAGATGAGGAGCGGAGGCGGACAGAGGCTCGATAAGATTGATTCACTTCTTCTTCGCCGTCGTGGATGCCGGGGAGCGAGACGAGATGGATTCACTAGGGGGCGCCGGACCAGGGGAGGAGAGAGAGGAGGAATCCATGGCTACTGTTGGAGAAAGCAGAGGGTTTTAATTGGGAGAGGAGGAACCAGTCAGATCTGAGAAAAATGAGAGGTGGGAGAGAGACGGAAAATTTTGATCCACATCTAGGGTGAGCATGATTCGGTCCAAACCGAATTTTTGGGCCGAACCAACACAAACTGAATATAATCGAAGTTTTTCAGTTCGGCTTTCGGTTCGGTTTGTGTTAAACCGATTTTTTTATACACTACATAAATATATTTGTATACTTTATATATACACACATACTTATTGTGTATACCCATATAAAGTGTATATATTACATATATACACATACACTTACACTGTATTTGCATTAATTAGTTATATATATATATATTTGTAATTTTGTACTCCGTATAGTTTATAAAGTACAAATATAGTGTATATATACTTGCATGTATCTATTTATATATATTTGAATCCGTATTTGCATACTTTATATTTGTATAATTTATATTGGAATATGTATATATATATATATATACACATAAATACATTGTATATATATTTGTATTTGTATACTTTAATTTTTTTTATGGAATTTCGGTTCGGTCCGGTTCGGTTAGGTTTTAGACCGATGCACAGCCATATCCACATCCACTCGTCCATGCGCCCTTTTTTTTTTTTAATTTGATATAACAACCAAGCATATTGCTTCTTTTGTTCTCAACGGATCGGAGTATTCTCACCCGAACCTATCCTTTGTATATATCTTCCATGATTGAAGCAGATCAAATGGAGCTAGCCCTTGATATTCCAAAAAGAATTTCTGCCAAATTGATTGTGATTGATTCTTTAAAAGGGCCTGACTTCAACACCCTCTCTCGCAAAGCCACTTCAATTCGAGAAGAGAGTGCACCTTCCGCCATCGTCCACAAAACATTCTCCTAATGGGCAATAGTGTACGAACCCAGACTGATGATGTTGCTTGTGACATTTGTTTCTAGTTCAAGTTGTTGTAATTAAGCAACAGCCGTATGCACATTTTCTCTATGGATGCTGCCATTGCAGTGCACCAATAATCAACACCAAAAGTTCACTTTTTGTCGATTAATATCGGACTCGAATATGCACACTTGAACGATCATACATTGTCCTTGACGGAACAAGTACACGCACATACAACGCTTAATTTTGACACCTTGCCTAGCTCGGTCATTATTTTTCGTAAGGCTAGATAGCGAGCGAGCGAGCACAGTAGTCGCTAGCTGGCTAGCTAGCCCAACGAATTCCACTAAAAATAAATAAAAATACAGTTTTTCGAAGTTCATTTCCCATTGGGCGTCGACACTGATGATGATTTCGCCCTTTTTGAGGCTCCAATCTTCTTGTAAAGATCTTTGGTCACCACCGATTGCCAAACGTCCAAGGTGCTACCGGCCAAGCACGCTCCAGCCAATATGAAAAAGGTGAGCCGGTAGCAGTGGGCGCCATAGCACACGTCTCCTCCGCTCTTAGTCGGAGACGCCTCTTTGTCATAAAGGTTTCCAGCAAGGAGGCCGGAGAAGAGGAAGGAGCCGATGGGGAGGTTGAGTACCATGATGTTGTAGATAAGGCCGAAGCACTTGAGGCCGAAGAGCTCCGAAGCCACCGGCACTGACACGGCTAGGCGGACACCGTAGCTGAATCCCACTATGCACGCTCCCAAATAAAGGGAGCCCGGCATCGCTACCGCCATCGCTATGAATCCAACCGCCATTAGTATTTGTGATGCCACGTTAAATACAGGCCTTGGAGTCCCCTTGTTTCTGCAAACACATGTACATTACACATGCTTATTATATTATATATATAGCTAGCTTGAACTCAACCATATAAATTATAAACTGACCCACCCAATCTGATTTGACTGAACCCAATTTGAACGATCACGAGTGAGAAAGACTTACTTGATGAAATACTCGGAGCCACTTCCGGAAAGGATCCGTCCGAAGAAGCCCATAATGCTAAGGAGGGAGACAAAGATGGAGACATCAGAGTAACCAAGTGCCGATCCCATCTGACCCATGTTGTTCATCACGGTCATCCCGGGCCCTACCCCCAGCAAAAACGCCACAAACAACACCCAAAAATCACCCTTCTTCACAACCTGGAGTATGGTATGATCTTCCCCGAGCACCGGGATCCCCACCGCTGCAGCGGTCTCGGCCGCCTCTCCATTCGCCACCGCCGCCGCCGCCACCACTGCTACCGCCGCAGTCTCACCGTCGAGCTTTGGCCCGGGCATTTGCCTTAAAGCGATGTAAGCCGGGATGATCAAAGGCGAAGCGAGGAGGACGATGAGACCCGCGGAGAAGGCAGTATTGAAGGCGCGGCCGTGCGAGCCGATGAAGTCGTAGGCGAGCAGGTAGAAGGCGGCGACGGTGGCGACCACGTTGGTCATGTTGAAGTACTTGGACTCGCTGACGGTGTCGTTGTCGTCTTGATCTTCGACCTCGCGGAGGAAGACCATGGCGGTCAGGCAGACGACCAAGGGGCCCACCATGAGCATGAGGAGGAAAGCGGTGGGGCGGTTGGAGAAGAGGGCGTTGCAGAGGTCGGTGAAGATGGCGGTGCTGAGGCCCACGTAGCCCTTGAGGATGCCGGAGGCGGGGCCCCTGTTTCGCCGGAAGTTGCGGAGGCACGTCACTAGGACCGCCGTGTTCATCCACGTCGTGCTATTTCCTCCCATACACAAAAATATGGCCATCTGTTTCCATAAAATAAAATGCTTTAATTCTACCTTCTACATTGTTTATTTTTCCTAATTTTTGTGTTTTTCGACTTTTTCATTTTCATATTTTTTTTAAATAGTTCAAATTTAAATTTTCCTCAAATAAATTTATTGATTAAGATTTTCAACCGTTATTGGTCCGAGACTCAAGTATTTTGTATGTATTACTCATCCGTTCGAAAATAAATAATTTTTGACTTTTGTACACGTAGTTTTAGGAACTAAAAACTATATAAAATCTTATTTATTTTAATTAATTTTTTTCATAGTTTAATATCTACTAGTAATAAGTATTAAATTGTGAAAAAAATTAATTAAAATAAATAAGATTTTATATAGTTGTTAGCTCCTAAAAATGCGTGCAAAAAAGTCAAACATCATTTATTTCCGAACGGAGGAGTATTAAATTTACTGCATTGTTTATTTGTAATTGAGTAATTTGTATCGATCAACTATCTTACATGTAATAAAAAATGTTACTAGTTAGCTACTAACTTTTTTTAATCATTTAATTTAATATTCCATCCGTTCGGTAAAACATGTCACTTTGCTATTCACACATGCTTTTTTACGGGATAAACACTATATAAAATATCTAGTTTTTTAATAATTTTTTTTAACAATTTCGTAGTTATTATTAATAAGTATGTTAAAAAAAATTTTCAAAATATAAATATTTTATATAGTTTTTAACATTCTAAAAAAGCGTGCGTGAATAGTAAATGACATGTTTTGCCGAACGGAAGGAGTATATACGTTAGACATCTAACCAAGACTCACCTTGAACCCGACTTTGATACCAATTTATTAGTATTGAAGATATAAAATGACAGATTTATTTTATGATAGTGTGTTTGACTCATTTTCAGCCGTGAGCACAAAGGAGGTTTGCGAGCCTATTCTTGTTATCCAGAATGGACTTGCGACCGTATTATATTTTCTACATTTGCACCGTATTTATGAGGTTGTATTTATATAGCAGAAACCTCATTTACCATCACGTCCACCTATAATTCTCATTTATGGCATTGTCATATTTGACACTGTATTATTGTGTTATGATAGAATAATTGTTAATATTATACTGCGTATAGGGATTGCAATTATATATTTTTGGTAAGATTATAGTATTGTATATTTGATTTTTGTTATTCTCCAAATATTGTAATCTCTTTATATAAATGGTTCGATAATAATATTGAAGTGATGAGTTTTACTTTCTATAATACAAGGTTTTTTCCCACCAATTTATTGATTTTTAGCCCCAGATTATATAAAAAAAAAGTTTAAAAAGTTTTTATCCCTTTTAAAATTCTACTATTAGAAAAGAAAAAAAAAAGTAATATCTATTGGGCCTGTCGTCTAAAAAAATCTAACGGTTGGGTTCAACCAGTATAATTGTATAAAAATCATACTGGAGTTTTAATCAAAGTCAATTGACCGTAGATAAACCAACCTATCTGGTCGTGTGCGGGTCCACATACGAGAGATTCGAACAACACATAAACCCAGCGGGATTCCATCTCAAAATCAATTGACAATGAGAAGAATAGCCCTTCAACCTTATATATTGTTTAAACATTCTCTATATAACCGATATGGAACAACCAAATTCCAACATCCACAAATATATTAGGCTTAAGTCCTCCCACTTTCAACCGTGGAGTTCCAACAATATTCCCAGCAGTATTTCATAATCTATAACTTTGGACTATCTAAGCACCCATAATTAATCACTTACTTTAGCAAACATTTTTTTTTTGGTCAATAACTTTAGTAAACATATTCCCGCACATTCATGCACCCTTTTCAAAACACTTGAAAGAAAAGCAAAAATGTGGAAAATAAAATAAAATGAACTGATAAGATACCTTTCTAGCATACTCTTTGATACATAATACTCCCTCCGTTAATTAAAACTTGACGTTTTACTATTCATGCACGTTTTTTGAGGTGTTAAACATTATATAAAGTATTAACTTTTTTAACATATTTTTTAAATAATTTCATACTTGTTACTATTAATTATGAATTTATAAAAACAAATTTAAAAAAATGTTAATATTTTATATAGTTTTTATCATTCTAAAAAAGCGTGAATGAATAATAAATGACAAGTTTTAATTAACAAAGAGAGAGTATATATTAAAGTGAACATATATAAGTTAGTGTGACTAGTGTGACTGGAGAACATATATATTACTATGATTTTTTTGTTCAATATATAACATCATTAATATTAGTTAATAGGTTTTAAAATTAAATAAAAAACTATTTTAAATAATAATAATAATAATAATAATAATAATAATAATAATAATAAAAATAAAAAATCACAAACACTTCATAAGAAATGATACATATATATCACTATGAACGACAATAAACTACAGCCCATTTTCGAAAACAAAAAGAAAAAAAGGAAACAAATTAAACAGTAATCCGTACTTTTGAACGCCAAATGATGTACTCCGGGCACGATAGGGAGTACAAACTCTTGAAACGATCAATCGAATGAGCTTAAACCTCTCTCAAAAGGGGAAAAAAATCAGCTTAAAACTAAGGTAGAGAAATCTAGATTTGTTTTTTAGTGAAAAGAAAAATCAAGCCACCAAATAATGAATTAATATATATATATATATATATATATATATATATATATATATATATATATATAAAATAAAGAAGAAATTAAAGATGGATGGAACATACCGCCCAATAAGGAAGAGGCCTAATTTTCTGACTAACGACGAGATACTGAGCGCCGTAGCCTAAGAAGCCTTCGACGGAGCCGATGAGGAGGAGAAGCCACGGCGGGAAGCGGTCGGAGGCAAAGCCAGCGAGCAGCCCGAACGCCTTCCCGACGTCCTTGGCGACTGAGAGGTAGTTCAGCTTAGCCTGGTTGAGGCTCATGATGGTCTTGAGGGCGCCGGAGTAGTTGGAGAAGGTGTAGTTGTTGCCGGAGATGGACTGAACCCACACCGCCGTCACGAACCCCAGCCATTTCATCGCATTCCCTCTTTGCATCGCCTTCCCCATTCCCCCCATTTTTTCGATTTTATCGCTCTTTCTTTCTTTGAGATCACCTTTCTAAACTAGCTCGATCTCCTTCAAATGCGGCACGTACTCTCTAATTCCCGGCTACATATTTATAATTGTCCAGAATTTATAATTCTAATAATATATGCAAGTTTCTCTATTACTAACCAATTAAAAATTTCCACCTAATCAAATATAAAGATAATATTTTTCCTGCCCAACTTAGTTAGATATAGATATATATAGACCTGTTAAACAGGTCGTTCAGGTCGGGTTCGGGTCAGGTCACTTCGAGTCTCGGGGAAAACGGATTCCGGATATATCCGGGTTGACTCGAATCCGGATTTGACCGGATTTCGGGTCGATTTTGGGTTTGTCAATTTTTTCTTTTTTAAATTAAAAAAATTATGATTTGATAATTTTGCAATAATTTTAAAATTTTAAAATTAAAGACGTGGTTCATAAGTTAGAGTGTTTGTAATTATATACTATATCTGATCCAAAATATTTTATTTTTATTATTTCTTACAATTTTTAATAAAATGTAATAATATATAAAATATCAAATTTTTAAATAATTTTTAAAAAATAATTTCATGCAATTAGTAATAGGGGGAGTTTGCAAAATGTCCAAAAAAGATGTCTCAATTGGTGAAATATCCACACCTTTGGGAAAATTAGTGAATTGTCTATCCCCTTCCTAAGTTTTTTTTTTACATTCTGTCGTGCAAATATAACATTATGTTGTGCATGTGCAAATATAACCATATGTTGTGCAAATATGACCCAAGTCTTGTTTTTTTTTCCCGTGTCAATACATTTTGGCGTGCAAATATAACCGTACGTTGTGCTTGTGCAAATATAACTGTATGTTGTGCAAATATAACATTTTGTTGTGCAAATGTAATATATTTTTTTCCGCTTTTTTTTTCGTTTCAGCATTTTTCGTTGTGCAAATATAAATTTACGTTGTGCACATATAACAACTTGTTATGCAAATATAACTTTATATTAAGCAAATGTAAAAATAAAAATATAGTAGATGTGGATCGCATAATAATATATATATATATATATATATATATATATATATATATATATATATATATATATAGTTTTTTTAATTCTCATATTCATGGGGTAATTTTTGTAATTTAACAAAAATTACTTCTTCTACCTTTCTCTGTAAAATCGATGAACACATCCCCAAGGAGATCTCGCTCCGGCCGCTCCCTCGACCTCGCTCGCTCGCTCGCTCCGGCTGCTTGACCTTGCTCGCTCCGCTCGCTCGACCTCTGCACCTCCTGGATCCAATAGCCTATGCAACGGAGATAGACTCCTGGATCTGATAGATCTGTTGATGGAGGAGGTGAGTTATGTGGTAGCGCGGTCGGCGTTGAGTCTGGAGGCTTTGGATCTGACAAAAAACGATATGAGATCCGGCAAGGGGGAGGCACGTGAAGGAGGTGAAGTCGCCGGATCTGCACCCGAAGGAGGTGGATCTGGTGCCGGAGAGCTCGGATGCGACGGGATCTGGACGGAGGGGAACACGGATTTGGACGTCGTCGATGTGCCGAAGGGGAACACGGATCTGGACGGTGATTGCACTTCACCGCGCGACCTCTGATCCACCGAGGAGATCTCGGATCTCAAAGGAGGAAGGGGATCTCCGGAGATCGAGGTCGGGTTGGATCCGAGGAGGGAGATCGATGAAGGGGATTTGCAGCGGAAATCACTAGATGAAGAGAGATGGAGGAAGATCGAGAGATAGAGGAGATGGAGGAACCCCAATTTGTCCAATTTAGGGTTTGTTTCTTTGAAAAAATTAGGATGGACATTTCTCTAATTTGTCCAAGACCTTAGACACTCCGCTAATTAAGCCGAAAATAGTGCCTTTGGCACAAATTTTCTCTTAGTAATAAGCATAGATTTGTTTTATTATTTTAATACTTTTTAGAATTTTTATCTTTTTAAAAAAATGTTTTAAAAAATAAAAAATCAAATAATATCGATCGGACGAAGTATTACACAATACAAATAAATATAAAAGTTGATTTGAAAATGAAAGATCAAATTATTGTAATTGGTGCGGGACCATCTTCTACACCATCTTCTACACCTCCGGACACGCCGATCATCTTAGGAGACGGACCTATGACTCGAGCCTGAGCCAAGAAGTTGCAGAGAGACTCATTCATGTTTGTGAGTCACGCTTTATTCTCGAGCGCGGTTCAACTCCCCGAGCCTACATTGAAGACCTACATGTGCATTGGGGTCAAGAGTCTCGAACCACCTTAGACACATGTATAGGCCGAAATTCCCATTACCCTATTTCCTATTTTAGTAATTTTTCTACTTAAGTTATTTTAGGAAACTTTAGGGGTATTTTTATTAATTTCTTTAAGTATTTCTTTTTATTAATTTCAGCCCAACAAGCCCATATTAGGGTTTAATATAGGCGGCTGATCTCCTTGTTGAAACACACATTCCATTTTTTTATGAAAATTTCAGCCTTTGTGTGAAACACAAGTGTGAGGAAGTCAATCGATTCGAAGCGTTGCTCATCGATTGCAAATTGGTTCTTGATCTAACTTGGTTTGCTTTGAGTTCGTCAACCTCGCGAGAGCTTGGTGATCCAGGTAATCACAAGTCCCCTCCTTGTACCTCCAAGTTGTCCGCTTGGTTGTGTAAGGTTGTAGAGGCGGGTTTTGTAGTCGTTGGTATTTGGTTCCTACCCTCTTAGGAGGCCTGGGGTCTTTATCTCGTTCTACCTTAGTTCGAATCACCCTTCTATCGGTCTTTCTTTCATTGTTTTGTTGAGTCTTTGCTTCCGTTCTTGCCTTTTGAGTCTTGATTGTCGAAGATCGTGCCACCCTGCGGCTAACCCCGTATCAAATTGGCATCAGAGCTTTGGTTTCCGACATCAATTGTGTCTTTTGTTATTCATAAACACAAAACCCTACAAAAAAATAGTCTTTCTTGGTCTTGTTTTTTTTTTTTACTTCTTGAATTTTTGAATTTGATTGCATTAACCTTTGTTTGTGATGATTGTGGTTGCACTTAGCCTAAACACATCCTAAGCCGAACCAGTATCTACGTTGGAGCCAATTAACATCTTTGTGCAGCCCTAGTTGTTTGCCAATTAGCACAATATCCACGTTGGATCTCCAATTCGGCAGCCTTCAAGTCAAACACAAAGAGGTTTCCTAACCCTAGTTGCTTTCTATCTTTACCTATTTGTTTTATCTATTTTGCCTATTTAATTTATGATTTTGTGGTAGATATAATTCATTTTATCTATCATAGGTTATACAAAGGCATAGATAGATAGACTTACCAAAGTTAGCCAAAGTTCCATCTATATATATTTCATTAGGGCTACATAAATTTTATTTTCTTTCACCATATTTTAAATTTTCAAGAGTCCTTTTATTTCATAGATAGTTTCTTGCATTAGTAAAAAAAAAAAGAGTCCGAAAAATTCAAAAAAAAAAAAAAAGAATACATTCAAAGCTTTGCCCTAGGAGGATAAAATTCACTAGGGGCAAAAGTAAGCTTCAAAAAAAAAAGAGGATTGTCGAGTCTAGTGCAAGAAGCTTCAAGGACCAATTTTGGTGAAATTTCATAGCCCTAGTTCAAATTCTCAAACACATACCTCCCAAAACACAAAATTTTTTTTTAAGCCCTACCTTGCAACCACAACGTCCTTGCTAAGGGTTTGAATAAAAAAGAGGTAAAAATCCTAGTTTTTCTTTCTTTTCCTTCATTTTCTTTTCATATTTTGGTCTGTCGAGTACTGCAGTGGCCATACCGACCCCGTACCAACCCCCTAGCCTCGGTACAGCTCTTGTCGAGTGTGTCGAATCCTGCAGTGGCCATACCGACCCGTACCGACCCCGTACCGACCTCCCTAGCCTCAGTACATCTCCTGTCGAGTGTGTCGAGTTCTACATTCCCCGTACCGACCCCATACCGACCCCGTACCGACCCCCTGCCTCGGTACAACTTCTGTCGAGTCTATTTCGGGTCGATTTCGAGTCCTTTGTTGCATATTTCTTTGTCCTTTCCCTTGATTACTCTCTTTTGATCGTTAAGTCCTTGCTTGAGTGTTGATTTGCCCAAAGCGGATTGCCCCAACAAGCTTCTCATAACCAATTCGAGAGAAGTGTGTGAGCGAAACACATTGTGAGGTTGTTTATCTTTTTGCTAATCTTCAAAAAGTTTCGTGTTTGTCTTTACTTGCAATGTCTCAGCAGGTTAACAACGAGAACAATGCCAACATTGGCAACGGGAACAACAACTCCAACAACGCTTCTACCTTGCAACCCGAATTGGTAGCCATTCTCAATGGCATTAATCAAAATTTGGCAGCATTGGGAGCAAGGATAACGGCTGTGGAGTCTAGGCCGAGCGGGTCTAATAACCTTGATGGTCAAGGTAATCACGGGCGTGATGATACGCCTAATGATGAAAGGGAAGTCCGACATCCTAACCCTCCTCCTAACCTTAATTTGCATAATCCTGTTTTTGAAGAGAACAACTCTCCTCGAGGGGAGAGATATGGTAGAAATAACGGATTTGCTAATGCGCAGGGCCAAGGACGGGGAAGAGGAAGAGGCCGTGGCTTCCAGGAGGAGTTCTACTATTCGGAGCGTGAGGATGACTTCCAAGATGAGGACTATTGGGAGCAACGCCCGAGGCGGAAGGACGTTACCAACACCGTGAGCCTAGAGATCATGATCAAGACGGCATAGGTAAGGTCAAGGTAACAATTCCTTCTTTTGATGGTAAGACGGATCCAGATGCATATATAGACTGGGAAACTAAAATGGAACAAATCTGGAACTGTCACAACTTCTATGAACCTAAGAAAGTACAATTGGCTTCTTTAGAATTTCAAGGGTTTGCTCTTATTTGGTGGGATAATTTGATTAAGGAAAGAAGACGAGCCCTTGATATGCCTATCGCGTCTTGGAACCAATTGAAAGCTTTAATGAGAAGTAGGTTTGTCCCTCAACATTATGCTAGAGAGCTTAGGCAACGCCTAGAAAACCTTAAACAAGGTACCAAATCTGTTGAGGAAACCTTTAATCTTATGCAAGAAACCATGGCTCGAGCTAATGTGGTTGAACCTTATGAAGATACAAATGCTAGATATTTTAGGATATTGCATCCCGCTTTAGCTCATGAAATTGATTATTTCCCCTATACTACTCCTACTGATTTGTTACATTTAGCAATTAAAGTAGAAAAGGGACAACGTTATAAGAGCCAAGGGAGGATGTCGAGTGGACAGCAACCGAATTGGCGTCAAAGTCGACCACAACAGCCCCAAGGGCGCTCGGACATGGGTTCTCGAGATCGAGTACAGCAGGTTCCATGGAAGGGTGAAGGTCGACAAGCTCAACAGCCCCTCGACAAGGGTAAAGCGCCATGGAATGGGCGTGAATCGTCTGGGACATCTACTGGTCCCAAAGGGAGTAATCCTAACCATTCTACCACTAGATCTAGAGATATTGTTTGTTTTAAATGTCAGGGTAGAGGTCATACTATGAAGGATTGTCCCAATAAAAAGACTCTCATGATTAATCACTTAGGCGAATATGAATCTGAAAACTCTTGTGATGAACATGATGAGCATGCTATGGAAGAAAATGATCAAAACCTTAATCTTTTAACTTATGATGATAATGATGAGGTCGAATATGAACATGGAGAGTCTTTGATTGTTAAGAGAGTTTTAAGTGTTGTTCCTACACCTTGTGATGATAATCAAAGAGAAAACTTGTTTCATACTCGCTGCTTAGTTAAAGGAAAGGTTGTTAATGTGATCATTGATGGGGGAAGTTGTTGTAACTTAGCTAGTCAAGAGATGATTGATAAATTACAACTTCCTACTATTCAGCATCCTAGGCCTTATAGATTGCATTGGATGAATGATTGTGGTAATTTAAAGGTGCATAGGCAAGTTAAAGTGCATATCAAACTAGGACATTATGAAGATGATGTGTTATGTGATATTGTACCTATGCAAGCCTGTCATATTTTATCAGGACGTCCTTGGCAATTTGATCGTAAGGTCTTGCATGATGGCTTTACTAATAGATATTCCTTTACTTTTCAGGGCAAGAATGTCGTTCTCAAGCCTATGACGCCAACCCAGGTGGCCGACGAGATTGAGAAGCGGAAGCTAAGTAAAGGTGAGTTAGTTAGGGAGGCTCAGTCGAGCCAAGTGTCTACCCCTACTCGGCCTAAAAGTGTGTTTTTGGCTTCCAAGAGTGCATATTTAGACGAGTTTGCGGATGGGGAAACAACCCTCATGCTCCTATGCAAAGGGTTGAATATGTTGAGTGAGGAGCTTCGAGCTACCCTCCCTCCTCGCATCCTATCTCTTATTGAAGAGTTTCAGGATGTCTTCCCCGAGGACATACGAGCAGCTCTACCCCCTATTAGAGGAATTGAGCATCAAATTGATCTCATTCCAGGGGCTTCTTTGCCTAATAGGCCTGCTTATAGAATGAATCCCACTGAAACCCAAGAGGTTCAATCCCAAGTCCAGGAACTGTTGGACAAGGGATACATTCGGGAAAGTTTGAGTCCATGTGCTGTGCCTGTGTTGTTAGTGCCTAAGATAGATGGTTCTTGGAGAATGTGTGTAGATTGTAGGGCCATTAACAACATTACTATTAAATATCGCCATCCTATACCCCGCTTAGATGACATGTTAGATGAGTTGCATGGTTCTTCTATCTTCTCAAAAATTGATTTAAAAAGCGATTACCATCAGATTAGGATGAAGGAAGGCGATGAATGGAAAACAGCCTTTAAAACCAAATTTGGACTTTATGAATGGTTGGTTATGCCTTTTGGCTTGACTAACGCTCCTAGTACTTTCATGAGATTAATGAATCATGTGCTTAGAAATTTCATAGGTAAATTTGTTGTTGTGTATTTTGATGACATTCTTATCTATAGTAAATCACCTAAGGAACATGAAGCACATTTAAGGGAAGTACTTTCTACTCTAAGATTAGAACACTTGTATGCAAATTTGAAGAAATGTGAACTATGTCATGATCAAGTGTCTTTTCTTGGTTTTGTAGTGAGCTCGAATGGACTGCGTGTCGATGAGGCAAAGGTCAAGGCGATCCAGGAGTGGCCGACACCCACCACCATCGGTCATGTGCGCAGCTTCCAAGGTTTGGCGAGCTTCTACCGGCGGTTTGTGCGTGATTTCAGCACCATCTCAGCCCCTCTCACCGAGCTCACAAAGAAGCGATGCGAGTTCAAGTGGGGCGCAGCTTAGGAGGAGGCCTTCTGCATGCTCAAGGAGAAGCTCACTCAGGCGCCATTCCTAGCTCTCCTTGACTTCACTCGGCCCTTTGAGGTGGAGTGCGACGCTAGCGGAGTTGGCATTGGAGGCGTGCTTATGCAGGAAGATGAGCCTATTGCCTTCTTTTCTGATCATGAATCTCTCAAACATTTTAAGAGCCAAGATAAACTTGATAGGAGACATGGTAGATGGATGGAATTTATTGAGACATTTCCTTATGTTATAAAGTATAAGAAAGGGAAAGACAATGTGGTTGCTGATGCTTTATCTAGGAGACATGTTCTATTGACCACTTTGGATTCTAGAGTCTTAGGCTTTGTATACATTAAGGAATTGTATGAGAAAGATGCTGATTTTGGGGAAGCTTTTCGAAAGTGCCTAGATAAGGGTCCTACCGACCATTTTTATATCTTTGATGGATTCTTATTTAGGAAAGACCAAGTGTGTATACCTAGGTGTTCTCTTCGATTGCTATTAGTGACTGAAGCCCATTGTGGAGGTTTGATGGGTCATTTTGGGAGAGATAAGACTTACCATACACTTAGGTCCCACTTTTATTGGCCTCATATGCTTAGGGATGTAGAACATTGCCTTAAGAGGTGTATCGATTGCCTAAAGGCCAAGTCTAAGCTCATGCCCCATGGTTTGTATACCCCACTGCCGATTCCCTCTGCCCCTTGGGAAGATATTTCTATGGACTTTATTGTTGGGTTACCTCGAACTAAGAAGGGGAGGGATTATATTTTTATGGTGGTAGATAGGTTTTCTAAGATGGCTCACTTTATAGCATGCCATAAGACTGATGATGCTACTAATGTTGCGAATTTGTTCTTTAAGGAAGTAGTTAGGTTGCATGGTGTGCCTAAAACAATTGTGAGTGATAGGGATGTTAAGTTTCTTAGTCATTTTTGGCGGACTTTATGGAATAAATTGGGAACTAGATTGTTATTTTCTACCTCTAGTCACCCCCAAACAGATGACCAAACTGAGGTGACCAATAGGACCTTAACCACTATCCTTAGAGCCATTTTAAGGAAAAATTTGAAGCTTTGGGAAGAAGCCTTACCTCATGTGGAGTTCGCTTACAATAGGACAATGCATTCCTCAACTAAAATAACTCCTTTTGAATGTGTGTATGGTGTTAATCCACTAACCCCTTTTGATCTTACTCCATATCCTATGAGAGAGAATGAGTCTTTTGACGCAGGTAAGCATGTTGAGTTCGTCAAGGAGCTACATGAACGGACGCGTCAGCAGCTCATGCGGAAGGTTAAGTACAACGCCAATAAGGCCAACAAGGGCCGCAGATTGGTGACATTCCAGCCAGGGGATCTTGTGTGGGTGCACCTGAGGAAGGAGATGTTTCCCAACGAGCGGAAGAGCAAGCTTGCACCGCGAGGAGATGGACCTTTCAAGGTTCTGGAGAAGGTGGGCGACAATGCCTACAAGCTGGAGCTTCCTGGAACATATGGCGTGAGTGCTACCTTCAACGTCGTGGATCTCATTCAATACTTAGCCGTGGACGAGGACTTGGATTCGTGGTCAAATCCTTTCCAAGAAGGGGAGGTTGATGCAGGACCATCTTCTACACCATCTTCTACACCTCCGGACACGCCGATCATCTTAGGAGACGGACCTATGACTCGAGCCCGAGCCAAGAAGTTGCAGAGAGACTCATTCATGTTTGTGAGTCACGCTTTATTCTCGAGCGTGGTTCAACTCTCCGAGCCTACATTGAAGACCTACATGTGCATTGGGGTCAAGAGTCTCGAACCACCTTAGACACATGTATAGGACGAAATTCCCATTACCCTATTTCCTATTTTAGTAATTTTTCTACTTAAGTTATTTTAGGAAACTTTAGGGGTATTTTTATTAATTTCTTTAAGTATTTCTTTTTATTAATTTCAGCCCAACAAGCCCATATTAGGGTTTAATATAGGCGGCTGATCTCCTTGTTGAAACACACGTTCCATTTTTTATGAAAATTTAAGCCTTTGTGTGAAACACAAGTGTGAGGAAGTCAATCGATTCGAAGCGTTGCTCATCGATTGCAAATTGGTTCTTGATCTAACTTGGTTTGCTTTGAGTTCGTCAACCTCGCGAGAGCTTGGTGATCCAGGTAATCACAAGTCCCCTCCTTGTGCCTCCAAGTTGTCCGCTTGGTTGTGTAAGGTTGTAGAGGCGGGCTTTGTAGTCGTTGGTATTTGGTTCCTACCCTCTTAGGAGGCTTGGGGTCTTTATCTCGTTCTACCTTAGTTCGAATCACCCTTCTATCGGTCTTTCTTTCATTGTTTTGTTGAGTCTTTGCTTCCGTTCTTGCCTTTTGAGTCTTGATTGTCGAAGATCGGGCCACCCTGCGGCTAACCCCGTATCAGTAATTATAAAATGTAATAAATTGGAATCTCCATAAAAAATTTAATCATATATAATTATAAATCAACCGGGTCAATCGGGTAAATTGGGTCAAAATTACCGGGTCAATCGGGTCACCGGGTCGAAACCCAAATTACCTGGAAAATTTTCGGGTTTTCGGGTTCAGGTAAAAAAAAATTTCCGGGTTCGGGTCGGAAAATTTCCGTGCGTTCGGGTCGGGTCGACCAGGTTGGGTTGTGTTTTGACACGTCTAGATATATACATATACTAGTGTAATACTCGTGTCTTGAAGGCACGAAATTTTGATTTATTTCAGTTTGAACATCATTCTATATATCTATATAATACTATATTAAAATGTAGAAAATGAAATTTAAAGAAAGTTTTTTTGTACAGAGCAATTTGGAATGATTAGTATAAAGTGTACTCCCTCCGTTCGGCAAAACTTGTCATTTTAGGGTGTTATTTTTGTTCAAAAAAACTTGTCATTGTAGGTATTTTGTCATTCACTTTACAAAAATGCCCTTGATATGATTGATGATTTGTTAGTTGTAGTTTTTGATAAAGTAAAAAAGGAGGGTAATAATTGAGGGTAAATTAGTACATTTGTTAATTGCCTTAAACTTTGTGAAATAAGCTAAAATGACAAGTTTTGCCGAACGCAGGGAGTAATGATTATCATGAGAGTTGCAGAGCCTCCAGGATGAAAGATGGGAGCTCTTGAATTGATGGGAGAGTACAAGAAATTAATTTGCCTTAATTTGTGTGTTTTGTTTGTAGATGTCGAATAATTTCAAACGGAGGGAGCAATAATTAGAAAAAATCATAAGCACATGATTTTGCTGATACTTTTGAAGTTAGGTAGATATACATTATTTATTCATTACAATATTTTTATGAGAAAAATGGATCAAAAGCAGGGGAAATAAATAGAGAAAATAAAGGTAAGATGGTTAAAAAAAACTAAGGTCCTAAAAGGTAGAAAAGTGATCTAAAGTGCTTCATCTAAGATGTAAAATAAGTAATGCTTGCAAGTCTTAATTAACTTTTAATATAAGTAAATTGTAAAAGATCTTTTTTTGGCTCTAATTGATTTTTTATAATTAGCTTTTGAAATTGAATATTCATAAATTAATTATTTTTACTAACTTTATAAAACAAATTGCAGGTCTTAAAATGTTGAAATTATAATAAGGGGTGTCTGGGGCGTATAAAATAAATATAGAAGTAAAATATTCATTTTGGGGATAAATATTTTTTTCTTCAATATTTGAAGCCAAGCAACTAAAAATTAATCACAAAAGAGTGTTTATTTATTTAATTTTAAATGATAATATATGCAAATTTCACATTTTCTTTTCTCAAAATTCTTCAATTTTTTAATATCTTAAAATGTTATTTTTTGTATTCCAAATAGTCATTTACCATGTTTAGAATAAATGTAGTTTCTCTCAAAAAGTCTAGTAAGTTAATTTTAAAAATTCAAGCTTAATTGTGAGCATGACACGTCAGCAAAATGCTAATAGAATTAGTAATATTAATAGATAGATAGATAGATATATAGATCAAAAATTGACATAACATATCAATTTAAATAATCTTCGTATGAAAAATAGAAAATAAATATATTTAAAATAGGAAACAAATGTTTTAAAATTTCAGCAATAATATTGACCAATCAGAAAATATCATTTGAATAAAAAATTCAAGTTTAATTGTGAGCATGACACGTCAACAAAATGCTAACAAAATTAGCAATATGAATAGATTTTTGAAAGATTTTATATTGTATTCTATCTTTCTTCTACCTTTTATATTTGTAATTTTTAAATATTAATTTTATATGGTATATTGTTAAGATTAACCGAGCTCCTTTATATTTTTAAAGCCTACACCCTATCTTTGATTTGCTTTTGCGACGGCAATAATAAGATAATGTTTTTTTTTTCCTAAATTTTTAATAAGATTCAACTCAATTTTATTAAATATGAATATATTTTGAAAAATTTTGCCTAATTTTATTAGATCAATTGTAGATTTATTAATCAATTAAAATTTTGGTATTATAAAATATGGATGAATTAGATAATCTATTATAATTAATTAATATGTACCACAGGGCCGACTATGGATATGTGTGGAGTGAGCGCACAAGGCCTCCGATTTTAAGGGGGTTCATTTAAGTAATTTTAGTATATAATAAAAGGGTGTGCAAAATTTTTGAATGCCTTTTGCCATATTAGTTTTTAAACAATAAAGCTTGCCTTTTCGCTTGCAGCCTGAGTTCGAAGCCTAATAGATGCTTTTGTACATTTTAACCTCTTTTTATCATTCACTTTCTAAACTCAATATTCAATGCATAGCCATAAATGCGTACTCGGTTCAAATGTGACTTTTCACCTACCATTTTTCTGTTCTCATTAAAACTATCTACTCTCTATTTCAAAATAAATGTCACTTTATTAAAATAAATGTCACTTTATTATTCTGCACGTATTTTAATGAGGTAAAAACTTTGTAAAATATTACTTTTTTAATCAAATTTTTTTCATAATTTCATACTCGTTACTAACAAGTATGAAATTATGGAAAAAATTTGATTAAAAAAATAATATTTTATAAAGTTTTTACCTCATTAAAAAGCGTGCACTAAAGTCCAAACGACTTTTATTTTGAAACGGATGGAGTAATAATTATGTGTTTTTAATCAGGGGCAGCCGTGGGGGCGGGTGCCCCCCTCTGGGCAAAAAAAAAATTATTAAAAAACGACGCATTTTGAAATTGGGGGATTAGGTTTCATTTTAGGCTTCCCAAAGGCTCGATCCAATGTGTCTAGGGGAGGCGACAACAGGCGAGAGCAGTGCTACGCTCAGATGGCAGCCGGCGAGGGCAACTGAGCAAGCGACGTTGGTGGGTGCTAGTGCAGTGCTGCGCGCCTGTGACGTTGGATGCCATCGGTGCTGTACTCGACTGCTGAGTGGTGGCGGCCAGCTGGTGCGAGCAGAGAAGCCGAGCAGGGGTGATTGCGTTGCGAGTCGTGGCTTCCATCTTCAAGTGCGGCTAAGTTCTCTAATTTAGCTCAATAAGTTTCTCTAATTTAGGTCCGATTTGTTGAAATGATTTGAGAAATTGTTAGATTGAAGTAAAATTATTAGATTAGGGTTTGAGTTGTTAGATTAGGGTTGAAATGAAATTGTTTGATACTTAGATTGAAATGAAATTTAGGTCTGATTTGTTGAATTGATTTAGATCTGATTAGGATTTTGTTGAAATGTTGAATGCATTTGAAAAATTGGAAGGACATTGTTAGATTAGGATTTGAGTTTATGAATTGGGGGGCTTTGTAAATTTTGTTATTTGTTTATGATTAGGAATATGGATAGATATTTTAGTAGGGTGAAACTACCAAGTGTTGGTTCATCTACTCCGCATAATGTTACTAATGTGGATGAAACGACTCCAAATGTTGCGACCGATGATGTTGATATTGAGGATAAATTTGTTGATGGAGATATAAACATTGGAGTTGATGTTAGTGATGAGGTTGTTAGAGATGATGCTACGAGTCGGAAAAAAGCTCTACTTGATGAGGTTACCATTATTAGTGATCCTGCCTTGTGAAAGCCTATAACTGATTATGAACCTTCATTTAGGGATATAGTTAGAAGAGAATATGTGGCTAAAGGTCCTTGTCAACCTTTAGCCCATAAGTTTCCTCGAGACAGGACAAATAGAGGTTTTGTGGTGAAATGGTTTGAGGAATGGAAGTGGTTGGAATATAGAGTTTGTCAAGATGCCACTTTCTGTTTTTGGTGTTATCTTTTCAAAGGGTTAATAAAAAACATATACTTGAATGGGGCATTTGTGAAGAATGGATTCCGTAATGGGAAGAAAGGACCTGAGAAATTTAGGGAGCATGTTGGACCCGTAGGTGGTGCACATAATGAAACTCTGGGATTGTACTTCGATTTCATTAATCGAAAACAAAGTTTGACAAGATGTATGTCAAGTGCAACAAATTCCCAAAAGGCTGAGTATCGCATTCGCTTAACTTTCTCGTTAGAGCTTACTAGACAACTACTTCTACAAGGAGCAACATTTCGGGGGCACAATGAGTCGAAGGACTCATTGAATAGAAGTAATTTTTAATCATGGCATGATTGGTGTTGTAAGCAGATGGTTGAGCTTGGGAAAGTAGTGGGAAAAGCACCTTTGAATCTCCAACTCACTAGTCATCGCACTCAAACGGATCTTGTTGCTTCATGTGGAGCATTGACAAGAAGATTCATTGTTAGTGATATTGGAGCCAAATTCTTCTCTTTATTGATTGATGAGGCCCATGATTCTTCGATCAATGAACAGATGGCCATTGTTGTTAGATATGTAAACAATAATGGTGAAGTGGTGGAGTAGTTTCTAAGGGTTATTCATGTGACTGACACCAAAGCCATTTCTTTGAAGAGTGCAATTGATGCCTTTTTTACTGATCATTCTTTGTCAATCTCTCAGCAAAGAGGTCAAGGGTATGATGGAGCCTCTAACATGGTTAGATCCATCTACAAAGTTTATACATTGCTTTGATCATCAGTTGCAATTACAAAAGATAATCAGTTTGTGAGTGATTTCTGTAGTCATATGATTATGATTACTAACATGGTTGGATCTTCTTGTAAAAGAAAGGACCAGTTGCGACAGAGTCAACATGACAAGATGGTTCACAAGTTAGGGAAAGGGGAAATTTCAACTGGGAGAGGATAACATCAAGAAACCTCTTTGACTCGTCCAGGAGCTACCCGTTGGGGTTCTCACTATACAACCATTGTCCATCTTTTACATTTGTGGTCTTCTGTTATTCAGGTGCTTCGAAATGTGTTTGATGATGGAGGTGAAAAAGAAACTTGCGGACTAGCCTTTAGCTTGATTGAGAAGATGAATACCTATCAGTTTGTTTTCATTGCTCAATTTTTGAGGCTTTTATTGGGGATGACAAATGCTTTGTCGCAATTCTTACAAAAAAAGGATTAGAATATTCTTGAAGCTGTGAATCTTGTTCAGAGTTATAAAAGATGGATTCAACAGTTGAGGGACAATAGATGGGATGACCTCTTGAGGGATGCCAATGATTTCTGTGATGCGAATAAGATTGTCATTTTGAAGATGGAGGATAATGTTACTGGTCCATTCCATTGCAGACGTCCTTCCAAAACAAACTAACACAAGTCTTCCGAGTTGAAATATTCTACCAGGTAATTCTTGATTCTTTCTTTGTATTTTTTTTGTAAACTATTACTATTAATTTCATCGTGTTATAGTAAGATAGTTACTGTTATGCTACATTTGTAGGTTATTGATAGAATTAGTTAAGAGATGGAGAACCCTTTTAGCGAGTCAAATACAAAACTACTCACATGTATAGGATGTCTTGATCCCACAGATTCGTTCGCCAATTTTAGTAGGTCGAATGCACTCCGGCTTGCAAAGTTTTATCCACAAGAATTCACTGATATAGAGCTTGATGAACTTCGATATCAACTAGATGCATGGATTGTTCACATGAAGGATGCCAAGAACTTCAACGGGTTGCAAGGTATTGGAGATGTTGTTAAATTGATGGTTCAGGTAGGAATTGATAGTGTTTTCCCCTTAATTTATTGGCTTTTAGAGTTGGTTTTGTTGTTACCAGTTGCAACTGCATCAGTTGAAAGGGCGTTTTCTGCAATGAATATTGTGAAGACAGATTTGCGTAATAGGATGTCGAATGACCACCTATCCAATAATCTTGTTGGCTACATCGAGAGAGAGATCTTTAACAGCATTGACAATGAAACTATTATGCAACATTACCAAGTTATGAGGACGCGCAAGTTGGATTTACCTCCTTGGTCATCGGTCTAAACTTGTATGATGTATTGTTAAACCTCTTAATATGCATTATTATTTCAAAATTTGAACTTATTTGTAAACTTGTATCGTGCGCTATTTTGGGGTTATGAACAATGTTGTTTTAATTGGCGTGATTAACTCTCATGTTTGAAACTCTATTTTGTAAGTGTTAATCTGCGACCGCCACTGTTTTTAATCAATGTCCATTCCAGCATCTACAACCAACGGTTTTCATTACCTTAACCTTAAGGTAATTATAAGGTAACTTCATGGTTATAGGCAAAACCTTAAGGTAAAAGGGAATGAAGGGTTACAGTTACCTTGGTGTGGAGGGATAAAAGTGTCTGGGATCATGTGCAAAAATTGTTGCTTTAGTTATTTTTATGTTTTCTTATTTAACTAATAATATTATGATTGGTGGAAACTTTATGGTGAGTATAGAAAAATCAAAAAAAGAAAATGATGAGATAAAATGGTTATGGAGTAAAAATATGAAAATATTTAAGAAAGAGGTTGATAAAATGAAAAATTATTTTAAAAAAATGATGTGAGAGAGAGAAAAAAATGGAGAAGATGTAACCTTATGGATGCGGATGATCTTAATCATTTAACTTATTGAAAGGAAAAAAATACATACCATTTATCTTTTAGTTTATTTTTTTATTATTTCATTATGGAACATTTTTCATTTTAATAATATGGACAACTCAGAACGCGCTGGTAAACGCGCCCCTAAATTCCAAACTCAGCCCCTTCCCAGAAACTAACCCTAACTTTGTTATCCGCCGTCGTCGACAAATCGCGAGGAGTCCAGCCAATTTGCAGGCTGTTCTTCCTTCGTGCCCCTTCAAAGGTGCAATCCCCCATGAAAACAAGATTTGTTTGAAGAAATTGAGAACAAATGTCCTAGAGGACGGGGTGTTCTTCGATGGCTTTGGTCCGTTTCTCCTCCGATCTCTAAGGAAGGATGTCCGCTGGCGGCGGTTAGGCTTGCGGGTTGGCTGGATCTGTCTTCGGTGTGAGGCGTCGTTAGCCTGGCTTCGGTTGTTGGTCTACGACCGTAATGGTGGTGCCGGGTGTGACAATTGGCTTCCCTCCTGTCTATTTGGGGGTCCTCAAATCTAAGCTGATGTTGATGGCAGTTCGATGCGGGTTGGGTCTCCGTCTCTTGCGGGTGGCCTGTTTCGTCTTCTCCATTGTTGCTTCTTCAGGGGATGGGTCGTGCTGGTTATTGCTCTCTTCCCCCGTCAAAAACTCTCAAATCTCTCATCTCTTCCTCACCTCTTTCTTCCTCCATGTTTTTGATTCACTTTTCCTTTCTGTCGTGGTGTTTCGTTTGGTGCTCTATTAAGTTTAGGCGAGCCTGATTCCACGCCCATGATGGCTACAGATAACACTACGGGGTCAGAGTTGTTTGCTCTCTCCCCACCTAAATCCCGCAAGGGCCTAAATCCTCGTAATGAGGCACAACAACCAGTTGATGTTTCACTTCTTGGTGCAGGAAGTTGTCATCAGTTAGCAGACAAAAGGAAGCTCAAAGGGAGTCTTCAATTCCTCAATCTAGAAAAACTCATTTGCTTGAGTAGGTCTCTGTATCTCCTTAATCACCTGGGTACTCAATCTAATTTTCCATTATTACATTATCTTGTGTTTTGGTGTTTTGTTAACCAGTTTATTAGACACTTTGCTCATTACAAATTAAAGCTTACAAAGCCTTTAACGTTCGGAGTTGGTATGTATATTATACCTATCTGCTGGTTATCAAAATCTACATTGAGCAACAGTAAATGTGACTCAGGTGAACCCGTCTTGGCGCCGTCCGAGATGAAAGGTATGAACTTTAAACAAACAAGGGGTGGTTTGTTTCAATCCATTAAAAGGTTTTTGCTCATATCTTATTGTTTCTGTTTTTGGATATCTGGAAATGAGTTCTTGCTTGTAGTCCATTTCAAGTCTAGAACTGTTGTATATCAAACTTGGGTTTCGATGGTTACCATGCATGTGTTTCACAAGTTGACTAAGCCATTGGTTGAACTCATTTATAAAGAACATGTTAGATTTGTCAAATCAGGCCTCTTCATAGATGCTCTCGCCTTCATTATTATGGGTAAAATTCTTCTTCTTGTTGAACCTGCAGCAGTTCCCTGTGTTATTCATGCTTATCCCTTTGAGCTTAATGTGTTTGGGATACTATGGGTAGTTGTTCTACCTGTCTACGTTTTTAGTTGCACTTGGCTTATTAAAACACAAAATAAAACTACTTTGATGTCGGTTTTCATGCCCCCTCACAAAAATTATCTCCAAATCAGTTTTTCGCTACACTCTCTTGCTGTGAGGTCCCTTAAACCTTGGCCTCACACCCCTGACAGTTATATATGAAAATCACTTACTGGAATTGCAGAGGTATTAAGAAAACAACTTTTTGGACGGAAATTGATAGCAAGTACAAAAATGAGCATATTCAAATAATGACGTTAGCAGAAACTAAAACAGAAACCATCCCTGAAGACAAAATTTGGAAAACGACTGGTTTTGATGAGGCCATTTGGTCACCTGCTTCTGGTCGATCGGGTGGTCTCGGTATCCTTTGGAAGTCCTTCCAATTAACAAATGAAATCATTACAGTAGAAATTCAACTACCTCGGATTATAGGGCTTAGATACGAGAATATTAATGATAGATTCATGACTCTACTGTTGTTTGTATACGCGCCGGCGGGCCCTCAAGAGAAAGACTCGTTTTGGGAAACCTTAACATCCATCGTGAGGGATTCGTCCATTCCTTGCATTGTTCTGGGTGACTTGAATGAAATTCTATGTAGTGAAGACAAGTTGGGTGGTGCTAACCTTCGTTCCGCTCGATTCACTAGACTCCTACAATTTAAAAATGACTGTGCTCTGTTGGATTTACCTACTTTCGGGAACCCATTCACTTGGAGAAAGAACCCAGATGACGAAAACACCATTCGCGAAAAACTTGACCGTGTGCTTGTTCATCACCAGATCATTCAAAAATTCCCTAACCTAATCACTCATAACGGAGCCTTCTCATCGTCTGACCACTGCCTCATTTCAATATGTCTTGAGTGTGGCTCGGCTTTCAAAGCGCATCTGTTCAAGTTTGAGAATGCTTGGCTTCAGCGGAAGGATTTCAGAAACATAGTTAAACAATCTTGGCGAGCAAATTGGATGGGCTCGACTATGTATCAACTGATGTTCAAACATAGAATTCTAAAGAAAAAAAGCCAAGCATTCTCAAACTTGAATGGTTGGCAATAAAACTGAAAGCCAAGCATTCTCAATCTTGGCGAGCAAATTGGAGAAAGCGTACGCTTTCCGCCAATTAAATGAGGTGGAAACTGAACTTCTCAAGATTCAAGCTTCAGTTTCGGGAGGTAACAACAAATTAACTAACAATAGAGAAAAGCTTCTCATTACAAAAAAGGAAAAACTACTTCTTTACCAAAAAACTTTTTGGAACCAAAGAGCCAAGACAAAGCATCTTAAACTTTCTGATTCGAACACAACTTATTTTCATCGGGTTGCTTCGGGTCGGAGACATAGGAAACAAATCCGCAACATAACTTCTGCTGAAGGAACCTTGATAATAGGAGAAGAAAATATTAGAAATGAAATTAAGAGTGATTTTGAAAAAAGATTCAAAAAGGAGCCGATTGATTATAGACCCCTACAAGAAATGTTAAATCTAATCTATCCTTCAATTACCCCTGACGAAAATAATTACCTTATTCGACGCAAATCTAATAATGAAATTAAGCAGCTGTTTTCAGCCTTGGCAACAACAAATCGCCAGGCCCAGATGGTTTTACAGCCGAATTCTATAAGAAATACTGGGACATTGTTGGCCTATCTATCACTAGAGCTGTAAAAAGTTTTTTCCACTCTGGAAAAATTCTCAAACAAATAAACCATACATTCATATCACTACTGCCAAAGCGGGATAGCCCTACCAATACCAGTCATTATCGTTCAATCAGTTTATGTTCTATTTTATACAAAATCATTTCAAAAATTTTGACAGAAAGAATCAAAAAAATTATTGGTAAACTAATTCACCCACTACAAGGTGCCTTTGTGTCGGACAGGGCCATCCAAGACAATGTCCTAATAGCGCACGAAATCTTCCACTCTTTCAAATCGCGCAAGGGTCGGGAGGGATGGTTGGCAATAAAACTTGACATGGAGAAAGCGTACGATAGAGTTGATTGGAACTTCATAAGAAAGGTTTTAGAAAAATTTGGGTTCCACCCTACTTTCATTACGTGGATTATGGAATGCGTAACGACTGTGTCCTTCTCTGTACTAGTCAACAACGGTCCTACTGATATGTTCTTCCCCTCTCGTGGCCTGCAACAAGGGGATCCTCTATCTCCTTTCTTGTTTATCTTAGGGGCAGAAATTTTAGCTCGAAAACTCTCAGCAGAAACAAATGTGGAAAACAGTCCAATTGGATTTTCCTTCGGTAGGAATGGACCTAGGGTCCCCTTCCTATCATTTGCCGACGACATCATTATTTTTACAAGAGGCAATGCTGTCACGGGACAGAAAGTTAGGGATATAATTGATTCATACTATAAAGTTTCTGGACAAAAAGTCAATTATCATAAATCGAGCTTCCAAGCCACAAAAGGCATTTCGAACTCTAGGATCTCAGAACTTAGTAGTTGTTTAAGTATTACACATGAAAACTCATTAGAAAAATACCTTGGATGTCCGATTATTAATGGCAGAGTAAACAAACACACTTTTGAAGACATCATATGTAAAGACTGAATTTATTCTATATTATTATATTATTATATTTGAGTAAATAAATTATTATTTTATTCAATCGGTAGGAATGTGAGGAAACCCGTCCTCGAGCGTAAATTTTGACTTTAAAAAAATCATTCCGGCATCGTTTCGAGAATTTAGATAATAGCAGATTTAATTCCGCCTTCGAGCTCCGAGTTTTGATAAAATTATTTCATTCCATTATCTTGAGTTTAGTAATTGAAATTTTGATTAAATTTGACTTAGTCGGGATTCTATCGGGTGAGCGGGTTTCGAATCTTTTCCGCTAATTTGAGTTTTTTCTAGTAGACCAATTTCTTTTATTTTTTCTTTTTTTTTCTTTTCTTTCCATTTTCTTCCCCCTCTCTCTCTCTCTCCCTCTCTCTCTCTCTCCCTCCTCGGATACTTGTGGGAGCTGGTCCCCCTCCTTGGCTTCTTCTCCCCCTGCAATACTGTTGTTGCAGGAGGTTTGATATGTCAAGTAATTACAAATAATAAAGATGTAATAAATGTAATCCAACTCCTGGCCTAAGCAAATAATTACAAGACTTCCTCCCGTTGTAGTGGAAGGGTAGTCAGGATCGATCCACGAGGAGGCGTGTCAGCGGGATCCCAGTAGCCTTGGAAATCTCACGTCTATGTCGACCAGTAGCCTCGATTTCGACCTTGGTGCTCGATGTCGACCTCGGCTGTCGATGTTCTCTGCAACAGAAGACCTGCAGAGACAAAAACAAGTGGTCGATATCGACTGGTGGGGGTCGATATCGATGTTAGTCCACGAAATCGACTGGCTCAGAAGACTGCCAGTCGATTCAGAAGGGTCGATATCGATGTCTGGTGTCGATATCGATGTCAGCAAAACTCCGCAGCGATGTTCGTCGTCGACTCAGAAAACTGTCGTCGAACTCAGCGGTCGATATCGACGTCTGGGGTCGATATCGATGTCTCCCTGCAGTGGGTTAGTTGTTTGTCGGCAAAGAAAGGGCCGAAGACTTTAGGAGTGGAGAGAGAAGCAATGAATAGAAATAAAGCAGGGGTTTTAGTGTGTATAAACTATGTAAAAGCAACTCCTAGGATTAGGGTTTACCACAACGTTAACCAATGCATGCAAATGAGATAAATAAGACGGACAATTGCGCTATTTCACCCGAGGGACAAGCTTTCGCCGTACACCAACTCTTAGGATTACTCTTTCAAATAAACCTAATTGTCTCTACCAATTTTATGTTTATAACTCAAGTTGTTAGCATGAATCCCTTTTCTTTCGATTAGGACTAAACATAGAATCGTAGGGGGAGAGATAGACACAACGATATCAACATCAAATACTTACCTCAAACGCGCATGGCTAACGTCGGGCTCACCCCGACCCTAAGAGCTTTGGGGAACTACTCGCTTCTCATCATGGGATTCATCGTCAATTGAAAGGAAGAAACTTGCATTAAAATAAACTCCGAAGCTTTACAACTTAACGTCAACTTTCGCAAACGTCAATCCCTAAAACTTCTCTCTAACTCTAACTCTATTGTCTTGGGTTGTTCGATGATTGTATGCTTGGATCCCCTAACAAATCAGCCCTAGGGCTTTATTTATAGGCTACTAATCCTCGCTATCCAAGGATTGTAACTCCTATCTAAACTAATAACTCTATCCGAACAATTAGGATAGGTCTTTTATTTTGATAAAACTTAAAGGAACTTAAAGGTAAAAGATAAATAATCTTCAGCTGCCATCTATCTTGAAAGTGTGAGATAATTTCGTGCCTCCTTGAAGATATAGTTCCAATCCGCATTCGAAATCGAGTCTATCTTCTGTCGAGATAAGGGGTCGATATCGACACCAGAGGTCGATATCGAGGTCTCTGTTCCTGCTCGACTTGTTCAGCTCTGGTCGATTTCTATGTTGAGGTCGATATGGGGGTCGATATCGACACTGGGGGTCGATATCTGGGTCTAAGGTCGATATCTACCTCTTCTCAGCTTCACTTGATTTCTATGTTGAGGTCGATATCTATGTTGAAGGTCGATATCTACCTCAGAGGTCGATATCTGGGTCTAGGGTCGATATCTACCTCTGCTCAGCTTCACTTGGCTTCTTCGTTTTGACTCCGTTTTCGCTCGAATTCCTGCATGGTTAGCTCAAAACTTGTGTAGACTCTATTTCTTGCATTTTAGCCCATTCTTACACAAGTTTATATTCTTTTGACCCTTCTCTTTGGAAATCGAATGAAATATGAAGTCAAAAGATGCAATAAACAACGGTACAAATGTGTACATCAAAACACCCCATACTTAGACTTGCTTGTCCTCAAGCAATAACCAAGCAATAACCAACACCTACAACACATCCTTCAAGTCTTCGCCTTTGTCAAAAGCAACATCATAAGCGGTAGCAAAGCAAAGCAAGTGAATTTAACGTCATAGCACATATTTCGGCGATCCATAGGCATATGCAATTTTAATCCAACCTCACAGGGATAATGTGTTTGCACTCAACTCTCATGTGTTTAGGCTATGAAGATCACTCTCAACTCATTTCCATATACAATCTCATAAACATTGCAATTTATAAAAATCCACTTCGCAACCAATTATGAAAATGCAATAAGAATCATCAGGAGGACTTTCGCTCAATGGAAGACTTCATAGAAGACTCCATTCGGCGGGGTTGTAATGGGGCTTGGTGTGAAATAAAAGGTATGGAATTATTTGGCTATGTGGTGCTTTTCAAATTCGGGAATCAAGACTCCTAAATCTCAACACTCGCATTACCCAAACCATAACTCTTCAATATAATGCTCTTAAAGATGCATTCCATCAACCCTTCTTTCAAGTTCTAATACACCTCTCAAAAGTATAACATTCGTATGAATAAAAACTTAAGGATTTTGGCTCATGCACTTTATATATATACATATATTTTTTTTTTCGGATTTTTTTTTTTTTCGAATTGAAATAACTATGTGCATTTATATGGTGAGCCAAAACATCCTTTTACAAGATATGACAAAATGTAAATATGTACCATCCTATAATTTCCTTGCTTACAACTAGACATTGTGCTCTATTCTTTCCACAAGGCATTAGTCCAACCAATCTAAGTCTCAATTCCCAAATGGGGGTCAGGCTCAATTCGGCTAGGGATAATTTTGTGGAGTTTGCAATTCAGGCTCAGGCTAATGTTCTGGCTTCAAGCAGGGATAATGCAGGGTAGGTAAAGAGAGGATAAAATTGGCTTAAAAGATGCCTCCATCATTTAATTCTCGTAAACATAAACATATATGCATTGGTTTTGAATAACTATCACAACATTTAGAGATGCATAGGAAGAGTAAATTCACTCAAGAAAGCGGAGGGATTTTTGATGTTCTCCCTATAGGCCAAAATTCTCACAAGGACAATTTTTGTTGGATTTGCTTTTTAGCCTAGGATCATATGTGCTCAATTTCATCACAAGTTCACAATCTACATAAAAAATTTAAAGACTTAGGCAAAACCATCCAAATATGCCATAGGGTTTACATGATCAAGTCAGCTATTGAGTTTTCATCATAGGACATCTAAGTAGGGATTAAAGAAAAATAAACTTTAAATAAACATGCATTTTTTGGATTTTTGACATTTTTTTTTATTTTTTTGGATTTTTGACATTTTATGGAATCATTGACATTTTATAAAAGTAAAACTAAAAACAAAAATTTAAACATGAATGCAATGCGAAGAAGAAACCAAGTTATGACCATAAGACATGTCTTTCCCCCACCCCATACTTAAAATATACAGTGTCCTCACTGTATGAAAAAGAAGAACAAGGGTAGAGAGAGACTTACAGCGGATTCAGGTTGATTTCAGGTTTGGTCGATGCCAGAAGTCGATATCGAGGTCAGTGGTCGATGTCGACTGCATCTGTCGAAGTCGAGGAAGAAGATGAAGACAAGGGCTGCCTGATTGGGGTCGATATCGAGTACTATGGTCGATATCGACCTCTCTTTTTCGCTCCTGAGTCCTCGATGTCGACTCCAGGAGATGGCTTGACCCCGGGGGGGTCGATTTCGACTGCCTCTACAGAAGCTTATTTTCCTCTTCGGCGTTCCTTTTGCTTGATAACCTGAAATCTTGTTAGAAATATAGATAAAGCACGAATTATCTCAGTTTTAAAAGTTCAAGACAGCCAAAACTTAAGTCCTAAAAACCATCCATGCGAAATTTAAATGTTTTATGTACATGCTCTAGATTTTTGAGTCGCTAGGCCGACTTCTCCGTCAATTCTTCATGACCCTTTTATGTAGGGACCCTTTGAGCTTGAGCCTTCTCCTGGGTCATCTAGGTCCTTTTGGTAGTATCTAAGTTCGGCGACCAAGGCTTCTTCATCGTTAGGTTCTTCTTTGGGCGTTTTTCTTCTCTTTCTTGACCTAACTTTAGCAATATAGGCAAACCATGGAGCTTTGACCCTCTCTTTAGTAGAACTATCAATAATTGGTTTAATTGATTCATCAATAATGGACGGAGGAGGGTTAAGATTCATACCTGGGCTTACCTGTTTGGGCCCGAAACAGAAATCTTCGGGCTGAGGGGTGGTCGATTTCGACCAAGAAAGGTCGATTTCGAGTGCTGGGGTCGATATCGATATGTGGGGGTCGATATCGACCTCTGTGACCCCATACTTAAGCTCCTGGCAGTGATCTGGCATACTCGATTTCGACCAAGGGGGGTCGATTTCGATGCTTTTAGTCGATATCGACTGGTTCCAGTCGATGTCGACCCTGCTTGCTGTTTCCGTCCTCGCCAACAAGAATTTTCTAAGCTTTTCTTTGGCCGGCGAGAGGACTACTTGCTCCAGGTGCTTTGTTTCGCTCATGGTTGGGTTGAAAGAGAATTCTATCACTTCGTTCCCTATAGTAAAGGTTAGTAATCCTCGACGTACATTGATATTGGCATCTGCAGTAGCTAAGAAAGGCCTACCAAGTATAATAGGTACTACAGGATCTTCAGGCATCTCCAATACAATGAAATCAGTAGGTACAAAGAACTTACCTACCTTTACCGGAACGTCATCAACTATACCTGTGGGTCTGACGAATGAGTTGTCTGCCATATAAAGTTTCATGTCCACAGGTTCAAGTGCGCCAATGTTCACCTTTTGCCATATAGAAAGAGGCATGAGACTTACACTTGCCCCTAGGTCACATAGGGCTTTATAGCGATGTTGGCCAAGTCCCACGGTGATTGCAAACTTCCCTGGATCACTCTTCTTCTCAGGGAAGTCCATCTTTGAGCACTCCTCTGCGATCTCTGCCATGGACCTCTTCTTGCTCAGGATGTCTTTGAGGAATCGCACATAGGCAGGCATCTCGCTTAGGGCTTCTGTAAGAGGGATAGTAACGTTGAGTCCTTGAAGTATCTTTATGAAGCGCCTAAACTTGCCTTTGGTGGGATCCTCCAATGCTTTGGAAGGGAATGGCAACGTCTTCTTTGGAGTAGGGGCCAAAACGGAGGTTGGAGGGGCCTGCTGGACATCGATGTCGACTAGGCTCTGGTCGATATCGACTGGAATGGTCGATTTCGACCTCTGTTGTGGCTCTGATGGCTCTGCAGTGTCATCGACGTCGACCAGGGGGTCGACATGGGGGTCGATTTCGACCTCTGGGTCGACATCGACTGGTCTGTCGACGTCGACTGGGTCTGCTGCTTTCTCCTTCGTTTCCGTCCGTGGCTTTTGTACTTTGGTGCCACTCCTTAATTGTATGGCTGCGACATGGCCCGTCCCGGATTGTCCCTTAGGATTTGTGGTGGGTTGCCCAGGGAGTGTTCCGGACGGCCTAGGGATTTGTGCCGCCAATTGACCCAGTTGGGTCTCTACGTTCTTCTTCCAAATATCCATCTCCCCAATCCTTGTGGTAAGGTGATTGAGTTGAGAGTGGATAGCATGGTTGGATTGATCATTCTTAGCTTGGTTCCGCCTTATCTCGTCCAACACAAGTTGAAGATCATCCTTCTTTTGGTCTCTCTCCGGGTGCCCAGGAGCTCTATAAGGCGGAGGGTCCCTAGGGTTAACCTGGTTCCTTTGTAGTTGAATGAACCTTTGGTCTCCCCAATATTGGTGATTGGGACCCCTCATGTAGCGCGCCTCTTGGTGAGTTTCCGCTAGGTGTACTTGTTCGGCATGTGGGCACTCGATGGTGGTGTGCCGCTGCGATCCGCATTCGATGCAATCTTGGTTCGCTGAAAGGAACCTCACTTGCTTTTGGAGCTTTCTAAGTTGATCTCTATGGAATTGCTCCTTCACATCCGGATCGATTACATTGGAGGGTTCATATAAGGGCATAGATGGGGCAGGCCTCGACGATGATGATGTGTCGGAAGCCTCAGGAGTCCCATATGTATTGTCAAATTCCACCAGCCTTTCAATGGTTTCCCAAGCCTCTTGGGGAGCGAGTTCAAGGTAGCCATAGGCGGTGTATGTGTTGATCCTCTCCTTCGTTGCAGCGTCAAGAGCATTGTAAATGATCTCCTGAATTACATATGGTGGTTGGCCATGCGTCGGGCATGATCGTAGAAGATCCTTGAACCTTTCCCAAACAGTCGCCAGAGCCTCACCAGGCTTTTGTTTGAAAGCCGTGATTTTCTGTCGGATCAACGCCGTCTTAGAAGGAGGGAAGAACTTGTTGAGAAACGCGTCCTTGACTTCATTCCAGGTGCGGAGCGATCTTGGGGCTAAGCTTTCCAACCACTGCAGTGCTTTACCTGTAAGAGACCAGCGAAAGGCTTTTAGTTGGACATACTCAAGACTTCGTCCATCAGCAATAGTATCACAAAGGTCTAAGAAGGTAGAAATATGTGCCATAGGGCACTCATTAGGTTTTCCTTCATATTGATGCCTTCTAATCTCAGTTAAGAAGTTAGGTTTTATTTCAAAATTAGAGGCAGGGATAAGAATTGCCGATTCAGGCACTGTGAGAGCGGGGTGCATATATTGCTTGGCATTCCTAGGGAGGGCATTGATTTGGGCTTCTATTTGCCTTCGGCCTTCCTCCTCCCTATCCGCACGCTCCTTAAGTGCCGCCTCTCTAGTCGTTAGGTCCTCAACCTGCTTCCTTAGTTGTTCAATAAGTTCTGCTTGGTTCGCGTTTTCCGCCATGATTCTTTGAGCTTGGGCCCTTAGATGGAAATAACGCTCAGGGTCGTCTACTCCTTCAAATTCAGGTGGGCGATCAGCGCGTCGCATACACCTGCAAGACCAAACTAGAAACAGACGTGAGATAGACTACTAGGGCGCGATTGATTGCCTCCCCGGCAACGGCGCCAATTTGTTGTTGCAGGAGGTTTGATATGTCAAGTAATTACAAATAATAAAGATGTAATAAATGTAATCCAACTCCTGGCCTAAGCAAATAATTACAAGACTTCCTCCCGTTGTAGTGGAAGGGTAGTCAGGATCGATCCACGAGGAGGCGTGTCAGCGGGATCCCAGTAGCCTTGGAAATCTCACGTCTATGTCGACCAGTAGCCTCGATTTCGACCTTGGTGCTCGATGTCGACCTCGGCTGTCGATGTTCTCTGCAACAGAAGACCTGCAGAGACAAAAACAAGTGGTCGATATCGATGTTAGTCCACGAAATCGACTGGCTCAGAAGACTGCCAGTCGATTCAGAAGGGTCGATATCGATGTCTGGTGTCGATATCGATGTCAGCAAAACTCCGCAGCGATGTTCGTCGTCGACTCAGAAAACTGTCGTCGAACTCAGCGGTCGATATCGACGTCTGGGGTCGATATCGATGTCTCCCTGCAGTGGGTTAGTTGTTTGTCGGCAAAGAAAGGGCCGAAGACTTTAGGAGTGGAGAGAGAAGCAATGAATAGAAATAAAGCAGGGGTTTTAGTGTGTATAAACTATGTAAAAGCAACTCCTAGGATTAGGGTTTACCACAACGTTAACCAATGCATGCAAATGAGATAAATAAGACGGACAATTGCGCTATTTCACCCGAGGGACAAGCTTTCGCCGTACACCAACTCTTAGGATTACTCTTTCAAATAAACCTAATTGTCTCTACCAATTTTATGTTTATAACTCAAGTTGTTAGCATGAATCCCTTTTCTTTCGATTAGGACTAAACATAGAATCGTAGGGGGAGAGATAGACACAACGATATCAACATCAAATACTTACCTCAAACGCGCATGGCTAACGTCGGGCTCACCCCGACCCTAAGAGCTTTGGGGAACTACTCGCTTCTCATCATGGGATTCATCGTCAATTGAAAGGAAGAAACTTGCATTAAAATAAACTCCGAAGCTTTACAACTTAACGTCAACTTTCGCAAACGTCAATCCCTAAAACTTCTCTCTAACTCTAACTCTATTGTCTTGGGTTGTTCGATGATTGTATGCTTGGATCCCCTAACAAATCAGCCCTAGGGCTTTATTTATAGGCTACTAATCCTCGCTATCCAAGGATTGTAACTCCTATCTAAACTAATAACTCTATCCGAACAATTAGGATAGGTCTTTTATTTTGATAAAACTTAAAGGAACTTAAAGGTAAAAGATAAATAATCTTCAGCTGCCATCTATCTTGAAAGTGTGAGATAATTTCGTGCCTCCTTGAAGATATAGTTCCAATCCGCATTCGAAATCGAGTCTATCTTCTGTCGAGATAAGGGGTCGATATCGACACCAGAGGTCGATATCGAGGTCTCTGTTCCTGCTCGACTTGTTCAGCTCTGGTCGATTTCTATGTTGAGGTCGATATGGGGGTCGATATCGACACTGGGGGTCGATATCGACACTGGGGGTCGATATCTGGGTCTAAGGTCGATATCTACCTCTTCTCAGCTTCACTTGATGTCTATGTTGAGGTCGATATCTATGTTGAAGGTCGATATCTACCTCAGAGGTCGATATCTGGGTCTAGGGTCGATATCTACCTCTGCTCAGCTTCACTTGGCTTCTTCGTTTTGACTCCGTTTTCGCTCGAATTCCTGCATGGTTAGCTCAAAACTTGTGTAGACTCTATTTCTTGCATTTTAGCCCATTCTTACACAAGTTTATATTCTTTTGACCCTTTTCTTTGGAAATCGAATGAAATATGAAGTCAAAAGATGCAATAAACAACGGTACAAATGTGTACATCAAATACCCAGCTCATTCCCACACCAATTTTCTGAAAATTTCATTTCAATTGAAACCCAACCCTATTTTCTCCCATTTCCATTTGTAAACCCACACATCTTCCTCCTACCCTCTCTCCTCCTCGTTCATTTTGCGCAGCCACCTCCATAACCACAGATGCCACAACCGTCACCTCCTCCTATTGATTTCAAAACCACTCAAACACCCTTGTTCTCGAGAGCCTCTGTCACCTTCCCCCACCACCACGGACGCCACCCACACCCCGGAGCCACCGGCAGGAGCCGACGCTTTCTTCCTCCTTCCTTCCTCTGTTCTTCCTCTATCTCGGTGGCCAATCTTGATCGATTTCGATTCCGACAGAGCTGACCGCCGACGCCGAGCCCATCTTCCCCTGTTTTGGGTTCGAACGCTCAGGCCGAGAATCCTATCCCCACACCTCCAAAGAGCTTGAACGACCTCTGACGAAGCCCGAAGTATCTCCGGCGGCCCAACGACCTTGAAACCCTCGGTGAGCATTCATCAGTCTCTTCCTTTCGGTATTATTTCGATTCTTTCCTTAAGTTGTTCGGGCGAGTGAGGCCGAGCGAGGGCGGCCATGGGAGAGAACCATGAGCGGCGAAGAGAGTACTGAGCGGGGGAGCGGAGCGCTGGTTGAGGACTGGGTTCGACCGGAGGTGGGAGGCGTGAGCGAGCAGAGGCGAGGGAGGCAGGGGAAGAAGAAGAAGAAGCGGGTTTGGGTATTGGGCCTAATTTTCCGGGTGGGCTGGGATCCGGATTTTACTCTTCCGGGTATACCATTTTCAATCCGGATCCCCTCCTCTTTTCTTTTATAAGATCCGGGTTGGGTTCTCTTCATTTCTTCTGGGTTGGGCCTCAGCTCTCGGATCCGGACTCGGGTTAGGGCTTTAGGGTTGGGCTGGATTTTATTTATGAATTGGTTATATAAATATTGGGTTATATATATATGGGGTTGTTATTTTTATTTATTATTTCGGTAGTGTTTATATATATATATATATATATATATATATATATATATATATATATATATATATATATATATATATGTGTGTGTGTGTGTGTGTGTGTGTGTGTATATGTTATATGTTATTATATTTTTTTCTGATTTTGGAAAATGATTATATATTTATATATTCTGAAATATTTTAATATATTTAAAAGGTTTTAAAAGTAATAATAATTGATATTGGGTTATGTATACATTTATGGATTGTTTGAGATTTTATGGATAACAAGTGTTGAATTATTTGAATATTATTATTTTGGGATTTTTATAATATTCTGGAAATTAATCTTTATATATTGTTTATATATTGTTTTAAAAGGGTATTAATTGGATTATTTGATTGATGCATTTTATGAGGATTTAACTATGTGAATTAGGAATTTTTAAAGTGAATTGTTGGTTTTGATTTATAAATATGAGGAGTTATGAGGATTTAAATATGACTTTTGGAAATTGATTTTAAGGCCCAAGTGTTTAATATCGGGATTTGGATGAGCGATTCCAAAAGAATTGCTTGATTTTCTAAGTTGAGTTTTGAGAGATTGTTTTGAAAACGAGTTGATGAGATGCGATGAACATGGAATAATCTGAAATGGGATTTGAGACGAGATATGAATGATAGTTAGGGGCACCTTGTGTGAAATAGGTAGACTTATGCATTTATATGTTATTAGGTGTTTGTGAATGTTGGACGTTGCTTGCTATCGGTGATTCATTTCTTGGATTCTGCTCTGCCTTGTTCTCTGTTGTTCGGCTTATTCAGGTAAGTTCCTTTATGGGCTTACTCAGATTCGAAAGAGATTACCGGCTTGTGAACGTATGACATACTAGGTGTTGCATAAGCATTAAAGCATGCCATGTAGTATCATGCTAGGTTGCACTTGTGATTGAGCATTCTATTTCTTTACGCGTATGAAACAGAACGGCCGTTATCTGTGATAGTCCTAGAGTCTTTGCTAGGGTCATAGGGTAGCCCAGCCCCATCGGGTGCCCTGAGTCTATCGAGTCGATATGAGCATGATGATAGCCCAGCACCATCGGGCATTTTTTTAATTTATGTTATGATGATGAGATATGATATGATATGCTATAGCATCGAACTGGCCAGTCTCTGCACTAACGGGAAGGGGTGCAGAGGTAGGAGAGGGACATGCCACTTGGCATTCTGTGGGCGCCTTTACAGTTCTTTTCCGCATATTATGATTTAGGATCATGTTAGTGTGATTTAATTTCCGCACCTGCATCATCCTTATTATTAGCGTATGTGTATGTTCGCTTGCGGAACAGGGTGTGTTGGGGCCTCGGTCTGATCCCGCTCGCACCAATTGTTTTTAGGTATGATTGCTCCCTGTTTATATGGCGTGGGAAAGTCCCCCGGCGATTGCAAAGAAATCTGTCTAACCCCGCTAATCTGGCCATACGACTTTAGAATTATGTTTTGGTTTTGACCTGGCTTTGCCGTGGCTTTTGTATCTAAATCGTATTTCCGCTTTACTTTCGTTTAAACTGAAATTATGAAACTTCGACTGATTAGAGGTTTGAAACCTCGACCCGTACCTGAATTGCAACATCCGAACGAAGGTATCCGACCTTCGAAACGTATCCCGGATATTTATATCCGGGCCGTTACATCATATGTAAATCTAAAGAGCAACTAAGTAAATGGCGAGCCAATGCTCTATCACAACAAGGACGTGCAATCCTCATTAATGCAAACTTATCGGCCAAACCGTTGTATACAATGCAGAATTTTTTTGTTACCCTCATCAATACATAAAGAGCTTGACCAGATTAACAGAATGTTCTTTTGGAATAAAGATCTACAACACCGCCCGCTTATTAGTTGGGATAATATTTGCAGACCGAAAAAATATGGGGGAATTGGGCTTAGGAAATCGAAAGAGATGAATGAAGCCCTTCAAATGAAACTACTTTGGAAAATATTGGCCGAACCAGATAATGTCTGGGTGTCTCTCATTAAACACAAGTATCTTCGTTTAGCTAACATCTTTGAATATGTGAAAAGTGGAGATTCTTCATGGCATTGGGCCAAACTGACAACTCTTATAGATAAATTTAAGACTGGCCTTATTTGGTCAGTAGGAAATGGTTCATCTATCAAATTTCGGACGGATAATTGGATTACAACAAGCTCTCTGCTTTCTAGGGATGATTGCCCCCAATTTAACAACATAGAAGAAACCGTCAGTGACTATATTTTAGGTGGTAGATGGTGGACGGGGTCCGCACCTGCATCATCCTTATTATTAGCGTATGTGTATGTTCGCTTACGGGACAGGGTGTGTTGGGGCCTCGGTCTGATCCCGCTCGCACCAATTGTTTTTAGGTATGATTGCTCCCTGTTTATATGGCGTGGGAAAGTCCCCCGGCGATTGCAAAGAAATCTGTCTAACCTCGCTAATCTGGCCATACGACTTTAGAATTATGTTTTGGTTTTGACCCGGCTTTGCCGTGGCTTTTGTATCTAAATCGTATTTCCGCTTTACTTTAGTTTAAACTGAAATTATGAAACTTCGACTGATTAGAGGTTTGAAACCTCGACCCGTACCTGAATTGCAACATCCGAATGAAGGTATCCGACCTTCGAAACGTATCCCGGATATTTATATCCGGGCCGTTGCAAAGTTGGTATCAGAGCGAGGTTGTGCAATTCGGGTACGCAAGGGTCGAGTGTATGTTTTGGAAAACCGCCCATGAATTTCAAAAGATTTGAAAGTGTTTTAAAGGGGCAAAATGAGCTTAATATGCCTAACTCAATTGGACTAAATATGAACTTGGATTATGATAAAAGTGGAGAACCAACTAATAAGGGATCGAGTGGGTAGAAACGGCGATAGACCATCCCGATTGGATGTAGTCGGAAACGGGTAGGCGAAATATTAGCTTGTTCCTTACAGATGGGTCGGGAGGACTCCAAGGAGATCATTGTAATTGTCATTAACTGATTCTATGATTGAGTGCTTGATATGCTAAAGATTTGATTGTTATGTTCTAACTATTGAATGAATATTGATGATCTGTGAACGAGATAGCGGGAGTATCCTTATTTCCCTATGATTAAGCTCAGCTTTTGTGGAACTGCCCCTTTCCTTATGAACCCTTTTGACAATTCAATCGAGTCCTCCCTTTGAACATCGGTCTTCCACGGGAATTGGGTTGGTGAACACGTGGTGTCGGGAATCATGATTGAATATAAAGGTTGTCTGAGAGAGTATTGGAAGACGGTCCTTGATGAAATTCCGTGTTAGAGAGTGAGATGTTTACGAGGTTGTCCTTATCAATTCTTATGACGATTCATTAGTGTCTTCTTACCACGAAAAGTCGTATCCAAGTCTCACGGGAAAGATGGGTGATGAGTCAGTTAGGGGGAGTCAATGTTGCCCTTATGGACCCCTATCGGGTTATCTTGATTGCCCTGTTCATGATTGTGTGATTCTATATGCACTACTCCTTGACCTACAATTGATCCTTAGTGTGAATTTGTGCTTATGTGCTTTGATGCTCATGATGACCATTGTATAGGTTCGAACTACATTTATTATGTCCATATCATCCCGACATGATCTACTTAGTATATTGCATTGTCCTACTAGAGCACGAATAAATATGTCATATGCTAGGATGTCGTCTAATTGATGTCCTTCCTGTGAATAGGTTCATGATAGTGTGATCAACTCTTCTTGGTATGAATTCTTTTAAATGATCTCCTTAACATGCTGGACGATGACGTGTCGATGTTCCTTATTCATTCTGTGACAAGAATCTATAGCATGCCCACCTATTATGTGATTAACTGTTGTTGACTATTCTAGTAACTGCTATGCGTTAATTGTGCTAAGTGAGAATATGGTAGTGTGAACGAGTCTTGATAAATACATGTTCTATCCTAGTATACATCAATTTGAACTCATGTCCTCATATTCTAGCCATGCTGCTTAGACTTGCTCTATACCTCGTTGCGTTTTCCTCTCGTGCCACTATGTCGTTGAGATGTGATTGAATGAACTCTTGCATACCGTCGTATTAACCAGTCAAGCGCATGTATGTACCATATGTTATATTGAACCACTAGTAACATGTTGGGCCCTTGGTTGTGACTTGTGCGAATTCTACTTTGCCTACGTTATTGTTGATTCACTCTTGAACTAGGTACCTGATAGTGTGGCTCTTTCCTCTTTCTGTTCTCTTAATATGTTTCACTCATCCTGATTAGCTTAATGTTGAGTTCTATGATTGACTAGCTTTCCGTGATGGTCGAACCTAGCATGCTTACATGGTTAAGATGTCTATTACTCTATGATGGCTCCTCGTGCTTGCATGAACCTATGACTTGACACCTCGCATGATCACGCACCACCCTATATCCTGATTTTGCATATACATGACGCATGAATACAGGAATAAATCTGGTCGAATCACTTTAGTTGTACTCCTGTTCGATGTGTGTTATTAGTATCATGTAAGACTTATGATTTCCAATATGACCCGCTAAATGATCATGTGTTGTACTTGTTCTATGATGTGACAACTATTGTACCATATATGTACTCTATGATGGTTCGTTCTTAGCATGATTATAATCTAGTACCCATGATGTCCTTCTTGTTACTTTTGATGATGCCTCCTGTTTCGTAAATATTATGTTGAACTCCTCTAAATGACTCTTGACTATGCTTGTATCACATTATGTATCGCTAGCATCATGTAGAACCCATGCTCTCTAAATGTATCTCGTCATATGATTCCGTGCCATGCTTGACCTAATATGTAGTCATTGCTGTTAGATGTGATAGTTACTATGCTGCTTTTATGTGTCCTTGTATGACACGTCATCTGATTATTATAATATACCTTGCCATAATATATTTGGACTCATTTGTTGATGTGTATACCATGCTCTTACATTGATCATATGCATAATGCTCGTTATCTTCACTAAATTCCGCATGACTTCGAATCATATATGATCCTTGTTGGTTTCGTCTATCTTGCTCGAAGCTGCTAGGCGTATCTGCTTCCATGGAATACTAGAATGTTAGCTCATTTCATCAGCATCGGACTTGATTGTGTCTTTGATATGAATACGAATGTTGCCCCATGATAGGTACATGTTAGTGTGGATTAATGTGAAGGATATGCTCTATGATGAATTTGTGCTTGTTGTCACCATTGTAACCTAATGGACTTCCATAGAGGCATGGTTACTATTCTCGGGTCGGAGTCTTATCTCTAGTCGTGTCATCCGTAGATTTAGTCCATTTTGTCTCCGAGAGAAACATTGGGTCGTCCGCTCTTATCACTCCCCTATCTCCGCTAACTTAAACTCCTACGCGTTACCTTGGATGAGCGACCGCATGGAAAAAGGGATCAGGAAGACGAATAGCGATAGAGCAGCGCAGCGGAAGCGTGGGCCCATAACCCACGGGCCTCAGGATCGATAATGTCGACGGAACAAGCTCGCTTTGAGGATTACGATTGTTGAGCACGATATGACTTGCAGGTGGGAGCGTCCTCTATTCGAATTGCTAACCCTTTCTGAGCTTGTTGATGATGATATTGCACTGACTTGATGTTGAAAGCTACTTGTTGATGTGATGATATGATTCGATGCCTTACAGTCCTAATGTGCCATGATGACTTGATGTGATGCTATTTTGAGTTGCTAAGCATGATCTAAATTCCTTTCCTATATAGTATGAACTACAAATGCCGAGAATCTGAACTGGTTATTAGCTAAGATTATGATGAAACTTGCTAGTTTGAATTGACTTTATTCATATATGGTGTTATGTGATAATTTCGAGCATGACGGTAAATTGAGACTTTTGATACTTGTTGCAATGCTTAATGATGCTAGTTGATATGATGTAGTCCTTATGTGCAATAATGTCCATGATTGCTTCTTCTTTGAACATGTGAGTGAGGTCATTTTGGTTGAGCGGTCAGAGAGTGGAGAAAGGTTTTGAGGGATTAGAATGATCGACGATGGTAAGGGAAAGTTGCAGAAGAGGGGTGTTGACTTAGGTTGGACCGAGTGGGTTCGGGAATTATAAGAGGTAATGCTTGATGCTTTTGGATGAGCTCCTAGGTGAATCTCGGATAAGAGTATGGTTAGGAATAGGTCGGCTAGGCGGTGATCGATGAATTTTACTAGAGGATGTGCGGTTAGCAGGGCATGATGCTTGTGAAATCTTGGGAAGTGTGGAAGTGTAAGAAATGGCTTTTAAAAGTATGAAGGATATAGTATGAGAGGGCCCTTGACTGTGAGGTTAGAGATAGTAGTGGATTCTTAGAGGTGGATTGCTAGTGAGAGTTCTTGGTGGAATGAGGGGCGAGATTAGGGTATTGAAATAAATTAGGACTTCTTTTGAGGATGCTACCTGAGCTAATGTTGGTCAGTCTAGATGAGGCTGGTTTTGATGTAGGAATTAAAATCGAGCGAGCGGGGTTTGCGTTTATTTTGCCTGGTGGTGATGTGAAAGCTTTCTTGATTATGTGTTTTATTAAAATGAACTGGCATGATGTTAGATAGCGACCATGATAAACCTGATATGACCTGATATTACATGTTGATATGCAATATTGAAATCCAGTTGGCAGTAACAAGTATGATCATGATATAATGATACCTTGCTATCCTACTATGTTGTTCTAGAAGCATGTTATGATGTGTTGTATGAATCATAAGATGATGATATGTTGCTATGTGAGAGCATGATGTTATATTATGATCAGGAGATGTTAAATGATGAATATTGACTTGGAGCATGAATATGACTTGTATATATATGAGATAATGGTGTGTGCTTGACCTTTCCCCTTTGCTGAATCTTAATAACCTGATCTTGTTGTGTTGATATGTTGACAATGAGTTTTAGTTCATTGATTCTGTGATGAGAGATACTTTTATGACTTCTGGTGTGATGTTGAGACGTTGTTATGATTTTGTTATATCGTTGAGATGCATATTACGACCTTTAGTATGATATGGAGATGTTGATGTGACCTTGTGGTACTAATCTGGTATATGTTGAGACTTGTTGGGCGATGCGTTGATTGGAGATTAGATGGTTATACAGTTATGCATTTCTTATGGCTTATGCATCTTGCTTGAATTGAGACTGATAGATTGATTCGATTCTGGAAACTAGGAAGAGAATATGGGATTAGCCCTTAGAGGTGGATGATTCCACCTCCTACCTTCTGAATTCGATTGATTGGTTGTGTGAAGCTGATTTGGTTTTTGGAAGAGTTGGACGAAATCTTGATTTGAGAGGATTTGATTTGTTTTTGGTGTAAGTTGCTTGATTAAAAATTGAATTTGAAGATTTTGAGCGGTTTTAAAAATGGCCAACTTGGGGTTTTAAAGAAGTTGAGAGTTTCAATGATTTGTATGACAACCTTTCCATTTGCAAACGCTTTGAGAATTTATGAACTGGATTTACATCATGACGTCTCACGAAGTGGATACAAGCATTGTATAGGGGAGCTTATAGATTGCTTGCTAAGACCTAGTCGGACGCTATAATGCTTTTAGAGTTGTGGTACCTCCAAAAAGTCGAAGCGAGGATGTGATAGGGGCGCTTATTACACACTTGACTAGACCAATTGGAGATGTCACGACTGTGACCAGGATGTTGTGAGAATCCCGGAAGACGCAACCGAGATGATTGCAAGATTCTTGAACATGGTCCTCGGACTCACCGATTTCGAACTTCTTCCCATCGCTTTAAAATTATTTTAGTCTCGGGGACGAGACTTGTTTTTAGAGGTGGATAAATGTAAAGACTGAATTTATTCTATATTATTATATTATTATATTTGAGTAAATAAATTATTATTTTATTCAATCGGTAGGAATGTGAGGAAACCTGTCCTCGAGCGTAAATTTTGACTTTAAAAAAATCATTCCGGCATCGTTTCAAGAATTTAGATAATAGCAGATTTAATTCCGCCTTCGAGCTCCGAGTTTTGATAAAATTATTTAATTCCGTTATCTTGAATTTAGTAATTGAAATTTTGATTAAATTTGACTTAGTCGGGATTCTATCGGGTGAGCGGGTTTCGAATCTTTTCCGCTAATTTGAATTTTTTTCTAGTAGACCAATTTCTTTTTTTTTTTCTTTTTCTTTTCTTTTCTTTCCATTTTCTTCCCCCTCTCTCTCTCTCTCCCTCTCTCTCTCTCTCCCTCCTCGGATTCTTGTGGGAGCTGGTCCCCCTCCTTGGCTTCTTCTCCCCCTGCAATACCCAGCTCATTCCCACACCAATTTTCTGAAAATTTTATTTCAATTGAAACCCAACCCTATTCTCTCCCATTTCCATTTGTAAACCCACACATCTTCCTCCTACCCTCTCTCCTCCTCGTTCATTTTGCGCAGCCACCTCCATAACCACAGATGCCACAACCGTCACCTCCTCCCATTGATTTCAAAACCACTCAAACACCCTTGTTCTCGAGAGCCTCTGTCACCTTCCCCCACCACCACGGACGCCACCCACACCCCGGAGCCACCGGCAGGAGCCGACGCTTTCTTCCTCCTTCCTTCCCCTGTTCTTCCTCTATCTCGGTGGCCAATCTTGATCGATTTCGATTCCGACAGAGCTGACCGCCGACGCCGAGCCCATCTTCCCCTGTTTTGGGTTCGAACGCTCAGGCCGAGAATCGCAGCCCCACACCTCCAAAGAGCTTGAACGACCTCCGACGAAGCCCGAAGTATCTCCGGCGGCCCAACGACCTTGAAACCCTCGGTGATGATTCATCAGTCTCTTCCTTTAGGTATTACTTCGATTCTTTCCTTGAGTTGTTCGGGCGAGTGAGGCCAAGCGAGGGCGGCCATGGGAGAGAACCGTGAGCGGCGAAGAGAGTACTGAGCGGGGGAGTGGAGCGCTGGTTGAGGAATGGGTTCGACCGGAGGTGGGACGCGTGAGTGAGCAGAGGCGAGGGAGGCAGGGGAAGAAGAAGAAGAAGCGGGTTTGGGTATTGGGCCTAATTTTCCGGGTGGGCTGGGATCCGGATTTTACTCTTCCGGGTATACCATTTTCAATCCGGATCCCCTCCTCTTTTCTTTTATAAGATCCGGGTTGGGTTCTCTTCATTTCTTCTGGGTTGGGCCTCAGCTCTCGGATCCGGACTCGGGTTAGGGCTTTAGGGTTGGGTTGGATTTTATTTCTGAATTGGTTATATAAATATTGGGTTATATATATATGGGGTTGTTGTTTTTATTTATTATTTCGGTAGTGTTTATATATATATATGTGTATATGTTATATGTTATTATTTTTTTTTTCTGATTTTGGAAAATGATTATATATTTATATATTCTGAAATATTTTAATATATTTAAAAGGTTTTAAAAGTAATAATAATTGATATTGGGTTATGTATACATTTATGGATTGTTTGAGATTTTATGGATAACAAGTGTTGAATTATTTGAATATTATTATTTTGGGATTTTTATAATATTCTGGAAATTAATCTTTATATATTGTTTATATATTGTTTTAAAAGGGTATTAATTGGATTATTTGATTGATGCATTTTATGAGGATTTAACTATGTGAATTAGGAATTTTTAAAGTGAATTGTTGGTTTTGATTTATAAATATGAGGAGTTATGAGGATTTAAATATGACTTTTGGAAATTGATTTTAAGGCCCAAGTGTTTAATATCGGGATTTGGATGAGCGATTCCAAAAGAATTGCTTGATTTTCTAAGTTGTGTTTTGAGAGATTGTTTTGAAAACGAGTTGATGAGATGCGATGAACATGGAATAATCTGAAATGGGATTTGAGACGAGATATGAATGATAGTTAGGGGCACCTTGTGTGAAATAGGTAGACTTATGCATTTATATGTTATTAGGTGTTTGTGAATGTTGGACGTTGCTTGCTATCGGTGATTCATTTCTTGGATTCTACTCTGCCTTGTTCTCTGTTGTTCGGCTTATTCAGGTAAGTTCCTTTATGGGCTTACTCAGATTCGAAAGAGATTACCGGCTTGTGAACGTATGACATACTAGGTGTTGCATAAGCATTAAAGCATGCCATGTAGTATCATGCTAGGTTGCACCTGTGATTGAGCATTCTATTTCTTTACGCGTATGAAACAGAACGGCCGTTATCTGTGATAGTCCTAGAGTCTCTGCTAGGGTCATAGGGTAGCCCAGCCCCATCGGGTGCCCTGAGTCTATCGAGTCGATATGAGCATGATGATAGCCCAGCACCATCGGGCATTTTTTTAATTTATGTTATGATGATGAGATATGATATGATATGCTATAGCATCGAACTGGCCAGTCTCTGCACTAACGGGAAGGGGTGCAGAGGTAGGAGAGGGACATGCCACTTGGCATTCTGTGGGCGCCTTTACAGTTCTTTTCCGCATATTATGATTTAGGATCATGTTAGTGTGATTTAATTTCCGCACCTGCATCATCCTTATTATTAGCGTATGTGTATGTTCGCTTGCGGGACAGGGTGTGTTGGGGCCTCGGTCTGATCCCGCTCGCACCAATTGTTTTTAGGTATGATTGCTCCCTGTTTATATGGCGTGGGAAAGTCCCCCGGCGATTGCAAAGAAATCTGTCTAACCCCGCTAATCTGGCCATACGACTTTAGAATTATGTTTTGGTTTTGACCTGGCTTTGCCGTGGCTTTTGTATCTAAATCGTATTTCCGCTTTACTTTCGTTTAAACTGAAATTATGAAACTTCGACTGATTAGAGGTTTGAAACCTCGACCCGTACCTGAATTGCAACATCCGAATGAAGGTATCCGACCTTTGAAACGTATCCCGGATATTTATATCCGGGCCGTTACATCATATGTAAATCTAAAGAGCAACTAAGTAAATGGCGAGCCAATGCTCTATCACAACAAGGACGTGCAATCCTCATTAATGCAAACTTATCGGCCAAACCGTTGTATACAATGCAGAATTTTTTGTTACCCTCATCAATACATAAAGAGCTTGACCAGATTAACAGAATGTTCTTTTGGAATAAAGATCTACAACACCGCCCGCTTATTAGTTGGGATAATATTTGCAGACCGAAAAAATATGGGGGAATTGGGCTTAGGAAATCGAAAGAGATGAATGAAGCCCTTCAAATGAAACTACTTTGGAAAATATTGGCCGAACCAGATAATGTCTGGGTGTCTCTCATTAAACACAAGTATCTTCGTTTAGCTAACATCTTTGAATATGTGAAAAGTGGAGATTCTTCATGGCATTGGGCCAAACTGACAACTCTTATGGATAAATTTAAGACTGGCCTTATTTGGTCAGTAGGAAATGGTTCATCTATCAAATTTCGGACGGATAATTGGATTACAACAAGCTCTCTGCTTTCTAGGGATGATTGCCCCCAATTTAACAACATAGAAGCTCTCTGGTGGACGGAAAAACTCAGCAATACATTACCAAATGACGTAGTCAAAGAAATCCTGGACATTCCACTTCCCGTTTCCCCCTTTGAGGATCGCTTATACTGGTGGCCTGATAGGGCTGGTTGGTTCACCACGTCAAGCGCATATAAGCTAATCACATCTCAATCCTCACTGAGCATAGACAATAACGCCTGGATATGGAATTTGGATAGTCCGCCTAAGATCAAAAATTTTCTATGGAAAGTTTGTCAGAATGACATCCCTACTGCCTCTAGGCTAGCTCAACGTGGGACTTTTGTACCTTCCACCTGTCAACTGTGCAACTGTGCAGTTGAAGATGACGTTCACTTCTTACTAGAATGCCCATATGTGCGCCCTCTCTTTCGCTTACCTACACACGTAAACTCAACTATATCCAGTATGATAAATCATTCAGGGGAGATAAAACCTATCTTTTCATTCATCGAAAACAAGCTTACATCCGTTGCCAAGGTGGAGCTTGCCTTTCATTGGTGGACGGCTTGGTACATTCGAAACCAATTTGTTTTTAGACAGGTCCCCATACCTCATAGAGAAAGTTCATTATGTATCATTAAAACCCATAAGGAAAATTGGAGTAAAACTGCTCACTTTGAGTATAACTTGGATGAGGACTTTCCCTTATGCACACGAATCTCCAAGCATTCAAGGACGAAAAGAATGCATGGTAACATCACTTGGACAAAACCCCCTAGGGGTACTTTCAAGTTAAATTTTGATGGATCCACAATTTCAAACAATGATAGCTCAGCTGGAGCCGTAATTCGGGATTGGGAAGGACATCCGATACACATATGTTATAAAAACTTGGCAAACAAAGTCCTTTGAAAGCGGAAGCGCTTGCTCTTAAATTGGGAATCCAAAAGGCTCTACAACTCCGTATCAATAAACTCCACATTGAAGGTGACTCCATGATAATCATAAACTACCTAAACAAAACATCTACCTGTCCTTGGGAAATCGAACTGATTTTATCAGATGTTAAATTTCTACTATCGACTTTGAAAGAAGTTTCCTTCTTTCATGTTCCCCGATTAGGCAAAAGAGTGGCTGATAAGGTTGCACACCTTTGCCACTCTGCATGGGGTGTCGATATTAACAACGATTCTGGTCTTCTAGACCTCATCCGTAAGGATGCCATCGGGTAGAGATCGCTCGCCCGAATTCTTTCCTAATCAAAAAAAAATATGGACAACTACTAAAAAGGATTCATATGTTGGGTAACTATGTTTTCTTATTTTAATCATTATATTATGTTGGAGAATTTAATTGAATAACTCCGGACTATTTTTAATTGCAGAAAACGCCCTTTCAACTGAAAAAAAGTCTCTAAAATATCTAAAATAGAGAACAAAATAACAAAATCTCTAAAAATTTTACACCACAACTCCAACAGATTCTCTATTATACAAATTGCTACATTTATTATACACTAGAATAGATACATAAATTCATAATTTAATAAATAAATTTCCAATAACTTCATTAATTCAATAGGCAACAACCAATGAACAAATAGGTAGGCATTAAAAGGGGTGAACGCATTAAATTTTACAGATTCTAACCCTTCCTCTAAATTTAGAGATTTTTTTTTCTCACACCTCCCATTTCTCTATTTTAGAGATTGTTTTAGATGAGCTGTTGGGGTTAAAAAACTCATATTTCCTCTAAAATAGTCCAGTTTCTCTATTTTACAAGAGCTGTGGGGGATGCTCTAACTATAGTTTTGGTAACCCATGAATGGACAAATATCTCAATCTCTTATAAATGTGAAAAATAAATGATATATAGTTATACAATAATTTTTATAAAAGTATTTAAAATATTCAATGTTAAACATAGTATAGACACATTTTTAGATCGAAATAGCTCAAATCGATAAAATCTTCAATTTTCGAAGATCAGTTCAAGCCATATATGATTTAGTGAAGCCCAATATACTCAAAATCTTATCCAACTGAATTTCAATTCAATTGAAATCTGATTTTACCATGACTTGATGACTTCAAAATCTGATTTAACCTGTGTCGAAATTGAGTCGAAAATGCATCATTTACCATTTTGTATCGCTACACCTTCCTCTCATGGTCTCCTTGATTTAATTCACATGGATGTTTGGGTTCTTGAGATAGTACTTGCTTTGACAGGTGAAAGGTTTTTCCTCACCATTGTTGATGAGATTTCTAAGGCAACCTGGAATTATGTTCCTACTTGAGGAGATCTGTAATCATACAGATCTAGAACAGTAAATCTCCATTGGAGAAGAAGAAAACCAGAAAAATACTTCTTGATTAGAGAATCTGGTACATAGATGAACTGCAGCTACGGTTTTTATATGCTACTGTAAGCTCCAACAGAAGCTTCTAACTAACTAACAAACCAGCTACTGATTTACCAAAATACCCTAACGTTTCTTCTTTATTACAAAAATGCCCTTGTAGTTATGACATATGAAAATATGTAATACTATCTTACTATACTCCATAGCCCCCCCTCAAGCAGGACTTGAAAGAGGAACCACAAGTCCTAGCTTGGAACAAAGAAATCTGTGTTGAGAAGCTCCAAGTGCCTTGGTGAAAATATCAGCTGTCTGTAAAGTAGTAGGAATGTGTGCAGTTTGTAAGAAGCCATCCACGATCATGTCTCTAATAAAATGACAATCCACTCTAATGTGTTTAGTTTTCTCATGGAAAACAGGATTTGCTGTCAAATACTGAGCAGATTTATTATCACAGAAGAGTTTAATAGGTAAAGGAACACTGATCTTCAAGTCAGACAGTAAACCAGCAAGCCATACCAATTCACTAGCAGTGTATGACATAGCTCTGTACTCACTTTCTGTTGATGATTTAGAAACAACCTTCTGTTTCTTAGTCTTCCAAGAAACAAGGGATGACCCTAAGAAAACACAATACCCAGATAAGGATCTACCAGAGAACAAACACTTTGCCTAGTCAGCATCACTGTAAGCAGACACAACCATTTTTGAAGAAGCAGGATAACACAATGAGAAGTTAAAGCTTCCTTTCAGATATCTCAACAGATAACCTACACAATGCCAGTGTGACAACAATGGTCTTTGCAAAAACTGACTCAATTGTTGTACAGTAAATGAGATATCTGGTCTAGTAAGAGTTAGATATAGCAACCTCCCAACAATCCTCCTGTACTTCTCAGGGTAAGGGTAAACATCATCTCCTTCAGTAGTTAACTTTGCACCATGTTGCATTGGAAAGTCTGTAGGTTTGCAGTTGACCATGTCAGCATCTTTAAGAATATCTAAAACAAATTTCCTTTGATTCAAAAGGATGCCTGCAGAGCTACGGGAAATTTCCATACCAAGGAAATATCTAGCAATGCCCAAATCTTTGATGGTAAATGCTTTGTGTAAAGCAGATTTAGTAGCCAAAATTTCAGAATCAGAATTGCCCATAATCAGCATATCATCAACATAAACCAAAGCCACTGTTAAAGAGGAACCATGATGTTTCACAAACATGGAATAATCATGTCTAGATTGAACAAAACCCAACTGAATCATGAACTTGGTTAATTCAAAATTCCACTGCCTACTAGCCTGCTTTAGTCCATATAAAGATCTAGTGAGTTTGCAAACCTGACCATGAGGAACATCAAAACCTGGAGGAGGAGTCATGTATACCTCTTCATCCAGAAAACCATGCAAAAATGCATTATTTACATCTAGCTGATGTAGTTGCCAATCATTGGCAGCAGCAATAGCAAGAATAACACGAACTGTAGCAAGCTTGGCAACAGGAGAAAAAGTGTGCTTGTAATCTTTATCTTTAATCTGATTATATCCTTTTGCAACCAATCTAGCTTTAAATCTCTCAACAGATCCATCAGGATTGAATTTGACTTTATAAACCCACCTAGATCCAATAGCTTTCTTACCAGGAGGGAGCTGAGTGACCTCCCAAGTATGGTTTTTAGCCAATGCATCCAACTCCTTTTTCATAGCTGCTTGCCATTCAGGTACATCTTTAGCTTGACTGTAAGTCCGAGGTTCAAACACCTTGAACACATTGAACAAAGATGCAATATATGAACTGGATAAATGAGCCACATCTTTGATGCTCATGACAGAAAAAACTGGACTGAGTGAACCAGATGATTGAATGGATCTAGATGGTAACTTCCCACATACAAAATCCTGTAAGTGTGAAGGTCTATGAATAGGCCTCCTTCCTGTAACAATCTGATCATTAATCAACTCCTGTGAAGATCTATCACCAATCTGAACATCACTGTTATCTGTCATACTTTGAGTATCACCACTTTCTGTCAAATACTGAGTATCATCTCTATCTGTCATAACAACAACATCAGACAAGGGAACCTGATCAACTGACTCAACAGAATCAGAATCCTGCAGAGGAAGAGGACCATCAAGCTGTCCAACTGCCTCATGAGATGAGACATGAGCAGGATTAACTAAAGGCAATGAATTCCTTCTGTTACCCAGAGAAGTATCTAACATCTCATCCTTAAAAGGAAATATATTCTCATGAAATACCACATGCCTACAAATAACAACCTTCTTGGTGTCAATATCATACACCTTGAAAGCTTTCTGACCAGGAGGATAGCCTAAGAAAACACATTTCCTAGCCCTTACTCCCAACTTGTCATTTAAGACAGTACTTATTTCAGCAAAACATAAGCAACCAATTACTTTAAGATTGTCATAAGAAGGGGAGGACCCATACAGTACCTCAAAGGGAGATTTCCATTTCAAGATGGATGAAGGCATCTTGTTGATCAAATGTGTAGCTCCTAAAACACATTCTCCCCAGAATTCAATAGGAAGGCCAGCTTGAAGCCTAATGGCCCTTGCAGTCTCAAGAAGATGCCTATGTTTTCTTTCAACCCTTCCATTCTGTTGAGGAACTCCAGGAGTAGACCTCTGATGAATAATTCCTTTACTACTGAACAACTCCTTGCAAACATGCTGAGTGAATTCAGTACCATTGTCAGATCTAATGATCTTAATCCCCTTACTGAATTGATTTTCAACCATGACTAAAAAATTTGCAATAACTCTATGAACTTGGAATTTATTTTGTAACAAATAAACCCAAGTAGTTCTACTGCAATCATCTAAAATCGTGAGAAAGTATTTAGCTCCATCCAAAGCAGGAGTCCTATAAGGACCCCAAAGATCCATATGAATCAAATCAAAAGGCTCAACAGCAATAGAATCACTCCTTTCAAAAGGCAACTTGTGATGTTTAGTCATTGCACATATCTCACAGAAAAAATTGTCAAGATCAAATTTATTACAACTTTCAATATGTTTCATCTTAGAAACTGAAGTATGACCAAGTCTAGAATGTAAAGTCATCAAACTAATAACAGAATTACAAAATTGTCTGCAGTCATCTTGAATCCTTCCATGAGCATTCAACTTGTACAATCCATGTTCTTCATGCCCTTGCAGAACTTTAACCTTAGTTGTAAGGTCCTGCAAAGTGCATGACATACTATCAAAACTGAATCCCAACCTGTTATCCTTAAGGATCTTAGATACAGATAACAGATTATGCCTAAACTCAGGCACATATAACACATTCCTTAGAATCACATCATTAGAAATGGAAATATTCCCAGCACACTGAACTGTCTTAGTAGTACCATCAGGCAAACCAAGAATAATCTCTCTATCAAGATGCTTTAGATCAGAAAAAATAGCCATATCAAATGCTATGTGATCTGTTGCACCAGAATCCACAATCCAAGCTTTCTTATTAGATTTTTGAGAACCAATAAGAAAAGATGAACTTAGCTTACCTGCAAAGTTCACAATAGACTGGCCATTTGCTAAGTCATTCATGGAGCATTCTCCTTTCTGCTTACCATTCATCATCCTGACAATTTCCTGATATATAGCATTAACCATGCTAGGATCAGGCTTACCCTGTTCAAGAGGATGATCAGACTGAGGAAATTCCACATTAGTAGCAAACTTCCCATCACCATTAACACGAGGTCCCTTAAACCATTCAGGATACCCCACCAGTTTGAAACAGTAGTCTTTAGTATGCCCTTTCTCATTACAGAAATCACATTTCCTGTCATACTTTGCTTTCTTGAAATCCCTCTTTGACTGATCTGTCTGAGCATGTTGCTTCTGTTGAGAGCTTTGACCAGATGGAGGCTTATTCTCAGATTTTCCACTATTTTGTCCAGAAGACCAACTTCTTCCAACAGCAAGAGCACCTGCATCTGTAGAAGAACTAATACCAACACCTCTACCTCTTTCAGCTTGAACAACAAGCTGAAATACTTTGTTAATGGTAGGAAGAGGATCCTTTGTAAGAACATTGTTCTTTAGATTCTCATATCCATCATTAAGGCCCATAAGGAACTGCATCACCTTAGCCTTAGCCTCTTTCTCAGCAATTTTCTTAAGAACAACACAACTGCACTGCAACATTATAACACAATCACAAGAAGCAATCCCTTCTAAAACTTGCAATTCATCCCAAATTCGTTTAATCTTGTTATAATATGCCCCCACAGACAGATTTTCTTGTTTCAGATTACAAAGATCCCTATGCAACTGATATATCAAAGGATCATTAGATTCAGAAAAACGCTCTCTAATTTCATCCCACAATTCCTTTGAAGACTGAACATACATGAAACTTTCCCCAAATTCACTAGTCATCGAATTGATGATCCAACACATGACCATATAATCCGCACGGATCCATTTATCAAAATCATCACTAGCTTCATCAGGTTTTACGCAACTACCTGTAATGAAACCAAGCTTGGCCTTAGCACCCAAGGCCATTCGAACACCCCTGTTCCAGCTTGTAAAATTCAAACCATTGAACAAGGTAGAAACTAACTGCATTCCAGGATGATCGGAACTAGCTAAGTATAATGGATTGACATGAGCACCATTATACTGAGGATTGACATCACCAAATTGCAATCCCCCAAATGGCGGAACTGGCGATGCACGAATCGGAGGCTGTCCAGGATGTTGCTGACCAGGAGGTGACACACCAGCACCTCTTCCTGTACCAGAACCAGAACTCTGCCCAATCTATGGCGATCCACGACCTGCCATCTTGACAAACACAACGCGGAAGCAAGAAAAAAAACGAACAACAAACGAAACCTCAACAGATTCACAAAAGAACGAAGAACAGAGGCGCAAGAACAATCAGATCTGTGCACTGCGCTCTGATACCATGAGGAGATCTGTAATCATACAGATCTAGAACAGTAAATCTCCATTGGAGAAGAAGAAAACCAGAAAAATACTTCTTGATTAGAGAATCTGGTACATAGATGAACTGCAGCTACGGTTTTTATATGCTACTGTAAGCTCCAACAGAAGCTTCTAACTAACTAACAAACCAGCTACTGATTTACCAAAATACCCCTAACGTTTCTTCTTTATTACAAAAATGCCCTTGTAGTTATGACATATGAAAATATGTAATACTATCTTACTATACTCCATACTACTACTGTCTCTGTTTATCCGTCTTACCTTAAGAATCATTTTTAGTTACTCCTAAGTATTGTCATTATCTTTTTGCTACATTGGAAATTCTCCATCAACGTTTAGGGCTTGTTTGGTATCCATTCCCGGGAATCAAAACTGGGAATTGTAATGCATGATTCCCGATTTAGGTGTTTGGTATGATTAAAACTTGGAATCGTAATAGTTCTCGGGAATCATCTATTCCCAATTTTGTAGCCCATTTCATTCCCATCAAAATACTAGTTAATCCTCCATTCCCAATTTTGTAGCTCATCATCATCATCATTATTATTATTATTATTATTATTATTATTATTATTATTATTATTATTATTATTATTATTATGATATCATTTTGTATTGTATTATATTATATTTATACTTATATTATTATTATTATCAATACTTTATTATTTAATATATATTATGCTATATTTTTATTTTTAATCATAATATATTTCTATAAATATTATTATTTTTTATCAATATTTTATTATTTAATATATATTATATTATATTTTTATTTTAATAATAATAATAATATATTTTTATTAATATTATTATTTTTTATCAGTATTTTATTATATTTATATTTATATTATTATTAGCAATACTTTATCATTTAATATATATTATATTATAATTTTATTTTAATAATAATAATATATTTATATTAATAATATTACTTTTATCACTATTTATTATTATTATTATTATTATTATTATTATTATTATTCAGGAATGGTTTATTTCGACAGCATACCAAATAACCAACTCCAGTAATGAGTCATTATCATTTTTTGATTCCATTCCAATTCCGATTCCCATTTTGATTCCAGTATTCATACCAAACGGGGCCTTAATGGTGTACACTCCTTAGCAAAATGGCATTGTGGAATGGAAACACAAATATTTATTGGACATTGCTAAAGCTCTTAGTATTCATGCTTTGCTTCCTTCTTTCTTTGGGGGAGGGGGGGGGGAGTGTGTCCTTGCAACCACCTATCTGATCAACCTTTATGCCTGTCCATGGTTTGAATTGGTAATTTCCTTTTGAGAAACTGTTTGGTCATCTTCCTATGTATGATCATCTGAGGGTCATTGGGTGCTTCTGTTTTGCTGCTTCAATAGGTTCAGGAAGGAATAAATTTGCTGCTAAAAGGAGAAAGCTATTGGATTATAAGCTCTTGGATTTGGCCACCAATGAAGTCTTTTCTAGTTAAGATGTGTTGTTCAGAGAATCAATGTTGCCTTTTCAGTCCTCTGTTCAAGTGTCTCATGTTCATCATCCTTCCTTTGATGGTCTTGTTCCTTTAGTTGATGAGCTTTATGGATATCTTTCTCCTTCTCCTCCACCGGATCTTGTTCCTTTGTCTTCTGATGTTTCTGTTCTTCGCGTTGATCATGTTGACTTATCTACATCTACAACTAAGCTTAATTAATCTTTTGTTGAATTAGTTGAGCTTTAGTTGGTTAATCCTTTTCTTGATCCTGCTCGCCGACCTGTTATAGAGATTAAGGCTCTTAATTAGTGGCAACATGATTTTAGCATGGCTACTTCTTCTGACTCTCCTGGTCTAATGGATGATTCTTCTGACTATTTAGTGTTTTTGGCCAATGTCTTAAGTACCAAGGAACCTCAAAATTACTAAGATCTTGTGCAACATGATTGTTAGAGGCAAGCCATGGATAAGGAATTCCATGCCTTAGCTGCTAACCAAACATGGGAACTTACTTCCCTACCTCCGAGTAAAAGTACTTCTCTTCCTTCTGAGTGGGTTTATAGGATGAAGTTCAAACCTGATAGGTTTGTAGACAAGTATAAGGCTCGATCGGTTATTAAAGGGTGTAACCAGAAGTTAGGGAAGGATTGTAAACATACTTTCTCCCCTATAGCAAAGATTGCTATGGTTCGTATCTTGATTGCTTTTACAATTGCTAATCAATGGCCTATATGCCAAGTTGATGTAAATAATGTATTTCTTCATGGGTTCTTGGATGAGGAGATCTTTATGAAACCACCTGATAGTTATGATGTGGCTACGTCTGGTCATGCTTGTAAGTTCATTCAATCCTTATATTGGTTGAAACAAGCATCTAGACAATGGAACATAGAACTGACTTGGTTTTTCCGTTCTCTTAGTTTTGCCCATTCCTCTCCTGACTATTCCCTCTTTGTGTTTTGTAATGGTGAGGCATTTACAGTTGGATTGGGCTAGGTTGATGATCCTTTTTATAGGAATCACCATAAGTCACATTGAGTTTGTCAAAGGTGCTTTGAGTTCAACATTTAGGATAGAGGATATGGGTTTTGCTCGATATTTTTTGGGCATTAAGATTCTTTGTACTTCCTCTAGGACATTCCTCAGCGAAAGTACGCTACATACATTTTGACGATGTCTTTTGCTAAGGATTCAGGAATCTTGTTCCATTCAGGTTTAAAATTGAGTGCTGATTCTTAGGAATTGATGCCCGATCCTGAGACTTATCGTACTTTGATTGGTCATCTTCTTTTATCTTACTATCTATAACAGATCTTTCTTATTCCATTCAGCATCTTAGTCATTTTGTGTTATCTCCCCGTGTTTCTCGTTGGCAAGTAGCTTAATATGTGTTACAATATCTGAATGGCTTTGTGTCCAAAGGATTATTTTATGTGATTTAGAGTAGTCTCAAATTAGTTGGGTTTTTAGACGTTGAGTAGGGTTCCTGTCTCACTACTTGTGATTCCCTCACTGGTTACTATGTCTTTCTTAGTCACTCTTTAGTAGTATGGAAAACTAAGAAGCACACTACTATATCTCGGAGCTCTGCTGAGTCTGAATATCGAGGCATGGATACGACTACAGAAGAATTAGTTTATGTGTCTTACATTCTTTGGGATCTTCATATTCCTTTGGAACACCCTGTTACTCTCTTTTGTGGAAATCGTGTTGCCCAGTAGATTGCAACAAATCCATGTTTTCATGAACGTACTAAGCATTTGGATATCGATTGTCACTTAACCGGGGAACGTATTGTAATTGGGTTTTCTCAAACAACCTTCATTCCATCTCGCCTTCAATTATTTAGCAGATTTGATGATGAAAGGTTTATCCCAGGCGCAACATGAGTTTTTATGTTCCAAATTGGGTCTTGAAGCAGTTCTAATTTGAAAGGGGGAATGTTTAAGAGTATGAAATTTTGTAATCAAAAGTTTGATCTTCTGCAAATGATGAAGAAAGCAGACGAACTCATACGACGATGTTTTAGATAAAAGCAGGAAATTGATTTTAATAGAAGTTGTGTCGTTCTAGGATCAAGTTACATCGTTTTAATTAAATCAATTTTCAAGAGCAAAAATAGGCGCCAAAGGGGATTAGTATAGTAGAAGGCTGTTCAACTTGATGTTTCTGTTTACCTGCTCTCTCTGTAACTACGAAGTAGAAGACACAAATCATTATCCAAACTTGGGTACTAAATTAAACAAATCTTTCATCATTCCAAACTTAACAGATAGTATCTCAGAAAACATCCTAAATACTAAAGCTCAAAACAGAGACTTTACAGACCTCTGCATCTTATGGCACTCGATTTGGGAACTTCGAAACAAAATCATTTTCAAAAATAGTTCAAATAAGGAGATAACCAATACCTTAATCCAAACCATAGATATAATATTATGCTGGAAAAAAGAGGAAAAAATATATATACCTAAACACACTAGACCCCGAGAAAAAATGACTTGGAAATATCCACCAAAAAATATCATTAAAATAAATGTAGACGCCTCTGTAAGAAGTGGACGCCATTCTCAAATTGGTTGTATTGTAAGAAATAACAGAGGGCAAATAATTCGAATACACAAGTGTAATGGTAAAACAGATTCTATCATCCAAACAGAATGTTTTGCAGTACTTGCAGGTACAACACTAGCAGGAGAACTTGGAATACAGAAGATTATTATTGAAAGTGACTGCGCAATGGTTATTGAAGCCGTCAATCAAATAAACAACTGACCATGGGAAATTACACAAATTGTGGAAGAAATACAGGCTCTAAGCAAGGACTTTGAACTTATCAAATTCCAGCATTGCTACAGAGAAGCGAATAGTGCAGCTGACTTTATCGTCAAATCGCGACTGAGCTATAATTCAATTTTAGATTATAGTTTAGAATTCCAAAACATCATCATGCTAGATGATCATGGATACTTTTAGTATCCAAATCTTTGCCTACTGTAAAAAAAAAACTTGATGTTTCTGTTATACTTAATTAGATTATTTTTTATTACAATAGGAGCATATAGGGGTACACGTGGACGTTTGTACACCATTCGTTAAGTCGACTACATCTATATCTATATATCTATATAATATCTTAATTTAGAAGCCTTTTGATGATGTGTCAACACCTCCTTAATTTAAGGTTTTTTTTAACTAATCACAATTTTCTCTTATTATTTCTTTTTTTTTCACTTCATCTCTTTCATACATTTACATTTTTTCCTTTTCTTTTTTTTACCCATTTACTAATCATGTATAATAATAACAACAACAACAACAACAAATAATAATAATAATAATAATAATAATAATAATAATAATAATAATAATAATAATAATAATAATAATAATAATAATAATAATAATAATAATAATAATCTATATCGGGATTGACTCCGGTGAAAACCTCAAATTGTGGTAAAAACCGTGAGGACTACTTTATAGCTTGGTTTATTTGAAACTTGTGCTAAAAACCTCAATCACACGGTGACTTTACCACTCGGTTCAACCTAAAAACCGTGCTAAAAACTCCATTTTTAAAATAACACATGACTTTATAGTTCGATCAAGCCTAAAAATCTTGTTAAAAAACTCATGTTTTAAAATTACATAGTGACTTTATAGCTCGGTTTTATTCAAAACCGGGATAAAATTTGTGACTTTATAGATCGGTTCTATTCATAACCGGGCTATAAATCAAGTGAACCGAACTAAAAAGCCGGTCCTCACAGGTTTTCACCGCAATTTTGGTTTTCACCAGAGTGCACCCCATCTATATCAATATAATATCTTAATTTAAAAAATCTTTTTGATGAAGCCTAATTTTATAATAAACATTTTTACCATTTTCTTAAAGATTTCAAGTCTACTTTCATTATGTTATCCTAACTTTTATTAATATTTTATAATATTAATTTGTTATGTTATTAAATTTTTATTTATTAAAAATCGTGCCATGGGCGGGGATTGTACTAGTTGTTGTATATATGGATCAAAGTCGACCTGTAATTGCAAGTAATTCAGTACATTTTCCCCTACAGTTTTAATTTAAATTTTCTCTGTTTTTCTTCCATAACCTGTTTCCTCAATATAGGTAGCTAGTTTTGTTCAAATGGATCCGGCCTTCTCCATGTTTTGTCATGGGCGGAGCTGGGGGGCAAAGGGGAAGCATTCACTCCTTCTTTCACCTGAAGAATTTCCTACTAATGACACAGCTTTAAACTAAAACATCATTGTTTTGAAGAAAAAAACGTTATTGCTTTGAACTAAAATAAAACGTTGCCTTGAACTAAAATATCACCGTTTAATATAAAATATCATAGTTTTGATTTATTAAACTAAAGAAAAATCTATCGAAGTGACTCAATAATTTGTACAAAACTTCGCCCCTACCATAAATTTTTGGGTCACTAATTGTCACCTTATGTGGCTCGGCATTGATGCGTATGATTTTCATGGGGCCTAGCTAAAAAATTGGTCGGGTGTACTGCATTTTGCATGCACTACTTGAAGAGTTGAAGATGATAAAGACATAAATGTACATCCTTACAAAACGTACATACTAAAGTTGGCATGCGTGGTGCACGCAGGAATCCTAGTCAGCATCCTCAAGTTAATTTAAAGGTGAAATTGAGCAAACCTCCCTTTTAAATAAGGTACTTTGCATAAAACTACCCTTTAACTTTAATTTTATGGCTAATCACTCTTTAAAATACATTCATTTAAAAACACCAGGCATCAACACTTTTCATTAAAAATCTAATAACTAAACTGAAATAACCCTTTTACCCCCAAAAATATATATTAGATTTCAAGGTTGTTAAAAAGAGAATAAATTGTATTTGTATGCTTTTAATTGCAATCTAAGGAATGTCATTACATTTGAAATCTCTCTCTCTCTCTCTCTCTTTTTTTTCTGTTTTCAAACATTATGTTTGAAATCCTTGGAATCTATATTTAAATCTTTATATATTATATTAAATCCATATCTAATATTAATTTATAAGTATTTAATATAATGTGTCATCTATATCTACTATTAATATATAACTCTTTATGTTGATTTGTCGTAACCCCCTTTTTTTTAGAATCCCATAACCAACTTATTTTTAGGCGTTTTTAATCAATAAGCTTCAATTACAACTATATTTTAAAAATTCCTTAAGATATTCTACCTTTGTTTAACCAATGAGTTTAATTCAATATATTGAATTAATATATAATCTATATCTATATGTAAATATTTATATATTATACTAAGTCAAAGCATTTTTTTAATGTTTATTCTCTCCTTTGATTGATATAAAATTATATTTAGTTAAATCTTTTAAGTAAGGTTACAACTTACAATTACTATATTAATAATGTAAAAATACAACAAAATTTTCTTTCTAACAACCATAAAATTATATATATGTGTGTGGGGGGTAAAAGGATAATCCCGATTTACTTAATAAATTTTTAATGAAAAGTGATGGTGGGTGGTGTTTTTTAAATGAATGTATTTTACAGGGTGGTTTTCTGCAAACTACTATACTTAAAGGGTAGTTTGCCGCAAAATTAAATTGAAAGGATGATTTTCTGCAAACTACCTTTTTAAAGGGTGGTTTCATGCAATTTCGCCTAATTTTAATCCATAGATTCAAGAACATACTCAATTGGCAGCATTACTTATATATCTTATAAGTATATGCAAGATAACTTTAATTTCACTTTGTGAAAGTAGTGTGTAGTTAATCATGGAGTTGTTGAAAGCAAAATTGATTTAAAAAAAAACATCAAATGGCAATTGAGTGACGCTAGAAATTGACGCTTATGCTTAACATTGTCGTCACACACACACACACACACACACATATATATATATATAAAAGTAAGTGTTACTGTGTAATTTGTGAGCAAATGTAGAGCGTCGGATTAAGAAGATCAAACGGATAAGATTAAAAGTAACTTGTAAACACTAACATTATTCGTAGGTACGAAGTGATTATTCGTATGTACATACATATGAATAATCTTTTGTTACTTACAAATAATTACATTTGTTCATACATACGAATAATTACGTTATTATATACGAATAATCGCTTGGTACCTGCGAATAATTTCTCTGCTCACAAATTACACTGTAAGGGTTGCTTACACGGGATCCAACCTATATATATATATATATATATATATATATATATATATATATATAGAGAGAGAGAGAGAGAGAGAGAGAGAGAGGATAGATCCTGTGTACGCAAGTCTTACTGTGTAATTTGTGAGCAAATCTAGAGCGTCGGATTAAGAAGATCAAACGGATGAGATTAAAAGTAATTTGTGAACAGTGACATTATTCGTAGGTACCAAGTGATTATTCGTATGTACATACATACGAATAATCACTTCGTACCTACGAATAATGTTACTGTTTACAAGTTACTTTTAATCTCATCTGTTTGATCTTCTTAATCCGACGCTCTAGATTTGCTCACAAATTACACAGTAACACTTGCTTACACACACACACACACACATATATATATATATATATGTGTGTGTGTGTGTGTGTGTGTAAGCAAGTGTTACTGTGTAATTTGTGAGCAAATCTAGAGCGTCGGATTAAGAAGATCAAACGGATGAGATTAAAAGTAACTTGTAAACAGTAACATTATTCGTAGGTACGAAGTGATTATTCGTATGTACATACATATGAATAATCTTTTGTTACTTACAAATAATTACATTTGTTCCTACATACGAATAATTACGTTATTATACACGAATAATCGCTTGGTACCTGCGAATAATTTCTCTGCTCACAAATTACACCGTAAGGGTTGCTTCACGGGATCCAACCTCTATATATATATATATATATATATATAGGATAAATCATGTGTAAGCAAGTCTTACTGTGTAATTTGTGAGCAAATCTAGAGTGTCAGATTAAGAAGATCAAACGGATGAGATTAAAAGTAATTTGTGAACAGTGATATTATTTGTAGGTACCAAGTGATTATTCGTATGTACATATATATGAATAATCCTTTGTTGCATACGAATAATTACATTTGTTCATACATACGAATAATTACATTATTATACACGAATAATTATTTGGTACCTACGAATAATTTCTCTGCTCACAAATTACACCGTAAGGGTTGCTTACACGGGATCCAACCTATATATATATATATATATATATATATATATATATATATATATATATATATATATATATATATATATATATATGTTAACATGCGTGTTCCTTGCGTTCGTGCACTTTCTTCTTCGTCATTTACCTGAGAAGATATTTTTACCTAACTATTGACGATAGATATTAAGATATTTATTTTTCAATAATTGGACGTGTATCCGCCAATTAATCATGCGTTAACAATTAAGATATTTATTTTTCAACAATTGTCCGTGTATCTGCTAATCACGCCTTGACAATTACGGAGTATATTTTACTCCGTATTCACTATTTACACAAGTTTTTTAAAAAATAAAAACTATATACAATATCTGTTTTTTTAATTAAAATACGAATAAGTATGAAATTCTTTTTTTTTTAAATAATTAAAACTTGAAATTTCAGAGTTTTTAACATCACACAAAAGAATGAAAAATATTAAACGACATATTTTGTCTAGTAGATGGAATATTTGTTAACTAGATTTTAGTTAAATTTCAAATTTCCATTTAATTTAATTGAAGTTTCAATTTGATTCAAAATTTTAAGAGAGTTTCGTCTTTTTCGAAACAAAAAAAATGATTCAAAATTTGGGTTATAAGTTATAACTTATGATGAGTTGTTTTTAGATTTTTATTCAAGTTTGTACAGTATTTTTTACATGTGAGATATTTACCTTTTCATACAAAATAATGAATACTTATCAATTCCAAATCAATATAATATACTATTTACATTATATGAAAATATTAATGCAAGTTATTATGTAATCATAAATGACTCTACAATCACGAATAAAGTAACAACAAAGCACTCAAATATTTTGTTATAAGTTGAAAAACAATGAGGAATTAGAATTTTAAAAATAGAAAAATTTATCACAGTGATAAAGAGAATTAATTAATAAATATTGAATAAATTTCACGATATTTATCATGTAATTAAACAAAATTTATTACTAGTATAATTTAAGAACTAGTGCAGTTCCCGCGTCATGACTCGTTTGTATAAAAAATAGAAAAAATAACTTATTGTGTATGACGATGTAGATATATTATAATTGACGAATTAACAAATAACAATAAATGTGAAAAAAAATTACAATCCATAAATTGTTTATTGAAATTAACCACAATCATTTAGATTGAGGTAAATTTGAATTGAATAAAATGAACGAAACCACTGCTTAATTACCACACATTTTTTTTTATAGTGGTACTACAAAAGAAATCAAAATATAAGCTGACAAAATATATGATATAAAATACCAAAATATATAATATAAGACAAACTTTTCTTGAATGTCTGCTTCAATTTGACATCTCTATAGTAGAGAATAAATGAAATTACATCAAATGAAATAACAAAAACATAATGGAATTTAAAAAAATTGAATTAAACAAAAAAAAAGAGTAATTAGATTAATTAGTGCTAATGTGATTTGAGATGAGAGAAAAAAAAATAAAAGGAAATTACAAAAGATTTAAAATAAAAAAAATAAAAGGAAAAATGCAGTTGGTTAAAATTCCTAAATTAAAGGTAGGAAGGACGCATTATCATAAACTCTTCTAAATTAAGAGTTTATATAGATATAGATATATAGATACTTGGGAATATATATTTTTTCTGGGGTCAAACTTGGAATTTTTTTTGAAATATTCAAGAAAAAATAAATATTTACATATAAATTCACGAAATCAAAGTATTTACACAAATATTCAAAAGTCGCAGGATTTTCAGAGACACGCGGTCTCAGTCCGCGTTTTATTCGGAAGTGATATCTCCCCTCGCAAAATTTTTGTCAAATTTAAAATTGTTATAGAAACGCGGTTTGAAGTCGCGTTTTATAGTACATTTTGCATAAAACGCGGTTTAAAACCGCGCGTTTATTGTTTTATATTTCGAAATTAAAAAAAACTAATTATTAAGTAAAACGCGACATCAAGCAGCGTTTTACGTTATTATTTAAAAAAAATATAGAGAAGAAAGGGAAAGGGAGGAGATGGGGAGGCGCCGCAGCCCGAGCCAGAGCCAGAGTCAGGAGGCTCGTCCACCGCCGATAGCCCGGAGCCAGGAGCTCCTTCCCGTCAACTTCCCCAATCGTCGTCAATCTGAAGCCTGGTAAAGAGATCGCGGATGAAGAAGGAGATATCGTCAAAGTCGGAACCGGGGGCGGGGTGGGAGAGGACGCCGGATCGGAGGAGCCGAGGAGGAGGTCGAGGTTGGAGACGTGGTCGGAGAGGGACGATGAGGCGATGTCGAGGTCGCTCTGGAGGAGGAGCTTGGAGGAGGCCGGAGGGAGGAGAGGGGGAAAGGCAAGAGTGGAGGGTACGGAGGAGGATCTAGAGGAGGGAGTTGTGGAACCAGTGAGGGAAATCCAAGAGATCAGAGAGAAGGGACCACGACCGCCACTGTCGCCGACGCCCGAGACCGGCTTCAAATGGAAGAAGGGGCCACCGATTGATCCAGCCCTGGCCTTTGACGCCTTCTTCCAAATTCTTCAATCGTTGATCCAAATATCGATTTGTCGGATTCCGGATCCAATTCGGGCGTCGGCGAAGGTGGTGGCCGTGGTGCACAGACGTTGCCGACGACGGCGGTCCCTAATTTTGTCTGTCTCGTGTAACGGCCCGAATATAGATATCCGGGTTACGTTTTGAAGGTTGGATACCTTCGTTCGGATCTTGCAATTCGAGTACAGGTCGGGGTTTTGAAACTCAAGATTAGTATTTAAAAGTGGGGATTTCGGACCCCAAAATAGCCTGATGGCCACGCGGAGTCTTCGAGCCGTCCTAAATCTAAGTCGCGGAAATTCGTTTGCAAATGAAAGAATAAACGGAAGTAGAATACAACTTGCCACGGCAAGGCCGGGTCAAAACCAAAACACATAATTATGAAATGGTAAGGTCGAGTTAGCGGGGTTAGACAGATTATTTGCAAGCGCCCAGAGTTTCCCACGTCATAGAGACAAAGAGCAATCATACCTAAAAACAATGGGTGCGAGAGGGGTCAGACCGAGGCCCCAACACGCTCTGTCCAGCAAGCAAACATACACATACGCTAATAATAAGGATGATGCAGGTGCGGAAATTAAATCACACTAGCATGATCCTAATTTACAGTATGCAAGGAATAACTGTAAAGGCGCCCAAAGAATGCCAAGTGGCATGTCCCTCTCCTACCTCTGCACCCCTTTCCGTTAGTGCAGAGACTGGCCAGTTCGATGCTATAGCATATCATTTCTCATCATATCATATTTCATCATCATATCATGTCTCATCATCATATCATGTCTCATCATCATATCGTCTCTTATTATCATATCGTGTCTCATTATCATATCATAATTTATGCTCATGCCCGATGGTGCTGGGCTATCTCATCATCGTATCATATCGACTCGATAGACTCAGGGCACCCGATGGGGCTGGGCTACCCTATGACCTTAGCAAAGACCCTAGGACTACCACAGATAACGGCCGTTCTGTTTCATACGCGTAAAGAAATAGAATGCTCAATCACAAGTGCAACCTAGCATGATACTACATGGCATGCTTTAATGCTTATGCAACACCTAGTATGTCATACATTCACCAGCCGGTAATCTCTTTCGAATCTGAGTAAGCCCATAAAGGAACTTACCTGAATAAGCCGAACAGCAAGAGATACGGTAGAAGTAGAATCCAAGCAATATCAACAATCACCTAGTATATAAGCGATAAAAGCGCCATAAGATACTACTCTACTATTTAACACAGAGCAGCCTTTCACAAGACATTCTCAAAGGAAGTAGCTAATTTCCGAGAAAGTATCCGAAATCTCCAAATCTAGGTCAAACTCGGTCAAAGTTGTTATAATAGAATTTCCAACACCTTGTTCTTCACAAAATTCTTCAAAAGATATTTCCAAATATAGAACTCCTTTTAAACAATTACTTATATTATACAATTAACTAATATAACACACCTCCAATTTTATGAAGAAATCATTTTAAGTTTCTCAACTAAAACATTTTAAATTCATCGCAACAATAATAATATTTGTCATAATAATAAGCTCATTTCCATAAAATTTATTTTCATAAAATCATATTTGTCATAATGATAACAACAATAATAATAATGATACTAATAATAATAATAACAATAAGTAAAATAACATTACTATAGAATATATATAGCATATATATATGTATATATATATACACTCAGCCCACCAAGACAAGTAACCCAACCCAGCCGGCCCAACAACCCAGAACTAACCCGGAACCTCGACCCAGACCCGCCAGGCTTTAAAAAGGGAGAGAAGGGGTGAGCTTTGGTGGATCCGGCCCACCCCAGAAAATTAGGCCCAACCCGAAGTCAGTTTTTTTTTAAAAGAAATGATGGGGCCCGGCTGAGGTGGCATACATGTGGCAAGGGGGGGAGGCCCACTCCCTTTCTTCTTCCCTCTGTCGACACAACAGCGGAACAGGGGAACAAAAGAGGGCGCCGCCGGCGCTCAGGAAACGGAGGGGAAGAAGGAGGCTCGGAGCTCGCCGGCGACCACTCGGGCTCCGACTCCGGCCACCTTAGCCACCCGCACAAGGAAAGGAAGAAGGAGAGAGAAAAAGGGGCTTACCGGGGGCCTTCACTTCGCCGGAAGACGAGCTCGGAAGCGGCGTTCGGGGCTCGTCGAGGTGGGCTTCTCACCGGAATCCACCTAGGAGGGCGGAGGGGGTGTCAAGAGGGGACCTTTGCTTAGTTTAAAGGCGAAAGGAAGAGAAAAGGAGGGAAGCCAAGGTGTTTACCGTTGAATCGAAAACAGGGCGATGGATGTCGGGGCGGCGCTCCGGCTGCTGCGGGGCTACGGGTGGGTCCGAGGTGGTGTCGGAGGAGCTTCTGCAGCCAGACTTTAGTGGGAGGAGGGAAGCAAGAGGAGGCTCGTGGGTGCCTCACTCTCGGCCGAACAGGGGAGGCAACGGGCTCGGCTTCGACGGCGAGGAGGCGGAGGGGTGGTGGTGACGGTGGAGTGAGGTGGTGGACTGGTGGTGATGGAGTGGTGTTGAGGCGATTCAGTGGAAGGGGAAAGCTCTTCCCTTGGGTTTGGAGAGTTGGAAGAAGGTGAGGCAAGGAGGAAGGGAAGTTCTGTGGGTGTTGGGGTTCAAATTGAAAGTGGGTGGTGAGGAGACCACACTGCTGAATCTGGAATCAGGTACAGAGGGGGTCTGAATTGGCATGGGAAGCCTGAGCTTCAATTGGCTTCTTGCTTCAATTGGGGGGAAACAAGAAAGTGGGGAAGGAGGTAAAGGAGGTGTGTGTTCAAGCCAAAAATAGGAGGGAGTAATGTTGGGGTTCAGCAGCTGCGTGGGAGAGAGAGAGAGAGAGAGAGAGAGAGAGAGAGAGAAAGAGAGAAAAAAGAAGAAAGAGAGTGGTCCCACAACGATAAATTGAAATCCCGAAAATTATAACGCGAAACCCGCTCGCTAACCCGAAACCCGACTCTCGAATTTAATCGAAATAAAATCATATCGGGCAATAAAATAAATTTTTAATAAATCCTCGAATACTCAAAAGTGGAATTTAATCCCGTCAAAATCCAGATTTTAAAATAAAGGCGGTCGGATTTTATATATATAAAAAATATATAGACTTTGCTCGAGGACAAGTTTTCTTCCAATCACACGAAAAATATTCGTATTTCAAATAATTTTAATTAAAATAATTATATAATACGGAATATATTAGGTCTTTACATTTATCCACCTCTAAAAACAAGTCTCGTCCCCGAGACTAAAAATCATTCTAGAGAAAGGGAAAGAATTTGAAAGAGGTGAGTCCGAGAATCATGCCTTCGATTCCGTAAGTATCCCATAAGGGCCCATATGAGATTCTCGCAGTATCTTTGACGTGATCATGCTACTCCCAATTGGTTGGAGCAAGTATGGGATATGGGCCCTTATCCCATCCCTGCCCCGACTTCTCGGTCGTATCATAACTCAAAACATATAATATGGTTTGGGAGGGTTTAAAAGCATTTTAAATGGAAAGTTGACCTTAAAAATCACGGAATTCTAGATAGCGTTTGATCTTTAATAAAACCCAAAATGGTCCTTTTCAAAACTGCTCAAAGTCTTCAAATCCGATGCAAATTTCAGAAATTTCAGATCGCGAGAGGTGGAGTCATCCACCTCTAAGGGCTATTCCCAGATTCTCTTCCTATGTTCCAAGTCATTCAATTACCAATTCTAACTCATCAAAGAATCATAAAGTCGTAATCAACTCAAACATAAATAACTACCATAATCTCAACCACCTCTCACGGGGTAAGTCTCAACATAGGAGATAGTATCAACAAGTCAAACCGCTCATCGCAAAACGGTCTAAAACACAACATGAGGAATACTAATGTCTCAAAACGTGCCAAAAATGGCGACAAGGTCTAATCATACTACGAGTAAAGTGTCTCAATATCCTATAAAAGTATCATAAGTCCCAACGGACGTCACATCAGCATATCATCACGCAAGCCACGAGAACCGATCTCTAGCCATATCATCTCAGCATAGAATCTGCACAGAGAAAGCAATCATAAGCACGCAAAATCACAGAAATGCCCATCCCCGAAATAAAAGGCTACTAAGGCTCACCACTAGCTCACGAGGTCAAGGATAGGTCAACACTCGGCTCAACATAGGATGCTAAGAGCTCATCTATGACACTCCCAGAGCTCGACCGAAGGCTATCCTCAGTCTCCCAAGTCGCCTCCTCGGGACTCCTCCTAGACCACTGGACCAGAAGAAGAGGAACCTCCTTGGTCCTCAACTTCTTGACTCGATGGTCAAGTACCCTAACTGGGCTCTCTACATAGGTGTGGTCGGGCTCTATCCGAAGGTCGGAATGGTCAAGGATATGACTCGGATTGGGGACGTATCGCCGAAGCTGAGACACATGGAACACATCGTGCACTCCGGCTAACGATGGGGGTAGGGCTAAACGGTATGCGACCTCACCGACCCTCTCGAGAATCTCAAACGACCCCACAAATCTAGGGCTCAGCTTGCCCTTGATGCCAAAGCGGCGAACTCCTCTGGTCGGTGACACTCTAAGCCAAACATGCGACCCGACCTCAAACTCGAGCTCTATCCGTCTGCGGTCCGCATACTTCTTCTACCGGTCCTGGGCGACCCTCATATGCTCTCGTATGCGTCCGACCTGGTCGACTGTCTCTCGAACCATCTCTGGCAATGAAGCTGTGGTGTCAGCGGGCTCGTCCCAACATACTGGCGACTTGCAGCGCCTCCCATACAGTGCCTCATAGGGTGCCATCTCGATCGAAGAATGGTAGCTGTTGTTGTACGAGAACTCGACCAATGGTAAGAATCTGACCCAACGGTCGCCCCACTCCAACACGCAGGATCTCAGAATATCCTCTAGAGTCTGGATCGTCCGCTCACTCTGTCCATCTGTCTGCGGATGATAAGCAGTGCTGAAACGCAAACGAGTTCCCAAAGCATTATGAATCTGCTACCAAAATCTCGATGTGAAGCGGCCATCTCTGTCAGAAACTATCCTCTCGGGAACCCCATGGAGTCTCACAATCTGTCGGATAAACTCGTCTGCTAGCCTCGCAACTGGCCATGTCTCCTGAATGGCGATGAAATGGGCCGACTTGGTCAGTCTGTCGACCACGACCCAGATAGCATCGAACCCTCGGACATCTCTCCTCAATCCAGTGACGAAATCCATGGAGATGTCTGTCCACTTCCACTCGGGAACTGGGAGTGATCTGACCAAGCCACACAGTCTCTGATGCTCAATCCTGACCTGCTGACAGATCTGACATCTGGCGACGAAATCTGTAATGTCCGCTCGCATCCTCTGCCACCAATAGGATCTCCTCAAGTCCTGATACATCTTATTCGTCCCTGGATGGACTGAATAAGGGGTGGTATGAGCCTCCTGCATGATCCTCTGCCTCAGATCTAACGTAGAGGGTACTACCACTCTGCTCTGAAAAGTCAGCAACCCATCGGCTCTCTCCATAAGATCTCCAGCTCGTCCCTGTGCCATCCTCTCTCTCAAGGCTGCCACCTCAGGGCAAACTGCATGTCCTCTGCGAATCTCATCTGTCAGCTCTGAGTGAATCTCAAGGAATGATAGTTGACCCCTCTCTCGCTGAATCCATACCTCTATGCCACATGACATCAACTCTGCCTGCAACCTACGCTGTGCTGTCAGTCTGGCCACAGCCACCTCCTGATGAGTCTTCCGACTGAGCGCATCGGCCACCACATTGGCCTTCCCGGGATGATAGATGATCTCCAAATCATAATCCTTCAGGAGCTCTAACCAGCGTCTCTGCCTCATGTTGAGCTCCTTCTGGGTAAAAATGTACTTCAAGCTCTTGTGATCTGTCATCACCTTGCATGAAGTACCATACAGGTAGTGTCTCCAGATCTTCAGAGCGTGTACTACAGCTGCCAGCTCAAGATCATGTGTGGGGTAGGTCTCCTCTCCAGGCTTCAACTGACGTGAAGCATAAGCGATAACTCGATCCCGCTGGTGCAGAACGCATCCCAGACCAGCTCGTGAAGCGTCTGTATAGATCACGAAGTCCTCGGTCCCATCAGGTAGAGCCAAAACTGGTGCGGTCGTCAGCTTCTCCTTGAGAAGCTCAAAACTGGCCTGACACTCCTCACTCCACACGAAAGGGACGTCCTTCCGTGTCAGCTGTGTCATCGGTCGAGCGATCCTCGAGAAGTCCTGAACAAGCGACGGTAGTAGCTGGCCAACCCTAGGAAGGAACGGATGTCTCTGACGCTCTTGGGCACCTCCCAAGCAACGATGGCATCAATCTTCGCCGGATCCACGGCGACTCCAGCTGCTGAGATCACATGACCTAAGAAGGTCACCTCGGGAATCCAAAACTCGCACTTGCTGTACTTGCCGAACAGCTGATGTCTCCTCAACGTCTCCAGGATAATCCTCAGATGCTGCTCATGCTCCTCGTGGCTCCGTGAGTACACTAAGATGTCATCGATGAATACCACGACAAATCTGTCCAGATAGTCTATGAACACCCTGTTCATAAGCTCCATGAAGGCCGCTGGCGCATTGGTCAGCTCGAAAGGCATGACCACAAACTCATAGTGCCCATACCGCGTCCTAAAGGCAGTCTTCTGGATGTCCTCTGGTCGCACTCTGAGCTGATGATACCCTGATCTCAAGTCGATCTTCGAAAAGATCACTGCACCCTGAAGCTGGTCCATCAGGTCATCAATCCTCGGAAGCGGGTAACGGTTCTTCACCGTCGCCCGGTTCAGCTCGCGATAATCGATGCACAATCTCAACGAACCATCCTTCTTCTTGACGAACAGCACGGGAGCTCCCCATGGTGATGCGCTCGGACGAATATAGCCCTTCCCGGCTAACTCCTCAAGCTGAGCCTTAAGCTCAGCCATCTCTGTGGGTGCCATCCTGTAGGGTACTCGGGAAATGGGCCTGGTGCCCGGCTCCAACTCGATGGCGAAGTCGACCTCTCTCTGTGGGGGTAGCCCGGGTAACTCATCGGGGAAAACGTCGGTGAAGTCTCGAACAACGGGTACCTCCGACATGGCGGGTCGGCCTCGATCCACCTCCAAAGCATAACACCAATATCCTGTACAACCCTGGTCCAGAAGTCTCGCTGCCCGAACTGCGCTGATCAGTGCCCCGTTCCTCTTGGGGTCGCTACCCCAAACCTGGTGCTCGGTGCCATCCTCTGCTAGGATCGATACGGTCCTCGTCCGCAAGTCGATGATCGCCCCATAGTGGTCCATGAAATCCATCCCAAGAATCAGGTCGTGGGTCCTCAAGGCCATCACGATCAGATCGGCGGGCCACTCTCGCTCTCCTATACGGATGGGGCAACCTAGGATCTCACGACTCGTCCTAATCCTAGCCCCATCCGGCATACCCACAGTCAGGGGCGGACCCCTCGTGCAGCTCAGGCTCAGCCTAGAGACGCACGACTCTGCTATGAAGCAGTGTGTGGCACCCGTGTCAAAAAGAATACTCAAACAGTCATCTCGGAGAAATATAGTACCTGAGGCACTCGGAGCGGATCGATCCTCGACTCTCATCTGAAAAACGCGGGGCGGTGGGGGCAATGTAGAACCAGAAGCTCCAGATGTCTGTCCTCTCCCATAACCTGACCTAGACGGTCCTGCGGACGACGATCCTCTGCCTGCCCCGGGCCCAGATGGCCCACGGCCCCCTCTAACTGAACCTCTGCCACGTCCTCCGGACCGTCCTCTAACAGCTGTGCTGCCTCTCCCCTGCCCTGGGGAGTAAGTCAGAAGTGCGGGCTGGGGAGCAGCGGGAAGTCTCGGTGCGAGTGTAGCTGGTGGGGACCTACCACCCTGGGGGCAACGTGCAGCTCTGTGTCCCATACCTCCACAAGTGTAACATCTGGTCGATCTATCAGGGCAATCACTCTGGTAATGACCGGGCTCGGAACAGCCATAACAGGTGATGCTCCGGATGCTAGCACCTCGACTAGCCACTGGTGGTGCTGGGGGTGGCATAACTCTCGACATCCTACCTCTGAATCCACCGCGGAAGGCTCCTCGGAAGCTCGCATCCCATCTCGTGTCAGCGGGCCTCTTTGCCGCAGGGCGAGGGGGGGCATACACAGTAGTAGTCAAAATCCTCTGCTGCTCATACATCATCACAACCTCCAGAAAGCGATCGAACGGAACAGCTCCCAAACTAGATGCGTGTAGAAGGATCTCTGGCGGCAGCCTCATAGACAGCAAGCGGATACGACTCTCATCAGTGGGGCAGAGGTGAGCGCAGTAGATCAGCTCCCTCTTGAACTGGCGAATGACCTCCGATACAGAGCGGGATGGGTCGTAGGTAGCACGCATGAAAGTGACCTCCCTAGCTGTCTGTGTCCCTGGCGGACAATACTCCCGGAGCATCAGTGCTCGAAACTCCTCGTAGCTCCACTCTGCCTGGCCCGTCTTACAGACGGTCCAGCGAAGAAATGCGTCGTCTCGCAGAAGTCCTGCGGCCAACCTCTGACGCTCGGAAGTAGGAGCGCCGATGAAGTCAAAGATGCTGTCGATCTGTCGAAGCCACGACTCGATATCTGCCCCGTCCTCTCCCGAGAAGTGTGGTGGGCCACAATGAGCTAAAGATCGAACCCAGTCGATGTGCTTCTCGGGGCGCACATCGACGGGGGCTGGTGCAGCTGGCTGTCCGACGGGGATCTCTCGAGCCGGCTCAACTGGCTGCTCGACAGGAATCTGTATATCAGGCGTATCTGGTGGAGGATCTCCGACCAACTCTCGTAGCATCTCGATCAAGGTCGCCCGATCCATCTGCCTCAGGATCTCCTCGGGCTGGGGGGCGGGGACCTCCGCACCCCCGAGATCCTGAACGTCAGCGTCCGTCCTGTCAACCGCAACTCGGCGAGGTCGTCCTCTGCCTCTACGCACTGGGCCCCCACGCCCGACGGTCCCATGTCGTGTATCGACCATGCTGCATACCCAGAACCATCACTCAGCACAGAAGCATTCAAGAATGTTTGCAATGATCTCCTTCGAGGGAGATCGCCCTCGGGCCCAATTGGTATAATATACACACGTCAATCTACCTAAGGTCGCTCTTCGAGGAGCGACCGACCGGAGGGGCAAATACCTCACGGTCTCTACCTAACTCGCCACTCCAACCACCGTGGTGCAATTCCTTGGAGCCTTCTAAGCCCATCTGTAAAGAGTAAGCTATGTTTTGCCTACCCATTCTCGGTCTACATCCAATAGGGATGGTCTAACGCCATTCTACTCACTCGATCCCCAATTGTTGATTTTTACTCCATTTTAAGGCCAAGTTCATATTAAGTTCATTTGTGTTAGACATATTAAGTTCATTTTGCCCCTTGAAACTCCTTCAAAACTTTTGAAATTCGTGGGCGGTTTTCAAAATATACACTCGACCCTTTGGTACCCAAATTGCAAAACCTGGCTCTGATACCAACTGTTGTAACGGCCCGAATATAGATATCCGGGTTACGTTTCGAAGGTTGGATACCTTCGTTCGGATCTTGCAATTCGAGTACAGGTCGGGGTTTTGAAACTCAAGATTAGTATTTAAAAGTGGGGATTTCGGACCCCAAAATAGCCTGATGGCCACGCGGAGTCTTCGAGCCGTCCTAAATCTAAGTCGCGGAAATTCGTTTGCAAATGAAAGAATAAACGGAAGTAGAATACAACTTGCCACGGCAAGGCCGGGTCAAAACCAAAACACATAATTATGAAATGGTAAGGTCGAGTTAGCGGGGTTAGACAGATTATTTGCAAGCGCCCGGAGTTTCCCACGTCATAGAGACAAAGAGCAATCATACCTAAAAACAATGGGTGCGAGAGGGGTTAGACCGAGGCCCCAACACGCTCTGTCCAGCAAGCAAACATACACATACGCTAATAATAAGGATGATGCAGGTGCGGAAATTAAATCACACTAGCATGATCCTAATTTACAGTATGCAAGGAATAACTGTAAAGGCGCCCAAAGAATGCCAAGTGGCATGTCCCTCTCCTACCTCTGCACCCCTTTCCGTTAGTGCAGAGACTGGCCAGTTCGATGCTATAGCATATCATTTCTCATCAAATCATATTTCATCATCATATCATGTCTCATCATCATATCATGTCTCATCATCATATCGTCTCTTATTATCATATCGTGTCTCATTATCATATCATAATTTATGCTCATGCCCGATGGTGCTGGGCTATCTCATCATCGTATCATATCGACTCGATAGACTCAGGGCACCCGATGGGGCTGGGCTACCCTATGACCTTAGCAAAGACCCTAGGACTACCACAGATAACGGCCGTTCTGTTTCATACGCGTAAAGAAATAGAATGCTCAATCACAAGTGCAACCTAGCATGATACTACATGGCATGCTTTAATGCTTATGCAACACCTAGTATGTCATACATTCACCAGCCGGTAATCTCTTTCGAATCTGAGTAAGCCCATAAAGGAACTTACCTGAATAAGCCGAACAGCAAGAGATACGGTAGAAGTAGAATCCAAGCAATATCAACAATCACCTAGTATATAAGCGATAAAAGCGCCATAAGATACTACTCTACTATTTAACACAGAGCAGCCTTTCACAAGACATTCTCAAAGGAAGTAGCTAATTTCCGAGAAAGTATCCGAAATCTCCAAATCTAGGTCAAACTCGGTCAAAGTTGTTATAATAGAATTTCCAACACCTTGTTCTTCACAAAATTCTTCAAAAGATATTTCCAAATATAGAACTCCTTTTAAACAATTACTTATATTATACAATTAACTAATATAACACACCTCCAATTTTATGAAGAAATCATTTTAAGTTTCTCAACTAAAACATTTTAAATTCATCGCAACAATAATAATATTTATCATAATAATAAGCTCATTTCCATAAAATTTATTTTCATAAAATCATATTTGTCATAATGATAACAACAATAATAATAATGATACTAATAATAATAATAACAATAAGTAAAATAACATTACTATAGAATATATATAGCATATATATATGTATATATATATACACTCAGCCCACCAAGACAAGTAACCCAACCCAGCCGGCCCAACAACCCAGAACTAACCCGGAACCTCGACCCAGACCCGCCAGGCTTTAAAAAGGGAGAGAAGGGGTGAGCTTTGGTGGATCCGGCCCACCCCAGAAAATTAGGCCCAACCCGAAGTCAGTTTTTTTTTAAAAGAAATGATGGGGCCCGGCTGAGGTGGCATACATGTGGCAAGGGGGGGAGGCCCACTCCCTTTCTTCTTCCCTCTGTCGACACAACAGCGGAACAGGGGAACAAAAGAGGGCGCCGCCGGCGCTCAGGAAACGGAGGGGAAGAAGGAGGCTCGGAGCTCGCCGGCGACCACTCGGGCTCCGACTCCGGCCACCTTAGCCACCCGCACAAGGAAAGGAAGAAGGAGAGAGAAAAAGGGGCTTACCGGGGGCCTTCACTTCGCCGGAAGACGAGCTCGGAAGCGGCGTTCGGGGCTCGTCGAGGTGGGCTTCTCACCGGAATCCACCTAGGAGGGCGGAGGGGGTGTCAAGAGGGGACCTTTGCTTAGTTTAAAGGCGAAAGGAAGAGAAAAGGAGGGAAGCCAAGGTGTTTACCGTTGAATCGAAAACAGGGCGATGGATGTCGGGGCGGCGCTCCGGCTGCTGCGGGGCTACGGGTGGGTCCGAGGTGGTGTCGGAGGAGCTTCTGCAGCCAGACTTTAGTGGGAGGAGGGAAGCAAGAGGAGGCTCGTGGGTGCCTCACTCTCGGCCGGACAGGGGAGGCAACGGGCTCGGCTTCGACGGCGAGGAGGCGGAGGGGTGGTGGTGACGGTGGAGTGAGGTGGTGGACTGGTGGTGATGGAGTGGTGTTGAGGCAATTCAGTGGAAGGGGAAAGCTCTTCCCTTGGGTTTGGAGAGTTGGAAGAAGGTGAGGCAAGGAGGAAGGGAAGTTCTGTGGGTGTTGGGGTTCAAATTGAAAGTGGGTGGTGAGGAGACCACACTGCTGAATCTGGAATCAGGTACAGAGGGGGTCTGAATTGGCATGGGAAGCCTGAGCTTCAATTGGCTTCTTGCTTCAATTGGGGGGAAACAAGAAAGTGGGGAAGGAGGTAAAGGAGGTGTGTGTTCAAGCCAAAAATAGGAGGGAGTAATGTTGGGGTTCAGCAGCTGCGTGGGAGAGAGAGAGAGAGAGAGAGAGAGAGAGAGAGAGAGAGAGAGAGAGAGAGAGAGAAAAAGAGAGAAAAAAGAAGAAAGAGAGTGGTCCCACAACGATAAATTGAAATCCCGAAAATTATAACGCGAAACCCGCTCGCTAACCCGAAACCCGACTCTCGAATTTAATTGAAATAAAATCATATCGGGCAATAAAATAAATTTTTAATAAATCCTCGAATACTCAAAAGTGGAATTTAATCCCGTCAAAATCCAGATTTTAAAATAAGGGCGGTCGGATTTTATATATATAAAAAATATATAGACTTTGCTCGAGGACAAGTTTTCTTCCAATCACACGAAAAATATTCGTATTTCAAATAATTTTAATTAAAATAATTATATAATACGGAATATATTAGGTCTTTACATCTCGAGCGCGGCGACGGTGGTGGTGCACATTGGCTGCCCAGTGCCCAGTGCCCACACGATGATGATGATGCTTATTTTTTATTTTAAAAAAATCAAAAGGTAAAACGCGGCCTCAAGCCGCGTTTTACGTATATTTTTTTTGTTTTTTTTAATTAAGGGAAAAAGGAAAGAAACGCGGTTTGAACCCGCATTTCTCTCTGATCTGGTCAAAAAACGCGGTTTTCAATCGCGTTTTTTCGTTCATATTTTAAAGGTTTCAAATTCAGGATTTTGGGCATAAAACGCGGCCCCAAACCGCGGTTTTCTGATTTAGCTGACAAAAATGAATATTTTTGTAAATAGTTTGAAAGTGTGAATATTTCGGTAAATATTTATTTTTTAGTGAATATTTTGAAAAAAAATTCTCAAACTTGGAGGGGGAATATTAATGTTGTTTCGAGTTCACATTATTTCAGATTTTGAATATGTACATACTAAAAGCCTATTCTACATGACTAATGATTGTGTATGCAAAAATGCACATAAGTTATGAAGAGTCTCTAAGGCGATGAACAATACTCTAGATGGGGGGGGGGGGGAGGATGAATAGAGTATGCTAGATTTTCGCAATTAAAAATAACTTTCGATAAAACGTAGAGCACCTTGTCAAGACCTTGATTTGACAATCAAAGTTTGACAAGCTAAAGACATGTAATGAATATAAATGCGGAATAAATAAATGAACACCCGAATTGTTAACGAGGTTCGGCACCAACTTGGCCTACGTCCCCGCCTAGGGTTAGCAACCCGTAGGATTTAACACTTCTTATTTCACTTTCCTTGAGCCTAGAACCACCTAGAAGAACTTCCCTTCTTATATACAAAGCCTCACCGCTTCTATTCTAGCACTCAACCTCACAAGTGAAATAGAAGTCCTCACAACACACGTAAGTGTGTCTAGCTAGAGTGTAGCAACACCTTAGTGTAAAGCAAATGACTTGTACAATAATCTCTTGTGTCTCTCAAACTAATGTGTTTTTAAACTTCTAGAATCTGAGAGCAAAACGGATGCTTATTACAAAGACTTGAGCGTAATAAAAATGTAGCTTGCTTGATTAGTTCTTCTCCACTTGCAACCACTATAAGTAGCTGGTCTTGAAACGTTTTGGAGGGAGAGCCGTTTGAAGTTTGAAATCCACTGAATCTTTTCTTTCCAAAATCTTCAGCCCATGATTTGCCCAATTGAGATATGAAGGATTCGGCAATCTGAATTTTAATCCTTGGGCCAATTTTATGATATCCTCTTTCCTGAAAAGGGTTAGACAAAGAAGGCAAGAATATATGTATATATGACAAGTGTATAAAACGGACCAGGCCCAAGAAGTAAGGCCCAAAAAGTCTTTTGATTTATTTGCCTTCAACCTGTCAAGAGTTCATAATATATAAGATATGTTTAGGCACAAGAAATATATAAACGGATCTTAACGGGAAAGTTTTGGCCTTGGTTTCAAGGTCTTGAAACCAAGCATTTGTTTTGTCTTTCATCATTCTTGAAAAGACCTGTATGTGACCTGCATATTAGTACCTCAAGGTCTTACAATCAAGATGGAGTCTTCAAGTTATAAGTCCAGTACATAGAGGTTACATTTTAAAATAAAAATGACAATAAAAGAGGAGCCCACCAATCAAATCAAATTTCAATTATAGTTGGCTTCAGTCAAATTGTATTTCCGTCAAATTGAGTTTCCATTAAATTGGATTAATATGAATCAAATTGGAAGTCCGAAATGAAATTTTGGTTAAATCAAATTTTTTAATAAAAAGGATAAAATTAGGGCTCGTTTGGTTAGCTCTCTACTTCACGGGAAGTTCAAAATTATAGAAAGTAAGAGTCAATATATTTGTTTGGTATATTTTTTAAAAATGAAAAACTCCAGTAATTTCAATTCATAGGAATTTCAATTCCCATGAAATAGTGGAATGTAACTTACCTTGAAGGCCGGGGGTAGATAAAATTTATTTCTTCCATCCTCTTTTCTCAAATCTCCTATAAAATTTAATTTTATTAAAAAAATACCTAATTTGCCCATATTGATTTTGATTTTAAACAAAAACCAAAAGGTTATAAGAGTGATTTTAAATAAATTACTATGAAAATTCTATGTTTAACCAAACAAAATATAAGAATTGAATTTATGGGAAATTATTTCTAACCAAACATATTTTTACATTTCCCATAAAGTAGAATTTATGGGAATTACATATCTTGAGAAGTTGCTTCCTGTGAAGTTTACTTCCCACGTTTAACCAAACGAGGCCTTATATATATATATATTTTATCTTGAAAAAACATATTAAAAAGCAAAATGATTACCATTACAAAATGGGGAGAGTATTTTTGTTTTATACAAGTAAAAAATTGGAAGTGACTAGTCCTGGTACACAATCAACCCATAGGATCCTAATGAATGTAAATATTGATGTGCGCGCAAATTGCCATATTTTCTATGCACATATGAATTCATTTTGTTGTCTTTTGCATGCACATTAATGAGAAAACATGGGAATAGTGTAGTTTATGCTTAAATATCAAATATATGGGTTTGCACGAGTTTCCATGTGATTTCGCAGAAAACAGGATGAAAATGGATGAATTCAGAAGAGCGGAAAAAAGAACTCGAAGTCTTCTGAAGAGGTCGAAATCGACTGAAGACCTCGACATCGAGTACATCGAGACATAGGAATCGAGCAGAAAGGAAACAGAGCATCTCGACACAAAAGAGGTCGATATCGACGTCTGGGGGTCGATATCGATCATGTCAGATCGACCAAGTTGATAGAAGTCGAGTAGGAGAAGGAGAAGCTCGAGATAAGATTTTGGAGGGGTCGATATCGAGTGGAAGGGTCGATATCGACCATGCCAGCAGAGGAATTCGACTCCGATTTTGATAGAATTATATCCAAAGCTTGCAATATCTATCCAAAGGTCGAGATTTCCTATCATCAACATCAGATTTATCATGAGGAGGCTGATTTCACCATGATGTTTTAGCTTTTACTTTTTATTTATTTATTTTATTTATCATAGAGAATAAAGATAAGGTTTCGAGTCCTTGTCGTCATCTACAAATAGAAGCCAATAGGGCTGAGTTTAGGTATTGAATTTTCAAAAAGGAAGAAGATTCCGAATTCAGTTGAGACACAATTCAGTTGCAATAGAGAGAGAGAGAGAGAGTGGCCGAGTGGAGTTGTAAAGCGAGAGCGGAGTGGCTTGTTCGGTTGTACTTTCTTTCGGAGTTTTAATTCAAAGTAGCTTTCTTTCAATAACAATGATGATGATGTGCATGATGAGGAGCGAGTAGTCAACCCACTTCTAGGGTCAGGGTGAGCCCGACGATAGCAATGTGAGGTAAGTGCATCAAAGGTATGACTTTTATACGATTCCGTCTTCTACCCCATGCATGATCCTTTGCGAAAGTTAGGGAGATTCATTATTTGCATTATTGAAGCGAAAGCCACTCATATTGCGAACTTGAATTACTCATGAATTGGATAGTAACTCTTAGGAATTATGCGAAAGCCTCTAATCACCTAAGTGTTGATAACGAAAGTTATTTGACGGAAAGACATTAAGGTTCATATCTTTAGCATGAAACTTGCATTGTTATCGTTATGGCATAAAACCCCGACTTTGGAAGCCTTTTAATTAATTAAATTCTTCATAAAAGTCTTAGTTTTGCTTCTATTCATCTTTCCTCTCCATTCTATTTTCTTCGGATCCTTTTCCGACAAATTGGTTACAAAAACAGTTTCTGTGACAAACATCGAAATCGACCTTAAGGGTCGATATCGAGTACTAACATCGATATCGAGGTCTCTGCTCGACGTCGACTTGCTGTTTTGTCTTCTGCAGGAACTGCGCTAGGAAATCGACCAGAACTGAGGTCGATATCGACCAGTATACTCGATATCGAGTGTCTGCTGAGGTCGAAAGCATTGATCGTGAGTACAACAAAGGAAGCGCTGACCTACCTCCTCGTGGATTCGATCCTGAATTACCCTACTACTACAAGGGAGGGGATTCTTGTATTATTTGTTTGGGACAGGGAGATAGTCTAGTTGTGCTTTATTTTATTCTCCTATCTTACATACACCTCCCCTTTACCAGCCGAACAAATTGGCGCCGTTGCCGGGGAGGCAATCAATCGCCACCTAAGTTAACCACGATCTTTTTCTAAGCTTATTTTGCAGGTTTATGCGACGTTCTGATCACGGACCTATCCTGGAACCAATTGACGAGCCTGAACGTTTCTACCATCTTCGCAACAAAGCAATTCGCATCATGGCTGACAACGAGACGCAGGCTGAGATCATAGAGCGGTTGAGAAAGGAGATCGAGGACCACAATGCTACAATCGCTGCTGAAAGGGCCGCTGCTGCTGCTGAGCGAGCCCGTGCTGATAGGGAGGAGGATGCGCGCAGACAAGCCCAAGAGCGGCTAAATCAGTATCCACAAACGGCGATGCAATACATGCATCCGCCCCTTCATGTTCCTGAATCTGCCATTATAATTCCTCACTCCAATTATGAACTGAAAATTAACTTCCTATATGAGATTAAAAGAAATACTTTTGAAGGAAGACATAATGAATGCCCCCTGCAACACATCTCTACTTTTATGGATTTATGTGAAACAGTTGCTGATGGAGTAAACTTAGAGTATGTGCGACTAAAATCTTTTCGATGGTCTTTGGCAGGAAAGGCATTACAATGGCTTGAAAGTTTGGCTCCACGATCGCTAAGGATATGGGCGGAAGTGAAAGATGCCTTCTTGAACAAATTCTTCCCACCTTCTAAAACGGCAATGCTACGACAAAGGATCACGGCTTTCAAACAAAAGCCAGGTGAAACCCTAGCACAGGCGTGGGAGCGCTTCAAAGACTTGCTGAGATCATGCCCGACGCATGGGGAACTTCCATATGTCATCCAAGAGATCTTTTATAACGCCCTTAATGCGCCAAATAAGGAGAGGATCAATTCATATACCTCCTATCGGTACATTGAGCTTACACCAACGGAGGCATGGGAGACCATGGAGAGGCTTGTGAACTTTGACAACACCTATGGGGCTGCTGCGGCCTATGATGCAAGGCCTGCCCCATCTATGCCACTATATAAGCCTCCAAGGGAGATAGATCCTGAAGTACGGCAACAATTCCATAACGATCAAACACGCCGCCTTCAAAAGCAAGTAAGGTTCCTGAGCAACAATCAACCTTGTCAGGAGTGTGGTTCAATAAGGCATAACACCAGTGCCTGTCCACATACTGAGCAAGTATCCATGGCGGAACAACATGAAGAGGTCAAATGGACGAGAGGCCCCTATGGAGGGGGCAATCAACAAAATTGGGGCGATCAAAGGTTCTATCAAAGGGATCCCCCAACCTATAGGGCACCAGGGCACCCTGAGCGGGAGACTAAGAAAGATGACCTGCAAATCATCCTTGATGAGATGCGAAGGAACCACGCTGAGTTCAAACAAGCCAATAACTCCGTCCATACTCAGCTGCAGGGCATAAATTCTAGACTTGGGGAGATCGACGTTTGGAAGCGCAACATGGAGACTCAAATGAGTCAATTGGCGGAAGCAATGCCCAAAGCGTCCGGATCACTCCCTGGATCCACTGTGCCCAACCAAAAGGGCAAAACCACAGGTCATATCGCGGCAGTAAACCTAAGGAGTGGGCGTCAATTACAAACGCCCGAGCGAAAAGTGGAGGAGAAGGAGCCAGAACAGACGTCGATATCGACCCCCCCCTGTCGATATCGACCAAGGTGACATCGATGTCGACCCTCCTGTCGATGTCGACCCTAATATCGTCACCACAGAAATCGACTCTTCCAGTCGATATCGACCCCACTGCTGCCGATATCGACCTCACTACAGCCGCAGGAAGGAAGAAGGTGTTGCCATTCCCAACTAGAAAAGTGACTAAGGACCCAGCGGAAAAGAAGTTCCAACGGTTCGTGAAGATGCTCCAAGGGCTTAATGTCTCTATACCATTCACAGAGGCACTTCACGAGATGCCATCTTATGTGAGGTTCCTTAAGGATATCTTGGGTAAGAAGCGATCGCTCTCTGAGATCGCAGAGGAATGCAACAGGTTGGAGCTACCACAAAAGCGGGCGGACCCAGGTAAGTTTTCTATCGCTATAGGTCTAGGTCAATTCAAATTCAATGCTTTAGTTGACTTGGGCGCTAGCGTTAGCATGATGCCACTAACCATTTGGCACAAGGTAAAGATAGGTCCTCTGGAGCCCGTGGATGCAAGATTATACATGGCTAACAATACCGTAGTTATTCCAACTGGGATAGTGACAGATGTGCCAGTACAAGTAGGCAAATTCTTTGTCCCCGCTGATTTCCTAGTTGTTGACATAGCGGAGGACCCTGCTTGTCCAATTATTTTAGGTAGGCCATTCTTAGCAACCGTCGATGCCAACATTAGCGTGAAGAAAGGATTGCTCTCGCTCACAATTAGTGATGAAGTAATAGAGTATTCCTTCAACAAGACGGTGCAAAGTCAAGGGCCAATGGAGATAAAAGCCATCAAAGAAGCCCAAGTAGAGGAAGTTGAAGCAATCTTGAACGAAGGAGCTCAACAGGACATCGAAATCGACCCAGGTAAGTCGATATCGACCACTATTGTTCAAGATTCTGTGACAGGTCATAAGTATGGGGTCGACGGAGGAAAAGAGGAAGCATCGAAATCGGGGTTAAGGGTCGATATCGACCACACCCTATCGAAATCGACCACCATCAGCGCTGAGAAGAGAGGTGAGGAGACCTCGATATCGACCTCTGAGGGTCGAAATCGACCTGATCATATCGAGTCAAAACTCTCCAAATCGACTGATCCTACAGGTGTACAACAGGGATCGATATCGATCTCTGCACATCGACATCGACCTGAGCCACAGACTGAGAAGAAGGTAAGTCAAGGTACGGATTCCTCTTGTTCAATTACAATAAAGGACTTATCATTATTTGGAAGAGGTGTGCCTTGGCATGTGCGTTTATGTAGGATATCCGATGATAGTTCAAGCCAATATGTGATAGGAGACAAGGTCTATGTTGCCAAATCTAAAGACCATTGGTTCCCTACAAGATTCAAGGATAAGAGCTTAGGTCCATTCACGGTGAATCAAATCAATCCCGGGGGAATGCAGCTGCGGGACAAGAAAGGAGTGATATTTGAGGCCCAAGCCACATGGGCTCTGCAGATGCCACCTTGAAAAGCGCAAAGGAAGAAGTCGGCCTAGCGACTTAAAAATCTAGAGCTTGTAACAAAGACTTAATTTTGATTTTAAGACAGCTTTTGTTTTGGTTTTAGACATTTTATTGTTTTGCATATTGTGTGTTTAGTTTTCAAATTGCAGGAGAGAGAAAAGCACACAAAAAGGCATCGAAATCGATGTTGGACATCGAAATCGACCTCAAGGTCGACATGGATAGGGTTTGTGATCGAAGCCGAGTCACCCTGAAGCCCGAGCAGAAATCAGAGAGACATCGATATCGATGTAAAGGGTCGATATCGACCTTCCCTGTTGTCTTCTTCGACTCCTGAAATTTGTGACAGTTTAGTAAGTTTTCTTCTTAACCCTAGTTCTAATACAGTGAGGACACTGTAAATTTTAAGTATGGGGTGGGGGGAAAGGCTTATTTGCATATTCATGCTTAGTTTAGGGTTGCATATTTATTTTTTTTATGCATAAAAAAATTGACCCCCATCAAAAATTTTGGAAAAGAGAGAGTCATGGAAGTATAAAAAAAGAGCTCTATGATGCAAAATTAGATTCATTAGAGATATAACATGAGATTGCCTAGTTAAGGGAAGTCCCAATGAAGTGCAATTTTTTGAGAAAATCATAAAGGAGATGAAAATTTGAAGTTGCTTTTGACATATGCATGATAAGATGATGGAGGATTTTTTATAAAAATTCCATACAAGCAAAGTTCATATCCTAGCCTTACCTACGCATATTCACAAAGCCATATATGAGACTTATCATGATCATTATTGCTCCACATATACATATTGTCCATTTTTTACCTTATACCCTATCCGGGGACAAAGTTTTTTGAATGGATGACATCTTTGGAGTTATATGGAGTTGTGCATTTATAAAGTTGTTGGCAGGAATGATACAATATGGAAAATTAAATGAGCGAGAAAAAATCCGATCACCTCAGGAGATAAAGGTAGGTCGACCCTGCTCGCTGAGATAATAGTTCGGCGAGATGGGACACAAAGGTGAGGAGTCCGAAGTACTAAGTATCCGGGGCCATTCATGACACCCATGTTTGCGACTCGCGAGAAGGCAGTGCTAAGGTTAGAGAGGTAAAAGCATTAAAGTGAAAAAAAAGCATTGAACGATGAGTGAAAGGTGAGACATTATGAAGGAGGAATGTGGAATATTTTGGAAAGAAAGTGTACTTCCCCGGATTTAACACCACATGGCCAAATATTAGCCCACCTTTAGCCTTTTACCAATCCACTTCTCACAAGCTTGAAGAAAGTCCTCTTGATTATTAATGCAATGTTGCTAAAATTGTTTTTTATTACCTCCTTTATAAGTATGAAATTGCTTTTATGCACAGGCATGGACTTGGTTGACATAAGTACCTTCTCGAGGATGGCAATTGATTGTAGGGACATATGAAAAATGAATCTATGATGTTGAGGGTTTACTTTCTTCCCCTGAATGACCATTAAGAGTATTGCTTGGGGACAAGCAAGCTTAAGTATGGGGTGTTTGATGTGCGCGCAAATTGCCATATTTTCTATGCACATATGAATTCATTTTGTTGTCTTTTGCATGCACATTAATGAGAAAACATGGGAATAGTGTAGTTTATGCTTAAATATCAAATATATGGGTTTGCACGAGTTTCCATGTGATTTCGCAGAAAACAGGATGAAAATGGATGAATTCAGAAGAGCGGAAAAAGAACTCGAAGTCTTCTGAAGAGGTCAAAATCGACTGAAGACCTCGACATCGAGTACATCGAGACATAGGAATCGAGCAGAAAGGAAACAGAGCATCTCGACACAGAAGAGGTCGATATCGACGTCTGGGGGTCGATATCGATCATGTCAGATCGACCAAGTTGATAGAAGTCGAGTAGGAGAAGGAGAAGCTCGAGATAAGATTTTGGAGGGGTCGATATCGAGTGGAAGGGTCGATATCGACCATGCCAGCAGAGGAATTCGACTCCGATTTTGATAGAATTATATCCAAAGCTTGCAATATCTATCCAAAGGTCGAGATTTCCTATCATCAACATCAGATTTATCATGAGGAGGCTGATTTCACCATGAAGTTTTAGCTTTTACTTTTTATTTATTTATTTTATTTATCATAGAGAATAAAGATAAGGTTTCGAGTCCTTGTCGTCATCTACAAATAGAAGCCAATAGGGCTGAGTTTAGGTATTGAATTTTCAAAAAGGAAGAAGATTCCGAATTCAGTTGAGACACAATTCAGTTGCAATAGAGAGAGAGAGAGAGAGTGGCCGAGTGGAGTTGTAAAGCGAGAGCGGAGTGGCTTGTTCGGTTGTACTTTCTTTCGGAGTTTTAATTCAAAGTAGCTTTCTTTCAATAACAATGATGATGATGTGCATGATGAGGAGCGAGTAGTCAACCCACTTCTAGGGTCAGGGTGAGCCCGACGATAGCAATGTGAGGTAAGTGCATCAAAGGTATGACTTTTATACGATTCCGTCTTCTACCCCATGCATGATCCTTTGCGAAAGTTAGGGAGATTCATTATTTGCATTATTGAAGCGAAAGCCACTCATATTGCGAACTTGAATTACTCATGGATTGGATAGTAACTCTTAGGAATTATGCGAAAGCCTCTAATCACCTAAGTGTTGATAACGAAAGTTATTTGACGGAAAGACATTAAGGTTCATATCTTTAGCATGAAACTTGCATTGTTATCGTTATGGCATAAAACCCCGACTTTGGAAGCCTTTTAATTAATTAAATTCTTCATAAAAGTCTTAGTTTTGCTTCTATTCATCTTTCCTCTCCATTCTATTTTCTTCGGATCCTTTTCCGACAAATTGGTTACAAAAACAGTTTCTGTGACAAACATCGAAATCGACCTTAAGGGTCGATATCGAGTACTAACATCGATATCGAGGTCTCTGCTCGACGTCGACTTGCTGTTTTGTCTTCTGCAGGAACTGCGCTAGGAAATCGACCAGAACTGAGGTCGATATCGACCAGTATACTCGATATCGAGTGTCTGCTGAGGTCGAAAGCATTGATCGTGAGTACAACAAAGGAAGCGCTGACCTACCTCCTCGTGGATTCGATCCTGAATTACCCTACTACTACAAGGGAGGGGATTCTTGTATTATTTGTTTGGGACAGGGAGATAGTCTAGTTGTGCTTTATTTTATTCTCCTATCTTACATACACCTCCCCTTTACCAGCCGAACAAATATCAAGCTCTCTATCCTAAAGTGAGACTCGCATCAAGCTATCTATCCTAAAGTGACACTCGCATAAGTGTTCTGTAGAATAGTTCGACAGCACGATCTATGGGCCTATTGACTTCCCTGTAGACATGGTGGATCTTAGTCACCATAAATTGTCAGAGGATGATGAGAATATCGGTAATGACGATCTCGATCTCCCAAAGACATGTCCAGGAACCTTTTAGGACATTCATGATGGTAAAGTTGTCACCCTTGGTGGTTTGTTCCATCGCAGTTTTTTTCTTTGTAATTGTAGTTGGACCTTTAATGCTAGTCTGATCGTTTTCGCTCATGCATTTGGTCTTCTCCCAATTTCCTAGTGATTTCTTTATAAAGGTTTCTATATTTTGAATCAATGTGGAGTTATTGTGGTCAAAGATCTTTCTATTTATGCTTGTCCATATGCACCACCAAGTTGTGGCTAATGTTGTTTTCTGTATGCGATTTAGTTTTTTTAAAAAAATTGTTATATTTTCCTTAATATTCTTGTTTCTTATTTCCATATCTTGAAGGATTTGCTTAATTGACGCGTCTATATTTGTTATAATTTCTAAAGTGTGGTTGCAGTTGATAAAGAGGTGATTCAGAGTCTTCTTGTTTTAGTCGCATAGTTCACAACTTGTAGGGATTTCTACTCATTTATTTTCAATTGGTAAGGATTCCGTCTAGATATAGTTTCAAGATGAAATTTCTAATCTTAGGTGGTACCTCCATTTTCCGAATCCAGTTTGTCATGTGTTGGTCATTCGTGTTCAATGTTGTGATATATTGCACTGGTAGTTGAAAACCACCCATTTTTACAAGTTTTCCAATACAATATTTCTTCTTTCGGGTTATCTGAAAATCACGTATTTTTTATTTTCGCAATCAAATCCACTCATAGGTAAAGGGTTAGTTCTCTCATTTCCCATTTGTGGTTATCATTAATAAACTCTTTGATTTATGTATACTCGTTTATTTGGACAATTGACTAACGTTCTTTTCTTTTTGTTTATCAAGTGTTGTTATCGATGGTTATTTTCACTCTTTTGCCTTCAAGTATTTTGACTTTGTAGTTCTTTTAGTTTTTCCTCAATCTATTCAATTGTCGAAATATGTTCCCAAAAGGTTCTCTCTTTTGTTAGCCTTTTTAATTAGAAGTTGAGTTTTCTTTACCAAATAAAACATGTGTGATCCAACAAAGTTTGATCTCCATGTTTGAGTGATAATGTTTCAATAGTTCTTTCTTGCGATCCATATTTTTTTTTAAATTTAAATGGCCTTGCTTACCGTCTTTCGTTGTGAGTGAGTTCCACTGAAATTGAGCAGTGATCGATATGAAGACGAAAAAGCATGATTCCTAGTTTCTATATTTGGGTACCAATATAGAATCTTGTCTTGTACTAGTGTTCTATTAAGTTTTTCATATATGTTATTTATGTCAATTTTTTTTCTCCATGTGAATTCATTTTCAATTGTTTTTTTATTTAGTTAGTAGATTGCATTGGTTCTTAAATTGTAGGAGTTTGTTAAATCTGTTATGGTTGGAGGAACTCCACTCGATTTTTCATTCATGTTTTGAATCTCATTCAAATTCCCTATATTGATGACAAGGATTGACAGACTCTAAATATGGTTTGTGACTCTAGGCCAAAACATTTGTTTCTCCCTTTCGTGAAGAGGGGCATAAACAAAACAAATGACAAAGATAAGACCTCTCTCCCTATTGTCTATTTTCAGTGTGATAAATCAGTCTTCCCTAGTTAAAACCTCAATATTTGCATTTATAATCTGATATTTTTTCCACAACACACATATCCCTCAAGATCTGACCAATGCAAGAGACCATTGGGATGTATCAAACTCAGCTTTTCCCCAAACTTCTTCATGTAGTTGTTGTGGTGTTTTAATTTCCATTAATGCTATTATTTGTATGTTTTCAATTGTACAGAAAGATATCAATCTCAGTCTACATGTTTCTGCTTTCAATTCCACAACTATTCTAAGCACATATTTTCCTTTTGGCTTAAGTTGAATAAACTAGATGAATTTTTCCTCTCCATTTTTCTCATATATTTCTTTCCTTTTACTCATTTTTGAATTGTGACTTCTAGATTCTAATATTATTCTCCTTGGTCGCTTTTACCTCATCTTCATTTGTTTCATGCTTTTTAGCTCTTTTTAGATTTTTCGAGGGGTTGTTTGAAGAGATTCGGGATTGTTGAATATGGTGTTTGTTCCAATTTATAATAATCTTCCAAAATGACCCTTTTTGTAGAATGTTTCATTTGATCATTAGATTCATTTTGTGATTTTTTTCTCCAAGCTAAGCCTTGTTTGGGTAATTTTTTGTCATTCTCCAAAATGAGAGAGAGACAAATGGGTGCATCGGGGTGTAGATCATAGTAACAATGGGATCATATTTCCATCCAAAGATACAATAAATCACAACAAACAAGCACTAGTACAAAATCTTAATTTTATCACATAACTATAATATCACGGACTGTTTATATCCGTGACATCATGCCCTTTAAGCTTGGAGGAAAAAAATTTAATGGGTAAAAGTCAAATATCACGGATATGAATAAGAAAAACTGGAATATTAGGAGTAGCTAGACAAGTGTGATATAATATAATATCTTGGGGTTAAAATACTAGACACACCCGGAATATTTGGTATATTATCACATTACAATATCTCGGTTTATTCCATCCGGGATATTAGACTTTCTTTTTTATTCAACCTTACCCTGTACGTCTCCCTTCTGCCTCTCACTGTTCGCCCCTTCCATCTTCCCTTTTCATATATGAACTTCCATCTTCCCTTTTCATATTTAAACTTCCATCTTCATCGCTCTCCTGCCGCATCTCACTATTCGTCTCTCTCGTCTCTATGGTCCATCCTTGCCATCGTCGATCGATGTCCGGTGTGCATCCTCCCCGTTCCCACAATTAATTTCTCCGATTTTCCCCCTACTGCCTAGGGTATTATTTCTGCCCCTTTCTGATTGAACTGAGAAATTAGATTTTAATCTGCATCGCATAGGGATTTTGAGAGGTTACACGACAACCACATATCTGGATCCCTCCATTTCGCCAATGATAGCTTCTCCGAAAAATTCCCCCAGAGGTGAGCGATGGCGATGAACGAGGCTATCGGAAAAGCCAAGAAATTGGTGGGAAAATCCATGGCCACCAACGACGCTGCTCACGTCTTAGAGTTTGAGATTTGGCTCTCTCCCTTGCTCGAGATGAAGGCCTTTCTCACTCTTCCAACTCCATGGAAATCGTACGCTTCTCCCTCTTTGACTTCTTTGAATTTGATTATCGCAATTTGCAAACAAACTTTGTTGAATCATTCTGATTATGTCGCCTTTCTTAGAAATTCCAAGTTCTTGACATTTGAATTTATTTTGACTACAAGAGTGATCTAAACATCGAGTCTAGGGTTTGAAATTTAATTCATGTGTGAAATTTTAAGTGAATTGATTGAGCTAAATAAGTGAATTTGTCTGTTTAGTCAATTTTGATTTCTGGATTTGGCTTATAGGAAAGAGGTTCAATGCTTAATGTGTTATGGCATCAACTTGATTGTGAATTTGTGAATTTTTGACAATGCTGATATCTTATAGCTACTGATTTATATATTCTTTGAAGTGTTACTTGGATTAGTCGATTCGAACGAACCTGGTTAGAAGCAATGCTACCTCTGCCCTCAAGAAAGAAATGGTGCCATATTTTGTGACAAACAGGAAAGTGAAACGAAGGAAAGTAACATATGTGCAATCTTAAAATCAATTTTATTACTCAATATTGATTTTAACCTTAGTTTCTTTCTACTGACACTAGTGTGGATCTTGAAGATGCTTGTATCAGATTCCTTAAATTGGTTTGATCTCCTGTGATGTCTATATTATTTATGCTGGATACAAAATTTGATGCTTTATTATCTATTAGATTTAATCATCACTGCTTCTGTTTTTGTTTCTCATATTTTTTGAGATAATATGATGAATTTTGTTTTCCTAAATTTGCCTTGAAAGTGGGAGCCTAAGAAAACATAATAGATTAAGGTTGTGGCAATGTAATTTTGTTGTAATTTAAATCTCTTAATGGCATTCCAATAGTTCGCTAAAGTTGATGGTGCGCTTGTTCTTTAGAGTTTTCTTTTAAAGACTTCTATAGATGAACGAATGTAAAAGAATAGGGACAATTGCTTGTTTTTTTAGTGATCCTCTTTTGATAGTTTGTTTTAGTGATCTTATTTGTTTTAGTGATCGTCTCTTAAGTGAATTGATCGAGTTAATTAAGGCCAAAATGTAGGATCTTCACCAAACAAATCTCACTAATATCAGCTCTGTTTACATTCAGCTGTCCTGGTTTTTTATTACTTATAAGTAAATTACTTGTCCAATTAATGTTTATATCAATTCCACATAAGCTTAACAATGTATTGATTGTTCTAATTACTTATTTGATTTTTTGTTTGTTGGGTACTACTGCTATGTACGACACCAATTCATTGATTTGCAGGTTTAATGCTTGTAAAATGGTAAAGACGCTTGTTCAACTAATGAGGACACTGGATAAAACCAGAGGAGGTAAATATTGAGCTACTTATCGCAGAGAGCATGATCCATTTATCGTTCTCTCTTTCCATTTTCTATCTATATTGAAATAAATCGTAACTTTATGATTTTATCTTTCAGAGCACTATTTTGATGAAGCTTCTTTATTATGATGATGTCAGAGGTACATTTATAAGGCCTTTTTTCTCCTGGCTTATCATGATTTGTGATAAAGAACTGAAATTGGTATTTTTTTTATAGTATGCTCATAGAAAGTGCGTTCATCATTGGTGCAATGGGAAAATGGATTTAACTTGTGAGATCTGTCATTAGGTATGCCATGCTTATTTCTTTGTCATGTTCATGATTTCTATTTGTCATGCTTCTTCATAGATGGGTTGGTTTGTCGTTTCATGCTGATTGCTTATACAAGAGCTTTTTATGTTCTTATAGGTATCTCTATTGATAGATAGCTTTTATATTGTTAAAGATACTTATAATATATAAGCTCCAAATGAAACCTTGTTGTTTTATGCATTACATGAATTTTTATGTGATATATTGTGATACTTATGTGATGTAAATAAATTCTCGACCTTTGGATACATATTGTGTTTATTTAACAACTTGTTGCTATGTGTAATTACCTTATAAGCTCCTCACTTAGTGTTTTTTAAAACTAGAAATGATTAAGCTTCCCTGAAATTTTGATGCTTAAACATATTGTGGTTGAACTATATAGAAGGTTTGTACATTCCCGCTAGTTTGAAAATAAGACCTTATTCTAACAAATATGATTTAACATTCAGATCAGTCCTTATTTATAGACAAAAATAATCGCTTCACATAAATTCCTTCACTTATGTCACCTAGATATTGACTTGCCAACATAAACAAAATTACTGAATTTTTTTTGATCAAGGAAAGAACTACAAAAATACTGAAAATGAATCAACAAAGACGAGGTATAAATATTACTTGTTGAGTCCTAGAGCTAATCAGTTACTAATTTGTAGTATTTTTCATCTATCTTGGTCTTTTAAGCTATTCAATCACTTTTAACCTAGTCAGGTGACTCTTGAATATTGGATGAGGACTTATTCTCTTATTTATCTGTTTATACCACTTGGAATCTCTCTATAGATGAATTCTAAGAGAAGTGGGATTAGAATTCGTTGTTAGAATAAGCATTAGTTCAATTCTTCTTCTTCTTCTTCTTTTAATCATGTTAACCAAATATTTGGTCATTTCTGCCTTCTAATTATTTTTAACACATAGCTAGGCCATAATATTCATGTTCAGGCTACAATGAGCTGGTCTTGAGTCTTCAGCTAATGGAATGTAAGTTAAGCTGAGAATCGGGCTTCGTATGGCTGTCAAGCTATGTTATATTTTGAATTTAGCACTTTTCACTTCGATTATGTTCCTCTCATTTATTTTACTGCCCCGTTGTTTCAATAAAGCTAACTTAATCTACTGAGTTTATATTTGGTGGAATTGATGTGTCCAAGGGAATGAACTACTTGCATTAGAACAATATAATTCATAGAGACTTGAAAGCCGCCAATCTTCTGATGGTTGAAAATGACGTAAGATGTTTACCTTGACTTCTTGTGCTTTGATCTTGCATATCTTTCTGTCCCCTCTTTCTTACACCCCAACATCCAAAGGATATGAATGGCCTGCTAAAAATTTAAAATATTTTTAGCAACCTATGCCTTGAATCTTTCATCTCTATTTGTAAAATTGAGAAGAAAAACTCATGTCTGGTTCTATTAGTTTTTTTTACAGTGTTCGCGATTGTTAATTTTTTGGTTTATGTCATGGAAACTTTGTTAATTTTGATTGATTTATAAGTTTTTTATTGGTTTATAAATCTATGGCTTGCATGGTCTATTACTGAGCATGTCATGCTATAGGGGCCTTGGTTCTTGTTTCTCCAAATCAGGTAAAGAAGAGATGATTTGAGTGAAGATTTTGGAGGAGGAGATTCATATGGTTGAATAATTTCAATTGGTTTATAAGATTTTTCATTTTCAGTATTTGTACGCTTCATATTAGTTGTATGAAAACAATGAATTTTGTTTTACATAAGCATGTGAGTTGCTTTTATACAATGTTCCTAATAGCATAAGCTTTAGATGATCGAAATAAAATGGCCTTTTAATGTCTCATTTCTATGTTCATGTTCACAGGAGAAATGCACAGGAAGGATTTTATTTTTTTTATATATAAAAAAGAACTTTATAGCCCAACCTTGTTGGTGGGCTATAAAGTCGCTTATTTTTTTTTCCTTTTTGATGGAACTTTATAGCCGAGGTTTGTTATAAACCGGGCTGTAAAGTTCCTTTTTTTTTAACAAATAAAAAATGCCTAATATCCCGGGCGTATCCCAAATGGGATCTGTGATATTAGACCCGCAACCTAAGAAAAGCCTTAAGCTAATATTTCGGGTGTGTCCCAAATGGGATACAGGATATTAGAGTCACGTAGCTTTTATCACACCGACGTGAAGCCCAGATGTTTTTTTCTTTATATCCGTGATATTAGGGCACTATGCCATGGCGCAACTTAGGCAACGAACATACTTAGGTTCGTTGCTAGAAACAAGTTCAGGCAACAGACAAAGTTCGTATCGTTGCCCCAAACAACCCCAAGTCAACTTCTATTTTGGATGAGGTTGAAGCAACGAATATAGAACAATGTTCGTTGCCTGAATCGACTCAGGCAACGAACATATTGAAAATGGTTACCTGAACAAATGTTGAGGAGTGGCAAAAAATATATGGTACTCAGGCAACGAACATAAAGGAAATGTTTGTTGCTGGAATGCTACTCAGGCAACGAACATATTGTAAATGGTCACCTAAAAAAAAGTCGAACGTTGACCAAAAGTAGGGAGTATTCAGGCGACGAACAAGTTTTCAATGTTCGTTGCTAGAACTTGATTACAAGAATCTTTTAACAGTTGTTTGACAATGTTAATATTCAAGCAATGAACAAATGTAAAGTACGTTGCTTGATGTAGAAGCTAGCTGGCATGCACTTTACTCTGGCGACGAACAAATATCTATGTTTGTTGCTTGAATTAAAGGTCCCACATGCGACATTTTAAATTGTGTTTGAGACAACAAATGTTTCCTATGTTCATTTTAAATTGTGTTTGAGACAACAAACGTTTCCTATGTTCGTTGCCTGAATTAATGGGTCCTACCTACCGAAATTAATGTTATTGTATGAGCCTATGAGGCAACAGATATGTTCCTATGTTCGTTGCCTGAGTGATTGGGATTGTGTTTGTGTTGGAAAATGAAATTCGTTTTTACAAAGTAGTTTAAGGTTATCAAAATTTCTCAAAAATTTGAATTTGAATAAGAAAGAGAATTACAATTATATTGAGATTGAAAATATAAATATTGGTCTCATTTTTTTCTTATCTTTTAATAAAATCACAACCTTATAATTTTATTATTGAATTATTATGAATGTTGAAATAACATTTCGTAGTTTATGAATTATTTTGACCACTCATTTCACATCTTGATTTGAGTTTAATATTAATCACCTATGGTACTGATACTCTTTTCAAATAAGTTAAGGTTATTATTTTGAATTACTTTATATATTATTAATGATGTAAATGATATTCGTTGTGTAATGAATGAACAATTTTTTTAAAAAATATTTAGTTGTTAGACTTTTATAAAATTATTTAATTAAAAATATAATTGAAATTAATATAAATGTTTTTATATATGTATTTGTTTGAGATTGAGATTTTAGTTTTTATATTTAGATTTTTTTTTATATAAGTTAAGTAGGAATTCCCAATTTATGTTTGAGACTGACATCGAGATTTGAGATTAAGATCAATATTTGATATTGAGATCAAGATAAGTTAAGACCGAGGTTTGAGATTGAGATAAAGATTAAGACAGTGATCAAGATTTGATATTTATATTGAGATTGAGATTAAGATCAAGATCGAGGTTTGAGATTGGGCTAATTTGGCTCCTTAAGAAAGGGTCTAACCTTGTTTGGACTCTTGATTTGTTGATAATTATACTTAATTCTAATTTCAGGTTTAATGAATGAGTAATTTGTTGATGCCTCAAGTTACCATGTCATATTGCTGTTCCATTTGCTCCAGTAGTTTATTTATTTATATATGCCTCAAGTTACCATGTCTTAGTTGTTCATTGTGTCTAAAGATTTTTCATTTCCATCAAATGCATACCAGGTCAGGAATAAGAGAAGGATCTGCACAACTCCACTATGGAGTCACCCAGTGCAAGTGCAAGTGTTGCTGCACAAAGGACGGAGTGGGGGGCAAAAGTGAAGAAGGCTGAGGAGGAAGCGAGGAGAGCCAACGCCACTGCTTTGGATCGCGTTTCTGCGTGGGAGGAGCTCGTGCAACAGATGACATCCAGTGCAACTCACAGGATCCCCCAACTAACCGCCCAGGTTAATAACACTCCTCATGTTGATGATACTCCTAACAACTCTTGAACTTTTGTGTATATATCTTGTGTTTGTGAATCTTAAACCAAATTGTGAACTGATTGTGAATATGTGTAAGGGCAGGCTTTGCTAACTGATTGTGTATTTGCACTTTGTGCATGTGAATATAAATGCTTGAATTTAAATAAAAAAATTCAAAATTGATTCAGGTGACGAACATTGAAAGTAGTACTCGTTGCTTGAACAACCGAGTGACGAACAAACTAGTTACATAAACCTGAATATTCGTTGCCACAACACTCAGGCAATGAACCTGATGTATTCGTTGCCTGAAAATTCGGATATTTGACAATATCCATATGATTTCAGGCGACGAACTTTGGTCGTCACTTAAATAGCAAAAGTTCGTCACCCGAATGGTTGAAAATCCGGTTCCCATCCCGTTGACCATATTCAGGCAACGAATGGTTGGTTCGTTGCCTGAACTGTCTCAGGCAACGAACAAACGTTTGTTCGTCACCTGAGTATTGGGGGAGCGAGCTTGAAGCAACCACCATTCAGGTGACGACATGTTCGTTGCCTGAATGCCCAGGCAACGTGATGGGTATTCAGGCAACGACATATGTCCGTTGCCTGAATTGTGCCATGGCATAGTGGGGGTTAAATATCCATGATAAAATGCATTTTTTTTGTACCAGTGAAGGTATCAAAGCAGGATACAAACACAAGCAAAAAGAAGAGAAAGGAAAGGACACACGTGAGATTGAGAAAGTTGTAATCATCAAGAGATGTGATAAAACCTACAAAGGTCAAAGGAGCATTCGAGACACTACAGGCGTGAATACCCAAGTGGAAAGTTAGGAGAGAGAAACTCTCCGAGAAGCTACGTGCTTCTCGCTTCTCCCCTTAGGCATTGGTGACTCCTTCCTATCGGAAAACATGGTTTCCGACGACCTTCAAGGCTACCGACGTCCCTATTGAAACCCATATTGTCTCCTTGTGCACATATCGTTCCACTATTGTTTATAACAGCCCATAAATCTCACTTTTTTCCCTCGGAGTGAAACCTAGGCCAGCTTCAACTGAAAGTTCTTAAGCGCTGATCTGCGACGAATCGGCGGCCCGCCGGCGCCGCCACTGAGCTACTCTTGTCCTCCAGCTCTTTGGGGACCAGATCCGTATGGTTTCGGGCTAGATCCGTTCTCTTCAAGGCCAGATCTGGGCTGAAGCTGTTCGTCCTCTCCTGGTTTTCTTCGTTCTTGAGGTGTGTTCCTTCTGATCTCAGTTTTCATGGCTTCTCTTCCCCTCCCAGATCAGTCTCTTTTCTTCCATTGTACCCTCCCCTAGGCTTTGGGTCTCCTGATCTCACAAAGTCTCCCGTTCTCGACCTTGGCTTAATCTCTCTTCGCTTATTTCCCTCCGGTTCTCCTCCCTGGTGTCTTTCGTCGTCTGGTTTTGAGAGTCGGCCTGTGCACCGCGCTTCCCTCTCCTCTTCTCCCCTCCGCCCTGATCCGAGTTTCAAGTTAGAGTTACCCATCCTTGAGAATCCAATAAGTATTGACGACTTCAGAAAACCCCCAAAATCTAGGGTTCGAGGATGACAGAAAAGCCTAATCCTCATGGTCAAGGGAGAAAGGCTATCACACTTACACCAAGCCCGATTAAGGATGTGTCAAAAGATGGAGTAAAATAGAAAATGACGGTGTTGGGTACACTTCCAAAGACAACCCTCACTTCCAAGCCCCTCCAGCACCAGGAGAAACTCACTACACGGCAACAACAGGGACGTCAGATTGCATGTAACTTTGCTCCTTCTACTGTCAACGCAACACCTCAAGATGCTCAGGTATGCCCCTCTTCCCCCCTTCCCCCGGCCTCAACCGGGTCCTCTAGGATAGCCTCTGATGATCAAAGGATCCCAAGGAAGGGACACACAGACAATTGCTTTGCTCAATATACTGAATTGATTTCCAAGAAGATCCCAATGGAGGGACATAATTTTGTGATTAACATAGTTTTTTCTAATTCTAACCTAAACCAAAAGCTACTAGAAACTGAATAGAACTCTTCTAGCTCCCCTAACTTGAACCAGGTTCCTTGCTCTGAGCCCATAACTACAACAGAAAACCTTGCTAATAGCTCCCTTGGTAATATTGAATTGTGTGCTGCTGATGGTGGTGTTTCAGTGATGACAACTGCTGGCTCTGGGATTTCAATCCATCCTATGTTTATCCCTATACCTTCCCTCACCCCCTGAAACTAACAATACCCCTTCCCACTCTGACCTCCAAGATACTGCTGCAGGTACCTCTAACCATGAACCCACTCCTGCAGAGGCATATAGAACCCCTAACCTCCCCCCTAACCCTCTTCCTAACCCCCCAACCCTCCAACCTCTAATCAGCTACAGGGGGCATGGGCTTCTAAATCCCCCTTGATTGAACCAAACTCCAAAACTAGAGGTTTCAAGCTGTCCTACCAAAAATCTGGAGAAGGAGATTCTGTCAAAGCTTCAAAACAAGATTGTCTCATCCTTGAGGAGGCTTGGGGTTATGCTTTGGTTGGCTCTGTGGTTGGAAGGTTTCCAGGATTTGAGGCCATCAATAACTTAAGGAAAAACTGGCCTAAGCATGACTACAATGCCCAGGGTGGTTGGTTGATGTTTAAGTTCTTCTCAGAAGAAGATAGGGATACAGTCTTGTTAAAAGGGCCATTTACAGGGCTAGGATATGCTATGCTTCTCAAATGTGTGCCTGAGAGATTTACATTTGACAAGGCACTCTTCTCTACCCTCCCAGTCTGGATAAGGATACATAAACTCCCCACAGAGTTTTGGACACCAGTAATGCTGCAGAAAATTGCTTCCAAAATAGGGGACCCCATAATGTCAGATGGTTACACTGAGCACAGATCAAAACAACTGTTTGCTAGAGTCCTGGTTGATATGGACTGTGCCAAAGAGCTTAAAAAAATGGTGACAATTGAATTTGATGATGCTCCTGATCACACATGCTTCATTGAGTATGAAAACTTACCACCAAGATGTAATAAATGTGCAACATATGGCCATGAGACAAACAAATGCCCTGCTGCCAAATGAACTGCAACAGATAGCAGAACAAGAGCTAACAATGGTCACCAAAGAACCTACAGAGCAAAATCTACACCTGCTATAACAGGGGGCTCCACCTCACTTCCCTCCTCCTCTTCCACTCCTGCTCCTAACCACAACCCTCCCTCCAATCAGTCAAATCCTCTCATGCCCCCCTCTAGCCAAAACACTGCTCCCCCTCTTTCAACTAACAATTCCCCTTCCATTCTACACTCCCATGATCCTCCCTCACCTCTGAACCTTCCTCCTCCTCTACTGGAGTCTCTCCCTCTTATCAACCTCCTCTTCTTCCCTCTCCTAATCTTGATCAATGTATCCCCCCTCCCCTCAGACAACCCTCTAAGTCTGTCCAGGGACAACATTCAGTAACTCATAAAAATCCCCCTCCCTCCATCTCTAAAGCAACCAAATCCACTGTCAAGTCCTCTTTATTTTCTTCAATAGAAAGGATAAACCAAGCCTACCAAAAGAAAAAGGCCTCCCCCCCACCCCCTGTCAGAGTTGTGGATTTAATTGGAACACAACAGCTCTACACTAAATCTGCTATAAGGTTGGAAATGGAAAATAGAAGGATTGAAATCCAGAAGGAGAAGGAGGAAGAAAAAAGGAAGAAAGTCACATTTGCAGACCATAACTCCTTCCAAATACTTGAAATGGTCAATGAGGAAACAGAGCATGTAATGACTGAGAGGAATATCTTACTATTGACAAATGGTGAAAATGGTAATAAGTCAGAAGAGGATGCAACCACAGAGAAAAGGAATCCAGTTCAAGAGCAGACAGAAAAGGAACAACCTCCAAATGAGGTAAGAAGAAGTGGAAGATTGAACAAACAAAGTATGTGTGCTACTGGATCATCTTCTCAAGAAGCTGCTTCTGAAGGTAGTAAGGATGCGACGGTACAAAGTACAAAGTACTGGCCAGTACAAAATACAGAAAAAGGAAAAAAAGAGGAAAAAGGGCCTAGCACCCTTCCAAAAAGGACTAAATGATAATAGCCTCATGGAATGTTAGGGGGTTCAACAACACCTCCAAACACAAGACTGTTAAAAGTTTTCTGAGAGACAAAAACATTAGCTTGCTTGGAATCTTGGAGACAAAGCTAGATGTCAACAAACTACAAGCTATAATGGGAAAAAGTTTCAGTCAATGGAACTACATTCACAATTTTGAACACAGCACAGCAGGAAGGATTATCATCATATGGGATCCCCTAAGGATAGACTTTACACACAAAAGGAGTACTGAACAGATGATCTGTGGTGAAATCAGATGCAAAATATCTGGGAAAAAAATTTGATTTAGCTCAAGTTTATGGTCTGCACACCATTTTATGGAGAAATCTTACAAATGAAATAAGTAATACAAATTCTCTATGGTTAGTACAAGGGGATTTTAATGCCATCATGAGATCTTGTGAGAGGAAAAATGGTGCAACTGTGACAGCTTATGAAGTGGCTGACCTGTGGGAAATGTGCTCTGAATTAGATCTACATGATGTTATCAGTGACGGCATTGAGCATACTTGGTTCAAAGGCACAAAGTCTACAAAAATTGATAGAGTCATGGTCAATGGATGCTGGGACACTCTTGCTCTTTACTACAAAGCAACCTTCTTAATGCCCAAATCCTTATGTGACCACATTCAGGTTATTGTTGAAGTATTAGAGCAAAAAAGAAGGAAAAAAGGACACTTTAAATACTTCAATATGTGGGGTATGAATGAAGGTTTCCAACAATTAATATCTGACCACTGGGTATACAATGGAGGTGGCTCTGAGCAATTCCTTCTGTGCAAGAAACTACAAAATCTGAAAAAAGCCTCTTCAAAAACTGAATACGTCTCAGTACTCCAATATCAGTGAGAGAGCTAAGACTGCAGAAGCTGAATACGAAAAGGCCTTCTTGGACCTAAGAAATGACTCCTCCTCTCTTGAGCTACTACAAACTATGGAGTGTGCTAAGAAAAAGGCAAACAGACTGAAAGAAGCTGAGCTTAAATTCCATACACAACTTGCAAAAGCTAAACACACCTTAGAGGGAGACAGATGTAGTGCTTACTTCCATGGGCTTATGAAGAAAAATATGAAGAGGAATCATATTAGCTCTCTTATCAAGGACAATGGTTTGGAAACCATGTCCCTGGATGAAGTGGCTGAGGAATTTGTAAAATTCTATACTGGATTAATTGGGACTGAAAAGCAGACTGCAGATGTCAATGAAAGATACATTAGAGAAGGGGGAGCAATCCTTAACACTGGACAACAGTTGTGTGGGACAAAACAATTATCCCTAAGCATGCTTTCATTTTATGGCTTGCAGCTAAAAGAAGACTAGCAACATGTGACCTCATCAGAACAATGGAAGTGAACCTAAACTGTCAATTGTGTAATCAAGCTTTAGAATCACATGAACACATTTTCTTTGCTTTAATTATTCCTCATTTGTTTGGTTACAGGTCAAGGAATGGCTAGGAATATGGAGGAGGATGGGTACTATCAATAGTGGTCTCAAGTGGCTAAAAAAAGAGGCAAGAGGCAAAGGATGGTTATCAAAAGCCAAAAGAGTAGCTCTAGCAGCAACTTTCTATTACATATGGAAGGCAAGGAATGAGAAGATCTTTGAAGGGACAAGCAGAAGCTCCGAGGAAACCTTTCACCTAGTCAAAGTCCATGTATACAAGGTCTTAGGCCATGATTTCACACTGCATTTCACACCAGCAGCAAGACTTCAAGAGGGACTGGAGCAACCTTTTGTGCATACTCATCAATCCTAACCCCAGGGAACAAATATGTGAAGATCTCCCAAGGCTTGAAGCGGAATGTTGTAACTTTTTGTCATTGCAGCCTTAGCCTTAACATCTTGACAGATTATGTCTGTCCAGAGAACCATATTTTTGTACTGTGATCCTAATGTCTTACCTCAATAGGTTCAGGTGTGCTAAGGTGGTGTTTATATAAATCTCTTGATGGCCGAGCCGAAGGGAGATTTATATTTACACAACTTTAGAGGGTAGGTCCGACTTCCGATAGCTCTGGCTTGAAGAGATAGGAGTTACCCTGAGCTTAGTGCTCACCACACCCATTGTTTGGAACAACCACAACTGTTCTATGATTTTTGAGCATTGTGGACAAGTGCTTACAACCACTTGGTCCTCTGGTTTGTACCTTGTAAATACTTTAAATTTTTTACAATATATTAACCCTTAAAATAAAATAAAAAAAGCATTCGAGACACTATATTCAAGAGATTTATGTTTGCAAATCATATGATATGGTTCACGAGTGAGTTTTGTTTCAATGCAACTAGCTTGTTGACAATGTTGGATTATATATATATATATATATATATATATATATTTTTGTTCAAATCGTATTGTTCGAAGAAGCAAGAGAGACCTAAAATGGTTTAGTCACGTTTCTCTCCCATCAGGTTTGGTGGAAGAGTGGGGCATTTAGTTAAGCACGTTCTCATCCCCTTAAAAACTGGTTTACGGTTTTAAAGGAAAGAGATGTGTTTAACATCTTCTTCGTTTTCTTCCTTTATGTGGAAAATTATTTTGAGTTCATGTAGATTCCATCTATTCGATTTCGAGTGCATGTATTTGAAGGTGTTGTGTAGCCGTGGGGTAATGCCAATATCTGATTTGCACCTCTGATCGGGGTAAACTCACTTATAAAACAGTAGGTTCGAATATATATATATATATATATATATATATATATATATATATATATATATATATATATACGCATCCGCTATATACACCACAAACCATGCACGTCAATTCCGAAGTGCATGGTTAAAGTGATTTAATTAATTATTTAAAAGTGCTAATTAATGATGGTGCCTTACACGTCGAAAGCAACGTGCATTTTTAAAGGTAGATTTGCGGTGTATTTAAAACACTCATATATATATATATACCACGCAACAGCAATTCGTGTTTTCAAATGAGTTTTTCTCTTTGATTTGATTTGATGATTAAAACATTAAAAATGGTTCTTACTACCAACAATATTGTAGAAAATAGGGTTGGGCACAAATCCCGTAAATCCGTCCCGTCCCGCATCCCGTCTCGATTCTGGTGAAATTTAGATAAAAAAATTCAATCTCATCAAATACGCAGGACGGGACGTTGGATGAATAGTTATCGTCCTGCAAATCCAGTCCCGTCCCGTCCTATATATATATATATATATATATATATATATATATATATATATATATATATTTATATTGCATATTAATATTTATTAGGCACAATCCGTAAGAGGCACATTCCTCTCCCAGACACAGAAGGTGATGCATGCCTCCTATGTAAACCACCGGGCCATCTTCTTAATTACTATTCTCTGTATAACTAGGTCAATAGATTGAAACAGACGCATACATCTTGCAGGGTGTTCTAGCAGTTGATCTCACCTCATTCATTGCATCTCCCCAACACAACATGCACTTGATGAGGTCCACACCAGCACAACATAATGAGGTCTTCATAGATTGAATGAAAACATTTTAAAAGCCTATGAAAAAATTGAGAAAGTGAAAAATGTTGCTGGAAAACAGTGGAGGTTATTAAAAAAGATTTGGTGATTTTAATTTGCACCTCGTTACTTGTTACTTGTTATTTTTGGAGTTAATTTGATTATTTTTAATCTTTTTTTATGAGGGATTAGTTCCGTCCCATCCCGTGAAGGATAAGACCCGACGAAATTTGAAAAAAAAAATTAAATCCCGTCCTGTAAAAAATACGCAAGACAGGACGCAGAATTATCCTAATCCCGTCCCATGCCCCACCCCAGTAGAAAATGCCTCTTCAAAAAAAAATCCTCTTAAAACATTGTAGAAAATGAAATTGAACTTGTGTGATAAAAAGAGGTTAATAAACCCTACAAACCAGAACGCATCCTCTTATCTAGCGCTTAGTATGCCCCAAGGCTTTGGATTAGAGATGGCAATTTCGCCCGCACCCGACGGATATCCGTCTCACCCGACCCAAAAAAGTGGGTGAAAATCCGAAACAAAGCGGATATTAAGTGGGTGATGGGTGAACGGGTGATGGGTCGGGTCGGATTCGGGTGAAGACATTCCCCACCCGTCACCCGACCCATCACCCGATCCGTCACCCGACCCGTCACCCGACTTGTATTATATAACTTTATTTTATATGTAAATTTACTAATATACTCCTAAACCCTAATTCAAGATACCTATCAAACGATTAAAATGAAAATATCGTGTCATAAAGTAAGTTATGCAATTTTTATTTGAAGATATGCAATGCAATTGGCTCCTTATTAAAATAGAAACGTGAATGCAATGAGCTCCTAATTAACGTTTATTCGTCGATGTGTTCGACGTATGTTTTTCAATAATTTTTTTTGATGAATTTAATGTCTTGTATTTCACCCGAATTATCACCCGATCCACCCGATCACCCGGTGAGTTATGGGTGGACGGAGCGGGTGAAATATTTGGTGGGTGATGAGTCGGGTAGGGTGAAGGGTTTTGGGAGGTGGGTCGGATGACGGAAGTAGATCATCCATCCATCACCCGACCCATTGCCCTCCCTACTTTGGATCAATGGGAGAAACCTCCGGTGTATTAGATGCAACGTATATATGTGTTGTGTATAATTTTTATTTGAAAAAACGGTGCGTCTTTTGAGGCACGCATGATTTTTTTATTATCGGACTTTGGATTAAAGAGAGAGGTTCTTCCATAGGCTACTCCATCCATCTGCCGCTTTTACAGGAGAAAGCCGAGGAGTCGAGGTCGGGGAAGACCTGATATACGGAGTATTTGTAGGCTAATTTTTGCATTTGGTGATTGATACAAGGTCCTTCGTTGATTCGATTCAATTTCAATTGATATTGAATCTTGTGCCATCTCACATCACAAGATATAGGATACAACTTTATTATATAGTAAGCACTATAGGAAAGATATGAAATTATACTCCAAGTATTAATCTTGAAATTTTGGTTTCGGGTAATATACTCATATGATATCATATATAAGTCTAGAATGTTACACTATATAATACAACAATATATATAACTGATATTTGACACATGTATCATATGATACACATGCCCGTGTCTAAACATGTTCAGGCGGATCAATGGAACAGGACCCCCAAATTTTTAGGGTCCAATAATTCAGGAGTACCCAAAATTTAATTATAAAAACATTTCTTTCCTTAGAGATATTGATGATACGTAATGGCTCAGTAGTACAAGCTAGACCTGGACAAACGCGGGTGGGCCCGCTCGGCCCGCACCGCTCGTCCGCATTAACGGGCAGGCTTGGAGATGGAGAAAAGCCCACGCGAACTGCTAGGCCCGGCCTGCGCTCGCAGCGGGTGCGGGATTGGACATATCGATCAACCCGTTACGGGCCACTAGCTAGGCCCGTAACGGGTACCCGCTTTTTTTATTAAAATTAATATATATATATATATATATATATGTGTGTGTGTTCATATATATGTGTGTAATAAATAATATTAACATTCATTTAAAAAAATAAAAACAATAGCTATAGGTAATAAATATAGCTACATATATGTATGTATTCATATTAACATTCATTTAAAATTGATTGCAAATTTACAATAAAAACAGTGGCTATATATTCATATATATAAAAAAACAGTAGCTATTCATATTAACATTCATATAAAATTGATTACAAATTTACAAACAGTAGCTACATATATGTAATTAATATTAACATTCATTTAAAAAAATAAAAACAGTAGCTATATATATATATATATATATATATATATATATATATATATATATTAAAATTGATTACAAATTTACAATAAAAACAGTAGCTATATATATATTAAAATTGATTACAAATTTACAATAGACTTAGTGTAGCTTTAATAAGAACAATTAATTAGGTTTGCGGGTACCCGCATTCGTGGACGGGTTTGGACACGACTTCCAACCCGTTAAGCGGGCTTAATCCGGCCCGCGCCCGCAACAACGGGACAAACTCTCGGGTAAAGCCCGGCTCGCACCCGCATTTGCCCGGGTCTAGTACAAGCATACGCGTGTGGCTTATCATCCCAAGTTCGACTCCTCAGCCCAAAAAGTTGAATCGCTAATTTCTTTTTTATCTTTTATTTTTCATACACTCCGTGTGAAAAATAGCTTGAATTTTTTATTTGGCAATTTTCTGCTTTTTATATGGATTATTTATTTAACATTATTTATATATTGTGTTTAAAATAGCTTGAATTTTTACTTAACTACCATATAAGTTGTGTAACCCTATTTGGACTATTATGTAAAATTTATAATTATATTTTAAGCTTAATATAATTAAATAGCAGATGTTATAAAGTATTTTATTTTAAATACATTATAAATTGCGCTAATCAAAGTCTTTAAAAGTGTTTATATTTATAAACATAATTGATTTGGAATTGAAACAAACCCATAATCTAACTTAAGTGAATTAAAGTAGTTTTTATCTTTAAATTTTAAAACTTGTCGTGAGTGTATTTTTCTCAAGAAGATAAATAATTCTCCAAATAAACCTGGGGTTATTTGCCCCATACAATAATATTTTTTAAACTTACAATACTTAATGAAATTAATTGAATTTTTAAAATGTAAAAAGCAAAGTTAAAGAAAAATACACAAAACTATATATATGTGTGTACTTTAAAGAACCACCCATATCCTATCATCTTTAGGTAAGTATTTGAAAACAATTAACGACCATTTTATTCTTAAAAAATTATTAAATTTAATCAAAATTTTATAAATATAGTAGAATTGCAAAAAAATATAATTATTAATTAATATGATCAATTTTAATTTTGAACAGGGCCCTCAAAATGATTGGCACGGCCGCACGGCGCTGGTGATACATGTTACATGTTGTATGACCCATGAGCTTAACCTAATTAACTCATAGCCTACGTGACTTGTCCACTGATTGAGTGAAACACTGTGTTTCATCCTTGGAGCTTCTATAAAATCTCGCCTCATCTCGGGTTGACTCATTCGGTTATGCAAGCCCCCATCTCACCATACTACAATCCATCAACGTGCATGCAAGCACCCACATCATCAAGAGTACCCCCTAACCAAGATATATCTAAAACAAATCCTACTACAATCGGATGTAGATAAGAACATTTCAGCTAGTCTGGACAGTAGGTCGTGGGTGCGGAAAATAGAGATCGCGGGCGCGGCGTGGTAGAGAAACATTCGCTGGAGCGTCATAGCAGTCGCGACAACGGCAAAGGTCTTTCACAACCGTTGCAAAAAGAGCCGCGCCTACGTGTGAAGGTTGAAGCGGGTCAATTCTGGCCCGCCAGCACCACTGCTCACCTCTAATTCAATGCACCAAGAAGCTCGAAGGAGCAAGATAAGGCTAAATAATGTGGATTGGAATGCAAGGAGTAGACTGCATCCCCATGGGATCCCAAACTCCCATAAACAAGATGAAAAAATAAGCTCTAGTCGGCCAGGCCAAACCGACTCTATTACAACTAACATGCTACATGGGGTCCTTGAAACGCAATCGAGATCGATTAGACTTGCCTTTTACAATCTAAGCCTCACGTTGGACAAGGAGAGGAGGAGACGGAGGGGCGAGTAGCAATCCAGAAACACCCAAGGAGGGAGAAAATCAAGAATGGATAGGGTAGGAGGAAGCCAAATAGGGAAGAGGAGAAGGGGGCCTGCTGTTTCATCCATGGTTTGAGAGATGGAATAAGATACTCACGCGCGTGCACCACCACCACCGCCGTCGGTCCGGGTTCAGTTACAGAATAGTTTAGGGTTCCGGGAGAGAGGGCCGCCATCTTTGTAGTCACCGACTAGAGCGAGAGAGAGGGAACGAGACAACGAGTGAAGATAATGATAGGAAAATGAAGCCAGTGATGGGAGAAGGAGGTCGGATTTGGAGGAAGGAGGCCATATTTGGAGTAGAGAGAAGGAGACGATGATGGGAGAAGGAGGCCAGATTTCGCTCCAGCGAGAGAGGAGAGAGAATGTAGAACCTTAGGCTGAAATCGAGCGAGTGTTGGATATAGTGGGGAATCTGGGCGGGAGATTAAATTAATTCATGATTTGATTCCGCGCTTTTTATAAAAAAAATTCAAAATAAGTATTTAACATCGGTCTAAAATATAGGATGATATCTATTTTATTGTTAATATCACAAATTTAAAAGCTGATGTTAAAAAACTGTTTAACATGACAGGATTTTCTGACCGATGTTAATGACCTGATGTTAAATAACAGAATTCTAGTAGTGCTAGCAGCTGCAGGCTGGAATCTTATTTCAGTTCCTCATGAAGATGTAGGTCTCCTAATCATTTTATGAGTCATCTTCTAGTTTAGTCCGCTAGAGATATTTGTACTTCTTGTTGGCTCTCATAATGTTCCTAGTTTTTTACATCCATGTGAGAAAATAGGCAATTTGTTTTGTGTTTGCTATACAAATGGCACAAGAAATGAAGAAACAAACTGATGCTAGCTAGTGTTATCCTGATAGATTGCCTTAAAAGCCTTAGATCGATGAATGTATACAACTTAAATATTGGTTCATATTAGCTTATTAGCTCAAATGGAAGAGCAATGTATTGTACACATTGATATGGGTTCGAATCCCACACAGGCTACAAATCTTTGCTTTTGTTTATACTTGCAATTGACATTCATTAAGAACCTCCATTTTATTCTTATTGATGGAACTAAATATTTTGCATTTAAGGACGTCAAAAGATGTTGGGGCTGTCTTGGTAGCCAGAAGGAGTTGTTGAGGTTATTGTGATAGTGTGAGGGAAGTTAAAATGTTTTTACTCATAGATATAAGGTTGTTTATAACCAAGTGCTAATTTTCATCTTTTAATTTTGGAGCCTATATGGGATTTGAAGACAACTTTTTGTTGACGCACTGCTAGGAATATTGAAGCTTAGCATAAAGAACTATCATTCAACTAATTAGAAAACTTTCATTCTGAATGAGAGCTTAAACTAATTTTAAGTTGGGAGTTGGTAGAATCTACTTTGTTGTCATAGGTCTACTTTGCTATTTTTGGCTTGTTTAAATTAAAGTAAATGAAAGGACTTTTGGTTGCTGTCATTTTCTGAATCTGTATTCATAACTTGAATATGTTTTTCTATCGAGCCTTTATTGAATCTGTTTTTATAGAATTATGAATCTGTTTTTTTAATATGTTTTCAAATTCTGAAAACACAACATGTATTCTGAGTTTGTTGTCATCCGAGTTGAATCTTTTTCTGAGTTTGCTGTCATCTAAATTTTGAAAACACAACATGTTTTTTAATCTGTTTTTTAAATCAAGTTGCTATCATTTTTTTACCGCATATATGTACACTAAGTTATTGTCTTTTTTACAGCATTTGTATTGAATTATGAAAACAACTTCATCCGAGTTTTCTTTATCCGTATTATAAATCTGTCATGCGTATTCTAACATTTTGAATTCTATTTAAGAAATTTTGAACAGTATGTGTAAAATTCTGAATTTTGAATTATGTTCCTGAAATTTTGAATAGCCCACCATCTAAGTGGGCAAACTTGGCAAAGATCTTATTGCAATACATTTATTTTGCTATCATAGCTTCAACCTTCAAAGCATAAAGAATAGAAAGGGAGGAACTTGGTAGATTCAATTCAAGAACCTCAAAATTCAATCAAATCAATCTTGAAAGCAAAAGGACTTTCCATTCCCACGATGAACAAGAAGAAGGGCATGAAAAAAAAATCAACTTTAAATAAAAGTAAGCATATTGGAAGATTTTGCCAATTTGGTCAATGAAAGCCTTGAAATGTATGAATTGAGAAGAAAATACTTAAGCTGCTCTCCTTTCTATATGTCTTTCTATTCAACTCATTTGAACACTCAACAACATGATCTGCACCCTCGACATCCGAGTTGTTCCTTGTCCATTTTCTTATTATCCTCTTCAATCAATTTTGCCTGTTGCCCACTGTTTGAAGTCTTCATCATATATGATCCTAATACACAGGCAACATTGCTACTATCCTCTTCACTTATCCACACACAGGTATCCCGATTGCACAACCGATATGACTTAGCGCTTTGCTATTTATATAGGTTGGATCAATGTTAGGGAAACAAAGCCATGGGGGAATCTTACCAAACGAGCTCTAATCAATAGGTGATCCGGGGCTCCAGCTCTTAAGTATTAATGGCCTGGTGCCATCAATGTACCATGGAGGTCATTGTGCACTGTGAGGCGAGTAGCAGTTACAACGTTCCTATTATCTTTGAATAAACTCACAAAGTTGCGTTCAACCATTTTCTTCTTATCTCTACCCTCCATTGTACTTTCGGAACCCATATCCGGAGAATCTAAGGTCACATTACTCATATTAAATGCAACAATTACCAAACTCTTACTGTTGTTCATCCTCCAGGACTCCTCTTTCTCTCGGCGCTCTTCCTTCCGATTCAGTGCATGAATCGGCTCCACCAACACCATATCACCTTTCCGCTAAGCCTGCCCTTCCTAACTTTTTCCTCATCTAGCTCAGCTCCGGACTCAATCTAGTTTCATTTCGATTTGGGGAGCTGCTCCCCTCACCATTCGTAACCTCCACATCTCGCTTCGGAATGGAAATGTTCTCCATCAATTCGAACTAGAATGAAGCACCATCCGAGGAGGGTTCCTTTCAACTTACCCCATGTTGGAAACTTCGCCCAAGAGGTCATCGCCGGGAGGCAGAGACGGCCTGCGAAGGTTGTCAGTTGTCTAATTCTTCCTTTTCTTTCTTTACTAACTGTGTTATAACGTTTTCCATTAAAAAAATAAGCGAGGGGCATTTTGTGAAAAAATGTAAACCTTAGGGGTATTTGGAGAAATATATCAAACTTTTGTACACCTCGCAAATTTACATATACCCCAAGGGCACCAGGTGAATAATCTGATATTTTTTTTATTCATAGTGACTAAAATATTATTACAAATAACATCTTAATCTTTTTATTATTACTACTGAAAAATAATTAAAATATTTTTTTAGCTATTATTATACGTAATTGTATTTAAAGAAAAATAACTTTTTTCACAATATAGTCAAATATATTCGAAATTGATATTTATGTGTAGAGAAAAATGAATCTAGTATACGTAATTGTATTTAAAGACGCTTGGGCGGATACTTCCCCTAACATAGACCTGTCAAACGGGTCATTCGGGTCGGGTTCGGGTCGGGTCACTTCGGGTCCCGGGTAATACGGGTTTGACCGGGTTTTCGGGTCATTTCGGGTCGATTTCGGGTTGGCCAATTTTTTCTTTTTTAAATTTAAAAAAATCACGATTTGATAATTTTGCGATAAATTTAAAATTCTAAAGTTAAAGACGTTGTTCATAAGTTCTGGTGCTTGTAATTATATACTATATTTGATCTAAAATATTTGATTTTTATTATTTCTCGTAATTTTTAATAAAATGTAATAATATATAAAATATCAAATTTTCATATAATTTTTTAAAAATAATTTCATGCAATTAGTAATAAGCATAGAATTGTTTTAATGTTTTAATATTTTTTAGAATTTTTATCTTCTTAAAAAAGTCCGTTGAAAAATAAAAAATCAAATACTATCGATCGGACGGAGTATTACACAATACAAATAAATATAAAAGTTGATTTGAAAATGAAATATCAAGTAATTGTAATTATAAATGTAATAAATTAGAATCTCCATAAAAAAATTTAATCATATATAATTATAAATCAATCGGGTCAATCGGGTCACCGGGTCAAATGGGTAAATCGGGTCAAAATTACCGGGTCAATCGGGTCACCGGGTCGAAACCCAGATTACCCAGAAAATTTTCGGATTTTCGGGTTCGGGTCGGAAAAAATTTTCGGGTAAAAATTCCCGGGTTCGGGTCGAAATTTTTCGGGCGTTCGGGTCGGGTTGACTGGGTCGGATTGTGTTTTGACAGGTCTACCTTAACATCTCTCAAACGCCATACTCGGCGTCTTTTTAATTTTTTACTGTAGAAAATCCACACATCGTTGCTTCGAGCTAGCCGATAAAATTACTCAAGAACGGAAACTTTACCATAATTATTACATAAATTCCACTTAAAAGTAGGTCACCCATTTCGAAAAAAATAAAATAAAATAAATACAACAGCTCACCACAAGAGATCGAGTTGCCTTCAGCCTACCAAAACAAAAAAAAAAAAAAAAAAAGAAAAGAGAGTTGGCTACCTTTTTTTCGGCTAGATAAGCAAAGACTTTGGGTTTCATCGTGTTATCATGCTCTCACCACTACAATCCACTACAATATTAATTTCATCAAAATGTTAATTAAATAGTTAATTAGTCACTACTTACCTTTAAGAAAGTAAACCAATGGGCATTAATGATGAAGAAATGTTCGTACGTTTGTTGACTAAATGTGCTATTTTTATACATTATAATTATATAAAGTTGGATATACAAATTGAACATATTAACCAATTGTAAGAGAGCACTTGCAAATGGTGAGTGCAAGTCGGTGGAAAAAAGGAGAATACCCAATGGAGACTGGAGAGGGGACTTCAGATCCGGGGGTTTGGGGAGCACTTGCTAATTAAAAGTGTTTTTTTTTTTTTTCATAGGTAGGCACTTAGGTCATTACAATAGGGGAGGAGGGATTCGAACTCGTGACTTATTGGTCACTATATGTCATCCTTACCAGCTAAGCTAGTAAGGCTTGACAGTGCATTTTTTATTTATATTTCATCCAAATATACATGTGTTGTTTCATAATTTTGCATTAAAATGGTTTGTCGACGAGGAACAAATTTATTAAAAAAGATATTGATGGACTATAGTCTATTAACATATCTATTTTAATGAGGATGAAACCATTTACCCTCCTAAATAATGTACGTAATTAGAGAAGCCACAGCGAGCGTGTAATTTTAGAAAATTAGTTTACATCACACACACATATTTTGCATTTGACCTTCTACTCTTAATTAATAATTAGGATTGGGATTCTAAGGTTAGATCCAAAGAGTCTTATACAATTGGATAGTAAGATCCTACCGAATCGATAAAATTATTAATGTCATTACTTAAGTATACTACGTATATATTAATCAAAATGAAATTTAATGTATGTTCTTTAAGAACAAATATCATAAATCCATACATAATTATCAAAAAGAGACCCTGCCATGGCCATTCCAAATCTTTTACAACACCCCCTACAACACTAAATTATTTTTATATTTATTTAATCTATTTTTATATATTTATAAAATTTTATTTTGAAAAATCATGATTTAGAGGTTTTAAAAATTGAAAAGCCAATTTTTACAAAATATAATTACTAAAAATTTTAAAACATGATTTTTTAAAATAATGTTTTTAAATATATAAAAATGGATGTTAGGAATATAAATTTAATTTTTTAAAAATTAAATAAATGTAAAAATAATTTAGTGCGGTAGGGAGTTGAGTAGAGAAATGTTATAGATGATCTTGTTTATGCCATGGTTATAAGCCACTTACCTTTACAAATCAAATTTCTCAAAAAATCAAAACATCTTTTTTTTTTTAATTTTAAGGTTAAAATATATTCAACTTGAGAAAAATATTTACAAACAAAGGGTAGTTTGTAGAGTAGCAATAGGCGCCAAAAAGAGATGTGACCTCTAGTGCACGTATAGTGAGTGAGGCTCACTACGTGCAATACATGAGGGATGATAGACCTAACCTTTGTATGTGCCACAATATTATTTATAATATTTTTAATGATAAAAAAAATTATAAAAATTATATTTTCATTGTATATGTTTAATTATAAATGTTTACATATTTTTTCTTACAAAATGATATTTTAATAATTATTATAATTAATATTCTAACTTAACAACTTTTCTAATTTTAATATTTTTTAAAATATTATTTTATATTAAAAAGTTATATAAATATATGTTATTTGACATGTACAATGTAAATATAATTTTTATAATTTGTTTATTATTAAAAAATATCACAAATAATAATGTGTTACACAAGGGTGCATGAGGGGGAAATCAGATACGCAGTTAGGAATAGTCAAAAACTCAAAATAACAAGTAACCGCATATTAAATTTTAATAGGAAATGCAATACATTGAAAATGTATTATGACCAGGAGAAAAAAGTTGTAGATCAAGAGTGAAGACAAAAAAAAAAAAACTTACCTCATAAGCTCCAATGAGTCTTAGTCAATTTTGCACCAAAATTTCGGGTCATACTTGCGATCAGCTTAATAGTGTAAGAGTTTGGGTAACTGAGTCTTTGAAGGATCTTAGAGGAGCCTACTCCTGTATATATATCATTGGGTGAAAACCCTGAGGGTACAATCGTAAATATGTACAACTCTATAAAATATCTATAAAATATATATGCTAACATCCTCCCTCAGTCGCAGCTAGAGGTGAGCGAATAGCAAGACTGGAACGAAAAGAAGTAAAAAGAGGAGTAGGTAATCCTTTTGTGAAGATGTCCACATACTGATGGGCAGAAGGGACATGTAACACTCGAACCTGGCCTAGAGCGACCTTCTCTCTGACGAAAGGTATATCAATCTCGATGTGCTTGGTCCGCTAGTGCTGAACAGGGTTCGAGGTGAGGTAAACGGCGGAGACATTGTCGCAGTAGACCAATGTAGCGGCACGAAGTGGAACGCGAAGCTCGCAAAGGAGGTTGCCTAGCCAGCAGGTTTCCGCCATGGTGTTGGTGACACCTCTATACTCGGCCTCGGCACTGGAGCGAGATATGGTCGCTTGACGCTTGGAGGACCACGATACCAGATTGTCACCAAGGTAGACGGCGAAGCCAGAGGTGGAGCGGCGAGTTTCCGGACAACCCGCCCAGTCAGCGTCCGAGTAGGCTGTAAGGGTGTCGAAACGGCCGCGACAGAGGTGCAACCCCAGGTCACTAGTGCCCTTGATGTACCGGATGATTCGCTTGAGCGCCTGTAGATGATGCTCACGGGGATCATGCATGTATAAGCAAACCTGCTGGATGGAAAAATGCAATGTCTGGCCTAGTGAACGTCAGATACTGGAGGGCACCCGCCAGACTGCGATAGGCGGTAGGGTCATCAACCTTGGGACTGGAGGCAGCATCGAGCTTGGACTTGCAGTCTACATGAGTGGTGTCGGGCTTGCAAGATGTCATCCTAGCCTTGTCAACAATCTCAAGGGCATATTTCTTCTGATGAAGAAACAATGTATCCCGAGTGCGAGTCACAGAGATGCCGAGAAAGTAGCTCAGGGGACCAAGATCAGTCATGGAGAATCGCTGATACCAGACGCGGGGCGCCTGTTTCAACCCATAGAGAGACTTCCGGAGAAGGCAGACGTGAGAGGGTCGCGAGCGATCATAGAAGCCTGGAGGTTGATGCATATACACAGTTTCCTGAAGGTTACCGTGTAGAAAAGCGTTCTTGACGTCCAGCTGGTGAATAGGCCATTCCTTAGTGAGAGTGATGCTCAACACAGTGCGTATGGTAGCAGGTTTGACGACCGGGCTAAAAGTTTCGTCGCAGTCCACACCAACCTCCTGAGACTTGCCATTGACAACGAGGCGAGCCTTGTGTCGTTCAAGTGACCCATCAGACCTGTACTTATGTTTGAACAACCACATGCAGTTAATGATATTAGAGTCCCGAGGCCTAGGAACGAGGTCCCACGTGCCATTTTTAATTAAAGCACTAAACTCATCGACCATGGCGGCATGCTAGTTCGGGTCCTGTAAGGCCTTGTGTGGTGACTTAGGTATAGGGGATATGTAAGTGGATGGGGTGAGGAGGTTGTATTTGGGGTTGGGTTTGACGATCCCAGTTTGGGATCGGGTAGTCATGGATGGGGCGGCGACCGCGGCATTGGGGCGGCGGCCGCAGCATGTGCAGGTGCAGCAGAGGGCGGTGGGGCGGGGGGAGCGGCGGGCGCAGCGGGATGCGGCGGCCGCGGCATGTGGGCGACGGCAGCGGCATGTGGTATTGCTGCGGCAGGTGGGGCGGCGACCGCGGCATGATGCGGCGGCCGCGACATAGGGGGCTGTTGCCAAGTAAAAGACGTAGGAGGGGTGGGAATGTGGCCGAGTCGCTGGGTTCTTGGGGTGTGGGGACGGTGGGCTGATTGTGGGAGGCAAAGGAGAAGGTATGTTCGTCGAAAATCACATGGCGAGATGTCACTACCCGATTGGTATCCAAGCGAAGACAACGATAGCCTCGATGGTGTGGGGAAATGCCTAATAAGACACATTTGGTGGACCGTGGGGAGAGCTTATGAGGAGCGGTGGCACTCATATTGGGAAAGCAAAGACATTCAAACACTCGAATATGATCGTAGGACGGGTAGCGATGGTAGAGTACCAAGGTTGGGATGGAGTTGCCAATGGCTTTGGATGGTAGGATATTGTGGAGGTAAGTGGCCATGTGAAGTGCTTCAACCCAAAAAGAGGGGGGTAGAGAGGCATTGATGCGAGACCATCTTCTACAACTCCAGACACACCCATCATCTTAGGAGAAGGACCTATGACTCGAGCCCGAGCTAAGAAGCTTCAACGAGACTCATTCCTATTTGTGAGTCATGCTATGTTCTCGAGCACGGTTCAACTCCCGGAGCCTACATTGAAGACCTATATGTGCATAGGGATTCAAGAAGAACTCGAGCCACCTTAGTCCTAGATCAGCCGATTTTGGCTAAGTGTTGGAACTCCTTTATATTGCTATTTCTAGTATTATTTTTACTTAAGTTATTTTAGGAAACTTTAGGGTAATTTTATTAATTCCTTTAAGTTGTTATTTTATCTCCTTTTAGTTAGATAAAACCGGCCCAATAAGCCCTTTTAGGGTTATAAATGTCGATTCCAGCATTGTAGAGAGGCACGTCTATCTTTGAAAGAAAAATCAGATTTGTGTTGAAACACATTGAGTGAAAGTCAATCGATTCGAAGCATTGCTCATCGATTGCAAATTGGTTCTTGTCTCAGCTTGGTTTGCTTTGTGTTCGTCAACTTCGCAAGACTTGGTGACCCTAGTATCACAAGCCCCCTCCTTGTGCCTCCAAGTTGTCCGCTTGGTTGTGTAGGGTTGTAGAGGCGGGTTATATAGTCATTGGTATTGGTTCCTACCCTCTTAGGAGGCCTGGGGTCTTTATCTTGTTCTATATAGATCGACTCAGTCCTTATCGGTCGTGTCTTTCCATTATCGCTGCGTTTCTTTGAATCTTTTGCTTCCGTTCTTGTCTTTGAGTCTTGATTGTCGAAGATCGGGCCATCCTACGGTTAACCCCGTATCAAATTGGTATCAGAGCTTAGGTTTCCGACATCAAATTGAGTCTTTCCTTTTCATAAATACAAAACCCACAAAAAGAGTCTTTTCTTGTTTTGGTCTTTTACTTCTTAATTTCTGAATTTTGATTATTGCACTAATCTTTTTGTTTGTGATTATTGCGGTTGCATAGCCTAAACGCAAGCCTAGCCGAGACCCTTGGAGTCGACCATAGTGGTGCGCACATTCCCTTGTGATCACCCATAGCCGACGGCACTTTGTGTCCCCAAAGTCACAAGCTTGGCCGAAATCAGTCCTCCACACAAGACAAACCCTAGTTTGTTCTATCTTTTACCTATTGATTCTATCTATTGACTTGCCTTATCAAAAATCAGATTTTATTTGCTAGATTTAATTCATTATATCTATCATATATCTTTAAAGGCTTAGATAGATCCAATTACCAAAATTAGCCAATTTCACCCATATATCTATCTTTAGGGCTACACATTTTATCTTTTCACCATTATTTTTCAGATTTTCGAGTCCTTTACATTGTTTTGAGTCTTTCTTGCATTAGGTAAAAAAAAAACAGTTTCGGTTTTAGTCACAAAAAAAAAAGAGTTTGTTGATTCATCTAGTGCAAGAAAGCTCAAAGGACCAAATTGGTGATTTCTCCCTAGCCCTATCGACATACCCTTATTCCCAAACACATTACCTCCACAAAAATCACAAAATTGAAACCCTACCTTGCAACTACAACATCATAACTTAAAGGTTTTCAATCAAAAAGAGGTAAATTTCCATACTTTCTTTGTTTTCTTTCTTTTTGAAGTTTGTCGAGCACCGCAGAGGCCATACCGACCCTGTACCGACCCTGTACCGACCCCCTCAGTCTCGGTACAGCCCCTGTCGAAGTCTGTCGAGTACCGCAGCCTCTGTACCGACCCCATACCGACCCTGTACCGACCCCCCTGCCTCGGTATAGCTTCTGTCGAGCCTATTTTTGGTCGATTTCGAGGCCCTTGGTCGATTTCGACCTTCTTCTTCTTCTGTTTTGTGTGATCCTTGCTGCTGATTGAGTCCTATACTTGCTTGGATCGAGTCCTTTGTTGGTGTCGAGTCATCTTTTGCTTTGTTCTCCTTCATACTCTCATATCTATACTTTGATTGTTAGGTTTTTGCTTGAGTGTTGATTTTCCCAAAGCGGATTGCCCCAACAAGCGTGACATACCAATTAGAGAGAGGAGTGTGAGCGAAACACATTGCGAGATTGTTTATATTTTTACTAACTTTCACATAGTTCTTTGTTCGTTCTATTTTGCAATGTCTCATTCAGGTAACCAAGTAAACAACGAGAATGATCCCAACAATGGGAACAACTCTAGTACCACCGTGACTCCCGAAATGTTCAACATCTTGATGAACAACTTAAACACACTATCGGCGAAGGTAGCGGCTTTGGAGTCTAGGCCTAGTGGGTCGAATACCATGGGTGGTCGAGGAGATCATAGGCGTGACGAGCCGCCTCGCGATGAAAGGGAAGTCAATAATCCTAACCCTAACCCTAACCCTAATATTAACATTCATAACCCTATTTTTGAAGAAAACAACTCTCCACGAGATGGGAGAAATGGTAGGAATAATGGGTTTGTTAATGTGCAGGGTCACGGACAAGGAAGGGGAAGAGGACGAGGCTTCCAAGAGGATTTCTACTACTTGGAGCGCGACGATGACTTCCAAGAAGAGGAGTATTGGGAGCCACGCCCGAGACGGAATCAAAGGGGAAATCAGCACCAAGACCGGCCACCTAGGAATCATGATGAGGACGGAATAGGTAAGGTTAAGGTAACGATTCCTCCCTTTGAAGGTAAAACTGATCCGGATGTCTATATTGATTGGGAAACTAAGATGGATCAGATTTGGAGTTGTCATAATTTCTCTAATGCTAAGAAAGTGCAACTAGCTACCTTAGAATTCACTGGCTTTGCCTTAATTTGGTGGGATAACCTAGTTAAAGAAAGAATAAGAGCCCTTGATGCACCTATTGCTTCTTGGGATCAACTTAAAGCACTTATGAGAAATAGATTTGTACCTCAACATTATGCTAGGGAGCCTAGGCAATGATTAGAGAACCTTAAGCAAGGTAATAAAATTGTTGAGGAAACTTTTAATACAATGCAAGAAATCATGGCTATAGCTAATGTCGTTGAACCCGATGAGGATACCAATGCTAGATTTCTTAGGATATTGCATCCCGCCCTAGCTCATGAAATTGACTATTTTCCTTACTCTACTCCTATTGAGTTATTACATTTAGCTATTAAAGTTGAAAGAGGAGCTAGATACAGGAATCAAGGTGGGCGGAACTCAAATGGACAGCAACAAGGGTGGCGCCAATCTCGGCCCCAGCAGCCCCAATGGCGTGGTGATAGTGGTCCACGTGATCGACCGAGATAGCCCCAAGCGAAAGGAGAGAGCCGAGCCCCTCAGCAGTCCATCGATAAAGGAAAAGCGCCATGGAATGGGCGTGAGTCGTCCGGGACATCTACTGGTCCCAAAGGGAGTAATCCTAACTCTTCTACCCTTCGATCTAGAGATATTGTATGCTTTAAATGCCAAGGTAGAGGACATTATAGGAAGGATTGCCCTAATAAGAAAACTCTCATGATTAATCACCTAGGAGAATATGAATCTGAAAATTCTTATGATGAACATGATGAGCATGCTAATGATAACAATGATCCAAACCTTAACCTTGTGTGCTATGATAATGATGATGATGAGGTCGAATATGAACATGGAGATTCTTTGATTGTTAGAAGAGTTTTAAGTGTTGTTCCTACACCTTGTGACGATAATCAAAGAGAGAACTTGTTTCATACTCGCTGTTTAGTTAAAGGAAAGGTTGTTAATGTAATTATTGATGGTGGTAGTTGTTGTAATTTAGCTAGTCAAGAAATGGTCGATAAATTGCAACTTTCCACTATGCAACACCCTAGACCTTACAAATTGCATTGGATGAATGATTGTGGAAACTTGAAAGTGAATAGGCAAGTTAAAGTGCATGTTAAGCTAGGACATTATGAAGATGATGTTTTATGTGATATCGTGCTTATGCAAGCTTGTCATATTCTATTAGGACGTCCGTGGCAATCTGATCGTAAGGTTATTCATGATGGCTATACTAATCGCTACTCCTTTACTTTTCAGGGAAAGAGTGTCGTTCTCAAGCCTATGACGCCGACGCAAGTGGCTGAAGAGATTGAGAAGCGCAAGGTAAGTAAAGTTGAGTTAGCTAAGGAGGCTCAATCGAGCCAAGTGGATCCTCAATCTCGTCCTAAGGGTGTGCTTTTGGCTTCCAAGAGTACATTTATAGACAAGTTTGTGGATGGGGAAACAACCCTCATGCTCCTATGCAAAGGGTTGAACATGTTGAGTGAGGAGCTTAGAGCTACCCTCCCTCCTCGCATCCTATCTCTTCTTGAAGAGTATAAGGATGTATTCCCCGCTGACACACCACTAGGTCTACCTCCTATTTGTGGCATTGAACATCAGATTGATCTCATTCCAGGTGCTTCTTTGCCTAATAGGCCTGCGTATCGTATGAATCCCACAGAGACCCAAGAGGTCCAATCCCAAGTCCAGGAACTGTTGGATAAGGGATATATTAGAGAAAGCTTAAGTCTTTGTGCTGTGCCTGTGTTATTAGTCCCTAAGAAAGATGGATCATGGAGAATGTGTGTAGATTGTAGGGCTATTAACAATATAACTGTCAAATATCGCCATCCTATTCCTAGATTAGATGATATGCTAGATGAACTACATGGTGCTTCTATATTTTCGAAAATAGATCTAAAAAGTGGTTATCATCAAATTAGAATGAAGGAAGGTGATGAATGGAAAACAACATTTAAGACTAAGTTTGGGTTATATGAGTGGTTGGTTATGCCTTTCGGTTTAACTAATGCTCCAAGTACTTTTATGCGCTTAATGAATCATGTGCTTAGAAACTATATAGGGAAATTTGTTGTTGTTTATTTTGATGATATTCTGATTTATAGCAAATCCCCTAAAGAGCATGAATAACATCTTACAGAAGTACTTAAAACGTTAAGATTAGAACACTTATATGCTAATTTAAAGAAATGTGAGCTATATAATGAACAAGTGTCTTTTCTTGGTTTTGTAGTAAGCTCTAATGGACTGCGTGTTGATGAAGCAAAGATTAAAGCTATACAAGAATGGCCGACACCCACTAATATCGGTCATGTGCGCAGCTTCCAAGGATTAGCGAGCTTCTATCATCGCTTTGTTCGTGATTTCAGCACTATCTCCGCACCTCTTACAAAGCTTACAAAGAAGAGGAGCGAATTCACTTGGGGAGCAGCTCAGGAAGAAGCTTTTCGCATCCTAAAGGAGAAGCTCACCCAAGCTCCATTGCTTGCTTTGCCTGACTTCACTCGGCCTTTTGAGGTTGAATGTGATGCTAGCGGAGTTGGAATTGGTGGAGTTCTTATGCAGGAAGGTAAGCCTATTGCTTTCTTTTCTGAAAAATTGAAAGGTGCTTGTCTTAACTACTCTACCTATGATAAAGAGTTGTATGCATTGTATAGAGTTCTTAAGACAATTGTCTCATTACCTATGGCCTAGAGAGTTTATTCTTAGGACTGATCATGAATCATTGAAACACTTTAAAAGCCAAGATAAACTTGATAGGAGACATGGTAGATGGATGGAGTTCATTGAAACATTTCCTTATGTGATTAAGTATAAGAAAGGCAAAGACAATGTGGTAGCTGATGCATTATCTAGGAGACATGTTCTTTTAACCACTTTGGATTCTAGAGTCTTAGGCTTTATTTATATTAAGGAATTGTATGAACAAGATACTAATTTTGGGGAGATCTTTCGAAAATGCTTAGATAAAGGGCCAGTCGAAAATTTCTATATACATGATGGCTTTCTATTTCGAAAAGATCAAGTGTGTATTCCTAGATGTTCTTTGAGATTACTACTTATTAGTGAAGCACATAGTGGTGGTTTAATGGGACATTTTGGAAGGGATAAAATATATCATACTTTAAAATCACACTTTTATTGGCCACATATGCTTAGGGATGTAGAACATTGCCTTAAAAGATGCATAGATTGTATAAAATCCAAAGCTAAGCTTATGCCTCATGGCCTATATACACCATTGCCGACCCCCACAGCCCCTTGGGAAGATATTTCTATGGACTTTATAGTAGGATTTCCTAGAACTAAGAAGGGGATGGATTCTATATTTGTAGTGGTGGATAGATTCTCTAAAATGGCTCATTTTATTGCATGCCACAAAACTGATGATGCTACCAATGTTGCTAATCTATTCTTTAGAGAGGTAGTAAGATTACATGGTGTGACGAAAACTATTGTTAGTGATAGGGATGTGAAATTCTTAAGTCATTTTTGGCGAACTTTATGGAGCAAATTGGGAACTAGATTGGTATTCTCTACTTCTAGCCACCCCCAAACTGATGGCCAAACTGAGGTGACTAATAGAACCCTTACAACCATCCTAAGAGCCATTATTAGGAAGAATTTGAAACTTTGGGAAGAAGCCCTACCTCATGTGGAGTTTGCTTATAATAGAACTATGCATTCTGCGACGAAAATCACTCCATTTGAATGTGTCTATGGTGTTAATCCACTAACCCCTTTTGATCTTACTCCATATCCTATGAGAGAGAAAGAATCATTTGAAGCAGGTAAGCATGTCGAGTTCGTCAAGGAGCTACATGAACGGACGCGTCAAAAGCTTATGCAAAAGGCTGAATACAACGCCAACGAGGCCAATAAGGGACGCCGATTGGTCACATTTCAGCCTGGGGATCTTGTACGGAAGAGTAAGCTAGCACCACGAGGTGATGGACCATTCAAGGTGCATAGGAGAGTGGGCGACAATGCCTACCAATTGGAGCTTCCTGGAGACATGGGCGTGAGCGCAACATTCAACGTCGCCGATCTAATCCCTTACTTCGCTGTGGATGAAGACTTGGATTCATGGTCGAATCCTTTTGAAGAAGGGGAGGTTGATGCGGGACCATCTTCTACAACTCCAGACACACCCATCATCTTAGGAAAAGGACCTATGACTCGAGCCCGAGCTAAGAAGCTTCAACGAGACTCATTCCTATTTGTGAGTCATGCTTTGTTCTCGAGCACGGTTCAACTCCCGGAGCCTATATTGAAGACCTATAGATGCATAGGGATTCAAGAAGAACTCGAGCCACCTTAGTCCTAGATCAGCCGATTTTGGCTAAGTGTTGGAACTCCTTTATATTGCTATTTCTAGTATTATTTTTACTTAAGTTATTTTAGGAAACTTTAGGGTAATTTTATTAATTCCTTTAAGTTGTTATTTTATCTCCTTTTAGTTAGATAAAACCGGCCCAATAAGCCCTTTTAGGGTTATAAATGCCGATTCCAGCATTGTAGAGAGGCACGTCTATCTTTGAAAGAAAAATCAGATTTGTGTTGAAACACATTGAGTGAAAGTCAATCGATTCGAAGCATTGCTCATCGATTGCAAATTGGTTCTTGTCTCAGCTTGGTTTGCTTTGTGTTCGTCAACTTCGCAAGACTTGGTGATCCTAGTATCCACAAGCCCCCTCCTTGTGCCTCCAAGTTATCCGCTTGGTTGTGTAGGGTTGTAGAGGCGGGTTATATAGTCATTGGTATTGGTTCCTACCCTCTTAGGAGGCTTGGGGTCTTTATCTTATTTTATATAGATCGACTCAGTCCTTATCAGTCGTGTCTTTCCATTATCGCTGCGTTTCTTTGAATCTTTTGCTTCCGTTCTTGTCTTTGAGTCTTGATTGTCGAAGATCGGGCCATCCTATGGCTAACCCCGTATCAGGCATGTTGAAGGAGAGTTCGGGTTTCGTCATTGAGTGTGCGGAGAATGCGTTCCGCTTTGCCATTTTGAGGTGACGTTTGTGGACAAGAGAAGCGGAGGGCTATCCCTAGTTGTTGACAAAAGGAGCGGACAATGTTGTTGTCGAACTCGCCTCCCATGTCACATTGAATGGCCTTAATAGGCAAACTAAACTGGGTGTGAACAAAGGTGTGGAAGCTAACAAGGTGGCCCTGTGTTTTCGATTTATGGCAGAGTGGGAAAACCCAAACAAAATTGGTAAAGTCATCAAGCACAACCAAATAATATCGAAAACCACTAGCACTAGGAATAGGCGATGTCCACAAATCGCAATGAATAATGTCAAACGGTGCAAAAGTATGAGAATGGAAAGTGCTAAAGGGAAGTCTTTTGCTCTTGGCGATCTCACAAGAAGTGTAAACGCCCGAGGCTTTATTACAAGAAATGAAATTGCTAGAGCGGAGACATTGAAGCACGTGATCGTCAGGGTGGCCAAGACGAGCATGCCATAAGTCGGAACTAAGGGTGACGAGGGCGGTGGGGGCGGCAGTGGCTGAATTGCGGGCTGGGGCGAGTGGATAGAGGTCGCCAGAACTATTGCACCGCATGATTGGGGTCCCCGTACGAAGATCCCTCACAAGGAAACCAAAAGGTTCAAATTGGACAGCCACGTGATTATCAATGGTAAATTGACGAACAGAAATGAGGTTCTTGACAATGTCAGGGGCAAGTAGGACGTTGTTAAGGCGGAGGGGTGGGCCAGTGGGGAGGGTTGCTTAACCTGAACCGACAATGGATAGGGGGCGCCATTTCCGACATAGATGGATGGTAAAGTGCTAGAATTAAAAACAGATTGTAGGTTACCAGGCGCGTTCGTCATGTGAGAGGAGGCCCCGGTATCCATATACCAGTTGTTGTCCGGCTGTTGAAGTCCCATTGTGGAGAAAGCGGCGGAGAGATCAGTGTGCATGGGGGTCGACGGCTAAGGCTGGGAGGCGTATAGCGCTGGGGAAGGGGCCGCCTGTGGTGGAGGGGGATAGTGGCGGAGTATCGACGGCGGTGGGTAGCCCGCCCACGTCGGATAGGGGGAGCGCGGTGGGGGGGCATACCAAGGATGATGCGGGTAGGGCGGCGGGGGCTGCAGCGGGCTGTGCTGCGGCCGCCGCAGCGGCCCCAGCGGGTATTCCTCCCTTGCTCACGACCTCTGCGTTGGTTGGTCGGCCTGGGCTGGTTTGTTGGTGGGTTTCGGGGGTAAAGGTTTTGTGGCTGCGGTGGGGGTGGGGGGGTTGACAACGTCAGCCATCGGGAAAGGTAGGTAGCGGTGACGGCAACAAAAGAGGCGGCGGCGGCTCTAGGGTTCGGCGGTGCCGGCGGCAGGGGATGCGGCGGCGGCGGCAGGACTGTGTGGGGCAGCGGGTGTGGAGCGGCGGCGGCTCTAGGAGCGGCGGCGGCTAGATCGATTGACTTTGTGAAACGAAAAAAAAATTTTAGGGTTTCATAAAAGGCTGTGATACCATGTAAGAGTTTGGATAACTGAGTCCTTCAAGGAACTCAGATGAGTCTACTCTTGTATATATATCATTGGGTGAAAACCCTGAGGGTACAATCGTAAATATGTACAACTCTATAAAATATCTATAAAATATATATATGCTAACAAATAGAACAACCAATAATTTTACACATTTGTACCTTCAATTTGGTTTGTACCCACATCAATTCACAGAAAAAGGATTAGGGTTCTTTTTTTTTTTGGTGCAAGGATTAGGGTTCATAATCGCCGGTTCTAGAGAGAAATATAATCTAGTCGTCGTGATTGTAGTGGTTTCTAAGGATTAAAGAAAAATCCATCTTATACTAATTTATATATGCCTATGGGCTATTTATTGGCAAAAGGAAAATTGGGCCTTAAATAGTAGCTCACTAGACACTAAATATACTTAGTCACTTGAGTGATTTTATATTTTTGTTATATATAAATGAAATATTAAAGCTTTCATACAATCGTACGAGTCCACAAAAAATCGCGATCCCACCAATCCAACCGATCCTACAACAATTCTAATAAGATTCTATCTGTACGATTATTTTCATACGATTCGAATCGTTTAGCAAATTTTGGATTATATCCGAATCGTGATTTTAATAACCTTGACACAGGTCGCTCATCTATCCACATAGGTAGGTTTATGCTCTCCATTATGGGTCACCTTGACTCCTTGACTAGTGTCTAACTTGAACTTAGAAATGAGGCTTCTCATCTTGCACAATGTGAAGTTGGTGTTACTGGTGTGTTAGAGTGTCGTGTGTTCCAACAATCCAAATACTAATATCTCTACCTTCAACCAATAGTGAGTATTAGCAGCAAGTAAAGGTCGATTCCCACAGAGAGTGCCTGCGACTTTAAATAAACCGAATATGTAAGCAACCAAATCGTAACAATATTGACGTAGGGGACAGTTGATTATAAAAATATATAAAAATATAAACCAAGTAATCAACCCTAGCCTCTCAAATAAATTCAAGACTCCCCCGCTTTAGTAAAAAGGAATCAGGTTTGATCCACGAGGAAGCGTGTCAGCGAATCCAAAGTAGTTTGCACACACGTTCTACAGAAGTCGACCAGAAGCCCTCGGTGTCGACTAGAACAGTCGATGTCGATCAGCGTTGTCGATCTTGAGTGGTTTCTCTCCTATGTGCTCTCAATGTCGATCAGAAGACCTCGACGTCGAGTGGATTCCTACCCACACACAAACAAGCAGTCAACGTCAATTGGAGGCAGTCGATATCAGTAGCAACCGTCGATTGACACAGGGCACTCGACGATGACCCAGGCAGTTAATATCGAGCACTCCAACAGTAGCAGAAAAGCACCGACAAAGGTGGCAGAAGAATAAAAGGATGATAAGAAAGTGATGAACAGAAAAGCAAGGGGTTTTGGATAATAATTAAAGAGGTTTAAACAATGATAAAAGAACCTCCTAAGGCTAGGGTTCACCACAACGTTAACCACACATGCACAAGATAGAATAAGACGAACAGTTATGTTATCACATCAAAGGACCAATCTTTCGCCTTTTCCAACAAAATAGATATATTGGCTCTCGCAAATAAACCTAATTTTTCTCTACCGATTTTATGTTTATGATCCAGGTTGTTCACATGAATTTCTTTCTCTCGATAAGAGCTAAACACAAAAATTTAGGAGATGATCAAAACATAACAAATATCAACATCAAACTCATAACAAGCATGCATGGCTAACATCAGGCTCACCCCAACCCTAAGGGAAAAGCGACTACTTGCTCATGGTAGAAAGAAACATGATTGAAATAAATGAAAAGAACTTAACTTGCATAATATAAAACCGAAGTCTTCACAATCTACGCCGGCTCTCACAAGCGCCAAAACCCTAAAGCTTCCTAAAACCCTAAAACCCTAAAAACTGAATTAATTATTTTGTGTGTAAAATTGGATGATTAAAACTCAGCCCTAATGGCTTTATTTATAGGCTACCAATCCTTGCTAGCCAAGGAAAGGTAATTCTATCTAAACTAGAGGATAAAACTAAATTAAAGATGATAAACACTAAATAGGTAGATAAAATATATCCCTAGGGTATATAGGAAAATAACCATAAGGAATAAATCTATCTAAAGAAAAGAAGTAAAATCGTGGCTTAGTAAGTCTCCTTCCACTCGGATTGCTCAAAACGCGTCACAACTGTAGATAGGTCCATTGTTCAACGTCGAGCACTCTGTCTTTACTCGATCTCGGGCACAATGTAGCTCAGTCGATGTCAAGTGGCTCGGTCGACCTTGGTGCATGTCAACATCTCTTTCAGTAGCTAGTCTTCCTTCACTCTTCTTTACTTAGTTTCTTGATCATTCTTGTCAGTCGATGTCGAGTAACTCAGTCGAGATCGACTGCTCTGTATCGGTTCTCAGATTCTCATTTCGGCTTCGATTCTGTTCCAATTTCTACACAATTAAACCAAAACTTGTGTAGACCTCTATTTCTTGCAAATAAGCATATACTATACAAATTCAAAGCAATCCCAACCCTTAATGCAAATATATCTCATAAAAATTAAAGTAAAAGTACGCATAAAACATGGTCACTTTAGCAGACATCAAATCACCACATACTTAAGCTTGCTTGTCCCCAAGCAATACTTTTCATGGTCACACAGCAGAAGCCAACAAAAACTCTCAACATCATGGATCTATTCTCATATTTCTCTAACAACCATATGTCATCCTTGCAAAGGTACTTGTGCCTTCAAATCCATGCCTGTGAATAAAAGCAACATCTTTCACAAAAGGAGGGGTTAAGCAAAATAATTTTCTTGTGAAAAAACAATGATAATTAAGAGGACTTGATGCAACCTTTAAAGGAATGAAAGGTAAAGGTATAATGGTGGGCTACTTTTAGACAATATGGTGCTAATCCGGGGAGAAACTTTCAAACTTTCTTTATTTCTTTGATGCACTTTCTCCTATATGATTTTTCCACATCTCTCATCCTCTCTTGATTCTCTCTTTGCTTTTTTCACTATAATGTTTTTACCTCTCTGACCATAGCACTTCCTTCTCGCGAGTCGCAGACATCGGTGTCATGAATGTCCCCTGATACTTAGCGCTTCGGACTCCTCACCTTGGTGTCCCATCTTGCTCGAACTAACATCTCAAGCAAGTAGGGTTGATCCACCTAACTCCTAGGTAACATGATTTTCTCTCGCTCATTAAATTTTCCATATTTTCATCACCATGTCATCAAACGTCATAAAATTTCACAACATAATAAACCATACAATAACTCCATAACATTTCATCCATTTTTCAACATAATTCCCCGGATGGGTCAAAAGGTATAGGAAACGGCAATATAAGAACTTGTGGAGCAAAAATTTCTAGTGAATAACATATGGTTTAGAATATGATGTGAAGGCTATAAATGCAAAGGTAATGAATGGCTAGGGCAAATAATGCTTGAATGGAAAATATAAAGTCCTCAATCATTTCACCATTGCATATGTCAAAAGCAACATCAATTTACCTCCCTTTGTGGTTTTCTCAAAAAATTGCATTTCATTGAGACTTTCCTTTACTAGAAAATTTCGTTGCAATATCTCTAATGAATCCACTTTTACATCGTCGAGTCCTGTCAAAGCTTCCATGACACTTTCTTTATTTACTTTCAAGAAATCCTTTGGATCTTTCTTTAAGAACAATAACACAAATAATATCCAAAGAGAACATAATAATCTAGACCATTCAGAAGTTTTATCCATAAAAAATTTAAAAATTTCACCGAAAAAACGATAATGTGAAGCTATGCAAGAAATAACTAAGCAAACAAGATCATGTAAGCACATAAGCTCTTCCCCCACCCCATACTTAAAATATACAGTGTCCACACTGTATTAAAATCAAAATAAAAAAGGTTAAAGCAAGGAACTCACAAATATACGCACAGAAGCAATGAATCAGGTGCTGTCGACAGTTGCCAGCAGTTGACATCGACCAGTGCTGTCGATATCGACAGCAACTCTATAATGTCTAGGAATGTCGAAGTCGAGGGCCTCCATGGTGGTCAACATCGATGGGGTCTCATCGAAGTCGACTGTTATTTGTAGCTCCAAGGTGATCGATGTCGATCACTCTACTTGGTGTGGCTCGACCTTAGCATGTTCGACGTTGACCTCGTCAGGTCAATCTTGACCGCTTTCTCAGGGACTTTGTTTTGTTTCCTTCTTACGTCCTTAATCATGCTTTGCAACCTGAAACTTGTTAGTCCATGGAAACTAAAGCCTTATTTTAAAAAGTTTTCAAAACCAAAAAGAATCCAAAACTTAAAATCCTAAGAAAATTTCTAAAAAGGTTCTATATACATGCTCTAAACTTTTGAGTCGCTAGGCCGACTTCTTTAATTTAAGCTCACAACCCTTTCTGATGTGGCCCCATAGGGCTAGGCCCTTCTTCTGGATCATCTAGGTCATCATCATAGTGCCCTGATGTACATATTTGTATCTCTTTTTATTGCATCTTTTGACTTCATATTTCATTCGATTTCCAAAGAAAAGGTTCAAAAGAATATAAACTTGTGTAAGAATGGGATAACGTGCAAGAAATAGAGTCCGCACAAGTTTTGAGCTAACCATGCAGGAATTCGAGCAAAATCGGAGTCAAAACGGAGAAACCAAGAAGAGCAGAAGAGAGGTCAATATCGATCTCATCATAGAGTTCGACTATAGTACATCGACACAGAACTGAGTGTCGAGACAGACCATCACACAACAGAGAAACGCACTCGATATCGACCTTACATCATCGATGTCGACCTCAACCCAGGAATCGAGTGGAGATGGACAAGTCGAGCAGAAACACATATATCGATATCGACCTTACTGGTCGATATCGACCATATCTCGACATAAGATAGATACGATTTCGAGACTCGGATTATGAATTCTATCCTCAAAGCCACGAATTATCTTGTACTTTCAGATAGATAGCAACTGAGACTTATTTATCTTTACCTTTAAGTTTTATCAAGTTGTTTAGAGTTTTATCAAAATAAAAGACCTATCCTAATTGTTTGGATAGAGTTCATAGTTTAGATAGAAGTTATAATCCTTGGATAGCAAGGATTAGTAGCCTATAAATAAAGCCATAGGGGGTTGGCATTCAAACATCCATACAGACACACAATCAATAGCAATAGAGTTAGAGAGAAGTTTTAAGGTTTGGTGTTTGCGAAAGCCGACGTTGAGTTGTAAAGCTTCGGAGTTTATAGTTTAATGCAAGTTTATCTTTTTTCAATCAATGATGAGTTCCATGATGAGGTGCGAGTAGTCCCCCAAAGCTCTTAGGGTCGGGGTGAGCCCGACGTTAGCCATGCGTGCCTGAGGTAAGTGTTAGATGTTGATATCGTTGTGTCTATATCATCTCCTACGATTCTATGTTTAGTCCTAATTGAAAGAAAAGGGATTCATGCTAACAACTTGAGTTATAAACATAAAATTGGTAGAGACAATTAAGTTTATTTGCAAGTGTAATCCTAAGAGTTGGTGTAAAGCGAAAGCTCGTCCCTCGGATGAAATAGCGCAATTGTCCGTCTTATTTACCTTATCGCATGCATTGGTTAACGTTGTGGTAAACCCTAATCCTAGGAGTTACTTTTTATATAAGTTAATTCATCAAAACGACTGTCTTTATTTCTGTTCATCACATCCTCATTCATCCTAAAGTCTTCGGCCTTTCTTTGCCGACAAAAGCTAACAACTTTGTAGGAGAAGACATCGATATCGACCAACAGACGTCGATATCGATCACTGAGTTTAGTCGACAGTTTTTTGAGTCGACGAAGATCATCCCTGATGAGTTACTGAACATCAATATCGACCCTCCAACGTCGATATCGACCACCTGTGTCGACTGGCAGTCTTCTGAGCCAGTCGATTTCGTCTGCTAACATCGATATCGACCTTCCCTAGCAGTGGCGGCCGCAGAATCCTCCGAAAAGTGGGGCGAAATTTCTAGTGTGTACTAAGATGTTGACCTTGAATAAACTCCTTCACCTAAGCTACGACTTTCAACTTTGCAGTGGATTGTAGAAAAGTAGACTTACATTTGTTTGGTTGCTATGGTTGTGGTTTCTCGTCATTCATTGGAAATTTAGGCATTTGTCATATTTAGGAGTGTAAACTTATCGAAATTCAATCATGCTAAATTCAAGACTTTTGCATATTAGCTAGGATTGTAAACTCATCAACTTTATAATATCTTTTGGTTCCCAAAGACATGATAGAAATTGTGATTTGGATATACGAAAATACAAATATTGCATAAAGCTTCACAAATTCAATTCATAAATTTCATTCTCAAAATCACATATACACAATAATTAAAACACAAAATTCATCCTCAAAATCACAAACTCTAATGAAAATTTCACAAAATTTATTCTCATAATCAAATCCTAATTTCACCAGTTTTATGGGGTTTAATTAGTTTATAGCTAGATAATTTGTATATAATAGGGAGGTCGAGAAGTGGGAATATAATTAAACAAGTGGGTAGAAATATAGAGAGTGGGTGCAAGTTGAACAAAGAATAAAAAAACGTTTTTGAGGGAGGTGAAATTTTTTTTTTTAAAAGGAGGCTAATTTCACCAATTTTATGGGGGTAATTAGATATAGCTAGATAATTTGTATATAATAGGGAGGTCGAGAAGTGGTAATATAATTAAATAAGAGGGTGAGGTGTAAGTTGAATAAAGAATAAAAAAAGCTTTTTGGGGGGAGGTGAAATATTTTTTTTTAAAATAGCTAGTAGGAATTGAACCCCCAACCTTTAGTCTTATTTTACTTTCCTTCCTTCCCACCAACCAACTAAGCAAAGTAGATTTGTTGATCCTATATTCATCCGAGTTTTACTTATTACAACACTGCTATATATATAAATTATTTTTTTATTTTTTTTTTCCAAACTCCGGGGCGCGTGGGGCGGCCGCCTACGTCCGCCCCACTCTAGGGCTGCCCCTGTTCCCTAGTCGGTATCGACTACTTGCTTTTGTCTCTGCATGTCTTCTGTTACAAAAAGGATCGACAGCCGAGGTCGACATCGAGCACCAAGGTCGAGATCGAGGCTTCTGGTCGAAGAAAGACGTGAGATTTCTGACGCTACTAGGATCCCACTGACCTGCCTCATCGTGGATCGATCCTGACTACCCTTCTACTACAACGGGAGGAAGTCTTGTAATTATTTGCATAGGCTAGGAGTCTGTTTACATCTATTATATATATTTGTTTAAGAACTCGATTTCCTCCTACTAACATGCCCAAGTTTAGCAAGTAAGGCATTATCTTCTTATAGCTCTTTACCCGGACCTTTTCCTATCGGCTCGCTTTCCTCGATCTTCTTCTTCTTTTTCCTCAATCTCACCTTGCACATGTTAGTGTACCATGGAGCTTTGACCCTCCTATTAGAAAAATCATCATTAATGGACTGAGGGGGTTTAGAAATTATACTTGAGCTTACCTTTTCGGACTCAAAACAACGATCTTCGGGTTGGGGGTCAGCCGACATCAACAGGGAGGGATCGACGTCGAGTGTTCCTTTAGGGAGAATCCCATACTTAGGCTCTTGGCATCTCTGGCAAGCTTTTGTGATTGTCGACATCAAATGGGTTTGATCGATGTCAATCATCTTGGTCGACTGGTGATAGTCGATGTCGACTTCCTCTTCAGTGCCTAGTTCCATCAACAAATAATCTCGCAGTTGGTCCTCTTCAGAACTGAGCCCACTTTCTTCATAGATTTCAGAGGTAAGAGCTCTTTGTATTGCCTCCTCACAAGGGACATAGTCCTTGCTTATGCAAACGCTCTTGACCTCTAGCCGTTCGGTCTCCTTCATCGACGGGTTGAAGCGAAACTTGACGACTTCATTGCCGATTGTGAATGATAGAATACCCTTCCTAACATTGATTTGGCTTCGGCGGTGGCTATGAATGGCCTACCAAGAATGATAGGTACAATAGGGTCTTCCGGCATATCCAACACGATGAAGTCCGTGGGTACAAAGAACTTGCCCACCTTGATAGGGACATCATCCACAATCCCCGTGGATCTGAAAAAGAAGTTGTCCGCCATGTAGAGCTTCATGTCGACGAGCTTCAATGCTCCTACACCAATTTTTTGCCATATAGAAAGGGGCATCAAACTTACACTAGGCCCTAGATAAAAAAGGGCTTTGAATTGATGATGCCTTACCCCTACTGTGACGACAAACTTCATGGGATTGCTCCGCTTTTCAGGAAATTCCATCTTGTGGCACTTTCCGGCGATCTCGGCAATGGACCTCTTTTTAGCAAGGATGTCTTTAAGGAATCACATATACGCTGGCATTTCATTATGGGCCTCCATGAGTGGGATGGCGTTTTTCAATCCTTAGAGTACTTTCATGAAGCGCCTAAACTTCCTGTCAGCCAGGTCCTTCAATGCCTTGGAGGCGAATAGGAGCTTCGTTGTAGGTTTTGGAACCAAAACATCATTTGGAGATGTAGCAGAGGGGTCGACGTTGACAAAGGGTCGGTCGACATCGATTGGCGCAGTCGATTTCTTCTATGGTGCTTGGGGGTTCTCGATGTTGACTGGTGGTGACTCGACATTGATTGCGGGCTGGTCGACATCGACTGGCTCTCCAGTGTCTTCGCTTTCTTCTCCATTCTTTGGTTCTTGCAATGTCCGCCCACTCCTTAGGTTGATAGCAGCGATGTGGCCGGATCGCCCCTTAGGATTTGCTTGTGGTTTCCCGGGGAGCGTTCCAGAGGGCCTTGGAATTTGTATTGCTAGTTGACCTAATTGGGTTTTCACATTCTTCCTCCAAATATCAATCTCTCCAAATCGGGCGCTAAGCCCATGCAATTGAGTTTGGATGGCATTGTTAACTTGCTTTGTCTCTGCTTGATACCTTCTCATCTCATTGAGGATGAGCTGAAGATCATCCTTCCTTGGCTCTCTCTCCGGGTGGCCTGGAGCTTGGTATGGTGGTGGGTCCCTGGTGTTCTATTGGGGAATCTGACTTGCTTTTAAAGCCTCCAAAGTTGATCTTTCATGAATTGATCTTTAACGTCGGGATCGATGTCCTAGGATGGCTCATATAAGGGCATGGATGGGGCAGGCCTTGAGTCGGAGGTCGTAGGAGTCCCATAGGTGTTATCAAATTCCACCAACCTCTCTATGGTATCCCAAGCAAGTTGTGGTGGGAGATCTACATATCCAACAGAGGTGTAGGTGTTGATTCTCTCCTTGGTTTCCATATCAAAAGCGTGGTAGATGATCTCTTGAATGATGTATAGTGGTCGCTCATGAGTAGGACAAGACCTTAGTAGCTCCTTGAACCACTCCTACACTTGCGTCACAATCTCATTAGGCTTTTTCTTGAAAGCCATGATCTTCTGCCGTATCACCGCCGTCTTGGACGGAGGGAAGAATTTGTTGAGAAACACATCCTTGACTTCATTCCATGTGCGGAGGGATCACGAGGTTAGGCTCTCTAAACATTTTAGTGCTTTCCCCGCGAGAGACCAATGGAATGCCTTTAGTTTTTCATATTCTAAATTTGGTCCATCGACAGTAGTATCACAAAGGTCAAGAGAAGTAGTAATATGTGCCAAAGGGCTCTCATTAGGTTTCCCTTCAAAAATATGTTTCCTAATCTCAGTAGTGAAACTAGTTTTAATCTCAAAATTAGAAGAAGGGATAAGAATAGCCGATTCGGGCACGGTTAATGTGGGATGCATATATTGCTTGGCCGTTTGAGGAAGTTGGTTGAGCTGAGCTTCAAATTACCTTCTAGGTTGTTCCTCCCGATCGACGCGTGCCCTTTGTGTCGCTACTCTCACGACATGGTCCTCTATTTGCTTTTTGAGACGCTCGATCTCCTGAGCTTGGGTCTCTTGATTAGACATGATTCTTTGGATGCAAGATTACAGATGAAGAAAGCGCTCTGGGTCATCTAAACCTTCAAATTTGGTTTGTGATCAGCGCATCACATACACATATAAGACAACACTAAAAAAGAACGTGAGATCAACTTCTTCGGGCACGAATGATCGCCTCCTCAGCAACGGTGCCAAAATTTTGACGTAGGGGAGAATCGATTATAAAAATATAAAAATATAAACCAAGTAATCAACCCTAGCCTCTCAAATAAATTCAAGACTCCCCCGTTGTAGTGGAAGGGAATCAGGTTAGATCCACGAGGAAGCGTGTCAGCGGATCCAAAGTAGTTTAAAAACACATTCTGCAGATGTCGACCAGAAGCCCTCGATGTCGACTGGAACAGTCGATGTTGATCATGTCTGTTGATCGCGAGTGGTTTCTCTTCTCTGTGCTTTTGATGTCGATCAGAAGACCTCGACATCAAGTGGATTCTTACACACACATAAACAAGTAGTCGATGACAACTGGGGGCAGTCGTTGTCGATATCAATAGCAATCGCCGATCGACACATAAGACCATCTATCGACACAGGGTACTCAACGTTGACCTAAGCAGTCGATAGGGGTAGGCGCGGGACGGGACAGGACGGGACGAGGTCGTCCCGCGTTCCGTCCCACGTAATTTTTGCGGGATAGTCCAGGACCGGGACGGGACGAGCCTTGTCCCTCAATTAAAAAAGATTATAAAAAAAAAATTTCATGTATATTTTGCGATTTTAAAAGACGTAACATATATAAATCTATAATTTTTTTATATTTTACGAGTTGCCCTACATACACACACACACATATATATATATACACATATATATATATATATATACATATATATACACATATATATATACATATATATACACATATATATATACATATATATATACATATATATATATATACATATATATATATATAAATACATATATATATATATATATATAGAGGATGGATCAAATGTTAACACCTCTTATGGTGTTAAATGTTAACAAATCTAAGCCATTGATTGATAAGAAATGAAGGGCTATAATTATTAATAGATAATATATTTTTTTTAATATTAAAAAACTAAAAAAAACCATCACCCGCTTTGTATGTGCGCGTGTATCACCAACTATAAGCCAAAATTAAAGAAGTGGATTAAAGAAACAATTTCATCCACAAAACCTAGCAGCCTTTCTCTTTCCGATATACAGATCAAGAAGGCAGGGAGTGACTAATCGCCGCCACAACAAAACCATCTTCTTCATTGAATTGACATTCGATCGATCACGACGAAGTCACTATTCGTTGTTAATTAGAAATTATCGACTGTTCGGCAAATTCAGAGTCACTATTCGTTATTAATTAAAAATTATTTATATGTATAGGGGCAATTAGATGTAGGTTTGTTGAAATTCAAACTATGTCTAAAATTGTTTATGAATTTATCAACTATTCAGCAAGTTCAGAGTCACTATTCGTTGATAATAAGGAATTTTTCATATGTATGTGGGTAATTAATTAGATGTGGGTTTATTGAAACTCAAACTTTGTTTAAAATTATTCATGAATTTATCTAATATTCGGAAAATTCATAGTTATTTTTCTTTGATAATCATAAAATATTTATATGTATATGGGTAATTATCGACTAATCCACCCAGATATTCGTTGATAATAAGGAATTTATCGAATAATCCATCCAACGATTCGACAAGCTGGGAGGCAATATTCATTTTAATATGAAGAATAATTCGTTTGTAAGTAAGTGGATTATTGAGATTGGTTATTTGAGAGTGATTATTCGTTTGAATATGAAGAAGTATTCATTTGTAAGTAAATATATCAACTACAACAACATGTAACAAACAATTGAACGGTGCAGCGGTTGCTACATGTAAAAAAAATGGGATCACATGCGCTGTTAAGGGGATTTTACCAAAGAATGACGTGGGCCCCATATATTTTAATTAAAAAAAAAAAAGAAAATCAAGGATTAATTAAAACCCTTGATTGCATTCCGTCCAAGGATCCAGATTTGTTAACACTTAACACAATAAGAGGTGGGTACACCTGACCCACCCTCTATATTATATATATATATATATATATATATATATATATATATATATATATATATACACGGTTTTTCTATCCTATGCCCTAAGGGCATAGGATAAGACCCTAAATTGGGAAAGATTCCCTACCAAAAAGGCAAGCGACCCTAGGAATCTAAATTAAAAGAAAAGGTAAATTAATTAAAATTTAAAAAACATTTCCCAATTTAGGGTCTTATCCTATGCCCTTTGGGCATAGGATAGAAAAATCGATATATATATATATATATATATATATATATATATATATATATATATATATATATATATATATATAGGGATTGAATCGGGTGAGAACCACTTCTTTCGGGTTAAGTGAAACCCGAAAGGAGCATTCTCATTGGCTACTTTATAAAAGTGGACCCCTCCACTTTCCAACTAAAATCCAAACAAAAACTTAAAAATTACATAGAATAGCCACTATTTTATAAACTTTAGTTTGTGTGTTATTTTCAATTTTCTTTATAATTTCACATTTATCTTGTTTTAGTTTATGATCCTGCAATTTGGTATCAGAGCCTAGTTAATTAAAAATAATTTGTATTTATCTATAAGCTAATCTGGAGGTATATACTAATTGTCCCCATAAGAATTATCCTCATGCTTTACATTTAGATACAAATGATAAGCACTTTGGAGTAATTTTAAATGCTATTTCAAACCAACATATAGATCTAAAAGTTGAAGTTAAAAAATTAGAACAGTTATATCTTGAGATTAGCAGTAAGATTTTTAAGATCGTAAAAGAAACAGGTGAAGTGCATCACTCAACCAATCTAAAAGCCATCAACGAAATTAGTCATCAGATAAGCCTAAAATCTGGTGGTGAAATTAAGAAAGGAGATCCTTTTAAATATAGTTATCCATTTAAAAAATCCAAAAAGAAGTTTTCTACTAAGTTAGATAATCAAAAGAAAAAAGGTGTTATTGAAGAAGAAAATCAAGACGAAAATCAAATCCTTAAAAATGAATCAACATCCATTTCTACAAACAAGGAGATTTAGCACTAAGTTGGATGACCCATAATGAAAGTTGAAATTACATAAACTCAAAACCATTGAATTCAACTTCACAAACCAAGAAGTTATGAGTGATGATGAGTCTGACAGAAATTCTGATGAAGAAGCAGTATATCAGCAAATGGGATTAATTAATCTAAAAGACATGGAAAACATTCCTATATCCAAAGTTCAACAGAGGCTAGATGAAATACTAAGACAAAGAAGGCTGAGGGAAAATGAACCAGTAGAACATAACGAAGCTAGAAGAAACTTCAGGCGCTACGAACATGGTTCAACCAGTAATTATAGACCTAGGCTAAAGCCAAAGGAGTTTCTAGAAAAGAAAGAAAGATTTGGAGTAAGTATTATGCCAAACCATAGGCCAAATCAAAGAGAAATTAACCTAGAACCCATAAGTGAAATAGGTTACAAGTTAAACCTGGATGGTGTAAGGAATAGGCGTGAGATCATAGAATTCTGGAAGAAAAGTATGATGAGCGTATTAAACATGAATGTAGGATGGAACTCTTCTCAATTCCTTAATTATATAGAACACAGTTTCTATGGTTGTATTGCCGATTGGTATGGAGCCATTGGTGATGAAGTTAAACAGAAGCTTAGGAATCTGGCAAGTCCAGTAAATATGTTCACATTAATATGCGAATTGATTGAAGATGAATTCGTTGGAGAAAAAGAAGACGAAGATAAGGAAGCTTTAAAATGGAAAAGAACTTTGAACAATCTTGAAATCTGTAACATGAAATATGTTGATAATTATATAACAGAATTCGAGAAGTATTATTATAAGATAGGAGAAAATGGCACTAATCTACAAATGTTCTTTGATAAACTTCCTGCCACAATTAATGAGCAAATAAGTGAAGAATATCGAGAGATAATAAAAAATGAAAGTAAAGATTCTCTTGGTAATAGAATTTCCTATGTTAGGAAATGGGTTGAGAAAAAATGTAGAGATGTGAGAAGCACCCAAAGAATGAAGAAACAATTCTTAACTTGTTGGGAGACGCCAACAAAATGGGGATGCAACACTAGAGATTATCATGGAAGAAGAAACTATAAGAGAAAAAGTTTCAACAGACAAAGAGGTGAAAAATATTATAAGAAGTATTATAAAAAAAACCCTTTTCAAAAAATAGAAGATTTTTCTAGAAGGCCTCATTTTGTCCTGAGAAAAAAAACTGCAAATGTTGGGCATGCGGAGAATCCGGTCATTATGCTAATGAATGCAAAAATAAGAAGAACAATAGATTAGCAGAAGCTCTAGGTAGTCTAGATTACATAGAACTATCAGAAGATGAAGCAGTAGATTTAGCTATAAGGAATAACAAAGGAATAGTAGAAATAATAGAAGAAAGGTTTGATGAAAATGAAGAATCTGAAAATGAGTCAATTGAAGGTGAAGAAATTAATGAGATGATGGAAGAGGAAGCTCCTAGTGAGTTCTCTGATGAATATGAAATGACCACCTTAGCTCAACTTCAACAAGCTGAAACTTCTATTGATGAAGAACAAGTAGAAGAAATGACCAGATCAGGGGTTGATTTCCCGATCATTGCTGAAGAACAGTTTGTTAAAAAATCATTGTTCTCTAAATTTGCTAAATATGTGTGTGAAGAGATGTCTGGAGATGTAACAGTTAAAAACAATGAAAATCAAGCCACTGAAGTGAACTTAATTAATTGGACAAATATTCAAAAACATAACAAAGACAAAAAATTTAAATATATCTTTATATGTGGCATCCAAGTTATTATAACTCCATCACAAGACTATGGTAAGGATGTGCAGTGCATTAATTTTGTCTATGACATTAGGCATAAAAGGTTTAGTGACCAATGCATCAGTGGAATAGTCTGTATCTGAGTCAAGGAGCAGTCTCTTGGATTTGTAGACCAAACTATTACGTTAGTCTAGAAGATCATTATGCGTCTAAATTCTTAGCTATAAATTTGTTAACAGAAGGTATCAGTGTGCACAAGGGAACTTGTCCATTACAGCTAAAGTGGAAGGTAGTCTATAAACTAGAAAACATGACAAATCCTCCACATAAGTGTCACATAGTAGAAGCTGAGAAACACGAGATAGTAGATCCCAGCAAAAAGGTTGATCCAGTAAAGCTAAGACCAGATCAGATAAAACTAAAGACTATTTGGGTAAATACATTCGAAAATTCTGCAGCCACTAGCAGTGATAAAGTTTTAACTATAGATGAAGAAGGTAGAATCCATACGAATGCTAAACCACAAGTAAACCTGTCTAGGTGTCTGAGTCTAGCAAGAAATCCCAGTTTCAGGTTCAATCCTAATCTTAGTATTACCTCAAGGAACCAGGAAGCTACTGCAAGCAAAAAAGACAAGTCATTTGTGGTAGATGAGGATATATCTAGCATGATAGCAGCCTTAAACAAGAGGTTAGAAAATAAAATTATAAGAGAACCATCTAGACATAGTATTGATCTAGGTTCCTGTCCTTCTAGAGAAAGTGGTATAATTCCTTCCTGTCCTTTTAGAGAAATTGGTACAATTCCATTACATCCTCCAACAGTCTTAAGACTTGCAGAAAGACAGGGAGAAGCATCTGGTTCTGAGCCTAAAGGAAAGATAGTAGGATATCAAACTAGAACCATTAGTGAACCTATCTTTGAAAATGATGTAAGAGCAAAGAATTTCACTGGACCTCCTCAAGAACCGTTTTCTGAAGAAGAAGAAATAGGAATGAGAATGGAAGTAATGGATCTTAGGTATGTCTACGAAGAAAATACGAGGGTAGAAGAGAGCCTTGAACATGTCAGATCTTTGAAGAAAACTTAAAGAATCACAAACCCCAATAGTATTTATATCCCAATAAGTATTTGTTTAGAAGGGTTTAACAATTATGAATTATGAGCCTTTGTGGATAGCGGTTGTTTTGTATGCTTTGGTAAGAAGGCATTGTTTCTTGAGTTCATATGGCAGAAATCTCGTAGACCAATCGAAGTCAGAATAGCTGACGATAGTATCATGGTTCATTCAGAATTAGCTTCTGATGTGCCAATCATGATAGTTGGAGTCCCGTGTGTAATCCCTACACTCTGGGCCACTACTCAACCTTCACATGACATGTTAATTGGAAACAACTTCCAAAGACTTCATGTCCCAGTCACTCAACACTTAGACATGATGGTCTTTCATATCAATGGAGAAGATGCTTGGGTTAAAAAAGATCAAACAAACATATACACACCAAGCAATAGAGTTTACGCGCACTGAGCTTGGTGAGGAATATATTCTTCCAACTCAAAGAGAATTTGCACTCTCCATATGTGAAATAACTTTAAAAGAAAAAATTCTTAAACAGCAAGAAAAAATGTGCAAAGAGTTATATTATGAAAATCCTTTAAAATTTTGGGAAAAAGATAAATCATTTGCTACCATAGAGTTAATAGATCCAAAAGCTATCATTAGAGTAAAACAAATGGTTTACACTTACAAAGATCAACAAGAGTTAAAAGAATAAATCGATGAACTATTGAAGAAAGGATTAATTAGAGAAAGCAAAAGCCCTCATTCTAGCCCTGCCTTTATGGTCAGGAATCATGTTGAGGAAAAAGGAGGAAAAGCTAGAATGGTTATCAACTATAAAAAGCTTAATGATAATACTGTTTTTGATGGATACTATATCCCTAATAAAACAGTTTTATTTAATAGAATACAGGGAGCCACTTGGTTCTCTAAAATGGACTGCAAAAGTGGTTATTGGCAGGTAAAGATAAATGAAGACAACATTCCACTTACTGCATTTAGTGCTCCACAAGGACACTATGAGTGGATAGTCATGCCATTTGGGTTAAAGAACGCACCACAAATATTTCAGAGAAGAATGGACAATGTTTTCAAAGAATTTAAACATTGTTGTCTTATTTACATTGATGATATCTTAATCTTCTCTAAAACCTTGGAACAACATAAACATGATTTAAAAGCTATAACCCAAAAGTGCATTGATCATGGAATCATTCTAGGATAGAAGAAATGCATTTATGCTGAACCAGAAATAGAGTTCCTAGGACTAAAGATTAAAGCAAGCCAAATTGTGTTGCAGGAACATATTTTAGAAAAGGTAGAAAAATTTCCTGATGAAATCAAAGACAGAAAACAACTAGAAAGGTTTCTAGGTTGTCTTACTTATGCTTCTGATTTCATTAAAGATTTAGTCAAACTAAGAAAACCTTTACAAATAAAATTGAAGAAAGAACAAGTTTGGAATTGGATTCAGTTAGACACTAAGATAGTCAAGGAACTAAAAAGAAGATGTGAAAAGCTTCCGATATTGACTCTACCTAATGAAGATGATGAGTTAGTTCTTGAAACAGATGCTAGTGATTATCATAGGAGAAAGGAGGTGCCTTTCTTCAAGCTCAGTCCGGGCTTCGCTTGCCGACGACGGAGGAAGGAGAAGAAGAAGAAGCCAACCAGCGGAGCTCTGTTCTCAACCCAACCACCCCCAATCTGATCGATCCTAGATTCCGACCTAAACCCGACCACAATGAAGGAAACGACACGAGAAGAGGAGGGAGAAAAGGTGACTTACAGTGGCGATTTTCCGGGAAATTCCGACGTCAATGGCGGCCTCTGGCCATGGTTAACGGGGTAGGAACGTTGCTCGAGCCTAGGAAGGGAGGAGAGATGGGTGAGGCACAGTGTCGAGGAGATTCCAGTCGAAAGAAGAGGGAATCGAAGTTTCTCACCTCTCGGATTGGAATAGGGGAAAGAAGGGGTTACGCGGCTCGGCGACGCCGTTGAGGCTCCTGGTTGCTTCTGGCGTCGGCAAGGTGGTGCTCCGTGACAGACGAAGGAGAAAGAGAGGGTGGCGGAGAGATGCAGCTGCTCGGAATTAGAGGGAGGTGTTGCCGCTGTTCGATGGAAATAGGGGAAGCAAGGGGACCCTTGTGGTGGTGGTGGTCCGATGGCGGCGACGACGAGGAGCTGGTGAGGTGATTTGGTAGGCTCGGCGAACAGAGGACCAGAAGAGGGGATGGGCAAGGGAGTGTGGTGAGTTGTTGGGGGTTCTGCAGCTTTAGAAGAGAGGAGGGAGAGGTTTGGGAAATCTGCTGAAGATACAGAATGTGAGAAGAAGAGGGTGGGGTGTGGGTGCAAAAAGGCTGCAGCGGGAGGGAAAGAAGACAAGAGAGGGGACCATGGGGAGCTGGGGGTGTAATTGCAGGTTTTGTGAGGTAAAGGCAGGGCTGCCGAGAGAGAGAGAGAGAGAGAGAGAGAGAGAGAGAGAGAGAGAGAGAGAGAGAGAGAGAAAGAGAGGAAAACAAAATAAAGTAGAATTGGTCCCCAACGCAAGAATTCAAAATAGCGGAATAGACTCGAAACCCGCTCGCCCGATCGAATCCCGACTAAATCAATTTTAAATAAAATTTCAATTACTAATTTCAAGTTAAACGGAGTTAAATTAATTTTTCAATACTCGGAGGTTAAATTAATTTTATTAACACTCGATCTCGAAAGTGAAAATCAAAATCCATTTCTAAAACCCAATTCAAAACTATATAGAAATTCGTTTCTGAAGAATTAATTAAATTTCAGTTGCTCGAGGACGGGAAATTCCAAAATTTCTAGAATCTTAATTTTAAAGTCGAACATAATTTAATATTTTAAGAAAAATAACAATTTGAATCTTCCGGTCTTTACATTCATCCACCTCTAAAAACAAGTCTCGTCCCCGAGACTAAATTCATTTTTAAAGCAATGGGAGGGAGTTTGAAATCGGTGAGTCCGAGGACCATGTCCAAGGATCTTGTAATCATCTCGGTTGTTCTTCCGGGATTCTCACAATATCCTAGTCACGGTCGTGACATCTCCAATTGGTCTCGTCAAGTGTGTAATAAGCGCCCTTATCACATCCTTGCTTCAACCTTTCGGAAGTATCACAACTCTAAAAGCATTATAGCATCCGACTAGGTCTTAGCAAGCAATCTATAAGCGCCCCTATACAATGCTTGTATCCACTTTGTGAGACGTCATAATGTAAATCCAGTTCGTAAATTCTCAAAGCGTTTTGTAAATGGAAGGGTTGTCATCCAAATCAGTGAAACTCTCAACTTCTTTAAAACTCCAAGTTGGCCATTTTTAAAACCGCTCAAATATTCAAATTCAATTTTTTTAATCAAGCAACTTTACACCAAAACAAGTCAAATCCTTTCAATTCAATATTTCGCCTAAATCTCCCAAAAACCCAAATCAGCTTCTCGCATACCAATCAATCAAATTCAGAAGGTAGGAGGTGGAATCATCCACCTCTAAGGGCTAATCCCATATTCTCTTCCTAGGTTCCAAAATCATTTTATCATCACCTTCAACTCAATATGCACATAAATAATCAACTCATCGACTCATCACATCATCAACCACTTCTCATATGGCAATCTCAACATCAATCATGATAATCTCAACCAATCGACATCTCAATCGCATAACATGATTACCCATAAAACAAATCATACCATCCCTTCAGAACATGCCAAAAGCAATAACAAAATCTTAACATTACACCATGAGTCATAAGGTATATCTATCTTATCCAGAAGGCATCACAAGTGCATCATCAAATTCTCATAAATCACGCAAGCACACATGTCAAGAGATCAAAGAGGTTAGGTGTCATGGAGTCAGTACATATTAACAAATCACATAATCAAGAGAATCCCCACACCACCACCAGTTAAAATAAAACGCAAACCCCGCTTGCTCGTCTCCCACTCTCAAGCCAAGACCAACCCTCATCTAGACTCGCCCACTCGGATTCAATCTCCAAAGAAGAAACCCCAATTCATCCCGACCGTTAATCTCACACCTCTTCCCGTCAAGCACTCTCACTAACAATCCACCTCTAAGACTCCAATCCCTATCTCTGTTTTCACACCCGAGCACCCCTGCATACTATGTTCTCGATACCCCCAAAGGTCATTTCTTACATTTCTCACTCTTCCCAAGACATCACAACGTAGAAACCTTCTAACCACGCATCTTCAATAAAATCTTCTCGATCACTACCTAACCAACCTCTCCTAACCATACCCCTTATCCAAGATTCGCCTAAGAGCTCATAGAACCACCAAGCATTGCCTCTTATAATTCCCGAACTCACTCGGTCCAACCTAAGTCAGCACCCCTCTTCTGCAACTTCCCCTTACCACCGTCAATCATTCTACTCACTCGAAACCTTTCTCCACTCTCTGACCACTCTACCAAAAGGACCTCACTCATATATTCAAAGAAGAAGCAATCATGGACATTATTGCACACAAGGACTACATCATATCAACTAGCATTTATATTAAATATCATCATTAGTTCATCATTAAGCATTGCAACTGTGTTTAAAGTCTCAATTTACTGTCATACTCAATAAGTATTGCAAAACATCATATATGAACCTAATCAAGTCAAGCTAGCACATCTCATCATAACCACATCTAATAAACAGTTCAGGTTCTCAGCATTTGCAGTTCACATTATAGGCAAGGAATTTAGATCATGTTTGGCATCTCAGAGTAGCATCACATTAAGTCATCAAGGCACATTAGGATTGTAAGGCATCGAATCATATCATCATAGTCAACAGACAATCAAGCAACAGTCATCACATCAACAAGCTCAGAAAGGGTTAGCAATTCGAATAGAGGACGCTCCCACCGACAAGTCATATCGTACTCAATAATCGTAACCTCGAATCAAGCTTGTTCCATCGACATCGTCGATCCTGAGGCCCGTGGGTTATGGGCCCACTCTTCCGCTGCGCTGCTCTATCGCTATTCGACTTCCCGATCCCTTTTTCCATGCGGTCGCTCATCCAAGGTAACGCGTAGGAGTTTAAGTTAGCAGAGATAGGGGAGTGACAAGAGTTGACGACCCAATGTTTCTTTCGGAGACGGAATAGACCAAAGCTAAAGATGACATGACTAGAGACAAGACTCCGACTCGGGAATAGTAACGATGCCTTTATGGAGTCCATTAGGTTACAACTTGTGACAAACAAGCATGAATTCATTATGGAGCATATCAATCACAGCAATCCACACTAACATGTACCTACCTCGGGGCAACATTCGTATTCATATCAAAGACACAATCAAGTCCTACGCTGATGTATGTGAAACAAGCTAACATTCTAGTATTCCATGGAAACAGATATGCCTAGCAACTTCAAGCAAGATAGACGGAACCAGCAATGATCATATATTAGGGCAAGCATGGCACGGAATCATATGATGAGATACATTTAGGGGGCATGGGTCCTACATGATACTATCGATACATAATGTGATACAAGCGTAGTCAAGAGTCATTTAGAGGAGTTCAACATAATATTCACGAAACATGAGGCATCATCAAAAGTAACAAGAAGGACATCATGGGTGCTAGATTATAATCATGCTAAGAACGAACCATCATAGAGTACATATATGGTACAATAGTTATCGCATTATAGAACAAGTACAACATGTGATCATTTAGCGGGTCATATTGGAAATTATAAGCCCTACATGATACTAATAGCACACCTCGAACATGAGTACAATTAAAGTAATTCAACTAGATTCATTCCGATATTCATGCGTCATGTATATGCAAAATTAGGATATAGAGTGATGTGTGATCAAGCGAGGTGTCAAGTCATAGGTTCATGCCAACACGAGAACCCATCATAGAGTAATAGACATTTTAACCATGTAAGTATGCTAGGTTTGACCATCACGGAAAGCTAGTCAATCATCGAATTCAACATTAAGCTAATCAGAACGAGTGAAATATGTTAAGAGAACAGAAAGAGGAAAGAACCACACTATCAGGTACCTAGCTCAAGAGAGAGTCAACAACAAGGTAGGCAAGGCATAAATGTGCGTAAGTCATAACCAAGGATCCTACACGTTACTAATGGCTCAATATAACATGTGGTACATACATGCACTGGATCGTTTACTCGGCACTAACCAAGACTTCAATTCAATCACATTCCAATAATACAGAAACAGGAGAGGAAGTGTGGCGAGGTATAGTGCAACTCTAAGTAATGGCAACACTACCAGAACATGGGGACATGAGTTCAAATTAATGTATACTGGGATAAAACATGTATTTGTCAAGACTCACTTATACTAACATATTCTCACCTTAGCACAATTAACACATAGCAATACTCATTTGCAAAATCATCAATAATAGTTAATCTGAGGAATACGAAATAGGTGGGCATGCTATAGATTCTTGTCACAAGATGAATGATAAGCATCGAGGCATCATCGGCTAGCATGTTAAAGAGCACATCTTATGAGACATTCATATGAAGTAGAGTCGATCACACTATCATGGACCTAATTCAGAAGAAGCAACAATCATATAGACTCATATCATGTGGTTCATGTTTTCGATCAATCATACAATCAATATTCCAAGTAAACATGCTATAACAACATACAATCATGATAGAGGGCAAGACACAACACGAGACTTAAGCAATGGGACAAGCATGGGTACAAAATGTCATACAACTACGAATTCACATTAAAGCTCATCATCATAACATGTATCGGGAGTTACGTAGCATACAAGGCATGTCGACATGAAATTATAACATGTACCCATCAAGTAAGGGACTCACTCTATCATGATACTAGAACCGAACTATCACACTATCATGAACCTATTCACAGGAAGGACATCAGTTAGACGACATCCTAGTATATGACATATTTATTCGTGCTTTAGTATGACAATGCAATATACTAAGTAGATCATGTCGGGATGATATGGATATGGTAAATGTAGCTCAAACCTATACAATAGTCATTATGAACATTAAGGCACATAAGCACAACTTCACACTAAGGATCAATTGTAGGTCAAGGAGTAGTACCACATAGTATCACGCAATAATGGACAGAGCAATCAAGATAACTCGATAGAGATCCATAAGAGCAACATTGACTCTTCCCAACTGACTCATTACCCATCTTTCCCGTGGGACTCGGATACAAATTTTTTCGTGACAAGAGGACACTGATGGATCGTCATAAGAATTGATAAGGACAGCCTCGTAAACATCTCACTCTCTAACTCGGAATTTCATCAAGGACCGTCTTCCAATACTCTCTCGGACAACCTCTATATTCAATCATGATTCCTGACACCATGTGTTTACCAACCCAATTCCCGTGGAAGACCGATATTCGAAGGGAGGACTCGATTGAACTATCAAAGGGTTCATAAGGAAAATGGCGGTTCCACAAAACTGAGCTTAACCATATAAGAAGAAGAAGGGTACTCCCGCTATCCCGTTCGCACAGATCGTTCAATATTCATTCAATAGTTAGAACATAATAATCAAATCTTTAGCATATCAAGCACTCAATCATAGAATCAGTTAATGACAATTTCAATGATCTCATTGGAGTCTTCCCAACCTATCTGTAAAGGACAAGCTAGTATTTCGCCTACCCATTTCCGACTACATCCAATAGGGATGGTTTAGCGCCTTTTCTACCCACTCGATCCCTTATTAGTTCGTTCTCCTCTTTTATCATTAGCCAAGTTCACATTTAGTCCCATTGAGTTAGGCATATTAAGTTCATTTTGCCCCTTTAAAACGCTTTCAAATCTTTTGAAATTCAGGGGCGGTTTTCCAAACATACACTCGACCCTTGTGTACCCGAATTGCACAACCTCGCTCTGATACCAACTTTGTAACGGCCCGGATATAAATATCCGGGATACGTTTCGAAGGTCGTATACCTTCGTTCGGATGTTGCAATTCAGGTACGGGTCGAGGTTTCAAACCTCTAACCAGTCGAAGTTTCATAAATTCAGTTTAACGAAAGTAAAGTGGAAATATGATTTAGATACAAAAGCCACGGCAGAGCCGGGTCAAAACCAAAACAAAGTGGGTGATTGCCATTTGTCAAGTTAGAATATATTAGCCGGATTCTTCGATTCGCCAAAAGATTTCCCCGTCACAGAAGCATGGAGCAACAAGAGCGGTACCTAACACTATCCACGAAGTCAGGCCTGGTGATCGCCTGCGGGTCCTCTGACCGCGCTGAGGCCACATAACATGCCTATGCCTAAATAAAAGATGACTAATGCGGTACAAGATTTAAATCACACTATCATGCCCCTAGTATATATAATATGCGGAAAAGAACTGTAAAGGGCCCAAGACAATGCCAAGTGGCATATCCCTCTCCTACCTCTGCACCCCTTCCCGTTAGTGCAGAGACTGGCCAGTTCATTGCTATAGCATAGCATATCCTCGTGGTGGTGCACTCACCCACGGTATCATCATATCATATCATATCATATCATATCTTGCCCGATGGTGTTGGGCTATCATATTATGCTCATATCGACTCGATAGACTCAGGGCAACCGATGGGGCTAGGCTACCCTATGACCCTAGCAAATACTCTAGGACTATCACAGATAACGGCCGTCCTGTTTCAAACACACAAAGTAAACAAATGCTCAGTTCAATGCAATCCTAGCATGATACTACATGGCATGCTTTAATATGCAACAAAACTACACATTACATGACACATCAGGCAGGAGGTCCAGGTTACTGAGTAAGTCCCGTAGGATACTTACCTGTTGATGTAGAACAACAAGATAACACAAGCAAGGGCCCAATGCAAGTCCAAAGCAATCCAAAAGCAATACACACCTATCATCAAGCCATTTCCATAAGCTACCAGACCAACATTCATACACACGAACCCAAGTTTTTAACATTCTCAAAACCGATCGATAGTAAAACCGTTTTCCAAAATCTTCCCGATACGATCAAATCGACCAAAATCATTCTTCAATTAAACCCATTGATAAAATCATACCAACCATATTTTCAAACTCATAAATCCCAAATTAAGTCAACTCATATTCAAAATGATGTCTCAACTCATACTTGGCCAAATTCCGACATTAAACATTTAGCTTTAAAACCAACTCTCTCCAAAGCACATTATAGAAATCATTCCATCATGTTTCTTATTTCAAAACATTATACATGAATTCCAATATTAAATCATCACAATAACCTATGATCACAAATCATTATTATAATTCAAAACCAACAATTTGCTTTAAAATTCCTAACCCACATGTTTAAATCCTCATAAAATGCATCTATTAAATAACCCAATCAATATTATTTTAAAACAATAAACAATATATAACAATTAATTTTCCATAATATATATTTAAAACCAAATCCCAAAATAATAATAATATCCCAATAATTTAACACTTACTATCCATAAATATATATATATATCCTAAAATCAGAATAATAATCAATACAACATATAAGTATATATGTATATATATATATATATATATACATAACATTTAACATATAAATAATACCGAAATTAAAATAACCCACCCATATTGCCAGCCCACCCGAGTGAAGGAGAAAAGAAAAGGCCCAAGCCTTACCCAGACCCAAGCCCAAGGGGAAAGGGTCCAACCCGGAAGAAAGGAAAGGACAAGGATCCGTCCAATTAAAATGGAACCAACCCGATCCGTTTTCCCAATCCGGATTCAGAAAAGAGAAGCTAGCAGGATCCGGTTTAAAATGATATAACCCGGTAGAGGGATCCAGGTCAGGCCCAGCCCAATAGGAGAAAGGAGGTGCCTTTCTTCAAGCTCAGTCCGGGCTTCGCTTGCCGACGACGGAGGAAGGAGAAGAAGAAGAAGCCAACCAGCGGAGCTCTGTTCTCAACCCAACCACCCCCAATCTGATCGATCATAGATTCCGACCTAAACCCGACCACAATGAAGGAAACGACGCGAGAAGAGGAGGGAGAAAAGGTGACTTACAGTGGCGATTTTCCGGGAAATTCCGACGTCAATGGCGGCCTCTGGCCATGGTTAACGGGGTAGGAACGTTGCTCGAGCCTAGGAAGGGAGGAGAGATGGGTGAGGCACACTGTCGAGGAGATTCCAGTCGAAAGAAGAGGGAATCGAAGTTTCTCACCTCTCGGATTGGAACAGGGGAAGGAAGGGGTTACGCGGCTCGGCGACGCCGTTGAGGCTCCTGGTTGCTTCTGGCGTCGGCAAGGTGGTGCTCCGTGACAGACGAAGGAGAAAGAGAGGGTGGCGGAGAGATGCAGCTGCTCGGAATTAGAGGGAGGTGTTGCCGCTGTTCGATGGAAATAGGGGAAGCAAGGGGACCCTTGTGGTGGTGGTGGTCCGATGGCGGCGACGACGAGGAGCTGGTGAGGTGATTTGGTGGGCTCGGCGAACAGAGGACCAGAAGAGGGGATGGGCAAGGGAGTGTGGTGAGTTGTTGGGGGTTCTGCAGCTTTAGAAGAGAGGAGGGAGAGGTTTGGGAAATCTGCTAAAGATACAGAATGTGAGAAGAAGAGGGTGGGGTGTGGGTGCAACAAGGCTGCAGCGGGAGGGAAAGAAGACAAGAGAGGGGACCATGGTGAGCTGGGGGTGTAATTGCAGGTTTTGTGAGGTAAAGGCAGGGCTGCCGAGAGAGAGAGAGAGAGAGAGAGAGAGAGAGAGAGTGAGAGAGAGAGAGAGAGAGAGAGGAAAACAAAATAAAGTAGAATTGGTCCCCAACGCAAGAATTCAAAATAGCAGAATAGACTCGAAACCCGCTCGCCCGATCGAATCCCGACTAAATCAATTTTAAATAAAATTTCAATTACTAATTTCAAGTTAAACGGAGTTAAATTAATTTTTCAATACTCGGAGCTTAAATTAATTTTATTAACACTCGATCTCGAAAGCGAAAATCAAAATCTATTTCTAAAACCCAATTCAAAACTATATAGAAATTCGTTTCTGAAGAATTAATTAAATTTCAGTTGCTCGAGGACGGGAAATTCCAAAATTTCTAGAATCTTAATTTTAAAGTCGAACATAATTTAATATTTTAAGAAAAATAACAATTTGAATCTTCCGGTTTTACAGTAACACCCACACTGCACGCGCCAATCAACAAAATTTACTAATTAATTAGACAATGTACGTACATATGAAAAGTGTTTACATGGACTTTTAAAAATTATTTTTTGCCATTTTCACTTGCTAAAAAAATATAAAAAATATACTTTTGGGTAGGCGTGGCCACGGGTCACGGGTCAACCCGTGACCCGGCGGGTCGTACGGGTCATTGACCCGGCGGGTCAATGACCCGGCGTGTCCGAGTTGACGGGTAGGCGGGTGGGGACGGGTAGCGGGTTAGGGTTAGGGTCGGGGTTTAGTAACCCGGTGACCCGGCGGGTCGACCCGGCAGGTCGATCCCGGCGGGTCGACATATTTTAAAAAAGTAGCCGTTGACGGGTGGGGCCCACCGGAGGCTGATTTTTTTTTAAAATGTAGCCGTTGTAACGGCTAGTTGGTGGGAGATTAGGCTCGGGGCTATAAATAGACGACTCCTTCATGTCACAAATCACACATATTCCCATCCAATTCATCAATCACCTATCCATTTTATTTCATAAGCTCGTAATCATGTCCGACGCAACTAGATCCGGTGATAACCTTCGGGCGGAGTTGTTCCGTGATCATTACGAGAAGGTGGAGCAAGCCGGTGGAAAGTTCGAAGCCGTTTGTCGTCATTGCGGTCACAAGTAAAAGGTGACAAATAACCTTGGATATGGAAATTTGAAGCTTCATATCACGAAGAAGCACCCCGAAAAGATCAAGAACGATGGCGCATCGGGCTCGAGTGGTGGTAACTAGTCTAGTATTCCTAAGTCTTAAGTCCTAACTCCTAAGTCCTAATCCTAATTAGTGATTTAGTGAGTAGTGTAGTTATTTAGTTATGTAATAAGTTTATTTTTTAAGTTTTTAACTTTTTATGTGATGTGAATCAGTGAATGTGAGTTGTGATTTGTGAACTTGTAATCGTATGGTTGGCATATTACAAGGTTATACCCGACATTTTCCTCGTAGCATGTTATTTCGACCCTAGATATAAATTAAACGGGGTTCAAAAGTTTTTAGAAAACTATTTTCCGACTTTGGATATTGAGGAAGATCCCGATTGCAATGTTCCAATTATAGTTGCTAGAGTTAGAGGATTATTAGAAGAATTATATACTCAATATTCGACGGGCGATAGAGCGCCCTCCACCGGTCGTCCTCCCGTGCCTTCCAGTTCAAGCGGGTCACGAACAAGCATCACCGCTAGAACTAAGGCACTTGCCCGAGATATCTTTGGGTCAAAGAGGTCGAGATCTTCGTCGAGCCCCCACTCGGAGCTCAACGAATATTTGTCCACTAACTTTGATTTTCACAGCGATGAGGAAGAAGATTTCGATGTCCTAGAATGGTGGAGCCGCCCCGAAAGACAACGATTCCCGACGTTGCAGGTAATCTCCCGACAAATACTTGGGGCCCCTTGCTCCACCGTTGCCGTCGAGCAGCTTTTCAGTCGCGGAGGTCAGATTCTATCGGAGAAGAGATCAAGGTTGCTTCCCGAGAACCTCGAAGCCCAAGTTTGCCTTGCAGATTGGAAGAAGGCGGATATGCGGATGCAGAAGAACAGCTTGGGGACTGATTCCGAGGATGACGACGGAGTGGATACGGAGTCCGTTGGGAGCTCCATTGACGGCGCGGTCACAGATGGCTCAGGAGGTGGAGGGTCCGACGATCAACAAGACTAGAAGAATAGGTAACCGGGCCGGGGTTCAGACATACACAGGTAAAAGAACTACGTGGGCTTTGATTCCTCAACCCCGGGAGGATACGTAGGCAATCGGGAAACCGATTCAAGCCCTTCTTCCCTTTTTTTTCCCCACACTCATTCATACACAAATTGTAAAATTGTTACGAATTGTAGTCTTGTATACTTATAGTTGAAGTTGTAGTCTTGAGAATTATAAGTTGTAATATTGTAATTTGTACCTAAATGGCAAACACGAAAGGATATTTTTCAAACATATATGCGTCTAATACCTGTTCTCGACAATTCCGTAAACTCCGAACAAGTGCAAACCCGTCCAACCCGGGCCATATTCGTCGGGTCAACCCGCCGGGTACCCGCCGGGTCGACCCTTCGACCCGCTGACCCGCCGGGTGACCCGAACCCGCCAACCCGTGGAATTCCCGGGTTAGGGTTCGGGTCACCCCTCCCCGACCCTTGACCCGGCGGGTCGAACCCGTCGACCCGCCGGGTCAGACCCGTGGCCACGCCTACTTTTGGGTGTATTTTAATTTTATCTACACACAGACACCCACTTTGTATATGTTTTGTTGGAAAAAAAATGTGGTTCACAAGCTATAAAGAAGTGGTTCATCAAGTTACCAAGAAGTGGTTCAGCCGTTTTACTCTTAGTGGTTCAGCCCTTTTATTCATAGTGGTTCAGCCCTTTTTACTCTCAGTGGTTCAGCCCCTTTACTCTCACTGAACCACTCTCTATTAAGTCACTGAACCACTCTCTATTTAGTCACTGAACCAATCTCTATTTAGTCACTGAACCAATCTCTATTAAGTCACTGAAACAATCTCTATTTAGTCACTGAACCACTCTCTATTTAGTCACTGAACCACTCTTTATTTAATACTGAACCAATCTCTATTTAGGCACTGAACCACTCGTATTTTGCTTCTATGCAGCTTCTCTCGGTGGCCACGTTTCTTGGAGCAATATTTTGCTTTACTGCTTTCTGTTTTAAGAGCATGACGCTTTTCCTTGTGTTTTTTTTCCATTGGTGAACTACTCGTATTTTCCACTCAGGTATGTTTCATTTCATAGATACTATCCCTTTTCAAGTTACGGCACCCTATCACCGTATGCCCGTATCACAGCAAGTAGTTTGATTCTGGGAAGCAATTTTACCCAAACTTCTAGCATAATACCGTATGAAACTTTATTCAATATAAAAGCTTTCCCCGTTTATCTCAAATGGATATATGCCACGTTTCCCATTTTGAGGAATAAGCTTTTGATGCATTCTCCTGCATATTTTATGCTGTATGAACTGGAGTTAAGTTTAAACCAATCTCTATTAAGTCACTGAACCAATCTCTATTAAGTCACTGAACCACTTGGTATAAACCTCTGAACCACTTGGTATTAAAACACTGAACCACTTGGTAATAAAACACTGAACCACTTGGTATAAACCTCTGAACCACTTGGTATAAACATCTGAACCAATTAATATAAAACCCCTTTTTTCCTTTTTCCCTCCCATTAAATACTGCACTTCGTCTTCTCTGGTATAAACGTCTTCACTTGTTGAGAGTGTTGACGTCACCGGTGGAGTGGTGCTCGACCTTTTAGACCAAGCATGCCGACTTTGTCACGGCCAAGCACGCCGATCTTCTTGTAGTCGGAGAGGGCGATGACTGTGGATCGGAGGTGGATGATTCGGACAACGCGACGGAGGGAGGAAGAGGTCGAGGGAGAACGAAAACTTGGAGGCGGTGGCGGAGGGCGAAGGACATTGCAATGAGTCCTATTTGAGGGATGCACTAGCAATGGTCGACCTTGGGGATCAACCTGAATCATAGTCGGAAAGGAACCTGGTGTTCGATCAGAGTTTGAAGATGTGTTGATGCAGACATAAGATATATCCTTATTGGCAAAATCTTGAAGTTTGGGAGTCCATCCATAGAATAAATAATGCCTTTTTGAGGTGCAATTAATGAATTGAAATAATTAGAGAAAGATTGTCCAATTTTCAATCTGTTTGACTCACAAAGCCATGATCGATCCTCTCAATTGGAGCCCAGTACAAGCCACTACAAGACATCATGGTGATTGGTGAAGGATCGTCTGTCAGGGATGCAAATAAGGAGCGATCTAATCCCAACGGATGTCGGGTGAATATATATATGGTTGATGATGCTGTTCGCCTATATGAAGATGATTCCATGACTAATTAAATAAGGTAATCAAGAGATGTTAACATTGAGGAAGAAAGCAAAACGCGTGTGGTTAAACAAAAAAAATGCATGTGTTTTCCTAATTAACCAATCACATTACTTCTTCCTTTCTCACCGGACCGGGTACTTCTCACTTGAACCCTCCCCTATATATATACATATATACATACATACATATATATACATACATATATACATACATACATACATATATATATACATATACATATATACAGGGGCGGAGCTGAAGGGGAGCCTAGGGGGCACGTGCCCCTTCTCTCATTTGACGAACTACCTATGTGTATTCTCCTTATCGATAGCTTCGTTATGAGATATAATACGCCTTAATCCGACATCTAAATAAAAAGTTATGACTGTTTTAAAATTAAAGGTATATTTTTTTTTGGTCAAAAAAAATAAAGGTATATTAATCACTTTAATTTTTTTTCAATAAACTATAATGAATTCACATATTATAATTCATCTCAAGAGCTTCGAAATGAGTGGTTATACTAATCATTTTGACAATTAGATAAGAAGTTATACAAGTTTAAAATTTTTATATCTGGTTATACATTATTATATGTTATGAGTGCAACAAGTTATATATTAACTAGGTTGTTATTCGAGCCAAGCAAGTTTAGTATTGTTTGATTATATTTAGCTCATTTAGAAACAAGCCGAGGTTTTATTGAGCTAAACTCGAGCCAAGCTTTAGCTCATATAACAACCATAACCTTAACTTCTTGTTTATTAGATCGCGTTTCCTATACTTATTTAGTTTTTTTTTCAAATATTTCATTTATATATTTATATTTCTTTTTTTAGGTGCGAAAATAATGATAGCGTTTTATCATAAACCGATAACATTTTATCTTAAAATAACAGAATTTATTATTGTATTACATATAACTCTTTATGTCAATTTAATTCACAACTATATCGTACATGTATAATTGTGCCCCCCTTCAAAATTTTTCTGGCTCTGCCACTGCATATATATATACATATCATCAATTCATTCAATATATAATACTAAAACAGAGACGTGAGAATCCTATGTGGCGGGCTCTGGCGCGATTCGCTTACGTGTCGGTCTCTGGCGCAATCTGGCCCGGATTTTTTGACACGTCAATTAATGATGGTCCAATAGATTTAATCCACGTTGAACAATGATCTAATTTATTTTACCTATGTGCCATCCTATGTGTCATTTTCATATCTTAAGTGGTTACAAAATCTTTTATTTTTATAAAATAATATGTTAAAATATAGTAATATTTAAAATTTCGGATTTCGTTAATCCAATTGATCGAACTTGATAACCTCTGAGTGATAACCTCATATCTATCTAACTGTACTTGAAAAGAAATCTATCTAATTGTACAATTATAAAATATACGAGTATTCTTATCCATAATAATTAATACGTCATATTCACGAATCTAATTTGGTGCATTTACTCATTTTTTTAACTCCCAAAGTTTCTTTGATTAATTAATATGTGGCGGGCTCTGGACGAATTCGCTTACGTGTCAGTCTCGATCTGGTGCAATCTGGTCCGGATTTTTTGACACGTCAATTAATGATGAAGCAATATATTTAAGCTACGTAAATTAATGATTCCACCTCTTTTAACCTCATATCATCTTATGTGTCCACCTTAATTGATAATTACAATTGAAAATGAGAAAGGAAAAATATTTAAAATATAGTTATTCATATCTTGATTAATATTTACCTAAAAGATTTATATCAAATCTTTTAACATATAACTTTATTAATATGTCATTTAGTTAGATTCTCCAAAATGAAACCACCGGGAAATAATATTTTCCAAATCTATAACGCTTATCAAAATTAAATATTTATTCAAATAAATATTTAACAAATATGTCCCAATTTAAAAAAATTTGGGAAAAGCAGAAGAGATATTAATTCCAACAAACCAACTCCGAAATTAAAAGCTAAAAAAAATGGTGATTGAATTCCTTAGCTATTTGCCTCTTATAACTTTTATATATACACACACATACGAATCTTGGTGTTCAAGTTGCATGTATACTTGATATGTGTGGTTACAATTAGTTTTTATATCATAAGTGTTTACAATACCTATCATTTTACTTTAGTTATTTTGCAAATATTTTACCTAAAAAATCTACATAATCTTAAAAGGTTAGAATAATTTATATAATCTATTATGATTTAACATAATTTAATATATTGAATCAAATCATATCTTTTCTATTATATAATTTTTTAATTAAACTCTAGAAAAACATATAAATCAAATAAAAAAATATCTTTTATATTAATGCTATTCAATAAAAAACAACAACGTACCTTATTATATATAAAAATGAAAAATTTCATATATAAAGATAAGTATGTATATTTCTTTTTGAATCAATTTTTCAAAAAGCACTTCTGTTTAAGATTTGATTCAATATATTATATATATTAATAGAAAAGATACGATGTCATTCAATATATACTCCGTATTAGATCATGTTAAATAGTACTTCGGAGTAATAGATAAATTAATCTTATCTTTTAAGATTATGTAGATTTTTCTCGGTAAAATATTTATAAAATAATTTAAGGTAAAATGATAAGATTTGTAAGATATGAGGTTGAATATTTATAATAAAAATTAATTTAGTTATTAATTAAAATGGACACATAGGATGATGACACATGTACAAATAGATGGTGTTATCGTCTAAAGTGGCTTAAATTTAAATTAATGATTCCTCCTCTTTTAACCTCATATCATCTTATGTGTCCACCTTAATTGATAATTACAATTAAAAAAATTTAATTAATGAGATGAATTAATAAAATTAGAAATTTTTGTCATTAATGTTGTTCAAAGGGACAAATATTTTGTTACATAAAAAAGTGGTTAAAAGACTAATTATTTTGTTACGGATGAAGTATATTATTATTAAAACCCGCGTTCAAACTATTTTGAAACGAAGGAAGGGAGTAACTAATACTGCTATCAATACCAAATTATTAAAAAATTTTAAAACCTTGGAAATAATATTATCTATTCAAATAAAACGTATGAACTTAAGTTATGATTCAAACTAACTTTAAATCTAAAAGAGTAGTTCAATAATACCAATATATATGAATTTACTTCAAATTTGAAATTAAATGTCCTTAATCCAGCATGTAGATTAAATTTTACCATTAAGTATTCACACACACATATATATATGAAATTAAAAAGTCAAAATATAATATTTATATAATTTTTATGATCTTAGACAAATTGTGCATGAATAATAAAAGTCACATAAAAAAACCGCGAATATCGCGAGTAATAAAACTAGTATATATATATATAGGGTGGGGTTAAAATAAAAATGCCTTTTAAAATGAAAATTTCTCTTAAAGTGAAAATGGGCTAAAGCTTAAAAAAAAAATAATGAAAACAGGCCCAATTTTCTACAAGATAGAGGGTCTGCTTCCATCCTCCCATCATCTTATCCGCCGATCGAGTTTATCCGCTGATCAGCTTCCATCCTCCGCACGCTGATCAGCTTCCATCCTCTCCAATCGCCGGTCACCTTATCCGCCGCTGGGAACAATGTCGTCGGCGAGCGAGCCAGTCGGCTCTTCGCGCTCCTCCACAGCTCGCATGCGCTTTGGGTCCGGAATTGATGAGGCTCGCCTGATCGGAGGAGTGATTCGTGCGAGTCGATCGGGATGAGGACGGATGCCGGCAGAGGCGGCAGTAGTCAAGCGATAGGCTGGGGCGGAAGCATGGCGATTTGAGGAGGGAGGAGTACGTACACTTAGTCACGATCGTCGACTCGTCGAACGATTCGGAACGCCGCGCCGATCCACGCCGGCGACATCTTCTCTAAACGATTTGAGGAAGGAGGAGTACTACGTCTGTGGTCAATAATGAAATTAAGTTGATTCTTTACAAAAAAAAAAAGAAATTAAGTTGATATTAATACAACACAATCCCATTCGCAAGTGTTGTTTGAAAAAAAATGAAGGTGCGACCCGTATAGAAGTTGGAAGTGGTCTCGGTCTCCATGGCCGGGGAATTTCTCAAATCGCCAGATTGAATTCATTGAATTTGGAAACACGGGATGAGTGGATAGGGATTGGGAATTGTTAGAAGTAATTTATTTGTGTCCTTTATCATTTTATTTAAAAACTTTATAATTTTAATTGTCCACTTTATATTTTGTAAGTTCTGTTGTGCCATTTATTATTCTTATCCTTTATCATTTTATTTGTACAATATAATATTATATTTGCACAACATAACATTATATTAGTATTACATATGCAAAACATAATGTTATATTTGCAAAACATGATGTTATATTTGCACATCATAATTTTATATGTGCACTCTATCATTTTATTCTTGCACTTCATATTACTATTCATACACATCTTCATTTTATTCTTTCACTTCATCGTCTTATTTATGCACTTTATCATTTTATTAATGCACTTTATAATCTTATTCATGAACGGGAACAAAAAGAATACAACCATAAATAACATATGCGGGATTTGAACTCGCATCTTTGTGCATGAGCACATTACTAACGTAGTTTTGAGTTAGTAGACTTTTAATGGCACATGTCGCACTAAAGTAAAAAACCACCATAAAAATAACAGCTCATAAAGAAAAATTTTGGTAGGAAACTCACTATACATTATGAAAATGCACATTTATTTATAAAAACCTTTATTGTATTATTTGTTGAATTTATATTTTGTAATCTCATATTTTTCACTTTTTAAAATAAAGACAAAAAATGTGATGTAACATATTTTGTTGCATTTTGTAATCTTATAGTTGCACTTTATAATATTATTTCAAATAAAAATTACAGGCTAAAATCTATAATTTTTATAATTGAAATAAGGGCAATATTGATATAAATAGAAAGTATGGAAGATGTGGTGACATTTACCTCATAATTAGGGTCATTTACCCATTTATCCTATAAAATTAGGCCCATTTATACATAAATTAGGCCCATTTATCTATTACTCATTTAATTAGGCCCATTTACCTTTAAATTAGGCTCATTAACTTCAAATTAGACCCATTTTCATTTTAAGAGAGATTTTTCATTTTAAGAACCATTTTCATTTGATCCATTTCCTATATATATATATATATATATATATATATATATATACACACACACATATAGAGCTGGCAAAATCTGATCCGACCCGAGAAACCTGACCGACTCACCCGAACCGAAACCCGACCGAACCCGAAAATTTGACGTTATGCATAACCCGAACCCGAAACCGAGCCCGACCAATGTTGACCCAAAACCCGAAGTGACTCGAATACAGACAAACCCGACTCAACCCGGATCCGACTCAAATTTCAACCCGACCTGAATTTCAACCCGACCCGACTCCCAACTGACTCGACTCCCAACCCGACCCGAATATCCTTGAATATATATCTATTATACATTTATACTATAAAACAAAAAATATTACTGTAATCCATTATTGAGCTATTGATAGTTAATGCTATTTCGAAACAAAATAAAATTTTCATTGATCAAAGTGAAAACTTAAAACCATTAGTGCATAAGTGCATTCCATATGATCGTTTTATAGGTTCATTATAAGGATCATTATAAAATTTAAAGGGTAAATATTAAAAATTTCTTATAATAGACATTTTATAGGATCGTTATAATCGGAAAAAAAGATCGGGATCATTTTTCCATTTTTAGATCGTAGGATCGTTGGAAGAGGATCGAATCGAGATTTTAACAATATTAGAGCTTACGAGCCAATGAGTAGATTATATATTGAATCATATTTAATTTTACTAACATGCTTTTTAAAATACATAAATAACATGAATTACATATTCAATTTAATAAAATTGATTATCCGAAAGTCCCGACCGAACGTGATTCAACAAATTCAACCCAAACAATTAAAAGTTTGAAACAAACGTAGACCCGCTTCTACTTGAAACCTGAATGAGACCGACCCGAGTACCGACCTTGATACGTTTGGAATCCCCGATCCTTTGCCTGTGGGCTCGGAATCAAGAACACCAACTTGATGATGGTCCGATCTTGCAATTATTCTTGCTATTCTCGATGTTTACAATTAATTACAATAAAGATTTTGAACTATTGTGAAAGGAAAGAAAAACAAGTAAATAAAACCAAGTAAAAGACAACAAAGGAAACAGCGACGGAATCTGGAGGTGTGCAGCGACGACCACATTGGTGGCGACGGATGCTGCGACCGCAGCAGATATTGCAGCGGCCGCCGCAGCGACGGTTGCTGGATTCTGCAGTAGCGACGTATTCCCTGTTTCTGCGACAGTTTTTCAGCTTTTCTCTTCTTTCTTGTTTCGGTTGTGTTTGGGCAACTAGGGTTTTGATTTTGTGAGTATGAATGAGGAAGAATAACAATTTGAATCCAAAGCTTTTGGATTGGAGATCGAAGAACCCTTTTAATCCTAAAAGGGGTTCCTCAATATAATTCCAATCTAAATAAATCAATGAAAATACAAGAGTTTAAATAGGGAAGTATACCAATTCTATCTTTGCAAAAGATAGAGTTTTGACTTAGATAACTAAATATTAAATCCTAATAATAATCATAGATAAATATTCCTACTTAGTGGATAAGGAAAATATCTAGATGAGATAAACTTTCCTTTTCCCTTTTATTCACCTAACTAAGTATTACTAAAAATAAGATATTCCATAAATAGCTCCAACTAACATAAGAGTTACTAAATATGGAAAGAAAATAAAAACTTATAATAATAATAATAATACTAATTAAATAAATAAAATATCTTTTGTTCAAGCCATGGTGGCGCCTTTTTCTTCCTCTTGAGGATGACACTCTTTGCCATCAATAGCCCTCGAATCGATCTTGAGAGCTCGCTTGGATCAAGATCATTGTTTGACCCACAGAAGGCCATCTTGATCCGCATCAGACCTGAAACCCGAATGAGACCGACCCGATTCTGACCGAAAACCCGAATGAGTCCAACCCGATTCTGACCGAAATCCGACCAATCTGAATTTCATTTTGACCGAATCCAACCCGATCCGACCCGACCAAGCCCGACACAAAAATTTTGACCGAGTTGACCTGACTTATCAGTGACCCGACCCGAAGGTGATCGACCCGAACCCGACCGGATGACCCAAATCGCCAGCTCTACACACACACACACATATATATATATATATATAGAGTATGGATCTTTTGTGCACACCCCTTAGGGTGTACTTTGTGCACAAATCTGGGCCTTTGATCTTATTGAAATGGATGACTTAGAAAGGACCACGTGTAAGGGTGTTAAAAAAAATTTAAAAACACAATCTTCAACCCAATTAAAGGAGAGTGAAGCGCGTGGGCAATTGGGAGAATTAAAACCCTACTGTTTCTTCACCAATTGTCTCAACCATTTGGTTCACAAATTGTCTTCTTCTTCACAACCCTCCCTTCGAAGATTCGACGATCGTAGTACCCATCATCACCAATTGGCTTCTTCACCGGCGGCGAGGGCGTGTTCGCAGGAGGGGGGGGAGTGGTAAAGTAAGAGATTCAAATAAAGCACAACTAGACTATCTCCCTGTCCCAAACAAATAATACAAGAATCCCCTCCCTTGTAGTAGTAGGGTAATTCAGGATCGAATCCACGAGGAGGTATGTCAGCGCTTCCTTTGTTGTATTCACGATCAAGGCTTTCGACCTCAGCAGACACTCGATATCGAGTATACAGGTCGATATCGACCTCAGTTCTGGTTGATTTCCTAGCGCAGTTCCTGCAGAAGACAAAACAGCAAGTCGACGTCGAGCAGATACCTCGATATCGATGTTAGACCTCGATATCGACCCTTATGGTCGATTTCGATGCTTGTCACAGAAACTGTTTTTGTAACCAATTTGTCGGAAAAGGAGTCCGAAGAAAATAGAATAGAGAAGGAAGATGAATAGAAACAAAACTAAGACTTTTATGAAGGATTCAATTAATTAAAAAGCTTCCAAAGTCGGGGTTTCATTCCACAACGATAACAATGCAAGTTTCGTGCTAAAGATATGAACTTTAATGTCTTTCCGTCAAATAACTTTCGTTATCAACACTTAGGTGATTAGAGGCTCTCGCATAATTCCTAAGAGTTACTATCCAATTCATGAGCAATTCAAGTTCACAATATGAGTGGCTTTCGCTTCAATAATGCAAATAATGAATCTCCCTAACTTTCGCAAAGGATCATGCATGGGGTAAAAGACGGAATCGCATAAAAGTCATACCTTTGAGGCACTTACCTCACATTGCTATCGTCGGGCTCACCCCGACCCTAGAAGTGGGTTGACTACTCGCTCCTCATCATGCATATCATCATCATTGTTATTGGAAGAAAGCTACTTTGAATTAAAACTCCGAAAGAAAGTACAACCGAACAAGTCACTCCACTCTCGCTTTACAACTCCACTCGGCCTCTCTCTCTCTCTACTCTCTATTGCAACTGAATTGTGTGTAAAAAAACTGAATACCTAAACTCAGCCCTATTGGCCTCTATTTATAGATGTCGATAAGGACTCGAAACCTTATCTTTATTCTCTAAGATAAACTAAAACAAAGTAAAAGCTAAAACTAAATGGTGAAATCAGCCTCCTCATGATAGATCTGGTGTTGATGATAGGAAATCTCGACCTTTGGATAGACATTGCAAGCTTTGGATAAAATTCTATCAAAATCGGAGTCGAATTCCTCTGCTGGCATGGTCGATATCGACCCTTAGACATCGATATCGACCCCTCCAAAATCTTATCTCGAGCTTCTCCTTCTCCTACTCGAACTGGCACTCGACTTCTATCAATTTGGTCGATCTGGTAGCATCGATATCGACCCCCAAACGTCGATATCGACCTCTTCTGTGTCGATATGCTCTGTTTCCTTTTCTGCTCGATTCCTATGTCTCTAATGTACTCGAAGTCGAGGTCTTCAGTCGATTTCGACCTCTTCAGAAGACTTCGAGTTCTTTTCCCGCTCTTCCGAATTCATCCATTTTCATCCTGTTTTCTGCGAAATCACATGGAAACTCGTGCAAACCCATATATTTGACATTTTAAGCATAAACTACACTATTCCCATGTTTTCCCATAAATGTGCATGCAAAAGACAATAAAATGGATTCATATGTGCATAAAAAATATGGCAATTTGCGCGCACATCTGGGCGCTTCGTCTTGGCGAAACTGGCGGTGGCGACGTCGGAACTCGACGCCTTCTTCATCTTTGTGGAGCCCCAATTACGGTGGAGCCGAAGTGCCTCAAATCTGGGAGGCCGGCGATGGCGGTTCTCAGATTCGGGAGCCGACGGCAGCGAAGGCTGGCGATTCGTGGGCAATCAACGGCGGCAAAGGCTGACTCATCCCCTCTCGCTCAGGTCCGGGCGACGCTAGGTGGACTCCTCCTCCCCTCTCTCTCAGATCTGGGCGGTTCTGGGCTATGGCCGGTGGCCGGGCTCCTTCAACAGTTTCCGTTCTCCGGTGCTCCGTACCGATTCGTCTCCGTCGTCGTTACGTCCTCCTTCCATTAATATGCATGTTTTTTTTTTGTGGGGTGGGGTGGGTGGCGAGGGTGGTCTGGGCTGGGTGGTGAGGGTGGGTGGTGAGGGTGGTGGGTGGTTGGTGGAGTGGGTGGCGGGGGTGGTCCGTTCGAATGTAGTGTAGTTCGAATACATTCGATTCAATAATCGTTAATTATTCAGATGAATATGTCGAATTTTGGTTGTTAGTGTTAATGAGTTGTTAATTATTCGGTGAAATTTGGATCTTTATTCGTCGGTATATGGAGTTTTCGGATTGACAAATAACATAAAACCTCTCAAATACGACCGAATAATCATTCCTATACCACTAAATACTCATACATTCTATTGAATAATGTTGTTTCTATTTCCCAAAAAATATAACTATTCTACCGAATAATATTTCAAAACTGAATGCATAAAAATTAACTCAGAGTCAAAACTAAAATTGATTGACAACAAAATTAAACATTATTCGGTAGTATGTGACAAATTATTCAGTAGAATTGGTAAAATTTGATCTGAAATGGATGGAAAATTGAAATATAACATTATTCGGTAGAATATGAAACATTATTCAATGGAATGGGCAGATTTTTCAACACAGCGAAATCATATCCGAAAAAAAAGCGCATCAGACCTTTTTAGGTGGGTCCCACCAGTTTTTCTATTTAAAAAAAATGAAACACTCATTTAATCATGGCCTTCCATTTCTTTCAATCAAAGGCCAAGATTTGTGCACAAGGTACACTATAAGGGGTGTGCACTCTGGAACCACCCCATATATATATATATATATATATATATATATATATATATATATATATATATATATATATATATATATATATATACACACACACATACATATACATACATATATATATACATACATATATATACATACATACATATACATATATATATATATATACATACATACATATACATATATATATATATATATATATATATATATATATAGAGGTTGGATCCCGTGTAAGCAACCCTTACGGTGTAATTTGTGAGCAGAGAAATTATTTGTAGGTACCAAGCGATTATTCGTGTATAATAATGTAATTATTCGTATGTATGAACAAATGTAATTATTCGTATGCAACAAAGGATTATTCATATATATGTACATACGAATAATCACTCGGTACCTACGAATAATGTCATTGTTCACAAGTTACTTTTAATCTCATCCGTTTGATCTTCTTAATCCGACGCTCCAGATTTGCTCACAAATTACACAGTAAGGCTTGCTTACACAGGATCTATCCTCTATATATATATATATATATATATATATATATATAGGATCACATACAAACTATATATATACATTATTTTATTTATCTATATATGTATATCAGGGACGAGACGGGATTTGCGGGATTGGAACGGGTCGTCCCGCGTACCGTCCCGCATACATTTTGCGGGACGGGACCGGGAGTTGCGGGATTTTTGCCCACCCCCAGCAGTCGATATCGAGCACTCCAACAGTAGCAGAAAAACGTCGGCAAAGGTGGCCGAAGAATAAAAGGATGATAAGGAAGCGATGAACAAAAAAGAAAGGCGTTTTGGATAACAATTAAAGAGGTTTAAACAATGATAAATGATAAAAGAAACTTCTACGGCTACGATTCACCACAACGTTAATCACACATGCACAAGATAGAATAAGACGAACAGTTGTGCTATCACATCAAAGGACCAAGCTTTTGCCTTTTCCAACAAAATAGATATATTGGCTCTCGCAAATAAACCTAATTTGTCTCTACCGATTTTATGTTTATGATCCAAGTTGTTCACATAATGAATTCCTTTTCTCTCAATAAGGGCTAAACACAAAAAGGTAGGAGATGATCAAGACATAACAAATATCAACAACAAACTCATATCAAGCATGCACGGCTAACGTCGGGCTCACCCCGACCCTAAGAGAAAAGCGACTACTCGTTCATGGTAGAAAGAAACATGATTGAAATAAATAAAAAGATCTTAACTTGCATAAAATAAAACCGAAGTCTTCACAATCTCAACGCCGGCTCTCGTAAGCGCCAAAACCCTAAAACTTCCTAAAACCCTAAAAACCTATAAACTGAATGTAATTGTTTTGTGTGTAAAATTGGACGATTAAAACTCATACCCAAGGGCTTTATTTATAGGCTACCAATCCTTGCTAGCCAAGGAAAGGTAATTCTATCTAACCTAGAGGATAAAACTAAATTAAAGATGATAAATGTAATGGCCCAGATTATAAATTCGGGTTACGTTGAGAGGGAAGAATTATCCATCTGCCAGATCTTGCAATCCAAGTACGAGCTGCTTATTTATTAACTTCAAATTATAACCCTGTTTATGTCTTAAGAATTTAATGAAGAAAAAGGGGATTTCAAACCCTCGAGACAATAAAAAAAGATAAAACGAGAACATGTCCTAATTCAACTAGTCAAAACTCAAAAGAGATAAAACGAGTTTAAATCAATATAAATACAACATGTTTCTAAATGACAACTTAACCAAAACATTTGTAAAGTCAAGCCAGAATAGGTGAAGTCTTTTTAACACTCTCGTCCCGTGAGAAAACCCCACCATAGAAGCAAATCAGCAAGCAAAGGGAGCGGGTACCTGAAACTATACCACAAGTCAAGGTCGAGCCACTCATGCGGGACCGGAAGTCCTCGCTGAGGTTATATAATACGCCTATACCTTGAATAAAGAATGACTAATGCAGTACAAGATTTAAATCACATAAGCATGCTTTGACAATTATAATATGCGGAAAAACTGTAAAGGGCCCAAGACAATGCCAAGTGGCATATCCCTCTCCTACCTCTGCACCCCTTCCCGTTAGTGCAGAGACTGGCCAGTTCGTTGCTATAGCATAGCATATCCTCGTGGTGGTGCACTCACCCACGGTATCATCATCATAACATAAATTAAACATGCCCGATGGTGCTGGGCTATCATCATGCTCATATCGACTCGATAGACTCAGGGCACCCGATGGGGCTGGGCTAGCCTATGACCCTAGTAAAGACTCTAGGACTATCACAGATAACAGCCGTTCTGTTTCAAACGCATATAGAATAGGGATGCTCATTCATAAGTGCAAGTCCTAACATGATACTACATGACATGCTTTTATGCATATGCAACACCTACATACTATATAACACATCAGGCATGAGGTCCAATCACTTGAGCAAGCCCCGGAGGACTTACCTGGAGTCTTCACATCAAATTAGCGAGCAAACAAGTCACCCAGAGAATAATCCATCAGCAGGCAAGCCACTCAGAGAATCATCCAATCACACTAGCAAGTAATAAGCAAGGAATAACTCATCAATACATATTTAATCACACACAAGCAAACCTCAAATCATCACATGACTAAATCACATTTTATTCAAGAAATCCCGCATTCTCAACATGATCATTATTCTCAATCAATCTTGTTCTCATCAGTAGGAAACTTAGCTCAAATTCTTATAATATCATCACTCAAAACATCTTACTACATATCAAGTTCAAGTTTTCCTTAAACATTTGCTCAAGTAACTCATCAATTATCAAGTCCTCCAATAACTCAACGAACCATAAAGCCTCTACACATCAGAAGAAGTCAACCATTTTCTTGTATGAATTCTCATTAAATACTTATAACTATAAGCCAAATGATCACACAATACCGTTCATACTTAGAGAGTGAACAAGGATAAGTCCCCTTATAGCAAAATCACTTCAAGCAAGGTCAACTCATAAGGCATCACAACCACTTACAAATATAACGAGTCTTAGTAACTTACTTTATATACTTTTAACTCATCATCAAGTAAAACCAAAATATGACAAGTATGTATTAGGTCTCTTCCTATAAGAATAAACCTTTTCAACATTTATATTATCTCATTACTCGAATAAATGATTAGTAAGAAACACATTTATGATCAAGTAATCTTGTAAGTAGAACGTTTCGATCAAGTTTTACATATAAGGTAGCTTGTTAGCCATAGTTGATCACCACTTCAGTCAAAATGGGTTCATACTATTTATGAACTTATATAAGAAGATAATATACCCATATTCTAGAAAATCTCTTTATAAAGTCAACTATATCCAAACTATTCAGACAAGGTCATACTCCGAAAATACCACGATACTTATAAGTATAATAAGTCATAGAAAAATATCTATAGGTTTTTAACCGAAATCATTCATGCTAAAGCCATAGTTTCACCAATTACTTATTTATTTCATCATTTGTCTTAGCCGATCAAAACTAATACCAAAGGGAAGTATGTTAGGCAGCCATCAAGGAAAATAACTCACAACCAAGATTGACATCAACTTACTTAGCAAGCAAAACTCAACAGATACTTCTCCATCTCAAATTTTCATGACCAAAACCCATTGTCAATAAATCCATTAACTAAAGTATTAATTAAAGTCTCAATCCATGGCAAAATCAATTCAATTGAGGTAAGGCACAACCAAGTAATTATACCCATCCGGACGAGGCTAAGGAGCTCTTGGTGTTGGCGGAGTCGAGGCTGCGGAGGATCGTCATCGAGGCTGCGGGGTTCAGGATCGCCAGAATAGGGGCATCACACCACCTGCCTCTGGTTTCAGTGTCGGCAGGGTCACCCAAGGCCGGACGTTTGAGCTGCGAGAGTCGAGACGTCGGGAAGGTTCAAGAGGGAGGAGTAGCCATGGGTAAGTAAGGAGAGAGAGGTCGGGGAGGACAGTGGTGGCGTCTGCGACCTGGGTTGAAGCTCTTGGTGCGAGAGAGCGTGGTTCTGGCTTGAGAATGATGCCCCATTACCACGACTGTAGAAGGGACAAGAAGGGCGAGAGTAGAGGAGAAAGAAGTCGGTGCGTTGGTGGCTCCCGGGATCTGAGCTCCGAGTAGCTTCGCCGGCGATCTACCCCGGTTCAAGCTCCCTTCAATGGCGGCGACAGGAGAGCGACAAGGAGGGGTTGCGAGAGGTTTAAGGCGAATCAAAGAAAGGGTGAGAGCGAGGAGATAAGAAGCCATGGGGGGGGGGGGGGAGAATGACTGCCATGGGAGCTCGGAAGCGGCAACACAGGAAGGAGACGAGAGTGAGGGGCAGCCATGGTAGGAGCTTGAGAGGCCGGATCTGGGCAGTCGAGGTTGAGGGCAGGACAACCAAGGAAAGAGGTGATGAATAGTGGGAGTGGCGGCTGGGCATTTGTAAAAAGGGTGTAAATACATCTTCAACTAGGGTTAGGTTAGTTTGGAAAAAAAATTTACAAAACTATTCCGAAATTTTTATTTTCTAAAAAAATTCTAACACAATAAATAACAAAATTTAACCCAATAATTTCTATTGACTTACAATTGTCATAAAAGTTGTCACTCTCCTCTTACTAAGTTCCAAATACAGTATTCATTTCTTAACTCAGAAAGCCACAATATTTCAAGTCTCGGTATGCGAGAGCGAAAAAGATATTTTTATTTATTTATTTATTTATGCCGGAATTCGCATTAAATAAAGAAAAAAAATCATTTTGATCAGGGAATGAGAGTTTTAAATTTTTCAGGAATCTCATAAATTTAATATTGAAATTAATTCATAATTCATAAAATAATATCTTAAGATTTCGGGCCTTTACATCATCCACCTCTAAAAACAAGTCTCGTCTTCGAGACTAAAATCTTAAATCAGCTCCTCCTATTTCATTCAACTAGATTTTTCAAGGGTTAAACAAGCAGTTTATCCACCTCTAAGGGCTAGTCCCCGATTCCACTTCCTAAGTTCATTTCTCATGATCATTTTCAACATCAACTCAAGTATCAATATATCCAAAACATTATCATAGCAAGATTAATCATCATATTAGATTTCAGCATCTCAAGCTCAAGGTATCAACATATCAGAATTCATCATACTATGAAATCCCATTATCAACAGATCACATCACCGGTAGAACATAAAATCACAGAAATCTGCACCTTGCTATCAGTCAGAAATGAACACAATCATCATACTTAACATGTGTACTCAGAGAGGGAAACATAAATCAATATGTTAAAAAGGTCAGCATGTTGGTCCACCACGCTTCCGCTACCCACTCTGATCAATCTATAGACAAGTATACAAGGGTGACGCAAGGCGTAAGTTGTAACCGAATAAAAGAGACGCTAAGGGGAAATTTGACTAACTCTTGACACGTAGATAGACTCGGAAAGATTATGGTAAAGCTGGACAGGAGAATTTCGTTGATGCCCATGAGGAACTTTTAAGGTTAAGATCGCATCTCTCAAATCATCATATAGCACATCAAGTCACAAAACACACAACATTGTATTCTTGCACACTAACAGGGACCTATCTCAGGAACAATGGCAATACGATTCTAGTGTGAGCGTCATTATGTGTGATAAGGTACGAAGTAAATAATCTAACGTTATCAGAGAAAGATCATTGCACATACTACCACCAAATCAAGTCCTCGCTAGAAAGGAATATCACCTACAATGACGAGAAAATGCTATTAAGTTTCAACACTCACAGATATACACAAGATAGATCCAACAATCTGTTACCCGAATATACTAAATTGATTCAGTACATGCGTGAGGGAATCCTATATGCCAATATGGTGTAAGGAAACTAAACATATTATGTAAGGGATAGGATCAACATGTCTTAAACGTCACGAAAGAATTATCATATAGTTCACTGGCAAGAGACAAGTGTAAGTGTGTGCTGCATACTTTTGTGTCACCAAGGCATACATCGACACATATATTCCTACCTCTATAAGCTCAACAGGGTAGATAGGATAATATCAACAATTCTTAAGTAGAGTAGGGTGCATAACATGCAAGTGCAATTTAATTATAGGGGTGGACGTGCGAGCATACGGGCTTAAACTATTTATGCAGGACGAGTATAGAAAAGCATCACGTAATAAGTAAAAGTGAGCATGTACAATATTGTGACCAATGGATAATGATGGTACTGCCCATGTAAGGTAAAGTATGATGGGGTCGGAAGATAACAAGATTTCTCTAATGGTACTATTCAAAATGCATAAGCAATCACAACTTCATAAAATCACATAACAAATGCAAATATGCAAGATAGGCATACTACCAAAACCTTATTACAAAAGTAATCATACAGATAATGTAAATATTGCAACGAATCACATATCATACCGTTGATGCTAAATTTTTACATATTATCGATAAAACATGACGATGGGTAAGTATATGAAAATATATTTTAACAACAAAAGATGATACACAATAAGCCAAACCACCCATAACATAAGAGTGACCATATAAATAATATAGAAAGTGCAATAAATCACATAATCATTTTCCCAATTACTTAATTTTTCCAATAGTATTAATAACATAGGGTCAGGTGTAAGCACGCGGAGTTATACCTAACAACTAACATGGCTATACGCAACCAATCAAGACACCATATATCCACACAACATTAGTATATATGAAGTATAATCGAAAACGATTCGAACTTAAAATGGTGATGACTGCACATGGATATATATATATATATAGAGAGAGAGAGTATATCGATATAGGTATGTATACTAGCTAAGGCACAGATAGAAAGGCACGGGTCGGGTTATCATGAGTCATGCAGTAATAGTGATCAACCTATGCTATAATTTGGATATATACCAAACAATCATTTCTTCGAAGGTAGAGAGCATATAAGGGATACTAGTAGCACACAACACAATAAGAGTGTTCATAGGGAGCATGTAACAACATGAGTCAATAACACACAATAAGCCGAATTGATCATGCGAAAACCCAACAGGAGCATAAGAGATGTGAAAAATGAAGTAATGTAACCATGAATCAGGAGTGACTATCTAAGGTTACACAAAACGTCATGATATGCATATATAAGGCAATGAATGTATGAATATTACAAGCAACAAAATGTAAGGTCATATCAAGTAATGGATGCCAAGTGTGGCTATCATCAAAATCAGATAATTTTTCCAAGGGCGGTATACTATAAGAGAATAACACTTCAGATATGTTGAGAAACCATCACATAAATTTATATAGTTATCGTGGTGTGTGGACATGTAATGTTAAAAGTCATTAAAGCGTGACAATCATAGGGTTATAGCACGGATTAAGAAGAGACAATGATGAGAGGTACATAGTTAAATCAGACTTTAACCACATAAGACATGAAATTATAACACAGCTGAATCAATATCCTTTAATATGCATAAGCAGGCAAAGATCAATGATCATGTGACGAGAATATACAAAAGAATAACAAGTTTACTACGAATCCCGCGATAGAAATAACAAGGCATGATGTAGATGAGGTATACAGTCACAACATAACTAATTTAGTTATACCTAACATTCCTAATCATCCAAAGGACAGCGTTAACATGGAAGAATGAAAAGACTATCATGAGTCTATGATTAATAGCAATAACTAGTAATATGGATGGAGAATAAGGTCACGTAGTTCACAAGTCACGGATCTTATATGACACTAGCAACACCAAATAAGCCACGGGTACATGAACATAGGATATACATGTATAGGGCTAACATGTCAATGCATCATAGGTCAACTAATCATATGATCAGGTGAGGGAAACACAAAAGAAGTACTAGGGAAGGTAATACGATCCTATGATAATGCGTATAAAGCATGGATGTATCAAGTGCAATAGGATAGATATACATATCAACGTAGATCCAAATGGAACAAGTATATAACACAATAATACATCACAACATGGAAATACAACCAAGAATACCATCATAACCAAATAGAAGTTTCTCAGGGCAACATCGACGCATCCCCACTGACTCCGTAACCCAATCCGAAAGAAGCCGAATTGTTTCTTGAGGAGACAATATACTCTTGGGTGAACATCAACCATAAGGAAGACCTTCAAACGAATTTCCTGAATGAACAAGAACTTCAAAAGATCTCCCGATACAAAAGACGACATCCAACAAATTTCTAAGAGTCGCTCATCAAGACCCCTTTTTTTTGGTATTGTACTCCCTCAAGACAATCAACACTCTAACTTATATACCAGTTCGCAACAAGTTAAACTCATAAGGCTTGGAATACAAGTGACCAACATGGAAGGAATTTAGAAGAACCAGAGCGGCAAGGCAAAAGAAGAGTGTTGAAGAGAGACAAGGAGTCATCATGGCAATTTATCGAGGTCCTCAAAGATCGCAATTAAGACTTTACCAAGAATTCAAAGAAGTCAATCAATAGGTCAACTTGATATCTTAACGAATCTCATTACTAACAAGTTAGCTTGAATATAGAGTCTCTTCCCTTAGAGAGGAGGAAACCCTTTAATCAAGATTTAAAGTCTACGTTTTAGAGATCATTCTTGTCTTCATTACTAAGCAAGTTACATCTATTCATCGTTTCAACCTATAAAGGCCAAGTTGTACAAGTCTCCTTCCCAAACCAAATAAACAAACAAGAATTTATCTTATTGGAATAAGAAACATGTAAGTTATCACTTATATAGGTCAGACAATTATAGGATGACAAGTAGTCACATAGGCAATACATCATAGTTAACCATCATCGTTCAAAAAACAAGATAGAGGCGCATGGCATAACTTCACAAAATTTCATAAAATCACAACATATGAGCGATAACACGTCGAGGGTAGGAGGGACAATGTCATACCAATCACATAAATCCTATGTTATGATTAAGCAATTCATTTCTATTCATTGATTCACATGCATTTTAGTCGAGTTGTACACACATGATCCTCTTTTGAACAAATTTCGCATAAGAGAGCAACATCATTAGAATTCATCATCTAAGATATCACTAAATAGGTCATAGAACAATATCATGCCAAAACATCTCAAGTAAGCACATAAGCGATGCATTTTGTGATACCTACAAGTATTTCATAGGCGTCCCCATGAAATACTTGTACAAGTATCACAAAATCGTCCCAATGTTCTCACTAGATTCGACCAAGTACTTTACAAGCGTCCCTGCAAAATACTTGTGTCGACTTTGTGAAAACATTATCGCTAAGCAAGAATCAACAATTTATATCAAGAATCTGAATTTCATAAGTATTTCATATCAAGTCACTATGAACTCTTATAGTCAAAATATCATGGCTCTCAATTCAACAAACATAACTCCTCCATTCTCAACCATAAGTTTTCCCATCAACCAGAGTAAGATTCTCAAGTCTGAGCTCATAAGCTTCCACTAACCAATACGAAACATAGTCATAACAGTGTAAATCCTCATAATCTCATCTCATATCCTCATCAAACCAAGGCCAAAAGGCACCAACAATTTCCATCATAAGTGATATACGTAGCAAACAAATGTGTATAAGTCAATGCATCAAGAATGACAACAATTATCCAATCCAAGTCGTCAAGTACGCATAACAAGATCAAAGCATGTTATAAGAATTACGTCAGATGTCATAACAAGGGAAACTCATATAAACAATTATCATACCAAGTTATCAAGAATAACACACATGCGTCACCAAACTTCTCCCCCAAATTTACTTATCTCAAAAATCAAATTACGAATTACCCAACAAAGATTCTAAATATGTCTTTCATGCTCATCCATAAGGTATAAAGCTAGTGGTCTCTACCAATCCCAATCTATATCCGTAAGGGATAGCTATCGCCATGACTACCCGATCAAGTCCCGATTCTCACTTCTCAAGGTGGTTATCTTAGTTATCCATATTAAATTCATTTTGCCCCTTTGAAAACGTTCAAAACTCGTGAAAACCTTTGGGCCATTTTATTTTCAAAACTCAAAATCGTCAATTGTTTTACAACTCATTTGTACTCGGATTGCACAACCTCGCTCTGATACCAACTTTGTAACGGCCCAGATTATAAATCCGGGTTACGTTTAGAGGGAAGAATTATCCCTCTGCCAGATCTTGCAATCCAAGTACGAGCTGTTTATTTATTAACTTCAAATTATAACCCTGTTTATGTCTTAAGAATTTAATGAAGAAAAAGGGGATTTCAAACCCTCGAGACAATCAAAAAAGATAAAACGAGAACATGTCCTAATTCAACTAGTCAAAACTCAAAAGAGATAGAACGAGTTTAAATCAATATAAATACAACATGTTTCTAAATGACAACTTAACCAAAACATTTGTAAAGTCAAGCCAGAATAGGTGAAGTCTTTTTAACACTCTCGTCCCGTGAGAAAACCCCGCCATAGAAGCAAATCAGCAAGCAAAGGGAGCGGGTACCTGAAACTATACCACAAGTCAAGGTCGAGCCACTCATGCGGGACCGGAAGTCCTCGCTGAGGTTATATAATACGCCTATACCTAGAATAAAGGATGACTAATGCAGTACAAGATTTAAATCACATAAGCATGCTTTGACAGTTATAATATGCGAAAAAACTGTAAAAGGGCCCAAGACAATGCCAAGTGGCATATCCCTCTCCTACCTCTGCGCCTCTTCCCGTTAGTGCAGAGACTGGCCAGTTCGTTGCTATAGCATAGCATATCCTCGTGGTGGTGCACTCACCCACGGTATCATCATCATAACATAAATTAAACATGCCCGATGGTGCTGGACTATCATCATGCTCATATCGACTCGATAGACTCAGGGCACCCGATAGGGCTGGGCTACCCTATGACCCTAGCAAAGACTCTAGGACTATCACAGATAACGGCCGTTCTGTTTCAAACGCATATAGAATAGGGATGCTCATTCATAAGTGCAAGTCCTAACATGATACTACATGACATGCTTTTATGCATATGCAAGACCTACATACTATATAACACATCAGGCATGAGGTCCAATCACTTGAGCAAGCCCCGGAGGACTTACCTGGAGTCTTCACATCCAATTAGCGAGCAAACAAGTCACCCAGAGAATAATCCATCAGCAGGCAAGCTACTCAGAGAATCATCCAATCACACTAGCAAGTAATAAGCAAGGAATAACGCGTCACAACTGTAGATAGTTCCACTGTTCAACGTCGAGCACTTTGTCTTTACTCGACCTCAGGCACAATGTAGCTCAGTCGATGTCGAGTGGCTCGGTCGACCTTGGTGTATGTCGACCTCTCCTCCAATAGCTAGTCTTCCTTCACTCTTCTCTACTTAGTTTCATGATCATTCTTGTCAGTCGATGTCGAGTAACTTAGTCGAGATTGACTACTCTGCATCGGTTCTCAGCCTCTCATTTCGGCTTTGATTCCACTCCAATTTCTGCACAATTAAACCAAAACTTGTGTACACCTCTATTTCTTGTAAATAAGCATATACTATATAAATTCAAAGCAATCCCAACCCTTAATGCAAATATATCTCAGAAATTGAAGTAAAAGTAGGCATAAAACATAGTCACTTTAGCGGACATCAAATATCAATAGAGATAAGAGTAATAGTAGCAATGATTAATAAGATAGAATAATATGATCAAAATATAGCTTCGCTTATAATCGCAACATTGGTAACTTCATGAACATTTGGTTGCTTTGGTTATGCTTGGCTATTTAGTGTCAGTTTGTACACAGACTTGTATAACTTCCTCATTCGATCATTATCAACTCCCTAATCTTTGGGATGAGGTTCGAGAAGCAATAAGTCTCTAATCATCTAACCATGTAATTAATGTAATTCTTTCACAATTCAATGTGTCACCTGGTTGTCAACCCAGCTATTGCTTCCACTAAGAGTAACACTCAATTACTTGTCATTACTCTCACATATGCATGATTTCCAACTTGTTCCTTAATATATACTACATATTTGCTACTTTATAGGATTAAGGCCCGCCATAGCAGATATAGCTATAATCACTTAGCATTTTATTTATCTATTCTAATGGTCAGTTAAGACGAGTAAATAATGAATAACCAAATATGAATAAACTATTAATTAACTATAAAATAGGATAGAAACAACTCTTAGATATCCTTAACCAATGCATTGAATATAAGCAAAACTATATAAAAGGTTTAGCCGAGCATGACGTACTGAAAAGATAAAAAAAAAGATGAGAGATGTGTGAGATGTGGTGTGTCTTGGATGTTGTGAAATGAATGAGATTTGAGGGGTATTTATAGTTCTAGGAAACCCTAGAAGTCGACAAAAGTAGAGTAGAAGCAAAGCCTAATGAGTTGGATTCGACCATTGAGAATCTGTTGATATACGGGATCGACAGGCGCCAATGGTCAGTGACGGGTGCCGACTCAGGGGGTGATTGAGATCTTCTGCGGGTGCTACTGGATCGAAGGGCACTGCTAGTATGCCATGGGTGCCACCTCTATAGAAGCCTTCTCCTTCACTTCTTCTTGTCTTGGCTTCTCCACTTTTTTTCTCGTCTTCGTCCTTGACTCTTCTTAGACTTCCATAGCTTTGGAGTGTAGCTTTCCTCTTCTCCTTTAGCTTGGTTCCAGGAATCTACATAAAGAGGCATAAAACACATAGATTCCGAACTTTGTAACTTAAGAGACAATGAATGAACTTTATTCTAAAAACATGTCTAAATGCGACCTAAAGGACTTAAGACTTACCTCAAAATGCCTATACAAATCATGCATTATCAAATACCCCACACTTACCTTTTGCTAGTCCTCGAGCAAAATAGATTTGAAGACATAGTCAATGCATCCCACAAACATAATTTTTCATGAGATAGCCTTTATCAAAAGCAAGATCTTGAGTAAGTGCAAACTATGGAAAAGTAGATTAACATCCTACCGTGTACATGAATGATCAAGTAGCTCGTATGCCTTGTCCATCCAACCTCACAAGGAAAAATATGTTTGGCTTGCTCATATCTGTTTGGGTTTTAAGATCAACTCTCAACTCGATTCATTACACAAAAATCATCTTAAGCATTGATACTTATATAGCATTATCTCCACCTAATACTTCAAAACAAATAAGCAGTATCAAGAGGACTCTCGCTCAATGGAAGACTTCAAAAAAGACACCATTCGGTGGGATTCTAATGGGGCCGGGTATGAAAATAAGGGCAATGAGTCTAGTGGGCTGTTTTTACCAGGTGTAATTGTGTCGTTGGTCCTGGTCCCCCAAATACATAATATCCTAACTCAATGATAAACAAAAGATTAGTATAGCAGAGAAGTAGGGTCGATCCCACAGAGAAAACTGATTCACAGTTCTTAAGAAGATTCTCTAAACTAAAGGCAACAAAATTGTAGTAAGCAACTGAAATAAAGTAAAGATGCAAAGAAATAATGATTATAAGTTGATAATAATATGAGAAAATGCTTCACCTGCAACTCTTGAAAATGGTTTGGAATTCATGGTCCATGGATTGATTTCGTTAGTATTCATAAAGTTATGCGTGACTTGGCTTTGGTAGATTGATGACAGAGGGATTTTAGTCGCCTCAATCCCTATCAAAATAAATCCAGACTAACTAACTAAGTATAGCAAGCAAGTGAGGAGTCGATCCCACAGAGAATCAAGTTATTCCTAAGTAAAGTCTATTTACCAATTAAGATAAAATAAAGGGTTTTGTGTTTGAGAATAAGAAGGAAAATAAAAGAAACTATAAACAAGTTAATGGAGAAAACAATTAAGATAATAGTTTCATCTACAAATATCCACTTTAGTTTGGTCGGTTGATCCTCGATTCGTGTTCAAGTTCTCTTTTCATCCTATTATTGTTCCTGTCATGATCTTGTGTAAATTACTAGTCCTACGAGTCCTAGTAACCCTTACTAATTAGATAACCCTAACACGGTCAGGATTTAACCTAATAGTAGCATTAAGATTAAGGATTAACCAGGATACATGCAACACCAAGCTACAAGTCAGCATTTAACATATAATTGATTCTTTACACACCAGTTTAGTCCTACGAGTCCTAAAAAGGCATGATTGCTACTATGGATTAAGGTTCGCTACGAGGAATCTACAAAATCCTAGCAATAATCTCAACTAGTTGTACGGACTAGAAGAAATCAACAATATTCGCAAAAGAATCAATACGAATCAATAGGAATAGATTAAGAATAGAAATCTCACAACTTTATCAAACCAAAGCTTCAATCCATAGATGAAACGAAAGAGTTTAGATCTCCATAAAAATAAAACAAAACATAATTAGGGTTTTTAGGGTTGATAGTGTTACGGTATGTCCCTCCCACTTTTGCCGTATGAATGTATATATATTGAACTAGTATCCTAATCTATCTTAATATCGTAATTTATATAATATAATTAAATATATAATACTAACATATCTAATTCTATCTATCTAACTAAATCTCTCTTTGCAGTGGAAACCGTCGACTTCGGAATCTCCGTGGCCTTCTTTCAATGCAATTCATCAGCCCAATTAACCAGTTGATCCGTAATTTCATCAGTTTGTAACTCACTCCGATCTCTTATAATTTGTCAAGAGCGAAAAATACCTGAAATAAATAAAATACACGTGTAGACTCCGAAAACCTAATAATACTAAATAACTATAAAATATGTATAATATGCATGAAATTGTCCTAATATAATATGCAAATATACGACTAAAATAGACCCTATCAAACTACCCCATGCTTAGACTTTTGCTTGTCCCCAAGCAAACTAATCACGAAACAAAGACAAACTCAAAATGAAAGACAAGAGACTCAAAGAAATTTCTATGAATGATCACTCATCAGTATGGTTCTCATGGCTACGGGAGTATTTATTATGTTAAGCTCAAAATAGTTATGACACTATGAGACCCACATCAAACCCTTCATACTCATTGCTTAAACAAGATTAGCTTCAGGGGATGCTTGCATTCAGAATGTATTGAGCAATCAAAATCGTTGAGCACACTTAAAAATATTCATAAACACCCATAGATTACTTAGCCTTTTCTACTTCAGAGTTTCAATAAAGCTCTTATTTTTCTTCCTTTTTTCAAGTATCTTCTAATTATTTTTCTTCCTCCTTGTGTGAATTTTATCCTCCACAAACAGGATCGGTTACTAACCGTATTATTTTTCAAAATTCTTATGAGTGTTGAGTGAATTTTATCCTCCTCGATCATTGGTTTATTGATGATTCTTTTCACTCGAGTGAATTTTATCCTCCTCGAGCGGTGTAAGTGAATTTTATCCTCCTTACACTTATCAACCCAACATATATTAAATCACATTAAACATATATCCAATCACAACAAAAATCACATCAAACAGATAACCGAATTTACTAGTACTTTTCATCGGGGGTTTAGACATAAACATTAGAAATCATATAAATATTAAAGATTGCTCTAAACTGAACATCCAACCAATAATCAAGTATAACTTAAGCTCATAATCCAGATTATTTATGGAAATCCCACAAGTGTCAATATTCAATTATAATTCAAGTTTATTAACTTTTAAGCCATGAAAAACCATATATCATCATCGAGGTCATACCAATCATAGAAACATCTTTCCTATAAAAACTAAAAGAAAAACTAACAAATAAAAAAAACAAAGACTCAATGACTTACTAAGACCATGAGATAATTATCAAACACCCTATAATGCAACCTATAATGAAACCTATAATGCAATGCATAACAAAAATTGAAGAAAAATGAAAACTAACAGATATAAAATACAGAGCTACACTTGACTTCCCCACCCCATGCTTAAAATCTTACTTTGTCCTCAAAGTAAAGAAAAAGAATGAAAGAGGTAGAGGAAACTCACCAAACAAATCAGGCATTCAAAGACAAGCTCTCAGCTGATCAAAAAGAGGTAGTGGTGTAGCCTCTGAACAGACTATAAAATTCAGCAACTTCTTAAAGTTATAGGACCTGTTCAACACCACAAACAGCAGAAAAACAAGCAAAACTAGAATAGTAATCAGTAGCAGATTCAATTCAATAACAAAGGAATGTCAAAAGCATAAAAATCATCATAATAGGTGACTATTCCTAAGTAATAACACCCTTAAAACATGATAAAAAGAGTAGAAATTACAGCCCTGGGTGTTTCAGTAGGAACTTTCAGCAGCAACTTGGATGCAATTGGCATTTGTGATCCGTCTTGAAGTTGGATAAATATAGGCCTTTCCTCTTTGCAATTGGTCCTGGCCAAAACTAAAAGCAAAGAAAACACACAAAACAAAGCAAGTCCACTTTTCCAAGCATAATAATATCATCCAAGTAAAAAGAATTAACACAACCCATTATATTAGAAATCAGCTTATCAGTCCGTGCTTAATCACTTGTGATAAATTAAAAACATGGAATTTAAGTAATTTCAGGAAGCAAGAACTAGTAAGCAAAAATTGAAGCATGGGCACCATCTCAAAGGAGCTAGACGATAATAGCACTTGACAATAACAAACAAAGCAAGACGCTATATCCATTGGTCAATGAAGTATCAAAAATCAAGTATAAAAATTAGAAACTTGACCAGTAAAATAGAGATAGCCTTATCGATCATGCTCATCCATATTTTGCAAGTAAAATCATGAAAAATCAACGGACACAGAGAGCATGAGACAAGCATGATAATAAAAAAAACATGGACCTAAACACATCTTTTGATCAACCAACCTAGTCAATATAAAGGCTTTGTCCAGTAGCCCGAACTTCAAATAATTATGTAAAAATCAACCAAAATTACCAGCCAAATTGATCAAGTTCAGCTATAAAATTCAATTAATCTTCACACTCAGTTCAACATAAACAAAAGTCTACCAAAGACATAATGAAGCATCTATGGCCTTATGAGCCAAAGAATAAAGGAACGGACAAAACGGGACCAACACAACAACACAAATGTGTTGATGATCAAACAGACTCAATTAGACCATCACAGGAAACCCACATTCAAGTCCAGCAGATTGATCAACAATATATAGCAGATCCAGAATTGAACGCATTGCCAAAATTTGACAGGAGGAATTGTCATTAATGTAACACCCCCTTTTTATATCCAAGGAAATGCTACAGCGCCAGTAAATACGTAGACTTTAATGTATTTGTATTCACCTTAGGCTTATAGGGACATGTAATCATGCTCACATAAACAAGATGATAATAAAGCAAATAATAAAATAATATTAGCGGAAGACTTAAAAATGTTATAATTGAAAATAAACTGTCAAAAGTATCCCATAAACCACTAAAATAACCAACAAAATCGAACTTAGAAATATAAGAATAACCAAAGTTTTTAAATGAAACAAGATTTTTATTAATGATAGTCCGTCTCCTTGTCCAGCCCCAGCTCCTCTGCTCTTACTAGACCTGTGGAATATGGTCTGGTGTTTCGTGATTACGAAGGACACCAGCCATCCAATAAATATGATGGTTAGTACATTTAAGACTAGCAAGCGATAAGAAAAATGTTCAACCTTAACTAAAACCAGTGACCCTGAAACGGTATGATAATAGTTAAGGGAAAATTTAGAGTATATAATGTGGAAATCTGATAATAGAATAAAACAAAAATGACACATGACTCGGATGATCACAGAGATCGAATAAGAATACGATATAGGAACTATACTCGAATACAATGAAGTATAATATGCGCAGAATTGATCACCTTACATAATACACTATACGATAACATTAATAATAACGACAATAATAATATAACACGTGATACCGATCGGGCCCTTAAAGAGGACTACGACCTACAACACTATGGAAGTTTACCATCCCGCGATGAATGCATTCCGGAATGGGTCGTTTCATGAAACCTTTATAGGGTAAGGCTTAACGAACCTCAACCTGCAAGTTAGTCTTAACTAAAGAAAACTCGTACTGACTAAAAGTCAACTCGCACTATAAAGTACACATATTCAATTATATCGTAATTTAGTCGCTTTAATTACACTAGGTGATCATGTACACGGTATTAACAACAAAAGACAAGCATGGATATTTCAAAGGTCTTAATATCGCATGTTAACAATCTGCATGAAAGAACCGAACAGAAATTCATGCAATTAGGAATATGGGCTTAATTACTCTAACTCATAAATTATACGCATACGCATTATACTTATAATTGCCCATTTATATACTCATGCCAATTTAGAGTGAAAATGATAAATCACATCAAGCAGGCAGATATGTAATCTATCGAAACCGGCATGGAAATTGGCCACAGGGCCGCATTCGACACGATAGAAATGAAAGGCACCACAAAATTCACGAAACATTGCAAAGGGCAATATGAACGAAATCACTTGCCTTAACCCTCGATGATCAGCTGATGACAACAAGGCGAGATTTTAGCACCTATTGAATCCAACGGAAAAAGGAACATTTAATATTGATATTTTATACAATTAACTTTACTTAACTCAATTTAAAATTGAATTAATTCTATAAAGTTAAAATCTATACCAATATGAATTCCTCGGGAAGCGGGATCCGGCGTGGGTGTTTTGAGATTTCTTGGTGTCGCTGAAACAGGCAAGAATGGAATAGTTTAGAATCATTGGCCGCATAACTTAATAAATAATTAACTTAGGGCCAGAAACGGAATTAGTATGAAAATAAGGGACGTTTCTGCGATTTCTTCAAAAGAAATCAAAATCCCTGCGTTCTTTCTCTTTGAACTTACGAACTGAAACAGAGGTACGAACTTCTCGGCGGTGATTGGAACGGCGAAGGTGAGGGCTCCAATCGGCGGCGGCTCGGGCAGGGATTGGCGGCGGCAATCGGCGCGGTGGTGGTCGATGGGCAGCAGCGGTGATGGTGGCAGAAATCCGAGATGCAAGTAATTCCAGAACTCGGGCGGTAATGGCGACAGGCAAGGTGCGCTGCAGTGGCTCGGTTGCTGGCGGTGGTGGCTCGGTTGCTGGCAGTCGTGGGCTGCAGTGGGTGCGGCGGCTCGGAAGAGGATTGTGTGACTGATGTGGGTACGGCTTGTGTGACTGGTGACGATTAACAAGCCCTCCCCTCTATTCATAAGCTTGGAAACGCCAAGATAGGGAGGAAGGATTGATCAGCTGAGATCTCGGCTAGTTGGTTAGGATTGGGATAAACTCCCGTGAGTTTATCTTGAAGAAAGATAGAAGTTGGGGAAGAAGGTAAGAGGTAAAAGAAAAGGGGGAAATTCCATCTTCCTTGTTGTTTTACCGTAGTATATGTGGCCAGGTAAATTGACCACTTCCTTTTGGGCTCAACTTTTGGGCTGGATTCCAAATACCCGAATTTGGGTTGAAAATAGGCCCTTTTATTAGGTTTACTCTTGTAGAAATACAATATGTATTTGATTAAATACTATACATATATATATGCCCATATATATATATATATTTATGATATATATTAGCGGAAGGAAATATTATCTAATTTAACTTTATAAATTAAATATCAAGAATGTTTAGAGAATAATATAATTATTCTAATTTATACTATATATCTTGTGTGAATTTATTAGTTTCCCAAATTCACATAGTATAATATAATATTATTTAAAGAAATATCCCAAAAATAATTTGGGTTATTTCATACCTCCCTCCTTAAAAATAAGTTTCGTCCCGAAACTTAGAAAAGAAAAAGAATGGAAATGAGAATAAATTGAGTTGACTTTAGAACTGACGAGAGAAATGAATAAGAGATCAACAAGAATCCAAAACATTAACCAAATGAACCATAACAAAGGTCCCCAACAAGTTTCCTTATTCAACAACAATAGAATAAACGAGGTAATGAAAACACTATGCGACTCGCGCTAGGTAGAAAACAACTGAGGAAAGCATTTCCGCATTTCTTCCTCAGTTTCCCAAGTCATCTCCTCAGTTCCGTGCTTTGACCAAAGCACCTTGACGAGCGGAACTACCTTGGTGCGAAGTTGCTTCTCTCGTCGCTCCAGAATGCGCACCGGTTCCTCCTCGTAGGTTCCGGTGGGGCGGACCTCGATGTCCTCGTAGCTTAGGATGTGGGTCGGGTCAGGCACGTACTTCCGTAGCAGTGATACATGGAAGACGTCATGTACTGGATGAGCTGACGGGGGTAGAGCAAGGCGGTAGGCAACATTGCCTACACGCTGCAAAATCTCAAATGGCCTTACATATCGAGGGTTCAGCTTTCCTCGCTTTCCGAACCGAAAGACTCCCTTCGTGGGGGACACTTTCACGAACACCTTGTCGCCCACCTCAAAGTTGACCTCTCTACGCCTAGGGTCAGCATAAGACTTCTGGCGACTCTGAGCAGTCAACATTCGTTGTCTGATCATAGCGACTTCTTCAGCTGTCTTCTCTAGAAGCTCCAGACCTAGATGGATGGCATCAGTCGCATCATCCCAACACACTGGCGATCGACACTTTCGTCCATAGAGGGCTTCAAAAGGAGCCATCTTTATGGATGAATGCCAGCTGTTGTTGTAGGTGAACTCAATCAGACTCAAACTGGTCTCCTAATCTGTTGGCCTATCCAGGACACAGGCTCGTAGCATATCCTCCAGTGTCTGAATGGTCCGCTCTGACTGACCATCTGTCTGAGGATGAAAAGCAGTGCTGAAATTTAGCTGAGTGCCAAGTCCCTCATGCAACTTCTTCCAGAACTCTGAGATGAATCGTCCATCACGATCAGAGACAATGGACGACGGAACACCGTGAAGGCGGACTATGTGCTGAAGGTACAATTCTGCTAGCTTTGCCGGCTTCCAGTTAGATCGGATAACAATGAAGTGTGCACATTTGGTGAGTCGATCAACAATCACCCAAATGGCATCCTTCTGCCCTTGACCCTTAGGGAGCCCCATAACAAAATCCATAGAGATCTGTTCCCACTTCCATGTGGGCACTGGAAGTGGTTGGAGCTTCCCACCAGGTCTCTGATGCTCGATCTTGACCTACTGACACACCAAGCATCTGGCCACGTGCTCTGCTACTTCATTCTTCATGCCAGACCACCAGTAGTTCCTTCTCAGATCCTTGTACATCTTACTAGATCTAGGATGTACCGAATAGCCGGATGCATGAGCTTCCTGAAGGATGGTCTGTCGGATCTCAGGAACATTAGGGACGCAGATGCGATTCCCAAACCATAAGGATCCATCATCCCTCACAACAAAGCCCGGGGCTTTACCATCGAAGAAGTCAACAATGATCTGCAGTAACACAACATCCTCTGTCTGCTTCACTTTTATCTCTGCTAACAGATCTGACTGAACCTCCAACATACACAACTGTCCTCGGTTCCTTTCAAACCAGACCTCAACCTCCAACCTGAGCAGATCCCTTTGTAGAACAGGGCTTGCTGTCAAACAGCTAATCATAGCCTCGTGCTGAGATTTCCGGCTCAAAGCATCGGCTACGACATTAGCCTTTCCAGGATGATAGAGAAGCTCAATGTCATAGTCCTTGATCAGCTCTAACCAGCGTCTCTGTCTCATGTTCAACTCCTTCTGGGTGAACACACACTTGAGGCTTTTGTGGTCGGTGTATATCTGGCAACGAACTCCATACAGATAATGGCGCCAGATTTTTAGAGCGAATACCACAGCAGCTAATTCCAGATCATGCACTGGGTAGTTCTCCTCATACGACTTCAACTGTCGTGATGCATAGGCTATTACCTTCCCATCCTGCATCAGTACACAACCCAAACCTTGCTTGGAAGCATCACTGTAAATCACATAATCCTTTGACTCCTTCGGAAGTGCTAGAATAGGTGCTGTGATCAACCGTTTCTTGAGCTCCTGAAAGCTTGCTTCGCACTTGTCATTCCAGACGAATTTCTGGGATTTGCGCAGAAGTGAGGTCAGTGGTTGGGCCAATTGGAAAACCCTTCCACAAACCTCCTGTAGTAGCCTGCTAGTCCCAGAAAACTCCGGATCTCTTTGACGTTCTTTGGCAGAATCCACTTCTCTACAGCTACTATCTTCTGGGGGTCGACCATCACCCCTTTCTCTGAGATGATGTGGCCTAGGAAGGTCACCTGCTTCATCCAAAAGTCACACTTGGACAGCTTTGCGTACAACTGATGCTCTCGCAGTGTTATCAAAATAGTTCTCAAGTGTTCCGAGTGAGCCTCTTCGCTCGGTGAGTAGATAAGGATGTCATCGATGAAGACTACGACGAACTTGTCCAGATACTGGTGGAAACAATGATTCATCATGTCCATGAAGACTGTCGGGGCATTTGTTAAGCCAAAAGGCATCACTACGAACTCATAGTGCCCATAATGTGTCCTAAATGCAGTCTTTGGAATATCCTCATCACGGACTCGGAGCTGATGGTAACCAGATCGAAGGTCAATCTTGGAGAATACCCTTGCTCCCTGAAGCTGATCTAATAAGTCGTCAATGCGTGGAAGTGGATACTTGTTCTTGATCGTTACCTTGTTCAACTCTCGATAATCAATACATAGACGGAAAGAGCCGTCTTTCTTCTTCACAAACAACACAGGAGCACCCCAAGGTGAAGCGCTGGGTCGGATGTAACCCTTCTCTAATAGCTCTTCAAGCTGGCTCTTCAACTCTTGCATCTCCACTGGAGCCATGCGGTACGGAGCTTTGGAAATAGGAGCGGTTCCTGGTTCTAAGTCGATGGTGAACTCAATGAACCGCTTTGGAGGTAAACCAGGAATCTCGTCAGGAAAGACATCAGGGAAATCCCGAACTACAGGAATATCGGAGATAGGGACCGGTTCGGACGGCTGATCCTGCACATAGCATAAAAATCCGGCACAACCTTAACGTAACAATCTGGCTGCCTGCATTACATTAATAACACGGCCATCCTCCTCGGGGATGCGCCCACAAAATCTGCACACAACCTTACCATCTGGCGAAATGGTCACGATTCTCCGTCTGCAATCAATGATTGCACCATGGCGAGTAAGCCAATCCATGCCGAGGATGATGTCCTGAGGAAGGATCGGAAGCAGAACAAGATTGGCAAGGTACTCATCGCCACCTATCGTGATGGGGAAGCGGAATAACATCTTCCTACCTTGAACTCTTTCCCCATTAGGGAATTTCACAATGAAAGAATCATCTAGAGTCACAGATTCTAATCCGAGTCTTGCAACAGTTTGCTCGGCTATAAAAGAATGAGAAGCGCCTGAATCAAAAAGAATGTTAATCGGTTCAGCCCGGAGATAGATAATACCTTGAGCCATAGGAGAAGCAGTGTCATCCAGCCTACGCATCTCATATAGTCGCGGACCCTGCTGAGATGACCCGACGACGTTCTTGCCTTTGTTCACAGTCGGCTGTGAACCTGCAGGAATCTGGGTATTCTGTTGGTACTGCTGCGGCATGTGCTGCTGCGGGTTCTCATACTGTCTCTGCCCCGGATTCCGAGGAACCATAGCGGATGCCTGCTGTGAGCGGTTTTGGTTCCCGTTAGGAGCAAAACGGCAGAAGCGGACCATGTGACCAGACTTGTTACATCCTCTACAGATACGCTTCTTCTCTCTACAATCTGGTTTCAGATGTCCCGATTTCCCGCAGTTGTAGCAGACAGCTGATTGACCACCTCTAGCAGAAGTAGTGTCCTGACCTGGCTGGGTACGGCCAGTTGTCGTCCCCCCAGCAGGTGCAGAAGGAGCTGGCCTCTTCGAGCCAGAATACTGCTGACGACCTCTCCTCCGATCATATATTTCCTGAGCCTTTCTGCTCTCATCAAGAGTAGCCTCAACCCTGTAGGCTACGTCGATATACGCATCCAAGGTCTCATTTTTGTAAGCCAACATCTGCAGCTTCAGTTTCGGGTACATCCATTCATGGAAATACTCCACCTTGTGCTTCTCAGTTTGCACCAATTCACCAGCATAGGGCAACAGTTCATAATACTTGTCCACCAGTTGAGCTAGTTTCATCCCTTGAGTGTTGGGGTAAAGAAACTCTCTCTTCTTCTCTAACCTCAGCGACGGAGAGAAGTAGTGATCGGTAACCAGCTTCTTGAAGGTCTCCGAGGAAGGAGCATTCATATTTCATCCTAAATGTAATCACTTGCAACTCTCTCACTTAGCATATGCAGATGATATTGTCCTAATGTCTAGAGGTGACAAAAACTCTATGGGTATCCTACTAGACACCCTCGAGCACTTCACAGCTGTTTCAGGTTTGGAAATAAGTCCTATGAAATCTGCTTTTTTCACAGCAGGTGTAAACAGAGAGGATCTGGAATACTTGGCTAATAGATCTGGGTTCTCCCAGGGTACCTTTCCTTTTAGGTACCTTGGGATACCTATTTCCTCTGGGAAGCTAACCATTGCACAATTTGCCCCCTTTTTAGACAAAATGTTAACAAATATTAGCTACTGGAATACAAAAACTTTGTCTTATGCAGGTAAAGTTGAACTTATAAGATCTGTGCTTCAAGGAATCCAGGCCTTCTGGTTCTCTATACTACCTTCCCCCTCCACTCTTGTTGACAAGATAAATAGCCTTTGTGCAAAATTTCTATGGAAATCACACAGGATCAAGTGGAAGGATGTGTGCCTACCAAAGGAAGAAGGAGGCCTTGGTCTAAAGGATCTAAGAACCTGGAATACAGCTTTCCTTTCTAGGATTCTATGGGACATTATCAGAAAGAAGGACAGCCTGTGGATACGATGGGTACACCACCAATACATACAACAAGGAAGTGTATGGTCTTGGCAAATACACCCCAAAAATGACTCCCCTCTTATTAAAAAGGTTTTATCTATTAGGGATCATTTACTAACCACTGCAGGATCAATAGAAGATGCCTCTCAACTGATACAAAGCTGGTGCTTAGGAGGAAAATACAACATTGGGAGGGCTTACAATTTTTTCAGAAGAAGGGCAATAAAAAGACCATGGTGCTCTGTTGTGTGGGATAAAAGCATACTCCCCAAGCACTCCTTCATCCTATGGTTAGCTGCAAGAAGAAGACTAGCAACAAATGATCTCATAAAAACAAGGGAAGTTGATCTACACTGTCACTTCTGTGGACTCACAAATGAATCACATGAACACATATATTTTGCTTGTAATTTTTCCTCTTCTATTTGGTCACAGATCAAGGCATGGCTGGGCATTTGGAGAGGAATGAACACTCTGAAAAGTGGACTGAAATGGCTCAAGAAAGAGGCTCGAGGAAACAGTTGGAAATCTAAAGCTAGGAGAGCAGCTTTTGCAGCCACTGTATACCAGATTTGGAAGGCTCGAAATGAAAAACTTTTTGATAATACCACCAAGAGTGTTGAGGAGACTGTCCATATGATCAAACTGCACGTGTATAAGATGTTGCACCATGATTTCTCCCTCCTCTTCACAACATCAACAGAACTGCAACAAGGACACATTCATCAAGCTGGACAAATGATGGACGGAAACATACAACTTTAGCAAATGGAGTGAAGAAAATTTGGATTCTGGCTACACTCCTTCAGCTACAACGAGGAGTGCACCTTTTACTGAGTTTTAATGTGATTAGCACTTGACTGTTAGGTTCTCTATATGCAATGGCTTAATGGACCTTCTCCTTTTGACTATCTGTTCTAGGGCCTTAATAGCCTGGGTATAGAATATCTAGGTGTGCTAAGATTGTGATGATCTAAATCTCTTGATGGCATAGCCGTAGGGAGACTTATGTTGTCACAATTTTAGGGTGCAGGTCCGATGTCTGATAGCTTTGGCTTGATGAAACAGGAGATGCACCAGAGCCTGGGGTTCAACACACCTTTTTGGGATTGGAAACACTATAGGTGGTTCCAATATTTCTGACCACATGCCTATATAGCCCACGGGCGAATAGGCCTCTTCCTAGCACTTTGTAATTATAATCTTTATTTTCAATATATTTACCCTTAAAATAAAAAAAAAGGAAGGAGCATTCACCCAAGTGCGGTAGGCGGACTCCCACCACTGTCCCGCTACACCCTTCAGGTACAAAGCAGTAACATGTACCTTAGTGTCATCAGTGCAGTGGATACCTCAGAAGACTTTCTTGATGTGCGTGAACCACTGGACCACTTTGAATGGCTCACCAGTTCCATCATAGTTATCCACCTTGCTGGCATTGACCGCTTTCAGGACGTTACTGTAGGTGTCCATCGGTCCAGTTGGGTGTTGAGGAGGAGGGTTAGGTGCCCCCAGATCCCTAGTTGCTGCACGCCTGTCAGGAGGTGGACGCCTTTCATCTCCCACTACCTGAGCCACAGCATCCCTCACCATTCCCCTCAGAGCTTGCATCTGTTCCTCGTCCAGCATGTTCTCAACTGGGGTGCGCTGCCTTTGGCTGGCATGAGAAGCCCTAAGCTGGCTTTGAGCGCCATTCAGGGAGTGATCGCCTGATTCCTCCACCCGCTCCATGCGTGGGTTCGAACTGCCATTCTCCACCCGATCGGAGTTAGGTGGTGGCATGATGGGCTCAGTAGCAGCCTTGGTACGTCCCCTAGTATTCATGATCTGAAGGTAGGAGAAATAATATTAATAATTTCAAACTCGACTAGATCAGGGTTGGAGATAATGCATTTAATATCCAAACTTCATAATGCATACGAAACGAGTTCAAATACTAAGAGAATAACAAAAGTTGCAACCACCTAAAACATAGGGTAAGTCTACCCTTTATGGAAAAAGAAATACTAAATCTGTTTAAGAAATTGAAAGTCTATTAATGGTAGAGGCTGGTGAGATCTCAATCCTCATCGTCTTTTGAAAAGGTATACAGCTCGAGGAGTTTTTCCATTTCAGAGTTGTGCTTCTGTGAGGCTGCATTTCTCTCTAACTCAGCATGCTCACACCACTTTTTCAACTCCTCCCTAGCCTCATCATAGCGTTTTTCCAGCCCCTCCACAATCCGCTCCTTATCCTTGTATATTTCCTCTGCCTCCCTTACGCGGAGTCTCTGCCTCGATCTTTTTGCCTGTAATGCCTGATAGGCTTTCCTATCAACGCGGATTTCCACAAAGGATCTCTTCTTTGTGTCCTCCTCACTGGGGGCTTGGGATGGTTCCGTGCCGTACCCTCGGACGAGGTCCAGGAGGTACTCTCTCCTATCGTCGTCTAGAGGAGCTAGCATGGCTCTCTTTTCCCGTGCTGCCTTTTCCTCGCTGTAGAATCGAGGAGTTCCCAAGTTATTTTCCTTGTACCACTCGCGGATGAGCTTCTTGCCATATTCTGTGGCTGCAGCTCCTTCGGGAGGGTCGATCAGGACGTTCTTCCCCTTGGATAGCTCTATTGTCGCTTTCTCCACAACCTCGACTTCAGTGTTGGAGTCAGATCCGGCGTCTGAGCTATCGGTGAGGTCAATGCGTTGGGGGTAACCCATTGTGTGGAACTTCGAGATCTTGCGAGCGTTAGACATCTATCGAGGAGGATGAAAAGACATCAATACTCGAGCGAGACAATCCCAGAAAGAGGAATTTAAAAAGGAAAAACAAGAATAGGAAATGTACTATTAGTCTTTCGCAGGTGCAGGAGCTTGAGCAGATCGGACAAGTATTTTGAAATTATTTCCCAAAACTGCTTACCTTTGAAAGTAAAAAGTTGGTTTTGATAAAAGCTTTTTGCGATTCATTTTAGAAATCATTTTAAAATTTAAATGAAAACGTTTTAAAACCTACGGCTCTAATACCACCTTCTGTAACACCCCCTTTTTATATCCAAGGAAATGCTACAGCGCCAGTAAATACGTAGACTTTAATGTCTTTGTATTCACCTTAGGCTTATAGGGACATGTAATCATGCTCCCATAAACAAGATGATAATAAAGCAAATAATAAAATAATATTAGCGGAAGACTTAAAAATGTTATAATTGAAAATAAACTGTCAAAAGTATCCCATAAACCACTAAAATAACCAACAAAATCCAACTTAAAAATATAAGAATAACCAAAGTTTTTAAATGAAACAAGATTTTTATTAATGATAGTCCGTCTCCTTGTCCAGCCCCAGCTCCTCTGCCCTTACTAGACCTGTGGAATATGGTCTGGTGTTTCGTGATTACGAAGGACACCAGCCATCTAATAAATAGGATGGTTAGTACATTTAAGACTAGCAAGCGATAAGAAAAATGTTCAACTTTAACTAAAACCAGTGACCCTGAAACGGTATGATAATAGTTAAGGGAAAATTTAGAGTATATAATGTGGAAATCTGATAATAGAATAAAACAAAAATGACACATGACTCGGATGATCACGGAGATCGAATAAGAATACGATATACGAATTATACTCGAATACAATGAAGTATAATCTGCGCAGAATTGATCACCTTACATAATACACTATACGATAACATTAATAATAACGACAATAATAATATAACACGTGATACCGGTCGGGCCCTTAAAGAGGACTACGACCTACAACACTATGGAAGTTTACCATCCCGCGATGAATGCATTCCGGAATGGGTCGTTTCATGAAACCTTTATAGGGTAAGGCTTAACGAACCTCAACCTGCAAGTTAGTCTTAACTAAAGAAAACTCGCACCGACTAAAAGTCAACTCGCACTATAAAGTACGCATATTCAATTATATCGTAATTTAGTCGCTTTAATTACACTAGGTGATCATGTACACGGTATTAACAACAAAAGACAAGCATGGATATTTCAAAGGTCTTAATATCGCATGTTAACAATCTGCATGAAAGAACCGAACAGAAATTCATGCAATTAGGAATATGGGCTTAATTACTCTAACTCATAAATTATACGCATACGCATTATACTTATAATTGCCCATTTATATACTCATGCCAATTTAGAGTGAAAATGAGAAATCACATCAAGCAGGCAGATATGTAATCTATCGAAACCGGCATGGAAATTGGCCACAGGGCCGCATTCGACACGATAGAAATGAAAGGCACCACAAAAGTCACGAAACATTGCAAAGGGCAATATGAACGAAATCACTTGCCTTAACCCTCGATGATCAGTTGATGACAACAAGGCGAGATTTTAGCACCTATTGAATCCAACGGAAAAAGGAACATTTAGTATTGATATTTTATACAATTAACTTTACTTAACTCAATTTAAAATTGAATTAATTCTATAAAGTTAAAATCTATACCAATATGAATTCCTCGGGAAGCGGGATCCGGCGTGGGTGTTTTGAGATTTCTTGGTGTCGCTGAAACGGGCAAGAATGGAATAGTTTAGAAACATTGGCCGCATAACTTAATAAATAATTAACTTAGGGCCAGAAACGGAATTAGTATGAAAATAAGGGACGTTTCTGCGATTTCTTCAAAAGAGATCAAAATCCCTGCGTTCTTTCTCTTTGAACTTACGAACTGAAACAGAGGTACGAACTTCTCGGCGGTGATTGGAACGGCGAAGGTGAGGGCTCCAATCGGCGGCGGCTCGGGCAGGGATTGGCGGCGGCAATCGGCGCGGTGGTGGTCGATGGGCAGACGCGATGATGGTGGCGGAAATCCGAGACGCAAGCAATTCCAGAACTCGGGCGGCAATGGCGACAGGCAAGGTGTGCTGCAGTGGCTCGGTTGCTGGCGGTGGTGGCTCGGTTGGTGGCAGTCGTGGGCTGCAGTGGGTGCGGCGGATCGGAAGAGGATTGTGTGACTGATGTGGGTACGGCTTGTGTGACTGGTGACGATTAACAAGCCCTCCCCTCTATTTATAAGCTTGGAAACGCCATGATAGGGAAGAAGGATTGATCAGCTGAGATCTCGGCTAGTTGGTTAGGATTGGGATAAACTCCCGTGAGTTTATCTTGAAGAAAGATAGAAGTTGGGGAAGAAGGTAAGAGGTAAAAGAAAAGGGGGAAATTCCATCTTCCTTGTTGTTTTACCATAGTATATGTGGCCAGGTAAATTGACCACTTCCTTTTGGGCTCAACTTTTAGGCTGGAATCCAAATACCCGAATTTGGGTTGAAAATAGGCCCTTTTATTAGGTTTACTCTTGTAGAAATACAATATGTATTTGATTAAATACTATACATATATATATGCCCATATATATATATATGATATATATTAGCGGAAGGAAATATTATTTAATTTAACTTTATAAATTAAATATCAAGAATGTTTAGAGAATAATATAATTATTCTAATTTATACTATATATCTTGTGTGAATTTATTAGTTTCCCAAATTCACATAGTATAATATAATATTATTTAAAGAAATATCCCAAAAATAATTTTGGGTATTTCAATTAAACTCAACATTGTAGATCGAAACAGAGAAAGACTAACTTGTGCTTACCCGATTGAAATCGAAGCCGGCAGCAGCAAGGATTGAGGCGACGTCGGGCGGCTAGGGCTGAGTGCAGGAGCTCCGGGCGGAGGTTTGGTGGCTGGCAGTAGAGGTAAAGGTCGAGCATTGTCGGCAGCGGAGAACACACGCCGGAGAAGGAGATGGTGTTGAAGGCAGGCGGCAGAGAGTAGAAGCGGCGAGAGAGAAGCAGGCGACCCTTGGTTTAGGGTTTCGGCTATGAGAATAGGATGGAAGAAAGGCGGTGGTGATGCGCTGGCAATCTTAGATAGCCGGAGTGGTGGGGCGGCTGTTGGTCCGGTACAGGGAGAAGAATATGGTGGTGTGGTGTAGCAGGTGAAAAGGGAGCCAGTAGGAGGGAGAGCGGGGTCATGGGAGGCGGAGGAAAGAGGCGGTGGTCGTGAGCGGAACAGAGAAGGAGAATCGAAGGTTTGGTGTTGAGCAAAGGTCTGGCCGGTGATGGTAAGGAAGGAGAGAGAGGGTTCTGACTTTTTTTTTTCACTGATTTTTTTTTATTTTTTATTTTCTTTTTTTTTAAATAAAGGATGAAATTTATAACCAAAAAAAATTCTAACTAAACCAGAAAATAAAATAAAAAGAAAGTCAAATTTTAAAAATAACAATAAAAATTATTCCAAGCTAAAAGGAAAAAAATAAAAAAAAACATACATTGGTTCTCTCTAAGATCGATTCAGACATTGTTAAAGCCCTCAACAATTTGTCAAATTCTTGAGCACATATTCCACATAAACCTGCATCATGTATTGATAAAATGAAACTAAATAATATTGCAGATAGAAACCTTTTCAATTTATCAAATACGCGAGCATGACTCTCTGCAAAGGACATGTAATACCACCAATTCAGTTCCATTGGTGGCTTATAAAAACACGCTCTCCTCCCTTGCTTTCTTTTAACTCTTTGTCCGTTTGCACCCTCCTTAAATTTAAACAATAGATTCCTCTTTGTGAAATTTTTCTCATCTTGCTCATCTATCCGATCTTCTAAGATATCCTCGTCAAAAGAGATGATAGCGCGGTCGTCACTGACAACCACCTCAGTCTGCATAAGAAAAATCTCTTAAATAATTGGAATCATAATTTGTTGAGCAACTTGGATCCTCTTCATCTCACTATTGAAATCTGTTTGGATCATTGTAAGTTGGGACTCCATTGCAACAAAGTGTTCTTCCATAAGGGGCAACATGGAGGATTCTTGTGATGTTTGCAGAGTCAGACATGGAGGCTCTAATTTTCCAATTTGGATCTCCAATTGTGCAATCTCATGTATGATATCCATCTCACGAGAAAGTTGACTTTTGCACATATGGTATACTTCCTCAACCTTTTGGATCGGAACTCTAAACACCGGACAATATTCAAATATATGATTAGTAACTCCGCAAAAATCACAATAATAACTATGAGTCATCTTTAGAGTGAACCACCTAGACACACAAACACAAAAACAAATATCTCCAACTATGGAGATGAGTTAGTTATATACAATAATTGATAAACACACAAAACAAAGAAATAAACTATGTCTTCCCCGACAACGGCGCCAATTTGACAGAGGGATTTTAGTCGCCTCGATCCCTATCAAAATAAATCCAGACTAACTAACTAAGTATAGCAAGCAAGTAAGGAGTCGATCCCACAGAGAATCAAGTTATTCCTAAGCAAAGTCTATTTACCAATTAAGATAAAATAAAGGGTTTTGTGTTTGAGAATAAGAAAGAAAATAAAAGAAACTATAAACAAGTTAATGGAGAAAACAATTAAGATAATAGTTTCATCTACAAATATCCACTTTAGTTTGGTCGGTTGATCCTCGATTCGTGTTCAAATTCTCTTTTCATCCTATTATTGCTGCTGTCCTGATCTTGTGTAAATTACTAGTCCTACGAGTCCTAGTAACCCTTACTAATTAGATAACCCTAACACGGTCAGGATTTAACCTAATAGTAGCATTAAGATTAAGGATTAACCAGGATACATGCAACACCAAGCTACGAGTCAGCATTTAACATATAATTGATTCTTTACACACCAGTTTAGTCCTAAGAGTCCTAAAAAGGCATGATTGCTACTATGGATTAAGGTTCGCTACGAGGAATCTACAAAATCCTAGCAATAATCTCAACTAGTTGTACGGACTAGAAGAAATCAACAATATTCGCAAAAGAATCAATACGAATCAATAGGAATAGATTAAGAATAGAAATCTCACAACTTTATCAAACCAAAGCTTCAATCCATAGATGAAACGAAAGAGTTTAGATCTCCATAAAAATAAAACAAAACATAATTAGGGTTTTTAGGGTTAATAGTGTTACGGTATGTCCCTCCCACTTTTGCCGTATGAATGTATATATATTGAACTAGTATCCTAATCTATCTTAATATCGTAATTTATATAATATAATTAAATATATAATACTAACATATCTAATTCTATCTATCTAACTAAATCTCTCTTTGCAGTGGAAACCGTCGACTTCGGAATCTCCGTGGCCTTCTTTCAATGCAATTCATCAGCCCAATTAACCAGTTGATCCATAATTTCATCAGTTTGCAACTCACTCCGATCTCTTATAACTTGTCAAGAGCGAAAAATACCTGAAATAAATAAAATACACGTGTAGACTCCGAAAACCTAATAATACTAAATTACTATAAAATATTTATAATATGCATGAAATTGTCCTAATATAATATGCAAATATACGACTAAAATAGATCCTATCAATTAACCCACAAGAGCAATCACTTATTCAAGTAACATTACAAGCATAGCATTAATTTACCTAAGTATTTGACCTAATAGCAATATTAGTTACCATCATGAAGAGCAATCGATAAACTTACGTAGTGAATTCCCCCGCTTGCTACAAAGAAACCAATCTAAAGATAAGAATCGCTAGCGGAAATGCAGCTTCTATCTAGATGATCAGTCATAGAGAGAACATGTGCAAATATCAAGTAATATAAAACAAGGATGATAAATAACCAAAGAATAACTAATATGAAATCAAATCCTCACAATTCATCCAACCATGTCTTTGAATTGCAGGCAAAACTATGAGTTTAGCAACTCATAGTCAACGTAAACCTAATTGTCTCTCTCTCTAATTGTTCAACCACACTCAATAGATCTATAAAAATAACCTAAAGTACCTTCGTGGAAAACCCTAGGAAATAAAATAATAATAAACTAATAACAAGATCTTCGGACGAACCGAATCTTCTTATCGCGCAAGACCAGCGGGCGCCGATAAAATAACAGCAGGCGCCGCTTTTACAGTAGCTCGATTCTTCTTATGTCTTCAACGTTATGCTCTATAGCTCCCTTGATGCTCTTCCCTTGGACTCTCTATTGCTCCAAAATCATCCTTTATGAGTCTCCCAAACCCCCATTCAAGCTCGAAATGTAAAACTGCATAATAAACACAAAATAGCGTAGATTCCGAACTCGAATACTCCAAATGCAAAACAATGTAAATAACACAAAACATATGCAATATGAATACCTAAATGCAATAAGACCTACCTATTAATGCCTATCTAAAATATGCATTATTAGAGTCATATTTGGCTACGTGGTGCTTTCAATTCCAGGAACTAAGATTCCAATTTCTCCATCATTCACCAAAACAACTCAAAAGTATATAAGCTTCCATGATAATAAATAACAAATCTCTTAACCATGCAATTTATCCAACTGTCACATATAGAAAATAAACTAGGGCTCTTTATTTCAATAATATTTTTTTCCTTCCTTTTCCTCTTCTTCCCCTTTTTTACGATTTTTTTCTTTTTTTCTTCTTCAAGCCACCTAATGAAATACAAAATGTGAGAAAATAAAGCACATAACATTACATCTTCCTTGAAACTTTTCGATATTAATGCATAAACCATAGCTTTTCTTTCTCCAAATGAATCAATCATAACCAACTCTAATCCTAATTCACGGAGAGGTCAGGCTTATTATCGGCTAAGGATATATTGTATTTTGTGGAGCTTTTACAAGAAAAAGTTAAAGGCTATGTATTGGCTTCAAGTAAAAGTATAACGTAGGGTAGATATGGATAAATATGGCTAAAATGTACCTTAATCATATGAAACTTATAAGTAATGAATATGTATCATAATTGGTCTCAATAATAAATAAATAAATATGCCAATACTCAGAGATTAATGAATAAGAAGAGTAAATTCACACAACAAAACTAGAGGGAAGAAATGCAATACCCCTCTAAGGCTAAAAATTCTCACTAGAAAAAACCAAATACAATATATCCTTAGATTATACATGCTCAATTATGTCTAGCTAGTATGTTTCAGATAGAAAAACCAAATTTTGTGTGACAAGGCTAAACCAATCCAAACATATTATGGGATTTATATGATTAATCTTTTAAAAGTAAATTTGAGAACTAACTAAGATGAATGAGTATTTGAATAATGACACAATTTATGAAAAATGCATGATATTTTTGGTATTTTTGACATTTTCTATTTTTTTCTTTTGATTTTCTTAAAAAAATTTAATATGCAAAATAATTCAAATATGCTCTAAATGCATGCACAATTTAAACTAGACTCTAGACTTAGACAAACCCTCTCACCCAGACTTAAACTTTTCATTGTCCTCAACAAACAAGAATAGAGAGACAACAAAGAAAAATAAAAATAAAAATAAATAAAATAAAAGACACAAGGGGAGAATATGGGTGACTAACCGCTTCATTGTTCTTTCTAATCTCGGGCCTTGAAATAGTTGACCCAACTATCCATCACTCAAGGTAGTTCATTGAAAGCAGTGATTTGTTGATTATGATGTCGACGATATTCCTGATGAAAGTGGTGCAAGTCTTTCTTGACTTCCTTCATTGAGGCTTCTAGGTCTTGGAGCCTTTCATCAATGGTCACGACATGCTTCCAGCCTGTTTCTGGGTTAATTGCAGGGCCTTCCATACATGTTGACTTTTTGAGAATTTTCTCCTTGATAGTTTGGTAACTCATCCATGGAGCCTTCATCCTCAATCCAGTCTTCCATGGGTTCACTTTCATCTTCTATGTCTGCATTTATAAAGAAATCATGCATCTCGGGGCCATTTGGAATGTCCTTGGAAGGGATAAATAATGAGAGTATGTCACCCAATTGAACGGGAGAAATTCTCCATTGATGCATGTTCGTTTAGGGGAGGTGATTCTGCTCAAATAAAATATTCAAATATAAACTCTAACTAAGCTAACTCCCTTATCCAAGCAAATAAATACAAGAATCCCTCCCGATGCAGTGGTAGGGTAATTCAGGATCGAATCCGCGAGGAGGTATGTCAGCGCTTCCTAAGTCGTCACTAATGGTGAATAAGAGCAATCCTTTCTTCACGCTTATGTTGGCATCGACGGTTGCTAAGAACGGCCTACCTAAAATAATGGGACAAGCAGGGTCCTCTGCCATATCAACAACTAAAAAATCAGCAAGGACAAAGAACTTACCTACTTGCACTGGCACATCATCTACCATCCCTGTTGGAATCACTACCGTATTGTTCGCCATGTATAACTTTGCATCCACCGGCTCCAGGGGACCTATCTTTACCTTGTGTCATATGGTTAGTGGCATCATGCTAACGCCAGCGCCCAAATTAACTGAAGCATTAAAGCGATATTGACCTAAGCCTATAGCGATAGAAAACTTACTTGGGTCCACCCGCTTCTGTGGTAGCTCCAATATGTTGCACTCCTCTGCGATCTCAGCAATTGATCGCTTCTTACCCAATATGTCCTTAAGGAACCTCACATAAGATGGCATCTCATGAAGTGCTTCAGTGAATGGAACTGAGACGTTGAGTCCTTGAAGCATCTTCATGAACCGCTGAAACTTCTTTTCCGCCAGGTCCTTAATCACCTTCTTTGATAGGAATGGCAACACCTTCTTCTTCCCTGCGGCTGGAGTTAGGTCGACATCGACTGGATAGGGGTCGACATCGACTGGAGGAGTCGATTTCTGTGGTGATTCAGCAGCAGTGTCAACATCGACTACAGGAGGGTCGACATCGACATCACCTTGGTCGATATTGACAGGTGGGGTCGATATCGACGGCTGTTCTGGCTCTTTCTCCTCCGCTTTCTGCTCGGACGTTTGCAATTTATGCCCACTCCTTAGATTCATCGCCGCTATGTGTTCAGTAGTTTTGCCCTTTTGGTTGGGCACAGTTGATCCAGGAAGCGATCTTGATGCTTTGGGTATTGCCTCCGCCAATTGACCCATTTGGGTCTCCATATTGCGCTTCCAAACGTTTATCTCCCCAAGTCTAGAATTGATTCCCTGCAGCTGAGTATGAATGGAGTTGTTGGCTTATTTGAATTTAGCATGGTTCCTCCGCATCTCATCAAGAATGATCTGCAGGTCATCCTTCCTTGTTTCCCGCTCAGGGTGCCCTGGTGCTCTATATGGTGGGGGGTCCCTTTGTTGATAGAACCGTTGATCTCCCCAATATTGTTGATTTCCCTCTCCATAGGGGCCTCTTGTCCATTTGGCTTCCTCATGTTGTTCCGCCATAGATACTTGCTCAAGATGTGGACAGGCACTAATGTTATGCCTTGTTGAGCCACATTCTTGACAAGGTTGATTATTGCTCTGGAACCTGACTTGCTTTTGAATGCAGCATGTTTGATCGTTGTAGAATTATTGCCACACATCAGGATCTATCTCCTTTGGAGGCTCATATAATGGCATAGATGGGGCAGGCCTTGAGTCATAGGCCGCAGCTGTCCCATATGTATTGTCAAAGTTGAAGAGCCTCTCAATCGTCTCCCAGGCCTCCGTTGGTGTAAGCTCAATGTACCGATAGGAGGTGTATGAATTGATCCTCTCCTTATTCGACGCATCAAGGGAATTGTAAAATATCTCTTGGATGACATATGGTAGTTGTCCATGCGTAGGGCATGATCTCAGCAAGTCCTTAAATCGCTCCCACGCCTGTGTCAATGTCTCACCAGACTTTTGTTTGAAAGCCGTGATCCTTTGCCGCAGCATCGCCGTGTTTTATGGAGGAAAGAACTTGTTTAGGAACGCATCCTTCACTTCTGCCCATGTCCTCAGTGAGCGTGGAGCCAAACTCTCTAGCGATTGTCATGCCTTCCCTGCCAAATACCATCAAAAAGACTTTAGTCTCACATACTCTTAATTCACACCATCAGCAATAGTTTCACATAAGTGCATAAAAGTAGAGATATATTGCAGTGTGCATTCATTAGGTCTTCCTTCAAAAGTGTTTCATGTTATCTCAGATAGAAAGTTTATTTTTATTTCATAATTTGAAGAAGGAATTAAAATAGCGGATGCAGGAACATGTAGCGGCAGATGCATATATTGCATCGCCGTCTGTGGATACTGATTGAGCCGCTCTTGGGCTTGTCTGTGCGCATCCTCCTCCCTATCAGCACGAGCTTGCTCTGCAGCAGAGGCGGCCCTCTCAGCAGCGATTGTTGCATTGTGGTCCTCAATTTCTCTCCTCAACCGCTCAATGGTCTCAGCCTGTGTCTCGTTATCCGCCATGATTTGAATAGCTTTGTTGTGAAGATGGAAGTAACGTTCAGGCTCGTCAAACTTTCCAGGATAGGTCCGCGATCAGAGTGTCGCATAAACCTGCAAAATAAGCACTAAAGAAAAGATCGTGAGAAAAATTAGGTGGCGATTGATTGCCTCCCCGGCAACGGTGCCAATTTGTTCGTTTAGGGGAGGTGATTATGCTCAAATAAAATATTCAAATATAAAATCTAACTAAGCTAACTCCCTTATCCAAGCAAATAAATACAAGAATCCCTCCCGATGCAGTGGTAGGGTAATTCAGGAACGAATCCACGAGGAGGTATGTCAGCGCTTCCTAAGTTGCAATCACGATCAAGCTTTCGACTATAGGAGACACTCGATATCAAGGTGTCTGGTCGATATTGACCTCAGTTCTGGTCGATTTCCAGTGAGTTTTCTGCAGAAAACAAAACCAAAGCAGTCGACGTCAAGACAGACCTCGATATTGATGTTAGTGCTCAATATCGACCTTACTAGTCGATTTCGATATTTGTAACAGAAACTGTAATACGAACCTAATTGTCGGAAAAGTAGTCTGAAGATTATAGAATGGTTAAGGAAAGATGGACAGAAACAAAAACTTAAACTTTTTATGAAATTCAATTAACTAAAATCTTCCAAAGTCAGGGATTCATGCCACAACGATAACAATGCAAGTATGATGCTAAAGTGATGAAATTTAATGTCTTTTTGTCAAATAACTTTCGTTACCAACTTTTAGGTGATTAGAGGCTCTCGCATAAAACATAAGAGTTACTATCCAATTCATGAGTAATCCAAGTTCACAATATGATTGGCTTTCGCTTCAATAATGCAAATAATGAATCTCTTCAACTTTCGCAAAGGAACATGCATAGGATAGAAGACGGAATCGCATAAAAATCATTATGGAACTCATCATCATCATGTAAAAGAAACTATGTATTGCAAAAGAAAGAAAATACAACCGAACAAAGCCAAGTCTCCGCTCTCGCTTCCACAAACTCCACTCGTCTCCCTCTCTCTCTCTACAAATTCTCTACGTAACTATGTGTTTGAATGGCTGAATTGAATGTGTGTATATGATTAAACTCAGCCCTAATGGCCTCTAGATATAGATATCGAACCTCGCTATCCAAGGACTCGAAACTCTATCTTTATTCTCTAAGATAAAACTTAAATAAAGCAAAAACTAAAAATTCCATGGTAAAACATCTAAGGTGATAAGTCTGGTGTTGAAGATAGAAGATCTCGACTATTGGATTATCTTGAACGCTTCGGATAGAATTCTATTAAAAACTGAGTCGGACTTCTCCTGCAGCAACATCGATATCGAACTTGGTCCTCGATATCGACCCCTCTTTTATCTTATCTCGAGCACTCCTTCTTTCCCTCAGATTGGCACTCGACTTCTATCAATATGCTCGATTTAGGCCACTCGATATCGACCATGTAACATCGATATCGACCTCTCTGTGTCGACATGCTCTGTTTTCTCTGCTCGATTCCTGGTTGCTCTGTTTCACTCGATGTCGAGGTTCATCATCGATTTCGACCTCTTTAGTAGACTTCGAGTTCTTTTTCCGCTCTTTTTTGCTTGTCCAAATCTGTCCATTTTCGCCTCGATTTCTGCGAAAAACCATAGAAACTCGTGCAGACCTCTATATTTGACAATTATGCATAAACTACACTAATATTATGTATTCCCCACTAATATGCATGCAAATGACGTTAAAATGGACTTAAATGTGCATAGAAAATATGGCGATTTGCGCACACATCAATGCACCCTGACTTCCATAAGGATTGTAGATCTAATAGATTGGAGGTCCCTGACAGTGGTTTGAGACCATCCAATGAGACCCCTGCTTCGGTTGCGATCACTATGATCAAGCCGCCAAAACTGATGTGTCGGGTATCATTTGTTTTGCAGTCTAGCACCTCCTAACAAGAGCGTAGAAAGTGCTTCCCCCAGTCGGGGATCTTTTTTGTCCCTGGTAGTAGACAAAATAGCCAACCCCAGGATTCTATAGACTTTCTTGTGACATCATCCTTCCCTAAGAAAATTTATCGAGCACCATTTGATAGAGTCTCAACGGGGGATGAGTGATGCAGCTATTGGGTTCATCTTCGTTACTTCGGCTCGAGTTATTGATAGAGGTTGGTACTTTGCAACAGATATCCAATTGGTCATGGGTTTTGAGGACATCCCTAACGTATGACCCAAACTCTCGAGGCTTACTACATAAGATTCCCCTTTTAGCTTGAAGGTGACTTGATCATTTTAATGCAACTTCACCGTTGCGATGAATTCTTTTATGATGTCGAAGTATGTGAGCTCCTTTTTCTGCCCGAATTCCTCAAGACTTCCATTTTTCAGTAATTCCCGCGCGACATAAAAAACGCCCAACAACTTTAAAGTATCTTCGCATAGGAATTAGGTTGTTGAGTATTTGTGAACTCCTAATCTTTGCCACTTGTCCCATTCAGTGGAATTCAAATTTCTAGTTTCAATCATATTTAAGATCCCAGTCATCCTTCCGAACAAAAGAAAAATGAAGGAGTTGGAGCAATCTCACCAAAACTTTTGAGTGACGACTCAAAGAAACACACTGCAATATGATCGGTGGGTGCCGAGGGGTATCGATGGGTGCCGACGATCTGGGTTCATTGATCTTTGGGTTTTCATCGAATTTCGATGAAGAAACGCTTCAATTCTTCAACTTCTCTCCTAAAATCAAACCTTTTGCTTTGAATTGGCTCAATTGTATGCTTTGAAAATTCAAGAGAAATTAGGTTAGGGCGAATCAAAGTGGGATGCATTATATATATAGAGGAGATATAAGATAGAATATAATAAAAATATAAAGTCTGATATAAATATGATAGATTTTCAGAGAAACCACATTAGTCAAAAGATAAAAGATAGAATTTGACTCCTAAATCCAATTCTCAAAAGATAATTTCGAGTTTGGATTGGATTTTAAAGTCAAATTCACATCATATCTGCGATCTTGGGTAGAGCGGCGGGTGTGGCTAAGCAGCGGTGGGCGCCACGACCCTCTGCCTCTTCCCTCTTCATCTTTCCAATAAAGTTGTACGGTTGCAGGATACTTGTCACACATTTGGAATCTTCATCTTGAAGGATACTCAACAATTGCCGAGGTTTTAACCCAATCATGGTACCTCGACGTACTTTACGATGCTGCTTATTAGTCAACCTTCCGGCAAAGACATGTTCATACAAGTTATTCGGAAGATTATGGTTGTGAGAACAACATACAACCAAAAATCTCCATTTGTCTGTCTCATACTAACGACCCTCGAGCTCAAATGCACATCCTCTTTTCTTCGACTTTTATTCCCTGTTTGATGATGGTGGGAATTCCTTATCCATATCGGGCTTGCCTCTAGCATAGCCATAGTACTCGCAAACCAAACGAAAGACACCTAACCCATTTCGCTTGTTCTTCCAAAACCTATGAGTTATTAACACCATATTTCTAATTACAGCCATAAAACAAGCCCACTCCTTTGCGTTTTTTTAGTCAAAGAAATATCCACCTATCTGAAACATAGCCGAATAATCGGTACCTAAGACTAGAGGAAGGTCGGGGAGATCCTAGAATTAAAAACATATTAATGGTATATACATAAATATTACTATACACACACATTGGAAGCAAACACATTCAAAACATATAGATGTGAAATAAATTTCCCTAATGTTGTGATATATACTATATATTCAAACATATTTGAAACATGGAAGATAAATACACGAGTTTCCCTAATATTGATGGTATATGCATAAATATTACTATACACACTAGAAACAAACACATTCAAAACATATAGATGTAAAATAAATTTTCCTAATGTTATCATATATATAATATATATTCAAAGATATTTGAAACATGGAAGATAAATAAATGAGATTTTACTAGAATCGTGAGTAGACTTACATCAACGTGAGTTAGAAGTTCTTGCGGATTGTTGTAACTATATGAGTTGAATGGTAGATCATCTTCACCTGACGAAGACATAGGGACAAATTTAAGATATGTGAAATATTCGCTTCGCAAGAAAGGTTAAATTGTTGAGATACTTGTGCTCTAAACACGCAGGGTATATATAGAGATCGTCGACAAATATTCTAAGAAATAAAATATATTTATATCCAAATATATCTATCTTAAAATATCTTTAAAACGTGATATCTTCAAATATTCTTATCATATATCCAAAATTGATATCAACGCGATATCGTCAAATATCGTTAATATTTATCCGTAATCAGATTTAGGATAATTAATTTTTTTTTAAAAAATAATCGCAATCGCGGATTGCGAGTTTGCTGAAATTTGTAGACTCGCAATCCGCGGTTGCGGAAATTTTTGTAAAAAAAATTGCAACTGCGGACTCGTAATCCGCGATTGCGGAATTTTTTTAAAAAAATGAAACTGCGGATTGCGAGTTTGCGGATTTTCGCAAACTCGCAATCCGCGGTTGCCTACAGTGTATTATGCGATATGATGATCGTGTGAATAGTAGCCCCTTAAAAAATAAACATCTACTGTTACTTAATTTTTAACTATTTATTTCAACCACCATACATACCCGAGTGTTGGTTGGTCTTGATTTGTGAAGGGGGCTACTATGCACACGGTCAATATATCGCCCAATACACGGTAGTTAACGGCAATCACGGATTACGAGTCCGTGCTTTATTATTTTTTTTAAAAAAATTTCGCAACCGCGGATTACGAGTCCACGGTTGCAATTTTTTTTATTTCCGCAACCGCAGATTGTGAGTTTGCGGATTTCCGCAGACTCACAATCCGCGATTGTGGTTTTTTTTAACTTTTAATTCGATTACGATAATACGGATAAATATTCTCTATGATTACGGATACCCTGCGTGTTTAGAGCACAAGTATCTCAACAATTTAACCTTTCTCGCGAAGCGAATATTTCCAATATCTTAAATTTCTCCCTATGTCTTCGTTAGATGAAGATGATCTACCAATCGCTTCGCGAGAAAGGTTAAATTGTTGAGATACTTGTGATCTAAACACGCAGGGTATATATAGAGATCTTCGATAAATATTCTAGGAAATAAAATATATTTATATCCAAATATATCTATCCTAAATTATCTTTAAAACGCGATATCTTATCGCATATCCAAAATTTAGATCAACGCGATACGGTCAAATATCGTTAATATTTATCCGTAATCATAGAGAATATTTATCTGTATTATCGTAATCGAATTAAAAATTAAAAAAAAACCGCAATCACGGATTGTGGGTCTGCGGAAATCCGCAAACTCACAGTCTGCGGTTGCGGAAATAAAAAAAATTGCAACCGCATATTGCGGCCTATCCGCGGACGCGCACTGCGCCGTTGCGTGGGACCCACCTTCGCACATCTGTTGCTGGCATCCGCGGATGCGCACTGCGCGGTTGCGTCTGGGACCCACCTGCGCGCATCCGTTCTACGCGTTTGCGAATGCTTTTCGTACACCTTGTGATAAATTGCCCGTGCACATAGCAATTCCGTTTGTGAATAACCTTTGTTTCGGCTTTGGTTTGAAAATAGACAAAAATGAGAGGTTCCCAAATTGCAAACATCCCTTCTCGTTGAATGGCCTCTGAAATTTTCTTCCCAGATCTTCAAACTGCATCTCACTCATCCGACGCCTGAGGAGTGACCATTGCTTCACTACCTGCAACCTCTCGCCACTCACACCAGGACTGTAATGAATCGGAGCATTTAATATCGTATCCACTGAAGATCGAGGAGGAGGAATCGATATACGGCGAAACCCTAAATATTGGGGAAAATGCGGAGGGAGATTTTCGGATACGCACAGCCGCGATGGCTCATCCTCTTCCTCCTCGTTGCGATTCTCATCTTCTTTGCCTTTTCCTTTACCCAGCCGGTACTCTTCTTTCTACTTATTCTCTAGATTTGGCGTTCATTTGCTTTTTTTTCTCCCATTTGATGGATAGCTACGATTGTCGGACGGAAACTGTGTTGTTGAATTGTCTCCACTGGTGAACACAAGTTAAATATGGATTCTTTTTATTCCTCCAGGACATGGATTATATTTGGTTTGATGTAATTTTCCAGTGATGAACCAAATGCGTGACTGCAATGTGTTTATGCTCAGGTGCAAGAAGAGAAGATTGAAAAGGAGCCTGAAATCACTCATAGGGTGTTCTTAGATGTGGACATGGATAATCAAAGATTAGGTACATCTTATTTGGCTTTACATTGTAGTTTTCAGCACATATTTGTCTTACAGTCTGATACTGATACTTCCACGAGGACTAATGAATTAAGGATTGCTTGCAATAATAAATGCCCTAGTTTGTAGCTAGGTAAAAATACGATCTGTGGTTAAGTTCTCTACCCTAAGATCACACCCGGAATGTTTAGCAGAACTCGTAGTTTTCTAGTCGTATTTGTAGACTTTTAGATTCTCTACTGGAGAGGAAGGGGTCAGTTTTGGGTTTATTACTTATGCAAGGTGTGAAATGTGATATTTTGACCAAAATTCCATGTTCTCCTTTAGTTTTGATCAATTCATCAAGGGTTAGTTCCATAAATTTCCTCTCAGATTACTTGCCCTATTCACACCCAAAATAGAAGTGCTTTCAAAGAGAGGAGGGCGGGTTATTCACATTTCATTTGATGGTCAGAGGCGAAATCTGATTTTTTTTTTTGTTTTGGGGGGGGGGGGGGGGGGGGGGGGGGTGGTGGTGTTTGCATTGAACCTTGTTTGTGTTGCAATGTGTTTTTTAACCAGATTTTTATTTCTATATCATATGATTTTGGAACTTTGACCTGACATCTGGTAATCATTTGTATTCGAGAATATGTGTTCCATTCTTTTTGAGTCTTTTAAGTGGGTTCAGTCTTTTGCTTAGTTTGTTTTGTCTTTTTTTATTTCCAATTCAAAAACAACCCCTGAATTTATGAGAGGATCAACTTGAATTTCTGGTTTACTGCTCTTTCTTTGCACGTTTTATATGTGATCGTGCTATTTTATCTTCGTACTCCAAACTTATCATGGCCTTTCAACAGGCAGAATTGTGATTGGATTATTTGGCGCAGTTGTTCCCAAGACTGTAGGTGAGCATCCGATACATTGAAGTATCTTGTATACTTGCAATTTAATCTACATCTGCTGTTTGCAATGGAAATCATTTGTTCTTGTGCGATGGTTGGGTATTGCTTATTTAGCAACTTATTTCATTTTCACTTTCACTTTGTTCAAGTAAATTACCAAGCAGGTTTCTCTGAGCTGAAATACCTGGTTGAAAGCATGTCTAGCTTGCTTAAGTAAACATAAATTTAGTGTTGTTGCCATTCTTGTCTGGGTAAAATTCATGTGTATTTGATCTCTTTGAATTTTGATTCCCCTTGCAGAAAACTTTAGGGCACTCTGCACAGGTACTTGAATTCTCTTCTTACCTAAAATTCAGCAAACTTCCTAAACATTATGATTTAGTTGTTGTCGCTACTTGTGGATTGTAATATGATAATTGTATCATTGAACTATAGGGGAGAAGGGCAAAGGTGCTACTGGAAAACCACTCCATTATAAGAAAACGCCATTTCATCGTATAATACCGGGCTTCATGATTCAAGGTGGGGACATCATCTATGGAGATGGAAGGGGTAGCGAGTCCATTTATGGTGGTTTCTTCCCTGATGAGAATTACAAGGCAAAGCATTCACATGCAGGTTTGTGTTATTGTATTCAGTTAATTTAGCCATTTTTTTGTACATCTCATGTCATTTGCTATTTGGTGTAAACGCTTTCTAAACATCCCCTTAACTACATTACTATCTTGTAGGAGTGGTTTCCATGGCGAATGTTGGACGTGGTTCCAATGGATCACAGTTTTTCATCACTACAGTCAAGACGGGCTGGTATGTAAGATTTTGCGTAAGGAATTTATTAATCCCAGAACTCTTCCAAGTTTTTGTACACATGGGTCTTACTGAACTAAGAATTGTGTACTAAATAGTAAAATAAGGCTTGTTTGTTAGAAGAGTGGTGAATGAAAACTAAGCCCCTGTTTGGTATTGATATCAAGATAGATATGGGTATCGGATATCGATATCAAAGATACAGATATCAAATCTAATATCCGATATCTAATATCCGTGTTTGGTATTACAAGATATGGGTATCAAACTATCAAACCCTAGCCCCTCCCATGATGTTTGAAGTGAATGACCTCCCATTTACCTTTCATTATTCACATCTCCATCTCTGTGCACCTAATCGTCATCATCAAATTCAACTCCCAGATCCTTCCCACCCTAGACAATCGCCTTCAACTTCTCCTTGTCCATCACCTTCAATTATTCACATCTCCCTCCTGCTCCCCATTCCCTCTCTTGGAAGCCATAGTCGACCATTTTCACTCATCTCCAAAGCCTCTTTTCTCGCTCTTCAAGTGGGCGGAGAAGCAGCAGCTCGGGTGGAAGAAGTGGGGATGAAGATAAGAGCAGAGGAAGCGATGCCATGAGAGCACTAGCAGCAGCTCAGGCGAAGAAGAAGTCCATCCAGGGAACGGTGAAGAAAATAGAAGAATTGATATCCCAATTTTTTTGGGTATATGGAGAATGGGAAATTTACAAAGGAAGGGGGTATGAGTATATCAATTTGATATCGATATATTCGTGTACGAAACACGGATATGAATATAGGTATATCAATTTGATATCCATACCCATACCTGATATCGGGATATGGATACGAGACGGGGGCCAAAGGAATCAAATCTTATATGTAAAAAGTATACGTTCTTCTATTTTTTTTTAGTCCTGAAGAGATAAAGGTGGAAATGGTTAGAGCATAATGAAGGATTTGACTACCCTATCCTACACTTAGGAAATGAATTGGAGGAAAGTGAAACATTGTGTCAAAAATGAGCAAAGGAGGGTAATGATTAGAATTTTGAACAATGAATCTTAACTTAAAAATGGACTTGATTCACCCTCTTAACCATTACCTTTCCCAACTAAAAAGCAAACTTGGGGTAACAGAATCCAATTCTTTAATCCTTTTAAATGCCAACGTCTGAAGTGTGTTGGGGTGTGCTTGGTAGCATGTTATAATCAGCGTGTTATATCAAACACACCCTTAATCATAGAACTCTTTAATGTGTATGTATAATCAGCATTGTCGCATATTATGTAATTGCATTCCACACTGAGATTCATTTTGCTATCCTTTCTCAAATATTTGCAGGTTGGATGGTGAGCATGTTGTTTTTGGTAAAGTAATACAGGGCATGGATACAGTATTCGCTATTGAAGGAGGAGCTGGAACGTATAGCGGGAAACCTAGGAAGAAGGTTGTTATAGCTGACTGTGGTGAGATTCCAAAGAACAAATGGGATGAAGAAAGCTAAAGACATACTGCAAATCCTTTATTTGTGTAGGTTGTTCACTATATGGTTCTTTGGATCTCATATAGCTAGTGGAAAGATCTTGCCCATGAGAGTCAAACTCGTTGGGGCTTCCCTGTATGTAAAATTGGAAAGTGTACCGACTTCTTGATGATCTTGATTTTCTGTTCAATTCTAGCGCGGCTGTGTAGTGTGTACGATGAAGTTGAGCACAAACCTGTTTGTTGTAGGCTTGTTCATGTCGGCTCATTTCTAGCATTGGTAGGTATGTGAATGAACATATGGTGCAGGTTTAATACTTACCACTCAAAAACCTTGGCATATGGTATTCTTGCTTGGGCAAGTGATCTGATGCCTATCGAACTGTTTGTTCATTCTCTGATTTTGTTACAGATTAATCTGTCCATGCGAGTATTTTCACCCAAAAAACAGTAGTACGAATTAATAGTTCATATATGCACTAAATAAAATTACAAAGCTGCATAAAATGGATTTTCAATAGTTTGCAGCTAGTGATCACCATTCTTTAGAAAGATATTTAAACGAGTGACGATCCAAGCTAATAGGATGTTATGAAACATGTACCTTCACCCACATCCAATTCGAACCCGTCACCGGACATTCATCGGGATTTCACCACTCGAGTGTCTATATGGAATTTAAACCCTTAACCTCTTGTAAGGTTACCTCTTCCTTACCATTAGAGTAAGAGGTCATTGGTTGTACATGAACCTACACTTATTGAAATCTCCAACTTATGAAAAACGAGAAAACCGGATTCCATCAACTCAATATTTAAGCTGAAATAAATAAAATCAGTGGACTATTTAAATAAAAAAAACACCCACTTAATCTTGCCATATGAGAATAACAAAGACACTGTAGCATAATAGTTATAAGTAATTAATATGCATTAAATTAATGGTTCAATCCTCCATATTTGCACTAAAATTTAGCACTTTTTACTCAAATGCGCACTTACATACACCTAGTTAATGTATTTCACATCTTATCTATTTTATTTAAATAGTAAATCCATATAAAAAGTAATTAAATAAAAGCAAATAAAATTTTATAATATTGAAAAATACATTAACATCTTATCTATTTTATTTAAATAGTAAATCCATATAAAAAGTAATTAAATAAAAGCAAATAAAATTTTATAATATTGAAAAAATAAAGGGTTAATTGCGCTAAATATCCTAACCTATATAGATAGTTGCGTTTAATATCCCGACCTTGTAAGATTTCGCGAAATATCCTGAACTTTGGTGTTAGTTGCGCTCTCCACCCTATATAAGTTTCTTAAATTAAAAAATTACACAGATGATGGAAAAATTACACAAAATCACTCATATTCATAAAATATTTTCAATGTACCCCTAATATAATTTAAAACTGAAAAATAGCAAATTTACTCCTTTAAATAATTAATATAATTATTGAAAATAATTAATACTTCCTCCGTCTCAAAATTTAAGTCGTTTGACTTTTTTGCACGCTTTTTAATGTGTTAAAAACTCTATGAAATATTAATTTTTTTTCAAATTTTTTAAAATAATTTCAAACTTATTATTTATAAGTTAGTAATTATTTTACAATTTTTGAAAAAAAATATTTCATAGAGTTTTGAACACATTAAAAAGCGTGTCAAAAAGTGAAACGACCTAAATTTTGAGACGGAGGGAGTATAATTATTGAAAATAATTAATTTTAATTATTTTTCTTGATAACATATGTTATAAAAAAATATAAATTTATATATACCTATCTATACATGTGGATTTGTACATCTATTCTCTATATTATTATTATTATATAATATATTTTGGTCCTTATTATTTTATATATACTAAAACTAATACATAACATCTTATGTGGTATCTTGTGATTGAATCTTAAGAAAATATTTTTCATATAAATTCCATAGCATTAAAAAAATATTCTATAAAAAATGCTAACTATACATAAATGAAATATAATATTTTTACAAAAATAAAATAAAATATATTTTTAAAAAAGAAATATGAAAATATATGATAACTATTTATAATTAATAAAGATATGATAAACATATATTAAAAATAGGAAAAATTGGGTATATACTCATGGAAACTCGATTAATTAGGCATATAATATGGTACTTACATATTAATCTTACGTAAATTAAAACTATGGCTTTATAACATATAATTTTAAGGAAAAGAATATATCATAAGGCATAAATTTATTTTTAAGTAATTGATTTTATTTAAATATTTTTAGAGCACACATTTTTATATGTATGACATAAATTTCCTTTTTTTATTTTGATTAAAATGGGGGATTATTATTTTTTTTTTAAAAACTATGGGTGTTTTTGTGTAATTTTCATATTATGTTAGTGATTTTATTAATTTAAGAAACTAATCCAGGGTAGAGAGCGCAACTAACAACAAAGTTCAGGATATTTCGCGAAATCGTACAAGGTTGGAATATTAAGTGCAACTATCTACAAAGGTTAGGATATTTAGTGCAATTAACCCAAAAATAAACGAAGACAGATGAAACGTATAATTATTTCAACAAAAATGTAAATTTATCAATATCCTCCATACTGATGAACTTAATTGATGAACTCTTGAAGTATCCAAATAATCGGTGAAAATATAAGACAATTAACACCCCAACTAGTACAGTACCCGCGCCATGGTGCGATTTTGTAAAAAATATAAAAAAAATTAATATTATAAAATATTAATAAAAGTTAGGATAAAAATCATAAAAATAATTACCATAAAAGTATCACGTAAATAATTTTATATATTTTAAAAAAAAAATCATTTAAATTAGCACATATAAAAATTTATAGAAATTTTAAATCACTCTTATTGGTTAGAAAAATAATAAAAACATTGTAACTTTTTTAAAAAAATAATATCATTGTAAATTTGGTATTAAGAATATATATGGATAGTTAGTAAATATGTTAAAAATAAAAGAAAAAAATTAATTTAAAGAGATAAATGAAAGAAGAAGAAATAATTAAAGGAAAAAATATTTGATTGGTTTAAATAGCTAATTAAAAAAAGGCAAGGATAACATAGGCTAAAACTATTATGTTTTAAGAATAAATATATAGATATAGGTATAGATATAAAGATTTACATATAGATTAATAGTAGGCATTAGATTGCATTCAAAAAAAATATTAGATATTTTAATTACTATAATATATATCATGTAATTAATATATAATGAAATAATACTATATAGTTCATATAGTTAATATTACCTTTACTAAAAAAAAGTTTTGAATTAATCCCATTGGTTAAAAATATATTATGAGATGATATTATGTTAATAATGTGTAAATAATATTAGATAGTTTAATTACCATAATTAAATGATATTGTGTAAATAATACCTTACAAAAATAACTTTGCGTGAGGGGACGATACGTGGCATAGGTGCTTTGGTTTTAATTAATATATAGATAGATGGTTAAAAATATATTATGAGATGATATTATGTTAATAATTTGTAAATAATATTAGATAGTTTAATTACCATAATTAAATGATATTGTGTAAATAATAACTTACAAAAATAACTTTGCGTGAGGGGAGGACACGTGGCATAGGTGCTTTGGTTTTAATTAATATATAGATGGTTAAAAATATATTATGAGATGATATTATGTTAATAATGTGTAAATAATATTAGATAGTTTAATTACCATAATTAAATGATATTTTGTATATAATACCTTACAAAAATAACTTTGCGTGAGGGGACGACACATGGCATAGGTGATTTGGTTTTAATTAATATATAGATAAGCACTGCGTTTTCATATAAAAATATGTCATAAATTATAATGAACCAGAAAAGAAGAAACATATTAACTTGTCCATAAAAGGAGTCATAAATGAAAGTAGTAGAAGCTTTACTTGACATTAATAACTATACATACATTTCCTGTGTCTTCGATTATTTTTTCAATATTATAAAATTTTATTTTAGTTATTTGAATTTAATTTAATTACCTTTTTATATAAATTCACTATTTACAGGAAATAGAGAAGATGTGTGTAATAAATTAATTAGGTGTATGTAGGTGCGTATTTGAGCAAAAAAATGCTTAAAAGTAGCGCAAATATGGAGGATTGAACCCTTAAATTCATATATAATAACTAGTCCTATAACCACTATCTTACAATTTCTTTTTGGTTTTTTATGGTAATATAGTATTGAATATATATTAGGTTATCTATATGTAACTATTATTATAGAAGCTTAATAGATGAGGTGGCACACTCCCCTTATTTCTAAGACTCCTATGCAATTACAATTAAGCATCTAAAATTATAATTTTAGTAATTAAAAAAATTATCTATCTATAATCTAACTATTATTAGAGAAGCTTAATAGATGAGGTGACACACTCTCCTTATTTCTAGGGCTACTAGCGAATTACAATTAACCTTCTATAATTATAATACTATTATTTAAAAAAACAATGGGATTAATTGAAAACATAAAATTAATAATAAGGAAACATAAAATTAATATCAGTAATATATATCTATATATACTACTTTAATTGTTTTTTCAACCATCTATATCTAACTATTATTAAAGAAGCTTAATAGATGAGGTGACACACTCCCCTTATTTCTAGGGCTCTTAGCCAATTACATTTAACCTTCTATAATTATACTTTTGAATTTTTTTCGAAATATTCACTAAAAATTAAATATTTACAATTTAATTCCCAACTTCAAACAATTTACACATATATTCATTTTTTACAGGTCTGACAGAAAAAAGCAGTATGAGATCGTGTTATATTCACAGGGTGAAAATTTTGAAATCGAAAGAAAAAGTGACAAAAAATTAACAAAAGAAACGCGGTTTAAAACCGCGTTTCTATTGTTAATTTTTTATTTTTGTTAATTTTTATTTCAGGATAAATGTTATATTTTTTTACCCCAGAGACGCGGTTTGAGACCGCGTCTCTCTCTCTCTCTCTCTTTTTAAGTTAATTGGGAAGCAGAGGGCACCGGAAGAGAGGAAGCAGGAGGGCCACCGGAGGAAGGAGGCTATCGGAGAGGTTGGAGGAGGAAGGAGGCCACCGGAGGAGGAAGTAGGAGAGAGAAGGAGGCCATTGGAGCCCGGAGGAAGGAGGAGAAAGAAAGCCGGAGGAACAACGGTCGAAGGAGAAGGGATCTGAAATTGAAAGGGTCGGGGCGGGATTTGGCGAGAACGAGGGTCGAAGGAGAAGCGGAGGAGGCCGACGGGGTAGGCGGAGCAAAAGTTGCATAGGAGGCCGAAGCTGATGGGCGCAACGTCGTGGTCGTCGGCAGTGGGTTACCACCCGATATCTCTGAGGCTGAGATTCACCGTCATTGGCGCCTGAACACCTGGACTCGGTTGCAATTGGTGGCGGGGCGCTCCTCCGATCTTCAAGTGCAGTTGATAGAGGGAGAAGAATATGTTAGCTTGGGGTCCCCGACGGTGACACTAGACGGAGGGACAGAGAGCGAGGTCGAGAATCCGGTAAGGAGAGATGGAGAGCAAGGACGAAGGGAGGAGCAGCCATGGTGGTTGGAAGTATGTAGGAGACGAGCGAGAAGGGAGAGGCGAGAGGGCGGGAAGGGCTCTCGGATCTGAGAGGCGAGAAGGCGAGAGTCAGGGCCGACCATGGGAGCTCGGACCTGCGATTGGGGCAAATTCAGGGTTACAAATGAAACGCGGTTTCAAGCCGCATTTCATTGTTTTTTTTCTTTTTTTTTTGTAATTTTAAAATAGTAATTGATATAAACACGGTTTCAAACCGCGTTTTATCCAAAATTAATTATAAAACGCGGTTTGAAACCACGTTTCTTTCGTTTGTTTTTTTTAACTTTCAGATGTTACTTCTTGTGAATGAAACGCGGTCTCAAACGACATTTCTCCGACCCACCTGCAAATTTTGAATATTTTATTAAGTATTTTCAAGTTGTGGATTTTTTTGTAAATTTTTATTTTTCTCTGAATATTTTAAAAAAAGTTCTAAAATTTTAGTATTTAAAAAAACAATGAGATTAATTGAAAACATAAAATTAATAATAAGGAAACATAAAATTAATATTAATCTATATCTATATATATCTGTATATACTACTTTAATGGTTTTTTCAACCGATGGGTTTAATTCAAAAAATTTAATTATTTGAGCTTTTACTATTATTTTATAATATTGATTTAACATATTATTAGGATTTTATTTATAAAAAAATCGCTCGCGGAATCATAGTAGTCTGTTATCAATTAACTACACACCTTATTTGGGAGAAAATTTGTGCCACAGGCACTATTTTCGGCCTAATTAGCGGAGTGTCCACGTTGTTGGACAAATTGGAGAAATATCCATCTTATATTTTAAAATAATCAAACCCTAAATCTAATAATCTCTTTCCACCTTCTCCTCTCTCGCTCAATCTGATAGATCCAGATCCAGTGCCGCTTCTTCTGCTCTCCTCCTCAAATCTCTCTCGCTCACTCACCTCTCTCGCTCACCTCTCCTCCTCAGATCGCTTGCTTTGAGAGATCTCCGTTTTCTCTCTCATCTCTTCCCGACACCAGTCCTCCACCCCCGCATCCACCGCCACCTCCTCCCAGCCGCAATAGTCGCCCCAATCGTAGACACTTAGAGCCTTCCGGCTTAACTGACTTCGTTCGCTTGCAGGACATCGAGGAATACTTCGTCGAAGTTGGAACAAAGAAGAAGCCCCTTCCCAAGCCGCTTTGTAAGTTGTCTTCTCATCGCTTTCCATTTCTTTTCCCCTTCAATCGCGCTTTTATGTCTGCTTTCTACTGTCGGCTTCGATTGCACGGTTCCAGCATGGATGTTGCCGGATCTATTGACTAATGCTGGAATTTGGCCTTTTTTTTGCACAATTTAACTTGTTCTGTGCTGATTATTGGGTTTGATTGCGGATCTTGTTGATTTTGCCTTCATATATGCTTGTGAATAAATTGCATTTATAGTGAATTAGTCGAAATGGCATTTATAGGTCTTAGTTTCTCTTATTGTTGTCTGATTTATAGGTAAATGGCTTCTGTTTGTTTGATTCAACATATGAAATTATAAATCAAATGTTTCAAGCGAGTATGTACACTTACTGTTGTTATTTTGTACTGTTGTGATTAAAGCAGTGCCGGCGGCGTGGAGGTTGCTTCCTTCTCCTCCGTAGAAAGCAATGTCGGCTTTTGACTCATTCGATCCGCTCCTTTTTTGCTGCCAACAGAGCTTGTCTTAGTCCCCTGGCAGTTTTCATCCACATCCAGGTACTCTTGATTGAATTCGTGATTGAGAATTGAAATTGCTTGATAGACTAAAGTCAAAAACGCTAAAATTCTGGACTATTTCTGGCTGAATTTGTGACTGAGAATGAGAAACTGCTTTCCATTGAAATCTTACGTAGTATTGCCTGAATTCTCGGTGTTGAAGACTTGTTGATTCTTACATAGTATTGCTCAATAACTGCAGTTTAGTTAAGCTTTACAGGGAGATTCTTATTGTTGTACCATTCAAATTGTATTAAATTGCAAGTAATCTTTTGAATTCTAAGGTGTAATTTATCACTTCTTTGAGAGTCTTGAGAGTTTGTGTAAGGACCGAGATTTTTAAAAAGATATTATTTATATAAATTAAAGATTTTATTCTAATTCCATTAAGTTCTAAGACCTAAAAAAAAAAAATTTGAAAGTTGCGTACTCAAGTAACTGATTTATTTTACTTTCTCGAGACCAATTCCGGCATAAACTTCTTATCCAAATTTGAAAATGAAATTTATTCCGCCTTATTCTTTCGAGGCTTAGAAATATTTACGGGTTTTGTTATTTGATTCGGATTCGAATATTTATTTTAAATTTGTTTTAATCGCGTCGGTTTAAGACCGAAAAGCGGGTTTCAAGATTTATTTCCGGGTATTTGTTTTTTTTACTTTTCCCTCTATCACACTCAAGTGCTCACCTACTCCCTCCCTACCGACCTTACCCTGTTGAATTCATTCACCTCCCTCCCCTATGATTGCATTGCAGCTACAAGTTACATCCCTTCACTTTCAATCTTCAATCACCTCCTCCTACCTTCTCCCTTCCCTTCAGCACTACATCTCCACCATCACCTGTTCGTACCTCCTCTTCACTTCTTATCCCTCCTTCATCACCCCCGCTGCACCACCATTTTCAGCTTTGTGACCTCCATTGAAAGCCGATAGCAAGGAGCTTCGAGCCGTTCTTCGCAAGCCAAAACCGAGCATCTCCACCTTGTTTCCCTTCGTTCTTCAATGCCTAGCAGCAGCAACACTTCCCTCTCACCCTCCTCGACGTCCCTGAGCAGCAGCACCCGCCCAGGAGAGCCCGAAGGTCGAGAACGAGCCCCCGTCGTTGCCCTCACTCTGTTTCTGATTTAGGGTCGGTAAGACCCCGTTTCTCCTTCCTTTCACCTCCTAATGGCTTAAAGACGAAGCTTTAACTCCCTTCTACTCTCCCTAGGTCATTCCCGACAAGAATCCATCTCCGACGAGTCCAACCGAGCTCCGATCGAACGTTTTTCGGTGAATCAAACTCGGTGAGCTCCTCCACTTTATCCCACTTACTTGGCTGCATTCCTTGTTCCATTTGTGTCCCTTGTGTTCTGGGTGGTCGGGATGGTCAGGTCGAGGGCTGGCTGACCGCCGACGAAGGCCTCCCCTTCTTCTCCTCTTCTTCCGTTCACGCAGAGCTGGGGGTTGAAGGTGGGTTCAGCTGGACCGGCCTCCTTTTCTTTTATTTTAACCGGTTCGGTTCACTTGCAATTAAAATGGTCCGGTTCAAGTCATTGTTAATTGGTTTGGGTTTGGGCTGGGTCGGATCCGGGCTTACATTTGGGCCTCTATTTTCCTTTGGGTTGGGCCGGCCAGCTTATATGTGTTAGGTGTTTTAATTGTTATTTTGCTATTATATCATTTGTTATCTATTTATTTAATTATTATTTAACTTAATCTTGAATTATTATTTTCAATATTATTTTGAAATATTCTGAATATTTAATTATTATCACAAGATAATTAAAAATCTAATTTTTAAGTGTTTTTGTCTAACTCCTTATTTATGTGTTGTAATGATATGAGCAATGTTAAATGGTTCCTTGAATTGTTGATTCCTTATGATTTATTTAGTTGTTTAATGATATTCTTTTTCTGAATTATTTAATTTATTTATTTGACTTGATTGTTTGAATATTATTTGTGTGAATAAGTTATTTTGGAACTTAAATGGATAGTTGAATTATTTAAGTTGTTTAAAATATTTCTAAATATCGGAATCATTTTAATGGCTTGACTTGTTGAAATGGACTAAAGAATGGGTTTAAATGTTGATAAATACTTATGGACAAATAATATTTTAATGGAAATTATTCAGCAAACTGACCTATTGGACCCTTGGAATTTCGAACTACTTAATTGGACTTTTTGAACGTTAGATTTAAAAAGGTAAAATGGGAGAATACTTTCAAGGGTCGGAAATTGATTTTCTATTTAAAGGAGGTTTGGAAACATTCTAATCATGTCGGATTTGTTTTTTAGTTGAGTTAAAGAATTATGTGAAGAATGTTATAATATGATTATGTGGAAGACATGATTGATATTCTAATGTTAAGTTATTTAAAAGCATGATTATGTTGGGATCTTAAGTTGATGAGTTGAGGCATGACGGATGATATACGAATACTATATGATGATGAACGAGACATTATGATGAAGTGCTATATGAGAAATATGGATATGATGATGAGATTATAAGATAAATTATGAGATGAGTGAGATGATGATGATGATGACAGGTTTAAGATGAGATGTTCTATGGTTGTGTGAACTTATGTGTGGTATTACTCATGCTTTGTGTAAATGTAGACATAGACTTATTATGTTATTTATGGAATTACTAGGTGATCTATGATCTGTTGGATTGTGTGCTATTGCCGTGATTGCTTTGGATTCCGCGCTTCTCCAGGTAAGTCCTCCGGGGCTTACTCAAGTTAGAACCTCATGCCTGATGTGTCATATAGTGTGTAGGTGTTGCATCCCGCATAATCATGTAGTATCATGCTTAGGTTGCACAATTAATCGAGCATCCGTATTCTCTTTGCGTATGGTAGAACGGCCGTTAAATTGTGAGTCCTAGAGTCATTTGCTAGGGTCATAGGACGGTCCAGTCCCATCGGGCTTAGTCCTCATCGAGTCAGAATGTTAAATTGACGAGCATGACTGTTGATACGATTGATGATGTTATGATATTGAACGCGACCGGTTCCCACACTAACGAGCATGGGTGCGGGAGTATAAAACGCGGTCGGTTCCTGCACTAACGAGCATGGGTGCGGGAGTAGGAGAGGGACATGCCACTTGGCATTCTATGCGGGATCCCATTTAACCGCTTTCTGCATATATATATATATAAACTGCTAGCATGCTTGAGTGTTAATATTCTGCACTGCATTAGAGCATCCTTTATTTAGGTATAGGCATATTATATGTCCTCAGTGAGGTCTTCAGGGCCCGCATGAGTGGCTCGACCTTGACTTCGTGGTTAGTTTCAGGTACCCGTACCCTTACTTGATCATGTGCTGATGTGGCGGGGGATATCTCATGGTGCGGTGAGAGGGAGGGAAAGACCAACTTGAACTCCACACTTTTGCTACTTATTTCCTCGTATTTGATTTTGACCCGGCCATGCCATGGCAACTTGTATTATGATATTTCCTTCTTTATGCTTTCAAACTTAAAACGTTTTGAGCGACTTAGGCAAGTAGGACAAGATCGGGGGACCTAATGGCCCTATCGCGACTTTAGGGTGCGAAATCCCTTCTTTGATCACTAAAACTTTGTTTTCACACTCAACCCGTACTCGAATTGCAAGATCCGAACGAAGGTATCCAATCCTTCGAAACGTAACCCGAATATTTATATTTGGGCCGTTACAAAGGTGGTATCAGAGCCAGGTTGCGCGATTCGAGTACAAATGGGTTGAAGTATGATTTTGAAAACCGCCCAATGTTTTAAAGGATTTTGAAGAGTTTTAAAAGAGGCAAAATGAATTTAATATGACTAAATTAATGAACAAAGCTTAATAAACTCGACTTAAAATAAGGGAAATCGAGTGGGTAGAAAGGCGATAGACCATCCTATTGGATGTAGACTTGGGAAAGGGTAGGCAAAACTTAGCTTTGTACTTTACAGAGGGCCTGGAAGACTCCAAGGAGTTTGCACCGTGGTGGTTGGAGTAGTGGGGTTAGGATGTAGAGGCCGAGAGGATAGTTGCCCCTCCGGTCAGTTGCCCCTCGAAGGGCAGCTTCTAGATAGATTCTGTGATTTTATATAAATTGGGACTGAGGGCGATCCTCCTCGAAGGGGATCAGATTAATATTGTTGATTGATTATGTGCTGCGTGTTGTCTTCCTTGAGCAAGAATTCTGTTAATCAGTTTAACCTATGTTGGCTATGAATTGGACTTCTGTGCGAATGGGATCGCGAGGGAGCCCTTCCTTAGTCTATAGTTGGGATCTCAGTTCTTGTGGAGCAATCTTTTTCATTATTCAACTGTTTGTGTCATTTCCTTTCCATTTCGCCTTCTGTTTAACAGATTTCTAAGGTTGACAATTGTAGAAGAGTGTATTCCTTTCATTCCATTTTCCTCATCTCTCATGCCTCTAAGTGATGTCTTATCGATTCTTTCCTTTTCCTTCTTTGTCTTCCTTTTCCTTTCCTTTCTTTTCTCTCCTTTACTATTCTTTTCTTCTACTTCCCTTTCTTTTATCTTCTTCCATAGATGTTCCTATCGAGTCTTCTCTCTATGATGTTAGCGTCTTCCACGGGAAATTGGGGTTGGGAGTCTAATCATATTCGGGATTTCTGTTCGGGTGCATTGATTACTTAAGTGCGTGATAGATTATGGTACTTGACGCCATAGGTCATGCCATGAGCTAATTAATGTACTAAGATGTCAACTTCGAATGATCCAGGGTTCTCAACATGATTTTGAGTAGGCTGTTTGGAGAACCGACCTTTTTTATTCCTGTAAGGGGTCCACAGGAAATGGGCTCTTGAGTCAGTTGTTGACATTGCCCTTGGAGATTTCTGTTTGGTTGTGATTGTAGTCCCATATGTGATTACGTGATCTGATATTACATTATGCTAAATACATGTCCCTATATCCTTATATTCAGATTCAGCCACATTGCTTTAGGCTTGTATTATACTTCGTTGTATTCCTTCATATTCCTATGTTGTTGTAGCATGATCAACTTGATACCTTTGTACATGGTTATGCTAGTTGACTAAATGTACGAATGTGTCACATGTTATACTTATTGTAGGTTATATGAAATGTGATTTGAGGGATACCGTGCCTTATCCGCGTGATTGTTTGCTCTCTCTTGACGTAGGTTCCTGATAGTATTATCGTTCTTTCATGCTTTCATGAGCAACTGGTCTGACACCTCACATGACCACACACCACTAAATGTTCTGGTTTCGTGTATATATGATCCATGCAGTTATATTAAACTTATTCAGAACACCCCTTACTGTATCTATGCTTTGCCATGAATTACTAGTGTCATGTAGAAACTATGCTTTCCAAATGTAACTCATCATATGATTTTGAGTCGTGCGTACAACCTTATGTGAACGTTGTCATCGTAGGATGTGATAGCTTACTATACCACCCTTATATGCTTTTGTGTCATGAGTATATGTTACCGTTGTTCATTGCGCTAGGTACTTGATAGTGTTCATTGATATTACTAGTGTACTTCATGAACTATGTGTAACTTGCTTGCTGCGATTATGCCTCACAGATCTCCATAAGGGCCTCGTTGTCATTCTCGGGTTGGGATCTTGTCTCTAGTCTTGTTAGCCTTTGGTCCATATGTAACTCCGTAGGGTATCCGGGTTGTCCTCCTTTGTCTCTCCCCTATCTCCGTTAACTTAGAATCTATGTGTTATCTTTTTGGAATGAACGACGACAAGAGGGAAAGAACAAACAGCCGGGTAGCATCAGAGCGGCGCAGCAGAAGCATGGTGGGCCCATGACCCACAAGTCTCATAACTGACATCATCTGCAACATTGGAGGATGAGTATGCAGTGGATTCATAGATATGCCTTATGAAAGGGGGCGTTCCCCATTCGAGCTATTAACTTCCATGTGGTGGTTGAGAATGACGATTGTGTGTGATATGCCTAGATGTGATATGATTCTGATGCGCTGATTGTTGCTGATGTACTATCAAGCTATGACCTAGTGTGTACGAATAATGATTTCCTTTTCTTTTCGTTCCTTCTCTTTTCCTTTCCTATTTATGAGGGTTTAGGTTCTTTTGTGGAATAGTCTAGGAGTAAAAAGAGAGTTAGAAGCCGTAGGTTTGTTTCGATGATGGCGTGAGATAGAGTCGTAGAAAGGAGACATTGGCTTAGGCAGGATCGAGTGAGGTTCTAAGGCTGGTAGGAGATGGTAGTCAGAGATTTTCAGATGAGCCTTCTAGGTAGGCCTTAGATGGGGCATAGGATGGGAATGACAAGATTTGCGGAGATAAGGTTGTAGTATAGTTGAGTAAATTGGATTGAAGGTTAACGTAAATCTGTTTAGGTATCCTTGAGGGAAGGTATGAGTAGACTGAGCATGTTTGATTTAGGAGCTCTCGTAGAAAGGATGTGATGTTAGGTAGGTTATTGTACTTGGAATGGTAGCAATGTGGCCAAAGAACAAATTGTGAATGATGTTAATGCTTGGGTGACTAGGATGGCTATAGAAATTGTAGACCTTGGGACTTAGGTTATTCGTACTGTGAGTAGGAACGACCTTGGTGAGAAATAAATTATGGATATCGTTAAGGTTTGAGTGACTAGGACTGCTTGGAAATTTATGGATATTTGAATTCGAGTTGTTTATATGATGAGGGGGAGGATGTTAGATAGATATTGAGGTTTGCTTTTTGGAATTCAGGATACTTGCTAGAATTGCAATTAGAGAAATAATAGAGGCAAGATTGGATGTTTTTAGAATAGGAATAAATTGTATTTGGTACCCGTGATAGTGATTTGAATGCTAAGGTATTAGGGAAGGAAATATGAGATTTCGAGGAAAAGACTATAGTTGAGTGAAAGATATTGTTATAGTGGATTGTAGGTCCATTTGAGTGGATGTAGGAGTATGAATGACGAATATGGGGATTAGTTCAGGTGGAGGATATAGGAATACCAATTGTTGTAGAACTTTGGAAAATTTAAATAGCTTGTGATGCATTGGGTAATTCCATAAAAGGATAACGTAGAGATTCTATGAGAAAATAATTGGTAATATTGGTCAATTAGAGGTAAGCTATCGTGAGTTGAGGATTGTGGTCTAGGGCTAATTGGGAGTGTGCAACAATAAGGAATTAGAATAAGACGTCTTGGGAGATTGTGACTGTTTTGGTAAAATAGTGGAATTTCGAGCGATGAATTAGTGTTGGGAGTAAGTGAAAATGTTGTGACCTTTGGAAAATGAGGAGATGTGATTCGGTTTAGAGATATTCTGATGAGCTGCTTGGGTAACACTTGTGTGCTTGACTACTTAAGGATGGGTGCAAATGAGGAGAAACTTAGTGTTTTATGATTACAGGATTATCACTAGTCGGCTCTCTGGTTTAGAATCTGAGGAGTGCAGGCGATTGTGTATTGCTAGGGCCTTTCGATATAGCTGAGTGAGGTGCTTACGTTATTTGGGATGCATGAATAGCCTTGGAGATGAACCTTTGTTGTTGGATATTGAGGACATAGAGTGTAAGAGTGCTCTTGTAAGAGGTTAGCAGTAGGAGTTAGTTCTTAGAGGTGGATTTGCAGTGGGTGTGCTTATTGGTACGGGAAGCGAGATCAAGGTATGGGAACAATTTAGGAGTTCTCTCGTAAGGATGTTGATCGGATGGATTCTTAAGGATATAGGCAGGATAACAGAATTCAGAAGAAAACCCACTAGATTGCTCGCGCGTTTGATAGATGTTCTGACGAGAGTTGGAGTATAGGGCTCGTTTTATGATTCCCTAGAGGGTTATGATCTCCGATAAATGGGCTTAACTTAGTTAGATAGAAAGCTGGGATTGTGAGTTGAGATCTTGTGTGAGATGAGTCTTGGAGAGCTTATTGGCCTGAGAATTTAAGTATATAGTGAATGAATTGGGACTAGACTTTGACCTTGCGACTTTTGTGAATGAAATTAGGGAAGATGCCTATGATTTTTGTTATAAAGGGAGCGAGATGCGGCTGTATTTGAAAGTTGTAGCATGTTTGAGTGAATGAACCTAGCTTAGACTTGACCTTGACTTCGGGAGTTGGCGGTGGCGTCCTGTTCTGATTGATGACGATATACAGATTCCTGATTTTCTTTGTATTTTTTTGATGATTTACCTGTTGAGAGAGAGGCTTGATGTGTAAATATGATACCCATTTGATAAAGTGACATCCTAGTTATGACGAATTCTGACATGTTGATACCTGAAACTTGGAATGCTAATGTCTAATTTTGTTGATATTCTGATGTGCTCTTATTCTGTAAATTGGCATGATAATAACCTTGATATTATGCATCTTGATGGGTGGTGATGATATAATAAAATGAGCTATCTTGAAATGAGACGCTTCGAGATCTTTGGATGCGATACGCCTTGAACGTGAAATGTCGATGACGATATTGTATATATATGTGTTACCCTTGTGATGAGATGATGTGATAGGCCCTTTTGTGTTATGAGGTATAAAGTTTGATGGTATTTTTCTATATTTGATGTGGTTCTTGTTATGATGTACCCTCGGGGTTGACTGGTTATCTAGTATACGAGATTATGCATTTTGCTGACTTATGATCCATGACATGATTGAGACTGATAGAATTAACACTGACTCTACAAACGGAAACTAGGAAGAAAATATGGGATTATCCCTTAGAGGTGGATGACTCCACCTCTTGAGTTCTGAGGCTTGCTTGACTAATTTGATATTTTGAAGGATTTTGGGTTGGTTTAAAAGAAAGAAAGTTTCGCAGGGTTTTAAAATGGTTTTAGTCTCGGGGACGAGACTTGTTTTTAGAGGTGGATAATGTAAGGACCGAGATTTTTAAAAAGATATTATTTATATAAATTAAAGATTTTATTCTAATTCCATTAAGTTCTAAGACCTAAAAAAAAAATTTGAAAGTTGCGTACTCAAGTAACTGATTTATTTTACTTTCTCGAGACCAATTCCGGCATAAACTTCTTATCCAAATTTGAAAATGAAATTTATTCCGCCTTATTCTTCCGAGGCTTAGAAATATTTACGGGTTTCGTTATTTGATTCGGATTCGAATATTTATTTTAAATTTGTTTTAATCGCGTCGGTTTAAGACCGAAAAGCGGGTTTCAAGATTTATTTCCGGGTATTTGTTTTTTTTACTTTTCCCTCTATCACACTCAAGTGCTCACCTACTCCCTCCCTACCGACCTTACCCTGTTGAATTCATTCACCTCCCTCCCCTATGATTGCATTGCAGCTACAAGTTACATCCCTTCACTTTCAATCTTCAATCACCTCCTCCTACCTTCTCCCTTCCCTTCAGCACTACATCTCCACCATCACCTGTTCGTCCCTCCTCTTCACTTCTTATCCCTCCTTCATCACCCCCGCTGCACCACCATTTTCAGCTTTGTGACCTCCATTGAAAGCCGATAGCAAGGAGCTTCGAGCCGTTCTCCGCAAGCCAAAACCGAGCATCTCCACCTTGTTTCCCTTCGTTCTTCAATGCCTAGCAGCAGCAACACTTCCCTCTCACCCTCCTCGACGTCCCTGAGCAGCAGCACCCGCCCAGGAGAGCCCGAAGGTCGAGAACGAGCCCCCGTCGTTGCCCTCACTCTGTTTCTGATTTAGGGTCGGTAAGACCCCGTTTCTCCTTCCTTTCACCTCCTAATGGCTTAAAGACGAAGCTTTAACTCCCTTCTACTCTCCCTAGGTCATTCCCGACAAGAATCCATCTCCGACGAGTCCAACCGAGCTCCGATCGAACGTTTTTCGGTGAATCAAACTCGGTGAGCTCCTCCACTTTATCCCACTTACTTGGCTGCATTCCTTGTTCCATTTGTGTCCCTTGTGTTCTGGGTGGTCGGGATGGTCAGGTCGAGGGCTGGCTGACCGCCGACGAAGGCCTCCCCTTCTTCTCCTCTTCTTCCGTTCACGCAGAGCTGGGGGTTGAAGGTGGGTTCAGCTGGACCGGCCTCCTTTTCTTTTATTTTAACCGGTTCGGTTCACTTGCAATTAAAATGGTCCGGTTCAAGTCATTGTTAATTGGTTTGGGTTTGGGCTGGGTCGGATCCGGGCTTACATTTGGGCCTCTATTTTCCTTTGGGTTGGGCCGGCCAGCTTATATGTGTTAGGTGTTTTAATTGTTATTTTGCTATTATATCATTTGTTATCTATTTATTTAATTATTATTTAACTTAATCTTGAATTATTATTTTCAATATTATTTTGAAATATTCTGAATATTTAATTATTATCACAAGATAATTAAAAATCTAATTTTTAAGTGTTTTTGTCTAACTCCTTATTTATGTGTTGTAATGATATGAGCAATGTTAAATGGTTCCTTGAATTGTTGATTCCTTATGATTTATTTAGTTGTTTAATGATATTCTTTTTCTGAATTATTTAATTTATTTATTTGACTTGATTGTTTGAATATTATTTGTGTGAATAAGTTATTTTGGCACTTAAATGGATAGTTGAATTATTTAAGTTGTTTAAAATATTTCTAAATATCGGAATCATTTTAATGGCTTGACTTGTTGAAATGGACTAAAGAATGGGTTTAAATGTTGATAAATACTTATGGACAAATAATATTTTAATGGAAATTATTCAGCAAACTGACCTATTGGACCCTTGGAATTTCGAACTACTTAATTGGACTTTTTGAACGTTAGATTTAAAAAGGTAAAATGGGAGAATACTTTCAAGGGTCGGAAATTGATTTTCTATTTAAAGGAGGTTTGGAAACATTCTAATCATGTCGGATTTGTTTTTTAGTTGAGTTAAAGAATTATGTGAAGAATGTTATAATATGATTATGTGGAAGACATGATTGATATTCTAATGTTAAGTTATTTAAAAGCATGATTATGTTGGGATCTTAAGTTGATGAGTTGAGGCATGACGGATGATATACGAATACTATATGATGATGAACGAGACATTATGATGAAGTGCTATATGAGAAATATGGATATGATGATGAGATTATAAGATAAATTATGAGATGAGTGAGATGATGATGATGATGACAGGTTTAAGATGAGATGTTCTATGGTTGTGTGAACTTATGTGTGGTATTACTCATGCTTTGTGTAAATGTAGACATAGACTTATTATGTTATTTATGGAATTACTAGGTGATCTATGATCTGTTGGATTGTGTGCTATTGCCGTGATTGCTTTGGATTCCGCGCTTCTCCAGGTAAGTCCTCCGGGGCTTACTCAAGTTAGAACCTCATGCCTGATGTGTCATATAGTGTGTAGGTGTTGCATCCCGCATAATCATGTAGTATCATGCTTAGGTTGCACAATTAATCGAGCATCCGTATTCTCTTTGCGTATGGTAGAACGGCCGTTAAATTGTGAGTCCTAGAGTCATTTGCTAGGGTCATTGGACGGTCCAGTCCTATCGGGCTTAGTCCTCATCGAGTCAGAATGTTAAATTGACGAGCATGACTGTTGATACGATTGATGATGTTATGATATTGAACGCGACCGGTTCCCACACTAACGAGCATGGGTGCGGGAGTATAAAACGCGGTCGGTTCCTGCACTAACGAGCATGGGTGCGGGAGTAGGAGAGGGACATGCCACTTGGCATTCTATGCGGGATCCCATTTAATCGCTTTCTGCATATATATATATAAACTGCTAGCATGCTTGAGTGTTAATATTCTACACTGCATTAGAGCATCCTTTATTTAGGTATAGGCATATTATATGTCCTCAGTGAGGTCTTCAGGGCCCGCATGAGTGGCTCGACCTTGACTTCGTGGTTAGTTTCAGGTACCCGTACCCTTACTTGATCATGTGCTGATGTGGCGGGGGATATCTCATGGTGCGGTGAGAGGGAGGGAAAGACCAACTTGAACTCCACACTTTTGCTACTTATTTCCTCGTATTTGATTTTGACCCGGCCATGCCATGGCAACTTGTATTATGATATTTCCTTCTTTATGCTTTCAAACTTAAAACGTTTTGAGCGACTTAGGCAAGTAGGACAAGATCGGGGGACCTAATGGCCCTATCGCGACTTTAGGGTGCGAAATCCCTTCTTTGATCACTAAAACTTTGTTTTCACACTCAACCCGTACTCGAATTGCAAGATCCGAACGAAGGTATCCAATCCTTCGAAACGTAACCCGAATATTTATATTTGGACCGTTACAGTTTGAACCCTCGGTCAAGTTGATTTATGTGTTTCTTTATCTTGCTATGTGCCTTACTGGAGGTCAACAAGAATCTTTGTTTCAATATCTTTTTTACATCTTTGATAAGATATAAATCATGTTGTGCTATATAGAAAGATGATGTCTTCGATGAGTGGTGATTTTGCATACGTCCTTTAGTCGCCTTTTCACAACCGAATATTTGACCTCACATGTCGAGTCTTCATCTAAATTATATGAATCATTTATGTGCATTCATGATTTCAATTGATTAGATTCAAATTACAAGTATTTGATTACGAGATTTCAATTATATCTTATTTTTGCACTTTTTTTTAATGTTATAGGATAGATTACAAGTATTCGATTTATATCTCTGGTCTAGTAATTATTGAGCTTTAAAAGCCTCTTAGCTCAACGGTAGAGCGATGTGCTTATGCACAAATACGTGGGTTCGAATCCCGCATAGGCTAAAGTTTACATTTTTTTTAGTAATTTGCAAAATTTTTTAGTGCTGACATCGGTTTTATTCGTATTTTTTAGTATTGACATCGTTTTTATGCGTATTTTTTAGTGCTGACATCGTTTTTATGTGTATATTTTTATATTTTCACAACATAAACTTATATTTGCACAATAGATTATTATATTTGCACAACAAAAAGTGCTTACACGAAAAAACTCTAATTTGCACAACAGATTGTTATATGTGCACAACATAAAGTTATATTTGCACAACTAAAAGTATTGAAACGAAAAAAAAAGAAAAAAAAAACATGGGAAAAAATAGAAAAAATTTGTGCCACAGGCACTTTTTTCGGCCTAATTAGGGGAATGTCCTACTTTTGGGACAAATTAGTAAACTGTCCACCCAATTAAATAACCTAATCCCAATTCCCCTTTTGTGCCCCATTCCTCTGTTCATCATCGATGTCTTCCTCCCCCGATTATCTCCGATGTCGGATCTAGAAGCTTCGATGTCTCGATCCGGCGGGCGCATCTCTCCATGGAGGTTAGGGCTCCGATTGAAGGTGAGATGGATCGGGATCTGGAGATTCGAAGGAATCTCGAACCTCCATCGTTGTGCTGAGCAATCGACAAAGCGGGGATTGCGATCTGGATGTGAATCTTGTTGCTCGTCCATTGCGACTCGATTCGTACATCTTCCTCCTCTCCTCCTTGTCGCCGCCGCCGCAGCTCCTCCTTCGTCCAGATCTGAAGTCGAATTCCAGTTCCAATTCAATTAGATCTGAAGCCTCTTGTGCAAATCAATTAGGTCTCCCCTTCTCGAGCGAGCGGAGCGAGCGAGGCGAGCGGCCGGAGCGAGTGAGGTCGAGGTCGAGCGAGCGAGCGAGATCAAGCGGCCGAAGCGAGCGCCGGAGCGAGGGCATCATCGCTGGATCCGAGATCGGGGAGGAAGGTAGAAGAAGCACTTTTTGTTAAATTATAAAAATTACCCCATAAATATGGGAATTAAAAAAACAATCTATATTTTATTATGTGGTCCACATCTACTATATTTTTATTTTTACATTTGCACAATATAAAGTTATATTTGCACAACAAATTGTTATATGTGCACAACGTAAAGTTATTTTTGCACAACAAAAAGTTCTGAAACAAAAAGAAAACACGGAAAAAAAATATATTATATTTTGCACAACAAAATGTTATATTTGCACAACATACGATTATATTTTCACATTTTCCTCTTAAATTTGCACGACAAAATGTAAAAAAAATTAAAAAAAAAAATTAAAAAACTAGACTTGGGTCATATTTGCAAAACTTACGGCTATATTTGCACAACGTACTCTTATATTTGCACGAAAAAATGAAAAAAAATAAAAAAAAAACTAGACTTGGGTTATATTTGCACAACTTACGATTATATTTGCACAACATACTCTTATATTTGCACGAAAAAATGTTAAAAAATAATTGAAAAATAAATATAAATAAATAAATAAAATAAAAATAAATAAAAATAAAAAAACTAGACTTGGGTCATATTTGCACAACTTACGGTTATATTTGCACAACGTACTCTTATATTTGCACGACAAAATGTTAAAAAAAAAAATAAAAATAAATAAATAATAAAAATATACTAGACTTGGGTCATATTTGCACAAGTTACGGTTATATTTGCACAACGTACTCTTATATTTGCACGCCAAAATATTTAAAAAAATAAAAAAAATAGACTTGGGTCATATTTGCACAACTTACAGTTATATTTGCACAACGTACTCTTATATTTGCAAGACAAAATGTTAAAAAAAAATAAAAAAATAAAAAAATAAAAAAAAATTAGACTTGGGTCATATTTGCTCAACATAGGGTTATATTTGCACATGCACAACATACTCTTATTATTGCACGACAAAATGTAAAAAAAAACTAGACTTGGGTTTTATTGGCACAAAATACGATTATATTTGCACATCGTACTCTTATATTTGCACGACAAAATGTTAAAAAAAATTTAAAAAAAAAACTAGACTTGGGTCATATTTGCTCAACATACGGTTATATTTGCACATCGTACTCTTATATTTGCACGACAAAATGTTAAAAAAATAAAAAAATAAAAAAATTAGACTTGGGTCATATTTGCTCAACATACGGTTATATTTGCACATCGTACTCTTATATTTGCACGACAAAATGAAAAAAAATTAAAAAAACTAGACTTGGGTCATATTTGCACAACTTACGGTTATATTTGCACAACGTACTCTTATATTTGCACGATAAAATGTTAAAAAAAAAATAGACTTGGGTCATATTTGCTCAACATACTATTATTTTTGCATATGCACAACATACTCTTATTTTTGCGCGACAAAATGTAAAAAAAAAAACAAAAAAAACTAGCCTTGATTCATATTTGCTCAACATACGGTTATTTTTGCACATGCACAACATACTCTTATTTTTGCACGACAAAATGTAAAAAAAAATAGACTTGGGTCATATTTGCTCAACATATGGTTATTTTTGCACATGCACAACATACTCTTATTTTTGCACGATAAAATGTAAAAAAAAAAAGGAAAAAAAAAAAGAAAAAAAGAAAAAAAAGTGAGGCTATAGGCAAGATGATAAAAGGGAAAATTTTTCTACAGGCCACATTATTGGACTAAATTAGGAAATTGTCCAACCTTCCCCACATATTAGGAAACTGTCCACCATTAAAAAAAATTTGCTGAAACACAATTCTTGACAATCAAGCTACCTTCTCTCCCTCTCTACTATAGATCTCGGATTGATCTTGCTGTAATCGATCGTTTTTTGCTCAAATCGATCGTTTTTGCTGTAATGAACTCCTCATATCTATCGTTTTTTGATGTAATTACAATTATAGCAGATCGTTTTTTGCTGAAATCAATCATTCAGCCACGTTTTGTTACGATTATACAACTATCCATCGTTTTTGTTACGATTCTTCAGCAACATTATGATTTTGATGTTGTTTAACTATAGATCTGCTATAATTGTGCAATAAAATCGATTTTGATGTTGATTATCGTTTATTGTTGATCTGCTGAAATAGCTTCTGAAATTATGTTGATTATCGTTTATGTTTGTTCCTGAAATTATGTTTGCTGCTATAATTGTTGATTATCGTTTATAATTATTGATTTCATCCTATCAATGTCATGCTAATTGTTGATTTTCAACAATTATGATAATTTCAGCAACGTTATAGAGTCCAGTACTTTTTTGATTTCAGTTCTTTGATTTCAGTTCTTTGTTGTATCATTATCATTAGCATGTTATAGAGTCCAGTACTTTTTTGATTACTGAAATAGATTTCAGTTCTTTTTTGCTGAAATAGATTCCAGATCTTTTTTGCTGAAATAGCTTCAATTGCAGGGGAAAGTTCTTTGATTTATGAAACAAATTACTTGTTGCTGAAATGGATTCAATTGCAGCAATAATAAGTACTTTATTACAAGTTCCATTAACAAGTTCTTTTGATTGCTGAAATACATTCCAAAATACTTTATTACAAATTAGATATCAAGTACTTTATTCATCAAGTACTTTATTGCTGAAATACTACAAGAACTTTATCGCTGAAATACTCCAAGACTTTGTTGCTGAAATAAAATCATTTTGCAGGGGTAAAAATGCCATCAAATATTGTAACAGTGGTGTATGGTGGACAATGGAGAATTGCTGAAACAGGATTATTGTTCGCTGGAAACACTACTTCAAAAGCTTTTGTACTAGATGATTCAATCACTTTATCAACCTTGAGGAGCAAAGTTTGCAGCAGATTCAGTGTTGATGATTCTGTGGTTCAATTGAAATTCAGCCATTTGCACCCCTTCAAAACATTGAAAGCACCACTTACAGTAGATTGTGACGCTGATTTGGAAGAATTCTTGTTGTTGAGTAAATTGGATGGAGTAAATTTTGCTGTTGAGTTATGTGTCAGCCCTTTGCCATTAGATATTGTTGCCTATGATTTTCCAATTCAAACAGATGCTGCTGCCATCAACACCAATACTCATACACTTGCTGAAACTCAGGACAGAGAGAGCAGGAACACACTTGCCCCTGATCAGTATTTGGATGAGCAGGACATGCATACAACAGGAGGTTTATCTTGTTCTGATTCAATGATTGCCCCCAACGTCATGGAGGGTGTGCCACAAAATGATATGGATACTGAAATATTTTCAAATTACTCTAATGCTGAATATTGGACTGAACGCTATGCCATAATGAAAAGAAAGGGAAACACAATTGATGAAAGTGGTTCTAGCAGCTCTATCATGGATAGTGTTGTCACCCATGTCCCCGGAGAATCAAGGCTAATGTATGTTGGCAAAACTTTCAAATCTAGACAGCAAATAAAGGATGCTCTGTGCATGATGTCAATGACAAATATATTTGGATATGAGATTAAGAAATCAACACCAAAATATTATAGAGCAACATGCATAGATGCCAATTGTGGTTGGAAATTGCATACAAAGAGGGTGTCAGCTACTTGTCATGAGGTGATATTGTATAATGATATACACACATGCACATGGGACACAAGAATAAGACATTGCAGAGAAGCCCCCTCCCATCTCATTGCAGGCTTAATACCATCAAGGTGCCTACTGTTTCAGCAAATATTTTTCTTTTAATTTCCAGCAACCAATTTCAACATATTATTGAGCACCTGATTTCAGCTTATTATTATGACCCTATCATTTTTATATAATCAATCAGTTACTTATTGCTGAAATTTTGACAGTGGATACAACCCCAAACAAATAATTGATAAGATGAAAAAGGAACGCAAGATCTCAATTACTTATTGGAAAGCATGGAGGGCAGCCCAAATAGCACAAGTGAGAGAAAAAGGGACACCGGAATCAAATTTTACTGCATTACCATCATATTGTCACATGCTTATGGAGAAAAATCCTGGAACATTAGCTCTCATATCAACAGACAGTGCTGAAAGGTTCAAATACATGTTCCTATCATTTGGACAATGCATTCGAGCTTTCCCCATCTTGAAAAAGGTATGTATATGTGCATAATCATTTATAATTCAGCAAAGTTTTATATTTTTTTAAATTTCAGCATTTATTATTCAGCAAAAAAAGTTCACAGATTTTATCTTTTTCATTGAAGGTTGTTGTTGTAGATGGCACATTCTTAACTGGAAAGCTCAGGGGTACATTGCTTTCAGCAGTTACACAAGATGCAAATATGAACTTATACCCACTGGCTTTTGGGGTTGTTGATACAGAGAATAATGCTTCTTGGGGATGGTTTTTTCAGCAGCTCGCCAAAGTTATACCACCAACAAATGATTTGGTATTTGTTTCTGATAGACATGCCAGCATTGCTAAAGCTATCACCCAGATATACCCTACTGCTACACATTGCATATGTATGTGGCATTTGAAGCAAAACATAAAGGCAACTTTCAAGAAAAAACACCTTGCTGAAATGTTCCAAACAGCTGCTGAAACCTACACTATTAGTGATTTTGCCCACCAATTTGCCCGTATAAAAGAAGAATGCCCAAGTCTGTCAACTTATTTAATATCTGCAGGGCTGGAGAGGTGGGCAAGAGCACACGCAAAAGGTGATCGGTATAACATGATGACATCAAACAACGCTGAAAGCTTAAACTCTGTTTTCAAGGGTAAAAAAAATCTCCCCATTGTTGCACTGTTAGAATTTATTAGAGATAAGCTGACAGAGTGGTCTGAACAGCGAAGACAAAGCTCAACAGAAAATACAGAGAAGGTGACCCCTGCAATAATGAAAATGATTCAAGAATTGCAAAAGGATATTGGTGCATACAATGTAAAGCACTTGAATGGATCTACGTTTGAAGTTACTGGAGAAGGTACACGTACTGTTGTCGATATTTCAGAAAAGAAATGCACTTGTAGAGTCTTTGACATCCAAAAAATCCCATGCATACATGCTCTGTCAGCAATAGTGCATAAAAGGCTTGATGTGTCCCAATTTGTTGCAAGTTTCTACACAAATGAAGCTTGGATTTTGGCATATGCTGAAACTATATATCCAGTCCTCCCTGATGATGAAATAAACATTCCAGATTATATAAAAGAGATCAAATGTTACCCCCCTCTTGTAAGGAAAACATGTGGTCGCCCCCCTTGGAAAAGGAAGATCAGCATAGGGGAGTTTGTGAGAAGGTCAAAGAACAGTAAGGAATGGCTTCAAAGGGAACATAGGAGTGATACCCCAACTCAGCACCCCACATCAACACCCAAAGAATGCTGAAAAGACAGATGCTGAAATAACAGATGTTGAAATAACAGATGTTGAAATGACAGATGCTGAAATGGAAGTTTCAGCAGTTATCCCCCCTGTTTTCAGCAGCCAAATACTTTTATTGTTATGCTTTATATTTTTTTTTGTTATCAGTTATACTTTGTGTTACTACTATATCATATTATCTTTACTTTTTATGCATACAAGTTATCCATTGTGTTTGTCTCAAACGTATATTTAGTAAATCCTGTTTGTTTCAGCATGAATGTATATTGTTCTCATCGTTTAAACAAAAGCTGAAACATAACTTGCTGAACACAAATTGCTTGCCCCCACAGATAATAAATACAAAAAAAAAGACATATTTACATTACTTCAAAAAGGTGCTGCACCAGTAAATAGATTCAATGTCTTGAATGACAGTTTGAATGACTTGAAAATACCATTAAAATGCCTAAAATATGCTGACAGTAAAGCATATACAAAAGGGCCTAATGTCTGAAATATTTGCTGAAAATACATCACTAAAAAAAGGGCCAAAATATATAACATATATAGCAGTAAATGTCTTCAGATTCCTTGAAATATGCAATTATCTAAAATTTGAAGCTCCATCTCTCTTGAATCAAGTCTGAAACCATGAGCTCTCGGTAGCGGAAGATTTTTTCATTAGTAAACTTTTTAACATCTCCCCCAAACACCAGCGCTTCGATGGCTTTCAGTACAAAGACTCCACAAGATGCACTGCAAAAAATGCAACAAACACACAGTTAAATCAAAACACACACCCCCCACACATGCTTATAAATGACTTTTGAAAATATTATAAAGTAAAATTTCATACCCAGTTGTATCATGCACTAGATCAGGCACCTTGTTAATGTGGAATGTAGAGGATTTAAAGTTTGGTAATACCCCAGCTTTATCCAAATGTTTTGGCAACCATTCAGCCATTGGCCGCAGATAATCAACAATCTTTTCAGCAGAAACAATATAATGATTGAAATCATAAACGTTTATAACCATTTCACCAAGCAATATCTCCACTGCAACCCAATGCTGGTTATCTATGTTAAATGGTGTGTAAACTTTTTTTGCTGACTCCCAACTCTTTGGATAATCACTAGGGTATAAGCCAAGAAAATAGCTTGCAGTGAATTGTTCAACAGGGCTTGATTCTTCATATGATGACGAACAATCTGGAAGATACTTTTGATGAAAAATAGGATCCATCACAATAATGCCTTCAAATGTGATAGTATCCTCACTGATTCTCTTCCTCATGTGAATCAACCCTGCTTCAAGGTGCTACACACAGTAAAAAGAGTGTAAGCTATTTACTTAAAACAAATCATAAAAACAGAACACAAATACATAGTTACTTCAAATATGCTGCACACAGTATATAGTTTCAGCATGCTTACATCGATATCAAGCCATCCATCCTTCTTGGCAATGTTTTTGAAAAATGACTTATCTCTTCTTGCATCCATTGCAACTACTGAAAAATCCCTACAAAAAATTATTAAAAGAATAAAAATTCATGAGTCAGCAAAAAATACATATTATTGAATGCACTCAAAAAAGTATGACAAGTAAGATGCATGTACCTTGAGCCTTTAATACAAGCATACATGAAGTCATGATCCTCCTTACTAAGCAATGACTTTTTTGGAATATACTTCGGTATCCTAACCTTCCCAGCAACATATGGACTCATAAGAAAAGTACTTGCTTTTGGAAGACGCTTTGAACGCCTAAACTCTTCAATTTCTTGTATACATGTAGGATCTTTAGCAATTGCATCCCACTCTGTGCATGCTACTTTCAACACCTTATCATCCTCCCCATCATCGTCGATGACATCTACTGTTTTTACAGGAAGTGGGGTCTTTATAACATTATCATCCCCTTTTGTTTCAGCACCTTTCAGCCCATCATCTGTCATTCCAGCACCTTCCCCCCCAGCATCTGTCATACTAGCATTTGTAATTTCAGCACCTTTTGCTCCCATTTCAGCATCTGTCATTTCAGCACCTTTTGCTCCCCCCCTCCTATTTCAGCATCTGTCATTCCAGCATTTGTCTTTGCAGCAACTTCCATTTCAGCATCTGTCGTTTCAGCATCTGCCTTTGCAGCAACTTCCATTTCAACATCTGTATCCCCCACATCTTTTTGAGGGCCACCTTGAAGCCCCATCTCAGCACCAATTGTTTCTTCTAAACCCTGCTCCCCACTCTTCAAATCCACATCAGAGTCGCGCCCTAGGTCGACAGAAAATAGTTGAGCTGAACATGTATCCAATGACTTCTGCCTTTCAACTAATGTAATAGGAATACCCTCATCTGCAGATGCTGAAACATTCGTATAAATCTGTTGCCCCACCTTTTCACTAACATTAACTGCAATCTCTTTCCCAATATCAACCAACACATCATTCACAGCCTTTGTAGACATTGGGTCACTAGGTATAACATTTGATGACTGAGTCCTAGCAAGCATTGACTCGTGCATTGTAAACCTATTTTCTAACGATTGTATCTTCTCTACAAGACCAGCAACAACAGAGCCCAATTTTATGTTTGCTGACATAAATTCCTCAAGCTTGTCCAACCTCACAGCAAAATCTTCAACTCTTTTAGGCAACTCTTCAAGCTTATCTAGCCTCTTCAGTATTTCCTTCACCCAGCTAGGAGGCTCCCCTTTTATGCTGCAATCATCTGTTCCCCCACCCAACACATCCTTTTCAGCTCGTTCTTTGCTGTGATCATCTTTGACAACACCCCCCACAACTTCCTCAGTGCCTCCCATGTTTAACTCCTCGTTTGTTTCAGCATTCAACACATCCTTCCCCGTTCCTACATCCTCAAAGTCATCAGCTCCTTCAGCAACAGCTTCTGCTACACTATCAACCTCAACATTAGCATCATCATTCCCAGAATCCTTTGCAGGTACGCCTTCAACGGGCAGCTTCCCACCAACTTCAGTAACTCCATGAGAAGATGGAGGACGTGCAATTTCAATCGGCATAAACAAATCACTAGAATCTTGAGAAACAGACTTACCTCTCCTGCGAAATACAAATCTAGGTTTCGCAATTGCATCCTCAGTTGACAAAGCCACAGATTTCTTTACAGCTGAAATTTTCTTACCCTTGCTCTTCTTCTTTTTAACAGAACCAATTTCCCAGGATGGTTTAGAAATAACATCAGATTTTTGCGCTGGAACTAAACCAGCGGACCGACCCCTCCTGACTGTAGTTGGTTTGCTTTCAAGAATTTTCTGTTTCTTCACTAAACACTTATCCTTACCCTCAGATTTTCGCTTCTTCTTGCTAGCTGCAACATCAGCATCTTCATCCCCTCCATGTTCTTTCCCCGTTTGAGTTTCAGCAGAAGCTACATCCTGGGTAAGTGATAACACATCACCTTCCCTAAGGCAACTAAACTTCACCCCGTATGCATATTTCCTCAATCTCCGACAATCATAAAGAGTATAACTCTCAAGTTGTGAAAATGAGGGTTCAGCTATATGATCAAGAATAGGGTGAGGAACTTCATCTTCAAAATCCATCCCTGGTCGCCTTGCAAACTCCCCAAAATTTGGGAACATGGGTGCCTAATAAAAAACCACAAAGCATAAAAAAGCTGAAATTATAAACTGCACCTAATAATAAAACAAGATTAAAGTAAAATAGATTTAAAACAAAAATATTACCAAATCACCGTTAAAAAGCTCTTTTGCATCCTCATAATTATGTCGTATTGAACACTCCCAATGAAGAGAATAAGCATCCTTTGCTCGCATTTTGAAATTGCAATCAAATTTATCAGAGAGCACAGGAAATGCTTCCAATATCCAAGCCTACAAATATAAACACACAAGGATTTATCATCATTCAACCCCCCACAAGAATTGCTGAACACAAACATGCTGAAAGTTTGCTTAAACAGAAAATGCTGAAACAAATTTACTGAAAACAATTACCTGAAAAGCAAAAATATATCCAAACAATTCATAGGATGGTCTCGGATCTGATCGATCACAAAGGAGAACCTTCTTTAAAGACTTCACCAGCAAAGAATACGACTCTCTCCCCCATGGATACAATTCACATTTCGCAGGATTGCAAACAATGCCAGCATGTTCTACTTTCACACTTTTTGATCGCCTAAACATTAACATGTTCACAATAATCAACAACTTTGCCATCTCTAGCTTCTTTGAAGATGATGGTCTACAATTAATAAAAGCCCCCCATCAACTCATCATATGTACACTTTGACTGTTTGGTCATTAGAAAATAAGACCAACTGAAATCCCCAGATGATTTCACTTTATTGTCTATCACAGGAAGCCCTGTAATTGCATGGAACTCAACCAGTGAGAAACGAGCAACAAGGCCATCCACCTTAAACCACAATTCATGCTCCTTGTCACTTTCAATCATGTGAAGCATCATTTGATGGATGAGCTGAAAATTAAGCTTCATCTTACTCCCTTGAACAAAAACCCATCCAAAGCAACTCCTCCTCAAAGCCTCAAGATCACCTTCAGACAAATATTTCTCAATAACTTCACATACATCTGGGAAACAATACACATTCGACTTTGCACAAAATCTATCCTTCACAGGAATGCAATATTTCAGCTTCTGTTACAAAAACACATTCAAAAGCACCCCAATTTCAGCATGCATAAAGCTAAACCAACAGACAGACCAATTAAGTATAAAAAAACATTTACTCACATCAAATTGGCACTTATATTGTTCAAGACCCCTTCCAGATGAAAGAGTATCTAAAAAAACACAACAACAACACCAGTTTCAGCATGGATGAAACGTAATAATGCTGAAATAGGTATTTCGAAGATTATGCAACAAATGAGACAGAACAAGAACCATTCTCGGATGCATGCTTACATTCGTTAGAAAATACAAGAAAGAAAAAAAGAAAACCGGTAAATACAAACCCTAACACACAGAAAAACACACACCTTCACTTGAAGACCCACTTGACCTAGTACAATCACCCGAACGGGCCTCCATTTCTTCGTTAATAGAAGATGCTTTCTTCCCTGCCAAAATCAGACACATTCCCGGTGTCAATCACAAAAATCAAAGAGGAAACCCCCCCGAACCCACAAAAATCGGGAGAACACACAAAACACACCTTCTTTTGAAGGATCGCTTGATACTTTGGCCTCCATTAGATGAATATCAAAAGCCTCGCTCTGTTCTGACGACTTCTTCTCTGACATTCAACCTAAAAACGACCTCAGATTTTGGAGAAAATGAAGAAACCGCTTGTAAGTGGACAAACCGTGAGAGAGATGGTGAAGAGTAGAGAAGAAGAAGAAAACTTCCGTACAAACGGATATATAAATGTGAGGGCAATTTTGTCAAGAAAAGTGTAAGTGGACAAACACCCAATTTGTCTAATTTGGTGGACACGCACCAAATAAGGTCCAATAAATGGGCCAGTCCAGCAAATTTTTTCATGATAAAATTGCTATTGGCAAGATGGACACTCCACCAATTTGTCCAAAAATGTGGACAATCCGCCAATTAGGACAACTTTTTTGGACATTTCACAAACTCCCCCCTTGTTTGGGAGTTCATATTGCTTCCTATCTACGTAGTAGTATTAGATTATGCCAACAACTACAAATATCTTTTGCATGAAATCTTCGTATCTATTAAATTTTTGTCAAATGCCACCTACATACACCTAATTAATTTATTACACACCTCTTATCTATTTTAAAAAGATAATTAAATTAAATACAAATGACCAAATAAAATTTTATAATATTGAAAAAATAAAGGAACACATTAAGGGCTCGTGTGCATGTCAATGGATGCAACTCTCCACGTTCTTCTCTCTTTTTTTTAGCTTGCACGTAAAGTGGATTGCAGTTCAGTTAAAAAGAGGAGAGGATCGAGGGGGTTGAAAAAACAAACCAAACGGGAAAATACTTCTCTTACCCTCTGGTAAGCTTATCCTTTGGATGTCCAAGTAAAAAAGAGAATAAAAAGAAAAGTTTTAATAGGGGATTAATAGGTTTATTTTTTTTTGGAGTTCAATGTATCCTATATCATAATTACTACCCCTAATTACTACAACTACCATTATTTCTCCTACTAAATACGAAAATGGTGGTAATTAAATTATGTGTTACTTTACTCTGTATAATTTATACTTTGAAGTATATAAGTACTTTATAGATAAATTAGTTGAATCTCAAATTTTTTATACTTTGTTTACATTTTACAATTTATACTTTGTAATTAAATATTTTTATACTTTGTGTATACTATACAATTTAATTAGTTCGAACTCCTATTTTTTATACTTTGGAATGTAATTAGTTCGAACTCTCGTTAACCCGGATCGGATACATGCAAGCACGGATGCAATCGGGAATATGCCATCAAAATCAAACAGGATTAGGAATCGATAATATAAAGTCAAAAAAATACTTGTTTCACTAAATTAGCTTGCATACAAATGGAATGTGATTTTCACCCATTAGGAATCGATAATATAAGTCGAAGCAGCTTGATTTTATTTTTATGTTTAATTGAAGATGTATTCATACTGTCGGGCCAGGTGTCGGGGTAACAAAAAATCGCAAATTCGAGCAAATAAAATTATTTCGAGCTCTCGTTAAACAGAGTCGGGTTAACATATGATCAAAAATTCGGAGAAATAAAATTCGTTCGAACTCTCGTTAACCAGGGTTGTGTTAACATGAAATTGAAATACCCCAAATTATTTTTTGGTATATCGTTTTAAGTAAATATTATTTTTTAATAAAGTTCTTCTATTTTGAACTTAGAAAAGTTTTTCAAATTAAAAATATACAAAGTCTTATAACTATTTTTGAGATATTTCATCGTTATTTTTATGTGCACTTATAATAAATTAATTAGTTTTTTAAGTTATATTATTTTAAGGCAAAGTTGGATTTTTTTTTCAAATTATTCACCAAAAAATAATTAATTAATAAAACATTATAACTTTCAAAATATTTACAAAAATATTTCGAAAGTTATAATGTTACACAAATTGAAACAAGTTTTGGTTTGTTAAATCAGATGAACCGGGCCAAATCAAAAATAAAATAAAGAGAGAAAAAAAGGTGAACCGGTTCAGGTGAACCGCTTCTCCTTCCTCCTTCCTCTTCCCGTGTACAGAGGAGCCGACGTGAAGCTGACGAGCAACCATGTGAGACAACGAAATATGTGAGACACGCAGCCATGGGAGGAAGCCGGAGGCGGAGCAGAGGAGCCGACGTGAAGCCGACGAGCAACCATGGGAGGAGGATGGAACAACCATGAAAGAACAAGAACAAGAGACAGTCGGACGCCATCTTTGCCGAAACTCGCCTTCATCCCGAGGGAAATTCCCTTCCCTTTCAACAAATCGACGATGAAATTAAAGCCTCGATCGTAGTATGCCAACCAGATTCTGAGCAGCCATGGTCGACTCCGCCTTCCTCCTCCTTGCCTCCTCTCCGGCCCTCACCCGCCAACTCCTCCAGCCTCCTTCTTCGGCCCTTGATCACCAGCCATGGCTGCCGCTGTGCCTCCCTGGCCCTGCTCCCCTTCGTCTCTCCCCCGACCTCCTCTCTCTCCCAGATCTTCACCTTCCTCCCCCCTGCGCCCTCTCCGGCCCTTACCCTGCCTTCCCTCTCCCTGTGCCCCTTCGGCTTCCTCTCTCCTCCGACCTCCTCTCTCCCCGCTTCAATTTCCCGTAAAAAAAGTTTCAATTTTCCGTACAAAATAAAAGAAAAACAAAGTGGGTGGATTATATTTGAGTTTTGGATTTAAATTTGATAGAAAATATTGACTTAGGCGGGTAAAATTAAAAATCAAAATTTGGCTGATTTTTTTTGCGGAAAGAAATGACTTTTCTTGACTCCTATGTAGCCACTCATACTTTGTTTTTTTTGTTAAAATCAGCACCCTAAGCCTTTAATAATTGTCCATACTTTTCTTTTTTATTCCAAATCAGCACCCTGCACCTAATACATTTCTCATGCAAAATTCGTTGACTTAAAGAAAAAAGATAACTCAAATTCATATAATATATATTAATGAATAAAATCTAATTTCATAAATCTTACTCATGTAAAAAGTTAAACTCGCAAACTTTAATGGTCAAATTAATAACAAGAAGGAATCAAAACAAGTACAGTTGGTACTTATAAACTCAAATTAATAATTTTGATATTATATATATATATTATATAAAATAAAATTCATAAAAAAAAAGGTATTTTTTTTTTGTGATGACATGTGTATTTTTTTAATTATATAAACTTATACAAATGAACTTATATGATCAAAGCAAAACCAATTCTATAAGTGTTACCTATATCAATCCGAATTCATAAGAAATATCAAAATTGTACAATTGATACTTATAAACTCAAGTTAGTAAAAAAAATTATTCACACTCTAAGTGTATAACTATATGAATTTTGTTTTATGTGATCATAGTTGAATCTACATCTTACTTATTTAAACTCATATTTATATAAATTCACATCTAAACTTATAAAGATATTACTTATATGATCAACCGTTCTATACACTGTAATTGACTAAATATTATTTTTTTACTTACTTTATCAAATCTATTTTTAATTATTTTATGTTAACGTATGGTAATAATTTATTTCATTTTATAGTGGTAGTGTTTTATACTTACAAAATTTTATTTTTATTTTTAAAAAAAGAAAAGGACACGTCATGGCGCGGGGACTGTACTAGTTTATCTTATATGTGATTTTAAAGGGAAATGAAGTCTAATTAACACATAACATCATGGACCCTTACATGTGAAGATTTCGTGTTTGAATTGCTAAACCAAAATTTCGAGAGATGATCTAGAAAGCATACGATTTAAAATTTGAAAGTGATGCTTACCTTAATTGAATACGAGTTTAAAAAATTAAGATTACAGGAATATGAATGTATGATAGTTTTATAAGTTGTATACATAATACTTAATACTTGTATTTATAATTTTATATTATTTCACATAAGTAAAATTATCAAAAATAAAATGATTGATCAAATCACTTGAAATGAATATAATGATCGATCAAATTACAAAAAATTCTCCATTATAAATAATGTAATAATCTAATTTCCAAAAATAAAATGATCAATCAAATCAATTGAAATGAATAAAATATAAAATCATAACTTTATTTAGACATGAAAGATAATAATTTGTCTATAACGAATTTTATATCATATGCTTAAATACTTAATAATTAAGATAAATAATTGAATATAGTTTAAAAAAAGATTAAACGAATATGAATTATGAATATATGATAGTTTTATAAGTTATATTCATAATTTTATATTACATTAGTTTCCAAAATTCGACAAGGGGTGAAGGGAATACTTTAAATGCGTCGAATATTCGAATCCATCGAGTATTCTAATTTGAGATTTATATATATATATACGAGGAATTTTAAAGTAATCTATTAATTTAATTTGATTTTAATCATCACTTTGTCTTATTTTAACCTCTTATGTTTGTGACATGGTATATAGATAAAAATACATAAATCATATATACATGTATATATGCCCTTTTTAAAAATATAGATTTATTTCAAATGAAGTTTTATAAAGTAGTTATTTATTAGTAATTTTCAAACTTTATAATAAATATTGTAGAATAATAAATTCATTCTAATCTTTTAATTATAAGATATGTTAAATATAATATACCGGATGATAAATCATACTTATTGCTCGAACAACAATATCAATGAGGTTATTGAAATAATTTACTTAAAACACCGTTCAAATTCGATAGAAAAATATTGAGCTTAGGCGGGTAAAATCAAAAATCAAAATTTGGCTTAAAATTTTTACGAGAAAAAATGGTTTTTTCTTAACCGCTATGTAGACACCCATACTTTATTTTTTTGTTAAAATCAGCACCCTAAACTTTTAATAATTATCCATACTTTTATTTTTTTTAATCAAAAGCAGCACCCTATATGATACATTTCTTATGCAAAATAGTAAACGACAAGTTTTTAATTAACAGAGGGAGTATATGATAAGTGTTACCTAAATCGATCATTTTACTCATTTCAACTGATTTGATCGATCATTTTTTTTTGGTAATTTTACTTATGTGAGATAATATAAAATTCTAAATACAAGTATTAAGTATACAACTTATAAAACTATCATATATTCATATTCCCGTAATCTTTTTTTTTTAAAACCGTATTCAATTATTTGTATTAGATTATTATGTATTAAAGTAGATAATATAAAATTCGTTATAAAAAATTATTATCTTTTATGTCTAAATAAAGTTATGATTTTATATTTTATTCATTACAAATAATTTGATTGATTATTTTATTTTTTAATTAGATTATTACATAATTAAAATTTTATTTTATTTTATTTTTGCCTCGTCGAATTTTATTTTTGTTAATTAGATTATTTATTACAAATAAAATTTTATAAAATAGAAGGGAATGAAATTTTATTAGGAGGGAATGAAATTTCGTATGAGAGAAGGGAGAGAAATGTAAAAATAAATAACTTAATGTACATAAATAACCATCCATTGCAACTAAATAACTTAATGTAATCAATTGAATACCCACATAATACAAGAAAATATCTACTCACTGCAAATCGAATATAAAACTAATCACTACAAGTGTCACAGTATAAGTATCGGGATCAATTCTTAATGATTTTTTTTGCTTCGTTAGCCTAAACTGACTTGTCTCCGTCATCCTATCTAGATCACTTATGTAGTACCCTCAGTGAAATACTTTTGAGGGAGATGCAATCAGTTTGCGACGATGTCACTACTGGGACAAATATATGACAACCTTACTCCTAGTGATTGACAACAACTAAAACATAGACCACTGGGGGGTGGGAGTCATAGTCAATCTCCACACACACACGTCCAATTCTCCTTCTAGCTAGTGCATTATTTCCTTAAGCACTAGTTTTCGAAGTCTTAAGAAGTGGGAGACTTGGTATATGGTTCAAGGATGGGTCCTTTGCGTCTTGTTGATGGAGTTTTCGTTGGTGATTGGGATGAATTGCGGCCGCACCCATAGCATCAATGTTCTAAAAGGCACTATGCGATTGTTAGGCGGTGGGTAACAACCTAGCACCTACGTGGTAGGCGGGTGCCTAGGCGACGCCTAGGTGGACATAGAACAAACATGACTATTTCTTTATATTTTTTTGGTGGGCTATTTCTTTATATTTTAACATGTAGCACGTGTCAATGATTCATATAATGTAATAATAATTCATAATATTACTCATAAACCCAAATTTATGGTGCTTAACTAACACTAAATTAAATAAATGCAAAAGTACACATCCGACTGGTGACTCTAAACCTCTTAAAATCCAAAACGATAGGTTCGACTCGAAAGCAAATACATCCCGACTTGAGAAGATAATAAAAACCATAAGTCGACTAATTACTTGCCTAGATGCTAAAGTTGAATAGTCTTCGAGTTAGATGGGCCTAGGAGGTGCCTAGGTGGGACTAGATGAGCCTTGGTGGGATCTAGACAGGACTAGGCTATTTCTAGGCGGATTTCCACCTATAGTCCTGCCTAGGATTCAAAATTCCTAGGTGCCCTCTCGCTTATTACCTAGGCGTCGCCTAGGATGAGAGTATGCGTGATTTTTATAACACTACATAGCATAGACCAAGAGGATGGCAAGACAACTATCCAAAAAATTTTCTTAGCTAATAAGGTTAACTTGTGGGAGCTCGAACTCAGATTTTTGATTGCGCAGACATCCGATTCCTTGATGACTAGTTGATTTATTCTTGCCCCGCTTCAAATCATCAAAGGCATTCTTTTATTGGAAGAGCAATGGATACTTATGGATGGCTATGTGGTGAATATATTTGAGGACTGCAGTGTTGCGCCGAATGTGTTGACTTTTTCCAGTTACACCGAAGAGGATGTTGAGGCCGTTTCTATGGAGTTAGCTATTGTACCTTCTGGGAATGTCCTTGATGTGCCCCGTACTGCTCTTACTTTTGCTTCTTTTGATGTTGTGGACTCAATGGTGCCTAGTTTTGTTTTTGAGGTGGTGGCACCTCCTATGATTTTATCGGATGTTCTTGCTTGTCCTCCGACGTCATGCTTCATTCTTGCTGCTGTGCCCCCGCTCCTCAACGACTCGATTCGAGGACGAATCGAAGCTAAGAGGGGGAGAATGATGCGGATCAAGATGAGCTTCTGTGGGTCGAACAATTACCTAGACCCAGGCGAGTTATCAAGATCGATTCGAGGGCTATTGGAGGAAGAGTATGTCCTCCTCAAGAGGAAGAAGAAGGCGCCACCATGGCTTGAAGAAAAGAAGACATTGAAGAGGCCGACGATTAGGCCAAAGAGATTTTAATAATTATTATTATTAGTTATTTCCATATTTAATAACTCCTATGTTAGTTGGAGCTATTTATGGAATGTCTTATTTTTAGTATTACTTAGTTAGGTCAAATAAGATAGTTAAGAGAGTCTATCCTTGTGCTTTATTAATTATCATCTTTTAAGATTTATCTAGTTAGGATTTTATTTATATTATTATATTATGATTAGGTCAGCCAAGTCTATCCTTTTGCAAGGGATATGGCTGGCCAACCCTAGAAGATATTAGGGTTTCTAGAGATTAGGATTCTATTTAAACGTTCTTTGTCATTCAATAAAAGGAGATTGAAATTATAATTGAAGAAACCTTTTGGCTAAAAGTTTCTTCGATTACCAATCCAAAACCTTTGCTTTCTTACATTCAAGTTCTTGTTCTTAGTTTCATTCATTCATCCAAACAAACATCCAAACCCAAGATCAAATACAAGTCCCAAATCCAGAAACAACCAGAATTCTGTTCTCTCGGTGAACAGTAGCCACGCCCGCGGCCTCTCTAGTGCTCGTTGCTGTTGTTTTGCAGCGTCGGATCTGTGAGGGTGGTTTTGTTTTCAGTGCTTTTAACCCATCAAATACTTCAATTACTTGTTCTTATTCATCAAGAAATCAAAGAATATTGCAAGATCAAGACATTCATAAGACGTTGTTCTTGATTCGAAGCCCACAGGCGAAGGATCGGGAATAACAACTATATCACGTGGACTACTTCATCACGTACCAATGGGGTAAGGTGTTGTACGAGGTGATGCACTGTACACTACAACAAAAAGCGTTATTAGCGACCAAAGTTTTAGTGACAAATTATCGTTCCTCGATAAATGTGGTTTTTAGCGACGAACATAACCACTCCTCATAAAATGGCACGAGAACATTTAGCGAGGAACATATATTCCTTGCTACAAACGACAATTAGCGACAAAGTTTTCGGTTCATCGCTAATTGTTACCATACCGTAGTCGTCTAAAGTGTAATAGTAATTGCGACAAATTTGAATTTTTTATTGAGGAATATTTTCATCGCTAAAAATACATTTATCGAGGAAATTTCAATTTTGTCCTTAAATATTTGGCGGGAATTATGCAAACCTCACCAAATTTATTAGCGATAAATATTTGAATTTCTCGCTAAAAGTATGCGTTTCTAGAGAAAATAATTTGTCACTAAAAATATCAATTAGTGAGGACAATCAATTTTCGTTGCTATTTGTTTGTGTTAAAATTGAGAAAATGCTCCAAATTTAATTGCGAGAAAAGTTAAAATTCCTCACTAAAATTTTATATTTTACGAGGAAGATTTTTCTCCTTGAAACAATCATTCGGCAAGGAATATCAATTTCGTCACTAGTGGTATGGAGAAAACTATAACACAAATACATAATTGTAAGGTGACAAAAATATATTTTCATCGCAAAAAGTACATGTTTGATGATGAACGATTTCATCGTTGAAAAACTACATACCGAGAAAGTATTAATTTAATTGTTAGTAGTATGTGGAAAAACTATCTCCCAAGCATAAAATTCTAAGGTTACAAAAGTATAAAATCATCGCAAAAAAATACATGTTTTGTGTATTAATATGAGCGAAAATAATAATAAAAAATCAAAGGCGACGAAAGTATACATTCCTTGGTGTTTTTGCTACTTTGTTTAGGTAGAAAGTTGTCCATTAATTTGCTGAAGGAATGATAAGTTCATCTAAGTTAATATATGCCTATGCGGGATTTGAACCCGCATGTTTGTGCATGAGCACATCACTCTACCAGTTGAGTTAATAGGCATAAAAATTACTAGAGAAAAAACATTGCATAAAAGTATACTGGGACACAGTGAAGTGGTGTTTACACATAAGAGATCATATTCACAAAATTTTCAAGGCCTTTTTCACACATTACATTGACATTACACCTCCCACCCCTTGTTAAAAAAACTTGAAAGAATGGAGTATTGCCTTTTTGTGTAAGCTGCTATGGAACATTTTGAGGAAAAAAGATACACTCTGGATTAGATGGATTCACCACCATTATTTATGTGACTATACTGCCTGGAATTGGTATGTGCATAAAGATAATGACTCCCCTGTTATCAAAAAAATCCTTGTCGCAAGGAACTTAATTTTGAACATGATAGGTTCACCAACGGAAACTAAAAACATCTTGACAAAATGGAGTGTCAATGGAGAAATGAACCTAACCAAGGCTTGTGTGATATATCTGGACAGCAAGAAACAGCGGACAGCACCATAGATTCAGAACAAACCAAGGTGAATATTGCATCTGCCCAAACAAAGGACGCCTACCATAGATTCAGAACATGACTGAGCAGCACCACCAATGGTGGATATTGAAGCCAAAAAGGCCTTGGAACAGCCCATAAACAACCCCCAAACAACAACAGTAGCAGTAGCCCCAAAAACAGCCCCAAACCAACAGCTAAAACAGCCAAATATCACTGAATTACAGTTGAAATAATACAATAGGGAGAAAGTAATGAAAAATAAGATTACAGCTGAAATAATGGATTCACAAGGACCTTTTTAAAGGATGGCCACCAACACCCTTCTCTTGTTTTCAGCTGGCAATGCAGCTAAGAAAGATTAGGTGCCAAAGACACACCTTGAGGTTAGGTGGGCAAGAAATAAGACAACAAAAGGAGAAAAGGAGGAGGAAAATATGGGCCCTGAAGAGCTGGGGCAGAATGGAAAGGGGTTGTTGTACAGCAGAAAATCAAAATATAATGTATGAGCTTCCAAAACCTTGAGAATGAACAACACATTTATTAATAGAATTACCTTGACACAAAAACATTGATAGTAAAATTTACATACCTTAAATCAATATCCAATGTAACTGCTTTAGAGTCTTTAGCCTCAACGGATAAAAAAAGAGTCTTTAGCATCAGGCTTACAATTTTTCCAGAATGACACCTCAATATCATCTTCTGTATCTAGTATCCACTATGAAACAGAATGTTATGTGTTTCAGCCTGTATAACAATCAAGAAATGATTTACCACTCACAACACAACCAAGATTTCTAGTCCACTGAGGTGAGCAAGTAATTATCGAACTTATCTAGTTCAAAAGTTTTCTTTACTGATTTTAGAAAGAACTATAGATTCATCTAAAACCCTTACAAGTGAATGCACTAATTACCAAGTATTCAATGCACAAACTACATAAGACCATTCAAAACACCAATTTGCAAGTGAAAAAAAGGAAATAGTGTACACAGAGAACTGAACACAAATTCCATTTTTCAATCATGTGAATCAGTTGACGAGAAAACAAATTGAATTACCCTCTATCATCTTATGGATTTATCACATCAAGAATGTTATGAATCAATACAAAGTTCCGAAGGGACCAACGAGGAAAAGAACTAGCTAGTTGCTGCCTTTGAAAAATGAACACCCACTTTCACTTGGGTATAATCAACAATCTCCATGAATTAGGCACCAACCGATAAAGGGAAAAGAACTAGCTAGTTTCTGCCTTTGAAAAATGAACACACACTTTCACTTAGATATAATCAACAATCTCCATGAATTAGGCACCAACAGATAAAAGGAAAAGAACTAGCTAGTTATTTCATATGAAAAATAATCATTTATCCTAATACACTTTCACTTGGTATCCAAGTCAGACACAATCACATTGGGGGCAGTCTCAATGTTCTTCCTTTCCCCTCCCCTTGTTCACCGTTGTAATAAGTTTAGGGAGGCACACACACTTTGTTGCTGCATTCTCTTTAGCTTTCCTGTTCGAACATTGCTCGGCTAATTATCCACTTATCACTACTATTCGAGCTAACGCACTAATGGCCAACCACGCTCAACTAGATTAACTTTGTTTGGCACATACCATTAATCAAATGCATAAATAATGTCACACTGTCACCTAGACATTTCAACAAACACTTTAGGCGCACCAAACAAATGCCAAAGTATACAATTGCAACAGTATCACACCATCTATCAAGTACCTTAATAATGCTCCTGAGGTGCTTGACGAGCTTGAAATCCCGTGTGAGCACATTGTAGTGATTTGCAATTAAAAAATAACCATCTTCTGTAAGATCAAAACACATTTTTTTAACTGTAGTTCAAAATTGAAAGTAAGTGGGGGGATATATCATCATTCCATTTTTTTAGCATCTATACCTCTCTGGATTAGAACTCGAGGCCGGCTGTGATAGCGAATCAAGCATGGCTGCTCATGGCCAACGCCGCAGAACGGCAGAAGGAGGAGATGCGAAGGCCGATAATAAAACAAAAAAAATCTACATCTATCTATATTACAACATAGCCTTATTACGCGTATTTTCTCGGTTTTTTAATAAATTATATTTCACCATAAAACATTGAAGAAATTTTAAATGATGAATTTAATTTATTTGAATTTTGTTACTTGTTTACAAAAGTTTATAAAAAGTTCATAATTTTCTAAAAAAAACATACACGTTATAAAATAAAGATGCATGTTTCAAACTATTTATTTCATCTAAGATACAAAAATTTTGTCAATATATTTAATTAGTATGACCATGTAATATATTGATAAAGTTATTATCTTCTAAAAATATGTTCATATATAGGAAAAATAAGTAAAATCTTATCTTATATAATAGTCTTTAAAATGAGTTAATATCTTCTAAAAATATATCCATATCTAATCAAATTGGGTCAATTTTTATCTTATGTATATATAGATATATTGATTAAATAGAGTTAGCATAAAAATTTATCTTATGCATACATTTTAAAATTAGTTAATATCTTCTAAAAATATATCCATATCTAATTAAATTGAGTCAAATTTTATCTTATGCATATATACATATATTGATTAAATAGATTTAGAATAAAATTTTATCTTATAATTTTATCTTATTCATATATAGATATATTGATTAAATAGAGTTAGATAAAATTTTATCTTATGCATATATTGATTATTTCAAAAATTTGTGATTGATTTATACGACTACGATCAAGGAGAAGCCGTCATGTGTCTCAGATGACTTCTCCGTTATTATATATACTAGTTCAGTACCCGCACTGTGTGCAGTTTTTTTAATTTAAATAAATTTAATAATAAAACCCGTTTATTCAATTAATTAATTTCTTTCAGACTTCTGATTTCTCAAATTTGAATGAATTTATACTTAATTAGTATAAAAGCTAATTTCTCCTTACTCCTTAATCCTTGCTAGTTAGTGCATATTAGTGGAAACAACATATGAAAAACTATAATTTCTCAAATCTGAATGAATTTATATACTTTATTGACAATATATGAAACAACATGTGAAAAACTAATAAATATTAATGGAAACAACAAAATAACATAGCTTGTAACCAATTAGCACATTATTTCGAACAGCTTACAAAGGAAATTGTAAACAAAGTCGTGAATAGCCTGCAATAACAACACCAAAAAGAAGGGAAAAGACGTCAACGTTTGTGAAATAACATTAACAATCTAAACTATATATAGGTCAAAATCTAAAAATCTATCCATAACTATATATGTATAAAATTCAAAAATATATCTCATAAATATATCAATACCTTTAAGATATATAGGAAAATTTTATTTCTTATTAAATTCCATAACTTGATAACTTTTACACGGCTAAGTATTATTTTTTCAATTTACCCAAAACCTTTTATCTTCTTCATGTTGATAAGTTATTGATAAATTTATTTAATTATTATGATCATACTAAGTATTATTTGAATTTCGTCAAAAGTTTTTATCTTCTAAAAATATTTTCATATTGATGAAGTTATTGATAAATTTATTTAATTAGTATGTCCATGTGATATACTGTATTGATAAAGTCATTATCTTCTAAAAATATGTTCATATATAGTGAAAATGGTAAAATCTTATCTTATATAATAGTCGTTAAAATTAGTTAATACGGAGTATCTTCTAAAAATATATCCATATCTAATCAAATTGGGTCAAATTTAATCTTATGCATATATAGATATATTGATTAAATAGAGTTAGAATAAACATTTATCTTATGCATATATTTTAAAATTAGTCAATATCTTCCAAAAATATATCCATATTTAATCAAATTGGGTCAAATTTTATCTTAGGCATATATAGATATATTCATTAAATAGAGTAAGAATAAAATTTTATCTTATGCATATATTGATTAATTAAAAAATTTGTAATTGGTGCATACGACTACGATTAAGGAGAAGTCGCCATGTGTCTTAGGCGACTTCTCCTTTATTATATATAATTGATGATATATATAACAGATTTGCTTGTTATGGTTTGTTTTTATATTTTTATTTTATCTCATTTACATAATCTTACGATCCTAGGATTCGGATCCGATCCTATGGCCTTGCCTCAATTCAATCATAAAATCTCGATCCTAGTAACCTTGATGGGTTTAAAGTTTCAGTTGGTATATACCCAAATAGTTCAGTATCCGCACTGTGTGCGGTTTTTTAGTTTAAATAAATTTGATACTAAATCCCGTTTATTCAATTAATTAATTTCTTCCATACTTCTGATTTCTCAAATCTGAATGAATTTATACTTTATTGCAGTAGTATAAAAACTAATTTCTCCTTACTTCTTACTCTTTGCTAATATATATTAGTGGAAACAGCATATGAAAAGCTGATTTATCAAATCTGAATGAATTTATACTTTATCGATAAATGAAACAACATATGAAAATCTTACCAAGGAGATCGTAAACAAAGTCGTAAATAACCTGCAATAACAACACCAAAAGGAAGGAATAACATTAACAATCTAAACTATATATAGGTCAAAATCTAAAAATCTATCCATAATTATATATGTATAAAACCCAAAAATATATCACATAAATATATCAATACCTTCAAGATAGGAAAATTTTATTACTTTATCCGCAAACGCGATATATCTTTCATAAAAAAATGTGATTAAACTCTTCCAAAATTATATCCATATATAAAATAATTGGAGAAAATATATTAACAAAAAATAAATTCCATTAGTTGATAACCTTTACACGGCTAAGTATTATTTCGATTCACCCAAAATATTTTATCTTCTTCATACTGATAAAGTTATTTAATCAATATGACCATGCTAAGTATTATTTCAATTTCGTCAAAAAATTTTATCTTCTAAAAATATGTTCATATATTGATGAAGTTATTGATAAATTTATTTTATTAGTATGACCATGTATTATATTGATAAAATTATTATCTTCTAAAAATATGTTCATATATAGCGAAAATAGGTAAAATCTTATCTTATATAATAGTCTATAAAATTAGTTAATATCTTCTAAAAATATATCCATATCTAATCAAATTGAGTCAAATTTTATCTTATGCATATATAGATATACGAAGTATTGATTAAATAGCGTTAGAATAAAATTTATCTTATGCATATATTTTAAAATTAGTTAATATCTTCTAAAACTATATCCATATCTAATCAAATTGGGTCAAATTTTATCTTATGCATGTATAGATATATTGATTAAATAGAGTTAGAATAAAATTTTATCTTATGCATATATAGATATATTGATTAAATAGAGTTATGATAAAATTTTATCTTATGCATATATTGATTATTTCAAAAAAATGTGATTGGGTCATACGACTACGAACCGCCATGTGTCTCAGCCAACTTCTCCTTTATTATATATAATAATAATAGATAGATAGATTTTAACCATACAATAAATAAAATCTCAATATAAATAAAAAAGTGAACAATTATTCCATAATAGTAGATAGATCTATTGATAGTCATTTCTCTAATTCCGCCATTATAATTTCATTTTATTATATGTATTGTCATATTTTTAATAGATTTTTACATATAATGATATTATGTTAACATATTTATCAATTACATTTATCCACAAATATTACAATATATTTGTGTTAAAATTTTCTTTAATAATAAATTATAAAAAAAGTCAAAATAAAATATTAATAACCAAAACGTCAAAATAAAATAATATATTACATTAATCAATAATATAACATAGAATATTATTATTTACAAATTTTATATAACTAGGAATACAGTAGTACACATACAGATGAATTTACGTTTGTATATATCCCAATCTATGATTTGTATATAACATAAATTGAAATAATTCAACAAAAAGACTTTTCGAAAATTCAATGTTTCAAAAAGATTTGGTGTGAAAGGGCGGTAATTATTTTTTATTCTACCGCCTAAACAGAGTCAGCACACCCTAATATATGAATGCTTTCCCAAAAAGCCCAAACGGCCAAACCCACGCTCACAAACCCTATTCCCCAAATTGCAACTGTGACACGATGATGATGGACTGCTGGTAATCGATACGTCTCTCAACCATAGCCAGTGATCCAAAGCTTCTCACTGAGATTGAGATCGCGATTGTTGGATGTTGTTGGCCTGCAGTTATCGCGAATGTTGAATGTTGGATGTTGATGGCTGTTTGAGGGCTCCTCCTCCTGTCATAGAACGGAGCTTTAATCGCCACCCATTGATATCGGCAATACTCACACAGATTTGGGGGACTCAAGGCTTGTGCAGATGGAAAAGAGAACGAGGGAAGGATAAGAGATCCAGGCTCTAAAAAATTCAAAGCGACACGAAGAAACCCCAACTCGGGAAGCCTCCATTAGGTACGCTCTAGTTTTTTTTTTCAGCCCCAAACCCCAAATTCAGAATTTCTGTTGCTTCTCCTTCCAATTGGGTGTTTGAATTTAACTGAACCCTATTTGGGTTTTGGGCAGGTTGTCGACATTTGGGACAAAGGAGCAACTTAAGCTTCAATTCTTTAAGGTTGTGTCTGAGAACGTTGGTAAGCAACTTCACGTTTTTTTTATTAGGTTTTTCTGAAACCCAAATTCAGACCTTCTCATATTTTTTCATTAGGTTGATAATGCCAGCAAGCATGGAATTCTTCTACACATGCTCCAAATTTTGATTGACCTTGACCTTGTCATATCCAAGTCATACATTTGCTTGGATGATGGATGGTTTATGGATGATCGGTAACGACCCCTCCAATCTAAGTAGAATATATTATTGTCTTGATTTAATCTATTTTATTTTAGCTCTTCTGAATTGTAGAGGTGTTTGAAACTAGTGCCTCCTTTTGTTTGCTTAACCATGTTGGTTTTTTGTCTGCTTGGATGAAAATGCAGTGTTCCGTGTGACCGACCGAAGTGGCAACAAGATCACTGACAAACATATTATCATCTGCACTGAACATTTAATCTCTCTCTCTCTCACTGTTTGGATCTCAAAAGTACTAATTTCAACATCATATAACTAAAGTAGATGGTTGCCGACTTCCAGCCTCTCTAAATGAGAAAACATAAAACTAAGGATGCACACTTTATGCTTGGTTAAATACATTTCGATGTTTCAAATGATATTAGTGCATTGACCCATCTGATTGTTAATAACCATTTGAATTAATGTCAATTATGGGAAGATTGAGTATTTAATTTGCTCAATGTAATCTCTTTTTTATACCTTGCTCCACCTAGCAGCGGATATTCTACACTGTCTTTTGCTTAATAAAGCAATTTTTTTTTAATTCTGCTGTCCTTGGATCTGTACAAAATTTTCAGGCTTTATGTGCAACTAGAGGGAAACTGAAAGATGGCCCAGAAACTTGCTCGGGGAGAGGTTTGAGGCCATCACAAATCTCCCCAACGGGCATAGCCTTCGAGATTACAATTGTCGATACACCAGGACTACTATCAGTTACCACTGGTATGCTTGTTTGACTAGGATGCCATGTCACAAGAGCAGTTGCCTGGATCCATAATGCAAGGGCAGCAGTTGAGTGTAAGGTTTATAACTCCGAACAGCCGGTGAGCTGCACACAAATCGGCGAGGTCTTTAAGAAGAACCAAGAGCTTGAACATACAATTCAAGCTCGGAGTCGAGAGATAAATGTTCTAAATGAAAACGCTGCTAAATTTGAAGAATTCATGGCCCAATTCAAGGACCAAATGCTTGATATTTAGTATATTTTATTATAGAACTTGTAGTTAGTAAGATTGTGTGATCTGAAATTTGGGCGGAAAGTAATTTCATCCCAAAAAATATATTTCCTATAACGATAACTTGATATGGTCATTGATAATTGCATTTAGCGAGGAAACTTTTTTGTCACTTATATTTCATCGCTAAAAAGATTCTTATAATGACATAACTAAAATAATATCTACAATGACGGATCCAACCTCCTCGTGATAACATGCTTTTGGTAACAAACAATTTCCTCGCCAAATAATATATTAGCGATGAATTTTATGTTATCGCTAAATATGCTTAGCGATTATTATCGATTCCATCAAATTTTTTGCCGATGAAATTATTATGTTTTTTAGTGACGAAAATATAAGTCGCGAAATAATATCGGTCCAACTTGATATCATCATTAACGAGGAAATATACTATTTGGCGAGGAATTACATTTTATCGCCAAGTGTATTCAACGACTATTGTGAAATCCTTTGGTTTATTTGGCGACGAATATAATTACCTTTTACGATTAATTTAATAGTCGCTAAAGATCTATAGCGACAAATATTGACTTCATCGCCAAATGTTCTTTTTGCGACGATTTCATTTTTCCACGTTAGACTCTTTTGTGAGGAGCTTTCAATGACCATATAAAAAGGAAGCATATTTCCTCACTAAATAGCTTTAGCGACGAAATATCAATTTTCAGCGAGGAAATATTTCCTCGCAAATAGTGACTTTTGTTGTAGTGGTAGCATCGTGGGGGCCATTAAGCGAGGGATTGCCAACGAGATTAACTCGATTGTGCCTAGACCCGAATACACCTTGTACAACTTCCTTCTTGCTTTCTAAGTAAGGACAACGACATATTCAAAGGCTTTCGTTTATATGTGGTTTCATCATGTGTCAATGTTTATCAAGTATTAATGGTTTCTTATGAACATGTTGTGTGTAGATATGGATGTATGAAGTGGTCCTTGGTATCATTGTGTAGCTCACAATGAAGGTATCCTACTCAACCTATCACCGTTGCCTAAGGTGGGAGGTTCAACTATAACCTTTCATACACCCAACGTGGACAACGAGGATGGGATAAAGCTTGATGGTGCAAGGGGAATCCTCATGTCACAAAGAGAGGTCATTCCTCAGCCAGTGCTACTATGCACATGAGACCCTTGTTAACTTCTTTAAATAGACCATATGGGAGGCTGAAGCTACACAAACTACAATAGGAACCACTCAGAGAAAATGATAGGCCCACCCTCATGGTGGACAAAGAGTTAGGGACAGTCAACAAATGGATGATAGATTGATGGCTAAGCTTGAGTATATTGTCACGGGCCTATCTAGACTAGAGGATGTGGTGGAAGAGATTGTTGACGTTACATTCAATGAAGCAAGAATGTCAGTTCATGGGAATTGAGAGTACATTTAGGGAGGATGTTGAGGAGATTCCAATAAGGAAAAGAAGCCACTAGAGTCGGAAGGTTGAGGAAAATATGTTAAAGGAAGCCGTTCAACGACACCTTGACGACGATGCGATGTCCATGGATAGCAATAAATCAAGGGAGGTAGAGGAGCGGACTATTAAAGTCAGAGAATACACTGAGGGTGATGTAACCATGAAGGGAGAAGAGAAGGTTCTCTATAATGCAGCCAACTCCAAGGTAAGTTTAATTTCTCCACATTTTGAATTACATAACCTACGTGAAACTATATACTAGTGACATGGATAGCATTGCATGTGACAGGTTCAGAGTTTTAGTTGACATTGAATTTTCTTTTGTAGGGGGTGAAGGGAAGTGACGTACAACGTGAACAAAATGATCGAACAACCTCCATTGTGGATGAATCGACTAAAGACAAGGAACTAGCTACTGACCAGGGTGAAATGGAGGGTGAGGATTAGTCAACTAAACATGGGGCCGACAAGCTCCCTTTCATCTCTTATCATTGTCACGATATGACATGAACTTTTCTACTAGTGATATGGAGGAATGCTTAAGTGATAAAACGAATAACATTACTGACATTAAAATGTTCACCTTTCTTATACAGGAATCCAAAGAATTTGACGCAACAAAGGTTAGGGATACAAGGAGGCATAAGAATTCAATGAGGCCACCCTGCACTTTAGAGGGCCATGAAACAATTCAAGTGATAATTAAGCTATGACTATTGATAAGGAAGAATCAGGTTGCAACCTTGGATGCAATTGATATTGGGCTTATCACTAGTGCATACAAGGAGGCGTTCACTACATGTAGGACAAGGTACACACAAAATTTGAAGGAATTTGTAGAATTAAGCTTTATTTATGGGAATACTCGCTCATTGAGGGTCCTATGTTCATTGTTCACTTTAATATGCTTGCATAATCTGAAAGAGTAGTGGTACTGCGGTTGTCAAAGCATTGGACTCGACATAGATGAATAACAGATTACAAGGTATGCATCGACTTACAAGGGAATATGTATTTGTGACAAGGATATATATGTGGGTGACAATGGTCTCATACCTGATAGAGATGAGGGATGGCCCTACTCCACACCTCGTAGCTAATAAAAGCATACTTTAATTGCTTATTGGTATCTCTCTCTATCATTGTGTAGGTTTTGTGTTAGCCTGCTCAAGCATGTAAAAATACGAGTATATCTACCAACAGATTTTATCGTCAGTACCGTGTAACGTATCTATTGACTTCAGTCTTGCCATATGAGCCTTCGAATAGTTGTAGCTAAGACCCAACTGGAACTTCATTAAAGCTTGGATTTGCTCCAGCTGTAGATTTTTTTAAGTTCTTATAATATTGAGAATCGAGATAGACATCAATATCATGAGAATTATTGAAGGTGAAATGTGTACCAATCCTAAGAAATTGGTAGACAATGAGAAGACTTGGAGAACGTACATACATCAACACCAACCTCTGTCCTAACAAGGAGGGGTGGATCCATAAATTTTTCCGGAGTGGGCACAATTTTTTATGTATAATTTTTATATTATTTTTATAAGAAATAATTTTAAAAAATATATCTGAAGAGAACATCTTAAACTTTTAAGAAAAATTATTACTGTTTAACTATGAAATACCAAATAAATTGTAAGAATTTTAAATAACGGAAAATGGATCGAGAAAAAAATAAATGAATATATGTGCCTAGTTGGATTTGAATAAGGGTTAAGTTGAAGAATATTTAAAATGAGGTGGGCTCCATTAACCCATTAAAATACTTGTATTTTACCTTTCAATTTTTTTATATAACACTTATATCCTTATAGTTTTTTTCACGGGTCGTGGTGACGATGGCCCGGCGTCGCCCACCCTTGGATCCGACATTGCTAATAAGTTGTAGGTAGCCTGACGACAATGGTGATAGATGACGTTGATGGCATATATATGTACTTAGATGCCCTGTACATCCACTTACAATTGGTGTTGACACACACCACGATGTATAGCAATTTTGTCTACCTCTTCGATCACTGATGTCGTTTGTAGCCCACCTAAGGTGAATCCAAACCTTCTCCTTGGACCTAAAAACACAACTCTCTCAATTATCTATTATGTTGTGTCAGGGTTCCTTAACTTTTGTAGTAATCTTTTCGATCACCACCTAAACCCCTCCATCACCATACACTCCCTTTTAGGCCTCGCTTACTCCCATTCCACTTCTATTACAACTACTCTGATGCAACACCCCAAGAGAGTGACTTCGTCGAGCCACTTATGTGCATCATTGTCGTGGATCCCCCATCATCGACTTTCTCTCTCTTGTCACACTACATAACCTTTCTAGTTTCGGGAATATAGATGGTCTCTCCAACATCTAACGTTTGTGCATCTTTCATGCCAACTTTAGTGGTTACCATGTCATACCTTTGTCTTCCTTGTCATACATGAGCTTCTTTTTATCTGACAAGAACCTAATCTTCCCCTCCATTTATATTGTTTTTTTACGTAGGCAAATAATAGAATGCCCCGGCAATGCAGGGTACATTCTTGATCATCCTTACACATGATGTTAACAAGATACCCATGTAAGAGGAGAATTGACAAATTACAGATCTCTCTCGTCTTAACAATATAATCAGCTGCTGCATTTGACTCTCTGAAGCAATGCCGTAATTCAATTTTTTCAAAACTTCCTTTCAAAAGATTGATCTTCTAAATGGTTCTGCAGATTTCCCAATCGATCCTAGAGTGGTCATTTATCGCATCTACGATTGTCACCTTCAATGATCACCTTTGTTAGTCTTTTGTCAATGGCTTGCTGCACTCCTAAGCAGAAGGCATCCGCTTTTGTTTGAAGAATAGATCTTTTTCTTCCATTCTGGTGGAAAATGTCGATCACCAGGCTCAAACTGTTCCTAATGATGCCCCCAACATGAAACTCATTAGGGGCCCTAACTGAGCCATCTACATTTACTTTGTAGATGACATTTGGTGGTTCAGTCCACCTAGAGGTTTTTCATTTTTCTTTGTTACGGGTTTTTACTTCCTTCTCTCTAGTTTGGTTCCAGTCCAAGATGTTCTGGTGTATACGGTGAGCCATACAATTATATGAGTCTCCCTTGTGGTTGCTAAAGATGATTTTGTATCTCAATTCCCAAATAGTGTGTCATATGAAACATAGCTCTTCAAAGTGAGAATTGTTGTGTTTAATGGAGATGAGGTCTTCTTGAATTGACTGCTCTGCTTTTATATTACACTACAAAAAATAAACAAATTAGCCACGCACTGTAGCAACGGCAAGGGTTTTCCGTCGCTATTGAGTAGATTTTGGCTATAACATAGCAACGGATCATATGCCGTTGCTGAAATTTACCACGGCAACGGTAATCCCGTTGCTAAATTGATTGTAGCCAGCGAAGCCAGTACAATCTTTGCAACGGCAGGACCCTTCCGTGGCAAACAAGGAAGCGGAGCCCCAAAAATTGCCACCGCCTGGTAGCTAAAAACCCAACTTAAAAATAAAAAGAAAAAAATATTAAATTTTACTTTAAACGCGTATAGGTATCCAAAATCCCTAATTTCAATTTCAGCCTCCCGCGACCTCCGCCATCTTCTCCCTCCTTCGCCAGTTCCATACTTCCATCCTCTCTCCAGATCTAAGCTCGCCGAAGCTAAGCCTTCCCAACACCGGTGATGGGGATGTCACCTTTACTTGTGCTCGTCCCTTGTGCTCGTTGATGTGGTCGTTCCTTGGGCTTGTTCGCTGTGCTCATTCCCTGTGTTTGCGGTCTTCTCCACACCACCCAGGCGCTTGTTGTGTTTGCTCGTTCACCTAAAGTCGATACTCATCCCCAACAAGCTCTCCAACATCCATTATTAGGTAATTTCTTGAAACCCCTTTAGGGTGCTTGATTTTTCTGAAAAGAGGACTTCTAGGGTTTGCTGAAATTTGTTCTAAATTTTAATTCCTGTTTATTTTCTTCAACGTTGTTAGGAAATGGAGTAAAGGAGAAGACGAGTTTTTATGTGAAAAAAGCCTAATTTATTCTAAAAAATACATGTGGAAATGTTCATAGCTGTGCAAACAAGGCCGAATATTGGATGGTGAGATGCTCCTCTTTCTTCTTTAGGGTCATGAATTCGTTTTGTTTCTTGTTTTGCTCCCTTTTTGGAGCTCTTTTTATTTTATTTTATTGCAAAATATACTTTGTAAAGGTTATGGAGCCTTTTTTTTTATGGAGAACAACATGTCTTTTGATTTCCTTTTCTAAATCTGAGTGTTGGATGGTGATATGTTCCGTTCAGGTCATGAATTCGTTTTGTTACTTATTTATGATGTGATTACATTGAGGAATTTATCTGACCTTACTAGAACAAGATTAACCTGCCAAACCCATAAGATTCAAATGACATGGTGATGTGTTTAAATTTATCTTGTTGATACCTTTATACTTCATTGAATGGATAGGCCTTGAGTTAAATTTTGATCTTGTGACCGTAGCTACTAAATGTTTTAAACCCATTGAAATCACTTACATCATCTTTAAGATCCAAATCACTTGTCTCTTCCTTTTCACTTGGAGAAATTGCTTGATTGTTATAAATGATGTCATAACAAAGTATGTGACTCTTGACTATGGCCTTTTGCTAAATCTTAAAGGAAATTTTTTGACTTGTTGCAAGTGCTTGAATAAATGCTTCGTCATGCAAATGGATTGATCTTATGAATAGAAGAATAAAACATAGGAACCTGGATAGGGGGATGGCATCAGATGTCTCCACTTTTCATCACTTTTCATCACTTTTCATAATAATTAAGTGGGGGCATCAGATGCCTCCACTTTTCTTCAATAAGCTCAAACCTTCATGTATTAATTCACCGTGGATGCATGTGAGCCTGTGAGGTAGATAGATTGTATTCCATTTCCATAGAGTTACCAAAAATTACTCTACCTAGAGTTTCCAAAATCTCAACCATCAATTTAAAGTCCATCCCATTTTTTCTGTTTTTTTTTCATGAGAGAATTGTCAAAATCTACCGATAGAGTTGTCCAGTAACTCCATGGGAGCAACACCAAAATGTTGCATATCTACTATGTAATGACTTTCGCAAGGAATAATGTTTATGATTTTGTATCGTTCTTGTATCGAAATTCACACAATAAGTCATCATTTGTAGGGATTTTATACCTTTCACTAGTAATCTAAGACTTAAATAGGATAAAGAAACCAATTAAGTGAAAGAACTCATTCTTGATATTGGATAATACATTGTACATTTTCATCTTGTTTGCTAAAACAGGATAATTAAGCTAGATTTACCTTATATCCCCTCCTCTTCTTACATACTTCATACTATAGACATCTAGCTAACCAAGTACCAACTATTTGTTAGATTATCCTCACATTTGAGCCATCTGATAAGAGAAATAAAAATAATCAAACAATTGCATCGATCTGTAATTTGGTTAAAAAAGTGATGAGTGTTTAACAGAAAATATCATGAAAGTTTATGTGTTTCATTGATTTTTAGAATTTTATGCAAAGATAAAGTTAATATCCCTTTGGGGACATTGAATGTGCTTAAGAATTTAAGAGCTTTGAATTACTAATGTTTTGATTTTTAATTACTTAGTAGGTGTTGATTATACAGTGGTCTGTAACCAATTTCTCAACAAGAAGTAATTCGATGGCACTAGTAGGTGTTGATTATACAGTGGGTTGTTATGCTCTTGAAAGAGGCAAGTGATGCTTTACAACTAGCAAGCACATTCTTTCTATTTATGCTTCTGTTGAGTAGTAGTAGTAGTAGTAGTAGATAATTTCACATCTGTTGCTTCCCCTGACTTGCAGCCATATATACTCGCACCTAACTTTTCCTTGCTCTTAGAATTTCCTAGCTGCTCAAATAATTTTTCAGATTTATTGCAAGGTGTTTATTTACTTCCTAGCTTGCATCCCTTGATATTGATACCAAAGAACCACACTCAGTTCATAGTATTTCTTTCCAGTTTCTGTTGCTTTTTATTCGATCAAAGCTATCTGATTGTAGTGCCAAATCTAGATGATATGTATTTAGGAAAACTAGCTGCCACAACCACCTTTGTGTCTCAATTCTTGTTTTCGTTCAATTGGGTATATATCCACTAAGACCTTTGTGTTTCAATTGTGGTTATTGTAGAAGGAATACAACGACCTCTTAAGTATGGAACCCGAGGATCAGCGAGAACTTGTAGAAGTGAAGGACAAGATATTCCATCAAATTGTTGGAGATGATGGTCATGGGTATTGTCGGACTTATGGCTCCAACGCCCCTCCTCGACTGGTGTATCCAGGATCATCAACCACCTCTATTAGCAATGCGACAATGTTCCAACAGCTCGCCAATAAGTTAGCTGAGACTGCACAAAACTTTGACCGGAAACTCGAAGCTCTAAGAGATGAAATCATGTCGGCTTTAGGGACCACTGATAGGGTAACTGCTCATTCAGAAGTGCCAGTTAGTTTATGAATAGTTCTTATCATCCCCATTTCTATCATTATATATATATATATATATATATATTGCATCCATAGATCCTTATAATGTTGGCTTATACCATGTTGAATCAAATATAGGTTTGTTAGCATCCCCACTCTTTTATAGACAACAAGTGTTCATCTACTATTATGTGTTAGCATTTTGAAGTCTTGAACAACTTCTTTCGAAACTTATCCTACTTTTATATTTTTTTCTATTGTAGACAACAAGTGTTCAGCTCAAGGAGTCTATAGGAGATGAAGCTCTTACCGTATCTCCTGATGATGATGATCATCATGATGGGGCAGCCACATCAGTGGAAGGAGATGACCAACAAGCTACTGAATGACACAGTCAAGGGCTCTACTAGGTATCGAAAACGTACATAAACTATATATGTAAAACAACTTGGTATGCTTTGTTTTGGCTTCATGTATCATTGCTGAGAAACTTGAACTTGGCATTGACAAGGTTAAACTATGCGAACGTAGGTTATGTGCTTTTGCTTTACTAGGTTAAAGTATGCGTATGTTATGTACTTTTGTGTGGCGCTTGGTTTATATGAAATTTATCTGGTCGGGAAAACAATCTTGTATGTAATATAGTAGCTTTGGATGACTATAGAAGTAGGAAACAGGAAAAAAATGCCAAAAGCTTGGCAATAGAGCTTGCCGTAGCAAAACTATGAAGAACAACCAGTCTTGTCTAGCCTCGGCAGCCAACCGTCGCAACTGTTAACAACCACAACCAAAACATTTTGCTCTGAATACTATTTAGCCACGACGGATAACCGTCGCAAACATGACGTCAAAAATTGGTGGGAAATTTTGTTCATTAGTGGCTGCTAGTTTTTAGCCACGGCTGGCACCCGTCGTAATTTTGGCGCCAAAAAAAGGTGGGAAATTTTGGTCCCTTGGCGCCGGAAATTTTTTTTGCCACGGCAACCTCCCGTCGCCCCATTTTCAGCTCTAGCAGAGCTACACATAGCCGTGGCTTAACCGTGGCTACGAAGCTAGCCATGGCTGTCGCCTTTGCCCCTTTCTTTTTGCCACCGCAGGTTTGGTTACGCCTGAGTTGCCGTGGCTACAGCCGTTGCTAGCTCATTTCTGCCACCGCAAATCCACTTTTTGCCACGGTATCTTGCCGTTGCTAATATGTTTTTTTTTGTAGTGTTAATGAAAAATTTGTCATTTAAGTATTTATAGTTTAATACAATGGTTTTGGAGACGACACCTTCACACAGCACACACTAAGCTGGCACCATGTTAAAGTGCTTATTAAGTCTCATCTTAGTTGGTAAGCCTTCCGTCAACATCCTCCAGATGAAATTTTGAATTTTGAGAGGTAAGTTGAACTTCTAGATCCAGTTGTGATTTATGGGATTTTGTGCAGTATGATTCAGATTTTGTGCTTTGATTTGGTCATGAATTCACCTTTCTTTATTAGCTTCCAAACTAATCTATCAGGTATGTTCCAATTTGGGATTGAAACTTCTAAAATGGTATTCACACATGAGGGGGGAACAACAATTCCTTAAAAGAGGAATATTCTATTGTTTATGAGCAGTAAATTAATTGGCCACCTTCATCTTAAGATCATTTATATTGTTATATTGAGACACATGAGCGAGTTGTATAAGTATAACATGAGTTGCTCATCATCGAAGCTAATTTTTCACATTTGACAAGAAAGGAAACAAGTGTTTATAGGATGTAATTCTTATCATATCATAATATAAACCATAAATTTGTCAATGTTTGAGGTTAATCTTAGATAATAGTAGGTTATATAGTTCCATAATTGATCGAAAAACACTTTTCAATTGTAAATGCTACACTTGGATATTTGAGCAATTTGTATAAGTATAGCACGAGCGACTCATCATCGAAATTAGTTTTTCACATTTGACAGGAAAGAAAATAGATATTGATAGGATGTAATTCTTACCATGTTAGGATATAATGTTGAAAAATCATTTTTTTATTAGATATGCTAAACGATTTTAAAAAATATTATCACATGTTTTGGGAAAAACTTTTTTGCTTAAGGTTGGCGATATGGAGGGAGGTTTGCCCACCTATTTTCCTTCTTTTTTTTGATAAGGTAAGAATTCGAGGGCCAGACAGGTCAGGCTCCTCGAGTGACCGACAAAGTCGGCAAACGGCAAACCGTCAATCATACAAAGAGAATAACAGAAGGTGCAAACTAGCTAGGCAGTAACAGACAAGCATTTCTGAATGACCTAGCAAACCTAAACCAAACACGTTGGGGACAACATAGACTATGAACCAAAGCCAAGCACCACAAAACAGCGACACCGCTAGCCAGCGGTACATCAGGAGATCCTGTGGGCAGTGTAGACGAACCTCCAAGGAAATTTCCGGATCACGGAGATGCCTCGATACACACCGCCTCGACCCCAGCCAGACCCGACTCCGAGACGCCAGAGCCCCAACTAAGAAAAGGATTACCAAGACCAACCAAAAGAGCAACCGAGAACCACCTAAGAACCAAGCACCTGAACACCCTTTCGCGATTTTATTGGAACTCTTTCGAGATTTAGATCAAGCCCTTTCGGGATTTAGTCACCCTCTCAAGTGGATTTGTCAATGAAAATAACTGTAATTTACTTCATGTTTTTTTATAAATATATATAAATAAACAAATAAATTTATATCAACGTAAGGGACAAGACGGGGACGCTGTACGACCGGAGGCGACGACAAAGGGAGAGGGACGTCGCCGCCGGAGGAAGGAAAGACAACCAGAGGATGTGGAAGAGGAGGGCTGTCGGAGGGCAGAAATGCAATGGTAAGGAATGCTCGGGTGGTTGGACGGAGACGGCCCGGCTGAAGGAACAACTGGGACCAAACGGCAAAGGCGCTCAATGGCCCAAGAAGAAGGTGGTGGTGAGCTGAGGGGTTGAATGCGACAAAGCCACCCCGCAAACCCCAACAGACAGGAAGGGGAGTAAAAGGAGGGCGAAAGCCGCCGGTGATGTCGACTGACGGTTGTGGTGGTCAGGGCGGGCAACAACAAGGGATAAAATGGAGATTGGCAGCGGTTTGGTGAAGGAGGAGAAGAAGAATCAGCTTGATTTTGCAACTCCCCCAAAAAACCAAGATCAGAGTGGGGAAATTGGAAACCAGAATTCGCCGGCGGTGAACGAGGACGACAGAGGAGGCATCGACGACCTATTTTCCTTCTATTTTTAAAAAATCTTATAGTAAAAAACTTTTTTCTTTCTATATTGGCATTTTTATCTCCTTTTATAATTTTCTTTTATCTTTTTAATTTTTTTCTTCAGTTTTTATTTTCGAAAATATTAAATTTTAATATATTTATTTTAATTAAAAAATTCTTAAAATCACAAAAATTTTATTTCAAATATACCGCATCTAAGTAAAATTTAGTAAAACTAAAGGTGGTTTTTATATTTTTTAAAGTAGGATATATATATATATATATATATATATATATATATATATATATATATATATATATATATATATATAGGTTGGATCCCGTGTAAGCAACCCTTACGGTGTAATTTGTGAGCAGAGAAATTATTCGCAGGTACCAAGCGATTATTCGTGTATAATAATGTAATTATTCGTATGTATGAACAAATGTAATTATTTGTAAGTAACAAAAGATTATTCATATGTATGTACATACGAATAATCACTTCGTACCTACGAATAATGTTACTGTTCACAAGTTACTTTTAATCTCATCCGTTTGATCTTCTTAATCCGACGCTCTAGATTTGCTCACAAATTACACAGTAACACTTGCTTACACAGGATCTATCCTCTCTCTCTCTTTCTATATATATATATATATATATATATATATATATAGGGTTGCGCTCCGGTGAAAACCAAAATTGCGGTAAAAACCTGTGAGGACCGGCTTTTTAGCCCGGTTCACTAGCTTTATAGCCCGGTTATGAATAGAACTGATCTATAAGGTCATATATTTTAGCCCGGTTCTGAATAAAACCGAGCTATAAAGTCACTATGTAATATTAAACACATAGGTTTTCATCACGGTTTTTATGTTTAACCGAGATATAAAGTTACGTGTTATTTTAAAACTGGAGTTTTTAACACGGTTTTTAGGTTGAACTGAGTTGTAAAGTCATTGTGTGATTGAGGTTTTAGACATAGGTTTCAAATAAACCAAGTTATAAAGTAGTTCTCACGATTTTTACCACAATATGAGGTTTTCACCGGAGTCAATCCCTATATATATATATATATATATATATATATATATATATATATATATATATATATATATATATATATATATATATGCAAATTAGGCTTTAAAAAATATCATTATGGTCCATAAAACTTAGCATATACTACGTATATATATATTCACCCGGACCAACATGACCATTGACCAGACAGGGGCTAATACATCATCCTCACTCAGTCACCTTGAAAAAAGAGAACACAAAAATCTCCTCTTCAAACCGCCAACCATGGCCATGGCTTTCAAGATGGTAATCTCTGATCTCCTGCTCAGTCCTTTCATGTTCCTAGTTAGATTCTCTCTCTTTTTTTAATGTATTTTAATTTGATTATCGAATCCGCACGTTACAGGCGACTTTGGGGATGAAGGTGACGGAGGAGTGTAAGAACTCATTCATGGAGATGAAGTGGAAGAAGGTCCACCGCTACATCGTCTTCAAGATCGACGCCGACGAGTCCCTGAGTGTCACTGTTGATAAGGTCGGTGGCCCCAGCGAAGGCTATGCGGACCTCGCAGCCTCCCTCCCCTCCGACGACTGCCGGTACGCCGTCTTCGACCTCGACTTCGTCACCGTCGACAAATGCCGCAAGAGCAAGATCTTCTTCATCGCCTGGTTCGTTTCTTCCTCACAATTTCAAAATTGAGCAATCCAATTCTACTCGGATCAACTCCGAATCTCTAATTGATATTGCAATCAATAGGGCGCCGATGGAATCGACAATAAGAGCGAAAATACTGTACGCGACGTCGAAGGATGGGCTGAGGAGAGCTCTGGAAGGGATCCATTACGAGTTGCAGGCCACCGATCCAACTGAGATGGGGTTTGATGTGATCATGAACCGTGCAAATTAGGCTGTGAAATCATAAGTTTTGTGAATTTTGAACTCTCTGTTTTGGATCGAATCGTAGGTTTGTAATGAGATCGATCTCTCTTGAGTAGCGATCGCCTTGTTAAGCTAATGCTTGCGTCCAGAGGCAGATCCAAACGGGGGCATGTGGGGGCACGTGCCCACACCCTCATCCAATTAACCCCATATATGTATTCTCCTCGTCGATAGCTTCGTTTTGATATATAATACGCATTAATTCGATATATGGGTAAAAATTTATGAATGTTTGAAAATTGAAGGTATATTGATCACTTTAAATGTCATTTATATAACCCACAATGCTTTTATATTTTATTTAGATTGACATTCCTATACTACTCCGTATAATTTATTTTGACATCCTTAAAATGAGAGATTATATTACGCATTTCGATAATTAGTAAGAAATTACGAAAGTTTAAATGAGAAAAAATTTCAGATTAATTTTCTACTTTGCAAGATATTAGTAATGTTTCTAAAAAGATGATCGAGGTAGGAATTCACAAAGCTCTTGATTTGGTATATCGTCTCATTGAGTTGGTTTTAGTGTTATCGGTTGCAAAAATTATAGTGGAAATAGTTTTATCCGCTATGAGTATTATCAAGTCATATTTGTGCAACAAGATAAGATAAGATTTTCTCTCTCAGTGTTTTGTCTGCTAGGTTGAAAAATATGATTTCAAGCTCACGCATTGATATGAGATCATCATTCAACATTTTTAGGGTATGAAAACTCATAAAATGAATTTACCCCTATCGAGTTGAACTATTTCATTATAAAAACTCTAATTAGCAATGAAGATTTTTTTGTCCTAGTAACTATTTTATTTTTTATCGCTATTTCGTAGTGTTGAAGACCTTATGTGTTGTATGAGTTTATGTTATTCATTGTCGTTTGTTATCGGTGTGCCCCCACCCTCTTCGGGTTATGGCTCCGCCAATGCTTGCATCCCTCTCTCTTCCTTCAGAACTCAGAAGAGAGGTGGTGGATCAATTTACCTTAATAGTTTGCACCCTAATTCTGAAAACGAATAAGAAACATGGAGTTTCACGTAGGTTATGAAATTCAAAATGTCCGGCAATTGAACTTTGTCATTGATGGAGTTGCCCAGTGATGTGAGCAGGGGTAAGGAGTTCCCGGATTAGATTGCTCAACTTGTTTCCTTTAGTGAAAATTTAAGATTTGTCTTGCTTCCTCATTGGCGGCTCGAGTCAGTCGGCTCTAGCCGGTTTCCCATAGTTAAGAGTTTGCCCCCCAAATGATGGGTTTTCTCGTAGAAAAAAAGAGAGAAAATGAATAAGAAACTTAAACTTTTCAATATTACCTTATGCGTATCACGATGAGCTTAAACTTTTCAATATTTTTAAAAATAATTGTTGCTTTTTAGAAAAAATTTTGGTATCACGGTGAGCTTAAACTTGTTGATATTACCTTATGCATGTAAGCCATCGAAGTTTTTTATTTTATAAAAAAATTACAGGTGTAACATATATAGTATAAAATCAAAAGCACCCCTGTCACCCGGTGCGTGTATATTAGGGCAAAGTTCACTCGAGAGAGACATTTCTTCTTTCTTCTTCTTTTTCCACATTCTTCCTTTTCTCATTATGGCAGTGACTCACTCACTTTTTCTCCCTCTCCAACGTCTCTCTCTAGTTGGCATCGTTGTAGGGGTGATGAACGACGATACGGTAGACGGCACGGTGATAAGTGAAGAAGGTTTGAGTCATAGTAAAGTTTCATGCTAGTGGGTGGGTGGAAAGATCGAAAGATTTTTAAATAATATTTTCTATTTAATAATAATTTATAATGGATAAAGTTTGATATTCGGAGAATTTTTGAAATTTCCGTCCTTGAGCGATTTACCTTAAAATCTTTTGAAAGAAGTTCCGACATTATTTTATAAAGATTTTTAGATGGATTTTTATTCCGCTTTCAGATTTCGAGATTTGGAAAAATAATTTGGATTTCATTATTTTATCTCGGTTTTGAAAATTCGATTTAAAATTTGATTGAGTTGGGATTGGTTCGAGTTAGCGAGATTCGGGATTATTTCGGGATTTTGAAATTTGTTAGGTATGGCACCACTTTTATTTCATTTCTTCCCCCACCCCTCTCTCTCACTCCCACTCCTTTCTCTTTCTCTTCCTCACACGCCATTGCCCCTCTAAATTTGGCAAGCTGCCTAACCAACCCACACCCATATAACTCCCCTTTTCACCTCATGTTTAAATCCAAAAAAATCCAAGCAACACTCAAGCCTCACCCTCTTTACTCTCCTCCTTGCACTCTTTCAAACCCATCAGAAATCCCATCCAAGGAAGCCCCAACACACAACTCAAAGGAGCCCCCTTTCTGCCTGTTTTGTCGAGCTGCATACCCACCCTTGCACCACCTTGTTCAGCCATTCTATCTTTGATTCGAGCAACAGCCGAGCCACCACCATCCCCACTTCCTCGCCGACCACCCAAGGAGCCCAGAAGCCACCCAGACGACCGCGGAGGATCCATCGCCGCCGAGAACAACCTCCTTCGTCCTCACTTCTGTTTCGTTTCAAGAAACGGTAAACACATTCGATCCTCCTATCTTCGCTTTGAAAACTTGTAAAGCTGCTCCTTTACTCCTCATTCTTCCTTCCTAGGGCAAGAGGGATCGCTTTCGACCTCGAAGGAGCACGCCGACACCATTCACGAGCCCAACTCCTCTGTTTTTTCGATTTGGCCTCGTTAAGCTTCAAACCTCTCATTCTTGACTCAAAACCGTACAAAGTTTGGCCTTTAACCCCCCATACTCTCCCCAGGCCACGAGAAGTTCGAATCCTCCATCACCGAAGCTCATTCGGCCACCTCAGATATTTTCCGACGAGATCTTCAAATCGCGGTAACCCCCTTCTCTTCCCTTCTTTCTGTGTCATTTTAGGTGCCTTCGTATTCTTGATGTCGAGGAAGGGATTTTGGTGTGTGGGTTGGACGAAAGCTACCTGAGAACTCCCATCCTGTTCCCTCATCCCCTTCCTTCATTTTCGGCTCCTTTGTTTAAAGGTTAAAGATGGGTATCGGAAAGGGTATCGGAATGGACGAGAGTAGTCGGGAAAGAGAGGATTGAGTTTAGATCAAAAGTGAGCTCATAGTCACTTGTTTCACCGTAGCGAAACCATGGTCGTCGTGACGAAGTTGCACCCATCGTTCCTTAGCGCCCCACAGAAGATCATGAGCACCTGCTGGAGTCGGCGCCCACCACCAACCATCGGCACACGCCGATCCCATATCTCAATAGATTTCTTCAGCGGTCGAATCCAACCCATTGGGCTTTACTTCAACCCTAAGAATGTCGATTCATAGGGTTCCTAAGGCACTATAAATAGAGGTCACTCCTCAACCATTTGAGGCACCACTCATCACACAACATCTCTCACAACCACTTATTTTTCCTTTCACAGTTTTAGTCTTTTAGGTAAGTCATGCTTGGCTAAACCTTTTCTACAGTTTTGCTTATATTCAATGCATTAGTTTAAGACATGTGAGGGCTGATTTTATACTATTCTATAGTTAATATATGGTTTATACATTTTGTTTATTTCATTACTCTTTGTTCTACACATGTTTATGTTCTTTGTTCATCTTAACTTTTAATTAGGATAGATAAGCAACGTGCTAGAGATTATATATAGTTACTTCTACTATTGCGAGCCTTAGTCCTATATATTAGCTAACGTATCTTGAGGAACAGGCTAAGAATCATGCATATGCGGGAGTTACATGAGTTACATGCTTAGATGATTAGGGAATTATTGCTTTTCGAACCCCATGTAAGAGTTTAGGGAGTTGAATAGTGATCGAATATGAAGCTATACAACTCTGTGCACAAACTGACACAAAGATAGCCAAGCACAACCAAAACAACCCGATGATCATGAAGTTACCAATGTTGCGATTATAAGTAGAACTATATTCTCATCATTATATCTCTCTATTTTACAATCATTGCTACTCTTACTCTCATCAATCACTTGCTATTGTCATTGTTCTCTTGCTTACATACTATGCTTTGCCAAAGTCGGTGCACTCTCTGTGGGATCAACTTTTACTTACTATTAATACTAGTTTCTTAGTTGAAGGTAGAGATATTACTATTTGGTAGTTAGAACCACGACATTCTGTGCTCACCAAATTCTTGGCACCATTGTCGAGGAGTGTTTAATTTTTTACTAAGTGTAATTTACAAGCTTTGGTTCACACACCCATTATACAAATCTTTCTCTAGTGCCTTGCGATAAAGAAACATAGAGAAGCATTTTTAAGTTAAGAAGATAGAATTCAAGCAAAATGGCCGACAAAAATCCACCGAAGAGAACGCTGAGAGATCTCAAGAAGCCCTCTCTTACTTCACCGCTACTGGCATTTAAGCTCCCAGATCTCCCGACAACACCGAAATTTGAGTTTAAATCAGGATTAGCATCATTGTTGCCCATTTTTCATGGAAGGAATGGAGAAGATCCTAAAAAGCATATGGTGGAATTTACTGTAGTCTGCAATCATGTTAGACCCACATGATTACAAATGATCAGATGATGCTCACAGTATTTCCATTCACTCTCAAAGATGTTGTAAATGAATGGAAATATTATCTGCCAACAGAAAGTATCAAGTCTTGGATAGAACTCAAAAGGAATTTCTGAATAAATACTTTCCAGCTACTCAGCATAACAAAGTCAACAAGGCCTAGATATCCAACAATGAGCAGTCTCCTACAAAATCATTGCATAAGTACGTTGAACGCCTCAACAACCTCAAAGCTAGATGTCTATAACATGGAATCGTGGAGGACGATCTCGTTCTCTGCCTATATGCGGGTTTGCTTGATGTAGAATGAGGAGTAATCAACGCAACTACTAGAGGAGATGTTCTAGATAAGACTTCGACAGAGGCTATAATTTTTTTTAAAGATCTCGCTAATACCTCTCAACAATATGGAAGGACGCAAAGAGTTCGAGGAATACATCATGTCAAGAGTACAAGTTCCGGCCTGATCCAACAGGATGATATCAGTAGGCTTACAAAACTCGTGAAAAGTCTAGCTACTCATGTTACTCAAGCCCAGACAAGACCCTGCGGAGTATGTAGAGATTCGTCGCACGCGAACGATCTCTGTCCTCAAGTCCAAGAAGGAAGCATGGAAGTCAATATAGTTGGAGACTATGGTCCTCGACAACATGGTAATGACCCCTTCAACTCTAATTTCGATTCAAATTTATCAAGGGGTTGAAAATAGGTTAAATTCTCAAGCTCTATACCAAGGAAGAACTTAGTTCAAAGATCGACCCAGAAACCCTGTGCTAGCAAATCAACCCTAACAGAATGAGCTCATTCGACTTATTACGGATAAGTTCACAGCTACAGAAAAAGTCATAGGGCAAATGACACATGAAATTGGTGAACTGAAGGAACATGTTATATGAAAGCTACCATCGCAATGAGAGACCCAGTGAGGGGTCAAATGTCGAGCCAATGGCGTTTAACCAAAGGCACTTCTCGGGAGGTAACCCGAGATAGTACGTTTTTATTGCATCATTTAGTCCTCATATTGCATCATATTACCTAGGTTTATTTCTGCACCAATAAAACTCTAGTTTTTTGGAAGAACTATGTGTATGTTTGTGTTGTGTTGATAGAATTTATGATATACAAAAGAATAATGGAGAAAAAATGGAGAACAATGAAGAACTCGGAAGATCGGTGCCCGCCACCCACACACGGCAACCGTCGATGCAAGCCTAGGAGGTCGACGCCCGCCGCTGCTCAGCCGCACTTGCCGCTCTACCCAGAATAACAAATTTTGATTTAAATTCGACTTAAATTAGATCCTAACCCAAAGTTGTCTTTTGGGATATAGATAAGGGAGTCAACTTCTATCATTTTCTTTTCCGATTCGTTTGATTTCTTCAAAGATTTGTCATGCTTATATCAAATTTTATCTTTTTTCTCCTATTCTATCATTGACCTCCTCTTTATATATAATTCATCCTACTTTAATCTATACTAACCTAGTTTTTCTTGAGTTTTCATAGCGTACATTCAAGCCAATTCAAAGCAAAAGTCTGATTTTCGAGAGAAGTTGGAGAATTAAAGCTATTCTTCATCGAAATTTGAAGAAAACCGAAGAACAGGGATGAACCCAGATCATTGGCGCCCGTCGCCTGCCAGTTGCGCCCGCCAATCCGCCCGTCAATCCTATATAGTTTGTGTTTTTTGACTTCTCACTCAAATTTTGGTGAGATCGTTCCAATTCTTACTTGACAACATAGAACCTCATGAGGAAACACGATGGTATTATTGGGAAAACTACGAATACTCTACAACAAAGTTTTTCGACCTTATTGATTTATGCACTTTAGGGTTGGATGACGATGTGCGAGTGTTACTTGAGAAAGGAGGGTTGGACGGATTTCTTCATAGAGTGCATCCCACCTACCCCAATCTTGTTCGGGAATTCTTAGCAATGTTCGTGCTTAGTGGGGAGGTGGATCTTTCCTTCAAGCCTTGAGGCGAGAAATTTGAACTTAAATGGGAAGATTGCTGATAAGCTCTATGTATCACTATTTCCCCTTCTCCCAACCGGTGGAAGGGAGTGACAGGACAAGACCCCTATGATACTTGGGAGGAAGCAACAAGGAAACCTTCAACAATTGGATATGGCTTCAGGGATGACAACATCAACCACCCACCTTTAAGAATCTATTTAAGGGTGTTGAATAACGCTTTCTTCGAGAATGAAGACCCCACTAGGTTCTCCCTATCCAAATGGGAGCACCTATATTGCTCAACCCCAAAGGCTGACATGATCCCAAACTAGATGGAATTGTTCCTGATGCTTGTTCATAGGCAATGTATGCAAACGAAGAAAAGATCGTCAGTTTTGGATGAATAATCACCTTATTGGCTGAATGGATACAAGTAAATTATGATGACCTCATCCCCACTGAGATCGGAGATTTCCTGCTATCCATGTCCTATCAAAGAGGGCTTGACATCTTGGACGGCTAGAAAAGACCATTAATATAGAGAGCGGATGCAGGTGAGCGTTTATTAGGGGTGGAAATGGGGTGAGTTGTGGGTGGATGAAGTCATTCCATCACTCGCCCCACGGGTAAATGGTGGAGCGGGTGCCCAATGGGTGAAATTAATATAGTTATGATTTTTTAATAAAATTGAAGGATGAATAAATATTACATTTTAATTTACAAATACTAGACATACGAGTTCATGAAAATCAAATACATGTCATACATAAAAATAGCATGTTACTTATAAGTTACAAATTGAAAAAAAAAAACAATATATATAATAGTACATACATACACCACACACGCACACATATATACATATATATATAATTTATAGGGTAAAATAGTAAAAGCACACACACAAATATATAAAAAAAAATTAATGTTTTATGCGGGTATGCGAGGCAAGTGAATGGTGTGGGTTAATGGGTGGAATATTGGGGCGGGTAATGGGTGAAAAATCTTCACCCATAATCCATCCTTCACCCGCACCCGCACCACCTGTCACCCACTTTATTGTGGGTTTTCGCCCATAAAATTAATGCGGGTGAGTGGGTGGATTGGATACCCGTGGGTTATTTCCAGCCCTACCGTTTATATCTGCCTTTGAAACTGCCAAAAGCCAAGACATTAGCGGATTTCAATGTTCTGTCGATGCTCCTACCATCCATTATGAAAGGCATGAAGGATAAGAGGGACAATGGAGATAAGAAGGATGAATCTTCTATAGTTACCTTGGACTAAGTTTCTAGGCATGATTGAAATCCAACAAAAACTCGTCGTAGTGAGAATTTTTCGCCTTATATAGGTATTCTTAATATGATAGAGGCACATTTTAGCCATATATATTTATCCACATCTACCTTACATTATACATTTGCTTGAAGCCATATTTGAGCCTTTAATTAGCCTTTTCTTTATATGTTCCACGAAATATATTATATCCCTAGCCGATAATAAGCATGACTCATCCGAGAATTAGGACTTAGAATTGGTGATTGGATTTATCATTTGAGTAGAGAAGAAAAGCTAGTAGCTTATGCAAGGAATGTCGAAAAGTTTTAAGGAGATGTAATGTTATGTGCTTATTGTCCTCACATTTTACTTCATAGGTGGCTCTAAGGAAAAGAAAAAATATCAAAACAAAAGAAAAAAAATTGGGAAAACAAGAAAAAAAAAAGGAAAAAAAATCAAAAATCGAAAAAGAAGAAAAAAAAGAAAAAAATACATTATTGAATTGAAGAGTGATAATGCATGATTTGTATAGACATTTTAGGTAGTTCTTAAATAGTTTAGGTTACATTTAGACATGTTTTTAGCATAAAGTGCATTCATTGTCTCTTAAGTTGCAAAGTTTGGAATATACGCGATTTAGGCCTATTTATGGAGATAGCATAAGGAGAGAAGTGAAGTATACTCCGGAACTATGGAAGCCTAAGAAAAGTCAAGAATCAAGATAAGAGAAGAAACGGAAGAAGACAAGAAAAGAAGAAATGAAGAAAAAGATTTCTGCAGGAGCGGCACCAATGACCAAAGAAACGCCCGTCAATCCTACAACACCTGCAGAAGATCCTGAGCATCTGCTGAGTCGGCGCCCGCCATTGGTCATCAGTGCCCACCGATCCCATATCTTCATAGACTTTCCCAGCGGCCGACTCTTAGGGTTTCTAACCACTATAAATAGAGGCATGTCCTCATCCATTTCACTTATCTCAAATCAATCTCACATCACATCTCTCTCATCTCTCTTTCCAATTTCGTCGTTTTTAGCTTTTAGATAAGCCATGCTCGACTAAACCTTTTCTATAGTTTTAATTATATTCAATGCATTGGTTTAGGACATGTGAGGGTTGTTTCTATACTATTTTATAGTTAATATATGGTTTATGCATATTGGTTATTCATTATTCTTTGTTCTCTACAGGTTTACAGTGTTTATTCACTACTAGAATACTGTAATTATACATCACATAATTTAAATCTGTCAAAGAAACAACATATGTTAAATTAGTCTGTTATATCAGTTTTTAAATTTGTGATGTTGAAAAATAATTAGACATCAGTTGAAATTTTTGACAGATGTAAAATTATTCATTCTAAAAAAAAATTAAAACGTGTGGTTTTGAATTTGAAATGCGCGGAGAAACACTTAGAAAAAATTTGGACACCTGCCCAATAATTTCAAACACCCGCCACTATTAATCCTCTTTGTACACTAGTCTCACCAAATCTCTCAAGAGTCCAAACCCACTCTCCACTCAGCCCCTCTTCCGCAGTCATCATCGGCATCACCACAGCCACTTCATTTCTCCCAACTCTCTATCTCAGTCTCACCCTCGCTTGGATGACACCACCACCCCTACCACCATCGACGCCGCCACCACCACCACCGCACCACCACCGCCGCCGCCGCCACCCCACACAGATCTGAGATTACAAAACCCTACTGCCGCCGCCGCCACCACTACCACTGCCGCTAAATCAAAAGGGAACCAATGCGAAGAACAACACCAAATTGAAAGGTTGTCCCCTAGATCTGGAAGGTCTTTACTCTTACCTTCAATTTTCCACTTCTAAACCCCCAAATTCGCAAAAATTTTAGAGCAAAAAGGGCTGGGTTGAGTAGAAGAAGAAAGAAAGAGAGTGAGTGAGAGAGAAAAATTTGAGGAAAAGGGTGACAGATTCAGAGAGGTGTGGTTTCTCAGAAAAGGAAGAAAGAAACAAGCAGTGGAGGGTGCATTCAGTGGTGGTGTCTTTAAGGGCGAGAGTAGGGTTAGATTTGCCGACGCAAGCGGTAAATCTTTGCTAGGAAGAAGCTTCAAGACTGCTTTGGTGGTGTGAGTTCATTGCTATCGTCACTCTCTCCATTCACGCCCTGGTCTATGGTCTACGGGTGCTGCTAGCGGTCTCCCAGGTACCATCGCACCTTATTTTTGTTGAGACTAAAATTTTTAGAATTTATCTGATGTGTAACCAACAGAGGGGGCTGAATAGAAATCCCCTCATTCTAAGAAAATCCTTAACCCACATAGCATTGCTAGGTGTCGAACACGATTCGACATTCCAAGAGAATGATTCACGAAATAGAACCGAGATTATCAAAGATCAGAAGAAGCCTGCTTCACCCATGAATGGGGATGAAGAAAAATCATTAATATAAGGGAAATAAATTGGTCACTGAAATGGAAAAAGAAAAGAAGAAAATTACTAACAGAAATATCTTGTGGATTTTCTCTCTGTAAATTATTAAACGAAAACCTTGTTATAAATGTAATTCCTCTCGTACAGAGTATACGAAAATTGGGTCTTCTACTTGATGCAGGTTAAAAAAAATACACTCAGAACAGATCAAACGCATTATTTGGGTCTTTCAAATGATGCGTTTGATCTTGCTCCTGGATTGCCACTATTTGCAACAGGTAAATATGAATAAAAATGATTTTGGTAAGGCCTTAGTTTGTTGTACTGCACTTAACTTTTGATTTCTACTAGTACCACTCCCGGCCAATTCACATTTGTTTCTAGGAAATGGAATTTCAATTCTCTTAAATACTATTGCATGTGTTTGTGGGGAAGGTAACATATCATCTATAGCATCTGCTATATATTTACTCAATTAGCTCCCTTGCAAAGGTTATAACCTTTGCAAATGTCATTTTCTGATTATAATGCATTTGCTTTTGTAAATCCAGAGTGACACGGATGTAGTTGCCCAGTATGTAGGGAAGAAGGCATTGTGGAAGCATAATTTGTATGGGTTGTCTCCTTCGATTGCTTATGCCAATCACATGCTAGTAATGGTTCCAACACCTTTTTTTTTAGTTTATGGCTTTTATGCTGTGCTTGATGGTTTTCTCTAACATTACCTTTCTCCGATGTCAATGTAGTTACATGCTAAGAAGCAACAAGATCCAAAATTCATGGAAGACATAACTCATGGTTTGATGCGTGTTTTTCGTTCTATGTTTTGATCAGTTTTTTTTATGCTATGTTTGTGATGCTTTTAGTGAGAGAGAAGATTATTTGCTTTTGTCTCCCCACGCCTCAAAAGTCAGATCCTCCTTTGACATCCGTCCATGGCCCGAGATCTGTCACACTCTGCATCTGCTCACTCTCATAGTTGCTGCTGCTGTAATTTCAATTTCTCTTTGTCCGATTTGAAGGTCTCGCTTGTTTGTCGAGTTGTTTCTTTTCTCTCTAAGCAATTTTAAGTATATTATATGCTTTCTTGTATATCTCTATAGGTTAAACCCTTGGTGGAATGAGATTGTTTCTTATCTCTATGAACTATTTTTATCTTTCCTTTAAGCCTCAGCCGGAGTAGGGTGCCCACACTACATAGTGTTAGTGTTTGGAAGTGTATCTTTTAAGTATCTATCATTTGTAAAACCTTTGTAAATGTTGATTTCACGTTTATCTTAATATATATATATATATATATATATATATATATATATATATGTTCATTAAAGTACATTGTCATTTGTAAAACATTGGATTATAGATGAAAAGTGTTGTGCTTGAATAGATATAAAATCGAACCATTTTATAAAAACGGATGTTAGCATCATTATAGACATCGTCTAAATAATCTAAATCAATGTGTAACATATATTTTTACATCACAATATTAATATAAATTGATATATATTGCTAATAACAACATCCTTATAAAAATCTAAAATGATGTCTATATCATATTAATACATCAGTAATGTACATATTTCATACGATAGGTTATTTTAAAATAATAAAAAAATCATAAATTATATATTTGAAATTAATATACACAAAATTAATATATTAAAAAAGATGTGTATTTTGTTTTAATACATTGATTATTTTAAAAATAGTGATGTAAATGTAAAATTTAGGCTTGGTGTGGACATCTTCATAAGCTTATAGATGGAAAATAATGAGGCTTTAACAACAAGTGAACATGTCAAAAATAAAATTGAGGGGCTGATTTATATCTATATTCAAAATAAAATAGATGTTTTAACCAAGAAAAGACAACGGCTTAAAACCGATGTGAAAAAGTTGATCTTTTACTACACGCACAATAAGATCGGAAATTTTTTTGAAAGACATCTGTTCACAACAGATGTCTAATTCCATTTTTCTAGTAGTGATTTGTCTTAACTGCCCATAGATAAGCAATATGCTAGGGATTATAACTATTTCCGCTATTGCATGCCTTAGTCCTATATATTAGCCAACATATCTTGATGAACATGGTGGAAATCATGCACATGTAAGAGTATTGACGGGTAATTAAGTGTTATTCTGTGATAGCTAGGTTGACAATCAGGTGACAAGTTGAAATAAGCAAGAATTACATAAGTTACATGCTTAGATGATTAGGGACATATTGCTTCTCAAACCTCTTGCAAGAGTTAAGGAAGTTGAATAGTGATCGAATAGAAGGCAATACAGTTGTGTGCACAAACTGACACTAAGATAGCCAAGCATAACAAAAACAACATGATGATCATAAAGTTACCAATGGTGCGATAATAAGTGGAACTATATTCTCATTGTCGTATCTCTCTTATTACAATCATTTCTACTATTACTCTCATCTCTCCTTGATATTATTACAATTCTCTTACTTACAATCCACGCTTAGCCAAAGTCGCATGCTCTCTGATACTAGGTTATTAGTTGAAGGTAGAGATATTACTATTCAAGTAGTTATAACACACGACAATCTAGTTGCACCAAATTCATGGCACCGTTTTTTAGGAGCGCCGAATTTTTCACTAAGTGTAATTTGCAAGCTTCGGTGTTACCATCTTGTATGGTTCACACCCATTTTACCAACCTTTCTCTAGTGTCTTGCGATACATAAATAGAAAGGAGCGTTTTCAGGTTGAGATGACAAAATTCAACAAAATGGTTGGCGAAGATACACCGAAGAAAACACTAAGAGATCTCAAGGAGCCCACTTTTACTTCAACATTACTGGAAATTAAGCTCCCAGATCTCCTAAAAGGCTCAAAGATCGAATTCAAGTCAAGATGGGCATCATTGTTGCCTAGTTTTCATGGAAGGAATGGAAAAGATCCTAATAAGGATCTGTCAGAATTTAAAGCAGTCTGCGATCGTGTTAGATCCACAGGAATTACAGATGACCGATGATGCTCAGAATATTTCTTTTCACTCTCAAGGATTTTGTTAATGAATGGCTATACTATCTGCTAGCTGAAAGTATCAAGTCTTGGATAGAGCTGAAAAAGGTATTTATGAATAGGTACTTTCCAACTACTCGACGCATCAAAGTCAAGAAGAAGATATCCAGTATCGAGCAGTCTCCTACGAAATTTCTATGTGAGTACGTTGAATGCTTGGGTTGGCCACAATGTGCGAAGTCGACGAGACGGGAGAGATAATATTTATTTACTAGATCTTAGGAACTTTTTGCTACTCGCCCCCCCATGCTAGAGCTCAGGGATTTAGATGGTGTTATCACCAAGTTCGGCTTGTCTATTTCTATGCTTAAACTGACCCTAGAGTAATTACATGACCAATCTGCATAATAGCTCAATGATCATGGAATTACCATTGTTGCAAATGTGAGTGAAACTATATCAATCATCAGTACTGTTACTCATCAATCAACCATTGTTAGTTTAGTTCTTTATTGCTTTCATACTTTTTCATCTCTACTTTGTTACTTTGTCTACAAACACAGTTAGAAGTCGTACGCACTCTATGTGAGATCGACTCGTTACTTGTTCACTATACTTGGGTTAGTTAGTTGATAGGTTTGGATATTATTATTTGGAGAATTGAACCACGACATTCAACCATCCACCATGCATCTTACTCCCTTCGTTTATATTTTTTGTCATTTACTATTCATACACATTTTTTAGGATAATAAAAACTATGTAATATCATACTTATTACTAAAAAGTATAAATTTATTTAAAAAATTTAATTAAAAAAATAATATTTTATATAGTTTTTATCATCCTGAGAAAACGTGCATGAATAGTAAACGACAAATAAAAGTGAACGAATGGAGTAGTTGGACATCGATCCCTTTTCTCCAAAATCTTATACGCTTTGCTATTTAGATACAGTGGCGGATCATGGAATTGTTAGTTGAGGGGGTGGAAAACTGAATCTTAATTTTTTTTTCAAAAAAATCATCAATATTATAAATGTGTAACTAGAAAAAAACATAAATCGTGCATACTTTATTTTACAGTTTTCAAAGATTTTAATATAACATATTAATTTCAAGTTTTTTGGGGTTAATTACTATATTAAGTTACAAAGATTAACAAATGATAAATATGATAGAAATATATGAGTTTGGCAAATAATGTGGAAAATTAATAATTTGTATAGGTTCAGTCTTAAAATGTTTATAACTTTTTACTCAGACGTCGGATTTGAGCCTATATATCAAATCGAAGCTATCGATTAGAGGAACATGTATATTAAATTTTATTTTTGAATGGGGTGACTGCCACCCCTGAACTCAAAGAGGATCCACCCCTGCTTGGATACTAAGAAATACTCCCTCCGTTAATTAAAACTGGACGTTTTACTATTCATGCACGTTTTTTAGGTATTAAAAACTATAAAAAAATATTAACTTTTTTAATATATTTTTTTAATAATTTCATACTTATTACTATTAAGTATGAATTTATAAAAATAAATTTTAAAAATAGTTAATATTTCATATGGTTTTTATCATTCTAAAAAAGCGTGCATGAATAGTAAATGACAAGATTTAATTAACAGAGGGAGTATATTATTAGTAGAGATGTTAATTTTTTTTAAAGACAAGTTCCCTTAAAAAGAAGGAGTTAATATGCATATTGATTATATATCCAGTGATATAGTATTACCAATGGTAAGCATGGGTGATGACTCTGATCTTCAACATTCAACAATGGTTAGGAATTTCTCTTCTCTTGTTGATCTGATTCACAATAATATAGTTAATTCTACGGAATTTCTGCCGGGTAACCCTAAGATTTGGCCTAATCCGCGAGATAACCAAATTTTTTGGGAAGTCTGCGAGGTAACCCTGGGGTTTTAATTTTTTCCGCGTTTTAACCAAATTTCCATTTTGGGACTAAAAGAGTGTGGGTGAAAATTTTGGGCAAAAAATTGCAAATTAGGAGGGAGCTGAGAAATAGAAATCATAGAGAGGCAGAACTCTTCTTCTTTCCAAGTGCAAAAAACAAAAATTGTAGAGAGTTCCATTCGACGAAGAGGACAAGGGAGTGTTGGCGATGATGACCGGTGACGGAGGAGATACCAAAAGTAGGTACGTACTTCTTTTCTATCATCTTTCCTCTCATCTAGCATTCAAATTTAAGGTTCATGAATTGGGAATAAATTAGGGCTTTTCTCAATTTCTAATTTAAGGTTCCTTCTTTCCCAACATTTTTATGAATGTTATTATTTTGCAGAAAGGTAGATAATATAGTGTTGAGACTACGGTATAACCAATCTGAATATGTAGAAATACATGTGGTTGATCTAGAGCAAAGCAATCTTCTTTACTTATTTGTTGACCTATTAGAAGGGGCTGAAAAAATTGGGATGGGGCTTCCTGAACAACCAACATTATGGTATGCCTTCAATTCTTAGAATTTCGAGTTAAAGAATGATAGTGATTTGATGAAGATATTCAACTCGTTTCATGACAAGAAGTTGATTAATTTGGCAATTGGATTGGGTGATCTTAGTATAACAAGGGATGTTGATGTGGTTTCTACCTTGCCGAGTGGCAATACACATGATGATGATGATGATGATGTGGTTGATATTAATGTACAAAATGATGATTTGTCTGGTCTTGTACAAGATGATGAAGGTGAGAAAGATTACTTTGATAGGCTTTATGATAATGGTGAGATGTATGAAGATTATGAGTTTGAAAAAATTAGTCTTAAAGAGTGGATGATCTTTATGGACAAACCTCAACTTCTAGATGTTCTGAGAGATTATTGTGTTCAAGAGGGATTTTGCCTTGTAGTAATAAGAAAATGAGGGAACCAGGTATATACAACCAGTGTGTGCTGAAAAGGAATGTGGTTGGAGGATCCATTCATTGAGGTTGGTAGATGGATCTACATGGTCGATAAAGTCATTGAATAACAGTATTACATGCATGAGACTAGGCATGCATAATCCCATGGAAACTCCGGCATGGGCTGTAAAGATCGGGAGATTTTAAAATAGTATTTTCTATCTAATAATAATTTATAATGGATTGAGAGTGATATTCAGAGAAATTTTAAAATTCCATCCTCGAGCAATTAAATTTTATTTTGATTCCTCCGAAGCGAATTCCGACATAAACTTGGATTTGAATAAAAAATAATAAATAAATAAATTACTTTTGCGTTAGATTCCGAGATTTGGAGATATAAACTGGATTTCATTATTTATTTCGATTTCGAGATCTTGATTTACAATTTGAATGAGTCGGGAATGGGTCGAGTGAGTGGGTTTCGGGATTTAATTTCCGGGTGTTTTTTTTTATTGGGACCTTGGAACCACATGTGAACTTGTTTGTTTTCACCTTCCCCCTCTTCTGAAATCTGTACGAGCACCCCACACCCAGCTGTTCCTACCCCTTTTAAGCTCACTAACACCTCATGCCTTCTCCTCTTCCACTAACCTGCCTCCTCCATTTCGGACAATGGCCAGCTCCCCACGCCAACCCCTACAAACAGCCCCTTCCTCTTCAGATTTCAACAATAACAATCCTTTCTCTCCCTTTCTCCTCTTGTTTCCTCCCCTTCAAAATCCCCTCCTTTCTCCTACTACTTCTGGCCAGCTACCAACACCACCTGACCTTCTGTTTTGGCCACCAAAACCACCAGCAGCCACCACGTTCATCGCTTTCGCCCACCCCTGAAGCCGAAGCCGCGAGCCTGTCCTCCCCTTCCCCTGTTTTCCGCTTGCAACCATGAGAGCCCCCGGAGAGCCGGAGTCACCGAGCCATCTTCTTCCACCTCCTCTTGCTCTGTTTTCGGTATTGAGGTCGGTGATCTCTTTCCCTTCTCCCTTTCACTTCCAGCCTATATAAAGGTCTACTTTTATGACATGTTCCTTCGTCCTAGGCCACCTCCAGCGTCGATCTAACTTCGGCAAGCCCAAATGAACTCCGACGACCTCGAAACTTCCCGACGAAGCTCGAACTCTCTCGGTGAGCGCACTAAATCTCCTTTCCTTTCTTCGTGGATTTGTTGTATTTGTTTTTCTTGTTCTTGGCTGTCGGGAAGAGAGCGGGAGAGAGAGAGAGAGAGAGAGAGAGAGAGAGAGAGAGAGAGAGAGAGAGAGAGAGAGAGAGAGAGAGAGAGAGAGAGAGAGAGAGAGAGAGAAAGGAGCGAGAGCAAGAGCGAGAAGCTGGGAGCGGGCAGAGGAGGGATGAAAGGGGATGATGAACAATGAATTGGTCCGGTTTTGTATTCTTGGTCCGGTTCGGTTTTAAACAAAAAAAGGGGGTAGGGGGGTGGGGAGGGGCGGTTCAGTTACTCATATTCTGGGTGAGGGTTTGGGCCGGGTATGGACTGAGGGCGAGCAGATCCGGATCTGGGTGTGGGCTCGGATCCTCTCTAGGGTTGGGCTGGCCATTGGGTTATTATGGTTGATGTTCATATGTTAGTATATGTGATATGATTGTAAATAATTGTGTTAGTCTATTATTATTATTATTATTATTATTATTATTATTATTATTATTATTATTATTATTATTATTATTATTATTATTATTATTATTATTATTATTATTATTATTATTATTATTATTATTATTATTATTATTATTATTATTATTATTATTATTATTATTATTATTATTATTATTATAATATGAGATTTTATGAGACAAACATATTTCTGAAAATATATATATTCATATTTTATAAGTTGTTTTGAAAAATAGAATTATTTGGGAAATAATTGTGTGTTGTTTTAACATGTGATTTAGAAATGGTAGAATGATTTATTGATGATGTTTTAAAAATGAGAATTGTAAAAATGGATTTATCTTGGTGTTTTAATTTAGACAAATATTATTGTTAAATTATTATTATATTATTATTTCTATTATTATATGTTATTTTCTGAGGTGGTGAGATAATATATATTTTCTAAAAAATATTATATATATATATATATTATAAATGGTTTTAAAATTAATATTAATTGAGACGGGTTATTATATTATGCTTTATAAAGGTGATTTTAAGATGAGGATTTTAAAGAAGTTATGCCGGAATTATTTTAAATAGTATGATTTTATAAATTGGTCAAGAGTTTAATGTTTATAAATGGGAATGGATTTAATAAAATTTAAAAGATGATTTTGCGAAATGACCTAACCTCATCCGATTTTATTTTGATAAAATAATAAAATAAGTTGATTTAAAAGGCAATGCTTGTAAAGGGGTTTTGGGTCGAGTATCATTTGAGAAAATGGTTTAAAGAATGATTTGGTCTAACTTGAGATTTAAGAGTTCGGGAATCTTGGGAAATTGACTTGCTTGCATGACTTGTAAATTATAATATGTGATATTGATGTGTTATGTGTTGATTATGAAGCATGCTATGAGGTGTTGTGTTATGATATCGATATAATGATTAAGTATGAATTTTAAATATGAGATGTTGATATATGTCCTTAAATATGATATCGTGATGTGTTGTCGTACATATGAAAGCATGATGTTATAGTATATGATTAAGAAGCATGATAAGTTCTTAATGGTTGAGGTATGATATGTTATATGACAATTAGAGTATGAATATACCTTAGAGTATGAATATGACTTATATTTATAATAATGGTGCATGATTTCTAAATGATGAGTTGAAATGATCAAATGTTGAGATTATGGGATGTTAGATATTGAGATGAGACGAGATGTGAGATGGTATGCGATGCATGACGAGATGACTTGAGATGATAATGATGAATTAATGTTAAGATGCGATATTCTATGATTTCGTGAACTTATATGTGATAGTTAGGGGCGCCTTGTGTGACTGAGATATGCTTAGTTTAAATTAGAAGTAGACTCATATACATTACTTATATATGATAGGTTATCATCTGTGATGTATGACTTTCTGTATACATGGATTCTGCCTATCCAGGTAAGTTCCTTTATGGGCTTACTTAGATTCGAAAGAGAAATCTCCTGCTTGTGATCATATGACATACTAGGTGCTTCATATGCATTTAAAGCATGCCATGTAGTATCATGCTAGGATTGCACTTGTGATTGAGCATTCGGATACTCTGTGTGTTTGAGAACAGAACGACCGTTATATGTGAATCCTAGAGTCTTTGTTAGGGTCATAGGGTAGCCCAGCTTCATCGGGTGCCCTGAGTCAGTATTGTCGATATATGAGCATGATGATGAGATAGCCCAGCACCATTGGGCATGAGCATGATGATGAGATAGCCTAGCACCATCGGGCATGAGCATGATATATGATATGTTGATGAGATATGATATGCTATGATGAGATATGATATGCTATAGCATCAAACTGGCCAGTCTTTGCACTAACGGAAAGGGGTGCAGAGGTAGGAGAGGGATATGCCACTTGGCATTCTTTGGACGCCCTTACATTTGTTCTGCATATTCTTCCAACTAGGAGCATGCTAGTGTGATTTAAATTTCCGTACTGCATTAGAGCATCTTTATTATAGGTATAGCGTATGTGTATGCTTGCTTACGGGACAGAGTGCGTTGGGGGGACTCGGTCTGACCCCGCTCGCACAAATTGTTTTTAGGTATGCTTGTTTTATGTTCCTATGGCATGGGAATCCCCCCCCCCCCCCCCCCCCGGGCGAATGTGAAAAACCGGACTAACCCGCTAACTTGGCTAAAGGCTCTTTTGAATCTATGTCTTATGGATTTGGTTTTGACCCGGCCTTGCCGTGGCAAGTTGTACTTTAATTCCGCTTTCGCAGTTTCTTTCAAATGCATTTCCGCGACTTCGATTGTTTGGGGTTCGAAATCCCCGCTTTAAATACTGATCTTTAGAGGTTTGAAACCTCAATCCGTACCTGAATTGCAACATTCGAACGAAGGTATCCAACCTTCAAAACGTATCTCGGATATTTATATCCGGGCCGTTACATGGGCAACTTGAAAGATTCTCCAAGATGTGATTGCAAATGAAAACATCACGAGGAGAACCATAAACAAGCTCATGTTTAAAGCATTTGGCATTAATCTTAAGCATTCATCCTTGTACGAGGCAAAGAAAATTGCTGAAAAGATTCTTCATGGAGACGAAGGCAAATCATATGCAAGTTTGCCAAGTTATTGTGAGGTTTTAAAGTCAAGTCATCCAGTCTCTAAGGCTCATAGTGTGTGGGAAAATGCAACTGATAGCCCTGAGAAACCAATTCAATTTAAGAGTGTATTCATTGCTTTGAAGCCGATGATTGAGGGATTCCTCCTAGGATGCAGATGGTTAATTGGAGTAGATGGGTGCCATATAAAAGGCAAATATGGTGTGGTTGTACTATCTGCAATCGCACTAGATGGAGACAACTATATTTTCCCCATAGCATATGGTGTATGTGATAATGAAAGCAAGAATACATGGTCTTCTTTCTTATATCAATTGAGAAGTCTGTTAGAGAATGCAGATCGAGATAACTGGTGCATCATATCAGATAGACAGAAGGTAAGCCAATACCCAAAAATGTAAAGGTTTGCAAACATTATTTTTGCATCTTAATAATAAAATACATTGGTTATGTTTGTGTCATACTTAGGGCGTTGAAGCGGCTCTTGCGAAAGTGTGGCCCACGTCTTCAAGACGATATTGTGGTACCCATTTGTGAGCCAACTTCAAAAAGAAGTTCTTAGGACAACACATATGCATGATCTCTTGGTCTTGTTGCTACGCATACTCCGAGTCGGAGTTTAAGAAGGCAATAGAACGGGTGCAAATGGCAGTTAGGCCTAGTGTTGTAACATGGTTTCAAGAATTGGGAGATATGAAGTGTTGGGCTAGGCACAAGTATGATCCTAGCTTGCATTCGTCCGATACATCAAGTAACTTTGTTGAGTCCTTCAGTTCCACATTAGGAGCGGATAGGAGCCTTCCTGTGTTGACACTTCTTGAAGGTAACCACAATCTGAACTCTATTGCTAGCATACCTGATTATATTTTTTTATTAGGTTGCAAAAAATCCATTTTTTACTTGCTAGAATGCATAGGTTATTTATGATGAACTGATTATATTTTTGTCCTCAAACTACACGTCTGTAGGTATTCGATGTACGTGTATGGGTAGACATTATGAGAGGCAAGATTATCTTCGAAAGTTACCTATGAATAGCATAGATGAAGAAGCACAACACATATTGGATGTAGCTATAAAAAATCATGCAAGTTAGAGGTTTGTTTACTTCTATTTATGAAGTTTCAGATTACGTTCTTCCATTCTATTTATTATCTTTGTTCAATTTTATGTTTAGCATAGCTTATTATATTTTTTTAGGGATATGTTACTATACATTAGTTGGACTTTTATGTTCGTGTAGGTGTTCAAGGCTTTGGATTTTGAGTATGAAGTTAGAGAAGGGAAATCATCTTTATCGGTCAACATTCCAAACAGAACATGTGCGTGTGGTGAATGGCAAATACGTGGGATTCCTTGTAGGCATGTCGTGAGGGTGATTACTGAAATGCGGGGTCAACGTCCACAACAATTTGTTTCTAAGTGTTACTCAACAGAAATATTGCGAAAAACGTCATACTCAGTTGATTATAGGGCTATGCTCGATGAAGAACAATGGCCAACTTTTGACTTTCCAACAATGCAAAGAAAAAGGGTTGAGGTCTCTCACGGTACAGTGTAGTAAATGCAAAGCATTTGGGCACAATGCTAAGACATGTAAAGGTGGTTTGACTGTAAGAGAACGTCTTGAACAAGGTGGCCTGGTTCAAAAGAGACACAAGAGGGCAAGAAAAGTAACGACCTCTAGTGAAAGAGGACAATCGGTGGTTGTTGTAATGTGTTCAGCACCATGTGTTCAAACAGTCTGCTCTAGGAGACTTCTCATAGCCAAAGAAACATTGTTGGTACTTTTGTTTGAATACCTGCTGCTATGTATTTGTGGGTAGTGGTGGCTTTGTTAAGTTCTCTACTGTTGAACAACTAATTTTGTAAACTTGCTATATGATTTTAATCAATATGATTTTTATTGATCTTGCCATAAAAATTTAAGCTTCAGTTGAGCCTCACTTTTTCAATTTCAGTTCTGTTGGCATATGTAGGATTGCTCCTAGTTCTGTTCTGGTGGCAGCTATAGTCAGTTTTTGTTTCATTAAATAAGCTTTATTATTACGAAAAAATTAAGTTTCAGTGGGTATTCAATTAAGAGGAAACGACTGCAAAATTCGAACTTAAGCTTGTTGTTGATTATAGTTCCCACATTTAAGGTTGGCATGAATGCAAAATACAAACTGTTTTTTTTTGTTGGTTGCCATTGGGATATTCACACAAGGAACTAAAATACTTCAGCAGCAAAAGACCAAAGTTGTGCTACAATCCATCAAAATTAACTTGTTAAATCCAATACGACACACACATGATTCACGAATATAATAAGCCTACGTGGGATTAGACGTGGCCACGGGTCTGACCCGTCAGGTTGGGCCACGTGGGATGAGAGGGAAGAAATCGGGTTGACCCGCCAGGTCATGTCCGGGTTGAGCGGGTTTTGACCTTCCGTTGAACGATTTTGTGATTTTTTTGTCGTTTGTGATGATTTTGTAACATTTCAAAGACCAACCGTTCGACCCGCCGGGTCGACCCGTCGGGTCACGGGTTATCTTCTCCTCGACCCTAACCCTGACCCTCAACCCGAGCCAACCGTTCGACCCTTTTACCCTGACCGACGGGTCATTAACCCGGTGGGTCACAGGTCGACCCCCCCGACCCATGACCTGTGGCCATGTCTACGTTGTAACGGCCCGGATATAAATATCCGGGATACGTTTCGAAGGTCGGATACCTTCGTTCGGATGTTGCAATTCAGGTACGGGTCGAGGTTTCAAACCTCTAATCAGTCGAAGTCTCAAAAATACAATTTAAACGAAAATAAAGCGGAAGTACGGTTTAGATACAAAAGCCACGGCAGAGCCGGGTCAAAATCAAAACAAGTGGGTGGTTGCCATTTGTCAAGTTAGAATATATTAGCCGGATTCTTCGATTCGCCAAAAGGTTTCCCCGTCATAGAAGCATGGAGCAACAAGAGCGGTACCTAACACTATCCACGAATTCAGGCCTGGTGATCGCCTGCGGGTCCTCTGACCGCGCTGAGGCCACATAACATGCCTATGCCTAAATAAAAGATGACTAATGCGGTACAAGATTTAAATCACACTATCATGCCCCTAGTATATATAATATGCGGATAAGAACTGTAAAGGGCCCAAGACAATGCCAAGTGGCATATCCCTCTCCTACCTCTGCACCCCTTCCCGTTAGTGCAGAGACTGGCCAGTTCGTTGCTATAGCATAGCATATCCTCGTGGTGGTGCACTCACCCACGGTATCATCATAACATATATATAAAAAAACGTAAATCTTGCCCGATGGTGCTGGGCTATCATATCATGCTCATATCGACTCGATAGACTCAGGGCACCCGATGGGGCTAGCCTACCCTATGACCCTAGCAAAGACTCTAGGACTATCACAGATAACGACCGTTCTGTTTCAACCACACAAAGTAAACACATGCTTAGTTCAATGCAATCCTAGCATGATACTACATGGCATGCTTTAATATGCAACAAAACTACACATTACATGACACATCAGGCAGGAGGTCCAGGTTACTGAGTAAGTCCCGTAGAATACTTACCTGTTGATGCAGAACAGCAAGATAACACAAGCAAGGGCCCAAATCCAAGTCCAAAGCAATCCAAAAGCAATACACACCTATCATCAAGTCATTTCCATAAGCTACCAGACCAACATTCATACACACGAACCCAAGTTCTCAACATCCTCAAAACCGACCGATAGTAAAACCGTTTTCTAAAACCTTTCCGACATGATCAAATCAACCAAAATCATTCTTCAATCAAACCCCTTGATAAAAGAAAAAATTTGGTGAAATATCCATCTAGGATATCTAATTAGGTAAATGTCCATTTATTTTTACAAATTAAGTAAGTGTCCATAATATTTGTATAAACCCCAAGCTACCCTTGTCCTCCTTTATTCTTCCTTCCCTCTGCCTCACACCTCCCAGCCGGCGCAACCGCTTCCCGCACAAATTCGTCATCGCCGGCGAAGACCCGACACCGGTCGTTACACACCCTCTCCGCCTTCCAATCGACAGAGCCCCTACCGTCGGCTTCCTTCAAAGACGACTGGATCACCTTTCTCCCGGTCATTCCGAGGAGGAAAGGGGCGTCGGAGGCCGTCAGGGAGAGTCCGGTGTCGTGATTGCGTAATCGGACCGCGCTGGATACCGCAGGGGACAGCTCGACGAGCCAGATGGAGCGGCGATGCGTGGCGAAATTGCGGCTCTGGCGGACGGTTAGGCAGTCGGCGTCGGCGATTAGGTACTTGTCGAGGTGGCTCCGAAGCTTCACCGCCTTGGATTTGACGATCTCCATTGGAGGCGAGGCGAAGGTGTGTGCGGAGGAGTGTGTTTTGTTCTATTTAAACAAATACTAAGATGTCTGATTTCTTCTTCATTTCCTTTCAATTTCAATTTCTGTTTGTTAATTTCAGTTTCTATTTGATATAATTGGTTTCTACTTAAATCTATTTGCTATGAGATTGAGATGGAAACCTGGTTCTCATATATATGCAAAGATGGATCTTTGACCAAACAGATTGAAATTGATGACGGTGGAGTTTGAGTTTATTTGCTTATGTGCTTGTTTTTCTTTTCTTTTTTTAATTAAATGGACCAATTTTGATGACAAAAGGTTGGTGATAGTGTACATTAAATTTTCGTATGCTTAGTTTTAGTCCCTAGCTCTAGGGTGTATGCTGACCTAGTTCTAGGGTTTCAGTTTGGTGACAAAAATGAGTTAATGTTTTGTACGTAGTTAGTGATAATACGTTTGAGAAAATAATATGGTGACAATGTTCTGGAGTTTGTGACAATTTTATGTAGTTAGGGAAATAGGCGGTGACAATTTTTATGACAGTATTTTATTGTTGGTGACAACAGATTACTACAGTAGGTTGGTGACAATAGGGGGTGTTGATAATGTTCTTTATTTAGGGACCATAGATTGATGACAATGTTGTGTAGTTGATAACAATTGGTTTGTGACAAAGTTTGGTGACAGTAAGTTGGTGAAAATAATTTGATGACAATGTTTGTAGTTGTTGACAATAGTTTGGTGACAATATTTTGCAGTTGGTGATAATATGTAGTTAGTGAAAATTAGTGGTGACAATATTTTATAATAGTTGACAAAAAGTTGGTGACAATGTTATGTAATTGATGACAGTAGGTTGGTGACAGTGTTTACTAGTACGAGAAAAAAAATTCTGTTAAATGTTACTAGAAAAAAAAATGTCACTAAAAAAGTCAGTTGTCACCAAAAAACTGTCACCAAATGCAGGCGTTGACCGAAATGGTCAATGTTGACTAGTCAATGTTAAAATTAAAAATGGTCAAGGGGGAAGGAGGAAGGGTTAGAGATGGGAAGGAGGGGTATTTTTGGAAAAAATGGACATTTACTTAATTTTGTAAAAAAATGGACATTTACTTAATATTCACATCTAAAATGGACATTCACCAAATTGAACCTTGATAAAATCATACCAATCATATTTTCCAAAATCACATTATAGAAATAATTCCGGCATGTTTCTTATTTCAAAGACCTTATATAAATAAATTCCAATATTAAATCATCAAAATAACCTATGCTCAAAATCATATTTATAATTCAAAACCAACAATTCACTTTAAAATTCCAACTCGCATATTCAATCCCTCATAAAATGCGTCGTATATAAATAATCCAATTAATACTATTTTAAAACAATATAAACAATAAATAACGATTAATTTCAGAATTTATAATTATAACCAAAACCCAAAATAATAATAATATTCAAATAATTTAGTACTTACTATCCATAAAATTTTAAAAAATACCCATAATATATAACCTAAAATCAAATAATATCACTTTTAAAACCTTTTAAATATATTAAAATTCCAGAATATATATATATATATATCTATTTTCCCAATATCCAAAATAACAATTAATATACTATATCATATAAATATAATAACATAACACAATACTATAATTTAATACATAACATATATATATATATATATATATATATATATATATATATATATATATATATGTATATACCACCGAAATAACTAAACAAAAACCCAACCCATAAGAAGCCCAATCGGATAAGGAAAGAAAAGAAGAAGCCGGCCCAACCAAGAAAAGAAGAGGAGACCCGACCCAACCCAAGGAAGAAAGAATAGGGAGGATCCGAGGTCAGGCCCCAGCAACCCGGCCCGAATGAAGTAAAATGAACACAGCCCAAAGAGAAAGGCCCACAGAAAAGAAAGAAACAGCCAGCCCGCCCATCGGCACTGTTCATATTCTCCTCTCCCCGCCTCTCTGCGCTCGCTCGTCCACCCCCCCCCCCCCCCCCCGCCGGCCTCGCTCTCGCTCACCAGAGCTCCTGAGCTCGCCCTCGCCCGACCATTCAACCAAAGAAAGAAGAAAAGGAAACCGAAATAGAAGCAAGGAAGGGAGGGGTTCGATTCCTCACCGAGAGTGTTCGAGCTTCGTCGGGCTTCGCCGGAGGTCGCTCAAGCTCGTCTGAGGTGTGGGCTGCGATTCTCGGCCTAGGACGAAGGTAGGGAGGTCAAAAGGGCGGACCCTTACTGGATCTTTGATCAGAAAACAGTGAGAAAAGCTTACCGGGGTGCTCGGACGGAAAGCAGAGGAGTGGAGGGAGAATGGAGCTCGGCGGCGACGGTTGGGCGGTGGCTGTGCTCGGTAGCTCCTGGGCGGCGTCGGGTTGAGCTTGGCCGCACCGGAACTAGGCGGAGGAAGGAGGAAGCTTCTGTGGGTGCTCGGGGGTGAAACAGGGTAGAAAGGGGCACCTTGGTGCCTCGGTGGAACCGGGGAGGAAGGGCTCGGGTCCTAAGGGTGACAAGCGACGACGACGACGGGGCTGAGGAGACAGTGCTGTGGTGGTGAGGATGGTGGTGTTTGTGACGGGGATTAGGAGATTAGACAGAGAGAAAATAGTAAAAGGGAGTGTGTTTTGTGGGTTTGAAGGATCAGAGAGAGGGCAGGAGATGGGGGAGGTAATGAGTGAGCTTTTGTTGGTCTTGTTTGGATTCAGAAGAAATGGGGTAAAAAGGGGAGCTGCAGGTGGTGTGTAGGAGGAAAGCTGAGGGTGTGAGGGAAGAAGACAAGAGGGATGGAGGGGACCAGCCTCTTTGGCAGAGAACCGAGAGAGAGAGAGAGAGAGAGATAAAAGAAAAGGTAAAGGAAAATAAAAGAAATTGGTCCACTAAAGAAATTAAATTAGCGGAATAGACTCGAAATCCGCTCGCCCGATCGAATCCCGACTAAATCAAATATAAATAAGATTCAAATTACAAATTTCAAGATGACAGAATTAAATAAATTTTTTGATACTCGAAGCTTAAATTAATTTTATTAACACTCGATCTCGAAAGCGAAAATCAAAATCCATTTCTAAAACCCAATTCAAACTATATAGAAATTCGTTCTGAAGAATTAATTAAATTTCAGTTGCTCGAGGACGGGAAATTTCAAAATTTCTAGAATCTTAATTTTAAAGTCGAACATAATTTAATATTGTAAGAGAATAACATTTTAACTTTTTCGGTCTTTACATACGTGGTATTTTAAACCACATATTTGTGTAATAAGCACAACGCTCTTCCCTTGAGCTAATAGGCCGGCTACATGAATTACCCAGGGTAAGCAAGGCATTGACATCAAAATATGTGTCCTTTGCTAAAGAGGCCATCAAATAATTTAGCAAAGTTATCAAGAATCTAACATTAATTTTCAGCACACTATAAACATGCCTACTCACAAACTTCACCTAATTTTTAACAAGAATCACACATTTTTTCACAAAAATCAGCACACATGAACAAAATTTTCACAATAATGAAACTAAATTTTAGGCAAATGCAATACACAGTAATTTTCAGCACATTGTAAACATGCCTACTCACAAAGCCTCACCTAATTTTTAACAAGAATCACACAAATTTTCACAAAAATCAGCACACATAAAATCAGGACACATGAACAAATTTTTAACAAGAATGAAACTTAATTTTAGGCAAAGGCAATACACAGTAATTTTCAGCACATTGTGAACATGCCTACTCACAAAACCTCACTAAATTTTTAACAAGAATCACACCATTTTTCACAAAAATCAGCACACATGAACAAATTTTTAACAAGAATGAAACTAAATTTTAGGCCTAAAAACGCCCTAATTTTAGATGAGAGGAGAGATGTAAGTGGAGAGGAATACCTGCTCGTGGTCAATTCAAATCATCACTACTCGCCGATATCGCACCCCTGTCTTCGGCAATGAAGGAAGAGGATGACTGCAAATGTTAATTCAATCTCCGTGTTTTGGTTGAGATATCGCCAAAAATTCAATATCCATTCATAAAAAGGAGTGGAGGAATCCTAAATTCAAAATTGGGGAAAAGCCCCAATTTAGCCCCAATTCAAGAACCCTAAATTTCAAACCTAGATGAAAAGAGATATAAGAGGACAGGGGTATTTACCTGCTCTTAGCGTCTTCAATCTCCACCGTCAGTCATCGCTAGAATTCCCTCATCCTTGTCGTCAAACGTATTGGACAGGGGAAAGGAGATCGACCTTTGCAATTTTCGCCCTTCGTACTAGGGAAGAACCGAAGAAGGAGAGCTCTGCCTCTCAACGTTTTTTTATTTCTCAAGACCCTTTTAATTTGCAATTTTTTGCCCAAACTTTCCACCCACACTCTTTTAGTCCCAAAATGGAAATTTGGTTAAAACGTGGAAAATATTAAAACCCCAGGGTTACCTCGCGGACTCCCCAAAAACTTTGGTTACCTCGCAGATTAGACAAAACCTTAGGGTTACTCGGCGGAAATTCCGTTCATTCTAATTTGCAGCAAGATCATAATGGTAATACTTCTGTAAATTATTATATGTATCAACCAACTAAGGTTGTCTATGATTCTATAAATGATGCCTCTTATGCAAGTTTACATCAGATCAATGATTTGATCTTCCCCAAAGGTCGGGTAGGGAAGATAGGATTCATATTAAATTGAAGGATTTTTTGTGTGCTTCTATGGCACATAATAACTTTGTATCATATTCCTTTATGTCTATCATACTTGACGATCCTAGTTATTTTTCTCATGATTTTGTTACTGTCGTTAGCTAATCTAGTACAAGTATCTGAGCCTCGTACTCACAATCAAGCAAAGAATGTTTATTATGGAATTTATTGTAAAACCAGAATGTTGGTGCACATATTATGTAATTAGGAAATTAGGGTGATCTTTTGTAATTAGGAAGAATTGAGCCTCCATTCTGTTATAAATAACAGATTCCAACAGCTCTCCCAACAACTTATTCTTCCCCAATTTTTTTCTGTAATCGCTTACTTAATCCATCTCTGGAGTCTTGATTTGTTGATCTTAAATCCCGAGCTTTCTAACATATCAATATATTGTTGAGTATCCTAGAATATGAATTGAAAGGTTAAGAACATTTCACAAAATCCGACTGCGATGGAAGGTTTATAATTGAATAAATTTGTTGGAAAGGCCCATTTAGAAACCCAAATTAGCAAAATGTCCATCAATCCATCCAAATTAGTAAAATGTACATCAACCCTAATTGGTCCCAATTCCTTTTCCCCCTTACATCTATCTCACGTTTTGCATCCATCCCTTACATCGATCCCCTCACCCCCTTTGCCTGATCGCTCCTCTGATCTCTCCTCCCCCGCTCAGATCGCTCATTTGATCTCTGTCTTCCTCCCCCGCTCTTCCTCCTGGCGCCGCCTGTTCGTGGCCGGAGATGTTGCTGCTGCAGACGGAGCTAGATCTATGGCGATGGAAGCCTCGTCAGTTGCCGCCTCATCACTTGCAGAGAGTTCCAGTTGCCACCTCGTCGGTTTCTTCTCTCTGTAATCGGAATCAGGAGCCATAGGAGGTGCTAAGGAGAAGGAGGAGCAGTACGAAGGGCGAGTCACACCTTACGTCGGCGTCGCCTACGCTATTGCCCCCGTCGGCGGCTTTTTATTCGGATACAATGTCGGCATATAAGGTCAAATCTCATTCTCGCGGCTTCTTCAATCCTTATTTGCAATTATATGTGAATTTGCGATCAATTGTTGAACACTAGATTAGCATGATACGCAGTTCTATTTGAAAATGCAGAAATTAAAAATTAGGTTTGCTGGATTTGGACTCAAACGTGGACAAAGTTAGCTAACTTGGAAGAAGCTTCTATATATTCTATTGAAAACGGATGACGAATTTCGCTGTATAACTTGTTCTTAGTGTTTCTTGTGAATCATTTCAGCCCCTAAGAAGCGACAATCAAACTGGGCCTTTGATGAGAAACTATTTCGTCGGTCACTTCACAAGGTAAAGTTCGAATGAGGATATGATCTCTGTAGTAGAACAAGCCATATACCTGGTTGCATTCTTATATATATGAATGTGGATATGTTTCACTTGCAGGTGTTAGTTTCAACTGAGAATTATATTTTTTTTCTTTTTTCTACATCATATTGCATTATATTAAAAATACAATTTGTTTTAAGCATTTTCGGTGTTAGTAAATAGTGAATTTTTTGTTAGTTTGCTACTGTGATTGAGTTTGATTTGTTGAGAGTTTGAATATTGACAATTTCAGCAATTTTTTTTGCCTTGCTGAAATGCGGACTGCAATGAATTTTGATGTTCATTGCTTTAAATCTCCTTTAAAAGCCTATTAGCTCAATGGTAGAGCGATGTGCTTATGCGCAAATACGGGGGTTCGAATCCCGCATAGACTAAATTTTATATCCCGCAACACGGTTTCAGCAACCCCGGTGTCAAAGTGCTGCCGTGGAAAAAAAAACAAAAAGCAACTCCGGTTTCAGTAACACGGTTTCAGCAACTCCGATTTCAGCAAATTCGGTGTCGAATTGGTGACGCGAAAAAAAGAAAAAAAAACAACTCCGGTTTTAGCAATTTCGGTTTCAACAACGAAAAAAAACGTTGAAACATCACGGGGGCACACGTGGGGGGCACAGGGGCATAGGGGGCATGGGAAGAGAGGTGGACATTTTGCGAATTTGGAAGCATGGATAGACATTTTCCTAATAAAGGCCCTAATTATGGCTTATATAGAAAATGCCCCTTTATAATTTAGCTTAAATTAAAAATGTGAATTAAAGAAGCTTTTATCTTTTAACTTACAAATTAACTAGTGGACGATCCCGTGCTAGGCACGGGTTTACTTTCAAATAAGTTTTAATGGTTTATTTATTTTCAAAGTAAATTTATTCATTAGAAATCGAGTTTTAAAAACATATTTATTATACCATGTCAATTTTTTTGCATATATAAATATAATTATATTTATATCCATTTTTATCTTATTTTTTAATAAACTAAATTAATCTATCTTTATCCATTTGTTGTGTACCTATATAGTAGTAATGTTTATTCTAATTATTTTTTTTCCTAAATTATAAACAACATTATTTTTTTTTAATTTTATCCTTATTTTATTTAAAATATGAATAATGTTAATTTTCTCCTTATTTTAATTTTCTCTTTATTTTTTTTAATTTTCTTCTCCAATTTATTCAAAATTAAAATTTCTTTTATTTAATTCGATAATATAAAAATTTTATACTTAATGAACACTTCTTTATCAATTTTGGTTAGACCTATTAAAACTTAACCAGACCTGAAAACCCAACCCGAACGCCCGATGAAATTTGGGTCAGGACCCAAAAATTTTGATCCGAAAATTTTTTTCGACCCGAATCCAAAAACACGGTAATTTTGCGGGTCATTTGGGTTTAGACCAATGACCCGATTGACCCGATAATTTTGACTCGATTGATCCGATTGACCCGGTGACCCGGTGATCCGATTGACCCGATTGATTTATAATTATATATGATTAATTTTTTATGGAGATTCCACTTTATTTACATTTTATAATTATAATCACTTGATGTTTCTTTTTCAAATCAAATTTAATATTTATTTGTATTGTGTAATACTCCATCCGATCCATAGTATTTGATTTTTTTATCATATTTTTTAAGAAGATAAAAACACTAAAAAACATTAAAATAATTCTATGCTTATTAGTTATTACTAATTGCAAAAAATTAATTTTAAAAAAAATTATTTAAAAATTTGATATTTTATATATTTTTAAATTTATTAATAATTACAAGAAATAATAAAAATTGAATATTTTTTTTATCACATATAGTATATAATTACAAGAACTAAAACTTATGAACCACGTTTTAGCAATTTAAAATTATCGCAAAATTACCAAGTCATGATTTTTTTATTTAAAAAATAAAAATTTGACTAACCCGAAATTGACACGATTTGACCCGAAACCGGGTCAAGCCCGAGTTCAAATCAACCCGGATCTACCCAGGACCCGTTTTTCCCGGAACACTTTTTACCCAAAATCCGAAATGACCTGACCCGAATGACCCGACTGACAGGTCTAATTGTGGTAGTAGAAGAGTTTTTTTTTTAATTTCAAAAGAAAGAAAACTTAAAAAAAAATATAATAATGATGGTTAGATGAATGGGCAATAAATGACCAAAAATCTTACTTTACTATAGAGTAAGATTTTCTTCTCCAATTTATTCAAAATTAAAATTTATTTTATTTAATTCGATAATATTAAAATTTATACTTAATGAACACTTCTTTATCAATTGTGGTAGTAGAAGAGTTTTTGTAAATTTCAAAAGAAAGGAAACTTAAAAAATATATAATAATAATGGTTAGATGAATGTGCAATAAATGTCCAAAAAGCTTACTTTACTATAGAGTAAGATTGTGAGTGTGTTTTTCTCGATATATAACACTGCTATATTTTTAAGAAACTCGCGTTTCTAAATTAAATTATAATAAATTTGATTTTTCTTTCAATCTTAGTCCATCAGTACAAAGTAAGACTATAATATATTTGTAGGATCTAATATTACAACCAAATCGATCTGATTGATAAATTTAAATTTGGAAATGAAATAATTTTAAATTCTATTAAAAATAATTTATCTCTTAAGAAATATAGCTTATACAAAAATAGACCATCACTAATTTATTTTTTATTATTGGGTTGATTCAGTCAATATAAGCCTATTTATTTAACCTATAATTCTTATTTAGCCTATATTTTTTTTTTGAACAAGAAATGATTTAGCTGTGCGGAAAGCGCACTAGCTAAGAGCATCCTTTCGGATGATTTCCTTAAGAACCTCGTCGGGAGGGGGAAGTGGTCCCGAGAAGTCGATCCCAAGATGAGATAGACGGTCGGCAGCACGGTTACCATCCCTTAAGGTATGAGAGATCTTCAATCTCGGAATACTTGTCATGGCAAAGAGAATATCAGAAATCATCATCTCTATTTCACCATGGGTGGACATACCTACATCAAGGCTTTTAATAATGCTAAGATTGTCACCTTCAATATGTACCTGGTCTAAGTGAAGATCCAGTGCTTTTAAAATACCCTTCCATAACCCAAAACACTCCGTTCCGATCACGGAAGTCAAATGGCAGGGCCCTAATTCAGAGTATAGAACTTTGTCTGTGCAGTTACGAATAAGAAATCCATAGGAGCCATAGTTGCCACAGGAGAGGCCTCCGTCAAAATTTAACTTGTACCAATTTGTAAGAGGTCTAGTCCATTTTACTGTGTGCTTTTTTCGTTTACTATGTGTGGGGGTTTTGGAATTATTTGTGTAATCCATGCTGAGGTCATCTATTTTTGATTTTTCCCAATTTGAAATCTGATTTGTTATGTAAGATCCTATCGTTCTAGGGTTTGGTTTATGATTTTCAAATATAACTTTGTTTCTAAAGAACCAAGAGCACCACCAAGTTGTTGCCAGGATTGATAATTCTGTCTTCCCAAGTGAGTTATAAAGAGCACATAAGGTTTCATTGGTGTTGGTTGTGGTGTCATAACTATTTTGTATAGTGGCTGTAATTTTATTTGAGAGCAGTTGTATTGTGTGAGCCATACATGGGCATTTGAATAAGAAATGATCTATGTCTTCGTAGTTCATTTCACAAAGAGGGCAGTCAGTGGGAGTCCCAATTCCACGGCTAGCTAGCTTTACCGATGTGGGGAGTCCATTTTTAGTTATTCGCCACAGGAAGTTCTTAATTTTGGGAGGTACATCTAATTTCGAAATCCACGATGTAGTTGACGTGGTGTGATTCTTTGATTTCTGAATTAGATCGATAGCAGAGGCCGTTGAAAACCAGCCGTTTTTGCTGTAGGCCCAATATATTATGTCCTGGTGTATGAATTTTGGTATTGGGATTTGGGTAATCATTCGTATGATGTCATTGCTGATATTACTACCTACTGTACTTCTAAGTTTATCGACATCCCAATTCTTATCAGAAGTGATGAAGTTGCAGACCAGAAGGTCAGGATTTATGTTCATCGTATTTGTTGCAAAGGTCAGCAGTGGGGCATTTCCTGCCCAGATATCCTTCCAGAAGTTAATTGATTGCCCTGACGCTAAACCCCAGCGTAGCCCACTTTTGAATAATGGAAGGAGGGAGGTTAATTTAGACCATTGCCAAGACATTATTCCTCTTTTCTCATATTCTAGTATGGTTTTGTCTTTTAGGTATTTTTGAGTTACTAGTCTGACCCATGGGTTTGTTGGCTCTGCGAGAAGCTTCCAGAGAAGTTTAAGCTGTAGGGATTTATTCATGTCCTCAGAAAGACGAAGACCCAACCCGCCCTTGGAGTGAGATTTACAGACTTCATACCAATTAATAAGCGGTCTGTGTTTAGGCCCCTTATTCCAGAGAAAGTTCCTATTAATTTTGTCCATTTCCTTGTGTATGTGCGATGGTAAGAGAAAGCATTGCATAATGTGTAGTGGTTTTGCTGCTAAATTTGCCTTGATTAAGGTGCACCTACCTGCTTGGGATATATTGTTTGCCGTCCATTTAGTTAGTTGAGTTCTACCAGCATTGATAATATCATCAAAGGTTGATTTTGTAACTTTACTAGAAATCACTGGACATCCTAAGTATTTTCCTATGTTAGTTGTAAATTCTATGTTAAGTTTACTTTGTATTGTTGTTTTTGTTTGATTGTCAGTGTTTTCTGTGGCATAGAAAACTGATTTGTGATAGTTAATTCGTTGTCCCAAATGCATACAGAAATCTTGTATGATTTTGTTTATTTGGTTGCATGCTACTTCTGTTGCTGATGCAAAAATAATAATATCATCCGCAAAGGCAAGGAAAGGGATTATATCACATCCTTGTTTGATCGAGATTCCGAGATGACTTCTATGTAGTTGGGCTTCCTGTTGTAATCCTCTGGCGAGTACTTCTGATACTATAAGAAAGAGGTATGGTGACAAAGGGTCTCCTTGTCTCAGGCCTTTTGTTGGTGAAAACATTTCCGTAGGTTCATTATTAACCAGTACTGAATATGTGACAGTTGTTATACACTCAGATATCCAGGAACAAAAGGTATTGTTGAAACCAAATTTTTTTAGTATGTCAAGAAGGAATTCCCATCTGACCATGTCGAATGCCTTTTCCATGTCGAGTTTGACGGCCATCCATCCTCCCTTGCCTTTTTTGTGTTGAAATGAGTAAAAAATTTCATTAGCAATTAGTATATTATCTTGAATTGATCGTTTTGCTATGAATGCACTTTGAAGGGGGTGGATCAGTTTTGGGAGTAGTTGTCTGAGTCTAGATGCAATGATTTTTGAGATTATTTTATAAATTGTAGAGCAGAGACTGATAGGTCGGAAGTTAGATGCTGTTTGTGGTTTGTCGCATTTGGGTATAAGAGCTATGAAGGTATGGTTTATTTGTTTTAATATTCGTCCACCGGAAAAGAAGCCTTTTATGGCCTTTATAACCGATGGGCCAACGATGTGCCAATATTTTTGAAAAAAGGTAGCTGGGAAACCATCAGGCCCCGGAGATTTGTCCCCTGCGAGGGAGAAGACTGCGTTCTTAATTTCAGAATTAGTAACTGGTTTGGTTAGCCATTCATTCTCCTCATTCGTGATTTCTTGTTGAATATGTTGTAAAAGCATGCTCTGCCCAAATGGCCTTGTTGTGGCCGTATATCTCTCAGCAAAGTCCAACTTAATCTCGTTTCTAATTTCTTTAACTGTGTTGAGAACTACTCCTTGTTTTGTGGTAAATGACTTGATTATATTTCTATTTCTTCTCCCCGTAGCTATTCTGTGAAAATATTTTGAATTTGCGTCTACATTTTTCATGTGTATTCTTTTTGCTCGTTGACCCCAGTATGCTATCTGGAAGGTAACTACTTGGTTATATTTATTTAAAAAGCGTTTATGTTTTGTGGCAACATTTGAGTCATAACAAGTGAACAGTTGGTTTTGCAATTTCTGGATTTCTGTTTCTGTGTTAGCTATTTGTGTGAATATATTCCCGAAAGTGTGTTTACTCCACACTTTGCTTTTTATTTTTAACGTTTGTAATCTTTTGATTAACTTGAATAGATGTGAGCCTGGAGGATTGATCCTCCCTGCCTGCTTGACCAAGTTTTCATAATCCTTATGCTTTGTCCAAGCAACTTCGAACTTGAAAGGTTGCATGATGGGTATTTCGTTTGGGAATAATTCCAATGTGATTTGAGCATGATCTGAAGTTGTGAAGGCATGATTTTTTGTTGTGAGATTTGGCAGTATTGTGTAAATATTTCTGTGCACCAGAAAGCGATCAAGCTTCTCGTATGTATTGTTTTCTGTACTTTTTTTTTTCTCCAAGTGAACTGATTTCCTGTTGTTGGTAGATCTATTAGGTCATGCTTTAATGTGAAATCTGTTAGTCTTAGTAATCTTTGGGCTGTCGGGATTAGCCCTCCCAATTTATCCGAGTAATGTAGAATATCGTTTAGGTCACCTGCAATTATGCAAGGATACGGGCTTGTTTGAACAGCTGCTAAGATGTCTTTCCATAATTGCGATTTTTAAATTTTGGTGTGGGGGTGCATAAACAAATAGAATTGAAACTGTTAGCTTTAGCTTCAAATTATTATATTTTGTTAAAATGTAGCGATCTTCTGATCTAATGATTTCAAAAGTGTCATTATTTAGATGGCCAGATTTCCAAAGAAGGCAGAGCCCCCCAGAAAGACCAACTGTCGGACTAAAACAATGATTATCAAATCCTGCTTGTCGCCAGAAAGACTCTTTCGGAGGAGACCTGGCCTTAGTCTCAGCTAAGGCTAAAATTTGTATGTGCTCTGCTTTGCAGGTTGCATCTATTTGTGTCCAGATGTTCTTTCTAGCTAGGCCCCTGACGTTCCATAAACTTATTTTCATTCTTTAATTCTTATTTGAATACAGGGTATTAGCAGTTTTGTTATAATCAAATAGATTATAACCAGGATGTGGTTCATGCTACTTGTTTTCCTGCCATGGTTTTTGGTAATAAGGTTTTTATTATTGTGATCTTGTAATGGTGCTATGAGTCTATGCCTATATTTTGGCAAGATGTTAAAGAATAGAAGAAGCCGTGGTTCATGCATATTGCGGCTTTCTTTCCCTTGCAGATTTTGAAGTTTTCCTTTCATATGGGCTAGATAATTGTTTTGGAAGTTTCTTCTATTGATATTTTGTCTAGTTCTTAGCTCGTTTAAGACTGGCCAGGGAGCTCCTAAAAACACGTTTATAGGAAAACTCATAGAAGAACCCGCCCAATGGATATTGGTGTTTGGGATCACATCAACATGTATCTCATAATTGGAGGATCTCTTATGAATCTGTAGTCTTAATCGTGTTAGTAGCCTGGTTTTATAGCCATTATCTTTCGTGGCACAGTCCTTAAATGTAAGTAGTTGATTTAGTAATGTCAAGAGGCAAAACTTGATAAAAAAAAAGCCTAATATAGTAATACACCAATATAGTTTAGTGTTAATATTGCTGGTGCTCATCTTTGTGAAGCTCTTTCCTTGATTTTCAATCCTCTTATTTTGTTTTGGTTGCCTGTGGAGGTGGTGATATCTTTCGTTATTTGAACCTTGCAGCTGGTGCTTGTGATTGAATGTCTCCTGTGTTGTGTCAATTTTAGCCAAATGCTTTTGTGCCTGAAAAGGTCGAGCCAAGTTAGTTTTCATGTCTAATTCAATTCTTGCTACTAGATGTCTACTTTTGAAGTGCATGAAGATGAAGTAGGATGGATCAAGAGCTGCTTTACTTAGAACTGAATCACCAAATTCATATAAGTAAACAGATTTATGTAAGGTGGCAGAGAATCTATATTTTCCAATAGGCATCCAGCAGACAGAAGCTTGAGTTATATTCTGTCCATGATTGATAAATATTTTAACACAATGAAGAGCATTAGATAACTTGAATCTAAATATAAGGCTGATTTTCTTTTCAATTGTAGCTATCTTAATCCGATTAAATATATGTTTGCAATGATGACTTTTGTGTAGTTTTAAGTTAATGTTGTAATCATGTTGTCCTTGTGATTGTATAACAGTAAATAGTATGCAAATTGTGAGCAAGAAGTAAGTGACATGATTTGGACAAATCCATGTAATAATTCCTTGATAAATGAAGGATGTGTTATTTTTAGTGTTTATACTTAGTTTTGTTGTTTTGGCTGTGCAGTATTTAAGTAGTAATGTTCTGGGATTAATGTGATTCTTGGTGTATTCAGTACCTTTGGTAACACCCAGAAGAAGATTTTGATGCTTCCCATGTCCAAGTAGTGTCCTTTGTATGCTGTGAGCTGTGTTGTTTTTGAGTTCTTGATCATGTGTTTGCAATATAAATTGCTCAAGGGAGAAAATCCCCTGAGCTAGGTTAGTAAGGTGGAAGTTTCTAGATATCCATAACATATAATAGATAGATAATTTAGAGAATATAAATTGAAGATAAAACCAGTGGGGATATAGATAATGATATTTTACATAGAACCCAAGTATTTTACAATGACTGCAGCTCTGATTACATAACAGTGGGTAACACAATAGCAGGGTGCAAATTACAACTAGTAGACTAGAAGATCTTAGGTGATAAAACATGATATCAAAGCTTAATAAGTAGTAGCAAAAGATCACATGATCACTGATTTTTACAAGATTTTGGCAAGAAATAAGGTTGATCAAGGGTTCAAAAGGTGATGTAGGTGGTGGAAAGTCATCACAAACCAGTAGGCAAAATAAGGGGCAGGATCTAGATACCCCAATGCTTGACAAAATCTTGAAAATCATGATTTTAGTTTGAATTTTTGCCCCTCTTCAGGTTGGAGCTGGCAGTGTCCTATTCACCTCCATTGACCTTCCTCTTAATGGAGCTAGAAGTGGATGGGTCCTTAGGTGGCATCTCCATGGAGGAGATCATTCTTATAACTGTTGAGTTTGAATGCAGGGAGTGAAATGAGGGTTCAGACATAATGTCATCATGGGTATCCAGAGCCTCACTTTCTAGCATGGGATCATCCAGCAGATAATCATCCTCCACAAAGTCCCCACCAAGATACTCTTCCACTTCAGGTTCAAATTGGAGACAGGCAAGGATGTCAGAATCCACCTCATCTCCAATCTCAGATAATGGTAATGGGTCAGGAAGAGGAAACTCAGACCCCTTAGGATCATCATTAGAGGGGGGGGTTCTATGTTGGGTATGGTAGTGGTGGGGATTATATTAGTGGCAGTTCCAGCATAGTGCATGAGTGGTGCCAGAGGTTGCTGCTCACCAGCCCCCGAGCCCACCAAGAAACCAGCTGAAATCTCTGGGTTACCAAGGGAGGCTGCCAGAGGGATAGGAGCAGCAGGGGCACCACCAGCAGCAGAGGATGAGGCATCAACAGCAGAGGCACTTAGAGCAGCAGGTATTGTAGCAGGAGCATTGGTAATGGTGTTGTTTTCAAAGAGAGTTTTTGAATCTTTGGATGAAGAAGATGAGTTTGAGTGTGCCTCAAAGGCAATTGAGACACCACCCTTTTCAGAAATGTATGACTTATGGTTGAATGCATGGATGGGGTTAGGAAGTTTTATTGTTTTGCCTTTCCTTCCAACCTTAAGCCACCCATCTTCATCAATGGAGGGCCCAGAGAACACAGCTTTGTTATTTGGCTTCTTAATAGTAACTTGGATCTTTTTCTATTTGGGTGTGAAAAAAGGACAGTTGGAGAACAAGTGAATTTGACCACCACAGTTCCCACAGCCTTCTGGGAACTCCTCAAACCAAACAACATGGGCAGAGACTTGATTTGGAGTGACATGAATAAGAATAGTGTTTGACACTTTGTGGGCAATGTCAATGTTGACACAAATCCTAGCATATCTAGCATTTGGGTCAACATTTGGGTCAGCTTTTATGAAGGTGCCAAAGTGGTTATTATTGATTATGGTTTCAAGTGCCCCTGGCTTTTTGTAAGCCTCAGGTATTGAGGTGATTCTTATCCACATGTCAAGAGAAGTGAAGTTCTCTGACAGTGGATCAAAGGTTGCCTTCCAAGGTCTAAGAATTATCAGCTGACCAAACACATGGTAAGGTCGTGCTTCCCAAACCCCCAAGAGATCTTGGGAATCAGAAAAACGAACCTCAAACCAATGTTAGGGAGCTCTACAATCTGCAGATCTCCATGGATCTCCTTCCAGTCAAAGGTGAGCTTAGACTCCAGCTTGTTGAACTCAATTGGGGCGCCAAAAGCACGGCCAAATTTTATAGCATCCGTATGGAATCTATACTTAGGTTGATATTGTTGTAGCTGATCGAAGAAGGAAGTGAGGTTGATTTTGGATTTGCCTTTGTCAGGCTTTGTTGTTTTGTTTGTGGATTTTGGTTTTGGGGTGTCACCCGAAGGCTTCCCTTTGGTTTGTTTGTTTTTGGGTGTCGGTGAAGTCTCAAGGAGACTTCCCTTCCCTTTGTGATTATTGTCGCTTGCCATCGTGGTCAAGCAAGAGTAAATCAGATGAAAGCAGAAAGCAATTAGGAACAAAGAAACACTTTTAGATGTTGCTAAAGATGAAGGGGGAAAGAGGAGCTGGTGGTGTGCCTTTGCTTGATCAGGTATGATACTTTTATAGGGTTTTAGTTCAAAGCCAGTTGAGGAATTGATCCAAAGTACAGTAAGCAACCAAAATCTGGGTACGAAAAAATGGATTGAGATGGCATACCTGTTCTGGGCTCGGCCGTTGATTGTCAAGCCTATGATGAGATGTGGTTTCGGACATCGACGGAGAGAAGAAGTGACAGAGTCAACTCTTCCCGTCAGGAGCACTGAGACGTCCAATCGGCCAAGGAAGGCCGGTATTAAGAAAGAGGAGGATTCCCCTTCGGTGAGGTTCATCATTGTAGTAGGAGAGTGCCATAGATTCCGGAGCGAGAGACCTTTTATGAGATGCAGTCTCAACCAACATCGGAGAGAAAAAGTGACAGGGTCAACTCTTCCCGTCAGGAGCACTGAGGAGTCCAATCGACCAAGGCAGGCCGTTGTTGAGGAAGAGGGGGAACCCCCTTCGGCGAGGATCATCATTGCAGTAGGAGGACGCCATAGATTTCGGAGAGAGAGGGATAGGCAGAGGAACCCTAGAAACGCAAAGCGCTCCTAGATCCGCCTTTGGATCCAGAAATTTTCCCAAATCCAGTACCAATATTGCTTGAAGATGATGGGACAAGACCGATTTTTGGTCAGGAGATTAATTAATGGGGGAAGCTTTGAGTGAATTGCAGTAGGAGAAGGGATTTTTGCAGAGCTCTTGTTTTCGTTTTGTTTGAAGACGATGGAGGTGAGAGGATTTGGGGGCGCGTCGGGAAGCGCGTTCTCTTGTTGCCTTTGGGGTTTTTTCCGGGTTCCATAGGGGGATTCTTATTTAGCCTATATGTCCATAATTTTACCTGATCCATGAATTATCATTGTATTCTATAATAAATAAATTTTTTTATAAAAAAAATATATAAAGCTCAAAAACACCAAGTACATGATGGAGAGGGAGGTAGATAGAGATTGTCAAAGGTCTTCGATCCCCAAACCTCTTCTCTTCTCGTCCTCACACAACTTATCCATTACACGCATACCCACATGTCCAGTCAAAGGTTTTGTGCACACAATGAAGACAAATTTCATAAAGCACCTCACATTCTTTTATCTCATTATCATATGATAATTTTGATACTACAATTTAATTTAGAAAAGGTAAGAAAAGAAAAGAAGAAAAGAGACCATGTGGATTGCTGCCTCTAGGCCCCACTATATCATATCTACAAAACTATTTCAAAAGTCCCATTCATTTTACTTTTGTATATGGAGTTGGGTGGAATTGGTGCCCTGTATGGCGTGATATATGCCTAGAGATGTACTCGCTACTTACGATGTATTTAGTGGCGGCCACTCTAAAGGGGGAGGGGCCGTCCCGATGAAGTTTCGTAGTATTTAAAAGAATTAAAAAATAAGATAAAAATAAAAAAATGTGAAAAAAGTTGTCTAACTTAGTTATTAAAGGAGGGAAGGAAATATAAGAGTACCAAAAGGTTATGGGTTCAAATCTATTTCTTACCTTTTTGCATTACTTTTAATTCATATTAAATTTTCCCTATTATGAATGTTAAATTAAATCAAATTTTATATTTTTCTTTTAATATTTTTATAAGATTATTCATTATGTTACACATATTTTAAAAAATTCTTCTAATTTTTACTTTTATGAAATTTTTTTACTATCAATATCATATTTAAACCACAATTTATGAGTTTTTTTGTTATATTTTTCTTTTAATATTTTCATAAGATTATTCATTATGTTACACATATATTTTAAAAAATTCTTCTAATGTTTACTTCTAACAAATGTTTTTACTATCAATGACATATTTAAACCACAATTTATGATTTTTTTTGTCATATTTTTCAATCCTATGATTTTTTACTTCATGCTACACACACATATATAAATTATTAAATTATTGTATGAATTTTTGTAATAAAATATCATATTTATACCACAATTTATGGTTTTCTTTCAATATATTTTTTAAAAATTACTTTATTATATATACCGAGGAAAAAAATTTCTCAACCAGAAATTTCGCACCCCCTCTAGAAATTTCTTCGACCGCCACTAGATGATAGCACCAAAAGTCTCATAACTCTAGACGACATTGACGACAAGATGAGAGTGTCGTTTGATGGCCCAATCACTAGAACTCAGGCCAAGATGATTTAAGATGCAACAAAGCCTCTCATTGTTTGATTTGGTGCGACGATGGACCAAGGACTTCGGCCAACATGGGTTACTTTGCAAAAGTTCCATCCATAAGCCGAAGGAGTTAATCTTAGACCTCATTCCACCTTAATGAAGACCCAAGACCCATCTACTTAGGCTGGCCGGCTTCCCTTGGTTTCCCATTCTATCTATTTCTATCTATTTTTGTTAATTAGTTAGATAAATAAGAGTAAGTAGGTTATCTATTCCCTTGCTCGTCAAGAAAACAAATTTATCATTATCTTCAAAATATCTTTTAGTTATTTTAGATAGATAGATGAGTTGGCTAGGGCTTCTCCTTTGCATAGGAAGCCGGCTTCACCTAGCAGCAACTCTATTTATATGCTTGTATTTCATTTAGTAAAAACAGGTTGAATTAAATTGAAGAGCACTTGGCAAAGTGTTTTTCATTCTTTGTCCAAAACTTACGTATATTCTTTATCTCTTCTCCTACTCTCAAAATTGAATTCCATCCTTGAATCCTTAAAGAACACCATCACCGATTCATAAACCAAAACAAAACCTAGGCCCGATTGTGCCTTGAGCAAGAATCGATCAAGGCCCCTCAAGAACGACCCAATATCAGCAAAGACATTGCAAGATCCCGCAAACACAAGTAGTTGGAGACAATCTCAGCCCACAGGCAAAGGATCGAAAACAACCACGTAGCAACTAGTATCGGATTTCAGGTTAATGCAAGTCTTTAAACCTTGATTTGTTTATTGAGTGATCTATTCTAGTTCGTGGCTTCTTTATCACCATTTTCAATTCTATTGCTCTCACAACTAATTGCTTTGCACTTAAAATCCTCAAAATTGGCACTAGTATTTGGTGATTTTCTTGATCGGATATATGACTTGGAAAATGTTGAGTTCTTAGTTGCAAGTGTCGTTGCTTTTAATTTACTATATATCATGCCTATGACCGAGTTTCTTAGATGATTGCTTATTTTGTGAACTTGCACCACAAAGAACCCCTTTTTTCCATCATATTAAAGCCGATTTCCCCTTCTTTAATTATGCTTACTTTTAGATCATCATAGCTGCTTGTTTTGCTTTTCTAGTCGACATCCCCACCCTTGCTATAGTCGACATTCTTTCAAAAAATAAAGATAAAAAAACATCAAAATACATTGCTTGAGTGCTAGTAGCCTCTTTTGATTAAGTTAGTAACTTGCTTTGCTTCCATGACTTATCTTGCTACTTGTCGATGATCTAATTTGTTTAAAGCATCTCAAAAAGCCCTTTCTTCTTTGATTTTGTGATGTGTCGACACGGAAGCCTTGGTCACACCCATGGTTATTAGGATCCCGATCTGGATCTTACGATCCTACGATCCTACGATTCTAGGCAAGGTTTTGATCCGGATCGGGCAAATAGACTCCTTCATGCTAGGATCTACCTAGGCTCCTATGGGATCGGTAGGATCTACCTAAGATCTACCGATCCTAGAAAAAATATCCGATTCCAGCAAAAATCATATTTGTGTAATTGTATTTGTTTTGTTTGGATATTGGGCCTTCTGGATACGATGAGCCTTTTTATTTTATATTTTTTTGGCAACCCATCTCCTTAGAAATTGAAGGCAGAAGAGTGAAGACGCTGAATTGAAACCCTAAGCCCTTTGTTTCTTTACTCAACTCGACAAATCCACGTCTGAGCGCCTAAAATTGTTCATGATGTGGTTAATTGCGATGATGACATTTGAAACTAGAGATGGCATTGGATATTTGGATGTGTGATTTATCTCTTGTATGTTTGTCATATTTTAAGACATTATCCTTGTCTGTTTGTCACCTTTTGAGACATTATTCTTGGCAAATTATGAATGTTAAGTGCTTATTATTGGACTATTTTAGTTACTTAATTTGTTTAATAAAGGAAAAGCTTAGTTTTATTTTAAAATTAAGGTATTTGTTTCGGATGGTTTGTTTTTATTTTATTGTTTATTTTATTTTTAATTTTTGTCTAGGATCTTACGATCCTACGATCCGATCCTACGCCTTTGTCTCGATCCCACACTAGTATCCCGATCCTAAAAACCATGGTCACACCCACCTCTCTCCGAACCGTGTTACAAACGTCGGATAAGAGTTGATGGAGTGTGTGCACTTAATTGCCCTTGTGATTGCTCGCTATTATCATTGTTAATTGCTTAAATTGAGTATCACATTATAATTCTTATTGCAAACTGCTTTTAATTGCAAATTCATCATTCTAGCCGCTTGTTCCTTGTTTCCATGTCCTTGCTTACCGACTTGTGATTGATTTCTTGGCAATTTGCTTCGTTATCTTGCCACTTTTGGCATTGTAAAGTTTTGTGTCCAGGGAAGATTATTGAATAATGTGACTTGGTTTTCTCGCATTCTAGCTTTTCAAAACACTTGGGTCACTCATAGCATCAAAGTCTTGCATTGCTTGTTTCCTTGCCTATTGTCTGGAATACTTGTGTTTGCTATTTGCTTATAGGAACATGGCCGATGATTCCAACAACTCTTCCAATTCAAGCACTCCTCCACCACTTGGTGCTATTTCCGATGCCCAAATGCAATTCATTATTGACGCCACTACTGAGGCTCTTGATAGAAGGTTAGAGGCGAAGTTCACATCTAACAATGCTAAGTTGTCCAGCATTTTGATGGGTTTGGTAGCGCGTAAGCTTGTCGAAGCTCAGATGGTTGTCCCATTGTCGTCCACCCCACAAAGAAAGGGTAAGGGACATATGGACGACACTTCTCTTTTTATACCTAAACCTACAACTAACCCCTTTCCTGACAAGTCTGAGGAGGATCATTTAGTGTCGTTTGCAGCAAAAAAGGGCCACCAAGAGGATCCTGATCCTCCACCGCAGCAAGTTCATCATCAAAGGTTTAACCGGACACCCATTCGTGTCCACCCGGTCTTTGACGATTAAGATGAGCAACGAAACAATAGAGACCTAGACGGAATGCCCGTACTTGAGGACCCTTTCCAAGAGTTCGATAATCCTTTTGATGATACTCCCGTCCCCAATTCCGGTCTCCCAAATCTTATCCAAACCAATGATCTAGCCGCCCAATGTCGAGACGTTAAAGTAAAGCTAGACACCTTTGATGACGCTAATGATCCAGAGGCCTATATTGCTTGGGTGACCCTCACGGACTACGTCCTCGACCATCTCCGTTACAATGAAACGGAAAATTTTGAGGTAGTTACTCTTCACCTTACATGTTTAGCTTGTTCTTGGTGGTTCCGTACACGGGATATCCGAAGGCGACAAGGTAAGCAACCGGTGGAAACGTGTCCACAACTACGTTACCTCATGAAGAAGAGGCACGTACCCGAGGATTATGTGGAGTCTATGAGAATGAAACTATCCCTTCTTCGCCAAGGTACTCGGACTTTTATGAAGTTCCGGGACGAAACTGGCTGGTTTAAAGGAACACTACGTTTGGCCTAAAATGACTAATTATGTGCTGCGTTTTATCAAAAGTTGTGTCATTTGTGCTAGGCCTAAGTTTAAACACCACCCACATAGCCTATATACCCCTTTACCGATTCATAAAGGCCCTTGGGAAGATGTGTCTATGGATTTCATTGTAGGCCTACCTAGGACATCTAGGGGACATGATTCTATTTTTGTGGTGACTGATAGATTTTCGAAGATGGCTCGCATTATTCCTTGTCACAAAACTGATGATGCTATAAATATTGCTAGCTTGTTCTTTAAGGATATAGTTAGGTTACATGGTGTTCATTTAACTATTGTGTCGGATCGTGACCCGAAGTCTATGAGTTAATTTTGGAAAACTCTAAGGTCTAAGTTGGGTACTAAGCTTCTATTTTCTACTTCTTGTCACCCCCAAACTGATGGCCAAACTAAAGTTACTAATAGGACTCTCGGGGCTCTCCTAAGGTTCATTTTGCGTAATAATCTCCGGATGTAGGAAGACTGCTTACCATTTGTTGAGTTTGCGTATAATAGGTCCATTCATTCGGTGACTAAGCGGACTCCGTTCGAGGTTGTGTATGGCTGAAACCCTCTTACCCCAGTGGACATGACGCCAAGGCCATTCAAGAAGAAGGAGTCCATGGATGTAGCCAAGCAGGCGGACTTCATCCGACAGCTACATGACCAAACAAGGGTGCAAGCCGGAGCGGGGCCATGGAACCCAAGCCCCAACCATTGCGACAGAGTGTCTGCATTGGGAGCGGGTCTCGAAGGCCCCGAATTGAGGAATATGATGATAAGGGAACAATCTCGGATCATCCCGTCGATCACTAGACTCCTTCCACGCATCTGACCACCGATTCTGGAGCTCTGGTTAATGCACAAGATGAAGAGGCCGCTAAAGATGAAGAAGACGGACCAACCAAACATGAAATCTGGGCGACCGTCTTTAAATACTGGTTTACCAACGATCTGCTCCAAATTGATGATAGTACATTGTATAAGTATTCCCAAAGGAGGAGGCTATGAAAACTGCGAGAGGCATATCAAGAACAAGCATCCCGAGAAGTACGACATGGCGCAAGGCCAAACGCAATTAACTGGATACGCAACATCTTCCTCATATCATCCTAGCTTATTTAGTTATGATTTTCAATATAGTAGTAATGAATTTTCGGAAATGATAGCTATGGAAAGTTTAGCTTACCATTTTGCACATCATTTACATTTTAACAATTGGGTGAGTAGGACTGTTAACCCCTCTTATCGCCCATTTCCCGTCAAACTTTCACTAGGAAAATTGAAAAACATTTTATATGTCAAAAACAACAACTAGTTGAGTATTTTCAAAAACACTCGGATTTAAAGGTTTTGATTTGTAGCGATATTTAGACCGATCATTGGCTAGAGCACTCTTATATGGGTATTACTTCTCATTGGGTTGATAACCAATATACTTTGCACAAGAGAGTTTTGGTCTTTCGCCTATTCGATGAGTCACACTCGGCTCGTAACATAGCTCGTTAGATTTCAACTGTTTTACAAGAATACGAGTTGACCCAAAGTGTTTTTTTCAATCGGTTTTAATGTCGCCTCCACAAACATGGTCTCTATTGAAGAATTAATTCAATATTGTATCCCCCAGACCAAAGGGATGTTTTTCCACATCCGTTGCGCACCGCACATTTTAAACTTATGTGTTCATGGCGCTTTTGATTATTTACACTCTTTGGTTGCACCTATTTGTTTTGTTCTTAAGGCCCTCTGAAAGAGCAAAGCACTATGTGACTAATGGAAGACCTTCTGTAAGCAAAACAAGGTGAGATCAAAGAAATTTCCTAGGGATGTTTCTACTCGGGGGCACTTCACTTATTTAATGATTCACGAATTGTATTTGTATAGAGATCACCTATCCGCTTCCGCTGCCCAATACATCGAATGGTCTAATGTTTTTGGTGAAATTTGGGTAAAGACAAGAGACACCATGGAAGTTTTTAAAGTTTATTACAACGCCACCAAAAGTTTTAGTTATGTTTACACCCCTACCTCACATTTGTTTTATTTTACCGCAATGAACATTGCAATAGCTCTAAACGACGGTCACAAATACCGTCAATCTCCAAGCCGTGATGGAGATATGGGTTAAATGGTTAGCCTACTGCACAAACATTCCTGATATTTTCCTTGTAGTAATGGTTTTCAACCCTAGAATGAAGGTCATCAGTCTTTAAAGATTTTTAGAAAACTACTAACCTATGTTACAAATTGAAGACCATACCAATGTACATCTTACAATTTCTAGAATTAGAGAATTAATTCAAAACTTATATGATGTTTATACTAGAGATACTCGCCCATCTCAACCGCCCCTACTTCCTCGACCTCGTCGCGCAATAGCATTATTGCGCAAATGAAGGCTCTTCCTAGAGATATTCTAGGCACAAGAGATCGAGGACCTCGTCTACCTCCCACTCAAATATCGATGAATATTGACTTATTAACTTTGACTTTTGTTATATTGAGGTGGATGATTTCGACGTTTTGGAATGATCGAGTCGTCCATAATGATTGCGATACCCTACTCTACAAGTAATTGCCCATCAGGTTCTTGGAGCACCATGCTCGACCGTTGTAGTTAAGTAACTTTTTAGTCGAACCAGACAGATCTCAACGGTCCAAAGATCGTCTATACTCCTAGAGAACCTCGAGATGCAAGTTCTATAAAGCAATTGCAAGTAGATAGATGAAAGAACCCAGAGGAACCACCTCTCAACGAAACCAGACTCAGATAAAGGATTCGACAACGACACTTCATCGATCGGGAGCTTAGATGATGACACGGGAAGGTAGGCGGGGATTCAAACAGGTAAAAGAACTACGTGTTCTTTGAATTATTTTCCCTAAAATGATACGTAGGCAACTAAATTCCCCCCCCCCCCTCCCCTCTTCTCGACAACAATAAATATGTTATTTAAAAAAAATTATTTTTTTATTCATGCAACCTAGCGGGTCGACCAATGACCTGATGGGTTACCTGAACTCGTCGATCCGCCACCCCCATGAGTTCAGTTTCGAGTCATGACTTTCTAACCCTTGACCCGTCAGATCTGACCCATAAATAGGCATGGCTATTGCATCTATCCTTTTAATTATCTACTTCAATCCTCTCCAAGACTAGCTAATGAACACCACTCTTTATATTTAATTTAGCCTCGTGTTCATGCCTAGTTATCTGTTTTAATGAATTGATGTCATATAAACAATGAATCACTCGAAATAAAGTACTCTGATAATAGAATAATACAAGCACAATACACCAATAACCATCTAAACATGTCTATATCAATCTTTTTCGTATATGTGCCTCTGTATCCAAGAGATAAAAACCAATTTTGGGATAACCTTTCCTCGCTTCTAAATGCAATAATCGAACACGGCATGATCATAGGGGACCTTAATGATATTCTTGAACATAGTGATAAGCTTGGTGGTGTCGTTCCAACTGCAGCACGGCTCACTAGGCTCAGTGAGTTTATTACAACACAAAACTTAATTGACCTCCCAACCTCCGATAACCGATTTACCTGGAGGAAGAGAAGCTTCGGAGAGGACAACACCTTTGAGAAACTTGATAGAGTTCGAATTCACAACAGTCTCCTCAACCTATTTCCCAACTTGGCCACAAAAAACCATGCATTCACCAACTCAGATCACTGCCAAATCACAGTAGAACTATATGACAACCAGAGACCTAAGCTCCAGCCTTTTCAATTTAAATTGGCTTGGGCCAACTGGCATGAATATGAGGCTATTGTCAAGAATTCTCGGCGAATCAATCCCCCAGGCTCCAACCTATTTAAACTCACCAAGAAATTACAGGAACTCAAAGAGAAAAGCAAGATTTGATGCAAAAAAATAATGGGAAATATCTTTAGGAATATCTCCACTTTCGAAAAAGATCTCAACGGGATTCAAGAACAACTTTACCAAAAATATGAATCCAATCTAAACGAGAAACACAAATGGCTTATCAAGAAATACGCTAAACTCATCAACTTCGAAAAAACTCACTAGGGACAAAGAGCAAAACGAACCCATCTCATGGCTATAGATGTTAACACGAAATACTTCCATAGGTTTACAACTGGAATGTGTAACAAAAATATCATAAAATCAATACAAACACATGCTGGGGTCACTCTTAAATCAGACCACAATATTAGGAGGGCTATCAAAGATGATTTCCTTAAACGCTTTGAGAACTCTCGAAGACCACACATCTCTAGCACCCTATTACACAACATAAAGAACAAAATCTCTACTGCTAATAATGATTGGCTCTCCAGGACATTAACTAATGATCAAGTAAAGAAAGCTCTGTTCATCCTAGCAAATGATAAATCACCGAGTCCAGATGGTTTCCTTGCTAGTTTCTTTAAAAAAAATACTGGCATATTGTTGGCCCATCTGTTACAAAAGCAGTCAAAGGTTTCTTCCTTAGCAGACATATTCTCAAACAGATAAATCATACCTTTATTGCGCTCATACCCAAATGTGAAATTCCAACAACTACAAACCACTAGACCAATCAGTCTTTGTTCCACCACCTATAAGATAATTTCCAAAATTCTAGCCATAAGGTTAAAAAAAATAATACCAAAACTCATCCACCCACTTCAAAGTGTCTTCACTTCTGATAGAGCTATTCAAGATAATATTCTAATAGCAAACGAGATTTTCCACTCCTTCCAACATAAGAAAGGGAAAGACGGATGGATGAACATTAAGCTTGATATGGAAAAAGCCTTTGACATGGTTGACTGGGAATTTTTCTATTCGCTATACTCCAAAACTTTGGGTTCTCTCCAAGGTTCATCTGTTGGATACGCGAATGCCTAACCATGGTATCATACTCGATTTTAGTCAACAATGAACCAACCGAAGTATTCACACCCAAGCGCGGTCTACTCTAGGGAGATCCGCTTTCCCCCTACCTATTCCTACTCATTTCCGAGGATCTAGCTCACGGGATCCTCTTCGAATCTCACCTACCTCAGAGCCATTTGGGCATCTCGATCACTCGCTCGGGGGTTAGAATTCTCTTTCAAGCCTTCGGCGATGATATCATCATATTTGCCAGCTTAACCAAAAAAACATGCTACCAAATCAACAAAGTTCTTCATGAATATTGCACCCTCTCTGGCAAAAAAAAATCAACAGACATAAATCAGTATTTCAAGTAACAACCAACACAAACTCACATAAAAAAGCAATGATAAATAGTGACCTAGGAATTCCTTTCACCACAAATCTTTGGAATTTTAGGTTGTCCAGTCATTACTTGGTAAAGTTACAAAAAAAATACTTATAGCAGTATTCTGGAATCAATTAGAGACCAACTAAATAAATGAAAGGTTAATTAGCAACCTTTCCCGAATCGGGCGCTACACTCTAATCAAATCCAGTTTAGCTGTAAAACCTCTCCATTTAATGAAATGCTTCATGTTGCCAAAATCTATCCACACCGAACTTGATCGGATCAACAGAAATTTCCTATGGAATAAGGGTTCGAAACATAAGCCTCTGATAAACTGGTTTGAAGTATGCAAAACTCGATAAAATGGAGGCCTTGGCCTTCGAAACTCTGAAGACATGAATATTGCACTTCAACTAAAACTTATTTGGAAAATTATAGCTGAACCAACAAACCCCTGGGTTATAATCATATCACAAAAATACCTAAAACAACAACACATATTAACATATGAACGAAAAGGCAACTCTTCTTAGCAATGGACTAAACTACTCTTACCCACTTTTATTAACGGCCTCCGCTGGTCTATTGCTAGCGATGACTCAATTAACTTCTGGATGGATCATTGGTTCGGCCCCTCGCCGCTATCTACTCTTGCCCTTGATCCATTTCTAATCGATTACTCCTTGAAAGTTATAAACTTTATCAACGTTGACAGAACCTAGAACATCCAAAAACTGAATGAACTAACAAACAACCAACTTGATAACAACACCATCAACTCAATATCCCAGATAATCATCCCGAAAAACGTTACCCAAGATAGGGTTTACCGGAAATGGAGCAAGAATGGTTGGTTTTCTATCAGCCATTGAGATGCTTCATAACGAAAAGTAACATAGGAAATCAGACATATCCTGGATCTAGGAGCTTGACATTTCGCCAAAGATAAAAGAGTTCCTCTGGCGCATATCAAAGAATGGCATTCCCACCTCGGTGAAACTAGCCAGCCGGGGGGTTCACAACCCCACCAGTTGTCCCATTTGCGAAAACAACTACGAGGATCTTAAACACCTATTACTTGATTGCCCAATGTTGCGCTCAACTATACAGCTACTAGACCCTAAGTTAGCAGCTATCCTCTAATCCAACAACCTTCAAACTCTTGACATCAGGGAAATATTGAATACTAGGAAACAAAACTTCACTAGATTCACCACTTCTTGGTGGATTGTCTTGTTTTTTAGGAACAAAGCCCTTTTTTACAACAGATCACCTGATCCTCGAACAATTACTGCATACACAAAAGAGCAGATGTATAATTGAAACAAAGCCAAATTGTGTGACTACGACACTCCACTAGATAAACACAACCCTACCATGAGGAAAATGCGACAAACGACAAAATCGCATAAACCACCAGTAAACTATCACAAGCCCTTTCTCCTTCAAAAAAAGGTAGTTATGGCTTCATAATACGTGACCACATGGGCACCCTAGTTTCCTCGGGTGCTGGGCCTTCACCTCTTGACTCAGTCATTGGATCTGAAGTGTATGCTCTCTGGAAAGGCATCCAAGCAGCATTGAACCTCCAAATCAACAAACTTCTTATTGAAGAAGACAACCTTATCATTATTAACTGCTTCAATGGTAGTTGGTCTTGCTTGGGGGAAGTTGAAATGATTATCTCTAACAGTATTCTGTCTTTGCATTGTCTCCCCTCATATCAAATCCGCCATATTTTCAGGGAAGCCAATCGAGTCGCTGACCGTCTCTCGGATCTCGATCTTGACTTCTATGGTCGGTCCGTCCCTGATGATTCTGCGCTAGCAGAGCTCATCCGTCTGTATGCCCTTGGCTAAAGAGGGTCTCCCTTTCAGCCAAATTCTTTTCGGTTAAAAAAAAGAATAGAAAATGTTGTACTTTTGTAAGTGATTTTGTTTTTTTGGAGATAAAATATAGGTTTTATGCAAGGGATTTTATTTATGGAATAATAAGTATAACGGTTTTTCTACTCTATCCCCCAAGAGTTTAAGATAAGATTTCCGTTTTAGAAAAAAAAAACATTTCCTTAATTTAATTACTTTAGCTAAATTTTAAATTAGATACTTTGATAATAGGGATTCTTTCCGAGTAGAAAGACCGTAAATATAAATGCAAGCCCTTTATTACCAAGATTGAGGAATTACATTTCATCCATGTATATTAGAAAAGAATTCTAAATGGGACATTTGGGGAAATCATAAAAATGATGTAGGAGGTCACATACTCGTGCTATATTATTCATATTGTGTACTTTTGAAGCAACTTGAAATACAGAACTTTGTTTTTCAATGAAACAATATTATCTGATTACTAGATTAAGTGTTGTTCAATGAAGGAAACCAATCGGCAATGACAAATCCAAAGGGAAAATCTTCAAAAAAACATGTAAGTGTCTTTCTTACTTGTCTCTTGATTAGGATTCTTTTGATCTTATTCATATGGTGTATGCTATCATGATTTGTATGGTTATAATATCACTTGTTGCTTATAAGTCTATTGATTACTATATGTACATTAGTATCCAATATGTAATGTAGGAATCATGATAGAAAGCATAAACCTTTTTTGGTCAAAAGTGAATGATATCTAAACTAATTAAGCCCTGAAAATCTTCTTTGCCCACATATATATCTTCATCTTTTTAAAACAATATGTGATCACATCATCCAACGAATTCACCTTTTAAAAAAAACATGAATTATCCCCACTCGTAGTCTTTTCAAACACAATATCAAGTCTATGGCTCTGAAATAAATCTCTTATCATACAATATATTTTCATTTCATCTGCAGGGTTCTAAAATCCAAATTAGCAGTAGCCCTCAACCCCAAGAAATCATGGATCCCAGTGTTGTTGTAGTCACTACCAACAGTACTTGTATTACTGTCAAAAATGTTGCATCTGCAATCATTTCTGCTTGGCAACCCCGCACTGCATTTGAAGCACAGATTTGTTCTGCCATGAACAACTCTCTCCTCACTCTTCAATTGCTCTGGCTGCTGCACCTGCTGCTGCTCAGTAGGAGGGCTAATTCTAAGCTCGAGATTCAAATCCAGGCTCTGATCTTGGATGAATTCGGCCCCCGGTGATGATGATAACAATCTTTTTGTGTCGATTTTGTCATCTTGCCATGGTTCTTGCTTTGGATTTGAAGCAAAGGAAATGGTTGTTTGGGTAGTACTGTTTGTAGTATTCATTTCGGTTGTAGGAGATGAAGTTTCATTGAGTGGCCTGTGGGTAGTAGGGTCAATTCCCCGGCATAGGAGCTTCCTCTTTATGTGGGTGTTCCAGTAGTTCTTGATCTCGTTGTCCGTTCTTCCAGGCAGTCTTCCAGCTATCAATGACCACCTGCAGATACAAGATGTTTTAGCACTAAGTAGTTTGAATCATACCAAACATGATTTAGATCTTAAATTGAGGTGTCTCGCTCTCCCAACAAAACCATAGAATACACATCCAATAAAGAAGAAACAATTCATGTTTGATTCAAAAGGTTCATTAAAAAAAAATAAACAGTTTGAATTTGAAGATGTGAAATGAGATTTTCTTGTTTTGACCATTATCCCTTGTTTTCTTCAGCTTGATTTTCCAAGGTATCCCCAATTTTTATACTAGGATCCCTCTTTTCAATGATTGGACATAACATCCAGGTTTCTTGTGCAGGTGAGCCAATAGTGAAAGAGAGTTTGTTAATTGTTACAACAAACTCAACCAACCAATAAAAAAGCCAAAAAAAAAGAGGTGAGGAAAAACAAGAACATACTTGTTGCCAAGAAGGCTATGTAACTTGATGATGAGTTCATCTTCTTTGTCGGAGAAGTTGCCGCGCTTGAGGTCAGGGCGGAGGTAGTTGATCCATCTGAGGCGGCAGCTCTTACCGCATCGGAGGAGGCCTGCAGCCCTGGGAAGGGATCGCCAGCAGCCTTCTCCATGAGCCCTGATATGAGCGATAAGGCGATCGTCTTCTTCTTTGGTCCATGCACCTTTGTTGGTGTGTGCTTTCTCACAACATGGAGACCTACCCATCTCAGTATACCTACCAATAACAAATTAAAATGGGTTTGTGTTATTTTTCTGTTTATGCAGACAAAGCTGATGGGTTGCAGAAGGACAATTTTCCTGCCAGGTATTTTTTTTGTGTTTTGGGTTGGGGGGTTTAGATCCAGGATCTTATTCTTATGGAATAACAAGCAAGAGCCTTGTTCAGGATCTGGATGGGATTATATATAGGCCTTTTGATTCCACATGTGAGTAGGTGAGGCAGCTTCTCTGTCTGGGTCATATTACCATCATTATCATTCAAGTTTAGATTTATAAAGGGGATGTGTATTACAGAGTAATTTTTTCTTTTCAAAATTTTGGTTTGTGGGCCCGATTAATTTTAGGGAAGTCGTTTACGAGGAGGAGATCCTTTTTCTAACGATAACTTCGCAAATTTAAATTACATATCTCAAGAAAAGTATTGTGATTTTCGATATTATTTTACTAGGTAAGTCATTCAGAGATGGTTTAAATAGTTATAGATCAATATTATTATGTAAAAATAAAATCGCAAAGTAAAAAAGTGTCCAACACTATATATATATATATATATATATATATATATATATATATATATATGTAAGGTCATGTTTATCAACGGATGCTAGGGATACTAGAAATATTAATATTTTATTCTTCTCTTTCCGCCACATCATCCTATTATCTCATTCTTACTTTTACTACTTTATCAGTAGCATCTCTAACATCTCAAAACTCATCTTTTTCTACCAATTCAATTTACAGATATATCCTTCTCCATTAATTATTTTCATTCTCGATTCTATTATTATATTAATTTTTTATTATTAAAATATTATTAATAAATTAATATTATTTATAAACTAAATAAGGCTAACTATATATAATCCAATATTTATTTAGTTTTCTAAAAAAAACGAACTTCATTGAATAATATTTTCAATAGTTTTCAAATATTAATTAGTATTTTTTTTAGAATAATATTTGAATAATAAAAAATTAATATAATAGTTTTCAAATATTGAATAATATTTTTAATTCTTACTACTAAAAAATAATGAAATTTTTTTTGGGTTTTATTATACATAAATATATTCAAAGAAAAATATTTTTTCTAATATGGTCAAACATATTTAAAATTGATGTCTATGTGTAGAGAAAAATGAATCTAGTCTTATAATAATTTTTATTTTTTTTATTTTTTTTATTTTTATTACCGAAATTTGTATTTTAAATATGTAAAACAATTTAGCACAGGGTAGATCCTAGCTATCCAAGTTCTTGTTGTGTGTCACCCATCCGACATTTCACTCTGCAAGCAAATGAATGGATGACACATGTCCATTTGATGCAGCCTTTCAGCGGCTGTGCATTACTTCCAAACACAAAGTTTCATCCCATTAAGCCCTAATGCGACGTCATTTTTGTTCAAATCATCCGAAAAAAATAAATTACAATGGAAGATAGCCTGACAACAATTATTACACCCGATACTTCAGTCGATACTAGCTCTAGTATCCGAACATGAGAGGGTTGGGATCAACTATCCCAAAGGGGACAGTCCCCTGATTTGGCCTCCCCTCACCCCAAAACCAAAAAAAAAGGAAATGATTAAAATTTGTAAAAAAAAAAGGAAAATTATTAAAAAGTGAGATTTTGTGAGAATGGATAGAGGGATAGGGGTTTTTTTGTGATAGTGGATCCTCTCTGAACATGAGATACTTCGCTTCTCTTTCATTAAACAAATATTTTCTCTCTCTCCTCTAGTATCCCAAAAAGCAACCGATAAACATGCTCTAAGGCTATCATAGTCCATTGCGGACAGTTTTCTTTTAAAAAAATTATATTGTTCACAACGAACATTTCTAAGAATGTCCGGAACTTAACACTGCGCTAAATAGATCGAATTCCCGTAATTATATTATAAACATAAAATCCTGCTCATATTAATAAAAAAATATATATTATTTTACTCCCTTCGTTCACAAATATAAGTTGTTTGACTTTCTGACACGTTTTTTAAGTAAGTAAAAATTATATAAAATATTAACTTTTTATTATTTTTTAAAAACAATGTAATATTAAGTATAATATTATTTTAAAATTTTAATAAAAAAAGTTAATATTTTATATAGTTTTTAGCTTTTTAAAAAATGTGCAAAAAAGTTAAACGACTTATATTTATAAACGGAGGGAGTATGTTACAACGGCACTCATATTTTCCCCTAAACCATTTTTCTTCTTTGATTAGCGGTGCCGTATTTGTTTACTTTTTCTATTGTATACTCCGTAGATATGAGATCATTTTGATGAAAACAACGTGAATAGGTTTTGGGAATTAGCATGAAGGGGTATTATAGCTATGACCCATAAACAAATACTAAGGACAAGTCCAAGAGCATATTTAAAATAGAAAAAAAGTAAAAGTTTTATAGAAAAAATGTATTTTTTTATCCTAACAGTTTTTGCAAACTCATTTGTAAAGTAGAGAAATGGAAGAATGAAGGAAAAAAAATCTCTAAATTTAGAGAAAGGGGTGTAATCTCTATAATTTAATGTTTCACTACTCTCTATATAGAAATTTAATTTTTACCCTTCACCTTGGCACCCATATTCTACATAAATCGTCTATTCTATCATTTTTTAAGCATCAATTATCTATATATTATAAATTTTTGTATTTATTATAGTGTATAATAAATGCAAAAATCTGTAAAATAGAGAAGTTGTTGGAGTTGGGGTGGATTTTTTTTAGAGATTTTGACATTTTGATCTCTATTTTAGAGATTTTTTACAATAGCCGTTGGGGTTGCTCTAAATTACCCAAAAACAACCTACTCTGTTAGGGGGGAAATGTTGTTAGGCCTAACTAAACACAAAGGCATCAAGACAACATTTACAAAAATGCACATGTAAGACATTTTTTTCAATAAATATATCGTACAGTGTACAAAGATTGGTGTCTGTCTATAGTTAGAACTAACAATTCAGGTGCTTGTCCTGATGTGTCCTTGCTAATTAACTTCCCATTGATTACAATTTTAATCCAATTGTGCTATATGCACAGGGTGCAGGTAGAGCTGGCAAAATCTGATCCGACCCGAGAAACCCGACCGACTCACCTGAACCGAAACCCGACCGAACCCGAAAATTTGGCGTTATGCATAACCCAAACTCGAAACTGAGCCCGACCGATGTTGACCCGAAATCCGAAGTTACCCGAATACAGACAAACCCGACTCAACCCGGATCCGACTCAAATTTCAACCCGACCCGAATTTCAACCCGACCCGACTCCCAAATGACTCGACTCCCAACCCGACCCGACTCCCAACCCGATCCGAATATCCTTGAATATATATATATATATCTATCATACATTTATACTATAAAACAAAAAAAATTATTGTAATCCATTATTGAGCTATTGATAGTTAATGTTATTTCGAAACAAAATAAAATTTTCATTGATCAAAGTGAAAACTTAAAACCATTAGTGCATAAGTGCATTCCATATGATCGTTTTATAGGATCGTTATAAGGATCGTTATAAAATTTAAAGGGTAAATATAAAAAATTTCTTATAATAGACATTTTATAAGATCGTTATAATCGCAAAAAAGAATCAGGATCATTTTTCCATTTTTAGATCGTAGGATCGTTGGAATCGTAGGATCGAATCAAGATTTTAACAACATTGGAGCTTACGAGCCAATGAGTAGATTATATATTGAATCATATTTAATTTTACTAAAATGTTTTTTGAAATACATAAATAACATGAATTACATATTCAATTTAATAAAATTGATTACCCGGAAGTCCTGAACGAACATGATTCAACAAATTCAACCCAAACAATTGAAAGTTTGAAACAAACGTAGACCCACTTCTACTTGAAACCTGAATGAGACTGACGCGAGTACCGACCCAAAACCCGAACGAGACCGACTCGATTCTGACCGAAAACCCGAATGGGTCCAACCCGATTTTGACCGAAACCCGACCAATCTGAATTTCATTTTGACCGAATCCGACCCGACCAAGCCCGACACAGAAATTTTGACCGAGTTGACCCGACTCATCAGTGACCCGACCCGAATGTGATCGACCTGAACCCGATCGGATGACCCGAATTGCCAGCTCTAGGTGCAGGTGCTATATGCACTTTCATGGATCCATTTTAACTATAGTACAATACTTGTTCAACAGTCATTACAAATTGTAAAAAAAATATATGAATAGATCTAGGATCCGTATGTCCGTTGTAAAAAAAATTATAAAGACAGATCATTGATCCGTCCTAAAATATTACAAAGCAAAAAAAAAAATGAAGACTTTCACAAAGAGTGTGGATGATATATAGTAAAAATGAAAAGAGTTAGATGCAACCTTAAGCTAGCACAGATTATGCTCAAATTTGATCAATTCTGGTGAAATATCAGTAAAAACAAAGCTTCATTGCTCCATTGATGGCAATGAGTTCATGAAGAAATAAAGAGGGTAAGCGGCCCCTTTTGATTGATGGGATCAGATCCCCAAAACCCTACAAAGATGAAAAGAGCTACTACAATACCTTATATACTAGCTAGCTCAATCACTCACATGAGAAGTGGGTGACCTCCTATTACTGCATTATAGCTCATACTAATATAAGAAAACATGAAGGAAAAATTAAGGGAAATACATAAAAGGGACCATATCAAATGTACCCATATAAACATATAAAATGCAGTCCATATTCTTCATATCTCCTCCTCAAGTTGGGCACGAGGGAAGACCAATCAAGCCCAACTTGGAAGCAAAGGAAGAAATGGTGTCTCTCATCCAAAGGTTTTGTCAAATATCAACTATTTGAACACATGTTTTGACATGTTGAGGTTGAACAAAACTTGATTGCAGTCTTTCTCTCACAAAATGACAGTCAATTTAGAGATGTTTTGTTTGCTCACGAAACACCGGGTTCTCTACAATATGAATTGCAGCCTTGTTGTCACAATATAGTGGGATAGGTAGTGGTACTTGTGCTTTTGCTATCTCCTTATTTCCTTTCAATCCTTTCTGTATGGTTGACTTCCACTCGATCCACTGTAGGATTGGCTCATCTTTTGGTTCCCACCATATGATTGATTCCCCTGTTGACCTGAACTCTCTTTCATAGCAGCAAATGCACTTGTGTCTGGTGCACCAGATTGCACTTAATTCAAGGGATCATTACCCCTTTCTACTTGTTGTAGAATATAGTATATCTTGCACACATATGGAAAAGGATCCGTAGCTAGGATCTGGTTCTTAGCAGCATCAAAACTATCATTCAAACTTGTGAGCAACTGCATCAACCTGTTTCTCTGCTCTATCATTTTAAAATTTTTAGCCAAGTTACGCCTGCATTGCACCATAGCACCACAACTACATTTAGCAACACCCTCCAACACTTAGAGTTCATCCCATTACTTCTTCAGGTTGTTGTATAAGTCATCTAGTTACATACTACCCTGTGAAACATTAGCCAATTTTCGTTTGATCTGATAAATGATGGGAGCATTGGTCTGACTATGTCTCTCCACTAACTCATCCCACAGTTACTTAGTTGAGCTTACAAACATCAGGCCCTCAACTATGTTTTTTCCATGGAATTTATAATCCAACATCTAACCATGTAATATGATCTAACCCATTTCTACAAATCATTAGAATCAGTAGCAAGTCTAACACAAGTTCCATCAATAAAACCGAGCTTACACTTTGCTCCTAAAGCCACAGTGACTTATACTCCAAATCATGAAATTTGTTCCATCAAATGGAACTCCAACCGGTTGAGCTCCTGGGTGGTCAGAATTTGACAAATAAAGATGATCATTAGGATTACCTTGGGTGTTCATCTCTCCCTCAGCTGATATTGCCTCTGAGTCTATTCTCTTAGTGCTAAACATCAACTTCCTCTACGAGCTAAGCGCGAACAAGTCACGGACACAACCTGACTCTGATACCATGAAAAGAGTTACAACTACACCCTTAAGCTAGCACAGATGATGCTCAGCTTTGATCAATTCTGTTGAAATATCAGTATAAACAACGCTTCATTGCTCCATTGATGGCACTGAGTTCATGAAGAAATAAGGAGGGTAGGCGGCCCCTTTTGATTGATGGGATCAAATCCCCAAAACCCTATAAAGATGGAAAGAGATACTACAATACCTTATATACTAGCTAGCTCGGTCACTCACGTGAGAATTGAGTGACCTCCTATTACTACATTACAGCTCATATTAATATAAGAAAACATGAAGGAAAAATAAAAGGAAATACATTAAAGGGATCATATCAAATGTACCCATATAAACATATAAAATGTAGCCCATATTCTTCATAAGAAAGGATAGTTTCCCTTAATGTATATTATAAGATGGATCATGGATCCGTCTTATAAGATCCCAAAACTAGATCCATCTATTTATTTTTTTATAACTTGTAATGATTACTATACATTGTCAAACTATGAGTGAAATGAATCTAGAATCAGTCCGTATGAAGTGCATATGACACATGTACTGGGTGCTTATAACCACCCCGTCTTAATCATCATCTAAAGCCATTATTTGTATATATGTTACATATAATACATAATGCTAATTAAGTTTGTCCTCCTTATCCTCCACACTCACTAAATTAAACTCAATTAATTAGTCATTAGCTCTTTCATTTTATGACATTTTCATTCTATCTTAGTTAAGATATACGTTCCAATTAATTAGTCTTTCTAGTTAGATATATGGAATTGGTGTATTTTTGCTTTATCAATGGAAGAAACCACTACTCGATTTATTTGGTATGATGTGTTGATTGTTTAAGAACTTGTTTGCCTTTACAAGAACTGATTTGCATCAATAAGATGTTTGTAAAGAGCTTATGTATAATGCAAGATATATAACAATCACACAAAATCATAAAGAGCTGATTCTCTCAGGATTCTTTGATTTTGTAAGTGCATCTAGGTAGACTTTCTTAGGGAGGTTGATTGTTTAGATGATGGGTGGATGACCTATGTTCGTCCACTGCCTCAGTTTATCATTCAGGCGACGGACCAAGTTCGTCTTCTGAAATGGGGTTTTCATCGCTGCACAATTCAGGTGACGAACTGAAGTCGCCTAAAGTGTGGTCAGGTCAACATCATCCCTTGAGTATTCAGGCAACGGGTCTGATAAAGGTCGTCGCTTGATAAGTGGATTGGTTGTTCTGGCGAGCGAAATGTGGGTTTTTTATCCTCTGGTTAGAGAGGGATTTTCTCACATAAATCTTGTATCGATATTTGTGCATATATATCCATGTTTGTGGTTGTTTGGTTGTTTGGTTTCTGGATCGGATATTAATATCGGTTGGTTATGGGTTTGCTGACGGGTTGTTGTTGGTTTTCTTATTACTCGAATTCGCTTCAGGGTGTGACCACACTTTCTAGCCCAACACTCTTTTCCCCATTCCTTCTGTTCAATTCTTTTCTTTCATATTCACCGTAGTATAAAGGGGTTAGCAGTCCGATTCGGACTGGATACAATATTAATCAACCCGAGGATGCAATATATTGCGAATGCTAGAAAAAACAATGGAAGTAAGTAAGATGGGTCGGTTTGGGTTGGTTCGAGTTCCTTTTTGACTCACTTTTGTAAAAAAAGGGTTGGCGAGCCGGTTCGGTCTAGATACAATATAAATGTCAAAGTCGGAGATATAATATAGTAGCAGATATAATAAAGCAATCAAAATAGAAATTACAATCCTAGTACGAGAGAGCGCGACCACAAACTCAACGACGATATGCTATCGCGCAATCCTGGATGCAAATAGTTCATCCCTGCCATTAACGCTTGGGTTATAGTAGATCGTATACATGTGATAAAAGTGATTCAGACAACAACCAAATCTACCAAAAAAAAAAGTAGTTTTATCAATTGAAGAGTGATTGAACATACCGGTACAAAATGGTTGTTGTGTTCGACTAAAGCGATTTATCTAGCTCCTAGTTAGGTAATGTTGGATCTTTAGTGGCAAATAAGTGGAGAGACAACATAGACATTCTCTATTCTCTATGACAATATAACCTGTATACCTTGGGGAATCATCGAATAAGGGGAGGAATTAGTTTCTATGCTTGATTTTACACAAGGGGATTGTGAAATGTTAGGTGTAGTGGGGCAATTGGGCATTTAACAAAGTATAGTAAAAGTAAACATGGATACTCCTGTGCACAAGAATAATAATTAGGTAGAGCAAGACTAGAGAAGAAAAAGAAGAAGATGGTGGTTGTGTACACTTAATTATCATGTGATGAGAAAGGTTTCTAGAAGGTAGTATTTTGTTATTTTCGTCAAAATAGATTTTTACGAGTATCAAGAGAATCTTGATATCTCTTTGAAATTTGCATAAAGATTGATATAGGTTATGTATTACTTTCTTCTAAATAATCATAAACGATCAAACTTAAGAGATGTTATTCAAAATCTGGGCTAAACAAAATAGAAGAGATCATGAGATGGAGGTAAAGTACAATATATATGATATATATATATATATATATATATATATATATATATATATAATATTATACTTTTCACTAGGGGACGGACATGAAGAAAAAGGGCACTTGACAAATTTGACTACTTTTGAGTGTGGTTGTGGATCTTGTGATTGTGTTGTGCAAAGGTTTTGATTTTTCTTTCCTGGCTTCCATTTCATTTCTTCTTTCTCTTTCACTCGATCTACTCTATTTATTACATATATATCCTCTACCAAACTGAGATAATAAATCTATGATCTATCCAAATGGTCCTAAATGGAACATCATTTGGTGTCGCACTACCATATAAAATGCAACGATCAAAATACCAAATTGGTATTTAAATTTAACAATTATGGATATACGAGTATTTAAATTTAACAATTTAATACTTATTATTAATAGATATTAAACTATGAAAAAAATTAATTAAAATAAATAAGATTTTATATAGTTTTTAGCTCCTAAAACTACGTGCACAAAAGTAAAACATCATTTATTTCCGAACGGATGGAGTAGATACTAAAAAACTTATGTCAAACATATAGGTATTTTTTGGCATAAAATTTGGTTCATGTATTAAAGGTGATTTACTCAAATTGAACCGTTTTGTTTATAATTTATAAAATAAAGACTCGTTAATTTTTTCTGTTAGAAAAAAAAATAAGTTAAAAAAATATAAAAGATTAAATATTTTTTACACATATTAAAAGACTCATCAATTTGAATCGGTTTGTTGGAAACTTGATTCTCACATATTAATTTTTAAAAAATTACATATTTTTCACATATAACTCTCAAAATTCAGTAGTATATTATAAATAAAATTGAACAAAATACTTCCCATTAGAGTTATTAGAGTTATGTGTAAACAAAATATGTCATTTATAGTTATTTGTGAGAAATATATAATTGAGCAACCATATACTGTAAATAAAATTAAACAAAATATTTTGAGAGTTATGTGTGACAACATAACTTTTTGATATTAATATGTGAGAAATGAATTTATAACAAACTGGCTCAATTTGACAAGTCTTCTAATAAGTGTGAAAAATATATAATATTTTATCTTTTTTTTTTTAATTTATTTTTTCAATCTATTAAAAAATTTTATTTTATAAATTATACACATACAAGTTCAACTTGACTAAACCGGATTTAATACATGAACCGAACTTTCATCCAAAAAAATACATATATGCCCATCAAAGATTTTTTAAATACGCATATAATATTGAGTTTTTTTATTAAATATTCATTTCCTTAATTATCTACTTTAAATAGTAAATCTTCAAAATATAGAATGATAAGTCATAGATTTTGAGTTTTTTTTAGTCAAATCGTTTGTCCCCCTCCTTTTTCTCCTCCCCCGTCCCCCTCACATATCCCCATGTAAAAATTAAATTAAATTAAATTAAAACAGAAATTAAAAATGAATTTTGTGAGTAGGGATAGAGGAGGTGAACAAGAATGAATAGTAGAGGAGGTGAACAAGAATGAGAATAGAGGAAATGGACTCTTTTTTTCCATAATTTCAACCGTTTTCCAATATGGAGATCACTCCAAAATATATAAAACTAGTTTTTCTCAAATTTAGAGAATAATTTCAATTTTTTCTTCTCGTTCTCTGTTTTAGAAAATTTAATGAAGAAATTGTTAGACAAAAATAATCTCCAACATCTTCAAAAATATCAATATGGAGAATCCATTAATCTTTCTTTAAACTACACAATGAGAAATTAACCAGACAACCAATGGAGTGGACCAAACAATCCGCGAGACCTCACGAAAAAAAAATTAAAAAATCACACAGCAAGAATTTATGGGTTTATTATTTATTTCCCTGAATTTCTCCAATCAAGTTGGAAAAGTAGATATTTAAGCAAGTAATAAACCCACGTCCTCCACAAACTCTGAAACTTGATTGTAGTCCTTTAATTTACTTGTTGGAGAGGCAATTTGTGGGTATTTGTTATACTCCGTATTGTTTGTTTATCCACCTACCCTCCACACCTGTCCCCTTTGCCTCAGTACGTAGCAGCCTTAGGTGCCTTTCTAGCTGTTACCTCCACACAAAGAAAGAAATTAAGAGAGAGGGGACCCTTTTCAACTTATGAACCTCCCTCCCATATTCACTACCTTCATCAGATCAGATCAGATCAGATATCATAACCCATCTCAGATCTTATCCACACATGTCCATGTCCATCCCTTTTTAACTATTTTTAATTCGAATGGGTAAGCAACCTAACAAAGAAACCCATTTTTTATCAAAAAATATATATATATATATATATATATATATATATATATATATATATATATATATATATATATATATATATATATATATATATATATATATATATACCCGGCCTCTTCAACACAAGCAATTAAGCAAAACATGTATACATTATGGACTTGTTATGAATAATACATTATAATTAAGTGATTAGCAATAAAGAATTGACTGTTTGTTCCACAGGTGATATAAAACATTTATAATAACACATATGACATACACCTGGACCTGGTTGCAAGTTGCACCTCTGAACTTCTTCTGCAAACCTCTAAAATTAATTTAATTTTATTTGTGATTTATGAAAATGAGGGGAAGAGATGGATGACAATTTGAAGTCAGTGTCAGTTAGGTATTTCAACCTCCAGTGATTGGCCATGGGGTCTTTTTCCCTGACCTGCTTTTTCCTCCATCATACCACACTAGTTCACATTTCACATAATTTCAGGGATGGAAATTAAGTAGTTTTAATATGCAAACAGAAACTACAACTTCAATTGGGAAATTGTGATCCATCCATCATATTATATGATATGATTCTCCGTAACCATCTTTTGGGTGATTCAGCTCGTACGTAAAACATGGATACTATTTAAAAAACCTTTCTAGCTAGCTAGTCCCACTCCCACATATGGTGGTCAATATTCATTTATATATATATATATATATATATATATATATCAGACTGCCCTCCATACATACGTGTAAATGGAATGTACATCCATGTACGATATATTTTATGGATTAGTACGTCGAGCACACAAAATGGACGACCACCACACCCCAACTTGTCTTGTCTTAGGGTCTACTGAACAAAACATACATATTTGGGTTGTGTTAGGATAGGATAATCAAGCTCACGTATATTGAGATATTGAAGAGTCGTAATAGTTGATGTAAATAGAATAGAAAAACTTAGACAATTTTCGCAAACTTTCTGCAGAGTCGATTTCAAGGCCTTGAAATGAATCCCAAAGTTTTGAACCAGAACTTAAGGTATTGAAATGATTCCAGAAACTTGTTCAGCAGAAACCTGTACGAAAATAAAACTTATCAAAGTATAATGCGGAAATTAAATATGAAAGTAAAACTCAAAGAACAAAAGAATTGTTAACGAGGTTCAGCACAACTTGGCCCACGTCCCCGCCTAGGGTTCTCCAACCCGTAGGATTCAAAAGCACTATTATTTCACTTCCTATGGATCCTAGATACAACCGAGAAGATCTTTCCTTCTTCTAAACCCTCGAAGCCTCACCCGCTTCTATCTAGTCAACTCAGATCCCTTAGAGTCCTAGATACAATTTAGAAGAACAACCCTTCTCTCAACTCGTAGCCTCACCCGCTACTATCTAGTCAACCCAAAACACTCGTGAAATAATAGCCTAGTGAATACGTTTGAGTAGATGTGTACTCTTAGTATAACATTTTAGACTTGTACAATGAAGCTCTAGAAACTCTCAAACTCTCAAAAGATAAAGCAAGAACAACAAAGGAGAAAGAGAGAATCAAAGGATGACCGAATGCAATGGAGAACGCTTTGCTTGTAGATTGAATGTTCGAGTAGTGTGTTTATTCTCCGCTTGCACCATCTCTTTTATAGGCTGCAGGGGCTGAAGTTTTTGAACGTTTGAATCCCTTTATCCTTGCTTGATTTACAACCATGAAAATCAGGAAATAATCCCACAAAATGAGATATTTTGATTGCGCAGAATCTTCACCATATCTTCAATTTGAATTCAAAAATTCAGCCTTTTATAGAAGATTTTTCAGCCACTAAATCTTCTAGAATCTGCATAGAAAATATCAGCAACTTTTTTAAATATTTGTTATATAAAATATGCACATAAAAATCTTTAACAAATAAATATATAAAATATTCGACGTATCCAATTCGTCCAATTTGCCCTTGCTGTCAAGACCTTGAAACCAGAGTCTTGTTTTGTCTTTCATCAACCTTTCTCAAAGACCTGTAGGTTTGTCCTCAATATCTTACATTTAAGGTGGAGTCTTCAGATATGTTATTACTTATTAAGCCTTAACAATATATATAATTATTATCGTGTCGGTAATAAGTATGTTTACCAAACAGACCCTTGAATTATATTGAATGATATGCTGAGAACCATCTGATGGTAAAGCACTGGCATCCAGCTAAGTACGTTGGACGTGCTAAGGCATTCTGGAACTGAGTGAGGAAGCAGAGGTCTTTGAATTGATCGAATTGGAAACAAAAACAAAATATGAATATAATTAAGTTTACCTAACCTTTGTTGGGTTTGTCTCCAAAGGCCATGTGAGAACACTGAAGCTAAGCACAATAACAACTAACAAGTTAAGGGATCTTATTTGTTTGTGTGTGTGTGTGTGTGTGTGTGTGTGTGTGTGTGTGTGTGTGTGTGTGTGTGTGTGTGTGTGTGTGTGTGTGTGTGTGTGTGTGTGTGTGTGTGTGTGTGTGTGTGTGTGTGTGTGTGTGTGTGTGTGTGTGTGTGTGTGTGTGTGTGTGTGTGTGTGTGTGTGTGTGTGTGTGTGTGTGTGTGTGTGTGTGTGTGTGTGTGTGTGTGTGTGTGTGTGTGTGTGTGTGTGTGTGTGTGTGTGTGTGTGTGTGTGTGTGTGTGTGTGTGTGCAAGCCTTACTGTGTAATTTGTGAGCAAATCTGGAGCGTCGGATTAAGAAGATCAAACGGATGAGATTAAAAGTAACTTGTGAACAGTGACATTATTCGTAGGTACCAAGTGATTATTCGTGTGTGTGTGTGTGTGTGTGTGTGTGTGTGTGTGTTGTGTGTGTGTGTGTGTGCAAGCCTTACTGTGTAATTTGTGAGCAAATCTGGAGCGTCGGATTAAGAAGATCAAACGGATGAGATTAAAAGTAACTTGTGAACAGTGACATTATTCGTAGGTACCAAGTGATTATTCGTATGTACATACATATGAATAATCCTTTGTTGCATACAAATAATTACATTTGTTCATACATACGAATAATTACATTATTATACACGAATAATCGCTTGGTACCTACGAATAATTTATCTGCTCACAAATTACACTGTAAGGGTTGCTTACACGGGATCCAACCTCTCTCTCTCTCTCTCTCTCTATATATATATATATATAAACCCTTACGGTCTAATTTGTGAGCAGAGAAATTATTCGCAGGTACCAAGCGATTATTCGTGTATAATAATGTAATTATTCGTATGTATGAACAAATGTAATTATTTGTAAGTAACAAAAGATTATTCATATGTATGTACATACGAATAATCACTTCGTACCTACGAATAATGTTACTGTTCACAAGTTACTTTTAATCTCATCCGTTTGATCTTCTTAATCCGACGCTCTAGATTTGCTCACAAATTACACAGTAACACTTGCTTACACAGGATTTATCCTATATATATATATATATATATATATATATATATATATATATATATATATATATATATATATATATATATATATATATATATATATATATATATATATATATATATATATATATATATATATATATATATGATAGTCACACACATATATATAATATTCCGTTTTAATTGAAAATACCTTATCCGCGGAAATAAGTGTTCATTCTCACTTAATTTCCCTTCAGGCGTCGAATCTATAATGTTAATTAAGAGTTCTGGTTTACATTATTTATAGAGATGTCGACGCCAATTAAGATATATATTGGAGTAGCTAGCTATAGCTTTGTGCGCGGAGAAATTTGAAGCATGATCTCTTGGTTGAACATATCTACTACTACAAGATTCTGAAAACATATGCATATCTTGATTCAAAACTTCATAAGAAACTGCTTGTGAATTAAAAACAATATATATAAAATAGGAAGGCAGATGGTTGTTGGTAGTTGGTACTGGTTTGATGATCTGTCTCCACGCAATACTTAGTATTAATTTGAGGAATGACATGTATCTTAATTTAGTTTACATTCTAGAGACAGACATAAGTCGTCTCCAAAATGGTGTTTGGGTCGCCTATAATTTATGGGGACGTACGTTTGTCCCCTGAGGTCCGTCCCTTGTGTAGCGACCCTAGAGCACATAAAAGACGAACCACTTGTACCTCCGTCCCTTATGTAACATCCAAGCGACCAAAAATTGTTCATCCCCTGCGTATTGGGAAATCCTTGTCGGACCAGTAAGTGTTGATGCCACCAACATAGTTCGTCTCTTCATAACTGAAGGGGCGAACATACGGTGAATTGATGTTGTCTCTCTAGAGTTTAGACGACCAACATGGGTTGCATGACAGTTGTGTATATGCATTGGGACCATTCAAGAGACAGCCTATATAGTGGCTTAACGATTTAGGTAACGAACATTTGGGTATTGAACCTCCTCTAAACCATTCAAGGGACAACGTTTGTTGTGACATGAGAGCTTAGGGGACCAAAATTGGGTTTAGTTATGAGAGAATAATTTAATCGTTTTAGGTTCGTCGCCTAAGTCTATTAAAAATTAAACATATATATGCTGCATTGTGATGTACTCCATGTACAATTCCAAACGAACAGAACATGCTCCAACAAATACTCCAAACCAAAATGTACGTTCTACACTAAGCAAACAAACACACACATAAACTGCAAACAAACCTGCAATACCATATGTCCATCCAGTTCCATCAATAACACCATCATCCAACAAAGTTCAATACCATAAACGTACTAATATACTTACGAAGTGAAATAGCATAAACCTACTAATATACGTATGCATTTCAACACCATAAAGTCCATACCAACTGCACTTAAACATGCAAAATATCATGTCCATCTAGAATGGTGACCAAAAAGCTGTGCAAACTAACCCAAAAATAAACCAACAAGTTGTGCAAATCAACCCAAAGACCTGCAACACAGTTCAACCACTTCATGTGTCACCTACCTGCCCCTCGGGAGGGAAACGTTGAGCAAGCACCCTCTCAAAGCGCTCCATTTGCTCACCATCTTGTCACATTTTTCATTTGCGAGCTTTGCCTCCTCTTCAGCCTTCCTCACAACCTCCTCAACCTTAATCACTCGCTCTTCCAACTGCTGTGTTTTTGCCATACTTGCATTAGTCCAATCAGTCCCTCATTTCTTAGGAGGCTTTCTGACCACTACTCTCTTTCCTAATTAAGGAAAAGAAAGTGAAAAGAACATCCTGTCACAATTCATGATGTTATTTAGCTCTTATTTGGGAATACGATTTCCCACCCTTAAACCAAACCAAATTCCATATAACATTTTTAACTTCTCCTGCATACAATAACCTTCATCACTTCAATTGATAGGGTTAAACCAACCCAAATTCCAGATAACTATAAACTGAATGAGATCTTTATTAGCCTAACTATTTCCTAAAATCTGATTGATAACATTGATTTTTAGTTGGATTTCATGCTCTTATTTGGTACTTGATACGATGCTCAGACAATGTTTAATATCACCTTAAGAACATAGTTTATATATAACTTAGTAAATTTTACGACTTGTATAATTTGTAGCCATTTTTCCTTTATAAATCAGAAAAAGTGGAATTCCACTTTTTAATCAACCCACAAAAATTGAACTTATATATATTACTAATCATTTGAATATTACTATATATATATATATATATATATATATATATATATATATATATATATATATATATATATATATATATATATATATAACTTCATCTATGCAAGTCTCCTTTTGGTTAGTTTTTAGTCATTTTTAAAGTTGAAAATATTGACTATATCAACAAGTGGTTACCTCGTACGGTAGTGCCTCTCTGTTCTCCAAAGGCCTTGATGATTATCTCACACTAATCAGCTACTGGTATGACAACATCATCTTCTTCCTCCGGTCAGGAATTCACAAACTCGTCAATTGTCTTCTGCATAATGTCCTGGCAACACAAACAAAACATTAACATCCTATACAAAAAAGAACATCCTACAAATCCAGCAATAACATCCTAGAATTCATGGTTAGCTAAATCTGTCAGTACACACTCACCACCATCTCCTTGTCTTCATCCAGGAGGATCCTTTTGATATTGCTGGGGTTGATGATAGCCTAAGTTTCCTTGATAGCCTCCATGGTTAGGGCCTCTCATGAACCTTGCTTCTTTGTGGGTTTCTGCTGTTTGCACTTGCTCCATGTAGGGGCAAGCGGTTATGTTTTCTACAACCCACATTCTAAACAAGCTTCGTTATTTGTTAGAAACCGCACTTGCTTTTGTAACCGCCTTATCTGGTCTTTCATAAATTGATCCTTCACCTCCGGATTCACCTCCTTTGATGGCTCATATAGCGGCATGGATGGGGTTGGCCTCGCGTTAGGGGCCACTGGAGTCCCATATGTATTGTCAAATTCCACGAGCCTTTCAATGGTATCCCAAGCTTGGTGTGGTGTAAGCTCGAGATACCGGTAGGTGGTGTAGGTGTTGATCCGCTCTCTTGTAGGCACGTCCAGGGCATTTTAGATGATCTCCTGGATGACATATGGCGGTTGGCCATAGGTAGGGCAAGACCTAAGCAAGTCCTTGTAGTGTGCCCAGACTTGAGAAAATTCTCCAGGCTTCTGCTTGAAAGACATTATCTTTTGGCGTATCTACGCAGTCTTTGATGGTGGAAAGAACTTGTTAAAAAATAAGTCCCTGAGTTCACCCCATGTGTGAATGGATCGTGGGGCCAATCTTTCCAACCAACGCAGAGCCTTTCCTACCAGTGACCACCTAAAAGCTTTCAAACACACATATTCAAGACTGACATCGTCAGCAATAGTGTCACATAAATCTCTGTAATAAAAGTTTTTTTATTTCAGAGGATACGGCGGGGAGGATTATAGGAGATTCCGGCACCGCCAGGGTAGGGTGCAAGTATTCTTTCGCATTCTGCGTGATCTTGCCAAGTAACTCCTAGGCTTTTCTTCGGGCTTGGGTCTTTTGGTCGATCCTAGCCTCCATTTTTTGTTGGGTCCAAGTGCATTCGGTTTCCCTTGTGTTGAATTCCTCAACTTGCTTGCGAAGCCTTCGAGCTCTTGTTGCATAGTTTCCTCGTTGGCCATGATCATTTTCGCTCTTTCCTATAGAAGAAGGAAGCGTCCTTGTTCGTCTAAAGCTAGATATTCAGGTGTGCGATCAGCACGTCGCATACACCTTCAAAATAGCACTAGAGTAGAACGTTAGTAAGACTAAACAGGGCGCGATTGATGCTTCCCCAGCAATGGTGCCAAAATTTGTTAGGAGGGGAAAGTGTGTTTGCTATAAAATATGTAAATAAAGCTAAAGCAAACCCAATCCTTTTCCTAGCAAATAAATTACAAGACTCCCTCCCATTGTAGCAGTAGGGAATCAGGATCGATCTATGAGGAAGCGAGTAAGCGGTTCCTGAATAGCCTTCAAACGTTCTCTGTAGTGTCGACTAGAAGCCTTGATATCGACAGAGGCGGTCGATATCGACAGGGACAGGCGATCTCTAGTGACTCAGCAAAACCTACACAACAAAAACGAGTGGTCGACATCGACTGGGTAGGTCGATATCGAGTGAGTTCCAGTGGCACAATCGACTTAGAAAATTATCGACTTCAAATATCAGTAGCAGGTTGGTTGATAACGAGTGAGGCAGTCGATATCGATTGCAGATTAGATAGTATGAAAACAGAAAGAGTTATTCGACAAAGAAAGGTCAAAAGAAATTTAGGATGCAAGAGAAGCAATGTTCAGAAACAAAACCAGGGGTTTTAAAGGGTTTGTAAACTAATTAAACTAAGGCTTCCAAGGTAGGGATTCACCACGACAACAACCATGCATGCAATACACTCAAATCATAGAAAAGTTCATGCCTTTATCATCAAACGGAAAGTTTTGCAACCAACAAATAGGAATATAGAGGCTTTCGCATAAAAACCTATTTGTTTCTATCCTTTTCATAATTAGGGCTTAGTTAACTTGCACAAACAAATCCTAATTACTATCCAACTTCACAAAGTAATTCACTTTCGCTTCATATATTGCAAATAAGGAATTGTCCACTACTTTCGCATCAGATTAAGCATGGATAGAAAATTATAAACACATATGACATCAAGGATTCAAGCATACACACATGGCTATTGTCGAGCTCACCCCGACCCTAGAAGTAGGACGCCTACTCACTCATCATCGCGCAAAACATCATAAACATGAAACTCAAACCTTGCATAAAAACTAAACCTTTAGAAATACAACCGTCTTCTTCTTCACACACACTCTCTCGGCTGCCTTTCTCTCTATCTAGGTGCTTGATTGCTCAAGAATTGGATTCTTCTATTGGATCCTAGGCCTAATGCCTTTATTTATAGCTAACTAAACTTGCCTATTAAGAAATAAAGTTCTATCTAAATTAGAAAATATAAATCTTCTATCTAAATATAATTCGATCTAAAATAATATTCCCTAGGGTAAAGTGAAAATTACCCAAAAGGATATAAATATCTTAGGAGAAAATAGATAAATAACGTGACTAAGTAATCTCCCAAAGATCGAGCCCAATCCGCGTATGTTATGCGTCTGTCTTCCATTCGACATTGAGTGCTTCAACTTGGTCGACCTCGGTTGGATTGGTCGATGCCTCTCTTCTTGCCTTAGCCCTAGCATGGCTAACTTAAGTCAGTCGACATCGAGATGATGCAGTCGATGTCAAGCTCTTTATATCGAGGTCGAGCTTTGTTTCAGCTTGTCTTGTAATTGCATAAAAACGTTCCAAATTCTGCGAAATTAAACCAAAACTTGCGTAGACTTCCATATCTTGAAAATAATCATAAACTACACAAATTCTCTACTTTGTCAACCCAAAAGTATAAAATATGAACAAGAATTGGAATAAAAGTAAAGAAAAAACATGGTCAAATAGGCGCACATCAAACTTTGACTTCGCTCCCGTGCTCTTCACTTTTCCTTCTCTTATTGACTCTTCCTTAATCCATTAGTATCCTCATCCCTCATCGGAATTACATCTACTCGAAATAATCTATAAAAGCGTGTAGATTCTGACTCTACCAACACAACGAGTATAAATGCAAATTTAGCTTAAACCATGCATTATATACATCTAAATCTAAATTATGCTATATACATCATAATATGCATAAATAAATATGTGTTATCAACAACCCCTTTAATAAGTTAATCTGTGAATGAGTTGCTTTGTCGGTTGACTCGACGACACAAAGAGTTTATGTCATGGATGCTTTGAGTATGTAGTCACATATTTTGAGCAGCTATGATGGATTTATTCAAATTACCAGCTTTGAGGTTTTGGTTCTTTGATACTACTCTACAATTTTATTGACCTTATTTTCAATCTCTATTGCCTTCACTTTGAACATAGTATTAGTGAAAGTAAAAAACTTACATGATCTTTAATTCCTAGATTTTTTGGAACCAATCTCTCTACTTGAATACTAGGCAAGCGAAAAAACTTACAAGATACTTTAAAAAAAAAAAATTTGTAGAAAATCTTGACCTTTGGATTGTCTTTGTATTGCCTATTTGGTTCACATTTTATTGTTCATGGTGCGTATTCTGTTCTCAATCTTTAATAAATTCAGCTAAATGAGTTGCTTAATTCGGTATAAAGTATAGCATGTATAGTACATATCTAGACACATTGTTGAGCTACTCTAATGTGATCACATTCTAAGTGAATTTCGCATGATACAATTTGTGGGTTTTTTTATCCTCAACTATTTTGATTGGCTTTTGATTAATATAAATGTAATTAAGAAGTCATTATTCTTAGTTTTTAAGGCCCGTTGGTTAATTTAACTTCCAAGATGTCTCGCCCATTGAAAAACCACAAGTATGTGGCTTTGCACTTCCAGGTACCCCTCAGTTTTATATATTTTTTCCATTACAAATAAATGACACTTTTGAGTAGTCTCAAGCACATAATAATAAAATTTTCTGCCATATTCATACAGAAAGCCATTAATTACGATGAACTTGATAAACAATATGCTTATATTTAGCTTTCTCATTTCCTCTATAAATTGCTTTAGAAGTTTAATGTTATACATTTGACAAACTCACAAACCTCTCATGTAAATGATGTAAAATAGATTCTTCATTGGAGTGGTATATAATTGGCTATGAAGCCTCGGCTAGAGATTCGTTGATTCTTCTATGAATTTAAAGTCATATTTTTTAAATTATAAGCAATTTATTGGTTTTCCTCTCTTTTTAATCCTTAGAGGAGATTCTGCATGGTTTTGCAACAGGAATTGATATCTTTGATTTCACGAATGTTCCATAAATTTGATTTTTATTGTTCTTCCATGTAAAGTAATATAGTACACAAGTTTCCTTGTTACCCCCTTCCGAATTCGGTAAACAAATGCTTGTGGAATTGGTATGGATCACATTACTCGGCCATTTTCTTTTACAATATGTGATTTCTTGTATCAGATGCATATACTACCTTACTGTTGAGGGATTCACACATACATTCTACTCAATGATGCTCATAGTATATCCTGTGATGAGCTAAGTGAAGTTGGAAGTGACTTGACAAAAATCATCATGTAAGCCACAATATATAGGTAAGAAATTTGGACCTCAGATTTTCTGTATAGGTTAAGGTGTCTTGTCTAATAAGGCTCAGTTTCATTTAAATTTAGGGAGAAATCGCATAATAGTTGTAAAGACTCGGGATTTTAAAATATTATTTTCTAAATTAAGATTTAATTTTCGATTTAATATTGATTTAGTTCCGATTTAATTCCCTAGAATTCAAATTTTTTTTTTTGAAAACCACCGTCCTCGTGTAAATAATTTGAATTCAATATTTTCGAAGCGAGTTCCGGCATACATTTGAATTTGATTTTTAAACTGACTTATTCCGCTTCCTTAAACGAGACTTGAAAATATTTGTCGGATTTCATTATTTTGAATTTGAAAGTTTAATTTGGATTGAGTCGGGTTAAGGTCGGAAAGCGAGTTTCGGGATTTACTTCCGGGTATTGATTTTAACCACTTCCACACACTAACCTCACCTACCCTCCCCCTACCTTACCTCTTCTCCTATATAGGAGTGTGATACAACTGCACACCCACGTCTCCTTCACCATCTCTCCATCTCCATCACCTCACGCCACCATCATCACCTTCCTCCCACCCACTTTGCAGCCACCACCACGTCCTCTCCTCACACATCCCGACGTCCGAAGAAGCCTAGTGGCTGCCCAGGAGCTCCCCCAACGCCACCGTCGAGCCACCAAGAGCCCTGCTTCCCCTGTTCGTGCGCAGGCAACCTTCCGGTAAGCCGTTCTTCTTCGTTTCTGATCCAAACCACTCTCGAGCCCTACAATCGCGCTCAACCATGTCCCACGCAGGACCGACGAGCCATCGCGAGCCTCCGACGACGCCCAGAACTGGAATCGAGAGCTCCAAAGTCGCGATTATCTCTGTGAGCTTCCGCCTTTCCTTTCTTCGTTTCGATTCGATTCCTTTATTGGGTCGGGCTATGGGCGAGTGGCGAGTGAGCGAGAGCTGAGTGCGGGGAGTCGAGAGACCTCGAGAGCTCCGGTGAGCTCGAGGTCCGGTGAGGAGAGCGGCGTGAGTGCGAGTCAAGCGCAGCGAAAGCGAGGGAGCAGCGTCGAGCGAGTGCAAGCTGGGCGAGTCCGGGTGAGCAGGAGGCCGAGGCGGGACCATGGGCTCGGAGTGGAGAAGCCGAAGGTTGGCGGAAGGAGGGCCGGAGGAGCCTCGCCGGCGGTCGTGGTGTGAACCGGGACATGGCGGGAGCTTTCTTTCTTTTGAATTGGAAGAAGAAGATGGCCTTGTGGGCCCCTTGCCACATTAATTTATTGTGTTTTAGTTTTGACAGGTTGGGAGTATATTATAGGTTGGGAGTATATTATAGCAGGTTTGGTTCGGTTCGGTTCGGTTCGATTAAAATGGGTTGGTCCGGTTCGGGCTTGGGCCATTCTTTTGGGTTTTCTGGGCCGGTTGGGTGATTTGTTTTAAGGGTTTAATTACTTATTTTATGCATATTATTTACTTATTATTTAATTGATTATATATTATATGTTTATTTGATGATGAAATTGTTATAAATGTTTATTAGATGTTACTCCGTATTTTTATAATAATGTTAATATTGAATTGATATTTATGATAATTAAATTATTGAGATTGTATTTGAAAGTGTTAGTTATATGATTATGTTAAATGTTTACTAAAATTGCTTTACATGTTTATATAATTTTTATTAGATTATTATTATTATTATCATTATTCTGATTTATTAATAAACTAACATTTTTTGTAAATTATTTATATAATATAAGTTGTTTTAAAAGTAGAATTATTGGCATATATTATTGTATGATATGATGATTTTAACTTGTGTTTTTAGAAAAGTTAAAGCGATTTATTAATGTTATTTTATTTATGTTGTTTATTAAAAATGGGATGATTTGGTATTTTGTTTAGTTAAATATTGTTTGAGACATTGTTTAAAGAGGTTTAAAGTTTCCCCAAATGTTTTAAAGTAGGTTGAAACCATAGTTAATATTTTCGGTAGTGATCTTTGACTTGTATTTTGAGAAATATTTTCTCAAAAGGATTTATTATTTTAAAACCGATATGCCGGAATTATTTTAATAATATAGTCTTGTGAAGTTGCTTTAAAGGCTTAAATGGTTAATGTTGGAAATTGACTAAGTGTTATTTTATTTAATGGATTTTAGAAACTCGTGGAGTGATTTGCTCGGAACTTGGCTTGGTGAACTTATTATGAACTTATGTGAGATTTTATAGGGGTTGAGACATGAGTAAAATATGAATTCGAAGCATGATGTGAGGTATTATGATGAAATGATGGAACGATATATAAGTAAGGATATGTGGAGATGACATGTGAAATGGTATATGATGAGTTATGATGAGATGGTGCGATGAATTATGGAAATAAGAATGGAATAGGATGATATAAGATGTTTGTGTTAAGTTGAGATAAATGATGATGATGATGATGATGTTATGACTTATTATTGATGTATAGATTCTGTGTAGCGGTACATGGGTCCTATATGCTTTAGACTTATATTTTGTATGCATTAAAATTATTAGGTGTTCCGTGACGTGATTGACTTGCTTACTGCTGGTTTATTGCTTTTGCTGATCTGCTACTCCAGGTAAGTCATCCGGGGCTTACTCAAGTTAGAACCTCATGCCTGATGTGTCATATAGTATGTAGGCATTATAATATCATGTCATGTAGTAGCATGCTTAGGTTCTGCACTAACATACGAGCATATGTATTCTGAATGCGATTGGTAGAAACGACCGTAAGTTGTGAGTCTAGAGTCGTTGCTAGGGTCATAGGACAACCTAGCTCCATCGGGTTTGTCCTTATTGAGTCATCTGAGAGCATGATTTACTGAGTTATATATATATATATATATATATATAACTGCGGCGGTGACCGAGTGTCCCACCCCGACTGAGGTGTGGACTGAGGCATGAGATATACTGCGGCACCGACCGAGTCGTCTGGCCCCGGTTGAGGCAGACATCCGACCCCGGCTGAGGTACGGATATGAGAGAGATACCCCCCCCCCCCGACTACGGCATGGGTTTTGAGAGATTGGGACATGCCACTTGGCATTCTGTGTGGGCCCATTTACTGCATTTCTGTCATTATATATGAATTGTCAACATGTTTGCGTGTTTAATATTTCAGTAATGCATTAGATCATTTTCATCTAGGCTTAGAACGTATTATATGTCCTCAGCGATGTCTTCAGGGCCCGCATGAGTGGCTCGACCTTGACTTCGTGGTTAGTTTCAGGTACCCGTACCCTTGCTTGATCATGTGCTGTTGTGGCGGGAGATATCTTATGGCGCAGTGAGAGGGAGAGTAAGATCGACTTGAACTCCACACTTTTGCTACTTATTTCCTCGTATTTGGTTTTGACCCGGCCATGCCGTGATAAGTTGTATTATGATATTTCCTTCTTTATGCTTTCGAACTTAAAACGTTTTAAGCGACTTAGGCAAGTAGGACAGGTTCAGGGTACCCAGCAGCCCTATCGTGAATTTAGCGTGCGAAATCCCTTCTTTGAGCATTAAAAACTTTGTTTTAAAACTCAACCCATACTCGAATTGCAAGATCCGAACGAAGGTATCCAAGCCTTCGAAACGTAACCCGGATACTTATATTTGGGTCATTACAAAGGTGGTATCAGAGCTTGCGTTGCGCGGTTCGAGTACAAATGGGTTGAAGTATGGTTTTGGAAATCGCCCAATGTTTTCAAAGGATTTTGAAGAGTTTTAAAGGGCAAAATGAAATTAATATGGCTAAATTAATGAACAAAGCTTAATAAACTTGACTTAAAATAAGGAAAATCAAAACAAGGGAAATCGAGTGGGTAGAAAGGCGATAGACCATCCCTATTGGATGTAGACTTGGGAAAGGATAGGCAAAACTTAGCTTTGTACTTTACAGAGGGCCTAGAAGACTCCAAGGATTTTGCACCGTGGTGGTTGGAGTAGCGGGGTAGGATATAGAGGCCAAGAGGATAGTTGCCCCTCCGGTCAGTTGCCCCTCGAAGGGCAGCTTCTAGATAGATTATGTGGTTTTATATAAATTAGGCCTGAGGGCGATCCCCCTCAAAGGGGATCTGATTACACACTGTTGAGTGCTTATGTGCTAGATGCCTTGTTTTGACATTCCTCTTCATGTGTTCCTTTCCTCGGTCTAGGATTTCATTTGATATATTCTTGGGAGTGTGTTGAAATTCTGCAGCTAGGATAGCGAGACGTCCTTTCTTATCGTTTGGTTGGGAAATGTCGATCATATGGGTGATCTTTCCACATTCTTTATTCCTTGGCGTCATGATCCTTTCATTTTTCATTTTACCTTTTCCTACCTTCCATCCATATTGTCACATGATATTTTATTGGCCTTCTTTTCCTAATATTATAAAAAAAATCATTCATGGGAAATCGGGTTGGTAATTTCACTACATTCATGGTCCTTGTTCAAGTGCATTGATTCCTTGAGTGCTTGATATGAGAGTAGGAATGTATGAGACTTGAGGATATTTTCTAGAGTAAGGATAGGATAGTATTGAAGAGTGTAGAATTGGTATCGAAGGTCTAAGGTACTAGGTTAGGAAAAAGTTGAGATGTCCACTTAGTCAATTAGAGGTGCTACCAAACCTTGCTTGGGATACGTGTAGGGATTAGGAATCTAAATTTTTGTGATTTAAAATACAGAATGAGAGGATGACACTTATAAGGTTGTAGTGGAAGATGATTTTTTTAGAGGTGGATTAGCGATGGGAATGTATGCAGATATGGGGAGTAGAATAAGGGTATTAAAACAAGTTGGAAAATTCCTCTTAGGGGTAATAAGAGAATGAACCGATAAGGACATAGGTAAGGGGATGACCTCGATAAGAAGGCCTATTTTGGGAATGTGAGGGATAGAGATGATTTAGGGGCCACTTCGATCGAAAGGGTGATTGATGGATTTAGGAGGACGGAAAATTTTGTGCGGAATATCGAGAACTATCCGAGTGAAAGATATTGAGGTGCTAATAGTTATAGGCAATAGAAATCTGTGCTTGTGACATCTTAAGAGAATTGAATAAATAAGACATGAAAATTTTGGAAAATTTAGAATAGGACGGCATGTAAGAATCGTAATCGTTTGGGATCGTAGCAGAGTTTTGAGTGATAATTGGCATTTCGAGTAAATATGTATGAAATTTGGGAAATGCAATTTGGTTCATGAGTGCTCGTATAACTTACTTAGGCAAACCTCATGTGTGGATCAGTTGAGAAGAGATGCATTAAGGGTTTTGCTAAAAGGTTCAAGATTGGTGAGCTTTCAGATCTTTGGGTGAGTTTGGGATTTTAATACTAAGAAAAAAAAGGGGATGAGGTTTTGGAATAATTGATCTTGATCTGTGATAATTGGGTAAAGTATTAATTTAAGGTTTTAGGTGAGTGAATAGGAAAATTGGGATCGTGAGCTTGGGACCGTACTGAGTAATTGAGGAACTTGTTTGACTTACGCTATTAGGTTCTTCATGATGAACTCTGGGTGAGCTATAGGCCCTTGAACTTTTGCGAGAATCGGTGAGGGACCTAGAGGTTTTACAGAGAGTGAGACGCATTAGGACTTAGGATTCGGAATATGGCACGAATCTTCTTGATGCTCATTTATATCTTGTTGAATACTTCTATGCTATGTGATAAGTCGTTGCCTTCATTCCAGCAATCATGGTGGACACCCAACATGGACCGACGGGGCATGGAGGTCCTGTACGTAGAGGTAGAGGACGACCCCGTTATAGGGCATCTACTGTTTCGGCCGACGCTAACACTCCGACACCCGAGGGCGACGAGACTCAGGTCCCCCTTCAGCAGACCACACCGGGGCAGATGGATCGAGCTGCGATCCTGGAGGTATTGCGAGAGTTTCTTGGGGAGTCACAGTCTGCAGCACCCGGGGCCTAGATTCCTATCGAGCAGCCTATAGCACCTGAGCCCACTCGAGCTATTCCTATGGCCGTTGCGCGACCCGGGAAGCGCATCGACTGGGTGAAGGCCATGGGGCAGTGTCCCCCACCGCAGTTCTCAGGAGACGCCGGAGAGGATGTCGAGATATGGTTCCGTCAGCTAGACGGGATCTTCGACCATATTGATGCGCCAGCTACAGAGCGACAGAGGCTAGCAGCAGGACATCTGCGGAAGGACGCCTTTGATCGCTGGTCCGTGTACAAGACGGAGTAGACCGAGTGGAGTTATGATGCCTTCCGGACTTTGATGCTGAAGGAGTATAGTCCCCCGGGGACTCAGATTGCTCGCGAGGTGGCATTTTATCGTGGGACCTACAACCCGTCTCTCTCTATTGTTGATGTTGTCCGCCAGTTCAAAAAGGAGCTGGTTTACTGTGCACACCTGTGTCCCACTGACGAGAGTCGCATTCGATTATTGTCGATGAGGTTGTCACCAGCGGTACTACTGCATGCTTCTAGTCTGGGCGCAGTCTCGTTCGATCGTTTCCTAGAGGTGGTTCTTCTATACGATCAGCAGTGCATTCTCTCTGATGCTGCTTATGCTTCCTCCCTTTCTGAGAGGAAGAGGCCGAGGCCTAATGAGACTAGGGGAGAGATGAGACCCAGTGGAGGAGGATTTAGAGGAGAATTTTGGGGAGATGCATTGAGAGTACCATTTACACCACTAGCTCAGAGCGGAGAGATTAGAGCCCGAGCTACATGTTATGGATGCCATGAGGAAGGACACGTTCTGCAATCTTGTCCGAGGAAGCACACTCTGTGTTTTTCATGCGGGACTCGAGGGCATCGATCTCATCGCTGCCTCAAGACTGGAGAGACACCATCTGCACCAGTCCCCAGACTTTCGGAGGCTCCTAGGCCACCACTACTGGCTCATCCTCAGAGCCAGGGGAGAGGATTTGCAGCTAGCCGAGGACGAGGAGGTAGAGGATTCCAGGGCGATGAAGGTCGTGGTCACGGAGGACGGTCATCAGGAGGGCAAGATGCCGGCCTGCCCCCACCACCCTGCGTTTATCAGATGAGCGCAGAGGAGTATTCCGCCCTTCCTACTGCAGGTAGTGCGATTTTACATGATTGACTTTGTGTTTGACTGTATGCTTGGTGGTGAATCTGTGAGTGATATTGATGTGCGGATTTCCATGTTTTTATGATCTATTGATATATGATTGGTTGATGTTAGAATTTGACACGTTTATAGATTTTATCACGACGATGGATTTTGATGAAATGATATTCTGAATTGTTAACACTTGGAAACTTGATGTGAGATAGACTTGAGAAATTGAACCTAGGACGTGGAATATGGGATTAGCCCTTAGAGGTGGATGACTCCCCCTCTTGATGTTCTAAAATTGCTTGACTAACGTCGGATCTGAAAGATTTTGAATGGTGTTGAAAAGGACTAACTTGGATTTTGAAAGACCAAACGCGATTGAGAATTTCAACAAATTTTGAGGCAAATTTTTTCCAACTGCGGAACCCTTTTGAAACTTCCAAGTCCCGGGTAAATCTATGATACTTCACGAAGTGGATACAAGCATTTTATGGGGGCGCTTGTAGGGTGCTTGCTAAGACCTAGTGATGATATTGTAGAACTTTTAGAGTTGTGGCACTTCCGAAAAGTCTAAGCGAGGATGTGATAGGGGCGCTTGTTGCATACTTGTCAAGACCAATTGGAGATGTCACGACCGTGACTAGGATGTTGTGAGAATCTCGGAAGACGCAACCGAGATAATCACATGATTCTTGGACATGGTCCTTGGACTCGCATTTTAAAACTTCCTCCTCTTACCTTGAAGTAATTTTAGTCTCGGGGACGAGACTTGTTTTTAGAGGTGGATGATGTAAAGACTCGGGATTTTAAAATATTATTTTCTAAATTAAGATTTAATTTTCGATTTAATATTGATTTAGTTCCGATTTGATTCCCTAGGATTCAAATTTTTTTTTTGAAACCCACCGTCCTCGTGAAAATAATTTGAATTCAATATTTTCGAAGCGAGTTCCGGCATACATTTGAATTTGATTATTAAACTGACTTATTCCGCTTCCTTAAACGAGACTTGAAAATATTTGTCAGATTTCATTATTTTGAATTTGAAAGTTTAATTTGGATTGAGTCGGGTTAAGGTCGGAAAGCGTGTTTCGGGATTTACTTCCAGGTATTGATTTTAACCACTTCCACACACTAACCTCACCTACCCTCCCCCTACCTTACCTCTTCTCCTATATAGGAGTGTGATGCAACTGCACACCCACGTCTCCTTCACCATCTCTCCATCTCCATCACCTCACGCCACCATCATCACCTTCCTCCCGCCCACTTTGCAGCCACCACCACGTCCTCTCCTCACACATCCCGACGTCCAAAAAGAAGCCTAGTGGCTGCCCAGGAGCTCCCCCAACGCCACCGTCGAGCCACCAAGAGCCCTGCTTCCCCTGTTCGTGCGCAGGCAACCTTCCGGTAAGTCGTTCTTCTTCGTTTCTGATCCAAACCACTCTCGAGCCCTACAATCGCGCTCAACCATGTCCCACGCAGGACCGACGAGCCATCGCGAGCCTCCGACGACGCCCAGAACTCCGATCGAGAGCTCCAAAGTCGCGATTATCTCTGTGAGCTTCCGCCTTTCCTTTCTTCGTTTCGATTCGATTCCTTTATTGGGTCGGGCTATGGGCGAGTGGTGAGTGAGCGAGAGCTGAGTGCGGGGAGTCGAGAGACCTCGAGAGCTCCGGTGAGCTCGAGGTCCGGTGAGGAGAGCGGTGTGAGTGCGAGTCAAGCGCAGCGAAAGCGAGGGAGCAGCGTCGAGCGAGTGCAAGCTGGGCGAGTCCGGGTGAGCAGGAGGCCGAGGCGGGACCATGGACTCGGAGAGGAGAAGCCGAAGGTTGGCGGAAGGAGGGCCGGAGGAGCCTCGCCGGCGGTCGTGGTGTGAACCGGGACATGGCGGGAGCTTTCTTTCTTTTGAATTGGAAGAAGAAGATGGCCTTGTGGGCCCCTTGCCACATTAATTTATTGTGTTTTAGTTTTGACCGGTTGGGAGTATATTATAGCAGGTTTGGTTCGGTTCGGTTCGGTTCGATTCGATTAAAATGGGTTGGTCCGGTTCGGGCTTCGGCCATTCTTTTGGGTTTTCTGGGCCCGTTGGGTGATTTGTTTTAAGGGTTTAATTACTTATTTTATGCATATTATTTACTTATTATTTAATTGATTATATATTATATGTTTATTTGACGATGAAATTGTTAGAAATGTTTATTAGATGTTACTCCGTATTTTTATAATAATGTTAATATTGAGTTGATATTTATGATAATTAAATTATTGAGATTGTATTTGAAAGTGTTAGTTATATGATTATGTTAAATGTTTACTAAAATTGCTTTACATGTTTATATAATTTTTATTAGATTATTATTATTATTATCATTATTCTGATTTATTAATAAACTAACATTTTTTGTAAATTATTTATATAATATAAGTTGTTTTAAAAGTAGAATTATTGGCATATATTATGTTATGATATGATGATTTTAACTTGTGTTTTTAGAAAAGTTAAAGCGATTTATTAATGTTATTTTATTTATGTTGTTTATTAAAAATGGGATGATTTGGTATTTTGTTTAGTTAAATATTGTTTGAGACATTGTTTAAAGAGGTTTAAAGTTTCCCCAAATGTTTTAAAGTAGGTTGAAACCATAGTTAATATTTTCGGTAGTGATCTTTGACTTGTATTTTGAGAAATATTTTCTCAAAAGGATTTATTATTTTAAAACCGATATGCCGGAATTATTTTAATAATATAGTCTTGTGAAGTTGCTTTAAAGGCTTAAATGGTTAATGTTGGAAATTGACTAAGTGTTATTTTATTTAATGGATTTTAGAAACTCGTGGAGTGATTTGCTCGGAACTTGACTTGGTGAACTTATGATGAACTTATGTGAGATTTTATAGGGGTTGAGACATGAGTAAAATATGAATTCGAAGCATGATGTGAGGTATTATGATGAAATGATGGAACGATATATAAGTAAGGATATGTGGAGATGACATGTGAAATGGTATATGATGAGTTATGATGAGATGGTGCGATGAATTATGGAAATAAGAATGGAATAGGAGGATATAAGATGTTTATGTTAAGTTGAGATAAATGATGATGATGATGATGATGATGTTATGACTTATTATTGATGTATAGATTCTGTGTAGCGGTACATGGGTCCTATATACTTTAGACTTATATTTTTTATGCATTAAAATTGTTAGGTGGTCCGTGACGTGATTGACTTGCTTACTGCTGGTTTATTGCTTTTGCTGATCTGCTACTCCAGGTAAGTCCTCCGGGGCTTACTCAAGTTAGAACCTCATGCCTGATGTGTCATATAGTATGTAGGCATTATAATATCATGTCATGTAGTAGCATGCTTAGGTTCTGCACTAACATACGAGCATATGTATTCTGAATGCGATTGGTAGAAACGACCGTAAGTTGTGAGTCTAGAGTCGTTGCTAGGGTCATAGGACAACCCAGCTCCATCGGGTTTGTCCTGATTGAGTCATCTGAGAGCATGATTTACTGATATATATATATATATATATATATATATATATATATATATATATATATATATATATATATATATATATATATAACTGCGGCGGTGACCGAGTGTCCCACCCCGACTGAGGTGTGGACTGAGGCATGAGATATACTGCGGCACCGACCGAGTCGTCTGGCCCCGGTTGAGGCAGACATCCGACCCCGGCTGAGGTACGGATATGAGAGAGATACCCGCCCCGACTGCGGCATGGGTTTTGAGAGATTGGGACATGCCACTTGGCATTCTGTGTGGGCCCATTTACTGCATTTCTGTCATTATATATGAATTGTCAACATGTTTGCGTGTTTAATATTTCAGTAATGCATTAGATCATTTTCATCTAGGCTTAGAACGTATTATATGTCCTCAGCGAGGTCTTCAGGGCCCGCATGAGTGGCTCGACCTTGACTTCGTGGTTAGTTTCAGGTACCAGTACCCTTGCTTGATCATGTGCTGTTGTGGCGGGGGATATCTTATGGCGCAGTGAGAGGGAGAGTAAGATCGACTTGAACTCCACACTTTTGCTACTTATTTCCTCGTATTTGGTTTTGACCCGGCCATGCCGTGACAAGTTGTATTATGATATTTCCTTCTTTATGCTTTCGAACTTAAAACGTTTTAAGCGACTTAGGCAAGTAGGACAGGTTCAGGGTACCCAGCAGCCCTATCGCGAATTTAGCGTGCGAAATCCCTTCTTTGAGCATTAAAAACTTTGTTTTAAAACTCAACCCATACTCGAATTGCAAGATCCGAACGAAGGTATCCAAGCCTTCGAAACGTAACCCGAATACTTATATTTGGGCCGTTACAATAGTGAAGGACTTACATTCTAAACCAACAATCTGTGATCACACGTGAATTTGGTGTTGAATTTGATTTTGGAAAGACGTATTGTAGGATAATTTTAAATGATGGTTCATGGATTACTAGTTCCTTTTGCTTGTGGGATGTTCACCACTCTAGCATATGGGCATTGAGTTTCTTTTACAAATTAATTATAAGTAAACCACATGATTGGAACAATGTGTTTTTATTATAAAATTTAGTCACTTAGAGTTGTACATACCTATCTTAAATTTTTGCATTGCTAATTAATTTTCATATTGTAAACTGAATTCTGCTAACTGAAATTTTCTTGGAAGCCAAATTCATGACATTGTATGCCTTTTGGCTAAGAGGGAATCCAAGAAAAAATACAATCTTTGATAGAAACTTATACCTTCCTTTGTATAGGGCAAAATCATAATATGAGGTGGTGTACCTTGTAGGACTCGAGATGTGAATATGTTTTTGAGATAGGTGGCCAAGCATTCACTCTCCCCCCCCCCCCGATAGGCTAAAACCTACATCCACAAGTGTATGGGGTTCAATTGTAGTATACCGAGTGTCATATCACAAGGACCAGTGGAGTATCAATTATCAATTTCAAACTAGTTCGACTAAGCCCAAAAGTAACAAACAAATTGAGGGAGAATGTGTGTGTAAAAATAGCGAACACCAATAAAAATGTTGAGAAATATATGTATGGAAGATATTCTAGGGCTAGGGATTACCAACGATGCATCGTCAATAGACCAAAATATATTCTCGCCTGAATGATTTGTAACTCAAAACTGAAGGTAGATTGTCTAAGGTAATCGCAAAGCTCCTTTCATAATCGAAGCGAATGTGCCTAAATTGGTTAACGATCTCCTTTTGGTTTCAAGAAACCAATTTAGAACCCTTAAGCGCTTAGAATTCTAAATGAATATCACATCAATTTCGCCTTTTGATCTCATTTGATATCACAATCATCTAGAATATCTATGACAATTCATAAATCCTCAAAAAGTTCAATTTCACTTTCGATCAACTAAACTTCGGGTTTAATCCTATGGTTCCAATGGATCAAATAGCATTTCGGCCTAAATTCACCATCTAAATTCTAATTTAGGGTATTAATCTCTTGATTTCAAACCCAAAATCAGTTCTAACCAATTCTCATCGATTAGGGCTGGCGCAATAGGATTAAATCACCAAACAAAATCAGAAATCAATCAAACAATACTAAGAACGAGTCTATTTTCGCATCGTTGGGATCGTCCCGACCCTAGAACAAGAGATCTAGCCACTCATGGAGAAGTACATGCTTGATTCAATCAAATTCGGCAAGACAAACATAGAACAACGGAAACAACAATGGAAAATTACCAGAATTTGACGAATCGAACAAACTTCCTTCAATAATCTCTAATCTCCCAATTTCCCCCAAATAGGTCCCCAACAAAATTCAGATTTCGGCCCCTAGAAACTCCCAAAAACATCTCTTAAATATACCCCAAATAAAAATAAATTAAAAGCGGAATAAAAACAGTTCAAGTGACAACACTCGGGCATATCAAAGCTCGAGTGGCCAGGCACTCGGTCGAGTGTGCAGGTTTTGAAAGCTTCTGGAGGCCACTTGAACCCAGACCTAGTCGAGTGTTGAGGGCACTCAGTCGAGTGGCCTTCAGCAGGGTCGCCTTGAAATGCATTTTTTGGAGTCCTCATTCGTCCAATTAATGCATATGAATATGCGTTGGAAAGCTCTTCTCGATGACTACAACTATCATGAAGACATCAAGACTTGACTCGAAGTTTTGTAGGGTAAAAATTGGAAGTTTCTCCGTGTTGCTCTCCCTTGTCCACTTTGTTCAATTCTGCTTCGAAACTCTTCGCACATTTCCTTGATCCCGTGCCTCCTAGCTTACCTTTGATGACTTAAAAGTGCGACGAGGAGCCTTGAACCACCTCTTTTGCCTTTATCTATTGAATTGAGTCTAATACCGCTCCAAAATACATGAAATCATGATGAACATGCGGTAGACACCGATTACTCGAAACGGGACACAAAGGGCTAAGAAATAGGCAAATACTCGAGGAAAATGCCCTAAACTCTATCCAATAGTGCCCTATAAACATGATTAAATAGATGCTATCACCCCTCCCCCCTCTCAAAGGTAATTGGGATTGGAAAAGAAGGGCTCTTGATGTCTCAAGCAAATGCTTTTGTTTCCTTTCTACAACACTATTTTGCTGTGAAGTGTAGGGACAACGACAACTAGTTTGATCCACAATGCCACTTTCTCAAAAAAAATCAATGGTATCCTTGCTTTTTGTAAGTTCAAAAGCATTGTCACTCCAAACAATCGTAGGTATACATCTAAATTGTACATTATCCATTCTTGCAAAGGCTTTGATAAGTTGGAAAACATTGGTTTTAACACTAATTAAGTACCCTACTTAGTGTTAAAACCAATGTTTTCCAACTTATCAAAGCCTTTGCAAGAATGGATAATGTACAATTTAGATGTATTCTTAAGATTGTTTGGAGTCATAATGCTTTTGAACTTACAACAAGCAAGGATACCGTTGTATATTGGCTTATGTTAAAGTGTCCAAAGGTCAATATACACAAGATCAAAAGGTTCCTTTGTGGAAATTTTAGTGGTAGCAAAAGGCAGTTTGGTTTGCTTGGCTCTTTGGCATACATTACATGGTAAAGTGCTAGTCGAAAATCCAACATCTTCTTATAACATAAGGGTTTTGAGCTTGTTGTAAGTCATATGACCAAATCTCAAATACTAAAGTATAACGAGTGAATGACTATAAGCAAAACTAACAAGTTTAGTTTGAGAAGAAAAACTATACACTATATGGCATGCGTGATCCTGACTCATTGTGCCTTTGCTTTCCTCCTTTTCCCGATCTTCCCTTCTTATCCGGATTCTGACTATTATCACCATTTTGACTCATGAGGGATAGGGAGATAGGCTTCCAGGTGTATGTTACTCAAACACTACCCTTTTTTAATCTTCATATAACCTTTTTTTTCCAATTGGTTCTCATTGAATTCAGTAATTTTTTTGTCTGTTATCTCTCATATCCCATTACAACTATCACGTGTTTAATCACTCCATAGGTATAATCACCGAATATGTCCTGCAATGATATAAACCAAACAACAATAAAATAAAATTCTAAACATATAATGTAATGAAAAAGTCAAAATGTAAATAAAATAAAAAGTATTCGACAACTATCACATGCTTAATCACTCCATCGGTATGATAATTGAATATGTCCTACAATGATATAAACCAACAACAATAAAATAAAATTCTAAAATATAATACAATAAAAAATCAAAATGTAAATAAAATGAAATGTATTCGATAACTATCACATGCTTAATCACTCCATTTAAAGTGTAAGGTTACCACTTTCTCCATAGTTATACCTATCCTTAAATTAAACTTCTATCTTGTAAGGTTACCACTATCTCCATTTTTTTCATGATGTATTGTCTCCATTTAAAGTGTTTGATAAACCTTGTTGTCTTAAATTAAATTTTCAAGTTTAATGACTAAAGTGAATAAGGATTAAGTTATTAATATTTTATTTTTGTGTCTATATTTTTTGCAGAATGCCTCCACATAAGAAGAAAATTTTAAAACTCTTCAAGGATACCACCCCACTCTCTGAAGTTTTGTTAAAAAGGAAAAGCAAAGATGTGAAGATGAAAGTGAAGCAACAACCTCTTACTCAGATGAGCTATCGACAAAGGAATCAATTAAAGAGTCTGAAACTAATTATGATAAATTAGTCGAAGAGATTAAAAGACATGTATACAAAAGACAAAGGTGTACAACGGTTGTCATGATAAAAGAAGTCAAACAACAGATAGTTTGGGGTAAAGAACAAACCAAAGAGATGAAGGTAATAAAGAAGCTAGTGAAGAGAGAAAATGGAGAAATTCCACTTCAAATACTTCATGTTTGCACCCTTCCCGGACATTAAATTATCCTTTTTACTTTATAAAGGTTGGATTAAAGATGAAGAATGGAGAGATGATTTTGATGGCGAAGAAGATGTGCATATAGATTTGAGCTTGCGAAGAGGAGTAGAAACTATTGTTAAATCTCAAAACCCAAAAGGCTTGGAAGAGTGGAAAAAGAAATTTGGAAAAGGACAAAATTTATTCAAAAAAAAAGTTGCTAAAATCATTTGTTGTTTTATTTATCATGACAATGATTGAGAGCACATTGAATAGAGGAGTAAACTTGGATTACTTTGATATCCCAGTTGATACCAAAATAATTATCTTTTTAAATTGGTCCAAGTTTTTATTAGAAAGGTTGATTGAAGGAAAAAATATTATATTGAAAAAGCTCAAACAATTTTCAATGGATCAATCCTCTTTTTAGTGGTGAGATGACCTATCTTTGTTTGTTTACTTAAATAAATTATTATGTTCTAATTAATCTTTATTTGTTTTTTATTAGCTATTTTATCTAAATCGGGTAGAATATAGAGGCAAGAACTTCTCCTAGTTAGTTTCTTCTTTCTGTTCATGGAGTAAAAATGAAATGATTAATAGACAAAAGTTGGAAATAAAGAATAAAGATGGCTTTGGTACATGTATAACATCCTTCACAATTATCATAAAATCTTGTACCTGCTTGTAATAATCTTGACTACAAGCAAAGCTACAGCCAAGTTTAGTTTGAGAGTAAAAACTATACAATATATTGCATGCATGATCCCAACTCAATGGTGTCTTTGCTTTCCTTCCCCTCTCGGCCTTCCCTTCTTATCAAGATTTTGGCCTTTATCACCATTTTGACCCATAGAGATAAGGAGATAGGCTTCCACGTATACGTTACTCATACACTACCCCTTTTTAATCTTCATATAACCTTTATTTCTTCAAATGGTTCCCATGGATTTAGAATTATCCAATAATTTTTTTTGTGTGTTATCTCTCATATCCTATACAACTATCATGTGCTTAATCACTCCATCGGTATGAACCTTAAATATGTCTTGCAATGATATAAACCAAACATATATAAAATATAATTCTAAACATATAATACAATGAAAATCAAAGTGTAAATAAAATGAAAAATATTCAACAACTATCACGTGCTTAATCACTCCATCAATATGATCACTGAATATGTGTTGTAATTATATAAACCAAACAAAAATAAAATAAAATTCTAAACATATAATGCAATGAAAAATAAAAATGTAAATAAAATTAAAAGTATTCAAGAATTACTCAACCTTCATAATCACAGAAAGTGTCTAAAATGTTATTGTAATCCTTGAATACTTTACAATGAGGACACTTCATACACTTTCTATGATTATAAAGGTTGAGTAGTCTTTGACTACTTTTCATTGTATTTACATTTTGATTTTTCATTGCATTATATGCTTAAAATTTTATTCTAATATTAGTTTGATTTATATCATTGTAGAACATATTTAGTGAGCATACCAATTGAGAGATTAACCACGCAATAGATGTAATGGGATATGGAAAACAATGCAAAATAAAATTACTCAATCATTTTGAATTTGGGGGAATTAATTAGGAAAACAAAGGTTATATAAGGATTTAGAGAGGGGTAGATATGTGTAACATACAATTGGAATCCTATCTTCTTATCTCCATGGTTCAAAATGGTGATAACGATCAGGATCAGGGTAAGTACGGAAGACTGAGAGGGGGAGGAAAGCAAAGGCGTCGTTGAGTCGAGATCACGCATGCGATATAGTATATAGTTTTTTCCTATCAAATTGAACTTGGTAGTACCTTTGTTTGTAGTCATTCACTCGTTATGTTTTGACATTTGAAATTGGGATATATATATATATATATATATATATATATATATATATATATATATATATATATATATATATATAAACTTGAGATTTGTGAAACCCCATTTTGGGATCCTACCATTGTCTTTCTCCTCAAATCGTTCTGGCCTTGGCAATCTATCCCCTGAATTTCTATATTTTGGTTCCTTTCTAGTCTAATCTCTTCCTTCTTGAGTTTAGCAGCCGGATTCGGTGGCTTTTCCGATCATGGTCCTTCCTGCTGGGTTCCGTTGCCTGCGCCGAGTCTTCCTCCTCCTGCTAAATTAGATGGTGGCTTCTTCTATTTTTGAGTTCCGCTCCCCTCCTCTTGTCCGATTGCCTTCTTGTCGAACTGGGTATCTTGGTGGTATGGCTTGGTGCTTCGCTCATCGGCGATGTTCTGGTATTTCTAATGTCTTTTGTTGAATCTACTCCGATTACCATGTGGTGTTGCTGCCTCTGAGTTCTCGTCGGCGTCTCCCTGCCATCGATTACTGGTTGCTGGTCGTCTGGGGCTACTCAGTTGGGTGCATGTTGTAGAACCTACAAATTCCTTATTTGGGCTCGTGTTCATACTTTGGGCCCAAGCTTGGCCCGGTCTCAAGTCCATTGGGCCCAAGATTTTGTGCTTGGGCCCGAAGCAAGGAAAAAAAAAAGAGAAAATCTGGATTGCATCCGTTTGTTTGTGGCAGGTTGTCGAGTTGCTTGGTGGTGGGGTTGTGTGACATTCTAGGCTAGCGGTTTTTGGAGTGGTGCTTCTTCTTATGTGTCGACACGCTAGAGGTCGTGGACGTAATCGAAACCTGAAGGCTCGAGGACAGAGTCCAAATTTGAGGTTTTCACTTGGTTCCCCAGGGATTCCCTGCGCTGCCTCTACCGACTGATGAATTGTTGCACGTTTCTCCAATTCTTTCTTCATTTATGCTAGTCTTTGCCTATAACTGCACCCTTGTAATTTAATGGTTCTGCCCTTTTGTTGTTTTATGTCTTCCGCATATTTGACGGTTTATCCGTCGCCGATTTATTCAGCCTCTTGACCCACCGGGCTTGTTCGGTGCGTCAAATTTTTACCTAATCAAATATATATATATATATGAGAGAGAGAGAGAGAGAAAGCGTTCGTGCTCATCCGTAGTTGGACAGAAGAAGCAAGGGAATTGTTGTTGTCGTGGATTGAAAATGGGGAGAGCAAACCCAAGTTTCCTGGGAGCAAATTGGAATTTGAGTTGGGGCATTTAGAGAACTACTGGGAAGAAGTAATGGAGGAGATACAGGTGGATGAAGATGGTGAAGAAAAAGAAAAACAAATTAGTGAAATGATTAATCTCAAGGTTGGAGTATAGTCTTTGTCATATGAAGTCAAGTTTTTTAAGAAGGTTCAAGAATCCTTTGTCATGGAAGATACTAAAAATCAAAAGAATCCTGCAGCAAGAGAAGAGGATATGAAGCCTACTAGAGTGCCAGCGGAAGAGACGATGGAACAAGTGCCATCAGAAAAGAAGATGGAGCGAGTAGCATCAAAAGAAGAGATAAAGCATGTTGCAGTGGTTGTTGAAGAGGATGTGAAATGTATAGATAAGAAGGATGAAAAGATGTCTGACGATGGCGTCACTCCCCTAGTCTGCGACCTAATTGAGATAGGGAAGGAAATGTTAGCTAGAAGGGTAAAAAGACCTCTTGTGATGACCAATGCCAATCAGGGGAGCTATCTGCTACTACCTCTGCCAAAACCGCCACCATGCCTAGCGAATAGCCCTTGTCTCATTCAATCACTAATTTCCTTATTTTCGACTTGAGGACAAAGTGAGTTTTCAGAGCGGGTGCATTGATACGATTCCCAAATCAATTACCTAATTAGTTTATTTATCTTTTAATTAATCGATCTATTACCTTGTGATTTAGGCAATAAATCTTTATATTTAGGATTAGTTTATCATATTATCTAGTGTTTCCTTATTCTATGATTATCTTCCCTTATCCCATTAATCTTCCATGTTTTTATAAAGTCGTTGCTAGAGTCTACATAATCACGAACAATTAATCAGAAACTAAGAAGTTTATTCAATGAACTCGTAAATTCCTCATTGCAAGATCCTTGCTGAGTGGTTTTCAAAGGTAGGAGATGCTTGTACTTAGTGGTTCCTATCAAAAGACATCATAAAATACAGCACGATCTTGAAGAAAGTGGAAAATAAAATATAGTCATTTGAAGGTGATATAGTGTCAGTCAACTCTAATAAAAATAAATATGGTCTTAAAACTAGGGATGACAATTTCACCCGCACCCGACGGATATCCTTCTCACCCGACCCAAAAAAGTGGGTGAAAATCCGAAATAAAGCGGATATTAAATGGGTGATGGGTGAACGGGTGATGGGCCGGGTCGGATTCGGGTGAAGACGTTCCCGACCCGTCACCCGACTTATATTATATAATTATATTTTATATGTGAAATTACTAATATACCGCCTTAAACCCTAATTCAAGATACATATAAATGATTTCGAGCTTGAAGGCTTTGGTCGTTGCAGATTATGTTTTCTCTTCTTTTTATTCATAATTGTTGTAATGTTTTCTCTAGCTTGAAGTGTTGAAAGTTGTGGATGTTTACACGTATTTGACCGAATTTGACTATATTTGGTAATTGTTTATTCGTTGATGTGTTCGACGTATATTTTTCAATAATTTTTTTTGATGAATTTGATGTCTTGTATTTCACCCGAATTATCACCCGATCCACCCGATCACCCGGTGGGTGATGGATGGACGGGGCGGGTGAAATATTTGGTGGGTGATGGGTCGGGTAGGGTGAAGGATTTTGGGTGGTGGGTCGGGTGACGGAAGTAGATCTGTAACGGCCCGGATATAAATACCCGGGTTACGTTTCAAAGGTCGGATACCTTCGTTTGGATCTTGCAATTCAGGTACGGGTCAGTCCGGTTCTTCGCTTTCGCCCAGGAAGATTCCCGTCATAGAAGCATGGAGCAAGCAAGGAGCAAGTACCTATCACTATGCACGAAGTCGGGCCCAGAGACACCTGCGGGCCCTAAAGACCACGCTGAGGTCATATAATATGCCTATACCTAGAATAAAGGATGGTCTAATGCGGTATATAATTTAAATCACACTAGCATGCTCCTAGTTGAAATAATGTGCAGAAAAACTGTAAAGGCGCCCAAAGAATGCCAAGTGGCATATCCCCATATCTCTGTATTTCCCGTACCCACTCTGAGGTAGGGCGCTCGACCTTAGCCGAACCGTAACAAATATATTCCCGCACCCACTCCGAGGTAGGGCGCTCGGCCTTAGCCGAACCGTAACAGATATTTTCCCGTACCCACTCCGAGGTAGGGCGCTCGGTCTATGCCGAACCGTACAGAGATACATATATAGATCATACTCATAGACTCGATCGGGGACCGAAACGGTATAAAACACGAATGCCCCCATGACCCTAGCAAGGACTCTAAGACTCACAGATAACGGCCGTTCTGTTTCGCAATCACATAAAGTATACGGATGCTCATTCGAAAGTGCAAGTCCTAAGCATGATACTACATGGCATGCTTTTATGCATATGCAACACCTACATACTATATGACACATCAGGCAGGAGGTCCGAGTTACTGAGTAAGCTCCCGTAGGAAACTTACCTGGAGGCGCGCAGAATCCAAGCAATAATCAGCAATAGCAAGCAATCCAATCATGTCACAAATAACCTAGCATATAATATAAGATGTGAATAAGTCTACGTCTAAGTCACACAAGGCGCCCCTAACTATCGTACATAACTTCACATAACCATAGAATATCGTATCTTAACATTTCATCCTTATCATCTCAACTCATCTCATCATCTTCCTTATTCATTTCCATCAATCAACTCATATCATCTTAATCCTTCCATTTTACCTCATTAAGCTTATTTCATGTTTATCTCAACATATAATATCTCATCCATAATCTTATCTCAATATCTAGTATCTCATAATCTCAACATTTTATCATTTCAACTCATCATTATACCATATACCCATCATTTAGAAATCACGCACCATTATTAATATATAAGTCATATTCATACTCTAAGGTATATCCATACTCTAATCATCATATCATATAACATAGCACAACATAATTCGCACAACCTTCTCAATTTAATATTCAACAATTAATTTACCAAGTTAAATCGAGCAAGTCAATTTCCCAAGATTCTAACAGGTCAAATCATGCTTCAATTTACATAAATCCATATCATAACATATCATAGAAATATCAACATATCATAATTTATACACACACAAGGTAGACAAGTAAGTCAACTCCCCAAGATTTCCCAAAACTCTTTAATCTCAAGTTATACTAAATCATTCTTTAAAACATTTTCTCAAATCATACTCGACTCAAAACTCCTTTACAAAGCATTGCCTTTTAAATCAACTTATTCTATTATTTTATCAAAATAAACCCGACAAGGTTAGAATATTTTCGAAAATCTCCTTTTCAAGTGATTAACTCAATTTCCGACCCTTAAAATATTTTCCCAAATTCATTTTCTAGCCCAAGTCCCATTAAGATATTTCTAATATGAACAATAAAATCATATAATATTTTATATCCTATTTATTTACTAATTACATTTTTAAATTATATCCATATACACACACATATATCAAGGTAAGTCTTAAACCTTATAATCATTTTAACACATTTAAGAACACATTTCCAAAATCACAATATAACACATAATATATCCCGATAATCTCTTTCTTAAACGATAAGCATAATATATATATATATATATATATATATATATATATATATATATATATATATATATATATATAATTTTCTAGAAAATATTAATTATCTCAAACTCAGAATAATATATAATAATAATAATCTTTTAATCAAATAAAAAATATATACTAACCACATAATATATCATAACATATAATACATTTAGTAACCCTTAAACAACCCAAAGGTCAGCCCAACTAAAAGGAACCAAAGGCCCCAAACCCGAGCCCACTCCATTTTATAAAAATCCGGATCCAAACCCTTACCCAGATTTTGAGTAGTGAACCGGAATAATAAAATAAAGCCTGAACCGGACCAAGGGAAAAGAAAATCAAAACCGAACCCGGTTACTGTTCACCTTCTCCCCCATCAGCTCATTCGACAAACTGGAAGGAGGGGAGAGGAGTTCGCCGGCGATAATGGCTTGCTCTGACCACTAAAACCGACACCAAGGACACGAAACCGGACAAGCAAACGAGAGAGAGAGATTCTCACCGGGATGGGTTCGTTCGTGGTCATCGGCTTCTTCGGAGTCCTTCGAGTTTGTCGGAGTCGGAGACAAGGCGTTCTCGGCCTAGGACGGAGGTAGGAGGTTGTAAAGGTGGAGTCTTGCAGGATTTCGAAGCAAACGAAGAAGAGATGGAGCCTTACCGGAAGTTGTGGATCGGAAACAGGGGAAGAAGAGTTCCGAGGCGGCGCTCTGTCTCCGGGGAAGGTCTTCCGGTTGCCGCTGCTGTCCGAAGCTCCCAGGAAGTGTGGAAAAGAAGCTCTGCTGCTGAATCGAGGATGAGGGATGAAGAACAAGGGTTGGGTTTGCGGTGAGTGCTCTCGGCAAAACCGGGGAAATAATGGGGAGCGGTTGGGCTTCGGTGGTGGCGGCCGACGACGAGGATTGGGTGGCAGGAGAATGGTGAGAGGAGGTGGCGGCAAGAGAGTGTCCAAGGGGGGGGAGGGAGGCTCTTGAGTTTGGGTTTGCTGCTACTGCAGCTTGGGAAGAAACAGGGCTTTAGGGGTTGTTTGAATGGGAGGATAAAGAAAGGGAGATGAAGATAAGAAGGGAGGTGTCACAGCTTGAAACAGACAAGATGAGGGGGCTACGTTTGGTCCTCTTGTACTGCAGAGAGCATGGTAGGGGAGGAGTAGCTGTTTGAATTGGCAGTGGCTTGGTTTGGCATTTTGCCACAATTGGTGAAGCAAGGTGGTGAGGGAGGGAGAGGAAGGAGTGGGTGCTGAGCCACCTTCGGCAAGGGGCTAGTGATGGGCAGATGGGGTTTGTTTGAAAGCAAAGTGGAAAGTGAGAAGAAGACAAGGGTGGTCCCAACTAATACGTGAACAAATAAATCCCGGAACCCGCTCTTTCGTACCAATCCCGACTCACAATTAAAATAAATTTCCAAATCCGAATTTAATAATGAAATCCAAACATTATTTCACAACTCTTGACATATGAAGCGGAACAAAATTTATTTAAAACTTTCAATTAAATAATGTCGGAACTCACTTCGAAAGACTTTGAATAAATCCAAAAACTCGAGGGCGGAAATTTTTAAAATTTTCCGAAATCTTATAATTCAAATCTCAATTAAGTCAATATTAAATCAAAATTAATTCTTAATTTATAAAATAATATTTAAAAAAATTCCGAGTCTTTACAAGATCATCCACCCATCACCCGACCCATTGTCATCCCTACTTAAAACAACGCATATCACACAACATTGATATTTGTCGGTCTGTTTCATAGGGTGACCATGAAAAAAATACAATGATGAAATTAAGAGCTCGCTATAAAATGCAATAGGAATAAAAAAAAAGATAAAAAACTTTTTTTTTCTATTATATATAAGAGGATTGGCCAACTCCTTCACACAATGGTTTTAACTTTAGCAAGTGTTGCCAATTTTACAAGTGTTAACATATTTTTTAATGTTTTGGCCTATTAGGGTATATGCACTTATATAGTGTATCTTTTTCTAATTAAGAACCTAAAATATTATTAAAAACACTAAATATCATTTTTTTTTAATACTTCAGTTTTGTTAATACTTTAGTTCCATAAGGTTTATTTATTTAAATCTAAGGTATCTTTGTCTCATATTGGTTTACTATTTATACCGATTTGAGAAGTGTAAACATGTGTGTGATTTGGACTTGATTTCCTTAGGTAAAGAAAGGTTCCTTTCTTTAATTCTAAGTAGGGCGGTTGTTAGAAGAAGTGCGAAATCGGTTGATCTACTATTCTGTACCAAATTTGAAGTATTGATCGTTTTTAAAAAAGACTTCAATATTCCAACCGAAGATTTTGAAGAAACATGGTGAGGAGCATGGATAAAATGGTATGTTAATAGAAAATGATGTGTGATAAGTATTTTGTATGATGCATCAAACTCAATCGAAAATATTTTGAACAAAATCTGAACATGGTTGGGGAAAAGCACTATTTAAATTTACGGATGAAAACTCGCACTAAAATAGGTGATGGATGGTGCGAATGAATGATAGATTATGGGTAAAGATTTTTAGTCCATTATCCGCTCCAATAATCCACTCATTAACCCGTCCCACATACCCGTATAAAAAAATTAACATAAAAAATTTAGCATGTGTATGTGTTTTAATTTTTATGATATCACAATGTATGTTACTTTTGACTTTTCCTATAAACCTACATTTTTAAAAGTTTATATTGTGTATGTTAAAACAATTACGCATTATATTATACTTGTATTTGTCAATTAAATTGTATGCTTGCTTTAATCTTTCAATTTTTTTAAAAAAATCACATCTCTATCTGTTTCACCGATTGTTCACCCACTCGACCACTCCACCCGTATGGGTTAAATAAGGGTGAAATGGTTGGAGGTGATAGGTGGTGCGGTTGGTGATGTGGGTAGAGCTATTTACCAAACGAGGCTAATGGTGAAATAGCTACATCTAATACATCTAACCATAACCCGTCTTATTTCCACCCATACCATTGTGATCCTGAGTTGCCTGTCCGCCTTTGCACACCAACATCGTCCTCCTAGAGTTCCAGTCGTCTCCATCCTCTGCTCTCTCAGATTTGAGTTCCCAGGAATCGGGACACATCCTTTGTTTGGTGTTTTTATTGATAAATTCTTTCTGGTTTTTTTTTTTTACAAAGTTAATAAATTGGGTAAACGATTTAAATTAGGGTCCCGCACAAATTTCGTACACTACACCAAATAAGACATCAGCATCATGCGAAATATCCGTATAAACTGAGAAAGCGCAAGCATTCGAGTAAATTATTATTCCATCGTTCGCCTACAAATAAACTTTTATCCCATTTAAGATTTAAGATTATAAACGTCTTTTAAACAATAGGGCAATGGGAAATATATTTACATACGACCCAGAATGGTCAAAAACTAAAGTGAGCCCTACTTCCTTCCAGCTCAATGCCTCCATTGCTGTCAACAAAACTACCTCCAAAATACTGTCATGTGACACAGATGAGCAATATTTTCCTACATCGTCAATAGTCAATCCTGCATACATAACAAGCACAGGAAACACCGTTTTGATAGATAACTTCAGGTTGAACGCAACCTACATGTTACTCTATATCTGATATCTACTACTCCGTATTATTTATGAAGACTGTAAGCTTACTTCTTTTCACGAGTCTGAGCTCTAGTCTGGTCACGCGCTCTGAGAACTCAAAAATTGCTGTGATGAGGACAACAAGGGCATTCTGTAGAAAAACCCAAGGCCACCCTCATGATAAATCGAAGGAACCCTGTCCTTCATTGATTGCATAGAGTAACTTCTTGAACATGATTTCCTGATTAACATGTGACACGTCAATAATTTCACAAATCCAACCAATCATCAATAACTTCTTGCATTCTTGGTGATCAGACTGAGTTTCCCTACCTTGGTGGAGTATGGGGGAAGCTTAAGGTAATTAGCACATGTCATCACACTGGGCAAATCATCATCTACAGCCTCAGAGACCCCATTGCTACCGGCTACCGGATTTGCTGTGGAAGAATGCTGAAACCAACATTCCAAGCAAAAAATGTGAGTCAAATGCATTTTTATGTTACTAAGTGCATGGTGTGTAACCTAACAGCGCAAGTATTTTCAAGGAGATTGTAACTCTCCATTACATACCTTTCTCACAATGGTCAACTTAGGACGCAGAACAGCCAAGCCACCTGGTGGTAGACGAGGTGCACCAGTGACAAACTGACAAAATGCCCGTTGTTGCTCTGGTGTAAACTCTCCCATGATCTCGAGCAGCTAAAAAGGAACCGAGATGAATTAGGTCCAAAATATGCAATCCATTAGTCAAATTTTGAAAGAAGATCTAATCCGAGAAGTGAGAACATAAGTGCATACATTTATAATCGAAGGGCTCTTGGCAGTGTAACCATGGTCAAATTTAATGTGATCAACAAGAGTTTCAACCTGTGATGAAATGATTAACAGATGAGATGTCATTTTTCATGTGTGGAAATCAAAGTGGTATATCCCCAAATAAATAATGCAAAAATGAAAAATTACCTTCCAAAACTCTCTGAGACCACAAACTAAGCAGTCCAGCTCACTTGGAGAAAAAATTTGTAAGGAGGAGATGTCGAAGACCTGATATGCAAGCATCAGAATAGAATAAAACAAACAGATGCATCAACGTCAATGCATATGAGATTATGAGATGATAAAATCCAAATTTCCATAATATGCGAGGACATTGATTTCAAGCTGAAACATTCTGTTTTGTGAATGAATATGCTCCCAATGGGTATTATTTTCTGGGAAAGAATTCAATCAAGAGCAATAACTGTTAAATCATTAACAACCAAAATCTATTTGGTTTCACGATAAGACACTAAAGAGAGATAATCAATGGTGATTTACCTCATTAAACCCTGCCCTAAATGCCTCCATCTGTCGCACAATTCCACTCTTTACTGTGGCATCAACCACAAGTGAAATATACTCCCCCAGGTTGTGAATATCCACCTAAAAACCCCCAAAAAATGATGGACAATCCATTTAAGAATAGTGAATAGAAACCAATATAAGAAAAAAGACACAGATTGCTAATGAAGTTGTTACATTTTCATCTCCTGCCTTCAAGATGTAATTAGGATACCCAGCCAGTGTAAAATCTAAACAAAGATCCTCAAGCGATGCTCCTCGAAAACTTAGTTCAGCAAGGGCTTCAGGATTGTCGCCACCTATAGATTCTAAATATTGTTTTCGACATACTAATGCTTGCAATTCTTGCAAAACTTTGCCAAGCTCATAATCGAAAGAAAGTATGTCATGCAAATCAAGTTCCTGCAGACATCAGAGTTATCCATCAGAAAACAAATCAACTGAAACAAGTTAAATTTTCTGAATTATGTCTTTTCTAAGAACGAGAAAGACATGCAAATGCCTTACTTGACCGAGAACAAGTTTATAGAATGCTGTGGATAATGGCAAGTCCAAAAGCCGTCCATCTCGAATAGCCTTGGCAATAACCCGTCCAAGTAGCCGGAAGTACTCGATGACTTTAAAGAATTGGCTACCTTCAGAAGAATCAGAATTTTGAGGCCAGGGACAAGGAAACAAGCCAAGAGGAGCCTGGACTAGATTACCACCATCAGACCTCTCACCCTTGTTTTGATCATCAACGTCTATTTCCATGGATGGCTTCTCCAATGAAGAATTCCTCCACATTCCCAGACTGACCTTTTGCAGGTCATGACTCAAAAGGGTATAGAACTCCAATGTCGGACCCAATCCTGTCCCCACCTCACCAAAATATTCTACCTCAAGTACTGCCTTTTGGCCGGAATACATTTCCATGACCTTGGCAGCAGAATCTAGAATACGGTTTCGGGAGACACGAACTTTTTGGCGTTGTAGTCTTCCAACCCTAACCTCTCTCTCATTCAAGGATCCGTGTCCTTCAGCACCCTGCTGCTGCTGCAGCCAAGATAAAGCACGGGACAACCCAAATGCAGTAGAATGGAAAAACTGTCTTTGAGTCTCAAATGGAAACAAAAATGGGCATGCTTTAGTCAGCTGGTAACACCACGAAGGAAGACTGCCACTGCATAATGCAAGAGGATCCTGGATTTGTCGTGCTAGTTTTGGAGTAAGTTTATTGTTCACAAATTCTTCGGGAGGGACTCTGACCCCCCTTGTACTCAAGTCATCAAGACAAGAAATCGTTCCTTCAGCATATTTATCACAAATTGATTGAATTCTCAAACGAGGTCCAAGCTGATTCACTCCCTCTAGCACACGCAAGAGTGCCAGTATATTATATGTTGGATTTGTCTTCTCCATATCACATGGGAGCTCACCTTGCAAAATGCTATCTAGAAGTGACGTTCGATATGAATCAGAACTCAAACTAGCGGCTGCACCAGGCTTGGACTTCGATTGCACAATAGAACTTGTTAAGCCCAGTGAGGCCTTGTCAGCCTGACTGTCCACCCTCTGGTAAGTGATAGTATAAATGTCACCCCATAATCGGCTTCCATCACTAGTAACATAATCATTACCATTACACCGTAAATCATCATCTTCATCCATAGCTAGCTGCCACTGGATGGCTTGGTAAATGGTCAAGTTTCTATTGAGCTGCTTTCCGCCTGCAGAAAATATCAATCTGGGAGTGTCAGTAGAACCACAGAGCAGACGCCCATACCGATCTCTGTTTGCCCGCAATCCCCTACCACTCGAAGATGCAAGCCCAGCCATCGCAGCTGCAGCAAAGGATATTGCACCTCTTGACCCAAACGAAGCCCCACCATGTAATTCTGTAGAACCCGAGCCTCTACTTGCAGCCAATTGGCTGCCTGAGCTGGAAGCAGGGTTTGTTTGATTGTCACTGGTTGATGGAGCAGCAGCATTATCCTCAGCTGAATCACCCAATTTAACATCATGTACCTTGTCAGCCATGCAGATGGGCAGGGAATCATCTCTTAGCACCTGAAATAAAAACATATATATAAGTGAGCGCACTAATTTTGTATAACTGGCCTCCATTATACTTTCAGTTGAAACCAAAAAGAACAAACTTTTAAAGCAGCAAAATGAACAATGAAGACCATCGGTAACTTTGGCTTCAGCTTTAGCTCCATGAATTGACATGTATCAGCTGTATAGTACAGCATCTGAATTATAAGGCAGATAACAATACGAGTGCTGAATGCAAGAATGCAATATTTCTATATGTTACTTGTAAAAATAATATTCCCTGCCAACAGAGGAGGAAGAACTTTGTCTATAAAGAATATAGTAACAGGCTACATCCGGCCAATTCAAAACCTGACACAGATTGCCGGATATTTTTACCCTTCTACCTGAAAATCAATCATGAAAAACTAAAATTGCATCTAATTTCATAAATCCAAATAATAAGATATTCTATTTAATTATTGCTTGTAACTTTGTATGACAACTAGAGAGTTAAATCAGTATGAGCAGAACTCAATTCAATCAAATCGCTTACATCTTCATGGCCATCATCATCATCATCGTCATCAACATCGTCGTCATCTGAAATATCTTCATCTTCTATAATTAGCGCATCATCAATTTCAGCAGGGGATAAGCCTAGTTCTTCCTCCTGCAATTGAAACCAGTGGACGTTGTATATCAATCTAAAGACGACGAAAAATGTTCAAATGATGGTCCTCTCTAGGAAGAAAGTCCCCAAATAAACAGCGCTAGCACATAGAGTATCACAAACATTGAAATCCCAATCACCCAACTGAGTAACCTAGTACTCTAGTAAAAAGGACCCACAAAGAGTATCCATATTTGCCAACAATTCTGCCAGATGGAAGGACGCATTACTGCATACATGATCTCAAGGAAACTACAGAATCATCTACATAGGCACAAAAAGCAATAAGAGGTTTATTCTGTACAGCTTAGTCACAATACAAATCTCAAGGTGAAAGCACAATAAAGTATGTTAGGTGCATTACGGTTACGGCATACATGATATTTATGTTCCATCTATAAAACTAAACTTGACTTGATGAACCTAGATTATGAAAAATACTAATTGAAGACAATATAGTTATTTTGGTTAGCAACTAACTACTGAAGTGGCAGTGCATCCACGTTGATTAAAATATAGAAATAATAAAAAAGAATACAGTCTTTCTAACCGATGCCCTTGGGACTAGGTTAAGGCTCTTATTTTGGAGATTTCTATCCTAAATTAGGAAATATAAACCCTATAATTTAATTAAAATATGGCTAAAGCTAAAAAATTATAATTAGGGAAATATTTCCCAAAACAATATGTAGGCTAAATATGAAAGAAAAGGAGAGAGGAGAGACAGCATAAATGGGAGGAAAGACTGAAAGAGACTTTAGATTAGGTGACTAACAATGAGGTGCATTTGAAGCTTTAATGCGCTTTACTAAGATGACACAACCCAACAGAAATCTCAATGCCTGGGCCAAACAAGGCATTTAGGCAGAAGATTATCACATCTTAAAAACTAGGCACACATTAAGTGGGTTTTTAGACACCGTGTTTGTAAATAGCTACAGCCATGACTTGAACAGGTATATGTAACGAACAGATGGTTGATCATACCTCGGAACTGGAATCTCCATTGGGTTGTTTGATTTGGGCATCTTTATCTACAACTGCTTGTCTGCGGGTAGCATTCCTTGTTTGAGGACCTTTCGACTCCTCTTGAGCAGGCTTCATAATAGCTTTACCCTTCCCTTTTGATGCACTGCTGGCTTTCACTTGGGACGAATCTCCTGCTCCTATATTCATAGCAAAGACTGGTCATGTAGATTGGTGATAAGTGTTCAAAACAGGAGTAAACAAGGAAAGTAATCAAGCACCTGCAGCAGCTGCTAATGTCGCTGATTCAGAATTTCCTGCAGATGCTGGTAGTTTTTGCCCAACATCAGCTTTCTGAACTCTAGGCCAGAGGAAATCCTCCACTGCTGCAAGACTTGCTAATGGATCTATCAAAATAATAGTATTTGAATAATCACGGAGAGATTTTTCCCCTGCAGCCCTGCATAAGCGCAGCTTAAATGGCTGTGATAACGCACCAAGTCCAGAAGACAGGCTTGCACCCCCACTTGATGACCTAGCAGCATGACTTAGAACAACTGGGAATCGTTCCAAGGAACACAGAGCATTCTGAAGCTTTTGAACTAAAATAGTCATGGGAGCTTCGCTGCTGTGTAAGACACCAGCAGGAAGTGCGACTGAAGCAAAGAATTGGTATCTTTTGAGTGCCTGCTGCCTAAGCTTGGGTAGATTAGCAGCTGAAATTTTCTCTTTGGAGAAGCATCCACAAGAAAAATAGTTTAGCAAAGAGGTAATAACTCCGCTGCCTATAAACTCAAAAGTAGATACACCATCCTCTTTGTTTAGTTCTGCAAGAATTTGAGATATTATTCCAGCTAAATTCTCCTCCTTTCCAGGGTAGAGATCTGCAATACGGCAAGAAGATTTAGACTTCCCTTTCGCTTTGGCTTTCTGATCCTCAACACCAGCATTCAACTTAGCACAGAGGTTCTTCAAGCGTAATAAATCATTAGAAACACCCACATCAACAGCCCCAGAATCAGAAAGAAAGTACTTATCCTTGAAACATTTGGCAGCACTACTCACTGTAGTGCGCAAATTAGAACTAAGAGTTTGAATCTCCATTAAACTAGAAGGTGTTCCAATGCTGCCTGAAGCAAAATTCTTGCATTCATCCACAGCACTGACATCAGAACTAGAATTGTCACTTCGCCGCCGTGATCGCCTAGAACGTGATGATGTTCCTGGAGTTAAATCACTACCTTTCTCCGGGGTAGATGTCTGAACTGAACCAGAATTCAATGGACTGGAATTTATTAATGAGTCCACAGCATGGACAACACCTTCTCTCACAAACAACTTCATAAATGTTTCAGGGAGCTTTTCCATGATAATCGATGCAATTTGAATGGCAGGAACTAGTACTTGTGGATCCTTCCATGCCAGGACACCAGCTAGAAAACTGGAAAAATTAAGACCAAGTTAGAAAAGAAAGAGCATCCACTCTGATAACTAGCAGTCAACATAGTAGGTAGGTACCAAAACAACATTACATTGTACCTTGAAATATTTGTAACACCGTTCCAAGATGATATCATATCTGCATTGCTGAAATACATGAGCTTCCCAATGACTGAGAAGCATTTGTGCCGAACAGGACTATTCACACTGGATCCATATATCTGTTGACAAGAGAAGAACCATGATCAACCAAATCCTCACATATCCCCTCAATTGGGAAAGAATCAAGCAAAGTATACCTGAATTAGCACAGGAAGCAGGTCCATTCCAAATTGCTGCAAAAGTTCAGGCTGTTGATTAAATAGCTTCTCACGAGCCGATACATCAGTAACACCACCAGCACTGTCTTCTGGCTTGCCAGAGTTGTTGCTTGTACATTTCTTTGATAAAGCTCCTTTGACAAAGAAGTTGGAACTAGTTGGGAGAGATATGGTGCCTTGAGGTAGTGGTGGAAGGAGTTCATTTGCAAGGTTCACGATCTCAAAAATCTAATAAATATGAAGTGGTATCAATACAGTGTTATGAACCTGGAGAAACTTTCTAACTTTTCAACAAAATAAGTGTATAGACGATATTATAACGAGGCCCATTATTCAGATAAAGCTAGGAACGCTAAAGGTAAGGTATTACAGCACCTGTGTTCGTATTCCTTTCTACAAATATAGAAACACAGACACAGATAACCTAATGAGAACAGCAGAAAATTACCAACATTTCCTCAACACAAATTATTTCATCAGTACCTCTTAGCATAAATAACAACGTGGACAAGCTATGAGTGCCTTGAAAATATAGCCCAGGGCACAGAGGTAATAAAAGGCACCAAAGTTGAAACATCAAATAATACTCCCTCCCTTCAGGAAAACTTGCCATTTTAGAAATCTTCACATGTTTTAAGGAAGCAAACGAAAATACAGTTATACCCCTAATTATTACTCTACTTTTTCACTTTCTCGAAAATTACAACTGCCATCTCCATAATTATGACAAGGGCAACTTTGTAAAGTGAATACCAAAATACATAAAATGACATTTTTTTCTTAACAAGATTTCATCTCTAAAACGACAGGTTTTGATTAATGGAGGGAGTATGACGGATGAGAAATGAAAACAGTGCAAGAGAATATTTATGGCATGAAACACCAATACAGCACCAAATCAGCCAAAGCAATGCCCTCATTATTTCAATTGGGACATTCTTATGGAAAGATATCAAAGAATTGGAGAGCAATAGAGCACATTAAGTATAATGAGTAACAACAAATGTTAAGCCTAGTACTTCCAAAGTATCTATATATTGTTTCAATTCCCTACATACCTCCCAAGTTCTAAAAGAGTAACAATTTGTAGTAAAGATCCAACACACAACTCTGTGACAGAATGCATATCATGCCACAAACCCTTCCCATGTGATTTGACATGCCAATGTTCCAAAGAAGCCAAAGTTTCGTAGATTTGGAAATAAAAAGTGGCAGGAAGAAATTGGCATAAAATAGAGGATAAAAACCTGCTCAGATGGCCTGCTCAGAGCTGGTGAAACTGAAAGGTTTCCCGCTTGACCTTCTCCCACTAATATATCCTTCAGAATACCACTCATCCCCAAAAGAAGCAAAGTTTTGGCTCCCACAGTTGATCCACTTGCACATGCTGAAAGAAGACGTATCAACCCCTACATCATAAGAGAAGTCATGTCTATATTCTATTCTTGCAATACACATATTCGATTAGTTAGGAGAACACTTACAGTGTATGTAGATACACCAAGGGATGCCTGACCGCCACCAGCATTACCGGTGGAAATAAGGGAAGCAGCTTGAGTGACTAATCCATGATTACAAAGTTCATCCAGTTTTTCAGGTGATGATGCAAAAGCCTCCACTATCCGAGTAAGGCAAATAGAAGCATGCTCCAGCACCTAAGAAATCAAATAAGACATTCATGAGGATCAAGCCAATTAGACCTAGACTATAACTAAACTATGATATAGCAGCCTCACCTTTGAATCATGATACTGCAGAAGGTTTGTTAAGTGAGGAACCGCTTCCATTACAAAATCGGCTGCATCAGAAGGGAGCTTCTTGCACATGTTTGCTGCAGTAGCTAGTGCCACTCTCTGGGAAATGAAGATTGTGGGTTATGAAGACTAGATATTAATCGTAAACCAGTAGGACAAATTCATTATCCATTACAAGCTGGAAGTTTTGGTTACCTGGACTCCAGTTGAAAAGAAATCCAGATAAGAAAGCACCGCCATCAATGCACCAGCTCGTAAGCATGCAGTAGGATGTTCTTGAGATATCTTCTTCAGTGCCTGCAAAGACTGATGGCACCAAAAAGTAACTAGCATATTAATTCCCACATGACAGTTGAGTATAGGTAGGTAACAACTCACCCATACTTTATCTGAATTGAATCCAATTTCTAGTAACATTGTAAAAGACATAAACAAGGCATAAATATATTCCAAAAAACAATGAACACCTAAATTCAAATTGGAAAAAAATTAACTTCATTGGCTACATCTACTCTAAAAAAAATCACCTGTTCTGCCAAGTCCATATACTCAATAGTCAATAACCTTGCACAAAAGCACGACACTGCACCATAGTGAACTACAGAAGCACACGACGAGGGTAAAACATCCACCAAGTGTGTGATGGCTCTCGCAGCGAGGAGCATGATGTCAGGGTTGCTCTCATGATTAAGCAAACCGACGAGAACAGGCACAAATGAATCAACAGAAAAAGTACTGAGGGAATCCTCAGTACCAATCGACAGCATCTCACAGAGTTCAGTCAAAGACTCTATCTGCTTTCCATCCTCCCCATCAGCCCTCAACCCAGAAAGGATCTTCTTCAGCCTCCCACTCTGATGAGAAGAGGAACCTGAACCAATTGCGGAGGAAGGGAGCAATTCATCAAGGCCAGCTCCGAGTTTCCGAAGCAATCCCTGCAGAGCGCTGCTAGCAGAAGTCAGATTATGGGGAAGGACCCCAACACCCCCTTCACTATCATTCTCATCATCATCATCTCCAATGCTGCTCCCACCATCAATATTCAACCCTAACCCTCTCTCAGCCTCCCTATCAGCCCCCTTAATTCGAACCTCATGCGCCTTCTCTTTTCCTTTATCTGAATTATCCTTTTCTGAGCTCGGCTTCCTCCCTCTCCCTCTCTTGCTGCTGCTAGATTCACGACGGGGCGATGATTCATCCATCCGAATAGAAATCGTTCGATCTTGCAACTTTGAGGTAGCTGCAGCGCGAGAACGGGTTATCGGAGCAGAAGAAGACGAAGTTGCAGAGGAGGAAAGACGAGAACGCTTGGTGGCGCGGGCGGTGGGACCTACAGAGGACGAGGAAGGAGATGAGGAAGCCTCCGTCCGTTTCCGGCTACGAGTTTCCATACAAATCCACAAATCGCCAGGGAGAATTCAACCGACCTGCGTCAGTCTACCATCGTCGACAGATAAAATTCGAATCCTTGTAAGAAATTTTGCGAAAATCTGGAGAAGAAAAACACCAAATCGCTCGTTTCTGTCTTCTTCTCCTCCAATTGAATAGGCTCAAGTTCAACGCTGAATCGCAAATCCTAATTAGGCACCGCACAACAAAACCTAATCGATTTCATTTCTTTGTAATCAGTTATAAGTTCGATTTCAATGAGAAACAATCAAACCGATGCGGATCGCTTCACCTCTTACCCTCACAACAATGAATTTAGGGCGTCTGTACGAGACAGAAGAGAAGAGGTTGGGGGATTGAAGAGTAAACCCTAATAAAGAGGACAAGTTGGTGGAAGAACTAATGTTGGTTGCGTCTTCCTCTGAGAATATTAAACGGAAAAGGACAAATTGGGATAGAAGAGAAAAGGGGAAGGTGGAGTAGTGGTGGTCAGCCTGACCCAACCCAACCCAACCCGATAGCCCGCCCGACTCACTCCTCCATTCGACTCATTTTGGGGAAAAAAAAAATTCCAACTCATTCGAAAGTTGGGTTCGAGAGGGTAATTTGAGGAAACGTAAGAAATTCAACTAAAATTAGGGGTGGGCACAAATCCCGCAAATTTCGGGCCCGTCCCGATCCCGTCCCGATCCCGGCGGGATTTGAAAAAAAAATAACGAATCCCGTCCCGATCCCGTCCCGCAAAAATTATGTGGGACGGGACGCGGGACGAGGATTTCCTATCCCGCAAATCCCGTCCCGTCCCGCATATATATATATATATATATATATATATATATATATATATATATATATATATATATATATATATATATATATATATATATATATAATGCATATATAAAATATATATACATACCCTTTGTCAAAATATATATATTATGCATATATATAATATAAATCTATATATATGTTACACTTTTGAAACCGTAAAATATATAAGAATTTTAAAATTTTTATAATATTTTTTATTTGAGGGACAGGGCTCGTCCCGTCCCGGTCCCGTCCCGTGAGGGACAGGGCCCGCGCGGGATTGAAAAAAAAATAGTGAATCCCGTCCCGGTCCCGTCCCGCAAAAATTACGCGCGACGGGACGCGGGACGACTCTCATCCCGTCCCGTCCCGCGCCCACCCCTAACTAAAATACCAAATAGAAGAGATCGAAAAAATGGACCAATATATAAAACTAAACAAAACTTGGAATGTAGAAAAATATTAAAAGAAAATCTCCCGACGAATATTGTGAATGAGATCTTTGAAATTCATATCCTTAAAACAGAGATCGAATAAATATTATATTGAAAAGCCAACAGAAATGGTTGGTTCTCTACGACAAGTGTTTTAGACCACATCACAAAAGCAAGAAGAGCTAACATCGACCGACTAAATTGGATATGGAAGATTGATTCACCACCGAAAATTAAAACTTTCTTATTGAAAAAAATATCCTCAATGGAACCCCAACAAAAATTAGACTTAGGAGCAAAGGGATCGATGTGCCTTTGGGTTGTCCTTGTAAGATTGTGTGAACTAAGTCCTTGACTCTTTCTGATGTTTATTAACCTTTAAATAGGAGATAATCAGTTACAAAGAATACACAAAATGAGAGAATATCTAAACAAACAACTAATATATATATATATACAAATATTTTGCTAACTAACATCCCCCTCAGTCGCATTGGTAGAAGAATGAACATTGAGACTGGACCGAAATGCGACGAACAATCATCATATTGATGAGCAGGGGGCACATGGAGAACTCGGATGTGACTGAGTTTGACCTTCTCACGAACGAAGTGAAGATCCATTTCAACCAAAGTAGCTCGTTGAAGTGGGAGATGCAACTCTAGCAAGAGATTGTGTAGCCAGCATGTTTCGACAACTGCATTTGCCACTCCTTGATACTCAGCTTCGACACTTGATCGAGACAATGTTGGTTGTCATTTGGAGGACCAAGAGATGTTGTTATCTATTGGCCCGACGTAGAACGGCGAGTATCCGGACAACCTCCCCAATCGACATCCGAATAAGCCATCAAATGGGAAACAACAGACTTGGATAGATGAAGATCGTGGTGCGGAGTGCCCTGTATATATCGGATGATCCGCTTAAGGGCTTGCAAATGAGCTTTTCGTGATAAACAAGCATACCTGTTGAAAGATGTAAGCGATATCGGGCCTTGTAAATGTGAGAAATTGTAAGGTAAGAGGCAAGCCTAATGTACCATGCTCGAGGGGCTTGTTTTAAATCATACAATGACTTCCGTAGATGACAAACATGGCCAGGATATCTCGAATCACGAAAGCCCAGCGGTTGGTTCATATACACGGTTTCATCGATGTACCTATGTAGGAAAGCATTCTTAACATCGAGTTGGTGGATTGGCCAATCCTTCGATAATGCAATGCCCAAAACTGTGCGGATGGTGGCCAGCTTTACTACCGGGCTAACTGTCTCCTCACGATCGACTCCAACCTATTGCGCTTTCCCATTGACCACCAGACGTCCCTTGTGTCTCTTCAAGGATCCGTCCAAACTGTATTTATCCTTAAACAACCACATACATCTAATAATGTTAGTGTTGGGTTGTCTCGGGACGAGGTCCCAAGTCCGATTTTTAATAAGAGCATCATATTCATCACGCATGGCGGAACCACCAGTTTGGATCCTTTAAGGCCAAAATAGGCGATTTGGAGATAGGAGACTCGGACGAAGTGACAACATGGAGATTATAGCGCGGGTTAGGTTTAGATATGCCATGTTGACTCCGAGTCTCCATATAATGTCTTTGTGAGGGTTGTTGTAGCCTAGGAGGTGGAATATTAAGAATTTGTCCACCTAAATTAGGCAATGCATGCAGGGGATGGTGGAGGCGTTTGGTGTGGACTTGGTGGGGGAGTGGGAGACAAAGGATTGGGTTGTCCTAATTCAAGTATGTGTTGAAATATAAGGGGAAAGTTTCAACAGTAAGAGGCTCGGCTTGAGGATTGACTATAGAACACTAGTACAAAATGTATATTATAAGACGCCAGATAGACAACGGTTTCTATAAAGATGGTGTCTATGTTGAAAAAAATTAGAGATTTTTGGGATGGACAACGGTTATAATTTTAACCGTTGTCTTTGGGTGTGTTTGTATTTATAAAGACAACGGGTATTTAAAAAACCGTTGTTATATATACAGAAGACTTCTCAAAGAAAACGGTTCATAAAACCGTTGTGTAAGGCCGATTAGAATCGTTGTCTATTAGGTTATAAAGACAACGAATATTTAAAAAACCATTGTTATATATATAGAAGACGTCTCAAAGAAAACAGTTATTAAAACCATTGTCTAAGGCTGAACAAAATCGCGCTTAGTAAATTGAAAAGACAACGAATATTTAAAGAACCGTTGATATATATACAAAAGATTTCTCAAAGAAAATGGTTCATAAAACCGTTGTGTAAGGCCGATTTGAATCGTTGTCTATTACGTTATAAAGACAACGAATATTTAAAAAACCGTTGTTATATATAGAAGACGTCTCAAAGAAAACGGTTATTAAAACCGTTGTCTAAGGCTGAATCAAATCGGCTTTTAGCAAGTTTAAAAGACAACGGATATTTAAAGAACCGTTGTTATATATACAAAAGACTTCTCAAATAAAACGGTTCATAAAACTGTTGTGTAAGGTCGATTAGAATCGTTGTCTATTACGTTATAAAGACAGATGATATTTAAACAACCGTTGTTATATATATATAGAAGACGTCTAAAAGAAACAGTTATTAAAATCGTGGTCTAAGACTAAATAAAATTGGTGTTTAGTAAGTTGAAAAGATAACGGATATTTAAAGAACCGTTGTTATATATATAGAAGACTTCTCAAAGAAAAATATTAATAAAAACCGTTGTATGCCGATTAGAATCGTTGTCTATTACGTTATAAAGACAACGAATATTTAAAGAACCGTTGTTATATGGAGAGAGGAAGTCTTAAAGAAAACGGTTATTAAAATCGTTGTCTAAGTCTGAATAATATCATGTTTATTAAGTTGAAAAGATAACGTAAATTTAAATAACCATTGTTATATATATACAAAAGACTTCTCAAAGAAAACAATTTATAAAAACTGTTGTGTTCCGATTAGAATCGTTGTCTATTACCTTATAAAGACAACAAATATATAAAGAACCGTTGTTATATACTGAAGACTTCTCAAAGAAAACAGTTCATAAAACCGTTGTGTAAGGCCGATTAGAATCATTGTCTATTACGTTATAAAGACAACAAATATTTAAAAAAAACCGTTGTTATATATATAGAAGACGTCTCAAAGAAACCGGTTATTGAAACCGTTGTGTAAGGCTGAATAACATCGTGTTTAGTAAGTTGAAAAGACAACGGATATTTAAAAAACTGTTGTTATATATATAGAAGACGTCTAAAAGAAAAATGTTGTTAAAACCGTTGCCTAAGGATGAATAAAATTGGCGTGGTAAGTTAAAAAGAAAACAAATATTTAAAGAACCGTTGTTAGATATACAGAAGACTTATAAAAGAAAACGGTTATTATAACCGTTGTCTAATCCTGATTGAATTCATTGTCTATTAATTTACAAAGACAACGAATATGAATAAACTGTTGTTATACATAAAGGATGCCTAAAGAAAACGGTTAAAAGAACCATGGTATATGCATAATTAAAAATGTTGGTTTTGACTCATCATACCTAGTTTAATTAAATTTTTTAGAATTCTTTTAAATAAATTTGAATTAAATATAGTGGTAGAATTAAATATTGTTTTAAATAATTTCTTAATATATTTTTTTTACAATGAGTTTAATTCAAAACATAATATTAATACAATTGAATAATAAGCAATTTTGATGAGGTGAAATAAGAAAATTACTTTTAGGCTTTTCAACCAATATAATTATAATATTTATAAAAATATATAAATATATAATTTAATTAAGAATAATTTTTTACTAATCGTTCTTTTTTTTTCTTATATAATGGCTTACAATTATTCCTTCGTTTCTTGGTAAGCTAGGATCCTTTTATGGGAAAGCCCCCTATATACATATTATATTAAATGAGAACTATTTTGTTTCAAATGTTATTCTCTTCTTAATCTATCATATTTAATTTTTATAAATCGTCTTCATTTAAATATTTTAAATAAAATTACTATGATTTTTTTTTCTTTTTTTTAGTAATGAGTGAGATTAGTCTAAAATATCTATAATTATATATACTAATTTAAATGAGAAGAATTATTTTTAATAATTTTAATACAGATTTCTAAAATACTTATAGGATAAAGATTTTTATAAATTTTTACTTCATTTATTAATTTTACCTTTTATGTATATTTTACATTAAAGTTTTTAAATTTTTTTATTAATATAGTAAAGTTTTTAAATATTTATTAAAATTTATCATAATAATTTTCTATATTATTAAATTTTTATTCGATTAAAAAACGCATCATGGCGCGGGAATTGTATTGTATTATTTGACAACTACTATATAGACGGAAACATGTTTTCAAAAAATAATATTAAGCGGCAAGTTTAAAGTTATGGAGCTAATTTTAAAAATTTTAAAAATAAACTTAAGGCGGCAAGTTTAAAATTATGGAGCCTGTTTTGAAAATTTTGAAGCCTAAACCTAAATTATTTAACACGTCTTCTTCTATGTAGCGCCGCACCTCTCCGTTTCCCAGATCAGAAAAGCTCCCAACCTCCTCTCATGTCATCTCACCTCATTCCACCTCTCGTCCCCTCTCTCTTCTTGATTTTTTTCGCCCTCTGCACTCTCTCTATCCGACATGGGAGACCCCTAAACTCGAGCCCTCTTCCAGTCTCGCTCTCTCACCAGATCTGAGAACACCTAAGGTGAGGCCTAAGCTCGTCGTTCGCTATCTTGTCCTCTGTCTTGCGACTTCAATCCTTTGGAGAACGATCGATGACGCCGAACCTCCCATTTCGTTGAAGAAGTCCTTTCCCTCCGTCATGAACTGCCGGACCTCCATTGGAGACCGATCGATGACGTCGGGCCTCCCACCGATCCATTGAAGGCTTTGTGGCCCGATCTACTAGTCATGCCCTCCATCATGAACTGCCCGACGACATGGTGTTTTGTTCGTACAAGCCTGAAGTCGCAGATTTTCAGATCAAGATTCCAAATGACGAGCACGTTTTTGGGCTTCAAATCGGTGACGGAACTAAAGCTGATACCTCTGCTGAGACTAGTAACATCCAGATCTCGTGTCTCCTCTCATCCTTCTTCACTGAATTAGCACTGATCTCCCACTTCTCCAAGTTCAAACCGGCCTGCTTAGTTGCGTGGATTTTTCAGATTTGGTATAATCTCTTGAATTGAGTCTATTGATTAATCGATTGGGGAATTTGAAGTTGAATTTTGTATATTGATTGACTTTGGTTTGCATGAGTTATTGGATTTGGGGAATAACATTAGTAATATTGATTTGTTTGGTTTCATAGGGCCCTTGGTGGTGGAGTTGTTGATTGCATTGTTCATGTTGTAAATATGTAATTTACTGCTTTCATTTTTTAAGGTGCAAATGTGTAATTTTTTTCTTCAGCATTGTGGGTGTTGTAAGTGTGAATGATGTATGTACATTAAAAGTTAGTAGTCAATTTGTAGATAATGAAGCTTGACCCCTGTTTGGGTCATTTATTTTTCTTTATTGCAGTTTAATTTGTTTCTATTTTTTCCTTTCATAAAAAAATGACAAACCCAGTCACAAATATTGGATGGCCTTTGCGACGGTTACAATACACTTAAAAAACAGTTATAAAGTATAGAGACAACCTTTATCCAACGCTTTTATGTATATAGACAATGGTTAAATGATATTTACACAATGGTTATCATGTGCATAGACAACGGGTAAATATTATAAAACAACGGTTAAAGTGTTCTAAGACAACAATTCAAAATTTCAAAGACAACAGTTAAAGTGTATTTATACAACAGTTAATTAGACATGACACACCGGTTAAAGTGACCTTAGACAACGGTTATAACTGATTAATATTGTTCGGACTCAATTTTGGACTTTTAAAAACAACGGTTAATATGGGTTTAGACAATGGTTATCATGTGCATAGACAACGGGTAAATATTCTAAAACAACGGTTAACATGTTCTAAGACAACGGTTTCATTTGTCTTAGACAACGGTTAACATGTACCTAGACAACAAACAGTCACCTTAGACAACAGTTAGAATATGATTAGACAACGGTTAAAAACGGATATCCTAATTTGAGATAACGGTTATAGTGACCTTAGACAACGGTTAGAACCGGTTAATATGATTCGGACCCAATTTTGGAGGTGTATAGACAACGATTATCCGGAATCTATCGCAACGAATATAACCGTTGTCTAAGTGAACCGTTGTGATAAACCCAACCGTTGTATTTTAAAAAACCACACGGGCTGATGCAACGGTTCTAAAACCGTTGTGCGTTTTGTAAAATAACCGTTGTGTAAAGGCTTTTTTGTACTAGTGGAAGTGTTGTTGGCTGTAAATGGGAACACATGCTCTACAAAAGCGACATGTCGAATGCCGATTAATCAATATCTTATTTGTAGAGAGATTAAGACACCTAAACCTCTATGTGATATGGAGAAACCAAGAAACACACATTTAGTTGAGCAGGAAGCTAATTTATGAGGCAAGGTAGCAGCGGTGTTAGGATAACATAAACAACCGAAAACCCAAATATGGTCATATGATAGCTGGCGACCATTCAAACAGTGGGTGGGATTTCCTCCTTTTAGGCTTTTTGTGGACAAAATATTGTGAAGGTAAGTTGTCATATTAAGGGCATCTACCCAAAATTATAAAGGACAAGAGGAACGCAATAAAAGAGCCCTCGTTTTTCATTACCGAAAAAAAAGAGCCCTCGTTTTGTCGTTTAAAGTTCGGAGAATTCACTCGGCTTTGCCATTTTGAGGGGATGATTGTCGACAAGCGAAACGCATTAGCATCCCTTGTTGGGTGCAAAATTGGTGAAACGAGTTATTATCAAACTCCCTACCCATATCACATTGAAAGTATTGATATGTGTTTGAAATTGGGTTTTAATAATGGCTTGAAATTGGCTAAATTTGGAGAAGTTTTCCGACTTGTATTTTAATGGGTATATCCACACAAAATTGGTGAAATCATCTAGAAACACGACATAGAATTGATAGCCATTAGCACTCTTAACGGGAGAAGTCCACAAATCACTATGAATTAAATCAAATGGGGCAAAAGTAACCATGTGAATCCAAAAATGAGAGTCTTTTGTGTTTAGACACTTGACATGAATGACAAAACGAAGAACTAAACTCCTTGTTACATTTGGTGGTAGAACGACCAAACAAAAAAATCTAAAACATGATTCCCTAGATGGTCAAGTCGGTCATGCCACAATTATTAGCTACCTAGAAATCGGTACTAGCTATCTCCCTATGAGGGGTTTGGTCTATGAGGAATAAAATCTTTTTTGAAAGCCATGATGTTAGGAATATGGAATAATGGTTAAAAACACATAATCCAATATAGGATATCTTGGGAAAAAAACAAAAGATGGTCCAGAGGATGACAAGACCACAACAATACCGCATAATCGTCAAAGTAGAGCTAGACATCAGAACAAAGTTAAATGGAACAAACCTATTGAGGGATTCATGAAAATAAATTTTGATGGAGCAAAGGTCGCTTTGGGGCAAGTCGCTTATGGCTTTATAATTCGTGAGGCCTTGTGGTGTGCAAGGCCTTGGGAATGTTTCTGCACTCCAAGCTAAGTGTCTCAGATATCATGCGGGCATTTTGGAAGTTGTGAAGAATGGCGTTTCTCGCCTCGAGGTGGAAGAAGACTACACGGCGGTCATTAATGCTCTCAAGGTCATCGGGATGTGCCCGTGGATTATTGAGAGGATGATAACTGATGTTCTCGGTCTTTGCAAGGCACTAGAGGTGGTCTCTTTCTCCCACTTCTTTCAGAAAGGCAACCAGGTTGCGAACAGATTGGCGCATTATGGCTTGGTTTTGTCTTTCAATCAGGTGATCTGTTGAGATCAAAGAGTTCGTTCGCAATGACGGTATTGGGGTATGATTCGACCGAGGTTAACCGTCACCATGCCTTGTATAAAAAAAAGAATTTGAGGAAATGTAACTAAATAGACAAAAAAAGAGGCTATCGACAAGACTCTACAATAGCTATTGATAAGATTATTTTCACAAAATTGTACGAGAAGTCCTTTTCTCTTTCTAAAAATATTTACGAATCGACCCAATAGTAAAATAGAAAACCTATCGGCATTCATCCAAATACTAAATTCGTTCAACCTGAATCCCGAATACACACTTAACTCATTGAAATGTATCAAGGAATGAATCGATATGATTATGCTATTATTTTGGTAACTTTTAATGATTTTTCAATGATTTTCGATTAGAAGATCTATCAAAACTAGGGTTGAAAATATGAGTTAAGCATCAGTAATCTCGACAACAACTGATGAGGTAAATGTGTTACCTCAGCTAATTTTGGCGAGTTAAAGCAAGAGGCTCGGATTATTTTAGCGAGCTGAAGCAAGAGGCCCAACTGATTTTGGCGAACAGAATATGTTATCACATACTAGGATTTGTAAATTCCAAATGTGTACCAAAAAAGCCCTAAATATGTTATCTCATACTCAGGATGTTAAGTTGATATTTTTTTTACCACATTGCTAGATCTATGACAGGCACAGCTAACATTGAGGGCATAGGCCCCATTGCCAAATCTCCACCCCTTTCAGAGTCTTGGCCCCATAAATTGGTGCCATTATCAAGTTCATTCAACGACAAATTGGAGACACCCAGCAACCCATACTTCATCTGCCCAACCTCAATTCGATACAAACACCTCAAATCATTCCAACCATCCATCTTGAAGCCACACCCACTAGTTTTAACCAAGGTTCACTCAAGCAAGCAGTAGGCTAAGCTGCTTCAATTGTACTGGCGAGTGTGCAAGGAAGGAAGCAGCTCACAAAAGTTGATGGTCACTATCGATTAGCAAAGGAGAAGAAGGCATGAGTGCAAGCAAAACCTCCAAAGACAAGGTAAGCATCACCCAAGGAGAAACGTGTCAACACAACATAAGTGTCCAAGAGCCGCAACAACTACAACCCAGGTGCAAGTACCCCGTCGGGCCTCCTAAAACACCCTGAAACTCCACTAAACTAACAACAAATAGTAGACTCCGCATTGAAGGGCCAAGTAGTGCAGCAACATCAATTATAAAGAATAACAACAGGGAAGCTATCTTAGAATAGACCCAAAAAGGAGCAAGGTGGGTTGGGTATGGACTTGAAACGAAGCTTAAGAACCCAATATGCATGAAACAAAAAGAACAAGAGAGGAGAGAAATAACTTCAATTATCACAAGTTCTCATCAGATGCATATGTTACCAGATGTCTTATCAGATGCATGTGTGTTCACATTTATCAATTATCAATTATCACAAGTTCTCATCAGCTCAAATTCAATTATCGAATTTTAAAGTAGAAATAACTTCAAACAAGGCTAGATCGAATTCAACATACATTAAAACTCAACAAACACCAATCTCTATATTTGAACTTCATCTTAAGTGGCAATTGATCAGTTTGACGCTCCTTAGCAATTATTTTGGTTCCGAAATGCTAAAGAAAGTCCCAAGAAAGAAAAATTCATTAGAGATTGTAATAAAGCGCTTTATTATATAAACAAATTCGGCAAGATATTTTTATTTCACAACTGAAAATTCATATTCACTGTTTATATAGAGTCATCGGGTGGAAATTCATATTTACAATATGAAAATCCTATTCAAGTAGCTATCAAGCCATACATTTTGAGAATAGACATAGTGAGATGCAATTTCATATATAGTCATCCTTGTTAGAGACAAGATTAAAAATTCTACGAGGGATCATAAATATCACTAAATAATTCTACAATGACAAGAAATAGAAGATATATTTAGGGAAAATACAATTTCAGACCCACATCTAAATTTATCAAACTGGAGGCTCACTTTCCAAACATTCTCTCAATATGACTAGCTATATTATTTTAAATCTAAGCAATTGTTCTATATATATAATGGGGCTTTTGCATATGATGTGCGCGCAAATTGCCATATTTTCTATGCACATATGAATCCATTTTATTGTCTTTTGCATGCATATTAATGGGAAAACATGGGATAAGTGTAGTTTACGCTTAAATGCCAAATATATGGGTTTGCACGAGTTTCCATGTGATTTCGCAGAAAACAGGATAAAAGTGGACGAATTCGGAAGAGAGGAAAAAGAACTCGAAGTCTTCTGGAGAGGTCGACTGGGGACCTCGACATCGAGTGCATCATAAACATAGGAATCGAGCAGGAAATGAAACAGAGCATGTCGACACAGAAGGGGTCGATATCGACATCTGAGGTCGATATCGATGCTTCCATATCGAGCTAAAAGATAGAAATCGAGTGCCAGTTCGAGTAGGAGAAGGAGAGCTCGAGATGAAGTTTTGAAGGGGTCGATATCGATGTCTAGGGGTCGATATCGACCACTCCAGCAGAAGAATCCGACTCAGATTTTTGATAGAAATCTATCCGAAGCTTGCACGTCTATCCAAAAGTCGAGATTTCTTATCATCCATACCAGTTCTATCATGAGGAGGCTGATTTTACCATGGAGTTTTAGTTTTTACTTTTATTTAAGTTTATCTTAGAGAATAAAGATAAGGTTTCGAGCTTTTATCGACATCTATAAATAGAGGCCAATAGGGCTGAGTTTAGGCATTCGAGTTAGCATCCAATAACATACAATTTACATAGACACGCAGAGAATTAGTAGGGAGAGAGAGAGGAGGCCGAGTGGAGTTGTAAAGCGAGAGCGGAGTGGCTTGTTCGGTTGTACTTTCTTTTGGAGTTTTAATTCAAAGTAGCTTTCTTTCAACAATAATGATGATGATGTGCATGATGAGGAGCGAGTAGTCAACCCACTTCTAGGGTCGGGGTGAGCCCGACGATAGCAATGTGAGGTAAGTGCATCAAAGGTATGACTTTTATGCGATTCCGTCTTCTACCCCATGCATGATCCTTTACGAAAGTTAGGGAGATTCATTATTTGCATTATTGAAGCGAAAGCCATTCATATTGTGAACTTGAATTGCTCATGAATTAGATAGTAACTCTTAGGAACTATGCAAGAGCCTCTAACCACCTAAGTGTTGATAACGAAAGTTATTTGATGGAAAGACATTAAATTTCATAACTTTAGCATAAAACTTGCATTGTTATCGTTGTAGCATGAAACCCTGACTTTGGAAGCCTTTTAATTAATTGAATTCTTTATAAAAGTCTTAAGTTTTGTTTCTGTTCATCTTCCTTCTCCATTCTATTTTCTTCGGACTCCTTTCCGACAAATTGGTTACAAAAACAGTTTCTGTGACAAGCATCGAAATCGACTGTAAGGGTCGATATCGAGGTCTAACATCGATATCGAGGTCTGTCTCGACGTCGACTTGCTGTTTTGTCTTCTACAGGAACTGCGCTAGGAAATCGATCAGAACTGAGGTCGATATCGACCAGTATACTCGATATCGAGTATCTTCTGAGGTCGAAAGCTTTGATCGTGAGTACAACAAGGGAAGCGCTGACATACCTCCTCGTGGATTCGATCCTGAATTACCCTACTACTACAAGGGAGGGGATTCTTGTATTATTTGTTTGGGACAGGGAGTTAGCCTAGTTGTGCAATTGTTTTATTTACATTATTTGAATCTCCTACACTCTCCTACCCCCTAGCGAACAGCATAAGTAGACACTTTTTTTGTGACTTTGCACAAATGTCATGGGTTTTGTTAAAATTGCAAAGGTAGAATGGAGGGCTATTTGTACAAAATAAAAAGGTGACTTGGGAAGTCGATTGAAGGTTAAAAGTGAGCAGGAGAGAAAGGTGGTTTTGGTAGGGAGATTTTAGCGCCAAAAATTGGTTGACAAGACAACCATAAGTACAAGGGGTAAAGGGGATGTGATAGGGGACTTCCCTCCATTTTGTCGGCTATAAAAAGAGAGGCGGGGAGAAGACAATCGATTTCTTCCTCCCCTGAACAAAAGAGCTGGAGAAGAAAGCCACCATTGAAGACAATCTGTCGGCCTGAATTTCCAGTTGTAGAGCACTTGTTGCTCTTAATCCATGTCCGTGTCAGTGATCAGAATCGTCCGTGTCACTTTGGTTTTTGAGAAACCCTAATTCTTAGTTGCAATGGGTAGGCTTTTCCCTTAGTTCTCCTCATATTTTGCAAAAATTCTCAGATACCTATGAACCATAGTTCTTATCCCTCTTTTCATTTTCAAGTGGAAACGCCAAGGTTTGCATCACTCTCATCTTCAATGGTTGTTGGTTGTTCGACAGGGGCGGATGGGTGTTTGCGGGTGAGATCAAACGCAAGAATGTCATGATTGAAGAGGGCATCGACTTCACCTCTTTTGTCATGATGGGGGCCAGATTCCTGCTGATGCTGCCGGGTGGGATGTCCCACTTGCTACCTATATGAGAGGAGAGTCTAGCCGGGCTAGGGCTGATGATTCCGACACTGACATGAGCTATGTTCCCTCCTCTTCCTTTGGACGATCTGGTCGGTATGACCATCGGCTAGACAAGATTCATGAGCTGCAGATTGCTTAGGGCATAGAGTTCCGACAGTACCATCATGATCTCCGTCGGCGGCAGGATGAGCTCTACTAGAGGCAGGAGGACCATGCCCGCGCACTCTTCGGCATTCAGAGCAGCTTTGACTCATTCGTTCAGCATTTCCAGCATTTCTACTCGTTCCCTCCACCACCCTAGTGAGTTATTTTTGGTTTTCCTTACACTTTGCTCTATTTATTTGATACTTTGTCCTTGTGTTTAGGCATTGAGGACAATGCAATCTTTAAGTATGGGGGAGGTGTCTTATGAGTTTGATGAGTTTGTTGAGACAATTTCATATTACTGCTAGTTTTTTATTTGGTCTGTACTGGGATATTCTTATGTTCGGATATTTCTGTTGCTATGTTTGGATTATGTGGATGTCTATGGGTTTCGGTCATTGTTTCTGTCATGTTTATGGTTTTAATTCATTGTTTTAGTTATGCTTTAGTTTAAAAAGAAAAAAAAAGGAAAAATATCAAAAATCACAAAAATATCATGCATTGCATAATATGTCATTATGAAAACAACCACCTTAGTTAAGCAAAACTCTAAGCTTTTTGATGGCATGAACTTGTAAACCCTACGACTTAGTTGAAGTGCTTAGCCTTATTTGCTTTTCTAAAATGTTTTCTAAGGAGCATGATTGGTGATGTAATTAAGCATGTATGATCGAGATTGGAGTATGAATGAAATCCTACACATATGAACCCTGTGAGATATTTTTAGCCTGATAAGGGATACATCTATATTCCTTTTTCTTTTCTTGTGTGATTTACTCTTCTTATGCGTTTATCTTTGAGTATTGACATGACTATCTATTTTCAAGACCGATTATATACATGATCATTGCTTGATAAGTTCAAATGATAGAGGCAACTTTTTAGCCACATTTTATCCATGTCTACCCTATGTTATATCTTGCTTTGAAGCCAATTTGAGCCTTTAGCCTATTTTATTTGTAAGCTCCATAAAATTGCATTATTCCTAGCCTATGATAAGCCTTACCCTTTTCCGGGAAATTAATATTTTAAGTAGGTTATGTATATTTTGGAGTGGTGGAGGAAAGAAGCTAAAGTGTGAGTTTTATGGTTTATGGTTTTGAGAAGATGTAATGTTATGTGCTTCATTTTCCCTCGTAGTTGTATTTCATGTATATGGCTCAGGTATTTTATCTTTATTAAAAAAATATGCCGAAAGAGAGAGAGAGAGAGAGAGAGAGAGAGAGAGAGAAGAAGAAGAAGAAGAAGAAGAAGAAGAAGAAGAAGAAGAAGAAGAAGAAGAAGAAGAAGAAGAAGAAGAAGAAGAAGAAGAAGAAGAAGAAGAAGAAGAGCCAAGTTTATTTATCTTTGCATATGAGGAGGATTGGATAATTGGATTTATTTTAGTTGAAAGAAAGATTGGTTGGGTATTGTAGATGCATATTATGAGATGAGTATGAGATGATGATTTATAGAGGATTGTGGGCTTTATTGTCATATTTATTGAGATGTTGTGTTGATGAGAGTTTGATGTACTATTGAGTTGGTTTGTGTTATGTTGGGAGTTTTTGGAATCTTATTTTCCCGGAATTATTAGCACCACATGACCAAATACAATTCCTTGCCCTTATGTTTCTTACCAAGCCCCATTACAATCCCACCGAATGGAATCTTCTACGAAGGTTTCCATTGAACGAAAGTCCTCTTGATGTCCTTACTTTTGCTTTGATGTATCCAGTGGAGATTTTGTTATATAAATGTCAATATTTGATTTGATGCTTGCATATGGAATTGAGGTGAGTGTATGCTTAAAGTCTAAACACATGAGAGCATGAGTGAAACATATTATCCCTGGTGAGGTTGGATGATTTCTATTTCTATTATTTGATCATTAGATATATGCGACGATGTTGATTCACTTGATCATGTGTTCCTTAAAAGTTGATTGTGTCATTTGCATTGTTTAATTGCTTAGGGTTGGAGTAATCTACCATTGAATGAATCAAATTAAGGAAGGTAGGATAGAGTCAAGGATCAAAGACATAACCATTGTTGATGAATTGTAGGGTGAAACTATCTCATCAATATTAATTATCACACATTCACCATTGCTACTTTTGTCGTATTCAATTGTCTTTTCATTCATTTACTCTTTGATCTTATTCTCTTTGATAGCAATTTAATAGACGGGAAAGGTATTCTCTCTATGGGATGGACCCCTTACTATTCCACTATACTAGTTACTAGGTTGCTAGTTGAGTTGTTGGTTTGGATTATTCTTTTTGGTGTTGTAGAAAGGTAACGACATTCTGCACCACACCAGTGAGTTTTCTCAAAGGGAAGTTCAGGGGCATGCTTCTCTTTGCCACAACCCAAGATGCAGTCCACAAAGTATACCCGATTGTGTTTGCGATTGTCGATGGTGAGAATCATAGATCGTGGGGCTTTTTCTTCAAGAATATGCTACATGTTGCTGAGGATACACCAAACATAATGTTTTTCTCGGATCGCCATCTTAGTATTGTCAAAGGTTTGAGGGACAACTATGTGTTTGCAAAGCAAGGGGTCTGCATATGGCATCTATTTCAGAATACGAGGTGCAGGTACAAGAGGGTCACCGGCCTATAGACTTTGTTCTTAAAGATGGCGAAGGCGTACACGAGGTCAGAGTTTGAGCAGCCCTTCGCTGATTTCTGCACACATTCAGCCCCTGCGGGACAATACCTAAAAGAGGATAGTTTCCAGAACTGGGCCCGGGCATACTTCTTGGGGAATTGCTACAACATAATGACGACAAACAACTCCGAGTGTCTGAACTCTGTTTTCAAGGAGCCTCACGACCTACCCATCATTGTTCTGATTGATGCTATCATCGAAACCATATCCAAGTGATTTTACGAGCGACGGGAAACCCCAGCAAATGGGGTAAGTTGGTGAACGATTACATTGATGATGCTCTGAAAAGGAACTATGCGATGACAATATGCTTGGATGTCAGACCGCTCAGCCCACACGAGTACAATGTCCGCAAAGGGTTCTTCTCATGGGTTGTCAACTTGAGTGTCCGTACGTGCACATGAAAGCGGTTTGACATTGATCAGTTCCCGTGCACGCATGTCATAACCGCTGCCAAGTTTGGAGGTACCAATATCTTCACTGTCGTGAATGACTTCTACAAAGTCGCAGCATGGAAGGCGAGTTACGAGGATGTACTATATTCGCTTCCGCCAAGAGTAGAGTGGAGAATCCCCCAGGCATGCCCGGTGTGGTGTGCCTCCCCCGCCCGTGAAGCGGCAGCCTGGTCGCCCTAAGACATCCCAATACCCATCTCGGGGAGATTTCCCCCCTGTCAAGCGTCGTCATGCATAGTTGTGTTCCTCCATTGGTGGTTCAACGGCTTACCTCAGAAGCTGAGTTTTCTTTTGCATCTTCAGTTTGGGGTTAGGGGTTGGACCATTTTTCTTCGTAGTACTTTTGGGAACGAGTTAAGTACTTGGAAGTATTTTTGGTTCCATGCACATATGACAAAATAAAGGCAAGTGGTTGAGAACTTTTGGGAAGGGGGTAAGGAAATCACCCCTGTCACCGATTTGTGTGCTCGTGTCAGACGAAAGGGGTATCATATCACTGGTTTGAATTTGATGTTTTATATTTCTATGTCTGGCATATTGATAAGGAAATCACCCTTGACACTTGTTTGAATTTGATGTTTTACATCTCTGAGTGTTTTTGTTAGTTTGATTAGGAAGTCATCCTTGTCTCCTGTTTGTAATCTCGTGTCACCCGCAGGATTTAACGTGTCACTTATTTGAATGTGATGGTATGTTCATAACCAAAGTTTCTAGCATAACAACCTAGTCATAAGAACCTACTACAATAACAACCAAGTTCATAACAACCTACTACAATAACAACAAAGTTCATAACAACCAAGTACAATCACACGGATACAAGTCCCAACTCAATCGCGTCCGCGCTTTTGACAACGTCCTTCTAGTGGCTGGTCATCCCCTTTAGGTGTACCCTCCGTCTCCCCGACGTTGTGGTGGTTTTCCTTAGCCTCCCTGTCTTTCCCCCTATCCTGTCCACGAACATCCCTCATGTGTTGTTGTACACATCATGCCTTCCCATGGGCATCTCGCATCCCATTCACAACATCTTCCATGACCTTCATCTAAAGGTAGCAAGTTTGCTCCATGTGCTGCATGAAGTGAACCCAAATGATAATCTAGTACAAATGCAGTACCTAGTCCAAACAAAAATCTCACCTAAACAAATGCACTCATTACATAATCAAATGCACTGAGTACATAATCCCAGATTCGTACCTCTATGATAAACCAAACTCGAGGCGTCTGGAGGGAGGTGAAGCAGTACTTCGTCAAGTTCGTGCCACATGCTGACTTCCGCATCTCCATGTCCCCACTACACGATTAATTTCTGTCAATGTTAGGTGATGTTCACCTCTCTACCGTTTTTTGTATAATGAAGGGTAAAACACACAAGTGGGGTACCTTGCGAGCCACACGGCTAGGCCGTCGTTGTCCATCATGGACACAAGTCCTAGCGCAATGGTGTCAGCGAGACCTACGACTTCCTTCCATTTCTGGACACGCGGTTTCTTGGTCGGGGGAGCCATCTCCTGTCCATCACCCTTCTTCGTCTCCGTGTGCCCCATTTTCTTATACATCTCGTATGCCGGGGGCTTCCCCCCAGCATCAGTACAAGTCCTTGTATCATCAACAACGCCCACCTGGAAAATAAAGCTAAACGTGGGATGGAATCCCAGATGTCCCGTGTTAGCCAACTAAACTCTCCCTGTCATTATGAAGTCATTACTTAATTGTTGACATAATCGACACAATTAACCACAACTTACCTTATGACCTTTTCCTTGTAAAGGCTTCTCCCCGCCTTCAGATGCAATCAACGTAACCACATCGGCATGAACGACCTGAAAAACAAATTCAAAATTAAAACTTACCTCGTCACTCAAGACCAAAATGCATGTCACCCAAAAACAAACTTATCTCGTCATCCTTTCCTTCCCACCCATCCCCTACCTTTAAAGCTTCACATTGTAGCTGCTTGTCCTCGACATCAATACTAGTCCCTGTAACATTAGTATCTCCCATCTGGAAAACAAATTCAAACTTAAAATTGTGCTGGAAATATCCCGTGTCACTTAACATAAAACCACCATGTCAAACAACTAAATTCTCCCTGTCACCATGAATTTAGAACTTAATTGTTGGCATGTCACGCAAAAACAAGCTTACCTTATAATCCTTTTGTTCCCCTCATCCCCTTCCTTCTCATCGACAACGTCGTCTTCAGGTCCATCTTTCCCAACATCACCCTCCTTCTCTACATCAATGTCAAATGAAGCGCTACGAACACGCAGTCCATTGACGACCTCCTCAAACACTTTCACCTGCATGGATTAGGTTTTTAGCATCACTCATAAAGAATAATTGAATTCAAAACCAACAAATTGAATTCAAAACCAATAAACTGACATCAAAGGGAATAGGTGGTATTTCTAGAACCTATTCAAATTCATATCAGATTCTTTCAATATCAACGTTTACATGTTGATAGGCGAAAAACCTATCGATTGTAGTATCAAGTAATAAAATTATCGTTCTTCCTAAAAGACCTGAGGCTCAATATCAATCAATCTAATTAAGCTAAACCAGTATTTGAGAACCAATAAGAGAGTGTCGAGGAAAAATATATATAAAAAACTAACTAACAATACAAACAAATATAAAGTAGAGATAAAAGACATCTAAGGATCTGGGCGTTGGGTTAACATCATGTCGAGTATTGAATTTATCCGGTTGTTCATATTCATCTAAAAGCTATTAAACTCTCATTATTCACTTTAGACTATTAATTAGTAAACCGGTGTTATTCACTCTCAAACCAAAGCTAGTAAATGCACTCTCAATCTAAGGCTATTATGTTCACATTCGATGAAAAACTATTAAGCGTGTCAAAGCTATTCAGTTTGCATCAAAAGCTAATGAGTTCACCTCAAAGACAAAGCTATCAAATTCACTTAGATTCGGAGCTATCAAACATCACATGTTATTCACCTTGATTCGAAGTTATTAAGCTTGACATGCTATTCACACCAAATTAGGCTATTAAACAAATCAATACTCGACTACATATAAAAACTAACAATCCATCACCTTAGGCAAGAGAATTAGCCAAGCATAATCGAATATATGATAAAAGCAATTAAATCAATCACAACAATCATGAACTAAATTATGAGAGAAAAAGTAAAAAGACTTATCCTTAATCTTGCAAATAATTCAAAAGTCAAAACTTGATTAAAGCTTAAATCTTTGATCACACCAAACTAAATCTCCGTTGTCTTGTAAAACGATAGAAAATAGACTCAAACCTAAACCCTAATTTAAACCTAAACTAAACCTAATCTAAGTGCGGCCGCCGTATAAGCTCCTTCTCAATTTCTAATCATCCGTGAATATATATGAAGAACTTTGATCAAATTACAATTCAGCCCAACAATTTAAAGAATTAAACTTTAGCCCAACACCTAATTACGAATTTAGCACATAAAATCCAAATCTGGCAACTTTCCCACGTTAGCTTTCAAGGTCTGATCCAATCATGCTCGCTCCTTCGTATCAACTCTTGAATTTCCTCAATATTAGCCTCAAAATGGCTGAAATAAATTTAAAAGCAGGTATAGACTCCAAAAATGCAAAATAAAGTAAATAAAGTATAAAATATGATAAATATGCACGAAAATGGTCTAAACTAATATGCAAATGCAACTCTAAAATATGACTAAAATAGATGTTATCACGTGTCACCTTGAAAAGATCACGTGTCAGGAGTCCATTTACACATGTCACCTCAGTTATCCATACTTTGCAGAAAACAAAGATATGAGAATGAATTACATACATTCCCATCCATCTTCTCCATCCAACTTGACATGGTTGCGAGCCTCTCCATCATTGCTTCGAGTGTCATGGCCACGTGGTCCCCCCCGACGTCATTGTCATCGAGTCCTCTCCGCGTAGTTGGGACAACCTTGGAGGAGCTCCCAGCAGCGGCATGAAAATGGCCCACCAGGGGTGCCATAATGTCATCGAATAGGAGGTCGGGCTCCTCTTGCCGGTAGCAGCATCCATCCATCAACCCCAGCTCGGCCTTATCCAATATTAGTAGTGGGTTCTCCTCAACCTTAATGCCATCCTCGTCCTCCGGCTCCATGCATTTGACTATAATGTCATAATAGAGATTGTCGTCTTTCGCGGTCCACTTGAGACAATGAGGCAACGCCTTGTAGGACGCCTTCGACGCAAACTGGACCCCAAAGTCCGTTATGGATTCGTACAACCAAATCTACAAGGCATCCGCACTCGAATTACAAACTTATGCAACATATGAAGTACAACTGAGCTGTCCTAAATTCATTATCAATGTAGAGTTATATGAGTATGGTCGAGAAGGTTACCTGGAAGGCAAGCGGATAACCCATTAGCCTGTAACCGCTGCGCTCCACATCTGGCTTCAAGTCAGCCACCCAGCGCTTTATGGCGCCGTTTAGCGACACATGTGTGGTCTCATAAACGATCCTTCCCCATGGGAATGCCAACAAGCGATCGTCGTTCTCCATCAGCCTCACAATCCAGCCCCACAACGATTTCTTGCTTCCCCCTCTCCCCCAACAACACTCCTTCGACGACGAGGAGGAGAACGAGCCTATATCTTTTTCTCGCGCTCCACTCCTTCAATAGTGAATTATTCACGCCGTTCTCCAGATCCCCCACCGTCATCATGTCATTGGAGAAGAAGTCCTTCACAACTTTCTTGTCTTCCTCCATCTCACCCCCCTTGATCGAGCACACCGTAGCCCGGTGACTAAGGTAAACTCCTTCAGCGAGAACTGCCGGAGCTTCCCCTGTATCATGTACCACGTCTCCCACTTCTTCTCAGTCTCAACCTAGCGTTGTAGTACACAATGCACTAGTTGTGATAAGAATTTGACGTGGTTCGACAACTGGACAACCCCACTGAGATGGTTGTCTAGGAGCTTCTCCCAGTCGTAGGGGTGGAGGTAGTCATCGATGTTGGCTGGCATCGACAATCTCGATCCTCGATTGACATGTGCCTGGAAGTGCTTATCTTTCGGGGCTGCGTATCGGGACTCTCGCTTATTCAATGATACCCCTCTCCTCGTCCTTACATTCCTATTACACACCATTTGTTTCCTGCAATTTGGGTCAGACGAACAGAATCAATTTTCCACATAAATTCATATCCCCGTGTCACCTAATGCTAAATCCTGAGTCAACAAACTGCCAAACCTATGTCACTAAACCCTTGTTACACTATTTGACTTTCAAAACAACAAATTCCAAATCAAACACACCCAAAACCTCAATTCGAAACCCATGTACCCAACCCCTTTATCTTTCAATCGCTCAACCACACATCCCCAATCCCCAGAACCACCCTCGTCATTGCCATAAACCACCATCACAAGGCCAATTGCAAAAATATAAATTGTTAAGCAGGAGGAAAGTCGTGTTCTTAAATACAAAGATGTATAAATATAAATGTAAACCGACTCCTAGCCTATGCAAATAATTACAAGACTTCCTCCCGTTGTAGTGGAAGGGTAGTCAGGATCGATCCACGAGGAGGCGTGTCAGCGGGATCCTAGTAGCGTTGGAATCTCACGTCTTACGTCGACCAGAAGCCTCGATTTCGACCTTGGATCTCGATGTCGACCTCGGCTGTCGATCCTTTCTGCAACAGTAGACCTGCAAAGACAAAAACAAGCAGTCGATATCGACAGGGGAAGGTCGATATCGATGTTAGCAGACAAAATCGATTGGCTCAGAAGACTGTCAGTCGACACAGGTGGTCAATATCGACGTCTAGGGGGTCGATATCGATGTTCAGCAACTTAGCAGTGATGATCGTCGTCGACTCAGAAAACTGTCGACGAACTCAGTGGTCGATATCGACATTTGTGGTCGATATCGATGTCTTCTCCTGCAAATTGTTAGCTTTTTGTCGGTGAAGAAAGGCCGAAGACTTTAGGATGGATGAGGATGCAATGAACAGAAATAAAGACAGCTGTTTTGATGAATAAACTTATATAAAAAGCAACTCCTAGGATTAGGGATTACCACAACGTTAACCAATGCATGCGATAAGATAAATAAGACGGACAATTGCGCTATTTCACCCGAGGGATGAGCTTTCGCCGTACACCAACTCTTAGGATTACTCTTGCAAATAAACCTAATTGTCTCTACAAATTTTATGTTTATAACTCAAGTTGTTAGCATGAATCCCTTTTCTTTCGATTAGGACTAAACATAGAACCGTAGGAGATGATATAGACACAACGATATCAACATCTAATACTTACCTCAAGCACGCATGGCTAACGTCGGGCTCACCCCGACCCTAAGAGCTTCGGAGGACTACTCGCTCATGTTGAATGTAGACATGCTTTGAATTGAAATAACTTGCATAAATGGAAAACTTTGAATCTTTACAATCTCAACGCCAACTATCGTAAGCGCTTGAAACTTTAAAGCTCAAAACTAAAACTCTAACTTTCTATTGCCTATTGCTATTATCTTTCTTGCTTGGTTGTATTGATGGATTCTTGAATGCCAGCCCCCTAGGGCTTTATTTATAGGCTACTAACCCTTGCTAGTCAAGGATTGTAACTTCTATCTAAACTATGAACTCTATCAAAACAATTAGGATAGGTCTTTTATTTTGATAAAATCCTACTAACTTGATAAAACTTAAAAGTAAATAAATCTCAGCTGGAAACTATCTAAAGCACAAGATAATTCGTGGCCTTGATGATAGAATTCATAATTCGAGTCTCGAAATCGGATTTATCTTCTGTCGAGAAGGTCGATATCGACCATAGAGGTCGATATCGATGTCTGTATTTCTGCTCGACTTGTCCATCTCCACTCAATGTCTATGTTGAGGTCGATATCGATGTTGAAGGTCGATATCGATGTTGAAGGTCGATATCTACGTTGAAGGTTGATATCTACCTCTACTCAGCTTCACTTGGCTTCTTCGTTTTGACTCCGATTTCAATCCAATTCCTGCATATTCAAACAAAAACTTGTGCAGACTCTACCTTATGCACGTTAGCTCATTCTACACAAATTCCTCTTGTTTTCAACCTTTGTTTGAGAAATCGAATGAAATATGAAGTCAAAAGATGCAATAAAAAAAGGTACAAATATGTACATCATAAATCGACACCCATGTCACTCAATTCGAAACCATTGTCACCCAATTGGAAACCCCTGTCACCCCATTTCTCTTTCAAACAATCAAATACCAAATCAAACACGGTCCAAACCTCAATTATTCTTCTTCCACCTCTCACCCAAACATCCCCATATCCCAATTTCCAGTCCAACCATTGCCACCCTCGTCATTCTTCCCAAACCCTAACCGACGATTTCACATTCCACACTCGCATAAAAGGGAGAAAAGGAAAGGGTTTCAAGGAGATGGAGAGGGGGGCTTACCTTTTCACTAAGACGCCGGCATGGGCTTCTTCTCTCCTCTTCGACGGCAACTTCATCCCCGACCTCGTGCTTTTTCCAAATTGTCGGACTCTTCTCCCGCTTCTCGCCACAAACTGTCGCTTGGCCTCTACCCTTTTCGGTTTTTTTAAAAGAAATAGGAGAGTTGAGTTCACATGGATTGAAAATGCATTTAATGCATTTCAACACCCTTTTTCCTTTTTTTTTTCTTTCCTGCCCTTATTGCATTAAAAGCCCCCCTCCCATCATTTTATTTTCTCTTTTTTTTTTTTTTCTGGCCGGGTCACCTGCTATAAGGGGTGAACTTTACCGGCACATTTGTGCAAATTTTGGGAAAACCGGTTCACTTTTGTAATATTTCAAGGGCTAGGGCTAATTCCACAAAGTTTTTTTTTTGCGTTATTTACCTCCATTTCCTCGTATATAATTCGATCATGACAAGTGTGAATGGATAAACAAATACCACCTTGAGAAGTTAAAAAACTATTGGTGCCCATAGTTGATAGATTGACTAGTAATTGATTAAAATAATGTGCAAATCAGAAGACACAAAATGCCTTTGACAGAAAATTGGACATGACAATACTAAAACACAAAACCAAAGCTACCAAAAAAGATGAATGGCATCCAGAACATACATAATCTCAATGAAATATACTTTGTTCATGGGAAAAAATAGATTAATAATCCCATATCTAATAAAAAATTAATGCTTAAAAGAGCATAGTGATGCAATCATTCAAGTAGATACACCATATTATCATCAACACACTTTAAAGATTGCAGAAGATAAAAATAAATAAGTAAAATAAAACAGCTTAGCTAGAACAAGTTGCACTAAAGTTATGTACTCTATATTTGTTTGCATACACCCAAGAATGAAACATCTGCTTGACATCCACAATAACAAGCAGGAATTGATTGGGCAAGAACAAGCTAACATGACGGTATCTAAGGCTTACTATGCTCGAGAATATAGAAATCAAATGCTCAAATTTACAACATATTTTTTTACGATAAATAGATTTAACACTTGAAAAATTGTTTAGCTAGACAGAGAGAAATGACAGAAGAAGCACATATACTTTGATGAAGGTTTATGATCCACACTTTGGAATCATCCAATGCACAAGTGAAATTGAAAAGGAATTGAGGCTTGGATATATCGATTCAATTCAAGATGAGTTAATGAGGAGAGGAGCAATTGCTGCTGGATTTCATCAGTCTTTCAATTAATTACTAGCTAAAGCACAAGCCAAGCAAATGATGAAGTGATAAGTGCTATTTTTTTTACCTAGATGAGCTAATTTTGCAGCCATACCAAGAAGAGATTCCTTTTGCACAAGCACATAAAACCTTTCTTCAAATTTGAAATATAGTACTATAATTAATTACTAATAAGAACAACAAATCGACCTTCAATCCAATGTAGAACAAGAACAGAACCTCTTACCTTTTAGCTTTCAATCTTATTGTGCTTCCTTGGATACATGTCTTCATTTGAAATCTGAAACGTTCAATTTCCAGCAAGAATTAACATCAATGAGACTCCCAAAGTTTAATAAATCCAGCAATTAGATTAGCTATATGCCCCTTAGAATCTCAATTTTAATAAAAACCGGAGAAATCTTCTTTCCTTAAGAAACTAGAATGTTAAGTTTCAACTTTAGCTATATGCCCCTTAGAATATCAATTTTGCTTTTTTTTTAAAATTCATCCATCGCAACTAAGTTCTTCCTAACATAATACTCGTATTCCTAACATAATAATAAAACCCGAGGAAACATCGTGTAAAAGAATCATGAAGGAATTTCTTAAATAAAAAATGATATTAAACCCGAATGAGACAAACTAAAAGTGTACAAAATAGTAAAGGGATTAAGTAGAAGAATATTCAAACCATTGGTTGAAACATATCGAGAAGGGGAACAAACATTGGATGAATGCCTTCAATCTTTTCCATTACTGCCTTTCTCGATCTCTCAATTGGATGAAAAAACCCTAGAACTAGAGCTTCTCCACTCTCTTAGTACGTACTTTGTACTTTCTATCTCGTATGTATAGATGGAGTGACTTAGGGTCGGTAAAGGAGACGAGAAGCCATAGATATAGAAATAGAAACAGGACATGATTTGAGAAATAGATCTAGAATATGTAATTGGAGACGGTTAGGAAAGAAATAGATATGGAGAGAGAGATATATATATAGAGAGAGGAGATTGATATTTAGGGTTCTTCAACAAATCTAGAGAGAGGGATTGATGGATGGATGAGGAAGACGTACCCTTATGACCCATGGCAGAGGAGCCACCAAGGTAATCGCCGAGAGGGCTAAACTAGTTGGTGAGCAGCCTTAAGAATCATCGACAACGTCGAGGTCTAAGCTTGCTCACTTTCCCCTGGTGAGATGGAATAGATGATCTAAATGGAAAATGGGGAATTCGGGAATCGTTTTTTTTTGTTAAGTGTTGGGATTTGATTTTTGCTTTTAGGTGAAAATACAAATTTAAAAAATTTTGGCCCAAGTGTTTGGATATGGCAGTATTTTACCTGCTTTAATTTTTTTTTGGCAAAGTGTTTTGGAGTTGGGCTCTTTTACTAAAAATTTCTTCCGCGCGCTTCTGAATTTTGTTTTAGAAATAAAGTTTTGAAATTGTCCATTAAGTGAAGTCGATGTATCTAATCTCAATAACATCAACAATTTTTAAAACGATGTTTTAAATGTTTTTAACAGCATGCACTTTTCTGACCGATAGAAAAGTCCCGATGTCTATTAACACAATTCTAGTAGTGGGAGGAATACTGACCAAAACTGAAAAGAAAAGTACGTCCTTCAAATGGTGGACGATATGTTTTTTTGGAAACAAAATGGTCTTCGAAGGGAAGAAATTACCTACGTGCTTATAAGGAAGTACATGAATTCATCCAAACACAAGTGAACAATTGGAGTCTAGCTACCAAGATGGATATGCAGCTTAAGTTGGCTGCCAACTTACACAAGGCTAAAACACCTATCAGGAAAAATAAGGAAAAGAGATGGCAAAAACCAACCCAAGGAATAATAAAGCTCAACTTCGATGGGAGGAAGTGCATAGTTATCAACAAAATGGAACCCCTTTTTACAACCCTAGAACGCGCATTCACGCGCCGTCATCATCCCCACCACTTGTGTGCTCGCCGCCGCTTCGATCTCTTTGTGATAGCCCCTTCCTGCCATAGATCTAACCATCTTGACCCTCTTTCCACTCACCCCTCTGCCTTATGTCTAATCGATTGCCCTCCCCTGGTGATTTGTCTCAGATACACCCCCGATTACCCTTCCCAATCCTATGGTTGTAGGCCTCCGCTGGCCACCTCAAAGGTTGTGGTGCTGTCTGTGGTTCCTCACTAGGGGGTCAAATCGCCCTTTTGGGTGGCTATCATGACTGTATACTGGGAATTTATGAGGTCTGTGAGGGTCGCTTCTTGGCCGAGAGGCTACTGTCACTTCCGTCGTTAGCGTGGCTGGCTTTTCTCACAAGTGTGGGCGACAAGCTTCATCTTCGAGCTCCAATTTACGGCTAATCTCTCTGTAAGTCTACTATCTCCTACTATCTATCACTCAAGTACCTACTCTGCTTACCAGCAATTGGTCTTTATAATGCACTCTTTGGGGTGTCTTTGGGTAAATCAACCCGCTTTGATCTTCTCTATTGTTGTTCTGGTGTTTCATCCTTCTCTTAATCACGCTCTCTGTTGCTTAGTTACTATGGAACCCTCAAAATCTTTCATGAATGCCCTTAACAATACACATGGTCCTCCTCTCAATACTCCTCCGCCCACCTCTTCTCCTTTGGCTTTTGGTTCCCATGTTCCCCCGCTTCTTCTGTTCGTCTGACGGCGGCCGAGAAGGGCAAGGGTGTGGCTACGGATGGGGAGCCGAGCAAGAACCCTACTGCTCATCTTGAGCTTGTCGATCATTCGGCTTTATTTCTTCATCTGGATGAGCTTCATAAGAAGTCTCTTGTGGCTAATAATCATATTTTGTTGGGCACCCTCTTTGGGGGTTTTCCTGATTTTGAAAAGCTTAAGAGTAAGCTCCGTAGCGAGTGGTATTTCTATTCGAACTCCAATGAGATTGTTGATTGAACTGAGGGTTGGTTCGAGATTCGCTTCAAGAACGCTGATCATCGCACCCGTTTATGGGAGGAGCGCCCCTATCATGTGTTTGGTCAAATTGTGGTTTTACTTCAATGGTTTCCTGAATTCAGTCCCTTGGCTACGGAAGTTACTCATGTCGATCTTTGGGTTCGTATCCCCCGTCTCCTTGTTGCTTTTATGTGCCGTGAGGCTTTGCTTGATATTCTTACTCATTTTAAGGCTGGTACATTCATTAGACTTGATAAATTGTCTCATCAAAAGATTAGAACCAACTATACGCGCTTCTATGCTAATGTCGATCTCTCTCGTATTGTTGGAGGGGTGGTGGTGCCTGATGATGAGGGGCAGCCTCTCAATCTTCGCCTCTAGTATGAGGACTTCCCCAAAGGCCGTGGGTTCTGTGGGGATTTCTCCCATGGCTTCGAGGACTGCATTACTAAGCCGGTTAAGCAAGCTGTCACGAAGGTGACTATTTGGGGTCCTAAAGAGGGGGTTGCCTCCTCCGATGACGCTGACTGGATTAAAGTTGGGCCAAAGGGTTCTAAGGTTGCTCTCGCTTACTCTAAGAAGAGCCACAAGCCTTATATGGAAGGCATGGAGTCTGTTCTTGTCCAGTTCGCTTCCTCGGAGTGCTCTGAGACAAGTTCTCCTGCCTTTCCTGTGTCTAAAGCCAGTCCCTCCCCTGATCAGCGAGGTGCCTGCCCTCTTGAAGGCACCCTACCAGCTTCTGATGATGAAACCTTGGGCTAGACAAAGTCGACATCGCCTATGTTTGTCGACCCTGTTGTTGTGCCGATCCGTAGCCCCTATATGGAAGCTGATCCTGTCGTTCCTGCTGCTATGGCCTCTGAGGCCTCAAAAGATTCGTCTGCGAATTCTATGCAGTCGACTCGCTCTACTTCGACTTCCAGGTCCATGACTCGTCGTTTAGGACGACTTGAGATTGGTTCTCCTAGGCAGGAGGTGGATCAGGTTAAGCACCGAGTTGACAAACCCGGAGAGGAGTCGCCGTCCTCCCTCCTGAAGAAGCATAAGACCTAGTTATCTATGATTATACAACATATCTTGCTTTTGGTTTCCTATAGCCCTTCGGCTTGTTTTACTTTCGCTTGTCTTTGGTTTCGATTTCAATTTATGTTTGAAAGGACCGTGTCCTTGTGCTTGGTTATGCTCTACTTGTCGTTTTATGTTTTCCTGTTGATTTCCTTCGGTTTTGGGTTCTCGATATGTTGTATGCTGGTTAATCACCCTATTATCAAATCCTTTTGCCTGTTTGTTGTATCTGTTCAGTACTTGTTCTTGTTAACTACCAATGTCTCAAGCTTTTACTCCTCTTTTACGCAGCTCATCTGTTTGCATTATAATCCTTTGCTTATCCTTTTGTTTCTTAATTTTTCTTCCAGCTTCTGTAGTTTTCTTTTTAGAAAATTTTTCTGCTTTGTCCTTTTATTTACTGCAGTTACAGTTCCTCTCTGTCCAGGCTACTGTGGTTTGGTTTGTTCTTGCTGCAGGTGCTGTTTCCTGTCGGCTAAGGTGTCGTACATGGATCCCTTCGGTTCTGGCCCTTTCCAGCTCTGGACCATGACTGCTTCTCCTCATTGGGTTACTAATAGCAAGCATTTAGCCTTACCGGCTCGCTATAACATCTATTCCAACCTTCAATAGACTGGTTGTCGACAGACTTATCATGCGGTTACAAGGTTACACCATCTTGCTATTATTTTTGGGATCTCATCAACCTCTTATTGTATGAAATACACACTCTTTGGAAATGTTTACCAAATCCGAGTTTATCTAGGCCATTCCTCAATCTGTATGTCTAATTGTGAGTACCATCAACTGTATCTTATCAACTATAGAGTGTACCGCTTTAATGTAATGTATTATATGACCAAGGATGTTATCTCAAATCCTAAGCATGGTTTCCTTAATTGCATTATTTGTAGTAGTCATTTACTTCTGTACGCCTACGTTACATTTCAAACCCTCGTTATCATACGCGGCAAAGGCTATTTTTTGATTAATCATCAACTTCAGTTCATAGATTTCTATTTACATAGAATCCCCATCGGCTGCCACCAGGACCATCAACTTGTATGGATGTATTTTCATCTGTTGTCTTTTACTAGGGTTGCTTCATCGCACAAACAAGGCACTTATCCGTTTTACCATTTATATTATCGGATATCTCTCTCCGAGTCGCTAATCAGCTACCTAATGTTAGTTCACAAACGATTACCTTATAAAACAGTTATTTTATGAATATTGCAACTTGGAATTGCTGTGGTATTCGCATACGTAATTTTTGGACGAATATAGACATTTTCTGTCATAACAACTACATAAATGTTCTCGCCCTCCTCGAAACAAAAGCTATTTCACCGCCAAATGATAACTTATGGCGTAAATGTGGCTTTACGAACATTGCTTTCGATCCATCAGTGGGATTTGCTAGAGGGGTCTGTCTCCTTTGGAGGGACTTGCCTCCTTCAGCAGGTCAGATTACCTTAGTGTCTATACAACATAGGTTTATTCATTTCGATTACTTCGATACGATAACAAATTCGACTACTGCGATCATCGTGGTGTATGCTCCTCCTAATTATAATGGGAAGGCTGCCTTTTGGCCTTCGTTATTGGCTTACTCATCCCAATGCCTTCATCCAGTGGCCTTAATGGGAGATCTAAATGAGATTTCCGCTCCAACCGATAAGCTTAGGGGAATGGTACCGTCCAGTAATCGGTTCACTCGTATCCAATCCATCCAGGATGCTCTTCATCTTCTAAAGATTCCAACTTTTGGCGGCCAGTTTACCTGGCAACGCAAGAAATTAGGAGAACCTGATAATTCTTTTGCTAAACTGGATTGGTTCCTTCCGCATCATTCAATTTTAACAAGCTTTACTTCCTTACGAGTACAGATTCACCCGTTTACCTCGTCGGACCACGCACCTATTTCGGTGGATTTCAGGTCTCTGGACAATAACTACAAAAAAACCTTTCAGATTTGAGTTGGCTTGGACTACCAAACTAGAATTTACAAACGTTGTAAAACAAGCGTGGCGTTTAAGCCGGGTGGGTTCACACATGTTCAATTTAGTTAAGAAAACTGCCCTTCTTAAAACTCTGGCCAAACGATGGCATAAATCTACTTACAGCAACATTAATCGCCAAGTTCTGTTAACTGACGAGGCTCTACTCCATTTACAAAATAATCTGCTTGTGTCGGCTTCTTACACAAATCTCCAGAAGCAAAAGAGATTAATTAACAAGCGTGAACACCTGCTTGATTTTCAACGACGATACTGGAGCCAACGAGCTAAGGTTAAGCACTTAAAGCTAAATGACTCAAACACTTCCTATTTCCACCATATTGCTTCATCCAAACGGAGTAGAAAATTCATCAAGACTATTTTCAACAACTCGGGATTTGCTATTACAGACAATAGGCTCATTCAAGAGGAGTTTGTCTCTGATTTCAAAATGCGTTTCAAATCCTCTTTTGACACAGGTTTATCGATCTCTTCAGATCTTGATGTTCTATCGTCAGAAATCACTCCAGATGATAATATCATGCTCAGTGCATGCGTCACTAACACTGAAATAAAAAGGGTCGTCTTTTCCATGACAGCTGATAAGTCCCCTGGTCCGGATGGTATGCCCCCGGGTTTCTACCAACATTACTGGCCCATTGTGGGGCATTCCGTTACTAAGGCCGTTAAGGCTTTCTTCATGTCTGGGAAAATTCTCAAACAAGTAAACCATACTTTCATTACTCTCCTCCCTAAACGTGACGACCCATCTACGGTTAATCATTATAGGCCAATCAACCTATGTTCCACGATTTATAAAGTCATATCCAAAATTATCTCAGCAAGACTGGCTTTGGTTTTTTTATAAGCTTATTCATCCCCTACAAGGAGCGTTTAGGTCGTTCTATCCAAGATAACATCCTCATAGCCCATGAAATTTTTCACCCGTTCATATCGCTTTGAGCTAAAACTGGCTCCTTAGCTATTAAACTGGATATGGAAAAGGCATACGATAGGATTGAATGGAATTTCTTGTTCAGTACTCTATCGAAGTTCGGCTTCGCTGCTGAATTCATAAAGTGGATTAAAGAATGCGTTACTACGGTCTCCTATTCCATTTTAATTAATGACGAACCATCCATTCCTTTTGTGCCTACTAGGGGTCTTCATGAGGGTGATCCTCTATCTCCTTTCTTGTTTATTCTCACAGCTGAAGTATTAGCTCGGACTTTGCAATGCGAAGCCAACTGTAATAAAGACCTGGGATTCTCCTTTCGGAGAAATCAACTTCAGATCCCTTTCCTTGCGTTTGCTGACGATATCATCATCTTCACTAAATCAACGCACACAGCGTGTCTTCGTGTCAATTCCATCCTCCAAAGGTTTTGTCTCGTTTCAGGCCAGGAAGTGAATCTTCATAAATCCAGCTTCCAAGCTTCTCCTAATACCCACCAATCGACTATCATTACTGTTACAAACTCGCTTGGCATTCCACAGACTAATAACTTAGAAAAATACTTGGGCTGTCCCATTATAAATGGTCGTGTTAACCGAGATACTTTCTCCGACATCATCCTTAAAGCTAAGCAGCAATTGTCTAAGTGGAAAGCTTCTTCCATCTCTTTTGAAGGGAGGAAAGTCCTCATTAAAGCAAACCTCAGTGCTAAACCGATTTTTATAATGTAAGCTTTCCTGCTTCCGGCAGCCTTACGAGAACTTGACAAAGTTTATCGGGACTTCTTTTGGAATAAAAGCACTAAGAGCACACCCTTAATTAGCTGGGATAAGATCTGTGCTGATACTCTTTCCGGAGGACTTGGCCTGTACAAGGTTGAAACTATGAATGTTGCTTTGCAAATGAAACTTCTTTGGAAAATTATTGTTGAACCGGATAACCAATGGGTCCGTCTCATTTCGATCAAATATCTTAAAGGTACTCCTCTGATGAAATATAATTGGAGTGGTAATACGTCTTGGTAGTGGTCCAAACTCCTTTCCATTAAGCATCTTTTCAAGCCTGGTCTGCGTTGGTCCATTGGTGACGGCTCCGATGTCGATTTTTGGACAGATAATTGGATTTATGAAACTCCTCTTTCTCAGCTTACAACTTCGGCCCCCTCAGATCTTATGCTATCCTGGAAGGTGGATCACTTCATTAATTCAGATAAATCTTGGAATCTCCATAAGTTAGAAACCGATCTAACTGGGTTCCTTGATGCAAGTCATATTACTAATATTACACGTACACATTTAACGACCAATTTCTTTCGGGATCGCCTTTATTGGGGTCTGAGCAAAGATGGTTGGTTTACTACTCGTTTTGCTAGATCGATTATGCCTTCTGCCAAGGGAGATCCTAACTACAGCTGCAACTGGATTTGGAAACTGGACGTTCCCCATAAAATCCGACATTGCCTCTGGAAAATCTCATGGGACGGTTTACCCACGATAGACAGACTTCAACGTTCTCATTTTTCTGTGCCGTCTGGATGCCCCATCTGTGGTAGGTCGATTGAAACGGGGTTTCATATTCTTTGGACTGTTACATTATGTCTTCGTTACTACAAAAGTTTCACCTTCAGATCCCGAATTTTGCCACCATCCGAACTTTGTAAAACTATAATGTCGCACTTACTCAACTGTTCCGCTCTATGGGCAAATCTTCTATGGCTTTACTAGCTACTGTCTGGTGGAGTGTCTGGTTTTTCAGGAATAAACTGGTATTTGACCCGAATTTCAAAATTAAAATTAATGACGTTTCGGTGTTTATTCACTCGACTCGTGATAGTTGGTCGGCCACCAAAGTCGCGTTGCATTCAGACTCTCCGTCAACGTATAGGAATGATGTCCCTACCACCTCGATTTTTTCTCATAACAAAACCTCAACCAGAACAGCGACTAGTTTGCGTCGGTGGCAAATACCTCCTACGAACTTTCATAAACTTAACTTCGACGGGTCGTTTCGACAGGATGGATCCGGGACATTCGGGTTCATTATTAGAAACGACAGCTGGGGTATTGTGGCCTTGGATAACGGTCTATGTAACAGCACTTTCGCTCTTTACGCAGAAGCTCTAGCTCTGCGTTTAGGTGTTCTAAAGGCCAAACAACTTAATTTGCATAATCTCCTTATAGAAGGAGACTGCCTAACGGTTGTAAAAGCTCTTCAGGGCGATTGGTCTTGCCCCTGGAACATCGAGCTTTTACAATCAGATACGCGTGCTGATCTCTCTCATTTCACTAATGTTGCTATTCGTCATATTTTCAGGGAATCGAATACTGTAGCAGACAGGATTGCTCGTCTTGCTTATGGTACCCCTGCCGAGGATAGCTGGTCGTCGGATCGTCTGTTGGCTGATCTCGTGCGTCAGGACGCTCTAGGAAGGCACCCCGATTGTCGGGATCCTCCCTAACTCTTATCTTGCTTTGAAAAAAAAGCTCAACTTCGATGGCAACCTCAACTTACGGGGTACGTTATTAGGGACTGCCAGAGACATTTGATTGCCCTAGGATCTACCGAAATTGGGATCCAAATACCACTCAAAGCAAAAACCCCTTGCTCTTAGAACAAGAATACAGAGAGCTAAGCAACTTGGTATCCCATGCATACACATTGAAGGAGTCTCTCAAATAATCATAAATCATTTACGAGACCATCGACCATGTCCCTGAGAGGTAGAACCGTTACTTTCAAACCTCCGATTAGAACTCAGAGAATTGCAACACATTGTGTATTCACATACATGTCGGATAATAGAATGACCGACAAGGTTGCACAACTTGATCATTCCACCCAACATACAAGCCATATGGAACGACCAAAGTCTTTTTGACCTTGTCCGAAAGGACGCTTTCGGGTAGTTTACTAGTCTTTACAACTATCTAAATTCTTTCCGGTTCAAAAAAAAAAAAAAATGTGGATGGTGGGTGGGTTTCAGAATTTATCCTGTTAAAGTTTTCCCCGCCAAAACTAAATTCTCCCGCTTGACTCAAAACCCTAAAAATGCAAACTAGGTCGTCCATGGCGGACACCGAATCCATCTCATTCTCATCTGCGTTACCTACCGCCGGCTACCGGGTACCCTGAGACTTCACCATCCATTACCAGCGATATCCAGAAACTACCATGTCTGATTCCCAGCAAGAACATCTCGATCTCCTTCTCTCTCTCCAAGAACGGGTTTTGGAAACCCCGCCATCTTCTCCCTCCTCCGCTCGCCCTCGTTCCCCAGGTATCAAATTTCCATTTTTTCTGCTCTGTCAACTTATGAATTTGCCTAAATGCGCTATCCAGAATGTGTATAAACTATTGATTTTACGAGTTCGAAGTATTCTCCCCTAATTTTATTTCCAATCTATTCCGTTAGCTCTGAAAAATTCCCCGGATTTTCTAGGGTATCTGTCAGACGATGAACAATCAAGGCGAAATCACGATGCTGATATGTCCTGCTTCAAGAGCGCCGTCCAGGACTGCATGGATTACGATGCCGATGCGGCTAAGAGAGCTCTCAAATCGATTTCGTTGAAGAAGATTTCAAATGACACAGGGGTTGAGAAGTTTTCGGGCTTGAGAATCCGGTACTAGAAATTTTGAATACTAGGAATGCCCTAGTTTCACTAATTCGAGGTCGTTTTCCATAGAGATTGAATATTTAAACGTGTATTTGGTTCATTTCACCTCAAATTTCAGGAAACAGCTGGTGTCTTCTATGGAGCTCAGTAACCACTTTGCAGATATTCGATTTATTCGGCTATCAGCCATAAAGTAAAAATTTGGACTCGACCTTTAGACACTTGATTTCTGCCATTGATGACATTTAAAACTTCAAACTGAAAGATTGTACCTTTTCAAGAAAATAGATTATGGGCTTACTACTGGTGTTTGATATTGGCTGTGTAGGAACTTATGTGTAGGAGACAGTGTGATGGGTTGTTGGGCTACTATTGGAGTCCTAGTTGAGAAGAGAATCTCGAAGACTAGTTCAATCGGGCAAAGCTATTGCTTATGGAAGATTGGGAGTTTGGATGAACAAACCATATCTATCTTTTTGTTTGGCAATGCTTATCAGAGGCACTCTAAAGAGCCAGCTGGTACTGTTTTTGCTTTCCTCAATGCCGGGGTTCGGAAGGATGCATCAGTGAGTAAACATGTGGTTAGTGAAGTTGGCATAATGGCATGTATAGAACTTGGAACGATCTAACGGTTTCCTTTTCTTTTTTCGCTTGATTTATGTAGGGATCAGGTTTTTCACTGAGTGTTTCTGCTGCTGATCAAATTCTGAAGATTGGTACATCAGTGGATTTTGGAGTTTGCAATGGAAAGAGGAAAGATGGCATGGCCTGTACAATGGTTGTAAATAAGTAGGTTAACTATAAGGATGATGTGATATGTGACAATTCATTTTACTTTAGTCATGGGTTATGTGTTTGCATTTACTTCAAGCTGATTCTTTACTTCTAAAACAGATGGCTGTCTGTCAAAGGAATGTCATAAAACACAAAGGCTATAGCTGCATATTATGTGGAAATATGTACTTGAAAATGAAAACTGCTTTAAAATTGTCTTTCACATTTGATTTACTTACTGTAGTTAAAATGAAAATGTTCAATCAAAAGAATTAGGAGTATATTAGGTCTTTCTTGGTTTTTGGTAGTTTATTGTGTATTATGCCAAGATGCGATACCTACTCGGGTGTTTGTTATATTACATGATGCATGTTTATGATTTGTTTATTTTTGTTGTTTTACAAGGACCAAATGATTTCTTCTGATAGCTCTCATCATTCATTTAAGAAATGCTAATGCTTGTCTGAATCTGGATGCTATTTAACATTGATTTGTTTTTTGTATGCCTTCAGACGTCATGGAACATATTGCAGCTATCACAGATCTGTAAGGATCTCCATTTAATAGCTACTACTCATAGAATTACACTATGGATAACTGAATTTTAGGTCTTTTATAATTGACTCACACAGCCTTCTAATCTTGCCACAGAAAACCTCAGAGAAATATTCTAATACACGAATGGAGCTCCAAGGAGGGTAAGCTTATTCGTTTCTGTTGTCAAAATATATTATGCAGTATCTTTTAAATTTCATTTTATCTTATATATTTCCTTGATCCTCAGGAATTTAAAAACAGCTTTCAGGAATCCCCTCAAGCGAGAAGGAATTTATTTGGTTGATACCCTTGCGGATAAAACAAATTTAAACAAGTCCCAAAAACCAACTAAGGTGCTATCTGTGGAGGGCTTAAGGAGAGCTCTAAGGTATAGAGATAATCAGTCTTTTAGTTTTTTTTTTTCACTTCTACATTGCCCGTCACAATGTCATCATCAAATTCAATGTTACATTATAATCAGGATCCTAGGATGTTTTTGTATATCTTTATGTGACAGCAATTCGAGTAATGTAACAACAAATATCAACTCACAAGGCATAAGGTTTCTTACTCAAGTAACAGGTTTGTTTCGGACAATTTCTAATCTCTATTTGTATGGCATATTCCTTTATTTGGCTCTCAGAATGTTTTTGTGTGTTCAACACAACAGCCCAGTTGAACCAAGGGAAGAAAAACGAATCCCCGTTACAAAGCCAGAAAACCAACAGCTCATTGAAGAGGTGGGAATTAGAGCTAATATTCGATCTGCTGTAATAAAATCTCCATTCCATTTGTCCTCAGTTCTGGTTATTTTTTGTTATCAGGTCCACAGTTTCTGATTCATCTGCCGTGAAAAGAAATCTACCAGTCATTAAAAGAGTGAAGACTGGTGGCAGTGGGCAGTTATCATCTGAGAAAAGTCAGCAACCCAAACCGAATACGAAGATGATTGAGTTAGATATCATTAGTTCAGATGAAGAATCTTGATCACCAAGTAAGCCTTGATACAGATTTATCGTCGCTACACCGCCAAAATCAGGATTCTGAGAAGATCTAAACTCATCAGCACAGCGGCACAGCATTGACCCTAGCATTTGGATCTCTTCCAAACATGGCAGGTCTGAGATTCCTGGCCTCCCCTTGTGACAAGTTTTGTTAACCTGTGATTTTCTACAAGGTAGAGGCATTGTGTAATGAGTTGTACTGATAGATGGTTTTGGATAGACAGGAACCCTGGATCTCAATTTCTTGTCTGGTGGATTCAAGTGTAAAAATTATCCAGGAGCTAATCATTTGATTCCATCACCGACTATTTGGTGGATAAATGATTTGGTGCTTTGGTACATTGACTAATTAGTTTGAAAGTTTGAACTCGTGCCTATACTTGCTCATGTCAATGCCTTGTTTCATTCAACAGTTTTTCAATCATATGCCTTTAGAGTATATGTTAGGTTAACTATCTAATTTTGGTGATCGTATTGGATCAATTATATAATATCATCACACTTATTCCGTTAGTTTTCAAAAGGGTGTTCCTATATCCATTGCAAATCTGTGGATTAAACGTGTTAATCAACATTGGATTCAACGTTGTAATGCTAATTACACTACAATGTTCAGTTGGACGTAAATTGGACTATGTAATATTGCTAACCCTAGACCAGGGCGGGTCGGGTTGGGCAAACAGCAACGTCCAATTGGACGTTATTATATGGATGTATAATGTCTAATCGAACGATTTAGTTTAGTACTATTTCCACCAAGTAATACAACATAATATGTGAAATAAGATAATATAGATGTTTTTATTGTACAACGTCTAACATAACAGTGCAGCGATTGCTAAACATTGAGTCACGACTGCTAAACATGGTGTAGGGACAACCTTCCTGAACCCGCAATGCTCTAAATCTATCAAATTGATCGTGGAAAGGAGACAAGGAGTATCCCATCCGTTGAAGCTCGGGTGATGTTATGTCGTCCATTCATGCATTGACAGAGGTAAAGGAGCGCTTGAATATAACCATATCTGCAATAAGTATAGTAGAATGTTAATTTTTGTAAATTATAGATGAAATACAATTCAAGCGAAAGTAACACATATCAAACTCACCGTGGCAAAATGATCTTGGTTCACGATGTATGCCAACCTTAGTGTGACCTCCTAAGGGGCATTATTTGGTTGTTCGGTGTAAATAGGGAGGCACGTAAATGACTGTTGTAAAGATAAGACAATGAGGGGCACTTGGTAGACGGTCGCAAACACAAGACTCATGATCAGCAGCTCAATCCAGTATCTTCGGTCACCTCCCACTATGCCCGAGTAACTTTGCAGGTCGACAAACTTTTGCAACAAATACCCTTCCATGTAACAAACAGTGTAAATTTGATGATTCCGTTCCAAATGGTTGCACAATAACCCGTTCATATTTGCAAACTGTGCCTCCCCTGGCGATAACATCAGTTGTGCCAAAGCTCAATATCCACAATGACCATCTCCTATGGTGTTCACAGCTACTGTAATGTGCCTGAACATAAAAGGGTCCACATTGTCGCGACCCCAGTATTGGGTGCCTTTAGGAGGTTGAGAGGTTCGGGCTCTACCACAGCGACTTGCTCTAGCTTCTTCCCTTACAAAATTCGCCTGAACTTCCTTATATCGCAAATGAATCGTTCTACAAGGGTTCCTCCTCCCTCTGGGTCTCCCCTTTGAACGTACGATACCAAGTGCGGGTGGATGCAGATCTGAGTCACATGCTTCATTGGAGGCAGTGTACGAAGACGATATGGCGTAGGGTAAGGCATCATTGTTAAATTTGTCCCACGATAGATCTTTCCGAAATGGGTGGATGTTGTCCGGTGAGATTGGAACTCCATCAGCAACACAAGCTGAACATCGTGCACACAGGGTAGCTCATAGCAAACTCTCCAAAACCGGTCGGTGCACTGCTCAGATACTTTTCCATCGACAACGTTCCTCCAATGATCGTAGAGATAATCGAAACACTTCTTCGAAACTACGTGTTTAACCTCTTCGAATAAGGGGACGTTGTGTGCGTAAGTTGGACATTTGAAATGATCTATCTCCAAGGCAGTCTGGAGGTCATGCATCTAACATTTATTAACTTGGTGAATGACATCCACCATGACGCAAAAGTCACCGGTGGATGAGTGCAATGCTTCCTTCAACACTTTGTGTTGACCTTCAACCCTACACATATTGCATCATGTGACGACAACGAACGAGTTTGGAAATTTAAGAATGAGATACATGTGTAAATGCGTAAAAGACATTTGTACCTATTTATTGTCCTCGTACCAAAGTTGAGAATGTGGTCGGTGTAACATCTAACAATGCTTGTCTGGTGAATGAGGCACACTGATTCCAGATACCCCATGACCCCGCGTGCATGTTGCCATTTTCCGTGAAGCAATTACCACCTCTTTCGAATTCTCTCCTTGATTCTCAGCATATTTGTTAGGCTCTCCTGCATTCTCAGGGTCTTCCATCGATTCGTCATCCTCTTCATCAAGTAGAGGCTCATCCTTTGGTCCTTTCATCAGTGGTATATAGAACTTTGCTATTGTAGGAGCGTTGGAGATATGATTGGGTAGGAGTATCTTGTGAATATAGACTGCCAAAAGAAAGGAGATGGCTTGCCTTTCACGTGCATGGCCTTTTGCAAGACCACTAGATCCAACTTGGGGGACTTCTCAGTAAGGGGCTTGAGACTGGAGACTCTTGCTTTATGAGCTATCAAAGTTACCAAGCCTCAAAATCAGATAGGTCGAGTGTCTCTTGTTTTGCATTCCAACATCTCCCTACACGCCTTGATGGCAAGCTAAGTCCAGTTAGGTATCACCGTCGCTTCTGGAGTCAGGCAGTAAAGCTAACCCTAGGTCTCCATGGGCACCTTCTTGATCTCTGCTTGCCAAAAAATATTGTCCAATACTATCTAGCATATCCTTAGTGGTGGATGAGTGATGTTGTTTTGTGGTTACCCTCCAGCTTTGTTGCATGCTTGGTGTTATCCTCTAAGTTATCATAAGGTCAAGGATCCTTTGAGCATCCCACTAATTGGCAAAAGGAGCAGCTGAAATCCCTAGGCAGTGCCTTATCCACTTGTGGATGGCTCGATATCTATAACCTCCCAACTTAAAGCTTATGAAATCATCCGGTTCCACCTTCAATCTAGCAATGAATTCCGGTGTGAGATCAGAATAAGTTGGATCACCTAATGTCATGAAGGACCCAAGGCCTCCCTTAACGAGCATAACCCATGTAACATCAAAAATATCCAAATCCTATAAAGTATTTTCACATAAAACTTTGTTGTTGAATGCACGCGGGCACCCAAACTCATCCACTTCACCTCTTCATCATAAGTCAAGTCCTTCGACATCTACATGTTTAAGATCTCAAACATGATTAGAGAAAATAAGTAGGTGGAGATTGGAACAAACTCACAAGTTTTCTATTGCGTAAGACACCAATTTCACCTTTTGCATATCATCGACGGGCACCGATCTGGGTCTGACTTTGAACGACGCTTTGAACTTCTCTTTGAAGCTCGATATTGATGATGAATTCCTTGAATCTGAGCTCAAATGTAGAACTTCTAAACAAAGAAGGTGTAATGCTATCCCTTAATAGGGTTAGAGAGTTTATTAATTAAATAATGCGAAAATTAGGGTTTATATATTAAAGAAAGAGGATAAAATATATAAATTGAAGATAAAGGATAAAAATTATAGATAAAAAGATAGAATTTCAATTTTATACAAAGATAGGAATATAAAAATTATTATGCAAAGATAGAATATGCAAAGAACTGATTACCAAATTTGAAAATCTATCCAAAATCGCATTAGTGGTGTGGGTCCCATAAAATCCGTCATTAACAAATTGAATTCGGCAAACTTGGAGACGTTGGCGGGAGCCGTGATCTATCGGTGGGCGCCGATCCATGATCGGTTGTATGTTTTTTCTATTCTCGACCCGGTAAAGAGTACACAATATTTACTGATACTTGATTCCAATTTTTTTTTAAAAAAATATAAGTAGGTAATTTTTGTATAATAATGTATATAAAAAAGATAGAATTTCAATTTTATACAAAGATAGGAATATAAAAATTATTTTGCAAAGATAGAATATGCAAAGAATTGATTACCAAATTTAAAAATCTATCCAAAATCGGATTAGTGGTGTGGGTCCCACAAAATCCATCATTAACAAACTAAATTCGGCAAACTTGGACACGTTGGTGGGAGCCGTGATCTATCGGTGGGCGCCGATCCATGATCGGTTGTATGTTTCTTCTGTTCTCGGCCCGATAAAGAGTACACAATATTTAATGATACTTGATTCCAATTTTTTTTAAATATAAGTAGCTAATTTTTGTATAATAATGTATACATGATCAAACGTTTGGCTTACCAAGTGAACCTATTTGCAATAGGAACTGTTTGTGTTTGTGCTATTTTCTACCAACCATAGCTTCAACATTGGTCATCACATGTCACTCACACAACATATGGTGCACCTCCGAGAAAACATTTATTATTGCATTTAATTAAAGACCTAGCTCCCTATTGGTAACCATCATCTCCAGACGATACTCACACACTTCTTCCACATGCCGTAACACTCAAGTGTACGTTTCTTCATTTGCATTTATCATAATTGTGCAACCTAAGTGAAATATTTGCATTGTGCTAGTCACACCCACCATATATAGAAACGACTTTTCGGCCCTACGAGACAAATGTTTGTATAATCAAATAAAAAAATATTGCTAGGCAAAGTAAAATATGTAATTAGTATGGAAAAAAGAGCATAAATCACATACTTGTTCGTGTTGTATGTCGAGTCCCTCACAAGAACGTACAAAAACATGTTCCACAACTTCAAGGAATCCTTGTGGAAAAAACCCAGATATGTAATACGTCATTTAATGTCTAATCTGTATTGGAAGGAGTATTCCTTGCGTACCAACTCTTACAAAAGATAATGAGTCGATGTTCGATCATCTAATAAGTTCTTCTTCACTCAAGCCCGTGCATCATACACTTGACCCCTCGAAGTCGTGGGTTGGCTCATTATAATGCAACTTGGTGAGCACATCTTTTGGTCTCGCTCCCACCATAGTGTAGTGTTATTTTTAATGTCATTCATTTGTTTTGCGTTCAAATGCCCGACGAATGAATGACCTACAAACATAGAAGGATGCTCGTGGTTGTGAAAACCGTATATCACCCTCACTTTCCAACTACCTCTTAGATACTCTCGACAATCCAACTCAAATTTGCACTTTTTTTTTTGTTCTTGTATCGAGACCGGTATTTTTATCGTCTACATCATCTTCATTTCCAACAACTTGCCGACGACACTTTCGATACTTCTCGATCATAGTGCTCACAATTTAAAACTATTCTTCCATACCTACTATCCGAATTATTCCACGACTTGAACGTGGTTATCACAAAGTTTCTTCTTAGAGCTCTCTTACACGCCTAACTTCTCACTAAATTCATATCATTCTACACTTTTGTAGTTGTGAAACCCACCATATTATCTACTCCATTTACACCATTATGTATCTACAAAAAAGAAAGAAAATTATGCTTTCATTTCATCACCTTGTGCTAATCTAATCTAAGGCTAAACAATCGGCTAATCTAAATTAATATTAATTAATTTATTTTCATAAAATATTAAAGATAAATGCTAATTCAATACATCTAATATAATTGAATATCATTTCGTATAATATAAATAAACTTAAAAGCGGTCAAATAACAAAATAAAACTAACATACATGTTCATTCTTTCCTTCTAATCTAATATGAGGCTAATCAATAATCTAATCTAAATGAATATCATTTCAGTTCGCCTATTTTTAGAAAATGCTAAATCAATCATCTAATCTAAAAGAATATCATTTTGTATAATATAAATAAATTTCAAAGCGTTCAAATAACAAAATAAAATAAACATACCCATTTGTTCTCTCATTCGCTATCGAATATATCTTTCACGGTAGAAATATTTTAATGTTTTTAACGAGGGAAATGATTGAGAAGAGAATATTTGATTGTGAGGTGAGAGTGGTATATGACACTACGAATTTATAGAGTGGAGGAAAAACTAGTCGTTGCTTGATACAAATATTTTTACCTATACGCACCCTAGGTGCGCATAAAAGGCCAACGACTCGCTTCAGCTCCCTTATGCGCACCCTGAGTGTGCATACGAGTAAAATCCACCTCATGTACGTTTCAGGGTGTGCAACTACCACCCTTAATAAATATTAGGCTTATTATGATATAATTTTTTAAGTGTTAGATACAATGAACCTTGTCAAAATTAATCAAAGAAATAATAATAATAATAATAATAATAATAATAATAATAATAATTATCTATTTTAAATTATCTAAATATTAAATTAATTGATTTATACCAAAAAATGGGTCGTTCTATTTTTAAATTGTTATTGATAAAATATCTTCAAATTAATAAATAATAAATAAGTATAGAATAATATAAATATATGACATGTAATGGTATCAATTTTAACTTTAATATAGAATACTATAAATATATATAGCCCATCATTTAATATATTTTAAATAAAAAAAAAAAAGAAATATGTTACAATATATAAATATGTTAACTAAAAAAGAGCAAATAAATATTCATCATGAATTTTTTTATATAATTACATTACTAAAAAAATACTATTTTTGCTATATTGAATACATGATTTTGAAAATGAACATTTATGATTTATAGGTTAATAGTGACGGTAAGTGAGTTATAATATGATACTCCCTCTGTTCGATAATACACGGTCTTTTAAAAATTTGCACAAATTTTAATAAAACACTTCACTTTAAAAAACATCATCATTGCACTAAATTTTTCATAAATTTTAATATTTTTTTACACCCCCTTCATATTTCAACCAATCAAAATCTTTTAAAAAGACAACAACACACAAATCAATACAAATCATTACTCCCTCCATTTTTTTATGGAGTATTTGACATTTTACTATTTAGGCACGTTTTTTAAGGTACTAAGAACTATATAAAATATTTATTTTTTTAGTAATTTTTTAAAATAATTTCATACTTATAAGTAATAAGTATAATATTATTTAAAAAATTGAAAAAAAATTAATATTTTATATAAATTTGACCTTTCTAAAAATACTTGCAAATTTGAAAATGAAAAATATTAAGTAATGGAGGGAGTACAATCTTCTACCTAGAAAACATAAAAACCCATATGCTTTTAAACAAAAATTAACCTCTAAAAATCCATGTTTTCTCAGACGAAGGGAGTAATAATTTATTTTACAATCTTTTAAAAAATTTGACCTAATAAAAAGATATTTATAGAAACTTACTAAAATGATTGTAAATAGTTGACATTATTTAATGAGATGGCAAAATATAATTGGATAAATTTTTTAGAGGAAAATTTTTTTACTAAAAGATTACATATGAAAAAAATGTTATTTAAGTATAGCGTAAAATTAAAAAAAAAATCCATTCCAGAAGCGATAGCCCCTTCCGTTTATGTAATTATATAGTTTGTTTATTTGAAGGAGCTTTCCTCATAATCATAAACCATTTAAAAACAAAATCTACATGCCCTTGGGAGATTGAACTCGTAATGTCCGACATCAAAACATTATTGTCGAGAGTCAGGGAAGTCTTCTTCTCTCACGTGCCCCGTAATGACAACAAAGTGGCTGATAAGGTTGTATACCTTTGCCGCTCTATCAGAGGTCTCGACATTTATACTGATTTAGGTCTTTAAAACATCATCCTTAAGTATGCTATCGGGTAGGATCACTCCACCCGAATTATTACTTGATAAAAAAATGTAGGTTGTCTATTTGTACAACACCAATTAAAAAATGTTTCTTTGTTTTTTAGCCTTTGTTTATAGTGGGGAGATTTTCTTAATCTATAGTTTCCCAATCGTACGTCATGTTACTATGTACTTATGTAGTTTGTCTATTTGTGTTGCACTTATTAAATTGTTTGTTTGTTTTTTTTAGCTTTGTTTATAGTGTGAAAATTTTCTTAAGATGGGTAAGAATACAGATAATCAAAAGTCATCACCTATTTCTAACTTATCCGATTACTAGATCACTAATAAACAATTATACACAAATAATATGTCGGTTGTTCATTAACTTAAGATCAAACAACACATTTTTGGAGGATCTTTTGACAATAAATAATGAAAATGTAAAGATCGAGATTTTTAAATAGTACTGTTATAATTATGAATTTTATTTTGATTAAAAATTTATTAATTTCTAAGACTCCGGAAAATTTTAAAAATTTCCGTCCTCGAGCAAGTGATTTGATTTTATTCATTCAAGACGAATTTCGGGATAAATTTGTTATTTAAATTAGGAAACGAATTCTTTATGCTCTATTATACCGAGACTTGAGAATATTTGTCGGACTTCACTATTCTGAATTTGAAAATTTAATTTGAATTAAGTCGGATTAAGGTCGAAAAATAGGTTTCGGGTATTTATTTTGACTTTTATACACACTATTACACTCAATCTCTTTTCCCACTCCTTCATCCGGCCTCCCCCTACCTTACCTACTCCCTCATCTCTCCCCTATTTCTACTGTCAAGCCATGCTCTCCTCACATTTCATTTTCACCAGTCACCATCATCCCTCCACTTTTCATACTTCCACCCTCTTTAACCAACTACACTGTCACCACCCTCACAGGATCACAAAATCACAAACCCGCACTCATTTTTTTTTAACCAAGCCCCTAGCCGTAGCCCTTGGTTCGATTCAAGCAGTGACCACGACCCGTCCTCCTAGCCTTGATCCAACGAACCCTTCGAAGCCGCCAGTAGCAACCCCGAACGCCTCGCCCATCGCCGACCAACCTCCGCCCATTCGAAAACGGTGATCCAGTGATCCTACCGAGCCTCCGACAAGCCCCGACGCACCTCCGGCGAGCCGTAGCGTTCGATCCCCTCGGTGAGCTCTTCCCCAACCTTCGACTCTTATATGTACTTCCTTGATTCTTGTACTACAATTTGATTCCTTGAACTTGCTAGAATCCATCCTTGTCCCCCGTGTCCTGTTCGAGCGCCGGTGAGAGAGCGTGAGCGAGCGGGAGTGAGCACGAGGGCGAGAACACGAGCGGGTTAGGCTATGTCAAGGGCAGGGGTGGCGAGACCGAGCGGGGGTGAGAGCAAAAGAGGGGGAATGGTTGGCTAGGACAGCCGAGAGCTGGTCGGCGGGGGCGAGCTCGGGCGAGAGGGAGCAATCGGGAGCAGGCTGAGGAAGATGGTGAAGAGTGGGCCCCACCTCCTTTATTATTATTTTTTTTAATTTTGTTTTAATTACTTGGTCCGGTTTGGGGAAATTGGTCCGGTTCGGTTTTCGTTTATTTTTGGTTCGGTTTGGTCCGGTTTCAGGATTTGTTTTAATTATTTATTTAATTACTTATTTTATGCATATTATTTACTATTATTTAATTGATTATAAATTATATGTTTATTTGATGATGAAATATTAGAAATGATTATTAGATGTTATTTTTATAATAATGTTAATATTGAGTTGATATATACGATAATTAAATTATTGAGATTCTATTTGAAAGTGTTAGTTATATGATTATGTTAAATGCTTACTAATATTTCTTTACATGTTTATATAATTTTTATTAGATTATTATTATGATCATTATTCTAATTTAGTAATAAACTATTTTTTTGTAAATTATTTATATATTATAAGTTGTTTTAAAAGTAGAATTATTGGCATATATTATGTTATGATATGATGATTTTAACTTGTGTTTTTAGAAAAGTTAAAGCGATTTATTAATGTTATTTTATTTATGTGGTTTATTAAAAATGGGATGATTTGGTGTTTTATTTAGTTGCATATTGTTTGAGAAATTGTTTAAAGAGGTTTAAGGTTTTCCAAAATGTTTTAAAGGATGTTGAAATCATAGTTAATATTTTCGGTAGCGATCTTTGACTTGTATTTTGAGAAATGTTTTCTCAAATGGATTATTGTTTTAAAACCGATATGCCGAGATTATTTAAATAATAATATAACTTTGGAAAATTGGTTAAGGATTCAAATGTTTAATATCGGGATTTGGCTAAGTATGACTTCAAAAGAATTGTTTGACTATTAAATTGACTTCTTGGAAATTTAAGGGCTTTTGGGGAACTTTGAATTGATTTACTTGAGTTGACTTGATGATTTGATTAATGAAATTATTTGAGCATTATGTGAGTTATGGCATGAAATATATGAATATATGAGTTAAAAGCATGATTTGAGACGTTGGGAATTCGAGATGATTTATGGAAATGAGAATGGAATTATGATGATGATGATGATGATGTTATGACTAATTGTCGATAGATAGATTCTGTGTAGCGGTAAATGGGTCCTCTATGTTTTAGACTTATATTCTGTATCTATTAAAATTGTTAGGTGTTCCGTGACGTGATTGGCTTGCTTACTGCGGGTTTATTGCTTTTGCTGATCTACTACTCCAGGTAAGTCCTCCGGGGCTTACTCAAGTTAGAACCTCATGCCTGATGTGTCATATAGTGTGTAGGTGTTGCATCATGCATATTCATGTAGTATCATGCTTAGGTTGCACAAATTAATCGAGCATCTGTATTCTCTTTGCGTATGGTAGAACGGTCGTTAAATTGTGAGTCCTAGAGTCATTTGCTAGGGTCATAGGACGGTCCAGTCCCATCGGGCTTAGTCCTCATCGAGTCAGACTGTTAAATTGACGAGCATGAATATTGATACGATTGATGATGTTATGATATTGAACGCGACCGGTTCCCGCACTAACGAGCATGGGTGCGGGGGTATAAAACGCGGTCGGTTCCTGCACTAACGAGCATGGGTGCGGGAGTAGGAGAGGGACATGCCACTTGGCATTCTGTGCGGGATCCCATTTAATCGCTTTCTGCATATATATATAAACTGCTAGCATGCTTGAATGTTTAATATTTCCGCACTGCATTAGAGCATCCTTTATTTAGGTATAGGCATATTATATGTCCTCAGCGAGGTCTTCAGGGCCCGCATGAGTGTCTCGACCTTGACTTCGTGGTTAGTTTCAGGTACCCGTACCCTTGCTTGATCATGTGTTGTTGTGGCGGGGGATATCTTATGGCGCAGTGAGAGGGAGAGAATGACCGACTTGAATTCCACCCTTTTTCTACTTATTTCCTCGTATTTGGTTTTGACCCGGCTTCGCCGAGGCAAGTTGTATTGTCAATATCCTTTCTTTATGTCTTGAACTATAAATGGTTTTGAGCGACTTAGTCGAGTAGGACAAGTTATGGTCTCTAATCGACCGCTCTCGAATTTAGTGTGTGAAATCCCTTCTTTTAGCACTCGCACCTTGTTTTGAAACTCAACCCGTGCTTGAATTGCAAGATCCGAACGAAGGTATCCAATCCTTCGAAACGTAACCCGAATATTTATATTTGGGCCGTTACAAAGGTGGTATCAGAGCGAGGTTGCGCGATTCGAGTACAAATGGGTTGAAGTATGATTTTGAAAACTGCCCAATGTTTTATAAGATTTTGAAGAGTTTTAAAGGGCAAAATGAATTTAATATGACTAAATTAATTAACAAAGCTTAATAAACTTGACATAAAATAAGAAAATCGGAAAAAGGGAAATCGAGTGGGTAGAAAGGCGATAGATCATCCTATTGGATGTAGACTTGGGAAAGGGTAGGCAAAACTTAGCTTTGTACTTCACAGAGGGCCTGGAAGACTCCAAGAAGTTTGCACCGTGGTGGTTGGAGTAGCGGGGTTAGGATATAGAGGCCGAGAGGATAGTTGCCCCTCCGGTCAGTTGCCCCTCGAAGGGTAGCTTCTAGGTAGACTCTGTGGCTTTATATAAATTGGGCCCGAGGGCGATCCCTCTCGAAGGGGATCAGATTGATTGTTGCTTATTGATTCTGTGCTGAGTGTTATCTTCCTTGTGCAAGAATCCTGTTGTTAACCTCTTTGATACCTGTCGGCTATAAATTGAACTTATGTGTGAATGAGATAGCGAGGGAGCCCTTCTTTACTCTGTAATCGAGATTTCAGTTCTTGTGAAGCATTCTTTTATGTTACTCCACCCGTTTGTGTCATTTCCTTTCCATTTCGCCTTCTGTTCAACAGATTTCTAGTTAAGGTTGAGGATTGTTGACGAGTGTCTATTCTTCTCATTCCGCTTTTCTCTCCTACCTCCTCCGATGTCCATAAATGATGTCTTATCGATCATTTCCTTTTCCTTCCCTTCCTTTTCTCTCTTACTATTCTTTTCTTCTTCTTCTCTTTCTTTTATCCTCTTTCTTAGATGTTTTTTTTTATCAAGTCTTCTCTATGATATTACCGTCTTCTACGGGAAATTGGTTTGGGAACCTAATCATATTCGGGATTTCTGTTCGAGTGCATTGATTACTTGGGTGTGTGATGGAGTATGGTACTTGACGCCATAGGTCATGCCACAAGTTAATTAATGTACTAGAATATCAACTTTGAATAACCTAAGTTTCTCGACATGATTCCGAGTCTAAAGGGATGGTTTGTTTTGTCAAGTCATCCCTCTCGATTCCTACGATGGTCAATAGGTGTCTTCTTGTCGTAATACCTTGTCTAGAGCTCGACCACCCTTCTTATGGGAAGCAATTCAAGTACTCTCCTCCCTTAACCAAATGAATCATACAAGCATTCCACGGGAAATGGACTCTTGAGTCAGTTAGTTGATGTTGCTCTTTGAGATTTCTGTTTGGTTATAATTGTAGTCTCATCTGTGATTATATGACCTGGTATAACATTATATTAAATGCATTTCCTATTCAGATAATTGCTTATTTGAACGTGTGTCCCTATATCGTTGTCATTCTCGGGCTGGGACCTTGTTCTTAGTCTCGATACCTTCAATCTTGGTCCATAAGTGACTCTGTAAGTATTCTGGGTTGTCCGCTTGTGCCTCTCCCCTATCTTTGTTAATTTAGAACCTATGTGTTATCTCTTTGTACGGACGACGACATGTGGGAAGGAACAACTAGCCGGGTAACACTAGAGCGGTGCAACGGAAGCCTGGTGGGCCCATAACCTACAGGTGACAGAACTGACATCATCAACAGCATTGAAGGATGAGCACGCATTGGATTCGTAGATATGACTTAGGGAAGGGGCGTTCTCCATTCGAGCTGCTAATCTTTTTGTGATGTTTGAACATGATGTTGTGCAATAGGCCTAGATCTGATATGTTGATAAATTTCGATGCATTGGTACTTCGATATGTTAGTAGTTAGAGTTATTGAGTATTGCTTGCTTTAATTTTGCCTATGAGGGGTGAGTTATCGATGTTGGATTATGGTTTCTTTTTTCGGTATAGTCAGAGGAGTGATGGGAAGACTAGAAATCATAGGTTTAATCGATGAGAGTATGAGGTAGGATCATGGAAATGAGACATTGGCTTAGGTAGGGTCGAGAGAGTTTCTAAGGATGAGAAGAGACAGTGGTTAGGAATTTTTAGACGAGCCTTCTAGGTAGGCCTTAGGTTGGGCATATGATGAGAATGACACGACGTACCGCGGAGTTGAGATTGTTGTGTAGGTGAGTAATTTTGACTAAAGGATAGGGTAAGTTCATTTAAGGTATATTTGAGGAAGAATTCTCGTAGGGAGGATATGATGATAGATGGGTTGTTGTACTAGGAGTGGAAGCGATGTTGTTGAGGAACTAGTTTTGGATGGAGATAAGGTTCGAGTAGCTAGAATTGCTTAAGGAATTGTTGACCGTGGGACTTAGGTTGCTCGTATTGTGAAGTAGGAACGACTTTGGTATGGGATGGATTATGGACATCGTTAAGGATTGAGTGACTAGGACTGCCTGGGAATTTGTCGATCTTGGAGTTCAAGTTGTTATATGATAAGGGACGGAGTGTGAGATTTGCACTTAGGTATTGCTCGAGTAATATTGAGGTTGCTTGCAAGTGTTGTAATTGGAGAAATTCTAGAGGCGTGATTGGAAGATTTTAGCATAGAGAATAATTGAAATTGGTATGTGTGCAATTGATTCGAATCTCGAGTTAATTAGGAAATGAACGATAATTCCTTGAGGAAATGCCTTAAGCTAACTAAAGGACATCGTTAGTAGTACTTATGAGAGTGATTGCTTGGGTGTATAGGTAGAAAGACTGTGAATGACAAATATGAGAACTATTTCAGGTGAAGGATATGATGCTATTAATGGTCGTAGGAATTCGAAACTTCAAATAATTTATGATGCCTTGAGTGAATTCGAATAAGAATGATATAGAATTTCTCTTGGAAAGAGGGTTGATGGTTAATGTCATTAAGAGGTAAGGTGCCGTTGTTGAGGATTGTAGTCTAAGGCGAGTTTAAAGTATATGACGATAAGAAACTAGTATAATATGGCTTGAGGACTCGTGATTGATTGAGGCTATAGTGGGACTTTGAATGGTAATTGGTGTTGTAAATGAGTGAAATTTCTATGACCTTTTGGGAAATATAGAGATACAATTCGGTTTGGGGATATTTTAGTGAGTTAGATGAGTAAGACATGTTGTTGACCACTTGGGTATAGGTGCGATTGAGGAGACTGGATGGGTGGTGTTACGAGTTTAGCACTAGTTGGCTCTCTAACTTAGAATCTAGCGAATGCAGACGATTGAGTACTGATAGGACTTTCTGACATAGCTGAGTGAGGTGTTTATGTTGTTTGGGATGCGTAAGTAGCTTAGGAGATGTACCTTTGCATGAAACATATTGAGGATATAGGATGTAGTGATGCTATTATATGAGGTTGTCAATAGGAGTTGGTTCTTTAGAGGTAGATTAGCAACGGGTGTGCTTGTTGGTATGGGAAGTAGGGTAAGGGTATAGGAGCAATTGAGATTTCTCTCATAAAGATATCGATCAAATGAACTCGTGAGGATGTAGGTGAAATGAATGAATTTGGAAGGAAACACCTAGATTGTTCGCGCGCTTGATAGAGGTTTTGATGAGAGTTGGAGTATTGGGCTGGATTTATGATTTCTTGGAGAGTTGTGAGTTCCGACGCGTGAGCTTTGAGTGGTGAGATAGGAAGTCGGATTTGAGACCTTGGGATCTTGAGTGGATTGATCCTTAGAGGACTCTTTGACCTAAGCTTGCGGAATATGTTGGATGAATTTGGAATAGGCTTGATCCTTGGACTAGTATGCATATAATTGATGAGAACATCCATGGGTTTTGGTTTAAGATAAGCGAGATATGTTTATATTTGGAGACTTTGACCTGAATTGAGTTGGTGGACCTAACTTAGACTTGACCTTGGCTTCGGGAGCTTGATGGCGATATGTGAGTATGATGGTTGTGTCATGTTCTGACTAGTAATAATGTACATATTTCTCTGATTTTATGATCTGTTGAAGATGAGATTTGATGTTACCCTTTTGATAGAATGACATCCCTGTTATGATGAATTAAGCTATGTCGATATTCCGATGGATGATGATTGGTTAGGATAGTTAGGATCTAGTAGGCTGATATTCTTGTTATGATTATTGGTATCATAAATCTTGATGGACTGACTTTGTTTATGTTGATATATGATATCTTGAGTTGCTTAAATGTTGATTATGATAATATCTCGAGGTTGATTGATTGAGAATAATTGTGGGAAATGAACCTAGGAAGTGGAATATGGGATTAGTCCTTAGAGGTGGATGTTGTCACCTCTCGAATCCCTGAAACCTGATTGACTAACATAAGGGAAAAAAAAAATTTGGATTTTTGAAAGGCTTCGTTGGTTTTGGAAAATGATTTTAGTCTCGGGGACGAGACTTGTTTTTAGAGGTGGATGATGTAAAGACCGAGATTTTTAAATAGTACTGTTATAATTATGAATTTTATTTTGATTAAAAATTTATTAATTTCTAAGACTCCGGAAAATTTTAAAAATTTCCGTCCTCGAGCAAGTGATTTGATTTTATTCATTCAAGACGAATTTCGGCATAAATTTGTTATTTAAATTAGGAAACGAATTCTTTATGCTCTATTATACCGAGACTTGAGAATATTTGTCGGACTTCACTATTCTGAATTTGAAAATTTAATTTGAATTAAGTCGGATTAAGGTCGAAAAATAGGTTTCGGGTATTTATTTTGACTTTTATACACACTATTACACTCAATCTCTTTTCCCACTCCTTCATCCGGCCTCCCCCTACCTTACCTACTCCCTCATCTCTCCCCTATTTCTACTGTCAAGCCATGCTCTCCTCACATTTCATTTTCACCAGTCACCATCATCCCTCCACTTTTCATACTTCCACCCTCTTTAACCAACTACACTGTCACCACCCTCACAGGATCACAAAATCACAAACCCGCACTCATTTTTTTTTAACCAAGCCCCTAGCCGTAGCCCTTGGTTCGATTCAAGCAGTGACCACGACCCGTCCTCCTAGCCTTGATCCAACGAACCCTTCGAAGCCGCCAGTAGCAACCCCGAACGCCTCGCCCATCGCCGACCAACCTCCGCCCATTCGAAAACGGTGATCCAGTGATCCTACCGAGCCTCCGACAAGCCCCGACGCACCTCCGGCGAGCCGTAGCGTTCGATCCCCTCGGTGAGCTCTTCCCCAACCTTCGACTCTTATATGTACTTCCTTGATTCTTGTACTACAATTTGATTCCTTGAACTTGCTAGAATCCATCCTTGTCCCCCGTGTCCTGTTCGAGCGCCGGTGAGAGAGCGTGAGCGAGCGGGAGTGAGCACGAGGGCGAGAACACGAGCGGGTTAGGCTATGTCAAGGGCAGGGGTGGCGAGACCGAGCGGGGGTGAGAGCAAAAGAGGGGGAATGGTGGGCTAGGACAGCCGAGAGCTGGTCGGCGGGGGCGAGCTCGGGCGAGAGGGAGCAATCGGGAGCAGGCTGAGGAAGATGGTGAAGAGTGGGCCCCACCTCCTTTATTATTATTTTTTTTTTAATTTTGTTTTAATTACTTGGTCCGGTTTGGGGAAATTGGTCCGGTTCGGTTTTCGTTTATTTTTGGTTCGGTTTGGTCCGGTTTCAGGATTTGTTTTAATTATTTATTTAATTACTTATTTTATGCATATTATTTACTATTATTTAATTGATTATAAATTATATGTTTATTTGATGATGAAATATTAGAAATGATTATTAGATGTTATTTTTATAATAATGTTAATATTGAGTTGATATATACGATAATTAAATTATTGAGATTCTATTTGAAAGTGTTAGTTATATGATTATGTTAAATGCTTACTAATATTTCTTTACATGTTTATATAATTTTTATTAGATTATTATTATGATCATTATTCTAATTTAGTAATAAACTATTTTTTTGTAAATTATTTATATATTATAAGTTGTTTTAAAAGTAGAATTATTGGCATATATTATGTTATGATATGATGATTTTAACTTGTGTTTTTAGAAAAGTTAAAGCGATTTATTAATGTTATTTTATTTATGTGGTTTATTAAAAATGGGATGATTTGGTGTTTTATTTAGTTGCATATTGTTTGAGAAATTGTTTAAAGAGGTTTAAGGTTTTCCAAAATGTTTTAAAGGATGTTGAAATCATAGTTAATATTTTCGGTAGCGATCTTTGACTTGTATTTTGAGAAATGTTTTCTCAAATGGATTATTGTTTTAAAACCGATATGCCGAGATTATTTAAATAATAATATAACTTTGGAAAATTGGTTAAGGATTCAAATGTTTAATATCGGGATTTGGCTAAGTATGACTTCAAAAGAATTGTTTGACTATTAAATTGACTTCTTGGAAATTTAAGGGCTTTTGGGGAACTTTGAATTGATTTACTTGAGTTGACTTGATGATTTGATTAATGAAATTATTTGAGCATTATGTGAGTTATGGCATGAAATATATGAATATATGAGTTAAAAGCATGATTTGAGACGTTGGGAATTCGAGATGATTTATGGAAATGAGAATGGAATTATGATGATGATGATGATGATGTTATGACTAATTGTCGATAGATAGATTCTGTGTAGCGGTAAATGGGTCCTCTATGTTTTAGACTTATATTCTGTATCTATTAAAATTGTTAGGTGTTCCGTGACGTGATTGGCTTGCTTACTGCGGGTTTATTGCTTTTGCTGATCTGCTACTCCAGGTAAGTCCTCCGGGGCTTACTCAAGTTAGAACCTCATGCCTGATGTGTCATATAGTGTGTAGGTGTTGCATCATGCATATTCATGTAGTATCATGCTTAGGTTGCACAAATTAATCGAGCATCTGTATTCTCTTTGCGTATGGTAGAACGGTCGTAAATTGTGAGTCCTAGAGTCATTTGCTAGGGTCATAGGACGGTCCAGTCCCATCGGGCTTAGTCCTCATCGAGTCAGACTGTTAAATTGACGAGCATGAATATTGATACGATTGATGATGTTATGATATTGAACGCGACCGGTTCCCGCACTAACGAGCATGGGTGCGGGGGTATAAAACGCGGTCGGTTCCTGCACTAACGAGCATGGGTGCGGGAGTAGGAGAGGGACATGCCACTTGGCATTCTGTGCGGGATCCCATTTAATCGCTTTCTGCATATATATATAAACTGCTAGCATGCTTGAATGTTTAATATTTCCGCACTGCATTAGAGCATCCTTTATTTAGGTATAGGCATATTATATGTCCTCAGCGAGGTCTTCAGGGCCCGCATGAGTGTCTCGACCTTGACTTCGTGGTTAGTTTCAGGTACCCGTACCCTTGCTTGATCATGTGCTGTTGTGGCGGGGGATATCTTATGGCGCAGTGAGAGGGAGAGAATGACCGACTTGAATTCCACCCTTTTTCTACTTATTTCCTCGTATTTGGTTTTGACCCGGCTTCGCCGAGGCAAGTTGTATTGTCAATCTCCTTTCTTTATGTCTTGAACTATAAATGGTTTTGAGCGACTTAGTCGAGTAGGACAAGTTATGGTCTCTAATCGACCGCTCTCGAATTTAGTGTGTGAAATCCCTTCTTTTAGCACTCGCACCTTGTTTTGAAACTCAACCCGTGCTTGAATTGCAAGATCCGAACGAAGGTATCCAATCCTTCGAAACGTAACCCGAATATTTATATTTGGGCCGTTACAGAAAACCTAAATTTGAAGATCTCTGCTTCATATGGCATGTCATATATATGAGAATTAAGGAACAATATAATTTTCAATAATAGGAGGATGGATTATATATCGAAAACTGTCACCCATGTAATAACAACCTTACAAACTGGAATAAGGCACACAAAAAGAAAAATCCCACAAAATCTAAGCAACGAAGAGTTACTAGGTGGCAAAAACCACCAAGAGACTTTTACAAGGTAAATATTGATGCCTCTATTAAGATCTTTGGAGAATCCTGCATTGGTGACATTATCCGGAACAGTGATGGTCAAGTTATTGATATTTTTCAGTATATGATCCATCAAGGATCTGTGTTTCAAACCGAAGGTCAAGCAATTTGCGTCGGATTATAAATAAGCCTGGAGAAGGGTCTTCGAAATATTATTATTGAATGAGATAGTCTCGGAGTCGGAGTCATGATTCCATAAAGAACAGTGACGATCTCCCTTGGGAAATCGCAAGAACGGTTGAAAAGATTCATCACTATGAAGACAAGTTCAACAACCTTCACTTCAAGTCATTCTACCGAGAGTCAAATTGTGTCACTAGTTATATAGCCAGTTCTACAAAAATATGTAATATCACGACCCTCCCTTTGGATAGGGAGTTTTGTATCATCATCCATAAGGATGATCAGGGATGAATTTTATTTTGTCAAGGCATCATCTTCCTTGCCTACTTGAAAAAAAAGAGACAAAAGAAGATAGATGTAATAAAGATTAATTTGAAAGAATATACTACTATATTTTATTAATTAATGAAAGAAAATCAATCAATTAAAAATACTACGTTTAAGGAAAAACCGCCATATTATACAAAAGATTTCTCTCTTCCTATATATAACAGATAGATTCTAGAGCGACAAAAAAAAAGATAGATTCTAGAGATTTGTTAAAAGAGTAGTAGACTAGTAGGGTCTATACTCTATTTGGATCGGATCCGTCATTAGTGATGAATACAAATTGAACTATTGTAGTTTATCCTCTTAACATCCTCTCTCCTCTTTCGTGTCATTTTAGATGAAAAAGATTATCATTACACATTGATTGTGAGTGGTATAACAACACAATATATAAGCAGATGATAAATTTTACACAATAATTTAAAGCTTGATATTAGAAGGGCCCGACCTCATAACAAAAAGAAACTAAAATCCGATACGATCACTCATCTGTATAGTGTGAGCCTGGAAGTTTTGAGATTCAACGCCGAATCTTAGGGTAGATCCGATCTGAGAGGGATGTGGTTTGGCGCCTAGCACTGTCGCTGCAATAAATAAAATAAAGTGGTGCTGAATTCTTTAAACTCCCTTCCTTTGTTTTGATTTTATTTAAATCATATAAAAATCAATTCTAATTGGTTGCAGAACTTATTTTGATGGGCGGGTATTGAAATTTTGAGGGGAGTGCTCGCATTTTGATGAATTGATTTTGAAATTAGAGGAGAGAGTAGAGTGAGAAGTCTCATCATATTTGATTATAAGTTATACGGAGTAACTTATAACCCATGTTAAAGCATAATGACTTTTAAAAAAAGTTCAGCGAAACACATCTATGCTACAATGAAAATTAGCCAGCAAATAAGGGTGTGTTTGGATTCCAGTGTATTTTAATTATAACGTAATTATTTTATTTCATTTTACGTTAGCGTTTCGTTTTACAAAAATTTTATAAAAATTGAGATTAAACAGTAATTTAAACAAATAATCACATAAATCGAGTTAAAATAACTGGATTATATTTAATATATCGTGGAATCCAAACACAACCTAAAATTAAAACACCTTAAAAATTATGTTAACCAAACTCCACCTTATCTATTTGTATTATAAACTTAATACAATTGAAATCCAAACACACCATGTTTGAATTTCGCAATTTATTAAATATGTGTATTATAAGTCATGCATCATGTATCCAAGGACCTTTAGAGGGCATCCACAATAGTCGGGAGCCCCCCTCCTGATTTTAATTTTTCATCCGATTTAGGGAACTCGACCATTGTGGGTAGGGTTTTTATATGAGCTGAACGGCTCGGGATCGGCTCGAGCTCGTTCACTTACCTAAACAAGCCGAGCTTGAACATGATTTTAAGCTCGGTTGAAAGCTCGGCTCGTTCGATTTAAGCTCGAATAGCTCGAATGTTATGAAATTTCTAAAATTTTCTTCAAGTTATTATGTTATAACCAAGTAAAACTACTTAAAGCTCAAAAAAAAAAGCCCGGCTCGAGCTCGTTCATTTACTAAAACAAGCCAAACTTGAACAAAAAAGAAAGCTCGTTTAGAAATTGGGCTCGGCTCGAGCTCGGTTAACAAATGAAGCAAGCTTGAACATACCAAGCTCGGCTCGTTTGGCTCGTTTATTTTATTTATTTTTCTTAATAGATTTTAATTAAAAGATTCAAAATTATTTACAATTTAATTAAAATATTTTAAATAAAATTAATTATCAAATATAATTATATAATTACATTAACAATTTTTCAATTTTTGAATTTATTAACAATTTAGATTAAATATGTTAAATTATTAAAATTAATTATCGAATATAATTATAAAATCAAATTAAAATTTTTTAGTTCTCTGATTTATCAACAATTTAGTTTAAATATTTTATATTATTAAAAGTAATTATCAAATATAATTATAAAATTAAATTAATATTTTTTTGATTTGTCAAAGTTATTAACAATTTAGTTTAAAGATTTTTTAAATTATTAAAAGTAATTATCAAGTATAATTATAATATTAAATTAATAATTATTTTTTGAATTTTCTAATTTATTATCAATTTATTAAAAATATATTAAATTACTAAAATTAATTATTAAATATAATTAAATTAAATTTTTTTATATTGATAAATCAATTCAATTTTTTTAATATTTTAAATTATAGGGAAAATATAATGGGTATGAAAAAGTGATGAGATAAAGTATTGGAGAATTTAGCCATTTAAATTACTAAAATTAATTATCAAATATAATTAAATTAATTTTTTTATATTGATAAATCAATTCAATTTTTTAATATTTTAAATTATAGAGAAAATATAATGGGTATGGAAAAGTGATGAGATAAATTATTGGAGAATTTAGCCATTTAAATTACTAAAATTAATTATTAAATATAATTAAATTAATTTTTTTTATATTGATAAATCAATTCAATTTATTAATATTTTAAATTATAGGGAAAATATAATGGGTATGAAAAAGTTATGAGATAAATTATTGGAGAATTTAACCATTATGAGAAATGAATTGGAGAGGTTTGAAAGTAAAGGTAAGTGAAAAATGAGATGAACAAATTAGAAAAAGAGAGAGTTATATATATATATATATATATATCTTTTTTTTCTTTTGAATAGAGGGTTGTTCAATTTTTTCTTCTATCTTAAGGTTTGAAACTTCATCCTTAAGAAAATTTATGAAAGATTTCTTGCTACTTATTAGGTTTACCTGTTTATAAATCGAAGAGGATTGAAGAAGAGAAATGTCTTTTTGCTTGATAGGAGATAAAAATTCAAAACTTATTTGTTTTCTCATTATATTGGTTGACTTAAATGTTCTAGGCATTGAAAGAGTTCAAGCTTCCCTTCCAAGCAAAAAACCCCCACAAAAAGACCCAATCCCAAAAGTTCAAGAGCCTATAATGATTGAGTCGTCTTCATCCAGTTCATCCACAAACTTCATTGATCTTTTGTTTAATTCGACACTGATTTGCCTTATGGCTTAGTTTACCACATTTATAACAAATAATTTTCTTCTTCTCAAATTTCTTATCTCCTCTTTCATTATAGTTTCGCTTCCCTCTCCTATGATTTTTAGTAAATTTTCTACTTTGCATTTGGGCTTTCTTCCTACTAGATGAAATACCCCAAATTATTTTTGGGGCTATTTCTTTTATTCAATTAAATTAATCTATATTATACCATATTATAGTATATTTTGTGAATTTGTTCAATTAATAAATTCACATAATATACATGATATGGATTAGAATAATTAAATTATTCTAACGAGTAATAATATATAAGTTGATTTAATTAGATGAAATATTTAAATACTTTTATTATTTAATTTATGAAGATAAATTAAATAATATTTATCTCACTAAGGTTTATCCTATCTCCATCTTTATTCCCTTTTCTTTTATTATTTATTTTATTTTCTTCTTTTATTTGCCATAAAATTTGCCCGTTACTTCTAAAATTTATCCTAAATTGATTCTAAATCTAATAAAATCAAAGATTTATCTTTTATCTGTAGTATAGATACACGTTTAATCCTAGGGTTCCCATATCCCAAAAATCACATCCCCCATCACGTCATCTTTCTCAGCCCCAAAACCGAGCCTTCATCGTCATCCTCCTGTTCACCCCTCCCGAGAGCCGCCTTCTCCTCTGCTCAACCTCCAGTCGCCGGCGACCTTGCCCGGAGACGCACCTCCTGCAGCGCAACCTTGCCGAAGACCACCGTCGAGCCACCGCAGCACCACCTGGCCGGGAGAAGAGCATCGCCTTCGATCCGTGTCCGACGGCCGCTGTTGCGCCGTATCGTCACCACGGCTGCCCATCGGCACCCGAGCCGCCTCCGTCAACCCCTGCTTGTGCCGCTAGCCATCGACGCCAGAGGAAGAGCCGTCGCCGAGCCATCGCCCTGCATCCGTCTCCCTCCTTCTCTGTACGTATCAAGCGGCTCAAGCAAAAGGCTTTTGATTTCTTTTATTAAAATTACAGAAACTACCCTTATTTTAATTGTATTCTCGTTTCTGGCCCTAAATTAATTACTTATTAAATTAAGCGGCCAATATTTCTGAACTTTTCCATTCTTGCCCGTTTCAGCGACATCAAGAAATCTCGAAGCACCCACGCCGGATCCCGCTTCCCGAGGAATTCATATTGGTATATAATAGTTAACTTTATAGAATTAATTCAATTTCAAATTGAGTTAAGTAAAGTTAATTTCATAAAATATCAATATTGATATTCATTTTTCCGTTGGATTCAATAGGTGCTAAGATCTCGTCTCGTTGCCATCAACCGATCAACAAAGGTTAAGGCAAGTGATTTCGTTCAATGCCCTTTGCATGTTTCGTGATTTTCTTTGGGCGTGCCTTTTTATTCTTCTGTGTCGAATGCGGCCCTGTGGCCAATTTCCTTGCCAGTTTCGATAAATTGCATATCCGTCTGCTTGATGTAATTTATCTCATTATTCATAAATTGGCATGAGTATAAATAAATGGGCAATTATTAATTTAATTATAGTGATGTGTGTATTAAATATGTTATTTGTTTATAACTCGAGATAAGTGAAAAATTGCCCATTTTCATCTTCCTAATTGCATGAATTTCTGCTCGTTTCTTTCATGCAAATTAATAGTATGAGATATTAAGATCCTTTGAAATATCCATGCTTGTCTTCTGTTGTTAATACCGTGTACATGATCACCTAGTGTAATGAAAGCGACTAAATTACGATATAATTAAATATGCGTACTTTATAGTGCGAATTGACTTTTAGTCAATGCGAGTTTTCTTTAGTTAAGACTAACTTGCAGGTTGAGGTTCGTTAAGCCTTACCCTATAAAGGTTTCATGAAACGACCCATTCCGGAATGCATTCATCGCGGGATGGTAAACTTCCATAGTGTTGTAGGTCGTAGTCCTCTTTAAGGGCCCGATCGGTATCACGTGTTATATTATTATTGTCGTTATTATTAATGTTATCATATAGTGTTTTATGTAAGGTGATCATTTCTGCGCATATTATACTTCATTGTATTCGAGTATAATTCATATATCGTATTCTTATTCGATCTCCGCGATCATCCGAGTCATGTGTCATTTTTGTTTTATTCTATTATCAGAATTCCACATTATATACTCTACATTTTCCCTTAACTATTATTATACCGTTTCAGGGTCACTGGTTATAGTTAAAGTTGAACATTTTTCTTATCGCTTGCTAGTCTTAAATGTACTAACCATCCTATTTATTGGATGGCTGGTGTCCTTCGTAATCACGAAACACCAGACCATATTCCACAGGGTTAGTGCGAGCAGTGGAGCAGGAGAGAGTTGAAGAGCGGGCTATCATTTATGAATCTTTATACTACGAGTTTTGAACCTTTGAGATTTCCACAATGCTACTTTAGTTTTAGCTATTTTGGAGTTAGCTATACTTTATGGTTTTGGTATTTTTTTTTATGTTACTATGATTGGATATTTTAAACTATAATATTTATTTGACTTCCGCCTATTTTATTTTAATTGCTTAAATTATCATCTTGTTTATGGGAGCATGATTGCATGTCCCTATAAGCCTCATGTGAATTCAAAGACATTAAAGTCTGCGGATTCACTGGCGCTGTAGCATTTCCTTGGATATAAAAGGGGGTGTTACACTAGAAGGGGCTTGTATTTTTTGCATCCCAAAAGCTTCACATAAATTTCCTAACTCTTTTCTAATCCTTCCTTTATCTCCATATTTAGCTTGTATTTTTAATTCTGAGCATAAAGTTAACCCTTCTTTCTTATAAACGCTCCAAGCTGGCCATAAGTTATCGTGGCCCAAGGTATTTCATCAGATCCTATGGATTCTTTGATTTTTGTTATTATTCTTTGAGCAAATAAAGTGGATAATCCCGAAACAAACCTTTCTTTCCAGAAGGCTTCGTTAATTGCAGTCAGATCTTTTGTAGACATATGTGAGGAAAACATCTTTGTACCATCTATAATCACTTAAAGTAGGACATCTAAGATTGATTAAGACGGACTTGCTAGATTGAAGTTCTTCTTTGAGGTTTCCCACAAAATACATACTAATAGTGTATATTAGTTGCCCCACCGCATCTTCTTCAGGGTGAATATTTCCATCTCCATCCTTTATATCTATAGTGGCTTCAAATATTGCACCCTTCTATTCATTAGTTAAGGCATTATCCCACCAATTTTTTATCTAACCTGTGAATCCTGTAACTAAGAGGGTTGCAACAGATTTATCTCTATGACCATTTGCTTTGTAAGCCATTTTGGCCATTCCCATTTCTTGTAAAGTGTTCGTTATTTCAGTTTCAGATTTTCCATCTTATACTCTACTCGTAAATAGATTTTTCGTTATAATAAGTGGATCAAAATTTTGCTCTTTCCTCATATTGAATATCAGGGGGAGTTAGCCTACGGTAATAGTTTCTAGTATCTCCTTTTGGGATTCTATTGGTAGGGATATTACCATAATGTTGCTTTCCTGTTTTCCTTCTTCTGAGTTTGTTGATTTCTATATGGTTGTTTTCAAAAGCATTTTCAAGATCCTTAATCCGTGAAGAATCAGATTCAGTATCACTAGTAGAATATTGGGATTGTTCTTCATATTTTCTTTGACAGTGGTCAAGGCAATTTACATTGCTACCGCTTGGTTGGGATTGAATAGATTTTAGACGCTCTGTTATCTTATCAACCAAATCTGGTGGATTAAAAGTGATGGATTGAACCATTTTTCTAGGAAGGCTTTGAAAATGAGGTCTCGAGATATCTCTAGGGAATCTTGGTGGATCTATAGAGGAATCAATTTTTGTATGGATAAGATCAACTTGTTCTGCTATAGTGTGAAGAATTTGATTGGAATAATTATTTTGATAATAAACCTTCTTAATGTCCTCAACAATAGCACGAGTACCTTCAGCCATGTTTCTACCTCTTTTAAATGGCTCAGCCGTGATCTCTCCTGCTGACGTTGTAATTTTTATACTAGATAGAGGAGGGTGGACAGAATGGGTTACTCCTGATGGGATGGTGTTCCAAGATTTGGTAATCCTAGTTTGGACTTCAATGGATGGTAAGGAGAATGGATCTTGGATATCTAAGTTTGACAGAAATATTTTGAACCATGTGAAAAAAGGTATATTGGTTTTTAATCGTTCCATATCGGAATACCAATTTTCCCTTATCTTATCACGACAAGATTTATCTATCTTCATAAACCACTCTTTTTTTTTTTCTGGCTATTATGAGGCGATTCAAAATTTCTACGAAGATAATCCTTGTCTATCTTGAAAGAATATTCTAATGAGATCATATTTATTGAGGAATATCTTTGCATATCACTTTGTGTTGGAGAAGCAGGAGTAGAAATATGCTCATTATTATCCGGACATGTCGTAGGTAGAGGACTTTGGTAATCTACCACAATATTGGGATCATGTATTGCATGAGGAACTCTATAGGGGGCTCAGAAACAGAACTTCTTGCTGGGAAGACATTTGGAATATGAAGAATATGAGGGGTAAAATCTCTACTCGAATTAAACCTTAGGAGAATCCTGCCATCAGGTTCTTCTATGATTTGAGAAATTTCTCTCCTATCAAAATCTCTAGGAGGATTTTGCTTTGGAGCTCTAAGGTGTCTGGAACAGTGATCTTGTTCCACTTTATGGTTTTAGGTGTAAAAAAACAAGATTTTTCAGCATCAAGTTGAAGAAGAATTGTTTCTCCACGAGGAATAGAAGGAACAATGCACTTCGGATCAGAAAGAGAAGTCATGACCCTATAGTGGAGTCTATAGATTATTGCAAAGTTTTTTGAGAATTGTTTGAAAGAGTCATTTAACATTTTGACATCTAAGATAAGAGATTGAATAACTCTTGGATTTGTAACATCAACATAAAAATTTGGAGAGCAATTAAAATAAATAGGACCATTGCAAATATTTGATTGAATAATAACAAGTATAGAATCCTTATAACCTTTTCATCTATCATCCCTTAAAGCAATAAAAACAGGAGAATCTATTCCTTTTCGAGATAATGGTTTTATTTCAACTTGAACTAAACCAAAGTGAATATATCTATATCCTTTTGTTAAATATTTTCTTAAAGAAAGTGCAGATAGTAATTGCAAAGTGTGTTGCTCTTGTTCAATACTTATTGTCTCTTTATGAGTTTTTATGCTAAAAGCAGTTTTGAAGTCTAAAGCTCCAATTCTATAAATAGACTCAATGTTTTCTGCAGGTATAGTCCAATTAGGTAAATCACTATTATCATGTACAAAATGCATCTCATTACTATGAACTATATGAGAATTAACTACTAGAGCCTCGAAATAACATCCTTCTTAAATTTAACGCCATAATATCATATATTATCATGCATAATTTAAATTAATAAGACATAATTCATACATATCGAACGGGACCATCTACTGGGACCACCCATAAACTCAACTTATATGGGCTGACCAAGCGTCTTTACGACTGACCAAGCGCTCTTTATGTACTAATTATGAATTAATTAAAATAAATAAGACACAATAATTAATGATAATTATAACTTCAATAATTTTCGAAGAATATTATCTCAATGGCTCTGATACCAATTATACCCAGGATAATGATATGAGTAATGATAATGTATGAATATTGATAATGACAATTATCATAAAGATCTGATTATGATATTGTATTGATAATGTAATAATTAAAACAAGAAAACAATAAAATAATGTAAAGAATATTTTCCAAAAGTACTTACTTTTATTGGATTTGTTGTAGTAAAAGTACACTTAAGAAATCTTGCAAATAGGAAATTACAACGAAATTATTGAGGGAATTTCTAAAGAGCTTTTCATGCTTTTGAGCTTTGAGTATAATTGAAGATGCCACTTCCGTAAGGGGTGAAGGGTTTTTTATAGTAGAGTTGGCACTACAATGGCTTGCAATCTTGTGGTTCTCCTTAATTTCTTCTTCTTCATCATAGATTTGTTGAAGTCTTCTCTTGCATGATGAATGTCTTGATTTCTTGCTTTGAATGATGGTGTCTTCCATGATGTGCTTTGTCTTAAAATGAGGTCTTGTATGAGGTGATGGACTATACCACCGTACATAATAGATGCCACATAATATCATTTTTTTAAAAAAAATAATAAAAATTACAATAACATTACAACTCAAATGGATAATTAGAATCATCATCGAGGTTTGCACTCTGCGACTTTCTTGTTTGGCTTCTTTTTCGGTTTCATCATACCAATTAAAGCAAGAAAATTAACTTTTTATTGGTCTTAGCTTTAATTGGAGAATATAACCATTGTGAGGAGTGAGAAATGAATTGGAGAGACTTGAAAATATTAGAAAAAGAGAGAAAGTTTAGGTATCCCAACAATTGGAGATGCTTTTATATATATATATACTAGTTTTATTACTCGCCCGTTGCGCGATTTGTTAATAAATTTTATTATATAAACCATCTTTTAATTAATATAAATTACTACACCATATAAAGTAAATATATAATCTTCAATATTATTAAAAAATGGTTAAAATATATTTTTATCTTGAGTCTAGATTTTATACTGTTTAATAAAAAAAATATTAAATGATAAAAAACTTACGTATTAAATCCAAAAGAAAGGAACATAGCATAAATTTCATATGTAAATTCAATCCATTTTTTATTTATAAAAAAATAAATATAAATATTGATAATAACTTTCAATTGATATAATATTGGAATTATTATTTGATCTAAAAAGATAATTTTTCTAACTAATTAAGATATAAGTTTGAATATTTATAAGAGTAAGTGAGACCATTAATTGAGATGACAGAATTATATTGGTTTATTAATTGATATGGCTAAAAAAGTTAAAATTAATCATTAGTAATTTCTTAAATTGTGGATATATCCATTGTAAAATACAGTATAGAAACGTTTTTCATATCAATTAAATAATTATTTTATAAATTGAATTTAATTTACACCAAAAAAATTGAATTTAATGGTTAAAATGTATTTTGATATATCAATAGTGTATAGAAAAAAGATTTAATTTGTTCTGACCAAAATCTAACGGTGCAAAATGGATACTTTGTAGATTTGTTAAATTGTATTAATTGTCAAATTTACACCTGCAAAATCTTAACCGATACTTTTTTTACTAATTATTAATACGTTGGATTAATTCAACGTCATCTCAATTAATATATTGGATAAACAATCTGTCTATTAGGATTTGGATTGATATTATTATAATTTTTTGTCCAATATATATTATTATATTTGTTTAGTTAAATTGGATATGTTTTCAACAAAAAGTGTATTATGTGTATAATATATATTAATTGATGTGGACCAAAAATATAATACAATTTTATTTCAGAAAATGACACGTAAGCAAAAATAATCCCACTTTAATCCAAAAAATTTCGTGGACGTAAGATTGCACCAGAGCCCGTTTCAAGTCTCTGTTTTAGTATTTTATATAGATATTTATGGTAAAGATTCAATAAATAGTAGATAGATCTGACTTTTGAGAGGCTGATAAATCAACTATGACGAATCATCGGAACGGGATGCTTTTAGAGATGTTATAACGCAAACATAATCCGTATAATTGTATAACATTACCTTATGTATTTTATTTTTACAAAAAAAAGGAACATTATTATATTTAACAGAAAAAGAGTTCACAAGCACCGCTATGAAACAAAAAATACTCCGTATATTTTTACCTTAGCTAAATTGACCAAACTACCCACACTGAGTGGCAAAAATTGCATTTAGTGCCTCTAGCTCTCGGCGCCTCTCTCCGGCGGTCGCATCAAACCTTCGGAGGAAACTAGTTCATAGATTTTGCGGATCTTAACCATCAAACTCATACTAATGGTCGAGTGTTACAGTAAGGGCGTCAAATTTCACAGGAGTCTTCATAGGTACTAATTTCTAATTATCTCAAGTAACTGTGGTTTCCACTGGAGTAAAAATATTCTTCAACTTGATGAATTTTCCCGTGAATCTTGTCGTTACCTATTTCATTTTACAAAGGATGATTGATTTGGGAAATTTTCAATTCCCCCCCAAACCCTGCAAGTTTCAACATGCCTACCAGGTGTTTGTAGAAATGCCAGTGTGTTTGGGGCATTCACTGGATTATTGCTTTGGAGTGTAGAAGGGCATTAATGGAAAACGGGTGCATTAACAGCTAACGATAAAGTCAAGGCCTACTGACCTTGGTTTGTGATTCCCTCCTGTCCTGTACTCTCTCGGCGAAGCACTGATGCCTATGGAGGATGCTTTGTCGTTTTCATCCAGGCTCCTGCTGGAGGGGAGCTCCGAGGAATCTTCATCAAATCCGACCGACGCTTTGATTTTCGTCGGAGTGAGCTTGTTGCTCGGAATCGCCTGTCGCCACCTCCTCCGGGGAACCAGAGTCCCTTACACCGTCGCTTTGCTCGTAATCGGCATAGCTCTTGGATCCATAGGTCAGCACCTATTTTGATTTCCTTTTAGCATTTCAATCAATTGCTTCCCCTTTATCATCTCAGTCTCTGTTGAATGAAATTGCGCGTTTGATTCATTGCCTGAAAATCTGCTTTATCATGTTTTTTGAGAAATTTATGCTTTTATTTTAAATCCATTGCTAAGTTCTATTGGATAAGTAATTACTTCAGTTTATTTTGGGGCTTTGATGAGCCAACAAGATGCTTTAGTTAGTTACTAATTTCCTATTAATTTAAATGTCATATCAAGCGCTAAAAATACAAGATATTTAGTTCTCAGCCATCAACTTCATTTCCATCAAGAACATGGTGAGAAATTGTATTTAAATGGAAAATAACCCATTGCTGCAAATCATTTACACCTTGGCCGTGAAACCAGAAACTTGTCTTCTTATATAGACGGATCATAGAACTTGCTTGGCTTTGATTTATATGTGACTATTATCATAAGGAACTCATGTTTATGTGCTTTGACAGTTATTCTAACAATTGCTGTTTTTTATTTTATTTTTCAGAATATAGCACAAAGCATGGTCTGGGAAGGTTTGGGCATGGCATTCGGCTTTGTAAGTTCATAATCTTGTTCTCAGGAAGTATGCTTCTTCTGTTTTTATGATTGTTCATTGTTTCTGAGGAGGCTTTTTATACTTCGCAGGGGAAAACATTAATCCTGATCTTCTGTTGGCTGTATTTCTTCCTGCACTTCTGTTTGAGAGCTCATTTTCAATGGAAGTTCACCAAATAAAGGTGGTTTTCCTTGGTTTCTAGTTAGAGCCATTGCATGAGTTGTGAATTGCTTACTCTATCTGACTATCTCACATTTCCACTTTCTCGTTCATCTCACTCGTGATCACCCCCTACATCCTTTTGAACATGAAAACATTTCATTCTGAAAATCTAGGGCATTGCACCATTGGTCCTAGTCTTTGCAAGGTTTTCTTGCTGGAACCAATGATTCAAGTCATTCTTATAAAGTCCTGACTTGTTGTAACGATTACACTGTCAGTCCTGTCATTTTTCATTTGAACAAATTTTAAACATTGAATGTGTTGTATGTGGTTCTTTGAAAACACACCCGCAAATTTAATTGGTTTTGTAGTTTTTCTGAAAACTTCCCTAATTTATGGGTGGTTTTGTGGAGGAACCACATGCAAAAATGAATAAGAACTATTCACGTTTAACTAAAAACATGTTTCAATGTAGTATGCTTTCCTCTTGCTCACCTTGCATACACTTTATAACTAAGTGCCTTATTGGTGCATTGCTAGTGAAAGCATGAAATCGCTACAATGCATATAACTAAGAATGGATTAATGACTGTAATCCCTACAAACAAAATGATAAATTTTATTTTCTTAAATTTATATCTCTCAAGAAACTGTTATTTAAAGTATTTATGTTTTAGTAAAAAAATATACATTCTTGTCATGAAATTTAATTTTATGGAGGTATTCCCAGAAATTGTATTATCACATCAACCTCAAATGACCTAAGGGTCAGTAGAGACTACTTAAATGTAAGAACCCAGTTGACTTTGAACATATTTTGAATTGCAAGGAGATCAAAGAATGAAGGTGCTTTTATATTTTTTGAATTCAGTTAATGGAGACGGTTGATTGTTTGTCTTCCACTTCTTGGGATGTTATTTGTATAATGTGTGGCCAGTTGACATATTTTGTGCTTGAATTATACAACCGGGTGACTTTTCCTTGGGCAGAAATGTATGGGGCATATGCTCCTGCTTGCTGGTCCAGGTGTTCTGATATCGACCTTCTGCATTGGATCAGCTCTGAAGGTACTCATCTCTAATTTCAATATGCAGTAAATTGATTATTCTCATCTTTGTACAACAATATTTTTGTTGGACGTAATTTCTCTTCAAATGGTTCTAATAATTAAATTCTTCGATTCTTGAATTTGTCTAATTGTGTGTACCATAGCTCTCTTTTCCTTATGACTGGAGCTGGAAGACATCATTGTTGCTTGGAGGACTTCTTAGTGCTACCGACCCTGTGGCCGTTGTTGCTTTGTTGAAAGAGCTTGGTGCAAGCAAGAAACTGAACACAATAATTGAGGGAGAATCACTGATGAATGATGGGTATATATTCTATTGATTACTTACTTTGGCATGTAATGCTGCCATATAATCTCTCACGGAAACTGCTTTTCAAGTGCTTGGCTATCATGAGTACTTTACTTTAATCACATCATTCTGAAGATGCTGATTTTCTATTTTCAGGACCGCAATTGTTATCTATCAGCTATTCTATCAAATGGTCCTTGGTAAAAGCTTCACTTGGGCTTCCATTTTGACATTCTTGGTGCAAGTTTCACTAGGAGCGTAAGTAAATGTTTGTTCACATGATAGTTTTAGAGTTGAATGATAGATCTTATTAACAAAAGCTTTTCTTCTTTTTTCAGTGTAGGGATAGGCATAGCATTTGGGATGGCATCAGTGCTCTGGATAGGATTTATATTCAATGACACAGTGATTGAGATCACCTTGACACTTGCCGTCAGCTATATTGCTTATTTCACTGTATGCTACTTCCTTGCAAGTAATTATGCTTAAAATTTGTTAATTCTTCTATTCACCTTTTGTGATTTGAGTTCTATACAATATTGAAAATCATGCTCACGTATTTTGTTTCATGAATTTGTTACCAAACTACTCAACTATTGTTGTAGCGACGAGGGATGGAGATGGGAAAGCGAAAGGTTTGGGTTTGTAACTTAAAAAATGCAGGCGATGTTAAACATCAATTATCCAAGGAAAAGATGACTTTGATTAAAAACACTAATGAAATCTGCAAGTTCCATACTAGATAAGAACTTGAGCAATTCGTCATTTTTATTCCTTGATCGCATTTGACCTACTGACTGTCTTTCACAAGAGAAAATAATAACACTATTCACTAGAGATACCAAATACAGCTTCCCATGTGAGGTGGCTTGCAATAATACTTCTTTTTGGCTAGCTTATATGTCAATAACAAGAGAAAATATTAACAACATAAAACATAGATGAGAGAAAAGAGAAGAGAGAAGGGAAAGAGAGAGGGTAAAAGAACAAAAGCATATCTCCTTTTTCTTTTTACTTTTCTTTCTCTTCCTCTCTCTTTTTTTATTGTATTCTTTTTGCTTTTTCCAGCCCTTGCTAGCTAAACATAGATTCTAGAAATTCAAATTTGAAAGCAGTTGAAAATGCAGAAAATGAGAAAGCTATTTGACTTATGAAGGGAAAATACTATGTAATTGAACTTGAACTCGAAGCCTGTATAAATAATTTTAGTTGTGAACTTTATGATAGTAATTGTCATTTCATTTTTAACTTGCCTAAATTGTATTTCCTTTATAAATGTAGGCTCAAGAAAGTGCTAATGTATCTGGTGTATTGGCAGTGATGACTTTGGGAATGTAAGATGTGTTATATCTGTTAAATGTCATTATTACATGAAAACATGTTTTGTCTTAATCCTTAGTTTGTTGATAGGTTTTATGCAGCGGCTGCTAGGACAGCTTTCAAAGGTGACGGTCAACGAAGTTTGCATCACTTTTGGTAAGTACTGTTCCCATAGGAGGAACTTGGTTGTTTTTTTTTCAAGTAGTCAACGATTCTTAGATGAAAATGTATGAGTGTATGACAAACCAGATCTTTAGAGATTTCCATAGTCACAATTTGCTTAATATATTGGAATATCTTACCACAGTAGCTTATGATAAGCAAATGCATTCACCTTTTTGTCATTTCTATGTGTTTGATCTATTCAACTTGCATTTTTTTTCACTCAAGGTTTTCCTTAGATTTGTAATGGTAGATTGTTGCATGGACTTGAAAAGGTTGATTGGTATTTTGTAATATTCTTTATTACATGTTCACTTTATATAATTTTATTCCATAATTGTACTGTCTTAGTTCAGATCTCTCCCACAATATACTTTATAATATCTTTGTTATTATGCTGATGTGTCGGTTTATGCAGGACTTGTTTCATTATTTTTGCAAAATGATGCATTTATTTATATGGGCATGGGAATAGAGATTGAGGTTGGAGTTATTTTAGCTAAAAATTTAAGATGATAGCTTAGTATTTGCATGTATAGAAATTGGGCAGAGTGAAGCAACATGAAAATGCTTCTCACTGTTAGTAAAACTTACAGCGGAAACATATCTTGGGAGGATCTTGAGGAAGAACAAAGAGAAGTTTACGATCTTCTTCATATTGTCTTATCATATTATTCAAGAATAAAACAACTATTTAAAGACAAGAGATGACCTTTGAAGCTTACAAGAGAAGCTACAAAGTCTGAAAATTAAAGCTACAAAAGACGTAATAACTCTAGAAAAAACAACCTAGGAAATATAAACCTACAGCTAGAAAATTAAAACTAAAGCAACACATTAAATGCAACAACCAACTAACTTGTGACATAATAGTAAAACCAATTTATCCAACATTACCCCTCAAGCTGAGTTTGTAAAGCTCGAAATCCAACACTAACCCTCAAACTCAGCTTGGAAATAGCTTTTCAAATTGGCTGAACATAGATGAACATGGCTGCCACTTCTTGGAGAATGTTGTTGTAGCACGAGAATTTCATCAGCAAACATCAAGATCCTCAGCCAAGGAATAGCAATGATTCATCAAACACCAATCAAAACAAGCCAAAGTCCAAGACAATAGCACCAGCCGTTCTAGCATCAGCACCTAGTCAGACTCAGGGAACTATCAGGAACAAATCTGAAAGAGACAACCCCCAGCAGCAATGAACAGCAAACTCCAGGAACTGAATACATTCAGGAAGATTAGCTTATTTGTTAGGATCTTAGCTGCCTCTTTCTTTTCAACCCACTTCTCTGTTAGGATCTTAGCTGACCTTACTGAATTTGTAATGGACCTAATGATTAGCTTATTTTGGCTAAGCAAGAGAGGGGATTTTGGAGGCTTAATAAGGGTTGGAAGATTAAAAGTGATAGTAGTGAGCAAAAACAGGGCAACATCAGTGGTTTTAATAAGCAGAATTGGAGTTCCTTTGTTGGTGAAAATGGGAGGGGATCTCTTTTGTTGCATAAGAAGGTAAAGGTTACCCTAAGGATAGACAAGTGTTGCCCCCAGATGTTTTCCCCTACTCTGCAAATTGTACTAGACAAGTGTTGCCCCCAGATGTTTTCCCCTACTCTGCAAATTGTACCTCTACTTGTACCTCTAGTGCTTAATAAATTTAATCAAATCATAACATGTGTTCAGACTTTAGCAAGTTGTAAGATCTTTTCTTTTCTTGAAACTCCTTTCACGTGAACTCATCCCTTGTCTACATGTCTTAATATTTTTGTTACTGATGAATGGGATCTCACATTTGTATGTTTTCTCTTCGATTGTCTTCCCTTATGTTTGTTTTGCAGGGAAATGGTTGCATACATTGCAAATACACTGATATTTATTCTGAGGCAAGATTCAAAATGGAACTGTTCTTTGATTCGTTTTGATGTCTAGTGGCATGAAGATATGATGTTATATCCTACCTTCTCTGCTTTCAGCTCCCCTTGACCATCAGCAGATGAATAAGCAGGGCGCTCCACTATGTTATATTTTGTTGTTAGTACTTATTGTTTGAAGTACTTTTTAAAAAAAAAAAATTCATGCAATGGGTAATGGTCAAATTTGAACATTTATCAACTGAAACTGCTAATCCTAGGAAGAAAGCCAGTGATATACTATCAGTTCATTCTGTAACTGACTTCGACCAAATGTTCAAATGTTTAAACTGCATCTGTCATAAAGAAGATGTGATGAGATTTCTGTTTGTTGTCTTTATTGTTATTAGTATTAGAAGGTTAAAATATATTGAAAACTTAGGAAATATTTACAAGATAACAAGGTTCCATAGGGATCATTTGCTATGTAAGCTCCTAGCGTAGCCTAGTAACCTGTGAACTCTAATCCATGAGGCTCTACCATGTGGGGTGGATGGACAATGTCCAGTGTGGATCCTATCTGTTTGTTGTCTTCTGCTTTCAGGGAATGTGTGTTGGTTTGGTGATCCGCTGCTACCATATTTTTCACTTTAGCTGCATCCTTGTGATTTATTTTTTATGTCAAGTTGTCTAAATCATTTCTATTGCTATGCAGTGGCACTGTCATAGCAGAAAGAATTTTGAGCAGTGATGGCTTGTTTATACACCATGGTAAACTTTAAGAACTAATCGTATCTGGCTGTGATGGGATCTCACTTGCATACTATCTCATATTTGTTTTGTTCTCACTAAAATCAGGAGTGATGTTTCATTTTGTTTTATCTGGTACAACAAATAAAAATGATGAATACAATTCCTTTTTGTGATTAAGATGATCTGTCTTCTGCTAGAAGTAGAACTGATATCATTTGTGTAAGTGCAGTGTGCAGATTGACTTAAATGTATCATGTATGTGGAAATTGACTTATAATGGAAGTTCATATAACTTATATAAAGACCGTGGGCATTATTTTGGCTATTATTTGGAAATAGGCATGTTACATCTTTAGCAGTATATATAATCACTTGCTGTCTTTTTCCATTCTGGCTCAATAAATTTATATTTGCATTTTCCTAAGGTTATGCATGGGGCTATCTGATCCTCCTTTATATATACGTCCAAGTTTCTCGGATGATAGTTGTTGGAGTGCTATATCCATTTTTACGGCATCTTGGCTATGGCCTGGATTGGAAGGAAGCTATCATCTTGATTTGGTCAGGCCTGCGAGGAGCTGTGGCATTGGCACTTTCCCTTTCTGTCAATGTACGCTAGACATTATGCCCCTTTATGCACTTGCAGTTATTGGCATGCAATATAATTTTGGTTAGTAGTTGAATGAAAGAACATACTCAGAAAATGTAATACTCCCTCCGTCTCAAAATACATGTCTTTTTAGTCCATGTAATTTTGTCAAAAATACATGTCTTTTTAGATTTAATCATTACACTTAACCTACTTCTTACATCTAATCATTACTCTAATTTTTACATCACACCTACTCTCCTCCTTACAAATTCAAAAAAAAGAAACAAATACTCTAATACCAAAGTCTACTCATTACACTTAACCTACTTTTTACATCTAATTATTACACTTAACTTACTTCTTAATTCCCGTGTTTAGTCCTAAAAAGACATGTATTTTGAGACGGAGGGAGTATATGATAAATCCTCAATTTTCAATTCTTTTTACCTGCTGTACACTGCATTTGCATAGTAAATTTTGTTTTGACATGTGACCTGCATGTGCATGATCTATCATCATAATGTATATTTTTTCTTATCAGAAAACAGCCTTGTAATTTGGATAATTTTCATAGGAATCAGTTTCTTTTATTTTTCTCTTAAAATAGATCTTTGTTTTTGGTAGTTTCCTGTTCAGTATTTTGAGCTCTAAGTCAATGCAATGCCTCTTATCAGCTATATTATATTTCAATTTTTCAGCGTTCCAGTGGTGATACATCACCTATCAGCTCTCAAACTGGAACCCTGGTATGTTTTATTGTTGTTTGTAGATGTTGAAATTGCTCTCCTTGTTCAATTCCTTGGTGACCTAATATTTGGGAGAAGTGTATATACAATTGTTATTAATGGTGTGAGCTTACTTTGAATGCAGTTTGTTTTCTTTACGGGCGGAATTGTATTCTTAACACTTATATTCAATGGATCGACTACACAGTTTGTATTGCATCTGTTGAGGATGGATAGACTATCAACTTCAAAGGCAAGCTCTCTTTCTCTCTCTCAAAGCTCGGGTTTGTTAAAGATGGTTTTCGTGATTATATTGCATGCTAATATGATTCATTCATTCAACTGCTAACCACAGATATATTGCATGCTAATATGATTCCTAGCCATTCCAACTTTGGCAAAGGAAGGTTTGAAGTATGATTGTCTCACTAAGACAAATGTATTCAGCAAACAATAGCCAAAATAAAAAGGGTAAATTGCAACTAATATTCCAACCTTTAGGGATAGTTGCTTTCAATACCCTAACCTTGTAAAATTTCACAAAATATCCTAACATATACCATTAGTTGCAATTAACACCCTAAATAAGTTTCTTAAATTAAAAAATTACCCACATCAAACAAAAATTACAAAAAATCACCTATATTCATAAAATATTTTCAATGAATCCCTAATACATTTTTAAAAAAATGAGAGTTAAATAAATCTCTTACAATTTAACCCCACCTGTCCCACCATCCAAAAATAATTATAATATATATATATATATATATATATATATATATATATATATATATATATAACATACTCCTTTAAAATATAATATAATTACTTTAGCATCTACTCATTTAAAATTTCAATATAATCAATCAAAATAATTAATTATTTATCTAAAAAACATACATTATAATTAAAATCTAAATTTATATAAGTCTGTCTCGATACATGCCGATTTGTCTCTATATATTCCCTGTATATTATTTGATATGATATATACTGTCTTTTTGGTTAATATTATGTTATATATACTAAAACTAATACATAACATCTTATAATGTATCACACATAAATTTCATGGTATTAAAAAAATGATTCTATAAGAAATGTTTGACATAATAATTATACAAAAATACAATAAAGTAGATTTAAAAGAATAAATGGTAAAATATATGATAACCATTTGAAATAAATAATTATATAATAAAGATATATTAAAAATAATATGGTAAAAAATAATAATTTTACCATATTATTTTTAATATATCTTTATTATGTAACTATTTATTACAAATGGTTATCATATCTCATACCATTTATTTATTAAAATCTACAGTATTTTATTTTTGTAAAAGTATTATGTTTAAGATAAATAATTAATTATTTTGAGTAATTATATTAAAATATTAAATGAGTAAATGCTAAAATAATTATATTATATTTTTAAAGGAGTAGATTTTATATACCTGTTATAATTATTTTTGGATGGTGGGTTGGGTGGGCTGAAATTGTAAGAGATTTTTTTAATTTCAAATTTTAAAATATATTAGGAGTTTATTGAAAATATTTTATGAATATGGGTGATTTTTTGTAATTTTTGTATTATGTGGGTAATTTTTAAAATTTAAAAATCTCATCCAGGGTGTTAAGTGCAACTAATAGTATATGTTAGGATATTTTGTGAAATTTTACAAGGTTAGGGTATTAAAAGCAACTATCCCTAAAGGTTGGGATATTAGTTGCAATTTACCCAAATAAAAACAGTATCTCTACGCAGTTTGATAAGGAGCCCAAAGAAAAAAGTCTATGTGCCGAATCATAAGTGCAATCCGAAGCGAATTAGTCCTATTTAAAGGAAAAAATCCATGTGCTTGGGTAGGTGCAAATGAGTTTTGGGTAGGCTGTATGAAAAGTCTATATATAAATCAATTCATTAATATGAAACAACTTATTCTGAGTTCCTTATTGCTGATAGCATTAGTTATTAACTAGTTCTATAATGTAATTTGCTACCTCTGTATTCCGTGCTAGTATATTCTAATTCTTGATATTTCACATAGTTTTGAGATCTGTGCAGTTTGTGCTTGCTTATTTAGCTGTTAAGTGCTATATTTTACAGAGACGCGTTTTGGAATTCACAAAATATGAAATGTTAAACAAGGCATTGGAGGCATTTGGTGACCTTGGTGAAGATGAGGAATTGGGACCTGCTGACTGGCCTACAGTCAAGCGATATATTAAAAGCTTAGACAATGTCGAAGGAGAAAGCAGGCAGCTACATGATGTAACTGAATCTGGCAGCAGACAGGATCCATTAAGCTTGAATGATATCCGTGTTCGCCTGCTGAATGGTATTGTTCTTCTTGTCTCAGTGTTCTAGTCTGCATTTTCACTATATTGGCAAAAAACAGCATTCTCTTTCTGTACTCTCCCTGCCTCGACACTTGTATGTTGTGTGCATTCCAAAACTCTGTGCCCAATGCTGTTGTTAGTACTTCCAAATAATAGCATAAGTGTAGTTCCAGAGTGGACACTGGACTAGGTCTTTGAGACAACAAGCTGTTGGACCACAGTTGGAGCCATTTCTCTAACCTTCCTGTTTTTATCCTCGAGCTGTACCTGTTTGAGGGTGCTTATGTTGAATCTAACAGTGATGAAGTTTGTCCCAACTTTGTGGATACCTATTCTGAAATCAAAGGTATCTGATATATTTCCATATGTTTAAGCATCAAAAATATTATTGTTTAGGAAATTTTCCATTTGGGGCATTGAGGCTTGGTAGAATATCATTTAGAGATGCCACGGTTTGAGTAATTCCATATAGGTGCCTCGATATGTTAAAACGTCAATGCACCAAAGGCTGTGTTCTTTTGCAGTGATTAGGATCATTGGAAGCTGACGGGTGATGTTTTATTTAGTCCACTCTGTTTGGGCAAAAATAATTCATTAAAAAAACAAAAACAAAAGTCGAGCCATTTTTGGTCCTTTATACCCATTTCATCTACACATATAAGCAAACGCAACCAAACACATCCAAAAGCTTTTCGAAACTCTAATAAAAACGCTGCCATCAACATATGCCACTACCAAAATTCCCTCTCGAAGGCCCTCTCTTTGACTTTTTTTCCTTTTCATTTGTTTTTTGTCTGTAAGGTTTCCCTAACTGTTTGCCTTTTTCTCAGCGAGTGCAATCAATTGCTAATCATTGGAATAAATTTCAATTTATATTATCTATTGCTACTCTTTCACTTCAAGAGAACCTTCCATTTTGGCACACATGAATGCCTGAGTTTATATGCATCATTTTTCTTTGCCAACCCAGAAAATGTATGTACAAATGACTATGACCAATTTTTTTTTCCTATTCATTTCTAGCCTTTATTCTGCCAAATGATGGATAAAATAAGGATACTGCATTTTAATTCTTTGATGATTCTTACCTTCAAACCCCTAGTCCTTCACCCAAATAAATGAAAAAGATAAGAAACAGTCATACTGCAATGTCTTCACCTCAGAAATAAAGAACACCCTTCTTACTGCCACTAAAACACAGTACACAAACCTTTTTCATGGTTAACTAAATAGTAGGATTTGACGTTGCAGGTGCTTAGCATTGATTTTCATTAGCATCATACCCACATGGTACCTCATCTTTCCAAGATACATATGCATGCATATGTAGATGAAATTTCTCTTCATCAAGTTAACAGCTAGTCTCCTGCACTTTATAGATATATATGTTCTGGAATGTTGAGATTAGTAGGGTTAATTAGTTGAGCTTGCTAATGAATCAATTGTATTTAGGTGTTCAAGCTGCTTACTGGGTGATGCTTGATGAAGGAAGGATAACACAAACGACTGCAAATATTTTAATGCAATCAGTTGATGAGGCACTTGACTTGGTAGCACATGAGCCATTGTGTGATTGGAAAGGTTTAAAATCTCAGGTTGATTTTCCCAGTTATTACAGGTTTCTTCAAAACAGCATTTTCCCACGTAAACTAGTAACATATTTCACTGTTGAGAGGTTGGAATCTGCATGTTACATATGTGCTGCGTTCCTCAGGGCTCATCGAAATGCACGGAGGCAACTACATGAATTCATTGGTAACTCCCTTGTAACTTTTAGACATTAGAATCAATTTGCAGGTCTTTCTATTTAAGCTGAAATGGAGATGCACATATTTACACATATTCATGCAAATGAATATTTAGGTTGTCCTGAATTTCTAAGGGTTTTTTTTATTCTCACATTTAGTTTTTCTCTTGTTTTCTGTTAATGTTAACCCATTTTGTTGCTTTTCTTTCTCTGGGTTTAGGTTTCTGTATACTCGTATACAACTGTAAAAGCATCAGTGTATGCAGTGATAATTTCATGTTTTTTCGTCTGTATTCTTGTTAGTTACATTTGTTTTTATTGATGAATAACCGTACTAGTTGTTGGACACAATAGGACGTCCATGCTTATTAACTGGCTTAAATTGTGACTTGGTACTATTGTGTTGGCGGGTGGCTGCAATTGGGCTTTTCAGGGCCTCAGGCTTCAGTACTATCTTCAACCTCTGTTCAGTGTTATTTTTCTAAGATGTATATCAATATTGAACAACTGTTTATGCAGGAGAAAGTGAAATTACTGAAATTGCTGAGATTGTCAGCAATGAAAGTGAGGCGGAAGGGGATGAAGCTAAAAAATTCTTGGAAGATGTTCGGACGAGTTTCCCTCAGGTCACGCTCTGTTCTAATACTGGTGCATACCTGCACTTATTTGACTGACATATAAAAAATGCGAGGATCTCTTAACGTTCTCAATCTATTCAGGTTTTACGTGTTGTCAAGACAAGGCAAGTAACGCATGCTGTGTTGAAACATTTAATTGATTATGTCGAAAACCTTGAGAAGGTGGGCCTGCTTGAAGAGAAAGAAATGCTTCATCTTCATGATGCTGTTGAGGTAAATTTTGAAGAATGTTTTAGTCAATTGCAACTTGAAGATTTTATTCCTTCTGTCATCTGAGGGATTCTTTCCTGCCGTGCAGAAAGACTTGAAGAGACTTGTACGCAACCCTCCCCTAGTGAAGGTTCCTAAGATAGCAGATATGATATCTGTTCATCCATTATTGGGAGCCCTTCCTGCGACATCTCGTGATTTGCTCATTGATTCTACCAAAGAAGTAATGAAACCATCTGGCATGACATTATACAAGGAGGGATCAAAGGCAAATGGAATCTGGCTCATCTCAAGTGGTGTGGTGAAGGTAATTTCTAATTATTAAATTGCTTCTTTTTTTTCCTGAAATTTGAAACTGCTTTGTTAGTATTTAGTGCCCATAGTAGCCTCTACAATAAGGTGAATATAGTTTTCGTCTAGAAACACAGGATTTAACAACGAAAAAGAAAACACAATGGTTTATTGGCTAAAAACCCCTGTTGTAAAACAACCTTTATGTGTTAAAAAACACCACCTGTATAGGATTTTCTGACACTGGACTACTGCTTTTGTAATTCAACAGTTTCAGCCATGTTACAACTTCAATTGGGTCAATGGCCTAGGAACCAAACTTAGTCCTAATGTTATTATTTGAAGCATCATCCTGACCCCACTTGCAAATATATAGCAATGTCCCAGTAAAGTCGGTATATGTGCCCTCTCAACCACATACACCTTGGTTCCATGTTGAGGAACTTCCTTAGCTGTTCCATCATATCCACAAAATTGGCCTCTACAAGCTCAAAGCCAATGATCTAATAGTTTGAACACCCCAAGCATCCTCATCGCTCACTCCCTGTCGAGACCCTCCTCGTCATGAAGTCCCTTGGTTGCCTTTACTGAACTTGAGATCGCACTTCCATCTACCCTTGCAACAGCCCAGCTAGTGCTTTATGAGCTCACTGTGCCTGCACACATCATACGTGGTTTGTCCGGGTCAAGACATCATATTGTCTTTGTCAATCATCAAAACCAAAATCAATATGCTTGTTAGATACCATATTTATTACATTTTCAAGTCATCAACAGAAACTTTGATTGCAGTGGGCAAGCAAGGTCATAAAAAGCAGGCATGCTCTTCATCCAACATTTACTCATGGTAGTACTTTAGGCTTGTATGAAGTCCTCATTGGAAAGCCTTACATCACGGATGTGATCTCAGATTCAGTGGTGTTTTGCTTCTTTATTGAGGCTGACAAGATACTCTCGGTGCTCAGATCAGATCCTTCAGTGGAAGATTTCATTTGGAAGGTCAGTTCATATATATGTCATTCTTTTCTTGAAGTACACTGATCTTTATAGTCTGATTCTATTGGCATATACTTCAAAGAAATGGAAACTTAACTCAGTAAGTTGGACCTTTTGAGTTATCAGCATAGTAATTCATAGTTCATGATCTGAAGCCTATAAACACAATGGAAACATCACTTAAGGCAAGTATGAGACATGATATGACAACAAATTTGTTTTTCCTTTATTCTTTAGCTCAAAGGAGGGCTAATATTAGTAAATCAGCACATAACAACAAGGAGTCGTATATCCCAATAACTGGCAGTAAATTGCGTTGAATAGTTGCATTCTTATTTTGTCACATAAACTTAAAATTAGTTGACGTAATTTGTTGTGTCATTGCCGATCCCATCTAGGACACTCTTAACAGGGCTGTGTGGGCTAAGATTGTCCCATTATTTTTTTGTATGAAGTAAATGCTTGACATGAAAAGACTGAGGGGTTGTCTCGTGTTTTATACAGTATTTGTTTTTCATTGACTTGTTGTCTTAGTTTAATGAGTACATTGACTTCATTTTCATGCTAAACGAAATGGTTTTTTGTCGGTGTCTGGATATTTATGAGCAATGGAAGATTCACATGATATTAGTTGCAGGATGAAATTTTTTTTTAATGATCTCTTTTTTTGAATCTTGTGCAGGAAAGTGTAATCGTTCTTTCCAAGATCTTGTTTCCTCGTGTATTTGAAAAGATGGCAATGCAGGATTTGAGGCTACTAATTGCAGAAAGGTCAAGAATCACTACATATATTAGGGGAGAAACTATAGAAGTACCACATCATTCAATTGGCTTTCTGCTAGAAGGGTTCATCAAAAGCCATACTTCTGATGGGCTATTGATCACATCACCAGCTGCACTATGTCCTACTGATGGGGCTTCGAGTTTCTCAGCCGAAGGGGCAGGTAACGTTTCATTCTTATTCTTTGTTCCTACATCTCTCACAATTTTCCCATTCGTTTATGGTGTAGGCATCCGCTAAGTTATGTTGTTGTGATGATGAGAAGAAGGCAGTTTAGGAAGGGAAAAAAAGGATAGGAAGAATACAAAATTTGGGTAGTAAACCTTTGTGTTTGTCGTTGCATGTTTTGTAGGAACTAAATCAGCCAGTTTCTGCTATCATGGGTCACTGTTCCATGTTGAGACAAGAACTAGAGTGATCATGCTTGATATGTCAGTGCTGGAAACCGAGGCTCTTCAGAGAAGGTCATCCTCAATATTATTACACCATTTGGATCGTTCTAGCGACTCTTTAATCAGAGATCGTGGCGGTCTTATGAGCTGGCCTGAGCACTATAACCAGGCAGCAAAATTCACAAATGAACAAATGAACTTGTCAGCCCAAGCAATGCAGTTGAGCATCTTTGGTAGCATGGTAATGTTTGCTACTTTCTCTCTCCAATGGAAACGATTTCGTCCTCTCATCAGAAATTCATGCCCCCTTCAATTATATATAGGATGAAATACATATTTCTTCGATGATGAAAGGGATCGGAAAACTTTAGACGTTCCTTATTTGAATATTTTGTTCTTCTTTTCTCAATTTTTAAAGGTTACTAAGCCCCCATTGCGTTCAAGGAGTCTCCAAGGGATCATCCATCCGATGCCATCACATAGCCTTTCCTTTCCAGGAGTAACATCAGTTCTTGGACGGCCTCTGCTCTCTGTCAGATCCGAAGGATCCACCATGCCCAAAAGACCAACAGAAGAGCAAGGACCGCATGCAGGACAACCATCACATAGTGCAGCGCCAAATGTGGTCATGGATGACTCCAGCGATGAGTCAGGTACCGAGGATGTCATTGTACGGATTGACTCGCCAAGTGGACTCTCCTTTCACCATGGCTCATGAAGATGCACCAAATTTCGTCTTGGATCCAAATTTATTTACCTCGTTCGAGCTTGCTGTTGCATTGTAATGTTGGCTACTGGTTGAGGTACATTGAGTTGTTTTCTTTAAGAGCTACGGGTTTGCTACTCGCACAGTGTAAAGCTTACTGGCTGTGCTTGTGTATAGTTCGTCTTCTCCTACTCCATCACACAACCACTTGCAGAGCGTGGATGAGTATTTGATGATGCAATTTGCAGGCATCCACAGCAATATCTTCATTCTATAAGTTTGTCAATCTTTCTTTCTTGTGGCATAAAATAAACCAAAAAGAAATAAGCTGTCATTAATTGCATAAGCTAAAAAAAAATGTCATAAAATCCTGTTGCTGTTATAAATTAAACCTTCATTCATACAAAAAAGTTGCAGTTATAAAATATTCAGCTGTAAGGGGGAAACTAAGAGGTTGACACTCAGGCTCAGCTATGGCATTTTGCACGCTTCAAAAAACGTTTCTGCAGATTAAAACGTACCTTAACTCAGAAGTTTCAATAACACCCATCCATGCTGGTGCTAGACATGTACATACCACTGAAACCTCCCTCCGGTAACCTTGAGAGCTTTTTCTCGATCTCGGACGTCGAATGCGACTATATAAGGCTTCAAGTAGCCTGGTGCCCCTGGTGGAAGATCAGGCAGCTCGTCCCTGTGCCTGTCATTATCAATATCACACCTTGTCTAATCCCCCACGCACTTTGTGGCTGTAATCACAAGGGAATCCGATCAACTTCATCGTGTAGACAATGTGCCCCATGGGTAGCACTCCATCAACGAACGGGCTATAGTCTTCATTGAATATGACATTGACTACACCCTTGAGTCGAGCTTTTTCGAGCCGAGCCCAAGCTGAGCTTGGTAGCAGGATTGCACAACATAATTCACAACTACCGATACAGGAGGAGGGATTATTGGCGAGGAGGAGTAGGCCTTTGGGATCGGAGGGAATCCCGAAGGCAGACCTAGTCTCCCATGGGAGGACGTGGCCATATTTCCTAAGCATGGGTTGTAGGAAGAAGCTGTTGTCTTGGCCTTGCGCATTGCTTCCTACCAAATAAAGCGCAGCTGGGGTCTGTCTAAATGTGCACAGGGAGGACTGGAGGAGGATGACTGTATTTTGAGTATTTGATGGAAGACTCGGTGGCAGGATACCAATTTTGCATGGTGATAGGGATTGATAAGGAAAGGAAGTGCAAGAGCACAGTCAGATTGAAATCACATTTACAAGGATTAAGAAATCACTACAAAATCCATCTAGAATTGCAACAAAGCCCAAAATTCAAAATCAAATGCACCCTTCCTAGGGTTTACATTCGGGTTCTTGTCAAAATCCTCACTTCCAACGTAAGGGAACTTCACGTGCCCCGTAACAACAATAGAGTGACAAATAAGGTTGTTCATCTTTTATCACTCTGCTCATGGACAGGAAATTATAAATGATCTAAGTCTTCACGACTTCATTTGCAAGGATGCTATCAGCATAGATGGAGGGGGTGGAAGAGGGAGCATACACCTCTCCTTTCATCCGACGAATTACTTATACTTGTTATACTTGTTCTACTCATCGTTAGCTTCATTTGCAAGGATGCTATCAGCATAGATGGAGGGGGGTGAAGGTTTGAAAATTAAATACAAATTAATTATTTGAAATGTCTTTTAATAAATTATAGTGCTTTTATATTTTACTTAACTTGATATTTTAAGAACATAATTCAACCCAAAAGCTTTGAAACAAGAGGTTATATTACTAATTTCAACCATTAGATAAAAAATTATGCAAAATATATTTTTTTTATCTTGTTACATGCTATTGTATGCTAAGAGAGCAACAAATTACATATTGAATCGTTAGGTTTCAAACGGTGTCTTTTTCGAGAAAAATAATGTCGTTATAGACTAAAACAACATCGTTTTATTCGTTTAAAGATAAAATATACAACAATTAATGTTACAATTTTGAACTAAAATGTTGTCGTTTTGAACTAAAACACTGACATTTTGAGCAAAAAATATCATTGTTTTAAACTAAAACATCATCATTTAAACTAAATATCATAGTTTTGATATGCTAAACTAAAGAAAAAAAACTATTGAAGAAGGTCTGAACAATTTGTACAAAATTACGCTCCCCTCCCCTTCAAAAAGTTTCTGGCTCCATCACTAGCTAGCTGTCGGATAGGGTTCCCCGTCCCAAATCCTTTCCTAATAAAAAAAATAATAATGAAAATAAAATAAAATACATTTGAGTTCTTGGTAGTTGGGAGGAGCCAATGTGAGACACAAGAGGTGCACAAGACTTTTTCTCGTTTTACCGAGTAAGGCCTTTTACATGATGTGTACATAATTTGATATAATTAGTTTGGTGACTTTTTTAAAATTTCATATTGTGCCCCTTCGAGGTTTTTTTATAAAAGAAAAGAAAAGAAAAGCAATTAGGATGAACTAAGCACGATCTGTAATCCACCCTAGAGCATCCTTTCAGATGAGAACCCATAGGTATGTACTCGAGTTTAGGATAATGGTTATGGCTCAAAAAAAGGCCAATTTGACCGCTAAACTGTTAACTAAGTTAGCGATTCTGTATTGGACTTAACTTTCCTATACACGTGGTGCATATGAACTGATTGAAAGCAACAAATGTCCAATAGAGAATCATAATCGTATCGTAGGTCACAAATTGGGCGAATTTGCATGATCAATTTGATTATGTTTTTAGGTGTTTCCCATTTGATTTTTTTTTCAATCATTTTCACACCCAAGAGAGTTGTTAGAATATTTAAGAGTTGACACTCTATTTGTCTCCTCCTTGTCGTTTTTAGTTGTGTTCCAACTAAGAAATTGTTGTTCCAACATTTGATTTCTAGAGTACTAAGGGCTTGTTTGGAATGTGTATATAGATATAGACTATGGGTATAGAAGGCTCAATATCTATATACCTTGTTTGGTATATTTATCTAAATTAGTATATAGATATCAATCCTATATCTCCCATATACTAATTCTAGGGTATTCTTCTCTTTTGGATATCTGACAAAATTGGGGGCTATAGGAAAAGATATACGAGCGACTGGTAGTACTTCTTCTTCTTCTCCTTCTCTATAGATCGATCTGCTCGCCCTCCACTTCGTCCTCCACTTCAATGGACTCCTTTTCTACTTGAGGTTCGGGTTTGCTCACTTCTGAAATCTTGTTTTGAAGAAATTGCAGTAGCAATTCGAGGGCATCCCTGGGATTATCATCTGTTCGAAATTGAAGAACCCTAAAATGCATTCGTTCTCCTCCTCCTGAATTTCGTCCTCCACTTCAATGGACTCCTTTTTTACTTGAGGTTCGGGTTTGCTCACTTCTGAAATCTTGTTTTGAAGAAATTGCAGTAGCAATTCGAGGGCAGCCCTGGGGTCATCATCTGTTCGAAATTGAAGAACCCTAACTGTTCGATATCTATATCTCTCTATTATACCCATCTGTTCGAAATTGAAGAACCCTAATTGTTCGATATCTATATCTCTCTATTATACCATTTCCAAACAGCAGATATATGATATAGATATCAATCCCATACTCATAGCTTGATATCTATATCTCATACCCATAGCCTATATCCTATATCTATATACCCTTTCCAAACGGGCCCTAAATACTCCACTAAATGGTCGTCATTGTGCATGTTTTTTTAGTACTAATTGTTTGTTTAAATGTTTTTATAATGAAATGTTTGTCTCTCATGTTTCTATCTCATTTGTCAATTATTTTAATTTTTTTAAATCATCAATTCCTTGGATGATATTTTTTGACGAAATTAAAATCCATAAATAGATGAAAATGAAAGAAATATTCTCTTTGGTATTTCTCTATGGTATTTACAAAGTCGCATTGCATATGACCTGTAAATCTTCATTCTTCTAATTTTTCTTTTGGTATGAATATGGTCTAACCTAATCCTAGCGCATCCTTCCGGATGAGAAGTCAAGAACCCTAAGTTCTATATCTTCCTCCAATGAGATTGTTACGAAGACCTAAATCCTTAGCTCGCAAAAGGCCATTACAAAGACCTGAAGTTTCAGCGAAAATCGTAGGCATACCAGAGCATAGGCCCCTACCAACAAAAACTATCTGAGCATCAGGGTCGCGGATGACAAACGAGGCCTTACCACATGAACTATCAAAATTCAGTTTTACCGAACTCCAAGGAGGTCGTACATAAAAACTGTTTGGTTCAAGGGATGCAATCTAGATCCCAAATATCTAGAAAATTCAACGGTTCTACCGTCTCCTATTTCTAAAAGAGTTTGTTGACGGGATAACACTCAGCATGGGTGTCGTATACAATTTCCTGATCGCTGAACCCTATCAATTGTTCAAGATTGGAAAAGAATAATGCAGAGACAGAAACAGCAAATACATATATTCTTAAACTTAGGATTAGACAAGTCTTTTTCACCTATAAATCATCGATTAATTTAAAACAAGCATGCCATCGTCACGCCATTACAACTCTGGGGAGTGGAGGAATGCAAAAGGAGAGAGTACTTCAGATATTCAAAACCTTCACATCAAAACTTTTCGGGAACAAATGGAAAGCAAACAGCATATGGAAACCACATTTAAACCTCTTCGGTTTCCAACTCTCCTTTTTGTTTCTTGGTTGCATGATGGTTGCCATCTTTCTTCAGCTTAGACTCACGGCGCTCCCTCTTCATTCCCTTGGCTATGAAAGGTAAAGCCTTCTCTCCAACCTAAATGATTGTGAATTGTCATTGTTAATGCAATTACCTCAATGATCAGACAAATAAATCAAAGGAAACCATGATTACATGGAGATCAAACTCCAGGGTCAAATAAATGAAATCAACTATGCTCACCTTCTGATCTGGCATGTAAATCTTTCCAAGCGTGCCCTCGATTGGATCACCCTTGACATTTTTCACCTGCAGAATATAGCATATTGTCATCAGTCTATATGAAGTGGGCGACCAAACAGGAGGGGGATCAACAAGAGAAATAGTCATTGCTAACCTTCTTCTTAGTGCGCTCGGGAGCAAGTTTCATGGCCTCTTTTCTCACACTTTCATTTGGAAGGCGATGCCTTCTAACAACCAAATCCATGGATGGGCCAACCTCGACCAACTCTATCTTCGGAACGATTGTGCCGGATTTTTTCATCTTTATAGCACAATGGGTGAGGAAAACCTTGTTTGGGGTGATGGCAGTACAGACATAAATACGATCCAATCCCACAAGATTGAAATTCTCCACCACCTGCAGTTGTTAAATCATACCTTCTTTACTTATGGACAACAAAAGGAACATGAAAAATGATTATAATAATAACACTGTGAAGTTGCCACCATTTTACCTCTCCTCGAAATAATTCAAGCAACACCTCCTTCAAATGTTTTAGCTCTTTAACACTCTCGAATCCTTCCCCAACGAACGCGATGAATGGCTTTGACCCCTCCTTAGGAGATACCTTTTTATCTTGAGGATACGATTTCAATGATCTAAAGTTTTCAACCCCAACCTCCACAAGATCATATACGTGGTGGTCATATGTTCGACCCATTACAAGATTGTCTGGCCGCTTTTTGGAGTGAGAACCAAACTGCATAAACCATCTCTATAGTTCAGTGCCAGCAACAAACAAAATTTACAAATTTCTGTATGAATCTCCAATGCAGAACCATAAAATCAACAGATTGGGGATACCAAAACACCAATACATATTCAGAATCCATCGAATATAAACAATATGAACGAATAAGATTGAATTACTTACCACAAATAAGCTGCAATCAGTTTTAAGTGAGAAGAACTCAAGAGAAGATTCACCACCACTTTCAAAGGGTCTAATGTTTTCATTCTTCTTGGAAAATTTCACAGCATTCCCCTTCTTAAGTTGATAAATTTCAGATAGCACTGCATTCAGAACAGCACTTGTCTTGGTACCATGAAGTATTAGGGTTTTCTTCCCATCTTCATTCTGCAAACACGCATTCATTCAAAAAGTTTCACAGAAGCAAAACCAAAACCAATTCTGATGCATGGATGAATGAATGAACAGCTCATTTAAGATCCAGAAAGGAACTAACAAGCTTTGGGGCAAGTTTATCAAGCGCTCGCTTTACTCTTGCTTTCTTCGGTGTAACGATTTTAAATTTGGCAGCCTCCCGCTCCCGTCTTCCAGGCTTTGCTTTCGTTCTCAACATTTGATACCTGCAACAGGCGAGAGGTCAGCACTTGACAAGTTCATTCAAATCAAGTAATCAAACAACAAAGGGAAAATTCGTGGCGGAAGGTGATAATTTTGGACTTTCTCCCAATTAACATATGAAATCAAATAAAAAGCGTTCACCACTGAAGTTGTATTCGTGGTACGCACTATAGTTTTCCGTTCCGCGAACACGGAACCCAATCGTTCGGAGGGAGAGAGAGGAGAACAACTTACAGAGAGAACAAGTGAAGAAGAGAAGAACGTGGAGGGACTCTCTCAGGCTTGAGAGTTGAGAGTTGAGAGTTGGTGTTGGTGGCGGCACAAAGAAGAAGATGAGAGGAGAAGGGTTTGCTATAATTAAAGATACAGGCCCAAATAAGCCCTACGACAAAGGAGGCTCTACAATACAAACCCAATATACACTCTACCATATGATACTCAATTTTGTAAAAAATCATGATTACAAACAAATTTAAAAAATTATATTTATGTTATAAATAACCAATCTTATATATCTTCTATAATTTTATCATTAAAATTTATATTTTGAAAAATATCATATTTGAAAAGATGATTATTTGACGATAATAATTTTAATATTTTTCACAACATAACTTTTCGTAATAAAATTAAACAAATACAATTTTTACCATATTTAATTTAGTCTCACATGCTCTATGCTTCTCTACTTTTTTTTTTGGGGAACAAGAGCACAAACTCTCGAAATTTCATAACATCTTGCAAAAATTACAAAGAAATAACCCGAGGCGTAGAAACACCTCTAATTTCCTTGTAAAGTAAGGATAAAACACTCTCAAGATGGTCTAAAATTAAATGAAAACCAATAGGAAAAGAAAAGGCAAACGATGCAAGGGAGTCAACGACTGAGTTCGCTTCCCTGAAGACATGGTGGAGCTGGATGTTCTAGTGTGGAGTCAGCGACCGAGTTCGCTTCCCTGAAGACATGGTGGAGCTGGATGTCTCAGTCACGCTAGAGAAAGCCTTGGCATTGCTCAACTAGGCTATAGAGGGGATGGCTCGTACAATCGAGCCTTTGACAAGAGAAAGTACTAGTAAAGAATCTGACTTGACAACGAGCTTTCGTATACCTTTATCCCACACAAGAGATAAGCCATCAAGCATAGCCCATAATTCAGCTGAAGGAACTGAACAATGCCCCATGTAGTGGGTATAAATTGTCACCCAAGTTCCATCGTGATCGCGAATGACACCAGCAGTCGTAGCAATAGCATTAGAGTTAACCGCCCCATCAGAGTTGAGTTTGAACCATCGAAGGCATGGTTTAGACCAAGAAACCCGGGCAATTGCCTTTTATATATGCCATGTCGGGTTGGCTACGAGCATTCCATGCTAGCATATATTCCTTTGTTCTGTTTGTACGTGATAAACTCTTAGCCTCCTACAAGTCTTCTAGAATGATTGAAGATACGGTCATTCCTCCAACACCAAATCCACCATAAAGAGAACGCAAAGAAAGCCATCTAGGTCGTTCCATCTGCCCTCACATGCTTCATCGTAAGGTTGGACCTTATCCATTCACCAAAGGGAGCATCATGAAAGAACCTCCCCTGAAATGGTATGCTTTTCTACCTTAAACCCTAGCCTTGATGGTTATTGAGAAGGAATCTAACTTAAGCATCAAAGTAGGGATGGCAATCTAACTTGCACCCAATGGATATCCGTTCCACCCGACCCGACAAAGTGGGTAAAAATTTAATATAATTTAGATAGTAAATGGGTGATGGGTGAGTAGGTGATTGGTTGGGTCGAATATGAGTGAAAAAATATTTCACACTCGTCACTCGACTCACACCTGTCCCACCCAACACATATTATATAGTCATATATATACATCTCATTTAATATAATCAGTGTTCTAAAAATCGCGCCTAGGCGCTAGGCGGGAGGGGGGACCTAGGAATTTTTAAGGCTAGGCGGCCCTCTAGGCGGAAATCCGCCTAGGCACCGCCTAGTCCCGCCTAGCTCGACGATTATTTAATTTTAGCGTTTGGGCATGTGATTAGTCAATTTAGGGTTTTTTTATCCCCCAAGTCGAGATATATTTGCTTTTGAGTCAAACCTATGGTTTTAAATTTTAGGAGTTTTAAAGTCGTTAATCGGACGCGTACTTTTGCATTTATTTACTTAAATTTAGTTAAGCACCGCAAATTTGGGTTTATGAGTGATAATATGGATTATTATTACATTATATGAATCATTGACATGTGTTATACGTTAAAAGATGAGGAAATAATCAAGTTTGTTCTAAGTCCGCCTAGGCGCCGCATAGGCACCTGCCTAGCCGTATAGGCGCTAGCCGGTCACCCGCCGCCTAGCAGCCGCCTTGCGCCTTTTAGAACATTGAATATAATAAATAATATTATTTTATATTGACTTTTATAGTATTTTAAATGCTTTTGTTTGTTTGATATGATTAAGTTAATTTTATGTTGGTAGTTGTTTACTTGTTGAAGTATTGATCATTGCATTAATGTTTTTTGTAAAGTTTTTTGGTGGAATTTGATGGGATGTGATTCACCCGATCCACCCGATTAACTATTGAATGATGGGTGGACATGGTGAGTGAAACTAAAAGCTGGTGATGAGTTAGATTGGGTGGGGGTTTTTGGATGGTGGATTAGGTGACGAAAGTAGGTCATCCATCCACCATTCGACCCATTGTCATCCCTATCTCAAGGAGTCCTCCAGGGGAGACAAGCCCTACCCCGACCTCATTTGTTCTTGTGTTATGTACATTATTCAGATCTAAATGTTGATCTCATTCAATAATTAAAGTGCGGAGTTTTCCCTGTACAATTGGCTCCGTCCGTGGGAAAGATGGAGGAGAATCGAAATATCTAAACTTTAGTTCCTATGGAGATGATCGAAACTTATTCGGCTTACCGTTGATGCTAGTCCGAAGAGTCACTATAAGACCCGAGGTCTTTAGAGGCATCAACCCATGTCGCATAGCCCTCTCAAGTCCGTTGTTCTCACTTGGAGCTTGAGAAGGAAGAGCTCTTGTGACATGGGTGAGGCTTGAATCACTTATAAATCACTTCTAATATCCTTATGATATCAATGTGGGATGGGGGTGTAGACTTCAAGGCTACTGCGTTGGTTGATAGGTGTAGACTTCATGGCTCAAAGCACGATCACAACAGCCTTGAAGTCTACACCTATCAACCAACACAGTAGGACCTCCTTCCTCAGCTTTCATCCCGCTCCTTCGACCTATATCGACGCAACGATCAACATGTGCTTCTCGTAGTGACTTGTGAACCCAAACATCAAGCGGTATACCTGTTCTTGAATATCGACGTCAATTCGGCAAGAACACCTCAAAATCCATCGCTTTTTCCACCGTTGTCTTAAAACATGCGAACGAATAGGATGACAGGTAAGCAAATTTGGATTGATTACAAAATCAATCCAAAGTTCTCAAAAATCGCGAACCATCTCGTACTTTTAAGATAATTGCAAAAAAGGCCTCAAATTTAAAAAGCTTATGATCTGCCCCCAAGCTCATATTTGGATCCTTATTCAACATCTAAAAGTGATATGCAAAGGTAACAAACCTAAGCTAAGTTTCCTATACCTAGTTATTTTATCTCTTTTTTTTTCTTCAAAATGGTATCTTAGGTACTTGTTGTAAATTGATTATCGAGTATCATCTACATCATGTATTCTTGTGAGATTTGTTGTGATATCTTTGACAAGGTTGATGTTACAAACATCATATATGAGACTAGTGAACTTTTCAACCGGTGTTGTAACAATTATATTTTCAAAATTGCTTCTTTGTTTGACTCTTGCCTATAGCACACTCTTGATTGATAGTTACCGAAATGCATCCTAACTGGAATTGTAGGAATTCCCACAAAAAATGTTTACTAGCTGGTTATATGTTTTCAACATACTATCTATGAATACTACACCAAATGACCTAGCTATGACTTGTGTATGGCATGCACTCTTTATTGACCAAACCATGTTAGTGTGTATGTAAATGTATTTTTGCATGTGTTGCTTTATGAATATTGGTGTTATTTCTTTAAATTGTGTTAACAACATCGGTTGTTAAAATCCACAAACAAAAAAAAATTCGAGAGAAAAGAATATCTAGATAATATTTGTATAGTATATTGGATAGAAAAAGTGGTTGATAAAACAACTCAGACAAATAAAGGAATTAAGCCAAGTGAGAAATTTTGTACTAAAGAAATCAATTAAAAAACTAAGTTCACATGGGAAGAAATGAAAATATGCCTGTAGAATTGTAGGAGAATTGGAAAAAAATTTCTTTTGAATGGTGACAAATGATTCAATCCATCGGGGTATCTACGAGGCCTCACCTCAACTCAAGACTACAAGAACAGAGATGAAAGGATTTTTTAATGGAAAAAGGCCTTTCTGGAGAGCTTATTTTATTTTGTAATCTGGATTTTTCATCTAACAAGATTATGAGATTTTGTTTTATTCCAAGGAATCAAATTCCTTAAACTTAAATAAGTGGGCATTTGCCTCATCTCGCATTCCCGATCATCAAAGGATTTTTTTTGAAAAAAATACAATAAGAAGAGTGGGCCAATGTGGGTAGTATGCACATCCAAAGGTGTGTAGAGTATGGTAGTTAGGTGCTTATCCATATGGCTTATAAAATCAACCAGGAGATGTGAATCAAAGAACCGAGGAAAGGAGTGAGAAATGACACTCGACCTAAAGTAAAAAAGCGTAGCCCTAGGCTCAGATTAGTAAACTATTATTAGAGCGGGTACCCCTTTTCCCCTTTGTTTGCACCCTCTCCTTTTCAGTCGAGCTTCACTTCGTCCAATAATGAATGAAGGAAGAGTACTCTCTTCATAAGATCATCCAACCCCTGATCTTTTTTCTCTCTCTAGTATTTCGGAGGGAAAATTCGATGTCCCAATCGGAATTACTAGGCATTTTGCTTTTTCCTTCTCTTTTTTGGAATTCCTTCTTAAACACTCTTTGATTGCGAATTTGAGTCCACCTTATTTTCGTTTTTTCTTCGGAAATGCGATGACAATAATAAACAATAAGAGAATAAGACTTCTATTTGAATTTCTATATTTTAATAAATAGTATTTGAAGTGGAAGTTGTTGTATTTTAAGTAAAAGCCGGACAAGAGCTTTTCTGTTTCCTAAAACCAAAATGAATGTTTCCAGGTTTATAATTGTCATTGCTTAGTGCATGTATATAATCATGTCAAGACATTGTTCACCTATGCCTCAGAGCTCACGTCGCTTGCACCTCTTCACGTGATATGTGTAAAACAGAGTACTTTCATATTATAGATCTTGCAAAAACTAAAGCTGAAAACATCCCTCATGATAAGTGTTGGAAAACAGTGGACTTCAATCATGTTGTTTTGTCTCATACAATGGGTAGGTCGAGTGGTCTTGGAGTGTTGATACGTTTGGGATACCCGATCCTTCGCCTGTGGGCTCAAGATCAAGAACCACGCCGTATATTTGCCCGATCTTGCAATGCTCTTCCAATATCTCCTGATTAAAAACTTAACTAAACTATTTAGAAGCTACTTAAAGAAACAGACAAAGAGTTAGAATAGTTCAATCAAAACTAATTGGAAGTTTAATTAAAGCAACCGACAAGGATTTAGAATAGGTCAATCAAAACTAATTGGAAGTTTAATTAAAGCAACCGACAAGGACTTAGAATAGTTCAACCAAACTAACAGCGGCGGCAATGGAAAGAAACGGGAGGACAGGGCGGCGCGCGGCACTAGACTCGGACACGCAGGAGTAGGTTCCTCAGGGCGTGCGAGTCCCGAGTGAGTGCGAAGGAGCTGCGATCACACTCTGGTATCGAGGATGGTAGCGAGCGCAGACATGGCGAGAGCGAGAGTGAGGTAGCGATGCCGCGGAGATGCGCAGGAGCGAGCGCAGGAGCTGCGCGAACGCAGGCTGGCGCGCGCGGAGACGACGACGCGAGCACTCGCAGGCGCGAGCGTGGACGCGGCCGTCACCAAGGGCGGCTGATCCTCTTCTTGCAACGAGTTGGGTTAGCTTGGTGTTTGTGAGTTCGGCTATGGTGATTCACGATGGGGATGGTGATGATTGTTTTGTCCGACTGTAACAAGAATGGGGAGGGAGATGGTGTTTGGATGAATGTCGAAGAACATAAGAGCCTTTGGGATTGATAATCGAGAACCCTTTAATCCTATAAAGGGGTTTCTCAATTCTAATTCAATCTAAATAATTCAAAGTACATAAGTTTAGTTAAATAGAAAACTAACATCCAATTCTAATCATGCAAGATAGAATTTAGGTTGATAAAGATAGATAAAATTAACCTAAAGATAAAAGTAAATCTAAGAAGATATAATTCTAAAACTTGGTGGACAAGACTTTATCTAGAAGAGATATAATCTTCCACATTATTAATCTAATAGCATAAAATAACATTAATTAATTAAGTGGGTAAAACAACTCCTAGGCCCAACCAAAGTTACTCGGCCAAGTTTCTAGGCCCATTCGACAAGAGCCCATGCCGAGTTCAAGGTGGGTGGTTGCGAGTTTGCATGAGCTTGGTTTGGGGACGGAAGCTTATCTCTTGTGCCGGTGGTGTAGTCTTGAGCAAAGTGACCCAGGGTGGCCTGAACCCTTGCTCCATCGTTCCTTGGTAACGGACAAGAAGAACTTTGGTTGCATCTTGAATCCTCTTGGCCCTTGCACGAGTGATCGGACCATCGAAAGGAACCTTCATGTTGTCCTCAATGTCACCAGGAGTCATCGACAATTGCACTGCATCATTCTCCTCCACTTTAGTTCGATTTGTCCTCAAATCGTCGTCAGAGTCATCGTCAGGTATGAACAAGGATAGATCAGCGACGTTGAAGGTAGAATGAACACTGTACTTATCGGTAGGGAGATCTAGCTTGTATGCATTAGGACCCATCTTCTGAACCACTCGAAATGGTCCATCTCCCCTGGGGTCCAGCTTAGATTTCCGTTGTTGCGGAAACCTTTCCTTCCTGAGATGCAGCCATACCAGATCACCAACGTTGAACTGCACATCCTTGCGATGCTTGTCCTTCGTTGCCTTGTATTACGCAGTCTTTCTTTCCAGCTGCGCCTTGGTACGCTCATGCAAGCGCTTGATGAAGTCCACTTGCTTAGCTGCATCCATGCTCTCCTTCTCCTTGAGAGGCCGTGGCATCATGTCCACTGGGGTGAGTGGATTTCGGCCATAGACAACCTCAAATGGAGTCTGCTTGGTTGCTGAGTGCCTAGACCTGTTATAAGCAAACTCAACAAATGGTAGGCAGTCTTCCCACCTCCGGAGGTTAGTTCGCAACATAAATCTAAGGAGAGCCCCAAGAGTTCTATTTGTAACCTCAGTTTGGCCATCAGTTTGGGGGTGACAAGAAGTAGAAAATAATAGTTTTGTACCCAACTTAGACCATAAAGTTTTCCAAAAACAGCTTAAGAATTTAGAGACACGATCAGAAACTATAGATAAAGGCAATCCATGTAGGCGAACAACATCTTTAAAGAATAAATGAGCAACATGAATAACATCATCAGTTTTGTGACAAGGTATGAAATGAGCCATTTTTGAGAATCTGTCTACAACAACAAAAATAGAATCATGACCCTTTGAAGTTCTAGGCAATCCTACAATGAAATCCATAGACACATCTTCCCAGGGTGCATTCGATATAGGCAAAGGTTGATATAGACCATTAGCATTAGATTTTGATTTAGCCTTAGCACATGTGACACAACTTTTGACAAATCTAAGCACATAATTAGACATTTTAGGCCAAAAGTAATGTTCCTTAAGTCCAGCTAAGGTTTTATCGAAACCTCCATGTCCCCTAGATTCATGTATTTCTTGAGTTAACAGTCGTCTAATAGAAGAAGATGGGATACAAAGCTTGCCCATCTTAAATAAATAACCATTATCAAGAAAATAAGAATCAACTTCACCCTTGGACACACATTGAGCATAAATAGTTTTAAAGAAACCATCAGAGGCATACAATTCCTTTATCAAAGCAAAACCCAAAACATGTGCATCCATATGGTTTAGGAGGACATACCTTCGTGATAGCGCGTCAGCTACCACATTATCCTTTCCCTTCTTGTGGTGAACCACATAGGAAAAGGTCTCCAGAAACTCCACCCAACGAGCAAGTCGCCTACTGAGCACTGCCTGACCTTTGAGGTACTTCAGAGCTTCATGATCCGAATGAATCACAAACTCCTTAGGCCAAAGGTAGTGCTGCCATGTCTGTAAGCATCGAACCAGGGCGAACAGTTCCTTGTCGTAGGTAGAATAGTTGAGCTCAGTGGGGCCCAACTTCTCGCTGAAATAGGCAATAGGGCGCCTATTCTGTAGCAGTACCCCATCAATGCCAGTGCCAGAAGCATCACACTCGAGCTCGAACGGTTGTGCGAAGTCAGGTAATTGCAGCACTGGAGCATGGGTGAGACGATCCTTGAGAGCATCGAATGCCCTCTGATGTGCGTCTGTCCAGTGAAACGTCACATCCTTCTTGGTCAGCTCATGTAGGGGGGCGGCAATGGTGCTGAAGTCCTTGACGAAGCGTCGATAGAAGCCAGCAAGGCCCAAGAATGAGCGGGCATGAGTGGGGGTATGCGGCTGGGCCCACTCTTGAATAGCACGAACCTTCTCCTCATCTACCTTTAAACCAGAAGCAGAAACAACAAATCCAAGGAAAATAGTAGATGCAGAAGCAAAGGAGCACTTTTTCAAATTGACGTATAGTTTTTCTTTTCGGAGACAGTCAAATACCAATTTTAAGTGACTAAGGTGATCATGCATGTTCTTGCTATAAATTAAGATATCGTCAAAATAAACAACGACAAATTTGCCTAAGTAACGTCTAAGCACATGGTTCATAAGCCTCATAAAAGTAGAAGGAGCATTTGTCAAACCAAAAGGCATTACTAACCATTCATATAAACCATACTTAGTTTTAAAAGCCGTTTTCCATTCATCTCCCTGTTTCATCCGAATTTGATGATAGCCACTTCTAAGATCAATTTTAGAGAAAATACATGCACCATACAATTCATCAAGCATATCATCTAAACGAGGAATAGGGTGACGATACTTAACCGTTATTTGGTTGATTGCCCTGCAATCAACACACATGCGCCAAGAGCCATCCTTCTTAGGAACCAAGATGACAGGCACGGCACAAGGGGAGAGGCTTTCTCGAACAAAGCCCTTATCCATCAGCTCCGTGACTTGGCGTTGCAGCTCCTTAGTTTCCTCTGGACTAGCCCTATAGGCGACACGATTAGGCAAGGCTGCGCCAGGGACGAAATCAATCTGATGTTCAATCCCACGAATAGGCGGCAATCCTTGTGGCAGATCAACTGGAAGGACATCTAAATAATCCTACAAAAGAGCAGCGATAGGTGCAGGAATATGACTCAAATCCACAGTATTAAGTAAGACTTCTTTCATGATCAAAAGGATATGAGGTCGATGAGCATTCCAGGAGACAGTCTCTTTCTGAGGTTGAGAGACCAAAGAACGTCGTTCAACAGAGCCCTGAAGTGGGGTAGGAGATGGCTGTGGTGATGCAGAAGGAGAGGGGGTAGGCGCCGAGGTGGCCGCGGGTGCGGCCTTGGAGGCCGCGGGCGCGGTTGTCTGGGCCGCATGTTGCTTCCCCTTCCGATGGGCCTCTTTTTGAGCGTCCTGTTGTTGTTTCTTGCGAACCTGTTCATGCAACACAGCTTGAGGTGACAGGGGTAGGAGAGTGACTCTCCTCCCATCAAAAGTGAAGGAATATGTATTCGCACGACCATCATGTATAACAGAACGATCATACAACCAAGGACGACCTAGCAAAATATGACTACAATCCATTCGAGCAACATCACATAAGACTTGATCATGATATGAGCCAATAGAAAATGACACTAAGCATTGTTTAGTCACCATAATATCAGATCCATCATCAGTTATACCATTTAAACCATAGTGAGTAGCCCTAGGAGTAGTAGTTAAGTGTAAAAAATCCACTACCTTTTCATTGATGAGGTTGCAGCAACTTCCACCGTCGACTATGACGCTTAAGGTAGCCTTGCTAACCACACACTTGGTGTGGAAAATGTTCTCCCTTTGATCAGCCATGGGAGCTTCCTGGATGTGTAGGACCCGACGATTGACAAGACAAAGAGTCTCTTGGAAGTCACTGGGGTCTATTTCGTCGTTAGGCTCAATCGGCTGGTCCTCCTCCACTTCACTTGAAATTACATGGTCCTCGACAGTCTCCTCCTCATAGTAATGGTCTCCTAAATCATTGAGAAGAACCTTCCTTTTCTGAGGGCATTCGCGAGAGACATGTCCAGAACCACCACAAGTGAAGCAGCGGATGTCTTTGGTGCGTTCCTTAGATGGTGCAGCAACTCTTCTAGCTTCAACCTGATAACCCTGTTGAGGTGAGTTGGAAACTCCCTTTTGCTGCATAGAAGGGTTAGTAGAAGGTCTGGATTGACTAGAAGAAGCCAAGGGAACAAACCTGCGACCTTGGGAGGCCTGATCGATCCTGGTCCTCTGCTGTTGCTGCTGTTGCTACTGTTGCTGCTCATACAAAAGATGTGCCTTATGAGATAAAATGTTAATATCCCTAATAGAATGAATAGCCAAAGGATTTTTAATAGAGATATTAAGCCCAACAAGAAATTGAGTACATAAAGCACGCTCAGTAAGATAAACATTAGCCTGATGAGCGAGTCGTTCAAGCTCGTCTCTGTATTCCATGGGTGAGCGAGCTCCTTGGCGGCAAGAGGCTAGACGCATCCTCATGGTGTCTGTGTATTCCTCAGGCACGTGGCGTTTCTTCAATAGGTAGCGAAGTTGGGGCCAAGTTTTAACAGGTTGCTTACCTTGACGACGGCGGATCTCACGAGTGCGGAACCACCAAGTGCGAGCCATACCTGTCAAATGTAATATAACAACTTCCAACTTCTCTGTTTCCTCATATCGCAGATGTTCCAAAACATAGTTAGTATAATCTTCCCAAACAAGATAAGCTTCAGGATTATTAGTACCATCAAATGTTTCCAATTTTATTTTAACATCGCGCCTTTGGATAGCCTGTGCATTATCAAATCTAGGACAACCAAAATTAGGGTTAGGTAAATCATCAAACTTAGGATCTACCTCATGGTATGCGTCCTCCTAGTGGGGCATGTCGTTCAGATCAGCATTGCTACGACTGTCGTCCCAGTTGGCCTTGACGAACAAAGGATTGGCGTGAGCCTGGTGAGGTGGTTGATACTGCTGTTGCCGTCCATATTGCTGATGCCGAGGGGGGGTATGGTCTCGGCGTACATCATTACCGTTAAAGCCAGATAACGGATCATTGTCATTCTCTCCTGCAAAAGGGTTAGGCGTAGCAGATCGCAGTTTAAAATGTAGTTGACCAGACTGATGAAACCACGCGGAAATAACAAGGAATTGGACGCGGATATAAGAGAAATGGTCCCCAAGGAGAGCCAGGATATAAGGTAGACGCAGACATAAAGTAATGACACATGTCCGCCATGCCCACCATCCACAACAATCACACGTGTCGGCCCGATGACGACACGTGTCAAAGAAAGGAGTCCTGGCCGAGCCATATAAATAGGGAAGTGAACAGAAGAAGAAAGGGGGATTGAAAAATTGTCCACGTGAAGTTGAGAGGAAAAAGAGATTCAGAAAGGGAAGAAACCTATATCTCCGCGACGAACTAAACATCTCTGCTCAATCTCCGCGGACAGGTAAGAATCCTCACGATATAAGATAAATGGATGAACTTCCAGGAAAATAGGTGGGATCATAATTAAATTCTATAAATTAGAAGTAAAAGCGCGGCCCAGGTTAAGAAGCGAATGAATATGTTCGCGAGTCAGGTAAGCCCGTGTAATGTCACCAACTTTAACTCGTGTCCGGATCCCCAGGGGCCCACCAAAAGTGGGTCCCATATGTGATTTTCTTGGGGGCGCTTCATCACTGGCGCCGTCTGTGGGAACCCACTCACCCTAAGGGGTTCAATTTTGGGTTTATGTTAAAACAACCTACGCGTGCTTTAAGTAAAAAACGTCGCCTACCCGCGGTCCCGACTAGACAGCCTTCTAATTCACCAGGGACGCGCGGACCTCTTGGAAAAACCCCCACAAAAGGGGGAAGTAAGAAGATGATTGACTAAAAGCATAAGATAACAAACGCCCTGTCAAACACTTTTACTAACAAAACTGTAAGTGGTACAGGTTGAACAGGAAATATGTATAACAACGAAGACTCGGATGAAATGAGCCAAAGCACGATACCAGAACAAGAGGCCACCAGCATGTACAATCCATCCATACTGCAATCAGGGGAACAACATGGCATGTGGGCATCACCATTCGTGACCCCTTATTTCCCGACATACGTGCCCGAATACATACCGCCTGTGTACGTGCCACATGCGATGCAACAAGAAATGCATTATTACTTCCCGCAAGTTCCCGAGCCTCAACCTTATTATCAGCCGGACCCCGCGACACAGTATTATTATCAACCGGCATCAGGGTCACAACACCAGCAACAGCCGGTAAATGAGCCGCGGCATTACCATGATTATGAGAACATATATCGAAGCCAGCCCTGGACTCGCAACCAGCCCCATGACATGCGCGGACATACAGACGCGGCGGAAACAACCAATTTTAATCTGTATGGGGACCTAGCACTGGGAGCATCAGGATATGGATTCCATCCCCTGCAACAGGACGCGCAGAGAGTCAAGGCGCGACCGAGCAAACATCGACGAGGAGAGCATTCAACAGACGTGTCGACTTCCACCAAGTCCGGCTCAACACAAATGAAAGTGGATGTCCCAGACACTCTTCCCTCCGTTTTTACTCAAGATATTTGCCGAGCACCGGTTCCCAAACGATGGAGGGATGTGAATCTCATGAAATACGATGGAACGACGGATCCAGAAGATCATATGTGCCATTTCATGACGGCAATGGGGATCAACGAATACAATGACGCCATGTTATGTCGGACATTCCCGTCGACCCTCACCAAGATCGCCTTAACCTGGTTCACCAACTTACCAAAGGGTTCGGTTAGCAGTTTCTCTGACTTGAACCAAATCTTCCAATCTCACTTCGGAAGCGCACGGTCAAGAAAGAAAACCATGCTAGATTTGAACTCAATCAAGCAGGGAGGGGATGAAACCCTGGGTCACTTCTTCGCCCGGTTCACCAGTGTGGTCGTCCAAATCCCAAATTTCAATCATGAATCCGCGACTATCATCCTCATGGGCAATCTGGCGGAGGGTGACTTCAAAACTTACCTGTTCAGAAAGAAACCCAGAAGCTATGATCAGTTAAGAGACCTGGTGTCTCGACAGATAGATGCAGAAGAAGCAGCCGCTTCAAGTTCAAGAGCCAACGGCGGACATCAAGGCTTTTTCAGCAAACTGGCAGGAAAATTCAGAAAAGATAAAGGGGCGGCGAAACCTCCCAAACAACCATCCGCGGGGCATCACCAACAGAATGATGAAGTCCACTTCAATTCAGACAGGAGAGGAGAGCATCGTTACCAAAGAAATGATCGAAGAGAAGGAGACGACCGCAACAGAAGCTATCAACCACGGAGGGAGGACTACCATGATCGAGAGAACCGACCTCGGGAACACCACCAGAATAGAAGGGACGATCGGCACCTGGTAGAGCGTCACATGTAGGGAGAGGAATATCCTTGTCATCAAAATAGAGATCCTGACCGATACAGAGAGCGTGAGGAAGCACCACAGCCGTATCGAGGGAGAGGCCGAGGACGACGATGGTGAAGAGGACGTCATAACGGACCCCCGCCCCCTCAAGGGTCAGTAAATCAGGCCCCTCGCGGGCAAGACGGAAGATTGAGGTCCGCGGTCGAGCGTATTCCGGAACCCGAAGGATGCATCGACACCCTAGCCGGAGGACCCTCTCTGTCGGGAGCTAGTAACCAGGAAAGGATAAATTATGAGCGAGAGGGAAAACAACCACCTTCCGCGGAGAGCAGACGAATTGCTCACACACCGCACGCGGAGATAGCATTCACGGCAGGAGATGTGGAAGATGTGAGGATGCCTCACTCTGATCCGCTGGTTATACATGCTCAAATAGCAACCAAGACTGTCAAAAGGGTGTTCATTGACACGGGATCATCGGTTGATATACTCGCATGGGAAGCCTTTCTACAACTCGGAGTCTCGGCAACGGCACTCAAGCCATATTCAGGAACGTTGGTCGCTTTCTCCGGAGATGAAATACCAGTTGCAGGGACCATAGAACTGACAGTAGTGCTCGGATCCGCTCCAAAACGAAGGATGGAAAACATAGTTTTTACTGTTGTGCGGGTCCCAACGGTCTACAACGCCCTACTAGGAAGAGTTTCACTCTACAAATTTCAGATGGTGGTCTCTATCTACCATTTTTTGGCCAAGTTCCCCGTAATAGGAGGAGAAGTAGGTGAGGTCCGTGGACAACAACCAGAAAGCCGAAGCTGTTATTTAACCTCCCTCAGAAAGAAAAGAGAGGTGATGCAGATTGAAGTATACGCCGCGAGCACGACTGAAAAGAGAGTAGAAGACTCGCAAAGGGAGCTCGTAGAAGAAACCAATCAAGGGAGTACTGGTACTGAAGCAGAGTTGGAGGTGAGACCCGCAGCACGAGAAATTCCAACCGTTGACGAGAGGCAGGTCCACTCCCCATTCTCCAACCCAGGAGAGAGGGTATATATGGGGCAAGCTTTAGAGCCCAAAGAGAAACAGCGGGTCCTCGACATAATTGCAAGGTCGAGGGACGTTTTCGCCTGGTCGCCGAAAGATCTACTGGGGGTCCCTCCATCCATCGCCCTGCACACACTCAGAATAAGACATGATGCTAGGCCAATTGCTCAGAAGAAGAGAAAGATGGCGCCTGAAAAAGCTCTCGCGGCGAAAGAAGAAACAGAAAAGTTACTGGACGCCGGTTTCATTGAGGAAGTAGAAGACTCCGAATGGCTCTCCAACGTGGTTCTGGTTAGAAAGTCGAATGGGAAGTGGCGTATGTGCGTCGATTTTTCGGACCTCAACAAATCGTGTCCCAAAGATAGTTACCCCCTTCCCTCAATTGACGAGTTGGTCGATGAAACTTCCGGGAACGCTGTCCTTAGTTTCTTGGACGCCTATTCAGGATATAACCAGATCCGCATGGATCCCCTCGATAAGAAGGCCACGACCTTTATTACCAATCAGGGAATTTTCTGTTACAAGGTTATGCCGTTCGGGTTAAGGAATGCAGGGGCCACGTTCCAGAGAACTGTTGACAAGATTTTTCGAGCTCAGGCCGGGAGAAACGTATCGATCTACGTAGATGATATCGTGGTGAAAAGCTTGAGAGCAGAGGATCACGCCGCTGACCTGCAGGAGACCTTCGATTCTCTGAGACGCGGAGGGTTAAACTTGAACGCGGAAAAATGTGTTTTCGGTGTTGATTCTGGAAAATTTTTGGGATTCCTGGTCAGCCAGCGAGGGATAGATGTTAACCCTGAAAAGATCACGGCAATTCAGGGGATGCAACCACCCCGAACGATCAAAGAAGTCCAAGCTCTCAACGGCGCGGTCAACTATCTCAGCCGATTCTGCTCTTGTCTCGCGGATAAATCTCTGCCTTTCTTCGCTCTGGTGAAGAAGAAAGGACCAATTCAGTGGACACCGGACTTGCAGCAGGCATTCGAAGGTTTGAAAGATTATATGACGAAGCTGCCAACCTTACACCGACCCGAAAGGCTTGAAAACCTGTACCTCTACTTAGCTGTCAGGAGTGCAACCATCAGTGCAGTACTCACCCGTGAAGAGAAGTACCCAATTTATTACATAAGCAGAGTCTTGCAAGATGCTGAGACGAGATATGAACCGATCGAGAAAATGATTCTGTGTTTAGTGTTCGCGGCGAGGAGACTACGACCTTACTTCCAGGACCACTCAGTCCAGGTCTTAACCAACCTTCCTTTGAGGCAAATTCTGCACTCCCCTTGCCTCTCAGGACGAATGACGAAGTGGGCAGTGGAATTGTCGGAGTTCGATATTGACTACAAACCGCGGAAGGCAGCGCTGGCACAAACACTGGCAGATTTCATATGTGAAACTAGCTTTGAAGAACAAGCATCGTTCGAAGAAGGGAGTTGGGTTTTGAGAGTCGACGGGGCGGTTAATCAAGCAGGAAGTGGAGCAGGAATAGCTTTGGTATCCCCTGAAGGACAGATAGCAAACTACGCTTATAAGCTTGCCTTCCAGACGACGAACAACGAAGCTGAGTATGAAGCCCTCATAGCGGGTTTGGAAATAACGCTGTCAAGGGGGGCTAGGAGTGTGATTGCATATACAGACTCTGAGGTCTTGGCGAGACAGATAGGAGGGGACTATGAAGCTAAAACAGGTTTGATGCCAGACTATCTGAGAAAAGTCCTGGCTTTACGAAAGGCTTTCTTGAATTTCAAAATAACGGCCGTCCCGAGGGAAGAAAATCAGCAGGCAGACGCTCTGGCGAGGGTTGGCGCGGCAATGCCATCCGAGGTCGGTGCGGAATTCATGTTCGAAAAGAAAGAAAGACGTGGGCTAATGAAAGAAGTTTTCTTCGTCGAAACAAATGGAGAGAACGACTGGAGAACACCCGTGGCAGAATATCTGGAAAAAGGGATCCTTCCCACAGAGAAACATGAGGCTAAGCAAATCAAGATGAGGGCAGCAAGATTCACTGTCCGCGAAGGACGGCTATACAAAAAAGGTTTCGCGCAGCCAGACCTGACATGTGTTACTACAGAGGAAGGGATGATGATTGTACGGGAACTACACTCTGGTGTATGTGCGCACCACCAAGGTTGGAGAGCACTGGCAGTTAAGATCATAAGGACAGGGTACTATTGGCCAACAATGAAGCAAGATGCTCAGGAATTTGTCAAGAAGTGTGACGCGTGCCAAAAATATGGAAATGCTATCCATCAACCCGCAGAAACTATGAAAGAAATTCATACTGCCTGCCCTTTCTCCTTGTGGGGGATGGACATTTTGGGACCATTCCCTACCGCGCCTGGCCAGCTGAAACACGTGATTGTGATCGTGGACTACTTCACCAAGTGGGTAGAGGCGGAAGCCATGGGACTCATCACGGCTGAAAAGGTAAAAAAATTCTTATGGAAGAACCTGATCTGCCGCTTCGGGGTCCCGGAATCAATCATCACCGATCACGGTCCCCAATTCGACTGCGAAACCATCCGAAGTTTTTGTAGGGATCTCAGAATCAATCTCAAATTCTCATCTGTAGCGCACCCTCAAATAAACGGACAAGCAGAGGTCACCAATCGGCAAATCCTGGAAGGCATACGGAAGAAATTAGGAAACACGGCCAAAGGGAGATGGGCAGAGCTCCTTCCTTTAGTGCTTTGGTCTCACAGAACCTCCACGAAGACGCCAACAGGGGAGACGCCCTTTTCTCTGGTCTATGGTGTTGATGCGGTTATACCGGTCGAGCGGATGATTCCGTCAGCACGTGTATCCGGTTTCAATTCACAGACCAACGAAGAAGCGCTTGAAGTGGAAATGCATCTGAGGGAGGAACGAAGAATGATGGCCGCCTTGAAAGCAGAAGAATACAAAAGACGCGCTGCAAAGTACCACGACCAGAAAGTCCGCCCTCGACAATTCCAGAAGGGAGATCTAGTTCTACGACTGATGCAGACAGGAGGGAAGCTGGATGCCAACTGGGAAGGCCCGTACGTAATAGCCGACATCATTCAAGCTGGCGCCTACAAGTTGAAGAATGAAAATGGAGAAATCCTAAACAAGACTTGGAACGCCAATTGTCTGAAAAAGTACTTTGTGTAAATCTTGGAACACTGTCCTTGGATTTAATAATCGCCCCCGCAAGTAGTTAAATAAGCGGTTAGTGGGCGTTTTCTACAAATTACTAAGAATGACCATTAACCTCGATGACGCAGGAGCTCACTCCGCGTCACTCCCTTGATCGAGACTCCTGATCTCTCAAGGTCGAGTCAACAAACGAGAAGATCAATGACGCAGGAGCTCACTCCGCGTCACTCCCTTGATCGAGACTCCTGATCTCTCAAGGTCGAGTCAACAAACGAGAAGATCAATGACGCAGGAGCTCACTCCGCGTCACTCCCTTGATCGAGACTCCTGATCTCTCAAGGTCGAGTCAACAAACGAGAAGATCGATGACGCAGGAGCTCACTCCGCGTCACTCCCTTGATCGAGACTCCTGATCTCTCAAGGTTGAGTTAACAAACGAGAAGATCAATGACGCAGGAGCTCACTCCGCGTCACTCCCTTGATCGAGACTCCTGATCTCTCAAGGTCGAGTCAACGAGCGAAAAGATCAATGACGCAGGAGCTCACTCCGCGTCACTCCCTTGATCGAGACTCCTGATCTCTCAAGGTCGAGTCAACAAGCGAAAAGATCATTGACGCAGGAGCTCACTCCGCGTCACTCCCTTGATCGAGACTCCCGATCTCTCAAGGTTGAGTTAACAAATGAGAAGATCCATGACGCAGGAGCTCACTCCGCGTCACTCCCTTGATCGAGACTCCTGATCTCTCAAGGTCGAGTCAACAAACGAGAAGATCAATGACGCAGGAGCTCACTCCGCGTCACTCCCTTGATCGAGACTCCTGATCTCTCAAGGTCGAGTCAACAAACGAGAAGATCAATGACGCAGGAGCTCACTCCGCGTCACTCCCTTGATCGAGACTCTTGATCTCTCAAGGTCGAGTCAACAAACGAGAAGATCAATGACGCAGGAGCTCACTCCGCGTCACTCCCTTGATCGAGACTCCTGATCTCTCAAGGTCGAGTCAACAAACGAGAAGATCAATGACGCAGGAGCTCACTCCGCGTCACTCCCTTGATCGAGACTCCTGATCTCTCAAGGTCGAGTCAACAAGCGAAAAGATCAATGACGCAGGAGCTCACTCCGCGTCACTCCCTTGATCGAGACTCCTAATCTCTCAAAGACAAGCTAATGGACAAAAAGATTTAGGAAACCCCGACACTCAGTCATTTTGATATTTCTCGTTTCAACACTCTTATTTATTACAGGACCTCCTTTCACTTGATAATCTAAACACACGGAAAGGAACGCCCCTCTCTCAAGGGGAACCATCATGACCCTCGTCTTCTGAAGTATTTTCCCCTGAAGGCACGTAAGTGGCCCTGAAGCGCGCGTCACCCAGATACTTGAATACGACGCCGCCTCCCACGCGAACATTCCAGGACCGGGTGAATGCTCTCCATCCTTGCGTAAGCCAGAGCGCCCCCGCTTCGTCTCTTTCAACCAAGATGCGCGTTCCCCTCCTTCCTAGCCCGTTGGTTAGGACGATTCTCTCAACACCAAAAAGACCATATTCCTCTTCAAAACGCTCAGGTAGGGGCTGGTGTTTGAATGAATAAAATGATTAATCAAAAGTAAAGACAGGAACGTTTAGTAAGGGAGTTTTTTAGAAAAGTGTTACTGTTCTTTGTAAAAAAGAAGCGTCCTGAATCAATCGAATGAAATCCCTCGAGCGACCTCCACCTGATGCCATGCTTTCCCCAAAACTGTTGTGTTTTATGTGCTTCCTTATAGAGAGTGTGCCTTGAGGAGATCCTTGATCCCCAGTCTTATAGAAAAACTGTGAACCACTGTTCACTCGCATGACCAGTTTTTTATTAATTCACGAAACCCGAGTATCCTCTCCGAAACGTCGCTTCCCAAAGTTCCTCGAGAAGAAGGAGCGATCAGTGAAAGAGAGACAGCTTTATTAATCTCCCAACTTTATTAATTTCCTTCCCGAGGAAGAAAAATCGATCAGCGAAGGAAAAAACAGCTTTATTAATTTCCTTCCCGAGAAGGGGAATCAGTTAGCATAGAAAAAACAGCTTTATCCATCCTCGGGCACATCAACCCTTGCAGACTCACTTTTTAGGTTTTGACGCCCTGACGTTTTCGAGGGTCATTATGGGTTTCTAATAGGTTAATCGCCTTGGGCGAACCCACTTTCGTTGGACCTAACTTCTTTAAACCGACGCGTCTCGGATTTGGGACTTATGAAACTAAAGAATCGATAGCACTGAAGCTCATTCCGCGTCAATCCCTCTTCTAAGACCCATGGTTGCTCAAGGGAAACTCAATAAGAGTGAGAACAATGAGCATCGAAAATTTTCCCGCGTCTCACCTCCGACCAGGATACGCGATTCTTCATAAATCAAAGTAATCGCAAGCGTGGTTTAATACCGTGATCATAGGTCTGAATACTCAGAGGAGTACGACCACAATCAAACGTTACAAAGAAAACAAACACTCTCCTTAGTCCCGTCACACACATAGAATAAGGAAAACGCAACACATGATACAACAAATTGCAAAAGAGATTTCACGCGTCCGGAAGGATAACCGGCCTTGGAGGTGACATGACCCAACCATTCTCCACACAAATGGATTCCTCGTCAAGCACACGAACGTCGAAGTAGACACCGCCACGATGGCGAAGTACCATGACAGTCCCCATTCCTAGCCCTTGCGACACAAGGAAATCACTCCAACCATTGACAAGCCAAAAGATCCCATAGTCCTTTTTGACTACTTGGATCGGAAAATCCACAGTTGAGTTCAGGGATAAAATGACTTGGGTAGGATTGACAACGCCTATCTCGTCCTCAAAGAAAGCAGGCAATGACTGGGAAACAACGAAACGAATAAAACATGAAGAAAAGAAGTAAATTTTCTCAAGGAAAAAGAAAGAGAAGAAGAACACGACTCACACGTTCCAACAGCTGCTCTTCAAAATCTAGGGCCAAATGAAAGGCCCAAGGGTTTGCATTTGATGCCTCCATTAAAAAATAAAAAAGACACTAGGGGAGAAAACGCCTTTGTCGCTCTCATATATAGCCTCACAAAGCGAAGAAAATGGAATATATTCTTGAAAGAATCTTTCAGAATCCTCGAAAAGAGAGCAAAACCGCCACAGGACTTAGGCTGACTAAAGCCGTGAGCCGAAAAGACAAGTCTGAATCATACAAAGACCAAGAAGAATCTTGGGCATAATCACTTTTTATTCACGAACGAGAGGAAATACATGCCAATGAAGCTAACCACCTCGGCTTACAAAAAAAGGAAAGGAGAAATGCGAGAAAAACCAGTCATGGATAGAAACCGTTGGTTGAAACGTTAGCAGGCTCGGAAGAAGAATAACCTACGTTCTCATCCCCATCCTCCAAACCCATGATTTGAACTTCGAAATGAGCATTCCCCTTGTGGATAAAGACCATAGAGGATCCAACCACAAGCCCGTGAGATTCAATGAAATCTCTCCATCCGCGGCAAAGCCAAAACATCCCATAATCACCCTTGAGAACACAAACCGGAAAATCGCGTAAAAGGTGGGATGAAAGGAATATTTGTTCGGGGATAACACCTGCAAATTCACCCTCGAAACGCATGGGCAAGAGCTGGAAATGAAAGAAAACAAAAGTAAAAAAAAAAACAAGGAACGAATGATGTTAAAACACGTGTTCCCAAAGAAAATTTACCAAGCGGAATGTCTGGTTAAGACGATCAATAGGCTGAAAAAAAGCCCACCTATCCGATCTAGGGGCAGCCATGAACGCAATCGGAGAATCGGGAAGGCGATTGCAAAATGATGAAAAAGAAAAAGTGGGGATACCCCCTATAAGAGCCTAAAAAAGGCAGCATGCATGACTACCATCTGGCGCAAGATTCCTCTAAAAATTAAAGAGGTGCGAGCTCGCCAACCAAGGCGACAGAGTAGTCACGAGAGTTGCAGAAGTGAATTCAACAAAACGACTCGACCTCCAGGAGTAACAGACAAAACAAAGGCCTGGCGAAGCTCAGACCTAAAACAGACACGCGGCCTGAAGAACACCACATAGAAGAAAAGGATGACGAACTGAAACACGCGGCACGTTTGATCGAATATAAGAACCCCGTGAGATCCGGCAAAGATTATCATACATGGAACAAAGAAATGGAGTTCGAAAACCCACCAAAAGCCTTTTACAGAGTTATCATTACAGAAGAACAACTTCAAACCCTACGCCTCCCACTGATGTACGTCCTCCTAGAGGAGGATGCGCATCGCTCGGTGCATCTGTGGTCTCGGTCCAACCGCGAGCATGAAGTCAAGGTCGAGGTGGACGCAGACGGAATCTATTGGTTCACCGACGGATGGTCCGGATTCGTAGAAGCTAACAGGATAAACGTTGGGGTAGCTCTGATCTTCGTGTACCAGGGGGATTCGACCTTCGAGGTATACGTTGCAAACCTTGACTGTGATTACAACGGAGTAGAGGGACGCGGATAAAGAACCACCACGAGGGCAACCAGCTTTGTGATCCCAATGCTTTTTAAAAGGTCTGTGTAAAAGAACGGAATAACGTTCTAACTAAATAAAACCTAGAAATCATATGACGCTACCTGTTACGAAATAATAAAATTGGATCTCCATGATCCAAAGTTTTAAGAGCAAGACCCTCTCTTTTATTCACGAAATAAACTCGAACAGCGGACAGATTCTCCCAATTTATAAACGGCTCAACATGAGTCGCTGGAAGAAACAGCTGGAACATAGTCCTCGATTCCAGCACATTCTAAATCACGCCGCGGACAAACTTTAAAACAAGCTTGACCTACGTAGAAGAAAGTCATCGATGACCCAACAACGAAGCCGTGTCGAGTAACGAATCTATCCCAGCCACGACGGAGGTATAAGCGACCATCCGATCCCCTTTCCACCTCAACCTGAAGATTCTTAATGGCATGAGAAGTCAAGGAAATCTTCCGCGGAGGAGGAGATCTGAACTCCTCCTTAAATTGATTAGGGAGAGGCTGTCAAAGAGAAACATAAGTCAGATAATTGGAGTTGAAGAAAAAAAGGGTGGAAAGAAACATTTTGAAAACCGAAACTACAGAAGAACCCTACGAGTGAAGAAAGATGTTCGACGCTTTCCAGAGTACAGAAAAACGCCCAAGGATTGGAAATCCCAAGCGCCATGAATCCCCATCAGAGGGAAGAACCCCGATTATAAAGGACTAAAGACGCGAATCAAGAGCATTCAAGCATGGCAGACAAGTGGCGAGAAACTTTCAACAACCGCAACACAAGTGGCTAAACCAACCAACATGATGTCTACTAAAAAAGAGTAATTATACACAAGAACATAACCTCGCGGGTAAGTCAAAAGGAAACATCGTTTGATAAAAAACGCGCAAAGATAGTTTAATCACCACAAGAGTTGATTACAAAATTGGCCGAAGACCACAAAGGACTGATAAAATCAAGAAAATTGCCCCCCTAAAAGCCTCAGGGGTCAGCAACGACGTCCACTTCTTCATCATCAGTACCTTCCTCGTCCGAGAGTTCCTCTCCTGCCATCTCTTCTGGGGTTAATCCCCAATCCGCGACCGATAAGCTCGCCTCGAACTTTTCCAAAGGAACGCCAGGGTTAGCCCGCGAGCGGACGACGCTCTGATTAATACCGGCAGACATTCCTTTACGGAAGTAACTAAAACACTTGTCCTTTAAAAGCTCCACACCCTCAGGAGATCGAAGGCATGGCTTTGCTATTGAAGAGAGGAAGGAAATACCCGCCTCGGTTTTGAACCACTCAGAAGTCAAGAACTTAAGACCTTCAGGGGATCCCAGCCATCGGAGTGCAACCTCTTGAGGAGCCTGGGACTGGAGCTTCTCCAACTCCTGCTTTATCAGGGCGCGATCTTCTTCAACAATGGAATGTTCCACTTGAAGCTCTCTGAGACGTGCCTCAAGTATCTCCAGTTCCTTCTTCATCTGTTCCGCGGATTGACGAGATTCTTCCCCTTGACGACGCAGAACATCCGAGTTCGAAAGTTCCGCGTCAAGCTTAGAGGACAATGTGGAATTCTGCTCCCTCAAAGTAGAATTCTGCTCCCTCAAAGTAGAAAGCTCCTCAATAGCGGCCTGCAACTTTTCGTGAAGTTCCACGGCCCGCTTCTTAAACTTCTCCACTAAGGAAGGGTCCCCCACGGTATTACCAAGCGTCCTCAACTTGTGACTCAACGCTTTTACCTCGGCGGCCTTCTTAGAAAGCTCCGATTCAAGGGACACCAGCCGCCTCTCTGAATCAATCTGGAAACTCCTAACCTAAAAGGAACCAAGAAAGAAGTAAAAATAGAGGAAGCAAGAATTGAATAAAAACCTAATTAAACCTACAAAGGTTCCCCCCACGAACTTACCCATTCAGCCGCGCGCTCAAATTGTAGAGAAAAGTCATCCGACTCCAAGCGCCGCACCCATGATCGTTCATTCCGCGCAAACTTTTCTGAACCGCGGAGACGAACTAAATCATCGACCCCGAAGCCGGGGATGCGAAAAGCGGGCAAAGCATCATCCCCTTGGAGAAAAAGTGCCTCCTCCTCCCCGCTACCAGAGGCACGAGACGAGCCCACAGCCTTCCTTTTCTTTTGGGGGCGAGAAGTGTCCCCACCCGAAGGGGCGGGACGTTTCTCACGGACATCTGAAGCCGCAACCTCGGCTTCCACCACAGGTTCGCTAACCCTATCCGCGTCCTCAACCGCCACTCCTTGAGGCGCAACGGGCGGGCGGGGGGCACGCTTAGCTGACTTCTTCTTCCTCACCTTTCCGCCTTCCTGAACAAAGTGGCGGTCGGCTAGGGAACTCAAATCCATCAGATCTGCGCAAAAGGAAGCAAGAGACAAGGTATGAATAACTGCTCACAGAACACGCAAATCCTTTTCAAAAAGAAGAAAAATAAGAGCGTGCGAGTGGTACGAACGAAACGTTAAAATAATTCCAAAAAATGAAAATAAAAAAGACTAAGGCAAACACCTAATCGCGGATGAGGCAGACTTAACCCTGCCATCTCGAGGCGAAGAGCCGAAACCATCGATCGCCATGGTAACTTTGGCTCATGAACGAAGGAATCTTTAAACTTATCTAAATGGGCGACCCATGGCTTCTTGACCGCGCTGAACCAACCGGGAACAGTCTTAAATTCAAGGCAAACACCAGCCTTGTCGCGAACCAAGAACCACTTATGCTTCCAGTTCGGCTTGCTAGAAAGCCTCTCGATATAACTACAGCTGGAGTTGCACTGGTAGAACCTAGAATCTTGAGGCCCTTTCTTCAAAGAAAAAATGCTAAGCATCAATTCTTTCGTGGGAAGCACGCCGATATCCTTGCAGCGCATCACAAAGCTGGCAAAAAACATCCAACAGTTTGGAACGACTTGTGCAGGGCTCAAATTGTACTCGGACAGGAAAGCTATGAACAGAGGGTGAAGAGGCAAGCGAAATCCTTGGGATAAACTCGCGGCGTAAACAACCAAGCAATCTTCGTAAGCGTCTAAACACCCTCCGCCTTCCGAAGGAAGACACAACTCCACGCCTACTGGCCATGGAAATATCCGGGCCAAAGCTTCAACACTTGGGAGATCAAGCAACGTTGCGCATCCTCGCACCTCTTGAACCGGAGAACGTCGCGGACGAACCCTCTCGGAAAAACAGGAGGGCAGGGTTGAGGGTCGCGAAGGGAGAACTCTCCCCTAAAGGAACAAGAACCCAAATCGTCAAGGGAATAAGACGGGAGGTCGAGGTCGCTGAGAACATCCTTTGAACGGACTCTTGCACACTTCTCAGCAAAGCCAATGGGGGACTCCGCATAAGGAACCCAGGACAACTCAGATTCCCGATCGCTAGTTGATGGATGTGGACTGAAAGAGACATCCGCGTCGATTGGAGCTTGAGTCTCCACATCCTTTGGATGAACGTCATCCCCCTTCGAAGAAGAAGAAGTTAAAAAAGGAGAGGAATAATAATCAGGATCAGAGCTGTTCCGTCGTCGCCTCACCTTAATTGGATCGCCAAAAGGACCCACGCGGTCTGGAGAAGAGATACTGGAAGAAGACGGGTCAGAGGAACTTCCTAAATCGGAGGATGAACTCTCGCTAGACGAAGACGAAGAATCCAACACGACCGCGGGAATATCCTCTCCTGGGTTCGAAGGAAGATCCTCTCTCCATCCTTCCTCCCTCTCGAACTCGTCCAGAACGTCCGGGTTCCCCTCAAAGTTAGCCATTCTTCAAGAAATTAGAAAGCTGATCTGAAAAGGAACCCGAACGCGGACCAAAAAGATCAAAAAACCCCAAAGAAACAAAACTAAAAAAAAAGGGGGGGAAAGATCCAAACAGATTCAAGAAAAGGAAACAAGGAGGGAAGAGAAAACTAAACTAAAGACTCTCTAACAAAGATGATAATATTTAAACAAGCGGCATGCAAGAACAGATCAAGAACCCAAGAATAGAAATTGAAGTTACCTTAGAAAATGAAGAACGAACGATCGGAAAACTCAACGGAAATGAAGAACAACCGGAAAACTCAACGGAAAGGCGAAGAACAGCCGGAAAACCAACCTGGAACACCGGAAGATGAGAAACTAAGCGAAAGCCACAAACAAACAAAAGATGTGAAGTGAAAAAAGTAAAAACGGAACGGGGTAATTTATAAGGAAATTACCGACTCTTCAGTTCCCTCCGAAATCATATGGGCCGTAGAAAACCCTTGGCGGGCCCAAAGTTACCCCTTGACCGGCCCATTAAGGCTTCTCAAAGACGTGGGACGCGGATTATCCCCTACGCAAAGAAAAAAGGGATGTATTTCCGCGAGAAAAATCGAATCGTCTTAAGCTCTCCTGGAACTCAACCCGACCCGAGGAGCTGTGATGAAACCACGCGGAAATAACAAGGAATTGGACGCGGATATAAGAGAAATGGTCCCCAAGGAGAGCCAGGATATAAGGTAGACGCGGACATAAAGTAATGACACATGTCCGCCATGCCCACCATCCACAACAATCACACGTGTCGGCCCGATGACGATACGTGTCAAAGAAAGGAGTCCTGGCCGACCCATATAAATAGGGAAGTGAACAGAAGAAGAAAGGGGGATTGAAAAATTGTCCACGTGAAGTTGAGAGGAAAAAGAGATTCAGAAAGGGAAGAAACCTATATCTCCGCGACGAACTAAACATCTCTGCTCAATCTCCGCGGACAGGTAAGAATCCTCATGATATAAGATAAATGGATGAACTTCCAGGAAAATAGGTGGGATCATAATTAAATTCTATAAATTAGAAGTAAAAGCGCGGCCCAGGTTAAGAAGCGAATGAATATGTTCGCGAGTCAGGTAAGCCCGTGTAATGTCACCAACTTTAACTCGTGTCCGGATCCCCAGGGGCCCACCAAAAGTGGGTCCCATATGTAATTTTCTTGGGGGCGCTTCATCACAGACGGGGATGGATTACCTGATGGTGGGGTATTACCTGAGGGAGGTGTATGACCTGTAGGAGGCGGCTTACCACCCGAGGGAGGTGTAGATCCAGAAGCCTCATTCCGTTTTCTTTCCTCAAGTCTCCGATCAATGGCTTGGTCGATCTGAGCCGAAAGTTCAGCACGGTCCTGGGCCTTTTCAATGGCCAAGCGATTGGCTAATTGGGCAACTTCAGTCGCAATGATGGACCGTACGTCTGCTGCAGTAAGTGGTTCAGGAGGGGTAGGGAAAGAATTTGGGTCGTTTCCGTTTGACATGTTCCTATAATATCAGAAGAGCAACAAGTAAACGGAGCAAAGACCAGAAACAAAGTAATGCAAGCCCTTTTGATCCTAAGAGTGATTCAGTTTTAGAAATCAAATAGGCGAGAAAACAAGGCACTCAATTCAAGTAATCTTCCATGGACACAGAATTTTGCAATATTGAAGATAGCAAGTAGAGATTAAATTGCAAAAGAAATCAGCCACAAGTCGGATAGCAAGGAACGCAAGTATGAACAAGCGGCTAATGTAGAAGAAAAATAATAGCTACAATGTGATGCTCGAAAATATAATAATATGTAGCAATAGATACGATGCAATCACAAGGGTAAGCAAGTGCACACACTCCGTCAACTATTATCTGACGGTTGCAACACGGTTCAGAAAAAGAGGGGTGTGACCAAGGCTCCTGTGTCGGCACAGCACAAAATCACACAAGGGGGTACTTTTGTGATGCTTAAAACCAATTAGATCATCTAACACGTAGCAAAAGGAAAGAACAAGATGCAATGAGTTACTAACTCAATCAAAGGTAAAGATGAATGCTTTTTTTTTTTTTTCAAGCTCTTGGTTTTTCTGTTTTTTTTTTTTTTGACTAAAGTGTCGCTGTATTAGGCTGTAGAGGCGACAGAACTAAGGAGAAAATAAAATAACAAAGCTACGATGATCTAAAAGTAAGCAAAAAAATAATAAAAAGGGAAATTGGCTAGAAATCTGAAAAATTAGGGTTCTTTAGTGGTGCAAGTTCATATAATGCTTTAATCCAAGAATCACATTCATAGGCATGATATGTAGCAAAAAGGAATAAAAAATATCAAAACTTGCAATCAAGAACTCAATATCTTCCAAATTATAGATCCAACAAGAAAATAACTAAAATAAAGTGCCAATTTTGAGGGTGAATAATAAAGAACTAAAATATATGCAGCGGGAATGGTGAGAAAGATGGCACGAAAATAAATCACTCAAAAAGGAATCAAGAGAGTAAAGAGCTTGCATAAACCTGAGAATCCGATACCACTTGATACGTTTAGGATACCCGATCCTTCGCCTGTGGGCTCAAGATCAAGAACCACGCCGTATATTTGCCCGATCTTGCAATGCTCTTCCAATATCTCCTGATTAAAAACTTAACTAAACTATTTAGAAGCTACTTAAAGAAACGGACAAAGAGTTAGAATAGTTCAATCAAAACTAATTGGAAGTTTAATTAAAGCAACCGACAAGGATTTAGAATAGGTCAATCAAAACTAATTGGAAGTTTAATTAAAGCAACCGACAAGGACTTAGAATAGTTCAACCAAACTAACAGCGGCGGCAATGGAAAGAAACGGGAGGACAGGGCGGCGCGCGACACTAGACTCGGACACGCAGGAGTAGGTTCCTCAGGGCGTGCGAGTCCCGAGTGAGCGCGAAGGAGCTGCGATCACACTCTGGTATCGATGATGGTAGCGAGCGCAGACACGGCGAGAGCGAGAGTGAGGTAGCGATGCCGCGGAGATGCACAGGAGCGAGCGCAGGAGCTGCACGAACGCAGGCTGGCGTGCGCGGAGACGACGACGCGAGCACTCGCAGGCGCGAGCGTGGACGCGGCCGTCACCAAGGGCGGCTGATCCTCTTCTTGCAACGAGTTGGGTTAGCTTGGTGTTTGTGAGTTCGGCTATGGTGATTCACGATGGGGATGGTGATGATTGTTTTGTCCGACTGTAACAAGAATGGTGAGGGAGATGGTGTTTGGATGAATGTCGAAGAACATAAGAGCCTTTGGGATTGATAATCGAGAACCCTTTAATCCTATAAAGGGGTTTCTCAATTCTAATTCAATCTAAATAATTCAAAGTACATAAGTTTAGTTAAATAGAAAACTAACACCCAATTCTAATCATGCAAGATAGAATTTAGGTTGGTAAAGATAGATAAAATTAACCTAAAGATAAAATTAAATCTAAGAAGATATAATTCTAAAACTTGGTGGACAAGACTTTATCTAGAAGAGATATAATCTTCCACATTATTAATCTAATAGCATAAAATAACATTAATTAATTAAGTGGGTAAAACAACTCCTAGGCCCAACCAAAGTTACTCGGCCAAGTTTCTAGGCCCATTCGACAAGAGCCCATGCCGAGTTCAAGGTGGGTGGTTGCGAGTTTGCATGAGCTTGGTTTGGGGACGGAAGCTTATCTCTTGTGCCGGTGGTGTAGTCTTGAGCAAAGTGACCCAGGGTGGTTTGAACCCTTGCTCCATCGTTCCTTGGTAACGGATAAGAAGAACTTTGGTTGCATCTTGAATCCTCTTGGCCCTTGCACGAGTGATCGGACCATCGAAAGGAACCTTCATGTTGTCCTCAATGTCACCAGGAGTCATCGACAATTGCACTGCATCAAGTGTTGTGGAACTTCTACCAACTTATCCATGAACAAATCATAATTGAGTTCCTGTCTTCGCGAGTAATAGCTATCAAGTACTCAAATGCTAATATTAATTCTTCTTTTTCGGTGCTTATTGTCTATAGACCTCCAAATGAGAGTTGTAAGGAGTTGTTCTAGGAGGACCTCTCTCATCAGATCAATTCACCTGGGCTACCATGTATTATCATGGGTGATTTTAATAAAATTCTTTACAGTGAGGACAAACTTGGGGGCAACGCACGCGCCCCACCCAAGAAGATTTTAGAGACTACTCGGTTTTATATATAAATGCTCTCTCCAAGACATACCGTTCTTAGAAAATAGATTCATGTGGCGGAAAAAAAAACCCGTCTAGTCAAGATAATATTCATGAAAATCTAGATTGTGGCTTGGTTTAGCACCAGATTATTCAATCGTTCCCCGACCATGTACATATGAAGAACCATTCTTTCATGACTTTTGACCACTGTCCTATTTCAATTGATCTATCGGATGGGACAACATGGAAAGGTCCACCATTCAAATTGGAAAGTATGTAGATGCAGCGAACTGACTTTAAGAATCTTGTCGTATAGTCTTTGTGGGCTGATGATGAGAGGGTTATCACCACAACAAATATATATATATATATATATATATATATATATATATATATATATATATATATATATATATATATATATATATATAAGGGTTCAGGTGAGAAGAATCCGGTCTGGTGAGAAGCAACTAGCACTCACGCGCTTCTCCTAAATCATTGATTTTGCTGTCGTCCTCTTCCAACTCCTTGTTTCCCTCTTGTGGCCTCTCGCGTTCGTCGTCCTTCTTCCTCCCATGGCTCCGGTTGTTGGAATCCAAAGCCTTACGCCTCCTCTCTCCTCGACCTCGGTTGTTGGAATCCACGGAGAGTGAGCGAAGAAGCAGACGCGGTGCTGGCTCTCAGTGCCGTCCTTGCACGGTTGAGTCCGGTAGCGCGCCGGGTGGAGCTAGCACTCGAAGACACCGCGATTCATAGGAGTCGCCCTTCCTGCAACTCCCCTTGTGGAACTCTGGGCACGGCGTCCCGGCATAGTGGTGCCGGCGTAGTCGCCCTTCGCCCTTCCTCCACCGGAGGTTTCGATCGTTGTCCCTTCACCATTGGCCGCTAGTTACCGCCGGTACCTCACCATGTGATGTGCTACTGGGGTTGTCGCTTGTCTCCGCGCTCGAAGTTAGTTAACACGCCGCCGCCGATGCTCTTTGCAACTCCATACGAAGAAGATGACACATTAGGATTAATTACGAGACTGGCCCAGTGTTCTCAGAAATTGCTAAATTCAGCCGGCACTAAGAAAATGGCTTCAAGTCTTGTTCTGACAATAAGATGTTCTGTTCTAGCCTCTAAATGTTCTCTTATATGGAGTTTTTTTTTTTCAATTATGTATTTAGGAGGCAAATTATATGTTGAAATTCTTAAATTCAACAGATACTTTGTTTTCGAAATTTGAATTTGTCAATTGTATAATAGGTTTACTCGAAATTACAAGTGTAAAGTCTTTATACACTGTCAAAATTTCAACTTAGATTAAAACCTTAAGCTCTTAGCTTGTTGGAATGCTCTGCTACCTCACTCAATGTTACGTTTGTTGGACCACTGCAAATAAAAAGGTTGAACCACTACGAGTACAATTGTCGAATCACTATGAGTAAAATGGTTGAATCACTATGAGTAAAATAGATGAACCACTTCATATAAACCAAGTGGTTCAGGGTTTTAAACTAAGTGGTTCAGAGCTTTTAAACCAAGTGGTCAGAGTTTTAATACGAAGTGATTCAAGGATTTATACGAAGTGGTTTAGGAGTTTTTATACCAAGTGGTTCAGAATTTTTATACCAAGTGGTTCAGAACTTTTAAACCAAGTGCTTCAGAGTTTTAATACAAATTGGTTTAGGGGTTTTATATCAAGTGGTTTAGGGTAATATTTTATATGATTTTTATCTTTCTTAAAAACTACCGTATACAGAATAATAAATAAATAATTTGAGACTATTACTAAATTGCTCATGTATAAATTATTGTCATTTACACCGGTCGAGAAACAATCAAAACAAACACAAATAACCAAATCCATTGAATATGATACAAATTAATTAATTACAGAAAACTATCAACTAGGAGATGAAGCGTGAAAAAGAACGCGCTGCACGCGCGGTTCCAAAATCTGGGTTGTGTGCAGCCCCAGCCCCAAAATTAAAAGATTGCCCTGTCGGTGCTAGGAGATGCAATCGCCTTGCCCTGAATCCTCCTCGCCAGATCCGTCACTTTAGGTTCTTGAGTGGGGCTTATGCCTTCTCCACCCAGGAGCCTCTCGACCCCAGACCTAACCTAACCCGAGGTGTATCTTTGTTAGCTTCGGCGCTGCAAATCCATTTGAAGGATGTCAGATCTTGTTTTCACCCCCCTTCTAGTGAATTTCTCTCCCTTCCGTTCCAGGATTGGGATCTTTCGACTTCAATCTTGGGGCTCTGGGAGAGCTGTGCAGCAAAATCCCCTCTTGGGTCGGGTACTAAGGGTTATAGGGTCTGCTGTTCTCCGGCCGACATGGCTAGGGCTCTTTCCCTCTGTCGTTGGTTGGGGCTCTGTCATACCACCGGATTTTGGTTTGGGTTGGGGTCCTCGGGTCTCTCTTTGAGGATTGTTTTCTGCTTCTCTCCGGCTGTGTATGAATTTCAGTGGTGGGATCTTCGGATATTGCACGCTTTCTCCTCTTCTCTTTCCTCTCTTCCCTTCTGGTTGACCTTTTTGTTGGTGTCTCCATTTTCTCACCCTGTGAAGGTTTTCATGGCTTCATCACTAACACCCTATTTGGTTTAGGGGATTTGAAGGGATTTTTAAGGAGGGAAGGGAAGGGAAAGTAAATGCTGTGTTTGGATGAACAATTTAAAGGAAGGGAAGGGATTTTAAATTTGATTAACTGCTCAATTTGGTGGGATTTCACAACCCACCAAAAGGGTGGAATTTGGGGGAAAGTGAAATTCCTCCCCTTCCCTTCACTCCCTTTCCCCTCTTCAATTTCCCACCCCTTCCTTCCCCTAAAAAAACCAGTTGCCAAACACACTGTAAGAAGCAAAGGTAAGAACCCATTGGTGGCAGGAAACTCAGTTTCCTCCCCAACTAAATCCCGCAAGGGCACAAATCCTCTTAATGAGGCAAATCACTCGGAAGGGAGCTCGCTCCCGGACGAGGACTGCAACCACCAAGCCAAATATAAGAAAAAGAAAAAATCAAAGAATCAAGGCCTCAATATGGATCTGCTCAAGAGTCTGCTGAACGGTGTTCAGGTAAACATCAACTTCCTCAGCCTCATCCACTTGTTTGCAACTTCTGTGGGTGAGCTTGTGAGTGTCAAGTTCACTCGAATGAAAATCCAGTTCGTCTGGTCTTTCTTGTCAGGTGATGTCCAACTGATTTGGATGGCGAATCTTTGGCTTGAGTTTAGTTTTGATTTAGCGGAGGACTGTAAGAAAGTCTGGCTTGGAAGACCTTTCCATGTCGCCAGCTTTCTCATGTTTATCTGTCCATAGCGGATTGACTTTGATATACGTTTGTGTAGAATCTCAAATTGTGTGGGTGATCAAATCATGATCGGTTGTGTATATTGCAATCTTTATTGCTTTTGGATTCTTGCCCTTCTTAAATGTTAAACTCTCGTATTAGACCCTCGAGGCATCATGCCCATTGTTTTACTGGTTTTATACCATGTGTTTTAACCTCAAGCTCTATGTTGCAGCCTTGTAATATATTTTTTCTCGGATACTATGATAGTCTTTGTGCTCTGGCGTCTCCGGATTGTTGCACTTGTCTAAATTCATTTTGTAATGCTGATGTGTTTAAGGGGTGTTTCTCGCCTCTAAATATCGACTATCCACTCATCTGACTGGTGTGTTATCAACCGCGACTTCACCTCCACATTGCTTATAAACATCCTTTTATCACACTCAAGTCAATGCAACTCCCTTACTTGCCATATTATCCTGATGTGTGCTCCGGTAAACAGCAGCCTAGCCTTACAATTCTTTCCGAACTCACCTGTACTAGGGCTGTTCGCTCTGTTTGCTATGGTTCCTTTCCACTCTCCTCTGTGTTAAGTCTGTTTGACAGTGGGTTTGGCACGTTTGGAATGATGGGTTTTATACACCCGATTTTGATCTCTAAATTACACAATAAAACACCTACTTTTCTTAATAGCCATACTTTGGACATTGGCACCGTATTCAACACTAAAACATTTAAGTCCCACTCCTATAGATGCATTTGCCTACTAATTATCAAGGTTATCAAAGACAACTACAAAGTGCAGTGCATATTCCTTTACCCACTTCCCACAGGTTTTAAAGCAAATCCCTCCTTAAAACCTTTGAGTTTTATTCACCAAACCGGAAACTCATCACAAAATAGCCCATTTAATAGGAAAATTGTATCAACTTGCCTTGTTTACAAAACTAATGACTATGTGTTCAATGATTTGGTATGTGAGTTAAATGTATTCTTAAGGCACCTTGGGTGTTTGCATGATAGTTGTTACGACTTATATCCTATCCGTTATCCTGGAAATTTGAGTAAAATACCGGTGATGTATATAGTTGAAAATGCAAATTTGGCATGGCTTAATAAAAAACATATTGGTCTTAATAACTTATTGGAAAAGCCTTCCACAATTACATTATATTCCCAAACCAGATTTATAGTAAAATTGAATTTCGATATAAGGACCCATAACCCTCGTCCTTATATCTCTGATAGTTATAAATGAAAATCAGTTATTGGAACTGTAGAGGTATAAGGAAAAAAACCTTTTGGATTGAAGTTAATACTCTGTGCAAAAATGAACATATTCAGATGTTGGCTCTAGCAGAAACTAAATCGGAAACTATTCCTGAAGACAAACTTTGGAAATACGCAGGCTTTGATGAAGCTATATGGTCGCCTGCTATTGGGCGATCGGGTGGTCTGGTTGTTTTATGGAAAACCCACCAATTATCAAACGAAATTATTTCTGTAGAATTTCACTTACCACGAATCATAGGACTACGATACGAAAATGATAATGATAGGTTTATGACTCTCCTTCTATTCGTATATGCTCCTCCTGCCCCTCACGAGAAAGACGCATTTTGGGAAACTCTAACAACAATTCTGAATGATTCATCTATCCCTTGCATTGTTTTAGGAGATCTTAATGAAATTTTATGTAGTGAGGACAAACTGGGAGGAGCTAACTCCCGTTCTTCCCGGATTACTAGACTTCTAAATTTCAAAAATGATTGTTCACTCATGGATCTTCCTACTTTCAGGAATCCCTTCACCTGGAGAAAGAACCCTGATGATGAAAACAACATTCGTGAAAAACTGGACCGAGTTCTAGTTCATCACCAAATCCTTCATAAATTCCCCAACCTAATTACCAATAACAGCGCCAAAATTTGACAGGACGAAATCGTTGTGTTTCCTATCAAAATAAAACTCAAAACTCAAACCTACAAACTAGTATAGCAAGCAAGTAAGAGGTCGATCCCACAGAGAATCAAGCATTCCTATGTAATGTGTATTTACCAATTTGTAGAAAAGAGGGTTTTGAGTGGTTGCGAATGATAAATATTAACAAGTTAGGAGAATCAATAATTAAGAGATAGTTTCACCTACAATTCTCAACCTTATTTGGTGAATTCGATCCTTGTTTCCTACTCAAAGTCTTTTCCTTTTCCAATCAAATGTTCTTATCTTGATTTGAATAGATTATTAGCCTATGAGTTCTAATAATCCCTTACTCCTAGGCAATCTTAACACGGATTAAAGTTTAATCCTAGGAATAGCAATAAGTCTCAAGATGTATAAAGCTTATAAGCAATATCAACCCCTAAAGAACTAATATTTAACCTATAGTCAACTTCCTACACATTCAAGCTTTCTAACGAAGTCCACTAGAACATGTTTGCTACGAAAGATTAAGAATCATAACGAACAATTCAAAACCCTAGCGATGATGAGATCCTAAAAAGGTGATCAATCGAGATAGAATCAAACACCATAAAACATTCAAGCACAAAGAAGATGAAACATATGATGCAAATAAGAAGAAGAATAGAAAACTCACAATTCAACCAAACGGAGTCTCAAATCGTAGGCGAAACCAAAATGTTTACCCTCCATTGTCAAGAGATTGTCAAAAGATTGGATGAGATCCCTAAAACACCCTAAAACAAGCCTTTAAATAAGACTAAGAACCGACCTAAAACCCTAGAAAGTGTTTTCCAAAGATAGACCCAACTTAGGAAAGATATAAAAATCGGCGCTGATTCGGCCCAGCAAAGCCGCGGGCGCTGCCTCCCAAGCCGCGGGCGCGGCTAATGCAATGAGCTCTGAAATTCTGGCAGCAGGCGCTGCCTTGGTGGCCGCGGGCGCGGCTTTTCCAGCCTATAGAAAATTTTCCGTTGTGAATTTGGTCTCGATGTCGACATGAAAGTTGTAGCTCTCAAAAAGAGCTTTCCAACGCATGCTTATAATAGTCAATCGGACCACCGAGGCCTCCAGAAAGTGCGATACAAGTTTAGCTTATCGGGCGACAACTTTTGTTGACTTGTTCTTCACTTAGGCTCTCGAACTTCAATTCCGCTCTCGTTCTCTTCTTGTAGAATCCTCTTCTTGACTCTTCCTTAATCCATGAGCCTCCTCGTTCCTTGTCGGGATCCACATCTACCTGAAATAATCAATAAAAACGTGTAGATTCCGACTCCACCAACATGGCGAGTAAATATGCAAATTCTACTTAACTTATGCATGTTATGCACCTTAATTAAGCTTAATGCAACCTATTATGGCTACCTAAATGAGCTCTATCACCAATAATGGAGCTTTTTCATCTTCAGATCACTGTCCCATATCAATAACACTCGAGAGTAGTACAATTTTCAAAGCTCCACCTTTCAAGTTTGAGAACACCTGGCTTCAACGGAAGGATTTTCGTAACATCGTCAAACAATCCTGGCGAGCTTCTTGCCTAGGTTCTACTATGTTCCAACTTATTTTTATACAGAAAATTCTTAAGAAAAAAGCAAAGGTTTGGAATAAGTTTACCTTTGGAAACATATTTTGTCAATTGAAAGAGGTGGAAAATGAATTGCTTAAAATACAATCAGTAGGAGGAGTAAATAACCCTCAGAGAACCAACAGTAAGGAAAACTGCCTCATTAGAAAAAAGGAAAAACTACTCCTATTCCAGAAAACGTTTTGGAATCAAAGAGCCAAGACAAAGCATCTCAAGCTTTCAGACTCTAACACATCGTACTTTCATCGTGTTGTCTCTGGGAGAAGACATAGGAAACAGATATGCAATTAGGAGCATGCTAGTGTGATCTAAAGTTCCGTACTGCATTAGAGCATCTTTATTATAGGTATATCGTATGTGTATGGTTGCTTGCGGGACAGAGTGCATTGGGGGGACTCGGTCTGACCCCACTCGCACAAATTGTTTTTAGGTATGCTTATTCTATGTTCCTATGGCGTGGGAATCCCCCCAGGTGAATGCATAGAACCTGTCTAACCCCCCGCTAACTTGGCTAAAGGCTTTCTTGAATCTATGTTTTATGGATTTGGTTTTGACCCGGCCCTGCCGTGGCAAGTTGTACTTTAATTCCGCTTTCGCATTTTCGTTCAAACGAATTTCCACGACTTAGTCTTTAGGACATGTTAAGGATACCCAGGAGCCCTTCGATTGTTTTGGGGTTCGAAATCCCCGCTTTAAATACTGATCTTTAGAGGTTCAAACCTCGACCCGTACCTGAATTGCAACATCCGAACGAAGGTATCCAACCTTCGAAACGTATCTCGGATATTTATATCCGGGCCGTTACAGATATCATACTGTTGTGAAATTGATGGACAAATAGATTAATTCAAAGAAATCATTCAAATATAGTACGCGGGAAATGGAAATCTGTGTAGTTTTTGAATCTATTTGTGTGAATGATAAGAAGTGTGAAATTCTCATATGCAATTGAATTTTATTATCCATTCCTTGTTTTTTCTGCCAGATGATCCAGTTTCTACCTTGAATGATTATCATAGGGTGGTTGTTGGATTTGTTAGATATTCTATAGTAGTTGTTAAGATGTTTCTCTTGTATTTGTTCATCTTTACTCTCAACATATGTTAAAAGTGGTTGCTTTTGGAGTATAATTGTAGTGTTTAGTTCAGATTATGCCTTTGAGTAATAGTTAAATATTTTGGATTAGCTTCAGTGCTAGGTTAAAGAAAGAAAAAAGATGCATCAAATCCAATGTGCTTATGTGCTTAAAAGCCTATTAGCTCAATGGTATGGTAGAGCAACGTGCTTATGTGCAGAGATGTGGGTTTGACTCCTACATAGGCTAAATTGCTTAATTTTACTAGTTTGTATTATTTTCTGATAAAAGTGAAATTCATAATCTTAATTGTGCTCTTCATAATCTTATTTTTGCACTTTATCATTTTATTTATGCACTTTATAATCTTAACTGTGCACTTCATAGTACTATTCATGCTTTCATCATTTTGTTCTTGCACTTTATCATTTTATTTATGCACTTTATAATCTTAATTGTGCACTTCATAGTATTATTCATGCACTTCATCATTTTGTTCTTGCACTTTATCATTTTACTTATGCACTTTATAATATTAATTGTACACTTCATAGTATTATTCATGCACTTCATCATTTTGTTCTTGCACTTTATCATTTTATTTATGCACTTTATAATCTTAATTGTGCACTTCACAATCTTATTCATCCACTTCATATTTTTATTCGTACACCATCATTTTATTCTTGCACTTATCATTTTATTTGCACAGCATAATATTATATTTGCATAACATAATATTATATTTGCACACCATAATGTTATATATGCACTTTATCATCTTATTTGTGCACTTTTTCATTTTATTATTGCACTTTATAATCTTATTCATGAACAGGAACAAAAAGAAGACAACCATAAATAGCTTATGCGGGATTTTGAACTCAAACCTTTGTGCATGGGCACATCGCTATACCATTTTTAATTGAACTAATAGGCTTTTATGACACATGTCACATTAAAGTACAAACCGCTATAAAAATAGCAGCCCATAAACAAAAATTTTGGTAGAAAACTTACTTTACATTATGAAAATGCACATTTATTAATAATAACCTTTATTGTATTATTTGTTCACTTTATATTTTGTAATCTCATATTTTTCACTTTTTAAAATAAAGACAAAAAATGTGATGTAACATATTTTGTTGCATTATGTAATCTTATAGTTGCACATTATAATATTATTTCAAATCAAAATTACGGGCTAAAATCTATAATTTTTATAATTGAAATAAGGACAATATTGGTAGAAATAGAAAGTATGAGAGAAGCGATGACATTTACCTCATAATTAGGGTCATTTACCCATTTACCCATTTACCACATAAAATTAGGTCAATTTACACATAATTTAGGCCCATTTATTTATTAATCATTTAATTTGGCCCATTTACCTTCAAATTAGGCCCATTTACATCCAAATTAGACTATTTTCAATTTAAGAGGGATTTTCATTTTAAGAACCATTTTCATTTGAACCATTACCTATAAATATAAGGTGTGGTTCGGGTGTACACACCCCTTAAGATGTACCTTGTACATAATTATGGGCCGTTGATCTAAATAAAATGGATTGCCATGATTTAAGAGATTTTTTCATTTTGTTTGGAAAAATAATGTGGGACCCACATGCAAAAAACCAATCACTCTCGTGGGCTGTGCGTGTAGTATACCCCTCCAACAGATGCCTTTTTTTTCACAGATTCGATTTTCCTTTTTTTTTAAAAAAAAATTGTGAGTGGGCTCCACCATGTGAGTGGGACTTAGATCAAATTGGGGTTTTTTTAGTTAAGGGCGTGTTTGGTAACAGGATGGGAGTAGGTGGATGGGAATGGATTTTTGGGGGTGGAAAGGATGGGGATGGAATCTCGGGGTGGACGGGGTAGAGATTTGAAGCCAGTTTAATCCCATTTGTGTTTGGTTGTGTTTTTAAGTATTTGGATATGAGGATACTAAAAACGACACAATTGCCCCCACTTATGGACTGGAAATGACGAAAATGCCCTCCCAAATACCCCTCAAACCAACCTTCATCTTCACCCATCGTCATTACCATCCCATGGTCTTCGAAGTACTGCAGAGAAGCTCCCTCGCTCAGCTGGCAGTGCCCCTCCGCCCATCGCCTGCAATTCTGACGCACTCAAGCCGAGGCCGGCCACATGTAAGTCCTTTAACCTTAAGATTGTACGATCTTGAGTTCGTTTGAATGGATTGGGGTTGTGGTATGGGTTTTCGGCTAGCTTTGGGTAGTAGTGCATTTTGTTGTAGTAGCTACTCAATTTCATGGAATATCTTTGCATTGTCGGTTTTAGGATATATGGATTTTATTCATAATCACTCGGTGAAGCATAGATTGGTGTTAATCGGATAGACAAGGTTGATTTGGCAACTCATACAAAATTAGGGTTAGATGCATTGGGGATGTTGTTGCTATAAAGTTACAAAACCCCAAATCGGGTGTGAGTTGTTGTTGACTGAAGAGAACTCAACCGTCAATTGTGTGCTTAAACGATTTGGGTTCATAGGACATATATGGATTTGGGTTTGATGTCAATTATGTGTGTATTGGGGTTCATATGGATTTGGGTTTTAAGTCAATTATGTGTGTATTGGGGTGCTTATTGTTGAACTGTTTTGTAAATTTCTCCTAGCTGATTTTTGGTGTAAACTGAATTGTTCTGTTCAATTGTTGTGTTCATTGTTTTGTACATTCAATTCTTCTGTTGATTGTTGGTTTAAGTTTCTCCTAGCTGATTTTAGGATATATGGACTGTTGAATTCAATTGTGTTGTTCAATAGTTCTGTTCAATTGTTGTGTTGATTGTTTTGTAAATTGAATTCTTCTGTTCATTGTTGGTTTAAGTTTCTCCTAGCTGATTTCTTCGACCTTACTACATGCGTTTCGATTCGAAATACTAGCCACCCTCGTCGCTCACGCATCCTAGCAGGCCATATGGATTCCAATGGGCCGACCAATGGGAAAGGCAAACGAATGGGTAAGAAAGCATCGTTGGGTTCTGATGAGAGGAACGTTCCCTCCCCGGCCTTCTACTGGTCCATGGATGTGACAAAGAAGTTGATGCTCGTGCTCCTTGCGTACCAGCGGGAAAATGGAAAGGACCAGGCCTTCAAATGGGGACCGCTTACAATTCAATTCGAGATTGCGACTGGGAAGAAGTGCAACCTATACACCCTGAAGAACCGAACTCGCGACATGAAAGTCATATACAACTCCTGGAAGAGGCTGAAACAAGGGGAGACCTCCCTAGGATGGGATGAAGCAAGTGGTACCATAAAGGCACCCGACGAATGGTGGGAAAAGAAAATTGCGGTATGTGCTCGTCTCACCTTTCCCTTCTGTTCCATGTCAACAGAGACTGCAATATGATGGACACATCCTTTCCTTCACCCCCCTTGCGCAGGAGGATAAGAACTTCAGTAGGTTCCGGAAGAAGGGGATCCCTCCGGATCTCGAAGATCTATTCCACCAAGTGTTCGGAGGGACCGTTGCCACATGCGAGTACTGCGTCGCCCCCTCCATAGACCCGGAGGTGTGGTCTGTGTAGGTGGCCAATGAAGTTGAGCATGAGCAGGAGAATGACCCACATGATGATTATCACGACTAGAACGAGAGAGGTGAACCCATTGGGTCACAATATGAGGGGGTCGATCAGGAGTTGGACGACCTGTTCCGTACCCCTAATGGAGGTCGAGCTGCAACGCCCTCTCTACAAGACGTTCTTAGGGGCATTTGCGACGATGACGCTGACGTGGGGAGAATTGAATCGAAATATATAATAAAATATAAAGCAATACAACTCTTAGCCTCTTCAAATAAATTCAAGACTCCCCGCTATAGTAGTAGGGAATCAGGTTCGATCCACGAGGAAGCGAGTCAGCGGGATCCTAGTAGCATTGAAGACACGTCCTTTATGTTCGACCAGAAGCCTCGATCTCGAGCTCAGACCTCGATGTCGACCTTGGCTATCGATGTTCTCTGCAACAGAAGACCTGCAGAAACAAAAACTGTAGTCGATATCGACTGGTAGGGGTCGATATCAATGTTAGTCCACGAAATCGACTGGCTCAGAAGTCTGCCAGTCGATACAGAGGGGTCAATTTCGACACAAGGGGGTAGATATCGATGCTTGCAGAAGTTTCCCAGGAGTCTCGAGATCGACTCAGAAAACTGTCGATCTATCAGTTTGGTCGATATCGACCTCTGTTGTCGATATCGATGTCTTCCTACAATGAGTTAGTTATTTTGTCGGCAAAGAAAGGGCCGAAGATTTAAGAATGGGAAGGAAGCAATGATCAGAAATAAGCAAGGGTGTTGGGTTTTTCGATGACTCAACGAACGACGGGAAAATTTGAATGTAAACTTAATAAAGGAAAAGTCTTCCAAAGCCAAGGATTACCGCGACGACAACCATGATAGAAGAAGTACGAATCAACTAAAGATGCATGCTTTCATCATAAAGGAAAAGGCTTTCACCTAAACCGACAAATAGGAAAAGAGATTTTGCAATTACTTAACCTAGTTTGTGTCTACCTTTGTCATAATTGAGTTTATAATCTTTCGAATAGAAACCCTAATTACTACCCAACTTTTACAACATGAGTTCCTTAAATTCGCATTTAAAGATGAAGCATAAGGTAGAGGGAGATAAAAGATACATTATTTAGCGACGTACTTACCTTACCACCATGGCTATCGTCGGGCTCACCCCGACCCTAGAAGAAAGGGCGACTACTCGCTCATGTTGATTGTAGACATGTCTTGAATTGAAATAACTTGCATAAATGGAAAATTTCGAATCTTTACAATCCCAACGCCAACTATCGTAAGCGCTTGAAACTTTAAAGCTCAAAAACTCTAACTATCTATTGCCTATTGCTATTGTCTTGCTTCTTGGATGATCTAACAAATCAGCCGCTAGGGCTTTATTTATAGGCTACTAATCCTCGCTATCCGAGGATTGAAACTTCTATCTAAACTTTGAACTCTATCCGAACAATTAGGATATGTCTTTTATTTTGATAAAAACTTAAAGGTAAAAGATAATAAACAACTGCTAATATCTAGAAAAACGAGATAACTCATGGCTTTGATGATAGACTTCTCAATCCGAGTCTCGAAATCGGATTTATCTTCTGTCGAGGTAAGGTCGATATCGACACCAGAGGTCGATATCGATGCCTGTGTTTCTGCTCGACTTGTCCAGCTTCAGTCGATGTCTATGACGATGGTCGATATCGAGGTCGTATGTCGATATTGATGCCTTCTTGTCTGGTCTGTGTGGCCTATCTCGATACTCAGAAGTCGTGTTGAAATCTAGGGTCGATATCGATGTCTCAGGTCGATATCGATGTCTCAGGTCGATATCGACCTCTGATCAGCTTCACTTGGCTTCTTCGTTTTAACTCCGATTTCATCGAATTCCTGTATGGTTAGCTCAAAACTCGTGCAGACTCTATTTCTTATACTTTAGCTCATTCTTACACAAGTTTATATACTTTTGAAACTTTTCTTTGGAAATCGAATGAAATATGATGTCAAAAGATGCAATAAACAAAGGTACAAATATGTACATCAAAACACCCCATACTTAGACTTGCTTGTCCTCAAGCAATAACCAAGCAATAACCAATACCTACAACACACCCTTCAAGTCTTCGCCCTTGTCATAAGCAACATCATAAGCGGTAGCAAAGCAAAGCAAGTGAATTTATCATCATAGCACATATTTTGGCGATCCATAGGCATATGCAATTTTGATCCGACCTCACAGGGATAATGTGTTTGCACTCAACTTTCATGTGTTTAGGCTATGAAGATCAACTCTCAACTCAATTCCATATACAATCTCATAAACATTGCAATTTATAATAATCCACTTCGCAACCAATTATGAAAATGCAATAAGAATCATCAGGAGGACTTTCGCTCAATGGAAGACTTCAAAGAAGACTCCATTCGGCGGGGCTGTAATGGGGCTTGGTATGAAATAAAAGGTATGGAATTATTTGGCTATGTGGTGCTTTTATAATTCGGGAATCAAGACTCCTAAATCTCAACACTTGCAATGTCCAAACCATAACTCTTTAATGTAAGCTCAATCTCCTATAATGCTCTTTCCCAACTCATCTTTCCATAATATGCTCTAAAGATGCACTAAAAGATGTTAACCATAATATCAACCCTTCTTCCAAGCTCTAATATACCTCTAAAAAATATAACACTTGTATGAATAAAAGACTTAAGGATTTTGGCTCATGCACTATATATATATATCTTTATTTTTTTTTTTTGGATTTTTTTTTCGGAAATAATAACTAAATATGTGCATTTATATGTTGAGCCATAAATCCTTTTACAAAATATGACAAAATGTAAATATGCACCAATCCATAATTTCCTTGCTCAAAACTGGACATTATGCTCTTTTCTTTCCACAAGGCATTAGTCCAGCCAATCTAAGTCTTAATTCCCAAATGGGGTCCGGCTCAATTCGGCTAGGGATAATTTTATGGAGTTTGTAATTTCAGGCTCATGCTAATATTCTGGCTTCAAGCAAAGATAATGTAGGGTAGGTAAAGAGAGGATAAAAATGGCTTAAAAGATGCCTCCATCATTTAATTCTCGTAAACATAAACATATATATGCATTGGTTTTGAATAACTATCACAACATTTAGAGATGCATAGGAAGAGTAAATTCACTCAAGAAAGCGGAGGGATTTTTGATGTTCTCCCTATAGGTTAAAATTCTCACAAGGACAATTTTTGTTGGATTTGCTTTTTAGCCTAGGATCATATGTGCTCAATTTCATCACAAGTTCACAATATACATAAAAATTTTAAGGACTTAGGCTAAACCATCCAAATATGCCATAGGGTTTACATGATCAAGTCAGCTATTGAGTTTTCATCATAGGACATCTAAGTAGGGTTTAAAAAATAAAATTAAAAATAAACATGCATTTTTTTTTGTATTTTTGACATTTTTCTATTTTTTCGGATTTTGATATTTTCATAGACTTAACAAACTAAAAGACTAAGGACTTAAACTTTAAAATGCATAAATGTTTAAATATGATGCAATGCATACAAATAGAGTAGAAAGTAAAATAAAATACAAGCCAAGTTCGCCAAGTTTTAAATGTTACCACAACCAGATAAAGCAGTTTATAATGTCCAATTTGAATCCCCACCCCATACTTAAAGATTATAGTATCCTCACTGTTAGGAAAGTAAAGTAGAGGGAAGGAATCACTCACGCTCACTTACTCAACACACATCACTGCTCAGGAGGCGGAGGAGGTGGCAACAGCAAGGGCCAGTCCTGTGTAGGAACTGACCCTGAGTAGTAGGTCGGGGCGCCCTGCGGGAATGTGGAAGGACCAGCCTGCTGATCAAAAGAAAAGCCCATATATGAGCCCAAACCCTCGAGGAACCTCCCATAGCGGCGCTGCTCCTCGCGCATCTCAGTAATGGAGAGCTCCAGCCTAGTAAAGCGGGAAGTCATGTCGTCTTGCCAATCAGTGGTGTAGGCGGACTGGAAGGGAGGAGGTGGTGGAGGCACATAGCTATGGTGGCTGTGGTGGCTGTGATGGCTGTGGTGGGACCCCTGCGGGCCCTCTCCTCCTCCAACTGCATCATCCCTGGCGTCATCATCATCGTCGCCATCCATGCCCCCCTGGTAGGCTGGGGGCTGCTGTGCTCCGTCGGAATGGGGGTCAGCGTCCCAAGACATAGCGTCCACCTCCGGCTCATAGTTGTAGAGTGGGGGTCTCCTCGGTAGGGTGGGGTCAACAGACGGATCTATATCCGTATGATATGGCTGCCCAGTCCAAGACTAGTACCAATCTGGGATATACAGAAGATCCATAAAATCGTGTCGCAGGCGCATCCCTGTCTGGGGATGTCTCCATCCCTGTGCTCCTGGCACGATGACTCCGCCCTGGCGCAATACTGCAACATCTAGGTACGTGAGCTGGTAGGCCGTGTATCTCTCAGTGTGGTCGCCTAGACCCTCGACGAGGATGGCCACCATGCCGCCGTCCATAATGTCAGTGGAGACCCTGCATCTGCGGTCCAGGATATGCTCGAGCCAGGCGTGGAGGTATGGCAGAGGGTCATCCTCAAAGAGCATCCTCCGCAGAGTCTCTGTCTCACGGTGTGTGGGGTGACGAAGCTCAGGCCTGGCCCAAAGGGTACTCGCTAGGACCCGCAAGATGACCCTAAAAAGCGGACTCACGACCCTGGAGGTGAAGGAGTCTGTGGGAGTGGGGTAGGGTATACTTGATATGTAGCTCCAGATGACGTTGGGGTCCTGGACCCTGAAGGCGGCTGGAGTGTGGATGAAACCAAAAATGTTGCTCATCTCCTCGAGCGATAGTCGGTGACGCCTGTTGCCGAGCTGGAAGATAACTCGGCGGCTGGTCGAGGTGCGCTCAGGGACCTCCAGTGTGGCCATAAACTCCCCAGTCAGAACGGGGTAGTGTGCCTCCAGTGGCTCAATCAGCCTGTGCAGGGAGACATTCTCAAATGCCTCCTGAACGCCTGTATGAAACCCCAGTTGGATCATGTCAGGGAGATGGTACCATCGAGCCCTTGTGGCTCGGGCAATCAGATCCTCAACTAGGGAGCGCTGCTGATCGTCCTCAATGCGGAGCGTGTCCTGAGGGATGTTCTTGGCTCTCACCATCGTCTGCAAAAGAAACCATTGCCAAAGATAATTCCCCTTTGTATAAAACAGGGAGAACCCCATACTTAGGTTCCATATTATCCTAAAAATTATGTAAAGGTAAATTGACTAAGTGAGAGTGGTAACATGATCTAAAAAGAAAGTACCTAAGGATGACAATTTATATAAACATAATTTCTTGAATTTTTAATACTAAGGAACCTAATGACTTATAGAATTTTGGCCCACATATATAAAAAATCAGATTTTAATCCCTTAAAAAAAATCAGAATTAAACTCCTAAATAAATCAGAAATTCAGCCCTTGTAAAAAAAAAATCAGAATTTAAACTCCAAAATAAATCAGCATTTAAACTTCAAAATAAATCAGAATTTCAGCTTGTAAAAAAAACAATCAGAATTTAAACTCATAAAAAAATTCAGAATTTCAGCTACTTAAAAAAAATTTCAGAATCAGCCCATATATATAAAAAATCAGATTCATACCCATACTTATGGAAAATTCCGATTATTGCCCCACAGAAATTATAAAAATTAGATCTCACCCCCTATATATATATATATAAAAATCAGATTCATGCCCATATATATATACAAAAATCAGATTCATGCCCCACATAAATTAAAAAATCAGATTCATGCCCCACAAACATACGATTACTCTTTCCCGTGCAAATATCGTTCAAACCCTAAACACCCAATATGTAATGTCTTCCCTAAATCCACTAATTAATCATGAAAATCTGAAAAAATAGAGGAAGGGTAAGAAATCATACCAGAAGAGTGTCGGAATTAGGGGAGAAAGAGGCAAAAACCGCAAAAATCAAGAAAGAGAACCGACTGTCGAACAGCAGACGTCGAAATCGAGGCAAAGGGGTCGAAATCGACCGGATCTGGGCGCTGTCGGGCTGCTGTCGACCTGCTGGTGTCGCGGTGGGCTCTCCGGTGGCTTGTGGCAGCCGGATCTGGTGATTCTTGGCCGGAAGTGGGTAGATCTGGGCGAGGAGGCTTGAAAACGAGGGAGAGAGAGGGCTAGGGCGAGAAGAGAAAGGGAGAACGGGGCTTGGATGGTGGGCTGTCGGGGCTGGTGTTACAATGGGGGACTGTCGGGGCTTGGATGTAGCAGTGAGGAGAGCGACGGTGGAGGAGTGAGAGATGAGGGAGAGAGATGAGGAAGAGAGCTATGGCGGCTGGTAGGGTATCGAAAAGGGGGTGGGTGTCGAAGTCGGGGTATATAAGGGGATAAATAACCCCAAAAATTAAAACCGAAAAGAAATTAAAATCTGACCTGACACATACCTCCAGCTGTAGTCGATATCGACCCCCTTTTGCATCTGTGTAATTCTTCCTGCTGCTCCCTTCTGTCGGCCTATCGATATCGACCATATAGGTCGATATCGACCTCTCTTCTGGACTTGATTTCCTTGTTGACTTTAGATAGAATAGCCACGAATGATCTAAAAAATATAAAATAGACTAAAAACTAAAAGAGAAAGAAAAGGAAAAGACGGGTTGCCTCCCGGAAGCGCTTGAGTTTAAGTCGCTAGCTCGACATATTTCCCTTTTTGCGCTAGTTCAACGCCAAGGTGGCGCGAATCTCTTCTTCCGGGTCCTCCTTGTCATAATATTTTTTTACCCGGTGGCCATTTACCTTAAAGGTGGATCCATCGTCGCAAAGTAACTCCACCGCTCCATGAGGGAATATTTTATGAACCTTGAAAGGTCCGCTCCATCTTGTCCTTAGTTTCCCTGGAAATAAGCGAAGTCTAGAATTAAAAACAAGGACTTTGTCACCTACCTCATATGTTTTTGGCACCAATTTCCTATCATGCCATTTCTTAGTGCGCTCCTTGTAGATTTCGGCATTCTCATATGCCTTTAGGCGCAACTCCTCCAAGGCTTGTAAGTCAATGAACCTTCTTTTTCCCGCTTCGTCGAAATCCATGTTAAGCTCCTTAAGAGCCCACATCGCTTTATGCTCAAGTTCGACATGAAAATAACATGACTTACCATATACCAAGTTATAGGGAGTTGTGCGAAGTGGTGTCTTATAGGCCGTTCGGTAGGCCCAGAGCGCATCATCCAGTTTGGATGACCAATCTTTCCGCGAGCGGGAGACCGTCTTCTCCAAGATGGCTTTGATTTGGCAATTGGAGACTTCTACTTGGCCGCTAGTTTGAGGGTGATAGGGTGTTGCCACCCTATGGTTTACCCCATACTTAGCTAAAAGAGCTTCAAAGACTCTCTCAATGAAATGCGAGCCACCATCTGTAATAAGAACTCTAGGAACACCAAAGCGAGGAAAGATGTTAGTTTTCATAAACTTAGAGACTACCTTCGCGTTGTTGGTCCTAGTTGCCACGACCTCCACCCATTTAGAGACATAGTCCACCGCTACTAGAATGTATTTGTAGGGGCCTGAAGCAGGGAATGGTCCCATGAAGTCAATGCCCCATACATCAAAGAGTTCTACCTCTAGAATGCCTGTGAGTGGTGTCTCATTCCTCCATGTGATATTACCTGCACGTTGACACTCATCACAAGAGGTTACATAGTTTTGCACATCCTTGAAAAGGTTAGGCCAATAAAAACCACATTGAAGAATTTTCGCCGCGGTCTTGAATCCTTTAGCATGGCCTCTTATAGGGAGAGAATGACAATGGTGAATCACGCTCTCTACCTCGTCCTCCGGGATACAACGTCAAAAGATATGGTCTTTCCCTTGTTTGAATAAGTAGGGTTCATCCCAATAGTATTGTTTGACGTCGTGCAAAAACTTCTTCTTTTGTTGCGAAGTTAAGCCTGAAGGAATCTCGCCTCCTGCAATATAGTTAGCAAAATCCGCATACCAAGGTACCTTCGCCCTTCTTACAGCAAATAAATCATGAATAGGACTGGAAGGAGGTGTAAAGAAGAAATCCTCACCGGAGCTTACCTCTTCGTCACCTTCGGAGGGTTTTGAAGGTGGTCGATATCGACCTGTAGGGGTCGATATCAACTGGACGGCATCGACAGGTTCAGTCGATATGGGCTGCTCGATATGGGTCCTCGATGTCGACGTTTGGAGGTCGATTTCGACCTCTGTGTCGATATCGAGTAGATTTTCTGCCCGTCTTACCTCTTGCCTCATTAGGTGCTCGTCAGGGCGGGAGTCATTGATTGGTATGTTGTCATGTGACTCTTCCAGAAGCCCTATGGGTAGCCGTGAAAGATGATCGGCTATGGAGTTCTCCGTTCCTTTCTTATCTTTAAGCTCAACGTTGAACTCTTGTAGTAAGAGCACCCATCGTAGGAGCCTAGGTTTAGCATCCTTCTTCGCCATCAAGTACCTAAGAGCTGCATGGTCAGTATGAACAATTACCTTAGAACCCACTAGGTATGAGCGGAACTTCTCAAAAGCGAAGACCACTGCCAAGAACTCCTTTTCCGTCGTGGTGTACTTTGTTTGAACGGCATCAAGAGTCTTGCTTGCATAGTAGATGGCGTGAAGCTTTTTGTCTCTCCTTTGTCCTAGGACAGCACCTACGGCATAATCGCTTGCGTCGCACATATCTCAAAGGGTTGCGACCAATCGGGCGATTGAATGATTGGGGCGGATATAAGGGCCTCCTTCAACCTATTGAAAGCTTCAAGACAATCACTAGAAAATGCAAACTTAACATCCTTCATTAGTAGGTTAGTTAAAGGTTTGGCAATTTTAGAAAAATCTTGAATATACCTCTTATAGAAACCTGCGTGACCAAGGAAGCTTCTTATGTCCTTAATTGATGAAGGTGGTGGCAATTTTTCAATGAGCTCTATCTTTGCCCTGTCCACCTCAATTCCCTGTTTAGAGACTTTATGGCCTAGCACAATCCCTTCCCTTACCATAAAGTGGCACTTTTCCCAATTGAGAACTAAGTTTGTCTCTTCACATCGTGCAAGTACCCTGCGAAGGTTAGCAAGATAAACATCGAAAGTAGTGCCATAAAAAGAGAATCCTTCACTACGGTATCTCCATCAAGGGTGGACTCTGTCATACACTTGGATGATGAAATTCAGGCTCTTACTCAAGCGATACAGGAGAATGGTGAGAAGTTAAAAAACATGGGGGAACAACTGAGCCAACTTACTCAAACATTGAGCGAGATAATAGCAAAGCGGAGGCCTGACCCTCAAGTTATTAAAGAAAGCCAACTCATTCCGCCATCCCCTAAGACATTGAAGGTTGCAAGAATGGAAGATCCTGTTGAAGTCATTGTTCTTAATTCATTCCCTCCTAGTTGGTTTCATAACGAGGAGGAATTGTTCGCAGACAACGATAGTTTCTTTGACGATGGAGAAGAGGGTCTAGTGTTTCCTGACATGGAATCTCATGAGTCAACGCATGAGGTTTCATGTGTTGTGTCTCCTACTCCATGCGATGCATTATTTCTCAGCTCCCCCGTTGATGAACGATGTCTAGAGCCACCTGCTGAGGCTCAAGAGGTAATAAAGGTAAACTTTTGCAATTTGGAAAGTAATAGTGACTATGTTGATCCTTTTGACTGCTATTTTGAGAAGCCACCAGGGGAACTGTGTTGGTGGTATCATATTCCTTCAGGAGAGAGTCATGCTAGACTCTTTGATAGATTGAAAGGGTTTTTGAATTCCATATTTTATGCTTTCAATTTATTGTGCTATGATGTCTTTTGTAAGATGTGTGCACAAGAATATGATAGGATATTGAGGGCCTTGACAATGTCTGATAGGTATGGAATTGAGATTGAGAATAAGTCATGCCAATGACATAAAAGAAAGGCGCTACTTGGGAGGCAACCCAAGATAGGTAATAATCTTTTTCATCTTGAGTTTAGTTATTGTTTAGCATTTTTATTTAGTTCTAGGTTAGTTTGTGTTTGGCGTTTTCGGTATGGGCACCTAACACTGCAGATCGAGATGAAGCCATGAGCTACGAATGTTGCTAGTTACTCTTTGTTCATCCATGAAGGTTCATAAATCCAACTTTCCACCACATTGTGAGTATTCCATTTATCTCTTCCTCTGTGTTTTTATAATTTTGTTGTCTTTAATTTTCATTGAGGACAATGAAAGATTTAAGTGCGAGGGAGGGATTACATTGCATATAGATAGGTTTTGCATATCATGTTTATTTATGTTTTCATATTTATTTTTACTCATATATTGCATTTGTTAAAAAACAAATCCAAAAATATCATGCATTTCATGTACTTTAGGTCTTATTTTCCCATCTAGGCTACTTGTCCTCTATATTTATCTTATCATGCGCCCCATGACTTGCTTGAAGTGTTTGAAGCTTTTAATTGTTTTTGTATACTTTTTGGGAATATGATTGATGAGATAATTGAGTATGTATAGTCTTTGGAATTTAAGTGGTATTGAAGTTCTAACAATTTGACCTTGTGAGTTTTTTTGGCCTTATTGGGACTACACATTCATAAGTCCTCTAGTTTCTTTGTGTGTGAATACTCTCCTTGATTGCTTCCTCTTTAAATTGTGTTTAGATATCTTTATTGAGGCTGCATTTATATGATTTTTGCATGTAACCTTAAAGTGATTGAGGCATGATTTTCTTTTAGCCATATTATACTCTATCCGCTCGTACACATTATCCTTTGCTTGAAGCCAATTTGAGCCTTATAAGCCTATTTTGTTAGCTCCACAAAATCTTCCTAGCCGATTATTAGCCTGACCCATCCGGGAATTAGGAGAAGAGTTGGTGAATATCTTGATGTGTTGATGGAGTTGCTTTGAGTTGAGAAAGTATGTTGGGTGATTCATTGTACTATATAGAGATGATTTTTATGTGCTTATTACTTGGGACCTAAGGAGGATAAAATTCACTTAGGGGTAAAAGTCAAGAAATAAAAAGAAGAAAAAAAAGAAGAAAAAAAAATCATCATAAAAAGAAAAAAAATGAATGAGTTTGTGTGGATATTTGAAAATTGTGTGCGAATTTGTATTGTGAAGGAGTACATGTTATTGGAATGGTATTTGAAGTGTTTGGTGTTGGTGTTTTTCTGGTTGTTACTAACCCTTTTTCTCGGATTTTTAGCACCACATAGCCTAAATATTTTCCATACCCTATGTTCCTACCATGTCCCCATTACAACCTATTCAAAAGACCTCATGATTTTGGTTACATGTGAAGTCACTAGCGGTGGAGATTTAGACCACAGACGCAATTTTGTTGTAGCTAAGTTTTCAAGGATTGAGTTTGAGCGCGAATGATTAGCCTAAACACATGAGCGAGAGTGAAAACACATTTTCCTGGTGAGGTTGGATAGATGTACTTGCTTTATTCCTTGGATTGCACATATACATGTTATGACGTTATTTGTCAATCTTTGTTTCCCTATTTTTGAGCTCAAGTGTTTTACCAAAGTGATTACATGGATTGCTTGTCTGTGGGGTGTTGATTTGATTTTGATTTTCATTGCTTGAGGACAAGCAAAAGCTCAAGAGTGAGGGAATTTGATAGCACACATTTAGATAGGCATATTAGGTTGCATTTAGCATGATTTAGATGTTTATAATGCATAGTTTAGGCTAGATTTGCATTTATACTTGTGTTGTTGGTGGAGTCGGAATCTACACGCTTTTATGGATTATTTCAGGTATATGTGGATCTGACGAGGAATGAGGAAGCTCATGGATGAAGGAAGAGTGAAGAGGAGAAGGAAAAGTGAAGAGCACGCGAGCGAAGTCGAAGTTAGAGAGCCTAAGTGAAGAACAAGTCCGTAGAAGTTGTCGTCAGACATGCTGAACTTGTTTTGCACTTTCTGGAGGCCTCGATGGTCCGATTGACTATTATAAGTATGCGTTGGAAAGCTCTTTTAGAGATCTACAACTTTCATGTTGACATCAAGACCAGATTCGAAACGGAAAAATCGCTGTGAACAGTAAAAGCCGCCCCGCGGCCCGAAGCTCTGATGAAGGATTTCGCAATCGCCTGGCCGCCCCGCGGCCTGGATTGGCTGCCCCGCGGCCTATGCAGAAACGCCGAATCTTCTGAATGGATTTTTTATCCACTTAATTAGGTTTTTAGAATTATTATTTGGCCGACTCTTTTCGGGCTTTTTAATGACGTTTTAAGGTTTTATTTTAAAAGATCTAATGCCTTAGTTTATACACTTTGAGATTATCAATTGAGAGAACCCCATAGGGAAGCCTCCATGGCCATGGAATGCTAAACTTTTCCGTTTCGTCTATGGATTGAAGCTTTGGTTTGATAAAGTTGTGAGATTTTTATTCTTGTTCTATTCCTATTGATTCGTATTGATTCTTTTGCAAATATTGTTAATTTCTTCTAGCCCGTACAACTAGTTGAGATTATTGCTAGGATTTTGTAGATTCCTCGTAGCGAACCTTAATCCATAGTAGCAATCATGACTTTTTAGGACTCGTATGACTAAATTGGTGTGTAGAGAATCAATTATATGTTAAATACTGACTCGTAGCTTGGTGTTGCATGTATCCTGGTTAATCCTTAATCTTAATGCTACTATTAGGTTAAATCTTGACCGTGTTAGGTTTATCTAATTAGTAATGGTTGCTAGGACTCGTAGGACTAGTAATTTACACAAGATCAGGACAGGAACAATAATAGGATGAAAAGAGAACTTGAAGAAGAATCGAGGATCAACTAATCAAACTAAAGTGGATATTTATAGATGAAACTATTTTCTCTATTGTTATCTCTACTAACTTGTTTATAGTTTCCGTTATCTACTTCTATCACCAAATCCATCTTTTCTACTAATGGGTAAATATACATTGCTTAGAAATACTTGATTCTCTGTGGGATCGACCTCTTACTTGCTTGCTATACTAGTTTGTGGGTTTGAGTTATACTTTGATAGGAACAACGACAGTTTCCTCCTGTCAAGAAGGTGGCCATATTTGTCAACACCATGGCATGGGGGTCAAGTCAGCGGAACTCATGCGAGCATTTCCTTCGATCGACCTACGCGATATCATAGACCCTTTCGGAAGTGCTGGAAGCCATATGTGAGGGCCCCGCTAACGGGTACCGCGGTCTCGCGGGGGACTTGATAAGGCTTCAAGACCCTCATTTCAGAGACATACCTGAGCAAATCAGGAATGACAACCGGTATTGGCCGTACTTCAAGGGTGCAACTGGAGCCATTGACGGGACGCATATTGAAGCGGCAAAACCCAAAGAAGACCAGATGCGGTTCCGCTGTAGGAAGGGAGCTACAACGTACAACCTGATGGCCGTTTGCGACTTTGATCTTCGATTCACATTCATCTCCGCTGGATGGGAGGGTAGCGCGCACGACGCACGTGTATTCGATCACGCTTTGAAGACGACCGCCTTTCGGTTCCCCCATCCCCCCCAGGAAGGTACTATCTCTGCGACAAGGGATACCCGTTCCGCAATGGATACATGATTCCTTTCTCCACGACAAAGTACCACCACCCTAACTTTGCGGCAACCCAACCCAAAAACGAGAAAGAAGCCTTCAACAAGGCACACTCTTCCCTCCGAGGCGCGATAGAGAGGTCCCTCGGGGTCTTAAAGATGAAGTAGAGGATCCTCCACCAACTCCCCAAGTATCCGATCCGTAAGCAAATTTCTATAATAATTGCGTGCTTCGTCCTTCACAATTATGCTCAGGATGCACGCGATGCATCAGACTCCGATGAAGAAGACAATCGAAGGTTCATGGAGCCGACGGGGAATGACATCCCATCTGACAGGGACGGTGACGAAGACGCATACGACGTGGGTGAGGAGGTTGGCCACGAGGACGACGACCCCTTCTTCGCGTCGGACGAGGCACCCTCGGGAAGAAACACAGAGATAAGGGCACTAAGAGATGACATTGCCCGGTAAATATGGAACGACCGTGGCAGAGGCAGGTAAGAGCCATCACCGGTTGTATAAGTTACCCCCGTTTTGTATAAAGTAGGCGACATTATGTGTTAGGCATCACTTGACTTGTAAGGCATTGGATGTTGTATTAGTTTATAACATTTTGTATAAGATAGCCATATTTTGTATAAGGTAGGAATCATGTTGTAAAGGGTAACCGAACCCATGTTGTGCAAGGCATCATTTTGTGTAATGCAATTCATCAAATTTTGTAGACGTGGAAACAATTTATAGATAAGGGGCATATTATTTATAACTTAGAAAAACCATTAGTTGCCAACAAAGTTGCCCTAGGCATTGTTCATCAATACAACCGAGACCCCGAACTGCACAAAATAGGGGCCATTTCCGAACTTCAAACTGTTTAAGCCAACTACAACAACAGTTTTAGCAAAATACCAACATTTCTACAACTGCACAAAATGGTTAGCTTGATAGGGGGAGCTCCTAAGATTTGACCACAAGCCGGACGATGATGGCCATCATGATGACCAGAAGCCACCCGAGGACCCTGTTCCAGCGGGAGAGTTGTCTGGTGCGGAGCTGGTCCGAGGCGTGCTCCACCCACTGGCCACAAAGGAAGGCACATAGGTCAGCAACCCTCTGCATGTGGTTCTCGTTAGCAGCCTCCGCAACGACCAACCTGTTGGACAGGTCCTGGTTGGATGCCCTTGTTGCCAGCAGCTCAGACGTGGTTGTGGCCATAGCTTCCACCCTGGTCTCTTCCCGGGCTAGGAGCATCTGCAGTTGGTCCCTGAGGTCCCTCAGTTTTGATGCTGCGTAGTCCCACAGCTCATTGTCCTCCTCCACCTCCGCAGGGTCCTCTCGTTCGGACTATGCTTCTTCCTCCTCAGCATCATGCTGGGCACGGCTGCGCCCGTAGTCGTAGTCAGAACGAAGCCAGTAATACTTCCTAGGGTCCCCGCTCTGGTAGGAGTGGTCACTGTCTGAGTCCGTGGGGCTGTCGTCGGGGGTCCACATGCTTGCTACGAGAAGAACAAGTGACAGGAGATGTTATGAATAAAACATATCTAATAGTTTGAAGAAACATATAGAAGTAACAAAGAGGCTTTTTGGAGAGCAATAAAGATTGTGAAATGGAATTAGGGTGCACATCACAGGAACAAGAAATCTGAACTCAGAAATGAAAAAAAGAGGTTGTGATTTCAGACACATATACTCCTAATTGATAAGAAGAGTAAAACTTGACTTCTAAAAGTTTGAAAAAAACATAAGTAGGGTGCACATGACAGGAACAAAACTATGAAGTGAAGGCTTCAAATTGAAACACATATATTCCTACTTTAGAAGAAGAGTAAAATATAACTAGAAGCTCCCAAAATCAAAATTAGGGTGCACATGACAGGAAAAAGAAATCTGAACTGAGAAATGGTAAAATGATATTGAATATCATCTCCTCCATGACTCCTCAGTAGCTACAAGTTTGATTAAAAGTTTGAATAAACAAAACTAAAAGTTTGAATGAACATAACTAGAAATTGTAAATAATATGATATTTCAGCAGTTTCTTAGTTGCAGACAGAAGCAGAGTAAAACATAAAGACAATGAGATAAACATTAGATTTTAGTAACGGAGAGCACTAATTTCTTAGTTTGAGCATCATGACAACTGAAAATGAAACATACACATCTATTACTAATTCACAAGAAGAGTAAAACATAACTACAAGTTTGAAAAAATAGAATGAGGCACTTCAATTTCACACACATGAAGTCAGTTTCAGAAGAAGAGTAAACCATTCCTTTTCCATACAAGTTGGAATAAAACATAACTACAAGTTTGAATAAAAGTTTATATAATATAATGTAATATTACTGCATTATAAATTATAGTTTAGAATGATCCAAAGAGACAATAATTTGATAATAGTTATGTGTGGTTTTGACAGTTGTACATTATGATTGTTATTGCATAATATTAAGGCAAAATTACAGAAAACCACCCTTTAAATATGGATGTTTTCACTTAACCACCCCTTAAATTCAAAATTACAGAAAACCACCCTTTAAATGGTATTTGTTTACAACTCACCACCCATTCAACTATTTTCTTTAATTTATCATTAAATATATTATATTTTACTATTTTTAAACTCAAATTTGATTGTAAATATATTCAAATTTTGAATTTAAAGGCGCGATCATATTTTAGGGATTATTTTATGTATTTTTAAAAAATAATTATAAATATAGCCTAGAATTATTATCTTAATTTATGGTTGAAAATGTTTATAAAATTTTAAAATATTATGGAAATGACTCTTATTTATTTATATTTAAATAAGAGTAATTTACATAAGGTTTTAAAAATTTATAAACATTTTCAAACATAAATTAAGATAATAATTCTAGGCTTTATTGATTATTATTTTTAAAAATAAATACAATGATCCCTAAAATATAATTGGGCCCTTAAATTCAAAATTTGAATATATTTACATCAAATTTGAGTTTAAAAATATTAAAATATAATATACTTAATAATAAAGTAACGAAAATAGTTGAATGGGTGGTGAGTTGTAAACAAATACCATTTAAAGGGTGGTTTTCTGTAATTTTGAATTCAAGGGGTGGTTAAGTGAAAACACCCATATTTAAAGGGTGGTTTTCTGTAATTTTCCCTAATATTAAAGTGTAGTTTTCATAGTTTTGTAGCAAAAGGACAAATGCAAAATATAAGTAAACACCAAAAAAGAACTATGCAACTAATGATGAACCTACAGTTCTAAATGGAATTTTCTTCTCTTTTTTCTTCCCTGGAATGAACAAAACTGAGAGTATAAAAGCATTGAATGTACACAAAAAGTCCTCTCCCCTTGTTCTCACCAAGACTATATGAACTAACAACTACTGGTTTCATATTACCAACCCCACAGAAACAACCACAAAAAGACTACTCCTTTCTCCATCCACACTCTTTGAACTACAAACTGACAGCATTCAACCTTCTGTTTGTTTACCCTACAGAAACAACCACAAACACCTCTTTAAATTTTTTTATGGTAAGAGAATGTTAAATACAACATGTCTTATCTATTATTTCTAACTTTTTGTTTCCTTCTAGAATATTTCCCTTATTTTATTTCTACTTTCTCATAGTGTTGAGCAAATTGGTCAAAGGATGAGAATTTCAGCAGGTAAACTATTTCTATAATTGAGCACTAATATTGAGGTTTGCACTTTGCATCTGTATTTGGTTAATAATGTATTTTATAGTTTCATTGTAGCTGTTTTGGCACCCTTAATTTCTAAATTTGTTCGTCTGCGTTGGCTTCGATAATGCTATGTGGATTACATATGATATTTTTGTTCCTAAAGTAATAGATTTACTTTTGTTTTTTGCAGGACATCATTAAAAAAAAAGGTTTGTGATTTGTACACTAGTTATGCACTCTATTCAGCTTACTTATTTCAATAACGTGGTTGGAAGTTCAAGGATTCAACAGGTGAGATATTTTGGATTTCAAACTAAGCATTGCACCAGTTCAGAATAAGAGCTACAATAAGAAGGACAATGAACCAACTGCTGGATTGCATCAGATAACTACTGGATTGCATCAAACAACCATAATAACAACCCTAAACCCTAAACACCTCTTGCATTGCACAGATAACCCTAACAACGGATGATATGACCAAGCTTTTCAGATACCCTAAACGAAGACGAAGAAATTGGTCATACTTGGAGGATGAGGGAGGATCAACAACAACACCTGTGGTGGCAGATGGGAGGGAAGACCGACGATGCTTGTTCTTCTTTCGTCTTCGACTTGAGGCGTGCCTGGGAAGAGTGAAGAGAAAAGTGAGAATGATGTACGGTATTTATGAAGAGAGAGGGAAGACGAAGGGGCATTTTCGGGCGTTTCACCTCCCCCATCCGCTCCATCCTCCTCTTACGGGGTGGCTCAATCCCACTCTCCCACCCCGCTCCATCCCCATTTTCGCACACCCTCTGGTGTGCCGCGACCGTTGCATATGTGCGGCGGCCGCTGCACTGTGCAGTCAGCATCATCCTCTTCGATCTCAATTCCATCGTCCATTATTTCCCCGACATCCTTTTGAGGTGTGGCAATCAGTTCCTTGCCACTCCTAAGCATTACAGCACTGACGTTCTCCTTTGGATTTGCAACCGTCTGCGATGGAAGCTTTCCAGCATTGTTTGCCTCCTTTACACTCAAGGCTTGAATAAGTTGATTCATTTGATTCTCAAGATTGGTTATCCGATCCGATTGTTGTTTCTCAACCTTCAAGACTAATCGTGACAAAGTCTGCAGAGGATCCTCATTAGCCTCATTCGCTTGCTGTTGGCCTCCTTGTCGAGGTTCAAATTGTTTTTGGGGCCTTCCCTGTTGCCCCCCTTGCTGATTGAAAGATGCCTGGTAGTTCCCATAGCCTTGCTGATAGCCTCTGTTATAGTTGTTGTTGAAGTATCCAGGATTGCCAAAATTTCCTTGTCTAGGCCTTTGTGGAGCGAAATTCCCCATGGCATTCACATCCACGCTAGGCTCTTGCAGAAGTGGGCACATATCCATGGGATGAGTGAATTCATTGCAGAGTCCACACGCCTTCAACTGTTGAGGTGTTCTATCGATTACCAACTTTTTGATCATCTCCTTCACCTCTGCCATATCAGTCTGAAGTGCAGCCACAGGAGCATCAACAGAAAGTACACCCCTAGCACGAGTGTTCTTATTGAACTGCCTAGAACCCTCAGAGAGCTCCTTAAACACCTCCCAAGCTGCAGCAGGCGTCTTATTCAACATATTTCCCCCACAACAAGAATTCACCGTTCTGCGCTCCTCATCAGTAAGCCCATTAAATAAGAATAGAACCAGATCCTTCTAAGGAAAGCCATGACAGGGGCAGCTACCGCAGAGTTTCTTAAAGCGTTCAAAATACTCATAAATAGACTCTGTTGCCTGCTGCTCAATGCTGCTAATCGCCCTTTTCAAGGCGTTACACTTAGTTGCAGGAAAGTACCTCTCCAGAAAGGTTCTCTTCATTTCAGCCCAAGTAGATATACTCCCAGGAGGTAGGTAGAAGAACCATTCATTAGCCTCATCCTTCAAAGAGAAGGGAAAGGCTCTCAGCTTGATTTGATCCTCAGTAACGTTCTCAGGTTTCATCCCAACTACCACGGTATGGAACTCAGATAGATGCTTGTGGGGGTCCTCCCCACTCAACCCATGGAACTTGGGTAGAAGATGAATCACCCCAGATTTTAGCTCAAAGTTGACTCCTTCCCCTAGCGCAGGGAATTGAATTGCAAGGGGCTGCTGTGCCAAGTCAGGAGCAGAAAGCTCCCTAAGAGTGGGGTTCGCTTCGTTAGCCATCTCTGCAGTGTTTCCTTGATCAAAAGGTAACCCGTGAGAACGATCACGAGTTTCTCGCCTTAAGGAAGAAGCGGTTCTTTCGATCTCTGAATCAAATGGCAACAAAGAAGAATTAGTAGCATGGGTATGGACCATATAAGACGGTCCACACCAAAAATCAGCACGAAAAACACACAAGAATCAATAAAAATATCCCCGGCAACGACGCCAAATTTGACGGAGGGGAAACCTGTCGTTGATCCGTCAAAGAAAACTCAAACCTATAACTAGTATAGTAATAAGTAAGAGGTCGATCCACAGGGAGATTTGTTATTCAAATGTGATTTAAGTGCCAATTAAAGTAACCAAATGGGGGTGTTTGTGAAAGAAAATGCGAATTATGAAAGGAAAGAGTAAATGGTATTGATTCAAACAATTGAGAGAAGTAGTTCTACCTACAATTTTCCACTTTATTTGGTTGAAGCGATCCTTGTAACTTCTTCTCGTCCTATTAAGGTTCCTATGAATGCCCTTGTCCCGACCTAATATAGTTACTAGTCCAATCAGTCCTAGCAACCCTTATCAATCGAACAGTCCCTAAAGAAGGATTTAACCCAATTGATAGCTTTAAGTTTAGAGATTAGCCAAGGTATTTGCAGTCCCTAAGGAGGGATTTAACAACACATTCAACTTCCTACCTATCCAATTAGTTCAATCAGCCCTAAAGGGATAAGTTTGCTACTTAGGTTAAGGTTCGCAATCAGGAATCTACAAAACCTTAGCAATTGAATTGATTCTAACTAGTTGCGCGGGCTAGATAGAACAAAATAATACTCAATCAAGTACAAAGAAGTTGAAGCAATCAAATATAGGAAACAAGGAACGAGAATTAGAAACTCACAATCAATCTAAATAAAGCTTCAAATTGCAGGCAGAACAGATGAGTTTAGTTCCTCATGGAAGACATCGCTCAAATCTCTAATTTGTCTGATGAACGTAGAATAGAATGAAAAGTTCTCAAAACTAAAATACTCTTGGCCTTTTAAAAGTCTAAACCGATCTTAAAATAAAATAACAAAAACTAGGGTTTCACAACTTGAAATGCGGCAGATGACCGATGCGGCGGCCGCAGCATAGGTGCCGCGGCCGCTGCACGCGTGTTCTCTTCAGGCGCCGCTTCAGCGCCTTGCAGTGGCCGCTGCATGTATGCTGCGGCCGCGGCATATGCCCCGCTGCTTCATCCCGCTGCCAGAAGCTTAATCTTCAATTCTTTGCTCTTCTTCAAGTCTTCCACTATCATGCATCCCATAGTGTTCGAATCTAATCTGTAACAATACTCACAAATTCGCGTAAAATCCGAACATTCTATAATAATCGTTAGATGCACTTTAACTCTAATTCATTAACTAAATGCAACCTAACTAGCCTAAAAATGTCTATAATGCCTATCTATGATATGCATTATCACCCTTCACCCCGCGCACACAGTTGCCAAACATCGAGGCGTGCTTCCCCAAATCCCATCCCCATCCTTTCCACCCCGGGCACACGCCTACCAAACACGCCCTAAATGTTGGTGGGATTCATCAAACTATAACGTGAGTGGGATATGGTTTGGAAATTCTACCGAAGAATGTTTAACATCCTATCGAATAATGTTATATTATCTTTTTTTCAATTCAGTTTAGATCAAAATTTACCAATTTCACTGAATAATTTGTCTTATACTATCGAATAATGTTTTTTTCCATCAATTTCAGTTTTGAATGTGTATTAAATCCGGTTAATTTATATTCCTTTAGTTTTGAAACATTATTCGGTATAATAGTTATATTTTTCGAGAAACAAAAACAACATTATTCAGTAGAATATGTGAGTATTCGGTGGTATATGGATGATTATTCGGTCGTATTTGAGTGATTTTTCACTCGTATATGTCTGTTTAGTTGTGTAGTTTTATACTCGTGTGACGAAGATTTTTTTATGTTGTTTGTCAAATCAAAAACTCCATATATTGATGAATAATGAATCAAATTTCACTGAATAATTGACCAACAACAAGTAATCAAAATTTGACACATACGTCTGAATAATTGACGAATAACAAATCAAATTATGCATCTAAAAAACCCTACGCTAAATTCGACACATACATATCTTTTTTCATGAATAATGCGAGCCCAATTTTGTTCATGAATTAATACTATATGTGAGGCATAAAATCTGCATCATAGTTGTTGAAGGAGATCGATCTCAACGATTGACCGAACTGTAGCCTGCAAAACAAGAACAAACGAGGTCGGGGCGGGGCTTGTGTCCCCCGTAGGACCCTCCGACGCTTAAGTCAGTCCTTATCCGTGCTCAATCTGAGTTTATCTCCTCTTATTGATACTAGTGGAGTATTAAATAAAAGAAATGGTTACAATATTTAATAGAAGAAACCGTTACCATATTTAATTCGGTCAAGGCCCTTTAATGCATGAAACTGTTACCGTGTTCAATAGGTGAAACGGTAACCGCATTAATGCTGGTCAATTAAGTATTGAATATTTGATACCGCATAAATAATAGACGTCGTTCTTAACTGTTATTTAGGATAATTTCGTATGATAAAAATGATCGACTTACTTGGTAAAAGACCAGAATGCCCCTGTGCTATGATTACGGGATTTTCCCTATCACAATTGCCCCTCGGGTTTCTTCTTCATGTCTCGATGATGAAGGAAGCCCAAAAAAAGTACATGGTGAAGGGTCGTGTGAGCGATGATTTTGCCGTAGATGGTAGTCCCATGATCCGTAGTTGGTTATTGGACGTAAGTGGCTATCGTTGGCCGTAAGTGGCTATCGTTGGCCGTAATTGGCTATCGTTGGCCGTAATTGGCTATTGGCCGTAAGTGGCTATCGTTGGCCGTAATTGGCTATTGGCCGTAAGTGGCTATCGTTGGCCTTGAGTGGCGTTCTATTGGCCTTGAGTGGCGTTCTGTTGGCCTTAAGTGGCGTTCTATTGGCCTTGAGTGGCGTTTTGTTGGCCTTAAGTGGCGTTCTCGTGGCCTTAATTTGGCATTCATTTGACCTTGAGTGACGTACTTGTGGCCTGAAATTGGCTTCCTGGGTTCTCCCACATCTCGCGTGATTGGAATCAGTTGTGTCTCGGTCATCAAGGATAACTTCAATCATTTTGGGTTCGGTGCCCCTAGTGTTGCTTCATGTCCTCGAGGGAGTTATCCTTGAAGATTGGACCTTGCCCTAATGTCATTCGTAATATCGGGTTTCACGGGCGTGTCTCGGTCATCAAGGATAACTTCAATCATTTTGGGTTCGGTGCCCCTAGTGTTGCTTCATGTCCTCGAGGGAGTTATCCTTGAAGATTAGACCTTGCCCCAATGTCATTCATAATACAGGGTTTCACGGGCTTGTTGTTCATAATGCCTGAATGGATGTTTTGCTTGAGAGTAAATTCATCGTCTCGCGACTACATCGAGCCCCTCTATCGTTACCTATGCAAGAACACAAAACGAGCAGCGAACCAGAACAAAAGGGGATGGGACACGTCCCACTGCCCAAGCAATGAGAACAAATGGAAAGTGACCATGATCTCTCAAGTTTGTCAAAATTAATGGAACAAGTGTATAACTAAAGAATAAGTGCGCTCAAAGTTCACCAATGCAATATATAATCATTTTGCACCCACAGTTAAATAAAGAACGAAGGAAGGATGTCCTAATTTTGGGCATTACGTCGATCAACATAAATAAGTAGAGCAAATAAGAGTCCCTCTAATTCATCTCATTCAAACATTCTAGAATGACTTTGGGCATAAATTTAGTTAATCATGCACTTCATAAGTAAAAGAGGACACCATATAAAGCATGTAATCAAACAATTTCTTATCCAATCACGCATGTAGGCTCTATGCCTTTCAATAATCTAGTGGAATCTTGAGTTAATAAATTTTCAGCAGCAAAGGCTTATATAACATAGTTTCATTGATCTGAAAAAATAAAAGATAGTATCTCAAAGTTTAAGCATATGCATGTGATTCTCCAAATGCAAAGACAAAACCGGTGAAAGATGAGAGCATTAAACAATATAGAGGAACAAATATGTTGTACGCTCATGCTTGAGAAGCCAAGGCAATTAAGGTCGGTGTGATGAAAATGGGTTACCTGAACCTGCCGGAAACGATACGTTGGACTTCCAAGGGGCATCTTGCCTTTTGAAAGTTGGGCCTTTTTTTGTAATAATCTCAAATGTATGGGCTAAGTTTCTACTTTTGAGAACTCTGGGTGGATTTTGTAATTAATCCAAATCCAACTAACCCATCGTCTGCTTCTTCCGTTCTTTGTAGGGTTTACACAGAGTGGCGGCGCAAGAATTCCAAGCGACACCCTTGGCCACTGTCATGCCTTCGACCTCGACCTCGACGACAGCGAGGGATCTTTTTGAACGATGCTACCCATGAGCGGAAGAGTCGGGCGACCCCAGCCTCCCCCAACGCTGTCGGTGTGTTCCCGGGTTCAGATCCACTATGAGGAGGTCGACTTTCGAAGACACCAAGGTCGATCTGCATTGGTAGCGTGGCTGGCCTGGAGATCCGACACCGACAAAAACCGTCGCCGCCTTGCCGCTGACGAACGGACAAGGCTGATTGGAGGCAACACCCGCAGGTGAAGGTTGCGAGTCGCGTATGCAGATAGGTGTGCTCCTCATGGTGCCGCGGAGTACAAGCTGATGTCCCATGGCTGATTGCTTGGTGCTTTTCTTGGCGACACTGGGAGAGAGATGGAGAGAGGGTGAAGGGATCTCCCATCGATCTAGTGAGCCGCGGCGCCCTCTGCTTATGGTTCGAGGCCGGTGGCGCCCTCTCCTAGGGTTTGTGGGCGAAGGCTGAGCATCCACCACTTCATCATCCCCATCAACAGTCAATTTTTTGTCGCTTTGTAGATTGGGAGATCCGATCTCATAGCTTTTTGATCGAATTCCCCACGGACGGCGCCAAATGTGAGGCATAAAATCTGCATCATAGTTGTTGAAGGAGATCAATCTCAACGATTGACCGAACCGTAGCCTGCAAAACAAGAACAAACGAGGTCGGGGCGGGGCTTGTGTCCCCCGTAGGACCCTCCGATGCTCAAGTCAGTCCTTATCCGTGCTCAATCTGTGTTTATCTCCTCTTATTTATACTAGTGGAGTATTAAATAAAAGAAACGATTACGATATTTAATAGAAGAAACCGTTACCATATTTAATTCGGTCAAGACCCTTTAATGCATGAAACCGTTACCGTGTTCAATAGGTGAAACCACTACTAGAAAAATGCAATTAGACATCTGTTGTGAACAGATGTCTTTCAAAAAAAAATTCCGACCTTATTGTGCATGTAGTAAAAGATCAACTTTTCCACATCAGTTTTAAGCCGATGTCTTTTCTTGGTTAAAACATCTATTTTATATTGAATATAGATATAAATCAGCCCCTCAAATTTATTTTTGACATGTTCATTTGTTGTTAAACCCTCGTTATTTTTCATTTATAAGCTTTTGAAGATGTCCACACCAAGCCTAAATTTTACATTTACATCACTATTTTTTAAATAATCAATGTATTAAAAAAAATAGACATCTTTTTTATTATATTGATTTTGTGTATATTAATTTAATATGTATAATTTGTGATTTTTTTTATTTTTTTAAAATAATCTATCGTATGATATATGTACATAACTGATGTATTAATATGATATAGACATCATTTCAGATTTATATAAAGATGTTGTTGTTAGCAATATATATCAATTTATATTAACATTGTGATGTAAAAATATATGTTATGAATTGGTTTAAATTATTTAGGCGATGTCTATAATGATACTAATATCCGTTTTTATTGATGTGCGCGCAAATTGCCATATTTTCTATGCACATATGAATTCATTTTGTTGTCTTTTGCATGCACATTGATGGGAAAACATGGGAATAGTGTAGTTTATGCTTAAATATCAAATATATGGGTTTGCACGAGTTTCCATGTGATTTCGCAGAAAACAGGATAAAAATGGATGAATTCAGAAGAGCGGAAAAAGAACTCGAAGTCTTCTGAAGAGGTCGAAATCGAATGAAGACCTCGACATCGAGTACATCGAGACATAGGAATCGAGCAGAGAGGAAACAGAGCATCTCGACACAGAAGAGGTCGATATCGACGTCTGGGGGTCGATATCGATCATGTCAGATCGACCAAGTTGATAGAAGTCGAGTGGAAGAAGGAGAAGCTCGAGATAAGATTTTGGAGGGGTCGATATCGAGGTCCAAGGGTCGATATCGACCATGCCAGCAGAGGAATTCGACTCCGATTTTGATAGAATTATATCCAAAGCTTGCAATATCTATCCAAAGGTCGAGATTTCCTATCATCAACATCAGATTTATCATGAGGAGGCTGATTTCACCATGAAGTTTTAGCTTTTACTTTTTATTTATTTATTTTATTTATCATAGAGAATAAAGATAAGGTTTCGAGTCCTTGTCGTCATCTACAATTCAGTTGCAATAGAGAGAGAGAGAGAGAGAGAGTGGCCGAGTGGAGTTGTAAAGCGAGAGCGGAGTGGCTTGTTCGGTTGTACTTTCTTTCGGAGTTTTAATTCAAAGTAGCTTTCTTTCAATAACAATGATGATGATGTGCATGATGAGGAGCGAGTAGTCAACCCACTTCTAGGGTCGGGGTGAGCCCGACGATAGCAATGTGAGGTAAGTGCATCAAAGGTATGACTTTTATGCGATTCCGTCTTCTACCCCATGCATGATCCTTTGCGAAAGTTAGGGAGTTTCATTATTTGCATTATTGAAGCGAAAGCCACTCATATTGCGATCTTGAATTACTCATGAATTGGATAGTAACTCTTAGGAATTACGCGAAAGCCTCTAATCACCTAAGTGTTGATAACGAAAGTTATTTGACGGAAAGACATTAAAGTTCATATCTTTAGCATGAAACTTGCATTGTTATCGTTGTGGCATGAAACCCCGACTTTGGAAGCCTTTTAATTAATTAAATTCTTCATAAAAGTCTTAGTTTTGCTTCTGTTCATCTTCCCTCTCCATTCTATTTTCTTCGGATCCTTTTCCGACAAATTGGTTACAAAAACAGTTTCTGTGACAAACATCGAAATCGACCTTAAGGGTCGATATCGAGGACTAACATCGATATCGAGGTCTCTGCTCGACGTCGACTTGCTGTTTTATCTTCTGCAGGAACTGCACTAGGAAATTGACCAGAACTGAGGTCGATATCGACCAGTATACTCGATATCGAGTGTCTGCTGAGGTCGAAAGCATTGATCGTGAGTACAACAAAGGAAGCGCTGACCTACCTCCTCGTGGATTCGATCCTGAATTACCCTACTACTACAAGGGAGGGGATTCTTGTATTATTTGTTTGGGACAGGGAGATATTCTAGTTGTGCTTTATTTTATTCTCCTATTTTACATACACCTCCCCTTTACCAGCCGAACAAATTGGCGCCGTTGCCGGGGAGGCAATCAATCGCCACCTAAGTTAATCACGATCTTTTTCTAAGCTTATTTTGCAGGTTTATGCGACGTTCTGATCGCGGACCTATCCTGGAACCAATTGACGAGCCTGAACGTTTCTACCATCTTCGCAACAAAGCAATTCGCATCATGGCTGACAACGAGACGCAGGCTGAGATCATAGAGCGGTTGAGAAAGGAGATCGAGGACCACAATGCTACAATCGCTGCTGAAAGGGCCGCTGCTGCTGCTGAGCGAGCCCGTGCTGATAGGGAGGAGGATGCGCGCAGACAAGCCCAAGAGCGGCTAAATCAGTATCCACAGACGGCGATGCAATACATGCATCCGCCCCTTCATGTTCCTGAATCTGCCATTATAATTCCTCACTCCAATTATGAACTGAATATTAACTTCCTATCTGAGATTAAAAGAAATACTTTTGAAGGAAGACATAATGAATGCCCCCTGCAACACATCTCTACTTTTATGGACTTATGTGAAACAGTTGCTGATGGAGTAAACTTAGAGTATGTGCGACTAAAATCTTTTCGATGGTCTTTGGCAGGAAAGGCATTACAATGGCTTGAAAGTTTGGCTCCACGATCGCTAAGGACATGGGCAGAGGTGAAAGATGCATTCTTGAATATGTTCTTCCCACCTTCTAAAACGGCGATGCTAAGACAAAGGATCACGACTTTCAAACAAAAGCCAGGTGAAACCCTAGCACAGGCGTGGGAGCGCTTCAAAGACTTGCTGAGATCATGCCCGACGCATGGGCAACTTCCATATGTCATCCAAGAGATCTTTTATAACGCCCTTGATGCGCCGAATAAGGAGAGGATCAATTCATATACCTCTTATCGGTACATTGAGCTTACACCAACGGAGGCATGGGAGACCATTGAGAGGCTTGTGAACTTTGACAACACCTATGGGGCTGCTGCGGCCTATGATGCAAGGCCTGCCCCCATCTATGCCACTATATGAGCCTCCAAGGGAGATAGATCCTGAAGTACAGCAACAATTCCATAACGATCAAACACGCCGCCTTCAAAAGCAAGTAAGGTTCCTGAGCAACAATCAACCTTGTCAGGAGTGTGGTTCAATAAGGCATAACACCAGTGCCTGTCCACATACTGAGCAAGTATCCATGGCGGAACAACATGAAGAGGTCAAATGGACGAGAGGCCCCTATGGAGGGGGCAATCAACAAAATTGGGGCGATCAAAGGTTCTATCAAAGGGATCCCCCAACCTATAGGGCACCAGGGCACCCTGAGCGGGAGACTAAGAAAGATGACCTGCAAATCATCCTTGATGAGATGCGGAGGAACCACGCTGAGTTCAAACAAGCCAATAACTCCGTCCATACTCAGCTGCAGGGCATAAATTCTAGACTTGGGGAGATCGACGTTTGGAAGCGCAACATGGAGACTCAAATGAGTCAATTGGCGGAAGCAATGCCCAAAGCGTCCGGATCACTCCCTGGATCCACTGTGCCCAACCAAAAGGGCAAAACCACAGGTCATATCGCGGCAGTAAACCTAAGGAGTGGGCGTCAATTACGAACGCCCGAGCAAAAAGTGGAGGAGAAGGAGCCAGAACAGACGTCGATATCGACCACCCCTGTCGATATCGACCAAAGTGACATCGATGTCGACCCTCCTGTCGATGTCGACCCTAATTCTGCGTCACCACAGAGATCGACTCTTCCAGTCGATATCGACCCCACTGCTGCCGATATCGACCTCACTACAGTCGCATGAAGGAAGAAGGTGTTGCCATTCCCAACTAGAAAAGTAACTAAGGACCCAGCGGAAAAGAAGTTCCAACGGTTCGTGAAGATGCTCCAAGGGCTTAATGTCTCTATACCATTCACAGAGGCACTTCACGAGATGCCATCTTATGTGAGGTTCCTTAAGGATATCTTGGGTAAGAAGCGATCGCTCTCCGAGATCGCAGAGGAATGCAACAGGTTGGAGCTACCACAAAAGCGGGCGGACCCAGGTAAGTTTTCTATCGCTATAGGTCTAGGTCAATTCAAATTTAATGCTTTAGTTGACTTGGGCGCTAGCGTTAGCATGATGCCACTAACCATTTGGCACAAGGTAAAGATAGGTCCTCTGGAGCCCGTGGATGCAAGATTATACATGGCTAACAATACCGTAGTTATTCCAACTGGGATAGTGACAGATGTGCCAGTACAAGTAGGCAAATTCTTTGTCCCCACTGATTTCCTAGTTGTTGACATAGCGGAGGACCCTGCTTGTCCAATTATTTTAGGTAGGCCATTCTTAGCAACCGTCGATGCCAACATTAGCGTGAAGAAAGGATTGCTCTCACTCACAATTAGTGATGAAGTAATTGAGTATTCCTTCAACAAGACGGTGCAAAGTCAATGGCCAATGGAGATAAAAGCCATCAAAGAAGCCCAAGTAGAGGAAGTTGAAGCAATCTTGAACGAAGGAGCTCAACAGGACATCGAAATCGACCCAGGTAAGTCGATATCGACCACTATTGTTCAAGATTCTGTGACAGGTCATAAGTATGGGGTCGACGGAGGAAAAGAGGAAGCATCGAAATCGGGGTTAAGGGTCGATATCGACCACACCCTATCGAAATCGACCACCATCAGCGCTGAGAAGAGAGGTGAGGAGACCTCGATATCGACCTCTGAGGGTCGAAATCGACCTGATCATATCGAGTCAAAACTCCCCAAATCGACTGATCCTACAGGTGTACAACAGGGATCGATATCGACCTCTGCACATCGACATCGACCTGAGCCACAGACGGAGAAGAAGGTAAGTCAAGGTACGGATTCCTCTTGTTCAATTACAATAAAGGACTTATCATTATTTGGAAGAGGTGTGCCTTGGCATGTGCGTTTATGTAGGATATCCGATGATAGATCAAGCCAATATGAGATAGGTGACAAGGTCTATGTTGCCAAATCTAAAGACCATTGGTTCCCTACAAGATTCAAGGATAAGAGCTTAGGTCCATTCACGGTGAATCAAATCAATCCCGGGGGAATGCAGCTGCGGGACAAGAAAGGAGTGATATTTGAGGCCCAAGCCACATGGGCTCTGCAGATGCCACCTTGAAAAGCGCAAAGGAAGAAGTCGGCCTAGCGACTTAAAAATTTAGAGCTTGTAACAAAGACTTAGTTTTGGTTTTAAGACAGCTTAGTTTTGGTTTTAGACATTTTATTGTTTTACATATTTTGTGTCTAGTTTTCAAATTGCAGGAGAGAGAAAAGCACACAGAAAGGCATCGAAATCGATGTTGGACATCAAAATCGACCTCAAGGTCGACATGGATAGGGTTTGTGATCGAGGCCGAATCACCCTGAAGCCCGAGCAGAAGTCAAGAGAGACATCGATATCGATGTAAAGGGTCGATATCGACCTTCCCTGCTGTCTTCTTCAACTCCTGAAATTTGTGACGGTTTAGTAAGTCTTCTTCTTAACCCTAGTTCCAATACAGTGAGGACACTGTAAATTTTAAGTATGGGGTGGGGGGAAAGGCTTATTTACATATTCATACTTAGTTTAGGGTTGCATATTTATTTTAATGCATAAAAAATTGACCCCCATCAAAAAATTTTGAAAAAAAAGAGAGTCATGGAAGTATAAAAAAGAGCTCTATGATGCAAAATTAGATTCATTAGAGATATAACATGAGATTGCCTAGTTAAGGGAAGTTCCAATGAAGTGCAATTTTTTGAGAAAATCATAAAGGAGATGAAAATTTGAAGTTGCTTTTGACATCTGCATGATAAGATGATGGAGGATTTTTTTATAAAAATTCCATACAAGCAAAGTTCATATCCTAGCCTTACCTACGCATATTCACAAAGCCATATATGAGACTTATCATGATCATTATTGCTCCACATATACATATTGTCCATTTTTTACCTTATACCCTATCCGGGGACAAAGTTTTTTGAATGGATGACATCTTTGGAGTTATATGGAGTTGTGCATTTATAAAGTTGTTGGCAGGAATGATACAATATGGAAAATTAAATGAGCGAGAAAAAATCCGATCACCCTCAGGAGATAAAGGTAGGTCGACCCTGCTCGCTGAGATAATAGTTCGGCGAGATGGGACACAAAGGTGAGGAGTCCGAAGTACTAACTATCCGGGGCCATTCATGACACCCATGTTTGAGACTCGCGAGAAGACAGTGCTAAGGTTAGAGAGGTAAAAACATTAAAGTGAAAAAAGCATTGAACGATGAGTGAAAGGTGAGACATTATGAAGGAGGAATGTGGAATATTTTGGAAAGAAAGTGTACTTCCCCGGATTTAACACCACATGGCCAAATATTAGCCCACCTTTAGCCTTTTACCAATCCACTTCTCACAAGCTTGAAGAAAGTCCTCTTGATTATTAATGCAATGTTGCTAAAATTGTTTTTTATTACCTCCTTTATAAGTATGAAATTGCTTTTATGCACAGGCATGGACTTGGTTGACATAAGTACCTTCTCGAGGATGGCAATTGATTGTAGGGACATATGAAAAATGAATCTATGATGTTGAGGGTTTACTTTCTTCCCCTGAATGACCATTAAGAGTATTGCTTGGGGACAAGCAAGCTTAAGTATGGGGTGTTTGATGTGCGCGCAAATTGCCATATTTTCTATGCACATATGAATTCATTTTGTTGTCTTTTGCATGCACATTGATGGGAAAACATGGGAATAGTGTAGTTTATGCTTAAATATCAAATATATGGGTTTGCACGAGTTTCCATGTGATTTCGCAGAAAACAGGATAAAAATGGATGAATTCAGAAGAGCGGAAAAAGAACTCGAAGTCTTCTGAAGAGGTCGAAATCGACTGAAGACCTCGACATCGAGTACATCGAGACATAGGAATCGAGCAGAGAGGAAACAGAGCATCTCGACACAGAAGAGGTCGATATCGACGTCTGGGGGTCGATATCGATCATGTCAGATCGACCAAGTTGATAGAAATCGAGTGGAAGAAGGAGAAGCTCGAGATAAGATTTTGGAGGGGTCGATATCGAGGTCCAAGGGTCGATATCGACCATGCCAGCAGAGGAATTCGACTCCGATTTTGATAGAATTATATCCAAAGCTTGCAATATCTATCCAAAGGTCGAGATTTCCTATCATCAACATCAGATTTATCATGAGGAGGCTGATTTCACCATGAAGTTTTAGCTTTTACTTTTTATTTATTTATTTTATTTATCATAGAGAATAAAGATAAGGTTTCGAGTCCTTGTCGTCATCTACAAATAGAAGCCAATAGGGCTGAGTTTAGGTATTCAATTTTAAAAAGGAAGAAGATTCCGAATTCAGTTGAGACACAATTCAGTTGCAATAGAGAGAGAGAGAGAGAGAGAGTGGCCGAGTGGAGTTGTAAAGCGAGAGCGGAGTGGCTTGTTCGGTTGTACTTTCTTTCGGAGTTTTAATTCAAAGTAGCTTTCTTTCAATAACAATGATGATGATGTGCATGATGAGGAGCGAGTAGTCAACCCACTTCTAGGGTCGGGGTGAGCCCGACGATAGCAATGTGAGGTAAGTGCATCAAAGGTATGACTTTTATGCGATTCCGTCTTCTACCCCATGCATGATCCTTTGCGAAAGTTAGGGAGTTTCATTATTTGCATTATTGAAGCGAAAGCCACTCATATTGCGATCTTGAATTACTCATGAATTGGATAGTAACTCTTAGGAATTACGCGAAAGCCTCTAATCACCTAAGTGTTGATAACGAAAGTTATTTGACGGAAAGACATTAAAGTTCATATCTTTAGCATGAAACTTGCATTGTTATCGTTGTGGCATGAAACCCCGACTTTGGAAGCCTTTTAATTAATTAAATTCTTCATAAAAGTCTTAGTTTTGCTTCTGTTCATCTTCCCTCTCCATTCTATTTTCTTCGGATCCTTTTTCGACAAATTGGTTACAAAAACAGTTTCTGTGACAAACATCGAAATCGACCTTAAGGGTCGATATCGAGGACTAACATCGATATCGAGGTCTCTGCTCGACGTCGACTTGCTGTTTTATCTTCTGCAGGAACTGCACTAGGAAATCGACCAGAACTGAGGTCGATATCGACCAGTATACTCGATATCGAGTGTCTGCTGAGGTCGAAAGCATTGATCGTGAGTACAACAAAGGAAGCGCTGACCTACCTCCTCGTGGATTCGATCCTGAATTACCCTACTACTACAAGGGAGGGGATTCTTGTATTATTTGTTTGGGACAGGGAGATAGTCTAGTTGTGCTTTATTTTATTCTCCTATTTTACATACACCTCCCCTTTACCAGCCGAACATTTATGTAATGATTCGATTTCATAGCTATTCAAGCACAACACTTTTCATCTATAATTCAATGTTTTTTCATTCGATACACAACACCCTTTGTTCATATAATAAGATTCCGCAAATGATTGGTACGTAAAGAACATATACATTAAAATAAATGTGAAATCGACATTTACAAATGTTTTACAAAGGATAGATACTTGAAAAATACACTTTACAAATGATGAATACTTTTAAATGATGGGTATAAAACATATATTTTGGGCACACTTCCAAAAACTAAAACTATGTAGTCTCGACACTCTACTCCAAGAGCCAAGCATATTCAGAAATCACTCCAAGAGCCAAGCATATTCAGAAATCACTCTTGGTTCACGATTTGTGTCCTACTTTGCTGCATGGGCAAAGATGTCGTTCTTAACTGTTATTTAGGATAATTTCGTATGATAAAAATGATCGACTTACTTGGTAAAAGACCAGAATGCCCTTGTGCTATGATTACGGGATTTTCCCTATCACACTATATACCACAGGAACATGAATAATCGAAGAGAGTGTAAAGTTTTTTTTTTTTGGAAGCAAGATAAGAGTTAGGAAAGCCGCCGCCGAGCAGGCTTCTTTCCTAGAGCGTCCGAGCGGACGAGAACACGAAGTTCTGGATCAGTAGCCAAGCTATCATCGGCAGGGATGCAGTAAGCCAGACGCGCAATCCTGTCAGCAACCGCATTAGAATCCCTGAAAATATGACGAATAGCAACATTAGAGATAAATTTAAGATTTATTATTGTATCAGCCATCAACAGCTCGATATTCCAAGGGCACGACCAGTCCCCCAGGAGAGCCTTTATGACGACCAAACAGTCTCCTTCTATTAAGAGATTTTGAATGCCCAGAAATCTAGCCCTGGCAACACCCATATGAAGGCCTAACGCTTCAGCGTAAACCGCCGATGTGTTATTACAAGTGCCCGATCCAAGCGAGTATAATTTCCCTAGGTGGTCTTGGATGACAAAGCCGTAGGAACCCGCCCCCGACAGGCAGTGAGAGCCGTCAAAGTTTAGTTTGTGATATCCTGGTGGAGGTTTTTCCCAGGCTTGAGAGTGGATCCTGGAATTCCCGGAGGCAGTAGTTCCGTTGTTATAGCCCCTCGAGGATACGTTTGATGTTTTAGTGTGAGTGTCGTCTATTTTATCCAAGCGATCCGCCCAAGTACTCTTGCTAGTGTTACAGAAGAGCGCAATTGCCTGACAAGAAGTCGACGTGGTGTGTTGAAATACCAGCTGGTTCCTAAAGAACCAGAGACTCCACCAAGCGAAGGCAAGATTATTTGTAACCTTCTTACCAGCTGAAATAAAGATATGATTAAGGATGGTATTGGGTTTAGTGTTGTTATCTAAGCCATGGTGGTTTGGGAAATCAATACGAAGATCCGCCAGAAGGGCGATGGTCATAGGGCATTGTAGCAGAAGGTGGTAGGTAGACTCCGTTGAACCGCCACAAAAACAGCAACCCGACGGAACCGCCACATGAGATCGTTGTAGGCGATCTGACGTCGACAGACCATCACGAGCGATTTTCCAAAGAAAATGTTTAATCTTATGAGGAATGTCCAGTTTTCAGAGCCAATGACAATCGAAACGAGGGTCCCCATCGTGCAGCGGGATGATTGATGTGGCCGAGCTAGTCGAGAACCAACCATCCCTACTAGGCCCCCAATAGAGTCTGTCCGAAAAATTATTATCTGGAAGTTTGATATCTGTGATATTCTTAATGATAGCTGGTGTGAGCAAATTCTGTAACCCATTGTTTATGGCATCAATATTCCATTTATTTTCATTAGTGATAAAGCGGTCTACAGACCAACTCGCTGTCGTACCCTCGATTGGGACCAAGGCAGAATCTAGTAATGGGGTATTGAGAGCCCAATTGTCAGTCCAGAACTTAACTGAGCGACCATCCCCTATAGACCAACGAAGCCCCGGTCTGAATAAATGCCTGATGGCTACCAGTTTTGACCATTGCCACGAAGTGTTGCCTTTCTTAGCATAATCCATAAGTGTAGCCCCTTTTAGGTATTTTGCAGAGATGACCCTAACCCAGATATTGGTAGGCTCCGCAATAATTTTCCATAATAATTTCATTTGTAATGCTAGGTTCATAGTCTCAGCTTTGTAGATACCCAAACCACCAGACAAGGTATCTGAGCAAATTTTGTCCCAACTGACAAGGGGAGTAGCATTTGGCCCTTTGTTCCAAAAGAATTGTTTGTAGACTTTATCTAGTTCATGCAGAATCGAAGAGGGGAGCATGAAGGCTTGCATAATGAAGATCGGTTGGGCGCTGAGGTTGGACTTAATGAGAACCTTACGCCCCTCAGCTGACAGAGAGGAAGCTTTCCATTTGGACATTTGTTGTTTTGCTTTAAGGATAATATCCGCGAAGGTATCGCGATTAACCCTTCCGTTGATGATAGGGCACCCAAGGTACTTTTTGAGATTATTGGTTTGTGGGATTCCCAGAGTCATTGAAACAGTATTCACTGCTATTGCTGTAGTGGCAGCTGACACTTGGAAGCTCGATTTGTTCAAATTTACTTTTTGTCCCGAGATAAGACAGAATCGGCGGATTGTGTTCGACAGATTGTTACATGTTGTCTGGTTGGTTTTACCGAAAAGCATAATATCATCTGCGAAAGCCATAAATGGAACCCTAACGCCCCCTTCCCAAGACAGAAACCAAGATCCTTGGAGACGTCCGCCTGTTGATGTAGCGTTCTAGCCAGCACCTCTGCTGTGAGGATAAAAAGAAAGGGAGAGAGAGGGTCACCCTGTCTCAAACCCCGAGATGGTATAAATGGCGTAGATGGTTCGTCATTTATAAGAACAAAATAAGAAACTGTTTGTACACATTATTTGATCCAAAGAATGAATTTCTCATCAAAACCGAACTTCTGTAGGACGGCGAAAAGAAAGGGCCACTCGATTCTATCATATGCTTTCTCCATGTCCAGTTTGACTGCCATGTAGCCACATTTTGCTTTGGAGATTCTGAATGAATGAAAAATTTCATGAGCAATCAGAATGTTATCCTGAATAGACCTGCCTTTGGTGAACACACTTTGTAGAGGGTGGATTAGTTTATCAAAAACTTTCGATAACCTGTTGGTCAGTATTTTGGAAATAATCTTGTATACTGTAGAGCATAGACTGATAGGTCTAAAATGGTTGACTGTTTCAGGATTATCTATCTTTTGGATCAGGGTAATGAAAGTATGGTTTATTTGACGAAGCATTTTCCCTGAATGAAAGAATGCCTTAACTGCTTTTATAACGGATGGACCAACTATGTCCCAGTAGGTTTGATAGAAACCTGCCGGCAAACCATCAGGGCCCAGAGCCTTATCGGCTTTAATGGAGAACAGGGCATTTTTTATCTCGCCATTTGTAACTGCAGAGGTTAGGAAGGAATTCTCATCCTCAGAAATCTCAGTACCGATGACATCAAGGTCGTTGCTAAAGGAGATGTCATGGTTTTAGGAAGACTTAAAGCGGGACGAGAAGTTTGAGGCGAACTCATTTCTAATGAGACTATGATCAGTTAGATGCAATCCAGAATCCGAAATTAGGTGTTTGATAATTTTCTTTCCCCGTCTTGCCTAGGCGATACGGTGGAAATAAGCTGAGTTTGTATCATTTAAATTTGCGTGTTTGAGTTTGGCTCTTTGGCTCCAATAGCGCCTCTGGAAGTCGAGCATTCTTTCTCTTTTGGTTTGTAATCTGTTGTGTCGTATAGCAATGTCCGGTATGTGGTCCTTAATTAAAATCTGTTGTAAGCGCAGAATCTCTTCATCAGTTTGGTAGATCTGTTTGTAGATGTTGTTAAAGGTACGCTTGTGCCATTTTTTAGCCAGTTTTTTAAGCAAAGTCGTCTTTTTGACCAATTTAAATAGGTTGGAACCCGCAAGGTTAACACGCCACGCTTGTTTTACAATATTCTTAAACTCCGGTTTGGTCGTCCATGCTAATTCGAAACGGAAAGGTTTCTTATGGAGTTGCGTCGGGGAACGTAGATCAATGGAAATCGGAGCATGATCGGAGGAAGTGAAGGGGTAAATCTTAACCCGTAGGCCGTCATAGGCTGTAATGACCTCACTCTGTGCGAGCAAACGATCCAGTTTAGCAAAATTGTTTTTTGGTGAGCCAGTCTTTTTCCTCTGCCAGGTATAGTTTCCCCCGTGAGTGGGTACATCTTGAAGCAAGAGGTTGTTTTTGAGCTCTTGAAGCCTAAAGAACCTTCTCTGAGACGGGATAATGCCCCCAAGTTTGTCGTCCGGGATGGCAATGTCGTTGAGATCTCCTAGAATACAGAAGGGGATGTCCAAATGGGAGGAATACACGGTTAGAGACTCCTAGAAAGAATCCTTTGAGGCATAATCAGGAGGGGCATAGACGACAATGAAAGCAAATGTTTTGTTTAACTTGCTGTCATGGTAGTTGATATGTATAAATCTGTGATTTACTGAAATGAGTAAGATTTCACCCTCGTCAGGTGGGAGATCCCTCCATAGCAGACAAATCCCACCCGAGAAGCCAATTGCAGGATCGAAGGCGATGTTTGAGAAACCGCATTTTTTCCACGAGTAATCCGGTGGGGGTTTATTCGTCTTAGTTTCCATAAGAGCTAAAACGTTGATATAGTTATTTCTACAGAATAGTTCCGTAATAGTCCAAAAATTACGCCTTTTTAGGCCACGACAATTCCAAGAGCATATATTCATGGTAAACCTTCTTGAATCCGTGAGTGTTTGAAAATTGCAACTGTAGTTGCATATATTTGATTTTGGTGAATGTATGTTCCTTTGTTAATGCTAATCATAGTGCTTTGATTTTGAAGAGGTTGTATCCTCATAATGCAGCGAGCAAGAGTCGATTGAAGAAAGATCTGTAAGTGCCATGTAAAGGCTACCCCAAACATATGAGAGTTCTGAGCCCTTAGCAATTAAGGGCAGTGACAGCAATTAAGGGATTTGTAATAAACCCGGATCAAAAAAGAAAAGAAATCACAGTAGAAAAAACAAGGCTTGGCAAGGCATTGTATACATAAAGCACAAGAGGTTACGGTGTTGGTTTGTTTGAGTGAAAAAACATAAATACAAGTACTTATAATTGTAACTGATGCCTTTTGGGGCTTAGTAGATTGAAGAATATCTTCATAAGGGGCTTGTGAGCCATTAAAGTTGGACTTTAAGAATGTAAGCCTGCGAAGGCAATACTCATGAAACACACCACGAAAGCAGCGGCGAGTCCACAAGTTGATCAGAAGTTGATCAAGCAAAGGTCGAGACAGCAGAGACCACCAGCAACTACAGTCTCCCATCACAAGCGCTCGAGCAGCACACCTGCAAACAGAAGAGAAATAGCAGCAGAGAGAAGACCTGCAAAATGAGAAAAGAGACAGCAGCGGCAAGAGGACAACCAGCAAGTAAAATGCATATAGGTAAGGAGCAGGGAGAAGCAAATGAGACAACATGTAATTAGATAAGGCAAAGCTGCAGAAAGAAGACTTGTCAGTGGGTTTCATAGCTAAATTGCAAACAGCACAACACAACAGCAGGAGCACGAGTACTCCATACACCCGAGTGGCCGACGGGCATGAGACAGTAAGTCTTACCACAAAAGAAAGCCTAGAAACCGAGGTGAGGCTCCAAAACAGTTCAAAAACCATCAGAAATGAAATACCCGGTAGAGTAAATTGAGAATGAACAAAACACATGACTAATCGAAATCGATAGAAATTAGAAGAGACGGCAAGGTCCGAGAGCGAATTCATGAGGTAATCCAACGATTCGAAAATCGCAACGCAAGTACTAGCGGGATTGTAATCCGAATTGCATATTTTCATATGATTAAAATTGGTAAGAAGCTGGCGAGCGAGTGTGTTTGGGTGAGCAGAAGCGAGCGGGAGAAAATTGACATAGTTCAGACACCATAGGAGAGACAAGGACCATACCGGAGGAAAGAGAAGAAGACCGGAGAGCCGCCCACACCACCGACGGAAGCGACGCCGCCCGCGCAGCCACCACCAGCCCCTCCAAACCCACAAAAATGCACGGACAGAGGGCTGAGACACCCTCCAAGCGGATGAATCTCGCCAAAACGAGATCGAATCCGGAGGCTCCACCGCCTCTAGATCGCCCTGGTAAGGGCAAAACCCATCAAGGACGGGAAGACGACGAGTAGAGCGGGTTCTCCGGATCAGCACAGGGAGTATGCAAAGCAGACCCAGGGAGGGCGCAGAAGGGGTAGCGGCAGGAGAGGCTTTTGGATTTCGCAGGTGAGCGGAATCGGGGGTCACTAGGGATCGTAGGCGGCCGCCGGTCGGCACAAGGGAGGAGGAAGAACCATGAAGGCGGCGGAAATCGCCTTTGAGAAACCGCGCTTGAGGCGCGTTCCTTGAGTAGGTTAGGGTTTCCATGACGGTGAACATGAAATTAAGAGAGTGTAAAGTTGAAAACACCTAAAGCTACTTAGATTTAAAAATGAATATTCTACAATATATTACTGCCAAATTTTAAAATAATGCTTCTGATTGCAAGACTAACAACCACAAGATAAACACCAACCAGGCAACGAATTAATATGGTTTCCACAATATGGCTTCGACTTGATCGTTATTTGGCACCGCGTCTCCGAATACGTCCTCGTCACTACTGCTGCCTCCACCACCACTAGGGCTGTTATCTGAGCCGAACAGCTCGAGCTCGGCTCGGGCTCAGCTCGGAAAAGATCGACTCGAGCTCGTTCGAAGAGGTGAAACAAGCCGAGCTTGAACATTTTTTTAGGCTCGAACCGAGCTCGAGCCGAGCCCGAGCCGAGCCCGAGCCAAGCTCGGAAGCTCGATATAGGAAATTACAAAAATACCCCTAGGGTTAGAGCCTTGGGCGTAGAAAAGGTTGTTCGGCTTGTTCACCTCTTCAAGCAGCCGCTTCTCTTCTTTCTCCTCGTCCTTCCTTCACTCAGGGCTCAAGGCAGCGCTGTTCCTTCAAGAAGGCTCTTGCTCAAGCGACGCTGTTCATTCAAGGCTCTCGCTCATCCTCCCTCCGCTCGATCTGAGAAGGGGCGCCGTCTCCTTCGTCTTTCACGGAACTCACTTCCGCTTTCCCCTCTCTCTCGCAGATCCGAGGAAGGGCCAAGGGCCGCTGCTCGTTGGCTTGTCCTCAACCCTCGCCTGGTTCATCCACAATCAATCCACAAAGATCTCTCTTGAGTCTCGATTAGGTAAGGAACCTTAACTCTCTCTTCTATATCTCTCTCTCGAGCCGCGATTGAGTCTATACTCTCTCTCGCAGATCTGAGAAGGGCCGCTTGTGAGCCCTTAACCCTCGTCGTCGCTTCCATCCAACCATCAAGGTACCTTCGCTTTTGAGCTTGTTTAGGGTATGCAACTCATCTTCGATTCTTCGATTGTTAGGCTTAGAAATATTTCTCCTGCTTGGGTTTTCTCTTGATGCAAACTAAGTTTGCAGGTTTTACTAGTTTCTGTGTCAATTTTGAATCTCAGTTTAGTTCACAGGAGAAGTTGAATTCGGAGACATATTTTGAAGAAGCTAAATCTCAAGTTTGTAGGTTTACCTCTTTTTGATTTGCTTCTCATATTCTGTTGTTTGTCTCCTCCCCCTCATTCCTTCATCCCCAATTGATACTTAATTGATGACTTTTGTTTGTTTCAATTGTTTTTCAGTTCTGATTTTTGAAGTTATACACATGCTAATTAATAGACGACAGACTCCTCGAATGTTCATAGCAGTAGTGCATGATGATATATTGATAAGCATACGAAATGGCTAACCATTGCGTGTTTGAACTTTGAATTTGACTTCATTATGGTCCTGTTTTGAACTTTAGCATGTTTATCACTTATTACTTCCAGTAAATGTCTGCCAATTTTGTTTTGTTTGCATCAAATATGTGCTCTCTAAGCTTGACAAGTTGTAATTGTGAATTGCAGTTAGCTAGGCTAGATGAGTTCCCTTTGTATATTTATCAATTATTTAGCTCTGTTCTATTTATGGTTTTAGCAAAATTGCAAAAATACATGTACTTTAAAGGAAATTAAGAATGAAAACGAATGATTTGTCACACTCAGTTTCCACAAGATACTTATCTTGATGTCATGTTTTTAGTTCTCATGGCCCCTTTGTGGCTGCATCCAGCCTTTTGTTTCCTGAACTAGTTACCTTTTTTTTGTGGACTGGTGGGTAGATAAATTGGTCTTGTATATTAATTCCAAACCATGTTCACCTATGCAGGAGCTAAATATGGATTTGTCTGATTGATGAAGTATGAACTCCCTGGAGCACATTTGACAACTATCATTTGGAGTTCCCTGGAGCACATTTGACAACTATCATTTGGAGTTATTAGTGTTTTTGTTTAAATTTATTCAGTTATATGTATTAGGAACAATATCTATATTTCAAACTTATGTTTTTTTGCATAAACAATATCCATATTTCAAGTTATGTGCTGTTATTAGTACTAGACATGTTGCTGTTATTAGTACTAGACATGTTGCTTTATAAACGAACAGCTAAAACGAGCCTAACGAGCCGAACGAACGAGCTTGGTCAACGAGCTCGAACGAGCCTTAGCTCGTTCGTTCAGTTCGACCGAGCTTATCAAGCCGAGCTCGAGCATGTGATTGGGCTCGCGAGCCGAGCTTGAGCGTCAAAAAAAGCTCGTCTAAAATTTAGGCTTGAGCTCGGCTCGGCTCGTTTTCACTTCGATCCAAGCTTGAACAGGCCAAGCTCGGCTCGTTCGGCTCGAATATCACCCCTAACCACCACCCCCCCTCCCCCCCCCCCTCTCTCCACCGTCTCTTTCAATCCTCTCTCTCGCTTTGTTAGCGCCCATTCCGCCATAAAAAACCTTCATCGATTAAAAGCAATTCCACCATAAAAAACCTTCTCGGATTATACGACAATGGCGATGATGACAATGTCGATTAAACGGAATTCCGCCATTGTTAGCGCTTTGAAATTGCTCTCTCTCGCATGCTTTTTGGTCGTCGCTTCGTCCGCCGCTGAAGATGTTCGAGCTCTGTTGGAATTGAAGAAGGGGATCATAGCCGATCCACTTAACAAGGTGCTGGGAATGTGGAGCCATCTCTCTGTTCCCTTGCATCAGATCTCGGTGCTTCCCAATCTCCTTCTATGGCGTCTCCTTCACGTTGCTCACGCGCCTAGAATAAGAGGTAAGGCTTATTTTCAGCGGGTCCCACTTAAAATTTCTCCAAACAAAAAGGAAAAAATCCTTTTAATCTTTGTCATCCATCGCAATATGATCAATGACTCATATTTGTGTATAAGGTACATCTTAAGACTTGTGAACAATAGATCCATACTATATATATATATATTATGAATCTATTGTGCACACTCTTAGGGTGTATTTTGTTCACTAATCTGGTTCATCAAATGGATTGAAATCAATGGTGTAAATTAATCCTAATTTTTTAATTTACTTTAATTACAATTAATGGGTCCCACGTCATCATCTCTCCCACTCTCTTGCTAATGGGCGCGTGAATGTTAAAACAATTCATTGTCAAATTAATCAATGCCGATGCATCCACAATTCCACATTGTTTTTTATTCTTTTTTTAAAACTTTTTTTTTTTGTCATTTTTAGAAGATAATTGTACTATTTAAAAATCAATGACGTTATGTTTTTATTATTTATAATATATTGTTTCTTTGGTTCGTCATCGATTGTCAAAATAGTTTTTAGGCGATAAAAAAAAGTTTTCTACGCTTTGTAAATCATTTTGTATTTTCATTATTTATGAATTATTTTGTTCACCGTAACCGATGGATTCAAATTTTGTAAATTAAAGATTCGTTTCCAAATACAAATTAAAACTAACGTATTCTACTTATTAATGTTGAAATTCCCGCATTATTCGGGGAAAACGGAGAATTATTCAAATGTATGTGTCGAATTTAGTATAGGGTTTTTGTGATGCATAATTTGATTCATTATTCGTCAATTATTCAGACATATGTGTTGAATTTTGGTTACTGATGGTAATAAATAGGTCAATTATTCGATGAAATATGATTCATTTTCGTCAGTATATGGAGTCTTTGGCTTGACAAACAACATAAAAAAACTCCATCGCGCACGAGTATAACTCCACAACTAAACATTATTCGGTGAAATGTGAATTGTTTTTCGGTGAAATATGAAGATTATTCGTATAAATCGTAAGCATTGTTTTGGGATTCGAGGTTTCTTTTATCTGAAATTGATGGAAAAAAAATTATTCGGTAGCATGTAACAAATTATTCAGTGGGATTAGTAAATTTTAATCTGAGCTGGATGGAAAAAGATAAAATAACATTATTCGGTAGCATGTGAAACATTATTCAGTGGAATTGTCAACTTTTAAAATGAACAAAATCAGATGGGTCTTACGAAAAAATCACCCATAATCATTTATTTTTTACAAAACAATAAATATTTTTTATATTAAAAAAAGCAACTTAAAAAAAACCAAAAAAATGAAACAATCGGGGTTGGGGGGAGATCACGCGCAGAGAGAGGCTAAGGAGTGAGTTTTGCTACTGGGTCCCACTATTTTATAATTAAAAAAGAGAAAATCCATATTAATCTACACCATTCATTTCACATAAATCAAGGGCTAAGATTTATGCACAAGGTACACCCTAAGGGGTGTGTACACCGGAACCACACCCTATATATATATGATAGAATTTTGGTCCATTTTTAATGTAAAGATGGGAAAGATAAATAAAGGGGTCCAAGCCCAATCCAATTGTAATTGGAAGCAGACCATCACATATTTCAAAGGGTAAATTATAGAAAATGACCAACTAAGAGCATCTTCCTCCGTAAGCTATAATGGCTAGAGAAAATAGCATACCAAAAGAGAATATTCTATATAATATTCTCTTTTGGCCTATTATACGGTTTTATTGTTCCAACTGTAGACCAATTTTGGCAGGCTAAATTTTCTATAAGTACTAATATAATTTAGAACTTTCACATCTCATTTTTGTCATTTGATTCTATCTTTATCCTTCCGATTTGAATAAACAATGAATTCTTCTCAAATATCATCATCATTTCACTTTTCAAATGAAACTATTGAAATTTATGACTATGGTAACTTTCGAATGAGCAATGAAAACTATATACATGAAGATGATCAAAGTGATGGATTCGGAACAAAAAATGGTTATGAAGAGAGTAATGCGGATCTACCAGAATATAAGATGTGATAATGATTCAATAGTTGGTAGTTTCATTTTGTACTTGTTTTTTCTTCTTTAGTACTTTAAGCAACTTAATATTTATTTTTTCATTATAATTTTGATGAATCTATAATAAAAAAAATATTAATGTTATTTTCTAAAAATATTATTTATGCAACGATAAATCAAATATGTCAAATATTATAGTCATATTGAAAAACTCTTGAATATCTTTACAATAGAACAACTTTTATTTTTTAATTAAAAACCATAACTATAAAATATATAGGTTTATAATTGTATTATTTATATATTTACATAAATATTAAACACTTAAAAATAAATTAATAAATAAATAAAGAGCATTTGGCCTTCCAAAAGAGGAAACCAAATTTGGCCTTTCTTTTAGAAATAGGCCAAAACAAAAATGCTAAAATGGGTTTTGGCCTAGGGTGGGAGCAAAATTAGGCAAAAACCCATTTTTCGGCTTACCATGGGAGATGGCCTAAATAACCCTTTTATAACTTAACTAGCCGCTTGTTGTACCTGTAAACACAAATAGAAGGCAGTCGACACAATAAAGACATTGACTAATATAGTCGATATCGACCTGTCAAGTCGATCTCGACCTCTCGAACAACAGGTAGCCTTCGGCAAAGAACGTCCGAAGAAAGTAGGATGGAAAGGAAGATGTGGACAGAAAAGATAGGGGTTATTGAGTTTTTCGATGACTCAACGAATGACAATAGCAATAACTAAAGATAAATAAAAGATATAAGGAACAAAACGCCCTCATAGGACCAGGGTTTACCAAAACATTAACCACCCATGCAAAAGATAGAGCAAGACGGACAATTATGCTTTCTCACCCGAGGGACAAGCTTTCGCTGTACACCAGCCCCTAGGAATATTGGCTCACGCCGTCAAACCTAGTTGCCTCTACCTTTTAGTTGTTTAGACCAAATGTAGGAGAGGATCAAGACATAACGATATCAACATCAAGTACTCATATCCCAGACATGCATGGCTAACGCCGGGCTCACCCCGACCCTAAGAGAAACCTCTAAATTGAAAGTAGAATTGTTTGTGTGTTCTTGAATGAACAAAAACCAGCCCCCTAAGGCTTTATTTATAGCCTACTAATCCTTGCTAGCCAAGGAAAGTAGTTCCTATCTTTTATCTAAAATCTATCCTTAACAAGTATGATAAATCTTTATTAAAGAAAATATAGAAATAACTAATAAACATCTTAGGGTAAAAAAGAAATAACCCTAAGACATAATCTATCTAAATAAGAAGATAAACCGTGGCCATGTTGATAGATCTTCAAATCCGCATCCTCGAAGCGCGTGCAATCCGTGTGAAATTCAACTAGATATCGACCAGGTCAGTAGATATTGACCGGTCGATATCGACCAAGTCAGTAGATATCGATCGGTCGATATCGAACAAGTAAGGCTATGTCGAGTGCTTCTATAGTGGTCTTGTGTGGTCTATCTCGACGCTTGACGTGGGGAGAATTTAATCGAAATATATAATAAAATATAAAGCAATACAACTCTTAGCTAGCCTCTTCAAATAAATTCAAGACTCCCCGCTATAGTAGTAGGGAATCAGGTTCGATCCACGAGGAAGCGAGTCAGCGGGATCCTAGTAGCGTTGAAGACATGTCCTTTACGTTCGACCAGAAGCCTCGATCTCGAGCTCAGGCCTCGATGTCGACCTTGGCTGTCGATGTTCTCTGCAACAGAAGACCTGCAGAAACAAAAAAACTGTAGTCGATATCGACTGGAAGGGGTCGATATCGATGTTAGTCCACGAAATCGACTGGCTCAGAAGTCTGCTAGTCGATACAGAGGGGTCGATTTTGACACAAGGGGGTCGATATCGATGCTTGCAGAAGTTTCCCAGGAGTCTTGAGATCGACTCAGAAAACTGTCGATCTATCTGTTTGGTCGATATCGACCTCTGTTGTCAATATCGATGTCTTCCTGCAGTGAGTTAGTTGTTTTGTCGGCAAAGAAAGGGCCAAAGATTTAAGAATGGGAAGGAAGCAATGATCAGAAATAAGCAAGGGTGTTGGGTTTTTCGATGACTCAACGAACGGCGGGCAAATTTGAATGTAAACTTTAATAAAGGAAAAGTCTTCCAAAGCCAAGGATTACCGCGACGACAACCATGATAGAAGAAGTAAGAATCAACTAAAGATGCATGCTTTCATCATAAAGGAAAAGGGTTTCACCTAAACCGACAAATAGGAAAAGATATTTTGCAATTACTTAACCTAATTTGTATCTACCTTCGTCATAATTGAGTTTATAATCTTTCGAATAGAAACTCTAATTACTACCCAAGTTTTACGACATGAGTTCCTTAAATTCGCATTTAAAGATGAAGCACAAGGTAGAGGGAGATAAAAGATACATTCTTTAGCGACGTACTTACCTCACCACCATGGCTATCGTCGGGCTCACCCCGACCCTAGAAGAAAGGGCGACTACTCGCTCATGTTGATTGTAGACATGTCTTGAATTGAAATAACTTGCATAAATGGAATATTTCGAATCTTTACAATCTCAACGCCAACTATCGTTAGCGCTTGAAACTTTAAAGCTCAAAAACTCTAACTATCTATTGCCTATTGCTATTGTCTTTCTTCTTGGATGATCTCACAAATCAGCCCCTAGGGCTTTATTGATAGGCTACTAATCCTCGCTATCGGAGGATTGAAACTTCTATCTAAACTATGAACTCTATCCGAACAATTAGGATAGGTCTTTTTATTTTGATAAAACTTTAAAGGAAAAGATAATAAACCAGCTGCTAATATCTAGAAAAACGAGATAACTCATGGCTTTGATGATAGACTTCACAATCCGAGTCTCAAAATCGGATTTATCTTCTGTCGAGGTAAGGTCGATATCGACACCAGAGGTCGATATCGATGTTTGTGTTTCTGCTCGACTTGTCCAGCTCCAGTCGATGTCTATGACGATGGTCGATATCGATGTAGTATGTCGATATCGATGCCTTCTTGTCTGGTCTATGTGGCCTATCTCGACACTCAGAAGTCATGTCGAAATCTAGGGTCGATATCGATGTCTCAGGTTGATATCGACCTCTGCTCAGCTTCACTTGGCTTCTTCGTTTTGACTCCGATTTCATCGAATTCCTACTTGGTTAGCTCAAAACTCGTGAAGGCTCTATTTCTTATACTTTAGCTCATTCTTACACAAGTTTATATACTTTTGAAGCTTTTCTTTGGAAATCGAATAAAATATGAAGTCAAAAGATGCAATAAACAAAGGTACAAATATGTACATCAAAATACCCCATACTTAGACTTGCTTGTCCTCAAGCAATAACCAAGCAATAACCAATACCTACAACACACCCTTCAGGTCTTTGCCCTTGTCAAAATCAACATCATAAGCGGTAGCAAAGCAAAGCAAGTGAATTTAACATCATAGCACATATTTTGGCGATCCATAGGCATATGCAATTTTGATCCAACCTCACAGGGATAATGTGTTTGCACTCAAATCTCATGTGTTTAGGCTATGAAGATCAACTCTCAACTCAATTCCATATACAATCTCATAAACATTGCAATTTATAATAATCCACTTCGCAACCAATTATGAAAATGCAATAAGAATCATCAGGAGGACTTTCGCTCAATGGAAGACTTCAAAGAAGACTCCATTCGGTGGGGTTGTAATGGGGCTTGGTATGAAATAAAATGTATGGAATTATTTGGCTATGTGGTGCTTTTATAATTCGGGAATCAAGACTCCTAAATCTCAACACTTGCAATGTCCAAACCATAACTCTTTAATGTAAGCTCAATCTCCTATAATGCTATTTCCCAACTCATCTTTATAGAATATGCTCTAAAGATGCACTAAAAGATGTAAACCATTCTATCAACCCTTCTTCCAAGCTCTAATATACCTCTAAAAAATATAACACTTGTATGAATAAAAGACTTAAGGATTTTGGCTCATGCAGTACATATATATCTTTATTTTTTTTCGGATTTTTTTTCGGAAATAATAACTAAATATGTGCATTTATATGTTGAGCCATAAATCCTTTTACAAAATATGAGAAAATGTAAATATGCACCAACCCATAATTTCCTAGCTCAAAACTGGACATTATGCTCTTTTCTTTCCACAAGGCATTAGTCCAGCCAATCTAAGTCTTAATTCCCAAATGGGGGTCAGGCTCAATTCGGCTAGGGATAATTTTGTGGAGTTTGTAATTTCAGGCTCAGGCTAATGTTCCGGCTTCAAGCAAGGATAATGTAGGGTAGGTAAAGAGAGGATAAAAATGGCTTAAAAGATGCCTCCATCATTTAATTCTCGTAAACATAAACATATATATGCATTGGTTTTGAATAACTATCACAACATTTACAGATGCATAGGAAGAGTAAATTCACTCAAGAAAGCGGAGGGATTTTTGATGTTCTCCCTATAGGTCAAAATTCTCACAAGGACAATTTTGATTGGAATTGCTTTTTAGCCTAGGATCATATGTGCTCAATTTCATCACAAGTTCACAATCTACATAAAAATTTTAAGGACTTAGGCTAAACCATCCAAATATGCCATAGGGTTTACATGATCAAGTCAGCTATTGAGTTTTCATCATAGGACATCTAAGTAGGGTTTAAAAACAAACTTAAAAATAAACATGCATTTTTTTGTATTTTTGACATTTTTCTATTTTTTTTGGATTTTGATATTTTCATAGACTTAACAAACTAAAAGACTAAGGACTTAAACTTTAAAATGCATAAATGTTTAAATATGATACAATGCATACAAATAGAGTAGAAAGTAAATAAAATACAAGCCAAGTTCGCCAAGTTTTAAATGTTACCACAACCAGATAAAGCAGTTTATAATGTCCAATTTGAATCCCCACCCCATACTTAAAGATTATAGTGTCCTCACTGTTAGAAAAGTAAAGTAGAGGGAAGGAATCACTCACGCTCACTTACTCAACACACATCACTGCTCAGGAGGCGGAGGAGGTGGCAATAGCAAGGGCCAGTCCTGTGTAGGAGCTGACCCTGAGTAGTAGGTTGGGGCGCCCTGCGGGAATGTGGAAGGGCCAGCCTGCTGATCAAAAGAAAAGCCCATATATGAGCCCAAACCCTCGAGGAACCTCCCATAGCGGCGCTGCTCCTCGCGCATCTCAGTGACGGAGAGCTCCAGCCTAGTAAAGCGGGCAGTCATGTCGTCCTGCCAATCAGTGGAGTAGGCGGGCTGGAAGGGAGGAGGTGGTGGAGGCACATAGCTATGACGGATGTGGTGGCTGGGGCTGTGGTGGGACCCCTACGGGCCCTCTCCTCCTCCAACTGCATCATCCCTAGCATCATCATCATCGTCGCCATCCATGCCCCCCCGGTAGGCTGGGGGCTGCTGTGCTCCGTCGGAATGGGGGTCAGCGTCCCAAGACAAAGCGTCCACCTCTGGCTCATGGTTGTAGAGTGGGGGTCTCCTCCGTAGGGTGGGGTCAACAGACGGATCTATATCCGTATGATATGGCTGCCCAGTCCAAGACTGGTACCAATCTGGGATATACAAAAGATTTATAAAATCGTGTCACAGACGCATCCCTGTCTGGGGATGTCTCCATCCCTGTGCTCCTGGCGCGATGACTCCGCCCTGGCGCAATACTGCAGCATCTAGGTACGTGAGCTGGTAGGCCGTGTATCTCTCAGTGTGGACGCCTAGATCCTCGGCGAGGATGGCCACCATGCCGCCGTCCATAATGTCAGTGGAGATTGTACGTCTGTGGTCCAGGATATGCTCGAGCCAGGCGTGGAGGTATGGCAGAGGGTCATCCTCGAAGAGCATCCTCCGCAGAGTCTCCGTCTCACGGTGTGTGGGGCGACGGAGCTCAGGCCTGGCCCAAAGGGTACTCTCCACGACCCGCAAGACAACCCTAAAAAGCGGACTCACGACCCTGGAGGTGAAGGAGTCTGTGGGAGCGGGGTAGGGTATACCTAATATGTAGCTCCAGATGACGTTGGGGTCCTGGACCCTGAAGGCGGCTGGAGTGTGGATGAAACCAAAAATGTTGCTCATCTCCTCGAGCGATAGTCTGTGACGCCTGTTGCCGAGCTGGAAGATAACTCGGCGGCTGGTCGAGGTGCGCTCAGGGACCTCCATTGTGGCCATAAACTCCCCAGTCAGAACGGGGTAGTGGGCCTCCAGCGGCTCAATCAGCCTGTGCAGGGAGACATTCTCAAATGCCTCCTGAACGCCTGTGTGAAACCACAGCTGGATCATGTCAGGGAGATGGTACCATCGAGCCCTGGTGGCTCGGGCAATCAGACCCTCAGCTAGGGAGCGCTGCTGATCGTCCTCAATGCGAAGCGTGTCCTGAGGGATGTTCTTGGCTCTCACCATCGTCCGCAAAAGAAACCATTGCCAAAGATAATTCTCCTTTGTATAAAATAGGGAGAACCCCATACTTGGGTTCCATATTATCCTACAAATTATGTAAAGGTAAATTGACTAAGTGAGAGTGGTAACATGATCTAAAAAGAAAGTACCTAAGGATGGCAATTTATATAAACATAATATCTTGAATTTTTAATACTAAGGAACCTAATGACTTATAGAATTTTGGCCCACATATATAAAAAATCAGATTTTAATCCCTTAAAAAAAAATCAGAATTAAACTCCTAAATAAATCAGAAATTCAGCCCTTGTAAAAAAAATCAGAATTTAAACTCCAAAATAAATCAGCATTTAAACTTCAAAATAAATCAGAATTTCAGCTTGTAAAAAAAATCAGAATTTAAACTCAAAAAAAATTCAGAATTTCAACTACTTAAAAAAATTTCAGAATCAGCCCATATATATATAAAAAATCAGATTCATAGCCCATACTTATGGAAAATTCCAATTATTGCCCCACAGAAATTATAAGAATTAGATCTCACCCCATTTATATATATAAAAATCAAATTCATGCCCATATACATACAAAAATCAGAATCTTGCCCCGCATAAATTAAAAAATCCGATTCATGCCCCACAAACATACGATTACTCTTTCCCGCGCAAATATCGTTCAAACCCTAAACACCCAATATGTAATTTCTTCCCTAAATCAACTAACTAATCATGCAAATCTGAAAAAAAATAGATAAAGGGTAAGAAATCATACCAGAAGAGTGTCGGAATGAGGGTAGAACGAGGCAATCAACCGCAAAAATCAAGAAAGAAAACCGATGTCGAACAGATGATGTCGAAATAGAGGCCAGGGGGTCAAAATCGACCGGATCTGGGCATTGTCGGGCTGCTGTCGGCCTGCTGGTGTCGCGGTGGGCTCTCCGGTGGCTTGTGGCGGCCGAATCTGGTGGTTCTTGGCCGGAAGTGAGTAGATATGGGCGGGGAGGCTTGAAAACGAGGGAGAGAGAGGGCTAGGGCGAGAAGAGAAAGGGAGAACGGGGCTTGGATGGTGGAATGTCGGGGCTGGTGTTACAATGGTGGGGATGACAGGTGCGGTGGTGCGGCAGTAATGAGAGCTACTGGAGAGGGGTGAGAGACGAAGGAGAGAGATGAAGGAGATAGGGCAACAATGGCGGTTGGTAGGGTATCGAAAAGGGGGGTTGGGTGTCGAAGTCGGGGTATATAAGGGGATAAATAACCCCAAAAATTAAAACCGAAAAGAAATTAAAATCTGACCTGGCACCTACCTCCAGCTGTAGTCGATATCGACCTTAGAGGTCGATATCAACCCCCCTTCTGTATCTGTGTAATTCTTCTTGCTGCTCCCTTCTGTCGGCCTATCGATATCGACCATATAGGTCAATATCGACCTCTCTTATGGACTTGATTTCCTTGTTGACTTTAGATAGAATAGCCACGAATGATCTAAAAAATATAAAATAGACTAAAAACTAAAAGAGAAAGAAAAGGAAAAGACGGGTTGCCTCCCGGAAGCGCTTGAGTTTAAGTCGCTAGCTCGACATATTTCCCTTTTTATGCTAGTTCAATGCCAAGGTGGCACGAATCTCTTCTTCCGGGTCCTCCTTGTCATAATATTTCTTTACCCGGTGGCCATTTACCTTAAAGGTGGATCCATCGTCGCAAAGTAACTCCACCGCTCCATGAGGGAATATTTTATGAACCTTGAAAGGTCCGCTCCATCTTGTCCTTAGTTTCCCTGGAAATAAGCGAAGTCTAGAATTAAAAACAAGGACTTTGTCACCTACCTCATATGTTTTTGGCACCAATTTCCTATCATGCCATTTCTTAGTGCGCTCCTTGTAGATTTCGGCATTCTCATATGCCTTTAGGCGCAACTCCTCCAAGGCTTGTAAGTCAATGAACCTTCTTTTTCCCGCTTCGTCGAAATCCATGTTAAGCTCCTTAAGAGCCCACATCGCTTTATGCTCAAGTTCGACGGGCAAATGACATGACTTACCATATACCAAGTTATAGGGAGTTGTGCGAAGTGGTGTCTTATAGGCCGTTCGGTAGGCCCAGAGCGCATCATCCAGTTTGGATGACCAATCTTTCCGCGAGCGGGAGAGCGTCTTCTCCAAGATGGCTTTGATTTGGCGATTGGAGACTTCTACTTGGCCGCTGGTTTGAGGGTGATAGGGTGATGCCACCCTATGGTTTACCCCATACTTAGCTAAAAGAGCTTCAAAGCCTCTCTCAATGAAATGCGAGCCACCATCTGAAATAAGAACTCTAGGAACACCAAAGCGAGGAAAGATGTTAGTTTTCATAAACTTAGAGACTACCTTCGCATCGTTGGTCCTAGTTGCCACGGCCTCCACCCATTTAGAGACATAGTCCACCGCTACTAGAATGTATTTGTAGGGGCCTGAAGCAGGGAATGCTCCCATGAAGTCAATGCCTCATACATCAAAGAGTTCTACCTCTAGAATGCCTGTGAGTGGTGTCTCATTCCTCCATGTGATATTACCTGCACGTTGACACTCATCACAAGAGGTTACATAGTTTTGCACATCCTTGAAAAGGTTAGGCCAATAAAAACCACATTGAATAATTTTCGCCGCGGTCTTAAATCCTTTAGCATGGCCTCCTATAGGGAGAGAATGACAATGGCGAATCACGCTCTCTACCTCTTCCTCCAGGATACAACGTCGAAAGATATGGTCTTTCCCTTGTTTGAATAAGTAGGGTTCATCCCAATAGTATTGTTTGACGTCGTGCAGAAACTTCTTCTTTTGTTGCGAAGTTAAGCCTGAAGGAATCTCGCCTCCTGCAATATAGTTAGCAAAATCCGCATACCAAGGTACCTTCACCCTTCTTACAGCAAATAAATCATGAATAGGACTGGAAGGAGGTGTAAAGAAGAAATCCTCACCGGAGCTTACCTCTTCGTCACCTTCGGAGGGTTTTGAAGGTGGTCGATATCGACCTGTAGGGGTCGATATCGACTGGACGGCATCGACAGGTTCAGTCGATATGGGCTGCTCAATATGGGTCCTCGATGTCGACGTCTGGAGGTCGATTTCGACCTCTGTAGTGGAAAACCTATGATCAAAATTGGTCGAGATCGATGCAAGTATTACCTTCGGGGCAGTCGATATCGACCTGTTGGGGTCGATATCGAGTAGATTTTCTGCCCGTCTTACCTCTTGCCTCATTAGGTGCTCGTCAGGGCAGGAGTCATTGATTGGTATGTTGTCATGTGACTCTTCCAGAAGCCCTATGGGTAGCCGTGAAAGATGATCGGCTACGGAGTTCTCCGTTCCTTTCTTATCTTTAAGCTCAACGTCGAACTCTTGTAGTAGGAGCACCCATCGTAGGAGCCTAGGTTTAGCATCCTTCTTCGCCATCAAGTACCTAAGAGCTGCATGGTCAGTATGAACAATTACCTTAGAACCCACTAGGTTTGAGCGGAATTTCTCAAAAGCGAAAACCACTGCCAAGAACTCCTTTTCCGTCGTGGTGTACTTTGTTTGAACGGCATCAAGAGTCTTGCTTGCATAGTAGATGGCGTGAAGCTTTTTGTCTCTCCTTTGTCCTAGGACAGCACCTACGGCATAATCGCTTGCGTCGCACATGATCTCAAAGGGTTGCGACCAATCGGGCGATTGAATGATTGGGGCGGATATAAGGGCCTCCTTCAACCTATTGAAAGCTTCAAGACAATCACTAGAGAATGCAAACTTAACATCCTTCATTAGTAGGTTAGTTAAAGGTTTGGCAATCTTAGAAAAATCTTGAATAAACCTCCTATAGAAACCTGCGTGACCAAGGAAGCTTCTTATGTCCTTAATTGATGAAGGTGGTGGCAATTTTTCAATGAGCTCTATCTTTGCCCTGTCCACCTCAATTCCCCGTTTAGAGACTTTGTGGCCTAGCACAATCCCTTCCCTTACCATAAAGTGGCACTTTTCCCAATTGAGAACTAAGTTTGTCTCTTCACATCGTGCAAGTACCCTGCGAAGGTTAGCAAGACAAACATCGAAAGTAGTGCCATAAACAGAGAAATCATCCATAAATACCTCCACGATGTCCTCAATCATGTCGGAGAAGATGTCCATCATACATCTTTGAAAGGTAGCAGGGGCATTGCATAGCCCAAATGGCATTCTCCTATATGCAAAAGTCCCATAGGGACAAGTGAAGGTGGTCTTCTCTTGATCGTCAGGATGAATAGGGACCTGCCAAAAGCCAGAATATCCATCCAGGTAACAAAAATAATCATGTTCGGCGAGTCTCTCTAATACCTGGTCAATGAATGGAAGGGGAAAGTGATCCTTTCTAGTGGCATTGTTGAGTTTCCTGTAATCAATACAATTGTGATTCACTTTGGTACAAGCTCACCCTTCTCATTCTCCTCAACGGTCATTCCACCCTTCTTAGGCACCACATGGACTGGGCTCACCCATTCGCTGTCGGAGATGGCATAGATGATTCTTGCATCCAGTATGCGCATGATCTCCTTCTTCACTACCTCTCTCATGTTGGGGTTGAGCTTCCGTTGGTGTTCTATAGATGCCTTATGATCATCCTCAAGGAGGATTCTATGCATACAAATAGCGGGTGAAATACCTTTGATGTCCTCAAGAGAATATCCAATAGCCTTATGATGAGTACGAAGTACTTCCATAAGCTTATCTACTTCCTGTGTGGTTAGTGAAGCATTGATAATTACAGGGAAGGTAGAATTTGGACCAAGAAACTCATACCTAAGTGTGTCGGGTAGAGGCTTAAGCACCGAAGAAGGGCCTTGTGGGATAAGGATTGGCTCTACCTCCTCCGTCTTCATAATCTCACCAAGGTAATCCGTCTCAATTCTCTTGATTGAAGTTCCCAAATCAGCTATAGGGGTTGGCGTGGACCAAACATAGAGTGATGCCAACTTTGATTGGGACTCTTTAAAATATTCCTACAGAAAAGAAGTCGAGGGCGAGTAGGAATAGTCAATATCGACTGAGAGTTCAGCACATACCTCGGCCTCGGAGCTGTTTGATGACAAGTGGTAAGGGTCTATTCCGACCTCTGATGTTGATATCGGCTGGTAGATTTCGACCTCTTCAGTCGACATGGGCTGGTCGATTTCGCCTGTAAGAGAAGAAGAGAGAACTTGACTTACTGAGTGTGTCGATGTTGACTGAGGGCACTCGATATCGAGTGATTTGGTCGATGTCGACCTCTCCTCGTCGATATCGACCTCTTCTTCGAGCTCCATAGATAAAGCATCGTCGAATATTTCCTCATCACTCGTGCATGTAGCCAGGAACTCCTCAATGTCCTCGTCGGTAAGCTCCTCTGGAGCTAGGGCTAGGGCCTCCTCAGGACTTAGGACCCTTTCCGTCAGTTCTTTGCAATCCATGATGCTAGTGTAGACCGACTTGATTTCCATACCATTAACTTCCTTCATTGTGGGGTTGAAGGAGAATTCAATTACTTCGTTCCCTATAGTAAAGGTTAGTAATCCTCTACGTACATTAATATTGGCATCAGCAGTAGCTAAGAAAGGCCTACAAAGGATGATAGGTACAATAGGATCTTCGGGTATGTCCAACACAATAAAATCAGTAGGCACAAAGAATTTACCTACCTTTATAGGGACGTCATCAACTATACCTGTGGGTCTGACGAATGAATTATCAGCCATATAAAGTTTCATATCCACAGGTTCAAGTGCTCCGATGTTCACCTTTTGCCAAATAGAGAGAGGCATTAGACTTACACTTGCCCCTAGGTAAGATAGGGCTTTGTAGCGATGTTGGCCAAGTCCCACGGTGATTGCAAACTTCCATGGATCACTCCTCTTTTCAGGGAAATCCATCTTTGAGCACTCCTCTGCGATCTCCGCCATGGACCGTTTCTTGCTAAGGATATCTTTTAGGAATCGAACATAGGCGGGCATCTCGCTTAGGGCTTCTATAAGAGGGATAGTAATGTTAAGTCCTTGGAGAATCTTTACAAAGCGCCTAAACTTACCTTGAGTGGGGTCCTTCAATGCTTTGGAAGGGAAGGGCAACATCTTCTTTGGCGGAGAAGCCAAAACGGTGGTCGAAGAAGCCTGCTGAACATCGATGTCGACCTGAGGTTGGTCGATATCGACTGGTAGGGTCGATTTCGACCTCTGTTGTGATCTCTCAGGCTCTGCAGTGTCATCGACGTCGACCAGGGGGTCGACATGGGTGTCGATATCGACCCTAGGGTCGACATCGACTGGTTTGTCGATATCGACCCCAGGGTCGACATCGACTGGTTTGTCGATGTCGACAGGGTCTGTTGTTTCTTCCTCCGTTGCCTTTTGTGGTTTATGAACATTGGTGCCACTCCTTAGTTGCATGGCTGCTATGTGTCTTGACCCGGATTGCCCCTTAGGATTAGTAGTTGGTTGCCCAGGGAATGTTCCGGACGGTCTAGGGATTTGTGCCGCCAATTGACCCAGTTGGGTCTCTACGTTCTTCTTCCAAATATCTATCTCCCCAATCCTTGTGGTAAGGTGATTGAGTTGAGAGTGGATAGCATTGTTGGATTGATCATTCTTAGCTTGGTTCCGCCTTATCTCGTCCAACACAAGTCGAAGATCATCCTTCTTTTGTTCCCTCTCCGGGTGCCCAGGAGCTCTATAGAGTGGGGGGTCCCTAGGGTTAACCTGGTTCCTTTGTGGTTGTTGGAACCTTTGGTCTCCCTAGTATTGGCGATTGGGACCCCTCATGAAGTTGACTTCCTCATGAGTCTCCGCTAGTTGCACTTGCTCAGCATGGGGGCACTCAATGGTAGTGTGTCGTTGCGATCCACATTCGATGCAATCCTGGTTTGCCGAAAGGAATCTTACTTGTTTCTGGAGCTTTCTAAGTTGATCCCTATGAAATTGTTCTTTGACATCCTGATCGATCACCTTAGAGGGTTCGTACAATGGCATAGATGGGGCAGACCTCGACGATGATGGTGCGTCGGAAGCCTCAGGAGTCCCATATGTATTGTCAAATTCCACCAACCTTTCAATGGTTTCCCAAGCCTCTTGTGGAGCGAGTTCAAGATAGCCATCGGCGGTGTAAGTTTTGATCCTCTCCTTGGTGGCAGCATCAAGAGCATTGTATATGATCTCCTGAATTACATATGGTGGTTGGCCATGCGTCGGGCATGATCATAGTAGGTACTTAAACCTTTCCCAAACAGTCGCCAGAGCCTCACCAGGCTTTTGTTTGAAAGCCGTGATTTTCTGTCGGATCAACGCCGTCTTAGAAGGAGGAAAGAACTTGTTGAGAAACGCGTCCTTGACTTCATTCCAGGTGCGGAGCGATCTTGGGGCTAAGCTCTCCAACCACTGCAATGCTTTGCCTGTAAGAGACCAGCGAAAGGCTTTTAGTTGGACATACTCAAGACTTTGTCCATCAGCAATTGTATCACAGAGGTCTAAGAAGGTTGATATATGTGCCATAGGGCATTCGTTAGGTTTCCCTTCATATTGATGCCTTCTTATTTCAGTTAAAAAATTTGGTTTTATTTCAAAATTAGAAGTAGGGATTAGAATAGCCGATTCAGGCACTGTGAGCGATGGATGCATGTATTGCTTTTCATTAGGGGGGAGGGCGTTGATTTGAGTCTCATATCGTCTCCTGGCTTCCTCCTCCCTGTCAGCACGCTCCCTTAGTGCCGCCTCTCTGGTAGTGAAATCCTCTACTTGCTTCCTTAAGCGTTCAATTTGTTGTGCTTGGGTCTCGTTGTCCGCCATGATTCTTTGAACTCGAGACCTTAGGTGGAGAAAGTGTTCTGGTTCGTCTAGTCCTTCAAATTCAGGTTGGTCACCAGTACGTCGCATACACCTATAAAATAACACTAAAAAGGACCGTTAAAATGAACTACTAGGGCGCGATTGATAGCTTCCCCGACAACGACGCCAAAATTTGACGTGGGGAGAATTGAATCGAAATATATAATAAAATATAAAGCAATACAACTCTTAGCCTCTTCAAATAAATTCAAGACTCCCCGCTATAGTAGTAGGGAATCAGGGTCGATCCACGAGGAAGCGAGTCAGCGGGATCCTAGTAGCGTTGAAGAAACGTCCTTTACGTCGACCAGAAGCCTCGATCTCGAGCTCAGGCCTCGATTTCGACCTTGGCTGTCGATGTTCTCTACAACAAAAGACCTACAGAAACAAAAAAACTGTAGTCGATATCGACTGGAAGAGGTCGATATCGATGTTAGTCCACGAAATCGACTGGCTCAGAAGTCTGCCAATCGATACAAAGGGGTCAATTTTGACACAAGGGGGTCGATATCGATGCTTGCAGATGTTTCCCAGGAGTCTCGAGATCGACTCAGAAAACTGTCGATCTATCAATTTGGTCGATATTGACCTCTATTGTCGATATCGATGTCTTCCTGCAGTGAGTTAGTTGTTTTGTCGGCAAAGAAAGGGCCGAAGATTTAAGAATGGGAAGGAAGCAATGATCAGAAAAAGCAAGGGTGTTGGGTTTTTCGACGACTCAACGAACGGCGGGCAAATTTGAATGTAAACTTTAATAAAGGAAAAGTCTTCTAAAGCCAAGGATTACCGTGACGACAACCATGATAGAAGAAGTAAGAATCAACTAAAGATGCATGCTTTCATCATAAAGGAAAAGGCTTTCACCTAAACCGACAAATAGGAAAAGATATTTTGTAATTACTTAACCTAATTTGTATCTATCTTCGTCATAATTGAGTTTATAATCTTTCGAATAGAAACCCTAATTACTACCCAAGTTTTACAACATGAGTTCCTTAAATTCGCATTTAAAGATGAAGCACAAGGTAGAGGGAGATAAAAGATACATTCTTTAGCGACGTACTTACCTTACCACCATGGCCATCGTCGGGCTCACCCCGACCCTAGAAGAAAGGGCGACTAATCGCTCATGTTGATTGTAGACATGTCTTGAATTGAAATAACTTGCATAAATGGAAAATTTCGAATCTTTACAATCTCAACGCCAACTATCGTAAGCGCTTGAAACTTTAAAGCTCAAAAACTCTAACTATCTATTGCCTATTGCTATTGTCTTGCTTCTTGGATGATCTCACAAATCAGCCCATAGGGCTTTATTTATAGGCTACTAATCCTCGCTATCCGAGGATTGAAACTTTTATCTAAACTATGAACTCTATCCGAACAATTAGGATAGGTCTTTTTATTTTGATAAAACTTTAAAGGAAAAGATAATAAACCAGATGCTAATATATAGAAAAACGAGATAACTCATGGCTTTGATGATAGACTTCACAATCCGAGTCTTGAAATCGGATTTATCTTCTGTCGAGGTAAGGTCGATATCGACACCAGAGGTCGATATCGATGTCTGTGTTTCTGCTCGACTTGTCCAGCTCCAATCGATGTCTATGACGATGGTCGATATCAATGTAGTATGTCGATATCGATGCCTTCTTGTCTGGTCTATGTGGCCTATCTCGACACTCAGAAGTCGTGTCGAAATCTAGGGTCGATATCGATGTCTCAGGTCGATATCGACCTCTGCTCAGCTTCACTTGGCTTCTTCGTTTTGACTCCGATTTCATCGAATTCCTGCATGGTTAGCTCAAAACTCGTGCAGACTCTATTTCTTATACTTTAGCTCATTCTTACACAAGTTTATATACTTTTGAAGCTTTTCTTTGGAAATCGAATAAAATATGAAGTCAAAAGATGCAATAAACAAAGGTACAAATATGTACATCAACGCTCAGGTCTACGCTGAGGTCTTTAGTCGATATCGACCTATTTTCAGCTTCTCTTGGCTTCTTCGTTTTGATTCCGATTCAGCTCCAATTCCTACAAATTTAGACCAAAACTTGTGCAGACTCTATTTCTTGCACGTTGGCTCATTCTACACAAATTTGCATTATTTTTAACCTTTGCTTTAGGATTTGAATGGAATATGAAGTTAAAAGATGCGATTAAAAATGGTACAAATATGTACATCACCGCTGTATTTAAAATTACAATACATCACACATTAAAGGCTTAAAAGTAACAAAAAAGACCACCCAAATAGAATATTCTGTCTAGATTCTTGTAAGGTCAATTTAAAGTGCCTATTATTTTTTAAATAAAAATATTTTGTTATTCCATCTCTTTCCTTTCTTCCTTCTTCTCTATGGGTTCTTTAATACAGTGAAGCAAAAGTGTAGACCTCTATTTGCATCAAATTTCTATATTAATAGTAATATATCTACATGAAAAGTCTAGGCCTCTATTTTTATGTTATGCATATTTTTGAGATTTGGAGTTCGATAAGTTCGAAATTGAAGGTACAATTTAGAAATTTAGTGTAGTTTTTTCCTAATGTCTTAGCTTTGTAATATACTATTATAGTGGATGGGTTTGCAAACTCAGTTTGGGTTTTTTAACTTTCTAGATCTGAAGAACGAAGTAGGCATTGTAAATAACAATAATTTAAATACTCTAGAAGGAGGGGGGGAGGGTTGAATAGAGTATGGAAGTTTCTCGCAAACTTTCAGCAGACACAACTTCAAGGGTCTTGAAACTGATCTCATGGTCTTCAACATGATGTCAAGAGTCTTGAGATGATTCCATTAACCTGTTTACTATGAAAATAAAATATTAATTATAAGTGCGAAAATAAAATATAAAGAGCACGTGAATTGTTAACGAAGTTCGTCTCTAAACCAGCCTACGTCTCCGCCTAGGGTTATCCAACCCGTAGGATTCAAACAACTTTTATTTCCCTTTTCCTTATGAGTCATAGATACAACCTAGAAGACCTACCCTTCTTCTACCTCTCGAAGCCTTACCCGCTTCTATCTAGACAACCCAAGATACCGAGAAATAAAAGTCCCATTGTTCACACCTGAGTGTGATAAGTTTGAGTTTAAAATACTCTTAGTATAACAAGGATTAACTTATACTATAACGCTCAATTTCTTTTCTTATCTCTCAAAGCATAAAGCGATTACAATAAGAGTAAGAAAGCTAAGTGATCCTGGATAGGCTCTGTATAAATATGCTCGGCTTCACTCCACTGTTGATCTTGTTCCATAAATCTATCACTTGCTTGAACCGTATTTTGAATTTGAACCTTGAAGCCGTTTGCAATGAGAGCTGGAGAGATGTGTGTTGTTGAACAGGAGAGATGACGATGATGAATAGGAGTGAGAACTTTTCTTTTCAATGAGAGCTGAAGAGGTGTATCATTGAACCTTGCCGGATAGGCTCTGTATAAATATGCTTGGCTTCACTCCACTGATGATCTTTTTCCGTAAATCTCTCGCTTTCTTGAACCGTATTTTGAATTTGAACCTTGAAGATGTTTGACCAAATCGAAGATCAGGAGCCTTTGCTGATCGGTTGTGCTAAGATCTTACCAGATTGGAGCACCCTTTGAATTTTTGGATTACATCAAATATGTTTCCTAGAATCTCGGTCGTTGCTCAATAAAAGATTCCTCTAAATCTGCACATGTTAGTCTCACAAATCCCAGGCAAAACTTAACTGAAAATCAAATTTAAATAATCCTTTAAATCGAAACAATATAGGTAACAAACTTATAATAATTTGAATAAACTACTACCTTTTATGCTTTGTCTTTTATCATACCTGCGATATAAATTATGCACATAATATACTTTTATCAAGGGAGTTATCAATCTCCCCATTGATGAAAGACAAAACAAATTATTATAAACAAAGTCCCTGCAGATTAGATAATATTATATAGACATGCTTCCAAATGTTTGGATCATTAGTTTAACAAACTAAAAGCCATAAAAATCCAAAAAAACAAAACAATCCAAAAACGTCAACAAAACACTAGTCGTCTCCCCCTTTTTGTCTTTCGACAAGGGAGCAAAATAAGTCAGATAAGGTTCAAAACGCATAGACGATAGTTCAAAAGAGGGACATAAACCAGAAATCAAGGGCCTTGAGATCACTAATCACGCCACTTCTCATAGCCAGGATCCTCACCTTCTTTCTCACGCTACTTGGCCTGGACATCTTTCTCAGCCTTTCGTTGATAGCGTTTGTGAGCTTGATTGAGCTTCTGGTTCTTGATCATCTCATCTATGCGGCATTGCTCAACCTTCTTCCTGTAATGCTTGATGACGCCAAATTCCTTGCACATAATATCTGAAAATTCCTTGCAAAGGAAATTGTTAGTAGCACCAAATAATATATCATCAACATATATTTGCACAACTAATAAATCATTACCACGAGTTTTGATAAACAAAGTCTTGTCAATCAAGCCCCGTTTAAAACCATTTTCAATAAGATATTTGGACAATCTCACATACCATGCCCTAGGGGCTTGTTTGAGACCATAAAGTTCCTTTTCCAATTTGTAAACATGATTTGGAAAATCCTTGTTTTCAAAGATGGGAGGTTGTGCAACATACACTTCCTCTTCTAAAATCCCATTTAAAAAAACACATTTAACATCCATTTGAAAACTTTTAATGCCCATATAAGATGCAAATGCAAGTATATATTATTTACCTTTGGGAGACTTGACACACATAGGACTACATAATACCATTAATCCATATGTAATAACTCAATAAGGCGAGAAGTACTTACTATCTTTTTGGGCTTAAAAGACCCTCGAGTTTGCTTACCTCAGGAGCATGCATTGCATAGCTCATCTACCTTAAAATTTAAGTCGGGAAGACCACGAACGAAGTCCCTTGAACGAAGCTTGTTCATAGTATGCATGCTAATGTGTCTGATGTGCGTTTATTTCACCATTTTTCATGCTTACATCCATTATGTTTTTATGCATATTTTATACTTTTGGGTTAGGAAAGTTGTGAATTTGTGTAGTTTGAGTTTATTTTCAAAGCGAAAACATCATAAGCCAAATCATCCGAATAAGCCAATTCTATAATACTCAAGTTCATTTCCAAGTCCAATTGTCCACCACTTAATCAAGTTTAAGAATCCCGACACTTGAAATAAAGCTTTCAAAACATTTTTCAACCGTTCAATTCGACATTTCAAATTCCGTGAAAATCCCCTTTTTAATATTAAATAATCATTATTATTCCAAAATCCCATTAGTAAATTAATATCCCCAAATCTTATTTTCTGAAATAATCTCAAACTCAGATTCATTTAAAAAGGACCAGAATCAAAATCTAACACTCAATGCCAAAGGGGTCTAGAGGTGGCTCGGCCAAGCCACTAAGAGGATTTCGCGGTGGCGAGAGGGCCGGTCGCGGCCACATAATCCTCTCCAAGTTCCCCCTCGAGAAGGCGCTTGCTGCCCGCGAAACAGAGGAGAGCGGAAGAGGGATTACCTAGCCTCCTTGAGGCTTTCTTCAAAAGCTTGAAAGAGGTGAGTCTTGGGGTTCCGACTCAATGAGATCTCGCTACGTCAAGGCCTAGGAGTGATAGATCTTGGATAAAAGAGAACCTTTATGTAGATCTAGAACCAAAACGAGAGGATGGAAGGAGGAGAGTTTACCTTGCTCAAAAATAGGGAAAAGAGGGGGAAATGAGCTCGAATCTACTTCATAAGGGGTTGGATCTGACGTTTCTTGACCTTGGAAGGTAGAGGAGAGAGTGAGGATCAAGCGAGAACAAACGGGGAAGAGAAAGGAGTTAAGATGAGGGAGAACGAGTCAATTTACCGAGCCAACGATGTAAATTAGGCACCAGCCGCGGCCGCGAAAATAGGGGTCTTGCTGCCACAAGTAAGAACTCCTTTGTCCGGGCTCAGGTTTCGAGGTGGCGACCAAGAACTCGCGGCGGCGAAAAGGACAAAAACATGATTTTTTATGGACATTTCTTTCAGACTCCGATTTTTGGGTTAGATCTTTGAGAGAAGGTCTTCTTGAAGGTGTTTCAAGGTTATTTTGTTGAGGAGAAACAAGAGATAGAGAGTGGAGAGTGAAGGAGATGGATTGAAGGGAATAAAAGTGGAAACTTTGATTTCTAGGGTGTTGATTTTGAAATGGATGATGAGGTGAGAGAGAGAGAGAGGATGGAGGCTCAGATTTTTATGTGGATTTTCTGAGAATTTGAGGATTGGAGCTTTCTATTTATAGGGGCACACATAGGGTTTTATGGAGAAAAAGACAAAAAAATAATGGGGTATCCTTTTCGGTTTTAAAAATCTAATTGATCGAGAGAGCGGGATTCGGGGAAACTTACATTTATCCATCGCGAGCCTCCGACGACGCTCAGACCTCCGATCGTGAGCTCCAAAGTCGCGAACTTCCTCGGTGAGTTTCGCCTTTCCCTTCCTCTGTTTCTAATCGAATTCTAATCGGGTTCGGGCTGTGGGCGAGTGTTGAGTGAGCGAGAGCTGAGTGCGGGAGCCCGGAGTGAGCGAGCCGAGCCCAGCCGACGGGAATGAGATATCGAGAGCGAGCTTGGGCGAGCGGGGACTAGTGCGGTTACATACGGGCAAGAGCGGGAGACTTCATTTGAACGAAGAAGAAGAAGACTTGGTTGTGGGGCCCTGGTCCTTTTTTTTCAGATTTTGTTTAACATTTGAACCGGTTGGGAGTATACAATAACGGTTCGGTTCGGTTCGGTGTAAATGGGTTCGGTTCGGTTCGGGTTTATCCGTTTAATTAATTAATTACTTATCGGTATTTAAATTATTATATTATATTAATTGGGGTTTAAAATATATTATTTGAGACTTGATGTTTTAAAGAGAAATTTGGAAAATAATTTTAAGGTTGGAAAATAATTTAATAAATAAATTAAAAAGGGATTTTGTGAGCGTTTTCAAAGGTCAGAACTCTTAACTGCTCAACTCCGATTTTGAAATGGGTTTAAAACTAATTTGGGAATCCGACTTGTTCATTGACTAATTAGCGTGATGATATGATCGGTTGACTGATGGTATGATATGTGTGACTGATAGCATGACTTGTGGTGATTTATTATAAGCAGATGAATATTAGTTACTTATGACGATGATGATGTATATATATATTTATAAGCTAAGCATGAGTATTAAATGATAATATGCGGATTTGGCTAAGTATGATTTGGAGGTTGTCTAAGTTAATGAATTGACAAGTTAAGATGAATATGGTATGAGACAAGAGATGATTGATCGTGATGAATTGAAAGTATGACAGATGCGATTTTGTTTATTTATTTACTTGTATGAGTGTGTGATATATATGTTCGGAGTAGCTATAGAAATATACTCAGTGTATTCTCGTGATGTATTTAGGTGATATTCTGTGATTGCGCTTGCTGTGTGTCGGGTTCTTATTTTGCTGTTCTGCTAGCCAGGTAAGTTTCTTCGGAGCTTACTCAGATTGAATAGATCTCCCTGATATATGTGCATGATATACTAGGTGCTTGCATATCATGATCAGCATGCCATGTAGTATCATGCTAGGTTGCATTGACCATTGAGCATTCTATTTTTGTATGTGTATGTAAACAGAACGGTCGTTATCTGTGAAGTTAACTAGAGTCTTTGTTAGGGTCATAGGATAGCCCAGTCCCATCGGGTCTTGTCCTGAGTCATATGAGTATGGAGCAACACTTTATTTCTATTGATGCGATTGATGATGTTATGATATTGAACGCGGCCGGTTCCCGCACTAACGAGCATGGGTATGGGAGTAGAAAACGCGGTCGGTTCCTGCACTAACGAGCATGGGTGCGGGAGTAGGAGAGGGATATACCACTTGGTATTCTGTGATAAGGCCTTATTTTTATTATGCATTTGATCTTAGGGGCATGCTAGTGTGTTAATATTCCGCCTTGCATCTAGAAGCATGATTATTAGGTATAGCGTATGTGTGTACATATTGTGGGGACAACACCCTTAATGAAGGGACAGACCCAAGTGGGCATCGATCTGATCGCGCCCACTATAATGTTTTTAGGTATCCATTATACTTATCATTATTGTTGCTGATTTGGCTCCATGATCGTGGGGTCTAACATGGCGGAAAGAGAGAGTCGAGACTCTGACTTCACCAATTATTTAACAGTTTGGTTTTAGATGTTTTGATCATGTTTTGACTCGGCTCTGCCGTGGCAACCTTATGTATGAATTTGGAATCCTTCTTGGTTGTATGATCAATGAATTTCGCGACTTAGGCCATAGGGCAGGTACAGGGGACTTACCCTGGAGATTCCAACATTCCCTCTCGGTTTTTGGGTATGAAATCCCACCTTTGAAGTGAAATTATTGATTTTAAAACCTTCAACCGGTACTCGGAGTGCAAGATCCAACGAGGGGTTTTATCCCTCGAAACGTAACTTAGAAATCATAATCCCGGGCCGTTACAAAGTTGGTATTAGAGCGAGGTTTTGCAATCCGAGTATGATAGGTTGAAGATGGTTTTGAAAATTGCCCAATAATTTCAAATGTTTTTGGTAATGTTTTCAAAAGGGCAAAATGAATTTAATTGGACCTAATCCTAGACTGACCAATAGGAAGCAAACTCGTGGGTAGAGACCAAAGCGATAGACATCCCTTATGGATGTAGAACTCGGAGAACGGTAGGCAAAATACTAGCTTTTGTTACAGATGGGCTTAGAAGACTCCAAGGAACCACGGAGGTTGGAGTAACATGGGTTAGGAGGCCGTGAGGTATTTGCCCCACCGGTCAGCCGTCCCTCGAAGGACGGCATAGATCATCTTTGTGTTTATATATTCAATTGGGCCCGAGGGCGATCCTCCTCGAAGACGATCATATTATCTCGTTGACTGCTTCCGTGCTGAGTGCTATTATGCCTAGGCTAGAGATCTAATTCGAATACCTCAACTCGAAAAATGTAATGAATGTTTGTGTAAACGGGATAGTGGGAGGAAACCATGTGCCTATGTAATCGAAGTCCTCGTCTTGTCAAGTTGTCCTTCCACGGTTCGACACTCCTTGGCGATCCCAATTCTGCCATCCGTTCCTCGAAACATTTAGGCACGTTAGTAAAGGTCGAAAAGTGTCCGTTCCTCTCATTTTGAGTCCTATTCGTGTCCCCTCCCATAGATGTTCCGATCGAGTCTCTTACCTGATGACGACGTCCTCTACGGGAAATTGGGTCGGTCAATTAACTACTTTCGGGGGTTGTGTCGTGTGTGAGGGTTACCTGAGCATGTTGGGGAGGGTGATTATTGAAATGATTACGAGTTATAAGTGAGTTGTCTTATGAAGCCATTCCTCTTGATCCTCATATTGGTCGACCATGTCTTCTTACCACCAGAGTCTAAACACGAATTCTACCCTCTCCTCTCAAAAACAGTGCAAATGGCCTTGTGTAATACCAAGCGAGTCATACTAGTGTCCCACGGGGAAACGTGGTGATGAGTCGGTGTTTGCCCTTAGAGAATTTTGTCGAGTTATAATAGTAGCCTTCTTGTGATTGCATGAGATGATGTGTTGGTGTACTTCAGCATGACTTGCTTGATATCTTGCCTGATTGCCCTTATGAGTAGATGTATGTGTTGTAAGTATTGAATTCCCATGATTATTGCCTCCCCATTAGGTCCATGATAATGTGATCGACCCTCGTTGTATGATTAACATATAAAATGAAATTCTTAGCATGATAAGTTAATCAAATTGAACCTCGTTGGCTGTATACATGCTTAATAAGTGTTGCTAGTATCTCGGATGACTATGTTCCCTACTGTCATACTACGTGAACATGGTTGTACCTGATGTGATAGTTGTTATACGACCTAACCATACCCTCTAGCATGAGTATTAGGGTGCCACTCAACATGCTTGCATTGACACCACATTGTCTTGACCTGTTTACGTGTGTACCTAAAATGAGTGATGGATCATACATGTGAGATTCTATAATGTTTCCCATGTCATACATAATGCATGCTGCATATGTCTATTATCGGTTTGTACATACAAGATCTTAATATGACAAACATGATTAGTGAATGAGATAATAGGTTGTTAGCTTGTTCCGCGTGCATGTGAAGTTGATTATATGAATATGTTATAAATGTATAGGTCGCTATTCCTTGAGATAGGTACATGCTAGTGTGGAATAATATGATTTAGATACGTCGGGGTCGCTATGTGTTGCTTGCCGTTGTTTTAACCTCATGGAATGACCTAAGGGCATCGTTGTAACTCTTGGGTTGGGATCTTATCTCTGGTCTCGTCATCTTTAGTCCTGATCCATATCTAAATCCGTAAGTAAGTCGTGTTGTCCGCCCTTGTCTCTCCCCTATCTCCGTAACTTCTAACCCTTGTAATCCCTTCATGAGCGTCGACATGGAAGAAAGAGCGAACAACCAAATAGCATCAGAGTGGCTCAGTGGAAGCGTGATGGGACCATGACCCATAGACTCCAGGGACGACGTCACCGATGGCAAAAGGGACGAACATGCTTCGAAGATGGCAGTCGTCAACAGGATCCTTCCGGGTGACTCGAGGGAGGGCATTCTTAATTCAAATCGTGGGTGCTTCTATATTAATCGGAATTGATGTTGTGCTATAGGCCTAAAACTAAACTGATTGAGTCTATGATGATGAATGTGCTGAACTGGTAGTGAATGATTGCTTGTCTGACTTGTGCCTACAATGATGTGCCTTAATGCTAGTATACTGACTTTTTAGTAAGTAAGATTTGGGACCTATATATTGAGGGTGCTTCCCTCTTGAGTATGAGCCATGGGAACGATTTGGTAAGGAATGAGGTTGCGGAATTGTTAAAGATGAGTAGTACAAGGTTGCTCGGGAAAATCGTAGATCTTGGGAAATAGATTGTGCGATATCGGGACTGTATATGAGATGATTATTTTGGGACTATTTAGGTAAGATGGGGAATGATTGGCGAAATTGGGAGTGAAGGATTCTAGATGCGTTGTCGGAGGATTTTAGCATAGGGAAGGAATCGAGCTTGATGTGTGGAAATCATTTTGGTTATTGACATATTTGAGGATGTAAGATGAACCTTCGAGGAAAGGGTGGTAGCTAGGCAAGAATGTCGTGGAGGTTGCTAGTAGAATTGATTACTTGAGGTTCGAAATAGGGAAGTTTTGAGTAATTAATATGGGAAGTAGGCAAGATGGAGGATATTGGGTATACGGAAGGGTGGAGGATCTTAGAGGGTTGGTGAAATTACGGTACTTGGGAAATTCGAGTGAGGATGATATAGAGATTCTATAGACATGATGATCGGTAAAAGGAGGCTTAGGGAGGTAAGATGTCGAGGTTCGAGGTAACGTGATTTGGGGCAATTGGGAATGTGTAGAAATGTGAAAACTAGTCCAGGTAGCAGAGATTGGGAATTTTATAGGTTGGAGAATTGTGGGATTTTTGGTAAAATTACAATGCTGTGGATAATTCGGATCATCATGGCATCGAGTTTCCTTGGGAATAATGGTCGATATATAGAGGATTTGAGCCTGGAGTGTCGTGGTTAAGAATTTGTAGCTTGAGTTAATTTAGGAAAATGCTGAGATGAGGATTTCAGTGTAGGAAGATTTGAGGATTTTGAATGGTTAAGATTTAGTAAGATTTGGAATGGGAAATCGGTATGGTGCACCGGGGCTCGTCTTGATCTTTTGGGAAATGAATTGCTATGGTTTGGATCGATTGGGTCTTAAGAGCTAGATAGGTAGGATGTGTTGTGGGTTACCTGGGATAGACGTGGGTGATGAGGAACTTGGTGATTCGTGGTTGAGAGTTAGCACTAGATGGTCTTCTGCATTGGCGCTTGTCGAGAGTAAGCTGTTGAGTAGATGCTAGCGAGATAAGATGCTCGTGTTATTTGGGGTACAAGAGTAGATGAGGAGGTGAACCCTTGTTGGAAATGTCGAGGATATGGGGGTGAGAATGTCATGTGTAAAGATGGTAAGTAGGAGTTGATTTCTTAGATGTGTATGATTGGTGAGAGTGCTTAGTAGGGTGGGCAGTGTGATCAGGGTAGCGAGGTGATTCCCGATGTCTCTTGAGGGATGATAGTCAGATAAAATTTTGAGAGCCTAGGAAGAGTAATTGAGATTGCTAAGGAACACCTAGATCGATCGTAATAGGAGTTTAGTTGAGGACTTAAGTTGAGCTAGTGAAGTAAGATTCGAGTATTGAGGCGAATTGGGATTTTTCTTTTTAACAGTAGTGATGGGACTCGTAGGAAACCCCTAGGACGAGGATGTGATTGATAGGGAGTCTTGGTAGATGGTCGAGGTGTTGAGCTTGGCGGATTAGGGAATTAGAGCGATTGCGAGCTCCGGGATATGGATTGTTGATGGTTGGATGGAAGGTTAGGACTTGAGCTTGGAATATTGAAGTTGCTTGATCCTTGGATGGCTTGATGGCATAAGAGTTGGGATACCTAGTAATTTGCGTGGGATGTAGGCCTTGAATTGCGGATGGTTATGAGGCTAGAGAGTTGTATATGAGCGGAATACGATGATATTTAGAACTAGTATCAGATTTAAGTTGTATATCGGATGGTTATGAGGCTAGAGAGTTGGGCATTGCTTCCGCCAATTGACTCATTTGAGTTTCCATGTTGCGCTTCCAAACGTCGATCTCCCCAAGTCTAGAATTGATGCCCTGCAGCTGAGTATGGACGGAGTTATTGGCTTGTTTGAAATCAGCGTGGTTCCTCCGCATCTCATCAAGGATGATTTGCAGGTCATCTTTCTTAGTCTCCCGCTCAGGGTGCCCTGGTGCCCTATAGGTTGGGGGATCCCTTTGATAGAACCATTGATCACCCCAATTTTGTTGATTGCCCCCTCCATAGGGGCCTCTCGTCCATTTGACCTCCTCATGTTGTTCCGCCATGGATACTTGCTCAGTATGTGGACAGGCACTGGTGTTATGCCTTATTGAACCACACTCCTGACAAGGTTGATTGTTGCTCAGGAACCTTACTTGCTTTTGAAGGCGGCGTGTTTGATCGTTATGGAATTGTTGCCGTACTTCAGGATCTATCTCCCTTGGAGGCTCACATAGTGGCATAGATGGGCCAGGCCTTGCATCATAGGCCGCAGCAGCCCCATAGGTGTTGTCAAAGTTCACAAGCCTCTCAATGGTCTCCCATGCCTCCGTTGGTGTAAGCTCAATGTACCGATAGGAGGTATATGAATTGATCCTCTCCTTATTCGGCGCATCAAGGGCGTTATAAAAAATCTCTTGGATGACATATGGAAGTTGCCCATGCGTCGGGCATGATCTCAGCAAGTCTTTGAAGCGCTCCCACGCCTGTGCTAGGGTTTCACCTGGCTTTTGTTTGAAAGCCGTGATCCTTTGTCGTAGCATCGCCGTTTTAGAAGGTGGGAAGAATTTGTTCAAGAATGCATCTTTCACTTCCGCCCATGTCCTTAGCGATCGTGGAGCCAAACTTTCAAGCCATTGTAATGCCTTTCCTGCCAAAGACCATCGAAAAGATTTTAGTCGCACATACTCTAAGTTTACTCCATCAGCAACTGTTTCACATAAGTCCATAAAAGTAGAGATGTGTTGCAGGGGGCATTCATTATGTCTTCCTTCAAAAGTATTTCTTTTAATCTCAGATAGGAAGTTAATTTTCAGTTCATAATTGGAGTGAGGAATTATAATGGCAGATTCAGGAACATGAAGCGGCGGATGCATGTATTGCATCGCCGTCTGTGGATACTGATTTAGCCGCTCCTGGGCTTGTCTGCGCGCATCCTCCTCCCTATCAGCACGGGCTCGCTCAGCAGCAGCAGCGGCCCTTTCAGCAGCGATTGTAGCATTGTGGTCCTCGATTTCCTTTCTCAACGGCTCTATGATCTCAGCCTGCGTCTCGTTGTCAGCCATGATGCGAATTGCTTTGTTGCGAAGATGGTAGAAACGTTCAGGCTCGTCAATTGGTTCCAGGATAGGTCCGCGATCAGAACGTCGCATAAACCTGCAAAATAAGCTTAGAAAAAGATCGTGATTAACTTAGGTGGCGATTGATTTCCTCCCCGGCAACGGCGCCAATTTGTTCGTCTTGCGGTAAAGGGGAGGTGTATGTAAAATAGGAGAATAAAATAAAGCACAACTAGACTATCTCCCTGTCTCAAACAAATAATACAAGAATCCCCTCCCTTGTAGTAGTAGGGTAATTCAGGATCGAATCCACGAGGAGGTAGGTCAGCGCTTCCTTCGTTGTACTCACGATCAATGCTTTCGACCTCAGCAGACACTCGATATCGAGTATACTGGTCGATATCGACCTCAGTTCTGGTCGATTTCCTAGCGCAGTTCCTGCAGAAGACAAAACAGCAAGTCGACGTCGAGCAGAGACCTCGATATCGATGTTAGTACTCGATATCGACCCTTAAGGTCGATTTCGATGCTTGTCACAGAAACTGTTTTTGTAACCAATTTGTCGGAAAAGGATCCGAAGAAAATAGAATGGAGAGGAAAGATGAACAGAAGCAAAACTAAGACTTTTATGAAGAATTTAATTAATTAAAAGGCTTCCAAAGTCGGGGTTTTATGCCACAACGATAACAATGCAAGTTTCATGCTAAAAATATGAACTTTTATGTCTTTCCGTCAAATAACTTTCGTTATCAACACTTAGGTGATTAGAGGCTCTCGCATAATTCCTAAGAGTTACTATCCAATTCATGAGTAATTCAAGTTCGCAATATGAGTGGCTCTCGCTTCAATAATGCAAATAACGAATCTCCCTAACTTTCGCGAAGGATCATGCATGGGGTAGAAAACGGAATCGCATAAAAGTCATACCTTTGATGCACTTACCTCACATTGCTATCGTCGGGCTCACCCCGACCCTAGAAGTGGGTTGACTACTCGCTCCTCATCATGCACATCATCATCATTGTTATTGAAAGAAAGCTACTTTGAATTAAAAGTCCGAAAGAAAGTACAATCGAACAAGCCACTCCACTCTCGCTTTACAACTCCACTCGGCCACTCTCTCTCTCTCTCTCTCTTGCAACTGAATTCCGAATCTCTAATTGAATAATGAATAATGAATCGAATACCTAAACTCAGCCCTATTGGCTTCTATTTGTAGATGACGATAAGGACTTGAAACCTTATCTTTATTCTCTATGATAAATAAAATAAATAAATAAAAAGTAAAAGCTAAAACTTCATGGTGAAATCAGCCTCCTCATGATAGAGCTGATGTTGATGATAGGAAATTTCGACCTTTGGTTAGATATTGCAAGCATTGGATATAATTCTATCAAAATCAGAGTCGAATTCCTCTGCTGGCATGGTCGATATCGACCCTTCCACTCGATATCGACCCCTCCAAAATCTTATCTCGAGCTTCTCCTTCTCCTACTCGACTTCTATCAACTTGGTCGATCTGGCAGCATCGATATCGACCTCCAAACGTCGATATCGATCTCTTCTGTGTCGAGATGCTCTGTTTCCTTTCTGCTCGATTCCTATGTCTCGATGTACTCGATGTCGAGGTCTTCAGTCGATTTCGACCTCTTCAGAAGACTTCGAGTTCTTTTTCCGCTCTTCTGAATTCATCCATTTTCATCCTGTTTTCTGCGAAATCACATAGAAACTCGTGCAAACCCATATATTTGACATTTAAGCATAAATTACACTATTCCCATGTTTTCCCATTAATGTGCATGCAAAAGACAACAAAATGAATTCATATGTGCATAGAAAATATGGCAATTTGCGCGCACATCACCACTCCCCTCATTCACCATACCTTTTTAACCCATCCCTCACCCCGGCGTTTACATTTATCCTCACCAACTCCCTCCTTCACCATACTTTTCACCATCACCCTCCTGTCTTCACTTCACGCCACCGCCATTCTCTTCACCCGACTTCACCATCACCATCAGCACTCACGCTTCACCATTGCCTCCAATCAGCCACCCCATCGTCGACAACATTGCCTCCCGCGCCCTGTTTTTCCTGAGCCCAAAGGTAGCCCCAAGTCGTCCCATAGTCCGTGCATCTCCACTCCACCTCCTCTGATGTCCACGATCACCCCGAAGCAGCCCCGGAGCCCCCTAGCGCCACCATCGAGTCGCCGAAGTTCTGTCGCCCCTGTTCAAGCGCGATTAGCTTCCGGTAAGCCGTTCTCATCCATTTCCGATCGGAATCATCCTCGAGCTTCTCCATCACGCTCACCCATGTCCCACGCAGGTCCGACGACCATCGCGAGCCTCCGACGACGCTCAGACCTCCGATCGAGAGTTCCAAAGTCGCAAACTTCCTCGGTGAGTTTCGCCTTTCCCTTCCTCTATTTCTAATCGATTTCTAATAGGGGTCGGGCTGTGGGCGAGTGTTGAGTGAGCAAGAGCTGAGTGCGGGAGCCCGGAGTGAGCGAGCCGAGCCCAGCCGACAGGAACGAGACGCCGAGAGCGAGCTTAGGCGAGCGGGGACTGGTGCGGTTACATACGGGCAAGAGCGAGAGACTTCATTTGAACGAAGAAGAAGACTTGGTTGTGGGGCCCTGGTCCTTTTTTTTTCAGATTTTGTTTAACATTTGAACCGGTTGGGAGTATATAATAACGGGTTCGGTTCGGGTCGGTTCAAATGGGTTCGGTTCGGTTCGGGTTTATCCGTTTAATTAATTAATTACTTATCGGTATTTAAATTATTATATAATCTTAATTGGGGTTTAAAATATATTACTTGAGACTTGAAGTTTTAAAGAGAAATTTGAAAAATAATTTTAAGGTTGGAAAATGATTTAATAAATAAATTAAAAAGGGATTTTGCGAGCGTTTTCAAAGGTCGGAACTCTTAACTGCTTAACTCAGATTTTGAAATGGGTTTAAAACTAATTTGGGAATCCGACTTGTTCATTGACTAATTAGCATGATGATATGATCGGTTGACTGATGGTATGATATGTGTGACTGATAGCATGACTTGTGGTGATTTATTATAAGCAGATGAATATTAGTTACTTATGACGATGATGATGATATATATATATATATATCTATATATATATATATATATATATATATATTTATAAGCTAAGCATGAGTATTAAATGATAATATGCGGATTTGGCTAAGTATGATTTGGAGGTTGTCTAAGTTAATGAGTTAACAAGTTAAGATGAATATGGTATGAGACAAGAGATGATTGATCGTGATGAATTGAAAGTATGACAGATGCGATTTTGTTTATTTATTTACTTGTATGAGTGTGTGATATATATGTTCAGAGTAGCTATAGAAATATACTCAGTGTATTCTCGTGATGTATTTAGGTGATATTCTGTGATTGCGCTTGCTGTGTGTCGGGTTCTTGTTTTGCTGTTCTACTAGCCAGGTAAGTCTCTTCGGAGCTTACTCATATTGAATAGATCTCCCTGCAATATGTGCATGATATACTAGGTGCTTGCATATCATGATCAGCATGCCATGTAGTATCATGCTAGGTTGCATTGACCATTGATCATTCTATTTTTGTATGCGTATCTAAACAGAACGGCTGTTATCTGTGAAGTTAATTAGACTCTTTGTTAGGGTCATAGGACAGCCCAGTCCCATCGGGTCTTGTCCTGAGTCATATGAGTCTGGAGCAACACTTTATTTCTATTGATGCGATTGATGATGTTATGATATTGAACGCGACCGGTTCCCGCACTAACGAGCATGGGTGCGGGAGTAGAAAACGCGGCTGGTTCCTGCACTAACGAGCATGGGTGCGGGAGTAGGAGAGGGATATACCACTTGGTATTCTGTGATAAGGCCTTATTATTTTTATCATGCATTTGATCTTAGGGGCATGCTAGTGTGTTAATATTCCGCCTTGCATCTAGAAGCATGATTATTAGGTATAGCGTATGTGTGTACATATTATGGGGACAACACCCTTAATGAAGGGACAGACCCAAGTGGGCATCGATCTGATCCCGCCCACCATAACATTTTTAGGTATCCATTATACTTATCATTATTGCTGCTGACTTGGCTCCATGATCGCGGGGTCTAACATGGCGGAAAGAGAGAGTCGAGACTTTGACTTCACCAATTATTTAACGGTTTGGTTTTGGATGTTTTGATCATGTTTTGACCCGGCTCCGCCGTGGCAACCTTATGTATGAATTTGGAATCCTTCTTGGTTGTATGATCAATGAATTTCGCGACGTAGGCCATAGGGCAGGTACAGGGGACTTACCCCGGAGATTCCAACAGTCCCTCTCGGTTTTTGGGTATGAAATCCCACCTTTAATGTGAAATTGTTGATTTTAAAACCTTCAACCTGTACTCGGAGCGCAAGATCCAACGAGGGGTTTTATCCCTTGAAACGTAACTCGGGAATCATAATCTCGGGCCGTTACAAAGAGAGAGGCCGACTAGGGAATCATAATCCCGAAATCCGACTCGAGTTTTAAATCCATTTCAATGATTCACAAGACTCTAAGTTTTAAATTTGAATAATATAGCAGAATTTAGCTCGAAAATCTATGTTTTAAAACATGCTGGAATTATTTTCAAAGACTTTCCATTTTTAGAAATCTACTCGGGGACGGGTTCTCCGAAACTTTCCAATTTCGGCAATTAAATACTTAATTAATATTCCCGTCTTTGCATTCATCCACCTCTAAAAACAAGTCTCGTCCCCGAGACTAAAATCTTTCCAGAAGCAATCCTTTTCTCAAAACGGTTCCAAAACTCTTTAAATTCCCAAAACGTTCATCAACTCAAACAAATCTCGGGAGGTGGAGACATCCATCTCTAAGGGTTATTCTCATATTCACTTCCTAGGTTTCGGAATCAATCAATCTACCAATCTCAACTTAATAGGAATCATCAACCAAAATGCATCAACTCATATATAATAACCATCATGTCTTTAACCACATTGCTTGTGGTTAGCCTATCAAAACACAATCATAGTCTCAAAATATCCAAAAACATCACAACCGCATAATATCAAACATGAGTCATATGATGCATCTCAAAACATGACAAAGTACTACCAAAATCTCAACACGATACTACGAGTCATAAAGTATCTCTACAACATCATAAGGAAAGCATCACAAGCATATACAGACCATCACAGCAACCATAGCTAGCACGCCTGCCAAGAGAATCCATCTCCAGCCATATCACATCATCATGAAATCTGCACAGAGTAATCACACATAGGCACGCAATCATAGAGAGAAGCACCATCCCAAAATAAAAGGGATTCGGATTCAGTGAAGGGGAGCGGAGTAGGTTGTGCAGCTCGAAATGACTCGGGAGAGGTTCTGTTCGCTGCTGGGCCTAGCCTGGGCGCTTGAACTATTTCTACAGTGGGGGTTGCCAAAGGTGTGGATTGAGTGTGACTGCACACCGGTGGTGGAGATGCTGCGGAAGAATGTGCTTCCAAGAGGGGAGATGGGCCAACATCTCCAGAAAATTCACAAGCTGGTGGGCATGTTTGCTGAGTGCCGATGGAGCCACATTCGACGGCAAGCTAACCCGGTGGTGGATTTCTTGATAAAAATTAGACCAACGCATTCAGTGTTTATTTCAAGTTTTTCCATGATCCCTTTTGAACTAAGATTACTGTTTTCAGATGAAGCAATGTGATAGTTGATTTGGTTTTTGCTCAAAAAAAAGTAAATGAATGTCATTGTATATTAGTTTGACAAGGAGAATATATTAGCCTATGTGGGAGTTGAACCCAGTCTTTGTGCGTAAGCACATTTGTGTACTGTCATAAAATAGTATACCAATGTGACAATATTTTTACAAACTAATTTGTGTTCTGCAAATATGCAAATTAGTTCATAAAATCTGAACTTTTATAGCCATACTGCAGAGAGTAGGGAGCTCGAATATGTACTGAACAAGCTCACAATCCACCCTTATTATTGACACTATAAATGGTCTCCACCATACACACTACTATAGTAACACCAGCACAAAAGGTTTACAAAGACAATAAGAACATCCCAGATCTCACAAATTACAGGACTATTTCAGCAAAAGTAAATTGTTTTTTGGCAAAAGAACTAGGGTGAGCAGAAGAGGAAAATTGCTTGTCAAAGGGAAAAATCCCTATGAGGCATTTCGTCGAACAGGTGATATGCGATATGAATTCAGGGCAATAAATTGAAAGATTCTCAATAATTTTCTTTGATGCCTCATTAATCACCAATGTACTAGATTGAAAGGGATTTACTTCAATGAAAAATTCAAGTGGATTGAATCAAATTAAACAAAAAGAAGAACACACCTGTGCTCGGGACTATGGCGGAAGGCGATTGCTGCAAACAACTGCGGATTTGTTGAGATGAAGATCTTCATCCTCAAATCGGATGGAGAGGTTTCACCAACAACTTATCTCTTCATCTCCCATTGAACTCCCCCTTGAGGTTTCGTCGATCTGAGCGGAAAGTCTGCTTCACAATCAGTTCGATGGAAGCACGTTTTGTTGTTTTGTTGGGTTTGAATGATATGAAATAGGTTTTGACGAGTGTTTTGGAGGTGTCGGAGATCTTAATGGTTGGAGAAGGGGAATGAATGGATAAGTAAATGAAAATGAGGGTAGTTTATGTATTATGAAAAATTTTTTGGACAATTCTTTAAAAGTGGGATTAGGGCGGACAATTACCAAAAGAGATGTATGGAAATGGACCTTCAAATTATTTCAATATTAAATGATGAAAAAGTCGATGTTGGGCCCGTTAGTGGAGTGTATAGATGTTGGTGAAATTGATAGAAAGTTAAAATGGTGTACTTATACTGATATAGCAGGGAAAAACGAGTTAAGTATAATAGAAACTATACAAGGTGTGTATGGCCTAACTAAATCGTTCTTGCCTTCATTATGGTCACATAGTCCTTTGATGTTTGATAGTGGAAAAAAAAAAGACGATCATGAATGTCTAAAATGTGATGGCTAAAAACAAAAGGGCAGAGGCGCTTAGACCACGCACAACAGATATTCACTCGAATAAAAAATGGAAGTCAAGTCAGCTTCTGTATTGAGATGGAGGAGAGAGAAGATTGAGTCGAAGGGGCGACGCTTTGGTTTGAGCCGAATCAAAAGCTTCATTTGAAGCATTTCAATTTTTTTATGGGGACGAAACGACGTCATTTTACTGGCAAGGGCAGCAGAGGATAGAAGCTGTTGACGCGTTCCCGACCAATGGGTCAGAGAGTTTTGAGTATTGGGCTACATATAGTTAGCCTTATTTAGTTAATAAATAAGATGAATATAATAATAATATAAATATAATAATAATATGAATATAATAATAATAATAATAATATTTTAACAATATTATCATCGAAAATTGTTAATCTACGTAAAATAAATTAATACGCTTTGGTTTGAGCCGAATCAAAAGCTTCATTTGAAGCATTTCAATTTTTTTTATAGGGACGAAACGACGTCATTTTACTGGGAAGGGCAGCAGAGGGTAGAAGCTGTTGACGCGTTCCCGACCAATGGGTCAGAGAGTTTTGAGTATTGGGTTACATATAGTTAGCCTTATTTAGTTAATAAATAAGATGAATATAATAATAATATAAATATAATAATAATATTATCATCGAAAATTGTTAATCTACGTAAAATAAATTAGTATTTAGTTTAATAAATAAATAAAATGTAAGGTGAAATAATAATCGTGCGACTCTTTATTATGAATGAAAAAGGTAAAAAATTAAAAAGTGATTCAAAACTGACGTGACAGAAATAATTCGTGAGTGATGTTGAGGAAATGGATTTTACTTTTCACGCGTTCTTACCATTGTACCAGATCACCAATTAATGCAAAAACAAAATTTAAAAAATAAATAAAGAAAGAAACAACTTATTCATAACTAGCAGGGCTAATCACTTACTTAACGAAGCTAGCTGTCATTAGCTAGCTAGCTAACTACCTAGCTATGACATTTTTTTCTTCTTATTACCGATCCATATTATTAATAATAAATTAAATTGATGATGGACCTCTCTGTAATTAACAAACACCATTAGCCTTGACCTTCTTCCTCTGGTCAACAAACTTCTTCCACACATCGGTGATCTCTCGTTGAACCTCTGAGTCCGACTTCTTCACCTCCAACTTGGCCGTGACTCTTGCAGGGAGCACGTCGAGCTCCTCGAGCACCTTCTCGATGTCCTTGACTATGCGTTCCGCCAGGGTGCGGGAGAAGTCCTCGCGGATCACCACCCGGAGCACCGTGACGTGCTGGGCGTCCGCTGGCATGGTGTAGGCCGGCACGATCCACCCGTACCTCCTGAGCATGTCCGAGATCTCGAACGCGTTGTGATAGAAGCTGTCCTTTAGGGAGAAGGCCACCAATGGGACTCCCTCTTCCTTGGAGATGATGTTGAACCTCCCCGTCTTTTCGAGTCCTTGCCTAAGCACCATCATGTTTTCTTTGCAGTTCTCCATTATGTTCTTGTATCCCTGTCGAAAATATATCCGCCAATTTTACAACCACTCGGACAACTCGTATGTGCTTATAAACTGATGCACTTAATGTTGATTGATATATATGGATACTGACCTCGAATCCCAATCGGATAAGCTGGTAATATTGAGCAATAACTTGACTGGATCCTATGTAGATCAATACATAAAAGACACAGGATTATGTATGTTTATGTGATCTTTCAATTTCATTATTGGATACGAAGATCAATGTAGGTGGGGTACCTTTAGAGAAATTGAGGGTGAAAGTGGGTTGATCAGCTCCAAGATAGTTGATGTGGAAGATGAGCTCGTCGGGCAAGTCCTCCTTGTTCCTCCAGATTACCCATCCGATACCAGCGTAAACGAGTCCGTATTTGTGCCCACTTACATTGATACTCTTCACAAGTGGAAGTCTGAAATCCCACTCCAACTCTGGGTACAAGAACGGCGCAATGAACCCACCACTTGCAGCATCCACATGGATTGGAGTATCCCACCTGCATTCATAGTGTATATGTCAATTAGGGATGTATACACATTTTGTATGTAGGTAGCCAATCAATTAAGTAGTATATATTTACCCGGTTTCTTCGTTCTTCTTTACTAAGAGGTCATTGAGGAGCTTAACATCCTCGAATTCACCATTGAGGGTGGAACCGAGGATTGCAGCAACACAGATGGTGTTCTCGTCCACCATCTCAACAGCTTTCTCGGGGTCCATGATGTAGTAGTCATCCCTTAGGTGAACTTCCTTCAGCTCTACCTCAAAGTACCTTGCAAACTTCTCCCAACAAACCTGCACACAACGCAACATCGAAGTTAAAGGTTAGATCGATGACCATTCAATTACTTACAATGAAATGAAATTTTATTTGTTTAATTATTTTTGGTGAAACTAAATTTTATGAAATTGAAGTACCTGAACATTGGCACCGGTGACAATGTTGGGGTTATCAGTGGGAAGACCCGCGGCTTTTCTTTTGTTTTGCCACTTCCTCTTAAATGCCAAACCAGCAAGCATGATGGCTTCAGATGATCCAACAGTTCCGACTCCGACTGCTGCCTCCGCCTCCCCCAGAGGCGCATTGAACATCCTTTCTATCATGTTCACACACCTATTCTGTAATTTCCCCCCAATTTCAATGTTAACATTTTATCAATTGATCATGGCCATACATAGTTAATCAGCTAGCGTATTTAGGTCCAGAGATGAGTTTTAGGATCTGATAAAGAGAATCAATGCTGTACGCATTGTATCATAAGGGATCTTCAATCTAAGTTTGATTCATTGTGTGCTCAATTGGATTGAATGCATAAATGAGATATATTTATAAAGTAGTAGTCAACGATGATGACGTGCCTGGAGCTCGGTGGTAACAGGGTATTCATCCATGTCGACGTAATTCTTGTTAATGGAGGACATGATCAGCTTATCACACTCAGGCTCCATCCATGTGGTGACGAAGGAGGCCAGATTCAGCCTCGGATTACCATCCAACATCAGCTCATCGTTTATGATCTGATACGCGGCTTCCTTAGGGATCGATTGTTCCGGCACCTTGAACCTGTAAAAATCGATCGATCAACACAAAATTCAGCCAAATCAGCGAGCGATTAACGAGTTTGAATTTCGAAACGAGAGAGAAAGAGCGCTGGATCTGAAATCTGGAAAAGAGATCGCGAAATTGATCGAATCGGCGCGCGCGGAGATGGATCAAATTGATTACGGAGATCAATCGAGTTTACCTGGGAAGACAAGTCCGGACGTATCTGGAAGCGAAGGTGGAGTTAATGGAGTCGTGATCCAATTCGGTACCAGCTTTCGAAAGCGCCATTGATGGAGATTTGGATCTGTGTTTTTCGAAACGGTATTTGCCAAATTGGTGGATCAGCGAGGGAGAACCAACGTCTGGGGGGAGGGGTATTTATATCGAGAAACTCTGACCCAATTTTAATTCCATTTTTCCTTTTTTTAGAATATTTTTCTCCTATCATGCATTTTTCGTTCTCCTGTTTTATTGCATCTTAATTACGATTATTAATTATTAATTAATTAACTAGGATATTAATTAATGTTTTTATGGATAATTGACAAAAACCCGACAACCCAGGCTACCCAACCAGCCACCCACACATATACACGTACACAAAGAGGTCGGTAATTCGGTATATTTATGTTTTCCTTCAAAATTGGTGTATAGGAGCTATAGTTTAGTGTTTAAGGGCATCCACAATGGTGATACCCTTAAGACACTCAAAATTCTTTAATCAAAAAATAGAAAAAAGTAAAATGAAGTAATGATGTGAAATAGTGCATAGAAAAGAGAAAAAATATAATGGCAGTGAGAGAGAGTTTCTCTGCCCAGAAACTCCCCTCTGACATTAAGACACTCAAATCTGATTTTTTTTAATTTATCTTTTTTCTTAATTTTAGTTAAGACACTTGGAGTATAAGCATTGTGTATGCTCTAAGATACGACTGTTTTAATACGAGTAAATTTGGTGGAATATCTACTTTCATAATCTATACTCCCTCCGTTAATTAAAACTTGACATTTTATTATTCACGCACGTTTTTTAGGGTGTTAAAAACTATATAAAATATTAATTTTTTTAATATATTTTTTTAATAATTTGATACTTGTTATTATTAAGTATGAATTTATAAAAACAATTTTTAAAAAAAGTTAATATTTCATATAGTTTTTATCATTCTAAAAAAGCGTGCATGAATAGTAAACGACAAGTTTTAATTAACAGAGGGAGTATTTAAGTAAAATTCCTCTATTTTATTATCTTGAATTAATAGTCTTAAAATTTTTCATAATTTCATCTTTACCCTTCTTTTAATTAAAGTCTTCCTTTCCTCTGATTTTCTTCTCCTATGAACTTCCCAAATCCCACTCCATCAAAACTCCCACCGAGTTTTCTCCTCCATCAACGCTTCCTAGGGTTTTCGGATCTCGACCGAACTACCGATTCAATATGGCAATAAGCATGAATCCGCTTTCGCCGTTCGGCCAACCAGTCCTCATCTCACGCACCAATGGTGGAGAAAAACCTCAATTGTAGGCGAAGAAGGAGGAATCAGATGCTTCACCATCGATTCGAAGGAATTAGCCTCGGAGAAGAAGTTGCCAGTTCTAATTACTAATGCCGACCATAATTGATTCATCGGGGTTTATTCTCTTGTCAAAGACCTCGATAGCTATGGTCAGTTTGAGATCAACATTTGCATCCCTTAGTTGTTAGTGACCTCTTCCTTTTGATTTCTGTAATTTTCGTGCCTGATGTTTGTGGAGGGGTCAATTTTGGTCTTATTTGCGGCCAGGACTCGTGTGGTTTAATTGCTATGATTTGTGATGTGATTAGTGTTGGTAGTTATGTTAGTTAACACTGTTTAAGCTCCCGGTTTATTTGTTAATCATGCTTTAGTTTTCCTTGGAGAATAAGCTATGTATTTTTCTTTTTGTTTTATCTGTATTGTGTGGGTATATATACCCAAGACCTGTCCCTTTTACATTTTGAGGAAAATGGAAGAGACCCTAATGGGATAAAGCTTGCTTTCCCCTTTCTAGAATATGTCTCTATAAATTTCATTTTCCCATTCTAGATTGACGATTGATACTTAGTACTGTTAGATCAAGCTGAATCATCATCAATTCATCATGGTATCAGAGCTCTGATCGTCGTTCTTGTTTTCCGCAAATTCTATCATCGTCTTTTCTAGCTCTGTCGCTTTTTGGAGTTCATCCTTTTCTGGGTTGCAGCTCTTTGTTTATTGTCGTTGTTGCTGCTAGATCATGGACAACAATGGCTCACAATCTGTTAGCTCAGAGCATCGTCGAGGTGATCAAATCACCATGTCAGACATTCAAAGTCCTATGTTCATACACCCCTCAGACAACTCAAGTATGGTTCTGTCTACCATCCAACTTACTAGAGATAGTTATAGACGATGGAAAAAGTCCTTTATGAAAGCTCTATCAGTGAAAAACAAGTTGTGGGTGATTGAGGGTTCTGTCGCTAGATCTGATGAGAATGACCTTCAATGGGATAGATGTAATGATATGGTTTGCTCCTGGATGCTCAACACTGTGTCCAAAGACATCTACAATACCATTGATGAGTATGACACTGCTATTGAGATGTTGAAAGATCTTGAGGAGAGTTATGGTCAGAAAAATGGTCCTCTGATTTTTCAAATCAAACGAGAAATTCAAGAGTGCCAGCAAGATGACACTGAGCTCACTGAGTACTTCACTAAGATGAAGGGCCTTTGGCAAAAATTATCTGTGATTGTGCCACCTATTCGGTGTAATTGTGGCTAATGTGAGTGTAATCTGCAGAAACAGGCCAAGGATGTTGAACAAGAGAATCATTTAATGCAATTCCTCATGGGGTTAAGTGATAAATATGAGAGTGCTAGGCGTCAAATCTTGATGAATGTCCCATTACCATCTGCTAGTGGTGCTCACTCTATGCTTCTTCAAGATGACTTGGGTAGAAAAGCATCTGACAAAAGAAGAGTAAAATCTGATGCTCCTATTACCTCCTTAATGGCCAAGCAAGATGATGAGAGGCCTAGAAGGGACAAATGCACTCACTGCTCTAGTAACCATAGGGATGAGAGGTGCTGGGAGGTCATTGGATATCCCAGTTGGCACTCTGAGAGCAAATACAAGCCACAATTGCCGAGGCAACAACGGTCTAATGGCTATCAGAGGAAGCCTAGTCAGAGTCAGTACAATTCAAACAAAGCAAATGCCTCTGTCAGTGCATCTCAAGAATTTCAGAATTCTAAAAACACCTCTCATGATGGAGATGGTTTATCTGCTGATCATCACAAGCTCATTGGCTCTCTTATCTCTCTTCTAAAGCAGGCTGACTCATCTCATTGCTCTCATCTAACAGGTAAACTCTGTCTTAATGCACAGAAAGCCACTAACAACCTTTGGATCATGGATAGTGGTGCCACTGATCACATGACTCCTAACCTCTCCCTTCTCCACAATCCTGGACCTGCCCCAAAAGCAGCAACAATTTACTTCCCTGATTGAGACTCTTGCCCCATTACCCATATTGGTGCCATTATCCTTCCCCATATCTCTTTACACAATGTCTTATGTGCCCCTTCATTTCAATAAAATCTTCTTTCTCTTACCAAACTTGTTAGGGAGCACAATTACATAGTGAACCTTACTTTGATTTCTATATCATACATGACGAAGCAAGGAGGAAGATGATTGCTCATGGTAGATACTTGGATGGCCTGTTCTACATGGACCCTGCAACCTTTAGTCAGAAGCCAGTTGATCTTAATATCTCTACTACTGCACCTCTTCACACATCTGCTACCACTTTACCTTTATTTTTACCTAGGACTACTGATATTGTCCCTAATAATGCTGCCTTATTGCATATGAGAGTAGGGCATGCCCCTCTTGTTAAGCTCAAACATATTAATCAAATCAAGAATACTTTGGCCACTGTTTTTTTTTATCATGATTGCTCTATTTTTCATTTATCCAAACAAACTAGATGCTCTTTTCCTGTGAGTTCATCCTCTGCTGATCATATCTTTGAAATGTTATATTGTGATGTTTGGGGGCCATATGATGTTCCTACATTAAATGGTTACAAATTCTTTGTTACCATTGTAGATGATAGGAGTAGGTGTGTGTGAGCATTCCTAATGAAACAAAAAAATGAGGTTGCTGAGAACTTTAAATCCTTCATTCTTAAGAAAGAATGAAGGATTGTCCACCAGACCTCATGTGTCTATACACCACAACAAAATGGAAGGGTTGAAAGGCGCCACAGATACATACTGGAGATTGCTAGAGCCCTCATGATTCAATCCTCTCTACCTACCAAATTTTGGGGAGATAGCATTCTCACAACCACATACATTATCAACAGATTGCCAAACCCAATCCTCAATCATAAGTCTCCTTATGAAATCCTGTTTAACTTCTCACCATCTTACTCTCATCTTAAAGTGTTTGGTAGTCTATGCTTTGCCACAAACACATCCCCATCCCATAACAAGTTCTCCCCAAGATTATAAAGGCCGAATATATTTTAATATTATTTTAATATTATTTTGATTAAATAAACTATTATTTTATTCAATTGGTAAAAATGGGAGAAAACCCGTCCTCGAGCGTAAGTTTTGATTTTAAAGTCATTGCGGCATCGTTTTAAGATTTGAGATTTTAGCGGATTTTAATTCTACCTTCAAGCTCCGAGTTTTGATAAAATTAATTTAATTCCGATTATCTTGAAATTTAATTGAAATTTGATTTAAAAATTTGATTTAAATTGTCTAGTGTTGGGATTTCATTTTAGTGAGCGGGATTGAAGTCGGGCAAGCGGTTTTTGAGTCTATTTCCCCTATTTTGAATTCTATTGTGGGGACCTCGTTTACTTCTCTCTCTCTCTCTCTCCCTCTCTGCTGGCTGTTACGTCTGCAGGCACCTCCCCTCACCATTTCAGACTTGTTGTGTAGTGCCAAATTACCCCATAAAACCCATCTCCCTACCCTCAATTCCCTTCATCCAGACACCAAAAAAAAACCCACAAGGAGCTGTTCCCCCCCCCCCCCCCTCTCCCGCTGTTGTCTGCAAAACCCAGAAATCCAACAGAGGAATCCAACCGCCATCGCCATTGTCGATTCCTCCCAAGCCTCTCCCCATTCCTCCTATCTCCCTCTTTTCATTCTCGGAAGGCCACTCTCAAGCCGCCACCACCAGATCCACCTTACCACCTCCTTTCGTTCAGTCTCAACCACCAGACCCAGGGCCGACACCACCTTCTTCTCGACGTCGTCCGTAAAGCGTTGTCCATCTCCCCTGTTTCTTCCGCGAGCAACACAGCCCCACCCTCCCCTGTTCTTTGAAGAAGACATCAAGCACCCTCGCCTTCCTCCGATGTTTGTAGCAGCAACAGCCAGAATCACGAGCAGGTCGGCGTCCGATCCCGGAGCATTCCCTGGAGCCGACGCCGCCGCACCTCCCTCTTCTTTCCCCTGTTCTCCGTTCAGAAGGTCCGTTATGTTATTCCCGTTTTTGATTCAAGAATCCTTCAAGCGTACTCGTACTTAACCTTATCCCTTCCTAGGCTCAAGCAACGTTCCTTCCCCGTCAACCATAGCCAGAGGCCGCCATTGACGTCGGAAAATTCACCGGAAATCGCCGTTGTAAGTTCTTTCCTTTTCCTCCTCCTTTCCTTGCATCGTTTTCTTCTTTCTGGTATGAGTGTGGTCGAAATCCTATTTCGAGTGCCTCGGTAAAATTTCGAGCCAAACGGAACCCCATGGCCTGAGCCTTCCTCTTTCTTTTACCTCCATTTCCACTACGTCGAGCTCTGTTTGCTCAAGGCAGGAGACGAAGACGTCTTCTTCTTCCTTGCTGGGCTGGGCCGGATCCGAACCTCTTTTGAGTTATATCGTTTGCAACCGGACCCTCCTCCTCTTTTGCTCATGGGATCCGGACTCCCCTTTCTTCCTTTTCAATTTGGACTCGGGTAAGGGCTGGGAGTAATGGGTTGTGGGCTGGGCTGTCCTGATTGGTCAAGGGCAGGCGGGTCTTGGCTTGGTTTCGGGTTCTTCTTCCGGGTTATATAATTTTGGGCTGGGTTTATTTGCTTTGCTTATATTGTGTTATTGATATGTTATGCATATATATATATATATATATATATATATATATATATATATATATATATATATATATATATATATATATATATTACGATTTGTATGAATTATTGTTGGCTAGTATTATTAGTAGAATATTCTGTTTTGAGGTATTATATTTGCTGAAAATTAGTATATATTATAAAAGTGTTTAAAAATTGTATTATTTGATATATATCATTATGATAATAGGTGGTGTTTTAATATATGTTTTGGAAATGATAAAGTAATTTAGTGTTTTTAAATGTGGGTTATTAAAATTGATTGATTCTGGTAATTTTATTATATTTGAATATTATTTGGAGTATGTTATTAGATGTTGTTTAAAAAGGGAATTTTAAAATAATTCTAATTGAGAAGTGTTATTATGTAATGTTTTATAAAGTGATTTTAAGATGACGATTTTAAAGTAAAGTAAGTTGTGCCGGAATTTTTTTAGTATTATAAATTGCAAAATATGATTTGAGGAATCGTTTTGAATATGAGCTGGTTTAACTTGAGATTTAAGAGTTGGAAAACTTTGGGAAATGATTTACCTAATTTGACTCGGTGAATTTATTATTGAATCATGCTTGAGGATTATGTGAACTTTAAGTAAGATAGGAAATATTATATGATGATGCAAGATGAGATTATGGATGAGATAGTGAGATGATATGTGTAAGGAATGATCTATGATAAGATAAGATGGAATAATCTGAAATGAGATATGTGAAGTTATGTATGATAGTTAGGGGCGCCTTGTGTGAATTAGATAGACTTATGTATATTTGTATGTTATTAGGTGATTGTGATATGTTGGACATTGCTTACTATTGGTGATTCATTGCTTGGATTCTGCTTCTGCCTTGTTTCTCTGCTGTTCGGCTTATTCATATGCATTTAAAGCATGCCATGTAGTATCATGCTAGGGTGCATTGACCGTGAGCATTCTATTTCTTTATGCGTATGTAAACAGAACGGGCGTTATCTGTGAAGTAACTAGAGTCTTTGCTAGGATCATAGGGTAGCCCAGTTTCATCGGGTGCCCTGAGTCATTATTGTCGATATATGAGCATGATGATGAGATAGCCCAGCACCATCGGGCATGAACATGATATATGATATGATGATGAGATATGATATGCTATGATGAGATATGATATGCTATAGCATCGAACTGGCCAGTCTCTGCACTAACAGGAAGGGGTGCAGAGGTAGGAGAGGGATATGCCACTTGGCATTCTTTGGGCGCCTTTACAGTTCTTTCTGCATGTTATAACCTAGGAGCATGCTAGTGTGATCTAAATTTCTGTACTGTATTAGAGCATCCTTTTATAGGTATAGCGTATGTGTATGGTTGCTTGCGGGACAGAGTGCGTTGGGGGGATTCGGTCTGACCCCGCTCGCACAAATTGTTTTTAGGTATGCTTATTCTATGTTCCTTTGGCGTGGGAATCCCCCCGGCGAATTCAAAGAACCTGTCTAACCCCGCTACCTTGGCTAAAGACTTCTTGAATCTATGTTTTATGGATTTGGTTTTGACCCGGCCTTGCCGTGGCAAGTTGTACTCTAATTCCGCTTTCGCAGTTTCTTTCAAATGCATTCCGCGACTTCGATTGCTTGGGGTTCGAAATCCCCGTTTTAAATACTGATCTTTAGAGGTTTGAAACCTTCAAAACGTATCTCGGATATTTATATCCGGGCCATTACAAAGTTGGTATCAGAGCGAGGTTGTGCAAATTCGGGTACTCAAGGGTCGGGTGTATATTTTGGAAAATTGCCCATGAATTTCAAAGGATTTGAAGATGTTTCAAAGGGGCAAAATGAATTTAATATGCCTAACTTGATTGGACTAAATATGAACTCGGCTTATTAAATATGATGGATCTAACCAAAGGGATCGAGTGGGTAGAAAAGGCGCTAGACCATCCCTATTGGATGTATTTAGGAACGGCTAGGCGAAATATTAGCTTATTCTTTGCAGATGGGTTGGAAGGCTCCAAGGAATTGCACCGAGATGGTTGGAGTGGCGAGTTGGGTAGAGATCGTGAGGTTTTGCCCCTCCGATCAGTCGCTCCTCGAAGAGCAGCATTAGATAGCTTGATGCGCTCTATGTATTAATTGGGCCTGATAACGATTTCCCTCGAAGAGATCATTATAATTGGTATTGACTGATTTTATGCTGCGTGATTGTTATTCTTACGATTTGATTGGTAGGTCCTGACTATGAAATGTGTATTGAATGATATGTGCAACGGGATAGCAGGAGTACCCTTATTTCTATTTGGTCAAGCCAAGTTTGTGTGGAACAGCCCCTTCCACTATGTTAGCTCTTACTTATCCTATCGAGTCCTTTTCCAGGATATTAGTGTCCTCCACGGGAAAATCGAGTTGGTAAACACATTGTCTTCAGGAGTCATGTTTGGATATGAGGGTTGTCCGAGTGAGTATTGGTAGATGGTTCTTGATCTAATTCCGAGTTAGAGAGTGAGATGTTTACGGGGCTGTCCTTATCAATTCTTATGACGATCCCTCACAAAGAGTCGTACTAGAATCACATGGAAAGAGGGGTGATGAGTCAGTTGGGAGGAGTCAATGGTTGCCCTTAGGGATCTCTGTCCGATTGTAATGTTGACTCTCTCTGAAATTGCGTGACATAATATGATTTTGTGATCTCCGGCATGTACCTTGTGACTGACCATTAGAGGACAGCTACTCACGTCATTACATCTATGATTAGTTACATTGCTCAGATCTCTTGTCGTGCCTTACTTTCTATCATGATTATACGATGACATAGCATGTCTACTTGACCTAATGTATTGATTGTGCTAATGATTGAATTGAAGCATGATCCCCGTGATATGAATTTATATGATTGTTGTTTCTCCCGAATTAGGTCTATGATAGTGTGATCAACTCCCCTTGAATGAATGCCTGTAAATGATCTCCTTAGAATGCTAGCTTATGGCGACTCGGTGCTTATCTTTCCTTTTGCGACCAGAATCTATAGCATGCCCGTCTCTTTGTATTCCTTAGGTTGACTATGGTCGATTATTCTGCAATTAATGTCGTTGTATGTTACTTGGCCGAGTAGAGAATAGGTTGGTGTAGTGAAATCTTGTTAAATATAATCTTTTATTCCAGTATGTGTTGATTTGAACTCATGCCCTCATATTCTAGTCCTAATGCCCGTTACTTAGACTTGGATTATAAATCGTTCCATTTCCTCTCATGTTACTATATCGTTGGGATGTGATTGATTGAACTCTTGCATATCATCGTATTAATCAAGTGCATGTATCTATCATATGTTATGTTGAGCCATTAGTAACCTGTAGGACCCTTGGTTGTGACTTGTGCAAATTCTACATTGCCTACACTATTGCGGATTCTCTCTCGAGCTAGGTCCCTGATAGTGTGGTTCTTTCCTCTTTCTGTTCTCTTAACATGTTTTACTCACCCTGATTAGATTAATCTTGAATTCAAAGATCGATTGCTTTCTGTGATGGTTAATCCTAGCATGCTTACATGTTGTCGCTTAGTGGTATTTCCCTGTTTCTCTATGATATTCTCTCGTGCTTGCATGAACGCATGACTTGACACCTTGTATGATCACACACCACACTATATCATGATTTTCACATACGCATGACACATGAATATTAGAATGAACCTAGTTGAATTACTTTAATTGTATTCATGTCCGATGTGTGCTATTAGTATCATGTAGAGCTTATGACTTCCAATATGACTTGCTGAATGATTACATGTCGTACCTGTTCTATAATGTGACGGTTATTGTACCTTTTTATGTGCCCTATGATGGTTCATTCCTAACGTGATTAAAATCTATTGCCCTTGATGTTCTCTTTGTTAGTCTATGTTACTCTCTCATGCTTCGCAACATTATGTTGAACTTATTCAAATGACTCTTGACTATACCCATGTCTTATCATGTATCGCTAGCATCATGAAGGATCTGTGCTCTCTAAATGTAACCTATTGTATGATTACATGCCATTCTTAACCTATTATATGATCATTGTTGTCAGATGTGATAGTTACTATGCTACTCTTATGTGTTCTCGTATGACGCTTCGTCTGATTGTTATGATGTACCTTGCCATGATATATTTTAACTCATTTGTTGAATGTGTATACCATGCTCTTACATTGTTCATATGCATGATACTTGTCATCTTCGTAAAATCCTGTATGGCCTTGGACCCCACATGACCATTATTGGCTCTGTATAACTTGCCTAGGTTGCGAGACATATCTGCATCCATGGAATAATAGACTACTAGCTTGTCTCACGTGCATCAGTGTAGGACTCGATTGTATCTTTGGAATGAATATGTATGTCGTTGTTCCTTGAGATAGGTACATGTTAGGGTGGACTAATGTGATTGATATGCTCCTTGATGAATTCGTGCTTGGTTGTCACAAATGTAACCTAATAGACTTCCATAAGGGCACCGTTACTATTCCCGGGTCGGAGTCTTGTCTCTAGTCATGTCATCCTTAGCTTTGATCCGTATTTGTCTCCGAAAGGAAATTGGGTTGTCTGCCCTTGTCGCTCCCCTATCTCCGCTAACTTAGACTCCTACGCGATACGCTGGACGAGCGACCGCATAGAGGAGGGAACGAAAAGTTGGAAAGCAGTAGACGCGGTGGGAGCGTTGACGTGGGGAGAATCGAATCGAAATATATAATAAAATATAAACCAATACAACTCTTAGCCTCTTCAAATAAATTCAAGACTCCCCGCTATAGTAGTAGGGAATCAGGTTCGATCCACGAGGAAGCAAGTCAGCGGGATCCTAGTAGCGTTGAAAACACGTCCTTTATATTCGACCAGAAGCCTCGATCTCGATGTCGACCTTGGCTGTCGATGTCGTCTGCAACAGAAAACCTGCAGAAACAAAAACGGTAGTCGATATCGACTGGTGGGGGTCGATATCAAGGTTAGTTCACGAAATCGACTGGCTCAGAAGTCTGCCAGTCGATTCAGGGGGTCGATTTCGACACAAAGTGGTCGATATCGATGCTTGCAGAAGTTCCCAGGAGTCTCGAGATCGACTCAGAAAACCGTCGATCTATCAGTTTTGGTCGATATCGACCTCTTCTGTCGATATCGATGTCTTTCCTGCAGGGGGTTAGTGGTTTTGTCGGCAAAGAAAAGGCCGAAGAATCAAGGATGGAAAGGAAGCAATGATCAGAAATAAGCAAAGGTGTTGGGTTTTTCGATGACTCAACGAACGGCGGGCAAATTTTAATGTAAACTCAAAGGAAAAGATCTTCCAAGGTCAAGGATTACCGCGACGACAACCATGATAGTAGAAATAAGGATCAACTAAAGATGCATGCTTTTATCATAAAGGAAAAGGCTTTCACCTAAACCGACCAATAGGAAAAGAGATTTTTCAATTACTTAACCTAATTGGTGTCTACCTTAGTCATAATTGAGTTTATAATCTTTCGAAAAGAAACCCTAATTACTACCCAAGTTTTACAACATGAGTTCCTTAAATTCGCATTTAAAGATGAAGAACAAGGTAGAAGGAGATAAAAGATACATTCTTTAACGACGTACTTACCTTACCATCATGGCTATCGTCGGGCTCACCCCGACCCTAGAAGAAAGGGGAACTACTCACTCATGTTGATCGTAGACATGTCTTGAATTGAAATAACTTGCATAAATGGAAAATTTCGAATCTTTACAATCTCAACGCCAACTATCGTAAGCGCTTGAAACTTTAAAGCTCAAAAACCTAACTATCTATTGTCTATTGTTCTTGTCTTTGATGATTCTATGATTGGATGATTCACAAATCAGCCTCTAAGGCTTTATTTATAGGCTACTAATCCTCGCTATCCGAGGATTGTAATTTCTATCTAAACTAATAACTCTATCCGAACAACTAGGATAGGTCTTTTATTTTGATAAACTTAAAGGAAAATATAACAAACAACTGCTAATATCTAAAAGAACGAGATAACTCATGGCTTTGATGATAGACTTCACAATCCGAGCCTCAAAAATCGGATTTATCTTCTGTCGATGTAGGGTCGATATCGACTCCAGAGGTCGATATCGAGGCTTGTATTTCTGCTCGAATTGTCCCACTCCAGTCGATGTCTATGACGATGGTCGATATCGATGCATGTGTGTCGATATCGAGGCTTCTAGTCTGGTTTGTGTGGTTATCTCGACACTCAGAAGTCGTGTCGAAATCCATGGTCGATATCGATGTCTCTAGTCGATATCGACCTCTTCTCAGCTTCACTTGGCTTGCCCGTTTTGACTCCGATTTCATCGAATTCCTGCATGTTTAGCTCAAAACTCGTGTAGACTCTATTTCTTTCACTTTAGCTCATTCTTACACGAAATCATATGCTTTTGGAACTTTTGTTCGGAAATCAAATGAAATATGAAGTCAAAAGATGCAATAAACAATAGTACAATTATGTACATCAAAACACCCCATACTTAGACTTGCTTGTCCTCAAGCAATAACCGAGCAATAACCAACACCTACAACACACCCTTCAAGTCTTTGCCTTTGTCAAAAGCAACATCATAAGCGGTAGCAAAGTAAAGCAAGTGAATTTAACGTCATAGCACATATTTTGGCGATCCATAGGCATATGCAATTTTAATCCAACCTCACAGGGATAATGTGTTTGCACTCAACTCTCATGTGTTTAGGCTATGAAGATCACTCTCAACTCAATTCCATATACAATCTCATAAACATTGCAATTTATAAAAATCCACTTCGCAACCAATTATGAAAATGCAATAAGAATCATCAGGAGGACTTTCGCTCAATGGAAGACTTCATAGAAGACTCCATTTGGCGGGGTTGTAATGGGGCTTGGTATGAAATAAAGGGTATGGAATTATTTGGCTATGTGGTGCTTTTCAAATTCGGGAATCAAGACTCCTAAATCTCAACACTTGCATTACCCAAACCATAACTCTTCAATATAATGCTCTTAAAGATGCATTCCATCAACCCTTCTTCCAAGTTCTAATACACCTCTCGAAAGTATAACATTCGTATGAATAAAAAAACTTAAGGATTTTGGCTCATGCACTTTATATATATATACATATATTTTTTTCTTTCGGATTTTTTTTTTCGAACATAATACTAAACTATGTGCATTTATATGGTGAGCCAAAACATCCTTTTACAAAATATGACAAAATGTAAATATGTACCATCCTATAATTTCCTTGCTTACAACTAGACATTATGCTCTTTTCTTTCCACAAGGCATTAGTCCAACCAATCTAAGTCTCAATTCCCAAATGGGGGTCAGGCTCAATTCGGCTAGGGATAATTTTGTGGAGTTTGCAATTCAGGCTCAGGCTAATGTTCTGGCTTCAAGCAGGGATAATACAGGGTAGGTAAAGAGAGGATAAAATTGGCTTAAAAGATGCCTCCATCATTTAATTCTCGTAAACATAAACATATATATGCATTGGTTTTGAATAACTATCACAACATTTAGAGATGCATAAGAAGAGTAAATTCACTCAAGAAAGCGGAGGGATTTTTGATGTTCTCCCTATAGGTCAAAATTCTCACAAGGACAATTTTTGTTGGATTTGCTTTTTAGCCTAGGATCATATGTGCTCAATTTCATCACAAGTTCACAATCTACACAAAAATTTTAAAGACTTAGGCTAAACCATCCAAATATGCCATAGGGTTTACATGATCAAGTCAGCTATTGAGTTTTCATCATAGGACATCTAAGTAGGGATTAAAGAAAAATAAACTTAAAAATAAACATGCTTTTTTTTGTATTTTTGACATTTTTCTATTTTTTTGGATTTTTGACATTTTATAGACTCAACAAAATCAAACTAAACGGTTGAGAACTTAAAATTTAAAATGCATAAATGTTAAATATGATGCAATGCGTACAAGTAGAATGTAAATAAAATACACGCCAAGTTTGCCAAATTTTAAACCCTACCACAACCAGATAAAGCAGTTTATAATGTCCAAGTTCAATCCCCACCCCATACTTAAAGATTACAGTGTCCTCACTGTTAGAAAAATAAAGTAAAGGGAAGGATCACTCACACTCACTTACGCTAGATGTATATCACTGCTCAGGGGGCGGGGGAGGTGGCAGCAGCAAGGGCCAGCCCTGTGTAGGAGCTGCCCCTGGGTAGTAGGTTGGGGTGCCCTGCGGGAATGTGGAAGGTCCAGCCTGTGGATCGAAGGAAAAGCCCATATATGAGCCCAAATCCTCGAGGTACCTCCCATAGTGTCGCTGCTCCTCGCGCATCTCAGAGACGGAGAGCTCCAGCCTGGTAAAGCGGGCAGACATGTCTTCCTGCCAATCAGTGGTGTAGGCAGGCTGGAAGGGAGGAGGAGGTGGAGGTATATAGCTGTGGTGGCTATGGAGACTGTGGTAGCTGTGGTGGGACCCCTGCGGGCCCTCTCCTCCCCCAACCGCATCATCTCTGGCGTCATCATCGTCGTTGCCATTCATGCCACCCTGGTAGGCTGGGGGCTGCTCAGCTCCGTCGGAATGGGGATCTGCGTCCCAGGACATAGCATCCACCTCTGGCTCGTGGTTGTAGAGCGGGGGTCTCCTCCGTAGGGTGGGGTCAGCGGTCGGATCTATATCCGTATGATATGGCTGCCCAGTCCAAGACTGGTACCAATCAGGGATATACAGCAGATCCATGAAATCGTGTCGCAGGTGCATCCCCGTTTGGGGGTGTCTCCATCCCTGGGCCCCTGTTGCAATGACTCCGCCCTGTCGCAATACCGCCGCGTCTAGGTACGTGAGCTGGTAGGCCGTGTACCGTTCAGTGTGGACGTCGAGAGCGTCAGCGAGGATGGCCACCATGCCGCCGTCCAAGATGTCTGTAGAGACCGTTCGTCTGCGGTCTACGATATGCTCGAGCCAGGAGTGGAGGTATGGTAGAGGGTCATCCTCGAAAAGCATCCTCCGTAGTGTCTCCGTCTCACGGTGTGTCGGGCGACGGAGCTCAGGCCTGGCCCAAAGGGTACTCGCCAGGATCCTCAAGATCACCCTAAAAAGTGGGCTCACAACCCTAGATGTGAAGGAGTCTGTAGGGGCAGGGTAGGGTATACCTGATATGTAACTCCAGATGACATTGGGGTCGTGGACCCTGAAGGCGGCCGAAGTGTGGATGAACCCAAAGATATCGCTCATCTCCTCGAGCGATAGTCTGTGTCGCCTGTTGTCGAGCTGGAAGATGACTCGGCGGCTAGTCGAAGTGCGCTCGGGAACCTCCAATGTGGCCATAAACTCCCCAGTGAGAACGGGTAGTGCGCCTCCAGGGGCTCGATCAGCCTGTGTAGAGAGACGTTCTCAAACGCCTCCTGAACGCCTGGGTGAAATCCTAGCTGGATCATGTCAGGGAGATGGTACCATCGTGCCCTGGTGGCTCGGGGAATCAACTCCTCAGCAAGGGAGCGCTGCTGATCATCCTCAATGCGGAGCGCGTCCTGAGGGATGTTCTTGGCTCTAACCATCGTCTGCAAAAGAAGCCAATACCAAAGATAACATTCCCTTTGATTAAAATGGGGAGAACCCCATACTTAGGTTCTAATTATGCTAGAAATTTTGTAAAGGTAAATGTCTACATGGAAGAAAGTACACAATTTCTTAAAGTTTTAAACTAAGGAACCTTATGACATAAATAAGTTTTGCCTAAAAAAAATCAGATTTCAAACTATATAAAAAATCAGAATATAAACCCCATAAAAAAATCCGATTTACAAAATCAGCCCATATATATATAAAATTCAGATTCCTAGCCCAAACTTATGAAAAATTCAGATTATTGCCCCACATGAATTATAAAAGTCAGATTTTCCCCCTAATATATATATAAATCAGATTTCATGCCCATGTATAAACAAAACTCAGATTCATAGCCCCACATATATATAAAAATATTCCATGCCATACAAATACTCTTTCCCGCGCAATCTACGTTCAAAACCTAAACACCCAATATGAAATTTCTTCCCAATCAACTAATTGAATATGAAAAATCAAAAAAAAAATAGAGGAAGGGTGAAAAATCATACCAGAAGAGTGTTGGAATTAGGAGAGAAAGAGGCAAGCAACCGCAAAATCGAGAGAGAAAACCGACTGTCGACAGGGGGTGTCGATATCGATGCCCAGGGTCGAAATCGACCGGATGCTGTGTGTTGTCGGGGCTGCTGGTGGCTGTGGTGGGTCCTCCGGTGGCGTGGGGCGGCCGGATCTGGCGATTCTTGGCCGGAGACGTGTAGATCTGGGCGAAGAGGCTTGAAAATGAGGGAGAGAGAGAGAGCTAGGTCGAGGAAGAGAGGAAGAAACCTTGCGGCTGTGGGTGTTGCTGCACAGGACGAGGAAGGGTGTGGTGACAGTGGGTGGGTGTGGTGGTTGCGGCGATGGGAGGCTATGGGGAGGGTGATCGGAGGGAGATGGATGAAGAGGAAGATGGGCGGCTAGGGTGTCGAAAGTGGGAGGGGGGTGTCGAAGTCGGGTTGTATAAAGGGGGTGAAAACCCCAAAAATTAAAAACTGAAAGATATTAAATTCTGACCTGGCTTACCTCCATCTGTAGTCGATATCGACCTTAGAGGTCGATATCGACCCCCCGTCTGCATCCGTTTAACACGTCCTGTTACTCCTTCTGTCGGCTGATCGATATCGACCATATAGGTCGATATCGACCTCTCTTCTGGGCTGGATTTCTTTGTTGACTTTAGATAAAATAGCCACGAATGATCTCAAAAATATAAAATAAACAAAAAAAAACTAAAAGAAAAAGAAAAAGGAAAAGAACGGGTTGCCTCCCGGAAGCGCTTGAGTTTAAGTCGCTAGCTCGACATACTTCCCTTTTTGCGCTAGTTCAACGCCAAGGTGGCGCGAATCTCTTCCTCTGGGTCCTCCTTGTCATAATATTTCTTTACTCGGTGGCCATTTACCTTAAAGGTTGATCCATCGTCGCAAAATAACTCCACCGCTCCATGAGGGAATATTTTATTAACCTTGAAAGGTCCGCTCCATCTTGTCCTTAGTTTCCCTGGAAATAAGCGAAGCCTAGAATTGAAAACAAGGACTTTGTCACCTACCTCATATGTTTTTGGCACCAACTTCCTATCATGCCATTTCTTAGTGCGCTCTTTGTAGATTTCGGCATTCTCATATGCCTTTAGGCGCAACTCTTCCAAGGCTTGTAAGTCAATGAACCTCCTCTTTCCCGCTTCGTCGAAATCCATGTTAAGCTCCTTAAGAGCCCACATTGCTTTATGCTCAAGTTCAACGGGCAAGTGACAGGACTTACCATATACCAAGTTATAGGGAGTTGTGCGAAGCGGTGTTTTATAGGCCGTTCGGTAAGCCCAGAGTGCATCATCCAGTTTGGACGACCAATCTTTCCTTGAGCGGGAAACCGTCTTCTCCAAGATGGCTTTGATTTGGCGATTGGAGACTTCTACTTGACCGCTAGTTTGAGGGTGATAGGGTGTTGCCACCCTATGGTTTACCCCATACTTAGCTATAAGAGCTTCAAAGCCTCTCTCAATAAAATACGAGCCACCATCTGAAATAAGGACTCTAGGAACACCAAAACGAGGAAAGATGTTAGTTTTCATAAACTTAGAGACTACCTTCGCGTCGTTGGTCCTAGTTGCTACAGCCTCCACCCATTTAGAGACATAGTCCACCGCTACTAGAATGTATTTGTAGGGGCCTGAAGCAGGGAAGGGTCCCATGAAGTCGATGCCCCATACATCAAATAGTTCGACCTCTAAAATGCCTGTGAGTGGTGTCTCATTCCTCCATGTGATATTACCTGCACGTTGACACTCATCACAAGAGGTTACATAGTTTTGCACATCCTTGAAAAGGTTAGGCCAATAAAAACCACATTGAAGAATTTTCGCCGCGGTCTTGAATCCTTTAGCATGACCTCCTGTAGGGAGAGAATGACAATGGTGAATCACGCTCTCTACCTCGTCCTCCGGGATACAACGTCGAAAGATATGGTCTTTCCCCTGTTTGAATAAATAGGGTTCATCCCAATAATATTGTTTGACGTCGTGCAAAAACTTCTTCCTTTGTTGCGAAGTTAAGCTTGAAGGAATCTCGCCTCCTACAATATAGTTAGCAAAATCCGCATACCAAGGTACCTTCGCCTTTCTTACAGCAAATAGACCATGGATAGGACTAGAAGGAGGTGTAAAGAAGAAATCCTCACCGAAGCTTACCTTTTCGTCACCTTCGGTGGGCTTTGAAGGTGGTCGATATCGACTTTCAGGGGTCGATATCGACTGGTCGGTATCGACAGGCTTAGTCGACATGGGCTTCTCGATATGGGTCCTCGATGTCGACGTCTGGAGGTCGATTTCGACCTCTGCAATGGACAACCTGTGATCAAAATTGGTCGACATCGATGCCAGACTTACCTTTGGGGCAGTCGATATCGACCTGCTGGGGTCGATATCGAGTGGTTCTTCTGCCCGACTTACCTCTTGCCTCATTAAGTGCTCGTCAGGGCGGGAGTCATTGATTGGTATGTTGTCATTTGACTCTTCCAGAAGCCCCATGGGTAGCCGTGAAAGATGATCGGCTACGGAGTTCTCCGTTCCTTTCTTATCTTTAAGCTCAACGTCGAACTCTTGTAGTAAGAGCACCCATCGTAGGAGCCTAGGTTTAGCATCCTTCTTTGCCATTAAGTACCTAAGAGCTGCATGGTCAGTATGAACAATAACCTTAGGGCCCACTAGGTATGAGCGGAACTTCTCAAAAGCGAAGACCACCGCCAAGAACTCCTTTTCCGTCGTGGTGTACTTTGTTTGAACGGCATCCAGAGTCTTGCTTGCATAGTAGATGGCATGAAGCTTTTTGTCTCTCCTTTGTCCTAGGACAGCACCTACGGCATAATCGCTTGCGTCGCACATGATCTCAAAAGGTTGCGACCAATCGGGTGATTGAATGATTGGGGCGGATATGAGGGCCTCCTTCAACCTGTTGAAAGCTTCAAGACAATCACTAGAAAATGCAAACTTAACATCCTTCATTAGTAGGTTAGTTAATGGTTTGGCAATTTTAGAAAAATCTTGAATAAACCTCCTATAGAAACCTGCGTGACCAAGGAAGCTTCTTATGTCTTTAATTGATGAAGGTGGTGGTAATTTTTCAATGAGTTCTATTTTTGCCCTGTCTACCTCAATTCCCCGTTTAGAGACTTTGTGGCCTAGCACAATCCCTTCCCTTACCATAAAGTGGCACTTCTCCCAATTGAGAACCAAGTTTGTCTCTCCACATCGTGCAAGTACCCTGCGAAGGTTAGCAAGACAAATATCGAAAGTAGTGCCATAAACAGAGAAGTCATCCATAAATACCTCCACGATGTCCTCAATCATTGATGTGAGCCGAATTTGCCATGTTTTCTACTATCTTTTATATCGATTTCTGCAAACATTTCATACATTTGGGTTAGAATAGCACAAAATTTGTGTAGTTTATGCTTATTTGCAATATATAGAGGTCTACACAAGTTTTTGTTATATTTCACAGAAATCGGACGCACTTTGGAGCTTAAAGGAAAGTCATGAAGAAGCTAAGGATGGTGCAGCTGGAAGAAAGCCCACTTTTCGCCATTCATCATTCCAAATCAAGCTTTGAAGTCTTCATGAGAGTTGTAGCCCTCGGAAATAGCTTTCCAACGCATTCTCATATGCGTCAATCCGACGAACGAGGACTCGGGAAAGTGTGTTTCAAGAACAGAGCAGCATGCTGGAAACTGCAGAAGAGGTCGATATCGACCACGTTTGGTCGATATCGAGTGGATCAAATCGGCCAGAAAGCCCAGAAATCGACCAGAGAATGCTGAGAACTGAAGAGGTGGTCGATATCGACCAGACTTGGTCGATATCGACCTGACTTTGGTCGATTTTCACTCCAGAGGCCAATATCGAGTGTCAGAGCTGAAGCTGAGAAGACGAGGTCAATATCGACCTATGTTGGTCGATATCGACTGGTGCCCAGTAGCCGATTTCGAGCATATCCGAGCTCTACTCAAAGTTCTATCCAAAGTCCAATGGAGATATTTTCGAGAGAAGATTCCTTCTACATTTATCAAGTTCTATCAAGATAGAGAAGATTTATCTACTTTAGATATAGTTCCTTTAATTATTTATTTCCATGTTTTATCTTTATATAGATAGATAGAATTAGATAGAAGATATAGTTGTTCCTTTCCTAGAATAGTTAGATTGGAGCCTATAAATAAAGCCATAGGGGGCTGATTTTTATTGATTCAAGCCAAGTCGTCTTCGGACGCGACTAGTTAGGAGGAGAGCCTAGAGTGAAGATTGAAGGTTTTGTAAGTTTTAGTTTTAATTTAAAGTTTGTTGTTTATTTTCATGTTTTGTTTCTAATTCCCCTCTTCTAGGGTTGGGGTGAGCCCAACGATAGGCATGTGTTCTTAATCGATGAATTCATAATTGTGTCTGTTTCTATCATCATCTACCTCTATGCTTAACCCTTGGATGAAAGTTCAAGGAATTCATGTTGCAAACTTGGATAGTAATTAGGGTTTTTATTCGCGAGTTTATTAATCCTAATTAAGAAAAGGTAGAAACAATTAGGTTTATTTTCGAGAGTTGATTTACCTAAATTGTTGGAATTAGAGAAAGTTGGTTCTTTGATGTAAAGCATGCTCTTTTATGTTATTCGTGATTTATACATCTGTTTATTGTTTTGGTGATCCCTTACCTTGGAAGTTTGCACTTTTACTATTTTATTTTATTATTTAAATTCTATAGAGATTCTACTCGACACCAACCACCATCCCCTCTCCATCCCTCGACATCGACCAGTCTCAGTCGATATCGACAACAACCGACCGCCACCTTTTCCAGCTACTCCCGAACCCTGAAACCAACTAAACCTAGAACCGCTGACTTCTCTCCTGAGGACGAACCTGACTCCCCTATACTATAGCGGGGGTCTTGACTATAAATTTATTTGGTCGAGAAACCCTCTCGTCAATCATGTCGGAGAAGATAGCCATCATACATCTTTGAAAGGTAGCAGGGGCATTGCAGAGCCCAAATGGCATTCTCCTATATGCAAAAGTCCCATAGGGACAAGTGAAGGTGGTCTTTTCTTGATCGTCAGGATGAAATGGGACCTGCCAAAAACCAGAATATCCGTCCAAGTAACAAAAATAATCATGTTCGGCAAGTCTCTCTAATACTTGATCAATAAACGGAAGGGGAAAGTGATCCTTTCTAGTGGCATTGTTGAGTTTCCTGTAGTCAATGCACATTCGCCAACTAGTTGTGATTCGCTTTGGCACAAGCTCGCCTTTCTCATTCTCTTAAACGGTCATTCCGCCCTTTTTAGGCACCACATGGACTGGGCTCACCCATTCGCTGTCGGAGATGGCATAGATGATTCCTGCATCCAGCATGCGCATGATCTCCTTCTTCACCACCTTTCTCATGTTGGGGTTGAGCTTCCGTTGGTGTTCTATAGATGCCTTATGATCATCCTCAAGGAGGATTCTATGCATACAAGTAGCAGGTGAAATACCTTTTATGTCCTCAAGAGAGTATCCAATAGCCTTACGATGAGCACGAAGTACTTCCATAAGCTTATCTACTTCCTGTGTGGTTAGTGAAGCATTGATAATTACAGGGAAAGTAGAATTTGGACCAAGAAACCCATACCTAAGTGTGTTGGGTAGAGGCTTAAGCACCGGAGAGGGGCCTTGTGGGATAAGGATTGGCTCTACCTCCTCCGTCTTCATAATCTCACCAAGGTAATATGTCTCAATTCTCTTGATAGAAGTTCCTAAATCAGTTATAGGAGTCGGTGTGGACCAAACATAGAGTGATGCTAACTTTGATTTGGACTCTTCAAAATATTCCTGCAGAAAGAAGGTCGAGGGCGAGTAGGAATAATCAATATCGACTGAGAGTTCAGCACATACCTCGGCTTCGGAGCTATTTGGCGTCAAGTGGTAAAGGTCGATTTCGACTTCTGATGTCGATATCGACTGGTCGATATCGATTTCGGCCACTTCTGTCGACATGGGCTGGTCGATTTCCCCTGTAAGAGAAGAAGGGAGAACTTGACTTACTGAGTGTGTCGATGTCGACTGAGGGCACTCGATATCGAGTGGATTGGTCGATGTCGACCTGTCTTCGTCGATATCGACTTCGTCTTCGAGCTTCATGGATAGAGCATCGTCGAATATTTCCTCATCACTCGTGCATGTAGCCAGGAACTCTTCAATATCCTCGTCGGTAAGCTCCTCTGCAGCTAGGGCTAGGGCCTCTTCAGGAGTTAGGGCCCTTTCCGTCGGTTCTTTGCAATCCATGATGCTAGTGTAGACCGACTTGATTTCCATACCATTAACTTCCTTCATTGTGGGGTTGAAGGAGAATTCAATGACTTCATTCCCTATAGTACAGGTTAGTAATCCTCTACGTACATTAATATTGGCATCCGCAGTAGCTAAGAAAGGCCTACCAAGGATGATAGGTACAATAGGATCTTCAGGCATGTCTAATACAATGAAATCAGTAGGCACAAAGAATTTACCTACCTTTACAGGGACATCAACTATACCTGTGGGTCTGACGAATGAATTATCAGCCATATAAAGTTTCATATCCACAGGTTCAAGTGCTCCAATGCTTACCTTTTGCCAAATAGAGAGAGGCATGAGACTTACACTTGCCCCTAGGTCACATAGGGCTTTGTAGCGATGTTGGCCAAGTCCCACGGTGATTGCAAATTTCCCTGGATCGCTCCTCTTCTCAGGGAAGTCCATCTTTGAGCATTCCTCTGCGATCTCTGCCATGGATCGCTTCTTGCTAAGGATGTCCTTTAAGAATCGAACATAGGCGGGCATCTCCCTTAGGGCTTCTGTAAGAGGGATAGTAATGTTCAGTCCTTGGAGAATCTTTACAAAGCGCCTAAACTTGCTTTGAGTGGGGTCCTTCAATGCTTTGGAAGGGAAGGGTAGCGTCTTCTTTGGCGGAGAAGCCAAAACGATGGTCGGAGGAGCCTGCTGAACCTCGATGTCGACAGGAGGGTGGTCGATATCGACCGGTAGGGTCGATTTCGACCTATGTTGTTCTCTCTCAGGTGCTGCAGTGTCATCGACGTCGACGAAGGGGTCGATAGTGGTGTCGATATCGACCTCAGGGTCGACATCGACTGGGTTGTCGATGTCGACATGCTCTGTTACTTCTTCCTCCGTCGCCTTTTGTGGCTTATGAACTTTGGTGCCACTCCTTAGTTGCATGGATGCAATGTGTCCTGACCCGGTTTGCCCCTTAGGATTTGTAGTTGGTTGCCCAGGGAATGTTCCGGACGGTCTGGGGATTTGCGCCGCCAATTGACCCAGTTGGGTCTCTACGTTCTTCTTCCAAATGTCCATCTCTCCAATCCTTGTGGTAAGGTGATTGAGTTGAGAGTGGATAGCATGGTTGGATTGATCATTCTTAGCTTGGTTTCTGTTGGTTGCAGGAGGATTGATATGTCAAGTAATTACAAATAATAAAGATGTAATAAATGTAATCCAACTCCTGGCCTAAGCAAATAATTACAAGACTTCCTCCCGTTGTAGTGGAAGGGTAGTCAGGATCGATCCACGAGGAGGCGTGTCAGCGGGATCCTAGTAGCCTTGGAAATCTCTCGTCTGCGTCGACCAGTAGCCTCGATTTCGACCTCGGGCCTCGATGTCGACTTAGGCTGTCGATGTTCTCTGCAACAGAAGACCTGCAAAGACAAAAACAAGTGGTCGATATCGACTGGTGGGGGTCGATATCGATGTCTGGTGTCGATATCGATGCCTGCAGAAGTTTCCCAGGAGTCTCGAGATCGACTCAGAAAACCGTCGATCTATCAGTTTGGTCGATATCGACCTCTGCTGTCGATATCGATGTCTTTCCTGCAGTGAGTTAGTGGTTTTGTCGGCAAAGAAAAGCCGAAGACTTTAGGATGAAGAGAGAAGCAATGAACAGAAATAACAGTGGGTTTTGGTGTGTATAAATAGGTAAAAACAACTCCTAGGATTAGGGTTTACCACAACGTTAACCAATGCATGCGATGAGATAAATAAGACGGACAATTGCGCTATTTCACCCGAGGGACAAGCTTTCGCCGTACACCAACTCTTAGGATTACTCTTTCAAATAAACCTAATTGTCTCTACAAATTTTATGTTTATAACTCAAGTTGTTAGCATGAATCCCTTTTCTTTCGATTAGGACTAAACATAGAATTGTAGGAGGAGAGATAGACACAACAATATCAACATCAAATACTTACCTTAAGCGCGCATGGCTAACGTCGGGCTCACCCCGACCCTAAGAGCTTTGGGGAACTACTCGCTTCTCATCATGGGATTCATCATCAATTGAAAGGAAGAAACTTGCATTAAAATAAACTCCGAAGCTTTACAACTTAACGTCAACTCTCGCAAACGTCAAACCCTAAAACTTCTCTCTAACTCTAATGTCTATGTCTTGGGTTGTTCGATGATTGTGTGCTTTAACAAATCAGCCCTAGGGCTTTATTTATAGGCTACTAATCCTCGCTATCCAAGGATTGTAACTCCTATCTAACTAATAACTCTATCCGAACAATTAGGATAGGTCTTTTATTTTGATAAAACTTAAAGGAACTTAAAGGTAAAAGATAAATAAACTTCAGCTGCCATCTATCTTGAAAGTATGAGATAATTCCGTGCCTCATTGAAGATATAGTTCCAATCCGCATTCGAAATCGAGTCTATCTTCTGTCGAGATAAGGGGTCGATATCGACACCAGAGGTCGATATCGAGGTCTCTGTTCCTGCTCGACTTGTTCAGCTCTGGTCGATTTCTATGTGGAGGTCGATATGGGGGTCGATATCGACACTGGGGGTCGATATCTGGGTCTAGGGTCGATATCTACCTCTTCTCAGCTTCACTTGATGTCTATGTTGAGGTCGATATCTATGTTGAAGGTCGATATCTACCTCAAAGGTCGATATCTGGGTCTAGGGTCGATATCTACCTCTTCTCAGCATCACTTGGCTTCTCCGTTTTGACTCCGTTTTCGCTCGAATTCCTGCATGGTTAGCTTAAAACATGTGCAAACTCTATTTCTTGCGTTTTAGCCCATTCTTACTCAAGTTTATATTCTTTTGACCTTTTTCTTTTTAGATCGAATGAAATACGAAGCCAAAAGATGCAATAAAAGAAGGTGCAAATGTGTACATCAAAACACCCCATACTTAGACTTGCTTGTCCTCAAGCAATAACCAAGCAATAACCAACACCTACAACACACCCTTCAAGTCTTCGCCTTTGTCAAAAGCAACATCATAAGCGGTAGCAAAGTAAAGCAAGTGAATTTAACGTCATAGCACATATTTTGGCGATCCATAGGCATATGCAATTTTGATCCAACCTCACAGGGATAATGTGTTTGCACTCCACTCTCATGTGTTTAGGCTATGAAGATCAACTCTCAACTCAATTCCATATACAATCTCATAAACATTGTAATTTATAAAAATCCACTTCGCAACCAATTATGAAAATGCAATAAGAATCATCAGGAGGACTTTCGCTCAATGGAAGACTTCATAGAAGACTCCATTCGGCGGGGTTGTAATGGGGCTTGGTATGAAATAAAAGGTATGGAATTATTTGGCTATGTGGTGCTTTTCAAATTCGGGAATCAAGACTCCTAAATCTCAACACTTGCATTACCCAAACCATAACTCTTCAATATAATGCCCCTAAAGATGCATTCCATCAACCCTTCTTCCAAGTTCTAATACACCTATAACATTCGTATGAATAAAAAAACTTAAGGATTTTGGCTCATGCACTTTATATATATACATATTTTTTTTTCGGATTTTTTTTTTCGAACATAATACTAAACTATGTGCATTTATATGGTGAGCCAAAACATCCTTTTACAAAATATGACAAAATGTAAATATGTACCATCCTATAATTTCCTTGCTTACAACTAGACATTATGCTCTTTTCTTTCCACAAGGCATTAGTCCAACCAATCTAAGTCTCAATTCCCAAATGGGGGTCAGGCTCAATTCGGCTAGGGATAATTTTGTGGAGTTTGCAATTCAGGCTCAGGCTAATGTTTTGGCTTCAAGCAGGGATAATGCAGGGTAGGTAAAGAGAGGATAAAAATGGCTTAAAAGATGCCTCCATCATTTAATTCTCGTAAACATAAACATATATATGCATTGGTTTTGAATAACTATCACAACATTTAGAGATGCATAGGAAGAGTAAATTCACTCAAGAAAGCGGAGGGATTTTTGATGTTCTCCCTATAGGCCAAAATTCTCACAAGGACAATTTTTGTTGGATTTGCTTTTTAGCCTAGGATCATATGTGCTCAATTTCATCACAAGTTCACAATCTACACAAAAATTTAAAGACTTAGGCTAAACCATCCAAATATGCCATAGGGTTTACACGATCAAGTCAGCTATTGAGTTTTCATCATAGGACATCTAAGTAGGGATTAAAGAAAGATAAACTTTAAATAAACATGCATTTTTTTGGATTTTTGACATTTTTCTATTTTTTTGGATTTTTGACATTTTATGGAATCATTGACATTTTATAAAAGTAAAACTAAAAACAAAAATTTAAACATGAATGCAATGCGAAGAAGAAACCAAGTTATGACCATAAGACATGTCTTTCCCCCACCCCATACTTAAAATATACAGTGTCCTCACTGTATTAGAAAGAAGAACAAGGGTAGAGAGAAACTCACAGCGCAACCTGCGGATTCAGGTCGATTTCAGGTGAGGTCGATGCCAGAAGTCGATATCTAGGTCAGAGGTCGATGTCGACTGCATCTGTCGAAGTCGAGGGAGAAGATGAAGACAAGGGTTGCCTGATGGGGTCGATATCGAGTATTAGGGTCGATATCGACCTCTGCTTTTTCGCTCCTGAGTCCTCGATGTCGACTCCAGGAGGTGGCTTGACCCTGAGGGGTCGATTTCGACTGGCCTGGTCGATTTCGACTGCCTCTGCAGACGCTTCTTTTCTTCTTCGTCGTTCCTTTTGCTTGATAACCTGAAATCTTTGTTAGGAGCACGAATTATCTCAGTTTCAAAAGTTTCAAACAGCCAAAACTTAAGTCCTAAAAACCATCTATGCGAAATTTAAATGTTTTATATACATGCTCTAGATTTTTGAGTCGCTAGGCCGACTTCTCCGTCAATTCTTCATGACCCTTTTATGTGGGGACCCTTGAGCGTGAGCCTTCTCCTGGGTCATCTAGGTCCTTTTGATAGTATCTAAGTTCGGCGACCAAGGCTTCTTTGATGTTAGGTTCTTCTTTGGGCGCTTTTCTTCTATTTCTTGACCTAACTTTAGCAATATAGGCAAACCATAGAGCTTTGACCCTCTCTTTAGTAGATTTATCAATAATTGGTTTAATTGATTCATCAATAATGGACGGAGGAGGGTTAAGATTCATACCTGGGCTTACCTGTTTGGGCCCGAAACAGAAATCTTCGGGCCGAGGGGTGGTCGATTTCGACCAAGGAGGGTCGATGTCGAGTGCCGTGGTCGATGTCGAGATGTGGGGGTCAATATCGACCTCTGTGACCCCATACTTAAGCTCCTGGCAGTGATCTGGCATACTCGATTTCGACCAAGGGGGGTCGATTTCGATGCTTTTAGTCGATATCGACTGGTTCCAGCCGATGTCGACCCTGCTTGCTGTCTCCGTCTTCGCCAACAAAAATTTTCTAAGCTTCTCCTTAGCCGGCGAGAGGACTACTTGCTCCAGGTGCTTTGTTTCGCTCATGGTTGGGTTGAAAGAGAATTCTATCACTTCGTTCCCTATAGTAAAGGTTAGTAACCCTCGACGTACATTGATATTGGCATCAGCAGTAGCTAAGAAAGGCCTACCAAGTATAATAGGCACTACAGGATCTTCAGGCATCTCCAATACAATGAAATCAGTAGGCACAAAGAACTTACCTACCTTTACCGGAACGTCATCAACTATACCTGTGGGTCTGACGAATGAGTTGTCAGCCATATAGAGCTTCATGTCCACAGGTTCAAGGGCACCAATGTTCACCTTCTGCCAAATAGAGAGAGGCATGAGACTTACACTTGCCCCTAGGTCACATAGGGCTTTATAGCGATGTTGGCCAAGTCCCACGGTGATTGCAAACTTCCCTGGATCACTTCTCTTCTCAGGGAAGTCCATCTTTGAGCACTCCTCTGCGATCTCTGCCATGGACCTCTTCTTGCTTAGGATGTCCTTGAGGAATCGCACATAGGCGGGCATCTCGCTTAGGGCTTCTGTAAGAGGGATAGTAACGTTGAGCCCTTGAAGTATCATTATGAAGCGCCTAAACTTGCCTTTGGTGGGATCCTCCAATGCTTTGGAAGGGAATGGCAACGTCTTCTTTGGTGGGGGGGCCAAAAGGGAGGTCGGAGGGGCCTGTTGGACATCGACATCGACTGGAATTTGGTCGATATCGACTGGGATGGTCGATTTCGACCTCTGTTGAGGCTCTGATGGCTCTGCAGTGTCACCGACATCGACCAGGGGGTCGACATGGTGGTCGATATCGACCTCTGGGTCGACATCGACTGGTCTGTCGACGTCGACTGGGTCTGTTGCTTTCTCCTTCGTCTCCGTCCGTGGCTTGTGTACTTTGGTGCCGCTCCTTAATTGTATGGCTGCGACATGGCCCGTCCCGGATTGTCCCTTAGGATTTGTAGTGGGTTGCCCAGGGAGTGTTCCGGACGGCCTAGGGATTTGTGCCGCCAATTGACCCAGTTGGGTCTCTACGTTCTTCTTCCATATATCCATCTCTCCAATCCTTGTGGTAAGGTGATTGAGTTGAGAGTGGATAGCATTGTTGGATTGATCGTTCTTAGCTTGGTTCCGCCTTATCTCGTCCAACACAAGTTGAAGATCATCCTTCTTTTGGTCTCTCTCCGGGTGCCCAGGAGCTCTATAAGGCGGAGGGTCCCTAGGGTTGACCTGGTTCCTTTGTGGTTGATGGAACCTTTGGTCTCCCCAATATTGGTTGTTGGGGCCCCTCATGTAGCGCGCCTCTTGGTGAGTCTCCGCTAGGTGTACTTGTTCGGCATGTGGGCACTCGATGGTGGTGTGCCGCTGCGATCCGCATTCGATGCAATCTTGGTTCGCTGAAAGGAACCTCACTTGCTTTTGGAGCTTACGAAGTTGATCCCTATGAAATTGCTCCTTTACATCCGGATCGATTACATTGGAGGGTTCATATAAGGGCATAGATGGGGCAGGCCTCGACGATGATGGTGCGTCGGAAACCTCAGGAGTCCCATATGTATTGTCGAACTCCACCAACCTCTCTATGGTCTCCCAAGCCTCTTGCGGAGCGAGTTCAAGGTAGCCATAGGCGGTGTAGGTGTTGATCCTCTCCTTTGTTGCAGCGTCAAGAGCATTGTATATGATCTCCTGAATTACATAGGGTGGTTGGCCATGCGTCGGGCATGATCGTAAGAGGTCCTTGAACCTTTCCCAAACAGTCGCCAGAGCTTCACCAGGCTTTTGTTTGAAAGCCGTGATTTTCTGTCGGATCAACGCCGTCTTAGAAGGAGGGAAGAACTTGTTGAGGAACGCGTCCTTGACTTCATTCCAGGTGCGGAGCGATCTTGGGGCTAAGCTTTCCAACCACTGCAATGCTTTCCCTGTAAGAGACCAGCGAAAGGCTTTTAGTTGGACATACTCAAGACTTCGTCCATCAGCAATAGTATCACAAAGGTCTAAAAAGGTAGAAATATGTGCCATAGGGCATTCGTTAGGTTTTCCTTCATATTGGTGCCTTCTAATCTCAGTTAAGAAGTTAGGTTTTATTTCAAAATTAGAGGCAGGGATAAGAATTGCCGATTCAGGCACTGTTAGAGCGGGGTGCATATATTGCTTGGCATTCCTAGGGAGGGCATTGATTTGGGCTTCTATTTGCCTTCGGCCTTCCTCCTCCCTATCCGCACGCTCCTTAAGTGCAGCCTCTCTAGTCGTTAGGTCCTCAACCTGCCTCCTTAGTTGTTCAATAAGTTCTGCTTGGTTCGCGTTTTCCGCCATGATTCTTTGAGCTTGGGCCCTTAGATGGAAATAACGCTCAGGGTCGTCTACTCCTTCAAATTCAGGTGGGCGATCAGCGCGTCGCATACACCTGCAAGACCAAACTAGAAAAAGACGTGAGATAGACTACTAGGGCGCGATTGATTGCTTCCCCGGCAACGACGCCAATTTGTTGGTTGCAGGAGGATTGATATGTCAAGTAATTACAAATAATAAAGATGTAATAAATGTAATCCAACTCCTGGCCTAAGCAAATAATTACAAGACTTCCTCCCGTTGTAGTGGAAGGGTAGTCAGGATCGATACACGAGGAGGCGTGTCAGCGGGATCCTAGTAGCCTTGGAAATCTCTCGTCTGCGTCGACCAGTAGCCTCGATTTCGACCTCGGGCCTCGATGTCGACTTAGGCTGTCGATGTTCTCTGCAACAGAAGACCTGCAAAGACAAAAACAAGTGGTCGATATCGACTGGTGGGGGTCGATATCGATGTCTGGTGTCGATATCGATGCCTGCAGAAGTTTCCCAGGAGTCTCGAGATCGACTCAGAAAACCGTCGATCTATCAGTTTGGTCGATATCGACCTCTGCTGTCGATATCGATGTCTTTCCTGCAGTGAGTTAGTGGTTTTGTCGGCAAAGAAAAGCCGAAGACTTTAGGATGAAGAGAGAAGCAATGAACAAAAATAACAGTGGGTTTTGGTGTGTATAAATAGGTAAAAACAACTCCTAGGATTAGGGTTTACCACAACGTTAACCAATGCATGCGATGAGATAAATAAGACGGACAATTGCGCTATTTCACCCGAGGGACAAGCTTTCGCCGTACACCAACTCTTAGGATTACTCTTTCAAATAAACCTAATTGTCTCTACAAATTTTATGTTTATAACTCAAGTTGTTAGCATGAATCCCTTTTCTTTCGATTAGGACTAAACATAGAATTGTAGGAGGAGAGATAGACACAACAATATCAACATCAAATACTTACCTTAAGCGCGCATGGCTAACGTCGGGCTCACCCCGACCCTAAGAGCTTTGGGGAACTACTCGCTTCTCATCATGGGATTCATCATCAATTGAAAGGAAGAAACTTGCATTAAAATAAACTCCGAAGCTTTACAACTTAACGTCAACTCTCGCAAACGTCAAACCCTAAAACTTCTCTCTAACTCTAATGTCTATGTCTTGGGTTGTTCGATGATTGTGTGCTTTAACAAATCAGCCCTAGGGCTTTATTTATAGGCTACTAATCCTCGCTATCCAAGGATTGTAACTCCTATCTAACTAATAACTCTATCCGAACAATTAGGATAGGTCTTTTATTTTGATAAAACTTAAAGGAACTTAAAGGTAAAAGATAAATAAACTTCAGCTGCCATCTATCTTGAAAGTATGAGATAATTCCGTGCCTCATTGAAGATATAGTTCCAATCCGCATTCGAAATCGAGTCTATCTTCTGTCGAGATAAGGGGTCGATATCGACACCAGAGGTCGATATCGAGGTCTCTGTTCCTGCTCGACTTGTTCAGCTCTGGTCGATTTCTATGTGGAGGTCGATATGGGGGTCGATATCGACACTGGGGGTCGATATCTGGGTCTAGGGTCGATATCTACCTCTTCTCAGCTTCACTTGATGTCTATGTTGAGGTCGATATCTATGTTGAAGGTCGATATCTACCTCAAAGGTCGATATCTGGGTCTAGGGTCGATATCTACCTCTTCTCAGCTTCACTTGGCTTCTCCGTTTTGACTCCGTTTTCGCTCGAATTCCTACATGGTTAGCATAAAACATGTGCAAACTCTATTTCTTGCGTTTTAGCCCATTCTTACTCAAGTTTATATTCTTTTGACCTTTTTCTTTGGAGATCGAATGAAATACGAAGTCAAAAGATGCAATAAAAGAAGGTGCAAATGTGTACATCAGTTTCACCTTATCTCGTCCAATACAAGTTGAAGATCATCCTTCTTTTGGTCTCTCTCAGGGTGCCCAGGAGCTCTATAGAGTGGGGGGTCCCTAGGGTTAACCTGGTTCCGTTGTGGTTGTTGGAACCTTTGGTCTCCCCAATATTGGCGATTGGGACCCCTCATGAAGTTGGCTTCCTCATGAGTCTCCGCTAGTTGCACTTGCTCAGCATGGGGGCACTCAATGGTAGTATGTCGCTGTGATCCACATTCGATGCAATCCTGGTTTGCCGATAGGAATCTCACTTGTTTCTGGAGCTTTCTAAGTTGATCCCTATGAAATTGTTCTTTTACATCCGGATCGATCACCTTAGAGGGTTCGTACAATGGCATCGATGGGGCAGGCCTCGACGATGATGGTGCGTCGGAAGCCTCAGGAGTCCCATATGTATTGTCAAATTCCACCAACCTTTCAATGGTTTCCCAAGCCTCTTGAGGAGCGAGTTCAAGGTAGCCATAGGCGGTGTATGTGTTGATCCTCTCCTTGGTTGCAGCGTCAAGAGCATTGTATATGATCTCCTGGATGACGTACGGTGGTTGGCCGTGCGTCGGGCATGATCGTAGGAGGTCCTTATACCTCTCCCAAACAGTTGCCAGAGCCTCACCAGGCTTTTGTTTGAAAGCCGTGATTTTCTGTCGGATCAGCGCCGTCTTAGAAGGAGGAAAGAACTTGTTGAGAAACGCGTCCTTGACTTCATTCCAGGTGCGGAGCGATCTTGGGGCTATGCTTTCCAACCACTGCAATGCTTTTCCTGTAAGAGACCAGCGAAATGCTTTCAGTTGAACATACTCAAGACTTTGTCCATCAACAATTGTATCACAGAGGTCTAAGAAGGTTGATATATGTGCCATAGGGCATTCGTTAGGTTTCCCTTCATATTGATGCCTTCTTATTTCAGTTAAAAAGTTTGGCTTAATTTCAAAATTAGAAGTAGGGATTAGAATAGCCGATTCAGGCACTGTGAGCGATGGATGCATGTATTGCTTAGCATTCCGGGGGAGGGCGTTGATTTGAATCTCATATCGTCTCTTGGCTTCCTCCTCCCTGTCAGCACGCTCTCTTAGTGCCGCTTCTCTGGTAGCGTAATCCTCTACTTGCTTCCTTAAGCTTTCAATTTGTTGTGCCTGGGTCTCGTTGTCCGCCATGATTCTTTGGACTCGAGATCTTAGGTGGAGAAAGCGTTCTGGATCGTCTAGTCCTTCAAATTCAGGTTGGTCACCAGTACGTCGCATACACCTATAAAACAACACTAAAAAGAACCGTGAAAATAAACTACTAGGGCGCGATTGATAGCTTCCCCGGCAACGGCGCCAAAATTTGACGTGGGGAGAATCGAATCGAAATATATAATAAAATATAAACCAATACAACTCTTAGCCTCTTCAAATAAATTCAAGACTCCCCGCTATAGTAGTAGGGAATCAGGTTCGATCCACGAGGAAGCGAGTCAGCGGGATCCTAGTAGCGTTGAAAACACGTCCTTTATATTCGACCAGAAGCCTCGATCTCGATGTCAGACCTCGATGTCGACCTTGGCTGTCAATGTCGTCTGCAACAGAAAACCTGCAGAAATAAAAACGGTAGTCGATATCGACTGTTGGGGGTCGATATCGAGGTTAGTTCACGAAATCGACTGGCTCAGAAGTCTGCCAGTCGATTCAGGGGGTCGATTTCGACACAAAGTGGTCGATATCGATGCTTGCAGAAGTTCCCAGGAGTCTCGAGATCGACTCAGAAAACCGTCGATCTATCAGTTTTGGTCGATATCGACCTCTTCTGTCGATATCGATGTCTTTCCTGCAGGGGGTTAGTGGTTTTGTCGGCAAAGAAAAGGCCGAAGAATCAAGGATGGAAAGGAAGCAATGATCAGAAATAAGCAAAGGTGTTGGGTTTTTCGATGACTCAACGAATGGCGGGCAAATTTTAATGTAAACTCAAAGGAAAAGATGTTCCAAGGTCAAGGATTACCGCGACGACAACCATGATAGTAGAAATAAGGATCAACTAAAGATGCATGCTTTTATCATAAAGGAAAAGGCTTTCACCTAAACCGACCAATAGGAAAAGAGATTTTTCAATTACTTAACCTAATTGGTGTCTACCTTAGTCATAATTGAGTTTATAATCTTTCGAAAAGAAACCCTAATTACTACCCAAGTTTTACAACATGAGTTCCTTAAATTCGCATTTAAAGATGAAGAACAAGGTAGAAGAAGATAAAAGATACATTCTTTAACGACGTACTTACCTTACCATCATGGCTATCGTCGGGCTCACCCCGACCCTAGAAGAAAGGGGAACTACTCACTCATGTTGATCGTAGACATGTCTTGAATTGAAATAACTTGCATAAATGGAAAATTTCGAATCTTTACAATCTCAACGCCAACTATCGTAAGCGCTTGAAACTTTAAAGCTCAAAAACCTAACTATCTATTGTCTATTGTTCTTGTCTTTGATGATTCTATGATTGGATGATTCACAAATCAGCCTCTAAGGCTTTATTTATAGGCTACTAATCCTCGCTATCCGAGGATTGTAACTTCTATCTAAACTAATAACTCTATCCGAACAACTAGTATAGGTCTTTTATTTTGATAAACTTAAAGGAAAAGATAACAAACAACTGTTAATATCTAAAAGAACGAGATAACTCATGGCTTTGATGATAGACTTCACAATCCGAGCCTCAAAAATCGGATTTATCTTCTGTCGATGTAGGGTCGATATCGACTCCAGAGGTCGATATCGAGGCTTGTATTTCTGCTCGACTTGTCCCACTCCAGTCGATGTCTATGACGATGGTCGATATCGATGCATGTGTGTCGATATCGAGGCTTCTAGTCTGGTTTGTGTGGTTATCTCGACACTCAGAAGTCGTGTCGAAATCCATGGTCGATATCGATGTCTCCAGTCGATATCGACCTCTTCTCAGCTTCACTTGGCTTGCCCGTTTTGACTCCGATTTCATCGAATTCCTGCATGGTTAGCTCAAAACTCGTGTAGACTCTATTTCTTTCACTTTAGCTCATTCTTACACGAAATCATATGCTTTTGGAACTTTTGTTCGGAAATCAAATGAAATATGAAGTCAAAAGATGCAATAAACAATAGTACAATTATGTACATCAAGCGTTGGCTCATAACCCATGGGCCTCAGGATCGACGATGTCGGCGGAACAAGCACGCTTTGAGGATCGCGGTTACTGAGTACGATATGACTTGCAAGCGGGAGTGTCCTCCATTCGGATTGCTAATCTTTCATAAATTTATTGATGATGATATTGCACTAACCTGACGTTGGAATTTACATGTTGCATGTGCTGACGTGATGATGATTATTGCTTGATTATCCATTGTCTATGATGATATATGATTCGATGCCTTACAGTCCTAATGTGCCATGATGACTTGATGTGATGCTACTCTGAGTTGCTAAGCATGATCTAAAATTCCTTGCCTATAAATGTGAGCTGCAAATGATGTGAAACCTGGATTGTCATCTGATAAGGTTATGATGGAACTTGCTAGCTTGAATTGACTATGTTCATATATGGTGTTTTGCAATAATTTTGAGCATGACGGTAAATTGAGACACTTTTATACATTTGCAATGCTTGATGATGAACTTATGACGATATTATTATAAATGCTAATTGATATGATGTAGACCTTATGTGCGATGAATTTCATGATTGCTTCTTCTTTGAACTTGTGGGCGAGAATTGCTTGTGGAGTGGTTGGAGGGTGGTGAAGGAATCTGAGCGGTTAGGATGATCGATGGTGGTATGAGGTAAGTCGCAAGAGAGGGGTTTGGCTTAAGTAGGAACGAGTGAGTTTTGAGATTTATAAGAGGCAATGCTTGGTGGTTTCCGATGAGCTTTCTAGGGGAATCTTGGGTGGGGGTATGGCTAGGAATAGGTCAACGAGGTGGTGATCGGGGAATTCTTATAGAAGAGGTGTGGTTAGAAGGGCATGATGCTTGTGATGTCTTAGGTAGTATGACAAGTGTAAGAAATGGCTTATAAGAGTATTGAGGATATAGTATGCGAGGGTACTTGAGTGTGAGGTTAGAGATAGGAGTCAGACTCTTAGAGGTGGGTTACTAGTGGGAGAGCTTGGTGGAAAGCGGTATGAGATTGGAGTGTCGGGATGAATTATGACTTCTGATGTACATATTTGTACCTTTGTTTATTGCATATTTTGACTTCATATTTCATTCGATTTCCAAAGAAAAGTTTCAAAAGTATATAAACTTGTGTAAGAATGAGCTAAAGTATAAGAAATAGAGTCTGCACGAGTTTTGAGCTAACCATGCAGGAATTCGATGAAATCGGAGTCAAAACAAAGAAGCCAAGTGAAGCTGAGCAGAGGTCGATATCGACCTGAAGACATCGATATCGACCCTAGTTTTCGACACGATTTCTGAGTGTCGAGATAGGCCACATAGACCAGACAAGAAGGCATCGATATCGACATACTACCTCGATATCGACCATCGTCATAGACATCGACTGGAGCTGGACAAGTCGAGCAGAAACACAGACATCGATATCGACCTCTGGTGTCGATATCGACCTTACCTCGACAGAAGAGAAGTCCGATTCCGAGACTCGGATTGTGAAGTCTATCATCAAAGCTATGAGTTATCTCGTTCTTCTAGATATTAGCAGCTGGTTTATTATCTTTTCCTTTAAAGTTTTATCAAAATAAAAGACCTATCCTAATTGTTCGGATAGAGTTCATAGTTTAGATAGAAGTTACAATCCTCGGATAGCGAGGATTAGTAGCCTATAAATAAAGCCCTAGGGGCTGGTTTGCTAGATCATCCAAGAAGCAAGACAATAGCAATATGCAATAGATAGTTAGAGTTTTTGAGCTTTAAAGTTTCAAGCGTTTACGATAGTTGGCGTTGAGATTGTAAAGATTCGAAATTTTCCATTTATGCAAGTTATTTCAATTCAAGACATGTCTACAATCAACATGAGCGAGTAGTCGCCCTTTCTTCTAGGGTCGGGGTGAGCCCGATGATAGCCATGGTGGTAGGGTAAGTACGTCGCTAAAGAATGTATCTTTTATCTCCTTCTACCTTGTGCTTCATCTTTAAATGCGAATTTAAGGAACTCATGTTGTAAAACTTGGGTAGTAATTAGGGTTTCTATTCGAAAGATTATAAACTCAATTATGACAAAGGTAGACACAAATTAGGTTAAGTAATTGCAAAATGTCTTTTCCTATTTGTCGGTTTAGGTGAAAGCCTTTTCCTTTATGATGAAAGCATGCATCTTTAGTTGATTCTTACTTCTTCTATCATGGTTGTCATCGCGGTAATCCTTGGCTTTCGAAGACTTTTCCTTTATTAAGTTTACATTCAAATTTGCCCATCGTTCGTTGAGTCATCGAAAAACCCAACACCCTCGCTTATTTCTGATCATTGCTCTCTCCCCATTCTTAAATCTTCGGCCTTTTCTTTGCCGACGGAACAACTAACTCACTGCAGGAAGACATCGATATCGACAACAGAGGTCGATATCGACCAAATTGATAGATCGACAGTTTTCTGAGTCGATCTCGAGACTCCTGAGTAACTTCTGCAAGCATCGATATCGACACCCGACGTCGAAATCGACCCCTCTGTATCGACTGGCAGACTTCTGAGCCAGTCGATTTCGTGGACTAACATCGATATCGACCCCTACCAGTCGATATCGACTACAATTTTTGTTTCTGCAGGTCTTCTGTTGTATAGAACATCGACAACCAAGGTTGACATTGAGGTCTGAGCTCGAGATCGAGGCTTCTGGTCAAACATTAAGGACGTGTCTTCAACTCTACTAGGATCTCGCTGACTCGCTTCCTCGTGGATCGAACCTGATTCCCTACTACTATAGCGGGGAGTCTTGAATTTATTTGAAGAGGCTAAGAGTTGTATTGCTTTATATTTTATTATATATTTCGATTCAATTCTCTCCACGTCAAATTTTGGCGCCGTTGCCGGGGAAGCTATCAATCGCGCCCTAGTAGTTCATTTTAACGGTCCTTTTTAGTGTTATTTTATAGGTGTATGTGACGTACTAGTGACCAACCTGAATTTGAAGGACTAGACGAAGCAGAACGCTTTCTCCACCTAAGGGCTCGAGTTCAAAGAATCATGGCGGACAACGAGACCCAGGCACAACAAATTGAACGCTTAAGGAAGCAAGTAGAGGATTTCACTACCAGAGAAGCGGCACTAAGGGAGCGTGCTGACAGGGAGGAGGAAGCTAGGAGACGATTTGAGACTCAAATCAACGCCCTCCCCCGGAATGCAAAGCATTACATGCATCCATCGCTCACAGTGCCTGAATCAGCTATTCTAATCCCTACTTCTAATTTTGAAATAAAACCAAATTTTAACTGAAATAAGAAGGCATCAATATGAAGGGAAACCTAACGAATGCCCTATGGCACATATATCAACCTTCTTAGACCTCTGTGATAGAATTGCTGATGGACAAAGTCTTGAGTATGTCCAACTAAAAGCCTTTCGCTGGTCTCTTACAGGAAAAACATTGCAGTGGTTGGAGAGCTTAGCCCCAAGATCGCTCCGCACCTGGAATGAAGTCAAGGACGCGTTCCTCAACAAGTTCTTTCCTCCTTCTAAGACGGCGTTGATCCGACAGAAAATCACGGCTTTCAAACAAAAGCCCGGTGAGGCTCTGACGACTGTTTGGGAAAGGTTTAAGGACCTACTACGATCATACCCGACGCATGGCTAACCACCGTACGTAATTCAGGAGATCATATACAATGCTCTTGATGTTGCCACCAAGGAGAGGATCAACACTTACACTGCCTATGGCTATCTTGAACTCGCTCCACAAGAGGCTTGGGAAACCATAGAAAGGTTGGTGGAATTTGACAGTACATATGGGACTCCTGAGGCTTCCGACGCACCATCATCGTCGAGGCCTGCCCCATCTATGCCATTGTACGAACCCTCTAAGGTGATCGATCCGGATGTAAAAGAACAATTTCATAGGGATCAACTTAGAAAGCTCTAAAAACAAGTAAGATTCCTTTCGGCAAACCAAGATTGCATCGAATGTGGATCGCAGCGACACACTACCATTGAGTGCCCCCATGCTGAGCAAGTGCAACTAGCGGAGACTCATGAGGAAGCCAACTTCATGAGGGGTCCCAATCGCCAATATTGGGGAGACCAAAGGTTCCAACAACCACAAAGGAACCAGGTTAACCCTAGGGACCCCCCACTCTATAGAGCTCCTGTGCACCCGGAAAGAGACCAAAAGAAGGATGATCTTCAACTTGTGTTGGATGAGATAAGGCGGAACCAAGCTAAGAATGATCAATCCAACAATGCTATCCACTCTCAACTCAATCACCTTACCACAAGGATTGAGGAGATGGATATTTGGAAGAAGAACGTGGAGACCCAACTGGGTCAATTGGCGGCACAAATCCCTAGACCGTTTGGAACGTTCCCTGGACAAACAACTACCAATCCTAAAGGGCAATCCGGGTTAGGACACATAGCAGCCATGCAACTAAGGAGTGGCACCAAAGTTCATAAACCACAAACGGCAACGGAGGAAGAAACAACAGACCCTGTCGACATCGACAAACCAGTCGATGTTGACCCTCTGGTCGACGTCGATGATACTGCAGAGCCTGAGAGATCACAACAGAGGTCGAAATCGACCCTACCAGTCAATATCGACCCAACTCTAGTCGACATCGATGTTCAGCACATAGCCAAATAATTCCATACCTTAATTCCTTACCAAGCCCCATTACAACCCCGCCGAATGAGTCTTCTTTGAAGTCTTCCATTGAGCGAAAGTCCTCCTGATAATTCTTATTGCATTTTCATAATTGGTTGCGAAGTGGATTGTTATAAATTGCAATGTTTATGAGATTGTATATGGAATTGAGTTGAGAATTGATCTTCATAGCCTAAACACATGAGATTTGAGAGCAAAAACATTATCCCTGTGAGGTTGGATCAAAATTGCATATGCCTATGGATCGCCAAAATATGTGTTATGACGTTAAATTCACTTGCTTTGCTTTGCTATCGCTTATGATGTTGCTTTTGACAAGGACGAAGACTTGAAGGGTGTGTTGTAGGTGTTGGTTATTGCTTGAGGACAAGCAAGTCTAAGTATGGGGTGTTTTGATGTACATATTTGTACCTTTGTTTATTGCATATTTTGACTTCATATTTCATTCGATTTCCAAAGAAAAGTTTCAAAAGTATATAAACTTGTGTAAGAATGAGCTAAAGTATAAGAAATAGAGTCTGCATGAGTTTTGAGCTAACCATGCAGGAATTCGATGAAATCGGAGTCAAAACAAAGAAGCCAAGTGAAGCTGAGCAGAGGTCGATATCGACCTAAAGACATCGATATCGACCCTAGTTTTCGACACGACTTCTGAGTGTCGAGATAGGCCACATAGACCAGACAAGAAGGCATCGATATCAACATACTACCTCGATATCGACCATCGTCATAGACATCGACTGGAGCTGGACAATTGGAGCAGACACACAGACATCGATATCGACCTCTGGTGTCGATATCGACCTTACCTCGACAGAAGAGAAATCCGATTTTGAGACTCGGATTGTGAAGTCTATCATCAAAGCCATGAGTTATCTCGTTCTTCTAGATATTAGCAGCTGGTTTATTATCTTTTCCTTTAAAGTTTTATCAAAATAAAAGACCTATCCTAATTGTTCGGATAGAGTTCATAGTTTAGATAGAAGTTACAATCCTCGGATAGCGAGGATTAGTAGCCTATAAATAAAGCCCTAGGGGCTGGTTTGTTAGATCATCCAAGAAGCAAGACAATAGCAATAGGCAATAGATAGTTAGAGTTTTTGAGCATTAAAGTTTCAAGCGCTTATGATAGTTGGCGTTGAGATTGTAAAGATTCGAAATTTTCCATTTATGCAAGTTATTTCAATTCAAGACATGTCTACAATCAACATGAGCGAGTAGTCGCCCTTTCTTCTATGGTCGGGGTGAGCCCAATGATAGCCATGGTGGTAGGGTAAGTACGTCGCTAAAGAATGTATCTTTTATCTCCCTCTACCTTATGCTTCATCTTTAAATGCGAATTTAAGGAACTCATGTTGTAAAACTTGGGTAGTAATTAGGGTTTCTATTCGAAAGATTATAAACTCAATTACGACAAATTAGGTTAAGTAATTGCAAAATGTCTTTTCCTATTTGTCGGTTTAGGTGAAAGCCTTTTCCTTTATGATGAAAGCATGCATCTTTAGTTGATTCTTACTTCTTCTATCATGGTTGTCGTCGCGGTAATCCTTGGCTTTGGAAGACTTTTCCTTTATTAAGTTTACATTCAAATTTGCCCGCCGCTCGTTGAGTAATCGAAAAACCCAACACCCTCGCTTATTTCTGATCATTGCTCCCTCCCCATTCTTAAATCTTCGGCCTTTTCTTTGCCGACGGAACAACTAACTCACTGCAGGAAGACATCGATATCGACAACAAAGGTCGATATCGACCAAACTGATAGATCGACAGTTTTCTGAGTCGATCTTGAGACTCCTGAGTAACTTCTGCAAGCATCGATATCGACACCCGACGTCGAAATCGACCCCTCTGTATCGACTGACAGACTTCTGAGCCGGTCGATTTCGTGGACTAACATCGATATCGACCCCTACCAGTCGATATCGACTACAGTTTTTGTTTCTGCAGGTCTTCTGTTACAGAGAACATGGACAACCAAGGTCAACATCGAGGTCTGAGCTCGAGATCGAGGCTTCTGGTCGAACATTAAGGACGTGTCTTCAACTCTACTAGGATCCCGCTGACTCGCTTCCTCGTGGATCGAACCTGATTCCCTACTACTATAGCGGGGAGTCTTGAATTTATTTGAAGAGGCTAAGAGTTTTATTGCTTTATATTTTATTATATATTTCGATTCAATTCTCCCCACGTCAACTTCTTCTATCGGATATTACCCGAATTGATGTTAGCGAGACTAGATGAAGATTGGTCTTGGCTTGAGAGTTGGAGACGAGCGAGCGGGGATTGCGTTTTATTGTGACTGGTATAACGTGCAAAACTTTCTTGATTATGTGATTATGAACTGGCATAATGTTAGATAGCGACCATGATAAACCCGATATGGTATGATATTACATGTTGATATACAATACTGAAATCTGATTGGTAGTGACAAGTGTTATCATGATATATTGATGCATTACTATCCTGTTATGTTGTTCTGGAAGCATGTTGTGATGTGTTGTATGAATCATGAAATAATGATATGTTGCCATGTGAGAGCATGATGTTATATTATGATCAAGAGATGTTAAATGATGAATATTGATTTGGAGCATGAATATGACTTATATATATATATATATGAGATAATGGTGTGTGATTGCTAAATGATCGTTATATGGCATTGTATGAGTTGAGATGATGTTTTGTGAGTATGCTGACGTTTTGGTGTTTGATATATTGATTGACCTTCCCCTTTGATGAATCTTAATAGCCTGACCTTGTTGTGTTGATGTGTTGACAATGGGTTTTGGTTCGTTGATTCTATGATGGGAGATACTTTTATGACTTCTGGTGTGATGTCGAGACGTTGTTATGATTTTGATATGTCGTTGAGATGCACATTATGGCCTTTAGTATGATGTGGAGATGCTTGATGTGACCTTGCGGCACTGTGTTGGCATATGTTGAGACTTGTCGTATGATGTACTGGTTGGTGATCGGTTAGTTATGTAGTTATGCATTTCTTATGGGTTGTGAATCTTGCTTGAATTGAGACTGATAGATTGATTTGATTCTAGAAACTAGGAGGAGAATATGGGATTAGCCCTTAGAGGTGGATGATTCTACCTCTTGTGATATGAAATTGCTTGTCTAAACGTTGGATTTGAAGTTTTTGCACGGTTTTGAAAAAGGCTAGCTTGGATTTTAAAGGAATAATACTATCGAGAATTTTAGTGGTTTCAAGGTCAATCTTTCCATTTACAAAACTCTTTTGAATTTTTCAGAATTGGATTTACATTATGACGTCTCACGAAGTTGATACAAGAATTTTATAGGGGCACTTATAGATTTCTTGCTAAGACCTAGTCGGGAAGTTATGATGGTTTTGAGTTATTGTATAACCGAGAAGCCGGGGTAAGGATGTGATAGGGGCTCATATCACATACTTATTATGATCAATTGGGGATATCATGATCACGACCAAGATACTGTAAGGGCTTCATAAGTTCACTTATGAGGTACTTACGGGATCAACGGCATGATCCTCGAACTCACCGATTTCAAACTTCTCCCGTTTGCTTTAGAATGATTTTAGTCTCAGGGACGAGACTTGTTTTTAGAGGTGGATGAATGTAAAGGTCGAATATATTTTAATATTATTTTATTATTATTTTGATTAAATAAATTATTATTTTATTCAATCGGTAAAAATGGGAGAAAACTTGTCCTCGAGCGTAAGTTTTGATTTTAAAGTCATTCCAACATCGTTTTAAGATTTGAGATTTTAGCGGATTTTAATTCTACCTTCAAGCTCCGAGTTTTGATAAAATTAATTTAATTCCGAATCTTGAAATTGAATTGAAATTTGATTTAAAATTTTGATTTAAATTGTCTAGTGTCGGGATTTCATTTTAGTGAGAGGGATTGAAGTCGGGCAAGCGGGTTTCGAGTCTATTTCCGCTATTTTGAATTCTATTGTGGGGACCTCTTTTACTTCTCTCTCTCTCTCACTCCCTCCTGGCTGTTACGTCTGCAGGCACCTCCCCTCAACATTTCACACTTGTTGTGTAGTGCCAAATTACCCCATAAAACCCATCCCCCTGTCCTCAATTCCCTTCACCCAGACACCAAAAAAAAAACCCACAAGGAGCTGTTCCCCCCCCCCCCCCCCTCTCCCGCTGTTCTCTACAAAACCTAGAAATCCACCAGAGGAATCCAACCACCATCGCCATTGCCGAATCCTCCCAAGCCTCTCCCCATTCCTCCTCTCTCCCTATTTTCATTCTCGGAAGGCCTCTCTCAAGCCGCCACCACCAGCACCACCTTACCACCTCCTTTTGTTCAGTCTCAACCACTAGACCCAGGGCCAGCACCACCTTCTTCTCGACGTCGTCGCTAAAGCGTTGCCCATCTCCCCTGTTTCTTCCGCGAGGAACACAACCCCACCCTCCCCTGTTCTTTGAAGAAGACGTCAAGCACCCTCGCCTTCCTCCGATGTTTGTAGCAGCAGCAGCCAGAATCACGAGCAGGTCAGCGTCCGATCCCGGAGCATTCCCTGGAGCCGACGCCACCGCACCTCCCTCTTCTTTCCCCTGTTCTCCGTTCAGAAGGTCCGTTATGTTATTCCCATTTTCGATTCAAGAATCCTTCAAGCGTACTCATACTTAACCTTATCCCTTCCTAGGCTCAAGCAACGTTCCTTCCCTGTCAACCGTAGCCAGAGGCCGCCATTGACGTCGGAAAATTCCCTGGAAATCGCCGCTGTAAGTTCTTTCCTTTTCCTCCTTCTTTCCTTGCATCGTTTTCTTCTTTCTGGTATGAGTGTGGTCGGAATCCTATTTCGAGTGCCTCGGTAAAATTTCGAGCCAAACGGAACCCCATGGCCTGAGCCTTCCCCTTTCTTTTAACTCCATTTCCGCTGCGTCGAGCTCTGTTTGCTGAAGGCTGGAGACGAAGACGTCTTCTTCTTCCTTGCTGGGCTGGGCCGGATCCGAACCTCTTTCGGGTTATATCGTTTGCAACCGGACACTCCTCCTCTTTAGCTCATGGGATCCGGACTCCCCTTTCTTCCTTTTCAATTTGGACTCGGGTAAGGGCTGGGAGTAATGGGTTGTGGGCTGGGCTGTCCAGATTGGTCAAGGGCATGCGGGTCTGGGCGTGGTTTCGGGTTCTTCTTCCGGGTTATATAATTTTGGGCTGGGTTTATTTGCTTTGCTCATATTGTGTTATTGATATGTTATGCATATATATATATATATATATATATATATATATATATATATATATATATATATATATATATATATATATATATATATATATATATATATATATATATTACGATTTGTATGAATTATTGTTGGCTAGTATTATTAGTAGAATATTCTATTTTGAGGTATTATATTTGCTGAAAATTAGTATATATTATAAAAGTGTTTAAAAATTGTATTATTTTATATATATCATTATGATAATAGGTGGTGTTTTAATATATGTTTCGGAAATGATAAAGTAATTTAGTGTTTTTAAATGTGGGTTATTAAACTGGATTGATTCTGGTAATTTTATTATATTTGAATATTATTTGGAGTATGTTATTAGATGTTGTTTAAAAATGGAATTTTAAAATAATTTTAATTGAGAAGTGTTATTATATAATGTTTTATAAGGTGATTTTAAGATGACGATTTTAAAGTAAAGTAAGTTGTGCCGGAATTATTTTAGTATTATAAATTGCAAGTTGATTAACGATTTAATGTTTGATAAATGGGTTTTAGCCAAATATGATTTGAGGAATCGTTTTGAATATGAGCTGATTTAACTTGAGATTTAAGAGTTGTAAAACTTTGGGAAATGATTTACCTAATTTGACTCGATGAATTTATTGTTGAATCCTGCTTGAGAATTATGTGAATTTTAAGTAAGATAGGAAATATTATATGATGATGCAAGATGAGATTATGGATGAGATAGTGAGATGATATGTGTATGAAATGATCTATGATAATATAAGACGGAGTAATCTGAAATGAGATATGTGAAGTTATGTATGATAGTTAGGGGCACCTTGTGTGAATTAGATAGACTTATGCATATTTGTATGTTATTAGGTGATAGTGATATGTTGGACATTGCTTACTATTGGTGATTTATTGCTTGGATTCTGCTTCTGCCTTGTTTCTCTACTGTTCAACTTATTCAGGTAAGTTCCTTTATGGGCTTACTCAGATTCGAAAGAGAAATCTCCTACTTGTGATCATATGATATACTAGGTGCTTCATATGTATTTAAAGCATGCCATGTAGTATCATGCTAGGGTGCATTGATCGTGAGCATTCTATTTCTTTATACGTAGGTAAACAGAACGGCCGTTATTTGTGAAGTAACTAGAGTCTTTGCTAGGGTCATAGGGTAGCCTAGCTTCATCGGGTGCCCTGAGTCATTATTGTCGATATATGAGCATGATGATGAGATAGCCCAGCACCATCGGGCATGAGCATGATATATGATATGATGATGAGATATGATATGCTATAGCATCGAACTGGCCAGTCTCTACACTAACGGGAAGGGGTGCAGAGGTAGGAGAGGGATATGCCACTTGGCATTCTTTGGGCGCCTTTACAATTGTTTCTGCATGTTATAACCTAGGAGCATGCTAGTGTGATCTAAATTTCCGTACTGCATTAGAGCATCCTTTTATAGGTATAGCATATGTGTATGGTTTCTTGCGGGACAGAGTGCATTGGGAGGACTCGGTCTAACCCCGCTCGCACAAATTGTTTTTAGGTATGCTTATTCTATGTTCCTATGGCATGGGAATCCCCCTGGCGAATTCGAAGAACCTGTCTAACCCCGCTAACTTGGCTAAAGACTTCTTCAATCTATGTTTTATGGATTTGGTTTTGACCCGGCCTTGCCGTGGCAAGTTGTACTCTAATTCCGGTTTCGCAGTTTCTTTCAAATGCATTTCCGCGACTTCGATTGCTTGGGGTTCGAAATCCCCGCTATAAATACTGATCTTTAGATGTTTGAAACCTCGACCTGTACCTGAATTGCAACATCCGAACGAAGGTATCCAACCTTCAAAACGTATCTCGGATATTTATATCTGGGCCGTTACAAAGATCTGATCCCTGTGTCTTTATAGGGCATCCTCATGGCAATAAAGGGTTCAAACTCTACAACTTAAAGTCTCACAAGTGTTTGATCAGCAGAGATGTTCACTTCTTTGAGCATATTTTTCCATACAAGCTCTATACTGATACCTCTACATAACACATCCCACCACATTCATTCACTGAATTCATAGACCAAAATTTTCCCATTGACTATGTCTCTTTTGATCACCCCTCTGTCTTTCAACAAACATCACCCACACAATCTCACTCTGAGAGCATTCATGATCTCCCTCCTGAACCAATGTCTATTGTAGACTATTCACCATCTCCTGTTTCATCACAACTTGATGACACACCTACACCACCTGTTAGACACTCCACCAGAAATCACAGGCCTTCACCTTGGTTGCAGGACTATGTACACATGGCTATCATGGACTCTCCATTTGCTGCATCATCCTCTTCGAGAGCTAAGTCCCCTCACCTTATATCTACTGCTTGTTTTTATAATAACTGCTTCCTCTCTTACCAAACCAGCATTGCAAATGCCACCTCTCACACTGAACCCAAATCTATGCATGAGGCTCTAAGGGACCCTGCTTGGTGTGATGCCATGTTGAAGGAGTTATATGCTCTGGAAAGGAATGGCACTTGGACCATTCAATCCCTCCCTGATGATCAATCTTTTGTTACTTGCAAATGGCTTTATAAACTCAAGTTAAAGAGGGATGGCACCCTTGTTAGGTACAAAGCCAGACTTGTTGCTCGTGGCTTCACTCAACTGGAAGAGATAGACTACTTTGAGACATTTGCTCCTGTTGCTAGGATGATTTCTGTGAGGACTCTCTTAGCTGTTGCTTCTGCCAAGGGCTGGCTAGTGGCCCAATTAGATGTCACTAATGCCTTTCTAAATGGTGACCTTGATGAAGATGTCTATATGTCTCTTCCTCCAACTTACTCTATGTTAAAGAATCTCCAATCCAGTGGACAGGGGGAGTGCTCTCATCATTGGACTCAAGGGGAGATATTTGATGAGTCCAATAATTCAAGACTGGCTTGCAAATTGAACAAGTCCTTGTATGGGCTCAAGCAAGCACCAAGACAGTGGTTTGCGAAATTCGCTAGTGTAATGCAGTCATGATGATACATTCAGTCTAAGGCAGATTACTCATTGTTAACAAAGAAAAGAGAAGATTTGTTACAGCCCTTCTTGTCTATGTTGATGACATGATAATCACTGGGAATGATGAGGAAGAAGTGATCAATCTAAAGATGCATCTTCAAGGGCATTTTCATATGAAAGACTTGGGGGAAGATACTTTCTAGGAATTGAGGTGGATAGAAATCAGGATGGAATCTATCTAAATCAAAGAAAGTATACCTTGAAGATCTTAGAAGAAACTAGTATGAGCAATGCCAAGCCTTTACTCACTCCTCTAGACTCTCACATCAAGTTATCCAAGGAGGGGGAGCAACTAAGAAATCCTCACATGTATAGAAGACTGATTAGCAAACTTATCTATCTCACTGTCACCAGGCCTGACATCACCTACATTGTGCAAGTTCTGAGTCAATTCATGCAGTCTCCATGTGTTGAACATTGGGAAGCTGCAAAGCATGTGCTAAGAAGCCATGGCAGTATCATGTTGTGAAATAACCTGGTTGGTGAGATTGTTGAAAGACTTGAATGTGGATCATGATGATGCAATTGAACTCTTCTGTGACAATCAAGTTGCACTTTACATAGCCATAAATCCTGTCTTTCATGAGAGGACGAAGCACATTGAGGCTAACTGTCACCTTGTAAGAGACAAGATCTTGAACAAGGAAATTGAAGCCAAATACATCAACACTCGAGAACAGCCAGCATATGTGTTCACCAAAGTTCTTAGTCAAGAGCAATCTAAGAAGCTTCTTTGCAAGCTTGGAGTGGTCAATCAGTTCAGCAACTCCAAGCTTGAGGGGGAGTGATGTGATTAGTGTTGGTAGTTATGTTAGTTAATACTGTTTAAGCTCCCGGTTTATTTGTTAATCATGCTTTAGCTTTCCTTGGAGAATAAGCTATGTATTTTCCTTTTTGTTTTATATGTATTGTGTGGGTATATATACCCAAGACCTGTCCCTTTTACCTTTTGAGGAAAATGGAAGAGACCCTAATGGGATAAAGCTTGATTGATTTTCCCTTTCTATAATCTGTCTCTATCAATTTCATTTTCCTATTCTAGATGTAACGGCTCGGATATAAATATCCGAGATATGTTTCGAAGGTTGGATACCTTCGTTCGGATGTTGCAATTCAGGTACGGGTCGAGGTTTCAAACCTCTAATGATTAATCAGTATTCAAAATGGGGATTTCGAACCCCAATCAATCGAAGTTACGGAAATTCAATTTAAATGAAAGTAAAGCGGAAGTAAGGGTTAGATACAAATGCCACGGCAGAGCCGGGTCAAAACCATAGTATAAATTATAAGGTAGTATAGCCCAATTAGCGGGGTTAGACGGATTCTTTGCAATCGCCCGGGGGATTTTCCCACGCCATAGAGACAGGGAGCAATCATACCTAAAAACAATTGGTGCGAGTGGGATCAGACCGAGGCCCCAACACACCCTGTCCCGCAAGCAAATATACACATACGCTAATATAAAGATGATGCAAATGCGGAAATTAAATCACACTAACATGATCCTAATTTGCAATATGCGGAAAAGAACTGTAAATGGCCCAAGACAATGCCAAGTGGCATATCCCTCTCCTACCTCTGCACCCCTTCCCGTTAGTGTAGAGACTGGCCAGTTCGGTGCTATAGCATAGCAATTTCCTCGTGGTGGTGCACTCACCACGGTATCATCATATCATATCATATCTCATCATCATATCATTTCTCATCATCATTTTATATATCATCATCATATCATATATCATGCTCATGCCCGATGGTGCTGGGCTAATCATATCATATCATATCATATCATCTCTTGCCCGGCGGTGCTGGGCTATCATATCATGCTCATATCGACTCGATAGACTCAGGGCACCCGATGGGGCTGGGCTACCCTATGACCCTAGAAAAGACTCTAGGACTATCACAGATAACGGTCGTTCTGTTTACATATGCATAAAGAAATAGAATGCTCAATCACAAGTGCAATCCTAGCATGATACTACATGGCATGCTTTAATGCTTATGCAACACCTAGGCTGTGTTTGGTAGGAGCTGAGGGGAGATGGTGGGAGATTAAGGGGATGAAAAAAAAAAACATCTACTGGTGTTGGTGTTCGGGAGGAGATGCTCGCAGATGGGAGATGGAGATGAAGGGGATGGGAGGAGATGAAATCAAGGCCAAAAAATAATCTCCATCCGGGTAGATTATGGAGATTATACGAGATTCCTCCATAAAAATCGACCATATTGCCCTTTAGGGTTCAATACCCCATTTCCAGATCTGTGGAGGCTGCAACGAAGGCACCCGAAGCAGAGCAATCGAAGAACCACAAGTAATCGCCTCTCCCCTACTGTCATCTCCCCTGGTTTCCTCCGTTCTCCTCTCCCGTCATCGATGTGTCAGTGCTGAAGCTTAGGAGCTTGAAATGGGTCAAATCGGACGCCATTGTAGGAGCTTGAAATGGGACGCCATTGTAGGAGCTTGAAATGGGACGCCATTGTTGAAGCTTCGAATCGGAAAAGTGGGCCCTCTAGGGTTCCGGCAATGGGCAACCGTTGTTGAAGCTTCGCAGGGGAGAAGTAGTAGACTAGGGGTTTGGTTTGGACGCCATTGTTGACGCTGCGAATGGGACGCCATTGGGGTAGCTTCGCATCGGAGAAGTGGCACATCCCAGGTTCCGGTCATCAGAAAAGCAGTACAGCTAGGGGCAGTGGATGTCGGATGCCATTGTTCTCCCTCACCGTGAAGCTGTTGGAAATAATGGTGGAATGAGATGTCCCATTGTTAGTAGTATTGTTGTCACAGATCAAAATGAGATGTCCATCTCCCATTGTTGTCACAGATTAAAATTGTAGCACTTTCTCCCTCACCTTGAATCTGTTGGAAATAGCAGACATTGAATTAGGTTTAAGCAAGTCTGTCATCTGTGTTGATATCCTTTCGGTGTTGATAACCACTTTGTATGTGTGCATGAATATGTAGGCAACATTATGGCATCTTCTGACGGCAGCTGGCCCAGTGGTTATCCGGAGAAGTACCCATGGATCGGCGGAGAGGAGAAGCCTAGTCCCTGGTGGGAGAAGGTGAGCGCGTTGTTTACATATTTCACTTACAGTATATGTAATGGTCTGATGTGTTTGCAGCATAGGAATTACATTATCAACACTCCATGACAAAATGCGTGAAGATGCTGCTACAGATCAAAATGAGATGTTAATCTAAGCACTCCATGACAATGTGCTTTTAAATTAGGTGATGTTAATCTGTTAAGGTAGTTTTGTTGCAGCTATTTGTTATCCTCTAACTGACAATGTGGTGTATACTACAATGTGTGGCTAACAGAACTATATTCATTGTCTAATCATTTTGGTGAGGGTGTTGTGATTACATGTTGGGATTCTTAGGGAGGGGTATTATAGTGTCTAAGTACTCCATCAACATGTGCTTTTAAATACCCTATCGTAATCTGTGAAGATGCAGCTACATTTCTAACAGATGCATATACAATTGTGAAAGAGAACTCTAGTATAATAGATTACTCTATAGTTCTGGTTATTGCTTATCCCTGAATCTGAATAACCAACAACTTTTATGCTTCTGAATAACCAAACTACTATTACCTCTGAATAACCAACAACTACATTTCTAAGAGATCCAGCTACATTTCTAATAGATGCATCTACAATTGTGACAGAGAACTCTAATGCATCTACAATTTTTAAATCCTCCACAGGGAACTCTATTTTAATCACTGCATCTGAAAATTGAGGATTTGAATAGTTCATTTGTCAACATGGAACTCTAAGAGGCAGTGAATTGCTCGGGCTTGCTTGATTTCAAAAGAGAACTCTAATGCAGCTACATTGTTAAGAGATGCATCTACAATTGTGAAAGAGAACTCTATTATAATAGATTACTCTATACTTGTGGAAAAGAAAAACATATTATACTTGTTAGGCATCGAAGAGAAATAAACTAGTAATCTATTAATCTCTTCAAGGTAGAGGACCTAGCCTTTTAACCCAAAGAAATGTAGAACCTGAAGAATAGTGGTTGTACAGTAGCATCTAAAAGTTCCACATACCAACATATAACTCTCTTGCTGAGACAAACATACCAACATACAACGGCAACAATGAACAGAAGAAGACAGATGGTGGTATGATCAATTGGTCTGTCATGTCGAATATGTTTTATGCAATGAACATATATTTGCAGCTACAGATGCTACTAGAGATCAAAATAAGATGTTAATTTAAGTACTCCATGACAATGTGCTTTAAAGTGAGGTTATGATAATCTGTTAAGGTAGTTTTCCTGCATTAGTGAGTTTTCTACTAAACACCCTAACTTGGGTGGCAAATGTTATGTGCAGGAAATTGAAGACGAGGCGGAGGTTACGTCACGACTTTGCCACGCTGATGACGAGAACCGCCCACCGCTTGAGGAAATCCCCCCCGCTCCCGAAGACCCTCGTGTGCAACAACTAGAAGACATTGCTATGGAGCTAACCACCCGTCTTTACGCTGCGGAGGCCACTGCTCAGAGAAACGGGGAGGAGCTGCATAGGGTGAACGCGCTGAACGACAAACTGGTCGAGCGCGTTTCCACTCTATCCACATACGCTTACAAGGTGTGGGCTGACATGGTTGCTGCCAAGACAAGGGAGGAGAGGATGAAGTGGATGTTCCTGGCGATGGCCGCCATTGCCTTTGCAGCTGTCGTGAAGAAGTAGGAGTGACGGTTCTATTGACTGGTATATTTTGTGTGAATATGTCGATGGCGAACAATGCTGCTTTCGTCCACCTATATCTGTAAGAATCCATGTGTGGACTGTAGTTGTGTAGTGTTTTGGCGCATGCCCCTTCCCAATTTGGTTTTGGTCTCTCCGGAGGGGTTATGTTGTAATTTGTTGGATAGGTATGGGATGGTCCTTATCAACTGCATATAAACAATGCCTAGAACCTGTGGTTATTGTAGTCGGTGCAGAAATTTTTGTGTAATGTTATGGCTGCATTGATGCTTTCATAATCAAGTATTTGTTTCCCAGTACTGTCATATACTTTGAAACCATTACAGTTTGCAAATTTTCAGTTTACAATGTCTAACATTATAGTTGACAATATTTTCTTACAATTCACAACATTTCAGTACAAAATAATACAGTTACAATGGGGAAGGGGTTTGGGTAGGTGGTAGCAAACATCCCCCTGACCATAATCCATCCTACTTCGAACCTAACGACTACCAGATACTACTATGGCACCAGACTTGCATACACAAAAATGTAGTTCTGGTAGGGAGTCCTAAAGGGAATATCGAACTACAACACAAAACAGTACAAACCTTCAGTGGATGGAATCTTCATTTTCATCGCCGTCCCCACCTAACGGCGTGCCCGCCTGTCAGCCCAAATTTGCCTCGCAATCTCATCACGCAGACCCTGCATCCCAATTGGATGGTTGTGCTCATCATCGCTTGGATACAACTCCATGTATTCGTCTTCGTCCTCATCTTCGTCGGGTGCAACTCCCCCACTACCATCTCCACTAGGTTCCATGTAAGGACCGTAGTCCTCCACTCCCCCTACAGATCTCCGAACGAAGTTATGCAAAGCAAAGCATGCAATGATAATGTCGACTTGCTTGTCTACCGGATACTTATGCAGGGGTTTCATAATCTTCCACTGGCTCTTGTATATCCCGAACGACCGCTCAATGGCTCCTCTCAGCGAGGAGTGTCGTTGGTTGAAGGCCTCCTTCTCATTGTCAGTGGGCTCCTCTACGAACGACGCTAGGTGGTATTTCGTCTTAGAGTAGGGGATCATGTACCCCTCTCTTTCTGGGTATCCTTTGTCACACACATAGTAACGGCTGGGGGGAGGATGAGGAAAATGCATGGACGGGGTACTCAGTGCGTGGTCAAGGACACGAGCATCATGCGCGCTCCCCTCCCAGCCCACAGAAATGAAAGTGAAGTTAAGGTCGAAGTCACACACTGCGAGGACGTTGAAAGTTGTGATCCCCTTTCGGCCCCTGTAAGGCAACTGCTGCTCCCGTGGGATGCAAGCTTCGATGTGCGTCCCATCGAGGGCCCCGATACATCCCTGCAACGGGAAGACCAACTTTTATGGTGCTATCAAGAGGTGCAGCCTATTATGTGTTGATTGAGGAAACTACCTTGAAGTATCTACTGTAACGACTATCCTCTGTGGTCTGCTTGGGTATTTCTGAGAAGGTAGGATCCACTGGCCTTATTACTTCGCGCACGAGGCTGTCCCTGCCCCTGTGCCTACCAACAAGCGCCTCCAGGACCTCTGCAATTACTTCGCTTATGGTCGAACTAGATCGTTGGAACCTCTCGCACGAGTCCCGTATCCCTGCACCCCACATCATTGTGTTGACGAAAATACCTACCTTCTCCGTGACTGACATCTGAACGGAGCCTCGCAATCCATACCTGTGTTCGAGCTTGGAACATAATGTTGTGAAAACGTGCTTAGGCATTCGAAATACTTGAACAGCGCGGAGGTCCGTCTCATGTGCTAGGATGTCGTCAATCCACCGAGCCCCTGTGTACTCCCCAATGTAGCAGGGGACCTTATGAACGTACTTGTAGTAGTGCACTATTTTGTCAACTTCTGCTAGATGCACAAGCAACTGAATGAGAACCGCGTTCTTGCGACGTCGCTTCCGTGCAACAGAAGGGTCCACTGCTTCCATTAGTCAGTGTCTGCAGAGCGCAATGGACGAGCGTCATACATGGTGGGATATATAAAGTCGGGTAGATCAGGACAGTAATGACAAAACAAATAAACATAGAGATACGAAATCAGAAGTACGTTCATGTCGAAACACACAGAAACACACATGTCAACAACCACCAATAAAGTCTAGAAACGAAAACATGTAAGACAACGAATGCGGTAAAGGCACTCCGATGTACATATCTCGGGGAAGAAACCATAAACCCTAAACACACAATCATTGTTCGAAGACGACAGAGGCTAAAGGGTCTAAACGTGAAGACGGCCAACGATACTGGATCTCTATATGTCCCCCCCCCCCCCCCGCTCCGACGGAAGTAGTACTTAAGCCACGCAACCCTCACCTTATTGGATCGCTTGCAAGCGATGAACATCCTCGCTCGTTCGGGGTTGATTAATGCTTCCATCGCGAAGCACAACAACAGACTCTGATCTTCAAGGAGGCCCGCCTCAACAAGCTCGTCAAGCACCGCCTTTACCTCAGCCTCCCAATGAACTTCAGTTTTAGAAGCCTCGTCCTCCGCGCACACATAAGCAAGCAACTTCTCACTTGTCTCTTGGACAACCTCCACATGACGTTGGTACAACGTCGAACCTGATGATTGTCTACCACTTCATCTCTTCACGGACTGCGATGCCGATGAACCCAAACCTCTCTTCCCGGAACGCCCTTGGAAGGAGCTGGAGCCGGGAGCGGCTGTGGGGGGTGGCTGCACAGGAGGGCCTGGGGCTGCGTTGCTTGCCCCACGGACCATGTCCGGGAATCGCGATAGGTCAAAGTCGTCTATGTTATCCTCCTCCCCTCCAAGATCCACCCCTGCGGCAGTAGAGTCGGGAATATGGATGTCTCCCCCATCCTCGCAGACAGTGGACATGGGAATCGGTGTGTCGACTGTATCCAACGACGGAGCGACACAATGCTGACCTGTCGCGACAGTCCCACCAAATATCTGGTCCCATGCGTCTTCGATATCAGGTGGGATACCCTTCTTCTTCAGTTTCCGGAACTCTTCATTCTCCTGCAACACCAGCATGTACCAAGGGTGAGTTCTACTATTGGCCCAAACACCTTTGCTGAAGGTGTCATCTATGTACACGCAACACCACATACATGACGACCACTTTACACATGATTTATGAAGCCATTTATTCAATGAGGTTGATATCCACACACACAACACAAAAAAAAACATTTCTGTCTCACATTTAATTCAAGTCATGGGCAATGAATACAAATGTAGAGATGAAAAACCAATCTAATATGAAAGATTATGCAGCATGAGAAACCAATCATTTTCAGGTAGGATTTAAAATGTGAATTCTATGCAGCATCGAATATTCCAATCTAACTTTCTATAAAGAAAAAAAATCACAGTGAGATAAAGATAGTCGTAGGCTGTTAGTAAGTTACTCAATTTTCTTCCATCATCCTGTTCTATTGAAAGCAACAATTCCCCTTCAGTGTAGGAAACAACATCCAATTTCAAACTCTAATTTTCTGTGAGAACAAAATTCAATGGATAGCCACAGGCTGTTAGGCAGAGTAAGTTACTGATGCATAAACCGTACCTGAAATTTATGCTCCCACCATTCGTCGGCTGCGTTGATGCACCCTCTTTCATAGTCCCACCCGAGTCCAATCTCTCCGTGCTTTAAATCTTTCCACTCCTTCCATCTCTCCTTCATAGTAGCGTGTTTGTTTTTGAGGGTGTTTGGGCCAACTTTTTGGCATGTCAGCTCCTCGAATTGAGTCGTTAACATTACCCAGCTAAACCCTTGATCTCGACCATATTTCCGCAGATAACCAATAAGGAGGTCCAAGAAGTCCTTCAGCATAGTGTGAGTCCATATGAATGATTTCTCCTTAGGGACCTTTTCCCTTTTTGCCTTGTCCCTAAGGGGTGGTTTGCTACTTGAGGCCATACCTCATGATGTGAGCCTAATTTGCCATGTTTTCTACTATCTTTTATATCGATTTCTGCAAACATTTCATACATTTGGGTTAGAATAGCACATAATTTGTGTAGTTTATGCTTATTTTCAATATATGGAGGTCTACACAAGTTTTTGTTATATTTCACAGAAATCGGACGCACTTTGGAGCTTAAAGGAAAGTCATGAAGAAGCTAAGGATGGTGCAGCTGGAGGAAAGCCCACTTTTCGCCATTCATCATTCCAAATCAAGCTTTGAAGTCCTCATGAGAGTTGTAGCCCTCGGAAAGAGCTTTCCAACACATGCTCATATGCGTCAATCCGAAGAACGAGGACTCAGGAAAGTGCGTTTCAAGAACAGAGCAGCATGCTGGAAACTGCAGAAGAGGTCGATATCGACCACTTTTGGTCGATATCGAGTGGATCAAATCGGCCAGAAAGCCCAGAAATCGACCAGAGAATGCTGAGAACTGAAGAGGTGGTCGATATCGACCAGACTTTGTCGATATCGACCTGACTTTGGTCGATTTTCACTCCAGAGGCCAATATCGAGTGTCAGAGCCGAAGCTGAGAAGACGAGGTCAATATCGACCTATGTTGGTTGATATCGACTGGTGTCCAGTAGCCGATTTCGAGCATATCCGAGCTCTACTCAAAGTTCTATCCAAAGTCCAATGGAGATATTTTTGAGAGAAGATTCCTTCCACATTTATCAAGTTCTATCAAGATGGAGAAGATTTATCTATTTTAGATATAGTTCCTTTAATTATTTATTTCCATGTTTTATCTTTATATAGATAGATAGAATTAGATAGAAGATATAGTTGTTCCTTTCTTAGAATAGCTAGATTGGAGCCTATAAATAAAGCCCTAGGGGGCTGATTTTTATTCATTCAAGCAAGGTCGTCTTCGGGCGCAAGGAGATAGGAAGGAGCAAGCAGGAGGAGAGAGGAGAGAGAGGACAGAGGAGAGGGAGAGAGAGAGAGGAGGAGGAACATTTGGAAGGTTTTGTAAGTTTTAGATTTTATGATAAAGTTAGTTTCTTTTATTATGTCTTGTCTCTAATTTCAATCTTCTAGGTTTGGGGTGATCCCAACATAGATATATGTGTTTGATATATGAATTTATGAATTTGAATGTCTTTATCATCATCTACCTATGTGCTTAATCCTTTGGAAGAGTTGAGGAAATTCCTTATTTATGATATTAAAGCGAAAGCGATCTTATTATGAATTTGGATAGTAATTAGGTTTTGCCTGCGAGAGCCGACTAATCCTAATCAAGAAAAGGTAGTAACAATTAGGGTTTATTTGCGAAAGCCTCTATATTCCTATTTGTTAATAACGAAAGTTATTTGATATAAAGCATGCATCTTTATGTGATTTATAGTCTACACATATGTTTATTGTTGCAGTGATCCCTAACCTTGGAAGTTTGCTCTTTTATTATTCTATTTTTGTTATTTTAAAGCTTTTGCGCAGCCACATGACACCAACCACCGTCCCCTCTCCATCCCTCGACATTGACCAGTGTCAGTCGATATCGACAGCAACCGACCGCCACCTTTTCCCACTACTCCTAAACCCCAAAACCAACTAAACCTAGAACCGCTGACTTCTCTCCTGAGGACGAACCTGACTCCCCTATATTATAGTGGGGGTCTTGACTATAAATTTATTTGGTCGAGAAACCCTCTCGTCACCTCACGCTTGCCGTGAAACTGAAAATGCGCAAGTACAAAACCATACCAACATACAACAAATACAAAGTGGAAACGATACGTACACAAAACAAGACGTTACTGTCGACCAAACCTTGGCCCGTCGACCTTAGTAATCCTATCCACAATTCCACAAAAACGTATACCACACACATTAAGCTACTAACTACGCAATGACAATACTCAATGGAATGCTAGTCCATTACAGAACCCCCATTGCTATCACCATTCTTTCACACACCATTACACACTGGGAACTTTTTGCTACTGTCACCTCTTATACCTTATTGATATCATAAATCTTGGACCTATCGTTTTGTTAGTCAAACGATTGTTGTCAGCTAAGGATGGTTTTCTGGTGTTTGTATGCTCATTTTTCTGGATGTGCACCACTTTGAAGATGACAGAGGCTTATATGATGAATGTATTTGTTGAGCTGCTTTGATTATAATTAATCAAATGCTTGGTTTGAGCTACTGATCAATCAATGTGGAGAGGAGAAGGTGAAGAGAAATTAATATCAAGAACAAAGTTATCACCTAAAAGTTAGCTTCGACCTTATGTACCAATTCATTCGCACATAACCCCCATCACCCCCTCGGCCAAACTGGATCATTGAAATTGACCCAACAGCACACCTTGGCTCCACCGTTAATAGGCTCTGCAAGCCTAAAGGTGTTCAACAGCCGAGTTAGGGTTCGACATATCCCCAATTTTGGGGAGGTCACCGCTCCTACAGTCCCAAATCGTTTACACCGTAAACCCTAACTTTTCAAATTGCATGAACACCATGGCAGATAGCGAAATCAACAACTAGATTAACATCAAGCTCCTAAGGACGAACGCCAATTGCACTTTCAAACATGACAAATGAATTGCAAACTATGGAACAAGGACTCACCAGTGCAGCGGGTATGAAGAAGACAACCTCCTGCTCGCAGATCGGACTCAGCTCCTCCGCACGCGTCTCGTTGGAGGTTTCTGGACTTGTTGACGGTGATAACGAGTGCCCAGGCTTCAGAGGACGCAGTCGGAAAGTTGATTTTGGGATGAACCCCCCTTCTACAATTTTAACGAACCACCAACAGCACACCGGCGTCTTGAGTACGGGTTCATTTCAACCATTCCCAGGGGTAATGTCGGTGGGGGCTTTTTTGACTTTTTCTTTCTTTTTAATACACCCCCATCTCCTACCAACCAAACACCTTTTCGAGATTATTTACAAAAAAAATCTCCATCTCCAACATCTCGTTAATCTCCTAAAATAATCTCCATCTCATAACATCTCCCAACATCTTCAATAATCTCCAAAACACCATCTAGCGTCAAACACAGCCCTAGTATGTCATATATTCACAAGCAGGTAATCTCTTTCGAATCTGAGTAAGCCCATAAAGGAACTTACCTAAATAAGCCGAACAGTAGAGAACAAGGCAGAAGCAGAGTCCAAGCAATGAATCACCAATAGCAAGCAATGTCCAACATATCACAATCACCTAATAACATACATATATGCATAAGTCTATCTACTTCACACAAGGCGCCCCTAACTATCATACATAGCTTCTCATATCTTATCTCAGATTATTCCGTCTTATCTCATCACAATTCTTATATCATTCCATGTTCATCTCATCTCATCATTTCCAAAAAAATATCTCAAAGAAATCAACTTAGAAATCAAACAATCCTTTTAAAATCGTTTATCCAAATCCAGACATTAAACACTTGGGCCTTAAAACCAATTTCCCAAAATCATATTATAGAAATCATTCCGGCATGTTTCTTATTTCAAAAACATTATATAAATAAATTCCAATATTAAATCATCAAAATAAACCAATGTTCACAAATCATATTTATAAATCAAAACCAACAATTCACTTTTAAAATTCCTAACTCGCATATTCAAATCCTCATAAAATGCATCATATATAAATAATCCAATTAATACTATTTTAAAACAATTAAACAATATATAACGATGAAATTCCAGAATTTATAATTATAACCAATTCCCAAAATAATAATAATATTCAAATAATTTAACACTTACTATCCATATAATCTCAAAATAATAACCATAAATATATTTATAACCCAATATCAAATAGTATTACATTTGAAGCCTTTTAATATATAAATATTAATAATTTCAGAACATATAATATATATATTCATTTTCCCAAAATCAGGATAATATAAACATATAACATATATATATATAAATAACATAACATATAATATATTTAACCATATATATAACACAATATATAAAACACATAACCATATCTTAAACAACCCAAAAGAAAACAACCCAACCCAAGCCCAAAACAGATCCGCCAGCCCGCAACCAAACCCACATGCCCAATGTATCTGAAAGAAGGAGGGACCCGGATGTAATGTGCTTGACCCGGAAGGAAAACGATATAACCCGAAGCAAATCCGGGTTAGGCCCAACCCGTAGCCCATCCCAACACAAGGAAAGAGGAGAGAGGAACGCTCACCTTCAACCTCCGGATCAGACGCGGCGACGGAGAACGGAGAGGAAGGAGAGGGCTCGAGCAATCGGGGCTGCTCGGAGTGGCTTCCTCAAGCTCGCCGGAGGAGGTCTAGGAAGGTGGAACGGGATTAAAGGTCCGCCTTTATGGCTATTTCGAGCGACAAGAGATGAGGACATCCCGACCGGATTTGAGAAAAACAGAGGAAACGGGGGAAGAGGGACGGCTCTGGGATTTGACGTCGATCGGCTCGGGCGTCTGGCTACTGCTGCTACAACATCGGAGGGAGGCGGGGTGCTTGACGTTTCCTTCAAAGAACAGAGGAGGTGACGGAGGGAAAACTTGTCGTTGATCCGTCAAAATAAAACTCAAACCTATAACTGGTATAGTAATAAGTAAAAGGTCGATCCACAGGGAAATTTGTTATTCAAATGTTATTTAAGTGCCAATTAAAGTAACCAAATGGGGGGTTTTAAGAGTGTAAAAGATTCGCCTTTAATTAAAGCGGATTGAAGAAAGCAAGAGTAAATGGTTGTGATTCAAACAATTAAGAGAAGCAGTTCTACCTACAATTTTCCACTTTATTTGGTTGAAGCGATCATTGTAACTTCTTCTCGTCCTATTAAGTTTCCTATGAATGCCCTTGTCCCGACCTAATATAGTTACTAGTCTAATCAGTCCTAGCAACCCTTATCAATCGAACAGTCCCTAAAGAAGGATTTAACCCAATTGATAGCTTAAAGTTCAGAGATTAGCCAAGGTATTTGCAGTACCTAAAGAGGGATTTAACAACACATTCAACTTCCTACCTATCCAATTAGTTCAATCAGCCCTAAATGGACAAGTTTGCTACATAGGTTAAGGTTCACAATCAGGAATCTACAAAACCCTAGCAATTGAATTGATCTAACTAGTTGGCCAGACAAGATAGAACAAAACAATAATCAACAAGCGCAAAGAAGTTGAAGCATTCAAATATAGGAAACAAGGAACGAGAATTAGAAACTCACAATCAATCCAAATAAAGCGTCAAACTGTAGGCAGAACAGATGAGTTTAGTTCCTCATGGAAGACATCGCTCAATCTCTAAATTGTTTGATGAACGTCGAATGAAAAATGAAAAGTGCCTCAAAACTAAATAACTCTCGGCCTTTTAAAAGTCTAAACCGAACCTAAAATGAAAATAACAAATACTAGGGTTTCACAAATCGAAATGCGGCAGATGACCAATGCGGCGGCCGCAGCATAGGTGTCGCGGCCGCTGCACGCGGGCTCTTCACTCCTCGCTGCATCTCTCCTTGCGGCGGCCGCCGCATGTATGCTGCGGCCGCAGCATATGTCCCGCTGCATCATCCCGCTGCCAGAAGCTTAAGGCAGCTCCAATTCTTGCTCTTATTTCTTCAAGTCTCCAATATCATGCATCCCCATAGTGTTCGAATCTAATCTGTAAAAATACTCACAAATTCACGCAAAATCTGAACTCTTCCAAAATAATCGTCAGATGCACTTTAACTCTAATTGATTAATTAAATGCAACCTAACTAGCCTAAAAATGTCTATAATGCCTATCTAGGATATGCATTATCAAATTCCCCCACACTTAGCCTTTGCTTGTCCTCAAGCAATGATAGAGTGAACATAAATCAATGCATCGCACAGGAAATCCCTTCAAGTCTCAACCTCATCAAAAAGCAACATTATAGCAAGTGTAACCACAAACCAAGCAAACAAACGTCATAGCATGTATACAAGTGATCAAAGCTTATAAGTAGAAATCATCCAACCTCACCAGAAATATGTGTTTCACTCATGCTCTCATGTGTTTAGGCTTTAAAATACAACTCTCAACTCAATCCAAAATGCACTAAGCTCATAGATATTGACCTCAATATTACCAAATTTTCACCGAATTGCCATTACTTGCGTGACTCAATAAAGAAAAAGAATAATCAAAATGAGACTCTTTTTTTTCTTTTTTTTTTCTTCTTTTTTTTCTTCTTTTTTTTTCTTTTTTTTCCTTTTTATTTGTTTTGGTGCTTTCCTTACGCGAGTCGCAAAAATGGGTGTCATGAATGGCCCCGGTCTATCAACACCTCAACTTCCTAAAATGAAGTCCACTTGAACATCTTTTGACACGAGTTGCAAACATGGGTGTCATGAATGAACCCGGTTACTCAATGCTTAAGCTTCCTTTCTTAGTAGGTAGTTTTCAACAATGTTTTGCGCGAATCATACACATGGGTGTCATGCAGAGACCCGGTTACTAAGTGTATCAACCATTGCCACCTTATTGCCCTAAATATGCACAAACTAGAACAAAAAGACTCAAGATATAAACATACTCCGTAAGCAACAACTATGTGATACTGAAGTCAATGCCAAGAGGTAGCAACACAAGGAAAGTAAATCACACAATTGAGCAAAAGAACTATAAACGATTCCAAATAAGGCTAACATTCTCACAAGGGTCATGTTCATAGGATTTCAATCATACTTTAGCTCAATCATACATGCTCAATTATATTTGCAAGGTCATGCTTCATACAAAATAAAGAATATAGACAAGGCCAAAACATCCAGAACTCCATGGGATTTATATGATCATGCTGAAATTTAAATTAGAACAAACTAAGCCAGATGGGTAGTTGAATAACACATATGGATGCAATGCATGAATTTTTTTTTCAATGCATAAGTAAACAGGAAATGTAAATATGAAATGATTCAAAAATAAAATGTGTGCAGAAATTTAAAAATGATCTAACTAAATGCACTATATAAACTAAACTCACCTATATACGCTAAATTTTCTTCCCCCACACTTAAATCTTTCATTGTCCTCAATGAAATATCAAAGACAACAAAACTAAATCAAATAAACGCGAGGTGAGGGTAAAGAAAACTAACTGCTCACTGAGGCGGTGGCGGCTGGTAGGGTGGAAACTAGGGCCACCCCAAGCTATAGTAGTACTCCTGCTGCCTCCTCATGTCCTCTATAGAAGAGGCCATATCACGAACATTGCGACCCAAGTCACTGAGCTCATACTGAAAGGAGTCCTGGCGGATCGAAAGCTGGTGCATCTGTGCAAACATGTCCTCACGCCAAGTGGACTCATCATAAGAAGAACTAGGCCCAGCAGAAGGGCCTGCAGCAAACTGCGCACCACCCCCATGAGAGTCAGGCATAGGGTGATCATGTGCATCCGCCTGCTCCTCCTCCTCCTCATCAGCATCATCATCATCATCTGCATCAGCCAACAGGTAAAAAGCATCATCAGTAGGGCCATAAGGAAGGGCCCTAGGTAGCATCAGTCTATGGACTCCCCCTAGTCCTGCCTTCCATACAAAACCACTCGCCTCTGAGCCCTCAAGCAAATAGGCCCTCCGCAGCTGGTCCTCCGTGTAAGTGAACCCACCAAACATAGGGACCCCGCTCTGAGTGTGATCAATGAAACGTCGGGCGATCAGACTAATCATGCCTCCTAGCCCTACTCTACCTGATGTCTTCCTCTGAATCCGCAGGCAGCTGTCCAGAAAGATCTCAACCCAATCCGGAATGATAGCGGACTGGGGAGAAAAATTCCACTACCAGGGTAAGTCTCCAGCCGGCACCTTATTCACATCGCCATGGGTACTGAAAGCCATTGCCAGGACCTTGTGAACTAACCGCAAACAGGGATGAACGAACTTATAGTTATACTCTCCTCGATGTCCATCAAAAGCGGAGCCCGTCGCTGTATACCAAAATTCGTGGACCTGCTGATCTGGCACGTGAGTAGCCCAATCCTCAGTGGGCTCCTGAGTAATCCCAACAACCGCCCTCAATTGAGCAAAAGTGCAATAATACACTTAGTCTAACAAATGGAACTGAACCCGATCATCAGACACCTCAAGCGTAGCGAGAAACTCCTTGGCCAACTCAGGATAAGTAGGGGCGCTATAATTCAGAAAAGCACCTAGGCCCCCAAGAGTAAGCATCTGCTGGGTAACCTATAACATCCCCAACCTCTGTAATGTAGGAATATCGAAGAACTTCGTTTGCACGAATCTCTTCGAATCAAAACTCTCCCAAATCTTCCTCTGTCCTCTAGATAGGTTTCTCAATTGACGAACCATATTCAATAGATCTCTATCCCGCAATAAGCAACAATCAACAACTCAGCGAAACAAATCAACACAAGGCTCAAATCCAAACGAACCAATCAAACCAACTCAATCCTCCAAACTAACCACAAGTATCAATAGTACAAATCACCCAAAAACCGAGCACCAAGCAACCAATAAACAAAGTGGAGCAACCGGACACAAGCTACAACACAAGAGATAACAAACATGGCGACGGCGGAGGATGCAGCGGCCGCGGCAAGGTGCGGCGGGCGCAGCAGGCGGCGGCGGCCGCAACGTTTGGCGGCGGCCGCAGCAAAGTCAGGGCCGTCTCCTTCAATAGATCAACGGCGCCAAATTTGACGGAGGGAAAACCTGTCGTTGATCCGTCAAAATAAAACTCAAACCTATAACTAGTATAGTAATAAGTAAGAGGTCGATCCACAGGGAAATTTGTTATTCAAATGTGATTTAAGTGCCAATTAAAGTAACCAAATTGGGGGTTTTAAGAGTGTAAAAGTTTCGCCTTTAATTAAAGCGGATTGAAGAAAGCAAGAGTAAATGGTTGTGATTCAAACAATTAAGAGAAGCAGTTCTACCTACAATTTTCCACTTTATTTGGTTGAAGCGATCATTGTAACTTCTTCTCGTCCTATTAAGTTTCCTATGAATGCCCTTGTCCCGACCTAATATAGTTACTAGTCCAATCAGTCCTAGCAACCCTTATCAATCGAATAGTCCCTAAAGAAGGATTTAACCCAATTGGTAGCTTAAAGTTTAGAGATTAGCCAAGGTATTTGTAGTCCCTAAAGAGGGATTTAACAACACATTCAACTTCCTACCTATCCAATTAGTTCAATCAGCTCTAAATGGACAAGTTTGCTACATAGGTTAAGGTTCACAATCAGGAATCTACAAAACCCTAGCAATTGAATTGATCTAACTAGTTGGCCAGACAAGATAGAACAAAACAATAATCAACAAGCGCAAAGAAGTTGAAGCATTCAAATATAGGAAACAAGGAACGAGAATTAGAAACTCACAATCAATCCAAATAAAGCGTCAAACTGTAGGCAGAACAGATGAGTTTAGTTCCTCATGGAAGACATCACTCAATCTCTAAATTGTTTGATGAACGTCGAATGAAAAATGAAAAGTGCCTCAAAACTAAATAACTCTCGGCCTTTTAAAAGTCTAAACCGAACCTAAAATGAAAATAACAAATACTAGGGTTTCACAAATCGAAATGCGGCAGATGACCAATGCGGCGGCCGCAGCATAGGTGTCGCGACCGCTGCACGCGGGCTCTTCACTTCCTGCTGCATCTCTCCTTGCGGCGGCCGCCGCATGTATGCTACGGCTGCAGCATATGTCCCGCTGCATCATCCCGCTGCCAGAAGCTTAAGGCAGCTCCAATTCTTGCTCTTCTTTCTTCAAGTCTCCAATATCATGCATCCCCATAGTGTTCGAATCTAATCTGTAAAAATACTCACAAATTCGCGCAAAATCCGAACTCTTCCAAAATAATCGTCAGATGCACTTTAACTCTAATTGATTAACTAAATGCAACCTAACTAGCCTAAAAATGTCTATAATGCCTATCTAGGATATGCATTATCAGGAGGGTGGGGCTGTGTTGCTCGCGGAAGAAGCAGGGGAGATGGGCACGCCTTACTGACGACGCCGGAAAGAAGGTGGTGCTGGTGGATGTGGTGGCTTGAGCTTCGGCAAGAGAGGAGGAAGAGCAGTGAAAGGGGGTTGCGTGCTGCTCAGTGACAGAGATGGTGGTGAAGCGGCAAAGGTGGTGCCCTGTGGAGGTCAGAAAAGAGGAAAGGGGTGTGGGCTGGTGGTTTGGTCTCTCTGAGTTTTTTTTTCCTGGTGCTTTGTAGACAGTGGAAAGAAGGAGAGAGAGGGTGGGAGTTCTGAGGGGTGGGTGCTTGAGCCAAAAATGGGAAAGGTTGCTGCTATGTGGTGAGTGTGTGAGCAAAAGAAAGGGAAGAAGACAAGAGAGGGAGGGGGACCAGCCGTGAGAGGGAGAGAGAGAGAGAGAGAGAGAGAGAGAGAGAGAGAGAGAAGAAAAGGGGAAATAAAATAATTGAAATTGGTCCCCACGAAAAATTCAAATTATCGGAATGGACTCGAAACCCGCTCGCCCGATCGAATCCCGACTAAGTCAAATTTAATCAAATTTCAATTAAATTTCAGGATTAACGGAATTAAATTAATTTTTCGATAATCGGAGCTTGAATGCGGGATTAAAATCCGATAGAATCTAAATTCTCAAAACGATGTCGGAATGACTTTAAAGTCAAAACTTACGCTCAAGGACGGGTTATTCAAAATTTTCCGAATTTTCAAATCTACTCAAATATAATCAATTACCCTTCCGAAATAAATATATATAATAATAATATGAATATATTCAGCCTTTACATTTATCCACCTCTAAAAACAAGTCTCGTCCCCGAGACTAAAATCATTTTAAAGCAAAGGGGATGAAGTTTGAAATCGGTGAGTCCGAGGACCATGTCCAAGGATCTTGTAATCATCTCGGTTGCGTCTTCCGGGATTCTCACAACATCCTGGTCACGGTCGTGACATCTCCAATTGGTCTTGTCAAGTGTGTAATAAGCGCCCTTATCACATCCTCGCTTCGACCTTTCGGAAATATCACAACTCTAAAAGTATTATAGCGTCCGACTAGGTCTTAGCAAGCAATCTATAAGCACCCCTATAAAATGCTTGTATCCACTTCGTGAGACGTCATAATGTAAATCCAGTTCGTAAAACCTCAAAGCATTTTGTAAATGGAAAGATTGTCATCTAAATCATTGAAACTCTCGACTTCTTTAAAACTCCAAGTTGGCCATTTTCAAAACCGCTCAAAATCTTCAAATTCGACGTTTTAACAAGCAGCTTTACACCAAAACAAGTCAAATCCTCTCAAATCAAGAGTTCGTCAAAATCTTCCGAAAACCAAATCAGCTTCTCACATACCAATCAATCAAATTCAGAAGGTACCTCTAAGGGCTAATCCCAAATTCTCTTCCTAGTTTCCAGAATCATTTTATCATCATCCTCAACTCAATATGCACAAAAATAATCAACTCATCGACTCATAACATCATCAGCCACCTCTCATATGGCAATCCCAACATCAATCATGATTACCCATAAAATAAATCATACCATCCCTTTAGAACATGCCAAAAGCAATAACAAAATCTTAACATCATACCATGAGTCATAAAGTATATCTACCTCATACAGAAGGCATCACAAGTGCATCATCGAATTCTCATAACTTTTCACGCAAGCACACATGTCCAGAGGTCAAAGAGGTTAGGTGTCATGGAGTCAGTACACTACTATAAGTCGAACCTCACGGTCGCATCTCAACATCGCACACTAGTGGAACTAGTCATAACAAGGGATCTCATCTAAAGAACAAATTCACATAGTCATCCTACCCAAATCCTATCCAGCATTATCATAACATAGTATCACATCAATCATTGGTACTTACAAGGGTAGCCATAGCGAAATTTCATCATAAGTCAACGAAACAAAACTACTTATCAACACATCAATCCAAACAAAATCATGCTATTAAGATTAAATCAAAAGGGGAGATCAAGCAGTATATCAACATCAAAGTGTCAACATGCTCTCCAGACATCATCTTAGCTCATCACCATGCCACATAACAATCATTAGTAGTCGTGCACCGTTATCTCATATATATACAATTCATATTCATGCTCCAGGTCATATTCCTCACTTACCTATTCATAATCATGCTTATCAACCATATAGTATAACATCATGCTTTCATGTAGTCAACATATCATCATCTCATGATTCATACAACACATTATAACATGCTTATAAAACAACATAGTAGAATAGCAATGTATCATTATATCATGTTCATAGTTGTCACTACCAATTTTAATTCAGTATTGCATATCAACATGTAATATCATGCCATACAGGTTTATCATGGTCGCTATCTAACATCATGCCAGTTCATAATCACATCATCAAGAAAGTTTTGCACATTATTTCAATTATAATAAAACGCAAACCCCCGCCCGCTCGTCTCCAACTCTCAAGCCAAGACCAAATCTTCATCTAGACTCACCAACTCGGATAAAATCCCCAAAGAAACCCCAACTCAGTTTGACACTCCAGTCTCACCCTTTATTTCACCAAGCACTCTCACTAGCAATCCACCTCTAAGAATCCAACCCTATCTCTGTTTCTCACCCGAGATTCACCTAGAAGCTCATCGGAACCCACCATGCATCACTCCTTATAGTTCTCAAAACTCGCTCAATCTTACTTAAGCAAAACCCCTCTCCGACCACTCTACCAAAGGACCTCACACACATGTTCAAAGAAGAAGCAATCATGGACATTATCACACATAAAGATTACATCATGTCAGCTAGCATTTATATCAATAGCATCATTAGTTCATCATTAAGCATTGCAACTGTAACACAAGTCTCAATTTACCATCATGCTCAACAAGTATTGCAAAACATCATATATGGATATGGTCAATTCAAGCTAGCAAGTTTCATCATAATCTTTGCTAATAACAGTTCAGATTATCAGCATTTGCAGTTCATACGTTCATAGGCAAGGAATTTAAATCATGCTTAACAACTCAGAATAGCATCACATCAAGTCATCATGGCACATTAGGGCTGTCATACATCGAATCATATATATCATCATAAACAACGGATAATCAGGCATTAATCATCACCAAGTCATCACATCAACACGAAACTTTCAACATCAAGTCAGTGCAATATCATCATCAACAATTCGAGTGGAGGACGCTCCCACCTGCAAGTCATATCGTACTCAATAATCGCAATCCTCGAAGCGAGCTTGTTCCGTCGACATTATCGATCCTGAGGCTTGTAGGTTATGGGCCCACGCTTTCGCTGCGCTGCTCTATCGCTATTCGACTTCCCGTTCCCTTTTTCCATGTGGTCGCTCGCCCAATGTAACGCGTAGGAGTCTATGTTACAGGAGATAGGGGAGTGACAAGAGCGGACGACCCAATGTTTCTCTCAGAGACTAAAATGGACCAAAGCTAAAGATGACATGACTAGAGACAAGACTCCGACCCGGGAATAGTAACGATGCCCTTATAAAAGTCTATTAGGTTACAATGGTGACAAACAAGCACGAATTCATCATGGGGCATATCAGTCACATTAATCCACACTAACATGTAACTATCTCAAGGAACAACGACATACATATTCATTCCAAAGACACGGTCGAGTCCTACACTGACGCTCGTGAAACAAGCTAGTAGTCTATGATTCCATGGAAGCAGATATGCCTAGCAACTTCAAGCAAGATAGGCGGAACCAACAATGATCATATATGATTCGAAGTCATGCGGAATTTAGTGAAGATAACGAGCATCATGCATATGAACAATGTAAAAGCATGGTATACACATCAACAAATGAGTCCAAATATATCATGGCAAGGTATGTTGTAACAAACAGGTGAAGCATCATACGAGATCATATAAGGGCAACATAGTAACTATCTCATCTGACGCAATGATCATATATTAGGTCAAGCATGGCACGTAATCTTATGACGAGATACATTTAGAAAGCATGGGTCCTACATGATACTAGTGATACATAATGTGAGACAAGCCTAGTCAAGAGTCATTTAGAGGAGTTCAACATAATATTCACGAAACATGAGGCATCATCAAAAGTAGCAAGAAGGACATCATGGGTGCTAGATTATAATCATGCTAAGAACGGACCATCATAGAGTACATATAGGGTACAATAGTTGTCGCATCATAGAACAAGTACAGCACGTGATCATTTAGCGGGTCATATTAGAAATCATAAGTCTTACAGGATACTAATAGCACACATCGAACATGAGTACAATTAAAGTAATTCAACTAGGTTCATTCCGATATTCATGCGTCATGTATATGCAAAATCGGGATATAGAGTGGTGTGTGATCAAGCGAGGTGTCAAGTCATAGGTTCATACAAGCACGAGAAGCCATCATAGAGTAATAGACATTTTAACCATGTAAGCATGCTAGGTTTGACCATCACGGAAAGCTAGTCAATCATAGAATTCAACATTAAGCTAATCAGGGCGAGTGAAACATGTTAAGAGAACAGAAAGAGGAAAGAGCCACACTATCAGGGACCTAGCTCAAGAGATAATCAACAATAATGTAGGCAAGGCATAAATTCGAACAAGTCACAACCAAGGGGCCTATATGTTACTAATGACTCAACTTAACACAAGACACATACATGCACTTGATTGATTACTCGACATTAAGCAAGACTTCAATTCAATCACCTTCCAATAATATAGAAGCATGGGAAGAAATGTAACGATGTATAATGCAAGTCTAAGTAACGGGCAATGTGACGAGAATATGGGGACATGAGTTCTAATCAACACATAATATGACAAAATATGCACTCATCAAGGCTCAATTATAACACATATTTTGCGTTCAACGCAACTAACACACACAATATTGACTTGCAAAATAATCAACAATAGTTAGTCCGACGAATACAAAATAGATGGGCATGCTATAGATTCTTGTTACAAAAGGAATAATAAGCATCGACACGTCTTCACCTAGCATGCGGAGGAGATCATTTATATGCATTCATACAAGGAAGAGCTTATCACACTATCATGGACCTAATCCAGGAGAACAACAATCATGCAGGTTCATATCATAAGGTTCAAGCTTCCGATCAATCGTACGGTCAATAGGCCAAATAGGCATGCTATAACAACCTACAATCATGATAGAGGCAAGACACAACACGAGACTTAAGCAATGTGACCAGCATGGATACAGGATGTCGAACAACCACGAGCTTATATTAAGGATCATCATCATAGCAGGTACTGAGGATTACGTAGCATAAGAGGAATGTTGACATGAAATTATAACATGTATCCATCAAGTAAGGGACTCACTCTATCATGATACTAGAACTGAACGATCACACTATCATGAACCTATCCACGGAGAGGACATCAATTATGCAACTTCCTAGCATATGACATATACATTCGTGCCCTAGTATGACAATGCAATATACTAAGAAGATCATGTCGGGATGATAGGGCATAACATATGTAACTCGGACTCACACAATGGTCATTATGAACATCAAAGCACATAAGCACAGTTTCACACTAGGGATCAATCTGTAGGTCAAGGAGTAGTGCATATAGAATCACACAATCATGGACAGAGCAATCAAGATAACCCGATAGAGGTCCATAAGGGCAAACATTGGCTCTTCCCAACTAACTCATCACCCATCTTTCCCGTGGGACTCGGATACGACTTTTCGTGACAAGAAAAAACTGATGGATCGTCATAAGAATTGATGAGGACAGCCCCGTAAACATCCCACTCTTTAACTCAGAATTACATCAAAGACCGTCTTTCAATACTCTCTCGGACAACCCTTATATTCAATCATGATTCTAGACACAATGTGTTTACCGACCCAATTCCCCGTGGAAGACACTGACATCCGCAAGGAGACTCGATAGAACCGTCAAGGGGCTAACATAGTGGAAGGGGCTGTTTCACACAAGCTGGGCTTGACCATATAAGAAGAAGAGTACTCCCGCTATCCCGTTCATACAGATCGTCCAATACTCGTTAAATAGTTAGGACATACAAATCAATCTTTAGAATATCAAGCACTCAACATAGAATCAGTCAATGACAATTACAATGATCTCCTTGGAGTCTTCCCGACCCATCTGTAAAGAACAAGCTAGTATTTCGCCTACCCATTCCCCACATCATCCAATAGGGATGGTCTAGCGCCTTTTCTACCCACTCGATCCCTTATTAGTTGGTTCTCCTCTTTTATCATAAGCCAAGTTCATATTTAGTCCAATTGAGTTAGGCATATTAAGTTCATTTTGCCCCTTTAAAACGCTTTCAAATCTTTTGAAATTCATGGGCGGTTTTCCAAAACATACACTCGACCCTTGCGTACCCGAATTGCACAACCTGGCTCTGATACCAACTTTGTAACGACCCGGATATAAATATCCGAGATACGTTTCGAAGGTTGGATACCTTCGTTCGGATGTTGCAATTCAGGTACGGGTCGAGGTTTCAAACCTCTAATGATCAATCAGTATTCAAAACGGGGATTTCGAACCCCAATCAATCGAAGTTACGGAAATTCAATTTAAATGAAAGTAAAGCGGAAGTAAGGGTTAGATACAAATGCCACAGCAGAGCCGGGTCAAAACCATAGTATAAATTATAAGGTAATATAGCCAAATTAGCGGGGTTAGACGGATTTTTTGCAATCGCCCGGGGGATTTTCCCACGCCATAGAGACAGGGAGCAATCATAGCTAAAATTAATTGGTGCGAGCGGGATCAGACCACGACCCCAACACACCCTGTCCCGCAAGCAAATATACACATACGCTAATATAAAGATGATGCAAATACGGAAATTAAATCACACTAACATGATCCTAATTTACAATATGCGGAAAAGAACTATAAAGGGCCCAAGACAATGCCAAGTGGCATATCCCTCTCCTACCTCTGCACCCCTTCCCGTTAGTGTAGAGACTGGCCAGTTCGGTGCTATAGCATAGCAATTTCCTCGTGGTGGTGCACTCACCACGGTATCATCATATCATATCATATCTCATCATCATATCATATCTCATCATCATTTCATATATCATCATCATATCATATATCATGCTCATGCCCGATGGTGCTGGGCTAATCATATCATATCATATCATCTCATCTCTTGCCCGATGGTCCTGGGCTATCATATCATGCTCATATCGACTCGATAGACTCAGGGCACCCGATGGGGCTGGGCTACCCTATGTCCCTAGCAAAGACTCTAGGACTGTCACATATAACGGCCATTCTGTTTACATACGCATAAAGAAATAGAATGCTCAATCACAAGTGCAATCCTAGCATGATACTACATGGCATGCTTTAATGCTTATTCAACACCTAGTATGTCATATATTCCCAAGCAGGTAATCTCTTTCGAATCTGAGTAAGCCCATAAAGGAACTTACCTGAATAAGCCGAACAGCAGAGAACAAGGCAGAAGCAGAGTCCAAGCAATGAATCACCAATAGCAAGCAATGTCCAACATATCACAATCACCTAATAACATACATATATGCATAAGTCTATCTACTTCACACAAGGCGCCCCTAACTATCATACATAGCTTCTCATATCTTATCTCAGATTATTCCGTCTTATCTCATCACAATTCTTATATCATTCCATGTTCATCTCATCTCAACATTTCCAAAACAATATCTCAAAGAACTCAACTTAGAAATCAAACAATCCTTTTAAAATCGTTTATCCAAATCCCGACATTAAACACTTGGGCCTTAAAACCAATTTCCCAAAATCATATTATAGAAGTCATTCCGGCATGTTTCTTATTTCAAAAACATTATATAAATAAATTCCAATATTAAATCATCAAAATAAACCAATGTTCACAAATCATATTTATAAATCAAAACCAACAATTCACTTTTAAAATTCCTAACTCGCATATTCAAATCCTCATAAAATGCATCATATATAAATAATCCAATTAATACTATTTTAAAACAATTAAACAATATATAACGATTAAATTCCAGAATTTATAATTATAACCAATTCCCAAAATAATAATAATATTCGAATAATTTAACACTTACTATCCATATAATCTCAAAATAATAACCATAAATATATTTATAACCCAATATCAAATAGTATTACTTTTGAAGCCTTTTAATATATAAATATTAATAATTTCAGAACATATAATATATATATTCATTTTCCCAAAATCAGGATAATAGAAACATATAACATATATATATAAATAACATAACATATAATATATTTAACCATATATATAACACAATATATAAAACACATAAGCATATCTTAAACAACCCAAAAGAAAACAACCCAACCCAAGCCCAAAACCGATCCGCCAGCCCGCAACCAAACCCAAACCCACATGCCCAATGTATCTGAAAGAAGGAGGGACCCGGATGTAATGTGCTTGACCCGGAAGGAAAACGATATAACTCGAAGCAAATCCGGGTTAGGCCCAACCCGTAGCCCATCCCAACACAAGGAAAGAGGAGAGAGGAACGCTCACCTTCAACCTCTGGATCAGACGCGGCGACGGAGAACAGAGAGGAAGGAGAGGGCTCGGGCAATCGGGGCTGCTCGGAGTGGCTTCCTCAAGCTCGCTGGAGGAGGTCTAGGAAGGTCGAACGGGATTAAAGGTCCGCCTTTATGGCTATTTCGAGCGACAAGAGATGAGGACATACCGACCGGATTTGAGAAAAACAGAGGAAACGGGGGAAGAGGGACGGCTCCGGGATTGGACGTCGACCGTCTCGGGCGTCTAGCTACTGCTACTACAACATCGGAGGGAGGCGGGGTGCTTGACGTTTCCTTCAAAGAACAGAGGAGGGTGGGGCTGTGTTGCTCGCGGAAGAAGCAGGGGAGATGGGCACGCCTTACTTACGACGTCGGAAAGAAGGTGGTGCTGGTGGATGTGGTGGCTTGAGCTTCGGCAGGAGAGGAGGAAGAGCAGTGAAAGGGGGCTGCGTGCTGCTCAGTGACAGAGATGGTGGTGAAGCGGCGAAGGTGGTGCCCTGTGGAGGTCAGAAAAGAGGAAAGGGGTGTGGGCTGGTGGTTTGGTCTCTCTGAGTTTTTTTTTTCCTGGTGCTTTGCAGACAGTGGAAAGAAGGAGAGAGAGGGTGGGAGTTCTGAGGGGTGGGTGCTTGAGCCAAAAATGGGAAAGGTTGCTGCTAGGTGGTGAGTGTGTGAGCAGAAGAAAGGGAAGAAGAGAAGAGAGGGAGGGGGACCAACCGTGAGAGGGAGAGAGAGAGAAGAAAAGGGGAAATAAAATAATTGAAATTGGTCCCCACGAAAAATTCAAATTATCGGAATGGACTCGAAGCCCGCTCTCCCGATCGAATCCCGACTAAGTCAAATTTAATCAAATTTCAATTAAATTTCAGGATTAACGGAATTAAATTAATTTTTCGATAATCGGAGCTTGAATGCGGGATTAAAATCCGATAGAATCTAAATTCTCAAAACGATGCCGGAATGACATTAAAGTCAAAACTTACGCTCAAGGACGGGTTATTCAAAATTTTTCGAATTTTCAAATCTACTCAAATATAATCAATTACCCTTCCGAAATAAATATATATAATAATAATATGAATATATTCAGTCTTTACACTAGATTGATGATTGATGCCCAGTACTGTTAGATCAAGCTTAATCATCATCAATTCATCAATTTGTAGTGATAAATCCGCTTCTATTCATTAATGTGGTTTTGGTCTTTTATAGATCTGAGTTCTTTGTCTTTGTCTTTACTATTGCAAATTCATTATCTGTTTTTCACTTTTGGCTCTCTTCACTTGTTAATAGTGCACTAGTTAATTACTTATTTGAAGGTTAGCCTCTCTTATTTACTCCTCATGTTTCCATTGGATTTGAGCATAAATCACTGTAATTGCCTTCTTACTCTGTTCATACACAATTGATTATGAATTGAATGTGTATTGTTTATTATACCATCACTACTACAATTCCGAGCAGAGGAAGCGGTTCATGGCAGCGGTTTGCCGCAGCGGTTTAGAAGTATTTTACGAAGTTGGAATTGGATTAGTTTATGGAGGCGGTTTAGGCAGCGGTTTTAAAAAATTATACCTATAGAGGCGGTCTAAGTATCTTTTGGCAGCGGTTCATTTAAGTGATAATAGCTATGGCGGCGGTTCACAAAACCGCTAAAAAAAATTATTTAAGGCAGCGGTTCAAGGAATTGGCGGGTTTAATATATCCAGCCCGCTTAATTTTTCCCAAAATTTTGAAGGCCCGCTTAAAAAAATAAAACAGGGAGCTCAAACCCTTCTCAGATCCCCTTCTCGATCGATCGACGCTACCCTCTTCTTCCTCAAACCCACCCGCCTCTTCCCCGTCAAAATGGAGCTCAAGCTCTCAACTATGGCAGCCCGCTCTTCCTCCTCCTTGTTCTCGCTGTCTCGCTGCTCAAACTCCCTCCCTCCATGGTCGTCCTTCTTCCTCGCGCGAGCAGCAGTCCTTACGAGCATCGTGCGCCTCGCCCCAGCAGCTAGCAGCACCCGCAGCAGTCGAGGCTACTCCAGTTGCAGCTCCAAGCAGTTTCACCGGCCACCTTTCTCTCCTCACTCCTCCATTGAAGCCCTTGATGTGAGTTTCTCAAAACCCCCAATTTCTAGGGTTTTCTAATTGGTTAAAGTTGTGAAATTTGGGAATGTCTGCATGAATTTGGGATTTAAAGTTGAGAAATTTCTAGGGTTTTCCTAATTTTTACCCTTCCTATGGATTAGAATTACATATAGTCTTCAACTCCCGCATCCCCTTCGAGCTCTCCAGTGGCGCTGCAATTCGTCGATCCACCATGACACCATCGTCCGGTTTCGCAGCGGCCATAGGAGCACCTTACCTCCGCCAGCAATGAATCCATGTCCATCCTCGCCGTCAACTCCTTTGAACCTCGCTCTTTCGTGGTCGAGGTCAAGCTGGTCGCCAATTTCCGCAAGAACCAAACCTCTTGTTTGTCTGTGTCTGTTCATTTTTTCTAGAGTACAGGTAACACCTTACGTATAACTTTTTTTTTCATTTAAGTGATAATTGCTTTATAAAATTTATTTTTCATTTTCCTTTAGTTGACTGAGAATATAACTATGCTTGCAAAGTTGAAATCATTCTATGGAAAGATAATTTATGTAAGGTGTTGTGTAGTCCCTTTGCTTGCTTAGAATTCTTATTTATCAATCTCTAAATCATCTTTTCTCTATCACTAAAAATACTGAATTCTGATGTTATACTGACTTACATAAATCTAGTTGGATACTGTCTTAAAGCCTACATCTATTTAGCCTAAGGATCTTTGTTGAGTTATTCAATGGCAATTGAGCAATTTTGACTTAGTATTTTTAGTAAGATTGGGTTGATTTTGGCTTACATAAATCTAGTTGGATACTATAATGTCTTAAAGCCTACAGCTATTTAACCTACAGGATGTTTGTGGTGCTGGTGCTGGAGTTGCTAGCTCCTTTCTCGCTTGCCCTACGTAATTGATCAAGTGCAGGTGATTAAATGAACAACGGGTTTTCTAACCTATGCCCTGACCATTCCAATTTAACAATGATTCTCCTAGAAGATTCACACATTTTCACCTTTTTTAAAATAACTTTTTAGGGTGTAAGCATCGTTATTTAGGGAAACAGTTGCCAAATTGAGGTTCTTAACCCATGCCTTAGTTGATTTAGTGTTCTTCCTCTGTGTAGCTGTTTGTGAGTTTAATCCCAGTTGGTCTGTTGTTCTGTTAGAAAGCACATTCTGATACTTGGAAATTTCATGATCATTATGGTTTAACTGTTTTCATTGCAGGCGAGGGGATTGAAAAAGCATATGAAGAGGCTCAATGCCCCAAAGCATTGGAGGCTTGATAAACTTGGTGGTGCTTTTGTAAGTGCTTCATGTTATTTTTTTCTCTAAGTTATGGATTCTATGTAAAGCCTACTACCACTTGACCTTTTAATAATATCTTGACTCTCTTACCATTTCTTTGCAGGCCCCTAAGCCATCATCTGGACCACACAAGTCGAGGGAGTGCTTGCCCTTGATCCTTATCCTAAGGAACAGGTTGAAGTATGCACTTACATACCATAAAGTCCAAATCATCTTGATGCAGAGGCATGTGCTTGTGGACAACAAAGTGATGACTGACAAGACTTACCCAACTGGTTCACGGGTATGCACCGCTTAACTCACTTTTGAGGTTAAATTTCGTCATTGTAGTTTAAATAATTTGGTGATAAATCTGTGGATGGATGTTTTATGCTCTGTAAGTTTATTGGCATTGTGAATATGGTGGTTGATATGTTGTGTTGTAATTTTTCAGTGGAATGTTTCTTTTGTCAATGTGTGCATTAAAGTGTTTGACCAATTGCACTTATTTGGCCAATTGCAACTTCCCTTGCCTTGTTTCAGATTCTTCTCTACCAATCATTCCTTAGAAGAGTAAAAATAGATTCTAGAGTTTACCAATTGTATCTTAGAATCTATCTTGTTCTTGTCCACCATTGAAGTTGGGCTATAAGGATTTCAATCTCTTGAGGTGAAATTGTCTCTATCTCTGATTTGTGTTTCAAGGTCATGATTCACTCTTCCTTGATTTTTTCCGCTGTTTATCTGGATTACCTGTTTTCTTCTTCTGGCTACTCTGAATTTGCTGATGTAAGTGGTTAGAGTTGAGTTTCAGCCCCTTTTTGTCCGTTAATTAAGCGACTAGGTATCAGTCATACTAGGTGCAGATAGTTCTTCTCCTATGGTCAGCCCATATACATTCCCATCAATAGTTGAGGTAATATTGGAATTCATTTTCAAGAGTTCTGAATGTTTGTGTAAAAATAAAGAGTACTTTTATGTGAATATGTATAATTTGATTTAATGAGAGCCATAGAATGGTTGAAATGTTTTTGCATGAAGTGTTTCTTCAGTTAGGCAGCCTTACCTGATTTCCGGTCTTCCATCATGTGAAGATGTATAATTTGATTTAATTTAGGAACTCTCATCCCCGGTCCAAAGGCAAAGTTGAACTTATTTATGAATAAAATACATAGCATATGAACATTGCTAGCTTTTTTTTTAAATTGTAGATTACTGGACTTGCTTTCTCATCTAGAGATGCCAATTACGTGTACATTTAGGGTCTAGATTATTCAGGGTCTCTTTTTTGTCTCTTGATACCAGGTTTGTCCCTAAATCATTTCTACTTTTCTGTTATGACTTATGGACCTTTTATATTTGATATGTCTAGGTTAAACTGTCAAAATCAGGCCAGCCTTTCAATTTTACCCTCATTGCTAGACGTTCAAGTCATTATGCTGGCACCAGGTATGAATTTTAGCTTCTTGGGTGATTGAAAAAGGGTCGTGCTGCCAATGATATTTGAAACGTGGTGTCAATAAGAAGGGTCGTGCTGCCAATGATATTGAGACAGAGCAGATTGTATGTAGAGATCTCTAGTGAATGCACTTCTGGCATTACTGCTGTTGTGCAGAACCGGGGATCAATACCCCTTTTCTGGTCCCAAGAGACCTCCTGATTGAATACTAAGCCTGACATCATATGTATGTTATCCCTTCTTTCTGTGCACATTTTGTTTCAGATCTCCAGTAAATGCAGGTTTTTTTGTCATTTTAATCTTTGAATTTAAGTGGATGATACATTCTTGTCCATTAGTAAGTTTAAGTTCCTATTAAGATGCCTGTTATTTTTTCTTGGATTTGATTATTTATTGTTTTCGACATAAATTAAATGACATGCATATATTTGGCTCTAAAATTATATGTACATTAAAACAGGAATGCCTAGTACTATAAGTTACCCTATTAATATGTACATTAAAATATCAATAACTCTATAATTTTTTCTATATTTTTTTAGTAATTAGGAGATATTAACAATGAATATAAACTAGATTTCATACGTTTTTTTTGCTTGCTTCGTCATGTTTTTGTTTTTTTTATGCAGACATTTTCTAGCAGGAGTCTCTGTGCTACGGCACTATCGGACTACATTTTTGAATGATTTGATAAGACTGATGGAAGATGGAATGAGGTTAGAGGTGTTTATCCTCCTAATTACTTATTTATTTGGTTATGTCTGTCTTTTGCTGTTTCGTTAAAAGATTGAGGTACAAGCATGCAATGGATAAAATGTTTTATTGGGGAAGTTCCTTTGAGGTGGAGTCTTGGACTGAAAAGTTTAGGTTAGCTGATGTCATCTGATCAGCATAGTTTCAATCATTGAGCCATCTACCTTTTGAAAGGTGTATTTTCGTGATTTATGTTGAGTTAGACTATGGTTTGTTTGCAGCTCATTTCTAAATTTGCTTCAAATGGTTGTGGTAAGTAGGTTAAGAGAAGATTGGAACTATTGGTTTTAGATTTTATTGAATTATCTCTCCTTGTAAATCAGGACGGTTATATGTACATTTTCTGTTAATTCTTTCTGAATATTGGCATGACTAATTTTTATCTTTTGGATGTCTATTTATTAAAAAAAAATGTAGTGGTAATCACAATCACCATGGCTCTACTTTTCTGGGTTATTAGTGGGCTCTTCCTTCTGTGCTGGTTTTAGCAATCAAGTAAACAGTGATAGCTTATTTAGGAATGCCTAGTACTGAATTGTTGTTGCTGTTGATGACCATATTGCAGGTCTCTCGATGACATTTTGCTGATCGACGTAGAGGGTCTATATTGCCCATGTTGCTATATTTTTTGCGCGCTTTCCACTTTTTGTGTAGGTTACAAACTATGCCTTTCCACTTTTTGCGCGCATTACACTTTTTATTCTATTTTCGATGTAGTTCACTTGGGTTTAGCCTTTTGTTAATATATACTACCTAACTCTTAGCAAACCCAAATTTTGGACATTCGACCGATAGCTAGATATGTATGTATATTTGTAATGAAACTTTTGTACTTAATGCTATAATGCAATGAAAGTGTAATATTTTGAATTTATATTCTTTTTTTATAGTTAATTTTAAATTTATGATTTCAATATATATATATATATATATATATATATATATATATTTAAAATTATATTAAACAATTGTGCTATGAATAAACTGTAGCCAAATCATTCATTTATAAGCTATACAAAACGGTTGCCATATAACACTAAACGCTGCTACAGAGCAACAAAACTGCTGCCAAAAGCTTAAGATCCGCTACCAAAGTTTTATAACCGCTGCCATAGACCAAGAAAACCGCTTCCATATCCAACCAACCGATGCCATAGGTGTCAATTATCGCCTCTATAAGCTTCATAAAACCGCTGCCTAAGGGTTTTTTTACCCGCTTCCATTGTTCCCACTCAAAAATGTCCCCATAGACTTTGTGGCAGCGGTTCAATGTACCTTTGGCAGCGGTCTATCCGTCTAGCAAGAGCTGCAGCCATAGGCTTCTGAAACCGCTGCCATAGGTCTATGGAAACGGGAGCAGATGGTGCGGTCGGTAAACCACCGCCAAAGGCCTTAGGCAGCGGTTATAGGGCTTTAGGCAGCTGTTTTTTACCGCCACCAAAGGTCGGAAATGTAGTAGTGCATCTATAGGTAACGAAGGAATTGAAAGGGAAAGGGAATTCGGGACTATTAATTCCTTATATCCCATGCTCACTAAAATACATGTCTGGTACACCACACGACATGCTCCACTAGTTATTTTTTTAGGGGAAGCCAATCATTCATTAGTAAAATCATTCAACAATAAAAACTTAAATTCCTCTGGAAATTGGAAACTAAAACAAGCTAGTAACAAAGCTATGTAAAGGTCTACGTGAAGCCAAGAAGTGAGCTGCATAATTAGCCTACCTTCTGATGCAAGACCACTGATGTCGACCCTCCTCGAACGCCCTTAGCAGAGGCGGAGCTGGGGGGGCCTGGGAGGTCACATGCCCCCTCTATCATTTGTTGAACTATCTAGGTGTATTCGCATCATCGATCGCTTCGTTTTGATATATAATAGAAAAAAATTTGCCAAACAGGCACTTTATTTGGACAAATTGGAGAAATGTCCACCTTTTTTACAAATTAGCGAAATGTCCGCTATATATACCCTTTTCCAAATTGTAAAACTGTGCCACAAGCTCTCTCTCGTCCTCGCCCTCTCGCCCTCACCGCCTCACCGGCAATGGTGGATTCAGCAACGATGGTGTCTTCATCCGCGGCTGATGCTTCCTGAGAGAGTTCTTGGTGAAGCAACAAATTGCCCTCCTCTGAGATCCGAGATCTCCTCGGTAGATCCAGATCCGAGATCTCCTCGGGATGATCCTCCAGATATCGCATCTGAATCTCCTCAATTGATCCGCTCAGGCGTCGTAGTGGCGGGAGAGATCGCAGTCGCTGCTCTTGGAGATTCGCCGGCGATGAACCCCCTACCACTTCTCTCATCAAATTGCTTGGCTCTGTGGTGCTTGGATCTGTGTGTCCTTGGATCTCAAAATCGATTGCAAAATCGATCTGTGTGTGCTTGGATCTGTAGTGAGCGAGCGGCGGAGCGAGCGAGCGAGAGGCCGGACCTGGTCGACATCTCTGGAGGCGGTGGCGGAGGCGGTGAGCGAGTGAGCGAGCGAGCGAAGGAGCGAGCGAGCGAAGGAGCGAGATCGGAGGCGAAGGCGGCAAGGCGCAGCGGCGAGATCGAGCGAGATAGAAGGAGGTCGGAGCGAGCGAGGCCAGAGCGAGCGAGCGAGGCCGGAGGGAGCGAGCGACGCCGGAGCTCGCCGGAGGCGGAGCCGGATTCAATTCCAGATCGGGGAGGATTACGGAGGAAGGAGAAGAAGATTTTTTGTTAAATTACAAAAATGACCCAATAAATAAGGGAATTATAAAAAATATCTATATTTTATTATAAAAATTACCCTATGAATATGATAAATTAAAAAAACTATCTATGTTTTATTATGTGATCCATAATCTATATTTTTATTTTTATTTTTGCACAACAAAATGTTATATTTGCACAACTTATCGTTATATTTGCACATCGTACTCTTATATTTACACGACAAAATGTAAAAAAAAAAAACTAGATTTGGGTCATATTTGCTCAACTTACGGTTATATTTGCACATCGTACTCTTATATTTGCACGACAAAATATTTAAAAAAAATAGACTTGGGTCATATTTGCACAACTTACGGTTATATTTGCACAACGTACTCTTATATTTGCACGACAAAATGTTAAAAAAAAAAGTAGACTTGGGTCATATTTGCACAACTTACGGTTATATTTGCACAACGTTCTCTTATATTTGCACAACGTACTCTTATATTTGCACGACAAAATGAAAAAAAAAAACTAGACTTGAGTTATATTTGCACAACTTACGTTTATATTTGCACAACGTACTCTTATATTTGCACGACAAAATGTTAAAAAAAATAAAAAATAATAAAAAAAACTAGACTTGGGTCATATTTGCACAACTTACGGTTATATTTGCACAATGTACTCTTATATTTGCACGACAAAATGTTTAAAAAAAAACTAGACTTGGGTCATATTTGCTGAACATACGGTTATTTTTGCACATGCACAACATACTCTTATTTTTGCACGACAAAATGTAAAAAAAAGCTAGCCTTGGGTCTTATTTGCTCAACATACGGCTATATTTGCACATGCACAACATACTCTTATTTTTGCACGACAAAATATTTATAAAAAAAAAACAAAAAAACTAGACTTGGGTCATATTTGCTCAACATACGGTTATTTTTGCACATGCACAACATACTCTTATTTTTGCACGACAAAATGTAAAAAAAATAAATAAAAAAACTAGACTTGGGTCTAATTTGCTCAACATGCGGTTATTTTTGCACATGCTCAACATACTCTTATTTTTGCACGACAAAATTTTTTTTAAAAAAAAAAAGAGTTAGGCTATAGGCAAGATGATAAAATTGCTATTGGCAAGATGTTAAAATTGCTACGGGCAAGATGGACACTCCGCCAATTTGTCCCAAAATGTGGACATTTCACCAATTAGGACAACTTTTTTGGACATTTCACCAATTCCCCCTATATAATACACCTTAATTCGACATTTGAGTAAAAAGTTATGACTGTACTTAAACTTAAAGGTATATTAGTCACTTTAATTTTATTTCAATAGACTATAATGCTTTTATATTTTACTTAAATTAACATTTACATACTATAATTCATCTCGAGAGCTTCGAAATGAGAGATTATACTAATCATTTCAACAATTACATAAGAAGTTACGCAAATTTAAAAATTTTATATCTTGTTATACATTATTATATGTTATGAGTGCAACAAGTTATATATAATAGCTAGGTTGTTATTCGAGCCAAACAAGTCTAGTATTGTTTGATTATATTTAGATCATTTAGAAACAAGTCAAGATCGAGTCGAACATATATTTGAACGTAGTCGAGCTCATACTCGACTTGTTTAGTAAATGAACGAGCTTGAGCTGAGTTTTTTTGTTCCCAAGTATTATGCAACTTTACTTGCTCATGACATAGTAACTTAAAAGAAAATTTGTAAATTTCACAAAACTCGTGCTATTTGAGTTTCAATCGAGTTGAGCTGAACTTTGAATCGAGCATAAAAATGTGATCATAATCAACTCATTTTGTAAATGATGGTCGAGCCGAGATTTTATTGAGCAATACTCAAGCCAAGCTTTAGCTACTTAGCTCATACAACAACCATAATCTTAACTTAATGTTTATTATATTGCGTTTTCTATACTTATTAAGTTAATTTTGTTTTTGGATATTTCATTTATATATTTATATTTCTTTTTTTAGGCGCGAAAAAAATAATATCCTTTTATCATAAATCGATGACATTTTATCTTAAAATAACATCATTTATTATCGTATTGGATATAATTCTTTATGTTAATTTAATCCAAAACTATATCGTACATGTAAAATTGTGCCCCCTCCGAAATTTTTCTGGCTCCGTCACTGATCCTTAGCACAGCCTCCGCATCACCCACCTTCACTTCCGTTGTAGCATGAATCCTCCTAGCTCCCACAAAAGCTGACTTCCCCTTCCCCATCTCTCCCTACCACTCCTGCCCCACACCCGGACTTAGGATCGACCACCGCATCACAATTAATTTTAACAAACCCCTTCATCAACCACCGCATCCGCATGTAAGCTTACTAGAGGATAAGTGTATCATCCTCCCTCCACTGGTTATAAAGTAAAGATAAACTAACAAATGATAATTATTGCAATACCGACTTTAACAGTCACCAATTTTAATAGATGATAAATTATAATTAATGCAATACCAATTTTCAGTAAAACTTCAATTAATTATTATTTTATTACTGTTTATTGTTATTTCTATTTTTAATAAAAAAAATAATGATAAACAATTGAATTTATTTATTTTATAGGATAAAATAAAGTGTTAGAGTTTATTACTCTCTTTGTTTGGAAAATATGTCATTTACTATTTATTCAATTTTTTTTATTAATATTTTAAATCATACTTATTATTTCATTATTTGATTCTTTATTAACGAATGAGTAAGATTTTATAATAAAATGGTATAATGATTAATTTATTATTTGAATTTTAAAATTATACTTTGGATTTGATTTTAGTTTTAAAATTATTTTCATGATAAATTAAACATACTACTATTTCAAAAACATAAAGAAAAAGAATGAATATCGATATACAACATTTTGCGGGGATCTTTTTCAAACTCTCTCCTATGAGAGAAATGGTGAAGCCGACTCCGGTCGCCTAACCCAGGGCTCCGACCTCCTCACCTCGACATACTTCGACTGTCTAAATCCGATTTGGTTACCACTCCGCCTCCTCGCCTACCATCTTCGACTTTGATAGCAGTGGAATCTCTTTTGGATTGAGAATTTTCGGGTTGCTGTGGACTCGATTTCCAACGGTCTCCATCTCTCCTCCCTTGCCTCCTTCCCACTTCTTCTCCCTAGTCTCGAGTTGTAAAATTATTTGGGGCTTTTTGAGTTTAGGGGTTCCAAATCCTCCCTGCTTGGTTTGTTTGCCCTCCCGTCCACCACATATTCTCCGCTGCTCCGTTCTGATGTCGTTGCCGGTGGGGTCCACTGATCTGGTTGCCTTCCATTGATTTCAAACATCCTTTTTCTCCTTCTAGGCTTTATCAACCTTCCCTCCTCGTTTGGTCGCCTAGTTCGTACTAACACGGTTTGTCGTTGTCGCCTTCGTCCGGGGCCGCCGCCGACCTCTTTTTTTTTTTAACCGGAAAAAATTTGGCAATAGGGGGACCCTATATACCAAGAGCATCCAAGCAGATGAGATTACGAAGCATAGAATCGTCAAGTGTCTCTGATCCTGAGAAAGCAAGATCCAAATGCGATAATCTGTCCGCAACCCGGTTTGCTTCCCTGAAGACATGACGAATCTCGATGGATTGAAAGTAACCTAAGGAGACTAGACTGTCCGAGACAATCATTTCAGAGTCTCCCGTAGGCAACCCGTCTTGCCTACTGCTAGGTTCTCCCATGGCGTGCAAGTTTCTTTCCTCTGCCTTGCACGCCAATCCTGTGTAGGCATTGGTGAATAAATTTACGCAGAAGGCACAATTTTTCATCCAAATTAGGAAACTGTAAAGACCGGAAAATTTAAAATATTATTTTCTTAAAATATGAAATTATGTTCGACTTTAAAATTAAGATTCTGGAAATTTTGAAATTTCCCGTCCTCGAGCAACTGAATTTTATTTAATTCTTCATAAACGAATTTCTATATAGTTTTGAATTGGGTTTTAGAAATGGATTTTTATTTTCGCTTTCGAGATCGAGCATTAATAAAATTAAATTAAGATCCGAGTATCGGAAAATTTATTTAATTCCGTTATCTTGAGATTTGTAATTTAAATCTTATTTATATTTGATTTAGTCGGGATTCGATCGGGCGAGCGGATTTCGAGTTTATTCCGCTAATTTAATTTCTTTAGTGGACCAATTTCTTTATTTTCATTTACCTTTTCTTCTCTCTCTCTCTCTCTCTCTGCTGGTCCCCTCCTCTCTTGTCTTCTTCCTCCTTGCACTCCTCCTTCTGAAGCCACTCTCTGCCCTCCTGCCTAACATTTATACATTTCCTCAGATCAGAACCCACCCCATCCCATTTCCATTTTCACACAAACACAAAACCCCAAACAAACCCTTATCCCTTCTCCCCCTTGGTGTTGCCAAGGGCAAGAGCCCCATTTGCCTTCCATTCCAACAGCCACCACCACACCTCCACCTCACCTCCTCAGCCGCCGCCGCCGCTGACCACCATGTGCGCTGCAGCCCGAGCGGCGAGCTTTGTTTTGCCAAAGGGAATCACCCAGAAGCACCCACGACTCCTTCCTCCTCTTCCTTGACGAGCTGCAACAGCCCCGTAGCGCCATCTCCGATGTCCGAGGCCGCCCAGGAACAGCCGACGTCGCCGACGCCGCCACCACGTCCCTCGTCCCCCTGTTTTCCGTCCAAGGGTCCGGTATTCCCTCCTCCTCCTCTTGCTCTAAAATGGTGTAAAGCTTCACCTTTAACCCCATGGCTCCCCTCCTAGGCCGATTCGAGTGTCGACCCATCTCCGGCGAGCCCAAACACCACCTCCCCGAGCTCCGGTTCCAGCAAAACGAAGCCCCTAGGTGAGCTTCTCTCCCTCCCTCTCTTCCTGTGTCCGTATGTGGGTGTGTGTCGGGTGGTCGGAATCGAGTCGGAGTCCGGGCTGGCCTTCTCTTCTCCCTTCGGACGAGCTCAGACGAGCTCCTCTACTTTGCTTGTTCATGCGACAAAATGGGGGGAGGAAGAAGGTTGTGAGTCCCGTTGCCTCCACCTAGGCAGCCACATGGCATGGGGCCCACTCTTTTTTTTTTATTTCGGATTCAAGCTGGGAAAGAAAAGGTTTGGGCCTTTTATTTTGGGCTGAGGATTTGGGTTTGGGTGATGGATCCGGGTCAATTGGGTTCCCTTTCTCTTCTTCCTTGGTCCTGTTTCTTTCTCTCTTTTTGGATCCGGGTTTGGGTTTTCGGGTTGGGCCGGGTTTTGTTTTTGAATGGGCTATATATATATTATGTGTTAAATGTGTGTTATATTATATATTGTATGTGATATTAATTATTATTTCTGATTTTAGAAAAATGTATATATATATATATGTTATGAAATTATCATTATATATATTTTAAAAAGGTTTTAAAAGTGATATTTATTGATATGGAGTTATATATATATTTTTTTAGATTGTTTTGAGCTTATATGGATAGTAAGTGTAAAATATTTGAATATTATTATAGTTTTGGAATTTGGTTATAATTGTACTATTCTGGAAATTAATCTCTATATATTGTTTATTTGTTTTAAAATAATATTAATTGGATTATTTAATTGATGCATTTTATGAGGATTTAAACATGTGAGTTAGGAATTTTAAAGTAAATTGTTGGTTTTGAATTATAAATATGATTTTGAGCATAGGTTATTTTGATGATTTAATATTGGAATTTATTTTTATAATGTTTGAAATAAAATGCCGGAATGATTTCTATAATGTGCTTTGGAGGGAGTTGGTTTTAAAGTTAAATGTTTAATGTCGGAATTTGGCCAAGTATGAGTTGAGACATCATTCTGAATATGAGTTGACTTAATTTGGAAATTATGAGTTTGAAAATATGGTTGGTATGATTTTATCAATGGGTTTAATTGAAGAATGATTTTGGTCGATTTGATCGTATCGGGAGGATTTTGGAAAACGGTTTTACTATCGGTCGGTTTTGAGGATGTTGAGAACTTGGGTTCGTGTGTATGAATGTTGGTCTGGTAGCTTATGGAAATGACTTGATGATAGGTGTGTATTGCTTTTGGATTGCTTTGGACTTGCATTTGGGCCCTTGCTTGTGTTATCTTGCTGTTCTGCATCAACAGGTAAGTATCCTACGGGACTTACTCAGTAACCTGGACCTCCTGCCTGATGTGTCATGTAATGTGTAGTTTTTGTTGCATATTAAAGCATGCCATGTAGTATCATGCTAGGATTGCATTGAACTGAGCATGTGTTTACTTTGTGTGTTTGAAACAGAACGGTCGTTATCTGAGATAGTCCTAGAGTCTTTGCTAGGGTCATAGGGTAGCCCAGCCCCATCGGGTGCCCTGAGTCTATCGAGTCGATATGAGCATGATGATAGCCCAGCACCATCGGGCATGTTTAATTTATATTTAATTTATGTTATGATGATGATACCGTGGGTGAGTGCACCACCACGAGGATATGCTATGCTATAGCAACGAACTGGCCAGTCTCTGCACTAACGGGAAGGGGTGCAGAGGTAGGAGAGGGATATGCCACTTGGCATTGTCTTGGGCCCTTTACAGTTCTTTTCCGCATATTATATATACTAGGGGCATGATAGTGTGATTTAAATCTTGTACCGCATTAGTCATCTTTTATTTAGGCATAGGCATGTTATGTGGCCTCAGCGCGGTCAGAGGACCCGCAGGCGATCACCAGGCCTGACTTTGTGGATAGTGTTAGGTACCGCTCTTGTTGCTCCATGCTTCTATGACGGGGAAACCTTTTGGCGAATCGAAGAATCCGGCTAATATATTCTAACTTGACAAATGGCAATCACCCACTTTGTTTTGGTTTTGACCCGGCTCTGCCGTGGCTTTTGTACCTCACCCGTACTTCCGCTTTATTTTCGTTTAAATTGTATTTTTGAGACTTCGACTTATTAGAGGTTTGAAACCTCGACCCGTACCTGAATTGCAACATCCGAACGAAGGTATCCGACCTTCGAAACGTATCCCGGATATTTATATCCGGGCCGTTACAGAAACCGTCCACGATTTTGGTTTAATTTGCTAACTGTCCACCCAATTAAGTTCCCCCCCCCCCTTCATTACTTGTTCCCCTGTTCATCGTCAGACCCAGGGAGAAGCTCCCTCCTATGGCTTCCTTGATCTCCCGACGTCTCTTGACACCTCTGCCTCCATCGTCTCCTTCGCTCGCGAAAACGACCACTACGACAATCTCGTCATCGATCTGATTTCTGTGGCTCTCGATCTCGCACCAGATCTCATCATCGATCTGATTTCCGTCGGTGGGGTGAACCTCTAGATCTCGCACCAGATCTTTGTGATTTCTCTCCGTTTGAAGGTCGAATCCAAAATCCGGTTGTCATCGATTCAACTGAGCACTCGGCTTCTAATGTTCAGATCTAGAGCTTCAGATTTGGATGCGATTTGTGTGCAATTGCGGGGGCGGATTGAGGTGAGTTTTTAGGGTTTTTAATTTTTTTTAATTGATCTTGGATTTCCTTGCAATTCATGTTCCTTTTGAGATTTGTGTTCTAGTACCTTTACTGTTGTTGATTTCTCCTTTGCTGAAGAAATCTCCCTGGCAGTAGAAATCTCTCTTTATTACTCTCTCCATTTCTCTTCAAAGGGTTATAGTACAACATTGAATTTTAGTTTGAGCCTGAACAACTTTGTATGAAGTTAGTTTGTCACTTGTGAGTGTTAATTTTACCGTTTCATTGCTTTGTCTACTTTTATACGGTTGATTTCTTGATTATGTAGTTCAATGATTTTATATTGAGGGTTTTACAGTACATCTTGGTTGAATCTTCATAGATACTAATTATTGGAATGGAAAAAAAAATATTGTTGTTGATCCTAATCTGCACAAGAAGAGGACAAGCATGCCATACCTTACTCTGTCCCTCTCCTCTCCACTCATTACTTGCTAAATTATATACATTTTTTACACTCCACTCATTACTTGCTAAATTATACGGAGTATACATTTTTTACACCTTTGTTGATCAGTAAATATCTAAAGTTCATTAATACTCCCTCCGTTAATTAAAACTTGACGTTTTTACTATTCATGCACGCTTTTTGAGGTGTTAAAAACTATATAAAATATTAACTTTTTAACATATTTTTTAAATAATTTCACACTTGTTACTATTAATTATGAATTTATAAAAACAAATTTAAAAAATGTTAATATTTCATATAGTTTTTATCATTCTAAAAAAGCGTGCATGAATAGTAAACGACAAGTTTTAATTAACAGATGGAATATCATCATTGCCTGTTTTGACTTATCAATTGGTAAATTTCTTTAATTCACACAAATATTTTATTTTTGAATTGTTATTAAATTGCATAAAATTAATGGATTATCTTGATTTGAGTTGTCTAATGTTTTACATGGTTTGGGTTTGGATATTGGCAATTTCAGCAATTGCTGAAATGCGGACTGTAGTTTAAGCAATTGCTGAAATGCGGACTGTAATTTCAGCATTTTTTTGAATAATCAAATTCAAAAAACCTAATTGTATTATTACTAGTGTATGTATTCAGAGGGAATAAAAAAACATATTTTTAACTTTTTATTAATGGTTCGTGTCGTGTTACACTAATATCCGACACGAAACCGTTTCGTGTTTTCGTGTCGGATACCCGGTACTTATCGTTTCAGCATTTTTTCTGACGCGAAAAACAAAATCATTTCAGCATTTTTTGTTGACGCGAAAAAAAAAATAAATCATTTCAGCACTAAAGCAACTCTGTTGTTGAAGTGCAGACACGAAAAAAAAAAGCCAACTCCGGTTTCCGCAACACGGTTTCAGCAAATCCGGTGTCGAAGTGGTGACGCGAAAAAAAGAAAAAGAAAAAGAAAAAAAAAGCAACTCCGGTTTCAGCAATAAGGTTTCAGCAACTCCGGTGTCGAAGTGGTGACGCGAAAAAAAAAAGAAAAAAAGAAAAAAAACAACTCCGGTTTCAGCAACACGGTTTCAGCAACTCTGATGTCGAAGCACTGACGCGAAAAAATAAAAAACTAATTTCATCAATTGCAACAACAATTTAAGCAACTCCGGTTTCAGCAACCTTGGTTTCAGCAACCCTAGTTTCAGCAACTCCGATTTCAGCAACTTAGGTTTCAGCAACGCGCGAAAGTAAAAAAAACTAATTTCAACAATTTCAGCAACTTCGGTTTAGCAACGCGCGAAAAAAAAACAAAAAAAAACGCTGAAATAGGAGTTGTTGAAACCAAATGCGCTGAAACGGGAGGGGGGCACAGGGGGCATGTGTGGGGGGGCAAAGGGGCAAAGGGGCAAGGGAAGGAAGGTGGACATTTTGCCAATTTGGAAGGAATGGTGGACATTTTCCTAATAAAAGCCCTAATTATGGCCTATTGCTCAATTGACCCGGCATTGGTCGTCCTGCATGCCATGCTTGAGGGAGGAAAGAGAAAAAAAACCTAGATTGTATAATTTGTATATATTATTATTACTATTATTGTTATTATACATAAATAACATAATAATAATAATAATAATAATAATAATAATAATAATAAATCTCAAAATGGGTTGAATAAATAACTTTACAAATCCTGTAATGACTTGTAATCCCGCTCGTTACAACTTGTATTAAATCCCATTAGGACTTGACTAGTCCGTTTTGACCGGTCCTTTGTGGTGCAATTTGCGCGACGGCGTGCGGCTTTGCTTTGGTGTGTCTAAGCGTTCTTATTCTTTGTTGGGGTTCTGGCTGTCGAAATCGGGACTGGTTGGGATCGAGGTGGTGTGTACGGGGCGACTCCATGATCAGTACGGAGCTTCTTGGAGATTCGTTTTCACTGGCCATAGAGATTCCTGATGTATCATTGGCCAATAGTGTTGTTTCATGACGGTTCTTGGCTTCGTCCGTAGTCTACGTCTCCAACGTACTAGATTTAGATTTACCTAGATTCTTCATTTGTTGGGTGCATTTTCACTTGTTTTATTGCACCCTTTATGTTTTGTGTCATACGTTTTGACGGTTTTTCGTCTGTCGACTTGTCAATCATTAAGACTCAGGTATATCAAATCCCGAATTCTTATTCAATATGGCACTAAAAATAGTACAATTTGGCTAATTTAAGTCACGTCAAGTTCTCTTAATTCACCGAAATTTGCGATTTGCAAAAAATATTTTTTTTTTAAATTGACTTGCGATTTGCAAAAAATATCAAATGGTCTTTGAAAAATTGACTAAATATATTCACCCCTCCTCTAAAAAAAAGTCATGGTTCTTAATTGTTGACGGGTTACTTTACTAAAATAAAATAAAAAATAATCGGGTGGTTTTAAAATAGCAAATTTTAAAATCATCTGCATCTATGTTTCTGATATATCGTTTACATTCCTCTTTGTTTCATGTTGTGGAACCCCGCAGGAACACAATCAAAGCCTAATACCGAGCCGATATAGCGAAGTCACGTAGTGATTCACTTTGTACGTAATCGAGAAAGACATTTGACATAAGAAATTCTGTCCGAGCTGAGAATTCCTCATACGTACGTACATGCGTACGTATAACGTCTAAGCCCAATGGCGGAGCTTAGGTTGTTCAGCTTCACGGCGTCAAGGGACTGGCTATACCGTTACCGATTCAGCCTGGCGGGGCTTCGGTCCGTGCAGACGGACCTTGGCGACGGCACCCACATGCACTGTTGGGTCCCAAAGTCACGTGAGCCATCTAAGCGCTCCTTGTTCTTGGTCCATGGATTCGGTGCTAACGCCATGTGGCAGTTCTCCGATATCTTGACCCATTTCACCCCTGCGTTCAACGTCTATGTCCCTGATCTCCTCTTCTTTGGCCGCTCTTACTCTTCCTGCCCCGAACGAACCGATGCCTTCCAAGTACGTACGTACGTACCACTCGATCTACATATATATACGTACATACATGTTTATCGATCTATATCTTTAATTTTGTCCCGAGCATTTACATGCATGCATACATAAAGTACGTCACGCAATTACTAAGTTAAGGTTGGTTTACGACGACATATATATATATATATATATATGTCGTGGTAAACCAACCTTAACTTAGTAATTGCGTGACGTACTTTATGTATGCATGCATGTAAATGCTCGGGACAAAATGTATATATATATATATATATATATATATATATATATATATATATATAATATATATATATATATATATATATATATATATGTATATAAATAAAATGTATAGGCGCGATGCTTGAAGAAGCTAATGAGTAAGCATGGGGTGAAACAAACGAGCATAGTGGGGATAAGCTACGGGGGATTCGTTGGGTACAGCATGGCGGCTCAGTATCCGGAGGTTGTGGAGAAGGCAGTGTTTTGTTGCGCGGGGGTGTGCTTGGAGGAGAAGGATATGAAGGACGGCTTGTTCAAGGTTCAAGACTTGGAGGAGGCTAAATCCATATTGTTGCCACAGACGCCTGACCGCCTTAGGGAGTTGATGAAATCGTCTTTCGTTAAGCCTGCCAAGGGCGTTCCCAATTGGATTCTCATGGACTTCATCAGTGTACGTAATTGCCTACGTACACCAGCCCATATATACTATTCGATCATTCTATGTTCACACATATATATAATCACCACTCTCGATCTTCATTTGTTGTACGTGCGCGCACTCGTGTAGGTAATGTGCAAACAGTATACCGAGGAGAAGAAAGAATTGATCGAATCAATTCTCAGAGATCGACAACTTTCAAGTCTTCCGAAAATCACACAGGTACTACTAAAATTTCAAAGTTATATATAGACATCCCAGACTTGTAAAATGAATTCGAACAAAAATTTTCTTTTTGTAAAACTATTGATCGATCTTTTGTTGAATTTGGTATTGTTTGAAACAGCCGTGCTTAATTATATGGGGAGACCAAGATCAAATATTTCCCTTGGAGTTGGGTCATCGATTACAAAGGTATATATATATCCATTTTTCTAGCATAGATCGATATGCCTTGATATTGTTTTTTAAAAGACATAATATATATCTATATAGACATCGATCATTTCAAATTGCATCGATTATATGTATATGATCGAATTAATTTGAATTGGAATGTAATTAATTAGAATTATATATATATATATATATATATATATATATATATATATATATATATATATATATATATATATATATATATATATATATATATATATATATATATATATATTTGTGGTGGATAGGCATCTGGAGCATAACTCAAAGATGGTAGTCATCAAAGACGCAGGTCACGCCGTCAACTTAGAGAAACCCAAGGACTTTATCAAGCATTTGAAGTCATTTTTAATCAGATCGGAAGATGATGATCCGGATGCATGAAGTCATGCATCTCCTGATTATACCTATTCTCGATCATCTCCATTTCACCGATCAGTAAATGTCTACTGATTCATTGTGTACCAATAGAAGATGTTAATTACAAGGCGTGATCGAGATCATTCTGAATTGAAATATTGAATCATACCTCAATGCAAGTTTTTAACTACTTAAACATCTTTTTGGCACTAATTTACTATTGTGATGATGTTTACCACCGGAAAATTGTTGTGGTGATGTAAATACTTTGTTCAACGTTTCAAAAATGAAAGAGAATACAGAAACTCAACGTTTTGTTGTTGTTGTTGTTGTTGTTGTTGTTGTTTTATGACGCGAGAGCTCAGATATGTGGTTATCGATGAATTCTCACAGTCCAAGCACTAATTTGCAAAGCAGGCTTAACCATGCTTTCAGATTTAGTATTCTGTGTTTTGGTTTAGAATATTTGAATAATTTGGAACAGAACAAGAGCAAGGCATAATCAAAGAATGTGAAAGAAGGGAGAAGAGATCGTGTTTCATATAATTGAAAAAGGTACGTGATTACTATGTTCTCCCCTTTTATACATAGACGTCATATGCTAGGCATGTGATCTTCTAACTGATATAACAACATCAGCTCCAACTCTCTCTTTCCAACCTTCTCTAACAACTAATCTACCCATTCATCACTACCAAAAATGCAGGAAATAGCCACGGACTGGTCACGAATGATCGTGGCTAAACGGTTTAGCGACGGACATAGACATGAATTTTACATTCATCACCATTCGTGGCTATATGCCTCGTCGCTAAAAGTCAATTCCTAACATTCGTGGCTAATAGCCACGTTCTGACATGTCTATGGCTATGTTCGTGGCCGGTTCGGGATCGTGTCATCCGTGGCTGTAGCGACGAAGTTAGCCACGATGTATGTCATGACTGATTTTTTGGCTTTGCACGTGCGGGATGTCTAGTGTCTTTCGTGGCTGATTTTGTTGCAAAGACCGTGGCCATTTAGGTGGCTAAGTTCGTGGCTTTATTGTTGGCTATGGCCGTGGCTATTCCCGTGACGGTATTTGTGGCTAAGTTCGTGACTTTATTGCTGGCTATGCTCGTGGCTATGTCTGTGGCCTTGTTCGTTCTATGAGTGTTTCGAAGTGAATTTTCATGAAAAAAATATATCCAAATGCACTTCGAACTCAAATACACCAAAAGATGATGCATTATACCATAAAAATAATTGGCAGTTAATGGTATATCGACTTCACAAGTAATTAGTCTCGGTATTACAAAATTCGACTATTGTGTACACGTGGTCGATGCATTAATAAAAAGAAATCAAGACTCGTCGACGGCCTCTCACCGGTTCAGCTGTAGATAATGGCGGAGTCGTCCTCAGAAGCTAGTAGTTGATCAAAATTATTCAACTGCAAAAGAGTAAACCGAGGCTAGATGGATGAGTTCAAAAATAACACAAAAAAATATGTATTTTGTGATGTTGGGTATTTCAAAGGCAAGGCCCAATGCATGTATCCAAGAAAAGAAATTCAGCCCATGACATTGCTCAAAATAAATAAAACAATAATTAAAAAATCAGCAATTATAAAAAAGTTAAGGAAGAAAAAAGAGGGGCTGAAATTCAATGGGTAATAGGGTAAGAAATCAGCCCTAATAAGATATGGTATTCTCAGGAAAAAGGATCATCAAAAGGAAGCAGATGTACGTGTGTATTAGAAAAAGGCAAGAGTATCTTCATACTACACAAAAAAGGAAGGAAAGTAGGGATGAGATGCCTATGATTTTCCCCTATAAAAGGGGTCTGGTTTTTTGGGCTGTAAGGGGAGAATGGAGACGGCTGCAAAACAGAAGGCAAAACTTAGAAGAAGAAAAAAACAGCAAAGCCATACTAAAGGCACCAGCAGAAGAAAAGAAGAAGAGAAAACCACCAAGGTAGCTCTCTCTACATTGGTTCCTACGACTCCCAAGACCCCGCCCTTGCAAAGTTGGGGCTTTTGCTTGTGGCCTGGATTTCGGAGTCGTCAAATGGCCCCAAACAAGGTCGAAGTGCTGTCGAATTTGATCCTCGAAACCCCGCCCTTGCAAAGTTGCGGCTTTCGCGTGTGGCCTAGGTTTCGGGATCAACAAATCACCCTAAAAGAGGGTGAAGCGCTGCTCAAAGTTTTCTAAACATGCCAATATGTCCACACACAAATCGCAAGCAATTTCGAACAGGGCTAAAAGACAAAAAGTTACTGCATCCACAAACAAATTTTCAATTATGCACAAAGCACTCTCATCAAATTGGAATCAATTTCCATTCCAAACAAACCAAATAAACTCGTTCCATATTACATTAAGCAAACAGGAGTAATTACGTGATCCTACGGGGAAATAATCAACGGATGGGAACTCAACTCCTGTCCAAATCAATAAAATCATGCAAACACAGTGAAAGAGCAGTAAAGGAAACGGGGTCCTTGAACACACGAAAATTGGGTTGAGAGAAAGCAGAAATATGGCCAAATTTCTAAAAAGATTTGAACCTGCAGAAACCCCAAATTTAAGGGCCCTCTGTTCTTCTTGAAATCGTCCTGAGGATCGTTTCCCTTTAACTGTTTAAGATTAGGGATTCTGCCACCTCTTCTCAAACTTCTCAAGCCCTGGGCTTCCTACTCCCTTAACCGATCGACCCTAACTCGAAAACCCTTAAAAAATCACAATTAAAAAAATCAGAGAAGTGTAAAAATTAAAACTCAATTGAAAGGGGATTCGTATGGGAATCTGAAACTTAGGCCAAGAATTACCTAAAAATCGGATTGGGCACGAAATTTGGGGAGAAAGAAGGTCGGTGACAAGAGGTGGTGCGAGGGCTAGAGGGCCAACGAAATGAAGAAGAAGGTCGTTGATGGTGGTTTGGCCCGACGGCGGTCACACGTGCCCGAAGGAGGAGGTGAGCCCATGAGAGAGAAGAGGTGGTAGAAGGCGGCGCTCCCTCTAGTGATGATCTGTCGGCGTCGTTCTCCAATGGAGGAAGACAAGAGTGGATGTGAGACGGGAGTATGAGAGATCTAAAATTCTGGGGAAAGAGAGATCTGTAATGAAGAAAGAGCGGTGAGAGGGGATGAAAAGAGAAATCTGGAATGAAGAGGAAGACAAGAAGGCGGTGGCCTAAATGAATTAGGGTTGTTCTCAATTTCAAAGTGCGGAAAATTTACCGCTTAAAATTCATTTGGGCGCTAAAAAATATTTCGACACTGGGGACGAATTGTTTTTTATTTTTCATTCACAATTTACATTTAAAAAATAAAACCATCAATACAAATAAAAATATAATAAATTTTAAATAATAAAATAATGGTAAAAATAATAATAGTCATAAAAATATAATATAATAGTTATTATTATTATTAAAAACAAAAAACAAAAATATATATTAAATAATAAAACAACAACAACAACAACAATAATAATGACAATGATTAGCTACTTATATGATTTTATTCCACAATTTATTAAATAATATAAGGTTTTATTAATAAATAATAATAATAATAATATTATTATTATTATTATTATTATTATAGTATTCATATAATAATTTATCAAATAATATAAGGTTTTATTCCACAATCATTAGCTACTTATATGATTTTCCCTGAAAGCACACACTTATAGTATTCTTATAACATTTTATTAGATAATATAAGGTTTTATTCCACAATTAATAGCTACTTATATGATTATTCCTCAAAACACACAATTATAGTATTCTTATAACAACTTATTAGTTAATATATTGATTTATTCAACAATTATTAGTTACTTATATGATTTTTCATCAAAACACACACTTATAATTCTTATAGCATTTTATTAGATAATATAAGGTTTTATTCCACAATCATTAGATACTATATGATTTCCCCCCAAAACACACTTATAGTATTCTTATAACAATTCATTAGTTAATATAAGGTTTTATTCCAAAATCATTAGCTACTTATATGATTTTCCCTCAAAACCCACACTTATAGTATTCTTATAACAATTTATTAGATAATATAAGGTTTTAATCCACAATCATTAGGTACTTATATGATTTTCCCTCGAAACACACACTTATAGTATTCTTATAACAATTTATTAGATAATATAAGGTTTTATTCCACAATCATTTGCTACTTATATGATTTTCCCTCAAAACACACACTTATAGTATTCTCATAACATTTTATTAGATAATATAAGATTTTATTCCACAATCATTAGCTACTTATATGATTTTCCCTCAAAACACACACTTATAGTATTCTAATAAGAATTTATTTTATAATATAAAGTTTTATTCCATAATCATTGGCTACTTATATGATTTTCCTCAAAATAAACTCTCCTAATATTCTTATATGAATTTATTAGTTAATATAAGGTTTTATTCAACGATTATTAGTTACTTATATGATTTTTTTCCTCAAAACACATTTTATTCAACAATATTAGTTTTGTTTATGTTCGAGTATTTCTTTACATATAAAGACATATACAATTAATGGGTCCATTGGAGGAAAATATAGCCATACTTGGCCCATAATAAATTAAAGCCCATTAGAAATTGAAGTGTGTCATTTGAGGTTAACTGTAAATAGCCACGTCATTAGCCACGGATATGACCGTGGCTATTAATTGGGCTCCTTAATACGTCGAGAGCTATTAAGTGGGCTTCCATATTCATTAGGCTTTGACTATCACTAACGGGTTGACCGTTTTTGGGCTTTGACTATCTATGAGATTGAGCTAGACCACCTTTGGACTCTAATATTTTTTTTGGGTGAGATTTTGGGCTTCAAAATTATTATTTGCTTTAATTTGTGTGAAGAATTACCCAAATTCGGATACAACAACGGACAATGGGCATGGCCATATTAGCGTCGAATCCAGCCACAGATATTCCAACAGTGGCTAAATTCGTGGCTATTGGCCACGAAATCAGGTCATGATTGCCAATTGCCACTTCTTCTTAGCCACATGTACAGCCACGATATTTTTTTCGCGGGCTTATTGGCGTCGAAATCAGCCACGTATATTTCAATAGTGGTTAAAGTCGTGGCTAACAGCCATGAATTTAGCTACGACATTCATGATCGTGGCTAATAGTCACAACATTCTGGACACGAATTTATGTCATCACTCCCAACCACGGATTTAGCCACGGAAATTTTCACTCGACGCTTATTTAGCGACGACATGTTAGGTCATGGCTACGTTCGTAGCTATCAGCCACGAATTCGGCCACAACCATATGATGTTGCTAAAAAATTTGTGGCTATTTCCTTTTTTTTGGTAGTGCTTCTTTGTGCATCGAATTGGTTCCGAGTTGAGTATAAAGATTGATGTAAATATATTAATATACTCTCTTCATTGTTTGTATACATTTTATAACGTATCACAACCTCATTTGAACTCATTTCATATTTCTATTTAGGTTGTGGAGGAAACAAGGAATGCAAGAAACAATTCAACTCCAACAAGCTTCTACTTTTATCTTTTTGTTTATAGTGTACTTGTGAGTGTTTAGTTCGAAGTTGTTGTGGACCTTCAACCATTGAACTGTGTTTTGTATTATGTATTTGGTCATCGATCTTATGTTGTATTCGAGTTGCTTGATTTTTGATGGTCTGCTATCCATTAAACTTGTATTAGTTTAACCTTTTTTGCTTGCACACTTATGGTGTAAAAGTTGTAATTTCATTTAAGCTCAGTTCCTAACCGAGCTCGAACGAGTCGAATGAGCCCAGATGACGAGCTTGAACGAGCTCACGCTCATTTGTCTAGCTTGTTCGAGCCGAAAGAAGCAGAGCTCGAGTTTTATCCTAGGCCCGCAAGCCGAGCTTGAGCACCTAAAAAAGCTCGAATAATTTTTGGGCTCGAGCTCGACTCAACTCGTTTTCCGTTCGAGCCAAGCTTGAACATGTCAAGCTCAGCTCATTCGTCTCGTATATCACCCCCAGTTCTACATAACAACCATTGAATCAAACAAATATAAAAGAAATTAAGCAAATGAGACAAATACTCCTTCCGTTCGGCAAAACATGTCACTTTACTATTCACGTACGCTTTTTCAGGGGATAAAAACTATATAAAATATCTATTTTTTTAATATTTTTTAACAATTTCGTAGTTATTATTAATAAGTACAAACTTGTTAAAAAAACTTTTTAAAAAAATAAATATTTTATATAGTTTTTAGTATTCTAAAAAAACGTGCATGAATAGTAAACGACATGTTTTTCCGAACGGAGGGAGTATAAAAGAAACAAAGCAAATGAAAAAAAGAATAAAATACTCACAATTAAGAATAAAAGAGGCCCTCGAAATTGCCCATATTCAAGGATCTTGCAAAGTCAGTTATTATTTCACGTACAATTTCACCATATGGATATTGAAAATACAGGAAATATGTCACCATTTAAAAATGAATATGTATGCATCTAATTAAGAACATGCTATTATTTAAATGTGAATATTTGACAATTTAAATATGAATAAATTGCAACATATTTTGTAATATGGATGCATCTGATAACTCATTTAAAATAGAATACTTTGTACATATTCAAATGAATATTTATCAATTTTAATGCGGATAATTCAATATGTAAATATGAATATTGTTCTAATATAAACATGGAGATTGATCCATTTAAATATTTTTTTGGTAGTGTGATCCATTTAAAAATGAATATAAGAGTATTTAAATATGAATGAATTACCACTTGAATACGAATAAGATATAAAACAATTCATTAATGATATATTAAATACGTATAAATGAGTTGATCAACATTTTAGAATTTCAAAGAGTGAAATTGGTGTATTTAGTATTTATCGTGAATGGTGACTATTCCACCATTTTTTTTATCAGACATTCCACCGTTTTCTTGGATTTGGGGCGGTTAACAGCGGTTAATCCACCGCTCAATGGCATCGTAACGAACGAGATCAACGATCTCTGCTGAAACACAATCAGCAACGAAATGTGAGGCCAGACCCAAATGCGCCAACTGATCAGCCACCTGGTTGCCCTCCCTGAAGATGTGCGTGAACGTCACCCGCTCGAAAGATCGACAAAGACCAAGGGCATCCGAAATCGTCACCTCGATCTCCCACGGGCACTACCAAAGGCCTCGCAAAGAGTTGATGACGGTGAGGCAGTCATCTTCGACCTCCAGCCGAGCGCAACCCTGCTTCGAAGCTTCAAGGAGGCCATCGATAAGACCGTAGCATTCCACCTGCACTGTTGACACCGAATCATGGCTACGAGCACGACAGGAGAGGACCCTTTCCTAACAATCACGGATAACAAAGCCAGAAGCCGCGCGGTCCGCTCCCGTCCGAGCACCATCAAAATTAAGCTTGACAGAATCCTCATCAGACTTTTTCCATTTAACTACTTTCGATTTTTGGGTTCTCTTTTTTTGGGGAGTTGGCCTTAACGTGTCAATGCTATCTTCTTGTTCATCAATATGTGCTCTTCTCCATGTCCTCCTATATTGTTTAATATTTTTTTATCCAATCTTCCATCGTACTAATAACATTGTTGTTAAAAATTATTTTGTTTCTCATTGACCATATACCCCATAGGGCAAAGGCAAGGATCGTTTTTTGTTCCGAAGATAATTGGTGGAATATATCCGAGATTATGTCCTTATATAACTTGTTTCCTTTGTCGGTGTTCCGGATCGTTCATTCAATCTGCCTATCGAATCTCCTAATGAAAGACAAGGAGACTAGACATTCAGAAAAAAGATGAGTGTTATCTTCTTCATGGTGGGAACATAGGGGGCATTCCAGGGGTATATGAATTCCTTTACCTTATAATCTGACTTGTCAGGGTTACATTTAGTAAGTTTTTCCATGGGAAATTTTTAATCTTAGGTGGGCAATCAATATTCCATATCCAGTCTAGTGGGTCAGAGTTGGTCCTTCTGGTACTCGTGACTTGGTCTAAAGCGCCAGCAGTAGAAAATCACCCATTCTTGCTAGGTTTCCAGTATAGTCTATCTTCCATTTCATTGGCGGGGATATAGGTATCTAGAATTTTATCAACAATATATGCCGGTAGGTAGTTATTTAATTTTTCTTTGTTCCAAGTCTTATCTGGTTTCATGAATTGGTCAATGGTCTCCTGTTCGTCAACCTGATCCAAGATGCATTTTTCTCAAAGATTCCCTTCGTTTTGGAGCCATTTATCCTTCCAGAATCTTATGGATTTCCCGTTTCCAACTTCCCAGATAAGTCCGACACAGAATTCCTCTTTGATGTCCATTACTTTCGCCCATTGCCAGAAGGAATTTCTTTTCCGTTGGTAGTTCCAGATACTCGTATTTCTAAGGTATTTATGTTGGATGATTTTAACCCATTCATTTTGTGGCTCCGCAAGGATTTTCCAAAGTAATTTCATTTGTAACGCTTTATTCATATCTTTAGTCTTGTGAAGTCCAAGACCTCCTTCTCTCTTTGATCTGCAAACTTTATCCCACCCAATAAGGGGTTTGTATTGAGGATTTTTGTTCCAAAAGAAGCATATATTAAGGCGGTACAAGTCATTATGAATACTTGCAGAAAGCATGAAATTTTGCATAATGTAGCTTGGTTTCGCTGCTAGGTTTGCATTCACAAGGACTGCACGTCCTTGTTGGGTGAGTTCATTTGCTCTTCATTTTATTAATTGGTTCTTAGTTTTCCTAATGACTTCTTCAAATGTATCTTTATTCACTCTACTGTTGATTATGGGGCATCCTGGATATTTTTCAAGAGCAACCTAGTTTGTTATTTGTAGGCAGGATTGAATTCGTTGTCTTTGTTCGTTTGTAATTCCTTTTGTGGCTTGAAATGCCGATTTTTTTTAAAATTTACTTTTTGGCCTGAGATGTCACAGTAGTCGTCGATTATATTCTTCACTATTCTACATGCTTTCGGGGTTACTTTTGAAAAGATCATGATATCATCAGCAAAAGAGAGGAAAGGAATGAAGGGACCACTCCTCGAGGGTTTGACACTGATAGTGTTCCTTGATTGTTCACTTTGTCATTGTAATTTTCGAGCCAAGATTTATGCGCCTATGATGAAAAGGTAAGGGGAAATAGGATCTCCTTGTCTTAGACCTCGTTGGTGTCGGAAGGTGTCAGTAGGTTCGTCATTTACTAGAATAGAGAAGGTTACAGTTCGGATACATTCTTTAATCCATCCACAAAAATTCTGGCAGAAACCGAACTTAGACATATTGGCAAAGAAAAAATCCCAATTCAGCATGTCGTATGCCTTTTCCATATAATGTTTAATCGCAATCCAACCCTCACGACCCTTTTAGAGCGGAAGGAGTGGAAATTTTCATGTGCAATGAGTACATTGTCTTGAATTGCTCTATAAAATGAAGGCTTCTTGGAGTGGGTGGATCAATTTCCCGATCACGGTTTTAAGTCTTTCCGCGATGATTTTCGCAATCGCCTTATAGAGAGTAGATCAGAGAGACTAATAGGTCTATAATTGTTTGTTGTTCTTGGATTTTCGCATTTAGGGATAAAGGATATAAAAGTTTGGTTGATTTGCTTGAGCATCTTCCCAGAGTGGAAGAACCCTTTAATTGCTTTTATAATTGATGGTCCAACAATATCCCAATATCGTTGGTAGAATTATGCAGTCATACCATCGGGTCCTGGGGATTTATCTTTTCCTATAGAGAGAAGGCCTTTTTTATTTCCTGATTTGTGATTGGTTTTGTGAGGAAATCATTATCTATTCGTTTAAAAGGTGATGGTTGATCCTTTCTTCTTTGAATCGTTTTTCAAAATCATTGCGGATCTCCCTTCTGATGTTTTCTTCTCCGATAATTGTTGTTCCTTCAGTTGTTATAATTTCTCTAATGATTTTCCTATTTCTGCGTCCTGTAGCTACCTTGTGGTGGTATCCTGAGTTTGTATCGGAGAGTTTTAGGTGTTTTGTTTTCACCCTTTGTCGCCAATAAAGGTTATGGTATTGTAGGATTTTTCTTTTTTTTTTGTTAATCAATCGCAATTGTCTATTACTATTGTTACCTTGAGGTGTTGAGATATTCGTTCTTTGTAGATTTGTCAATTTTTCTTCTATATCATTTAGTCGTCAAAAAATATTTCCGAAAGTTGTTTTATTCCACTCTTTTGAGAGTTTTTTTAGATATTGAGTTTTCTTTGTTACTTGGAACATATGGGAGCCTGTGCATGACAGGTTCCACGCTTGAACCACAATATTTCAATAATCCTTTCTTTGAAGCCACATTTTCTCGAATTTAAAAGGTCTAGCTTTCCTTGTGCTAATTGCATTGAGTTCTATAGCGATTGGGAAGTGGTCCGAAGAGGAGAAAGCATAGTTTCTAGTAGCAATATTCGGATACCAATGCAGGATTTGGTCTTGGGCCAAAACCCTATCAAGTTTTTCGTTAATATTATTTATGTCAGATTTATTTTTTCTCCCAGTATAGTCGTTGCCAAGTGCTGGAATATCTAGTAAGTTACACTGATCCTTAAAGTTAAGAATTCTAGTAAATCTGATAGGGTTTGGCAAAGCCCTGCCCAATTTTTCAGTTAGACTTTGAATCTCGTTGAGGTCATAAATAAAGACAACTAGGATATCAATCCTATGAATGTGGTCTGTAATTTTTTGCCAGAATTGTTTTTCTCAGTTTCTTGACCTGGTGCATAAATAAGACAACACGCCATTTTAGATTCCAAATTATCAAAGATGATTGTCGTATATCGATCCTCTTTTTCTAGAATCATACTTTTTCCACAGGCAATCTGGTAATCTTTCCAAAGAACGCAAATACCCCCAGACTTACCATGAGCCGGGGTCCAACAAATCGAGTCGAAACCAGCCTTTTTCCAAACCGCCTTCGGGGGTTGGAATTCCGATTTAGTTTCCAAGAGAGCTATAAGTTGTATATTTTCAATTTTGTTGAATATTTCTATTTCGGTCCATTGATTTTGTTTTCCAGTGCCGCAACAATTCCATGTACAAATTTTCATTCCGAGCTCTCAGTTATTTGTGTTGTCGATTTTATTGTTTTGTTCTCCACGTGTTGTCATCTAGTCCTTGTTTTACCGGTTAATAGATTTCTTTGTTGGCGTTTGATCCGAGAGTTGGGACTTGAAAAGTCCCTAATTTCCATTATTGTCATTGAAGAGATTAGTTGTTCAAACTTGGCAAGCCAAGGTGCAGGCTGAAAAGTTCGTATGGGTTCGACATGGGTGTAGGGCACCTTATAAAGGGTTCCTTCTTGTTGCACAGCGTCGGGGAAAATGGGATCATGATCCAAATGTTTCGCCGTTGAGTACAAATATTTTTGTGTATGAAATAGTAAGGGCAAAGCTCTACCTTCCATTTAAAACTTATAGAGTTTTTCTTTTGTAGTAACTTACCCCGCAAGGACAAAGATAAAAAGCTAAAGACCTCAACATGCGCTGTTGTCTTATTCCCAGAGCCCAGTCTCATCTTTTCTACTATTTTTTCTACGACTCTCAGCTTTATCTACGTTGTTTCAACGCCAGCTATGGCGTCCTTTTCTTTCTCATTTGGTCTGTCTTTTCCATTCTTCTTTTTACACCTACCTAAGCAAGTTGTTGCCAACTCAGTAGGGGATTGTTCAAAAATAGAGAGACTGTCAAGAAAGGATGACAGATCAGATACAAACAACACAGTAAAAAATAAACTGGAAAAAACTTTTTTGATGGCTCCATAGTTCATAATTTTTCTTGAAACAAGAATTAGATCTAAAGTTAGATACCAAATCGTTTGGGGCGGTGCTTGAGGATTCTGATTTTTGTAATTCACGCATTCTTTCTTTTGAAAGTAGTTCATTGTCTTGGAATGGGGACACAAGAAAAATAAGAGTCCCAGCGTTCTCAGTAGGTAAATCAAAGGAAATCGATTCCAGACATATCCAATCCAACAAGAGATACAATTTCATGATTTCCAAACCAAGGTTCTCTAGGGTAATTTCAAAGATTAATAAAAAGAATGGAGATAAGTTCAAGAAACAAGTGAAAATTTTCAAAGAGAAATTTATTTCCCGTTGGCAGAAGCATTTCAAAGGGGTAGGTTTCATTTTCCTTATTTCTATAATCGATGGTGATCTTAGGGAGGTTAGAGCAAGAACAATGGAAAGACTATAGATTTAAAATTTCTCTTATTCAATTTTCGTATTCCTGATCGTTTTGCTTCTTCTAACCAAGGTTGAGTTACATTTAAATGTTTCTTCTTTTCAAATTCAATATCATACATGAAAGTGTTCAGATTTTTAAGCCTGGGCATTAGCTCCATCGTCTTTTGTTGCCGTTTGTTGGTGCTCATTTGCTCTTGATCTTATCTCTTTTCTTTTTCAAAAGGCATCCACCCCAAACATAATAACAAAGTGAACTGCAAGAAGAAGCAATTTATAAGTATCAATTGGGTTATTTGTTGACATATTTTCAGAATTATATCTCTGAGAAAGTGGTTTCCATTGGCTAACTGGGTAATGTCAAAGATGCGGGTATTAGAGCAAGGTCTAAGATACCACCACACATAGGTCATTGGACTAGGATCAAATAGCCTTGTCTGATCACCTTGTTTCGTTTCAATAGGACTCATAGGGTCAATTTTTACCTTTCGGTTCGATTTTCGGTTCTCGGCATATGACAGTTGTAACATAGTTCTCAAATTACAAGAGTAAGCAAATTTGTCCATTTTATCATGAATCATGACAAAAACATAAACAGAGAAGCACTTGTAGCCACTTTCTTTGTGGCAATAACCAATCTCATAAAGGCAAATTTGTGCTCCATTGTGTTTATTTCTTTTGCAATTATTGTATCCATATATTTCTCTTTTCCACTGTATTTGTTTCTTTGGTAGAGGCTTGATCATCAAGACAAGGATATGATCTTTAGTTTCAGTGGTTTCAGTCAACAAGTTGGTCATGGGTTGTTGTTCAATGTTCTTGTTCGTTTCAAAAGAGGGATCATTTATAGGACACGTAATTTGTACAAGAGTATGGGTATCATGCATGATGCCGCAGGACCAACAAGAATTCACACGGAAAAGTCTCAGACATAATCCATAAGCATAGCAGGGTTTCAAAATAGGGATTTTGGGTTCATTCTCACAAATATAAGCTTCATCATTCTCATCTTTGGCATCATTCAGGAGGGCAAGCATAGTCACATGTTTGGAACTATTCCTTCCATTATCAATACAAGAAATCAAGAAGAAACACAGATTCATGGATTGCTGACAGAAGGTGTATATGATTTCATGGTAAAAATGATAATGAGAGCACGGAGAGGACACAAAAATCACACTCATGTTTCGGTTCAAATATTGCAATTTCAACATGTTAAACTCTAAGTAAGAGGTAATCATTCTATTAGATGGTTTTTCGTAGATCTTGTTTTGTAAAGCCATAAATGGGAGGTTTTGTTCGAAGGAGTACCTGTCACTGACGGTTTCATCTACCAGGTTTGGGTAGGTAATGCCACGCCGCTCTAGAACCGAGGACGAGGTAAGACGCGCAAGGAGAGGAATCCACACCACCGGAGCGAGATAGAACCAAACCCCACCCCTCAGCTAACCAAGCCGCCTCCAGCAGACGTCCCTCTTCAAGCCAATTTGAGATTTCGCTCCTCTTTCCTCAATGTCTTCTTCTCTTAGGCTCCAAATCACTTTGAATCTGAAAGGGACTGGGATAAGGGGCCAAGATCTGAAATTGGGGAGCACGGATGTACCTTTTTCAAGCTCTTCAGCTCCTGATTTGAGCTTTTGGTGCTTCCTTAAAGGATTCGGCGGTCGTCATTGGAGACAACCTCTGGTTTCGTGGGCATTCTTTTTTTTTTGGGGGGGGGGGGGGGATATCACTAATAAGCAGATCCATTGCGATTTCTTTTGCTCAGCCTTTGATTTGTGCGACTTCTCCGGACGAGGCTTGAGGCGGCGGTCGGTTTTGGGGTTAGGGTTCTTGGGGGTCTCTCTCTCTCCGTTCTCTGTGTTCGATAATCGCTTCCTTGGTAGTCATTCCACCGTTTTCAAATTTAAGTTGGAGGCAGTTGGTTTAATTTATTTTAAATAAAAGTTAAATATGTTAGTTTTTTTTGGCTTTTTGAATTTTTTTTTTGGTTTTTTCTCCACCATCTATTGTTTCTCATCTAACGGTTTACAACTCTCCCCCCGTTACATGGTAAAAGCCATTTCACCAGAAAGTCGCCCTAGCATATATTACGCACCATTGGCGCAAGAATTGTACTAGTTTAAATTAAAATTGTGTTAATTCTAAAAAAAATTCAATTACTAGTTTAAATTAAAATTATGTTAATTCTAACAAAACATTCAATTTAAGGTTTCTCTATTTTAGAGATGAGTCAAGAGGAAGAAGAAGGAAAGGGTTTCATACTGAGTAGGATGAAGACAAAATATGTGGAATTCAATCTCGGTGAGACAAGTGAAGAGGAATGGGACCCGATGTTGGGTGATGATGTTGTGCAAAAGAATGTTAGTTTCAAGTATTTATGATCTGTGATGCAGAGTGATGGAGGTGTAGATAAGGATATCAAGCATCGGATGCAGGCAGGATGACAAAAGTGGAGGGTTGTAGCAGGAGTTTTGTGTGACAGAAAAGTGTCTAAAGTTTAAGTGCAAATTTTATAGGGTGGTAGTAAGGCCTGCTCTGTTGTATGGGGTAGAGTGTTGGGCAGTAACAAAAGCCCAAAAACGGAGGCTTTAAGTGGCAGAGATGAGGATGATCAGATCGATGTGCGGACATACTAGACGCGATAGGATAAAAATGAGGTCATCCATGAAAATGTTGGAGTGGGGTGTATCAAGGATAAGTTACAAGAGACGAGACTACAATGGTTTGGTCATCGAGGGAAGGAAGACCCTGCATAGAGCGGGATTATATTGGGATTGTTGTTGTTGTTGTTGTTGTCTATTTTAGAGATTAATATAGATATAGATGAGATGTTGGACATAAAAAATTCTTACTTTTTTAAATAAATTTTACAACTTTCTTTATTTTATAAGAGTTATTGGAGTTCTTAAATGAGCCAAATTGTTCGAGTTTGACTTGAAAAAAGTTTGGATTGAATTTATTTGTTTACTTAATAAGTCGAGTATAGGTTATATTTTTGGGCTTTTTGCATAGATAACCCATTTTTTGGGATGGTTTGCATAGATAAACCCCACTTGGGAAAAATAAAAAAGTGGGTTAGGGGTGTACTTTTGCAAATAAAATTTGTGACCTCTTGGGCCGGTTACAGGTTGGAGGGAGGAGGGACCACTTGAGGAGGGAAGGGCTGATGGGTTTTGGCGCCAAAAATTGTGAGGGGATGGGTGATGTGATGTTGGGTTTTCTTTTACCATTTTGTATGATATAAAAAAGGAGGATAGGAAAAGGCTTTCATTTTGCTCTCTTCTCTCACATCTTCAGCAGCATAAACTTACCTAGAGAAAGAGATGGAGAACGTTCCACCATTGAAGACAAGCTGTCGGCTTGCAGTTCCAGTTGCAGAGCACTTGTCGCCTTCAGTCGGTGCTCATGTCAGTGATCAGAATCCCCGTGTCACCTTGATTTCCCAGAAACCTTTCTTCTCAGATGCAATGGGTAAGTATATTTGATGAACTACTCCTCATCTATGGTGAAAAGTAGATACTCATGAACCTTTCTTCTCGTCCCTGGTTTATTTTCAAGTGGAAACGCCTTGGTCTGCGTCACTCTCATCTTTGATGGTTGTTGGGTGTTCGAGGGAGGTGGATGGGTGTTTGCTACTCACTTTCTTCTCCCCCCCCCCCCCCCCCCCTTATAATCTAAGACAAAAGAGATGGAAAAGATGGCCACTATAGAAGACAAGCTCTCGGCCTGAAGTTCCACCATTGAAGACAAAAATAAAAGGGGAGGAGGGGAGAAGCATTTCATTTTCTCCCTTCTCTCACATCTTCAGTTGCAGAAAGAGATGGAGAACGTTCCACCATTGAAGACAAGCTCTCGGCTTGTAGTTCTAGTTGCAGAGCACTTATCGGCTTCAGCCGGTGCCCATGTCAGTGATCAGAATCCCCATGCCACCTTGATTTCCCAGAAACCTTTCTTCTCAGATGCAGGGGGTAAGTGTATTTGACAAAATACTTTTCATCTATGGCAAAAAGTAGATACCAATGAACCTTTCTTCTCATCCCTCATTTCATTTTCAGGTGGAAACGCCTTGGTATGCGTCACTCTCATCTTCAATGGTTGTTGGGTGTTCGAGGGAGGCCGATGGGTGTTTGCGGGTGGGAAGGCGCACAAGAATGTCATGATAAAAAAGGGCATCGACTTCACCTCTTTAAAAAACCCGATCATGGTCAAGCTTTTGGTACTTTGGGGTTACGCACATATGTCAAACTTTAGGTCTTTTGAGGTTACGCACATATGACAAACTTTTACTATTTTGGGAAGCACATATGATAAACTTTATGTATTTAGGGTAAAGCACATATGTCAAACTTTTGGTACTTTGAGGTTACACACATATGTCAAGCTTTTGTGTATGAAAGTTATTTCTGCTATAAATGATACATATCAGCAATTGGAATTATACGTGCCACCTAATATATTTTCTCTTGTCACTATGAACAGTATGACATTATATTTCTTCTGGAAATAATGTTTGTCACCTGTTCATATCGTCGTGTCACCTGAAAATGTAATTTATCGCTTTTTGTGTTTCAATGGAATCACTCCACGTCTAAGCACTTCCATACAAGACCAACCCATGTTCGACTACATGTAATACTGCAAAAAATAATTGTCACCACACATGTTCATGAAAAACTACAGCTATTAACCTATATAACATATGACAAAATTTAGGTAAGGGGTTAAGAACTTGGGAGTACTTTTGGAAATGGGTTAAGTACTTGGGAGTATCATGGGGTCCATGCACATATGACAAAGCTGGGTTTTATTTTGCCATGTCCAACTTTTGTGGTTGCGCAATTCCTTATTCTGTAAAACGTATGTGTCAGCAATATGAAATATGCATGTCACTTGTCTGAATGGTCGTGTCACCTGATGGATTTAACGTGTCAGTTGTTTGATTTTGACGTTTCACATTTCTAAGTGTCTACCAATTTGTTAAGAAAATAACTCATGTCACTTGTTTGAATGGACGTGTCATCTGAATGAATTTACGTGTCATGGTTTGGGTTTTCACTTTAAATTTGTTTTCAAAATGAATCATATCACCTGTTTATAGGATCGTGTCACTTGAAGGATTTAACGTATCACTTATTTGATTTTGACATTTCACATTTCTTAGTGTCTGCCAATTTGTTAAGAAATAACCCCTGTCACCGGTTTGTATAGTCGTGTCACATGAAGGAATTAACGTGTCACAGTTTGAGGTTTCACTTTAAATTTGTTTTCGAAATGAACCATGTCACCTGTTTGTATGGCCGTGTCACTTGAAGGATTTAACGTGTCTGTTTTTCCACCCAAACATTTCAAAACCAAGTATGTTCGTAAAGAAAACCCCCAAATGCATAAGATGTTCATAAAAGACTAACATGTACTCACCAACCAATGTCACGAAATACTACACCTACTAACTAATGGAGATCATAACATCTTACAAGTTTTGAGCAACAAAGTTCAGAAAATACAACCCCAACAAAATTCATAACAATCTAGGGGTATGAAAAGTACGCCTTGATAAAAAGTTGGCGGTGGTTTATTACAGTCTACCATGGAAGATGGCAATAGCAAGCAACTGCATGTACGCCCTGATGGCAACAGAGATCATAACCTCTTCATAAGCTCCGTGTCGTAGTCTGTCATCCACTTCTCCCCATCCCCGCTACACACCCACGATGACAATGTTAGGTGAATCAAATCGTTTGTAGAATAAGTTGGAGACAAATACAGATGCGGGGTACCTTGCCATCCACTCCTTCATAAGCTCCTGGAGCCTTACTAGTCTTCTTGCCTCTCACACCCTCAACTTTTGCAGCCTTAGAGATCTGACAAATGCTTATGAAGTTTAAACTCTCATTCTGAGATTTGGATATCCCATGTCACCCAACTAAGTAAATCATGTCACTTAACTGCAATAACTTTGTCACATCACCTAATACAAATTCATATGATCGACATTCCCAGATTTTTTATCCCGTGTCATCAAACTAAATAAACCCTATCACCCAACATCAATAACCTTGTCACATGAACTAACAACAAACAGATTCATACATGACATTCCCAGATTTTTTTTATCCCGTCTCCCCGCCCTTGTGGTCGTTGTCCTCAGTCTCCCCATCTTTGTTCCTTGCTAAATCGCAGTCACCTCAACATCCATGTCCGGGTCCTCTCCACCCTTCCCCCCATCCTTGACAAGCGCCTCCACATCCTCTTCCTTGCTAACATCTTCGACACCATCCTTTCGACGGACCACAAGAGCTTACCTTGTCACCTTGTCCTTGTAGGGGCTTCTCCCCGGCTTTAGGTGCAATCGTTGTAACCACATCGACATGAACGACCTGAAAAACAAATTCAAACTTTAAAGTGGATCCCCGATTTCCCGTGTCACTCAACAGAAAACACCATGTCACCCAAAAATTAACTTACCTCCTCATTCTTTCATTCCCCCCATCCCCTTCCTTTTCATCGACAAGTTTGGCTTCAAATCCATCTTTCCCAACATCGCCCTCCTTCTCTGCATCAATGTCAAAAGAAGCGCTAGCATCCCTTTCTCTTTCTTCCCCGGCTCTTCCCGTCCCTTTAGCAACCCACAGTCCATTGACGACCTCCTCAACACTTTCATCTGTAGGGATTAGGTTTTTAGCATCACTCATACAGTCATATGGACTAAGGTGAACAAAAGCGTTCAGAAAACAACATCAGTTGACCTGGATATATCAAAACTCATTTATAATTCAGAAACAATCTCAATTAAAACAGAAAACGACATTGTTGTCCAACAACCAATGAAATTTAAATAAAAAAACAAGAGAATGACATCAAAGGGAATATATGGTATTCGTAGGGACTATTCAAATTAATATCAAATTCTAATCTTCGCTTAATTTCAGATTGAAATGATTAGGACAGTATCCTTTAAATATCCACATTTACGTGTCACCTTAAAAATGTCACGTGTCATGAGTCCATTTACCCTTGTCACCTAAGTTATGCAGATTCTGCAGAAAATGAAGATATGCGAATGAATGACGTATTTTCCCATCCAATTCGAAACTCATGTCACCCAATTTCTCTTTCAAACAAACAAAATTCCAAATCAAACACGGTTCAAACCTCAATCGTTCTTCTTCAATCGCCCACCAAAACATCCCCATATCCCAATTTCAACTCCCACCATTGCCACCCTCTTCGGCCTTCCTAAACCCTAACCGTAGATTTCCCTTAACCATACTCGAAAATCATCCTCCTCATCCTTCAATCACACCCACCATTGTCACCCCTCCACAACTCATCACTCAACCCACCATTTCCCTTTAATCCCTAAACTCCATTGCAACTCCTCCACCCACACACCCGACCCCCCACGTTCACACAAAACGGAAAAGAGAAAGAATGATTGTAGGTTGATGGAGAGGGGGCGTACCTTTATAGTCCGGCGGCGGCGTTCTTCGCTTCTCCTTCACACTCCAACAACGGTGGATCTTCTCCGGTCTCCTCCTTTCAAAATTGCTGGTTCGTTCCCCGTTCCTTTTATTTCGTTTGAAATGGAGAGAGAGAACTGAAATGGAGAGAGAATAATGAGAAGCAATTATTGCTTCTGATATTTTTTTCCTTTTTCTTTTTTTTTGGACACTTTTTCCTTCTTTCCTTTCCTTTTCCTTTTTTATTTTTGGTTCCTAAACCTCCTATCCCAGGTTAACCAACCGGGACTTTTTTGCAAATTTTTGGGTTTTTGGTTACCTTTGCCAATTTTAAAGGGAGGGATTTATTTATGCAAAGTTTGCAAAAAAGTGGGTCATTTATGACCATTCTCTCTATATTTTGTCCCCTAAACCTATTTCATTGAAAGTTGTGAAAATTTCTTTCATTCATTTGGACCATTTTGCACGAAACTATTAGGGAAATACTTCCTCCGTTAGAAAATATAAGTCTGTTGCCTTTTTACATGTTTTTTAAGGAGTTAAAAATAGGGTGTTGTTAGATACACCGCAAATGATAGTTAAGGATTTGCACGTCGTAATTAACGTGCATGCACGTCGTTATTAACGTGTAAATGTGGGGGGTGGCATCTAAGTGCACGTCGGCCTGCACGTTGTTTTGGACGTGCAAGGCTGCACGTGACTAATGACGTGCAAATTTGCACGTGGTCAACGACGTGCAAAAGTGCACATGGTCAACGACGTGCAAATGTGCAACTTGTCCGATTGGGTTTAGGGTTAGGGTTTAGGGTTTAGGGTATAGATGTTTATGGCCAAGGTGTTAGGGTTTAAGGTTTATGGTGATGTTTAGGGTTTAGGGAGATGTTAATAGAATGGTCGCGTAATAGAATAAAATTCGATAATTTTAGGAAAGGTTTTCAATCGAATAATATGCGAATAGTATTACAAGACACGGAAAAAAAAGGTTTACATCGATAATTGTAAACGACTCGTGGAATAAACTCTAGACAAAGTGTAAAGGGTGACCGGCATCGACACGTAAGGCTCAGAATCTGTCAAACTGAGCTTGAAAAGGAGCATCCCATCCTTCGACGCTCGGTAGATGATGTTCAACCCATTCTGGTGCAGGCGGCGGAATAGGAGCGTTAGGACGGTAAGGCGGTCGACCTCCTCCCGCATATGTCGAACCCGCTCGAGCTTACCCTCATCGTCCATGCGGGTAGGAGCCTTCGGAGGCTCGAACTCGACGTACCATCGTTGATCCGCAGTCCTAACCGGATCGCTGGACAGAGCCCCACGGAAACGCGGGAAGTATGCCCAGATCCAAGCCTTGACACAAAAAAATAATTTAGTAAGATTGAGACTAAAATAATAATAACCTATAAAACGAAAATCGTGGACTCGTACCTACAGTAAAGACATGCATCCATCTAAACCCTTTGCCTCTACTCGGGTAGCCTCTCCTAGGCCCCTATACAGACAGGCAAGGGCACCTGCTCCCCATGCGATGTCGGCCGCTCGGGGGACGTCCCAAACGAGGCCGAGTATCCGGAATCCGACCCGGCTCTACGACTTGTCAACGAACAAAGTCACGGTGAGAGCGATGGATAGGTACGCCAGGGCCAAATCTCGCTGTCGATCGAGGTCATCTCCTGGCAGCCCACCTCCCACATATCCCCCGTCCATCGGACCGTGTCGCTCGATCCATCGATCCGTAAGCAGCCCAACGGGGTAGCCTCCAGCTCGTCTATACGCCCTCAGCGTCTCGGCAGGCAGCTGGTAGTACTCGGCGATCGTGGGGATCAGCTCCACATCGGCTAAGGCTGACAAGCAAGCCTGTCCGTCAATCCGCATCCCTAGCAAGCAGGCTACATCGTGCAGCGTGATGGTCATCTCTCCTCATGGGAAATGGAAGGAGCTGGTCTCCGGATGCCAGTGCTCCACGAATGCTGTGACCAGCTGCGCGTCCACACCCTCCCAATGCAGAGACCAAAGTTGCGGGATGCCGGTGGGAATGAGCTCCTGCCACCAGGTCATTAGGCCCTCGTACACATACGGGTCAAAAGCCTCCAGATGACTCGCCCGATGGTGGATCTTCAGCAGCGGAAGATCCACAGTCCCATCCCTCCAAACCCTATACGCTCGGTGGTGCCTGTAAGAAACAAGCAGAGTGCCCGGAGGCAAATCGTATGCCTCCTGCGCAGCGGGTCCAACGGGCTGCGCAGGGATGGGTGCATCACCCGCACCACGTACCTCCTCCTACCCCTCCTGCCTATCCTCCTGCTGCCCCTCCTGCCTCTCCTGCCTCTCCTCCTGTTGCCCCTCCTACCTCTCCTCATGCTGCCCCTCCTGCCTCTCCTCTATCACGTCGGGGATCGTATCATCCGCAGAACCCAACGATATCGGCGCCGGTGTGCCGGAGGTCGAAGCCTCATGGATGGCGGAAGTAGAAGCGTGATGGATGGTAAAAGTCGAATCCTCAGGGACGGCGGAAGTAGAAGCTTCATGGATGGCGGGAGGCACCTGCTTCGCCTGTCTATCCGCACGGAAATCAGTGATGAACTCCCCGAGGACATCCTGAGATGGCATCCGCAGCTAGACCTGGCAATTCGGGTCATCCGGTCGGGTTCGGGTCGATCGCATTCGGGTCGGGTCACTGATGAGTCGGGTCAACTCGGTCAAAATTTCTGTTTCGGGCTTGGTCGGGTCGGGTCGGGTCGGATTCGGTCAAAATAAAATTCAGATTGGTCGGGTTTCGGTCAGAATCGGGTTGGACCCATTCGGGTTTTCGGTCAGAATCGGGTCGGTCTCGTTCGGGTTTCGGGTCGGTACTCGGGTCGGTTCCCGATATATCGACCGATATATCCAATTTGGATATATCGGCCGCCGGCCGATATATCGGAGGATTCGGAGATATTTAGGATATATCGGATCAAAATTTAAACTTTTTTATTTTATCAAGTTTATGGGTAATTTTACTATTTAAATATTAATTTTTCATGTTTATTTTTAAATTTTGAAGTATAAATATAATATGACCCCGATAAGCGATATTTAGAAGTTAGAACCTTGCTTTCGGGTAATCAATTTTATTAAATTGAATATGTAATTCATGTTATTTATGGATTTCAAAAAGCATTTTAGTAAAATTAAATATGGTTCAATAAATAATCTACTCATTGGCTCGTAAACTCAATGTTGTTAAACTCTCGATTCGATCCTACGATCTAAAAATGGAAAAATGATCCCGGTCCTTTATTGCGATTATAACGATCCTATAAAATGTCTATTATAAGAAATTTCTAATATTTACCCTTTATCTATATTATATTTAGTTTATTTTTAAAATTTTACATCTTTATGGGTATTTTTTATGATTTAACATAATATTTATCTAATATTAAACATAGTAACTTCATTTAAAAGAGAATTCATCCATAAGGTGGGATCTTACGATCCTACGATTCGATTATACGATCCGATCCTTACACCTTTTTACCGATCCAATTTAGAATCCCAATTTTAATGACATTGGTAAGCTCATTCTATTTATCATTAATTTCATTGAAATTTGGCAATATATTTTTATCAAAATCATACTTGATTCCCTATCTAAAAGATAATTCACGTTATTTGCGTCTTTCAAAAAGTAGTTTTCAAAAGAAATTTCACTACGTATATTATTCAAGTTATAATATCCTCATTGTACTCATCTTTTATTAGTGAGAAATGAGAATTATGAATTCAATTCGATCATTCATCATTAAATGAGTAAACGAGTAATGATTCACATCGATCTATATGAATAGACTATGAGTTAATGACTTTTGGAGTTTTGAGTAATCTAGTAAACCGACTCCTTTGTGAGTTAATCTTAAATACTGATAAAGTAAACAAATTATTGCCTATATGAAAATAAATAAACAAGATTACCTTAATCCTCATATAAAAAAAATTGTAGTATAAATGTATAATAGATATATATATATATATATATATATATATATATATATATATATATATATATATATATATATATATATTCAAGGATATTTGAGTCGAGTTGGGGGTCGGGTCGGTTGGGACTCGGGTCGGTTGGGACTCGGGTCGGGTTGGGACTCGGGTCAGTTGGGAGTCGGGTCGGGTTGGGCGTCGGGTCGGGTTGGAATTCGGATCGGGTCTTATTTGAGTCGGATCTGGGTTGAGTCGGGTTTGTCTGTATTCGGGTCACTTCGGGTTTCGGGTCAAAGTCGGTCGGGTTCGGTTTCGGGTTCGGGTTATGCATAACGCTAAATTTTCGGGTTCGGTCGGGTTTCGGTTCGGGTGAGTCGGTCGGGTTTCTCGGGTCGGGTCAGATTTTGCCAGCTCTATCCGCAGCTGCTGCCCAGACAACGGATCACCAGATGAACGGAAATCAGGCAGACCCTGCCAGAAGTTGTCGTCCTCGTCGTACCGGGGGCCCTCCGAGATCGGCTAGGCGCCCTCTGCAGATAGCAGCAACTCATCTATTGTATGGGTCGACGTCTCCTCCCTAATAACAGGTACCGTCTCCCCCTCACCGCCTCCCTCAACAATATCATCACCCCCACTCTCTATCCTACACTTACTCGCAGCTGCCCGGTCTCCCCCCCCCCCCCGAACAACCCGAAGGGTACCGTCAGTCCTCAAGAGTCTCGTCGCCTGTTATTGGGAAATGTTTAAGATTATGTTACTTCTTGTATGACTTATGCTAATCTACTGTATGAGTCGATTATGCGTGTAATGTTTTTTGTCTTTTAATATGCTTTTAATGTCTTTTAAAGTCTTTTAAAGTCTTTTAATGTCTTTTAATGTCTTTTATTATGCTTTTAATGTCTTTTAATGTATTCTAATATCTTTTAAAGTCTTTTAAAGTTTTTTAATATCTTCTAATGTCTTTTAAAGTCTTTTAATGTTTTCAATGTCTTTTTTATGTTTTTAATGTCTTTTCAATTCTTTTCAATTCTTCTAATGTCTTTTAAAGCCTTTTAAAGTCTTTTAATGCTTTTAATGTCTTTTAATAACATAACAACTAAAAACTATATACTCATAAAACTATAAACATATAATAACATAAAAACTATAAACTAAAAAATATAACATCTATCAACTATATACTACAAACTATGAACATATAATAAAACTATATTATTAAATAAACACTATATTATAAAACTATATTATCAAATAAAAACTATATTATAAAACTAAATTATCAACTATAAACTATATTATAAAACTATATTATCAAATATAAACTATATTATAAAACTATATTATCAAATAAAAACTATATTATAAAACTAAATTATCAACTATAAACTATATTATAAAACTATATTATCAAATATAAACTATATTATAAAACTATATTATTAAATAAAAACTATATTATAAAACTATATTATCAAATATAAACTATATTATAAAACTATATTATTAAATAAAAACTATATTATAAAACTATATTATAAAACTACATTATCAAATAAAAACTTTATTATAAAACTATATAAAATAAAATAAAAACTACATAATAACTCAAATAAAAACAATATAAATTAAAAACTACATAAAATAAAATATTTAAATAACTCAGATACCGGTGGGGTCGGGACGGGCGAAACCTCAATACGCCGCTTCCGCGGCGGTAATAGTGCCCGTGTCGCTACCGCCTCGGGCTCCTCCTCCACCACCTCAACAGTCGCCGCCACCACCGCCGGCGCCACCACCTCCGGCGCCATCACCTCCGACACCACCACCTCCTCCATCACCGGCGCAAGGCCCTCCTGGTCCACACCTCCACCCTCCGCCACCACGGCCGCCCCGACCTCGCTACCCCACACGTCTTCAAGATCCGCCGTCGGGACCACCATCTCCGTCTCCGTCTCCATGTCGATGGCACTCTTCGTCGTCTCTCTCTCCATCTGTCTCTCTCTCTCTCTCTCTCTCGGAAGCTCTCTCTCTCTGGGAATCGCTCTCTTTCTCTCTCGGCGCCGGTGAAGTGGAATGGGAGACGAAGGGCCACGTTTTTTGGCTTTTTTAAAGACGGGCATGCACGTCGTTTTGGACGTGCACATTTTGCACGTCGTTTTCTACGTGCACAGATGCACGTTCTTAACGACGTGCAGACACGGTAAGCAAGACGTGCGGCCTGCACGTATATGTGTTGTGTCCCCATCCAACTTGCACGTTTTTTTGACGTGCATTCACGTTGCTTTTTACGTGCATGCACGTCGTAATTAACGTGGAGATTTGCAGTTTATATAGTTTCCGCGTTTTTAAATAGGGAGTAGTTTTGTGCAAAATGTCCTAAATGAGGGTAGTTTTATGATGGTGTTGCACTGTTGCTAGTTGCTACTTGTCCAGAGGTCTATGTGTAATACGACGCCGTTTGGCCTCTTTTCATCGCATGGGACACGCTACAAAACGGCGTCGTCTCCTGAAACAGGAGAGAAGTTTGACGTTCGAATTTTGGAATCCGGAAAAATAGTAAAACCCCTTCTCTTCTTCTCACTTCTCAGAGCAAACCTTCTTCGCAATTTTCCCGCGCTGAGAACTTCGCGAGGTTAAGATTGATGCCGCCCAAATCCGACAGCACCGAGAGTGAGTTTCTTCGATTCTCTGCGAAAATGTGTAATTTCGAAGTTCAATTTTCACATACCCGTAGTTAATCATCTAAAATTTTCCGTGTTCTTGTGGTTTCTTTGCTGCAAATCTGTACAGGCATCGTGCTCAACTACGTCAACGAGGTAATCTGACATTCTCTTCTGTTTCGCTATGAATCATGAGGATTTTATCTTGAAATTTCCCTGTATTTCATTTTCATTACTTTGTTCGAGCAATCTGCGAGTTAGGGTAGATGTAATATAGCAGATCTCTGATCTGGATTTGCGTTTTAGAACCGATGTTACTGGTTCTGGACCTCAGGTTATATCTCAATATGTACTGTTGTACTCTTGAATTTGTAATTTCTTGCATCAGAAAATTAGATGAGATAGGTTTAGTTTAGGCGAACGAAACTACTTTCTCAGCTAGAGCTGTTCGGTTGGGTTTTATTGTATCAACTTGATACTTATGTGATTAATCTGCCAAACATACCTTAATTTTCTTCAGGTTTTTTTATGGCTTCATCTTCGTCCAATTATCCTTCTTTAGGTATGTTTGATTGTTGTTGAAAATAAGGATGCTAAATGAACCTCAGTCACCTTAGGAGTGGACTTAAACCTACTCCTGCAAGTAAAAAAGATTTGCTTACAGCAAATCAATTTGTTAGTTTCACGATGTTTTCTTTCTTCTGATGCATTTAAAAGTAGTTACAAATGTGATTGTTAAATCTCTACTGCTTGAACTATATGCAGCAAAATAGACCATTGAATACTCAGAATGTTGCTGATGCACTGCAAAAGTTCAACCTCAAAAAGACTGCTGTCCAGAAAGCACTGGATGCACTCACTGATAGTGGAAAAATCTCCTTTAAGGAGTATGGTAAGCAGAAGATCTACATTGCACGGCAGGATCAGTTTGAGATTCCAAGCAGTGAAGAGCTTACTAGAATGAAGGAGGAAAATGCTGCTCTTCAAGAACAGCTGAATGAGAGAAAAAGAGCTGTGAGTGAGGTTGAGGCTGGTAAGTGCCCACCTCAAGACATCCGTCATATAGAATCTGTTGATATTTTCATTAATATCTTTTTTTTTTTGTCAATGTCTGGTGTATTGTTACATTCCAGAAATCAAAAGTCTCCAGTCAAATTTGACTCTAGAGGATATACTGGCCAAGGAGGAAAGACTGAGTACAGAAGTATGCTCCCTGGAGATTTCTTATCATTCTTTGACATACATTATGTTTAAAGTTTCATTCTGTGAGAGTTTCTAACTTGCTAATATGTAAAACAGGCTGAAGAAATGAAGGAGAGGCTTATGAAACTACGGGAGGGAGTTACTCTTGTAAAGCCAGAGGAGCGACAAGCAATACAAGAGTTGTTTTCTCAAGCGGTAAATCATTGGCGAAGAAGGAAACGGATGTTCAAGGATCTATGGGATGCTATAACAGAAAACTCCCCAAAAGATGTCAAAGAGTTCAAGGTACTCTCAAACTGACACTTGCCTTTGGCTTCTAATAAATTTTACTAACGATCTTCAAAACCTACCCATTTACAGGAGGAGCTTGGGATTGAATATGATGAGGATGCTGGTGTTAGTTTGCAATCATTTTCAGAACTCATTCCACAGGGTAAAAAGCGAGGAAGGGGACAATGAGTTTCAAGTGATTCTCTCATGTTCTTTGAAAGGTATTATGTCAGATATGTATGTAAATTCTCCAGGCTTGAGTAACTTTGTTCTTTCTTTTTATATCCTTCAGTGATCCTCATTGTCAGGTTTTGTCAGGCTATGTTCTTCAATCTCTTGCAGTTGCTATAAAATTTAAATATCATGTTTCAGCTCTCGATTTTGTCACAACATTTTACCTACTGACTAGTTTCTTTCTTGTATATTTCTTTTTCTTAGTGCTATAAAATTCAAATCATTTGGTCATATATTTCTTTTTCGTGTGCTATGAATTCAAATGATTTGGTGCTATCTTCTTCCAGAAATTGATGTTGGGTCTACTGTAAAATTTAAAGGTGCAATGGTTCTCACCTACCAGATGAAAAGTTATCTTGCACGAGTCATCTTTTTCATGCTTTAGGTGATCTCAAGCTTATGATAATAGATGCATTTTTTTGGGGAGCCTCAAAATCAAATTGCAATAGAATTTGAAATACGAGTTGCATATCATGCATAACATTCAATATTTTTTTAATAGGGATACTCAGATGCTCTTACAGCAAACATATTTATCTGATATAAACTTGTATATGACACATCCATAAAAGCCAGACTGTTACTCTTAGTCAAACAAAGCATATTGAATAATAATAATACAAGGAGTCATAAAATTGAGCCTGCTGATGGTTTGAAGCACGACGTACCCAAAACTTGAAAGCACAGAAATTGTAGAAATATTCATAGCAATACTCACAGAACGTAAAATAGCTTGCTTTCTTGTTTCATCTCATATTGATGCTATCGTCTGGTCCTGACAGACATTCGTCCCTTTCTGGCATCCGCTCCCTGCACTTTCTGTTTCCATGATCTTTTATCCGAATGCGTAACAGAATTCTTCAACTCCGACTCCTCTTCACCATCCGGAAGGTGAGGAGGATCCTCTTCATGTGATGGGTGGGGCAGGGGTCTTCCTCTCCCTTCCGAGTCTTCTGCTTGAACAGTTGAGTTAATCACACCGTCTTCTAGGACCTCTTCTTTGCGAGAGTTTGTCTTTGCACTGTGCACGTCCAGTTCATGTGTTTCCAGTGACAACACATTGATTTCTCCACTCTTGCGGTCTTCTTTCCTTTGGAGATCTCTGCTGTCATGATCGTCAGTATCCCGAGGTCTATAGCGTGAGAGTTCTACAGCTGCCTTTGCTGCTGCTGCAGCATTTGCAGCTGACTTAAAAGCCTCCTGGGCAGCATCAGCAACATCTTTATACTTCCTCCTGAGGTCTCCCACTGAATCATTTAATTCCTCATCAACGTTATCCAAAATTTGTTGCTCTATCTTGCTCTCCTGCTTGTCAAGATTTTCCTGTTCCACATTCCAGTTCAATTGTTCAAATACTAAGAGAGGTTTTCAGATCATAATTTGTTGGTAAAACACTAAAACTAGTCATAAGTTTGAAATCATACCTCTGTTGCATCCTCCAAGTGGAGATCGATGCTGTTCTCTGTAGCGATCCCCTGCAGTGCCTTCATCCGGGTCTCCAAGCTTGGCTGCCTAGTAGATAGTTTTTGTATCATCTGCACAAAGGAATCCAAAATTATAAATCTTTCCCCAGTCCAATCTCAATCTTCATCAGTAAAGAAACCCTTTAGGAATATGTTTATGGTGCAGACCTTGACATTAACGCCACAGTTACTGCGCAGTTCAATACACCGAGCTACAAATTCTTTGCCAAAACGAGAGGCAAACACCGCACGCATCTCCTGGAGCTCGGGGAATTCCCCAGTCCTGGAAGATGCGAAAATCAGGCTTGAAATCACCTCCTTGAGCTCCTCTGGGCACTCTCTGCATTGAAATCAACAGATGAGTACATCAAGTCTGAATCACAATCTCAATGGCCATGATCATCACAAAAACAATAGGAGACTTGCTAACCTCTCTTCTTTGATGAGGTCCATCCTCTCGATCACAACATTACAGTAGCTCTCAATCATGGCCAACGCGTCCAGCGCATTCTGTTCCTTGATCACGTGCTCCACCTGCACGAAGCAAAGACCATACACATACCATCACTAAGCTATAAAAATAACCAGACTTGCAAGATGAATTTGGAATTTTGGTACAAGACTAACCCTTAGGAGAGCACGTTCGTGTTGGCCAAGGTCGAGGAGGTGAACTACATCGGATCTGGCAAGCATGCAGCGAGCTTGACGCTGGCTCTTCAAGATGGCGAGGCGAGAGAGGGCGAGGTTGACAAGGGGCCTAAGCTTGGAAGGCCTGAAACCTCTCCCTAGCAGTGCATTTAGCTTCTTTCCCATTTTCCTTCTTTTAGCCCCCTCCTTTGCCGGGGCGAAAAACAGTTCTTCCAGAAGAGTTGCTAGATTGTGTAGGTTGTTGATTCACAGAAGACAACAAGGAGGTCGGGCTATGTATCTCCTTTTTGTGAATGACGGAAGAGAAGTTGGTGTGAAAGCTCCATTTTTTTTCCTCAGATGTTATATATGATGCGTGGGAATAGGTTTGGTTTCTTAGGGGCGAAGAGTATGAATAAAAACTCTACACTAAATTACTAAGCGTGTGATTTTGGTGAGCTGGAAAATAGTCGTATACTCCGTATATGAAAAGAGTTATTATTATTATCCTAATTATTATCTATATCTATCTATCTATATATCTATCTATCTATATCTATATTCTATATATCTATCCATATATAAAATACTAAAACAGAGGACAGAAACGGTCTCTGGTGCGATCTCGCGTTCACGGAATTTTCTGGATTAAAGCGGGATTATTTTTGCTTACGTGTCATTTTCTGGATTAAAGTTGTATTATCTTTTCGAGGCACATCAATTAATAAACTAATATAGTTAGGTGAAAAACTTATCTTTTTAGATCAAATAATCTATTCATTTTATTTGTTTTCAATAAACAATAATCAAGTTGAATTTATTTGTTTTGAATAAAAAATTGGTTGGGATAGGTAAATCTTGGATATGGACATGATGTTAATTTTTTTTATGTAGCGTACTTTGTATTTGCAATATATCTTTTGATTTTGATATGAAGTACCGTACATTATATTTTATATGATTTTTTTTCTAATTATTGCTTTTGAATTTGTACTTTGTATTTGCAATATATCTTTTGAAGTGTATATGAAATACCGTAATCAATCTTGGATACATTATATTTTATATGATTTTTTTTTCTAATTATTGCTTTTGAATTTTTATTCAAAAGCCGGAATTTCATAAAATATTTTTAAAAAAAATTTGGGTCGAAAATAATATTTTTATACAATCTACAAAGTATCGGTGAACATTTTGCACATGTAATATTTTAGATTAAATTCAGGTGCAATTCGCATATCTTTTTAAAATGTTAATTAATACAGTAAGTCAATATGATTTTGTCATCTTTGTTAATGGTCTCACTTATTTATATAAATATTCAACATTATATCTTAATTAGTTAGAAAACTTATCTTTTTATATCAAATAATCTATCCAATTTATTTATTTCAATAAATATTAATCATATTGAATTTATTTTTTTCAATAAAAATTGATTGGAATAGATAAAAAAAAACAATGCTAATTGAAGACGTGATAAATAATTTTTTTTGACATGAATCACATGATATATATTGAAGTACTCAATCTCTTTGTTGGAACATATCAGAAGATGTGTACGTGTATAAGCGGATGTACTGCATGCCATTCAAATCTAGGTTAATTAGTTAGAAAACTTATTTTTTAGGTCAAATAATCTATTCAATATTTAGTCAATTATTATACGTTTTAGATCAAGTTAAATATAATATATAAACATGTACCATGCCGTCAAATTTCAGTCAATTATTCTACCTTTTAGATCAAATCGAATATAATATATTTAAATATAAATATTTACCATATTAATTTGATGATATGCTTTGAGAAGAGAATAAATTAATTGTATATCATACTAATAGCTAGGTCATTTATTAAGATACATTTGATGTTAACATATATACATTTAAATAGTTTGATGAAAACATATGCTTCCTCTTTTACATCATCAATATATATATATATATATAATTATATCAAAATAATATATCCGAACCTAATTTCACCATAAAACATCAATAGTTACTCTTTTAATTTTTTTTAAAAGAGTAACTGTAGATTCAATATTAAATAATATCAATTTTTTTAAAGGCAATGAAGTCAAATTTCAACAATTACATATTTTTAAAATAATCTGTAATATAAGGTGAAAGAAAGAAATAAAATTTTGTATTATAAGATCTAAAAAACTAAATAAAATAAAATATTGTAATCACTGATGCGATTCATATACGTGCCATATTTTGAATTCAAAGATATTTAATATAATAAAATTTATTAAAAAATCGCACAACGGGCGAGTAATAAAACTAGTAAAATACTAAAGCAGAGGCCTGAAACGGGTTCTGGTGCGATCTCGCTTCCACGGAATTTTCTGGATTAAAGCGGGATTATTTTTGCTTACGTGGCATTTTCTGGACTAAAGTACTATTATATTTCTGACCCACATCAATTAATAAACGAATATAGTTAGCTAAAAACTTATCTTTTTAGATCAATAATCTATCCAATATAACTTAAATTAGTTGTTATACATATTTATTATTTTCATGCTTTTGTTAATAAACTATATTATTTATTATTTTAAAAGATGAAGAAGGAATATTTGGTGCGTCATTTTACCTTTTAGATCAAATTGAATATAATATATTTATATATGGTTTTATTTTTGTGAGCCACGTCAATTTGATTTTATTTTTTTAAGCCACGTCAATTAATTATCTAATATAATATTTTAATATAATTAATATAATAAAATATAATTTATTAACAAAACGCGCAGCCGCGCGGGTAACGAATACTAGTTATCCTAAACAATATTAAAGCAGAAGTTGCACTAAAAAAAATTTCCTCCTCAAATTTTTAACCACTAATTTTCTGCCATGTGTAAATAATGTGTCATCATAATGTGTCATCTATTATTAGTATCATTTTATGATTTTATCCATTTTTTACATGTACGCATTAGTATACAAGATTATGCACAAAATGATTTTGTCATGAGATTCGCTTTCTATATTTAATTATTGCATATATTTTTCCTTAAATAATTATATTGATTGATATTTATCTATATTGGTGATTCTACTCAATAATTTATTTTTATTTTACATTTGCTAAGTATTAAATTATATGCAAAATCTATCTACCAAATTGGTAGTAATTAGCCATGGTTAATTAAAAAAACTACCTTATCATTTATTATTATTATTATTATTATTATTATTATTATTATTATTATTATTATTATTAATGTTGTTGTTCTTATATATTATAATTTAATTTCCATAATAATAACGTTACATATATTTCAAACTTTTGATTTTCTTCATTTGAATTATTTTACTGGTTGCATGTGTTAATATCCTCAAAATATTAATCTATTAATTTTACTATTATCAGCATCGCAACACTCACCATTGAACTATATATGATGTAATATATTTAACCATTTATTTATTTTTCTTTAATACATTTAAAATACAAATTTTGAAAATTAGATATGTGTATGATATATATTACTTAATTTCCATTTTCTAGAAAAAAATAATCAATTATATATTTTTGGAATGAATGAGTTATATCATTTTTTTTAAAAAAAAAAACATGTAGTTAATCATATGCTGATAATGATATATAGCTAGATAATAAATACACAAAAAAAAACTCATTTTTTTCTCTCTTAGAAGCATAATATTTATTTATTTATTTATTATATGATATTTAATCTAACAAAATGTAAAGACCGGAAAATTTAAAATATTATTTTCTTAAAATATTAAATTATGTTTGACTTTAAAATTAAGATTCTATAAAATTTGAAATTTCCCGTCCTCGAGCAACTGAATTTTATTTAATTTTTCAGGAACGAATTTCTATATAGTTTTGAATTGGGTTTTAGAAATGGATTTTTATTTTCGCTTTCGAGATCGAGCGTTAATAAAATTCATATAAGCTCCAAGTATCGAAAAGTTTATTTAATTCCGTTATCTCGAGATTTGTAATTTAAATCTTATTTATATTTGATTTAGTCGGGATTTGATAGAGTCGGGATTAGCGGGTTTCAAATTTGAATGTCGGGTATATTCTCCTTACATTTTATATTGGGACCACACACATATTCATTTCTTTTTCCTTTTTCTTTCTTTCCTTTTTCTTCTCTCTCTCTTCTCTGCCGCTACTGCCCCAAGCTTGTCCTCTTCCTCATGCCAACAAACACCACCCTTTTACCCCTTTGATGTTCAGAAATCTGTAACCCAACTGTCCTCTCCTCCTCCCCTTATCAATTTCTGAAAACCCACCCATACCCCCTCTCTCTCAGCCCTCCTCTCCCTCTCTCCCATTTTCATTTCAAAACAAAGCTCCATCCCTCTCTCTCTCCCTCCCTTCTTCTCTTCACTGCGGTACCACCCAAACACACACCACACCACCACATCCCCACTCCACCACCACCTCACTCCACCGGCACCACCACCAGAGGCCCCCAGGAGCCGCCGGAGGAGCCCACGGCCGAGCCGACCTCCTTCCCTCCCCATTCCCCTGTTTGGCCGAGAGCAGGGCACCATTTCTCCTCCATCCTTTCTTTCTTCCTTCCTCCAAGGTAGCTGCAAGGGCTACCTCGACGCCGCCTCGGATCCAACAGAAGCCCAGAAACAGTCAGAGGCCATCCCCGGAGCACCCCCGCCGAGCCAACCTCCTTCCTCCCCTGTCTCGGGTTCCAACGGTAAGGCACCTCGGCTCCCCTCCTTTCCTCTCCTTTCACCTTTAAATCAAGGAAAGTTCCTCCCTTGACACCCCCTCCGCCCTCCTAGGTGGATTCCAGTGAGAAGCCACCCTCGACGAGCCCCGAACGCCGCTTCCGAGCTTGTATTCCAGCGACGTGAAGGCCCTCGGTAAGCCTCTTCTCTCTCTCTTCCTTCCTCCTGTGTGTGGGAGTGTCGGAGTGGATGGGTCGGGTGGTCGGAGCCCCGCTCCGCCGCCGCCGAGGGCACCCTTCCCTCCCCCTCCTCTAACCCCGAGCGCAACGACCCCTTTTCTTTTCCCCTCTGGTTCTGTCGACAGAAAGAAGAGGAAGAAGGTGGGATGGGTCCCACCCCTTGCCACGCTGGCGTCCAGTCAGCTGGGACCCTTCTCTTTTTTTTTTACTTGCTGGCTTCGGTGTGGGCTGGTAGTGTGGGATGGATTTGGGCCTTTCCTCCCTTGGGCCGAAATGGGTTATGTTGCTTATGCAACCCGGACCCTTTTTCTTTTTTTCCTTCTTTTCCCTTGCCGGGCATACCCGGACCCGGACCCTATTCTGCTTCCCCTTCACTCCGGTTTGGATCTGGGCTCCTTTGGGTGGGCCGAAGCTTTCGGATCCTTCAGCTGGGCCGACTAAGAATTGGGTTCCTTTGGCTTTGTTTAACTTATATTAAGTGTATATATGTATATATCTATAGTTACATATTTATTCTTTTATTAATTATTGTTATTATTATTATTATTATATGTAGTATCATTATTATTATAAATCTGAGTTTTAAGAAAATAAAGTTGGGAAGTATTATATTATAAAATGAATTTAATATGTTTTAGTTGAGAACCTTAAAAGGATTTACTTATAAAATGGGAGGTATTACTTTAATTAACATTATATTATAAGTAATTGTTTTAAAAGGAGTTTCTATGTTTTGGAAATATTCTTTTGAGAATTTTATTGGAAAGAGATGTGTTAGAAAATTTGATCATAGCAACTTTGACCGGGTTGACCTAGATTTGGGTATTCGGGTAATTTCTCGGAATCTAGTTATTTCTTTTGTGATTAGCTTATGAAAATGACTTGATGATAAGTGTGTATTGCTTTTGGATTGCTTTGGACTTGCATTTGGGCCCTTGCTTGTGTTATCTTGCTGTTTTGCATCAACAGGTAAGTATCCTATGGGACTTACTCAGTAACCTGGACCTCCTGCCTAATGTGTCATGTAATGTGTAGTTTTGTTGCATATTAAAGCATGCCATGTAGTATCATGCTAGGATTGCATTGAATTGAGCATGTGTTTATTTTGTGTGTTTGAAACAGAACGACCGTTATCTGTGATACCCTAGAGTCTTTGCTAGGGTCATAGGGTAGCCTAGCCCCATCGGGTGCCTTGATTCTATCGAGTCGATATGAGCATGACATGATAGCCCAGCACCATCGGGCAAGATATGAGATGATATGATATGATATGATATGATGATACCATGGGTGAGTGCACCACCACGAGGATATTGCTATGCTATAGCACTGAACTGGCCAGTCTCTACACTAACGGGAAGGGGTGCAGAGGTAGGAGAGGGATATGCCACTTGGCATTGTCTTGGGCCCTTTACATTTCTTTTCCGCATATTATATATATACTAGGGGCATGATAGTGTGATTTAAATCTTGTACCGCATTAGTCCTCTTTTATTTAGGCATAGGCATGTTATGTGGCCTCAGCGCGGTCAGAGGACCCGCAGGCGATCATCAGGCCTGACTTCGTGGATAGTGTTAGGTACCGCTCTTGTTGCTCCATGCTTCTGTGACGGGGAAATCTTTTGGCGAATCGAAGAATCCGGCTAATATATTCTAACTTGACAAACGACAATCACCCACTTTTTTTTTGGTTTTGACCCGGCTCTGCCATGGCTTTTGTATCTAAACCGTACTTCCGCTTTATTTTTGTTTAAATTGTATTTCTGAGACTTCGACTGATTAGGGGTTTGAAACCTCGACCCATACCTGAATTGCAACATCCGAACGAAGGTATCCGACCTTCGAAACGTATCCCAGATATTTATATCCGGGCCGTTACACAAAAAATGTTTAATCAATTTTAATATAATTTATACCATATTAGATATATCACGATTAATAACCATTAATTAAAAATGTTTATAATCAATTATGTCACAAGTTAATCAATTCAAGTATATCATCTTTAAAATGTAATATTTTACATCGAACTATAATAATAAGTTTGAGAAAAGTATAAATCAATTTTTAGTCTAGCAGTCTGTTTATTAGAAAATATTATTTTGTACTTAATCTTGATATTGAATTTTTTTTTCCCTCAATTTTGATCTATGTTTTATTTTATTTTTCTATTTATGAAGGTAAGATCCAGGTTCATTATTGCACATAAGATTGTGATTTATATATAGAAATGAAAAATGTAAGAATTAAAGAGATTAAATTATCATGTCGTTAAAATTTGATTTCACTAATTATGAATTGAAACAAATTTGTTGTCTAAAAGGAAAAAAAATCTAAGGATAAAAAAAATATTTGTTGATTTTTCATTTCGGCAAGTTCACTATGATATCAATATTCAATTTTAATTACGGGACCGTCAATTCCCTTTCTATCCTTTGCAGACGATATAATTATTTTCATAAAGGGTTGTCCATCTGCCTGTATTAAAACCCGTTCGATTATAGATGATTATTGTAGGATTTCGGGCCAAAAAGTCAATTATCATAAATCCGCATTTCAAACAACCAAGGGGTTATCTCGTGCTAGAGTTAGGGAAATTGAAGGTTGCCTGAATATTGCTAATGAGTGCCAATTGGAAAAATACTTGGGATGCCCTATTATAAGTGGAAGGGTGAACAAGGGTACATTTGGGGAAATAATTTGTAAATCTAGTGAACAATTAAGTAAATGGCGAGCTAGTTCTCTCTCACAACAAGGCAGAGCAACTTTGATCACATCCAACTTAGCATCTAAACCGTTATATACTATGCAAAGCTTCATGCTACCAGGTTCAATACTTGACAAATTAGATCAAATAAACAGGAATTTCTTTTGAAACAAGGACACCCAACACTCACCCCTGATAGGTTGGAACAAAATATGTAGACCAAAGGAGTGCGGAGGACTTGGCATAAGAAAAGCTAAGGATATGAATGAAGCCCTACAGATGAAATTATTATGGAAAATTCTGGCGGAACCTGAAAACATATGGGTTAGGGTAATACAATATAAATATATCAAAAACATGCATCTACTAAACTATAAACGTTCTAGCGGAACCTCCTGGCAACGGGCAAAACTATCCGCCCTCCTACATCAGTTTAAGAAAGGTATATTTTGGTCTGTTGGCGATGGGAGAACAATCAGTTTCTGGAAAGACAACTGGATCTCAAACGCCCCACTGTTGGATAAGGTCGACTGTCCGTTGAATTTCAACTTAGAGGAGAAAGTGTGTGAATACATTTGCAATGGGAAATGGCAGCAAGACAAGCTAGCCGCGATCCTACCTCAAACAATCGTACAAGACATAATGGATATACCCTTTCCAATGAACAAGCTCATGGATAGACTATACTGTGGCCAGATAAAAAAGGATGGTTTAATACTTCTAGTGCAGTCAAGCTCCTTACATCGCATGTCAACACTATACCGTATGATCATGGCTGGATTTGGAAAACTCATATCTCACCAAAAATCCAAAATTTCCTATGGAAATTAAGTCACCATGGATTACCGACAACTTCAAGACTAGCACAGAGGGGAGTTCATGTCCCTAAACAGTGTACTCTATGTTCCTCTCCAATGGAAGATGAGGTTCATCTCTTTTTAGAATGTTCACATCATATTAATCTCTGCAATTTAAAGAGTGATCTGCAAAGTCAAATAACGAACCTCATATCATTATCTCGAGATATTCAACCCATTATGCATCTATTAGGAAATACATTAACAGGTCAACAAAAAGCTCATGTAGCACTTGTATGGTGGACAATTTGGAATATTAGAAACCAAGTCATTTTCCAGGATGCAAAACCCCCGACACTTATGGAGACTCATAAGAGAATACGAGCAAATATTGACAACTGGAATAGAGCCTCAAAGTTCAACCCATATAGTTTTGACGATGAGTTTCACTTTACCTCATGTATAGGGAGCAAAGCAAATGCCAAAGCAGCAAAGGTTGTAAAATGGAAAAAACCACCTACTGGGACTTTTAAACTTAATTTTGATGGATCCTCTCTTACAAATAAGAAAAGTTCTATTGGCTTCATCATTCGTGATTGGGAATGACACCCAGTTACGATTGGCTACCAGCCAGTTGGCTGCCAAACCCCTCTGCGGGGTGAGGCTTTGGCATTGCGATGCGGTCTGTCAAGGGCCATTGATTTAAATATTACTAACCTTCAAATTGAAAGGGACTCGTTGATAATAATTAATCACCTGCAGAAGAAGATTTCTTGCCCATGGGAAATTGAGCTTATTATGACCGACATTCAAATGCTACTGTTAAACGTGAGCAATACATCATTCTCTTACGTTCTTCGTTCTGGCAATAGGGTGGCTGACAAGGTTGCACACCTTGGTCACTCTGTAAGCAGTTTCACTAGTACCATTACTTTAGATTTTACAAATCTCATCCAAAAGGATGCTATCAGATAGGTTCATCCTCTTTCGAATTATTACCTAATCAAAAAAAAAAATTATTCAATTTTAATTTTGGTTATTCAATTGGCGTGTTATGCTACCATGAGAAACAAGTTTTGTGCGTACTTTCAAAATGTTACAGTATTTCATTGCAAGAATGAGAGATTATATAAACAATTTGATTTTGAAGTCACTGGAATTTTATAAATATTGCATTGTTCTTCATAAATTTTTTAGCCACATTAATCACTAAATGAAATATTTTTTATACTCTCTATCTTAAAATATAGGTCTATTGACTTTATTAAATATTTTTAAAGAGCTAAAAAATCTATCAATTATTAAGTTTTTTTATTATTTTTTTTTAAAATAGTGTTATTAATAATAAATATAACATTATTTTTAAAAATTAATAATTTTTTTTTTAGTATTTATAGAGTTTTTAGCTTCTTAAAACACGGACAATAAAGTCAAATGACCTGTTTATATTTTCAGATGAAGGGAGCATTAACTTAATGTGTCTTTCTTGATTTTTCATATGATTAATTTTTAAATTTTAATTAGTGAGCATGCAATATATAATCGAGTGATGATTGACAACTTGGTTAGAGATGGCAATTTAAATTATGAAACTTTAACTGTAAAAAATTTAGGCCTATTTTTATGGTTGTCGACATAACCAAAGATGACATTAAGTGAATTGAGTCAATTTTAGTTTGAATTATTTCACTTTGAATCAATTCATTATAGATTGATTATAGATTGATTTGAACTATAATTATTGTTTACGTTAGGTCAGATTAAGTTGGATGCAAATTGAATTGAGTGAATTAGATTTTTAAGTATAAATTTAATTGACATATATATATATATAGGATGGATCAATTGTGCACACCCCTTAGGGTGTACTTTGTGCACAAATCTTGGCCCTTAATCGTTTTGTAATGGATGGCTCAGATTAAAAATTATTATTATTTTTTATATAAATTAGGAGTGGGACCCATGGTGTAATCGACCATCCCATCCTTTTCCTTGGGCACATGGTGTTTGTGTGAATAAAACTCTAAATCCCTAATTGCTTCTTCTTCATTTTTTTTTGTCGACAATTGCTTCTTCTTCATTGTTGTGCACACGTGGAGCCGAAGAGAGCCAGGCAAGGCAGAGGCGGAGGCGAATCCGGCGAGGCGAACCTTCCGAGTCGGAGGTGTGCACCCAAGGAGAACGACTGGCGATTCGTGGAGCGATCGAAGGTTGGCGAGTCGTGGGTAAACGGCGGCGGCGATTTGTCTCAAATCTGAACCACCTATGGCTAGATTAAGTGGAAATTGTCCGATCTGAGTTGAAATCAAGCCAAGGTGCAACCGAAGTCTGCCGCTTCGAACCACCACTCCTGTGCGCCGCCCGTGCCATCGATTTCCCCGAGTCGACGCCCCCCTCCTCCTCAAATTCGTGCTCAGTGTTGAATTGGTAGCCCAATGAGACCGTTGATTGTGCGGATACACCATGGGTTGGGTGACGACTGTTGGAAGGCATCGCGAAGATGGCAACGAGTCGACGACTATTGATTGTGCGGATCCGCCATGGCTGGGTGAAGGGTTTGTGATTGTTCTATTTTGACTTTTAGTTTTTGTTTTGAAATTTGTGATTCCCATTAAATCGATTCTTTGTTTGTTTAATTGACTTTGATATGAATTATTTTTGTGCAATTTATTATTTTTTTGGGTCAATTATTCAGACGAATGTGTCGAATTTTGGGTACTATTGGTAATGAGTTGGTCAATTATTCGGTGAAATCCGATTCATTATTTGTCAGTATATGTGAAACATTATTCGGTGAAATGTGAAACATTATTCGGTGAAATATGAAGCATTATTCGTATAAATTGTAAGTATTATTCAGAGATTCGAGGTTTTTTTTATCTGAAATTGATTAAAAAAAAACATTATTCGGTAGAATATGACAAATTATTCAGTGGAATTGGTAAATTTTGATATGAACTAGATGAAAAAAGATAATATAATATTATTCGGTAGCATGTGAAACATCATTCAGTGGAATCGCCAAATTTTAAAAAATGAACGAAATCAGGTGGGTCCGAACAACAAATCACCCATAATTATTTATTTTTCACAAATATTTTATATATTAAAAAAATAGACAAAAAATCCATTAAAAATTAAAAAAATTATTTGCAAAATAAAAAAAAAATCAAAACGGACTCACATATGCTTCCTCTACATTTAAAAAAATGGAAAAATTAATAATGTGCGGGTCCCACAATATTTCAAATTTGAAAAATCAATTTCAATGTGAGGAGTCAAGACACGCGCACTGTGTGGAAAGTAGGTGTTTATTTTGATGTGGGGCCACCTTTTTTATTTAATAAATAAAACAAAAATCTAATTAATCTTGGCCCTCCATCTTCTATCAATTAACGGCCAAGATTTGTGCACAAGGTACACCTTAAGGGGTGTGCACTCTTGAACCAAACCCTATATAGATATATATCTATATCTATATCTATATCTATTATATATAATAAAGGAGAAGTCGGCTGAGACACGTGGCGCCTTCTTCTTAATTGTAGTCATATGAACCAATCACAATTTTTAAAAATAATCAATATATGCATAAGATAAAAATTTATTTTAACTATATTTAATTAATATATCTATATATGCATAAGATAAAATTTGACACAATTTCATTAGATGATAAAAATTTATTTTGACTCTATTTAATTAATATATCTATATATGCATAAGATAAAATTTGACACAATTTCATTAGATATTATTAGTCATATAAACCAATCAAATTTTTTTCAAATAATCAATATATGCACAAGATAAAATTTTATTCTTACTCTATTTAATCAATATATCTATATATGCATAATATAAAATTTGACCCAATTTGATTAGATATGGATATGTTTTTAGAAGATATTAACTAATTTTAAACACTATTATATAAGATAAGATTTTACCAATTTTCACTATATATGAACATATGTTTAGAAGATAATAAATTTATCAATATATTATATGGACATACTAATGAAATAACTTTATCAATAACTTCATCAATATGAACATGTTTTTAGAAGATAAATTTTTTTGAAAAAATTGAAATAATATTTAGCATGGTCACAATAATTAAACAAATTTATCAATAACTTTATCAATGTGAAGAAGATAAAAGGTTTTGGGTAAATTGAAATAATACTTAGCGGTGTAAAAGTTATCAAGTTATGAAATTCAATAAGAAATAAAATTTTCCAATATATCTTGAAGGTATTGATATATTTATGAGATATATTTTTGGATTTTATACATATATAATTATGGACAGATTTTTAGATTTTGACCAATATATAGTTTGTTAATGTTATTTCACAAACGTTGACATATTTTTCCTTCTTTTTGGTGTTTTTATTGCAGGTTATTTACAACTTTAAATTTGTTTACGATTTTCTTGGTAAGCTTTTCGAAATAACGTGCTGATTGGTTACAAGGTATATTATTTTGTTTTTTTTACAGTATGCAAACATTCGGAGCTATTACAAAGGATGTAAACGCGCTCCGGGATCATCCTGGCGGATGATGGTACAAAGATCCCTATTAAAAGGGATTGTGGATCTGTCACTAATGATACCCCTCGTGGCTATATAATCTGCAACTTTGTTAGCTTCTCTATAGTTGTGTCTGTATTCGACCGCTTTGAAGTCTGCTCCCATAATCTTGATTTCTTCTATCTGACGCATTATTTCCCATCTGCTGCCTTTTCTTTTAGAAAGAATTCTCATGAGCTCTTGGTTATCTCCCTCTATGACAATCTTGCTTAATCCCAATCTTCGAGTTATCTTCATTCCTAGTAGAACTGCTGCCGCTTGAGTTTGAATAATCGTGCCTTGATCTACTTCCTGGTAGAAGATCTCAATTACATGGCCCTTTGAATCACGGATGATTCCCCCCACATGACTAACGCCGGTGGGTTTGACAGAACCATCTACGTTAATCTTGTAGATGGCTCCCACTGGTCTAGTCCACTTAGATCTAGACCTTTTCTTCCTTTTATTGATTTCTTTATTAATTTCCCCTATATTCGCCTCTTTCCAGTCTTGGATATTTATTTTAATGCGTTTAATCATGTTCCCAAAGGAGTCAGGGCTTGTTTGTTTGAAGATTAAATTGTTTCTAGCTTCCCAGATCATTTGCCAGATGACCACTAGATCTTCAAATTGAAGATTTGCTTGTTTAATTTGATTTATGTTGTTGCAAAGGGGACCTTGCATAGAGAGGTTGTTGAAGAATTTACCTGTTGTTTGTTCAAACTGAGCTATTAGTTCCCTTGCAAATGAGCACTCCATAAAAAGATGAGTGGCATCCTCGTTACCATGGTTACAAAGGGAACAGTTGCTAGGAACTCTGTTGATGTACCTATTGAGTCTGTTGGTTGTGGGTAGAGCGTCAACTTTAAATTTCCAAACAAAAATTTTGAGTCGAGGTGGGAGGTTTAGATTCCAAATCCAGCAATGGTTATCTATGTTGTGATTTTGGATATTAGTAATCTTCTTTGCAGATTTGGTGGTAAACTTCCCTGTGGGATCAGGCATCCAGATTAGCTTATCCTGAGTTTGCCATGTTGGAATGTTGAAAGATAAAATAATGGTGGCTATATTTTGAGGGAATAGGCTTTCAATGAGAGACTTATTCCAGAGCTTTTGAGGCGTAAAGAGATGACAAACTTTCATGTTCGGATCATTGTTTCCCATGAAAGTTTTGAGATTTATATTGGAAATCCAAGGGTCATTCCAAATATTTATTAGGTTACCATCTCCTATAATCTGCCAAATTGCCAAGAGGTGGCTTGATTTGGTTTGTCCTTGATGCCATTATTATGCAAATATTTTTCTTTAATTACTCTAACCCAGATATTATCTTCATTAGAATAAAGCTTCCACAATAATTTAAACTGAAGGTTTATATTTAGGTCTTCTGCTTTTCTAATACCCAAACCACCAAGGGCTTTACTCTTACAGATGTTATCCCAACTTATAAGAGGGGTATATCTCTCCGAGTGAAGTTTATTCCAGAAGAAGTTCTTGTTTATTTGATCTATTTGGTTAAGAATTCCTTTCGGAAGCAAGAAGTTTTGCATCAGATAGTTGGTTTTGGAGCTTAGATTGGCTTGAATTAGAGTAGCTCTGCCTGCTTGAGACAGATTCGAGGCTTTCCATTTGGAGAGCTGCTTTTTAAGATTTAGAATGGCCTCCTCAAAGACCGAGTTTTTAATTCGACCGTTAATAATCGGAATTCCCAGATACTTTTCAAGAGTGCTCGAAATTGGAATTCCCATACTCTGGGCAAGGTCTCTAGCTAGGTTTTGGTTAACATTCTTAGAGCATTGGAGAGAGCTTTTACTATAGTTAATAGTAAGGCCCGAGAGGTTGGAGAAATTATTTATCATGTTCTGTATGGTATTTAGACTAGTATGAGCAGCTTTTGCAAAAATAATTGTGTCATCTGCAAAAGTAAGGAAAGGTATGGGATTACCGTTTTTGGTGAGTTTGATTCCGATTAGCGCATCTTCTTGCAAAGCTTCCTTGTGCATTTCTCTTGCTAAACCTTCCATTACTAAAACAAAGATGTAAGGTGCAAGCGGGTCACCTTGGCGTATACCCCTATTAGGTTTAAACTGTTTACCTGGACAATTATTAACTAGAATCGAGAAAGAGGAAGTCGTTAGACAAGTCATAATCCAGTTGATCCATATAGGATGGAAATCGAATCTATGAAGAATCGCTTTTATATAGCTCCAGTTGATTTTATCATAGGCTTTTTCCATGTCGAGTTTTAAGGCCATCCAACCAGTTCTACCCTTTTTCTTATGAAAGCTATGGAAAATTTCATGAGCGATCAAGGTATTATCCTGAATGGATCTACCTTCTACAAAGGCTCCTTGAAAGGGTTAATGAGTTTAAGGAGAATAGGTTTTATTCTGTTTGCTAGAATTTTTGTAATCACCTTGTAGATGGTGTTACATAAACTAATCGGTCTGTAGTGGTTGATTGTGGTTGGGTTTTCAGTTTTGGGGATTAAAGCAATGAAGGTTTTATTTATTTCCGATAATAATTGTCCTGAGTGGAAGAAGGCTTTTAGGGTTTTATAGCAGGAAGGACCTACTATGTGCCAATACTTTTTATAAAATTCAGGAGGGAAGCCATCCGGGCCGGGAGATTTATCTTCTGCCATTTCAAATACAGTATTTTTTATTTCAGCTATCGTAGGTTGGGATATAAGGTTTCGATTTTCCTCTGATGTTACTTGAGGTTGAATATTCCAAACTTCCTCTGGATTTACCTGAATCTGATGAGTACCAATAAATCTTTCCGATAGCTCATCTGTGATTTGATCAGAAATGACGTCGCTATCATATAAGATATTGCCTTGTTTTGTTGTAAAGGATTTAATTGGTCTTTTCGAATTTTTAATTCTAGTAGTTACTTGAAAATATTTCGTGTTCCTATCTGCAAATAGAAGGTGGTTTGTTTTGGCCATTTGTTTCCAAAACTTATGGTTGTATTCTAAGAGTCTGTATCTTTTGACTTCTAACATGGCTAGCTTCTCTTCATCTTGTTTATTGATGTTACCCCACGGTAAACGACTTTGGAATTTCATAATCTGACTCTCAACTTGTGAAAGTTGCCTAGAGATATTATTAGTTTGAGATTTACACCAGTTTTTGGTATTTCGTTTAAGCAGTTTTTGCTTCTGGATTAGTTTAAAGCCATGAGAACCGGTAAAATTATTATGCCAAACTTGTCGGACCATAGTTTCATAGATAGGATTTGTAGTCCAAGCCATTTCAAATCTAAAAGGAGCACCCTTATCAAGCTTTCGCGAACCTATTTCTAGAGAGATTGGGCAATGGTAGGAGTTAGAGAAAGAATGATGTTTCGTATGAATTTTTGGAAACCAGATGAAGATTTGTCGACTTGCAAGAGCTCTATCCAAACGTTCATATGTATTGTTAAGATTTGATTTGTTTTTTCTCCATGTAAAGGGAGAACCAGAGTAGGGGACAGTTTGGAGATCAAGCTCATACTTGATAAATTGTAATTGTCTAAATCTAGATATGGATGGAGTAGCACCCTCTATTTTTTCCGTATCGTTTTCTATATCGTTTAAGTCACCAATGATGAGTATTGGAAGGGTGTGTTTGTGAGTTATCGAAAAAATTTCTTCCCAAAAGAGAGTTTTTTCTGATTCAACAGCTGGAGCATAGACAAATAGCAAAGCCATTTCATGCTTATCCACTATAGTTTTGATTATAATAAATCTGTCAGAATGTTCAAGAACTACACTTAACTCTTCAAATTTCGTTTTGTAAAGAAACCAGATTCCTCCTTTGTGCCCCTTAGCACTGATACTGATCGCTTTGTGAAACCCCGAAGATTTAATCATCTTCTCAGAAGGGGCCTCAGAAGCTTTAGTTTCAGTAAGCATAAGGGCATCTAGATGATTTGAAGCTCTAAGATGGTTTAGTTCTTGCCAAAATAGAGGCCTTCTAGAACCCCTAACATTCCAATATGCAACTTTAATCATAAGAATACCATAGAAGAAGAGCTTTTAGCATATTACAGAGTAAGATGGATCTAGATTTTACAATATTTTCCCTAAAGTCTGTACATGGAATGCTGCTGTTTTGGTCTAGACTGTTTGGAAGTTCAAAACGGATCCAAACTCCCCAAGAGTAAAGCTTGCTGTCATGAAGTTGCCATTGCGAGCTCCGTAGTTCAGTTTGAGTCCTCTAGTGAGTTTGAGATCTGCATTGGAATTTAAAGATATGTCTTGCGTTTGTTGCAAGAAGGTTTGTAGAAGTTTTTGTTTGTAAAGGGTTGGTAATAAGGTTTGTGCAGCTTGCCTCCACAGAGTCCCTAACGAGACAGGTGTGGCATTGCTTAAAGTTTGTGGGGAGATGCATGGAAGAGATCATACCATAGCACATCCGAGGTCCCTCCTTAGTAGTCACTTTTGTATTAGCTTTCCTGCAAACACTTATTTGGATCTTACCCAATGCTAAAACAACAATGAGGGAGCGATCCGGGCTGCTAAGACAGTCGGGATAGATATAGATAATAGTACGATTGAAAACCAAAGCATCCAAATCACATCTGTTCCCAGACAGATTTGAAAAATATCGGGAGCATCCATGATCCAACAGGTAAATGTTCAGTAGTTTATAACCATTCATCAGAAATTTAAAGCAAAGGGAGAGCACACAATGGTCAAAAGGAAAACTAGCATTATAATTGATATTTCTAGCATAACCAAAGTCGCTCCCAACAAAGATTGAAAAAAGAAGGAAGTAACTAGAGAAATCCACCCTGCAGCTTAAACTAAAACACATATGCTGCCAGATAGTACAATTAACAGCAAGTTTACACAGAGCAATGAGGGCTATATTTTGGCAGTTATTACTAAAATTAGAGTCATCATGGTTCACAAAGAGCCTATAATTCTTAAGAAGGTCCTTGATTAATATGAAAGTACCATGCATGTGAATGATAATGGGTTTCGAGTGCCAAAAACTATCCAAGCAGCCCACACAAGCCAGAGAAAAGGTAGGGCACGCCCAATAGAAATGGCAGTCGAGAGAGAAGGGCAATTCATACAGAGGAACCAAATTGAGACAAGATTTGGTAAAAAAGTTAAGATAAATCAGAAGAGACGTCATCAAGGCATGCAACGAATCCCAATGCATGCAAATGCTAAACACATATGTAGATGTATAACAGTCAACATTTAGATAGAAAATAGAACTAGAATTGAACTTATCTGGGCAAAAAACTTGGGTTTTAACACATCTGGAATTGGAAGGGGGTTGAGCCATTGCATCCTTGTCGAAGATCTTTAGATTGAAGCAGTGTTGGGCCCGATTACATGCTATGAATCGATCATGAAAAGAGGAGAGTCGGAGTCGAACAGTTTTGGTATAACAAGGGTTCAAAATCAAAGGTTTGTGTTGAAATTTTGGATTTAAAGATTTGGGTTTGTTTTTGTGTTGGAAAAATTTTGGAGAAGCCTGGGAGAAGCCTGTTGGGTAAAGAAATGAGGTATATTATTTTGTTATTTCCCCTAATATATACTAACTTCTTATATATTGTCAATAAAGTATAAATTCATTCAGATTTGAGAAATTATAACTTTTCATATATTGTTTCCACTAATATACACTAGCAAGGAGTAAGGAGTAGGAAAAAAATTAGCTTTTATACTAATTAAGTATCAATTCATTCAGATTTGAGAAATCAGAAATATGGAATAAATTAATTAATTGAATAAGCGGGTTTTATCATCAAATTTATTTAAATTAAAAAAACCGCACATAGTGCGGGTACTGAACTAGTATTAATTAAAAGCAAAGCATTTGTGCCACGTGTTGTCTACTCGCGCACCGATATTTTTGGCAACATCTATTTTATATATATATATATATTTTAATTTTATAATTTAGAAATAGCTTTTTCCAATATTTATTTGATATATTCATATAACCTAATTTTGTCAACTATGTATATTTAATTGGATATCTATTGGATATGTTTATATCTAGAACTATCTATATATTAACTATACAATATTATTTCATTCTATATTAATTACACAATATCATTTCAATCTATTTTTTAAACAATCTATCTAGGCAATTCTTTTTTATTTAACCAATGGGATTAATTCAAAACTTTTTTTAAAAAATATATTTAATATTAACTATACAATATTATTTCATTCTATATTAATTACACAATAACATTTCCATCAATTTTTTAAATAATCTACATCTATATATTAATTAAAACCAAAGCACCTACTCCACATGTCGCTCCCTCGTGCAAAGTTATTTTTGGCAACATTTATATTGAATATATTTAGAATTAACATTTTTTTAAACAATGAGATTAATTCAAAACTTTTTTTTAATAAAGTTAATATTAACTATACAATATTATTTCATTCTATATTAATTATACAATATCATTTCAAGCTATTTTCTTTAAACAATGAGATGAATTTAAAACTATATATATATATATAGTACATTCCAAATATATGATTTTTTTGGAGCAACCAATCTATATATATATATTGAAAACTATTTTTGTTTTTATCATAACCTTAATTTTTGTAATTTCACCTAACCAACCTAATCTACACAAAATTTCACATGATAAAATTTTTAAATGTTTTTTGACCAATGGGATTTATTTATTCTAACTATTAAATGATAAATATTTTTTTATTAATTAGAAGTCATAATCACCTTAATTTTACAATTTCCTCCCAATCAACTGAACCTAGAAAAAAAAAATCCAACCATTAAAATTTGGACAAGTTTCTTTAATTAATCTATCTATATCTAACTAATAAACCGTAAGCATTTTTTTTATTAGGTGTTATAACTTGTAAGCACCTTTATTTTAGGATTTTCAATCAACCAACCTATTATACTTAAATCTTAAACTAATGTAATTTTTACACATTTTTCACAAATATTAATTTTTTACTTACTTTATCAAATCAATTTTTTTCCTATTTTATGTTAACTTATGGTAATAGTTTATTTCATTTTATAGTGGTAATTTAATTTTTATACTTACAAAAATTTATTTTTATTTTTTTTAAAAGAAAAATACGCGCCATGGCGCGGGGACTGTACTAGTATTAATTAAAAGCAAAGCATTTGTACCACGTGTCGCCTCCTCACACACCAATATTTTTGGCATCATCTATTTTATATATATTTATAATTTTATATTCATATAACCTATTTTTGTCAACTATGTATATTTAATTGGATATCTATTTGATATGTTTATATCTATATCTATCTATATATTAACTATACAATATTATTTCATTCTATATTAATTACACAATATCATTTGAATCTATTTTTTAAACAATCTATCTAGGAAATTCCTTTTTATTTAACCAATGGGATTAATTCAAAACATTTTTTAAAAATAGGGTTAATATTAACTATACAATATTATTTCATTCTATATTAATTACACAATAACATTTCCATCTAATTTTTAAACAATAGGATGAATAAAAAAAAATTTTATATAAAAAAATATATAGTTCCAAATATATGATTTTTCTATATTAGGCAATTCCTTTTTATTTAACCAATGATATTAATTCAAAAAAAAAAGAATAAAGTTAATATTAACTATACACTATTATTTCATTCTATATTAATTACACAATATCATTTCAATCTATTTTTTTAAACAATTGGATGAATTCAAAAGCATTTTTTTATAAAAAAATATATAGTTCCAAATATATGATTTTTTGGAGCAGCCAATCTATATATATAATGAAAACTATTTTTTTTATAATAAACTTAAATTTTGGATTTTCACCCAATCAATTTACAAAAAATTTTAAATGATAAAAATTTTAAACATTTTTTTAATGATTTCCTCCCAATATATATATATATATATATATATATATATATATATATATATATATATATATATATAAATGAGAAACATTTTGCTTAGATGTCATAATCACCTTAATTTTATGATTTCCTCCCAATCAACCCTAGGAAAAAAAACCAACTAATGACATTTGTACAAGTTCTTTAATTAATCTAGCTATATCTAACTAATAAACCATAAAGATTTTTTTATTAGGTGTTATAACCACTTTTATTTTGGAATCAATTTTTACCCAATCAACCTATTCTATTTAAATCATAAACTTATGTATTTTTTACATATTTTTCATAAATATTATTATTATTTTTACTTACTTTATCAAATCTATTTTTTCTATTTGATATTAACGTTTGGTAATAGTTTATTTAATTTTATAATATTGTAGTAATTTTTTATACTTAAAAAATTTTATATTTATTTTTTTTAAAAAAATTACGCACCATGGCGCGGGGACTTTACTAGTTCATATTCATTCTGCGGCTAAAAATATGCTAATGGATTTTTATTATATTTTAATTTATTTATTACTAAGAGCTTATATGATTGTATATTTATATATATTTTTTAATTAACAAGCCGTGCATGGCACGGGTAATGAACTAGTTATTATTATTTCGTGAAAATTAAGTAAATGTCCATTTTTTAACATAATTAAGTAAATGTCCATTTTTTCCAAAAATACCCCTCCTTCTCCATCTCTAACCTTTCCTCTTCCCCCTGACCATTTTTAATTTTAATATTGACTCGTCAACATTGACCATTTCGGTCAACGCTTGCATTTGGTGACAGTTTTTTTTGTGACAGTTGTGTATATTTTTCCGGTGACAGTTATTTATGATAATTATTTTTGTGACAATTGACTTGACATTTTATTTTTTTCTAGTTACATTTAACGGAAATTTTTTCCTAGTACTAGTGAACATTGTCACCAACCTATTGTCATCAATTACAAAACATTGTCATCAACTATAGAACATTGTCACCAACTATAAAATATTGTCACCACCAATTTTTACTAACTGCATACTATCACCAACTACAAAATATTGTCACCAACCTATTGTCAACAACTATGAAACACTGTCATCAAATTATTTTCACCAACAACTGAACACTGTCACCAAAAATTGTCATAAATCAATTGTCACCAACTAAAAATCATTGTCACCAATCTATTATCCCTAAACAGAGAACATTATCATCACCCCCTATTGTTACCAACCTACTTTAGTAATCTGTTGCCAGCAACAATAAAATAGTGGCATCAACCTATTGTCATCAAATATTATTTCGACAAATATTTGTCACTAAGACCATGTAATCACAGAAACATTGTCTTCACCATACTAAATATAACCAAGATAGTGTCACCAATAAAAAAACGGAGAGCCCTAGGTATACCATTAGACTTGATCTAGTTTATAAACCACGCACTTACACTTTTATCAACTTGTTAAGTACTAAATTTGATTTTAAATTGTAATAGAACAAAGAGTACTATAGGTCCATCAGCTCCAAGGGGTGCGCAACTTGGAAGCAAGTAGAGAGGAGCTGCTCCGATCCCACTCTCCTCCTTGTCACTTACTCCTACGACCACAACCACTCATTCCCTGTTTCCCGCAACCACCCCAACGCCGTTGTTGCTTCCACCGCTACTTTGTCGAACTTCGGATTGAAGATTGAAGAGCCTCATATCCTGATTGAGCTAATGCTGATGAGCGCCTCCCAAAAAGTTGTATAAGGGGCCCACTTTCGGTGGGTCCCTGGGGGTTTAGACGCGAACAGTTTTTCTATGAAACACGGGCTTACCTGACATGCGAATCAATTTCTTCGCTATTCTACCTGGGCCGCGCTTTGGTCGCGTGTTTCAATTCTACCTTAACCCCACATCTCTTGAGGGAGATCATCGATCATTTTTTTGTTTCAGGGATCATACCTGTCCGCGAAGATTCACCTGGTGTGCTGCTTCGACGCTCGGTACAGGTTAAGATATCCCTCTCAGTTTTCAGGTTTATTAGTCCGCCGCGAATCGTTTTCCGGTTCTGCGGCCAACTCTTAAGATGATACAAATTCTTCTCTCCTTTCTCCTTTTTCTTTTCCAAAATTCCCCCCACAATCTCTTCTGTTCATTTCCCCTTTTATAGGGATTGGCTAGAGACCCCCGTCGTGACACTTGTCGTCTTTGAGTTGACACGTGTGACCATCGTGGGTGGGGGGCATGGTGGACATGTGTCATTGGTTTATGTCCGCGTCCTCCCGATTTTAGGAGTCTCTTTGGGTGTTGTTCCATTATGTGTTCCCCTTCTTTTTCCAAAGAGGGGTAATTTCGTATTTTCCTTTTTATTCAAAGCCTATGGGCCTGGTCGAGGATTTCTTCTGGCCCATTAGGGTTTTACCATGGCCCATATTGCCTTGAGGGAAGTTGAAGATTCGGTAATTTTTCTTATAAATTACCCCGTTCCGTTTTCACTTTTTCACTTCCCACTATTTGTCTGTTTGTGGCATTTGTTCAGCTTTCGCCTTTTCATAGTTTTCCGTTTGCCTTTCAGCTTTCCGGTTGTGTTTTCCGGTGGTTTCTTCGTTCTTCCAAGGTAAATCTTAACTTTTGTTCTTTGAGATCTTCATTTTCTCGTGAAGTGTTCTTGTTAATTTTTCATTTCTTGTCAAAACCCTTGCTTTCTTCTTCTTAGATCTGTTCGGGTCCTCTCTTTTTCTCCCAGTTTTGTTTCTTTGGATTTTTTGATTTTTTGGTCCGCGTACGGGTTCCTTTTCAGATCAGCTCTTAAATTCCTTCAAGGATGGCTAACTTTGAGGGGAACCCGGACGCGTTGGATGAGTTTGAACGAGAGGAAGGATGGAGAGATGGTTTACCCTCTGTTTCAGGAGGGAATCCTCCCGCGGTTGTTTTGGATTCTTCCTCCTCATCCTCTAGCAGGAGTGCCGCGTCTGATTCAGAGAGTTCTTCTTCAGACTCTTCCTCTTCTTCTAGCATCTCTTCTCCGACCGCGTGGGTCCTTTCGACAGCCCTATTAAGGTGAGAAGACGACGGAACCGCTCTGACCCTAATTATTATTCCTCTCCTTTTTTAACTTCTTCTTCTTCGAAGGGAGACGACGCTCATCTAGAGGACGTGGAGACCCAAGCTCACCCCAATGCGCGTGCTTCTCCTAGCCCGCATCTGCCAACCAGCGGTTTGGAATCCGAGTTATCTTGGGTCCCTTATGCCGAGTCTCCTATTGGAATTGCAGAGGAGTGCGTAAGGGTCCGCTCGAAGGAGGTTCTCATGTACTCCCTTGATGACTTATCCTCTTGTTCTTTCTGGGGGGATTTCTCCCTCCGCGATCCTCAACCTTGTCCTCCAGTCATCTCTGAGAGAGTTCGTCCGCGACGTTCACCCAATCAAGAGGTGCGGGGATGTACGACACTGCTTGATCAGTCAAGTGTCGTGGCTATAGCTCGAATATTCCCGTGGCCAGCGGGCGTAGAATTGTGCCTTCCTTCAGAAGGTGGAGGATGTCTGGATGCTTATGAAGATTGCCTGGTTGTGTACGCGGCGAGTTTATCTCAAGGATTTCGCTTGCCTCTTCACTCCTTGTTCATTGCCTTTCTGTCCGAATATAATTTGAGCCCCGCACAAGTTGTGCCGAATTATTGGATGTTCTTTACCAGCTTTGTGATGCGGTGCTTGGACATTGGAGTGCCTCCGACGAAGGAGCTTATGCTTAGCATCTTTTCTCTGAAGAGGGGGCCTCAAGATCCTAGGTTTTATCAGTGCAATTCTAGTTGTAGTTACATCGAGAGACTATGTAGTATGCCAAACTGGAAACACAAGTGGTTTCTTGTTCGCGACAAGGCCGGTGTTTGTCTCGAGTTCAAGACCGTTCCTGGATGGTTCAGCGCAGTTAAAAAGCCTTGGGTTGCACGGCTCGATAAGTTCAAAGATTCCTTCATTTATGAGCCTATGTTGCCATGGCGGTCGATGGTTTTAGCTCTTCGACTCGAGATGGCGGGATTGAGCCTGCCTCATCCGCGACTAGGTGTCTGCTTTAGTCTTTATCACATTCTATTTTTGTGATTTCTTCATAGTCTTACTCACATTTTTTTTAAAAAAATACCTCCTCTCCCTTTTTTTAAAAAAGGTAGGAAGCTTGTTTATGGTGTCTAATGTTTTTACTTTTTGTTCTCCCTTTGGCAGACCTAATAGATCTGAGTTCTTTGGTCGAGCGGCACCATGTTCAGGAGAGTAGCAAGTCGAGGAAGAAAAAGTCCGCCAAGCGCGTTCCCCGTCCTCCCGTTGCTTCTCAAGGTGCGGCTGTTGGGGAAACTGAAAGGACCAGTGAGCCTGCCGCGGGGGCGGAGGTTGTGGTCTCCGATTCTAGTGAGAAGCGTCCTTGTCCATCGGACGCGGGCACTTCCCGTCCTAAAAAAAGGAAGAAAACCGCGGGTTCATCTCGAGCCTCCGGAGCTGGTGAAGATGAGGCTCTTTTTCTGCAAGGGGATGATGCTCTACCTGCTTTCCGCATCCCTGACTTTGGGGTTGATGAGCTCGTTCGCCTTCGTTGCCCTAGTAAATTTGCACGGAACGAATGAGCGTGGCTGCGTCGTTTAGAATGGGATGAGTTTTCTCTTCAGTTTGAACGCGTAGCCGAATGGGTGAGTCGTCTTTAGGATTACATCATCTAGTTTTTTTTTTTTTACTTATTTCCTCCGTTCTTCAATTCTCGTTTCTTCATTTTTGTCTTTGTTTTTGCTTCTTCAGGTTAGGAGTTTCCAGGTCGAGTCGGAGAGGCGGCTGTCTTCTAATGCGGAGGAGCTCTCCAAGAAATCTGCGGAGATCAAGGGGCTGAACCACAAGTTGAGGACGCTGGGCAATACCGTTGGCGATCCCACTTCGGTGGAAAAGTTTAAAAAGCGATCTGCAGAACTTCATGAGAAATTACAGGCTGCCAGTGAGCATAACTCCGCCTTGAAGGAGCAAATCTCCTCTTTGACTACAGAGCGTGACGCGGCACTCTCGAGTTCAGATGCTCTACGCCGTCAAGGAGAGGAACTTCAACAGTCTGCGGTGCACCTGAGGGAGAAACTGGAGACGATTGAGGCGCGTTTCAAAGATCTTCAAATCGAACACTCTATTGTTGAAGAGGATCGCGCTCTATTGAAGCAAGAGTTGGAGAACCTTCAGTCTCAATCACCTCAGGAGGTTGCACTCCAATGGTTGGAATCATCCGCAGGTTTTAAGTTCTTGTCCTCTGAATGGATCAAAACCGACGCGGGTGTCTCCTTCCTCTCTTCAATAGCCAAGCCATGCCTCCGATCCCCAGAGGGAAGAGAGCTCTTAAAGGATAAGTGCTTTAGTTACTTTCTAAAGGGGATGTCTGCTGGCATAAACCAGAGCGTCACCCACTCGCGGGATAATCCAGGTGTTCCTTTGGAGAAGTTCGAGGCGAGCTTGGCGGTGGCAGATTGGGGACTGACCCCAGAAGAATTGGCGGGAGAGGAGGACTCAAACGAAGAGGATTCCGAAGATGAAGAGGTCGACACCGCCGCTGATCCTTAAGGCTTGGAGGACCTGTTCTTTTTATCTTTTTCTTGAAAACATCTTACTGGCGCGAGCCAGTTTTGTAATTAACTTTTGTTGAAACTGGGCAGTTTCGCCTCTTTTGGTGCTTAGACAATGGTTTTTTACCGCCTTACTTAAGGGGTTGTATTTTTGTACATCGGTAACCTTTCGTAGCAAATATCGCCTCTACTTTTTATTCTTGTGTCCATTATTTGCTGGCTCGGCCACTTGTGCCGCGGTTCTTGATCTTGATTCAAAAAGTTCTTGCCACTTGTCTGCCATGCTTGAGCGTATCTTCCCCTTTTTTAAACTCTTGGTTCAAGATTTTTATTTATTTCGTTTATTGTTGCTTGTCTGTGTTTGCTAAGGACTTATCGCGCCTAGGAATTCTAATCCTTGGGCGTTTTTCCAAACTTTGGAATGTGTCGAACAACTTTCTTTGCTTGTATGATTCTCTTTATACTCTTGATCTCTACTGTTTCTCTTTCCCTCTCTCTTTTCCTTTTTTTAAGGCTTTGAGTCTTTATTCTGTGTCGCTTTTTTGGCAGCCTCTTCCGCCTCAGTTTGAGGTGGAGTTCAGATCTTCCCTTCCGCGGAAGATTCTCCTGTCTTCCTACTCTATCAAGAACTTCCAGGTAGAGGTGAGTAGAGGATTTGACGGTCGTTTATACCTCAGTCGCGGGTGGAATGGATTCGTTGCTCATCATGGGTTTGTTGTGGGGTCGTCGATGAAATTTTTCTACATGAATCGCGCTCGTTTTAAGGTTTGTCCGCGACGTGACTTGGATTGTGGTGAAATCGATTGTTGTTTCTCGACTGTTTCTTCCAGCGGCTCATGCTGAACTGCGTTTATAGATCAAGAAGGTCTATTTGCCATGTAAGGCAGGCTTGCGAATAAAGGAAATGTTTCACTTATGAAGCTTTTATTGTAGAGACTTGCTCTTTTATTAAAAATGACATCATTACATAATCCCTAGATTTTACTTCATTAGCTGGAATGTCATCTTATTACCTTACATTTCAAAGAGCCGTGGGAGAAGCTCTTTGTTTGAGACCCATGCTCTTACCCGCGTCCTTCAACTCCGTTGTAATCGCAGTTGGGATTTGCGACGTAGACTTCGAAGATTGAGTCTCCTTGGTACACGAAGATCAGAGCGACTCCAACACTTATCCTGTTGGCTTCCACAAATCCTGGCCATCCGTCTGTGAACCAATAGATCCCGTCCGCGTCCACTTCAACCTTGACCTCATGCTCGCGATTGGATCGGGACCACAAGTGCACCAGACGATGGGCATCCTCTTCTAAGAGGACATACATTAGTGGGAGCCGTAGAGATTGAAGTTGCCCCTCTGTAATGATCAATCTGTGAAAGGCTTTGGGGGGATTTTCTAATTCCATCTCTCTGTTTTGCGTATGTTACTTTTTTCAAGATTTTACGGGGTTTTATATTTGCTAAGACTTGCCGCGTGTTTAATTTCCTGTTCCGGAGTTTTTCCACGGGGCGTTTTTTAGGCCGCGTGTTTAACTTAAGTATGAACCTGGTCTGAATTGATACTCTTTTGATAGCTGTTTCTGATTGTCAAGTCGTTTCATGGAGCCCTCTTTTGTGGTTCACGTGACTATACTGCTATCTTGGTTGATGAGCCCCCTCCCTCTCTTTTTTAGAGAAATCTTATGCCAGATGGCGTTCATGCGTGTCGTTATCCCAACTTTTATAGAGAGAATTTTTTCTTGTTATTCCACAATTGTTTACTTTATACTTTGATTGTGTTCATGGCTATTTCTAGCGTGGGTAGATGGGCTTTCTTTCAATCGATTGACCTTGTTGATCAAACGTTCCGTTTGGCAAGCCTTTATTGAAATGCTGGTTTTGTTTGATAATCTTCATCCTCTATATTCGACCTTTTTTCTTACTACCTTTTTTAGCTTTTGCCTATGCGCTTTGAGGGGGAGTACATGGATGCTGTTCCGGAGCAAGTCTTCCTTTCATCCCATCTCTTACATGACTTTCCAGTCCGCGTTTATAAGGGTGATTACGGAATGTACTGGCTTCGTCAAGGATGGAAAGATTTCATCGAGTCTCATGGACTTGCGGTCGGATCTTCTATGGTTTTCTTCCACAAGGGAAATGCTCATTTTGAAATCCAAGTCATGGGCTTGGAGGACGGGGATGAGATCGTTAGCCGTCTCCCCTACGAGGACGCGGGTCTTTCGACAAACGGCTCGTACCCGTGATTAGTTTTTTCCTTATGACGCATTCGTTTATGAGCAGAGGGGGTTACTTCTGCCTATATGTGGTTTTCTTTTCCGCGGGCAATGAATAAACGTGGTGTCTGTCATCTTTTCTAATTTAATATTGAGGTTGCATTCAGGATTCTTCTCGGTTTTTGTGTGATACAGGCCTGTCTTCTCAGGTCATATCTTCTGTAAGTCTTTGGCTGTAATGATTCTGCTCTTCTTTTGAGGATTCTGAAGGAATCTTTCAAAAGCACACTTCGTGAACAACAGCTCGCGGAGCCCTTTATAAGCAAGGCTTAGTTTGGTTTTGCTCTCCAGCTTTTTCTCTTCAATATGGATGCATCAAGTGAGACTCCTTGGGCTTTTTATTTAGCCCTTGATTTTGAAGATCAACTGCAAGAACTAGTGAGTTAACTTCTTCTTGCTTTATGTTTTGAAGATTACTCTTTTTCTTATATCTCACTTGTCTTTGTCCTTTTTCAGTCGCTCCCTGCTCTTTTTGAGTATGAAACGGGTGTTACAGATCCGACTCAAGTCTTTCTATCCCTGGGCTCGGCCGTGGATTCTCCATTTGGGGTAGTCAAACGAGACTACGGGATATTTTAGCTAGTCAGTGGTTGGAGCGATTTTGTTGCATCCCAAGGGCTAGGAATGGGGGCTGTCATGGTCTTCCGTCACCGTGGTGGGGTTCACTATGACGTTCGTGTGCTTGAGTAGGGATCCATTTGTGTGGAAAATGGTTATGTTATGTCGCCTCCAAGGCCGGTCATCCTCCCGGATGTTTGATTTTTTTTTGTCTTTAAACGATGATCCCTCTTATGTTTTAACTTTTGTTTTCATGTTTTTGTACCGAAAAATCTCTATGTAGCTTCTGTAACATTTGCCCGCGTCCTGGTATTTTATGCGTTATGCTTGTTGTGGGATCGGTCGATCGGATGTTTCTCCTGTGATGCAATTTGTAGTAGTAAACCCCTGAGTTTTTGATCATGTTTATTATTAAACTTGTTAGTTGATCTGTTCTTGAGAGATTACGAATTTTGACCAAGGAATTGACGCGGAGAAAGCTCCAATGTCAACAAACTTTTGTCGTTCGTCGGTTTGACCTTGAGAGATCGAGGGTCTTGATCAAGGGATCGACGCGGAGAAAGCTCCAGCGTCAATAGACTCTGATGTTCATTGGCTCGACCTTGAGAGATCGAGGGTCTTGATCAAGGGATCGACGCGGAGAAAGCTCCAGCGTCATTAGATTCTGATGTTCATTGGCTCGACCTTGAGAGATCGAGAGTCTTGATCATGGGAGTGACGCAGAGAAAGCTCCAGCGTCAATAGACTCTGACGTCCGTTAACTTGACCTTGAGAGATCGAGAGTCTTGATCAAGGGAATGACGCGGAGAAAGCTCCAGCGTCAATAGACTATGACGTTCGTTAACTCGACCTTGAGAGATCGAGAGTCTCAATCAAGGGAGCGACGCGGAGAAAGCTCCAGCTTCAATAGACTTTGATGTTTGTTGGCTCGACCTTGAGAGATCGAGAGTCTCGATCAAGGGAGCGACACGGAGAAAGCTCCAGCGTCAATAGACTTTGACGTTCGTTGGCTCGTCCTTGAGAGATCGAAAGCCTCGATCAAGGGAGCGACGCGGAGAAAGCTCCAGTCAATAGACTCTGACGTTCGTTAACTCGACCTTGAGAGATCGAGAGTCTCAATCAAGGGAGCGACATGGAGAAAGCTCCAGTGTCAATAGACTTTGACATTCGTTGGCTCGACCTTGAGAGATCGAGAGTCTCGATCAAGGGAGCGACACGGAGAAAGCTCCAGCGTCAATAGACTTTGACGTTCGTTGGCTCGTCCTTGAGAGATCGAAAGCCTCGATCAAGGGAGCGACACGGAGAAAGCTCCAGCGTCAATAGACTCTGACGTTCGTTAACTCGACCTTGAGAGATCGAGAGTCTCAATCAAGGGAGCGACGCGGAGAAAGCTCTAGCGTCAATAGACTTTGACGTTCGTTGGCTCGATCTTGAGAGATCGAGAGTCTCGATCAAGGGAGCGACACGGAGAAAGCTCCAGCGTCAATAGACTTTGACGTTCGTTGGCTCGACCTTGAGAGATCGAGAGTCTCGATCAATGGAGCGACACGGAGAAAGCTCCAGCGTCAATAGACTCTGACGTTCGTTGACTCGACCTTGAGAGATCGAGAGTCTCAATCAAGGGAGCGACGCAGAGAAAGCTCCAGCGTCAATAGAATTTGACGTTCGTTGGCTCGACCTTGAGAGATCGAGAGTCTCGATCAATGGAGCGACACGGAGAAAGCTCCAGCGTCAATAGACTTTGACGTTCATTGGCTCGACCTTGAGAGATCGAGACTCTCGATCAAGGGAGCGACACGGAGAAAGCTCCAGCGTCAATAGACTCTGACGTTCGCTGACTCGACCTTGAGAGATCGAGAGTCTCGATCAAGGGAGAGACGCGGAGAAAGCTCCAGTGTCAATAGACTTTGGCGTTCATTAGCTCGTCCTTGAGAGATCGAAAGCCTCGATCAAGGGACCGACGCGGAGAAAGTTCCAGCGTCAATAAACTCTGTCGTTCGTTATTTACAGAAAACGCCCGCTAACCGCTCATTCAACTTTCCGCGGGGGTGATTATTTAATTAAGTTCAGTGTTTCAAACTTATACATAGTACTTTTTCAAACAATTAGCGTTCCAAGTTTTGTTCAAGGTTTCTCTGTTTTCGTTCTTCAATTTGTACGCGCCAGCTTGGATGGTATCGGCCACCACGTACGGCCCCTCCCAGTTGGTATCCAGCTTTCCTCCGGTTTGCACCCGTCGCAAGACTAGATCTCCCTTCTGGAATTTTCGCGGCCGCACTCGTTGATCGTGGTACTTGGCGGCCCGTCTCTTGTACTCCTCTGCCTTCAAAGCCGCCATCATTCTGCGTTCTTCCCCCAAATGCATTTCTAGTTCAAGTGCTTCTTCATTGGACTGTGGTTCGAATTTGGAAACGCGGGCAGATGGAATCATACGCTCAATCGGAATGACCGCATCCATGCCGTAGACCAAAGAGAAAGGTGTCTCGCCTGTCGGTGTCTTCGCTGTTGTCCTATGAGACCACAGTACTAGTGGTAGGAGTTCCGCCCATCGTCCCTTGGCCGTAGCTCCTAACTTCTTCCGTATTCCTTCCAATATTTGCCGATTGGTGACCTCTGCTTGTCCGTTTGTCTGAGGATGTGCTACGGAAGAGAATTTGAGGTTGATGCGGAGGTCTTCACAGAAATTGCGGATGGTCTCGCAGTCGAATTGAGGTCCGTGGTCTGTGATGATTGACTCCGGGACCCCGAAACGGCATACCAGGTTCTTCCACAGGAATTTCTTCACTTTCTCAGCAGTGATGAGCCCCATTGCTTCTGCTTCTACCCACTTTGTGAAGTAGTCCACAATCACGATCACATATTTCAATTGGCCTGGCGCAGTCGGAAATGGTCCCAAGATATCCATTCCCCAAAGTGAAAATGGGCATGCACCATAAATTCCCTTCATCGTTTCTGCGGGCTGATGGATAGCATTCCCATGTTTTTGACACGCGTCACACTTCTTGATGAATCCTTGAACGTCCTGCTTCATTGTTGGCCAGTAATAACCTGTCCTCATGATCTTGACTGTCAGTGCTCTCCAGCCTTGGTGATGTGCACATACTCCAGAGTGAAGTTCCTGTACGATTACCATTCCTTCTTCAGTGGTGACACATGTCAAATCTGGCTGCGTGAAACCTCTCTTGTAAAGTTTTCCGTTGCGGACAGTGAATCTCGCAGCTCTTGTCTTCATCTGTTTTGCCTCGGACTTTTCCGTGGGGAGGATCCCCCTCTCTAGATACTCGGCTATGGGGGTCCTCCAGTCGTTTTCTCTGTCTGTCTCAATGAAGAAAACTTCTTTCATAAGTCCATGGCTCTCTCTTCTTTTGAACATGAATTCCGCCCCGACCTCGGATGGCATTGCCGCGCCCACCCGCGCCAGTGCGTCTGCCTGTTGATTCTCTTCCCTCGGGACAGCTGTTACTGTGAAGTTTAAAAAGGCTCTTCGTAAAGCCTGAACTTTCCTCAAGTAATCTGGCATCAAACCTGTTCTGGCCTCGTATTTCCCTTCTATTTGCATCGTCAAGACTTCAGAGTCTGTGTAGGCGGTTACTCCTCTTGCTCCACGTGACAGGGCTATTTCTAGCCCCGTTATGAGGGCCTCATACTCAGCTTCGTTGTTATTTGCTTGAAAGGTGAGTTTATAGGCATAATTTGCTATCTGCCCTTCGGGGGATATCAAGGCAATCCCAGCCCTACAACCAGCTTGATTGACTGCTCCATCTACCTTCAAGACCCAACTCCCGTCTTCGGATGATGCTTGTTCTTCAAAACTTGTCTCGCAGATGAAATCAGCCAGGGTCTGTGCTAGTGCGGCCTTCCGCGGTTTGTATTCGATCTCAAATTCTGAAAATTCTACTGCCCATTTTGTCATCCGTCTTGAAAGGCAAGGAGAATGTAGGATCTGCCTTAAAGGAAGGCTAGTCAAGACTTGAACTGGGTGGTCTTGGAAGTAAGGCTGTAACCTTCTTGCCGCGAATACTAGGCACAAGATCATTTTCTCGATTGGTTCATATCTTGTTTCAGCATCCTGCAATACCCTGCTAATGTAGTAAACTGGATATTTTTCTTCGCGGGTGAGGATAGCACTGGTGGTTGTACTTCTAACGGCCAAGTAGAGGTGTAGAACTTCAAGTTTTTCCGGCCGGTGTAGAGTTGGCAACTTCATCAAGTAGTCTTTCATCCCTTCGAAAGCTTGCTGCAGTTCTGACGTCCATTGGATGGGCCCTGTCTTTTTTAGTAAAGAAAAGAACGGTAAAGATCTATCCGCGAGACAAGAGCAGAATCGGCTGAGATAGTTGACAGCGCCGTTGAGAGCCTGGATCTCTTTGATCGTTCTGGGTGGTTGCATGCTTTGAATTGCTGCAATCTTCTCAGGGTTCACATCTATTCCTCGCTGGCTGACCAAGAATCCCAAGAACTTTCCGGAGTCAACACCGAAAACACATTTTTCTGCGTTCAAATTCAATCCTCCGCGTCGCAGACAATCAAAGGTCTCTTGTAGATCAGCCGCGTGATCTTCTACCCTCAAGCTTTTCACTACGATATCATCCACGTAGATAGATACGTTTTTTCCAATTTGGGCACGAAAAATCTTGTCAACAGTTCTTTGGAATGTGGCTCCCGCATTTCTCAACCCGAATGGCATAACCTGATAGCAGAAAATCCCTTGATTCGTAATGAAGGTGGTAGCCTTTTTATCAAGTGGGTCCATGCGGATTTGGTTGTACCCTGAGTATGCATCTAGAAAACTAAGGACGGCATTCCCCGCGGTCTCATCAACTAATTCATCGATTGATGGGAGCGGGTAGCTATCCTTAGGGCAAGATTTGTTAAGATCAGAAAAATCAACACACATGCGCCACTTTCCATTAGACTTTCTGACCAGAACCACGTTGGACAACCATTCAGAGTCTTCTACCTCCTTGATGAAGCCTGCGTCTAGTAATTTCTCTGTTTCTTCTTTGGCGGCGAGCGCCTTTTCGGGCGCCATTTTTCTCTTCTTCTGAGTGACCGGTTTGGCGTCATGCCTTATCCGGTGTGTGTGCAAGGCGATTGATGGGGGAACCCCCAGCAGATCCCTTGGCGACCATGCAAAGACGTCTCTTGATCTTGCTATGATATCAAGGACGCGTTCCTTTTCTTCGGACCCTAAAGCCTGCCCTAAATACACCTTCTCTTCAGGATTGGGGAATGGAAGGTGAGCCTGCTTCTCGTCAGCGGTTGGAACCTCCCTGGCCGCGGGCCTCACTTCCAGTTCTGCTTCAGTGAGGGTGCTCTCTGGATCGGTCTCTGCTACAAGCTCCTCTCGTGGGCACTCTCTTTCTTTTTTGGTCGTGCTCGCGACATATTCCTCGATCTGCATTACTTCTTTTTTCTTCCTCAGGGAGGTTAAATAACAACTTCTACTTTTTGGTTGCTGTCCGCGGACCTCGCCAACTTCTCCTCCAGCGACAGGAAACTTGGCCAAAAAATGGTAGATAGAGACCACCATCTGGAATTTGTAGAGAGATACCCTCCTAACAAGGCGTTGTATACTGTTGGGACTCGGACGACGGTGAAGACTATGTTCTCCATCCTTCGCTTTGGCGCTGTCCCAAGCACCACCGTTAGCTCAATGATTCCTGCGACTGATATCTCATCTCCAGAAAAAGCTACCAGCGTTCCTGAATATGGCTTGAGTGCAGTTGCTGAGACTCCAAGTTGTGAGAAGGCCTCCCAAACGAGTATATCAACAGATGATCCAGTGTCAATGAAGACTCTCTTGACAATTTTGGTTGCTATCTGAGCATGTATAACCAGTGGGTCAGAATGAGGCATCCTCACATCTTCCGCGTCACCTGTTGAGAATATCATTTCCGCGTGAGGTGTGTGGGCAATTCGCCTGCTCATTGCGGAGGGTGGTTGCTTCCCTTCTCGTTCGTAATTCTTCCTCTCTTGATTGCTGGTTCCTGAAAGAGAGGGTCCTCCCGCTAGAGTGTTGATGTATCCTTCGGGTTCTGGGATACGTTCGACCGTGGACCTTACCCTTCCTTCTTGCCCTCGGGGAGCCTGATTTACTGATCCCTGAGGGGGTGGGGGCCATTATGGCGTCCTCGTCGCCATCTTCGCCCCTGGCCCCTCCCTCGATTCGGCTGAGGAGCTTCTTCGCGTTCCCTGTACTGATCATGATTCCTGCTCCGATGATGGGGATAATCCTCATCTTGCGGGTGACGTTCGACTGGGTGTTGATCGTCCCTTCTGTTCTAGTGGTGCTCTTGAGGATGGCGGTCCCGATCATGATAACCATCCCTCCGCGGCTGATGTGTTCTGTCCCGGTCATTTCCCTCTCTTCGATCATCTCTTTGATGACGATGCTCCTCCCTCCTGTCTGAATTGAGGTGGACCTCGTCATTTTGTCGATGGTGTCCTGTTGATGGTTGTTTGGGTGGCTTTGCTGCTCCCTTGTCCTTTCTGAACTTCCCGGAAAGTTTGCTGAAGAAGCCTTGATGCCCGCCATTTGCTCTTGAGCTTGACGCGACTGCTTCCTCTGCATCTATTTTTTGTGACACTAGATCTCTCAATTGATCATAATCTCTAGGCTTCTTTCTAAACAGGTAAGTCTTGAAATCCCCTTCCGCCAGATTTCCCATGAGGATGATGGCTGCAGATTCGTGATTGAAGTTCGGGATTTGAACAACTACAATGGTGAAGCGGGCAAAGAAATGCCCCAGAGTTTCATCTCCTCATTGCTTGATGGAGTTTAAATCTAACATGGTCTTTTTTCTTGACCGCGCACTCCCAAAGTGGGATTGGAAGATCCCATTTAACTCAGAGAAGCTGCTAACCGAATTCTTTGGTAGGTTAGTGAACCAGGTCAATGCAATCTTCGTGAGGGTTGATGGGAAAGTTCTACACAACATGGCATCATTGTACTCATTGATGCCCATCGCAGTCATGAAGTGACACAGATGATCTTCTCGGTCCGTGGTCCCATTGTACTTCATAAGATTCACATCCTTCCATCGTTTGGGTACCGGTGCTCGGCAGATGTCTTGAGTGAAAACAGATGGCCAAGCTTCAGGGGCGTCAATCTTCATTTGTGTCGAGCCAGACTTGGTGGAAGTGGATACGTCAGTCGAGTGCTCCCCTCGTCGATGTTTATTGGGCCGCATGTCAACCCTTTGCGCACCTTGGTGCAAAGGATTAAATCCGAGGCCTGACGCCCCGGGTACTGGGTTCCCGTACTGATTAAGATTGACTGCATCCGCCGCGTTCGGTTGTCCATACGCGTCATATTGCTGATTGTGAAAGTAGGCCCTGTGTTGGCCTTGGTACGGGCTTTCATAACCATAGTAGTGCCGTGGCTCATTCATCAGTTGGTACTGGTGCTGAGGATCTGGTACTGGTTGATAGTAGTATTGCGGCGCGGGGACCGGTTGATAGAAAGGTTGAGGCTCAGGTGCATGTTGAAAGTAATGATGCGGCTCTTGCTGTACTCCATGTGGCATGTATACTGGTGGTATGTACTCTGGCGTGTATGCCGGGTAATAAGGGGGTACGTAGGGTGATGCCCACATGCTTTGTTGTTCCTCCGACTGAAGGATAGATAGGTTGTACATGCTGGTGGCCTCTTGCTCTGGTATTGCACTTTGGCTCATTTCATCTGAGTTCTCGTTGTTGTACATTGTTCCTGTCCGCGGAGAGTCACTAAAAGTTTTGTTAGTAAATTGACTTGGCATGAAATTTGCTATTTTAGATCTTTAGATGAACTGTCTCATATCCTTCTCTTTGTGGGAGGGTTCTCCCGGTGTCCTGTGTGTTCCCAGCAGACCCGATGGCTGCCCGACAGGATCGCGGGTATGAGGCGTCCATGACCCAAAATATATACAGTTTGTTTGCTGATAAAAAATTTAAAGGTGAACCCCTCAGGGTGAGTGGGTTCCCACAGACGGCGCCAGTGATGAGCGCCTCCCAAAAAGTTGTATAAGGGGCCCACTTTCGGTGGGTCCCTGGGGGTTTAGACGCGAACAGTTTTTCTATGAAACACGAGCTTACCTGACATGCAAATGAATTTCTTCGCTATTCTACCTGGGCCGCGCTTTGGTCGCGTGTTTTAATTCTACCTTAACCCTACATCTCTTGAGGGAGATCATCGATCATTTTTTGGTTTCAGGGATCATACCTATCCGCGGAGATTCACCTGGTGTGCTGCTTCGACGCTCGGTACAGGTTAAGATATCCCTCTCAGTTTTCAGGTTTATTAGTCCGCCGCGGATCGTTTTCCGGTTCTGCGGCCAACTCTTAAGATGATACAAATTCTTCTCTCCTTTCTCCTTTGTCTTTTCCAAAATTCCCCCCACAATCTCTTCTGTTCATTTCCCCTTTTATAGGGATTGGCCAGAGACCCCCGTCGTGACACTTGTCGTCTTTGAGTTGACACGTGTGACCATCGTGGGTGGGGGGCATGGTGGACATGTGTCATTGGTTTATGTCCGCGTACTCCCGATTTTCGGAGTCTCTTTGGGTGTTGTTCAATTATGTCCGCGTCTGAATCCTCGTCTATCATTTCCGCATGGTTTCATCAAATGGGTCACCACAAACAATGAGTACGTAATTAGTAGCTGTAAACAATAAATAAAGAAACTGTCACCAAACATAATAGATAACTCTACCAATTGTTACCAATCTAAAAACAACAACAAAATAACAACATAAATTCGACTTAAAAACCACCAAAAACATAGTCTCAATTCAGTTGATGATATAGACTCAAAATACACACCATTTGTCACTAAACAAACAAGCAATGATGAATCTCAGGTAGACTCAGTTCAACTGTTAATATAGACTCAAGGTACATAACAATTATCACCAAACAAACAAACAATGCTAAACCCCTAATAGTCTCATTGAAGTTGATGATATAGACTCAAGGTAAATACTAGTTGTCACCAAACAAACAAACAATGCTAAACCCCTGAAATTGAATAACATATAAAGTAAGAACAAAATTAGATTGATATAGAAGAACACTAACCATTTGGATGATCCATTTAAAGTAACTAGGAACAAACAAACCCTGACACTGCACACCCAAGAGCACAATGCTAAATATACTAGCCCATCCTCCAAATCGAAAGACCAAATTAATCGAACTCAATCCATGGTGAACAAACAGACCAAATAACTTCCTTCATAAAATGATCACACAATTTTCACAAGGATTTTCGCAAAACCGAACTTAGGGCAAAATTAATTTTATGGCAAATCGAATTTAGGGCAAGTGCAGTCGAAGCGATGGCTCGAGTGACGCGAAGAGATTAAAAAGGATGGGAAGCGGTAAGAGAGTAAAGCTTACCTTAGGTGTGACCAACAATGGTTGAGCGAGGGCGGGTGACCAACAGTGGTGAAGCGAGGAGAAGGACAGAGAGAGGGCGATGTTGAAGACGGCTAGAAAGACGTCAAACATAAATGAAAGGAAAAAGGGTTTAATTTTTATAGCTAGGGCAGAGTTGGTATTACATAATATATGTGGACATTTATTTAATATCCGTTTAAATATGGACGTTTACCTAATTAGCTTTTCTAAACGGATATTTGACCTAATTTCTTCTTCTTCTTGATTATTATTATTATTATTATTATTATTATTATTATTATTATTATTATTATTATTATTATTATTATTATTATTATTATTATTATTATTATTATATATAGGGAGAGGTTAAAGTGTAAAATTTCTTAAGGTGTAAAATTTTGTCATTTAGCAAAAACCGGCACGTGTGTCCTTTTTTTTTTTAAAAAAAAAAACTGAACCGATTTGTTAAATAAACGCTCCAAACCGGCCCCCCTCTCTCTCCCGTTCTCGTTCTTGCTGCTTGATGTTTTCTTCCTCTATCCTTCCCTGCGGCCAACCGGCGCTTCGACAGATGTTAGTCGATCTCAGTCCCCGGCTTCAGATCTCCGGCTCCGGCTTGAGTTACATCTCCCTCTCTCTTCGAATTTGGTGTAGTTCCTCGTTCCGCTTCTTCATTTTGCTTACTGTGTTGTGCAGTTCCTCGTCCCTCTCTCTCCGAATTTGGTGCAGTTCCTCGTCCCTCTCTCTCCGAATCTGTGAATTGCTTGTTTGTGTGTCCACACAAAGGATCAATCGTCGCTTGTATCTCTGATAAAGATGTTTGATTCCCTGCTTGCTGTCTATGAATGACGGTGTGTGAGTTACTCTTTTACTTCGCTACTGCATGTAAATTTTTAGGTATATGGTGATACTGAACGAATGATAGTGTCATTGAAGCAGTCTTCTTGCTCATCCACAGATGCTTATTTCATTCAGTCGTACTTATTAACCGAGGAAAAGTTAACACAAACTGGAATATTCACATATTACTTGCTCATCCACAAGATTCATGGAGTTGCACAAGTGTCTTACAAATAATATCTTAATTGTTTCCACTACTTGATTTTGCATTTGTTCCAAGTAGAAATCTAAATTATTAATATTTTTCTACAATTGCTTGCTATAGCAATATGAGCTTTTTATTCACATTAATCGTAGACTGAATGTACATGGAGTTGCCGTATTCATCTTATGAATTAAAATTTTATTTTGATTTGTGAAACAATCTGTGTAACCAGATTGTTCAACTGAAGAACATGAACTCAGAGTGAGTTATTGATGAGAAACAAAAAATGGAAAACAGAATCTCTCAATCTCATTGCGTGTAACTGAATGAATGAATCCAGAGTACATCACAGCCCTGTTGGTTTTTATAAAAACCTTTGATGTACACGTGGACAAATGCCAGCCACAAGATCTCTAACAGAAAATGTAATATAGCTACCTTTTGACTTTGACGTTGACCTATCTTCATCCTCAATATCCCCCTAAAGCTGGGAGATGTAGGAGATGGAAAATACATACCCACCTTGTGAAGAAGATAGTCCTTCTGGGCAGCGGATATGACTTTAGTGAGGACATCTGCAACTTGTTTAAGTGTGGGCGTGTGATGCAATTCGAGGAGACCATCAAGGACCTTTTGTCGGGTAAAATGACAATCAATCTCGACATGCTTCGTCCGTTCATGAAAGACCGGATTGCAGGCAATCTGAATAGCGGATTTGTTGTCACAATGGAGCTGTACAAGAGTGGTAGGGGTGACACCAAGATCAGTTAGGAGGTGCACAAGCCATGTGACCTCAGCAGCTCCTTGGGCCATGGCTCAATACTCTACTTCAGCTGAGCTCCTAGATACAACTGTCTGTTTCTTTGACTTCCAGCTAATGGGAGATGCAGCAAGGAGGATGACATAACCTCCAACAGATCTGCGAGAGAAAGGACAAGCTGGCCGATCCGAATATGTGTAAGCTTGTAAGGTGCGTTGATCATGGCCTTTCAATAATATGCCTCGTCTAGCAGTGACATGAACATAACTCAAGGTGTGAATAAGAGCATTCATATGAGAGACACATGGTTGCTGCATGAATTGGCTTAGTGTTTGTAATGCAAAGCTGAGATCTAGCCTGGAAATAGTTAAGAAATTGAGCTTTCCAACAAGGCATCTGTGCATAAAAGGTTCATCCTTATCCAGGCAATCACTGTCATCAGGCCGCAACTTAAGATGAAGAGGTAAAGGGGTGCAACACTTATGTGCCAAAGAGAAGGGAAGATCATGAAGAAGGTCACGAGTAAACTTAGCTTGAGTCAGGGCCACACCAGTAGGGAGATAAGAAATTTCAAAACCCAAAAAGTAAGGAAGAACACCCAAATCCTTAATGCTGAAGACATGATCCAAATAAGTTTTGATGTGAGAAATCTCTGCAGGATCAGACCCATTAATTAACAAATCATCGACATAAACAACAATAATAGTGAGGTGCTTATCTATGGCCTTAGTAAACAATGAATAATCATTCTCTGATTGCACAAAACCATTTACTAGTAGAGATTCGGTCAACTTGTGAAACCACTGACGAGAGGCTTGTTTGAGTCCATATAAGGACTTCTGTAGCTCGCAAATCTTATTTCCTGGATTTGGTATCCCAACAGGCATCTTCATGTATACATTCTCGTGAAGATTACCATGTAAAAACACATTATTTACATCGAGTTAAAACAGTGGCCAACCTTTAGAAGCAGCAACTGATATGATAGCTTGGATTGTGGCCATCTTGATGACGAGAGAGAAAGTTTCATGAAAGTCAATACCTTCCTATTATGTGTATCCTTTAGCCACAAGTATGGCTTTGTATCTCTCAAGAGATCCATCAGCTTTGAGCTTAACCTTGAATACCCACTTGCATCCAATTGCCCTTTGTCTTGGAGGAAGAGAATTAATTTCCCAAGTACCATTTTCCTGTAATGCATTAATTTCATTTTCCATAGCCTTAACCCAATAAAGCTTCAAGGTAATCACGAGGTTTAGAAAAGGATGAAATGTGGGATAAAAGAGTGAAATGGGAAGAAGGTAATAATTGGGGTTAACAATGGAAGAAGTGATGGATGAAGTGGTAGAAAAGGCACAAACATAGTCATTCAAATATGTTGGCCTAGTGTGGGTTCTCGAGGACCTACGGATCTGGTCATGTGCAGGCTCAGGCTCAGGCTGTTGATGATCTTGTGGACTAGAAGACAAATCAGAATTAGTCTAAGAGTGATCCTAATCATCAAAGATAACAGGAAAGAAATTGCCAGAGGGTAAAAAATTTAAGTGAATGTAGGTATCTATGTGAATGACAGGTAATGTGGGGCAATCCCCATTAATGAATTGAAAGGGAAAATGTGTTTCATGGAAAATGACATCTATGGAGGCAAATACAGCTTTAGTTTTGAGGTCAAACACCATGTATCATTTCTTGCCATAGGGGTATCATATAAAACCACAAGGGGAAGCTCTTGGATCAAATTTGTGTCTATTTTTTGGGTGAGTTGTTGACAAAACATAGGCATCCAAAGGCTTTTGGTGAGAGTAGGTAGGTTTGGTTTTGAAAAAGAGTTCAGAAGGTGATACATGATGCAAAGAAGGCAAAAGGGTACGGTTGATTAGGTAGGTAGTAGTTAAAAGACAATCTCCCCAGAATTTAATGGGTAATTTGGATTGAAACAATAATGATCTGGCTACCATAAGCAAATGCTTATGTTTTCTTTCTGCTATGTGTTCGCAGAGGGGAGGGGGATCGTGCAATTCAAATATTCAAATATAATTCTCAACTATGCTAACTCCCTGTCCCAAACAAATAATACAAGAATCCCTCCCGATGTAGTGGTAGGGTAATTCAGGATTGAATCCACGAGGAGGTATGTCAGTGCTTCCCTTGTTGTAATCACGATCAAACTTTCGACCTTAGAAGACACTCGATATCGATGTGTCTGGTCGATATCGACCTCAGTTCTAGTCGATTTCCAGTAGAGTTCCTACAGATGACAAAAACAGCAAAGTCGACGTCGAGACAGACCTCGATATCGACGTTAGACCTCGATATCGACCTTTACAGTCGATTCCGATGTTTGTCACGGAAACTGTTTTGCGTAACCTATTGTCGGAAAAGTATCCGAAGAACGTAGAATGGTAGAGAAGTATGATCAGAAATCAAAACTTAAAACTTTTATATGAATTTAATAAACTCAAAGCTTCCAAAGTCGGGGTTTCATGCCACAACGATAACAATGCAAGTTGATGCTAAAGTTATGAAATTTAATGCCTTTCCGTCAAATAACTTTCTTTACCAACACTTAGGTGATTAGAGGCTCTCGCATAGTTCCTAAGAGTTACTATCCAATTCATGAGTAATCTAAGTTCACAATATGAGTGGCTTTCGCTTCAATAATGCAAATAATGAATCTCCCTAACTTTCGCAAGGAATCATGCATAGGATAGAAGACGGAATCCCAAAAAAGTCATACCTTTGATGCACTTACCCTACATCGCTACCGTCGGGCTCACCCCGACCCTAGAAGTGGGTTAACTACTCGCTTCTCATCATGCAACTCGTCATCATCATTGAAAGAAAACTACTTTGAACTGAACTATGAAAGAAAGATTACAACCGAACCAAGCCAAATCTCCGCTCTCACTTCCACCCTACTCAATTCGGCTCTCCTCTCTCTCTCTACTAATTCTCTGCGTTAAACTACTAAAATTTGCTGTGCTTGGATGTAATTGGATGCCTAAACTCAGCCCTAACGGCCTCTAGATATAGATACGTTCCGGCTATATACACCGCAAATCCCCACGTCCTTAAGGACGTGCAAGGTATTATGCAGCCACCCGTGCCCGGACGTGCAAGCACGTTTTTATTTTTTTTTAAAAACGTGCTTGCACGTCCCCAGGGACGGGCTTGCACGTCCTTAAGGACGTGCAAATTGCACGTTCTTAGGGACGAGCATAGTTTGATAGATTATTTTAGTATATAGTTTGATAGATACTATATAATTATTTAGTTTTAGTATATAGTTTGATAGATATTATATAGTTTGTATATTTTGATAGTTTTAATGGAAAAACAATAAAAACGATTAATATATATTACAAGATATTAAAACATATTAAAATATATTAAAAGACATTACACCTGAGGTACGGATACGTTTCGTATAGTGAATATATTGCGTATTCCTTCCGTTTTGTTCATATTCCACTAATGTTAATACAATTTCGAGACTTTACACCTGAGTTCTCGGACCCTAGGGTTTGGAATGACCGTGACGAAATGGTTACGCATTTCAAGGACTTGGGTCGGAGACATTGCATGATTTTAGTAATCAAGCGGTCTTGGACGGGGGCGTCGAATCGTCCAGGCGGGGTTTGTCTTGCTTGCGAGCAGTATGGGGAGTACCGACCACGCGGGCGGAAGCTCCGGAGCACGCAGTCGAAGATAAACAGTTGTCCATTCTCTCTACACGGACACGAAGCTTCGTCGGGTCACTGGGTTATGACGGTAACCCACGGTGTTCATAACCATGGGCTTCCAACGATCTTGAAGGGTCACGCCATCGCCGGACAGATGACAGAGGGGGAAAAGAAGATGGCCAGGTGGATGAAGGAAATTGGCACTCCTCCAAAATCCATTGGGTACGGATTGAGGCAGTTGGATGAGACCAGCGTCACATCAAGGAAGAGCCTTACCAACACGCTCACCATGATGGTCGCCGAAGAAAGAGGTAGTCGGACGATGACCCAGGATACCTTGCACCATCTGCGGGAAAGAGGGTACTACTACGAATTCAGACGACATCCGGATGACGACAACGTCTTGAGCGACCTCTTCCTGGCGCATCCCGACGGGATCCGGCTTCTCCGAAGGTTCCATTACGTCATCGTAATGGACAGCACGTACAAAACAAATGCGTAACTTATTTAATAACGATTACATTATTGCACATATAGCCCATTATAAAATATTTTACATGTAACACATTTACACTTGCAGATATGGGATTCCATTGTGCGAAGTGGTCGGGTTCACACCCTCAGGCAATACTTACTGCATCGCCTATGCCTTCATGTCGAAAGAGAACGAAGACACATACGCCTGGGTGTTGCGTCAGCTTCAGAACTTGCTTGGGACGGTTCAGCCTCAAGCTATCATGACTGATCGGGAGCTAGGTCTCATGGCGGCGCTGAATGTTGTCTTCCCCGACGTCCAGCATCTCCTTTGCTGGTTACACGTGACGAGAAAATGCGAGGAAGCTGCTCTGAAGATCACGAAGAATTTAAACCACGCTGGCATCTTTAAGGGCAACTGTTGGGGGCTGTTCGAATCGAGGTCGGAGGAATCATTCAACCGACATCGTCGGGCGCTACACGCTGCATGGCACCCATTCCCAGGTGTGGTGGCGTATTTAGAGGCGGTGTGGCTTCCACACAGCAGGAGCATCGTACGATGCTACGTAGATAATGTCTTCCATCTCGGCACCCGTACGACAAATAGGGTTGAGGGTCAACACAAGGTTCTGAAGGAGGCACTTCACTCATCGACTGGTGACTTTCGCATCGTGATCGATGCAATCCATAGAGTCAACGATTGTCAACTGCATGAGCTGCAAACTGCTTTGGAGATCGACCGCTTCAAATGGCCAACAGCAGCGTATAAAGTCAACCTTTTCGATGTGTCCATGAGATTCAGGAATACGTCAACTCCGGTACTCCGATACCCGCCGAGGACATCCACCCGTTCTGGATGGATTTGTCATGGACTGACATCGACGACACCCCACTGCCGTATGAGCTGTCATCTTCATATACGGCTTCCAACGATTTATGCGAGTATGAGCTGCACCCACCCTCATCAGCAAGCGTCCGAAGGAAGGGGAGGCCTCGGGGGTCGAGGAATGCCTGCAGAACCAACCCATTGCCATACGAGGAGGTAAGGGAAAGGTTAGAGAGAGAAGAAGCGCGTGCTGCTCGACATGCTGCTCGGCATCGTCCACAAGCGACCTCAGCTCGACGTGGACGTGATGATGTGTTCGGAGGGTTCAACTGGGGTCGAAACAACGTTGATCCCTTCATGCTCGGTCATATTGAGACGGTGAGGGACACTGTTGGAGATGGTCATTGTGGCTACCGTGCTTTGGCGGCTTTGACATCACCGATCGGCGAGACTGCTTTCCCGGAACTCAAAACGTTACTATGCAATCACTTGGAGGATCACGCCGATCTGTACGCCGGTTGTTATACGGGAGGGTACCAATTCCAGCAGTTCGTCGACTACCAGAGATGGGCGGGAGCTGTGCATGGTGATAGGAGACGGTGGATAGAGCTACCAATTATGGGTTTAGTATTTGCAACGGTATATCAAATTCCTCTCGTCGTCCTAGCTTGGCATCATCCGTTCACATGTCTTCCCATGACCTCGCCGACACCTACTAACAACCCTCAATCAGCAACCTTTGGTGTAGCCTGCATCGAAAACCAAGACCATTTTGCCGCGGTACGACTTCAAACGTCTTCTTTTATTACCTATTCTTGCTTTTCATATATATGTCAATACTCTAACTCTAATTTTTCGTTCTCATAGATCTGGTTGCGTCGTAACGCTCCTATTCCGCCGCCTCCGCCAGAATGGGTCGCACATCATCATCCGAGCGTCGAAGGATGGGATGCTCCGTTTCAAGCTCAGTTTGAGAGATTTCGAGCCTTGCGTGTCGAGTCCGGCCGCCCTTTACTATTTTCCTAGATTTTATTCCACAAGTTTATTAAAATTATGAATGTAAACTTTTTTTTCCGTTCCTTGTAACGTTATTCGCATATTATCCGAATGAAAACCTTAACAAATATTGTTTTCTATTTAATTTTACCCGAAATCCTTCAACTCCACTAGCTAACACTTCAATTTTATCAATTAACATTACAAAACCCTCGGAAATCCTACACCCTAAACCCTAAAACCCTACTAGGGTTTGCACGTCCTTAACAACGTGCAAGTATTGCACGTCCTTAACGACGTGCAAGAACGTTGTTAAGGACGTGCAAGCCTTTGCTAGTGGACGTGCATAGTCCCAGACTTGCACGTCCTTAAGGACGTGCAAGTACGTCCTTAAGGACGTGCAAATCCTTAATCCGGATTTGCGGTGTATATAGCAACACCCTATAGATATCGAACTTTGATATCCAAAGACTCGAAACTTTATCTTTATTATCTTAGATAAAACTTAAATAAAGTAAAAACCAAAAGTTCCATGGTAAAACTAGCTAAAGTGATAGCTTTGACGTTGAAGATAAGAAATCTCGACTTTTGGATAGACGTGCAAGCTTCGGATAAAATTCTATCAAAATTTGAGTCGGATTCCTTTGTTGAGCAACATCGATATCGACCATGCATCCTCGATATCGACCTCTCTAAAACTCTATCTCGAGCTCTCCTTCTCCTACTCGGATTAGCACTCGACTTCTATATTTTATCTCGATCTGGGCACTCGATATCGACCATGCATCCTCGATATCGACCTCTCTTGTGTCGACATGCTCTGTTCTTTTCTTGCTCGATTCCTATGTCTCTGTTGTACTCGATGTCGAGGTCTCCAGTCAATTTCGACCTCTTCCAAATCTGTCCATTTTTATCCTGTTTTTTGCGAAATCACATAGAAACTCGTGCAGCCCCATATATTTGAAAATAATGCATAAACTACACTAATCCCATGTTTTCCCACTAATATGCATGCAAATGAATGATAAAATGGACTTAAATGTGCATAGAAAATATGGCAATTTGCGCACATCAAACACCCCATACTTAAGCTTGCTTGTCCCCAAGCAATACCTTTATTGGTCATTCAGGGGAAGAAAGTAAACCCTCAACATCATAGATTTATTTTTCATATCTCCCTACAATCAATTGCCATCCTCGATAAGGTACTTATGTCAACCAAATCCATGCCTGTGCATAAAGCAATTTCATACTCATAAAAGGAGATTTATATGCAAAAACAATTTCAGCGACATAGCATTAATAATCAAGAGGACTTTTGCAAGCTTGTGAGAAGTAGATTGGTAAAAGGCTAAAGGTGGGCTAATATTTGGCCATGTGGTGTTAAATACGGGGAAATAAACTTTCTTTCCAAAACATTCCACATTCCTTCTTCATAATGTCTCACCTTTCACTCATCGCTCAATGCTTTTATTCAATATAATGCTTTTACCTCTCTAACCTTAGCACTGCCTTCTCGCGAGTCGCAAACATGGGTGTCATGAATGGCCCCTGATACTTAGTACTTCGGACTCCTCACCTTGTGTCCCATCTTGCTGAACTAACATCTCAACGAGCATGGTCGACCTACCTTTATCTCCTGAGGTGATCGGATTTTTTCTCGCTCATTAAATTTTCCATATTTCATAAATTCTTTCATTCATGCCAACAACTTCATAAATAATGCACAACTCCATATAACAACTCCAAAAGATGACATCAATTCTCAAACTTGTCCCCGGATAGGGTATAAGGTATAAAATGGGCAATATGTATATATGTGGAGCAATAATGATCATGATAAGGCTTATGTATGGCTTGTAACTTTTGCAAATATGCATAGGTAAGGCTAGGATATGAACTTGTATATGTAAGCACTTGTATGGAATTTCATAAAAAATCCTCCATCATCTTATCATGCATATGTCAAAAGCAACTTCAAATTTTCATCTCCTTTATTTTTTTCTTTTTGCACTTCATTGGGACTTCCCTTAACTAGACAATTTCATGTTATATCTCTAATGAATCTAATTTTGCATCATAGAGCTCTTTTTTATACTTCCATGACTCTTTCTTTATTTTAAATTTTTGATGGGGGTCATTTTTTTTTCGAAAATAAAATATATAAACTAAGTATGCATTAAGATAAATATGCAAATCTAAACTAAGTATGAATATGCATGAATTATATAAATAAATATGCAACAACTTATAAGATATGCTAGAACATGTAAGTAAGCCTTTCCCCCACCCCATACTTAAAGTGTACAGTGTCCTCACTGAATTAGAACTAGGGTTAAGAAAAACTTACTAAACCGTCACAAATTTCAGGAGTCGAAGAAGACAGCAGGCATGGTCGATATCGACCTTAAACATCGGAATCGATGTCTCTCATCGTTTTCTGGCTCAAGCTTCAGGGTGATCCGGCCTCGACCAAAAGCCCATCTGAATCGATCATAAGTTCGATGTCGATCTATAACATCGATTTCGATGTCTTTTCTGTGTGCTTTTCTCTTTCCTGCAACTTGTAAAAAATAAAACAAAAACAATGCAATATAACCTAAAGTGTCTCAAACCAAAGTAAAAGGTGTCTAAAACCAAAACTAAGTCTTTGTTACAAGCTCTAGAATTTTAAGTCGCTAGGCCGACTTCTTCCTTTCGCGCTTCTCAAGGTGGCATCTGCAGAGTCCATGTGGCTTGGGCCTCAAATATTACTCCTTTCTTGTCACGCAGCTGCATTCCGTCGGGATGGATCTGGTTCACCGTGAATGGTCTCAAATTCTTATCTTTGAATCTCGTAGGGAACCAATGGTCCTTGGATTTGGCTACATAAAATTTGTCTCCTATCTCATATTGGCTCGAATCATCATCGGACACCCTACATAAGCGCACATGCCAAGGCACACCTCTTCCAAATAATGATAAATCTTTAATTGTAATGGAACAGGAGGAATCCGTACCTTGACTTACCTTCTTATCTGTCTATGGCTCAGGTTGATATCGATCTTCAGTCCTCGATATTGAGGTTTGTTGAACTCCTGGAGGATCAATCGATTTGGAGAGTTTTCCCTCGATATGATCAGGTCGATTTCGACCCTCAGAGATCGATATCAAGGTCTTTGTTCCTCCCTTCTCAGCTTCAATGGTGGTCGATTTCGTCACTAGGGCATGGTCGATATCGTCCTTAAACATTGATTTCGATGTTCCTTCTTCTCCTCCGTCGACCCCATACTTATGACCTGACATAAAATTTTGAACATTATTAGTCGATATCGACTTACCTGGGTCAATTTCGATGTTCTGTTTGGCTCCTTCGTTCAAGATTGCCACAACCTCCTCCACTTGGGCTTCTATGGCCCTCTTCTCAAGCTCTTCTGGTGTCATACTCCTAATCTTGGCTTCTCCACATGCAATGAGACACCATTGCTGGCTTTTATCTCCATTGGCCCTTGATTTTTCACCATCTTGTTGAAGGCATACTCTATCACCTCGTCACTAATTGTGAATGAGAGCAATCCTTTCTTCACGCTAATGTTGGCATCGACGGTTGCTAGAAATGGCCTAGCTAAAATAATGGGACAAGCAGGGTCCTCCGCTATATCAACAACTAAGAAATCAGCAGGGACAAAGAATTTACCTACTTGTACTGGCACATCCGTTACCATCCCTGTTGGAATTACTACCGTATTGTTTGCCATGTATAACCTTGCATCCACGGGCTCCAGAGGACCTATCTTTACCTTGTGCCAAATGGTTAGTGGCATCATGCTAACGCTAGCGCCCAAGTCAACTAAGGCATTAAATTTGAATTGACCTAAACCTATAGCGATAGAAAACTTACCTGGGTCCGCCCGCTTTTGTGGTAGCTCCAACCTATTGCACTCCTCTGCGATCTCAGAAAGCGATCGCTTCTTACCCAATATGTCCTTAAGGAACCTTACATAGGATGGCATCTCATGAAGTGCTTCTATGAATGGTATAGAGACATTGAGTCCTGAAGCAAGTTCACAAACCGCTGGAACTTCTTTTCCGCTAGGTCCTTAATCATCTTTTTAGTTGGGAATGGCAACACCTTCTTTCTTCCCGCGGCCGTAGTTAGGTCGACATCGACATCAGTAGGGTCGACATCAACTGGAGGAGTCGATTTCTGTGGTGACGCAGCATCAGGGTCGATATCGACAGGAAGGTCGACATCGACGTCACCTTGGTCGATATCGATAGGGGGGTCGATATCGATGTCTGTTCTGGCTCCTTTTCCTCCGCTTTTTGCTCGGGCGTTTGTAATTGACGCCCACTCCTTAGGTTCACTGCCGCAATATGTCCAGTGGTTTTGCCCTTTTGGTTGGGCACAATGGATCCAGGGAATGATCCTGACGCTTTGGGTATTGCTTCCGCCAATTGACCCATTTGGGTCTCCATGTTGCGCTTCCAAACGTCGATCTCCCCAAGTCTAGAATTGATGCCCTATAGCTTAGTATGGACGGAGTTGTTGGCTTGTTTGAACTTAGCATGGTTCCTCCGCATCTCATCAAGAATGATTTGCAGGTCATCCTTCCTTGTCTCCCGCTCAGGGTGCCCTGGTACTATATATGGTGGGGGATCCCTTTGTTGATAGAACCTTTCATCACCCCAATATGGTTGATTGCCCCCTCCATAGGAGCCTCTCGTCCACTTGGCTTCCTCATGTTGTTCCGCCATGGATACTTGCTCAGTATGTGGACAGGCACCAATGTTATGCCTTGTAGAACCACATTCCTGACAAGTTTGATTGTTGCTCAGGAACCTGACTTGCTTCTGAAGGCGGCGTGTCTGATCGTTGTGGAATTGTTGCCGCACATCAGGATCTTTCTCTCTTGGAGGGTCATATAGTGGCATTGATGGGGCAGGCCTTGCATCATAGGCCGCAGTAGTCCCATAGGTGTTATCAAAGTTCACAAGCCTCTCAATGGTCTCCCAGGCCTCCGTTGGTGTAAGCTCAATGTACCGATAGGAGATATATGAATTGATCCTCTCCTTATTCGGCACATTAAGGGCGTTGTAAAATATCTCCTGGATGACATATGGAAGTTGCCCATGCATCGGGCATGATCTCAGCAAGTCCTTAAATCGCTCCCACGCCTGTGCTAGTGTTTCCCCTGGCTTTTGTTTGAAAGCCGTGATCCTTTGCCGCAGCATCGCCGTTTTAGAAGGTGGAAAAAACTTATTCAGGAATGCATCCTTCACCTCCGCCCATGTCCTCAGCGAGCGTGGAGCCAAACTCTCAAGCCATTGTAATGCCTTCCCTGCCAAAGACCATCGAAAAGATTTCAGTCTCACATACTCTAAATTTACTCCATCAGCAACTATTTCACATAAATCCATAAAAGTAGAGATGTGTTGTAGAGGACATTCATTAGGTCTTCCTTCAAAAGTGTTTCTTTTAATTTCAGAAAGGAAGTTTATTTTAATTTCATAATTGGAATGAGGAATTAAGATAGCGGATTGAGGAACGTGAAGCGGCGGATGCATGTATTGCATTGTCGTCTGTGGATACTGATTGAGCCACTCTTGGGCTTGTCTGCACGCATCCTCCTCCCTATCAGCACGGGCTCGCTCTGCAGCAGCGGCGGCCCTCTCAACAGCGATTGTAGCATTGTGGTCCTCGATCTCCTTCCTCAACCGCTCTATGGTCTCAGCCTGCATCTCGTTGTCAGCCATGATGCGAATTGCTTTGTTGCAAAGATGGAAGAAACGTTCAGGCTCGTTGATGGGTTCCAGGGTAGGTCCGCGATCAGAACGTCGCATAAACCTGAAAAATAAGCTCTAAAAGATCGTGACAAAAATTAGGTGGCGATTGATTTCCTCCCCGGCAACGGCGCCAATTTGTTCGCAGAGGGGAGGGGGATCGTGCAATTCAAATATTCAAATATAATTCTCAACTATGCTAACTTCCTGTCCCAAACAAATAATACAAGACTCCCTCCCGATGTAGTGGTAGGGTAATTCATGAACAAATCCACGAGGAGGTATGTCAACGCTTCCCTTGTTGTAATCACGATTAAGATTTTGACCTCAGAAGACACTCGATATCGATGTGTCTGGTCGATATCGACCTCATTTCTGGTCGATTTCCAGTAGAGTTCCTGCAAAAGACAAAAACAGCAAAGTCGACGTCGAGACAGACCTCGATATCGACGTTAGACCTCGATATCGACCTTTACAGTCGATTCCGATGTTTGTCATAGAAACTGTTTTGCGTAACCTATTGTCGGAAAAGTATCCGAAGAACGTAGAATGGTAGAGAAGGATGATCAGAAATCAAAACTTAAACTTTTATATGAATTTAATAAACTTAAAGCTTCCAAAGTCGGGGTTTCATGCCACAACGATAACAATGCAAGTTGATGCTAAAGTTATGAAATTTAATGCTTTTCTGTCAAATAACTTTCGTTACCAACACTTAGGTGATTAGAGGCTCTCGCATAGTTCCTAAGAGTTACTATCCAATTCATGAGTAATCCAAGTTTACAATATGAGTGGCTTTCGCTTCAATAATCTATTAATGAATCTCCCTAACTTTCGCGAGGAATCATCCATAGGATAGAAGACGTAATCCCATAAAAGTCATACCTTTGATGCACTTACCCTACATCGCTATCGTCAGGCTCACCCCGACCCTAGAAGTGGGTTGACTACTCGCTTCTCATCATGCAACTCATCATCATCATTGAAAGAAAACTACTTTGAATTGAACTATGAAAGAAAGATTACAACCGAACCAATTCAAATCTCCGCTCTCGCTTCCACCCTACTCAATTCGGCTCTCCTCTCTCTCTCTCTACTAATTCTCCGCGTTAAACTACTAAAATTTGTTGTGCTTGGATATAATTGGATGCCTAAACTCAGCCCTAACGGCCTCTAGATATAGATATCAAACTTTGCTATCCAAAGACTCGAAACTTTATCTTTATTCTCTAAGATAAAAGTTAAATAAAGTAAAAACCAAAAGTTCCATGGTAAAACTAGATAAAGCGATAGCTTTGACGTGGAAGATAAGAAATCTCGACTTTTGGATAGACATGCAAGCTTCGGATAGAATTCTATCAAAATATGAGTCGGATTCCTCTGCTGAGCAACATCGATATCGACCATGCATCCTCGATATCGACCTCTCTAAAACTCTATCTCGAGCTCTCCGTCTTCTACTCGGATTAACACTCAACTTCTATCTTTTATCTCGATCTGGGCACTCGATATCGACCATGCATCCTCGATATCGACCTCTCTGGTGTCGACATGCTCTGTTCTTTTCTTGCTCGATTCCTATATCTCTGCTGTACTCGATGTCGAGGTCTCCAGTCGATTTCGACCTCTTCTAAATGTGTCCATTTTTATCCTGTTTTCTGCGAAATCACATAGAAACTCGTGCAGACCCATATATTTGAAAATAATGCATAAACTACACTAATCCCATGTTTTTGCACTAATATGCATGCAAATGAATGATAAAATGGACGTAAATGTGCATAGGAAATATGGCAATTTGCGCGCACATCACTATGCCATTTTGTTGGGGTGTATAAACACAAGTAGTTTGATGGATAATCCCTTTGGCAAGAAAGAATTCAGTAGCAGCAATGTCACAAACCTCCTGGGCATTGTCTGATCTTATGGTTTGAACAGAGGTATGGAATTGTGTTTGGACATGTTCAACAAAAGACTGTAATATAGACAATGCACCATATTTATTTGGCATGAGGTGTCTCCAAGTATACCTGCTAAAGTCATCCACTATTGTGAGAAAATATCTGTGGCCATCACGGGTATGATGCTTAAAAAGACACCATGTAACAATGTGTATGAGCTCAAAGGGAGAAGAAGTTGTAGTGGTGCTTTGAGAGAAAGATTTTCTGTCTTGTCTAGCTTTGGGACAAATCTGACAAAGTAAATGAGACTTTGATTCAACAGAGGTCTTTACATCATCAATGTGATACATTTGATCAAAAGGAATATGACCCAATCTACAATGCCACATCTCTGGACTGTTCAAATGAAACTGACCATTATTGGAAAAACTACTTTTATTACAGCTGGAATTAACATCATCAGCACTCGTAAAAGAATGAGCCATAGCTTGATGCTCCATGTCCACAAGATATAAGCCTTTTGCCTCATGACCAAGGACCAAGAGATCTTTCATCGAAGGGCCCTGGATCAAGCATTTGGTTGGTGTGAAAAGGATATTAGTGTGAAGGTCAGCTGTCAATTTATTAATAGAGAGAAAATTGAATTGAAAATGAGGAACATGGAGGACATTTTGAAGACAAATTTTGGGTGATAACTAGATTGAACCAGTGTGAGTAATGGGAACACGACTGCAATTAGGCATGGTAATGAAGCAAGATTCACTGAGTAGTTTAATATTTCTGAGAAAGGTCAAGTGTGGAGTAATGTGGTATGTGGCTCTGCTATCTAAGATCCAATTTGAATTGAGACTAGAAGAATGAAAACAATAACAATTACCCGCAAAAGTAGTATTGACAAACACCTCTCTTCCATCTATCTTTTCTTCATTTGTGTACTTGCTGAGCAATGAGAACATTTCCTGGCACTATTCTTGAGTCAGATTTTTTGGAAGAGACGAGCTAGTTCCTGTTGAACCATCTAAAGATGCACTATGTGCTTGTCCTCTTGAATCATTGGAAGGTGGATAACCATGGATCTTGTAGCACCTATCAATCGTATGATTAGTAAGACCACAATGATCACACTGCATACCACCTCTTCCTCTGCCTGTCTTCCAGGAACCTCTACCATTTCCTCTTCCAAAGTCACCTCTTCCAGAAAATGAGCCTCTGTCATTCCCTCTTCCAAAATAACCATATGTGTTGTAATTACCTCCTCGTTTGGCCAAGTTACCTCTTCCTCTTCCTTTAAAATCCCCTCTGCCTCTGCCATATCTTCCTCTTCCTTCTACAAAGGCATCACCACTAAATGATGTCTGTTTGGAATCAGATGTCCTTGTCTCTCATTGTTCTTCTTCTTGTGTCACCATTTGATAAACTTGATTTATGTCAGGAAAAGGTTTCATCAACAGTATATTTGCTCAAACAACATTTAAAGAGTCATTTAAACCCATCAAGAACTGCATTACTTGCCGTTTTTTAATGAATTAATGTAGAAGCGACACATATTGAGCACATTCACATGCAGCTATATCAACCAAATTTGTATATTCATCATAGCTTTATGAATTTTCCATAGAACACTGAAACAAACATATTACCTTGTGAAAACGAAGCCAATTCTCTTTGAACCTGGAAAATTCGCGTCCGATTGGAATGAGCAAACCTCATGTTCAGTTCATTCCAACTTTTCTTCATCGATCTGCGATACAGAATCTGATTTGCTATGTTCTTTTCTACTGAGTGCAATAGTCATGAAACAACCATGGCGTTACACCTTTCCCAGTGATGATGCATCGGTGACGACGGATCTGGTCTAGCGCATGAACCGGTGACAAATCCAAGCTTATTCTTAACGAGGAGAGAAACATCAACCGTTCTTATCCAATGGCTAAAATTTCGCTCGTTTAGCAGATTCATTGAAAGCACATACGACAGTTGATATGAATGATGAAGATACATCTCGTCCAGTGGATCAATTGAAACAAAGGTTACATTTGCAGTTTGATCCGCCATAGCTATGATACCATGAAACAATATGTGTAACTAGATTATTCAACTGAAGAAGATGAACTCAGAGTGATTTCTTGATGAGAATCGAAAAATGGAAAACAAAATCTCTCAATCTCATTGCATGTAACTAAATGAATGAATCCAGAGTACATCACACCCCTGTTGGTTTTATAGAAGCCTTTGATGTACACGTGGACAAATACCAGCCACAAGATCTCTAACATAAAATGTAATCTAACTACCCTTTGGCTTTGACGTTTACTTATCTTCATCCTCAATAATTTGATTCTCAACTGCTTTCTTTTGTGCTATGTTTTATTGCACTCAAGGTGTTTGTTAAAATCCTTTTTTTAGTTATATGCACTTCATATGGAGGAGAAGGCGAGTTCTTAACTCGCCATTCTTTATATAAGCATCCTCTTGAAAAGACAGGCTGGTTCACTAGCTCTTCCACAGAGGCACCTTCTTTGCCATGTTTCCACTCTTGCTTTTCCAGTTTCTTTCTGTTTTTGCTATAAAAAAAATCCAGGAAATTATTTACCCTTAATATCCAAAAATAGAAGAGATGATGGTGTACTGGTTCCATAGACAACTTGCATATGCTAAGTCAAAGATGATACTTAAAAACTTGGGTCTGTGAATTGCTTTGGGAATACGGTTGATTCTTGGGTCTGTAGTGTACTTTGTCATATGTGCCAAATTTTCTTCATGCTATGTGAACGGAATTGTAGTTGACTCCCAATTCGCTCCACAATACATACCGTTATTTTGTTTAATTCTCTTGCCAAAAGGCCATAGTCTGATTTACACACCTTTTGGTGACTATAGTTAACAAGATGATTAATCGGAGCTCTTGCATTCTCTGACCTAGCTTCTGAATTATAAACGCAATGACTTCATTCTATTTTCTTGTTCTTAGGTGGTTTATGTGATTATCGAGGCCCTTTCTTGGTGTTCTATCCGGGTAATGACTGTTGAAATACCTACACATGTGTGAGTGTTTAAAATAGCTAGTCCTTTTGTTGAAAAATGTAATTGGATGATTTTCATCATTGCCTTCCACATGACTTCGTTTGGAACAAGAACAACTTATAGAGATAAAAAAATGAGCTCTGGAAATATCGCCCCCCCCTTTGAGTCCCCCCTACCCAAGAAAACAAAGTTCTACCAGTGTTTGAAGCTTCAGAAACCTAGGACAAAGATTGAAATTGATCCCCTCCTCTCGTTTAGCTATCATGGTTGCCGGTTTAGGGCTTCTTTTTCCTATCTCAGAATCCCTAAATGTAATCTGTCTAGTGAGATTTCGTGCGAAAATTTCTGGAATGTCGCTTGTGTCCCATCAAAAGGAATTGGGTCGAAGGATGGGAAAGGGGTCAATCCGCTTGGGTTTCAGAAAAAGATTGTGTGGGTGATGGGGGGAAATATGATTGGATGGAAGTTTTTTTGGTGGTGGTGGGAAGGATCTTGTGTGATCCTTGTTCGTGTTTTGCTCGACGTGGGTGTTCTGATTACTCTGAATGGAGTTGGTAGACTGATTAGAAATGAAAATTTGCAGGAACAAAGTTGTGTGACCGTTTGGTCTCAAATCAACAGCAAATCGGTGTACTGTGAGCTTCAAAATCAGAAGCTAAATCCCCTTCCTTTGGCCTATTTAAGGGAAGTGGGATGGAACATTGCAGCCTACACCTTTCTCTATAATCTCTCCTCCTCCCTCTCTAAAGATCATCACTTTCTCTGGCTGAAGATGGCAAACATGACTGATAAAGGAAAACAACCTCTTATGGAGGAACAACCAAGCCTTGGGCTAAAAACCACCCGAAAGGGATACAAAACCTCTCAAGAGGATGCAAACTCAACCCAGTTCTCCCCTGCAAAGGGTAACAACAAATTCATGCCTAGCATGGATAAGCTCAAAGCCAAGCTCGCTGGTGTTCAGGGCAACATCTCAAAGCTTTGCAACTCATCCCTTTATACGACTGTCATCGGCAATCCAGTGGAGCTCAGAACGATCTGGAAAAAGATCAAGTATGATTGGCACTTTGTGGAAGGAGGTTTTCAACTTATTCCGTCTTCCCACAACTGGGTTGAACTCAAGTTCGATCAGGAGTCTGATAGAGACAGAGTATGGGAAGGCCGCCCTTACCATATTGAGCATCAGTTGATCTTGTTGAAGCCATGGAGGGTTGACTTCGACCCGGCAACGGAACCGATTTTCATCTTGGATACTTGGGTTAGGTTCCCTGGCCTGCCTTCTAAGTTCGTTAGCAATGAACTCCTCGCATCGATTGCGGATGTCAACAAGATTGGAAAGGTGGTGAAAGTTGATGCCATCAACAAGAAGGGTGCTCGGAGGAGATACCCGAGGGTCTGCATCAATGTCGATGTTAGGAAAGTCCAGGACAACCCCAAGGTTTTTGTTCTGGATGAAAATGATCATCTGCTGAATTTTCCGGTCTGGTTTGAGGACTTCTCAGCCGGATGCGGCGCTTGTGGAGAGCCGGATCACTTGTTCAAGGTCTGTTCCAATCGGTTCCCCCTACACTTGGAGCCTGCAATCCCTCCTCCTAATGGAGAGCAGAGGAATTCGGCACAACAACAAACCATGGAGGGCAATGAATCCACTGGTGAGGGGGTCAAAGTAGCAGCTAAGAAGAAGAAGGATGATCCTCCTTTCAAGGTTGGCCATTCTAAGGAAGAATTACTTAAGTGCTTTGGAACTTCGGCTAACCTTGTATGCGATTCCTCCTCCTCCGGTGTCTCTGGTTTGATCTCGGAAGTAGGTTCCAAGACTGAGGATCCTTTCATGGACTCTCACCCGACTCCAACCCCTGGGGGAGGTAAAGACATAGCCATTGAAGGTGCAACTGTCTCTGGCCCGATGGCTAAGGAGCAACTGATTGTGGAAGCGGCTGCTGTTTCTGCTCCCCAGGAGGAATTCCCAATGGTGGACGCCATGGAGTGGCTTGCAGAGGACTCACCGGTGGAATTCCCTCCTGCCAACAGTGAGGGACAACTGCTGGATTATGATGAGGAGCAGAGCGAGACTAGTTTCGCTCAAATGATGAATTTGCTTGGCCAGGACAACATGGAGGAGATCCTTCAGGCTTTCCCGCCGTCTGTCAAAGTGGACCTCACCAACCTCACCCATCCGGTTGCAACTGCGCAGCATTCTGTCATCCAGCCATCCGCTCCACCACCTTCTGTTCCCATGGATCAACAATTTGAGCAGCTTAATATGGATGCCAATTCCAAATCGGAGTCTGCTAAAAGGAAGAATGGAGCTGGTACTTCCAACACTACTTCATCCCCGCTGATGGGAAGCACTGTCAAGAAAATCAAGTATGATAAGTGACTGGATTAAGACCCACTGCGTTGGCGGCTTGTTGGGTGGTGCTGCTGATGTGTTAGTGGTGATGATTAAGCCACCTTCTCGATGCAGGTATATACTATGCTTACTCTTTTGGTACTTAGTTGAAGGATTAGGTGGTCTCTTCATGACCATTGCTAAATGCCTTGGGTGTAGTCCCTTCTGGTTACTCAAGATGGTGCAATATATGTATGGAAATGGTGTGCTCTTTGGTTGTCTCTGTAGGATATATGTATTAGCACTATGTAGTCATGTGGTAATGCCTTGTAAGATATATGGTTATTGGAATCTAATGTATTATATTACTATCTACTATTTCACTTGGGTCAACCTTGCACTGCAAACAAATCCACTCAAGCAATCAGTTTTCATTAACCGAATCAACTACATGAAGATATCTCCACTTGGGACCATTTTCATGAATTTGTCATGGTCCTCCTTACGTATATCATCCAAGTTCCTAAACGTATATGGACAAAGCTTCCTTTTCCTCAAATTTGGGGATAATTATGGATGCATCTTTGAAAAGGAATCCACTCCTAGAATCCATCTCTTTCGGTTCTCTGGATATATATACTTCTTGTTAATGATCATTCGGGATTCGATCCCTTCCTTGGTATGGCTGGGGCTGCTTGTCCTCAACTTAGGAACTTCTTTAGGCATTCATCTCCTGCGGATTAACATAACTACTAATAGCCACTTCTTTGGTGGTATTTTGAACTGGATTTGGAGATCCGTTACTAAACATCTTACCATTCGGGTAATATTACTAAACATTATTGATGGCTTTTATTTTGGTACCAGGGAATTGAAACGGCAACCTAAGGGCTTATGCTCTTTCTACACACAAAAATTTGCATCTGGATGTGGAAATAATTTTGGGACAATTCTTGTGTACATGGCAATGGAAATTAGATATGTCTATTGGACTAGGGGCTGGAAACTATGTGATACACACCCCTCTTGCTGTCAAATTGATTACCCCCTAAGCTCGGTAATGGGCTTTGATTTAAGCGGTTTGAGCTATCTATTTATTCGGATATTTGCGGCTGTGAACTTGCTTTCTCATATGATCACCCAACACTCCTCTTCCCTCTGGTGGTTATTTGAACTAGTTATCTTTGAAGTCAGATGGTTAAGGCCAATCAAATGGAAATACAAATGCAATGCCCTTCTCAAACCCTCCCTTCTTGGATTAAGGCACCAACCCTCTGCCTTAATTCTGACAAACCGGTTGGAATGAAAGTTAGCTTTTGGAATTGTCGTGGGATTGGGAAGAGATCTTTTTGGACTAACATTCTTTCTTGGTGTAACTCGGACGCTATCCATATTTTGGCTCTGGCCGAAACTAAGACAGAACATATTCCTAACGATAACGTATGGCGGAATGCTGGGTTTGATAACAGTGTTTGGTCTCCCGCCGTGGGGAGGGCTGGGGGTATTGGGGTCCTTTGGAAAGCCTCCCATCTTCCTTTCGATTCCATTACAGTAGCTCACCATTTCCCAAGGACAATTGCTCTTGATCATACAAACTTAACAAATAAATTTGCATGTCGATTATGGTTTGTCTACGCACCTCCGATTGATAGAGAGAAGGAAAGGTTTTGGAACCAACTTACACAACTAATTCTCAACTCGCATCTACCAAATATTGTGATTGGCGATCTTAATGAAATTAAATGTTTTGATGATAAAATAGGAGGGGCTCCCACTCTCCCATCCAGATTTACCCGACTTAATAACTTCATTGACACTTGCTCGCTCATTGACCTAACCACTACGGGAAATCCTTACACCCGGAGGAAACACACTGACGAACTGGGGAATATTAAGTAGAAAATTGATCGGGTTTTGGTTCAACACCCGATTATTGACGCATTTCCCACTCTCCACACTTGCAATGGGGCTTTTTCATCTTCTGACCATTGCTCGATCACATTTGAATTTAACAATCATTGGGTTTTTAAAGCACCACCGTTCAAATTCGAAAATATTTGGCTTCATAGCAAGGACTTCCGTAACGTCGTCAAACAATCTTGGAGGGCTGGTTGCGTTGGATCCGCCATGTTCCAACTCTCCTTCAAAACCAAAATTCTTAAGAAAAACGCCAAACACTGGAACAAAACTTCTTTCGGAAATATTTTCAGACAACTTCGTCAAGTGGAAAATCAACTGATAACAATACAATCAAGCCATGCCAATAATCAAATACCTATTGCCAACATATCCCAGAAAGAGAAAAATCTGATTAGAAAAAAGGAAGCTCTCTTGCTTTTCCATAGAGATTATTGGGGCCAGCGGTCGAAATCCAAACACCTAAAATTAACAGATACAAACTCAGCTTATTTTCATAGAGTTGCATCGGGCAGAAGGAACCGGAAAATCATCCGCTCTATCACAACGGAGGATGGAACGTAGATTATGAGAGAAGAAAGTATTAGAAATGAAATAAAAAGGGATTTTGAAAAACGTTTCCGTAAAGAACCAATCAATGAAAACAGGCAGATCCAAGCCCTTCAGATCATCACTCCCTCTATTTCAGAGGAGGAAAATGAAACCCTAATTGCTATTCCTACAAATAGTGAAATCAAGGCTTCAGTTTTCAGCCACGGATATAACAAGTCCCCTGGACCGGATGGTATGACAGCAGAATTTTATAAGAAATATTGGCACATTGTTGGAACTAGTGTCATCCGAGCGGTCAAAGGTTTCTTCTTCTCGGGAAAAATCTTAAGGCAGATTAACCATACATTTATCTCGCTTATCCCCAAATGCGATAATCCAAATACCACTGCACACTACAGACCTATTAGTCTATGCAATACAATCTACAAAATCATATCCAAAATACTGACAGAACGACTAAAAAGGATTATTGGCAAACTAATCCACCCTCTGCAAGGGGCATTTGTAGCAGACAGATCCATCCAGGATAATGTTCTCATTGTACATGAAATCTTCCACTCCTTCAGATCACGTCGGGGTGCGGAGGGGTGGGTGGCAACAAAATTAGATATGGAAAAAGCATATGACAGGATCGACTGGAAATTCATTGAACTAGTGTTGGGAAAATTTGGGTTCCATGATAAATTCGTACAACTGATAATAGAGTGTGTTACTTCTGTTTCATTCTCGGTTTTGGTTAACAACGGCCCAACTGAGGTGTTTTCACCTTCCCGGGGAATCCGTCAGGGGGACCTCCTCTCTCCTTTCCTGTTTATTCTGTGCGCTGAGGTTTTGCCAGAATCCTCTCTCACGAAGCGGAAAACTCATCTCATATAGGTTTTCGTTTTGGCAGAGGGGGTCCTTGTATACCTTTTCTCTCCTTTGCGGACGACATTATCATCTTCTCCAAAGGGAATCTATCGGCTTGCCGATCCGTAAAAAATATTGTCGATAATTACTGCTTGGTTTCAGGGCAAAAGGTTAACTATCATAAGTCCGCCTTCCAAGCGACCCACGGAATCACTCGACAACATAAAGTAGAGATTGAAAGCTGTCTTGGAATTTCGGATGAAAGAAACCTCGAGAAATATCTGGGCTGCCCTATTATTAATGGACGAGTAAGCAAGGAGACTTTTAATGATATCATATGCAAGTCGAAAGAGCAACTGTCAAAGTGGAGAGCCAGTTGCCTCTCCCAACAAGGTAGGGCCACCCTAATCCAATCTAATATGTAAGCAAAACCATTATACACGATGCAATGCTTTATGCTCCCTGCAGCCATTCATGACGAACTAGACCGGATAAACCGATCTTTCTTTTGGAACAAGGATCTGCAATATCGTCCGCTTATTGGTTGGGATCGGATTTGTAGACCACTTCGTCACGGTGGTCTGGGTATTAGGAAAGCAGGTGAGATGAACCAAGCTTTACAAATGAAACTACTTTGGAAAATTATGGCTGAACCATATAATCTTTCGGTTCAGATTATACAACACAAGTACCTCAAAACCGTGGACATACTCAATTATGTGAAGCAGGGGCCGAGCTCTTGGAAATGGTCTAGGCTATGCACCCTTATTCCTACTTTCAAACAAGGACTGATCTGGACCGTCGGAAATGGGAGAACTATAAAATTCTGGGAAGATAACTGGCTTGACCAAAAGCCTTTAACCCACAACCCGAACTGCCCAACTAATATCAATAATCAGGAGCTTGTCAGTGATTACATCATTAACGGGAAGTGGTGGGTGGAGAAACTCAAGGCTGTTCTCCCGGACTCAATAGTGAACGACATCACCTCCATTCCTATCCCTAATACTTGTTTCCAGGACCGACTCTATTGGTGGCCTGATAAACATGGGTGGTTTACTACCCAAAGCGCATATAATCTCATTACTAAAAATCGATTAGGAAGTAGCAATGCTAACAGTTGGATATGGAAACTTGGCACCCAACCAAAAATTAAAAACTTTATGTGGAAAATAGACCAAGCAGGTCTACCTACTAAAGCACGACTAGCCCAAAGAGGGGTGGCAACCCCGTCAACATGTGTCCTCTGCAATAATGCTCTGGAAGATGAGTGCCATATCTTCCTGGAATGTCAACCTTACACCCTTCATGGAATCCTCACATCATCACACCGCCTTGGAATTAATAACTTGCTAAGACAATCAAGAGACATCAAACCAATTCTAAATTACATAGGCCAATCAGTTGATAAGAGTATTAGAACATCTATTGCTAATAGATGGTGGAACTTGTGGTTCTTTAGGAACCAAATGATCTTTCACAACAAACAAATGCCTTGCCCGCAAGAGTTTTTAGCTAGAGCTGTGGCTATAGATACTAACTGGAAACAAGACTGCAGGTACGACAACGACATGAAAATGGAATTAAAGGGAACACATAACCGACATACTAATGCACGTATCAACCGTACAACAAAATGGAAAAAACCTCCGAGGGGTTGGCTCAAACTCAATTTTGATGGTTCCTCCATTCCTTTCCATGGTAGCTCTGGTGGGTTTGTCATTCGGAACTGGGATGGCGATCCCATTAGTATTGGAGCCAAACCTTTTGGAAACCAATCACCTTTGAAAGCAGAAGCTCTATCCTTATGGCTAGGAGTACAAAATGTCAAACAACTAGGTATTCAAAGGATTGTCATTGAGGGCGACTCCTTAACTATAATTCAACACATGTGGGATGATGTCAGATGTCCGTGGGAAATTGAGATGTTACTTTCTGACATCAAGGTAACCCTCAAAGGAGTGGAACAAGTTTCTTACTCTCACGTTCATCGCGAGTGCAATTCTGTGGCTGATAAGGTAGCACACATTTGCCACACTGCCTCGGAAAGTGAGAATTGGTCAGATCCTGGCTTACAAGATCTCATCCGTAAGGATGCTTTCGGTTAGGGCTTCCCTTCCGAATTTTTACCTGTTAAAAAAAAAAAAAAACATGACTTCGTTGGTCTTAACATGACTTCGTTTGAAGACCAAGACAAAAACTTATGTGAATTTCTAGAGGCTACATAAACTTATTTGAATTCTGACCGTCAAATATCGAATTTTCGGCTGGTGGAGAGCAACTAGTTAATGTTGGTGTTCAATCTCAACTCTCTATATATCCTCCTCTCGTTTTATTAGTGCACTCATAAGTGCACATTCTTAATATTCTAGTGCAATATTAGATATACAATGTGCATATATCTATATCTATATAAAAAGTACGAGTTTGTCAAATGAACAGTGGCCATCCCATTTCATCCCTATTATTTCAATGAAATTACAAATTTACCCTTTTCCTTGGAAATGTAATTTGGACCTGCAAAAAATACGTATTCAAGTTTTGGGCCAAATAAATTGGTCTAGCTTATCGGCACATTTCATGTTGATACCGTTGATATCGGCACATTTCATGCACCAGTAACTCTTGGACCACATGAATAATAAATATCACTAGCTCAATTTTACTTCCAAACCTTTTTTCCTTCTAAAAAAATTGTACCACTTCTATCCTATCCTATACAAATATACAATAGTAAAATAACATTTTTTTGCCAAATGTTATCATTTGGTTAAAAAATTCTCTTTCTAAAAAATTTGCCCAATTAGATTCTGTCATATCATTAAATGATGAAACCTATTTATAATTATTTTAATAAATTTGTATACATATATTCTAATATTTTCTAAATAAGAAAATTGTTGAAAGATCGTGAATTATTAAATCATATATGTTTATTTTCAAAACAATGATGTATTAATATTTGAAATATTATTTTTTTCAAAATAATGTTTATAAACTCATTTGGTTGTTTTTTTTGTTTTAAAAATCACTTATATCTTTGCAAATTCTTAATCGAATTTAATTTTATATTTTAATCAATTTTAAATATAAAATATCTTCCGAGTCAATACTTTTCTAATACTTTTGCATTATTTTATTTTATAACATTTCAATCATTTTTAATTCATTGTTGTTTGTGTAAGAATCATGTACTTTTACATTTAATCTTCCAATTATTAAATTAAAATAGAGGTTTAGTCAAATGATTTTTTTTATAAGGTGGTTTGAGATCTTGAGTCGAGGCTTGCTAAATTTTGTATATTATTTCAGTACATAATTGGTTACATTCTATTGTCACTAAGTATACAACATGCTTGGACAACTTTGGTATGTGATATTTGATGGATTCAAAACTGTTGTCTCTTTAAAGAGGTGAACCACAAACCATAATGGGTGATCCATAATGCTTACGAGCTAAGTAAGAAATTCAATCAAAATAATAAAGTCACACATATTATACACTATTGTTGAATATTGAGAGAGAATGTTGTCATATGGTGCACACCATATATTGTTGAATATCAAGGGGAGGGGGTATGAAAAAACCTTAATTCAACTATTAGGCATCATTTAATTTGTTCTTTAGGCATCATTTGAAGAAAAAAAACATTTATTTTACTTCACTTAATAATCCATTTTTAAAATTATTCATTATTTATTTATACATTAAAGTTTGTTTAAAGAAATTTTTGTAGTGGGGAAATTTAAATAAGAAAGAAATATTAACAAGCTTCAATTTATATTCACTTATCCATTGAGATTTTTCCAAACTAAAAAGATAAATCTTAGTTCAGCTAATAAATAATATCACCGAAAATTTGAGATTGATGGTTCATTTTAATGTATTACATATATAAGGTATTTTTGCTTAAAAAATATTTTTAAAAGGTAGTTTTTTTATACATAAAAAACTATATTATATATAGTGGCTTTTGGGGAAAATCCTTAAACAAACTAAACAAGGGCATTTTTTTCCAATGCATATATAATACCATCGAATATTAGATACTGATGGTTCCTTTTAGTGGAATATGTTATATATGATATTTTGTGAAAACATATTAAAAAAATGATTTATAAAAAACTCTATTATATAAGTTGATTTTAGGAAGAAAAAAATTCTTTTACAAAAATTATATAATTACCATTTTTATCATTAAATAGTATTGTATTTCAATCCTCATTTAATAAGAATTAAAAAAATATCCATATGGATTTTTACTCTTAATGTAGAAAATTTATTTAAAAAAATGTCTCTATGAGATACAAATCATTATAAAACTTCCAATTTCAAAGAATTTATAAAATCACTAATATTCTTAGAGAAGTAAAAAGAGTGCACTTTTTTATGGGATAAGAATTCAAAATATCATACAAAGTCCGATAAATCGACAGGGTAAAAAAAGTCAGACGGACAGATCGTCAAAATACAACATACCAAACCAAAAACACACCAAAAATAGCAAACCAACTCAAAGCCTATGAAAACTAGCAGAAAGTCATGTAGATATTTTGTACAGAAAAATGTGTCATTATTGATATTTTTGAATTAAAAATAAAAATGTCATTTTAATTATTAGTAGATTGTATATAAAATGTACGATAGAGATTGTTAATCAAAATGAGTAAAATACTAAGAGTGGGTGTCCGCACGCGTAGCGTGCGGCGCCAACTAGTAAGGTGAAATAGTGCATACTTGATATAAAAATTAAGGTTGGTCCTACTACCTTGTTAAACTATTAAAAATTTAATCTTGCTTTTAAATTTGAATTGGGTGTTACTACTGGAAGATTATTTGCTGCAGCAGAGGTGAAAGATTTGGATCTCATCCTTTTGAATCTTGTCTTACACGTGACATTTGCATTGAAGATAAACTTGCCCTGATGAATTGGGTTTGCTTGTTACTTGTGTTATATGCAATTTCAGTTTAAAAATGTGCAAATATAAAACGGAAAAGTGCAATTTTAGAACTCAAATGTTCTTAGCTTGTTCATATTTTGGGTTAGATTGTTACTTGTAGGCTCAATTAGGAATGAGCGCCTGAATGAGAATCGTTCAGGCGGTTGGTGGTTCAACTCCATCTCGATCTATCTATTGTTTCAATTGGGTTGCTTTTTTTGTTCAAAGAGATGCTTGCAATGTCGGGCAAATAGAAGCCGCTATATTACAACCACTCGAGCAAATAGAAGCCGCTATATTACAACCACTAGACTTGAGTAAATTTCAGTACCCATACAATTCCTAAGAGTAACCTGATTTTTTGTTCATGTGTTTTTTTTATTCCTTTAGAATTGCAGCTTATTGTATCAAATCTTCAAGTTAAATGAAGGTTATTTCCTTTACTTGATATTTCACTTCAAGTTAATTAGATTACTTCAAAGAATTTATCTAGCTAGCTAATTTGTTCTAGCCGATAGATAATTGATAAATTGAAAGAATACAATAAAAAGAACAGGTATGCTAAATCCACTTGATAGATGAGAACAAGTATGCAATTTGTATTTTTATTCTTGCACTTTATAAGGTTATTTGTGCACTTTATTATGTTACATGTGAACTTTATTCTTACACTTTATATTTTTAATTATGCACTTTAGAATCTTATTCATGCACTTCATCATTTTATTCTTTCAATTCATTATTTTATTCTTACATTTTATTATCTTATTTATGCACTTTATTATTTTATGTTTGCACTTTATAATCTTATTCACAAACGGGACAAAAAAGAAGACAACCACAAATAGCCTATAGGAGATTTGAACCCGCATCTTTGTCCATGACACATCGCTCTACCATTTTGAGCTAATAAGCTTTTAATGGCACAACACGCATATTAAAGCAATTTTAGAACACAATTGAAATAGAAACAATATTAAGTGCAAAAATAAGACACGCTAGTGCAATTTTAGATACCAATTGTGCAATGTGAACTCAATAAGTAGAAGAAGTCAAATAGTAACCTTATTTACCCCTAAAGAAACCATGAATCACCTCAATCACCGCAAGCAAATGGTGCTCCAAGAACCTATCGACAAGAGAAAAAAGGGTCGTGGTTGACAACCATGAATCTACATTAGCCAGTACACACGAGCCCTTCAAGATCGAATGCAGCTTTTGCCAATGAGTAATCAACCAAATTTACACAACATACAACCAACTTCACATTTAACTTGAGGCCTTGATCAAAATGACAAATCTGAAAAGTCAAGCTTCTAATCTTCACAACCATCTAAGAAATTCAGTTTTTACAGAAATCCATCTAGACTCGATTGACAAATACTAGACGACCATTTCAACTTCCTTACCAATTGATGCTGTTAAGAAAAAAGAGCAGCAGAAACTAAACCTATGTTTTTTGAGATGATTTTTCGGTGAGCTTCAACACCAGCATCAGTTGCATTGCAGAAGAAGCATCTCTCACAATTGAGAAGCCTACAGATGCATCTGAAGTATGATAAAGGGAAGATGACATATAATATATAGTATATGTATAGATAATAGTGGAGTTAACACATATTATATAACATATATAATAGTGGAGTTAACGAGATTAACTATATAATAGTGGAGTTAACACATATTATATAACATATAATATATAGTATATGTATAGAAGTATGATAAAGGGAAGATGACAGATTGGGCCTTAGGCCCAATATCTGGCCCAACGTCTCATCTCGGATTGAGCTTGGTAGCCCATGGACGCCGAGCTCTGCCACTTACCTTACCTTGTGTGAAGTGCTGCGTTTTGGAGGTTCGGGCTTAACCTAGCTATATAAGCTCCTATCCTTCACTGCTGGTGTGACCATTCAGTTTACACACTCTCTGTCCTCACAAACGCTCCGCTAGGGTTTCTAGGGTTTGAGGTTTTCTCAGCTCTTGCCGTCGGCTTGAGAGCGCTCGGAGAAGAAGGTGGCTGTTTGTATCTCTGGGAAGGTGGATCGAGCTCCGGCGTCTTCTTGGGTGGCCGCTCTCCTGTGCCTTCAGAGATCCAGGGTTTGAAGATCGAAGTCTTCTTCGATCTTCGGTTATCCCATACAGGGGGATTTCTCTTCTCCTTTTGTACTTTCTGATTCACATGCATGTTAGATCTAGGGTTGTTTACTTTCATTGTTTGATCATCCCTTGTACGAACTCTCTATAGTGGATTCGGCCATCTCTTGAGGCCCTGTAGATGTAGGCATTTTGCCGAACCACGTAAAATCGCCGTGTTCTTGATCTTGCATGTGATTTCTGTTTCGATCTTGCGTTTATCGTTTACGATCGCCTTCGCTTCCGCTTAAACCAATTTCTAGTTCTCGAAACTTAGGTTTTACAACGTGGTATCAAAGCTTAAGTGTCCCTCTCTCGATTCTCTGTATCATTCTTGATTTTCAAAGATAGGGATTGGACGTAGGGCCTCGGACGGACCTAAAAAGGGGTGCTTAGATCGTTCTCTGTGCATCAGATCTACTAGTTTGATCGTTCTCGACATCGCTGGTCCGAACCCCCCCTGCGTGACGTACCACACCCTTGTTTGATAGATCTAGGTCTCTCTGTGCTTAGATCGTTCTCTGTGCATCAGATCTACTAGTTTTACTGCTTTGTGCTAGGCTAGTTCACTTGGATCTGTTTTCCACACTCGTGATTCAAGTCTTTCTTGAATCTTTAAATTGTAACCCTTGCCTATTTACTAACTTCGTGGTGTTTTATTTTCACTTGCAGGTATAGTGTGCATAAATGGGTGATAAGGGTGCATATCTAAGGCCCTTCAATGGCCACACAGATTTTGCTATGTTGCAACTTAAAATGAAGGCTATCCTTATCAAAGAAAAGTGCTGGGTTACTATAACAAGCAAGTACCCAGATGACACCTCTAAGGAAAAAATCCAGGAAATTGATCAGCAAGCCCACAATGAGATTATGCTTCGCTTGGGTGATGAAGTTGCTCGACAAGTGCTTATTTTTGACTCAGCTGATAAGCTATGGGTAGGTTTGGAAAGTTTATACATGGTAAAATCTCTCCCTTCTTGAGTCAACCTGCTTAATAAGCTGTTCAATTTCAAAATGGATGTTTCTTGCCTTCTTTCTGAAAATCTGGATAGGTTTTTAACTATTTTACAAGATTTGCAAAGATGTGGTGATAAAGTTGAGGAAACTCAACAATGTGTGCTTTTGTTGAATTCTTTGCGTGCTCAGTTTGATAATTTCAAGAATGTTGTTCAATACAGTACTGATAAACTGGATAAAAAGGTAATCCTTTTGTCCATTATTCAGAAAAGTGAATCTTTGAAAGTTTTTAAAAGCAAACATGAGCTTAGATCTGTTAACAAGCGTGACAATAAGGATGAAGTGCTTATTGCTAGGGGTAGATTCAAAGGCAATAAGAATAATAACAATAACAATAAGCCCCCTTAAAAGGATTCCAGTAAACCGGAGACTAATCAAAATAGTAAACCTGATAAATCTCACTTGTTGTGTACTTACTGCTCTAAAACTGGTCACATAGAAAAACATTGTTTTAAGAGGAAAAAAGATGAGAAAGCTGCTGGTAAAAAACCTAATGTGTCTGCTGTGCTTGAATCCCATCCTTACTATACTAATGAGGTCCTTGCTTTGTTAAATTCTGGTGACAGTAACTCATGGATCTTAGATTCAGGATGTACTATGCATGCTACCTTCCATAAATCTTGGTTTTCTGATCTTAAGTGCTATGATGTGGGTACTGTCATGCTTGGTGATCATTCTGTTCTTAAGATTAATGGTGTTGGTTCTGTTGCTTTAAGAATGTTTGACAATGTCATTAGAGTTATAAAGGATGTTAAATGGGTTCCTGATTTAAGAAGAAATTTATTGTCTGAAAGTGCCCTTGAAGAATTGCATTATGATGTGTTCAGTTCTGATGGTGTTTGAATTGTGTCTAAGGATGGTAAACCTGTGATTAAATGCTTGAGAAAATCTGGTCTTCATGAACTTATTGCCTCCCCTGTCATCAATTCTTCTGCTACCGCCTTTATTGCTGTTGACAAGTCTCTATCCTTGCATGATTCCATGTTGTGGCGTGTTAGGCTAGGTCATATTGGTAATAAAGATTTAGAGCATTTACATAAAACTGGCATCATACCTGCTAAACCATGTTCCATTGACTTGTGTGAAAATTGTGTCTTAGTCAAGCATACTAGAAAAGGTTTAATATGTTCATGCTTCTGCTGCCCCTCTTGATTATATTCATTCTGATCTTTGGGGCCCTGCCCAGGTTTCTACTGTTGGTTTTAAAAGGTATTTTATGTCCTTGATTGACCATTATAGTAGGAAAGTTTGGGTTTACTTGCTTAAAACTAAAGATGAAGCATTTGAAACCTTTAAAGTCTGGAAAACCATGGTTGAAAAAGAAACTGGCCTATCTGTAAAATGTCTAAAAACTGACAATGGTCTTGAGTTTTGCAATTCCTTGTTTGATGCTTATTGTAAACAACATGGCATAAAAAGGAACTTGACTGTTCCTGGTACCCCTCAGCAGAATGGTACTGCTGAGAGGATGAATAGGACTCTTCTTGAAAAAGCTAGATGCATGCTTATTTCCTCTGGTTTGAAGCATTGTTTATGGGGTGAAGCTGTTATGACTGCTGCATATTTGATAAATAGATCCCCTTCTTCTGTGATTGATTTTAAAACTCCTTATGAACTATGGTATAAAAGAAAGCCTAACCTTGACCACATTAAACCCTTTGGTTGCACTGTATATTCATACATAAACCAAGGTAAACTGGACCCCATGTCACAAAAGTGTGTCCTTCTGGGGTACCCTCAAGGGGTTAAAGGCTATAAACTTTTGCTTGTTCAACCTGGTGTGTATAAAATAATTGTGAGTAGGAATGTCATTTTTAATGAGAATGAGTTTCATTTTAAATTGCTTGTTCCTACTGTGCATGACTCTAACCTGCAGGTACACAATGGTGATCAGTTCTATGTCCCTAAGGACACTGATCTTGGGACTGATGATGAGTTTGATACTGGTTATTCCTCCCCTCCTATGACTCTTACTTCGATCTGTTTCTCCTCCCTCTCCTTCTTTTGTTATTATGAAACCTCACCAATTGGGTGGGGCAGTGCATGAACCTGTTGTTGAATCTTTTGTTTCTTCCTCTTCTCCCTCTCCTATTTCTGAGAATGAGGATGCTTTTGCTGAATCTGTGTCTGCTTCTGGTTCTGGTTCCTCTAGTACTTCAGTAGCTGAAAGACATGATCTCACTGATTGGCAATTAACTAGGGATAGGAGTCCTAGAGCTGTCATTCCTAATAAAAGGTTCATTAACAACATTGATGAGTTTGCTTGTTTATTTTCTGAGGTAGTTAAACCCTTTACTCCTGACACTTATGAACATGCTATAAAATGTGCTCACTTTAAGGATTGGAAAAGGGCTATGAATGAAGAGATTCAGTCTATGAAAATAAATAAGACCTGGACTTTAGTTGCTAAACCTAATACTACTAGACTTATAGATTGGAAATGGATTTTTAAGCTTAAAGATAGTGTGTCTAAATCTGATCCACCTAGATATAAAGCCAGGCTTGTTGCTAAAGGTTTCACCCAAAGAGAAGGTGAAGACTACATTGAAATCTTTGCTCCAGTAGTTAAGTATAAAACTCTTAGACTTTTACTTACTATGACTGTTTTGCATGATTTTGAATTAGAGCAAATGGATGTTAAAACTTCTTTCTTGCATGGTGACTTGGATGAAACTATATATATGAAACAGCCCAAGGGCTTTGTTGATCCTTTGCATCCTGACTATGCTTACCTGCTAAATAAATCTATCTACGGGCTTAAATAGTCTCCAAGACAGTGGAACATTGTTTGATAGATGCATGAGATTTAGCTTAGGTTTTAAGAGAAGTAAGTTTGACACATGCTTGTATTTTAAAGGTGTTAAAAGAAATTGTCCTGCTGCTTATGTTCTTTTATATGTTGATGATATCTTGTTGATTTCGAAATCTAAAGATTGCATTCTCGACATTAAAAGGAACTTGCAGAAGCATTTTGATATGAAAGATCTGGGTATTGCCAAGAAAATCTTGGGAATGTCCATTCTTAGAGATAGACAGCATAAAAAATTATGGTTGCATCAGTGTGATTACATTCATAAGGTGCTTGATAGGTTTCATATTTCTGGTGATAAAGTGAATAATATTCTTTTAGGTCCTCATCTCAACTTGACTAAATCCAAAGATGTGTTGTCTTCTGCTGAGATGAAAGTTATGAAATCTATTCCATATGATGCTGTTGTTGGGTCTGTGATGTACTCTATGGTCTGCACTAGACCTGACTTGGCTTTTGCTATCAGTACTCTAAGTAGATTCATGTCTAATCCTTTTGAAAAACATTGGTTGTCCATGAAATATCTGTTGAAATACTTGCTTGGCTCTGTTAATCTGTCATTGCTATATTCTGAGCATTCTTCTGCATCTGAATTGCATGGCTTTGTTGATGCTGACTATGCTAGTAATAAGGATACCAGAAAATCAATTACTTCCTATGTGTATACATGGGCAGGTAACTGTATCTCCTGGAAATCCCAACAACAGCCTATAGTTGCATTATCTTCTACTAAAGCAGAATACATGGCAGCTATAGAAGCTTGTAAAGAAGCAATCTGGCTACAAGGTATTCTGAAAGAAGTAGAAATGAAGCATTATACATCTGTATTGCATATAGATAGCCAAAGTGCTCTGTATCTTTGTAGAGATCCTATGTACCATGAAAGAACTAAACATATTGATGTTAGGTATCATTTCATTCGTGAAAAGGTTAAAGATAACATCATTCATGTTAAGAAAATTGATGGTAGACTTAATCCTGCAGATTTTGGCACAAAGATTGTTCCTCATAATAACTTCCTCCACCTGGAAGAACTTCAATGATCTCTGTGTGATGTGTGCTTGGGCTGAGGATGGACATGGCATGAAGAATCCACTTATTTGTAGAGTCTGAGTCTGCCCATTGCAAGACTTAGAAAAGTAGAGGGGTGTTTGTAATGTTATGTGTTACTTTTCCTAGTCTTTTACTTTGGCATGTAATATTGTTTTATGTGTGTATGGACATGTATGTGTGTATGATGACTATACAAGTATTATATAGTGTATGCTATATATATGTGATGCACTATTTGAGTTGGTCTCGACTGAGTGGAATTGAGCCATTTAGGCTTGATCCTCTAACGAGATTAACTATATAATATTGGAGTTAACACATATTATATAACATATAATATATAGTATATGTATAGAAGTATGATAAAGGGAAGGTGACAGATTAGGCCTTAGGACCAATATCTGGCCCAACGTCTCAGCTCGGATTGAGCTTGGTAGCCCATGGACGCCGAGCTCTGCCACTTACCTTACCTTGTGTGAAGTGTTGCGTCTCAGCTCGGATTAATCTTCTCAGCTCTTGCCGTCGGCTTGAGAGCGCTCGGAGAAGAAGGTGGCTGTTTGTATCTCTGGAAAGGTGGATCGAGCTCCGCCGTCTTCTTGGGTGGCCGCTCTCTTGTGCCTTCTGAGATCCAGGGTTTGAAGATCGAATTCTTCTTTGATCTTCAGTTATCCCATACAGGGGGATTTCTCTTCTCCTTTTGTACTTTCTGATTCACATACATGTTAGATCTAGGGATGTTTACTTTCATTGTTGTATCATCCCTTGTACGAACTCTCTATAGTGGATTCGGCCATCTCTTGAGGCCCCGTGGATGTAGGCATTTTGCAGAACCACGTAAAATCGTTGTGTTCTTGATCTTGCATGTGATTTCTGTTTCGATCTTGCGTTTCGATGTGCGCGCAAATTGCAATATTTTCTATGCACATATGAATCCATTTTATTGTCTTTTGCATACATATTAATGGGAAAACATGGGATTAGTGTAAATTATGCTTAAATGTCAAATATATGGGTTTGCACGAGTTTCCATGTGATTTCACAGAAAACAGGATAAAAATGGACAAATTCGGAAGAGCGGAAAAAGAACTCGATGTCTTCTGAAGAGGTCGAAATCGACTGGAGACCTCGACATCGAGTACATCAGAGACATAGGAATTGAGCAGGAAATGAAACAGAGCATGTCGACACAAAAGGGGTCGATATCGACGTTGGGGGTCGATATCGAGGCTGCCAGATCGACCAAATTGATAGAAGTCGAGTGCTAGTTCAAGTAGGAGAAGGAGAAACTCGAGATGAACTTTTGAAGGGGTAAATATCAATGTCTAGGGGTCGACATCGACCATGCCAGCAGAGGAATCCGACTCTGATTTTGATAGAATTCTATCCGAAGCTTGCAACATCTATCCAAAAGTCGAGATTTCCTATCTTCAACACCAGTTCTATCATGAGGAGGCTGAGTTACCATGAAGTTTTAGCTTTTACTTTTATTTTAGTTTATCTTACAGAATAAAGATAAGGTTTCGAGTCCTTGTCGACATCTATAAATAGAGGCCAATAGGGCTGAGCTTAGGTATCTAATTTTACACACAATTCAGTTCCAATAGAGAGTAGAGACGAGTAGAGAGAGAGAGAGAGAAGGCCGAGTGGAGTTGTAAAGCGAGAGCGGAGTGGCTTGTTCGGTTGTACTTTCTTTCGAAGTTTTAATTCAAAGTAGCTTTCTTTCAATAATAATGATGATGATGTGCATGATGAGGAGCGAGTAGTCAACCCACTTCTAGGGTCGGGGTGAGCCCGACGATAGCAATGTGAGGTAAGTGCATCAAAGGTATGACTTTTATGCGATTCCGTCTTCTACCCCATGCATGATCCTTTACGAAAGTTAGGGAGATTCATTATTTACATTATTGAAGTGAAAGCCACTCATATTGTGAACTTGAATTGCTCATGAATTGGATAGTAACTCTTAGAAATATGCGAGAGCCTCTAACCACCTAAGTGTTGATAACGAAAGTTATTTGACGGAAAGACATTGAATTTCATAGCTTTAGCATGAAACTTGCATTGTTATCGTTGTGGCATGAAACCCCGACTTTAGAAGCCTTTTAATCAATTAAATTCTTCATAAAAGTCTTAGTTTTGTGTCTGTTCATCTTCCTTCTCCATTCTATTTTCTTCGGAATCTTTTCCGATAAATTGGTTACGAAAACAGTTTATGTGACAAGCATCGAAATCGACTGTAAGGGTTGTTATCGAGGTCTAACATCGATATCGAGGTCTCTGCTCGACGTCGACTTGCTGTTTTGTCTTCTACAGGAACTGCGCTAGGAAATCGACCAGAACTGAGGTCGATATCGACCAGTATACTCGATATCGAGTGTCTACTGAGGTCGAAAGCTTTGATCGTGAGTACAACAAGGGAAGCACTGATATACCTCCTCGTGGATTCGATCCTGAATTACCCTACTACTACAAGGGAGGGGATTCTTGTATTATTTGTTTGGGACAGGGAGATAGTCTAGTTGTGCTTTGTTTTATTTTGAATTGTTTGAATCCATACAACACCTCCCCCTAAGTAGCGAACAAATTTGCGCCGTTGCCGGGGAGGCAATCAATCGCCACCTAAGTTAATCACGATCTTTTTCTGAGCTTATTTTGCAGGTTTATGCGACGTTCTGATCGCGGACCTATCCTGGTACCAATTAACAAGCTTGAACGTTTCTACCATCTTCGCAACAAAGCAATTCGCATCATGGCTGACAACGAGACACAGGCTGAGATCATAGAGCGGTTGAGGAAGGAGATCGAGGACCACAATGCTACAATCGCTGCTGAAAGGGCCGTCGCTGCTGCTGAGCGAGCCCGTGCTAATAGGGAGGAGGATGCGCGCAGACAAGCCCAAGAGCGGCTAAATCAGTATCCACAGACGGCGATGCAATACATGCATCCGCCGCTTCATGTTCCTAAATCTGCCATTATAATTCCTCACTCCAACTATGAATTGAAAATTAACTTCCTATCTGAGATTAAAAGAAATACTTTTGAAGGAAGACATAATGAATGCCCCCTGCAACACATCTCTACTTTTATGGACTTATGTGAAACAGTTGCCGATGGAGTAAACTTAGAGTATGTGCGAGTAAAATCTTTTCGATGGTCTTTGGCAGGGAAGGCATTACAATGGCTTGAAAGTTTGGCTCCACGATCGCTAAGGACATGGGCGGAGGTGAAAGATGCATTCTTGAACAAATTCTTCCCACCTTCTAAAACGGCGATGCTGCGACAAAGGATCACGACTTTCAAACAAAAGCCAGGTGAAACCCTAGCACAGGCGTGGGAGCGCTTTAAGGACTTGTTGAGATCATGCCCGACGCATGGGAAACTTCCATATGTCATCCAAGAGATCTTTTATAACGCCCTTGATGCGCCAAATAAGGAGAGGATCAATTCATATACCTCCTATCGGAACATTGAGCTTACACCAACGGAGGCATGGGAGACCATTGAGAGGCTTGTGAACTTTGACAACACCTATGGGGCTGCTGTGGCCTATGATGCAAGGCCTGCCTCATCTATGCCACTATATGAGCCTCCAAGGGAGATAGATCCTGAGGTGCAGCAACAATTCCATAACGATCAAACACGCCACCTTCAAAAGCAAGTAAGGTTCCTGAGCAACAAACAACCTTGTCAGGAGTGTGGCTTAACAAGGCATAACACTAGTGCCTGTCCACATACTGAGCAAGTATCCATGGCGGAACAACATGAGGAGGTCAAATGGACGAGAGGCCCCTATGGAGGGGGCAATCAACAAAATTGGGGAGATCAAAAGTTCTATCAAAGGGATCCCCCAACATATAGGGCACCAGGGTACCCTGAGCGGGAGACTAAGAAAGATGACCTGCAAATCATTCTTGATGAGATGCGGAGGAACCACGCTGAGTTCAAACAAGCCAATAACTCCGTCCATACTCAGCTGCAGGGCATCAATTCTAGACTTGGGGAGATCGACATTTGGAAGCGCAACATGGAGACTCAAATGAGTCAATTGGCGGAAGTAATGCCCAAAGCGTCAGGATCACTCCCTGGATTTACTATGCCCAACCAAAAGGGAAAAACTACTGGACATATTGTGGCAGTAAACCTAAGGAGTGGGCATCAATTACAAACGCCCGAGCAAAAAGCGGAGGAGAAGGAGCCAGAATAGACGTCGATATCGACCCCCCCTGTCGATATCGACCAAGGTGACATCGATGTCGACCTTCCTGTCGATGTCGACCCTAAATCTGCGTCACCACAGAAATCGACTCCTCCAGTCGATATCGACCCTACAGATGTCGATGTCGATCTGACTACAGTCGCGGGAAGAAAGAAGGTGTTGCCATTCCCATCTAGAAAGGTGACTAAGGACCCAACGGAAAAGAAGTTCCAACGGTTCGTGAAGATGCCCCAAGGACTTAATGTCTCTATACCATTCACAGAGGCACTTCACGAGATGCCATCCTATGTAAGGTTCTTTAAAGACATCTTGGGTAAGAAGCGATCGCTCTCTGAGATCGCAGAGGAGTGCAATAGATTGGAGCTACCACAAAAGCGGGCGGACCCAGGTAAGTTTTCTATCGCTATAGGTCTAGGTCAATTCCAATTTAATGCTTTAGTTGATTTGGGTGCTAGCGTTAGCATGATGCCACTAACCATATGGTACAAGGTAAAGATAGGTCCTCTGGAGCCCGTGGATGCAAGATAGTACATGGCTAACAATACGGTAGGGATTCCAACTGGGATAGTGATGGATGTGCCAGTACAAGTAGGTAAATTCTTTGTCCCTGCTGATTTTCTAGTTGTTGATATAGCGGAGGACCATGCTTGTCCAATTATTTTAGGTAGGCCATTCCTAGCAACCGTCGATGCCAACATCAACGTAAAGAAAGGATTGCTCTCATTCACAATTAGTGATGAAGTGATAGAGTATGCCTTCAACAAGACAGTGAAAAATCAAGGGCCAATGGAGATAAAAGCCATCAATGAAGCCCAAGTAGAGGAAGTTGAGGCAATCTTGAACGAAGGAGCTCAACAGAACATCGAAATTGACCCAGGTAAGTCGATATCGACCACTAATGTTCAAGATTCTGTGCCAGGTCATAAGTATGGGGTCGACGGAGGAGAAGAGGAAGCATCGAAATCGGGGTCAAGGGTCGATATCGACCACACCCTATCGAAATAGACCACCATCAGCACTGAGAAGAGAGGAAAGGAGACCTCGATATCGATCTCTGAGGGTCGAAATCGACCTGATCATATCGAGCAAAAACCCTCCAAATCGACTGATCCTCCAAGAGTACAACAGGGGTCGATATCGACCTCTGAACATCGACATCGACCTGAGCCACAGACTGAGAAAAAGGTAAGTCAAGGTACGAATTCCTCTTGTTCCATTACAATTAAAGATTTATCATTATTTGGAAGAGGTGTGCCTTGGCATGTGCGCTTATGTAGGGTATCCGATGATGATTCAAGCCAATATGAGATAGGAGACAAGGTCTATGTTGCCAAGTCTAAGGATCATTGGTTCCCCACAAGATTCAAGGATAAGAACTTAGGTCCATTCACGGTGAATCAAATCAATCCCGGCGGAATGCAGCTGCGGGACAAGAAAGGAGTGATATTTGAAGCCCAAGCCACATGGGCTCTGCAGATGCTGCCTTGAGAAGCGCGAAAGAGGAAGTCGGCATAGCGACTTAAAAATATAGAGCTTGTAACAAAAACTTAGTTTTGGTTTTAGACACTTTATTGTTTTGCATATTTGGTTTTGTGTTTAGTTTTCAAATTGCAAGAAAGAGAAAAGCACACCGAGAAGGCATCGAAATCGATGTCCAAGGTCGACATCGACCTTAAGATCGACATAGATAAGTTTTGTGATCGAGGCCAAATCACCCTGAAGCCTGAGCAAAAATCAAGAGAGACATCGCTATCGATATCAAGGGTCGATATCGACCCTGCCTGTTGTCTTCTTCGACTCCTGAAATTTGTGACGGTTTAGTAAGTTTTCTTCTTAACCCTAGTTCTAATACAGTGAGGACACTGTAAATTTTAAGTATGGCGTGGGGGAAAGGCTTACTTGCATATTCATACTTAGTTTAGATTTGCATATTTAATTTAATGCATAAAAAAAAAAGAGAAATATGACCCCCATCAAATTTTTTTGAAAATTTAGAAAGAGTCATGGAAGTATAAAAAAGAGCTCTACGATAGAAAATTAGATTCATTAGAGATATAACATGAAATTGCCTAGTTAAGGGAAGTCCCAATGAAGTGCAAAAAGAGAAAAAATAAAGGAGATGAAATTTGAAGTTGCTTTTGACATGTGCATGATAAGATGATGGAGGACTTTTTATGAAAAATTCCATACATGTGCTTATGTATACAAGTTCATATCCTAGCCTTACCTATGCATCATTACAAAAGCCACAAAGCCATATATGAGCCTTATCATGATCATTATTGCTCCACATAAACACATATTGCCCATTTTGTATACCTTATACCTTATCCGGGGACAAGTTTGAGAATGGATGTCATCTTTGGAGTTATATGGAGTTGTGCATATTATATGAAGTTGTTGGCAGGAATGGAAGAATTATGAAATATGGAAAATTAAATGAGCGAGAAAAAATCCGGTCACCTCAGGAGATAAAGGTAGGTCGACCCTGCTTGCGTTGAGATAATAGTTCCGCAGGATGGGACACAAGGTGAGGAGTCCGAAGTACTAAGTATCCGGGGCCATTCATGACACCCATGTTTGTGACTCGCGAGAAGGCACTGCTAAGGTTAGAGAGGTAAAAGCATATATTGAAAAAAAGCAATGAGCGATGAGTGAAAGGTGAGACATTATGAAGAAGGAACGTGGAATGTTTTGGAAAGAAAGTATGATTCCCTGGATTTAACACCACATGGCCAAATATTAGCCCACCTTTAGCGTTTTACCAATCCGCTTCTCACAAGCTTGCAAAAAGTCCTCTTGATTATTAATGCTATGTCGCTAAAATTGTTTTTGCATATTACCTCCTTTATGAGTATGAAATTGCTTTTATGCACAGGCATGGACCTGCTTGACATAAGTACCTTATCAAGAATGGCAATTGATTGTAGGGACATATGAAAAATGAATCTATGATGTTGAGAGTTTACTTTCTTCCCCTGAATGACCATTAAAGGTATTGCTTGGGGACAAGCAAGCTTAAGTATGGGGTGTTTGATGTGCGTGCAAATTGCCATATTTTCTATGCACATATGAATCCATTTTATCGTCTTTTGCATACATATTAATGGGAAAACATGGGATTAGTGTAAATTATGCTTAAATGTCAAATATATGGGTTTACACGAGTTTCCATGTGATTTCACAGAAAACAGGATAAAAATGGATGAATTCGGAAGAGCGGAAAAAGAACTCGATGTCTTCTGAAGAGGTCGAAATCGACTGGAGACCTCGACATCGAGTACATCAGAGATATAGGAATCGAGCAGGAAATGAAACAGAGCATGTCGACACAGAAGGGGTCGATATCGACGTCTGGGGGTCGAAATCGAGGCTGCCATATCGGCCAAATTGATAGAAGTCGAGTGCTAGTTCGATTAGGAGAAGGAGAAGCTCGAGATGAAGTTTTGAAGGGGTCGATATCGACCATGCCAGTAGAGGAATCCGACTCCGATTTTGATAGAATTCTATCCGAAGCTTGCAACATCTATCCAAAAGTCGAGATTTCCTATCTTCAATACCAGTTCTATCATGAGGAGGCTGAGTTACCATGAAGTTTTAGCTTTTACTTTTATTTTAGATTATCTTAGAGAATAAAGATAAGGTTTCGAGTCCTTGTCGACATCTATAAATAGAGGCCAACAGGGTTGAGCTTAGGTATCTAATTTTACACACAATTTAGTTCCAATAGAGAGTAGAGACGAGTAGAGAGAGAGAGAGAGAGAGAGAGAGAAGGCCGAGTGGAGTTGTAAAGCGAGAGCGGGGTGGCTTGTTCGGTTGTACTTTCTTTCGAAGTTTTAATTCAAAGTAGCTTTCTTTCAACAATAATGATGATGATGTGCATGATGAGGAGCGAGTAGTCAACCCACTTCTAGGGTCGGGGTGAGCCCGACGATAGCAATGTGAGGTAAGTGCATCAAAGGTATGACTTTTCTGCGATTCTGTCTTCTACCCCATGCATGATCCTTTACGAAAGTTAGGGAGATTCATTATTTACATTATTGAAGCGAAAGCCACTCATATTGTGAACTTGAATTGCTCATGAATTGGATAGTACCTCTTAGGAAATATACGAGAGCCTCTAACCACCTAAGTGTTGATAACGAAAGTTATTTGACGGAAAGACATTGAATTTCATAGCTTTAGCATGAAACTTGCATTGTTATCATTGTGGCATGAAACCCTGACTTTAGAAGCCTTTTAATCAATTAAATTCTTCATAAAAGTCTTAGTTTTGTTTCTGTTCATCTTCCTTCTCCATTCTATTTTCTTCGGACTCTTTTCCGACAAATTGGTTACGAAAACAGTTTCTGTGACAAGCATCGAAATCGACTGTAAGGGTCGATATCGAAGTCTAACATCGATATCGAGGTCTCTGCTCGACGTCGACTTGCTGTTTTGTCTTCTGCAGGAACTGCGCTAGGAAATCGACCAGAACTGAGGTCGATATCGACCAGTATACTCGATATCGAGTGTCTGCTGAGGTCGAAAGCTTTGATCGTGAGTACAGCAAGGGAAGCGCTGACATACCTCCTCGTGGATTCGATCCTGAATTACCCTACTCCTACAAGGGAGGGGATTCTTGTATTATTTGTTTGGGATAGGGAGATAGTCTAGTTGTTCTTTGTTTTATTTTGAATTTTTTGAATCCATACAACACCTCCCCCTAAGTAGCGAACACGTTTATCATTTACGATCGCCTTCACTTCCGCTTAAACCGATTTCTAGTTCTCGAAACATAGGTTTTACATCAAGCTTAAAGGTATGTCCTCGATCTGTTTAATACATAACTATTTAGGTCTTTTAAAGGATCAAACCATTGAATATTAAAAGGAAATGCCGACAAGAAAATTGAATATTCAAAGAAAATTGAAAGCTTGCTTGCAAATCCCTAAATTCCCAAATCTTTACTCGTAAATCCCTAAAATTTAGAAATTATCACCATCAAAATATAGACATGAAGCAATAGATACCAATTTCAGAGCCCTAATTACATCAAGAAGACAAAATCAATGAGTAATTGATCAAAGAAGGCCAAAAGAGAAGCAACAAACGAACCTGGGATGTGTGGAATTAACGGGTGCACATGGAGAGAGCGAACATGCCAATCAGGGCGACATCGATCAGGGCAAGCATGTGGCAGGGGTGCGGAAGAGAGGGGTCGGGAATTTGGGAAGGTATCCATGGATGCCAAGAGTAACGATGGGCTCTTATTCACCATGGATTGAGAGGAGCAGGAGAGAGAGGAAAGCAAACGCGTAGTTGAACAGGCCAGCAATTGCTAATTTTGGAAGTAGCTTGTCCTAATTTAGAAATTTTACACCTTAAGAGACTTTTACATTTGAACCATTATACACACACACATATATAATAATAATAATAATAATAATAATAATAATAATAATAATAATAATAATAATAATAATAGTAGTAGTAGTAGGAGTAGTAGTAATAGTAGTAATAATAATAATAATAATTTATTTTGGGGTGGGATTTGGCATGGGCGCGTGAGGAACGTGTAAATTTCAGGGGCAGTTTTGTCTTATCTCGTGTTGTATTTGTAACACCCATGTTATAAATCGGGTTACGTTTCGAAGGTTGAATACCTTCGTTTGGATCTTGCAATTCAAATACGGGTTGAAGGTTTCAAAACAAAGGATTAGTGGGAAAGTAGGGATTTCATACCCTAAATTTCGAGAAGTTCATTGGGAACCCGGTGTTAACACACCTATACATGTCCTATATTTTAAGTGGCATACTACGCCATATAGACCCATCGTCAAATAGCACACAACATGAGTTAAAAGTATGCATTTATATACCTAAAAATAATAATGGGAAAAGGAGTCAAGTCGAGCCACACATGTAGTGATGCGGGGTTAGCCGTTGTTTTCCCGACCTTCTTGATGTTGTAGACTCGGACTCACAAGAACACAAAGGAGGGGCACGAGTTAGACAAGAAAATGCAGCAAAGGGAGGGTAAACCTTAGAGACAAGGCTTGACCATGTGAAAGGGAAAACCAGAACAAAATAAAGGGAAATGAAAAGGAAAAGATAGGAGGAATCAACCTTGATGAACAGCAAGAAGACCCATTGGGACAATGCACCAAGAACCAACTTGAATGACACCAAAACCAACCCTATACAACCTTACACAACCATGGCTGGCCATGGAAGCACAAGGAGGAGGTTCGTGCTCATCTCGGAATCACCAATCTTCGGGAAATTGACAAAACCAAGTACAAACCGAACTAGATGCAACACACATGGACACAAGGCATGAAGCTCTCACCTTTGGAGAGTGAAACCAACTAGGTTTTCATAAACAAGATTCAAAGTGTCCTCCAAATGAGAGGTTACAAGCCTTAAATAGGAGAGAAAATCAGCCCAAAAGCAAGGGCCCAAAAACAAAAAGTTTCAACAAGTCCTACTAAATCCAAACAAAGGCCCAAAACACAAAGTCCAAAATAAAGCAAGCAAATCAAAAGCTAAATATGGGTGGTGGCTGAATCACCCTTAGTCGAGCCCGAGAATGGTGCGGTTTCAAGCAATGTGATGATGTCACCCTCGGGCTCCATTGGTAGTACCAACTTCATGTGGTGGTGGATGAAGGTGTTAAGTTCCTCTCTTATCTTCTTAGCTCGGGACCTTGTTATAGGTCCATCTCCGAAATGAGGTGCATTGTGTGGTGCTTGAGATGGTCCTCCATCATTCTCCCCTTCTTGGAAAGGATTCGACCTCGAATCCATGTCTTCATCCTCAGCTAGGTAGGGGGTGAGATCGGCGACATTGAATGTGGCACTAACTCCATAGTCACTGGGTAAGTAAATCTTGTAGGCATTGTCCCCGAATCGTTGTAAAACTTTGAATGGACCATCTCCTCGTGGAGCGAGCTTAGACTTGCGCTTGTTTGGAAAGCGCTCTTTTCGCAAATGCACCCAAACTAGATCACCGGGCTGAAAAATCATCTTGCGACGCTCCTTGTTGGCTCGTTGGGCATTCTCTTCGGCCTTTTGAATTAGCCGAACATGAGTGCGCTCATGAAGCTCCCGAATGAACTCCACCTGTTTTCCTGCATCAAAGTCTTCTTTCTCCCTCATGGGACATGGGGTAAGATCCAAAGGGGTTACTGGGTTAGTACCATAAACACACTCAAATGGTGTAAGCTTAGTAGATGAATGCACAGTCCGGTTATAAGCAAACTCCACATGAGGCAAAGCATCCTCCCACAATCTCAAATTGTTCCTAATGATGGCCCTAAGGATGGTAGTAAGGGTCCTATTAGTTACCTCGGTTTGCCCATCGGTTTGTGGGTGACTAGTGGTGGAAAACAGTAACTTCGTCCCTAGTTTACCCAAAAGAGTCCTCCAAAAGTGGCTAAGAAATTTCACATCCCAATCGCTCACTATAGTCTTAGGTACTCCATGAAGCCTAACAATTTCTCTAAAGAAAAGGTTAGCTACATTGGAAGCATCATCGGTCTTATGACAAGCGATAAAGTGATCCATCTTAGAGAAAAGATCAACAACCACAAAGATCGAATCCCTCCCCTTCTTAGTCCTAGGTAACCCAACAATAAAGTCCATGGATATGTCCTCCCAAGGGGCTGCAGGAATGGGTAATGGACAATACAAGCCATGGGGTTGTAACATAGACTTAGCCTTCAAACAATCAACACATCTCTTAACCAAATGTTCTACATCCCTAAGCATGTGAGGCCAAAAGAAATATGTGTGTAGCATGTGATAGGTCTTATCCCTCCCAAAATGGCCCATCAAGCCGCCCCTATTGGCTTCCTCAACCAACAAGAGCCTAAGGGAACAACGGGGAATGCAAACCTTATCAATCTTGAAAAGAAACCCATCAAACAAGTAGTACTTATCTAAGGATCCTTTAGCCACACAATGATTGTAAATCTCTCCAAAATCAGGGTCATCTACATAAAGCTCCTTAATATATGCAAAGCCTAAGATCCTTGAGTCTAATGTAGACAACAACATGTATCTCCTCGAAAGGGCATCTGCCACAACATTATCCTTTCCTTCCTTATACTTAATGACATAAGGGAATGTTTCTATAAACTCCATCCAACAACCATGCCTCCTATCCAACTTGTCTTGACTCTTGAAATGCTTTAAGGACTCATGATCAGTATGCAAAATAAACTCCCTTGGCCAAAGATAATGTTGCCATGTCTTAAGAACTCTAAACAACGCATACAACTTCTTATCATAGGTAGAGTAATTAAGACAAGCTCCCTTCAATTTTTCTGAAAAATAGGCAATGGGCTTACTTTCTTGCATGAGAACTCCACCAATTCATATGCCCGATGCATCACACTCCACTTCAAAGGGCCGGTTGAAATCCGGAAGTGCTAAAACCGGGGCCTGCGGGAGATGCTCCTTTAGGGCGTTCAATGCTTTCTCTTGGGGTCTTTGCCATGTGAATGGGTGATGCTTCTTGGTCATCTCGGTTAGAGGGGCTGCAATGGTGCTGAAGTCCCTCACGAACCGACGATAGAAGCTAGCTAATCCAAGGAAGCTCTGAACATGGCCAATTGATGTAGGAGTGGGCCATTGTTGGATTGCTTTGATCTTGCTTTCGTCCACCTTTAATCTATGTGAGCTGACCACAAAACCAAGAAAAGTAACACAATTAGTGCAAAACTCACATTTCTCCAAATTAGCATAAAGGTGCACATGACGAAGAGTAGATAGCACTTCAGGTAAATGTAACTCATGCTCTTATAAGGATCTACTATACACAAGTATATCATCAAAATAAACCACAACAGAATTCCCTATGAAATGCCTAAGAACATGATTCATAAGACACATAAAAGTGCTAGGGGCATTGGTAAGCCCAAAGGGCATAACCAACCACTCATATAGACCGAACTTGGTCTTAAAGGCTGTCTTCCACTCATCCCCCTCCCTAATACGAATTTGATGGTACCCACTCTTTAAATCAATCTTAGAAAAGGTAGTGGCTCCATGTAACTCGTCTAGCATGTCATCTAAGCGGGGTATTGGGTGGCGGTACTTCACCGTGATATTGTTGATGGCTCGACAATCCACACACATCCTCGAAGAACCATCCTTCTTTGGCACTAGAAGTACGGGAACAGCACATGGGCTAAGGCTCTCCCTCACATAACCGTTATCCAACAACTCTTGCACTTGGGATTGGATCTCTTGGGTTTCCTTAGGGTTCATCCTATAGGCTGGGCAGTTAGGTAGGGTGGCACCTGGGACAAGGTCTATTTAGTGCTCAATGCCTCTAATAGGCGGTAGACCACCTGGAATCTCTTCGGGAAACACATCCTTAAACTCCTCAAGTAGCCTAAAAATCCTCTTAGGTAGGGTATTAAGATCATCACTCAATAAAGCAAGCTCCTTACATAACAACATAAGAGTGTTCTCGGGGTCACGACACTCCTTAAGGTCTTGCTTAGATGCTAGAAGAACTCCCTTACTCTCCCACACTCCCTTAGGTTGGCTAGGCTCAATGGAGAGGCTTGATCTTTGGGAGCTAGTGGGTTGTACACTAAGGGATGATGATGAATGCGGTATGGTCTTGGGCTGCGGACACTTGGTTTCCTCCAACCCCTTATTCTCCTCCCTTACCCGTTTCTTCTCATACTCCTCGGCAACTTGTGTTGGGGTCATGGGCTTGACGACAACATTCTTTCCCTTATACACAAAAGAATGACGGTTAGTGAAACCATCATGAATGACCTTCCTATCATATTGCCACGGACGACCCAAAAGAATATGACAAGCTTGCATAGGCACTACATCGCATAAAACACTATCCTCGTAATGTCCTAGTGTTATGGCAACCTTAACTTGCTTGTTCACTTTCAATTCACCACAATCACTCATCCAATGTAATTTGTAGGGTCTAGGATGGCTTAATGTTGGGAGTTGTAATTTTTGAACCATTTCAATGATAGCAAGATTACAACAACTTCCTCCATCATTATCATGTTGCACACCTTTTTCTTAACTAGACAACGAGTATGGAACAAGTTTTCTCTTTGGTTATCTTCACAAGGAGAAGGGGTAGCATGTAAAACTCTTCTAACAATCAAAGACTCGCCATGCTCAAACTCAATTCCATCATCATTATCATCATCACAAGCATGCAAATTCACATCATCATCACACAAAACATTATCATCACAATCAGATTCAGATTCATATTGCCCTAAATGATTAATCATGAGAGTTTTCTTATTAGGACAATCCTTCATCATATGACCTCTTCCTTGAGACTTAAAGCACACAATATCTCTAGTTCTAGAAGAGGGGTTAGAGTTACTCCCTTGTGGGGCTACGGAAACCCCATTAGATGGCCGAGATGATGATGAAGGTGCGTTGGTAGGGTGGCTCTTACGATGACCACCTTGCTCTCCTTGAAGACTAAAGTTGGCTCCCTTTTCTTTTCCTTGCACCGCTTCCCTCCCATAGGGCTGGTACCCTCGGTTTTGAGTTGGTGCTTTCCATGGGTTAGGGTAGCCACATGAGGTCCTTCCTCCTTGATTCCTAGCTTTTATCTTTCTCTCCACCTTGATTGCTAAGTGTAGTAAATCTGTCATGGAATCATAAGGATACAAGTCTATTTCGTTAGCTAGAAAAGGATGAAGAACTCTTAGGTACCTCACCATTGTGGTTTTATCATCCTCAACCACATTGGCTCTTACCATTGCCACTTTCATGGCATTGTATGTTTCCTCCGCACTCATGGAACCTTGCTTCAAGGTTTCCAACCTTTGTGTTAGCTCCCGGGTGTGGTATTGAGGAACGAATCGACACCTCATCAAGGCCTTCATTTGCTCCCAATTAACAACGGCTGGATCTAGAACTCACCTCCTTTCTTTTACAAGATTATCCCACCAAATTAGTGCATAACCAGTAAATTCAAGGGGTGCGAGTTGTACCTTTTTCTCTTCCGGGAAATTGTGGCAGCTCCAAATTTGCTCAATTTTTGTCTCCCACTCCAAATAAAGGTCGGGATCACACTTCCCTTTAAAGGCTAGAATTTTGACCTTTATTTTGCCTATTCCATCTTGCTCTTGTTCACGAGCTCTCCGTTGTTGGTATCCATGGCCTCGGGGCGGTTCCCAATACTCCTCTTGCTCTTCAAAGTAGTCATATTGCCTTCTTGGAGGCCTGCGATCATCATGTAAAGGAGGAACATTATTATTAGGACCACCTTCTCGTGGGCGAATCGGGCCATGTCGAGGGTCAATTGGTGGGGTTGTTAAGGGCTCCTCCCGCTCTTGATGGGGCTCGTTTGGTACATATTGAGGTAGTGTACGTGTCTCTAAGGCCACCATTCGAGCTGTGAGTTGGCCAATATTGTCCGACATGGTTTTAAGCATGTTGAATAACTCCGGGGATATTGGCTCCGATCCATTTCCATTGGAATGGTCCGAAGGGGGACGATCTGCGTTAGACATTCTCAACACACACTTGCAAACTTGTTACGTTAGTGAAAGCAAAATCAGCCTCACAAGTGTTTCATTCCTCTCCTTAAGTGTTGCAACCGAGCTTCAAATCCGCCTTGGTAGAGTCAAAAAATCAACCACAAGATTAGCAAACTTTAAAGAGCACAACGACAACAAGGGATGATCTCAATACCAAACACGCAGATTCTAGGTGTGGCTAGAGACTCAATGAATAGAATTACGGCTAAACAAACACCCGAAACAATTATGAACGATCGACACAATGAGCTTTTTTTTAGAGAGTTCCAAGGACAAGCTTCTTGAAGAAGCACAAATGATCAGCTGGTGGCTGAGATGGGGGCTGTGGTGGTTCACCGGTGGGGCTGTGGTGGTGCTAGGGTGGCCGGAGATGAGAAATTGCACACACAAGTGCCAAAAACACAAAATCAACACAATAGAATAAGATCAAGACATTGAACAAGGAATTTCTTGTAAAACTTACCAAGAGAAAGTGATTCTTGGTTTGATCGTTCTTGTTTCAAACAATGCCAAGTGAACCTATGCTCTGATCCCAATTTAATGCGGGGTTAGCCGCTGTTTTCCTGACCTTCTTGACGTTGTAGACTCGGACTCATAAGAACACAAAGGAGGGGCACGAGTTAGACAAGAAAACGCAGCAAAGGGAGGGTAAACCTTAGAGACAAGGCTTGACCATGTAAAAGGGAAAAACAGAACAAAACAAAGGGAAATGAAAAGGAAAAGATAGGAGGAATCAACCTTGATGAACAACAAGAAGACCCATTGGGACAATGCACCAAGAACCAACTTGAATGACACCAAAACCAACCTTATACAACCTTACACAACCATGGCTGGCCATGGAAGCACAAGGAGGAGGTTCGTGCTCATCTCGGAATCACCAATCTTCGGGAAATTGACAAAACCAAGTACAAACCGAACTAGATGCAACACACATGTACACAAGGCATGAAGCTCTCACCTTTGGAGAGTGAAACCAACTAGGTTTTCATAAACAAGATTCAAAGTGTCCTCCAAATGAGAGGTTACAAGCCTTAAATAAGAGAGAAAATCAGCCCAAAAGTAAGGGCCCAAAAAAAAAGTTTCAACAAGTCCTACTAAACCCAAACAAAGGCCCAAAACACAAAGTCCAAAATAAAGCAAGCAAATCAAAAGCTAAGTGATGTGCGCGTAAATTGCCATATTTTCTATGCACATAAAAATCCATTTTATCGTCTTTTCCATGCATATTAATTGGAAAACATGGGATTAGTGTAGTTTATGATTAAATATCAAATATATCGGTCTCCACGAGTTTTTATGTGATTTTGCAGAAAACAGGGATGAAAATGGACAGATTTGGAAGAGCGGAAAAAGAACTCGAAGTCTTCTGAAGAGGTCGAAATCGACTAGGGACCTCGACATCGAGTGCATCAGAGACATAGGAATCGAGCAGGAAATGAAATAGAGCATGTCGACAAAGAGAGATCGATATCTACGTCTGAAGGTCGAAATCGATGTTGCCAGATCGAGCTAAAAGATAGAAGTCGAGTGCCAGTTCGAGTAGGAGAAGGAAAGCTCAAGATAAAGTTTTGAAGGGGTCGATATCGATGTCTAGGGTCGATATCGACCATGCCAGCAGAGGAATCCGACTCAGATTTTGATAGAAATCTATCCAAAGCTTGCACGTCTATCCAAAAGTCGAGATTTCTTATCATCAACACCAGATCTATTATATGGAGGCTGATTTACCATAGAGTTTTAGTTTTTACTTTTATCTTAGAGAATAAAGATAAAGTTTTGAGTCTTTATCAACATCTATAAATAGAAGCCAATAGGGCTGAGTTTAGGGCATCCAATAACATTCAATTCACATTCAATTTCAGTTATTCAAACACATATACACGCGGAGAATTAGTAGAGAGAAAGAGAGAAGGCCGAGTGGAGTTTGTGAAGTGAGAGCGGAGTGGCTTGTTCGGTAGTACTTTCTTTCGAAGTTTTAATTCAAAGTAGCTTTCTTTCAACAATAATGATGATGATGTGCATGATGAGGAGCGAGTAGTCAACCCACTTCTAGGGTCGGGGTGAGCCCGACGATAGCAATGTGAGGTAAGTGCATCAAATGTATGACTTTTATGCGATTCCGTCTTCTACCCCATGCATGATCCTTTGCGAAACTTAGAGAGATTCATTATTTGAATTATTGAAGCGAAAGTCACTCATATTGTGAACTTGAATTGCTCATGAATTGGATAGTAACTCTTAGGAACTATGCGAGAACCAAACACAAAACACAAATCTGCAGGAAAACCGTCACAGAAACCCTAGCGCAGCCGTCGCTGATTTCCAGGAACCGTTGCCCCATCACTTGCAACGGCCGCTGCATAGTTCCTGCCTCCCCGCCGCCACCGTCGCTGCAACCTTGGCTCCGTCGCTGTTGTGTCTTCTCCTCTTCCTTGGCCTTGTGTTGTTAATTGTTGTTCCTTTGCTTCCGCTATCTTCACACGTTAAATACCCTCACTACACTTCTTCCAACTCAAGATAATCAAGGAGTATTGCAAGATCGGGCAAATATACGGCGTGGTTCTTGATCTTGAGCCCACAGGCGAAGGATCGGGGATTACAAACGTATCACCACCGGAGCCACCCTCGAGTTCGAACGCCGGCGAGATCGGAGGAGGAAGGGGTGAACAGGGAGGAGTCTTTCGCAGTCGCGGGAGGCTGAGTCGGGATTTGGAAGAGGGAATGAAAAGGGTTCCCAGAGTTTCTTTTATTTTCGAAGTGTTGAATTATTTCGCTGGTATTTCATACGGGCGGGATTTGTCCCGCGCTTATTTTTTCACCAAAAACTTTTTTTTAACATCGTTCAAAAAATAGTGTGGTGTCTGTTTTATTTTCAACATCACAAATTTATCAACCGATGTAAAAAAACTGTTTTACATGGTAGGTTTTCCTGACCGATGTTAAATAACAAAATTCTAGTAGTGTTATTGGTGTTGATTGCTTGGATTCTGCGCGCCTCCAGGTAAGTTTCCTATGAGAGCTTACTCAGTAACTCGGACCTCCTGCCTGATGTGTCATATAGTATGTAGGTGTTGCATAAGCATTAAAGCATGCCATGTAGTATCATGCTAGGATTGCACTTATGAATGAGCATTCGGTTACTTTGTGTGTTTGAGAACAGAACGGCCGTTATCTGTGAGTCTTAGAGTCTTTGCTAGGGTCATGGGGGCATTCGTGTTTTATACCGTTTTGGTCCCCGATCGAGTCGATGAGTATGATCTATATATGTATCTCTGTACGGTTCGGCATAGACCGAGCGCCCTACCTCGGAGTGGGTACGGAAATATATCTGCTACGGTTCGGCTAAGGCCGAGCGCCCTACCTCGGAGTGGGTACGGGAATATATTTGTTACGGTTCGGCTAAGGTCGAGCGCCCTACCTCGGAGTGGGTACGGGAAATACAGAGATATGGGGATATGTCACTTGGCATTCTTTGGGCGCCTCTACAGTTTTCTGCACATTATTTCAACTAGGAGCATGCTAGTGTGATTTAAATTATGTACCACATTAGACCATCCTTTATTCTAGGTATAGGCATATTATATGGCCTCAGCGCGGTCTTTAGGGCCCGCTGGCGTCTCTGGGCATGACTTCGTGGATAATGATAGGTAGCTCCTTGCTTGCTCCATGCTTCTATGACGGGAATCCTCCTGGGCGAAAGAGAAGAACCGGACTGACCCATACCTGAATTGCAAGATCCGAACGAAGGAATCCGACCTTCGAAACGTAACCCGGGTATTTATATCCGGGCCGTTACAGATGTGAACTATCTATAAAGGTGCATCAGTGATAGCCAAACAGACAGCTCCCGACGAGGCTTCGAAACAGCTCCACAACCCCACCAAAAACTCATTTACAGATCAGCCCAAGAGGGGCATAAATCTGCAGAAATAGGAATGAAAATCACACCTCAATTTGAATGAAAATAATATATACTCATTTTAACAAAAAAAATAGAGATAATTCCAAAACCACACCTCAATTTGAATGAAAATAATATACATAAAGAAGGGGGATTACATATTAGCTTCTACCCTACATGCTGCCATTTGAACTCAAGCTATACTTTATTTAAATGTGTGAAGATATCTTCACAAAACTCACAGAAGACAACTTTAACTAGCTAGGTCATTTTAAAGATTCACACATCTGTTTTTGCTATAAAATAATTACGTTTTTATTTTATTATAAGGGTAGTTTGTAGCATGTATTAGTCTAGATTATGCCAAAATGGAGTGATAAATAATTGTCTAAGTTCAAGTGCAAAGATGTGTAAAGAGGTAAATAGCACACAGTTAACTAGTTTAAGAAGAAAAAGATCCACAAATTGATTTCTAATTCTTTAGCCTAGTTAACTTCCTCAGCTTCATTGAATATTTGACATTTTTGTATGATTTTCACCCTATCTAGCCAACCCAGTAGTTGAAGCTGCATACAAATGCCAAATATCTTGTGTGTATGTATGCAACTTTATTCTTTCTGATCTTGTTGCTTGCTAGATTTTGGTACATTTTAAGTATTTTTAACTATTGAATGATATGTATGGTGATGATAAACAAGTGAAATATTTGATAGACCCATTTTTAAATTAAAAGGGTTAAGTTTGAAACTATATATAAACCTAATTTAATATTGATGTTTTCGGTCCTGTTACAAGCTTTCATAATTACATTCCTTGTACATAGAAAATTAGTTAAAAACTTTTCAAATGTTTTTGTTTCTACGAATCCGAATGCAGGAACATCATGGTAACTCACAATTGAAAAAACTATGCGTTAATGTTGATTACCTCATTAGGGTTGCCAAGAGGCAGCCGTGGCCGACTCGAAAGCTTATGAACCTACGCAAACAGATATGATTCTAGTGGTGAGTGAAAGAGCCTTCTGAAACCCTGTCAAAAGTGATATCCACACCCAATTCGACAATAATAAAATCAAGGGCACATATGGATGACATGCCATCAGTCAGGATGGGTGCTGGATGATTGAAGTAATCTAAAATCAAATGCTAAACGTGAAAAAACAGCCTTAGATACAATTGAAAAATCATCTTCCATGTAAGAAATGACACAACTCTAGCTAAATATTTAGAGGGTCCAAAATCAAGAAGATACTCGACTAAGGATTTAATTTCAGCAGTGTCATGATATTATGTTCTTATACTGATAATATTAATCAACAAAAAAGTCATTCAACTCCAGTAATACACGATACACAACCAAAATCCATGTCAATCATTCTATATTGGCAAGCACGTGAGTAGAGGATGGATGAAAACCGCTTCAATAGGTCCAAACAAACTGCTACAATAGCTATTCTAACCGTTGCAGTCATGGCAATTATAAAAACCGCTGCCCGAACCGCCACAATAGGATAAACCGTTGGATAAACCGCAACAATAGATTCAACCGCCACAACTCACTGTTGCATTAGGCCTTAATTGTTTTGATAGTAAACAAAAACATACATAAAGGAACACAGTAGAATTATACCTTGCAGCTGGAAAAACACCCAATAATTGATCAAATGGTTTGAATGGGGTGCCCATCTCAAATTTGATAGCCAACTGGTCGAGATCCTTGATATCATAAACAAATAGAGCATAATGGTAAGGACAGAACCTGCAACAAAAAAAGCATGGTTGGTTAAGAGCTTAGAAATAGATGAAAAGAGTATCATACTAATATCATTTTCCAATTTTGTGTGGCTAGTTGTTTATTTCTTTCTTTGTTATTATTCAAATCTCCAAATATATGTAGCTCATAGATTCTACATGATCAGATAAAATACTAGATTTATACGTTTTATATTAGATAAATTAGATTTTCTTTTGCCAAGTAAAACATTCTCTGACTACTGATTCAATGAAAAAAAGCATAACTCTAGCAAACAAAGCACTAGAAAATGAGGATGCTAACTCTCTGATAAATGAAGTTAAACAGTCTTGTACATCGCATGAGCCTGGGACAGATTCAGATCAAGTTTGAATAATCTTTCAAGTAGAATTGATTGTTTTACACCATTTAGCTCAGCCAAAAGAGAGGACAAAGGCATTAAAATTACTATTGCTGAACACTTTTTTTTTACCTCTGATATTGCCTGTCAGGACACATGAATGAGTTAGAACACAACTACTTCTTTAGTTGGGTGTCTACTACAGTCTGCTGAACAAAGCATGAAGGGTAAGTGTTATGTCCAAGAGCTGGATCCTAAACTACCATTAAAGTGAAGCCTCCATAACACAACAGAAAACCATAAGGGAGCATATTTCAGCACCAGAGAGAATAAACACAACACAATGCACTAAAATACGAAATTTAAACCTTACATGTAGAAAAAGAAAGAAAAAAAGAGCCTTTTTATTGACCGTGATATCAAGTCAACTATGACAGAAGTGTCATACGACGAATATATCACATACACGATCATTATCACAAGCCTAACCTAATTCATGTTTTAGAAAGTTATCTAGAAGAGAAGCAATTTGGAAAGTTATCAAATCAACTATGACAAAGCACTGACCAACGCAGCAAGTTTTCTAAAACAGAAGCAATTTGGAAAATCCAAAAGCACTGACCATTACCAATGCAGCCAACTAACAAATATAAAATTTCTCAAAATGAAACATAAGAAATATTTACACTCAGATTTTAGAAGTTCAAGACAAAAAAAATTCTTATAATGAAAAATAATTCACCTGAATGCAACTGAGAATGCAAACAACAAACATGAATTTAAATGATGACTGAGAAATATATAATTTCTACACATAGATGATTTTTATAAGTCAAATAAAGTTTTAATTTAATCAAATAAATTTACAAAAAAATAAATTCAGACTAAATTGCTCACTGTCTAAACCCTAGGACTGAGAAACCAAATTTGGGGCTAGATATGAGTTTATTGCCAATCTAGATAAGAATGCATATCATGCCACAAACCCTTCCCTTGTGATTTGACATGCCAATGTTCCAAAGAACTCAAGGTTTCGGAGATTTGGAAATAAAAAGTGGCAGAAGCATTTAGTATAAAATAGAGGATAAAAACCTACTCAAACAGCCTGCTCAGAGATGGTAAAACTGAAAGGTTTCCCCAAATCAAATCGCCAATTCAGTAGTTCTTACGAGACGGGAGAGCTTAAGTTCAACTCATCTAATTCAGAGATTGTACAGGGAAAAAAATGTCAAACACCAAAGATTCAGCACATATATAAACACTGAACGAAATCCATGAAATTTGGGCAAAATAAACAAAGAAGAAATTGCACTGATCGATACGACGAAAATGACCCCCTTACATGGCTAGGGTTTTGACTTGAGGCAAGATTTCAAATTGACGTTATTGTAAAAGGTAAGGAAGAAACAAAGGGAGAAACCCTCTAAGATCTGGAGGGAAAGGGAGGGATTTTGGGGGCGGGGCAAGGGGAGAAACCTTCGAAGATCTTTCAATATGCACTCAACACAAATCTCCCATGTCCCTCTTGTTATCTCTCATCCAAGTTGAAGAAATCTTTGCTTAAACCAGTCAAGGCATATCATGTCAGTAGTAGACTTTAGGCAACAAAGATCAACCTAAAACAAAATGATCTAACAAGCACCAACAATTGCACACTGAAATAAGCACAAATCTTGAGATAAATCAAGGACATCAATTCAATGAATTCTCACAACCCCTGGAGCCAAGGAAATTAAAGTGTTGGGGCAAAAAAATAACATGAAAGCCCCGACTACCTGCAGAGTCCCTCGTTCAGAAACGGACCTTAGGAGAAAGGAACGATGTGGTCGTACTCAAAGCAGAGGCAGCCGGAGCAGTCGCAGAAGCGATTGTAGACGACGTTGCCGGCGGCGTCCCTACGCCAACGGTCTTGGTGGCGGCCAGGCACGAGTAGATGATTCCAAGGATTAGCGAGGGCCTTCTTCTGTGACAATAGAGCTGGGGATTAGGGATATATTTAGGCCCAGAATAGAGAAAACAAAGGAGGAGGAGGACGATTGAAAAATAGATAAAGCCACACAAGGAGACCGGATATGAGTCTGCAATTTAGGGTTCTTCAACTCCTGTTCATTTTCGCAGCGGTCGGGTGGTCAGGATGGGCTTCAGATAGATGAAAACCGGAGGAAGAAGAAAGCACTTAAACAAGGAGGAGGGTCATCGGAGCTAGAGGAAGGTTGGATCTGGAGAGAGGTGAAGATTCGGTAGGGGATTTGGGGGCTCGGAGGCTCAGGTCTGGAGAAAATAGAGGTAGAACGACCTAGGCAGGTTGAATGTGTGGAGAGAGAGATTAAAGAAGATAAGTTAAAAAAGTGGGTTGGAAATTTGTATAAGTGTTACCAGCTAGCTTTGAAAAAAGAAAGTTCAATTTTTTTTTCAAGTGTTTAACCTTACCTTTAAAGCCCGCTTCAATTTTTTTCAATGTTTTTTTCATCCCGCTCCTTTTCTCCTAATCGCGCGCATTTGGCTTTTTGCATAACTAATAATTTCACATTTGTCCCAATATTTGACAATTGTGTAAACTGTTTTACACATCACAAAAATATTTATCGATGTAATAGAATAATTTAACATCTGTTAATTTCTTGATAGAATTAAATTGCATGATATCTAATTACAGTATTCTAGTAGTGGATAGAGAGGGGAAGATGGGTGTTTGTGCTGATTTGGGGAAAGAGACAAATATGTGAGCTGGAGGAGGAGAAGTTTTAGCTGAGAATGGTGGAAGGAGAACAAAAGGAGGCTTGAGCTGCTGCTACTGAAATCAGATGGTGAAGGGTGAAAGAGGACAAAGTGGAAGGGAAAAAAAGAAGGCAAGTGGTCCCAAGAAAGAAAATATAAATACCCGAAATCCTCTTCCTCGATTTTATCCGGTCGTAATCAAAACAAATTTTTAAATTCAAATTATAATTGAAATCTAAAAGATATACCCAAGCTTCGGAATAAGAAAGCAGAAATAAATATGTTTTCAAACTATGTCGGAATCCTTCATCATCGGCACGTGTAAGTTGGATTCGAACTTAGTTTTGTGTTTATCTTGTTATCTTTAGTTGTTGTTTTTTTTGTTTTTAACATGGGGGAGTTAGCAAAATGTCCAAAATACATGGCTTAATTAGTGAATTATCCACACCTTTGGACAAATTAGTGAATTGTCCATCCCCTTCCCAAGTCGAGTTTTTTTTTTTGTCGTGCAAATATAAGAGTATGTTGTGCTTGTTCAAATATAAGTGTATGTTGTGCAAATATATCCTAAGTCTAGGTTTTTTTTACATTCTGTCGTGCAAATATAAGAGTATGTTGTACTTGTGCAAATATAACCGTATGTTGTGCAAATATAACCCAAGTCTAGTTTTTTTTACATTCTGTCGTGCAAATATAAGAGTATGTTATGCTTGTGCAAATATAACCGTATGTTGTGAAAATATAACCCAAGTCTAGTTTTTTTTTTTTACATTCTGTCATGTAAATATAAGAGTATGTTGTGCTTTGTTGTAAAGGAGGGAAACTAGTTCGAAATAAAATATCAATATAAACTAAACCAAACCAACTCCCTGTCCTCTCAAATAAATTACAAGAATCCCTCCCGATGTAGTAGTAGGGAATTTAGGATCAAATCCACGAGGAGGTATGTCAGCGGTTCCTAAGCCTGCAATCACGTTCGATTTCGACTCCAGAAGACTACTCGATATCGAGTAGATCACTCGATATCGACTACAGTTCCAGTCGATTTCCAGCAAATTCCTGCAAAGATAAAAGCAACAGTTGACGTCGAGTAGAGCACTCGATATCGGGTCAATGACTCGATATCGACCTCTGCAGTTGATTTTGAGTCTTCAACAAAAACTGTAAAACGTAACCTTTTGTCGGAAAAGTGTCCGAAGAAAGTAAGAATGATGAGGGAATGATGGACAGAATAAAAACTCAGATTTTATAGAATTCAATAAACTAAAGAACCTCCAAGATCGGGGATTCATGCCACAACGATAACCATATAAGACTCATGCCAAATTCATGAAAGATGATGCCTTTCTGTCAAATAACTTTCGTTACCAACAATTAGGTGATTAGAGGCTCTTGTATAAACCCTAAAAGTTACTATCCAATTTCATAATTAATCCAAATTCACAATATGATTGGCTTTCTCTTCAATAATGCGAATAAGGATCGCCTACTTCTTTCGTAGAAGAATCATGCATATAGGATAGAAGACGGAATCGCATAAAAATCATACCTTTGATGCACAAACTTACATGGCTATCGTCAGGCCCACCCTGACCCTAGAAGTAAGGGAACTACTCGCGCCTCATCATCATTGACATCATCATCATTGTTGAAAAATAACTTTGAATTTAAATTGCAAACGAAAGAGTACAACCGAACAAAGCAAACTCCGCTCTCGCTCTCCTCTACTCCACTCGGCCTCTCTCTCTATACTAAATCTATGCATTCTTGCTTGCTTCAATGACTGAAATTTTATTCTTAAACTCAGACCTAATGGCTTCTAATTATAGATCTGAAACCTCGTTATCCAAGGATAAGAAAATCTATCTTTATTCCTAAGATAAAACTAAATAGAGTAAATAACTAAAATCACTTTAGGTAAATATAAATTCACCCTAAAGGATATAAGATCTGATAAGAAAGGATAAAAGATCTCGACTTAGGATAGATGTAAACTCCTTCGGATAGAATTCTATCAAAACAGCGTCGGATCTGTCTGCAGCAGCACTCGATATCGACAGGGTCTAGTCGATATCGACCACTCTCTTCTATCTCGATCCAGCTCTCCTCAACCTCGGATTTGTACTCGAACTCTATCTTTTCACTTAATTTGGGGCACTCGATATCGACAGCTTCAGTCGATATCGACCAGTCTGTGTCGAGTTGCATTGTTCTTCTTCTGGCTCGATTTCTGGTGTTCTGTTCCACTCGATGTCGAGTCTTGTGGTCGATTTCGACTCCTCAATAGACTTCGAGTTCTTTTTCAGCTTTTCTTCTCTTCTCAAAATTGCTCCAATTTTGTCTCGATTTCTGCAAAATAACATAAAAACTCGTGTAGACCTCCATAATTGGCAAATAAACATAAACTACACAATTCTTATGCTTTCCCAACCAATATGCATGAAAATATCGACAAAATGGACATAAAAGTAGATGAAAAATATGGCAATTTGCGCACACATCAAACACCCCATACTTAAGCTTGCTTGTCCCCAAGCAATACTTTTAGTGGTCACTCAGGGGAAGAAACTAAACCCTCAACATCATAGATATACCTTTATCTCCTGAGGTGATCGGATTTTTTTCTCACTCATTAAATTTTCCATAATTCAAATTTCTTTCATTCCTGCCAACAACTTCAATAATAAGCAGAAACTCCATATAACAACTCCAAAGATGACATCCATTCTCAACATAATCCCCGGATAGGGTATAAGGTATAAAAAATTGGCAATATGTAATGTATGTGGAGCAATAATAATGTAAGACTCATATATGGCTTGTGTATTGCAAATATGCATAGGTAAGGCTAGGATATGAAATTTAGCACATGTATGGAAATTATAAAGTCCTCCATCATCTTATCATGCACATGTCAAAAGCAACTTCAGATTTTACCTCACTTTCATGGTTTTCTCTAAAAATTTCACTTCATTATGACTTCCCTTAACTAGGAAATTTCTTGTTATATCTCTAATGAATCTACTTTTGAATCGCCGAGTTCAATAAAAGCTTCCATGACACTTTTTCAAAAATTTCAAAATTTTTAATGGGGGTGATTTTTTCTAGACTTTTTTCTTTTTAGACATTGGATAATAAACATGATGAACTTGATGAATATAGATAGATATGATGCATATAGATAGATAAATCCAAAGTAACCATGTATAATGCAATTGGAGAAGTATGCATAACTATGAAAATATTTTAAAATATGCTAAAAAATGATTAAAAATATGCAAGTAAGCCTTTCCCCCACCCATACTTAAAGATTACAGTGTCCTCACTGTATAAGAACTAGGGTTAAGAAAGAAACTTAATAGAAATTAGCAAAAATCAGGAGTTGAAGACGTGTGCAGGGGAAGTCAATATCGGGTGGACTAGTCGATATCGACTAGTCTCACTCGATTCCTAGTGGTTTCAAGCTTCAAGGTGGTCTCAGGTCGACTACAAGCTCTCTAAATCGACTTATGCAGTCGATATCGAGCACTTTACTCGATATCGAGTCATCTTTTGCACTCCTTCTTTCCTGAAATTCGTTAAAAAAAACCAAAACAAAGCAATAAAGTCTTAAAATAAATCCAAAAATATCCAAAACCTAAAAACTAATTGTCTCGTTACAAGCTCTAGACTTTATAGTCGCTAGGCCGACTTCTTCTTTCATGCTCTCAAGGCGGCATCTGCAGAGCCCATGTAGCCTGGGCTTCAAATAGCACTCCATTCTTGTCTCGCAGCTGCATCCCGCCTGGATGGACCTTGTTCACTGTAAAGGGACCCATCCTCTTTGTTTTGAACCTACTTGGGAACCAATGATCCTTTGATTTGGAGACATACACCTTATCTTCTACTTCGTAATTGCTTAGATCATCATTGGATACCCTGCATAAGCGCACATACCAATTAAACCTCTTCTAAATAGAGATAAATCTTTTATTGAAATAGAGAAAGAGGAATCCGTACCTTGGCTTACCTTCTCAGAGCTTTCCTTTTCTTTCGGAGGGTCCAGTCAATATCGACCAATGTCACTCGACATCGACTTCTCTTCTGCTCCTGGTGGTTCAGTCGATGTGGAGGAATTCGACTCGATATTGTCTACTCGATTTCGACTAGGTTACTCGATATCGAGTGACTTTTCTCTCCTTCAGCTGCTGGTTCAGTCGATGTCGGCTTAGGGTTTTGGTCGATTTCGACCACTGCACTAGATTTCGAGTGGTTTGCTCCGACATCGACCCCACACTTAAAACATGGCACAGAATCTTGAAATTTGTTAGTCAATATTGACTTACCTTGGTCGATTTCGAGTGGTGCTTTTGTTTCTTCGTTCAAGATTGCCACGATTTCCTTCACTTGGGCTTCTATAGCCCACTTCTCTAACTCTTCAGGGGTCATATTTCTTACCTTAGCTTCCCCGCATGTGATGTAGACTCCTTTGATTGACTTTACCTTCATAGGACCTTCATTCTTCTTCACCGTCTTGTTGAAGGCATACTATATTACTTCATCGCTAATGGTGAATGAGAGCAATCCTTTCCTTACGCTTATGTTGGCATCGAAGGTTGCCAAGAAAGGCCTTCCTAAAATAATTGGACAAGCAGGGTCCTCTGCCATATCAACAACTAGAAAATCAGCAGGGACAAAGAACATACCTACTTGCACTGGCACATCGTCTACCATGCCTGTTGGGATAACCATCGTGTTGTTCGCCATAAAAAGTTTAGCATCCACTGGCTCTAGGGCACCAATCTTTACCTTCGACCATATTGTTAGTGGCATAACGCTAACACTAGCCCCTAAATCACATAATGCATTAAATCGGTGTTGACCTAAGCCTATAGTGATAGAAAACCTACCTGGGTCCGCCCTCTTTTCTGGTAGCTCCAACTTGTTGCATTCCTCCGCGATCTCTGCAATTGATCGCTTCTTACCTAGTATGTCCTTAAGAAACCTTACATATGATGGCATCTCATGAAGTGCTTCGGGAAATGGAATGGTAACATTGAGCCCTTGAAGCGTCTTCACAAAGCGCTGAAACTTCTTTTCCGCCGGGTCCTTCAAAGTTTTCTTAGGGAATGGCAGCACCTTCTTCTTCAACGTGGCTGGAGTTGAGTCGATATCGAGTAGAGTCTGGTCGATATCCACTGGCAGAGTCGATTTCTGGTTATGCTCAGCTTCTGTATCGACATCGAGTAAATGAGACTCGATGTTGACTGTACCTTGGTAGATATCAACTAGATGAGTCGATATCGAGTCCTCTTCTGTGGCTTTCTCCTCCGCTTTTTTACTCGGGCGTTCACAGCTGACGCCCACTCTTTAGATTCATACCTGCTATTTGACCAGTAGTTTTGCCCTTAAGGTTGGGCACAGTAGATCCTGGCAGCGATCCTGATGGTTTGGGAATTTGTTCCGCCAATTGACCCATTTGGGTCCCCATGTTCCTCTTCCAAATGTCGATCTCCCCGAGCCTAGAGTTGATGCCTTGCAACTGAGTATGGACCGAGTTGTTGGCTTGTTTAAACTCAGCGTGGTTCCTCCGCATCTCATCAAGAATAATCTGCAGGTCATCCTTACTTGGTTCCCGCTCAGGGTACTCTGATGCTCTATAAGGTGGGGGATCCCTTTGTTGATGCTGAGGTTGATAGAACCTTTGATCCCCCCAATATTGCTGATTGCCCCCTCCATAGGGGCCTCTCGTCCACTTAGCTTCCTCATGTGTTTTCGCAATGCTGACTTGCTCAAGATGTGGGCAGACATTGGTGTTGTGCCTTGTTGAACCAAATTCTTGGCAAGCTTGGTTGTTTGAGAGGAACCTGACTTGCTTTTGTAGGCGGCGTGTCTGATCAATGTTGAATTGTTGCCGCACATCAGGATCGATCTCCTTTTGACGCTCATAAAGTGGCATAGATGGGGCAGGCCTCGAGTCATAGGCCGCAACAGTCCCATATGTGTTGTCGAAGTTGATAAGCCTCTCAATTGTATCCCAGGCCTCTGTAGGTGTAAGCTCAATATACCGATAGGAGGTCTAAGAGTTGATTCTCTCCTTATTCGGTGCATCAAGGGAGTTGTAGAAGATCTCCTGGATGATATAAGGTAGTTGCTCATGCGTAGGGCATGATCTCAATAAGTCCTTAAAGAGCTCCCATGCCTGCACCAATGTCTCGCCAGGCTTTTGTTTAAAAGTCGTTATCCTTTGCCGCAGCATCACCGTTTTTTATGGAGGAAAGAATTAAAGCATCCTTCACCTCTGCCCATGTCCTTAGCGAGCGTGGAGCCAAGCTTTCAAGCCATTGCAAAGCCTTCCCTGCAAGAGACCATCGAAAAGATTTTAGTCTAACATATTCCAAATTTGCGCCATCGGCGATAGTCTCACATAAATCCATAAAAGTAGAAATATGTTGCAAGGGGCATTCATTAGATCTTCCTTCAAAAGTATTGCGTTTAATTTCAGAAAGGAAGTCAATTTTAATTTCATAATTAGAGGGAGGAATTAGAATCGTATATTCAGGAACGTGGAGTGGCGGGTGCATGTATTGCATCGCCGTCTGCGAATATTGATTAAGCCTCTCCTGGGCTTGTTTGCGTGCATCCTCCTCTCTATCAACACGAGCTCTTTCAACAGCTGCAGTTACCCTTTTATTGGCGATTGTAGCATTGTGGTCCTTTATCTCCTTCCTCATTCGCTCTATGATTTGAGCATGTGTCTCGTTCTCCGCCATGATTCTGATTGCTGTGTTTCGAAGATGGAGGAAACGTTCGAGTTCGTCTAGACTTTCCAAGATAGGTTCGTGATCAGAGCGTCAGATAAACCTTCAAAATCAGCACTAGAAAAGAACGTGAATAAAAGCTTAGGGCGCGAATGATTGCCTCTCCAGCAATGGCGCCAAATTGTTGTAAAGGAGGGAAACTAGTTCAAAATAAAATATCAATATCAACTAAACCAAACTAACTCGGAAACTTTAAAACGTATCGACCTCTGCAGTCGATTTCGAGTCTTCAACAGAAACTGTAAAATGTAACCTTTTGTCGGAAAAGTGTCCGAAGAAAGTAAGAATGATGAGGAAAGGATGGACAGAATAAAAACTCAGATTTTATAGAATTCAATAAACTAAAGAACCTCCAAGATCGGGGATTCATGCTACAACGATAACCATATAAGACTTATGCCAAATTCATGAAAGATGATGCCTTTCCGTCAAATAACTTTCGTTACCAACAATTAGGTGATTAGAGGCTCTCGCATAAACCCTAAAAGTTACTATCCAATTTCATAATTAATCCGAATTCACAATATGATTGGCTTTCGCTTCAATAATGCAAATAAGGATCACCTACTACTTTCATAGAAGAATCATGCATATAAGATAGAAGACGGAATCGCATAAAAATCATATCTTTGATGCACAACTGAACAAAGAAAACTCCGCACTTCTAGGGTCGGGCTCACCCTGACCCTAGAAGAAGGGAACTACTCGTGCTTCATCATCACTGACATCATCATCATTGTTAAAAAATAAGTTTGAATTGAAATTGCAAACGAAAGAGTACAACTGAACAAAGAAAACTCCGCACTCGCTCTCCTCTACTCCACTCGGCCTCTCTCTCTATACTAAATCTCTGCGTTCTTGCTTGCTTGAATGACTGAAATTTTATTCTTAAACTCAGCCCTAATGACTTCTAATTATAGATCTCAAACATCGCTATCTAGGGATATGAAAATCTATCTTTATTCCTAAGATAAAACTAAATAAAGTGAATAACTGAAATCACTTTAGGCAAATATGAATTCCCCCTAAAGATATAAGGTCTAATAAGAAAGGATAAAAGATCTCGACTTCGAATAGAATTCTATCAAAACAGCGTCGGATCTGTCTGCAGCAGCACTCGATATCGACAGGGTCTAGTCGATATCGACCACTCTCTTCTATCTCGAGCCAGCTCTACTCGACCTAATATTTGTACTCGAACTCTATCTTTTCACTCGATTTGTGGCACTCGATATCGACAGCTTCAGTCGATATCGACCAGTTTGTGTCGAGTTGCATTGTTCTTCTTCTGGCTCGATTTCTGGTGTTCTGTTCCACTCGATGTCGAGTCTTATGGTCGATTTCGACTCCTCAATAGACTTCAAATTCTTTTTCAGCTTTTCTTCTCTTCTCCAAATTGCTCCAATTTTGTCTCGATTTCTGCGAAATAACATAAAAACTCGTGTAGACCTTCATAATTGGCAAATAAACATAAACTACACAATTCTTATGCTTTCCCAACCAATATGCATCAAAATATCGACAAAATGGACATAAAAGTAGATGGAAAATATGGAAATTTGCGCGCACATCACGCTTGTGCAAATATAACCGTATGTTGTGCAAATATAACCCAAGTCTAGTTTTTTTTTACATTTGGTCGTGCAAATATAACATTATGTTGTGCTTGTGCAAATATAACCGTATGTTTTTGCAAATATAACATTCTGTTGTGCAAATATAACTTTATGTTGTGCAAATGTAATATTTTTTTCCGCTTTTTTTTTCGTTTCAGCACTTTTCGTTGGTGCACCTATAACGGTATGTTGTGCTCATATAATATTTTATTGTGCAAAAATAACTTTATGTTGTGCAAATGGAATATTTTTTTCCGCTCTTTTTTTTTTTCATTTCAGCACTTTTCGTTGTGCAAATATAACTTTATGGTGTGCACATATAACTGTATGTTGTGCAAATATAAAAAAAATTTTCGTATCAACACTTTTTTTTTTCGTGTCAGCATTTTTTTCCCGGGTGTCAGCACTTTTTCGTGTAACCCTAGAATTATATAAACTTTAGCCTATGCGGGATTCGAACCCACGTATTTTCACATAAGCGCATCGGTCTACCGTTGAGCTAAGCGGCTTTTAAAGCAAAACAGTAGGAAAGAGGCAATGAAATATAAGGTGCTGACATGAAATAAAGTGCTGACATACGGCACCAATCACCACTATAAAATAAGGTGCTGACATGAAATCAACGAAATGAAGGACTTATGTAGGCAAACGAATATAAATGAAAATTGAAAAACTAGCCAAATTATGACAAATATCACATATGCCAAATTAAAATTACCTCAAAATAAGTCATAGTTATGCTAAGCAAAATTCCACTACTGGAACATAAATGTGTTCAAAATGAAATTGATTTGGACAAGAAACTTTTCAGCTTTAAAATCCCAAATAAACTGAACAATAGTCCAAAATTGAAAACAATCTAAATGTGTTCAAAATCAGTAATTCAGTATGATTTGCAACCTAGTCTAATAACGGCGTGTTTGGTGTGGCTAAGGTATTAGGATGGAATGAGGATCCGGATGAACCAACAGCTGCATATATACTCCTCTTTGTTCTAGTATGAAATTTTCATAGCAGCAATCTAGTATCACCTAAATTGCAAGGAATACAAGGTAATGCAACCCACATTAACCCCTTCGGCAACATCATAATTCATCCCAATTAAGGTCTACTGATCCTAAAGGATATATCTAGAGAAATTATTTCTTTAATAAAAGATGTTCTCACATTAAGTATGTTCTCACAATTCAGTAGCTTTCAAAACCTAAATTTGCAAATTTTGTTATCCAACATAACAAATAAGACAGCCAAACCAACACATAAGTACATAACTTTGCAATTTTGCAATCAGTAACTCTTTCTTCCCTATTAAGATCGAGATAAAAGATCAGTAAAGAGGGTGAAGATTGGAATATATGCAGTCAAATCTCCAATTGCAGCTGCAAGGAAAAGGTTTGGATTTGTTGATTTTGGACCTCTTTTCCCCAATCTCGATCGCTTTCGATCCGCGACCTGCTGTTTCACTCAAGCTCCTCGTCAGATGAAAGCATGACTCTCATGCCTTGCTCTGTAGTCCTCAATTGCTTGACGGACCTCTTCTCTGGCGAATCATGAGTACTTGCCTCTTCCGCCACCTACTCTAGCCGAGAAGAAGGAATCTCATCGGAATTTGCAGCAAGAGAGGGAGAGGGTCGGAGATCGACCAAAATCAGTCGATTTTCCAAAAGCCGAAGAGGGAGTAGATCTCAATTGATGAAAGATCTCCTTTGCAAGAAAGCCAAAGACCTCAAGCAATGGAGCAGAAGCAAGCAAGCAAAAGAGATTCGAGGGGAGTTGCAGCGGCAATAGTTGTGGTGGCTATGGTCGAACACGAGCGCTCAGAGATGTGAATCGGAGGCGGAGATGCGAGGCACCGGATGATGCATTTAGGGGAGGTACGATTCAAATATTCAAATATTTATCTCAACTATGCTAACTCCCTGTTCAATCAAATAAATACAAGAATCCCTCCCGATGCAGTGGTAGAGTAATTCAGGATCAAATCCACGAGGAGGTATGTCAGCGCTTCCTTTGTTGTAATCACAATCAATGCATTCAACCTCAGGAGACACTCGATATCGATGTGTCTGGTCGATATCGACCTCAGTTCTGGTCGATTTCTAGCAAAGTTCATCCAGAAGACAAAAGCAAACACAGTTGACGTCGAGACAGACCTCGATATCGATGTTAGTGCTCGATATTGACCTTTGCCCGTCGATTTCGATGTCTGTTACAAAAACTATAATGCGTAACCTATGTGTCGGAAAAGTGGACTGAAGAGCTTAGAATGGTAAAGGAACTGTGGACAGAAATAAAACTCAAAATTTTTTATCAAATTCAATTAATTAAAAGCTTCCAAAGTCGGGGATTCATGCCACAACGATAACAATGCAAGTATGATGCTAAAGTTATGAAATTTAATGTATTTCCGTCAAATAACTTTCGTTACTAAGACTTAATTAGAGGCTCTCGCATAATTCTTAAGAGTTACTATCCAATTCATGAGTAATTCAAATTCACAATATGATTGGCTTTCGCTTCAATAATGCAAATAATGAATCTTCCTAACTTTCGCAAAAGATCATGCATAGGATAGAAGACGGAATCGCATAAAAATCATACCTTTGATGCACTTACCCTACATCGCTATCGTTGGGCTCACCCCGACCCTTGAACTGGGTTGACTACTCGCTTCTCATCACGGAACTCATCATTATCATTGAAAAGAAAACTATTTTGTATTAAACTAAAGAGAAAGTTACAACCGAACAAAGTCAAATCTTCGTTCTCCCTTCCCTCCAACCTCAATTGGCCTCTCTCTCTCTCTCCTAATTCTCTGCGTTCTATAAAGTAAAACTGATTGCTTGCATTCTTGAATGATTAAACTCAGCCCTAACGGCCTCTAGAAATAGATCTCAAATCTTGCTAGCCAAGGATTCGAAACTTTATCTTTATTCTCTAAGATAAAACTTAATAAACTAAAAACTAAAAATTCCATGGTAAAACTAGTAAAGGATGTAGTCTGGTGTTGAAGATAGAAAATCTCGACTTTAGGATAGACGTGCAAGCTTCGGATAGAATTCTATCAAAATCTGAGTCAGACTTCTCTGCTGGACATCATCGATATCGACCTCTCTGTTACTCTATCTTGAGCACTCCTTCTCCTCGGACTATCACTCGACTTCTATCAATAAACTCGATCTAGGCCACTCGATATCGACCTTTAGACATCGATATCGACCTTGTTTCTGTCGACATGCTCCGTTCTTCCTCTGATCGATTCATGTTTGCTCTGCTGCACTCGATATCGAAGTTCATTAGTCGATCTCGACCTCTTCAGAAGACTTCGAGTTCTTTTTCCGCTCTTCCAAATCTGTCCATTTTCATCCTGTTTTCTGCAAAAAACCATAGAAACTCGTGCAGACCCATATATTTGACAATAATGCATAAACTACACTAGTCTTATGATTTCCCACTAATATGCATGCAAATGAATGATAAAATGGACTTAAATGTGTATAGAAAATATGGCAATTTGTGCGCACATCAAACACCCCATACTTAAGCTTGCTTGTCCCGAAGCAATACTTTTAATGGTCATTCAGGGGAAGAAAGTAAACCCTCAACATCATAGATTCATTCTTCATATGTCCCTACAATCAATTGCCATCCTCGATAAGGTACTAATGTCAACCAAATCCATGCATGTTCAATAAAAGCAATTTCATACTCACAGAAGGAGGTTTATATGCATAACACAATTTCAGTGACATAGCATTAATAATCAAGAGGACTTTTGCAAGCTTGTGAGAAGTAGATTGGTAAAAGGCTAAAGGTGGGCTAATATTTGGCCATGTGGTGTTAAATCCGGGGAATTAATAATTTCTTTCCAAAATATTCCACATTCCTTCTTCATAATGTCTCTCACCTTTCACTCATCGCTCAATGCTTTTTTAATTATAATGCTTTTACCTCTCTAACCTTAGCACTGCCTTCTCGTGAGTCGCAAACATGGGTTTCATGAATGGCCCCGAATACTTAGTACTTCGAACTCCTCACCTTGTGTCCCATCTCGCTGAACTAACATCTCAACGAGCAGAGTCGACCTACCTTTATCTCATGAGGTGATCGGATTTTTTCTCGCTCATTAAATTTTCCATATTTCAAAATTTCTTTCATTCCTGCCAACAACTTCATAATATACACAAACTCGATATAACAACTCCAAAGATGACATCCATTCTCAAACTTGTCCCCGGATAGGGTATAAAGTATAAAAATGGGCATTATGATATATATGTGGAGCAATAATGATAATGATATAGTAAGGCTCATATATGGCTTGTGACTTTTGCAAATATGCATAGGTAAGGCTAGGATATGAACTTGTAAGCATATGTATGGAAATATATAAAAGTCCTTCATCATCTTATGATGCACATGTCAAAAGCAACTTCAAATTTTTCCTCCTTTATTTTTTTCTTTTTGCACTTCATTGGGACATCCCTTAACTAGGTAATTTCATGTTATATCTCTAATCAAATCTAATTTTGCATCGTAGAGCTCTTTTTTATACTTCCATGACTCTTTTCTTTATTGTTCAATTTTTTATGGGGGTTATTTTTCTTTTTTTCTTCTTTTTTTCCGAAAATAAAAATATGCTAAAGATATGACTAACTATGTATGAATATGCAATAACATGTAAAAACTATGCCATAACTATGAAAACTTTAAAAATATGTTAAAAATATGCAAAATATGCTAAAATATGCAAGTAAGCCTTTCCCCCACCCCATACTTAAAGATTACAGTGTCCTCACTGTATTAGAACTAGGGTTAAGAAAGCAACTTACTAAAATGTCACAAATTTCAGGAGTTGATGAAGACTGCATAGATGGTCGATGTCGAACTGTAACATCGAAATCGATCTCTGTCATCGATTTCTAGCTCAAGCTTCAGGGTGATCCGGCCTCGACCACAAGCCCCTCGGAATCGACCTTAAGGTCGATATCCAGCTTTGCACTCGATTTCGATGCTTGTTTTGCACTCTTTCTCTTTCCTGCAACTTGTTAGACAATAAAAACAAAACCAAACAAATAATAAAGCATCTAATGTCTCAAACCAAAGTAAATATGTCCAAAACCAAAAACTAAGTCTTTGTTACAAGCTCTAGAGTTTTAAGTCGCTAGGCCGACTTCTTCCTTTGTGCTCTCAAGGTGGCATCTACAGAGCCCATGTGGCTTGGGACTCAAACAACACTCCTTTCTTGTCTCTCAGCTGCATTCCGCACGTATTGATTTGATTCACCGTGAAAGGTCCCATCATCTTATCTTTGAATCTAGTAGGGAACCATTGATTTTTTTATTTGGCGACATAAACCTTATCTTCTATCTCATAATGGTCCGGATCTTCATCGGATACCCTACACAAGCACACATGCCAAGGCACACCTCTTCCAACTAATGATAATCTTTTATTGAAATGGAACAGGAGGAATCCGTACCTTGACTTACCTTCTTCTCTGTTTGTGGCTCAGTTCGACATCGATCTTCAGTACTCGATATCGAGCTCTGTTGTGCTCCTGGAGGTTCAGTCGATTTGGAGGCTTTCTGCTCAATATGATCAGGTCGATTTTGACCTTCATAGATCGATATCGATGTCTTTGCTTCTCCTTTCTCAGCATCAATGGTGGTCAATTTTGGCATTGTGTTGTGGTCGATATCAACCTTTGTGCTTGATTTTGACGTTCCTTCTCCTCCGTCGAACCCATACTTATGACTTGGCACAGAATCTTGAACATTATTAGTTGATATCGACTTACCTGGGTCGATGTCGATGTTCTTTTTGGCTGCTTCGTTCAAGATTGCCACAACCTCCTCCACTTGGGCTTCTATGGCCCTCTTTTCAAGCTTTTCCGGTGTCATACTTCTTACCTTGGCTTCTCCACATGCGATATAGACACCATTGATGGCCTTAATCTCCATTGGCCCTTGATTGTTCACTGTCTTGTTGAAGGCATACTCTATCACCTCATCGCTGATTGTGAACGAGAGCAATCCTTTCTTCACGCTTATGTTGGCGTCGATGGTTGCTAGGAATGACCTAACTAAAATAATGGGACAAGCAGGGTCCTCTACTATATGAACAACTAAGAAATCAGCAGGGACAAAGAATTTACCTACTTGTACTGGCACATCAGTTACCATCCCTGTTGGAATCACTACCGTATTATTCGCCATGTATAGTTTTGTATCCACGGGCTCCAGAGGACCTATCTTTACCTTATGCCATATGGTTAGTGGCATCATGCTAACGCTAGTGCCCAAATCAACTAAAGCATTAAAGCGATATCGACCTAAGCCTATAGCGATAGAAAACTTACCTGGGTCCGCCCGCTTTTGTGGTAGCTCCAATCTGTTGCACTCCTCTACGATCTCAGAAAGCGATCACTTCTTACCCAATATGTCCTTAAGGAAACTTATATAGGACGGCATCTTATGAAGTGCTTCTGTGAATGGTATTGAGACATTGAGTCCTTGAAGCATCTTCACGAACCGCTGGAACTTCTTTTCCGCCGGGTCCTTAATCTCCTTTTTTTTATGGGAATGGCAACACCTTCTTATTCCCTGCGGCTGGAGTTAGGTCGACATCGACTGGATGGGGGTCGACATCGACTGAAGGAGTCGATTTCTATGGTGACTCAGCAGCAGTGTCGACATCGACTGCAGTGGGGTCGATATCGATGTCACCTTGGTAGATATCGACAGGGGGTCGATATCGACGTCTGGTCTGGGGCCTTCTCCTCCGCTCCTTGCTCGGGCGTTTGTACTTGATGCCCACTCCGTAGATTCATCGCCGCTATGTGTCTAGTAGTTTTTCCCTTTTGATTGGGCACAGTTGATCCAGGGAATGATCCTGACGCTTTGGGTATTGCTTCCACCAATTGGCCCATTCGGGTCTCCATGTTGCGCTTCCAAACGTTGATCTCCCCATGTCTAGAATTGATGCCTTGACGCTGAGTATGAACGGATTTGTTGGCTTGTTTGAACTCAGTGTGGTTCCTCCGCATCTCATCAAGAATGACCTGCATGTCATCCTTCCTTGTTTCTCGCTCAGGGTGCCCTGGTGCTCTATATGGTGGGGGATCCCTTTGTTAATAGAAGCGTTGATCTCCCCAATATTATTAATTGCCCCCTCCATAGGAGCCTCTCGTCCACTTGGCTTCCTCATGTTGTTCCGCCATGGATACTTGCTCAATATGTTGACAAGCACTAGTGTTATGCCTTGTTGAGCCACATTCTTGACATGTTTGATTGTTGCTCAGGAACCTGACTTGCTTTTGAAGGTGGCGTGTTTGATCGTTGTGGAATTGTTGTCGCACAATAGGATCAATCTCCTTTGGAGGCTCATAAAGTGGCATAGATGGGGCAAGCCTTGAATCATAGGCCGCAGCAGTCCCATAAGTGTTGTCAAAGTTGACTGGCCTCTCAATCGTCTCCAAGGCCTCCGTTGGTGTACGCTCAATGTACCGATAGGAGGTATATGAATTGATCCTCTCCTTATTCGGTGCATCAAAGGAATTATAGAAGATCTCCTGGATGACATAAGGTAGTTGCCCATGCGTCGGGCATGATCTCAGCAAGTCCTTAAAACGCTCCCACGCCTGTGCCAATGTTTCACCTGGCTTTTGTTTGAAAGTCGTGATCCTTTGCCGCAACGTCGCCATCTTAGAGGGAGGAAAGAATTTGTTTAGGAATGCGTCCTTCACCTCTGCCCATGTCCTCAGCGAGCGTGGAGCCAAACTTTCTAGCCATTGCAATGCCTTTCCTGCCAAAGACCATCGAAAAGATTTCAGTCTCACATACTCTAAATTTACACCATCAGCAATTGTTTCACATAAATCCATAAAAGTAAAGATGTGTTACAGTGGGCATTCATTTGGTCTTCCTTCAAAGGTGTTTCTTTTAATTTCATATAGGAAGTTTATTTTAATTTCATAATTGGAAGGAAGAATAAGTATAGCGGATTCAGGAACATGAAGCGGCGGATGCATGTATTGCATCGCCGTCTGTGGATACTGATTGAGCCACTCTTGATCTTGTCTATGCGCATCCTCCTCCCTATCAGCACTGGCTCGCTCTGCAGCAGCAGCGGCCCTCTCAGTAACGATTGTAGCATTATGGTCCTCAATCTCTTTCCTCAACCGCTCTATAGTCTCAGCCTGCGTCTCGTTGTCCGCCATGATTTGAATAGCTTTGTTGCGAAGATGGAAGAAACCTTCAGGCTCGTCAATGGTTTCCAAGATAGGTCCGCGATCAGAATGTCGCATAAACTTGCAAAATAAGCTCTAAAAGTAGATCGTGAGAAAACTTAGGTGGCGATTGATTGCATCCCCCAGCAACGGCGCGAATTTGATGCGTTTAGGGGAGGTGCGATTCAAATATTCAAATATATATCTCAACCATGCTAACTCCCTTTTCAATCAAATAAATACAAGAATCCCACACGATGCAGTGGTAGGGTAATTCAGGATCGAATCCACGAGGAGGTATGTCAGCGCTTCCTTTGTTGTAATCACTATCAATTCTTTCGACTTCAAGAGACACTGGATATCGATGTGTCTGGTCGATATCGACCTCAGTTCTGGTCGATTTCCAGCAAAGTTCCTGCAGAAGACAAAAGCAAACACAGTCAACGTCGAGACAGACCTCGATATCAATGTTAGTGCTCGATATCGACCTTTGCCAGTCGATTTCGATGTCTGCTATAGAAATTATAATGCGTAACCTATGTGTCAAAAAAGTGATCCGAAGAGCTTAGAATGGTAAAGGAACTGTGGACAGAAATAAAACTCAAACTTTTATGAAATTCAATTAATTAAAAGCTTCCAAAGTCGGGGATTCATGCCACAACGATAACAATGCAAGTATGATGCTAAAGTTATAAAATTTAATGTCTTTCCGTCAAATAACTTTCGTTACCAACACTTAGGTGATTAGAGGCTCTCGCATAATTCCTAAGAGTTACTATCCAATTCATGTGTAATTCAAATTCACAATATGATTGGCTTTCGCTTCAATAATGCAAATAATGAATCTTCCTAACTTTCGCAAAAGATCATGCATAGGATAGAAGACGAAATCGCATAAAAATCATACCTTTGATGCACTTACCCTACATCGCTATCGTCGGGCTCACCCCGACCCTAGAAGTGAGTTGATTACTCGCTTCTCATCATGGAACTCATCATTATCATTGAAAAGAAAACTACTTTGTATTAAACTAAAACAAAGTTACAACCGAACAAAGCCTTCAAATCTCCGCTCTCGCTTCACTCCAACCTCAATCGGCCTCTCTCTCTCTCCTAATTCTCTGCGTTCTATAATGTAAAACAGATTGCTTGCATTTTTTAATGATTAAACTCAGCCCGAACAGCCTCTAGATATAGATCTCAAATCTTGCTAGCCAAGGATTCGAAACTTTATCTTTATTCTCTAAGATAAAACTTAATAAAGTGAAAACTAAAAATTCCATGGTAAAACTAGTAAAGGATGTAGTCTGGTGTTGATGATAGAAAATGTCGACTTTAGGATAGACGTGCAAGCTTTGGATAGAATTCTATCAAAATCTGAGTCGGACTTCTCTGCTGGACATCATTGATGTCTGCATTTTTAGTCATATTTTGCATCATGTTTTCATCTTATTTAAGTCATTTTATTTTCTTTTGTGTTGGGAAAGTGTGCCGTTTGTGTTAGTTTTCTTATTATTCAAGATATGGAGTCTACACAAGCTTTAGTGGTGTTTTGTAGGTTTTGAAGCTAAAAAGAGGCAATTCTAGAGCTTAAGGAAGAATGAAGAAGGATGGAAAAAGGGCACAGAAAGATTGGCAATCAAACAAGTAAAGATGGAGAAGAAGTGTGCAAAAGAGCCTCGGCGTCGACCTTTGCCCCCTCGATGCCGAAGTACCTGCGCACCAGGAGAAGTTTTTGCGGGCTGTTTTGTTACTTAATGGGTTTTTTTAATTAGGATTTTCATCTAAATCTCTTTTGGGATCTTTTAGTCAGATAGACTTGGGATATTTTATCCTTCCTTAGATGGATTTTATTATTTTCCTAAGATAAAATCTCTTTTCCTTGGAGGTTAAGTCTTAATTTTCTATCTTTAAATAAAGCCAATGAGAGGCTAATTAGGGAGATCTCTTTGACGGCTGAATTGACAGCAGAAGGAACGCACGTTTGGAGTGTTAGGGTTGAAGAATATTGAATGTGAATTTAAGGTTTGGTTTTATGCAATTTGAGATTATGAATTCTTCCATTGTTTTTGTGTTTTTCTTTGCAATGAGTGAGTAGTTCCCCCTTCTTCTAGGATTAGGGTGAACCCAACAATAAGCATATGTGTGAATGAATGAATCTATACTTATGTGATGTTTTTATCTACTTCTACCTATGTGCTTAACCCTTGATGAAAGTCTAGGGCATTCATTGTTACATTTGAATTTACCAAAGAAGATTGTTAACATTGATAGTAACTAGGGATTTTTTATGAAAGTTTAAAATACCTAATTAAGAAAAGGTATAGTCAAATAAGTCTCTTATGCGAAAGTGAATTGATTTGTTTGATTGAGATAAAAGCATGATTTCTCATATGATTCATTGATTTATACATGTGTTTGTTGTTGTGGTAAGCCCTAATCTTGGAAGTTCTTTCTCATATATTGCATTCGTGTTAGTTACTTGTTACTTGAGACAAATTAAGTGTGTTTTGCCCTACTTTACAGCCGCTACTTGTGCCCTTAATTCCCCTATTTTCGACCATAAAAACAACTAGGATAGAACCGCTGACATACTCCCTTGGATCGACCTTGATTTCCACTATACTATAGAGGGATTCGAGCATAAATTTATTTTATTGGAGTGAGCATAGGCATCGATCTCCCCTCACGCACGTCAAATTGGCGCCGTTGTCGGGGAGTAATCAATCGCGCCTAGTCTAGTTGTTTTAGGGTTTGGGAATAGCCCATCCCCCTTTGCTTTTAATTGTGGTGTCTTTGTTTTTGTTTTTTGTTTCAGTTTATGCCATCAGGGCGACATCGGCTTGATTTCGATTTTGCTAACGATCCCGAACTGAAACGCTCTTTCCATCACAGTCTACGAGAAGCCAGGACAATGGGTGACAACACAGGCAATAATGGCAACAATGGCAACAATGTTAACGTTGCTACGGAGATGGCTGAACTCCGTCGGCAGATGGAGCAGTTTAGGCTCGCTGCAGAAAGAGAAAGGGAAGCGACTTCTCGTCTGCAACAACAGTTAGATGCCATCCCAAGGAATGAAAAACAATATATGCACCCAGAACTGAGGGTGCCTGAGTCTGCAATTGTCCTCCCTGAGATTGAGCGCAACTTTGAGATCAAATCTCACTTCATCTCTTTAATTAAAAGATCTCAGTTTAAGGGCAAAGCTAATGAATGCCCTATGCTTCATATCAAGAATTTCATTGATTTATGCGATACTATTGCTGCTGATATTATATCATATCAAGATTGTTGCTTATATTGTTAGGTCTATCACTACATGGAAGGCTTTGTATGACTTGTTCATGACAAAATTCTTTTCACCGGCGAAGACAACAGCGCTTAGGAAAAAGATTACCTCCTTTCATCAATTGCGAGGAGAGACATTTCTAGAGACTTGGGAAAGGTTCAAGGAGTTGCAGAGACAATGCCCTATCCATGGGCAACCCGAGTATGTCCTCCAAGAAATCTTCTTCCAGGGCATCAATGTAGAGACCAAGACTCGATTGAACCTACACACCGATTGTGGGTTCCTTGAGATGACTCCGACGGATGTATGGGCTCTTTTAGACAAGCTAACGGAGTATGATGCTATGTATGGCACCCAAGAGGCTAGACCCTCAGGTAAGAAACTTTATGAGCCTCCTAATGAAATTGACCCAGATGTGCGTAAGCAATTCCATGATGATGAGACCCGACACCTCAAGAAACAAGTAAGTTTTCTTTCTAGAAACCAACCTTGTTTAGAATGTGGTTCTCAATCTCATAATACTATAGATTGCGATAATGTTAGCAAGGTACAAAGGGTGGTACACTACGAAGAGGTAAGTTATATGAGGGGCCCTTATAGGCCTCCCAACTACAATAACAACTATGCAGGGAACCAAAATAATAATTATGCAGGGAGGAACAACCATCCTAATTGGGGTAACTATGGACAAGGCCAAGGGAGCCAACCTCCCCAAGATCAAAGGATTCCCCCATATAGGCCCCCTGGCTATCAAGAAACACCATCATGGGTACAAGAGCTTAAGGAAGGATTCAATGGGCTTCGTTCCGATGTGAATTCTCAAATTAAAGGTGTTCAAGCACAACTAGGAGATTTGGAAACATGGAAGAAGGGAGTGGAGTCTCAACTAGGGCACCTAGCGGCTCAAATCCCTCGACCTCAAGGGAAATTCCCGGGCCGCCCCGATGAGAACCCTAAAGGGCAAATAGCTGCAATTCACCTAAGAAGTGGGAAGAAAGTGCCTGGACGAGAAAGCACGTCAAACGAGCAAGGAAATCGGCAAAAACAGTGGCCTTACCGAGGCCGTACCGAGCCCCCTAGGGTCGGTAACGACCCCACCTGCAGGTGATGCCTCTCTTTAGCACAGTTGTACCGAGGGCCGTACCGACACCCTGGCCTCGGTACCGACCCCCCTTCAGCAGTGACGGATTCTTCTACCGGGCCTATTTCAGCCTCGAATCCGATGATAGTGCTTCCATACCCTCCGAAAAAGGTAAAGGACACAGCGGAAGGTAAGTTTCAAAGGTTTGTGAAGATGCTTCAAAGTTTGAATATAACTATTCCTTTCACTGATGCTTTGAGTGAGATGCCGGCTTACACTAAGTTTTTGAAAGACATCTTAGCTAAGAAGAGATCCATGTCTGAGCTTTCTTACGAGGTCCTTTCAGTGAAGTTCCCTGAGAAACTTGGAGATCCAGGTAAGTTTGTTATTACTATTGGTTTAGGATCTTACCATTTCAAAGCTTTGTGTGATTTAGGTGCAAGTGTAAGCCTTCTCCCCCTTTCTATATGGTCAAAGACGAGCTTAGGAGCCCTAGAGCCCGTCAACATGAGAGTGTCCATGGCTAATGGCGCAGTAGTATCACCAACTGGGGTGACTGATGGTGTTCCCGTCCGTGTAGGTAAGTTTTTCGTCCCTACTGATTTTATTGTTATGGATATGCCAGAGGATCCAGTGGTGCCCATCATTCTTGGAAGACCGTTCTTAGCAACCGCTTGAGCAATAATTGATGTTAGGAAGGGACTCCTAACATTTGAGATTGGAGATGACATCGTTGAGTTTCGCTTCAATCCAACGATGAAGGAAACCACGGACATGATAGAGGTAAGCTATTTTGATTGTCTTGAGTCTGCAGGCCCAATCTCAGGTCTTCTAGCAGACCAAGTGGAAGTTTATTCTTTAGAGGTTCTGGAAGCAATATTAAAGACGGAGGAGGAAGAGCCAACACTTGTTCCAATCGAGCCTTCCCCAAAGCTTAAGCCACTTCCAGAAGGTTTGAGGTATGCTTTTTTGGGTCCTAATTCTACTTTTCCTGTGATCATTAATGCAAAATTGAACGAGGAAGAAGTATTGAAGTTACTTAATGTGCTAAGAACTTATAGGAAGGCTTTTGGTTATTCTTTGGATGATATCATTGGAATTTCACCTTCTTTGTGCATGCATAGAATATTCATGGTGGATGATCATAAGCCAACCATAGAACGTCAGCACAGGCTTAACCCAAATATGCAAGAAGTAGTCAAATCTGAAATTTTGAAAATGTTAGATGCTGGAATTATTTATGCTATTTCTGATAGTAAATGGGTGAGCCCTGTTCATGTTGTCCCTAAGAAAGGGGGAATGACTGTGATTAAGAATGAGAAAGGTGAGTTAGTACCTACTAGGACCACTACTAAATGGCGCATGTGTATTGATTATAGGAAGTTGAATAGTGCTACTAGGAAAGATCATTTTCCTCTTCCTTTTATTGATCAAGTTCTTGAGCGTCTGGCACAACACAATTATTTTTGCTATTTGGATGGCTATAATGATTTTTGGCAGATTCCCATTCATCTGGATGATCGGGAGAAGAGAACTTTTACTTTTCCTTATGGAACTTTTACTTACAAGAGGATGACATTTGGGCTCTGTAATGCCCCTACCACTTTCCAACGGGGCATGATGGCAATCTTCTCCGATATAATTGAGGATATTGTTGAGGTATTCATGGATGACTTTTGCGTATATGGTACTACTTTTGATGCTTGTCTAGCTAACTTGGACAGGGTACTCAAGAGATGCGAAGACACAAGTCTTGTGCTTAATTGGGAGAAGTGCCACTTTATGGTGCAAGAAGGAATCGTGCTAGGACACTTGGTGTCCAAGAGAGGTATAGAGGTGGATAGAGTCAAGATCGAGCATATTGCGAAGCTACCCCCTCCAACATCGGTAAAAGATGTCCGTAGCTTTTTAGGACATGCTGAATTTTATCGTCGTTTTATTCAAGATTTCTCCAAAATTTCTAAACCACTCACTAACCTATTGATGAAAGAAGTTGCTTTTGAGTTTTCTTTGGAGTGTCTTGATGCTTTTAATAGGTTGAGAGAAGCTTTGGTCACGGCACCAATCATGCAATCACCCGATTGGTCACTTCCATTCAAAATCATGTGTGATGCAAGTGATTATGTCGTGGGAGCGGTTCTTGGACAGCGGAAGGACAAAAAATTGCACGCCATCTACTACGCGAGCAAAACTTTGGATGATGTCCAAACAAGGTACACAACCACGGAGAACGAGTTTCTAGCCGTGGTATTCGCCTTCGAGAAGTTCCGCTCCTACCTAGTTGGCTCGAAAGTTATTGTCTACACCGATCATGCCGCATTGAGATATTTAATGAGCAAGAAGGACGCCAAACCACGACTTCTACGATGGATGCTCCTTCTTCAAGAGTTTGATTGCGAGCTAAGAGACAAGAAAGGAGCCGAGAATCTTGTGGCCGACCACCTCTCTAGTTTGCCACCCAAGCACATTGAAGACTCGGAGGATATGGTACCCATCGATAACTCACGGGCTGATGAAAGGCTCCGCGCATAGAGGTAAGTAAGGTAAGTACAGGTATCGATGTCGACCTTCTGACCTCGGCATCGAGCCCTTTTGTTTGCGCAGAAACTTTATTTGCTACAAGTACCTCGACGCCGACACCCAAACCCTCGGTGCCGACACCCAATTACACATCCCGAGTTTCTGCAGAAGCTGTGCAACACGCAGATGCCTCGGTGTCGACACCTCAGGCCTCGGCATCGACCCCTTCCGCAGAACATAAAGTTGAGTTGCTTGGAGCATTCGATGAGGTAATTTTAGGTGAGGAAATCTTCTTTACTCCTCCTTCTAGCCCCGTTCATGATATTTTTCTTATTAAGAAGGCTAGTATACCTTGGTTTGTGGATTATGCTAACTACATTGTAGGAGGTGAGATTCCGTCGGGTTTAACTTCACAAGGTAAGAAGAAATTCCTACATGATGTCAAGAGGTATTATTGGGATGATCCTTACTTGTTTAAACAAGGAAGTGATCATATTTTTCATCGTTGCATCCCGGAGGAAGAGGTAGAAAGTATTATTCGTCATTGTCATACTCTCCCCATCGGGGGTCATGCTAAAGGTTTTAAGACCACTGCGAAGATACTTCAAAGTGGATTTTATTGGCCTAACATGTTTCGAGATGTACAAGAGTTTGTAACATTATGTGATGAATGTCAAAGGGTCGGGAACATAACATAGACGAACGAGAATCCGCTCACGGGGATCCTGGAGGTAGAATTATTCGACGTTTGGGGCATACACTTTATGGGCCCTTTTCCATCCTCGGGCCCTTATAAGTACATCCTTGTAGCGGTTGATTATGTCTCCAAATGGGTGGAAGCCATTGCTACACGAACTAATGATGCAAGAGTTGTGGCTAAGTTTTTTAAAACTAACATTTTCCCCCGTTTTGGTGTTCCTAGGGTCCTAATTAGTGATGGAGGCTCGCATTTTATAGAGAGAAGCTTTGAGGCACTTTTGACCAAGTATGGGGTACATCACCGGATAGCCACACCCTACCACCCCCAAACTAGCGGTCAAGTTGAGGTATCCAATAGGCAAATCAAAGCTATCTTGGAGAAGATCGTGTCAAGATCAAGGAAGGATTGGTCATCGAAGCTTGATGATGCATTATGGGCTTATAGGGCGGCATATAAGATTCCTCTCCGCACCACTCCCTACAACCTCGTGTATGGTAAGTCATGTCATCTACCCATCGAGTTGGAACACAAAGCTATGTGGGCTCTCAAGGAGCTCAATATAGATCTCGATGAGGCCGAAAAGAAGAGGTTTATTGACCTACAAACACTTGAGGAGTTGAGGCTTAAGGCGTACGAAAATGCCGAAATCTACAAAGAAAGGACCAAGAAGTGGCATGATCGAAAGCTAGTGCCCAAGACCTATGAGGTAGGTGATAAGGTATTGCTTTTTAACTCTAGACTCCGACTTTTTTCCAGGGAAGTTGCGTTCAAGATGGAATGGACAATTCGTGGTTCAAAAGATTTTCCCTCACGGAGCAATGGAGCTTTTAGATGAAATTGGGGCTACCTTTAAAGTCAATGGGCACCGGTTGAAGAAGTACTATAAGCATGCCACGTTTGATGAGGATATTCGTGCCTCTTGGGCACTCATCCTCTCCGATTGATATCAAGGGAAGTATGTCGAGCTATAGACTTTAAATATAGCGCTTCCGGGAGGCAACCCGATTTCTTCTCTTTATCTCTTTTAGTTTATTTTATTTTTGTTCTATTATTTGTTTAGTTTTTGGATTTTAATTAGGAGAAACAAGTACAAATTTTTAGAAAGGATTGCCCGAACAAGTCGAAGTGGGTCGCGGATAATTGAAACAGGCGCTGGAAGGTAAGTGGATACCCAGGTATTTATTCCCTTCCCTTACCCTTGATTTCTCTCTCTCCTACCACGTTACTCCCTCTGCGACGATACACAAACTCCCAGCGCGCTTCCACTCCTCGAGCCACCCACGACGACTCCGGCCACCCAAGCCCACGCCGTTGCCACCACCGGACTCGCCCCTGCCCTGCGCACCCGAGGAGGCCGCTGCCGAACTGATCCGTCCACTGTGCTGCCGCCAGTAGACCAGAAACCGCCCAACTCCTTCTCCGCATCGACCCACCCTCTAGCTCTCTTTTCTTTAAATTTTAAGAGCAATTTCGGTATGATTCCTACCCTTAATCTGTTTCTCTCCGTTGTTCTTGGTTTGATTGATGATTTTGAGGCAATTTGAACTACTTCGGGTTTTAGGGGTGCGAATTTCATCCAAAATTGGAAATTTTTGTAAGCTTGGTGTGAGATCGTGAATGGTGGATTGCATGGGTTATTAAGGTTCCTAAAATTCTTTTATGCATCTGTTTGATTGTTAATGACGGATTGAAGGGGTTACGTGATTGTTATCTTGGCCATGATTGCACTATGATGAATTTGTGATGCGTTCTTGCTACTCTTGCTTGTTTCAAGATTGAATCTTTATTTCTTTTCCCATATCCATTATGTCTATCAAGTCCTAACCTTGCTGTGCATTTAGAAATTGTGGAACTTATCAATTCACAGAGTTAGATTGTTAAGCACATTGGGTGTAATTTTTCGATCGTCTTGATCCAACATGATCCTATGAGTTTTATGTGCATGATATGCACTTTTAGCTTCCATATGTACTGCTGATTTTTGTTCCTTACCATGCTATTATGTGCTTTTATGAATCTCCTTTGTAAAGCATGTTTAGGACTAAGTATGGGGTCTCTAATTGCGTTTGTATAGTCGGCCAAGTAAAATTGTTTTGGGGAGTTTTTTGAGTTGTTCGTGATACTAGTTTCTTCCTATGTTTAAGATGTTTTAGTTTCTTGTGTTACTTTGCTTTTGTTTTTTTTGGTTAGGTATTTCAAATTTCATGTTTTGCTCTATTTTTTTGTGTAGCTACGCCATAGGACTTTTGTGCTTATAATCTTTGAATAGCCTAGCTTACTTGTAACTTTTGTTTTGGCAATCTTGATGCTTTACAGTAGCTTCCTGATAGCTTGCTTGATTTGAATTGAGATAATATTTAAAGGTTGTTGCTTTCATATAGATGGCACCCAAGCGTAAGCGGAGTTCTGGGGCATCATCTGCACCTCGTCGAAGGGATGTCGTCGAGCTGCAGACTCCTATGGAGATCGAGGATTTCAACAACCTCCTCACACGCACGTTTCGATGTCGATGGTACCATCAAGATGACATGGAGAGGTTGGGCTTCCATGGGGCTATCGTGGAAGCATTTGAATACATCAGTGCATCCATTCTTCTGCAGCCTATCGAAGTTCATCATCCTCACCTTACGGTTGAGTTTATGACTACACTAGAGATCCCCTCCTCTCCCGCCGACAAGAGCAAGGTTAAGTTCTGGCTGGCCAACAAAGTCTATTCATTCACTCTAGAGCAGCTGGCTACCTACTTTGGATTTGAGCATACGACGGCAAGCACCCAGCCCCAACCACAGTTTATTTGGAGCTATATTTTTTGTAAGACAGACCTCTTCAGACACATTGGCATCCAGTCCTCGGACATGGCCCATCCCGTCTTCCAAGTTATACTCCGAGTTCTTGGGAATACAATATGGGCAAGGAAGGATATATCTCGCCTCATTCAGCCCGAGCTTGATTGTCTTCACAGGATGCTATTCGATGTCGGGCCCAAACTAAACCTAGTCTATGGTTGGCTTAGTCATGTGATTGACTACAAGAGCAACTCGGGATATATACAGATCGGCGGCATGGTCACTATTTTGACGAGATCCCTGGGGATAGACACCTCTCGTTCCACAACATTGCCGACCCTCCGGATTGATGTTGGATACCTACTGCTGAGCAAGGGTCTGAAGAAACAGAATGATGCCTACGTCTCTTATGCTCACCAGGTGCCGATCACCAAAGAGCATGGCGATCTCCTCCACCTCCCGAACTGGTATAAGGTGTGGACAGGTAAAGATCCTCTACCTACCACCTCTCCTACAGCTGACCCGCTTTTGAGACGGAGACCTCCCCTCTTTGAGCACCCAGTGGACATCCCTGCAGTTGCTGCCCCTTCCCACTCAGCAGTTGATGCCACCCCCGTGGATCTTTCTGGACAACCTTCTATGCGTGGCTTTGTTATCATAGAAATATAGCACGAATAATACTTCGGAGTGAGCATAGTACTTCAAGAAAGCCTGTTTGATCTAAAGTGATTATAGCCTACTATTGGTTTTGTTTTCATGTGGTGCCCTTGGTGTTGGATAGAACTTGTGTTGTCTTGTTGGTTGTTTGCTTTGTTTTTGTTGTCTTGTCCAGACTCGATTTCAAGGTGATGTAGCCAAATTTTTATGAGTTGTTAATCACACCCAAGTGAGGATATTGCCTACTGTTTTGATGAGTTATTGACGCTCTTTTTCTGCTGAGCTTCAAGGATGGGCTGATCTACTGAATTGTGCTGCCCTGATTTTGCTCAGAATGCTTGAATATCTAGTGAGTTTCCTCTTCCTCTTTTTCATTATCTACTTTGAGGACAAAGTATGATTTTAAGCATGGGGTGGGGGTAACTCACTTGTAATTCACATGTGTAGCTCCATTTTTGCATATATGTTTTTCATTTTTCTTTTTCATGAGCATTTCATTCATTGCATTATAGATTGCATTATAGTTATAGGTGTTGATATTTATCCCATGTTTATACTTATTGAGTCTTTGTTTTTCGTTTTGTTTAGTTTAGTTTTCGTTGGTTTTTATATCTTGTTTAGGAAGTTGTTTCTATGATTGGTATGACCTCTATGATGATATATGGTTATCCATGGCTTAGGAGTTACTGAACTTGATTATTAATTGAATAATGACACTTGTGATGTTTCCATACAATCTGGAGCATGAGCATTAGTTAGCTTGATTATTGGATGGATGTTCAGTTTAGAGTAATTTTATTTGATTTTCATTGTATATGTCTAAACCCCTAATGAAAAGCCTTAGTAAATTCGGTTATTTGTTTATCATGATTTGGAAATACATGTTGGGTTGATGAGTGCAAGGAGGATAAAATTCACTTGCACCGCTCGAGGAGGATAAAATTCACTTGAGTGAAAAGAATCATCAATAACCAAGCAAAAGCTTAGATAGTGTCACACATTCAAGGATGATAAAATTCACTCGGAAAGAAGAAAAAAATACGGTTAGTAACCGATCCTGTTTGTGGAGGATAAAATTCACACAAGGAGGAACAAAATGAAATAGAAAAAAAAAGAATAAAGAGCTTCGTTGAAAATCCGAAGTAGAAAAGGTTTAGTAATATATGGGTGTTTATGACTATTTTTTATTGCTAAATATTTTTTTTATTGCTCATTACATTCTGAATGCAAGCATCCCCTGAACCTTTAAGTAGTTAAGCTTTTATGCAATGAATATGAAGGATTTGATGTGGATCTCATAGTGTCACATCTACTCGGAGCTTAATTGATAAAAACTCTGGAAGGCTATAGTAACCATACTGACAAGTGATCATTCATAGGAATATTTTTTGTGTTCTTTGTTTGTCTGTTTAGAGTTGTGTTTGTTTAGTGAGTCTTGCTTGGGACAAGCAAGGTTCAAGCATGGGGTGATTGTTAATAGGAGGAATGTCGAGTTCTCAAATACAAATAATAAGATGTATAAATGTAAACCGACTCCTAGCCTATACAAATAATTAAAAGACTTCCTCCCGTTGTAGTGGAAGGGTAGTCAGGATCGATCCACGAGGAGGCGTGTCACCGGGATCCTAGTAGCGTTGGAAATCTCACGTCTTGCGTCAACTAGAAGCCTCGATTTCGACCTTGGAGCTCGATGTCGACCTCGGCTGTCACTTCTCTCTGCAACAGAAGACCTGCAGAGACAAAAACGGCAGTCGATATCGACTAGGGAAGGTCGATATGGATGTTAGTAGACGAAATCGACTGGCTCAGAAGACTGCCAGTCGACACATGTGGTCGATATCGACGTTGAAGGGTCGATATCAATGTTCAGCAACAGTGACCCAGGAGCCCCGAGATCGAGTCAGAAGATTGTCGATCTATCACCATGGTCGATATCGAAGTTGACCTCGATATCGATGTTCTCCTGCAGTGGGTTAGTTCTTCGTCTGCAAAGAAAGGCCGAAGACTATAGGATGGATGAGGATGCGATGATCAGAAATAAAGACAGTGGTTTTATGTGTATAAACTATGTAAAAAGCAACTCCTAGGATTAGGGTTTACCACAACGTTAACCAATGCATGCGATAAGATAAATAAGACGGACAATTGTGCTATTTCACCCGAGGGAAAAGCTTTCGCTGTACACCAACTCTTAGGATTACTCTTGCAAATAAACGTAATTGTCTCTACCAATTTTATGTTTATAACTCAAGTTGTTAGCATGAATCCCTTTTCTTTCGATTAGGACTAAACATAGAATCGTAGGAGATGATATAGATGCAACGATATCAACATCTAACACTTACCTCAAGCACGCATGGCTAACGTCGGGCTCACCCCGACCCTAAGAGCTTTGGGGGACTACTCGCACCTCATCATGGAACTCATCTTTGATTGAAAGAAATAAACTTGCATTAATGGAAAACTTTGAATCTTTACAATCTCAACACCAACTATCGTAAGCGCTTGAAACTTTAAAGCTCAAAACTAATTTTATGTTTATAACTCAAGGAAAAAAAATGAAATAGAAAAAAAAAAGAATAAAGAGCTTCATTGAAACAAAATGAAATAGAAAAAAAAAAGAATAAAGAGCTTCATTGAAATAGAAAAATGAAATAGAAAAAAAAAAAAGAATAAAGAGCTTCATTGAAAATCCGAAGTAGAAAAGGCTTAGTAATATATGGGTGTTTATGACTATTTTTTATTGCTAACTATTTTTTTTATTGCTCAATACATTCTAAATGCAAGCATCCCCTGAACCTTTAAGTAGTTAAGCTTTTATGCAATGAATATAAAGGATTTGATGTGGGTCTCATAGTGTCGCATCTACTCTGAGCTTAATTGATAAAAACTCTGGAAAGCCATAGTAACCATACTGACGAGTGATCATTCATAGGAATATTTTTTGTGTTCTTTGTTTGTCTGTTTAGAGTTGTGTTTGTTTAGTGAGTCTTGCTTGGGACAAGCAAGGTTCAAGCATGGGGTGATTGTTAATAGGAGGAATGTCGAGTTCTCAAATACAAGTAATAAGATGTATAAATGTAAACCGACTCCTAGCCTATACAAATAATTACAAGGCTTCCTCCCATTGTAGTGGAAGGGTAGTCAGGATCGATCCACGAGGAGGCGTGTCAGCGGGATCCTAGTAGCGTTGGAAATCTCACATCTTGCGTCGACCAGAAGCCTCGATTTCGACCTTGGAGCTCGATGTCAACCTCGGCTGTCACTTCTCTCTACAACAGAAGACCTGCAGAGACAAAAATTGCAGTCGATATCGACTAGGGAAGGTCGATATGGATGTTAGCAGACGGAATCGACTGGCTCAGAAGACTGACAGTCGACACATGTGGTCGATATCGACGTTGAAGGGTCGATATCGATGTTCAGCAGTAGTGACCCAGGAGTCCCAAGATCGAGTCAGAAGATTGTCGATCTATCACCATGGTCGATATCGAAGTTGACTTCGATATCGATGTTCTCCTGCAGTGGGTTAGTTCTTCGTCGGCAAAGAAAGGCCGAAGACTATAGGATGGATGAGGATGCGATGATCAGAAATAAAGACAGTGGTTTTATGTGTATAAACTATGTAAAAAGCAACTCCTAGGATTAGGGTTTACCACAACGTTAACCAATGCATGCGATAAGATAAATAAGACGGACAATTGTGCTATTTCACCCGAAGGACAAGCTTTCGCTGTACACCAACTCTTAGGATTACTCTTGAAAATAAACCTAATTGTCTCTACCAATTTTATGTTTATAACTCAAGTTGTTAGCATGAATCCCTTTTCTTTCGATTAGGACTAAACATAGAATCGTAGGAGATGATATAGATGCAACGATATCAACATCTAACACTTACCTCAAGTACGCATGGCTAATGTCGGGCTCACCCCGACCCTAAGAGCTTTGGGGGACTACTCGCACCTCATCATGGAACTCATCTTTGATTGAAAGAAATAAACTTGCATTAATGGAAAACTTTGAATCTTTACAATCTCAACACCAACTATCGTAAGCGCTTGAAACTTTAAAGCTCAAAACTAAAACTCTAACTTTCTATTGCCTATTGCTATTGTCTTTCTTTCTTGGATGATTGCTTAGATCCTTCCAACAAACCAGCCCCTAGGGCTTTATTTATAGGCTATTAATCCTTGCCATCCAAGGATTGTAACTTCTGTCTAAACTATGAACTCTATCCAAACAATTAGGATAGGTCTTTTATTTTGATAAAACTTTAAACAACTTGATAAAACTTTAAAGGGAAAGATAAATCTCAGCTGCTAACTATCTAAAAGTACAAGATAATTCATGCCTCCTTGAAGGTAAAGTTTCCAATCCGCGTCTCGAAATCGAATCTATCTTCTGTTGAGATAAGGTCGATATCGACGTTGAAGGTCGATATCGATGTCTCTGTTCCAGCTCGACTTGTCCATCTCCACTCGATGTCTATGTTGAGGTCGATATCGATGATGTAAGGTCGATATCGAGTGCCTTCTTGGTTGGTCTGTGTGGTCTATCTCAACACTCAGAAGGTGTGTCGACAACTATGGTCGATATCGATGTTGAAGGTCGATATCTACCTCTGCTCAACTCTCCTTGGTTTCTCCGTTTTGACTCCGATTTCGCTCGAATTCCAGCATGTTTAGCTCAAACTTGTGCAGACTCTATTTCTTGTACTTTGGCCTATTCTTACACAAGTTTATATTCTTTTGAACCTTTTCTTTGAAAATCGAATGAAATAAGAAGTCAAAAGATGCAATAAAAAAGAAGTACAAATATGTACATCAAAACACCCCATACTTAGACTTGCTTGTCCTCAAGCAATAACCAAGCAATAACCAATACCTACAACACACCCTTCAAGTCTTCGCCCCTGTCAAAAGCAACATCATAAGCGGTAGCAAAGCAAAGCAAGTGAATTTAACGTCATAGCACATATTTAGGCGTTCCATAGGCATATGCAATTTTTGATCCAACCTCACAGGGATAATGTGTTTGCACTCAACTCTCATGTGTTTAGGCTATGAAGATCAACTCTCGACTCAATTCCATACACAATCTCATAAACATTACAATTTATAAAAATCCACTTCGCAACCAATTATGAAAATGCAATAAGAATTATCAGGAGGACTTTCGCTCAATGGAAGACTTCAAAGAAGACTCATTCGGCGGGGTTGTAATGGGGCTTGGTAAGGAATTAAGGTATGGAATTATTTGGCTATGTGGTACTTTTATAATTCGGGAATCAAGACTCCTAAATCTCAACACTTGCAATATCCAAACCATAACTCTTCCATGTTGCTCTTTTCCAAGCTCAATTCTCCATAATACTCTTTCTCAACTCATCTTTCCATAATATACTCTAAAGATGCACTAAAAGATGTAAACCATACTACCAACCCTTCTTTCAAACTCTAATAATGCCTCTAAAAAATATAACACTTGTATGAAATAAATAAAGGACTTAAGGATTTTGGCTCATGCACTGTATACATATATCTTTTTTTTTGACGAAAATGATAAATAATACTAAAAAAATATGTGCATTTATATGGTGAGCCAAAAATCCTTTTACAAAATATGACAAGATGTAAATATATACCAACCCCTAATTTCCTTGCTCAAAACTGGACAATATGCACTTTTCTTTCCACAAGGCATTAGTCTAGCCAATCTAAGTCTCAATTCCCAAATGGGGGTCAGGCTCAATTTGGCTAGGGATAATTTTTTGGAATTTGCAATTTCAGGCTCAGGCTAATTTTCCGGCTTCAAGCAGGGATAATGCAGGGTAGGTAAAGAGAGGATAAAAATGGCTTAAAAGATGCCTCCATCATTTAATTCTCGCAAACATAGACATATTTATGCATTGGCTTTGAATAACTATCACAACATTTAGAGATGCATAGGAAGAGTAAATTCACTCAAGAAAGCAGAGGGATTTTTTATGTTCTCCCCATAGGTCAAAATTCTCACAAGGACAATTTTTGTTGGATTTGCTTTTTAGCCTAGGATCATATGCGCTCAATTTCATCACAAGTTCACAATCTACATACAAATTTTAAGGACTTAGGCTAAACCATCCAAATATGCCATAGGGTTTACATGATCAAGTCAGCTATTGAGTTTTCATCATAGGACATCTAAGTAGGGTTTAAAAAGAAACTTAAAAATAAACATGTATTTTTTTGTATTTTTCTTTTTTTTTTTTGACATTTTATAAAAGTATAACTACGAACAAAAATTTAAACATGAATGCAATGTGAAGAAGAAAACCAAGTTATGACCATAAGACATCTTTTTCCCCTACCCCATACTTAAAATATACAGTGTCCTCACTGTATTAAAAAGAAGAACAAGGGTAGAGAGAAACTCACAATGCAACCTGCAGATTCAGGTCGATTTCAGGTTGGGTCGATGCCAGAAGTCGATATCTATGTTAGTGGTCGATGTCGACTGCATCTATCGAAGTCGAGGAAGAAAATGAAGACAAGGGCTGCCTGATGATGGTCGATATCGATGATTATGGTTGATATCAACCTCTGCTTTTCGCTCCTGAGTCCTCGATGTCGACTCCAGGAGATGGCTTGACCCTAGGGGGTCGATTTCGACTGGCCTAGTCGATTTCGACTGCCTCCGTAGAAGCTTCTTTTCTTCTTCGTCGTTCCTTTTGCTTAGAAACCTGAAATCTTTGTTAGAAATATAGATAAAGCCACGAATTATCTCAGTTTTAAAAGTTTAAAAATCCAAAAATCCTAAAAACCATCTATGAAAAATTTAAAGGTTTTATGTACATGCTCTAGAGTTTTGAGTCGCTAGGCAGACTTCTCCGTCAATTCTTTATGAGCCTTTAAGGCAGGGACCCTTTGAGCTCGAGCATTCTCCTGGGTCATCTAGGTCCTTTTGTTAGTAGCTAAGTTCGGCGACCAAGGCTTCTTTGATGTTAGGCTCTTCTTTGGGCGCTTTCCTTCTCTTTCTTGACCTAACTTTAGCAATATAGGCAAACCATGGAGCTTTGACCCTCTCATTAGTTGAATTATCAATAATTGGCTTAATTGATTTATCAATAAGGGATAGAGGAGGGTTGGGAGTCATACCTGGGCTTACCTGTTTGGGCCCGAAACATAAGTCTTCGGGCTGAGGGGTGATCGATTTCGACCAAGGTGGGTCGATGTCGAGTTCTTTGGTCGATATCGATATGTGGGGGTCGATATCGACCTCTGTGACCCCATACTTAAGCTCCTGGAAACAATCTGCCATACTCGATTTCGACCTAGGGTGGTCGATTTCGATGTTTTTAGTCGATATCGACTGGTTCCAGTCGATGTCGACCCTGCTTGCTGTTTCCGTCCTCGCCAACAAAACTTTTCTAAGCTTCTCCTTAGCCGGCGAGAGGACTACTTGCTCCAGGTGCTTTGTTTCACTCATGGATGGGTTGAAAGAGAATTCTATCACTTTGTTCCCTATAGTAAAGGTTAGTAATCCTCGACGTACATTGATATTGGCATCAGCAGTAGCTAAGAAAGGTCTACCAAGGATGATAGGCACTACAGGATCTTCAGGCATCTCCAATACAATGAAATCAGTAGGCACAATGAACTTACCTACCTTTACAGGAACGTCATCAACTATACCTGTGGGCTTGATGAATGAGTTGTCAGTCATATAGAGTTTCATGTCCACAGGTTCAAGTGCCCCAATGTTTACCTTTTGCCAAATAGAGAGAGGCATGAGACTTACGCTTGCCCCTAGGTCACATAGGGCTTTGTAGCGATGTTGGCCAAGTCCCACGGTGATTGCAAACTTCCCTCGATCAGTCCTCTTCTTAGGGAAATCCATCTTTGAGCACTCCTTTGCGATCTCTGCCATGGATCTCTTCTTGCTAAGGATGTCTTTGAGGAATCGAACATAGGTGGGCATCTCGCTTAGGGCTTCTGTAAGAGGAATGGTAACATTAAGACCTTGAAGAATTTTTACAAAGCGCCTAAACTTACCTTTGGTGGGATCCTCCAATGCTTTGGATGGGAATGGCAACGTCTTCTTTGGCGAAGAAGCCAAAACGGTTGTCGGAAGGGCCTGCTGAACATCGATGTCGACTGGGATCTGGTCGATATCGACTGGTATGGTCGATGTCGACCTCTGTTGTGGCTCCTTAGGTTCTGCAGTGTCATCGACGTCGACCCTTGGGTCGACATGGTGGTCGATATCGACCTCTGGCTCGACATCGACTGGTCTGTCGATGTCAACTGGGTCTGCTGCTTTCTCCTCCGCTTCCGTTCATCGCCTTTGTACTTTGGTGCCACTCCTTAGTTGCATGGCTGCGATGTGGCCTGACCTGGATTGCCCCTTAGGATTTGTAGTGGGTTGCCCAGGGAATGTTCCGGACGGTCTAGGGATTTGTGCCGCCAATTGACCCAGTTGGGTCTCTACGTTCTTTTTCCAAATATCCATCTCCCCAATCCTTGTGGTAAGGTGATTGAGTTGAGAATGGATTGCATTGTTGGATTGATCATTGTTAGCCTGATTCCGCCTGATTTCATCCAGCACAAGTTATAGATCATCCTTCCGTTGGTCCCTCTCTGGGTGCCCAGGAGCTCTATAAGGCGCGGGGTCCCTAGGGTTAACTGGGTTTCTTTGTGGTTGATGGAACCTTTGGTCTCCCCAATATTGGTGATTGGGACCCCTTATGTAGCGCGCCTCTTGGTGAGTCTCTGCTAGTTGTACTTGTTCAGCATGGGGGCACTCGATGGTGGTGTGCCGCTGCGATCCGCATTCAATGCAATCTTGGTTCGCTGAAAGGAACCTCACTTGCTTTTGGAGCTTTCGAAGTTGATCTCTATGGAATTGCTCCTTCACGTCCGGATCTATTACCTTGGAGGGTTCATATAAGGGCATAGATGGGGCAGGCCTCGACGATGATGATGTGTCAGAAGCCTCAGGAGTCCCATATGTGTTTTCGAACTCCACCAACCTCTCTATGGTTTCCCAAGCCTCTTGTGGAGCGAGTTCAAGGTAGCCATAGGAGGTGTAAGTGTTGATCCTCTCCTTGGTGGCAGCATCAAGAGCATTGTAAATGATTTCCTGAATCACGTACGGTGCTTGGCCATGCGTCGAGCATGATCGTAGTAGGTCCTTAAACCTTTCCCAAACAGTCGCCAGAGCCTCACCAGGCTTTTGTTTGAAAGCCGTGATTTTCTGTCGGATCAACGCCGTTTTAGAAGGAGGGAAGAACTTGTTGAGGAATGCGTTCTTGACTTCATTCCAGGTGCGGAGCGATCTTGGGGCTAAGCTCTCCAACCACTGCAATGCTTTTCCTGTAAGAGACCAATGAATAGCTTTTAGTTGGACATATTCAAGACTCTGGCCATCAGCAATAATATCACAGAGGTCTAAGAATGTTGATATATGTGACATAAGGCATTCATTAGGTTTTCCTTCATATTTATGCCTTCTTATTTCAGTTAGGAAGTTAGGTTTAATTTCAAAATTAGAGGCAGGGATAAGAATCGCCGATTCAGGCACAGTGAGCGCGGGGTGCATGTATTGCTTGGCATTCCGAGGGAGGGCATTGATTTGGGCTTCTATTTGCCTCCGGCCTTCCTCCTCCCTATCTGCAAGCTCCTTAAGTACCGCCTCTCTAGTCGTTAAGTCCTCAACCTGCTTCCTTAGTTGCTCAATTAGTTCAGCCTGGTTCGCGTTGTCTGTCATGATTCTTTGAGCTTGGGCTCTTAGATGGAAATAGCGCTCAGGGTCGTCTACTCCTTCAAATTCTGGTGGGCGATCAGTGCGTCACATACACCTGCAAAGCCAAACTTGGTAGAAACGTGAGATAGACTACTAGGGCGCGATTGATTGCCTCCCCGGCAACGGCGCCAATTTGTTAATAGGAGGAATGTCGAGTTCTCAAATACAAATAATAAGATGTATAAATTTAAACCGACTCTTAGCCTATGCAAATAATTACAAGACTACTCCCGTTGTAGTAGAAGGGTAGTCAGGATCGATCCACGAGGAGGCGTGTCAGAGGATCCTAGTAGCGTCGGAAATCTCACGTCTTGCGTCGACCAGAAGCCTCGATTTTGACCTTGGAGCTCGATGTCGACCTCGGTTGTCACTTCTCTCTACAACAGAAGACATGCAAAGACAAAAATGGCAGTCGATATCGACTAGGGAAGGTCGATATCGATGTTAGCAGACGGAATCGACTGGCTCAGAAGACTGCCAGTCGACACAGGTGGTCGATATCGACGTTGAAGGGTCGATATCGATGTTCAGCAGCAGTGACCCAGGAGTCCCGAGATCGACTCAGAAGACTGTCGATCTATCACCGTGGTCGATATCGACGTTGACCTCGATATCGATGTTCTCCTGCAGTGGGTTAGTTCTTCGTCGGCAAAGAAAGGCTGAAGACTTTAGGATGGATGAGGATGCGATGATCAGAAATAAAGACAGTGGTATTATGTGTATAAACTATGTAAAAGGCAACTCCTAGGATTAGGGTTTACCACAACGTTAACCAATGCATGCGATAAGATAAATAAGACGGACAATTGTGCTATTTCACCCGAGGGACAAGCTTTCGTTGTACACTAACTCTTAGGATTACTCTTGCAAATAAACCTAATTGTCTCTACCAATTTTATGTTTATAACTCAAGTTATTAGTGTTCGCTACTTAGGGGGAGGTGTTGTATGGATTCAAACAATTCAAAATAAAACAAAGCACAACTAGACTAACTCCCTGTCCCAAACAAATAATACAAGAATCCCCTCCCTTGTAGTAGTAGGGTAATTCAGGATCGAATCCACGAGGAGGTATGTCAGCGCTTCCCTTGTTGTACTCATGATCAAAGCTTTCGACCTTAGCAGACACTCGATATCGAGTATACTGGTCGATATCGACCTCAGTTCTGGTCGATTTCCTAGCGCAGTTTCTGTAGAAGACAAAACAGCAAGTCGATGTCGAGCAGAGACCTCGATATCGATGTTAGACCTCGATATCGACCCTTACAGTCGATTTCGATGCTTGTCATAGAAACTGTTTTTGTAACCAATTTGTCGGAAGAGAGTCCGAAGAAAATAGAATGGAGAAGAAAGATGAACAGAAACAAAACTAAGACTTTTATGAAGAATTCAATTGATTAAAAGGCTTCTAAAGTCGGGGTTTCATGCCACAGCGATAACAATGCAAGTTTCATGCTAAAGATATGAAATTCAATGTCTTTCTGTCAAATAACTTTCGTTATCAACACTTAGGTGGTTTAGAGGCTCTCGCATATTTCCTAAGAGTTACTATCCATTTCATGAGTAATTCAAGTTCACAATATGAGTGGCTTTCACTTCAATAATGCAAATAATGAATCTCCCTAACTTTCGTAAAGGATCATGCATGGGGTAGAAGACGGAATCGCATAAAAGTCATACCTTTGATGCACTTACCTCACATTGCTATCGTCGGGCTCACCCCGACCCTAGAAGTGGGTTGACTACTCACTCCTCATCATGCACATCATCATCATTATTGTTGAAAGAAAGCTTCTTTGAATTAAAACTTCGAAAGAAAGTACAACCAAACAAGCCACTCCGCTCTCGCTTTACAACTCCACTCGGCCTCCTCTCTCTCTCTAACTCGTTACTACTGTAATTGGAACTGAATTGTGTGTAAAATTAGATACCTAAACTCAGCCCTATTGGCCTCTATTTATAGATGTCGATAAGGACTCGAAACCTTATCTTTATTCTCTAAGATAAACTAAAATAAAAGTAAAAAACTAAAACTCTATGGTAACTCAGCCTCCTCATGATAGATCTGGTGTGGATGATAAGAAATCTCGACCTTTGGATAGATGTTGCAAGCTTTGGATAGAATTCTATCAAAAATCGGAGTTGGATTCCTCTGCTGGCATGGTCGATATCGACCCCTAGACATCGATATCGACCCCTCCAAAACTTTATCTCGAGCTTCTCCTTCTCCTACTCGAACTAGCACTCGACTTCTATCATTTTGGTCGATTTGGCAGCATCGATATCGACCCCCATACGTCGATATCGATTCCTATGTCTCTGATGTACTCGATGTCGAGGTCCCCAGTCGATTTCGACCTCTTCAGAAGACTTCGAGTTCTTTTTCCGCTCTTCCGAATTCGTCCATTTTTATCCTGTTTTCTGCGAAATCTATGGAAACTCGTGCAAACCCATATATTTGACATTTAAGCGTAATTAACACTAATCCCATGTTTTTCCATTAATATGCATGCAAAAGACGATAAAATGGATTCATATGTGCATAGAAAATATGGCAATTTGCGCGCACATCAAACACCCCATACTTCAGCTTGCTTGTCCCCAAGCAATACCTTTAATGGTCATTCAGGAGAAGAAAGTAAACTCTCAACATCATAGATTCATTTTTCATATGTCCCTACAATCAATTGCCATCCTCGACAAGGTACTTATGTCGACCAAGTCCATGCCTGTGCATAAAAGCAATTTCATACTCATAAAGGAGGTAATATGCAAAAACAATTTTAGCGACATAGCATTTAATAATCAAGAGGACTTTTTGCAAGCTTGTGAGAAGTGGATTGGTTAAAGGCTAAAGGTGGGCTAATATTTGGCCATGTGGTGTTAAATCCGGGGAATCATACTTTCTTTCCAAAACATTCCACATTCCTTTTTCATAATGTCTCACCTTTCACTCATCGCTCAATGCTTTTTTTCAATATATGCTTTTACCTCTCTAACCTTAGCACTGCCTTCTCGCGAGTCGCAAACATGTGTGTCATGAATGGCCCCGGATACTTAGTAATTCAGACTCCTCACCTTGTGTCCCATCCTGCGGAACTATTATCTCAACGCAAGCAGGGTCGACCCACCTTTATCTCCTGAGGTGATCGGATTTTTTCTCGCTCATTAAATTTTCCATAATTCATAATCCTTTCATTCCTGCCAACAACTTCATAATAATGCACAACTCCATATAACTCCAAAGATGACATCCATTCTCAAACTTGTCCCCGGATAAGGTATAAGGTATAAAAATGGGCAATATGTATATGTGTGGAGCAATAAAGATAATGATAAGGCTCACATATGGCTTTGTGGCTTTTGCAATCATGCATAGGTAAGGCTAGGATATGAACTTGTATAAGTATGCACTTGTATGGAATTTTCATGAAAAGTCCTCCATCATCTTATCATGCACATGTCAAAAGCAACTTAAAATTTCATCTCCTTTATTTTTTTCTCTTTCTGCACTTCATTGGGACTTCCCTTAACTAGGCAATCTCATGTTATATCTCTAATGAATCTAATTTTGCATCATAGAGCTCTCTTTTTTATACTTCCATGACTCTTTCTAAATTTTCAAATTTTTGATGGGGGTCATATTTCTCTTTTTTTTATGCATTAAAATAAATATGCAACTCTAAACTAAGTATGAATATGCAAGTAAGCCTTTCCCCCCACCCCATACTTAAAATTTACAGTGTCCTCACTGTATTAGAACTAGGGTTAAGAAGAAAACTTACTAAACCGTCACGAATTTCAAGAGTCGAAGAAGACAACAGGCAGGGTCGATATCGACCTTTGATATCGATATCGATGTCTCTCTTGATTTCTGCTCAAGCTTCAGGGTGATTTGGCCTCGATCACAAACCTTATCTATGTCGACCTTAAGGTCGATGTCGACCTTAAGGTCGATGTCGACCTTGGACATCGATTTCGATGCCTTCTCAGTGTGCTTTTCTCTTTCCTGCAATTTGAAAACTAAACACAAAACCAAATATGCAAAACAATAAAGTGTCTAAAACCAAAACGAAAGCTGTCTAAAACCAAAACAAAAGCTGTCTAAAACCAAAACTAAGTCTTTGTTACAAGCTCTAGATTTTTAAGTCGCTAGGCCGACTTCCTCTTTCGCGCTTCTCAAGGCGGCATCTGCAGAGCCCATGTGGCTTGGGCCTCAAATATCACTCCTTTCTTGTCCCGCAGCTGCATTCCACCGGGATTGATTTGATTCACCGTGAATGGACCTAAGTTCTTATCCTTGAATCTTGTAGGGAACCAATGGTGCTTAGACTTGGCAACATAGACCTTGTCTCCTATCTCATATTGGCTTGAATCATCATCGGATACCCTACATAAGCGCACATGCCAAGGCACGCCTCTTCCAAATAATGATAAATCTTTAATGGAAATTGAACAAGAGGAATCCGTACCTTGACTTACCTTCTTCTCAGTCTGTGGCTCAGGTCGATGTCGATGTTCAGAGGTCGATATCGACCCCTGTTATACACCTGGAGGATCAGTTGATTTGGAGGGTTTTGACTTGATATGATCAGGTCGATTTCGACCCTCAGAGATCGATATCGAGGTCTCCTTTCCTCTCTTCTCAGTGCTTATGGTGGTCGATTTCGATAGGGTGTGGTCGATATGGACCCTTGACCCCGATTTCGATGTTTCCTCTTCTCCTCCGTCGACCCCATACTTATGACCTGGCACAGAATCTTGAACATTAGTGGTCGATATCGACTTACCTGGGTCGATTTCGATGTTCTGTTGAGCTCCTTCGTTCAAGATTGCTTCAACTTCCTCTACTTGGGCTTCATTGATGGCTTTTATCTCCATTGGCCCTTGATTTTTCACCGTCTTGTTGAAGGCATACTCTATCACTTCATCACTAATTGTGAATGAGAGCAATCCTTTCTTTACGCTGATGTTGGCATCGACGGTTGCTAGGAATGGCCTATCTAATATAATTGGACAAGCAGGGTCCTCCGCTATATCAACAACTAGAAAATCAGCAGGGACAAAGAATTTACCTACTTGAACTGGCACATCCGTCACTATCCCAGTTGGAATTACTACCGTATTATTAGCCATGTACAATCTTGCATCCACGGGCTCCAGAAGACCTATCTTTACCTTGTGCCATATGGTTAGTGGCATCATGCTAACGCTAGCGCCCAAGTAAACTAAAGCATTAAATTTGAATTGACCTAGACCTATAGCGATAGAAAACTTACCTGGGTCCGCCCGCTTTTGTGGTAGCTCTAACCTGTTGCACTCCTCTGCGATCTCAGAGAGCGATCGCTTCTTACCTAAGATGTCTTTAAGGAACCTTACATAAGATGGCATCTCGTGAAGTGCCTCCGTGAATGGTATAGAGACATTAAGTCCTTGGAGCATCTTCACGAACCGTTGGAACTTCTTTTCCGCTGGGTCCTTAATCACCTTTCTAGTTGGGCATGGCAACACCTTTTTCTTTCCCCCGGCTGCAGTGAGGTCGACATCGACATCAGTAGGGTCGATATCGACTGGAGGAGTCGATTTCTGTGGTGACGCAGAATTAGGGTCGACATCGACAGGAAGGTCGACATCGATGTCACCTTGGTCGATATCGACAGGGGGGTCGATATCGACATCTGTTCTGGCTCCTTCTCCTCCGCTTTTCGCTTGGGCATTTGTAATTGACGCCCACTCCTTAGGTTTACTGCCGCAATATGTCTAGTAGTTTTTCCCTTTTGGTTGGGCACAGTAGATCCAGGGAGTGATCCTGACGCTTTGGGCATTCCTTCCGCCAATTGACTCATTTGAGTCTCCATGTTGCGCTTCCAAATGTCGATCTCCCAAAGTCTAGAATTGATGCCCTGCAGTTGAGTATGGACGGAGTTATTGGCTTGTTTGAACTCAGCGTGGTTTCTCCGCATCTCATCAAGAATGATTTGCAGGTCATCTTTCTTAGTCTCCCGCTCAGGGTGCCCTGGTGCCCTATATGTTGGGGGATCCCTTTGTTGATAGAACCTTTGATCACCCCAATTTTGTTGATTGCCCCAATTTTGTTAATTGCCCCCTCCATAGGGGCCTCTCGTCCATTTGACCTCCTCATGTTGTTCCGCCATGGATACTTGCTCAGTATGTGGACAGGCACTAGTGTTATGCCTTGTTGAGCCACACTCCTGACAAGGTTGATTGTTGCTCAGGAACCTTACTTGCTTTTGAAGGCGGCGTGTTTGATCGTTATGGAATTGTTGCCGTACCTCAGGATCTATCTCCCTTGGAGGCTCATATAGTGGCATAGATGGGGCAGGCCTTGCATCATAGGCCGCAGCAGCCCCATAGGTGTTGTCAAAGTTCACAAGCCTCTCAATGGTCTCCCATGCCTCCGTTGGTGTAAGCTCAATGTACCGATAGGAGGTATATGAATTGATCCTCTCCTTATTCGGCGCATCAAAGGCGTTATAAAAGATCTCCTAGATGACATATGGAAGTTGCCCATGCGTCGGGCATGATCTCAGCAAGTGCTTAAAGCGCTCCCACGCCTGTGCTAGGGTTTCACCTGGCTTTTGTTTGAAAGTCGTGATCCTTTGTTGCAGTATCGCCGTTTTAGAAGGTGGGAAGAATTTGTTCAAGAATGCATCTTTCACCTCCGCCCATGTCCTTAGCGACCGTGGAGCCAAACTTTCAACCCATTGTAATGCCTTCGCTGCCAAAGACCATCGAAAAGATTTTAGTCGCACATACTCTAAGTTAACTCCATCAGCAACTGTTTCACATAAGTCCATAAAAGTAGAGATATGTTGCAGGGGGCATTCATTATGTCTTTCTTCAAAAGTATTTCTTTTAATCTCAGAAAGGAAGTTAATTTTCAATTCATAGTTGGAGTGAGGAATTATAATGGCAGATTCAGGAACATGAAGCGGCGGATGCATGTATTGCATTGCCGTCTGTGGATATTGATTTAGCCGCTCTTGGGCTTGTCTGTGCGCATCCTCCTCCCTATCAGCACGGGCTCGCTCAACAGCAGCGGCGACCCTTTCAGCAACGATTGTAGCATTGTGGTCCTCGATCTCCTTCCTCAACCGCTATATGATCTCAGCCTGCATCTCGTTGTCAGCCATGATGCGAATTGCTTTGTTGCGAAGATGGTAGAAACGTTCAGGCTCGTTGATTGGTTCCAGGATAGGTCCGCGATCAGAACGTCGCATAAACCTGCAGAATAAGCTCAGAAAAAGATCGTGATTAACTTAGGTGGCGATTGATTAACTCCCCGACAACGGCGCCAATTTTTCGCTACTTAGGGGGAGGTGTTGTATGGATTCAAAAAATTCAAAATAAAACAAAGCACAACTAGGCTAACTCCCTGTCCCAAACAAATAATACAAGAATCCCCTCCCTTGTAGTAGTAGGGTAATTCAGGATCGAATCCACGAGGAGGTATGTCAGCGCTTCCCTTGTAGTACTCACGATCAAAGCTTTCGACCTCAGCAGACACTCGATATCGAGTACACTGGTCGATATCGACCTCAGTTCTGGTCGATTTCCTAGCGCAGTTCCTGTAGAAGACAAAACAGCAAGTCGACGTCGACCAGAGACCTCGATATCGATGTTAGACCTCGATATCGACCCTTACAGTCGATTTCGATGCTTGTCACAGAAACTGTTTTCGTAACCAATTTGTCGGAAGAGAGTCCGAAGAAAATAGAATGGAGAAGAAAGATGAACAGAAAAAAAACTAAGACTTTTATGAAGAATTCAATTTATTAAAAGGCTTCTAAAGTCGAGGTTTCAGGCCACAACGATAACAATGCAAGTTTCATGCTAAAGATATGAAATTCAATGTCTTTCCGTCAAATAACTTTCGTTATCAACACTTAGGTGCTTTAGAGGCTCTCGCATATTTCCTAAGAGTTACTATCTATTTCATGAGCAATTCAAGTTCACAATATGAGTGGCTTTCGCTTCAATAATGCAAATAATGAATGTCCCTAACTTTCATAAAAGATCATGCATGGGGTAGAAGACGAAATCGCATAAAAGTCATACCTTTGATGCACTTACCTCACATTGCTATCGTCGGGCTCACCCCGACCCTAGAAGTGGGTTGACTACTCGCTCCTCATCATGCACGTCATCATCATTATTTTTGAAAGAAAGCTACTCTGAATTAAAACTTCGAAAGAAAGTACAACCGAACAAGCCACTCCGCTCTCACTTTACAACTCCACGCGACCTCCTCTCTCTCTCTCTCTCTAACTCGTTACTACTGTAATTGGAACTGAATTGTGTGTAAAATTAGATCCCTAAACTCAGCCCTATTGGCCTCTATTTATAGATGTCGATAAGGACTCGAAACCTTATCTTTATTCTCTAAGATAAACTAAAATAAAATTAAAAAACTAAAACTCTATGGTAACTCAGCCTCCTCATGATAGATCTGGTGTGGATGATAAGAAATCTCGACCTTTGGATAGACGTTGCAAGCTTTGGATAGAATTCTATCAAAAATCGGAGTTGGATTCCTCTGCTGGCATGGTCGATATCGACCCCTAGACATCGATATCGACCCCTCCAAAACTTTATCTCGAGCTTCTCCTTCTCCTACTCGAACTAGCACTCGAATTCTATCAATTTGGTCGATTTGGCAGCATCGATATCGACCCCTAGACGTCGATATCGACCCCTTCTGTGTCGACATGCTCTGTTTCATTTCCTGCTCGATTCCTATGTCTCTGATGTACTCGATGTCGAGGTCCCCAATCGATTTTCACCTCTTAAGAAGACTTCGAGTTCTTTTTCCGCTCTTCCGAATCCGTCCATTTTTATCCTGTTTTCTGCAAAATCACATGGAAACTCGTGCAAACCCATATATTTGACATTTAAGCCTAATTTACACTAATCCCATGTTTTCCCATTAATATGCATGCAAAAGACGATAAAATGGATTCATATGTGCATAGAAAATATGGCAATTTGCGCGCACATCAGTTAGCATGAATCCCTTTTCTTTCGATTAGGACTAAACATAGAATCATAGGAGATGATATAGACGCAACGATATCAACATCTAACACTTACCTCAAGTACGCATGGCTAACATCGGGCTCACCCCGACCCTAAGAGCTTTGGGGGACTACTCGCACCTCATCATGGAACTCATCTTTGATTGAAAGAAATAAACTTGCATTAATGGAAAACTTTGAATATTTACAATCTCAACGCCAACTATCGTAAGCGCTTGAAACTTTAAAGCTCAAAACTAAAACTCTAACTTTCTATTGTCTATTGCTATTGTCTTTCTTTCTTGGATGATTGCTTGGGTCCTTCCAACAAACCAGCCCCTAGGGCTTTATTTATAGGCTACTAATCCTTGCTATCCAAGGATTGTAACTTCTATCTAAACTATAAACTCTATCCAAACAATTAGGATAGGTCTTTTATTTTGATAAAAATTTAAACAACTTGATAAAACTTTAAAGGTAAAGATAAATCTCAGGTGCTAACTATCTAAAAGTACAAGATAATCCGTGCCTCCTTGAAGATAAAGTTTCCAATCCGCGTCTCGAAATCGAATCTATCTTCTGTCGAGATAAGGTCGATATCGACGTTGAAGGTCGATATCGATGTCTCTGTTCCTGCTCGACTTGTCCATCTCCACTCGATGTCTAAGTTGAGGTCGATATCGATGATGTAAGGTCGAGATCGAGTGCCTTCTTGGTTGGTCTGTGTGGTCTGTCTCAACACTCAGAAGGTGTGTCGACAACTATGGTCGATATTGATGTTGAAGGTCGATATCTACCTCTGCTCAGCTCTCCTTGGTTTCTCCGTTTTGACTCCGATTTCGCTCGAATTCCAACATGGTTAGCTCAAACTTGTGCAGACTCTATTTCTTGTACTTTAGCCCATTCTTACACAAGTTTATATTCTTTTGAACCTTTTCTTTGGAAATCGAATGAAATAAGAAGTTAAAAGATGCAATAAAAAGAAGTACAAATATGTACATCAGTGATTTGATAGCATCTAATTTAGTCATATTTTAGGGTTGCATTTGCATATTAGTTTAGGACATTTTCATGCATATTTATCATATTTTATACTTTATTTATTTTATTTTTCATTTTCGGAGTCTACGCCGAGTATTTATTTATTTCAGGCATTTTGGAATGAATATTATGGAAATTCGAGAGTCAATACGAAGGAGCGAGAATCATTGAATCGGACCTCGGAAGCTAAAGTGTGAAAATTGCCAAATTAGAATTTTATGGGCTGAATTTATAATTAGGTGTTGGGTTGGATTATAATACTTAAGTTATGTGGGCTGAACGGTAATTTATCTAATTTATTTATATATATATACTCTTATGATCAAAAGAAGGACAGCACCAAGGCTTCGGCCGACTGCTCTCGTTTCTTAGTTTAGTTTTGTTAATCTGTTTTCGGTACTACACTCTAGATCGAGGACGAAGATTTCGGTTTGAATATTATTCTTTGATCTATTTCTGCCTATAATCTATTTCATCGTTTATTATATTATGTTTGATTGATTTCTCCATTCTAGGGTTTAGGTGATCCCAACGATTGTTTGATAGTTTTAGTATTGATATTTGTTTGTCTGAGAGTTTGTTAGATTCAATCTTAAAGTGGTTAATTTAATTGATTTTATAATTGATTAGAGTCCTGTTAGAATTTGAGACCGAAAGGAGATAAGACTAATAGGGCAAGTATATAAGGGTTTGAGACCGAAAGGCGATAACTTACTATTGGAACCTTAGGATTGAACCTGGAATTTTATCATTGTGAAAGCTTTGTAAGATTCCTTGTGGATTAATAGCTATCGTAGAAACTCTAGGTTGAGATTGTATTTGATTGAGCGCGAAAGCGGATATTGATGCAATTGAGGTCTAGGTTCTAAGAGCTTAAAGAGTTTAAATTGGTTTCTTGAGACCGAAAGGAGATTGATAACCAATTTAGGCACAATTACTATGAGACCGAAAGGAGATTAGTAAGTACCTTAGATAGCTACCTTCAACAAACTCAGACAAAGTGACACGAATATCGATATTAATCTACTAAACAATTGTTGTGGTGATCCCTTATCCTAGATTTGCCTCGTTTCTATTGTGTTTTATACCACCTTTTGCATAGTTATTTATTTCTAGTTGGCTACTTTCTCCATCCGTATAAATATTTCTTCTTTGGTTTCTTGGCTTAGTTTAATCAGTTTGAAATTACAATTGATACCACATAGTCCCTGTGATTCGACACTCAATATACTACAACTGAACCCCATACACTTGTGGGTGTAGGTTTTAGCCTATCAAGTTTTTGGCGCCGTTGACGGGGACTATTGTTAGTATTGATTGTTTATTTTGAATTGATTTTTCTAAGTCTTCTTTTGCTTTTGATTTGTTTTCTTTTTGTTTTTGATTTCAGGTTGTGCTCTTATCATGGATTATGCATGCTATTGTGAGTTTTGCGGAGCTTTTGATCATGTTGGGATTGATTGTCCGGTGTTGAGAGCTCTGTTTGGAATGGAGGAGGAGGTGTACTATATGTGCAACCCTCACCTTTCTTACAAGAGGGATCTCAATGAGGAGTACGCACCACCTGGGTGCCGAGATCAAGCCTCACAAAATTCATAAAACTCATCCCAGCCGAGTCATATGGAGAAGTTCTTCACTGAACTTGAGACCCGACTTGAGAGGATCAAAGCCAATTTTGTGGATGAGATGATGCTGGTCCAAGAGGCTCAACAAATTAAATTCCCATGTTCTCAATAATTTTTATGTGTTCAAGGTGAGGCTAGTGACAATGACCAGCACTGTCATCTTTCTTGAAATGCAGGTTTTTGAAGATATGGAGATTTTAGAGCATGGGGAGCGGGTTCCATTATTCAAGTTTAGCGAAGACACAGAAGGACGATATGCTAAGATGAGGAGCACATTCCTATGGAGCTTGAGTATGAAACGATCACATCTATTCTGCTCCAAGAAGACGCTGCTGGATGGGTGGATCGAACCATAGACCATCCATTCAGGGAGATATAAGCGTTTTCGTCAGAACAAGGTCAAGCTAAAAGATAGTAAATAAGCGCTTCGCAGGTATGTTTTTTTATTTCTTTTTGTTTTTAGCTAGGATTATTTTATTATTATTGTTTTTAATTCCGAAAAAAGGCTAGCTCGAATAAGGTTTGCACGGACGTGCGGGTCGACCCGCACTCGCAGAGACGATCGCACGTCTGTGCACTACCTCCGCACGCTCGTGCGTCATAACATCCATCGTTTATTAAAAAAAACTAGTATGATCCCCGTGCAATGGCGCGGTTTTTTTATAAATAAAATCTTAATAATATGTTAAATCAATATTGTAAAATAATAGTAAAAGTTCATATAATTAAATGTTTTGAATTAAACCCATTGGTTGAAAAAGCAATTAAAGTAGTATGTATAGATATATATAGATATAGATTACTAATATTAATTTCATGATTTAAATTAAACCTATTGTTGGTTTAAAAAAATTACTAAAATTATAATTTAGGCTAAGATAATGGATTAATTGATTTTTAAAAAAAAATTGATTGAATACCCTACTTTTAAGGAGAGAGTGACCCCTCATCAAAAATGTTTGATGTTGTTTTAAAAAAATTACTAAAATTATAATTTAGGCTAAGATAATGGATTAATTGATTTTTAAAAAAAAAATTGATTGAATACCATACTTTTAAAGAGAGAGTAATACCTCATAAAAATGCTTCTCATTTAAAGGAAAGAGTAATACCTCATAAAAATATTTCTCATTTAAAGTATTATATAGATATATAAATATATAGATGAAAGTTCCCGTCTCCCTCTTCCTCTCCTTTCTCTCTCAAAAACGGACCCGTCCCTCTCCTCCTCTCTTCGCCACCCTTGTTTCAGGCCAACTGCCTCTCACCACTGGCGAGCTCTCCCCGCCACCAGTCGCCCTCGCTCCCCTACCCAGATCGCTGCCGTCTCCTTCTCTCTGATCACGTAGCCTCTTGCTGTCGGAATTGATATCCGCCAGCGCTCACCAGCATCGCCCCGCCAGCCCGACGTCTCCTTCCCGCTTCTCCCTCTCTCTTAGTCCGTCGCCGATACCCAGAATCACCATCTCTCCTTCTCACCTACCCACTTGCCCAGCAGCCGGCGACCTCCTGCTCCGTCACCACCGCCGGCGACCACCTGTTCCCTTCCGCACAACCTCGTCTCCTTCCCTCTCCATCCCGCCACCTTCACACCAACCCGCTCTCGCCGGGATCTCTCTGACCGACGGAACCCCTTTTCCTTCACCCTCTTAGCCCTCTCTCTCCGGCGCCGCTCAACCCACACCCGAGCCTCCGACGATCTGCCCTCACCACCACCGGCTGCATCTGCTCCCTCACTACTCGATGCCTGTATTCGTCGATCTCGGCCATCGTTGCTGTCGCCCTAGCCTGCTACACGGCTGTTCCAAGCAAGAAATCTCCTCAATTTCAGTTCGGTAAGTGCCTTTTGCTTAAGAACGAACATGCTTATTTTGATTGCGCTGCTGATTTATCGATTGTGGTCAATTGAAGCTGAAATTGGGTGCATTTTGCTTGAATGAATTTCATGAAATCCCCTTTGATAGCACTTGTTGTTTGAGTTGCTAAATTAACGTTCTGCAGAGTCGATTAAGGGGAAATGCTTGGTACTTGATTGCTTAATTTTGGTTTAGAGGTTTTGCTGGTAGCAGATCAAAATTTTCCTAGCTATTTTTGAGGATTTGTTGTAGCCTTATTCCAAAATTTTGTTGGATCTTTGCTTATGTTGCATCGAATTTTTTTTTATGCTGACATGATGTGCTCCTCTATGCTTGAGGGGTAAATTTGCTGGGTTGATCTTGTGGAGTTGATTTAGTTACTTCATGTTAGGCTTAGCCTAGAGGGAGTTCATTGCTTGGTTGACGAATTTAAGTATGACTAGGTTGTTTTAGTGATGGAGTTCATTTACTTGTTAGTTTTATACTCCCTGCAATCACTCGAATATCTTATTTTGTTGACATAAGTGATTGAGTAGGAACTACAAGTTATTTGGCTATTTGTTACTGGTTGTTCTTGTCTAGGCTTGCTAAATTTCATACTACCCGAAGTCACTTTTAGTGCATTGCTTTTTATTAAATTGTGACTGAGTGTAATTGCTAGACTTATTTCAATTTGACCTTGGCTTTTGATCATTCTTCTGGGCTTGATTACTGATTTTACATGTTATGTCCATGAAGCCTGTTTGATCTAAAGTGATTATAGCCTACTATTGGTTTTGTTATCATGTGGTGCCCTTGGTGTTGGATAGAACTTGTGTTGTCTTGTTGGTTGTTTGCTTTGTTTTTGTTGTCTTGGCCAGACTCGATTTCAAGGTGATGCAGCCAAATTTTTATGAGTTCTTAATCACACCCAAGTGAGGATGTTGCCTACTGTTTTGATGAGTTATTGACGCTCTTTTTCTGCTGAGCTTCAAGGATGGGCTGATCTACTGAATTGTGCTGCCGTGATTTTGCTCAGAATGCTTGAATATTCGGTGAGTTTCCTCTTCCTCTTTTTCATTATCTACTTTGAGGACAAAGTATGATTTTAAGCATGGGATGGGGGTAACTCACTTGTAATTCATATGTGTAGATCCATTTTTGCATATAGATATATATATATATATATATATATATATATATATATATATATATATATATTTATATATATATATATATATATATATTTATATATGAGTGTATGCAAAACATCAAAATAAACTAATCTACTTTATGCAAAACGTGATGCCATATATAAGAACTAACTACGGAACTAATATGCAATATGTATAACTAATATGCAAGCTAGCTATTACAATCTGAATCAGCCCAAGCAAGTTGGGACTAAGTCAAATACAATCCTGGACAATTAAAGCTAATAAAGGTCAATCAGAGACTAATCGAATACAGTACCAGAAATAAGTAGTACCCATACCCAAAAGAAAAACATCAAAATATCAAATAAAAACCTCAAAATGGCAACCCAAGATCACCCCACCCCACACTTAGAACAAACAATGTCCTCATTGTAAAAGCAAAAGAAGTAAAGGATTAGGGATTTACTTTCGATGCTTGGCAGCTCAAGGTGCGCGACGGCGGTCCGGATCCTCGTAGTTGCGTTCATATCTCTGTACCCAAGAGCGGGTGGTGATCTAGGATCGAAAGGGAAGTCTGGGTTCAGCTCAGATTGCCACTCAACAAACCCACCATTGTTCGTCGTTAGCTCGGCGCTCCTGTAGGAGTACATCATGCACAGCTTGGATCTGGAAGGTAAGGCTGCGGTACTGGCGGTGCATCTCGAAAGCAATGCTCTCGGTGTAAGTTTTGAGATCAAACAACATTCCCTCGAGCATGTAAAATGATGCAGCTATGTCGTCGTTACTCCCGTTCCCTTGGCCCTATTCAAATTGCCTCGGAGGTGAGTCTTCAATTAGGAGGCAGCTCGAGATACGTGTAGCAACCGGCTGCGAGGAAGGCTGTCCAGTGGGTTTCGCGGGGGTGGCATTAGCTGCTGCGTCAGAAGGTTGTCCAGAAAGCTCCGCGGGGGTGGCATCAGCTCCTGCATGGGATGGGGAAGCATCTGTAGGGATGTCCACTGGGTCCTCAAAGAGGGGAGGTCTCCGTCTCAAAAGCGGGTCAACAGCAGGAGAGGTGGTAGTTCCCCCTTCTTCTAGGGTTAGGGTGAACCCAACAATAAGCATATGTGTGAATGAATGAATCTATACTTATGTGATGTTTTTATCTACTTCTACCTATGTGCTTAACCCTTGATGAAAGTCTAGGGCATTCATTGTTGCAATTGAATTTACCAAAAAAGATTGTTAACATTGATAGTAATTAGGGATTTTTGATGAAAGTTAAAAAGACCTAATTAAGAAAAAGTATAGTCAAATAAGTCTCTTATGCGAAAGTGAATTGATTTGTTTGATTGAGATAAAAGCATGATTTCTCATATGATTCATTGATATATACATGTGTTTGTTGTTGTGGTAAGCCCTAATCTTGGAAGTTCTTTCTCATATATTGCATTCGTGTTAGTTACTTGTTACTTGAGACGAATTAAGTGTGTTTTGCCCTACTTTACAGCCGCTACTGGTGCCATTAATTCCCCTATTTTCGACCATAAAAACAACTAGGATAGAACCGCTGACATACTCCCTTGGATCGACCTTGATTTCCACTATACTATAGAGGGATTCGAGCATAAATTTATTTGATTTGAGTGAGCATAGGCATCGATCTCCCCTCACGCACGTCAATCGTCGATATCGACCTCTATGTTACTCTATCTCGAGCACTCCTTCTTCTCCTCGGACTAGCACTCGACTTCTATCACTAAACTCGATCTAGGCCACTCGATATCGACCTTCATACATCGATATCGACCTTGTTTCTGTCGACATGCTCCGTTCTTCCTCTGCTCGATTCCTGGTTGCTATGCTGCACTCGATGTTGAGGTTCATTAGTCGATTTCGACCTCTTCAGAAGACTTCGAGTTCTTTTTCCGCTCTTCCAAATCTGTCCATTTTCATCCCGTTTTCTGCGAAAAACCATAGAAACTCGTGCAGACCCAAATATTTGACAATAATGCATAAACTACACTAATCTTATGATTTCCCACTAATATGCATGCAAATGAATGATAAAATGGACTTAAATGTGCATAGAAAATATGGCAATTTGCGCGCACATCACCGGATCCGAGATGGAGAAAGAGATGTGAGACGCCGAATCTGAGAGAAGAAGCTATTGATCGACTCGGAGACGATTGGAAGATACGAGGATCTGAGGGAGATGCGATTGGAAGATGAAGAAAGCGGCGAGGAAGGGAGGAGACGAGATGAATGGATAGAATTAGGGTTACTTTAATTAAAAAAAATGAGATGGATAATTTACTAAATAGTCCAAGAGTGTGGACACTCCTCAAATTAGGCCAAAAATAGTGCATGTGGTACCAATTTTCTCTTTTAACATTTGCATTGTTCGCAGAGGTTGTTGTTGTGATTTACAATGGAAGAAGTCTTCTTCGGTGGTGATTATACTTTTTTTATGTCGTTTTCTTGTTTTGTTTTCTGTTTTTATCAAACCGTTTTGTACTAGTTCATATTTCCAATTTATTATTAAGCAACGTTATGTAGGGCTTATGCATGTTTGTTGAAATCATTAAAAATTTTCGGTGAGTTTTTATTTTTGTTATAATTAGTTGTTCATTGTTGTTATATGAAGTGGATGAAGTAAATAACAGTTTTTGGTTAATAAAGTTAAAAAGAGTTTGGTTCATTGGGGTTGACTCAGTCTAGTTCAGTGATTTTACTCAGCATGTGGTTCATCGGGGTTGACTTAGAGTGGTTTAGTTTTTGGTTAATAAAGTTAAAAAAGAGTTTGCTCAGTTTTGGTGTATGTATGTTACTTAGCTTTTTTTTTTGCTCAATTTTGGTGTATGTATCTTACTTAACTTTTTTCCCCTTTTATGTAGATGATACATCATTGGCGGAGTTGAAAAGAAATATGTGAGAAGATGGACTATAAAAAAGCAAAAGGTTTGCGAAGTGAGAGAACAGCTAGAATCAAGCATTGTATTGAGAAGCCAAATTGTTAATCCATCTCAAATGAAGTCAGCTTTCTTTACTAAGCTCAACAATATGTTGATGAGCCTGTTTATGACCAAATGTAACTTTCAATAAACAAATATCTAGTGATTCATTTAATAATTAGTTTGATTCATGAATTATACTATAATTGGTTCAACACACATAACTGCAGAGTGGTTCAGTAACAAAAAAGATATTGTTATTCATGATTAAAATAATAAGTGGTTCATGAATTAGTAATGTCTTATATTAATTTTACATCGAAGTTCTATATAGCTTCAAAGGGTTCAAAGTTCCACGTATTTTGTTTCAATCATTACTACTAGTCAATATGTTGATGCATAAGTGATTGATGCTTGGTTAAGATATATTTTGGAACTTTTGATCTCAGTGTAAGTTAGGATGGTTTATGAACTATGTTGTTCAATGTTCTAGAGTTAATTTGTTTATGAGTTAATTCATTTTAATTCATATTTTTTTAGTCTGATTCAGTAGTTTCAAAGTTTGATGTTTGTTTTGAAAAGAGGTTCTATGTCTTTCGTACTAAATTTGATCAGCTTCTTAAAGCGACACGCACTTCGAATTTAGTTCACTTTGATTTGGTGAGTTATTTAATCAATTACAACTATTTTTTTATTTTTGATATGTCTTTAGCATTTTAGATTTTTTGTTTTCTTTGTGCAGATATTATTGCTAGTGCTTGCATCAGATCATTTTTATGTTATATGTTTCAATTTTAAATCCAAAGAGGTTGTGATCATTGATAACATGAAGCTTGAAGTTGACTTTGAGTGCAAATATTCTAATATTCCGAACATTGTTGTAAGTGTTTTCTCTATATCCCTGTCACCATTTTGTTTTTCAACATACTCTTATAGTTTTTGTTTTTAATTAAGGTGAAATTAATTTGCCGCTACTTGGATCGAATGGAGCTCTCTAACAAGGCAAATGTTATCCGTAATTACAAACCATTATGTCTTGGGTTAGAGTGAACAACACATGAGAATTTTGTTGACTGTGGTATCTATTGCATGCGGCATTGGAGACATATATGGGGCAGAATGGACCTGAATGGCAGCTTGGCTTCACTACCAATTGTTCCAAGACGCTTATTGATCTTCGTGCGCACTATGTCAATGCAAATATAAATTCTCTTAATAATGAAGAGAAGAATTCTATTATGTTGAAGTTGAAGAATTACCATCCTTAAAAATTGCTAATTTTGGGTGCAATGTGGGTGACATTTTGGTGGTGGAATGATTGTTTTTGGTGGGGTGTAAGTTTTTGTCATGTGGACTGGTGTTAAGACTTAACTTTTTATGGTGACCAGTGAATTTGTGTTCAAACACAATGGTAACTTTCTGTAATTTTTTGCTGGTGGAATGTTTTATATATTTATTATGTTTAATATAAGTTATTTTATTTTTGTATGGTTGTTATAATATTCATAATTTTTTGTAGGTATCGATCTACAACTTATTCATGAAATTTTGTAACAACAGGTTCAACAAATAAATATAACTTCTTCATTTACAACTGGTTTAGTACATATATAGTTAGATTGGTTCAGTATATATAGTATGGATTTATTGTTCACAAGCCTTATGGTGTACCTTATACACAATTATGAGCCATTGATCTAAATGAAATGGAGGGATGTGATGATGCCACGTGTCCTGTGAGTTTAAAATAAAAATGTTGATAATGAATCTAAAACTCAATAAAAAAAAAGACTGTATAGCTCGTGTTGGGTGGGGAAAATAAAACCTAAATCCCAAATCTTTTTATTCTTCAACATGCTTGACCATGGAGGCGAAGGGTCTTCTTCTACAGCGATTCAGCGATTATGGTGGAGGGTAATGGGTCGATGGTGTCGCAGCGGGGTTGAGAAGGGAGGAGGTGTGGTGGCTACTAGCAGCGTGGTGGAGAAGGGAGGAGGTGTGTTGGCTGTTGGTTTTCAAGGGGAGAATCGAATCGACGGCGAGGCTGCGATTATGGGGGATCGAAGCCGACGGCGAAGGCGGTCGATGCTCTTACGGCGGCGAAGGCGAGTGAAGGCGAGCGAAGGCTACACTGATCCAGTGGTCGGCGGGTAGACCCAGCCAAACGCGGGCGCGGACCAGGCTTGGGTCGGGCTTTACCCGAGATTTTGTCCCGTTGTTGCGGGCCAGGCTAAGCCCGCTTAACGGGTTGGAAGTCGTGTCCAAGCCCGTCCGCGATTCCGGGTGCGGGTAGCCCGCGGGTACCTGCAAACCCAATCAATTTTTTCTTATTAAAGCTATACTAATGAGATTTTTAAAAAGTTACTGATTTTTATATATAATCAAAAAGTTACTGTTTTATATATATTACATAAAAAAGTTACTGTTTTTTATACATATATATTATATATTTATAATTACTGTTTTTATTTTATTTTAAAAATGAATAATTAATATTTTTTATTATATATATTAATTTTAATAAAAAAATGTAGGTACCCGTTACGGGCCGTTAGGCCCGTAACAGGTTGATTGATATGTCCAATCTCACACCCGCTACGGGCGCGGGCCGGGCCTAGCAGCCCGCGTGTGGTTTTTTCCATGTCCAAGCCCGCTCGCTAATGTGGGCGGGGCGGGCAAAGCGGGCCCATATGTGTTTGCCCAGGAATATCGGCGGGTGATGCTTAGCCTTCTACTTCTTGGCTTCAACTCTAAGGAGGGTCGACAACAATGGCGATTCGTGCCCAAATCAAGGTCGACGAAGTCTGGTTCTCAAGGCGAGCGATGCTTGGCCTTCTGCTTCTTGCCTTCGAGTGATTCAGTATCCGTTGTCATCATCAGCATCTAAATTAGGTCTCATGATGAAGGTAATTTGATTGGATATGTTTTCGGGTGATTTTACATAGATCTACTCGAATTTCCTTAGAAGTAGATTGATCTAGGTGATTTCTTGTGGAATTCGGTGAGATTCGAGAGGATTTGTGTTTGGAGATTCGATCTTGCCTTGACTTTTGCAAAGTTTGATTCAGGGCGCTTGTTCGATCATATGTTGTTCATGGTTTAAAATTTTCCTTCCATACCTTCCTGGTTTAAAATTTTCCTTCCATTGCTGAGATAGCGAGATGTAGGCTGAGCCTTCCTCTGATTGCGTTTATTTTGTGATTGAGATACAAGATTGTCGATATTATTGGTTGAATTCTGAATAATTATTCAAGAGAATGTTTGTATTTTGTAATTTGAATTAAATGTGTGATTGATATCTGAGATTGTTGATCGATATTATTCGTTTAATTATGAATAATTATTCAATGGAATGTTTGTATTTTATAATTCAAAATAAATGTGTGATTGGGTGACAATATGATATTATTCGTTTGATTCTGAATAATTATTCAATGGAATCTGTGTATTTTGTAATTCGAAATCAATGTGTGATTGAGTTTTGGGTTTCTTTTATCTAAAATTGATGAAAAAAATATATTATTCGGCAGTATGTGACAAATTATTCGGCGGAATTGGTAAATTTTAATCTACACTGAATGGCAAAAGATAACATAATATTATTCGGTAGTATGTGAAATATCATTAGGTGGAATTGCCAAAATTTTAAAACAAACAAAATCAAATGGGTCCCATCAATGAATCACCCATAATAATTTATTTTTTACAAAACCATAAATAAAAAAAAGTAGCTAACATCCAAGAAGAAGAAAAGATTAAAAAAAAGCAACATGGCCTTCCATTAAAGCAAAAAAAAACTAAACAAAATCAAATCAGGTTTGCCCTGAGTCAGTAGTGTCGATATATGAGCATGATGATGAGATAGCCCAGCACCACCGGGCATGATTATGATATGATGATGATGTGCACACATGTATGATGGAATGGGTACTGTATTGGTCAGGTCCGCTCATGAAAAAGGGGGCGGATGAGGAGAGGGATATCCCACTTGGCATTCTTTGGGTGCCTTTACAGTTTTTCTCCATATTATATAAACTGCCAGCATGCTTGTGTGATTTAAATTTCCGTACTGCATTAGAGCATCTTTATTATAGGTATAGCGTATGTGTATGCTTGCTTGCCAGATAGAGTGCGTTAGGGGGACTCGGTCTGACCCCGCTCACACCAATTGTTTTTAGGTATGCTTGCTCTATATTTCTATGGCGTGGGAAAACCTCCTTGGCGAATGCCAAAAACCTGTCTAACCCCGCTAACTTGGCTAAAGGCTTTCTTGAATCTATGTTTTATGGATTTGGTTTTGACCCGGCCTCGTCATGGCAAGTTGTACTTTAATTCCGCTTTCGCATGTTCGTTCAAATGAATTTTCGAGACTTAGTCTTTAGGACAGGTTAAGGGTACCCAACGACCCTTCGATTGGTTTGGGGTTCAAAATCCCCAATTTCAACCACTAATCTTTTGAGGTTCGAAACCTCGACCCATACCTGAATTGCAAGATCTGAATGAAGGTATCTAACCTTCGAAACATGACCCGAATATTTATATCAGGGCCGTTATAGTGAGACCTCGGGAATAGGGTTGTTGTATAGGCGTGTAAGTTTTGGTTAAGGTTAGGGTAGCTTTGTTTAGGTATGTATGAACGCTAAGGTATGAGTAGGTTGAGCATAGTTGATTAAAGATTGTGAACTTTAGGATTTAGGATATTCGTATGGTGGATAGAAGTGGCTTTAGAAAAGAGTGAGTTCTGTTTACCGTTGGAAGTTTGTTAGAATAGGAAGAAATCAAAATAGGTAAGCATGAAAATGATTGGACGTCGAAAGTGCTTAGGAAATGGAAGGTCAATCGTTTGGGAAAGCTATGTCGCTAAGTAAAGGATATCGTTAGGTTTGATTGCAAATTCGTTAGTTGAGTATTTGAATAGCAATTATGGGAATGCTAGCGGTCGAGGAGTTTGGAAGCGTAAATGAATTGTGATGTCTTGGGAAATTTCAAATAAAGAGGACATAAGAAACCTTGGGAAAAATGATTCATGGTAAAAGTCATGAAAGGAAAAAGTATCGTGTTTGAGGATTGTTGTCTAAAGTGAGATAAGCAGGTATGGTGATGTAGGACTAGAGTGAAACAACTTTTGAGGCAATAGTAAGACATGGAATGGTGATTTATTGCGGTAAGTGAATATGGATGTTGTGACCTTTGGGATACGACTCTGTTAGAGGTATTCTGATGAGCTAAGACGGGGTAGGAATTGTTGATTGATCACTTGGGAAATGAATGCAGTTGAGGGACGTGATGATTGTGATTGCGGAATATCTACTAGTTGGCTCTTTGGCTTGAAATCGGGTGAGTGAGGATGGTCGAGTGTAGTTCGTAGAGTAAGGTACTTGTGTTGTCCTATGAGATTGAGGACGTAATCTTGTGACTGAGTATTGAGGATATAGAATGTAAGAATGTTTTGTCGAGGTTGGCAATAGGAGTCTGTTCGTTAGAGGTGGATTATGGATGTATACTCTTAGTAGGGGTAGTATGGTCAGGAATTTGAAGGAAATTTAGGAATTCTCTTTTGGGTATAGTGATCGGACGGATTCTTGGGAACATAGATAGCATGGGTGGTCTCGGTAAGGCTTGTGGGTGATTATGTACTTAATGTAAGTTCTTGATAAGGATTGATATGTTGGGATTGGTCTATTGCTACTTGGAGAATTGTCAATACATGAGTATGAGTTTTACTCGGTTAAGCTCGTGGGAAGCTAGGATCGAGGGCTTGAGATCTTTGAGTAAACTGGTTTATGGTAGACTCGTTGACCCGAGCTTGAGGTATGCATGAGGCAAAATTTTGGATAGACCTTGATCTTTAGACTTTTGAGGAAAAGATTGGAAAGATTTTCTATGCATTTGGGTTACAAAAGAAATGAAGTGTGTTGTACATGAGGACTTAAATTGATTGAGTCGATATATTTGGCCTAGCCTTGACCCTAGCTTTGGGAGCTTGAGGACGATGCGATCAGTCGTAGGAATGCGATCTTTATGAATAAAGATGATTTGTGTGATTCCTTGATTTTATGACCCGTTAAGGATGAGATCCGTTGATAATCCAATTTGGGATGTTACCTGTATGTTAGGATGAGCTTTTTGTTATGTCTAATTCCGCCTTACTGATATGATGAGTTCTTCTGTAATGATGCCTGGTATATAATGATAATGGATGATGACCATGTTTAAACCTATAATGAAATGATATTACCTGTTAATGTTCAATACTGAAACCTGATTAATAGTGATACGCTACTATCCTGATATATTGGTACACGATGTACTGATATGTTAAGGACTGTTATGATGATATTTTACGCTTTGATATACTGCTAAACCCTCCTATTGTTGAAACTTAAAAGCATGACGTTGATTGTATTGATGTGATATGGTTGATGATGGATTCTCTTGATGTGCGTGCTAGTATGCTTATCTATGATGGTGCGATGATGCACCTGTTATGGCTTTGAGTATGGTGTGAAGATACTTGTTATGAATCTTAGCTTGATGCTGATGTGATGAGACTTATCGTAGGACGTGCTCTCTAGAGATGTTTTTGTAATTATGATATATGAGACTATGCGTTTTGATGGCTTATGATTCGCGATTATGAGTTGAGATTGTTAGAATTGACTCGAGGACGACACTTATTTTTAGAGGTGGATAATGTAAAGACCAAAATACTTTAATATTATTCTACTATTATTTTGTTAAAAAATATATTATTTTATCCGATTCATAAAGTTTGGAGAAACCCATCCTCGAGCACAATTTTCAATTTAAAAATCCTTATGAATGATTCCGGCATCGTTTTAAATTTTAGATTTCGACGGATTCTGATTCCACTTTTGAGCTCGGAGTTTGGGAAATTAATTTGATTCCGATTTTTTGAATTTTTCTTTTTGAAAATTTGATTTGAAATTTCTAGCGTCGGATTCGAGTTAGCGAGTGGGTTTTGGGGTCGAATTGTCGTGATTCAAATTTGTCTTTTGTTGGACCACTCGTTTCCCTATTTTTCTTTTCCTTCTCTCTCTCTCTCTCTCGTCAGGCCGTTGGAGCCCCCTTGCAAACCATCCCCAACTCATTCTCTTTTGTTCTCACTCCCCATTACCCTGCTCACCTCTTCATATATAAACACCTCCTGCCTCCTTCATTTCCACATCCATAAAACCCACAAACACACAAAATCTTCCTCCATATTTCCCCTTTACACATTCTCAGAAAACCCACAAACACCCCTCGAATCACCTTCACCGACCCTTCACAACACCACCTCTTCCTCCGTTTTAGTTTGTCACCCCCTGAACCACCTCCTTCCCGTTTAGTTTTAGCCACCAGGAGTCGCACCTACCACCGCCGAAGCCGAGAAGAAGACTTGCCTCCCCTATTTGTAGCGTGAAGAAGAGGAGCCCCGTCCGTTCGAGCTAAGCCAACAGGAGCCACGACGCCGAGTTCTCCCACTCCCAAGAACCTGACGACGCCGTAGAAGAGCCATCGCCGACCGTCGGAGGCCAAACGCGAGCCACCCACCCCTGTTTCCATTTCGAGGTCGGTTTGCGATTTCCTTTCATTTTCGATTCTAAACCACTAAAAAATGCTTCTTACTCATCTCTCTCCTTACCTAGAATCACACCCACCTTTTCCTCGAGCTCTCGCCGTTGGAACGCCACCCTTGACACCGGAAAACCTTCCTCGGAGGTGAGTTGTACGTAAGTCTCGCTTTTCTCCCTCCCCCCTTGCGTCGTTTCTTCCTTTTTGGTTGGGTCTTGGTCGGAATGGGGAGTCGGTCATCTGGATGAAATTTGGGGCGAAAAGGCCATCAGTGGCTTGAGCTTTTCCTTCTTCTTCCTCCTATTTTTCCGTCGGTGTTGAAGAGTGCTCTGTTCGAATCGGGGAAGGTGGGTTCAAGCGGGCCGGGTTCTTTCTTTTCTTTTTGGAAACCGGCCGGTCTGGGTTATTCAGCCGGTTGATTTAACTTTAGGTTTGGGCTTCCGGGTTTGGGCTGACTCTAGGCGGGTTCAGATCCTCCTTCCGGGTTTTGACACTTCTTTGCATCTACCAAACTGTCTAATAAAAAGTACGCCAATTCAGCTCTTTTAAATCCCCCATATATCACCCATCACTCTCCCCCAAACTTTGATTAGTATGTCCATTTCCAAGGCTATCAACTAACAAAGACTAGAATACAACAATAAAGTTGACCAAAAACTGATCACTACAGTCAATATCAGTAACCAACTTCTCAATAACAACAAATGAGGATATATTATCTACAACACCAAATGAATTCCTCGACTTCTTCACAAGATAAAATTTTTCTTAAGAACTCTTACTACATACCAAATCCTTCCCTAATGGTAAGCCTAAAGTGATATGTACATCTATATCACTAATCTTGACTTTTCCATCATCAGACATAAGCAAACAACACTTGTTTGCATCAAAGCGATCAACCAACCAGTAGCCAAGACATAATGGCTGAGAACCTATATTCAACTCAAATAAAACACCAAAGTCAATTCTCCGAATGCAATCTTTTTGCTCATCATTTAATCTATGCAGTGCATACACAAACAGTCGAGGGTTGAATTGTGTCTTCAAATATGGGACGTGTTTAACTCTGGTATTCCTCTACTTCTTCACAAACACATTTCTGTCTTCAGCATCAATCTGCAAATCAAATGGTTACGATGGCACATAAGTTGTATCATTCTGCACATCTACCCTTTCAATATGCACACCCCAACATCAGTGCACTCTTTGTTTTCTACAGAAGAAACAACCCTAGAATTTTCTCTACAAACAGTTCTTTGATCTGCTGATCGTCTAGACAGAACCTCAAGGATGTCAGAGCTCATAGTGGGCCCTGGAGAAGGCAAATATTTAAGCCAATGTTATTTACACCCAAAATTTTACTATATACACCACACATCCCATTTTTTTATTGTTTTTTTAAAGTAGACTCTGCCCCTCTTGAGTCACAGATGTGTGACTCAAGAGGCGCAGGGTATTTTATATATAAAGTACCCTGCGTCTCTTGAGTCACACGTCTGTTACTCAAGAGGGGCAGGGTGTGGTGTATATAGTAAATTTTGTGGGTGTAAATATTATTACCCAATATTTAAGAGGATTGGGAGAAGCCACTCCATCATCATCAACAAGTCCTAGAGAAGTCAAATCTTTCCTATTTTTGTGATTAAGTGCGTGTGAGTCTTCAGATTCATGTGATGCATAAAGAATCTTTATCAACAACAGTATCATCAAATTGTGAATCTCTAAAGGGGGTGACTCCCTTGACAAATCAACTACAGGTCATTTAATCCCATATTTTTTAATCTTTTTGCAGTCGAATTTTGAATAGCGAGGGCACTAATCACCCCTAGTACGTGGGTACTTTACCTATACACATCAAAATGCATTTATAGTGTGAAACAAATGAAAATGGGAAAGAAATAAAGGTTAATGCTAGAGAAAGTATGAAAACAAAGACAGTAAGCAATTTTGGATATGAGCCATCAATAATTAAAAAGAAAAAACTACGAGATCGAGTAGGAGAAAAAAGTCAAACACAACAATTAAATAAGTAAATAATTACAAAAACAAAGACATTAATTTTTTAAAGGCGAAACTAATTAAAATAACTCAACCTTTAAGAAGTGTTAAAAATATATCTCTTTTTTTCAAATGTAAGATAAATATCTCGACCTTTTTAAGAGATGGTAATATAATATCCCGAAATCCCCCCTCCCCCCACAAAAATGCTTACATGGCACATATGTGGCAAAAAATAATTATCATATCCATAAGCGTGCCCTTGAATCTTAATACTCGAATTATACAAAGTATAGTCTAGATTGTCATGATAATTTTTAAAAAAATAAAAGTCTCTTTTGTAACTTAAAAAATCATTCAATTTAATACGTTTCTATAGATTATAATTAAATTTAATAAAAAAAATAATAAAACAAGTAAATATTTAAAATATAATTTTCAATATCTTGATTGTGTAAAATATCATTCAAGCTTATTAGATTAAATTAGATTGGTTTTTAAGCTTATCTTAATTTTTTTTTTATTTTGGATTTAAGAAAAAATAAAAAATAAAAAAATTAAATTATTTTATATATTTTTTTAATAATAATAATTTACTTCTTATATATAAATGAACACCATTGAATAATCTAAATAATTAAATTTTTATTTCAATTTCGTAATAACATAAAGTTTATAATTGAAAAAATATTCTTCAGTTTTGATAAGTTAAATCACTAGCTAATCATTTACTAATTGAAAATATGTTATTTTTGCTTTACATTTTTTTATTTGGCTTGTTATAGATATTGATTTAAAAAATGATATAAAAAGTTAGGTACAAATTAAATCTAATACTACGAAATTTTATTAAATAAAAATTTACACTCATCTAATTTAATTTTATATGTTTTATTTGAATTGAAAATACATGAGTAATACAATACAAAAAATAAGAATTTTATTGGAGAGAAATCATTAGGATATTATATTACCATCAATTATAAAGATCGGAATATTTATGTTACATTTGAAAGATTGAGATATATTTTTAACATCCCTTTTTTAAATACTCCAAATACCAAACATAGAAATTGTCGGTATATCAGCTATTATGAAAGAATACTTAATTGGCCCCCCACTTAGAAATAGACAAAAACCCCCCACAAACAAAAGCATCATCTTGCTATATAATGGAAAAAATATACCTAGATCGACCTCACATGATTTTAAAATAGCTAATGTTCTATTAATTATCCTTCCTTGAGCTATCAAGATGAAAAATGTAATCTCTTCCATACAATCATATATTAACTTAACAACTAACACTAAGCAGGTTGAACAAGCATGGAAAATCGCTACACATTAGACCTCAAATTGACAACACCTAAAAATCCACTACAAGAAAAATAATTATGGACAACCAAATTTTAAAATCAAAGGTGACAAATTTAGTTTTGTCGCCCAAATTAACTCTTTCGTGACAAAAATATTTTTAGTCGCCCAAAACATATTTTTGTGACAAAAAAATTGAATGTGTCACCCAATGTGAACAAAGGGCTACAAATATAAGTTTTTTTGTCGCCCAATTAATGAAGATTTTTTTCTTTTAATAAAACCTCCCCTCCCCGGTTAGCCGCTCATTTCCTTTATCCTCTCTCTTCGCTGTCTCAGATCTGAAACCCTAACCTGTAAAGCCGACCTCGTTCTTCCTCCCATGGCCGCCATGGCTTTCCGAAGATTGTTGCCTTTCGAAACTGCGAAGGAAATAGACGAATCATGCCTTGGCGCCCACCTCTACAACCTCTCCTTTTGCTGTCGAGCACCACCGCATCGCCGCCCCTATTCTCATCCACTGCCGCCCCTATTCTGGATTTTATTTGATGAATTCGGTTTTCAATTGAATGTGATGCATTCATTTCATGTGGCAATACAGACTTGCTCTGTCTTCCTCGGCATCGCCGAAACCAAATCCTTGTGCGCTCATCTCTCCTTCATTGCTTCATCTTTAGGTAAATCTCTCTCTCCCTCCCTGTTCAACTCTCATGGTTTTTAAGCATACATCCACTATATCTTCGATGAAATCAGGTTCGAAAGCTTAGATTCATAGCTCCATTTCCTTAGATGCCTTAGATGGAGAAGGAACTTTGGAATGAAAAGAGGAACTTTGAAATGAAAATTGCAGATGAGGTACATAAATCATAATTCTCTTTCCCTAATTTATTTTTGTAGGTCAATGGAAAAGGAAGCCTGATTTATTTCAGGTTGGTTTAACATGTCCTGTTGCTTTTTTTTTTTAAGTTTGACTGCCTTTGTTGTTGTGTTTTGTTTGCTGTTGTGTTTTGTTAACATACATGTAGAAATGTTTTGCTGAACTACCTCTACGAATTCTTGAATTTCCTTCATGAATTTTGAATCCATCTGTATAAACTGAATGATTAAAGAGGAAACTTGAAAGCAAACTTGGTGCTAACTACTAAAGAACTGAAGCCTTAAGCCAGCTCACATGTACATATTAAATAGATGGCAAAAATGCATAAAACCACCCTTTATTCAGGGTTGTTTGCAAATAACCACCCATTATTAAAAAAAATTGCAAATAACCACCCATTATATACAAATTGGTTGCAACTAACCATCCATACCCAATTTTCTTGTTAAACCTCACTTGAGTTAATAGAAAAAGACAATTATACTACACTTGTCAATCAGGTCATTCGGGTAGGGTCGTTTCGGATTTTGGGTAAAACGGGTTCCGGGTAAAACGGGTCCCGAGTAAATCCGAGTTGACTCGAACTCGGGTTTGACTCAGTTTCTTGTCAAATCGGGTCGATTTTGGGTTTGTCAATTTTTTCCTTTTTAAATTAAAAAAAATCATGATTTGGTAATTTTGAGATAATTTTAAAATGATAAAATTAAAGACGTGGTTTATAAGTTCTAGAGCTTGTAATTATATAATATATCGATCTAAAATATTTTATTTTTATTATTTCTCGTAATTTTTAACAAAATTTTAAAACATATCGATCTAAAATTTTTAACAAAATTTTTATTATTTCTCGTAATTTGTCAATAGACTTTGGGCGACGAAATTTTGAACCTAAATACCTCAAGGTCAACGTGAAAAAATAAACAATAAACCCTAACACATAAACAGAAAACACTAACATTAATCGTCTCAACCTCAACATAATGAAAAATCGACAACAGTAAACCATAAACCCTAATAAAAAAGACGATAAACGAAAAAGAGAAAAACACACCTTTCGAATTTGTAGACATGACGAAAAATAGACCCGATATACTCCGGAATTGATCAACAAAAACGAAAACAAAATCGAAAACGTGAAGAGTGAAGAAAGTGAAGAACGGCGAGCGAAGAGCGAAGAACGAAGAGCGAAGAACAACACAAAGCTACAGTAAAAGTAAAAACACACGTCTACAGTGAAAAAGAGAGCAAAACGCAGAGTTTTACCCCATTTTAAACTTTAAGCAAATTTTACTCGATAAGAGCTTTTTACATCCGAACGGTTACCCATATATGTATGTGTGTGCATGCCATTTTCGACATCCTAATGTGTCAAGATTTGCTAAAATTGTAAGCAATTAAATGAGCCATTTTGGATGCTCTAGGGTGTCAAAACTAGAGAATCGAAAATGACAGGCCAATCTCGACCCATTTAGGCGTCGAAATGGGTTCCGACATAATGTCACGTTGAAAATGACGAATTTCCATTCGTGATACAAAAAATACTGACGCTTTCTTAAAGTGTTGAAATTGAATTTTTTGACGATTTATAACATCTAGAATGACCATTAAAAGCGTCGAAAATGATCTACTTTTCATGTAGTGATTATATAGAGTTGTTTATATCGTTTTAATCCAAAACGATATCGCACATATAAAATGGTGCCTTCGCTCCAAAAAAAAAATCTAGTTCCACCACTAAAAAGAAAAGTAATTCACCCTATTTAACACATAGAGGGTTTTGATTGGTTCGAAAGAAAGGAACTATGGATGATTTTGTGTAATTTACTAAATTTAAGAGTGGTTATTGTAAAAGTCAGCTGTTTTTAAGTTTTAAGGGTGGTTTATGTAATTTACCAAAAATAAATGCCGTTATGTAATAAATTCAGATGGATAACGAATTTAAACCACACAAGTGGTGTTTCCTCCATTACATACAGTAGCAGAGGGGGGGATAAGGAAAGGAGGTGAAGTATGGTAGGAATTGCAGCAGCAGCAGCAAGTAAGAGCTTATTATGGGCTAAATCTTACTCCTTTAATCCTCAAATTAATCCCCAAACTGGGAACAGGATTTGTAGTAATGATAAATCTGTATCCATATGCATATCCATGGTGCCTCGAGCTAAGAACCGCGAAGCAGAAGATGATGCTACTGATGACACCTCCACCAAATTCAGCCTCAACATCTCCTCCTCCTCCTCCAAACTCATCATTCAGTCAGCCGTTTCCTTGGTCGCTTTCATGTTCGTTGATGCTGGGTATGTATTGTTCTTTCTCTCTTCTTGTTTAATCTGTATACTATCTTAATTTATAAGACTTTTGATAATGTGTCAACACCTCCTTAATTTAAGGTTTTTCAACTAATTACAGTTTTCTCTTATTATTTCTTTTTCTTTTTCTCTTCATCTCTTTTATGCATTTACATTTTCTTTTATTTTTTACCCATTTACTAACCATTGGATTTAATTCAAAATATTGAATTAAATCTAATGTCTACTATATATATATATAGTTATTATAATCTATATCAATATAATATCTTCATTTAAAAACCTTTTTGATGAAGCCTAAATTTATGATAAACATTTTTATCATTTTCTTAAAGATTTTAAGTCTACTTTCATTATGTTATCCTAAATTTTATTAATATTTTATAATATTAATTTGTTATGTTAATGAAATTTAATTTATTAACAATCGCGTCATGGCGCAGTACATAAAAGCACTGTACGCGCTTTTTTGAAAAGATTAGGTACATCTTTAATCTCACTTTTCCGTCTAGTGCCATTAGTCATTCTAGTTCAATCAAGAGAATACTTCAGGGGATTTCGTTCAGTTTTAATAATTCTCATTGAGAAAGACCTAAGAAGTCAAGTTTCATTCAAATTAATTGTTTTGGCTGACCGTTTTTACATATATGATAAGTAAAAAAGCTGTAGGAACTAGAATGAAGAGTGCAGTAGCAATAAAAGCGAGAATATTTACTTCCATAATCTGATTGGTTTGTACTAGTTGCATTTATTTATATATATGCAGAAATTAATCGATATATGATTGACACCTGTACATTCACTCATTCAGCTTTCGTTCTGTTTTCGGTTCGGTTTGAATTTATAATTCCACCCAATTCCACTACGGATTCAATTTTGAATGAAAATCGTGTAAGATAATTCATAGGTGAAGTTCAATCCAAGCCCAATGAATTATCTCAAAATATTGATAATCTTTTTGACTTTTTTTTTGTTTTAATTTTACAAATCTACCCTTAATGTAGAAGTCATTTCACAAAATGCCCGTAACTATGATTCTAAAAAAAAACAAAATCACTCTTAAATTTGCCTCTTTTTTCCCCAAAGATCCATCCAGAACCTTTGGGAAAAATTATGTAAACTTGAGACCAGTTATGGGTGATTTATACCAACTAGCCTATACCCCGTGCGCCACGTACGGGATTTTTAAAATTAATCGGTTCACAGGATTTATATGTAAGTATACTCAAATAGATTTATGCATGTAAAGATCAATCAAAGAAGCAAAAGAAAGCACTTCCCTAAAAGAACATATTAAATGAATGAAAGGAACAGAGAAGCTACAATATACTTGGAACTTGCAAATCTAATCTCCGTTGTAACTCCCTGAGCTTGATAGGGAGATCTGATTTCTGTTCCTTGTAACTTTATACAATTATACCATAAATTCTTTCCCGTCAATCACTTCTTTCAACTCTTCTATTTCCCAATTTCTTTGGTAGATTATGTCTTATAGCATAAACTAAGTACTCTAATATCACTGGACATTCTCTAGAGGGTAGGTTATGTCCACTTAGATTGAGAAATAAAGCAACCATCAAAAGAGAAAGAGTAGGTTATGTCCACTTAGATTGAGAAATCAAGCAACCATCAAAAGAGAAATTGATTGAAACGATAAGCAAAGATGACGCTAAAATTTTAGTAGTTAATCTTCATTTCGTTTTTATAATATCTTGAATGTTGAGGCTGAACTTACACTGAATTGATAGTTCTTTTGTTCCCTTATTTCCCTATATAGCATCACCTTGTACAAAGTCCAAAATCATTCCTATCATGCTCACTGATGTTTCGACCACATTCAATCCGTGCTCAAATTCTTCACTTGACTGATTTATAGAGGGATAGGAAATGGGGCTTTAAAGACAAGGTATTTTAGAAAGCATGTAAATCTAGAAGACATGCTTTCCGCGAACAGCTATAACAAACACTATCTTTCATAGCGCTGTGATTGAGCATTATGAGTATTCCAGGTTTAAAATCAAAGCAAAATAAGGCAGAAACTTGGCTTAATAAGAAGAAGAGAAATACATTTAAGGTCTTGACTAGAGTTCGAGCTCCATTTGTGCATCACATTGTTGGAAGATCTTGAAATGGGCATTTAGCTCTCTTCTCTACAATAAGTGGGAGGTGCCAAGCAGGAAAATCTCTTAGCTTGATGATCTCTTTCATGGGAACCAAATCTCTGCAAAATGGAACTAGCTAAATTCTATGGTCTGAAATTTGTTTAGATGCTAACTGGATAAGCTTCCTGGAGAAAGCCAAACAAAATGAGAGGAGCTGATAACAGAATCTTTCTACCAGCATTAAATCAGTAATTACACACTACGTCACAATAAAAAAAAATAAAGATTTGTCAAAATAAATTCAGTTTTTGAAAGATGCAAGTATAAATCAACCATAATCACTAGTATAAATCTAAAAATAAGGTACATATAAATGATATTGATAAAATCTAACAACACAACGTGTCTCTATCAGGAAGCAAGTCAGGGATAGGATCCAAGCAGTGAAAAGGAATTGCTATGATTAAATAGAACTGAGTGCATATGATGAAGCATTTAAGCCAAACTCTTTTCATTCTTTGCCTGAGCAATATAAATTCCACTAATATTTACTGTAAATTTAACCTTCTCTTTTCAGTTTGCACTATTCTAAGAAGGTGAGGCTTAAACAGTTACCCAAATCGTAGATAGAGAAAGGTAATGCAAAAAATAAAACAAAAAAAAAAACAATTCTAAAAATTCATTGAAGCAATTGGATGTGACGTTTGCAATGGATCGATGGATTAGAACCCTAAATCCCCTCAAAAGTTTGGCACCACCAAATGAAAGGGATGAAATTGATAGCAAAACATGATGAAATTCTAGTATAGACTTGACAAAAAGAAGGCACATAATCAAACAGGAAAGCAATGAGAGGATTATGTCTAGATTTGTGGACTGCAGCAGCAAATACATATTTCACCACATAAATCAGAACAAAATCACCAGAGATGAGAGGATAAGTAGAGCATATATACCTTAATTATCTCTACGAGCTGGTCAACTCCACTTTCTCCAAGAAATAGAGGCCGTTAGAAACATCAAACACATCATAGAAGTGTAAATGTAAAATGATCCTATGTCAAGTACAGTAGAACAACTATACCGACATAAATAAATAGCTTACTTGTCCCAGACGCAGTTCAGCAAGTACACAGCCAACAGACTAGACATCAATGGTTGTGGTGTACTCGACTGCTCCAAAAATTATCCCAGGTGCTCTATAGTATCTGGAACAAATGTAAGAGATATTGGGTTCCCCATTCACCTGTCCAAACAACCGCATTCCAATTAAAAGCTAAATTGCATATTTTAGTCCAAGGATTTATTGAATGGGGATTGAAAGGAAGAATCCAGCATACCAAGACTTTGGCACTTCCAAAATCACAAATTTTTAGTTGGTGCGTGTGTGGATTTACCTGCAAGCAAAGATCACTAGAAAAGTTAAGAAATGGTTCGGAAAGTTTCAAAGTAGATTGCTATACAAAAAATAAACAGCGATCTTCATTTTATTTGTGAATGAGACCAATCATACAAGCTTCTTTACTAGAGAAAGCAACTTAAACTTCAATAGCTCCTTAAAAAAATCTAAAAGAAAAGCTTTATGAAATTTGAAAAGGATCACAAAGATAATGCAAGCCAGCCACTTGACACTACATTTGTCCCCGGATAGCAAGAACAACCCTTAAACAACAACTTTTTTCCCATTTCAGGCTCAAAACTTTCATATATGCATTCATATTAAGTAGCAAAGAGCTAGTTAAGACTGAAGATAGCTCAAACGTACTACTATTAATGGCTAAACAGACCCATCGCCATTAAAAAAAACACATATTCTTTATGAAGAATGACACATGTATCCAAATCATTTGCAAAAAAATTAAAATAAAGGGCACTTTAATGAAGTTTAAAAATACTAAAAGACAAGATTTAAAAGTCACTTTAATCATTCTGTGCAATGAATCTTTTATCTAAATGATGATGATCAGTTTAGCTTTGGCGAGAAAAACAATTAAGCCATCAGATAAACATACTGGAAGTAGAAACTCACAATCTTGCAAGAGCCAATCTGAAGAAGGCCATGACCTGCTTGAATGACAACTATAGTCTGATCCATGGACACATAAATAAAACTCAGCTCAAGGTTTTTGTATAAACAAAAGTCACAATTTTCAAACCATACCAGACTTGGATTCCGGATTCAAACTGGTCAGTCCATAAGGAGGAATCTGCAATTCAAAAGAAGGAACGAAAAATAATCAAGTAGATTATATCTGTAATATTGAGCTACTAGAAGCATGAAAACTACAAATTAGCAAATTCGTCAACGGAGACTCGAGCAGCAGCTGGTCATCTTCTATTTCTAAAAATCAATTAGGGAGAGAATTGAACAGACAACGAATAAATTCGACCTAATATACGTTCATATACTCGTAGGATTGGTAAAATTCGCACATAAATTGATCACATAAAATGCAAAAGTCGTCATCTTATTCGAAAATCACTTCAAAAATTACAAAGTAATAACTGTAGTGCTTCATCCTCCAAATAAACCAACTATATGAATACCTGTACAATTGATTCACATCAGATGAGAAAAAAAGGCGGTGAAGATCGAAGCTGCCGATGATGTTCAGAAAGATACAAGCTAACAACAAAAGGCTAGGGTTTCATGAAATTGAAATGGAAAAACAATTGGAAAAACTTCAGGGAGAAAGAGAAAGCGCACTTGAATTTGAAGATGATCGAACAGAGAGACGAGGGAAGCGATTGAGATTCATAGAGGTTAAGGAGCGAAGATAAACCGTGAGGCTTCGATTCCTATAGGCAATATGAGGATCGTTTGGTGGCTGACAAGCGATGGTGGAGGAAGAACACTGAAGACTCGCAGAGGACGCCATTGTTGTTGTTCGATATGGGGAGAGAGTATCATCCAATAATCAGATCTCAAATCCGTCAATTTTCATGCCCAATTCATACCGCAAGTTCCCAATTTAGGGCCTAATCGAAAGAAAAAAGGTCAATCAGAATTTCAAGCTCGTCTCTCTCTCCAATCTCTCTTGGTCAAACCGCTTGGCGACGCCCAGTGCTTCTCCCTCTTTCCTCCTTGCTGCAGTGAAAGAAGATGCAAGGGCCTCGACCTCTTCCCTTAAACTCGACGACCTTGACCTCTTCCCTTGTAAACTCGACGGCCATGGAACCGAATCCATCACAATCTCCAAGCTCTCAGTTGACAATCAAAACAACAGACTTCACTCTACGAGGAGAAACAGAATCCCCTCCGGATTTTCAAACTCAGGATGACACCCCAACCAGGGAGAGGACAGAAAAGTGGAGGAGAAGAAGCGGAGCTTTCAGCAAAACAAACCAGAAAACAACCCTAGGATAACGACTGAATAGGACGGGAAAAGGAGAACCGATGAACCTGAATCGACTCTCAAACCGGCGAAACTGTGCATAGAAAGGAAGGAAGAGGAAGGTGAACTCGGAACTGAGGACCTTAACGACCAATGAGGTGGAGGTTGGAGGATTACCTCGTCGATGATCGCAGCGATGAGAACGGCTTCCTCTCCACTGGCTCCGAGGTTTTCGCTATCAAGAGATCGGTGGAGGTTGAGAAGATGAAGAACGTGGTCTCTATGCAACTATCACGTTCGACCGGAGAGAGAGCGCCTCCACTCAGCGTTCCAAAAAGAAAGAAGAAGAGAAGGGTAAAAAAGGAATGAAAAAAAATCAGATAAGCCTCCACGTGGATAGTCTGAGAGGCCTTGAAAGATTAGAGCTTTAAGTTCTAGGGGGATTAATGAGTAGTTGGTCTAGTGAGATGAGGCTTTAGATTACCTTAAGCCCTTGCCTAGAGTTTTGAGTTTGAATCTGGCTGGTATATGAAAAAACTGAATTGGGAGGGTTGTCCCATCAAGGGATCTATGCAGTAACCTATCCAAATAAAGATTGATTTCGACAAATCGCAATAAATTTTTTATAATATAAAAAAAAAAGGTTATGGGTGATTTATTTGAAAGAAAATTTTAATTCATCTATGTTTTGTGAAGAGTACCATGATTTTAGAGTGATTTTTTGAAATATTTTTTCTTTTTAGTGTTTTTTGTAATTAAATTTATTATATTCGTTTTGATAGTTAATCTAATGGGCTTGTTTAAATTTGAATTCAGGTATAGTGGAGATTGGTCGAGGATAGGTGCAATCTCCAAAGAGACCGAACAACTGTGCAAGAACTTGACATTTGTAGTTGTTCCTTTGTCTATTTTTCTCATCTATAGTTTGTCTAGAAAAGGTCAAAAGGAGTAGTATTGCTTGCTAAGACTGCATTTGCTGCACCCTCTAAGTAGCAAAATTCTAACAAACATTTCAATCAATTCATAACGTTGTGCATATACATGCCAATCAATTCCCCAAGAACATGTTGTAGTTCTGCCTATAGCTGGCAAGATCTGACCCGATCCGAGAAACCCGACCGACTCACCCAAACCGAAACCTGATCGAACCCGAAAATTTAGTGTTGTGTATAACCCGAACCCGAAACCGAGTCCGATCGATATTGACCCGAAACTCGAAGTAACCCGAATACAGACAAACCCGACTCAACCCGAATTCAACTCAAACAAGGCCCGAACCGACTCCCAACCCGACCCGAATATTCTTGAATAACTATTTTTTTTACTTTTACATTTCCCTCCTATATTTTTCTCCCTTCCCTCCTAAAATTTCATTCCCTCCCAATAAAATTTCATTCTCTCTTATTTTCATTCTCTCCTAGTTTATGAAATTTCTTTTGTAATGAATAATCTAACTAACGAAAATAAAATTTGACGAGACAAAAATCAAATTTTACTTATGTAATAATCTATTTACCAAAAATAAAATGATCAATCAAATCACTTAAAATGAATAAAATATAAAAGCATAACTGTATTTAGACATAAAAGATAATAATTTCTCTATAACGAATTTTATATCATCTATTTAAATACTTAATAATCAAACATAAATAATTGAATATGGTTTTAAAAAAACAAGATTACGAGAATACGAATATATGAATTATGAATATATGATAGTTTTATAAGTTGTATTCGTAATTTTATATTATCTTATTTTCCAAAATTTGACGAAGGATGAAAGGAATACTTTAAATATATCGAATAATCGAATCCATTGAATATTCTAATTCATCAAATAATCAGAGATGAATTTATATATGAGGATTAAGGTAATCTTGTTTATTTATTTTCATATAGGCAATAATTTATTTACTTTACTAGTGTTTAAGATTAACTCACAAAGGAGTTGGTTTACTGGATTACTCGAAACTCCAAAAGTCATCAACTCATAGTATATTCATATAGATTGATGTAAATCATGACTCGTTTACTCATGTAATGAATTATGAATGATCAAATTGAATTCAAAATTCTCATTTCTCACTAATAAAAGATAAGTACAATGAGGATATTATAACTTGAATCATATATAATTTTATTTGAAAACTACTTTTTGAAAGACACAAATACACAATCACACAAATAATGAAATAACGTGAATTATCTTTTAGATATGGAATCAAGTAAGATTTTGATAACAATATATTGCCAAATTTCAATAAAATTGATGATGAATAGAACGAGCATGATTCAACAATTTCATATTCAATTTAATAAAATTGATTAACCAAATGTCCGAAACGAACATGATTCAACAATTTCAACATAAACAATTGAAAGTTTGAAACAAACATAGACCCGCTTCTACTTGAAACCTGAATGAGACGGCCCCGAATACCAATTCGAAAACCCGAGCGAGACTAACCTAATTTGACCGAAAACTCGAAAGAGTCCAACCAGATTTCGACCGAAACCCGACCAATCTGAATTTCATTTTGACCGAATCCGACTCGACCCGACCCGACCAAGCCCGGCGCAGAAATTTTGACCGAGCTGACCCGACTCATCAGTGACCCGACCCGAATGTGATCGACCCGACCCCGACCAGATAACCCGAATCGCCAGCTCTAGTTCTGCCTAAGTGTTGTTAGTAGGATGGACGATGCAATTAAAAAATAGGAAATTGGTCAAGACATTTGAGATTTCAGAGGAGGAAGAGTAAAATTGTAGTCGTCTTGGATGGTGGAAAGAACTTGTTGAGAAATAAGTCCCTAAGTTCATCCCACGTGCGGATGGATTGTAGGGCCAAGCTTTCTAACAATTGCAGAGCCTTTCCCGCGAGCGACCACCTGAAATCTTTTAAACACACATATTCAAGATTGACACCATCAACAATGGTGTCACACAAGTCAATATAAGTGGCTATTTGCGCCATAGGACATTTAGAGGCCTTTCCCTCGAAAACATGTCTCCTAGTCTCTGCAATAAAATTATTTTTTATTTCGAAGGATACGGCAGGGAGGATTATAGGAGATTCCGGCACCGCCAGCATAGGGTGCAAGTACTCTTTCGCATTCTGTGGGATCTGGCTAAGTAGCTCCTGGGCTTCTCTTAGGTCTTAGGTCTCGGGGGCGACCCTTGCCTCCAATCTTTGTTGGACCCGAATGTGTTCGGTGTCCCTTGTGTTAAACTCCTCAACTTGCTTGCGAAGCCTTTTGAGCTCTTGTTGCATAGTCTCTTCGTTGGCCATGATTCTTTTTGCTCTTTCCTGTAGATGAAGGAAGCGTTCTGGTTCGTCTAAATTAAAGCTTGATACTCGGGTGTGCGTTCAGCGCATCGCATACACCTTTAAAATAGCACTAAAGTAGAACGTTAGAAAGACTAAAAAGTGCACGATTGATAGCCTCCCCGGCAACAGCGCCAAAATTAGGTGGGAGGGAAAAACTTGAATAAGCAAATGTTCCAAAGCAAACCAATCCCTATCCAAGAAAATAAAATACAAGACTCCCTCTCGCTGTAGTATTAGGGAATCAGGATCACGAGGAAGCAAGTCAGCGGGTCCTGAGTAGTCTTGAAACGTTCTCTGCAGTGTCGACCAAAAGCCTCGATATCGACAGCAGTGGTCAATGTCGACAGGGGCAGTCGATTTCCTTCAGGAAATCCTACAGCGACAAAAGCAACAGATCGACATAGACTAGGTAGTCGATGTCGAGTGAGCACTAGCGGGGTCGACATAGAAAACCGCCAACCTTCAAATCACAGCAACAGAGTAGTCGATATCAACTGGTTCAGTCGATGTCGACAGCAGTAACAGAAAATAAAAGAAGCAGCAGATTGTTTAGACAAAGAAAGGTCGAAATAATTAAAAGATGGTAAAGGGAAACAATATATGATCAGAAAATGTTCAAAGCTGGGATTTTTGGGTTGTAAACTTATAAAACTAAAGCTTCCAAGGTAGGGATTCACCACGACAACAACCATGCATGCAACACATAAGAATCATAGAAAAAGTTCATGTGTTTATCATCATATGATAGCTTTCGCAACCAACAAATAGAATCATAGAGGCTTTCACATAAAACCTATTTGTTTCTATCCTTTTCATAATTAGAGTTTAGTCAACTTGCGCAAACAAATCCTAATTACTATCCAAATTCACAAAGTAATTCACTTTCGCTTCATAAATTGCAAATAAGGAATTTCCTCTACTTTCGCAGCGGATTTAGCACGGGATAGAAGATGATAAACACATAAGAAATCAATGATTCAAGCACACACACATGGCTATTGTCGGACTCACCCCAACTTCTAGGGGAAAACTACTCACTCATCATCATGACACACATCACAATAATTATCAAAAACATAAACTTTGCATAAAAATAAAACCTTAAAGAATACAAACTTCAACCGTCTTCTCCTTCTTCACACCTCACACTCGATTGTCTCTCTCCCTCTCACTCTACTCTACGCTTGATTGCTCAAGGAATGGATAATCTAAAACCCTAGCCTTAGTGGCTTTATTTATAGCTAACTAACTTGAAAATTAAGAAAGTATATTCTATCTAATTAAAAAGATAAAAATCTCCTAACTAAACTAACGTCATCCATATAAAGTCTGGTCTCTTCATGGAAAGATAAAAGATTTCGTGCCTTAGATAAACCCTTAAAAGATTCGAGCTTAAATCCGCGTTTCCTGCGCGTCAGGCCAATCGACGTCGAGTGGAGCAGTCGGCGTCTCTGGTGCACTCGATCTCAAGTAGTGTGTTAGACTTCGATTTCTCTTCTTTCCATTTCAGCAACTTGAATCTCCACATTTCTTGCAGTTGATATCGATGGGACTAGGTTGACGCCGACCTCTCTTTCAGTTTGTCTTCTTATACTTGCAATTTCTTCAAATTCCATTCCGATTTCTGCAAAATTGAACCAAAACTTGTGTAGACCTATATATCTTACAAATAAGCGTAAACCACACAAATTCACAGCATTCCCATCCCATAATGCATATAAATGATAGAAAACGGACTAAAAGCAAGTATGAAACATGGTCAATTTAGCGCACATCAGTGGTCCTATGAGACAGACTTAATAGAACACCGATCAACAAAGAAAGGTTGAGCCTTAGAGCTCTTAATGACGTCATAACCCATTGTGGGGAATTCTGTATTGAGACAGATATGTTGAAGTCACCTACATGAGTGTGAGGGATTGGCAACCCTTCAAGGTGAGACATAAGGCGGTCTTCACTAAAACACTCATGAGCACCCAAGGTCTGGCAAAACTTGGATGTCTTATGTGATAAGACTTAGCGAAACGTTACAGGACCCCATGGAAGGTGTGTGTTGTTGGTTTACCCCTAAGTTGAAGAATTCAAGGCCTTTGGCTATTCGCTCTATCGAAGAGATCGCCAGTTACACTATGTGTTGATTCAAGTCGCAAGACATCAGCATTTAAGCACTAACCTCGACACGCTCAGAACTTGTTTTCAAAACCTTAGTTTTTAAAACCTTCTCTCAGCATTTGTGGGGGATTGTTGGAGTTGATGCCTAGAGATGGTGGTTTTAAGGTCCTTTTGGACTTCCCACATCCCACATGGAAAGTTCAAGGGTATCCTAAAGGGTTTTTAAGGAGGCTCTTCCACTACCTACATTGATAGGTAGAGGAGGAGATGGGGCACCCACACGCGCACCCGCCGTCGTTTGTTCCGCTCGTGCTCGTGCACTGAAATTGGAGTTGGAGTTAATTTTTTGTGAAAAATTTATTTTATGAGGCCGAAGATATTATGGATAGACTTGTTAGTGTTTATCCGCGAATATCTAATTTTCACTGAAATTATCCTTTTTGAAAACTTATCTTTTTCGGTTTTGGATAAGCCCCGATCTTCTGAAGATAGACTCAAATCTCCTTCTACTTGTGGCCTAAGGACGATTTTCGCAGCTATATAAAGAGATCGAGCGCTTGGCTTTCAACACACAGCGAAACACAATCGCCAGTCTCCCTTTCCTGTTTTCTCCTACCCATTTCTCGTTCTAAGCGCTTGTTCCAATTCCAACTTCTCTCCCTCGAGTGCACATGTGAGAGAAGCCGGTGAAATCCTTGAGGGACGTTGCCTCACATACGATCTGCACCTCTGTCGGGGGTAAATACGTTTCTCACTCAGTGGATCCCATACCACGCTTCACTGCAATCCTAGCCTCTTCACATAAACGAGTTCGGCCTACATCCACTAACGCCCTATAGCAAGTTTGCTGCTTGTCGCAGGTTCCAGTAGGGTTATTGTACAACAGATATTTTGAAGACTCTCCATTAATCATCTTGTTAGGTCTAAGGAGGTGATTTCTGATATTCTTTGAACGCCAAGAAACCCTAAATCGGAAAATTAGAGACTAGGAGAGATTGTCGGCGAATCGCTCGAGTTTCAGAGGAGTAAAAGAACGAGAAAATCTTCGATCAGGGTTAAACTCGTAGGCAACCATCGTTGAAAGAAAGATGAAAATTGGGGGAAATCAAGAATTGCAGAGAGAGAAATAGGATTACGCAGAGATTGTTTTTCTTTTTTTAAAACAACAAACGAAAAATATTAATACTAACAGAGGAAGGGTATATGGCGAAAATATATATAAACTCAGGGGTACTAGGTGAAATAGTTTAAACTTTTGTATACCCCGTGAATTAAGCTATACCTCAAGGGTACCTCGCGAGAAAACTAAAAATTATTTAAGAGGTCATGTCTCATTTATTTTTATTGGATAAAATATTATTTACTTTCTCAAAAAGTGGAAAAGTTTTTACACATTATAGGAATTAAGTGTTTAAAATACACACTTAAAACCCTTAAAACAACCATTAAAATTCAAAATTATATAAAACTAGTATAATCTCCGCGCCATGACGCGGTTTTTATAAATAAAATCTTAATATTATGTTCAATTAATATTATAAAATAATAGTAAAAGTTCAAATAATAAATGTTTTGAATTAAACCCATTGGTTGAAAAAAAATTAAAAATATTTTATATACAAATATAGATTACCGATATTAATTTTATAATAAAAATATAGATTACCGATATTATTAATTTTATGTTTTGAATTAATCTCATTATTTTTTTAAAAAAATACTAAAACTATAATTTAGGTTAAAATAATGGATTAATTAAAATTTTTAAAAAACTGATTGGATAACTCCATCAGAAATGCTTCTCATTGTATATATAGATATAATTTAAAAACCCCACATCGGCAATTCCGGGTGGATAAGTTGAGCTTCCCATTTACTAGTTGATAATTTGAGCTTTCCATCTGCCTAAATGTCAAATGTATATTTCGTGGGATCGTTGGACACGTAATCACTTCACAACGCCACGTGTTAACCGGCCGGGTGGCTAACCGCCAAAAGGGAAAGCAACTCCCTCCTTACTCCTTACTCCTTACTCCTTACAGTTACAGATCAACTTGAATCAATTCCGGGTCCAAAATAGAAACCGAAACTGAAACCCCGAAAGGCTACCGAATTCCCTTGTTTCCATCAATCTCATATTAAGAACGCGTACAGTTGGTTGGTTGATTGCGACATTGGGATGAAGAAGAAGATGGCGGTTGCAACTAGATTGGGGCTGAACAAGAGGAATCTGAAGAGACCCGCTGCAACTACAACTACAACTACAACTACAACTACAACTAAAACTAAGAGAGTTGCAGAAAGAGGGTTTTGTGTTGTAGAGGAGCTGCTGAATTATCTCAAATCCGATTCATATCTCTACTCCACCCTCTTGATTTCTTCTCCTTCACCTTCACCTCCACCTCCGTCGGAGATCACTCCTCCAGGTAATCCTATTTTAGCTTTTCTATCTTAATTGTTTGCGGTTTCATTGTTTGTTCAATTGAGCTGTTTAGCAGTTCTTAGTTCTTACTGTTCGTTTCAATTTATAAACGAGATTGCAGGGGAAGAGTTAGAAGAAGAGTACATGAAATCTGACTCTTATTTGTATGCTCCGGTACTGGATCCCGGTGTTGTTTATCATCCACCATCTCCTCCTCCAACAGATACTGCAGGTAGGTTTGTTGATTTCTTTCTTGTATTTATATTTATTCCATATATATATATATATCTAGCGTTTGGGGGTTATGCAATGCTGTGTCCTTTTGGAATCGCCCTTCAAATTAAATTGCGAATTTTTATTCATTACCGTTTAATAACTCACAGTTGCTACTAAATGAAATCGCAAGTTATTAAAATGGTATTGAAATGTTGTTTAATCGATCGGTGAAAAATAGGAACATTTATAAATCCTCTTTGAGTAATTAAATAACATTATTTTGAATTCATTCAAGTTGAATTGTATTATCTCGTCCAATATGGTGTAACAGAAAAATAAAAAAATTAGGTTTTTGTTATGGTGTTACAAAATACTCCCTTCGGTCGGAAATATTTGATGTTTTAGATAAATGTACGGAGATTAGAAATGTTACTTTTACCTTTAAATAACTCCATTAAATAATTTTTACTCTTCCATCACATTTATTATGCACAAATGTAATTTGTTAAGCCAAAAAAAAGTAAAACTTATATTGATATTAGTGCAAAAGTAAAAAAGAGTATAATTATTATTTATAAAATATCAAATATTGTTGATCAAATTTTACCTCCTAAAACATCAAATATTTCCGATCGGAGGGAGTCATCAAATTTTACCTCTTAAAACATCAAATATTTCCGATCGGAGGGTTACAAACATCTTATTCCTTTTTCAGCAATTCGTGATCTCTATCTATAAACATAGTTACCAAAAACGATACGATTACGAACACACAAAACTCAATCTCTGTGGCCAAGTATTTGCATCATAATACTTTCACTAGTTTTGGTGTTACAAGATATGATGCCGGTGTTAATTGCCATATATTTGAGCTTATATATACTTTCACTAGTTTTGGTGGTACGTACGTTTCAAGACTTGGTTTCGAGCTATTTTTGTTTTTGTTCCCGTAAGTTCAGGAAAGTGGAAACCAGGTGCCATTTAAGACGGTGAGCAAAGCAATTATGCATACCAGCATATCAACACATAAAACCAGAAGAACCACCATGGCTGTTGCAGCAGCCAGTGTTTATAATCTGAGGCGGCCCTCGTCAGAACCTAACTAGAAGCTTAGGTAGAATCAATCGATCGATCAGTTTATGTGTAGTTCAATTGCTGCATATAAATTATAAAGTAGTAGCTTGTTAGTAGAGCGTACCTGTATCGATCTGTATGTACATATATGTTTATTTTGTTTGGTTGATCAGATGCAGCTAGCTCGTGTTTTGCGGAATATGGTTACTTTATTTTTTGTTTTTTTCTTCCCCTGGTTGGATCTTACTTCGTATGTAACGGAATGGCTTTGGATATGTGTTTTGGGGAACAATAGGAAAAGGAGGATTTTGTGCAGTATTCTCCAATAGCATCAACGGAGCCAACCCGTCCTTCATCCGACAAACTACCTATTTATATTCATTTTGATATATAATACGTCTTAATCTGACATCCAAGTAAAAAAAACTTTGTAGTTTTTTTATTTTATTTAGATCGATATTCATATACTATAATCTATCTCAAAAGTTTGGAATTAAGAGTTATATTATTCATTTTCACAATCAGGTAAGAACTGAAACAAATTTTTTAATTTAGTTATACATTATTACTACGTATTTGTTAAGAGTACAACAAATTATATAAATATTGACTCAGATTTGATTAATTGAGCTCGCACTAGCTTGGAAGGAATCAACTTCTCGGCCAAACGACCTTTCTATATTATCGGACATTATCATATCTAGCCCAAAAGGTGAATCGCTCACCCCGGGCGCCCCTCACCTCCAGTATGAAGGGAATTGTGAGAGGAGGTAAATCATGTGACTAGCTCAATCGGCAATAGAGGCTGAAATCAGTGCTTACTGTGCACAATTAAGAACCCTCTTATTTGTGAAGCTGCTCCCACACTACCGTTGGTAAAACTCGATCTTTGGTTTCTAGCTCAAATACCACCCCTATGACCAACTGAGCTAAGCTCATGCGGGCAGACATTATCATATCTAGCTCATAGTTGTTGTGATATATATACGGGAGTTATATTGTAGTCAATTAGTTTTTACGCCAAACGATTGTGTTCTCTCTCATTTCCTTCTCCTCTGTTTCTCTGGTTTGCTCGATTTCTTGATCACGGAGAGATACAACATGGTATGCAACATAAATAAGCCTTAGTAGATAGCCGTTATGGCCAAGTCATGCTAGACACAACCATTTTGTTATAAAGTGATTCTCGTACTCATTCCAACCTCATGCTTGAGGCATACATTGTTAGCTAAACAATAGTGGATCAATCACATACACAACAACACAAAACAACTTGATCTTGGGAGAAAAAGAAGAGGAATTTATGTGCAGTTGAGATCACACAAACAGAATGTACACAAAACTTCTCAAAACAACCACACTCCTTGATTGATTGAAAACGAAGTACATAAACCCTAACACCAAGTAATTGCTCGGAAAAAAACTGACCACCACTTACCCACTAACATGACACCTAGGTAGTGGTTAACAACTGCAAGTAAATTAACTCCTAACTTGCGAAAACTTGGACTGACTTTATAGACAAGCTAACTAATAACTAACTAACTTGACCTTAGCTTAGGAATTGAATTTGATTACATTTCAACACCTCCCCTTAACTCCAATTCCCTCGAACCAATCTTTTCTAAGAAATAGCAATGATCGGCACTGCTTAAGGATTTAGTAAACAAATCAGCATTTTGCTTGTTTTCCCATAAAACCTAAGCACTATCTTCTCCTTTACTACCAGCTCTTTGATGAAGTGATGTTGCACATCAATGTGCTTTGTTCTAGTATGGAAAGCTGGATTTTTTGTCATGGCTATAGCTGACTTATTGCCACACCATACTTCAACTACATATGTATGATCACATCCCAAGTCTAGCATCAACATCTTCAACCAAAGTGCTTGCCTTGCTGCTGCTCCAATTGCTACATACTCTGCTTTGGAGGATGATAGAGTCACTATGTCTTGCTTTTTTTAGCTCCAGCGAGAGGTGCTTCTTCTATCATCAAGACACCCTGCCTAGTCATTGTTTGTGTGCCCCTTCAATTTGAAACCCTTGACACTTTCATACCAGATGCCAAGTTTCAAAGTCCCTACAACATATATATCTCAAGATCCTTTTAGCAGCTCCAAGATGTTGCCTTGTAGGATTGTGCATATATCGTGACACTACACTCACACTATAAGCTATGTTAGGTTGTGTATGTGTGAGGTAATTTAATCCACCAACCAAGCTTTTGTACAACTTCTCATCCGCTTTCTCATTGCCATCTTCTCTTTGCAATTTTTCATTTGTATTCATAGGTGTCTGAGCCACCTCACATGTCTCCATCTTAAACTTCTTTAACATATCTCTGGCATACTCCTCTTGGCAAAGAAAGATACCCTCCTTTTTTTGCTTCACTTCTATCCCAAGAAAGTACTGTAACAAATGCAAATTAGTCATCTCAAACTTTCTCATCATGGGACATTTGAACTGATCTAGCATCTCTGGTGAAGAACTGAAATAGTTGATGTCGTTCACATACAAACACACCACAATAAACTCACCCTTGCTCCTCCTCTTGACATATAATATGGGTTCATATTCACTCCTTTCAAATCCATTTTCCAACAAGAAAGTGTCAATTTTGTTGTACCATGCATGCATGCACTTGGAGCTTGTTTCAAACCATACAAGGCCTTCTTCAACTTGTACACTTTCTTCTCTTCACTAGACTTGACAAACCCTTGAGTTTGTTCTACAAACACCTCTTGCGATTCTCCATTGAGAAAGGATGACTTCACATCCAACTGGAATATTGGCAACTTTCGTTGTGCTGCTAGAGCCAACAACACCTTGACAGTTTCAAGCCTAGCAACTAAAGAGAAAATTTCCTCGAAGTCTATACCTTATTGATGTGCATACCCCTTTGTAACAAGCATGTCCTTGTGCTTCTGAACACTCCCATCTATGTTGTACTTAGTTCTGAAGACCCATTTCAAGACTATCACATTTTTTTCTTGAGGCAACTCTACGAACTCTCAGGTTTCATTCTTCTGTATGCACCTCATTTCTTCTCTCATGGTTGCATGCCACTTATGCTCATATTTAGCATCATGAAAGTTGGCGGGATCTGATGTAACTGGAGAAAACTCACCATTATCATAAATCTCATTTAGAGATCTAAACTTTCTAGGAGGAGATTCCCTTGATGAATTAGATGGAGAAGAGTCCAAATACTAATCATCTTCACCATCTGAATTGCCATTTTCAACTTCATCAACTGAATTCTCCACAAATATATGTTGTCTAAGTCCAGATCCATTGGCTTCTCCATGCCAATTGCACTCTCTTTCTTCATTAAACACAAAGTTTCTACTTATGACAGTCTTGCCACTTATAGGATTGTACAATTTGTATACTTTGGATTGAGCAGTATATCCAATGAACACACACTTCTCAGCCTTATCATCCAACATTTGCCTTAAATTCACTAAGGCATATGCCACACAACCAAATACCCTTAAATGTCCAATACCATGCTTCTCTCCTCGATCTCTACACCTCGAGTGGAGTTTTGTTCAAAACAGCTTTAGTTAGAGCAATGTTCAGGAGATACACATCAGTGGCTACTCCTTCACACTAAAAATGATTTGGAACTCTCTTTGCCTTCAACATACTCCTAGACATCTCCACCACGGTTTTATTTTTCCTTTCACCCACTCTATTTTGCTCTGGAGTGTAACGTGCAGTCAACTATCTCCTTATCCCATGCTCATCACAAAATGCACTGAACTCATTGGACAAAAACTATCATCCTCTATCTGTTTTGAGAGCTTTCACTTTCTTACCTGACTGGTTTTTAGCGAGTGCTTTAAACCTCTTGAAAGTCACAAAAGCTTCTAATTTTAAATTAAAAAAATATACCCAGCTCATCCTACTAAAGTCCTCTGTCATGAGCAAGAAGTACTTGCTTCCTCTTACTGACTCAATTTGCATAGGCCCACACAGATCAACATGTAGCAACTCAAGACACTTACTTGCTCTCCAAGCTCCTCCATTTCGAAATGGCCCTTTCAGCTGCATTCCATACACATAACCTTCACACAGATCAAGCTCATCCACTTTAGACAGACCCTGAACCATTGATTTTGCATTTACCATCCTCAAACTTTGAATGTTCAAATAACCATACCTCTGATGCTATAACTTATTGAAGTGTGTGATGACATTTAATAAACAAGTGTGTTGGGTCTTATTTGTCTGGTTACACAATGTACATCTAGTTGGTAGATAACGATTCTTTTGCTTGCTAGTCTAGTTTTGATCGGTATGCCACCTAAAGACAACTTCCATACGAAGGTTTTTTTTTAATCTTTGAGGCTGCATCTAGTTTTCATATCCATGACATGTTATTCTACTCATTAATGTTGTGTTTTGTGATGTGTGCTAGTGCAATGATAGTGGAAAACCAGTCTGATTTGTTTGTCTTCCAATACAGCCTATCCTTTATTAGGTGTTTGGTGTTTTGATTTGTTTTTTATGTTTGATCTAGTTGACTAGTGGATATGTCTAGAACTTCTTCGCACACAAATATGAGATAAAATATGATAAACACGCGCGAATCGTTTTAAATAGATATCATTCATGAACTCAGATAAAAACACTAGACTTATTTGATGATTAGACTTATTTGATAATATGATTTTACCATATAGATTTCCCTTTTTCTTTTCTCTTTTAGTACATAGGGTCAAGACTACTATATAGCTTGACTAGTCATTTTAGACCTAACACTATCTTATAAAATATTCAAATTAAAAAAAATCAAGTATTTTTTATGTCTAACAAGCTGACTCGTACCCTTAATCTGTAAATAAGATCACTGCTCTTAAAACTTTATCAACAAGGACCATAACCCATTCTAACCAACTATGTGCATTTTAATCTTTAAAGTTTAACTAGTTTGTTTGTATCAACATAATGGATATTTAAACAAATTCAACTCTTTTGAGTTTTCCATGGCCGAAATTCCTGGACCAAATATCTCCAATAATGGTTGGTGAAATTTTAGGTCACCGTTTGACAAATGACAGCCCCTAACCTAATACACCAAAATTAGCTAAACAGCCCTTAACCTAATTCAAGAAAATTAGCTACAAAACCCATCATCTCTCTCCTTTTTTGAAACTGTAGTTTGAAGGGTTCAAAGGCCAAAGTCTAAAACTGCCACAAAGGGGACACAAACCCGGGTACAGAACCTTCTTTCATGGGAAAAAGAAACCCTTTCTTTGCTTTGGTTTCTTTAATCTATACTTTCCCATATGTATAATTGTATATACATTAATGTGAATATGATACTCCGTAGTGATTAGTGAAAGTGTGGAAGCTCTTTGGTTAGTGATGTACACAAACACAGAATGCCATGTACTCACTAAACTACAAATATGCAACCTTTCAAAAAACCTTCTCCTAAATTATAGATTCCCATCATGAAAACCAACAAGTGGGCCATCATCCACATAGACTAGGGTCCACAACATACAAGTGGGCCATCATCTCTTGCACAAATATGTGCTTCAATCGGGACATTCGGTTGACTTTGGATCCGGTTGTTTTGGGTTTTAGGTAAAATGGATCTTGAATAGATTTGAGTTAATTCGAACTCGGATTTGACTCAATTTTTTATCAAATCGGATCAATTTCAGATTTGTCATTTTTTTTAAAAAAAAATTGTATTTTAATGATTTTGCGATATGTTTAAAATTCTCAAGTTAAAGACGTGGTTGTCAAGTTGTTATTGTAGGACTCTATACTTATTAGAAGTTGTCACCCTATACTCGAGCACTTGTAATTATATACTACATCATATCTAAAATATTTGATTTTTACTATTACTCATGATTTTTAATAAAATTTAAAACTCTATAAAATATCAAAGTTTTAATTAACTTTTTGAAATTATTTCATATTTATTAGTAATGAGTATAAAATTATTACTCCTTCCGTTTGGAAATATAACTCCATTGACTTTTTGACACGTTTTTTAAGGAGTTAAACACTATATAAAATAATATTTTTTTATTAATTTTTTTACAGTCATATATATTACTAATAAGTATATAATTATGTAAAAAAATAAAAAAAGATATTATTTTATATAGTTTTTAACTCCTAACAAAATGTGTCAAAAAGTCAACGGACTTATATTTCCAAACAGAGGTAGTATAAAAATTTAATTAAAATTTTTAATATTTTATAAAGCTTCCTAGTTTTTTAAAAAACATGTTGAAAAAAAAAATTAAATATTACCGATCGGATGGAGTAATATACAATACAAATAAATATAAAAGTTAATTTAAAAAAGAAAGATCGATTGCTTTAATTATAAAACTTAATAAATTGTAATCTCCATGAATAATTTTAATAATATACAATTATTAATTAATTAATTTTAATAATATATTAATTACTGAATTTACCCTAATATGACTTTAGAATTTTCTTGGCTTTTAATTGGTCAAAGTTTTGTTAGGTTCGCCGGTTCGAAATCCATTTTGACTCAAAAGAATAGCGATTTTTCAGGCTTAGATAAAAAAATCTTAGTTCAAAAATTTCAGAGTCTTGATTTAAAAAATTTTCGGGTATTTGAATTGCATCAGTCGGATCGATTTGGGTTTTCAGAAGTCTACTTCTATGTATGGTCTTTCTTTATGAATTTCCAACTAATATAGTTCAAAAGAAATGTAACACGAATGGTGAAAAAGAAGATCTAAATTGCTAATAAGTGGATCTACAAAGTATCAATGGAGTAAATTTAGATGAATATGAACAATAACAATAACAGTAACAGCATCTGGCGACTGTGGAATTTTTTATGAACATTTATAAATAGCTCGGTCTAAACAGATTTGACTAATAAAAAGTGGATTTAAGTTGGACTCTAACCGGCCTATCATATACTTTTGGTCCATGAAACGGACCGATAATATATTGGAGTATAGCCTTTATAAAATTTCATGTTTCAGATGTGTTGTGTATATATATATAGTAGTAGTTACGGTTAGGGGTGTGATTCGAGTCGAGCTTGACATGTTCAAGCTTTGTTCATTTGTTAAACGAGCTCGAGTCGAGTCGAGTCCAATTTTTAAACGAGCTTTTTTTTTTGTTTAAGTTTGGCTTGTTTTAGTAAATGAACGAGCTCGAGCCGAACTTTTTTCGAACTTTAAACAATTTGACTTGGTCATAATATATTAACTTAAAAGAAAATTTTAGAAATTTCATGAAATTCGAGCTATTCGAGTTTAAATCGAACAAACCGAGCTTTGAACCGTGTTTAAAATCATGTTTAAACTCGGTTTATTTAGATAAGTGAACGAGCTCGATTTGAACTTTTTTTCGAGCGATCCCGAGCCGAGTTCGAGCTGTTCAACTCATATAACAGCCCTAGTTACGGTGGAACGGATCGAGTGAACTATCCTAAGTTAATCGAATCTAATATGAACATGTTGGGTTAGGCTGAGACCGAATCAATCCGAACCTAAAAATTGAAATAATGTTAATACTTAAGTGAAAAAACTAGAAAAGCAGCTACCCTCCAATGGATAGTTTCTGATTCTGCAATTTTTGACTTTTACCTGTTGAATTTGTCTCTAGTCTTAGACGGAGTACTATAGTATACAGCGAGTGAAACCCTTTTGGAAACACATTTTTTCACCAATACTTCAAGTTTGGAAGGAAGAAAATTAAAGAATTGGGAAACCCCACAATAACAAAATTTTAAAAATTACTGAAAATCAATAGGGGTTGTTTTTTACACCCACAAAATTTACTATTTATACCCAAAATCCAAGTTTTTGTTTTTTTTTTAAAATAAATCCTACGCCTCTTGAGTCATAGGTGTGTAACTCAAGAGGCGCAGCTATTTTTTTCTATATACATACCCTGCCCCTCTTGAGTCACACGTATATGACTCAGGAGGCGTAGGGTTTATTTAAAAAAAAAAGACTTAGATTTTAGGTGTAAATAGTAAATTTTGTGGATGTAAAAAACACCCAAATCAATTTATTACAAGGGGTTGCAGATCTGATATGGGTTCAGAGTTCACATTCCAAAACCAAAATTAAATACTAGTCCCGTAATACTCTAAACAAAAAGATACAGTACCTATGAGTTGTTTTTCTACTTAGCTTTTATTTTGGGGTCAGAAATAATAATACTTTAAAAAAAAAAAGAAAAAAAAAGGTTGTGTGATTGCATAGTGATCTGAGCATATGGGATTTGATGATTAAAATAGGTGGAAGCTTAAGTCAAAGGCAAGCCAGCGCACTTCCTTGCATTTGATGCCAATTCACATCAACGTTTAAGAATCATCTTTCCTGATTTCCTGCATCACTCTTTAAAACATTTTTCTTTTCTTATTTTCATACTAAAGCCTTAAGGCATAGGGATGTGGAACATTTTTAGTTATTATACCTTAATTACTACTACTACGGAGTTATTCAATCTAACTGTTGTGTATCAAAATTGTTGCACTTATTCATCATCACTAGACTCATTAGCCGTTGCCTTATTGATGGACCAATGTCATTCAAGTTCAATGGGATGTCACATTATCCTCCTCTCTAATTATATTTTTGTTGATGTTTATTTAGCATTTTGCTTCATGATTTTTTTAGAACTATTTTTCTATTTTTGAGTATTGATCTTCTCAACTCTATACTTATTTTGTGCATCAAATTCTTTTCCTGAGATTTTTCTCATGTCTTTAGAAAAGTCAATTAGGTAACTTATTTTAGGCAAACAAAAACAATGTCAAGAGATCGCTCGAGAAGTCCCCAACGCCGGCAATTGGTTCCTCCGGTTAAGCCGTCGGACCCTAGCGGGACTGAATTGTCAAGTACAACAGGGAATGAAAGGGCAACTCTACAAACCCAGAATGAGGTGATGGTGGAAGAAACAGTGGCTGGGGTCACCCAATCAACAACTGGAAAATCTCTTCAAACGGAGTTCCCCACTATCCAAGAGACTCGATTGAATGCGCCAACTACCCAGTCCTACAAACAAAAGCTAATCCAGGGGGCTGGAAAGGGTTTCTCCATCACGCATAGCAATCCGGTTTATCAGGAGGGGCAAGAAGAACCAGAGTACAACACAGATGATGATATTACACCAGAAGATGATGATCCGGACTGTCCAACAATAGCCCTCAACAAAGCTGAATAGCAAGAACTAAGAAGACCTTGGAGGAACACTTTGATAATCAAGCTATTCGATAAAGGACCGGGTTACATGCAGTTATTTAGACGTCTCAAGCAGAAATGGGCTTTGTCTGCACCTTTCTCCCTGATCGATCTAGGCAACGATTACTTCGTGGCACGTTTCTCTAACCAAGCGGACTACAACCATGTTGTCATGGAAGGCCCATGGATGATTGGGGATAACTACCTATCGGTTAGGAAATGGATCCCGCGGTTTGACGCCAGCATTGATGTGATCACAACTCTAACGGTATGGGTGCGAATCCCATGCTTGCATATCGAATATTTTGATAAACGATTTCTCAAGAAAGTTGGGGAGAAGATTGGGAAGGTCCTCAGAATAGACAACACAACTGCTGCGGCTGAGAGGGGACAATTTGCGAGATTGAGTGTTGAGGTGGATCTCACGAAACCCTTACTCTCAAAATTCAAGCTGGATGGGAAAACTTGGCCGATACAGTATGAAGGCATTCGAATGCTCTGTTTTAATTGCGGGAAAGTGGGCCATTCTCGGGAAGAATGCGAGAAGAATAAGGATCAAGAACAACATTCAGTTCCTGCTCAATCGATAGTGGAATTAAGCAAACAAAAGTTTGGGGACTGGATGCAGGCTAGAAAGAAGACGAGGAAGAGAGTGCAGCAGAACACCAGTAATACAGAAGGGGCCCGAAGGGGATCAACGGAGAAAGCCCCCACTTCGCCGGAATCCATGCCACCGGAGATGGCTGAGGGAGAGACTGGTTTACCGATGCCACAATCTCAGGAGATACGTGATCCCGTGATTCCAGGGATTGGGGGCATAGGTCAACCGTCGAGCTTTTCCGTACTTCTAAATGAGGAAGGAATCCCTGAGAATAAAGGGGAAGACGATAATATCTCGAGCCGTAAGGAAACCTTAACCGAATCGGCTAAGAATTTGGAAGGTAACAAAGGTGTGGATGGTAACAAGAATATCCAACTGGATAAAAATAAGGAAAATAAAATTAGAATCCTAACTGTTGTATCCCCCAACCAAAGCAAACAACCGAATCCCCAGGGAAACAAGAAGATCCTAGGGTCATCATCTTCCCAAGTCAACCCCCCCGCCGCCGAACCCTCTGAAGCACCCCAAAAGCCCCACATACATTCCACAAAAGAGAACCAGAAGCCACCCCCCACGGCCACGAAAGCAACAGGCTCCGCTTCAACAGCCAAGTCCACAAAGAGAACCACTATTCCAGGAGAAAAGCCACCAACAAAGACATCTGTTACTTCCCCGAAACATGACCAACAACGACCCCCACCGACTATCAACCCCAAGGGTAGAGGTGATTCATGTCGAAACGACGGTCAACTTCCTCATGACCGACCGCCGGACCATCCCAGTTCAAGCAATCCTTCCGAGAATAGTGGACAAGATGGTAGTCGAATTTCTACCAATGGTAACGGACTCCCGCCCACTACTGTGCAGGGTGGGGATCCCCCAAGAAACTGAAGATTCCCTGGCTCGGTTCGCCGATGCAGTTAATGCCTATCTTGCGGAAAGACCAGAAAGTCATCCAAGGATTCTCCGTAATATAGATAGAATTATGGTGGATATGAATAAACTCAACATCTTAGTTTGGAATGCACGAAGGGCGGCTAGCAACAACTTCTTGAATGCTCTTCGTGAACTCATCCGAATCCATGATCCAAGGGTTCTTGCTATTGTCGAACCAAGGATCAGTGGAGGGGAAGCAGACGTGGTTTGTCGTAGAATTGGCTTTGACAGTTGGAGAAGAGTGGAAGCGCAAGGTTTCTCGGGTGGAATTTGGGTGCTATGGCGATCATCAGAAGTGACGATCAACATGATTAGCCTCCAACCTCAACACATAACAATGGAGGTCACTCGACCAGGAGAGGAGCCATGGATCTTCTCTGCGATATATGGTGCCCCGGAGAGAGTGAGGAGATTGGAGCTTTGGCAATCCCTTGAGGAGTTCGCTCAGGCAAATGGCAAGGCTTGGTTATTGGCGGGAGACTTCAATGCAGTCCTACATACATCTGAGAGGTCGAGCTCCTCGGTAGGTTCAAACCGATCAACTCAGAGATTTGTGGAATTCTTTGAATCGCTTCAGCTGATCGACCTGGGATACGAAGGCATCCCTTTCACATATTGGCATGGGAACGACATGGCCAATCGGTATACGGCAAGACCTGATCGTGCTATCTGTTCAACCGACTGGAGACTGAGATTCCCCCATGCAATAGTGCGGCATTTGACAGCACCCCACTCGGATCATTCACCCTTGCTAATTGAGCTCAATCCGGCAGTGATCAACTCCCACCCCAATCGGCCTTTCAGATTTGTGGCTTCCTGGCTTCTGCACGAAAACTTCAAGGATCTCATGCGAGACCATTGGGAGAGACACACCCCGACTTGTGAAGCCCTTGAGGAATTCACTAAGGAGGTAAAGGTGTGGAATAAGGAAGTTTATAGAAATATCTTCAAGCGGAAACGTGAGCTATGGGCAAGGCTGGAAGGTGTCCGCAGGAAACTTGCAACTCATACCTCTCAGCATTACCTCAATCTGGAAAGGAACCTTTGCAGTGAACTGTCGGAGGTGCTTAACCATGAACAATTGCTTTGGTTTCAAAAATCCCGCTCCTCTTTCCTAGTCGATGGCGATCGGAACACGAAATTCTTTCACCTCTCCACAATGGCGAGACGGCGGCACAATAGGGTGTCGGCTTTGCAAACAGCTACGGGAGACTGGATAGAAGATGATAATTTGGTGAAAGAGATGGTTGTGGATTTCTTTACATCCATATACACGGCGGAGGATCGGGGATCGAGCTCAGCCCCACATCCTAGCTCGCCGGGCTTTCCTATACTAATTGTGGAGCAAGTGAATCGGCTTGATGCCCCATTCATGTCAGTAGATGTATGGGAGGCTTTGAAGCACATGGGTCCGTATAAGGCACCCGGGCCGGATGGATTCCCCTCAATTTTCTATCAAAGAAACTGGGACACTGTGGGCAGCCAAGTCACAGAGACTGTTTTAAACATACTAAATAATGCGGTACTCCCGGACAAACTAGCCGATGCTCTTTTAGTGCTAATACCGAAAGTGCAAGTGCCTACCCGTCCGTCGCAGCTCCGCCCAATTGCACTCTTGAACTTCGTTTTCAAGATAGCCACCAAATGTATAGTGAATCGGTTGAAGCCCCTATTGGAAAATCTTATTGCCCCTACCCAAGCTAGCTTCGTTCCAGGCAGACAAATCATTGATAACGTTGTTATTGTGCAAGAGGTATTACACTCAATGGCGGAACGAAGAAGACGGAGGTGGATGATGGTTAAGGTCGACTTGGAAAAAGCATACGATCGCATCAGTTGGGAGTATTTGCAAGAAACTTTGGAGCTTGCCCAGTTCCCCCAACACTTGGTTGATGTCATTATGAAATGCCAGATCTTGGGTAAGATGGAACTTCTATGGAATGGGGAAGTGTCTGGAGAGATCTCGCCATCGCGAGGAATCCGTCAAGGAGACCCGCTCTCACCGTACCTCTTCGTCCTATGTATGGAACGACTATCGCAAGCCATATCCGCATCAGTCCAAGGGGGAGATTTGAAGCCAATTGAGGTGGGCGGCGTGAGATTATCCCACCTCTTTTTCGCCGATGATCTGGTACTTATGGCGGAGGCCTCGGTAGAACAAGGAGTCCTTATCAAAAATTGCCTAGATAGCTTCTGCTCACAATCAGGGGAGAAAGTGAACTATACCAAGAGCACAGTGCTGTTTTCCCGTAATGTTCCAGCAAATGCAAAAGAAGCCATAAGTGGAGCTCTTGAAATACCAATCTCGCGGGAGTTTGGCAACTACCTTGGTGTCCCAACGGCAACGGGGCGCTTGACCAGGGAAAGGTACCATTTCTTGCTTGATAAGGTGACAAAGAGGCTCCAAGGATGGAAGGTGAAGACACTCTCCTTTGCTGGAAGGGTGACACTCGCCAAGTCGGTCCTGACAAGTCTCCCCATTTATTCGATGCAATCCACCATGGTTCCAAGAAGTATTTGTGATGCTATCGATAAGGAGGTCCGAGGCTTTATATGGGGATCGACTAGTGAAGAGAGAAAGCCGCACCTGCTCAATTGGACGACAATCACTACAGGAAAAAAGGAGGGTGGGCTAGGAGTGCGTTCGATGAGAGTCTCGAACCAATCCCTCCTTGCAAAGCTCAGCTGGCGACTGCTGTATAAACCGGAGACCCTCTGGAGCCGGGTAATTCGTGGAAAGTACTGTCATGGGAGATCTGATGTTGACATGTTCGAGAGACGGTCGAGCTCATCAACCATGTGGAAAGGTATATTACACGGGGCTGAGATCCTAACCCCGAACCTGAGGGTGGCTGTGGGTAATGGTGAGTCAATGCTTTTTTGGATTCATCCATGGCTACTCGACTCGCCACTCATGCACAGCACCACTCAGCCAGTGCCAGAGGTGTTACTGGGCGCCACTGTTGCTGAAATGAGGAACTCTACTTTTTGGAATTGGCCAGTGCTTTCACAATATTTGAGCCCGAATACCCTTCAAAAGTTGCAATCAATTTATCTGAGAGAAGGCAACACTCACCGAGACAGACTAGTGTGGGGGCTGTCCAACTCGGGAGAGTTCTCTACGAGCTCTGCGTCAAGAGCAATCCGCACCAACCAGAGTGTGGCCCAAGTGGAAGAAGTTTGGCGGCATATATGGAGAACCCCGACTCAACAAAGAGCGCGAACTTTCCTCTATATGGCAGCACATGATTGCATTCTCTCGAATGCAAATCGAGCCCTGCGCCATCTTACAACGTCGGGTGCCTGTCCTAGGTGCTCCGATATAGAAACGAGTCTCCATTTGCTAAGGGACTGTCCAAAGGTTAGAGAACAATGGCACAAGCTGGGTGGCCATGACCAAGTTTCATTCTTCTCTGCGAGAAGCACCAAAGATTGAATTCTGGAATGCACACGGAAGGAGGACAGACAATCAACCTACTTCGCATCCATGTTATGGACAATCTGGAGATGCAGGAACAAACTAGTATTCGACGGGAAAGACGAAGTTGAGAGAATAGTTGTACAAGCTTCTCAAGACGCCCGAGACTACATCGACAAAGCAACGTCCCCACAGCTCAGTCAGCCATCCCCGTCGAGGGGGTCGGAGAGTCCAACTACCTGGAGTCCTCCTCCATCGGGGTGGGTAAAACTCAATGTAGACGGTGTGGCCAAAGGGAGTCCGGGTGAAGCCGGAGGTGGTGGTGTATTCACAGATGAAGCAGGAAATTTCAAGCTTGCTTTCAAATTTGCTTGTGGCTTCTGTACAACCCGTATGGCTGAGGTTTGGGCAGCTTATCATGGGATCAAGACGGCCAAGGCACACAATCTGTCAAAAGTGATACTCGAGACGGACTCGGTTGAGGCTTATGAATTTCTTACCGGCAAAAAGCAAGCCACGGGGCTCGAATCCCATCTTGTCACACAATGTAGGGAGTGGCTCGATGAACCAGACTGGGAGGTGACCATCTCCCACATAAAACGCCACGCCAACTATTTGGCGGACACCATGGCTAAAACTGCTTTTTCTCTTTCTGTTCCCTTCGCTGAATTTTCTACCATTCCAGACTGTTTGTGTAATTTGTTAAACTCTTCTTCCCCTACTTAACTAATCAAAGGCAGTAGCCTACTTTTGGATCAAAAAAAAAAGTCAATTAGGTTGCGAATAAAAAAAAAATTCAATTTATGCACTCCCTTGACCATATATGATTTTTCCCTTTCTTATCCAAAACTACAAAATCTTCTTTATAAGAATGCAATTAGATGGTAGATCAGTAAAAACAGACACAATCCAAATTCCAAATTCTTACTTTGTACTCCCTCCGATTTTTAATATAAGGCATTTGACTTTTCTTCGCGTAGTTTAAGAAGCTAAAAACTATATAAAATATTAATTTTCTCAATTAAATTTTTTTACATTACAATACTTATTATTAATAAGTATTATAATATAAAAAAATTTAATTGAAAAAATCAATATTTATATAGTTTTTAGCTTCTTAAACCACGTGAAGAAAAAGTCAAATGCCTTATATTAAAAATCGGAGGGAGTATCAAAATATGTATTTATAAATCTAAAGGTAATATAAGAGAGTAATCTTTACTCGTTTGGGTTGAGCCTATAAGACAAGATTGTACTAAAGTCATCTTCATACAAGCAAACTTTGTAATAAAAGCATGTTAGACCTCTCTGCATAATAATTGAAATCACTGTGGTAAGGATTATTTGGCAGATAGATTGCTTTGAATTCGAATCCTTTCCCTTCTCTCATATCAATTCAAGACTTCATTTATTTCAACTCTTGTCTCTTTCTCTCCATTAAAAAAAATAATACATATCGTAGTCTCAAAATTAAAACACCTCCCCCCTCTTCATTTTGACTTGCAGGTATCCAATTGCAGTTACCCTCCAACTTTGAGTAAACCAAACAATACCCTTCCGATCTCCATTTTTTTTAAAAAAAAAAAAATCATACATATGATATATAGCTCATTCCAACCTCCATTAATTCGTTGAACGTTGAGTTGATCTTCTGCCGGCCACCATGGAAACCCTAGAAATATCTTCACCACCACCATCAATCCTCCTCCATTCATCGAATCAGATAAGCCCAAGCATACTACTAATCATCATCATCCTGGCCATCATCTTCTTCATCTCAGGGCTCCTCCATCTCCTTGTGAGGTTCCTGATGAAGCCAAGCAGCAGCAACGTCAGGGACCCAGATGAGGTAGACGATGACGTCACTGTCCTCCAAGGTCAGCTCCAGCAGCTCTTCTACCTCCACGACGCCGGCGTCGACCAGTCCTTCATCGACACCCTCCCACTCTTCCATTACAGCTCCGTCATCGGCGTCAAGGACCCCTTCGATTGCGCTGTCTGCTTGTCCGAGTTCGAGCCCGATGACCGCCTCAGGCTGCTCCCTAAGTGCAGCCATGCTTTCCACACTCAGTGCATCGACACGTGGCTGCTTTCCCATTCCACTTGCCCTCTTTGCCGCTCCAATCTCCTCGACGGCTTCTCCCCTCCGAGCGGGAGACTTCCGGTGGTCTGTGTGCTCGAGTCCGGTAGCGATGGCTCCAGGGAGATGGGCATTGCTCATCCAGATGAACAACTTTCCGCTTCAGATCGGTTTGATTTCCCCACCAAATCCAGCGAGGTCGATGTCGGGGATAAGATTGTGACGGTCAAGCTTGGCAAGTTCCGAAATGTCGACGGATCAGGCGAATCCAGCACCGCCGACAACAACAACAACAACAACAACAATGTGGTGAATTCAAGGAGGTGTTATTCAATGGGGTCATTTGCATATGTGATGGATGAGAATTCATCATTGCGAGTCCCAATCAGGAAGAAACCTGCAATCAGTAAGAAACCCGGGATGGCGGCCTCCGAGTACGGGGCCGATTCAAGGAGAGACTTCAGTGGGATTCAGATTCATGGAAATGAGAAACCAGCTGAGTGCTTTTCAATCTCCAAGAACTGGGCGAGAAGCACTGCAGCAGCTGCAGCTGTAAGGAGGACTAATTCAGAGATTGATGTTAGTAATGGTGGGGATGAAGAGACACTCAGTTGTTACAGTGTTGAATCCACTGCAACTGCTACAAGTACTACTAAAAGGACATTGCTTTGGCTAATGGGTAGGCATCAAAACAAGGTTGTCCACACTTCTATCTCATCATCATCATCCAATATTTGTTGATTCAACTATTCAAACATGGAGCTACCTACTACGTTGTTCTTGATTTATTGTTTTACCCCCCCCCCCCCCCCCCCCCCCCCCCCTTTTTTTTTTTTGAAAGTGTTTTAGTTCTTGTTGCTTTTCATGGGGATTTGGCCATTTGGATTCATAAGGACTAGACAGAAAGTATAAATTAGAATTTAGAAACAAAGAACATCAACTGCATTCATTTTATATTACACTTGTTGAGATTTGGAATATATAATACTAGGTAGGATTCATTGATTCAATTCAGATGCACATTTATTTTATTCCTTCTTCTTAAATTACAAAGATTTTACAAAACCACCCATAAATTGGGTTTTCTTATAAAGAATCATCGACAAACCTTTTATGTGTAATACTTTGTATATGTTTAAAAAGTGTTACATCATCACTTAATTTATCAAATTTAAACTTAGTTATGTATAAAAATAATTCAGCGAAAATAGTTTAAGAATAAAAAGACAACTTAAGGGTGATTTTATGTAATTTAGTTTTTTCCCTCTCCTTTACAAGTGTACGTTAGGCATATTAAAAGCACACTAAAAATATTGTACTGGGGATTTGCGTGCCGTTGAGGTTATGGCCTTTTTGGGTATTTGAACTCTATTGTTATAGCAGAGGAAACAAGCAAGGTTGAAGAATGAAGTAGTCTAACTTTGCTTGACCATCATCTTCAAAATGATGGTCAATTCAGATCAATGGAGATAAAAAGTGATAAATAAATGAACTCAATAAGAGGTGTTTGTTACAATTCTACCGAGAATCGATTCTTCTATAACCGAAAGGTTTAGCGAAAGTTTTCGACATTATTATTTAGAAACGAGTTCTTAACATGTGCACTTTTTATTAATAAGTTGTAACTCATAACCCATTCCCCAACGACTGGGAATGAGCCAAAAGTCGAGCAAAGGTGTTCGTAGCCAAAATATAGTTGTATAGCCAAAATATTAACATCTTAAAGAAATAGGTTAATAAAATAAAATGTTTTTTTAATTGAATAAATAAAGAGTCAAAATATTATGATGATAGATGGAAAAAAATTATACTCCATATAAAAGAGAACTTTAGTGCATGTATCCACACTGGTGGGAAGTATTGCTTCTGGAGTTTGAGGTTACTGGGATCTACTATATATATATATATATATAGTGTATGGATCATTTGTACACAGCTTTTAAAGTGTACTTTGTTCACAAATATTATTCGGTGAAATGTGAAACATTCTACCGAATACTGTTATGTTTTCTTTTTACTTTCAGTTCAGATGAAAACATTCCAATTCCACTGAATAATTTGTAACATAACAGTATTCGGTAGAATGTTTCAAATTTCACCGAATAATGCTTCAAATTTAACCGAATAATGTTTCACATTTCACCGAATAATATTTGTGAACAAGGTACACTTTAAGGGGTGTGTACACCCGAACCACACCCTATATATATATATATATTACGTGTAGAACATGACAGGAGATTTTTTCAAACTAAAATCTTAATAATATACTCCCTCCGTTCAAATATGTAAGATCATTTACTTTTCGGCACGTAGTTTAAGGAGCTAAATACTATATAAAATATTGATTTTTTAAAAATTATTTTTTTTACATTTTAATACTTATTAATAAAAAGTGGTATATTGTAAAAAATTAATTTTAAAAAAATTAATATTTTATATAGTATTTAGCTCCTTAACCTACGTGCCAAAAAGTAAAAGATCTTATATTTCCGAACGGAGGGAGTAAAAAATTAAGATTATATATAAATATATAGATAAAATATATAAAATTAATATTATAATCTCGCGAACGCAAGGCACCATGGCGCCATTACGTCTACGTGTCAGTCTCTCCCTGACACATAGGCATGGCGCGATCCCTAACGATCCAAAATATTGATAACGGTTCATTAACCATTCACAACTTTTTCTAGTTATGAATGAGGCGTCATGGCGCGATCTACCATATATATACATATATATACCTCCACTTTCATCCCACAACTAGAAAATAGAAACTTAATTACATGCATTAGAGCTCGTCATGGACCGATCTATCATGAGTTCTTGAATCGGAAATCTACCTTGAATTAACATGTTGATAATGTTGAGATTTGGAGAGAAAGAACAAGACAGAGGAGATGGCAATACAATGGCTCTGAAGATGACGGTAGAGAGGGAGCGTAGACTTGAACCGTTATCAATATCAAATTATACCAAACATTAGATATCAAATATCATAACCAATATCTTATACATAAATATCAATGCCGAACACCCCTTAAGAACCTAGCTCTCTATGTTTCAACTGTGCTAGGCAAAATTCCAAGGGAAACTAATAGGAGTATATGCGCCCTTTTTTTTTAAATGCATGGATGCCTTGATGCAGTTTCACTTATAGGTCACTTGAGCACAAAGATAGTCATCCAAATTCAATGAAAAAACATATTTTGGGATGTGCATTAATTCATACGAAAGGTACCCCAAAAGGAGAGCATAGATTATCAACAAAATGGACCTGGTTGGGTTGATGAAAACATGGGCATGATGGTTCAAAATGAAAATGGGCTGGGCTTAATATATAGAGGCCCAAATATTAGGCCCAGCACACAATCTTGGCCCATGAGAACATTATCCCAGCTACTTGAAACCAATCAACAAGGCTGTAGAGCACCAACCACCAGGCCAAAGCTCTCCCATGGTCTGAATGAAGATTACAGGTTGTGATTATGATACACAGAGGGCAATGGAAGAGCCAAAACAAGCTTCTATGCTGGAAGAAGCTGCAAATGGGAACTCTGACCAAATCCCAGGGGAGGAGGATAACTTCTATCATCCTTCAGAATCAGCAGTTTCAGTGTATCTGAATCCATCAACCAAGTAGCCACCATGGCTCCGGGTGACACGAATCGCCCCAAGTTAGACTTGGCAACCCTGAAGGGCGAACCCATTCCGATTAGGAGCACTTCAATGGCTTTTCTAAGCGTGCTGTCACCTACCACTTTGCTGTGCTTGCCCCACCCAGTCAGAATGCTGTTCAAAACGAGTATGTCTAGTCAGCTCCTATGATGTTCTACCGTTGATGTTAATTAATTGCAAGAGAAAATTGCAAAGGGAATGATTCAATAGAAGCTATGGGTGCACTGACCTTAAGAGTTCGGGCAACTTTTGCCCTTTGAATATGTTCGAGCGTATGTCAAGCAACCATGTGTGGACCATAGCCCGAGCAGCCCCAGAGGACATCAGGTGCAAATCCAAGCAAGAAGAAGACCAGACATTCTCCCACACATTTCGGCTTTTTCCTTCAAGCACAACCTGCTGTGCACCTTGTTTCTATAGGAAGATTCACAGCAAGTGCAACATAAGCATATGATTGAGTACAGTTCAATCCGGGAGAAAAGATATTTCTCATCAGTATCAATAGAGTTGCCCAATATTAGGCAAAGACATGACGAATGAGCATGTCAAATTGACAACTGAAATGCATACGAAATCATTTTTCTCTAAAATTTCCAGATAATTAGCGACTCATCAATATAAGCTTAAATTCCTACTAGTAGTGTTAGCAAGATCTATCACCTCCTAATAAAATGACACATTTCATGAGAAAAATGTCACAAAAACAATAAACACATATGAAGTATGAAGTAACAGAGATGAACCATGAGAAAAATGACTGACTTGGTTAAAATGCCAAAGCACATCAGTTAATGCATTATAGAAGGCAGAAGCAGTTGAGGAATCCATCTTTTTAACTTCATCAAAAAGGGACAGAGCTTGAAGCCAGACGATTTCCCTATAACCTGTAACCAGTCCATGAGCTACCCCATACACCCGATCATCAAACAAACGGAGCTCTTCTAGTAACATAGAGGCGTCCTCGAATGAATTGCACCGGCTGCATTAAACATAATGAGAAATTAAGCCAAATAAATTCATAGACTAATGCAGAACGACACGATGTAGCATATTATTTACCCAATAACCACAAAGGAAATGAATGAATGAAAATAATTCCCACCTGCAAGCATTCAAGATGGCTGAAAAAGTGACAACATTAGGTTTTATCCCCAGCTCATGCATCTTGTAGAAAATTCCCAAGATGCACATGATTTCCTGTCTGTTCTTGTCATGACTCTTCACCAAGGGAGATTTTTCAGCAGCTAACTGACCAAAAATCTGAATGATGCTATTAGATTTGTCGCCCCCCTTTGTCACCTCCTTTCCATTTACAGCCGCATCTTCAGGATATTCGAGTGCAGATTCAGCTCCAGCTGACCTACCAAGTGCATCAATGATAGTGTTGTAGGTCACCACATTCGGCTTGATTCCTTCTCTCATCATCTCATCGAGCCAAAACACTGCTGATTCAACCAACCCATTTTTGCAGAATGCGTCAATGAGGGCACTATAGAGAACAACATCAGCTCTTAGACCAGCCTGTTTAAACTCTCTGAAAACCTCCATAGCCTCTTGATACAGCCCTCCTTTAGAGAACGCATCAAGCAAGGTAGAATACGTCAATAAATTAGGAGAAACACGATCAGCCTTCATTTGATATCGCACAAGTTTAACTTGATCATATTTCCCCTGTTTACCTAACCCGTCCAAGAGAGCATTATAGGTTACAACATCCTTTCTAATCCCTACACTTTCCATCTCCTTACAAACGTTCAATGCGTCTTCAAACCTTCCAAGCTTTGCATAAATAGAGAGCTTCGTGTTGTACGAAACCCTATCTAAACCGACACCAGCAAGCTTCATCTTTTCATATAGATTTAGAGCATCATCCAGCCTCCCTGCTTTAGCATAGCCATCAATGACTGTACTATAAGTCACGACATTTGGCATGACATTCTTCATTGCCATATCTGACATGATCTCAGCTGCCAAATTCAACTGGCTCCCTTTACAAACCGCATCCAAAAGCGTATTATAGGTAAATGTGTCCTTTTCAATCCCTCTGTTAACCATCTCCATTGACAAATTCACAGCCATCTCCCACAATCCACCTCTGCTACACACCGCGAGGAGTGAATTAAAAGTGATCCGATCAGGCCAAACCTTCAAACTCAACATCTCATTGTAGAGTTCCCTCACCCTCTCCACATTCACACCACCCTTAGCACAGGCATCAATAACAGCATTGTAAATGACCAAATTCGGCTTCAACCCTCGAGTTTTCATCATCTCAAACAGATGAAGAGCGTCCTCGGAACACCCAGACCGCCCATAAGCACTAATCATAGCAGAATAAGCAAAAACAGTGTTACCAAACCCTTCCCTGAGACCCTCATCAAACACATTCTTAGCTAATTGGACCTCCCCTAATCTACCGAGAACACTAATCATAGCGCTAGCCAATTTACCTCTCTCAGTCGGCCTCGTCTCCCTCCGAATTGCGAATCCGTAGCACTGAACGGCCTTCGAGCACTCGCGATGATTCCCGAGCTCCCTTAGAAGGTAGGAGTAGTCATCGGAGCCACGGAGCTTGGGGTGAAACTCAAGCAACAAGCTTTCTAGGTCGGGACTGGAATGGAAGCCGGAATTAGGCAAGCGGATTGCGAGTGCGAGATGGAGTGCCTCTTCGGCGTTGGAAGTGTGTCGGGTGGAGACTGAGGATTTGAAGCGATTGGAATGGAGCTTGGAAACGTTACGGGTGGACCTTTTGCCGGAGAACTCGGTGGGGAAGAAACTGGGAGGAGGTCTGGGGAGAGAATTGGAGGTGGCGGCGGAGGGGTAGGGCTTGTGGGAGGCGGCGAAACGGGGGGGATGGTTGTGGAGATGGTGGTTCAGAGGGTGGTTTTGGAAGGAGGTTTGGCGGGAGGAGAAGGCCTGGGTCTGGTGGGGCTTAGGGGCGGAGGGGATAGGGCAGTGGGGGCGGGTGGAAGACGCCATTGGAGGCGCAGGAGAGCTCCGTTGGAGGGAGGAGGAAGGAGAGAGAGTAGGTCAGCAGCTCACCCTGTTGATCCTCTCTTTGTTTCAACAAGTACTCACTTTTGGGAGATTTCGTCGTATCCTGTTTTTTTGAAAGGTACACTTTTGGTTTAACTTTTGTTTTTTCTTTTATTAATTCATTTTAGAGAGAACTAGTATAATTCTTGTCCAATATACGAAGAATACGGTGATACAATATTATAAATAATATAGATAAATTTTAATAAATAAAAATTTTTAATAATTTTTTTCTCAAATAAATAATATAAATATAAATAAAATTGTTTCAATATATTATGTATAATTTAAATATCTTTTATTTAAATTCTCTCAAAATATAAATAGAATTCACATTTATAAGGTAAAAGTTTTTTTTCAAATCTATTGTTAATTAATTGTATTTTTAAAATGTTTTTATTAAATATGTAATATATCTTTATTACCTCAGTTCACTAAAATATCTATGCACTAATTTTTTTATTAAGAATTTGAAATATCATACAGAAGTTTGGTAAATCGAGAAGGCGCAACCTAGACGGGCAAACCATCATGATATAACAAACCATAAACAAATAACCAATCAACCAAAGCAAAATAAAGAAAACAACCCCCAAAAGCTAATAAATAGACAGAAGACCGGCTGAGCGAGGACGGAAGACTAGGTGGGAGAGAAATGGATAGTGCGCACATGAGAAAGTTGATGCTGACACGATGTCTCACTGTCGAGGAGACGAAAAGCGGAAATCTATTATGGGCCAAGGAAGACTCTTGGGGAAATGAGGGTCACACGACGTTCTCCCACCTAGATGAGGGATCTTCGAATATCGCAAACACTGCCACGATCCGCTCGATCAAATAGGGTCGCAAGACTACTTCACATCCGGAACTAACCACGAACCAACGAGATTTAATTCTTTCCACTAAAAAATAATATAGATATAAATAAAATAACACTTATCAATATACTACAATACATATTTATCTAGTACGGAGTAATATTTTTGGTAAGTATGATTATGAAATAGTTTTGATTTATATTTTTATTATTAATTAACTAAAATATATAAATAGATTGTGACTTATGATAACTCAACCGATCGTTGCTCAATTTGCTATAATTCCCATAGTTGTAATCGATTCTCGAATGATACCTTAGTTTGCTTGTCATGCCATTTTGCCATTTTTGGTGGCTTCTTTCCCCGACAGCAAGGAGGATAAAAGCGAGCCCACTGTGTTTTATTCAAGCTTCCATTAGTGCAGCTGCGATCATTTCCTGCATTGCAGGATGTAAGGATGTCTGTAAAACAGACGAGGGGACCATCTTTTTTGTTTCCATGTCCATGTGTGGGCGATAGTTTTTTGAAAAATCTGGTCTTTGAGGGTTGATAGTAGTTTTTGGTGAGGTATACCACCATCCAGAAGGCAAGCCTTCCGATGGGGTTATACCTCGAGTTTTTTCCAGAGAAGTAGCCACAAGACGTACCTTGGCTGTCGGCAACGCACCCATAGCCATCAAACACACCAGTAGACCTCTGCAGGTACTCCCACGGAGTCAAGAGAGCAGAAGGCCTCCAAATAAATCGTTGTGTTTCAGGATGTAATCGATTGAACCTCATTCTATAACAATTAGTAAGCGCGCACACACACATATATAATGCATATTTTGATTAAACATTTTGATTCACGTTGATGCCTTGCCGACAAGAGTTTCCAACAACTTTAGAAAATGGAAGGAAACTCCTGATAATTTGATGAAACATAACCCAACAGTTCATAGCAAAATAACCATAGAAATCAGAATTAGAAACTAGAAGTATAAAATTGGAACTAGAGAGGCTGGAATTATTTAAACTAGTAGCAGTTGTAATCATTCCCTCTATCAGTTTGTTTGTTTTAAAAAATCAGTTTATTTTTGTATTTTGTTTAAATAGTTATTTTATATTTGTTTTTAATTGAGTTATTTGCATTAGAATATATTAAAGCTACAGTATTTAATAGAACTTTAAACGGAAACCTGACATGGGTGGTTATTTGCTAACATAATTACTATAAGGGTGGTTTTCTGCAATTATGCATATAGCGGGTGGTTTTGAGAAATATGCCCTATTGTAAGGTTGATTTTCTGCAATTTACCCTAATTTATAACGTCTTTGGGTAGGTCGTATTATTATTGTCAACTAGTTTTATTGTGATCATGTTTGTGTACTTACTTATTGTATAAATCCTTTGTTATTGTTTTCTCACCAACAAAAAAATTCCCTTATTATTGTGTTTTATTTACATAAAAAAATTGATATTTTATATATTAAGTAGTTTTAATTTTGTTAAAAAAAACATATGTGACTCATAAATGACATATTTTTGTTAATGGATAGAGTAGTGTGTTTATATATATATATGAATGTTAGTATTGTATTGTAGAAAATAAATGGATTTTTAGTGATTGAAATATATTATTGATTGTTGGAATGTAGTTTTTATTTTTAATAATTAATTCAATTTTCAATTACGGAAATTTTGCCAGGTACCCTCGAGGTATTGCCTTTTTCACGAGGGGTACAAAAGATTCACCAATTTCGCCAGGTACCCTTAAACTTTATACTAAATTCGCCTCGTGCCCTTGCTCAGTTAAAACTAACAGCCCCTCCCACTTCCGTTTGGTTTCTCTGTTAAAAAAAAAGATGAGAATAGGAAGGCGGAGAGTAATGGCCCAACGACAGAGAGGCGACAACCAAGAGAGGCGACAACCAAGAGAGGCAAGCGGGAAGGCAATTGCAGGACTCGTCGGAGGTGCCGTAAGGGGTGGTAGAGGCGCCGCCAATCAGCCGGAACAATCTGGTGCCACTGCCAGGTATGTCTCCTTTTCAAAAAATTAGGGTTTTAAAGTTCGAATTGGGGGTTGCTTGATTGTTGAGTTAAGTTTCTAATTTGGGGTTGCAAATTGTGTTTGCAAATAGAAAGAATATCAACCAAATCTAGGAGGATGTTTGTAGATAACTTCAATTTGTATTTCAAGCCCTAAATTTGATCTCGAATGATTTTGCTTTCTCGTTTTGAAGATAACATGAAATAGAACTATGAGATTTAAGCCTCTCATCTAATATATCGATTAGTTTTCAAGGTTTCAGCTGCCAATGTCTCTTCTCTTTCTAAATGGACCAAAAAATGCAAGGAGCAATGATTTAGTCATTGAATCTGTAGTAGTTGTGCGTGTAGTGTTGATCAATTGCCTTATATGATGAAGCCATAGTGTTAGTACTCCTTGCAGTAGGCATGTGAGTGTTAAGTTAGACTAATAGAAACCTGAATTTGGTTGAATGTATCAATTTGGGCATTCTCTCTTGCTCAATTGGATTTGAATTAAGAAAACTTTATAATCTGATTTGAATTTTAAAAAACTCCCATCAATTTATGGCTAAAACTTCTCATTCCATTTATTATTGCTTCAATTATATGAAATCAAGGACAGATAAAACTAAGAGAGTCAACAATATTTAATTTTCAACATTTCAACAATTTATATTGATGTATATATATGTGTTAAAATAGTCTGAATAATAGGCACACCGAAACTTAAGTGATAAAAGGGATTATTTGACAACAATGTTTGGAATTTGAACATGGTCTTGCTAGTGACTTCTTCTTTCCATTGCTTAATTTGATTACATTAAAGCCATTTGATTTATGCAGTTCCTAGTGGGCCGGGTTCATTGTCTGTTGCAGACTCGGGCCACTGCAAACGGAAGGGTTGGGGCAACAGCTGATGTGTACACAGCTACAATCTTGGAGTACATGGCTGCTGAGGTGCTCTTGTAGGGAATGCCAATGGCTAGAACGAGATGTTAATGCTTTCTTATGCTTGGCCGTTATGATTGTGCTTTTTTCATAGGTGTAGTTGGTTCCTTAATCGGCGCCAACTCTTTAGAGTATGTGCATTGTTATCAAATACAATATATCTTAGGGGTTTGTCCTGCCTGCAAGTTGCTGCCACAACTTTAACGCTTTGATTTGTCAAACCCGTTGGCATGCTTCCTATCAGATCTTCTCCTACTTTAACCATTATTTTTTATTGTCATATTTGTGCTTGCATTCCACTATCAAAAACAATATTTTTTTGCTGTCATGCCTGTTGTCACGTATAACTTAGATACTATTTTATACTAGTCTATTAGCTCAAATGGTAGAGCAATGTGTTATACACACTAATGTGGGTTCGAATCCCACATAGACTACAAATCCTTGCCTTTTAGTTTCTTTTATCAACTTAAGTATGTTCAAGTTAATGCATTTGACATACTAAGATTTTCTTTATTCAGATTTTTATTCATTCACTTTCTACATTCATTTACATTTCCAGTTTATGTATTATGTACTTCAGTTTCTGCATTAGTTTCTCAGTTTTTTAGATTTTCTGTATGCAAATTTTCAGATATTATGTATTCACATTAGAAAAACAAGAAAAATGACAAATTCCATCCATCCTTGAAAAAATTTGGAGAGGAATATAACCCCAAGAAAAGTCATTTATCTACCATAAGACTAGCTAGTAGCTGTTGCATAATTTTTGCTAGAACCCTATTAGCTTCAATAGATAGCTAACATGTAAAGCCATTTGATTTATGTATGTGTCTTAGGCTTATGGTTATATATATTTTTCCATATACTTTTTTAGCTTCTTTAAGCACTTGGTTACTTGAGATTTAATATATAGACTACGAGATTTAAAAATTATGAAATATAAATAGATACAAATTCTCATGTGATGTAAATATGTATTTACTGTTAGATGAATTTTGCGAGGTTTCTAAGTAAATGATGCAGTTCAAATGAGATCAATATGGGCTCCAATATCAAATATTAAACCTTTACAAAAGAGAGCACTTTGCAAAAGTCTGGCAAAGATCTACTAGAGCTTTCAAACGTGACAGAGTTTTGCAGTGTATATTTGTAGCAAGTCATTTAACAAGCAAGTCTTTGTATTAGCCTATGTAGGAGTCGAACCCACACTTTGTGCATAAGCACATGTTCTCCCATTTGAGCTAATAGACTTTTTAACAAGCTTCAAGTCCACAGAATGTAGGATATAAATTAACCATTATAGTTATAATTGAACATTTGCCCCAGTTGTGGTTATAAAGTTGTACTACTTTACATGTGTGTTAGACTGTTAGTGATAGACTTTTACAAAATTTTCAGGCATCAAGAAACCAAGAGGTGGTTTGCTTTGGTAAGAGATTCAAACAACCTCAAGAACTTCAGAACATCAAGAACTTCTGAGAGGCAAAACTGATTGCTTTGGTAAAAGATTCAAACAATCTCAAGAACTCCATCATAATGAATTGAGTAGCTTAAAAATATCCATTTTTTTTAATTCCACCTAAAACCTAAACACTGACCATTTGAAAATAGTGCAACTAACAACAACAACCTATATCTAAGCTAATCTAGCATCTAGGGTTTTTGTGAGTGGTGACTATCAAATTGCAAACAGAAGGATCCATTCGCCACATCTTTTAATCATAATAGATTACTGGTTTGATCAACATATAATTAATCCCTAAATCCAAACCCAAAACCCCAATTCGAAGATTTTATATATGTAAAACCTAACTCCAATTCAACCCGAAAACCCCAATTTGAAGACCAAACTTTACCTTTGGAACAGTCGAGAGCTCACAGGCAACGACCTCCTCCCACCTTGTGTATGTCCCACCGTCTTCACCGGCGTCCAGGAATTCAGACAACCGCCGACCTCCCCCTCGTTCTCGTGAGCTTGTAATCACATCATCTCAATTCGAAAATACCCTAACTTTCAAATTAGAGTTTTGAGAAAAAGAGATTACCACCACCAGAGGGACGTCTTTGCTCCGACGACCAAATCGAGTAGTGGGATCCAGTCCTCTCTCTCCCACTGTGAGTTCGGGTTCTCTCTTCGCCTCTTCGTCTGTCGGGTTCTATTCCCTCTGCACATTGTTTTTTTTTGTTTTTGTCGTTTTAATTTTTTTCCCCATCTCATTTAATTCTGAGTACAAGTAACGGTTGGAGTTAAATATTTAACGGAGGGGCACCACGTGAAACTTTCCTAAAGCTCAAGGGTATTTCACAAAATATATAAAACAGTTGTATACCATGCGAAATAACCTATACCTCAGAAATACCCGGCGAAATTTCCGTTTAAATTATTAGGGCCCAAAATTTTTGTTTGCCCTGAGCGTAGGATCGACTCTGCCGATGAACCCCAATTCCCTCCCTCAATCTTTCTAAAGAGTGGGGTACCTCTCCCGTTAGGAGTCGAAAGCCCTCCCATTGGAAGCCAAAGCCCCTCCTTATGGAAGTTGAAACCTCTCTCTCCCTCTCCGGGAGCTTAAATTCCTCCCTCCGAGAGTTGAAACCATTAATACTTACACCCCCTTTTTTGGAGTTAAGACCTCCGCATTGAAGGGTTTATTATTATTATTATTATTATTATTATTATTATTATTATTGTTATTATTATTATTGTTATTATTATTATTATTATTATACTATTAGTATTACTATTATTATTACTATTATTATAATACTGTTGGGTCATTGACCCAGGCAGACCTGCCTGTCCACGTTAAAACCAACCAACTCTAACCCGAATCCGTCGAACTGTTGGGTCATTGACCCAGGCAGACCTGCCGGTCCCGTGGACAGGTCTACATGAAACTCGAGCCTACGCTTTTTAGTGAGTAAAGGAGACCCCTCTGTTGAAAGATTTCATCCTTCTTGATAACTTAAAAGCTACTATTGATCAAGAAGAGTAGCCAATAGAGCACTGATCTGCCATACAAAAAAAAAAAAAAAATACCGACAAATGTAAGAAGTCGAGGAAAGAACCATTGGATGTAGAAGCCCAAAGTGTGCAATATCTAATTCACTAGTCATTAACAGTCAATAAATAAAATAAACTACTAGCTATTTACAAATACTAACCTTTGAAATAATCCCTAACAGAAATCACCCACCAGACCAGCTAGATAGGAGTATAATTCTACACATACATTCTCTTCAAGTTCAAGGCCATGTAAGGTTGCTAAATGCAAGTTCAAAATAAACTTATTCTGGGCATACCTTCTTGAGCAGGACTTCATGGTCATGCATAATTTGTATCCCCTCTTGCTTCATTCTCTCGCGCATCTTTGGTTCAGTTCTCCCAGCAGCAGCATAAGTTCCAAGCAACAATAAGTAGGTTGCTGAATCAAGCCGATTCACCCTCCTAAGCAGCTCGCTGAATTCCTCTGCACCATCAGCATCCTTGTCCTCTTCGAAGTATCGGAAGAAGGCAGAGATCTTTTCTTCATCCGGTCCCCATCTATCTACCTCTGGGACCACCACATCAATAGCTGCCCGCAGATGCCTGAGCGCTGAATCAATCTGGCGCTTGCCCAAGAAGTGGGCAATTAACATCTCTCGCCCTTTGAAAAACGGCCATCCAGATCTCATAACAGCATCATCAACGAGTTGTTCCGCCTCAACACTCCTGTTTTGTCTCAAGTAACTGCTAAGCAGAACTCCCACTATCCTGAGATTGAGGTGTCTGCATCCTGATTTCCATTCGTCGAAGCACTTCTGCAATTGATCTAATTGGTCACGTTTCAACAGGCTTGAAAGCATGACAAGGTAGCTCAAGTTGCGTGTGTACTGAAAATCAGAGTCAGACTTCAGAGAATCCCATACACGGTTCACTGCTGTTATGTTTCCCATTCTAGCATAATGGCTAATTAAGTGATGATAATGTCGAAGTCCACTTTCATGCAATTTCTCTGAGGATTCCTCGAGCTTCTTCAGGGCCGTCTCAGCTTTCACCAAATCACCAGCCCTGATGTAAGTTGTAGCTGCTTTGCTATAAATGGTCCAGTGACAAATTTCTCCAACCTTCTCATTTTCCAATATAGCTTTTTCTACACCTTCCGTATTATTCAACTGCATATAGCTTCGTGCCAAAAGGCCATACGTATAAGAGTCCAAGGGAACAATCCTTCTTTTCATCTCTTGGACAAGATCGGGCACCTTTTCTGGCTCACCAGTCGTTATAGCCAGAAGCATCATGTTGTTGAAAGCAAAAGTCCTATCATAGTTGAGCTTCTTCATTTCTTCAAAGAGGGTGGCCGCTTTATCAGCCCGTTTTTCAGTGCAGTAACAACGCAGAAGGGATCCATAAATAAATGCATTGCTGTTTTGTTTTTTCGCTTCGAGTTTCCTCAGGGCCGTCTCAGCTTTCTCCAAATCACCAGCTCTGATGTACATATCCGCTAATTCACTGTAACTGCTCCAGTGGCAATCTCCTCCATCCTTCTCAATCTCCTCAACAACTCTTTCTACACCTGCGATATTATACATGTTCTTATAGCTTTGCATCAAATACTTGTACGTGTAGGAGTCCAAAGGAAAACCCTTTCTTTTCATCTCCTCGACAAGACCAGGCACCTTCCCTGGCTCTCCAGTATTTAAAGCCAGCATCATCATGTAGTTGAAGACAAAACTCGAAAGGCAGTTTACCTTTTTCATTTCTTCAAAGAGGGCAGCTGCTTGATAAGCCATTTTTTCAGTGCAATAGCAATGTAAAATGGCTGCATAGGTAGACGAGCTCTTTTGCTCCACCGGAAGGCTCTCAAAATACTTCTCAGCCTCCCCTATACCCTTCGCTTCCCAAACTATTTTTACACGCAATGCACAGTTTTTGTCTGTATACTTGTATTCACTCCTATCCATCCATTCAAAGATCTAAACAGACAGAGTTTTCTTATTACATGCCAAAATGAAACACAAGCAGATATGTAAACCAATTTGATGGAATTTGCAACAAAACCAACAATTTCTGAGGATTAGCATCCAAACCATTTTGCAAATCCATTGTTAACGGTGAAATAGTCATATTCATTCCCAAACAGCCATGAATTAACCAACAAATCCAGTAGCATCAAAGGAAATTCAGAAGAAAATGCAAGTCACTAGTTAATTTCGTCTGAAATTAAGGAGATTCCATGACTAAGCACCAAATATCACTTCATGGAATCACAATTCAAACTTGTAGAAGTTAAAAGTTTCGGATAAAAGAAGCTGCAAGCAATTACTATAAAAATTCCAGATTTGTACCTCCAAGCAGTGCTGATAGCTCTTCTTCTTGCGAAGCTCCATCAAGCAATTGACGAGTTTGAACTTCTCAACCTTGTTACCGTCCTCGACGAGGCGGTGCAACACGTCGGCGACCTTGCCTTGGCCGGATTCGAGGGCCAAAAACTGCTGAGTTAGTAGCTGTGCTCCGGTGGAAGAGGCCGGTTCCATGTTGGATATTCCGGGAGACGAAGAAAATTGCTCCACTCCGGATACAGCCGCCTCGGCAATGCCGGCGGCAGCCGAGAAGAGACGTTGGAGGAGGTGGGAGCCAGCCGGAAAAGGGCGGGCGGTGGTGGAGGGTTTGATTTGACGAAGCGCTTGGTTGATCATGGCTTCTGATGGTATACGAGCACTCCTGGACTGATTAGTGATCTTTATGGACAGATTCAGCTTAATTAGGGTTCAGCTCTCGCAGCCCAGCTATGGGCGATGCATCCTGGACCTAAGATGGCAACAGATCTATATCTATCTATCTATATCTATATATCTATATATATATAAAATACTAAAACAGAGGTCTGAAACGGGCTCTGGTGCGATCTCGCATCCACGGAATTTTCTGGATTAAAGCGGGATTATTTTTGCTTACGTGACATTTTCTGGATTAAAGTGATATTATATTTCTAGCTCACATCAATTAATAAATGAATATAGTTAGCTAAAAACTTATCTTTTTAGATCAATAATATATCCAATATAACTTGAATTAGTTGTTATACATATTTATGGTTCACCGGTAATTTTCATGCTTTTGTTAATAAACTATATTATTTATTATTTTAAAAGATGAAGAAGGAATATTTGGTGCGTTATTCTACCTTTTAGATCAAATTGAATATAATATATTTATATATGGTTTTATTGTTATGAGCCACGTCAATTTGATTTTATTTTTTTAAGCCACGTCAATTAATTATCTAATATAATATTTTAATATAATTAATATAATAAAATATAATTTATTAACAAAACGCGCAACCGCGCGGGTAACGGATACTAGTAAAATACTAAAACAGAGGCTTGAAACGGGCTCTGGTGCGATTTCGCGTCCACGGAATTTTCTGGATTAAAGTGGGATTATTTTTTCTTACGTGTCATATTCTGGATTAAAGTGGTATTATATTTTTGGGTCACATCAATTAATAAACCAATATAATTAGGTAAAAAAAACTTATCTTTTTAGATCAAATAATCTATCCAATATAACCTTATATCTTAATTAGATACATCTATCTAATATTATATATTTTAATCTATAATGAAATTATAAATAATAGGGAGTAATATGTTTCAGGCCGTTGTGCGATTAATATTAAATCCTACCATTCCCTCTTAGTGCTAATATATTATATTTGTATGAAAGAACAAGTTTTAAAACAATTACACTTTTGGTGCATGAATAGTAACAAGTTGTTTTAAATAATATATTATATTATATATTATTTTATAAATTAAGTGATTAAAAAACTTATCATTTTAACTTTACTTATTTTTATAAATATTTTACCTAAAAAGTATAACTAACCTTACGTTTAGATAAGTTTTCGAAAATTGACTCGATTCAAAAGAAATATTTGAGAGCCACCACTTCCTTGGTCACTACACACGGATCTCATATTTTTAAAACTTGCATTATAGCGATTAAATTTTATAAAAATCATCTTATAAATGCTATAAATATTTAAAAGGCTAAATTAATTTATATTAAAAATGTTAGATTAATTATACTATCAATAATGACATTTTATTCAAAACAAATATATATAATGATAAGGGTTACTTATCAAAACGGTGAAATCTTATAAAAAAAATTTAAAATAATCAAAATCAAACTTCCGTTTCTTTAAGCCTCTTTAAGAAAATAATCAATTGAATACCATATATTAATATAATATATGATAGAAAAGCGGTAAAAATTGGGCTTTAAAATTAAATATTATGATTGATAGTAAAATTATCATTATGATAAATTTTTTTTAAAATAATCATTTGAATAACCTTAAGACTCCTAAAAAAACTAATCATATCTTAATAATATCAAATCAATATATATTTATTTTAAATTTATGTTGGCAGAAAATATATATATATATATATATATAATAAAAATAATTTAGTAAACTATTGTAAATTGTAATATAATATTTCCTAGAAAAAATAAAAATATAAATATGTAACTATTTTAAGAAAATCCTAATTTATAGTCAATAGTATATATTTTTTTAAATTTATTTCATATTTCATGAAAATGATAGAATTTGAATGGAAGATAACATTTGATATTATATTTTAAAAATTAATGTCAATTGGTAAGTTTATTGAGTAATATATATATATTTCAAACAAATATTTTACAATTGTGATATTTTCTAACTGATGAAACTTTTTTTAATAAATAATAAAGTAAATAGGAAGTTTTTTTCACATATGTATTATATATATGTATACAAATAGATTTTAAACTTTTTTTAAACAAGAGAACATGAATAATTAATTAAGAAACAAACATATATTTACATTGAAACATAATTAAAAATTATATATTTACCTTATATGGAATATTAATTTAATGGTTTATATAATAAAATATAATTTATTAAAAATCCGCACAACGGGCGGGTAATAAAACTAGTTGGCTTATAAATTGCACACCTTTGTCATGATTTGGTTTAATTCTTTAAGACTTCATACCGAAAAGATACTATCACGAAGGTATACCTATTCCGAATTCTTTCCTAATAAAAAAAAAGTCATTTTCGTCAACTACCACTCTGTCAATTCAATCAATGTCGGGCTTTAGTGAACTACATGTGGTGGGACGTACATATTCGGAATGTCGGTTGACAAGCTGATTTGGGGGTGCTTTTAAAATCGGAAATAGGCCTTTATTGTGTGGCTTGCTGCTCGAAAATGACTCCAGACCGGAAGGATGATTAAACATTGGAAGGAAGAGGATGTAGCGCTATGCAGATTATGCATGAATTGTGAGGAAGATGAGGATCATCTCTGGTTCTCTTGTCCCGCAGTTCAAGAAGTGTAGAATATGGAGCTTGACTAGATTGGGATTGAATGTCGATTCTATAGCCTTAGTGAGTGGCTCCTTTGGTTCGTTGAGGAGCCGGTGAAGACTCAGAAGACGCTGTTGTTCTAGGCTAAGCTTATGGCCTTGGAAGCTACTATCTATTTCACTTGGGGCGCAAGGAACAAAGTAATCTTTTTGTAATGTTCCTTTTAACCCTAATGTGTGTGCATCACAAATCATAGCTAGCTAGCGGTCCCGTATTTATGTGAAGTGCAAGTGCAAGTCACTCATAAAAATGATGGAAATGAGAGGAATAGCTAGGACATTTTTTCGGGTTTTGGGGTATAGTTGCCTGATAGTTTCGATTAGATTCAAGTAGTTGGTGATTGGTTGTAGCTAGGACTGTAGGGTTCTTTGGTAGCGCTAGGACCATTTTGGTTTTGGGGTATAGAGGGCATTTTTTCGGGTTTTGTTATTCCCGTTTTACATAAGGCCCTTGGTTTGGCTCTATACTTTTGTAAAGTAGTTTGTACAACCAGCCTCATCTATATATTTACCTGTTCAGCACAAGCTAATCTTTTTGCCGACACACTTGCAAAACAAACTGAATACGAGTGTTGGTCGGTTGTTATTTAGTAAGAGGTTGCAAAATAGAGTTTGAGTCTGATTGTTGTTCTATAAGAGATTGCAAAATATTCAAAAATTTTGGACTCTAATGGCTAAAATGGGCCCACAAGGGATTGCATATTTGTCAAATTAACAACAACTATTGTTATTATTAATTTTATAGTTATGGTTAGCGTAATACTTTTAATGTGTGACTGTCGAAAGTAAGAAAAATTTTCTGCATACGAAAGAGTTTGACAATATAGATTAAATGAAAGATGTCCTCATAACGTCGATGTCTTAACATAAACAAACAAAAGAGAATAAAAGATAAGTTAGATGCAATCCATTGTAGCACCGATACTGATGATAAATGTCGATGAACATGTTAAATGGTTCATCCTACCCAATTACACTAGGATATCAGATATGGTATCACTCGGGATAAACAGGTGGTAGTGGACTATTCTCACTTAACCGTACCTATAGAAATGTGAGAGAGTTGTTAGTTTACGTTAAAAATTAAAAAACAAATAAGAAGAATTTATTAAAAGAATTAATACCACCACCCAATAGGTCTTTCTATGCACAAGACATAGGTCAGGGGTTGCAGTTTGGGCCTTTGGGGTGGCCTAATGTTCGGACCTCGTATGACTATGAGAATCAGTAGGCTCGGTCTAATCTTTGTAATACATACAATATCTAGTCACAAATTCAAAACACATGACGGAGAGCTCCAACCAATATGCCATTTCGGTGCAATGGCCCAAAAAGTTGCACTTGTATATCTAACATCCAAAAGAACTTTATGGTGGTCGGTCTTTTGATGGTCCATCATCTCTTGTGCCAATTCCAAATGCATTTTCGTTCAATGGTTCAATGATGTTTTTATGTTCAATTCAATTCTGATCGGGCAGTGGTCGGATGATGAAAAGGCTCCGTTATAAGTGATGAGATCGGGGAAAGTGTCAAGAAATTGTTGTTGAACTAGCACTCTATCTAGTTTTTCAAGGATGTTGTCTTCCCCTTCAACCTTTTCCCTCCATGTAAATTGGTTTCCTGTACATGGCAATTCGCTAAGAGTGCATAGATTCTTAAATTGGTTGAGTCTGTGCCCATGCAGGGAGCAGAATGTTTTCCCACCCAATTTGTCCTCACTAATGCTAATCTCAATCAGATCTCCCATTACTAGGCAAGGCATTGGTTCATTAATGATTATTGTTGTTAGTGTTTCCCAAAAACTATCCTTATCTTTGATCTGAGGAGGGCCATATACACATAGAGTTAGGCATTCAAATTTATTTTCTGAATTAGCATACTATAGCCCGATAATGCGAGGGAGGTGAATTTAGTTGTAACTGACTCATTACAGAAACAGTTCTCGTTCCAAAGGATTCCCAATCCACCGGCTCTTCCATCACCAGGACACCAAATTGCCTTATTGTACCCTCTACTCCGCCATGCTTTCTCTAACGGGATTACTTCCGTCTTTGTTTCAGCAACTGCCATAATATTTACATGATCGTTTATACGCATTTCATTTAGGTCAATCCAGAATGTCTTTTTATCAATCCTACGTGAATTCCAGAATCGGATTTTCATAATTTAACTTTATAGATTGTACGGAGTAAAGGATGTCTAGCACTGTACAGAAATCTGTTACACAAATTGGAAAGAGTATTGAATATGAATAGTTTCCTGGCAGTTTCTTTTAGTAGATTATAGTTAAAATATTTGTAACATTTGAGTCGGATACTGACAGCACTGATGATTTTTACTTTCCTATTTGGCGTTGCAACTTTGTTCTCAACAAGAGTAAGGGTTGCAGAGATTTCCAAGAGTAAGAGTCCTTGTTCTGCTTGCTAATTCCAGTTACTGGATGTTGTTTTCCATTAGGCCTTTGATCAAAACTACTAACACTTGAGATCTTCTCGTTGCAAACGATTAAGTGAACAAGCACAGGCCAAAAGCAAGCTATTCGAAGAACAGCCCAAGCACACCAATTTTGTTTATTCAGGCGAGTCAACGGATCAGTAGCAAATCCCCTCAAAGTCCAACTGAGCACAATCAACGACAAAAGATTAGGGACTAGGCTAATGGTTAAGTTTGAGTTATAGGAGTAACAAAATCCAAGGCCTTTCACCCACTTGCTCCAGCAACAACAAACCCACCACTTAATCTGCCAAAAAGTTGTAACTCAAAAGGAAGTGCATAAGCAAACGGAAGCCAATTTGATTTTAAGGATGCTCCTCTGCGGTACATCTAATTCCAGTCATGATAATTCAGTTATTCGCAGTAGCTCCATCAAACTCCCGGCTAGTAGCTTGACTTCCCGCTTTTTCTCATTCCCCTGGGGAGCCTTTTCAAGACTCTTTCAAACGCTTCTGACATTTCAGATTTAGGCCTGGGCTGGCTAGGACCACTAAAGAATTTTCTTCCACAACTAGCTCGACCAAGGGAAGGAAGGGGAAAGTGGGATGATCCTACGTGAAGAAGGAAGGCTACTCTTCGAGACTGTGTGAGACCGGCTTCTATGAAACTAGCCGCCGCTGCCAATGTCCGACAATATAAGTTAAGTAAAGCATCTAACTTGATGCATCGATCTCATCCTTAGATCAGAGAAAATGATAAAAAGGAGAAAGGCAATCTTCTTCTCATCGAGAAAGAACTATGAATAGACACACTTTTCGAACTCAGCCTATGCATATTACCCTAATAGCCATTCCTGTCCGTTCGCCACATCCAAGGTGAAAGGATTCGAACCCATCTCTCCAAAACAGATGCGCTGACTAGACTGCGCTACATCTCATCTCACCCCCGTCTCGCCTCACTCCGCTCGCCTGTTAGGCCTCAACGATTGAGAGGATAGTCCAACCGGCGACTGAGCTTCTTTTTTTTTTAGATTTCCTTTGCTTTGGTAGTGGGGCAAGCGCAGTCACTCGATTTATAAGAATCTCCCTCTTAAGAAAGCCAGTTCAGTAGAAAAAAAGCCTTTGTTCTTTTATTTGCACATATTACCTAGAGCATAAGCTTATATAAGATCGTTTGAAAGCCATCACCATTGCCACCACCAACTACACAAAGGATTAATCTCCAAATAAGTTCTTTAAGATGCACAAGGTTATATAATATAAGCATAACATAGTTCCCTATATTCATATAAACCACCTGTCAGTTACAATGTAATATAGAAAAGGATATAACTTGATGCAGATACACATGTTTAAAGAACCTAAGATTAGTCCCATACAATTCAGATTCCCACAACACCTTAGCCGCATAGAGTTTATATTACAATAGAGCTTACTAGATTTGCAATTGAAGAAAATAACAACACACTTAGACATGATCATAATAAAACCTTCTTCACCTAGCATATCCAAAAGGATGATAGGACTTCTAACTGAGGGTTTCATTATTTTCATGGCTAGAATGAGCCCCCAACTCACTATGAGCTCACCCGTAAGCCTTACCTCCATGGTGCTACTCATGCTTCCCCTTCTTGTTGCTTCCTCCCATCAGAGTCAATGTGGAGCAAGCGGAATCGCCTTCCTCGACCTTCATTTTGCGCTTCCCGGACTCGGACTTGGAAGCTGTACTCATTTCCAGCTTCTTGAGATCACGTGCCACTGAGGGAGATCCATGAGGGGTGACAAACTGATCCTGCAGAGAGGCTGCAAAGCGATCAGGCCTACTCAGGTTAGGCAGGAAGAACTCCACAGATGGTGGAACATCCACAAGCATGGCATCATAGTCAGCCTGAGTAAACCCAGGATCAGCAAGGCCCACATCACCAGGCCCCTCATCAGCAATGTTCTCATCAACATGGATCTCCTCAATAAACTCGTCTTCATTAAAATCAAGATTGTCTTCATCGTCGACAACCTAAAAGAATAGGACGGGTTGCAATTCCGCTTTAGGGAGAAAGAAATCATCATTTGGAGGTTGTGCACCAAGAAAGGGAGGCATGACAGAGGCCACCACAGGAGGAGAGGAGGGAGCCCCAATCACCCGTCCAGCACCACAGCGGGGGTCATTGTAGAAACATCAACAGATTTCCCAGAGGATTTTGATGAGGAAGAGTCAGATGAAAGGCTTACATTCTTCCCAAAGCACATTAAGAGCTCAGATTTAGAGTGACCAAAAGTGGGAGGAGGCATCACCACAAGCTTTTTAGCCGCCACCTTAACCTACTCCCCATCACCCCCATTCACAGGGCCATCACCATTAGCTTGATCAACCCCCACCGGAGGCTGCACATGAGGGTTAGGAGCAACAACATTGCATAGATTCCGATTAGGACACACATCAAACGAGTGATGAGAAGACCAACAGCTACCACAACCAATAGGAAAATCCTCAAACCAAATTGGAAAGGATTCCATCTCACCAGCCTCGTTTACAACAAACACACTTTTACCTGTCACCATAGTAATATCAATGGAGACACATACTCTAGGGTATTGGAACCTGACACCTTTCGAGTTGAAAGCAACAACACGAATAACCTGACCAAGGCCATTCTCTTCCACAATATCTTTTTATAATTTCATCATGAATATATTTCGAAGGTAATCCAGGGAATCTGATCCAGAGGTCAAGAGTCGTAATCGGCTCTGACCAAGGATCAAATTCAAGTCTCCAAGGGTGAAGAAGGATCAGTTTCCTAGAGACATGGTAGGGACGATTATCCCAGACCAGAGCTCTATCGTTGGCTACATCAAAACGCAACTCAAACCAGTTGTTAGCAACTGGGATGAGTTGGAAGCCACCACTCAAGAACTTCCACACATATTTTATTCTCTTCCTTACCTCCTTAGCTTCCATAGGATCACCTATGATTGTGGAAAATAGGGAGGATTGATTGAGCCCCGATATGTTCTCTTGGACTCTCCCTTGCAAAGCAATGAGCTTTTTCCTATGGATTGTTCTCCTTTTGAACTTCTTTTCCGCCTTGACCTTTCGGTTTTCCTCCTAAGCATCCTTGGACACCTGGGTTTCCTTTGTGAGTTTAGAGCCCTCCGGCTTCCCCTTTCGGGTATTAGTCTTTTAAGGAGCGGGATCTTCCGCCCCTATAGGTCTTCTCCCCTTATCCACTCTCAAAGTTGCCATGACCAAAACACACACACAAAGAGAGAGAGAGAAATAGTTTTAAGTAAAGGATATTGAGATTAGAATAGGAAGAGGTGCGAGGAAACAAGCACCAATTCCCCGGCCTTAAATAGGGAAAATTTGTGAAGAAAGAGGAGAAGAGAGATTAGAGATAGTACAAATCCTTCCAGTGAAGCGAAGCGTGCCCTAACAGATCAAGATCTTGCAGAAACCCACTCCGGCAAATACAAACGAGCAGGTATAAGGGGCAATTAAAATCGCCCAAAACACAAAACTTTTGAAATCCGTACACACTTGATTTGGCCGGGGGGGGGGGGGGTCGGACGAAAAGACCAAACTCGAGCGATCATCCCCCCACTGAACACCCATATCGCACCAACGATGAACAAGAGTAGTGAGATTAAGCCATCGCTTCACCCTATATGCAATCCCAAAATTAGGGATTTCACCATCTACCAAGGGGATTTTGCCAGCACAGGACCTACGAAGGCATAGGATGATAGAAAATTGGGGGTCTATAGGCCAATCATCAGGATTTAGGAGAAGGATCAAAATCTTGGCGATTATATTTGCAATAAGAGTGTACGGACATGGTTTCTTCATCACAGAGTTGGGGAAACTTGAAGAGACAGCACAGGAAAGGGCAAACAGGGAGATGCATTAAGCGTGTGGGGCGCGTTCTTTTTCACGGGAAGGGTTTTCTCAGTAAATGATATAGGCCTTTTTAAAAATAGATTGCCAATATATATATATACTTATAGATCATTAGTAGTTTAGTTCAGGGATTAAAAAAAAAGCAACAACAAAACAAGCAGCAGTAGCAAATTCACAAGTAGCAGTAGTAAGTTCAAGGACAAATAGCTTTCAAAACAAGTAGCAGTAGTAAAACTAAGTACCACTAGCAGTAGTAGCAAACCAAAGAGAGAGAGAAGTGATTAGGCTCGTTTGGCACCCAAAATCAAGTAGCACTAGCAGCAAAAGAGATGGATAATATGAAACAAGTAAAAATCAGCTACTCTAACTAACCATACATCTGGCCAACAGAAGTCGAAAAGCGCCACTAATCAATTCGCAGCTATTCAAAATTCCAAATCTTCCAAACCACCAGTCAAGACACTGTAGCTGAAAATTCTGAAACCCTATCTTAATTCGGTGTAAAATTATAGCGGATCTGATACAAAAAAACCAAAGATACATAGTTTAAATAAGATCGCTGGCATATACGAGAGAGAGGGAAGGAGAAATACTCGATCGGTAGTATCCTTATTGTGAAATGTCGGCCGGATCAACTCCGAGAGTACTGCTCGCTTCACCATGTCAGAGACACCGACATTGATTGCAAAACGAAGAAGATGCCAACTAATGAAGACGCAAAAATCGAATTGAATCCTCAACCTTCGATTGTCACCGCGTGTCGACGATCTCCCTTTGATTCCTTCTCGGTGGAGCCTCCTTAAGCAATGGCAACATGGATAGATGGTGATGCAACTCTGACATCAATCGGCGCTCAACTTTTCCTATGGCTCCCTCACTTTTTGCCGATTGCAATCCGTGACAAGATCTCTCCCAATCGGTGCTTCGCTACCTCGATCGGCGATGAATGACATCGGCAAAACACACTTCTAGATATATCGATCTGGTATTGCTTTACCGTTACCAATGTTGGAAGAGGAGAGAGGAAAATTACACAGTGGCGAAGGGCGGTAGCTACAGAGGTGGCGGGCTGCCAAGGGCATCGGTTCAAAAGTTCCCACCGATCTCAGGTAAGTTGAGGCAGGCGGATGGTCGCAGAAGAACAGATTTTTTTTTTTTTTTTTTTTTTTTGATGAACAAACTACTTTTATTGAGTTAACGAAAGGTCCTCGAGAACAACTTCGAACAAATTAGCAGGTAAATTGTCTTCCGAAAAACAAAAGAAACAACTTTGGGGACGCATTTGCGCCAAAAGGTGGGCAGCTTGGTTGCCTTTCCTGCGCACAAAGCTCCATCTGCATTCCCGGAAACCTCTGGACAGATTTTGCAATTCTTTTAGAAGCGTCCCGGCAACACCCATAGGCCACGTCTTCTTCTCCATGCATCGAACCAACTGCTCACAATCGGTTTCAATAATCACCGAACTAGCCTCCCTTTCGACTGCTAATCTCACAGCCCATATCGCCGCTTCAATCTCAGCAACAAAAGGTTCCGACCCCCGCTGGATCAACCCCGCAGCCGCCCAGATGAGAGCGCCGTTTGAGTCTCTGGCAATAGTGCCGAAGCCACACCCTCTATCTTCCGATGCCGAAGCATCGCAGTTCACCTTGATAAAACCTTGGTCCGGTAACCCCCACCTGGCATTCTCCCTAGGTCTTGCATCAGTCCTGTCTGCCGAACTGAACTCCCCTCCCATCGCTTGCACGTCCCCTTTTTGCTCCCGTGTACTCATCTCCCAAGCTTCGTCGAACACCCATCTCGGTTGGACATCTACCCCCTCGAACAACCTCTTGTTTCTTCCATGCCAAATTCCTGCCAGTAGGTGAGCCCACAACCTCTTTTGATGGTCGTCCTTTAGTGCCGTCACAATCTCAACCCACTGCAGCAGGTCCACTGCCCCCTTCCGAGTAGATTTTAGTTCGGGTGTCATTTTCCAAACTTTTCGAGCCCAGCCACAATCCGCCAACACATGCATTATCGATTCAGTTCTCCCACATTCCTCGCAGAGAGGGCTGTCGACGGCTTTCCTCCTCCATAGCGCTTCCTTGCATGGGATTATCCCCCGTCCGGCTCGCTAGAGAAAGCTCCGCACGCGCGGCACTATGTCCAACTTCCATATCTTTTTCCATACGCTCTCCACCTTGCTCATTGATGACGATTCAGCCCCACCCCCCTCAGCAGTAGCAATCTTTTCCATCGTGAGGTTGTACGCAGATCTGACACTAAACCTCTTATCCTGCGTGAAGGCCCATATCAACATATCCTCCACCGATGGATCGATCAAATGAATGCGTAGGATAAGGTCGGCATCCATAGGGAGAAACGAAGATCGGACCGCCTCCTCTTCCCAACAGCCTCTTTCCCAATTAATAAACTCAAGGACTCGGGTGGACGGATCGCTATGTTGTGGGTTGCCAATGACCTTGAACGTCGATGGTCTAGGGATCCATCTATCCTTCCATGCCAGCAAGTTTGCACCGTTTCCAACCATCCATACTGAACCCGCCTCCAGAATCTCCCTAGCGCGTAATATGCTCCTCCAAGAGTAGCTCGGTGCATACCCAATGTTTGCCTCAAAGAAAGAAGATCGCGGAAAATACCTGGCCTTGAGAAGCTTTGAAAGCAGAGCATCCGGTTCCTGAACTATCCTCCATCCCTGCTTTGCCAAGAGCGCCAAGTTGAATGCTTCCAAATCTCTGAATCCCAAGCCCCCCTTATCCTTTGGTTGGCACATTCGCTTCCAAGAGAGCCAATGCATCTTTCTCTTATCCCTGCCATCCCCCCAATAGAAGTTGCACATCATCTGTTCGATTTCTCTACATAGATACTCCGGCATGAGGAAGCAGGACATCGTATACATGGGGATTGCTTGGATCACAGCTTTAATCAGCACCTCCTTCCCAGCTCGAGAAAGAGTCTTTTCCTTCCACCCTTTGAGTTTTTTCATTACCCTCTCTCTGACACTATTGAAGATAACTTTCTTTGAACGCCCCACCATTGTCGGCAACCCTAGGTACTTCTCATGCTTTTCCACCTCTGCCACTCCTAGAATATTCTGAATGACATCCCTCTGGTCCCCACCCACATTCTTACTGAAGGACAGTTCGGACTTCGCAAAGTTGACTTGTTGACCTGACGCTTCTCCATAAAGACGGAGGATACGAATCACTTCATCGCTCTGTTGACAAGTAGCTTTTGCGAATAATATACTGTCGTCTGCAAAGAATAGATGTGACACCGTTGGGGCCGTCCGTGCAATCCTAATGCCTCCCCACCTTCCCTCTCGCTCACTCAACCTGATCAGACTTGAGAAAGCCTCCGCACACATGAGAAACAAATAAGGGGAAAGAGGATCACCTTGGCGTAGCCCTCTCCCTGGAATAAACACTGGGGTCGGTGACCCCCCCACCAAGGCCGAGAAAGACACAGTTCTCACACACCTCATCACCAGCTCGATCCAGTTCCTATGGAAACCCATCTTGCTCATGCAGTGCTCCAAGAAATCCCACTCGACCCTGTCGTAGGCCTTTGCCATATCTAACTTGAGCGCCATGTAACCTTTTTTACCCCCCCTCCTCTGCTTCATATAGTGGAAAATTTCAAAAGCTGATAGCACGTTATCCGTGATCAATCTCCCCGGGACAAAAGCACTCTGATTAGGCGCAATAAGCTTGCTGAGACAACTTTTCAAACGGTTAGTAAGCACCTTCGAGATGATCTTATACAATACATTGCATAGGCTAATCGGTCGTAGATCCTTCATACGGAAAGGAGAAGGAATCTTTGGGATTAGCGCTATGTACGTATGGTTAAGGTCATCCGGGAAAGGAGCACCATTTAATATATTAAGCACAAACTTTGTGACCTCTGCCCCCACAATATGCCAGTACCGTTGATAAAACAATGCTGGCATACCATCGGGGCCGGGAGATTTTGTGGGATGCATTGAGAAAAGGGCAGATTTTACCTCCTCCTCAGTGAACGGACGAAGGAGCTCCTGATTATCCTCTTCCGATAACTTGGAGTCGATCCCCTGTGTTGCTAAGGCCGCAGAGTTTACCAGGTTTGTGCTAAACAGATTCTCAAAATATCCCACAGCCACCTTCGCCATCCCCTCCCTGCTCCGCCACTCCATACCTTCCTCGTCCACTAGTCTACTCAGCGCATTTCTCCTTCCCCTACCGTTTGCCTTTTGATGGAAGTACTTCGAGTTTCGATCACCCCATTTAAGCTCATTCGCCTTTGCCCGCTGGAACCAAAGGATCTCTTCCTCTTCCATGAGCTTCTCTTATTGTCTTTCTAATTCTCTTCTTCTCGCCACTAGACTGCCCGACATCCCCTTTTTCTGGATCTCCCTTAGTTCCTCCCGCACTTTCCCCAACTTCTTAAGAATGTTCCCAAAAGTCACCTTATTCTACTCCTTTAAGTCCTCCAGGCACCTATTGAGCTTTCCAGACATCCCCTCAACGGCATTCCTCGAGCCCGGATTGTTCCATCCGTTTCTCACCACTTCAGTGCTGCCTTCATGTGTTGCCCAAAGGGCCTCAAACCGCGTTGGCCGCTCTCCTCTCCTCACCTCGCCCCACTCCCTCTCCACTTGCAGCGGATAGATCATGACAGGGAGGTGATCAGATCCCTGCCGTTGCAGGTGGACCGCACTAGTGCTCGGAAATCTCTCAAGAAGCTTTTCATTACAAAACACGTAATCCAGACGCTCCTGTATAAACTCACTACCGCCCCGCCCATTATCCCAAGTGAACCTAGTTCCAGCAAAAGGCGTATCCCGCAGCTCACATCCCTCCAGAGCTTCTCTGAAGGCTCGGATGGCTTCGATCCTAGGGGCATGCCCCCCCTCCTTATCACGTCCGCTAATAACTTGATTGAAATCACCGAAACACAACCACCCCTCATGTGGCTCTCTCGCAAGCCTTTGCATAAGTGCCCACGTGTGATGTTTCTCCTCCCTCCTCGGCCACCCATAAATCCCCGTAACTCTCCAAGCCCCACCCTCATCCTCCTCCACCGTAGCATCAATATGATGAGAAGTGAAAGTCTGAACACTCAGCTTCAAATCCTCATCCCAAAGTAAGCACAAACCCCTTGACCTTCCCACACTCTCCACTGTGAAGCAGTTCTTGAAACCCAATTTTACGCGTATTTCCTCCATCCTTCTCTTATCACATCGTGTCTCCATTAGAAACACGATTCTAGGGCCCTCCCTCCTCACCAGGTTAGTGAGTCTCACAACTGCACGGGCCTTCCCCAATCCCCGACAATTGTAACTCAGGAGACTCATTGGTCCCGGCAGGAGAGGTCCTCAACCCCTCCCGCCGATCTCACTGGATGATCTCCTTCCACCTTTCTGCGCTTCTCCTGCTCCTCCTCTTCCATGATCTCTACAATCTCCCTTTCCATAACTTTTCTTTACCCTTTTTGAGTTTCCACTTCATCCACTTTTGGGCCCACTCTAGCCATCCTTTTCCACTTCTTTCTCCCCTCCTTACCCAAATCCATCTTTTCCTCTTTCTCTGCAGCTCTAGCCTCCCCTACCAAAGCTCCTGTACCCCCTTGTCCTATTCCAATGTTACTTTCCCCAACCTTATTTTTAATCAAAACACTTTTACCTTTTTGGCCTCCCTCTCCCCCTTTGTCTTTTAGGGACAGGAGCTCCTCATTCTCATTTGTCCCTAATTGTAACAGCTGATTCATTCCCTCCATTATTTCATTTCCTGTCTCCCCTAACTCCCCCACCTCTCTCCCGCCCTCTAGACCTTGTGCATCATTCTTTTCCATTTCCTCCTCTCCATCCAACACAGCAGCTAAATACTTTCTTGCCTCCCTACCCTTGTTTTTCTCTCTCTCCCCTCCCTCTCCTACCTTATCCTCAACATTCTTTCCCCCAACTCCCTCATGATTTTTCTTCTCTCCTCCCAGCCAGTCCACTCCCTTTCTCGTTGGTGATGCCCGCAACCACTCCCCGTACTCATGATTTTCCATGTTCGTCTCCGCTTCACAGTCCATCTCGACATGATCAAGCCTTCCACACATGTAGCAGAAATTTGGGAGGCGTTCATATTTGATGTCTACCCACATTCGCTTCCCATCCGCCTGGATTATCACACCTCTTCTCAGAGGTTTCCGAACATCGATGGAGACCCTAATTCTCACAAACTTTGGGCAAGCACGCAGTTCCCCTTCATCTATCTCTAGAACCTCCCCCACAGCCCCTCCTATGGCCTTCTCTGTCTCCGACGTCATCAACTGTAACGGGAGATCGTACACCCTAATCCAGAATGATGCGACATCAAAAGTTATCTTGGATGGCTGCTCCATCCCTGGCTCCTTCATCACAATCAGCGTTTTGTCAAAAGCCCATGGACCACCTCTGACAACCCTCTCCTTATCAGCCTCATTAGCAAACTTGAAAAGAAACAAATTCTTCCGTAACTCTCTAAATTCAAACCCATTTTTAAGCCTCCACGCTCCTTTCATTGTGGCTTGTAGAGCGTAAGTATTGAACGGCCTGCTGGACAACATTGAACCCACCAAAGTAATCGTCCCCTTTCTCCCTATTGGTTGCTGAATCGACGTCGGTATCGGAACGACCGCCTCCTCATCTTGTGTTAACACCAATTCCCCCCTATCCATTTCCTTTCTCGCCATACTCGCCGATCCCTCAAGAACAAAACAAAACCAGCAAACTAACCCTAAACCTGTCAACACGCAAACAAGCACAAACCTGGTAGAAGAACTCGCGCAGCCTTAACGTCCCAGAGAAACCACCCGCACGCACTCGGCGAGGACAACCTAGGCTCCCACAGCCGTACGCCGGAGAGAAGAGAAGCAATCGGGTGAAAGTCAGAAGACTTCGCCGTCAAATCGCTTCATAGTTCGCCCTAGGGTTTGTTATGTGTGCTTCTTATTCTTTAGTTGTTAGGTGTGTTTGAACATCGCAGAAGAACAGATGAAGAAGAAGGACAGGGAAGAAGGAATTTTATTAATACAAGGGTAAATGTTGTATTAGTAAAATATTTTGGACATTTAGCAAATTAGGGATATGAAACTGGACATTTTACCAAAAATTATATATATATATATTTATATATATAATTTATTTTTTTTTAAAAATGTTATAAATTAAGATTTTATTTGTGGTTAAATAAAATGACTTCCTTTAAAAATAAGAAACATTAAACAAAAAATAAATTATATTATGCTGCATTTTCTCTTTTTTTTTGTTTAATGTTTATTATTTTTGAAGGAAGTCATTTTATTTAACCACAAATACAATCTTAATTTATAACATTTTTTAAAAAATAAATTATATATATGTAGAAAACTTTTGATCTTCATAAAACCTATTAATGAATCAGATTAATGCATTCAGTGGAAGAGATAGAGTTAGTTTTGGTTATATATAATAACTTATTTGAAATTACCATTTAATGATCCCAAATTTAAAGTAAACAAAATAACAATTAATGAGGATTTTATACGTTTAAAAGGAGTGTTGTTATTTGCACCGCTAATTTTTACTATTCCACCGCTAATCACCGTAGCTGGCAACGGTGACTTTAATGACGCTTTACGAAAGCCACCGTCGTACGCTGCGTGGGGTGGACCGTATATGGGTAACTACCGACGTAGATGACGGTGGCTAATTCCGTCGGGGGTAGACGGCGTTAAGGGTATAATACCCACCGTATGCTCTGACGGTGGATCCCAACCCAGCGAGCTACGGTGGAATAGGCGGACCCGAACAGAGATTATCAAAAATGTATGCGTGAGGCGACGGATCGGCCCGGACCGGCCCGAACCGATCTGTGATGATAACCTGACCCGAACTGAGATTATGAAAAATTCAAAAAAATGTCCAATGTAATTATTTTTCGGACCGGATAACCCGAAATGAATTGTTTTCGGGACCGGATAACCTCATTTTTTTGTAGCTCTTTTACTCCCCCAATAGAACTTGAAATTACCAATAAACATCAACAATTTCAATAATAGCGTACATTGATAGGGTGGGTCGGTGTGGACAAGCGAGCATATGTAAGTATATGAAAAGGGATATGGATAAAACCAAGTTTTGAAGAATGTCATAAAAAACAAACGTAGTTACGACAATAAGATACATTGAACAATATTTGTCAAGAAATGAAAGAAAGAAAGACGGAGGATGCAAGTCCGGGAAACATGAAAATGCTAATATCGCAGTTGACGACCACCATCTCGCCGGCAATAGGCTCTGTATCGTGCAATCTTGGCTGCGAACTGCTCGTCCCACCCATTGACTGAGGGATGGTGGTGCTGTGTCCATGTAGAGTACACAGGAGGCAAAAGGGACCCATGATGTAACCAAATCTGCGTAAAACGTATGAAAAAAGAAGAAATGAGAAGGGAAAAAACACAATGTGATGAATGAAATCCATGTGACATTCGAAACATACCGGTACGAAGTGGTTGCTGTTGCCGACTAAAGCTATCCCATCTAACTCGTCGTACGATGACATGGACGTGCCTCTAGTGGCGTAAAGAGGGAGGCACAACATCGGCATCATGTGTGACAGTATCACCAACGGACGTTGGTGTAGCGTGGTAAAAACTTCGCCCATTATCGGAATCTCCATCCAATACGTAGCATCATGACACGCACCAAAGTAATTGACCCTCATGAGGAGCTCATCCAAGGCAGGGTAGTAATGGTAACGATCTGCATGTAACTGTAACTCAAGGGCCAAATCCCGTCGAACTTGTGGCCATGCATCTTCACCCAAGTTCAGGAGACAAGCGAACGATCTATAACCACAATGACCATCACCTGCAACATTCATTACGGCTCGAATGAAAGTAATCATGAAGTCGTCGATGTTGCCTGTTCCCCAATCGAAACGAAGGTGAGGGAGATTCTGAGGTGGTGCTGCTGGGATGTCTCCTCTAGACTCGGCCGTTGATCTTCCTCTGCCTCATCCCTGGGAAGGACTGCGACCATTACCCCTTCCTCGTCCTCTTCCACGGACAGTAGGAGTGTTGTCGCCGTGAAGTGGATTGGACCCCGTGCCCTATTCATTTTGCCCAATTGTTTCACCGTCTGTGGATGAAGATCGTCCCCGTCCATGACTTTATCCCATCACAGATCCACTGTTGCCCTCCCTAGTGGCTGTACGCTGGGCCCGATCACGCTCCCGTTCCCACGGTAGAGGGTTCGTTCGACAAGGATTGCGAGTCCGCGGCCTCCCGATCGGTCTACGGTCCTCGGGGTCAGGCGGAGTCAATGGTGTGTGGGAAGGACGATCGCCATCGTTGAATGCTGAGGCGATCCTCCAACGAGTATCATCGTCCATGGCTCCACTCTGGAACAATGTGATTAAGCGCGAGATGTCTACATCAGCTCTCGTGAGTGGCGTGTTATCATCTGCATGGGCAACATAGGGGCAATCATAATCCAATTGCTTCCAAAAGATGTGAATCTGGGACGGCCTTATCAGTATCTGCGCATCCCGAGCAGCTTGCATCTCATGTGTGCAGGGCAGACCAAAGACGGTCCTCCAGTAACTATCTCGACATGGCTGTACTGACGGATCTGTTTCCATCTTCGTGTATATTTCGAACAACAGGTTGAAACATTCCTTCGACACAATATGTCGAATCCGATCGAACAACCAGAGGCCGTGTGAGTCTGTCGGCCAGGTGTTGTAAGCTCGCCCCATCGTGTTCTTCACTTCAGCGATTTGGTCCTCCATCATTAGATCAATCGCTTTGATGACGTTGGTGAAGTCACTGATTGCAGAGTGGAGGGTGCTCTTTAGCACTGCATGGGCGGACTCCGCTCTGTAAAGAAAGACATCGGTCGTGTGTGCTGATATGTGAATAATTGATGGTGCAAATGGAATGAGGATAGAGAAGAATGATATACATGTTCGTCGTTGTCGTACCAAAATGCTCTATAGTATCTGTCCATGTGCGAACAATGTTCTGCGAGTAATCGCGCAACCACGTCGCCTCCAAATACGGCATCAACCCCTCAATGTGGCCCCACTCTGCATGCATACCCCTCCTTCGGGCGTCGAACGTGTCAGTGGATCTGGATTCAAAGAGGCCATAACACGCGCTCTTAAAACGACCCGCGACGTCAAGATTCTTCAACTTTTTTAAAGCAGCTTCTTCGCATTTGCAGAGGATGTGTACTTTGCACAACATATGTCGCACATTGGGAAACACCGATGGTAGTGCTGCGATGAGTTCCAGCTCCCGGTCGGTAACAAATACATTAGGCTGAGTGCCCCGCAACAGGTATTGGAGCTGTTGTAACGCCTAAATGTACCTATTCGCGTTCTCATGCGACATGAAGCAGATGGCAATGACGAAGTTCTTCCCTGTGCAAGTGAAGCCAATGAACTCACACAATGGGATCCCGTACCTACACGATCACATATGTTAGTTGTTGCCCCTCCTTTTTTTTTTAGAAAAGGATTTGTTAGAAATAGAAACGTACGCATTCGTCCTGTATGTGCTGTCGACGACGATGACGTATGGGAAGATGTGCAGTAGGTGCCGAGATTGTGAATGAGCGAAGAAAAGATCTTGAAGCTTGTTCGCATCATCAGGGGCTCTCCTTGTAGCGTAGAAGTACTTTCTCTCTCGCAATATGTGGAGAGCTTCTTGAGTGACTGTTCGGTCGCCCCTAGCTTCAGCTTTGAATTTTGCCCTAGCATTGTACACTTGTCGTCGTGATGTTACGAACAACTGCTTCCGTTTTGTAGCTGTCTTTTGTAATGTTACTAATATCGGCTTTGGTGGTGTACCGGCTACGGTGAGGACTAATGTTATCTCCAACTGTTCTTTATCCATTCGACCGAGGTATGGGTGTCCGGCCAACGTAGCTGGGAGGTCATGGTTGTGCCTTCCATGAACTACGTCTAATCCCCACTTGCCCTGCTTGAACTCTACCCCCGACAAGGCAAAAGGACATTGCTCCAGCTTCGAAATGCCCCTACGAGTGGTACGATCGGGCTCATCACTGGCAACTCTTAGCCTCTTGCGTGGAATGTACTCACCGTACTTCTCACACGCGAGCAATACACTTCCACGTCTTGTACGAGTGCTTGACCATGACCGCTTTATGGTGAGAACCATATTTAGCGGTAGGGAAACGCCACGACAATGCTGTATCAAGTCCTCGCAATTTGACCACGTTTGTGTTGTGGTGAACTCCGCTGTGTAGTCGTGGAATACCCTACGAGTGGTATCCATTTCGTTACACGGATCCGACATCGGGGCCGCTTGCTCTTCTAATGGATACTGTGTGGCGGTAAATACAGTTATTCATATATTCACTATATTCACTATATTTACATCAAAATCCTATATGGAAATAGATTACGTCCTATATTCTCTATATTCACTATATTCACTATATTTACATCCTATATTCACTATATTCACTATATTCGCTATATTTTCATCAAAATCCTATATTCTCTATATTCACTATATTTTTTTCAAAATCCTATATGAAAATAGAGTACAATCTATATGAAAATAAAGTACGTACCGGTTCAAGTGTAGATGGACTTTCTTCTGCCATTGTAGCAACTGTTGGTGGCGACGCGACGATAAGTGAAGCTACTTTTGGATACCGATTATCCGTGCGATGTTCGTTCTTTTAGAGATTGGTTTCCACCGTAACTGACCGTTGCGTCCTAGTCATACGCTCCTCCGACCGCTTTTCAATGCGCGGATCTGTACCGTCACTTAATACGGTGGACACCGTCACTCCCAACGGTGTGCCCTACCGTGGGAACATACGGTGGACACCATATGTTCCTACGGTGGCTACCGTATGTACCGACGGTGTTGATCGTTGAACATAACGGTGGTCACCGCATCTTTATACGGTGAATAGAAATACTGCTATAAAAAGGGGGGGAGGAAGGAGCGAAGGAAAGCCGCACACTAGGAAGATGTCAGACGATAGTAGTAACAACTCTAGCAACGATGAAATACGCCGTGGGACACTTGAAGAATTTGAAGCAGTGATGTACAGTGGGAGCCCACGTTCGAAGACGGTGGAGTCGATGATAAAGATGCTACGCGAGGAGAATCGTTCGTTGCTCGTTGAAAACCAGAAACAATGGTCGTATCGATATATTGGAGATGCGTGTTGCCGCGTTGGAAGATAAGAATAAGAAATTAACCGTTCAGTTGTCAAAGTAAAGCTTAATTGTTATGACTGTCGTTGTTGTTTAAGCAGTATTCGTATGTACTTTGTTTAGAAAATGTAGTATGCAAGTTCATTATCTATATATGTGGTTCAAGTATTTCTACATTCAATATAACGACATTTATGAAAAAAAAATATATATCTATATAAACTGACAATGAAAAGCAGTCACCAAACAACGAAATAAAATGTTCATACAACCAAACATAACCAACATAAAACGAAATAAAAAAGGTCCAACAATGTATCACTGGGGACGATCTACCCAATAACGCTGGTAGATGCATCGAATGTGATGGGCCGTGAGAGGTACGCCCTGTGACAGTAGCCGATTGATCTCCTCACCGGCCGCGTGGTAGCGAATCTCCTCTAGTGTCGGCGTCGCGACATCAGATGGCGGTGGGGGCACTCCGACAGTGGGGGGCGGTGGTGGAGGCGGGATGATGGGCTCGAATTGCTCAGTGTCGGGGAGAAGGTAAGGGTGATTGATCTCGTGAAACCACTGCAGATAACCATCGACAACACCGTAGGGGTACTCACTGCTAGTACGCGGGAGCTCCGACATGTCGTATAAGTGATGAAATCTGTTCGCCTAATGGTTGTCTTGCTGCGCGAAGGTCGCCTCCTTCTTGCCCTTGAGTGACTTCTGTCTGTGTACACTCGTGGGTCTAATCGAGCTAGAGGGAATATGCTGTATACAGCCGAACTGACGCGTCACTCGGTCTGACATATACGACTCTTCCTCGAACAACCAACGGATGGTGCCCCTGTACCGTGAAAAACGGAGTTGGTTTTCGAAGTCTAAATTCCTACCAAAGGGCATGAACTCAACCTGTAAATATAAGACAGTGGTTGTTAGTTTGTAAATGTAAATTTAAAAGTATACATAGAAAATGTCGAGATCGAACGTATAGGTTGGACATACCTCATCGACAGTCATCTCGTCTAACCTACGACGCAGCTCCTGCAACCACAACACTTGGGGCCCTCCATCTCTGTTGGACGTCCACGGTGTCGCCAACTCCAAATATCGCATGCCGTGACATGGATCCCGCGCAAGTCTCCAGCTCAGCGTCATGTGGCCTCTAAACAACGGAAAATACAGCCATATCTGTACCTACAATGACATTGACCATCAGACAATTACTCCATATAACATGAAATATCTACATGTACTATTTGACCACGGTCGATAAAGTACCTGCATGAGCAACGTACAACCGTCCATGTCCTTCGCTAGCTGTCTCGTGGCCTCGCCCAATCCCCAGTATAAGCAGGAGAGGATACCTGCCGCCAGAGATAACTGCGGAATCCGGTGGGCCTGTGTGAACCGAAGTAGCACTTCCGGTCGCACTCTGTTGTTCGACTTCTCAATGAACAGCGTCGCCGATGTAAGAATCCCCATAACTATGACAGCAATCCGCTCCTCATCATGCTCATGGGGGGCACCCTCCCGAACCCTCTGACGCATAGGCTCTATTACCTTCAGGAGTGCGTTAACACTCGGACCTCCGTGGCCGTCGAAATTCTTCTGCTGCAGCGGCGTAAACCCATACATCTGTCCGACTACAGTCTTCTCGACCTCGTCCACCTCAAAAAACGAGCACTCATCCCCATCCATCGCGAAACCCATAATGAACATCACATCATCCAATGTGATCGTAATCTCACCCCAAGCAAAGTGGAAAGTGTTAGTCTCAGGGTGCCAGTACTCAATAAAAGCACTGATGAGACTATGGTCCACGCACTCCCACGAGAAGTCCCGCAACTGCCATAACCCACTGTCTCGAATAGCAGTGAACCACGTATCCTCCCCATCCTCCTCCACTAAGGCCTCAACACGTACTATCATCTGACCCCTACGGTGCACATGCAACACCCTCACGAAGGCGGCTTCATCATGTCTCCAAATAGCCCCAGCAATGTGCGCCCCGTAATCATGCAGCAACGATAGCCGGCCCGGACCTCCTCCATATGATGGGCCAGCTGACCTTGACCCGCTCGGCTCACCCCGCTGCCGGGCACTCTCTCCTTGCCGTGATCCGCTCGCCTCGAATCTCTGCTCTGCGTCTACGTGCACATCATCACACTGCTCCTCACCCCTCTGCTCCTGTCCAACGTCCACCTCATGCTCAGGGTCATACATGTCACGCTCGCCGACTCCAATGCCCCCCAAATCTGCGACTGTGACAGGTTGAGACTCAAACGGTACACATGGCTGTGTAGTCTCGCTCGGTGTTAACCCCACGAAATCAATGTCGTCGAGGTTGATATCCGTCACAAACATCGGCATGCCAGCACCCTCCGCATCATGAGTAGCAGTGCCCGCCCCCCCAAGCCCTCTATCTTCAACGAACGGTGCAGTGTCGTCGTACGAGTTCAGCTGCTCGCTCTGAAATGCAGTGCCAAAATAATCCACGTAGGCCGTGTGCTGGGTCGTCGGCTGGTCACCCGCCTGAACTGCAGATACATTCTCACCCGCCTACAATATGACCTCCTCGGGTGTCCACATCAACTCCTTCTCTAATGCCGCTAAACGACTCTGGGTCGAATCCTCTGTAATCGCTTCGTCCCGATGGGGACGTTCGTCAACCACGTCGTCAACGGCCTCTAATGCCGCCAACCGAATCTGGGTCGATGCCTTTGTCATCGCATTGTCCACATGGGGACGTACGTCAACTACGTCGGCAACTGCGTGCCTAGAGCTCCCCCCCCGTCTACTACCATAGCATCTAAACGCTCATCTACACCCTGTATACGCAAAGGAATAGACTCAATCTGTACACGTGACTCGCACAACGCCTATCTTTCCTTAACAACAGCGCTACGGGCGGTCCGCAACACCACCCTATACTTTAATCCACGCGATAATGTCTTTATATGACGTGGGAAGAATTGAATTGAAATATATAATAAAATATAAAGAATACAACTCTTAGCCTCTTCAAATAAATTCAAGACTCCTCGCTATAGTAGTAGGGAATCAGGTTCGATCCACGAGGAAGCGAGTCAGCGGGATCCTAGTAGAATTGAAGACACGTCCTAAATGTTTGACCAGAAGCCTCAATCTCGAGCTTAGACCTCGATGTCGACCTTGGCTGTCGATGCTTTCTGCAACAGAAGACCTGAAGAGACAAAAGATATAGTCGATATCGACTAGAAAGGGTCGATATCGATGTTAGTCCACGAAATCGACTGGCTCAGAAGTCTGCCAGTCTATACAGAAGGGTCGATTTCGAGGTCTGGGGTCGATATCGATGTTTGCAGCAGTGACCCAGGAGTCTCGAGATCGACTCAGAAATTTGTCAATCTATCAGCGTGGTTGATATCGATGTTCAGGGTCGATATCGATGTCTTCCTGCAGTGGGTTAGTTTTTCGGCGGCAAAGAAAGGCCGAAGATTTAAGAATGGGAAGGAAGCAATGAACAGAATTAAACAAAGGTGTTGGGTTTTTCGATGACTCAACGAACGACGGGCAAATTTGAATGTAAACTTAAGAAAGGAAAAATGTTCCAAAGCCAAGGATTACCGCGACGACAACCATGATAGAATAAGTAAGGATCAACTAAAGATGCATGCTTTTATCATAAAGGAAAAGGTTTTCACCTAAACCGACAAATAGGAAAAGAGATCTTGCAATTACTTAACCTAATTTGTGTCTACCTTTGACATAATTGAGTTTATAATCTTTCGAATAGAAACCCTAATTACTACCCAAGTTTTACAACATGAGTTCCTTAAATTCGCATTTAAAGATGAAGCACATGGTAGAGCGAGATAAAAGATACATTCTTTAGCGACTTACTAACCTTACCACCATGGCTATCGTCGGGCTCACCCCGACCCTAGAAGAAAGGGCGACTACTCGCTCATGTTGATAGTAGACATGTCTTGAATTGAAATAACTTGCATAAATGGAAAATTTCGAATATTTACAATCTCAACGCCAACTATCGTAAGCGCTTGAAACTTTAAAGCTAAAAAACTCTAACTATCTATTGCCTATTGCTATTGTCTTTCTTGCTTGGATGATCTAACAAACCAGCCCCTAGGGCTTTATTTATAGGTTACTAATCCTCGCTATCCAAGGATTGTAACTTCTATCTAAACTATGAAGTATATCCGAACAATTAGGATAGATCTTTTATTTTGATAAAACTTTAAAGGAAAAGATAAATTCATCTACTAACTATCTAGAAGAACAAGATAATTCGTGGCCTTGATGATAGAATTCATAATCCGAGTCTCGAAATCGGATTTATATTCTGTCGAGGTAAGGTCGATATCGACACCAGAGGTCGATATCGATGTCTGTGTTTCTACTCGACTTGTCCAGCTCCAGTCGTTGTCTATATTGAGGTCGATATCGATGACGTATGTCGATATCGATGTCTTCTTGGTTGGTCTGTGTGGTCTATCTCGACACTCAGAAGGTGTGTCGACAACTATGGTCGATATCGACACCAGAGGTCGATATCGACCTCTGCTCAGCTTCACTTGACTTCTTCGTTTTGACTCCGATTTCATCGAATTCCTGCATGGTTAGCTCAAAACTTGTGCAGACTCTATTTCTTGTACTTTAGCCCATTCTTACACAAGTTTATATTCTTTTGAACCTTTTCTTTGGAAATCGAATGAAATATGAAGTCAAAAGATGCAATAAAAAGAGATACAAATATGTACATCAAAACACCCCATACTTAGACTTGCTTGTCCTCAAGCAATAACCAAGCAATAACCAATACCTACAACACACCCTTCAAGTCTTCGCCCTTGTCAAAAGCAACATCATAAGCGGTAGCAAAGCAAAGCAAGTGAATTTAACGTCATAGCACATATTTAGGCGATCCATAGGCATATGCAATTTTGATCCAACCTCACAGGGATAATGTGTTTGCACTCAACTCTCATGTGTTTAGGCTATGAAGATCAGCTCTCAACTCATTTCCATATACAATCTCATAAACATTGCAATTTATAAAAATCCACTTCGCAACCAATTATGAAAATGCAATAAGAACTATCAGGAGGACTTTCGCTCAATGGAAGACTTCAAAGAAGACTCCATTCGGCGGGGTTGTAATGGGGCTTGGTAAGGAATTAAGGGTATGGAATTCTTTGGCTATGTGGTGCTTTTATAATTCGGGAATCAAGACTCCTAAATCTCAACACTTGCAATATCCAAACCATAACTCTTCAATGCTGCACTTTCCAAGCTCAATCTCCAATAATGCTCTTTCCCCACTCATCTTTATATAATATGCTCTAAAGAGGCACTAAAAGATGTAAACCATACTATCAACCCTTCTTTCAAACTCTAATATACCTCTAAAAAATATAACACTTGTATGAATAAAAGACTTAAGGATTTTGGCTCATGCACTATATATATACATCTCTATTTTTTTTCGATTTTTTTGACGAAAATAATAAATAAATATTAAAAAATATGTGCATTTATATGGTGAGCCAAAAATCCTTTTACAAAATATGACAAGATGAAAATATATACCAACCCATAATTTCCTTACTCAAAACTGGACAATATGCACTTTTCTTTCCACAAGGCATTAGTTCAGCCAATCTAAGTCTCAATTCCCAAATGGGGGTTAGGCTCAATTCGGCTAGTGATAATTTTGTGGAGTTTGCAATTTCAGGCTCAGGCTAATTTTTCGGCTTGAAGCAGGGATAATGCAAGGTAGGTAAAGAGAGGATAAAAATGGCTTAAAAGATGCCTCCATCATTTAATTCTCGTAAACATAAACATATATATGCATTGGCTTTGAATAACTATCACAACATTTAGAGATGCATAGGAAGAGTAAATTCACTCAAGAAAGCGGAGGGATTTTTGTTGTTCTCCCTATAGGCCAAAATTCTCACTAGGACAATTTTTGTTGGATTTGCTTTTTAGCCTAGGATCATATGTGCTCAATTTCATCACAAGTTCACAATCTACATAAAAATTTTAAGGACTTAGGCTAAACCATCCAAATATGCCATAGGGTTTACATGATCAAGTCAGCTATTGAGTTTTCATCATAGGACATCTAAGTAGGATTTAAAAACAAATTTAAAAATAAACATGCATTTTTTTGTATTTTTGACATTTTTATAGACTTAACAAACTAAAAGACTAAGGACTTAAACTTTGAAATGCATAAATGTTTAAATATGATGCAATGCATACAAATAGAGTAGAAAGCAAATAAAATACAAGCCAAGTTCGCCAAGTTTTAATCATTACCACAACCAGATAAAGAAGTTTATAATGTCCAATTTTAATCCCACCCCATACTTAAAGATTACAGTGTCCTCACTATTAGAAAAGCAAAGTAGAGGGAAGGAAACACTCACGCTCACTTACGTAATAAACATCACTGCTCAGGAGGCGGAGGAGGTGGCAAAAGCAAGGGCTAGTAATATGTAGGAGCTGAACCTGAGTAGTAGGTCGGGGTGCCCTGTGGGAATGTCGAAGTACCAGCCTGATGATCGAAAGAATATCCCATGTAGGAGCCCAATCCCTCGAGCATCCTCCCATAGCGGCGCTGCTCCTCGCGGATCTCAGTGATGGATAACTCCAGCCTAGTAAAGCGGGTAGTCATGTCGTCCTGCTAGTCTGTGGAATAGGCGGGCTGGAAGGGAGGAGGAGGTGGAGGCACATAACTGTGGTGGCTGTGGTGGGACCCTTACGGGCCCTCTCCACCTCCAGTTGCATCGTCTCCGGCGTCATCATCATCACTATTAAGGAGGGGTAAGACGAGTTCACAAATTACAAATATAAGTGTATAAATGTAAACCGACTTCTAGCCTATGCAAATAATTACAAGACTTCCTCCCGTTGTAGTGGAAGGGTAGTCAGGATCGATCCACGAGGAGGCGTGTCAGCGGGATCCTAGTAGCTTTGGAAATCTCAAGTCTGCGTCGACCAAAAGCCTCGATTTCGACCTTGTGCCTCGATGTCGACCTCGGGTGTCGATGCTTTCTGCAACAGAAGACCTGCAGAGACAAAAACAAGTGGTCGATATCGACTGGAAGGGGTCGATATCGATGTCAGTCACGAAATCGACTAGCTCAGAAGACTGCCAGTCGATACAGAAGGGTCGATATCGATGCTAGGGGGTCGATATCGATGTTCAGCAACCTCCGCAATGATGATCGTCGTCGACTCAGAAAACTGTCGACGAACTCAGTGGTCGATATCGACGTCTGGGGTCGATATCGATGTCTTCCTACAGTGGGTTAGTTCTTCGTCGGTAAAGAAAGGCCGAAGAATTGAGAATGGAGAGAGAAGCAATGAACAGAAATAAAACAGAGGGTTTTGGGTGTATAAAATATGTAAAAAGAAACTCCTAGGATTAGGGTTTACCACAACGTTAACCAATGCATGCGATAAGATAAATAAGACGGACAATTGCGCTATTTCACCCGAGGCACAAGCTTTTGCCGTACACCAACTCTTAGGATTACTCTTGCAAATAAACCTAATTGTCTCTACCAATTTTATGTTTATAACTCAAGTTGTTAGCTTGAATCCCTTTTCTTTCGATTAGGACTAAACATAGAATCGTAGGAGGAGAGATAGACACAACGATATCGATATCAAATACTTACCTCAAGCGCACATGGCTAACGTCGGGCTCACCCCGACCCTAAGAGCTTTGGGGAACTACTCGCTTCTCATCATGGAACTCATTGTTGATTTAAAAGAAGAAACTTGCATTAAAATAAACTCCGAAGCTTTACAACTCGACGTCAACTTTCGTAAGCGCTTGAAACTTTAAAGCTAAAAAACTCTAACTATCTATTGCCTATTGCTATTGTCTTGCTTCTTGGATGATCTAACAAATCAGCCCCTAGGGTTTTATTTATAGGCTACTAATCCTCGCTATCCGAGGATTGTAACTTCTATCTAAACTATGAACTCTATCCGAACAATTAGGATAGGTCTTTTATTTTGATAAACTTAAAGGTAAAAGATAAATAAAACTTCAGCTTCCCTCTATCTTGAAAGTGTAAGATAATTTCATTCCTCCTTGAAGATATAGTTCCAATCCGCATCTCGAAATCAAATCTATCTTCTGTCGAGATAAGGGGTCGATATCGACACCAGGGGTCGATATCGAGGTCTCTGTTCCTACTCGACTTGTTCAGCTCTGGTCGATGTCTATGTTGAGGTCGATATGGGGGTCGATATCGACATCAGAGGTCGATATCTATGTTGGGGGTCGATTTCTACCTCTGCTCAGCTTCACTTGGCTTCTCCGTTTTGACTCCGATTTTGCTCGAATTCTTGCATGATTAGCTCAAAACTTGTGCAGACCTTATTTCTTGCATTTTAGCCCATTCTTACACAAGTTTATATTCTTTTGAACCTTTTCTTTGGAGATCGAATGAAATATGAAGTCAAACGATGCAATAAAAGGAGATATAAATATGTACATCAATCACCGCCATCCATGCCCCCCTGGTAGGCTGGGGGCTGCTGTGCTCCGTCAAAGTGGGAGTCTGCGTCCCAAGACATGACGTCTATCTCCGGCTCATGGTTGTAGGGTGGGGGCCTCCTGCGAAGGGTAGGATCAGCAGACGGATCTATGTCCGTATGATATGGTTGCCCAATCCAAGACTGGTACCAATCTGGGATATACAGGAGATCCATAAAATCCTGCCGGAGACGCATCCCCGTCTGGGGGTGTCTCCATCCCTGTGGGCCGGTCGCAATGACTCCGCTCTAGCATAATACAAAAGCATCAAGGTACGTGAGCTGGTAAGGAGTGTACCTCTCAGTGTGAACACCTAAACCCTGGGCGAGGATAGCTACCATGCCGTCGTCCATGATATCAGTGGAGACCGTGCGTCTGCGGTCCAGGATATGCTCGAGCCAAGCGTGTAGGTACGGCAGAGGTTCATCCTCAAAGAGCATCCTCCGCAGAGTCTCCGTCTCACGGTGTGTGGGGCGACGGAGCTCTGGTCTAGCCCATAGGGTACTCGCCAGTACTCGCAGTATGACCCTGAATAGTGGACTCACGACCCTGGAGGTGAAGGAGTCTGGGGGAGCGGGATAGGGGATGCCCGATATGTAGCTCCAAATGACGTTGGGGTCCTGGACCCTGAAGGCGGCGGGAGTATGAATGAATCCAAAGATGTTGCTCATCTCCTCGAGCGATAGTCTATGACGCCTGTTGCCGAGCTGGAAGACAACTCGTCGGCTGGTCGTTGTGCGCTCAGGGACCTCTAGTGTAGCCATAAACTCCCCAGTCAGCACGGGGTAGTGCGCCTCCAAAGGCTCGATCAGCCTGTGTAGGGAGACATTCTCGAATGCCTCTTGAACGCCAGTGTGAAATCCCAGCTGGATCATATCGGGGAGATGGTACCATCGAGCCCTGCTGGCTCGACCAATCAGATCCTCGGCTAGGGTGCGCTGCTGATCGTCATCAAGGCGAAGTGTGTCCTGAGGGATGTTCTTAGCTCTCACCATCGTCTGTAGAAGAAATCATTGCCATAGATAATTCCCCTTTGTATAAAATAAGGAGAACCCCATACTTAGGTTTCATATTAGCCTAAAAAATTTTATAATGGTAAATTGGCCAAGCTAAAGTGCTAAACTTGCAAACCAAATTTTAATGACCAAATAAGGATATATTATAAAAAATTGTTAATCATTAAAAAATCGGCATTATCTAATAAGAAGTCAAGAATTACATAAGGTTGGCAGTTTATATAAACATAATTTTCTTGAATTTTTAACACTAAGAAACCTAATAAATTTCAGATTTTTGTCCCACATATATAAAAAAAATCAGATTTTAATCTCCATAAAAAATCATATTTTAATCCCCTAAAAAAATCAGAATTTAATCTCCAAAAAAAAAATCAGAATTTTGGCCCTTGTATAGAAATTCAGATTTTTGCCCAATATGTATATAAAATCAGATCTCAGCCCATCATGTATAAAAAATCAGATATTCAGCCCATAAATAAAAAAACTCAGTTTATCGGCCCATATTTTTATAAAATTCAGAATCTTGCCCCACATGTATAAAAAAATCAGATCTCAGCCCATATATTTATAAAATTCAGATTTTTGGCCCATATATATATATATATATATATATATATATATATATATATATATATATATATATATATATATATACAAAAATCAGATTCTTTGGCCCACAAAACATGTGATTACTCTTTCCCACGCAAATATCGTTCAAACCCTAAACACCCAATATGCAATTTCCTCCCAAAATCAACTAAATAATCATGAAAATCTGTAAAAATAGATGAAGGGTAAGAAATCATACCAGAAGAGTGTCGGAATTAAGGGAGAAAGAGGCAAGAAACCGCAAAAATCACAAAAAAAAACAACTGCAGAACTGTCAGCGATGTCGATATCGGCGTTTATGGTCGAAATCGACCGGATCTGGGCGGCTGTCGTCTTGCTGCTGCTGCTGTGGGATCGTCGGTGGTCCTAAGTGGCTGGATCTGGAAGTTCTTGGCCGGACGGAAGAGTATCTGGGCGAGGAAGGCTCAAAAACGAGAAAGAGAGAGAGAGAGAGCAGGGGCGAGAGAAGAAAGAGAAAACCGAGGGCTGTCAGGGTGTGGTTGCAGCGATGGGGGCCGGATCTGGTGGGGGTGACGAGTTGCAGTGGTGTAGTGATGGAAGATGGAGAGCGACGGGAGAGGTGTGAGAGATGAAGGAGAGAGAAGAAGAGCAAGAAGCAATGGCGGCTGTTTAGGGTATCGAAAGAGGGGGCAACGTCGAAGTCGGGGCATTTAAAGGGGATAAAAAAACCAAAAAAAAAACAGAAAAAGAAAATAAAATCTGACTTGGCACCTACCTCCAGCTGTAGTCGATATCGACCTTAGAGGTCGATATCGACCCCCCCTCTGAATCTATGTAATTCTACTCATCCACACTTCTGTCGGCTTGTCGATATCGACCTCTCCTTTGGACTTGATTTCCTTGTTTTCATTATAAAATAGCCACGAATAATCTCAAAAGTATAAAATAAACTAGAAATAAAGAAGAAAAAGAAGAGGAAAAGAACGGGTTGCCTCCCGGAAGCGCTTGAGTTTAAGTCGCTAGCTCGACACACTTCCCTTTTTGCGCTAGTTCAACGCCAAGGTGGCGCGAATCTCTTCCTCCGGGTCTTCCTTGTCATAATATTTCTTTACCCAGTGGCCATTTACCTTAAAGGTGGATCCATCGTCGCAAAGTAACTCCACCGCTCCATGAGGGAATATTTTATGAACCTTGAAAGGTCCACTCCATCTTGTCCTTAGTTTCCCTGGAAATAAGCGTAGTCTAGAATTAAAAACAAGGACTTTGTCACCTACCTCGTATGTTTGCGGCACCAATTTCCTATCATGCCATTTCTTAGCGCGCTCATTGTAGATTTCGGCATTCTCGTATGCCTTTAGGCGCAACTCCTCCAAGGCTTGTAAGTCAATGAACCTTTTATTCCCAGCTTCGTCGAAATCCATGTTAAGCTCCTTGAGAGCCTACATTGCCTTTTGCTCAAGTTCGAGGGGCAAATGACATGACTTACCATATACCAAGTTATAGGGAGTTGTGCGAAGTGGTGTCTTATAGGCCATTCGGTAGGCCCAGAGCGCATCATCCAGTTTGGATGACCAATCCTTCCTAGAGCGGGAGACCGTCTTCTCCAAGATGGCTTTGATTTGGCAATTTGAGACTTCTACTTGGCCGCTGGTTTGAGGGTGATAGGGCGTTGCCACCCTATGGTTCACCCCATACTTGGCTAAAAGAGCTTCAAAGCCTCTCTCAATGAAATGCGAGCCACCATCTGAAATAAGAACTCTAGGAAAACCAAAGCGAGGAAAGATGTTAGTTTTCATAAACGTAGAGACTAACTTCGCATCGTTGGTCCTAGTTGCCACGGCCTCCACCCATTTAGAGACACATTCCACCGCTACTAGAATGTATTTGTAGGGGCCTGAAGCAGGGAATGGTCCCATGAAGTCAATACCCCATACGTCAAAGAGTTCTACCTCTAGAATGCCTGTGAGCGGTATCTCATTACTCCCTGTGATATTACCTGCACGTTGACACTCATCACAAGAGGTTACATAGTTTTGCACATCCTTGAAAAGGTTAGGCCAATAAAAACCACATTGAAGAATTTTCGCCGCGGTCTTGAATCCTTTAGCATGGCCTCCTGTTGGGAGAGAATGACAATGGTGAATCACGCTCTCTACCTCTTCCTCCAGGATACAACGTCGAAAGATATGGTCTTTCCCTTGCTTGAATAAGTAGGGTTCGTCCCAATAGTATTGTTTGACGTCATGTAAAAACTTCTTCTTTTGTTGCGAAGTTAAGCCTGAAGGAATCTCGCCTCCTGCAATATAGTTAGCAAAATCCGCATACTAAGGTACCTTCGCCCTTCTTACAACAAATAACTCATGAATAGGACTGGAAGGAGGTGTAAAGAAGAAATCCTCACCAGAGTTTACCTCTTTGTCACCTTCGGATTGTTTTGAAGGTGGTCGATATCGATCTGTAGGGGTCGATATCGACTGGACGGTATCGACAGGTTCAGTCGATATGGGTTGCTCGATATGGGTCCTCGATGTCGACGTTTGGAGGTCGATTTCGACCTCTGCAGTTAAAAACCTGTGATCAAAATTGGTCGACATAGATGCAAGTCTTACCTTTGGGGCAGTCGATATCGACTTGTAGGGGTCGATATTGAGTGGATTTTCTGTCCGTTCTACCTCTTGCCACATTAGGTGCTCGTCAGAGCGGGAGTCATTGATTGGCATGTTGTCATGTGACTCATCCAGAAGCCCTTTGGGTAGCCGTGAAAGATGATCGGCTACGGAGTTCTCCGTTCTTTTTTTATCTTTAAGCTCAACGTCGAACTCTTGTAGTAGGAGCACCCATCGTAGGAGCCTAGGTTTAGCATCCTTCTTCACCATCAAGTACCTAAGAGCTGCATGGTCAGTATGAACAATTACCTTAGAACCCACTAGGTATGAGCGGAACTTTTCAAAAGCGAAGACCACCGCCAAGAACTCCTTTTCCGTCGTGGTGTACTTAGTTTGAACGACATCAAGAGTCTTGCTTGCATAGTAGATGGAGTGAAGCTTTTTGTCTCTCCTTTGTCCTAGGACATCACCTACGGCATAATCACTTGCGTCGCACATGATCTCAAAGGGTTGCGACCAATCGGTCGATTGAATGATAGGGGCGGATATAAGGGCTTCCTTCAACCTATTGAAAGCTTTAAGACAATCACTAGAAAACACAAACTTAACATCCTTCATTAGTAGGTTAGTTAAAGGTTTGGAAATCTTAGAAAAATCCTGAATAAACCTCCGATAGAAACCTGCATGACCAAGGAAGCTTCTTATGTCCTTAATTGATGAAGGTGGTGGCAACTTTTCAATAAGCTCTATCTTTGCCTTGTCCACCTCAATTCCCCTTTTCGAGACTTTGTGGCCTAGCACAATCCCTTCCCTTACCATAAAGTGGCACTTTTCCCAATTGAGAACTAAGTTTGTCTCTTCACATAGTGCAAGTACCCTGCGAAGGTTAGCAAGACAACTATCGAAAGTAGTGCCATAAACAGAGAAATCATCCATAAATACCTCGACGATGTCCTCTATCATGTCGGAGAAGATGGCCATCATACATCTTTGAAAGGTAGCAGGGGCATTGCAGAGCCCAAATGGCATTCTCCTATATGCAAAAGTCCCATAGGGACAGGTAAAGGTGGTCTTCTCCTGATCGTCAGGATGAATAGGGACCTGCCAAAAGCAAGAATATCCATCCAGGTAACAAAAATAATCATGTTCGGCGAGTCTCTCCAATACCTGGTTAATGAATGGAAGGGGAAAGTGATCCTTTCTAGTGGCAGTGTTGAGCTTCCTATAATCAATGCACATACGCCAACTAGTTGTGATTCACTTTGGCACAAGCTCCCCTTTCTCATTCTCCTTAACGGTCATTCCACCTTTTTTAGGCACCACATGGACTGGGCTCACGCATTCACTATCGGAGATGGCATAGATGATTCCTGCATCCAGCATGCACATGATCTCCTTCTTCACCACCTCCCTCATGTTGGGGTTGAGCTTCCGTTGGTGTTCTATAGATGCCTTATGATCATCCTCAAGGAGGATTCTATGCATACAAGTAGCGGGTGAAATACCTTTAATGTCCTCAAGAGAATACCCAGTAGCTTTACGATGAGCGCGAAGCACTTCCATAAGCTTATCTACTTCTTGTGTGGTTAGTGAAGCATTGATAATTACAGGAAAGGTAGAATTGGGACCAAGAAACTCATACCTAAGTGTGTCGGGTAAAGGCTTAAGCACCGGAGAGGGGCCTTATGGGATCAGGATTGGCTCTACCTCCTCCGTCTTCATAATCTCACCAAGGTAATCCATCTCAATTCTCTTGATTGAAGTTCCCAAATCAGCTATAGGGGTTGGCGTGGACCAAACATAGAGTGACGCCAACTTTGATTGGGACTCTTCTAAGTATTCCTGTAGAAAAGAAGTCGAGGGCGAATAGGAATAGTCAATATTGACTGAGAGTTCAGCACATACCTCGGCTTCGGAGCTGTTTGACGACAAGTGGTAAGGGTCGATTTCGACCTCTGATGTCGATATCGGCTGGTCGATTTCGACCTCTGCAGTCGACATGGGCTGGTCGATTTTGCCTGTAAGAGAAGAAGAGAGAACTTGACTTACTGAGTGCATCGATGTCGACTGAGGGCACTCGATATCGAGTGATATGGTCGATGTCGACCTATCCTCGTCGATTTCGACCTCTTCTTCGAGCTCCGTAGATAAAGCATCGTCGAATATTTCCTCATCACTCGTGCATGTAGCCAGGAACTCTTCAATGTCCTCGTCGGTAAGCTCCTCTGCAGCTAGGGCTAGGGCCTCCTCAGGAGTTAAGGCCCTTTCAGTCGGTTCTTTGCAATCCATGATGCTAGTGTAGACCAACTTGATTTCCATACCATTAACTTCCTTCATTGTGGGGTTGAAGGAGAATTCAATTACTTCTTTTCCTATAGTAAAGGTTAGTAATCCTCTACGTACATTGATATTGACATCAACAGTAGCTAAGAAAGGCCTACCAAGGATGATAGGTACAATAGGATCTTCGGGCATGTCCAATACAATGAAATCAGTAGGCACAAAGAACTTACCTACCTTTACTGGAACGTCATCAACTATACCTGTGGGTCTGACGAATGAATTATCAGCCATATAAAGTTTCATATCCATAGGTTCAAGTGCTCCGATGTTCACCTTTTGCCAAATAGAGAGAGGCATGAGACTTACACTTGCCCCTAGGTCACATAGGGCTTTGTAGCGATGTTGGCCAAGTCCCACGGTGATTGCAAACATCCTTGGATCACTCCTCTTCTCAGGGAAGTCCATCTTTGAGCACTCCTCTGCGATTTCTGCCATGGACCTCTTCTTGCTAAGGATGTCTTTTAAGAATCGAACATAGGCGGGCATCTTGCTTAGGGCTTCTATAAGAGGAATAGTAATGTTAAGTCCTTGGAGAATCTTTACAAAGTGCCTAAACTTACCTTGAGTGGGGTCCTTCAATGCTTTGGAAGGGAAAGGCAACTTCTTCTTTGGCGGAGAAGCCAAAACGGTGGTCGGAGGGGCCTGTTGAACATCGATGTCGACTGGAATCTAGTCGATATCGACTGGTATGGTCGATGTCGACCTCTGTTGGGGCTCGACAGGTTCTACAATGGTATCGATGTCGACCAGGGGGTCGACATGGGGGTCGATATCGACCTCTGGGTCGACATCGACTGTTTTGTCGATGTCGACTGGGTCTGCTGGTTTCTCCTCCGCTTCCGTTCGTGGCTTATGTACTTTGGTGCCACTCCTTAGTTGCATGGCTGCTATGTGTCCTGACCCGGATTGCCCCTTAGGATTGGTAGTTGGTTGCCCAGGGAATGTTCCGGACGGTCTAGGGATTTGTGCCGCCAATTGACCCAGTTGGGTCTCCACGTTCTTCTTCCAAATATCCATCTCCCCAATCCTTGTGGTAAGGTGATTGAGTTGAGAATGGATAGCATTGTTGGATTGATCATTCTTTGCCTGGTTCCGCCTTATCTCATCCAGCACAAGTTGAAGATCATCCTTCTTTTGGTCTCTCTCCGGGTGCCCAGGAGCTCTATAGAGTGGGGGGTCCCTAGGGTTAACCTAGTTCCTTTGTGGTTGTTGGAACCTTTGGTCTCCCCAATATTGGCGATTGGGACCCCTCATGAAGTTGGCTTCCTCATGAGTCTCCGCTAGTTGCACTTGCTCAGCATGGGGGCACTCAATGGTAGTGTGTCGTTGCGATCCACATTCGATGCAATCCTGGTTTGCCGAAAGGAATCTTACTTGTTTCTGGAGCTTTGTAAGTTGATCTCTGTGAAATTGTTCCTTTACGTCTGGATCGATCACCTTAGAGGGCTCGTATAATGGCATAGATGGGGCAGGCCTCGACGATGATGGTGTGTCGGAAGCCTCAGGAGTCCCATATGTATTGTCAAATTCTACCAACCTCTCTATGGTTTCCCAAGCCTCTTGTGGAGCGAGTTCAAGGTAGCCATAGGAGGTGTAACTGTTGATCCTCTCCTTAGTTGCAGCGTCAAGAGCATTGTATATGATCTCCTGAATTACGTACGGTGGTTGGCCATGCATCGGGCATGATCGTAGTAGGTCCTTAAACCTTTCCCAAACAGTCGCCAGAGCCTCACCAGGCTTTTGTTTGAAAGCCGTGATTTTCTGTCGGATCAACGCCGTCTTAGAAGGAGTAAAGAACTTGTTGAGGAACGCGTCCTTGACTTCATTCCAGGTGCGGAGTGATCTTGGGACTAAGCTCTCCAACCACTGCAATGCTTTTCCTGTAAGAGACCAGCGAAAGGCTTTTAGTTGGACATACTCAAGACTTTGTCCATCAGCAATTGTATCACAGAGGTCTAAGAAGGTCGATATATGTGCCATAGGGCATTCGTTAGGTTTTCCTTCATATTGATGCCTTCTTATTTCAGTTAAAAAATTCGGTTTGATTTCAAAATTAGTAGGGATTAGAATAGCCGATTCAGGCACTGTGAGTGATGGATGCATGTATTGCTTTGCATTCCGGGGGAGGGCGTTGAGTTGAGTCTCATATCGTCTCTTGGCTTCTTCCTCCCTGTCAGCACGCTCCCTTAGTGCCGCTTCTCTGGTAGTGAAATCCTCTACTTGCTTCCTTAAGCGTTTAATTTGTTGTGCCTGGGTCTCGTTGTCCGCCATGATTCTTTGAACTCGAGCCCTTAGGTGGAGAAAGCGTTCTTGTTCGTCTAGTCCTTCAAATTCAGGTTGGTCACCAGTACGTCGCATACACCTATAAAATAACACTAAAAAGGACCGTGAAAATAAACTACTAGGGCGCGATTGATAGCTTCCCCGGCAACGGCGCCAAAATTTGACGTGGGGAGAATTGAATTGAAATATATAATAAAATATAAAGCAATACAACTCTTAGACTCTTCAAATAAATTCAAGACTCCCCACTATAGTAGTAGGGAATCAGGTTCGATCCACGAGGAAGCGAGTCAACGGGATCCTAGTAGCGTTCAAGACATGTCCTAAATGTTCGACTAGAAGCCTCGATCTCAAGCTCAGACCTCGATGTCGACCTTGGCTGTCGATGCTTTCTGCAACAGAAGAACTGCAGAGACAAAAACTGTAGTTGATATCGATTGGAAAGGGTCGATATCGATGTAAGTCCACGAAATCGACTGGCTCAGAAGTCTGCCAGTCGATAAAGAAGGGTCGATTTCGACATCTGGGGTCGATATCGATGTTTGCAGCATTGACCCAGGAGTCTCGAGATCGACTAAGAAAACTGTCGATCTATCAGCGTGGTCGATATCGATGTTCAGGGTCGATATCGACGTCTTTCTGCAGTGGGTTAGTTTTTCGTCGGCAAAGAAAGGCCGAAGATTTAAGAATGGGAAGGAAGCAATGAACAGAATTAAACAAAGGTGTTGGGTTTTTCGATGACTCAACGAACGACGGGCAAATTTGAATGTAAACTTAAGAAAGGAAAAATCTTCCAAAGCCAAGGATTACCGCGACGACAACCATGCTAGAATAAGTAAGAATCAACTAAAGATGCATGCTTTTATCATAAAGGAAAAGGCTTTCACCTAAACCGACAAATAGGAAAAGAGATCTTGCAATTACTTAACCTAATTTGTGTCTACCTTTGACATAATTGAGTTTATAATCTTTCGAATAGAAACCCTAATTACTACCCAAGTTTTACAACATGAGTTCCTTAAATTCGCATTTAAAGATGAAGTACAGGGTAGAGCGAGATAAAAGATACATTCTTTAGCGACTTACTAACCTTACCACCATGGCTATCGTCAGGCTCACCCCGACCCTAGAAGAAAGGGCGACTACTCGGTCATGTTGATGGTAGACATGTCTTGAATTGAAATAACTTGCATAAATGGAAAATTTCGAATCTTTACAATCTCAACGCCAACTATTGTAAGCGCTTGAAACTTTATTGCTCAAAAACTCTAACTATCTATTGCCTATTGCTATTGTCTTTCTTGCTTGGATGATCTAACAAACCAGCCCCTAGGGCGTTATTTATAGGTTACTAATCCTTGCTATCCAAGGATTGTAACTTCTATCTAAACTATGAACTCTATCCGAACAATTAGGATATGTCTTTTATTTTGATAAAACTTTAAAGGAAAAGATAAATTCATCTGCTAAATATCTAGAAGAACAAGATAATCCGTGGCCTTGATGATAGAATTCATAATCCGAGTCTCGAAATCGGATTTATCTTCTGTCGAGGTAAGGTCGATATCGATGTTTGTGTTTCTACTCGACTTGTCCAGCTCCGGTCGATGTCTATGTTGAAGTCGATATCGATGACGTATGTCGATATCGATGTCTTCTTGGTTGGTCTGTGTGGTCTATCTCGACACTCAGAAGGTGTGTCGACAACTATTGTCGATATCGACACCAGAGGTCGATATCGACCTCTGCTCAGCTTTACTTGACTTCTTCGTTTTGACTCCGATTTCATCAAATTCCTGCATAGTTAGCTCAAAACTTGTGCAGACTCTATTTCTTGTACTGTAGCCCATTCTTACACAAGTTTATATTCTTTTGAACCTTTTCTTTGGAAATCGAATGAAATATGAAGTCAAAAGATGCAATAAAAAGAGATACAAATATGTACATCAGTATACGATTAACAAACAAATTCTAATTCCTATCGATTAAATATCGAAATATTTTTAGGACCTAAAATCCCATAAACATTCGACTACTACAGAGATTCACACCTATATCATGTATTAGAATTAGAATTACGCTGTATTAAACTACACTATATTATATCATTATTCACACCTACAACATGTATTAGAACACTAAAATATATTATAAAATCTAAATTCTATTCTAAAATTTAACTATATAATAGCGTTAGTCATACCTCTGGTAGCCCCACAACCGGTAAGCCCACCGTCCCTCTCCCACCACGAGGCCGACCGCATCCACGTCTCTGAATAATCGGAGCCGGCTACAATTCATAAATCAACAAATACTTATCAATTACTTATTCTAATTCAATAAATTTTGAAATACACTATTCCAATATTTCATATTTTACCTGTAATGGATCTCTATCACCACGTCCACGGCCCGCACCACGACCTCGCCCTCGAGCACCATCCTGAATACTCTCACTCACCATTGTGTATCACAAAAGGACAAACGACGAGAGGACGGAATGGGAGATTGGGATTTGGGCGGATACGGTGGGTCCCTGACGCCTATATATAGGACCCGGGGCCCACCGTATCCTTTTACGGTAGATACCCAGCGACCTGAATCCCACCGTCACGACATGCGATGGGTTCAAATTCCAAAATTTGAACCCACCGCAATGTGTGACGGTGGTTCAAATTTCAAATTTCGCACCCACCATAGCCGCTTGCGGCGGGTTGCGCCTTTTCGAATTCCGACTCCACCGTTCGAACATACGGTGGTCTCTTCCCACCGTGACTTCACGTCTGTCTATCCAACGCCACCGTTGTATACAACGGTGCAGCAAAGCCATCGTACTATACAACGGTGGTGAAGAGTCTATAAGGCGATGAATAATACTCTAGAAGGGGGGGGGGGATGAATAGAGTATGTAAGATTTTCGCAATTCAAAAATAACTTAAGACAAAGAGCAGTGCACGCTGTCAAGACCTTGATATGACAATCAACGTTTTGACAGCTAAAGACAAGTAAAGAATATAGCTGCGAAATAAATAAAGAGACACCCGAATTGTTAACGAGGTTCGGCACCAACTTGGCCTACGTCCCCGCCTAGGGTCAGCAACCCGTAGGATTCAACACTTCTTATTTCACTTTCCTTGAGTCTAGAACCTCCTAGAAGAACTTCCCTTCTTCTATACAAAGCCTCACCGCTTCTATTCTAGCACTCAACCTTACAAGTGAAATGGAAGCCCTCACAACACACGTGAGTGTGTTTAGCTAGAGTGTGGCAACACCTTAGTGTAAAGCAAATGACTTGTACAATAATCTCTTGTGTCTCTCTCAAACTAATGTGTTTTTAGACTTCTAGAAAACTGAGAGCAGAAAGTGAATGATTGAATACAAAATACTTGATCGTGATAACAATGTAGCTTGCTTCAGTAATTTCTCCTTCTCTTCCATCCACTATAAGTAGGTAGTCTTCAAACGTTTTGGAGGGAGAGCCGTTTGAAGTTTGAAATCTTCTGAATCTTTTCTTTCCAAAATCTTCAGCACATGATTTGCCCAATAGAGATGTCACGGATTCGGCAATCTGGATTTCCATCTTTGGCCAAGATCGTGAAATCTTCTTTCCTGAAAATGGGCTTAGACAAAGAAGGCAAGAATATATATACATATGGCGAGTGTATAAAGCGGACCAGGCCCAAGAAGTAAGGCCCAAAAAAAACTTTTAATTTATTTGCCTTCGGCCTCCCAAGAGTCTAAAATAAATAAAATATGTTTAGGCAATAGTAGTATAAACGGATCTTTAACGGGAGAGATTATGGCCTTGGTTTCAAGGTCTTGAAACCAAGTATTTGTTTTGTCTTTCATCATCCTCGAAAAGACCTGTAAATCCTGCACATTAGTACCTCAAGGTCTTACAATCAAGGTGGAGTCTTCAATCTCCCCCTTGATGGAAGATAAAACATGATTCAAGCTAGCCAAGCAACATATACGACAGAATTATATATATATCATAAGGATATGGAAATGTTTAGACCAAAAGAGAATTACCATCCAGCAAAAACATCTAAACCAGCAAAAACATCTTAAACCATTAGAATCATTCTCCCCCTTTTTGTCTTCCAACAAAAGGGTATATAGAGAGAAATACGAGTTTAAAGCACAAAATCCACGAGTTTAAAGCAGAAGTCAAATTTTTGAAAATAGGAAGAGGAAGGATCGTATCAAGGCCTTGAGGAAGATGCACCATCAGCAGACTGCTTCTTGTTCCTACTGGAGAAGGTCTTCTTCAGAATCTTCTCAGTGACAGTGTCCTCATCATGCCATTCGCCAAAGGTAGGGTACTGCTGCCCAGGGCCAATGTACTTCCGACGAACGCTGTCTCGAGCCTTTTCCTGCCATCTCTCCATGGCTTTCCGAGTGATCTGATCCTTCAGCATCTGGGCGATTTGGTGCTGCCTTTCTGCATCCCTGTACTTTTTTACAACCCCATACTCCTCCAAAGTGAGAATTGTGGGTTCAGTATGAGTTGGGCGCAAAACTGGTTTGTTCTTTACTAGTCTTTCACAGTTGAGGATGATGTTCCCAGTCTTCTCCCTAGTGTGATCAGCAGCTTCTTTGTCCAGGGGCATAATAGAACCAGTAGCAGTAAAGGTAAGTGCATTAAGGAGCAGCATCTGATCCAACTTACAGTTCACAATGGAGAGCAGCTCATGGGTGTTGTCTTGTCTAGAGACAATGTCAGTCCACATCCGACCCATGTCCATTCTAAGGTCTTGAACATCAGTCTCCAGAGCAGTCAAACGTTCGTCGGAAATTCCTGAACCAGAAGCAGTTGTTCCTTTAAGCTCTTTCTCAAGCACCCATTGGCCTCTCAGATTCCTAGCAATCCCTAAGCGCTCGAGGCATGCTTCATCAATCATGCCACTGTATGATTGTTTTTCTTCTACAGAAGTGTCAACATCAAAGAACTCGAATACTTTGGGAAGGATATTGGCATAGGGAAGAGGCATGGGACGAGAGGAAGAGGAGGCATGCAGTATGTAATTGAGCATGAGTTCGGGCAAATTGGGTTCATAACCGTTCATGACCAGAAATAGGATCTCAAGAAGGCTTTCAGTAATTAATTCTCGGGAGTTGATTCTTGGAAAAATGCAGCGAGCAAGTATGGCAAAGATCAATTTTGGCTGCAATTTGAGAATCGTGTGATTGGGTTTGAGAGAGGAGGAGGAATCAGTGGGAGAGGGAAAGAAAAAATCTTCCCTTGCACGGTTAATACACTCAACACGGTCAGGAAAGTCTTTTGTGGAGATCTCTCGAGGAAGATTGAGGATGAGAGCAAGGCTGTCAGCAGTGAGGCGAATTCTGGTATTCTTGACCTTCGAGACAAGGGTTAGGGTACCCTTGACTCGATGGGCAGAGAGGTTGGCGTAGAAGAGGCGGGTAAGACGGGGGTAGGCGAAGTTTCCGGGGTTAAGAATCGACCACATACAGGATGATTTGAGGAGGGATATGCAAACTAGGGGCATGGATTCGAGTAATTTAATATCAACAGCATCACAGAAGCATAAACGGCGATGGCCAAAGCCCTGTTCCCAGGACTCGGCCACCTTGGATGAAGCAAACCACGAGTCAGGGATACTAGGAGGTACCTGTTGAGTGCGCATGGGGGTAGATCGTGGCCGGGAAGCCTTCTTCTTCTGTCGCTCCAGTGGAGTAGGAGAGGAAGAGCTTGAGTCGTCTGAACTGGTGTTGGAAGGAGGGCAAATGTTCTTCCCTTTGGTGGCGGACATTTTGAAGCGCTTGGAGGAAGGAGCAGCCTAAGAAGCGGAGGATCTCTTGGAAGCCATTGATACGGTTTTGAGAGAAAAGAGAAGGGGGGTTTTGAAAACTGGTGAAGATCAGAGAGAGGAGTGGAGAGAGAGGGCGAGTGAGTGATGGGTGAAGTGATGGGTGGAAGAGGAGGGTTTTAAATAGCCGTACGGGGGAAGTCCAAGGGTCACTCATTACTTTTGAATTTTTAAAAGAAAAACCAACTGATTTATTAAATAAAGTTGTAAAAAGAGGAAATCAGAGGGAGGGAGAAAGTTTTTAAGACATGATAACTTAAAAAAGGAAAATAGGATAAAATATCTTGGGAAAAAAAAATAAGAAGATTTTGAAACCAGAATGTAAAAGGAAGGTAATAAATAAAAGAAGTAAAAATTCCGGCAATATCTAGAAAGATATTAACGGAGTTTTTGGTCTAAGTAATATACTTTGGTTGATTTGCTCAAGATCATAAGGGTCAAGACCTTGAGATTTAACCAGACAAAGTTTTACATTTTGTAAGGGAGTGTTTGCTCCCCCTACGAAAATGCATCCCTGTTCAGCATACCAAGTTCCAATCTAATGAAGTTAAACCGTTCTTCAGACAAGGGTTTAGTAAAGATATCAGCTAGTTGAAATTCAGTAGATATGAAAGAGATGGATACATCACCTTTTTCTACATGGTCCCTGATGAAGTGGTGTCTCACATCAATATGCTTGGTTCTAGAGTGCTGTACAGGATTCTTTGTTATAGAAATTGCACTTGTATTATCACATTTAATAGGGATACCTTTGAGATCGATGCCAAGATCTCTTAGTTGCTGAGATATCCATAGGATTTGTGAGCAGCAAGCCCCTGCAGCTATGTATTCAGCTTCTGCAGTTGATAAGGCTACAGAATTTTGTTTTTTGGAGTGCCAGCTGATCAAGGAAGTTCCTAGAAGTTGGCAACACCCAGAGGTGCTTTTTCTATCCACCTTATATCCTGCAAAGTCTGCATCTGAAAATCCAGTTAGAAGAAAATTGCTTTGCCTAGGATACCAGAGGCCAAGGTCTTGAGTTCCATTTAAGTATCTGAAGATTCTCTTCACAGCAATAAGATGGGATTCTTTAGGATCTGCTTGGAAACGAGCACACATACAAACACTAAACATAATGTCAGGCCTACTAGCAGTAAGGTATAGTAGTGAACCAATCATACCTCGATATTCCTTTTGGTTCACATTCTTACCATTCTTGTCTTGATCAAGGGATAGTGTAGAGCTCATGGGGGTTTTTGCTACTTTAGATTGACCCATCTTGTATTTTTTGAGCAAGTCCCTGGTATACTTCCCTTGATTAAGAAAGATGCCCTTCTTTGTTTGAAGGACTTGTAGACCAAGGAAGAAATTCAATTCTCCCATTAAGCTCATTTCAAATTCCCTGCACATGATATCCGAAAATTCCTTGCAAAGGGAGTTGTTAGTAGCACCAAATAGTATATCATCAAAATAAATTTGAACTATCAAAAGGTCATTTCCACGGGTCTTGGTAAAAAGAGTTTTGTCAATCAAACCTCTTTGAAAACCATTTTCAAGAAGATACTTGGACAATCTCTCATACCAAGCTCTAGGGGCTTGTTTGAGACCATAAAGAGCTTTGTCCAGTTTGTAAACATGATTTGGAAATTCTTCACTTTCAAAACCAGGAGGTTGAGCAACATAAACTTCTTCTTCCAAGAATCCGTTTAGAAATGCACATTTGACATCCATTTGAAATAATTTAATTCCCATATAGGAGGCAAAAGCAAGTAATATACGTATAGCTTCTAACCTTGCTACGGGAGCAAAAGTCTCCTCGTAGTCTATTCCTTCTTCTTGGTTGTAACCTTGAGCCACCAGCTTTGCCTTGTTTCGAATGATTTTGCCTGCTTCATCTAGTTTGTTTCTGAACACCCATCGAGTTCCGATGACAGATTAATGCTTGGGTTTGGGTTGAAGAGTCCAAACTTTGTTCCTCTCAAATTCGTTCAACTCATTTTGCATTGCAGTAATCCAGTCTGGGTCCTTGAGTGCCTCAGTAGGAGTCTTTGGTTCTACAAGAGAGACAAAGGCATAGAAGGCACAAAGGTTTTTTAATTTAGAACGAGTCTGGATACCTGATAGTGGATCTGAGATGATATCTTGAGCTGAGTGAGATGAGGCATGTTTGAACTTTCGTTGTTTTGGGTAGTAATCATCGACGGCAACATTTGGTCTCTCCTCAAGGTCTTGAGACACACTATTAGAGCTGGGTTCCTCACTGTTTGTATTCCCTTCATTTTGATTATGTAGCTGCTCCTCAAGGTCTTGAGATAACTCATGTGTGTCAAGGATCTTCTCTTGCATGTTGAGTTCTTGATCCTTCTTGGTTCCAGTTCTATCTTCTTCTTCTCCATCCGAATCATGATGATTTAAATTCAGATCTGCAAAACTTTCACTTAACACACCATTATTGCTTTCGTCGAATACCACGTGGATACTCTCCTCAACAATTTTGGTGCGCTTGTTATAGATCCTATAAGCTTTGCTGTTTAAAGAGTAACCAAGAAAGATACCTTCGTCACTACGAGCATCAAATTTCCCAAGATTATCTTTGCCATTGTTATGAACAAAGCAAGTACATCCAAAAGGTTTGAAATAGGAAATGTTAGGCTTTCTTCCTTTGAAAAGTTCATAAGGAGTTTTCTTTAAAATTGGACGAATCAAGCAACGATTTAGGATATAGTTGGCTGTATTGACAGCCTCTGCCCAATAAATCTTTGGCAAACCATTTTCTAAAAGCATTGTCCTAGACATGTCCTCTAGAGTGCGGTTCTTTCGTTCCACAACCCCGTTTTGCTGAGGAGTTCTAGGAGCTGAAAAATTGTGTGAAATCCCATATTTTGCGCAGAACAAATCAAAGTTAAGTTGATCAAATTCTCTACCATGATCGCTTCTAATGGAAACGATTGGTATGTTTTTCAAGGTTTGTAACTCCTTACAAAGTTTTGAAAACTCAAACAAAGCCTCTGATTTTTCTCTAAGAAAGGAAATCCAAGAAAAACGAGAAAAGTCATCAATAATAACTAGGATGTACTGTTTTCCCTTAGGAGATTTGATGCGCATAGGACCACATAAATCCATGCGTAAGAGTTCAAGGGGTCGAGAGGAACTTACAACCTTCTTGGGTTTAAAGGACCCACGCGTTTGTTTACCTCTTGTACAGGCATTGCATAGAGCCTCACTTTTGTAGTTTAAGTCAGGCAGTCCTCTTACAAGATCTCTAGACTTTAGTTTGTTGAGGGTGTGCATGCTTACATGTCCTAGCCTTCTGTGCCATAGACTTGGGTCATCTGTCAAGGCCTTGAGACACTTGAGATGAGTTCCTGCAATTTGGTTAGCGTTTATAGCATAGGTATTATTGTGCCTGTGAGCAGTGAGGATAAGATCTCCTGATAGTTCATTTCTGACTTCACACTTGTGCCTGTCAAACTCGACTTTGTTTCCCCTGTCACACAGCTGAGATACACTTAAAAGATTATACTTTAGTCCATCAACAAGATATACATCTTTAATGCAAGTAGAAGAATTGCTACCAATATTACCAATACCAATAATATTGCACTTCCCTTTATCACCAAGTGTAATTGTCCCAGTGGTCTGTTCCTTTAGATTGTGAAACAAAGACTTCTTTCCACTCATGTGTCGAGAACATCCACTGTCCATAATCCATTTTGGCTCTTTGGTCTTGGTGATTTCCTGCAAAACAAACATCAACCCTTTCGGCTAGACCAATATATAGATTTAGATTCATAATGGGGATAGACCATGCCGGGTAGTCTGGTCCCTTTAGGAACCCAAACTTGTCTTATCTGTTCATTTAAACGTACTGGAAATGTGTTTCTAATGATGTGAGGATCCCTTCGTCTATAGGGACAGGTTTCCTTCACATGCCCTTTCTTACAGCAGTAAAAGCAGGTAGGTGAGCGCCAATTACCTTTAGCTTTAACAAAAGTGGTACTGGGTTTCTTTGGAAAATTTTTATTGTATCCAATGCCACTTCTATTTATAGATAGTTGCTGCTCACCTAACATCTTGTCAAGATTGGCTTTAGATCTCGTGAATTGTATAAGTGATGTCTGCTGGTCTTTACACTTTTCAGTCAGCTTAGCCTTCTCTTTCTCTAAGTCATCATTACAATGCTTTAGAGAAGAGAGGTTTTGCCTGAGATCAGAATTCTCTGAAGTCAAGGTCTTGACTTTAATGTCAAGAGCTGTCTGAGAAGTTATAAGATTTTTCATTTCCAGCGACATTTCACTAATGCATCTCTATTGATCCCTCAGCTTCTCTTTCAGGATGTTTACTTCACTGGTGTAGTTTTCCTCATTAGAAATCATATTTCTCAAAAACTCAGATAAAATGTCAGGAGGACTGGTTATTAAACTTCTTACCATTTTCTCAAGATCTTGATGTTTAGCCCCTTCATGCTCGGCTGTTAGACACAGGTTTGCCTGATCTCCTTCTGTGTCTGAGTCACTTGAAGAATCTGAGTCACTCCACGTGGCTAGCATGGCTTTCTTTCGTTGCTCATTTTTCTTGTACTTGTTCTTCCTTTTCAAGGGACATTCTTTCACAAGATGATCTGACTCACCACATTCATAGCATGTTAGTACTTTAGATTTTTTGGACAAGTTGGAGGACTTACCTTTGAATTTGGATGTTCCAGTGTAGTCTTTGTTGGAGAACTGTTTCTTCATTTTGAGAATCCGTGCAAGTCCTTTGGTGATAAGAGCAAAGGGGTCCTCTTCGTCATCACTTTCATCATCATCGGATTGTATATCTTCCTTCTTTGCTTTGAGTGCAAGATTCTTAGCAGTAGGAGGAACTTCTCCATCTTCTTCATTTAGAATCATCTCATGTGTGATGAGTTTTCCAAGTAAGTCATCCAATGGCAGTGTGGTAAGGTCTTGAGCTTCCTCCATTGCAGTAACCTTAGGACCCCACTTGGTTTTAGGAAGACTCCTGAGAACCTTCCTTACCTTCTCTGTGTTGGAGAAGGTCTTTCCAAGTGAGTCGAGGTTATTCACGATTTGAGTGAATCTCGTAAACATCTCCTTAACTGATTCATCAGGGTTCATCTTGAAAAGCTCATACTGTCGAAGGAAGATGTTGATCTTGCTTTCTTTTACTTGACTTGTGCCTTCATATGTGACCACCAGCTTGTCCCAGATTTCCTTGGCACTCTTGCAAGAGGAAACACGATTAAATTCATTAGCATCAAGTCCACAGTATAGTAAGTTCATAGCTTTATAATTTTTAGCAATATTCTCCAGATCTGCTTGAGTGTATTCTTCTTCAGCTTTGTTGACTTCTTTTCCGGTTTTATCTGTCTTCTTTGGAATGTGTGGACCCTTCTTCACCAGATCCCATAGTTCAAGGTCTTGATCAATGATGAACATCTGCATCAAAGATCTCCAATGGACAAAGTTGTTGCCGCAAAAAAGGGGTGGTCTGTTGGTAGATCTCCCTTGGGCAAAACCTCCATCACCTATGACAGACATTATAGATACTCACAAGATTGTTAGATCAAACAGTGAGCCTAGCTCTGATACCAATTGAAGAGTCTATAAGGCGATGAATAATACTCTAGAAGGGGGGATGGGATGAATAGAGTATGTAAGATTTTCGCAATTCAAAAATAACTTAAGACAAAGAGCAGTGCACGCTGTCAAGACCTTGATATGACAATCAACGTTTTGACAGCTAAAGACAAGTAAAGAATATAGCTGCGAAATAAATAAAGAGACACCCGAATTGTTAACGAGGTTCGGCACCAACTTGGCCTACGTCCCCGCCTAGGGTCAGCAACCCGTAGGATTCAACACTTCTTATTTCACTTTCCTTGAGTCTAGAACCTCCTAGAAGAACTTCCCTTCTTCTATACAAAGCCTCACCGCTTCTATTCTAGCACTCAACCTTACAAGTGAAATGGAAGCCCTCACAACACACGTGAGTGTGTTTAGCTAGAGTGTGGCAACACCTTAGTGTAAAGCAAATGACTTGTACAATAATCTCTTGTGTCTCTCTCAAACTAATGTGTTTTTAGACTTCTAGAAAACCGAGAGCAGAAAGTGAATGCTTGAATACAAAATACTTGATCGTGATAACAATGTAGCTTGCTTCAGTAATTTCTCCTTCTCTTCCATCCACTATAAGTAGGTAGTCTTCAAACGTTTTGGAGGGAGAGCCGTTTGAAGTTTGAAATCTTCTGAATCTTTTCTTTCCAAAATCTTCAGCCCATGATTTGCCCAATAGAGATGTCACGGATTCGGCAATCTGGATTTCCATCTTTGGCCAAGATCGTGAAATCTTCTTTCCTGAAAATGGGCTTAGACAAAGAAGGCAAGAATATATATATATGGCGAGTGTATAAAGCGGACCAGGCCCAAGAAGTAAGGCCCAAAAAAAACTTTTCATTTATTTGCCTTCGGCCTCCCAAGAGTCTAAAATAAATAAAATATGTTTAGGCAATAGTAGTATAAACGGATCTTTAACGGGAGAGATTATGGCCTTGGTTTCAAGGTCTTGAAACCAAGTATTTGTTTTGTCTTTCATCATCCTCGAAAAGACCTGTAAGTATCCTGCACATTAGTACCTCAAGGTCTTACAATCAAGGTGGAGTCTTCAGGTGGTTTTTCGTTAAACGTCATTAACCCCACCGTGATTATCTAAGGTGATTAGCGGTGGAAATAGTAAAAATTAGCGGTGGAAATATCCGAGCGTGTTTAAAAGTAAATGGGTATTATGTTTAGCCTTTCTCAGGAGTTTTCCTTAAAAACTCCCGATACATTCTATCAGGAGTTTTAAACTCCCGCAACATGTGGGTTTGAAGCGCTGTTTGGAAAACACGGTCTCTCGGGAGTTTTTATAAAAACCTCTGACCGAATTTTTTTTCTCAGCGGGTATTAAAAAACTCCTGAGAGATATTTATCAGCTAGGGGAATATAAGGAGTTCCAAAACTCCCTTACACTTCACAAAACTCCCTTACACTTCACAAAATAACTCCTGATAGACGTACAATCCGTACTAGTAACCTTAAAAAAAACACACACACAAAATTTGCAATAGTTGCAGTTGCGCTCCTCATATAACATTAACTTACATACACCTCAATACCTCATATAGTCATATAACGATAACATACATAAGTCAATGACGTTACCTCTCCAAGAGGAAAGAATATGCAACTTCTAACTTGAAAATTAAGAAATATAACTCCATATTTCTTGAATAACTAAGTAGTTAGATGGCGTAAAAAGTGAAAAAGCAAAACACAATTAATCTTAATCTTCGATTCTAAGGTTCAATTCTAAGGAAATAGCAGCCATGGTAAGAAATATAAGGATGAAACCATACGAAAGATTCCAGGTGACGCCTCCATGAGCCAGACTAATCCCGTAGAATATATTCACAAGTGCGAGTATTAGGAGTACCCTCCCCGCATTGTGGTGGTACCAGTTCCAGTACTTTCTTGCCTTGGACCCCTTCTCCGGCCTTACTAGGAGCGCCGTTACCTGCATGCACGCGACGACGAGGATGGCTATGCCAAGGACCTTGTGACGGGCTATGGCATCCCCTATATTAAGGGCTCCTTCTAGCACAATCCCAAGGATTACTCCAGTAACCCCAAAGCCAAAGGCAATGATTTGGATTCCGACGTGAGAGTAGAACCAAGTCGGGTCCCATTTCTTCAAGTATCGCGCACTCATGGCTCCGAGGGGCACCAAGATGCCCCATGCTAACATGTTCATAGCTCCATGGGTCCTCTTCAGCACTGTGTATGGGCTCGTCTCCACTACAATTTGCCCTGTTGCATTTTCCAACATCCAAATTTATATCCCTTTTCCCATCATCCTATTCCTAGATATATATGGAATTGCTGAAAAATAAGTTATATGTTAAAATCGGTGAAGAGATGTTCCACATTTATAATTTTTTATTTTTCAAATATGAAAATTGATAGACTTTTTCAAAGTGCGCTAGATTAGTTTAATTAATTAAGTGTTATAAAAATCTTAAACGAGTTGTTACAAGTTTGGGGTATGATTTCCTTAATTGAAATTTGGCGTGTAAAATTTTATCTTTACCATGAATATTTTCGCTCACCTCACTTTAGAACATTAGATCCACCACTACTAATAAATAAATAACGAGGAGATCATTGTAAACGGGAAGCAATTAAGTGTGTTTTCGATAGTCGATAGATAGAAGAAGATATAGAAATGGCGGGATCTGCACTATTATAGCTGGAGATCGTAATCATCATTGGTGAGGAAATCCGCATTTTTTCTATATTATGAAAAAGTGAAGGAAGAGTTTGATACAACTATCTTATAAATCTACAAACCACCAGCAAATGCGAATCAAAGAAATTAAAAAGGCTAAAATACCCTATCTTCAAAGATAACACACCCGCTAACAACCAAGCTAACAAAGACCAACTCTAACGAAGCTAACTCAAACTGAGATCATCTGGCTCTAGCTTAGCTTAGCTTAACACAATAGCTTCTACGTACACTACGCCCACCCCCCCCCCCCCCCCCCCCCCCCCCCCCCCCCCCAAGTTTGAAACACAAAAACTAGTGTTGAGATGCCCCTAAGACCTTTGTGAAAGCATTAGCTAACTGCAAACAGGTGTGAAAACTTCCCCTTCATTAGGATGAAGCTTGAGACCTTGCATTGGGAACCTAGCAGGACAACACTCAAGCACACCAACATTAGAAAAGATGTCTAAAATATACATTCGCTGGTTGAGAATAATCTTTGCAAACAGGGACAAAGCCAAAAAGTTTTGAGCAATGGTCACCATAGTAGTAGACAATAAGATCGAGAAAAAAGTCGTAAAACACACAACGTGTTCGATAGTACAAACTAGTGTCAAACGATATTACAAACTAGTGTCAAACGATATTACAAATTACTACAAATATATAAAACAAAAATAAGGATATAAAACGTCATAAATAAACATTGTATTCTTAACATGTAATAATGTATATATATATAACTAGTTATAAAGAATTTAAACTTGCGTAACTTATTAGCAAATTCTCAAAATAAGTAATACAACCTGTTGTTTCGAAGCTCTCGAGATGAATTATAATATTTAAATGTCAATTTAAGTAAAATATAAAAGTATTCTAGTATATTGAAATAAAATTAAAGTGATTAATACACCTATAATTTTCAAACATTCATAACTTTTTACTCAGATGTCGGATTAGGGCGTATTATATATCAAAACAAAGCTATCGACGAGGAGAATAGATCTATTTAATTTTAAGGATGAGGGGAGGGTCACGTGACCCCCCATGACCCCCTCTAGCTCCACCTCTGCTTGCAGAGGATCTATCACTCTCCATTCCCAGAAAATAATGGGCCTAAACATCTTTTTATAGTAAAACTACGTGTAAAGCATGCTTGAGACTCACAATCTCAACATAAACATCACCAAGTAAGAGCATATCATCATCATAAACTAATACAGTAGTCAAGGAACCACACTGGTACCATTGGTGAATAAGGAATAATCATGACGTACTAGACAAAGTAAAGCCTTGGTTTTACAAGAACTTGGTGAGGGTGATATTCCACTAGCGACTGGCTTGCTTGATGCCATAAAGTGACCTTTTAAGTTTGCAAACCTGACCCGATAATGCTCTAGAATATCCATGAGGAGGCAACATGTACACCTCTTCCTTAAGATCCCATGAAGGAAAGCATTATTTATATCTAACTTATGCAAATCTCATCATTTTGTTGCAACTAAGACTAACACAACCCTTACAGTCGCAAGCTTAACAACTGGAGAAAAAGTGTGTTTATAGTCCATATCCTAGACTTGATTTAAACCATTTGGCCACTAAACTGGTCTTGTGCCTCTCCACAATCCCATTAGGTTTATACTTGAACTTGTATTCCCACTTGGAGCCAATGGCTTTCTTTCCCGATGATAAGGATGTCAAATCCCAAGTACAATTCTCCTCAAGAGCTTGTATCTCCCTTTCCATAGCAGCATCCCACTAAGGATGACCCTTAGCTTGAGCATAAGAATGTGGTTCAAAGACATTGAACACAATATTGCATATGGAATGAACAAAATCACTGGACAAATAATGAAGATGTTATGTAGTGAAAGTAGCAAATGACCGAGAAGTGGATTCATTTGTGATGTGAAGCAATGGTCTAGAAGGCAACCGAGCACAAATAAAATCATTCAATCATGTAGGAGGCACAATACGTCTAGAGGATTGCCTTAAACCCAATTGACCACATGGTGGTTCAATAGCAACAACACTAGAAGAACCATGGCAACTATGAACATAATCTGCAACATGATCAAGACTAACATGTGATGCCAATGATCGCCAGCTTATTGCAGAAGAATGAGAAGAATGAATAACAGTAATCAAACTAAAATCAAGGTTACCAAAAAAAGTTGGCAAAAGAACTTGAACGTCATCACTGGTAGGAGCGACAATAAGTAAAGTAGTATGGACTTCTTTAGACAAGGGAGTAGTGTTTAAATTAAAACACAACACATCCTCCTTAAAAACAACATGCCTACTAATAAAAATGGTTATCTTTTCTGGATAAAAAAAGCTTGTAGGCTTCTTAGTTGGGGGATAACCAAGAAAAATGCACCTTTGGGATTACTTCTAAATTTATCTCTATCAGCTGTACTCTTAGAAGCATAGCAAAGACAACCCATTAACCTTTTATCATCATAACTAGGTGGAGTATGAAATAACCTTTCTGAAGGAGACTTCCATCCAAGTATAGCTAAAGGCAACTTGTACATGATATGAGTATATGTAAGGATACATTCTCCCCAGAAATGCAATGGTAGATAAGCATGAACCCTGAGAGCTCTAGCTAGGGTTAGGCAGAAATTGGATATGACCGGAATCGAAATTGGACCGGGAGCAGATAGGAATTTAAGGTTTTGGATTGGACCGAGAGTATTATGGCCTAGTTCGCGGTCCAAGGATTTTCTGATTCCGGTTTTCGGTCCAAACCCGAGACAGACCGGAATTTCCGGATCGGATCGAAATTGGACCGGTTTGTGTTTCATTTAAAAAAAAAGTAGCATGAGTGCGTGACTAGGTAGTGTCCCTGCCTCTTCATTCTTTCATTTTTTTTAAAAAAAAATCTCACAACCAAAGCCAACCCTAATTACACAGTACACGGACTATAGAGAGTAAACGCAACCTCTCTCACTCTTTTAATCCTCGACTTAGTCTTCAACTTCATTCACGCTCGTTGCTTGGTTGGTAGCCGCTCTCTCACTCTCTCTTGCCCAGTTGTCGGCGACCTTCGCCACCACCCATCACCAGTTCACCACTGTTCATCAGTCATCGGCCTTCGCCACCGCCTTCACCCTTTGCCACCCATTACTATTAGGCATCTATCTCCCATCTCTTTTCAGATTTATGCATATTTTCATATTTATACAAAGATAATGTCGATTTTATTCTCTATATTTGGAGAAATTTTAAACATTCCTCCTAATTTCAAATCTAAGGTTAGAATTTTTTTAATTTATAGTTTAATTTTCAGATCTAGGTTCGATTTTAGGAAATTTCAATTTGTATTTTGTAGTTTGTACTTTAAACAAATTAGTAAACTATGTATATGAGTGAGCCTATATTCAATTCGTACTAAGCTTGGCCAGTTTTTTTAATTCGGTGGTTTGGACCCATGTGCATAGGGATGGGAACAAGGCTGCAGATTGCTTGACTAACATTAGGCCTATTTGTTTTGCTATGTTTTTCTCTTTAGAGGTGTTACCACCATTTGTAAGTACTATCTCGAAGGAGAAATAGAATGAGCTTTTGTTTTGCGCTAAAAAAACAGAGATACTGGAAACAGGGGCGGTTTCACTTAATCACAAAAATCAAGTGTGAACAGAGGCCATTTTACTTAATTTTTTTTTTAAATAAAGGTTGTTAGAAATTTCGGTCCAAATGGCACAAACGGTCAGCGAACCGGAAAACCCAGGACTATATATCCTGGTCCCGGTCCAATCCGCGATCTAAGGCCCCAAAGTTTCGATCTATCAGTCTTAGACCAGACCGGAAATTTCGGTCCGATTCGATCTAGACCGAAAGCTCAGGCCTAGCTCTAGCAATCTCAACCAAATGTCTGTACTTTTGTTCAATACAACCATTTTGTTGAGGTACCTCAGGTGTAGATTTTTTATGAATAATGCCCTTCTTGGCAAACAAATCCACACATCTTTTCTGTATGTATTTTGAGCCATTGTTTATTCTAATCTATTTAACTGATTTGCAATCGTAGCAATAACTCTCAATAATAGCATACACCTGTAATTTATCATGTATCAAAGAATGTCCAAGTACACTGATGATGCATATTTTGTATAGATATTCTAGGTAGTTTTAGGTTGCATTTTATAGGTTTTTATAGTTAAGTCGCATCTTTATCATTTTCTGTTTGATGTTCAAAATATACTTTTTTTCTATGTTAATTATGCAGATTTTTGAATTCGAGCTCGAAGAGATGGTGTAATAGGGCGATGCTGGAGCCCTAAAGCTGAGAAGAGACCTATGATGGCTTAAGGATGAAGAGAAGAAGACTCAAGAAAGAGCAAAAGAGAAGCCAAGTGAAGAGATGAAGAAAACAAAAAGGGCACTGAGGCAGCACTGCGAATAGAGAATCGGCGCCTGCAGAGCCTGGCGCCCACGTAGGAGATCGCAGCACTCGCTAGGAGTGGTGCTCGCCGGAGCCATAGTAGCTCTTGCCGATGTAGATAAGGACACTGATTTCAAGGACGACAACTAGGGTTTTCAGCCACTTTTGTGCCCTATAAATACCCCATTCATTCTACGGTTTCGACACCACTCATACCATATCTCATACACAACACTCTTTCATAATTTCGTTAGTTTATCGAGGTAATTCACGGTTAAGGATATGTGAGGGTTGATGTTATGTTGTTTTTATTTGAGTTATGCATTATAATTATTTCAATTGTCTTTGTTCCAATATTGCTAGTGTTGTTGATTTATCTTAATTGACCAATAGGATAGATTTGCATCATGCTAGGATTATAGCTTCATTCTGCTATTGCGGGTCTTAATCCGTTAGTAGGCAGTATGTCATGAAGAAATGGGTATGGAATCTTGATATTGTAGCAGAATTAACAGGTAAAAATTATATCTTTTAGTGAAAGCGATGCTTGCACGTGACGCCCCAAGTATGAAGTCGATGAGACAGGAGAGATGATTATTTGTTTTCTAGGTGATATCACACATTGATGTAGGCATAATAGGTTGCATTTAACTTAGTTATGATGCATAACATGCATGATTTAAGTAGAATTTACATATTTACTCTCTATGTTGGTAAAGTCAGAATCTACACGTTTTTATTGATTATCTCAGGCAAATGCGGATCCGTGGAGTAGACATGGGTCGATAATGCATTGATCAAGAAAGTCAATTTGATCGAAGAAGCTTAAATGAAGATCTAAAGAGTTCTTGAGAAGAAGAAGAGAGTCTAAAGGAAGAACAAGTCAGGACAAGTTATAGCTCGATAAGCTGAACTTCTTTTGCACTTTCTGGAGGCCTCGTTTGTTTGATTGACTATTATAAGTATACATTGGAAAGCTATTTCCAAGATCTATAACTTTTATTTAATCAACAAGACCAAATTCCAACAATGAAAAATGCATCAACCTCCGTAAAGTTGCAGTGACCATCACAGAAAAGCTCAGAGGCCTTTCCTTTAAGCTTAGAGGCCTCAAGTATCACCTCACATGGGAGGATGTTAGACGAGCTTTCGGGATCACAATCGAGCCTTCACGCCATTGGTGGAAGGGTGCAGCTAGACCAAATTCATTTGATACATGGAAATAGGCTACAAGAACTACGATGACAAGTGAATCCAAATTTATGGATAAGGTAATCACACACCTATCGTTAAGGATCTATCTAAAGGTGTTGAACGACACATTCTTCGGGAATGAGGACACCAAAAAGATTTCCATCTCTGAATGGGAATGACTTTATGCCTTAACTCCTGAAGTAGACGTGGTCCCAAACTGGGTGGAGATGTTCATAGACGAATGTTCGAAGGCAACCTATGCATATGAAAAGCAGGTCATTGGGTTTGGAGGACTAGTCTCCCTAATAGCCAACTCATTGCAAATCAATTGCGACAGCCTCATCCCCGCTAAAAAAGAAGAGTTTTTACTGTCCTTATCTTATCTAAGGAAGTTGGATATTTTGAATGGACAGGAATCACCATTCACATGGAAAACGGAGGATGATCACCGACTATATTTGCCACTAGAATTGGCAAAAGTGAAGACTATGACAGACTTCTACATTCCAATAATGACTTCACCACCTACAGTGAGAGGAATAAAGGAAAAGAAGGAGAGCAAGAATGTCACGATGGAATTATCCCTAGTTGCTCTGAAAGCCATCTATAATAGGCTGGACGATTTGGAAGAAAGAAGTTGCTTACGGCTGCCAACCTCAAAATGGACAACCTACTCTACTTGATTACAACAGTAGCACGAGTGCCGGAGTCGCACTCACCTCAAGACCAATGAATCGGTTAGTCACTCATACTCTCCCCTTGAGTCTTTTATTTTCCTTATTTTTAATTTCTTTGTTTTTATTTTTATTTTTATTGTTTTTGCATTTTAGAGCATATTTCAAAATTTTGCATGCATTTTATGTTTATTTTCAACACTTTATTATGCATTACAAAATCAAAAGAAAAAATGAAAAAAATGTCAAAAATACCAAAAATATCATTCATATTTGCATTAAATTGTGTCATTATTCAAATACCCATCTATCTTAGTCCTTAAAATGTTTTTATAAAAATACTGATCATTTAAGTTCCATAACTAATTTGGATTGATTAGCCTTTAAAATTTGTTTTTTAAGTAAAACATATTAAGTAGACATAATTGAGCATGTGCGATCTAAGTTCCTATGCATGATTGAAATACAACAAAAACTTATCCTAGTGAGAACTTTTAGCCTTATTAGGGTTATATACATTCTCTTTGCTTTTATTGTGTGATTTACTCTTCTTATGCATTAATCTATGAGTATTGACATAGTTATTTATTATTGAGACCCACTATAGTCCATGTTCATTGCTTATAAGTTTCATATGATTGAGGCAAATTTCTCTTAGCCACATTTTATCCATTTTTACCCTATGTTATACCTTAGTTTGAAGCCAATTTGAGCCTTAGCCTATTTCTTTTGAAAGCTCTACAAAAATATATCTCTATTCGATAACGAGCCTAGCCCTCTGGGAATTAGGATTAGAGTTGGTGGTGGATTTGTCGTTTGAAGAAAAGGAATAAGCTAGTAGCTTATGCATTATTGTCTAAGTGTTTCAAAAATATTTGTAATGTTATGTTCTTTATTTCCTCACATTTTGTCCTTCATAAATGGTTGTAAAGAAAAAAAAAGAAAAGAAAAAAATCGAAAAAGAAAAAAATATATAGAAAAATATTATGCATATTTAGCAAGAAGCATAGCCAAAATAAGGTAATCTTCTTGCCAATAAAGAGGCTTAGTCAATTTATATGTGAGAGTTGGATAAAAAAAAATACGAGTTAGGAAAGTTTGTTCTTAAAGATTACAAAAGCTTGTGTTATTTTTTAGTTGTTTTGTCTATGGTTGAAGTATATGGAAGTATGTCTTACTTTCCAGAATTGAAAATACCACATAACCCCAAATATACTCCTTGCCTTTATTTTCATACTAAGCCCCATTACAACCCTGCCGAATGGAGTCTTCTTTGAAGTCTTCCATTGAGCAAAAGTCATCATGATGTTACTTATTTGTTTTGAAGTATTGGGTGGAGATAATGTTATATAAAGGTCAATATTTAAGATGATTTTTGTATAAAGAATAGAGTTGAGATTTGTTCTTAAAGCCTAAACACATGAGAGCAAGTTAAACACATATTCCTTGTGAGGTTGGATGGATAAAGCATGCGAGCTACTTGATCACACATGTACATGCTAGGATGTTTGTCCACTTTACCATTGTTTGCACTTGTTTGAGATTTTGTTTTTGAAAAAGAAGGCTAATTTATGAAGGATTATGTTTGTGGGATACAATGATTATGTTTCGAAATGATTTTGCTCGAGAACTAGTGATGTGCGCTCAATTGACCATGTTTTTCATCTACTTTTACGTCGATTTCTGTCTATATTTTCATCCATATTGGTTAGGATATCATAAGATTTGTGTGGTTTATGTTTATTTGCCAATTATGGAGGTCTACACGAGTTCTTGTGTTATTTCACAGAAATCGAGGCAAAATCGGAGCGATTTGGAGAAGAGAAGAGAAGCTGGAAAATCACTCGAAGTCTATTGAGGAGTCACTCGACATCGACTAAAGTGACTCGACATCGAGTGAAACTGAAGACTAGATTCGGGCCAGGAAGAGAACCATTCGACTCGATACAAATGGGTCAATATCGACTAAAGCCACTCGATATCGAGTGAAGAGCCGAGATCGATTAAAGCTGACTCGAAACAGAAGATGATGAGTCGATATCGAGTGTGTTGACTCGATATCGAGTGGAGCTGTAGAAGATCCGACGCAGTTTGACAAATTCTTATCCGAGGCGAATTACCTCTACATTAAGTCGGGAATCTTTTATCTTATTTTGAGACTTTATATCCTTTATGGTGAATTCCATATTTACCTAAAGGGATTTTATTTATTTACTTTAGCAAGTTTTTATCTTAGAAATTAGATAGATTTTCCTTTCCTTAGATAGCAAGGTTTGAAGTCTATAATTAGAGCTATTAGGGCTGAGAGTTTATCATCCAAGAAAAGCACTTTACAATTCATTTTAGGTATAGAGAAAGAGAGAGAAGGCCGAGTGAAGGAAAGAAAGCAAGAGCGCGATTTTGCTTTGTTCGGTTGTAATTTCTCGACGTTTAGTTCAATTCAAGTTTGTTATTTTCCAATGATTATGATGATGTGGCTATGAAGCGCGAGTAGTTCCCTTACTTCTAGGGTCGGGTGAGCCTGACGATAACCATGTAAGTTTATGCATCAAAGGTATGATTTTTATGCAATTTCATCTTCTATCCTATATGCATGATTCTTCTACGAGAGTAGTAGGCGATTGATATGCGCTCAAATTGCCATATTTTCTATGCACATATAAGTCTATTTTATCATTCTTTTGCATGCATATTAATGGGAAAACATGGGATTAGTGTATTTTATGCATTATTATCAAATATATGGGTTTGCACGAGTTTCTATGTGATTTCGCATAAAACAGGATAAAAATGGACAGATTTGGAAAAACGGAAAAAGAAATCGAAGTCTTCTGAAGAGGTTGAAATCGGCTAAAGACCTCAACGTCGAGTGCAGTAGAGACATAGGAATCGAGCAAGAATTAAACAAAGCATGTCGACACACAGAGGTCGATATCGATTATCCAAGGTCAATATCGAGTGGCCAGATCGAGATAAAAGATAGAAGTCGAGTGCTAATCCGAGTAGAAGAAGGAGAGCTCGAGATCGAGTTTTAGAGAGGTCGATATCGTTGTCTGAAGGTTGATATCGATGTTGCCAGCAGAGGAATCCGACTCAGATTTTGATAGAATTCTATCCGAAGCTTGCACGTCTATCCAAAAGTCGAGATTTCTTATCTTCAACGTCAGAGCTATCACTTTAGGTAATTTTACCATAGAATTTTTAGTTTTTACTTTATTTAAGTTTTATCTTAGAGAATAAAGATAAAGTTTCGAGTCTTTGGATAGCAAAGTTCGATATCTATATCTATAGGCCGTTAGGGCTGAGTTTAATCATCCAATTTCAGTTATTCAAACACATAGAACGCAGAGAATTAGTAGAGAGAGAGAGAGGAGGCCGAGTGAGTTTGGTGGAAGCGAGATTGGAGATTTGGCTTGTTCAGTTGTAATTTCTTTCTTTTGCAATTACAAAGTAGTTTTCTTTCAATGATGATGATGAGTTGCATGATGAGAAGTGAGTAGTCAACCCACTTCTAGGGTCGGGGTGAGCCCGACGATAGCGATGTAGGGTAAGTGCATCAAAGGTATGACTTTTATGCGATTCCGTCTTCTATCCTATGCATGATCCTTTGCGAAAGCTAAGGAGATTCATTATTTGCATTACTGAAGCGAAAGCCACTCATATTGTGAACTTGAATTACTCATGAATTGGATAGTAACTCTTAGGAACTATGCGAGAGCCTCTAATCACCTAAGTGTTGGTAACGAAAGTTATTTGACAGAAATGCATAAAATTTCATAACTTTAGCATCATACTTGCAATATTATCGTTGTGGCATGAAACCCCGACTTTGGAAGCATTAAATTAATTGAATCCATATAAAAGTTATGTTTTGATTTCTGATCATCCTTCTTTACCATTCTACATTCTTCGGACACTTTTTCGACAATAGGTCACACAAAACAGTTTCTGTGACAAACATCGGAATCGACTGGGTAAGGTCGATATCGAGGTCTAACGTCGATATCGAGGTCTGTCTCGACGTCGACTTTGCTGCTTTTGTCTTATGCAAGAACTCTACTGGAAATCGACCAGAACTGAGGTCGATATCGACCAGACACATCGATATCGAGTGTCTTCTGAGGTCGAAAGCTTGATCGTGATTTCAACAAGGGAAGCGCTGACCTACCCCCGTGGATTCGATCCTGAATTACCCTACCACTACATCGGGAGGGATTCTTGTATTATTTATTTGGGACAGGGAGTTAGCATAGTTGTGAATTATCTTTAAATATTTGAATCTACCTCCCCCTCATAAGAGAAACGAACATATTGGCGCCGGTGCCGGGGAGGCAATCAATCGCCACCTAAGTTTTCTCACGATCTTGTAGAGTTTATTTTGCAGGTTTATGCGAAGTTCTGATCGCGAACCTATCCTAGAACCCATCAACGAGCCTGAACGTTTCTTCCATCTTCGCAACAAGGCAATTCGCATCATGGCTGACAACGAGACGCATGCTGAGACCATAAAGCGGTTGAGGAAGGAGATCGAGGATCATAATGCCACAATTGCTGCTGAGAGGGTCGCCGCTGCTACAGAGCGAGCCCGTGCTGATAGGGAGGAGGATGCGCACAATAAGCCCAAGAGCGGATCAATCAGTATCCACAGACGGCGATGCAATAGATGCATCCGCCACTTCACGTTCCTGAATCTGCTATTTTAATTCCTCATTCCAATTATGAAATTAAAATAAACTTCCTTTTTGAAATAAAAAGAAATACTTTTGAAGGAAGACCTAATGAATGCCCACTGCAACACATCTCTACTTTTATGGACTTTTGTGAAACAGTTGCTGATGGAGTAAATTTAGAGTATGTGAGACTAAAATCTTTTCGATGGTCTTTGGCAGGGAAGGCATTACAATGGCTTGGGAGTTTGGCTCCACACTCGCTGAGAACATGGGCGGAGGTGAAGGATGCATTCCTGAATAAGTTCTTTCCATCTTCTAAAACGGCGATGCTGCGACAAAGGATCACGACTTTCAAACAAAAGCCAGGTGAAACACTAGCACAGGCGTGGGAGCGATTTAAGGACTTGCTGAGATAATGTCCAACGCATGGGCAACTTCCATATGTCATCCAGGAGATATTTTACAACGCCATTTATGTGCCGAATAAGGAGAGGATCAATTCATATACCTCCTATCGGTACATTGAGCTTACACCAACGGAGGCCTAGGAGACCATTGAGAGGCTCGTGAACTTTGATAACACCTATGGGACTGCTGCGGCCTATGATTCAAGGCCTGCCCCATCAATGCCATTATATAAGCCTCCAAGGGAGATAGATCCTGATGTTCGGCAATAATGCCACAACGATCAGACGCGCCGCCTTCAAAAGCAAGTCAGGTTCTGAAAGCAACAATCAAACTTGTCAAGAATGTGGCTCAACAAGGCATAACACTAGTGCCTGTCCACATACTGAGTAAGTATCCATGGCGGAACAACATGAGGAAGCCAAGTGGATGAGAGGCTTCTATGGAGGGGGCAATCAACCATATTGGGACGATCAAAGGTTCTATCAACAAAGGGATCCCCCACCATATAGAGCACCAGGGCACCCTGAGCGAGACATAAGGAAAGATGACCTGCAAATCATTCTTGATGAGATGCGGAGGAACCATGCTGAGTTCAAACAAGCCAACAACTCCGTCCATACTCAGCTGCAGGGCATAAATTCTAGGCTTGGGGAGATCGACGTTTGGAAGCGCAACATGGAGACCCAAATGGGTCAATTGGCGGAAGCAATACCCAAAGCGTCAGGATCATTCCCTGGATCAAATGTACCCAACCCAAAGGGCAAAATCACTGAACACATTGCGACAATGAATCTAAGGAGTGGGCGTCAATTACAAATGCCCAAGCAAAAAGCGGAGGAAAAGGAGCCAGAACAGACATCGATATCAACCCCCCTGTCGATATCGACCAAGGTGACCTCGATATCGACCTTACAGTCGATGTCGACCCTGATGCTGCGTCACCAAAGAAATCGACACCTCTAGTCGATATCGACCCTACTGATGTCGATGTCGACCTAACTACAGCCGCAGGAAGGAAGAAGGTGTTGCCATTCCCAACTAAAAAGATGGTTAAGGACCCGGCGGAAAAGAAATTTCAGTGGTTCATGAAGATGCTTCAAGGACTCAATGTCTCTATACCATTCACAAAAGCACTTCATGAGATGCCATCATATGTAAGGTTCCTTAAGGACATATTGGGTAAGAAGCATCGCTTTTTGAGATCGCAGAGGAGTGCAACAGGTTGGAGCTACCACAAAAGCGGGCGGACCCAGGTAAGTTCTCTATCGCTATAGGCTTAGGTCAATCCAAATTTAATGCTTTAGTTGACTTGGGTGCTAGCGTTAACATGATGCCACTAACCATATGGCACAAGGTAAAGATAGGTCCTCTGGAGCTCGTGGATGCAAGGTTATATATGGAAAACAATACGGTAGTAATTCCAACAGGGATGGTAACGAATGTGCCAGTACAAGTAGGTAAATTCTTTGTCCCTGCTGATTTCTTAGTTGTTGATATAGCGGAGGACCCTGCTTGTCCCATTATTTTAGGTAGGCCATTCCTAGCAACCGTCGATGCCAACATTAGCGTGAAGAAATGATTGCTCTCATTCACAATTAGTGACGAGGTGATAGAGTATGCCTTCAACAAGACGGTGAAAAATCAAGGGCCAATAGAGATAAAAGCCATCAATGGTGTCTACATTGCATTTCGAGAGGCCAAAGTAAGGAGTATGACACCAGAAGAGCTAGAAAAGAGGGCCATAGAAGCCCAAGTGGAGGAGGTTGTGGCAATCTTGAACGGAGCCAAACAGAACATCGAAATCGACCCAGGTAAGTCGATATCGACTAATAATGTTCAAGATTCTGTGTCAGGTCATAAGTATGGGGTCGACGGAGGAGAAAAAGGAACATCGAAATCGATGTTTAAGGTCGATATCGACCATGCCCTAGTGACGAAATCAACCACCATTGAAGCTGAGAAAGGAGGAACAGAGACCTCGATATCGATCTCTGGTGGTCGAAATCGACCTGATCATATCGAGGGAGAACCCTCCAAATCGACTGATCCTCTAGGAGTACAACAGACCTCGATATCGAGGACTGAACATCGATGTTGACCTGAGCCACGGACAGATAAGAAGGTAAGTCAAGGTACGGATTCCTCCTGTTCCATTAGAATTAAAGATCTATCATTATTTGGAAGAGGTGTGCCTTGGCATGTGCACTTTTGTAGGGTATCCGATGATGATTCGAGCCAATATGAGATAGGAGACAAAGTCTATGTAGCCAAATCCAAGGACCATTGGTTCCCTACGAGATTCAAAGATAAGAATTTGGGACCATTCACTGTAAATCAGATCCATCCCGGTGGAATGCAGCTGCGTGACAAGAAAGGAGTAATATTTGAGGCCCAAGCCACATGGGCTCTGCAGATGCCGCCTTGAGAAGCGCAAAGGAAGAAGTCGGCCTAGCGACTTAAAAGTCTAGAGCTTGTAACAAAGACTTAGTTTTGGTTTTATACAGTTTTACTTTGGTTTGAGGCACTTTATTGTTTTGCATGTTTTTGTTTGTTTTGGTTTTAACAAGTTGCAGGAAAGAGAAAAGCATACATAAAAGACATCAATTTCGATGTTAAAGATCGACATCGACCTTATGGTCGATTTAGATGGGCTTGTGGTCGAGGCCGGATCACCCTGAAGCCTGAGCCAGAAATCGATGAGAGACATCGATATCGATGTTAAAAGGTCGATATCGACCATGCCTGTTGTCTTCCTCGACTCCTGAAATTTGTGACGATTTAGTAAGTTCTTCTTAACCCTAGTTCTAATATAATGAGGACAATGTAAACTTTAAGTATGGGGTGGAGGAAAGGCTTACTTGCATATTCATACTTAGTTTAGATTTGCATATTTATCTTAATGCATACTTAGTTTATATATTAATTTTGAAAAAAAAATGAAAAAAATGACCCCCATCAAAAAAATTGAAAATAAAGAAAGAGTCATGGAAGTATAAAAAAGAGCTCTATGATGCAAAATTAGATTCATTAGAGATATAACATGAAATTGTCTAGTTAAGGGAAGTCCCAATGAAGTGCAAAAAGAAAAAAATAAAGGAGATGAAAATTTGAAGTTGCTTTTGACATGTGTATGATAAGATGATGGAGGACTTTTTATGAAATTTCCATACAAGTGCTTACATATACAAGTTCATATCCTAGCCTTACCTATGCATATTTGCAAAAGTCACAAGCCATACATGAGCCTTATCATAATCATTATTGCTCCACACATATTACATATTGCCCATTTTTTATACCTTATACCCTATCCGGAGACAAGTTTGAGAATGGAAGTCATCTTTGGAGTTTTTATATGGAGTTTGTGCATATATATTTATGAAGTTGTTGGCAGGAATGAGAATTTATGAAATATGGAAAATTTAATGAGCGAGAAAAAATCCGATCACCTCAGGAGATAAAGGTAGGTCGACCCTGCTCGTTGAGATGTTAGTTCAGCGAGATGGGACACAAGGTGAGGAGTCCGAAGTACTAAGTATCCGGGGCCATTCATGACACCCATGTTTGCGACTCGCGAGAAGGCAGTGCTAAGGTTAGAGAGGTAAAAGCATTATATTGAATAAAAGCATTGAGTGATGAGTGAAAGGTGAGACATTATGAAGAAGGAATGTGGAATATTTTGAAAAGAAAGTATGTTTCCCCAGATTTAACACCATATGGCCAAATATTATCCCACCTTTAGCCTTTTACCAATCTACTTCTCACAAGCTTGAAAAAGTCCTCTTGATTATTAATGCTATGTCGCTGAAATCGTTTTTGCATATAAACCTCCTTTTATGAGTATGAAATTGCCTTTATGCACAGGCATGGACTTGGTTGACATGAGTACCTTATCGAGGATGGCAATTGATTGTAGGGACATATGAAAAATGAATCTATGATGTTGAGGGTTTACATTCTTCCCCTGAATGACCATCAAAGGTATTGCTTGGGGACAAGCAAGCTTAAGTATGGGGTGTTTGATATCCCCGCAAATTGCCATATTTTCTATGCACATATAAGTCCATTTTATCATTCTTTTGCATGCATATTAATGGGAAAACATGGGATTAGTGTAGTTTATGCATTATTGTGAAATATATGGGTCTGCACGAGTTTCTATGTGATTTCGCAGAAAACAGGATAAAAATGGACAGATTTGGAAAAGCGGAAAAAGAACTCGAAGTCTTCTGAAGAGGTCGAAATCGACTAGAGACCTCGACGTCGAGTGCAGCAGAGACAAAGGAATTGAGCAAGAATGAAACAAAGCATGTCGATACACAAAGGTCGATATCGATGATCCAAGGTCGATATCGAGTGGCTAGATCGAGATAAAAGATAGAAGTCGAGTGCTAATCCGAGTAGAAGAAGGAGAGCACAAGATAGAGTTTTAGAGAGGTCGATATCGACGTCTGAAGGCCGATATCGATGTTGCCAGCAGAGGAATCCGACTCAGATTTTGATAGAATTCTATCCGAAGCTTGCACGTCTATCCAAAAGTCGAGATTTCTTATCTTCAACGTCAGAGCTATCACTTTAGCTAGTTTTACCATAGAATTTTTAGTTTTTACTTTATTTAAGTTTTATCTTAGAGAATAAAGATAAAGTTTCGAGTCTTTGGATAACAAAGTTCGATATCTATATCTAGAGGCTGTTAGGCTGAGTTTAATCATCCCATTTCAGTTATTCAAACACATAGAACGTAGAGAATTAGTAGAGAGAGAGAGAGGAGGAGGCTGAGTGAGTTTGGTGGAAGCGAGAGCGGAGATTTGGCTTGTTCGGTTGTAATTTCTTTCTTTTGCAATTACAAAGTAGTTTTCTTTCAATGATGATGATGAGTTGCATGATGAGAAGCGGGTAGTCAACCCACTTCTAGGGTCGGGGTGAGCCCGACGATAGCGATGTAGGGTAAGTGCATCAAAGGTATGACTTTTATGCGATTAGATTCATTATTTGCATTATTGAAGCGAAAGCCACTCATATTGTGAACTTGAATTACTCATGAATTGGATAGTAACTCTTAGGAACTATGCGAGAGCCTCTAATCACCTAAGTGTTGGTAACGAAAGTTATTTGACAGAAATGCATAAAATTTCATAACTTTAGCATCATACTTGCAATATTATCGTTGTGGCATGAAACCCCGACTTTGGAAACATTAAATTAATTGAATCCATATAAAAGTTAAGTTTTGATTTCTGATCATCCTTCTTTACCATTCTACATTCTTCGGACTCTTTTTCGACAATAGGTTACACAAAACAGTTTCTGTGACAAACATCGGAATCGACTGGGTATGGTCGATATCGAGGTCTAATGTCGATATCGAGGTCTGTCTCGATATCGACTTTGCTGCTTTTGTCTTCTGTATGAACTCTACTGAAAATCGACCAGAACTAAGGTCGATATCGACCGGACACATCGATATCGAGTGTCTTCTGAGGTCGAAAGCTTGATCGTGATTTCAACAAGGGAAGCGCTGACCTACCTCCTCGTGGATTCGATCCTGAATTACCCTACCACTACATCGGGAGGGATTCTTGTATTATTTATTTGGGACAGGGAGTTAGCATAGTTGTGAATTATCTTTAAATATTTGAATCTACCTCCCGCTCGTAAGAGCAACGAACAACGATCCTTATTTGCACTAGTGAAGCGAAAGCACTCTTATTGTGAATTTGGATTAATTATGAAATTGGGATAGTAACATTTAGGGTTTATGCGAGAGCCTGTAATTACCTAATTGTTAATAACGAAAGTTATTTGATGAAAAGGCATAATCTTTCATGAATTTGGCATTGGCTTATATGGTTATCGTTGTGGCATGAGATCCCCGATCTTGGAGGTTTTTAGTTTATTGAGTTTATTTACATTCAAATCTGCGAATTTATTCTAATCATCTTTCCTAAATCATTCTTATATTCTTCGGACACTTTTCCGACAGATTCATACGTTTTTAAGCTTTCTGTTGATGACTCGGTTTCGACTGCTTTGGTCGATATCGAGTGACTGACCGAAATCGAGTGCCCCACACTCGACGTCGGCTGCTTTGTCTGTTTTGCATGAAGTAGACTGGAAATCGACTGAACTTGAGTCGATATCGACTGTATCACCCGATATCGAGTGATCTGCTGAGTCAAAATAGAACGTGGTTTACAAGCTTGGGATCCGCTGACACACCTCCTCATTGATCGATCTTGAATACCCTACCACTGCATCGGGAGGGTTTCCTGTAATTTATTTGAGAAGGCTTGGAGATCGGTTTGAGTTTATATTTTTATTTTATTTTCATACTCGAAATCCTCCTACGTCAACTAGAAAAAGGTAAGTTTGGGGGATTAGATAATGCATGATTTTTATAGGTGTTATAGGTCATTCTTAAGTCATTTAGGCTACATTTAGTTAGGTTTTTATCATAAAGTACGATCATCGCCTTGAAAGTTGCAAAGTTCAGAATTTACACGCTTTATGCCTATTTATGCAGATTCCTAAGGATTAAGCTAAAGAAGAGAGAGGAAAACTAAGATACGAAGTTCCGACTGCATAAGGAAGGAAGTTCCGACTGCATAAGGAAGGATCAAGGAAGAAGACGGAAAGAGAAACGAGCAAGATAAGACAAGAAGAACAGAAAAAGAGTCACTGTAGAGATCAGCGCCTGCCCCTACCAATCGACGCCTGCCGACTTCAGCGCACAGATGATGCATCCGCGGAGCTATAGTGGATCGACGTCCGCTGATCGTTATCGGCGCTCGCCGACGAAGATTCTAGAAGATTTTCTCCCATGGCGAATCTATCCATTGGGCTTTTCTTCCACCTTAAGTTCTCTGATTTTTACCCCTCCTATGCCGATAAATACAACTCTCCTCAGCCCTCGATTGACATAATTAACACATTCACAATTCATAACACATTCATCTCTCTCTTTCCCTTTTCCGCTATCTAGGTAAGCCATGTTCGGCTAAACCTTCTTTATAGTTTTGCTTATATTTTATGCATTGGTTAGAGACATGTGAGGGTTGTTTAAATACTATTTTATAGTTGTGGTTTATTCATATTTGGATATTTATTACTCTTTTTCTTTATATGTTAAGTTGTTTACTTGTCTTAATTGACCACTAAGATGAATAATCAAAATGCTAAGAGATTATAGTTAAATCCGCTATTGAATGCATTAATCCGATAAAGTAACAAATATATCTTGACGAACAAGTTGGAATTCATGAATATGAAAGAGTAATAACATATAGTTTAGTGTTATTTTTAACGGATGCGATAGCTAGGTTGACAACTAGGTGACACGTCGACTATGCGAGAATCACATAAATTATATGCTTATGTGATTAGGGATATATTGCTTCTCCAACCCCAACAAAAGTTTAGAAAAATTGATAGTGATTAGCACAGAGTATCCAATACGTGTAGTGTCCGTGGAACACAGGTATGTGGTCTTTAGATCCACTACTTTTTCATATACGAGTATTAATTCTAATACGGAGTTAGACTAAATCACTAATTTTGACCATAAAAAAAATTATAAGTTTGGGATTCACGATACAATAAACTGAGAAAATATCTCTTTCAACCTAGTCTATTTACACAATTCAAATCTCTTGAAATATAATTAACTGCCTTTATCATTGTTATGGGAAAAATAGATTAAATTTTATGTTAGTAACTTTATTTATTAATAAAATTATTTTTCTGTTGTTTTATTATTTAATTATTTTTATAATTATATACTTAGGTTATTATAATGCCGTGTTCTGAATCGTATAGCGTTTTATAGTCCAGTTGTTCTTCGTTCTAATAATTGTAATAAAATATTTAATTTTGATAATTAAATTAAAAACTTTTGCACCTATAAAACAATAATAGGAAGTAGATTAGGAAATGAATTGCAAAGGTAGAATAGAGGATCTTCAATACGTATAGCTAATGGTATACCTGTACCGTAATTGATTTGAACGGATGCCTGGTCAATGTGCTGTTGAAGCTGGTAACTGGGCTGTTGGGGAAGGAAACTAGGCGACCCCACCGAGTAGATTAGCCGATTGGACGGCTGAGATGTCGCCAGCTGGAAGGCGAGATAGATTCGAGACGATTGTACAATCACGGCCGTTGAGTTAGAAACAACCTGCAAGGCTCCCTGATCAGGCATCACATACGAGATTGACTTCCCGGCCAGGTAGTACTGCTTGATCATACCCGAGACCGATGTCGACCCGCTGGGCCACCCAACCATGGCGCTAGACCCGACCATCTGCCCGGATCCGGAGAACCCGATCGCCACATATCCGCCCTGCTTCGGAGCTGACACTACAAAGCTCCACGTGTTGAAGCTCACCTGCCTGTACTGCTTTGAATTGAAGCATCCAACAATTGTGTAAGCTTGAGAGTAGAATAATTTTTGAAATGCCTAGTTAAACTTTAAACAGTTAAATAGATGTGATTGGGTGAGATAAATAATAGTCAATGTTATTTACATCACAAAATTTACTATTTACACCACATATCTCACTTTTTATATTTTTTTTTAAAATACACCCTGCTCCTCTTGAGTCACACACGAGGCACATGGTATTTTACATTAAAATATCTTGCGCCTCTTGAGGGGCAGGTGTGTGACTCAAGAGGAGTAGGGGTGTGATTCAAGAGGCGTAGATGTGGTGCATATAGTAAAATTTATGGGTGTAAATATTATCACCCTAAATAATTAAGAGTGGTACCCAATATACCATTTTTATGGGTCATTGGCAAACTCCCCATCTTAAATTTGCAAATATAGCAAATTGTCCAATTTATTTGCAAAAATAACAGGTACTAAAACCCTCAATTGCAAGTTGCACATGGGAAAGAAGAGAAGAAAGAAAAAAAGAAAAGAAGGAGGAGAAGGAAGAAGGAGATGTGGAGGGCTGAGACTCAGGGTGGCGGGGTGGAGGGCGGCGGTCGTGGTGGCTCTAGGCAACTGGTGCGATAGCCCTCCCAAAAACTTGAACGGTGGCGGCACTCTTGTTGCCTTCCCGAACGGTGGCGATTAACTGGTGGATTTTGGATTCGTGAGAGTTGACACGGGAAATTCATATATTGGCACGTAAATAAACGTTAGTGGCACGATGAACGTATTGAGTGGCATGTAGTTGACTGTCATGATAGATGTTAAGATAATTATTATATTCGGACTTGGGTTTATCTGTTAGAGTCAAAATAGTTGGCACGAGATATAATTATACTGGCACATAAATAAATGTTAGTGGCATGAATAATGTATTGACTGGCACGTAAATCCTATTTCTCTCTCTGTCCAGAAAATAATCTTACTTCGAAATATTTTTTTCCATAAACATATATAAAGTGGGTGTCTATAGATAGATAAAATTAAATTAAGTTCGAAAATAAATTTATTTTTTAATTTTAACAAATGAAAATGGTTGAAAATTAGTTTAAAATGGATAAAAAAATTTCCCTCCCATTTGCTCCCCTTGGCCTCTCTCTCTCTCTCTCTCCAACCTACAACTTGTACAAATGGTAGCAATTTTATTTGCAAAAATAGCCCATATGCAATTTTTCACATAGTAATACTATTTTTGCAAACTTTCATTTTTTTTTTTGGTATATCTATGCAAATTTGCGTTGGATAGTTCAAATAAACTACAAGCATTTATTTATTTAGTGTAACTCAAAACTAATATACTAACAAAAGTTGCTCACCAAACTTGATATCATACTCTCTCTCTCTCTCTCTCTCTCTCTCTATATATATATATATATATTCTATAATACATAAAAAGTTGTGTTCATAGCCAATTTAATGGTCATTTAATACATAAAAAGTTGTGTTCAATGCCAATTTAATGCTCATTTATTTAATTATGTATATTTTATATTTTTTGTTTCAATTCCATAAAAGATCACAAACATCTTCATAACTCAATGGTTAATAGAGTTGTTTGGTAGGAATAAGGTCTTGAGTTTGAATCCTATTAAGTTACGCATTGACCATATTTTACAATTTTTTATTTCCTCCTACATTATCATATTTGTTATGCATATTTTTGTAAATAGAAATAAAATAAAGGTGTATACAGAAACATGTGGAGAACATTATACGTTCTTTTCTTTAAATATAAATTAAAAAAAACTTTGAATTTTTTAATCAAAGTTTATCATATATAGTTTATACTATGTAAATGTGTGAATGAGATAATTTATTATACCATCATCATAATCTTTTTGTTACTATTTATTTTCAACTAATTTCAAAATATTATCTTTGTGCACATTCTTTAAATAATTATGATCTTAATCATACAAAATGTTCTATTTTAATTTTATTAAATTTCTTTTCTCTCATATATTAATGGTACAAATTTTCATATGTAACCATGCATAGTTTATGAAGAGTAACCAATCAATAACACAAAAAAGTAACTTCAACAAACATTGAATACAAAAAATGTAACTCCTTTAACCTTTTTACTTTGAAATTTATCTATAAACTATATTAAAAGAGAAGCATTTATGCCACATGTTCTCTCCATGTTCAAAGTTATTTTTGGAAAATTATTTACATAATATCATTTATTATGGCAACTATATTTTCTAATATTATTTTTTGTGGAAAATTTTCTAATATTAATTACCCAATATTATTTGATGTTATATTTTTTAACCAATGGGACTAATTCAAATCTTTTATCTTTCACTATTTATTATTTATTTTTCTCTTTACCTCTTTAACCCAATTGTATTTTTTCGATTATTTTTAACACATTTACTAATCAATGGGTTTAATTCAAAATATTGTATTAAATTTAATGTCTATGATTAATCTATATCTAAATATTATTTATAAAAAAACCACGTCATGACGCGAGGATCGTACTAGTTTCACTTAAATACTAAGTTAAAAATTGAAACTCCTAAGTGAGGGAGATGTTATTTATTGGTTTTACAACTTTCATACTAATATTTTCTTTTTATTTGCTGTCTCTCTTATAGTGTCATTGGTGAAAAAGAAGAAGCACATATTGAGAAGTAAAAACTTAAGGTAAGTGGTTATAATACAATTCTTCACTTGAACTTTATTTTAGTTAAGTCATTCGCTCAAGCATAGCAGTGAATAATATGCATGCATCTTTGTCTTCTTTTTATATTGGGGGTTTCCATAATTTTTAATTATATTATCACTATTTTTATTTGTTATTCTAATTTATATTCCATTTATTTAATTTGTAGATTAAAAAAAGTTTACAATAAAATATTTTAACTGGTCACCCCATGCCAAAAAATCTAATGAAAAAAGTGCGCATAATTTGATTTGGTTAGTATAAAATATTTTTTATTGATTATTTTCATGTCATAAAAAATTATAACATGAAATTTTTTGCATCTTTAAATTTCTCTCGAATTTGATCTTTTTACTCATGGGTCTAAATTAATACTCCCTCTGTTAATTAAAACTTGTCGTTTACTATTCATGCACGCTTTTTTAGAATGATAAAAACTATATGAAATATTAACATTTTTTAAAATTTGTTTTTATAAATTCATAATTAATAGTAACAAGTATGAAATTATTTAAAAAAATATGTTAAAAAAGTTAATATTTTATATAGTTTTTAAGACCTCAAAAAGCGTGCGTGAATAGTACAACGTCAAGTTTTAATTAACGGAGGGAGTATATATGTAGAAGTGGATATTTTTTTTTTGAATAATAATATTTTAATTTAATTGTTGTTTGTAAAAACTACACTATGACGTGTTATTTTTTCTTTATTTACCAAGTCTGATCTCACTATAATGTTTGGAGCAAAATCATATATATATATATATATATATATATATATATATATATATATATATATATATATATATATATATGTATGTACGGATCGACTCCGGTGAAAATCAATTTTTATGGTGAAAATCGTGAGGACTGATTTGATTGGTCAGAGATTTGGATTCATAATGATAGGGGCGCGTGGGCGTTTGGCTTGTCTAAAAAAAATAAGGGTAGTTTTGTCTTTTCTCTTAATTGTCTTCCTTCCTCTTTCATTCCGGTACCCTTAATCCCATGCGTTTTGTTTGATACTTTCACCTCTCGCTCGACGGAGAACAAAAGCCCTAGCAATTCCGATATAATCCCCTGCGTTCGAGCGCCTAATCGTTCTATTTGTGCCATTTTGATTTGTGTGAAAGAAGATCGAGCCTAATTGTTTGCTTTTTATTAGGGTTTGGGGATTTCGGTTTTCAAATCTCTCTTCCTATCGGCGTCGGCCCTTCACCATCATTGCGACGCCCCTTCACCATCGTTGTCACTTTCTCTCAGTATTAGGTACCTACGGCTTCGAATTTCGGGTTATGTGTAATCCTTTCAATTCCACATCAAACTGTTGATTTTGATCTTTTATTTGGCTTTCATGGCTGAAGTCAACTTTTTTAATTTTTTTTTCATAATTTGACAGTGGCGAGACTAAAAAATGTCCATCGCCAAGCCTTTGAAGAAGTTGTCATCTGTTGTTCTTGATTTGGATGGTACTCTTCTTAACACAGGTAAGATTTTCGTCTCACTGTTGTTTTGCTTATGGATCTTTGTATCTGGTACTACCTTGAGTCTCTATGTATTTAGGATTATGGATTTTGGTTCTACATTTCTAGTCAATGAACTTTATACTTTCTTGCATCAAAGATAGGCAAAGATGCAATAGAAGGCCAGAAAATTCAGTGTTGGAGAATAGCAATCTTCACTAAGTTTACATCAAGTTAAAAAGTAGCACAATCAAACAAATAACACATAAATATACACATGTCAAGATGATTAGAACTCTGTATCAACTATGGAGTAAATCTTAATCATAAAGTGTAGTTAGCAACTTAGCTACAATCCTAAGTTAAAAAATTCATAAGCCATGTTTCATTCAGGGCTTCAAAAATTTACCACTTTCATAGAGCCCCGCAACTCAGAAGTACAGCAAAATGCATCACTCAAAATACTTATCAGTGAATTTGTCTACTTTCATCCAAGAGTCAAACATCAAATTACTTACATGGGAAGATGTTTCTCCTTGTTATTTTGCTTATGGATCTTCGTATCTGGTAATACCTTGAGTATCCATCTATTTAGGATTGTGGATTTTGGTTCTACATTTCTAGTCAATGGACTCGGGATGTGAAATATACTTGCTGCTCAATTAGCTCATTACTGACCACAGTTCTGCGGAATATACATGTTTGGATTCGGGATGTAGTTCTAATCAGTCATCTTGATTGTCTATGTCTTTGATTGGTGGAACATGTAATTATTCTATATGTTCTAATCAGTCACGACATGCAATGAGATTGTGAAGATAATGTATCTGATTTATTGTAATCTTGATTGGGGATTATTATTGCAGATTATTTATATTAATAAGATTAATCCGCCTCGTTGCTTATGACTTGTTGGTTGTGTTTTCATATTCGGAGATTACAGTCTGTTCTACAGTGTTTTTATAACATATTTAAACAAACAAAAAATTATTTTTACATTTACACGCAAAACAAATTTTAATATTTTATCTGAAAAAATATGTAGCCCTGCCTGCGTAAACCTTACAGCATTTGTGTGTTCACTGACTGGTCTTGTCTGAGTTTCGGCCCTCTGGACAATATTTTACATAAAGGGGTGGCCCTAGGGTGTGGCGGGCGTAGGCGGCCGCCCCACCCTTTGACCCATGCATGCCCCCGGAGTTTGGAAAAAAACAGTTTATTTATATATGGCATTGTTGCAATAAGTAAAACTATGATGAATATTGAACTAACTAATCCACTTAGCTTAGTTGGTCATTGGGAAAGAAGCAAAATAAAATGAGATAAAGGTTAAGGGTTCAATCCGTACCAACCTCTTTTTTTTTAAAAAAAAATTCACCTCAAAAAAAAAATCCGTACCAACCTTATAGTGTATCTAGTGCACAAATATGAACCATTGATGGAGAGGGGATGGAGGGCCATGATTAAAAGTAATTTTTTTTTTGCTTTTTAATTTGTGAACCCCCCTTGCCAAAAAACACTAACTCTCTCCCACCCTCTTACGTGAAACTCAAACCCCCTTTTTTTTAAGCTGCTTGTTTACACAAATTATTCACCCACCATATTTGTATATATATTTTTAAAACAACCCCAATTTCGTTTCTCTTAAAAATTCGTCAATTCAACCGAATAATATTTTATATTCTACCGAATAATATTATTTTATCTTTTTCCATCCAGCTTAGATGAAAAATCACCAATTCCATTGAATAATTAGTCACATACTACTGAATAATATTTTGTTTTTCTTTCCAAATAATCTTTTATATTTCACCGAATAATGCTTCAAAATTAACCGAATAATATTTCATATTTCATAAATCCCATATTCATGAAAAAATACTACCAATTTCTATGAATAATTATTCATAGTCATCGAATAATGAATAATATCCCACCGAATAATCCCTCAAATTGTAGTATAGAATAATAATTGAAATTTCACCGAATAATTAACAACTCTTTAACCCTAACAACCAAAATTCGACTCATTCATCTGAATAATGAATCGATGCACTCGAACTACATTTCAATCGAACGGAGGTCCAACTTAACACCCCTGCCCGTGTCCGGCCACCATCACCACCTGCAAACCACCACCAACCATCGAAGAGTCCAAACCCCCACAAAACCACCCTCTTCGCACCTCCACAAAACCACCGTCTCCCTGCCGAGATAACCACACCCGCCGCCTCCCTGCCCGTCTCCGGCCACCATCACCACCTGCAGACCACCACAAAACCACCGTCTCCCTGCCTAGTTCACCACACCTGCCGCCGGCATCATCCCTGGGGCTTGCCCCAGATCCACGATCTGCTGCCCAGATCCGGCACCACCTTCACCCGACAGCCCACGCAGCCCCCTTCGCCCTCACCTTACAACCACCACAACCGCCTTTCCTCTCGCTTTTCCGACCACCACTGCCCACCTCCAGCGTACCCAACTACCCCTGCCGGCGCGCAACGAACCCACCAGATCTGTCCGCTGCACAACACAACCGCCATCAACAGTACCCACCTCGCCTCCGCCGCCTTGCCGCCCTGCCCGAATCACCTCCTCGCCTCCTCCAAACGCGCCCCGCCTCAACTCGATTTTGGGACTCCACGAAGATGAAGCAATCGATTTGGGGACTCCGCCACCGCTCGGAAACACCACCACCACACACCCCCGCCTTCGCCGTTGATCAGAAACGACACCACACACCACCGTTTCCGGCTTTCGACTCCAACGATTGAGATTGAACAACGCCTTTGCCGCCGATTGAGATTGAAAAATGAAATGGCTCCAAATATGGGTGGAAAGAAGAACGCCCAGATTTTAGGGTTATATTGATTCTTCACACGCGCTCCACACTCAATTTAATGGGATTGAAATTAATTTTTCAATTTTTTTTAAAATAACTGAAGACACGTGACATCATCTTATCCCTCCATTTAATATAGATCTGCACAAAAGATCCACACTCTGATTATGAAAATCAATTTTGTGAAAATTTTTATTAGAGTTTGTGATTTTGGGATTAAATTTTGTGTTATAATTATTATGCATATGTGATTTTGAGAATGAAATTTATAAATTTGTGAATTGAATTTGGGGTTTGTGAATTGAATTTGTAAAGCTTTATGCAGTATTTGTGTGTCCCTACCCTACATATTCAAATCGTAATGTCTATCATGTCTTTGGGAACCAAAAGACATTATAAAGTTGATGAGTTTACAATCCTAGCTAATATGCAAAAGTCTTGAATTTAACATGATTGGATTTTGATAAGTTTACACTCCTAAATATGACAAATGCCTGAATTTTCAATGAATGGAAAGAAACCAATACCATAGCAACCAAGCAAATGTAAGTCTACTTTTCTACAATCCACTACTAAGATGAATGGAAAGAAACATCAGGCAGTGGCCGCCGCATGTTCCAGCAGCTCGCTTTGTACTATCCAAGACCTATTTATACTATCTTTTGGAGGCCGACTCTGGGCACGATTTTAGAGAGGGCTTAGCCCTAGGTTTTCATTCATTAACATCCATCATTCACAATTTGGTTTAGATTGAGAGCGATGTTCGCTATTGAAGACTAAACTCTCTCCGTTCTACTTGCAATTTGAAGCTTTGTTTGGATTGAGTTGTGAGTTTCTGAATCTTGTTCCTTATTTCCTATATTGAATGTTTCGACTTCTTTGTGCTTGATTGTTGATTGTTTTATTCTATCTTGCCTGATCAACTTGGTAGAATCAATTCAATTGCTAGGGTTTTGTAGATTCCTGATTACGAACCTTAACCCAAGTAACAAACTTATCCCTTTAGGGCTGATTGAACTTATTGGATAGGTAGGAAGTTGGATGTGTTGTTAAATCCCTCTTTAGGGACTGCAAATACCTTGGTTAATCTCTGAACTTAAAGCTATCGATTGGGTTAAATCCTTTTCTGAGGGACTGCTCATGAGATAAGAGTTTCTAGGACTGATTGGACTAGTAACTATATTAGGTCGGGACAAGGGCATTCATAGAAAGACTAAAAGGAAAAGAGGAAGTTACAACATCAACTTGACCAAATGAAGTGGATAGTTGTAGGTAGAGCGATCTTCTCTAAATTGTTTTGCATCAACTTGTTTATAGTTTATTTTATTTTCTTTCTTATTTCAATCAACCAAAACCCTCTTTATACTAATTGATAAATACACATTACTTAGGAATACTTGATTCTATCTGGGATCGACCTCTTACTTACTTGCTATACTAGTTTGTAGGTTTGAATTTTACTTTTGATAGGAACCACAACGATTTCCTCCTGTCATACACAGAAGCGATGAATAATTGCATAACCGTTGTGAATAAGTAAATTTTTAGAATTATTCAGTTGAATCGGTCGATTTAACGCGTTCATTGATTGATAATTGGGAGATTATTCAGTGGAATACTTATTTTTAACAGGGTACACAGAAGCGATGAAAAATTGGATAACCGTTGTGAATAAGTAAAATTTTCGAATTATTCGGTTCAATCGATCGATTTAATGCGTACATTGAATGATAATCTGTGGATTATTCAGTGAAATTCTTGTTTTTACGAGGTACGCAAAAAGAATATCCAAATCAAAAGAACCCCAATCCAGCCCCAAGTAATCATCCAAATAAATTCTCAAATTGTCCACAATCAAAGAAGATGAATCACAAATTCTTATCCAATAAAAAACCCAAATAATCACCCAAATTAACTCTCAAATGTTTGAATAATATAAGTTAAACATATCAATCATCACTTTTCCCTACAAAAACCCCAAATCGAGCCCAAATATGTAGAAAGGTTGATGTTTACCCATTAATGGAGTCCCTTTCTTCAACCCTTGAGTAACCGGTGTTAGATGAATCCAATCGGACCCCCGACCACCGCCTTGCCTACACGCGAACTCAGAATCGGATCACCGACGATCGATTTGCCTCCACTGTTTCTTCTCCGTCCGCCGCCCACTTGAAGCCGCTGCTTTTATCTACAAATCGCAGCCTGAAAAGCCAAGCCGAAGGCCCTCACCGCCGGCGAAGCTTCGAAGATTGCGAAGGTCAATTTGTGAGGGAGGGAATATCTATTGGGAAAGCTTTGAATATGGTCCCCTACTGCACACGGGAGGAAGAAGATAAAATGAACTTCTTTTAGTTACCCAGGACTCACGCGCTCACTCTCTCCATTTGGGTGGATGTTTGCTTAATTCGATTTTTTTAAAATTATCCGTACACGTGGTCCCTTTTTAGCCATCCGTTTCTATGAGATCAAGGGCCCATATTTGTGTACACCCGAACCACACCTTATATATATATACACGGATTGACTCCGGTAAAAACCTCAAATTGTTGTAAAAACCGTGAGGACTACTTTATAGCTTGGTTTATTTGAAACCTCTGCTAAAAACCTCAATTACACAGGGACTTTACAACTCAGTTCAACCTAAAAACCGTGCTAAAAACTCCAGTTTTAGAATAACACATGACTTTATAGCTCGGTTAAGCCTAAAAACTGTGCTGAAAACTCATGTTTTAAAATCACATAGTGACTTTATAGCTCGATTTTATTTAGAACCGGGCTAAAATCTGTGACCTTATAGATCGGTTCTATTCAGAACCGGGCTATAAAGCTAGTGAACCGAGCTAAAAAGCCGGTACTCATAGGTTTTTACCGCAATTTTGGTTTTGACCGGAGCGCACCCCTATGTGTCTGTGTGTGTCTATATATATATATATATATATATATATATATATATATATATATAGGATAGATCATATGACTCAACCCTTAACGTGTATCATGTACACAAATCTGGGCCGTTGATTAGTTGAGATGGAGGGTGGAGATTAATTAGCCCATTTGTGGTAGATTGCCTGCATAGATGATTATTCGACCGAGTATAAATGATTATGCACTAGTATATGAAGGATTATTCAGTCGTATGAGTCTGTTTAGTAGGTTAGTCATTATTCGATCGTATTGACGGATTATGCGATGATAATTTTTAGGTAAAAGTTAGGGCGTTTTCATGGTGCTAACTATTAGAAAAATCTATCGATATCATCGCATAATCCGTCAATACGATCGAATAATATTGTAACGCCATCGAATAATTAAGTTATACCATTGAATAATAAAGCAATACCATCGCATAATCCGTCAATACGATCGAATAATATAGTGAAACCATCGAATAATCAAAATGACTAACCTATTAAACAGACTCATCTGACTGAATAATCATTCGTATACTAGTGCATAATCATTTATACTTGATCGAATAATCATCTATGCAGGCAATCAAACAAATGGGCTAATTAATCTCCACCCTCCATCTCAACTAATCAACGGCCCACCCAGATTTGTGTACATGATACACGTTAAGGGCTGATTACACCGAAACTAACCTATATATATAATTTCCAATTAAGTAAAAACAGGTTGTAGGTAAAAAATCACTTTTGATTTCTAAAATCAGACACTTTAAAGTTTAAAAGGCATAAGTTTGAAAAGTATATTAGTTTTGAGTTACACTAAATAAATGCTGGTAGTTTATTTGTTTGACTTGTTATATGCACAGTTTTATTTTGTTAAGGTATATGATAGTTTTACCGACCTCCAGTGTCATTAATTTTTATTTTTACTTTTGCTGAAAAACAGGCTGACTGACTTTCGGTATCGGCAATAGCAGAAATCGGCGTCAGCAACCAATTTTCAAGTAAAAAAAAATTGCAGACACTGGATGCTGGTGAATGGACCCCGCATATATAAGGCGATAAATTGACCGTGCATATAGTAGGCCCATAAATTATCATTTTGAAAACTATACACTCCCTCCGTTCAAAAATATAAGTTCTTTTAGGCTTAGATTTAAAAAAAGTCCTTTTAAGTTTTTAGGTATTGGGATATGAGAATTGTTACATTTTGACTTTTTACTCAAATTTTATTGGCTTATGAGAGTTGTGGATAATTAATGAGGGGTATAAATGTAATAAGTTTATGATTTTCTTAATTTGTGTGCAAATGTCTAAAAGAACTTATATTTTTTAACGGATGTAATAATAATATTCAAAATTATATAATATCAAAATCAAAGTTTTGAAATGTTATTTATTGTGTCAAACATAACCTTATTTATTAAATATTGAATAATAGTGGATTGCATAAAGCAATATATAATTGAGATATTTACTAATTATTTTAATAGTGAGTATGAGTAATGAATTAGACACAGTACGTATAACTGTATAACTTGTCTAATAAAAATTACATACTTAATTTGTAACTCAAATTAAGCAAATCGGATCGACCAGCGCAATTAATACAATCAATTTAAGATTTGGTATATTGAATATCTGTTGATCTATAATAAAACCTATGTTATCTTATATTTGCAAAACAACATCAAAATCAAAATTACAAAACACATATATAAATATAATGCGTAAATCTTAGAGTTTGAACTGCCGGCCAACGCTTAATTTATGACGCATCAATCCACAAAACATGATCCCATTGAGGGGGAAAAAAAAAGAAAAATTAGAAAAAGTGCTGAAATGGGTTCCTCGATCTGTAGTGAATGAAAATTGGGATTGAGAAGGCATGTATACTTACTCGGAGTATGAAGTCCTGTGATTGCCAGACGGGGAGGCAGAAGAGAGAAGCAGTGTCGAAGCTGACAACGCCATTGAAGTTAAGACCGAATCCACACGAATCCGTCGTCTGAGAATTCACAGCTACAATTGCTTCAGAGACGAGTAGTAGAAGTAACAGACGGTTAGTGATGAAGGTAGCTGGATTCTTCATTTCTCTCTTTATTCTTTCGATTCCTATAGGGGGTTCTTTTATTTATATCCCTTGCTCTACTCTCTCTATGTATGTTTTTCTCATTCCCCTTTTTTCTGTTTTGTTTATTATATTATATTTTATTTTATTTTATATATGGTGGTTACATGAAAAATTTGTTTTTAAAAAATCCTAATGCTGGTTGCTTAGGATTGAATCAATGTGTTAGGTGATCTATCTCCATTACCAGCGGGTGTTGTGGAGGCGGTTGGCTCTTTCATCTTTTAACGAAAATCCTAATTAATTACGGGGGTTTTTGATATGCATGATTTGGGTGTACTGTACATCGACATGGCCACCGTTCGGACCAGTTGAGTTGACAGGTCCAATCCCTGACCCAGGTTCGAATTTTCCAACCCGGACCCTAGCTTGCCAAAACCACGGGTTAGTGGGTTCATGTGATCCAACACGGATCGACTCCCGATTCCATGGGTTGTCTTATTAAAAAAAATTTGTTTTAATATATATTTTAATATCACTTTATTCGTTCTCTTCATTTAGATACGAGAGAAAAATGTTAGAAGATTATAGTTCTTCATACTGTTTCCCATCGTTCACTTCATATCAATATGGGAGAAAAACGTGGGAAGATTTTATCTTCATACCATTTTCTATTATCTACTTCATTTCGATATGAACTGGAAGAAAAACGTGGGAAAATTTTATATCTCCAACTACCTCCTTCACCGCTAAAATTTTAATATGGGATGTAACAGAAAAAAATATGAGAAGATAAATATATCTTTATATCACTTTATTCTAGGAGTGGGCACAAATCCCGCAAATGCTATCCCTCCCGCATCCGTCCTGATCCTGGTGGGATTTAGAAAAAACTGGCAATCCCATCTCGCAAAAATTACGTGTGATGAGACACGGGACAGAGAGTTCGTATCCCGCAAATCCCGTTCCGTCCCGCATATATAAAATTATATATATAATTAAAATTAATAAAAATATTTTAGAATTATTTATATTATACATTAACGTTTATTTAAACCCAAAGTTAAAAATAATAATAAAATATTAAAAACATGTAGTAACAAATAAGAATTTTAATACTCCCTCCGTTCGGCAAAACTTGACGTTTTACTATTCACGCACGCTTTTTAGGAGATAAAAACTATATAAAATATCTAGTTTTTTAAATAATTTTTTTAACAATTTCGTAGTTATTATTAATAAGTACAAACTTGTTAAAATTTTTTTTTTAAAATAAATATTTTATATAAGTTTTATCATTCTAAAAAAGCGTGCGTGAATAGTAAACGACAAGTTTTGCCGAACGGAGGGAGGGAGTAATAACTACCAACACCACTACCGCATAACTGTGGCTTGCTCAAAAAAAGTGGAAAGCTACTTAATGAGTTAATGTGGCACCTCAAAGGAAACATCCAATTTTAAGGTACTTGCTACTGTATTTTGTGTTTAATTTGTAATGGGATTATGTAAGACTCTAATTTGCATCTTTGTTAGTTGCTAATTTGGAGTTAATTAGATTGTTTTTTGTTTATTTTTTTTACGAGGGATAAATCCCGTCCCGTTTCGTGAGGGATAAGACCCGGTGAGATTTTAAAAAAAAATATAATTCCATCCCGATCCCGTCCCCTCCCATGCCTACCCCTACTTTATTCTCAAACTTCATTTCCAATTTAAGAAATAAAACTTGACTCAGGTGTGAGCCATGTGATAATGAGATACTATATAGAGTTGCCAAAATCTGACCTGACCCGAGAACGTCCCTTCCCGACTAACCCGAACCCAAACTATCAAAACCCGAAAATCTAGTATCATGCACAACCCAAACTCAAACCTGAGCCCGACCCATTTTGACCCGATACCCGAATGAACCGGTGCTCAACCCGACCCATACCCGACCCGTCATTGACCCGACCCGAACAAGACCGACTCATGCATATAATTACTTTAATTGTTTTATTTTTAAATATTCAAATATTGTGAATTACATATAATGAGATCTAATATAACTAAATACATGATGTTTAAAGGTCAGTAATTAAGATAAATAAAAAATACATGATGTTTAAAGGTCAGTAATCCATTTGATCCTAACTTACACGACCCGAAAACTTACCCAACACGACTGAAACCCGACTGAACATACAATATACCCGATATATGACCCGACTCGACATATGTTCGAACTCGAATGGGTATACTCGAACCCGACCCGAACAACCCGATTGTCACCTCTACATATATATATAATTTCATGTCTTCTCATTATAACTCTCCATTTTAGATGTGAAAAGATACCTTTTCATCCTAACGTTTGGTTTGCTCCACATTAGAAATGACGAAATGAAAGGGAAAATTCTAAAGCTATAAATAGATAAGAATGAGAGAATAAGAAATTAAGCATTGCATATTAGGTTGGCACAAACGACAAGAACCGGCCTAAACTAAACCGACCTAAGCGGTTTGGACCGGAACCGATGGGCCGGAATTTTTTGAGGTAGGGATCGAGGTCCCCGAGAAATGATATTTCGGTTTTGGTTTTTCGATTTTAGGGCCGAAAAAACCGAAAAGCCTACTATTTGTTTTATGTCCAAAAAAACACCTCTGAACTTTGAAATTTATAATATACTAATTTGGTACTACTTTAACAAAATCAAACATCATATATTCATAGATTCAAATCACAAATTAGCCTTGTTTATCTAAAAACATAAACCCTAAATTCCTTAAAATTCACAAGCCTCACAACAATAAAAAATTGATTTACAAATTTTAAATTACAACTACAATATAACAAATTAATGATAATAGAAATAGATTAACACAAGGAAAAGGTGAAATTTTGGAAAGTATTTTAAAAACATTAAGTTTCTGTTCACTGTGCTAGTTGTTGCTAGTGCGTGACGCATGCGAAGGCTCCAAGAGAGGGAGTGCAATGCTGGGATGGCGAGTCCGGTGGCAACGAGTGTAACCGATGGCGGGGCCGCGGCTGGGCAACAAGGGAGATGTAACGGCCCGAGTTTATTAACCCGGGTTACGTTTAGAAGGTCGGATACCTTCGTTCGGATCTTGCACACCAAGTACGGGTTGAAAGTTTGAAATTCAAAAGTTTGGTTTTGAAAGTGGGATTTCATACCCAAAATTCTCGTGAGGCCCGTTGGAGACCCGATGTTAACACACATGTACCTGTCCTAAGTACTAAGTCAGGGAAAACATGTCCGCTTAAACCAACAATCATGTACATACAAGGTGCCACGACAAAGTTGGGTCAAAACATACTTTATTATATGGTTATCTTATAGTATTTTATATGGTCAAGCGACAGGTTATTTCCATTTATTCGCCATGAACATCGCACGCGAAACAGCACACGCCATTAGATAGGATCATGCATATATACCTACAAAAATATAGACGGGCATAGGATCAGATTGAGGCCCGCACTTGGCTGGTCCCTACATATACGCACATATATACCCTATTCCTAATATCATGCTTCTAATGCAGGAAAGAATCTAACACCCAAGCATGCTAGCAATTTATATATATATATATATATATATATATATATATATATATATATATATATATATATATATATATATATATATATATATATATATATATATATAGGTGCGCTCTGGTGAAATCCAAAATTGCGGTAAAAACCTGTGAGGACCGACTTTTTAGCCTAGTTCACTATAAGCTTTATAGCCCGATTTGGAATAGAACTGATCTATAAAGTCACATATTTTAACCCGGTTCTGAATAAAACTGAGCTATAAAGTCACTAATGTAATTTTAAAACATGAGTTTTCAGCACGGGTTTTAGATTTAACCGAGATATAAAGTCATACGTTATTTTAAAACTGGAGTTTTTAGCACGGTTTTTAGGTTGAACTGGATTGTAAAGTCACTGTGTAATTGAGGTTTTTAGCACATGTTTCAAATAAACCAAGCTATAAAGTAGTACTCACGGTTTTTACCACAATTTGAGGTTTTCACCGGAGTCAATCCATATATATATATAGATGGTGGCTCTTGTGTAAACAAGACTTATTATGTATTTTATGAGCACATCTTAGCCCTTGATTAAAACAAAATAGATGGCCACGATTTTATTAGTATTTTAATATAGGGAAATTAAAAAGCAAATTTTGAGAGGAAGAAACGTTTTTAGGCGCGTATGATTACACAAGGTAAACAAAAATCAAAGCTATCTCCCACTTTCACTGTAACCCAGTGAAATTGGGGGAAATTCTAGGGATTCATAATCTTCTCCAATTCGGAAGTTGCAATAGCCAATCCGTTTGAATCCCTTGATTTGTGGCCAGATCTTCATTATCATCTCAAGATTCGTCCAGTATCTATGCTTTGTGGTAAAGCGAAACAGGTAAGTGACTGATTTCGATCATAGTTTTAATCGAGTTTTAAAAAGTTCGTGAAACCCTAAATTTGGAGGGTCGATTGCAGGTATTCAATTGGAAGTGGGTGAAGATAAGAAGGATCTTTCAGATTTTGTTAATTGAGAGATTAGAGAGAACGAGAGAGAGAGAACAACAAAACTGAAACTTTCATTAAAGAACTGAGAATCTGTTACAAGATGAACAACAGAATGAGAAAAGCTGTTGAACCAGGAGGGAGAATATATAGACGATGATGCTCACGTGCCTATCACGTGATTCATTAATATGTTATAACCCTCAACCCGGTTTACATAAATAATAAAATAAAACCCAGTTTACATAAATACAATTTTATGGAACCGAGCCTATACACTAACATCCCCCCTCAAACTGGAGGTGGATCACACAAATGCATTCCCAGTTTGTGTAAAAGCTCTTTGTGATGATAAGCTGGTAAGATCTTCGTTAGCACATCTGCCAATTGGTTCTGAGTAGGTAAGTAGGTAAGCTGTAGCAACCCATCCATTACCTTTTCCCTTGTGAAGTGACAATCAATCTCAATGTGCTTTGTGCGCTCATGAAACACTGGATTTTTAGCTATCTAGATTGCTGACTTGTTGTCGCAATGCAATGTCACAGGAGTCAATTTAGTTTCCCCAAGCTCTTGTAAAACATTCACAAGGCATGTCACATCTACGGCAACTTGGCTCATAGATCTGTACTCAGCTTCAGAAGAACTCCTTGATGCTGTCGGTTGTTTCTTTGATTTACAGGTGATTGGATTCTCACCATATAGCACAACATATCCAGTTACAGACTTCCTTGAGATTGGACATGAAGCCCAATCAGAGTCCGAGAATGCTTGTAATCTGATGGAGTCTCCTGTCTGCAATTTGATTCCATAATGCATTGTCCCCTTGACATATCTCAGCAAGTGATTTAGAGTAGCTTGATGACTCTTATCTGGGTGTTGAAGAAATTGACTCAAAACCTGCACTGAAAATGAGATATCTGGACGTGTGTTTGTTAAGTAACTCAGTTTACCAACAATGCTTCTGTATGCAGTAGGATCTGAAATCAAATTATCTTTATCAGAAGCGTAAAGTTTAAAATTCAAAGGCAAGGGTGTAACACAAGGTCTTTGATCAGCTATGTCAGCTTCATTGATGATCTCTTGACAAAACTTTTTTTGACTTAATATTAAGGACTTGTTGGAATGAATCACTTCTATACCCAAGAAATAGTTCAATTTTCCTAAGTCCTTAATACTGAACAGATCATGCAAATGTGTCTTCAACCCTGTAATTTGACCAATATCTGAACCTGTAACAATGATGTCATCTACATAAACTGCCACAATTGTTAAATGACCATTATGGTGAGAGATAAACAAAGAAGGAACATTTGAATGATTGTTCCCTGAATGAACATCTGATACACTATCATTATCAGATTCATTCTCAAGATGTTCTGAACAATATTTTCCTTAATAATCTCACTGTTAGGGAGAAAAATAAATTCAGGACTATCCATCATAACATTTGGAAGAGGAATTCCCTTATCAAAACTAATTTTATGCAGAGGAAATTGCAACTCATAAAACCGAACATCTCTTGAGACAAAAATCTTATGAGATTTTAAATCCAGAACCTTGTATCCTTTAGTACCATGAGGATATCCCACAAATATACAAGGTGAACTCCTGGGATCAAACTTGGACCTGCTACACTTATCAGTAGTAACAAAACATAAACATCCAAATGATTTCAACATATTATAGTCCGGAGCTTTATGAAATAAAATCTCATAAGGAGTCCTAAATTGTATAGATGACAATGGAAACCTATTGATCAAATAAGTTGCAGTCAATATACATGCTCCCCAATACTGAATAGGTAGATGAGATTGAAATAATAGAGGCTGAGCAGTCTCCAAGAGATGCTTATGCTTCCTTTCAACTACACCATTCTGCTGTGGTGTATGAACACAAGATGTCTGATGTATCAGACCTTGCTCCAGATAAAATTGTTGAGCCTCATTACTACAAAACTCCATACCATTATCAGATCTGATAATCTTAACCTTTGCATCAAATTGAGTAAACACAAATGAAATAAAAGCTTTAAGAATAGAAAACACATTGCTCTTAGCAACAACCAAATGTGTCCATGTTGCTCTAGAGAAATCATCCACAATAGTTAGGAAATACTTGGAACCATTGTGAGTAGGCACCTTATATGGCCCCCAAATATCAACATGTATCAATTCAAAGCAAGCAACAAATTTTATTGAACTATTAGGAAATGAATATCTATGTTGTCTGACTTTGGGACAAACCTGACAAACATGATGTTTCTTAGTCTTTACAAGCTCATTCAGAAACTGAAAATGAAACATTTGATCAAAAGGAACATGTCCAAGTCTGCAATGCCAAAGTTCTAAAGAAGATGCGCTTGCACTATTATAGTTTACATATTCATCATGATTAACAGCAACAGATAAAGCATTAGAAGATTTTCTATCATGAATATCATTTTTGTTCTTCATAGATGTGAAATACAATCCCTTTGATACTTCACCAAGCACCTGTGGCTTGTTCATTGAAGGGTCCTGTATCAGACATTGAGAAGGAGTAAACAACATATATGTGTTTAAGTCATTTACAAATTTTTTGACAGATAGTAAGTTATAGGCAAACTCAGGAACATGAAGAACATCATGCAATACAATTTGATTCTTTAGCTCTATAGATCCAACAAATCTTAGATTGTTGACCATTAGGGACAGTAATATAGCTAGGCATATTAAAAGGCTTGTATGAGTAAAACATAGAAAAAGTAGGGCAAATATGATGAGTGGCACCACTGTCTAAAACCCAGCTATAATCACTGTGTAACATACTTAGACAGAAAATGTTACCTGCCACCATGTTGTTATCCTCTCCATTACTTTGCTTACTCAGGAAAGCCAAGATCTGCTCATATTGTCCTTTTGTCAAGGAATGAGCAGCTTCTTGATCATCACCTTAACCACCACATTTGAAGCAAATTTCTTAGATTTTCCCCCTTTGAAATTGGGAGGATACCCATGGATTTTGAAGCATCTGCTTATGGAATGACCAGATACTTTGCAATGCTCACAGAAATAGTTTCCTTTCCCTTTAGCCCCATTCTGAGATGTTTGATTTTGATTGCTACCCCTCTGTCCATTATTCTTGCTGTACTGATTGCCAAACTGACCACCAGAATTAGATTGATTTCCTGATCTTTGGAATGCATTGAATGCTGCAGTACTGTCACCAACAGAACTAGAATTATTCAATCCTTTTTTTCCTAACACCATTGTATGAATCAGGCAATCCAACAAGAAACTGCATCACTTGTAGCTTAGCAAAATATTTACTAACTGGATTTCGGGCACCACAGGGGATTCAATTAAATCCATGTACTCATCCCAAAGTTTATTGAACATTGTGAAGTATGAAGTCACCGATGATCCATTCAGAAAGATATTGAACATATCCTTTTGTACCTGATACAGAGGAGTGCTATTTGGAGATCCAAATCGCATCTTTAACTCATCCCAAACATCTTGTGCAGTTCTGAAATACACAAGCGATTCTGCAATTTCCTTTTCCATCGAATGTAACAACCATGCCACCACCATTCCATTACACCATCTCCATTGGGCATATCGTGGTGATGTCTCTGGCGTAGGCCTGATACATGAGCCGAGTAGCTCGGGCTCGACTCGGACTCGGCTCGGAAAAAGCTCGACTCGGGTTCGCTCAAATGTATATATGAGCCGAGTTTGAGTCTATTCATGAGCTCGAATCGAGCTCGAGTAGCTCGCCAACTCGTACCTGACGATGCCATAGAAAATAGACCTATCAAATAACACAAGTATAACGTCATAAATAGGTCACCCCAACGCAAGAAGACATCTGGCCCCACTATAGGATCCATCGCGAGTAAAGTATACTTGGATCTCAACCAAACCCTCCTCGCGACCTAAATATTAACTGTGCCCGCGTAACGACCAGGGAGGATCCTTTAAGTACCTCGTGGTTCCCCAGGACCCTAGCAAGCAGCTCGCTGGTTCTAGCACCTCACCTCTAAACAGCGCCACGTGTATTACCTACACTCCTAAGCACGAGGGCATGTTTTACACGTGTCCTAGATAGAACCACGAGGTCCCCAGCCAGCTGCTCACTTAGCCTTCCTATAAATGCCCCCTTCTAATCACAAATACGGGATCCGATTCGAAAGATAAAAAAAAGAAGAGCTCTAATAATCCCCTGGACCTAAAACCCCCGGAGTTGAGTTCTTGAGATCTGTGATCGGAGAAGAACGTTCCTGGAATAAGAATATCATTTGACGTCCATCCAAGTCCGCGATAGAACGACTCAAATCCTCGCGAGCTGAACATAACACCCCATCGCTTGGATCAATAAACGTATAATCTAATCATAACCCTTTTCAATCAAGGCTTGCAGGTATTTCTAAGTCATTCTGTCGTCATAATGAGGTAATAAGTAGAGGTGAAATTCCACGAACGCTTCATTGGCGCCGTCTGTGGGAACCTTTGACGACGAGAGGTTCCGCGTAGCAATACGCACCTTCGCATCTCATTTCCTTTAATTCATTTCAACATATCCTTTTTTCATTCAGCTATTTACTACCTTTGTTTGCCATACATTAAATCCTATCTAAAGTAATAAATGAACATTGTTCACTTCCCTTTTTCATACCAACAAAATTTGCAGGAAATCATGAATTTTATGCTGTTCGGGGAAGAACTTGGGAATCAACATCATGATGCCGAAGAGGCCAACCTCCTCAACCTCAAAATACCTCCTAACGAGGTAGCTCAACATGACACTAATGAGGGCATTCCCCAACAACCTCCCTGGGACACCGCTCAACTACCCCCGTTCGCACCCTATGGAATGTAGGGTCGTTATCCCCCGTACCAAGTCTTCGCGGGGAATTATCCGCAGAACGCATATTTGAACCAACAGGCAGGCGGGGTACCGATCCAACACGACCCTCGTGGCTACTACCAACAACAGGGTCCTATACCTGTGACGGTCAACCACTTCCCTAACCCTACTGGTGACCCTCTCAACGTCGGCCCAGAACTCGATGAAAACACTAATAAAATCGCCCGTGTCTTCAGCCCCAGGGATGTATCGTCGCGTTCAAACTCCCCTGGAGCACCCAGACAAACACGCAAAGATGAACCAACTTTCCAATCCGCTTTCTACAGGGAAATACGCTAAGCACCGGTCCCCAAGAGGTGGAGGGATATCTCCATTGCCAAGTACAAAGGACATACCGATCCCAATGATCACCTCAACCAATTCACCACGACAATGGGTATGAACGAAGAAAATGACGCCATGTATTGTCGCTTGTTTCCATCCACACTGAGCGTGGTAGCATTGACATGGTTGGCCAATTTGGCTCAATCCTCCATCAACAACTTCGCGCAGCTAGCAGGCACATTCGTCGCCCACTTCGGCAGTGCTCGCACAAGGAAAAGAACCATGCTGGACCTCAATTCCATCAAACAAGGTGCGACTGAATCACTGGGAAACTTCTTCAGCAGATTCACCAACATGGTGGTTCAAATCCCGAGATTCAATCAAAGTCCGCGAGCACAATACTAATGGGCAATTTGGTCGAGGGCGATTTCAAGATCTGCCTATTTCGAAAGGAGCCGAAAAACTACGATGTTCTGAGAGAGCTCCTAACCAAGCAGATCCACGCCATGGAAGCAGCAAGCTCTAGCTCGCGACCCATCGAATCTAGGCCGCCAAATTACCACCGAGCGCTTAACAAACGTCAAGGAAGAGAGAATTTCGGGGATCAGCATCACCGCAATCTTCCCTGGCAATACCCGGTCATTCCACCACGACCTCAGGTCCAAGAAGTCCAATACAACCATATGTCGGTTCCAGGATCTCTCGGTGCCCCGACAAATGTGATGATGGCTCATCCTGACTACATAGCACCTCCTGTATACAGGGTCCCTCCAACCCTCCCTCAAAAAGAAGTACCCCTTCAGATTTGTGCACCACCGACGAATCCCAGTCATCCCATCGCAACGCCACCACAACGCCTACCCCCTGTGGTTCCTCCCTAGCAATATAAACCACCGAATGCTCCACCAAGGCCTTATAATCCTCAATATGCCGCCAGAGGAAGGGGCAGGGGAACCTACCCCCGAAATAGGGGAGAGAGAAATGAAAACAGAGGCGGAGGCTACCGACCTTCTCCAAGGGACATGAGGAATGTCCAAGAAGCCAGGTCCTCATCCAACCGACACGATCACCCTAACCAGGATCATCGAAAGCCTCCCTCATCTGATGGGTGCATTAATACCATCGCGGGGGGGCCTGCAACATCTGGTGCCAGTAATCAAGAGAGGAAAAATTATGAAAGAGAAGCTAGATACCCTCCGTCTGAGGCCAGTATCAAGAAAGCATCCACCGCGCACGCGATACTCAGTTGTTCTGTTTCAGATACCCGTGATGCTCGCGACCTAAGAATGCCACACTCAGATCCTATGGTCATTCATGTGCAGATAGGAACCAAGACTGTTAAACGAGTCATGATCGATACAGGTTCATCTATGGACGTCCTTTACTGGGACGCTTTTGAACAACTCGGGATCGCTGAAAGCGCCTTGCACCGATACGCAGGAAAACTGGTCTCCTTCTCTGGAGACGAAGTTGAGGTAGCTGGAACCATCGAATTGGCCCTGACGCTAGGGACCGAGCCGAATAGGAGAACACACATGGTCGAATTCAAAATGGTTCGACTACTATCCATCTACAACGCTATCATGGGGCGCGTAAGTCTATTTAAATTCCAAGTAGCCTGCTCCATATATCATTTCAGCGTTAAATTTCCATGTACCAACGGAAAAGTGGGTGAAGCACGGGGAGAATAAGCAGAAAGCAGAGTCTGCTACTTGTCCTCGCTAAGAAAAGGTCACAACCGAATATTCGCGATTGAGACAGACGCCCAAGGATCACTAAAGGAAGAAGCAATCGATGAATGCGAGCAAGAGGCAACATCCGAACAACAACATGCGGACTTAGAAGTTAGACCCAAAAAAGTAGCTGAAAAAATTGTGGAGGAAAAAATAGCCTTCTTTCCTTTCCCAAACAAGGCCAAGGCCCTATACCACGGTCACAGTTTGACTGGCCCCGCCTTAGAACGTCTCAAAGATATGTTAAAGAGATCACGTGATGTTTTTGCCTGGTCGCCGCAAGATTTGAAGGGACTCCCCCGAGAAATTGCAGAACATTCGTTAAGGTTAAATCATGACACAAAGCTTGTATGCCAAAGAAAGAGGAAAATGGCCGCCGTAAAGTCAGAGGCAGCAAAACAAGACGTACATAAGCTTCTGCAAGCCGGATTTATTCGCGAAATTAACGATTCGACTTGGTTATCAAATGTGGTATTAGTCAGAAAGAGTAGTGGCAAATAGAGAATGTGCGTCGATTTCAAAGATCTGAACAAAGCCTGCCCAAAAGATAGCTACCCTTTGCCATCCATCGATGAGCTAGTCGACACAACGGCAGGGCATGCCACTCTAAGCTTTCTGGATGCTTATTCCGGCTACAATCAGATAAGAATGAGTCCTCGCGATGAAAAAAGCACCGCCTTCATCACCAACCAGGGAACTTTTTGCTATAAAGTAATGCCGTTTGGGCTAAAGAACGCGGGTGCAACCTTCCAACGAATGATAGAAAAAGTGTTTGTTGCTCAAATAGGAAGGAACGTGGCGGTCTATGTCGATGATATCGTAATCAAGGGCTTTACCAAAGAGGACCATTGCAAAGACTTACAAGAAACCATCAACAAACTAAGAAAAAATCGCGTCTGCCTGAATCCAGAAAAATGTGTTTTTGGAGTGGATTCAGGAAAATTCCTAGGTTTCATGATAAGCCATCGAGGAATAGATGTGAATCCTTCAAAAGTACAGACCATCATCGATATGGCCCCACCAAAGACGATGAACGACATTCAAAAATTAAACGGGTCAGTCAACTACTTAAGCAGGTTCTGTTCGCGATTGGCTGATCATTCCCTACCGTTCTTCGAGCAGCTTAAAAAGAAGGGCCCGGTCGAGTGGACCGCCATTTTGGATGAAGCCTTCAAAAGTATGAAAGAATACTTAGCCACTTTGCACACCCTTCATTTTTCCGCACGAGCATGAAACACTGTAGTTATACCTCGCCGTCGGCTTTACAACTATTAGCACGATGCTTACTAGGGAGTCCAAGCTTCCTATTTACTTCGCTAGCCGATTCTTGCAACCCGCTGAATCCAGATATACACCAATAGAAAAATGTCTCTATCTGTGGTTTTCGCTGCGCGAAGGTTGAGGCCTTATTTTCAGGCTCACACCATTGAGGTGCTTTCAGATCTACCCCTCCATCAGATCCTACACTCACCATCACTCTTTGGAAGAATGGTCAAATGAGCGGTAGAGCTTTCTGAATTTGACATCCATTTCAGGCCCAGGAAGGCCCGTCTAGCTCAAGCCCTGGCCGATTTTGTAGTAGAAGCTGTCTTCACCGATTCTCAGGATCGCGATGGAGAAGATTCGGTCATAAATGTTGATGGATCAGTATTGACAGGAGGCTGTGGAGCCGTGGTTACCATCATAAGCCCCAGTAGGGAGATAACCGATCTTTCTTTCCAGCTACTGTTTGAGGCTACCAACAATGAAGCAGAGTATGAAGCTTTTATCACAGGTATAGAGAAAGAACTGATCAACAGGGCTCGGCAAGTCCAGATTTTCACAGATTCAAAGGTAGTTGCACGGCAGGTTAAAGGTGAATATGAGGCAAAGACGGGAATGTTACCTGAATATCTAGCACGAGTGCAGACACTCATTGCCGCCTTTGGAAAGTGTTCCATTTCATCTATTCCTCACAATCAGAATGAACGCGCCGATACCTTGGCCAGAATGGGGGCTACCTTACCTTTGGGATTAAGCGATCACGTAGTGATCGAGCAAAAGCATGCTCGAGGAATCCACCAAGTGGTATTTAGAATATCCAACCTCAGTGACTGGCGAAAACCTATCCTAGAATACATAACCGAAGGGGTTTTGTCAAATGAATCACATGAAGGCCAGAGCATCAGAAGAAGAGCGGCCCGTTTTCGAGTAAGAGACGGCCGACCGTACAAAAGAGGATTCAACCTTCCGGATCTCCTCTGTGTGTCGGACCAAAAGGGCATTGACCTCGTCCGAGAGCTACACGCGGGACTTTGTGGCAACCACCAGGGGTGGAGAGCCGTTGCGTCCAAAATCACACGTCTAGGCTACTACTGGCCCTCTCTCAAAGTGGATGCTGAAATGATTATTCACATATGTGATCCTTGCCAGCGACACGCATCACTCAATCATTGCCCTCCTCATCCTTTAAAGTGTATATGTGCACCTTGTCCGTTCGCAATGTGGGGAATGGACATTTTGGGACCGTTCCCAACAGCACCAGGCCAGCTGCGCTTCATCATCATAATTGTCAATTACTTCACAAAGTGGGTTGAGGCTGAAGCTATGGCGACCATCACGGCAGAAAAGGTACACAAATTCCTCTGGAAAAACATGATCTGTCGATTCGGAGTCCCCTAGGCAATCATCACTGATCATGGTCCTCAGTTCGACTGTGAAGCAATTCGTGATTTCTGTGCCGGCCTCCACATCGATTTCCGTTTCTCATCGTAGCATACCCACAATCCAATGGACAGGCTGAGACCACGAATCGACAAATTCTGAATACCCTCAAAAAGAGACTAGGGACAACAAAAGGAGAATGGGCCGAGATCTTACCTTTGTTACTATGGTCATATAGGACTTCACTAAAGAGTCCAACTGGATAAACACCCTTCGCAATGGCCTTTGGTGTCAATGCGATCATCCCTATCGAGTTGCTCATCTCATCGGCTAGAATTGTTGATTTCAGTAAAGATAATAATGACGAAGCCCTCGAGTTAGAACTCCACATGCGCGAAGAAAGAAGAGACACAGCTTGTCTCAAAACAAATGAATATCAGCGCCGGTTGGCTGAAGGATACGACAAGCGCGTCTTCGTACGCCCGCTACAAAAAGGTGACATGGTCCTCTGACAAGCAACAACTGGGGGAAAACTTGAACCTAAATGGGAAGGACCCTACGTCATCCATAAAGAAGTAGGCCAGGGTTCTTTCAAACTTCAAAACTCAGAAGGCGCCACACTCGCAAAGGCGTGGAACGCCAAGAATCTCAATGCTTATTTTGCATAATAGTTTAGGCGTAGAAAGAAGCCTGATGATTTAGATTTTCTATGTATAGGGGTCATCAGAGTTCCCGATTGGGTACACCACTTCATATATCATAAATGAAAGTTCCAAACCCAACCTCATAGATTGTCAACACGCAATAAATTTAGCTATCGCGTGTATTTTAAACACGGATATGCATGCAAGTAAGCCTCCAAGGAGAATAAATTTAGCTATCGCGTGTGTTTTAAACACAGGTATGCATGCAAGTAAGTCTCCAAGGAGAATAAATTTATCTATCGCGTGTATTTTAAACACGGATATGCATGAAAGTAAGACTCCAAGGAGAATAAATTTATCTATAGCATGTGCTTTAAACACGGATGTGCATGCACGTAAGCCTCCAAGGAGAATAAATTTAGATACCGCGTGTATATAAACACGGATATGCATGCAAGTAAGCCTCCAAGGAGAATAAATTTAGCTATCGCGTGTGCTTTAAACACGGATGTGCATGCACGTAAGCCTCCAAGGAGAATAAATTTAGCTATCGCGTGTGTTTTAAACACAGATATGCATACCAGTAAGCTCAAAGGAAAATAAATCTAAATATCGTATACCTTTCGAACACAGGTTCACGAGGATGTTTCATTGATCTCTAAAAATTTAATAAAAGCGATATATTTTATTCTACTTTGTTTACAACATGGGTTGTTCGTTTATTGTCTTCAAGTCTTAATCAAAAGGTTGTTTAAATAGACCACTAAGATAAAGTTGTGTAAACTATTTTTCCAACCTTAATAAATTTTAAAGAGAGTTCGACAAAGCACATATCCAAACTAGCATGCAAAGAGAACCCCAAAAGATATAAACACAATACATCCCCTACAAACATTTCGAGAAACAAAAACGATTAAACATAACAGGAGTCGCACAAAAGGTACAATAACGAGCAGGTAAATACAAGTTCTGAGCTAATCCTCGCAAGCTCATCCACGCAAACTCACTCATTCGCCTCTAGAACAATTATGGTAAAATGGCTACTCCCCTCATATTTGAAAATAATAAGAGACTCCCCAACGCGTAAACCACTGTCTACAGCAAAAGCACGCCAACTTTCAGTAAGGATATAATGATCTTGGCTATCTCGGAACAACCTTACTTGAAACTCTCGCCCAGTGGGAGACACCAAGCACACATGAGTCAATCCATCGTGAACATACTGAGCGCCAAAAGATTAAGGCAAAAGCTGCGAGAAACCAAAATCAGATAGCAAAAAAACGAGAATCACAAACAGGAGAGTAGAAACAACTACCATATATTCCATCTTTTCCTCAGAATAGATGGAACGGAAAAAATCACGCCGACGAGGATGGGGAGAAGTCATAATTCCTCACTTCGGTTCACGAACAGCTAAAACAAAGTACAAGTACGACGGCCCAGATTTTATCCGAACATCTGCTATTTATTAACAAAAAAGCAACTATAGTATTATCATATTACAAGAAAGTAATTCATATCCATCCAAAACAGTTTCTCAGAAGGAAATGCATGCCAAGCAAGTGGCAGAATCACAGAGTGCATCTCTGCAGCACGGAACCCCAGTGTCAGGCCAAGAGTGGTTACATCTGGGACAGAAAGAGATACAGTAGGGAGAATCAAACCAAAAACTTAAAACATTAAATAGAGAAATGATTACTTAAATCTTCGCGATTACACATAACAAACCGAATAAATAAAGTTAACAAAAGCATAACGAAAGACCGGACATCTTATAACACCACCATTACAATTCAATCAAACCCTACTCATCCTCATCCTCAAGAACAAGAACTTTGAAGCGATGCCATCCCATATATTGAAAAAATACCATCGATGCTCCAACCTTAACGTCATTATTGGTCGCAAATCTGTTCCAACCTTCAAACAGCCACCAGCGATTCAAACCATCCTTGGAAACCTCGACACGAAAGTTTTCACCAGCCGCAGAGACCAAAAATACATGGTCAGATACAACATGACCATACATCCTCTCAAAAGCATCAGGAAGAGGCTGCAAAACAAAAAAGCATTACTTCATAAACAATTCAAGCTAAAACATACAGAGCATTACCAATGTATACAACTTACAAGGCGATGCATCCTCCCCTCTACGTCGACACAACGAAAAAAATCTCGCATCACAGGGTTAGGAGACGCCATGTTAGTTAATAAAACAAATGGATGACTGCAAATGTCACAAACACCACACCTTCTAACTTCAGTAAACGCATTTATTACATACATCGGAACCAGACAGAGAATCTGAAAGTAAAATTTGACGAGATACTCTGCATGTATTACACATGGCATCAGTCATCTCAAAACCCGACCAGATACACAGACATTTCAAATCCAAAAAACAGTCATTTATTACAAAATTTTTCCTACAAATCGATACCACAATAAAAGGATTTCTTCTCTACAACACAAAGGGCGCAACCTTTTTCTCATCAGAAATCTTTCCAAAAAGAATCATGGCAACGGATACTAGCGATCAAAATCCAAACAACCCCTTTGTTTTTGATATCTATTTAGTAGGGAGCGAACAAAACATACGCATGACGTTGCCCTACGAGTTCGCCCAACATTTCCAACGTCATGTTCCCCATCAAATCTTATTATCCACTCGCGTCGTTAAAGATTTCCCTGTTCACATCGTAAGGGGCAGTTACGGATCTCACTGGGGAGCACGCGGATGGAGGGACTTTGTCGAAATGCACGGACTCGAGTTGGAAACATCAATAAAGTTCACCCGCCTAAGGGAAACAAGGTTTCAAGTCCATTTTTTCGACAAGGAAGGTTACTACATCGACGATGAACCCTACAATAACGACTGCAACGGTCCAAGATCAAATGGTTTCCATTAGATCCCAGAAACGGTGTGGTAAGCAATGTTCTAAATGTTTTCCCTTTTTCAATGAAACTCGGATTATCAATAAAAACCCGGTTTCCTTGGATTTATATTATCGTTACTCTCTATCTAAAAATTTGACCAGTAAAATCTTGCGTCCAAAAACACTAGAGATAGACGATTCTATATCGCGATCCATTCGCTGGAGATTACTTGATTATTAAATTAATCTCCTCGACGTCCAAATACGATGGAGATAGACAATTCTACATCGCGATCCATTTGCTGGAGATTACTTGATTATTAAATTAATATTCTCGACGTCCAAATACGATGGAGATAGACAATTCTACATCGCGATCCATTCGCTGGAGATTACTTGATTATTAAATTAATCTCCTCGACGTCCAAATACGATGGAGATAGACAATTCTATATCGCGATCCATTCCCTAGAGATTACTTGATCATTAAATTAATCTCCTTGACATCCAAAAACACTGGAGATAGACGATTCTATATTGCGATTCATTAGCTGGAGATTGTTTGATCTTTAATTTAATCTCCTCAGCATCCAATAACGCTGGAGATGGACGTCCCTATATCACGACCAATTACCTAAAGATTGTTTCATCTTTAATTTAATCTACTCAAAGTCCAATAACGCTGGAGATGGAAATCTCTCTATCACGATCTATTAGCTGGGGATTGTTTGATCTTTAATTTAATCTCCTCAGCGTCCAATAAACGCTGGAGATGGACATCCTACTATCGCGATCAATTAGCTGGAGATTGCTTTACATTTAATTGAATCTCCTCAGCATCCAGAAACGATGGGGAAGGACATCCCTCTATCACAAATATCGCACCTAATACTACTCAGCTTTTTTAACAACCTCCCCGGCACCAAAAGGCACTGGAGATTGCTAGGTAGGTCTCTCTATCACGAACAGACATGTTACTCAGTTTCGCATACGTCAAAGGATGTTACAATTTAGTAAGAATATATCCCATCCGCGATCAACAAATTAAAGATTGGTTCATATAAAAACCAATAACTAAAGAACTACAACTCTGTTAAACCACTCTTCGTGACAAACTCTAGCAAGATATTGGTTTATTTATTATACACCAAGCAAAACTATCCAACAACAGGTAAACGATATAACCGCAGGAAAAGTTACAACAACGAAAAGTTCAAACCCAAACTGTGAAATCTAAGTCACCATTTTGATCAGGATCATGATTCACAGCAACAACATCAAAACAAGAGTGTCCTTCATACCAAAAAAAGTGTGTCCCAATTCGAAGTTCATTCGAAACGACGAACGCGGGCCACCCAGTGGTAAACCAATAGTTGTTGGGCCCTAACGGTTCCACCCACACCACAAAGTCCTCTTTAGTACGCGTCCATAAATGGACAAACCCAAGTGCAGCATACCCATAATCACGATATATGGAGGGTAACGGCTGCAACAAAAACAAATACATCACAAACGCTTTACTTATCAAGGAATAAAATTGCACGACATAGCTTACCAGCCTATATAAATGCCCCTCGACAACAATATCCCGAGTAAAACCCCTAACGCGAGGAAATACTACACTTGGAATATCAACTGGTGTCGCAAGCATCATTTTCGCAAGAAAAACTACAATAATCTTTACTCTTACCTTTTTTATATCAATCTATATAAAGGAAGCAATAAAATACACCGCAGCCCACCCATGTCTACCACGAGGTCAATAAATATCAAACAATCCATCCATTCTTGGGATAGCAAAGATGAGGAAGAATGCAATGACTCCACAAACTTCACCGTGGTAATGTCAAAGAAAGAAAAAAGACGAATGACTAAGGTTGCCGATGGCAAAAGCGAGGTGGTATGCGCTTCGAGGGCCGAGACCAAAGGGCCTGTAAATGGTGGATGCTCGAACTTTTGCTCGGCTGACCTTGGAAGTAAGGAGGCTCACAACAACATCAAAGGGTCTTTATGAGGATCATAGCTTGGAATGTGAAGGGGTTAAACCTACCCCTGAAACAAAAAGGTGTAAGGAACTTAGTTCGAATGCATGATGCTAAGGTATGTGGTATCCTTGAGGCTAAAGCTCATGATGGTCGATTTAATATTCAAAATTTCATGTCTTCCTACTTTCCTCGTTGGGAGCATGCCTCCAATTTCCACCTTGATCCTAGAGGTCGTATGCTCCTTGTGTGGGATCCCAACTTTGTTTACTTGAATGTGGTCGAGGTTGGTGTTCAACACATGGGCTGCATTTTGAAGGACAAGTCTACGGGTGTTGAGATGGGGGTATGCTTCGTCTATGGACTCCATGCGGTGGTCCATAGAAGAGGAATTTGGGAAGCTTTGGCTAACCTCTTGTGCAGATTTTCTCTCCCTTGGATGGCCTTGGGAGACTTCAATAATGTCATGAACTTTGAGGAGAGGATAAATGGTGCTCCGGTGACGAACTATGAGTGTAAGGACATGGTTGAGGCTTGCCAAAACCTTGGTTTGATCGACTCTCCCTTCACTAGTGATAGTTTGTTTACTTGGTCGAATGGTACCATCTCTAGTAAGATTGATAGGGTGCTTATTAATGCCGAATGGGTCAATAGAAATCTCTTTTGCCACACTTATTACCCGGCTTTGTGGGAGCTCTCCGACCACAAGCCGACGGTTGTTTCTTTGTGCAGGAATGAGAGGAAGAAAGGGGGAATGTTCAAATTCCTCAATCTTTGGAGCCATGACAATAGGTTCCTTGAGATTGTAAGGGCTAATTGGAATGTGCCTAGGGGTGGGTCATTCTAATTTCGCCTTTGCAAGCTTCTCAAGGGACTCAAAAGACCCCTTAAGGCGCTAAATTGTAAGGAGTACACCCACATCTCTGAGAGAACCATGAGAGCTAATGAGGGTTTGGCTTCGGCTATGGAGGCTGCGGTGGCTAACCCTGGTTGTGGCGATGCGATGGAGGCCTTGGCTAGTGCTAGGCTCTTAGCTAATCGGCTCAACAAAGCGGAACACGCCTATTTGAGACAACATGCCAAAGCTAAGTACATTCTCCTTAGTGATCATTGCAACAAGTATTTTCATTCCTTAATGAAGTCTAATAGCCATAGGAATCACATTGTCTCTATGACTAAGAGTGATGGTTCTATTACAACTTCAAGCTTAGATGTTGCAAATGAGTTTGTCAAGTACTACAAAAATCTTCTTGGTTGTGCAGGACCAGATGTGGAAATCGATAACTCTTGGTTTGCTAGAGGAGTGTCAATCCGTGAGGAGGATAAGTGCATGCTCATAGAACAGGTGTCAAACGAGGAGATCAAGGCGGCCTTGTGGAGCATTGGAGAGGACAAGGCCCCGGGGCCTGATGGCTACTCTTCTTGTTTCTTCAAGGCCACTTGGAATGTCACGGGGCCGGAGCTTTGCTCGGCGGTGAAGGAGTTCTTCCGGAATGGGAAATTATTAAGACAAATGAACCACACTATAATCAGCTTGATCCCTAAGAAGGATGAGTCGTTTAGGGTTGAACATTTTAGGCCGATCTCTTGTTGCAATGTTGCTTACAAGGTTGTTTCTAAGATCCTCACATTGAGGCTTGGGAAGTGCCTTGGCTACATTGTGGACTCCGCCCAAAATGCCTTCATCCCTAACCGACTTATGTCCGATAATATCTTTTTGGTGCAGGAGCTTCTACGCAAATATAATGTTAAGCGTGATACTAGGAGATGTTTTCTTAACATTGACCTAGCTAAGGCTTATGACTCTTTATCGTGGAAGTTCTTACGCTTTGTGTTATGTGAATTAGGTTTCCCTCCGGAGTTTATAGCATGGGTAATGGAATGTGTTGAGACTACCTCTTTCTCCATCAAGGTGAACAACGAGATACATGGCATGTTTGAAGGTAAAAGGGGGCTTAGGCAAGGTGACCCACTCTCTCCCTTACTTTTTGTCTTAGCTATGGAATTCTTCTCTAGGATTGTCAAAGTTGAGACTAGTAAGGTTGGTTTTCATTTCCATCAACATTGTAAGAGTGTTAGACTTGCCCATCTAATGTTTGCCGATGATATAGTGCTCTTTAGCCGTGGTGACTTGAGTTCGGTTAGGTGTTTGATGACTTGTCTTCACCGATTTGAGAAGGCCTCGGGTCTCTCGGTCAACAAGGAGAAGTCTTCGGCTTTCTTAGCTTCGGTTCCTCCCAATGAAGCGCAAGCTATTTTAGGAGCAACGGGGGTTCAAGAAGGGTGAATTCCCCTTCCGTTACCTTGGAGTTCCCATCAGCCCTCATGGCCTCCGGGTGGCTCATTATGGCCCGCTCTTGGACAAGATTGGTAAGAAACTTAATAGTTGGGTTGGTAAGCACTTGTCCTATGCAGGAAGAAGGGAGCTTATTGCTTCGGTGCTTCAAGGGACGGAGGGGTTTTGGCTTTCTGTACTTCCAATTCCGGAGTCCATTATGCAAGCTCTTATAATCTTGTGCCGCTCCTTCCTTTGGACTTCACCAAGAGTAAGATGGAGCAAGGTGTGCAAGCCGCGACAAGAAGGAGGACTAGGGCTGATTGACATTCGGCCTTGGAATGATGCCTTCATGTGCAAGCATCTTTGGAGGATCAAGGAGAAGAAGGAGAGCCTTTGGGTTCGGTGGGTGCACCATCGGTACCTTCAAGTGGAGGAGGTGGAGACCTGGGAAGCTCATAGGAGAGACTCACCGCTCATCAAAGCTATTGTTGAGGTAAAGAACAAAATGTTGTTTTTGAACCCTAACCTTAATAGTTTGTTTGTTGAGTGGTGTGATGGAGAGAGATTTAAGGTCAAGAGGGCGTATGAGGAGCTTCGAGTTAAGGAGACTAAAGTCCATTGGTATAAGGAGGTTTGGGCGAAAGGATGCACCCCGAAGCATAGCTTCATCCTTTGGCTCGCTACCTTGGGTAAGCTCCCTACCTTAGATAGGCTTTTCTTTCTTGATATTGACCATGGGTGTAGGTTTTGTGGAGAAGACTTCTTGGAGACACATGAACACCTTTTCTTCAAGTGCCCTTATACTAAGGGTATTTGGAGGAGAACGAGTGAGCGGTTCTTGATTCCGGAAGGGGTTGATAGCTTGGCTCGTGGATTAAGGTGGCTCCGGAGATACAAAAGGAAGAAAGGATGTGAAGCTAAGGCCAAAACCTTTGCCTTTTCTGCTGCCATCTACTTCATTTGACATGCGAGAAATGCAAAGATCTATGAAGACAATCATATCCCTGAGGAGGTGGTGGCTAGACTCATAGCGACCCATGTCTTCCGCCTTCTTCATGCTTCTTTCACTCTTGATGACGTTGAGAAGATCTAAGCCTCGGTTCTCTTTATGCCCGCTTGGTCTATGGTTGGTTGGATAGTTGAGATCTTTGGATGGTGTCCTAGGGCCTGCGTGCCTCTAGTGCCTGCGTGCACTTGGGAACCATCTCTGCTTAGTGTGTCTTTGGCTTGTGTCCCTTTGGGTGCCTGCGTGGCCCGGGTGCAAGGTCTTTTTGGTGTATTTTGGAGGTGTGTTGGGTTTGCATATCCTAACCACTCCCATTGCCTATTTTCTTGGCATTTTGTATGTGCTCATCCAAGCTGTGCCTTGTATGGGACATACACCTGTTATTTTAGCTTTGTTCCTTTGATGAGATAGGCTGCGCCCTTTCTCATTTTTGGCTCAAAATCTTGATGTATGATCCTTTTTGGATCCCCCCATTTTTTTCATTAATATTTACATACTCCTCCCTTCACCCGGACTTAGTGCCGGGGGAGTTGGTTTCCAAAAAAAAAAAATCAAACAACACAACAAAGAGTGTCTGATAAGCCAAACCCCTCGCCAAGCGGCGAGGAAAATTACAAGCAAACCTCATACACCGATCTGCACGAACAACCTACTGATAACACGCACCACCCTGATTCATAGTAATTCAGAGGACTCCGCAGAACAACATCCATATCCGCCATATACAAAACTAGTATAAAATGAAAATAGCAGGCATGGACAAATGAAATCACTCGGAGCACAATGCCAAGCTTTGACATGGTTTCAGGAGAGCTCTCTCCACCAAAAATCCCGCCACCAACTTTCGTTATGAACACGATGTTTTTTCCAAATCCAAAATTCACCAAGACAATCCTTAGGGAAAGCCAATTACATAGACTCCCCCTACCATATATCTTTGTAGAATTCGGGGAAGAAGTTCTAGACCAAATATTTCTATGCTCTCCCTCAAACCAAGAATTCCTAGTGCAAGTAAAAAAAGATGAAGACGATTGGTTCTCTCTCTCTCTCTCTCATAAGGATGAAGATCATTCGCGAATATTAACAACCTCAGAATAGGGAGTCGGCTTACATTCGAATAACAAGGAGAATCCCACTTCGATGTAGCAGAAGAGCAACCAGGCCCAGAAGAAAACGGAGATGTTTTGCCCAACTACCTATGCTACGAAAAATATAATTACAGAAGATACAAATCCATCTCTACTATATTTCATCGCTAATAATTTAGAGCTTTTCCTATCATCCGTATAATATCTAATACATCCGCAAACCCTACTTTTTGTCATCTCACGATTCATTTCATAAAACGATCAATGACAGGAGATGGGTAAGGGTATCGCGAATTCACCTGTCCAACAGGAGAAACCGTTAAGAAAAATAAGCAAAAGACAAGCAGAAATACGTCGCATATTAAACATAAAATATTCACAAAACACCATAACAAGACATCGCTTGTCATGGACCACAGTGTCTAAACATCCAAAATAAACGTATGCACAGAACACGGCGGAGCACGAGGCTCTCACCATGGGTAAAAATGTTTGCAAATTCCCAAAACACAAAATAAAACTTCATAAATGTTCATAAGGCGGGGAGAGGCAGTAAATTAAACATCAGGGCAAGGGTTGTCATCACGAGCTGGCTTAGGGGTCTTCTTAGCAATAAAGGGAGGATCGAGGGCAGCGGCATCATCAATTGAAGCATCAACAGAGGGAGGCGGTCCACGTTTAGGGTCTTTAAGTCTCATGTCCTCGTTTTCATAACTAGGAGGAAAGACCCTTACGTCGTCACCAAGATGAGCGAAGCGATTGACACTTTGGAGAATCCCACCTTCAACCCCTTCCATGTACGCGTCTGAAACCCTGTCGTAAAGGACATCTTGCCCATCCGTCTCAAGGTAATGATCTAACCAGTCTCAACCAGCGTCCCCCAGAAAATCAGATAGCCACCCCTGGCCGTCATCACTGAGCATAAACTCGCGAAGTGACTTCCTGGAGAGAACAACATCTTCCCTGGAAGTAAAGCGCTCCAACTGACTCTTCACACCAGAAAGCTCTTCGCGAACTGTTCCTAACTCACGCTCGACATCCACAAGCTGACCCCTCAAGCACGAGGCCTCTGATTCATGTTTAGCCCCTACCTCTTGGGCCTTCGCAAGTTCGACTCGCGACAGGTCCAGCTCGCTCCTCGCTGCTTCCGTATCCTTTTGGGATTTCGTCAAAGCTTCTTTAAGACTCTCGATAGTTACTTCCTGAAGCTCAGCGACCTTCAGCTTTTCCACTTTTGCCTTTAGAGTAGTAACTATCGCTCTTAACTCCCTCACTTTGTCATTGTAATGTCTCAAATGTCCAGTCATTTCGGACCATTGCAGATTATCCTACAACAACGCACGAAGAGTAATAAAACATATGTAAAACAGGGAAAGAAAGAAAGAAGGAAAGCATAGATCGCGAAGGAAATTACCCAGCCTCTGCTTTTTTTACCTTGCTCCACTAATTCTTCATCCGTCAGATGATGAAGATAATCTCGTTCGGCTGGACAGCTCTTCTTAGGGATCTCCAGTTTCTTAAAATCAATAGGGTCGAACCCAGGCAGCCGGTAAGCCGTCATAGAAATCCCCACCTGGGTAATCGGCTCAGAGCATAAGAGCATAGTGGCCCCTGTCCCTTCCCTTGGTCGTTTCCGCCCGCGATGAGCCAGTGGCTGCTCATCCGATGATATGCTTTCCAGATCTTAACCGGCTCCTTACCTTTAGAGCTCTTGTTTATAGGAGGAGATCTACGGGGAATGTTTTGACGACCATCACCTGATTCCAGGGCAACAGCAGGGGCAGGTCTGGATCCGCATCGAGCATCACTTTTCTTCTTCGCGAGCGCGGCAATCTTCGACTTATCAACTAACATATCTACAGAAAAAAGGTTAAAACAAGTCAAAATAGAAGAAAATCGCGATTAAAATACCAAGAGACTTGAAAGAAAACTCTTGGACACCGACCCGGTCAATGTGGGAGACTAAGTCCGGCCATCTCCAGACGAACCAGAGTCACAACTTTCCTATAACCTCGTACCGATACAACCCCTTCCTCGAACGAGGCTCTCCATTTCTCCGCCTCAACATGCTTGACTTTAGGCGCGATATACTTGCCAGTTTTAATCACAAAATTCAGGATAGTCTTTGTGGGATCGCGAATGAGAAACCATTTCCTTCTCTATCCTGGACTGCTGGACAACCTCTCGACAATCTTTCCAGCCAAAGAAGCGGACACTAATCCCTCACTATGTCTCTAAGAAAGATCAGAGAAAAGATGGTCCAATGATGGCGTTTGATTAATCGTGGCACAATGCATGACGTATATCGCCAGGTACATCCATACATTAAAGGCAAGCTGGGTCGGGCATTGGTTTATACATGCCAAAAAATCTGAATATAGTGGGGGAAGAGGAAGGCGGAACCCCTGAAGTAAACTACCCAAGTGAACAACAACATAGTCTTTGTATTCGTTCAAACATCCCCCATTCGCGGTAGCCAGACCTATCTCTACCCCAGCCGGCCATGGGTAAAGCCTCGCCACCTCCTCCAGATGCTTAGTGTTTAGCATTGACTCTTCACCCAATGTCTTGTCTATGGTAGGAGCTACGCGTTCCAAGAAGATTGCTGGGAAAGGAGGAGGTGCCACAAAAGCATGACGTTCGCAGAAACTGCAATCATCTACCTCTAACCGGTTATAAGGAGGCAGGGCAAAGTCACCCGCAACCACTCGAACCAATCTTTTAGCCTCTTTGGGTACGCGAGACGATTCGCCTTTTCCCAAATCATTTATGGACTCCGAGGTATGGCAATACTCAGGGTTATCCCTCTTCAAAGGATGTTTGATGGTTCCTGCCATCTTCCGTTTCTTCGCAATTGAACCGACCCTAGGGTTCACTTTCTATCTTGCCTCATACTTGGATACTCGAGCTTGACTTGATACCGCATTATTGGGTTTATGTGCACAAATTGAAATATGATTGAGGCAAATTCTGTCAGCCCATTTATCCTTGCCTACCCTTGCATTTGATCATCTGCTTGAAGTCTTTTGAGCCTTAGAAGCCTGTTTATTTGGTAGCTCCACAAGATTTTTCATAACCGCTACTTGCCTTTCCCCAATCCGGGATTTTGGGTCATGATAATGTATTTTGTTGTGTGGATGTGCTTCAAGTAATGAGGTGATTTCTCTGGATTGTGATTGAAAAAAAAAAAAAAAAGAGAGAGAAAGAGAAAAGTCTTGGGATAAGAGGAGGATAAAATTCACTCTTGTGCAAAAGTCAAGAAAGAAAAAATACGGTTAGTAACCGATCCTGCTTGTGGAGAATAAAATTAACACAAGGAGGAAGAAGTACAAAGTGAGAAGGCCAAGACACTTAGTAACCGAGTGCATTCATCACAAATGTTTGTATTCGCGTAAAACGGTGTCGAGGCTAGATAGTGAAAAAAATTTGGAAAGAAAAGAAAAAAAAAAAGAAGAGTCTCTTAAGTGGTTGATAAAAGTGAAGATGAAAAAAGTTGTTGTGATGGAGTTTGATTGATGGATTGGTATGATTTGATTATTTGTAGTTGGTGTCTCTCTGGTTGTTCTCCCATGATCCTTTTTCCCGGATTTTAGCACCAAATGGCCTGAAATTTTCCATACCTAACTGTTTTTGCCTTAGCCCCATCATAACCTTATAAAGTCCTCATGATTTGGTTGTGTGCATAACTCCAAGTGTTGGAGATTATTGAGATTGTTCAAGCTTTGTATATGATGACTTTTGAGGTTGAGATTTGAAGTGCTAGTCAAGCTTGGTTGTTGGCTGTGATATGCTAGGACGGCATTCGTCGAATATTTTGAAGTAGTAGATGCTATTGTGTTATTCGTCTTAGTCTTGCTTTGGGACAAGCAAGGTTAAGTATGGGGTATTTTGATATTGTCTATTTAGCGATGATTATATGGCATGTTTGCATCAGGATTAGGGCCTTTTAGTTAAGTATTATATATATTTTTAGCCCTTTTTGTTTGGTTTGGAGGAATCGGTGTCTACCGCTCGTTTGTTATGATTTTAGGTGTTTTTGAGTGGTTTCGATGCCAATGAGAGAGGTAAAGGAGATTGACAAGTTTTGAGGTTTTTTGGTGCACTCTATTGACATCAAAGATGAACTAGAAGGGACAAAATCAAAGATGTGGAGCACGGAAATCAAGGCAAGCTTGGCAGAAAACGAGGAAGCAAGGAAACCCATACACTCGGCCGAGTGCCTTTGGCACTCGATCAGTCTACTGCCCGATTGGGTTCCAGTAGCTAAGAAAAGTTTACACTCAGTCGAGTGCCCTCAACACTCGACTAGTCATATGCTAGAGTATCTACTCGGCCGAGTGCCCGTGACACTCGATCAGTGTTACTGCCCGAGTGGCCATCCGGAGAGGGAAAGGAGGGATGATGTACATATTTAGTGTCCTTTTATTTGCATGTTTTGACTTCATATTCCATTTGATTCCTAAAGTAAAGGTTGAAAATAATGCAAATTTATGTAGAATGAGCTAACGTGCAAGAAATAGAATCTGCACAAGTTTTGGTCTAAATGTATAGGAATTGGAGTAGAATCAGAGTCAAAACGAGAAAGCCAAGTGAATCAGAGAAGAGGTCGATATTGACCAGACCGGTCGAGATCGACTAGAGGACTCGACGTAGACACTGAGCATCGAGAGAGACCACACAGACCCACTGAAGACCACTCGACATACCCAGAGATCGAGTAAAAGTGTCGACATCGACTGGACACCAGAGCTCGAGTAAGTGCGACAGATCGAGTCGAGATGAAGCACTCGATATCGAGTGACCAGGTCGATATCGATTAGACATTTACACGGATTGGACGCGGTTTAGCAATTCGATTTCGAAGATCTATCTTGTGGCCATGGTTTTATCATCTATCATTAGTTAGATTATCTCCTAGGGAACTTTCCTTTTTACCCTAGGATATTTTATATTTACCTTAATAATGTTTCAGCCTACTTGTTTTGGGATAGAATTTCAAATAGTAGTTTTAGTAGGATTAGAACTACTTTTCTTTGCTAGCAAGGATTAGTATGCTATAAATAAAGCCCTAGGGGGCTGGTTTTTAATCATTCCACATTCCACAAAAAAAAACAATACAAAGTAGTTTAGGGAGTAGGAGAAGCTTTAGGATTTGGCGTTTGCGAAAGCCGGTGTTGAGTTGTAAAGCTTTGAAGAGTTAGTTAATGCAAGTTATTTCCTTTCCAATCATGGTGGTTGTTGCGATGAAGTGCGAGTAGTTCTTCAAAGCTTCTAGGGTCAGGGTGAGACTTAGCCATGCGTGTGTAACGGCCCTGATTATAAAATCCGGGTTACGTTTAGAGGAAAGAATTATCCCTCTGCCAGATCTTGCAATCCAAGTACGAGCTGCTTATTTATCAACTTCAAGTTATAACCCTGTTTAAGTCTTAAAGATTTAATGATATAATTCAAGAAAAAGGGGATTTCAAACCCTCAAAACAATCAAATAATACAATCATAATTTGTGCTTTCGCACGGGAACATGTCCTAATTCAACTAGTCAAAGCTCCAAAGAGACAAAACGAGTTTAAATCAATGTAAATATACATTGCTTCTAAATGTCCAACTAAACCAAAACATTTATAAAGTCATATTTGTACGAAGTCTTCTTAACACTCTCGTCCCGTGAGAAAACCCCGCCATAGAAGCAATTCAGCAAGCAAAAGGAAGCGGGTATCTGAAACTATACCACAAGTCAAGGTCGAGCCACTCATACGGGACCGGAAGTCCTCACTGAGGCCATATAATACGCCTATACCTAGAATAAAGGATATTCTAATGCAATACTAGAATTTAAATCACACAAGCATACTGATAGTTTATATAATGCAGAAAGCGATAAATTGGATCCACACAGAATGCCAAGTGGCATATCCCTCTCCTACCTCTACACCCCTTCCCGTTAGTGAAGAGACTGGCCAGTTCGATGCTATAGCATATCATATCTCATCATATCTCATCATCATATCGCATATCATGCTCATGCCCGATGGTGCTGGGCTATCATCTCATCATGCTCATGTCCGATGGTGCTGGGCTATCATCTCATATAACGACACGACTGACTCAGGACAAACCCGATGGGACTGGGCTATCCTATGACCCTAGCAAAGACTCTAGAACTCACAGATAACGACCGTTCTGTTTCAAACGCATAAAGAATATGGATGCTCATTCATAAGTGCAAGTTCTAAGCATGATACTACATGGCATGCTTTTATGCATATGCAACACCTACATACTATATGACACATCAGGCATGAGGTCCAATCACTTGAGCAAGCCCCGAAGGACTTACCTGGAGTCTTGACATCCAATTAGCTAGCAAACAAGCTACTCAGAGAATCATCCATCAGCAAGTAAGCCACTCAGAGAATCATCCAATCACACTAGCAAGTAATAAGCAAGGAATAACTCATCAATACATATTTAAACAACACACAAGCAGGTTTCCAAGTCTTCACAAAAATGAATAATATTTTATTCAAGTAACCTCACATTCTCATCATAACCATCATTCTCAATTAACCTTGTTCTCATCAAGTATGAAATTTAGCTCAAAGCCTTACCAATATCATCACTTAAAACATCTTACTTCATATCAAGTTCAGGGTTTCCTTAACCATTTTCTCAAGTAACCATCGATTATCAAATACTCAATTACTCAAAAAAACCACAAGTTCCAAAAACCAATGATCAACAAGTCTTATTTATCAAAACTCACATAATAAATCATGCTCAACGAGTAACCAAGGTAAGTTGACAAGAATCTCTTTTATTGAATCATTTTCTCAAGTATCATATATTCATTCATATTTAAGGACCAAGCCACGATAAGTCAACATTTCTAAAATCCTTTATGAATTCAATTATCACTAAATCAATCAATGAAAGCTCGAAGTCAACACAATCAAGATTAAAACATAACAAGTCCTCAAGGTATCTCTTTATCTAAGATCTCAACTTTACTTATCAAGACAAGTTATTAAATCATATATCAAGGTATTGGCTATTAAACACATGATTATAACCTAGTATGAATTTATCATTATCACAATAAGATCTTATTAATATAGATATAACTTAAAGGATTATTATCCCTAGCCAAAAAGATTTAGTCAATAAATATAATTCTATAAGCAAATAACAACCAAAAACTCATCTATCCTCATGTTTAATAGCTAACTCAAATTATTAGCCAATTTCTTAACTTAAAAAAGCATAACAACAAGCTTACAAGTATAACAAATTCTCAAGATGTCTTTTACACAACCTTGTACACTTCGTCCCATCTTAACTTCTTTTATCTTACCAATCAAAACAGTAATCATATGACATGCAACTAAAACACTCACACTTAAGAATATGTTTCTATAAGAAGAATCTCATCTCATTGGTCAAGCGACTAGTTAATAAGATTTAATTATTATCTTACTACTCAAGTATACTCTAATTTACTTATAACTTACCACTTTTAAAGAGTTAAATCCGGCAACTCATTACCATTTATAATACCCTATTAAAACTACGAATAGCTCATCAAAGTTAAACCTATCAAAAGACATTAGTTTGTCAAAATCAACTTAGTTAATCCTCATTATAAATAGTCAATTTATAGATAACTCAATTGCCAACAATAGTATTATCAAAGGTATTGCACCCATTTAAACTTGTTTTACGATTATTTTACTTTAACTAACCCCTAATTAACCCATTGCAATTTAGTCTAAAAAACAACAGTGAGTGGAATTTGGATTAGGAAAGCAAGGCAGACATCGATTAAGCTCAAATCCAACAACTAATCAATTCATTGCTCAAACCTCACAGCACTATCAAAACAACTCAAGGCAATAACTCAGTTTCGTTCAATCCCAATTTGATTTTTGAGGTTAAATAAACTAAATTGAATCTGAGTAAAGATCCAAGCCCAAGAACATTACCCAAGTCCTGCCCTGGCCTAAAGAGGGAGACGCTTAGGTTCGGGTTGTAGGTGGTGCTCCAATGAGCCTCGCCTCGTGGTGGTGCCAAGGAGATCCGGCGAGAGGGGACACAAAGAGATTTGCAGGGGGTGGCTTCGAGGAGGAGGGCGGCCATGGGGTACCTCTGCCGGCAATGACGTCCAGACGACTGGGGGCGAGAAGATAGCAGCAGGGAGAGCGAGATAGATAGAGATAGAGAGGGCGAGATCTGAGAAAGAGCAAGGAGGAAAAAGCTGCCATGGTCGACGAGGGTGGTGTCAGATCCGAATAGATTGGAGCCCAAACGACATGAATACGGCTTGGCTTGCCATTCGACAGGGAGACCGGTGCTCGGCGGCGGCTTCATGAGCGAGGAGAGGAAGCAGCGCAAGGGTGACAACAACTCACATCGAGGAGCAAGGAGGGTCGAAGGAGGACGGAAGAAAGGGAGGATGAGCAGTGGACCGAGTGAAAGAGGGAGAAGGTTCCATGGTAGCTCAGATGAGGAAGATTGCAAGAGGCGGAGCCATGGGAGCGGCAGAAGGTGCGTAGACGGAGAGTGCTCAGATATGAAATGATAAAAAAGAAAGAACAAGGCGGAATGGGCAGCTCTACTAGGAAAAAGGAATGATGAGGAGTTTATATACCCGCTCGCTTAGGTTAGCTTTAAGTTTATGATAAATCACAAAAACAAACCCGTTATTTCTGTTTTGTAATAATTATATCACAATAAAAACAATTTCTATCCTATAGATTTTATGTAATTAAACGAAAAGTCATAAAATAATCCTACACATCTTAATATGTTCAAAACAATATTCATTCATTAGCTCAAAATCCGAAAAGTATTTTCAAGTCTTGGTATAAGAAAGCGGAATATGTCTGTTTTTAAATTGAATTCAAATATATGCGGAAACTTGCTTTAGCTAAAACAAAAGTCATTTTGATCGAGGACGGAGATTTTCAAAATTTCCGGAATCTCATGATATTTAATATTGAGGTTAAATTATAATTCATAAAATAATATTTTAAAATTTCGTTCTTTACAGCGTTTTTGAGGTAAGTACTTGGAGTACCTTCACGGCGAAAGCTTGTCCCTCAGGTGAGATAGCGCAATTGTCCGTCTTATTTACCTTATGCTTGCTTGGTTAACGTTGTGGTAAACCCTAGCCTTAGGAGTTGCTTTTTTATAGAATTTATTCAAATTAAAAATCTGTTATTTCTATTCATCCTTTGATTTCCATTCTATTGTCTTCAGCCTTCTTTGCCGACACTAATCATAGCAGGAACCACTCGATATCGACATATCTGGTCGATATCAACACCCTTTATTACGTCGATGGTCTTCTATGTTGATGCATCTTCTGCCTGCATCTGAGCTCGATATCAAGTGAACTACTCGAGATCGAGTGCCCCTGAGTCGACTGATAGTCTTCTGAGCCAGGTCGACATTGCTACTGATACTCGATATCGACACCCCAGTTCAATATCGACTGCTTGTTTTTGTCTCTGTAGGTCTTCTATTGCATTAGAAATCGACAGCCCAACTCGACGTTGATTGATCTACTCGAGATCGAGGCTTTTGGTTGATACAGACGTGAACTTTTAGACTATCTAGGATCCCGCTGACACACTTCCTCATGGATCGATCCTGATTCCCTAACACTACAGTGGGGAGTCTTGAATTTATTTAAAGAGGCTAACGGTTGCATTGTTTTATATATTATTATATATTTCATATTCAATTCTCCCTACGTCAAGGGACAACCTACAACTCATCTTGGACGAGATGAGGAGAAACCAAGCAGAGACTAAGCAATCCAAAAATGTTATCCACACTCAACTACATGGCATTAACGCAAGGCTTGGTGAGATCGATACTTAGAGGACGAGCGTAGAGACCCAACTGGGTCAATTGGCGGCCAACATTCCACGACAAGCCGGAGCGCTCTCAGGCCAACCTCAGGCCAATCCTAAGGGGCAACCAGCTGGCCACATCACCGCCATATGCTTAACGAATGGCAAGGAGATCCAAATCAATCGACACCCCACAGTCGATGTCGACACCCCTGTTGACGTCGACCCTGTCCAGGACCACCCGAGATCGACCACAGCAGTCGATGTCGACATCCCTATCGATGTCGACCAGTCATCTTCACCACCTCAGGCCAATCCCGCTCTACCAAAGAAAAAGCCACTTCCTTATCTCTCCAAATCATTTAGGGACCCTGTGGACGTGAAGTTTCAAAGATCCGTGAAGGTACTCCAAGGCCTTAATGTCACTAAACCATTGACGGAGGCCATTCATGAGATGGCATCCTACGTCCAGTTCCTCAATGACATCTTGAGAAAGAAGCGATCAATCACTGAGATCCCAAAGGAGTGCAGCAAGGTAGACTACCCGGAGAAGAGGAGTGATCCCGAGTGGTTTGCCATTACTATTGGGATGGGCCAACATTGCTACAAGGCTTTGTGTGACTTAAGGGCTAGCATGGGCCTCATGCCTTTGTCCATATGGTCAAAGGTCAACTTTGGAGCCTTGGAGCCGGTAGATATGAAGCTATATATGGCCGACAACAACTTCGTGAAGCCCACATGCATCGTATATGACGTCCCAGTCAAGGTGGGTAAGTTCTTTATACCTACTGATTTTAATGTGCTAGATATGGCGGAAGATCCTACATGCCCCGTCATTCTAGAGAGGTCATTCCTAGCTACGACCAACGCCAATATCAGCATGAGGAAGGGACTATTGTCCTTCACTATTGGCAATAAAGTCACCAAATTCTCTTTCAACCCTACCGTGAAGAAGGTGAATCAAATGAAGGTCCAGAAATTGCATGCAATAGGGAGAATCATCCTTTGTGACGAGCCTACGGAGAGGACCTTGGCCCATGAAGAAATAGAGGAGAGGGCCATGAAGGCCCAACTGGAGGAGTTTTTGGCTATTTGGCATCAAGCCGACGAAGAAGAGGAGCCTGAAAAAGCATTCGATGTCGCCACCCACCAGTCGATATCGAGTACATTGGATCCAAATCGGACGCCATAAGCTAAGTATGGGGTCTACACAGTACTCGAGATCGACCAAGGCCAGTCGATATCAATTGGACCCACTCGAGATCGACTCCCTCTGATCGACACCCCTCCATCAACTGCACCTCCGGACACAAACCCACTCGATGTCGACCCCTGTACTCGATGTCGAGTAGTCCCTTAGAGCCCAAATGACTCGAAGGTAAGTCCAGATAAAGATCCTCATCCTTTAGAGCCTAATGATAACATCCCTGTGAAAAGAGTATCCATGTTTGTATGCCTTACTAACATGATAGGTAAGCCGATAAGCGAATAGAAGGCATGCGACAAGGTGCTTATGGAGCAATGCAACGCTTTGGGATGCAAAAGAAAGGATGGGAGAAAGAGAGGATTGATGAACATCTACAAAGTCTATCCAGGGAGGTTAGAGCTTAAAGAAAAGAAACAGACAATATTCAAAGTAGAGCTTGAAGGCCCTGAAGAGGACATGCGAGCCATATGGTCCCTACATGTGCCACTTTGGATAGAATCACGGAAGAAGTCGGCCTAGCGACGATAAAATCTAGAGCATATACATAGACTTTTTATTTTTTTTAGGGTTTTAAATTTTTGGGTTTTTTGGTTTTGAAACATTAAAACTTTGAACTTTTGGAGTTTCGTGAGAAGACTAACAATTTCAGGTACGAAGGATCTGCAAAAGCACTCGATGTCGACAAAATAGGTCGATATCAACCAAGGAAAATCGATCAGAGGCAACTATGATCGAGCCGAGATCACCCTGAGTTGAAGCAGAAGATTGATTTCCACATACCCAGTCGATATCGACACACCTACTCGATCTCGACCTCCCCTGCAGACGTACCTGTTTTGAGCCGTTGTGACATTTTCTAGTAAGTTATCTTTTATTCCACTTCTTATTTTTACAGTTAGGACACTATAAGATTTAAGTATGGGGTGGGGTAAAAGCATTCTTACGTTATTTCGCTAAAGTGCATAATTGTTAGTTTAATGCATATTGCTTAAGTCTTGTTTTTGCACACATGGTTAGTTATGACATATTAAGCATCATATATACATATTTTCTCACATGAGCATAAAGTTTGCAAAGTATAGAGATTTTTTAGAAAAAGTACCCCCATTGAAAAAATTGAAAAGTGTCATGGAAGTAGTTACAAGACTCGACGATGCAAAAGTAGATCCGTTAGAGATATAGCAATTAAATTTCCTAGTAAAGGGAAGTCTTATGAAGTGTGATTTTTAGAGAAAACCATGAAAAAAGGTTATATTTGAAGTTGCTTTTGACATGTGCATGATAAGAGGACGGAGGACTTTATTTTCCATTCAAGCTTCATTATTTACCTAACCATTACCCATGCTTATAGCCTTTACTTCGTATTCTAAGCCATATGTGCTTAATTTCATATTTGCTCCACAAGTTCTTAAATTGCCCATTTTTATACCATTTTACCCATTCGAAAGATTATGTTATGAAATGAAAGTCATATTATGGAGTTGTAATATGGTTGATATGTTGTGAAGTTTTTATGAAGTTGATGGCATAAATTTTTATATGGAAAATTTAATGAGTGAAAAGAAAATCCGGTCACCTAGGAGTTAGGTGAATCGACCCTGCTTGCGGAGGATAAAATTCACGTGAGATGGGACACAAGGTGAAGAGTTTGAAGCGCTAAGTATCCGGGGCCATTCATGACACCCATGTTTGCGACTCACGAGAAGACAGCGTTAAGGTCAGAGAGGTAAAAACAATATTAGTGAAAAAAGCGAAGATCATTATGAGGAAAGAAATGTGGAAATCACAAAGGAGAAAGTGCATTAAAGAAAGAAGTTTGGAAGTTTCTCCCTGGATTAGCACCACATTGCCAAATATAGCCTACCAATATACCTTTTACGCACTCTTCACCATTGCGCATAAAAGTCCTCTTGATTATTAATGCATGCTATGTTACAAATTGTGTTTTTGCATAACCCACCTTTTGGGCGAGATGTTGCGTTTCATTCACATGCATGGATTTAATGGCATTAGTACCTTTGCGAGGATGGTAATTGATTGTAGGGGTATATGAGAATGGATCTGCGATGTTGAGAGTTTAGTCCTTCACCGGAATGACCAATAAGAGTATTGCTTGAGGAAAAGCAAGCTTAAGTATGGGGTGTTTGATTTGCGCTTATTTCACCTTGTTTCATGCTTACATTCATTCCGTTTTTATGCATATTTCATACTTTCAGGTTGGGAAAGTAGTGAATTTATGTAGTTTGAGTACATTTGCAAGATATAGAGGTCTACACAAGTTCTGGTTTGATTTCGCAGAAAACGGAGCATTCTAGAGAAGAAACAAGACGTACACTGCAGAAAAGACTCGATCTCAATAGGAGAACTCGATCTCAACACTATGACTCGACGTCGACTAGACCACCCGAGGTCGACTGAGGAGAATAGAGCAGATCGAGACCAAGGCAATGTCGAACACAACAAAGCAAGTCGACTCGATATGATGTACTTGATATCGACATGTCAACTCGACATCGACTGGAGCAACAGACGCGTACGAGACGCGGATTAGGCCAAATCTTTGGAAGATTTTACTTAGCCACGAAGATATCTATCATATACCAAGATCTTCTATCCTTAGGGGTATATTCCAAGCATGTTAGGGAATATTACCTATTTAAGGATATAATTTAGTTTAGATGGAATTTCCTTATACCAATCTTGGTAGGATTAGGACTCCATTCCTTGGCTAGCGAGGGTTATGAGTAGAACTATTAAACGGGTCATTCGGGTCGGGTTCGGGTTTGGGTCGGGTCACTTCGGGTTCCGGGTAATACGGGTCCCGGGTATTTTCGGGTTGAATCGAACCCGGGTTTGACCGAATTTCGAGTCATTTCGGGTCGATTTCGGGTTGTTCAATTTTTTTCTTTTTTAAATTAAAAAAATCATAATTTGATAATTTTGCGATAAATTTAAAAATCTAAAATTAAAGACATTGTTCATAAGTTCTAGTGCTTGTAATTATATACTATATCTGATCTAAAATATTTGATTTTTATTATTTCTCGTAATTTTTAATAAAATGTAATAATATATAAATGTCAAAATTTTAAATAATTTTTAAAAATAATTTTATTAAAAATTTGGTATTCTATATATTATTACATTTTATTAAAAAAACATTTGATTTTTTATTATTTCTCATAATTTTTAATAAAATGTAATAATATATAAAATATCAAATTTTCAAATAATTTTTTAAAAATAATTTCATGCAATTAGTAATAAGCATAGAATTTTTTAATATTTTAATATTTTTAGAATTTTTATCTTCTTAAAAAATTCTGTTGAAAAACAAAAAATCAAATACTATCGATCGGATGGAGTATTACACAATACAAATAAATATAAAAGTTGATTTGAAAATTAAAGATCAAGTGATTGTAATTATAAAATGTAATAAATTGGAATCTTCATAAAAAAAATTTAATCATATATAATTATAAATCAACCGGGTCAATCGGGTCACCGGGTCAATTGGGTAAATCGAGTCAAAATTACCGGGTCAATCGGGTCACCGGGTCGAAACCCAGATTACCCAGAAAATTTTCGTGTTTTCGGGTTCGGGTCAGAAAAAGTTTTCGGGTCAAAATTTCCGGGTTCGGGTCGGAAATTTTCCGGGCGTTCGGGTAGGGTCAACCGGGCCGGGTTGTGTTTTGAAAAGTCTAGTAATGAGGCTATAAATAAATACCTAGGGGCTGGCTTTAATCATTCAATCAACCAACGACCATCCGATCACAAGAAGGAAGGGGCGAGAGAGTAGGAGAGAGAGAAGAAGGTGGTTGTAATATTAAAGTTTTCTTTCCAAGTTTTAATGCAAAGTTCTTTCCTTTATTCAATGATGTTTTCCCCGATGAGGAGTGAGTAGTCGTCATACTTCTAGGGTCGGGGTTAGCCCGGTGATAGCCATGTAAGTATGTTTTTATTCCTTATTTGATTATGCGATTTCATCTTCTACCCCGCACTCAATCCTTTATGCGAATTTAGGATCATTCATAATTTACTTTATATGAAGCGAAATTGGATTATACCTGTGAATTGGGATAGTAATTAGGTTTTGTCTGCGAAAGTTGACTAAACCCTAATTATGAAAAGGTAGAAACAATTAGGTCTTTATGTGAAAGCCTCTATATTGCTAATTGGTGATGAGAAAAGTTTAATCTTTTATGTGATTAAAGTAATAATGCATGCATGGTTATCGTTGTGGTGAATCCCTACCTTAGGAGCTTTTTAGTTTATAAACACAAAACCCCAAAATATTATCTTTTTATTTATTTCTTTATTATTTCTTTTCGTTCGTATTTTCTGTTTACTGTTTGTGAAGCTACTCGATCTTCACCTATTGACTCGATATAGAGTGCACTGCATCGAGAGGACCCACGTCGACAGTCTTCTGGTGATGGGACTAAAGTACACTAACCCACCCGAGATCGACATCCCTAGTCGATATTGAGTGCCTTTGTTCTTCTCTGCAGGTTTCACGAATCGACGCCGACACTAAGAATCGACATCCCCTGTCGATATCGACATAACTGGTCGATATCGAGGCTACTAGTCGACACTGTGCAGGAATTCTAAAGACTATTCAGGAAATCGCTGACCCGCCTCCTCGAGGATTGATCCTGATTCCCTACTGCTACATTGGGAGGGAGTCTTGAATTTATTTACGAAGGAAGGAATCGGTTCAAAGCTATACCTTTTTTTATTTAATAGATTTCCCTGTTAAGAACCTCCTAAAATCAAAAATCATAGGTTCAATTAAAAGATAAATACATCCCGGTATAGGGGATAAAAAAATCATCAATCAACTAATTACCTACTTATACGCTAAAATTGAATAATCGTTTGGCTAGGTGGGTCTAGGTGACATCTACGGGGGATTAGGTGGTGCCTAGAAGTGACTAGGTTATGCCTAGACAGATTTCCTCTTAGAGACCCGCCTAAGCTTAAAAATTCACAGATTTCCTCTCGTCTAGTGCCTAGGTGCGATTTTTAGTACACTAGTTGAAATATAACAATTAATTTCGTTTGTTCTCTAGACGTTTTCGTCTTATGATCTATTGATCATTCATTGTCCCTAGGGTTGTGCTTGTCTTAAATCTGTTATATCCTTGTCAGCTTTTCTTCGATTTTGAAAATATTATTTGACTGTTTTTTGCACCATTGCTTCGTATTTTTTTAAGAGTTTTCGTTTCTGAATTAGTTAATTTATAGCCCAAAGAGCCTTCTAGTTTGTTTTTCTAAACTTTTTGAATCACTTGTTTATATTTTGGCTTGGCAGTCCATGTCATCTTTTATATCATTGAGATCACATTTAAATTATTGGGTTGATCTTTGGTTGAGTATATTCATTATATTGTATATTTTTTTGCAACATGTAAGAGCTGGTAAACAGCATTAAGAATTAAAAACTCGTTGATAACAGAGTCAAAATATAATGTTTTTTTATAGGATGAAGAGATCTTTTGTGTTGCAACTATCACTATCATAAGAGAAATTTCAATATATATATATAGGGTTGGATTCAAGTGAGAAGTAATGATCCGGTGAGAAGGCGTCAACAAATCACGCAGTGACACTTGGCATCCCCGCGTGTCACACAAGTCCCACCCGCACAAAGCGCGTCCACCACACGCGGCCACCCTCCTGGGTAAATTAAAAAGTGCTTCCTATTTATCGTTACCAACAGGAATCGATCATTGTGTGTTTGCTTTCCAACAAGCATCGACTACCACTGGGACACAAGGCTTACATTGGTCTAATGAGCATCCTATAATATTTATTGCTTAATTCACTAAATCGATTTTGCCTATATTATTATAATTATAATTATAATATATTCATATAAATTTATTAATTACACATTACGAGATACATTAATGTTATATATCACCCTTAAAATTTTTCACATTTTTATTTTCTTTTAATGTTTATTTTTTTAATTAATTATTTTTTTAAAAAATAAAATGGTTCATGAAACAATACTATATATTTCATGAACCAATACTATTTATTTTATGAATTACCACTACTCTTTATTTCATGAACCATTACTATTTAATAATTATAAAATTTCCAATCTTCTTTTATTTTCTTTTAATGTTTAGTTTTTAATTATTTCTTTATTTGTTTTTAATATAAAATAGTTCATGAACCAATACTATTTATTTCATAAACCAATACTATTTATTTGATGAACTCTCTATTTAGTCACTGAACCACTCTCTATTTACTCACTGAACCACTCTCTATTTAGTCACTGAACCAATCTCTATTTAGCCACTGAACCACTCTCTATTTAGTCACTGAACCAATCTCATTTAGTCACTGAACCAATCTCTATTTAGTCAGTGAACCAATCTCTATTTAGTCACTGAACCACTCTATATTTAGTCACTGAACAGTCTGAACCAATCTCTATTTAGTCACTGAACCGATCTATATTTAGTCACTGAACCAATCTCTATTTAGTCACTGAACCAATCTCTATTTAGCCACTGAACCAATCTCTATTTAGTCACTGAATCAATCACTATTTAGCCACTGAACCACTCTCTATTTAGTCACTGAACCACTCTCATTTAGTCACTGAACCAATCTCTATTTAGTCACTGAACCACTCTATATTTAGTCACTGAATCAATCTCTATTTAGTCACTGAACCAATCTCTATTTAGCCACTGAACCAATCTCTATTTAGTCACTGAACCAATCTCTATTTAGTCACTGAACCAATCTCTATTTAGCCACTGAACCACTCTCTATTTAGTCACTGAACCAATCACTATTTAGCCACTGAACCACTCTCTATTTAGTCATTGAACCAATCTCATTTAGTCACTGAACCAATCTCTATTTAGTCACTGAACCACTCTATATTTAGTCACTGAACCAATCTCTATTTAGTCACTGAACCAATCTCTATTTAGCCACTGAACCACTCTCTATTTAGTACTGAACCAATCTCTATTTAGTCACTGAACCACTCTACATTTAGTCACTGAACCAATCTCTATTTAGTCACTGAACCAATCTCTATTTAGTCACTGAATCACTCTCTATTTAGTCACTGAACCACTCTCTATTTAGTCACTGAACCAATCTCTATTTAGTCACCGAACCACTCTTTATTTAGTAGGTGTAAAAATTTTATTCTTCTTTATTTCCTTTTAATGTTTATTTTTAAATTATTTATTTGTTTTATTTATTTATTTAATGAACTAATACTATTTATTTGATGAATTACTACTCTTTATTTGATGAACCACTACTATTTAATAATTGTAAAATTTTCACTCTTCTTTTATTTTCTTATAATATATATTTTTAGTTATTTATTTATTTGTTTTTAAAATAAAATGATTCATGAACCAATACTATTTATTTGATGAACCACTACTCTTTATTTGATAAACCACTATTATTTAATAATATAAAATTTTTCCTCTTCTTTTATTTTGTTGTAATGTTTATTTTTAATTATTTATTTATTTGTTTTTAAAATAAAATACTTCATGAACCAATTATATTTATTTTATGTACCATTATTATTTATTTGATGAACCACTACTCTCTATTTATTTAATGAACCACTTGGTATAAAACCCCTGAACCACTTATTATTAAAGCCCTGAACCACTACTCTCTATTTATTTGATGAACCACTTGGTATAAAAACTCTGAACCACTTGGTATAAAACCCCTGAACCACTTAGTATTAAAGCCCTGAACCACTTGGTATAAAATCCTGAACCACATGGTATAAAAACCTTGAACCAGTTGGTAAAAAACCCTGAACCAATTGGTGTAAAAACTCCGAACCAATTGGTGTAAAAACCCTTGAGCCACTTGACATTTTCTTCAATAAAACATACCGAAATATATATGATTTGAATCTTAATCAAACAAAATGGCAATTTCATAGAGCCAAACCGATTTGATTAACAAAACATAACCTATAATAACCTTGTTTCTCTTTTCTCAATTATTAATTGATTTAATTCCATAGTTTAAACACTCAGACTCAAGCTTCTGAATAAGATTGGCATCCACAGGTAAGGCCTTGGAAAGGACATTGATGGAGATGTTGGGCTTTGACCCAAACACCGCGTCCGGCGTCCGCAATGTCTCTGCCTCCTAGTCCGTTCGTCGACGACAACAACGATTCGCGACTCCGATCTCCACTTTGCAAATCGCAGACAACCTTTCTCACTCTCTCTCAATCTGCATACAAATTCAATCTCCATTGCACATTTAATTCAATCGAGAAGCTTCTTCTCCTTCAAATCCTTAATATATCCTCCTAGTTCATTGCAAGCAAGAGAGTATCCGACTCCTTCAATATATTGAACTCCGACTCCATCTGCTGCAGCAACAAGCGCCTCAAGGGGTGGTGGTTGGAAGATAGGTGATGGCGAGTAGAGGCGGCATCGTGCCGGTGCTCGATTGTGGGAGGAAGAGCGAAGCGCGAGATCTGAGAGAGACGGAGGGAGAGCAAGGACCGCCATGGGAGAGGATAGCGCGAGAAGAAGGGAAAGAGGCGACTGCGAGGAAGGAGATTAGTGGGAGGGATGGAGAGCGTAATTGGAGCAAGCGGCCATGGGAGAATGGAAAAGGAAGGTTAACAGATGGAATCAGATCCACGCGCCTCTTTTTTTCTTTTTATTCACTGTACATTATTCATTCATTCGACCAATCATATTGCTTCTTTCCTTCTCACCCGACCGGTTACTTCTCACCTGAACCCTCCCCTATATATATATATATATATATATATATATATATATATATATATATATATATATATATATATATATATATATATATATATATGTTATCACTCATTTATGTCAATATATAAATGTCCATCTCGAACCGATAATTGCGGGTCGTGTGCCCGAGTGCATATACGCTAGTAGCTTAGAACACAAGTTGAGTGAGGTTCCATTTTAAAACCAATTTGCAATAGGAGTGGCCCATCGACTTATATACTAAGGCTAGGAATGTCTCATCTAGTTGACACTTGGACAACTGATAACTCGGACCAAGATCGAAAGACGGGTCGTTAGGCTAACCACTCAATACCATATCAAAGTCCAACTTGGACCGATGATTGGGGGTCGTGTGCGTGGGCGCACATTGTTAGAAGGGGAATTAATTCAATAAAGTATGTAGATAAATTAAATATAAAGCAACTCCCTTTCTTCACAAATAAATTCAAGACTCCCTCCCGATGTAGCAGTAGGGAATCAGGATCGATCCTTGAGGAGGCAAGTCAGCGGTTCCTGAATAGTCTTCGAAATCCTGTGTTGTGATGACCAGAAGCCTCGATATAGAGTTGATAGGTCGATATCAACAGGGGCTGTCGATTCCTAGTGTTTGCGTCGATCTGTGAAACCTGTAGAAGAAACAGAAGGCACTTGATATCGATTATATATGTTGATGTCGAGTGGGTCAGTGCACTTCGGTCGACTTAGAAGATCGTCGACTTACTTTCCTTCGATGCAGTGTACTTGATATCGAGTCAGGTGGTCGATCTCGAGTTGTTTCACAGACAGTAAACAGAAAATAAAGTATGAAGAGAAATAATAAAGAAAGAAATAAAAGAAAGATTATTTTTTGGGTTTTTCTTAATATAAATAAAAGCTCCTAAGGTAGGGATTCACCATGACAATAACCATGCATGTATTATTACTTACACCACATAAAATATTATGTTTTTATCATCAACCAATTAGGAATATAGAGGCGTTCGCATAAAAACCTAATTGTTTCTATCCTTTTCATAATTAGGGTTTAGTCAACTTTCGCAGGCAAAACCTAATTACTATCCAAATTCACATATATAATCCACTTTCGCTTCATATAAGGTAAATAAGGAATAATCCTAAATTTTCATGAAGGATTGAGCGCGGGGTAGAAGATGAAATCGCATAATCAAATAAGGAATTCAAGCATACTTACATGGCTATCACCGGGCTCACCTCGACCCTAGAAGTAAGACGACTACTCACACCTCATTTGGGAAAAAATCTTTGCACAAAGGAATAAACTTTGCATTAAAACTTTAAAACTTCAATCGTACAGCCACCGCTTCTCTCTATCTCTCTCTCCTACTCACTACTCCTTCTTTGCTTTATCGAATGATCGTTGGATGATTGAATTGTGATTGAATAACTAAAGCCAGCCCCTTAGGGCTTTATTTATAGCCTTACAAGCCTTGCTAACCAAGGATTGGAGTCCTAATCCTACTTAGATTGGTAATAGGAAATTCTATCTAAACTAAATTATATCCTAAAATAAAATAATAAAATATGTAATATTCCCTAACACGCTTGGAATATACCCCTAATGATAAATGATCTTGGTAGATGATAAAATATCTCATGTCTAAGTATATCTCCCAAAGATCCTGCCCAATCCACGTCTCTTTGCGTCTGTTGCTCCAGTCGATGTCGAGTCGACCACTCGATGTCGAGTGCCTCATGTCAAGTCGACATGGTTGATTTCTGGTCGACATTGCCTTAGTCTCGATCTGGCTCTTTTTCTTCAGTTTACCTCGGGTGCTTCAGTTGATGTCGAGTTAGCTGGTCGAGATCGAGTGCTTCTGCTCGAGATCGAGCTCTTCTTCAGTGTCTTGTTTTCACTCTAAAATGCTTCGTTTATTGCAAAATCAAACCAAAACTTGTGTAGACCTCTATATCTTGCAAATAAACTCAAACTGCACAAATTCACTACTTTCCCAACCCAAAAGTATAAAATATGCATAAAAACGGACTAAATATAAGCATGAAACATGGTGAAATATTTGGCAATATGGTACTTAATCTGGGGAGAAACTTCCAAACTTTCTTTCTTTTGATGCACTTCTCCTTTGCAATTTCCACATTCCTCTTCCTCATAATGATCTTTGCTTTTTTCACTTATATTGTTTTTACCTCTCTAACCTTAACGCTGCCTTGTCGCGAGTCGCAAACATGGGTGTCATGAATGGCCTCGGATACTTAGCGCTTTGGAATCCTCACCTTGTGTCCTATCTCGCGTGAATTTTATCCTCCGCAAGCAGGGTCGATTCACCTAACTCTTAGGTGACCGGATTTTCTTTTCACTCATTAAATTTTCCATATAAAATTCCTGCCATCAACTTTATAATAACTTCACAACATATCAAACCATATAACAACTCCATAATATGACATCGATTCTATAACATAATCTCCCGAATGGGTAAAAAGGTATAAAAATAGGCAATTTATGAACTTGTTGAGCAAATATGACATTAAGCACATATGGCTTAGAATATGATGTAAAGGCTAATAAGCATGGGTAATGGTTAGGGTAAAATAATGTATAAATGGAAAATAAAGTCCTCCGTCCTCTTATCATGCATATACCAAAAGCAACTTCAAGTTTTACTCCTTTCATGGTTTTCTCAAAAAATTGCACTTCATTAAGACTTCCCTTTACTAGGCAATTTAATTGCTATATCTCTAACGGATCTACTTTTGCATCGTCGAGTCTTGTAACTACTTCCATGACACTTTTCAATTTTTCAATGGGGGTACTTTCCTCAAAAATCTCTATGAATTATAAACTTTATACTCATGAGAAAAATATGTATATATGATGTGTAATATGTAAGAACTAACCATGTATGCAAAAACAAGACTTAAACAATAATGCATTAAAACTAACAAATTGCAATTGAGCAAAAGATGTAAGAATGCTTTTACCCTACCCCATACTTAAATCCTATAGTGTCCCCACTGTGAAAATAAAATTAGAAGTGAAATTAAAGAGAATGTACTAGAAAACGTCGCAACGGCTCAAAACAGGTACGTTTGCAGGGGAGGTCGAAATCGAGTAGGGTAGTCAATATTGACTGAGTCGGTCGACTTCGATCTCGTGCTTCTACTCAGGGTGATCTCAGCTCGATCACAGTTGCTCTGCTCGATTTCCCTTGGTCGATATCGACCAATTTGGTCGACATCGAGTGCTTTTGCAGCTCCGTCGTACCTGCGATTGTTAGTTTCCACCCGAAAATCCAAAAACTTAAAGTTTAAAGTTTCAAAGCAAATCAAAAACCCTAAACTATCCAAAAATTAAAAGTCTATTTACAAGCTCTAGATTTTATAGTCGCTAGGCCGACTTCTTCCGCTCTTCTATCCAAGGTGGGACATATAGGGACCATATTACCCGCACGTCCTCTTCAGGGCTTTCAAGCACCACTTTGAACATCGTCCCTTTCTTGTCTTTAAGCTTCAATCTAACTGGATAGACCTTGTGGATGGTTACTAATCCTCTTTTCCTCCTATCTTTTCTCTTGCATCCCATAATGTTGCATTGCTCCATAAGCACCTTGTCGCCCGCCTTATATTCGCTTATCGAATTTGCTGTCACGTTAGTAAGGCATACAAACAAGGATACTCTTTTCATAGGGATATTATATTTGAGCTCTAAAGGATGAGGATCTTTACCCGGACTTACCGTTGAGTTATGCATGCTCTGAGGGAGTGCTCGACATCGAGTACAGAGGTTGACATCGAGTGGATTTTTTCTGCGGGGTGCAGTCGATGGAGGATGGTCGATCAGAGGGAGTCCATCTCGAGTAGGTCTAGTCGATATCGACTGGCATTGGTCAATCTCAGGTGATTTGTCTACGTCGACCCCATACATAGCTTCTGGCATTAGGTTTGGCTCCTTTGTGGTCGACATCGACTGGTGGGTGTCGACATCGAGTGCTTTCTCAGGCTCTTGTTCTTCAGCGACTTGGTGCCAAATACCCTTCCTCAGATTTTCGAAAATCTAATTGATCGAGAGAGCAGGATTCGGGAAACTAACCTTGGGTAACATCGGGGACTAACCTCAGGATTCGAGCTCGCATGACGGGATCAAATCGCGGGTATAGACCAAGGCGATAGGCATCCCTTGAGGATACATAATCGGGGAACGATAGGCAAAATACTACCTTTTATTTATAGATGGGCCTAAAAGACTCCCAGGAGCACCACAGAGGTTGTAGTAGCGGGGTTAGGAGGCCGTGAGTAGGCGTGGCCACGGGTCACTAGTTGACCCATGACCCGGCGGGTCGTACAGGTCATTGACTCGGCGGGTCAATGACCCGGAGGGTCCGAGTCCTCAGGTCAGTGGGTCCGGCAGGTCAAACCCGGTAAGTATACCCGCCGGGTTGACCTATTTTGAAAAATCGACCCGTTGCTGTGGAGCCAACCTGCGCAGCCAAATTTTTTTTAAAAAATATAGTCATTGTAATGGATAGTAGGGCTAGGCTTGGGGGTATAATGCCTATAAATACTCGTCTCCTACTCTCCTTCATTTCACAAGTCACACATCTCATCCATCACCTTTCAATTAATTTTCGTAAGCTCGTTATCATGTCGGACCAATCTGGATCCGCTGAAAATCTTCGTACGACATTGTTCCATGACCATTTCGATAAGGTCGAGCAAGGCCCGGCGAAGTTCAAAGTAGTTTGTCATCATTGCGGTCACAAGTACAAGCTCACAAACAACTTGGGATACGGAAATTTGAAGCTTCATATCACGAAGAAGCACCCCGACAAGATGAAGACCGGTGGCGCATCGGGCTCTAGTGGTAACTAGTACTCTAATCTCTAGTAGTGCAAGTAGTGAGTAGTCTAGTAATTTTAAGTTTTAACGTGATGTGAATTGTGGACTTGTGTCTTGTGATGGTTGTCAAGTTTGAAATCCAAAGCTCGATCCCCGCCGAGATAATGAATCCGGTCCGGGTTGTAATCGTAGATCGGTTTGTAATAAACTTGTGTTTGACGTAATTATGCTTCATAAGATTATGTAGTTTTGTAATTACCTACCGATTTTGAAAAACAAATCGAACAACCGAAAAAAAATCCGAAAAATTCGAATAAACTTTAGATGTAAGTACAAAAATGTTAAAAAATTTGCAAACTCAATAAAAAAAATTACATAATTTAGACATAAATTTCTCTCCAACATAGGTAGAGAGCAAACACAAAACATCACACAAAAAAAAGGCCAAACGGCTAGTTGGCAACGGTCGACCCGCCGGGTCAAACGTTGGACCCGCCGGGTCGAACGTTGCCCAACGGTTGATCCCGCCCATTCCACTCGATCCTGCCCTATAAATACCTCATTTCCCTCCAATTTCCAACCCACACCTCACTCATCTTCTCTAATCTCATCTTCATCTCCCTAACTGCTCTCTAATCGCTCGATATTCTCTCCCGTAGTAACGGTTGCTTAATCTCATTCTCTCCCTAATCTCTCTTATCACTCTTAATCCTCTTAAAAGCATAATGTCAAGCATCTTCACTCGAATTACCCGAGGTCGCAAGAGTGTTAGTGAGGCCCCATCATCATCGACCCCGAGCGTAAGAGGCGGAGGCGGCCCGGACCCGGCGACGGGACCAAGCCTTTGTCGTAGTGCCTCGGTCTCAGTGAGGAGCAAAACCTAACGGCATCGAGATGATGCTCTATTGGCCGACAATGTCGGCGATATTATGGAGGAGGAGGAGGAGCCCGCCCCAGCAGGAACTCCGACGATCCCGACCCAAGAGTCCGGGTTCGTAGCCAACGAGAGTCAAAGGACTCCGTTCGATAGCGGCCCAAATGCAGCTCTGATTATGACCCAAATGCGAGCCGCTACGTTCAAGTACTGGTTCACGAAGGGCCCTAGGGACCCACATGGGAGGAAACCAGTTGCTCGGCGAAGTGCAACTTCTGCGGGACAGTCTAAAAGCACCCGAAGGGAGGCGGATATGGGAACTACGATCGCCATATCCAAATGAAGCATCTCGTAAAGCTCGGCCTCGCTAAAGGACATACTCAACTAACCGGGTACACCTCTTCTTTCTCTTAACCTGCTAGTTTATGGTCTTATGATTATCGTAGTTGTCATGATAACTATGCAGAAATGATAGCTGCCGAAGGTCTAGCTTATAGTTTTTCACAACGTTTATGTTTCAATGAATTTATTACACAAAATGTTCAACCTGCATGTCAAGGTATTAGTCAAAACACGGTTAAGAGGAAAGTAATTAGACGGTATAACACCCGTAAAAATGAATTAATCGAATATTTTCAAAAGAACCACGATTTACAAGTATCGATTTATAGTGACATTTGGACCGACCATTGGCAACATCACTCATATATGGGTGTTACTTGTCATTGGGTTGATTAACATTTTCAATTGCACAAATGTGTTTTGGCTTTTCGAGTTTTCGATGACGCTCACACGACACGGAACATTGCACGTGTTCTTTTAACCGTTTTACAATATTATAGATTAACTCAAAGAGTTTTAAGCATCAGGTTTGATAACGCTTCTGCTAACACCACATCTATTTCGGAATGAATCCAATATTGTCAGCCCGGGATAGGCGGTAAGTTTTTCCACATCCGTTGCGCCCCTCATATTTTAAACTTATGTGTCCTAGATGGTTCAAACTTTTTACAATCTGTTGTTGAACCAATTCGATTTATTTTGCGAGCACTTTGGCAAAGTAAACAGCTTTGCTTGCAATGGAGCTCCTATTGTCACGCTCACCAAACTCGCCCAAAGCAGTTCCCCAAGGACGTTTGAACTCGGTGGAACTCTACTTACAAAATGATGTATAATTCCATAGCTTATAGCAAACTTCTTTCTGGTTTTACAACACAAAACATCGAAGGGTCAAACATCTTTGCGGATGTGTGGACTCAGGCCCGGGATGTTGTTGAGGTTTTCAAATTTTTTTACGACGCAACTCAGACTTTTAGCTACGCTTACATGCCTACATCATACCTTTTCTGTTTTGTTGCCATGAACATAGCCATAGCCCTTCAAGATGGGATTAATGTGCCTTCCATATCCTTGGCTGTTCAAGAGATGCGACGGAAATGGTTGCCATATTACAAAGTTATACTGGACATTTTCCTCGTAGCTTATTGTTTCGACCCTCGGTATAAATTGAACGGAGTTCAAAAGTTTTTAGAAAACTATTTTCCGACTTTAGATGTTAAGTGTGATGACGAATGCAATGTTCCACTTATAGTTGCTAGAGTTCGAGGATTATTAGAAGAATTATATACTCATTATTCTACAGGCGATAGAGCGCCGACCGCTCATCCTCCCATGCCTTCCAGTTCGAGCGGGTCACGAACTAGCATTACCGCTAGAACTAAGGCACTTTCCAGAGATATCTTTGGCTCAAAGAGGTCGAGATTTTGTCGAGCCCCCACTCGAAGCTCGACGAATATTTGTCTACTAACTTTGATTTCCACATCGATGAGGAAGAAGATTTCGATGTCCTAGAATGGTGGAGCCATCCCGAAAGACAAAGATTGCCGACATTGCAGGTAATCGCCCGACAAATACTTAGGTCCCCTTGCTCCACCGTCACCGTCGAGCAGGTTTTCAGTCATGGAGGCCAGATTCTATTAGAGAAGAGATCAAGATTGCTTCCTGAGAATCTCGAAGCCCAAGTTTGCCTTGCAGATTGGAAGAGGGTGGATATGCGGATGCAGAAAAACATCATAGGGGCTGAATCCGAGGACGGTGATGAAGTGGATACAAAGTCCGTTGGGAGCTCCATCGATGGCACAGTCACTAATAGATCAGGAGGTGGAGGCTCTGACGATCAAGAAGAATAGGTAAGCGGGGTTCAGACATACACAGGTAAAAGAACTACGTGGGCTTTGATTCCTCAACCCCAGGAGGATACGTAGGCAATTGGGAAACTGATTCAAGCCCTTCTTTTTGTTTTTTTCCCCAACTCAAACATACATTTTACGTAAACCGCAAACACAAATTGAAATATTTTAAAACGTCTTAATGTCAAAACGACAGTACTCGAGAATTTCGAAAAGGCACAAACCTATTTCAACCCGGGCGCTAACCGTCGGGTCAACCCGCCGGGTACCCGTCGGATGACTCGAACCCGCCAACCCGTGGGATTCCTGGGTTAGGGTTCAGGTCAACCCTCCCCGACCCTTGACCCGGTGGGTCAAACCCGTCGACCCGTCGGGTCGGACCCGTGGCCACGCCTAGCCGTGAGGTATTTGCCCCCTCTGGTCAGCTGTCCCTCGAAGGACAGCATAGATCGTCTCTATGCTTACATATTCAATTGGGTCCGAGGGTGATCCTCCTTGAAGAGGATCATATTAATCTCATTGGTTACTTCCGTGTTGAGTGCTATTGTGCTTAGGATAGAGAACTAATCAGTATTCCTTAACTTCAAACCTGTAATCAATGTTTGTGCAAACGGGATAGCGGGAGAAACCTTATTCTTATATAATCAGAACCCCGTCTTGTCAGAACTGTCCTTTCCATGGTTCAAACCTTCTTGATAATCCCCACTTCTGTCGTCCGTTCTACGAAAAGTTTAGGTGTGTTAGTAAAGGTCGAATAGTGTCTGTCCCCCTCATTTTGAGTCCTATTCATGTTTAAAAAATAGATGCCCATCAAGTCTCTTACCTGTTGTCAACGTCCTCTATGGGAAATCGGGGCAGTCAACTAACTGCTTTCAAGGATTGTGTCGAATGTGAGAGTTACCTGAGTATGTTAGGAGGGTGATTATTGAAACGATTCTGATTTAGAAGTGAGTTGTCTTATGGAGTCATCCCTCTCGATTCTCGCAATGGTCACCCATGTCTTCTTGCCACAAGAGTCTAAACACGAATTCTACCCTTCCCTCTCGGAAACAGTGTAAATGTCCTTGTGCCCTACCAAGCGGGTTATACTAGCATCCCACAGAGAAACGGGGTGATGAGTCAGTGATTGCCTTTGGAGAATTCTGTCCAGTTATAATAGTAGACCTCCTTGTGATTGCATGACATGATGTGTTCGTATAATTCAGTATGACTTGCTTGATATCTTGCATGATTACACTTATGAGTGGATGTATGTGACATATGTATGGAATTCCCATGACTGATGCCTCCCCATGAATTAGGTCCATGATAGTATGGTCAACCATCTTTGTATGATTAACATGTGAAATGAATTTCTTAGCATGCTAAATTGATTTACTTGGACCTCATGACTGAGTACATGCCTGAGGAGCGTTCCTAGTATCATGAAGGACATATACCTCCCAAATATAGGCCCTCATATAATTATATGTCATCCTTGTCTTATTATGTGCATTTGGGTGTATATGATGTGATAGTTGCTATACCGCCCTTGTGTGACCTAGCCATACCCTTAGCATAATTAGTAGGGTGCATCTCAACATGCTTGCCTTAACCCCACATTGTTCTAACATGCTTGTGTGTGTACCTAAATTGAGTGATTAATCATGCATATGATATCCTGTAATGTTCGCAGGAACATGCATAACTTATACTGCACATGTCCCTTGCCAATTTGTGCATACATGTTCTTAATATATATGCCAAACATGACTAGTAAATGAAATGATATGGTGCTAGCTTGTTTCGAGTGCATGTAAAGTTGATTATATGAACATGTTATGAATGCATATGTCACTATTCCTTGAGTGCATGCTAGTGTGAAATAATATAATTGAGATGTTTTGTGATTGCTATGTGTTTTCTCGTCGCACTTATAACCTCATAGAATACCCTTAGGGCATCGTTGTAACTCTCGGGTTAGTGTCTCATCTTGAGTTTCGTCATCTCTAGTCCTAGTCCATGTCTGAATCCTTAAGGAAGTCGTGTTGTCCTCCCTTGCCCCTCCCATATCTCCATAACTTCTAACCCCTTGCTATCCCCTTGATGAACGTCGACATGGAAGAGAGAACGAATGATCGAATGGCACCGAAGCAGCGCAGTGGAAGTGTGGTGGGTCCATGACCCAGAGACCCCAGGACCAACGTCACCAAAGGCAAAGGAACGGACATGCTTTGAATATGGCATTTGTGGACGGAATCCCCCTAGATGACTCCAAGAATGGCGTTCTTCATTCGAACTATGGGTTCTTCTATACTAATTGGAATTGGTTTTGTGCAATTGGCCTAGAACTGACATAATTGGATGTCTGATGACTAATATGCTGAGCTGGTAGTGAATGATTGCATGATTGACTGGTGCCTATGATGATGTACCTTGATATTCTAGTGTACTAACGTGCTAGTAAGTAAGACGTAGGCCGTATATGTTGATGGTTCTTCCCTCTTGAGTATGTGACGTAAGTTTCTTCGGTAAGCTATATCGGAAAGTAGCAGGTAGGTTGAAGTCTTTATATCTGGTCGTTGGTTGTATGAGATGGGGTATGGGAAGAATGCATTAGCTTAGGTAGAGCCGAGTGAGTTTTAGGACTTGTAGGAGATAATGGTTAGCGGGGTTTTCGGATGAGCTTCCAGGTAGGTCTTAGGTGAGAGGTAGGGTTAGGATGACAAGGTTTCGAGGGAGAGGTCTTAATTAGAGGTGGAAGTATAAGCAGGTAGTGTGTGAGGATAGTTAGTTGTAGGCTAGGCTAGTTCATTAGGGTGATCTTGAGATTTGGGGTAGGTATAGGTAATTAGGATAGTTCTAGAACTGGATAGGTAAGCTAGGAGTTAATCGGGGAGTCCTTGAAAGAGGAGTATTGCTAGATGGGTTAGTGTGATAAGGGTAGTATCTAGGTAGTCGAGGAGCGGGCGATGGGCAACATTGAGGATGATCGACTAAGGAGTGTTTGAGAAATCGTAGAGTTTGGGACTAGTTTGTATGTGCTATGATTGGGGTGATTTTGGTAAAGGATAAGGTTGAGGAATTGCTAAGGATGAGTAGTATAGGGTTGCTTTGGAAATCATTGATCTTGGGGATTAGGTTGTTCGTATGACTGTATGTGAGATGAGTATTTGGGGCTGTTTGGGTAAGATTGGGAATGCTTGGTGAAGTTATGAGTGAAGGATTCTAGACGCGATGTTGGAGGATTTTAGCATAGGGAAGGAATCGAGATTGATGTGTGGAAATTGTTTTATCTATTGAGGTATTGAGGATGTAAGATGAACCTTCGAGTAAAGACTGGTAGTTAGGCAAGAATGTCATTGAGGTTGCTAGTAAGACACAATAGAACCCGGCAGAAGTATGCCCTCAATGATGAGAAGGAGCGCAAGCTTGAACTTTTTGTTGCTGCTCCTCTCCATCTCCTTAGCCACCTCCCACATAACTTCAAGCTCTTTTACCTTCACCTTGTCTTTCCCAAACAAGGCAAAAATTGCATCCTTGTATTCGGAGTCCTCAAAGTCAGGCCGTCGATAGCCACAGTTTATGCCCGTCACCAAAGCAAACTCCTTCATGGAGAAGCGAAGCAGCCGTCACCAAAGCCACTCCTTCGAGGAAGTAGTGAACGAGTGAGAACGTGACGTGAGTAGCCATTTTGACAATTCCCCCTAGGGGGCTAGCAATGAGCTTCTTCCAATCTGAGGATGCAAGACCGTCATTCATGGCCCTCCATTTGAAATGCTTCTCCGGTGGAAGAGCATATGTGGCCTGTGAAAAAACAACCAACTTAGCTAAGTTGCACAACGATAACTAAGCTTTTACAACTTAAAGGCATTATCTTTGGGTTTACCTTCTTGCTCGACGGTTTTGCCACTGACTTCCCTCCTTTAACTCTAACCATGGCTATCTTTTTGTTCTTCTTGTCAAATGTATGTAGATTGGTTATAGGATGGTTAAGTAGTTTCCAGTACTACTTAAATGCATGCCATCTAAGCAAAAAACTATATCGATATCGACCCTTCAACGTCGATATCGACCACCTGTGTCGACTAGCAGTCTTCTAAGCCAGTCGATTCTGTCTGCTAGCATCGATATCGACCTTCCCCTATCGATATCGACTGCTTGTTTTTGTCTCTACGGGTCTTCTGTTGCAGAGAGGAGTGACAGCCGAGGCGACATCGAGCTCCAAGGTCGAAATCGAGGCTTTTGGTCGAAGAAAGACGTGAGATTCCAACGCTACTAGGATCCCGCTGACACGCCTCCTCGTGGATCGATCCTGGCTACCCTTCCACTACAACGGGAGGAAGTCTTGTAATTATTTGCATAGGCTAGGAGTCGGTTTACATTTACATCTTATTATTTTTATTTAAGAACTCGATTTCCTCCTATTAACGAATTGGCGCCATTGCCGGGGAGGCAATCAATCGCGCCCTAGTAGTCTATCTCACGTTTCTGTCTAGTTTAGCCTTGTAGGTGTATGCAACGCGCTGATCGCCCACCTGAATTTGAAGGAGTAGACGACCCTGAGCGCTATTTCCACCTAAGAGCCCAAGCTCAGAGAATCATGGCAGACAACGCGAACCAGGCTGAACTTATTGAGCAACTAAGGAAGCAGGTCGAGGACTTAACGACTAGAGAGGCGGCACTTAAGGAGCGTGCGGATAGGGAGGAGGAAGGCCGGAGGCAAATAGAAGCCCAAATCAATGCCCTCCCTCGGAATGACAAGCAATATATGCACCCCGCGCTCACAGTGCCTGAATCGGCGATTCTTATCCTTGCCTCTAATTTTGAAATTAAACCTAACTTCCTTACTGAAATAAGAAGGCATCAATATGAAGGAAAACCTAATGAATTCCCTATGGCACATATTTTAACCTTCTTAGACCTCTGTACGTGATACTATTGCTGACGGACAGAGTCTTGAATATGTCCAACTAAAAGCCTTTCGTTGGTCTCTTACAGGAAAAGCATTGCAGTGGTTGGAAAGCTTAGCCCCAAGATCGCTCCGCACCTGGAATGAAGTCAAGGACGCGTTCCTCAACAAGTTCATCCCTCCTTCTAAGACGGCGTTGATCCGACAGAAAATCACGGCTTTCAAACAAAAGCCTGGTGAGGCTCTGGCAACTGTTTGGGAAAGGTTTAAATACCTACTACGATCATGCCCGACACATGGCCAACCACCGTACGTAATTCAAGAGATCATATACAATGCTCTTGACGATGTAACCAAGGAGAGGATCAACACCTACACCTCCTATGGATACCTTGAACTCGCTCCACAAGAGGCTTGGGAGACCATAGATAGGTTGCTGGAGTTCGACAACACATATAGGACTCCTGAGGCTTCCGACACATCATCATCGTTGAGGCCTGCCCCATCTATGCCCTTATATGAACCCTCTAATGTAATCGATCAGGACCTGAAGGAGCAATTCTATAGAGATCAACTTCGAAAGCTCCAAAAGCAAGTGAGGTTCCTTTCAGCGAACTAGGATTGCATCGAATGCGGATCGCAGCGGCACACCACCATCGAGTGCCCCCATGCTGAACAAGTAAAACTAGTAGAGACTCATCAGGAGGCGCGCTACGTGAGGGGTCCCAATCACCAATATTGGGGAGACCAAAGGTTCCATCAACCACAAAGGAACCCGGTTAACCCTAGGGACCCCCGCCTTATAGAGCTCTTGGGCACCCAGAGAGGGACCAACGAAAGGATGATCTTCAACTTGTACTAGATGAAATTAGGCGGAATCAGGCTAAGAATGATCAATCCAACAATGCAATCCATTCTCAACTCAATCACCTTACCACAAGGATTGGGGAGATGGATATTTGGAAAAAGAACATAGAGACCCAACTGGGTCAATTGGCGGCGCAAATCCCTAGACCGTCCAGAACATTCCCTGGGCAACCAACCACCAATCCTAAGGGGCAATCCGGGTCGGGCCACATCGCAGCCATATGACTAAGGAGTGGCACCAAAGTACAAAAGCCACGAACGGAAGCGGAGGAGAATGCAGCAGACCCAGTCAACATCGATAGACCAGTCGATGTCGATCCAGAGGTCGATACCGACCCCTTGGTCGACACCCAGGTCGACGTCGAGGCCACTGCAGAGCCATCAGAGCCACAACAGAGGTCGACATTGACCATACCAGTCGATATCGACCACATCCCATTCAATGTCGATGTCCAGCAGGCCCCTCCGACCACCATTTTGGCCTCTCCACCAAAGAAGACATTGTCATTTCCTTCCAAAGCATTGGAGGATCCCACCAAAGGTATGTTTAGGCGCTTTGTAAAAATTCTTCAAGGTCTTAACGTTACCATTCCTCTTACAGAAGCCCTAAGCGAGATGCCCGCCTATGTGCGATTCCTCAAAGACATCCTTAGCAAGAATTGATCTATGGCAGAGATCGTAGAGGAGTGCTCAAAGATGGATTTCCCTCAGAAGAGGAGTAATCCAGGGAAGTTTGCAATCACCGTGGGACTTGGCCAACATCGCTACAAAGCCCTATGTGACCTAGGGGCAAGCGTAAGTCTCATGCCTCTCTCTATTTGGCAAAAGGTGAACATTGGCGCACTTGAACCTGTGGATATGAAACTATATATGGCTGACAACTCCTTCGTCAAACCCACAGGTATAGTTGATGACGTTCCTGTAAAGGTAGGTAAGTTCTTTGTGCCTACTGATTTCATTGTATTGGAGATGCCTGAAGATCCTGTAGTGCCTATTATCCTTGGTAGGCATTTCTTAGCTACTGCTGATGCCAATATCAATGTACGTCGAGGATTACTAACCTTTACTATAGGTAACGAAGTGATAGAATTCTCTTTCAACCCAACCATGAGCGAAACGAAGCAGCTGGAGCAAGTATTCCTCTCGCCGGCTAAGGAGAAACTTAGAAAATTTTTGTTGGCGAGGACGGAAACAACAAGCAGGGTCGACATCGACTGGAACCAGTCGATATCGACTAAAAACATCGAAATTGACCCCCCTTTATCGAAAGAGAGTATGCCAGATTTATGCCAAGAGCTTAAGTATGGGTCACAGAGATCGATATCGACCCATACATGTCGGTATCGACCAACGCACTCGAAATCGACCCTTCTTGGTCGAAATCGACCACCCCTCAGCCCGAAGACTTCTGTTTTAGGCCCAAACAGGTAAGCCTAGGTATGACTCCCAACCCTCCCAGGTCCCTTAATGATAAATCAATTAAGCCAATTATTGATAATTCAACTAATGAGAGCGTCAAAGCTCCATAGTTTGCCTATATTGCTAAAGTTAGGTCAAGAAAGAGAAGGAAAGCGCCCAAAGAAGAAACTAACAATGAAGAAGCCTTGGTCACCGAACTTAGCTACTACCAAAAGGACCTAGATGATCCAGGAGAAAGCTCAAGCTCGAAGAGTCCCTACATAAAAGGGTCGTGAAGAATTGACGGAGAAGTCGGCCTAGCGACTCAAAACTCTAGAGCGTGTACATAAAACCTTTCAATTTTTCATAGATGGTTTTTAGGATTTGACTTTTATTTTTTTAAACTCTTAAAACTGAGATAATTCATGGCTTTATACTTCTAACCAAGATTTCAGATTGTTAAGCAAAAAGAAACGACGACGAAGAAATGAAGCTTCTGCGGAGGCAGTCGAAATCGGCCAGGCCAATCGAAATCGACCCTCCCAGGGTCAAGCCATCTCCTGGAGTCGACATCGAGGACTCAGGAGCAAAAAAGCAAAGGTCGATATCGACCATAATCATCGATATCGACCCCAATCAGGCAGCCCTTGTCTTCACCATCTTCCTCGACTTCGACAGATGCAGTCGACATCGACCACTGACATAGATATCGACTTCTAGCATCGACCTAACCTGGAATCGACCTGAATCCGCAGGTTGCGCTGTGAGTTTCTCTCTACCCTTGTTCTTCTTTTTAATACAGTAGGGACACTGTATATTTTAGGTATGGGGTGGGGGAAAGGCATGTATTATGGTCATAACTTGGTTTTCTTCTTCGCATTGCATTCATGTTTAAATTTTTGTTCTCAGTTTTACATTTATAAAATGACAAAATCCAAAAAAAATAGAAAAATGTCAAAAATACAAAAAAATGCATGTTTACTCCTTAAGTTTATTTTTTTTAAACCCTACTTAGATGTCCTATGATGAAAACTCAACAGCTGACTTGATCATGTAAATCATATGCCATATTTGGATGGTTTAGCCTATGTCCTTAAAATTTTTATGTAGATTGTGAACTTGTGATGAAATTGAGCACATATGATCCTAGGCTAAAAAGCAAATCCAACAAAAATTGTCCTTGTGAGAATTTTGGCCTATAGGGAGAACATCAAAAATCCCTCCGCTTTCTTGAGTGAATTTACTCTTCCTATGCATCTCTAAATGTTGTGATAGTTATTCAAAGCCAATATATAAATATGTCTATGTTTACAAGAATTAAATGATGGAGGCATCTTTTAAGCCATTTTTATCCTCTCTTTACCTACCCTGCATTATCCCTACTTGAAGCCGGAAAATTAGCTTGAGCCTGAAATTGCAAACTCCACAAGATTATCCCTAGCCAAATTGAGCCTGACCCCCATTTGCGAATTGAGACTTAGATTGGCTGGACTAATGCCTTGTGGAAATAAAAGTGCATATTGTCCAGTTTTGAGCAAGGAAATTATGGGTTGGTGCATATTTATATTTTGTCATATTTTGTAAAAGGATTTTTGGCTCACCATATAAATGCACATGTTTTTTTAGTATTATTTATCATTTTCGTCAAAAAAAATCCGAAAAAAAAAAGAAAAAAAAAAGATATATGTATATAGTGCAGGAGCCAAAATCCTTAAGTCCTTTATTTATTTCATACAGGTGTCATATTTTTTAGAGGCATGTTAAGGGTTTGAAAGAAGGGTTGATAGTATGGTTTACATCTTTTAGTGCATCTTTAGAGCATTATTATGGAAAGATGAGTTGAGAAAGAGCATTATGGAGAATTGAGCTTGGAAAGAGCAACATTGAAGAGTTATGGTTTGGATATTGCAAGTGTTGAGATTTAGGAGTCTTGATTCCCGAATTATAAAAGCACCACATAGCCAAATAATTTCATACCCTTAATTCCTTACCAAGCCCCATTACAACCCTGCCGAATGGAGTCTTCTTTGAAGTCTTCCATTGAGCGAAAGTCCTCCTAATGGTTCTTATTGCATTTTCATAATTGGTTGCGAAGTGGATTTTTATAAATTGCAATGTTTATGAGATTGTGTATGGAATTGAGTTGAGTGTTGATCTTCATAGCCTAAACACATGAGAGTTGAGTGCAAACACATTATCTCTATGAGGTTGGATCAAAAATTGCATATGCCTATGGATCGCCTAAATATGTGCTATGACGTTAAATTCACTTGCTTTGCTTTGCTACCGCTTATGATGTTGCTTTTGACAAGGGCAAAGACTTGAAGGGTGTGTTGTAGGTGTTGGTTATTGCTTGGTTATTGCTTGAGGACAAGCAAGTCTAAGTATGGGGTGTTTTGATGTACATATTTGTACCTCCTTTTATTGCATCTTTTGACTTCTTATTTCATTCGATTTCCAAAGAAAAGGTTCAAAAGAATATAAACTTGTGTAAGAATGGGCTAAAGTGCAAGAAATATAGTCTGCACAAGTTTTGAGCTAACCATGCAGGAATTCGAGCGAAATCGGAGTCAAAACGAAGAAACCAAGGAGAGCAAAAGAGAGGTCGATATCGACCTTAAACATCGACATCGACTACAGTACATCGAAACAGAACTAAGTGTCAAGACAGACCATCACACAGCAGAGAAAAGCACTCGATATTGACTTTACATCATCGATATCGACCTCAACATAGACATCGAGTGGAGATAGACAAGTCGAGCCGAAATACAGACTTCGATATCGACCTCCGTGGTCGATATCGACCTTATCTCGACAGAAGATAGATCCGATTTCGAGACTCGGATTATGAATTCTATCCTCAAGGCCATGGATTATCTTGTACTTTTAGATAGTTAGCAGCTGAGATTTATCTTTACCTTTAAGTTTTATCAAGTTAGTTTAAGTTTTATCAAAATAAAAGACCGATCCTAATTGTTTGGATAGAGTTCATAGTTTAGATAAAAGTTACAATCCTTGGATAGCAAGGATTAGTAGCCTATAAATAAAGCCCTAGGGGGCTGGCATATGATCATCCAATTTTAGAGTTCTATTACATTCAATAGAATTAGAGAGAAGTTTTAAGGTTTGGCGTTTGCGAAAGCCGATGTTGAGTTGTAAAGCTTCGGAGTTTACAGTTTAATGCAAGTTTTTTTCCTTTCAATCAATGATGAGTTCCATGATGAGGTGCGAGTAGTCCCCCAAAGCTCTTAGGGTCGGGGTGAGCCCGACGTTAGCCATGGGTACTTGAGGTAAGTGTCAGATATTGATATCGTTATGTCTATATTATCTCCTACGATTCTATGTTTAGTCCTAATCGAAAGAAAAGGGATTCATGCTAACAACTTGAGTTATAAACATAAAATTGGTAGAGAAAATTAGGTTTATTTGCAAAAATAATCCTAAGAGTTGGTGTACGGCGAAAGCTTGTCCATCGGGTGAAATAGCGCAATTGTCCGCTTATTTATCTTATAGCATGCATTGGTTAATGTTGTGGTAAACCCTAATCCTATGAGTTGTTTTTTACATAGTTTATACACATAAAACCACTGTCTTTATTTCTGATCATTGCATCCTCATCCATCCTAAAGTCTTCGGCCTTTCTTTGCCGACAAAAGCTAACGACTTTGCAGGAGAAGACATCGATATCGACCACAAACGTCGATATAGACCACTGAGTTCGTCGACGGTTTTCTGAGTCGACGACGATTATCACTGCTAAGTTACTGAACATCGATATCGACCCTTCAACGTCGATATCGACCACCTGTGTCGACTAGCAGTCTTTTGAGCCAGTCGATTCCGTCTGCTAGCATCGATATCGACCTTCGCTTGTCGATATCGACTGCTTGTTTTGTCTCTACAGGTCTTCTGTTGCAGAGAGGAGTGACAGCCGAGGTCGACATCGAGCTCCAAGGTTGAAATCGAGGCTTCTGGTCGAAGAAAGATGTGAGATTCAAACGCCACTAGGATCCCGCTGACACGCCTCCTCGTGGATCGATCATGACTACCCTTCCACTACAACGGGAGGAAGTCTTGTAATTATTTGCATAGGCTAGGAGTCGGTTTACATTTACATCTTATTATTTGTATTTAAGAACTCGATTTCCTCCTATTAACAGATGTTCACCTCACCCCATACTTAGATGAAACATTGTCCTCAATGAGATTAGAATAAAAACCAGAAAGTGACAGGGTACTCACAATATGGTGAATAGCTAGAAATTATCTGACTCGCCATCGGCAACCTCATCATCGTCGGAGTCAGTCTGCTCTTCTTGTTCTCCCTCTTCAGAGTCCTCTTCTTGCCGAGTCCACAAGTTGCGTAGCTGGGTTCGATGGCATCAAAGCGCCCATCAAAGTAAGTTTGTAGCTGAGTCTTGAGTTTCCCAAGCTTGTAGTCAAAGTACTCTCTATAGCTGGCAAACTAGGGGGCTCACTTGGCGCGGCGTCCATGTAATCATGAGCGTTGGGGATAGGAGAGGTCCTAGAGGGCCCAGCGAGAGCAGAAGGTTGTGCACCTGCAACTCCATATAAAGAATCTAGATGGGCAGAAATTCCATCATACCAGTTGTACGCTTGTCGGATCGTCAGATGTGGTGGAAAGGGGAGCGGTAAATGGCGCTTCTCCGTAGACTTATCCCTGCAGAAGGCTTGTTGCACGTCGAACACAAGAATCTGACAGCGCTCTAGTTCCTCATGAGACCACTCGATCGGAGGGTGATATGCTCATATATGGAGATGTCGACATCTACAGCACCAGCAAGCATGGAAACCAGTGCCCCGATAGAGATAGAGGATGAACCCCCTACCTCCTTCTCCCACCGCTTCGCTATTATATGACCCAGATTGATGGGCTAGTCGTAGAGGGCACCATACAAGGTTCGCAGCTCAAGTGCCCACAAGCACCCTTGACTCCCCTCTCGAGCAAAGATTGTACTCGCGAGGAAGCGGTGGAACAGACGGATAGCCGGATGTAAGCAGGAAGAACTTTTAGCCCTATCAGCCCGATAAGCAGTTTCATGCGTCAGCTCATATCAGAAACGATCCCTCTCTCCCTGCTCTAAAGTAGACGTCTCTCCGGTGTTAGGGATGCCGAAAACAGTGCAGAATTGCTCCAAAGTGAGTATGTGATTCTTATTCCTCAACCGAAATGTCACCTTGTCCTTGTTATACTTGAATGTGCACAGCAACTCCTTAATGAGCTGAGGGCAGGAAGGTAACCAACAATCCCAGATAGCTCGAAGAGAGAACTTGTCGACAAGAAAATTCATATCCTCTAGTAGACCCAAACTCCCAAGGACTCTAGTGTTCATGAACTGAGTTGAGCGAATATCTCTTTTCTGCACTTTGGCATAATGCTTCCTCTGCTCGGATGTGGTCAAACGGATGGGTTGTGGGTCTCCCATTGAGAGTACCTGCAACCAGCAGTGGTGGGTGCTGTGGCCGGTGGTGGTGGGTGACCGAGTGAGAGAGATGGAGGACCGAATGAGTGAGAGAGATGGAGGACCGAAGGAGTGAGAGAGATGGAGGACCGAAGGAGTGAAAAAGGAACGAAGGGAAAGAAAGAAGAAAATAAAAAGAAAATAAAAACTGATTTTTTTTTTGTTTTCAGGGAAGATCCCACTCGGCCGAGTGGGATAACCACTCGACCGACTGGCGGTCTGCTCTTCTCTGGAAAAAACTCGGCTAGATTTTTTTTTTGCAACAACGTTTACAGAAGGGCGATAAAGAGAACTTACCTCGGGTTGCCTCCCGAAAAGCGCTAGTTTAAGGTCTTAAGCCGACCTTCCATCATCTTCAAGTGCTCGGGTCGAGACGATCGACGGAAATGACCCTCTCGATTGGATGTCTGGTGAAATACTTCTTCAACCTTTGGCCATTTACCTTGAACTCACCGGTCCTTTCACTCCACCCATCAACAACACCATAAGGATACACTTTCTTCACCTGGAAAGGTCAACTCCACCTCGACTTCAACTTGCCTGGGAATAACCTTAACCTCGAGTTGAAGAGTAAGACGAGGTCGCCTTCTGGAATCTCCTTAGGTGAGATTGGTTTGGATACGTTGTGTTAAAGTTTAGGAATCTTGATTCCCGAATTTTATAAAGCACCACATAGCCAAATAATTTCATACCCTTTATTTCTTACGAAGCCCCATTACAACCTGATAGTGTCTATTTAGCGATGATTATATGGCATGTTTGCATCAAGATTAGGGCCTTTGAGTTAATAATTATATATATATTTTTGGCCCTTTTTGTTTGGTTTGGAGGAATCGGTGTCTGCCGCTCGTTTGTTGTGATTTCAGGTGTTTTTGAGTGGTTTCGATGCCAATTAGAGAGCTAAAGGAGAATGACAAGTTTCGAGGTTTTTTGGTGCACTCTATAGGCATCAAAGATGAACTAGGAGGGACGGAATCAAAGATGTGGAGCACGAAAATCGAGGCAAGCTTGGCAGAAGACGAGGAAGCAAGGAAAGCCATACACTCGGTCGAGTGCCTTTGGCAGTCAATTAGTCTACTGCCCGAGTGGCTTCCAGTAGCTAAGAAAAGTTTACACTCGGCCGAGTGCCCTCAACACTCGACTATTCATATGCTAGAGTGTCCACTCGGCCGAGTGCCCGTGACACTCGATCAGTGTACTGCCCGAGTGTCGTCCCTGAACAGTTTTTTCCCGTTTTTTATTCATTTTTATTTGGGGGATATTCAAGGGACGTTTTTTAGAAGTTCAAGGGGCCGAAAATCTGACTAAGTAGAGACCTAATTGGAAGCTTTGGAGATTGGAGATTCTTTAAGATAGTTTGTTCGATTCATCAAATTCGGGTAATTTTCCGTTGTTGTTTCTGTTGTACGATGTTTATCTTGTCAAATATGATTGAATCAAGCATGAACTTCTCCATGAGTAGCTAGATTTCTTATTCTAGGGTTGGGATTGTCCCGACAATGCGGAAATAGGCTTGTTCTTAGTATCTCTCGAATGATTCTGAATTAGATTGTGGTTTTAATCATGTTGTGCTTATTCCGATTGATGCGAGTCGATTAGATCCGATTTAGGGTTTGAAATGAAAGACGATAAACCTTAATTGGAATTTAGATGGTGATTTGAGACCGAAAGGTGATTAGGATCCATCGGAACTACATGATTAAACCCGAAGATTATTGATCGAAAGTGAAACTAAACTTCTTGAGGATTCATAGGTTGTCATAGATGTTCTAGGCAATTTTGATATTATTCGGAGCCAAAAAGCGACATTAGTGTGATTATTGCCTAAAACTCTACGAACTTAAAGGGTCTAAATCAGTTGCTTGAGTCCGAAAGGAGAATTGCTAACCGATTTAGGCACATTCGCGCTAAACCCGAAAGGGGATGCACGATTACTGTAGATAACCTACCTCCACAATTTGATTTCGGAATCACTCGAGTGAGAAAATATTTGTTTTGCCTTTTGATGATGCATTATTGGTAAATCCTTAACCCTAGACGCCTTCCATATATATATATATATATATATATATATATATATATATATATATATATATATATATATATTCATAGCACTTCATCGGTTTTCCTGGTTACTTTATATACGCACTCTTAATCTACTTGTTTATCCTGAACTTGGTTGAACTATCTCGAATTTACAATCGATATTCCTCCGGTCCTTGTGGATACGACACTTGATTACTACAACTGAACCCCATAAACTTGTGGGTGTAGGTTTCTAGCCTATCAAGTTTTTGGCGCCGTTGCCGGGGACCGGTGCTAGTATCGATCGTCTTTTCGATGACTAGTTCTCTAAGTTCTTTTGTTGCTTTGATTTGTTTCTTTTAGTCATTGCATTTAGGTGGTACATTACATTGAATGTACAAGGCGAAAGGCTCTAGCGATCTAGTGCCTTTTGACCCTGAACCTGAGCGCACCTTTCGTAGAAGAAGAGCTGAATAGCAAGCCGCTAGAGCGGAAACGATGGCTGACGCTATGGCCAGATTGGCAGAATTGGAGCGGCAAACGGCTCAAAGAGATCAAGAAAATGCCGACCTCCGACAACAGCTAGTTAATCAACTGTTAAAACTTGGCCAACCACAAGGGCCAACTACTCTAGGAGAGTGGATGGATTCAGCTCAGTATCTACCACAACCAGGTGTTGTCCTTCCTCCATTAACACCCGCCAACTTCGAGCTGAAAGCTTCTCTGTTGAATATGATAAGGCAAAATCTTTTCAATGGGATTCCTTCGGAGAATCCTCACCAACAGGTCACCACTTTCAAGGAATCGCTAGACACGGTGAAGGTTCAAGGAGTTAGTCCAGAGGAGCTTTTGATGAGGTCTTTCTCTTTTTCTTTGAGTGGAAAGGCTAAGCACTGGTACAACTCTATTCCTGCTGGTACCATTACTACTTGGGAAGCCTTGTCATCTGAATTTTTGAATCAATTCTTCCCACCCGCTAAAACTGCTAAGATGAGAAGGAAGATAAATGCTTTTGCGGCAAGAGATGGAGAAAACATCCATGAATCATGAGAGAGATTCAAAGATTTGTTATTTGAATGTCCCCATCATGGGATGCCTAAGCTGAATTTGTTGGAGATCTTCTACAAGGCTGTTGATGACAACATTAAGCTATTGATCGACTCTTCATCTGGAGGAGGGTTCTTAGAGATGGAGGCCGATGATGCTTGGGCTTTTGTAGAGAAGACGGCTAAGAGATGTGGGAAATACTCGCAACCCAGGGCACTCTCTAATGTCCAAAGTGGTGTATGGATCTATGAGGTGGATGCTGAAACTTATAAGGATGCTAGATATGACTCATTGGCTGCTGAAATTAAACGTCTAGCCTCAGTTATGGAGAAGTCTTTGTCTACCAAGGAAGTGAGTGTTGTGGGTTCTAGACCAGTGCCATGCCAGTTCTGTGGATCCTAGGATCACACTATTTCAGCTTGCCAGATCTATGCCTCCCAAGGAGATTCTAGTCAAGAGGAGGAAGTTGGCTACATGGGCAACAACTACAATAGGGGTCAAGGTTACAACAGGAACTACAACAACTTCAATCCCCAAGAGAGAGATCATTCCGGTTTCTCCTACGCTAATAAGCAAGCCGTAGAAGGGCCGCCTCCTGGTTTCCCACAAAAATCCCCACCACAGAAGGACAAGATGGAGATAATGATGGAACAGCTTATGGGAACCGTTAAGAGTCTAGCTGGAGAAGTGCAGAATCTCACAAGGGGACAGAAAATGCTTGAGACTCAAGTAGCTCAACAGGCCAACAACACTGCTAGGCTCGCTGGTCAGTTTCCAGGGAGAACATAAGATAATCCTAAGGGACATATTTCTGCTGTGTCCCTAAGGAGTGGTAAGCAATTAGAAGATTCGAGGTCTTCTGAGCCATGGAAGGGGATAAAGCTGCAGAGTCAAAGAAAGAGCCGCCCTATATCCCCCCTCCTCCTTACAAGCCACAACTTCCATTTCTACAAAGGAAGGCTCAAGCTCAGATTGAGAAGCAATACGGGAAGTTCCTAGAGGTGTTGAAGAAGTTCTATATCAACATCCCCTTCACTGATGCTTTGTCCCAAATGCCCTCTTATGTGAAGTTCTTGAAGGAGATCCTCTCTAACAAGAGGAAGCTAGATGAGTGCCAGACGGTGTTTCTCAATGAGGAGTGTAGTGCCTTGATCCAAAACAAGCTGCCACCTAAGTTGGAGGACCCCGGTAGTTTCGTTGTCCCTATTTCCTTTGGTCATGGTCCTGATTATAAAGCTCTATGTGATTTTGGAGCTAGTACAAGCTTGCTTCCCCTCTGTATTTGTAAAAAGCTAGACTTAAGAGAGCTTAGGCCTGCTAGGATGCAACTTATTATGCCGAACAGGTCCATAGCCCACCCCGCTGGTATCTTGGAGGATGTTCCTATAAAAGTGGGTAAGTTCTTTGTACCTGTGGATTTTGTTGTTTTAGATATGGACGCCGACATTCGTGTCCCTGTCATTCTTGAAAGGCCTTTCTTGGCCACTACGGGTACTGTGATTGATATTCGAAAAGGGACTTTTTCCTTTGAAATAGAGGATGAGAAAGTTGAGTTTAACCTTCCTTAATCTTTGAAAGCCCTTGTTTTTTAGGATCATGTCACAAGATTGATGTAATAGATGAAGGAGCTCAAGATGTCATGACAGAGGTGATTGAACGAGACCCTCTAGAGCTATGTATTATGAAGAGTGTGACTGATGCTGGTGATGATGAGTTACTTGCTGAAGTAGTTCATGATTTGGAAGCTGCTGTAGAAGACCCCGAAGCTATTTTTGAGGTTTTTTAAAGAGATAATGAAGACATGGAAGGTGCACCTAAGATGGAGTTGAAGCCACTTCCTTCTTCTTTGAGGTATGAATTCTTGGGTTCTAATTCTACTTATCCCGTGATTGTGAATGCTAGCCTAAGTCTGAATGAAACTGAAAAGTTGTTGCATGAGCTTAGATTGCATAGGAAGGCTATATGTTACACAATTGATGATTTGAAAGGGATTAGCCATTCCATGTGCATGCATAGGATTTTAATGGAGGATGATCATAAACCCAACCGAGAGCATCAAAGAAGGCTTAATCCTAACATGAAAGAGGTTGTGAAAAAGGAAGTGCTTAAACTTTTAGATGCTGGTATTATTTTTCCTATTTCTGATAGCAAATGGGTTAGTCCCGTTCATGTGGTTCCTAAGAAAGGGGGGATGACTGTTGTCAAGAATGATAGGAATGAGTTGATCCCAACTAGGATGGTTAAAGGTTGGAGAATGTTTATAGATTATAGGAAATTGAATGCCTCTACCCGAAAAGACCACTTCCCCCTTCCCTTCATAGATCAGATGCTTGAGAGATTAGCTAAGCATTCTTATTACTGTTATTTAGATGGATATAGTGGATTCTTTCAGATTCATATCCATCCGGATGATCAGGAAAGGACTACTTTCACTTGTCCTTATGGCACCTTTGCATATAGGAGAATGCCCTTCGGGTTGTGTAATGCCCCTGCTACCTATCAACGTTGCATGATGGCCATATTTTCTGATTTCATTGAGGACATTATGGAAGTGTTCATGGATGACTTCTCTGTATATGGTTCCTCTTTTGATGCTTGTTTGTCTAACTTGTCTCGAGTCTTGCAGCGTTGTGAAGAAGTGAACCTTGTCTTAAACTAGGAGAAACGTCATTTCAGGGTAAGAGAAGGTATTGTCCTTGGTCATTTGGTTTCTAGCCGCGGTATTGAGGTGGATCGAGCTAAGGTAGATTTAATTGAGAAATTACCACCTCCGACCTCGGTTAAGGGCGTTAGGAGTTTTCTAGGCCATGCTGGCTTTTACAGGAGATTCATAAAGGATTTTTCTAGAATTTCTAAACCCCTTTCTAACTTGCTAATGAAAGATGTCACTTTTGATTTTTCTCCGAAGTGCCATGAGTCCTTTTGCTGGTTGAAGGAGGCATTGATCTCAGCTCATGTTATGCAGTCTCCTGATTGGGATATCCCTTTCGAGATAATGTGTGATGCCAGTGACTATGCAAATGGGGCCGTTTTGGGCCAGAAGAAGGACAACAAACTCCATGCCATATACTATGCTAGTAGGACCCTCGATGAGGCTCAGAGGAATTATGCCACCACAGATAAGGAATTACTTGCTATAGTCTTTGCTTTTGAGAAGTTTCGGTCTTATCTGATGGGTGCTAAAGTAGTTGTGTATACGGATCATGGTACGATCTGGTACTTGCTGTAGAAGAAAGATGCCAAGTCGCGTCTGATTAGGTGGATCCTTCTTCTCCAAGAATTTGATTTGGAGATTAAGGACAAGAAGGGCGCATAGAACCTAGTTGCTGATCACTTGTCCAAGTTACCACCGGAGCAGCTAGAGCACACTTCATCTGAGCCTCCCATCGATGAGTCTTTTTCGGATGAGCATCTACTTGATTTCACCGCTGAGATATTGAGCACCACTTCTGAGGTACCATGGTATGCTGATTTTGTGAATTACATTGTATGTAATGAGTTGCCTGGTGGTCTGTCATTTCAGCAGAGAAAGAAATTCTTAAAGGACTTGGTGCACTATTATTGGAGCGAGCCTTACCTCTTTAAAAAGTGCTCTGATGGGCTTTTCAGAAGATGCATTCCGTGGGAAGAAGTCCTTAGTGTCATCAAACATTGTCATTCTCTACCAGTTGGAGGTCATGCTAGCACCTGATAGATTGTGGCCAAGGTATTTCAATCTAGTTTCTATTAGCCTACTATGTTCAAAGATGTTAGAGAATTTGTTGTTTCTTGTGATAAGTTTCAAAGGACATGGAATATCTCAAGGAGAAATGAGATGCCGCTGAAAAGCATTTTTGAGGTTGAGTTGTTTGATGTGTGGGGAACTGATTTTATGAGACCTTTTCCATCTTCTGGCCCATACAAGTATATACTTGTGGTGGTGGATTATGTGTCGAAATGGGTTGAAGATGTGGCAACCCCCACTAATGATGCTAATGTGGTCACGAAGTTCATCAAGAATGTGATCTTCTCGAGGTTTGGAGTTCCTCGATTTTTTATTAGTGATGGTGCGGAGGAGGCGACAGATGCCGCGGCCTGGCAGCGGGGATGCTGCGGGCTGTGCAGCAGCCGCTACAAGTGGTGGGGCGGCCGCCGCCTTGGTCTGGTGGTGAGGGAGCAACGACGGTGGCCTTTTCTTCTGCGACGATTCCTTCTAGGGTTTGTGCGACGGCTTCTGCAGTAATTGTGTTTGTGTTTTTGGGGTTGTGTTTGGATTAGGGTTTCAAAACACAATTTAATGGATGATAAAAAGGATGAATCACAATCTGAAATTATAGAGCAAAGCGTTTGGGATTGAAGACTGAAGAACCCTTTAGCCAAAGGGCTTTCCCAATTCTATAAATTCAATCTGCCTTTATCGAATGACCTAAACATTCAATAAATAATATAACTTTGCCAATCCTTCCTTGCAAAGGATAGGATCTGGCTGAATTAAAAGATATTAATAAATCTCCTAAGATAGGATAATCCTAGATATAGATAGATAAGAATCTTAGTGGTTAAGGAAAATCTAAATAGATAGATTTTCTTTTTACCTTATTTATCTAATATAGCATAATTTAAATAAAAATAAGTAAAAATTCTGAAAATGGAGCCAGCCCTAGGGAGTGGGCCGAGTTGGGCCTCCTGGCGGATCGGGCCTCGCCTTCATGAGCTTGGACTGAGGTCTTAAGCTCAACTCTTGGACTGGTGTCTTAGTTTTGAGCAAAGTGATCCAAGGTGGCCTGAATCCTTGCTCCATAGTTCCTTGGTAACGAATGGGAAGTGCTTGGGTAGCATCTTGAATCTTCTTAGCCCTCGCATGAGTGATAGGACCATCAAATAGCACCTTCATGTTGTCCTTAATGTCACCAGGAGTCATCGCCGATTGCACTGTATTATTCTCCCCCATTTGAGCACGATTTGTCCTCAAATCGTCATCAGAGTCATCATCAGGCACGAACAAAGAGAGGTCGGCCACATTGAAGGGAGAATAGACGTTGTACTTGTCGGCGGAGAGATCCAGCTTGTAGGCATTTGGTCCCATCTTTTGAACCACGCGGAATGGTCCATCTCCCCTGGGATCCAGCTTAGATTTCCATTGTTGCGGAAACCTTTTCTTCTTGAGGTGCAACCCGACAAGGTCACGAATGTCGAGCTGCACATCCTTGCGATGATTGTCCTTCGCCACCTTGTACTAAGCACTCTTTCATTCCAGCTACGCCTTGGTCTGCTCATGCAGGTGTTTGATGAAATCAGCCTGCTTGGTGGCATCCACGCTCTCCTTCTCCTTGATAGGGCGAGGTGTCATGTCCACAGGCGTAAGAGGATTGCGCCCATAGACCACCTCAAAAGGAGTCTTCTTTGTTGCAGAATGTCTGGACCTGTTATAAGCAAACTCAACAAAAGGTATGTAGTCTTCCCACCTCCTACGGATAGTACGCAGCATGACTCTCAGGAGAGCCCCAAGAGTCCTATTAGTAACTTCAGTTTGACCATCAGTTTGGGGGTGACAAGATGTAGAGAATAAAAGTTTAGTACCCAACTTAGACCATAAAGTTTTCCAAAAATAACTCAAAAACTTAGAATCACGATCAGACACAATTGATAATGGTAAACCATGCAATCTAACAACATCTTTGAAGAAAAGATTAGCAACATGAATAGCATCATCAGTTTTGTGACAAGGTATGAAATGGGCCATTTTGGAGAACGTGTCCACTACAACAAAAATAAAATCATGTCCTTTAGATGTCCGAGGTAATCCAACAATAAAATCCATAGATACATCTTCCCAAAGAGCATTAGAAATCGGCAGGGGAGTATACAAACCATTTGCATTTTCTTTAGACTTAGCTTTAGCACATGTGAGACAACTTTTGACAAATCTAAGCACATAATTAGTCATTTTAGGCCAAAAATAATGTTCCTTTAATCCAGGTAAAGTCTTTTCCAAACCACCGTGTCCCCTAGATTCATGCACTTCTTGAGTAAGGAGTCTCCCAATAGATGAAGATGGGATACAAAGCTTGCCCATCTTAAACAACTAACCATTTATCAAGAAAGTAAGAATCAACTTCACCTTTGGATACACATTTAGCATAAATGTTCTTAAAGAAATTATCACTAGCATATAGTTCTTTAATCAAAGCATAACCCAAAATATGTGCATCGTAATGGTTCAAAAGGACATACCTGCATGATAGCGCATCAGCTAACACGTTATCCTTCCCCTTTTTGTGGTGAACCACATAAGAGAAAGTCTCCGAGAACTCAACCCACCGAGCAAAGCGCCTACTCAGCACCGTCTGACCTTTGAGATATTTCAGCGCTTCATGATCCGAATAGATCACAAACTCCTTAGGCCATAGGTAATGTTGCCATGTTTGCAAGCAACGGACGAGAGGGAACAACTCCTTGTCGTAAGTGGAATAGTTGAGCTCAGCAGGACCCAACTTCTCACTGAAATAGGCAATGGGACGCCTATTCTAGAGAAGCACACCACCAATGCCAGTGCCATAAGCATCACACTCGAGCTCAAAAGGTTGTGAGAAGTCGGGTAGTTACAGAACAGGCGCGTGGGTGAGTCGATCTTTGAGAGCATCGAATGCCCTCTGCTCCGCGTCGGTCCAGCGAAACGTCACATCCTTCTTGGTAAGCTCATATAGGGGGGCAGTAATGGTGCTAAAGTCCTTAACGAATCATCGATAGAAACCAGCCAGGCCCAAGAATGAGCGGACATGAGTCGGAGTTTGTGGATGGGACCACTCCTGGATATTGTGAAACTTCTCCTCATCTACCTTCAAACCTGTTGCAGAAACTACAAAACCAAGAAAGATAGTAGACTCGGAAGCAAAAGAACACTTTTTCAAGTTAGCATACAATTTCTCTTTGCGAATACAATCAAAAACTAACTTTAAGTGGCCAACATGATCAACAAGGTTCTTATTATAGATCAAAATATCGTGAAAATAGACAATGACAAATTTCCCTAAGTATCGTCTAAAAACATGGTTAATAAGCCTCATAAATGTAGAAGGTGCATTAGTCAATCCAAAAGGCATTACTAACCATTCATATAAGCCATGCATAGTTTTAAAAGTCATTTTTCATTCATCTCTCTGTTTCATCCTAATTTGATGATAGCCACTCCTAAGATCAATTTTAGAGAAAATACAAGCACCATAGATTTCATCAAGCATATCATATAAACGAGGAATAGGGTGACGATACATCACCGTGATTTGGTTGATTGCCCAGCAATCAACACACATACGCCAAGAGCCATCCTTCTTTGGTACCAAGATAACAAGAATAACGCAGGGACTAAGGCTCTCGCAAATAAAACCCTTGTCCATAAGCTCCATGACTTGGCGTTGTAACTCCTTTGTCTCCTCAAGACTAGCTCTATAAGCAGTACGGTTGGGCAAGGCTGTGCCAGGGACAAAGTCAATTTGGTGCTCAATCCCTCTAATGGGCGGCAAGCCTTGTGGTAGCTCAGCGGGAAGCACATCTAAATAGTCCTGCAAAAGGTTAGCAGTAGGTGCAGGAATATGACTCAAATCCATAACATTAAGTAAAACTTCTTTCATGATCAAAAGGATATGAGGTTGATGATCATTCCAAGTAATCGTCTCCTGCTGGAGCTGAGATATAAGCGATCTTCGCTCGACAGAACCCTTGAGAGAAGAAGAGGGGGGCGTCGTCAAAGCGGAAGAAGGTGAAGACGATGATGCAGCTGCGGAGGCCGCGGGAGTAGAGGTGGCAGTCGTCGCCTTGGATGCAGTAGCCGCTGCATTCTGTGCAGCGTGCTCCTTACCGAGGCTAGCTGCTTGCTTCTTAGCCTCCTTTTGGCCGTCCTGTTGTTGTTGCTTGCATTACTCTTTTTCTAGGAGAGTAACTCTCCTCCCATCAAAAGTAAAAGAATAGGTATTCGCACGACCATCATGCAACACAGAACGATCATAAAGCCAAGGGCGACCAAGTAAGATATGACTACAATCCATCCTAGCAACATCACATAAGATTTGATCATGATAGAAACCAATAGACAACGAAACTAAGCATTGTTTAGTAACCATAATATCTGAACCATCAACAGTAATACCATTAAGACCATAATGAGTAGCCCTAGGAGTAGTAGCCAAATGTAGATAATCAACTTCCTTTTCATTGATGAGGTTGCAATAACTTCCTCCACCGATGATGACATTCAAGGTAGCCTCGCGAACCACACACTTTGTGTGGAAGATGTTCTCCCTTTGATCAGCCATGAGAGCCTCCTGAATGTGAAGGACTCGGCGGTTGATAAGGCAAAGAGCCTCCTGAAAGCCTATAGGAACAATCTCCTCATTGTCCTCCTTAGCCGGGTCCTCTTCCACTTCACCTGAAGTTATGGGTTCTTCTAAAATCTCATCCTCATAGTAGTGGTCTCCCAAATCATTGAGAAGAACCTTCTTTTTCTGAGGACAGTCACGAGAAACATGGCCAGAACCCCCGCAGGTGAACCAGCGGGGCTCCTTTGTGCGCTCTTTAGGAGGGGGTGCAGCAACTCGTCTAGTCTGGACCTCAAAACCCTATCTAGGTGAGCTGGAAACTCCATTTTGCTGCATAGAAGGGTTAGAAGAAATTTTGTATTGACTAGAAGAAGGGAAAGAAACAAACCTGTGACCCTGTGTAGATTGCTCAGTCCTAGCTCTCTGCTGCTACTCATACAATAGCTGTGCTTTATGAGTCAAAGTATTAATATCCCTAATACTATGAATAGATAAGGGATTGCGAATAGAAGTATTGAGACCAGCAAGAAATTGAGTACATAAAGCACGTTCAGTAAGATAAATATTAGCCTGATGAGCTAATCACTCAAGCTCATCCATGTACTCCAAACGGGAGCGAGATCCGTAATGTAGTTGAGCCAGTTGTAGACTCACTATCTCTGTGTACTCCACAGGCACATGTCTCTTCTTCAGCAAGTAGCGCAGTTGTGGCCAAGTCTCAACTGGTTACTTACCTTGACAACGACGGAGATCTCTAGTGCGAAACCACCATGAGCGAGCTAAACCTGTCAAGTGTAAAGTAACAACCTCCAACTTCTCTGTTTCATCATAACGAAGATGGTCAAGAACATATTTGAGATTCCCAAGCAAGATAAGCTTCGGGATCATTAGTTCCATCAAAGGTCTCTAACATGATCTTAACATCTCTCCGTTGGATGGCCTACGCATTATTAGTAATAGGACGACCAAAATTAGGGTTAGGAAGATCATCAATATCATAATCTACCTCTTGGTAAGCGTCCTCCAGGTGGGGCATATCGCATAGATCGTTATCATCGCGAATGTCTTCCCAATTGTCTCCTACAAACAAAGGGTTAGTATGGACCCCTCTTTAGTGCGCCCGCTGATGGCGAGGAGGTTGTGGAACCACTTGCTGACGCTGATGGCCGGCGAACGATGCTAAAGGGTCATCGCTGGTTTCTCCTACAAAAGGGTTACGGGTACATTGTTTAGGCTTAAAATGTAACATATTGTCAGGAGGAACCTTACCACTTTGTTGGGGTGTAAGGATAGATGCTCGAAGCTCGGCGAGCTTCTTATCTATCATAGACAGCATTTGGACCGTGAATTGAGCATTGTGAGACCCCAAGAGCGCCTCCAACTTAGGCGTAAGCTTTTCCTCAGTGGCCTCAATGATAAAAGCCATTTGACCATCAGTGATGGTGCCAGGAGGAGGGGGAGTAGGGCTGTTTTCGTCTCTCTTCGACATGTTCCTACAAATCAGGAGATAACAAGTAAAAGGGACAAAGGAACGGAAACCAAGCAATGCAAGCCCTTTTGATTCTTAGAGTGATTAGGTTTTAGAAATCAAGTAGGCAAGAAAAACAAGGCACCATATTCTAGCAACTTTCCCTGGACATAGAATTATGCAATATTCATAGTAGCAAGAGATGATCAAATTGTAAATAAAATCAGCCATGATTAGAATAACAAGGATAGCAAGTATAGAACAAGCGGCTAAGTGATAGAAAGCAAAGAACTACAATGTGATGCAAAATTCAGCAATTGTGTAATAAGAGGAATGCAATCACAAGGGCAATCAAGTGCACACACTCCGTCAACTATTATCTGACGGTTGCAACACGGTTCGGAGAGAGATGGGTGTGACCAAGGCTCCTGTGTCGGCATAGCACAAAATCACACAATAAGGGTTCTTTGAGATGCTTTAAACCAAATAGATCATCAAATATGTAGCGGAGAATGCAAAAGATGCAAGAGAATAAAGCAAAGAGTTACTAACTCAATCAAAATATGCTTGTTTTTCTTTGTTTTTGTATGATTTTTCTGTTTTTTTTTTACCTACTGTCGCAGTAACTATATGGTAATGGCGATAGAAAACATAAAATAAAAACTATAAAAACTATGCTACGATGATCTAAAAGTAAGCGAAAATAAAGGAAAAAGGGAAATTGGCTTCAAAGATGGAGAAATTAGGGTTCTTTAGTGGTGCAAGTTCATGACATAAACTAATCCAAAAATCACATTCATAGGCATGATATGTAGCAAAATATAGGAAAGGTCACAACTTGCAAATTAAAAACCCAATATCTTCCATATTATAGATCCAACAAGAATATCACCCAAATAACAAGTGCCAATTTTAGGGTTGACTTAAGAAATTAAATTTCAGCAGCGGATGGTGAGAAAAATAGGCACGAAAATAATCACTCAAAATAAAGAATCAAGAGAGTAAAGAACTTGCATACACCTGAGAATCCAATATCACTTGATGCGTTGCTATTCCCGATCCTTCGCCTGTGGGCTCTGAATCAAGAACAACGTCTTATGTTTTGTCCCGATCTTGCAATATTCTTTGATTTCTCCTTATTTGTAACAATTATAATTGTGTTTATGTTTGTGGGGTTGTGTTTGGATTAGGGTTTCGAAACACAATTTAATGGATGATGAAAAGGATCAATCACAATCTGAAATTATAGAGCAAAGTGTTTGGGATTGAAGATTGAAGAACCCTTTAGCCAAAGGGTTTTCCCAATTCTATAAATTCAATCTGCCTTTATCGAATGACCTAAACGTTTAATAAATAACATAACTTTGCCAATCCTTCCTTGCAAAGGACGAGATCTGGCTGAATTAAAAGATATTAATAAATCTCCTAAGATAGGATAATCCTAGATATAGATAGATAACAATCTTAGTGGCATGGTTAAGGAAAAATCTAAGTAGATAGATTTCCTTTTTACCTTATTTATCTAATATAACATAATTTAAATAAAAATAACTAAAAATTCTGAAAATGGAGCCAAACCCTAGGGAGTGGGCCGAGTTGGGCCTCCTGGCGGATCGGGCCTCGCCTTCATGAGCTTGGACTGAGGTCTTAAGCTCAACTCTTGGACTGGTGGCCTAGTTTTGAGCAAAGTGATCCAAGATGGCATGAATCCTTGCTCCATAGTTCCTTGGTAGCGAATTAGAAGTGCTTGGGTAGCATCTTGAATCTTCTTAGCCCTTGCACGAGTGACAGGACCATCAAATGGTACCTTCATGTTGTCCTCAATGTCACCAATTAGAGTCATCGCCGATTGCACTGCATCAGGGCGCGATTGATCGCTTCCCCGGCAACGGCGCCAAAATTTGACATAGGGAGAATTGAATATGAAATATATAATAAAATATAAAACAATGCAACCCTTAGATTATTCAAATAAATTCAAGTATCCCGCCGCATAGTGGTAGGGAATCAGGATCGATCCACGAGGAAGCATGTCAGCGGGATCCTAGATAGTCCAAAAGTTCACGTCTATATCGAACAGAAGCCTCGATCTCGAGTAGGTCACTAGACGTCGAGCTGGGCTGTCGATTTCTACTGCAACAGAAGACCTGCAGAGATAGTCGATATCGACCTGGGGTGTCGATATCGAGTATCAGTAGCAATGTCAACCTGGCTCAGAAGACTGCCAGTCGACTCAGGGGCACTCGATCTCGAGTAGTTCACTCGATATCGAGCTCAGATGCAGGCAGAAGATGCGTCGACACAGAAGACCGTCAATGTAATAGAGGGTTTTGATATCGACCAGATATGTCAATATCGAGTGGTTCCTGCAATGATTAGTGTCGGCAAAGAAGGCCGAAGACACTAGAATGGAAATCGAAGGAAGAACAAAAATAACAGATTTTTTATGTGAATAAAATATATAAAAAAAAGCAATTGTTAAGGCTAGGAATTACCACAACATTAACCAAGCATGCATAAGGTACATAAGATGGACAATTGCGCTGTCTCACCCGAGGGACAAGCTTTCGCTGTACACCAACGATTAGGAATATTCTTGCAAATAAACCTAATTGTCTCTACCAATTTTATGTTTATAACTCAAGTTGTTAACATGAATCCTTTTTCTTGCGATAAGGACTAAACATAGAATCGTAGGAGATGATATAGACACAACGATATCAACATCAAGTACTAACCTCAAACACGCATGGCTAACGTCGGGCTCACCCCGACCCTAGAAGCTTTGGGGAACTACTCGCACTTCATCGCAACAAACACCATGATTAGAAAGGAAATAACTTGCATTAACTAACTCTTCAAAGCTTTACAACTCAGCACCGGCTTTCGTAAACGCCAAACCCTAAAGCTTCTTCTACTCCCTAAACTACTTTGTATTGTTATTTTTTTGTGGAATGTGGAATGATTAAAAACTAGCCCCCTAGGGCTTTATTTATCGCCTACTAATCCTTGCTAGCCAAGGAAAGTAGTTCTAATCCGACTAAAACTCCTATTAAATTCTATCAAAACAATTAGGATGAAACATTATTAAGGTAAATATAAAATATCCTAGGTTAAAAAGGAATGTTCCCAAGGACATAATCTAACTAATGATAGATGAAAAAACCGTGGCCACAAGATAGATCTTCAAAATCGGATTGCCAAACTGCATTCAATCTGTGTCAGCTTCTACTCGATATCGACCTTGTCACTCGATATCGAGTGCTTCATCTTGACTCGATCTGTCGCACTTCACTCGAGCTATGGTATCCAGTCAATGTCGATACTTTTACTCGATCTTTGGGTATGTCGAGTGGTCTTCAGTAGGTTTGTGTGGTATGTCTCGATACTCAGTGTCTACGTCGAGTCCTCTAGTCGATCTTGACCTGTCTGGTCGATATCGACCTCTTCTCTGCTTCATTTGGCTTTCTAGTTTTGACTCCGATTCCGCTCCGATTCCTATACATTTAGACCAAAACTTGTGCAGACTCCATTTCTTGCAAGTTAGCTCATTCTACACAAATTTGCATTATTTTCAACCTTTACTTTAGGAATCAAATGGAATATGAAGTCAAAACATGCAAATAAAAGGACACTAAATATGTACATCATCCCTCCTTTCCCTCTCCGGATGGCCAGGTGCTCTATATGGCGGGAGTTGTTAAAATTGTTGATGTTGGGGTTGTTGATATCCCCAATTCTCTTGATAGCCTCCAAAGTGAGGCCCCCATGCATATTTGACTTCATCGTGGGTCTCCGCCATTTGTACTTGCTCCGTGTAAAGACAAGCAATTGTATTGTGCTTCTATGACCCACATTCTAAACAAGCTTGGTTATTAGTAAGAAACCTAACTTATTTTTTAAGATGCTTTACTTGGTCCTTCGTAAACTGATCCTTCACCTCAGGATCCACCTCTTTTGAAGGCTCATATATTGGCATGGATGGGGGTGGCCTCACATCAGGTGCCACAGAAGTCCCATAGGTGTTGTCGAACTCCACTAGCCTTTCAATCATCTCCCAGGCTTGATTAGGGGTAAGCTCTAGGTAGAGATAGGTGGTATAGGTGTTGATCCGCTCTCTTGTAGGGACGTCCAGGGCATTGTAGATGATCTCCTGGATAACATATGGCGGTTACCCATGTGTAGGGCATGATCTCAGCAGGTCTTTGTAGTGCTCCCAAACTTGCACTAGCGTCTCTCCTGGTCTTTGCTTGTAGGACATGATCTTTTGGCGAATCTGCGCCATTTTGGATGGTGGAAAGAACTTGTTGAGGAAGATATCTCTAAGTTCACCTCGGGTACAGATAGATCGTGGGGGGTAAGCTTTCCAACCAATGTAGGGCCTTTCCTATAAGAGACAGTCTAAAATCTTTAAGACGCACATATTCTAAATTGACACCGTCAACAATGGTGTCACATAAGTCAATATAAGTAGTTATGTGCGTCATAGGGCATTCGGAGCCCTTTCTCTCAAAAGCATGTCTCCTAATCTCTGCTATAAAAGTAGGAGACTCAGGCACCATCGCAGTTGGGTGCATATACTCTTTGGCATTCTGCGGGATCTGGCGTAATTGCTCTTGGGCTTCTCGGCGAGCTTGGGCCTCTTGTTCATATCGAGCGTCCATTCTTTGCTATGCATGTGTATGTTGTTTGCGCTCGGTGTCGAACTACTCAACTTGCTTTCTAAGCCTCTCGAGCTCCTATTGCATAGTTTCCTCGTTAGCCATGATCCTTTTAGCCCTTTCTTGTAGACTAAGGAAGCATTCCGGATCGTCTAAAGCATTGAACTCAGTCGTGTGATCAGCGCATCGCATACACCTTCAAAATAATACTAGGTAAAAAAGTAAGCAAGACTAGACAGGGCGCGATTGATAGCCTCCCCGGCAACGACGCCAAAATTTGTTAAGAGGGAAATCTATTAAATGAATAAAAGGGATAGCTTAGAACCGATTACTTCCTTCGCAAATAAATTCAAGACTCCCTCCCAGTGTTGCAGTAAGGAATCAGGATCGATGTTCGAGAAGGCGGGTCAGCGGTTTCTTGAATATTCTTTAGAATTCCTGTGTAGTGTGGACCGGTAGCCTCGATATTGACCAGTTATGTCGATATCGACAGGGGCTGTCGATTCCTAGAGTCGGCGTCAATCTGTGAGACCTGCAAAGAAGAACAAAGGCACTCAATATTGACTAGGGATGTCGATCTTGAGTGGGTTACTGTACTTCGGTCGACTCAGAAGACTGTCGACGTGGGTCCTCTTGATGTAATACAGTCAATATAGAGTTAGTAGGTCGAGATCGAGTAGCATCACAGACAGTAAACAGAAAATACGAACGAAAAGAAATAATAAAGAAATAAATAAAAAGACAATATTGTTGGGGTATTGTGTTTATAAACTAAAAAGCTCATAAGGCAGGGATTCACCCCAATGATAACCATACATGCATTATTACTTTGATCACATAAAAGATTAAGCCTTTCTCATCACCAATTAGGATTAGAGAGGCTTTCGCATAAAAACCTAATTGTTTCTACCTTTTCATAATTAGGGTTTAGTCAACTTTCGCAGACAAAACCTAATTACTATCCAAATTCACATGTATAATCCACTTTCGCTTCATATAAGGTAAATTAGGAATGATCCTAAATTCGCATAAAGGATTGAGTGCGGGGTAGAAGATGAAATCTCATAATCAAATAAGGAATAAAAGCATACTTACATAGCTATCACCGGGCTCACCCCGACCCTAAAAGTAGGACGACGACTCACTCCTCATCGGGAAAAACATCATTGAATAAAGGAAAGAACTTTGCATTAAAACCTGGAAAGAAAACTTTAATCTTACAACCACCTTCTTCTCTCTCTCCTACTCTCTCGCCTCTTCCTTCTTATGATCGGATGATCTTTGGTTGATTGAATGATTAAAGCCAGCCCCCTAGGGCTTTATTTATAGCCTTGGAGTCCTAATCCTACTAAGATTGGTATAAGGAAATTCTATCTAAACTAAATTATATCCTAAAATAGGTAATATTCCCTAACATGCTTGGAATATACCCCTAAGAATATAAGATCTTGGTAGATGATAGATATCTTTGTGGCTAAGTAAAATCTTCCAAAGATCCGGCCCAATCCGCGTCTCGTACACGTCTGTTGCTCCAGTCGATGTCAAGTGCACATGTCGATATCGAGTGCATCATATCAAGTCGACTTGCTTTGTTGTGGTCGACATTGCCTTGGTCTCTGCTCTTTTCTCCTCAGTCGACCTCGGGTGGTTTGGTCGATGTCGAGTCATAGTGTCGAGATCGAGTTCTCCTGTCGAGATCGAGTCTTTTCTGCAGTGTCTTGTTTCTTCTCTAGAATGCTCCATTTTCTGCGAAATCAAACCAAAACTTGTGTAGACCTCTATATCTTGCAAATGTACTCAAACTACAAAAATTCACTACTTTCCCAACCTGAAAGTATAAAATATGCATAAAAACGGAATGAATATAAGCATGAAACATGGTGAAATAAGTGCACATCAGAGATTTAGAGTAGCCATTCGGACGCATTCATTGGCATTTATTTACTTTAGTGTTAGAAAAGCACAGTAAATTTTGGTTCATGAGTGATATTATCGATTATTATCACATTATATGAATTATTAATATGTGTTATGCCTTAAAATATAAGAAAATAATTAAGCTTGTTCTAGGTCCATATAGGCATTATCTAGGCATCCGCTTAGCCACCTAGGTCCTGGGCAGCCAATCGCCGCCTAGCGACTTTTATAACATTGCCTTCAAGGATAAATTCTGGAAAAAATGTGATAGGATAAAGCATCTCTAACTAAGAGATAAGAATACAAAGAACTACCAGGCCACGACAAAAATAAGATGTTTCAAGAACATAACTAACACAATTCAAAACAAGGATGGACTCATTATAGAAGATAAAGAACATATAATAGATGAGATTATAAATGAACTTGCCGAAAGATTTAAATCACAAAGCAAACCCTAGATAGACTTCAATAAGTTGAACCATATGGAACTAGAAATTATGAACGACGAAAATAAACGCCTCATCCGACCCCTACGGACAAGGAAGTTAAAGAAACTATTTTTTTCTATGGCATATGAAAAAACCTCTGGTCAGTATGGATACCCACTTGAATTCTATAAGAATTTCTAGCGCATTGTGGGCACCTCTGTTTGCAAAACCATCAAGGCTTTCTTCCAATCAGGTAACAAGTTGACGGAAATAAACCAAACTTTTATAGCACTAATTCTGAAAATCGATAACCAATTAAACATTAATCATTGTAGACCTATTAGTTTGTGTAATACAATATACAAAACAATTGCCAAAATACTATCAAACGGGCAAAAACCTATTCTTCCAAGAATCATTAGTCCATTTCAAGGAGCTTTTTTCGAAAGGAGACTCATACATGACAATATCCTCATCGCTTATGAAGTATTTCATAATTTCCATAAATGAAAAGGCATAAAAAGATGGATGACTTTAAAATTAGATATGGAGAAAGCATACAATAAAATTGATTGGAATTTTGTAGAGAATGTGCTATGAAAAATGGGGTTTCATCGAATTTCGTTTAACTGTGTTATGAAATGTATCACTACTTTCACCTTCTCGATCCTAGTTAACAATGCTCCTACGAAACAATTCAAATCGGCTAGAGGCGTAAGACGGGATAACCCTTTAGCTCTTTACATTTTTGTTATTGTAATAGAACTACTGGCTAGAGATCTTCACGACGAAGGAAAACTTGATGGCCCTTTGATTGGTAATAAATTATCCCCTCGGGGAAACCCGATTCCCTTTCTTAAGCTTGCAGATGATACTCTCATTTTTTCAAGAGCGTCAACTATAAGTCTCCATATAATCCCAAATATGCTAAACAATTTCTCCAATTTACAAGGTCCGATAATCAACTACACTAAGATCTCTCTTCAATTTTCTGATAACATCAGCCCTCTGATTGTGTCTTCAATAGCATAACAAATGAATATCACGGTCTCAAAAGCAATGGAAAAATACCTAGGTATTCTGATCATTATTGGTTGGTTAAAAATAGTGTATTCGATGAAGACATAAACAATTTGAAAAAATAACTTGCAAAGTGAAAAGCTTCCTCACTGTCTCAAGTAGGCTGATCGGTCCTCATAAATACAAACTTAAGCTCAAAAAAATACCTAATGTAGAATTTTCTACTCCCAAAAGGAATCCTTCAAAAGATTAACCAAATAAATAAGAACTTCTTTTGGACTAAATTCCAGTTAGAACGATACACGCCTTTGATTAGCTGGAAAAACTCTATACAACAAAAGGTAACGGAGGACTATGTTGTAGTTTACAAATGACACTACTTTAGAAAATCTATATAGAACATGATAACTTATGGGTTAAAATTATTAAAGAAAAGTATTTGCAAACTGAAATAATTATGGAAAGATCAAATCACAATACTTTCTAGTAGTTTGGAAGATTACTAAATTTACGTGACCGTTTTTATAAGGGTCTACTATGGATTGTTGGAAACGGTTAATCTATAAATGTATGGATGGTCCCGTGGATAAATGAGTTTCCCCTAGAATGTTTTCGGGGAAGTCATAACACTAACCTAAAGGTATTGGACCTCTTGGATAATCGTAAAAATTGGGATATTATCTTCCTATACCAAATTTTCTAATCCAACATAGTTCATAAAATACAAATAATTCAAATTCCTAAATGGTACACACCTGATAAGCTCATATGCAAACCAAACACAAATGGCTCCTTTACGACAAAATCCACATAAAATTAATAAATCAAACCCCATATGAGGAAAATAACTACAATGAGATATGTAAACTCAACATTCCTCATAGGATCAAGAACCTCATTTGGAAGTTAGTTATTGATGGTTTACTTGCAAAAATACAATTGAATAGATATTTTAACAAGGTTTCATTTCAATGTTGCCTTTGTAACTCGGAGGATGAGAATGCTCAACATCCTTTTCTTCAGAGTCCAATAACTCAATCATTGGTAACATACTACGAATAAATTACCGGAAAGTATATCATGTTCACAAGGCTAACCTAAAACACTCTAAGTAACCTTACAACCATGAAAAATGAAAACAAACACTTTATGGACCTATATTTTCTATGATATGCAATATAGAAGATGAGAAATAACATTGTCTTTATCAAAAATAGAATCTCTTCACTAATGCATACTGCACAACAGATAGCCACCAATATAACAAGTTGGAGGCATGCACAAACTAAGGAAAGCAAGCAAAAGAAAAGAACTCAAAGGTCTTTTCGTTGGGTATCTCCACCTAGAGGCTTCTACAAAATAAATGTAGATGGCGCTATCAAACCTTCTGGAGATTACATTGTTGGTGGCATTGTTCGTGATTGCTATGGCCAAGTTATTGATATATTTTAGTCCACAATCCAAGCTAAATCAATTTTATAAACAAAAGCAACAACCTTATATACTGGGGTAAAAGTAGCACTCGACAGAGGGCTAAGTAACATCATAATTAAAGGGGATAGCCTTGGATTTATCAAAGTCATTGATGATAACACCAAAGTTCCATGGGATATCTTTAGAACAATTGAGAAGATTCACAATATGAAAAGTAGCTTCAACAGCATCAAGTAGGGAATTGTAATGTGATGAATCTCCCTTCAAATAGGGAATTATGTAACATCATCATCATTGATGATCAAGGATGATCTTTTCTAATCAAGGATAAACTTTGTTAGTCAAAGACATTGCACTTCTTCTCTATTGTAAAAAAAAACCCAATAATTTAAATGGAAAAATCTACTTACTTTGTGAAGGAGGTGATTGCCAAGCATCAAAGAGACAAATTTGGTGGGTTATACTTTAATAAGTGTTGGGGCAGTAAGTGAAGAAAATTTTCGTACGGTCCGCCCTTGATCGAACGTCAACTCTCCATGGTTCGGTTCACGCAATTTAGTACAAATCCTGCTAGAAAAAAGACCGAAAATCTAACCAAGAGGGTCAAAACCCATCTCAGTCTAAAGAAAATCGACCCTTTTTTCGTTTGCCCTTTGCCCTTATTTATAGCAAAACTTGAGGCCTGCTACCTTCTACTTAGCACCCTCATGGCTTTGATTAATGCTCACCTCGTGGCCTTTTTAAGAAGCCCAGGAGCAGTGCGACCTTTAAGCTTGTCGTGGTCATGTGCAATTGTCGACATCTTTACCAATATAATATATAGAGGTTAGTTCCGGTGTACTCCGCCCTTAACGTGTATCATGTACACAAATCTGGGTCGTTGATTAGTTGAGATGGAGGGTGGAGATTAATTAGCCCATTTGTTTGATTGCCTGCATAGATGATTATTCGGTCGAGTATAAATGATTATGCACTAGTATACGAAGGATTATTCAGTCGGATGAGTCTGTTTAATAGGTTAGTCATTTTGATTATTCGATGGTTTCTCTATATTATTCGATCGTATTGATGGATTATGCGATGGTATTGCTTTATTATTCAATGGTATAACTTAATTATTTGATGGCGTTACAATATTATTCGATCGTATTGACGGATTATGCGATGGTATCGATAGATTTTTCTAATAGCTAGCACCATGAAAACGCCTCTAACTCTTACCTAAAAATTACCACCGCATAATCTGTCAATACGATCGAATAATGACTAACCTACTAAACAGACTCATACGACTGAATAATCCTTCATATACTAGTGCATAATCATTTATACTCGACCGAATAATCATCTATGCAGGCAATCTACCACAAATGAGCTAATTAATCTCCACCCTCCATCTCAACTAATCAACGGCCCAGATTTGTGTGCATGATACACGTTAAGAGCTGAGTACATATGATCTATCCTATATATATATATATAGGGTGGGTCATGTGTAAGCAATGGATTCGGCTCCCCTCCAGTTTCAATTGAAACTGCATATGCATTTGGGCCTATCTCCACCGTTGAAACTAATAAATGGCTAGGATTAGTTTCGATTTTATTTTTTATTTCTAAAGAAAAAATATACAATTTTGACTCTTTATCCATTCTTAAAAAAGGTAAACACTTATTCACAGTAACTACTTGATTTGCAGAATCAAAATCTCATCTAATTAATTTATATATTTTGCTACAATTAATTTATCTATATGAATCAAATCAACGTCAAACTAAAAACCTATTATGCGTGTATTCCCTATCCTTACAATTTGCCTTCAAAGTATTATTGTTCAAAGCTAATCGACGGTATGGAGGGTTCTGCAATTTGGATCCCTCGAGTCGGTATGGAGTTCGATTCCATAGAAGATAGATGGATTTTTTGGCTAGCATATGGAGGTAAGATGGGTTTCAATGTACGGAGGCAATACGAAAACAAGAATAAGGAGAGAGTGATAAGTTCAAGAAGATATGTATGTGCAAAGGAAGGGCATCGCGTGATTGGCAAGGCAGACAGCTTACAACAACGTTTTCGGGCTGAAACTAGAACTGGTTTTAAAGCTCGCATCGGGATACAGTTGATCAAGGAAACTGGAAAATATCAAGTACATGATTATGTACCAGAGCATAATCATCTGTTGCATTTACCCGAGACTAGTCACTTATTGTCGTCGCAAAGAAAAATTTCAAAAGCTCAGGCACTTGAAATTGAGTTAGCTGATGACTCTGGAATCAAACCTAAAGCAGCACATGAGTTTATAGGAGCATATGTTGGTGGATCAACCAATCTTGGCTACACACAGAGAGATCACAAAAACTACCTGAAAAGAAAGCGACAACGGAACTTGATGTACGAGGAAGCTGGAAGTCTATTGAGGTACTTTCATACTCAAACTATAGAGAATCCTTCATTTCAATATTCAATTCAGTTGGACAATGAAGAGAAAATAACAAACATCTTTTGGGCTGATGCAAAAATGATTATAGATTATGCTTTATTTGGAGAGGTAGTTGCTTTTGACACTACATTTGGTACAAATCAGGAGCATAGGCCCCTTGGTGTATTTGTTGGATTTAACCACTTCAGAGAAGTTGTCATTTTTGGTGTTGCACTTCTTTATGATGAAATTATGGAGTCATTTAGGTGGTTGTTTGAAACCTTTCTAGCAACACATGATGATAAAAAGCCAAAAACTATCTTCACAGATCAAGACATAGCCATGGGAAAAGCTATAAAGGAGATCATGCCAGAAACTTCTCATGGATTATGCACATGGTACATAATGCAAAATGCAACCAAGCATATAATTCATCATGGGCCTAATGCTCTTCAAGATTTTAAAGCTTGTATGTATAACTATGATATAGAGGCTGACTTTGAAGAAGCTTTCAGTGCATTACGTGAGAAAGTAAAAAAAGGTTCTTGGTTGGATAGTATCTATGCCTTGAAGAAAAAGTGGGCAGAATGCTATATGAGAGATGTTTTTTCATTAGGGATGCGGAGCACACAATTAATTGAGAGTCTAAATCGGGATCTAAAAGATTATCTGCATTACAACATGGATATAATGCGATTTTTTAAGCACGTTGAGCGAGTTGTTAGGCAGAAGCGTCAAAATGAGATCAACTCTGAATTTGAATCTCGAGAAAAATTGCCTAGAATGAAGATGAAAAGGACACCTTTGCTCAGACAAGTTGGTCAGTTGTACAGTCCTAAAATTTTTGAAGCCTTTCAAGATGAATATGATTGGTCTACAGCTGCCTATATCAAGTCACCAGTTGAAGATCAGCCAAGTAATGAGTATAAAGTTGCAATTGCCAGTTTTGATGATAGCAAAGTTACTGATGAAGAATATACAGTGTTGGGCAATTATTCAACTCAAACAGTTTCATGTAGCTGCAAGATGTTTGATAGATTGGGAATACTATGTTCTCACGCTTTAAAGGTCCTAGATGCAATGAACATTCAATTGGTTCTTGAAAAATATATTCTCAAACGATGGACTAAAGAAGCACGGAGTGGAATTGTACAAGATATCAGCGGGAGGATTGTTGTTGAGGATCCTCAAGTGGAAACTACAAGGAGATATAGAGATTTGTGTCGCAAATTTGTGAATATAGCTTCTCGTGCTTCCAATTTTGAAGAATCGTCCTTATTTTTGGATAGCAAGTTAAGTGTTGTAATTGACGAGGTTGATAAGATGTTGTCCAACTTATAGTTGCAAGGGCATGAAGATACTTTGTCAATTCCTGATTTGAATGCAAGTGCTCAACAAAGTAGTGAAATACTTCCTCCCAATGTTCTCTTGAAGAAAAAAGAAGGGAGAAAATGAGGAAGACGGTTAAAAGGTTGGAATGAAAAATTAAATAGAATGAAAAAGAAGAATTCGGTTCAAGCTTCAGAGGGTCAATCAGTTGTGCAAAATAAAAGAAAAAGGAAACCAACTCAGAAAAATCAATCGTCGAAGGTATGTTTTGTGTATGCATATGAAATGAAAATGGAATAAAAGCATATTTTTAATTATCAAATTTAGTGTATATGTTTATGTGTTGCTGATTTGTATGGTCTTAACAGGAAGTTGGAGATGAGCATATTTTGCCAAATGATGAATCAGCTGGATATATATATATATATATATATATATATATATATATATCAAAGCCCCCACATCTATGAAAATACACGCCAAATGATGTATCATGAGATTTTTCCAAAGCAACCTTTGAGTAATTATGATATTAGTTCTGCTCAATTCTTTTAGGTAAAATTCAACAATTTTAGGTTATTTCAGTTCATTTTTCAAAGGAACTTATATCTTATTTATTAGGAATCAAACAATGGAAGTGATCAGATGATGTCTTCTTTCCATCACTTGCAAGACTCCCATTTAGTTAGTCAGGTAAAATCATAAACTAATCACATCTGAAAATTTTATATAAACTAAATTTGCTTATTAGTGTTGTAATATGAATTGCTTTTTTATAGTCTATGAATGTGGAGTTTACAAATCAGAATCATCAAGGATTTTTATAGAATAGTTCAACACATAATCACGTAAGTATATATGCCAAATAAGTGGTTTTTTTTTATGAAATGTAGTGTAGTTCAACTTTAACTGGTAACAATTTAATGCAGGATTATGATGGTTGATTACAAATTTTAAGTTATACTTCAGAATTCGGCATATGATTGAGCAGAAGCATGTCTATAATTTTTTTTTAGTGTTGTTTGTTTATGAACTCAGCATCTTAGTGTTGCAACTATGTTTCCTCACATTAGTTTTAATAATTTTCTCATCTCATCTTGTATTTTTACCGAATGAATTATGGTGGACAAGAATCTTTCCTTAAGTTAATGAGCTCTGTTTCTAGGAGCATTGTTTACCCTTATACCAACAAACAGACCTCTATTTCTAGGAGTATTTTTACAGAATGAATTATTGTGTATTGTAGTTGTCCTTTTGCCTTGAGATTTATATGTTTCCTTATACTCAAATTTTTTTACAACATTACCCTATACGGGACTTAAACCCGCATCTTTGTGCATGAGCACACCGCTCTACCATTTGAGCTAATAGGCTAATTTTTTTTTTTACATAATATACATCTAAAATCTGAAAATTATCTTCATGATGTTGGTCATCTTCTTCATTAATTTCAGTTTCATACCGGGTGCAAATTCTATGACAGCATATGGTATGCTTGACAATGGATTTTTATCACTTGATAACCGATTTTTATGCACTTATTTCAGCAAAAAGATGACACTAAAATATGAGCATACCTTGTGAAAATCCAAGGCTTTCCTCAAGACTTCATATGACAGTAAACCATAACCAAAACATACAAAGGAGATAGCACCTTCATTGCACTTGGTGAGCAGCTCTTTGTAAAGCAACGGTAAAAAATTCAGCAGCAAGGTCATAGGTGTACTAATTATGCCTGAAGAGCCACTTGCAACCATTAATCTTATGTTAGACCCGGATAACCCTTTGTCATGACAAATCAGCCCCATAATATGCCCTTTTACATCACAAATCAGCGCAGGCAAGAGCTGGAGTTTCTCTTGCTTAGCAGTTCGATCACAAGAAGATACTAATCATCAATCAATTAAAGAAATTAATAAAAAAAAATATTCAACTTATGTGCTCTTTGTACAACATTAGCCATTACTTTTGATCGAATTGCAATGTGCATCACAAAGAAACCCAATATTCTTACGATTTCATAATTTCAATTTGATTCAATTTGTATACGAAATTAAATTCCCATTCCGATTGTGCAGAAACTTGATATCAAATTCAAACAAATAAAACCCAAAAATCTCTACATTTGACCTATGAATCCATTAAACTTGATCCACAAATTCAACCACGGCACATGAATCTCCAAACCGATCAATAAACTCTAATTTTGTCCAAACCCATGAAACTCCCTAAATTTTACCTACAAATCCATTCAATTCCACGTATTCAATCACAAATTGCGAATTGCCAAACCCATAAACCCTGTTTTTTTTTTTTTTGCGAACTAAACCCTAATTTTCTCATAAACCCCAAATTAATGGATAAACATACCTTTCTTCGGCATCCTCTCTCGCGCACCACACCAGCGCCGGCGCCTCCTTCATTCCGCCTTCAATCGTCTGTGTCATCTTGAGCTTCCTTCTTGTCGTTGTCGGTACCTGGGCATCACCATAAGAACTGGGAAAGAGGAATTTTGGGGAAGGTAGGGGTTTTGTAAAACTTATTTATTTATTAAAAAATTTAAAGGTAGAATGATCCTAGCCATTGGTTAAATCAAGGGTGGAGAGTGCCCAAACTGTATGTTACAGTTATATTGAAACCGGATGGGAGCCGGACCTGTAAGCAACCCTTAATGTGTTTTGTGTTAACAAATGACAACCATAGATTGAGTGAAATGGATGGATTAGATTATTCCCCACTTTAAATTAAATATATTATTAAAATTAAAAAACACCCACTAAATGGCATCCAAAGGCGCGTGTGGTCTCACAACATAAAAGCACTTTTCGGGAAAACCTAGAGAGGATAAAGGAGGATCGGGCCTACCACACGGGGAGAAAGCGATCTTCAACCAACCTCTTCTCCGACTCTCCAAAAGGCGATTCCGGCTAGGAGGAGCGGTCTCAACGGCGGCGCAACTGTTTCCGGCTACTTGAGGCGATGTGGCTGGAAGTAGAACAACCGGCGAAGCAGCGACATTGGATCTGAAGGCCGCACATCCGACTTCCACCAAGGAATAGAGCAGGGATTGAAGACACCGTCGACTTTGACAGTGGATTTGAAGCTGCAATCGAATACTCCTGTTACTAATCGACATGGGTAAGTTCTCCTCTTGCTTGTGTATTGAATTCGGTGATTGAGTTGGATTAGGATTTCAAGAAAATAGTTGAGGAAAGGATAGGAGAAAGGGGATGTTGATATATATAGGGTGATAATATTTACACCAAAAAAAATTACTATATACACCACACCCTGCCCCTTTTGAGTCACAGACGTGTGACTCAAGAGACGCATGGTATTTTATATATAAAGTACCATGCGCTTCTTGAGTCACACGTCTGTGACTCAAGAGGGGTAGAATCTATTTAAAAAAAATAAAAAAAAATGGGATGTGTGATGTAGTCGTGTAGATAGTAAAATTTTGGGTGTGTAGAACAATGGCTTATATATATTTGTACAGTTCACCTAAATCCGATCTACTGCGTATAATTGAAAGTCCACTCCTACCACCACTATTAGGCACTAGTAGTAGTCCCGTATGGTACAGTTCAAGTGGAGACCCGAATCACCGCTCTCTTTCTCCCCCATTCAATTCAAACCCATTCTCTCCCTTTTCTCAGATCTTCATCAATCCTTTCTTCCAGCTGTTCTTGAGCTCCAACAATGGCGCTCCATCTTCGGAGCTACCAGATTCCTGCACCAATTTGGTTACTCTCGATGCTATTCGACGCTCAACTTCTTGCAGTCTCTTTAGCCAACGCTCGGCGCTTCTCTTCTTCACCTTCGTCTTAGATTGTTAGTTCATCCTCTTTCTTGTTTTCATTTGCTCCTGAGCTGTTCAGGCCCTGTCTTCCTATCTCTGCGCCTGTTTTACCGACTTCTGCGGAGAGATTTTCTCAGATCTGCAGAGCTGTGTCGGCCGTCGGTGGTGCTCCTGTCGGCGCTCATGACTTTGATTTTCACACGCTCTGGTGATTACGTTATTCTCTTGATTTCATGTTTGGATGATAACTGCGTAGCTTGTTTATTTATTTATTGGTAATGTATATATATTCGTGTGATTCGGAATTGGTCCTGATGGAGATTTGGCATTTGAATCTCTAAATCGGGGATTGAAGCCTGCGAAACGGTGCAGTCTCGATTTATTTTTGAAGCTGTTACATCTTGCATTTTTTCTGCTAAGAAAACGAATGGAGTCCAATTTTGAATCAATCATGATTCTAATTACAACTCATTATCTCTCATTTTCTATACAAAATGAGACGATGCTTCTCCCAGAGCCACTCTAGGTTCACAAAAATTGAGCATTTGGACAAAAACTAAAATTAACAAACATTGAGCATTTGGACAAAAACTAAAATTATGGTTGATGAATAGTAACTTGAAAGTGACTAGAATGCTCAACCTAACCGGCCTCAAGGAGTGAAAGATTTTCTCAATAGGTAGATTATGTACCTTGGATCCATAAGTGTTGGACTCCTTGTTCGAGGCTAAAGTAGCTCACAACGAAAAGTTTCTTCTGATGTGTGTTTGTTGTTATTTTTGGCTAAGCAAGTCATATTTTCTATTGTTACTCTTCTGCTGCTTCATATGACTTTTCTGTAATTTACATGCACAGGAATTTCTGGAATATCCAAATGGTTGAGTTTCACCTTGCTGGTCGTATCATGTTACTTGCTACATATAACTAGGGCTGAATCTGTGAAATCTGGAATCAGAGTTTCTTTTTTCAAAGAAGCTAATACACCTTTGGCTGCACCTGCTGTTCCTAGAAATCGCTTTCTGGCCAATTCTCCATTATATCATAGGCCAAAAAAGAAGCATTCATCATTAATTAGTCAGCCTCCTTCAAGTTCACATTTGACAAGACCATCAACAAAGAAGAGTGAGTCAGCACCACCCCTCGCCAACCTTTTGCCACCTGACTTGGCTGATGCGCCACCAACACTCTCCAGGTTACCGCAGCCAGCATTGTCTCCGCAAGTTTCAAGTATGATAATCAATGTTTTGACAACAACCTATATGATATGCTGTAATCAAAATCTGATGGATAACTCAAGAAATTGTTTACTCCAATATTCTGATGTGGTCCCTTGAATTATCCATGATTTTTAAATGTAATTGTGAAAGTTTCGTCTTTTGTGTGTGTGTGTGTGTGTGATTTAATGTTAAAAAAAAAAAAACTTGACTTTCTTTCTGCTTATCTTAATAGACTGTTGTGGACCAAGCATGGTGTTGCTAAGGGGCAGCGAGGATTGTAACTGTGTATATCCAGTCAAAATTGATCTTCTCCTTACAAATGTATCCCTGAATCCAAATTGGGAGCTTTTCCTTGAAGAATTTGCCTCAGGTCTGAGGTTGCGTGCTTCTCAGATTGAGCTGATCAACTTTTATTTGCTTAGCCTTAATAGTCTAAATATTTCAATGGACATTACACCATACGCTGGGATCAGTTTTTCAGCCAATGATGCATCTGCTATATACTCATCACTATCTACGCATAAGGTCAGTCTAGACAGTAAGCTAGTAGGTGTTGGTGAATACAAGCTTCTCAATTTGACGTGGTTTGAAGCCCCTGCTTCATCACCAGGTAGCTTTATGGGACTTTAACTTCATCTTTTTTCTATGATTTTGTCTACCAGTGCCATGCCGGATATGTTAAAATGTATTAATACGGTTCTTATCTTTAGCTTCTGCTTATATATGATCTTTTTAATAAGCTACAATATCAGCATTTGATTCTGTATGCAGCTCCTGTGGCAGCAGCTTCACCTGCTGAAGCACCTGCTCTGCAATTCTCAACTTCTGGTTCATCTGTTGTTTCAAAGAAAGGTGGCCATCAGAATTTGATTCTCATTGTTACACTTGGTGGTTTTATTGTAATCAGTGCCGTTGCAGTGGTACTGATTATCTGTTTTTGCTCAACTCATCCAGCAAAGTCAAGTTTACCTTCAGAAGAGCCTGGTATATTACAGCTTCTGGCAATCATGTTAAGATCAGCTTGTGTATTAAATTCTCCTTAATAATTGATGAACCTTTTGAAGGGCATTGACCTTTTTCTATTTCAACTCTCAGAAAAGATGAGAACTGCAGATTCTGCTTCTGGAAGAGGGTCCTTGCCTCACCCTTCAAGTACACGGTTTCTGCCCTATGAAGAGCTCAAGCAAGCAACTAACAATTTTGAAGCTGCAAGCATAATCGGTGAGGGTGGTTTTGGCAGAGTTTATAAGGGAGTTTTAAGTGACGGTACAACTGTTGCAATTAAGAGGCTTATTAATGGAGGACAGCAAGGAGATAAGGAATTTTTGGTTGAGGTTGAAATGCTTAGCAGGTTGCACCATAGAAATCTTGTTAAGCTGGTGGGCTACTATTCTAGTCGAGATTCGTCTCAGAATCTGCTTTGCTACGAGCTTGTGTCAAATGGTAGTCTAGAGTCATGGCTTCATGGTAAACTATTGTGTTCATTATATACTTGAAACTTCCAGAATTAACTTGCTTCTTGAAATATTAAGCCTCTGATCCAGGGGGAATAAATAATTTTGGATTTATTTCGAATTTTAAACGTGTTTCTTTTTTTTTTCCCCCATGATTCAGGCCCATTGGGAGTAAACTGCCCTTTGGATTGGGATACCAGAATGAGCATTGCACTTGATGCAGCTAGAGGACTTGCATATTTACATGAGGACTCACAGCCCTGTGTTATCCACAGAGATTTGAAAGCGTCAAATATATTGCTCGAGAACAACTTCCATGCCAAGGTAGCTGATTTTGGCCTCGCCAAACAGGCGCCTGAAGGCCAGGCTAATTATTTGTCTACACGAGTAATGGGAACATTTGGGTTAGTTATTTCTCTTCCTCCACTGATAGTGTACAAATTTCCTTGCAAAAACTTTCTTCTTAAGACAGAGTGGAATGTGTCGTCAGGTATGTAGCCCCCGAGTATGCTATGACTGGTCATTTACTAGTTAAAAGTGACGTTTATAGCTACGGAGTTGTTCTATTGGAGTTGCTAACAGGAAGGAGGCCGGTGGATATGTCTCAACCATCTGGGAAGGAAAACCTTGTAACTTGGGTTAGTATTACACTACCAATTTGCATAAACCTCTTATTTATGCATTGCTATTGGATCATTGGACTTGATTAGATTTCTTCCTCTTGTCTGTTGCGTTTCAGACAAGGCCTATTCTAAGAGACAAAGAGCGTTTAGAGGAGCTAGTTGATTTGAAGCTTCATGGGAATTACCCCAAGGAAGATTTTGCGAGAGTATGCACGATTGCAGCTGCCTGTGTGTCTCCTGAGCCGACCCAACGACCCACCATGGGTGAAGTGGTGCAGTCCCTCAAAATGGTGCAGCGTCTCAATGAGAACCAAGATCCTGCGAGCACCAGGCCAAACATCAGGCAGTCTTCAACCACATTTGATTCCGATGGCATGTCTTCAATGTTCTCATCTGGTCCTTTCTCGGGCTTGAGTGCCCTTGACAACGACAATGTATCTCGAACTGCCATGTTCTCCGAAGATCTTCACGAAGGGAGATGATTTATTCTTACAGTCTATACTAATTGCCGGCAAATTGGGATATCTTAGGGGCGGAGCTGCGGAGGTTTCTTCCACAGTGCAGTGGGCGTTTGTGTTGATCGAGGAGGTGCCCAAATTGAGATAATGTATGTATATTGTATATACGTTTTTGTTGTGGGATGAGCATTTTAAGGCAATCGAAATATCTTCAAGTTTCTGAGTTTAATTAGGCCACCGCATCATCAATTTCCCATTCCATTTTGCTCCATCTTCACCTCTTGTAAGAATCAATTTTCAATTAAAAAAAAAATTAGGGTAAACTAAACAAAACCATCCTTTGTTGAAGCCAGGTCCCCAAAAGAATTAACTAATTTTTCCATTGATGTTATTTAAACAATTTAGTCCATTTTAATCTTGGTATATTAATTTTTCGTAAGGTTGTTGGAAGTTTTATGGTTGATTTCATGTTTTCAATGCATAGGCTCGCGGGTCAGGTGATTTCACAATATTTCAAATATTGCTCAGATTGGACGAGTTTGGGTTTTCATCATGCTTGTTCTGTTTCAGATATGCCTGATTTTGAGTTTGTTCCGTGACATGTTGACGTCGGGCTGGTTTCAATCTTATAAATTGTTCAATTGTATTTGGCTTTTGGCAAAATCAGTGACATGTTGACGTCGGGCTGGTTTCAATCGGGTTTGGATTAGGCCGGTCTTGAATAAAATCGGGCTTTTGACTCCAAGCTCCAAGCCTGTAGTTGATCTCCTCTTGAAAGGTGTTGATGATGTGCATTCCCTTTCCTTATTTAATTTTTTTATTATATTTTTATATATTTAAATATAAATTTTCTTTTAATTTGGAGGATTTTTTTTCAAAAATTTTCTTTTTGGAAAAAATATCGATCGCCTCATCATTCAACTAATGATTGGTTTACTTTAATGTAGAGGCATACTTATGTACTGTATTAATTTAGCAAATAATGTCATCTTTTATATTATAGGGAAAAATTAATCATATGTTCTCACGTTATTGCGTTAATACAGTAAAGGTTGGTTGACTAGTTAGACAAGGCATCAAAATCACAAGTTTGTTGACAAGGAAAATTAAACTCCAAGTTGTTCAATTCGGTAGCTATTGATTCAAAAGCTTGGTGGTAGCTAGGCCTAGTGACATATAACATTCACCAACTTTACTTCTTTTATACATAATGATTTTCAATTCATTTATGAAAAATCTCATATTCCGATTAATAATCCTAATACAAAAAATTAGACACACAAATTATTGACACCATAAGAAGTCAACCAACTAAAAGAATTATATAGAATACACGGCAATGGCAACCAACCACACCCCTGCATCACCTCTTCTTTGTTTCTTCCTCCATTAGAAGAAGACCAAGAAAATGCAATGGAGGAAGCCATGGCAGCAGAAGATGGAGCTCATCTTTCTTCAACCCTTTTACCTCCTCTCAATCACAACCTTAACCCTCCTCTTACCTCTCTCTTTCCTCCTCCTTTCAAGGCTCTCAACTCCTAACTTCTCCACCACTCAACCCCCAAACCCCTCCCTCTCCTCCTCCATTTTCTCCACAAACCCATCTCTCCTCCACCTCCTTGTTTCCATACTTACCATTCTCTCCCTCTTCCACACCCTTACGGGCCGGCTTGCCCGCCCGGGCCAGCTCGGGCCACAGTCCTCATGGGCCCTCCTATGCTCCGTCCAAGTCTGTGTTGTGATGGGCATTCAAGCCTCCTCCATTATGGGACCCGGGCCGAGCCTCGGGTCCGGGTCGGGCTTGGGCTTGTTTAGTAGGGCGGTGTTCTTTGTGGGGTTGCATGAGACAATGATGTGTTGGAGTAGGATGGTGGTGAGACCGGTGGTGGACGACACGGTGTGGGGCGGGGCGAAGGAGGAGAGGTGGTCGGAGAGGGTGGTGATGACGGTGGCGTGTGGGGCGTTGTGGTGGACGAGGCTGAGGGTGGAGGTGGAGGCGCTGGTGGTTGCAGTGGATGTGGAGGGTGGGGGTGGAGTTGGAGATTTTTTGGGGTGGTGGTTGTATTACTTGAATGTGACAATTGGGATTGCTAGGGTTTTGAAAGGGGCCATTTGGGTTGGGATGGTTGTGTTCTACAAGAGGTATGATGATGCTATCAATGGTGGTGCTTTGAGCTTGGATGTGGTTGTGGAGGAGGAACAAGTATGACAATCTATCGAACTAGTTAAGGTGATCAAATTCCAATTTCCATTTGCTACTTTTTAGTTTTTTCTCCTCTAGCTTGTTGGCATTTTTTTTTTCCTTGCCAATCTCTAAACTCTTGTATTGTAATTGTAAATGAGTCATATATTCATGGGCATATATGGGTATGAAATAAACTGGCTTCATTTTTGGTTAATTTGTCCCAAGCAAAAAAAGCTCACAATTTAATTGTTGTAATTGGTCTAAAAATAAAAACTTGATTTCTGATTTCAAATAGTTTGTGAATCACCTACCAAATATGGCTAGTATAAGTATTACTCTCACCTCATATGAAACAAATTTTAAGGAGCTAATTTAAAATCCGACCCACCTAACAATAACATGAGCATTTTATGATTAAGAAATATATTTCATGTGAGACAATCCGATTGGTAAGTCATCCATGTCCAACTATCAATGCATTGTATGCAATACTAACAACAAAATATACAGTATTTAATATATACAGTGTTTTAAAAATCGGACTTAAACGCCCCTAAAATCCACATAGCGCTCTTTATTTACAACAATGATAACAAGATATGATGGAGTATTTAATTATGACCCCAATTTACCCAAAATATAAATAATCCAAAATATGAAGTTAATAACACTTATGTTTAAAGAAATGAGATTCCATAGAGGTGAAAAAAAAATCATAGCAGAGTTTTGAATATCTTATCCAATCAATATAAATTGGATGATTAATATTTAAAAGATATTTAGCTTTTTTTTAAAGTATTTTTTAGGGGTTTTAAATTTCTATATGGGTAACATTTGAACTTAGCAATATCAATGTTCTAAAAGGCGTTAGGCGGCCGCTAGGCGGCGAGTGACCACATAGCGCCTAGGCGGGTGCCTTGGCGGCACCTAGGCGGACTTAGAACAAACTTGATTATTTCATTATCTTTGAACATATAACACATGTCAATAATTCATATAATATAATAATAATAATTCATAATATCACTCATAAACCCAAATTTGCGGTGCTTAACTAACATTAAAGTAAATAAATGCAAAACTACGCGTCCGACTAATGACTCTAAACCTCCTAAAATCCAAAACAATAGGTTCGATTCAAAAGCAAATATATCTCGACCTGGGGGATAAAAAAACACTAAGTTGACTAATCGCATGCCTAAAGCTAAAATTGAATAATCGTCGGGTTAGGCGGGACTAGGTGGCATCTAGGCGGGGTCTAGGAGGTGCCTAGGTGGGTCTAGGCGGTGCCTAGATAGTGCCTAGGCGAATTTCCGCCTAGAGGCCCGCCTAGGCTTAAAAATTCATAGGTCCCCTCTCGCCTAGCGCCTAGACGGCGCCTAGGCGCGATTTTTAGAACACTGGGCAAAATTAATAGAAATATAATTTGACTCCATGACATCCGAACCAAAATTTAACATAGCTCTTGCTCCTATTGGGTGACTCAATGGTAAAGAGTGAGAGGATTAAAGAGAGATCTCGAGTTTAATTCTTGTCTCCGCACTTTCTCTCGGGGGTTTACCATCTAAGGTGGGTTATCCTCATTATCCCAAAAAAAAAACTCTTACCCAAAACACTATATTTCTTATTGATCAGCTCAAGTTACACAAGGCCATACACAAAATACAATCAATTGAAGTTACAATTAAAGGTGTAAAATAATGACTTTTGGGATTGAGGGTGTGTTTGGGATGGGGTGGCGGGGGTGGGAGGGGTGGTTGATTGTTTTTTTGGGGGGGATTCGGATTGGGATGTTTGGGAGGGGATGGAAGGGATGGTGGAGGTGAGGGTTGATGGGATGGCAGGGATGGAAATTGGACTTTGCATGTTTTGGGTAGAAGGAGGGCATTTTTGTCTTTTTACTCTATTTCATAAAAAATCTATCTTCATTCAACCTAAGGGATTATTTTCTACAAATGGTCTCCATTCCGTTTACCTCTAAAAATAATTTTCATCCCTTCATCCCTAAAAACTATCTCCACCCCTTAAAAAAAATCCTCTCGCAACCACGTCCGCTTGTGAATAAATATTAATCAAAGAACATTCTTGTGGTTGTCATCTCCATCTCATGCACTCACCATCTAACTATTGCGAAATGCGAACCACTAACCACCCATTGCCCTTGCAGTTGATACGCTGCCTGGGATTGTTTCAAAGAGTGTCTATCTCTTTCATCCTCATCTCTCATTGAAATTTCGGTCGCAATTGTATTTCCATCTCCCATCCTATATACATCACAATCTTGACATCCATTCATATACTCTCTCCTCAATCTTCACATTACCAATAAAAATAACTCTAGCTTTCTAAAATGTCATCGCCTCCTCGGCATTCCCTAGAGAAATACATTCGTCCCCGGTAGTCTGTTTGGTACCATCCAAGGCCTTTGCAGGCTAATTTCCTATATTTTGAGACCTCATGGGCATGTTGTATTGCTAGCAAAGCTAAAAGCAAGTTGGGGTTTTCAGTTTCATTGAAGGGTAACCATCCATTTTGAGCCATTGAAAACAATAAAATCAACCATGAATTATAATGCACCTATTTAAGCCCCACCAAGGGCTCTAACATTACAAAACAAATCACTTTGTTTTTTTTGCCTAGTGCTGCTTACTAGTTTTAGAGATTTCATCATTTTTTCCAAGAACAAAATGAAAATTTGATAATTCAAGGAGAAGAAAACACAGCTTCAACAAGCATATGCTTCTTCCTAGGGTACCCCAACCCAAACATATGACTCAAGAAAACTCTCCCCTCTTTCACTGTAGCAGCCGTTGCAAGCCTGTGCGCGGGACCCACAAACTTCCCCACCACAGCCGCAGTCTTCCATCCGTCAGTGCTCTCCACTAGCCGCCCTGACGGATGGGAGGCAGCCACTACGAGCTTGGTGGCCGACAACAACTCTATCCCGTCCCCAAATCGGAGTTTCACTCCCTCAACTAACTTAACTACCTCTCCGCCTTCCTCCTCCAAGTGGTCGATCTTGTACAGGTTTCCTGTCATTGTGTGGATTACAAGCAAGTAGCCATCCTGGTGGTAAGCGATCCCATTGAGTGCTATGAGGCTTCCATACCATTCTTTTGCTTGGAAGAGCGGGCTTGTAATCGTTGATAATAACTTGCCATCGGCGCTCACCTTCCATATTTTGCTCCCCTTTGCGTCGGTGATGTATGCATTTCCATTCTTGTCGACTGCTACATCATCTGCAAATGTCTTCTCATCGCCTGAGAGGGAGATTATTTAAAGGCGAGGTCAATACAAACACAGTCCAAACTCCGGAGCCAATTCGTTAGTGCACATCTTGTTCTATTAACCAAGAGCGAAGATGAATGTATATTAAGACAAGATTTCATTTTAGGTGCTACAGAGTTTTATCATGAGACAATGTTATTATGTTATAATGTTCAATTCAAGATTTCATTTAGGTGCCACTGAATTTATGTTGCATGAGCATCTCCAATAGAACCTCTATTTTATAGAAAAGTTGAAAATTTGGAAAAAGGTTGGTTCAATTAACCCGTAATTTAGGTTCAAGGGTTCAGTTGAACTTGAAAACGACTCGCTATATCCTTGAATCAGCAGTTCAGAGCGGTTTTAACCTGGTTCAGGATCCCATAAAATCCACTGTTTTTTCCAAACCAGAAATTGACCACATTAGACCTGGAAAAAACCGGTCCTGTTCAGTGGTTCAAAATGAACCGGATCTGTGGTTTGTCTACCTAAAGGTTATACACATTCCTAATTTAGAACAAATGTTGATAGTGGGCAGCTTTCGTCAAAATTAAAGTCAATATTTATGGAAAATTTATAACAAAAAAGTTAAAACCTTTTTGTTAAATAAATTTCAATAGCAGTTCCAACAAATTAGCACCAAAACACCCCAATTGTTAGGTATCCGTTAGATTCTTGGTATACCCATTTTCCCATATTGAAAACAGTTGCTGTCCAAACATAAAATTGCATGGCAAAAATGGAAAGCATTTACTGGAGACTGTATGTATGTAGTCATGTAGATGAAAAGAGTACGGAGTACCCATTAGTGAGTTTGACTGTCTTTTGAATTTGAATTTTCAATGGATTGGGCTGAACGTAGGTGGAAAAGGATATAAAATAGTAGGAACAGAATTTCGATCTTGAGCACTTATTTATGCACCGCTTTAATCAAGTAAAATTTGAATAAGTTAGGTAAATTAATTTTTTTATATATTTATAATTTTTATTAATAAAATTTCTTACTCTATTAAACAAGTACATAGTCCGTAATTTTTTGTATTAATTTTTTCTTATATATTTAACCTATTTTTAAAAATAATGGGACAGGTTGGAGCTAGTTCAGCCCACTTCCTTGCCTGTGTCTGTGTATATGTTAAAAAAATCAAATTGAAAATGATTCGATTTGAATGCATATATAAACAAAAATGGCTAACAGGATTCACTGTATATAATAAAACCTTGATCTGAAGGGGCAATTTAGTAAATCTGGCATGTTCAGAGACAAAGAAGGGCGTAGGGATTTACCAGCAGCAGAGAGGTGAGTGAGGAACAAGCGCTGCCAGGACTCCAAATCGTACGCGGCGACTGCACTGTAACGGTTCCCGATAACGTCTGCCGCGACCACCAGTAGTCGATTTCTCGGCTTGTCGATGGCGATCCCGAGAGACGCGTTTCCGGCGAGGTCGGCGTCTTTGAAGACGGTGACTTCATCCAGAATTTCTCCACCGCCTCCTCCTAGCGCATCGTGGCCGGCGGGGACGGCGATCTGGCCGATGCCGCCTTCCATGAAGGAGACGAGGAAGCGGCGGTGGAGATCGTCCCACTTGGCGGATTCGCGCAACCAGCCGCTGCTGTGGTAGGCGTAGGCCGAGGAGGAGGCGGCGCGGCGCTCGAGGGAGAAGAGGATGGAGAGGGGGACGGCGGAGAGGAGGAGGAGGACGAGGATGGATTTGGTGGAGCAATTGGAAGCCATGAATGGATGTGTGTATGTGTGGGTGGGGGGTGGGGGGTTGTTGTTATCGAAGAAAGGGGTAGGATGGGGTTAGTTTAGCTGTTTAGGGAGTTGAGCTATTAACTCCTATTTATTTATATATTGTTTTGAATAAAGAAAGAAATGGAAAGAAGGGCTATTATGTCGCCAAACTAAGCATCTCAGACTCTGAGGAGATGAAGAGGAAGGCAGAGCGGGGATCCATATGACTCAAACAGCATGAGTGCTCAAGCCTCAAGGAAAAAATTTGTTGGATGGAGATGTACAATTCGGCTTTCTGTTAGTGTAAAGAACAAGTTTGGATTTATCAACGGTGGTTGTCCAAAGCCTACTTCTTGTTCAACAACTAATCTTCGACCTTCGATGAGGGCAGATTATATGATTTTGTTAATGATTGCTTAATTCCTTGAAAAGTTCTATTTCCCAAAGCTTTCTTTATGTTGAATAAAGCTAAACAACAATGGGAATAAACTTGCACTTTAGCCCCCCCCCAAAAAAAAAACCCAAAAGTAATTTGGAGAATAGCCAAATTTTCAAAGTATTTTGGAAAATAGACTCTACCTTTTAGTAAGTTTAAGATATACCCTTAGTTTGTATTTTTATCTTTCTAAGTGCCGCTTTAATATTATTTAGTATTTTTGTCTGATCCTGTAATTTGGTATCTGAGCTTAGTTAATTAAAAATAATATGTATTTATTTATAAGCTAATTGGGAGGTATCTACTAATTGTCCACATAAGACTTATCCTCATGCTTTACATTTAGATATAAATGATAAGCACTTTGGAGTAATTTTGAATGCCATTTCAGATCAGCTTATAGATTTAAAATTAGAAATTTAAAAAATTAGAACAACTATATATTAGGGGTGGGTACAAATCCCGCAAATTCCGTCCCGTCCCGCATCCCGTCTCGATCCCATCTCGATCCCAGTGGGATTTAGGAAAAAAAAATTCAATCCCGTCTCGATCCCGTCCTGCAAAGTTTACGCGGGATGAAGAGTTCGAATCCCGCAAATCCTGTCCCGTCCCGTCCCGCATATATATAATTATATATATTTTATATATTTAATTAAAATTAATAAAAATATATAAGAATATATTTATATTATACCTTAAAATTTATTTAAACCCAAAATTTAAAATAATAATAAAAACATTCAAAAATAAAAACATCAAAGAAATAAGTAATTTGGCTACTGTTAGTGTTGGCCTGTCCACTGTTGGCCTTTAAAAAAAAAGGACTCACTGTGTTCTCAATTGGTAGCTATAAGGTTTGTTGCCTACTGTTTTTTTTCACTCTTTTCCTTCATTTGCAAAGCTACTGTTGTAATGCTTTAATTAATTTAAGTGTGTTGCCTACGATTTTTTTTGTAATGTCATTATTATGTATTTAATTTGCACTTCATTTGCACTTTCTACTTCTTAATTAGTTTTGGATTGTATTTTAATTTTTTTTACGAGGAACAAATCCCGTCCCGTCCCGAGAGGGATAAGACCCGGCGGGATTTGAAAAAAAATATATTCAATCCCATCCCGATCCCGTCCCGCAAAACATACGCGGGACGGGACGCGGGATTACCCTAATCCCATCCCGTCCTGTCCCATGCCCACCCCTACTATATATTGATATTAGTAGTAAGATTTTTAAGACTGTAAAAGAAACAGGTGAAGTGCATCACTCAACCAATTTAAAAGCCATCAACGAAATCAGCCATCAGATAAGCCTAAAATCAGGAGGTGAAATGAAAAAAGGAGATCCTTTTAAATATATCTATTTAAAAAATACAAAAAGAAGTTCTCTACTAAGTTAGATAATATAAAGAAAAAAGGTGTTATTGAAGAAGAAAATCAAGACGAAAATCAAATCCTTAAAAATAAAACGACATCTGCTTCTACAAATAAAGAGGTTTAGAACTAAGTTGGATGACCCATAATGGAAGCTAAAGTTACAAAAACTCAAATCTATTGAAACCAACTTCATGAATGAAGAAGTCATGAGTGATGATGAATCCGAAAGAAATTCAGATGAAGAAGTTGTATACCGGAAAATAGGATTAATTAGCCTAATAGACATGGAAAGCATCCCTATATCTAAAGTCCAACAAAGGTTAGAAGAAATCCTAAGACAAAGAAGCCTAAAAAATGAACCAGAAGAACATAACGAAGCTAGGAAAACTACAAAAGCTATGAACATGGTTCCACTAGCAATTACAGACCCAGGCTAAAGCCAAAAGAATTTCTAGAGAAGAAAGAGAGATTTGGAGTAAGCATTATGCCAAACCATAGGCTGAATCAAAGAGAAATGAATTTAGAACCTATAAGTGAGACATGTTATAAACTAAACCTGGATGGAGTAAGAAACAGACGAGAAATCATAGAATTCTGGAAGAAAAGTATGATGAGCGTATTAAACATGAATGTAGGATGGAAGTTGGAACTCTTCTCAATTCCTTAATTATATAGAACACAATTTCTATGGATGTATTGTCGATTGGTATGGAGCTATTAGTGATGAAGTTAAACAAGAACTTAGGAATCTGGCAAGTCCAGTGAATATGTTCACCTTAATATGCGAATTAATAGAAGACGAATTCATTGGAGAAAAAAAAGACGAAGATAAGGAAGCGTCAAAATGGAAAAGGACATTAAACAACCTTGAAATCTATAACATGAAATATGTTGATAACTACATAACAGAATTTGAGAAGTGTTATTATAAGATAGGGGAAAATGGAACTAATTTACAAATGTTCTTTGATAAACTTCTTGCCCCAATTAATGAACATATAAGTGAATAATATCAAGAATTGTTAAAAGGTGGAAGTAAAGATTCACTTAGTAACAGAATTTCCTATGTTAGAAGATGGGTAGAGAAAAAATGTCGAGATGAGAGAAGTACTCAAAGAATGAAAAAACAATTTCTAACATGTTCAGAGACCCCAACCAAGTGGGGATGTAGCAATAGAGATTATCAAGGAAGAAGAAGCTACAAAAAGAAAAGTTTTAACAAACAAAGAGGTGAAAAGTACTATAAGAAATATTATAAAAAACCATTTTCAAAAAATAGAAGGTTTTTTAGGAAAGCCTCGTTCTGTCCCGAGAAAAAGAAAAATTGCAAGTGTTGGGCATGCAGAGAATCAGGCCATTATGCTAATGAATGCAAAAACAAGAAGAACAATAGATTAGCAGAAGCCCTAGGTAGTTTGGATTTCATAGAACTATCAGAAGATGAAGCAGTAGATTTAGCCCTAAGAATTAACAAAGGAATAGTGGAAATAATAGAAGAAAGGTTTGACGAAAATGAAGAGTTTGAAATTGAGTCAGTTGAAGGTGAAGAAATTAATGAGATGGTGGAAGGAGAAGCTCCTAGTGAGTTCTCTGATGAATATAAAATGACCACCTTAACTCAACTTCAGCAAGCTGAAACTTCATTTGATGAAGAAGAAGTATAAGAAATGACTAGATCAGGGATTGATTTCCCGATAATTGCCAAAGAATAGTTTGTTAAAAAATCATTATTCTATAAATATGCTAAATATGTGTGTGAAGAGATGTCTAGAGACGTAACAGTAAAAAAAGTGAAAATCAAGCAACTGAAGTGAACTTAATTAATTGGGCAAATATTAAAAAACACAACAAAGACAAAAAAAAATAAATATATCTTTATATGTGCCATCCAAGTTATTATAACTCTGTTACAAGACTATGACAATGATGTTCAATGCATTAATTTTGTTTATGATATCATGCATAAAAGGTTTAGTGATCAATGCATTAGTGGAATAGTCTGTAATCTGAGTCAAGGAGCAATGTCTTGGATCTGTATGCCAAACTATTATGTTAGTCTAGAAGATCATTATGCGTCCAAATTCTTAGCTATAACATTATTAACAGAAGGTATTAGTATGCATACGGGAACTTGTTCATTACAGCTAAAGTGGAAGGTAATTTATAAATTAGAAAATACTACAAATCCTCCACGTAAGTGCCACATAGTAGAAGCCGAAAAACACGAAGTTGTAGGTCACAGCAAAGAGGTTGTGCCTGTAAAGCTAAGACCGAATCAGATAAAACTAAAGACCATTTGGGTAAACGCATTTGAAAATTCTACAACTACTAGCAGCGATAAAGTTTTAACTATAGATGAAGAGGGTAGAATCCATACAAATGCTAAACCACCAATAAACCTTTCCAGATGTCCGAGTCTAGCTAGAAATCCCAGTTTTAGGTTCAATCATAATCTCAGTATTACCCCAAAAAACCAAGTAATTACTGCAAGCAAGAAAGATAAATCATTTGTGGTAGATGAGGATATAGCTAGCATGATAACGGCTTTAAACAAGAGATTAGAAAATAAAATTATAAGAGAACCATCTAGACATAGTATTGATCTAGGTTCCTGTCCTTTTAGGGAATCTAGTTCAATTCCATTGAATCCTCTAACATTTCTAAGTGTTACGGAAAGACAGGGAGAAACATCCAGTTCTAACCCTAAAGGAAAGATAGTGGGATATCAAACTAGAACCATTAGTGAACCTGTCTTTGAAAATGATGTAAGAGCAAAAAATTTCACTGAACCTCCTAAGGAACCATTTTATGATGAGGAAATGGGAATGAGAATGGAAGTGATGGACCTTAGGTATCTCTACGAAGAAAATATGAGAATAGAAGAGAGCCTTGAACATGTCAGTAGGGGATCCTTGAAGAAAAATTATAGAATTACAAACCCCAATAGTATTTATATCCCAATAAGTATTTGTTTAGAAGAGCTTAACAATTATGAATTATGTGCCTTTGTGGATAGCGGTTGTTCTGTATTCTTTGGTAAGAAGGCATTATTTCATGAGTTTATATGGCAGAAATCTCGTAAACCTATCCAAGTCAGAATAGCTGACGATAACATCATGGTTCATTCAGAATTAGCTTTTGATGTCCCAATCATGATAGGAGGAGTCTCATGTGTAATCCCTGGGCTACTAATCAACCTTCGCACGATATGTTAATTGGAAACAACTTCCAAAGACTTCATGTCCCAGTCACTCAGGACTTAGACATGATGGTCTTTAATATCAATGGCGAAGACGCTTGGGTTAAAAAGATTAAACAAGCTTATACACACCAAGCAATAGAGTTTACGCGCACTAAGCGTGGTGAGGAATATATTCTTTCTACACAACGAGAATTTGCACTCTCTATATGTGAGATAACTTTAAAAGAAAAAATCATTAAGCAATAAGAAAAAATGTGTAAGGAGTTATATTATGAAAATCCTTTAAAATTTTGGGATAAAGATAAGTCATTTGCTACAATAGAATTAATAGACCCAAAAGTTGTTATTAGAGTAAAGCAAATGGTTTACACTTACAAAGATCAACAAGAGTTTAAAGAACAAATTGATGAACTGTTAAAGAAAGGATTAATTAGAGAAAGCAAAAGTCCTCATTCTAGCCCCGCCTTCATGGTTAGAAATCATGCTGAAGAAAAGAGAGGAAAAACTAGAATGGTTATTAACTACAAAAAGCTAAATGATAATACTGTTTTTGATGGATATTATATCCCTAATAAAACAGTTTTATTTAATAGAATATAGGGAGCACTTTGTTCTCTAAAATGGAATGCAAAAGTGGTTTCTGGCAGGTAAAAATGGATGAAGACAGCATTCCACTTACTGCATTTAGTGCTCCGCAAGGACGCTATGAGTGGATAGTCATGCCATTTGGCTTAAAAAAATGCACCACAAATATTTCAGAGAAGAATGGACAATGTTTTCAAAGAATTCAAACATTGTTGTCTTGTTTACATTGATGATATCTTAATCTTCTTTAAAACCTTGGAGCAACACAAACATAATTTGAAAGCTATAACCCAAAAATGTATTGATCATGGAATCATTCTAGGACAGAAAAAAATGCATTTATGTTGAACCAGAAATTGAGTTCCTAGGACTAAAGATTAGAGCAGGTCAACTTGTGTTGCAAGAACATATCTTAGAAAAGGTAGAAAAATTTCTTGATGAAGTTAAAGACAGGAAGCAACTAGAAAGATTTCTAAGGATGTCTTACTTATGCTTCTGATTTTATTAAGGATCTAGCCAAACTAAGGAAACCTTTACAGATAAAATTAAAGAAAGAACAAGTTTGGAATTGGACTCAGCCGGACACTAAGATTCTCATAGAACTAAAAAGAAGATGTGAAAAACTATCAATATTAACTTTGCCTAATGAAGATGATGAGTTAGTTCTTGAAACAGATGCTAGTGATTATCATTGGGGAGCTGTTTTGAAATTAAAGAAAGATAATAAGCTTTGCAGATACATCAGTGTCAACTTCAACAAATCCGAATGTAACTACAATGTCATGGAAAAGGAGATTCTTGCAATCTATCGTGGGATCCAAAAGTTTATAATCTTCTTAGCTCCTAAACCTTTTACAGCCAGTTAATATTGTACATGAATATTGGGTTTTATAAATAATAATCTAGATAATATGAAAGTGCATGAGAGACTCTTAAGTTGACAATTAGCCCTTAACTAGTTCACATTTACTGTCGAACATGTGCATAGATCAAAAAATTCTCTAGCAGACAGCCTAACTAGAGAACTAGCTGATGGACCAAAGAAGTCAGATTCGATGGGAAGATCCAAGATGGGCAACAAGCCCAATGGATCGTGATCTCTTAAGCGACATAAGAGAATACCAAGGATGAGTTTACCCTTCAAGTTTTTACATTTATGCTGATTTTAGAAGATTTACTCATAACAGATTTTGTCGTGGACTCCTAAAAATGAGACACGGAACGGTTGAAAGATGTTTAATCATGGAAATAATTATAAAAGTTCTTCAGCTACCTGTAGAACTTCAAGAAGATATCTGTAAGAGATGGAGGATGAGAGATTTTCAAGAATTCTACTGGACAGTAACTCTTAGAGGTTGAAGACTGCCAGCACACATAGACGAATGGCATACCCACTTTCGTACAAAGAATTATGCCGGAGTAGGAGGAATTCGATTACCAATCATGCCACAAAAGATGCAGATTACTTAAAAGCATGGAAGTATGGAATGTGTAACAAAATCTATAAGTCCAGACTACAATGGCCAAAGGAGGAGGAACAGAACATTATATTTAAATACTTCACTAAATTCCAGAAAGAGATCTTCCTCAGAGCACCAAAGTTCAAGAAAATAGAGGAAATAAATGGATGTCGAGTTATCAGTGCTTGTATGAATGTTAACCAGGGAAAAAACCCGGTTACCACATTACCTGATCTTTATGCTATTTACTGAAAAATACTGGTACGTAATGGATCCGGTAGTGGAAAACCAGATTAATCTAGCAAGGCATCTATGGGCGGCAAGAGCGAAAGGGTTCTTCTACATCTATTTTTACATCACCAAGTATAGGCACACTGATTGTGGAATATTCAAAGTTGGGAACATAACCTTCATTATAACCTCACAACTCAAGCCTCTGATGCAACAAGCCATAGATAGGTCCGAGTCCATTGATCTATATCTAGCATAGATAGAAGCTGGACATTTCTAAGACAGTGAAAGCCATGAGAAGCTGATTGATATGTTAATTGCATGGGATCGAGAATACACTGAAGGTCTAATGCTTGATCTCGATTTGGATAATGAGCAAGATTTAGAGATTGATAATCTCTAAGATCTGGTAATGGATTTGATGACGATGACCGAGAAGTCAATATGGGAGAAGAAGGTGTCAGGAATCTGGAGGATTGAAGCTGAATCATCACGTGAAGAATCCTGCATCCTTTTTCTTTTTCTTTTTCTTTTTTTCTTTTTATGCTAATGTTTGGCATGTGAACTCAATAATGTTTGTACGTTTTTTATTTGAATAGGCCAACCTGTCGGTCATTTGTTTTTAGCAGTTGAATAAGTATCCAATGCTCTTCGACTAGCTCTATAAATAGAGCATCCCTTCAGACTTCAAAGGCATCGAATTCCAAAGAGAGAAAAACTCATATGAAAAGAGAGAAGTCTTGTAATACAGAAAGAGAAAGAGAAGCATTATTGAGTTCTGAGTAGATTGGTTCCCCATCGCTCAAAAACTCAAGAATCCTTTGATGGATCTTTCTGGTGTGAGAGTCTAGAATGTTTGTATGTTTGTAAGCTTTAAAATTAGGAATGCTTGTGTGTTGTAATATTTTCTAGATTCAATAAAAGTTTGTTTTTAAGAAAGGGAAAGCTACTTAATCGAACTCTATGTTCTGAATAGTTAGTTTTCTTGATTCCAACCCTTTCACCCTCCAAAAACCAAAAACTGAGAGTTAGAGACTACGGTCTGAGGTAGGAAATAAAGCAGATCTATGCTGTGCCTGGACTAAAGGAGGCCTGGTTGAAGGTTAGCCACCTCTAGAAAACCGAAAGCTACAGGAACACCGGTGGTCCAGTGTAATTACGTTCAGGTATCGGTCAAACCCTTCTATCTTTAACTTATAATTGCAAAACGTGGTGGGCTTGAAACCATAGAAAAATTATTATTCATAATGTAGTTAGTAGATTATGATATTTAGTACCACCAAAAGTCATTTATAAGCAATCAGTATTAAACTCGTGGCAATATTTTAAAATCTAAGAAATTTCGGATAATATTTGTAATTTAGCATAAATATAGATATAGATAGCTTTGTATAATTAAAAACCAAAAAGTTATCACTTTGGCTATTTCTCTAAATAGTTTCAAAGTTTGACCAGTCTCCTAAATAGTTTTAAAATTTTGGCTTTTTAGCTAATTATTTGTTGGGAGGAGCTCTTGGAAAGGTATGGCGCCTAATCTATAATATATACTCCTTTAATCATTCAGTTAAAGGGAGTTAGTTTCTGATGTTCATGAGAATACGATGATTGTTGAGTACTTTAACAAGCTAAATAAAATTTGGACTAATTAAATTGGAATCTGTTGAGGGTTTTTCAAAGTATTCTTGTGGACTCATGAATGATTGTACTTGTGATTTGGTTAAGAAATTGGCAGAAACTGAAGCCATAAACAGATTAATACAATTTTTTATGGGTCTGGGAGAATCTTTTGAAACTGCTAGAAACAACATTTTAACAATGGACCTTTTGCCTTTGGTAAATAAGGCTTACTCCTTTAACGATTAAGTCAATCCATTATCCATACTTTTCCATTAGACGTCCTTCTCTGTGGTGCGTTTCTGCTATCCGTCTCCCCAGCACATTCCCCACGAGACGTCCTTCTTCGTTCCTCCTCTTATTTATAGTCTCACATGTATGATTCATCATGTGGACACCACACATTGCCAAGTGTCCCATGTTCTACGACATGTGGGATGAAGGGATGGATGCCACGTGTTGATTGCATGTGTGCAAAGAGTCGCGCAGTGTTGGTGCATCCCTATCATCCGCGGACCAATATTACTGTTGGTGCATCGTCATGCCCATTTTTATCGTGCATCATCAAGTCCTGGTCGAGGTAATCCCCTTGGATGACTATGATCTTATTATCGGTCTTAATTTCCTCAATCGTGTCCATGCTCTTCTCGTACCATTTGCAAACTGCATATGCATCTTAGACCCATAGCATCAATGTGTAGAGCATCAATGTGTGGTTCAAGTCCATCGAGAGACGAGTCCAAGCCCCCATGTTGCCTCCGCTATCTAACTTACTAAGGGGCAGAGGCATGAGGAGCGTACTTACATGACGACTCTCAAGCTAAAGGAGTCGACAAAGGAGGAGTTCTGTCAGAGATATGCGCGGTACTTGAAGCATACCAAGATGTGATGCCACCCGAGTTTCCAAAAAGACTTCCACCAATGAGGGAAGTCAACCACAAGATTGAGTTGGTGCTCGACGCTAACCCTTTGCCTGAGCACCCTATCGCATGGCCCCACCTAAGCTCGTGGAGTTGAGGAAGCAACTCAAGGACTTGCTCGATATTGGATACATTTGCCCGTCTAAGTCCCCCCCTATAGAGCACCCGTCTTATTCCAACGGAAGCATGATGATAGTCTAAGGATGTACGATGGTTTACCAAGTTCTCATTAATGAGCTCTTCAATCGACTTGGAGATGCACGATGGTTTACCATGCTTGGGTTAAGGTCTGGGTACTACCAAGTGAGGATTGCAGAAGGCGATGAGGAGAAGACTGCATGCATGACACGATACGGGGCATACGAGTTCTTAGTCATGCTCTTTTGGTAGATCAACGCACCGGCTACCTTCTGCACCCTGATGGATAGGTACTCCATCCTTTCCCCGATAAGTTTGTGGTGGTTTACCTTGATGACATTGTCATCTATGGCCACAACCTTGAGGAGAACGTGGAGCACTTGCGGCAACTTTTTCAAGTACTCAGGGAGCACGAGATCTATGTGAAGAAGGAGAAATTCTCCTTTGCCTAGAAGGAAGTACCCTTTCTTGGCCACATTGTTAGAGGTGGCCGCTTACGCATGGACCCAGCGAAGATCAAGGCAATTGGAGAGTGGGAGACGCTAACCAAGGTACCTGAACTTCGCTCTTTTCTTAGACTAGTCAACTACTATCATCGATTAGTGTAGGGATATTCACACATTGCCACCCCACTTACAAACTTACTCAAGAAGGGCGTAACGTGGGTGTGGAATCAAGAGTGCCAAGAGGCATTTAATCCACTTAAGAGGGCCATGACGGAGGAGCCAATGCTATCCCTACCCAACAACGAAGTGCCTTTCAAAGTTCACACCGATGCCTCTGGCTTTGCTATCGGAGGAGTATTGATGAAGGAGGGGCATCCCGTAGCTTTCGAGAGCCAAAAGCTTAGGGACACCGAGCGGCACTACACCGTGCAGGAAAGGGAGACATGATGACCATTGTCCATTGCCTAAGAACTTGTCGTCACTACCTACTTGGGTTCAAGTTTGTGGTGAAGACGGACAATGTCGCCACAAGCTACTTCTTAAGCCAGAAGAAGTCGATGCCCAAGGAAGCAAGGTGGCAAGACTTCCTTGCAGAATTTGATTATGATCTGGATTATAAGCCAAGCAAGGCAAACGTTGTGGGCGATGCTCTAAGCTGAAAGGTTGAGTTACTTGCCATTAGCCGGCACAAGGGGCTTTGGACGAGCGCATCAAGAAAGGTCTCGATCATGATCCAACCATCAGATCACTCAAGGAGGCCATTGAAGAGGGAAAGACAAGACAATTTTAGATCGAGGGAGACCTCATCTACATCAAGGGACGGAGGGTCTATGTGCCCCACTACGGAGGTCTACGGAGAGAAGTCCTCCACGACTGCCATGACTCCAAGTGGGTCGGACACCCAGGGGTCACTTGCACCTTGGCGCTGGTGGAGGAGCGCTACTATTGGTCGTAGCTCTGCGATGATGTGGAGACCTATGTCCGGATTGGTCTTGTGTGCCAACAGGACAAGATTGAGCCACGACCACCTGTTGGGATACTTGAGCCCTTACCAGTGCCGAAGCGACCTTGGCAAAACATAAGCATGGATTTCATCGTGGGACTACCCAAGGTTGAGGGTTATGGGAGCATCTTAGTCATCATGGACCGACTGTCTAAGTATGCGACCTTCATTCCGGCATCGAAAGAATGCCCTGCTGAGGAAGTTGGCCACTTATTCATAAAGAACATTGTGAAGTACTGAGGACTGCCCGAGACCATCATCAGCTAGCGAGATGCTCGATTTACGGGGTAATTCTGGATCAAGTTATTCAAACTACTCGGGTCCGACTAATGTTTCAGCACAACCTTTCATCCCCAAGCCGACGGATAAACCGAGAGGGCCAAAAACTTGCTCGAGATGTATATGAGGCATTATGTGAGCGCATCCCAGAAGGATTGGTCCAAGCTCTTTGATGTCACCCAATTCTCGTTCAACGTACAAAGGAATGAGTCTACCGGGAAAAGTTCGTTCAAGATCGTGATGGGATTCCAATCGAGTACCCCGAGCACCTTCAACTCGGGCTATAAGGGTCTAACTTTTGCAACATACGCTCGTTAAAGGATGGAAATAGGAGATGGACCTCACACAGGCATGCCTTCACAAGGTCAAGAAGCGCACCAAGAAGTGGGCAGACCAACGTCGATGGGACGTGGAGTGTTAAGTAGGCAACCTAGTACTTGTGAAGCTACACTTCATCATGTAGCACACGGGGCTACACAAGGCCTTGATACGGTTAAACAAGTGTCCTTTTAGAGTTCTTAAGAGGATCATCAAGGCCGCCTACAAGCTAGAGTTTCTTCCCAAGTTTAAGATTCATCTAGTCTTCCATGTGAGCATGCTCAAGCCCTATCATAAAGACAAGGATGATCCTTCTCGAGGTCAAGACCAAAAGGTACCTATGGGCTTCAAGGTATAATTCGACTGAGAGGTCGAAGGGATCATGTCTGATCGAGAGGTGCACTAGAAGTACCAAGGTCCGAGACTCGAGTACTTAGTCTGATAGAAGGAGCTACCAGAGTCCAAGATCTCATGGGAATCAGCTAAGTCCTTGTGGTAGTTCAAGGACAAGATCAAGAAATACGAAGTGATCACAATGAGGGCATTGCGAGATTCAGTGAGGTAGGATGTAACAGACCATGTTTTCGACCCCGAAAATGCCTGATAATGCCTCCGCAAGCTTTTGAGCTGATCTAGGAACATTCGAAAGACTTTAGAACTTTTGAGAAAATTGTGGAGATGTCCACACATGTATAGAGTTATCTAAAACCTTATGGAGACTTGTAGAGACTTAGGAATATGTAGAGAGAATTCTAGAGACTTCTCCTAGCCTAGGAAGGATCTAGAATTGCCTAGCCATGTCTTGCTCTAGAAACTTCCTTGTACAAGGGGCCTTGGCCTTGGCTATAAATAGAGACCAACCCCTCCCATTTGTACACATTTAAGCATTCAAGCAAACAAAGTTCTCAAAGTTCCCACACAAAGCCTTCTAAAGCTTTCCAACACCTTTCAAGTTCTTAGTCATCTACCTTTCGCATAACTTAAGGCTTGACTTAGTCACTTGAGCAAGAGAAGTGCCTAAGAGCCACACGACAAGTATCCAAAGTAAGTTAAGTCGTGTCACTTGCATAGCCTCCCTCAGTCATGACTAGACCTGTCAAAACACAACCCGACCCGGTCGACCCGACCCGAATGCCCGGAAAATTTCCGACCCGAACCCGAAAATTTTGACCCGGAAATTTTTTCTGACCCGAACCCGAAAACCCGAAAATTTTCTGGGTAATCTGGGTTTCGACCCGATTGACCCGGTAATTTTGACCCGATTTACCCAATTGACCCGGTGACCCGATTGACCCGGTTGATTTATAATTATATATGATTAAATTTTTTTATGGTGATTCCAATTTATAACATTTTATACTTACAATCACTTGATCTTTCATTTTCAAATCAACTTTTATATTTATTTATATTGTGTAATACTCCGTCCGATCAATAGAATTTGATTTTTTATTTTTCAACAGACTTTTTTAAGAAGATAAAAATTCTAAAAAATATTAAAATATTAAAAAAATTCTTTGCTTATTACTAATTGTATGAAATTATTTTTAAAAAATTATTTGAAAATTTGATATTTTATATATTATTACATTTTATTAAAAATTATGAGAAATAATAAAAAAAAATCAAATGTTTTTTTAATAAAAATGTAATAATATATAGAATATCAAATTTTAAATAAAATTATTTTTTAAAAATTATTTAAAATTTTGATATTTATATATAATTACATTTTATTAAAAATTACGAGAAATAATAAAAATGAAATATTTTAGATCAGATATAGTATATAATTACAAGCACTAGAACTTATGAACAATGTCTTTAATTTTAGGTTTTTAAATTTATAGCAAAATGATCAAATTATGATTTTTTTTTAATTTAAAAAACAAAAAATTGACCAACCCGAAATCGACCCGAAACCCGGTCAAACCCGGGTTCGATTCAACCCGAAAATATCCGAAACCCGTATTATCCGGGACCCTTATTACTCGGGACCCGAAGTGACCCGACCCGAACCCGACCCGAATGACTCGTTTGACAGGTGTAGTCATGACCTATGGAACGTACCCTTAATTATGTGGACCTATATCATTGGTGGTGGCCCATAAAAACTCGAATTTGGGCTTGGAGGCCCGTTTCATACAAAGTGAACTTCACTTCGCTTCTTCCTCCACGAAGATGGAAATATGGAGAGAAAGAGAGAATGGGGAATGGAGAAGATGGCACTGCTCCGATCCTCGTACCGCTACTCCCCGGTGAGTTCATTGCAACACACCGCCATTTCAAGCAACCAGTTCCTTCATGGAACGCTTTACTGAGAACCTTCTTCAGTCTATCCCAACCTTCTTCGTCACCCCTTCTTGAACGCGAGTCCTTAGGTATTTTACTTCGTGTTTTCCCTGTCGCTCTCACTTTCAATTTTTTTTCTTTTTGACTTTTACATGCTTCGATGCCGGTAAAAGTGATGAAATGGGCTAGTAGTATTAGATTTGGTCATGAGATTTGAGCTGATGATGAATTAGATAGATTTCTCTACTTCAATTTTGTTTTTATGTTATTTTCCACCATTTCGGAAAGATTAAGATCATACAGAGCATAAATTTTAATTTTCTTAAGAATATTTCAAGCTCATTGAAGAATCAAGGTCTAATTCATGCTGTCATTGCTGTGAATATTTGGATATCATTGATTAGGTAGCCAAGGGTTGTTTAGATCCCTGAAAGAAAGTTTATGTGAAGTAATGATGAATTTACTTTCTGATATCCTTTAATAGAGAGAATTGAATTGGTATACATCATTTAGAAGATGCGCGACTTCTTTGATTTGCTCCTTTTTTGAGTTTTGTTAGCTCAAGTCCCCATTTGCCATGGGCATTGGAAGCCCACGTTTTTTAGTGCTAATATCGCATCCTATCCTGACATTAAAGATCCTAAGATACTCAATGTCTTCAAGGACTTCATGGCTATAAACTGGTATGAACTCCTAGAAGCACTCATACATGATGCAGTTAATGTATTAAAAGTACTGATGACAAACCCGGAAAAGAGGCTTTGGAGAATGTCTTTTGTGCTGCTGACGCAGTTAAGGAGTTTACCAGAACTCTCGTTAACTTGAAGATGGAACTTGATGGCAGTGTTGGGCTCAGTGGAGTGGTATTCAAGAGTTGTATGTCATGTTATCTAATGGCCATAACTCTCTTTCTTCTTCCTTTTTTTTGGCTCAAGGGTTCGATTTTTTTTTGTCCAGCCTCCAGAATGTGAAGCCTTTGTCGGATGAGTTTGTCAATGCCCTCTGCACAGTATATGAACATTACAAGACATATTTGGATGCATTTGGCCCATATGAAACATATTTGAAGAGAAAGTAGAGTCAGAACTTGGGACTGGGATGATTCATTTGAAATTGAGGTGTAGTGGCATTGAATCTCAGTGGAGAAAGGTATGAAATTACCAACCCTTGTTTGTTTTTGGTTAGAGAAAGATAATGGTTACATTCAAGTATCTAATCCATATTTAAGTTAAGATTCATTAGTAATCATTACCCTCCTCCCATTTTTCATACAAAATTCGTTACCTTTCTCCACATTTCATTTCCTAATTTTTATTTTATGGAGGGTAACCATTTCCCTTAAGATGTTATAATCATTTCCTCCACTCCCTCCTCTAGGCTCACAAAAAATGACGATCATATACATTTTATTTGTAAAATTTAATTCATTTCCTTTCCATTCCTTCCTCTATAAATCCCTAAATTTGTTTCTTAGTTATTCAGTGTTATCATCTATGATTAGAGTATGCATATTTTTTTTTCTTTCTTGGTAGCATACGGACATCTGCTGCCACTTTAATGGCATCCAATTGAAATTTGCAATAGGGTAATTGTAGATTGCAAGGACTGATAGATAATCTCCTGGTGTGCTATGCTTTTGCTCTTGATTGCAGGTCATTGTCTTGGGAACATCTGGGCTTGCAGGATCTTATGTCGAACAAAGAGCATAAATTTTTTCAAAGCAACTTGTTGTTAAGTCCTTGTTCGACTCCTTGTTCGCTATGTCCAAAGAGTGGCTTGATCTGTCCTTTTTATTCATAACTCGCAAGCGTCATAACTTATTAGCATCCGAACTTGAGTCGCACCATAGCATCTGAATAAAGAACAAACATTGCACGCTTGTATTTGAAATTAGAACTTCTGTGCCTCCATGTCAAGCCATTTTGCCCTGATCAATGAAGATTTTGAGTTGCCAACTTTCTTTTTTTTTAATCCATATTCTTGAATAAATTTCAGTCAGGTTTATCAACCGCTCCCCGTATGAACCCCAATGTTTAGACGTTGGATTACATTGTATCGTTTTATAATATTGTTTTTCGTTTTTTAAATAACTTCATATATATTTGGCAATTAAAAAAATATAATAGAAAATTTATTTTCAATTGTAATTTTATTTTATCACCTACACATATGCATTTTGCTTATATCAAAATAAAAAAAATTGTATAAGATGTGGACTCACAATTGTAGGTAGACCTGAGCACGGGCCGGAGAGGCTTGGGTCAGGCCTCCGACTTTTTCGTAGGCCATTGTACCGGACCGGGCTTGGACCCGACCCGATTTTGGACCTACTACCTTGCCGAAGGCCGTCCATGTTAGCGGACCGGTCTACCCACCGAGCCTAACAGGCTGTTCATATAAAACAATAAATCCATAACATTAAAATACAATAAAGTCCACAAAAAGTTCATGCAATGTCCAACACAAGAGAGAACACCTTTGGGATGTGCTTTTGGCTTCTACGAGACTACGGCTAGGGTTCACATTCACAGTGCAACTAAAAATGAAAAGAGGAGAGAGAGATTGAACTTTGGAATTAAATTTGCCCCCTTTGTTAAAGTTCCCTCTCCATCTATTGGCAAAAAAAGGGTGTTGTTATATACACCACAAATCCAAGGTAAAAAATGCACGTCCTTAAGGACGTGCAAGGCTTGTGACTAATTAACATTTAAAAAAAATTAATTAACCCCTTTTAACCATGCACGTCCTTAAGGACGTGCATGATTTGGGGTGTATATAGCGATTTCACAAAAAAAAATTGCCCACTTTTATCTTTATTTGATTTCACACGGGTCAAAATGTCAAACACATTTTTTAATATATATATATATGGTAAATTCCTTTGGTGGTCACTAACCTTTAAGGGTTAGCCACTATCGGTCCCTAACCTTTTTAAGTGTTACTTTTAGTCCCTAACCTTTTACATATTGCTACTATTTAGTCCTCTCGTCTATTTTCTAGTTAAACTAAACGATAAAATTATTTAATTTTCTAAATAAATCCGAGAAAGATTATAGAAGGGTTAGGGTTACAAGCAAGGTCGTCCAATGAATTTTAGGGGTCCCGTTCAATATTACACTAATCTTGAAATATTTGATTTTTTTCCGACTTGCTAATTATTAAAAAAATATTTTATGTGTAGTTTTTAACCTATTAAAAAATGTGTCAACAAGTTAAGCATCCACTATTTTCATACGAATAGAGTACTTATTACATTTACTGATCATTCAAAAACATGTAGCACGTAAATTATGTACAATAAATATATTAATTTAAATAAGATAATAAAAAAAATGCCCAAATAAATTCAATACTAGTACAATTTCCGCGCCATGGCGCGATTTTTAAACTAAAATCTTAATAATATAAAAGAATTATAAAATATTAATAAAGGTTAAGATAAATTTCATATAAGCAAAGTCTTCTAAATTAAAGTAGTATATAGATATAGATATATAGATAGTTATATTGGAATTAGATTGAATTCAATTTTTTGAATTAAGCTCAATAGTTAATAAAGATGTTAAGATTAAAAGAAAAAAAATGTGATTGGTTAAAGAGATAAAGGGAAGAATAAAAAAATTAAAGGAAATAAGTAATTAAAAAAGGAAAAAAAATTAATTGGTGTATGAGAGGATTAAGGAGAAAATGACACAAAAGCATTAAGTATTCTAAATTAAGAGTATATATAATATAGTTAGTAAATAAATTTGAGTTAAACTAATAGTCATATTAGATTAAGTACAATGTTTTGAATTAAGCCCATAGTTAGTGAATATGTTAAGAATAAAAGAAAAAAATGTGATTAGGTTAAAGAGATAAAGGGAAGAATAAAAAAATTAAAGGAAGTAAACAATTAAAAAAGGAAAAAAAAACTTAATTTGTGGAAAGGAGAGGATTAAGGAGAATCCGACACCCAAGCAAAGTCTTCTAAATTAAAGTATTATATAGATAGTTAGTAAATACAGTAAGATTTTTGTTGGGAAAATGAAAAAAAAATAAAAGGAAAAAAAGAAAAAAACGTGATTGGGCGAAAGGGTGAGAAGGATGGAAAGCGCGCCACGTAAGCACAAAATATTATGAATTAAGTATATATATAGATATATAGATATAGATAGTTAGTAAATAAGATTTTGGTTGGGAAAATGAAAAAAAAGAGAAAAAAACGTGATTGGGCGAAAGGGAGAGAAGGATGGAGAGCGCGCCACATAAGCACAAATTATTCTGAATTAAGTATATATATAGATATATAGATAGGACTTCTTCCTATTAGATTTGAAGTCATATATTTTAACTTTTTAATTGTGTATCAATACATATAGATGTGTATTATAGTATTTTCACATTAAAAACTCATTCATTGTGTGAAGTTATAATTTACAAATAAAATTTTGAATATAAGTGAAAAATCTTAAAATATAATAAATTATACTCTAATACAAGAGTTTGTATTAAAATAACAAATAAAAATAATTAATAAGGAGGCCCAATAACTAAAATAGTTTTTCATTTAGAAAAGGCAATTAGAAAATGTACATTTAATAAAAAGGTTGGCATTTAGTTGGATGGGGGACCAAATAGTAGCAATATGTAAAAGGTTAGGGACTAAAATTAACACTTAAAAAGGTTAGGGACTGATAGTGGCTAACCCTTAAAGGTTAGGGACTACCAAAGTAATTTACCCTATATATATATATATATATATAGAGGGACTTTCCGGTGAAACGATTCTTACTGTGTAACGGAGGGAGAATTCTTAACCATTAGATAAAAACAATGAAGGGTTGAGAAAAAACAAAAAAAAACTAATAAAGATTTGTCCTTTAAAAAAAAAACAAAGAAACTGCCTCCTATCCTTCACCCATTTTTTTTAATAACTGCCGATGTGTGCAAATTTGATAACTACCCATTTGTTTTCAAAAACTTTGATGGGATGTAATCTTTCGTTTCTACAAACTTTACTATTCAAATTTAAATAATAATAATTCTTCTTATCTATATATCCAACTAAATATACAGATTCGTAATTATGTATTAAAATTATTTTATTGTTTTTGAAAGAAGTAAGTGTTTAAGTTTAATGGGTTAAATATTCACATTTTGTATTCTACATATTCAGTTCTAATAAACAAAATATTCATACGTTTTTCATTCAATATCAAACAATATATTTTTGTTGTTATTCATTTTTAAAGGAACAAATGTCCAGTTTTAATAGCTTAAATATTCACATTTTTCATTCTAAATATTCTTTTCTAATAAACAAAATATTCATATGTTTTTCATTCGATCAATATAAAACAAAATGATCAACTCAACTTTTAATTCTATTAAATCCATTTGCCTACTATATAGTTGGTGCAAATTCAATAAGTTCATAGCATCACCATATAATAAAAATGGTAAGGAACAATCGACATTTTTTTTTAAAAAAAAAGTTACTGTACGTATGATGGAGTATATTGCATTAATAAGCTAGAGCAGTTTATTTTGTTTTAGAAAAATAATTGTTTCTTTTTCTTTTTTCTTTTTCCATTTTATTGTTTAATTGTGGCCCTTTGATGTAAAGAATCCAATGGCTCACAATTCTCCCCTCGTTACACGGTAAGAGTCGTTTCACTGGAAAGTCTTTCTATATATATATATATGTGTGTGTGTGTGTGTGTGTGTGTGTGTGTGTGTGTGTGCGCTCCGGTGAAAACCAAAGTTGCGGTAAAAACCTGTGAGGACCGATTTTTTAGCTCGATTCACTAGCTTTATAGCCCGATTTTGAATGGAACCGATTTATAAAGTCACATATTTTAACCCGGTTCTGAATAAAACCGAGCTATAAAGTCACTAATGTAATTTTAAAACATGATTTTTCAGCATGGTTTTTAGGTTTAACCGATATATAAAGTCATGTGTTATTTTAAAACTGGAGTTTTTAGCACGATTTTTAGGTTAAACTGAGTTGTAAAGTCACTGTATAATTGAGGTTTTTAGCACAGGTTTCAAATAAACCAAGCTATAAAGTAGTTCTCACGGTTTTTACCACAGTTTGAGGTTTTCACCGGAGTCAAATCCGTATATATATAGAGGTTGGGTCATGTGTTAACAACTCTTAAGGTGTTAAATGTTAACAAATCAATATTCGGCAAAATTTATCAAATATTCATCACAGTCACTCAATTATTCATCAAAGTTTTTGTTAAAATTAATCAAATATTCATTATAGTCACTCAATTATTCACAATTTCCCAAATATTCATCAATATTCGGCAACATTTAAGAAATATTCATCATAGTAACACAATTACGGGATTGGGGGTGGATACACGCGCAAGGGTTTGAGTTTTTTAGGTGATAATTTTTTTAATTGGCAATAATTATTAATTTAAATGAATCTCTTAAATGTTGTCGAAAAGCTTTGATGAATAATTGAGTGATTGTGATGAATATTTGATAAATTTTGCCGAATATTGATTTGTTAACATTTAACACCGTAAGAGTTGTTAGCATTTGATCCGTATTATATATATATATATATATATATATATATATATATATATATATATAGAGGTTAGTTCCGGTGTACTCAGGCCTTAACGTGTATCATGTACACAAATCAGGGCCGTTCATTGGTTAAGATGGAGGGTGGAGATTAATTAACCCATTTGTCTTTTTTTTTAAATTAGAAATCGGCGGGTCCCACCTTTTTTCTTTGGTTTACTTGCTGATTTCAGCCTTTCAGGCGCGTGTCTTCCCCTCTTGTGGGGCCCAGTCGGGTGTTTTTTGTGTTTGGGAACTAGATGGCCTGGACAAATGATTATTCACTCGAGTATAAATGATTATGCACTAGTATATGAAGAATTATTCGGTCGTATGAGTTTGTTTAGTAGGTTAGTCATTTTGATTATTCGATGGTATCACTGTATTATTCGATTGTATTGACGGATTATGCGATGATATCGGATTATTATTCGATGGTATAGCTTAATTATTCGATGGTGTTACAATATTATTCGGTTAGTTATGTCATTTTAACAAATAACTAAACATTATTCGATGGTATCACTGGATTATTAGATGGTATCGCATGGTTATTCGATGGTATCTATGCATTTTTCATTCATTAGACCGCCAAAAAAAATCATCTCATTACGCTCAAAATCGGTCCATACATATGAATAATTCGACTTTTCCCCTGAATACCTCTTAAATCCGATGAAATTACAATTTAGATTTTTCAACATCAATTACATACACGAATTGAAACACACTACGAATCAACGTACCTGCTAATTTATATCGATCATATCCTCAATAATCACGCAATGAAACTCCATAATCGCAGCAAAATAGGAAGACGAAGAAACCATAAATTATACAAAATCAACACACTTACATCTTCTTCATACAAATTGAACGAACTAAATGCTCAATTGGGAGCCAGATTCAATCCTAAATTTTTAATTGAACGAATTGAACGCATTGCCGTTGAACAAATTGAACAAATTAAATGAACCTAACCATAGAAACTCACCATTGATGGCTAGAGGATGGAGCAGCTACCTCCGCCTTTGCCATCGCCTTCGCCACCTGCTCCGCGCGCCATCTCCATCGCCATCGCCTTCGCCACCCGCTCCGCACACCATTGCCATCATTTCATAGCACTCGTCTGCGCCACCGTCCTCTGCTAATTCCGACCTCCGATATTTCCCTCAATTCGATGCTGGCTAAGAATTTCCTCTGCCATAGCCATTGGTCGCCGACCCGTCGTCGTCCCTTTCTGAAACCGCCTCCGATCTCCCCTGCCGTCGTCCCCCTCCGACCTTTCCTTTGGGGCTGCGTGCTTGGAGACAATTGATATGTCGAGGGTTTTATTGAAGCAATATTAGGGGATTGATTAAACGCACATCAATCTGAGAAGGTAACTCCCTTTTGTGATTTTTTAATTAAAATAATTAATTATCTAGGAATAATCACAACTCTCCATTTTGCATCAATCAATGGTTCAGATTTGTGTACATGATACACGTTAAGGGCTGAGTACATATGATCTATACTATATATATATATATATGAGATTAGTTCCGGTGTACACACCCTTTAACATGTATCATGTTAACAAATCAAGACCGTTGATTGAATGAAATGAGTGGCTGAGATTAAGAGAAAATTTTACTTTTTTTTAAATAAGAAAATGGTGGGACCCACTAATTTTTCTGCTTGCTTCACTTGCTGGTGGAATGGAGCGTGTGCACAGGTGAATTTGGGATTGTTTGGAATTTGTGGGGCCCAGTTTAATATTTTTTTCCTTTAAATTATTTGATGGTATCACTAGATTATTCGATCGTAACGATGGATTATGCGATGGTATCGATTAATTTTCGATGCCTTGAACTTTTAACTAAAAATTATTCGATGGTACCGTTTGATTATTCGATGGTATCGCTTGATTATTCGATGATATTGCTTGATTATTCGGTTACTTTTGTCATTTTAACAAATAACTAAAAATTATTCGATGGTATCGCTGAATTATTCGATGGTATCACATGATTATTCAATGGTAATCGAAAATTTTTTCATTCATATTACCTCCAACATAAAAAAAATCATCTCATAAATCACAAAATCGATCCACACATATGAATAATTCATATTTTCTCACGAATACTAACCGATGCAAATGTTACAAATACTAACATATCCATCCCCTAATTTGAGTAATTTCATACAACCTTTCGATATCAGTTAATCACCATCCCCAAATGCCATACAAATCTACAATCAGCCCTTGACGTAGGGCTTGGACACAACGATGTCAAACAAGAAGGATAGATCGAGGGATTCAATGAACCTGGTCAGCGACTCGGGTGCTGCATCATGGGCTCGGTTAGGCTGCTGGAGGGCTGGACTGTGTCACGAGCTCTGCTTACTCGGTACCGCGCCTCCGCCTTTGCCGTCACCTCTGTCTCGCCGACGCCTCCTCTTTGCAGTCGCCATCGTCATAGCCTTTGCAATTGCCTCTTCTTACAATCGCCTTTCCTCTGATTGCGGTCTCCGTCGCCTTTGCAATCGACATCACCCATGCTTGCAGTCGCCATCGCCCCTCTTCCGCGCACATCTGCCTTCGTCGGTGCACCTCTGTTCCACGCACCTCGCCGCTTTACAGTCGCCATCGCCTCCTCTTTGCAGCTTTTGTGGCCTTTGCAATCGCCATCTGATAGAATGCATTTAGATGGTCATAATAGGTTGCATTTAGCTTAGCTAAGATGCATATCATGCACGATTTAAATACAATTTGCATATTTGCTCTCTATGTTGGTGGAGTCGGAATCTACACGTTTTTATTGATTATTTCAGGTAATCGTGGATCTGATGATGAGACATGGGTTGATAACGCATTAGATGAGAATGTCTAGTTGATCGAAGAAGCTTACATGAAGATCTCAAGAGGTCCTGAGAAGAAGAAGCGAACCTAAACGAAGAACAAGTTTGCAGAAGTTGTCGCCAGACATGCTGAACTTGTTTTGCACTTTCTGGAGGCCTCGTTTGTCCGATTGACTATTATGACCATGCGTTGGAAAGCTCTTTCAGAGAGCTACAACTTTCCTGTTGACAAGAAGAGCAAATTCGAGACAGAATTTCCGTGAAAGACCGATGCAGCGGCCGCCGTATGCCGCGGCCGCCGCATTTGTAAAGATCGGGATTTTTAAATATTATTTTTGTAATTATAGATTTTATTTCAATTTAAAATTCATTTGATCTCTAAGCCTCTGAAAATTTTTAAATATTTCTGTCCTCGAGCAAAAGAGTTATTTAAATCATTTCAAACAAATTCCGGCATAAACTTATTACTCAAAATTGAAAACGAGATTATTCAACCTTATTTTACCGAGGTTTGGAAATATTTTGAGTTTTGGTTATTAAATTCGCATTCGAGTAATTATTTTTAATCGCGTTGGGTTAAGGTCGGAAGCGGATTCCAGATTTAATTTCGGGTATTTAATTTGACCTTCTTCCACAATTAATACCCATCACATCTCTCTTTTTCCCATTAGTAACCATCCCGCCTCAGCCCATCTAATCCCCTACAGTAGCCACCCTAAACCCCCCCTATTTCAAAAACAAGTCCAGAAACCCAATCTTGTACTCTTTCTTTCTTCAACCTTGATTCAAATACACACACCAACACCATTTCCTTCTATTTTGCTCAGAGGCACAATCACCCAACCCCCTCCTTCTACCCTTGTTCAAGCAACCCATAGAAAAGCACCCCTTTTGTTTTCTCTGAATATCGCAGCCACAAACACCCACCACTACACCTTCGTTCCACTTCCACCAGCTCCTCGTCGCCCACTTCTCGGCCTGGAAGCCATAGCCACGAGCACCTCATCTCCCACCCTCTTCTCTATCCAAACACACCTCCATTCCTCCGTTTGCTGTTCAAATGAAGCCGCTTCACCCCAGCTCCCCGTCGACGCCAACTTCCGATGACGCCAGCACCACCCCGGCGAAGCGACAACCCCGTACGTGCAGATCGAGGTGGGTCGAGCGCGAATCGAGCCTCCGAATGAGCCCCGACGAATCGAAACCACCCCACCACGGTGAGCTTCGAACCCTCTTCCTTCCATTGTTCGATTCATGTGTGCCTACGTGTTCAGTTTACCTCACTTGGCCGGAGAGAAGGGGTGAGAGCGGGTCGAGAGCACCGGTGAGTGTGCAGGGGAGAGTGCGAGGCGGGTGTGAGGCGCTAGCGAGCGAGAGCATGGTGAGCGAGCGGGGGAGTGCGAGCGGTAGCGAGGGCGGGGGTGAAGCCGGAGACCCTGGGCGGAGCTCCGAGCTCATCGTGAGCAGCCATGGTGAATGGACGGGGATGGAGGAGTAACAGGAGACGGTGGGGCCCACTCCCCTTGCCACTTCATCAAGTCTGGGGCCCACCTTTAGTTTCAAATCCGATTTTGAGAGATGGGTAATTGGGCTGGGTCGAGTTTTGGGCCGGGGTTGTGGATGGGCCAGATTTTTCTTTCCTTTTTATGTGGGCCGGTTCTCCTCTCATCTTTTAAATATTTGGTCCGGTTCCTTATTTTAATTAATTATTTGTTTGTTTATTTACTATTAATTGCCTAATTTCTTATTTAATTAAGTATTAAATATTTATGATTTGATTATTTTCTGATTTGTCAATTATTTAATTAGTTGCTTGATTGTTTAATGATATCTAAAAGGTGAGGGAAATTAAAATATATTATTTGAAATATTTATTGAGTGTCAGAATTACTAAAGCTTTAGAATAAAGGTCTTGGAATATACTAACTCATGCCGGACTTATTTTAATAATATAATATTAAGATGATGGTTTAAAGGTTTAAATATTCTCGGAAATTGGCTAAGTATTATTTTAAAATAGCTTGTTTGGCTAGCAAATTGTCTTAAACTGAGATCAATGACCCTTAGAGAAACTTTGGACTGATTTACTTGGAACTCGACTTGAGAAATTGAATGGTTAAATTGTTTGAGAATTTTATGGATGGGTTATGAGATATCTTGAGATTATGAGATGATGAGATGATGCGAGATGTTATATGAAGAGATATGATGACTTGAGATAATATGATATGAGAATGAGATGACATATGACTATAAGAGATAGTCGAGATAATGATGATGGTGTCATGACTAATAATTGAAGGATAGAATATGTGTAGTGGTAAACAGATCCCATTATGTGCAATATACTTATGCATGTTCATTAATACTTGCTAGGTGATCTGTGACCTGCTTGCTTGTTCTCTTGCTGCTTTCCTCTTGCTGATCTGCCACTCCAGGTAAGTCCTCTGGGGCTTACTCAAGTTAGAACCTCATGCCTGATGTGTCATATAGTGTGTAGGTGTTGCATCCTGCATATTCATGTAGTATCATTCTTAGGTTGCACAAATTAATCAAGCATCCGTATTCTCCTTGCATATGGTAGAACGGCTGTTAAATTGTGAGTCCTAGAGTCATTTGCTAGGGTCATAGGACGGTCCAGTCCCATCGGGCTTAGTCCTCATCGAGTCAGACTATTAAATTGACGAGCATGACTATTGATACGATTGATGATGTTATGATATTGAACGCGACCGGTTCCCGCACTAACGAGCATGGGTGCGAGAGTATAAAACGCGTCGGTTCCTGCACTAACGAGCATGGGTGCGGGAGTAGGAGAGGGACATGCCACTTGGCATTCTGTGCGGGATCCCATTTAATCGCTTTCTGCGTATATATAAACTGTTAGCATGCTTGTGTGTTTAATATTTCCGCACTGCATTAGAACATCCTTTATCTAGGTATAGACATATTATATGTCCTCAGCGAGGTCTTCAGGGCCCGCATGAGTGGCTCGACCTTGACTTCGTGGTTAGTTTCAGGTACCCGTACCCTTACTTGATCATGTGCTGTTGTGGCGGGGGATATCTCATGACGCAGTGAGAGGGAGAGAAAGACCGACTTAAACTCCACACTTTTGCTACTTATTTCCTCGTATTTGGTTTTGACCCGGCCCTGCCTTGGCAACTTGTATTATGATATTTCCTTCTTTATGCTTTCGAACTTAAAAGGTTTTGAGCGACTTAGGCAAGTAGGACAGGATCGGGGGACCTAACGGCCCTATCGCGAATTTAGGGTGCGAAATCCCTTCTTTGATCACTAAAACTTTGTTTTCACACTCAACCCGTACTCGAATTGCAAGATCCGAACGAAGCTATCCAATCCTTCGAAACGTAACCCGAATATTTATATTTGGGCCGTTACAAAGGTGGTATCAGAGCTTGGGTTGCGCGATTCGAGTACAAATGGGTTGAAGTATGATTTTAAAAATTGCCCAATGTTTTTAAAGGATTTTGAAGAGTTTTAAAGGGCAAAATGAATTTAATATGAAAAAATTAATGAACATAGCTTAATAAACTTGACTTAAAATAAGGAAAATCGGAGGAGGGAATTCGAGTGGGTAGAAAGGCGATAAACTATCCCTATTGGATGTGGACTTGAGAAAGGGTAGGCAAAACTTAGCTTTGTACTTTACAGAGGGCCTGGAAGACTCCAAGGATTTGCACCGCGGTGATTGGAGTAGTGGGGTTAGAATATACAGGCCGAGAGGATAGTTGCCCTCCTGTCAGTTGCCCCTCGAAGGGCAGCTTCTAGATAGATTATGTGGTTTTATATAAATTGGGCCTGAGGGCGATCCTCCTCGAAGGGGATCAGATTAATATTGTTGATTGATTTTGTGCTGCGTGTTGTCTTCCTTGAGCAAGAATTATGTTAATTTGTTTAACCTATGTTGGCTATGAATTGAACTTCTATGCGAATGGGATAGCGGGGGAGCCCTTCCTTAGTTGGGATCTCAGTTCTTGTAGAGCAATCTTTTCCATTATTCAACTGCCTGTGTCATTTCCTTTTCATTTGCCCTTCTGTTCAACAGATTTCTAAGGTTGACAATTGTCGAAGAGTGTATTTCTTTCATTCTATTTTCCTCGTCTCTCATGCCTCTAAATGATGTCTTATCGATTCTTTCATTTTCCTTCCTTGCCTTCCTTTTCCTTTCATTTCTTTTCTCTCCTTTACTATTCTTTTCTTCTCCTTCCCTTTCTTTTACCGTCTTCAATAGATGCTCCTATCGAGTCTTCTCTCTGTGATATTAGCGTCGTCCACGGGAAATTGGGTTAGGAATCTAATCATATTCGGGATTTTGTCGGGTGCATTGATCACTTAAGTGTGTAATGGAGTATGGTACTTGGCACCATAGGTCATACCACGAGTTAGTTAATGTACTAGAATATCAACTTCGAATGATCTACGATTCTCGACATGATTTTGAGTCTATAGAACATGTTGTTTTAGAGAGGCATCCCTTTCGATTTTTGTAAAGGTTCACAGGTGTCTTTTTGTCATGAAACTTTATCCAGAGTTTGACCATCCTCCTTCGGGAAACAGTTGAGTGCTCTTTTCCCTTACCCAAATGAGTCATACAAGCAGTCCACAGGAAATGGACTCTTGAGTCAGTTGTTGACATTGCCCTTGGAGATTTCTGTTTGGTTATGATTGTAGTCCCATCTGTGATTACATGACCGATATTAAATTATGCTAAATACATGTCCCTATACCCTTATGTTCAGATTCAGCCACATTGCTTTAGGGCTTTAGGCACGTATTATACTTCGTTGTGTACCTCCATATTCCTATGTTGTTGTAGCATGATTAACTTGATCCCTTTGCACATGGTTATGCTAGTTGACTAAATGTACAAATGTGCCACATGTTATACACATTGTAGGATATATGAAATGTGATTTAAGGGATACCGTGCCTTATCCGCGTGATTGTTTGCTCTCTCTTGTCGTAGGTTCTTGATAGTATTATCGTTCTTTCATGCTTTCATGAGCAACTGGTCTGACACCTCGCATGACCACACACCACGAAATGTTTTGTTTTCGTGTATACAGGACTCATACAGTTATATTAAACTTGTTTAGAACCCCATTATTGTACCCATGCTTTGCTATGCATTACTAGTGTCGTGTAGAAACTATGCTTTCCAAATATAACTCATCATATGATTTCGAGTCGTGTGTGCATCCTTATGTGAACGTTGTCATCGTAGGATGTGATAGCTTACTATACCACCCTTATATGCTTTTGTGTCATGAATATATGTTACCGTTGTTCATTGCGATAGGTACTTGATAGTGTTCATTGACATGACTAGTGTACTTCATGAACTATGTGTATCTTGCTTGCTGCGATTATGCCTCACGGATCTCCATAAGGGCCTCGTTGTCGTTCTCGAGTGGGAATCTTGTCTCTAGTCTCGTTAGCCTTTGGTCCGTATGTTACTCCGTAGGGAATCCGGGTTGTCCTCCTTTGTCTCTCCCCTATCCCCGTTAACTTAAAATCTCTGTGTTATCTTTTTGGAACGAACGACGACATGAGGAAAAGAACAACCAGCCGGCGGGTAGCACTAGAGCGGCGCAACGGAAGCATGGTGAGCCCATAACCCACAAGTCTCAGAACTGATGTCGTCCGCAACCTTGGAGGATGAGTACGCAGTGGATTCATAGATGTGCCTTATGAAAGGGGGCATTCCCCATTCGAGCTACTAACCTTCCTTGTGATGATTGAGAATGAGGGTTGTGTGTAATAGGCCTAGATGTGATATGATTCCGATGCGTAGATGCTTTATTATGTTGGTATTTGAGTTAGTGGTAAGTATGGCCCGGTCGCCCTTGCATATGAGATATGGGTTACTGATGCTAGCGAGTAGATGGTTGTTGATGTGTTAGCAAGTTTTGACGTAGTGGGTACGCTTGATGATCTTTCCTCCTTCTCTTTCCATTTCCTTCCTCTTCCTTTGTTTCCTTTTCTTCCCCTTTCTTCTCTTAAGGATTAAGGTCCCATTTGCAGTAGGATTAGAGGGGTGTATAGGAGGACTAGAATTCGTAGGTTTCGATCATTGATGGTGAGAGATGAAAACATAGGAAGAAGGCCTTGGCTTAGATAGGCCGAGCGAAATTCTAAGGCTAATAAGAGATGGTAGTTAGGGTTTTTCAGACGAGCGTTCTAGGTAGGTCTTAGGTGGGGCATAGGATGAGAATGACAAGATTGCGGAGATGGGATTGTAGTGTAGGTGAGAAATTTTTGCTAAAGGACAGGGTAAGTTCGTTTAAGTATCCTTGAGGAAGGATGTGAGTAGACTAGGGCGTGTACGATTGGGGATTCTTATAGGGCGGATGTGATGATAGACAGGTTGTCGTACTAGGAGTGGAAGCGATGTTTTTGGAGTAACAAGTTTTGATGGTGAAAAGGTTTGAGTAACTGGGATTGCTTGAGGAGTTGTGGACCTTGGGACTTAGGTTATTCATACTATAAGCGAAAACGACTTTGGTGAGGAACGAATTATGTATATTGTTAAGGTTTGAGTGGCTAGAACGGTCGAGGATTAGTAAATCTTGGGAATTAGGTTGTTCTGATCATATGCGGCATGATGTGAATCTGTACTTAAGTATTGCTCGAGTAATATTGATGATGATTGCTAGTGTTGTAATCGGAGAAATTCTAGAGGCGTAATTGGAAGATATTTAGCATGGGGGAGAATTGAAGTTGGTATGTGTGAGATCTATTTGAATTTTGAGGTGATTAAGAAATGAACAATAAGTTTTTGAGGAAATGCCTTAAGCTGAGTAAAGGACATTGTTAGGAGGAATTATGAGTTTGATTGCTTGGGTGTGTAGGCAGAAAGACTATAAATGGTGAATATGAGAATAAGTTCAGGCGGAGGATATAGGAGTACCAATGGTTGTAGAACTTTGGGAAATTTAAATAGCTTATTATGCCTTGGGTAGTTTAAAAAAAAAGGAAAACGTAGAGGTTCTTTGAGAAAATGATTGGTAATGATGGTCAATTAGAGGTAGGCTATCGTTGGTTGAGGATTTTGGTCTAAGGCTAATTGGGAGTGTGCAACAATAAGGAATTAGAATAAGACGTCTTGGGAGATTGTGACTGTTTTGGAAAAATAGTGGGATTCGAGCGATGAGTTAGTGTTGGGGGTAAATGGAAATGTCGTGATCTTTGGAAAATGAGAAGATGCGATTCGGTTTAGAGGTATTCTGATGAGTTCCTTGGGTAACACTTGTGTGCTTGACTACTTGGGGATGGGTCTAGAGGAGGAGAAACTTAATGTTTTATGATTACAAGATTACCACTAGTCAGCTCTCGGGTCTAGAATCTGAGGAGTGCATGCGCTTGTGTATTGCTAGGGCCTTTCGGAGCTGAGTGAGGTGCTTACGTTATTTGGGATGTATGAATAGCCTGGGAGATGAACCTTGTCGTTGGATATTGAGGACATAGAGTATAAGAGTGCTCTTGTAAGAGGTTAGCAGTAGGAGTTGGTTCTTAGAGGTGGATTATTAGCAGTGGGTGTGCTTATTGGAATGGGAAGCGAGATCAGGGTATGTGAACAATTCAGGAGTTCTCTCGTAGGGATATTGATCGGATGGATTCTTAGGGACATAGGTAGAATAATGGAATTCGGAAAAAAAAGCCCCTAGATTGCTCGCGCGTTTGATAGAGGTTTTGACGAGAGTTGGAATATTGGGCTCGATTTATGATTCCTTAGAGAGTTATGAGTTCCGATATATGGTCTTAACTTGGTTAGATGGAAAGTTGAGAATGTGAGTTGAGATCTTGTGTGAGGTGATTCTTGGAGAACTTAGTGGCCTGAGAATTGAAGTATATAGTGAATGAATTGGGATTAGATTTTGACCTTGTGACTTTCGTGAATAAAATTAAGAAAGATGCCTATGAGTTTTGTTCTAAAGGGAGCGAGATGCGGTTGTATTTGAAAACTATAGCATGTTTGAGTTACTGAACCTAGCTCAGATTTGACCTTGACTCCCGGAGTTGGTGGTGTCGTCTTGTTCTGATTGATGACGATATACAAATTTCCTGATTTTCTTTGTATTGTTGATGACGTTACCCTTGTGATAAGATGGAAATCCTAATGGAACTAAGGCTGCCACACTGAGTTTCTGATAAGAACGATGGATGCAATGTTGACATTCGACGCTTGAACTTTGATTGGCAGTTATGACCGGATTTCGTGAGGAGTGTGATAGGCCCTTTTTGTGTGATGATGTGTAAAGTATGATGGTATTTTGCTATATTTGATGTGCTTCTTGTTATGATGTACCCCCTGGGTTGATTAGTTATCTGGTATTAGAGATTATGCATTTTGCTGACTTATGATCCATGAAATGATTGAGACTCATAGAATTAACCCTGACTCTGCAAACGGAAATTAGGAAGAAAATATGGGATTAACCCTTAGAGGTGGATGTTGCCACCTCTAGAGTCCTTGAAACTTAATTGACTGACATAGGGAGAAAAGATTTGGATTTTGAAAAGCGTTGTTGGTTTTTGGAAAAAAAAAAGGGAATGATTTTAGTCTCGGGGACGAGACTTGTTTTTAGAGGTGGATGATGTAAAGATCGGGATTTTTAAATATTATTTTTGTAATTATAGATTTTATTTCAATTTAAAATTCATTTGATCTCTAAGCCTCTGAAAATTTTTAAATATTTCTGTCCTCGAGCAAAAGAGTTATTTAAATCATTTCAAACAAATTCCGGCATAAACTTGTTACTCAAAATTGAAAACGAGATTATTCAACCTTATTTTACCGAGGTTTGGAAATATTTTGAGTTTTGGTTATTAAATTCGCATTCGAGTAATTATTTTTAATCGCGTCGGGTTAAGGTCGGAAGCGGATTCCAGATTTAATTCCGGGTATTTAATTTGACCTTCTTCAACAATTAATACCCATCACATCTCTCTTTTTCTCATTAGTAACCATCCCGCCTCAGCCCATCTAATCCCCTACAGTAGCCACCCTAAACCCCCCCTATTTCAACAACAAGTCCAGAAACCCAATCTTGTACACTTTCTTTCTTCAACCTTGATTCAAATACACACACCAACACCATTTCCTTCTATTTTGCTCAGAGGCACAATCACCCAACCCCCTCCTTCTACCCTTGTTCAAGCAACCCATAGAAAAGCACCCCTTTTGTTTTCTCTGAATATCGCAGCCACAAACACCCACCACTACACCTTCGTTCCACTTCCACCAGCTCCTCGTCGCCCACTTCTCGGCCTGGAAGCCATAGCCACGAGCACCTCATCTCCCACCCTCTTCTCTATCCAAAAACACCTCCATTCCTCCGTTTGCTGTTCAAATGAAGCCGCTTCACCCCAGCTCCCCGTCGACGCCAACTTCCGATGACGCCAGCACCACCCCGGCGAAGCGACAACCCCGTACGTGCAGATCGAGGTGGGTCGAGCGCGAATCGAGCCTCCGAATGAGCCCCGACGAATCGAAACCACCCCACCACGGTGAGCTTCGAACCCTCTTCCTTCCATTGTTCGATTCATGTGTGCCTACGTGTTCAGTTTACCTCACTTGGCCGGAGAGAAGGGGTGAGAGCGGGTCGAGAGCACCGGTGAGTGTGCAGGGGAGAGTGCGAGGCGGGTGTGAGGCGCTAGCGAGCGAGAGCATGGTGAGCGAGCGGGGGAGTGCGAGCGGTAGCGAGGGCGGGGGTGAAGCCGGAGACCCTGGGCGGAGCTCCGAGCTCATCGTGAGCAGCCATGGTGAATGGACGGGGATGGAGGAGTAACAGGAGACGGTGGGGCCCACTCCCCTTGCCACTTCATCAAGTCTGGGGCCCACCTTTAGTTTCAAATCCGATTTTGAGAGATGGGTAATTGGGCTGGGTCGAGTTTTGGGCCGGGGTTGTGGATGGGCCAGATTTTTCTTTCCTTTTTATGTGGGCCGGTTCTCCTCTCATCTTTTAAATATTTGGTCCGGTTCCTTATTTTAATTAATTATTTGTTTGTTTATTTACTATTAATTGCCTAATTTCTTATTTAATTAAGTATTAAATATTTATGATTTGATTATTTTCTGATTTGTCAATTATTTAATTAGTTGCTTGATTGTTTAATGATATCTAAAAGGTGAGGGAAATTAAAATATATTATTTGAAATATTTATTGAGTGTCAGAATTACTAAAGCTTTAGAATAAAGGTCTTGGAATATACTAACTCATGCCGGACTTATTTTAATAATATAATATTAAGATGATGGTTTAAAGGTTTAAATATTCTCGGAAATTGGCTAAGTATTATTTTAAAATAGCTTGTTTGGCTAGCAAATTGTCTTAAACTGAGATCAATGACCCTTAGAGAAACTTTGGACTGATTTACTTGGAACTCGACTTGAGAAATTGAATGGTTAAATTGTTTGAGAATTTTATGGATGGGTTATGAGATATCTTGAGATTATGAGATGATGAGATGATGCGAGATGTTATATGAAGAGATATGATGACTTGAGATAATATGATATGAGAATGAGATGACATATGACTATAAGAGATAGTCGAGATAATGATGATGGTGTCATGACTAATAATTGAAGGATAGAATATGTGTAGTGGTAAACAGATCCCATTATGTGCAATATACTTATGCATGTTCATTAATACTTGCTAGGTGATCTGTGACCTGCTTGCTTGTTCTCTTGCTGCTTTCCTCTTGCTGATCTGCCACTCCAGGTAAGTCCTCTGGGGCTTACTCAAGTTAGAACCTCATGCCTGATGTGTCATATAGTGTGTAGGTGTTGCATCCTGCATATTCATGTAGTATCATTCTTAGGTTGCACAAATTAATCAAGCATCCGTATTCTCCTTGCATATGGTAGAACGGCTGTTAAATTGTGAGTCCTAGAGTCATTTGCTAGGGTCATAGGACGGTCCAGTCCCATCGGGCTTAGTCCTCATCGAGTCAGACTATTAAATTGACGAGCATGACTATTGATACGATTGATGATGTTATGATATTGAACGCGACCGGTTCCCGCACTAACGAGCATGGGTGCGAGAGTATAAAACGCGTCGGTTCCTGCACTAACGAGCATGGGTGCGGGAGTAGGAGAGGGACATGCCACTTGGCATTCTGTGCGGGATCCCATTTAATCGCTTTCTGCGTATATATAAACTGTTAGCATGCTTGTGTGTTTAATATTTCCGCACTGCATTAGAACATCCTTTATCTAGGTATAGGCATATTATATGTCCTCAGCGAGGTCTTCAGGGCCCGCATGAGTGGCTCGACCTTGACTTCGTGGTTAGTTTCAGGTACCCGTACCCTTACTTGATCATGTGTTGTTGTGGCGGGGGATATCTCATGACGTTGTGAGAGGGAGAGAAAGATCGACTTAAACTCCACACTTTTGCTACTTATTTCCTCGTATTTGGTTTTGACCCGGCCCTGCCTTGGCAACTTGTATTATGATATTTCCTTCTTTATGCTTTCGAACTTAAAAGGTTTTGAGCGACTTAGGCAAGTAGGACAGGATCGGGGGACCTAACGGCCCTATCGCGAATTTAGGGTGCGAAATCCCTTCTTTGATCACTAAAACTTTGTTTTCACACTCAACCCGTACTCGAATTGCAAGATCCGAACGAAGGTATCCCATCCTTCGAAACGTAACCCGAATATTTATATTTGGGCCGTTACAGCATTCCCTCTAAGTAGCAGCCATATGCCGCGGCCGCCGCATCTATACCGCGGCCGCAGCATTGTTCGTCAGCATTCAGACACGTCGTTTTATTAAGTTAACCTAGTTTTCTATGAGACTTTGGCCGACTTTGACTCTTTAAGGCCGAATGTTGTTAGTTTTGAATCACTTCATTTTCATTCTACGTTCATCAAACACTTTAGAGATTGAGCGATGTCTTCCATGAGGAACTAAACTCATCTGTTCTGCCTACAGTTTGACGCTTTATTTGGATTGATTATGAGTTTCTAATTCTCGTTCCTTGTTTCCTATATTTGAATGTTTCAACTTCTTTGCGCTTGTTGATTATTGTTTTGTTCTATCTTGTCTGGCCAACTTAAATCAATTCAATTGACAGGGTTTTGTAGATTCTTGATTGTGAACCTTAACCCAAGTAGCAAACTTATCCCTTTAGGGCTGATTGAACTAATTGGATAGGTAGGAAGTTGAATGTGTTGTTAAATCCCTCTTTAAGGACTGCAAATACCTTGGCTAATCTCTGAACTTAAAGCTATCAATTGAGTTAAATCCTTCTTTAGGGACTGTTCGATTGATAAGGGTTGCTAGGACTGATTAGACTAGTAACTATATTAGGTCGGGACAAGGGCATTCATAGGAAACTTAATAGGACGAGAAGAAGTTACAAGGATCGCTTCAACCAAATAAAGTGGAAAATTGTAGGTAGAACTACGTCTCTCATTTGTTTGAATCACAACCATTTACTTCTGTTTTTGCCAATTCGTTTTGCTTTCACAAACCCCCCATCTGGTTACTAAATCAGCATTTAAATCATACTTGAGCAACAAATTTCCCTGTGGGATCGACCTCTTACTTATTGCTATACTAGTTATAGGTTTGAGTTACTTTGACGGATCAATGACAGGTTTCCCCTCCGTCAAATTTGGCGCTGTTGCCGAGGGAATTTATTGATTCTTGTGTGTTTTTGGTGCTGATTTTCGGTGTGGACCACTTACATGGTCCGCACTCGTGCTACTAACATATGTTGAAGGTGAGGTTATTGCAGTTAGACGGGGAGAGTTTTCATCAATACTTCATCAGACTGCAGGAGTACATTAATGATGTCTATTCATGGGGATATCAAGCTAGTATAAGGGAAGTTCTTCTATGCATCTTTGATGACATGAATTCTGAGACACGGAGTCTTGCCGAGCGCTTGAGTGATGGAGGTTTATTAGATACGGGACTCTCGGAGATGTGGGAATTTTTCTGCTACATGGATTATCAATGTGCGCAGAACGAGTCACTTCCTCCAGTATCTCAAATTGTTGATACCTCTGTTGCACCTCTTGAGGTCATTGTGGAAAATCACACTGAGAAGGTAGAGGAAGACCACACTCCATCTGACGAGATCATCCCTAGCTCCCCCATTGATGAATTAGGTACAGAACCTATTGCTGAGGCTATAGAGCAGGTAAAGGTTGTCTCCTGCACTAGAGAGAATATTGGTGGATACGTTGATCCATTTGACTGCTACTTTGAAAAGCCACCAATAGAACTAAATTGGTGGTATTATATACCCTGTGTGGGTAGTCAATCTCATGAATACAATAAGTCAAAACTGTTCTTAAATGTATTAATATTTAGTATCAATTTATTTGTATGTAGTGCATGTTTGTTTGTTAGTTGTGCACAAGAGTTTGACAGGTTGATGAGGGCTCTGACTATGTCTGATTAGTGTCTTGAGCTTCAACATTACGTCAAGCCAACGACATGAAACAAGGCGCTTCTCGGGAGGCAACCCGAGGAAAAAAGGATTCGCTATTGCATAAGCGACGGGCGCCGCCATATGCCGCGGCCGCCGCCCCAACGTACTGCAGCCTATGCAGCGGCCGCCGCATGCCTTTTCCCCGAGTTTTTTTCCCATTCTGACGTTCCTCGGCAAGTTGTTAGTCTTCCTTCTCCCTCACCTTGTTCTATTTTGTTATTTTTGTTGTCTTTTATGTTTCATTGAGGACAATGAAAGGTTTAAGTGTGGGGGAGGGATTTAGTGCATCTAGTTAGGTCATGTTTCAATTTCAGTTGTGTTTTTATTTTTATTTATGAATTAGAAAAAACAAAGAAAAAATTGAAAAAGATAAAAAAAAATCCAAAAATATCATGCATTGCATATAGGTTCAAATACCCACCTTAGTTAGCGAAACTCTACATTCTTATGGCATGGACTTGTAAATCCTACGATGAATTTGAATTGCTTAGCCTAATCGCCTTAAAATGTTTTCTTATAAAGCATGATTTTGTGATGTAATTGAGCATGTATGATTGAGCTGAAGTATGATTGAAATCCTATGAACATGACCCTTGTGAGAATGTTAGCCTTATTTGGAATCATTTATAGTTCTTTTGCTCAATTGTGTGATTTACTCTCCTTGTGTTGCTACCTCTTGGCATTGACTGCAGTATCTATTTTTCAAAACCTACTCACATGTTTGTTGCTTGCGGAGTTTATGTTTATATTTTGAGTTTGTTGTTTGAATTTGTGCATATTTAGTGAAATAAGGTGGCAAGGGTTGATGCACTTAGTAACCGGGTCTACGCATGACACCCATGGGTATGATTCGCGCAAAACAGTGTTGAAAACTATCCACTAGGAAAGAAAGCTTGATCATTGAGTAACCAGGTTCATTCATGACACCCATGTTTGCAACTTGCATCAAAAGATGTTCAAGTGTACTTCATATTAGTAGGTTGCGGTGTTGATAGACCAGGGCCATTCATGACACCCATGTTTGCGCCTTGCGTAAGGAAAGCACCAAGACAAGAAAGTAGAAAAAAAAAGAAGAAGAAAAGAAACAAAAAGAAAAAAAAAGAGTCACATGTTATTTATTTTTCTTTATTGTGTCCCGCAAGTAATGGCATTTCGGTGGAGATTTGGTGATATTGTTGCCAATGTCTATGAGCTTAATGCATTTTGGATTGAGTTGAGAGCTGAACCTTAAAGCCTAAACACATGAGAGTATGAGTGAAACACATATTCCTGGTAAGATTGGATGATTTTTACTTCTATGCTTTGATCACTAAATACATGCTAAGATGTTTATTAACTTGGTCTTGTGTTCATTTAAAATTGATGTTGCTTTTGATATGGGCTAATGCATGAATAAGGAAAACGTAGGTATAGGTTGCTTTTATATTGTTCGCTCGAGGACTAGCGAAGTTTAAGTGTGGGAGAGTTTGATAGCATGCATTTATATGGTCATAATAGGTTACATTTAGCTTAGCTAAGATGCATATCATGCACGGTTTAAATACAATTTGCATATTTGCTCTCTATGTTGGTGGAGTCGGAATCTACACATTTTTATTGATTATTTCAGGTAATCGTGGATCTGATGATGAGACATGGGTTGATAACGCATTGGATGAGAATGTCTAGTTGATCGAAGAAGATTACATGAAGATCTCAAGAGGTCCTGAGAAGAAGCGAACCTAAACGAAGAACAAGTTTGCAGAAGTTGTCGCCAGACATGCTGAACTTGTTTTGCACTTTCTGGAGGCCTCGGTTGTCCGATTGACTATTATATGACCATGCGTTGGAAAGCTTTTTCATAATCAAGTAATATTGTTTCTTTAATGTTGATATGATAATAGAATCAAATATGATGCATTTTTTGAGGTCCTTGAAAAGAAGCTAGAGATGAATAAATGTATCATGTTTTATATCTAGTACTCCATTTTTTGTCATATTACACAAGTTCAACATAGATTTCTAATGTATACATTATTTCATTCATTTCATTTAGAGGTAGCATGTGCTCAAGGTTAGTTCTTATGGCAAAACGATTCATCTGAGGTTAATGATGAGCTATATAAAGGCTTTTTGAAAGGGAATTCAAAGTTAAGATCAATGAATTTGTTGTAGGTTTCATGAACATTTTTGTGTTGTGGAACCTTGTCAAACCACCTCCAATCTTGGGCATATTAAGCCATCAATTCAGGTGATTTGTTGGCAAACAAAGTTGTAATAAATTTCTTGTTTCTTCATTCAATAATGAAGTGATTTCTTTTCCAGGCTCTTATCCATGGATTGAATAGACACTATTACTCCATTTCCATCAACTAAAGGAAAAATGAACTCGAGGAGATAATGTTGCTTAACCTTCACAAGAAAAACTGGATTGATTGGCTGACAGTATGAAGATTTCATGCCCACTCTAAAACCAATGAGTAGACAGTTTCAATCAATCTTTATGTAATATCTCACAAAAATATTTCATCTATATAAAAAAAAATATTTTTTAAAGCAATGAAAAGAGAATAATTTGGATTTATCAACAACAAAAACAATACGGTTGTAACAACTTACAAACAAACTATATAAATAATTGAATATTATTATTATTATTATAAGTTTATAACTTGTGTAGCAACATTTCGCAAGATGTTGTGAAATGAACATGACCATTCAAAGGTCGTGTTCATTGCGAAAGAAATTGTCGATCACTGTGGTTATTTTGTAATTTGTTGCGCAAGAGTGTTAGATCTTCATAGGGAGTTCTTGACCACTATGTGTCTTTACCTCTAGTTAATCCTATTGCTCAGAGTTTCCCTTTCAATCATCCATTCTTGTCGTGTCTCCTTCTAGTACACAGTTGTCTGATGTCGATGTTCCACCTGATGAGTTTCAACATGTGGGTTCTCCATCCTTAATTGATACTTCTTTTCCTGCCAATGATCCTTCTGAGTCACAGTTGCATGTTCTAGTGTTGAGAAGGCCTAGCAGGTTTGTTGTTGCACTTGCTTGGCTTTATGACTATGTGTGTTCTACACTCCCTGTTAAGAGTTTTGATTCTCATGACAATCTTTCCTAGTTTTTTTTTTGTTGTTTTTCAGCTCAACACTTGTCCTATTTATGAGATGATTATGTGCACTCCTTGTTCAATGTTTTCCAAGTTTTTGCGCATCATAGTTATGGGAGAGCAAGGGGTCATCCTAAGTGGGAGGAGGCAAATAGCAAAGAGCTTAAAGCTTTAGAGCATAACAACACTTGGGAGTTATACTGGTTCGCCTCCAGGAAATAAAGCCATCGAGTCTAAAATGGTCTTTAAGGTTAAATGTAGGCCTGATGGAAATGTTGAAAAACACAAGGCAAGGTTAGTGGCTAAAGGTTTCAATTAAATTAAAGACAAGGATTACAAACATACGTTTTCTCCTATTGCTAAATTGGCAACTGCTAGAGTGGTGATGGCTCTTGCTGCATCTAGAGGCTAGGTTTACATGTTGCCTCCTGCTGGCTATATAATAGCTTCTCCTAGATAAGTGTGTAAGCTTACTTGCTTCTTATGTGGCCTCAAACAAGCTAGTTGTCAATGGAACCTTACCTTTACTTCTTTTCTCACTAGTCTTGGGTTTGTCCAATTTAAGCATGATTACTCTTTATTCACAAAGGGTTCATCTGGTCATCTTACTGTTGCATTGGTCTATGTTGATGATATGTTGTTTTTGTGGGATTTATTAGCTAGGATTGTGGCTACAAAAGATGCTTTGCATAAGACTTTCACTATTAAGGACCTTGGTTAGGCAAGGTATTTTTTGGGGTGGAAATTGCTCGATCTTCTGATGGAATTTTGTTTCACTAGCGAAAATACATCCTGAATATTTTATCTAATACAGAAGTGTATGTTAGCAAACCGGCCAAGTTCCCTATGCAACATGGATTAAAGCTTATCCTTGATGATGGTGAGTTGAGAGGTATAGGAGACTGATGGGTCGGTTATTGTACTTAACTTTGACTCGACTTGGCATTGCTTTTATAGTTCAACAATTAATTCAATTTGTCTCATTGCCAAAGTAGCTTCTCGCATGAATGTTGCCTTGTATTTGTTGAGATGTATTTTTTGAGTTATATACTTGAACGATTTATTCAAATTTTCTTTGTTCTATCCTACAACTGTTGATTTCTCCCTCACAACCTCTAGTGATGTTGATTGGGGTAGTTATGATTACACTCCTAGATCTTTGACGGGTTACTGCGTGTTCTTAGGGGGTTCTCTGGTTTCTTAGAAAGATAAGAAATAGAGAATTGTTTCGCAATCATTTGTTGAGAGAGTATATAAGCATGTTGGCTACTGTAAGTGAGCTGGTGTGGTTGTATGATCTTCTTGCAAACTTATGTGTTCATGTTGCTTTGCCTATTTGTCTACACTGTGATAATATATAAGGAAGCTCAAAAACCTGTTACAACCTTGTATTTCATGAAAAGACTAAACACATTCGTATTAATGGTCACTTGATCCGAGAGAAGGTTCAAAGTGGATTCATTTAAACTGTTCATGTTCCTTCAGGGTTACAATTGGCTGATTTTTTACAAAGTCATTAGGTGCTTCTTTGATCATTTTATGTGTGTCAAGCTTGGCTTGGTGATTCCCCTCAAGTCCAACTTAGGGGGGGGGGGGAGGTGGTGGCTATGGGAGTGTGACTTAGTACATAGCAGTATCCACCTATAGGCTATAACTATCCACTTTATTCGGTAAAATTGATCTTTGTAACTTCCACTTGTTGTTCTAGTTTTCCTATGAATGTCCTTGTCCCAACCTAATTTAGTCACTAGTCCAATGAGTACTAAACCCTTATTTCTTGAGCAATCCTTACAAGAGGATTTAATCGAATCAATAGCTTTAAGTTCGATAAGAGATTAGCCAAGGTATCTGCAACCCTTATGGAAAAAGGATTTCACACACATTCAACTGCCTACTTATTCAATTAGTTCAACGAGCCCTAAAGGGATAAGTTTGCTACTTGGGTTAAAGATTGCTACAAGGAATCTAAAAAACCTTAACAATTGAATTAATTCTAATTAGTTGGCCATACAAGATAGAATAAAAGAATCAAATATTTAAGCGCAAAGAAGTTGAAACATTCAATATAGGAAATAATAACAAGATTCAAAAAGTCACAATTTAATCCGAACAAAGATTCAAATTGTAGGTAGAACGCAAAGAGTTTAGTTACACATGGTGAACAAAAGCTCTCAAAATAAAAATAATTGTCTTCTTCATAATAAAAACCCTAACCTAGATCTCGTTATATAGTCACATAAACTGTGCCTTAGGAAAGATAGATAGAAATTAATTTAGGATAAAGTATTTCAACTTTGGATAGAAAGAAAACGCGTCTACCTGGTAATATCTACCGCGGACAAACATAACCCTTGTACTTGGAGTTGTACCCAAGAAACAGACAAGGTTGAGAACGATAGGCAAGTTTTGTGGAGTTATATGGTTTGAGGTATGGGTAACATAGACACCCAAATGTTTTGAGGAGGGTGTAGTCCGGAGACTTGTGGTATAACCGTTGAAAGGGAGAGGTGTGGTGTAGGAGAGGGGTGATGGTGCGATTTGAGAGATAGACGACAGTGTGGAAAGCTTGTTCCCAATAGACAAAGGGAAGGCCAGCATGAGCAAGAAGGGAGAGGCCTTTTTCTTGGAATATGCGATGACGTCGTTCAACAGCACCATTTTGGGATGGGGTGTGAGGACATGAAATGCGATGGTGAATGCCATTGTGTTTGAGATAGGAGGTTAAAGCTAAGAACTCACCACCCCCATCAGTTTGAAAATGTTTGATGGATGTGTTAAATTGGGTTTGAACCATTTTGTGGAAGGTTTCGAATGTCTGCCATACCTGGGATTTGAGAGTCAAAAAGTATATCCAACAAAACTTGCTATGATCATCAACAAATTGAACAAAATACTTGTTTCCAAAAAGCGAAGGAACAGACGCAGGTCCCCAAACATCAGCATAAACTAAATCAAAACAGGAAGTGCTAGATTCATGAACTGTAGTAACTGGTAGACGACGACTTTTGCCAAGTTGGCATGACTCACAGACGCTAGGAAAGCGTTTATTTGACACAGGTAACTGAAATTTGGAAAGAAGACTCTTGAGGATAGTGACATAAGGATGAGCAAGACGATTGTGCCAACCTTGAAGGGAGGTGCGGCAAGACAGCAATACTTGGGGAGGACATGTGGTAGGGGATAGGCGGTAAAGTTCGTCTTCAACGGTTCCTTTCAAGAGCATCCAACCCTGCAAATCTTTCACAAAACAACAGTTATTATGGAGATCAATGAAGACATCATTGTCTATGGTGAGGGACGTGGCACTTAACAGATTCTTGGCAATCTTAGGGACAACAAGAACATTGCGTAAAGATAAAGAGCGACCAATAGAGGAGGAACCAATGTGAGTAATAAGTACAGTTTTACCGTCGCCAAGGGCAAGATGATCAGTACCGTCATAATCAGAACGGAGAGACAGATTCTTCATGTTGTTGGTGACATGGTGAGACGTGCTGGAATCGACGTACCAAGATGGGTCAGCAGTAGAGGATCCAACATCAGCATGATTGGCTGACTTTGGAACATATGTCGAAGGGAAACGAGCAACATCAAGCCGATTGAAACAATTCCTAGCCGGACGGCCAGGGCGATCACAAATCTGACAGACAGGACGAGAAGAAGACTGAGTGGGAGGGTTGCCGTCGGTGGTGTAGTCAAAGGAGCGACCCCGTCCTCGGCCTCGACCGCGATCACCATTACCACGACCACGAGATGAGACGTCCGACCTATGCTAAGAGCCACTGGACACAGTGTTAGCAACCGGAGGAGCAGCAGAATCAGTGGCAGCCGGCGGAGGATGGACAACATTGTCGACAACAGTGGGGGGAGTCGACTCCTGTTGGAGGCGTTCCTCTTCATGGAGTAAGAGGCCGGTTAGTTCATCAGGAGAGACCGGCTCGACGCGAACATTGATGGTTGCCTTGAACACACCATAAGATGCATCCAAGCCGTGAAGGAGAGACGCGACAAAGTCATCGTCTTGAATGAAGTACTGACATTCTATTAGGGCATCAATAATGGACCACTTCTTCTCAATATAGTCCATCATTGACAAGGAGCCCTTCGACAGATTTTGAAGTTGGCCTTTCAAATTCATCAGGCGAGCACGAGTTTGGGATTGAAACATTGACGAAATCATGGTCCAGGCGTCATAGGACGTAGACGCCTTAGCCACATAGCATAGAAGCTTCTCAGACAGAGTAGATCGCAGCCAGACAAGGACAAATCGATCAGGCTTCCGCCAGTTCGTGTACTCCGGAGTCGGATCAGCACCATCGGCAGGGGAAGGCTTGGGTTTGGTGAGCACATAAGGCTCAAAGTCATAGGCTTCAAGGGTGGAGAGAACAACACTTCGCCATGAATAATAATTGGAACGATCAAGTTTGATCGAAAGGTTAGGGAATTGCATAGTAGCGGAGTTCCCAGTGGAAAGAAGAATGGTGTTATTGGTTGGAGGGGTCGACATGATGATTGACAGAGGAAGGGAAGGACTCGGCTTGAGGGGTAGTGGCATCCAAAAAAAAATTTGGAGGAAGAGAACCTATGCTCTGTATACCATGTAAGATTGTGTAATCGTATATCTTTTATTCCATGACTTGATTACAATATATAGCACACATACAAATCTATCTTTGAGACTTAAATCTTATCTACCAAGATAAACAAAGATCTTTATCTAACTACCAAGATATGAATTTATCTAATACTAGATTAGGTTTTATCTAATACTTGGTCCTCTCTTGCACCCAATCATTATTCAGCATTAGAGCTCAGCACCCTCTTCCCTTCAGATCTTCAAAGTCATGAAATCACCATAAAACACGCCAAATCTGACTTTCTTACCATAATGCAATTCCTACCTAGAATGAATGCAAAATGCAACTAATCTAAGCTAAATATGCACTTGTGAAATATCCGACGGGCCGTTAACGGGAGGCAAACACGTGTCGGGTTACATTGATTTATTATTATTACCTTTTGCGATTATAAGGTCGGGATCCACCAACTTAACACAAAAGCTTAAGCTATTGTGTAGAGTTTCACCCTTCCTTATAACCCATCATTTTTTATCTTTTATAATTAATGTGGGAGGGACACTCCCATACCAAACCTATCAACAACACTATTAACACTACATATAAGTAGTGGCTAATTTGTTAGGAGGTTAGTTACAGCAGGGGTAGTTTTGTGTTTTCTCCTTTATTATTTTATATAAATAATAAAGATTGTAGTCAATTGTGTAACGTAAGAAATACAGAAAATGAGAAATTAGTTTTCTATGAAAAATATCTTCGCCTTACACCTTCATAGCTTGATTATCTCAGATCTGCACTCAGATTGCAGTTTCTATAAATTTGATCATTTCAAACGAGTGATGAAAGACAAAACTTATATGTATTTTGTAGGAATATGTACATAATATGTAGATGCAGATGCCTTGTCGAAGTCACCCTGCGTTTGTTGGGTAAAAATGGATAGTAACATATAATATATATTTTTGTTGGTTAATATTTATTCTTAGGCTATTGACAGAAGTAAAATTATCGTTGTTCCTATCAAAAGTAAACTTTAACCTACAACTACCACGTAAAAATCTTCTAAATTCAATTATAAGTTTAGTTGCCAATTAGTAAAGAATGAGGTTTTGTATAAAAAATATCAAAATATTTATAATTTTTTTAATAGTTTATATAGTTTCTACCTTTTAAAAAAAGGCGCTTTAAAATCAAACCATATATATATGTGGGAGTAGTTATTATTATTATTATTATTATTATTATTATTATTATTATTATTATTATTATTATTATTATTATTATTATTACTCCCTCCGTAACAGAATAATTGACCTTTTGACCAATTTCACACTTATTAAGAAAGCTAAAAATAGAAAGAAGAATAGTTAAAATTTTAGCAAATATATAATGTGGAAAAAATGGACCAATGAAAACAAAAGAACAGTTTGGGAAGTTGGATTATTAATAGAGTATCTTGGAAATCAAATATAATTAATGAGATGAATTGATAAAATTAGAAAATTTTGTCATTAATGTTTTTGAAAGGGACAAATATTTTGTTAAATGAAAAAGTGGCTAAAAGGCCAATTATTTTATTACCGAGGTTATTCTGTGTAGAAATTTTGTTAAATGAAAAAGTGGCTAAAAGGCCAATTATTTTATTACCGAGGTTACTCTGTGTAGAATTAGTTCTCTTCCATTTCACACTTACTAATTTTTAAATATAATTATTAAATTCTGTGCTAAATATAAGGTATCCACAGAGGCCACAAGGACCGAAAGAGAAACACTACCAAAAACCAGGCTCTATATAATTGAAGTCAACATCTCCTCCCCTAACTGGGTTTTCACACAAACAGAGTACAGTTCAATTCTCTCTATTGGCTTCCTCTCTAAATCTCATCCTACATACATTTTTCACTTCTCTCCCTCGCCCTTCATCCTCTATATATCGTGTGTGTTGGATCGGATAGGAGGGGGAAAAAGAAAAAAGAAAAAAGAAGAGGAAAGGGTAATAAGAGAGCAAGCTAGCTAGCGTTGAAAATGGGGAGAGCGCCATGCTGCGACAAAGTAGGGCTGAGGAAGGGAAGGTGGACGGCAGAGGAAGACGACATCCTCAAGAACTACATCCTCACGCATGGAGAAGGCTGCTGGAGATCTTTGCCCAAGAATGCAGGTTAATTCCTCTCCATCTATCCCCGGCCCCTTTATAAGCGGTTAAAGTCCCCTGCCTACATAACTGAGATACTCTACATTAAGTTTGGACTCATTCGTTTAACATATACTCCAGTTACGTATACAATTTTTCCCACAGTAAAAAAATTAAAAAAGAAAAGAAAAGATATATAGATGGATAGGAAACAAATTAAAGGGTTTGCAAAGAGTTGAGATATTCTACAAAACTTGGTGTACCTATGGTACAACACAAATTTTTTTTTTTTTATTATAAAACAATGTTAAAAAAACTTCAAAAAATTATATTTAACATATATACACTCATATTTATATGTTTATAAAATTTTATTATAAAAAATCATGTTCTAGAAAAATAGAAAAATCATTTTCTAAAATAACTTATACTTTCATTATTTATAATTTTTTAAACATGATTTTTTATAATAAAATTTTGTAAATATATATAAGTGTATATAAGTGAAATATAAATTTTAGAATTTTTTTAACATTGTTTTATAACAAAAATAATTTTATAGTGTATCATAGGGTATAGTAGGGGATCTCAACTCGTTTTTGAATAGATACAAAGTGAAGTTAAAGAGTAGGTTTTTATTTAATTTGTTTTGGTTGACTTTATTGGAGAGAACATGCATGGTTTATTAAGAGTTTTGGACAGGTTTGTTGAGGTGTGGAAAGAGTTGCAGATTGAGATGGATAAATTATCTGAGGTCGGATTTGAAAAGAGGAAAGATGACCCCTGAGGAGGAAGAGACCATTGTCAAACTTCATTCCACTATGGGCAACAGGTTGAATTGCCTTCATCAATCCTCTATCTCTCTTAATTTCACTTTTCTTTTTAGTGTTAATTACTTCTTAATACCCCGTCTTCTTTAATTTTAATTTAGATGTGTTTTGAAAGAAATTTTTAATTTAATTTTTTATGCTTTTTATAATTTTTTTATATTGAATTTATACATTTTTATTGCATTTTATATATAGACACACGATTTAGGATCCAACGGATATATATATATATATATATATATATATTCATAAATCCTATACACAACTTTGCTTTGGAAAGCTTAATAAATATTAAATCTAAACCATTTTTTATGACCTAAATCTAAGCCATTGAACTTGAAACAACTAGTTAAATGCACATGTTTGGTAAAAGGGTACGTAGCTAATGGTTTAGTGAAGTTGTTGAAGAAGTTGTTGAAATTGGTAGATATATTATTTATGCTTAATATATGTTAATAAGCTAATAGGATATTAAACCTAAATGTTATGATATCTTATGGAAATTTATGAATAGAAAAGCGAAAGTTTTGAAAAGCCTGAATGAGTAGCTGTTGAAAATGTCATATTTCAAAAGAACTAATTAAAGTAAAATCTTATTTTTATTTTTATTTAAAACTATATATAAAATATCAAAAAAAATAAACTTTGGAAAGCTGATTCAACTTTGTGCTAAACATAGCCAAAATCTTCTATTTTACCCTATTATATTACAAAAATAGCATAAAAATAACCTTATCATTTCAGGTGCTTGATATAATAGCATTCCTTTATATCAGATGATAGCTTAGCCGTTTTATAAAAATAGTGGTATAATTTCCATCTACGCTTCCTCCCTTAATGTCATGAAAATAATGCTAATTCTTAAAACTGACAAATAAATGAATAAATAGTATTCCACAAAAAAAAATGAATAAATAGTATCAAAAGAGAAAAGAAAATCAACTAACGCTTTGAGGAAGAAATAGTAAAATAGTCTTTCTAATCTAAGAACATAGTTAATAATCAACTTAAAAAAGGAATTTAAAATAATTAAAATTTATGCATTTTTAGAAAACCCAATTTTTAAAACATAAAATTCCTTAATTAAGAGCATTTGGACATTCTCTGAAAAATTCTCTAAAATAGAGAATTATACGTCATATATTCTAAATATTTTTTTGATCCAATTCCATCAACTTTCCTATTGTGAAGTTTACCGGTACAAAATATATAGTTTTTCAAAAATTTAAGGAATGATTTTCATTTTTTTCTTCTGAATCTCTATTTTGGATAATGCAATAGGAAGCTGTTTGGAAAAAAAAAAACAATCTTAATATTCTTAAAAAAATCGAGATGAGAAATCTGTTGCACTTGCTTGAATTTGAAAGTGGATTAAAAATAAAAACTCATCATCAACCAAGTACGTGTTTCGTTGGTAAAGGGATGTTACGTTGCTATCAAAATGTTATGTTTGTAATTAAGTTTTCACTAATAAATAAAAATAAAAGGGTTGTGTTAGTACGTTGGTTCAGAAGACATTTGCTGATTCTAGTGAGTAGTGGTATATGTGGCCGAAATTGAACCACTCTATGATTAAAAGAAAAACGTCATTAGCTTAATTCATTTCAAACATGTGGTTGTTGATAAATTAATTACTGTGCAATGTAATTGACATGTCTTGTTGAGATAACACTTTTAATTTGGGTTAGCTTTAAGCATGGATAGATGTAGCTTTTGTTGATATCGTTTTCTTCGCATTGATTTGGTTTGTCCTCTACTAGCTTGTACGTACATAACCCTGGCCTTCCATCTGCAGTTTTTATTTACATTTCTATCTGTAAAGTGGGCGGGCAATTAAACTCTTGCACTATAGCTACTACTAAAATGCTTTTAATACATATTGGCGGGATCGGATTATCAATTACTTTCCTGGAAATTCAATTCATTTTACGTGTTCATATATATATATATATATATATATAGGTGGTCAGTGATAGCGAGTCAACTTCCAGGTAGAACAGACAATGAAATCAAGAACTACTGGAATTCTCATTTGAGTAGGAAAATCCTCTGCTTCCGAAAGCATACTATGATCAATCACACGAGAATCGACGCAAACAGGCCAACTGTGGCCACCGCGAACAAAGTTGACCAGCCTCTTGCTGGACGACGAGGCCGTGGCAGGACAAGTCGGGCTGCCATGAAGAAAAACAAAGGACCCTACACCCCTCTCATCCACAACAAGTCTAGTAGTACACAGAAGAACATAAATGCAATAAAGTTTCCACCAAAGACAATTACTACAACCACATTGGATCTGGAGAAGGAACCCACTGATTGGAACCATGTGGCTCACAGTGATTCGGTGCCGTCCGATCAAAGCGGAGGGTATCAAGAAGGTCTGCAGCCTGCTGCACAGCAGGGCCACTACTGCAGTCCTGAACATGAGATGTTGTGGGTTGATGAGATGATGATGAAGGACCCACATGATGATCAGTGGTTCTCAACATCCTCTAATTCCTTTGGTGACCAGCAGCTGTTGATGGTGGATGATGATCATCAACATGACTATGATCAGCTGTGGATGAGCATGTGCGGGACCACGGGAGGAGAGGAGCAGGAGATCCTGTCATGGTTGTGGGAAAGTGATGATGACAGCATTGAAGAAGCACAGCAGCCTGGTAAGGCTGAGTTGGACTCTCAGAAGCAGGAAGCCATGGTGGCTTGGCTTCTTTCTTGAAATATATATATATATATATATATATATATATATATATATATATATATATATATATATATATATATATATAGTGTATGGATCATTTGTACATAGCCCTTAAAGTGTACCTTGTTCACAATTATTATTCGGTGAAATGTGATATATTATTCGGTGAAATTTGAAGCATTATTCGGTGAAATGTGAAACATTCTACCGAATACTGTAATCTTTTCTTTTTCCGTTCAGTTCAGATGAAAACGTTCTAATTTCACTGAATAATTTGTAACATAACAGTATTCGGTAGAATGTTTCACATTTCACCGAATAATGCTTCAAATTTCACCGAATAATATTTGTGAACAAGGTACACTTTAGGGGTTATATATATATATATATATATATATATATATATATATATATGCTTTCCCTATTCGTCCTTCATATATGTTATCATAATGTCTTTCATTTTACATGTCAATTACCATAAATTGCAAATGAAATCTGTTAAAACTGGGGATTATTAGTTGTGGGTTGGTAACAATGTTTCACTATAAATATGTATGTTCTCTAACGTTGGCCTATAATTAAGGAGAAAATCTAGGAAGTAATGTCAGTCCTTTACTCCTCTCTCTCTATATATATCCAAAAAAATAATAAAAAAATTAAATACCTAAACTAAGTTTCAATAAAAATCTATCTATATATTACTTAAAACCAAAACACCTACGCCACGTGTCGTTCCCTCGCGCAAAGTTATTTTTAGCAACCTTTATATTGAATATATTTTGAAATATTATTTTTGGCAATATATATTTGATATAATCTATTTTCATTTTCATTTATATAAATATATTTATATATATATATATATATTCATTCATATATCCTATTTTTATCTATTATTAATTACACACTATCATTTCATACTACATTTTTTAACCATCTATCTATATATCAATATTAATTAAAACCAAAGCACCTACGCCACATGTCACACCCTCGCGCAAAGTTATTTTTGACAACATTTATATTGAATATATTTAGAAATAACTTTTTTAAACAATCTATATCTATATATTAATTAAAACCAAAGCACCTACGCCACGTGTCACACCCTCGCGCAAAGTTATTTTTGACAACATTTATACTGAATATATTTAGAAATAACTTTTTTTAAACATCTATCTATATATTAATTAAAACCAAAGCACTTACGCCACGTGTCACACCCTCGCGCAAAATTATTTTTGGCAACATTTATATTGAATATATTTAGAAATAACTTTTTTTAAACAATCTATATATTAATTAAAACCAAAGCACCTACGACACGTGTCACACCCTCGCACAAAGTTATTTTTGGCAACATTTATATTGAATATATTTAGAAATAACTTTTTTTAAACAATGGGATTAATTCAAAACTTTTTTTAATAAAGTTAATATTAACTATATAATATTATTTCATTCTAAATTGAAAAATATTTTTGTTTTTTTTTTTTATCATAGCCTTAATCTATATAATTACTTAATTCAGAAGACCTTTCGCTTACGTGGCATCATCCCCGCGTTTCACTCCTTTTCGACCAATCTTTTTTTTTCTTTTTAAATTTTTTTCCCAATTAACCAATCAAAATACTTTTTTTTTTTCTGATTTATTTCCATTTTCCAATCAAAATACCTATTTGCACGCTCACACCTAGATATATGTCTGTTTCGTTGCTTCTTGGAACTCATTTCCGTTGGTTTATTTCATCATTTGGATTTTGGTTGTTATCATTTGATTAACAATCTTGATTTAGAGAATAACACTGGATGTTTTTTTTTATCTTGAATCATTGTATCACATTTCAGATACAATTCAGTTGAATTGGTGAGCAATTGACAACATCAATTAAAATCTGACCTTCAAAATTCAATCTCTGTAACTTGCTTTATAAAAGTTTAGAAAACATTACCTTACATTTCTTTATTAATTTTGGTTAATTTTTGAATATTTTTATATTGTTATTTGGTTTTTCCTTTTAAAAAATATTTTATATTTATTTTATTTTTGTCTCGCAAACGCGCCATGGCGCGGGAATTTCACTAGTATATTACTTAAAACCAAAGCACCTACGCCACGTGTCGTTCCCTCGCGCAAAGTTATTTTTGTAAACCTTTATATTGAATATATTTTGAAATATTATTTTTGGCAATATATATTTGATATAATCTATTTTCATTTTCATTTATATAAATATATTTATAGATATATATATATATATTCATTCATATATCCTATCGTTATCTATTATTAATTACACACTATCATTTCATACTACATTTTTTAACCAATGGGATTAATTCAAAACTTTTTTTAAAATAAAGGTAATACTAATATTAACTACACAATATTGTTCCATTTTATATTAATTACACAATATCATTTCATACTATATTTTTTAAAACAATGGGATTAATTCAAAACTTTTTTTAATAAATTTAATATTGACTATACAATATTATTTCAGCCTATATTAATTATATAATATCATTTCAAGCTATTTTCTTTAAAAAATGGGACGAATTTAACATATATATATATATATATATATATATATATATATATATATATATATATATATATATATATATATATATATATATATATATATAGTACATTCCAAATATATGATTTTTTGGAGCAATCAATCTATATATATAATGAAAACTAATTTTGTTTTTATAATAACCTTAATTTTTGGAATTTCACCCAATGAACCTAATCTATATAAAATACATGATAAAATTTTTAAACATTTTTTTAACCAATGGGATTTATTTATTCTAACTATTAAATGATAAATATTTTTGCTTAGATGTCATAATCACCTTAATTTTATGATTTTCTCCCTATCAACTGAACCTATACAAAAATCCAACTATTAAAATTTGGACAGGTTTCTTTAATTAATCTATCTATATCTAACTAATAAACCGTAAGCATTTTTTTTTTATCAGGTGTTAGAACTTATAAGTAGCTTTATTTTACGATTTCCACTCAACCAACCTATTCTTCTTAAATCTTAAACTCATGTAATTTTTACACATTTTTCATAAATATTAATTTTTTACTTAATTTATCAAATCTATTTTTTCCTATTTTATGATAACGTATGGTAATAATTTATTCCATTTTATAATAGTAATTTTTTATACTTACAAAATATTATTTTTATTTTTTTTTAAAAAAAAGAAAAATACGCGCCGTGGCGCGGGGACTGTACTAGTCTATAACTTAATACGGTACTAATTATTTAATTTGCCTAGCTAAGAAACTTAGGGCTCGTTTGGTTAAACGTGGGAAATAGACTTCCTGGGAAGTAACTTCCCAGGATATGTAATTCCCATGAATTCTATTTCATGGGAAATGTAAAAAAGTGTTTGGTTGGAAATAATTTCCCATGAATTCAATTCCTATGTTTTGTTTGGTTAAACATGGAATTTTCATAGTAATTGGAGATTTTTTTAATAAAAAATAAAATTTATAGGAGATTTGGAATAAGTGAATGGAGGAAGTAGATCTTACCTACCCCTCTCATGGTAAGCTAACTTCCCCCATTTCATAGGAATTGAGATTCCCATGAATTGAAATTCCTATGTTTTTCCATTTTCAAAAATCATATCAAACACACGTATTGAGGATTACTTCCTAGAATTTTGGACTTCCCGTGAAGTAGGAAGCTAACCAAACGATCCCTTAAAACAACATTTAAAATTGATTGGAGAGAGTAAGTAGTAAATAGTTACATGGTAACAAACATTTGTTATTTATGTGATAGGGATAGGTCATTTCTTATCAAAGGATTTTATTCTTTTTACTTTCCATATATACCGAAAAATAGAATGATACGGAGTAGTTTTTTTTTCCAAGTTTTAATTGTCTTTTCGAGGGTTGAAAATATTGAATGTTAATTTCTTTGTTAGGATAAAAAAGGATGTATGATTGGATATAATAATATGATTATTGCAATCAGAAAATGGTTTATTGTTTTCTTGAGTTTCGCGGGAGACAAAGTTTATCAGCTTAGATTTCAATCGGATAAAAAATGGGACATGGAAGAGTACTAACGATTGATTGAATGTTAGTTTATTTTGGGAGACAAGACGGATTGAAGGTTAGTTGAAGTCCTTCGTCAATGGCAGTTGAATGGACTTTTTACCTTCTCTATAATTGTTCCTACCTTTTTATAAGGGGCCATAACAATGTTCCTATTATTAGCCCTTCTGCTTGCTCCACTCTTGTAAAAGTTAATTACAGTATTTTTAGTATAAATTTAGGGCTGGTTTGGTTACCTCTTTACTTCCCGGGAAATTCAAAATCCCATGAAGTAAAAGTCAATATATGTGTTTGGTATGTTTTTTTTTAAAATGGAAAAACCCCCAGGAATTTCAATTCCTAAGAATTTCAATATCTCATGAAAAGGTGGAGTTTAACTTACCATGAAGGGGATAGGTAAGATCTACTTCCCCCATTCACTTTTTCCAAATCTCCTATAAAATTTATATTTTTATAAACAAAATCTCCAGTTTGCCCATATAGATTTTTATTTTAAACAAAAAGCAAAAGGTTATAAGAGTAATTTTAAATAAATTAGTATGAAAATTCCATGTTTAACCAAACAAAACATAGGAATTAAATTTATGGGAAATTATTTCCAAGAAAACATATTTTCACATTTTCCATGAAGTAGAAATCATGGAAATTACATATCCTTGGAAGTTACTTCCTGGGAAGTCCACTTCCCACGTTTAACCAAACGAGGTCTTATATCAAAAAAATTGAAAATAATATTTTTAAATTATATATATTTTTATAAATTTTTAGTATGAAACTTTATATTTTAGAAAATTAGAAAAATTCTTTTCCAAAATAATTAATGTTTAATCATCTATCTTTTTCGGATTTGCTATTCACGTGGTGAATTTATCACCAGATGTGTAACACCCCCATGCCACATTGGATATCATGAGGATGTTGGGGGTGATTTATAAGTGATTCAAGCCCTACCTATGTCACAAGAGCTCTTCCTTTTCGGGCTCCAAGTGAGAACAATGGACATGAGAGGGTTGGGTAGCATGGGCTGGCGCCTCTTAAAACCCCAGGCCTTATAACATAGCCTTCTCAAGTCCGTTGTCCTCACTTGGAGCATGAAAAGATGATCCCTGTTTGCAACGGAAGTGGATACGACTTGACGTTGAGCTCCACGAATCCTCATGATCTACATATTCGGAGGCCAACTAAGCTAAGATTCGGGGAATAAGAAAGTGAAATAGAACTAGAAAAAAAATACACGAGTGTCATGAAAAGAAAAAGGTTAGCAGCATTAAGCACACACGAGCGTCTAATTGGAGATCGGAATCAAACCCTTTTTAGTAAATACTTCACAATCGCGTTCTTTAAATTTTTGGTAACGGAAAAGTTTCAAATCCACATAAGAAGTTGGAAAGGGAGTTTATAAAACCTATGGAGTAGTAAAATATTATTATTATTATTATTATTATTATTATTATTATTATTATTATTATTATTATTATTATTATTATTATTTCAAAATCTCAAAACATTGAAACCTATTATATAATGTTTTGTTTGAATATAAAAATCATTTTGAAAGACCTGAAAACTATTTGTGAAGAAAATCACGACATCAAAAAACCATTTTAGAACATAATTCGGACATGGAAACCATTGTAGAAAAACCCTTAGCTCTGGTACCAAAAACATTTATAAGACCCGAACTCTTAAGAGGCGCCAAGCCATGCCACCTAACCCTCCCAGGTCTGTTGTCCTCACTTGGAGCCTAAAAAGGAAGAGCTCTTGTGACATGGGTAGGACTTGAATTACTTATAAATCACTCTCAACATCCTTATGATATTCGATGTGGGACGGAGGTGTTGCAATCTCCCCCACTTAAAGTACTGACGACTTCGTCAGACCTAAGGGACTGCCCTTTGGGAGGATTGTACCCAAGCATACTGTCGGTGCACCTCCGATATTGGAACCTGGCTCTGATACCATCTGTAAGACCCGAGGTCTTAAGAGTCACCAACCCATGCCACATAGCCTTCTAAGGTCCATTGTACTCACTTGGAGCCTGAAAAGGAAGAGCTCTTCTTCCTCTTCCCTAATATTATTGGATATGTGGGGCTTGTCTTTGTTAATCCACTAATGATCCCTCCTTGTAAATGGGAGTGGATCCGGCTTGACGTTGAGCTCCATGAGTCCTCATGATCTACATATTCGGAGGCCAACTAATCTAAGATGCGGGGAATAAGAAATAAACTAGAACTATAAAAGAAATACACAAGTGTCGTGGAAAGAAAAAGGTTAGCATTAAGCACACGAGCGTTTAATTAGAGATCGGAATCAAACCCTTTTTAGTAAATAACTTCTTCACAATCGTTCTTTAAATTTTTGGTAACGGAAAAGTTTCAAATCCGCATAAGAAGTTGGAAAGGGAGTCTATAAAACCTATGGAGTAGTAAATTATTATTATTATTATTATTATTATTATTATTATTATTATTATTATTATTATTATTATTATTATTATTATCATCATTGCATAAATATAGATTACAAATAATTAGTGGGTAGCCGAGATTATTATTATTATTATTATTATTATTATTCAAAATCTCAAAACATTGAAACTTATATGAATGTTTGGTTTGAATATAAAAATCACTTTGAAAGACCTTAAAACCATTTGTGAAGAAAATCACGGCATGAAAACCCATTTTAGAACATAATTCAGACATGGAAACCATTGTAGAAAAACTTGGCTCTTATACCATTTATAAGACTCGGGGTCTTAAGAGGCGCCAACCTATGTCACCTAACCCTCTCATGTCCGTTGTTCTCACTTGGAGCCTGAAAAGGAAGAGCTCTTGTGACATGAGTAGGGCGTGAATTACTTATAAATCACTCCCAACATCCTTATGATATCCGATGTGGGACGGGGGTGTTACATAGGTGGCATGGGCTAGCACCTCTTAAGATCCCGGGTCTTATAAGATGCAATGTCAACCTTCACAACAGCGGACTCCTGATGCGCAATTGAAAAATCAGGAACAGCGACCCCAAACATCGGATGTGCGGTTTATCGCAAATCATGGACTACAAATTCATAGATGGGACTTGACATTCATGCGCGACAAAATGGGTCAATGTTGCAGGCACGCCCGGGAATCTCGCTGGGAAGCCGCACCACTGATTCATGGACGCGGACTAAAGATGAGTGCTTTCCAAATCCTGTAGCACGCGTGCCAACCTCCTCGCCAATAAAACCAACACTTCGCCTTCACCTTATCCATTTTGGCACCGCCTCTCTTAACTAGCCTCCATTTCCTACCACCTTTCCTTTCGCTTCACTTCACACTTCTCCTTTAACTTTGCACTTCACACTTACGGTATGATTTCTCTTCCCTTCATGCTTATTGTTCATTCTTGTTTTGTATCTTTGCTTTTAAAAATTGTATCTTTGTGGCTGATAAATATTATGGTGTTGTATCTTTGGTGTTGTATCTTTGTGGCTTATTGTTCATTCTTGTTTGTATCTTTGGTTCAACCTTCAAAACTTTATAGCTTATATATGTTGTGGAGTTGTAGTTGATCATTTTGTTGAAAGATCAAATCGTATCTTCACATTTATGCAGGTTATTCATTTTTTTGTATAGTGTGACTTACACTAATTGAGTTTGCATTTAGTTAATAAAAAAATTAATGTCATAAAAAATGAAGAAGGTCATGAGTTTGTTTTGAGGGGATCGATCGTCGCAAGATAAGAACGAGCATCAGAGAGCTCAAGGGGTAAGTTCATTTTTTTTATACGTTTTATGATAATGATAATGTTTAGTGGAAAACGGGAAAAGTTGCATGAAATATAAGAAATTGAAATTAAAGATGATGAAAATTCAATGTTTAGGGAAAACATAATTACGTCATGTTTGAATGAGTTAGATAGATATGAAAAAAGTATTGTTGAAGTATGTAAGCGAAATTATATTGGAAAAAATAATTTGTGTTTATTAATATCATTGGTGAATTAGTCTTATTAGATGGGAAAATAAAGTTGACATATTCTAGATGTTTATAAAATCCTTTTAAGATATTCACCCTAAACTCTAAAGATAAGAAAATGGTAATTTCATGTTAGTTGAAAGATTTTTTTTAGAAAATTTATGTTGAAAATAAGCAACTGAAAATAGGTAATCGAAATTCGTTATGTTACGAGTTAGATAAAATTGTTGAACATAGGTAACTGAAATTGCGGTTTTAATGAGTTATAGATAGGAATTTTTTTAAAGAATATAAGCGACACTATATTTGAAAAAATGATTTGTGTTTATCGCTCTCATTAGTGAATCATATATATCCATCTGAAAAATTGGTAAAATTCAGGATATTTTTAACGAAAAAAATGGTAACATGGAAAAGAAAATCTTATATTATATTTAGATGAGTTACCTATCTAAAAATTGTTTATTTGTTATATGATGTGATAGCAAATTGCTATGAAATTGGAGCGACGACGACCCACATCTTCGGTCCGTCGACGCGAATATGCAGGGGCTGACGAGGAGCAAGCGGAGGCTCCCAATATCGACGTATTGTACCCGCTTGGGCGAGTACACCGGTTATACGAGATAGGACACGGTCGCCTGGGATGAGTTGACCTATATTGAGACGTTCCTCGTTGGAGTGTACATCATCGTCTCCTATCTCGAGTCGGACTCTAGGGCTCGACAATATTCGTTTGGACGACGTAGGTGGGTCAGATGCATCCGATGATGAGGTACAGACCAATACAAAGAGATTTGAGGATGCCACAAATGATGGTGAGAATCAGGAAGCATTCGGTCCTGAAGCTTATGACTACCACAACATGGCTAGGGATGCAGCTTCTGAATATGAGCATTTGTATGAGCAACAAGAGCATCCATATCAGTTTGTACAACCACAACACTTCGTCCAACATGACCCAGCACAGTAAGGGGCAGACCCCCTAGTTACCAATGACGACCGACCACTAGAGAATGAGCCGTTGATGTGGTATAGGACGCACAGATGCAGACTTCTTTGGATGGGTCAGGTACGTAGTTATATATATTTTCTTGCAAAATCTCTTACTTACATTAAATATTTCACTATGACCTAACCAATTAAGTGTTTTGTCCCTTGTAGGCGGACAAGGAACTTCGTTGCATTTGACGCGACACCCACATTGAATTCATCAAAAACATGCATCATGTTAATGCCCCTATGAATTGGTTCGGGTTCGTGATGTGCGCCTCTTTCACCATGTTTCATGCTCACATTTATTCCATTTCTTATGCATATTTTATACTTTTGGGTTGGAAAAGTAGTGAATTTGTGTAGTGTATGGTTATTTGCAATATATAGAGGTCTACACAAGTTTTAGTTTAATTTCGCAGGATTTGGAACGTTTTAGAGCAAAGACAAGACACTAGAAGAGCACTCGACCTCGAGCATAACACTCGACATCGATCAAAACACTCGACGTCAAGTAGAGCCATCGACCTCGACAGGAATACACGATGTCGACTGAATGAAAATGTAATACCAAAAACTAAGGCATGAGAAGAGCAATGTTGACCGTACTGAAACTAACCATGTCGACCAATACTAAGCACTCGACGTCGACTGGTCCACTCGATATCGACTAGAGCAACAGACGCGTTGGAGACGCGTAATGAGCCGTATCTTTGAGAGATTACTTAGCCACGTCATTAATCTATCATCTTCCAAGATTCTTTTATCCTTATGGGTATATTCCAACTTACCCTAGGGAATATTACCTTTAGATAGATTTATAATTAGATAGAATTTTATATTACCAATCTTAGTAGAATTAGGATTCCTATCCTTGGCTAGCAAGGAATGTGAGGCTATAAATAAAGCCCTAGGCGCTAGTTTTAGGAATCTTATCTAACAATTCCATCCTTGAGCAATCAAGTGCCCACAAAGAAAGAGAGAGAGCCGAGTAGGAGAGAGAGAAAGTGGAATTTGGTTGTAAACTTTTGAAAGGTTTAGTATTTATGCAAATGTTTTTTATTTTATGAAGATGTTTTCTCCAATCATGCGTGAGTAGTCGTCCTACTTCTAGGGTCGGGGTGAGCCCGGAAATAGCCATATAAGTATGCTTAAATGCCTAATTTGGTTATGTGTTTTCATCTTCTATCCTGCGCTTAATCCTTTATGAGAATTTAGGATAATTCCTTATTTACCTTATATGAAGCGAAAGTGGATTATTTGTGAATTTGGATAGTAATTAGGATTTGTTTACGAAAGTTCACTAAACCCTAATTATGAAAAGGATAGAAACAATTAGGTATTTATGAAAAAGCCTCTATATTCCTATTTGGTGATTAATGAAAATTGTCATAAGATGATAAAAACATAAACTTTTATGTGATTTAAGTGTTTATGCATGCATGGTTATTGTTGTGGTGAATCCCCACCTTGGAATATTTTAGTTTATATATTCAAAAACCAACAAAAATATTTGCCTTTATTTTATTTCTTTTATTTTTGTTTTCTTTTATTTTACCGTTACGAATCTGCAATCGCAATCGATATCGACTCAGCCAGTCGAGATTGACCACTTCTACACTAAAGAAATCGAGTTGACGGTATTCTATGTCGATAGGAGAGATTTGACCCAGTCGATATCGACCTCTTTAGTTGACGTCGACTGCTCTGTTTATTGTGCATGCTTTTGCAGATCGAGAGAAGACATACTAGGAATCGATAGCCCCTGTCGATATCGACCACTCCAGTCGATATCGAGGCTTCTGGTCGACTCACACAGGAACTTCGCAAGGCTATTCAGGAACAGTTGACTCGCCTCCTCGATGATCGATCCTGATTCCATACTAGTACATCGAGAGGGAGTCTTGTAATTTATTTGATAGGAAAAGGTTATGAGCTTTGGTTTGCTTTTATTTACATATTTATTTTGATATACAATTCCCCTCCTAACAATTCGCACGAATGAGTGGCCTGACAGATTTGGAGGACATCGAGTTCGGTAAAATGGATAATTTTTTTATCCAAGCATTTCTCTATCGATGTCACTCTAAGACGAACACGTTCCATTTTCCCTGGGGTGAGATGATGATCACCCTCCACGACGTCGCCATCATTCTAGGGTTGGGGATTGATGGAGTCGCCCCTCGTACACATGGGAACAACGAGCTACGTTAGGCTTTCCTTAACGACGGGTTTGCCATATGTAATGGCCCGGATATAAATACCCGGGTTACGTTTCGAAGGTCGGATACCTTCGTTCGGATCTTGCAATTCAGGTACGGGTCAGTCCGGTTCTTCGCTTTCGCCCAGGAGGATCCCTCGCCATAGAAGCACGGAGCAGCAAAAGGGCGGGTACCTAACATTATCCACGAAGTCAGGCCCAGAGACGCCTGCGGGCCCTAAAGACCGCGCTGAGGCCATATAATATGCCTATTCCTAGAATAAAGGATGGTCTAATGCGGTACATAATTTAAATCACACTAGCATGCTCCTAGTTGAAATAATGTGCAGAAAAACTGTAAAGGCGCCCAAAGAATGCCAAGTGGCATGTCCCCATATCTCTGTATTTCCCGTACCCACTCCGAGGTAGGGCGCTCGAACTCAGCCGAACCGTAATAGATATATTCCCGTACCCACTCCGAGGTAGGGCGCTCGGTCTATGCCAAACCGTAACAGATATATTCCCGTACCCACTCCGAGGTAGGGCGCTCGGTCTATACCGAACCATATCAGAGATATATATGTATATATAGATCATACTCATCGACTCGATTGGGGACCAAAACGGTATCAAACCCGAATGCCCCCATGACCCTAGCAAAGACTCTAAGACTCACAGATAACGGCCGTTCTGTTTCGCAATCACATAAAGTGTTCAAATGCTCATTCAAAAGTGCAAGTCCTAAGCATGATACTACATGGCATGCTTTTGTGCATATGCAACACCTACATACTATATGACACATCAGGCAGGAGGTCCGAGTTACTGAGTAAGCTCCCGTAGGAAACTTACCTGGAGGCGCGCAGGATCCAAGGAATAATCAGCAGTAGCAAGCAATCTAATCATGTCACAAATCACCTAGCATATATAATAAGATGTGCATAAGTCTACGTCTAAGTCACACAAGACGCTCATAACTATCGCACGTAACTTCACATAACCATAGAATATCGTATCTTAACATTTCATCCTTATCATCTCAACTCATCTCATCATCTTCCTTATTCATTTCCATCAATCAACTCATATCATCTTAATTCTTCCATTTTATCTTAACTGTCCTATTTCACCATATCTCATCTTATATATCATCATATAACATCTTCTATATCATCTCAACACATGTCATCACATAATATCATGTAATATCTCATCATGCTTCATAATTCAATTCAAGATTCTAACAAGTCAAATCATGCTTCAATTCACATAAATCCATATCATAACATAGCTTCACATATCTCATTTTAGATTATTCCATCTTATCTCATTATGTTCATTTCATATTCATCTCATCTCAACATATAATATCTCATAATCTCAAAACACTTGATCATTTCAACTCATCATTGTATCTTATACCCATCATTTAGAATCATGCACCATTATTATAATATATAAGTCATATTCATACTCTAAGGTATATTCATACTCACATCATCACATCATATAACATAACATAACAATATCAACATATCATAATTTATATAGACACAAGGTAGACAAGTAAGTCAATTCCCAAGTTTTCCCAAACCCTTAAGTCTCAAAATAAGTCAACGCAATAAACAAAGAATTCATTTAAATCTTACTTAACCAAATCTCGACATGAAGCGTTTGAATCCTTAAACCAATTTCCCAAAATTATATTATTAAAATAATCCCGGCATAACGGTTTTAAAACACACATCCTTTTGAGGAACATTTTCAAAATACAAGTTTAAGGCTCAATCTGTATTCAAAACATTTTCTCAAGTCATCCGAAAATCCATTTATAAACATTGCTCTTTAATCAACTTATTTTATTATTTTATCCAAATAAATTCGACAAGGTTAGTTTATCTCCAAAAATCCTCTTATAACTTTTATTAAATCCATGTCCATTTATCAAATCAATTTCTATCCTTAAAACCCTTTTTCAATTCTTTTCTTTTTAAAACCCAAGCTCTATAATATTATATCTTTAAACCTCACAAATTTTAAATGTCATAATTTTATAATACATATATAATCCAATTATTTAATAACTTAAAAGTCAAACCGAATTTACCCTTAATCCTTAATACACTTAACCAAAAGAAAATTAGGCCCAAACTAATTCAGAAGTAGGAAAGGCCCAATACCCCAAATTCAAATCAACCCACGAAGTAAGCCCAGCCCGGATATCCGAACCCATACCCCAAACCCGGATCCATGACAACTGAAATTCGGAATGAGGAAAAGAAAAGAAGAATAGAGGATGGGTGGGCCCCAGGCGCTGAGGTGGTGAGGCGATGGACCCCACGAGTGGTCTTCTTCCTTCAGAACATTGCCGCCTAGTTCTGCTCGGATTTCGCCAGAGCTCGAGCGCTCTCTCCCTCGCTCCCGTTCTCCTCGCCCTCTCCATTCCCTGTCCGCTCGTCGCTTTGGTATCGCTCTCGCACACTACTCCCTCGTCCTCGCTCGAGCTCTCTCTCTCTCTCTCTCCCTCCTTCGCCCCGCTCTCGCTCGCCGGAGCCCCCGAACTCGCCGCTGCACTCGCTCTCCCTGACCATTTAAACACAAAGGAATCGGAAATCGAATCATGGAAGGGAGGGAAGGTCGGAAACTCACCGAAGGTTCGATCGATGTTCGCCGGAGATTTGTCGGAAATGTCGATGGGCTTGTCGGTGCCTGAGATGGAGCTTGCTTGGCCGAACGAAATAGAGGAAAATAGGGGAAGGGAAGGAAGAGGAGCTCGGCGGCGGTGCCCCTGGTGGGTCCACAGAGCTCGACTCATCCTCGTCTACGCCGGAGGAGATGATGGTCGATGTTGTTGCTGCTGCGCTCAGATGGTGCTCAAGGGTGCTCGGACTAGTGCTTGGGTAAGCGCTTGGGTGCGGCCGGGAACTTAGCTTGGTGCTGCGGGACGCTCCGAGAGGTAATAAATGTTGGCGTCAAGGTTGATTCATGGTGGTGTTTCGGAGGTGGGCACAGGGAACAAGGAGGAAGATTTGGGGAATGAATGAGAGAGAGATGGAAAGTGTTGGTATGGAGTTTGTTTTAGGACAAAAATGAAGGGGAGGGGGTATTGAGAGGAAATGGGTGATGGGTACTTGAATCCAAACGGGATAAGGGGAATTAGATTCTGAAATTTGGGCATGAGTGGGGTTTTGATTCCAATTAAAAGAAGACAAAGGGGAAGCCTGCCAGGGCTCTGAATCAACTGAAAGAGGGAGAGATGGAGGAGAGGTGCTTAGCCAGAATTGGAAATGGCGTGTTGGAGAGGAGTTGCTCATTGCAGCAGCTGGTCCTAGGGAGGGGAAGGTAGAAAACAAAATGGAGGGGAAAAGCAAGGTGGTCCCCTGTAAAATAATACCCGGAAAATAAATCTCGAACCCGCTCACTCGAACCAATCCCGACTCATTCAAATTGTAAATCGAAATCTCAATTTCAAAATAAACAATGAAATCAAATTTATATTTCAAAATCTCCCGAATCTAAAATCTAATCAAATACACTTAATTATTTTAATAAATAAAACTTTCGGCCTTTACATCATCCACCTCTAAAAACAAGTCTCGTCCTCGAGACTAAAATTCTTTTTGAAACCAATCAAGCTTTTCTCAAAACACAGAACCAAATAAAATCATGCAAGAGCCCAAGTTGATTCTATCCTATATCAGTCAACCAAATTTTCAAACTCAAGAGGTGGAATCATCCACCTCTAAGGCTAATCCCATATTCTCTCCCTAGGTTCATCTTTCAAAGATCAGTCTCAACTATCAATCACAAGGTATCATCGAGATCAACGACAATCATCTCAAAACAAGTCTCAGGATTCCATGTATCAAAATAATCAAGCCAAGCTATCTGGTTTCATCACGCTAACAAGAATATCAAGGGTGGTATCACACGAGTATCATACAATCAAGTCACCACTCATCAAGAGGCTCATCGCCAATCACATCATATCAACATATATTTGGTACATCTCTATCCATCATATAAGCACAACGGCACAAAGATAGACATCAAAGCACACATCTCAGAACAAGGTACCAAGGTATACCCATCACTAGGTCAAGAGGTCAAAGTAATATCTACGCTAGGCTCCACATGAGACGTGAGTAGCTCATCTAAAACATCTCCACAACTAGCTCGAATACTCTCCTCATGACACTCTACCAAGGAATGATCGGCCTCGACATGGAGGTCAGAACAATCAAGAATGTGGCTAGGATCAGAAGCATATCGACAAAGCTGAGACAAGAAGGACATCGCGCACCAGGTAAGAACAGGGATAAAGCTAAGCGGTAAGCTATCTCTCGAGAGTCTCAAAAGGATCAACAAACCTAAGGCTCAGTTCACCTAGGATGTCAAAACGTCGGGCCCCTCAGGAGGTGATACTCTCAGCCATACATGTGCTCCCCCATCAAAGAGAATCTCGATCCTTGTTAATGCCTCAGAACTCGTGAACATGCTGCCGGAATCTCGGAGCGAACCGTCCATCTCTGTCGGGAACTATCCCCTCAGGAACTCCATAGAGCCTCGAAAACCGTCGAATGAATTCCTCATCTAGCCTTAAAACATGCTAAGTCCCCTGAGTAGCGGTGAAGTGCGCCTCTTGCATAATTCTCTGCCTCAAGTCCTTGGACCGGTGGGTTATGGGCCCACCAAGCTTCCGCTGCGCTGCTCGAGTACTATCCAACTGATCGTCCTCTCCTCCAAGTCGTTGCTCATCAAAAGTAGCGCAAAAGATACTAAGCTGACAGAGATAGGGGAGAAATAAAAGCGGACAACTCGAATTCCCTACGGAGCCAAACATAGACCAGAACTGACGACGGTGAGACTGAAAGACAAGATCCCAACTCGAGGATGACAATGGTGCCCTTATGGAATTCTATGAGGTTATAATTGCGGCAAGAAAATCACATATCGATCAATCATGAAGCATACTAGTCACATCAATACACACTAACATGTACCTATCTCGATGAACAATGACAACATATATATTGGTAATAAGGAACATGAGCGAGTTCTACACGGACGTACATATAAGACATTCTAGTCACCTATCATCTCAAGTAGTAGACAAGCTCAACATGTTTAAGAAACAAGGATGCATGATTTCAACAATAAACTTATGCGGCACAAAGCTATGCAAAACATAGGTATATCACATAAGAATTCAAATCACATAGTAGAATAACCCAAACCGGGTTTAAAACAAACTCGAGTCAATGCCCAAAGAAAGGAGAGAACCGGCTCCGGCCAAGAGCCCAGACCTGGTTTTCGTCGCGGCGAATTGGCCGCTCGCCACGGCAAAATCCAGTTGTTCATCTCTCGCGAGTGATGCCTCTCGTTACACACGACAAGCATCATTCTCTTCCTTTGTTCCTAGTCCTTGTTCGTCGCGACGACCATGGTTTCGTAGTGGCGGAACAAGCAACTGTGAGCTCGCTTTTGATTTAAACTCGATCCTTTCCTCCCCAACTAATCTCATCATTTCCGATATCCTTCCCCGATCTCAAACAACATTTAAAATAATAATCCCGAATAATAATACAACTAACAATTTGATAGCCCCCTTAAAACCACATTTGTAAATACCTCAAGATTTAATATAGGATATTCAAATAACAATTAATTACCCATGTCGGAGGCACACATAGACAAGTCACATCAATATAGAATCCGATACTAAGATGCTCAAACACGTCATAGCACTATAAAAGGAACACATAAGGGGGCACAAGAACTGTCACATCATAGGGCAACGAGGTCTACATGATATGATAAGTATGGCATGTAATCATACGATGAGCTATAATCGGGGAGCATGTCCTACATGATTCTAACCGGTCATGACATGGCATAAATACAACCAAAGATGATCAATGAGGAGCAAGTTTAACATCGGATCATATTTCATTTATATGTGCATTTCATCATGTCGTAGTATGTAACATGCAAGGTGGCACCCTATTACTAATTAACACAATACTCGCAATTATATGATCTCAACAAGATAAGCATAGATCCACGATACTTTCAGGGCAACATGGTAAGGTGTGAACATGGGCACGACCTTAACTATAATATGGGGCACGAAGTCGGATGAGGTACAAGCTACCAGAATACAATAAGCATCAAAAGAGCATCATATGGTAAGAACAATAATTTATGTGAGACACACATATTAGCACATCCTTAGTCATATTAAGCATGATAGAAGGTTGTTGAGGCATAGCATGAAAACTAGATTACCAACATCAAACATGCTCAGATAGTCATAAGATCATATAAAGAGGCATATCATGGCTATCCCAACCTATGACGAGTGTGCTAGACGATGATACAATTTGAGCATGGGATTATGCAAGTCACATTCCTAAGGGCTTAGATTCCAAATGATACTAATAGTGCATGACGAGTCCTAAATGGGTGAGAATAAGGTTCATCGAATAACTTCACATAATAAAATAGGGAGACATAGAGGATTAAGCAAGGCTACCATTATAACGAGCATCAATGCATATAAGGGGAATACGATTAAGTACAACATGTGAATCACGCGCACGTCATAATGTAGAACAAGATAATGCTCTTAGGGTGTCTTATTACAAGAGAACAATACGCTATATTCATATATATAACTATATTCATATACATAAAAGTAATCATGCGAGTATCTTACACTATCGTGGTGGGTGTGTTCATGCAACGGTCAGGATCTCCACACGTGTAAAGATACCGTCTCAAGCAAGGGTGTAATAAGGGACGTAACAGGTCATGGTCATATTGAGGTCCTCAGAGTATAAGATCAAACATGGCAAGATGATCATCTAAGGTGCTACTAGCCATTTAAGATGCAAGGGAACAACATGACATTATGAATGCAATACTCGCGTACGTAAAGGAGATAAGTAGGGTACATTTTCTCATGATGAGTTGCCATTTAGAAGAGATACATCCTATATGATACTAATAGCACATGAGGAATCTAAATACAAGGTGGTGTGTGAACATGTAGGGTGTCATACTATTCATTTTTAAAAGCATAAAAGAATGTCATGGGGCATGAAGGAACAATATCACGAGACAAGTAGATAGGCATGATACTAGTTGGAATCACATAAGGTATAATGAGTATCGAGTTGTAACATCAATCATATTTCAATGACACAAGGGACGAATGCCAACACTATCAGGGACCTATTTAAGGAAAAGGAGGTCATAAAACAAGTAAGGCATGAATTTACACAAGCCACAAGTCATGGGTCTTACAGAATACTAATGCCTCGAAGAAAGGCATAGATGTGCATCATATGACATATGTACATTAAACAACTTTGCACCAACATATGCAAGAGGTCAAGACGACAATAACACAATCATATGGAACAAGGAGAAAACATAGAAGGGGACAACACGAGCCTAAGATAGTGTGACTTCATATATGTACATGGATACAAGTCAATAAATATCGGTACATGGCATATATTTAGCACAGTAGTGTATCAAGTCATTCATATGGTCATGCATCAAGTCGTGCAACACGGTAAGTATCAAGTCATGTAAACACAGACAGGGCTACCATTATAACCAAATAGAGATTTCCAAGGGCAATATCGACTTATCCCCACAGACTCAAAAGGTCATTTCCCGTGGAATGCTTGTGTGACTCATCTCAAGAACATATAAGGGTACTCAAATTACTCCCAAAAGAAGATGGCAGAGTTCATATAGAATCTCATGACAAGGGGACACTAGCCGACGAGAATCAAGGGGAACGACTTCACAACAACTCATTCAACCGACTCGGAACTATTCGAAGTGTGATACTCTAGCACAATGACCATCTCGTGGCATGACCTATGGTGTCAAGTACCATACTTATCACACGCTCAAGTAGTCAATATTCCCGAACTTAATTCCCGACCAAGATTAGATTCCAATTCCATCTCCCGTGAAAGACATCGATACCCTAAAGAACAACTCGATTAGAATACCAATTGAGACATGGAAGAAGATAGAAGGGGAGGAAATCCGAAGGAATAGACATCCCTCAACCAATACTAACCCTTAACCAAACTTCGTCGAACCAGAGATAAAACGAAATGGAAGGACACCAACAAGTGAATCATGGAGGAGACTGCTCTATAAGAAAGAAGTTCCGACTATACCGAACGGAAAGGCTCACTAGCTTATCCCACTCACATAGAGATGCAACACTCATTCTAGATATATCAACAGATTTCTAGTTCTAGCATAATAGCACTCATCACAGAATCAGTCAGTGATAATTATAATGATCTCCTTCGAGGGAGATCGTTCTCACGCCCAATTAATACACAAAGCACATCAAACTATCTAATGCCGCTCTTCGAGGAGCGACTGACCGGAGGGGCAAAACCCTCACGATCTCTACCTAACTCGCCACTCCAACCACCTCGGTGCAGTTCCTTGGAGTCTTTCAACCCATCTGTAAAGAATAAGCTAATGTTTTGCCTAGCCTTTCCCAACTACATCCAATAGGGATGGCCTAGCGCCTTTTCTACCCACTCGATCCCTTTGGTTTGATCCATCATATTTAATAAGTCGAGTTCACATTTAGTCCATTTGAGTTAGTCATATTAAGTTCATTTTGCCCCTTTAAAACTCTTTCAAATCCTTTTAAAATTCGTGGGCGGTTTTCAAAACACACACCCGACCCTTGCGTACCCGAATTGCACAACCTCGCTCTGATACCAACTTTGCAACGACCCGGATATAAATACCCGAGTTACGTTTCGAAGGTCGGATACCTTTGTTCGGATCTTGCAATTCAGGTACGGGTCAGTCCGGTTCTTCGCTTTCGCCCAGAAGGATCCCTCGCCATAGAAGCACGGAGCAGCAAAAGGGCGGGTACCTAACACTATCCACGAAGTCAGGCCCAGAGACGCCTGCGGGCCCTAAAGACCGCGCTGAGGCCATATAATATGCCTATTCCTAGAATAAAGGATGGTCTAATGCGGTATATAATTTAAATCACACTAGCATGCTCCTAGTTGAAATAATGTGCAGAAAAACTGTAAAGGCGCCCAAAGAATGCCAAGTGGCATGTCCCCATATCTCTGTATTTCCCGTACCCACTCCGAGGTAGGGCGCTCGACCTCAGCTGAACCGTAATAGATATATTCCCGTACCAACTCCGAGGTAGGGCGCTCGGTCTATGCCGAACCGTAACAGATATATTCCCGTACCCACTCCGAGGTAGGGCGCTCGGTCTATGCCGAACAATATCAGAGATATAAATATAGATCATACTCATCGACTCGATTGGGGACCAAAACGGTATCAAACCCGAATGCCCCCATGACCCTAGCAAAGACTCTAAGACTCACAGATAACGGCCGTTCTGTTTCGCAATCACATAAAGTGTTCAAATGCTCATTCGAAAGTGCAAGTCCTAAGCATGATACTACATGGCATGCTTTTGTGCATATGTAACACCTACATACTATATGACACCTCAGGCAGGAGGTCCGAGTTACTGATCCCGTAGGAAACTTACCTGGAGGCGCGCAGGATCCAAGGAATAATCAGCAGTAGCAAGCAATCTAATCATGTCACAAATCAACTAGCATATATAATAAGATGTGCATAAGTCTACATCTAAGTCACACAAGGCGCCCATAACTATCGCACGTAACTTCACATAACCATAGAATATCGTATCTTAACATTTCATTCTTATCATCTCAACTCATCTCATCATCTTCCTTATTCATTTCCATCAATCAACTCATATCATCTTAATTCTTCCATTTTATCTTACCTGTCCTATTTCACCATATCTCATCTTATATATCATCATATAACATCTTCTATATCATCTCAACACATGTCATCACATAATATCATGTAATATCTCATCATGCTTCATAATTCAATTCAAGATTCTAACAAGTCAAATCATGCTTCAATTCACATAAATCCATATCATAACATAGCTTCACATATCTCATTTTAAATTATTCCATCTTATCTCATTATGTTCATTTCTTGTTCATCTCATCTCAACATATAATATCTCATAATCTCAAAACACTTGATCATTTCAACTCATCATTGTATCATATACCCATCATTTAGAATCATGCACCATTATTATAATATATAAGTCATATTCATACTCTAAGGTATATTCATACTCACATCATCACATCATATAACATAACATAACAATATCAACATATCATAATTTATATACACACAAGGTAGACAAGTAAGTCACTTCCCAAGTTTTCCCAAACCCTTAAGTCTCAAAATAAGTCAACGCAATAAACAAAGAATTCCTTTAAATCTTACTTAGCCAAATCCCGACATGAAGCGTTTGAATCCTTAAACCAATTTCCCAAAATTATATTATTAAAATAATCGCGGCATAACGGTTTTAAAACACACATCCTTTTGAGGAACATTTTCAAAATACAAGTTTAAGGCTCAATCTGTATTCAAAACATTTTCTCAAGTCATCCGAAAATCCATTTATAAACATTGCTCTTTAATCAACTTATTTTATTATTTTATCCAAATAAATCCGACAAGGTTAGTTTATCTCCAAAAATCCTCTTTTAACTTTTATTAAATCCATGTCCATTTATCAAATCAATTTCTATCCTTAAAACCCTTTTTCAATTCTTTTCTTTTTAATACCCAAGCTCTATAATATTATATCTTTAAACCTCACAAATTTTAAATGTCATAATTTTATAATACATATATAATCCAATTATTTAATAACTTAAAAGTCAAACCGAATTTACCCTTAAACCTTAATACACTTAACCAAAAGAAAATTAGGCCCAAACTAATTCAGAAGTAGGAAAGGCCCAATGCCCCAAATTCAAATCAACCCACGAAGTCAGCCCAGCCCGGATATCCGAACCCATACCCCAAACCCAGATCCATGACAACTGAAATTCGGAATGAGGAAAAGAAAAGAAGAATAGAGGATGGGTGGGCCCTAGGCGCTGAGGTGGCGAGGCGATGGACCCCACGAGTGGTCTTCTTCCTTCAGAACCTTGCCGCCTGGTTCTGCTCGGATTTCGCCAAAGCTCGAGCGCTCTCTCCCTCGCTCCCGTTCTCCTCGCCCTCTCCATTCCCTGTCCGCTCGTCGCTTTAGTATCGCTCTCGCACACTACTCCCTCGTCCTCGCTCAAGCTCTCTCTCTCTCTCCTTCGCCCCGCTCTCGCTCGCCGGAGCCCCCGAACTCGCCGCTGCACTCGCTCTCCCCGACCATTTAAATACAAAGGAATCGGAAATCGAATCATGGAAGGGAGGGAAGGTCGGAAACTCACCGAAGGTTCGATCGATGTTCGCCGGAGATTTGTCGGAAATGTCGATGGGCTTGTCGGTGCCTGAGATGGAGCTTGCTTGGCCGAACGAAATAGAGGAAAACAGGGGAAGGGAAGGAAGAGGAGCTCGGCGGCGGTGCCCCTGGTGGGTCCACAGAGCTCGACTCATCCTCGTCTACGCCGGAGGAGATGATGGTCGATGTTGTTGCTGCTGCGCTCAGATGGTGCTCAAGGGTGCTCGGACTAGTGCTTGGGTAAGTGCTTGGGTGCGGCCGGGAACTCAGCTTGGTGCTGCGGGACGCTCCGAGAGGTAATAAATGTTGGCGTCAAGGTTGATTCATGGTGGTGTTTCGGAGGTGGGCACAGGGAACAAGGAGGAAGATTTGGGGAATGAATGAGAGAGAGATGGAAAGTGTTGGTATGGAGTTTGTTTTAGGACAAAAATGAAGGGGAGGGGGTATTGAGAGGAAATGGGTGATGGGTACTTGAATCCAAACGGGATAAGGGGAATTAGATTCTGAAATTTGGGCATGAGTGGGGTTTTGATTCCAATTAAAAGAAGACAAAGGGGAAGCCTGCCAGGGCTCTGAATCAACTGAAAGAGGGAGAGATGGAGGAGAGGTGCTTAGCCAGAATTGGAAATGGCGTGTTGGAGAGGAGTTGCTCATTGCAGCAGCTGGTCCTAGGGAGGGGAAGGTAGAAAAAAAAATGGAGGGGAAAAGCAAGGTGGTCCCCTGTAAAATAATACCTGGAAAATAAATCTCGAACCCGCTCACTCGAACCAATCCCGACTCATTCAAATTGTAAATCGAAATCTCAATTTCAAAATAAACAATGAAATCAAATTTATATTTCAAAATCTCCCGAATCTAAAATCTAATCAAATACACTTAATTATTTTAATAAATAAAACTTCCGGCCTTTACACCATACCTGTTACACAAATAAGCAATGGAGGGGCTTGCTTTCCTTAGTCAAAGCTAGAGGAGACGATGAAGTCGATGATTCTTCATGGAGATAGTTTTGCCCATGCACTTGCGATGGGATATCAACTAATAGTACTTGGGGCGATCTTCATCATTGATAAGTCAACTACACACATACCATTGTGGGTAGTGAAATTAGTCGTTGATCATTATGTGAATGGATAGTATGCATGGGGCATCAGACTGCTTGCCCTCTTATACCGAGCATTAGGAAACCCTTGTAGGAAAGGGGTGGGAACCTTGGGCGGGTGCGCTGCATTGGTGCATGTATTCTTATTCCTATAATATTTACATCAGAATATCATGCCTTCAAAAAGTTATAATAATATTATTTTTGGTCTCTATCAGTATAAAGTTTTGGACCTGGGCACATTTTTTGACATTAGCCCCTACATTGGCTGAGGGATTGTTACGTTATGCTGATCATAGGTGGGCTTGTCGGTGGATGATAGACCAACACCATCGCGTGATTCGAGGAGGGTACACCACATTACAGATCAATTGGAGATGATGATAGACCGACACCATCGTGTGCCTTATGAAGATAGGTACCTTGACTTTGTTGGCGTGTATCTGGTTTCTCGGTACATGGGGGTTCTCTCGGTTGCAGACATCCAAGAATCGTACATGCCGAATCGCATATTATAACAATTCGGATGTGTACAAATCATACCCATGGATCGTATCCCACCTACCCTTGAGATTCGTCATGTTGGGACAACCCACGTCAGGATGAGCTTTTCAAATATGTTCGATGTCTGGGATCACCGTCACCATCCCGCAAATTTTTTGGATATACAAAACGTGCCTCCTGCACATGAGGCACATTTTTTTATGCTGAACTATATGGAGTGGTTCAGTCGTCATAGTCACCCATATGTCTTGCAGACTACAGGTGAGGCACAGCCCATCGAGGAGGAACCAACATTGATATCCATAATACGTGATCGGGTATGGATCGTGCGTTAAATGGTCATTACTTTTATTATTTGTGAAAAGTGGTTTATTATATAACCGTCACAATGTGCGTTTTTTGCATTTGATAGCGATTCACCGTATTATCGGAGCACCTCCGGAGGATGCTAGAACGTGGTGAGGAATTCTACAACCATCAGAAGCTTCTCGGTTACTACACGAGGCAATGCGCCACCCAATCCCACTCGCCCCCACTCAGGTTTGGGCATCACAATGACGAATGTGATATTTTATATAATTTGGTCTTTAATTAATGTTAGGGACGTTATGTTAAGAATAGTTATATTCATGGATGTTATCGGTCTATTTTTGTGGTCGTATTCATTAATCTTATGATCTACTAAAGTTTTAAAAACAAACTACATATATCAATTCACTAACAAGAAATTGTATCCATTAATCTTATGATCTACTAAAGTTTCAAAAATAAACTACATATATCAATTCGCTAATAAGATATCTAAAATAGTTCAACACCAACTAATCACTCTAATACAATAGGATCTGCTCTATCGTCGTCTTGGTGGTCCAAACCATTATGATTATCACGTGGAGGTTTCTATACTCTACCATCCTTGTAACGAATGGTTCATCCCAACTATTTACGCTCTAGTGGTGGAAACGACTCCAATCTAGAGCTGTTGGAGGGATTGGTGAGTCTGGCCAAAGCCATACATGTTTTGTTAAGAAGTACAATAATTTACAATTCATAAAATGTGTAGGTATAGTGATGATTAGGGTGGAATTTAACTAACCGGTACTCAGTGCACTCGCCCATACCACACCAATGCAATAATCTCTATCGGTGGCCTTGCGGTCGTTGTAGGTGTCATCATCGGGATACATGTATGTGGACCATCCCTACTAAGAATAACCCCAACAAGTTGATATTGTGTCATGGTTGCCAAAGGAACCAACGACGCCTCCATCCACATCGTCGGTTCATATGGGCCGGGATCCTTGATGTCAATATTATTGATCATCATTGATGTAGCTCCATACAATTCCATGTTCTTATACAGCTTATCAACCATCTCTTTTCGGACTCTCATATACTGGTTCTCCCCATATCCAAGCAACATTGCAAGCGTTTGATACTCACAACGCCTATCTGAACCCACATTTTCAACGCGGTCAATATAGCATGGGACAAACCGATCCACATGGTCGGACAACAATGTCATGGGGTCAAGTGGCCCCCCTTGACCACTTCCATGACCTCGACAACTCGCACGAACTCGATTGCTACCTCTACCTTGACTTCCACCTCTACCTCGGGTGGCTAACCATCGCATTGCATGCTCAAGTGTCGTTGGATCTCGCATCATTAAGCGCCTCCCTGTCGGTCGACCTTTAGGATTGCTTACAAGTAGTGTTGTCATGTTAGTTTCTACGGGATTCTCCATATATATCATTGTACGCCGTGGCAATAAAATTACGTTCCTGAGGAGTGAGATCGTCTGGCTCAAGCCTTCTCTTCAACCTTAGTAACGTTAACCTAGTCGGGTCTATATCTTCCACGGGGTTGCTACCCCCCTCTTCCATAATAGGTCCATTCCACATTATTTGCTTCTAGAAAGGATGAATTTGACTCATGCTTATCGGGATATGAGTGGATATGGCGTGTAAAAAGTCATGCACACATGGCATACCATGCACATCTCGCCAATACTTGTCTCGATGTATAGACCCCATGATCATTGGGTCTACCCATCGCCCTGTTGTAATTACCCACCAATAGTTTGAAGCACTCATCTGTCACCTTTATTTGCTTGATCTACTCGTTGACCATTTTGTCGATGCACTTGACGAGGTCTTCAAACCCCCTATTGACGTGTTCAATATACCCTTCAGCTTTCCATGTTGTGACTCACAACTGCATGAGTTTCAATAGATTGACGGTTAAATAACTATTTATTCAAATATGACATACGTAATTGACTAGAAGAAATATCGAAACACTTACTAGTTTGTCGTTGTAGTTAGTGTTCTAAAAAGCGCTAGGCGGGTCCTAGGCGGTGAGGGGCCGCCTAGCGCCTAGGCGGCACCTAGGCGGAGCCTAGGCGGTCAAGGCGGGTGCCTATACGTGCCTAGGCGCCCGCCTAGCGCCTAGGCGGGATTTTTAGAACAGTGGTTGTAGTGCCAAAGTGCGCAAAGTAGTCAACCCAAGCTCTAACAAGTGCCTTCTTAAAGTCCTTGAGCCATGTCATTTCAAGGTACTCCATTAGACTCCAACGTCTACCCCACTTAATCTTAATCGATTCGACACGTCACTCATAGCTTGAAACTGACCTAGATTCTACCAAGGCATAACAATATCCAACAAACACATTTTCTTTAACGATTTATTGTGTGATATTTGCATTCGCTCTGATATTTAAAATTACATGCCATCTACACAACAAATGCTTCATGGTGGGGAACACTTCTTTAATGGCATTGATTACTGCCAACTGTTGATCAGTGACAATCACATTTGACATTCTATATCTACAGAGATCTCGGAGCCTCATCATCACCCAACTATAGTGATCAGTGGTCTCCTTTGCCACGAATAAAAACGCTATCGCAAATGTTTTCTACGTGCTAGTGATCCCAACGATTTGCATCAATGGCGTCTTATACCTATATGAAAGAAAGATGATCAATAAATCATCAGCGAGAAGATCACCGAATTTAATTCTATTTGTACATTTATAAAAGAAAACAAAGCAAAGGGATAAACATACTCATTTATCTTGTAAGTTGCATCCATTACGATGACGTAGGGAAATAACCTCCATATATGTTTGAAGTCAGGATGAGAAAACATCAGATCACTCAGCTGATTAGACCCGTGCACTCTAAGTACGAATGTGTCGTACTGTTTTTCTTTGAGTGAATGTAATGCTTGTTGTATATCTCCATCACCCTCTACCTCTACCCTCTTTATATTCTCAACAGAGTTGTACACTTCCCAGATACTCATCACATATTTCAACCCAATCAGGGCACCTCGACGTACCTTTGCTTATCAGTCAACCTTCCAGCAAAGGCATGTCCGTACAAGTTATTTAGAAGATTATGGTTGGGAGAACCACATACAACAAAAAATCTCCATTTGCATGTCTCGTACTCACGATCCTCGAGATCAAATGCACATCCTTTTTTCTTCGACTTTTTTTCCCTGCTTGATGATGGTGGGAAATCCTTATCCACATCGATCGTGCCTCTAGGATAGCCATAGTACTCGCAAACCAAACGAAAGATACCTAACCCATTTTGTTTGTTCTTCCAAGACCTGTGTAATAACACCATATTTCTAATTCCATAAAACGAGCCCACTCCTTTTGCATTCTTCAAGTCAAAGAAATATCCATCTATCCAAAACATATCCGAATAATCGGTACCCTCTTCTAGAAAAATGTTGGGGAGATCCTACAATTCAAAACATATTGATGGTATATACATAAATATTATTCTACACGCATATTGGAAACAAACACATTCAAACAATATAGATGTGAAATAAAATTTCCTCATATTTTCATATACTACTATATATTCAAAGAAATTGAAAACATGGAAGAAATATACATGAGATTTTGCTAGAATTATGTTTAGACTTATATTGACGTGAGTTAGAAGTTATTTTGGATTGCTGCAATTATATGAGTTGAATGGTAGATCATCTTCACTTGACGACGACATAGAGAGAAATTTAGGATATTCGAAATATTCCTTCGCAAGAGGAGTAAAATTATTGATATTTTTGCTCTAAACACGCATAGTATATATAGAGATCGTTGTCGTGTATTCTAGGAAAGCAAATATATTTATTTACACCTAACTCCAAACATATCTATCTTCAAATATCGTAAAAATGCGATATCTTTAAATATCCTTATCGGGATATATATCTATCTTCAATCGGAATTCCATATCTAATTTGGATTGAGATTTTATTTTATTTTTTTAAAAGCAAGCACGCATTGTGACTACTTTTATAAAAAAAAAGCCCATCATGGATTCGCACTACGCGATTGCGAGTTCTTTTATTTTAAAAAAAAGGCAACTGCGGATTGCAAGTTTGCGAAAATTCGCAAACTCGCAATACGCGATTGTTGACAGTGTAAACGACGATAATATCACTGTGCAAATTGTATCCCATCTTTTTTAACGTGAATTTTCATAATATAAATATATAAATATAACATTATAAAGATATAGAATCTAAAAATATTTTTTCAACTTTTTTGACATATAATTAGACTTAAAATAATGTATTGTAACACCAAATGAAGCGTACAAGGATATAAAATATCCGCATTGATTATTCGCACCATGATATCAAATGTATAGTAATTCTATTTTATTAATTATATATCTCAAGTTCGACAGATGATAAATATAATATCTTATGAACCTATCCAACCTAAAGTATATCACTTATTTCGAAAAATATGGACACAACAATCCAATGTTCGTATGTTGATGAGATTTTAGGTGTAAATATTAAAAGGTGGGTCCGAATTGAAATCGAGCGAGTCATTTTCTGACATTGTAACAATATGACAGTTTGCATAACTTATCAAGAACTCCAATCACAACTCGACACTCTAGTATGGTTTATTTTGGCTGGTCTTTAGTCACAAAAGTAGGGTTTTTAGTTGTTAAATTCATAACTCCTACAATTTTATTTTGGTTGATTCTCGTCCGTTGAAGAACACCATAATTTGCTTTTCTCTTCCTATTTTCCATCTTGTCATTAAATCAAAGTTTTAGATTGTCGATTACAACACATGCTTTTATGAGCATGCTTTTATGAGTTTATTGTTTGTTTGTGTCTACTATGTGTGAGTAGTTTAGTTTTCGGTCTCGAGATGAAACCAACAACGGAAACTTGAATGTTTTTCATTAGATCGAATTTCAAAAAACCACCCTTTAAATATACCAATTTGTACAAAATTACCCCATAAATTAAAAATTCTAGGAAACCACTATTTAAAAGTTAGATGTTTGCAAAAGACCACACATCGAGGGGTGGCCATTACCGGGTATCCGACACGAACCGAATAATCGTATCGGATAGTCGAAACCGTTTAGCAGAAAAAAGCCGAACCGTGCACGAGCCGTTATGAACCAGGTATCCAACACGGTAAAGCTATCTAGAGCCAAGGCTTAGGACAGGGTTTCGGCGCGGCGAAATGGCCGCTCGCCGCGGCGAAATCCCACCCTTGGTTCCTCGCGGGTGGCAGTCCTCACGTCCGCAAAAAACCCATTTCGCCGCAGCAAACAAGTTTTCTGCCACTGTGAAAGCTTCCATTTCCCATCTCCTACCCAGTTCTTGTTCGCCAAGGCGACCATGGTTTCGCCGCGGCGAAACAAGTTACTGTTAGCTCATTTTTTGTCCAAACTTGATCGTTTCATTTCCCAACCCCTCTCATTCTTTTTGACACCGTTCCCCGACCTCAAAATCAAGGAGAGAATCAAATGAGGAACAGAGGAGGAGAGCGGAAGAGGGATTATGGAAGGTATTCGAGAAGCTCTTCAAGGTGATTCAATGGTGGATTACGTGCTCCATCATCGACGAAAGCGCTTGAGTAGAGCCTAGGAGCATGAGAGGATGAATAAAAGAGCTCCTTTACAGGATTCAGAGTTGAAAACGAGAGAGAAAAGGGAAACCGACATTGTTAACAAAAACAGGGGAAGCGAGGAAGACAATGCTCGATCAAGCTTCTCCGAGGCTAGAAATGGCTTCCTCTTGGCCTAGGAAGGTGGAGAAGTTAATAAAGGTACACTTTTATGAAGTTTAAAGGTGAAAGGAAGCAAGGAAGGAGAGAAACGGGGCTTTACCGCACGAAGGACAAACAGGGGAGGCTTTTGGGCTCTTACTCGCAGCGGCGAAGAGGCTCTCGCGGAAGCGAAATGCTGCTTAAGGTTCTGTTTGCTGCGCCGATGACATCAATGGTGGGCAAGGCTTCATCTTTACTTGGACACGAGAGGGGAGGAGCATGAAGTGTTTTTGGCTGGAAGAAACACAAGAACAAGGTGATTTTGAGGTGTGTTTGGAGCTTCAAATGAAGGATGGAAGGAAGGTGTTTAGGAGTGTGTTTGGATTTCAAATGGATGAATGAGGGAGAAGAGAGTGTGGGTTTAGGTTTTCTGAATTTTGGATGAGGTTAGGGTTTAGGGGAGGCAAATGGTGGATTGTGGTGTTGTTTGAGCAAGGGGGAGCAACAAGACGAAACGAGGGAGCAAAAGGTTGCGAGAGAGGGAGAGTGAGAGAGATGTGATCCCACAATCCGACTTTCGAATCCCGATAATTTAAACCGAAAACCTGTTCACTCATCTTGAATCCCGACTCTCGGAAATATCAAATCGAATTCTCGAATCCTCAAATCATTTTTAAAATGATCGAAACGAATTTGAAATTCTAAAACCCGAAGCTCGGAAGCGGAAATAAAATCCGTCAAAATCTCTAATTTCAAATGATCCCAGAATTTGTTTTCGAAAGATTTTTAAAATAGCAAGTTGCTCGGGGACTAGTTTTTTCCAAAATTTCCAAATCGGATATTTTATATTTATATTTTTAATTAAAATACCATTTAAATATTTCACTCTTTACAATATGTATAGAAACAATATAAAGATGGAAGAGTGGTTCACCCTCGAGTTTGCAACAATGGTGGTTTCCTCGCTCATCGAATATACTTCTAGTCAATTGGTTTATATTAGTTTAGTTATCCTAGGATTTGGTTTGTGTACAGAATTCAGTAGGTCGCCTATTCGATCACTAGTTAAGTCCCTTACTCTAGAATGGCAAGCGAGTAGAAATAGATCCCAAACTCCTAGCACATAGGCAACATCCCTCCTGTATCTTCGATCCTCTCACCTGGTTGTCAGACCAACCATCGCTTCCACTAAAAGATACAATTCCTACCTGTCAAATCCTTCTACACCATCAAGATTCCTAAACCGTTCCTGTAAGACGTGCTAGCTACTTATGTATTAAGGCTCGTAAAGCGAAATAAAGCTATAACCCTAGCACGATGTGACTCTATTGAGGTAGCTAATGAAGATATCATCAATAACATTAGCATCGCAGCACAAGAAAGATTGAAATAAACATAGAAAGAACTAGAAATCTAAACTCTCGACTCAACTAACCATGTTTTAAATAAAGGGTGGAACCAAAGAAAATTAGCAATTCATGACTTACCAAACCTCTACACTTTTGATCTTCAAATGCTTCATAAACTAAATTTAGCAGTGAATATAACAACTAGACATGAATTTTCTATTAGTTTAGGCATGGACACAAGTTATGTTTAAAGCTAGACACAAATAAAATATTAAGTAAAGTAATGCTATGATTGATCCATTTGTTCTCCTCCAAACATCTAACTTTTTTCTACTAGTTTATAGGTTCAAACAAGTTTGAAGCATTGTTTGATGAACGTTAACTTCTTTCATCTTTACGACCCTTGAACCACTTTGTATAAGCATGAAGTGTGAAGCAGTTCTCTACATAATGACCTTTTGATTTGTAGTGATCACAAACCTTATCCTCTTTTCCTTTTCTAAAATCCTTTTTTTCTCATTCTAAAATGACCCCTTTTTTGCTACAGTTAAGGAAAGATTATCACTATGTGCTTCTTCTATAACTTTGTCATTAGCTATAATTCCATTCTTGCACTAGATCTGATATACCATGCAAAATAATTTGTTTGTCTTTGGCTAAGGATTAGCAGAAAGGATGCTATTGCGAATACCTCTCATACTTATCTTTGAGCCTTATTAGAAATAATATAACCCTATTCCTAGATTCCATATCAGCTACCTAACTTCTTGCCTAATTGACAATCACAAGTCACCATTTCCCCATACTCACATTTAGGTATAGTGATGTGCGCGCAAATTGCCATATTTTCTATGCACATAAAAGTCCATTTTATCGTCTTTTGCATGCATATTAGTGGGAAAACATGAGATTAGTGTAGTTCACGATTAAATGTCAAATATATGGGTCTGCACGAGTTTCTATGTGATTTCGAAGAAAACAGGATAAAAATGGACAGATTTGGAAGAGCGGAAAAAGAACTCGAAGACTTCTAAAGAGATCGAAATCGACTGGGGACCTCGACATCGAGTGCAGCAGAGACACAGGAATCGAGCAAGAAATGAAGCAGAGCATGTCGACACAAAGAGGTCGATATCGACGTCTGGAGGTCGATATCGATGTTGCCAGATCGAGCTAAAAGATAGAAGTCGAGTGCCAGTCCGAGTAGGAGAAGGAGAGCTTGAGATGGAGTTTGACAGAGGTCGATATCGATGTTCAAGGTCGATATCGACGTTACCCAACAGAGGAATCCGACCCAGATTTTGATAGAATTCTATCCGAAGCTTGCACGTCTATCCTAAAGTCGAGATTTCTTATCTTCAACACCAGAGCTATCATATGAGCTGATTTACCATAGGATTTTTAGTTTTTACTTTATTTAAGTTTTATCTTAGAGAATAAAGATAAAGTTTCGAGTCTTTGGATAGCAAAGTTCGATATCTATATATAGAGGCCATTAGGGCTGAATTTAGGCATTCAACACACATTCAATTTCAGATCCAAGCACATACAATTCCAGCTTTACATTGAGTTTTTAGCGAGTTAGAGAGAGAGAGAAGGCCGAGTGAGTTGGAGAGAAGGCGGAGATTTGGCTTGTTCGGTTGTACTTTCTTTCAAAGTTTAATTCAAAGTATTTTTCTTTCAACAATGATGATGATGTGTGATAACTCCACTCCCTTGATGAAAATCGGAATAAGTTTCAAAGGCCTTGACAGTCTGTTTGTGTCAAAGGTCTTGAAGCTTTAACTGTATTGATGAAACACAAAACCTGTTCTATATGATATTATGTTCGAATATTATTTTATGTTATTATATGCTTCCATTATATTGTTATATATACACTAACCTTTCAGGAAGTATTTTCGAATATTATTTCCTTCCTTATGTTGTAAATTGAGAAGATTCAAATCGGAAGATCATAGCCTCCGAAAGCTTCCAAAGATAGAAGATCCAGCTCAAGCCATGATCCTCTCTAGCCGTTGGTGAAGATCCTTAGGCGCCGATTTGTTTCAATAAAAAGAAAAGGAAGAAGAAGACAGCGACACACCTGTTGAACACAAGCTTTCATACACTCAAGCCTTCAAGCGAGATCTGTCTTCTTCGTGTGCTCTCTGCTAGTCCTTAAGAGTCTGTTATTTCATTTCAAAGCACTTGAGAGTTACACTGTGAGCTTATAGGATATATTTCGAGAGAGTGTTATACTCAAGAGTTTGTAACTCGGGAAGTAGACACTAGGCGATTGATTCACTAAGTGTAAGAGGATTGTACTAGATAGCATAGAGAGGTGGGGCTCTTCTAGATTGGTCTAGGACTCCAAGGGAACGTGAGTTGACTAGATTGCAACTGTATAGGAGAGAGGCTTCTCGGTGAGCTACTAGGATCCTAAGTCTTGTATCAATAAAAGCCGGTTGAATCCTAGGGTTGTGGAAGAACCCTAGGCGGGGACGTAGGCCAAGTTCGTGCCGAACCTCGTAAACAACTCATCGAGTCCTTTACTTATTGCTTTACCTTATTTCCGCACTTGGTTCGACTGTTTAACTTTGTGATTCAGGTTTTCAGAGAAAAGACTAAGTCTAATCTCAAAGGATTTTGCACGAGCTTCAAAAGTCTTGAGAATCTGCAAAAAACTGGCATACTCTATTCAACCCCCCTTCTAGAGTATATCTATATTACTTTGTTTTACATTATCGAACCTTCAATTGGTATCAGAGCTTTACTCACTGCTTTTGATCTAACAATCTTGTGAGTTTTCGATCATGTCTGGTGAAGCAAGCGGAGGATTTGCACAGGGAAGGTCTACCAGCAGACCACCACTCTTTGTAAGAAACAACTTTGTCCACTGGAGATCATTGATGAAGATGTTCATCATAGACCAAGATCTGGAACTTTGGAACATTATAGAGAATGGGCCAAAGATTCCAGAGAAAGACGGACCAAATGGAACCAAAGTCGCAAAGAAGGAGTCTGAATACATCCAAGCGGATCTTGAACTCGTCTCCAAAAACTAAAGGGCTATTAACTTACTTTATTGTGGTCTTAGCACTGATGAGTTTAACCGTATTTCATCTTGTAGGTCAGCTAAAGAGATTTGGGACAAGCTGATCGTCACCTATGAGGGAACCAGCCAAGTGAAGGACACCAAGATTAGCATCTTCCTTCAAAAGTATGAACTTTTCAAGATGAAGCCTGATGAGTCTATCAAGGTCATGTTCACACGATTCACATAAATCACCAACAACCTTGACTCTCTCGGCAAGAGCTTTACAAACGTTGAGAAAGTAAGGAAGATATTAAGGTGTCTCCCAAAAGAAAAGTGGGGTCCTAAAGTAACAGCTATAGAGGAAGCCCAAGACCTCACTACTCTGCCTCTTGACGACCTGCTTGGGAAACTAATCACGCATGAGATGATCCTTAATGAAGACGATGGAGAACTTCCAGCAAGCACTAAGAATTTGGTGCTCAAATCTAAGAAGGATGACAACAAAGATGAATCTGATTCCGAAGATGAGGATGACGATGAGGATGATCCTTTTGCTCTTATCACAAGAGGCCTTGCTCGAATCCTCAAAATGAAGAAACAATTCAACAATAAGGATGGATCAGAGTCTTCTAAATTCCGACGTAAGTCTCAATACAACAAAAATGATAAGAAGACTAAACCGTTGTCTTGTTTTGAATGTGGTGAAACAGATCATCTTGTGAAAGACTGCCCTCAAAAGACGAAGAGCCAGTCCAAGAAGGGTGATAGATGGAAAAAGAAAGCCATGGTGGCAACTTGGAGCGATTCTGACTCCGACTCCGACAATGAGAAGGCCAATGTCTGTCTTATGGCATCAGGAGATGAATCTCACGATGAGAAGCTTGAGGTAACCGTAAGAGAACTTATGGCAAGTCCAAAAGAGGTATTATCGGATAAACTTATTGCCCAAACTTATTGCCCAAACTAACACTCTTATTAAGAGAACTGTGGACTAGGAAAGAACTATTGAGGATCTGTCTATGAGGGTCAAAAGTCTTGAAGCTTCTTATTCAAGTCTTGACATTAAAGTCAAGACTCTTGACTCAGAGAAATCTGAACTCAAGCAAGATCTCTCGTCTCTGAGAAGTGAACATCATGACTTAGAGAACGAGAAGATCTCCCTGAATAATAAGATTCAAGACCAACAGACAGCCCTCATAAGTTTTACCAAATCCAAAGGCACTCTTGATAGGATGTTGGGTGAGCAACAAAGTTCTCTAAACAAAAGTGGTATTGGTTACAATCCAAGGTTTTTAAAGAAGCAGCACATTACCACCTTTGTAAAGGCAAAAGGAAGCAGAACCTCTCCTATATGTCACCATTGTGCTCGAAAGGGACATGTAAAAGAGACCTGCCCCTATAGAAGAAAGGATCCATATATCATTCGCAATACATTTCCTGTTCATTTGAGAAAAGAACGGATAACACAAGTTTGGGTCCCAAAAGGCACTATTTTACCAAATATGGTTTATCCCAATAATGGATCCAAATTTGCTTATTGATGTGCACGTATTTAGTTATATTTTCCCATATGTTTTGATGTCAATTTGAGTCATTTTCATAGGGTTTTGCATTGGGTTTAAGGTCTTTTGCATGTGTTTTCATATTCTATGAGAAATAGATGTCTTCACTAGCTTTTGTGTGTTTTACAGAATTTTAGAAGCTGATTTTGGAGAAGTTTTCAACTATGAAAAGAAGCGGAAAAGAATTTGGAGCGCATAGGAAAAAGAACGGAAGCAATCGGAGTTCAAACGAAGGAGATATAAGCATTTTTCCGAGCCGTGCCGACCCCGTACCGACCCCACCTGGGTCGGTACCGAGGCCTGATCTGGACAAGCAAGACGAGATGAGCAACAGTGACCATACCGACCCTAGGGGGGGTCGGTACCGAGGTCTTCCGCTTCGGTATAGGTCCCAGCGGAGCTTGTTTACCCGGATTTAATTATTTTTACCTATTTTCCTTAGATAGAATTTAGATAAAATTCATATATTTGTTATTTCCTAATTAGGTTTATGGGATACTAAGTATATATAGGATTTTTAGGGTTTGGAGAAGCTCTCTCTCTTCATACCGAATTTTCAGCCTACGTTAGAATTCTCAGCACTCGTTTAGGAGCGTTTGTGAGCGGATTTGAGAGCTTTTTGAAGCGATTTCTTCGGCGAAAGTTGAGGAACGTTTTGTAAGGCTTTTGGGACGCATTGTTGACATTATTCTCAGGTTTTTATTCAATTTAAATTTCTGGTTTTTAGTTATTTCATGAATTTTGAGTTATTCACCATGAATATGCGTGAGTAGTCGCCTTTTCTAGGGTTGGGGTGATCCCAACAATAGTTATGCTTGCGATTTTGCTATGAATTGGTGAATTGATTGGTTCTTATCTATTTATATGCTTAAGTACTCAATGAAAATTGGGGAAATTCCTTTTTGCAATTGAATTGAAAGATTGAATTGTGAATTGGATAATAATTAGGGTTTTGAATGAAAGTTTGATAACCTAATTAAGATTGTTAGTAAAGTTTATTAATTTGTGAAAATAAATTGATTGCTTTGCTAGGGTTGATGCAAATTGACCTATTTAATAGATAAAAACATGATTTTTATATGATTCATTGCAATGCTTGCATGATTATCGTTGTGGTGATCCTTATGCCCTAGACTTTTATTATTATTGATATTTCTTAAAAATTCCAGCAGCCCACAAACCCCCATAATTCTATAATTTTCCATCTCTTCTTGCTATTTCTTGCTCTTTGGTAACTAGAATTGAGTCACTGACTTTCTCCCTGCGAACGAACTTGACCCTACTATACTATAGCGGGGTTTCGATCTTATAAATTTATTTGATTGAATATAAACCCTTCAACAAATTGGCGCCGTTGAAACCTCCACTTGGCCGCTAGTTTAGAAACTATGTTTAGGTGTTTTGTATTATATTTATGTTTATGTGTTACATTTTACCTTAGTTGGATTATGTTATGCATTCATGTTTAAGTTTTTTTTATGCATTTGAGTCTTTTGTCATATTTTAGTCACTTGAGTCTTGCTTTTGTCATATTTTAGTTCCGAAAAAAAAAAGAAAGAAAAAAAAATGCATGTTTATCTTCATTTTGTCTTATGTTTTAGTGAGTTTATACCCTAACTTAGATGTCCTATGATGAAATCTAATAATTGAGCTTGATCATGTAATATCCTAAGGCATAGTTCGGATGGTTTAGCCTAAGTCGCACAAAATATTTTTATGTCAAGTTTGACTTGCAAATGAAATTGAGCATATATGACTTTAGGATTTAGGTGATTGGAATCCAACATGTCCTAGTGAGTTACTTGGTCTATTGGGAATTGTACTTTATATATTTTTCCCTTCTTTTTGATGTGTGTATTACTCTCCTCATACATTACCTCTTGATATTGCGATGTATATCTAAGTCTTGAAACCAATATGAGATAGCTAGTCATTGCATCATTTAATCAAATGATAGAGGCACTCTTTATTAGCCACTTTTTATCCTCTTTTACCTACCTTATATATGTTTCCTTTGCTTGTAACCACTTTGAGCCTTATAGCCTATTCTTGTAACTCCACAAAATTATCCTCAGCCAAATTGAGCCTGACCCCCATTTGGAAATTAAGACTTAGATTTGGTTGGAATGATGGTTTATGAAAGGAATGAGCTTGTGTTGGAGTTCAAGTGAGAAGGATTTTCGAGCTTATTGAGTTATGGGTTGGTTTGATATTTTTATCTTGCTATGCATATTATGTAAAAGGATTTTTGGCTCACCCTATAAATGCACTATTATTTTTATTATGTTATTTTTCTTTTTCGAAAAAAAAAATTCAGAAAAAAAAAAGAGAAAAGAAGAAGAGAACAAGTATAGTTTGTGTTTATATATTTGTGAATAAAGTGCATGAGCCAAATTTACCTTATTTCCTTTACTTTTGCAAGCTTCATATTGTTGAGAGGTTATTTGAGTTTGAGAGGTTGTGTTCTTCATTAAGATGAGTTGGAGAGCTTGGTTGATTCATATGATTGAGAGTTATGGTTTGGTTGAGTTGTGTTGGAAATTTAGGAGTCTTGATTCCCGAATTTTATTAAGCACCACATAGCCTAAATGATTCCTACCTTTATTTTCTTACCAAGCCAAGTTACAACCCGGCCGAATGAGTCCTTCTTTGAAGGCCATTGAGCCAAAGTCCTCTTGATGGTTAATGCATGTTTTGACATCTCGGTGAATCGATTGGTGATACTAATTGCAATTTCTATGTAGCTTAATGTTATAAAGGATTGAGTTGAGAGATGTATTTCAAGCCTAAACACATTTGAAAGGGAGTGAAAACACCTTATTCCCCTTGAGTGGTTGGATTCTAATTGCTTTGCCTAAGTTAATCTAAATATATGTGATGATGGTTCAATGCTTGTTCTTATTTGCACTATGCTAAATTGATGTTGCTTTTGACTAAGGCGAAGACTCGAAGGCATGTTAAGGGTTTTGGTCATAGTTTGGTTATTGCTTGAGGACAAGCAAGTTTAAGTATGGGGTATTTTGATGTGCACGTATTTAGTTATATTTTCCCATATGTTTTGATGTCAATTTGAGTCATTTTCATAGGGTTTTGCATTGGGTTTAAGGTCTTTTGCATGTGTTTTCATATTCTATGAGAAATAGATGTCTTCACTAGCTTCTGTGTGTTTTACAGAATTTTAGAAGCTGATTTTGGAGAAGTTTTCAACTATGAAAAGAAGCGGAAAAGAATTTGGAGCGCATAGGAAAAAGAACGGAAGCAATCGGAGTTCAAACGAAGGAGATATAAGCATTTTTCCGAGCCGTACCGACCTCGTACCGACCCCACCTGGGTCGGTACCGAGGCCTGATCTGGACAAGCAAGACGAGATGAGCAACAGTGACCATACCGACCCTAGGGGGGGTCGGTACCGAGGTCTTCCGCTTCGGTATAGGTCCCAGCGGAGCTTGTTTACCCGGATTTAATTATTTTTACCTATTTTCCTTAGATAGAATTTAGATAAAATTCATATATTTGTTATTTCCTAATTAGGTTTATGGGATACTAAGTATATATAGGATTTTTAGGGTTTGGAGAAGCTCTCTCTCTTCATACCGAATTTTCAGCCTACGTTAGAATTCTCAGCACTCGTTTAGGAGCGTTTGTGAGCGGATTTGAGAGCTTTTTGAAGCGATTTCTTCGGCGAAAGTTGAGGAACGTTTTGTAAGGCTTTTGGGACGCATTGTTGACATTATTCTCAGGTTTTTATTCAATTTAAATTTCTGATTTTTAGTTATTTCATGAATTTTGAGTTATTCACCATGAATATGCGTGAGTAGTCGCCTTTTCTAGGGTTGGGGTGATCCCAACAATAGTTATGCTTGCGATTTTGCTATGAATTGGTGAATTGATTGGTTCTTATCTATTTATATGCTTAAGTACTCAATGAAAATTGGGGAAATTCCTTTTTGCAATTGAATTGAAAGATTGAATTGTGAATTGGATAATAATTAGGGTTTTGAATGAAAGTTTGATAACCTAATTAAGATTGTTAGTAAAGTTTATTAATTTGTGAAAATAAATTGATTGCTTTGCTAGGGTTGATGCAAATTGACCTATTTAATAGATAAAAACATGATTTTTATATGATTCATTGCAATGCTTGCATGATTATCGTTGTGGTGATCCTTATGCCCTAGACTTTTATTATTATTGATATTTCTTAAAAATTCCAGCAGCCCACAAACCCCATAATTCTATAATTTTCCATCTCTTCTTGCTATTTCTTGCTCTTTGGTAACTAGAATTGAGTCACTGACTTTCTCCCTGCGAACGAACTTGACCCTACTATACTATAGCGGGGTTTCGATCTTATAAATTTATTTGATTGAAAATAAACCCTTCAACACTTATTGGTCTAGCCATAAAGGTTGATGTTTGTTTTGCAGGAGATCACCAAGGTGAAGGAGCAAAAATGGATTATTGATAGTGGATGCTCGAGGCATATGAGTGGGAAGAGTTCTCTCTTTCATGGTCTAAAGGAGCAATCCACAGGTACAATCACTCTTGGTGACAAAGGAAAGTGTGACATCGTTGGTATTGGTAGCGTTGTGAGTGATTCCAACCATAGTATTAAAAATGTCTATCTTGTGAATGGTTTAAAGTATAATTTGCTTAGTGTTTTTCAATTATGTGATAGTGGCAATAATGTCATATTTAACAAGAAAAGATGTCTAGTGTGTAGAGAAGATACATGTGAAGTTATACTAACTGCATATCGTTACAACAATATATACGCTGTGAATGCTGATCAAGTGGCACAAGGAAGCTTAACCTATCTAAAAGCTTTGACGAACAATCCAAAGCTCTGGCACAGGAGACTCGGTCATGTGAGTCCACATACACTACAGAAGCTTGTGTCCAAAGGGCTTGTAAGAGGACTACCTGAGATGGACTTCAAAGGTATTGATATGTGCAATGCATGCACACGAGGTAAACAAACACGTAGCTCTTTCAAACCCAAAAAGGTTGTAAGTTCTTCTAGACCCCTTGAACTTTTACATATGGACTTATGTGGTCCTATGCGAGTCAAATCTCCCAATGGTAAAAAGTACATGCTTTTTGTTGTTGATGATTTTTCTAGATATACTTGGGTTGCATTTTTAAAAGAAAAATCAGAGGCCTTATTTGAGTTTTCAAAACTTTGTAAGGAGTTGCAAACTTTAAAAAACGAGCCCATAGTGTCAATTCTAAGTGATCATGGTAGGGAATTTGATCAACTTCGGTTTGATTTGTTTTGTGCTAAATATGGCATCTCCCATAACTTTTCTGCTCCTAGGACACCTCAACAAAATGGGGTTGTGGAACGAAAGAACCGCACCCTAGAGGATATGGCCAGGACTATGCTTTTAGAAAATGCATTAACTAAAACCTATTGGGCTGAAGCTGTTAACACAGCTAACTATATTTTGAATCGTTGTCTTATTCGTTCCATCTTAAAAAAAACTCCTTATGAACTTTTCAAAGGCCACAAACCACTTATATCTTATTTTAAACCCTTTGGCTGTACTTGCTTTGTTCATAACAATGGAAAAGATAACCTTGGGAAATTTGATGCGCGTAGTGATGAAGGTATATTTCTTGGCTACTCCACAAGTAGCAAAGCTTATAGAATCTTCAATAAAAGGACCCAATTAGTTGAAGAAAGTATACATGTTATATTTGATGAATGCAATGACGGTTCCTTGAGTGAAAGTGTTGCAGATATAGATCTTAACATCCATGCGGAGAACGAGGAAGGTGATGATGCTGCTACCAAGAACACAGAGAAGAGGAACATGCAGGAACAGATTCTCAACACTGAAGAATTGGCCCAAGGTGTTGAAGATTCGTCCAAAGCCCTTGGTGTCAAATCCAACAGTGTTGAAATGTCAGAAACTGTTGAAACTGAAACTAATAGGACTATGGAGTCAGATGTACCACAAATCAATCCTGTTGGTGTGACGAATCAAGGAGCTGAGAATAGCAAAAGAAAATTCAAATACTCCTCATCACACTCATTAAAGGATATCATTTCTGACCCTACTTCTAGTGTTCAAACTCGTTCTAAACTTAAAGATCTTTGTGCTTTTCACGCGTTTGTCTCTCTTATAGAACCCAAGAAGGTAGATGAGGCCCTTCAAGAGCCAGATTGGATCATTGCTATGCAAAGTGAGCTTAACGAATTTGAAAGGAACAAAGTCTGGACCTTGAAGCCTAGGCCAAAGCATCAATCAGTCATTGGCACACGATGGGTATTTCGAAACAAGCTAGATGAGAATGGTAAGATCGTGAGGAACAAGGCAAGACTTGTTGCTCAAGGCTACAATCAAGAGGAAGGTATTGACTACGAGGAGACCTTTGCTCCCGTAGCCAGGCTTGAAGCCATTCGTATATTATTAGCATTTGCATCTTTTATGAGCATAAAGCTATATCAAATGGATGTCAAGTGTGCTTTTCTCAATGGTTTCTTAGAAGAAGAAGTTTATGTGGCTCAACCCCCAGGTTTTGAAAGTTTGGAATTTCCTAATCACGTTTATAAACTTGACAAAGCGCTTTATAGTTTGAAACAAGCCCCAAGAGCTTGGTATGAGCGCTTGTCAAAATATCTTTAGAAAATGATTTTAAAAGGGGGGTTGATCGACAAGACTCTTTTTATCAAGACCAAAGGAAAGGACATTTTGGTTATTCAAATTTATGTTGATGATATATTATTTGGTGCTACTAACACATCTTTGTGCAAGGAATTTTCTGACATCATGTGCAGCAAATTTGAGATGAGCTTGATGGTTGAACTCAACTTCTTTTTGGGATTACAAGTTCATCAATCCAAGAAAGGGATCTTTGTCAACCAAAGCAAGTACACTAAGGATCTCTTGAAGAAGTTCAAGATGGATCAATCCAAAGCAGCCAAGACTCCCATGAGCTCAACATTATCCCTAGATCAAGACAAGACTGGGAAGAGTGTCAATCAAAAGGAGTATCGGGGAATGTTTGGATCTTTACTATATCTTACAGCTAGTAGACCTGACATCATGTTTAGTGTTTGCATGTGTGCTAGGTTTTAAGCTGATCCTAAAGAATCTCACCTCGTGGCTATGAAGAGGATCTTTCGATATCTCAATGGCACTAAGGAGCTTGGACTATAGTACCCAAAGCAAAAGGATTTCACATTAATCGGGTATTCTGATGCAGATTTTGCAGGCTATAAGGTGGATAGGAAGAGCACATCAGGATGTTCCCAATTCTTAGGAGCATCTTTGATCAGTTGGCATTCTAAGAAACAAAACTCAGTTGCCCTATCCACTGCAGAAGCCGAATACATAGCAGCTGGAGCATGCTGCTCCCAAATCCTTTGGATAGCTCAACAAATGCGAGATCTTGGCATCAACCTCAAAGGCATTCCCATTAAGTGTGACAATACAAGTGCCATCTCCATTACAAAGAATCATGTTCAGCATTCAAGGACCAAACATATTGATGTAAGACATCATTTCATTAGAGACCACGTCAAAAAAGGTGATGTGTCCATTTCCTTTATTTCAACTGATTATCAATGGGCTGACATTTTTACTAAGCCTTTGGCAGAGGACAGGTTCACCTTCATTAGACGAGAGATCGGGATGCTTAACAAGGATGCACTTTCGTAGGGGGAGCTTTCCCTTTACGAAAGATAAATTCTACTCAGTGTCAAGACCCTTGAGTTTTATGTCAAGGTTTGTGAACTGAATGATAGAAAACAGATATCGGATCGTATATATTTGGTTAATATCTTTTTAGATATTTGATCAAGTATTATTTTCATCGGATTTCAAAATAATTTATTTATGTCACATATTTTATCTGTAGAGATATTTTTGGAACAAAATATTTTCGGTTATTTCCCTCCTATTCTAAAATGGTTGAGAGAAGATTTGAATTTTGAATTGAAATATTTTTCAAATTGGCAATGTTATCATTACTCACATTGGAACCCTAAACCCCGTCCCATCACTCAAATCTCTCCTATTTAAAACCCAAACCCCTCTCGATTACCTCATAACCTCAGAACTACCCAAAACTCTTCCAATTCTCCCTCTCCAATCTCTCAAACTATCCTGAAACCCTAGCCGAATACCTCAATGGCTCCCAAATCAAAGAAAGCTTCCACACCCAAAAGACTTGGCGCCACCCCCAAGGGACGCCAAGTCACTGCTACTTCTCCTACACCTGAACGCACTCCTCAAGCCATCGTCCCTGCTGTTGTCCAGAGCACCATCACTGAGAGCACGACTACAGTAACCAAGGGCTCTAAAAAACGCTATGCTAAGAAGCCTCTCAGTGCGAAGCAGAAAGGGAAAAAGAAGGTCATCGCTGAGGAGGTGGATGAGGAAGAAGAAGAGGAGGATCTTGATGCTATTCTGGAAAGGGATGCAGCCAAGGAAGTCGAGGCGGAGGCTCTCAATGAGGTTCCTTCTGAAGAGGAGCCTGAGGAAGAGGACGAGGAGCAAGACGAATCCGGAGAGGACGAAGATACCGATGGAGACAGCGCTGAAAGGTCCGGTGAGGACTCGGGGTCAGAGGAAGAAGAGGAAGAGGAGCCCGAGCATGCTCCCTCTCCTCCTCCTCCTCCTCCCCCGTCTCCAAAGAAGCGGAAAGCCTCTACAGCCAAGCCTCCTTCTCCCAAGCGCACCAGGAAGGGCACCCTCAGAAGCCTTGAGGCGCCTGCCAAGAGGTTTGCTCCAACACAGGCTAGAAGGAAGAACGCTGATCCTCCCGCTCTCATTCAGGTAAATCAATCCCTCCCCTCTTCATGGTTTGAAAATGCTGAAATGGCTGGTAAGTGGGTAGATGAGTTTCGAACTCGTAGGATCTGTTGTTTTGATTTTTTAGATATTGCGTTCTTTGAAGCTTTGAATTTATCGTGCATTGCTATTCTTAAAAAATCCCCAGCCTGGACCCTTCTCAATCTTGAAACCGTCTATTATCCCCAACTCACCCGCCTGTTCTATATAAATCTCAAAGCAAAACACACTGACGATGGTTGGTTCTTGGAATCTGTCGTCAAGGGAGTTAGAATCTCTTTCAACTCCTTTAACTTCGCTGATTTCCTTGGCCTTCCTAGCCCTTGTCCACCCTCTCAAGAAAACCCCTCTAAAGAAGACTGCATTACCCTTGCCCGATCCAAATATCTTCTACCCGAGGCATTTACCAACACCTCAAAGCAGCTAACCCACTCATCCCTTACCCTAGAGGCAAAGATCATATTTAACATCATTGTACGTTGCCTCTTACCCCGTCTAAACTCCGGCTCTCTCCTGACCGACAATGCCATGATCCTACTTTACCGAATCCTCAATGGCCTTGATCTTGATCTGGCCAACACCATTTTAGGATCCATGGCTCACACTAGAAAAGCCAGGAAAGGAACTCCCCTCCCCTTCGCTACCCTTTTGACCCAAATCTTCAAAGCTTCTGGAATCAATTTTAAAAATGAAGAACAGCAGCGTCATATGGGTAAGTTCGACTCCAAGAGCCTTGAAAAGATTGGCATCACTCGGTCCCCCCAAGGGACTTGGAGTCTTACCTCTCCTTCAAAAGCTCTTCCCACTGCCTCAGCCGTTGATGAACGCATGGACAACCTGGAGTTGGGCTTGGAGGAAGTTCGCCTGGATATCAAGGAGCTGCACAAGGAGTTTATGACGGAGATGAGCGGGGTAACCAAGCTGTTGCAAGGTCTGTGGTCGTGGCTCACTGATGATGTTCCGGACGATGAAGCTTAACCCTATCCTACCCTACCCTAACCCTAAATCTGAAACATTGCTGGTTTTTTGGAAACTGTTTCAAAACTTTTGGTGACTGTTTTACCTCCTCCCTTTGTTGAAAGACAAAAAGGGGGAGATGATCTGTGGTGGTGTTAGACTTTTTAAAAACTGTTGCGATTTAAAGATCTTGGAAGACCTTGGTTTTATTTTCAGTTGGATGGTCTTCTTGCTTTAAAATTTTGATCCAACATTTGTCTAACCCATGCAGGTACTTAGTCCGATTTTACTTATATTATATATGCTTGACTAAGTTGCATGGATGCACAGGTTTTGTCTTTCATCAAGGGGGAGATTGATAACTCCACTCGCTTGATGAAAATCGGAATAAGTTTCAAAGGCCTTGACAGTCTGTTTGTGTCAAAGGTCTTGAAGCTTTAACAGTATTGATGAAACACAAAACCTGTTCTATATGATATTATGTTCGAATATTATTTTATGTTATTATATGCTTCCATTATATTATTATATATACACTAACCTTTCAGGAAGTATTTTCGAATATTATTTCCTTCCTTATGTTGTAAATTGAGAAGATTCAAATCGGAAGATCATGGCCTCCGAAAGTTTCCAAAGATAGAAGATCCAGCTCAAGCCATGATCCTCTCTAGCCGTTGGTGAAGATCCTTAGGCGCCGATTTGTTTCAATAAAAAGAAAAGGAAGAAGAAGACAGCGACACACCTGTTGAACACAAGCTTTCATACACTCAAGCCTTCAAGCAAGATCTGTCTTCTTCGTGTGCTCTCTGCTAGTCCTTAAGAGTCTGTTATTTCATTTCAAAGCATTTGAGAGTTACACTGTGAGCTTATAGGATATATTTCGAGAGAGTGTTATACTCAAGAGTTTGTAACTCGGGAAGTAGACACTAGGCGATTGATTCACTAAGTGTAAGAGGATTGGTCTAGGACTCCAAGGGAATGTGAGTTGACTAGATTGCAATTGTATAGGAGAGAGGCTTCTCGGTGACCTACTAGGATCCTAAGTCTTGTGAATCAATAAAATCCGGTTGAATCCTAGGGTTGTGGAAGAACCCTAGGCGGGGACGTAGGCCAAGTTCGTGCCGAACCTCGTAAACAACTCATCGAGTCCTTTACTTATTGCTTTACCTTATTTCCGCACTTGGTTCGACTGTTTAACTTTGTGATTCAGGTTTTCAGAGAAAAGACTAAGTCTAATCTCAAAGGATTTTGCACGAGCTTCAAAAGTCTTGAGAATCTGCGAAAAACGGGCATACTCTATTCAACCCCCCCTTCTAGAGTATATCTATATTACTTTGTTTTACATTATCGAACCTTCAATGTGCATGACGAGGAGTGAGTAGTCAACCCACTTCTAGAGTCGGGGTGAGCCCGACGATAACGATGTAGGGTAAGTGCATCAAAGGTATGACTTTTATGCGATTCCGTCTTCTATCCTATGCATGATCCTTTGCGAAAGTTAGGGAGATTCATTATTTGCATTAGTGAAGCGAAAGCCACTCATATTGTGAACTTGGATTGCTCATGAATTGGATATTAACTCTTAGGAACTATGCGAGAGCCTCTAATCACCTAAGTGTTGGAAACGAAAGTTATTTGACGGAAAGGCATTAAATTTCATAACTTTCGCATAAAACTTGCATTGTTATCGTTGTGGCATGAAACCCCGACTTTGGAAGCTTTTAATTAATTGAAATCAATATAAAAGTTTTAGTTTTGTTTCTGATCATCCTTCTTTACCATTCTACGTTCTTCGGACTCTTTTCCGACAATTGGTTGCGAAAAACAGTTTCTGTGACAAACATCGGAATCGATTGTAAAGGTTGATATCGAGGTCTAAGGTCGATATCGAGGTCTCTGCTCGACGTCGACTTTGCTGCTTTTGTCTTCTGCAGGAACTGTACTAAAAATCGACCAGAACTGAGGTCGATATCGACCAGACACATCGATATCGAGTGTCTTCTGAGGTCAAAAGATTTGATCGTGAGTACAACAAGGGAAGCGCTGACATACCTCCTCATGGATTCGATCCTGAATTACCCTACTACTACAAGGGAGGGGATTCCTGTATTATTTGTTTGAGACAAGGAGTAGTCTAGTTGTGAATTGCTTATTTGAATTATTTGAATCCCTACACTCATCCCTTAGAGCGAACATATAGGTTGTTATGTGAGCCGACCTACTCGAGCTCGGCTCGGGCTTGACTCATATAAATCTCGGCTCGGGCTCGTTTATATTTGAAAACAAACGAGTATGAGCTAGATTTCTGATGTACATATTTGTTCCTCTTTTTATTGCATCTTTTGACTTTTTATTTCATTCGATTTCCAAAGAAAAGGTTCAAAATAATGTAAACTTGTGTAAGAATGAGCTAACGTGCAAGAAATAGAGTCTGCACAAGTTTTGGTCTAATTATGTAGGAATTGAAGCGAAATCGGAGTCAAAACGGAGAAGCCAATGAAAGCAGAGAAGAGGTCGAAATCGACCCACATGGTCGATATCGACTACAGAACATCGACACAGAACTGAGTATCGAGACAGACCAAACACCAACAGAAGAAAGGCACTTGATATCGATCTCATATCATCGATATCGACCACAACCCAGGAACTGAGAGAAACTGAGTTCGTCGAGCAGAAACAGAGAGGTCGAAATAGACCTTCCTGGTCGATATCGACCATACTTCGACACGGGTTGGACACGCTTTTCGAGACACGAATTGGCCATTCTATCTTCAAAGCCACGGAATATCTTGTAAACTTTAGATATTATACATCTGAGACTATTTACCTTTTTTACCTTAGAGATTCATCAAGTTGTTTAGAGTTTTATCACAATAAAAGATCTATCCTACTTGTTTGGATAGACTTTATAGTTTAGATAGAAGATGCTATCCTTGCATAGCAAGGATTAGTAGCCTATAAATAAAGCCCTAGGGAGCTGGCATTCAATCATCCAAGAACATCCATTCAAGCAAGAAAACACATTCAGTTTACAATAGAGTTAGGAAGAAGCTTTAGGGTTTGGCATTTGCGAGAGCTGAAGTTGAGTTGTAAAGTTTTGAAGGTTTGAATGCAAGTTCTTTCTTTTATATCCATGATGTTCCATACAATGAGGTGCGAGTAGTCTTCCAAAGCTTCTAGGGTGGGGGTGAGCCCGATGTTAGCCATGCGTGCTTGAGGTAAGTGTTAGATGTTGATATCGTTGTGTCTATATCATCTCCTACGATTCTATGTTTAGTCCTAATCGAAAGAAATGGAATTCATGCTAACAACTTGAGTTATAAACATAAAATTGGTAGAGACAATTAGGTTTATTTGCAAGAGTAATCCTAAGAGTTGGTGTACAGCGAAAGCTCATCCCTCGAGTGAAATAGCGCAATCGTCCGTCTTATTTGCCTTATCGCATGCATTGGTTAACGCTGTGGTAAACCCTAATCTTAGGAGTTGCCTTTTATATAGTTCATTCATCAAAACCACTGTCTTTATTCTGATCATCGCTCCTTATTCATCCTTGAGTCTTCGGCCTTTCTTTGCCGACAAAAAGCTAACAACTCTGCATGAACAGACATCGATATCGACCCCCAGATGTCGATATCGACCACTTGCTTCGTCGACGGTTTTCTGAGTCGACGACGATCATCCTGCGAGAGTTACTGAGATCGATATCGACCCTCCAACCTCGAAATCGACCACCCCTGTGTCGACTGGCAGTCTTCTGAGCCAGTCGACTTCGCTGGCTGACATCGATATCGACCTCTCCTAGTTGATATCGACTGCTTGTTTTTGTCTCTGCATGTCTTCTGTTGTAGAGAGTATCGACAGCCAAGGTCGAAATCGAGCACCAATGTCGAGATGGAGTCTTCTGGTCGACCAAAGACGTGAGCTTTCCAACGCTACTAGGATCCCGCTGACCTGCCTCCTCGTGGATCGATCGTGACTTCCCTTCCACTACAACGGGAGGAAGTCTTGTAATTATTTGTATAGGCTAGGAGTTGGTTTGCATTTATATTTCATATATTTTTGTTTTAAGATACTCGATTCCCTCCTATCTAACAATTTCAAGCTCGTCACGATCTCGAGCCGAGTTCGAGCTTTATATGAGCTTGCTCATATAACTCGTTTTACATGTGGGAGTCGAGCGTGTATTAGTATGTTTACATAAAACGAGCTCAAAACAAGCTTAAAATGAGCTCAAAACGAGTTTACATATTGCGTTAGTTCATGTATGAATGAGTTTACATAAAACGAGCTCAAAACGAGCCTAAAACGAGCTTCTGAAAAATGAGTACTCGAGCTCGAGCTTAGTTCGTAAAAAATGAGCTAAACGAACTTGAGCTTAGTTAAATACTCATGAGCCAAGTATGGGCAGAATTCTTAGCTTCAAACAAAAGTTAGGCTCGGTTCGAACTTGGCTCAATAAAAAAAATGAGCAAACACATAAACACTTAAATACTCGACCCGTTCGACTCGAATAACACTCATACATTCTGAAAACCCCTCTAAACGTTGCAATATATTCCATAAAATTCAAATACATGAAGCTCTCAGAGATTTCCATAGAATTAATAAGCCAACACTTACCATATAGTCTGTATCCATCCACCTCTATGAATCCATTGAGCCTAGTGTCGGTTTCTCACAAGAATCATCTATAAATGCAAGTTTGTTCTTGGCATCCAATGCCAAGAACACTTACGCTCTAGGATTATCTGAATTTGTCGAACTTAATGGATCATTCAAATCTACTTGGTATCCATTCTCAACACATCGTTCTTGAACCATTGATTTAATCTTTTAAGACATTAGATCACCAAATCACACCAACTTGACAAGATCCACTATCAAGACAAGTATTTGATCATAAAGGTCTTACAGAGAAATATATATATAAGCACACGACGATAACCATAATAAAGAGACCCAATTTCATCAATGAAGATCGAAAACATCTTGGTGCTATGAAACCATGATAAAACTATAATAACACAAAGGAAAATGCCTAAGAATTCACCAAATATGGAAGAACACAAAGAAAAAACTGGAAGCGTCCATTGGTCTTGAACAGAGTTTATTACAAGTGGAAAAGGGTAATTTGTTTGAAGACTTTGGTTGCCTTTGAAGGAATTGTGTCGTTTAATTCAATGTGTAATGACTAAATATGGAATAAGACAATTGATAAAGATATATACAATCCAGTTATTTTAGAAGTCGTAGTGCTTTGTTGGAAACCGAGTTATTTTAGAAGTCGTAGTGCTTTGTTTGAAACCGACTACGATTAATGGATTTAAACGGTTTAAATTCATAACTATTATAAACGGATTCTATCAGGTCACACACTTTGAGTTGACGAGATAGATCAACGGATTTGATAGTTGACTCTTCACATATATGTTATATTATTAAGGAATATTATTTATTTTTGAAATAAATAATTATACAAATTAATTATAGGAGTTAGAAAGTGTAAATTAATTAGACATGGGAATGTAACGTGAGGTGAGTAGGTTGTTTGTAGGGCTGTGCAGAAAAATACGACACGATTGACACGACATGAAACCGCAACAACACGACACGAAAAAACACGAAACGATATAGATACGACACGATTATGACACGAAACGGTAAAACACGACAATAAACATGTCATGTTCGGATCGGCATATTTTCCTTGTCGGGTATCCGACACGACACGTTAATTTTTTTTTTATTATTGGTAGTCTGTTGTGATAGTTAAAATAAAAAAAATGTGTGAAAGGAATATAAATTTATAATAGCCCAGTTGGTTTCAGGCGTCCTTGGGTTTAGCACTGTTCCAAGGGTCTGGAGTTCGATTCCGGATCCGAGCTTTCTTTTCAGTTTTTTTCTTTATTTTGCCTTTTACCTTTTACCTTTTACTTTGCTGCTAACCCTCAACCCTTTACTTTAGCAGTAGTAGTCCGCCTCTCCTCTCTCCTCTCACTCATCCGTCTGCCCTTAGCATCTCTCGCTGAGCAAAGTCTGCCTCTCCCCTCTCCTTTCGCTCAGCCGTCTGCCCTCAGCCTCTCTCGCCCAGCAAGCCTCTCGCCGAGACTCCGACTTGACCTCCCTCTCTCGCCGACTCACCAGCAGCCTCGGTCGCACCTCGCGTTTCTCAGATTCTGGGAAAGGCCGAAAGGGGGAGCTCAAGCCCTTCTCCTTTCTCTACTTTCGATTTCAATTTCATTTGAAATCGAAATCTTCCTCTTAACCCTAGCCCTAGACATGCTAGTTTTCAATTCCATTCCTTTTGGATCAATTCTAGGATCCATTTTCGGCTCTTCAAGCGTGGTTCTCGCCGGAGATTCCGCATCCGACGGCGGTGACGGGCCTTAGTTCATTGGGGTTTGATGTTAGCTTGATCAACCGAGATCTGGATTTTTTATTCACGGTGGTGACGGCGGCGGGCCTTAGTTTTAGGGTTTCGCATGTCTCTCTTTCTCGCTCATCTTTCCTTTTGTGTTTTTTTTTGGTCGTTTTATTTTGTTTAGAAAAAAAGCTTTCATAAACGGTCCGTATCGTGTTACACGGGTATCCGACACGAAACTATTTCGTATTTTCGTGTCAGTGACTAGGGGTGTGCAGAAAAACCCGACACGACAGACACGACACGAAAACACGACAACACGACACGAAAAAACACGAAACCGAAAAGACACGACACGAAAATGACACGAACCGAGAAAACACGGTTGTAAACGGTTCGTGTTCGGATCGGAAAAATCATCTTGTCGGGTACCCGACACGAACCGCTTAAATTTTTTTTATTATATAAGTAAAGCAATATAGTATTAGTATTGTATAATCCCTTATGAATCAATAAATTGGAGTGGCTCAACTGGTTTTGGACGGAAGCTAATAATATCAATTAGCTGAGAGGTCAGGATCGAATCCCGTATTCCTCCTCTCCTCTTTTATTTTTTTTTTTCATTTTTTAAGTTTCCTTGTGTATATATACTCTCTTTTCTATCAAAACCCTAAAGTAAAAACCAAACCCAAACAGCCGCCTCCTCTCTCTCTCAGCAAGAGGAAGGCGAGTTACCAAGTCCGAGTCATCGGATTTCTCCCTGAAGTGAAGAGCCTCCTCTCTCTCTCTAGCTATCAGCAAGATCAAGGCGGGTCGTCGAGTCCGAGTCATCGAGTTCTCCCAAAGAGCCTCCTCTCTCTCTCAGCAAGAGGAAGGTGAGGCGCCGAGTCCGAGTCATCGACTTTCTCCCTGAAGTGAAGAGTCTGGCGGCGACAACAGTTCACTTTCTCCCCCTCTAAGGGGACTCCAACTCGGCTTGAAGAGCCTGGCGAGAGGCGATTAATTGCGATTTTTGTTTCTCCCTCTTGAAATCTCCAGATCTAGCATCTGTTCTTCAGTGGTTCGGCGAGGGGACGACTGTTCATTCATCAATCTCTATGGTATCGATTCAAGTTTTGATTTATTTTCGACATCTGTTTATACTATAGATTTCTATGTTGTAGATCTGTAATGGATTGGAATATCTAGGGTTTGGGTTTCCCCTTTTTTGTTTGTAAATGTAAATGAAGATGTCATCTTTGTAGATCTGTGATGGGCCGTTGGCTTTCTTAAGTGTATCTATTAGGGGTGTTCATAGTCGGGTATCCGACACGAACCGGTTAATCGTGTCGGATACCCGAAACCGTTTATGGGTAAAACACTGATCCGAACACGACACGCTTAGAACCGGGTATCCGCCACGGATACACTAATCGGATCCGTGTCGGATATCGGGTTATCCGACACGAACCGTTTGAAATTTTGATTGTAAATTCTTTTTTTTTTCCTGCTGTCATGAAATACATAATATATAATTTTTTTTGGTAAACAACATAATATGATAAAGCATACATAGATACACTTAAGAAAACTATGATAATCATAAGACCATAAACCAGCAGGTTGAGAGGAGGAAGAGGCGTACCCGGTAAGTTGAGTCTGTCCTTTAGCGAGGCCGAGCTTTTCGAGAGGCTTTGTCCGGATATGGCGACCGTAGTTCCCATATCCGCCTCCTTTTGGGTGCTTGTAAACCGTCCCGTAGAAGTTTCACTTCGCCGAGACCGAGGTTTCCTCCCAGGTGGGGTCCCTAGGGCTCTGCGTGAACCAGTACTTGAACATAGCTGCTCGCATTTGGGCCGTAGTCGGAGCCGCATCCGGGTCGCCCTCGACCGGAGTCCCTTGACTCTCGTCGGCTACGAACCTGGACTCTTTGGTCGGGAATGTCGGAGTTCCTGCTGGGGCGGCCTCCTCCTCCTCCTCCTCCATAATATCGTCGACGTGGTCGGCTAATAGAGCATAATCTCGACGCCGTCGGGTTCCGCTCCCTATCGAGACCGAGGCACTACGACGAAGGCTTGGTCCCAATGCCGGGCCGCCTCTGTCTCCGACGCTCGGGGTCGATGATTATGGGGCCCCACTAACACTCTTGCGACCTCGAGTAATTCGAGTGAAGATGTTCGGCATTATGCGTTTAAGAGGATTAAGAACGATAAGAGAGATTAGGGAGAGATTAAGCAACCGGGACTACGAGCGAGAATATCGAGCGATTAGGGAGATGAAGATGAGATTGGAGGATATGAGTGAGGTGTGGGTTGAAAATGGGAGGGAAATGACGTATTTATAGGGCGGGATCGAGTGGATTTGGGCGGGCTCGACCGTTGGCCAACGTTCGACCCAGCGGGTCGACCGTTGCCAACTAGCCGTTTGGGCTTATTTTTTTTTAACGATGTTTTGTGTTTGCATATATTGAAAGAAATGTATATCTAAATTATGTAATTTTTTTTATTGAGTTTGCAAATTTTTAAACATTTTTTTACTTATATCTAAAGTTTATTCGAATTTTTCGGATTTTTTTTCGGTTGTTCGATTTGTTTTTCAAAATTGGTAAGTAAGTACAAAACTACATAATCTTAATTCTTAAGAAGCATAATTAGTTAATTACGGCAAACACAAGTTTATTACAAACCGATCTACGATTACAACCCGGACCGGATTCATTGTCTCGGCGGGCATCGAGCTTCGGATTTTAAACTTGATGACCATCACAAGACACAAGTTCACAACTCACGTCACGTTAAAACATAAAATTACTAGACTACTCACTACTTGCACTACTAGAGACTAGAGTACTAGTTACCCCCCAAGCCCGATGCGCCACCACCGGTCTTCATCTTGTCGCGGTGCTTCTTCGTCTTATGAAGCTTCAGATTTCCGTAGCCCAGGTTGTTTGTCATGAGCTTGTACTTGTGACCGCAATGACAACAAACCGCCTCCAACTTCCCCGGTCCTTGCTCGACCTTATCGAAATGGTCTTGGAACAACGCCGTACAAAGATTTTCACCGGATCCAGATTGGTCGGACATGATAACGAGCTTACGAAAATTGAATAAAAGGTGATGGATGAGATGTGTGACTTGTGAAAATGAAGGAGAGTAGGAGACCCGGTTTTTATAGCCACGAGCCTATCCCATATAGCCGTTGGAACGGCTAGATTTTTTTTAAAAAAAATGGTTGTGCAAGTAGGCCCCACATTCCAACTGTCGAGTTGTCGACGGGTTTAAAATTCTTCGACCCTAACCCTAACCCACTAACCCCTGAACCCGCTGACCCGAGGACCCGGACCCTGCGGGTCATTGACCCACCGGGTCAATGACCCGTGGCCACGCCTAACTCGACATACATGTGAAATAATTTTTGATGCTATGTGAAATAATTAAGTTTAAGATCCAGCAAAGATATCAACCATTTGAGAGGCCGATTAATGTCCCTCGTATATTACGATCAAATATAAATAGTATCAATACTGTTGTATTTGTATAGAGCGTCACGGCCAACTGTACGTAGATATATGCATTCTGATGAAAGAAGTTTGTTCACATTGGATTAATTAAGTATATTGTATATATATACGTACGTACAAAGTCATGTCCAACTCAAGTGAATTCCTTCTACGATGGCAGACTGTAGCCATATACGTATATATAGCAATAAATGAGAGTATAATACGTACGTACATAATTTATGATCCACTGCAAATTGAGCAACTATCTAGGAGTAAATTTGACAGCACATCGGGCGCTCCTAGCTAGTTGCATATATCTTAATTGATCTATTATAAGCCTCACAGGACCATCCAAATTATATAATAAAGCCAACTGCAATAACTGATCACCTGCACTACGTCTATATTGTCTTCTCTCTATAGCTTCTTTACTCTTTTTTAGTACCACATACAGGTCCACAAGTCGGTCTTGTACCGTGAAACTACTCTTCTTCCTTTCATTACACGTCAGCATATACATTTTATATGGTATTATTAAAAGTCTTTATTCTACGTGACACAGCTTAAAACATGACACATATCAATCATTTACTTTTCCATCATTAAATAAACCAATAAAAAATAACTCTGTTATATTAATCCATGTTATCCAACAACATCGCCCATTTCTTTTCTCCGCAGCCCTCATTATCCTATTAACCACCCCATTATTATAACCGCTACACCATAGGCGGAGCTAGGAAGGGGCAAGGGAGAACATATGCCCCTCCTTTCATCCGACGAATTACCTATACTTGTTCTACTCGTCGATATCTTCGTTTTGATATATTATAAGCCGCAATCTGATACCTGAGTAAAAAGTTATGAACGTTTGAAAATTAAACACAGATTAATTATTTGAAATGCCTTTTAATAAACCACAATACTTTGATATATATTTTACTTAACTTCATATTTTAATAATATAATTCAATCCAAGAGCTTCGAAACAAGAGATTATATTACTAAATTCAACCATCCGATAAGAAATTTTACAAGTTTAAATTTTTTACATCTTGTTACACACTATTATATGCTAAGAGAACAACAAATTAAATATTGAATCGTTAGGTTTCAAACTGTGTCTTTTTAGAGAAAAATAATATCGTTATAGACTAAAATGACATCGATTTATTCATTTCAAAAGAAAAAATATACAACAGTTAATTACACAATTTTGAACTAAAATATTATCGTTTTAAACTAAAACATTGTCGTTTTGAGCAAAAATGTCATTGTTTTGAACTAAAAAAATATTATTTTGAACTTAAACATCGTCGTTTGAACTAAAAAAATCGTAGTTTTGATATACTAAACTTAGAAAAAAAAAATCTATCGAAAATGAACGGAACAATTTGTACAAAATTATGCCCCCCCTTTGATATGTTTCTGGCTCCGTCCCTACGCTACACCACGACGTACTAACCATCCAGCTAACCTCACTATTCAAGTATAAATTCATATAAAAATAAAGATATATGTTTTTTAAATCCTTTTCTAACGATTTTTATTTATCATTCATCTCTTTATTTTTTTTTAAATCTTATCACTTCATTTTTAACCAACCCCATTTATAACCCGGAGTAATACATAACATTTTTTTTAAGGAACAACTATGAACCATAATTAATGACCTGATAAAATCACCACCTATCCCCGATTTTCGGGCCTTGAAAAACAGTGGGTTATTGGGGTTGTTATGTCTCCTTTACCTAGTTCAAATAATGATTTGTTATCTATAATTACTGGCTATGAAAGTTCGTTTTGTGGCTTTGGTTTGGTTACATGCAATTGCTTCCCTTTAAGAGCTTCCCCAGTTCGGGATTATATCCCTTATGATGCAATTAAGGGGCCTAGAATTTTAGACTCATGTTGAGACTTAGCTGCTTTGCTGCTCCCCACGTTTCTTTTACTAAGTTTCTTGGGTTTGAGCAGCTTGATGTATATGAATTTTGCCCTCGAGCTCTCGGTTGCTTCGCTGTTATTTCAGTTGCATAGGTTCAAAACAACACCTACTGGTGTCAAAACAAAGTTGTTGAAGTGGTGCATCATTTTGATCTTGCCACCACTTCTATTGAGGTTTTGCTCTCCTTGGTCTATCATTCTGATCCAATGGTCACGATTGGGTCTGAGGCCCTCCGGGTTATAATATGTTCTACATACATTTGTTGTCCAGGGATTACATACCCACTTTTGGTTTTTATCCCTTGCGATGCATCTTTGTGGGTTGGTATGCTTAACTTCAGGAAAATCACTCTTTGTAATGTCGGGGTGGAGAAAACTAGGCTTGATTATGATGTTGAGCATGAGATCAGTAGTCTCGTTAAGCTAAGTCTCACTGAATTGTCTTATACTCCTACTATTGCTCTCCATGTTTCTTTTGTTATGCTTTATGGATTAGAGCAGCTAGGTTTATATATATGACCCTATTACCTCCTCCGGTAGTTGCAAATGTGATTGTCTTGATAGCTTCCTAGCATCTACCCAGCTGAAGGGTTTAGGCAAGATTTACCAGACAGTTATCTCTTCTTATAACCATATCTTGACGATGGTGGTTTGGTTGACTGTTTTACTACTCTTTGGTCTGCATAATATGCTAAAATTTATCTTGTATAACACGTTATGGAAGTTTGATACGAGCACTAACTTGATTTGGGAACCTACATCTGCATCACATTTGTGCTCTCTAGGAAACCGTTGATTTAAGCTAGCGGGGATCGGTTTTGTTTTACTGAGTCACATGGATCATGCTCTGATTTTTTTTGTGTATGGTTTACCTTTGTTATACTAAACAATATGACACTTGTATAAGTTCATATGCCAATCAAAATATTTGTATGGATGCTTGTTTCTATCAACTCATTTTTTTCATCCTAAATTTGAATAAATCAATGATAAAGGATTATAATGAAAATATTTGGTACCACTTGGTTGGGGTCAGCAAATTTTCGCCCCAATACTATCACAAAAATTGTTACAAATGAGAATAAGCTACTGGAATTGTAGAGGTTTATGAAAGAAAACTTTTTGGACAGAAGTTGATAGTTTGTGCAAAAATGAACACATTCAAATGTTGGCACTAGACGAAACAAAATCATAAAACATTCTGAATGACAAACTTTGGAACCATTTAGGCATCGACAAGGCTATTTGATCGCCTAGTGTTGGGTGCTTGGGTGGTCTTGAAGTTTTATGGAAAACCCACCAATTGACAAACGAGCTCATATCCATAGAACTCCACTTGCCACGAATCATTGGTTCAAGGTATGAAAACATAAATGACCGGATCTTGATACTCATTCTCTTTGTTTATGCACCTCCTGACCCTCGGGAGAAAGATTCGTTATGGGAAACATTCATAAAAATAGTTAACAATTCGACTATTCCATGCATTGTTATTGGGGACCAATAGAAAAGAATACTGCCTTCTCAAAAAGAAGGAAAATCTTCTCCTCTTCCAGAAATCGTTCTGGAATCAAAGAGCAAAAACAAAGCACCTCAAGTTGTCTGATTCCAACACTTCTTACTTCCACCGTGTAGCAATGGGGAGAAGGCATCGGAAACAAATCCGCAACATTCTCACTGCCGAAGGCACTTTGATAGTTGGAGAAGAAAATGTCAGAAACGAAATTAAAAATGATTTCGAAAAATATTTTAAAAAGGAGCCAACTGATGAAAGACTACTTAATGAAATGTTTGATCTAATCCAGCCCTCCATTACTACAGTTGAAAATGAATTCCTTTTCAACATCCTTCCAATAATGAAATAAAATCTGTAGTGTTTAGTTTGGGTAATAATAAATCCCCAGGTCCTGACGGAATTACAACCGAGTTCTATAAGAAATATTGGGATATTGTAGGCACCTCAATCATTAGAGCGGTTAAAGGATTTTTTCATTCTGAAAAAATTCTCAAACAAATAAACCACACGTTCATTTCATTACTACCAAAGAGGGATAACCATACTACTACTAGTCACTACCACCCAATCAGTCTATGTTCTACAATATACAAAATTATTTCAAGAATTTTAATAGAAAGAATTAAAACAAGTATCGGTAAACTTATTCACCCACTGCAGGGTGCTTTTGTGTTAGGTAGGGCCACTCTAGATAATGTTCTGATAGCTCACGAAATCTTCCCCTCCTTCAGATCACGTACGGGTTGTGAGGGATGGTTGGCAATAAAATTGGACACAGAGAAACTGTACGATAGAGTACACTGGAATTTCGTAAAAAAGATTTTAGATAACTTTGGGTTTCCCCCTATTTTCATCATCTGGGTTATGGAATGCGTAACGACTGTTTCTTTCTTAGTGCTTGTTAACAACGGCCCTACAGTCATGTTCTTCCCTTCTCGTGGACTTTGCCAAGGGGATCCTCTATCTCCATTCCTATTTATCCTAGGAGCTGAAATCCTAGCTCGGAAACTCTCGACAGAAGCAAATGTGGGTAATTGTCCAATTGGATTTACCTTTGGTAGAAACGGCCCTCGGGTTCCTTTCCTATCATTTGCCGATGACATCATTATTTTCAAAAGAGGCAGTGTTACCGCGGGGCAGAAAGTTCGATCAATAATTGACACATACTGTAAAGTTTCTGGACAAAAAGTTAACTATCATAAATCTAGCTTCCAAGCTACAAAAGGCATTCCAGCCTCTAGGATATCAGAGCTAAGCAATTGCTTAAATATTACAAATGAGAACTCGTTGGAAAAATATCTCGGATGTCCGATTATTAATGGTAGAGTAAACAAACACACTTTTGAAGACATCATTTATAAATCTAAAGAACAACTAAGTAAATGGCAAGCCAATGCTTTATCACAACAGGGACGTGCAACCCTAATTAACATAAACTTATCAGCCAAGCCGTTGTATACAATGCAAAACTTTCTACTACCTTCATCGATACATAAAGAACTTGATCAGATTAATAGGATGTTCTTCTGGAATAAAGATATTCAACACCGGCCGCTTATTAGCTGGGATCGGATCTGCAGACCGAACAAATATGGGGGATTAGGACTTACGAAATCAAAAGAGATGAATGAAGCCCTTCAAATGAAACTACTATGGAAAATATTGGATGAACTTGATAATGTCTAGGTTGCTTTAATCAAACACAAGTATCTTTATTCATCTAACATCCAGGAGTACAAAAAAAAAAGGTGACTCTTCATGGTTTTGAGCCAAATTGACAACTCTTATTGATAAATTTAAGTTAGGGTTAATCTAGTAAGTTAGAAATGGGACTACTATCAAATTCTGGACAGATAATTGGATAAGAACTTCCTCTCTACAGGCCAGGAAAGATTGCCCACAAATTAACAACACAGAGGAAAATGTTAGTGATTACATTTTGGGTGGCAGCTAGTGGAAGGTAAAACTTAGCAATGTGTTACCAAATGACATAGTAAAAGAAATCTTGGACATTCCACTTTCCGTTTCTCCCTTTGAGGATCGGTTGTATTGGTGGCCCGACAGAGTGGGTTGGTTCACCACCTCAAGTACATACAAACTAATCACAACCCAATCCTCTCTAAACCTAGACAAAAGCGCTTGGATTTGGAACTTGGATGTTCCACCGAAGGTCAAAATTTTCTTATGTAAAGTCTTCCAAAATGGTTTCCCGACTGCTTCTAGGCTCGCCCAACGAGGGGCATCTCTTCCTTCCCCATGTAGTTTTTGTAACGGCGCGGTAGAAGATGATGTTCACCTCCTATTCGAATGTCAATATGTGCGCTCTCTCTACCGTCTCTCTACACACACAAACTCAAAAATTTCCAGTATGATAAATCAATCACGAGATATAAAACCTATCATGTCCTTCATTGGAAACAACCTTACCTCTGTCACCAAAGTGGAGGTTGCTTTCTCTTGGTGGACGTCTTGGTACTTTCGAAACCAACATGTGTTTAGGTAGGTCCCCATCCCTCACAATGATTGTTCTTTACACACTATTAAAACTCAAAAGGAGAATTGGAGTAAAACTTCGCACTTTTAGTGCAGTCTTGATAAGGATCCCCCCTTACACAAACAAAACCCCATTAACCCAAGGAAGAAAAAGAATCATGGTAAGATTTCATGGTGCAAGCCCCCGAGGGGTACCCTCAAGTTAAATTTTGATGGATCCACAATTGCAAACAATGACAGCTCGGCTAGAGCTATAATTCGGGACTGGGAAGGACGACCGATACACATTGCCTACCAGAAACTTGGTAAACAAAGCCCACTGAAAGCGGAAGCTCTTGCTCTTAAGTTGGGGATCCAACATGCGCTACAACTTCGTATCGATAAAATTCATATTGATGGCGATTCCATTATAATCATAAACCATCTAAAAAATACATCTAAATGTCCTTAGGAAATTGAGCTGATCTTGTCTGATGTTAAACTTGTATTATCGACTATGAAAGAAGTTTTCTTCTCTCATGTTCCCCGATTAGGTAATAGAGTGGTGGATAAGCTTCTACACCTTTGCCACTCTATCTGGGGTGTCGATATTTACGACAATTTCGATCTTTTAGACCTCATTCATAAGGATGCTGCCCGGTAGAGCTCGCTCGCCCGAATTTTTTCCTAATAAAAAAAATGACCTGCTAAAAGATTAGTTAGCATCATCAAAAGCATAGGAGCTACCTCCTTGAATCAACTAGGACCATCAAAAGTACATCGATACAAGCAACTCAAAATATATTTACCAATAGGGTAAATTGCAGAAAACCACCCCTTAAATATGTGATATTGCTTAAAACCACCCTTTATATTCATAATTGTTGAAAGCCACCCATTATAACTATTCCATTAGCAATCAACCACCCTATTCAACTTTTCATCTAAAGCTCTGTTAAGTATTATGTACTTTAATTATTTTAATATAAATGAATGAATTTTTTTATAAAAAATATAACAAAATATAATGTAGATCATCGGACATCTTAAATCATAAATTGAACAAGAAGCCAAAATATGGCGGTGGAGGATCAGAAAAATAGCGGGAACAATGACGGTGGCTCGCGTCTTGGAGTCGGCGGCAGCGGTCTCGAGTTTGGTGGGATGGCGGCGATGGTGGGGCTTGGTCCCGGGGGCGTCCTTTTATCAACGGATCTTTGCCTCACCGGAACCAAGGAGGGGCATTTAGAGCTCCGTTCGTTCGGGAAAGCAAAGGTGTGGTCGGAGCAACTTGGGATCACATACGCCATGGTCGAAGTTCAAGGTAGAGGTTCGCTACGCTAGATTGCATCTCGCTCAATGGGCACTTGAAAGTTCGTCGCCTCAATCACTCTCAAGCGACGTACTTTATACGACTTGTCGCTTGGACGTTGGGAGTCCCAAACCACCCCAAACCATGTTCCGCTGACCAAAACAATTGAAAGTTCGTCGGCTGAATGTGACTCAAGCGACAGAATACTTATAGGCGACAAAGATTGATCATACCTCGTTGCCCTAACAGGCATCCCAACCACAACTGTCAGAAAGGGCCTTTGTAGCAATAGGGATCATAATAAGTTCATCGCCTAAATGTGTGGGTGGTTGACCGTATTAAATGCTCTTCATTCAGGGGACAGAAATAGGTGTATAGATGTTGCCTGAATGTGTATTATTTCAAAAGTCAAGTAATAAAGTGTCTGGTAGTTGACCCATATTAAATACTGTTCATTCAGGAGACGGATATGGTACTATCGCCATCTCTTGAAAAGTGCGGTAGTTGACCCCTATTTATTACTGTATAGTTAGGCGACGGAGATAGATCTATTTCCGTCGCCTGAATGTGTCTTTCTCAACAGCCGATTTTAACCGGTTGTACTTGTGCAAGGGCTTTCCTCTTTTCATCCTTTCTCTCAAAATCACCCTAGAGGCTCGAAAACTCTTCTCTCAATTCATAATTTTCCACCCATTGTATTTAAGGTATGTATAAATTTTTTTTGTTTTTGTTCTGTTTTTGTTGAATATATGCATATAAATTGTTTGTGTGTGGAGTTGATGATGAGAATGTTTTTTGAATGGAGTTTGGATGGTAAGAATGTTGTTTGAATGGAGTTTATGAAGGGAATGAATTGTGTATGTATAATGATGTTTAAATTGAGTTTGTGTTATGAATGGATTGTTTATGTGCCTTTTTTTTAGAATGTGATGTAGAATGAGATAGATGATGACAATGAATTGTGTATTTGAGTTTATGATGAGACGGGAATTTAGAATCTTATGATCGAGAATTGATTTTAAATTGAGTTTGTGATACGAATGGATTGTGTATGTGAATGAATTGTTTATGTGCAATTTTTTTTTTAAAAAATGTGGTGTAGAATGAGATAGATGATGAGAATGGATTGTGTATTTGATTTTAAAATGTGATGAGAATGAAATTAAGAATGTAATGATCGAGAATGGATTTTAAATTGAGTTTGTGACAGGACGATAATAGGCATTAAAAGTTGGATGCAACTACCTCACGCTTACGGGGAGTACCAAAAAGGAATATTTATGTTTATACAGAATCTTAGAGATAATGCGAATGGGAGGACTCATTTCCTATGTCCGGGTCGGAGATGCCGCAACAATAACTGGGTCACTTTAGATGAAATGCATAGAGATTTGGCCCACTTGGGGATGTGGCCTAGTTATACTCTTTGGGACAAAGCATGGCGAAGCCCCAGTTGATAGGACAATTGAGCAGCGACGAACGCAGATCCTGGAGGAAGGGGCATCTTCCTCCATTGATGGTCCTGCTATGAACATTCTACATGATGCTTTTCCGTTTCATTCCGGATACGAGGCACACTCGGTTTTCGACAAACCTCCATTCCAATATGTTGTAGACAATGATTACGAGAAATATAATAGGCTTGTAGAGGCAATACACATGCCATTGTTTGAGGACAGCGATATGACTGTTCTAGATGCCTGTCTGGATGCAATGAATATGAAGTCAGAGCTCGGGTGGATAGATTGGAGCATGGATGCCATGGGCACACACATTTCTCGCCTGTTGTCGAAAGGACATAAACACCCACTTGATGGAGCGAGGATGAAGAGTATGATTAGGGACCTTGCATTTAGGTACGAGCTGATCGACGCTTGTGAGTATAACTGTGTACTATTTCACAAACAGTACGCAGAGCTCGAAGTGTGTCCCAAGTACAACACATCTAGGTGGTATACTAGAGAAGGTAGGAAAGGCAAGGTTCCCAGGAAGGTCCTCTGGTACTTTCCCTTGACCCCTAGACTGAAGAGATTGTTCATGGAGCCGAACATTGCGAAGGCTATGCGATGGCATGTTGAGCAGGTGGGAGATTCAGAATGGTTGAAACACCCATCAGATGGTGAGGCATGGAAACAATTCAACGGAACCTTCCCGTATTTTTCTAGCGATGTGAGGAATGTAAGACTTGCACTTGCAACTAATGGATTCAATCCATTTGGGAATCAGTCAACCCTCCATAGCACATGACCTATCATTTTCATCCCATATAACTTCCCTCCGTCGATGTGCATGAAGAAGGAATTCAACATGTTAGCACTGTTGATTCTGGGACTGAAGTCTCCAGGAAAGTGTCTTAGTGTGTTCTTGCAGCCGTTGATCGATGAGCTTCAGCACTTTTGGGAAACTGGAGTATATATTGTTGATCGATACTCGACGTCCACTTTCACGATGAGAGATGCAATGTTGTGGACTATAAGCGACTTTCCTGGCTTGGGGATGTTGCTTGGAGCTGCGACGAAGGGGTATAAAGCCTGCCCTATTTGTTGGGATGGTACTGCTGCAACACATGAACAGGGGAGAATGGTTTACGATGGGAATCGTAGATGGCTTCCACCAAACCACCCGTGACGAAGCGACGATGGCATTCAACAGAAGAGAGGAACACAGAACACGTCCTTATTCTTGGAGCGGGGATCAAATTATTGCACAAATCGATAGGTACGAGATCCACCCCCCTCTCTTTTTCTTTTTTTCATACATTTCAGTTATGTCTATCTCATTATGTTTCCATATTTTTCAACAGGATTAACTTCCCCGTCCTCAGCTCGCACCCTGCTTTCCAGGCCCCATACAGTGCGACTAACAAAATATGTTGGACCAACAAATCTGAGTTATAGAGATTGATGTTGGCCTTACATTAGAGTCATACATTCACTCAATGTTATGCACATCGAGAAAAACGTCTTCGACAACATCAGCGGAACTATTCTTAGCATTGAAGGGAAGACAACAGATGGTCCCAAAGCTCGATCTGCATTGCAGCAAATAGGGGTGCGGAGAAGCCAGACGCAAAGGAGAGATGGAAGACTCACTCATGCACCACTCCTAGTGAAGATGGAAGACATACCAGAGATATTTGAATGGTTCGGTGCAATGAAGTACCCCCACAGGCACGCTGGATCTTTGCACAACAAGGTCAAAATTCCAGAGACAAAGTTCCACGGTCTAAAGACCCACGACATTCATGTGATGTTTCAGCGTCTTCTTCACATTTTCATCCGTGTATACCTGTCGTTGGGTGTTGCCAAAACTTTGGTTGCGCTGGCGAAATGGTTTCAGAAATTGTGTGCTAGAGAGGTGAGGAAGAAGGATGTACGCCAGATGGAGGATGAGATAGTTCAGATTCTGTGCATATTGGAGATGATTTATCCCTCGAACTTTTTCACAATCATGGTACACCTTCTAGTTCACCTACCACAACAAGTGCTAGAAACTGGACCGGTGCATTACACCTGGATGTACCCAATAGAAAGGTATGCTACTTATAGATTAAATTCCTCTCATAATTACATGTGCATTATACCTGCATTGAACTTCTTCCTTTTTTTTCTAGGCAACTTGGCGAATATAAGGCTCAAGTGAAGAACTATTGTTACCCGAAGGGGAGTATTTCTGAGCGTTACATTATCAACGAGGCAACGACATACTGCAACTTGTATCTCGAGGGTCGAGATGAGAAGTGAAGAGAAGACTGCTATGGAGGTTTTGAGCTACGATATTTCTGTCATTTCTAGCCTCGTCCGTCCTCACGGTGAAATCATGAGAGAAAGTTTAGGAGAACCTATGATCACAGAAGCTCACTGGCATGTTTTTCAAGGAAGTTGAGTTCTACTTGACATCGCACAAGACTCTGTATAAGGACGCTTACCTGGATTATGAAGAAAGGGACCGTAGAATAGATTTTCTCAATTATTTCTGCCCATGGGTAAGAACGACCGTGATGTTTTCTTGTACAAGTTGTATGTTTTTTTTCTCAAATTGAACTCTAACATGTTATGTTGTATAGGTTTCTTGGTTGCACAGAGATGGAGCCACCTTCCTAAAACCGAAGGTTCTGAACTTGGCAAAGGGGCCACTACAATGCAAACTGTATTGGGCTTGTTCTGTCAACGAGGTGAAGTTTGTAGCATGGGTCAAAGACAAAGATTTAAGAACACAAAATTCAGGGGTGATGGTGGAAACTTCATATGCAAAGTACTATGGGGTACTTGAACAAGTGGTGGAGCTAATATACGCTACTTGCATGCCGGTTGTGTTGTTTAAATGCAAGTGGTTTTACGTGGATGATCCAAAGGCGGGTGATGCTTGGAAAGTAATGAATGTGATGTCCCATAGAAGGGTGTATGATCCTCAAACCCTAGCAACTTGCGGAGATGATCTTACCGATGAGGTGGAACAACCATATTAAGAGCTTGGCTCGATTATCTATTTCAAAAAATTTAACCTCAACGTTGATCCTGAAATGGAGTAAGAAGAAGAAGAATAGGAGGAAGTCGACGAAGAGGAAGAGGAAGATGAAGATGAAGCTAACGAAGTGAGTGATGACAAAGAAGGTTGACAATGTGTTCGGACTCCATAAATCGTAGTTTGTACTCGTTGTTTTTGTATGACATGGCGGTTGTTTTCGTATGTGTATGACATGGTTGTTTTAATGGCTTGGGAGAGTATTTTTTGTGCAATTTTCCATTTACATAATGTAAACAGGGGTAATAGCACATGCAAAGTACTCATTCAAAAAATCTGCATATTTTCAGGCGACGACCTTATTATATGTCCGTCGAATGAACCATTTCAGCAGACGAACTTACTACATGTGGTTGCTTAAAACCAAATGGAACCTTGCACTAGAAACTTTCAGGAGACAGACGTATTATTAGTTCGTCGCGCCAATGAAAATTCTAAATTCCCTCGTAAATTTCACATTTTGGCTCCAATGTTGAATTCCACCATCAGCCGACGGAATTAATGTAGATGATGGTCGCCTGAATGAAATACCATTTCCCCCTTTAGTTTAAAAAAAATTGAATTTCTGCCAAATTGTTAGCCGACGAACTTACTTTTGTACGTCCGTCACCTGAACAAGGATGCTAAATAACATCATACTCCTCCCCTTACCCTTAGCCCCAAATCACCTCTCTCTCTCTCTCTCTCTATGTGTCCTCTGTAATGGCCCAAATATAAATATTTGGGTTACGTTTCGAAGGTTGGATACCTTCATTGGAATCTTGTAATCCAGGTACGGGTCGAGGTTTCAAAACATCAAGTGAGAGCATTTAAAATGGGGATTTCGAACCCCAAATAAAGCGTAGGGCCGTGAGGTACCCTTATCCTGTCCTAAGAGACTATATCACGGAAATTGTTTATTGTAAAATGGCTAAAAACAGAAATAGTGTACAACTTGCCACGGCGAGTCCAGGTCAAAACCAAAACCACGAAATCTCCAAACACGAGAAATATACATAGGCCGAATATAAGCGATTTCGATTTGATCGCCCGAGCAGGTCCCCGTCAATATGTGCACTATTGCCATAAGCAGGCATATACATATGCTATACCTAATAAAGATGCTTTTAATGCAGTTTGGAATATTTAAACACTCAAGCATGCTGACGGTTTATATATATATATATATATATATATATATATATATATATATATATATATATATATATATATATATATATATATATATATATATATATATTTATTTATTTATTTATTTATTTTTTTATATTTATATATATATTTATATATGCAGAAAGCGGTAAAAGACCCAGAGAATGCCAAATGGTATATCCCTCTCCTACCTCCACCCCCCTCCCCGTTAGGGTGGAGCCTGTCCAGTACGGGCTATAGCATAGCGAGCGCCGTCCGCAGATGGTATATGTGCACATCAATAGTTTCGTAATCATGCTCATATGGTGAGAAGAGCCCGCAAGTTCCGCTTTCATTTCTCTTGGCTTGGTTTGGTGTAAACCCGATTGGGTTGGGGTTGCTTTATGATTTAAAAGTATTGTATATATCTTTGGGGTTATGTTAAAATGTATTTCATATGATTATTTATAAAGTATGGTTTTGAAAAAGGGTTTTGGAATTCTCTTAAAATGTTTAAAAAGATGTTTAAGATATTTTATTATGATCTCCGAGCTTACATTTTGGAAATGTTTTCACAAAATGGATTTGTGGTTTAAATACCGACATGTCGGGATTCCTTTAACGATGCAACTTTGACCGATTTAATTGCACTTCCTATTTTGAGAATGACCTTGAGATGACTATATTTCATGGACTTTACTCTAACGGATTGGCCTGACCTATCAGACCTCATTTTATCGGACTTTTCAACTCATTGAACCTTGGACCTTTTGGACTGTTTAACTGGACTTGGACTAGGACCTTATGTTATGATTGGACTGAGATTGAGACATTGGACAGATTAACGGTGATGGGTTGTCGGAAATTTAAAATGGAATTGTAACCTTTTGGATATCTCGGCTTTCAGATGTTTTCTTTACTTCACGAGCGTTTTGACTTATCGAATGATTTCTAAAAATGATTTTCATGTATGTACCTCTCTATGCTTAGTTAGAAAAAAATGTTAGAATTATTACGTTATTATTATCTTTATATGCTAGGTGACTGATAATGCATATTTTATATAGGCATTATAGGTAGTTCTTATTGTATTTAGATAGGAGTTTTGCATATGTTTTAGTTTAATTCCATATCTTTCTTATGAAGTGTTCGAGTTCGGAATCTACGCATTTTTAGTGTTTATTCTGCAGTTTTACACATTTTGACCTTGGATGGGATCTTGGAGGAGCTTAAAAGGATGAATTAAGAGCATATGCATGGCCTTCATATGCTCTTAATTCATCCTTTTTGCCGTTTATGTACAATTTATCAATTTATGTATGAGTGGGGAGTTTGACTTTATTTTTTTTGGTGTTGTTTGGATTGTTACCTATCTATTTAAGTTGGAAATAAATTCGTATGTAAAGCTTTTAATTTATTTTAGGGAAAATTGCAAAAAATAACACGAACTTTAGAGGTGGTTGCGTTCGGTGGCACCAACTTTCAAAAATTCTATAATAATCATCAACTTTGAAGGTTGGTTGTGGTTAGTAGCACAACCATTTTATTTTAAAAGTGCACCCCTTATTAACATAAAAATAACCTTTTTCCATTGTTTTTTTTAAACCCACTCACAATTTTCTTCTTTTTTAATTTTTTTTTTCATATTTATAAACTCAATTTCAATTTTTCAAAAAACATCATTTTTTTAAATATAATTGTGATATTAATTGGTATCTTTTTAAGACACTCATTTTTCATTTTAAAGACATTACTTATTCTTTAATTTTTTGAAAAAAACTGAGTTTATGGAGAAAATAAAATTAGTTCTTTTTTTAACTAGGTGTAAATAATGAGTGTATTCTTTTAAGAAAAAAAGGGAAAAAGTAGTGTTTTATAAAATAAATTATATTTTTTAAAATTATAAATGAAAATGGATTGTTTTTAAAAATGAAATATGGACTTTTTTTTAAAATTGAAAATTGGATGATTTTTTTACAAAGAATGTTAATAAAAGGTGATATTTAAAAAAAAACAATAGATGTGCCACATATTGCAACCAGAATCAAAGTTGGTGATTATTTTTAAAATTTTGAAAGTTTATGCCATTAAACGCAACTACCCATAAAGTTCATGCTATCTTTCACAATTTGCCCTTTATTTTATTGAGTTTTTAATTTTTTTGACATTTTAAATTTGATATCTAATGTTTAGGTAATTTTTTCAAAATTGTTAGGTAATTACTAAACAAATAATCTTATGAAACACAATTCATTCAAACACAAGTTTATTATAAACCAACATACGATTACAACTTGGACCGGATTCATTGTCTCGGCGGGGATCGAGATTCAGATTTTAAACTTGACGAGTTGACGACCATCACATAATCACATTCACAACACACAACTTCACTACTCACATTCACATCACATTAAAAGTTAAAACATAAACTTTCTACATAACTACATTACTCACTACTTACTTAGGACTAGACTAGTTACCACTCGAGCCCGATGCGCCATCGTTCTTGATCTTCTCGGGACGCTTCTTCATGATGTGAAGCTTCAAATTTCCATAGCCAAGGTTGTTTGTCATCTTGTACTTGTGACCGTAATGACGACAAACGGCATCGAACTTCCCACCGGTTTGCTCGACCTTGTCGTAATCACTACTAAAAATGCAGGAAATAGCTACCGCAAATAGCAACGACATTGGCCACGAATGACCGTGGCCAACCGATTTAGCCACAGAAATTGTAACACCCCCGTCCCACATCGGATATCATAAGGATGTTGGGAGTGATTTATAAGTGATTCAAGCCCTACCTATGTCACAAGAGCTCTTCCTTTTCAGGCTCCAAGTGAGGACAACGGACCTGAGAGGGCTAGGTGGCATGGGCTGGCGCCTCTTAAGACCCCGGGTCTTACAGTGGTATCAGAGCCGACTCTGGGCCCGGAGGTACTCCGACAGTATGCTCGGGTACGCTCCTCCCGGAGGGCAGTCCCTTGGGCCTGACGGGGTCGTCAGTGCTTTAAGTGGGGGAGATTGTAATACCCCCGTCCCACATCGGATATCATAAGGATGTTGGGAGTGATTTATAGGTGATTCAAGCCCTACCTATGTTACAAGAGCTCTTTCTTTTTCAGGCTCCAAGTGAGGACAACGGACCTGAGATGGCTAGGTGGCATGGGCTGGCGCCTCTTAAGACCCCGGGTCTTACAGATGGTATCAGAGCCGACTCTGGGCCCGGAGGTACTCTGACAGTATGCTCGGGTACGCTCCTCCCGGAGGGCGGTCCCTTGGGCCTGACGGGGTCGTCAGTGCTTTAAGTGGGGGAGATTGTAATACCCCCGTCCCACATCGGATATCATAAGGATGTTGGGAGTGATTTATAAGTGATTCAAGCCCTACTCATGTTACAGAGCTCTTCCTTTTCAGGCTCCAAGTGAGGACAACGGACCTGAGAGGGCTAGGTGGCATGGGCTGACGCCTCTTAAGACCCCAGGTCTTACAGATGGTATCAGAGCCGACTCTGGGCCCGGATGTACTCCGACAGTATGCTCGGGTACGCTCCTCCCGGAGGGCAGTCCCTTGGGCTTGACGGGGTCGTCAGTGCTTTAAGTGGGGGAGATTGTAATACCCCCGTCCCACATCGGATATCATAAGGATGTTGGGAGTGATTTATAGGTGATTCAAGCCCTACCTATGTTACAAGAGCTCTTCCTTTTTCAGGCTCCAAGTGAGGACAACGGACCTGAGATGGCTAGGTGACATGGGTTGGCGACTCTTAAGACCCCGGGTCTTACAGAAATAGCCACGGGCGGGCCATCCGTAGCCATATGCCTCGTGAGTAATGGTGACGGTTGTTTAGCCATGGATTTAGCAACGAATCACCAAAGTCGTGGCTAAGCCCGTGGCTAAGCATGGACGAACTTTTTCATAGTTGTGGCAACGAAAACAACAACGAAGACAGCTACGGAATGCGGGCATCGCCGAATTCATGGCTAAGTTCGTGACTAGATTCGTTGCTATAAATAGGTCATGGGTCTAGCTAATTTTGTGGATGCGCCGTTGCTATGGTTGTTGCTAACGTTGTTGCTCATTTCGTGGGGAATGTTGTTATTATGGTTGTTGATATCGTTAGTATTTGTGTCATTGCTATTTTTGAGGCTAAATAATATATATTATTGAAAACATAACAGACCGCCCAAATAACACACAAATGGAACAAATAATACAAAAACATACCAATACTTTTTTATCTAAACTAGTTAAGTTTTTAAGTACACAAACAGACCAAATAATACAAATTTCCCTTTAAGCATATCAACCTACAACAGCAACAGCAGCTAACGCAATGGGTGGATTTGGGGCAATTTGGGGCTACAGCAGGGCCAACAGCAGTTAACGCAGCAGTGGTGGTATTTCGGTCCCTCTGGATCTGTAGCGCCGGCAAGGGGGGAGGACGGCTGACTTCTGGCGCCTAGGTGCAACAGTGGTTGCTCCGACGTGGACGGCGGGGAATTTGATTCTTAATCAGCCAAATAAAAAAAAACAACAATTAGACAGGAACCTTGAGAACCCAAATTGGGTGCTGCCATGTTCATCCCAACATCCCATTGTGTCCTCTCTCTCAGGAAAAGGAAGGGGAGAAAAAAAACTTACAAACAAGCCTTCACCGGAGGTTCTTCATCTGCTACGGTTCTGCAGCTTCTTCGATCCGCAGGTTCTTCGAGCGAAGTTCTTCATCTACTGGAGGCCATCACCGGAGCCCTTTCAACAGGTCGAATCGAGAGGGAAGGAGAAAGAACAAGGGTGGGTGTCTTCGATGGTGGGCGCGCGACAGAAGACACGAGAGGGAGAGATAGAGGACAGCCATAGGAGAGGTGGAGTACAAGGATGGGAAAGCGGGATCCATAGGGTGTAGGTTTAGATTCGAAGAGAGAGATCAGAGCTCGAGGGTCGAGCGAGGAGAGGCGCCAATGAATCGAGATAAATCTCAAGGAGAGAGAGTTCATTGAAATGTGAATCTGAAGGAGAGGCGCTGAAGGGAAGAGGGCTTTAGGGTTAGAAAGTATAAAGTTCTCTTTTATACCACCTTGGGCCACCCATCTAAAATTTCAAAGCCCGGGAAGTTTCCCCTCAAAAATTTATTATACCACCCAAAATTTTGTACTCGGCGCCAATTCCGCCAAAATTTTGACCGAAAATTTTTCAACATATATTCACTTTTTCTATATACATACCAATATATATATTGGATTTTTCTAATTTGAAACATACTAGTACAATATAAAACATTAATATTAATAAATACTAATTAAAAGTTAAGATATCTTTAAAATAACTACAAAGTCAAATACTCTTTCAAATTTTAACGAAAATTGAAAAATAAAATTACTTGTATATTATTCTCATAAGAATTTATTAATTAACATAAAATTTTATTCAACACTTATTAGTTACTTATATAAGCTTTCCTCAAAACACGTACGAGTCTTATATTATTCTCATAAAAATTTATTAGTTAATATAAGATTTTATTAAACATGTATTCTTTACTTATATAAGTTTTCTTGAAAATATTCTCTTATAGTATTCTAATAAGAAGTTATTAGTTAATATAATGTTTTATTAAATATTTATTCGTTACTTATATGAGTTTTCCTCAAAACATAACCTTATAGTATTATCATGAGAATTTATTACTTAATATAAGGTTTTATTAGCTACTTATATGATGTTTACTCAAAACATACTCTTAGAGTATTCTAATAAGAATTTATTAGTTAATATAAGGTTTTATTAGTTACTTATATGAGTTTACCTCAAAACACACCCTTATAGTATTTTAATAAGAATTTATGACTTCATATAAGGTTTTATTAAACGCTTATTAGTTACTTATATGAGTTTTCCTCAAAACATAACCTTATAGTATTATAATAAGAATTTATTACTTAATATAAGGTTTTATAAGCTACTTATATGAGTTTTACTCAAAACGTACTCTTAGAGTATTCTAATAAGAATTTATTAGTTAATATAAGGTTTTATTAGTTACTTATACGAGTTTTACTCAAAACATACTCTTAGAGTATTCTAATAAGAATTTATTAGTTAATATAAGGTTTTATTAGTTACTTATATGAGTTTTCCTCGAAACATAACCTTATAGTATTATAATAATAATTTATTACTAAATATAAGGTTTTATTAGCTACTTATATGAGTTTTAATCAAAACATACTCTTAGAGTATTCTAATAAGAATTTATTAGTTAATATAAGGTTTTATTAGTTACTTATATGAGTTTTACTCAAAACATACTCTTAGAGTATTCTAATAAGAATTTATTAGTTAATATAAGGTTTTATTAGTTACTTATATGAGTTTTACTCAAAACATAACCTTATAGTATTATAATAAGAGTTTATTACTAAATATAAGGTTTTATTAGCTACTTATATGAGTTTTACTCAAAACATACTCTTAGAGTATTCTAATAAGAATTTATTAGTTAATATAAGGTTTTATTAGTTACTTATATAAGTTTTACTTAAAACATACTCTTAGAGTATTCCAATAAGAATTTATTAGTTAATATAAGGTTTTATTAGTTACTTATATGAGTTTTCCTCGAAACATAACCTTATAGTATTATAATAAGAATTTATTACTTAATATAAGGTTTTATTAGCTACTTATATGAGTTTTACTCAAAACATACTCTTAGAGTATTCTAATAAGAATTTATTAGTTAATATAAGGTTTTATTAGTTACTTATATGAGTTTTACTCAAAACATACTCTTAGAGTATTCTAATAAGAATTTATTAGTTAATATAAGGTTTTATTAGTTACTTATATGAGTTTACCTCAAAACACACCCTTATAGTATTTTAAGAAGAATTTATGACTTCATATAAGGTTTTATTAAACGCTTATTAGTTACTTATATGAGTTTTCCTCAAAACATAACCTTATAGTATTATAATAAGAATTTATTACTTAATATAAGGTTTTATTAGCTACTTATATGAAGTTTCACTCAAAACGTACTCTTAGAGTATTCTAATAAGAATTTATTAGTTAATATAAGGTTTTATTAGTTACTTATACGAGTTTTACTCAAAACATACTCTTAGAGTATTCTAATAAGAATTTATTAGTTAATATAAGGTTTTATTAGTTACTTATATGAGTTTTCCTCAAAACATAACCTTATAGTATTATCATAAGAATTTATTACTAAATATAAGGTTTTATTAGCTACTTATATGAGTTTTAATCAAAACATACTCTTAGAGTATTCTAATAAGAATTTATTAGTTAATATAAGGTTTTATTAGTTACTTATATGAGTTTTACTCAAAACATACTCTTAGAGTATTCTAATAAGAATTTATTAGTTAATATAAGGTTTTATTAGTTACTTATATGAGTTTTACTCAAAACATAACCTTATAGTATTATAATAAGAGTTTATTACTAAATATAAGGTTTTATTAGCTACTTATATGAGTTTTACTCAAAACATACTCTTAGAGTATTCTAATAAGAATTTATTAGTTAATATAAGGTTTTATTAGTTACTTATATGAGTTTTACTTAAAACATACTCTTAGAGTATTCCAATAAGAATTTATTAGTTAATATAAGGTTTTATTAGTTACTTATATGAGTTTTCCTCGAAACATAACCTTATAGTATTATAATAAGAATTTATTACTTAATATAAGGTTTTATTAGCTACTTATATGAGTTTTACTCAAAACATACTCTTAGAGTATTCTAATAAGAATTTATTAGTTAATATAAGGTTTTATTAGTTACTTATATGAGTTTTACTCAAAACATACTCTTAGAGTATTCTAATAAGAATTTATTAGTTAATATATGGTTTTATTAGTTACTTATATGAGTTTACCTCAAAACACACCCTTATAGTATTTTAATAAGAATTTATGACTTCATATAAGGTTTTATTAAACGCTTATTAGTTACTTATATGAGTTTTCCTCAAAACATAACCTTATAGTATTATAATAAGAATTTATTACTTAATATAAGGTTTTCTTAGCTACTTATATGAGTTTTACTCAAAACATACTCTTAGAGTATTCTAATAAGAATTTATTAGTTAATATAAGGTTTTATTAGACATGTATTCGTTACTTATATGAGTTTTCCTCAAAACATCCCCTTATAGTATTCTAATAAGAATTTATTACTTACTATAAGGTTTTATTCAACACTTATTAGTTACTTATATGAGTTTTCTTCAAAACATACTCTTATAGTATTTTCTTAAGAATTTATTAGTTACTATATGATTCTGTTCAATACTTGTTAGTTACTTATATGAGTTTTCTTGAAAACTTACTCTTATAGTATTCTCATAAGAATTTATTAGTTAATTTAAGGTTTTGTTAAACATTTATTCGTTACTTATATGAGTTTTCATCAAAACATACCTTTATAGTATTCTAATAAGAATTTATTACTTAATATTAGGTTTTATTCAACACTTATTAGTTACTTGTATGAGTTTTCCTCATAACATACCCTTATAATATTCTAATAAGAATTTATTTGTTAATATAAGATCTTATTAATCTTTTAATAGTTACATTATTTGAGTTTCCTCAAAACATACCCTTATAGTATTCTAATAAGAATTTATTACTTAATGTAATGTTTTATTAAACATTTATTAGGCACTTATATGAGTTTTCTAAAAACACACCCTTATAATATTCTAATAAGAATTTATTAGTTAATATAATTAAGATCTTATTGAAGTTTTATTAGTTACTTATATGATTTTTCCTCAAAACATAGCCTTACAGAATAAGAATTTATTACTTACTATAATGTTTTATTAAACATTTATTAGACACTTACATGAGTTTTCCTCAAAACACCCTTATAATATTCTAATAAGAATTTATTAGTTAATATAAGGTTTTATTAAACATTTATTATTAACTTATATCAATTTTCCTCAAAACATACTCCTTATAGTATTCTCATAAGAATTTATTACTTAATATAAGGTTTTATTAAACATTAATTAGTCACTTATATGAGATGGCCTCAAAACGTACCCTTATAATATTCTCATAAGAATTTATTAATTAGTTAATATATATATTTTTCAAAACTTGTTAATTTATATAAAAAAAATTTCATAGGGGTATTTGGGCCCGTCAATGGGCCAATCGGGGAAAACATAGTCATATTTGGGCTGATTTAGCCACGGATTTAACCATGGATTCAATCATCGCTAAATCACCACTTCATTCAATGTGCTGAGATAAGATAATTGGGCTTTCACTAGTTTATAATGGGCCAAGCCCAGAAATTTTGGGAGAGTTTTTACCCGGATTCAGCCACGATCGAGTGTCATCGGATAGCTCATTCATGATATATATCCGGCCCGCCTACAATTGGTTCCCAAGGCCCACTCACCACATATGTTCATTTGATTTCCGATGATTAATAGCCACAGATTTAGCGACGGATATTGTGTTGTGGCCATATCAGCGTTGAAAACAGCCACGACAATCCTATTCGTAGCTACGTTCGTGGCTATTTACTGACACTGACACATATCGAGCCATGAAATCAGCTACGGATATCTGGGTCATTGCTAATATCCACGAATGTTTTGGCATGTCATAACAGGATGAGTATTAGCCACGAATATAGCCACGGTCAGGAATAGTCGTGGCCAATGTCATCGCTAATGGCCACGAATACATGGTCGCCTATAATCCGTGGCTAACCATCTGTAGCTATTTCCTGTTTTTTAGTAGTGAATGATCCTGGAACAACGTCGAACGAAGGTTCTCACTGGATCTAGCTGCGTCGGACATGATTACGAGCTTATGAAAATAAAATGATAGGTGATTGATGGATTGGATGGGATGTGTGATTTGTGAAATGAAAGAGTCGGGTATTTATAGCCCCGAGCGGCCGAGCCTAGTCTACTACTCCACTAGCCGTTACAACGGCTATCTTTTTTTTAAAAAAAATCATCCGACGGTGGGCCCCACACTCCAACGTTCTGATTTTCAAAATAGGCCGACCCGGCGGGTCGATCCGCCGAATCAGCGAGTTTTAAAAACCCCCGACCCTAACCCTAAGCCGCTACTCGTCTACACCCGTGGACCCGTCAACCCGGACCCGCCGGGTCACGGGTCGACCTGTAACCCGTGGTCACGCCTAATGAAGGCTAAGGAAGGAGAACCAAAGGAGCAAGGAAGCACTACGTCGAACCTGAGAGGAACCAAGCTACTATTGGGACCGGCGCCCGCCGCCTTTCCACCGATGCCCGTCGTTGTCACGTGTTCAGCGATTGCCGATTTTAGTCCGAATATTCTGTTATATTATTATTTTATTATTTTATTCCCTAGGGTTTTGAATCGTTAATGTTATTCTTTAGTGATATTGAATAAGAAGATTATATCTTTACGGATCGATCAACCTTAGTCAAGTTGACATATGTATTATAAGTACTATTGAATCAATCCTAGGACCTTTAACCTGAACCTGAGAATTACAGGTGAAATGCTTTTCTATCTTATTATCATCATCATCACCATAATCACTTTATTTTCTCATTAAGTTGCTACAAGTCATTGCTATTGATATTAGAAATCATTATTAGGAAATAATCATTGCAACCATTCTCTTTGTGGGTTTGACTCTGGACTTTATCGCTTTACTAGTCCATTGGCTTAAGTATTGAGTTAGGATATTATTACTATTTGGGAGAAGGGAAAGCTAACAACGTTCGCCGATTGCCAGTGACCTATGACTTTTTTGGACTTCTATTATTTGCTATTTCCTTGTTGTTTTGCACTTCATGTAAGTTTCCTAAGGGAGCTTACTCAGTAACCAAACCTCATGCCTAATGTGGCATATAGTATGTAGGCGTTGCATATCGCATGGCATGTAGTATCATGCTTAGGACTTGCATATATGAATGAGCATCCGTATTCTTTATGCGTTTAGAATAGAACGACCGTTATTTGTGAGTCATTAGAGTCTTTTCTTGGGTCATAAGACAGCCCAGCTTGATCGGGTGTTGTCCTGATCGATTCATTTATATATCATGAGATAATATGAGCATGAGATATCATGATGAGATATGTTGTGAGATATGATATGTTATAATGAGACATGATATGATATAGCATCGAACTGGCCAGTCTCTTCACTAACGGGAATGGGTGCAGAGGTAGGAGAGGGACATGCCACTTGGCATTTTATGTGGATCCATTTAATCGCTTTTTGAATTATATATAAACTTTCAGCATGCTTGTGTGATTTAAAATCCATTATTGCATTAGAGCATCCTTTATTCTTGGTAAAGGCATATTATATGTCCTCAGCGAGGTCTATAGGGCCTGCATGAGTGGCTCGACCTAAGTTTGTGGTATAGTTTTAGGTATGTGATCCTTTCTTGCTTGCTTGCTTCTATGACGAGGGTTTCCTTTTTGTTCGATGATCTGAGAGACTAACACCAGACTTACATCCTTTGGATGCTACCTTACTCATCTTCCCTCGCATTTGGTTTTGACCCGGCTCTGTCATGGCTAGTTGTATTTTGGATTGCTTTTCTTTTCTCTATTTCGAACTTCAAATGGTTTTGTGCGACTTAGAAGTATGACATGTTTGGGGTACCCAACGACCCTATTTCATACTTTGGGGTTCGAAATCCCCTCTTTCAAAACTTAACATTTTAGTTTGAAACCTCAACCCGTACTTGGATTGCAACATCTGAACGAAGGTATCCAACCTTCGAAACGTAACCCAGATAATATATTCAGGTCGTTACAAAGTTGGTATTAGAGCTAAGTTGTGCAATCTGGGTACAAAAGGGTTGAGAGATGTTTTGGAAAACCGCCCATGGATTTCAAAGAGTTTTCAAAAAGGTTTTAAAAGGGTTCAAAATGAATTTAATAAACCTAACTTAAGGTGAGGAAATGGAATGGGGTAATCGAGTGGGTAGAAAGGCGAATAGACCATCCCAATAGATGTAGAATCGGGAATGGTTAGGCAAAACATAACTTTATACTTTATAGAAGGGCCTAGAAGACTCCAAGGAGTTTGCACTGCGGTGGTTGGAGTAGCAGGGTTGGGATGTAGAGACCGAGAGATAGTTTCCCCCTCCGGTCAGTTGCCCCTCGAATGGCAGCTTCTAGATAGTTTCTATAAACTTGTATGAATCAAGCCCGAGGGCGATCCCCCTCGAAGGGGATCTGATTAAACCACGATGATCGCTTCTGTGTTGTGTGTTAAAACTCACCCCTTCCTTGTGTAACAATTGTGGTTGACCCCCATCGAGGTCCGGTCGGGTGTGGGGGCCCAGTGCATAGAGGCTAGGGATGACCCTGCAGAGTAGTCATTGATGAGGCAGACATTAGAGTTCATGCCCCAAAGGGTGGGGAGATTCCGATACCGCCACCGGAGGCTGCACTTGGATCAGACAACTTGAATCAACTAAGCTGATTGAGATGTTGAGAGGATTTCTAGGAGGACCTCTGTCGGTTGCACCCGAGATCCCGATTCTTGATGAGAAGCCCACTAGGCCAGAGGCAGACATTCATATAGAGCAGCTGACTGGGCCCGATGTCGATGCACGCCATAAGAAGTGCATCGATTAGGTAAGAGCATTAGGACATTGCGACCCCCACTCTTCTCCAAAGATGCCAGTGACGATATAGAGATATGGTTTTGACAGATCGACAACATTTTCAACTTCATCGGTGCCCTGGCTATAGAGCGTCAAAGGCTGTCCACAGGTCTCTTGCGGAAGGATTCCTTCGACCAGTGGACCGTCTATAAGATGGATCGGGTAGAGTAGAGCTACGAGGATTTTTGAGCACTGTTGTTACGTGAGTATTGTCCAACTGGGACTCAGACCGCTTAGGAGGATTTTAGAGCACAGGGCTGCTCGTTGTTCCCAGGGTGGCAGGACTCCACTGACTGCGCCTACACTTAGGCTTCCCGCAACTTCCTAGCCCCCAAATTTGACGTATCCCCAAGGCCAAGGGAGGGGAGGTACTGTTGTTAGAGGTAGAGTTGGAGGTAGAGGTGGTAGAGGATTTGGTGGAGGAGATCGATGACCATCTGGGTCCGGAGATGGTAGAGGATCGTCTTTAGCACGACCATCTGGGTCCGGGTTCAAGAGAGGATAGACTTCTGAAGGTCCTAGTTCTGCATTGCCCCCACCGCCCCGCATCTTATAGATGAGGATAGATGACCGCTCCGCTTCGAGTGCATCAGGTATCGTACCTCTTTATGAAGCGTGCTTGAGTATTCTATTTGACACTGGTGCTACCCACTACTTCATAGTAGAGGCGTGTGTTGCTAGGCTGAGCCTGAGCGACAAGAGGGGTCCATCCCTTATTGTGGGTATGCCGGATGGGGATAGGGTTAGGACGAGTTGTGAGATCCTAGGATGCCCCATCCGTATAGGTGAGCGTGAGTGGCCCGCCGACCTGATCATGATGACACTGAAGACGGACGTCCTGATTCTCAGCATGGATTTCATGGACCGCTATGGGGCGATCATCAATTTGCGGACGAGAAGAGTGAACATCTTGGTAGATGATGGGATGGAGCACCACGTCTGGGGAAATGACCATAAGAGGAACGGAGCACTAATCAGTGTAGTACGAGCAGTGAGACTTCTGGACTAGAGTTGCATGGGATACTGGTGTTAAGCCTTGGAGGTGGATCGAGGGGGGCCTAGCATGTCAGACGTGCCCAGAGTATGAGATTTCGTGGATGTCTTCCTAGATGAGGTGTCAGGAATTCCACCACAGAGGGACATCAATTTCTCTATTAAGTTGGAGCCGGGCACGAGGCCGATCGAGATGGCAGAGTTGAAGGCTCAGTTGGAGAAGTTGGTCGAGAAGGGCTACATCCGGCCAAGTGCATCACCATGGGGAGCGCCAATTTTATTCATTAAGAAGAAGGATGGATCACTAAGGCTGTGCATAGATTATAGGGAGTTGAACAGGGCAACAGTGAAGAACCATTACCCTCTTTAGAGGATTGATGACTTAATGGATCAACATCAGGATGCAGTGTTGTTTTTGAAGATTGACTTGAAGTAGGGTTACCATCAGCTCAGAGTGAAGCCCGAGGACATTTAGAAGACCGCCTTCAGGATGCGGTACAACCATTACGAGTTCATATTCATGCCTTTTGGTCTGACCAATGCGCCAGTAGCCTTTATAGAGCTTATGAACAGGGTGTTCATAGACTATCTGGACAGCTTCATGGTTGTCTTCATAGATGACATCTTGGTGTACTCGAGGAGTAGAGAGGAGCATGAAGAGCACCTAAGGATCATTTTGGAGACGTTGTGGAGGCATCAGCTATTTGGAAAATACATTAAATGCGACTTTTGGATCTCAGAGGTGACCTTCCTAGGTCATGTTATCTCAGTAGAGGAAGTCGTTGTGGATCCTACAAGAATTGAGGCTATAGTTGCTTGGGAGTTACCCAAGAACGTTCGAGACATCTGTTCCTTCCTTGGTTTGGCCAGTTACTATTGGAGATTCATCCCGATATTCTCGAGCATCGCTAGACTGATGACACAGTTGACTCGAAAGGACGCCCCCTTCGTATGGAGTGAGGAGTGTCAGGCCAGTTTTGAGCTTCTGAATGAGAAGCTGACTACCGCACCGGTTTTAGCACTACCAGATGGGACCGAGGACTGTGTGATCTAAATAGATGCTTCACGAGTTGAATTGGGTTGTGTTCTGCACTAGAGAGACTGAGTTATAGCCTATGCTTCATGTGAGCTGAAGCTTGGAGAGGAGTCTTACCCCACCTATGATCTGGAGATATCAACTGTGGTATATGCTTTGAAGATCTGGAGGCATTACATGTACAGCACATCTGATGTGCGCATAATTGACCATATTTCGTGTTTATCTTTTAGTTCGGTTTCTATCATTTATATGCATTATGAGTTGGGAATACTATGAATTTGTGTAAAATATGATTATTTGAAAGATATAGAGGTCTACACAAGTTTTGGTTAAATTTTTTAGAAATCGAAACGGAATTTGAAGAAATTGCAAGGAAGAAGACAAGCTGGAAGAGAGGTCGACGTCGAACTAGTCCTCTCGATGTCGACTATAAAAAGTGGAGATTCAAGTTACTGGAATGGAAAGAAGAGCAGTCAAAATCCAATGCCCACGTCGACCACTACTCGAGATCGAGTGCACTAGAGGCTCTCGACGTCGACTGCTTCACTCGACGTCGACTGACCTGACGCGCAAAAAACGTGGATTTATGCCCGAATCTTTTAAGGGTTTATCCAAGGAATGAAATCTTCTTGACAAGAGGAAAACCTATCGTTGTTCCTGCCAAAGAATACTCAAACTCACAACTAGTACAGTTGGTAAGAAAGAGTCGATCCACAGGGAAATCTAATAACTCCAAGTATCAATTTAATCGCAAGTGACAATAAAAGAGATTTTGATAAGAAAAAGATCCGCCTTTTGTCAAAGCAGAAACAAGCAAGCAAGGAAATAAAGGTTGTTGAATGCAATAGAGAGAAATAGGTTCACCTACAATTTATCACTTCAATTGATGAATTTGATCCTTGTTTCAGCCTCTAGTTCTTCTCTTTTCCTATCAATGTCCTTGTCCAGATCTTAGGTAAATTACTAGTCCTACGAGTCCTAGTAATCCTTATCTCTAAATAACCCTAACACGGTTAAGATTTAACCTAGAGATAGCATTAAGACTATGAATTAACCAAGGTATATGCAATATCAAGCTACGAGTCGATATTTAACATATATTCAACTTCCTACACATCCAATTAGTCCTACGAGTTCTAAAGGGATATGATTGCCACTTGGGTTAAGGTTCGCTACGAGTGATGTACACATTTGCACTTTCTTTTATTGCATCTTTTGACTTCGTATTTCATTCGATCTCCAAAGAAAAGGTTCAAAAGAATATAAACTTGTGTAAGAATGGGCTAAAGTGTAAGAAATAGAGTCTACACGAGTTTTGAGCTAACCATGCAGGAATTCGAGCAAAAACGGAGTCAAAACGGAGAAGCCAAGTGAAGCTGAGCAGAGGTAGATATCGACCCTAGACCCAGATATCGACCTCTGGGGTAGATATCGACCTTCAACATAGATATCGACCTCAACATAGACATCAAGTAAAGCTGAGAAGAGGTAGATATCGACCTTAGACCCAGATATCGACCCCCAGTGTCGATATCGACCCCCATATCGACCTCAACATAGAAATCGACCAGAGCTGAACAAGTCGAGCAGGAACAGAGACCTCGATATCGACCTCTGGTGTCGATATCGACCCCTGATCTCGATAGAAGATAGACTCGATTTCGAATGTGGATTGGAACTATATTCTTCAAGGAGGCACGGGATTATCTCATACTTTCAAGATAGATGGCAGCTGAAGTTTATTTATCTTTTACCTTTAAGTTATTTAAGTTTTATCAAAATAAAAGACATATCCTAATTGTTGGGATAGAGTTATTAGTTTAGTTAGGAGTTACAATCCTTGGATAGCGAGGATTAGTAGCCTATAAATAAAGCCCTAGGGCTGATTTGTTAGATCATCTTTCATACCATCAATTAACAAAGACATAGGCAATAGAGTTAGAGTTAGAGTTAGAGAGAAGTTTTAGGGTTTGACGTTTGCGAAAGTTGACGTTAAGTTGTAAAGCTTCGGAGTTTATTTTAATGCAAGTTTCTCCCTTTCAATTGACAATGAGTTCCATGATGAGAAGCGAGTAGTTCCCCAAAGCTCTTAGGGTCGGGGTGAGCCCGACGTTAGCCATGCGCGCTTGAGGTAAGTATTTGATGTTGATATCGTTGTGTCTATCTCTCCTCCTACAATTCTATGTTTAGTCCTAATCGAAAGAAAAGGGATTCATGCTAACAACTTGAGTTATAAACATAAAATTGGTAGAGACAATTAGGTTTATTTGAAAGAGTAATCCTAAGAGTTGGTGTACGGCGAAAGCTTGTCCCTCGGGTGAAATAGCGCAATTGTCCGTCTTATTTATCTCATCGCATGCATTGGTTAACGTTGTGGTAAACCCTAATCCTAGGAGTTGCCTTTTACATATTTTATATTCACCAAAACCCACTGTTTCATTTCTGTTCATTGCTTCTCTCTCCATCCTAAAGTCTTCGGCTTTTCTTTGCCGACAAAACCACTAACTCACTGCAGGAAAGACATCGATATCGACAGCAGAGGTCGATATCGACCAAAACTGATAGATCGATGGTTTTCTGAGTCGATCTCGAGACTCCTGAGAAACTTCTTCAAGCATCGATATCGACCCCCTTGTGTCGAAATCGACCCCCTGTATCGACTAACAGTCTTCTGAGCCAGTCGATTTCGTGAACTGACATCGATATCGACCCCCACCAGTCGATATCGACCACTTGTTTTTGTCTTTGCAGGTCTTCTGTTGCAGAGAACATCGACAGCCGAGGTCGACATCGAGGCCCTAGGTCGAAATCGAGGCTTCTGGTCGACGCAGACGTGAAATTTCCAACGCTACTAGGATCCCGCTGACACGCCTCCTCGTGGATCGATCCTGACTACCCTTCCACTACAACGGGAGGAAGTCTTGTAATTATTTGCTTAGTCTAGGAGTTGGTTTACATTTATTTACATCTTTATATTTGTAATTACTCGACATATCAAGCCTCCTGCGACAACAAATTGGCGCCGTTGACGGGGAGGCAATCAATCGCGCCCTAGTAGTCTATCTCACGTCTTTTTCTAGTTTGGTCTTGCAGGTGTATGTGACGCGCTGATCGCCCACCTGAATTTGAAGGAGTAGACGACCCTGAGCGTTATTTCCATCTAAGGGCCCAAGCTCAAAGAATCATGGCGGAAAACGCGAACCAAGCAGAACTTATTGAACAACTAAGGAGGCAGGTTGAGGACCTAACGACTAGAGAGGCGGCACTTAAGGAGCGTGCGGATAGGGAGGAGGAAGGCCGAAGGCAAATAGAAGCCCAAATCAATGCCCTCCCTAGGAATGCCAAGCAATATATGCACCCCGCTCTCACATTGCCTGAATCGGTAATTCTTATCCCTGCCTCTAATTTTGAAATAAAACCTAACTTCTTAACTGAGATTAGAAGGCACCAATATGAAGGAAAACCTAACGAATGCCCTATGGCACATATTTCTACCTTCTTAGACCTTTGTGATACGATTGCTGATGGACGAAGTCTTGAATATGTCCAAGATCGCTCCGCACCTGGAATGAAGTCAAGGACGCGTTCCTCAACAAGTTCTTCCCTCCTTCTAAGACGGCGTTGATCCGACAGAAAATCACAGCTTTCAAACAAAAGCCTGGTGAAGCTCTGGCGACTGTTTGGGAAAGGTTCAAGGACCTCCTACGATCATGCCCGACGCATGGCCAACCACCATATGTAATTCAGGAGATCATTTACAATGCTCTTGACGCTGCAACGAAGGAGAGGATCAACACCTACACCTCCTATGGCTACCTTGAACTCGCTCCACAAGAGGCTTGGGAGACCATAGAGAGGTTGGTGGAGTTTGACAACACATATGGGACTCCTGAGGCTTCCGACACATCATCATCATCTAGGCCTGCCCCATCCATGCCCTTATATGAACCCTCCAATATAATCGATCCGGACATGAAGGAGCAATTCCATAGAGATCAACTTAGAAAGCTCCAAAAGCAAGTAAGGTTCCTTTCAGCGAACCAAGATTGCATCGAATGCGGATCGCAGCGACACACCACCATCGAGTGCCCACATGCCGAACAAGTACACCTAGCGGAGACTCACCAAGAGGCGCGCTACATGAGGGGTCCCAACAACCAATATTGGGGAGACCAAAGGTTCCATCAACCATAAAGGAACCCGGTTAACCCTAGGGACCCTCCACCTTATAGAGCTCCTGGGCACCCGGAGAGAGACCAAGAGAAGGATGATCTTCAACTAGTACTGGATGAGATAAGGCGGAATCAGGCTAAGAATGATCAATCCAACAATGCTATCCATTCTCAACTCAATCACCTTACCACAAGGATTGGGGAGATGGATATTTGGAAGAAGAACGTAGAGACCCAACTGGGTCAATTGGCGGCACAAATCCCTAGGCCGTCTGGAACACTCCCTGGGCAACCCACTACAAATCCTAAGGGACAATCCGAGATGGGCCATGTCGCAGCCATATAATTAAGGAGTGGCACCAAAGTACAAAAGCCACGGACAGAAACAGAGGAGAAAGCAGCAGACCCAGTCGACGTCGACAGACCAGTCGATGTCGACCCAGAGGTCGAAATCGACCCCCATGTCGACCCCCTGATCGACGTCGATGACACTGCAGAGCCATCAGAGCTACAACAGAGGTCGAAATCGACCCTACCAGTCGATATCGACCCAACTCCAGTCGACATCGATGTTCAGCAGGCCCCTCCGACCTCCGTTTTGGCCCCTACTCCAAAGAAGACGTTGCCATTCCCTTCCAAAGCATTGGAGGACCCCACCAAAGGTAAGTTTAGGCGCTTCATAAAGATACTTCAAGGACTCAACATCACTATCCCTCTAACAGAAGCCCTAAGCGAGATGCCCGCCTATGTGCGATTCCTCAAAGACATCCTGAGCAAGAAGAGGTCCATGGCAGAGATCGCAGAGGAGTGCTCAAAGATGGACTTCCCTGAAAAGAAGAGTGATCCAGGGAAGTTTGCAATCACCGTGGGATTTGGCCAACATCGCTATAAAGCCCTATGTGACCTAGGGGCAAGTGTAAGTCTCATGCCTCTCTCTATTTGGCAGAAGGTGAACATTGGTGCCCTTGAACCTGTGGACATGAAACTTTATATGGCTGACAACTCATTCGTCAGACCCACAGGTATAGTCGATGACGTTCCGGTAAAGGTAGGTAAGTTCTTTGTGCCTACTGATTTCATTGTATTGGAGATGCCTGAAGATCATGTAGTGCCTATTATCCTTGGTAGGCCCTTTTTAGCTACTGCTGATGCCAATATCAATGTACGTCGAGGATTACTAACCTTTACTATAGGGAACGAAGTAATAGAATTCTCTTTCAACCCTACCATGAGCGAAACAAAGCACTTGGAGCAAGTAGTCCTCTCGCCGGCCAAAGAAAAGCTTAGAAAATTCTTGTTGGCGAGGACGGAAACAGCAAGCAGGGTCGACATCGACTGGAACCAGTCGATATCGACTAAAAGCATCGAAATCGACCCCCCTTGGTCGAAGTCGAGTATGCCAGATCACTGACAGGAGCTTAAGTATGGGGTCACAAAGGTCGATGTCGACCCCCACATGTCGATATCGACCAAAGCACTCGAAATCGACCCTCCTTGGTCGAAATCGACCACCCCTCAGCCCGAAGATTTCTGTTTCGGGCCCAAACAGGTAAGCCCAGGTATGACCCCTAACCCTCCTCTGTCCCTTATTGATAAATCAATTAAGCCAATTATTGATAAATCTACTAAAGAGAGGGTCAAAGCTCCATGGTTTGCCTATATTGCTAAAGTTAGGTCAAGAAAGAGAAGAAAAGCGCCCAAAGAAGAACCTAACATCGAAGAAGCCTTGGTCGCCGAACTTAGATGCTATCAAAAGGACCTAGATGATCCAGGAGAACGCTTAAGCTCAAAGGGTCCCTACATAAAAGGCTCGTGAAGAATTGACGGAGAAGTCGGCCTAGCGACTCAAAAATCTAGAGCATGTACATAAAACATTTAAATTTCGCATAGATGGTTTTTAGGATTTAATTTTTGGTTGTTTGAAACTTTTAAAACTGAGATAATTCATGCTTTATCTATATTTCTAACAAAGATTTCAGGTTATCAAGCAAAAGGAACGACGAAGAAGAAAAGAAGCTTCTGCAGAGGCAGTCGAAATCGACCAGGCCAGTCGAAATCGACCCCCCCAGGGTCAAGCCACCCCCTGGAGTCGACATCGAGGACTCAGGAGCGAAAAGCAGAGGTCGATATCGACCCTAATACTCGATATCGACCTCCATCAGGCAGCCCTCGTCTTCATTTTTCTTCCTCGACTTCGACAGATGCAGTCGACATCGACCACTGACCTAGATATCGACTTCTGGCATCGACCTCACCTGAAATCGACCTGAATCCGCAGGTTGCACTGTAAGTCTCTCTCTACCCTTGTTTTTCTTTTTAATACAGTGAGGACACTGTATATTTTAAGTATGGGGTGGGGGAAAGACATGTCTTATGGTCATAACTTGGTTTCTTCTTCGCATTGCATTCATGTTTAAATTTTTGTTCTTAGTTTTACTTTCATAAAATGTCAGAAAATCCAAAAAAATAGAAAAATGTCAAAATACAAAAAAAAATGCATGTTTATTTTCTAACCCTACTTAGATGTCCTATGATGAAAACTCAATAGCTGACTTGATCATGTAAACCCTATGGCATATTTGGATGGTTTAGCCTAAGTCTTTAAAATTTTTATGTAGATTGTGAACTAGTGATGAAATTGAGCACATATGATCCTAGGCTAGAAAGCAAATCCAACAAAAATTGTCCTTGTGAGAATTTTGACCTATAGGGAGAACATCAAAAATCCCTCCGCTTTCTTGAGTGAATTTACTCTTCCTATGCATCTCTAAATGTTGTGATAGTTATTCAAAACCAATGCATATATATGTTTATGTTTACGAGAATTAAATGATGGAGGCATCTTTTAAGCCATTTTTATCCTCTCTTTACCTACCCTGCATTATCCCTGCTTGAAGCCAGAACATTAGCCTGAGCCTGAATTGCAAACTCCACAAAATTATCCCTAGCCGAATTGAGCCTGACCCCCATTTGGGAATTGAGACTTAGATTGGTTGGAACTAATGCCTTGTGGAAAGAAAAAAGCATAATGTCTAGTTTTGAGCGAGGAAATTATAGGATGGTACATATTTACATTTTGTCATATTTTGTAAAAGGATTTTTTGGCTCACCATATAAATGCACATAGCTTTAGTATTATTTCCGAAAAAAAAAATCCGAAATATATATATATATATATATATATATATATATATATATATATATATATATATATAGTGCATGAGCCAAAATCCTTAAGTCCTTTATTCATACAAGTGTTATATTTTTGAGAGCATATAATGGAAAGATGAGTTGGGAAAGAGCATTATAGAGATTGAGCTTATATTGAAGAGTTATGGTTTGGGTATTGCAAGTGTTGAGATTTAGGAGTCTTGATTCCCGAATTATAAAAGCACCACATAGCCAAATAATTCCATACCCTTTATTTCATACCAAGCCCCATTACAACCCCGCCGAATGGAGTCTTCTATGAAGTCTTCCATTGAGCGAAAGTCCTCCTGATGATTCTTATTGCATTTTCATAATTGGTTGCGAAGTGGATTTTTATAAATTGCAATGTTTATGAGATTGTATATGGAATTGAGTTGAGAGTTAATCTACATAGCCTAAACACATGAGAGTTGAGTGCAAACACATTATCCCTGTGAGGTTGGATCAAAATTGCATATGCCTATGGATCGCCAAAATATGTGCTATGACGTTAAATTCACTTGCTTCGCTTTGCTACCGCTTATGATGTTACTTTTGACAAAGGCGAAGACTTGAAGGGTGTGTTTTAGGTGTTGGTTATTGCTTGGTTATTGCTTGAGGACAAGCAAGTCTAAGTATGGGGTGTTTTGATGTACACATTTGCACTTTCTTTTATTGCATCTTTTGACTTCGTATTTCATTCGATCTCCAAAGAAAAGGTTCAAAAGAATATAAACTTGTGTAAGAATGGGCTAAAGTGTAAGAAATAGAGTCTACACGAGTTTTGAGCTAACCATGCAGGAATTCGAGCGAAAACGGAGTCAAAACGGAGAAGCCAAGTGAAGCTGAGCAGAGGTAGATATCGACCCTAGACCCAGATATCGACTTCTGGGGTAGATATCGACCTTCAACATAGATATCGACCTCAACATAGACATCAAGTAAAGCTGAGAAGAGGTAGATATCGACCTTAGACCCAGATATCGACCCCCAGTGTCGATATCGACCCCCATATCGACCTCAACATAGAAATCGACCAGAGCTGAACAAGTCGAGCAGGAACAGAGACCTCGATATCGACCTCTGGTGTCGATATCGACCCCTGATCTCGACAGAAGATAGACTCGATTTCGAATGCGGATTGGAACTATATCTTCAAGGAGGCACGGGATTATCTCATACTTTCAAGATAGATGGCAGCTGAAGTTTATTTATCTTTTACCTTTAAGTTATTTAAGTTTTATCAAAATAAAAGACATATCCTAATTGTTGGGATAGAGTTATTAGTTTAGATAGGAGTTACAATCCTTGGATAGCGAGGATTAGTAGCCTATAAATAAAGCCCTAGGGCTGATTTGTTAGATCATCTTTCATACCATCAATTAACAAAGACATAGGCAATAGAGTTAGAGTTAGAGTTAGAGAGAAGTTTTAGGGTTTGACGTTTGCGAAAGTTGACGTTAAGTTGTAAAGCTTCGGAGTTTATTTTAATGCAAGTTTCTCCCTTTCAATTGACAATGAGTTCCATGATGAGAAGCGAGTAGTTCCCCAAAGCTCTTAGGGTCGGGGTGAGCCCGACGTTAGCCATGCGCGCTTGAGGTAAGTATTTGATGTTGATATCGTTGTGTCTATCTCTCCTCCTACAATTCTATGTTTAGTCCTAATCGAAAGAAAAGGGATTCATGCTAACAACTTGAGTTATAAACATAAAATTGGTAGAGACAATTAGGTTTATTTGAAAGAGTAATCCTAAGAATTGGTGTACGGCGAAAGCTTGTCCCTCGGGTGAAATAGCGCAATTGTCCGTCTTATTTATCTCATCGCATGCATTGGTTAACGTTGTGGTAAACCCTAATCCTAGGAGTTGCTTTTACATATTTTATATTCACCAAAACCCACTGTTTCATTTCTGTTCATTGCTTCTCTCTCCATCCTAAAGTCTTCGGCTTTTCTTTGCCGACAAAACCACTAACTCACTGCAGGAAAGACATCGATATCGACAGCAGAGGTCGATATCGACCAAAACTGATAGATCGACGGTTTTCTGAGTCGATCTCGAGACTCCTGGGAAACTTCTGCAAGCATCGATATCGACCCCCTTGTGTCGAAATCGACCCCCTGTATCGACTGACAGTCTTCTGAGCCAGTCGATTTCGTGAACTGACATCGATATCGACCCCCACCAGTCGATATCGACCACTTGTTTTTGTCATTGCAGGTCTTCTGTTGCAGAGAACATCGACAGCCGAGGTCGACATCGAGGCCCTAGGTCGAAATCGAGGCTTCTGGTCGACGCAGACGTGAAATTTCCAACGCTACTAGGATCCCGCTGACACGCCTCCCCGTGGATCGATCCTGACTACCCTTCCACTACAACGGGAGGAAGTCTTGTAATTATTTGCTTAGTCCAGGAGTTGGTTTACATTTATTTACATCTTTATATTTGTAATTACTCGACATATCAAGCCTCCTGCGACATATCAAGTCTTGTAATTAAGCGCAAGGAAGCCAAAACATTCAAATAGGAATAAGAACTAGATTAAGAAACTCACAATTCAACAATCAAAGATCCAAACTGTAGGCGAAACCTTCGAGAGTTTAGTTGCTCATACTCAACGTGCTCTCAATAATTCTCTAAAAGTGCATAAGGTTATTAGTTAGATCCCTAAGAAAATAAGCCTAATGGTCCTTAAATAAGCCTAAGAAATTCGGCCAAAACAATTCTAAAGAAACCCTAATTAATGTCTAAAACTGAATCGGCGGTTCTGCTGAGGCTGCGGGGCGGCTACCCAAGCCGCGGGGCGGCCATTCTGTTCACAACGATTTTTCCTCTTCGAATTTGGTCTCGATGTCAACACGAAAGTTGTAGATCTCGGAAATAGGTTTCCAACGCATGCTTATAATAGGCATTCCAACCAACGAGGCCTCCAGAAAGTGTGTTAGAAGTTCAGCTTGTCTGGCGACAACTTCTACTGACTTGTTCTTCACTTAGGCTCTCAAAATTGGACTTCGCTTCCGTGCTCTGCACTTTTCTTCCTCAACTTGAATCTTCCTTCATCCAAGAGGCTCCTCATTCCTTGTCGGATCCACATCTACATGAAATTAACCATAAAATTGCATAGATTCCGACTCTTCCAATACCACTGGTAAACATGTAATTGTAACTAAAATATGCACTATTTACAACCAAACTATGCTAAATGAATCCTAATATGCATATCTAATCATCCTCTATCAAATTCCCCCACACTTGAACCTTTGCTTGTCCTCAAGCAATAGAAAAATCAACTCTGCAGCCCCACAGAATAGCAATTCATGTATTAACCCTAATATTCTTTAAGTGCATGAAAACTAGCAAACACAATAGATTAACAACATCATAGCACATAATTACAATAATCAATGAAATCAGGCCACCATTTCCATTCTAGACCTCACAAGGAATATGTGTTTCACTCTCGCTCAAGTGTTTAGGGTTAAATGTTTACGCTCAAAACTCAATCTTTAAAAACTTAGCTACAATAGTCTTGCACTAGTGTTCTAGCTCTCCACCGCTGGTGACTCTACACACAACAAAAATCATGAGGTCTTTCAATTGGGTTGTAATGGGGCCAAGGTTATTAACATAAGGTATGGAAAAATTTAGGCCATGTGGTGCTCATAATCCGGGAACTAAGGATGCAACCAAATTACAATACCGCTCACAAGATCATACCATAACTCTACAATGTATACAACTCCAATCTCAAGCATCAAACTTCACAAACCATACTCAACTCATTCTCTTATTCTCTTTTTTTTTGTCTTTTTTTTCTTTCGCATTTTTTCCTTTTTTTTCTTTTTTTTCATATGCTCTTCTTCATGCTATATCAAATGATTTTCCTTGACTTTTACCCCTTAGTGAATTTTATCCTCCTTAGGTTCCAAGTAATGTGTAAACTACTAGCAAGAATCAAACATCTCATAAAAGCACTCCAAACATACAATCCATCACTCAAACCACCATCCACAATATGAATATTCACCAACTATTCCTAATTCCCGGATGGGTCAGGCTATAATTGGCTATGGAAAAATCTTGTGGAGCTCAAAAGAATAGGCAATTAGGCTTAATATTGGCTTCAAGCAGAGGATAATATGCAAGGTGGGAATATAGTCAAATAGGGCTAATAAAGGTGCCTCAATCATCTTTAAGTCATGTGCAGAAATCATAATATGCAGCCTTGAATAAGATATCTAAATGCAAGCCAAAGAGGAAGCAATTAAAGAGAGTACACTCAACAAGCAAGAGGACATAATATACTTTGTCCAAACATAGGCCAAAATAAACTCACAAGGTCATGTCTAGAACTTCAAAATCACCCAAAAATCAAAAATCTTATGTGCTCAATCATCAACCAATCATGTTCACCAAATAGTGTAGAAAACATATATTGAAGGTTTCAAAAATCCAAGCAAATCATGGGACATAAGTCTCAATCGATAAATTAGAGGACAAGTGGCATCCATATGGGAAAATAAGACCTAATATTCTAACTCATGCATAAATATAATTACATAAATAAATATATTTTTCAATTATTGATTTTTTTTAATAACATGTTGATATGCATGCAATCTAAACTAAAAACAAATATACAAGTGCAACTGAAAATAAACATGCAATCCTAATCCTATTATGTCATGCAATTCTTCCCACACACTTAAATCATGCATTGTCCTCAATGACATAAAAGACAACAAAAGATAAAAATATGAAGAAAAAAAACTAGCATGCTCACTGCGGTGGTGGTGGGTAAGGTGAGAAGTGAAGGGGAAACTCGTCAGTCCCGTCAGAGGCCGCGGGGCGGCTAAGCACATGACCTGCCGCGGGGCGGCCTGTGAAATTCAGCTCCTTCGACACTTTCTCTTCAACGCCTTTTCTCCCTGCGGTGTTAGCTCCCCACAACCAAACAGAACCAAAAACTAATCTAATAAAACAAAAGACATAGAGGAAAACAAAAAACATACCTTGGGTTGCCTCCCAAGCAGCGCCTTTGTTTATTATCGTTGGCTCGACAGTTTATTCATCCACTCATTCAAGACTCAAGTGGACATTGTCAGCACCCTCAAGAGCAAATCAAATTGTCGTGCCCAACCGATATTCGAATGCACACTAAAGATGAAACAATTGGTAATTAAAAATATAGCAATGAGAACCGTTACCAACTTACCATTCATTCGAGTTTGATTCTCCCTCGAGGGTATGTAGGACCACCAAAACAGTTCCGCTGGTGGTTTGTTGAAGTAGTGGCTCCATGGATCGACATATTCACCAAAATCTCCCAATTTGCAAAAGGTACTAGTTTCTTGTTCGGGAACCACAGAAATCGGTTCCGGACTTGGCTTCTTGATAGGCGAGTTAGGGATGATTTCTACGAATGGAGGGAGCATCGAAACATACTCAATCTCTAGGGACGTCTCCTGAGATTTCATGTTGATAACCACTAGATGCTTTTCTCCATTATCGCAGAATTCATCGTTGCTTGCATCTTGGCTTTCATCAATTAGAGGAGTAGAACATTGCTCAACTGCCAACTCCTTCAATGTTTGAGTGAGGTTGATAATTGCTTCCTCATTTCGATTATTCATCTCACGTAATTGCCCCATCTGCTCCATCAAGACACTGATTGAATCCTCCATGGACGGGTCGGAGTACTACATTGGTTGAAACATCGAAGTGTAGGATTCTTCCTCCGCCGATTGATCACCCATGTAGCAGAAAAGATCCCATAGTCCCGACACTCCTAAACCAGCAAAGCTTCCATTGTTTGTGGAGTTGGCAAGTTCTCATGTCTCAGGAGTCATGCCGTCAATAACGCAAAGTACCATATCTCGCAAACTATCTTGGAAACCCCGTGAATAACGGATGTCCAATAAATTTTGCAATCTCGTGAGGTAATGGTGAAAATACTCTCCCTGAAACTGCCAGAACTTCAACATCTTGAAATATTAGCAATTAGGTGTCGCGAACCATAAGATAGGTCCACGACGGGGTTAGATGTAAATATATACAAAGGTTAGCGACAAAAAAAAACACAAGAAATTTCAAGAATTCCCCGGCAATGGCGCCAAATTTGACAAGAGGAAAACCTGTCGTTGTTCCTGCCAAAGAATACTCAAACTCAAAACTAGTACAGTTGGTAAGAAAGAGGTCGATCCACAGGGAAATCTAATAACTCCAAGTATCAATTTAATCGCAAGCGACAATAAAAGAGAGTTTGATGAGAAAAAGATCCTCCTTTTGTCAAAGCGGAAACAAGCAAGGAAGGAAATAAAGGTTGTGGAATGCAATAGAGAGAAATAGGTTCACCTACAATTTATCACTTCAATTGATGAATTTGATCCTTGTTTCAGCTTCTAGTTCTTCTCTTTTCCTATCAATGTCCTTGTCCAGATCTTAGGTAAATTACTAGTCCTACAAGTCCTAGTAATCCTTATCTCTAAATAACCCTAACACGGTTAAGATTTAACCTAGAGATAGCATTAAGACTATGAATTAACCAAGGTATATGCAATATCAAGCTACGAGTCGATATTTAACATATATTCAACTTCCTACACATCCAATTAGTCCTACGAGTTCTAAAGGGATATGATTGCCACTTGGGTTAAGGTTCGCTACGAGGAATCTACAAAACCCTAGCAATTGAATGAATCTACTCTAACGAGTTGATCAGGCCAGAGAGAATAAAACACATTCAAAGAATTAAGCGCAAGGAAGCCAAAACATTCAAATAGGAATAAGAACTAGATTAAGAAACTCACAATTCAACAATCAAAGATCCAAACTGTAGGCGAAACCTTCGAGAGTTTAGTTGCTCATGCTCAACGTGCTCTCAATAATTCTCTAAAAATGCATAAGGTTATTAGTTAGATCCCTAAGAAAATAAGCCTAATAGTCCTTAAATAAGCCTAAGAAAGTCGGCCAAAACAATTCTAAAGAAACCCTAATTGATGTCTAAAACTGAATCGGCAGTTCTGGTGAGGCTGCGGGGCGGCTACCCAGGCCGCGGGGCGGCCATTCTGTTCACAGCGATTTTTCCTCTTTCAATTTGGTCTCGATGTCAACACGAAAGTTGTAGATCTCGGAAAGAGCTTTCCAACGCATGCTTATAATAGGATTCCAACCAACGAGGCCTCCAGAAAGTGCGTTAGAAGTTCAGCTTGTCTGGCGACAACTTCTACTGACTTGTTCTTCACTTAGGCTCTCAAAATTGGACTTCGCTTCCGTGCTCTGCGCTTTTCTTCCTCAACTTGAATCTACCTTCATCCAAGAGGCTCCTCATTCCTCGTCGGATCCACATCTACCTGAAATTAACCATAAAATTGCATAGATTCCGACTCTTCCAATACCACTGGTAAACATGTAATTGTAACTAAAATATGCACTATTTACAACCAAACTATGCTAAATGAATCCTAATATGCATATCTAATCATGCTCTATCATCTTCTATCTTTCTATGATGAGATCAGACCTTATATAGATAGATTTTATTTTTGCTAGGAGATTTTTATCTTTTCCAATTAGATAGAATATATTTTCTTAATATGCCAGTTAGGTCTATTATAAATAAAGCCACTAGGTCTAGAGTTTTAATCATGTTTCCTTGAGCAATCAAGCATAGTTAGAGCATAGGGAGAGAGATAGAGAGAGTGCAGTCGTATGGTGTGAATGAGGAGAAGAGAGAGATTGGCAGTTGTACTCTTAAGGTGATGTGCTCCATGATGATGAGTGAGTAGTCGTCCCACTTCTAGGGTCGGGGTGAGTCTGACAATAGTCATGTGTGTGTACTTGAATCCATGATTTCTTATGTGATTATCATCTTCTATCCTATGCTCAATCCGCTGCGAAAGTGGAGGAAATTCCTTATTTGCAATTTATGAAGCGAAAGTGAATTACATTGTGAATTTAGATAGTAATTAGGATTGTTTGCGCAGGTTGACTAAACCCTAATTATGAAAAGGATAGAAACAAATAGGTTGTATGCAAAAGCCTCTATGATTCTATTTGTTGGTTGCGAAAGCTATTGCATGATGATAAAAACATGAACTTTTCTATGAGTCTCGTGTGTTGCATGCATGGTTGTTGTCATGTTAAACCCCTACCTTGAAAGCTTTAGTTTAATTGTTTACAAATCCAAAAACCAGCTTTTGTTACTTTTCTGATCATTGACTCTTTTCCATCCTTTAATTATTTTGATCTTTCTTTGTCGAATAAATTTGTTGTGTTTCTATTTTCTGTTACAGCTCTCGACATCGACTGCTTTAGTCAATATCGACTGCTCTACTGTGTTGAGATTTGAAGGTCAACGGTCTATTGTGTCAACCATGCTGGTGCTCACTCAACATCGACTGCCCTCAGTCGACGTCGATCTACTTGTTTGTGTTGCTGCAGGTTTTGTTGAAGAAGATCGATTGCCCCTATTGACACGGACCACTTTTGTCAATATCGAGGCTTTTGGTCGACACGGCAGAGAACGTTTCATCAAGACTACTCAGGACCAGCTGACTCGCTTCCTCGCAGGATCGATCCTGATTCCCTTTTGCTACAACGGGGGAGTATTGTAATTTTATTTGCTAGGATAAGAGTTGGATTTCTTGTGGTTTTATTTCCATATTTTATTACATAGAAAAACTCTCCTAATAAATTTTGGCATCGCTGCTGGGGAGGCTATCAATCGCGCCCTGTTTAGTCTTTCTAATGTTCTAATTTTGTGCTGTTTTAAAGGTGTATCTCGAGCTTATATCACACCAAGCTTGGGATACCATCGAAAGGCTAGTGGAGTTTGACAACACCTATGGGACTCCTGTGACCCCCGATGCGAGGCCAGCCCCATCTATACCACTATATAAGCCATCCAAAGAGGTGGATCCAAAGGTGAAAGACCAATTTATAAAGAACCAAGTGAGGCAGTTACAAAAGCAAGTGTGATTCTTAACCAACAACCAAACTTGCCTAGAGTGTGGGTCTCAAAAACACAACACTACCGTTTGCACCTATACGGAGCAAGTGCAATTGGCGGAGACCCATGAATAAGCTAGATTTATGAGGGGGCCTAACCATGTAGAGTATCAAGGAAACTGGGGCTATCATCAACCACAGCAACACCAAAGGGACCCCCCCCCCTCCACCATATAGAGCACTTGGCCACCCGGAGAGAGAAAGGAAGGATGATTTGCAACTCATCCTTGATGAGATGCGAAGAAACCAAGTGGAGAACAAGCAAGCACACAATGCCATCCACACCCAACTACATGGCATTAACTCAAGGCTTGGTGAGATCGATGTGTGGAGGAAGAGCGTGGAGACCCAACTGGGTCAATTACGACCAACATCCCACGACAAGATGGATCGCTCCCAGGCTAACCAGAGGCCAATCCAAAAGGGCGATCATCCGGTCACATCACCGCCATCCACTTAAGGAGTGGGAAGAAATTGTAGAATCGTGAGTCCAAGCCAGAAAACGAGGTTACTTGATGATGCGGATCAAGATGGCCTTTTGTGGGTCAAACAATGATCTTGATCCAGGCGAGCTCTCAAGACCGATTCGAGGGCTATTGATGGCAAAGAGTGTCATCTTCAAGAGGAAGAAGAAGGCGTCACCATGGCTTGAAGAAAAGATATTTTATTTATCTAATTATTATTATTATTATTATTATTATTATTATTATTAGTTTTTAGGTTCTTTCCATATTTAGTAACTCCTATGTTAGTTGGAGCTATTTATGGAATGTCTTATTTTTAGTAATACTTAGTTAGGTGAATAAAAGTGGAAAAGGAAAGTCTATCCCTTTAGATATTTTCCTTGACCACTAAGTAGGAATATTTATCTAGGATTTATCTAGAAGTTTATTTATTATTATTTTAGGAAGTCAAATTCTATCCTTTGCAAGGAACGATTGACAACCCTTTGTTATTTAAACCCTTTTCATCATTCAATACAATGAGATTGGAAATTATATTGAGGAACCTTTTTAGGATTAAAAGGTTTCTTCAATCTCCCAATCCAAAAGCTCTAGCAAACACTTATGCTCTTGTCGATTCCACATTCAAAGATCCAAACCCTAATCTCAAACACAAACCCACCAACACAAAGGAGAAACCCATCCTGAGAAACCGTCGCTAAACCAGAGTTCCTGTCGCTGAATCTGCCTAGAACCGTCGCCAGCGTCAGGGCCGCGCTCATGGCTTCCTTGGCCGCGCCCGCGGCTTTTCCAGCAGTGTTGCAATTGCTCTTTTTGTGTTGTCGCTTGTTTTCTTGTTTTGCTTCCACCATCCCCACACCTTTCCTACCTTCAAGACACTTGTTTGCCTCAAGAGAAATCAAGGAGTATTGCAAGATCGGGCCATCAACAAGTTGGTATTCTTGATTCTGAGCCCACATGTGAAGGATCGGGAATTCCAAACGTATCACTTGAGAAGCAGTCGACGTTGACCCCATAGTCAATATCGACCAAACTGCCCTCGACGTCGACCAGCCCCTAGTCGATGTCGACCCCATCCAGCGATCTACCTAGAAGTCGACTACAACAATCAATGTCGACCCCCCTTGGTTGATATTGACCACTCTTCCTCGACTCCGCTGGTTATTTCCACTTCGAAGACTAAGAAGACACTCCCATATCCCTCCAAAGCTTTAAGGGATCCAACAGATAAAAAGTTTCAGTGCTTTGTGAAGATGATCTAAGGTCTCAATGTCATCATACCTTTCACAGAGGCTATTCATGAAATGTCATCATATTTTCGATTCCTAAATGTCATCTTGAGCAAGAAGCGATCGATTGTTGAGATCGCGGTTGAGTGCAGCAAGATGGACTTCCCAGAGAAAAGAAGCGACCCAGGGAAGTTTCCCATCACCATTGGGCTAGACCAACATCGCTACAAAGCTCTTTGCGATCTAGGGCCTAGTGTGAGTCTTATGCATTTGTCCATATGGTCAAAGTTTGCCATCACTCAGGGAAGTTTGCCATCACCATAGGAATTATTCACGATGTCCCGATCAAGGTGGGCAAGTTCTTTGTACCCACAGATTTATTTTGCTAGATATTATGGAGGATCCTTTATGTCCTATCATCCTTGATAGGTTGTTCCTAGCTACAACCGAATCCAACATCGGCGTGAAGAAGGGACTATTGACTTTTACCGTTGGAAATAAAGTAATTGAATTTTCCTTCGATCCCACCACGAAGGAAGTCAATCGAATAGAGGTAAAGGCACTACATCCAAAGGGAAGATTTATCCCTTGTGAGGAACCCACGGAGAGGACTATTACAGTGGAGGAACTAGAGTTGAGGGCTTTGGAGGCCCAAATGGAGGAGATATTAGCAATTTGGCATCAAGAAGGCGAAGACGCTACTGAGACAAAGCTCAACGTCAACGACACCCTGTCGATATCGACCACAGATGAAGAGCACAGATACATGATAGAAGCTAAGTATGGGGTCGATGTAGACGTTCCCCTCGATGTCGACCCACTATACTCGATGTCGACTGAACCAAGTCAATGTCGACCCACACTGATCGACGTGCCTCCATCGACTCCAACTTTATCATTTTCCCTGACAGAAGAAAAGTTTTTGTCGATGTCGACCCCTATTGGTCGATGTCGACCACCTCCCCAAACAGAAGACATCTGGATCGGCCGCGAAGAGGTAAGGCTAGGTAAAGATCCCTCTCCTCCTTATTCAATTGATCATATCCCTATAAAATGAGTGTCTTGGTATGTTCGTCTTACTAACACCTAGGATGAAGAGTCAAGAAAATACAAGGTGGGCGATAAGGTGTTCATGAACCAGGTAAGCATAAAGGGATCCAAGTGGAAGGACGTAGGGGAAAGAAAAGGTGGAGTAGTGATCATGCACTGAGTTTATCTAGGGAAAATAGAGCTCAAAGACAAGAAAGGTGTTATTTTCAAGGTTGAGCTCGAGATCCCAGAAGAAGAGGTCCAAGCCATATGGGCCTTATATGTCCCGACTTGGATAAAAGCACGGAAGAAGTCGACCTAGCGACTTAAAAGTCTAGAGCATGTACATAGACCTCTTTTGGATAGTTTGGTTTTTATAATTTTATTTTTTGGTTTTGACTTTTCGATTTTAAAACTTTACATTATTTTTGGATCTTTGTAACCTAACAAGTTTGTAGGTGCAAGAAGAAGTTGTGCAGGAAGTCGATGTTGACTCAAGACCCCGATGTCGACCATGCCAGGTCATGACGAGCAGCTGTAATCGATCTCGATTACTTTGAGCTGAGAAACAAAGGAAGCACTCAATGTCGACCCATACCAATCGATATCGACTGCACTACGGAAGGCCACTCACATCGACTTTATCACTGGAGAAAGTTGATGTCGATGTCGACCACTCCTGTTGATGTCGATTGCTGGCAATGTACAAAAGCACCTGTTTCGAGCTATTGTGCTTATTTCTAGTAAGTTTCTTTTTTGCTTAAAGTCTATGGTCTAAATAAATTTTTGAAAGATAAAATATCCCCCCCCCCCCCGTTTTCAAAAGAAAAGTGTCATGGAAGTTTTAACAAGGCTCGATGATGCAAAAGTAGATCCATTAGACATATTGCAATTAAATTGCCTAGTAAAGGGAAGTCTCAATGAAGTGTGATTTTTTAAGGAAAATCATGAAATGAGGTAAATTGAAGTTGTTTTTGACATATGCACAATAAGATGATTGATGACTTTATTTTCCATTTGAGCTAAATTTGTCCATTATTACCCATGCTTATTAGACTCACATCATATCTAAGCCATATGTGCTTTACACATTATTTTTGCTCCATAAATTCATATATTGCCCATTTTTTATACCTTTTTGAGCCATCCGGGGAATATGTTGAGAAATGGAAGTCATATTATGGAGATGTAATATGGTTATGTATATTGTGAAATTATTATGAAGTTGGTGGCAGGAATGATTGAAATTATGGAAAATTTAATGAGAGAAAGAAAATTCGGTCACCAAGGAGTTATGATAGATCAACCCTACTTGTGGAGGATAAAATTCATGCGACATGGGACACAAGGTGAGGAGTCCGAAGCGCTAAGAATTCGGGGCCATTCATGACACCCATGTTTGCGACTCATGAGAAGGCAGTGCTAAGGTTAAAGAGGTAAAAGCATTATAGTGAAAAGAGCAATGAGAGCATTAAGAGATGATAAGGGATGTGGAATTATCACAAAGGAGAAAGTGCATCAAAGCAAATAAAGCAATTTTGAAAGTTTCTCCTCGGATTAGCACCACATGGTTGTTGTCATTGTAAACCCCTACCTTGAAAGCTTTAGTTTAATTGTTTACAAACCCAAAAACCAACCTTTGTTACTTTTCTGATCATTGACTCTTTTCCATCCTTTAATTCTTTCGACCTTTCTTTGTTGAACAAATTTGCTGCATTTCTGTTTTCTGTTACTGCTCTCGACGTCGATTACATTAGTTGATATCGACCGCTCTACTGTGCTGAAATTTGAAGGTCGATGGTCTACTGTGTCGACCACGCTGGCCGATGCTCACTTGACATCGACTGCCCCCCGTCGACGTCGATCTACTTATTTGTATTGTTGCAGGTTTTACTGAAGAAGATCGACTGCCCTGTCGACATCGACCACTTTTTTCGATATTGAGGCTTTTGGTCAACAATACAGAGAACGTTTCATCAAGACTACTCAAGACCCGCTGACTCGCTTCCTCGTGGATCTATCCTGATTCCCTTCTGCTACAATAGGGGAGTCTTATAATTTTATTTGCTAGGATAAGAGTTGGGTTGCTTGTGGTTTTATTTCCATATTTTATTACATAGCAAAACTCCCTTAACAACTTCATGTAGAGTGTTGAAGGATCATAAGAGCTTGAAGTACATCTTCACTCAGAAGGTGCTCAACATGAGGTAGAGACGGTGACTACAGCTTCTGAAGGACTATGATTTAGACATCGTGTATCACCCAAGGAAGGCCAATGTAGTGGTAGATGCGCTAAGCATGAAGACTCACCAGGAGGCTACAATGGTCAGACTGATAGTATGGAGTCGCTTGCATGCAGAGCTGCAATCGTGTGGCATTGAGGTTTGGATTCAGTGAGAGAGCGGCCAACTGTCCTTCCTTGAGGTACAGTCAGAGGTGACAGAGGAGATTCGTAGATTCCAGACAGATTGCCTTGAGATAGCCGCACTGAGAGAGCAAAGGGCCCAAGGACAAGCTGGAGAGCTTGTAGAGAGAGCATATGGGATGCTGACTTTTCAGGGTAGGATAGTAGTGCCATCTATTTTAGATTTAACGCAAAGGATTATGCAGGAGGTACACAGCACCCCTTACTCTGTCCACTCAGGGACGAATAAGATGTATCAGGACTTGAGGAGGTCCTATGGGTGGAAGAGGATGTGAGTGGGCATTATAGATTTCATTGCTAGATATCAGATCTTCTAGAAGGTTCGAATCGAGCACCAAAGACCAGGTGGACTTGTCAGATCACTTTCTATTCTCGAGTGAAAGTAGACGGATATCTCCATGGATTTTGTCACTGGACTAAGGAGAGATATCAGAGGGTTTGAGCTATCTAGGTCGTGGTCGGCAGATTGACCAAGTCAGCCCATTTCATCGTCATCAGGAGAATTGGCTAGTTTTAAGGTTAGCAAAGGAGTTCGTCAGACAGATTGTGAGGCTTCATGAAGTTTTTGAGAGGATAGTTTTCGACAAAGACATACAGTTTACTTTGAGATTCTGGCAGCAGGTGCATGAGGCCTTAGGGACCAAGCTACATTTCAGCATGACTTTCCATCTGCAAACAGATGGACAGAGTGAGCGGACAATTCAAACATTAGAGGATATCCTGAGGTCCTGTGTTTTAGATTAGGGTGATCGTTGGGTCAAATTCCTGCCTTTGGACTTTGGTAGTGTTCTCCTATAACAACAGCTACCAATCATCGATAAAGATGGCTTCGTACAAGGCACTATATGGGAGGCGTTGCAAGTTGCCAGTCTTTTGAGACGAGCCCGCCGAAAAAACAACTTCACTACCAGAGAGAGTCGACCAGGTCGGATGCATCAGAGAGCATATGAGGATTGCGTATGACCGATAGAAGAAGTACACATATCAAAGACGGACAGAGATAGTGTTTGTTGTGGGGTTGCATGTCTAGCTCAAAGTATCACCGACTAGAGGGATTCACCGTTTTGGCATCAAGGGCAAGCTAAGCCCTCGGTTTGTGGGTCCTTTTGAGATTCTGGAGAGGGTTGGAGAGGTAGCTTATGGTCTGGCCTTACCCCCGTTCTTAGTCGGTGTGCACGATGTTTTCCATGTGTCCCAGCTTTGTCGTTATGTCCCTGACCCCAGTCACATCCTTGACCATTCTGACCTCCGTATAGAGACACCTTCATAGAGAGCCCAATTAGGATTCTTTATGTCAAGAAGTTGAGGAACAATGAGGTTCTTCTACTTCTGGTTGAGTGGGCTAGGAGGAGTCTCGAGAAGGCTACTTAGGAGACTGAGAAGAGCCTTCGGGCGATTTATGGGGACACCTTAGGTGAGCTCCTAGCATCCTATGTTGAGCCTAGTGTGGACCTTTCCTTGACGTCGTGAGATAGTGGTGAGTCTTGTCTAGTTCTCCTTAGTTGTGGGTTGATGGTTATCGCTATGCTTGATGTGCTTACGATTGGTAGTTTTATGCAGATTCCATGCTAATATGATGTGACTAATGATGGACCCTATTGATGTGTGCTGATATGATAGTTATGATGGTATGTTGCTATACTTGATGTGATCCATGGCATGTTGTACCCTATAGGGTTGACCTATTTGTTTTGATTTGTGAGATTATGTGCTTTTGATGATTTATGATTCATGATGAGATCTAATACTGATAGAATTGACACTAATTCTAGGAATGGAAACTAGGAAGTGAATATGAGATTAGCCCTTAGAGGTGGAGGTGGATGACTCCACCTCTCGAGTTATAAACTTGTTTGACTGACTTGGGCAAAAGGACTAACTTGGGGTTTTTCTCTTATTGCTCCCCCTTGCTCAAACAACACCATAAACCACCATTTGCCTCCCCTATATATATGGCACCAGTCCCTAAACCCTAAACTCATCTAAAATTCAGAAAACCTAAACTCACACTCTCATCTCCCTCATTCCTTCATTTGAAACCCAAACACACTGCCAAAAACCTTCCTTCCATCCTCCATTTTCAAGCTCCAAACACACCTCCAAATCACATTGTTCTTATGTTTCTTCCAATGAAAAAAACCTCTTGCTCCTCCCTTCTCGTGTCCAAATAAAGAAGAAGCCACCAAGCCCACCATTGACGTCGTCGCCGCAGCAAACAGAAGCTTCAACAGCATTTTTCCGCCGCGAGTAAGAGCCCAGAAGCCTCCCATGTACGTCCCTCGTGCGGTAGAGCCCTATTTTTCTCCTTCCTTGCTTCCTTTCACCTCTAAACTTCATATAGGTGTACCTACTTTCCTAGGCCAAGAGGATCGAAGCCATTTCCAACCTCGGAGAAGCTTGATCAAGCCTTGTCTTCCTCGCTTCCCCTGTTTTTCATTAACAAGGTCAGTTTCCTTTTTCTCTCTCCCATTTTTAACTTTGAAGCCTGTAAATGAGCTCTTATATTCATCCTCATGTTCGTGAAGGGGGAGGGGTATCGCTTAAATAAAATATTCAAATCAAACTAAGCTAACTCCCTTATCCAAGCAAATAAAATACAAGAATCCCTCCCGATGTAGTGGTAGGGTAATTCAGGATCGAATCCACGAGGAGGTATGTCAGCGCTTCCTAAGCTTGCAATCATGATCAAATTTCGACTCCAGGAGACCACTCAATATCGAGCTGTCTGGTCGATATCGACCTCAGCTCTGGTCGATTTCCAGCTAAGTACCTGCAGAAGACAGAAGCAACAAGTCGACGTTGAGTTGGGTACTCGATATCGATGTTAGCACTCGATATCGAGCTCTGCAGTCGATTTTGAGTCTTCAACAAAAACTGTAAACGAACCTAATTTGTCGAAAAAGATGTCTGAAGAACGTAGAATGATGAGGGAATTGTGGACAGAATAAAAACACAACATTTATAAACTTCTATAAACTTAAAGCGTCCAAGATCGGGGATTCATGCCACAACGATAATCATGCAAGTATTATGCCAAATTTATGATAGATGATGCATTTCTGTCAAATAACTTTTGTTACCAACTATTAGGTGATTAGAGGCTCTCGCGTAAAACCTAAGAGTTACTATCCAATTTCATGACAAATCCAAATTCATAATATGATTGGTTTTCGCTTGAATAATGCAAAAAATGAATATCCTTAACTTTCGCAAAGGATCATGCATAGGATAGAAGGCAGAATCGCATAAAAATCATGCCCTTGATGCACAAACTTACATTGCTATCGTCGGGCTCACACCGACCCTAGAAGTGGGTTGACTACTCGCGCTTCATCATTGAACTCATCATCATCATGTAAAAGAAACTACTTTATATTAAAATTGCAAAGAAAGAAAGTACACCGAACAAAGTCAACTCTCCGCTCTCGCTTCCCTCCAACTCCACTCGGCTCTCTCTCTCTCTCTCTAACTCGCTATAACTATTGTAAAAACTGAATGCTTGTTCTTGGATGTCAAACTTAATGAATAAACTCAGCCCTAGTGGCCTCTAATTATAGATTTCAAACCTCACTATCCAAGGATTCGAAACTCTATCTTTATTCCTAAGATAAAACTTTAATAAAGTAAATAACTAAAACTCTCTAGGTAAATAACATAAAGGATAAAATGTCTGGTGTAGATATGATAGAAGATCTCGACTTTAGGATAGACGTGAACGCTTCGAATAGAATTCTATCAAAAACAGCGTCGGATCTATCTGCAGCAGCAGTCGATATCAACCTCAAACCTCCATATCGACCTCTTCTTTTCTCTATCTCGAGCAGTCCTACCCGACCTCGGATTGGCACTCAACTTCTATCTATTTGCTCGATCTCGGACACTCGATATCGACCTTTGGACATCGATATCGACCTTGTTGTGACGACATGCTCTGTTCTTCCTTTGCTCGATTTCTAGTACTCTGTTTCACTCGATGTCGAGTCTTGAGGTCGATTTTGACTCTTCAGTAGACTTCGAGTTCTTTTTCCGCTCTTCTTCACTTGTCCAAATTCGTCCATTTTCGTCTCGCTTTCTGCGAAATAACATAAAAACTCGTGTAGACCTCTATATTTGGAAAATAATCATAAACTACACTAATATTATAATTTCCCAACCAATATGCATGCAAATAACGACAAAATGGACATAAATGTGCATAGAAAATATGACAATTTGCGCGCACATCACCTCACCCACTCCTAGGCTTTGCTCAAGCGCTTTCGTCGACGTTGAAGCACGGGGTTCACCATTGAAGCACCTTGAAGACCTTCTCGATGACCTTTGAGAATCCCTCTTCCGCTATCCCCCTCTTCTCTTTGTTTAATTCTCTTCTTGATGTTTGAGGTCAAGGAATGGTTTCGAAAAGAATGAGAGGGGTTAGGAAAAGAAACGATCGAGTTTGGACCAAAAATGACTAACAGTCACTTGTCTCCCCGCGGCGAACGAATACTTGGTAGAAGATGGGAAATGGCAGCTTTCACCACGACGAAAACCCTGTTCGTCGTGGCGAAAGGGGTCTTTCGCGTGGATGAGGACTGGCACCCGCGAGGAACCAAGGGTCGGATTCCACCGCGGTGAGCGGCTATTTAGCCACGGTGAGCGGCTATTTAGCCGCGATGAAATCCTGTCCTAAGCCTTGGCCGAGGCCAGTTTCTCTCTCATTTCTATTGGCTTGGTTTGGTGTAAACCCGGTTGGGTTGGGGTTGCTTTATGACTTAAAAATATTGTATATATCTTTGGGGTTATGTTTTTATGTTATGTTATATAATGATTTTGTGAAGATTTAAAATGTATTTCATATGATTATTTATAAAGTATTGTTTTGAAAAAGGGTTTTGGAAGTTTCTTAAAATGTTTAAAAAGATGTTTAAGATATTTTATGATGATCTTCAAGCTTACAATTTGGAAAGGTTTTCTCAAAAAGGATTTGTGGTTTTAAAACCGAGATGTCGGGGTTCCTTTAACGATGCAACTTTGACCGATTTAATTGGAATTAACATGTTGAGAATGACCTTGAGATGACTATATTTCACGGACTTTTCTCTAATGGATTGACCTGATCTATCGGACCTTATTTTATCGAACCTTTCTAACTCATTGAACCTTAGACCTTTTGGATTGTTTAACTAGACATGGGCTTGGACCTTATGTTAGGATTGGAGTGAGATTGAGACATTGGATGGATTAACGATGATGTCGGAAATTTAAAATGGAATAGTAACCTTTCGGATATCTTGGCTTTCGGATGTTTTCTTTACTTCACGAGCGTTTTGACTTATTGAATGATTTCTGAAAATGTTTTTCATGTGTGTACCTCTCTATTCTTAGTTAGAAAGAACATTAGACGTATTACGTTATTATTATCTTTATATGCTAGGTGACCTGTGACTTGTTTGGACTTCTGCTATTTCCTTGATGTTCTGCACTTTAGGTAAGTTTCTTATGGGAGCTTACTCAGTAATCGAACCTCATGCCTGATGTGTCATATAGTATGCAGGTGTTGCATATTGCATGTCATGTCATGTCATGTAGTTAGGGTTGCTTAGAATTTGGCTCGACCTGAAAACCGAATTGAAAAAGTCGGTTTTTGGCCAGCCCGATATTTCTCGATTCGGGCTTCAGTCCTACAAAATCCAAAATTTGGTTTCGGGCCAAAAACCGTAACCAAACCGAAAAAATCGATTCTGGCCCGAAAACCAAATTTTTTTTTGAAAAAAAATTAACCCAAAATCAGTAAATCCCTAATCTGCTAAAAAACCTAAAAGTAAACCTTAATAGCACCTCTCTCATCTAGTCCTCTTTTCCAGTTTTCCTCTCTAGCTCTAGTCCCCAGTCCCGACCCTCGGCCTCTCCTCCCCAGGCTCCTCGGCACCTCTCCTCCTCGACTCTCCCCTGACCAGCCATACTCGCTGTCGTCGGATCTCGTAGCCTCACGCAGTAGCAGTCTTCTTTTCCAATTTTCCTCTCCGGCTCTAGTGCCTAGTCCCGACCCTCGGCCTCTCCTCCTTAGGTTCCTCGGCACCTCTTCTCCTCGACTCTCTCCTGTCCAGTCGTACTCACTGCCGACAGAGCTCGCAACCTCAAGCAGTAGCAGCACAACACAGTATGAGTAAAATTGCAGTGACTCAGAGAGAGCGAGGTGATAGAAATCAGCGATTTTTTTTTCAAATTTTTCACCTTTTTATTTAGTTGGTCTACTTCTATTATCATTAAATTATTATATTATAGTTGTAATTTCATATTTGGAAACCAAATTTTGATTATTGTGAGACTTGTGAGTTGGGAGAAATTTAGAGTTTATGTTTTTAGAGAAAAAGGGTAATTTGAGATTTATGTGGTAGGGTTGATTTTGTATCAAATTGAAAATGTAGTTATTAAATTGAAATTTTGTATTTTTTCCGGACAAATAAACACTACACATGCTATTCGGTTTTTTTCGGTTTTTTCGGGCCGTAAACCGAAAAAAAAAACCGTAAATGAAAATTCGGTTTTCGGTTCGGGCCTCGGTTGTCCTCCTCGAGTCATTTATATATCACGAGATACGATATGAGCATGAGATATGATGATGAAATATGATATGCTATGATGAGATATGATATGCTATGAAGAGACATGACATGCTATAACATCAAACTGGCCAATCTCTGCACTAACGGGAATGGGTGCAGAGGTAAGAGAGGGACATGCCACTTGGCATTCTATGTGGATCCATTTATTCGCTTTCTATATTATATATAAACTATCAGTATGCTTGTGTGATTTAAATTCCAGTACTGCATTTGAGCATCCTTTATTTTAGGTATAGGCGTATTATCTATCCTCAACAAGGTCTTTAGGGCCCGCATGAGTGGCTCAGTCTCACTTCGTGGTATAGTTTCAGGTATATAATCCTTACTTGCTTGCTTGCATGGCGAGGGTTTCCTTTTGGGTCGATGATCCGAGAGACTGACACCAAACTTACATACTTTGGATGCTACCTTACTCATTTTCCCTTGCATTTGGTTTTGACCCAGCTCTATCGTGGCGAAGTGTATTTTGGATTGCTTTTCTTTTTGCCATTTTGAACTTCAAATGGTTTTGTGCGACTTAGAAGTACGGCGGATTTGGGGTACCCAACGGCCCTATTTTGCACTTTGGGGCTCGAAATCCTCTCTTTAAAAGTGGGTATCAAACCTTCAAAATGTAACCCAGATAATTTATTCGGGTCGTTACACATATTGTTTGCTTTTATTTTTCATTTACTTTTATCTACCCAAATCCCATCTCTATATTTCTAATCGATAGCTATATAATCCGGAATACTTGCTTCTTTGTGGGATCGACCCCTTACTTGCTTGCTATACTTAGGCTATGTTTGGTAAAGGGTGTAGGTGGGGGTTTGTGAGGTTTGAGGGTTTTTTAAAAAAAATGAAGCATGAGTGTTTGGTGGGAGGTGCAAGAGTGGGTGCGAAAGGTGCAAGTGTGGGTTTTTTTTCCAAAAAAATGGAACCTTGGGGGGAAAGGTTTGGGAGGTTTTTTTTATTTGAAAAGAGAGAATGAGTATTTAGTGAGGGTAGTTTTGTCTTTTTCACCACAAAAACACCTTTCAAACCTTATAAACACCAAACATCATTCAGATTTTTTACAAAAAAAAAAACTCCACCTTCCATATCTCCATAATCTATAAAAAAAAAAACTCCACCTCTGAAAAAACCTCTACCTTCCATAAAAAAAACCCCTTGTTGTCAAATACAACCATAGTTAGTAGGTTTTAGATTTACTTTTGGAGAGGTGAACCACGACATTTATCTCTGCCAATCACACTTCGGGTTCATTTAAGAACCCATAGACCACTCACCCTTGGATTCGTTTTACTCGATCTAAGATCCATTGGAATCACATTTCGGATTCGTCAATCATTTGATACGATCTCCTCTCACTAAGGTATCTCTTTCAGCCTTTCATCGAAAGTTTTGTTCCTGGTCTCTCACCAAAAAACAGGAATCTTAACCAAATCTCTAGAAGCAATAAGCACTCACACTAAACATCATATTCAATTTTTTTTAAGAAATGGCAACCTATATATAATACATAGGGGGGAATTATTGCCTCCTAACCATTTAAAAGTGATGTGGGGTATTTTTTTGATAGAAAAATGAAGGGAAAATCTGTGAGTTTATATCACATCATCTTCCCCTCCCTTGAAGAAGATTCTTCCTCCAATATTGTTTTGCCCTTCAAAAATGTACGATACGCCCCTATTCGTTGGATTTGTATAAGGTATTGATGATCAATCTCATAAAATATCTTGAATCTGCATGGCCCTTCCAAATGGTATATTATGCACCTATTGCATCTACGTAATGTACATCAATAACTAGTCCCACAAAGGCTACTATGGGTGGTTATGGTTGATGATGTCAATTACACAAAAATCTTGACAAATTCATATGTCAACATCTCGTACGAGATGTTGACATATGAATTTCTAAGTTCGCGGTTGAGGTGATTCAGGGGTTCAAGTGTGAAAAGGGCTTGATCAGTTTTTGGTTATTTAACAATGAGCACTCCATGGAGTTAGCTGAGTTCGACGTGATATTTGGATTTCATAATGAGGGAGCAAGAAGTACTGGTAAGCTTAGCACGCATGTAACTGGACGAGACTTCGATCTAAAAAATGATTGCACGTGCCTCCTATTTGAGCAATCCCTGCTTCAAATATGTGAATCAGCTACTATCTAACACTATATTTGGGCGTGGTGAGAGCGATGGGGTTATTCGTCAAGATGAAGTGTTCCTCATGCAAGCAATGATGAATGGGATGAAGGTGAACTTAGGTGCATTTCTTGCTCAACAATTTCGGAGAGTATCGAATGCAATAAGTGGGAAGATTGTTATTGGGAGTTTTATCACTAATATTGCTTTACAACTTTGATATGATTTGTCTCCGTTGAAGGTTGTGAAAGAGAGCAAGACACCTAATATGGAGACTTGCATAGCTATTGGAATAATTGTGAGGCACGATAATGAATATTGCTTGTGTATCTGGGATTTGGAGGATGTTATTCCTCTACCTAATCATGCACTGACCACCGTGAAGGACAAGAACAACTGGATCATCTGTTTTGGTGTTGCTGCATCTATTCATGGAGATCAAGTCGGTGTTGCTGCACCGATTCTTAGAGATCAAGCTGGCGATAAAGGTACCGTTCCATCACTACAAAAAAAATTAAATTTGCATAGGCAAAAAGCCGTGGCAAAAGGCCATTTTGTGGTGGCAAAAGGCATGTAGCTTCGGCTCTGCGACGGCAAATGGGGGCGTAGCCAATAGGGCGGTGGCAAAATTCGGTAGCTTCGGCAAATAGCCATCACAAAAAATTAGCCACGACTAAGCGACGGTAAAGCGACCCCTGATGAAAGACACGACACATTGCCACGACAAGCTGCCGTAGCTAAAGTGTGGGTGGAAAATAAATAAAAAAATCTGCTTTTTAGCCCGGATTCTTTAGACCCGGGCTAAAAAGTCCAATTTTTTTTAAAAAAAATATACAATTCACATATAATAAAATTTCATTTATACAAAATTTACATATATAATAAAATGTCAAAACTACATAATTTATATACAATAAATATACATAATTATAAAATTTACATATACAATAAAATGTCCCAAACTACATTTTAACAAAAAAATGCCCAAAACTACATAATTTACACTTGATCTTCACCTTGTCACTAGATTACATGATTTCCATTGCATCTCAAGCGCCTAGCTTATTAGAATCACCTTGTCACGAGATTACACTTGATCTCAACAGCCTAGCTTATTAGCTGCTTCTTATTTCCTGAAAAAACTAATATAACTTTTACCTTGTTGTCTGATGCACTGCACAAGTAAACGCAAGTGCCTAACCCAACTACTAGTAACCAAGTTAAGTAGAAGTCATTCTGCAAGACTAGGGCATCCAAAAACTTCAAATTTAAAAAATTAATGCAATCAATCACATAACCTCGCTTCTATTGAGAGACAAAAGTTCCGTAAAAGTTCGAATAAAATCAAATAAATCTATAAAATTCAAACAAAGAAGAGAAAAATGGAAGAGAAAATATAATAAGATCACCTTATGACGAGTTTCAAAGAATCTGATCAATTCTGTAACAAAATAGACTATTTAGATAAGGTAGCCTTCCTACCCTTCCAGGAGCCCTCTCCTTTGAGTCGAGTCACTTCGTACCTCGGGCGATTTTTACTTAAATAACTGAGCATGGATTTTAGACTTGGCAGTTGGAAGTGCTTTCTGAGCAGCCTCGAGAACATAAATAAAATGTAAGGTTCATGTTTTTTTACTTGATGTGATGCAAGGGTACAGAAAAATGGTCAATACCTTGACTTTAGCCTCGTCCCTTGTTAATCCAATTCATCCAGAGAAGACATGTCCGTGTATTTCCACCTGCAACACATAAATAGAAGCAAACAATAAGAACTCTTTGAACAAATAGTTTGATAATCCACTAGAATAATAAAAGTAATTACTTTCAAGTCTAACAAGGACTTTCCATTCTCCTTAGTCTAGTAAGTAATTGATAATCCACCAGAAAAACAAGAAACAAAAGCATAGGTACTCCTAGCCATCCAAAATGACTGTCAAGCTATTGTGATAATCCATCAGATTAATTTATAGATCAAAGATACTTGCCTGTATCAACACAAGCTACAATCATATGCATCTTGGCATTGACTTCAAGTCTAACAAGGACTTTCAATTCTCCTTTGTCTAGTAAGTAATTGATAATCCACCAGAAAAACAAGAAACAAAAGCATAGGTACTCCTGGCCATCCAAAATGACTTTCAAGCTATTGTGATAATCCATAAGATTAATTTATAGATCAAAGATACTTGCCTGTATCAACACAAGCTACAATCATATGCATCTTTCTGCAAATTGTTAACAAATGAGAACTAATTAACAGAGAGATCCAACCAGAGCCACCTATATAAACATCCAAGCACACAGGACTACATCAGAACAGATAAGAGATAAGTAATCAATAAACAGTAAAGCTGAAAGGGGAAAACAGTAGATCCATTTTTATTTTAAATTTTAATCAAGGAAATAGACCATCTTGTAACTCAAACCAAGAAGCTACATTTCTGTTTATTTGCTTATTTGTTTTCACTGACACTAAATTAAAAAAAAAGTTGCTACCATGATTTCCTTAATTTGTTTGGATTCTGTTCGAATGCTAATTTATTTTGTTCATTTCCTGAAATAATTTCCATTGTTCCTAACAAGAAAAAGGAGATACATTTCTTCAACACATAAGAAGCAACTTGCTCAGAAAGATGGAGTTAAAGCAATGACACCACTTACTTTCAAGTAGTCAAAATGGAGGGTCACCTTTAGTACTCATTTCATAAACCACCAAAATAAATAGCTAAAAAAGCACAAAGATGATGAGGAGCAACATAAAGGTCAAATATGACAAAAAGGAGAAGAGACTCAATACAGTAAAACAAAAAAGAATAAAGAGGATACACAATACCAAACTCAATAATTCATACTGATTCAATCAAATAAAGTAATGAAGCATTTTAGTTTAAACGCAATAAGAAAAAAAAAAGCAGATCCCTTCTAAGATTCAAGTAAAGCACAATTGTGAACCTCAAACCTCCAATGTACTTCAAAACCCTAAATAACAACAACAGAAGTGACTACAGTGTTGACAGCAGAAGTTACTGCAATGTGTAAAGAGAAGTGACTACTGTGTTGACAAAAAGAAGTGACTGCAGATTCAAGTAAAGCACAATCGCGAGATGGGAGGAAGATGAGAGGAGCAATAAAAAAGTGTGTAAGAAATTGCATAAGAAAAGAAAAGAGATAGCAGATAGAAAAAGATTCACAAATCAACTCTTTAGTGACAAGGTTGAGTTGAAATACAACATTAAAAAAACAAAGAAAAGGTATAAACCATCACCTACCTCTTCAACTTTGACAATAAGACAAAGTGTATCTCTATTCACTTTGAATCCAAGTTGACAAGGTGCCATAGATACTGAATTTCATTGAAAAAAGCTTAAGCTACTGATAGAGCATGATTAGATATGTATATTAGGATTCATTTAGCATAGTTTGGTTGTAAATAGTGCATATTTTAGTTACAATTACATGTTTACCAGTGGTATTGGAAGAGTCGGAATCTATGCAATTTTATGGTTAATTTCAGGTAGATGTGGATCTGAAGAGGAATGAGGAGCCTCTTAGATGAAGGAAGATTCAAGTTGACGAAGAAAAGTGAAGAGCACGGAAGCGAAGTCGAATTTTGAGAGCCTAAGTGAAAAACAAGTCAACAGAAGTTGTCGCCAGACAAGCTGAACTTGTAACGCACTTTCTGGAGGCCTCGGTGGTCGGAATTCCTATTATAAGCATGCTTTGGAAAGCTCTTTCCGAGATCTACAACTTTCATGCAGACTTCGAGACCAAATTCGAAGAGGAAAAATTGCTGTGAACAGTATGGCCGCCCTGCGGCCGAGCTAGCCGCCCAGCGGCCCGAAGACTTGTCGAAGGATTTCACTGATCGCCTGGCCGCCCCACCGCCCCGCGGTCTCAGTAGAACCGCTTACCCATTTTTAGACATTAATTAGGGTTTCTTTAGAATTGTTTTGGCCGACTTTCTTAGGCTTATTTAAGGAATATTAGGGTTATTTTCTTAGGTCTCTAACTAATAACCTTATGCACTTTTGAGAATTGTTGAGAGCACGTTGAGCATGAGCAACTAAACTCTCGAAGGTTTCGCCTACAGTTTGGATCTTTGATTTTTTAATTGTGAGTTTCTTAATCTAGTTCTTATTCCTATTTGAATGTTTTGGCTTCCTTGCGCTTAATTCTTTGAATGTGTTTTATTCTCTCTGGCCTGATCAACTAGTTAGAGTAGATTCATTCAATTGCTAGGGTTTTGTAGATTCCTCGTAGCGAACCTTAACCCAAGTGGTAATCATATCCCTTTAGGACTCGTAGGACTAATTGGATGTGTAGAAAGTTGAATATATGTTAAATATCGACTCGTAGCTTGATATTGCATATACCTTGGTTAATTCATAGTCTTAATGCTATCTCTAGGTTAAATCTTAACCGTGTTAGGGTTATTTAGAGATAAGGATTACTAGGACTCGTAGGACTAGTAATTTACCTAAGATCTGGACAAGGACATTGATAGGTAGGGCTGTGCATGATTCGGTCCAAACCGAATTTTTGGACCGAACCAACACAAACCGAACCGAACCGAACATAACCGAAGTTTTTTGGTTTGGCTTTCGGTTCGAGAATTTTTATTTTTCGGTTTCGGTTCGGTTTGTGTTCGGTTTCGGTTCGGTTTGTGTTAAACCGAATTTTTTTTAAATATTCCAATATATGTGTGTGTATATAATAATACACTACATAAATACAATATATATATATATATTTGTGTGTGTATATACACTGTATATAAATATTTTTTTTTAATATTCTAATACATATATGTGTGTGCATGTACATTGTATATATACACTAATACATATATTTTTTCTATGTGTAGTGTGTATATATACACATATATACAGTGTATATACAAACATATATATACACTAATACATATTTTTTTGTGTTCGGTTTGTGTTAAACCGAATTTTTTTTAAAAAGAAATTTTTAAATTTTTTTATGGAAATTCGGTTCAACTATGTTAAAACCGAACCGAACACAACCCAAACCGGTAAATAACCGAACCGAACCTAATGCTTTCGGTTCGGCTTTCGGTTTGAAATTTTGAGATTTTCGGTTTCGGTTCGGTTCGGTTCGGCCTTTTTCGGTTAGGTTCTGGACCGATGCACAGCCCTATTGATAGGAATAGAAAAGAACTAGAGGCTGAAACAAGGATCAAATTCATCAATTGAAGTGACAAATTGTAGGTGAACCTATTTCTCTCTACTGCGTCTTACAACCTCAACTTTCTTTGTTTACTTGCATCCGCTTTGATAAAAGGCGGGTATTTCAATCACCAAACTCTCTTTTGCTGTTACTTGCGATTAAATTGACATAAGAATTTACTAGATTTCTATGTGGATCGACCTCTTTCTGACCAACTATACTAGTTGTAGGTTTGAGTATTTTTTTTGGCAGGAACAACGACAGGTTTTCCTCTTGTCAAATTTGGCGCCGTTGCCGGGGAATTCTTGAAATTTCTTGTGTTTTTTTATCGCTAATCTTTGTATATATTTACATCTAACCCCTTCGTGGACCTATCTTACGGTTCGCGACACCTAATTGCTAATATTTCAAGATGTTGAAGTTATGGCAGTTTCAGGGAGAGTATTTTCACTATTACCTCACGAGATTGCAAAATTTAGTGGACACCCGTTATTCACGGGGTTTCCAAGATAGTTTGCGAGATATGGTGCTTTGTGTTATTGAGGGCATGACTCCTGAGACACGAGAACTTTCCAAGTCCATAAACAACGGAAGCTTTGCTGGTTTAGGAGTGTCGGGACTATGGGATCTTTTCTGCTACATGGGTGACCAATCGGCGGAGGAAGAATCCTACACTTCGATGCATCAACCAATGGAGTACTCTGACCCATCCATGGAGGATTCAATCAGTGTCTTGATGGAGCAAATGGGGCAATTACGTGAGATGAATAATCGAAATGAGGAAGCAATTATCCAACTCACTCAAACATTGAAGGAGTTGGAAGTTAAGCAATGTTCTACTCCTCTAATTGATGAAAGCCAAGATCCAAGCAACGATGAATTCTGCGATAATGGAGAAAAGCATCTAGTGGTTATCGACACGAAATCTCAGGAGACGTCCCTAGAGATTGAGTATGTTTCGATGCTCCCTCCATTCGTAGAAATCATCCCTAGAGATTGAGTATGTTCTACTCCTCTAATTTATTGTGGTTGATACATGAATTGCTATTCTATGGGGCTACAGAGTTGATTTTTCTATTGCTTGAGGACAAGCAAAGGTTCAAGTGTGGGGGAATTTGCTTGAGGACAAGCAAAGTTCGCTTTCCTACTACTTCATCTCAAGATTGAACTGATAATATAGTGCCAAAATTAAACCAAACATATCCAAACAAGAATACCTTAAGAAGAGGGTATGATAAAGATCATCTAATACTAGAAATTGAACAAGGGAAAACATTGATTGAATAAGAATCACCAATTGACAAGGAGTTCGAAATTTCTGATTGCACAAGCTAAATTTTAAGCTCGTGCTTATGCAACAAAAGGAAGCACAACTCAGAAACAAAAGTCAAACCAGAAATTGAGAGTATGCGAATTTAGAAATTCAACAAATCTAGAACCCTAAAGAAACCCTAAATCAGAATTGAAAATCAATTTTATCAAGATACAAGGAATCGGAACCAGTTAGCATAAACCCTAGATCAAAAATATTGAACATTGAGGGGGGAATTCGTACCGGAGACAGCAAGTTTCAACCAGGCGGTGAGGGAGGCGGTGTGAGAGAGGTGATGAAACAACGACAAAGTTTCAAAAAAAATTCTACGATCTGCATAGCCCTAATTCAGGCAAAAATACATGTCCCTGCATTCATGATTTCATCCATTCATTCCTTCAAAATTAAAACGACAAAGTTCAACTACAAATTGAAGTTTAAACTTAAAGCAAAATCCATAGAGTACAAATTGAAACCTAAATCTGAAAATTGAATCCAGGCTTCACTCATTGACATAGTTTACTAATTTTTTAAAGTACAAATCGAAATTCCCTAAAATCAAAACCTAGATCTGAAAATTTTAAACTACAAATTGAAAAAAAATTATTTAACCCTAGATCTGAATTCTAAATCTGAAAATATACATGAAAATCTGAGAAGAGAGGGGAGAGGGATCCCTACTGGTGATGGGCAGCGAAGGGTGAGGGTGGTGGAGAAGGGCGAGGGCGGTGGCAAACTCCATCGGCGACGAAGGGCGACGGCGACTAGGAGAATGAAGACTGCGTGAGTGTAGCGAGGACTACTGTGAGCACCGAGGCGAGTGTGAAGCCGTCAACGGAATGGAGACTGAAGCATGAAGAGAAGAGAGACTGAGAGAGTACTCGGAGAGTCAGAAAAGAGAGCTGTGCGAGGAGAGAAGAGAATAAGAGATTGAAGAGAGAGAGAGAGCTATTTTTTGGACGGACGATAAGGATAAATATGAGATCTCCTTCTCTTATTCCTTTTTTTAGAAATGATTTTTCTTTTTTTTAAACCAAAAAAAGTACACACTTAGCCATGAGAACCCATTGCCATAGCAAATATTACGCAGTTTTATCAAAATTTGCCACGGAAACCCCTTTGTCATGGAAAATTTCGGCAACCATATACTAGTCGTGGCTATGCCGTGGCAAAAACTTACCAATGGCCACGGCAAGCCCCTGCCGAAGCTAGAAAGCGTGGCAAATTTTATATTTTGTTAGTGAATTGATATGGTAACCCTTGCCGAAGCTACCATCTGTGGCAAAAGGTACCAATTGTCACGCCAAGCCCTTTGCCGAAGCTACATCGGTGGCAAAAGATACCAATTGCCATGCCAAGTCCCTTGCCGAAGCTAGCTAGCGTGGCTAATTTATTTTTATTTTTTTTGTAGTGAAATTGATGATTTGTTCCAGTGGCGGTGGGGATGGTGAGAGCGGTGGGATGGATAACGATGCTATTTTAGCTACTCTCAAAGAGGTGTTAGCTGAGCAACATAGTCAACGAGAGATGTTGGAAAGCTGGAGAATATGATTCAAGATATTCACATGAAGCAAACAACTTCGTGAATGTGAATCGGATAATTACATGTTTTTGGTGAGTATTCTTATTTCATTCAAATTTGTTTACAATGCTCCTTTATTTAAATTCTCTGCATAGATGCACACTAGATTACTTTCAATAGGTTTTTTGTGGAAATTTGATAAAAACAAAATAGTTAAATGGAAATGGGATCAAACCCTGATAATTCATGATATTCTATATTGACTTTTTAGGTGACTTATATTAGGAGATTGACGGAGGGAAAACCTGTCGTTGATCGGTCAAAATAAAACTCAAACCTATAACTAGTACAGCAATAAGTAAGAGGTCGATCCACAGGGAGATTTGATGCTCAAGTATGATTCAAATGCCGATTTAGTAACCAAATGGGGGGTTTTAAGAGTGTGAAAGATCCGCCTTTAATCAAAGCAGATTGACGATAGCAAGAGTAAATGGTTTTGATTCAAACAATTGAGAGAAGCAGTTCTACCTACAATTTTCCACTTTATTTGGTTGAAACGATCCTTGTAACTTTTTCTCGTCCTATTAAGGTTCCTATGAATGCCCTTGTCCCGACCTAATATAGTTACTAGTCCAATCAGTCTTAGAAACCCTTATCAACCGAACAGTCCCTAAAGAAGGATTCAACCCAGTTGATAGCTTTAAGTTCAGAGATTAGCCAAGGTATTTGCAGTCCCTAAAGAGGGATTTAACAACACATCCAACTTCCTACCCATCCAATTAGTTCAATCAGCCCTAAAGGGATAAGTTTGCTACTTGGGTTAAGGTTCACAATCAGGAATCTACAGAACCCTAGCAAATGAATTGATTCTAACTAGTTGCGCGGGCTAGATAGAATAAAACAATCAAGCAATCAAAGCACAAGGAAGTCAAAGCATTCAATAGCGGAATTCAGGAACGAGAATTAGAAACTCACAATCAATCCAAATAAAGCTTCAAATTATAGGCAGAACAGATGAGTTTAGTTCCTCATGGAAAACATAGCTCAATCTCTAATTGTCTGATAGAACGTGGAATAGAAATGAATTCCTTGAAAACTAATAACACTCAGCCTTAAAAAGTCTAAGCTGAACCAAAACCGAGATAACAAACACTAGGGTTTCAATAAAACAAAACGCGGCGCTCAGGTGACCAACGCGGCGGCCGCGGCATAGGTGCTGCGGCCGCTGCACGCGTGCTCAAATCAACTCGCTGCATCTCTTCTTTGCGGCGGCCGCGGCATGTATGCTGCGGCCGCGGCATTCATCCCGCTGCATCCCTCGCTGCCAGAAGCCGAGAGCAGCTCCAATTCCTTGTTTCTTCAAGTCTTTCTTCTTTTCCCTCCAAGATCATGCATCCCAATAGCGTTCGAATCTAACTCTGCAAAAATACTCACAAATTCGCGCAAAATCCGAACTCTTCCAAAATAATCGTCAGACGCACCTTAACTCCAAATCATTAACTAAATGCAACCTAACTAGCCTAAAAATGTCTATAATGCTTATCTAGGATATGCATTATCAAATTCCCCCACACTTAGCCTTTGCTTGTCCTCAAGCAATGATAGAATGGACATAAATCAATGCATCCCACAGAAAATCCCTTCAAGTCTCAACCTCATCAAAAAGCAACATTATAGCAAGTGCAACCACAAACCAAGTAAACAAACGTCATGGCATGTATCCAAGTGATCAAAGCTTAGAAGTAGAAATCATCCAACCTCACCAGAAATATGTGTTTCACTCATACTCTCATGTGTTTAGGCTTTAAAGTACAACTCTCAATTCAACCAAAATGCACTAAGCTCATAGACATTGACCACAATATCACCAAATCTCCACCGAATTGCCATTACTTGCGGGACACAATAAAGAAAAATAAACAAAATGTGATTTTTTTTCTTTTTTTCTTTTTTTTTCTTTTCTATTTATTTTCTTGTTTTGGTGCTTTACTTACACGAGGCGCAAACATGGGTGTCATGAATGACCCCAGTCTATCAACATCTCAACTTACCAAAATAAAGTCCACTTGAACATCTTTTGACGCGAGTTGCAAACATGGGTGTCATGAATGAACCCGGTTACTCAATGATCAAGCTTTCTTTCTTAGTGGATAGTTTTCAACACCGTTTTGCGCGAATCATACCCATGGGTGTCATGAGTAGACCCGGTTACTAAGTGCATCAACCATTGCCACCTTATTTCACTAAATATGCACAAATTCAAACAAAAGACTCAAACTATAAACATAAACTCCGCAAGCAACAAACATGTGAGTCGGTCTTGAAAAATAGATACTGAAGTCAATGTCAAGAGGTAGCAACACAAGGAGAGTAAATCACACAATTGAACAAAAGAATTATAAATGATTCTAATAAGACCGACTCTTGTGAGAATGTTTTGCCTTATTAGAACATATGATTGAAATCCTATGAACATGACCCTTGTGAGAATGTTTAGCCTTATTAGAACATGAGAGTGAGCCATCTTGTCTCCTATCTTTAATTCCTTCCGCAGGATATGTTTGTCATGCCAAGCCCTTGTCTTCTCCTATCGTGGAATAATTAACAAATTTTTTCCCGCAGTTCCTCTAGCTCTTGCAATTGAAGCTTCTTGAACTCACCCACTTCATTCATCCACATATTGCAATTCATTACAGCCCAGTATGCCTTATGCTGAAGTTCAACAGGAAGATAACAATCCTTTCCAAACACAATTCGATAAGGGGACATACCAATGGGAGTCTTATAAGCCGTCCGATAGGCCCACATAGCATCGTTCAGCCTTAGACTCCAATCCTTTCAGTTAGGTGCCACTGTTTTCTCCAGAATGGTCTTAATTTCCCGATTTGATATCTCAGCTTGACCATTGGTCTGAGGATGATAAGCAGTGGACACTCTCTGCGTGACATGATACTTCTTTAACAGGGCAGTGATAGTCCTATTGCATAAATGTGTCCCTTTGTCACTAATTAAAGCCTTAGGCACCCCGAATCTTGCGAAAATTGTGTCCTTTAGGAAATCTGCAATCATCAGTTTTGATGGTCTTTGCCTCCACCCACTTGGAGACATAGTCCACCGCAAGAAAAATATAGATATTTCCAAAAGAACTAGGGAAAGGACCCATAAAATCAATACCCCAGACATAAAAAATTTCACAGAATATGATCTTATTTTGTGGCATTTTATTTCTGGTAGATATGTTCCTAACTCTTTGACATCTATCGCAAGATCTACAGAAAGCATTTGCATCCCTAAACAAGTGAGGCCAAAAAAATCTGCTTCTAAAACTTTCCTAGCAGTCTTTTGAGGATCAAAGTGGCCTCCACATTCATGAGCATGACAAAAAGTAAGGACAGATTGTACCTCATTGTCTAGCAGACACCTCCTAATTACCTGATCAGCACAATATTTCCAAAGGTAGGGGTCATCCCAAACATAGAAGCGAGCGTCGTGTCGAATCTTATCCTTCTGAGCTTTCGTGAACTTAGGTGGAAATTCTCCCGTGACCAAGAAATTCACCATATTGGCAAACCAAGGTCGAGGAGTATGGACACCCATCAGCAATCCAGAGGCATCGGGGCTCACTTCGTCAAAAGAAAGCAAAGGGGGTGGACTGGCCACATGCGGCGGCCGCGTCATAGGGGTTGCGGTCGCTACTTCATTGCCCTGTGGCGGCCGCTGCATAAGGGTTGCGGTCGCTGCATCCTCTGTGACTTCCTGCAGCTGTATGGACGCAATATGATTCAAGAAAAAGAGTGTGTCATCAGGAAACTCACCGTGAATGGGCCTTTGACCGTCCGGCTTGTCCTCTCCTTGGACAAGTCTGCTGAGGTGGTCCGCTACTAAGTTCTCTGCACCTTTCTTATCTTTGATTTCGATATCAAACTCGCTCAAGAGCAAGATCCATTAAATCCATCTAGGTTTCGCTTCTTTTTTAGTTAACAAATATCAAAGAGCAGCGTGATGAGTGAAGACAATTACCTTAGCTCCTAGAAGATAGGAGCGAAACTTCTCCGGTGCAAAGACCATGGCCAGAAGCTCTTTCTCTGTGGTTGAGTAGTTCCTTTGTGCTCCATTCAGAGTCATGGAGGCATAGTAGATGACATGAGAGCTCCGTCCTTCCTTTTGTCCCAAAACAGCACCCACTGCATAGTCACGAGCATCACACATAATCTCAAAGGGTTGAGACCATATGGGTGCCTGAATTATAGGGGCGCCTGTCATGAGACCTTTTAGCTCATCAAATGCTGCCCTACACCTGTCATCAAAGTCAAAAGCTACTTCCTTCTTGAGTAAATCACAAAAAGGTGCAGAAATCTTAGAGAAATCCTTAATAAACCTGCGATAGAACCCTGCATGGCCTAAAAAGGAACGAATCTCGCGCACATTGGTGGGGTAAGGCAGAGACTGAATGACATCAATCTTAGCCTTGTCCACCTCAAGATCCCTGCTAGACACAATATGACCCAAAACAATGCATTGCTCAACCATAAAATGACACTTTTCATAATTAAGAACTAAGTTGGTGTCTACACACCGCCTAAGAACAAGTGACAAATGGTGCAAGAAAGTATCAAAGTCATCTCCATGCACAGTAAAGTCATTCATGAATACCTCTATGAAATGCTCTACATACTCAGAAAATATGCTTACCATACACCGTTGGAAGGTCCCAGGTGCGTTACATAGCCCAAAAGGCATTCTGCGATATGCAAAAGTGCCAAAGGGACATGTAAATATCGTTTTCTCTTGATCCTCCGGTGCTATGGGTACCTGAAAATAACCTGAGTAGCCATCTAAGAAGCAATAAAAGGAGCGACCGGCAAGGCGCTCAAGCATTTGATCAATAAAGGGTAAAGGAAAGTGGTCTTTGCGAGTTACCGCATTCAGCTTACGATAATCAATATAGACCTTCCATCCAGTTTGGACCCTGCTAGGGACCAACTCACCATCCTGATTCTCAACGACAGTGATGCCCCCTTCTTAGGAACAACCTGAGTGGGACTCATCCACTTGCTATCAGATATGGGAAAGATCATACCTGCCTAAAGGAGCTTCAGCACCTCCTTCTTTACCACTTCCATCATCGGCGGGTTGAGTCTCCGCTGAGGTTGCCTAGATGGATTTGCATCATCCTCTAGAAGTATTATGTGCATGCAGAGGGTGGGACTGATGCCCTTAATGTCTGCAATCGTCCAACCTAATGCCTCCTTATTCTCCTTCAGAACAGTCACCAAACGCTCCTTCTGCTCAAAAGTGAGTTTGTTAGAAATAATGACAGAAAAAATATCATTCTCACCAAGAAAAGCATATTTAAGGTGACTAGGGAGTTGTTTCAATTCGATATCAGGCGCCTAGACAATGGATAGGAGAAGCTTTTCATTTGGCATGGTCAGCTCGATGCGTTCTCCCCTTGGTGGCACATAGGTGGGTGATCGATGGTCCAAAGCCAATACAACCTCCTGCAGATTAGATGACAAAGCATAAACTCTAGAACTTTCATCTATAGGGGCATGTAAAGCAACCTCCATCTCATCGACACACTCCAACTCAAAGTGACGGAGGGAAAACCTGTCGTTGATCCGTCAAAGTAAACTCAAACTTATAACTAGTATAGCAATAAGCAAGAGGTCGATCCCACAGGGAAATTTCCTATTCAAGTGTGATTCGGGTCCTAATTGAGTAACCAAATGGGGATTTGTGAGAGCAAAGCAATTTATGAAAGGAAGGGTAAATGGTTTTGATTTAAACAAATGAGAGAAACAGTTCTACCTACAATTTTCCACTTTATTTGGTTGAAGCGATCCTTGTAACTTCTTCTCGTCCTATTAAATTTCCTATGAATGCCCTTGTCCCGACCTAATATAGTTACTAGTCCAATCAGTCCTAGCAACCCTTATCAATCGAATAGACCCTAAAGAAGGATTTAACACAATTGATAGCTTTAAATTCAGAGATTAGTCAAGGTATTTGCAGTCCCTAAAGAGGGATTTAACAACACATTCAACTTCCTACCTATCTAATTAGTTCAATCAGCCCTAAAGGGATAAGTTTGCTACTTAGTTTAAGGTTCACAATCAGGCATCTACAAAACCCTAGCAATTGAACTGATCTAACTAGTTGGCCAGACAAAATAGAACAAAACAATAATTCAATAAGCGCAAAGAAGTTGAAGCATTCAATCAAGGAATTAAGGAACGAGAATTAGAAACTCACAATCAATCCAAATAAAGCTTCAAATTATAGGCAGAATCGATGAGTTTAGTTCATCATGGAAAACATCGCTCAATCTTTAAATTGTCTGATAGAACGTAGAATAGAAAATGGAGTGGAAACCTAGGGCTAAGCCCTCTCTAAAATCGTCCCCATAGTCAGCCTCCAAAAGATAGGTCTTGGATAGAAAAAACCGTCGCTGCACAAAAACCTTAAACGCGTCGCTGCAGTACTAATGCTGCGGCCGCTGTATCGGTCTTTTACGAAAAATCTTCTTTGAATCAGCTCTCGATGTCAACGGGAAAATTGTAGCTCTCTGAAAGAGCTTTCCAACGCATGGTCATAATAGTCGATCGGACAACCGAGGCCTCCAGAAAGTGCAAAACAAATTCAGCATGTCTGGCGACAACTTCTGCAGACTTGTTCTTCGTTTAGCCTCGCTTCTTCTTCTCAGGACCTCTTTAGATCTTCATGTAAGATTCCTCGATCAACTAGACATCCTCATCTAATGTTTCATCAACCCATGTCTCCTCCTCGAATCCACAGTTACTTGAAATAATCAATAAAAACGTGTATATTCCGACTCCACCAACATAGAGAGCAAATATGCAAATTGTGCTTAAACCATGCATGATATGCATCTTAACTAAGCTAAATGAAACCTATTATGACCATCTAAATGCATGCTATCACAAAGCAATCTTGTGACATAGTATCAATGACATCCATAAAGAACAAAGAAGGATCATCAGTTGGAAATTTCATGGAATCATAGATATTATACTCATCTCTTTGCCCATCAAATTCCATAGTAAGAAACCCTGAATAGACATTTATCTTGGTCCTAGAAGTTTTCAGAAAAGGCCTGCCCAACAGAATAGGGTCGTCATTGTTACCAGGACCTATATCAATCACAAAGAAATCACCAGGGAATATCAAGTTGTCAACCATAACCAAGACATCCTCAACAATCCCTTTCGGGTAAATAGTAGATTGATCAGCAAGTTGAATTACTACCCGAGTATTATTCAGAGGTCATAATCCCAAGGCATGATAAACATGAGAAGGTAAGACATTAATAGATGCTCCTAGATCTAACATGGCTTTGTCAAATTTAGTATCACCTATCACAGATGGAATTGCAAACATACCAGGATCACTACACTTCTCAGGCAAACGCTTCTGAAATACAACAGTGACATGTTCGCTTACCTTTCCCTTTTGCTTACCTGTCAGCTTCTGGTTCCGCTTGATAGTGCAAAGTTCCTTCAAAAATTTAGTATGTCTAGGAATGCTTTTAATCAAATTAAGCAAAGGAATGTTTACCTCGCACTTACTGAATGTCTTAAAGATCTCCTTATCGTTCTCATACCTTTGTGTATCCTTCAGGGCTTCCGGAAAGGGTGGAACCGGCTTCGAAGTCTCCAGAGGTAAGGGAGGAGGAGGAGGAGGAGAAGAAGGAGAGAAAGAAGAGGAAGAAAGGGGAATAGAATTCGTACCCGACACTGGGGTCCCTTCTGGGACAGTGGCGGCGGGCGCAGCAGGGTGCTGCGGCCGCTGCTCCTCTGGTGTGCCGCGGCCGCTGCATGTTTGAGACGGCCGCCGCACCGTGCAGCTGCCGTCATCCTCTTCCAAAACCTCTATTTCCTCGTCCATGATTTCCTCGTCATCCTTTTGAGGTGTGGCAATCAGTTCCTTGCCACTCCTAAGCGTTACAGCGCTGACGTTCTCCTTAGGATTCGCAATCGTCTGCGATGGAAGCTTCCCTGCATCGTTTGCCTCCTTCGCACTTAAGACTTGAATAAGTTGACTCATTTGATTCTCCAGATTGGTTATCCGATCCGATTGTTGATTCTCAACCTTCAAGACTAATCGTGACAAAGTATGCAGAGGATCCTCAGTAGCCTCATTCGCTTGCGGTCGGCCTCCTTGTCGAGGTTCAAATTGTTGTTGGGGCCTTCCCTGTTGCCCCCTTGCTGATTGAAAGGGGCTTGATAGTTCCCATAGCCCTGCTGATAGCCTCTGTTATAATTGTTGTTATTGAAGTACACAGGATTTCCAAAATTGCCTTGTCTAGACCTTTGTGGAGAGAAATTTCCCATGGCATTCACATCCACGCTAGGCTCTTGCAGAAGCGGGCACATATCCATGGGATGAGTGAATTCATTGCAGAGTCCACACGCCTTCAACTGTTGAGGTGTTCTATCAATTACCAACTTCTTGATCGTCTCCTTCACCTCTGCCATATCAGTCTGAAGTGCAGCCACAGGAGCATCAACAGAAAGTACACTCCTAGCACGAGTGCTCTTGTTGAACTGCCTAGAGCCCTCAGAGAGCTCCTTAAACACATCTCAAACTGCAGCAGGCGTCTTATTCAATATGTTTCCCCTCACAACAGGAATTCACCGTTTTGCGCTCATCATCAGTAAGCTCATTGAATAGAAATAAGACCAAATCCTTCTGCGGGAAGCCATGGCATGGGCAACTAGCGCAGAGTTTCTTGAAGCGCTCAAAGTACTCATGAATCGACTCCGTAGCATACTGCTCAATGCTGCTGATTGCCCTTTTTAAGGCATTAAGTTTTGTTGCAGGAAAGTACTTCTCCAGAAAGACTCTCTCATCTCAGCCCAAGTAGATATAGTCCCAGGAGGTAGGTAGAAGAACCATTCATTTGCCTCATCCTTCAAAGAGAAGGGAAAGACTCTCAGCTTGATTTGATCCTCACTAACGTTCTCAGGTTTCATCCCAACTACCACCGTATGGAACTCAGATAGATGCTTGTGGGGGTCCTCCCCACTCAGCCCATGGAACTTGGGTAAAAGATGAATTACCCCAGATTTCACCTCAAAGTTGACTCCTTCCCCTAGCGCAGGGAATTGGATTGCTAGGGGTTGTTGTGCCAAGTCAGGAGCAGAAAGCTCCCTAAGAATGCGGTTCACTTCGTTAGCCATCTCTACAGTGTTTTCTCCTTGATCAAAAGGTAACTCGCCTAAGCGATCACAAGTTTCTCGCCTTAAGGAAGAAAGGGTCCTTCTGATCTCTGAATCAAATCGCAACACAGAAGAATTAGTAGCACGGGTACGGACCATATAAGACGGTCCACACCAAAAATCAGCACAAAAAACACACAAGAATCAATAAAAATCCCCGGCAACGGCGCCAAATTTGACGGAGGGAAAACCTGTCGTTGATCCGTCAAAGTAAAACTCAAACCTATAACTAGTACAACAATAAGTAAGAGGTCGATCCACAGGGAGATTTGTTGCTCAAATATGATTCAAATGCCGATTTAGTAACCAAATGGGGGGTTTTAAGAGTGTGAAAGATCTGCCTTTAATCAAAGCGGATTGACGAAAGCAAGAGTAAATGGTTTTGATTCAAACAATTGAGAGAAGCAGTTCTACCTACAATTTTCCACTTTATTTGGTTGAAACAATCATTGTAACTTCTTCTCGTCCTATTAAGGTTCCTATGAATGCCCTTGCCCCGACCTAATATAGTTACTAGTCCAATCAGTCCTAGAAACTCTTATCAACCGAACAGTCCCTAAAGAAGGATTTAACCCAATTGATAGCTTTAAGTTCAAAGATTAGCCAAGGTATTTGCAGTCCCTAAAGAGGGATTCACTAGGCCAAAAAAGGCATTTTACATCGGGTATAAAACCTCATATACACCGGTTTCTAACCGGTGTACAGGTCGGTGTAGTAACAAGTAGATTAGTGATGGAACCGATGTATAATAGTTTATACACCGGTTTTTGAACCGGTGTAGAAAGAAATAAAATCTGGTGTATAAAAGCACACTAGCGCACGTGTGGGGTGGTTCATACACCGGTTGATATGAACCGGTGTGTAAACCCATTCTCTTTTAAAAAAATGTTTAATCCCAGTTTAATTTTACTTGGGTAATTATTTAATCCTCTGTTTTTTTCATTTCACACTAAAATTCACAATTCCACTACAACAATGCAAAGAAACAAAACCATAAGAAAAATAAACTTACAATTAAATGTACAATTCTAATACATATCCATCAAAAGTATTTCCATGTGAGCTTCATCTATAAAACTTAAAGTATTAAAATAAAATCATTAAAATAGACAAACAGAAGAGGTATCTAGAATTTTAAACTGAATTATAAAGGCTCATCTAACAAGCCATCTAACGCATGATTGCACAAAGAAAAAAATATATATAAAACCTTTTTTGACATTGCAGCTTGTTTGAGCCTCATTCCATCTGAAAAAGGGTTGAAGATTCTTCAAGAACCATCTGGAAGGTAAAGTGATTTCAAAAGAACTTAACCTACAAGATGAGTGCCAAGTTAATAGAATGTCATTTGCTAATATGAGCAACTTAAACAACTATCTAAATAACAAAGTGTCTATCGAGCTTCCTCCAATTGAGCAACAAACATTGAATTATTTTGATCAAGTATTTGACCAAGCATAAATAAGCAGAGAAAGGTGAGGGTAGCAACAATAAGCAAGCAAAAATATCTATGTTATCGAAGATTTTAATTGCACTATTTACTGGGTAAAATATCCATCACTAGTATTAATGAAATGCTGAGAGCTGTGAGACACACATGAGTAGATTTCATAAGAAGTTCATACAAGCTAGGTGACCAGATAAAGAATAAAATTCTTCAGCTTATTTCTTTTGACATGGTAATGACACAAATGCACCCAACTGTTCAATAAATGGCTTGCAGCAAACCTCCACTTCAATACAAGAGCTTCCATGAAGAGTTTCTGCCAAAAAGGTGCAAGAGTGGATGCATTTTATCTAGTTCTTTTTTATATTTTGAAATAATAATTCATCATATTTATTTTTAAGTTCATATCAAAACACTTTTAACCTTAACAGCCAGCCATCAACATCCTTAGCCAAAGTCATGAGCTACCAATGTTGATAGTTCTTAATTTTTTCAAGTACTAACAATAAATCAAGTGGGTGACAAGGATACCCAAAAGTAATATGAAAGTAAACTTACTGATATGATTTGCAATATTGATATCTATTCGCTTTTTCTTCTCATGTTGGATAACAGTGATTGTCTTCTCCTACATAGATAAAGTAAAATATTATATTTAAATTAGACTTTATGATTTTTAATCTTTTAAATATTGTGTGGCTTCGGTTGGCCACCATATTTGCATCTCCATATCATATTCATGAACAAACCATATTCTGACCAAAAAAAATACATGAACAATCCATAAAAACAAATAAAAAATAACGAATTCACATAAAAATTAAGAATCATTTGCACACCTTTGTAATTGAATTTGCAGGGACGTAGATGGACACTAGGATTCCATCTTATAAAAGATTGATTCACCGGCACACGGACGTAGGTAGAACTCAGGATTAAAGGAGGGATCGAGAGGAAAATCGGAGACTCGGGGAGGAGCACTGGGAAATCGAACAGACCCTGCAGAGGGAGGAGCCATCCCTTCAACCACCACCACCTTACCGCCGAGCACCATCTTTTCCTTGATTATGGGATCTCGAATCTTCTTTTCTTCTTTCTATTTGCTGCTAGAGACATCTTTTGACACCCTTCTGGGTCGGAGAACACGTACATCACCGTTCATCTACTTTCTCTTTTCGATTTCGAACTCGGTTTGGAAATCTCAACTTTTTGACTAAGATTTAGCGAGATTTGAGGCTGATTTATAGATTCTGATGGTTTGATTTGAGGATTTTGTTGATTTTTTTTTTAGGATTAAGGGGTAGGCGTTTAGGGTTTGGTGGATGGCTGATAGAGTGCTCCCTCATTTCAGAGCGTTTAGGGTTTTCGGGTCCGGTGGTGTGCTTAGAAGAGGGCCATGGAGGAAAAAAAAATCTGAATATACTCTAATTGTCTTACCTCGGTTGTATATCATCCGATGTAGACATGGCCACGGGTCCGACCCGCCGGGTCGACGGGTCGGACCCGCCGGGTCGGCAACTCGGAGGTACGACCCTAACTCTGACCCGGGATTCCCACGGGTCGACGGGTTCGGGTCACCCGCCGGGTCGGCGGGTTGGCGGGTCGGAGTCCCGGGTCGGCCACGTGGCGTTGAAGGGTTGACCCGGCGGGTTGACCCGCCGGGTCAAGGCCGGATCGGGTTATTTTTTTGACGTTTTCGTGATGTTTTGTGAATTTGTGAAATAAGGTTTCGTGTTTAATGGTGTTTGGGTTTTGGGGAAAAAAAAATGGAAGAAGGGCTTGAATCGGTTTCCCAATTGCCTACGTATCCTCTCGGGGGAGAGGAATCAAAGCCCACGTAGTTCTTTACCTGTTGTCTGAACCCCGCTTACCTTTTCGCCTATTCGTCGGTGTCGGATTGGCGCTGGCCCTGGGGATCGACGACTCCACCGTCCACGGAGCTCCCGACCGATTCCGAGTCCATTCCATCATCAGGCTCTGATCCGGTGTTGATGAGGTTCTTCTGTATTCTCATCTCAGCCTTCTTCCAATCGGCGAGGCATACTTGTGCTTCGAGGTTCTCAGGGAGCAAGTTTGATCTCTTCTCGGTAAGAATTTGTCCCCCTCGGCTGAATAATTGTTCCACTGCGACGGTGGAACAAGGGGCTCCAAGTATTTGTCGAGCGATCACCTGCAAGGTCGGAAATCGCTGTCTTTCTACTTGGCCCCACCATTCTAAAATATCGAAATCTTCATCTTCATCACTACGAAATTCAAAGTTAGTAGACAAGTATTCGTCGAGCTCCGAGTGGGGGCTCGACGAGGACCTCGACCTCTTTGTGCCAAAAATATCTCTGGCAAGAGCCTTAGTTCGAGCGGTAATACTAGTGCGTGAGGAACCGCTCGAGCTGGAAGGCGCAGGAGGAGGAATGTTAGGCGCTCTAGCGCCTGTAGAAAAATGAGTATATAATGCTTCAAGTATTCCCCTAACTCTATCAACTATAATTGAAACATTGCAATCAGGATCATTATGGATATCGAGCGTAGGATAATAGTTTTCTAAAAACTTTTGAAGCCCAGTTAATTTGTATCTAGGGTCGAAACAACAAGCTACGAGGAAAATATCAGGAATAACTTTGTAATAAGACAATCATTTCGCCCGCATGGTGAAAACAGCGTCGGATATGCATTGCACTTGAAGCCCGTCCTGAAGGGCTATGGCAATGTTCATAGCGACAAAACAGAAAACACTAGATGTAGGAATGTAAGCATGACTAAAAGTTTCGGTTGCATCATGGAAAACCTTGAAAACCTCCATTATATCTCGAGCAACCACCCACACATCCCCAAAAACGTTTGAACCTTCGATGTTTTGAGTGGCAAAAGCGGAAAGAAGTTCTCTATATTGATAAGAATCAAAAATCATTTTGTAAGTCGAGTTCCACCGAGTGCTAAAATCTCGGGGGAAGTTCTTCGGGCGGATGTTGTTAGAGCGGCAAAAATGGTGCCATTAATGGCGAAGCTGTTTGTTTCGCCAAAGTGCCCGTAAAACATATCAAATAGGTTCGGTTTTCTGTTGTAAATACGTTAAACCATCTTGAACACATAAGTTTAAAATATGAGGTGCGCAACGTATATGGAAAAATCTCCCCCCTATCCCGGGCCGACAATATTGTGTTAACTCTGGGATAGAGGCGGTGTTGGCGGATGCGTTGTCAAAACCGATTGAAAAAACTCTACGATCCCGATGCTTCGTCGACTTTTTCGGGATGCTTCTTGGCTAGATGATTCTTCAAGTTGCCATAACCCAAGTTGTTCGTTACCTTGTACTTATGACCACAATAACGACACTCCGCTTCGAACTTTCCCGGGCCTTGGTCGACCTTGTTGAAATGATTGAACAATGAGGAGGAGCTCGAGGATCCGCTTTTACCGCCAGCCATTACGACAATTGACGGAACGACGGGAATGAATGAAATGTAAGTTATTTGATTGATGGGATGTGTAAGTAAAATGAATTGGGGAAGAGGGGATGCTATTTATAGAGTCGAGCCTACGTTCAACCCGAGCAACGGCTAGTTTTTTTTTTAAAAAAATAAACGTTCACGTGGGACCCACCTAACGGCTAGTTTTTTAAATGCACAACCCGGTCGACCCGGCGGGTTGACCTGGCGGGTCGACCCGCCGGGTCACGGGTTCCATTTCCCTCGACCCTAACCCTGACCCTCAACCCGACCTAACCCTTCAACCCTTGGACCCGGACCCGGCGGGTCACCAACCCGACGGGTCACCGACCCGGCGGGCCACGGGTCGACCCGCCCGACCCGTGACCCGTGGCCATGTCTAATCCGATGTATATATTTTACACATCGGTTAATAACATTTTGCAATAAATATTTTACATCGGTTTTAAAAATTAACCAGTGTATATAGGCAAAACACTATCTTATACTACACATACACACGAAACCGATGTATATTTAATGATGTAAAACTCGGTTTTTGACTTAGTGATTTAACAACACATCCAACTTCCTACCCATCCAATTAGTTCAATCAGCCCTAAAGAGATAAGTTTGCTACATGGGTTAAGGTTCACAATCAGGAATCTACAGAACCCTAGCAATTGAATTGATTCTAACTAGTTGCGCGGGTTAGATAGAATAAAACAATCAAGCAATCAAAGCACAAGGAAGTCGAAGCATTCAATAGCGGAATTAAGGAACGAGAATTAAAAACTCACAATCAATCCAAATAAAGTTTCAAATTATAGGCAGAACAGATGAGTTTAGTTCCTCATGGAAAACATCGCTCAATCTCTAATTGTCTGATAGAACGTGGAATATAAATGAATTCCTTGAAAACTAATAACACTCGGCCTTAAAAAGTCTAAGCCGAACCAAAACGAGATAACAAACACTAGGGTTTCAATAAAACAAAACGCGACGCTCAGGTGACCAATGCGGCAGCCGCGGCATAGGTGCTGCGGCCGCTGCACACGTGCTCAAATCAACTCGCTGCATCTCTTCTTTGCGGCGGCCGCGGCATTCATCCCGCTGCATCCCTCGCTGCCAGAAGCCGAGAGCAGCTCCAATTTCTTGTTTCTTCAAGTCTTTCTTCTTTTCCCTCCAAGATCATGCATCCCAATAGCGTTCGAATCTAACTCTGCAAAAATACTCACAAATTCGCGCAAAATCCGAACTCTTCCAAAATAATTGTCAAATGCACTTTAACTCCAAATCATTAACTAAATGCAACCTAACTAGCCTAAAAATGTCTATAATGCCTATCTAGGATATGCATTATCAGAGATATTTCATTATTATTTTTTATTCAAGTGGATGAAGTTAGTGTGACATGTGATTGATTCTTTATTTTTGACATTGGTTGTGTTCATATAGCCGAAACAGTATGGTAGAATAGGTTTAATAATATCAATAGCTTAGTATATTTTATTTGATCTAGGAGCTTGAACCTTCAAATGCTAAACCTACCACAAAATTTCAATTTACATAGCACAATGTGACAATCTTATTGGGAAGAGTTCACTTTTTTATATGCAAATATCATATGAATACAAGTTTCTAAGTTTCTAAGGTGAATGAAAATAGAAATCATGTATCATGTGCAATCTTCTTTTCTATGCATCAAAATAAATTGATTTTTGTTGTAGTGTGCAATTTTCTTTTTAATAAATTTATTTGTGTATATTTTATTTGAATTATTTCTCTATCTTGATATAGCTATAACAAGATATATATATATATATATATATATACACACACACACACATATATATACACACACATGAATCATTGGTCCTCGATGAAAATAAACATGGCATTAACACGGTTCATCACACACATTTTTAAACCGATAAGTCGATTTCACAGGCTCGCAGTGTAATACAACATGGGTGTATTATTTTTAGGGGAGAATTTGATTTTCCTGTGATTTTCCCATGATATTTATTATTTTTAGCATCGACGATGGTAATTAATAAGCCCTACTATTGATCTTTCCAATCTGAATCAATTAGTGGTAGAATCAATCGATCATTTTCTCTTGATTTGAGTTATCATAAGGTTATTTCTACATTGAGTTTAGAAGGAACATTGCGATGAACTAATGAAGGAAAATTTGCGATGAAGGAACATTGTGAAAATTTAACATTTGAGTAGTTCCTAAAATAATCAAATGTTGGTTCACTTGACGACCTTGGTGACTTTTTTTTAATTCTTGTGGTAGTTTCTTTCTTTTTTATTTTGGGTTTGCTTTTATATCTGATTTGAAATTGGATCTAATGGGAGGGAGTAAGTCAGTATAGAATCACATCTTCATGTAAACATTTGTGTTTTGTGACCTTTGTAATAATTGTGGATCAATCTGAGAAGATGTTCATGCTCTTGCTAAGATGTTAAGCATCTGGACTAGCATGAAATTACGTGTCTTCAATTTTATCTAGGGATATATGGTTTGATTTGGGAATTAGGTTTCCAATTTGACATTAGGTTTTTATTTAAGCATGTAGTTTGATTGTTTTACTCACGTACAATATGTAGTTTGATTGCTTTAGACAATATTTGATGTTAATAAATATATAATATTAATTCAATCCTCCCGAAATGCATTTTACTTTGTTCATATATACTTGCGACATGGTGTCTTTGTTTTCAGGGGGCTGACGATGTTATATATGACTTCAGTTGTTGGCTTAGGATATCAACTTCTCATTTTGGATGTTTCTTATTGGATATAGTTTATGGTTATGTTATTTGAAATTGCAGGTTATGTAGGGAACGTGATATGTCTTTGATTAAATGTCATATATGCCTTATAAATGCATTGTAATCTATGGTGACTTTTTGCTGATGTGTAGTATTTTGGAGCGTATGTGCACATATTGATCATTTTGATATGTTATGAAATTGTTGACGATTATCATTTAATGTGTCTTTGCTTATTTAATTGGTGGGTGTGAACCTACGATTATTTGCGGTTTATGCTCTTTTTCATTGATGAAACAAGTGAACATATTAATTTGCATATTTCACAGCTATATGAGAACAAGGTGGTTTTGTTCTAACATATTTTTCATGACCAAGGACTTGGAAGAAGCCCCTCTTTACATGTAACATATCCAAGAAATTTTAAACTTAATTCAAGATTATATTGTGGGGAACATTTTTTTAACTTACGGTGTGTATGTGTATTGAAGGATAAACTCATCGTTATGTTTGATGACATAATTTTTTCATTTTTACTCTTATCAATTATGAGATTTTTTGTTTGTGATTATAAGTGTTATTGTATTATAACTGAGATTGTAATTGATAGCCTTTTTAGGAGATTGTAATTGATAGTATGACAACAATTCAAATAAAATAGATTATAGTATAAGAAAAAATAAAACGGTAAATTTCATAAAAAATACTCTTACCCGGAGAAAGTACTAGTTAAAAGTTAAAACTATTTCCTGGCATTTATTTGCCCACGATCACTTTCAAGTTCCAACTTTTGTAAGCAAAAATGGGGCGTGATTGGCTTTGAAGAGGGAGTGGTTCCTCTCTCTCATATTTATTTCCCGCTCCCGCAACTCCTCCTTCCGCTAATACCCAATACCGGCGGCGGCGCATACCCAATTCGAACCTTCTAGATACACACCACGGGGAGAGAATGAAGTACGTGCTGGTCACCGGAGGGGTCGTCAGCGGTCTGGGCAAAGGGGTTACAGCCAGCAGCATCGGCGTCGTCCTCAAGGCTTGCGGCCTCCGCGTCACTTCCATTAAAATCGGTGCCACCTCTCTTTCGTTTCTGCGCTAGGGTTTCGATTGATGGGTTTTGATATTTGACTTGCTTCTCGTGTTTTTGAGTCATCGGTTGTGCGCTAATTTGGTCCAAAATTCGGTCTTTCCTGTTGCAGCCGTGCTGGTTATTTCTGTTGTTGCTATTTGTGGATGATAGACTATATTACAATACCCATTTTGCAATTAGGGGTTTTGGTGGTTTTTTCTGTTATTTCTGTTGTTGCTATTTTGCAATTAGTGATGCTGTTCTGATCTCGTTCCTTGATGTCCAAATGCTGAATTGTTGTTTGTCCTAACTTCCTCTCTTCTTTACTGCAGTGTTTTTCTGATTTCATGGATTATTACTTGCAACAATTGCAGTGTTACTGTATCGTTTTCTGATAAATTTAAATTCCCACTCAATATGGTCTGTACTCTTGATGTACTGCAGATCCATACTTAAATACAGATGCTGGCACTATGTCCCCATTTGAACATGGGGAGGTGTTTGTTCTAGATGATGGCGGAGAGGTACTTCTATATATATGGATTCTTAAGTCATGTTCATGTATGTGTGTGGAGGTTGGACTTTAAATGAATTCAAAATTTTTAAATGCTATCTATTGGTATGTATGGAATTTCAGTTTAAATAGTCTAACTTGTTTCTGTAGTTTATCTTTACTTATACAACTGGTTTGGCAGTTCTTACAAGTTACAATGATTAATGTCTGGTGAAGCTTGTTGGTTTATATGATAAAGGCTTCATCTAATGTATCCTCTTGAGAGCTTGACCTTTGAAAGTTTGTATTTTTTAAGGTTGATCTAGACCTGGGTAATTATGAGCGGTTTTTGGACGTGACTCTGACCAAAGACAACAACATTACTACTGGCAAGATATATAAGGTATGTAACTCTTTGTATTGTGCGAATTTGTTGTTTTTTTTCTCTTTCTTATTTGAGCTTAACTGTTCTTCAATAATTACAGTCTGTCCTTGATAAAGAAAGGAAAGGTGATTATCTTGGGAAGACCGTACAGGTGAGGCTATGCTATGGAGTTTGAAGTTTATATTTAACTTGTTATATTTTGAAAGTATTTTGTGATATACGAGTGGGCCTTTTCCTTTTTCAGGTAGTCCCTCATGTAACTGATGCTATAAAAGAAAAGATTGAGTCTGTTGCTGCTGTTCCTGTGGATGGAAAGGGCGGGCCTGCAGATGTTTGTGTTATTGAATTGGGAGGGACTGTCGGTAATTCTGAGAACGTCTGTCTTTTAGCAAATGACTTCCTCTCCCTCATTTATGTGATCTGAAATACTCTGCTCTTCATTATCTTCCTAGGGGATATTGAATCCATGCCATTCATTGAGGCTCTACGTCAGTTGTATTTCACAGTTGGTAAGGGTTTTTATTTTTTTTAACAGTTCTCTTGATCCGGCCTCTTTTGGGTTAGACTATGATAAACCATTCAATTTATCTGCAGGGCAAGAAAATTTCTGTCTCATTCATGTTAGCCTTATACCTGTTCTTGGTGTTGTTGGAGAGCAGGTAATTTTCTGTTCTTAGTGATTCCTCTGCAATGTTTTCTGATTCATAATATTTTGGTTCAAGTTCTTTTGCACATATTGATCAAGTTCTCGCTGGGGCAAGGTAAATGTAAGTACCTTTGTAGGTGCTCTTTGAGCCCGTGCTCTTTGTGCCTTGGACTGGGGCACCATTACCCACACCCTAAAATTTTCAAGAGAGAGGAAAGGTTCTGGAGGTTTCCATGTTTTTTAGCGATATATGGAGTGTTTTGTATCCTCATTATTGGTGTCTTTTTTTTTTCCGTAGAAAACAAAGCCTACACAGCATAGTGTGAGGGAGCTCAGGGCATTGGGTTTGACTCCTAATCTATTGGCATGTCGCTCTGCTGAGGTTAGCCATCTCTTTTTATTTGTTAGATCTGGTTGTGTACTTGTGTTCCTTATCTTTTTCTCTTTGCTTCAAGATTGCATTGGTAGAGGATATGTAACCCTTTTATGCTGTTAAGGAGTGGTTTAAGACTCTATTAGTAAACCAGAAAACTGCAATCCTCTACCATGCTTTGCTTGAAATATCGCTCAACATTTCTGCAAATTTGTCGCCTCTTCAAAATGGGAAGTTAATTAAATGTATTTATGGCTTTTTGCACATTACAGCCTTTATTGGATAATACAAAGGAAAAACTCTCTCAGTTCTGTCACGTGCCTGTAAGTTGTTGACAGATCCTTTTGGAAGTTTTGTTCTCATATCTTAGCCTCATTGATCCCTGATTTCATCTTCATCACTATTGATTCAGGCTGCAAATATTCTGAATATCCATGATGTGCCAAATATCTGGCACGTTCCTCTGTTGTTGAGGGTAGGTGTCTTCAACTATTGATCTTTTGTGATGATCTCTGCAAGTATTTATCTTTCGAGACTCCTCTTTGTTTTTTGTCTCAAGTTCCGATTTGCTTTGCAGAACCAAAATGCACACAAGGCGATCTTGAAGCAGCTAAACTTACTCGAGTAAGTATGTTGTTTCTTGACCATCACAACATTTGGGTTCTGATAGATTGATAGGTCCATTCTGTTTGTGATAATACTTTTGGCTTTGCAAAAATTAAACAATTTTGCCCTATTCTCAACTCCTGTGGCTGCTAACTGATTTAAGTGATCTAGTGTTTCTCAAACTCCGGACTTACAAGAGTGGACTCTCCGCGCGGAGACATTTGATAGCATCACCGACACAGTAAGTATCCATGCATTTCAATATGAAGCTTTGCAGTTGCACCAAAGAAAGAATACAGAGTATAACGATTTATAGTTTGGATTTTTTCTCTCAAGTGATGAGTATAGAGATTTCACATTTTTGCAGGTCAAAATTGCATTGGTTGGAAAATATGTTGGATTGACGGACTCCTATCTTTCTGTTATCAAGGTAACTAGGTGCCTCTTGCGATTTTTCGTTTGAATGCAAGTTGCCTGTGCTATAATGATTTATGGTCATTCAAATTTTGATGTTAAAATTTATGCAGGCTCTACTTCATGCTTCAATAGCATGTGCACGGAAGCCAGCAGTTGACTGGATTGCAGCATCTGACCTAGAAGAGGATATTGAAAACGAGGCAAGACATCTCCTTAAACACCTAACCAAATATTTTTGACATTAAATGAATACTCGGCTTCCTTTTGGAAACACTATTTATTTATTCTCCTTATGCAGAAACCAGAAGAATATGAGTCAGCATGGAACACTTTGAGGGTATGCTTTTCACCTGTCTCCTTTCTTCTGTTAATTCTTCATTTCCTTTTTCTCAGGCTTCAAGCGCTCCCTCCATGGACGCTGCTGAGAGGTGATTTTTTTGTTTCCTGTACTTTAATAGTACTGGAACCAAGTAAGAATGACGCTTCCATCTCTATCATTTCCATATTCTATTACGTGCCAAAGCATCTTAGCTCATCCTACGCAACATTAATTTTTCCATCAGTCTTGAATAAATATTTTTTCTGATTGCAGTGTTACTTGCTTTAAAAAGGATGCCGACAAAAGAGAAAAATCTGAAAATGTCTGGTTCATGATTTTATAAACCTGCAGAATGCAGATTGCATTTTGGTCCCTGGGGGATTTGGTGATCGTGGAATCAAAGGAATGATTTTGGCTGCAAAATATGCTCGGGAGAACAACATTCCATATTTAGGAATCTGCTTGGGAATGCAGATTTCTGTCATCGAATATGCCAGATCGGTAATTGTTCATTCATATTCCAGTGAAATTATTTTGTTTTTATCATCAGTTTTTATTTATCGTTCAAGGTCTTAATCCAACCGACATCTTAGGTTTTGGGCTGGGAAAAGGCCAACAGTGAAGAATTTGTTTCCAGGGATGATGATTCTGTTGTAATCTTCATGCCTGAGGTATATACACTGATAGGATCATGTTCTTGAAAATTCTTTGCAAGTATAGTTTGGCATATGATTTGTTACACTGATATTTTCAGGGTTCAAGAACTATTATGGGAGAGTCCATGAGATTAGGATCCCGAAGGACATTGTTCCAAACCAGCAGCTGTATCACCTCAAAACTGTAAGCAACATTCTTCCTTTGTTTTTAATTTCATCGTGCTCTGAAAACAAGCTTGTATTTTCCACCGGTTTCTGAAGGCTTGTTGTATTCATGACATGGCAGATATCACAATTCAGAGCATGTTGATGAACGCCACCGCCATAGATACGAGGTTTTTAATGTTGTTCCTACTTTATATATATGTTCTAAATTCTGATACTTCTCAATCTCATCAGGGTGAATGACAGCTGAAATGCAATTTTGGGAAAGTTGCCATTTGGCATTTTCTATGTCTTGATGACAGATTTATATTCATCTTAGACTACTTTTTGGCTATAGATTTTTGGCCTTTAAAGTCAACTTATACACTTAATATACTTTCGCACTTAAATGGCAAAAGCAATCATCAATGGCATCTTTAAGTTTCAAAAAAAAAAAAGGTGAATTGAGCTTTCTAGTAAAATGCTGCAGGTGAATCCAGACGTGGTTGGTGCACTCGAAGAAGCCGGGCTCAAGTTTGTAGGAAGAGATGAAAGCGGTAAAAGAATGGAGGTCAGTACTCTCTGCAGATTAGTTACTATAAGACAAACCTAATAGATTTAAAACATGATGACCTCTTCCATTGTCCTCTCAGATCTTGGAACTTCCGGGCCATCCATACTATGTGGGAGTCCAGTTCCACCCGGAATTTAAATCCCGACCCGGGAAGCCTTCAGCTCCTTTTTTGGGTAATTCTTCACTTGCAGAAAAATTGCACCTTTGGTTTGTCGGAAGCTTTTCTAACTTAGGAATCTAACTACCCCTATGGTTTGGATTGCAACTTCAGGTCTTATATTGGCAGCAACGGGACGCTTGGAAGGCTATTTTAAGATCTATCAGAATGGTAATTGATACACTTGCTACCATTACGACATCCCTGTGCTTGATAAATAGGTTTCACAAGGTAATCAGCTCTTGAAATTACCATTAAAAAAAAATTGCATTTCCATAAAAAATGGTGATTACAGCCTGTCTTCAGCTCCAACCTAATACTTGTATACATTCCTTAATCCACGTGGGTATAACAGCTGGATTTTTGGGTTGTGCTATCAACTTAATACAGGTTTTGTCATTCGTAGTCGTAGTTACTTCCACTTTGGAAACAAAATATTTGGCGCCCTCGCTACCTATGAGCAAAACGCTGATTCTTTGTTATTTAGAGATTTTTTGGTTGCTACATTGCAACTTAAGGTGTCCTTGAGAGCAACATCTTTTCTATTCCGTAGTTTTTTTTTGTCTTGGTCACATTTGATGGTGTTGATGCTCAGCAATTCGAGTTGAGTCCAGCATTTGAACTTCATTTTTATACCAGCAGGTTGGGTCATTTTTGCCTTGGGAGCTTGCAACATCCAAGTTCCGCCTTGGGAGTCAGTGTTAGGTCAATTTCAGGTATTGGTCTTTAACAGTTTCGGATTCAGGTCATTACGAGGTTGGGTTAGGCGATTGATGTGTGTGTGAATTCAAAATCCCTAAAACAAGCTTTAAAAAGTTTTTTTTTATTAGGTAAAAATTCGACGCACCGGACAGGCCTGGTGGGTTGATAGGCCGAATAAGTCGGCGACGAACAAACCGTCAAATAAGCTAAAAACATAAACCACAACAAGGCAAAATCACCAAACTACAAAGGTACAATTAAAGGCTAAGACTAGCATAAATGATGAACGAGCGGAGCAGTGTGCGGCAACTCATCAGTCAGTTGGTAGAGGCGATGCAGGGAATCCCTGGGGAACAAAGTGAAAACCTCAGATTTGGACTCTGTCAACAAGCCTTCAGGTTTCGGCCAAACAAAAGATGAACAAAACCATAATCAAAATAGGAAATTTCTGGAAATTTTATCAAAGACAGTCCAACGACCTAGCTTTTCCAACGACAACGTAATCTCAACCCAAGATGTTGTGGGGTGTGGCTCTGTAACTGCGATTTTGAATTTGGTCTCGACATCAACAAAAATATTATATCTCTCCAAAAGAGTTTTACAACACATAGTCATAGTCGTCGATCGGACCAACGAATCCTTTAGAAAGTGGGTTACAAGTTTAGCATGTCAAATAATAACTTTTGCTCACTTGTTCTTCACTTAGACTCTCGAACTTTGATTTCACTTCTGGACACTCGCCTTTAGCTTCCTCCTGTGCTTCCTTAGCTCATCTTGGTTCTTGTGCTTGCCTTTGGACCATGGATCTACGTTTCTTGAAATTAACGACAAAATGCGTAGATTTTGACTTGACGAACCGCACAAGTAAATCACACAATTACGTAATAGATATGCATTCTATACACATGAATTATACTAATTCTAACATAATATGACTACCTAAATGGTCTCTATCATCAGGTGATTGATGTATGGAGTCAAAAGTCACAAAATCTAACTTGAAGTTCAAGTTGTGCAAAAAAAATTACATTAGAATTTTACTCCCTCCGTTTCGTAATACATGAGTTTTTAAAAGATAGTTTTTTTTTTCAAAATAGATGGTCTTTTATATTTTTCTAAGTAGATAATTGTAATGATTTATATTGTTTTGTGTGTTGTTGACTTTTTAAGAGATTTTAATTGGTTAAAATGCGTAGTAGGTATTAAAAAATAATAAAATTTATGAAAAATTATTAAAATGATAATATTTTTTAAAAAGTGAAGTGTTTTATCAAAATTTGTGTCAATTGCTAGTATTATGTAACAGATGGATGGAGTATTTAGAGTTCATGTTCCAACTTCCAATTATTTCAGACGAGACTCTATACATATTATCATTTTAGAGTCCAAGTATTTAGAGGTCAATTTGGGTTGGGGCACATGGGTTTTCAGGTCATGAAACTCTATACATAGCAGAGCCACATGGGTATTTAAATTAGGAAGAAAACAAATAACGCATAAAGAGAAGAGTCAAAAATCGAGGATAAAAATCAGAGGCAAGAGTAAAGAGTTGACTCCCAAGTCCAGTAACTGGCGGCATATAAAATGGATCAACCCATTTACAAAACGGAAGACCCCAGCCCTTCAAACTTCCCTTCCCATATCTATCTATATAGTCTTACACTATTACCTTCCACTTTACTAACTTTCTGTAAGTAGACCTGTCAATTGAATTATTCGGGTTCCAGGTAGATCGAATTTCAGATCCATTGAATTACCGATCGTTTTGGTTTGAGTCAAACTGAATTTGTCCCGATTTCGAATCTGCTTAACGAGTTTACTTTTTAAAGACTTTTTAAAAATATTATCAAAATTTAATTATACAAGCATAAACTAAACTGTCAAATGTCAAGTGTCTTGACAACTAGCCTACAAGCTTCTTGATAGTGTTTAGACGGGCACCAAAGACGTTTTCCAAAATGGTGGCTAGGATGTATAGCTCAGATGACACCATGACAATTTATTGTAGATACTTGTCTATTTCCTTTAAAAAAAACCTAGCCAAACCTATTACATTTACTATGTATCTCAGCTCCTTCGTGTAAGGGTTTGTTTCAATTTTGCAAGCTGCTGGAAACCACTGATGAAAGAAGCTAACCCCTGCAGTTAATGTAATATATATGTAGAGGAGTTGGGAGTTAAAATTAAGTCCTTGAAAGTTGGTGAAAAGAAGGGAAGTGAAATCATCAATAATGGTGATGGTGAGATTGCTGAAACTAATTACCAAACCAAAGATTGATTATATGCATGATCTTCAAGTAAACCGTACCAACCACAAACTCATGCTCTTGAACTCATGTAACAAGCATGGTAAGTTGAAGCATAATACACCTATACGTCTTTCTCCAAACCCTCCTCCACTATAAATTTACAGAAACCCCTTTCATTGCTTTGCAACAAACACAAAATTAATTCAAACACATCTCTGAATCTGATTGAGAGAGTAATTAAATTAACAATCAATGGCAACAAACAAGATGCCCAGCTGCAATACCAGTCTCATCATCGCCTGCTTTGTTCTACTAATCTCGACGACAGTTAGTAGCGCTAACCGTCTTCTCAAAGAGACGGCCGAACTCGAGGAAGCTATGCCCCGCGCAGCAGCAAGGGAGCTTGTGCAAGGACCGGGCTATGGGTCCGGCAGTGGCAGCCAAGGGGGCGCCTACAGCGGAGGCTCGAGTCCTGCAGGAGGTTCAGGTGGCAGTTCTGGAACCGAATGCTACGGAGGAGGTGTGATAATTGGAGGCGGATGCGGCATCAGTTGCGGCTGCGGGACCGTAGGTGGTGGCGGGGTTGTGATTGAGATACCCGGAGTACAAATCCCGGGAATCAACATCCCAGGAGGAACGATCGGAGTACCAGTGGGATGCGTCGGAGGGCAGGGTGGTTGCTCTGGGGGAGGCAGCGGCAGCGGCAGCGGCAGCTACAGTGGCGGAGGAGGGCAGGGTGGTTGTGGCAGCGGCGGATCAAGTGGAGGGCAGGTTGGCTATCCTTGCCCTATCTACGTCCCTGTACCGGTAATAGGTGGTGGTTGCCCTCAGCAGCCTATTGGAGGCGGATGTGTAGTAGCTCCGGTGCCGGGATATCCAGGTTGCGGCCAAGATCAACCGGATAAAGGAAAGGGGATGAAGAAGATGGCTGTAGCCATGGCACCTGAGCCGATGGCGGTGGACCAACTAACTAACTAACTATATATATATATATGGGATAAGATAAGAGGTTAAATATTTAAATCATATGCTATATATATATATATTGATTATGTGATCTCGTTTACAAACCCAATAAATGTAAACTACTACCATTACCTTTAATTTTTATATTTGAAACACGGTGTAAGACGTTACATTATGGGAAAATTTGAACTACGGACGTATTACTCGTAAATCGGTTAATTTGCACATTTTGGTATTGCGATCAGGACCGATTTACATCTTTCGTTATCCTCGATAGCGACACTGATTGGGTCGAGGAGATCACGAAGGACCATTGTACGTGAAGCACGATTCTTGATACAATTGGACTTATGTTGTTGCTTCACCTAACTGAATTCCACGATGTCGTCTCCAATTTTAGAGGACATATAAATTAAAGCCCACGGTGGATTTTCGCTTTCCTTCAACTTGCTTCCGTTGTCTCTACATGAGAGGAACACCTGTGCTCGACTCTTATTCCCTTCATTGTGGCTATCTGATCAAAGAGTTCCTTCAAAGAAGATGACAAAAAGCTTACAAAACCTTTGAAAGAAAGAAGATGAAACAAAACTTCACGATCAGGTCGCTAGCACGCGCGTTCGTCCACTGTGCTTTTGCAATTCCGCCATAAGGCCTCCAGCGCTGCAAGTTCCTTGTCGACCACTGCCGCGTCACCGTCGTAGCCCACCACGGTTGTCGTCGTTTGCGTCGATGTCATAGTCCATTGAAGTCGGTGTCTCAGTGATATACAATACTGTAAGTTTTTAACGTTTGATAAATTTTTATACTTTACAGTGTTTGATATTTTGATGTTGGTTAGACTAGAGTATTAAGTTGTTGAATAGATTGGGTTAAATTTGTTCAATAAATTTGATTACGGTTTGTGACTTATGACTTTCAACTTGAGAAATTGATTATTTGATGAAATTTTGAAATTGAAATTGAATTGCATATTTGTATTGTCTTTGCATATAGGAATATGGATAGATATGTATGTACGTTATCAGTACAAAGAAGCCATCAAATCCCAATGTTGAGCCTTTTACTACTTCCAATCAATCTCGAAACATTGATGTAAATATTGTTAACACAACTGAAATTTTGATTAGAGATAATGTGGAAAGAGATGGCATATCTAGGTGTGGTAAGAGAAGATAGGGGTAGAAAGGGTGTAGCTATATAAGATGAGACTAGAAGTGATGATATTGTTACATAAGATGTTAGAAGGAAAAAAGAGCTAGAATTACACGTGAAGAGGAGTTGAATTTTAATAGCGATCTACGGTTGCATACCTATTGATATAACTATCATTTTATTAGAGATGATGTTAGGAGAACATATGTGGTTAAAGGTCATTGTCAACCATTAACACATGATTTTGAAAAGAGCTCTAGATCTTTTCTTGAACTATAAAATTAATAATAAAAGAGGTCATTGTCAACTATAAAATTAATAATAATAAAATATTTCTTTAAAAATATATTTTCTTCTTTAGATGTTTAATCTTAGATCTAAATTAGATTTAGTTGAGTCGAAGCGATTTGAACTTAGGTAAAAGACGTATTGAAAGTAAAATATGTAAAGATCAATTTGTTTCCGAGATTCAAATCAAATCCTACGTTCCCGAGGCCTTATTAGTAATTAGTCAACCATAAATGCACTAATCAAGTTTTTTTAAAAAAATGTATCAACACTTTGGGCTCAAGTAGTTAGGCCAATCAATTGGGCCACGAACCAGCTGACTTACCTTTAGGCTTGGGCTTCAGCTTTTGAGAGTTGCCACCTCAATTGTCCACTAATACCATTATAAGATCGTGCTCATTGCTCAATCGAGATTAGCTACAAACCAACATTGGCTTGAAAGCTAGCTCATCAACTAAGTTTGTCCTTATTCCTTAATATATAATAATTAATTACGATCAAACTCTGTGATTTTTGCTTGGGATATATGATGCTTGAACTCCCCAACCGAGTTGCTGACAATCTGTCTCTACTCTAAAAGAACACCTGGCATGGGAGTCCCAATTTCTTAACTCAATTGCTGACAAACTGTCTCCAAGAACCGCCTTTGTTCTTCTTAATTTGTTTTTGCACGGATCGAACACGTCCTCGCTGGAGTTCAGTTTGCACGCCATCGCTGATCCTGTTCACAAATCTAAAAAGAAAAAAAAAGCACATGTTTTGGGATAATATAGTAATTAATTAATGATTAGCTACAGAAGGTCAAGGCATGGCTATTGTATTCATTATTACAGTAGTATATTATAAGCATGCATGAACAGGTCTACTAGCCCTTTGAAAGTCAAGCTGTCAAGGACCTATCGAATATTTATGTGATAATCTATTACGGAGTACTGTTTTCCTCTAAAAATATTATACATTTGACTTTTCACATATTTTTTACAAAAATTAAAAATTATATAAAATATTAAAATTTTAATATATTTAACGGGAATGAAATTACTTGAAAAAATTAATTAATAAGTGGTTATTTTGTTATTTTATAAAAAAAATGTATAAAAAATTAAATATATTATTTTTAAAACCGAGGGAGTATTAAGGGTTAGTGCATAGCCCAATGCTATGTAAAATTAATAAAATAATAAGGATATAACACATTACTATGATAAATATAAGAAATATATTAATAAAATTTAACATAAAATTTTAGTTATTTTGAAATTAAGAAATATTTATATTCTATGGGATGATTTTCTTTAGTTTAAATATTATTATTTTAAAAAACAAAATAAAATAAAATAAATTATATAGACCTTGTTTCAACTATAATACAATTAGAGTGGATTATACTTAAATAAAATGTAAGTGAAGCACACTACTTATTAATGTTATATTTTGAATTAATATAATTAGTTGCTAAAGAAACTAATATCTTTATAACATTAAAAAAATGTATTTAAAAGAAATCTTATTCATTACTAAAAAATTATCTCTATAAATTTTGTAAAAATTATGTTTTGAATTAATCTAATTGGTTGGCAGAAAAAGAATTAATCTATTCTTAATTTTATTTAAAATGTTATATTTTAAATTAATCTCATTGGTTGTAAATTTTTTTTGAATTTTATTTTAAATTAATCCAATTGGTTAATAGGTAATTAAATGATAAAAAATAAAATTTAGCGTTTGATTGAAATACCTAAAAATAAGTTAAGAGTGACATATAAATAAAAACTCTTTTATTTTAAGAATTTATATAGATATAGATACTTGAATCAAAAACTCTTTTATTTTAAAAATTTATATAGATATAGATACTTGAATTAAAGACTCTTTTATTTTAGGAAATGGCATAACGAACCGTCTCTTCCATCTAGATCATTTCCATGCTAGCTTTTTTCTCTTTTCTGACGCTGCACTTTGCAGTATTATCATACGGAATGCTCTTAGTTAGACAACCTTGTCGTCTTCCAAGTTTTTTTCGGTTAATTAAAATAAAAAAAAGTGATACGCTCACTAGTAACTACTCATTATGGGTTTGGAATTTATTTTTCTACGTTGAACCACAAGACTTTTTGTACTCAATGTAAAATTAACTAATATTTATGTTTTTAGTAACTTTTACCAAATCACCCCGTTTTCATGTTACTTTTCAAAAAGTAACAATGTTATTTTCTTTATATAATCATCTCATGCTTTTTTTACAGTAATAAAAAAAATTGGATATCTTTGAAAAAATCAAAGATCATCCTTTAATATCTCTAAAAATGATAGTACATAATTCCCTTTCGAAGGAAGACTCGCCAAATTACGGCTTCTGTTAAAAATGTAGTCGGAACTCATATTTGATTCCCTGTAACAGTGGTTGAAATTAATATTATTGAATTCTCTTTTCATAACCTAGATCTTATTAATGGTTCTGAGGATTTCCCATGGTGCATTCTTCTTGCCATCCTCAATGACTTTGATTACTCTAAGACCGTCTCCTTCTATGATGATGATCTTTAATCATCTATCGAGTGCTATGTTTACCCCGATACAGAATTCTGCTTCTTCTGTTTGTAAGACTGACCTTGGATGGGTCGTAGATTGAAAAATATCGATAACATGGTCATCTCAATCCGGGGCAATGCCGCCTACTTTGCAATACATTTAATTTATTTTGTAAAAACATCTAAGTGAACGTTCCCAATTTGTTGTTCGGGATAGACTAGCCTCTCTTTTTCCAATTAAAGTTGCAACACCAAAATTTTCTTTTATTGCAAATAAAAAGATCCAGCGCGCTGTATCCTCTCATCCCCTAGCCCCTCTCTCTCTCCCATGTTGTGAAAAATTCTGAATTAACATACTGAAGATGGTTTTGTGAAAGTTTGCTTTGTGTTTTTTTCCCCTAAAAAAGAAAGAAGAAGAAAAGCAAGGGAAACAAATATGAGAAAAATCAAAGTCCTACTCTCAAGAACAAGATCCTTAATCACGCACAACATTGATGATGGTGACGTAACATAAACGGTGGGTGGATTTTTTTTTGGGCAGGGGAGGGAGGAGAGAAGGAAAATAAGGACTGTAGTTTTCAAAACAATGTACATATAACGTCGGGATCTCCACTTGTGAGAGTATTATGGCCATCTAAGTCGAACACACACAAAAGATCAGTAGAGTTTCATTGTAAAATTAATTAACAATAAGAAAAGTAATTCATCAAGTTATATATATATAGGTTATTTCCGGTGTACACAGCCCTTATCGTGTATCATGTACTCAAAAATTATTCGTCTATTTGTTCATGATTATTCGTCTGTTTGCACATAATTATTCATCTGTAAAAAGAGTGTAAAAACTGTAAATATTATTCTAATGAATAATCGCTCAATACCAACGAATAATTTCATTCCACAGAATAATCTCCCAATATCATCGAATAATCAGAAGTTACTTTTAATCTCATTCGTTGATCTTCTTAATTCAATGGTCCAGATTTGTTAACATGATACACAATAAGAATTGTGTACATTTGATCTATTGTCTATATATATATATATATAAAAGTTTTCATGTGGGACAAACATACTTGAAATTATACTTCAAATTAACCAAAGGTAAATAAATATGGTGGTAGTTTAGGGAGAAACACAGAATATTTTGGGGTGGATTTAAAAATTGAGCGTATAATAATATTGTAAATGTGGGCACACAGCACATGATGGCGCGCCACCCACCACGGCTCAGAGGCTGGGTCAATTAGACTCGTTAAAATATTCATTTGAAATATAAATAAAACCGCCGGTTTTGACTTTTGACTGAAAAAACACAACCATCCAAAGGATCCATCCAATATAAATAAATAACCAACACGTCGCAGTTCCATTCCTATCTCATCACCACCCATCCCAATTCACAACATTCACTCTCACTCTCCATTTCCAACAAACTAAACATTTCAATCTCAACTCCCTCTAGGCTCTAGCTACCTAAAATCATCCTTATAAAATAGTATATATATTAATTTCATATATTTCTTTCGTTTCAAAAAAAGAAAAGAAAAATAGAAGAAGAAGAGGAGGAGGAGAGTATATATATATTATAGCAAATGGAAGGGGGGAGATCAGCCGGAGAACACAACCAATACAAGTACAGAGGGGTGAGGAGGAGGCCGTGGGGAAAATACGCGGCAGAGATAAGGGATCCGAAGAGGAACGGGGCCCGGCTGTGGCTGGGGACGTACGAGACGGCAGAGGAGGCGGCGAGGGCGTACGACAGGGCGGCGTTTTCGCTGAGGGGACACCAGGCGATCCTCAACTTCCCGAATGACCCACACTTCCACGGAGGGAACCCCGAGGGGTTCAGCCTTGGGAGGCACAGCTTCAATGGAAGGGGAGGATGCAGCTCAACCATCGGTACCGGTGGAGAAGGAGAACAAGTCATTGAGTTTGAGTGCTTGGATGATAACTTGTTGGAGCAAATGCTTGACACTCGCCATTAATTACTATATAAGCTAGTAATCATCTTTGTTTCCATCATATCGATCATCTCTCGCGCAACTATAACTTGGATCGATCTTTTCCTTTGGAAGTTGAAGAATTTTGGTTGGTAATAAGATGAATAATAAATTTGTGCGGTCAAGTATTATTATATATTTACAAGCTAGCGTACGTGTACGATGTACAACTTATTGTTAACTAACAAACACGTACTAATGAAGAAATCTAATTAATTTTCAAGATGAAAATGGGTGCACACTTGCACTTGCACATACTCGTTTACATACGTGTGGGAATAGGATCATGAGAATGACAAAGGAAAAGTTTTCCTTTAATTACTAGATCGAAAAGTTATACGTACGTACGTAGTTGATACTTGATATGCTTCACATATCATAATTAATGCATGCATCACCTTAATTAGGCTTGGGGTCTAATTTACGGAGTACTGTTGTGACTTCTTGATTATGGATACAAAAAGTTCTATCTCTCATTTTATGCATTAACTTGTATAATACTCCATATATGTATTGCTAAGTGATCCGGTTTTTTAATGAACTGATCACAAACTTCTCAGAAACGCATTTACATTTCCGATCATATATCCTCTTCTCATTTAATGGCTATATTCGATTCATATGGTGTGATATTTATGGTAATTGATGCAGTTGTTACTTGTATGAGGAAACAATGCAACTTAATTAAAGCGCGCATTTCAATGATTGAATCGACGATAGTGATAATACAAACTCCGTCAATAATCTCGATCCGATACAATTCCTACAGAGAAACAATTCAAGGTGAGAGATCGATATGATCAATGATCCTTTGACGCTTAAGTTAATTAGTAGTACTAGTAGGCTTCAGGATATCATCGAGTTTACCCGTACCTACATTTCTCATGTTTGCACGTACTAGCTTTTAGGTATTGCTATTTTGGGTTGTTAAATTCGTCTCTAATTTTTGCTACATCCATCTCTAATTAAAAACCATATACAGTGGGTTTAAAGTGGATTAGGGAGGCCACCACTGTATGCTGCGATGGGGTGTCGTATGCCGAGGATACTCACCGGCCACCGCAATATACTATGGTGGGTACCCCGTTCCGTTCGTACCCCACTGTGACTAGTTGCGGTGTCCCCACCGTACCAAGTCACAATGGACTTGTGATGTTTGTATGGGGAGGGCCGGACCGGACCACCCCGGACCCGGTGGGTTGTAATGAAGCTTAATTAAGTCACCGTAATAGCCTGCTATTGTTAGTGGTGCACATAGTAAAAATGAGCACAAATAAGGAAAACAAATTAACAAAAACACAATAAGAAAACCACATAAGGTAAACAAATTTTCGGACCGTACCGGGGAAATTACGATGAAACGAGTAAGTGAAATGGTCAAATATCGACATTGTGGTGGTAAAATGTGGTGCAGGAATCTAGGAATTAAATGTACAAAGTTGCAAATGAAAGATGCTTGAGAAAATGCTAATAGCATAGCTGACGACCACCATCCCGCCGACGGGAAGCTCTATATCGTGCAATCCTTGCCGTGAACTGGTCGTCCCACCCGTTGACTGTTGGATGGTGGTGCTGTGTCCATGTAGTGTATACCGGCGGTAAAGGCAAACTTGGAAACAACCAAATCTGTGGACAAGATATGAATATCGTCAGTATTAAATGGAACAAAAAGTTTAAGAACGGAATGCATATGAAATACGAAGCGTACTAGTACGAAGTGGTTGATGTTACCCACTAAAGCTATCCCATCTAATTCTTCGTATGAAGGTACTGACCGGTCACTGGTGGCATATAGTGGGAGGCACAACATCGGCATCATCTGTGATAGTATCACCAATATACGTTGATGAAGCGTGGCAAACACTTCGCCCATGATCGGAATCTCCATCTAATAAGTACCATCATTACACGTTTCGAAGTAATTGACCCTCATGATGAGCTCATCTAAGGCAGGATAGTAATGGTAGCGATCTACATGCACCTGCAACTCAACGGCTAACTCCCGACGAACTTGTGGCCATGCGTCTTGCCACAAGTTCAAAAGACAAGCAAATGATCTATATTCACAATGACCATCACCTACAACATTTTTGAAAGCTCAAATGAAAGTTATCATGAACTCGTCGATGTTGTTGGTTCCCCAATTGAAACCAAGGTACGTGAGTCTATCGGGTGGAAGTACAATCGGTGATGTAGAGGGAATTTCACCCCTAGGATCCGACGATGATCGGCCTCGCCCTAGCCCTCGGCCATGGCCCTGAGCACGACCTCTTCCTCCTCCTCTTCCACGGCCACTTGCAGAGTCGTCGACATTAAGTGCGTTGGAACCAGTGACCTCTTCATTCCCTTCAGTGGTAGTTGCATCGTTTGATGAAGATTGACCTCAACCTCGACTTCGTCGTCTTCCTGAGTCACTGGTCCCCTCTCTATCAGCTTGAGGTTGGGCCCGAGCACGCTCACGTTCCCACGACAAAGGGTTCGTATGGCAAGGGTGGCGAGTCCCCGGTCTCCCAATCGGCCGACGGTCTACTGGGTCGGGTGGATTTAATGGTGTATCAGATGGTTGATCCCCATCGTTGAATTCCGAAGTGATCCTCCACTCTGGAACAACCTCATTAACCCCCACATCTCCAAATCAGCTCTTGTGAGCAGAGTGTTATCATCAACACGCTCAATGTATGGACGATATATCCCAATCCAATTGCTTCCAAAAAATGTGAATCTATGTCGATCTTATTGGAATCTATAAATCTCAACAAACTTGCATTTCATGCTGTGATGGTGGATTTGTTTCCATCTTCGTATATATATCGAACAACAAGTTGAAACATTCCTTGGACACAATATGTCGAACCCGATCTAATATCCATAGGCCGTGTGAGTCTGTTGTCCATGTGTTATACGCTCGACCCATTGTATTCTTCACTTCACTGATTTGGTCCTCCATCATCAGATCGATTGCTTTTAACACGTGATTAAAATCACCGATGGAAGAGTTTAAGGTGCTCTTTAGCACCGAATGGACGGACTCAGCCCTATAGGAAAAGATTCCGCGCACGAAAGGACCATGTATATAATTGATTAGTAAAATGGCATGTGTCAGAGAAAGTTGTTTCTCGTGCTCGTACCAAAAAGTTGTATAGTATCTGTCCATGCACGAATAATATTCTTCGAGTAATCGCGCAACCACATCGCCTCCAAATAAGACATCAACCCTTCGATGTGGCCCCACTCGGCATGCATACCCCTTCTTCGAGTGTTGAACGTCTCAGCTGATCTGGATTCGAAGAGGCCATAACATGCGCTCTAAAACCGACTAGCAACATCCATATTCTTCGACTTCTTAAAAGCAGCTTCTTCGCATTTTCGAAGGATATGGACTTTGCACAACATATATCTGATGTTGGGAAGCACCACTCGCAGTGCGGTGGTGAGCCCCAACTCTCGATCCATGACAACTACGTTTGGTAGCTTACCTCGAAAGAGGTATAAGAGTTGTTATAACGCCGAGCTGTATGTATCTGTGTTCTCGTGTGACATGAAGCAGAAGTCAATGACATAATTCTTCCTCATGCAAGTGAATCTAATGAACACACACAATGGGATCCCATACCTGCACCATGACATATTTTAGTTTTAACATCCTGCTTTGTAGCAACAGAAGAGTCGTTAGAAATAGAACATACATGTTTGTCCTGTACGTGCTATCGATTACAAAGACATATGGGAAGATGTACAGCAGGTGATGAGAGTTTGGATGCAAGAGGAATAGATCTTGAAGCCTATTCACATCGCTAATGGCTCTCCTTGCAGTGTAGAAGTAGCCCTTCTCTCACAACAGGTGAAGTGATTCCTGCGTGACTGTTCGCTCTCCTCTAGCTTCGACTTTAAACTTTGCCCTAGCATTGTATACTTTCCACCATGATGTGATGAACAACTTCTTCCATGCAGTAGATGTTTGATGTAAGCATATTGGTTTGGGTGGAGTAGCGGTTAAGGTTAGGGCCAATGTAGTCTCTAGCTGCTCTCTATCCAACCGATCGACGTATGCGTGACCGTCCAATGAAGTTGGAAGGTTATGGTTCTGTCGTTCGTGAAGAATGTCTAACCCCCATTTGCCCCATTTGAATTCAATATCGGAAAAGGTGAACATGCACTCTTCTAGCTTTGACACCGCTATGCAATTGTCATGTCGGGCCACATCTCCGCCAACTCTCTCCCTCTTCTGCGGAGTGTACGCATCATACTTTTCACACGCGAGCAACACATTGCCACGTCTAGTAGCAGTGCTCCCCCAAGATCGCTTAATAGTTAGAACCATATTTAGCATTTGGGTGATGTCACGACAATGTCGGATCATCTCATCGCGATTTGACCACATTTGTGTTGTAGTGAAATCCACCGTGTAATCGTGGAATACTCGATTATGGGAATCCATTTCGTTACACGTATGTGAAATCGGATCGGCCTACTCTTCTATAAGTTATTGTGGAATGGTATTAGAGGTGCTTAGATATATAACGGGAATGATATACCGACCGCTACTTTTTACTATATTAATTTTCTATATAAGTACTACGTTACGGTCTTGTATATGGTTCTATAGGTTTTCATACAAGTAACAAGGTAGTTTCTAAGAGAACCTAAAATGAAGTACAAAAATGAAAGTTATCACAATACAATACCTACAGCTACGGAATAATGTAATTACAGGTACGAGAGTAAAATTAATTATATAATTACCGCAATCGACTCTAGTGACAATATTTATCAAAGTATAGTATACAAACGTACCAGTTCAGGGGTATGCAGAGTTTTGCCTGTCATTGGAGTGGTTTGGGGAGCGTCGTCTACCACTGGAGGGGTATGCACATACAGAGGTCGTTCTTATAGTGTGTCGAAGCCACCGCATGTCGTTGCGATGGAAATAGGTGACCGTTGGAGCCCGTTAGTAGGGACGCTTCATCCCATCGCATCTTGTGGGGGTGGCATCCACCCACCACAACTACATACCGTGGGCCACCGCAAACTTATACGGTGGGGCCACCGTGCGCAGTCACCGCATCGACCGATGGTGGGTCTCCTATATATACTGGTCCCCCCAGCCGGGTATCGATGAGTTGTACGAGCTATTATGCGCTCGATATGTCAAAGCCCCATGATAGTATACGGTTGTTCCAATACTATCATAAGGCCTTTGACATGTTGACCGAGTGGTAGTTCAACTGAACAGATTTATGCACAGGAGTAATCTCCTGGCCAACATGTCATCACCTCAGGATTTCAGACAACTCGCTAGAAATCCCGCAAGCATGGATATGTTGAACGAGTCATCCCTCGGCCATTATGTACAATGAATTGGAGAGTTAAGCGAATGAGTGATTTTTCAGTTAGCATGCCATCGCCTCAAGATTTCGGGCAAATCAATAGAAATCTTGAGAGCATTGGCACGGTATGCGAGTAGTCACTCGACCATACAAATACATCAAAAGATTTCCATGCACGAATGACGACATGATCTTCAAATTGCAAATACAACAACATCAAAAGATTTCCTACAAAATACAGTAATCAACTCCTACAAACTCAATCAACTAGGACCATACGGTACACATCCTATGAAACAACTACCAACCGACTCCTCTACAATGCGCGGTAATATCCGAATTTCAATGTAGTTGAATGCGTACATCTTCAATTTCTCATTTACTGGACGCACTACTGCATCCACTATGTACCTCGCTCGTTGTAAAGCACAATTCAGATGCACATCAGAGAAGAAATTGTTAATCCGCCCTTTTATCATCTCAGTTACTTCACCATAGTATGACTCCGGGCCCTCAATGTATGAACGGTCTCCCTTCACGCAATCAAAGTCCATTGGCTTTGATTCCTTAGTATCGTCGCTACATACCACACAAAATAGACAGCAGGGAAATTCCCTCCACTTTCGATCAATGTTGGTAGTTGTAGAAGTAGTCCTCAAATGGCCGACGATAGTTGTCAACGGTAACTTGGAACCGTTTCCCGCCACGTGTCTCTATGGTCAGAACAACAGTTTTTATGTTTTGAGGCATTTTTCAATTGTGCCCCACTTGTTAGGGGACAACTAGACTTATAGGGAGTCCACCACATAGCCTTGCGGTGACACCCACGGCAAATGGTGACGGTGGGGTCCACCCCATAGCCAGCCAGTGGAGTTTGAACCCGACCCCACGTTTGTTAGAACACCCTCTATAAATATCGCTCAGCGTTCATACTTCTCCACTCGGCAATAAAAATGTTCGACAACAGTAGCGATACGCTAAATATGTCAAGCAACACTTGAAAAATATGAGGGCGTTATGTACATAGGAATCCCACACTCGAAGACGGTTGAATCAATGATAAGGAGCCTACGGAAGGAATATCGCTCGTTGTAGGTTGCAAACCAACAACAACGTTGGTGTATTGAAATGTTAGAGAGGCGTTTCGAGGAATCAGAAGAGGAAAACTAAGCTTTACATGTACAAGTGTTGCAGTCTATATTTTCTGCATTTCATTTACGTTAGAAGATGTTGTATTATGTGCATTGTGTATGAGTTTCCTAAATTTCGTAGTCGTTATCAAAATGCCGGTGTCAAATATTTTCCTCTATGTCTGAAGGACATAAAAAATGGGAGCAAGCATAAATACGAACACATTTTTCATATACAACTGCAAACCAGACAAAGTGACAGTAAAAAACGTTCTACCAACACACAAATGTCTGTAACTTCCAAGCGATATGCCAAATAACCAGAAATCTAAAACGTGCATAGACCAACGATAAGTACAAATCCTTAACATGCATACATCACAAATGTCTAAGGACACAACGGAAAAACAAACAGCAGATCACTGTAGAGGGTCTAGCAAAAAACGCTCGTAGATGCGGCGAATATGTGCATCCGTGACTGGAACTCTCGTGGCCAGCAAATGTTGTATCTCTCACCGGCGGCACGGTAGTGCATCTCCTCAGGCATCGGAATATACGGTGTAGGAGGTAGGGGGATGATGTCAGCAACTTGTACCATGTCGGGAAGAAGGTACGTGTGACTAATTTGGTGGAACCACTGCAGATACCTGTCGGGAACACCATATGGGTACTCGTTGCTAGTCAACGGTACATCTGACATGTCGACTAAGTGCTCGAACTGGTTCGCTCAGTGGTTGTCATCAAAAGAGAAGGTGGCCTCATTCTTACCCTTCAACGATCTCGATTTGAAGGCGTAAGTAGGTCTAATAGAAGCCGCAGGAATCCACTGAACCCGTCCAAACTATCGCATCACACGTTCAGGCATATATGGCTCCTCCTCGAACATCCATCAGATGGTGCCTCTGTAACAGGACAGCCGCAGAAAGCCATCAACGTCCCAGTCTCTACCAAATGGCTTGAAGTTGACCTGAAAATACATGAAATTTTTTGTTAGTAGTTTCAAAAAATAATTACAACAAGTACGAACCAAGTATGAAGACTGTAATTTGTTGTTTGCATACCTCATCAACAATCATCTCATCGAACCTCCGTCGAATCTTCTGAACCCGGTTCACCTGTACTACGTCATCCTATCCCTTGTCGACGTCTATGTTGTCGCCAACTCTAGATATCGCACATTGACAAGAGGAAAACCTGTCGTTGTTCCTGCCAAAGAAATACTCAAACCTACAACTAGTATAGTTGGTAAGAAAGAGGTCGATCCACAGGGAAATCTAGTAAGTTCTAGTGCTAATCTAATCGCAAGTAACCAAGAAGAGAGTTTTTGTGGGAAAAAGATTCGCCTTTTGTCAAAGCGGAAACAAGTAAACAAGGCAATGAAGGTTGTAGAATGCAATAGAGAGAAATAGGTTCACCTACAATTTGTCACTTCAATGGATGAATTTGATCCTTGTTTCAGCCTCTAGTTCTTTTCTTTTCCTATCAATGTCCTTGTCCAGATCTTAGGTAAATTACTAGTCCTACGAGTCCTAGTAATCCTTATCTCTAAATAACCCTAACACGGTTAAGATTTAACCTAGAGATAGCATTAAGACTATGAATTAATCAAGGTATATGCAATATCAAGCTACGAGTCGATATTTAACATATATTCAACTTCCTACACATCCAATTAGTCCTACGAGTCCTAAAGGGATATGATTGCTACTTGGGTTAAGGTTCGCTACGAGGAATCTACAAAACCCTAGCAATTGAATGAATCTACTCTAACTAGTTGATCAGGCCAGAGAGAATAAAATACATTCAAGGAATTAAGCGCAAAGAAGTCAAAACATTCAAATAGGAATAAGAACTAGATTAAGAAACTCACAATTCAACAATCAAGATCCAAACTGTAGGCGAAACCTTCGAGAGTTTAGTTGCTCATGCTTAAGCGTTCTCTCAATAATTCTCTAAAGTGCATAAGGTGAATAGTAGAATAACCTAGAAAATGTCTTTTAAAGGCCTACAAAGGATCGGCCAAAAGTAATAATAAAAACCCTAATTAAAGTGGATAATTGATTCGGCGTTTCTGCACAGGCCACGGGGCGGCTGGCTCAGGCGACGGGGCGGCCTGGCGATCAGCGAAATCCTTCGAGATGTCTTCGGGCCACGGGGCGGCTAGCTCGGCCGCGGGGCGGCCAGCGATTTCTTCCGCTTCTCAGTTCGTGATTTTCTCTAGCTGATAATGCAACCTCTTTACTTCTTTTAACTTTCCTCAAGTTCCTTCTACCTTGAATCTACGATTCCTGAAATAAACCATAACATAGTGTAGATTCCGCATCTTCCAACTCAACAAGTAATCATATAAATGCAACTAAAGTATGCAATATTTACACCCAAACTATGCTAAATGAATCCTAATATGCAATACTAATAATGCTCTATCAAATTCCCCCACACTTGAACCTTTGCTTGTCCTCAAGCAATATAAAAAGTAACTTGCAACCCCACAGAAAAGTAATTCATGTATCAACCCCAATATTCTTTAAGTGTAGGAAAAACTAGCAAACACAATAGATTAACAACATCATAGCACATAATATTAATGATCAATGAAATCAAGCAACCATATCCATTCTAGACCTCACAAGGAATATGTGTTTCACTCTCACTCAAGTGTTTAGTGTTCGGTATAGGATAAAGGGGAGGTGTATTGTAAAATAGGAGAACAAAAGCACAACTAGACTATCTCCCTGTCCCAAACAAATAATACAAGAATCCCCTCCCTTGTAGTAGTAGGGTAATTCAGGATCGAATCCACGAGGAGGTAGGTCAGCGCTTCCTTTGTTGTACTCACGATCAATGCTTTCGACCTCAGCAGACACTCGATATCGAGTATACTGGTCGATATCGACCTCAGTTCTGGTCGATTTCCTAGCGCAGTTCCTGCAGAAGACAAAACAGCAAGTCGACGTCGAGCAGAGACCTCGATATCGATGTTAGTACTCGATATCGACCCTTAAGGTCGATTTCGATGTTTGTCACAGAAACCGTTTTTGTAACCAATTTGTCGGAAAAGGATCCGAAGAAAATAGAATGGAGAGGGAAGATGAACAGAAGCAAAACTAAGACCTTTATGAAGAATTTAATGAATTAAAAAGCTTCCAAAGTCGGGGTTTTATGCCACAACGATAACAATGCAAGTTTCATGCTAAAAATATGAACTTTAATGTCTTTCCGTCAAATAACTTTCGTTATCAACACTTAGGTGATTAGAGGCTTTCGCATAATTCCTAAGAGTTACTATCCAATTCATGAGTAATTCAAGTTCGCAATATGAGTGGCTTTCGCTTCAACAATGCAAATAATGAAACTCCCTAACTTTCGCAAAGGATCATGCATGGGGTAGAAGACGGAATCGCATAAAAGTTATACCTTTGATGCACTTACCTCACATTGCTATCGTCGGGCTCACCCCGACCCTAGAAGTGGGTTGACTACTCGCTTCTCATCATGCACATCATCATCATTGTTATTGAAAGAAAGCTACTTTGAATTAAAACTCCGAAAGAAAGTACAACCGAACAAGCCACTCCGCTCTCGCTTTACAACTCCACTCGGCCACTCTCTCTCTCTCTCTCTATTGCAACTGAATTCGAAATCTCTAATTGAATATTGAATCATGAATCGAATACCTAAACTCAGCCCTATTGGCTTCTATTTGTAGATGACGATAAGGACTCGAAACCTTATCTTTATTCTCTATGATAAATAAAATAAATAAATAAAAAGTAAAAGCTAAAACTTCATGGTGAGATCAGCCTCCTCATGATAAACCTGATGTTGATGATAGGAAATCTCGACCTTTGGATAGATATTGCAAGCATTGGATATAATTCTATCAAAATCGGAGTCGAATTCCTCTGCTGGCATGGTCGATATCGACCCTTCCACTCGATATCGACCCCTCCAAAATCTTATCTCGAGCTTCTCCTTCTCCTACTCGACTTCTATCAACTTGGTCGATCTGGCAGCATCGATATCGACCTCCAGACGTCGATATCGACCTCTTCTGTGTCGAGATGCTCTGTTTCCTTTCTGCTCGATTCCTATGTCTCGATGTACTCGATGTCGAGGTCTTCAGTCAATTTCGACCTCTTCAGAAGACTTCGAGTTCCTTTTCCGCTCTTCTGAATTCATCCATTTTCATCCTATTTTCTGCGAAATCACATGGAAACTCGTGCAAACCCATATATTTGACATTTAAGCATAAACTACACTATTCCCATGTTTTCCCATTAATGTGCATGCAAAAGACAACAAAATGAATTCATATGTGCATAGAAAATATGGCAATATGCGCGCACATCAAACACCCCATACTTAAGCTTGCTTGTCCCCAAGCAATACTCTTAATGGTCATTCAGGGGAAGAAAGTAAACCCTCAACATCATAGATTCATTTTTCATATGTCCCTACAATCAATCGCCATCCTCGAGAAGGTACTTATGTCAACCAAGTCCATGCCTGTGCATAAAAGCAATTTCATACTTATAAAGGAGGTAATATGCAAAAAATAATTTTAGCGACATTGCATTAATAATCAAGAGGACTTTCTTCAAGCTTGTGAGAATTGGATTGGTAAAAGGCTAAAGGTGGGCTAATATTTGGCCATGTGGTGTTAAATCCGGGGAAGTACACTTTCTTTCCAAAATATTCCACATTCCTTCTTCATAATGTCTCACCTTTCACTCATCGTTCAATGCTTTTTTCACTTTAATGCTTTTACCTCTCTAACCTTAGCACTGTCTTCTCGCGAGTCGCAAACATGGGTGTCATGAATGGCCCCGGATACTTAGTACTTTGGACTCCTCACCTTTGTGTCCCATCTCGCCGAACTATTATCTCAGCGAGCAGGGTCGACCTACCTTTATCTCCTGAGGTGATCAGATTTTTTCTCGCTCATTTAATTTTCCATATTGTATCATTCATGCCAACAACTTTATAAATGCACAACTCCATATAACTCCAAAGATGTCATCCATTCAAAAAAACTTTGTCCCCGGATAGGGTATAAGGTAAAAAATGGACAATATGTATATGTGGAGCAATAATGATCATGATAAGTCTCATGTATGGCTTTTGTGAATATGCGTAGGTAAGGTTAGGATATGAACTTTGCTTGTATGGAATTTTTATAAAAAATCCTCCATCATCTTATCATGCACATGTCAAAAGCAACTTCAAATTTTCATCTCCTTCATGATTTTCTCAAAAAATTGCACTTCATTGGGACTTCCCTTAACTAGGCAATCTCATGTTATATCTCTAATGAATCTAATTTTGCATCATAGAGCTCTTTTTTATACTTCCATGACTCTCTCTTTTCCAAAATTTTTGATGGGGGTCATTTAAAATAAATATGCATTAAAATAAATATGCAACCCTAAACTAAGCATGAATATGCAAATAAGCCTTTCCCCCCACCCCATACTTAAAATCTACAGTGTCCTCACTGTATTAGAACTAGGGTTAAGAAGAAAACTTACTAAACCGTCACAAATTTCAGGAGTTGAAGAAGACAGCAGGGAAGGTCGATATCGACCTCTTTATATCGATATCGATGTCTCTCTGATTTCTGCTCGGGCTTCAGGGTGATTCGGCCTCGATCACAAACCCTATCCATGTCGACCTTGAGGTCGATTTCGATGTCCGACATCGATTTCGATGCCTTTCTGTGTGCTTTTCTCTCTCCTGCAATTTGAAAACTAAACACACAATATGCAAAACAATAAAGTGTCTAAAACCAAAACAAAAGTTGTCTTAAAATCGAAACTAAGTCTTTGTTACAAGCTCTAGATTTTTAAGTCGCTAGGCCGACTTCTTCCTTTGCGCTTTTCAAGGTGGCATCTGCAGAGCCCATGTGGCTTGGGCCTCAAATATCACTCCTTTCTTGTCCCGCAGCTGCATTCCCCCGGGATTGATTTGATTCACCGTGAATGGACCTAAGCTCTTATCCTTGAATCTTGTAGGGAACCAATGGTCTTTAGATTTGGCAACATAGACCTTGTCTCCTATCTCATATTGGCTTGAACTATCTTCGGATACCCTACATAAACGCACATGCCAAGGCACACCTCTTCCAAATAATGATAAGTCCTTTATTGTAATTGAACAAGAGGAATCCGTACCTTGACTTACCTTCTTCTCCGTCTGTGGCTCAGGTCGATGTCGATGTGCAGAGGTCGATATCGACCCTTGTTGTACACCTGTAGGATCAGTCGATTTGGGGAGTTTTGACTCGATATGATCAGGTCGATTTCGACCCTCAAAGGTCGATATCGAGGTCTCCTCGCCTCTCTTCTCAGCGCTGATGGTGGTCGATTTCGATAGGGTGTGGTCGATATCGACCCTTGACCCCGATTTCGATGCTTCCTCTTTTCCTCCGTCGACCCCATACTTATGACCTGTCACAGAATCTTGAACAATAGTGGTCGATATCGACTTACCTGGGTCGATTTCGATGTCCTGTTGAGCTCCTTCGTTCAAGATTGCTTCAACTTCCTCTACTTGGGATTCTTTGATGGCTTTTATCTCCATCGGCCCTTGACTTTGCACCGTCTTGTTGAAGGAATACTCTATTACTTCATCACTAATTGTGAGTGAGAGCAATCCTTTCTTCACGCTGATGTTGGCATCGACCGTTGCTAAGAATGGCCTACCTAAAATAATTGGACAAGCAGGGTCTTCCGCTATGTCAACAACTAGGAAATCAGCGGGGACAAAGAATTTGCCTACTTGTACTGGCACATCTGTCACTATCCCAGTTGGAATAACTACGGTATTGTTAGCCATGTATAATCTTGCATCCACGGGTTCCAGAGGACCTATCTTCACCTTGTGCCAAATGGTTAGTGGCATCATGCTAACGCTAGCGCCCAAGTCAACTAAAGCATTAAATTTGAATTGACCTAGACCTATAGCGATAGAAAACTTACCTGGGTCCGCCCGCTTTTGTGGTAGCTCCAACCTGTTGCATTCCTCTGCGATCTCAGAGAGCGATCGCTTCTTCCCCAAGATATCCTTAAGGAACCTTACATAAGATGGCATCTCGTGAAGTGCCTCTGTGAATGGTATAGAGACATTAAGCCCTTGGAGCATCTTCACGAACTGTTGGAACTTCTTTTCCGCTGGGTCCTTAGTCACCTTTCTAGTTGGGAATGGCAACACCTTCTTCCTTTCTGCAGCTGTAATGAGGTCGATATCGGCAGCAGTGGGGTCGATATCGACTGGAAGAGTCGATTTCTGTGGTGACGCAGAATTAGGGTCGACATCGACAGGAGGGTCGACATCGATGTCACCTTGGTCGATATCGACAGGGGGGTCGATATCGACGTCTGTTCTGGCTCCTTCTCCTCCACTTTTCGCTCGGGCGTTTGTAATTGACGCCCACTCCTTAGGTTTACTGCCGCGATATGACCTGTGGTTTTGCCCTTTTGGTTGGGCACAGTGGATCCAGGGAGTGATCCGGACGCTTTGGGCATTGCTTCCGCCAATTGACTCATTTGAGTCTCCATGTTGCGCTTCCAAACGTCGATCTCCCCAAGTCTAGAATTGATGCCCTGTAGCTGAGTATGGACGGAGTTATTGGCTTGTTTGAACTCAGCGTGGTTCCTCCGCATCTCATCAAGGATGATTTGCAGGTCATCTTTCTTAGTCTCCCGCTCAGGGTGCCCTGGTGCCCTATAGGTTGGGGGATCCCTTTGATAGAACCTTTGATCTCCCCAATTTTGTTGATTGCCCCCTCCATAGGGGCCTCTCGTCCATTTGACCTCCTCATGTTGTTCCGCCATGGATACTTGCTCAGTATGTGGACAGGCACTGGTGTTATGCCTTATTGAACCACACTCCTGACAAGGTTGATTGTTGCTCAGGAACCTTACTTGCTTTTGAAGGCGGCGTGTTTGATCGTTATGGAATTGTTGCCGTACTTCAGGATCTATCTCCCTTGGAGGCTCATATAGTGGCATAGATGGGGCAGGCCTTGCATCATAGGCCGCAGCAGCCCCATAGGTGTTGTCAAAGTTCACAAGCCTCTCAATGGTCTCCCATGCCTCCGTTGGTGTAAGCTCAATGTACCGATAGGAGGTATATGAATTGATCCTCTCCTTATTCGGCGCATCAAGGCGTTATAAAAAATCTCTTGGATGACATATGGAAGTTGCCCATGCGTCGGGCATGATCTCAGCAAGTCTTTGAAGCGCTCCCACGCCTGTGCTAGGGTTTCACCTGGCTTTTGTTTGAAAGACGTGATCCTTTGTCGTAGCATTGCCGTTTTAGAAGGTGGGAAGAACTTGTTCAAGAATGCATCTTTCACCTCTGCCCATGTCCTTAGCGATCGTGGAGCCAAACTTTCAAGCCATTGTAATGCCTTTCCTGCCAAAGACCATCGAAAAGATTTTAGTCGCACATACTCTAAGTTTACTCCATCAGCAACTGTTTCACATAAGTCCATAAAAGTAGAGATGTGTTGCAGGGGGCATTCATTATGTCTTCCTTCAAAAGTATTTCTTTTAATCTCAGATAGGAAGTTAATTTTCAGTTCATAATTGGAGTGAGGAATTATAATGGCAGATTCAGGAACATGAAGGGGCAGATGCATGTATTGCATCGCCGTCTGTGGATACTGATTTAGCCGCTCTTGGGCTTGTCTGCGCGCATCCTCCTCCCTATCAGCACGGGCTCGCTCAGCAGCAGCAGCGGCCCTTTCAGCAGCGATTGTAGCATTGTGGTCCTCGATTTCCTTTCTCAACCGCTCTATGATCTCAGCCTGCGTCTCGTTGTCAGCCATGATGCGAATTGCTTTGTTGCGAAGATGGTAGAAACGTTCAGGCTCGTCAATTGGTTCCAGGATAGGTCCGCGATCAGAACGTCGCATAAACCTGCAAAATAAGCTTAGAAAAAGATCGTGGTTAACTTAGGTGGCGATTGATTGCCTCCCCGGCAACGGCGCCAATTTGTTCGGTATAGGATAAAGGGGAGGTGTATTGTAAAATAGGAGAACAAAAGCACAACTAGACTATCTCCCTGTCCCAAACAAATAATACAAGAATCCCCTCCCTTGTAGTAGTAGGGTAATTCAGGATCGAATCCACGAGGAGGTAGGTCAGCGCTTCCTTTGTTGTACTCACGATCAATGCTTTCGACCTCAGCAGACACTCGATATCGAGTATACTGGTCGATATCGACCTCAGTTCTGGTCGATTTCCTAGCGCAGTTCCTGCAGAAGACAAAACAGCAAGTCGACGTCGAGCAGAGACCTCGATATCGATGTTAGTACTCGATATCGACCCTTAAGGTCGATTTCGATGTTTGTCACAGAAACCGTTTTTGTAACCAATTTGTCGGAAAAGGATCCGAAGAAAATAGAATGGAGAGGGAAGATGAACAGAAGCAAAACTAAGACCTTTATGAAGAATTTAATGAATTAAAAAGCTTCCAAAGTCGGGGTTTTATGCCACAACGATAACAATGCAAGTTTCATGCTAAAAATATGAACTTTAATGTCTTTCCGTCAAATAACTTTCGTTATCAACACTTAGGTGATTAGAGGCTTTCGCATAATTCCTAAGAGTTACTATCCAATTCATGAGTAATTCAAGTTCGCAATATGAGTGGCTTTCGCTTCAACAATGCAAATAATGAAACTCCCTAACTTTCGCAAAGGATCATGCATGGGGTAGAAGACGGAATCGCATAAAAGTTATACCTTTGATGCACTTACCTCACATTGCTATCGTCGGGCTCACCCCGACCCTAGAAGTGGGTTGACTACTCGCTTCTCATCATGCACATCATCATCATTGTTATTGAAAGAAAGCTACTTTGAATTAAAACTCCGAAAGAAAGTACAACCGAACAAGCCACTCCGCTCTCGCTTTACAACTCCACTCGGCCACTCTCTCTCTCTCTCTCTATTGCAACTGAATTCGAAATCTCTAATTGAATATTGAATCATGAATCGAATACCTAAACTCAGCCCTATTGGCTTCTATTTGTAGATGACGATAAGGACTCGAAACCTTATCTTTATTCTCTATGATAAATAAAATAAATAAATAAAAAGTAAAAGCTAAAACTTCATGGTGAGATCAGCCTCCTCATGATAAACCTGATGTTGATGATAGGAAATCTCGACCTTTGGATAGATATTGCAAGCATTGGATATAATTCTATCAAAATCGGAGTCGAATTCCTCTGCTGGCATGGTCGATATCGACCCTTCCACTCGATAACGACCCCTCCAAAATCTTATCTCGAGCTTCTCCTTCTCCTACTCGACTTCTATCAACTTGGTCGATCTGGCAGCATCGATATCGACCTCCAGACGTCGATATCGACCTCTTCTGTGTCGAGATGCTCTGTTTCCTTTCTGCTCGATTCCTATGTCTCGATGTACTCGATGTCGAGGTCTTCAGTCGATTTCGACCTCTTCAGAAGACTTCGAGTTCCTTTTCCGCTCTTCTGAATTCATCCATTTTCATCCCGTTTTCTGCGAAATCACATGGAAACTCATGCAAACCCATATATTTGACATTTACGCATAAACTACACTATTCCCATGTTTTCCCATTAATGTGCATGCAAAAGACAACAAAATGAATTCATATGTGCATAGAAAATATGGCAATATGCGCGCACATCATTTAGGGTTAAATATTTACGCTCAAACTCAATCTTTAAAAGCTTAGCTACAATAGTCTTGCACCAGTGTTCTAGCTCTCCACCGCTGGTGACTCTACACACAACAAAAATCATGAGGTCTTTCAATTGGGTTGTAATGGGGCCAAGGTAGAAAACATAAGGTATGGAACAATTTAGGCCATGTGGTGCTCATAATCCGGGAACTAAGAATGCAACCAAATTACAATACCACTCACAAGATCATACCATAACTCTACACTGTATACAACTCCAATCTCAAGCATCAAACTTCACAAACCATACTCAACTCATTCTCTTATTCTTTTTTTTTCTTTTTCTTTTTTTTTTCTTTTTCATTTTTTTTTCTCCTTTTTTTTCATATGCTCTTCTTCATGCTATATCAAATGATTTTCCTTGACTTTTACCCCTAAGTGAATTTTATCCTCCTTAGGTCCCAAGTAATGTGTAAACTACTAGCAAGAATCAAAACATCTCATAAAAGTACTCCAGACATACAATCCATCACTCAAACCATCATCCACAATATGAATATTTACCAACTATTCCTAATTCCCGGATGGGTCAGGCTATAATTGGCTATGGAAAAATCTTGTAGAGCTCAAAAGAATAGGCAATTAGGCTCAATATTGGCTTCAAGCAGAGGATAATATGCAAGGTGGGAATAAAGTCAAATAGGGCTAATAAAGGTGCCTCAATCATCTTTAAGTCATGTGCAGAAATCATAATATGCAGCCTTGAATAAGATATCTAAATGCAAGCCAAAGAGGAAGCAATTAAAGAGAGTACACTCAACAAGCAAGAGGACATAATATATTTTGTCCAAATATAGGCCAAAATAGCTCACCAGGTCATGTCTAGAACTTCAAGATTACCCAAAATCAAATATCTTATGTGCTCAATCATTAACCAATTATGCTCACCAAATAGTGTGGAAATCAGATATCAAAGGTTTTCAACAATCCAAGCACATCATGGGGCATAAGTCTCAATAAATAAATTAGAGGACAAGTGGCATCCATGTGGGAAAATAAGACCTAATCCTAGCTAATGCATAAATATAATAACATAAATAATATAATTTTCGGATTTTTTTTTTGCGAATAACATGGACTAACATCAACTAAAATATTCCAACATGCAATCTAAAGTCAAAATGCAATATAAAGATAAAGTACAACTCTAACATGTTATGCAAGTCTTCCCCCCACACTTAATTCCGACATTGTCCTCAATGGCGAAAACATCAAAATAAACTGAAAGGGAAAAGAAAAGAAAAAGAAAAACTAACATGATCACTGTGGAGGTGGTGGTGGATAAGGTGGGAACTGAGGATAGGCAAATCGGAAGAACTCCTCCTGTCTCCGTCTCTGCAACTCCTGAGCCTCCCATGCAGCCTGCTGTCGTTGGAGCACCTGCTCCTGTAAGCGCCGCATCTCTGCCTGGCTCTCAACCATATCTGCCATGCTAGTCGTCAGTCCACACACATCGCGACGGATGTCTCCTATGTCAACATAGAGCTGCTGCTGATGATCCCACATATCATCCTGACGACGGGAAATCATCTGCTGATGCTGCCACATGGTGTCCTGGAGGACAGCCATCTGCTGCTGCTGCTCCCACATAGTATCCTGTCGCAGAGACATCGCCGTCATCCTCTGCTCAAGCTCATAATACCCTGGACCAGCACCTACTCCAGCTGTCCCAGAAGGTCCAGCATCCCTACCTCCTACATCCGTCTGCATCTCAGGAACACCACCATCATCGTCCTGAGCAACGTTATCTCCATCATCCTCATCCTCATCATCCTCATCCTCATCCTCATCGTCCATGAAGAAATCCTCCGCCGTAGACCCAAAAGGAAGTGGCCGGGGTAATCTAAGCTGAATCACCCCGAGATGGCCTGTCCTCCAGACCCACATTGGCGCTCTCCTCTCCAAATGGCCAGCTTTCCTCAGCTGGGCCTCATCATACAGAAATGAACCATGCAGGACATCAGGGACAACGCTCAAATCAATACAATCCCGTGCTTTGAGAGTGATGAGACCCCCAAAGCTAATCGTCACCGTCTTGCGCTTGTCTATGATGTCCCTGCAGTTGAAAAGGAACAAATCCACCCATCCTGGAATAACTGGGCTCTCTGGCGTCAGACACCACAAATATGACATATCTCGAAGTGAGATCTTGTTGACCTCAGCCTGGGCAAAAAAGGTGTTGGCTAAAACCTTATGGATCAGCCTTAGTGCAGGGTGCCTAATACTCGAGTTGTATTGGCCCTTCTTGGCCTCAAACGGCACCCTAGTCGCCGCAAGCCAAAATGCAATAGGTCCCTCTCCCTTTGACACATCAAACCAACCTGCGGTGGGTGCGGCTGTCACTCCAAAAATCTGTCCCACTCTCTCCTTTGTCCTCGTGAACTCCCACCCCAATAACCTAAACTCGATAGATGTAGACCGCACACTCAACGTAGCCAGGAACTCCTTAACTAAACCCGAATAGGTCGGAGCATTCTTGTCTAAGAAATCCCCTACGCCTCCATGTTCTAACAACTGCCTAGTACATACATCCATCTCTAACATCCGAAGGGTAGGTTCGTGAAAAAACTTGGTTTGAAAGAAATTCCTAGTATTCAGTGCATTCCATCTCTCCTTCTGACTCCTACTCATCCCATGGGGTCTAGACATGTTTGCTTAAAGCTAGGAAATTAGGCCAAGAAAAAGTTTGAAGTAAACACTCACGAAGATGGAGGTTTCTGCAGTGGCCGCGGGGCGGCGAGGGTAGGTGACGGGGCGGCCGGCGACAGGTGGCCGCTGGGCGGCAAGGCTGGCGACGGGGCGGCTGGTCTGGCGATGGGGCGGCCTCAGAAAACCGTCGGATCTGAACCTCCGACGTCCGATTTGCACTCCTACGTTTCAAATTCCTTCCTCCGTTGGTGGATTTCGCACAAAACCTTGAAGATCCTTCGAATCGGGTGTTTTTGGTTTAGATCTAGGAAGAATGAGGAGATTGTGGGTGGTTTGGTGAAAGCTATAGGTGGATAATATAAGATATTGGAGAAAGGGGTGAATTTTTTAATATTGAAGCTTGAGGGAGGGCTTTAATGGAGCTTTAATGGAGGTATTGGAGAAAGGGGTGGTTTTGAAGGTTGAAGATGAAGATAGAGGAGATAGGTGAAGAGAGAGGGCGTGGGGGCGGCTGGGGCATATGGGAAAGGTAAAGGGGTGGATAGGGTTAAAGGGGTGTAGCAGGTGGGGCCCACACGGGTCCCAAAATTTTTTTTTATCCTCCGTCAGGGGCCGCGGGGCGGCAAGGGTAGGCGACGGGGCGGCCGGCGATTGTGAAGAGATTTCGCTCGTTGTCGCGGCCGCGGGGCGGCCAGGCTGGCGACGGGGCGGCCTGCCCCTTTTCTGCTCATCTCCTCTTCTTTTTTACCCTGCGGGGTTAGTATGCCGAAACACCAAAACTAACCTAAAAGAAAGTAACTAAATGCAATTAGAAAATAACATCTAAACTACTTACCTTGGGTTGCCTCCCAAACAACGCCTTTAGTTAACGTCGTTGGCTCGACGTCATTACTCCCTAGTGATCTTCAGTGCTTGGTTCACGGAGAACCAACTCGTCACCATCCTCTTTGACAAAGTTCTCATAATATGGCTTCACGCGATGACCATTTACTTTGAAAATGTCTCCATTCCTCTCATTGAGTAGCTCTACTGCACCATGAGAAAAGACATTAGTAATCACATATGGCCCTGCCCATCTAGAGCGAAGCTTACCTGGGAAGAGTTGAAGGCGCGATTGGAATAGGAGGACCTTGTCCCAAACTTTGAGGTCCTTTCGCAAAATATGCTTGTCGTGCCATGCCTTAGTCTTCTCCTTATAAGTGACGGAGTTGTCATAGGCATCCAGTCTCAACTCTTCCAGCTCCTGCAGCTGAAGTTTCCTGAACTCCCCAACTTCATCCATTTGCATATTGCATTGTTTCACCACCCAGTATGCCTTATGTTCGAGCTTGACAGGAAGATGGCACGCCTTTCCATAAACTAATCGAAACGGAGACATCCCAATGGGAGCCTTGTAAGCCGTTCGATAAGCCCACAGAGCATCATCAAGTCTTACACTCCAATCCTTCCTGTTTGGGGCAACAGTCTTCTCCAATATCGTCTTAATCTCGCGATTAGACACCTCAGCTTGCCCATTAGTCTGGGGGTGGTATGCAGTAGACACTCTCTGCGTAACATGATATTTCTTTAATAAAGCACTTACCGTCTTATTGCAGAAATGAGTCCCTTTATCACTGATCAATGCTTTCGGCACTCAAAATCTAGAGAATAGCTCTTTGAGGAAACCTGCAACAACTTTTGAATCATCAGTCCTGGTGGCCTTCGCCTCCACCCACTTGGAGACGTAGTCCACCGCAAGCAAAATATACAAGTTTCCAAACGAGCTAGGGAATGGTCCCATGAAGTCAATGCCCCAAACATCAAAAATCTCACAGAATATCATGCAAGTTTGTGGCATCTCATTCCTCTTAGAAAGATTCCCAACTCTTTGACAGCGATCACAGGATTTACAGAAAGCATATGAATCACGAAATATATGCGGCCAAAAGAACCCTGCCTCAAGTACCTTTCTTGCTGTCTTTTGTGGTCCAAAGTGCCCACCACATTCATGTGAGTGACAGAAATTAAGGACAGATTGTACCTCATCGTCGGGAAGACACCGACGTATTACTTGATCAGCGCAATGCTTCCATAGGTATGGATCATCCCAAACATAGAAGCGAGCATCATGGCGTATCTTGTCCTTTTGAGCCTTGGAAAAGTTGGGTGGAAACTCCTGCGAAACTAAAAAGTTCACCAAATTAGCGAACTATGGCGGGGAATAGAACTTACCTTCAAAAGAAGTTCAATATCAGATTCTGCAGAGGCCGCGGGGCGGCCAGGGTCAGCCGCGGGGTGGCCGACGACAGGTGGCCGCGGGGCGGCCAGTCCGGCGACGGGGCGGCTGGCGACGCTGAATACCTCAAGCAACTCTTCGTCAGGAAAACTCCCCAAGATAGGTGATTGCTCGTCCTACCCATTCTTTCCCTGCAATATACGACTTAAATGATCTGCAACAAGGTTCTCCGCACCCTTTTTGTCCCTGATTTCGATGTCAAACTCGCTTAAAAGCAAGATCCATCTAATCAATCTTGGCTTGGCCTCTTTCTTCGTCAAAAGGTAACAAAGCGCTGCATGGTCAGTATACACAATAACTTTTGTACCAAGCAAATAAGATCTAAATTTCTCAAGGGCAAAAACAAAAGCAAGAAGTTCCTTCTCTGTAGTTGAGTAGTTCCTTTGGGCGCCATTCAACGTCAGAGATGCATAGTAGATCACATGAGAGCTCTTCCCCTCTTTTTGTCCAAGCACGGCTCCCACGGCGTAGTCACTAGCGTCACACATCAATTCGAAGGGTTGGGACCAGTTTGGCGCTTGTATAATTGGTGCACTAGTAAGACAAGTCTTCAACTCATCAAACGCCATCCTGCATTTCTCATCAAAGCAAAAGTGACCTCCATCTTCAGTAGCTCGCACAAGGGTGAGGTGATCTTTGAGAAATCCTTAATGAACCTGCGGTAGAATCCTGCATGGCCTAAAAAGGAACGCACTTCACGCACATTAGTAGGATAAGGCAATGATTGAATGATGTCTATCTTCGCCTTATCAACCTCAATCCCTTTTTGTGAGACAATGTGACCTAAAACAATGCCCTCCTCAACCATAAAGTGACACTTTTCTGAATTGAGCACTAAGTTAGTGTCAACACACCTTCTAAGCACAAGTGCCAAATGGTTTAAGCAAGCATCAAAACTATCACCATGTACAGTAAAGTCATCCATAAAAACCTCAATGAATTGCTCTATATATTCAGAAAAAATGCTTACCATACACCGTTGGAATGTCCCAGGAGCGTTGCACAAGCCAAAAGGCATCCTGCGATATGCAAAAGTGCCAAACGGACAAGTGAATGTCGTCTTTTCTTGATCCTCCGGTGCGATGACTATCTGAAAGTAACCTGAATATCCATCTAAAAAGCAATAATATGGACGACCAGCGATCCGTTCAAGCATCTGATCAATAAAAGGTAAGGGAAAGTGATCTTTTCGAGTTACCACATTCAGCTTGCGATAATCGATACCAACTCTCCAGCCTGATTGGACTCTGGTAGGGACCAACTCACCTTCTTTGTTCTCAACCACTGTTATGCCCCCCTTCTTTGGTACTACCTGCGTTGGACTAACCCATTGACTATCAGAGATGGGATAGATCATACCTGCCTGAAGGAGTTTCATCACCTCCTTCTTTACTACCTCCATCATAGGTGGGTTGAGTCTCCATTGAGGTTGCCTGGAAGGTTTGGCTCCCTCTTCTAACAAGATTCTGTGCATGCAAGTAGCTGGGCTGATTCCCTTGATGTCCGCTATGGTCCATCCCAGAGCGATCTTATGTTCTTTGAGCACCGCCACCAACCTATCCTCTTGTTCCTTAGTAAGCTTGTTGGAGATGATGACAGGCAAGGTATCACCTTCCCCCACGAATGCATACTTCAAATGCTCAGGAAGTGGCTTGAGCTCAACAACGGGTGCCTGCACAACAGAAGGTAAGAGCTTCTCGCTCGAACCGGTTAGTTCCATAGGGGTACCTACCTGCAAATGAGTTGGGAGGGTGGACAAGTCTCTTATGGTCTCCTGCAGGTTAGTAGACAAAGCATAATTCAATGACAACTCCTCAATAGGAGCTTCTAAAGCAACCTGCTGGTCATCTACACAACTCATATCAAAAGTATCCTGCATACAAGTATCAATGACATCTACAAAGCATAAGGAAGGATCGTCAGAAGGGAATTTCATTGCATCATAAATATTATATTCAACCTTCTCACCATCGAATTCCATAGTCAATGAGCCAGAATACACATCAATTTTTGTCTTAGCAGTCTTCAAAAAGGGCCTTCCTAAGAGAATTGGGGCCTCTTGCTTACCATGCTCCATGTCTAAGACAAAAAAGTCAGCAGGAAAGATCAAGTTGTCAACCATAACCAAAACATCCTCTACTATGCCTCTAGGATAGGCATTTGAGCGGTCCGCTAGTTGGATCACCACTCTAGTCTCATGCAAAGGTCCTAAGCCTAATGATTCATATAGAGAATAAGGTAAGACATTAATAGATGCACCTAAGTCTAACAAAGCTTTATCAAACTTAGTCTCACCTATCACACATGGGATTGTGAACATGCCAGGATCGCTACATTTCTTAGGCATACGCTTTTGAAACACAGCAGACACATGTTCGCTTACCTTAATCTTCTGCTTCCCTTTCAACTTCTGATTCCTCTTTATGGTGCAAAGCTCCTTAAGAAATTTAGCATAACGAGGAATACTTTTAATCAATTTGAGTAAGGGAATGTTTACCTCGCACTTACTAAATGTCTCAAAGATCTCTTTGTCATTCTCAGGCCTCCTTGTATCTCTAAGAGCTTCAGGAAAAGGAGGAACAGGTTTGTAAGAATTTAAAGGAGGGAATTCAGGCCTTACATAAGAATCGGAAGGTTCGTCAGGGGCAAGGCCGCGGGGCGGCTCAGGGTGGCGACGGGGCGGCTCGCCGAAATCTGCATCTGCAGAATCGCCTTGGCCGCGGGGCGGCTCAGGGTGGCGACGGGGCGGCTTGCCGAAATCTGCATCTGCAGAATCGCCTTGGCCGCGGGGCGGCTCATGGGGTGACGGGGCGGCTCGCGATTCCGCAGCTCTTCTTCTCCTTTGTCTTTATGCAGCTCAGGTTCTCCATAGTTTTCGTCATCCTGGTGAGTAGTAATCAATTCCTTACCACTTCTTAGCGTTATTGCGCTGATGTTCTCCTTAGGATTCACCACCGTTTGAGATGGTAGCTTTCCTGAGTCCTTAGCCTGTAATTCACTTAGCGATTGAGCCAATTGGCCTACCTGTTTCTCAAGATTCTTTGAGTGCTCAACCTGGCTCATGAGTATCCTAGTGAGGGTCTTGATAGGGTCCTCAGTTGATTGATCCCCTGCGGGGGGTGCTCTCTGCCTAGAATCGAATTGTTGTTGAGGCCTTTGTTGGTGTCCCCCTTGTGGATTGTAAGGGGCCTAGTTATTACCATAGCCATACCCCTGGTAACCTGCATTATAATTGTTATTGAATTGATTGGGGCTACCATAGTTACCATACCTGGGCTTCTGCGGGACAAAGTTTCCCATGGCGTTGAGCTCAACATTAGGATCCTGAAGTAGCGGACACATATCGTTTGGATGTAAAGGATCAGCACATAGCCCACATGCTTTGAGTTCCTGAGGGGTCCCTTTGAGCATCATCCTTCTCATCATCTCCTTCATCTCCATCATATCAGCTTGCAAATTGGAGCTTGAAGAATCTACAGCCAGTACTCCACGGGGGTTCGCCCTCTTGCTATATTATCTAGACCCCTCAGCAAGCTCTGAGAACAACTCCATAGCATCATTTGGGGTCTTGTTGAGAATGTTACCCCCACTAGCGGCATTTACCATTCGACGCTCATCATCAAGCAAACCTCCATGCAAATACTGTACCAAATCCTGTTGTGAGTAACCATGGTAGGGGCAACTTGAGCAGAGCTTTTTGAATCGCTCCACATACTCATACAGGGTCTCAGTTGCTAATTGCTCGATGTTGCTGATGGCCTTTTTGAGAAAGTTCAGCTTTGTAGCAGGGAAGTACTTCTCTAAGAACAACCTTTTCATCTCTGTCCAGGTAGTAATGCTCCCTGCAGGCAAATAATAAAACCAATCATTAGCTTAATCTTTTAATGTGAAAGGAAAAGCTCGCAACTTGATTTGGTCCTCTGTGACATCTGCGGGTCTCATGCTCTCAATGATAGCATGGAACTCCGCCAAATGTTTGTTGGGATCCTCGCCACTCAACCCGTGGAACTTAGGCAGAAAGTGGATCCATTGAGCCTTAAACTCGAACTTGGTCCCATCAGCAAGCGCTGGAAACTGCACCGCCAATGGTTGTGTTTGCAGATTCGGTGCGGTGAGTTGCCTTAAGGTTTGGTTCGTGTTATCTAACGCGTTGTCACCCATCTCTGCAGTCCCTTCGGCTTCTTGATCAAAAGGTAATTCGCTAGAGTTGTTGCGAACCTCCTGCCTTAGGTTGGAAAGAGTCCTCTCAATCTCTGAATCAAAAGGAAGTAAAGATGGATTAGTAGCACGGGTGCATACCATAAACGTGGTCCACACCAAGGGTAGCGATTAAACAACACAAGAAATTAAAAAGAAGTCCCCGGCAACGGCGCCAAATTTGACAAGAGGAAAACCTGTCGTTGTTCCTGCCAAAGAAATACTCAAACCTACAACTAGTATAGTTGGTAAGAAAGAGGTCGATCCACAGGGAAATCTAGTAAGTTCTAGTGCTAATCTAATCGCAAGTAACCAAGAAGAGAGTTTTTATGGGAAAAAGATCCGCCTTTTGTCAAAGCGGAAACAAGTAAACAAGGCAATGAAGGTTGTAGAATGCAATAGAGAGAAATAGGTTCACCTACAATTTGACACTTCAATTGATGAATTTGATCCTTGTTTCAGCCTCTAGTTCTTTTCTTTTCCTATCAATGTCCTTGTCCAGATCTTAGGTAAATTACTAGTCCTACGAGTCCTAGTAATCCTTATCTCTAAATAACCCTAACACGGTTAAGATTTAACCTAGAGATAGCATTAAGACTATGAATTAATCAAGGTAAATGCAATATCAAGTTACGAGTCGATATTTAACATATATTCAACTTCCTACACATCCAATTAGTCCTACGAGTCCTAAAGGGATATGATTGCTACTTGGGTTAAGGTTCGCTACGAGGAATCTACAAAACCCTAGCAATTGAATGAATCTACTCTAACGAGTTGATCAGGTCAGAGAGAATAAAATACATTCAAGGAATTAAGCGCAAAGAAGTCAAAACATTCAAATAGGAAAAAGAACTAGATTAAGAAACTCACAATTCAACAATCAAGATCCAAACTGTAGGCTAAACCTTCGAGAGTTTAGTTGCTCATGCTTAAGCATTCTCTCAATAATTCTCTAAAGTGCATAAGGTGAATAGTAGAATAACCTAGAAAATGTCTTTTAAAGGCCTACAAAGGATCGGCCAAAAGTAATAATAAAAACCCTAATTAAAGTGGATAATTGATTCGGCGTTTCTGCACAGGCCGCGGGCCGGCTGGCTCAGGCGACGAGGCGGCCTGGCGATCAGCGAAATCCTTCGAGATGTCTTCGGGCCGCGGGGCGGCTAGCTCGGCCGCGGGGCGGCCAGCGATTTCTTCCGCTTCTCAATTCGTGATTTTCTCTAGCTGATAATGCAACCTCTTTACTTCTTTTAACTTTCCTCAAGTTCCTTCTACCTTGAATCTACGATTCCTGAAATAAACCATAACATTGTGTAGATTCCGCATCTTCCAACTCAACAAGTAATCATATAAATGCAACTAAAGTATGCAATATTTACACCCAAACTATGCTAAATGAATCCTAATATGCAATACTAATAATGCTCTATCACACATCATGACGTGGATCCCGAATAAGCCGTCGATCGAGCGTCATGTGACCACAAAAGACTGGAAAGTACATAAATATCCATACCTACAGTAGGACACCCCATTATAATACAAACCATAAAAAAAAATAAACATGGGCACCCTTCATCAAGGAAAATAAGGTAATTACATGCATCAGCAACGTACACCCGTCCATATCTTTGGCCAATTCTCTAGTCGCCTCACCCAAGCCTCGATACAAGCTTGACAAAGTTCCCACCGCTAGAGATAACTATGGAAACTGATCGGCATTCATCCATCGCAAAAGTACCTCGGGCCAGACTCTGTTGTTCGAATTCTCAATGCACAACGTCACATACACTGTAATCCCCATTATTGCGGCCCCAATGCACTCACGATCACGCTTTAGGGGGACACCACCACGGACTCTCTGCCTCATCGGCTCTATGGTTGCGAGGAGTGCAGTGACAGTCAGGCTACATGATCCTTAAAACTCCTATAATGAGCCTCCATGAACGAGTACAATCCTCCAACCAGCATCTTCCCCTCTTGGTCTGGTATTACGTGGATACACTCTGACCTGTCCATGCCTAACTCAAGTATGAAGTACACATCATGAAGGGTGATGGTTATCTCTCCCCACGGAAAGTGGAAGTTGTTTGTTTTCGGGTGCGAGTGCTTAATAAATGCAGTAATCAAACAGTGATCCATGCATTCCCATGAGAAGCCTCACAACGGCTATAACCCGTTTTCCCGCACTATAGTAAACCATGTATCTTCCCCATCAGCCTCCACCATAGACTCAACACGACGAAACATCTATCCACGTCTGTGCACACGCAACACCCTGACCAACGCTTGTGCATCCTATCTCCAGATGGCAACAACAATGTGCGACGGGTAATCTCACATAAGTGATGTGGTAGCAGGCCCCCCGCCGAATGCGAAGGCAGCTGCACCTGATCTGATCTCCTACTTCTCCTGGGATGCGCTCTCCTCCCTCTTATGCACCGGGGCAGGGTCCTCATCCTCATCTCCACCCAGCTCCTGATCTTGCTCTTTAGCAGCGTCCGTCTGCTCTCCTCCGAGCTGTTGCTCTCCACCCATTTGCTACTCTTGGGCAGTGCCCTCCTGCTCCATGTGGCCATACTCTTCCTCTCCAATACTGCCTCCTTCCGTACTCACGGCTAAAGGGTCGTACCTCAAGGATTCTCCGCCTCTAGCACCACCAGATCCTCTAGCTTTCACAACTTTGAACAAAGTCTCCAATGAAACCGCTGCCTGGTTGACATCAGGTAATGGTGTCCACTGATCAAACATCAAGTCCTCGATGCTGAAAGTCGGGTTGATCACCCCACCATGACTAGTCCCAGCACCTCCCTCCCTAGCATGGCTACTTCCAACACCCCCAATCTCTGAATAACGGTGCTGACGTGTCGTATGATCATACAAGTTGAGTTGATCGCTCCCAAACATACTGTCGAAGTATATGCCATACGCCGGATTTTGAGTCTCAGACCCATCACCCACATGCTCTACTGGGTCTTCAGTATGACCTGTCATCGGCTGACATCGCCTCCACCATGGGCTCCACTCTAGCCTTCGCAAATGCATCTGAAGTATATGGTCGTACATCATCTTGGTCGACAACTAACTGACTAGAAGACCCAATACCTCCATTGTCTCCTACCAAACTATCTCTACCAGGAGTGTCTACATCCTGCATATGGAAAGGAATAGACTCAATTTGGGCACGAGATTCAAGAAGGGCATGTCTTTACTTATCAGCAACGTTATGTGCGGTCTGTAAAACCACCCTATAAGTTAATCCTCGTGATAGGGTATGTATACGATGCAAATAAAATTCTAATTTCTATCGATTAAACGGATTAATCTCTATTCTACACACACAATATCACTTCATTTTGTTCAAGTTCTATTCTACACGCACAATAATAAACAACTAAATATATTTTATAATTTTCCTTCTTTCAACAATAAAATTCTGAATACTGCAGCTACTTCTACTCTATGTTCATTCCTTTTCTAGTTAACTAGAAGTACGTAATGCATATTATAACAAATTCCTAACAATATTAACTTATTCGATTCTATTGTTCTCACAAGAAATACAGAAACCTCTCTAATAATTTAAACATACCTCCCGTATGTTGAATGTCCCTCTTCCTTGACGAGGACATCCACAACCACCTCTCTGTATCGTTGGAGTCGGTTACAATTCCAAAGTCCAATAATATGTTAGTAGTAACTTATGATTTCAAATAAATATACTTGATTTCAATATTCGAAATGTTGTTACCTGTAATGGATCTCGAGCTCCACGGCCACGGCCATCACCCCGACCCCGACCTCCACCATGGCTACTCTCGCTAGCCATTTTTTTTAGATATTACGATATCAAAAAACACACCAATACGAAACTGGGAGAAAGGGGGAGAAAGACTAACAGGAAAGGCGGCTAAAGGGACGAGAAAAGAATGCACGAAAGGCGGAAACCCAAAAACGGAAATTGAAACTTGTTCCATTATGGGGGGGCCCTCACGGCTATTTATGGGTCCCATATCCCACCGCAGGGGGTTACGGTGGGTATCGAACCATCTCATAACAGTCAGGCACCCACCGCATCCACATGTAGTGGGCACATTTGAAATTCAAAAGCCCACCGCATTACCATGCGATGGGTTAAAGGTGTAACGACCCCGTTATACATACCAACCCACTACAGACACATGCGGTGGACTCGTATACAGTTCCCACTCCACCGTTGTATACTGTGGTGACCTTCGGTATGCACAATTAAATCCACTGTCATTAGCTACGGTGATTAAAGGTGGAAATAGAAAAAATTAGCGGTGTAGATATCTGTCCCCATTAGCAATGAAGGGAGAATGAGAAAGAAGCGAGAATATATGTATATATATATAGAGAGAGGGTGTTCGGATGTACTCACCCCTTAGAATGTATTTTGCCCACAAATCTGGAGTATTGATACGAATGAAATGGATGGTTATGATTAAAAGTATATTTTTCTTTATTTTTGATTTTAAAATGGTGAGCCCTGCAATGAAAACCCACTCACTTTCCTTCTCCAAGCGAGTGATGTTCACATTCCAATGGGACCCGTTGGAAAAAATGCCAGCTCATTCATAATATTTTTGGATTAAAACTGATGATCATTTTAAAAAAATCTCCACTAATTTTTTTTTAAAAAAAATCTCAAAACAGTTTTTGGAAAAATGCAAAAGGTAAGAAAAATCCCCACTAACATTTTTTTTTTAAAATCCTAAAACGGTTCTGGGATTTGTGTTTTTTAAAAGCCAATGGAGATTTTTCTTACCTTTTGCATTTTTTCCCAATCCAAAATAAAATATTTTTTATCTCCATCTCATTCACAATATATATTTTTTTATCTGATTTCGTTATTTTTAAAATTTTGTCAATTCCACTAAATAGTGTTTCACATGCTATCGAATAATGTTATGTTTTTTTCCATCTAGTTCAGATCAAATTTACCAATTTCACTGATCAAATTTTTGTTTACCAATTCCACTGGATAATACTTATGATTTATAGAAATAATGCTTCATATTTCACTGAATAATGTTTCACATTTTAACTTTCGTCGGATTATCAAGGATAATTGTAAATGTCGCATATTCACATCCAAAAATTCATAAATTATACCGAATAATGCATTAGAGAGTTAATTGAATAATCATAAAACTTTTCCTAAACGCATATGATGTGTTGAGATTCAAAAAAAATGTCTTTTATAAACGAAAAATCATTAGAGATTCACCTAATAATGCTTGTATTATACTAAATAATGTTTCATAAGCAAGCAATAAATCTCATAAAATAACAATCATACAACCGAATAATCCTTTATACAGTAATGAATAATAGTATGTCATTCTTTAGATTTACCCTTACACTTGATCCAATTCCATACCCAAGCCCCGTTTGTGTTATTCGAGTCTAAATCAAGCAATCAATCTCACAAAATAACCAATTTCATACCCAATCCCCCAAATCTACCATTCCCTCTAAATTGGTGGATTTTTTTTAATGGACTTTCAATCTCTATAATTCATTCCAATCGGAACACAATCCTAAAGTAAGCATACATACCCGTTTAGATGAATTTGAAGCTAAAGGCAGCAACGACGTGAGGTTGCGTGGGTGGCTGGGATTCGACTACGAGGAGGGGAAGCCGGAGATCTAGGTTTGGAGAAAGATGGCAGTGGTGTCTAAGCATAATTCGCCGACGAGAAGGAGGACAGGGTGTGGGAGAGATCTGAACTTCCATCGGAACTCTCAGGGGAGAGGTAGATTGTGCAGGTCGGTAGAAAACAAGGGGCGACACCTTCTTCCTTCTCCGCTCACCTCTATTGCCAGTAGCCACCATACCTCTCCTCCCTTCTCCATCTCCCTACGACACCACCGTCACCTCAGAACCATCCACTAGAATCGCTGAATCGCCTCCGCCTCACTTGGGCTCTCTTTGGCTCCATGGGTCCACAAAGATGAAGAAGAAGACAATCTGGACTTGCCCTTTTGGCCTCCGGCTCGCCTGGGCTCACCTTCGCCTTGCCTCCTCGCCGAATCATCTCCTCGTCTCCGCCTCTCCTAGACTCTCTTCGGCTCCAGGGTTAAGAACGTTGAAGAAGAAAACAATTTGGGATTTAGGGTTTTATTTTCCCCACCCAACACACGCTACACGATTTTTTATATTGAGTTTTAGATTAATTATCAACATTTTTTTAAACTCACGGGATACGTTGAAACATCTCATCCCTCCATTTCATTTAGATCAAAGACCCAAATTTTTGTATAAAATACATCTTAAGAGGTGACTACAATTGATCCAAATGTGCACCAAAATCAGATGTGACAACTAAGAAATGACAACCCTCAAGGTAAATTTCTTCAGTACCGCTGGCCCGCATTACTACTGTTCAGTGGTATTTGGCTTTGTTATTTGTCGGCATTCTCAATTTTTTAAAAGTAGTTCTACTTATATTATCTTTTTGTAGAGTTTATTTCTACTTGTTTCGTTGCGACTGTTTTAAGTTTGTACTGTATATTTAGGCGGTTTTCGCCTGATGACTTGTCAACCTATCGAGAATCAGACTTTTCTGATTACAAATCTTTATTTAATAAAAAAAACTAATAAAAGGATGATATATATGGCTGCGTGAAAATCGTGTGCCTCTTATTAGATTTCGCAATTAAGGAAGACTGCGTGGGATGGGTCATCTTTCACTTGCGCATGAGCATATATGGGGCATAGAGTGATTAGACTTTTGCGCCCACTTGACATACGTCCATCGATCAACGTATTAATGGCTCACTTAATCCCTTCTTTGAATTGGGCACTAATGCTTTCAATTTGCATTAGGGATACTTCCTTTCAAACAATATCAATCACATATTCAAATTCATCCCTGATAATACATTCATAATATATTCACAATAGGATTGACCTTAAGACTCACAGTTAATTTAATTTACAAAATCCTTTAGAGGGTGATACATCTAACATATTTGAATTCATTGTTTAGATCTCGATATGCTAGTATGTACTCGCGCTTTTGCCTCAACCCTATAAATCAATGGTTTTGTTGGGGTTACGTGCGACTATTAATTAGTAACAATTAAGGTGCGATTTTGAGTCTTACAAGAACATGATGACCAAAAGAGTAAAGCCAAATTCCCTATATAACTAATCTCCAACTTCACTTTCAAAGGTTGTATTACATTAGATACCTCCCAAGTCCTCCTTAAATAGCCTACAATCTATATAAAATAAATATTAAAAAATAGAAGAAGATAAAAAAATAAAATATATGTGATAATGCGTATTTTAGTAGGCATTATAGGGTAATTTTAGGCAAGTTTCCATTGTAATATAACCGCATTTTTCTATCTATTTTAGTCTTTTGCACTCTTTGTTGTGGAAGTCGGAATCTACACTATTTTAGTTGATTTGTGCAGATTCATCGATCGGACGTGATGACAAGGCAAAGCGAGGAAGTCCGAGAGGATGAAGATCAATTGAAGAAGGAATCAAAAGAAGAAGGAGGAAAAGAATTAAGGAACGAAGAAGAAAAGAAGCTAGACAAGGAAAGCTGGAGTTGCTGGGTGTCGCCAGGAACAACGCCGGACACCCAGACAGCAGGCACAAGGAAGACAAGGGACTCCAGACATCACAAGAGCACGCTACCCAGCGGGAGCCAACGGAATCCCAGGGTTTCACACCATCTTTAAGAGACTTGGACATTAAGGCTCCAAATTCAATCTTTTTCAATCTTACTATCTTAGTCTATCTATATCTAGCCAAACTAGGGTTTGTTTTGGCCAGTTGTGAGGCCTATTTAAGTCGATTTTTAGCTCAGTTTTATTCACCGCTTAGAAACGGTTTGTTCTACCATTCTAATTTTGTTTCATATTTCATTAAGGTAAGCCATGTTTGGCTAACTCTTCTTTGTTTTACTCGTGATTCAAGACATGTTATGAAGTATCGTGAGGTCTGATTTCTAGTAAGTTTTACCTGGATTATTTTGTCTCTTTTGTTCTTTATATTATCTTGTTGCTTTTCTCTTGATTGATCGAAGCTACTCCATCATTATCTATATAATATATGGCATGCCTTTGCGATGTGTAAGGAGAAGACATTGTGCTTAAACCTACTTCGGTGGAAGCGAGGGCTAGATTGATGACCCAGGTGATAAGTCGACGAAACCGGAGTAAGACGATATCGATGTCATTGTCTCTTGGATACCTATGTTGCTTGCCCTATGCTAGAGTGCAAGGGACCCACTAGTGCTTGAACTTACTTCGGTGGAGCGATGTTCTCACCCAGCAGTCCTAATGCTTCTGGGAGAGAATGAGTCATGGATTGGTTAGTAAATAAGTTAAAAATAAAATGAAAAAAAGATTGGTTTATAGAGATAAAGAAAATAAATAAATAATAAAAGGAAAAAATATTAGGACTGGTAGAAAGAAGATGATGAAAGAGATGTTAATACGTGGGGAGAAATTATTCTTCTTTAATACTACCTCCGATCCAAAATACATCTCGTTTGACTTTTCAACACGTATTTTAAGGAGGTAAAAACTATATAATATATTAACTTTTTTATTATTATTTTTTTTACAATTTAAAAAAGTTGATATTTTATACAGTTTTTAGCTTCTTAAATACGTGTAAAAAAGTCAAACAACATGTATTTTGGATCAGAGGGAGTAATAGATAAAAAAAACATATGGATTTGAGAGAGGGATCACTCAATTTTTTTTAAGGAGATTAATTAGTTAATTGACATTTTTAAAGAAAATATTGGAGCAATTTATCTAAAAAAAATCCTAAAAGATATACTTTAGTATAATTTTTTTTAGATTTTACACGTTTTTTAAGAATCTAAAAAATATAGTAAAACAATAACTTTTTTGAATCAAAATAAAAAATTAGTATTAAATTATTTAAAAATTTTGATTAAAAAAAAGTTAATATTTTATTATATCTTTTAGATTTAAAAAAATGTGTAAAATCTAAAATGAATTATTGATAAGCGGAGGTAGTAGTTGTATCAAGATTCAACAATTACGGAGTATATGCGAATAAGGCCAAGTCAGAATTGAAGTAATTTTATTTTCTTTGTTCATCAGTTGAAAATGAAAATGAAAATGAAAGTCAGAAAATGTAAATACAACAGTATGAATCTACAATTTGTCGATTGTGAGTTTGGAAATGGAAACCACAAACTTGTCGTTTAACTGAAGAAAAGGACATTTATTATTTATCTGGCCAAATTTGGCGGTGGCAGCAGATGCGGTTGTTCAGGAGGTGATGACTCAGACGAGCCTACTTTTTCAAGCCCACGTGGTCGCACGGTCAACAGGCGACCCATTTGACCATCTGTGGCTGCCCTGCCCCCGCTACCGTAAATTGCATAAACTCCCCCATTAATTTACTCCAACTTACCAAAAACCACCCATTACCTGGTTTCCAATCAACCCCTAACCTTGTTCCATCGATATTATTATTCGGTTAAATACTTGTTGGGATACTATGTTGATTATGGGATCAAATAAACACCACAATCCACAATATAAGAAAGGGTAAATCAAATCTTATAATTAAAAATATGAAAAATTACAGAAAACCACCCTTTAAATATGGGTATTTTCACTTAACCACCTCTTAAATTCAAAATTACAGAAAATCACCCTTTAAATGATATATGTTTACAACTCACCACCCATTCAACTATTTTCTTTAATTTATCATTAAATATATTATATTTAAATATTTTTAAACTCAAATTTGATTGTAAATATATTCATATTTTGAATTTAAGGGCTCGATCATATTTTATGGATTATTTTATTTATTTTAAAATAATAATAATAAATATAGCCTAGAATTATTATCTTAATTTACAGTTGAAAATGTTTATAAAATTTTATGGAAATTACTCTTATTTATTTATATTTTAAATAAGATTAATATACATAATGTTTTAAAAATTTATAAACATTTTCAAACATAAATTAAGATAATAATTCTAGGCTTTATTAATTATTATTTTTAAAAATAAATACAATGATCCCTAAAATATAATTGGGCCCTTAAATTCAAATTTTGAATATATTTACAATCAGATTTGAGTTTAAAATATTAAAATATAATATATTTAATGATAAAGTAACGAAAATAGTTGAATGGGTGGTGAGTTGTAAACAAATACCATTTAAAGGGTGGTTTTCTGTAATTTTAAATTTAAGAGGTAGTTAGGTAAAAACACCCATATTTAATTGGTGGTTTTCTGTAATTGTCCCTTAAAAATAAAAATAAACCAAATACGAATATTTTTTCAGGACCAACAGAGGTTTCTTGGAATCCAACAATACTAAATTACTACGAGCATCCGCATTAGTTTGGGTTCCTTGGGTTTCTTAACCTCTTTTATCACACTCTCTCTCCTTAAAAAACCCAATTTAATTTTTTACCCACATCCATAAAACCCTCATTTGTTATTTATACACTTATAAATAATAGCATGTGGTCCCAACTTCTCTTTTATCCCACCAATTCCCACCCACTCTCTCTCTCCCCTTCTCTCTATCTCTCTCTTCAATTTGGGTTTCTTGGGTTTTTAGCATAGTTGCTTCCAAAGCAACTCAAAATTGGGTTTTTAACCATTCTCTAATATTATAATATTTTTTGGCTCTAAAAACCCACTAAAAACTACCAATGTGGGTGCTCTAAGGGTAATACGGTAATTTTAGTCACTTGTTAATGGAAATTATGGAACCCTAATTAACCGGATGAAATGGTGGTTGCCTGGTTGGTTATTTATTTAAGGTACAAATATTCAACTATAGATGGTTTATTGTAATTTGTATAGAGTGAATGGGTTGTTTTTTTTTAATAATGTAAGAATTCGGTTGGTAAATCTAATCGATAGCATCCTGACGCATGCGATCTAGAAGATCTGAATTTGATACCAGGGCACACCCACTAACAAAGTGGCTAAGGTGTGCAACTTTATCAGCCACTTTGTTACCCTCGCGGGTCACATGGGAGAATTTGACTTCCTGAAAGGATTGCAAAATCCTTTTAATGTCCCCCAGTAGTAGTTCGATTTCCCATGGACATGATTCGTGTAGTTTAAAGTGGTTTATAATGATTTGCGAGTCTCCTTCAATGACTATTTTCCTTGTTCTAATATTTTCTGCATAAGTGATGCCTTCTCGAAGGGAAATCATTTCCGCCATTAGTGGGGATTGGTTTCCCAAGTTTCTAGAGCCGATGTTAATTATGTTACCTTCCCAATCCCTAATGATGTAGCCAACGCTGACATTCTCATCATGGAATATAGCTCCTTCAAAATTAAGTTTCAAGAATCCTCGTTCTGATTTTCACCATTTGATATTTTCCTAATAATTTTTCGGTGAGGAACCGATCTTTTTCCCTTATTATCATTGTTGAGGTCAAAAACTCCGGACGAAGCCTTCTTTCAGTTGTCTCTGATATTGTGGATGAAACTTTCTAATTCCCATGCCGAAGGGATATTTTGATTTCTGAATGAGATTTGATTCCTATAGAAACATGTTGTCCGCCATTTGAACGTCATTTCTTCTTTTTCGATCTTGTTAAGAGATTGACCGAGTTTTTCCATAATGATTTTGGCGTTCCTTGTTGAAACCGAAACGTTGTTTACTACATCGTGAACTTTTTTATTTTCTAGCATGGAATTCTTAACAAAGGTACATTCTACAAAAAGATGGGCTTCATCTTCAGAATGGGCATCGCAAAACGTGCAATATTTCGGAATGGGGTACCCCTACTCGCTAACCGCTCCATCGTGGGCAGTCCATTCTGAGAAATTTTTCACAAGAAATTTTTAATTTTTGGCAATGTGTCAACCTTCCAAATCAAAATATTGGGGTCGTCCAAATATTAATCATGGTTTGATACCAATTTCATTGCACTTGATGTTGTGAACCAGCCTTGTTTATCCGACCACCATTAGAGCCTATCCGGAGTAGGATTGACTGGAAGCGGTATGTCTGTAATTTTTTTAACCATGTTTTCGTCCAGAAGGGTACTTAATTTCTCTTTCAACCATTTGCATGCAATTATGAATTCACTCACTTTTGTACTCTTATTAATTTGTTGAGACCTATCAATCTCAAGGAGTAGTGTCGATTTGCTGATCCAATTATCCATCCAGAAATTGACTGATTCACCATTTCCTATTAACCAAATGAGTCCTTCTTTGAATTTATTGATTAATAAGGATGCTTTTCTCCATTTCCATGATATCGTTTTTGTGCATCGGTAGTTTAGAATGTCACTTCTTTTAAATATTTGTGTTTAATGATTTTGATCCATCTCGAGATCTTCCATAATTTTTTTAACCATGTTCAACAAGAGTTTTCCATAACAATATCATTTGTAGTGCCTCATTCATATGTTGAGATTTCCTTATTCCCACTCAACCTTTCTTTTTTGCTCTACAGATCCTGTCCCAACTTACGAGTGGTTTGTATTGTAAGTCCTTGTTTCAAAAAGAATGTTCTATTTAGTTAATCTAATTCCTTGTGAATGTTCGCAGGCACCATAAAGCTTTGCATGGTATATAACGGCTTTTTTTACATATTTTTTTTATATTAGGCAAATAGTATAATGATATTGACAAGACAATGATTCTCCCGCAGGATGATGGTCCAGATCTCCCTGTTAAAAGGAAGTGTATTCATATTACAAATACAACTAGCCTTAGCTATGAAATCGGCACTTTGATTTGTTTCTCTATAGCAGTGTCTGACTTGAAAGCTCGTGAAGTAACTTCTCAGCATCATTATCTCTTCAATCGTTTTGAGGATTTCCCATGGTACTTTCTCAATATCTCCAATAGCATTGATAATAGAGAGGTTATCCCATTCGATGATGATGTGCTTAATACCTTGGCCTAGCACTACCTTTAAGCCAATACATAAAGTCTTAGGTTCCGTTTCTAGTACTAATCCATACTCGATCGTAAGTTGGAAAATATCAATAACCTAACCATTGCAGTCCGTAATAACACCTTTGATACCACAAGCACCAGAGATTTTGACTGAGCCATCTACGTACCTTTAGTTTGCAGATGTCTCTGGGTGGATGTTTTCACTTATGAGGTCGTTGTTTTACTTGTTTAGGTTTGGGCTCTTTGTTTTATACTTGCATCAATATATCTTGGTCCATGATTATTTGTTTAATAATTTGCGTAATTGGTTTTATTCTGGCTTGTTTAAAAATGATACTATTTCTTATTTCCCAAATAGTGTGTCATATGAAGCATAAATCTATAAAGTGCCGGTTTTCTTTATCCATCTCAAGATCTTCCATAATATTTTGTGATTGTGTTGGTATCGGAGTATACTTGTTCGTCATTAGTTCATATGGTCATAAAATCGTCCTCGTTATTTGTCACTTGAAAAATAAGTGGTGGGAGTCCTCCTCCATCATATTAAAAATACAACATTGGGAGGGTACCCTGTTTACATATTTGTTAAGTCTTGCTTTGTAGGCCATCAATAGCAATCTTCCATATAAAATTCTTTGTTCTTGGTAGACTTCCAATATTCTAAATCCAAGAGTACGTAGTTGTAATTTTGGAGTGGGATATGATTTATTAGTTTCTGTGTGGATTTGGTCGTGAAGGGGCCATTTGTGTTTGGTTTCCATATTAATTCATAAAAAATATTCCACTCCGGCATTCTTATGCTTGAGATCCGTTGAACGATATCGATCGGCAATAATTATTGCAGTATGCTAGTATTCCATTGCTTTTGGTCATTTAAGAGATCAGAGACGCGTAGGTTGGGTTCATGGTTTTTTTTGAAAATCATTCAGAGAAATGTCAAATCAGGGATCTTTCCAAATGTTTATAGATTTGTTGTCTCCAATGACCCAGTGCAGGCCTTGTTGGAATCAGTCTCGAAGATTTAGAAGTCTTCCAAATTTCCATGAGGTGTTATGTCGTGATCTTTCTAATATTGTTTCGTTTTGTAAGTATTTTTCTATAATACTTTTCCCTCACGTGTTGTCCGGGTTTGTGTGTATTTTCCAAAGCAATTTCATCCGAAAACTAATATTCATGTCTTCAGCCTTTCTAAAGCCCAGACCTCCCAGATTTTTTTTTGTGTACAAAGTTTTTCCCAGATTATAGGTGGGTTATATCGTTCACTGTTGAGTTTATTCCAAAAGAAGTTTTTGTTTGTGGTCGATTTTTTGGAGAATTCCTTTCAAAAGCATAAAAGATTGCATTAGGTAATTTATCTTAGAGCTTAAATTAGCATTTATTAACACCGATCTACCTGCTTGGGATAGTGAGAAAGCTTTCCATTGTGTTAGCTTTTTTTCAGGTTATTTATAGCATCTTCAAATATATTATTTGTTACTATGCTATTTATAATGATTGGTATTCCAAGATATTTTTCCATTCCAATATCTCTTAACAGGTTGTTTATTCGAATTTCCGGCATAATTAATTAAACTAATGATAAATTATGTGTAATAGATGATTTATATATTTCCCGTATTATCTTTAGCTTTATCATTTTTCAAAAGAGTTTGGTAAGCAAAAGGTAAATACTATTTATGATCACTGGTAAGTTCCATTTATAAATCATAAGGGCTATAAGAAAGACACTAAAACGACTATTGACAAGATAAGTATGATCCTTTTACACTTGAAAAAATATTTACACTACGAATCAACTCTTCAAGAAAACCCTAATCAAACTCAATACAAATCTTATAACTCTAATTGAATTGATGAACTGGGTAAAAAATTCAATTAATCTTCAATATTAACCTAATTAATGTTCAATCGAGGAATTACTTCATCAAAACAACCCTCCTAATTAGCTCTGCTGAAATCTCCATCAACGGATTGTGCACAAATCTTTATCACCGGTGATCGATGTCTCCCTTGCCCACTATGGTACCTCCGAGGTTACCCGCATCTTCATCCTTGGATTTCTCTCCCTCAACCCCTCTAAGCTCGACAAGGCCTCTCCCTTGGCCACCGTGCGGAACGACCTAAGCCTCTCTAAATTTGGCGGTGGCGGAAGCGGAGGAGATGATGGCGAAATCATATCCAGTGGCAGGATGAGGATTACCTTGATTTCCTTGTTCCATTTCTTATTGGAGTTGTTTGGAGTTGGATTTGTGAGTTGATGAAACTGAGATACAATCATATTTTTGTGGAATTTGTTGTGTTTATATCCTTTTTGTTGGCATTTTTGCAATTGTTTCTTTCAAAGTTTAAAGCGTGCTTGGGATTTTGAAAGTAGTTGAAGAATAGGTTAGTCGGAAACTGTTTTCTGGAGTTGATTTTGGAATCTTCTTATGAGCACTGTTTGAATATATGCAACAATCCAACTCGCATTGAGTTTCACAGCTATACATTAACTTGTGAAGGAGAAGGTGAACATGATCGGTTCTTGAATTGATTTGCGTATTGCACTTTTTCTCTAAGGAGAATTGAATTAGGCACATGTTGTTTTCAACACGATGGGAGGCTGAGAAGGTGAGATAGGTTAATTGGTCATGAAATGAAAAAGGACTAGTTACCAATTTTACGAATTTTATCTTGTCAAGGTCTTGTCTATAGCCCCACTCTTTATAAATTTAGGCAAAATTGCAAAAATCCACCTTTTAAATAGGGTATTTTACGGCAAACCACTCCTTAAAACTAAAATTGGAGGAAACCACCCATTAAAACCATTTTCTTTGCAAAGTCACACCCATCATCAATTTCTGTTAATTGAATGTTAAAGTGCGTGAAAAGTCAATTATATCCCTTGTATTTATTATTTTATTTCATTCAATTGGTATTAGTTGATATTTAACTTTTTGAGTTATTTTTCAAAAGTAAAAAACTCTATAAAATATCAAAAAATATTATGTTTACAAAATAATTTCATACTTACAAAAAACTCTATAAAAATTGATGTGTAATTTATGTTTTATACATTTGAAAAAATGTGTATTACTAAAGGGCTACTTGAAGAAAAAAAATTAAAACAATATTTCATATAGTTTTATTATTCTAAAAATGTGTGGAATAGTGAACATATTTTTAGAATAATAAAAACCATATAAAATATCATTTTTTTAAAAAAATTATTTTCTTCAAGTAGCCCTTTAGTAATATACAATTTTTAAAATTTATAAAACATCAATTATATCTACTTTTTATAGAGTGTTTTTACTAATAAGTATGAAATTATATATAAAAAATGATATTTTATAGATTTTTTTACTTTTGAAAAACATGTTAAAAAGGTACAAATTAATTAATACGGTTGGATGAAGTTTAAAATAATAATAAAAACAAGGGATATAATTGACTATTCACGCACTTTAATATTCAATAAATGGAAATTGGTGATTGGTGTGACTTTGCAAAGAAAATAGTTTTAACATGTGGTTTTATGCAATTTTAGCTTTAAAGGATGATTTTTTTTTTTTGCAAAATACAAGAGTAGTTTTATGCAATTTTGCCTATGAAATCTTAAGTTAAAGAGACTTCAAGATTTCATAACTCAAAACTACGGAGACAAAAAAGAATTGATTAATTTTCCTTGTCCCACATTTGCAAAAGTGCCAATTGATTTGGGCCTTTTTCAAAGTTTGAAAATTTGTCAATTAATTGTCATCACCAACCACCAAATCCAGCCACAACAGGGTTCAAACTTCTAACTATTTTTCCTTTCAATTTCAATTTGCGGCCAAATCGAAAGGCCTCACTTTCGTCACATTTTACTATGGAGTCTATTTAATTACGGGGTTACTATTCGTATCATATGGTTAGAGTTTTCTTCAAATACATATTCATTCACTAATATTCGGTGTCTAGGGTTGTTATTCAAGTCGAATAGCTCAAGTTCAGTTTGAAAAAAGTTCGGTTCGAGCTCATTCGAATTTAAAAACAAGCCGAGTTCGAGCTTGTAGTCGAGCTCGAACTTGCTCGTTTTTCTCGTTTTAATGTGCAATTGCATTTTTACCCTTACATTTAATTTACTCTAGGTTTTATTTTGTTTCCGGCCGTCCCGAGTCCATTACTCAACTCTGAGCTCTCTCTCTCCCCCCTTGCCCGCCCTACTCTCTCTCAAATCTCTCTCGCAGACTACAATCCATTATCGTTGAGCTCTCTCATATCTCGCTCGAGCTCTCTCACTTTGCTCTAATCTCTCGATCTGCTCTGGCCCCAGTCCATTGTCATGCTCATTGTCACAGCCTCGTCCAAACTCCATTCCATTTTCGTTTCCTCTCATATTTGACCCTCGTCCTTTGGCGGTGTCAGATCTGCTCTCGCTCTCGCTCATCGCCGCCTCTCATATCCGACCCTTATTCTGTTGGTGCTGTCAGATTTGCTCCCGCTCTCGCTCATCGCCTCTCGACTCTCTTTTAGATCTGCTCTCGCTCTCGCTCATCACTGCCTCTCAGATCTAGCCCTCGTCCTGTTGGTGCTATCAGATCTACTCTTGCTTTGCTCAGGGTTCTCGACTTGATCTCTCTCCATTTTCAAGTATTGTTACAACTTACAACTCCATTGTTGATTTGTTACAACTTACAAATCCATTCAACAGAAAATTAGTGAATTGTTTTAATGCTTTATAGTAGAATGGTGCTGATCACTTTGTGAATTTGTGAAAACTTGTAAATATTTACCAGAAAATCAATTTGGTCGACTTTGTGAAAATTTGGAAAATTCGTGAAACATGTAACTAAGCAAACGAACTCACGAGCACGAGCTTGAGCTCGGCTCGAGTATAAGCGAACTCACGTGTTCGAGCTCAAGCATCGTTCCCAACTCGTAAGCTAAGCTTGAACACCTGTTTGGACTCATTTCAATATGGAGCTCCATTGCTCGTACATAAGCTCTATCGGTGTCAATAAGTTTTTTGGCATTAAAGAAAAAGCCGACATGGAAAACCGGTGTCCATAGTCATTTTGTTGACATTCTATATTGACAAGCTTTTTCAAGTTAAAAAAAGTTTTCTAACACCAAAAACCAATGAATCGACATTACATTTGACTAATTTGCGCCTTCCGTATGCAAAACCAGTTAATTACACATATTTGATTCGATAATAATATTAAAAAACTCCGTATTAATTTATAAAGTAAATTAATGACAAATAGCCATATATTTAATGTAATCATCAACAAATGACTTAATTGAATTCAAGCCTTTTGTTTTGATGTCTATTGTAAAATGTCTCTAGTTTTTCAGCCACCGCAAATTTAATCAAACCTAAAAATTGACCCAATTACCGACTTAATCCAAATAAATGTTTTCTATTTCCATCTCATAATTTAGATTCTTTGAATTTTTAATATGTTTTTTAATCAGTTAATTTTTTTATATAAAATGTCCATTTTTATTATATTTTTATATTTTTATATTTATTAGTAATAAAAATAAATTAAATAAAATATTATTAAAAGAAATTATATTTTGTAGTGTTTTTAGTACATCAAAAAGTATAAAAAAAAGTTAAAATGACTTAAATTATGAGAATGGTGGGGTGTGTTTTTATATTTATTAATACAATTAATTAATCAGTTGTCTAACTTATGTCCTCTAGTGTATCAATTTTAAACATATTTTTTAAAACTTAGTTATTCAATTAGCATTTTAAAAAATCTTTTTATAGGGGCTTTTCCTTTTCAATTTAGGAAAATATTTTATAATAACTTAAGACAGATAAGATGCGTGGCGTAATTGGAACTATGCTAGAAAATAAAGACCAATAGAGTAGAAAGACATTTGAATCTAATAAGTATTTCAAAGAAGTGATACAATCCCGGGAACGTCAAATTGGCCAACAACGAGGCAACTGATCGATTTATTCAAGGATTTGAAGTGATGAAGATTAATGATCCATGATTGTATTATATTTTTATGTTTAGTTAATTTTAGCCTATCCTATTATTTAATAAGTTTGAATATTTAATAAGTTTTAGTTTTTATATTATATTATTTGAGTTTTTATTGAACAATATTATATTATTGATGGACTTTAGGAATTTTTTAGAAAAGCCCATTAGGGTTTTTAAGCCATTAGGTTTTATGTATCGCTATTTAAATATTTTTATGATGAATGAAAGAGACGCTCAATGATTATTTTCCCCAAACCAAGTTTCTTGAGAAACCCTAATGGACGTGAGAAGCGTTCATCTTCTTCGTGAAATTCGAAGAACTAAGGACCGTGAGAAGCGGCGCTAAGGATTTGTTCTTGTCCTGAGATTTGACAAGGATCGATACTCGTGGTTCCAAAGGCGTTCGTGAGATTCGGGCACTTGCAGGAACGAATTCGACTACCTATCGAAGCGATCGGGCACCCTTAGGCGTGAGATTCGCCATCAAGTGGTATCAAAGCAAGTTGAGAATTCATTAGTCTAAAGGAGGATTCGTGAGATTCGAGTTCTTTGGCAAATCCAATTCGACTACCTATTCGTCGGCGATCGAATACCACTTAGGCATGAGATTTTCCATCAACTGGTATCACGAGTCAGTACTTCGATCAGGTAATCGTCTATATCCGATTTAATTGTTGAATTTGTGTCAATTTCATCAATTGAATCATCAAAAACACAAAAAATCCCCAAAAACATTCCCCAAAATCATTCCGCAAACCTAAACCCTAACCCTATCCGATTTGCCTCTCCACCACCACCTCCGACCACCACCACCACCAACCCTCGACAGCCACCTTTTGACCACCACCGACCCTCCCAGCCAGCCGCAAATCTCTGGCATTGAACAGCACAGCGAACAACGCAGCGACAGCGAAAAGCGCAGCCGCGCACTGCATGCCTGCGTGCCCTGGTGCACGCCCGCGCGCTTAAAGTGCACACCTGCTCTCCGCAGCGCCCATCTCTCCGTGCCCTCGTGCGCTCGACCGCTTCTGTTGCCTGACTTTGCTTCCCTTCGGGTACTGCTTTTGGTATACTAATTCCATATCACAGGCTATCTGAAAGCATCTGATTGATGATTTGTGTCGTATTGTTGACAAACTTGAGTGGCAAGTGCACCGGCTACTCTATCGCCAACACAACTCTTGTTTCAATGACTCCGTCATCGAGGCACCATTGATAGATTATGAGGCACTTACTCCCGTATATGATGTATATGCTGATGATGTTGAGTATGATGTTCCTTTTGATGTTGTTTCGGAGGATCAAGGGGTTATTGATGAGCTTTTTGAGGAATTTGTTGAGGATGTTCTCATGGTTGCGCTACACATGAGTTTCATTCCTATTATAGAACACTTTTAGGTAATGACTACAAGCTTTGCTCATGATAGTCCTCATTGTTCTCCGTCGGCATTCCCATTTATACACAAGTCGAGGACGACTCGAATTCAAGAAAGGGAGAATGATACAATCCCGGAAACATCAAATTGGCCAACAACGAGGCAATTGAGATTTATTTAAGGATTTGAAGTGATGAAGATTAATGATCCATGATTGTATTATATTTTTATGTTTAGTTAATTTTAGCCTATCCTATTATTTAATAAGTTTGAATATTTAATAAGTATTAGTTTTTATATTAATTGTATTTTTTGAGTTTTTATTGAACAATATTATATTATTGATGAGCTTTAGGAATTTGTTAGAAAAGCCCATTAGGGTTTTTAAGCCATTAGGTTTTATGTGTCGCTATTTAAATATTTTTATGATGAATGAAAGAGATGCTCAATGATTATTTTTCCCCAACCAAGTTTCTTGAGAAACCCTAACGGACGTGAGAAGCGTTCATCTTCTTCGTGAAATTCGAAGAACTAAGGACCGTAAGAAGCGACGTTGAGGATTTGTTCTTGTCGTGAGATTCGACAAGCATCGATACCCGTGGTTCCAAAGGCGTTCGTGAGATTTGGGTGCTTGCGGGATCGAATTCGACTACCTATCGAAGCGATCGGGCACCCTTAAGCGTGAGATTCGCCATCAAGCTAGATGTGTTGTTGAAAACAAAGCAGCTGACAATACATATATGTCATGGATGATGGATATTACTATGGAGATGATGTTGAGATTGTTGTTGAAGATCATGTAGTTGCGATAAATGAATATAAATAAAATGATTTTGCTAAAATGATAAGAAAGGTTGAAAAAGACAACCAAGGAGGTAGGTTTACAATAACAGATGAAGGGGAGAATGATTTTGCTTATGATGCTTCAAATAGAAATAGACAAATTAAAATCAACTAAGCTAGAGTGAAAGTTATACTTCAATGAAAAGGCAAAGGAATAAAATAAAAGAATACATTGCTAATAATTCTTACAGTATTGACATGAACAATTTTGGAAGTAATAAGTTAGCAGTTGACAAAATAATGTATATCGACAAGACTTTTGAATATAAGTAAGTAGTTAAGGATGCTCTATATATCATCTTAATTACTGATATATTTGGTTTTGAGATTAAAAAATTAATCTACTCCTTGGTATTTTAGAGTTAAATGTAAATATGACAATTGTGAATGGAGGTTGCATACAAAAAAAAGTGTATTTTGATTGTTTTGAGGTAATATTTTACCATGATACACACACATGTAACTAAGAGATTAGATCTAGACATTGCAGAAAAACTTGTTAGGCTATTGTTGCTAGGTTCATAAAATCAAGGTATGTCATAAACATATTTTACAGATGCTTGATAAGTATGTCGAAATCGACTAAAGCTTTTAATGTGCTAACAATGCATACAATCCACAATAAATTATCGAAAAAATATAGTATGATCATAAGATTCTCATCACTTACTGGACCCTGGAAAGCATCACAATTGACACAGTTGAAAGAACAAAGAAACATTGGAGTCAAATTTTGTTGTCTTACCATCTTTTTGCCACATGATTGCGGAGAAGAATCTAGGGATAATTGCGTTGTTTGAAGTTGACATCTTTAAATATCTATTTCTATCATTCGAGCAATGCACACGACTATTCCATATTTTGAAGAAGGTACATATAAAGTAAATAAATACATATATAATACTATTATATATATATAACTAATGTCAACATTATATATTCATATATTTTTACAGTTGTCAGCACTTTAAATATGTCTCCCTTATCACGTTGTATAAGTTATAGTTATTGATGAGACATTTCTTACTAGAACATAAAGAGGGACATTCCTATGAGCAGTTGCAGAAGATGTGGACACAAATATATATCCATTTGCATTTGGAATTATTGATTGCATGAATAACAAGTTTTTTTTAGCAATAAATATTTCTCTACCAATAAAGAACATCAAATATTTACCACCGTAAGAAGAAAAAGAAGTGGATGACCATATACAAAAAAAAAAAGAAAAATCTAATTGAAAAATTCAAGAGAAAAAGAAAGTAAAACACACAATGGCTAAGAAGAGAGCAAGACTCAAGAGCACCATCAACTGATAAACCATTACTAACAGTTAAAAAAAATGATGAGAACACAATGGCTAAAAAAGAGAGCATCTACTCAAAAATGAAAACTACATACATTTTTTTTTATTATTGAATCTTAAATACATTTTAATGTTCGCTGAATATTACTTATTTTGTACTGCATTGTAAACCAAAAAATATGTAGCATATACCTCTTATATGATATATTTTCAGCAAGCTTTGTGTGTATTCATCTATCAGCATTTAAAAATCATATATACATATATATATATATATATATATATATATATATATATATATATATATATATATTACTAGATATTTTTGCAGCTATTTAAAAATATATAATAGTTTAGAATATTACTATGTATATACATAACATCACATATTCACAAAGATGGGCAATAAGTCTAACCAACATACAATGGTTTGTTAACGCAACCTAAACATACTTAAGCAAAACCAAAAATACAAACGTACAACCCCAAACAAAAGTCTCTCAAGTTTTACATTAGCCCTTAAACTGAAAAATTCAAAAAGTCAAATTAGAGGCAATGTTTGTTAAGGAAGATGACGAGGGCATTGGATGGTGACAACGATGGGGAAAATGGCTAGGAGATTGGGGTGGCATGGGCGTGGTTTCGTGAGAGGCCAAGGAAGATGAGAGATGGAGATGAAGGAGACAGGAGACGATGATGATAGTTGGTCCTTATTAAACATGAGACAGGCGATGGAGATTAATGGGAGATGAAGGAGACAATGACCTAATGGTCGGTGCGATTCCGATATTGTGAGAGGATAAGAGTGGAGGAGGACAAAATCCTTTTTTTTCCCCTCGAAAACCTAATGGGCGGCGGCGGTTATTAAAAAGAATCATTGTATTACAACGTTTTTTTTTCAAAATGTCTGAACAAATAAAAGAAAAAAATGTTTGTTGTAGACATTATCGTTATGTCTTTTGCATACACTTACCCATTACATACCATGTGTTTATGTCACTTGTGGACATATAGTGCACAACGGACATTTTTTAGGCTATTTGGAATTTTTCCATTGCGCTAGGCAGAAAATTCGGGCATATGCTAATCTAATTATTCTAATTGGGCTGCTTAGCAGACCAATGGGCCATAGTGGTAGTCCATAAGCACAAACTTGGCCCAGTCACTTAAAGCCGAAACCCTAGTTAGTGAGTGCAGCCCGCGCCGCGTAGACCCTTAGCTTGCACCCGCCAAAAAAAGGGCGCCAAATCCGACGTGGCAGATCTGCCGCGAAGGCCTTCGCGCCAAACCCTCAGCGGTATATAACACCTGTACTTCTGCGTCTTCCTTTTTTCCGTACTCTGCGAAAAGCTCAGTCTCCTGTAATCGCTGGAGATGGAGTCGTTCGAATCTAAGCCATCGATTCCGTTCAGATCGAAGAAGCCCTCACTCCAAGCGACGCCGAAAAAGCCGGTGAAGTTGTCGCCGGAGGATCTGCCGGCGATGCTAGAGACGCCGGAGAAGTCCAGCCACCCTCAGCGGGCACGGAATCAGCACATGGCGCTGTCAATCAAGGATGTGAGGCGGACAGCTCAGATGCTCCGTAAGAAGGATCTGGATCGGGCCGATCCAGGTTTGGATCCACTTGGAAGTCTTCCATCGGGCTCGGATCTGCAAATGCAGTCTCCGGAAAAGGTCCTGATGGGTGCTGCGAAGAGTTCGGATAGATCTGTGAAGTTGCCGGAGAAGTAAGCTGCTTTTCTCTTGCATCCTAGGGTTTTGATTTTGTTCAATTTCATTTTGATGATTCTCTCGCTCTCAAATTGAATTTGACAACGGTGGATTCGTGCTTCCATTATAAGTCTGTTTTCCTGTGATTTTTCCCTGCATCCACAAAAGCGATGTCTGAATGCGAAACAAATCCAATTCGTAAATCATCTGTGAACTTGACTATCCCTCTTGTGAATTTGAATTTTGATAGGTATCTGATGCTGTGTAAGTTCTTCAGTGTTATCTCGAGCGTGATTCCATTATTAAGGATGCGGAAAAAGGCATCCACATTTACAAACCTTTGCCCCAAAATCCAGTCCCTTACGGATAGGTAAGAGCTCCTTCCTAATTTACTTTTTGTTCATTTCTTGCTAATACATTTAGTCATAGTTTGCTGAAGCCTCTTCCTAATTTGAGATTCATGTCAACTTTAGGAGGTTCACCATTAACCACTTGGCCCAGCTGAAGTATATCATGCCAGAGGTCATTCATGTGAAGAAAATTCGCCTGCTAGATGAACGCACTGATTGTATGAAAGAGGAGCTCCTTATAACATTGGATATGGAAGCTGTGACAGCTAGCAAGAATGTGAATGATCTTGGAGATATGTTTCGAGCTCGCATTGGAGATTACTGTGAAGCACATAGTGAGGTATATAATATAGCTTTTGTACATTGGGATTAAATCCAACTGTTTGTTTATATCTTAATAGCTATCGCCCCAAACACGAGGTTGGTGTATTTGGATTTCAAGCTTATAGCATCTTTTGCCTGAATTCAGCAAGATGATATCCCAGAGGTAGAGCTGCCAACAATGTTCTGTCCACCAAAGCAAAGTGAAACTAGCATTGACAAGAGCTCCTGTGTTTTAGCTGCAACGCATGTTCCTCAATTTTTTCAAAGGAGCTTCTCCCGCAAAACTTCTAGTGATAAGTCAGAAACTCAAGCTATTCAGGGGACCCCTGCTAGATTAAGGAAATCTCTTGTATCTGAATCTTCTCCCTTGTTGAATGTGCTTGCAACTCCAATCAAGGACAGTTCTGCGGAGACCAATTCTTTGGGTATGAAAAAAGATGGTTTTGAAGAGTCAGTTGGTGTTCAGGGCACACCTGCCAAAGAAGCTTTCACCCCAATTCGTTTAATGGCCAACACCCCTGCAATCAAGCCTTCTAAACGATGTTACATGAGCCCCGATAATGATACATTTGATGTACCCACCAAGTTACTTCGTCGCCCTATCCCAACCCGGTCTTTGAACTTTGATCCTTTTGAGGACAATGCTATGAATGAGGAGCAAGCTGATGATGCTTCAGGCTCTGACGGTGAAGCTGCTGATTTGATCTCGAAGGATCTTTTGCAATCAGTAAGTAAACTTTCTGGTTTCAAGTTTCAAATCTCAGATAAATGCTCCTTTCTTGGTGTTTTGGCCCGTCATTGCATCACTAAGATTCTGCCTTCTTTGTAGGTGAGAGAAAATGAAAGGAAGATACTGGAGAATCAGGATCCAGCAATCTCACAAGCAAGGAAGCGGCACCAATTGGTGTCTGGTCTGCCCAAGCTTTTCGACATGATCCATCTTCTGTTTCAGTCGATCAATCGTGCAGTTCTGACTAAGGATGAACTCTTGTACAAAATAATCACGAGTCATTGTGACATCGTTGATAGAGGTGAAAACTCAATTCTGATCACTGCTGCTGAATTGCATCATCCATCTTCACTTGAGTCTTTTCTAGTTGCTTAATTCAGTTGCTTCTCTTCACAGGTGAAGTAGAAGAACAGCTTAAATTGCTTTTAGAGCTTGCCCCGGAATACATATCTGAACGATTGTGTTCAAGTGGAGACACTCTTGTGCGGTAAGCCCCATCTCTTAACTCATCTTTTACTTGCAAACAATATGATTTGTATCATCTGCAACTAAAAAACTCTATGTAAAAGAGGATTGATTGCATGATATTTTGTTCTTTCAGTCTCAACAGAACAATGGATGCTCAATCTGTTCGCGCAAAGCTGCTACAAGCATAACGAGGCATCAGGCATGGTGTGCGCATCTCCAGTCATGGTGGAAATTTGTAGATATCTGACTTTTGAGTCCTGACTTCATTTTGTATTTATTCCTCTATCCTAGAATGAATTATGCAGATCATAAATCTATCTTTTTGTGAAATAGAGTTTTTGCTTATTTTGGCGCTCTTGATTCATCTACACAAGAAAGAGATCATTATCATCAAGCCAACACTTCATAGTTCATACCATTCAGACAATGAATATCTCAAGAGTCATATGTTACATTCAATCAATCAATGAAAGATTAATGTGGAGAAAAAACCCTAAAGTTACACTTTTACACTCTCATCCCGAGGAAGTCCAGTCCTGGAACAAACATGGCACTGGAGAAAAAAAAAGAATTCACTGCTCCTCATCTCTTATAGCTCACAACGGCATTGCACTTGTCCCTACTTCCCTATTTACTACTACCAAACCAATTGAAGATTTTGAATTGCCTATCTATACTGTAGATGACCCAAGCTCAAATTTCATGTTGGGGTTGGAAAGCTATGCACTCTTCTATGTTTTTCCATAAGCTCCAGTTTATGTACAGCTTTGCTTAAATCAGAAAGGCAATATGAATTTACACGAAAAGGAAGAAACCTTGGAAGGTCGAAAATTGTGGTAATCTGTATCATGAAGCTGCTCAGTTTTCACACCAGAATTTTGTACGACACGGAGATTTGTTGGTCAGAAACTACTCGGATATTGGGAGTAGAAATCTGAATCCCGAGTGCTCACGGATGATAGGCGGAGGTTCAATGTCTGAGATGGTCATCTGCTGCTCAGTGGATTTTGCAAGGTCATCAACCGAAAATGGTATGCTGCATAGGAGGAATAGTGACAATGAATCAGAAATCGTTAAATTCGTGGAAGGGATAGGACCTTGATGAAAGATAAGTGCCAACTTCCATAATTTTTTTTTTGAACTTTCTGACCTTGAGTCGTCGTCAAGGAGAAATGAACTGCTGACAGCATTGTTCGAATCTTCTGTCATTAATACTTTCATGTGGGCTATGACCTGTGGTGCACGATATCACATTGCACAGCCAGAAGCAATGAGTTAGATTAAGCCCAAGTTTAAGTTCTGAGTTTTCATTTTTACTGGCATAAAAAGGTCAATGACCGAATTTCTGTGTTGTAAAGATGCAAGGAAAAGGTAAAATCAAATCATGTATCATAATATCATATTATAATTCTAGAACTTACATCTGGGCATAGGCTATGAGTTCCATACTTGTCATCCCAATACATTGTACTGATCCTGTAGAGCTGAAGTGTACTAAGAGCCTGTTGAAAGCAAAATGGGTAAGCTTTTAGCATGAAAGATGGAGCCAATTGATAGCATGAATGGATCTTCAAGCTCAAACTGATCGCTTACCGGACAAAGGTCATGGCTAACTTCATCAAGTGTCTTCTGTGGCTTTTGATGTATGACCTATATAACAAAGAAAAGGTTTGAATTTGATCAGTGTTTCACCTCTTTCTCCCACCAAGGAAATCAACATCTCTCGTTAGATACTTCAGATGACACTTACCAGGAAACCTATAGCCTGTTTAATATGCTTGAGTTCTTCCCATGCCGAACCTACATACTGAAAATATAACATTTGGGTAAGATGAAAAGGTAAAAATGAAAAATTGCTAAAATACACGAACCCAGGACTTCATGAGGATACCTCCTCAGTTGCACCATAGCACCAATTTTCAAGTTCAGCAAGTCCCGCCTTGACATATTCTGCGTTCGAAAAAGAGCAGCATTCTCTTCTCAACAGAAGGCTGAATCAGCAAGGGGATAAACAGACAAGATCATGTAAGTTTAAATAGCAGCAATAAGAAAGGACTGAGAAGACGATATTTTCGGGTCCAAACCTATTGAACAACTGTACATTAGCGAAACTGAATACTTGAGTGTAAACTTCGCGAATCAGAAATGAAGGGACCTGAAACAAAAAATATTTTCCAAGTGAGTCTACAGATTGCAGTTTAGATATATATATATATATATAAGTGGATATAAATTATATAATAGCATGACATAGACTCATAATAGAAGATATAGTAAGAAAATTATAACCTTTCATATTGACACAAAATAGCACTAGAGAGACCAAGTGAAAAGAAAATAAAATCACTATACAATCAAACGGTTAACACGTACATAGTTTGCTCTCATCACTTTGAGGTAATTGCTAAGGCTCTGTACAATTCCTGTCCACTGAGCAAACAGACTCTCATTGACAGAATCTTCACCGTTCACAATGGAGTTTGCCTTTGCTGTTCTTGGTGCCTGTTTCAAATGGATAAACACTGTCATAAATTAGAGAATAGAGCATATAAGGACAACTCTTCTGTTAATCTACTACCTGAATGCACAAGGCCAGGAATGGAGAGATTTCTTTTTTCAGGTTATCACGGATCATTCCATAAATCTTTTCTACATATGCAGTCAGTTGCTGCTTGAAAAGCAATGCGGGATATTTTGCGTCTATTGGACTCAAAATATCATCAACCCCACCAACCGTATTACGTAATTCACCATCGGCAGCAGCAAGATCAACATTTTGTGGAACACCACGGAAACTCTTCAAGGAAGAAACAAGGTAAATCATGTCAGCCAGAAATAAATAATGAGTTATCATTTGAGAATTAACAATAAATATTTTAAGAACCTGTGTCATCCTTCCAAACAAACTTGTTGATGGTGGTCGACGCCTTTGTGTAGGTCCAGTAGCACCGCTTGCTTTCAATGTGCGTTGCAACAGCAGCAACAGTGAAGATGTGTTCGTAAGCCAATAAGCCAGATTCTCATTATTGTCCTGAGCCTTAACTCACACATAGTATTTTGCAAGTTCAGAAAAGCTGATCATAGGAAGTAGGAAATGATTGACACCAGTCGAGGGGACAGTTCTAACCTGTATTGCACGGCCTATGGTCTGGATAACACGGTCGAAAATGCTTGTCTTTTCCACTTCAAATGACCTCCATTGCCGAAGGCACTTGAATACAATGGTTGCAGCAACAGGTCTTCCTTTTGAGAAGCCTAGCCGCTGTGATATACATCTAATAAGCAATTCCTGATGCTCTTGTTGTTTCTCACTAAGAGTCTTTTGTGGCCTTGCCTCTACAGTGGCGGCATCCCTAGCATTGAAGGACTGACTATGAAGATCCTGTCATATTGTTGTAATTGATTAGCATACATACGCACACCAAGGAGATGTATTACTCAAAATGTAGTAGTTAAAATCTAGATCCAAATATCCAATAGTACCATTTTTCTTGCACTCTCATTCCTCTGCAGTCATCAACAAAAACAAAAAAGAGGAAGAAATCCATAAGATCCTGTTACATGAAGATGATTGTAAACTAGATGAAAAATATCAACTAATCTATGATTACCTGCATAATTGATCTTGAGCGCAATGCCAGTATCTTATTATTTTGGGCCATGGACAGAGCCTGCTGACGAAAAACTTTGTTCTCAGCCTCCAAGCTGTTAAGCCTCTCATCAAGCCTATGTGGAAGAGCAAAAAGAATTTAGTTATATATGCAACGTAACTGACTAGTCTCATTGCCCATCCTCTTCAAGCAACTCAGTATACATTATGCTATATTGCAAAATTAGCCAGAGCCAAAGTGAATTCCAGGTTTAAAGATCATCAACGGTATAAAAACTGAGTTTCCGTCATCACATGTATAGAGGAATATATGAAGGGCTTTGTAGAATCAGCTGAAGGTCATTCCGAAATCTATGGCTCTTAAGGTTGGTTTGCTACTTCCTGAGAGGTGCAACTTCCCAAGAAGCACCTCAAAATACCTGTTTGGTTAAGATTTTATAGTAATAAAACATGGGAAATTGAAATTCGCAGGAATTGCGATTCCACAAATACACAGGAATTGCACTGACCTAGGTATTGGAGGTAAGATTCCTGTCTTTATGAAATAAATAAATAAATAAATCCCTTTTGATCCTCTGATATTCCATAATACAAATTTTAAATAAAAATTTGAAAATTTCCCACAATGTAGCAAACAAAACATAGTAATTTAATTCCTAGGAAACTCATTTAACCAAACACATTTTTTGCATTTCACAGGAACTGTAATTTCATGGAAGACTAATTCTTGAGAAATAACTTCATGGGAAGTATAGTTCCTATGATAAACCAGATATATTGATGGATGATGGAAGGGCTCATGTCTAAATGATAATTCATGTGAAGCTAAAATCTTGTATGCACAAAGCATACTGCATCTACCTATTCAATGAATCTTGAAGTTGATGAACTCTTCTTTCCGCTTCTTCTAACTTCTTTGTCTTGTCTTCACTTGTTTTTTGAGCTTCTGCACACTTCTTTTCATACTCTTCGGTTTTTTGTCTTTCTGACTGCAAAAAGGCCTGCAATAAAATAGATGAGTAATGAATAATTCTGGACGATTTAAAAACATAAGATTGAAGTAATTGCAAAAGCAGCAAATCGAACCACAAATGATTTAATAGAAAGAGATGGCATAACAAAGAGAGTGCATGTTGAAGATACATTTCAAATAGGCAAGTATATACAGAAAGCATAATTAGATTTTATTAGTAAATGCAAACTTTTTTCTGATTTAATTTCCATGGCCATTAGATGGATTAACATACCTTCAAGTTATCTACTTCAACTGTCAGAAACTTAATCTTCTCAGTATCTTCAACTAGAACTGGAGTTTCTTTTACAGCTGCTGCTGCAGCTTCTTCAATTGCTCTCCTTGCATTTTCACGCTCATCATGGAGCAAGGCATTTGTTTCATCAGCTTTTATCTGCATCTCCTTTAGTGATTCTTGAAGCTTTGCAATCTCCTTCTCTTTCAATTCTTCTAGCTCAGTGTGCAGTTTCTGTGAAGCAATAAGAAGAAGCCAGCATCAACCTCATGACTAACTCATGATACATTGAATGCTTTTGAAATTTAGAACTATTGAAAAAAGTAATTGACTAACAAAAACTCCAAATGAAGTTAACAAGCTTTGGTTGTAATTTAAATCTTGTCAGAATATAAAATAGATCCTAAAACATTACCCTTGGTCACTTCTCAAAGAAAGGTGCAATTACAATGGCAGCAAATCAAACCACAAATCAAAATAGGTTTTCTTATCTGAACAGTAAATGAAGATTTAATAAGAAGGGATTGCATACCAAAGAGGAAGGGCATGTTGAAGATAAATTTTGAATAGGCAAATATATAAAGAAAACATAACTGGGTATTATTAGTTTATAGAAGCGAACCTTTTTATCATGAATTAATTTGCTTTGTCACTAAGATTGATTAACATACCTTCAAATTATCCACTTCAGCAGTTAGAGACTCAATCTTTTCAGTATCTTCAACTGGAACTGGAATTTCTTTCACAGCAGCAGCTGCAGCTTCTTCAATTGCTTTCTTTGCAATTTCACGCTCAGTGCAGAGCAAGGCATTTGTTTCATCAACTTCTGTTCGCATCTCTTTTAGTGATTCTTGAAGCTTTGAAATCTCCTTCTCTTTCACCTCTAGCTCTGTCTGCAGTTGAGGTGAAGCAATAAGAAAATGCAGAACTAACCTCACAATACATGACATCCACACAGCCTCATTGGATTACATAATGTATGGAATGCTTCTGACAATTAGCACTGTTGAAAAACTAATTCGCCGCCATATACTCCCAATGAAACTAACAACCCTTGGTCATTACCATTAAGACTTAATCATACTTATATTCTATGATTAAAAATTTTGTAACACATAAATTTATCAATTTACACACACATGTTGAATTAAATATGGAAGCACATTCTTACATGGTACAGAGACTACATTAGTTATTACTCAGTAGTTTATAGAAGCAAACCTCTTTATCATTTAATTTTCATTGTCATTAAGGCGGAACATACCTTCAAATTTTCCACTTCAGCTCTAAGAGAATCAATCTTCTCAGTATCTTCAACTGGGACAGGAGTTTCTTTTACAGAAGCAGCTGCAGCTTCTTCAATTGCTTTCTTTGCATTTTCACGCTCGTCGCGGAGCAACGAATTTGTTTCCTCAACTTCTATCTGCAACTCATTTAGTGATTCATGAAGCTTTGAAATCTCCTTCTCTTTCACTATTAGCTTAATCTGCAGTGTATGTAAAGCAATAAGAAGAAACCCACAACCAACCTCACAGTACATCACATCCACCCAACCTCATCGAATTAATGCATTGAATGCTTCTAAAATTTTGAACTATTGAAAAACTAATTCACTGCTATAGTCTCCATACAAATAGAGATGCAAAGTGATTAAAAAAGCAGCAAATCAAACCACATATCAGAATAGGCTTTCCTATCCTAACAGGAAATAACGGTTTTATAGAAAGGGACAGCATAACAAAGATATAAAGTGCATGTGTGAAGATGCATTTTGAACAAGTAAATAGATTAAAAAAAATCATAATTAGATATTATTATTTTATAGAAGAAAACCCTTTTATAAATTAATTTGTATTATCATTCAGATGGATTTGCATACCTTCAAGTTATCCAATTCAGTAGTTATAGACTCAATCTTATCAGTATATTCAACTGGAACTGGAGTTTCTTTTACAGCAGCAGCTACAGCTTCTTCAACTTCTTTTTTTGCATTTTCACGCTCGTTGCATAGCAAGGCATTTGTTTCATCAACTTTTATTTGCATCTCTATTAGTGATTCTTGAAGCTTCGAAATCTCCTTCTCTTTCAATTCTTCAAGCTCAGTCTGCAGTTAATGGAAGTGATCGGAAGAAACCAGCATCAACCTCATGATACATGACATCCATACAACCTTATGAAGTGACAAGTATGCACTGAATGCTTCTCATAACTAGTAATATTGGAAAACTAATTCGCTACAAAAGACTCTCAATAATTTACAAGGCTAGGTTGTAATTTAAATTTTGATAGAATGAATATGCAATAGATCCTAAAACATTACCCTTAGTTTCTTCTCAAGTTGGAGACGTGATGTGAGCTCTTCAACCTTCTTTTCAAGTTTATCTTTTGCTTCCTTAAGAGCACCTGTTTCTCTAGCAGCCTACAAAATTTTGAAAACATATCAGCAAACAGATTGTTTCGAGTTAGGGTGGATGAAAAAAACTCAATCTGCTGACAAGGACTTTAATACAATAATATGATATTTCTGAAGAAAACTAAAAGTGCACGGATGAAGCAATTGTTTTATTTGAACAGAAAGGAAGGGGCTCTTTAGTCAATGACACATAGAGAGACCCACCATCTTCAGTTTCTTGAGCTCCTTTTTAGCTAGCCTTCCTCTCCATCTACATTGCAAAGCAAGTGCTGTACATTTGAGCTGCTTATAGTACATATAATCTTGATGACCTCGCCAATGAGCCTGCACTTACCGAAAACAAGTTTAAATCCTCCACTAAACAAGATGTTTTTCAATCAAAATGTTCAACATAAAAAGAAGAATACTTGAATGATGGTTGATGCTTTTGATTGCTTTTTATGTATGAATTGATTACGGGCAGCCATCTTCCTAGTGGCAGTCTGTAGGACAAGTGCTGACGAATGGAGTTCATTGTAAGCCTTCCTACAGTGGTACCTGCGGAAGTCCTTCTGAATTTTTATTGAAGCTGCCTCCCTTCGCATACCTTCATATTGTTTGCAAGCAAGCCATCCTGGAGGTTTCCAAAAAAAAAAAAAATGGAATAATGGAAGATATTCAAGAGAAAAATGCTCCAAATACTAATCTAAGGTATCAGGAAGACGGACTTACCCCGACAAATTGCTTGCAGATCACTAGTAGCCTTGCATAGAGCAACAAACCTTTTACGATCGACGTATGTTTTCATCTTTCTTTGAATAGTCTTGGCTGCATTACTTAGTTTCTCTGCTCTTCGTGCATCTAACTCAGCCATTTGACCAGCTCTGAGGAAAACTTTGGTTTTTCCGATCTGCAAAATTGATTGAAATAATCACTCACAAGATAATTAACCACTTATGCATTTAACAACAATATGACTATTTTACCCAACTTTTAAGAGAAATCAAAAGAACATCGTTATCCTTTGAGAAAACATATCTCATTATTCTCTACTGGCTAGTTCAGATACATGTACCAAGGAAAGATAAGATATGGGAAAAGAATATAAATAAATAAAATTTGCAGGAGGAACAATGAAGCAAAAATAATTACAACTGAAATAAGAAGTGATTCCATTAATTGTTTCAGTAATCACTAGTTGAACGAGTTAAAACTAAGATTGATAATATCACATGATTTCCAGCTGGTTAGCTGATTACTTCGTTGATTCTGACTTTTTAGTTTAGGGTGTAGAGTGAGAAATTTGCTCATAATCTTCAATCTGCAAACTCTTGCTTACATACATGAATGTACACAGTGAACTGCACAGGGAGGTAATGCAATAGAGGTAACTCTTTCCATTTACACACCCAGTTTTTATTGGGGGGAAAAAATATCATGGGACAAGTATAAAACCTGATACCCTTGAAGACCCATCTTTTCTAGAATCTTTGTGCAGGCAGCCTTCTCTTCATACCTGTATCCGAAACCAATAAATGACACGTAATTATCTTGTCGGTTTAACAGTTCCCCCTGAGAAACAATAGGGTAATTTAAAATGCAACACATACCTCCCTTTAACAACCTCTGGGTAAAGAATCTTGAACCGATTTATAAATTCAAAAAATGTTCTCCGTGTGGGATACCCTGCACAACTGATTCTGATTGCCTCTAGGACACCCTACAAAAACAGAAAGAAAAATTAAAAAAATGAAAAGACAAAATTATGATTGTACAAATGATGGAAGATGCTTTCATTATACTCACACCACAACGTAATTGCTGCATGACATTGAAATTCTCAAATATGGCAGGTTTAAGAACATTATTTGGCTTCACACATCTAATGTAATGAGGTTCGGTCAAATTCAGTGTCTCCATCAGCTGTTGTAATTGTAACTGCACAAATAGAGATTATGCATATAATTAATCCTGGATAGAGAGAAAAACTTTATACTCCCATTCCATGCAAGGATCAGAAGGAAAATAAATTTACCTTGAAGCCAGAACCAATAGATGAAAATTTAGCAGACTTTGTTGTCTCCTCACGGATTTGAGGGAAAAGGCCTGCTACAAAGGAGCATTTTGAACCACACAGCAGTGCTTGATGTTCAGGAACAACATAGTCCTTGTTTTTATCTAGGAATTGATCAGACTGATACAGAACCTGAAATGGAAAGTACATGCAGCGTTAAATTTCTGAATTCAACAATCCATGAGAATTTGTATTATTCCACTACAGAAAAGAACGTGAGTGACCTCTCCAGCATAATGTGCAATAGTGAAATCTGTACGGGATAATTTTGGCTCGATGAAGCGTTTATGTTTTTTGAATGTCTGATATAGCTTACTTGAAAAGGTTTCATGAGTGGACTTTGGGAACATACTGAAAATAAAACCATGGAAACAAGGACATAAAACCTGCTGTCAATATATAACATGCCAATGTTAATTAATCAAAATTATCACAGAAGATAAACTCCCTCCAGTGTCTCCACGATTACACAAAGAGGAAGAGGCCACTGGAATACAGGAAAAGAAATTAAACACAATATGGCCAGGGAAGGAAAAGTAGACACAAACCAAGCTTCATCAAGCAACGCAATGATGCCTCCAGGTTTCTGCATTAATGATAACCGACAGTAGTGAGAGATATATATTGAGGAATCAAATTTGTGGTACGTTTGTGCCATAAACATGAGCAAAAATAAAGGAACAAATACAGTTAATAGTTCTCTGTTAGCAGCATAATACTCACAAAGCAAATAAAACAAAAGACAAATAGTTTAGAAAGCCACAGTTGGATCCAAACTGTTGCTTTCTTATTGTGATAATAATAACATACTTCATGAAATCACTCCATGTATCAGATCAGAAGGCATAATATACCGCTGCTATGTTGTACCAGGGTATGCTCTATTATGTGTAAGGATATTTTAGAGAAAAGTGTAAGAGAAGGTTCTGGATTAAATAAGGATAAGGGTGAAACGGAAATCCATTGGACAGCGATGGAAATTTTAGGGTGACTGTCAGTGAGGAAGGTCTGTTTGATGACTGGTAGTGCCCTGAGAATAGGAAGGCTAGTATCTATTGAGCATAACTAATGGAACTACATTATTAGCCTATACATTGCAACAAGCCAAGTTTAGTTAGTTTTTTCTAGATTAATTACTACCTATACAGAAAGGAGGGAAAAAAATCATGATCGCTATGCTCAAGGAAAAGGAAGCACCTTCTCCATAAGATCCAATACATCTTGGTTATCTACAAATTCAATATAACTCCAGTTAATCTCCTCTTTTGTATATTCTTCTTGCTCCATCTTGAAAACATGCTGTAGTTGACATAACAAAGCTTGGATTAATGTTCAGAAAGGAAAATTTTCCAAATTTCAAATCTTTCCCGAAATCCAAATGTCAAAGACTAACCTGATTGAAATGTTGTTGCAGCTTTTCATTTGTATAATTGATACAGAACTGCTCAAAACTGCAGGAATCAGATGTAAAACCTTGAATTTCCATTTAAGCTGATGATTTCTAAGAAAAACATTACTAGGAAACATTACCTATTTGTTTTAAAGCTTTCAAAACCATAGATATCAAGAACTCCAATCAAACATTTTGAGTCAGGATCTTGCCCAATTGAAACATTGATTTTTTCCACCAACCTATGAATCAATAACGAATCAGCATTCAGGGTGCTGAGCTAAAAATGTTAAACTACTTGTAAAAGAAAATGGAGTTATTATATATCTCATCTGACCAGTCGAATAAACGAGAATATATTGTCTTTGCAAGACCATCCCTGTTAATTGTTGCAGCAGCAGGGTCAAGACTCCTCTTGATGACTTCTTCAGGGGTGACCATGACACGCTTGCAGAGGGCATCTTCCAGAGCAGCAGGATCACACCTGATAATAAACAGACTATTACTTGATAAAACCATGAAAACTCATTGAGATAGACATACATAACAGGGTCAGTCATACATAAGAAGTTCTGCTGTTGTTTGAAGGTGAAATTTAGATTTTTCATCTTTTGGAACAGAAGAATCAACTTCTTGACCTGTGACGAAATCTATGTTACCCAGGTGAAGAATAGCAGCAACTACACTGAATATTCCATCCTGCAAAGAAAGAATTATAAAGAAAGAAAGATCAGTTTTGTATTGTCCATATATTAGATGAGAGAGGAAAGTGTGAAATGTTCATAGATGCCTGTTCTTCTTTGGTCATTCCAACAATGTCCATTGCTCTCCGTGTGGCAAGATATTCTTCAGCATCACTTACACCAACCAACTCATAACAATTTGATTGATTAAGGTAGCGAAATGATCTAGGATTTCCAAGCTTGTATTTCACAACTTCCTGATAAGAAAGAAAAATGGTAGTGAAAATGGTATTCAAAAGTTGACATATTTCGAAATAAGAGAACCATGCATATATGCACATGCAGAAATGCACCTCCTTTGGTGCTGCACAGAGAAGATAAAAGCAATGGTAGTTCCTTTCCGGATCTGAAATTTGGCAAACACGAGACCTCTCGAGGAGATAAGTTCTAATGGCTGCCCCCGATATTCGTCCACATTTGTCAAATTGTATCTCAACAAACTTCCCAAATCGACTGCAGTGGAACATTCACAACTTGTTAGTGAGAACTGAATTTCATGAAATGGGGAATTAAGCAACCTACATATTTACAGCTTCCTCGAAAAGCAGAAAGTTTATTGCAACATAGAGTAAAAGAATTTCAATTTTTTCTTTTTTATCCTGTCTGGTAAAAAGGGTTAAATGGACATGTATCTTTTTCAATTGAAGCAGGCATGTATCTTTTTCCAAAACTTGTAAAGGATAATGGAACCGGAACATGTTTGTGGTGGATTTGAAAGTAAAATAAACTATCTTATAAAATTGAAACTCGTAGAAGCTAACCTCGAATTGTTATTTCTAACAGTCTTTGCATTGCCAAAAGCTTCCAGAACTGGATTTGACTGCAATTACAGTTAAATAACTACTTTAGCAGCATGTGGCACTTGAAACACATGAAAGAATATACATAGAAAGCTGAAGCTATTTTTTTTAATGTTCTAACTTCCAATCTTCTCTATATTTTTTTTTCTCTCCCTATAATATTTTGACACCTCATTTATTTTTTCTTTTAAATAATTTTTCACTTTATCAACCTCTTTCTTTAAGGTTTTCATATTTTTACTCCACAACCATGAGTTTACCTCATCCTTCTCTTTTTCTCATTTATTTATATCCACCATATGATTTCCACCAATCATAATATTAATAGTTAAATAAATAAAACATAAAATAAATAAAACAACATGCTTTTGCACATGGTCCAAGACACTCTTTACCTCTCCACACTAAGGTAACCCCTTTCCTTCTTTTACCTTAAGGTTTTGTCTACAACCATGGGCTTACCTTATACTTACCTTAAGGTATTAAAAACTCTTGGTTGTAGATGCTCTTAGCTCATTTTTATTGAGAAGGCAGATCAGATGATAAAAGTCTTTACGATTTATATGTTTAATCCATGCAACCATCTCACCTCTAAAACTTGTTGCTCAACAGTTCTGCCTTCAGTGCCAGAACGACCCCCCAAATAAGCAAGATAGCGCATAAGCATCTTTGTGGTCTCTGTCTTACCCGCACCACTTTCACCACTCACCAGAATGGAGTTGCTTTTACCCTCATTTATCATTGCCCTGATTCAGCATAGCAAGATCAATCCATGAAAAACAGGAACCTGAAGGGAATATATAGGAAATAGTGGGAGGTGCAGGTTCACCTGTATGCTACATCAGCAATTGCAAAAACATGAGGGCTTAGTTCCCCAAGTTGTGACCCTTTATATTGGACCATCATCTGGGTATCATATAAATGAGGAAGTCTTTGGAATGGATTGACAGCAATAAGGATGTTTCCAGTGTAAGTCTGTCATTGATGTCAAGGAGTAGGATATCCATCCAACCATAGCCGCAGCAATTAGTGGTTTTCTCTCACAATGTTGAAACATAAGTTTATGAACCAAGGTTCAAGGAAAAAGTAGCTTACATAGATTTCATTTAGGCCATATCGCGTCGCCAAGTTCTGAAGAACTCCTGGCTCGTGGAGATAAGATAATCTGGTCATGTCATCAACCCCTCCATCAGGGGCATCGACATCTTTTGGGTATATTTTGGACAGCTTAGCCGAAACCTTCTTTCCATTTGTAGTTTGAATCTCAACCTCTTCACCGGTAATCTTCGTGACCTCTCCATCAATCCAGCACACACCTGGATCCTCAACCCAAACATGTGAACCCACAATGATGTTGGCTGTAGAAGCCTGCAAGATTTAAGGCCAACAACAAAAATTAGAAAATTAAACTCTTTGGCACCCATGGATCATAAGAAGAAATGAAAAATTCAAGATATCGATACCTAAAATGCCAAGACAAGTGGAAAATTTAGTATTGTCTTTTGGTCAAACATGTTATATACAGACTAAATGATTCCTAATTCGATATAGTTCCAAGCACAGTTAAATAAAACGAACTAAAATGCAGAAAGCTTCATACCATGCTAAAATTTCTTCAATATGCAATAACTAAAGTCAAAAGGTGTCAATCAAAACTGCTTCATTCACACAGGAAAGCTCGGGTATTTTTTAGTAAACCCTAACTCCGACGACCGATACAAACCCCGGCTGAATCCAATTCAGCACAAAAGTTCCTCCCAAATAACCGGATAACAATAATCAGATTGCCACAAATGAAGATGATTAAAATTGTTGCAAAGAAGCAACAATCTTAACCACAACACAAGCGGAATCGATCAGCAGAGATAAGCCAAAATTTGAACAGAGAGGCGAACAAGAGGTGCTGTAGAAGAGACGATGGAATGAAATTTGAATAGGTAAGGGGATTTGTGTGTGCGTGGCGAAGTTAATTTGATCACGAAACCTGAAATTGCGGGATCGTTGAATTGAGCTTACAAACCTGCCTCGTCGTTGGAGATTCGTGGCCGCCATGTCTGATGTCTCTCTCACTCGCAATCTCTCTGTGTTTCTCTCTCTTCTCCGTATATATACCTTTGGGAGGAAAACTGTTCAAAAATGATTTAACGGCATTATTTTATCAAATAATTATATGAATAATAATTAACACGATTTCTGTTTAGCGCATGGTATTTTGCCGTTTAGCGCATGCCCACTTGGTCGCAACGACCATATGCCAAATGGTCGTTGCGACCATTTTTTAAAAAAAAAACTTTCACGTGGTCGCAACGACCAAACCCAGAGGTGGTCACAATGACCAATCCCAGTAGTGGTCATTGCGACCAGACCCAGGAGTGGTCATTGCGACCACATCCAGGATTGGTCATTGCGACCAGACCCAGGGGTGGTCATTGCGACCAAATGCATGTCTTCGTCTCCCTTCCGAACTTGCGAAACCTAACTCGTAACACCAAACGAAACCCAGAATTTCGAACTTCCAAATCGTAGATCTGACTATTAAATACCTAAATACTGCTGTTTGTAGCACAAATCAACACAATCACCCTATATTCCGCCCCAAATCTCAAATCTAGATATCAAAACACCAAAATCCCTAAAAATTACTTCAACAACTCTAAATTACATTGCAAAGCTTGAAATTGTATCTTATGTGTGATAGATCTTCGAATAGAATGCGTTTGATTGAATACAATGGAAGAACTTTGCAATTTGTGTTGTCTTGCTCCAAATCGCCGCCTAATTCTTTTGTTTGGGCGTGAGGAGGCTTGGAGAGAGAGAGATTGGGGTGGGTAGGGTAGTGGGGTGTAATTTGTTGTGAATATAAGGGTATTTTTGGTATGTTCTAAACGGGATTTTTACCCTGCTCTAAAAAGTAGAACCCTACAGTTTAATAATTTGAAAATGACTTCTATTTGGGGGGGGGGAGAGGGAGAAATGGTAAACAACTTCACAAACAAAAATGTTTAATAGCTGGATCAACGTTAATAATATAAATCAAATTAAAAGTGACGAAGAATTTTTCCCCTCTTAGAAGGACGAGGAATTTAAGAAATGCTTAGAAAATGACAATGGAATATACAATGAGAACACTAAATTCATGAAAACAAAACCATAAACAACATGGAGGGAAAAAAATAGAAATAAATGACCTATAAATTTTGGCTTAGTTCTCAAATCTCACCCTTTTGCTTTGCTCTTGAACTCACTTTCAAAGAGCTTAATTGTCCTAGTGTCCCACAAAATTTCGAAGCCTACATGAGTAAACAAAAAATAATAATAATAATAATAATAATAATAATAATAATAATAATAATAATAATAATAATAATAATAATAAGACATACATAAAACACTATTCATTATAACAAAGAAGATGAATGTATAACAAAAAAACATTATTTAGCATCCTTGACTTTCCCAGGCTATACTCAAGAAATGCCAACTCAATCCTATATATTTTAGGCCTTCATCATATCCATCTTGAGCGCCATATATCCTTTCCTAGATGCCCTCTTGTTCATGAAATGAAAGATCTTAAAGGATGTTAAGACATTGTACTTGAGTAGGAATGTTGGGTCGATATCAACGTAATTCTGAATTGGACCACTTGAAAGCTGCTAAGAATTTTCTTAGGTACTTGCAAGGCACCAAGGAGCACATGCTTATCAGGGTCGTCTTGATATTTTACTAGACTCGGTACAATAATTAAAATTAGGCCCTATAGTTTATATTGTTTTCATTTCTTATGCAATCATAATTATATTTATGTACTACGTAGTATGATATATGACATAAATGATATCATGAAGAAAAACTAAATACTTATCTTGTAGTTACCTAAAATCCATGTGTTATATATATATATGTATATATTGATATATATATATATAGGATTTGGATCAAATGAAAATGGTTCTTAAAATGAAAATCCCTCTTAAAATGAAAATGGTCTAATTTGAAGGTAAATGACCCTAATTTAAAGGTAAATGGACCTAATTAAATGAGTAATAGATAAATGGGCCTAATTTATGTGTAAATGAGCCTAATTTTATGGGTTAAATGGGTGAATGGGTAAATGATCCTAATTATGAGGTAAATGCCACCACCTCTCCCATACTTTCCATTTCTGCCAATATTGCCCTTATTTCAATTATAAAAATTACAGCTTTTAGCCCGTAATTTTTATTTGAAATAATATTATAAGGTGCAACTATAAGATGACAAAATGCAACAATATATGTTACATCACATTTTTTTGTTTTTATTTTTAAAAGTGAAAAATATGAGATTACAAAATATAAAGTGAACAAATAATACAATAAAGGTTATTATTAATAAATGTGCATTTTCATAATGTAAAGTAAGTTTCCTACCAAAATTTTTCTATATAGGTTGCTATTTTATGGCGGTTTTGCACTTTAATGCGACATGTGTCATTAAAAGCCTATTAGCTCAGAAATGGTATAATGATGTGCCCATGCACAAAGGTCGAGTTCAGAATACCGCATAAGCTATTTATGGTTGTTTTCTTTTTGTTCCCGTTTTTTTTACAGTGGGCAAACATTAGGAAGGTTCTGTTAGGAAAACAGAACACAACATTGATCATCCTGAAGGATGATGTTACAAAGATCCCTGTTCAAAGGGAGAGTGGACATATTACAATTCCTCCTATTCTTGACAATGAAATCTGCTACTTTGTTCGCTTCTCTATAATAATGCTTAAATTCAATATGCTCAAAATAATTAGAAAGAAGCTTGATTTCCTCAACTTGGCGCAAGATCTCCCATTTCGTTGTATTCCTTTCGTTAATTGCTTTCACTGCTTCCATGTTATCGCCTTGAATTATGACTTTCTTGAAACTTCTCTCAATTGCTTTCTGCATGCCAATGCAAATAGCTAAAACTTCTCTTTGTTCCTGTTCATGAATAAGATTATAAAGTGCAATAATAAAATAATAACGTGCATAAATAAGATGATAAAGTGCATATATAACATTATGATGTGCAAATATAAATTTAAATTGTGCAAATATAATATTATGTTGTGCAAATAAAATGATAAGTGCAAGAATAAAATGATGGTGTATGAATAAAAATATGAAGTGCATGAATAAGATTGTGAAGTGCACAATTAAGATTATAAGTGCATAAATAAAATGATGAAGTCTATGAATAATAATATGAAGTGCATGAATAAGATTATGAAGTGCACAATTAAGATTATAAAGTGCATAAATAAAATGATAAAGTGCAAGAATAAAATGATAAAGTGTAGGAATAATAATATGAAGTGCATGAATAAGATTTTGAAGCGCACAATTAAGATTATAAAGTGCATAAATGTAACGGCCCGGATATAAATATCCGAGATACGTTTCGAAGGTTGGATACCTTCGTTCGGATGTTGCAATTCAGGTATGGGTCGAGGTTTCAAACCTCTAAAGATCAATCAGTATTCAAAGCGGGGATTTCGAACCCCAATCAATCGAAGTAACAGAAATTCAATTTAAACGAAAGTAAAGCGGAAGTACGGTTTAGATACAAAAGCCACGGCAGAGCCGGGTCAAAACCAAAACATATATTCTAAAGTCGTATAGCCAAATTAGCGAGGTTAGACAGATTCTTTGCAATCGCCCGGGGGATTTTCCCACGCCATAGAGACAGGGAGCAATCATACCTAAAAACAAGTGGTGCGAGCAGGATCAGACCGAGACCCCAACACACCCTGTCCCGCAAGCGAACATACACATACGCTAATATAAAGATGCTTTGATGCAATGCGGAAATTTAATCACACTAACATGCTCCTAATTTACAATATGCGGAAATGAACTGTAAAGGGCCCAAGACAATGCCAAGTGGCATATCCCTCTCCTACATCTGCACCCCTTCCCGTTAGTGCAGAGACTGGCCAGTTTGGTGCTATAGCATAGCAATTTCCTCGTGGTGGTGCACTAACCACGGCATCATCATATCATATCATATCATCTCATCTCTTGCCCGATGGTGCTGGGCTATCATATCATGCTCATATCGACTCGATAGACTCAGGGCACCCGATGGGGCTGGGCTACCCTATGACCCTAGCAAAGACTCTAGGAGTATCATAGATAACAGCCGTTCTGTATTCAAACACACAAAGTAACCGAATGCTCATTCATAAGTGCAATCCTAGCATGATACTACATGACATGCTTTAATGCTTATGCAACACCTAGTATGTCATATATTCACAAGCAGGTATTCTCTTTCGAATCTGAGTAAGCACATAAAGAAACTTACCTGGATAGGCAGAACAACAAAAGGCAGAATCCATGTATACAACAAGTCATACATCACAGATGATAACCTATCATATATAACTAATGTATATGAGTCTACTTCTAATTTACACAAAGCATAAATCCATCACACAAGTACCCAGAACTAACAATAGTCTTAACAAAACAATCATCATAACCCAAAATAAAAGGCCCAACCCAAGCCCAGAACCCGACCCAAACCGGACAGCCCAACCCTCTTGATTTTCGGATCCCTCAAAACCATAAACAAACCCTCCCCTCTTTTTATTTATTTAAGTGAACCGGACCAGTTTAAAAGGCCTGAACCGGACCAGAAAAAAGAAAACAGAAACCGACCCATTCTACTGTTCATCGTCTTCCTCACGCCCCCCTCTGCTCACGCTCTCTCGCTGGTCTCTATCTCTCGCTCTCGTTTCTCTCTCTAATAGATCGTTCAAGCAGCAAGGACATAAGCAGCATAAGGAATCGAAAAAAAACGGAGGTCGAGAGGAGGTTAGGATGCTCACTGCGAGGGATCGAACATGACGGCTCACCGGAGGTGCGTCGGAGCTCGCCGGAGGCTCATGGTGCTTCTTGCTCGGCCTAGGACGAAGGAAAAGTGAGTAAAGGTGCTGCTTTACAGTGTTTCAAAGCGAAAGGAAAGGAATCAAAGCTTTACCGAAGGTTTGAAGCAAAACGGGGTAAATGGAGGACGAAATGGCTCGGCGATGGAGCTCAGGTGGTTCCTGGGCGGCGCTCGGGGGCTTGTAGACATTGAGGGAAGGTGATGGTGCTGCTCGTTGAAGAAGGAAGAGAGAAGTAGCTGGGGTGCTCGGCTTGAGCTCGTGGAAAACATGGGACTTGAGTCCCTCGGCTCTCGGCTATGGCTCCAAGGGGATGAACAATGACTACGACGAGGTGGCTACTGGTGGTGGTGGAGCAGGTAAAACAGAGGGGCTTCTGAGAGTGTTGAAGAGTGAAGATTTTGGAAAAACAAAAGGCGAAAGGAGGTGTGAGTATGGGGAATGTTTCAATCGACAGTGGGTATTTGTTATGAAAGAGAGACATACAAAAGGAAGGGGAGATAGGCTTGTTGTTGTTGAAATCTGAAGGGGGGAAGGAGCTGGCTGCTTATTGCCGTGGGATCAGCAGGATCTGTAACGGCCTGGATATATGTAAAGACCAAATATATTTTAGATATCATATTAGTATTATTTTTTAATTAAAATGTTATTATTTATTTCAATTTGTTAAAATGGGAGAAAAATCGTCCTCGAGCACGGGTTCAATTTTAAAATCCTTCCGGCATCAATTTAAATTTAGGATTTTGACGGGATTTGATTTTCGACTTCGAGTTCGAGTATTAATAAAATTAATTAAGCTCCGAGTATCGAAAAACTTATTTAATTCCGTTATCTTGAGATTTGTAATTGAAATTTATTTAAATTTGATTTTAGTCGGGATTCGATCGGGCGAGCGGGTTTTGAGTCTCTTCCGCTAATTTGAATTGGTATTGTGGGGACCTCTTTAATTTCTACTTTATTTTCTTTTTCTTCTCTCTCTCTCTCTCTCTCTCTCTCTCCCTCCCCGGTTTCCTGTTACATTGGGGCTAGTCCCCTCTCACTTCCCTTTTGGCTTCTTCCCACACCCACATTGTACTATTACATTGCCCTCATCCTGCCTCACTTTCTCTTCACCCTCCTGCCTCACTTTTCTTCATCCAATCATACTAAACCCCTCCTCCCTCTCTTTTCCATTTTATCCTTCTGCAGAACCCACATAAAACCATTCCTTCTCTCTTCCTCTTTTCATTCTCGGAAGGCCTCCCTCAAGCCACCAAAATCACCACACCACCGTGACCTCCACTTCCCTCCTCCTTTTCAGTCGAGCAGCAACCCACCCCGCCACCACAAGCGCCACCTCGTCCTCCGTTTTGATAGCCGCCGAGCATCCCACCTCCTTGCTTCCTCTGTTTTCCGGAAGAGTCAAGCCAAGCACACCCCACCTCTTTCCTTCTCTGAGCTCGAGCAGCAGCAGCAACGAGCAACCCAGGTCAGCTGGAGCCACCAGGAGCCCCGACGGAGCCGCCGAGCCCCCCTTCTTTCCCCTGTTTGAATCCGAATCGGTACCCCTCGATTCCCCTCGATTCTCGACTTGAATCAGTTAAAAGCGCACCTTTACATCCTTTGACATCGTGCTAGGGCTGTAGGAAGCTCTTCCTTTCGTCGTTGCAGCCAGAGGCCGCCATTGATGTCGGAGAACTCCCCGGAAATCGCCGATGTAAGTTCTTCCCTTTTCATCCCCCTTTCCTTCCACCGGTTCTTCTTTCTAGTATGGGTGTGGTCGGAATCCCATTTCGGGTGCCTTGGTAAATTCTCGAGCGTGGCCTGGGCCTTCCCCTTCTCTGGCTTCCATCTCCGCTGCGGCGAGCTCTGTTCGCTGAAGGTAGGAGACGACGGAGAAGGCAGGCAGTGGGCTTGGGCCTAATTCTATTTCTGGGTCGGGTCTCCCTTCTTTTCTTATGGGCGGGCTTATTCTTCTTTTCTGATCCGGGCCTTGTCTTTCGGATAAGGGTTTGGTTTTGGATCCTAAATCCGGGTCATGGGCTGGAGTAATGGGTCAGGGGATTGGGCCTTTTCCTTTCTTCGGTTAGGCTGGCAAATATGGGATGGGTTATTTTAAATTTCGGTATTATTTAAATATATGTTAAATGTTATGTTTATATATATATATACATATATATTTATATATTGTAATGATTATTATTTCTGATTTTAGGGAAATATATATATATACATATTTATATGTTCTGAAATTATTAATATTTATATTTAAAAAGGTTTTAAAAGTGATTTTAATTGATATGGTGTTATAAATATATTTATGGATTGTTTTGAGATTTTATGGATAATAAGTGGTAAATTATTTGAATATTATTATTATTTTGGGATTGGTTATAATTATAAATTCTGGAAAAAAAATTATCGTTATATATTGTTTATTGTTTTAAAATAATATTGATTGGATTATTTAATTGATGCACTTTATGAGGATTTAAACATGTGAGTTAGGAATTTTAAAGCGAGTTGTTGGTTTTGAATTATAAATATGATTTGTGAACATTAGTTTATTTTGATGATTTAATATCGGAATTTATTTATATAATGTTTTTGAAAGAAGAAACATGCCGGAATGATTTCTATATTATGATTTTTAGAAATTGGTTTTAAGGCCTAAGTGTTTAATGTCGGAATTTGGATAAGCGATTTTAAAAGAATGGTTTGACTTTCTAAATTGAGTTATTTGAGAGATTGTTTTGAAAATGAGATGATGAGATGAGACGAACATGAAATGAGATATGGACTATGATGAGATAAGATGGAATAATCTGAAATGAGATATGAGAAGAGATGTATGATAGTTAGGGGCGCCTTGTGTGAATTACTTAGACTTATGCATATCTGTATGTTATTAGGTGATTGTGATATGTTGGACATTGCTTGCTATTGGTGAGTTCATTGCTTGGACTCTGCTTCTGCCTTGTTATCTGCTATTCGGCTTATTCAGGTAAGTTCCTTTATGGGCTTACTCAGATTCGAAAGAGATTACCTGCTTGTGAATATATGACATACTAGGTGTTGCATAAGCATTAAAGCATGCCATGTAGTATCATGCTAGGATTGCACTTGTGATTGAGCATTCTATTTCTTTATGCATATGAAACAGAACGACCGTTATCTGTGATAGTCATAGAGTCTCTGTTAGGGTCATAGGGTAGCCCAGCCCCATCGGGTGCCCTGAGTCTATCGAGTCGATATGATATGATATGATAGCCCAGCACCATCGGGCAAGAGATGAGATGAGATGATATGATATGATGATACCGTGGGTGAGTGCACCACCACGAGGATATTGCTATGCTATAGCACCGAACTGGCCAGTCTCTGCACTAACGGGAAGGGGTGCAGGGGTAGGAGAGGGATATGCCACTTGGCATTCTTTGGGCGCCTTTACAGTTCTTTTTCACATATTGCAAATTAGGATCATGTTAGTGTGATTTAATTTCCGCATCTGCATCATCTTTATATTAGCGTATGTGTATATTTGCTTGTGGGACAGGGTGTGTTGGGGCCTCGGTCTGATCCCGCTCGCACCAATTGTTTTTAGGTTTGATTGCTCCCTGTCTCTATGGCGTGGGAAAGTCCCCCGGGCGATTGCAAAGAAATCTGTCTGACCTTGCTAATTTGGCTATATGACTTTAGAATTTATGTTTGATTTTGACCCGGCTCTGCCGTGGCTTTTGTATCTAAACCGTACTTCCGCTTTACTTTCGTTTAAATTGAATTTCTGAGACTCGACTGATTAGAGGTTTGAAACCTCGATCCGTACCTGAATTGCAACATTCGAACGAAGGTATCCGACCTTCAAAACGTATCCCAGATATTTATATCCGGGCCGTTACAATATAAATATCACCCATTTTACTCTTTATTGTCATATATGGTCTTTATGTCAAGATGAACAAATTAAGCATGGGTTCTCTCTACTTTGCAAGTTTAACGACATCAAACTACACTTTCACTTCTAAAGATTTTCACTTTCACCAATATTCTATTCATTTTACAAGTCTAGCTAGTTCGACTACGCTATACATAAACATTTAATTCAGTTCATAAATCAATCCTAAAAGTCTGATTGCACAGCTATACAGTTGAATTCACTCCCAATCAGAAATTGCTTAAAAAATAAGTGAAAATGTGATTGATTAAACAAAGAGAGCAAAAGAAACAAGAAAAATTGGAGGACGGAAAACCCTAGAAATGAAGAAAGTTTAACGATTGGAAGCAAAATCGGTCCAATCACGGCCGTTTCAGAAGAGAACGCGGCCGTTGGTGACGCCGGTGTAGGGGCTCGGTTGAGGGGGTCGAAGTCAGGCTCTCGGATCCCTGGACCTGGTTGAGGAACCAAAATCCTTTCTCCACTGAAGCACTACAGTCCACATTTGTTTTCCTTTGTCCATGTCGAACTTCCTTCTTCTTCTTCAATTAAAGTTGAGAAATAAACGGCGAAGAACGACGCATCGTCGGCGGAGGACTTGAGAGTGAGGGTTCCAGTGAACATTGACCAGACGGCGAGGAGGAGGAGAGAGATAAAGTCTGATTGGGAAGGAGAAAGAGGAATAGAATTAGGGCTATTTTGTTCATTTGGGCCGGACAGATTTCATTTTTTTTTTTCAAAATTAGGCCCGTTTTCACTTTAAGACATTTTTCATTTTAAGCATCATTTTCATTTTAACCTCACCCTATATATATATATGTGTGTGTGTGTGTGCGTATATATATTTATCAATATGACATGATTATAAATATTATTAATCATACAATTATTAAATTTTAATATTTAAGTAGCTTTTTTTCATTTATTCCAAAAACATAATAATAGTAGAATTTTATTTTAGTTTAGCAATGAATATGTAAAAAATGAAAGAATGAAAAATATGGAATAAATGTGGGATTTTTTTTTTGCAATGTTGAATGCAGGAAAAAAAAAATGAAAGAAAGAAAAAGAAGAAGGGTCCACAAGAGTTGGGCCAATTGAAACAAAAAAAAAAAAAAGAGTTGGGCCATTAGAAAAGGAAAAAGAGAAGGCAAAGAAAATAAAAACAAAAATTTTTAATGATGTGATTCGAACAAAGGAGGCCTTGATTAAAGGCAAATCTCTTACCACTACGTCAAATGTTTCAATCAAACAATTAGATCCATTGTTTTATATATAGTAGTATAAAATGTATGGGGCCCCAAACTAATTTGGACCCTATGCAAGCAGGCCGAATGCACCACCCTCCCCGCCGGGCCTGATGCTTATGTATAGGAGATCTGATCATCTCGAGGTCATTAGATATCCAGATTCAGATTTTGTTGGATGCGTTAATAGTAGGAAATCAACATTTGGCTATTTATTCCTACTAGCTGGTGGGGCAGTATCATGGAAAAGTGAAAAGCATATGTCATGAATTTGTGGCATGCTTCGAGGTCACGATTCATGCATTGTTGATGTAGAACTTTATCTTAGGGCTTGTGATTGTCGACAATATAGCCAGGCCGCTGAGAATTTATTGTGATAACACCGCAACCGTCTTCTTCTCAAAGAAAAACAAGTAGTCGAGGGGTGATAAGCATATGAAGTTGAAGTTCTTGTCAGTGAAGAAGGAAGTATATAAACATAGAGTGTCTTTTGAGCATATCAGGACGAATCTCATGATCGCATATCCATTGACCAAGGGTTTGCGGCCCAAGGCGTTCACCGGCCATGTAGAGCATATGAGCATTATTGATAGAGCCTTGCTAATAATGATTTAAGCTCATTGTGATTATGACACTTGCTGTATAAATTATGGTTATGTTTCTGCATTATCAGACATATTATCATTGTGGTGTTTATGCATGCGTATAGTTTCTTGATCACATGTTGTTTGAGGCATATAGTTATCCTCGTATTTAAAGAATAACTGAATTTAAATTGTTTTGTGATACATGGAAGGAATCATGTCACTCAATGACTTGTGACCGTCATGAACTCATGATCAGATTAGTACTAATTCTATAAATGTTATTAATGTTATAGAGACTTTATACATTATAGTTGTACATTTAAAGATTTAATTAAGTCATCACATGAGTCAAGTGAGAGAATGTTAGAATGGTTACAAACATTTTATATGGTGCATGTGTCTAGGTTTAATTGAGTATTTAGTTCATATATATTATGTTGTTCAATCTAATCTATATAATATATTAAAACAGAAGCATTTTTGCCACATGTCACAACCTTAGAATAAGATATTTATAGAAGTTAAATTATTACAGAATCAATTTATTTTAGTCAGCTAATTAATATATTCTTTAATATATACATGTATCATCTTAATTATGTCAACTTGTTCTTAGTCTTATTATTATTATTATTATTATTATTATTATTATTATTATTATTATTATTATTATTATTATTATTATTATTATTATTAGTTATATACTTTATATAATAATATTGTCTTCCTATATAATTTCATTATAATTTATCTATATATCTGTATATCTATACAATATGTTAAACTATCTATCTATATAATATATTAAACAGAAGCATTTTTGCCACGTTTCACAACCTTAGAATAAGATATTTATAGAAGTTAAATTATTACATAATCAATTTATTTTAGTCAGTTAATTAATATATCCTTTAATATATCCATGTATCATCTTAATTATGTCAACTTATTCTTATTCTTATTCTTATTCCTATTCTTATTATTATTTATATACTTTATATAATAATATTGTCTTCTTATATAATTTTATTATAATTTATCTATATATCTGTATATCTATACAATATGTTAAACTACTTCTTATGTCTTAAGTAATCTATATAATATAATCTATATATCTATATAATATATTAAAACAGAAGCATTTTTTCCACGTGTAACAACCTTAGAACAAGATATTTATAGAACTTAAATTATTACAGAATCAATTTATTTTAGTTAGCTAATTAATATATCCTTTAATATATCCATATATCATCTTAATTATGTCAACTTATTCTTCTTCTTCTTATTATTATTCTTATTATTATTTATATACTTTATATAATAATATTGTCTTCTTATATAATTTTATTATAATTTATCTATATATCTGTATATCTATACAATATGTTAAACTACTTCTTATGTTTTAAGTAATCTATATAATATAATCTATATATCTATCTATCTATCTATATAATATATTAAAACAGAAGCATTTTTGCCACATGTCACAACCTTAGAACAAGATATTTATAGAAGTTAAATTATTACAAACTCAATTTATTTTAGTCAGCTAATTAATATATCCATGTATCATCTTAATTATGTCAACTTATTCTTCTTCTTCTTCTTCTTCTTCTTCTTCTTCTTCTTCTTATTATTATTATTATTATTATTATTATTATTATTATTATTATTATTATTATTATTATTATTATTATTATTTATATACTTTATATAATAAAATTGTCTTCTTATATAATCTATCTATATATCTATATAATATATTAAAGCAGAAGCAAGTTTGTCACGTGTCACAACCTTAGAATAAGATATTTATAGAAGTTAAATTATTACAGAAGCAATTTATTTTAGTCAGATAATTAATATATCCTTTAATATATCCATGTATCATCTTAATTATGTCAACTTATTCTTATTCTTATTATTATTATTATTATTATTATTATTATTATTATTATTATTATTATTTATATACTTTATATAATAATATTGTCTTCTTATATAATTTTGTTATAATTTATCTATATATCTGTATATCTATACAATATGTTAAACTACTTCTTATGTCTTAAGTAATCTATATAATATAATCTATATATCTATATAATATATTAAAAACAGAAGCATTTTTGTCACGTGTCACAACCTTAGAACAAGATATTTATAGATGTTAAATTATTACAGAATCAATTTATTTTAGTCAGCTAATTAATATATCCATGTATCATCTTAATTATGTCAACCTATTCTTCTTCTTCTTCTTCTTCTTCTTCTTCTTCTTCTTCTTATTATTATTATTATTATTATTATTATTATTATTATTATTATTATTATTATTATTATTATTATTATTATTATTATTATTATTATTATTATTATTATTATTATTATTATTATTATTATTATTATTATACTTTATATAATAATATTGTCTTCTTATATAATTTTATTATAATTTATCTATATATATATATGTATATCTATACAATATGTTAAACTACTTCTTATGTTTTAAGTAATCTATATAATACTCCGTATAATATATTAAAATAGAAGCATTTTTGCCACATGTCACAACCTTAGAACAAGATATTTATAGAAGTTTAATTATTACATAATCAATTTATTTTAGTCAGCTAATTAATATATCCTTTAATATATCCATGTATCATCTTAATTATGTCAACTTATTCTTCTTCTTCTTATTATTTATATACTTTATATAATAATATTGTCTTCTTATATAATTTTATTATAATTTATCTATATATCTGTATATCTATACAATATGTTAAAGTACTTCTTATGTTTTATGTAATGGGATTAATTCAAAATTATTTTTCAATAAAGTGACATCATATATTAACGAATAACTATTAAGAGAATCATTTTATTTATTTATTTATGTTATTAACATATTCTATATTTTTAATCATCTATATATCTATATCTATATAATATATTAAAACAAAAGCATTTTTGCCAGTTGTTACAACCTTAGAACAAGATATTTATAGAAGTTAAATTATTACATTTTGATGTTATGATCTCATAAATTGTGAATAGTTGAAAATTTATACATTTTTAACCATCTATCTATATTTAATCATTAATGAAATGAAAATATTTTTGCTAATGTGTCATAACCACCTTTATTTTATGGGTTTTACATATTTTTACTTTATCAACTCCCTACATTTATAAGTCGATGCTACCTTTGTTAATCATTTATTTAATTATATAATAATAAAATTATTATTATTAAGATTTTTTTAACAAAACCGCGCCATGGCGCGGGCACTGCACTAGTTTAATATAAAAGACGAAACTGTGATGGATTGTCTCAGTTAAAGAATTAAATCTGGGGGTAATTATGTACTCCCTCATCCTTTGCCCATAATACACTAAGGGCGTGCTCGGCGTGAGGTTGTATGGGGTTTTTGGGGTTTTTTTTTAAGAAAACAAGAAGCTCTTAGGCTGTGTTTGGCAGTAGATTGTAAAAAGTAGATTTTGTCTAGATTATGTAGATTTTCTAGGTTATGGGTTTTTTTTTGTAGATTATGAAGATTTCAAAGATTATGGTTTTTGGGGAACGAAAATCTCATTAAAAGCTAGAAAGATGTTTGGTGGGGGTAAGATTTATAAGGGGTTTATGTGAGGGAAAAGTCCATATTGCCCTTCAATATACCCTCCCCTACCCCTTGTCCTTAGCCACAAACACAACCACCATTGCAACCGACACTAGCGCGAGGGATTCTCCTGCGCACCCTTCTTCGGCTCGAGTGTAATGGGACCACAGACCTCGCCCCTTTCCGGTCACCTTTGCCGGCCGTCGGTCCTCCGACAGAGGCGGAAATTGTTCACTGATGTTGTCTACGACATGATCAAAAGAAAACGATGAAAGTATAACAGTTGCAAGTGTAGTGGAGGAATATAACGTACGCTGCGCTAACTTATAGAAAGTGGTTTACCTAGAAAATGCACCATTGCAAAAGGGTGCAACAACACTCGGCTTACAAAAAGGGGTAATCATGCCGAGGTTGCACATACATACACCTGCATCCGAGGCCCCAAAATGCACAAAATGGGGGCCTGAATCCACAGTTTCGTTAATACAACAGTTGCAAATCTTAACAAAAAGAGGGAAACAACAGCAGCTACAGGCTTGATGTCCTACGGGCGGGCGACCAGAGGCATTATAATTACCAGCATGCCAAGAATAATCCAGCCCAGGAGCCTGACCAGGCAGGAGAGCCTCTGAGCCCGGAGCTGGTCGCTTGCGTGGTCCACCCAACGCCCACACATGAAGGAGCACAGCTCGGCCACCCTCTTGACGAGATGTTCGTTGCGCGCCTCAGAGGCGTCGAGGCTGTTCGTCAAGGAGGCGTTGTGGTCCCTCGTCTCCTGCAGCTGGTAGTTGACAGCGGCCAGAGCGTTCTCCCTGACTGCGTCTTGTGCCAGGAGGCCCCGGATCTTGGCGCGCAGCTCCTTCAGTTCGTCGGTAGCGTAGCCCCACAGTGCATTATCCTCCTTGACGTCCTCGGGGTCAACGGTCTCGGAGTCAGAGTCGTCGTGATGCCGTCCCTTGCGACGACTGGACTGGCCTTGCTCGTATGACGTCCTCAGCCATGGGTACTTGCGAGGGTCACCGCTAGCGTAGCTGCGGTCACTGTCGGAGTCGGTCTCGGGCTCAGTGTCAGAGTGAGGCCACATGATTCCTACGTGGACATAGGAAGCATATTGTCGAAATCAGAATAAGCTCAACCATTAACAAATGCAAAAGACCATGAACAAATGCAAAAGACCATGAACAAATGTCAATTCAGAATCAAGCATGATCACCCAAACAAAATGAAGGATGAAAGTAGCCATCATCAATTCATTGTCTATTGACACAGCAATCATCACCCAATCAACAACAACAAACAACACAAGTGATGGACAATTACAAGCAGTGATCAGCACATCAATGGCCGTATTTTAATTCCTCTGTTTTCAACAACATTCAAAATCACCAGGAAGATCCTGGTTGACAGGGGATGGAAATCAACATGTTTGAAAGGGAGGGGAAAAAATAAGATCGGAAATAAGCAATGCACAAACAAGGAATGACAGAATACAGACTCGACCAATTTATGCCAACATCCGATTGCGAAACACTGATTTCAACCACACAATGCCAAATGCGAAACCTGGTTGTTGCTGTTATTTATCCCAACATTTCAGCTCATACAGATCTTATTTTTTTGGTATTCTGCTACATATAATTGTATAGTTTGTTTTCCTACAATTTGCTTAAACAACTACAGATCTCATTTGTTGAATGGACAACAGCTAATGCAGATTTCAGCAGATGAATGACAACATTTAGGTAAATATTTCTAGTCAAACTGATGAAGTAATATATAATTCCATCCAGATTAGTTGTATCCAGATTAGTTGTATCGGATTAATCCCTCAAAAACACTAATCGCATATAACAAATACCATAGTAATAGCATGAACAACAATCTGAGTAACAACAAGGTCAGACAGATGGGAGCATGAACAACAATGGCCGACACGAAGAATCAAGGGAGAAGAAATTGGAACCGCATTAACACAAATTCACAAACAACAATCCCCCAAATCGGAACAATATGCAAAAACCCCCAAATTTCTTCCAGCCAAACCCTAGATATCGGTGAAAGCCCCAAATCGATGGAAACCAAAAACCTAAAATTTCTTCCACCGAAACCCTATAAACCACAAAAACCCCCAAATCCGGTCACCATAGCCACCCCCATTCCCACCGACACCCTAGAAATCTCGACGTCGTCGATTAACCGGCCGACGTAGGGGGTTTCCAGTGTCATGGGGCCGCCGGTGAACCGCATTCAAGAGGAGAGGAGGGCAGTGACGTACCTTTCGCGACGAGGAGGAGAAGAGACTTGTGTCGGCGAGGCGGAGAACTGAGATTCCGAGAGAGGCGAGACGAGGGCAAAAATGGATTCACAAATCCGAAAGCTCCTCCTAATCTCCGAAATCTTGGTACCCCAAGATTTCATTTTGGGCGTTTTGCAAGCTACCATAAGCTCGCGAAAATCTTGAAAAGCTTCCCCAAGATCTTCCGCCAAACACCACCTCATGAGCTTTCGGTTTTTTTTAAAAGCTCGAAAATCTCGAAAACCTTCCGCCAAACACAGCCTTAGCTATGTTTGGCATGGGATGGTTGGAAGTAGGAGGTGGAGGTTATCGAGGTCATCCAAGGTTATTTTTGCCCAACAATCCCAACCCATGAATCGAAGGTTGTCGAGGTTATCTACCCCTATAACCTCAACTATGACCGGCTTGCCCCTGCAACTCCACTCCTTCACTGGTAGACCCAGGCAACACTGTCATCACCGAAACCCTATTCTCTGCAACTCTTGCACCTCCGGAGGGGCCGATTCGTCGGAGTTCACCCTGGCCGCTGCAAATCTACTCAGTTCATCTTCGTCGGAGTTCACCAATTCAAGCAGTAAAGTCTCAAACCCCAAATTTCAGATGAAAATCGACCCTAATTAAGATACCCTCACCATTGATTTCAAAACAAAATTAGGGAGAAATAGAACGACAAAAACATATAAATACAAGAGAGGCGGCGGCAGAGGGGTGCCGAGAAGAGGCCGGTAGTTGTGGGGTGGAGGTCGCGTGCTAGTCCGGGCAACTGCTATGGCTGATGGCTGATGGCTGATGGCTCATGAAAGGCTTTGAAGCTGGAATTTTTACACAGCAGGGGGCAATAGACCACAAACCAATTTGGGTTTGCTGGAAGAAAGAAGAAGAAACCATGGAGGTAGTTTCGTCTTTTTGTGGAAAAAAAAAACAAATAACCTTATACCCGTCAAACACTCTATCGGGGTTATTTTTTTACAAAAATCTCAACCTCTTCCATCCCATAACCCATACAATAATCTCCATCCCATATAATCCCTTAAAAATAATTCACCCCTTAAAATAACTCACTAACAAACACGCCCTAATTGTTTATATACAAAAAGAATGTTGTTAAGCTTTTGTGTTAGAAGGGTGAATCCCGACCTTATAATTAAAAACAGAATAAACACGACATGACTCCCGTTTTCTAACGACCCGACCGGGTTTCTCGGAATTTCACATGGTATCACCGGGTTTCTCGGAATTTCATAGAGAAAAAGCATATAACAACTAATGCCACAATTTTAAAATAAAACACCAACGTTTTGAAAAAAACATTGTGTTAATTTTAACTAAAAAAATGTTGTTTTAAACCAAAATATAATCGTTTAATATAAAATATCTTATGTTTGGTTCGCTAAACTATAGAAAAATCATTCGAAATGTGAATTAACAATTTATACTAAAATTGGCTCCACTCCCCCAGATAAAGTTCTGGCAGGTTGAAGGAATCACAACAATATTTGCTTTGACATCAGGCAATTGATATCTGAAGCGGCCAATTTTCAGCTTGCCCTTGGCCTTGCTGACATTGTTGCTTTTCAGTACAGTGCTTGTTCACCTGTATATATAAGGCTTACCTCCAAAGTTGTTCTTGTTGCTTTTCTTTTGGGATGGGTTATTTTCTTCATGATATGATTTGTCACCCTTACCTGTGGCTGAACTAGCTATTCAGTTCTATTTCCTGCACCATCAAGTTAAAGAAGATCATCGATCTGAGTGGTTTTTATAATTTTTTTCTCATTGAAAAAACATTTAGTGAGGATATATATATTTCATGGTTGTTAATCTGATAGAAAACTATATATGTCAAATTCAATAGAATCAACGGTGACGAATGTTTTAATTCCTCACTAAGGGATTATAATGTAATCACTGTTAATTTGATACGGTAGAAAATTATGTCAAGCTCGTTGGAATCAATGGTGATAAAAGTTTTTAACCCTTGCTAAAACTACTCAATTAATGAGAAATTGTTTTCTCATTAAAATCATGTAGGGAGAAAATTATATCAACTAGTGGACGGTCCGTAGCACGGGTTTACTTTTCAAAAAATTTTAAATTTGATACTACATATTCCATATAAACAATAATTTATATTACTCGTATTAGATTATATAGTTTCAATCATGCTATTTTTAATGATTTATTTCATCAGTAACTTTATATAACATGGATTACTTGTTATAGGACGCAAGTTTGAAAAACATATTTTATTTTATAATTTTACTTTTTTCCCTGCATATATAAATATAATTATTATGTATTATATTTTTTTTTATCTATTGTTATCATATTTTCTAAATAAATTACATTAATATACATTTATCCGTTTGTCATAGAACTAAATAATATTTACTCTAATTATTATATTTTTTATAAAATATAAATAATATTATTTTATTCTTTTAATTTTCATTTGTTGTTTTATTCTTGTAATTTTGTTCTTTGATTTATATTACTCAATTAATTATTCAAATAAGTTTCTTCAAATTTTATTTCTAGGTAGTTTTTATATATGGTTTATTTACTATTTTATTCTTGTAATTTTCTTCTTTGATTTATATTACTTAATTGTTTATTCAGATAAGTTTCCTAAAATTTTATTTCTACTTAGTTTATTTTATATCATTTACTTATTCAAACTAAATTTTAAAATTTTATTTTATTTAATAATATGTAAATTCATGCTTTAATTAAAGAGTTTTTAACAATTGTGGTAGAAGAAGAGTTTTTTTTTTAATTTAAAAAGAAAGAAAAATAAATAGCATATATATGATAAAAAAAGCTAACTTTATAGTATATAGTAAGATAAGATAAGATATTCTCGTTTCTAATGTGGTGAAAAATTATATCAAAACCCTCCAAAATCAACAATATATGGCAAAATGTTTAATCCTTTATTAAAAGTATAGGATATGTGATATAGATTACATGCATCGGGGAAATTTTAATTTCGCTGTTAATACTTTGTTGGAAAATAATGGATATCCATAACTCATTGACAATTTAAAGAAAAAAAATGAGTTGTAAATAATAATATAAAAAACACATACATAAACAATTAGTTTTTAAATATAATATATTATTATTGAATGTATACTTAATTATGTTTATTTTTCGATGATATATAAATATAACATGTTTTCGATTAAAAATCAAAACAAGAAAAAAGTAAGGCGATGATCTAAATTTTTTGAGTAATAATGTTTACACCGCGCATAATTTTACTATGTGCACCACAAAAAGAAATTCGGCCTTTTATTTGTAAATTCGTGCGCCTCTAAAGGCGTAGGTTTTTTTTTAAATGGTCTCTACGCCTCCAAAGGCGTACACAAGTGAAGGGAGTGTTTTACAAAAAGGTTGCTAATTTATTTTCCAAAAATATTAATATGTTGCGCCTCTTGATTCACAACCCTGTGACTCAAGAGGAGTAGGGTAGTTTTATCTTAAAAAAAAAACCATGCGCCTCTTGATCCATAGGGCTGTGACTCAAGAGGGGCAGGGTATCAAAAAATAAAAATACCCTGCGCCATTGGAATCGCATAGCTACGCCATAAGAGGCGCACCAATTACGTTGAAAAATTGCTAAACGAAATTTGTGGTGAATTTAGTAATTTTTTGGGTGTGAATAACAACCGCTAATTTTTATTTAGTTGACATAACTATAAAGAAAATATCTATTTTATTTAGTTGTTTGAAATTGATTTTTTTTTTTGATAAATCTGTGTTTGATTTAGTTTTTTTTTTTATCAGCAAGAGGCTACAGCCTTATATTATTAGAGATGAGGTAAAGACCTCAGATCCGGAGTGAAGAAATTACATAGAAAACTTGGTAATGCAGTGAATTCAAGAAAAGCAGAAGAGTTCGTGAAAGAAAATTGTGCAAGAGCATCCGCTACTTGGTTGGCCTGACGTTTAACATGCGACACTTGAACCTCCTAGACATTCTCCTCCATCCAACATCTGCACTGGTTGATAAGGTGATGGTCGGCCCTTGCTCCTTTACCTCTGTCCCTTAGCAGATCGAAGACCGTGAATGAGTCTGTCTCAAGTATTACCTTTGTGTAACCGGCCCTCCTAGCAATTCTCAGGCCATGATACGCCGCCCATGATTTCGCTGTCAGGGGCTTACAGATGCCACAACCAAAGCTGAAGGCGAAAAGGAAGGATCCCGTCGGGTCCCTGATCACTCCCTCGCCCCCTGCCTTCCCGATTACCCTTCGCCGCGCCGTCCACATTGATCTTAATCCACTCTACTGGTGGTGGAATCCAATTTGTACTGCTGTCCGGACCACTGAAAGGTGCAACATGGGATGATTTAGGACTTGTAACAAGATTGAGGAAGTCCTGAGCATCCTTAGAAGCTTTGGCCAGTACCTCCTCCACTTCATCAGCACCCTCGAAGATGAGCTTGTTTCGGCATTTCCAAATTGTCCAAAGCATGGAAGCGAAGAAGGCAGCTTGCGAGCCTTCCTTCTTTGTGTTATCGAAGATCCATTCCTTCATCACAGCGTGAGAGAAGAAAGGGGTGTGGTTGGTAATACCACGAAGTTTAGACCACTGATTTCGTACCCTGGGGCAGTCTCTCAGCAGACGGAGACTAGTCTCCGTCTCCGAGCAGCAAGGACAGGTTGCGGACGAAGAAAGATGCCGACGTACTCGATTTGAATTGGACAGCAAACAGTCGTGAGCGGCCAGGAATAGAAATGCCCGAGCTCGTTGTTGCACTGGAGTTCTCCATATGTGTTTCCACCCCCCCATCCGCTACCGCGCCGAGGGACAGATTTCTACGGGAGGGCCTGAATTGCGGATCCTGTGGAAAAGACTCCTGACGGAATCAACCCCCAGACGAGTTTGTCTCTGTCCGCCTCATTCTCACTCAAGAAAACTGATTGTAGACGGAGGAGGATGTCTGAGTTTAGCAAAGGTGTTAGCGCAGCCCAGTTCCAAGACCCGGAATTTCTCATATCGGCAATGGTGGCCCCCAAGAGATCCTCCGGGACCCGTTGTTGAGCGACGTCTACGAGAGGTGTCTCTATCAGCCACAGGTGAAGCCAAAAGAGCGTCGACGTACCATTACCCCCAACCACTCGCAAGTTTGGAGTCAGGATAGAGGCTCCATGTAGAATGCTTCTCCTAGTATGAGATGCGCTTGGTCGGCATTCAAACATGTCCACATCAGCTCTACCATGACAGCACTTTTCCCGAATCACCCAGCTCCAAAGCGACTCAGGTTGGTTCAAGAGTCTCCAACTCAGTTTCGCTAGAACTGCTTGATTGGTCTCACACATCGACCGCACTCCCAGCCCCCCCTCTGCCTTAAAGGTTGTAACGATTGACCATTTCAGAAGATGCGGTTTTCTTGCTTCCGAATTCGAACCCCAGATGAACCCCCGGACTTCACGATCAATTGCGTCACAAATGTTTCTAGGGATGAAAGTGGATTACATAACGTAGAGCGGGAGACTAGTAATTAAGGACCGAACTGGCCAGTGTCACCCTACCGGCGAAGGAGAGGGTTTTCGCTTGCCAGCCTTGGAGCCTACTGGTCACTTTGTCGAGGAGAAAAGAATAGCGTTCCTTGGTCATTCTCCCAGTTACTGTTGGGACACCAAGGTAGTTCCCGAAGTCCCTGGCTATAGGGATGTCAAGGGCGTTGCTAATACCCTCCTTTGAAGCTGCTGGTACATGTCTTGAAAATAGCACAGAGCTGGACCAAACACTCCTTAATAATCTCCCCCTGTTCGTTGAAGCTTCTGCCATGAGGACTAAGTCGTTTGCAAAGAAGATGTGTGAGAGATGGACCCCGCCCGTGACTACCGGTTTCCATCTTTCGTCGTTCACCTCCCTTGTAATAATATGCGAAAGCCGCTCCATGCAAAGCACGAATAAATATGGAGAGAGCTGATCCCCTTGTCGGATCCCCCGAGATGGATTGATACTCCCTGCAGCCTCCCCATTCCATAATAACTCCATACTCCCCAAAGTCTGACATTTCATTATAACTCTAATCAGATGCTCAGGGAAACGGGCGCATTCCAAAGTTCCCTTGAGGAAATCCCAACTAATCCTATCATAAGCCTTCTCCAGATCCACCTTTACCATCATCCAGTGTCTTCTGCGTCTCTCAGCCATCGAATGCAAAACCTCCTGCACGATCACAACATTGTCGATGATCTGACGGCCAGGAATAAAGCTTGCTTGTGTCGGAGATATAAGATCTTCAAGCATCGGTTTCAGCCTGTTGACAATGCATTTTGTTGCCAATTTGAAGATGGAGTTCAGAAGGGAGATCGGCCGGAAGTGAGCTGGCCTTGTGGGCACTTGGACCTTTGGGATCAAAACAAGCAGAGCATCAGAGATATTATCGGGGAAGATCGAATCATTAAGCATACCCAGCACAGTGTCCATGACTTGAGGACCCACCACATCCCAAATTTGTTGATAGAAGACCGAGGGATAACCATCCAGCCCTGGAGCTTTGTACGACCCCATTTGGCCCAGCACTACCAACACCTCCGACGGGGTAAAAGGGGTTGTAAGCAGGTCTGTTTGGCTTGGGAGCAAAGGCGGGAACTGCGTGGGAATAGGCTGCACAGTCTCCAGTTGTCGTGGACTCTCAGCCGTGTAGATCACTCAAAAGAAGTCCAGAATCAGGTGCTTAACCGAGCTGCCTTCTTCCAACCAATTACCCTCATCATCTAGCAAGGCAGAGACCCTATTCTGGCAACGCCTTATCAAAGTAGAGAGGTGGTAAAATTTGGTATTGTGGTCCCCCTCGATCAGAAAGGAGGCTCTTGATTTTTGAAACCATAGTAGTTGCTCTTGATTGAGTACTTCAGACAACTCTCTACAAATGTTTCTCTCGAGGGTGATGTAGTGACGACTAGGCCTGACAACTAGCTTATGTCGAACTCCCTCAAGCCTGCCCTATAGTTGTCGTTTACGATGAAAAATATTGTCGTACACCTCCCTTTTCCACACTTTTAGTTCCTCTGTAAATTCTGACAAAGCCTCACAGGTTTGAGCTCCCCCATTTCATTGACCTTGCAGGAACTCCTTGAAATTTTGGTGCATCATCCAAACGGCGATCAACCTGAATGGCCGATTCACCCTTCCACAATCCCCAGTTTGATTCAGCTGCACCAGGATTGGTGCGTGGTCCGAATGGGGGGTCATGAGGTGTTTCACCACTGCCTCAGGGAATTTAAGACGCCATTCAGCAGTACTAAGTCCACGAGAGTCCGGGACGTGGGGGGTCGTGGGGGGTCCGAATTTAAGACGCCAGACGGGCCGTGTAGCGAGAGTCCGGGTCGTTACCATGCCATAAGTGAAGGGAGAACCATCAAAACCTAAGTCCACGAGATGCAGCCCCTCTGCAAACTCCATGAACCTATATCTCGATCCGTTGGATCCTATAGAGGAATCCGATCTCTCCTGAGGGTGAAGTGTAGCATTGAAATCACCTGCCAGCAGCCACGACTTGTCATTGGTCTGAGCAAACTCCTCGAGCGATTGCCAGAGCTCTAGTCTGCGGGTACGTTCCGGCACCCCATAGACAGCCGAAAAAATCCAGGGCTCCTCCCCAACTCTGTTGACTTCTACTATGATATGCTGAGGGTTAAGCCTGACCATCTGAACCGTCACCTCCGTCGACCTCCACAGAAGCCAAATACCCCCCGAAAAACCCTGAGCTTCAACTCTTCTCCAGCTATCAAACCCAATCCTATTACAAACATCATCCGCCTCCAAGCCACTGATCTGAGGCTCCACCAAGGCGATGATTCTTGGATCATGAAGGCGAATCAATTCCCGAAGAGCATACAGGAAATTGGAACTCGCAGCTCCCTTGGTATTCTGATGTGATCGTAGTCGCCCATGAGCTCGACTCTTTTTTCCTACAAAGGTTTGTCTTCGGAGCTGAACCTCAACTTTCATTTGTGAAAACTGTTTGGCGATACCTCGGTATTTTGGCTCGTTCTGGCTGTGTAAAATTCCGATTGAAGCTAATGAGCACTTGTTGGAAAGATATTTTAAGTGGCTACAACTTTATTCAAGGATGAAATCGTCGATTCAGCTTGGAAGATGGCCGAAATCTGGGATCTTTGCAGCTGTCCGAAAATCTGGCTATTTTATTATTATATTTTATGAAAAATAATAATAAAATAGTGGGGATATATATCTTCCTCAAATATTGACCAAAGAGTTCGGATCACGACCACAATAATGTCATCGAGACATTACCCCTAGATCGGTTGGGGAACATATCGAATCACAACTAAGGTACGGATGTAAAAAAACACATCAAAGTAATAAAGAGTTTTACCTCACTAATCAGGTAAAACGCAGAATAAATAATCGATCTCTAACTCAACAACCTATGTGTGAGCGAGTGTATAAGAGAAATAGGGATAATCCCTAGAATATGAGATGAATTTCAACCCCTAACTTTAATAAATTCTTTTGCAGAATAAGTCTCTTTGTCCAACTTGCGATCATAATTTCTTGCTGAGGCGTTCTACTCAAAGCATCTGTTACAACATTGGCCTTCCATTCCATAGTCCTTATTGAGCTTCGACCATATTGTCTTACTCCTGTTGAGATTCTTTCGAGTAACAATGTACTTCAACTCCTATTATATGTGAAGATTTGACACCGACCATTGTAAAGATATTGTCTCTAGATTTTCAAAGCAAGTACAACAACAACTAGCTCCAAACCTTGCACTAGCTAACTTTTTTCATACTGCTTGAGCTGCTTTGAAGCAAATGTGATCACCCTATCATCTTACATCATCACACACCCATATCTTGCTTAGGAGCATCATCATACACCAGGTATTCTTCCCCGTCTCTCGACAATGCTAGAATCGGCGTAGTGGTCAACATTTTTTTCCAGTTTTTGGAAGCTTTGCTCGCACTTCCCCTTTCAAACAAGCTTCTCTCTTTCTCAACAAGAGGTAAGTGACGGGCAATTTTAGAGAACCATTCCATAAATCTCTCATAGTATCCCACCAGTCTTGGAAAATATCGAACTTCCTTCACATTATTTGGTTGAACGCAATGTTTCATCGCCAAAATCTTCTAAGGATCTATCATCACTCCCTCCTCATATATGATGTGACCTCGAAAAGTCACCTGTCTGATCCACAAGTCAAGTTCGAACAATTTAGCGTAAGTTGAGGTTTTTGTAATACTGACAGGGTTGTCCGAAGATACTTCTTGTAGTCTCCTTATTTGAAGAGTAAATCCATATGTCATTGATAAACTCCACCACGAACCTGTCCTTGTACTATCACTTGTTCTTCATCTCCAACAACATAGTTAGGGCTTTGATCAAACCAAACGACCTCACTACAACCTTGTCATCCCTGTATCTGGTACTGAACAAAATCTTCAAAATGTTCTTCTCACAAATCTGTAGCTGATTATATCTTGATTAGAAATCGTTCCTGTAGTACAACTTAACCGAATGTATCTAATCCAACAAGTCATCAATCCACGACCATATATACTTGTTCTCCATTGTCACATAGTTTAACTCATGATAACTGATGCATGTATCCTTCTCCTTCATAAACAACATTGGACTACCCCAGGCGACGCACGTGGCATGATATAACCCTTCTCCAACAAATTCTCTATTTGAGACTTCAGCTCTTTGTCTCAAGGAGAGACGTATGATACAGAGCTATGGAGAGTGGAAACATCCCTGGTTCTAGACCAATGGTAAACTCAACAAAGCGGTGCGGTGGTAACTCGGTAATGTCATCAGGAATTATATCGGGAAACTCTCGGATCACTGGTATATATCGGAGATTGTGATAGCCTTGGACTCCGAGTCCTTTAAGTAGCACACAAACCAATTAATGTATCTCGATCACTGTAGTCTTGATATATGTATCATATTAATAACACGACCGTTCTCTACCGGAACGCGTCGACAGAATCTGCAACACATGCCATCGGGTACTAAGGCACAATCCTCCGCTCGTAGTCATTCACCACGCACGCCATGTTGCACTCACCAATCCATTCCTAAGATGATATCCAGCGGCATAAGTGGAATCACCACTAACCCAGGGTCGAAGTCTCGGCCCCCACTCGTGATAGGAAATTGGCTCAACATCTTCGTTCCTATCATTGTTCCCTCTTTTAAAGAGTTCAACCCTAAACGTGTCATCTAAAGGCACACTACCTAACTGAAATCTATGGACAAAACTCTAAGCCATACAAGAATGAGTAGCTCGCAAATCGAGTGGAATATCGATTAATTCAATTTGGTAGTAAAGAGTACATTGATTTATTGATGCATTGACATCAACCTCTTGCCTCATCACATATATACTCTTTTCTAGTTTAAATGGTCCAATTATGTTGTGTTCACCCTCAATGTCCATATAGGTATATAAGGAAGGGTAATTCATTCGCAACATTTGTAGTCTTGTGAGGCTAGTGAGAGCTTTGTAGCATCTCGTCTTGTGCTCAACTACTTTCATCCATATGAGTATGAGCCGTAGTTCTCTTTTCTTCTCCCTCCTTAGAGAAGTTGTACTGCAATTGTCTGTGAGGGACAAGTTGAAGGCCTACCTCGTCGAGTTCACTTAGCATCTTTCCACCACAACCCAGCTTCATTCTTTTGGCGAAAAGCAGTAATGTGCAACCTTTCCTAATCGGTGCACATAATACTCAGAAAAACTTCACCGTGTAGATAGAGTTTAATGTCAGTAATACTCTGCTCACTTATATGACATCCATCATTTCATGCAATTATAATTACCCACAAAACTAGGTAAACTAATGCATACTTATATAACGTCATAAAAAAAACATTCTGAGGAGTCTCAAAGTTGTCAAATGCGGAGAACACTACATCATATAAATGGCTAAGGGTATCTAGGGACACGTAGGTCCTTTACCGATTATTGAATTGAAATATTGTCTTAAATCCCTCTAGCTTTTCTTTAATAATGAGGGTTTCCATAAACAGAAAAGTAATATCCACGGCGTATGCCCGACAATGGATTCAAATACTTAAATATGACACCACGGTTGATATCATACTCCAAATCTTCCTCCATTCTCTTGTCAAGTGCTTGTAGCTCTGCAACCCTTTATAACTTCTCTGTCTGCCACTTTATCTGCCATGAGGTTGGTACATCACTTGTTGAAGGTGGACCATGGATCATCTGATACCTCCATTCTCTTACATGCTCATTCACTTCACTAAGATGATCCAGCGTTTCGCAAATGAGGTGTTCTAGTCGAAGGCGCCTCTTTTCTCCGGCCTCAATGCGATCAAAGCAATGCTTTTCATAAGTAGAGATCGGTGATGTTTCAATCCTGGGGTTTCTTACCAAGTTGTAAGTATCCCAATGATCAGGGCGAATAGGTTGCGGCTCCATCTTGTAGCAAATGACATCCACTGGAGGAAACACATCATCAGATAGGACCATCGTTCCTTCCAACTTGTAGTCCGGACCAAAGAGTATCATACGACGCCAATGGTTGATGGCATCAACCGTAGGGCGCATGAGTAGCATAAGTCGATGAGTGTCCGCCCGAAGAGTGGTCTCCAAATCCTCCCACTTCCTCAACTCCATACCACAAAACCTCTTATATGGATGAATCCACTCTGCAGAATCTGAAAGATAGACTCGCGGTTCCATATTGCGTGATTGAATTGTGAGGCGAGTCATGGAAAAGTTGATTGAGTTGTAGTATGGCCTCGGTGCAACTAAGGGGACAACTTCTCCCCCATTGGTTGCATTCTTCCCATGTAGGATTGCAGACATCTAAAAAAATGAATTACATGAGTGTCAATACCCAAGTTGACATAACTTAAGGTCGGAATACTAACGACTCTAAGATTACAAGTTAGGTACTTGAGGGCTAGAATATTAAAATTTAAACACTTAAATCACCGTGATATGATATGTACACATTTTGAAATTTTAAACACCCTTATCATTATATATGAAATACATTTTTTTATTATTTATAAATATCGTTATTATAAAGTTTAAAACACTTTTAAATAATGATTTTATAAAAATACAGATTTTTTTAAACAAAATTTAATTTAAATACTCGTGAGAAAGAAAAATAATATTTATACCTTTAAATTAGTTTTGAAATATATTTTTTTTTAAATATTTTTAAAATACATTTAAATTCCTTTTAAAATTATAAAACACATATTTTTACTTTATTAAAAACCTATAGCTCTGATACCACCTTCTGTAACACCCCTTCTTAGAACACTGAAGGGATGTCACAGCGCCAGCAATTACTCAGACTTTAATGTCCTCGTAACCGCCTTAGGCTTATAGGGACATGCAACCATGCTCCCATAAACAAGATGATAATAAATAAACAGTAAGTGGGGGAAGACTTAAATATAAAATATTGCAAATTAAATAAAGTTACCCAAAACAAAGGGGTCCAAATATAATTATCAAATTAATGAAATAGTAGCAGTGGAATGAAAACAATCCCATAAGTTCTAGAAGTTTATACCTTAACTCAAAAACACGATAAAATGAAAACAATGAAATCCTTTATTCTTCAGCGCCTCAAGACCGTTTACCTAAACCTGCGGATCGACGGCTGAGGTGTAGTATGCAGACCAGGGACCCCAACCGTCCAAAGGAGAAAAATAGGACGGTTAGTCTTTTTACGACTAGCAAGCAGCAGAAAGTAAAATGTTCAAGACTCCGTCTACCACCCATTGACCATAAAAGGGTATTGGTGATTGTACACTAAAATATGAATTAGGAGTAAATATTTATGTGGAACCTGAATCGTTTGATTAAAATAAAATAAAATAACAGGATGATCCAACAGGACCGAGTGTTTGAATGGGATGCGGATACGGAGATCCTAAGGAATCATATTCTGAGTACGGAGAGAATATGATATGACGTCACTGAAAGTGGGTCACCTATTAGTAAGTAATGTACAACACAATAATAGTAATAACACAATTATGCACAACGTTATTGTTTACTTAGGACAAATGATACCGGCCTCGGCCGCATACACTGGGCGGATGACCTACTACCCTTAGGTAGATGTACCCATTCGAGAGATTTGCAATTTCGAAGGGGCATCTCATGAGACGTTTATAGAGCAAGGTATAACCGAACCTTGATCTGACTTTACCCTTTTTCCATTATTAAGACACACATCATAATAATAACAACAATAATAATAATAATACAAACGGTATAAGTACCAATCCACAATTACATCCTAGGTGACCACAAAAGGCATAATGTACACTTAGATCTATAAAGTGCACGGAATAATATAACTGACAAGCATGGATATTCAAAACCAATAATATACCATACTTAACTAGCATGAAGGAAACAAAATGAACAAATCATGCTTTTTAGGAAGTTCGGGCATTTAATATAATTTTCCCAAATTATGGGATCGAACTATAATTACCCGAGTTATCACGCTATGTGAGATTTCGGATTTGATAAATAGCAACAAACTGAACTAACTTGCATATTTATCAATAATTCATAGCATGGAAGGTATAGAAGACACAAAAAGACAATAATTGCGAAAATGGCATGAAATTTGCAAAAGTGCACTGGTTGAACCAAACCACTTGCCTTAATCTGACGAAATGCTTATTCGTAGTTGAGAAAAATAATTTGATAATGGACCTGAGATTTTACAGAATTAATTAGGGTATTAGTAACTTTTCAGAAATTACGGAAACGGCACCGTAACTTTTAAAAAGTACAAAACTTACCCTTGCTTTTCCCAAAAGCCAATCGATTCTGTACCCACCAAATCTCAGGAGCTAAACAGGCTGTAAACTGTTCCAAAACAGTATGTAGGTTAGATTAAACATCGCTTACTTATTCGAAACTCGATAAATTGCGATGAATAGAGCGGATCTTGCCCAAACGGGACTCGGAATCGTCCAAGTTTCGAGCCTATTATCCCTTGCTATGGTAAGAATCTGAAAAGAAATGATTTATAAGGGTTATCAGCCCCTGAATCGAATGAATAAAGAAACGTTCATCAAAATCACGTTTTTCTGCTATGCAGAAAAACTGCTCAACAGTCAATTTTGGGGCTATGGTACGAGCACCCCTGAGCAGAGTTGAGGAAACAAAAAGATGTGTTTGACAGAGGGTAATGCAAGGTTTACGGTGGATTTGGATTTGAGGGCTTTGAATCACTGTGGTAGTGGTGGCAATGCTTCGAAGTTGGCCTCTTAATCACTGTTCTGCAGAAACTTCCGACGCCGTTTCCGACGTCTTTCCGGTGAGCTGCTGCGTCGGGGCTTGCACGGTGGCTTCCTGGGTGTTGGAGGAGACCTGTGGTGGTGGTCGTCAGCCTTGGGATCGTCGGAATCGTGGTCGAGGGTGAACGGAGATAGTTGTCGTTTGTGATTTTCAGCTGATGTTTATGGGGTTGCAGAGGATGAGGGAGAGGAAGTTATGGCGTGTGTTTGATATGGATGGGAAGCTCGTAATGCCCTATAAGATTTAACCTAATCAAATCCCCTAAAGATATGGATTTTAGGTTGGAAAAATTTGACTAAATATTGATAGTTATCATAGAAGATAAAGATAGATTTTGTAAAAAATCTCACCCGTTTTTCGTCTCTGTGCAGATTTGTTCCACAACTGAGCTTCAATTGGGTCCGATGTGCTTTGAAGATGGGCTTCACAGAGATTGGGTAGTGTATATATATGTATGTCCACATATATACATATTTGTACTTCTATTTTTATTTAGTTTAAATTACATAATTTAAATATTGTTATTTTATCTATTTAAATTAATTCCTTTTAAATTACTTCGAATAATATAATTATTCCTAAACTTTATATTATATATTTTAGGTGAACTAATACAAGTTAAATTTAACATAATTTCACCTATTTTAAAGTAACGAGAATTTATTTATTTATATTCATAAAAACTGAAATGCCCAAAAATGCTTTGGGGTATTTCATACCTTACCACCATTCTAAGGCCTTCCACAGCCCCATCATCACCCTAAAATCACCCCCAAAACATCACTCCAAAGCAGCCCCCCAATCCTTCTCAAACGAGCCTCGTTCAGAATCGTCTCTACTCAGGCGATGTCTCGGTAAAACACTGTTTCCCGCTTCGTCTGACCTCCGATTGACGAGATCTGCCCCAATACACGACCATGACTTCAAGATCTACAAAAGTGATACTCGCATGCCCTCAGGAGCCAATCTAATCGACGGAAAATTGTTATTCTTTGACGACAGATCTGTTGCTTCAGAAACTGCCGACAACTTCCTGACTTCTCGGAACCCTCATCGCTGGTCCTTTTACTCGAGCCCAGGCCCGAGCACGTCATATTCCAAACCATTAAATTAATCTTAGTCATATCAACCATGATCCTGTCAATGTTTTTAAGAATCTTGGGATGGCTATCCGGACTTATTTGCAGAAAAGCATTTACGGCCTCCACAAATCGCACAAGCGATTTATTGAATTTCTGAGAGATTCCCACCATGCAAAGGAGTGGTCTATTGATTGTTATCATCGGGAGCAAATCGAACACCATCTGGTGTGCAATCCTTGGTAGAAGCGCCTGTATCGGATTTGTCCGGCGGTCTGTTATGAGAAAATTGTCCGCCCTTTCCACGTGGATTACTTCCACTCGAGGCATGGATTGCCCCGAAGGTCCGTGGGGGTTCATCATGGGGAGGGTGAATGTGGTTTGTTCGTGGCAGCCCTGCAAGAGGATTACTGGGATGGGTAGGGTCGTAGTATGTGGGATTGGCGGTGGTAGTGGGGTCTAAGGAATTCGGGGCTTGTGGGACAGATTTGGGTGGGTCTTGCAGGGAGATTCCATGGCCAGAGTGTGTGGAATTGGCATCCAAGGATTGACTTTTCCTGTTATCTTGAGGCTTAGGGTTTGACGTTTGGCGGGCGGGGTTGGTAATTATTAACTGGTGATTTTTTTTAACTGCTTCTTTTGGCCTTTTTTATCTGATTGGATAATTTTGTCATGAGACCCAAGGACCGGGATCGACCAAGGCTCAATCTTTCGAACACTCTTTTTGTGGGGCTAAATTTTGGGACTTTTGGAAACTGAAAAAAAGGGATATGTGGAGCAAGATTCGCAGGCCTCTCACCCTTGAACCCCCTACACTCAATCTCAATCCTCTCAGAATCACACTCCGAGGATTTCGACCCTTTGACACCTTCGCCTCTCACTAGGGTGTCACCCTTGGCCTCTCACCAAAGGGTTCGCTCTTAGCCTCTCACCAAGAACTCGATCCTTAACCCGGAATCATAGGAAGCTATTAGTGGCTTAACCTTTAACTCAACTAAACTTGACTTGATTCAAAATTCAAAACGAAGTTCTTACAAGCAATATATAAGCTGAAAATATAGCCCCCAAGCATCTATAATCGATGTGGGATTTATTTTGATAGAAATAAAAGCATGAAAAAAATGTCTAGATTTGAGCTGCTAGAAATAACGTCCAATTCTAGCATCTTCAAGGCTGATTTAGGGGAAGTGTCCTTCATGGAAGTTGTAGCCACTTAAAATAGATTTCCAAGAAGTGCTCATCGGCTTCAATCGGAATTTTATACAACTCAAAAGAGCCAAAATACCACGGTTTCGCCATGCTGTTTTCTCAAACGAGAGTTGATATTCGGCTCCAGCGACAAAGCTTTGTAAGATAAATGAGTCGAGCTCATTGACCACTAGAATCACATCATCCTCCTCCCCTTGAAAAGGATTCGTCCTCGAATCTGTGACAGAAACGGGCGACTTCTTCGAACATGCCTCTTCTTCCTTAAACGGATATTGAATCCCCTCTTCTTCTTGAATCGTGGATGGCAAAGAAGACGGAATGAATGGGGTCGCATCCAACCACTTAGTTGACATGGAATTCAGAAAAATAGGTACCTCGTTTGGTGTCCATTTCTCCTTCATGGAAAGCGCAACATTAGAAAGTTGGATGATTTCCTCATCTTTCTTAAGCTCAGGCATGACCTTTGCAGTCTCAATCGAAATATCTTTGCACTTGCCTTCTTTAATCTCATGTGCTTCACCCATGATGGCAGAGGATGATGTGAAGAAAGAGGTGGTGGTGTTGTGGCCTTCGATGGCGTCGACCCCAATGAGATGACGAGTTTTCGAATTTCCCGTACTTGTTGTATTGAGTCTTCCGCGAGCTTGCGGATCTCTTCCCAAGGTGGTTCAACCTTCTTCTTACGCCGAGCCTCATCCTCTCGAGCCCTTCTCCTTCGATATCTCCTCCGGAGCTCGTGATCAACTACATCATATGTAGCACCATCCATGTCACTACAATGAAGATACCCATCATTATAGGCTCGAATAGCCCATCAGATGTACTCTTCGGACAAAGGCTCGGAACTCAATTTCTTGAACATTTTGACTACGAAAAAACAACTCAATTATCGAAAGCTCGAGGGACTCGAGTCGATTAGCTCTGATACCACTTGATGAGACCCGAGGACCGGGATCGACCAAGGCTCGAGCTTTCGAACACTCTTTTTGTGGGGCTAAATTTTGGGACTTTTGGAAACTGAAAAAAAGGGATATGTGGAGCAAGATTCGCAGGCCTCTCACCCTTGAACCCCCTACACTCGATCTCAATCCTCTCGGAATCACACTCCGAGGATTTTGACCCTTTGACACCTTCGCCTCTCACTAGGGTGTCACCCTTGGCCTCTCACCAAAGAGTTCGCTCTTAGCCTCTCACCAAGAACTCGATCCTTAACCCGGAATCATAGGAAGCTATTAGTGGCTTAACCTTTAACTCAACTAAACTTGACTTGATTTAAAATTCAAAATGAAGTTCTTACAAGCAATATATAAGCTGAAAATATAGCCCCCAAGCATCTATAATTGATGTGGGATTTATTTTGATAGAAATAAAAGCATGAAAGAAATGTCTAGATTTGAGCTGCTGGAAATAACGTCCAATTCTAGCATCTTCGAGGCTGATTTAGGGGAAGTGTCCTTCATGGAAGCTGTAGCCACTTAAAATAGCTTTCCAAGAGGTGCTCATCGGCTTCAATCGGAATTTTATATAGCCCAAAAGAGCCAAAATACCACGGTGTCGCCATGCTGTTTTCTCAAACGAGAGTTGATATTCGGCTCCAGCGACAAAGCTTTGTAAGATAAATGAGTCGAGCTCATCGAACACTAGGATCACATCATTTTCTTTCCCTTTTTAACATTAATTCCATTCACATCCTTCGCAACTTCCTTATCCAAATCTTTTCCTTCCGGATTTCCTTCTTCGGTATCCAATACGGCGAATCTGGATGGTTAGGCGATATCCCCCTCACCGGATACCACGGGATACAGAGTATCTTGATTTGGTGCGCTAGGAGGGGACGGAAGGACATTTGAATTTGCCGCCGGCGGAGGTTGTCTATTGTCGCCGGAAACCACACCCGCAGCACCCTCACCATTCTGGCCCTTCTGTACCCGTCTTCTCGTCATCTTCTTTGCTTGCATCCACCCGCCAAACTTTTCACCATTAATGTCGCCGACAATCGGGTTAGCAGCCGGAGATTGCCCTTGTTCCTTGTTCTTACCACATTCCTCTTGAGTATGACCCACTTTGCCGCAACTAAAACAAAGCATACGTAAACCTTCATACTGGACAGGCCAAACTTTCCCATCCAGTTTGAATTTTGATAGCAGTGGCTTGGTGAGATCAACTTCCACACTAAGACGAGCAAATTGTCCCCTTTCCGCAGCCGCCGTGGTTTCGTCAATCCTAAGAACCCTCCCAATCTTCTCACCGATCTTCCTCAAGAACCTTCTGTCGAAGTACTCGATATGAAGACAAGGTATTCTAACCCACACAGTTAGAGTTGTAATCTTATCCAAACTTGCATCGAATCTTGGGATCCACTTGCGGATGGACAGGTAGTTGTGGCCTAACATCCACGGCCCCTCCATGACGACATGGTCATAGTCTGCCTGGTTTGAAAACATTACAATGAAGTAGTCATTTCCCAAGTTGATCAGCGAGAACGGTGCAGAGAGCGCCCATTTCTGTTTCAGCCTCCTAAACAGCTGCATATAACCGGGACCTTTGTCGAAGAACTTAATTATAAGCGTATCTCTCCAAGGTTTCCTCAGTATATGCTTCTCTGCTTTGTTAAGGACTATAGTTGGACAGTCTGGGTCGTCATTCTCCGGCATAATATCGTCATCAGTATCATACTCCGGTTCCCCTTCAGTAGCACATGATAGATTGGGTTATAGTGTGTCAGCGCGAAGCCTTCACTTGAACCTTGCAGCAGCGTTGATTTGTAAGACAGGGTAGTTGTCCCTCCCCCCAGGGCTTCCTGAATGGTCGGGAAGTGTTCATTCTGGGGATGTTGATGGGTAATCGGCGAATTACCTTCCCCCATTGCTCCTGCAGCACCCTTCTCATTTCCTTTGCTGTCTTGAGTGTTAGTAGTTGTACCCCCCGTCTGGCGGGATGAGTTGCCGGCGTTCAGGACTGCGCGAGCGCTCTCTTGACATTTCAGGGCTGAAGATGCTTTATTTCAAGCTCTTCTGTTTGTGTTTGATTTATTTAGTTGATGGAAATTTCTAGCTCTAATAGATGAATGATAAAACCAAATTTAGATGAATGATATCCACATAGAATCTAATATCCAACTGAATTAATTAATCGGTAACTCTCCCAAACCCACGAAGATCAATCCTTTATTCTCTATCATACAATCATCCCAGATCAGTCTGTCCATCAGATTAACCCCGTCGTTCAAACTTCACCGGAAAACCGCCCTCCATTGACGCTGTCAGGTAAGGCAGCAGCACCGGCTCGAAACCCTCCGCCGTTGTCGGCACCACCCTGAACTGTCTCAGAACCCCCGCCGCCACCATTTTCATCTGCAGTAACGCCATCTCCTTCCCCAGGCAAACTCGGGGCCCTGCCTGGAAAACCGGGTACGAGTACGGATCCCTCGCCTTGAAAACCTTCCTCCTCTCCTCCCCTTCCTCTCTCTCTTCCAACCACCTCTCCGGCCTGAAATCCGCCCAGTCCTTCCCCCATATCTTCTCCATCCTCCCCATGGCGTATACGTGGTACGCTACTGTCGATCCCCTCCTCACCACCGTCCCGTCAGGCCACACATCATCTTCGCCGTCGCCCAAGACCTGCTTGCTGTCTGCGACCACCGGCGGATAAAGCCTCATGCTCTCGTGCAGTGCGGCGTGCGTGTAAACGAGATCCTTCGCGTGGTCGTAGGCGGATCCGTTAGGGTCTTGGTCGCTGTGCCCGATCTCGTCCACGATTTCTCTCTCCACCGCTGGATTCTTGGCAAGGAGCCAGAAAAACCAGGTCAGCGCCGCCGAGGAGGTGTCCCGTCCGGCGAGGATGAAGCTTATCACAATGTCTGTGAGGAATTGCTCGTCGGAGTGCCCCGATTTGAGAAACCTCGACAATAGATCAAGGTTTGAATCTGATTCAGATGATGAATTCTTACTCTCGTTGTTCATCTGTTGCTTCTTCTGTTTGACGATTTCGGCTGCAAAATTACGGACCTCGGATACGGCTTTCCTGAGCTGCCTCTCAGATCCGATGTTGAAAAACCGCTTAATCCGCCATGTGATGGGGTGGAAGGTCCTAAAACGCTTGCTGCTGATGGCTACCCCTTCCTCGAAAGCTTGGGCGAATTTCGACTCCGGGAGTGACGGGAGGAGCAGGGCGGAGTCGTAACCAAAGGCAATCTTACAGATGTTATCGAAGGCGAATCGTTTGAGGAGATCCTGAAGGTCAAACACAGTATCCTTACCGGCTGATTGAGCCAAAATCGGGATGAAGCGTTGCTCCAGTTCAGTGTCCACCACCTGTTCGACGAATTTCCTCAAAGACTTGCTGCTAAACTCGTAGCTGGCAACCTGGCGCTGGAACTTCCACTCGCCGCGATCTACGTTGAAGATGCCATGGCCAAGGAGATCGTGGAGAGTTGTGGTGAACTCATCGCCCTTTTCGTAGCTGGCGAACTTGGTCTTGAGAAGGTGCTCCACGTTGGCTGGATCAGCTGTGATGACATGATCCCCGCGAAACAGTGGCTTTTCGATGACGAAAGTTGAAGTGGGGGATGCTTGGAGCATTGCAGTCATCCATTTTAGCCTATCCTTGGTGTGGCGGCGGATAGCTAAATAGGAGCCAATGATCGGGAAGGAATTGGGGAGTCGCGGGTTGGTGTTTCGGGGTTGGTGGTGACCGGTGGAGAAGAAGAGCTTGCGGAGGAGGACGATGACAAGGAGCGGCAGGAGAAAGAGCAGGGCTATACGGAAGACATGAAGCTCAACCATGGCTGCCGATGATTGGTTTCCAAAGATCATTACTGGTGTTGTGATTCCTGTGAAGAAGAAGGTTAATTGTTATTTTGTCTTGTATGAATCAAGTTGTTGGTAAATTATTTGAAACCAGCAAGCCTGCTATTTATTTACGAGTGCATAAAGATAATAGTATATGTGGTTATGTAAGCGCTGATGTATGTCCATTCCTTTCGGAGGATTTTATTATTATTATTATTATTATTATTATTATTAAAGTTAGACTATCGGTAAGATGATAATAGTTACTGATAAGATAATTTATACGGAGTACTTAATCAAATTGCACATGAAGAGACTTTTTCATTTTAGAAAATCATTATGAATTGGACCAAGACAACGGAAAAAAAAAATCATGGTGAAATAAAAAATTGAAACTATTTGCATCACATTGACATAAAACTGAACATTCGAGCTCCCAAAGAAGGGTTCTTCTGCAAGAGGAGGTCCTTATGCAAATGTTCGAAAACTGAACATTTGACCCCCTTGTCGATTGTAACAGGTTATGTCACTTGTGCTTTCTACCCAAGAGGACTCCTTTTGCAAGCTAACGTTGTGAATTCCATTTGGTTCCGATCAACCGCCTCCGATGAAGAACATATGGGACTCGATAACGATGAGACCGAAAGAACAGTACGGATCTTAAGATACTACAACACTCTGACTCTTTCTTCTCAAAATTTGTACATGAATTTCTAATCAAAATTTGTGAGGGTGTGTTTAGATTCCAATGCATTATGTTTATTTAAAATTTACGTTATTATAATGTTTATAATGTGTCTATAAAAAAAATGTTTATAATGCCATTATAATTATAAACACTTTAATAGTATTTGTTTATTTATTTTACAACATATTTAAAATAACGTAAATTTTAAATAAAATACCTTATAAATTATGTCAATTAAATATTCACTGTTTCGTAAAGTTTATAAATTATGTCAATTAAATATTCACTTTTTCGTAAAGTTTATAATTATAATATATACTTAATATAATTAATTGACATAATTTATAAGGTATTTTATTTAAAATTTACGTTATTTTAAACATGTTGTAAAATGTATAACCAGACATTATTCAAATGTTTATAATTATAATACATAATGGATTGTAATCCAAACACACTCTAAAAAATTATCCATAATTATTTTCGCATATTGTCAGTAGCCCCTATGTTGTTCAGTTGTAAAAGTATGTGGGTTATGTAATCGATGATGTATGTCCGTTCCTTTCATAAATAGATTTTTTTTTATTTTTCTGTCGTCAATTTGTTTCTTTGTTATGTAGTACTCCCTCCCTTGATTAAGAAATATAAGTCTTTTTGGGGGCTACAAATCATATGTCCTCGTCTCTTATCTCCAACCACCTCTCCTTCACAAATCCCAACTAAAAAGAAAAAAAATTAAATTAAATTACAAAATAGATTAAAAGAATTAAAAAAGTAAACTTCTTGTGAAAGGGGACTGGAGAGAGAGATGAAATCGGGGACAGATGATTTAAACCCCTTTTTGGGCTTAAATATTTGTTTAAAAATATAAGTGTTTTTAAGTTTTCAAAGTATTGGGATACGAAAAATATTACTTATTGATTTTTTTTCTCAAATTTTATTGGTTAATAAGGGTTGTGGATAATTAATGAGCGATATAAATGTTACTACCTTCCTTCACAAATATAAGTCGTTTGACTTTCTTGCACGTTTTTAAGGAGCTAAAAACTATATAAAATATTAACATTTTTATTAAATTTTTAAAATAATATTATACTTAATATTAATAAATATAATATTATTTTATAAAAATAATAAAAAAAATTAATATTTTATATAGTTTTTACCTCCTTAAAAAACGTGTCAGAAAGTCAAACGACTTATATTTGTGAACGGAGGGAGTATAAATTTATAATTTCATTAATTTATGTGTAAGTGTCTAAAAATACTTATTTTTTGAACGAAGCTGCAAGACAAAGTTTTGGGAGGTGTCGGACCTTGATCCACCACCAGCTAATAAAGTTCTTATGGATGAGTGAATGGAAATCCGAATGAGATGTGAGCTCCTCATGGTTCATGTCTGCATTGAGCCACCTTAGTTGCCACTCTGTTGACCTTACGGAAGACATGTGTGCAAGTCGCCGGCTTAAAACACCGAAGGAGATGCATAATATCAGTGTTGATCATCTCGATCTTCTAATGGTGTTTCAATCCACTTCCCATAAATACATTTTATGATCGTGAGGCTATCACCCTCAATATTAACATGATGTAAACCCAACTCCCTAGTCGTCACCAGACTAGAACAAAGTGCTAGGGATTAAGCCATCAAGGGAGATATATACCATGCCCCAATGCGAGCTGTCAGATGTTGTGATTGAATCGGTTGGAACTCAAATGACAAAGCATGAAGTAGCAAGTTTAAATGAGAGTTTGGAGCCATCAAAATTTATCTTCAAGTGGCCTATTATAGATTTTTTCTATCAAAGGTTTTTCTAGACAAAGCATGAAGTAGCAAGTTTAAATGAGAGTTTGGAGCCATCAAAATTTATCTTCATGTGGCCTATTATAGGTTTTTTCTATCAAAGGTTTTTCTAACATCTGGATGGTGATGTGGGCATGTGTCCATTGTGGTGATGTCTTCCCAAAAAACGTTTTTTGAGTCTTGTTGTTGTTGTAGGAGTTGTTGTGGGTATCCCTCTTGTTTCTTTCTTTCTAAAATACCAATTAGTATCAATTTATTTATTTATAAGAATATCAATTATAATTTTTTAATCAAATTAAATTATAATATTTTTTAAATTTCCTTAACCTATTATATATTTTTTAAATCAATTTATCCACTAGTATATCTAATTAATTAATAAAAACATCTATATTTAACTATTTATTATATATTTAACTATTGATAAATATTTTCGATGAGATGTCATCACTATATTAATCTTATATTTTTCAAGCAATCAAATTATAGTAAGATAATTTATATTTAGTTCATTAACATATTCTACATTTTTGAATTGAATCAATAGATTTAATTCAAAATATTGAATTAATATATAATTTATTACTAATATATATATACATTTTTTTTATAGAATTGGTTCAATGCAAACATTAAATAAGTGAATTCTCAACCAATCAAATTACAACATAATTATTTTAATAATGTAATTATATTAAAATAAATCCCGATGAATGTTTATTTGATCTTTTTTGTTAACATGTTTATAAATTACAACATATTACTAAAAACTACATGCTAACAAAATAAATGGAATGACCATCCAAAAGGAAGACGCACACTGAGAGCTATGGGATCACTAGCGGATACCTCTGATTATGGACTCCAATAGATCTATCAGATGTCGGTCGCATTTCCATGATGACTACGAGCATGGAAAATCAACTACATTTTACATGAAATCCGCAGCATAGCAAGAAAAACAAAGCACCCCAGTCTGCAAGCCTAAACCCTAGCCATACCATTGTTCATTCAAACCCCCAAAACCCATCTCAAATCCTCAAAGACGATAACAAGATCGTAATAGGCTACCACAAGGGTAAGCAAAAAAAAGAGACAGATAAGATGTGATTGAGAAGAAAGAATAAACAACAATAAACAAGCAAAGAGGCAGGAGAGCAGTTGAAAAACGAACCATAAAATCGAGTCGAAGGACGACGGGTGGTCAGCAGAGGCGGAGCTAGGGGGTCCTAGGGGGTCACGTGACCCTCCACGCATCTGAAAAATTACCTAGGTGTATTCTCCTCGTCAATAGCTTCATTTTGATATATAATACGCCCTAATCCGACATCTGAGTAAAAAATTATGAATGTTTGAAAATTATAGGTGTATTAATCACTTTAATTTTATTTCAATATACTATAATACTTTTATATTTTACTTAAATTGACATTCACATATTATAATTCATCTCGAGAGCTTCGAAACCATATGTTATATTACTTATTTTGAGAATTTGGTAAGAAGTTACGCAAGTTTAAATTTTTTATATCTAGTTATACATTATTACATGTTAAGAATACAATGTTTATTTATTGCATTTTATATCCTTATTTTCGCTTTATATCCTTATTTTTATTTTATATCTTTGTAGTAGTTTATAATATCGTTTGACACTAGTTTGTATTATCGTTTGACACTAGTTTGTACTATCGAACACATTGTGTGTTTTATGACTTTTTTCTCGATCTTATTGTCTACTATTATGGTGACCCCTGCTCAAAACTTTCTGGCTCCGTCCCTGGTGGTCAGGGTAGAGGCACATATGCAAGCGAATGTGGATCAAGTGGATGACGACGGCAGGCCAAGCAAGCAACGAAAGTAGAAAGACCAAACGGAGGGTGGCAAGTCAAAGTTGAGTTGAGGTGGCTGGTGGAGCTCACGTATCATTTAATATAGTGGGTGATAGCGAGGTCGTAGTTGATGGTAACGAAGACTGGCTTTGGTACGTCCGGTGAGGGTCGATGTTGGTGTAGGCAGGAGCGGGAGGTGATGGAGCTTAGCGACGGTGGCTAGGTTTCGCTCAAAAGAGTTTCAACCTAGCGCCGCACTTTGAAGCTAAAATAATTTGCATGTTAGGTCATGGGTCCAATAGACAATTTTTTTTATAAAAAATAAGGAAAATAAGTTTGAAAAGTTTCAGGCCTATTGGATCCCGTGTAAGCAACCCTTACGGTGTAATTTGTGAGCATAGAAATTATTCGTAGGTACCAAGCGTTTATTCGTGTATAATAATGTAATTATTCGTATGTATGAACAAATGTAATTATTTGTATGCAACAAAGGATTATTCATATGTATGTACATACAAATAATCACTTGGTACCTACGAATAATGTCACTGTTCACAAGTTACTTTTAATCTCATCCGTTTGATCTTCTTAATCCCACGCTCCAGATTTGCTCACAAATTACACAGTAAGGCTTGCTTACACAGGATCTATCCTCTATATATATATTTGCCAAACGAAACTCAGAAGCATGTCTTACAATTAAAAATACCGTGGATGACTATTGTCAGATCTCAGGACAAAAGATCAATTACCAAAAATCTTCTTTTCAAGCTACAAAAGGGATTACAAATGACCAAAAGCAAAGAATTCAATCCAATCTACAAATTTCTAATCAAGCAACGCTCGAAAAATATCTAGGCTACCCTATAATTAATGGCAGGGTAAATAAGAATACTTTCGAAGAAGCCCTTGGGAAAACCAAGAACCAATTGACAAAGTGGAGGGCCAATGAACTTACCCATCAAGGAAGAGCAATTTTAGTAAAGACAAATCTCGCTGCGAAACCCGCCTATATTATGCAAAACTTTATGCTCCCAACATCCATGCATCAAGAACTCGATCAAATAAACAGATGCTTCTTTTGGAACAAGGACTCGAAATATAAATCACTCTTTGGATGGGACAAAGTCTGTAGACCAAAGAGTGAAGGTGGTTTAGGAATTCATAAAACGAAAGACATGAACAAAGCACTCCAAATGAAACTACTATGGAAAATTATGGCGGAACCACTAAATGAATGGGTTAAAATAGTTAAAGGGGAATACCTTAAAGATACAGAAATATGGGATTATACTAGGAAAAAGAACACGTCATGGCAATGGACAAAACTGATGGAGCTAAAAGATGAGCTATGTGAAGGATTGATCTGGCAAATCGATAATGGGAAAACTATAAAATTTTGGAAGGATAAATGGATAAACTTAGATCTTGATCTTCTAGAAAAAAGATTGCACGATCAGATTGAACAACAAGAGACAATTGATCAATACATAAGCTCGGACAAGACCTGGAACAAAGAAAAACTAAGCAAAAACCTCCCTCTTGATGTGGTGGACCAAATTGGCCAGGTTTATATTCCAACTAATGGAATCGAAGATCGACTGTACTGGAAAGTTAGTAAAAATGGCTCGTTCTCCACGGCCAGCACCTTGGACCACATCACACGAGCACAAAGAGCGAACTCTGAAAGATTAAACTGGATCTGGAAAATTGATTGTTCGCCAAAAATCAAAAACTTCATTTGGAAAAATCTACTAAATGACACTCCCACGAAGATCAGGCTACGAAACAAAGGGGTACATGTTCCTTTGGGTTGCCCGCTCTACAACCACTCTCCAGAAGACGCGACTCACATCTTTTCCGAATGTCATGTTACGTTGACTATGGTAGGAAGAATGGATAAGAAGGTTGAATAAATAATGCTGACCACTAATAAAACAGACAAGACATACAAAGTTATAATTACAGAAATGTTTGCTAAACGGACCCCTGAACAGAGTACCACTTTTGCTTTCTCCCTTTGGGGAGTCTGGTCATTTAGAAACAAAATTTTGTTTAACAATGATATGCGGAATGTTGATCGATGATTGGATCAAACATATAGAACAACTGCGAATAAGTTGGAATAAAGCTCAAATGGAGACAATTGATGAAGACGTAGTAACCAAAAAACCAGCTACTCGCCAAACAAATACAAGAACAAAAAAAACCCATTAAATGGAGAAAGCCTATAAATGGATATGTGAAACTTAACTTTGACGGTGCTAAAGTAGCATCGGGTCTTGCCGCGTCGGGGTTTGTTATTCGGGACTATGATGGTGCAGTGCTTGCCTGTGGGGCTCAGACCCATGGCTCGGCTTCTGTATTACAGGTCGAATGCTTCGGTCTTCAAAAAGGTCTTCAGGAAACTATCAGATTGGGCTACTCATTCCTGGAGGTGGAGGGTGACTCTCTGTTGACTATCAACGCTATCAATGGCACTTGGAAGCAGTGTTCTAAAAAGCGCTAGTCGGATCCTAGGCGGTGAGGGGCCGTCTAGCACCTAGGCGGTCAAGATGGGTGCCTAGACGTGCCTAGGCGTCCGCCTAGCTCTAGGCGGAAGGGAGCCGCCTGGCGCCTAGGCAGGGCCTAGGCGGGATTTTTAGAACAGTGTTTGGAAGGTCCCTTGGGAAGTTGAGATGCTGATTTCGGATGCCCTTGGGTTATGTAGAGCGTTTTCCCGGGTTACTTTCAAGCATATTTACAGGTAAGGTAACCGTGTTGCTAATAGGATGGCTCATATTGGCCTCACGTCGACGCTGAGTGCTACGTACCCACCTGAGGAGATTGATAGTCTCATCCGTCAGGACGCGCTTGGGCGCTAGTCTATCCGGGGATGACCAAGCCCAAAACATTGCCTTGTATCAAATATGTATATATATATATATATATATACAAAATTTGAAATCTTTTTTTGCCTAGTCTTTCTTAATTTTTTTCATGTCGAACAAATTTTTTTTAAAAAAAGACAAACCAATCTGGCTATTGGCCCGACAAACTTGTAAAAAGTATATTTTTTGGGTGCCCAAATTTTTGTTTCGGGGGTGTGATTAAGGCCCCCGATACTATAGTTATAACTGATACCGTCACATGACATATTTTGGTGAAAATATTTTCTATTCAAAAGTTTGATCAATTAAATTTTCACATATCATTACTAATTCCACATATTTATTATTTTTTAAATATTTTATTACTAACAATTTTAAAATAGAACAATCTATTTTTTGACATAAATCAATTAATTTTGTATTTATATAATTTAAAAAATATTTTATTAATAACAATTTTTAAAATAGAACAATCTATTTTTTGACATAAATCAATTAATTTTGTATTTATATAATTCAAAATAGTTAATTAATTTTTTTGCAAGGTTCATTGTATCCCACATTTTTTAAAAAATTCAATAAATTATATCATAAATATGACTAATGTCTATTAACTATTTTGTTGTTTTTTTATATTTTTTATTTGTATAAGAATCACTTGTAAATTTTAATCTTGAAATTATCAAATTACAAAATAGAGGATTTGATATTTTCATTCAAGATTTTATGAGTAGATAATTGGTAACATTATATTGTTACTAAGTGTACAACCTAGAAGGGGTAAAAGATAATGTCCACCTAGATGCATCTACAAACTAAACGTAGATGGCTCTGTCAAAAGTTCCGACACCTGTGGAGTCAAATGAATCATTAGGGATTACAATAGTCAGGTTATTGATATCTTTCAATCTAAGATATCATCAGGATCAGTATTATAAACATAAGCTTCTGCTTTTTGTATGGGCTTAAAGGTGGCACTTGGAAAACGTATAAAGAATATCATCATCGAAGGAGATAGTCTTACGGTAATCAACGCCATTAGGGACCCCGACAGTTCCTTGGGAGATCCTTAGAATGATTGAAGAAATCCAGATATTGAGAAGTAAATTTACAAGAAGCAAAGTCCGCCACTGCTATAGAGAATCAAATCAGAGTGTCGACTATATAGCAAATACTAGCTGTGTCTGTAACTTGAAAGCTCTCCCTTTCAATAGGGAGCTTTGTACCATCATCGTTCGGGTGATATTTGTCTTGTCAAAGATGTCCTACTATTTGCCTACTGTAAAAAAAATCGTTGTTATATGGTATTTGGTGGGGTTCACAACTGTGTTTGTAACTTGAACGCTCTCCCTTTCAATAGTTGTGTCTGTAACTTGAATGCTCTCTCTTTCAATAGGGAGCTGCATGGTGCTTATGAGTGAAGTAAGAAATTCAATCGTCCAAAAGTTGTCACATGTCATAGTTTGTCGTTGCATGTGACAAAAAATGTTGTAAGTGGCGAAAACTCATGAAAAATAATCATAAAATTCAGTTGTGATACCTCAATTGATAAACACAAAGGGTGTGATATTGAAACTATTCCTCTAAATGAAGAGAGTCAATGGTGCATTGGTGATGACGATTGTGAGAGTTATTAAAATGAGCTCAATCGTACCTCGGATGTAGCAGATGCGAAGACAATCCTTTATATATGTTTTTTTCATTTGGCATGAGATGATGGTTTGACAAATATATTTGTAGATTCTGATTGTTGAATTGTTAAATTCACTACTTGGGGAATAAAAACCCGTTTGAGGAATGTGTTGATTTTCATTTTGAAGAAGGTGGTACCCGAGGTTAGAGATTTTTGGAGATTGTATGATTGAATATTTTGTTAGGAGAGGGCTCAATTCAATTGCATACTTATTTTGTGTCTCAAATTAGATTTGTTTCTAATTTAATTTCTAAATATTTTCATAGTTCTTCATTATCCATTTAATTTGTTTTGATATTGTTAGAAATTTATTATTGTTAATCAATGAGGGAGTTTTAATTTTATTTAAAAAATAATCTTATGATGTTATTCAAATAATTTGTTTTTTATATCAAACCATATAAAAATTATTATAAAATTTAGATTATTATTTTTGTTTGTAGATCAATAATTCATTTTTTTAATGTTAATATTTTTTACAATTAAATATAAAAAAATGTATTGTAATTTTATAATCCATAATATTTTTACATTAAATATGTACAAAGCATAGAAAAGAAACTAATCCATCTATATAGAAATATTTTTACTTATATGCTACATTTTAATAATTTTTTACTTATTTAATTTAATTTAATTTTATACGGAGTAATAATAATCTATTATATGAAGTATTATGAAGATGTTAAAGACTTTGTGAGGTAGATAGAACGGTGCTCCGGGAATTGAGTTGTGATTGATGCTCGTGGGACAAGAGATTCTAGAAAAGTTGTTACGGAGTACTAACGTGCCGTGGTGCTCTTTCATACTCCGTATAACGGTGCTTCCTGGAATTTTTTTTATTTTTATTTTTATTTTTTTTACAGTAGGCAAGATTTTGGATACTATAAGTATCCATGATCATCAAGCATGATGATGTTTTGAAATTCACAACAAGACTCTAAAATTGAATTACAACTCAATTGTGATTTGGCAATGAAGTCGGCCGCTTTATTCGCCTCTCTGTAGCAATGCTGGAATTTGATAAATTGGAAGCCTTTGCTTATAGTCTTTATTTCTTCTATAATCTGTGTAATCATCCAAGGTGTCTTGTTTGTCTGATTAATAGAGTTGATGATGATTTCACAATCACTCTCAATGATGGCTTTTTGTATTCCTACTTCTTCCGCCAGTCTTGTACCTGCAAGTACCGCGAAACATTCTGTTTGGATGACAGAGTCTGTTTTACCATTACATTTGTAGATTTGGTTGACTTGTCCTTTATTATTTCTGATAATACATCCTATTTGAGATTGCAAGCCGGTTTTGACAGAGGCATCTACATTTATTTTAAATATGTTTTTCGGTGGATATTTCCATTTTATGTTATTCTGAGGTCTACTATGTTTAGGTAGGATCGTATAGTTTTTCTCCTTGTTCCAGCATAAAATTTTATTTATAGTTTGGATTAGAGTCTCACCAATATATTTATTTGACTTTTTTTGGAAGATGATTTTGTTTCGTAATTCCCAAATCGAGTGCCATAAGTGACAGAGGTCAGTGAAGTCTTTATTCTGACTTTTTGTGTTTATGATGTTTTCAGATATGTCATTTGTTATGTTAGGTATGATATATGTTTTGTTTAATTGAATTCCTAGGTTATGAATAAGGGATTTGGTAATTTGACAATTAAAGAGCAGATGGTTAGTGTTTTCCAGGTTGTCATTGCAGAGACTGCAGGTATTAGGAACTCTATTAATGTATCTATTTAAGCGTATAGAAGTGGGTAAAATGTCTAGGATAATTTTCCAAATGAAATTTTTGATATTAGGAGGGACATTCAGATTCCAGATCCAGTCTGCTAGAATTTTATTATTATTTCGAGTATTGAAAAGGGAGGATGTGGATTTAACACTGAATGTTCCATTGTTATTATAGATCCAGATAAGTCTGTCAGGGATATCAACACTAGGAATGTAGATATTAGAGATCATATTTGCAATATGGGTGGGGAAGATGTTATTGAGTTTTTCAGTGTCCCAATTTTTTGAATCAGTAATTAGGTCACAAACTTTTAGGTTGGGGTTGTGATTGTTTCTAAAATTATCGAGATATTGTGCATTTACCCAAATGTCGGTCCAGACATTTATTGTTTTCCCATTTCCTACTAGCCATAAAAGACCTTTTGAGAAAAGATCTCTGATATTTAGCAGTCGTCCGAATTGCCATGAGGTTTTGTTTTTTCCTCTTTCCATTAGTGATTCTTTGGAAAGATATTTATCAGTAATTACTTTTGTCCAGATATTGTCAGGATTTGCTAAAATTCTCCAAAGAAGTTTCATTTGCATACCTATGTTGATTTGTTCAGCTGTTTTAAATCCTAGCCCGCCGTCTTTTTTGGGGGTACATAGGTGATCCCAGCTAATTAAGGGGTGATAGTTGTCAGATTGTAGTTTGTTCCAGAAGAAATTTTTGTTGATTTGATCGATTTTCTCAAGTATTCCTTTAGGAAGGAGAAAGGACTGCATTAGGTAGTTTGTTTTTGAATTGAGATTGGCCTGTATAAGGACACTTCTTCCTGCCTGAGAAAGAGTGTTTGATTTCCATTTAGAAAGTTGTTTTTTAAGGCTTGTGATTGCCTCATCAAAAAGGTTGTTGTTGACTCTACCACTGATAAGTGGTATTCCCAAATATTTTTCCATGGTTCTAGTGACTGGGATGTTTAGCTGTTGAGCAAGATTTAGAGCCTTTTGAGGAGAAATGTTTTTAGAGACTTGTAACGAGCTTTTGTTGTAATTTATAGAAAGGCCAGATGCATTACAGAAATTGTTTAGGAGATTTTTGATTGTGTGAAGGCTTAGTTCATTTGCGTTTCCAAAGATGAGTGTGTCATCTGCAAAGGAAAGAAAAGGGATAGGATCACAATTATTTGTTAGTTTGATTCCAATTAGTGGTTCATATTCTTTTGATTCTTGTTGTATCATTCTGGCTAATAGTTCCATAACAATAATGAAGATATAAGGAGCTAGAGGGTCCCCTTGTCGTATTCCACGGGAAGTTTGGAATGTGTTGCCTGGAAGGTTGTTAACTAAAACCGAAAAATTTGTTTTAGTTAGGCAAGTCATGACCCAGTTTATCCATTTCTGATGAAAACCAAATTTGTTTAGAATGAATCGAATATAGTCCCAATTTATTTTATCATATGCTTTTTCCATGTCTAGTTTTATCGCCATCCAACCGACTTTTCCTTTTTTATTATGGAAGGAGTGGAAGACCTCGTGAGCTATTAGGATGTTGTCTTGAATGTTTCTTCCTTGTACAAAGGCTCCTTGAAAAGGATTTATGATTCTGGGTAGAATGGGTTTGAGGCGATTTGCTAAGAGTTTGGAAATAATTTTATAGATTGTGTTGCATAGACTGATTGGTCGATAATGATTAATGTTTGTGGGTTTCTCAATTTTAGGAATAAGTGCAATAAAGGTTGTGTTTACTTCGTTAAGGAGGATGCCTGAATGAAAGAATGATTTTATAGCTTTACATAGTAGGTTACCTACAATATTCCAGTATTTTTTATAGAATTCAGGTGGAAAGCCATCAGGTCCAGGAGATTTGTCTTCTGCCATAGAGAATAAGGTGTCTTTTATTTCTTTATCTGTGAAGGGTTGGGTTAGGGTTATGTTTTCGGAATCAGTAATGGTATGATCTATTAAGTTGAAGAAAGAGGAGTTATAGTTAATTGTATTATTGTTTGAGATGAATCTATCCGCTAATTCATTTGTAATTTCATCTCTTATTTGTTTTTCATCTTCAAGTATGAGTCCATTTTTGTTTGTGAATCTTCGTGTGATATTTTTTGAGTTTCTAATTTTGGTTATGGACTGATAGTATTTGGTGTTTCTATCTCCGAATTTAAGAAAGTTTGATTTAGCTCTTTGTTTCCAAAATGTATTATTAAAGTTCATGAGAGCTTCGCGTTTATTTAAGAGTCTTTGTCTTTTGGTATTAGTAATGTTATTTTGGTTTCCATTTGTTTGTTGGCTTTGTAATAAGAGGAGTTGATCTTCGATTTCCTTTAGTTGTCTGAAATTATTATTTGGGTGTGATTTACACCAGATTTTAGTATTTTTCTTAAGAAGTTTTTGTTTTTGTAATAGTGTAAACATGAAGGAGCCTTTCAGTTTATTTTGCCAGGTGGATTTGACAAGGTTATTGTAGTTGTCATTATTTGTCCATGACATTTCAAATCTGAAAGGTGATCCTGCTCTTGCCTTTTTTGTTCCAATTGAAAGGGAAATTAGAGAGTGGTCAGAGGTTGTAAATGGGTGATTGTGAACTGTTAGGTTAGGAAATTGATTAGAGATGTCAGTGTGGATCATAACTCCGTCGAGTCGTTCGTAGATATTATCAATAGGGGATTGTCTTTTTCTCCAAGTGACTGGGCTACCAGTATAAGGGATAGTATGGATGTCTAATTCTTCTTTAATTTGTTGAATTCTGACAAATCTACTCCTGTGTGGATTAGTACCACCAATTTTGTCATTTATTGATTCTATTTCGTTAAAGTCACCCATTATTAGGGATGGAAGATTATATTCTTTAGTTATGGTAAAAATTTTATTCCAAAAGCTATCTTTATCTGTTTGGCTTGAAGGTGCATAGATGAAGTTGAGGGTAAATTTAAAATTGTTTATATTAACTAAGTAAATTATATAATTTTTTGAAATTGTTAATTGTTGGGCTGAATCTGTAAAGTTAGAAGTTTTAAAGAGGATCCATAAACCACCTTTTGTTCCTTCTGAGGCAATATGATCGACCTTGTTAAATCCCATTTTTTTGTAGATCTTTTCATTTGGTGGTTCAGTTGTTTTAGTTTCAGCTAGTACTAGAATATCGAGGTTGTTTCTTTTTTGGATATATCCTAAGTCTTGCCAAAGGTTGGGTTTTCTTACTCCTCTAATGTTCCAATAGGCTAAGTTTGTCATTTAATTGTTTGATTTATGTAGGGTCGCTTGTTAAGCACTATAAAATTATTATGGTGATTTGTTTTAGTTATGGAGTTGTTATTAGGTTTATATTTTTTGTTGGTATGTTTGTTTTTGATGGTTTGGTTTAATTTGTTTAAGAAATACTTATTTGTAAATTTCTTGTATAGTCGTTTCCTATATTTGTGTATTATTTTTATGCCTCTATGAATAGAGCTTAAAACGGTATTTATTATGTTGATTTTGATTTTGTAAATATAAAAGGTTTGATTCTGATTATTTCTTTTAAGTATATGTTTGATGGTAAATGTTATGTAAGTGTAATGTTGATGGGCCCAAGTTCCCTTTTTTTGGGCATATGCAGATATTTTAACCGAGTGGGCTTTAAGCCCAATTTTTCTGTAATTAGTTTTTGGGCTTGGGTAGGTGTTTTGGTTTAGTTGGTAAGTTTTATAAAATTTTCCGAGGTGTATTCTTTCTTTGTGTATATTATTGTTAATGTCACGATTAACTTTATTTTGATAGAAGAATTTTTTATTTTGATGAATGGGGTTATTGTGAATATTTTTGTTTATGGAATTATTAGGTTTATGGTGAATAAGATTATCAATGGGTTTAATGAGATAGGATGGATTTTGTTTAATAAACTTGATATTATGGGTGGGTTTATGTATAGGTCTATTCATCCTTAGTTTTTTCCCTTTTCTTTTTTTCAGGGTAATTATGTTTTTATATGTAAGTCTATTGTGAGTTAATTTAATATGTGTGAAATTGGGTAAAGAGGATGTAAATATTATTATCTTGTTATTTATGATTGTTAGGTTATATAGTTTTTCCTTTTTAGAATTTATGGGATTTAATCTGTAGTAGAGAACATTGAGTATTACTGTGTTATTAAATATAATGGGTATGAATTTATTTTCTTTTCTCATATTTTGGTGCTTATGTATGGTATTTTCAAATTTATAAACATTTGTTCTTATATTTGGCATGTTTATATTTGTAGCTGTCCAAAGATGTTTCTGTTGGTGTGAGTAATTTTTTTTCCTGATGAAAAAATAGGGTGTTAACCCAAGGTTGCTGTTCTTTAGCTTCTGTATGATGTTTAATGTCCTTTTGGCAATGTTTCTAGTATTGATAGTTTTTATAATTGATATTTGAAGCTTGAAATAGAGAGTAATATACCTGTGAGGAAGGAAGCTCATCATTTGTGAGGTGTTGTCTTTGGACTTGAATCTGTTAGGATCTAGATAATGAACAATAAACTGGATAAACAGAAATTCCCTTATAAACACAAAAATGGGGATCTTCTGTTGACAGTTATTACAGATAAAAGCATTAAAATTATTCAAAGCCCTTAAGCATCTAAGCATAAGTAAAGCATAAAAAGTAAAGCTGCAGTAGGTTGTGTTACAGAACCAAAAGGTGAGGTGAAAATGGGTTATATCCCATGTTAACAAAAACATCTTCTTCAGAAGTTTATCTGTCATAAAGTTACTGAGTTGAGCCTTTTTGTTTCTTGTTGATGTGCTCACTGGAGTCTGCCTCATATTCCTCCTCTGTTTCCTTTCCTTTCCTGTGGTTCATAGCCCTATTTTCTTCCTGGTCTTGGTGGGAGATGTGGATGCCAGACATTTGTCTTACCATGGATCCAGCTGAGTTCAAGGATTGATATGAGGAGATGGCTTGGTCTTCAATTTGTCTCTCAGTAATGTAAGGATTTAAGTTGCTGCAAAGGCTATTGAGAGTTTGATCATGTGGGGCAGAGGATGAAGCATTGTTTGGATCACTATTGAAAATGGTATGTAACATAGCAGGAGAAATCTGGAAAGGTGGGATGGCTGTCTCAGTTGTGATCATGGAAGCATGGGCATTATTTAACATGATGAGATTGTTAATAAGCTCCTGTGAGAGGTAAGGATTGGCCATGAGAATGTTTCCTAAGGGAGGTTGTATGTTTGGGATAGTGTTTGAGGTGGTAAGGGTGGGTAAAGGGCCATAGTCACCTCTAATGACTTGAATGGAATTGCTGGTGACAGTGTCAGTGTTGGTGTCTGTCATTGTTGGAATGCCTTCTGGTGGAAGGTTGATATTGTCATCAGTGCTATAAGTGGATTTTTCAAATCGAGCATTTTCTTCTAAGAGGTTAACTCCTGGCCTCTCCTGAATTCTCAGTTCAAAAAGTCTTGGTTTGGGAGCATTGCTTGGGCATTCAGGATACATATGATCTTCTTTCCCACAGCAGCCACAACCAATGGAGTAATCCTCATACCAAACTCTAAGACTAATTTTTTTCCCCGTAGGCATCTTCCATTTTATGTAAGATATAAGCATATTTTGAAAGGAAACATGGATGCATAGCCTTACAAATCTGAATCTGCTTTTAAAATAGGCTTCTTTGTCCACTTTAATCAAAGTTCCCACACGGCAAGTCTTGATAATATCAGCAAGGATTTCATTTGTGTTAAGTTGAGGAGGCAAATTAGGAATACGTACCCAAAGTTCTCCTGTTAGTGTATCTGCCTCAGCTGGATCAAATGATGGAGTCCATGGATACATGGCTAGGAGAGCTCCTGCAACATGGTATGGCCTCTTGGCCCAAACCTTGGACCTATCTTCACTGGTAGCAAACCTAAAGAGGAGCCAATCGTAGCCTATGAGGTCAATAAACCACTGTCCCTTAAGAAATCTCCATTCACTTCTCATTTTTGTAAGAACTTGACTGAATTCCACTTGTCTGTTGACAAATCTTCCAACAAGGGCTGTATCCTGAAGTTTGTTATAGATATCTTTTATGATAGGAATTTCAAGATCCTCTGTATTGATCTCTTCCTCAGGATTAGTATACATTTATGGCTCTTGGTTAGTGTTTATTTGGTCAGTATCTGTAGAAGTAATGATGTGGGGATTAACAGGGCAGGTGACAGAGGTGTATCCAGGAGGGCTTGAAGTCATGTTTATATTATTGGATCTGTTTCCATGGATGACAGCAGTAAGGTAAGGGAAGGACATGGCTTTTTTATGGTAGAGTATGCAATTTTCAGTAGGTAAGCAAATATTAAAGTGGTTAAGAGGATGCTGATTTGTGTTACAGAAACTGAAATTTGAGTCGAGGGGATGAACTGTGGGGTAAGTAGGATGAATTAAGGGTTTGACAGTTGGATGATTATAATTGCCGTGGTAGTCATGCAGTTTAAGGTAACAAAAATAAATGTAAGAAAGTGTATTATTATCTCTAATGTAATCATTACAATTGATATTCTGTGTGCTAAGCTTCCTGTTTCTGCAGGATAAGTTTGTCTGACTTGGGTAAGAATTATACAGATTAAAAATGTAGGAGTATTTTCTGTAAATATTTCTTTGTTTATTATTATTTCTGTATTTATATTTTGTAGATATTTTATTTATAATTTTAGGTTTGACCAGGCTTTCTTTGTTCCTAAGAATACTGCTGAAGTTGCAGAACCGACAGTTTGAATTGTTATGAACAAAATTTTTTCTGGCATTTTTATGAGGATGATTATGTTCAAGGTTTGGGATGTATAGGTTATTGTTAAATGAATTATGGACAGTCTGATAGTAAATTAGACTGGGTGCTTTAATCATGATCATTTTGAAGTATGTATGTGAATTGTTGAAATCAAATTTACTGGTTAGGTTGTATGGTTCTGTTGATAATGAGAACTTTGTACAAGTTATAAGTATGGTTCTAGGAGGGGTGTATTTGGTGAAAGAGGGTAGTAGTAAATGGTTATTTTGAGATTGAGATGTCCATTTCTGGAGCTTCTGTTGAATCTTTTTAAAATTTGTGAGTCTTCTGGATTCATGATTTGAAATTTGAGAAACAAATTGGTTGTTATTAGTTGGATTGTGAGCTGAATAAATTAGGACAATGCTTAAGTCTTTAGGTTTGCATAATTTAGTTTGTTTGTTAGACTTGCTGAGAATCAGCTTGAAGATTATTTCAGAAGGTTTTCTTCACTAATCTTCAGTGTTTTATCAAAGTTAGAGAATGATTTTTGAATCAAGAAGTGGCTATTAAGCATTGTTATTAGATGAATCAATAAACATCGAACTTGCCTTTTAGGCCATAGGTGAGAATTGTCTCTCTGGATTTGAATTTTTTGGTACCAAGTACTGTTTTCCTCCGAAGAGGAAAGGCAGTAAAGGCTAAGATTCAGAGTTGAGGAGGAAGGAGCAACAGATGAAGAACTAGCAGGAGGAAAGGGAGAAAGGAGAAAGGAGAAAACAGAGCTTTTTCAGCTCACACAATTTTTCTAATTGTATTACGGTGCTTCCTGGAATTGAGTTGTAATCTACCTGTCTTACCTATTTTGATTTTAGCACATTTTATAGAATATAAACACTTTATAAAATATGAATTATTTTATAATTAGGTTGTTTTATTTTTAGTAAGTTTTTAAAAGAGTTAAAAACTCTATAAAATGTTAACTGTTTGTTAATTTTTTTATACATTTTTTTTAAAAAGTGTATCAAAAAATCTATATGAAAATTAAAAAAAATTATTTAAAAAGATGATATTTAATAGAGTTTTTATCCACTATAAAACACTCAAAAAGTAGAACGGATTTTATTAGGTACATTTTAGTGGTACATATTAAGATTATAATGCAAATTATAAAGAAAGTGTTTGATTGTCATGTTTAAATATATTAAAGTAAGTTTAAAATAAAAATATATTGTAATTTGCGTCCAAACAAAGCAACATACATGTATTAACTTTATATATAATTCCAATGAAATATTCAAGCACACCCTAAGAAATACTCGTAATTAAGTGGCAGTCCCTGAATATTCTAGGAACACACCCTAAGAAATAAAAATGGTAGTCTCTGAATATTCTTGGATTCTTGTAGGAAAAGAAATGACGAACCGTTGCTATTAATAATGGCGCTCTTTGACTTTGATTCTGGTTGGAAATAAATGACTTCTGCATTGGCGGTTATATGAGCCGAGTAGCTAGAAATCAGATCGAGATCAACTCGCTAAAAGTTCGGTTTGACATCGTTTATTTTCTAAATAAGTTAAGTATAAGTACATTTTTAAACTCAGTTTTAAGATCAAATAGCTCGAATTTTGTAAAATTTTAAAAAATTTTCTTTAAATTACTATATTACTGTATAAGCAAATAGGGCTGTTTAATGCTCGAAAAAAACTTAGCTCGAACTCGTTCATTTATTAAACGAGCCGAGTATGAACATATTTTTAAACTCAAGTTCTAATTTAGACTCAGTTCGAGCTCAAATCATTTCTAAACGAGCCAAATATAAACAAGTAATACTCAATTAGTTTGACTCAAATAACAACCCTACCTTCCACAAACTTGTACTGTATGGAATTAGAATGTCTCACGTTCACGAACTTGTACTGTATGGAATCGGAATGTCTCACGTATCTACCATCGTTTACCAACCAAATCCGTAACATTTATAAAATGTTTTTAGATTTGAGATGTTTATTGAAATTCAAACACCTATATCTATATAATACTTAAAAGAAGTTTTTTGACCCATTTATTATCAAATTAAAGACAAACAAATTAACACTAAATCATTTATATCAAATATTTTAAAACAATTGAAAGCCAAACAAATTAATCATGGTTTTTTTTATAATACTATAAAAGAAGCTTCTATATATAATACGATATATATATATATATAAGAAACTTTTTTACCAAATTATTATCAATTTAAAGCCAAAAAAATTAAAAATAAATTATTTATATCAAATATTTTAAAACAATTTGAAGCCAAACAAATTAATCATGGTTTTTTTTTATAATACTATAAAAGAAGCTTTTTGACCTATTTAAAGCCAAATAAATTAACAATAAAACATTTATATCAAATATTTTAAAACAATTGAAAGCCAAACAAATTAATCATGGTTTTTTTTTCAAAAAAGGCATAATAATATGAAGAAGAGAAATTCCCAAAATTTTATTTATAAAAAGTAACTTAAACGAAAATTTTCATTAGAAGTTTTTTGACAGCAATAATTTATCAAATATTATAATAAAATCAATGTTATAAATTTTGAAGTAATATCAACAACATATATTTTATAAAAAAGTTTTGACAATAAATCATTTATCAAATATTTAGAAACAATATGAACCATTTATCTAAGAAAAGGCCCAAAAACATTATGTATATAAAATTAACTTATATGAAAACTTTTACATCAAGCTTTTTCACAATATACTATTATTTATTAAATATTTAAAACAATACCAACAATCTATCTATTTATACTTTTTAAAATTAATGTTAGAATATAAAGAGTAATATCAATAACTTATCAATCCATCTATATTTCTTATAAAATGTACCACATATATATATATATATATTCTATCTATAAATATGAAGAAGTAAGTACTAAAACATGATTTATAGCATAATAAATCAAAAAATATTTTTTTAATCTCATTAATTTGATTAAATATATTGTTCATCGTTCAGTTGATAAATAAAAATTATTATGTTACAACTTATATATTTAATTATAATAATTTTTTATAAACTATAATATTTTTTCCTAGATGTATTAAACAAGTTAAGAAAATTTTTAATAAAAATATTTTATAATATATAATTCAAACTAAATACCATAAACTAAAAATAGTCTCGTGCGTAGAACATACCAATAACCTAGTTTATAAACTAGATAGGTAGGGGTTTTTAATGGACTCTTTCGATCGCTAAAAAAAAATTGACTATTTCGTGAATTGGTAGTTGGATTGGAGATAAAACAGTCAATTGAGTCAGCTGGTTCTGGGATTAAGTAATTCGGGGTTTTTGTATGTTTCGTCCATAGTATTGGTTGGTCTAATGTTTTGACAATTCATCAAAGTTTTGGTGATTTTTGGTGGTCTCGCGTTTTGAAATTTAACATACATAAATACATAATGCATGCATGCCCAAAGGAGGGGTAAATCCTTTTTACAAGATATCGAGGATGGGAACAGGATTGAAAATGGGTGAGCTAAATTCGTCTTATCGAATAAATTAAAATTATTGTGAATTTTTTCCCTTATCCATTAAACTAAAATTATTGTAATTTTTTTTGACAAAATATGCTTGAATATAGGCTATATAACTATTAAATAAAGAATTTCATTTTGTCCACTGAAAAAAAAAACTATTAAATAAAGAATTTAATTTGCTTTTCAGGCCGTTTATTCCGTTCTAATTGAAAGAGTGTCCACAAACCTATTTTATTTTGTAAAATGTCTCTGCCCTTCTTCTATTGAAGACATCCCATCGCCCTGTGCCCCCCTCTCCATCCGTTGTTCTGGCTCTCAATCTCACTCGCTCCTATCTCTGTTATCTCCCTATTCGTTCATCGTTAACAATTTTGATTTCTAGATTGAATGAATCTCCAAGGGGTCGTCCAATTGTAGACTTGACTGAAGGATAATTAGATGCGTTAAGCAGAATTTCAGATCATATTTAAACATCTAATTCAAGGATCTTCATGCATAATTGATAGATCAATTATTGTTTAGAGGATATACTTGTTGATGCGTAAACCGGATCGAATCTGGATGGAATCGGAAGAGATCGAAAGCCCCAAGCGTGACTTCTCTAATTAGTCCACACGAACCCGGTGTCTAGATCTCCCTTATCTTCAACTGCTAGGATGAAGATCGAAAGACTAGCAATCAAATTGCTTTTTGGTTATGATGGTGGTTAGCAATCAACACTTATTGCCTTGGAAAGAAATTAGCAACTACTTGCATTTCACTTTCTTGCTCTCGGTTTTTCCAATTGGAAAAATAGCAACTCTTTGCTCCCATTTCCTACGTAGAGCACTAAGGCAAATAGGGTAGATTAGTGTTTTTAATTAGGAGCCCATTAGTCTTACTAATTAACCAAAGTCACGTAACTCCCATTCTCCAAAATAAGAGAGTGTTGAACAATTAATTAGGAGGCAACGCTAACCCATTTAGCTATTGTAACTCCTTATATTAATTGGTCAGATTATAACTTACCTAATTAAATCATTTAATTATTTATTTTAAAAATAAATAATATTACTTATATTATTAATAATAAATCACGTATATATTAATAATTATTAACCATCAATCTCGTTGATCTAGTCCGTTAACTCAAAGTGTGTGACCTTATAGGACCCGTTTATATTAGTCATGGGCTTAAACCGTTTAACCCCATTAATCATAGTTGGCTTCTAGCAAAGCACTACGACTCCTAAAATAATCGGATTGTATATCTCTACCAATCGTCCTATTCCATGTTTAGTCATTGCACATTTAATTAAAGGACACAATTCCTTCAATCTCCCACTTGTCCTTAAACAAGTGTGCAATATAAGATACCCGTGTCTCTTAATGTCTTATTTGATGATATGGTGACATTCATATCTATTATCAAATATGTTTCTTGAACTCCGAGTTCGAAATGTCAAATAAACAGATGATTACAAACAATCCATCCGAGCATGGCCATGCATTTTCAGTTCTTGCTCTTCAAGTGGCCTAGACACCATTCCTTTTCGATGCATCACAGTATGCATGAAGAAGGAGGACATCTCCAGTCTTGTATGACTATGACTCCCACTCAACTTTTGGCAATCCCAACTACGACCTTTATAACTCCCTGTTACGGAAAGCGTTTAGCCGTGTCAAAGAAATACCAATCATCAAGAGAGACCATAACATACTCATGTCTGAGGAATCTACTAATCATGGCTTAACTTAAAACTCTGCAATCCCTTTTGTAGAGTTTTAAGGTGAGTCTGTCCTATATGTATCATCCATATATATATATATATAATTGACTAGACATCTCCATGTCCCTATAGCCCATAAAACCTGGCGCTATCAGTCAACTTACAATATAGTCATTAATAAAATCACCTATATCCAAGTTGATGATTTCATACTACGGACTTGCGATAATTCATAACTGCATTTCACTTAATGGGGTTTTATTTACCAGAACACTTAAGATAAGCCCATTTGCGAACTAGGAATTATTTGGACATTTTATTTATCATTGTTCAAAACAATATATAAATAAGGATGAAATATCATATATATCAAGTCGAACATAAACTTAGTGTATAACACTCTTAACATAAAATGTAATAGAAAGCAATCTCAAAGCCATTCTCCAATGTGTTTGAGACCCTTAGCCCTAGTGTGACCATCATGCTTGGACTAGGCATAAGCTTCGTCAATAGATTTGCAATATTGTCATATGCATACACCTTACACATCTTAACGTCAAATAAGGTGATACTTCCTCATAATATGTACGATCAACTTGTCATCACCCTTAAGAAATCATCCTTGGTTCTTCTCAAGAATTTCAGGATGTTCTTAGCTGCACACTAGTGTGCATCTCATGAAATTGATCGGTATTTGCTACACCTGCTCAAAGCAAATGCAACATCAGGTCGTGTACACACCATGACATAGGTAAAACCCTTTCTTGGAATCTTGCATATTGAATCTGTTAAGAATCTTATCTATATATAAGTTTCTTGATTCAATCTAAACAATCTCTTAGATTTATCTCTATATATCTTTATTCCAAGTATGTACACTGCCTCTCCAAAGTCTTTCATTGAGAAATATTTCTTTAGTCATTCCTTAATGGACTCTAGCATCAAGTAGTATGTCATCCACATACAAGACTAGGAAGACCACTTTACTCCCACTAAACTTCTTGTATACACAAGGGTCCTCTTCGCATATGATGAAATCAAACTCTTTAATCTTTTCATCAAATCGAAAGTTCCAACTCCTTGATACTTGATTAAGCCCATATATAGACCTCTTAAGCTTGCATACCTTCCCCACATCACTTGGATCTTCAAAACCCTCTGGTTGTGTCATGTACACATCCTCTTCCAAGAATCCATTCAGGAAGGCGATTTTGACATCCATTTGCCAAATTTCATAATCATAATATGCGGCAATAGCAAGTATTACCCTAATGGATCTTATCATGACAACTGGTGAAAAGGTCTCATCATAGTCTATACCATGAATCTGTTTAAAACCTTTGGCAACTAATCTTGCCTTATATACAGATACCTTTCCATCCTTATCTGTCTTGAGTTTGAAAACCCATTTGCTCCCTATGGGTTTTACCCCATCTGGCAAATCTACCAAGTCCCACACTTGATTTTCAAACCCCGAAGTCAGGCCAAGAGATGCATGCGGGCTTTAAAGACCTCACTAAGGACATATAATACACCTATACTTAAAATAAAGGATGCATCTAGTGCAGTGCGGGAATTTAAATCACACAAGCATGCTGACAGTTAATATATATGCAGAAATGGATTAAATGGATTCACATAGAATGTCAAGTGGCATATCCCAATCTCTTAGTCTATACCCACTCCGGGGTCCTATGTCCGTACCCTCTCCGAGGTAGGATGCTCGGTCACCGTCGAACCATAATAAATAATGTATGATACCCACACCGGGGTTAATATGTCTGTACCCTCTCCGAGGTAGGACGCTCGGTCACCGACGAACCATAATAGATATAAGAAGTCATGCTCATGCTCTCAAAAGACTCTATGAAGACAACCTAATGGGGCTAGACCGTCATATGACCCTAGCAAAGACTCTAAAGACTCACAGATAACGATCGTTCTATTTTAAACGCATAGAGAATAAAGATGCTCATTCATAAGTGCAAGCCCTAAGCATGATACTACATGTCATGCGATATGCAACACCTACATATTATATGACACATCAGGCATGAGGTCCAATCACTGAGTAAGCTCCTGTAGAAAACTTACCTGTAATCGTAGAACAACAAAAGCAATAACCAGCAATAAGCAAGCCAAACACGTCACATATCACTTAATAATTTAATAAGTACAAATATAAGTCTAAAGCACACGGGACCCATTTACCGCTACACAGAACTAAGTAAACTTAAAAGAACTCATTTATCATCATTAACCTATATTATCAACACAATATCATCTCATCTCATATTCCATATCAACACCATCATCTCAATTCATCACAACTTTCCTCAACTCGTTTCAGATTAGTTCATCTTATCTCATCACATATCATATCGCATATATCATCTCATATATATCTCATCCATCATCTCATATCGCATTTCATCATATAATAACTCATATATCGACACATCATGCTTCATAATAATCAACAAGACTTTAAATATAATCATGCTTGCAACATATTCATATTATAACATAATTCACATAATGCTCAAGTAAGATTCAACAAGCTAAATCAAGTAAGTCAAACTCCCAAGTTTCCCAACCCTTAATCTCAAGCCAACTCAACTCATTATTCAAAATAAATTTCTCAAATCGTACTTGGCTAAAATCCATATATGAAACCTTTAAATCAACTCAAAATCTTATTTTATCAAAACAATTCTAACATGGTTAGAATATTTCCAAAATCCACTTTTTAAATAGCTAATCAACTTTCAACCTTAAACATTTAAATCTTTAAACCAATTTCTCAAATTTATATTATTAAAATAATCCCGACATTTTTATTTCCAAAAATCATTAAATAAATGAATTCCGTCATTTTAGCACCATTTCCAAGTAATACCTCTTTAAACTCAACAATTTAAATATCCCAAATAACTACACAATAAATCACACAAGCAATTAATCACATAAATAATCAAATAATCCAAAAATAATTTAATTAATAATTAAATAAATAAATAAATACAACTAATTAAGTAAACAACAAGTAAATAAATAAATAATAAACAAATGAATGAATAACTAATTAAATAAATATCCCAATACCCCAAACCGGCCCAAACACTTCTCCAAACCCGGAAGCCCAGAAGCAATTAGGCCCACTCCCTCAAATCTGAACCCAAAACCCAAACCAAATAACAATGAGCTGAACCGGATCAGTTTAATTGAAGGAAAACCGAACCGAAAAAAGAAAATAACACAAAGCCCGAACCGGCCTCTCTCAAGCCCAGTTATGTGCTTCGGATCGGAAAAAGGGAAAGGAGAAGGAGGTCTCACCGGTGACCTGGGCTCCCGCTCCAACCATCCTCACCAAATCTCTACCCGACCACCACTAACCCAGAAAAACAACCAAGGGGGAAGGAGGGAGGCTCACCGGCGTTTCGATTGGGCTACGTCGGAGTCAGAGGAGGCTCCAGGGACCTGGGATGGAGAGGGTTGATCATAAAGGTGAGCCTCTATGGAGCTTCCGATCGAAAAACAAAGGAGAAGGACCTTACCGACTTCGAGTGGGGGAAAACGAGGGAGGAGGAAGAAGGAAGATGCTCGGCGGTGGCTCCGAGGCTGTTCTTGGGTTGCTTGGTATTGGTCGTCGGAGGAGAAGAGGTGCTGGCCGCTGCTGCTCAAAGGAAGGTGGAGGCGAAGTGGAGGTGCCAATTAAGGATGTGGGGTGCTTAGTGTTTTCGAAACGGGGGGAGTTTGTGCCTCCGGTTGGACGAGGTGAAAAAGGAGAGGATGGCTAGTGGTGGTGAAGGCTGGCGGAACAGAGGAGGAAGGTGAAGCATGGTGGTGCCATCGAAAGAAAGAAGAATAGGGCTTTTGTTTGGGTTTGATTGAAGGGAAAGGAGAGACGGAGGTATGAAAAAGAGACAGTTTGGGGCTTTGTGGGTGTGAGACCAAATGAAGAGAGGAGGAAATGAGGATAATGTTTGTGTCTAAATTGAATACAAAAAGCTAAGACCATTCACGTCCCGAGACTCTATAATCCTATTTATACACCACCATTATACACTTATTCGTGTATACACTCCGTCTATATGTATTTTTCACACATCCCATACTCCGTCCATAATATAATCCATCTAATTTATTTTTGTTACAAATAATTAAAATCTTAATTTTTCTTTCATGATTTATTTATAAAATCACAATTTTATTATAGATGATTATATTTTTTTTATTACGTACATTTTGATATTTAAAAAAAACAAATCGGATATAATAGTAATAGTTCACATCAAAATAATATTCAAAATCGAATCTTCACTGCTATGCCAAGAAATCTATTGATATTTCACATCAAAATCGAATCTTATCTTATTTATATGGCAACAAGTGCAGTGACAATTCATATCAATCAAATCTTATATCTTGACCACTTTTGTAAATGTTAAATATAATTTTCACATATTAAATTTCACCTTGCTCTGTATAAATGCAATTCCTTACTCCATCTCCAAATCATAAATCTGAAATACACTTCAAACAAATTAAAATTCATCCCTCTACACTTTTCTTTCCTCTTCACTACCAAAATTAACCATGGGTTCATCTCGAAGTCGGGAAGATGAGATCGATGCTCATTTTAAACATATGAGAACTATCATGGTGGGTGCAATGGGCATGATGATGGAGCAAGATTCATCTATGGATGATGATTCAAGTTCTTCACAAGGTGGTCGCATTCGTCCACGACGAAAATACATGAACCGCGAGAGGGAAGAAGGACATCTTAGGTTGATGAAGGATTATTTTGATCCCAACCCAACCTATGATGCTCGGATATTTCGAAGGCGATATCATATGCAACCTGCATTATTCAATCGCATCATGAATGATGCGGTGTCTCGAGATCCTTACTTTCAACGCACGAGAGATGCACTCAATCAGTTGTCTCTTTCCCCTCAACAAAAACTCACAAGTGCCTTACGGTTGTTGGCGAATGGTTGTTCGGCAGACTCACTTGATGAGTATTGTCGAATGGGGGAGAGCACATCACTACAGTGCTTGAGGAGATTTTGCACAGCCATAATCAACACATACGCTGCTGTGTACCTACGATCACCAAACCCCGGTGATCTTCATCGCTTGCTCACTAAGGCTTCTCGTAGAGGCTTTCCGGGAATGATTGGATCCATCGATTGTATGCACTGGGAGTGGAAAAATTGTCCAACCGCTTGGGCTGGCCAATACACTGGTTACAAACGGAAGCCAACAATTGTGCTTGAAGTTGTTGCATCCTATGATACTTGGATTTGGCATGCTTTTTTTGGCACTGTCGGATCCAACAACGACCTCAATACACTAGGGAGCTCCCCCTTGTTCGATGAAGTTGTTACAGGAAAAGCACCTACTGTTCGATTCCAGGTAAATGGCAAAGTCTATAATCAATCATATTATTTAGCTGATGGAATTCACCCTTCATGGGCGACATTTGTTAAGACGATTAGCCATCCAAACACCCCACAGAAAAAATTGTTTGCAACTATGCAAGAGGCGTACCGTAAAGACGTCGAAAGGGCTTTCGGGATACTACAAACAAGATGGGCTATCGTTCGTGGCCCTGCTCGAATGTGGGATACACAAACTCTCGGTGAAGTAATGCTCAAATGCATTATTCTCCATAATATGATCGTAGAAGATGAATATGTTGACGATGAAGATCATGAAGTAGTTCTTTCGGCTGAGTATGAAATAGATTCAAGTGTTTCTTTTGATGTTTATCGTGATAGGCCTACTATTACAAAGTATATGCAAATTCATAATAGGATCCGAGATGTCCCAGCGCATCATTCCATTAGGAACGATCTAATTAGTCATCTATGGTCTCTTTATGGAAATAGCATGTAGTTTCCTTAATTGATTAGTATCTCTAAGCTAGTGTACTTTGGAATTTATGTAGTTTGTGGCTATATTTTATTATAATTGTTTCTCATCAAATAATAATCATGAATTATGCATAAGAGAAATTATAACAACACTACACCACATTGCATTAAATAAAATAAAGTCCATATTCTTTTACATTAATAGTTATCATCACTTGCAAGGTTGGGATAATAGCAATTGGGGTCGTTTGACGAGGGCGTCGATACATCTACATTGTCTTCTTCCAGCAAACGATTTTGTTGGTGTCGTAACCAATTTTACTTCCTTGGAGAAAACCTTGAGAGGTCCATCGTGATTAAGTCGACATTTCTTTGTATGATTTCCGACTCAACCTTCTTCTTCTCCACCTCAACCTTATCCTTTTCCACTTGGATCCTCATTCTCTCAAGTTCATTTTTCTCACGTGTCTCTACATTGTAGTCATCAGAAGTGCTCACCATTTTAGCCATAAAACTTTCGAAAGCCTCCGGATCAATCCTAGTAGAGTTGGCCCTTTTCTTACTTAGCTTTTGTTTATTACGACCATCGGGCCTATTGATACGACTGCTCCCGACTTGGGAGTTAGGACTACCGGTTCCGATAGGGGAGCCACTTTCGGTTAAGTCATCAATGCGACACGTAGGTATAGAAATAGGCGGTGTGATTTGATTGTTCCACTTTGCGCAACCTTCAAATATAGACCAAGCATGATCAAACTTGAACGGCTTCCCCTTGTCATTGTTCGCCCACGGGGTGGTGAGTAGGAGATTCAAATATTTAAAACAAAACAAAGCACAACTAGACTATCTCCCTGTCCCAAACAAATAATACAAGAATCCCTTCCCTTGTAGTAGTAGGGTAATTCAGGATCGAATCCACGAGGAGGTATGTCAGCGCTTCCCTTGTTGTACTCACGATCAAAGCTTTCAACCTCAGCAGACACTCCATATCGAGTATACTGGTCGATATCGACCTCAGTTCTGGTCGATTTCCTAGCGCAGTTCCTGCAGAAGACAAAACAGCAAGTCGACGTCGAGCAGAGACCTCGATATCGATATTAGACCTCGATATCGACCCTTACAGTCGATTTCGATGCTTGTCACAGAAACTGTTTTCGTAACCAATTTGTCGGAAAAAGTCCGAAGAAAATAGGATGGAGAAGGAAGATGAACAGAAACAAAACTTAAGACTTTTATGAAGAATTCAATTAATTAAAAGGCTTCCAAAGTTGGGGTTTCATGCCACAACGATAACAATGCAAGTTTTATGCTAAAGCTATGAAATTTAATGTCTTTCCGTCAAATAACTTCCGTTATCAACACTTAGGTGGTTAGAGGCTCTCGCATATTTCCTAAGGGTTACTATCCAATTCATGAGCAATTCAAGTTCACAATATGAGTGGCTTTCGCTTCAATAATGCAAATAATGAATCTCCCTAACTTTCGCAAAGGATCATGCATGGGGTAGAAGATGAAATCGCATAAAAGTCATACCTTTGATGCACTTACCTCACATTGCTCTCGTTGGGCTCACCCCGACCCTAGAAGTGGGTTGACTACTCGCTCCTCATTATGCACATCATCATCATTATTGTTGAAAGAAAGCTACTTTGAATTAAAACTTCGAAAGAAAGTACAACCGAACAAGCCACTCCGCTCTCGTTTTACAACTCCACTCGACCTCCTCTCTCTCTCTCTCTACTCGTCTCTACTCTCTATTGAAACTAAATTGTGTTGTAAATCGAATACCTAAACTCAACCCTATTGGCCTCTATTTATAGATGTCGATAAGGACTCGAAACCTTATCTTTTATTCTCTAAGATAAACTAAAAATAAAAGTAAAAGCTAAAATTTCATGGTAACTCAGCCTCCTCCTGATAGATCTGGTATGGATGATAAGAAATCTCGACCCTTTGGATAGACGTGCAAGCTTTGGTTAGAATTCTATCAAAATCGAAGTCGGATTCCTCTGCTGGCATGGTCGATATCGACCCTTAGACATCGATATCGACCCCTTCAAAACTTCATCTTGAGCTTCTCCTTCTCCTACTCAAACTGGCACTCGACTTCTATCAATTTGGTCGATCTGGCAGCATCGATATCGACCCCCAGACGTCGATATCAACCTCTCCTGTGTCGACATGCTCTGTTTCATTTCCTGCTCGATTCCTATGTCTCTGATGTACTCGATGTCGAGGTCTCCAGTCGATTTCGACATCTTCAGAAGACTTCGAGTTCTTTTTCTGCTCTTCCGATTTCGTCCATTTTTATCATGTTTTCTGCGAAATCACATGGAAACTGATGCAAACCCATATATTTGACATTTAAGCATAAACTACACTAATCCCATGTTTTCCCATTAATATGCATGCAAAAGACGATAGAATGGATTCATATGTGCATAGAAAATATGGCAATTTGCGCGCACATCAAACACCCCATACTTAAGCTTGCTTGTCCCCAAGCAATACCTTTAATGGTCATTCAGGGGAAGAAAGTAAACTCTCAACATTATAGATTCATTTTTCATATGTCCCTACAATCAATTGTCATCCTTGATAAGGTACTTATGTCAACCAAGTCCATGTCTGTGCATAAAAGCAATTTCATACTCATAAAGGAGGTAATATGCAAAAACAATTTTAGCGACATAGCATTAATAATCAAGATGACTTTTACAAGCTTGTGAGAAGTGGATTGGTAAAAGGCTAAAGGTGGGCTAATATTTGGCCATGTGGTGTTAAATCCGGGGAAACATACTCTCTTTCCAAAACATTCCACATTCCTTCTTCATAATGTCTCACCTTTCACTCATCGCTCAATGCTTTTTTTTTTCAATATATGCTTTTACCTCTCTAACCTTAGCACTGCCTTCTCGCAAGTCGCAAACATGGGTGTCATGAATGGCCCCGGATACTTAGTACTTCGGACTCCTCACCTTGTGTCCCATCTTGCTGAACTAACATCTCAACGCAAGCAGGGTCGACCCACCTTTATCTCCTGAGGTGATCGGATTTTTTTTCGCTCATTTAATTTTCCATATTTCATAATTCTTTTATTCCTGCCAACAACTTCATATATAATGCACAACTCCATATATCTCCAAAGATGACATCCATTCGCAACATTGTCCCCGGATAGGGTATAAGGTATAAAAATGGGCAATATGTGTATATGTGGAGCAATAATGATAATGATAAGGCTCATATATGGCTTTTGTGGCTTTTGCAATGGTGCATAGGTGAGGCTAGGATATGAACTTGTATAAGTAAGCACTTGTATGGAATTTTCATAAAAAGTCATCCATCATCTTATCATGCACATGTCAAGAGCAACTTCAAATTTTCATCTCCTTTATGTTTTTCTTCTTGTACTTCATTGGGACTTCCCTTAACTAGGCAACATGTTATATCTCTAATGAATCTAATTTTGCATCATAGAGCTCTTTTTTTATACTTCCATGACTCTTTCTTTTTTTTTTCAAAATTTTTGATGGGGGTCATATTTCTTCTATTTTTTTATGCATTAAAATAAATATGCAACTCTAATCTAAGTATGAATATGCAAGTAAGCCTTTCCCCCACCCCATACTTAAAATTTATAGTGTCCTCACTGTATTAGAACTAGGGTTAAGAAGAAAACTTACAAAACCGTCACAAATTTCAGGAGTCGAAGAAGACAGCAGGCAGGGTCGATATCGACCCTTGATATCGATATCGATGTCTCTCTCGATTTCTGCTCCAGGTTTCAGGGTGATTTGGCCTCGATCACAAACCCTATCTATGTCGACCTTAAGGTCGATTTCGATGTCGGACATCGATTTCGATGCCTTTCTGTGTGCTTTTCTCTTTCCTGCAATTTGAAAACAAAACACAAAACCAAATATGCAAAACAATAAAGTGTCTAAAACCAAAACAAAAGCTGTCTAAAACAAAAAATAAGTCTTTGTTACAAGCTCTCGATTTTTAAGTCGCTAGGCCGACTTCCTCTTTCGCGCTTCTTAAGGCGGCATCTGCAGAGCCCATGTGGCTTGGGCCTCAAATATTACTCCTTTCTTGTCCCGCATCTGCATTCCGCCAGGATTGATTTGATTTACCGTGAATGGTCCTAAGTTCTTATCCTTAAATCTTGTAGGGAACCCATGGTCCTTAGACTTGGCAACATAGACCTTGTTTCCTATCTCATATTGGCTTGAATCATCATCGGATACCCTACATAAGCGCACATGCCAAGGCACACCTCTTCCAAATAATGATAAGTCCTTAATCGTAATTGAACAAGAGGAATCCGTACCTTGACTTACTTTCTTCTCAGTCTGTGGCTCAGGTCGATGTCGATGTTCAGAGGTCGATATCGACCCCTGTTGTACACCTGGAGGATCAGTCAATTTGGAGAGTTTTGACTCGATATGATCAAGTCGATTTCGACCCTCAGAGGTCGATATCGAGGTCTCATTGCCTCCCTTCTCAGTGCTGATGGTGGTCGATTTCGATAGGGTGTGGTCGATATCGACCCTTGCCCCCGATTTCGATGTTTCCTCTCCTCCTCCGTCGACCCCATACTTAAGACCTGTCACAGAATCTTGAACATTAGTGGTCGATATCAACTTACCTGGGTCGATTTCGATGTTCTGTTGAGCTCCTTCGTTCAAGATTGCCTCAACTTCCTCTACTTGGGCTTCATTGATGGCTTTTATCTCCATTGACCCTTGATTTTTCACCGTCTTGTTGAAGGCGTACTCTATCACTTCATCACTAATTGTGAATGAGAGTAATCCTTTCTTTACGCTGATGTTGGCATCGACGGTTGCTAGGAATGGCCTACCTAAAATAATTGGACAAGCAGGGTCCTCTGCTATATCAACAACTAGAAAATCAGCAGGGACAAAGAATTTACCTACTTGTACTGGCACATCCGTCACTATCCCAGTTGGAATCACTACCGTATTGTTAGCCATGTATAATCTTGCATCCACGGGCTCCAGAGGACCTATCTTTACCTTGTGCCATATGGTTAGTGGCATCATGCTAACGCTAGCGCCCAAGTCAACTAAAGCATTAAATTTGAATTGACCTAGACCTATAGCGATAGAAAACTTACCTGGGTCCGCCCGCTTTTGTGGTAGCTCCAACCTGTTGCACTCCTCTGCGATCTCAGAGAGCGATCGCTTCTTTCCCAAGATGTCCTTAAGGAACCTTACATAAGATGGCATCTCGTGAAGCGCTTCTGTAAATGGTATAGAAACATTAAGCCCTTGGAGCATCTTCACGAACCGCTGAAACTTCTTTTCCACTAGGTCCTTAATCACCTTTCTAGATGGGAATGGCAACACCTTCTTCCTTCCCGCGGCTGCAGTGAGGTCGATATCGACATCAGTGGGGTCGACATCGACTAGAGGAGTCGATTTCTGTGGTGACGCAGAATTAGGGTCGACATCGACAGGAGGGTCGACATCGATGTCACCTTTGTCGATATCGACAGGGGGGTCGATATCGACGTCTGTTCTGGCTCCTTCTCCTCCGCTTTTTGCTCGGGCGTTTGTAATTGACGCCCACTCCTTAGGTTTACTGCCGCAATATGTCCAGTAGTTTTTCCCTTTTTGTTGGGCACAGTGGATCCAGGGAGTGATCCTGACGCTTTGGGCATTGCTTCCGCCAATTGACTCATTTGAGTCTCCATGTTGCGCTTCCAAACGTCGATCTCCCCAAGTCTAGAATTGATGCCCTGCAGCTGAGTATGGATGGAGTTATTGGCTTGTTTGAACTCAACATGGTTCCTCCGGATCTCATCAAGGATGATTTGCAGGTCATCTTTCTTAGTCTCCCGCTCAGGGTGCCCTAGTGCCCTATATGTTGGGGGATCCCTTTGATAGAACCTTTGATCACCCCAATTTTGTTGATTGCCCCCTCCATAGGGGCTTCTCATCCATTTGACCTCCTCATGTTGTTCCGCCATGGATACTTGCTCAGTATGTGGACAGGCACTAGTGTTATGCCTTGTTGAGCCACACTCCTGACAAGGTTGATTGTTGCTCAGGAACCTTACTTGCTTTTGAAGGCGGCGTGTTTGATCGTTATGGAATTGTTGCCGCACCTTAGGATCTATCTCCCTTGGAGGCTCATATAGTGGCATTGATAGGGCAGGCCTTGCATCATAGGCCGTAGCAGCCCCATAGGTGTTGTCAAAGTTCACAAGCCTCTCAATGGTCTCCCATGCCTCCGTTGGTGTAAGCTCAATGTACCGATAGGAGGTATATGAATTGATCCTCTCCTTATTCGGCGCATCAAGGGCATTATAAAAGATCTCCTGGATGACATATGGAAGTTGCCCATGCGTCGGGCATGATCTCAGCAAGTCCTTAAAGCGCTCCCACGCCTGTGCTAGGGTTTCACCTGGCTTTTGTTTGAAAGCCGTGATCCTTTGTTGCAGCATCGCCGTTTTAGAAGGTGGGAAAAATTTGTTCAAGAATGCATCTTTCACCTCCTCCCATGTCCTTAGCGATCGTGGAGCCAAACTTTCAAGCCATTGTAATGCCTTCCCTGCCAAAGACCATCGAAAAGATTTTAGTCGCACATACTCTAAGTTTACTCCATCAGCAACTGTTTCACATAAGTCCATAAAAGTAGAGATGTGTTGCAGGGGGCATTCATTATGTCTTCCTTCAAAAGTATTTCTTTTAATCTCAGATAGGAAGTTAATTTTTAATTCATAGTTGGAGTGAGGAATTATAATGGCAGATTCAGGAACATGAAGCGGCGGATGCATGTATTGCATCGCCGTCTGTGGATACTGATTTAGCCGCTCTTGGGCTTGTCTGCGCGCATCCTCCTCCCTATCAGCACGGGCTCGCTCATCAGCAGCGACGGCCCTTTCAACAGCGATTGTAGCATTGTGTTCCTCGATCTCCTTCCTCAACCGCTCTATGATCTCAGCCTGTGTCTCGTTGTCAGCCATGATGCGAATTGCTTTGTTGCAAAGATGGTAGAAACGTTCAGGCTCGTTGATTGGTTCCAAGATAGGTCCGCGATCAGAACGTCGCATAAACCTGCAGAATAAGCTCAGAAAAAGATCGTGATTAACTTAGGTGGCGATTGATTTCCTCCCCGGCAACAGCACCAATTTGTTCGCCCACGGGGTGGTGAGTAGGAGATTCAAATATTTAAAACAAAACAAAGCACAACTAGACTATCTCCCTGTCCCAAACAAATAATACAAGAATCCCCTCCCTTGTAGTAGTAGGGTAATTCAGGATCGAATCCACAAGGAGGTATGTCAGCGCTTCCCTTGTTGTACTCACGATCAAAGCTTTCAACCTCAGCAGACACTCGATATCGAGTATACTGGTCGATATCGACCTCAGTTCTGGTCGATTTCCTAGCGCAGTTCCTGCAGAAGACAAAATAGCAAGTCGACGTCGAGCAGAGACCTCGATATCGATGTTAGACCTCGATATCGACCCTTACAGTCGATTTCGATGCTTGTCACAGAAACTGTTTTCGTAACCAATTTGTCAGAAAAGAGTCCGAAGAAAATAGGATGGAGAAGGAAGATGAACAGAAATAAAACTTAAGACTTTTATGAAGAATTCAATTAATTAAAAGCCTTCCAAAGTCGGGGTTTCATGCCACAACGATAACAATGCAAGTTTTATGCTAAAGCTATGAAATTTAATGTCTTTTCGTCAAATAACTTCCGTTATCAACACTTAGGTGGTTAGAGGCTCTCGCATATTAAAAGGGAAGAAAGAGATGGGTTTGAGGGCTTTTGATGGATATAACTTAGGGTTTCCTTGAGACCAAATCTGTAGGGAATATGCGGATGAAATGGGAGGTATGGATTGGTGTGTGTATGTGAGCTGGGTATAGGTAAGGAAGAGGACAAAGGGGGACCAGCCTCATTTGACAATCATCCGAGAGGGAAGCATAAATATTGTTTTTGTTGGTGCCCATCCAAAATGTTACCGTTGGGCATTTGTTTGAAATTTTATTACCGTTGCAAATTAGCTTGCTTGGATGGCCCTCATTTTTTGTGAAAGTAATTGAAAAGCAAGTTTTTTGGTAAAAGTAAAAATGGAAAAGGAAAAAAATGATGCAGACAATTGTGGCAGAGGAGGGGCCCACCCATTTTTCACTCTCCCAACAATCCATGGGTATTTGAACGGGGTTAAAATTTTTTAGCTTTTTTTACAGTGAAAATACATGGAATGTGAACAAATATTTTGATGGGAGTTCATATTTTAACATTTTACCTTGGGGATGTGGATGGTCTAAGTGTGGGGTTTGAGATTCAAAATATGAGGGAAAAGAGATAGATGATGTGCTGGTGTCATGGCCTCAAGAAGTAGGGGAGGGTGGTGGTGCCAGTTTGGCGTGGGAATGGGTTTGCCTTTTGCCAAAAGTTTGGTGAAACAATGGGGTGTGAGGGAGAGGAGGAGGAGGAGGAGGAGTGCTAAGCTAAGAATGAGAATAGCCAGGCTTGAGGTGGATTGGGCTGTTGAAATAGAAGGGGAGTAAGGGGAAGAAGACAAGAGAGCTACTGCTGCCGCTGTTGGGCAAATCGGACGGGAAAGGGGAAGAAGAAGACAAATGAAGGGGAAAACCAAAAGCAAGTGGTCCCATATAAATTAATACCCGAAAAATAAATCTTGAAACTCGCTCTCTCGGCTTAATCCCGGCTCAATTCAAAATAACTTTCAAATTCGAAATAATAGTGAGATCTGAAAAAAATAGTCTCAAGTCTCAGAATTAAGAAAGCAGAAACTCGCTCTCTTGCCTTGTTGCTCGTGAAAGAAGAATCGCCAGCGAGAGGACTGGAAGAGGAGAAGGTCCCTGCTGTCTTCGACACTCAAAAGCTCGTCGACAGTCCTCCTCCATCTCAGCCTGGTTCGAACGCGAGAGGATGAGAGAAAAGAAAGCGGCTCCAGGAGGATGAGGGCAGAAGAGGCCCCGACCCGAGCTGCTTCTTCTTTGGCTTCGATTTAGTAGGGTGGGTGGAGGTTTGGCTCCCTTGACTTCAATCGCGGTGGCTCCGAGTCCTGTGGCGACAAGTGAGAGAGAGAGGGAGAGAGAGAGAGAGAGAGAGAGTTGTGGAGGGATGAGAGGGACAGAGGACGACGATGGGGAGAGGTTGGAATTCGAGCGAGAATGATGGTCGGAGGAGAAGCCATGAAAAGGGGGAAGTTCGAAGAAGAAGAAGAAGAAGAAGGAGGGCGCTAGAGCTCAGGTTGGAGAAGACAAATGGGAAGGATGGATAGTGAGAGGGAAAAAGCCATTGAAGAGCGGTTTTGAGAGCTTTAGTGGAACCTTGAACCAGACGTGAGAAGGGAAGAAGAGGTGAGGGAGGTCTGACTGAAGGGGATGAATAGTGGCAGGCTAGCAGCCATGGAAGCCTCCTGTTGATCAGATCCGAAAATAGCCAGAGAGGTGGGAGTTTGAGGAAGAAGAAATGTGCGGATGTGTTTTCTGCTCACAAAAGGGAATTTATGTGGGTAGTTTAGGATTTACTTAGGTTAAATTATAAAAATATCCCGCTATATTGAAATTGCAATTTTTTTTACCACAATAAATTACGGATTTCGTCCCAAATAAATTTGTTTATATTAGAACTATAAAATATCAATTTCTAAAAGAACATAAATAGATTATATGTTCAATAAAATAAAACCAATAGTTCAATAAATTTGTCTAATAATATTCGAAAATTCGAGTTATAACTAGAAATATTTTCAGCAAGAACCCAAAATCACATATAAAATAAAATAAAGTGGACTAAAATTACCTTTTGTTAATTTTAAATAAATTATAAAATCTAGGTCATTACATAGAAGGCTTTACTGGACTTCAAAGCCAAGCAAAAGTTCATAAACCTCCTTGTCTTGACATTATTCATGCTTGCAGAACCCTCAATTACGATGAATCACATGAACTGATTAGGGATAATATGCATATATGTTGAAACTAAAGTATGGGTATGACTTTGCGTGACCATCTAGATATGTTGGAATTACTTGTTTCCTAAGAGAAATTACGAAAAAAGGAATATTAGGAAACTAATATTCTATGGGTAACTTTTCGTACATAGGGCAACTATTTGAGAAGACGCAGCTGCAAAACATCTATTTGTGATGAAGCTAACCATGACACCATGTACCTTCTCCAGTCTTTTTAAAGAATCATAATATAAATCGAAATAGGTAAGAAGTTATTTGGCCATTGCAATGTTACGTAGGGTAGAGTAAAGCTTCATTAGGAAGATGTGGCAAAAGAAAAGGGTTGAATGGCAAGCAACTCTAATCGGGTCGGGGTTGTAGTAGGAGGAGTTATTCAGTATGAATGGATGAAGAAGTTTGTTACCAAGGAATGGAAGGATGAGGCACCAAGTGTTTGTAAAAAAGATAACGAGGTCTTTGTGTTTAAGTTCAAGAGGGTTGAGGAGCATTATTGGGTACATACTAGGAAATGTTCCATGGGTCTCAACTATTGGTAATCAAATTTTGGCAGCTTGGTATACCAATCTCATGGATACCCTTTGAGAAAGTTCCAATTTGGGTCTGTTTGCTAGAGTTAGACCCAATATACTATAATGCTGCATTTAGTCAAATAAAGTATGCCATTTATAGATGGCAATGGGGTGAGGACTCAATCCTTGTGGGGAATCCCCATAGCGGGGATGAGATGAGAAATTTAAATGGGAATAGGTATGGGGTCAAAGTGATTTTCCGCACAAAGATAGAGATAATAGTCTCAACTCTGATCCCACCTTGCCTCCACCTTCACGTTGGGTAACCTCGTATGGATCCCCAATGTGTAGTACGAAATCCCCATGTTTTTTTGGATCCTAGATAGTTTAATGTAATTTTTCTTTCACATTTAAATTTCTATCTTATAATTTATATTTATGGGATATAGTATATGTAATATTAATATTATATAATTAACTTAACTTTAATAACATCTTATATTTTTCTACTAAATGAGAAAAACCATAAGTTTTAAATGGGTAATCCGATAACCAGTGAGGAACGTAGATGGGGAAAATTAAGCAAAGATGAGAATTCCTTGATGGGGATGGGGACATTTTTTTTATCCTTGAACGAGGATCAAGGGATTGTAACGGGGACGGGGGAGGCTAGGATGATGTTCCTTACCTAGAACCAGCCTTGTTGCCATCTAAATCTCTGAACAAGAATTAGGATGCTAGTTTTCATAGATGCTTGAACAACAAGGGGGTATACTCTCTTATGATAGGCTATTAGGAGAGGTATCAGTTGAAGAAGCTATGGCTAGGAAGATTGTGATTGAAGACCCAAAATGGGGTCAATGTGATTAGAAACTTTTGTTTCAATGTGATAACTCCCTTGATGAAATTCATATGTATAACCTATGTTTTGCAGGATGATGAAAGACAAAGATGAAAGGCATTATGGTTCATACAAATTATTTATGTTCTTCGTTGATATTAGATATAAAGTCTAGTTTAAATCTAATTTATTCGGTTATTTATTTAATCAAGCTTTAGCTATGCCTTAATCTTCTTTATAGAAACATCTTATTAAGGATAAACGTATATATCGCTGCTTGCTTCTAGAACTAACTTGTGCAGGATTCGAAATTCAAATAAGAGTGGCAACATAGCAGCTCCGAAAATCCAGCAGCAAAATCCAAAGTTATTACAAGCTAATCTCAGCAACAAGGTCCGATATTCTGGGAGATAAACTTGACGAGCAACAAGATCAACAAGGCTCCTGATCATTGATTCAAACGGCTTCAAGAGTTTTCAAATTCGAAAAGAGATTTAAGCAAGCGCGAAATTTATGGAGTAAGACCAGCAGCAGAAGAAGTGAAGCCGAGCTATAAATACAGAGCCTCATGACATTCATCGATACATCTCTCTAACTCTCATTGCAAAGCAAAGCTTTCACTTCTGCTCGTCATCGTCATCTGCTAATCATTCATTTTTCTTGCGCTTGCTGTAATTGCTTTATGCTTTGAGAGATAAGAAAAAGTCCGAGCGTTATAGTATAAGTCAATCCCTGTTATACTAAGAGTATCTTATACTCAAACATATCACACTTAGGTGTGTACAAGGGGACGTTTATTTCTTTGATATTTGGGTTGACTAGACAGAAGAGGGTAAGGCTTCTAGAGGTAGAAGAAGGGAAGGTCTTCTGGGTTGTATCTAGGACTCATAAGGAAGAGAGAAATAAAGGTTGTTTGAATCCTATGGGTTGGATCACCCTAGCCGGAGATGTAAGCTGGTTAAGAGCCGAACTTCGTTAACAATTCTCGTGTTTTTTATATTTTATTTCCGCACTTATATTTAATATTTTATTTTCATAGAAAAACATGTTTCTGTTCTATCTCAAGACCCTTGAAGTTCAGTTCAAGATCTTGAGATCAGTTTCAAGACCCTTGAAGTTATGACTGCAGAAAGTTTGTGAGAAAAGTCCATACTCTATTAAGCCCTTCCCCCTTCTAGAGTATTTAAATTGTTCCTTATTTATATTAACTACTCCGTTCTTCAATTGGTATCAGAGCTTAACTCACATTTATTTGATTTAATAATCCGTGACATCGATCATGAGTACTGTAGGTGATGGAGGTTTCGCTCAAGGAAGATCTGCCAACCGTCCCCCTCTCTTCTGTGGCAACAACTTTGTGCACTGGAGGTCTTTAATGCAGATGTTTATCATCGACCAAGATATGGAGCTTTGGGTACGCATCAAGAAGGGTCCTCATGTGCGAAAGAAGCCTAATGCCGCAGGAGTAGAAGCAGCTAACGAGGAGGACGAGTTCAACCAAACGGATTTGGAGAATGTGGCAAAAAACTTTAAAGCCATGAACATATTGTATTATGGATTGAATGCTGATGAATTCAATCGTATTTCATCTTGCAGGAGTTATAAAGAAATCTAGGATAAGTTGGTAGTAACCTATGAAGGGACAAGCCAAGTGAAGGAGACAAAGATAAGCATATTTCTGCCCAGTATGAGCTATTCAAGATGCATCCCACAGAATTAGTGAAAGAAATGTTTACAAGATTTATGCAGATCATGAACAACCTGGATTCTCTCAAAAAAAACCTTCACCAATGAAGAAAAGGTTAGAAAGATCTTGAGGAGCTTACCAAAAGCGAAATGGGGTCCAAAGGTAACTGCAATAGAGGAAGCTCAAAACCTATCGACTTTGCCAAAAGCGAAATGGAAGCTTATTGCCCACGAGATGATCCTTGGTGAAGAAGATGGGGAAGTGGCCTCTAGTGTGAAGAATTTGGCCCTAAAAGCTAAGAAGGAAGAGGCATCCTCAAACGATGACAAGAATGAAGACGAGGAGGATCACTTTGCACTTATCACAAGAGGGCTAGCATGAATACTTAAGATGAATAAGCACTTTGCAAACCTAAAATATAACGGATCATCAAAATACCAAGGTAAGTCTTTCAATTCCAATAAAAAGACTCAATTAATGGTTTGTTTTGAATGTGGTGATACATAACATTTAGTCAAGGATTGTCCAAAAAAGAAGAAGAATAAATTTCGAAAGGACCACCGAAAGAAGAAGGCTATGATGGTTGCATGGAGTGATTCCGACTCCTCAAGTGACTCGAAAATCCGAGAATGAACAAGCCAATTTATGTCTAATGGCTGATCAAGAAGAAACCCCCAAGAAACATCTCAAAGCTATGGTGAGAAATCTAATCTCTAGTCTTACTGCGGTATTATCCGAATTTCTACAAAATATGATTTGGAACGAAGAAAACTTTATCAATGAAACTAATATCCTGAAACAAAGGCTTCTCGAACAGGAGAAATGCATGAGTGAAATGTCGCTGGAAATGAAAAATCTCAAAACATCTCAGTCAGCCCTTGACATTAAAGTCAAGGCCTTAGAGTCAGAAAATTTTGTCTTGAAGCAAGATCTTTCTTCTCTAAGCCTTCACACCAAGGAATTGGAGAAAGAAAAGATCTTGCTGGCTGAGAAGTGTAAAGACCAGCAGGCATCACTTGTTCGTTTCACCCATCATCCCTCAAAAAAAGTGAGCACACCCAGAAGGTGAGCACCAATCATCCCTCAACAAAAGTGGTATTGGATATAACAAAAATTTTACAAAGAAAGCCCTTACCACTTTTGTGAAAGCCAAAGGGAACTAGCGCACACCCACATGTCATTTTTGTTGTAGGAAGGGCCATGTCAAGACTACTTGTCCTTATCGTAGAAATGATCCTTATATAATTCGCAATACTTTTCCGTTATGTCTAAGAGAACAGTTAAAGCAAATTTGGGTTCCTAAAGGGAATAGACCACCAAACATGGTCCATCCCAATTATGAATCCAAGTTTGTGATTTGGTCTAGCTGGAAAGGTTGAATTTGGTTGTTTTGGAGGATATCACCAAGACCAAGGAATACAAGTGGATACTTGATAGTGGTTGCTCAAGACACATGAGTGGAAAAAGTTCACTATTTTTCAATTTGAAGAAGTAATCCCCTGGAACAATTACTCTTAGTGATAAAGGAAAATGTAACATAATTGGTATAAGTAAAATCGGTAAGGATTCCTCTAATTATATCGATGATGTCTATCTTGTGGAAGGTTTGAAATATAACCTACTTAGTATTTCTCAATTATGTGATAAAGGTAATATTGTTGTCTTTGATTCCAAAAAATGTCAACTTAAAAACAAAAATTTTGGAGATCTTATACTCACCGCATGATGTGCATATTTAGTGTCTTTTTATTTGCATGTTTTGACTTCATATTCCAATCGATTCCTAAAGTAAAGGTTTAAAATAATGCAAATTTATGTAGAATGAGCTAACGTGCAAGAAATAGAGTCTGCACAAGTTTTGGTCTAAATATGTAGGAATTGGAGCGGAATCAGAGTCAAAACGAGAAAGCCAAGCAAACCAGAAAGGCGGTCGTTATCGACTAGACGGGTCGAGATCGACTGGACAAATCGACGTGGACCCTGAGCATCGAGACAGACCACAAAGACCTACTGAAGAACACTCGACATGACCTAGAGATCGAGTGAAGATGTCGACATCGAGTAGACCCCAGAGCTCGAGTGAAGTGAAGACCATCGAGCCGAAACAAAGACCTTGATATCGAGTGAAGATGCATACGATGAATACGCTTCATTCAAGGGACTTGGTTCATGGTCTTCCCGACTTAACTTTTAAGGTAGATGAGTTATGCAATGCATGCTCACGGGGTAAGCAAACTCGAGGGTCTTTTAAGCCCAAAAAGGTAGTAAGTACTTCTCGCCCTATTGAATTATTACATATGGATTTGTGTGGGCCTATTCGTGTCAAGTCTCCCAAAGGTAAACAATATATTCTTGTCATTATTGATGATTATTCGCGTTTTACTTGGGTTTCATTCTTAAGAGAAAAATCAGAAGCTTTGTTTGAGTTTTCAAAACTATGTAAGGAGTTAGAAACTTTGAAAAACACGCCTATTGTTTCTATTAAGAGCGATCATGTGCGTGAATTTAATCAACTTAAATTTGATTTATTTTGTTCAAAATATGGGATTTCACATAATTTTTTGGCTCCTAGAACGCCTCAACAAAACGGGGTTGTGGAACGAAAGAACCGCACCTTGGAGGATATGTCTAGGACTATGCTTTTAGAAAATGATTCGCCAAAATCCTTTTGGGCCGAGGTTCTTAACACAACCAATTACATTTGAAATCGATGCTTGATTCGCCCCATTTTGAAGAAAACTCCTTATGAGCTTTTTAGTGAAAGAAAACCTAGTGTTTTGTACTTCAAACCCTTTGGATGTAAATGTTTTGTTCACAACAATGGCAAGGATAATCTTGGTAAATTTGACGCACGTAGCGATGAAGGTATCTTTCTTGGTTATTCTCTAAATAACAAAACATATAGAGTTTATAATAAACGCACTAGGATTGTCGAGGAAAGCATTTATGTGATATTTGATGAAAGCAATAATGGTGCATTAAGTGATAGCTTTGCAGATCTAAATTTGAATCAATATGAGGATCACGGTTCTGATAGAGAAGAAGAAAAAGATAAAACTCGACCTCAAAACATGCAGGAGTTAATTCAAGATATGTTCGAGAAATCTCAAGACCTTGACCTACAAGTTCAAGACCTTGAACAGAGATTCCAAGGCCTTGATTTAGGGAACACCGAACCGGAACCAAGTGGTCAAATTGAGCCTCAAGGTCAAGGAGAAGCCTCAACATCTCAAGATCCTAAAAGAAGAATGTTCAAACAATCCTCATCACATCCATTGGAGAATATCATCTCAGATCCAAATTCCGGTATCCAGACTAAATCTAATTGAAAAACTTGTGTGCTTTTTACGCGTTTGTGTCCCTTGTAGAACCAAAGAATCCTACCGAAGCACTACAAGACCCAGATTGGATTATGGCAATGCAAAGTGAGCTCAATGAGTTTGAGAGAAATAAGGTATGGATGCTCACTCCAAGACCCAAGCATCAATTCATCATTGGCACTAGGTGGGTCTTTCGAAGAAAGTTAGATGATGATGCTAAGATCATTCGAAATAAAGCAAGACTCATGGCTCAAGGATACAATCAATAAGAAGGTATTGACTACGAGGAGACTGTTGCTCTAGTAGGAAGGTTAGAGGCTATTCGTATGTTATTCGCATTTGCATCTTATATGGGTATTAAACTTTTTCAAATGGATGTTAAATGTGCTTTTCTAAATGGGATTTTAGAAGAAGAAGTGTATGTTGCACAACCTCGTGGTTTTGAAAACAAGGATTTTCCAAACCATGTTGACAAATTAGACAAGGTACTTTATGGTCTCAAACAAGCCCCTAGGGCATGGTATGAGAGATTGTCCAAATATCTTATTGAAAATGGTTTTAAACGTGGCTTGATTGACAAGACATTGTTTATCAAAACTCGGGGTAATGACTTATTAGTTGTGCAAATTTATGTTGATGATATATTATTCAGTGCTACTAATAATTCCCTTTGTAAGGAATTTTCAGATACTATGTGCAGGGAATTTAAGATGAATCTTATGGGAGAATTGACATTCTTTATTGGACTACAAGTACATCAAGCTAAGAAGAGAATCTTTCTTAATCAAGACAAGTACACTAGAGATTTGCTCAAAAAGTATAAGATGGACAGTATCTGAAAAATGGTAAGAGTGTGAACCCTATGAGCCCTATGAGCTCAAATCTTTCTCTAGATCAAGATAAGAATGGTAAGAGTGTGAATTAAAAAGAATATCGAGGTATGATTGGTTCACTCCTCTATCTCACAGCGAGTAGACCCGATATTATGTTTAGTGTATGTATGTGTGCAAGGTTCCAGGCTGATCCAAATGAATCGCATCTTATACTGTTTAAAAGGATTTTTGTTACTTAAATGGAACTCAAGACCTTGGTCTTTGGTATCCTAGACAAAGTAACTTTCACCTTGTGGGCTATTCAGATGCAGATTTTGCAGGTTACAAAGTCGATAGAAAAAGTACTTCAGGGTGCTGTTAACTCTTAGGATCTTCTCTAATAAGTTGTCACTCAAAGAAACATAATTCAGTCTCACTTTTTACTGTAAAAGCCGAATACATAGCTGTTGGAGCTTGTTGTTCTCAAGGACTATGGATAGCTCAACAATTGCGTGATCTTGGCTTTGACTTGAAAGGTATTGCTATTAAGTGTGATAATACAAGTGCTATATCTATTACTAAAAATCATGTGCAACATTTTAGAACCAAGCATATCGATGTGAGACATCATTTTATTCGAGATCATGTGGAGAAAGGTGATGTATCTATATCCTTTATTTCAACTGATTTATAGCTTGCAGATATTTTTACTAAACCTTTGCTTGAGGATAGGTTTAACTTTATTCGTTTAGAACTTGGAATGCCTAATAGAGATGCATTGATGTAGGGGGAGTGAAATTCTGCCAACATTTCAAGGCCTTGAAACATCATTCAAAGACCTTGACTGTCTACGCAGTACATCAACATTTTTGGATCATATCATGTGGTTGTTATTTTGTTAAATAATGGTTGCTTGATTTATTTTCAAAACAAATGTTTAAGTTTTGATTTTCCCAGTGTTTTACGGTGCAAATCTTCTCAAAGGATTTTCTTTTTAACCGAATTTTAAAGAGATGTGAAATGCTGGATTTCAAAATTGATATTTTAAATTTAAATTTGAATTTGGGTAAATATTGTACTTCCGAGTTCCAATTGAATTGATCTTGTTCCAATTTAATGGGGTTCATGATGGCTTTTGAGTTTATTCAGAAAAACTCTTCACCTCCCTCTCTCATCTTTAAAACCCTCACTCGCCTCTGTCATCTCACACGGCTCAAAGCACCCTCTTCTCTCTTTCTATCACAAATTGTCGTGATCTTCAACCCTTAAGCTTCCTCTCCCATGGCGCCAAATAGCAACACCCCTAGCTCTTACAAGAAGAAAGGAAAGGCACCGATGTCAAAGAAAATGAAGGAAATCGAGGAGGATTCCATTAGTATCCACTTAGACTCTTCAGATTCCCCTCCCATGGCGGCCGAGCACCAGTCTCCTCTCTGACTCCGAACCTGCCCTCATCTTGGTTCCGCAACGTCAAAGCTGAAGGTAGGTGGATGGATACTTATAGCACTAGGAGACTTTTCTTGTGTGACTTGGTTGATCTTGAGTTCCTTGAGTCCCTAAACCTTCCTTGCCTCCTTCTCTTGAAATCCACCTTTGTCTGGTCTTTAATTAACCCTGGCGAAGTTTACTTTCCACATCTTACTCGTCTTTTCTTTGTTAATATGACCCACAAAAGAGAAAGGGGAAACATTGTCCTTGAAACCGTGGTTTGCAACAAGAGGATAACCCTTACTGCTCCTATCATTGCCGAAATCTTTGGACTTCCTACGAATGTCTGCACTGATGGTCATCCCTTTCACTCTGAGTGTGTGTCCCTGGCCAAAGCCCAATTCTTTCTCCCTAACGCCTCCACAACTGCCAAACAGCTTACACACAACGTCTTGACCCTAGAAGCTAAGGTAATCTTCACCATTCTCGCTCGATGTATCATTCCTAGATCTAATTTCTGTGAACTCATTACTGATCAGCTCTTAGAACTCCTCTTTTTTTATCCTTAATGGATTTGAAATCAATGTACCTCATCTGATTTTCACATGAATGGTTCATACTATCTCGTCTTCTCGGATTATCCCCCTTCCATATGCAAATCTTCTCCCTTGCATCTTCAAGCAATTTTGCCTTGACACTTCCACTGAAGATCAATTGATTCACACTACAAAGTTGACCTGGCCTACTTCCAGCATCTGGGAATGCATAAGGTGGAGAACGGTCCTTTGAAGCTTCAATCTAATTTATCACCTTAGGAGATTATTGTTGTCCCGGGTCTTCAAAACAAGATTGTTGCGTCTGCATCTTCACTGCCTATATAGCGCCTTGACGCCTTGGAGTTTGGATTGGATGCTCTGTGTATTTCTTTTGAAGATTTGCAGGCCGATGTCTCGGACAAGTTGGACAACACCCACGAACTCTTAACCATGGTGAACGCCAAGATCAACAATATGTTCCACCTCAACGCCTTGACCTTCACCTGTGCATGCAACATTCTCCCCTTGGCTGACGATGCTACAGAGCACTGTAGAGAGAAGGCGGCCAACGTCATTTTCAATTGCGAGCAGTCAGTCCGCAACCGCCTTGTATTGTGTCCTGTCATCCCAGAGCCATTCATCCTGACTGTGGAACCCTATGGTGTCATCAAGAGGTACATGAGGGATGCTGAACAAAGGCGCATTGATGAGATGATCAAGAATCAAAAGCTCAACCAGGCTCATCGGCGTTGGAAGACGAAGCCCAAAAAGGATGTTTAGGCCAAACAACGTCAGAAGGACGGAGAGGAAACTGGCTATGGGAAGTGGCGCAAGGAGTGATTTTCAATCTTTGGCTCTATCTCTTTTTGAACTTGGTTTTTAACTTATTTACGTGATAACTATGTTTTGTTGGTTTGTGTTTTGAAATTGGTATTCTCCCTTGTCGAAAGACAAAAAGGGGGAGACATGTCTTTTTCTGCTTGTGTTGTTTTTAGAATTTTAAGGTCTGCTGGTACTTTGTTTTTAAGGTTTAAAACTACTGCTATGTGATCCAACATGGTTACTATTACTGCTATGTTTACTGCTATGTGACTAACTTGCAGATTTGATATATCCTAATTTGTTTTGTCTTTCATCAAGGGGGAGATTGATAACTCCCTAATCGGGTCGGGGTTGTAGTAGATAGAGTTATTCAGTATGAATGGATGAAGAAGTTTGTTACCAAGGAATGGGAGGTTGATGTAAAGACTTGGAATTTTAAAATATTAATTTATATTTAATATCGATTTAATTGGGAATTGGATTATAAGGTTTCGGAAAATTTTAAAAATTTTCGTCCTCGAGTTATTGGATTTATTCAAAATCTTTCGAAGTGAGTTTCGACAATATTTAATTGAAAGTTTTAAATCAATTTTATTCCGCTTTCACATTCCGATATTCGGAAATATTAATTGGATTTCATTCTTTTATTTCGAGTTTGAGATTTTGATTTAAAATTTGAATATGAGTCGGGATGAGATCGAGTGAGCGGGTTTTCGGGTATTATTTTCCGGGTATTAATTTCACATTGGGACCACTCTCTTTTACATTTGTCTCCTTTCACATTGGGACTACTCCCTCCCTACCTCCTGCAACACTCACGGCAACACCCAACACCAGCTACCCACTCCTAATTTTGGCCAGGCACCTCCTCTCCCTCTCTTACCCCTTTTCTTTCTTCTCCTAAATTGGCAAAATGCCAAGCTACCCTTCACTCCCTCCTCTGTCCGAGTGCAACCAGCCCTAAGACCCAATTCCCCTTTTTTTTATCTGATTCCCAACTTCAAAAACCCATAACCCTCCAAACACAACCCCAATACACAACCTTATCCTCTCTCCCTTACCCTCTTTATCCTTCCATTGCCTTCCCTCTGTTGCCGAGGAAGCCAGCCACCACCACCACCAGTTTACCCACTCCTGTCCACCGCCTCTGGCCGGCAGCTCCACCGCCGCACCTTGCTTCACCATCACCGAGCATCGAGCACCAACAAATCCACCTCTTCCCTTCCTCGACGAGAGGCAGCAGTAGGAGCGTCGACCTCTCTCTCTTCGACGATTCACGAGCACCCAGAGGAGCCCGGAGCCACCAAGACGCCGCCCCGGAGCCGCGCGCCACCCCCACCTTCCTCCTTCCTCTGTTTTCGTTGTTTGAGACGGTAAGCCCTCTTCTCGCTTCTTTCCACCTTCTAGCCATGTAAAGGCTCACCTTTAACACCCCAACATCCTTCCTAGGCTCCCCATTCGTGGTCCAGCTCTGACGGAGCTCCAATCGAAGCCTCCCGAGCGTTTTTCCGGCGAAATGTCAAGCACCTTCGGTAAGCTTCCCTAATCTCCTTTGAACCTTGTGTGCTTCCTTGAACTTCTGTGCTGCCACCCTTCACTCTCCATTTCTGTCATACTCTCCCCGTCCCCTGGGACGGTCCTATTTGAGGTCGAGCACGAGGGGTGCGAGTGAGAGTGAGTGAGGTCGAGTCGGAGGGAGAAAGGTCAAGAGGGGGGCAAGGGCGAGCTGGGAGTGTGAGAGTGTAGGGCTTGAGTGAGGGCGACGGGCTGTGAACGGGAGAAGAGGTGCAAGGGAGCGAGGGAGAGGTGCGACCGAGCCGAGGAGCAGACGCCAGATGCAGGGGAGTCGACGTGAGGAAGAAGAAGGAGCTCATGTGGGGTCCACGCCATTGCCACATCAGCCGGCCTAGGTCCCACCCTTTTGTTTTCTGATTGTCAAGTGAGGTAAGGGTTTGGGCTTGAGAGTTTGGGCCGGGTTGGGTATTCTTTGGGCCATTCCTTGAATTTAGAAGATTTGTGTTGATTATTTCATTTACATATTAATATCTTAAGGGTTATAAAATTATTTATGTGATTATTATTAAACATGTTTTATTCAAAGAGTGAATAATTAATTCTGTAATTTATTAAGTATTTAAAATGGACTTATTCGGGGGATTATTGTGACATTTAGATGACTAGGTTTAAATTATATATTTATATTGTTTGAAATATTTCTAAATGTCGGAATTGATTTGGAAATGGATTTAATAAAGTTAAAAGCGAGATTTTTGGAAATGACCTAACCTTGTCGGATTTATTTTGATAAAATAATAGAATAAGTTGATTTAAAGAGGAATGGTTTATGAATGGATTTTTGGGTCAAGTGAGATTTGGGAAGATATTTTAAGTAAAGATTGGTCTAACTTGAGATTTAAGAACTTCGGAAATCTTGGGAAATTGACTTGCTTATATGACTTGTAGATTATGATATATTGATATTGTTATGATATATTATATGATGTGATGATTTGAGTATGAATATACCTTAGAGTATGAATCTTACGTATATATAATAATAATGGTGCATGATTCTAAATGACGGGTATATGGTATAATGATGAGTTGAAATGATCAAGTATTTTGAGATTATGAGATGTTATATAATGAGATGTTACATGATATTATGTGATGAAATGTGTTGAGATGATATAGAAGATGCTATATGACGATATATAAGATGAGATATGACGAAATAGGACAGTTAAGATAAAATGGAAGGATTAAGATGATATGAGTTGATTGATGGAAGTGAATAAGGAAGATGATGAGATGAGATGAACATGAAATGAGATATGGTTTGTGATGAAATGAGATGGAATAATCTGAAATGAGACATGAAAAGAGATGTATGATAGTTAGGGGCGCCCTGTGTGAATTAGATAGACTTATGCATTTGTATGTTATTAGGTGATTGTGATATGTTGGACATTGCTTGCTATTGGTGACTCTTACTTGGATTCTGCTTCTGCCTTGTTCTCTGCTGTTCGGCTTAATCAGGTAAGTTCCTTTATGGGCTTACTCAGATTCGAAAGAGATTACCGGCTTGTGAATGTATGACATACTAGGTGTTGCATAAACATTAAAGCATGCCATGTAGTATCATGCTAGGTTGCACTTGTGATTGAGCATTCTATTTCTTTACGCGTATGAAACAGAGCGGCCGTTATCTGTGATAGTCCTAGAGTCTTTGCTAGGGTCATAGGGTAGCCCAGCCCCATCGGGTGCCCTGAGTCTATCGAGTCGATATGAGCATGATGATAGCCCAGCACCATCGGGCATGTTTATTTTAATTTATGTTATGATGATGATATATGATATGATGATGAGACATGATATGATGATGAGATATGATATGCTATAGCATCGAACTGGCCAGTCTCTGCACTAACGGAAAGGGGTGCAGAGGTAGGAGAGGGACATGCCACTTGGCATTCTTTGGGCGCCTTTACAGTTATTTCTCGCATATTGTAAATTAGGATCATGCTAGTGTGATTTAATTTCCGCATCTGCATCATCTTTATTATTAGCGTATGTGTATGTTCGCTTGCTGGACAGAGCGTGTTGGGGCCTCGGTCTGACCCCACTCGCACCAAATGTTTTTAGGTATGATGCTCCCTGTTTATATGGCGTGGGAAAGTCCTTCGGCGATTGCAAAGAAATCTGTCTAACCCCGCTAATCTGGCCATACGACTTTAGAATTATGTTTTGGTTTTGACCCGGCCTTGCCGTGGCTTTTGTATCTAAATCATATTTCCACTTCACTTTCGTTTAAACTGAACTTATGAAACTTCGACTGATTAGAGGTTTGAAACCTCGACCCGTACCTGAATTGCAACATCCGAACGAAGGTATCCGACCTTCGAGACGTATCCCGGATATTTATATCCGGGCCGTTACAGTTGAGGCACCAAGTGTTTTTTCAAAAATGAAAACGAGGTCTTTGTGTTCAAGTTCAAGAGGGTTGAGGAGCATTATTGGGTATGTACTAGGAAATGTTCCATAGGTCTCAACTATTGGTAATCAAATTTTGGTAGCTTGGTATATCAATCTCATGGATACTCTCTTATGATAGGCTATTAGTAGAGGTATCAGTTGAAGAAGCTATGGCTAGGAAGATTGTGATTGAAGACCCAAAATGAGGTCAATGTGATTAGAAAATTTTGTTTCAATGTGATAACTCCCTTGATGAAATTCATATGTATAATGTAACGGCCCAAATATAAATATTCGGGTTACGTTTCAAAGGATGGATACCTTCGATCGGATCTTTCAATCCAGGTACAGGTCGAGGTTTTAATACCTCAAATGAGGACGTTTTAAAGTGGAGATTTTGAATCCTAAAATACGCAAGGGCTGTTGGGTACCCAGAACTGTCCTAGCTGACTAAGTCGCTAAAATTCCTTTGAAGTTCAAGCATGCCAAAAACAGAAATCAACGTACAACTTGCCACGGCAGAGCTGGGTCAAAACCAAAACACGATAAATACGAGTATCGAAAACATCCAAGTGTATAAGTTTGGAAGTCGGTCTCTCGGTCCAAAAATTGCCAAAAGGGGAAACCCCGCCATATAGAGATCAAGCAATCAGAATCTGCAGAAAATACCTTTAAAAGAAGAATAGGGAAAGGAATCAGATCGAGCCACGCATGCGGGACCTGATGTCCTCGCTGAGGCCACATAGTATGTGTGATACCTAATAAAGATGCTCTAATGAAGTACGACAATTAAACACACAAAGCATGCTAACAGTTCATATATATAATAATAGAAATGCAATAAATGGCCCCAAATAGAATGCCAAGCGACATCTCCCGACTCTCGCTTGTGGGACCCTCCCCTCAATCGGGGCGAGACATATGTAACGGAATGTCCGTACCTAGCATCGATGTCGGAGTACATATGATCTATGTAACGCACTGTCCGCACCTAACATTGATGTCGGAGTACATAGGGTGAGTGGGGTCTTTGTAATGCATCGTCCACACCTAACATCGAGGTCGGAGTACATAGGTATGAATGGGATCAGGATGTGCCCTCACCGACTCTATCAGGACAACCCGATGGTCCTGGGTTGTCCTATGACCCTAGCAAAGACTCTACGACTCACAGATCACGACCGTTCTCTTTTCAAATGCATAAAGTAAATAGATGCTCATTCAATTAGTGCAACCTAAATAGGATACTACATGATCATGCTTTTATGCATATGCAACACCTAACATAAAATGCAACAACAGGCATGAGAGTCCAACCTGAGCAAGCCCCCTAGGGAACTTACCTTGAATTGCCGAACAGCAAAGCAAAGCAGCAATAGAGACAATAGCCAAATGCTCACAAATCACCTAGCATATATAAATGGACATAATTATAAGTCTATGTCTAAGTTACACAAATCATAACTAATATCACACACGTAAGCTTCACATAGTCATAGAACTCATCATCACATCTTATCCATATTCTCATCATCATATCAACTCACCTAATATATCATCTCAGAACATATCATACCATCTCAACTCAGAACATCACATTCCATCTCATCTCATAGTATCTCATCATGCTTTAACTCATTTTCATATCATATCATATCATATCATATCATATCATATCATATCATATCATATCATATCATATCATATCATATCATATCATATCATATCATATCATATCATATCATATCATATCATATCATATCATATCATATCATATCATATCATATCATAATTCTCATAATTCAATACAAGATTCCATCATGTCAAATTATGCTTCAATTCACATATATTCATGCTTCATTCATATTTTCATATATATTCATGTCATAACTCACATAAGAGCTCAAGTAAGTGCATTAATCAATTCACCAAGTCAACTCAAGTAAATCGGTTCTAAAGTTTCTCAAAGCTATTTAAATCTCATCAATTTAAGATCCCAACTTAAATAATGCTTCAACATATAATCTTATCATATCATAATTGACATAATAACTCATATTCTCATGCTCAATACATCATGCTCTTAATCAACTCATATTCACACATATCACATAATTCTCAAGTTCAAATAACATGATTAATTCATCTTAAATATCAAAATCTTAAAAGTCATAATTTTCGTATAACATATAATCTTGCCAACAATTTATAAACATTTAGACACCCAATACTTATACAAATCATCAAACCATTCAATAAGTTAAATCAAGTAAGTCAACTCGATAGTTAAACAATTCTTTCAAAAATCATATTTTGTCAATCCCATTTATAAATATTAAACCCTTGACCAATTTATAAAATCATACCTTTTAAAATAATCCTGGCATAACTTACTTTATTTTAAAATCATCATCTTAAAATCACCTTTATAAGACATTATATAACAATACTTCTCAATAATATTACTTTTAAAACCTTTTATAATATATATAATAATTTTCAGAAAAAATATATATCCCAAAAATCAGCATCATATAAAAATAATAAAAAAAACAAACAAACCATATAATTTCATAACATACATACATACATACATACATACATATATATATATATATATATATATATATATATATATATATATATATATATATATATATATATATATATAACATAACCAATTATTATACACACCACTCAGCAGCCCAACCCTTAGCCCAAAACAGAAGCCCAACCCAAACCCCTTTACCCGACAGCCCAGCCCACAACCCAGACCCATACCCACATCTGAGTTTAAATGAACCAAAGAATTAAATTTGACCGACCTGTTTAAGAAAATAGAAAAAGAAAGAAGAAAATTGGAGGATCGAACCCGTCTTCTTCGCCTGCCCCGCTCTCTACTCAATGACGGAAAGAAAATAACGAGAGAAGAAAGGAGAAAAGCTCGGGCCTCCGCCGACCCTTTAACCCGAAACTTTACCTAGGTGTTCGACATGAAAAACCGACCAAGACCCACACAAAGAGAATCAAACACGAGCAAGGAAAGAGGAGAAAGAGAGAGATTACCGATCGCGTGAATCTCCGACTCCGAGGGTGCTCTGACTGCGACTGCGGCTGCAACAGACGGGGAAGAAGCATGGCTCGAGCCTAGGAAGAGATAAGGGATGAGAACGAGCACGATTGAAGGCGATTCGAATAAAAAACGAGAACGAAAACGTAATGGACCTTTTCGGAGAAAAAACAGGGCGAGAGGGAAGGAGGTTGGTGGCGTCACGACTCCGAGGGGCTTCTCCTCCTTCTTCTTCAGTCATCGGATGTAGGAGGAACTGGAGAGGGCTTGTGTGTTGTGGACGGAGGCTCCTTCTCCCTTTCTTTTTCACGTGCAAACAGAGGATGGCCTTTGTGTGCTTCTTCAATTCCGATGATGGAGGCAACTTCTAGCCTCTAAGGGTTCCTGGTGGTTGAGACTGAATGGAAGGAGGTGATGATGTGGGTGTGGAATTAGAAAAATAGAAGGAGAGGTGGTGGAGTGGAAGTGGTCATGGCGGCTTGGTGGTGCTGTGAGAAGAGGGTGAAGATGGTGCTTGGGGGGCTCGGTGAAGGTGGGGATTTGGATGGATAATGGGGCTGAGGGGGAGGTTTATATAGGAGGGAGAGGAGGGCAAGGTGGAATGGGGGGGGGGTACAGGTGAGTGAGGGTGCTGGGAATCTCCAATGGAATGGAGAGAGAAGAAAAAAAAGAAAATAGGGAGAGAAGTGGGCCCCACAATGACAAATTTAAAATCCCGAAATTCAAAACTTGAAATCCGCTAATCCCGAACCAAACCCGACTCAAACAAATTTTAAATCAAAATCTCAAATCCGAAAGAATGATGTCGGAATTCACTTCAAAAAAATTTAGAGTAAAACATGTAGCTCAAGGACGAAATTTTTCAAAAAAAATTTCCGCGAATCTCAAAATCTAGTCAAATATAATTTAATTACTTTTTACAAAAAATAATAATTTTAAAATTCCCGGTCTTTACATCATCCACCTATAAAAACAAGTCTCGTCCCTGAGACTAAAATCATTCTAAAGCAAGGGGATGAAGTTTGAAATTGGTGAGTCCAAGGATCATGTCGTTGATCTCGTAAGCGCCTTATAAGGGCCCCTATGAGATCCTCACAGTATCCTCGTCGTGATCATAATATTCCCAATTGGTCATAACAAGTATGTGATATGGGCCCCTATCACATCCCTACCCCGACTTCTCGGTTATATCATAACTCAAAAGCATCATAGCGTCCCGACTAGGTCTTAGCAAGCATTCTATAAACGCCCCTATAAAATACTTGTGTCCACTTCGTGAGGCGCGATAATGTAAATCCGGGTCTGAAAAGTTTTAAAGGGTTCCGCAATTGGAAAAGGATTGGCTTCAAAATCGTTGAAATTCTCGATCGCGTTTAGTCTTTCAAAATCCGAGTTAGTCCTTTTTTCAAAACCGTTTCAAATCCGACGTTATTCAAACAATTCCATAACACAGGAGGTGGAATCATCCACCTCTAAAGGCTAATCCCATATTCTCTTCCTAGGTTCTAGTCTTAAATTCAATTCTACCAATGTCATATCTCAACATGAATCATATATCACCAAAATGCACACAATATCATATATTAGAATAACCAAGGAAACTCTACAAATCATATAATGCTAAGGATCATGCCAAGTTTCTCAACATACCATCATAACTATCATACTAGCACACACAAATATGCTCACGTCAATTATATCATCAGGTATTCAATACACAATCATCAAATCATGCAAGCTCGGCATCATGGAGGTAAACAATCAGAGCACCCATCATAGAGTGGTATCATACATGTCACGATAGGAGCGAAGTGGTCGTCCACTCGCATCTGAAGCACGCGGGGTGGTAGGGGTAGATCAGTGTCACGGTCTCCAGAAGTCTGGCCTCTCTCATATCTTGTCCTAGGTGATCCTCTGTCTCCTCTACCTCTAGCAGTACCCTCTCTCCTCTGTCCATGGGGATGGGTCAGAAGCGGGGGATGAGGTGCCTCGAGGAGTCTCAAAGTCGGTGCAAAATGGGTCCCTCCAGATCGGGGTCAATAGAAGGACCTATGCCCTCGGGTCCCCCAAGCATAACACATCATAGCTCTCCTAGGGCAACGTCAAACATGTACCTCCTCATAGCATCCCAGACAAGAAGCGCCACGAACTCCGATCCCTCTGCTTTAAACGGGTGGTGCAGATGGCACCCTCTGGGTGTCTCCTTGAAAATCTCCACTATATCCTCTCCTACTGGGTCGTTCATCCCATCGTGAATCATCAGGTCTCGTCCTCTTCCCCTTGGGACTAGAGGTAGCATAAACAGTCTCCGAGAGAATCCGCTACTGGTCGTAGAGAAGAATAACCTCCCGAAACCTCTCGAACAGTACAACTCCTAAGCTCGAGGCATGAAGAAGAACATCAGGTGGAAGCCTTATAGACAACATCCTAATGCTAAGCCGTGGGACAGAGGTGAGCACAGTAGATCAGCTCCATCTGAACTAACAGACGATCTCGGACACAGAGCGTGAAGAATCATAATTCGTGCGCATGAAGGGCACCTCTCGAGCGGTCTGAGTCCCAGCTAGACAAAACTCACGTAGAATCAGTGCTCTGAAGTCCTTGTAGCTCCACTCTGCTCGGTACACCTTATAGATGGACCGTCAATCGAAGGCATCCTTATGCAAGAGACCTGCGGACAACCTCTGACGCTCAGTAGTCGGGACGTCGATGAAGTCAAATATACTATCAATCTGTCGGAACCAAGCCTTTATATCCTCTCAGGTCTCGCCAAGGAAGTGTGGCGGGTCGCAGTGCCGCAATGATCTAACCCAGTCGATGCGCTTCTCGGGGCGCGCACTGACAACGACGGGCTCAGTTGACTGTCTGATGAAGATCTCTATCTCCGGTCTAGGTAGCTGCTCAGCGGGAAACTGGACCTCTGATACAACTGGTGGAGGATCTCTGACGAGTACTCTCAGCATCTCAATCAATGTCACCCGATCAAGCTGTCCAAATACAGCCTCCGGCTGAAGAGCCGGGATCTTCGCATCCGCGGGGGTCTGAACCCCGTCATCTGTCTCACCCACAACTGCTCGACGAGGTCGTCCTCTGCCTTGGCATAATGGGCCCCCATGCCCCACTTGCCCACGACGTGCACCAACCATACTGCTGCACAAGGGAAGGGTGAGTCTAAATCAAATAGTACAGAAGCAATCATCGCGGTTTAATCTGATCCCCTTCGAGGGGGATCGCCCTCGAGCCCAGTTTATATATACATGCAAGCTATCTAGAAGCCTCTCTTCGAGGAGTGATTGACTGTAAGGGGCAACTACCTCCCGATCTCTATGTCTTACCCCGCTACTCCAACCACCACGGTGCAAACTCCTTGGAGTCTTCTAGGCCCATCTGTAAAGTTCAAGCTAAGTTTGCCTACCCGTTCCGAAAGTCTACATCCAATAGGGATGGTCTAATGTCTTTCTACCCACTCGAGTTTCCCTTTCCAATTTTATTCTCCTAAGTCAAGTTTATTAGGTTTAGTTCATTATACTAGCCATATTAAATTCATTTTTCCCTTTAAAACTTGTCAAAATCCTTTGCTCCCTATAGGCGGTTTTCAAAACATACACTCGACCCTTTGGTACCCGAATTGCACAACCTGTCTCTGATACCAACTTTGTAACGGACCAAATATAAATATTCGGGTTACGTTTTATAGGATGGATACCTTCGTTCAGATCTTGTAATCTAGGTACGGGTCGAGGTTTCAAAACCTCAAATGAGGATGTTTTAAAGTGGGGATTTGGAACCCCAAAATACGCAAGGGCTGTTGGGTACCCAGAACCTGTCCTAGCTGACTATGTCGCTCAAAATCCTTTGAAGTTCAAGCATGCCAAAAACAAAAATCAACGTACAACTTGCCACGATAGAGCCGGGTCAAAACCAAAACATGATAAATACGAGTATCGAAAACATCCAAGTGTATAAGTTTGGAAGTAGGCCTCTTGGTCCAAAAATGGCCAAAAGGGGAAACCCCGCCATATAGACATCAAGTAATTAGAATTTGCAGAAAATACCTTTAAAAGAAGAACGGGGAAAGGAATCAGATCGAGCCACGTATGCGGGACCTGATGTCCTCGCTGAGGCCACATAGTATTTGCTATGCCTAATAAAGATGCTCTAATGCAGTACGACAATTAAATACACAAAGCATGCTAATAGTTCATATATATAATAATAGAAATGCAATAAATGGGCCCACATATAATGCCAAGCGGCATGTCCCGACTCTCGCTCGTGGGACCCTCGCCTCAATTGGGGCAAGGCATATGTAACGGAACGTCCGTACCTAGCATCGAGGTCAGAGTACATATGAACTATATAACGCACCGTCCGCACCTAATATCGAGGTTGGAGTACATAGCTTCTATGTAACACATCGTTCGTACCTAACATCGAGGTCAAAGTACATAGGGTGAGTGGGGTCTTTTTAACGCATCGTCCGCACCTAACATCGAGGTCGGAGTACATAGGTATGAATGGGATCATGATGTGCCCTCAACGACTCTATCAGGACAACCCGATGGTGTTGGGTTGTCCTATGACAGTAGATAAGACTCTACGACTCATAGATCACAATCGTTCTCGTTTCAAACGCATAAAGTAAACAGATGCTCATTCAATTAGTGCAACCTAAATAAGATACTACATGATCATAGTTTTATAAATATGCAACACCTAACATAAAATGCAACAACATGCATGAGAGTCCAACCTGAGTAAGCCCCCTAGGGAACTTACTTGGAATTGCGGAACAGGAAAGCAAAGCAATAATAGAGATAATAGCCAAATGCTCACAAATCACCTAGCATATATAAATGGACATAATTATAGTCTATGTCTAAGTTACACAAAGCATAACTAATATCACACACGTAAGCTTCACATAGTCATAGAACTTATCATCACATCTTATCCATATTCTCATCATCATCTCAACTCATCTAATATATCATCTCAGAACATATCATACCATCTCAACTCAGAACATCACATTTCATCTCATCTCATAGTATCTCATCATACTTTAACTCATTTTCATATCATATCATAATTCTCATAATTCAATACAAGATTCCATCATGTCAAATTATGCTTCAATTCACATATATTTATGCTTCATTCATATTTTCATATATATTCATGTCATAACTCACATAAGAGCTCAAGTAAGTGCATTAATCAATTCACCAAATCAACTCAAGTAAATGGTTCTAAAGTTTCTCAAAGCTGTTTAAATCTCATCAATTTAAGATCCCAACTTAAATCATGCTTCAACATTGATGTACATATTTGTACCTTTGTTTATTGCATCTTTGGACTTCATATTTCATTCGATTTCCAAAGAAAAGTTTCAAAAGTATATATAAACTTGTGTACGAATGAGCTACAGTATAAGAAATAGAGTCTGCACGAGTTTTGAGCTAACCATGCAGGAATTCGATGAAATCGGAGTCAAAACGAAGAAGCCAAGTGAAGCTGAGCAGAGGTTGATATCGACCTAAGACATCGATATCGACCCTAGATTTCGATACGACTTCTGAGTGTCGAGATAGGCCACACAGACCAGACAAGAAAGCCTCGATATCGACATACAAGCATCGATATCGACCATCGTCATAGACATCGACTGGAGCTGGACAAGTCGAGCAGAAACACAAGCATCGATATCGACCTCTAGTGTCGATATCGACCCTACCTCGACAGAAGATAAATTCGATTTTGAGACTCGGATTGGGAAGTCTATCATCAAAGCCATGAGTTATCTCGTTCTTCTAGATATTAGCAGCTGTTTATTATCTTTTCCTTTAAGTTTTTATCAAAGTAAAAGACCTATCCTAATTGTTCGGATAGAGTTCATAGTTTAAATAGAAGTTTCAATCCTCGGATAGCGAGGATTAGTAGCCTATAAATAAAGCTCTAGGGGCTGATTTGTTGGAGGATCCAAGAAGCAAGACAATAGCAATAGACAATAGATAGTTAGAGTTTTTGAGCTTTAAAGTTTCAAGCGCTTACGATAGTTGGCGTTGAGATTGTAAAGATTCGAAATTTTCCATTTATGCAAGTTATTTCAATTCAAGACATGTCTTCAATCAACATGAGCGAGTAGTCGCCCTTTCTTTTAGGGTCGGGGTGAGCCCGACGATAGCCATGATGGTAAGGTAAGTACGTCACTAAAGAATGTATCTTTTATCTCCCTCTACCTTGTGCTTCATCTTTAAATGTGAATTTAAGGAACTCATGTTGTAAAACTTGGGTAGTAATTAGGGTTTCTATTCTAAAGATTATAAACTCAATTATGACGAAGGTAGACACAAATTAGGTTAAGTAATTGCAAAATCTCTTTTCCTATTTGTCGGTTTAGGTGAAAGCCTTTTCCTTTGTGATGAAAGCATGCATCTTTAGTTGATTCTTACTTCTTCTATCATGGTTGTCGTCGCGGTAATCCTTGGCTTTGGAAGACTTTTCCTTTATTAAGTTTACATTCAAATTTACCCGCCGTTCGTTGAGTCATCGAAAAACACAACACCCTTGCTTATTTCTGATCATTGCTTCCTTCCCATTCTTAAATCTTCGGCCCTTTCTTTGCCGACAAAACAACTAACTCACTGCAGGAAGACATCGATATCGACAACAGAGGTCGATATCGACCACACTGATAGATCGACAGCTTTCTGAGTCGATCTCGAGACTCCTGGGAAACTTCTGCAAGCATCGATATCGACCCCCTTGTGTCGAAATCGACCCCTCTGTATCGACTGGCAGACTTCTGAGCCAGTCGATTTCGTGGACTAACATCGATATCGACCCCACCAGTCGATATCGACTATAGTTTTTGTTTCTACAGGTCTTCTGTTGCAGAGAACATCGACAGCCAAGGTCGACATCGAGGTCGGAGCTCGAGATCGAGGCTTCTAGTCGAACATAAAGGACGTGTCTTCAACGCTACTAGGATCCCGCTGACTCGCTTCCTCGTGGATCGAACCTGATTCCCTACTACTATAGCGGGGAGTCTTGAATTTATTTGAAGAGGCTAAGAGTTGTATTGCTTTATATTTTATTATATATTTCGATTCAGTTCTCCCCACGTCAAACATATAATCACATCATATCATAATTCACATAATAGCTCAAATTCTCATGCTCAATACATCATGCTCTTAATCAACTCATATTCACACATCACATAATTCTCAAGTTCAAATAACATGATTAATTCATCTTAAATCTCAACATATATCTTAAAAGTCATAATTTTGATATAACATATAATCATGCCAACAATTTATAAACACTTAGACATTCAATACTCATACAAATCATCAAACCATTCAATAAGTTAAATCAAGTAAGTCAACTCGATAGTCAAAAATTCTTTAAAAAATCATATTTAGTCAATCCCGTTTATAAATATTAAACCCTTGACCAATTTATAAAATCATACCATTTAAAATAATCCCGGCATAACTTACTTTATTTTAAAATCATCATCGTAAAATTATCTTTATAAAACATTATATAACAACACTTCTCAATAATGTGAATTTTAAAGCCTTTTATAATATATATATATATATATATAATTTTTAAAATATATATATATCCCAAAAATCAGCATCATATAAAAATAATAAAAAAAACTACAAACACACCATATAATATCATTATATATATATATATATATATATAAAACACTACATAACCAATTATTATACATACCACTCAGCACCCCAACCTTTAACCCAACACAGAAGCCCAACCCAAACCCCTTTACCCGACAATCCAGCCAAAAACCCAAACCCATACCCACATCTGAGTTTAAATGAACCAGAGAATTAAACTTGACCGGCCGGTTCAAGAAAATAGAAAAAGAAAGAAGAAAACCGGAGTATCAAATCCGTCTTCTTCTCCTGCCCCGCTCTCTGTTCAATGATGGAAAGAAAATAACGGGAGAAGAAATGAGACATGCTCAGTCCTCCGGTGACCCTTCAACCCGAAACTTTACCTAGGTGTTCAACATGAAAAACCTACCAAGACCCACACAACGAGAATCAAACGCGAGCAAGGAAAGAGGGGAAAGAGAGAGATTACCAATCGCGTGAATCTCCGACTCCGAGGGTGCTCCAACTGCGACTCAGGCTGCAATCGATGAGGAAGAAGTATGGCTCGAGCCTAGGAAGAGATAAGGGATGAAAAAAAATGTGATTGAAGGAGATTCGAATAAGAAACGAGAACGAAAATGTAATGGACCTTTTCGGAGAAAAAACAGGGCGAGAGGGAAAGAGGTGGGCGGCGTCGCAGCTCCAAGGGGCTTCTCCTTCTTCTTATTCAGTCGTCAAATGTAGGAGGAACTGGAGAGGGCTTGTGTGCTGCGGACGGAGGCTCCTTCTCCCTTTCTTCTTCACATGCAAATAGAGGATGGTCATTGTGTGCTTCTTCAATGGCGACGACGGAGGCGGCTTCTGGCGTCTGGTGGTTCCTGGTGGTTGAGATTGAATGGAAGGAGGTGACGATATGGGTGTGGAATAAAAAAAATAGAAGGAGAGGTGGTGGAGTGGAAGTAGTCATGGCAGCTTGGTGGTGCTGTGAGAAGAGGGTGAAGGTGGTGTTTGGAGGGCTCGGTGAAGGTGGGGATTGGGATGGATAATGGGGCTGAGCGGGAGTTTATATAGGAGGGAGAGGAGGGCAAGGTGGCGATGAGGGCAAGGTGGAATGGGGGGGGGGCGGTACAGGTAAGGGTGTTGGGAATCTCCAACAGAATGGAGAGAGAGAAGAAAAGAAAAAAAAAAGAAAATAGGGAGAGAAGTGGGCCCCACAATGACAAATTTAAAATCCCGAAATTAAAAACTCAAAACCTGCTAATCCAGAACCAAACCCGACTCAAATAAATTTTAAATCGAAATCTAAAATCCGAAAGAATGATGCCGGAATTTACTTCGAAAATATTTAGAGTAAAACATGTTGGTCGAGGACGAAATTTTTCAAAAAAAAATTCCGCGAATCTCAAAATCTAGTCAAATATAATTTAGTTACTTTTTACCAAAATAATAATTTTAAAATTCCTGGTCTTTATATCTCTAACTTATGTTTTGCAGGATGATGAAAGACAAAGATGAAAGGCATTATGGTTCATACAAATTATTTATTGTAACGGCCCGGGATTATGATTCCCGAGTTACGTTTCGAGGTTATACCCCTCGTTAGGATTTTGCGCCCCGAGTACAGATTGAAGGTTTGAAATCAAGGATTTGTAGTTTAATGCGGGATTTTGCACCCAAATCCGGAAGGTCTGCTGGAGACCCCGGGGTAACCCCTGTACCTGTCCTAAGTCTACAAAGCGGAAAACCTTTTATCATGTAAAGGACATAAATTCTGAAACGATACAACCAGTGTCGCGGCAGAGCCGGATCAAAACAGAGTATAATTAGGAAGAAATCCCAAAAGTGTGAATCTGGTGAAGTCAAGGTTCAAACACTCACTCTCCGCCATATGAAAGGACCCCGTCATAACAGCACAAAATCAAGCAGTAGATCGGGCACCTGAAACTATACCACCAAGTCAGGCCAAGAGTTCGCCTGCGGGTCCTCTGACCGCGCTGAGGACATATAATACGCCTATACCTAGAATAAAGGATGCCATCATGCAGTACTGAATATTAACCACACTATCATGCTCCTAATTCATATATGCAGAATATGAAGTAAGGCCTTAACAAAGAATACCAAGTGGTATATCCCTCTTCTACCACCACCCCCCTTCCGGATAGGGTGGAGACTGGCCAGTTCAATGCTATAGCATATCACATCTCATCATCATATCGTATCTCATGCTCATCTCGTATCTCATGATACATATATATATATATATATATATATATATATATATATATATATATATATATATATATATATATATATATATATATATATATATATATATATATGTATAAATGACTCAAGGAGGACAACGCCCGATGAAGCTGGGTTGCCCTATGACCCTAACAATGACCCTAGGACTCACAGATAACGGCCGTTCTGTATTCAAACGCATACAGAATAAGAATGCTCATTCATAAGTGCAAGTCCTAAGAATGATACTACATGGCATGCTTTTATGCATATACAACACCTACATACTATATGACACATCAGGCAGGAGGCCCTGGTTACTGAGTAAGCCCCGGAGGACTTACCTGGAGAAGCGCAGAATCCAAACAATAATCAGCAATGGCAAGCAATCCAACAGATCAAAGATCACCTAGTAATCCCATAAATAACTTAATCAGTCTAAGTCTAATTTACGCAAGGCACACAAGGCACACAAGTCACATATGAACATATAAGATACACATAAATATGATAACTTGACTGTCTCATCATTATTAACATTATCATCTCATCTTCAGTTCTCATCTCGTCTCATCATATCTCATAAATTAGCATCTTTCTCAATTCAGTCATAACATCATTATCAGTTCACGACCACCTCCATACCATACTTAGCCAATTTCACATATTACCATTTCATACTTACACTTGGCACACAGATATATATATATATATAAATAAATAAATATATATATATATATATATATATATCATCAACATCATAATATCTAACATTTAATCTCTTATAGTAATCACCACAACTCATGTTATTAGTCACACATATCATATCGTTAGTCGAACGATCATATCATCATGCTAGTTAGTCACCGAACAAGTATAATTCCCAAGTTAGTTCCAAAACTATTTCAAAATCCGAGCCAAATAGTTATGAATTCCGACCCTTGAAAATACTCCCAAAATTCCTTTTTCAATTTATTTATTAAACCACTTTCCGATCTTTGAAATTCTTTTTCAAATTCCCTTTAAATATTTAAGACCGAGTAATATTATATTTTATTTAAAATACCATTAATTAATTAATTAATTACGGATAAACCTGAACCGAACCGAACCCATTTAAATCCATCCAAAACGAACCGAACCGAACCAAACCCGCAAACAAAAACCCAACCGGTTAAACATCAAAATAATTAAAATAGTTTAAGGAGGAGGTGGGGCCCACAAGCCATCCTCTTCCTCCAAATGTTCAAAATCTCCCGCCGGTGTTCTTCCACGCCCCGCCTCGGCTCCGCTCGACGTCGCTTCTATCCGTGCCTTGGTTCCGCCCAGCTCCACGGCTCTCCCAACTCCCTTACTCGCACTTGCTGCTCCCGGCCCATGCCTGGACCTCGCAGTTCGCTGGCACTCCCGGCCTCGGTCCCTCGTCTCAAGCTCGCTCGACGCTCGCTCGCGCTCTCGCTTCTCCCAAGCACGCCGGAGCTCTCGAGCTAACCCCCAATCATCCCGCATTCAGCCTCACGCACACTCTCGACTAGTCTAAGCATCGAAAAGATTCAGAAACGAATCGAAACGAGGATAAATTCGGAGCTCACCGAGATCGATTTTTCGCGACTTCGGAGCTCTCGGTCGGAGTTCTGGGCTTCGTCGGTGGCTCGCGATGGCTTGTCGGACCTACATTGGATGTGGGTGAGTGTGATGGTGAAGACCGCAAGCAATTTCGATCAAAAAAGAAGGAGGGACGCTTACCGGAAGTTAGCTTTGCGATTGATCGAAGATTAGAAAGGAATGGGCTACGGTGGCTCCGTGGCGGCTCCGGTGGTGTCCGTTGTTGCTGCTGGTGGCTCCGAGGGATGCCACGGTTGCTGCTGGTTGCTCCGAGGAGGTGTCGAAGATGAAAAGGGATTGGTGGTGTTGATCGGAGAAGAGAAGCGGGAAGGTGACGGTGAGGAGACGAAATGGTGATGGTGAGGAGGTGATGGTGACGATGAGTGATGGTGAGGGGGATGGGGTAAGGGGTGGGTTGAATTTGAAGGGTATGGTGAGGTGAGGGAGTGGGTGAAGATTGAGTGTGGAAATGGGTAACCAAATACCCGAAAATAAACCCCGGATACGCGAATTTCGAACCCCGAAATCAGTCCCCAAATGTTAGTTTCCCCGACTCTCGCTTACTCGATCAATTAGATTTTTAAAATCGAAAAGGATATCACCATCCGATAATTATTTTGAATTTTCGAGGTAAAAAGGAAGGAAATTGTTCGCCAAATTTTACATTCCGGTCAGAATCCGCTAAACGAGTTTTAAAACCGATTTAATTTCATTTTTTAATTCTCTTTTTCCGACAAAATTAGGATTTAAAATCCAAGCCTTTACATCATCCACCTCTAAAAACAAGTCTCGTCCCCGAGACTAAAATCATTTTAAAACAGGGGATGAAGTTTGAAATCGGTGAGTCCAAGGATCATGCCATTGATCCCGTAAACACCTCATAAGTGCCCTTATGAGGTCCTCACAGTACCGTTGCCGTGATCATAATATCGCCAATAGATCGTAGCAAGAATGTAATATGGGTCCCTACCACATCCTTATTCCGACTTCTCGGTCATATCATAACTCGAAAAGCATCACAGCATCTCCCCTAGGTCTTAGCAAGCAGTCTATAAGGGCCCCTATAAAATGCATGTATCCACTTCGGGGGGCGTTATAATGCAAGCTCGGTCAGAAAAAATTCAAGAGGGTTCCTCAGTTTGAAAGGTTTGGTCTCAAAATCATTGAAGTTCTCGATTGCGTTAAATTTCTCAGAATCCAAGTTAGTCAAGCAATTTCAGAACTCAAGAGGTGGAATCATCCACCTCTAAGGCTAATCCCATATTCTCTTCCTAGGTTCCAAGTCAGAATCATGGTTCAACAGTTCAATTTCTATCTTTTCCATCATCAAGCATCATGTATATATATCGAATAACAATAGCACCTCACGTCTAATAGCATAACATAATCACCACAAGAATAGCCACATACCATAGCATATCTAGCATCGTATCATATATGGTAGAATTTATCACATCATCTAACGGAATTTACACATCATATCAATCAGATAAGCACGTTATATCAATCAGATAAGTACATCATACTCATTCTAACTACCAAGCGTCATCGCATTAGAGGCAAACAACTGCTTCCGTACAGTAGCATTCCATCGAGTTCAGGGATAACTATGTTAGTACTAACAGTTCCCTGTTGTCAACGGCAACACATCAGAGAATCAACATCGTCTATAGCATAGAATTCGCACAACATTCGGTCCCAAGTAAAGTATACACTAGACCACTATCTCAGGAGAATCTGCCTACACTACCAATCATGATGAGACACGACCACTACTCACCATCCCTTGCACTAAGATCAACTTCACCGAGGTCTACCAACTCAATCCACAATCAGTTCTAGGCACCATTGTATCCTGCTCACATACAACCTTTCTAGCCTCATAACTATTCGCAATCAAGGCCGAATACCCAAACCAACTACTAGGTATCCCAACTCCTATGCCATCAAGCCATCTAAGGGCCAATCCACTTCGACATCCCGATCTCAAGTCCTACCTTCCACTCGAGTATTTAAAACTATCTCTCGGAGTTCCCAAATCACAAAATTCCCTCATTTCGACAAGCTGAATAACTCGATCTACTACCAAGACTCCATATATAACACATCCTTGCCCTAAGGGCCCTCTATCAGTCCCATCTTTACCCTCTAATAGAAAATTCTGAGTCCTCAACTGAACCGCTCTCATGATTGATCTAGAAGACGCTTCTTAACAATCTCGCTTACTCTTCCTAGGCTCTCAAGACTCCGCCCGACCATTATCTCCTAAAGAGACATCTTGAATCACCTTGCTAACTTAATCATACTTCCCACGCCACTAACCACTCTCACTAACCATCCACCTCTAAGGACCCAACTCATGCTGATCATCTCACACCCAACACTCCCGACCAATTCCAACGCAGAAACCTAACTAGTGGTACTCCCAACCACGAATCACCATGACCCTCAAGCTGACCCACTCTAGATCCTCTTCCCAGTATACTCTACCTGAACTAGTTCCCTCAACTCCGCACGTTTTCCCAAATTGCCTGAGATCATGCTTCCTTAAACTTCAAAATCTCTACCACTTAAACCCTTATGTACCGATTATCATTTTCACCGAATTCATATGACATCCTCGTCCGAATTTCTTAAGCACCGCAACTTCACCAACCTTAAAAAATCTCTTATCCTCTAGAGTCCTCAACACCTTCTGCTTTGCCTAGTTCCCAAATCCATGCTCATAATCTCCCTATCTCAACCTTAAGCCCACAGTCTTACTAGGAATCTCAACTACATCTCGAAGATTCATCTCACATCCTCAAATACCTCAATAGCCACAATAACCTCCACTCATAAATCCCGATTCATTCCCTATGCCAAAATCCTTCAACAACGCATCTAGAAATCCTTCACTCATAATTTCCCCAAGCATTACCAATCCTATCTAAACAACCCTAAATACTCATCACACGAACAACCCTGATATGAACAACCTAATATCCCTGATCGATAATTTCCCAAGCAACCTCATACTACTCTTCCTTGGCAATTCCTCAACCTCATCCCTTACCGAAATCGCTCCCACTCACAGCACACATCACCTAGTCCCAAATTCTACGATTCCTCAGATGTTCCTTAATCGATCATCCTCGACACCGCCCACGATTCGCTCGTAGACCATCTAGACACCTTCCTTAGCACACTAATCCATCTCACAACACCTCCCCTCAAGAATCCCCCGATCAACTCCTAGCTCGCCCATCCACCTCTAGAACTATCTTAACCACCTCTACCCATACCCAATCTCAAGATCACCTTCATGAAACTAGTCCAGACCTCAGCCAACCACTCTCTTATACTACCCGCACAAACTACCTGCCTAGACTACCACTTCTCACTAGGACATCTCCCTCAAAATCTCGCCATACTAGCCCCACTGCTCACCTAAGTCCTACCTGGAAGCTCATCTATACTCACGGACCACTATCTTCGACACATCCCAACTCACTCGGCTCTACCCAAGCTAATGCATCCTTCCTGACCCCCATCTCACACGACCAATGACCCAATCCAAAGACATTAATCCACCTGCCACCTTCCGACCTAGCTTACCGAAGAATCCCTCGACTCATGCCCAAGAAGAAGCACCACCAGGCATATAACCCATAACCTACTCACCAGCAAGTCGGTATACCAAGCTCCAAGGCACATCATTATAGAAACAAGTTAGTCAATCATTGCTACCAGTTCAGCACATCCATCATCACACATTCAATTATGTCAGTTCTAGGCCTATCACACAACATCCATTCCGATTAGTATAGAAGAATCCACTATTTGAATTAAGAACGCTCTTCCTTGTGTCAGCTGGGAGGAACCTGTTCACAATTGTCATCTTTGAAGCATATTCGTCCTTTTTACCATTGGTGACGATGTTCCTGGGGCCTAGGGGTCATATGCCCATCACACTTCCACTGCGCCGCTCCGGTGCCCTTCGGTCGTTCGCCCTTTCTTCCATATCGCCATTCATTAGGGGATCGCGAGGGGTCAGAGGTTATGGAGATATGGGAGGGACAAGGGAGGACAACATGACTTCCATAAGGATTCAGACATGGACCACGACTAGAGACGACAAGACCAGAGACAAGATCCCAACCCGAGAGTTACAACAATGCCCTTAGGGTATTCCATGAAGTTATAACTGTGGCACGCAAACACATAATAATCACGAATATCATCACATCATTTCACACTAGTATGCACCTATCTCAAGGAATATCGATTTATGCATTCATAACATGTTCATATAATCATCTTTATATGTGCGCAGAACAAGCTAGCAACCTATCATTTCATTCACCAATCATGCTTGACATACTAAGAACATGTATGCACAGACTGGCATGGGACATATATGGCATAAGTTATGCAAGATCTAGCAAACATCACATGATATCACATGCACGACTTATCACTCATTTAGATACACAATTAAGCAAGTCATAATATTACGGAAAGCATCCTAAGATGTACCCTAAAAATCATGCTAAGGGTATGGTCAGTTCATGCAGGGTTGGTATAGCAACTATCTCATGACATACATCCATATTCGTATAGTAAGACTAGGACGTCACACAATCATATGAGGGCCTATAACTGGGAGGTATATGTCTTACATGATACTAGAATTGCTCATTAAACATGTACACGGCCAACATGGTCTAATTAGATTAATTCAGCATGCTAGGACAGTCATCTCATATATTAAACATACAACGAGGGTTGACCACACTATCATGGGCCTAATTCATGGGAAGACAATAATCATGGAAGTTCCATACATATGACACATACATCTCATAAGAGCAACCGTGCAAGATATCAGGCAAGTCATGCTGAAATACACCAGTATACTATGTCATGCAACCATAAGAATGGCTACGACTATAACCGACAGAATTCTCCAAGGCCATTCACCGACTCATCACCCCGTTTCCCCGTGGGGCACTAGTATGACTCGCTGGGTAGGACACAAGGGCACTCACACTATTTTCAAGAGGCGAGGGTAGAACTCGAGCTTAGACTCGTGCGGCAAGAAGACATAGTTGGCCCACGCAAATTTCCCGTGGAATACACCGACCTCAGGTACAAGACTCGATAGCAGCATAGATAGTGGGACACCAAAGAGGACTCGAAACAGGGAGAGCAGACGTTTCTCGACCCTTGCTAACATGCCTAGATATTTTGGTGGGACGGATGACGAAATCGAAATCATCAAGGGGGTTGAGTTATGGAAGAACTGTTCCGACAAGACAGGTATTCCAATTACACAAGGTCAAGGTTTCCTCCCGCTATCCTGTTTACACATTCAATACATTATTCAAGTTAAGGCATACCGATTAGTTCGCTATCCTATGCACAGCAGCACTCAACAAGATTAATATGATCCTCTTCGAGGAGGATCGCCCTCGGGCTCAATTGGATATAATGCATACAATCACAGAGACGATCTATGCCGTCCTTCGAGGGACGGCTGACCGGAGGGGCAAGAACCTCACGGCCTCCTAACTCGACACTCCAACCTCCGTGGTGTTCCTTAGAGTCTTCTAGGCCCATCTGTAAATAAAAGCTAGTATTTTGCCTACCGTTCCCCGAGTTCTACATCCGTAAGGGAGGTCTATCGCTTTGGTCTCTACCCACGAGATTGTTTCCCCTTTATTCATTTAGGTTTTAAGTCCAATTAAATTCATTTTGCCCTTTAAACATTTTCCAAAACCATTTGAAATCATTGGGCGATTTTCAAAACCATTTTCAACCTATTGTACTCGGATTGCAAAACCTCGCTCTGATACCACCTTTGTAACGGCCCGGGATTATGATTCCCGAGTTACGTTTCGAGGGATAAAATCCCTCGTTAGGATCTTGTGCCCCGAGTACAGGTTGAAGGTTTGAAATCAAGGATTTGTAGTTTAATGCGGGATTTCGCACCCAAATCTGGAAGGTCTGCTGGAGACCCCGGGGTAACCCCTATACCTGTCCTATGTCTACAAAGCGGAAAATCTTTTATCATGTAAAGGACATAAATTCTGAAACGATACAACCATTGTCGCGGCAGAGCCGGATCAAAACAGAGTATAATTAGGAAGAAATCCCAAAAGTGTGAATCTGGTGAAGTCAAGGTTCAAACACTCACTCTCCGCCATATGAAAGGAACTCGTCATAACAACACAAAATCAAGCAGTAGTCGGGTACCTGAAACTATACCACCAAGTCAGGCCAAGAGTTCGCCTGTGGGTCCTCTGACCGCGCTGAGGACATATAATACGCCTATACCTAGAATAAATGATGCCTTCATGCAGTACTGAATATTAACCGCACTATCATGCTCCTAATTCATATATGCAGAATATGAAGTAAGGCCTTAACAAAGAATACCAAGTGGTATATCCCTCTTCTACCACCACCCCTCTTCCAGATAGGGTGGAGACTGGCCAGTTCGATGCTATAGCATATCACATCTCATCATCATATCGTATCTCATGCTCATCTCGTATCTCATGATATATATAAATGACTCAAGGAGGACAACGCCCGATGAAGCTGGGCTGCCCTATGACCCTAACAACGACTCTAGGACTCACAGATAACGGTCGTTCTGTATTCAAACGCATACATAATAAGAATGCTCATTCATAAGTGCAAGTCCTAAGCATGATACTACATGGCATGATTTTATGCATATGCAACACCTACATACTATATGACACATCAGGCAGGAGGCCCTGGTTACTGAGTAAGCCCCAGAGGACTTACCTGGAAAAGCGCAGAATCCAAACAATAATCAGCAATGGCAAGCAATCCAACAGATCAAAGATCACCTAGTAATCCCATAAATAACTTAATCAGTGTAAGTCTAATTTACGCAAGGCACACAAGTCACATATGATCATATAAGATACACATAAATATGATAACTCGACTGTCTCATCATTATTAACATTATCATCTCATCTTCAGTTTTCATCTCGTCTCATCATATCTCATAAATTAGCATCTTTCTCAATTCGGTCATAACATCATCATTATCAGTTCACGACCACCTCCATACCATACTTAGCCAATTTCACATATTACCGTTTCATACTCACACTTGGCACACAGATATATATATATATATATATATATATATATATATATATATATATATATATATATATATATATATATATATATATATATATATATATATATATATATCTTCAACATCATAATATCTAACATTTAATCTCTTATAGTAATCACCACAAGTCATGTTATTAGTCACACATATCATATCGTTAATCGAACGATCATATCATCATGCTAGTTAGTCACCGAACAAGTATAATTCCCAGGTTAGTTCCAAAACAGTTTCAAAATCCGAGTCAAATAGTTAAGAATTCCGACCCTTGAAAAGACTCCCAAAATTCCTTTTTCAATTTAGTTATTAAACCACTTTCCGATCTTTGAAATTATTTTTCAAATTCCCTTTAAATATTTAAGACTGAGTAATATTTTATTTTATTTAAAATACCATTAATTAATTAATTAATTACGGATAAACCTGAACCGAACCGAACCCATTTAAATCCAACCAAAACGAACCGAACCGAACCAAACCCGCAAACAAAAACCCAACCGGTTAAACATCAAAATAATTAAAATAGTTTAAGGAGGAGGTGGGTCCCACAAGCCATCCTCTTCCTCCAAATGTTCAAAATCTCCCGCCGGTGTTCTTCCTTGCCCCGCCTCGGCTCCGCTCGACGTTGCTTCTCTCCACGCCTTGGTTCCGCCCAGCTCCTCGGCTCTCCCAACTCTCTCACTCGCACTTGCTGCTCCCGGCCCACGCCTGGACCTTGTTCGGTATAGGATAAAGGGGAGGTGTATTGTAAAATAGGAGAACAAAAGCACAACTAGACTATCTCCCTGTCCCAAACAAATAATACAAGAATCCCCTCCCTTGTAGTAGTAGGGTAATTCAGGATCGAATCCACGAGGAGGTAGGTCAGCGCTTCCTTTGTTGTACTCACGATCAATGCTTTCGACCTCAGCAGACACTCGATATCGAGTATACTGGTCGATATCGACCTCAGTTCTGGTCGATTTCCTAGCGCAGTTCCTGCAGAAGACAAAACAGCAAGTCGACGTCGAGCAGAGACCTCGATATCGATGTTAGTACTCGATATCGACCCTTAAGGTCGATTTCGATGTTTGTCACAGAAACCGTTTTTGTAACCAATTTGTCGGAAAAGGATCCGAAGAAAATAGAATGGAGAGGGAAGATGAACAGAAGCAAAACTAAGACCTTTATGAAGAATTTAATGAATTAAAAAGCTTCCAAAGTCGGGGTTTTATGCCACAACGATAACAATGCAAGTTTCATGCTAAAAATATGAACTTTAATGTCTTTCCGTCAAATAACTTTCGTTATCAACACTTAGGTGATTAGAGGCTTTCGCATAATTCCTAAGAGTTACTATCCAATTCATGAGTAATTCAAGTTCGCAATATGAGTGGCTTTCGCTTCAACAATGCAAATAATGAAACTCCCTAACTTTCGCAAAGGATCATGCATGGGGTAGAAGACGGAATCGCATAAAAGTTATACCTTTGATGCACTTACCTCACATTGCTATCGTCGGGCTCACCCCGACCCTAGAAGTGGGTTGACTACTCGCTTCTCATCATGCACATCATCATCATTGTTATTGAAAGAAAGCTACTTTGAATTAAAACTCCGAAAGAAAGTACAACCGAACAAGCCACTCCGCTCTCGCTTTACAACTCCACTCGGCCACTCTCTCTCTCCCTCTCTCTATTGCAACTGAATTCGAAATCTCTAATTGAATATTGAATCATGAATCGAATACCTAAACTCAGCCCTATTGGCTTCTATTTGTAGATGACGATAAGGACTCGAAACCTTATCTTTATTCTCTATGATAAATAAAATAAATAAATAAAAAGTAAAAGCTAAAACTTCATGGTGAAATCAGCCTCCTCATGATAAACCTGATGTTGATGATAGGAAATTTCGACCTTTGGATAGGTATTGCAAGCATTGGATATAATTCTATCAAAATCGGAGTCGAATTCCTCTGCTGGCATGGTCGATATCGACCCTTCCACTCGATATCGACCCCTCCAAAATCTTATCTCGAGCTTCTCCTTCTCCTGCTCGACTTCTATCAACTTGGTCGATCTGGCAGCATCGATATCGACCTCCAGACGTCGATATCGACCTCTTCTGTGTCGAGATGCTCTGTTTCCTTTCTGCTCGATTCCTATGTCTCGATGTACTCGATGTCGAGGTCTTCAGTCGATTTCGACCTCTTCAGAAGACTTCGAGTTCTTTTTCCGCTCTTCTGAATTCATCCATTTTCATCCTGTTTTCTGCGAAATCACATAGAAACTCGTGCAAACCCATATATTTGACATTTAAGCATAAACTACACTATTCCCTTGTTTTCCCATTAATGTGCATGCAAAAGACAACAAAATGAATTCATATGTGCATAGAAAATATGGCAATATGCGCGCACATCAAACACCCCATACTTAAGCTTGCTTGTCCCCAAGCAATACTCTTAATGGTCATTCAGGGGAAGAAAGTAAACCCTCAACATCATAGATTCATTTTTCATATGTCCCTACAATCAATCGCCATCCTCGAGAAGGTACTTATGTCAACCAAGTGCATGCCTGTGCATAAAAGCAATTTCATACTTATAAAGGAGGTAATATGCAAAAATAATTCTAGCGACATTGCATTAATAATCAAGAGGACTTTCTTCAAGCTTGTGAGAAGTGGATTGGTAAAAGGCTAAAGGTGGGCTAATATTTGGCCATGTGGTGTTAAATCCGGGGAAGTACACTTTCGTTCCAAAATATTCCACATTCCTCCTTCATAATGTCTCACCTTTCTCTCATCGTTCAATGCTTTTTTCACTTTAATGCTTTTACCTCTCTAACCTTAGCACTGCCTTCTCGCGAGTCGCAAACATGGGTGTCATGAATGGCCCCGGATACTTAGTACTTCGGACTCCTCACCTTTGTGTCCCATCTCGCCGAACTATTATCTCAGCGAGCAGGGTCGACCTACCTTTATCTCCTGAGGTGATCAGATTTTTTCTCGCTCATTTAATTTTCCATATTGTATCATTCCTGCCAACAACTTTATAAATGCACAACTCCATATAACTCCAAAGATGTCATCCATTCAAAAAAACTTTGTCCCCGGATAGGGTATAAGGTAAAAAATGGACAATATGTATATGTGGAGCAATAATGATCATGATAAGCCTCATATATGGCTTTGTGAATATGCGTAGGTAAGGCTAGGACATGAACTTTGCTTGTATGGAATTTTTTATAAAAAATCCTCCATCATCTTATCATGCACATGTCAAAAGCAACTTCAAATTTTCATCTCCTTCATGATTTTCTCAAAAAAATTGCACTTCATTGGGACTTCCCTTAACTAGGCAATCTCATGTTATATCTCTAATGAATCTAATTTTGCATCATAGAGCTCTTTTTTATACTTCCATGACTCTCTCTTTTCTTCAAAATTTTTGACGGGGGTCATTCATTTTTTTTTTTATATATGCATTAAAATAAATATGCAACCCTAAACTAAGCATGAATATGCAAATAAGCCTTTCCCCCACCCCATACTTAAAATCTACAGTGTCCTCACTGTATTAGAACTAGGGTTAAGAAGAAAACTTACTAAACCGTCACAAATTTCAGGAGTCGAAGAAGACAGCAGGGAAGGTCGATATCGACCCTTTACATCGATATCGATGTCTCTCTGTGTGCTTTTCTCTTTCCTGCAATTTGAAACTAAACACAAAATATGCAAAACAATAAAGTGTCTAAAACCAAAACAAAAGTTGTCTTAAAATCGAAACTAAGTCTTTGTTACAAGCTCTAGATTTTTAAGTCGCTAGGCCGACTTCTTCCTTTGCGCTTTTCAAGGTGGCATCTGCAGAGCCCATGTGGCTTGGGCCTCAAATATCACTCCTTTCTTGTCCCGCAGCTGCATTCCCCCGGGATTGATTTGATTCACCGTGAATGGACCTAAGCTCTTATCCTTGAATCTTGTAGGGAACCAATGGTCTTTAGATTTGGCAACATAGACCTTGTCTCCTATCTCATATTGGCTTGAACTATCATCGAATATCCTATATAAATGCACATGCCAAGGCACACCTCTTTCCAATAATGATAAGTCCTTTATTGTAATTGAACAAGAGGAATCCGTACCTTGACTTACCTTCTTCTCCGTCTGTGGCTCAGGTCGATGTCGATGTGCAGAGGTCGATATCGACCCTTGTTGTACACCTGTAGGATCAGTCGATTTGGGGAGTTTTGACTCGATATGATCAGGTCGATTTCGACCCTCAGAGGTCGATATCGAGGTCTCCTCGCCTCTCTTCTCAGCGCTGATGGTGGTCGATTTCGATAGGGTGTGGTCGATATCGACCCTTGACCCCGATTTCGATGCTTCCTCTTTTCCTCCGTCGACCCCATACTTATGACCTGTCACGGAATCTTGAACAATAGTGGTCGATATCGACTTACCTGGGTCGATTTCGATGTCCTGTTGAGCTCCTTCGTTCAAGATTGCTTCAACTTCCTCTACTTGGGCTTCTTTGATGGCTTTTATCTCCATTGGCCCTTGACTTTGCACCGTCTTGTTGAAGGAATACTCTATTACTTCATCACTAATTGTGAGTGAGAGCAATCCTTTCTTCACGCTGATGTTGGCATCGACCGTTGCTAAGAATGGCCTACCTAAAATAATTGGACAAGCAGGGTCTTCCGCTATGTCAACAACTAGGAAATCAACGGGGACAAAGAATTTGCCTACTTGTACTGGCACATCTGTCACTATCCCAGTTGGAATAACTACGGTATTGTTAGCCATGTATAATCTTGCATCCACGGGTTCCAGAGGACCTATCTTCACCTTGTGCCAAATGGTTAGTGGCATTATGCTAACGCTAGCGCCCAAGTCAACTAAAGCATTAAATTTGAATTGACCTAGACCTATAGCGATAGAAAACTTATTTGGGTCCGCCCGCTTTTGTGGTAGCTCCAACCTGTTGCATTCCTCTGCGATCTCAGAGAGCGATCGCTTCTTCCCCAAGATATCCTTAAGGAACCTTACATAAGATGGCATCTCGTGAAGTGCCTCTGTGAATGGTATAGAGACATTAAGCCCTTGGAGCATCTTCACGAACCGTTGGAACTTCTTTTCCGCTGGGTCCTTAGTCACCTTTCTAGTTGGGAATGGCAACACCTTCTTCCTTCCTGCGGCTGTAATGAGGTCGATATCGGCAGGAGTGGGGTCGATATCGACTGGAAGAGTCGATTTCTGTGGTGACGCAGAATTAGGGTCGACATCGACAGGAGGGTCGACATCGATGTCACCTTGGTCAATATCGACAGGGGGGGTCGATATCGACGTCTGTTCTGGCTCCTTCTCCTCCACTTTTCGCTCGGGCGTTTGTAATTGACGCCCACTCCTTAGGTTTACTGCCGCGATATGACCTGTGGTTTTGCCCTTTTGGTTGGGCACAGTGGATCCAGGGAGTGATCCGGACGCTTTGGGCATTGCTTCCGCCAATTGACTCATTTGAGTTTCCATGTTGCGCTTCCAAACGTCGATCTCCCCAAGTCTAGAATTGATGCCCTGCAGCTGAGTATGGACGGAGTTATTGGCTTGTTTGAACTCAGCGTGGTTCCTCCGCATCTCATCAAGGATGATTTGCAGGTCATCTTTCTTAGTCTCCCGCTCAGGGTGCCCTGGTGCCCTATAGGTTGGGGGATCCCTTTGATAGAACCTTTGATCACCCCAATTTTGTTGATTGCCCCCTCCATAGGGGCCTCTCGTCCATTTGACCTCCTCATGTTGTTCCGCCATGGATACTTGCTCAGTATGTGGACAGGCACTGGTGTTATGCCTTATTGAACCACACTCCTGACAAGGTTGATTGTTGCTCAGGAACCTTACTTGCTTTTGAAGGCGACGTGTTTGATCGTTATGGAATTGTTGCCGTACTTCAGGATCTATCTCCCTTGGAGGCTCATATAGTGGCATAGATGGGGCAGGCCTTGCATCATAGGCCGCCGCAGCCCCATAGGTGTTGTCAAAGTTCACAAGCCTCTCAATGGTCTCCCATGCCTCCGTTGGTGTAAGCTCAATGTACCGATAGGAGGTATATGAATTGATCCTCTCCTTATTCGGCGCATCAAGGGCGTTATAAAAAATCTCTTGGATGACATATGGAAGTTGCCCATGCGTCGGGCATGATATCAGCAAGTCTTTGAAGCGCTCCCACGCCTGTGCTAGGGTTTCACCTGGCTTTTGTTTGAAAGTTGTGATCCTTTGTCGTAGCATTGCCGTTTTAGAAGGTGGGAAGAACTTGTTCAAGAATGCATCTTTCACCTCCGCCCATGTCCTTAGCGATCGTGGAGCCAAACTTTCAAGCCATTGTAATGCCTTTCCTGCCAAAGACCATCGAAAAGATTTTAGTCGCACATACTCTAAGTTTACTCCATCAGCAACTGTTTCACATAAGTCCATAAAAGTAGAGATGTGTTGCAGGGGGCATTCATTATGTCTTCCTTCAAAAGTATTTCTTTTAATCTCAGATAGGAAGTTAATTTTCAGTTCATAATTGGAGTGAGGAATTATAATGGCAGATTCAGGAACATGAAGGGGCGGATGCATGTATTGCATCGCCGTCTGTGGATACTGATTTAGCCGCTCTTGGGCTTGTCTGCGCGCATCCTCCTCCCTATCAGCACGGGCTCGCTCAGCAGCAGCAGCGGCCCTTTCAGCAGCGATTGTAGCATTGTGGTCCTCGATTTCCTTTCTCAACCGCTCTATGATCTCAGCCTGCGTCTCGTTGTCAGCCATGATGCGAATTGCTTTGTTGCGAAGATGGTAGAAATGTTCAGGCTCGTCAATTGGTTCCAGGATAGGTCCGCGATCAGAACGTCGCATAAACCTGCAAAATAAGCTTAGAAAAAGATCGTGGTTAACTTAGGTGGCGATTGATTGCCTCCCCGGCAACGGCGCCAATTTGTTCGTAATAAGGTAAAGGGGAGGTGTATTGTAAAATAGGAGAACAAAAGCACAACTAGACTATCTCCCTGTCCCAAACAAATAATACAAGAATCCCCTCCCTTGTAGTAGTAGGGTAATTCAGGATCGAATCCACGAGGAGGTAGGTCAGCGCTTCCTTTGTTGTACTCACGATCAATGCTTTCGACCTCAGCAGACACTCGATATCGAGTATACTGGTCGATATCGACCTCAGTTCTGGTCGATTTCCTAGCGCAGTTCCTGCAGAAGACAAAACAGCAAGTCGACGTCGAGCAGAGACCTCGATATCGATGTTAGTACTCGATATCGACCCTTAAGGTCGATTTCGATGTTTGTCACATAAACCGTTTTTGTAACCAATTTGTCGGAAAAGGATCCGAAGAAAATAGAATGGAGAGGGAAGATGAACAGAAGCAAAACTAAGACCTTTATGAAGAATTTAATGAATTAAAAAGCTTCCAAAGTCGGGGTTTTATGCCACAACGATAACAATGCAAGTTTCATGCTAAAAATATGAACTTTAATGTCTTTCCGTCAAATAACTTTCGTTATCAACACTTAGGTGATTAGAGGCTTTCGCATAATTCCTAAGAGTTACTATCCAATTCATGAGTAATTCAAGTTCGCAATATGAGTGGCTTTCGCTTCAACAATGCAAATAATGAAACTCCCTAACTTTCGCAAAGGATCATGCATGGGGTAGAAGACGGAATCGCATAAAAGTTATACCTTTGATGCACTTACCTCACATTGCTATCGTCGGGCTCACCCCGACCCTAGAAGTGGGTTGACTACTCGCTTCTCATCATGCACATCATCATCATTGTTATTGAAAGAAAGCTACTTTGAATTAAAACTCCGAAAGAAAGTACAACCGAACAAGCCACTCCGCTCTCGCTTTACAACTCCACTCGGCCACTCTCTCTCTCCCTCTCTCTATTGCAACTGAATTCGAAATCTCTAATTGAATATTGAATCATGAATCGAATACCTAAACTCAGCCCTATTGGCTTCTATTTGTAGATGACGATAAGGACTCGAAACCTTATCTTTATTCTCTATGATAAATAAAATAAATAAATAAAAAGTAAAAGCTAAAACTTCATGGTGAAATCAGCCTCCTCATGATAAACCTGATGTTGATGATAGGAAATTTCGACCTTTGGATAGGTATTGCAAGCATTGGATATAATTCTATCAAAATCGGAGTCGAATTCCTCTGCTGGCATGGTCGATATCGACCCTTCCACTCGATATCGACCCCTCCAAAATCTTATCTCGAGCTTCTCCTTCTCCTGCTCGACTTCTATCAACTTGGTCGATCTGGCAGCATCGATATCGACCTCCAGACGTCGATATCGACCTCTTCTGTGTCGAGATGCTCTGTTTCCTTTCTGCTCGATTCCTATGTCTCGATGTACTCGATGTCGAGGTCTTCAGTCGATTTCGACCTCTTCAGAAGACTTCGAGTTCTTTTTCCGCTCTTCTGAATTCATCCATTTTCATCCTGTTTTCTGCGAAATCACATAGAAACTCGTGCAAACCCATATATTTGACATTTAAGCATAAACTACACTATTCCCATGTTTTCCCATTAATGTGCATGCAAAAGACAACAAAATGAATTCATATGTGCATAGAAAATATGGCAATATGCGCGCACATCAGACCTCACAGTTCGCTGGCACTCCCGGCCTCGGTCCCTCGTCTCAAGCTCGCTCGACGCTCGCTCACACTCTCGCTTCTCTCGAGCTCGCTGGAGCTCTCGAGCTAACCCCCAATCATCCCGCACTCAGCCTCACGCACACTCTCGACTAGTCTAAGCATCGAAAAAGATTCAAAAACGAATCGAAACGAGGATAAATTCGGAGCTCACCGAGATGGATTTTTCGCGACTTCGGAGCTCTCGGTCGGAGTTCTGGGCTTCGTCGGTGGCTCGCGATGGCTTGTCGGTCCTACACCGGATGTGGGTGAGTGTGATGGTGAAGACCGTAAGTAATTTCGATCAAAAACGAAGGAGGGACGCTTACCGGAAGTTAGCTTCGCGATTGATCGAAGATTATAAAGGAATGGGCTGCGGTGGCTCCGTGGCGGCTCCAGTGGTGTCCGTTGTTGCTGCTGGTGGATCCGAGGGATGCCGCGGTTGCGGCTCCAAGGAGGTGTCGAAGATGAAAAGGGATTGGTGGTGGTGATCGGAGAAGAGAAGCGGGAAGGTGACGGTGAGGAGATGAAATGGTGATGGTGAGGAGGTGATGGTGACGATGAGTGATGGTGAGGGGGATGGGGTAAGGGGTGGGTTGAATTTGAAGGGTATGGTGAGGTGAGGGAGTGGGTGAAGATTGAGTGTGGAATTGGGTAACCAAATACCCGAAAATAAACCCCGGATACGCGAATTTGGAACCCCGAAATCAGTCCCCAAATGTTAGTTTCCCCGACTCTCGCTTACTCGATCAATTAGATTTTTAAAATCGAAAAGGATATCGCCATCCGATAATTATTTTGAATTTTTGAGGTAAAAAGGAAGGAAATTGTTCGCCAAATTTTACATTCCGGTCGGAATCCGCTAAACGAGTTTTAAAACCGATTTAATTTCATTTTTTAATTCTCTTTTTCCGAAAAAATTAGGATTTAAAAATCCGAGCCTTTACATTTATGTTCTTAGGTGGTATTAGATTTAAAGCTCAGTTTAAATCTAATTTATTCGGTTATTTATTTAATCAAGCTTTAGCTATGCCTTAATCTTCTTTATAGAAACGTCTTATTAAGGATAAACATATATATCGCTGCTTGCTTCTAGAACTAACTTGTGTAAGATTCTAAATTCAAATAAGAGTGGCAACATAGCAGCTCCAAAAATCCAGCAGCGAAATCCGAAGTTGTTACAAACTAATCTCATCAACAAGGTCCGATATTCTGGGACATAAAATTGATGAGTAACAAGATCAGCGAGGCTCCTGCTCATTGATTCAAACGGCTTCAAGAGATTTCAAATTTGAAAAGATGTTCAAGCAAGCGAGAAATTTATGGAGTAAGATCAACAGCAGAAGAAGTGAAGCTGAGCTATAAATATAGAGCCTCGTCACATTCATCGATACATCTCTTCCGCTCTCATTGCAAAGAAAAACTTTCACTTCTGCTTGTCATCGTCATATGCTGATCATTCGTTTTTCTTGCTCTTGTTGTAATTGCTTTATGCTTTGAGAGATAAGAAAAAATCCGAGTGTTACAGTATAAGTCAATCGCTTTTATACTAAAAGTATCTTATACTCAAACATATCACACTTAGGTGTGTACATGGGGACTTTAATTTCTCTGAAATTTGGGTTGACTAGATAGAAGCGGGTAAGGCTTCGAGAGGTAGAAGAAGGAAATGTCTTCTAGGTTGTATCTAGGACTCATAAGAAAGAGAGAAATAAAGGTTGTTTGAATCCTACGGGTTGGATAACCCTAGGCAGAGACGTAGGCTGGTTAAGAGCCGAACTTTGTTAGCAATTCTCATGTTCTTTATATTTTATTTCCGCACTTATATTTAATATTTTATTTTCATAGAAAAACATGTTTTTGTTCTATCTCAAGACCCTTGAAGTTCAGTTCAAGACGTTGAGACCAGTTTCAAGACCCTTGAAGTTACGACTGCAGAAAGGTTGCGAGAAAAGTCCATACTCTATTCAACTCTCCCTCCTCTAGAGTATTTATATTGTTCCTGATTTATATTACCTACTCCGTTCTTCACAATGCCTTCTAAAACTGTGTGAGGTGAAAATAATAAAACCTCCTCTGTAGTATATACATGTATAGTGTAGTATATACATGTCATTTACATGACATTCACAAACATTAAAAAATCGCAAAAAAAAAAAATTCAACCCCACGATCTACCATACAATCCACCGCACTAGCCCATTACCTAAATTTCTCAAACTAATTAAAAAAATATGTATATCATCCTTCAGGTCGACCCGTTGACCCATTGACCTGGTATGTTACATTATTTTTTTAAAAAAAATTTAAAAATTGACTATTAAAATAAATAAAAAAAATGATATGTGAAGATAAAAATCTTCACAACACATTTGATCACCCACTTCATAGTGTTAAAAATGTGGGAAGATTTTATATCTCCATATCAATTCTTTCATCCACAATAATAATGTTGGATGTAAGAGAGAAAAATATGAGAATATATTTTTCTCAAACTTCATTTCCAACTTAATTTCCAATGTAGGAAATAAGTGTAGTGGGAGAAATGGGATAGTGGGATACATATATATAGCCTCATGCATTCTCATTCTAACTCCATATTTTCAATGTGGGAGTAAGCCTTTGTCCCACGTCGAATTGAGGGGATGGAAGGAAGACTTTCAAATCTATAAAAGGGGAAGAATGAGGGTTCATTTCGCCTACATTGCACATTGCATATTAGTTTATGTAATATTATGAATTATTCTAATTAAGAATGGTTTATATAATTTACATAATAATTATAAATTTATTTTATTAAAAATAAAATTTTTAAAAAAAAACAATCTTTGAAATGGCGGGTCGACCCGCGGGGTCAGCGGGTTGGGGGATGCTCGACCCTAACCCTAACCCGCAACCTGCGTTGACCCTCCGACCCTTCGACCCGGACCCGGCGGGTCACGAGTTGACCCGGCCAACCCGTGACCCGTGACCAAGTCTAGTTTAAGGACCCTAGAGCCTTTTTGACATATTAGACTATTCTCATCATTCCCTTGTGGTATCATTGAGGAATGAAGGCATAACTCAAAAGTTTTCGTTAAAATTCAAGAACTTGTCGAGAAAGGAAGAAGGGTATTTGTATGAAATAGTTGGTTCAAGGTAGTTTGTCCTTGCTGAGAAACTTAAGAGTGTTATGGAGGTACTATAGACATGGGATAAGGAGAATTTCTGGAAGTTGCATAATCAAATAAAGCTGGAGAAGAGCTATTTGTATGAATTTCTACTTAGTTTGTGGAGTGAGAAAGGGAATTATAGGTTGTCAATATGTGTACAACAAACAAAAGAGAATCTGCGAGATAATGTTGGGAGGCTACAAGATTTAAAAAATATAAGTTGCATTGGATTTCTTTGAGGGAAGAGACATCATTTTTATAGAAGTGTTAAAGAGAGAATTGTAAAGGGCGAAAGATTTTAAAATAATATTTTCTATTTATAATTGCAATTTATAATGGATAAAGTTTGATATTCGAGAATTTTTTGAGAATTTCCGTCCCCGAGATTTCGAATTATTTAAAACTTTCTAAAATGAGTCCAGCATTGTTTTGAACAGGTTTTTTTTCGACGGATTTCAATTCCGTTATTTCAACTTGAGATTTGAGTATGCGGGCTAGATTTTATCGAATTAATTTTCTCGAGTTTGGAAATTCGATTAATAATTTTTAGTCGGGTTTGAATTAAGCGAGCGTATTTCAGGTTTTATTTCCGGGTATTGAAAATTTAGACATTGTGACCACTCTCAATTTCCTTCTCTCTCTCAGATCCCTCCCACGCCACTGCCAACACCTATCCTGCCCTCATTTGTTTGTATATGCATCTCCTTCCTACCCATTTGAGCCCACAAGTCCCCTGCCATCACCCTCTTCTCTCTCCATTGTTTGTCCGGATACAGTACTGCCAGGCTCCCACCTTGCCTCCTTTTATTTGCCACCACAGACCCTTATTCACACACCCTCTCCCTCTTCACTCCCATTTTGATTCAAACCAGCACCCACAAACCCCTTTTCATCCCCTTCTCTCCCTCTGTTTTGCTTTCAAACACCCCGCCACAACCACCCTTCATCTTCTGTTTTGCCGTCCAGCACCACCACAACCCGTCCTCTCGTTTCTGTTTCCATCGACAGGACGGAGCCCTGTTCTGTCTAAAGCCGAGGCCGCCCTTTCACACAGTACCTTCGCCTCCTTCCTCTTTCGAGTAGAGCAGCAGCAATAGCTACCTCCTTCGATGTCCCAAGCGATCTCGAGCGGCCCCTGACCAATCCCGGTCGCTGTCCGAGCCACCACCAATCCTCCTCCCCTGATTCCTCCAAGCACGAGCGGTAAGCCTCCCTTCCATTCTTCTTGAGCTAGAAAACCCCATAAAGCTCCTCCTTTATAATCTCTTATGTCGTCCTAGGCCAAGATCTATCTAATTCCGACTCCGATGAAGCCTGGAGCGTCTCTGACGAGACACCGGCGAGCCGACACGTCCGACCTCCTCTCTCGGTGAGTTTCTCCTTCCTCTCTGTGAGTTCGTCATCGTCTTCCCTTTCCTTGTCCCTGATTGTCGGAGAGAGTAGAGAGAGTAGCGAGCTAAGGGCGAGTACGAGAGAGCGTGACAGAGCTAAGCGGAGCTCCGAAGACGAGCATGGACGAGCGAGCGAGTAGAGAGGCGGGGGAAAGAACATGGTGACTGTGCAGGTGTGGGGCCCGCCGACCTGGTTTCTTTTTAGCATTGGGCCCAGTTTTTTTTTAAAAGAACATTGGGTCGGTTTGGCAAGAGAAGCCATGGGCTGGATCCGATTTCGGATCCGGGTTTTTTTTGAGCTGGGTTTGAGGATGGGCCGGACTTGGTTTTGGGTAGGGTGAATGGGCTGGATCCGGGTGTGTGCTTGGGTTCGGGTCTCCTTCGGGTTATATGTTTAGATTGGGCCTTTATGGCTATTGTTATTGTTTGTTGTATATTATGACATGTTATATATTATTGTTATGATTTATATTTATTTATTATTGGATTATATTATTATTATTATTCTGAGATTTTGATAAATATATATTCTCTGAAGTTATTATATATTTAAAGTGTTTTAAAAGTGATAGTATTTGGGATATAATATGTTGTTACATGATGATTTTTATATGCGTGTTTTAATTATATTTAATGTGATATAGTAATGTTGATTTATAGATATGGGTTGTTAAAAATGAAATGATTTAATGATTTATTTTGATAAAATAATAACATAAGTTGATTAAAGAGCAATGTTTTATGAATGGATTTTTGATGACTTGAAAACGTTTTAAATAGAGATTGAGCCTTAAACTTGTATTTTGAAAATGTTCCTCAAAAGGATTTGTGTTTTAAAACCGATATGCCGGGATTATTTTTAATAATATAATTTTGGGAAATTAGTTTAAGGATTCAAATGCTTCATGTCGGGATTTGGCTAAGTAAGAATTAAAGGAATTCTTTGTTTATTGCGTTGACTTATTTTGAGACTTAAGGGTTTGGGAAAAACTTGGGAATTGACTTACTTGTCTACCTTGTGTGTATATAAATTATGATATGTTGATATTGTTATGATATGTTATATGATGTGATGATTTGAGTATGAATATACCTTAGAGTATGAATATGACTTATATATAATAATAATGGTGCATGATTCTAAATGATGGGTATATGGTATAATGATGGGTTGAAATGATCAAGTGTTTTGAGATTATGAGATATTATATGTTGAGATGAGATGAACATGAAATGAGCATAATGAGATAAGATGGAATAATCTGAAATGAGATAAGTGAAGCTATGTTATGATATGGATTTATGTGAATTGAAGCGTGATTTGACCTGTTAGAATCTTGAATTGAATTATGAAGCATGATGAGATGTTACATGATATTATGTGATGACATGTGTTGAGATGATATAGAAGATGCTATATGATGATATATAAGATGAGATATGATGAAATGGGGCAGTTAAGATAAAATGGAAGGATTAAGATGATATGAGTTGATTGATGGAAATGAATAAGGAAGATGATGAGATGAGTTGAGATGATAAGGATGAAATGTTAAGATACGATATTCTATAGTTATGTGAAGTTATGTACGATAGTTAGGGGCGCCTTGTGTGACTTAGACGTAGACTTATGCACATCTTATATTATATGCTAGGTGATTTGTGACATGATTGGATTGCTTGCTATTGCTGATTATTGCTTGGATTCTGCACGCCTCCAGGTAAGTTTCCTACGGGAGCTTACTCAGTAACTCGAACCTCCTGCCTGATGTGTCATATAGTATGTAGGTGTTGCATATGCATAAAAGCGTGCCATGTAGTATCATGCTTAGGACTTGCACTTTCGAATGAGCATCCGTATACTTTATGTGATTGCGAAACAGAACGACCGTTAACTATGAGTCTTAGAGTCTTTGCTAGGGTCATGGGGGCATTCGTGTTTTATACCGTTTCGCTCCCCAATCGAGTCGATGAGTATGATTTATATATATCTCTGATATGGTTCGGCATAGACCGAGCGCCCTACCTCAGAGTGGGTACGGGAATATATCTATTACGGTTCGGTTGAGGCCGAGCGCCCTACCACGAAGTGGGTACGGGAAATACAGAGATATGGGCATATGCCACTTGGCATTCTTTGGGCGCCTTTACAGTTTTTATGTACATTATTTCAACTAGGAGCATGCTAGTGTGATTTAAATTATTTATGTACCGCATTAGACCATCCTTTATTTTAGGTATAGGCATATTATATGGCCTCAGCGCGGCCTTTAGGGCCCGCAGGCGTCTCTGGACCTGACTTCATGGATAGTGATAAGTACTTGCTCCTTGCTTGCTCCATGCTTCTATGACAGGAATACTCCTGGGCGAAAGCGAAGAACCGGACTGACCCGTACCTGAATTGCAAGATCCGAACGAAGGTATCCAACCTTCGAAACGTAACCCGGGTATTTATATCCGGGCCATTACAAGAATGTGCATGAATGTGATTATGACTATGAGGAATAATGAAGGAGATATGATGGAGGAATAGGAAGAAATTAGAAAACATGTGTTATGTATGTTTTCTTTGAAGGGAGATGTCAATGCCTTTTAATCTTGCAATGAGCAACGTGTAACTATAAGTCAACAATAATCTATTAGCTTGAGCTTTTTACAATTTTTGCATATTCTATAATTGTAAGTGAGAAATATATAAGAAAATGTACCATATACTAAAACGTTTCTTGTTAATTGAAATATATATTCCATTGGGAATAATGTCAAATATAAGTAGCTTATTCGTTACAACACTGTTAAGAAACAAAGCTGTCAACTAATCTTGAAGCCAACCATAAATAAGAGTGTAATTTTCCCAATTTTTAGTCTCTACAAAATTCATTTGCTTTATAGGAGTCCTCTTATAATCTATAAACCCATATCAAATTCTTGCTTTGAAAGATTTGATGAAATGGGGAATTAGAATTCATGCTTATCTAGACTTTTACCCTTCTTATTCTTCATGTTATGCATATGCAAACGCTCTCTTTCCTTGTTTTTCCCATTTACAACACTTATGTGTTTTCTTGTCAATCGCATTTGTTCCTCTTTGTGCTCATCTAAGTACTTTGACCTGTAAAACATGAGTTCAGCTTCCAAATCTTGTAACTCTTGCTCCTTCTTGGCCAAAAGATCATAAGCTTTCTCCAATGCTAATGAATCATGCTCAGCTTGTTCCTCCATCATTCTTACACATTGTAGAGCATCCAAGTCAATCAATGCTTTCTCCTCTTGTAGTTTGGTGATCATCGCCATGGCTTGGCTTGCAGCCTCCGCTGCTGCATTCCTCTCTTTGTCTATCTCTTCATACAACTTTATAATCGTCTTCCTATCAAACTCTACTTGTCTCCTTAATTTCGCAATGAGGCTCTCTCCTTCAATCTCCTTCACACACAACTCATCTAGTTCAGACTCAGATCTCTCTATCTGAGAACATCTTTTGTTCACTATGATGCCTTTGAATGATCCATCTTCAAGGTCGTCATCCATGATACCCTTCCTACTGAAAGGTGAAAGTGGTAGCGGACTTGTATACAACTTTTCGTGGATTTCATTCTGATCTTTTTTGGCAAGTTTTTCAATAGGGAATTTAGATGATTTGCCCCTGCTATTGGTTGTTTTATGAAAGGGGCTTCCTTGATCATGTCCACTGTGAAAATCATGTGTTATTGCATCTTCATTTCCATATGCATTGAATATTTTATCTGATCCTCTTCCTTTTGGAGTGGTAAGGTTAAAAGTTTGCCAGCATTCATCGTCGTCGTCGTCGTCATCATTTGAGTTCACATCTGCTGTAGTACCATAATATTAGGAGAGTATATTAGTACTTATTGTATTTTCATTTAAAAAACTAAGGGTAAACCTTGATGTAACCACAAGTTGTAAAACTTTTTTTTTTGTTTGGAACACACTTTTAAGTGAATCCACAAGTGACCATGAGTTTTGACATTTTCCATTTAATAAATAAATTTAGGATTAATTGTCAATAATTTGCCTTTTAAATGGCATACTATTTTTATATATAATTTAAACATCATGTACCAAAATAAAAATGCAAAAAGTCATGGTTCCCAATGGAATTTCTCAAGTGTGTACCAGTCGAAAAATGTTAAAACTCTTGAATTTCCCAAGAAATAGATTTAGTGAATAAGTTTTGAAGCTTACAGTTCATCCAAGATATTCCATTTGGTGAAGGCACTTGCATGATATCTATGAAGGTAGGAAAGTCTTGTTCAGGTAAGTGAGAAGACTTGAGCTTTCGGCCAATGTCTAATCCCTTTTCAGAAGGTGAAGCCTTATTGTTATTCAATCCTGATATCAATTTTGGGGGTGAATCCCAATTCTTTTTGAAGTACCCATCAAATTTATCCTCGAAAGACCATTTAGAGCCCAACTGATGCACTACACAATCATCCTTATTATTGTTCTTCTTCTCAAGAATGTCATCATAGGTATCATAGTCATAAAATAGGAGATCTGAACCAACAGAGACTTTCATCACTGTTGTGTACCCCACATTAAGCATTGATCCATGACTGGAAATAGAAAGAGCAAGAGGTGTGATTGATGCAGCAAACCTGTCGTTCCTTCTTAAGGCATCTCGATGATTAAAATAATTATGGCAAGGTGAACGTGGGAATGTGATGTTGTTAGGTCTTGAAATTCTCCAAGATTGTGATTTCTCTAATTTTTTCAGATTAGGCCTGCACTTCCAAGGCTTGTTAGAACACGAACAAGGCTTTGTCCTAACAAACCAAGGTAAGAAATCTAGTTTGGAGGCTGGGTTTCGAATAATATCCAATCCAAGCTTGCATATCAAGAACTTGCATAGTTCTGAATTTGGATCCTCCTTCATAGTGAATGAAAAGAGGCACTCTTTGCATGTCTCATAAACATCAGCAATGGATTCATAGTCATTACATGTCAAGTCCTTATAGAAATACAACTTCTAGTCGCCCTAACACCCCCCTGCAAGGTGGTCAGTTGCAAGCTAATCTGTAAGAATTTGTAAGAGGAAACTACATCAGGACATGATGGCATAGCCTCTCAAATCAGTGTCCAAAATCACATAAAACAAGTCAAGAACTCATGAATAATTTCATAATGCAAAAAGGAAATAGAAAATAAATTGATGACAATAAAACATAGCCTAAGGCGATTCAAGGCTCCAAAATCATCATATATGGAAGATAAAAGGTTGACATAAATTGAATCATATGATTCCACATTGTACATTTTCTTACAATACAAGCCAAATTGCAGAAACAAAGAAAACCCAATTCTTGGAAATAACTTTAAAAAAATCTAATCAAGGCCACACTCAAATACTCAATTAGGCAAAAATATGTTGTTTTTTCCCAATTAGCATATAAACAAGACAGAAAAACATTTTTTTTTAAATGAGGAAAAGAAACAACAACTCGATGCACATTCCAATATAGCAATTTGTTTATTGAAAATAAGTATCCAAATAGAAGATATAGATAAAAGAAATAAACAGATGAATACCTTAATCAAAGCTTTGCAACAAACGAAACAACACGGGCAATTGGTGGCAGAAAAAATGGAGATAATAAGAAGAAATTTAAGGAATTTGGATGGAAAAAAAACGAACACAAAATTGAAATCTCGATGTGGACAAGTTGAAGGAATCTTTTCCCAGCATAATCAACTAAACAAATCAACCAAGCTCGCCTTTTCCAAAATTAGCAAAGAGGTATGGGAAAAATAATAATCAATTTTGTTATTTCTTAAGCAATATCAATATCTACTTCCTAATGGACAATGAGAAAATTGTTCGAGATCCTTGTATTTGCAAGATTCGTGATTTTTGAGTTCGAATATTCGATAAGATTTTGAAATTTTGGGAAAATGTAAAAATAAAGAACCAAAAATTAGTTTATAGAATGTTGGAAAGTCTTGTATATATGGATATTCATATCCTCGAAGTTTTAATAAATTAGATGTATTTTTTTAAAAAAATTATTTATTTATTTGTGTATTATAAACTCTATATATTGATTTTTTTTTTAAAAATGAAAAATTACAAAAAATAGCCCGAACTTTTAGGGTGGTTACATCCTATGACATGAACTTTCAAAAATAAAAAAATAATCACCAACTTTAGTAGGTCATTGTATTTGGTGGTACAAACTTACGGAATATCTAAAATAATCACCAACGTTGGTCCAGTTGCATTCAATGACACATCTTTTTTTAAATACCATCTCTTATTAACATTTTTTGAAAAAAAATCACCCAATTTTTTATTTTTTTTTATAAAGATGTCCGTATTTCATTTTTAAAAACATTCCATTTTCATTATGGAAAAATGACTTAAAATAATATAAACTATCAGCGGTGAACAAAAAATAATATGAACTTTAAAAATTATAAATTTATATATAAACTATGCCTTGTTAAACCAATATTGTGTCCAGATTTTGCAAACGTCAAATTAATTTGGACTCAAAATACAATTAACAAGAAAGCAGGGTAAACAATTGTAAAACTAAGGGCGACTCTTCATGGTCTTCCCCGATAACCTTCAGAGCTTTGATGGATCCACCAAGTCACCAACTTATCGTCGCCACCAGTACCACGCACATCTTTGAGCTTGAAAAATGGGATATGGGAGGTGTCACATATGAAGATCCAGTCCTTTGAGTTTGTGAAGCCAGAGTTCGTCATATGTGTCACATGTTCCTTGCTCTTTAGACTTGGAATTAAGAAAATTAAAAGAAAATTTAGGAGATAAATCAAGATCTAAGGGTTAATCCAGAGGAAATTAAGGCCAATTTCAGTTCTTTTGCTGTGAAATTTAAGCTTTCGAGATGTAGACAATGACGTCAATTTAGGGGTTTTTGTGGGAAGCTGATCCTTTTCTTTTCTTTTCTTTTTTTAAATCTTCAGCACATACTATCACAATTAGTGGCACTCAATTGCTAGTCAAGGACTCGACTAGGAGGTACGCTACTGGGGAATCGAACTTGGGATGGTGGATAAACATTTTAGCGTTCCACTACTTCACCACTTGATAACATGTACCTTTAGTTGTAGGATTTCTATATATAATGGGTTTAAAGATATTAGGCTCTAAATATTTTTGGGCCCTGTGCAGACAGGCTGCATGAACTGCCCTTGGGCCGGGTCTGGTCGCTGAATAGGGCACAATTCAAGGGCCAAGTCATCGAGCTTTTCGGAAGACGATGAACAGTGATTTCTCCTTAGTTTTACAATTTTTCATCCTATTTTCTTGTTAATTATATTATGAGTTCAAATTGATAGTTAGTTTACAAATTAGAGACATTGTATCAATATTGGTTTAATAGGTTATAGTTTGTATATGGATTTGTAATTTTTAAAGTTTGTATTATTTTTTGTTCACACTTGATAGTTCGTATTATTTTTAGCCATTTTTCCTTTCATTATTCATATTTTTAAAATATAATTTATTTTACAAAATACTACTTTTCCTTTTTTAAAAAAAATGGCCTAATTATTTAATCTTGTTTCAAAAAAGTAATTTTATTTAATTCATAAACTCATAATTTTTCAAAAATTAAATATTAAGTAATGTCTTTAAAATAAAAAATGAGTTTCTTAAATAGATATAAATTTTAGATAATATCACAATTATATTGTTTTTAAACTGGTGTTTTTGAAAAAAAATGAAATTGAGTTTATAAATATGAAAAATGGGTTTTTAAAATTCTTTTAAAAATTATGAGTGGGTTAAAAAAATGTTGGAATATGTGATTAATGTCAACATGGGTAAAGGGGTGATTTTTTTTTATTTTTCAAAAGTTCGTGTTACCCGATACAACCACCATCCAAAGTTGGTAATTATAGAATTTTTGGAAGTTGGTGCCACCGAACGTAACCATCCCTATAGTTCGTGCTATGTTTTGCATTGTACCTAATAAATAAAATTAGTTCTTTTTTAACCAGGTGTAAATAATGAAGGTATTTTTTTTAAAAAAAGGAAAGAAATAGTATTTTCTAAATTTAACTCATACGGCGAGAAACATCCAGGAAGTCAGACTGCCTCTTATTCTCTAACTCTTTCAGACGACGATCAAAATCCTTCAAGATATTGTGAATAGGATCGACGGCTATAAAGAGTCCTCCTCCTGGTGCTCATTTTCCATTTGATAAACCTGCTCTGCTGAGCTCTCCAACTCTGCCTCCTTCTCATCTGAAGGGATTTCATGAGGTAGAAGAAAACCATCATGGCTAAGTCGGAAATCGGCAAGCATGAAGCAAGTAGGTAACTCGGTAGGGAGATGCAGATGGTGTTCTCCTTGCTCCTGTGCAAACCATCGAAATCGCTCTTTTGAGCGTGGAACCCAAAACTTCTCAATGGTGCAAGCCCAAGATAGTGCAGCGATGTCATAAGTGTAAGTAGCACTCAGGGGCAGCATCTCGATCAAATCAACGCCAATGTGGTAGGCAATCAAGGAAATCAAACCCTCGAAAGAAATAGTACGATCAACACACCGATATGTAGTGCAGAGTATGTTAGTGCAGGATCCTAAGAACAGTTGAACTCAATCTGGAGTTTGTGTGGCCTCAGGGGTCAAATAGTAAGTCCAGACCCAGCCTCTCATTGACACCATTGTTGGATCTACCAAACAAAAGAACGCAAGGCTAAGAACCCTATGACATAAGCGCAACGTAGGATGCGTGATCATGTAATCAAAGTAGTCTTCTTCTTTCCTAAAAGGCCATTCAGTTGCCGCAACCCACGTCTCATACATTGGGGGATCGACGAGTGCATGTTGCCATGTTGATGAATCTCGCCTGGTGATTCCAAAAGCCTAAGCTATCATGTCCTTGGTTACTAGGAATTTCTTTCCTCGCATGCAAAAGCGTATCTCCTTGAACAAGGAGCAAAGAAACATGATCGAACAAACCAAGGCGGTGCAAAGTCTCCACATCAAATAACATCGTTGACACATATTTCCTTCCCCCTAAATTGATCTAGCGATGTTCTTGAGCTTCCATAAGATAAGTCGGTGTAACCATGTTTGGAATAGCAGACATGATGCACGAATTAAGGAGTAAGATTGACAGAACTCGTAAAAACCGAGGAAAATTCCTCATTTGCGAAAGCGACGGGCGCCGGTTCTCGAAAGCGACGGGCATCAGTATTGGTTAGAAAATGGAAAGAGTCGGTTTACTCAAGGTAGGAAACTTCGAATTTCAACGTCGTTGATCAGATGTCGAAACTCGTTCGAAATGCTTCCTTTGTGCACGAAACTTGATTCCAAAGCCTTTGTGGATGGAAAAGATGGGTGTGGGTTTGAAAAAAGAATGAATTTGGTGAAGTGTTAGGGATTGGATTGAAATAGAATGGAGGATGGGTGAAAGTGGATGAAAGTGATGTTTTGTGAAAGAAATAGGATGGATGGGTGGTGGTAGATCAGAAAATCAAAGCTTTGTGGTGGAATTTCAAGTTTTTTAGAATGATGAATTTGGAAATTAGAGTAGGAGGGTTTAGGGTTTTTGTGTTCGCTTGGGGGAAAAGTTTGAGAAAGATAAGAAAAAGATGAAGAATGTGGCATTTATATAGATAAAAGATAAATATAAGTGTAATCACATGTGTCCCTTCATTCCAAATTCAAATATGGCCAGCAAACAAAAAGCGGCGAGCACCGGTGGAAAAGTAGTGGGCACCGGTTATCCTGCGTTTTCAACTTCATTTCTTCTTTCTACCAAACTCTTCTGAAAGTTAGTTCTGACAAAGAATATACGAAAACACAACAAACAACACCTATCCTACTTCATTGAATTGAAAAGCAAATGCAAAAATTAAAATCTAATTTGTAACGGCCCAGATATAAATACCCGGGTTAAGTCGGTGTAACCATGTTCGGATCTTGCAATTCAGGTACGGGTCAGTCCAGTTCTTCGCTTTCTCCCAAAAGGATCCCTCGCCATAGAAGCACAGAGCAGCAAAAGGGCGGGTACCTAAGTCTATCCACGAAGTCAGGCCCAGAGATGCATGCGGGCCCTAAAGGCCTCGCTGAGAACATATAATATGTCTATACCTAGAATAAATGATGTCCTAATGCAATACGGAATTTAAATCACACTATCATGCCCCTATATATATAATATGCAGAAAAGAACTGTAAAGACGGCCAAAGAATGCCAAGTGGCATATCCCCATATCTCTGTATTTTCCGTACCCACTCCGAGGTAGGGCGCTCGGTCTATGACAAACCGTACAGAGATACATATATAGATCATACTCATCGACTCGATCGGGGACCGAAAAGGTATAAAACACGAATGCCCCCATGACCCTAGCAAAGACTCTAAGACTCACAGATAACGGTCGTTCTCTTTTCAAATGCAAAAAGAATAGGGATGATCATTCATAGGTGCAATTCCTAAGCATGATACTACATGGCATGCTTTTATGCATATGCAACACCTACATACTATATAACATATCAGACATGAGGTCCGGGTTACTGAGTAAGCTCCCGTAGGAAACTTACCTAGAGGTGCGCAGAATCCAAGAAATAATCAGCAATAGCAAGCAATCCAATCATGTCACAAATCACCTAGCATATATCATAAGATGTGCAAAAGTCTACTTCCAAGTCACACAAGGCGCCCCTAACTATCGCACATAAGTTCACATAACTATAGAATATCGCATCTTAACATTTCATCCTTATCAACTCAACTCATCTCATCATCTTCCTTATTCATTTCCATCAATCAGCTCATATCGTCACATATCGCCTTATTCTCATATCATCTCAATCCTTCCATTTTATCTTAACTGTCATATTTCATCATGTCTCATCTTATATATCATCACATAATATCATATAACATCTCATCATGCTTCATAATTCAATTCAAGATTCTAACAGGTCAAATCATGCTCCAATTCACATATAACCATATCTTATTCACATACTTCGCATCATGCGTATCAGATTAAGATATCGCCATAATCATATATCATATTAAAACACAACACTTCATAGCATGCTTCATAATCAACACATAGCACGGCAATATCACATATGTTAATTTATATATACAAATCAGACAAGTCAATTTCCCAAGATTCCTGAAGCTCTTAAATCTCAAGTTAGATCAATCTTTATTTAAAACATCTTTTCCAAATCACACTTGACCCAAAAATTCATTTATAAACCATTGCGCTTTAATTAACTTATAATATTATTTTATTAAAATAATTCCGACAAGATAAGGATATTTTCAAAATTCCTCTTTTCATTTATTAAACCAATTCCCTTTTACTAAATCAATTTCTAACCTTTAAAACCCTTTGTCCAAATTCTTTTCTTTTTAAAATCCATATATCATAATATTATACTTTTAAACCTCAAAATATAATAGTATTTATATTCCACTTATTCAATATATTCTATATCGAACATATATAAGACTTAGAAATTCTTTTTAAAGCTCAAGTCCGATTAATAATATATTTTAATTCCCAATAATTTTAAAAGTCATAATTTTGTCTATTATTTAATATTCCAATAAATCAAAATAATAATAATAATAATAATAATTATTATTATTATTATGATTATCAACTAACAATCATATAATACCAGTATATAATATGTCTATAACTTAAATAAAATAAACCCCGAAATTTCAGCCCAAACAAAAGCCCAACTCTCCACCCGGATTGGCCCAAACCCGAGTCCAGAACCCGGCCCAAACCCACCTTAAAATCGGATCCAAAACACCCAAGGAAACCCAACCCATTTTCTGATTTTGTTAAAACAACCCCAAACTGGTTTAAACCATTTTTATAACAAAAGAAAACCAGACCCTTTGTTTTTTACTGTTCATTCACCCTCAACAACCCCTGTTCGACAATGGAAGGGGAAAAGGAGGAGGAGGAGCAGCTCGCCGGTGACGACTGAGCTCCGATCACTCAAACTGACACCAAGCAGCAGAGGATCGACAAGAAAGGAGAAAGAAAAGGAGTGCTCGCCGAGGGGCTGTTTCACCGGAGAAGGTTCTCGGGGAGCTTCTTTCAGGTGCGATGGGGCTGGTTCTTCGAGTGACAGAGCCTAGGAAGGTCGTTGGGGTGTTAAAGGTGAGCCTTTACATGGTTAGAAGGTGGAAATAAGTGACAAAAGGGCTTACCGTCTCAAACAGCGAAAACAGAGGAAGGTGGGGGCGGCGCGCGGCTCCGGGGGCTGGTTCCTGGGCTCGTCGTCGCCGACGGTTGGGAGCTCCTGGGCGGCTCTGAGGAGATGTGGTGAGGTTGCGGGGTGCTTCTCGCATGAGGAGGAGGAAGAACGAAGAGGTGGTGGGGCTTGGTTGCAAGCGGAAAACAGGGGAAAGGAAAGGGGAGTTGGTGCCGACGGTGGTGCCCCTAGCAGCCCAGGCTCGGCCTTGGACGTCGGTGAAGAGGGTTCCGCGTGCTCGGGATGGACGAAGGAGGAGGAAGGACGAGTTGTGGGTGCTCGGTTTCGCTTCACAGAAAACAGGGGGTGCTCGACCTCGGCTTCGATGGAGACGAACAAAGACGATGATGAGGTGGCTAGGGCTGAGGAGGCAGTGTTGTGGTGGCTGTCGGCAGCCAAGAGGAGGAGGAGATGGTGGTGGCTGATGTTTGGCGAAACGGAGAACACCAGGAGAAGTGATGAAGAGGGGATGAAAAGGGAGGGGAACATGTGGGTTTGTGGGTGTATTTGCAATTGGAACCAGGTAAAAGAATGGGAGATGGGGGCCTGTCTGAAAGCATATTCAAGGATGCTACTGCAACACTGTGGTGTGGGTTGCAGATTTGGCATTTTGCCAAAATTGGTGAAGTAAAGGATGGTGAGGGAGAAAGGAGACAGACAAAATAAAAGGGAAAGGAGTGGTCCCACTTAATTTCAAAATACCCGAAAACAAATCCCGAAACCCGCTCACTCGACCTTATCCCGACTCAATCTGAACTAATAAATACTCCGATAAATATTTTCAAGTCTCGGACTAAAATTTAGCGGAATAAAATCCGCTCTTAAATCAAGTTTCAAATTTATGCCGGAATTCGCTTCGAAAGATTTAGAATCAAATATATTGCTCGAGGATGGAATTTTCAAAATTTTCTCAAATTATTATAATTCAACTCCCAACTAAATCCATATTAAATCGAAATTAATTCTTAATTTATAAAATAATATTTAAAAATCCCGAGTCTTTACATCATCCACCTCTAAAAACAAATCTCATCCCCGAGCCTAAAACCCTTTTCAAAACCGATCAAGCTTTTCTCAAAACACAGAACCAAACAAAATCATGCAAAAGCTCAAGTCGATTCTATCCTACATCAGTCAACCAAGTTTTCAGAACTCAAGAGGTGGAATCATCCACCTCTAAGGGCTAATCTCATATTCTCTTCCTAGGTTCATCTTTCATAATCAATTTCAACTATCAATCTCAAGATATCATCGTGCTCAATGGCAATCATCTCAAATTATCTTAAAATCTGATATATCAAAATAATCAAGCCAAGCTATCAAGCTTCATCACGCTAACAAACATATCAAGTGTGGTATCATACGAGTATCATGCAAGCAAGTCATCACTCATCAAGAGGCTCATTGCCAATCACATCATATCATCCTATATTCTGCACATAATCATCATTCATATAAGCACAAAGGCATAGAGATATACATCAAAGCACACGTATCAAAACAAGGTACTAGGATATGCCCACCACTAGGTCAAGAGATCAAGATAATGTCTACACTAGGCTCCGCGTAAGACGCGAGTAGCTCATCTGAAGTATCTTCACAACTAGCCCGAATACTCTCATCAGGATGCTTCACCAAGGAATGAGCGGCCTCAACATGGAGGTTAGAATAGTCAAGAATGTGGCTAGGATCAGAAACATATCGACAAAGCTGAGACAAGAAGGACATCGTGCACCCCCACTAAGGACGGGGATAAAGCCAAGCGACATGCTACCTCCTCAGACCCTCAAAAGGATCAACAAACCTAGGGCTCGACTTGCATATGATATCAAAACGTCGAAACCCTCGGATGGTGATACTCTCAGCCATACGTGTGCTCACACATCAAAGAGAATCTCGATCCTCGTCAATGTCTCGGAACCCGTGAACATGCTGTTAGAAGTTCGAAGTGAACCATCCATCTCCGTCCATAACTATCCTCTCAGGAACTCCATAGAGCCTCAAAATCCATCGAATGAACTCCTCAGCTAGCCTCGAAACATGCCAAGTTTCTTAAATAGCGATGAAGTGCGCCTCTCACATAATCCTCTGCTTCAAGTCCTGGGACTAGTGGGTTATGGGCCCACCATGCTTCCGCTGCGCAGCTCGAGTACTATCCAGCTGACCATTCTCTTCTCCAAGTCTTCGCTCGTCGAAAGTACACAAGGATACTAGGTTAACGGAGGTAGAGGAGAGGTAAAGACGGACAACTCGGATTCTCTACGGAACCAAACATAGACCGGAACTGATGACGACGAGAATGAAAGACAAGATCCCAACTCGAGAACGACAATAGTGCCCTTATGGAATTCCATGAGGTTATAATTGCGGCAAGCTAAACACATATCAATCAATCATGAAGCAAACTAGTCACATCAATACACACTTGCATGTACCTATCTTGATGAATAATGACAACACACATTGGTAGAAAGGAACATAATCGAGTTCTACACGGACATACATATGAGACAATCTAGACACTTATCATTCCTCAAGTAATAGACAAGCTCGGCATATTAATAATCACGTATGCATGAATTCAACAATAAATCGTTGTGGTACAAGCCAGACAAAATATAGTAACATAGCAGGTATCACATGTATGATTGACTACTCATGTTCAACAAAATCCCATAACCTCATATATACCTATCATCATAATTAATCCAAGTTCAAATCCATATAAACCATAGAATCATAAATCGATTTTAAATTCTTGTCCATCAAATCATATAGCATCATATAAGAATTTAAATCACATATATAAAATAACCCAAATCGGGTTTAAACCAAACCCGAGTCAACGACCACAAAAACGAGAGAACCGGCTCCGGCCAAGAGCCTAGACCTGGTTTTCGTCACGGCGAATTGGCCACTTGCCACGGCGAAATCCAGTTCTTCGTCCCTCACGAGTGATGCCTCTCGCTACGCAGGACAAGCATCATTCTCTTCCTTTGTTCCTAGTCCTTGTTCGTCGCGACGACCATGGTTTCTCCGCGGCGAAACAAGCGACTGTGAGCTCGCTTTTGATCTAAACTCGATCCTTTCTTTCCCAACTAATCTAACCCTTTCCGACACCCTCCCCCGACCTCAAACAACATCTTAGAATAATGATTCCGAATAACACCATGACTAACAGGCAAATAAACATTTAAAATCACATTTTTAAATACCTTAAGATTTAATAATGGACATTCAGATAATAACTAATTACTCATATCGGTTTCACATATAAACAGGTCATATCAATATATAATCCGTTACTAAGATGCTCAAACACGTCATAGCACTATAAGAGGAACACATAAGGGGGCACAATAACTATCACATCATACGACAACATGGTCTACATGATAAGATAAGCATGGCAGGTAATCATACGATGAGCTATAATCGTAAGGCATGTCCTACATGATCCTAATTGGTCACGACGTGGCACAAGTATAACCAATGATTACTACTGAGGTGCAAGTTCGACATCAGATCATATTTCATACGTATGTGCATCTCATCATGTCATAGTATGTAACATGCACCCAACTACTAACTAACACAATTACTAAATAATCACGCAAGATGTAACATGCATGGTGGCACACAATTACTAATTAACACAAGACTCGCAATTATAGGTGCTCATCAAGATAAGCATAGATTGACGATATGTCCTAGGCAAAATTATAACGTGTGAACCTAGGCATGATTTTAACTATAATACGGGGCACGGAGTCGGATAAGGTACAAGCTACCAGAATACAATAAGCATCACAAGAGCATCATAGGGTAAGAACAATAATTTATATGAGACACTCACATAAACACGTCATTAGTCATACTAAGCATGCTACTAGGTTGTTGAGGCATAACATAATAACTAGGTTACCAACATAAAACATGCTTAGATAGTCATAAGATCATATAAAGGGGAACATCATGGTTATCACAACCTATAGCAAGTGTGACTGAACGATGGTACAAAGTGGGCATGGGATTATACATATCATATTTCTAAGGGCTTAGATTTCACATGATACCATAGTGCATGACAAGTCATGGATAGGTGAGAATAAAGTGCATCGAATAACTTCACATAATGGTATGGTGAGTCATAGAGGCTTAAGCAAGGCTACCATTACAACGAGCATCAATGCATATAAGGGGAATACAAACAAGTACAACATGTGAATCATGCGCACGTCATAATGCAGAACAAGATAATGCTCTTAAGGTGTCTTATTACAAGAGAACAATACGCTATATTCATTTATATAACTATATTCATATACATAAAAGTAATCATGCGAGTAACTTACAACTATCGTGGTGGGTGTGTTCATGCAAAGGTCAAGATCTCCACACGTGTAAAGATATTGTCTCAAGAAAGGGTGTAACAAGAGATGTACATATCCTAGACATATCGAGGTCATCCGAGTATAAAGTCAATGATAGCGAGATGATCATCTAAGGTGCCACTAGATACTAAGATGCAGGGGAACAACATGACATTAGGAATGCAATATTCGCGTACATAAATTAGACAATTAGAGCACATATCCTCATGATAAGTTACATGTGAGAAGACATACATCCTATATGATACTAAATGCATACGAAGAATCTAAGTACAAGGTGGTGTGTGAACATGTAGGGTGTCAGCCTATTCATAAAAGAATGTCATGGGGCATGGAAGAACAACATCATAAAACAAGTAAGTAGGCATAATACTAGTCGGAATCTCAAAGGCATAATGAGCATCGAGTTGTAACATCACTCATATTTCAATGACATAAGGCCTAAGGGACGATTGTCAACACTATCGGGGACCTATTTTAAGTAAGAGGAGATCATAAGGCAAGTAGACCACAAATTCACACATGCCACAAGCCATGGGTCCTACAGGATACTAATGTCTCGCTGAAAGGCGTAGATGTGCATCATATGACATATGTACATTAAACAACTTCGCACCAACATATGCAAGAGGTCAACACGACAATAACACAATCATATGGAACAAGGAAGAAACATAGAAGGGGACAACACAAGCTTAAGATAGTGTGGCTTCACATGAACATAAGGGATATATGCACATGGGTATAAATCAATAAATATCTGTACGGGGTAGGTATTTAACACGTTAATGTATCAAGTCACTCAACATAGTAATGTATCAAGTCATGTAAACACAGATAGGGCTACCATTATAACCAAACAGAGATTTCCAAGGGCAATATCGACTTGTCCCCACAGACTCAAAAGCCCATTTCCCGTGGAATGCTTGTGTGACTCATTTCGAGAACATAGAAGGGTACTCAAATTACTCCCGAAAGAAGATGACAAAGTTCGGATAGAAGTTAATGACAAGGAGACATCAGTTGACCACTACAAGAATCGAGGAGGATGACTCCACAAAACAACTCGTCCTATAGACTCAGAACCATTCAAGGTTGATACTCTAGTACACTAACCACCTCAGGGCATGACCTATGGTGTCAAGTACCATACTCCATCATACGCTCAAGTAGTCAACGTTCCCGAACCAATCTCCCGGACATGATTAGATTCCCAATTCCATTTCCCATAAAAGACATCGATACCAAAAAGAAAGACCCGATCAGAATACCAATTGGGACATGGAAGAAGATAGAAGGGGAGGAAATCCGAATGAACAGAATAGGCATCCCTCAACCATCACCAACCTTTAACCGAACATCATCGAAACAGAGACAAAACCAAAGGGAAAGACACCAACAAGTGAATCATGGAGGAGACTGCTAATAAGATAGAAATTCCGACTATACTGAAAGGAAAGAATCTTTCGCTTATCTCGCTCACATAGAGATGCAACATTCAGTTCAAATATACCAATAGATTTCTAGTTCTACCATAATAGCACTCATCACAAAATCAGTCAGGGACAATTATAATGATCTCCTTCGAGGAAGATCGCCCTCGGGTCCAATTGATATAAAGCACATCAAGCTATCTAATGCCGCTCTTCGAGGAGAGACTGGCCGGAGAGGCAAATACCTCACGATCTCTACCTAACTCGCCACTCCAACCACCTCAGTGTAATTCCTTGGAGTCTTCCAACCCATCTGTAAAGAATAAGCTATATTTCGCCTACCTGTTTCCAACTACATCCAATAGGGATGGTCTAACGCCTTTTCTACCCACTCGATCCCCTTTCCAATTTTAATTTCCTAAGTCAAGTTTATTAGGTTGAATCCTTTTATTCTATCCATATTAAATTCTTTTTTTTAAACTTTGTCAAAATCACTTGAAATTCGTGGGCGGTTTTTCAAAACATACACCCGACCCTTGCGTACTCGAATTGCATAACCTCGCTCTTATACCAACTTTGTAACGGCCCGGATATAAATACTCGGGTTACGTTTCGAAGGTTGGATACCTTCGTTCGGATCTTAAAATTCAGCTACGGGTCAGTCCGGTTCTTCACTTTCTCCCAGGAGGATCCCTCGCCATAGAAGCACAGAGCAGCAAAAGGGCGGGTACCTAAGTCTATCCACGAAGTCAGGCCCAGAGACGCATGCGGGCCCTTAAGGCCTCGCTGAGGACATATAATACGCCTATACCTAGAATAAAGGATGTTCTAATGCAGTACAGAATTTAAATCACACTATCATGCCCCTATATATATAATATGCAAAAAAGAACTGTAAAGGCACCCAAAGAATGCCAAGTGGCATATCCCCATATCTCTGTATTTCCCGTACCCACTCCGAGGTAGGGCGCTCGGTCGATGCCGAACCGTACAGAGATACATATATAGATCATACTCATCGACTCGATTGGGGACCGAAATGGTATAAAACACGAATGCCCCCATGACCCTAGCAAAGACTCTAAGACTCACAGATAACGACCGTTCTCTTTTCAAACATATAAAGAATAGGGACGCTCATTCATAGGTGCAATTCCTAAACATGATACTACATGGCATGCTTTTATGCATATGCAACACCTACATACTATATGACACATCAGGCATGAGGTCCGGGTTACTGAGTAAGCTCCCGTAGGAAACTTACTTGGAGGCATGCAGAATCCTAGAAATAATCAGCAATAGCAAGCAATCCAATCATGTCACAAATCACCTAGCATATATCATAAGATGTGCATAAGTCTACGTCTAAATCACACAAGGCGCCCCTAACTATCGCACATAAGTTCACATAACCATAGAATATCGCATCTTAACATTTCATCCTTATCACCTCAACTCATCTCATCATCTTTCTTATTCATTTCCATCAATCAGCTCATATAGTCATATATCGCCTTATTCTCATATCATCTTAATCCTTCCATTTTATCTTAACTGTCATATTTCATCATGTCTCATCTTATATATCATCACATAATATCATATAACATCTCATCATGCTTCATAATTCAATTCAAGATTCTAACAGGTCAAATCATGCTCCAATTCACATATAACCATATCTTATTCACATACTTCGCATCATGCTTATCATATTAAGATATCGCCATAATCATATATCATATTAAAACACAACACTTCATAGCATGCTTCATAATCAACACATAACACATCAATATCACATATGTTAATTTATATATACAAATCAGACAAGTCAATTTCCCAAGATTCCCGAAGCTCTTAAATTTCAAGTTAGATCAATCTTTATTTAAAAAATCTTTTCCAAATCACACTTGACCCAAAAATCCATTTATAAACCATTGCGCTTTAATTAACTTATAATATTATTTTATTAAAATAATTCCGACAAGATAAGGATATTTCCAAAATTCCTCTTTTCATTTATTAAACCAATTCTCTTTTACTAAATCAACTTCTAACATTTAAAACCCTTTGTCCAAATTCTTTCCTTTTTAAAATCCATATATTATAATATTATACTTTTAAACCTCAAAATATAATAGTATTTATATTCCACTTATTCAATATATTCTATATCGAATATATATAAGACTTAGAAATTCTTTTTAAAGCTCAAGTCCGATTAATAATATATTTTAATTCTCAATAATTTTAAAAGTCATAATTTTGTCAATTATTTAATATTCCAATAAATCAAAATAATAATAATAATAATAATAATAATAATAATAATAATTATTATTATTATTATGATTATCAACTAAAAATCATATAATACCACTATATAATATGTTATATAACTTAAATAAAATAAACCCCAAAATTTCAGCCCAATCAAAAGCCCAACTCTCCACCCGGATTGGCCCAAACCCGAGTCTAGAACCCGGCCCAAACCCACCTTAAAATCGGATCCAAAACACCCAAGGAAACCCAACCCATTTTCTGATTTTGTTAAAACAACCCCAAACCGGTTCAAACCATTTTTATAATAAAAGAAAACCGGATCCTTTGTTTTTTTACTGTTCATTCACCCTCAACAACCCTTGTTCGACAATGGAAGGGGAAAAAGAGGAGGAGGAGCAGCTCGTCGGTGACGACTGAGCTCCGATCACTCAAACCGACACCAAGCAGCAGAGGATCGACAAGAAAGGAGAAAGAAAAGGAGTGCTCACCGAGGGGCTGTTTCACCGGAGAAGGTTCTCGAGGAGCTTCGTTCAGGTGCGATGGGGCTGGTTCTTTGAGTGACAGAGCCTAGGAAGGTTGTTGGGGTGTTAAAGGTGAGCCTTTACATGGTTAGAAGGTGGAAATAAGTGACAAAAGGGCTTACCGTCTCAAACAGCGAAAACAGAGGAAGGAGGAAGGTGGGGGCGGCGCGCGGCTCCGGGGGCTGGTTCCTGGGCTCGTCGTCGTCGATGGTTGGGAGCTCCTGGGCGGCTCTGAGGAGATGTGGTGAGGCTGCGGGGTGCTTCTCGCAGGAGGAGGAGGAAGAACGAAGAGGTGGTGGGGCTTGGTTGCAAGCGGAAAACAAGGGAAAGGAAAAGGGAGTTGGTGCCGGCGGTGGTGCCCCTAGCAGCCCAGGCTCGGCCTTGGACGTCGGTGAAGAGGATTCCGCATGCTCGGGACGGACGAAGGAGGAGGAAGGACGAGTTGTGGGTGCTCGGTTTCGCTTCACGGAAAACAGGGGTGCTCGACTTTGGCTTCGATGGAGACGAACAAAGACGATGATGAGGTGGCTGGGGCTGAGGAGGCAGTGCTTTGGTGGCTGTCAGTAGCCAAGAGGAGGAGATGGTGGTGGAGAACACCAGGAGAAGGGATGAAGAGGGGGTGAAAAGGGAGGGGAACATGTGGGTTTGTGGGTGTATTTGCAATTGGAACCAAGTAAAAGAATGGGAGATGGGGGCCTGTCTAAAAGCAGATTCAAGGATGCTACTGCAACACTGTGGTGTGGGTTGTAGATTTGGCATTTTGCCAATATTGGTGAAGTAAAGGATGGTGAGGGAGAAAGGTGACAGACAAAATAAAAGGGAAAGGAGTGGTCCCACTTAATTTCAAAATACCCGAAAACAAATCCTGAAACCTGCTCACTCGACCTTATCCCGACTCAATCTGAACTAATAAATACTCCGATAAATATTTTCAAGTCTCGGACTAAAATTTAGCGGAATAAAATCCGCTCTTAAATCAAGTTTCAAATTTATGCCGGAATTCGCTTCGAAAGATTTAGAATCAAATATATTGCTCGAGGACGGAATTTTCAAAATTTTCTCGAATTATTATAATTCAACTCCCAACTAAATCCATATTAAATCGAAATTAATTCTTAATTGATAAAATAATATTTTAAAATCCCAAGTCTTTACATAATTAATTACCTTGGGTTGCCTCCCAAGAAGCGCTTATGTTCAACGTCGTTGTCTCGACGTGTTTGCTTCCCTAGCTAAGTCCCTCCACCTAGGTCACCTAAACTTATCCTTTTCTTGACAACTGCATGCACCCTAGGGTGATGCATCGTGCTATCCAAACATTTATCTAATTCCTCAATTAGATTTTTCTCTAGATCTTGAGCTAGCCCTGAAGGTTGTCTTGAAATCACACAAGCTTGCACACTACTTTAAAATAATTTCTCATAAGGAAAAACTATAGGATGTTGTAACTCATTAAAGCTTTCAACATCCAACTTAGCTTCTTTCTTTAAGAAACATGAATGCATATTGTTACACAATTTAGACTCAAATAAGCTTGACCCTTTTCTATCTATAATCAATAGTCAGATTGTCTAGAAGCTTCTGGAGAAGGGTAACTCTAAGTAAGGGTAGGCAGAAAGCGTCGCTCAAAAACAAATTGTAACATAGTGTAATAGCCTTCTTTCAATTCCATCGAACCTCTTAACCCTATAGTCTTTCTCGTTTCAGTGACTCTTTCTCTTTAGCTTCAATTACTTTGATTTCTGCTTTCCGAAAAACTGAGAAATTCCTTGATTCGTTCGAGCGATGGAGGGCAGGAGTAATAGGGCAGAGCAAGCCTACACTGGCCAACCTTTCTTAATTAGTTAGTGCTAGCTCTCCCGACTGTATGATACTCAATCTAGGTTGAATAATCACATTAATAGTTGTATTGACAGTTATCTTCATTCTTAAATGCGGATTGAGAATTCTATTTTAAGTGCTAGTGACAATTACGGTGATATTGACATTTTGGATGAAATTCAGACTCCCACTAACACAAAAGGTAAGAATAAGAATCTTGGGGTAACTAAAAATATAGGAATCGAAATATGAAAAAAGTGTGCAATAGGAGAGTCGGTGAAGGGATCAATAGTCTTCCTTCAGTAAAGGCCCATTCAGGTGTCTTCTCCCATCTTTACATATGCGATTGTTCGATCGACATGGCTGCCCGGTTTTAAAATAGGCCATCAACTAGACCAGAATCTGTCTCAATGAGTCTATAAGAAGTGGTCCAATTTTTTTTCATTAGGTCCAGGTAGAGACCAAAGATCTTGAGCGACCGATCCGACAAAACAACTCAAAAGATAAAGAAGTATCATTAATTTCTTTATGCTCGTTCCAAGTTCGAAGAACCATTTGTACATTCTCTACCTTAGGAACTTCTGACAAATATTATGAACCATTGCTGCAATTAATTTGGTTAGCATTTGACATGTCTAAAGGATGAACAATAGAAAGTTCTATAGGATTGAAAATAGAATACTCAATCTTTTTTCCATCAAACTCCATTGTTAAAAAAATCTTCACAGCAATCAATTTTGGTCCTCGCAGTTCTTAAGAATGGATCTCCTAAGACGAATGGTATTTATGGTGCTCCCCGCTCCATATCTAAGACAAAGAAGTCTGCAGGGAATATTAAATCATCTACCATAACCAAAACATCTTCAACAATGCCTCTTGGATTAACTTGCGATCTATTAGCGAGTTGCACTGTTATTCCTGTTTCTTTTAAAGCATTTAGACCTAAAAACTTATAGAGATTGTATGACATAACATTAATTGAAGCCCTTAGATCCAACATAGCTTGTTTAAATCTAGTGTTTCCAATTGTGCGTGGAATTGTAAACATGCCTGGATCTCCACAATTTTCAAGCAATCACTTTTGAAGAATAGCATAGATGTGTTCACTTAAATTTACTTGTTCTTTAGTTTTCATCCACTGCTTTCTCTTAATAGTGCACAATTCCTTAAAAAAAACTTAGCATAGCGAGGTACAAATTTAATTAAATTCAAGAGTGGAATGTTTACCTCACACTTAGCAAAAGTATCGAATAGATCTTTCTCGCTTTCCCACTTTCTGTGTTCTTTCAAAGCCTCTAGAAAGGGTGGTTCAGGCTTATAATCATCAAATGAGCACTCCTTTGATAATTCCCTTGAATTTAATTCAAGAGGAATGGCGGTCTCTGTTGCAATTCAGGGCGGCAGGTGCCAGTTTTCAAAAACAGCGGGCGTCGGTTCCTTTGGTTGAGCCATCGATGGACGCCAGTTTTGGGAAACGACGGGCGCCGGTTGCTCAGACGGGCGTTCTCCTCGCTTTTTGCTTTCTTCGTCCAACTCTGTAGTGGCTTTAGGCTCTTCCTCTATGCTTCTTATTGGAACCTTAACTTCTTTTCCTCCTCTAAGGATCATGGCACTCACATTCTCCTTTGAATTGACTAAAATTTGTGAGAGTAGCTTGCTTGAATGCTTAGCTTTAAGTTATCCTATCTCTTGAGCCATTTGACTCGGCAACTTCTCTTGAACATTCATCTTCTCTAACAATAATCTCAGTCTCCTCCCTGTTTGAATTATCCCGGGGAGGATTCCTTTGGCGATTCTCGTACTGGCCCCTTCCTTGATAAAGCACTGGTTGCTGCTGTTGTTGATTCATTGATGAGCGGTCAATGGTCGTTGATTCTAGGCAAAGATAAATAACCAATACTCAACACTAGTATAGTGAATAAGTACAGGCGTTGATCCCACAAAGAGCATGTATTTAGTACGATTTCCTGTTAAATATTCAGAATAGAGAGAGAGAGAGAGAGAAATAACACAACAAAGTAGTCATTTGAGGTTTGTGGATGAAAGTACGAAAGTAAAGTAACAAAGCAAGTGATTGATGTAAATACAGACATACAATTGTAAGCAAGGTAAAGCAATAGTAATGATTATTGAATGAATATGATGAGATTGATACCATCTACTTATCTCGACAAGGTTGGTTATTCAGGATCTTCTTATTATTACTCTAGGGATCGATTTGTGCACATAGTTGAATAGCTTCCTGATTCAATCACTACCAACTCCCTATCTTGCATGGGGTTCGAGAAGCATTAAGTCCTAAGTCTCCTTAGCAATTCAATAATATAACTTATGGTTTATAACAAGTTGTCACTTGGTTGTAACTCAACCCTTTCCTTTTACCTTTAAGCAAGATTACTAAAGTGTCGGTTTCCTTCCACAAACTAGTTTCCCAACCTGTTATCACTAGATGTGTTGGCTACTATAGAGGTTCGACCCATAGGAGTTGAGGCAGTCGAAACCCTTAGTTATATGCAACTCAATCAAGGCGATCAATCAAGACAAACGCATGCAACATGATAATAACAATATAAGCACAAAGGAAATGAGATAATAAGATAGAAAGAATCTGAATTGATAACCAAACCAATGTCTTGACAAGAAGATGAGTGGAAGATTAGCCTAGCATGGCTATCTTCATGCAAAAGATAAAAGAAAATAGAACTTCGGGGTTCCACTCCACAAGGGAGGTGGATCCCTCTCAAAGAGAGAAGAGAAAATGAATATGTGAATTGTGTGTTGAATGACTGAGAAGAGAGCCCTATTTATAGTGTTAAAGCCCTAGGAGTCGGTCATTCTTAGTGTAGAAGCAAAGCCCGATGGGTCAGCAGAATCCTCATAAGATTAGCTGAGATTCGGTGATCAACGGGCGCCGCTAGCCATCAGCGCGTGCCAATCCAGCTGTATCCTGCGGAGACCTAATTTGTGTGCCGAGGTCGGCGGGCTGCCGATCATATGTTTTCCAGCTTTTCAGCTCTATCTTGTAACGCACTTTCCAGGGTCTTCGTTCGACTGATTGACGCATATGAATATGCATTGGAAAAATCTTTTTGAGTAATACAACTCTCATGAAGATGTCATAACTTGATTCGAAGTGATTGGAATCCAAAAGCTGAGGTTTCTCCCCTTCCTTCATTTCAGCTCGTTCCTTAGCCTTCCGACTTGTCTTCTAACGCTTCCTTGTCTTTCCTTGCTCTATGAGACTTCTTCCTTAGCTCTTCCAAGCTCCATTTGATCCATGATTCCTTCACCATTCGAAGGGTGATCTATTTCCTGCAATTAAACACTGAAAACGCGTAGATTCTAACTTTTTCCACTTAATAGACAACAAATGCACTTTATGCTATAACCATGTTTAAATGCAACCTAAATGACTTAAGAATGAATCTAAATGCCTACATAAATCATGCCTTATCAAATCCCCACACCTACCTTTTGCTTGTCCTCAAGCAATGGAAACCAAATATTATTCATATCCCACAAATAAGATTTTCATGCTAAAATTCCATCAAAAGCAACATCACGAAGTAGGAGCCATGGATAAGAGAACAAACATTCTAGCAAGTATATGAGTGATCAAGTAACCCGCATGCTTATCCATCCAACCTCACAGGGTAAAGGTGTTTTTCTTGCTCTCATGTGTTTAGGCTTTTAAAAACAATTCTCAACTCATTTATTACACAAAAAGCTACATAAGCATTGACATTTATATCACAAATTCTCCACCAGATACGTCAAAGCATATAAGAGACATCAAGAGGTCTTTCGCTCAATGGAAGTCTTCAAAGAAGACTTTATTCGGCGGGGTTGTAATGGGACATGGTATGAAAGTAAGGGAAAGGAGTTATATTTGGTCATGTGGTACTTTCAATTCCGAGAACTAAGATTTCAACATTCACCAAAAACAACTCAAAAGTACATCAAGCTTCCATAATGAATAAAGCACAACTCTCTTAACCATGTAATTCATCCAACTCTCACATATAGAAATGAACTTTACTGGCAAGAAAGGTTACCTTATTTTGGGTATGCTCTTTGCTACATATGCATAACTTTTTTTTTTCTTTTTTTTTTCTTTTCCTTTCTTTTTCTGATTTTTCTTTTTCGTTTCTCTTCTTTTTTTTTCTTTTTCTTTTGCTATTTTTCTTTTCTTTAGAGCCACCTATGAAATACAATGTGAAGAAATAAAGTATATATCATTACAACTCTTTTGAAACACTTTGACAATATGCATAAGTCACTAGCTTTTTCCTTTCTCCAAATCATAAATCCATCACCAATTCTAATCCTAATTCCCGGAGGTTAGGCTCATTATCGGCTAGGGATATTATATTTTTATGGAGCTTCAAAGAAAAGGCTAAGGCTCAAAATTGCCTTCAAGCAGAGGTATAATATAGGGTGGATGTGGATAAATATGGCTAAAAGGTGCCTCTATCATATGAACGTTATAAGAAATGAACATATGTATAATTGGCCTCAAAAATAGATAATCATGTCAATACTAAGAGGTAATTGCATAAGATGAGTAAATTACACAATAAAAGCAGAGGGAATATAAGAATACCCCTATAAGTCTAAAAAATCTCACTAGGACAATTATTTGTTGGATTTCAGTTATGCTTAGGAACTTAAGATCATACATGCTCAATTACATTCTCTAATCATGCTCCAATCGAAAACCATTTTAAATATGCGACAAAATTAAGCAATTCAATCAAATCATGGGATATATGTGTTAAAGCTCGTAAAAATGATTTAGAGGACAAACTTAAGGTAAGATGAGTATCTATAATAACACATAAATGCAATGCATGATATTTTTGGATTTTTTACATTTTCTTATTTTTAGGATTTTTTGACATTTTTTTCAATTTTTTCTTTGATTTTCTAATGCATAATAAAATGCTGAAAATAAAAATGAAATGCATGCAGAAATTTAAAATATGCTCTAACTAAATTCACTGAATCCCTCCCCCACACTTAAAATCTTTCATTGCCCTCAATGAAACATTATAAACAACAAAATTAAACAAGAAGACATAGGTGTGAGAAAAAAGAAACTTACTCGATTGCTCTTATAGTGATGGTAATAAAAATGACCGAGTGTAATTATTTAAAGTGCGTCTTGCCAATAGACAAATTATGTGTTGCTAATAGACTTTATGGATCCCAAAGCACGGAATCGTACTTTTTTCTACCAAATTCTTCTGAACCAACCCCCCCTATTTGATTTTCCCACTTCGCTCCCAAGTCCCAACTAGTTCCTTTGAGCTCCACTTTTCTTCTGAACTGTTTATCTTCTTCCTTCTAACTTTACTCTTTTCCTTCCTTCTTTCCTTAAATCTCCTCTTATTTTTCTGGATTGATCTTTTTTTCTTCTTCTTCTTTTTTTTGGTTTTTTTAGAAGTAAAACTTAAATCGCTATGTTTTTTGGTTGTGAATCCACTTACTTTTCCTGGATTTTGGTTTTTGGATTGTGGGGGGCGGCATTGTATCCAGTGGCGGATCCAGAAATTTTTATAAGGCGGGGCTGAAAATTTTTTCCGAGAAATGACGGTTTGAAATGTTCGAGTCTAAGGTTGTACCTATATACACCGTTGACACATTCAGTCCTGCTTATTTGTTGAATGACACTAAAAACGCCACTATACCGATTTGCGGCTCCAGGAACCTACATCACCAATTGTAATGTAACTAGACCCGGGCAAACGTGGGCACGGGCCGGGCTTAGGGCGGGTTTTATCCCAAATATTATGCCGGTGTTACGGGCGCACGCGGGCCGGGTTAAACTCGCTTCGCGGGTTGAATGTATTGTCCAAGTCCGTCCGGTATTGCGGACACGAGTTACTCGCATGTACCTGTAAAATCTAAATTGTCTATGTACTTCGACAACAACAAAAATGTCGTATGCTATCAACTTCAATCCAAAAAAAATATTTGCTTGCGTAATGAACAAGTTGCTTGATGTTGTCTACTTAGAACAAAAAAAAAAGGCAGGGGTTAGTGTTTTTTTTTTAAAACAAATGCAATACAAGGAAAAAAAAGGGGGGTTAGTGTTTGTTTTTAAAAAAATAGATGCAACAAAAGGAGAAAAAAAAAAAGACAAGGGGTTAGTGTTTTTTAAAAAAACAAATGCAATACAAGGAAAAAAAGGGGTTAGTGTTTGTATTTAAAAAAACAGATGGAACAATAGGAGAAAAGGGGGAGGCGGCTGAGATTCGAACCAGGGATGCCCCACTCCCTTATAAAACTCAACTCATGTCCTATTTGCTGAGCTAACATGTCTTTATAGTTTTTTTCTACTTCACTTTTATATATTACTAAATTAACATATATATAAAAATATACATATACCCTTATTTTGGTCAGCGGGGGGCTTTAGCCACCCCGAGCCCCGCCACTGATTGTATCATTTTAGGGTATTTGGTTACCGGTGTCATCTCATCTTGAAAGAATACTGATTCTGTGCGAATTCCCATGTTGGCAATGTTAAGCCATATTTATCAAATAATATTATAAATACGTTTTTTATTCTTTATTGTCCACCACATCATTTTAGTATTTTATTCTTACTTTTTTTTTCATTTCATTAATAACATCCTTAGCATTCTAAAATCCATCTTTCGTATATTTGAATTTATAAATATACCCCTCTCTATAAATTTATTTTCATTTTACAATTACAGTATTATATTAATTTTTAATTAATAAAATATTGCTATCATAATTTTAGATCAAACTTCTCCATTTTGAGGTTGTCGATATTTTCCAATGCTTTGGGGAAAAAGATCAAGTTGTTGATTGTAGTGTTAAACACAACTGTAATCCTTCCTTTTCAGTGGCTGCCACAGGAATCGCTAGAGGGGGGGGGGGCGAAATTGTTTGTCGGGAAATTTTTTTTCCTCGGTATATATAATAAAGAAATTTTTTAAAATATATTGAAAGAAAACCATAAATTGTGGTATAAATATGATATTTTATTATAAAAATTCATACAATAATTTAATAATTTATATATGTGTGTGTAGCATGATTAAGATTTTTTTTAAATATCGAAAGAAAATTATAATTTTTTTTAAAGAATTTGTCATTGGTAAATGAAAAAAAATGATAGGATTGAAAACTATGACAAAAAACTCATAAACTGTGGTTTAACTATGACATTGATAGTAAAAAAATTTCATATGAATAAAAATTAGAAGAATTTTTTAAAATATATGTGTAACATAATGAATAATTGTAACGGCCCGGGATTATGATTCCCGAGTCACGTTTCGAGGGATATCATAATCCCGGGCCGTTACAAAGGTGGTATCAGAGCTGAGGTTTTGCAATCCGAGTACATTAGGTTGAAGATGATTTTGAAAATCGCCCAATGTTTTCAAATGGTTTTGAAAAATGTTTTTAAAAAAAGGGCAAAATGAATTTAATTGGAATTAAACCTAAAATGAATAAAGGGGAAACGATCTCGTGGGTAGAGACCAAAGTGATAGACCTCCCTTATGGATGTAGAACTCAGGGAACGGTAGGCAAAATACTAGCTTTTACTTACAGATGGGCCTAGAAGACTCCAAGGAACACCACGGAGGTTGGAGTGTTGAGTTAGGAGGTCGTGAGGTTTTTGCCCCTCCGGTCAGCCGTCCCTCGAAGGACGGCATAGATCGTCTATGTGGATGTATGTCTTATATCCTCCTCGAAGAGGATTATACTAATCTTGTTGATTGCTTCCGTGCTGAGTGCTATTGTGCTTAGGATAGCGATCGAAAGGGAGGTCTATCACTTTGGTGGTAGGATACGAAATAAGACTCGAAACGGGGAGAGCGGATGCTTCTCGACCCTTGCTAACATGCCTAGATGTTTTGGTGGGGCGGATGACAGAGTCAGAACCATCAGGGGGTTTGAATTATGAAAGGGCTATTTCGACAAGACAGGAATTCCGATTACATAAGAACAAGGTTTTCTCCCGGTATCCCATTTGCACAGTTATTCAACACATGATTCAATTCAAGGCATAATGGGGTGAGGATTTAAATCATTTCGAGATAGAAGTGAGTTGTCTTATGGAGTCATCCCTTTCGATACTCGTAATGGCCAACCATGTCTTCTTGCCACAACAGTCTAAACACGAGTTCTACCCTCACCTCTCGGAAACGGCGTGAATGTCCTTGTGTCCAGCGAGTCATACAAGCGTCCCACGGGGAAACGGGGTGGTGAGTCGGTGATTGTCCTTAGAGAATGCTATCAAGTTATAATGATAGCCTCCTTGTGATTTCATGAAATTGTATATTAGTATAATTAAGCATGAGTTGCCTCGTACCTTGCATGTTTGCACTTATGAGTGGATGTATGTGTCGTATGTATTGAATTCCCATGATTACTGTCTCCCTATGAACTAGGTCCATGATAGTATGGTCAACTCTCGTTGTATGTTTAAAACGTGAATTGGATGACTTAGCATGCCAGATGAACCTGATTGGACCTCATGACTGTGTACATGTTTAATAAGTATTGCTAGTATCATGTAGGATATATATACCTCCCAGTTATAGGCCCTCATATGATTGTGTGACGTCCTAGTCTTACTATGCGAATATGGATGTATGTGATGAGATAGTTGCTATACAACCCTGCATGAACTGACCATACCCTTAGCATGATTTTTAAGGTACATCTTAGCATGCTTGCCTCAATCCCGCAATATTATGACTTGCTTATGTGTGTATCTAAATTGAGTGATAAGTCATGCATATGATATCATGTGATGTTTGATAGGTCTTGCATAACTTATGCCATATATGTCCCATGTCAGTCTGTGCATACATGTTCTTAGTCCGTCAAGCATGATTGGTGAATGAAATGATAGGTTGCTAGCTTGTTCTGTGCACATATAAAGATGATTATATGAACATATTATCAATGCATAAATCGATATTCCTTGAGATAGGTGGATACTAGTGTAAAATAATGTGATAATATCTATTGATTTTTATGTGTTTGCGTGCCACAATTATAAGGGCATCGTTGTAACTCTCGGGTTGAGATCTTCTCCTTGGTCTCGTTGTCCCTAGTCCTGGTCCATGTCTGAACCCTTAAGGAAGTTATGTTGTCTGCCCTTGTCTCTCCCCTATCTCCGTAACTTCTAACCCTTGCGATCCTTCGATGAGCGCCGATATGCAAGAAAGGACCGATGACCAAGTGGCACCGGAGCGGCGCAACGGAAGTGTGATGGGTCCATGACCCCTAGGCCCCAGGAACAACATCACCGATGGCAAAAAGGACGAATATGCTTCAAAGATGACAATCGTTAACAGGTTCCTCCCAGCAGACATGAGGAAGAGCATTCTTAATTCAAATCGTGGATTCTTCTATACTAATCGGAATTGATGTGTGATAGGCCTAGAACTGACATAATTGAATGTGTGATGATGGATGTGCTGAACTGGTAGCAATGATCGCCTGACTAACTTGTTTCTATTATGATGTGCCTTGGTGCTGTATACCGACTTGCTGGTGAGTAGGTTACGGGTTATATGCATAGTGGTGCTTCTTCTTGGGCATGAGTTGAGAGATTCTTTGGTAAGCTAGGTCGGAAAGTGGCAGGTGGATTAAGGTCTTCGGATTGGGTCATTGGTCATGTGAGATGGGGTGCAGGAAGTATGCGTTAGCTTGGGTAGAGCCGAGTGAGTTGGGATGTGTCGAAGATAGTGGTTCGTGAGTATAGATGAGCTTCCAGGTAGAACTTAGGTGAGCAGTGAGGCTAGTATGGCGAGATTTTGAGGGAGATGTCCTAGTGAGAAGTGGTAGTCTAGGCAGGTAGTGTGTGCGGGTAGTATAAGAGAGTGGTTGGCTGAGGTCTGGACTAGTTTCATTAGGGTGATCTTGAGATTGGGTGTGGGTAGAGGTAGTTAGGATAGTTCTAGAGGTGGATGGGCGAGTTAGGAGTTGATCGGGGGATTCTTGAGGGGAGGTGTTGTGAGACAGATTGGTGTGCTAAGGAAGGTGTCTAGATAGTCTATGAGCGGATTGTAGGCAGTGTCGAGGATTGTAGAATTTGGGACTAGGCGATGTGTGCTGTGAGTGGGAGCGATTTTGGTAAAGGATGAAGTTGAGGAAGTGCTAAGGAAGAGTAGTGTAAGATTGCATGGGAAATCATCGGTTTTGGATGTTAGGTTATTCATATCAGGTTGTACGTGTGATGAGTATTGGGGTTGTCTAGGTAGGATTGGTAATGCTTGGAGAATTCATGAGGAAAGAATTTCTAGATGCAATGTTGGAGGAATTTTAGTATCAGGAAAGAGTCGAGATTGATGTGGGGAGATTATTGTGGCTATTGAGGTATTTGAAGTATAAGATGAATCTTCGAGGAAAGACGGGTAACTAGGCAAGGATGTCGTTGAGATTTTAGTGAGACTGTGGGCTTGAGATTTAGATAGGGGGATTCTGAGCATTGATTTGGGAAATAGGCAAGGCAGAAGGCATTGAGAACGCTAGAGGATGAAGGTTTTGGAAGATTGGCAAAGTTGCGGCACTGGGGAGATTCGGATGAGGAAGTCATAGGAGTTCAGTGGGAATTCTATCGGTTGGAATATCGCGGGAGAATTGGTCAAGTTGCGATGTTATTGGTAATTCGAGCTAGGGTGACATAAGGTTTCGTTGGGGATAATGGTCGTGGTTAAGGGGTGGTAACTTGAGGTAAATTCGGATAATGTTGGGAAGAGTATCTAAGGTAGGTCAGCTTGAGGAGTCATGAGTGGTTCAGGTTTCGTGAGTTCTAGAATGGGATGAGTAGGTAAAATCGGTGGTTGGTCTTTGAGGAGAGGCGCTGGTGATGAGGGTATTAGTAATTCCTGGTTGGGGGTAGCACGAGATGGATTTCTGCGTTAGAGATGGTCAAGAGTGACAGGTGTGAGATGATCAGTATGAGTTGGGTTCTTAGAGGTGGCCGGTTAGTGAGAGTGGTTAGTGGTGCGGGGAGTATGATCAGGTTAGTAAGGTGATTCGAGATGTCTCATTGGGGGATGATGATCGAGCGGAGTCTTGAGAGCCTAGGAAGAGTAAGCAAGATTGTTAAGAAGCATCTAGATCAATCGTGAGAGCGGTTTAGTTGAGGACTCGAGATTTCTCTTAGAGGGTAAAGATGGGGCTGGTAGGGGACCCCTAGGGCAAGGGCGTTCTCTATATGGAGTCTTGGTAGTAGATCGAGTTGTTCAGCTTGTCGGAATGGGGGAATTTTGTGATTTGGGAACTCCGAGAGATAGTTTTAAATGGTCGAATGGAAAGTGAACTTGAGATCGGGATGTCGAAGTATTTGACCCTTAGATGGTTTGATGGCATAGGAGTTGGAATACCTAGTAGTTGGTTTGGGTAATTGGCCTTGATTGTGGGTAGTTATGAGGCTAGAAGGGTTGTATGTGAGCGGGATGCAATGGTGTATGGATTGAGTTGGTAGACCTTGGTGAAGTTGATCTTAACGCAAGAGCTGATGGGTAGTGGTCATGTCTTGTCATGATTGGTAGTTATAGGCAGGTTCTTTTGAGGATGTGATCTAGCGTATGCTTTACTTGGGGCCGAATGTGGGGCGAATTCTATGCTATAGACAATGTTGATTCTATGATGTATTGTCATTGACAATAGTGAACTGTTAGTACTAACATAGCTGAACTCGATGGAATGCTAGTGTATGGAAGTACTTGTTTGCCTCTAATGCGATGACGCTTGGCAGTAGCATGAGTATGATGTGCTTATCTGATTAATATGATGTGCTTATCTCATTGATATGACGTGCTTATCTGATTGATATGGTGTGTAACTTCTGTGAGATGATGTGATAAATCCTACCATGAACGATACGATGCTAGGTGTGTTATGTTATGTTATGTGACTGTCTGTGACATGAGTATGACCTGGTTGTGAATGTATGATACAGTTGCTATGTTGAACAATTGCTATGATATATGATGCCTTGAATTGAAATTTCTAGGATGATAGAACCGAATTGATGAGATTTGATTCTGACTTAGAACTTAGGAAGGAAATATGGGACTAGCCCTTAGAGGTGGATGATTCCACCTCCTGAGATTTGAAAATTGCTTGACTAACGTCGGGTTAGGGAATTTTGAACAGTGTTTTAAAGAGGACGTTGTGATGTTTTGAGTTATGATATGACCGAGGAGTCGGAGTAAGGATGTGGTAGGGGCCCATATTACATTCTTGCTACGGTCTTTTGGGGATATTATAATCACGGCAACGGTATTGTGAGGATCTCATAGGGGCACTTATGAGATGCTTACGGGATCAATTGCAAGATCCTTGGACTCACCAATTTCAAACTTCATCCCCAGTTTTAAAATGATTTTAGTCTCGGGGACGAGACTTGTTTTTAAAGGTGGATGATGTAAAGGCTCGGATTTTCAAAATCCTAATTTTCTGGAAAAAGAGAATTAAAAATGAATTTAAATCGAATTAAAAGCTCGTTTAACGAATTCTGACCCGAATTTAAATTTTGATGAATGATTCCGTCCTTTTACCTCACGAATTTAAAATAATTATCGGATGGCGGTATCCTCTTCGATTTTAAAAATTTAATTGATCGAGAAAGTGAGAATCGGGGAAACTAACATTCCAGAACTAATTTCGGGATTCGAAATTCACGTATTCCGGATTTATTTTCAGGTATTTAATTTGACTTCTCTCCCCTATTTAATACCTTTCCCATCCGAGCCACCCTACGGCTGCACCCTGCCGCACCTACCTTCCCCTATCTCCTAGCTGCAATCAAAGCCCCTACCTCTGCAAACCATCCCCGCCCGCATACCTCCTTTTAAACTCATCACCATCACCCCGCTCGACTGCATCCATCCCTCCATCTTCCCACTTTCTCCTTCTCCTCACTCCTTCTGCTCGTCTTGTATTTCAGTCGCCACAAGAGCCACCACCAGCCCCCGAAGCAACCCCGAGCCCCTAGCGCCACCACCAAGGTCGCCGCCTAATTCGTTCTCGAACCAAACTTCCGGTAAGCCGTTCTCACTCGTTTTCGATCGGAATCGCCCTCGGACTTCACTGTCACGCTCACCCATGCTCGATGCAGGTCTGACGAGCCATCGCAAGCCTCCAACGACGCCCGAGACTCCGATCGAGAGCTCCGAAGTCGCGAAATCCATCGGTGAGTCCCGCCTTTTCCTTCCTCTGTTTCGATTCGTTTCTGACTTGGGTCTGGCTGTGGGCGAGTGTCGAGTGTGCGTGAGCTGAGTGCGGGGCGTCGGGTGAGCTCATGAACTCCGGCGAGAGCTCCGGCGAGCTCGATTTGGCGTTGAGCGAGTGCGAGCAGCAAGAGACGGACGCGGGCGAGCTGAGTAGAGGCGAGAGAGCAGCAGCGAGCGAGTTGTGCAGGCGAGGGCGCAAGCCAGCGGGCTCGGGGATGAGCCTCCAGTGAGCGCGAGCAGCGAGTAGCGAGCGGGCGAGTCGGTGGCGCAGATTGAACCAGCGGGGGCGGGACGTCCTTCTTGAATTCGGAAGAAGAAGAGCCGACGTGGCTCATGTGACCCCCTTGACTAATTTGTATATATATATAATATGTGTTATTTTGTGTTAACCGGTTTGGGGATTTAGGAAATGGAATCGGTTCGATTCGAGTTTATCCGTTTATTTATTTAATTATTTAAGGGTATATAAACTATTAGAAAATATTATTTGATGGTTTAAAATATAAAATATTATTTCGGGAGGTTTATAAAGGATTGGTTTATTAAATAAAAAAAATGGGTTGGAATTATTTTATAAAAGTTTTAGAGATGTCTTTGTAAAAGTGTTTAATAAATGGTGTTTAAAAATATAACATAAAATCATTTGGGATTTAAATAAATTATTAGATTTTTCAAATTTAATGTGGCGTCTTGGAAAAAGAATTTCAAACTCGAAAAATGATTTAGTAAATAATTAAAAAAGTAATTTTGGCGAGTAGTTTTCAAGAGTCGGAATTCTGAACTATTTGACAAGGATTTTGAAATGGTTTTGGGACTAACTTGGGAACCCAACTTGTTCGATGACTAACTAGCATGATGATATGATCTTTTGACTAACGATATGATATGTGTGACTAATAGCATGACGTATGATGATTTATTTTAAGAGATTGAATATTGGTTGCTTATGATGATGATGATGATGATATATATGGGAAGTATGAGTATGAAATAATAATATGCGAATTTGGCTAAGTATGATATATATATATATATATATATATATATATATATATATATATATATATATGGAGGTTATTTTTTAAGTGATGAGTTGACAAGTTATGATGAATGGTATGAGATAAGAGATGGTTGATCGTGATGAATTGAAAGTATGATTGATGAAAGTTTGCTTATCTATCTGCTAATTTGAGTGAGTAATATATGTGTTCAGAAAAGCTATAGAAGTATACTTAGCATATTCTCGTTATGCAATTAGGTGATATTCTGTGATCGTGACTACTGTATGCTGGATTCTTCTTTTGCTGATCTTCTAGCCAGGTAAGTACCTCCGGGGCTTACTCAGTAACCAATACCTCCTGCCTAATGTGTCATATAGTATGTAGGTGTTGCATATGCATAAAAGCATGTCATGTAGTACCATGCTTAGGAATTGCACTTACGAATGAGCATTCTTATTCTGTATGCGTTTGAATGCAGAACGGCCATTATCTGTGAGTCCTAGAGTCGTTGTTAGGGTCATAGGACAGCCCAGCTTCATCGGGCGTTGTCCTCCTTGAGTCATTTATATATATATCATGAGATATGAGATGAGCTGAGATACGATATGATGATGAGATGTGATATGCTATAGCATCGAACTGGCCAGTCTCCACCCTATCTGGAAGGGGGGTTGGTAGAAGAGGAATATACCACTTGGTATTCTTTGTTAAGGTCTTACTTCATATTCTGCATATATGAATTAGGAGTATGATAGAGTGGTTAATATTTCAGTATTGCATGAAGGCATCCTTTATTCTAGGTATAGGCGTATTATATGCCCTCGGCGCGGTCAGAGGACCCGCATGCGAGCACTTGGCCTGACTTTGTGGTATAGTTTCAGGTACCCGTTCCACTGCTTGATTTCGTGTTGTTATGACGGGGTCCATTCATACGGCGGAGAGTGAGTGTTTGAACCATGACTTCACCAAATTTATACTTTTGGGATTTCTTCCTACTTATACTTTGTTTTGACCCGGCTCTGCCGCGACACTGGTTGTATCGTTTTCAGAACTTATGTCCTTTGCATGATAAAGGTTTTGCGCGTTGTAGACTTAGGACAGGTACAAGGGTTTATCCCGGGGTCTCCAGCTGACCTTCCGGATTTGGGTGCGAAATCCCGCTTTAAACTACAAATCCTTGATTTCAAACCTTCAACCTGTACTCGGGGCGCAAGATCTAACGAGGGGTTTTATCCCTCGAAACGTAACTCGGGAATCATAATCCCGGGCCGTTACAATAATCTTATGAAAATATTAAAAGGAAAATATAAAATTTGGTTTAAATATGACATTTATAATAGGGAAAATTTGGTTGGAATAAAAAATAGGAAAAAGTTAAGGAATGAAATTTGAACCATGACCTCTTGCATCATTTTCCTTCCTTCCCTCTTTTTCACCAACTAAGCTAGACAACTTTAGTGTTCTCTTTCACATTTATTTTACCTTATTTTTATTTTTATTTTTTTTAAATATACTACGAAGTTCCAACGCAGGAGGGGGGCGGCCGCCTCCCCCCCCCCCCCGCCCCCCTTGCGGCCGCCCCTGTTCCTTTTTATGTAACTCTGTCCTCGGGGATTTGCTAGTAATCACCTGCCGAGTTGGATGTAGGATATACTATAGTGATCTTTCCTTTGTGTAACCCTTTCCTTCTGAATTTGCTTGTAATTATCCATAAGAATGATCTTGTTGGTAATTTGTTAGTAGGATATTCCATTCCAATATCTATCTATTGAAGTGTTTTAGGGTGACCGAATGCCACCAAATTTCAACATGACAACTAAAGAAGATACCCCAATAGTATAGGTTGGCTCCTTGAATTCCTGCAACCCTAATAGTAGGTAGAGGTGGCAATTGGGCGAGTCGGGTTGGGGTCTGGTCGACTTATTTTGTTTTGGGTCATATCGGACTCAGGTTGATATCGAGTGTGATGACAATCGGGTCTAGTCAGGTTCGAGTTGAGTTTATTCGGATATTATTTTATTGGATACAATCGAGTTGCCGGAGTCTATTCAATTCAATCGGGTTTCAGTCTAAATGGATTCGGGTTTCAGTCTAAATGGATTCGGGTGAATCAAGTTTCAGTCACAACGGGTTCAATCGAAACAGATTCAGTCAAATCAAACCCCATATGAATCACATTGGATAAATCAAGTCAAATTTCAGTCCATTCAAACTTCGATTTTGTTGAAGTTTCAATTTGATTTTATTGTCATATTTATTTAATTTTTTTTACCTATAAGATATTTATCTTTTTATATAGATTAAGATAATCTTATCAATTCTTAATCAATACTACATTCGTTAAAAAAATGTAAATCTTCTCACTTTTAAGAACATTTTTTTAAAAAGTCAAAATTATATAAAATATTAATTTTTTATATTAATTTGATACTTATTACTCATAACTATGAAAATATAAAAAAAACAAGAAATTGATATTTATATAGTTTTAGCGTCTTTAAAAAATGCTAGAAAGTCAACTCACTTTTTTTAATACAGGGAGTACAAAATTATATTTAATTATAATATATGCATGATAATCTTAACATCCATTATTAAGTAATCCATTATTAAGTAATTCATTATTAAGTAATCAAATACTTAGTGTGTTTTGAGTATTTTATGGGAAATGCTGAGATTTATTTTGGTTTCGGATATAATCGAGTTTGAGTTATTTTGGGTGTCGGGTATAATTAAGTTTGAGTAATTTCAGGTTTCGGATACGTCCGAGTCGGACAATTTCAAGTCAGTCCATTCAAATATAATTGGATCCGGGTTGTTATTGGATTCGAATAGCTTTTGAGTTTAGACTTAAATCGGATCGGATAAGTCTATCTTGTATCCAAACTTTTTTTTTCAATTATTCAGGTATCGATTGGGTTTGGGTCAGATTAGTTGGATCGAATTCTCAGGTCGGATATTGCCCGCTCTAATAATAGGTATAGGAAGACGCTTACATCCCACATTTCCAATCCCATCCCATGGCAAGAATCAAGAAACCCGCGCGCACTGCCTAGAGCCCCAGCACGAGTAGCCATCTAGGATGTTTGGAGAGGCTCATTTATTTTAACTTCTTAGTAAATCTTCTTCCAACGCAAGTAGCAACGCACAAGTGGTCCAAAGTTCATATGGAGCCATGCGGCACCTACACAATACCCCAGCGTCTCGCTCGATGAGCTCGGATAGAAAACACGGTCCACTCTCCCCCAAAACCAAGCTCTGCAGAAGCCGCATTTACCAGCCCTGTGGCCCCTGCCAGCACTGGCAAGTGTATCCAGGAGAACTACTCACCTACATGCTGTCTCGAAACCTTTAATTATTTATATAGACCAACCCAAAACATTGCGACAAAACTCAGACAGCCTATAATTTCTTGAGTTCAATAGCACTAGCCTTGTAAATCAAATATTGCCATGCCAAGGAGTCCAATTTGTTTGCTTGTATCATGTACACGAATGTGACAATAAAGGTATTAGCACAGGCAACGAAAACTGTGAACCTGTTTAGCCTGTGCATCAAGGAGAGGATAATATGGATCAAGTAAGCCCATTTGGCTTTGCACGGCTCTTTTCCGATCTCTTCTGAGTGTCTGCATCATAATGTGCAAATGCAGCATCCAAGGCCTGAAGCAAAATTCCTGTAAACATCAGGCTACTTGAAAATAACAAGCCTCAGGACTTGATGTACTCAAAAGTTTTGTACAACATTGCTCATGTTGGACTTCAGAATATTCACATATCTGAGGAAAGTATTGATCACAAAATGGAAGCTAGAAAGTTAGGTGCTAACCTGGAGCATTGGTTGAACGAGCAGGGAAACATTATGCCTGAAATCTGGCTGTGCACATTCTTTTATCTCCTGCATGCAGACAGAGAAGTTCATAAATATGACAAGTGATATGCAATATCAATCAGCATATTGAAGCCAAAGACCAATACAACAAGCCACTTTGTTCTTCCAATGTCAATTTTTTTTTCTGTATGCTTTTGGGTTCGTTTGGATGGCCAGCTATTATGATTTATAACGCACAATATTGCATCCACAGATATCCAAAGTCTTGAAACTGAATAAGAGTATGAATTTGCATAGTGCAGAACGTAAAGCTGTGCTATGAGATGTTTCTAATAGGAACCACACAGTTCTAACCATTGTATTTTTCCAATACAGTTCAGTTTAGTGCTATCCTGTTATGTCATTCTTTTCCTCCAATATTTTCCAGGTTAGTTATATCCTGTTATGTTGTCCTTTTCTCCAATATTTTATCCTGTTATGTCATCCTTTTCTATTTTAAAACTACATTTTTCCTCCTTACATCTTTTAGAGAAGAAAGAACAGATCAACTGCGGAGCAATCAATAGCATAGACTGATCATTTTTACCTGCAATTTTGGGTATATATTTGCCATGGCATCTTTCAACCGCCCGACCTGAAAGATTAATCATCACGTAAGGCCCTCAAGTAATTTCCTTGGCTCTCAATAAACCATAGGTCCACAACAAATCAGAAGATGCAGAGTTGTTGAGCCAAAAATATCTATGGGATTGAACATCCCTAAACAGGGATCCTCATTGATGAAATAATCAATTTATAAAATACCTGACTATGATCTAGGAAGAGTAACTATGGTTCTAAGCAAACAATAAAGAAATTCAAAATTGCATCAAACATAAATAAGATCCATATATAGACCACCGATAGCTACAAAATCAATGACTATGCTCTAGGAAGCACAAGTACCTTTTTAAGAAGGTGAACAGTTGTCACAGGATAAGATGACCAGAAGTGTTTAAGCAATTCCTGTATTGCTGTCCAATGCTGAAAACAGGGAAGAACTTTAGTAAATGCAATGCTAACTTGTGAGTTATGAACACTAAAAAAAACAAGTGAAACAACTGTAATAGCTAAAGAACCAACTAAACCTTGGTCAAAAGAATAAATGTTGTATTCAATAAAGAACTATATCAAACAAGGAAGCACTCACATTTAACAAGTCCTCTCTAACATCTGCAGGCAACAAATCCAGAATACTGTCATGAGGACTTTTATTGGTCTGATACTTCGTACTTGATATAGTTTGGGTCAAACTATTTAGAACCTACGCAAGAAAAGTTAATGATAATAACAAAAAAGATAGTTCAGTATACGCTTTAAAACAAGGCACAAAAGGCCAGATGCCAGAAAAATGGACAAAAAAGCACAGGAGAAAAAATTTGATGTACCTTTAAGGCAAGCTCAGGTTTCACAACGGGTTCGTTAAGGCCTGCCTGTTTAATTTTATAAATGGAGCCCCTCACATAATTATACGCTTCCTGTGTTCTCAGATGGCGTTTTATTGGTCTTACCCCACTTGAGGCATCCCCAAGAGTTTTTTCTGCATTTGCTTGTTGGGAGTAAAAGTAATCTCGAGGATCCTGACATGTAGATCAATCGATCAATCATAATATTGTCGAACATTTATTATTATCAACAAATATTATTTAAATTTGTGGTGTGAGATCACACCTTGATACAAAGAGGTGCTAGTGGAGGGTCACGTGAAGCCTGAAGATCCTCGATCTCTGTCATTCTGAACATTCTGTGCAACCGATCCTGTCTAGAATGGTCATTGGACACTTCATTAACTGATGCAACTGCACAAGAATTTTTCAAACTTGAGACAACAATCCAAAGAACTAAATAACAACCAAAAATGCTAAGTTACAACTGACCCTGCTTTGAACTGGCAAGTGCCTCCGCTAAGACTCGTGCATCACCGACATCCGCATCTGCATGGGCATTAAAGTTCAAGTGTACTCAATACATGTGTCACGAAATTTCTTTCCCTCTCCCTCTTCTCTATTTCTCTGCCCCTACCAAAAAGAAATGAACACATAACTTGGGACGCCAAATCACGACATAATGCTACAGACTAACCTACTGTTCTCCCTTCAAGGACAACTGCAGCATGACGGTTAAGATCTTGCAAAAGATTCCTCTTGTATTGGTCATATGGTGACTCGGTTGTTTCCATGTCATCATCACGCAGGATTCCATGGTCCTGTAAAGCAAGTGAAAACACCCTATTACATATATTAAACATGAAAAGCTTACGCAAAAATTGCTCAGGAACCGTCAAACTTTCTCAAATTTAGAATTGAATCATGAAAAATTTACCGGAAGATGTGTGTAATCATCCCCTTCATCAGCTTCCATGTCCAGCGTTGGGTCCACCATTCGTATCTATACATCATACATCCATAACAAAAAAGGAAAAGAAATGACCACATATATTGAAAGCCCAACATACAAAATAAAATGTCTTGTACAAACCTTTCGATGAGCTTCAGTAACCAATATCTCATCCCGCTTCAAGAACACAGCCAACTCCTCGTCTTCAGCAGCCTCAGCTGCAGCAGCACCTGCATTCTTGGTGCTGTGGAGATACTCTGCTCTGCAGTACTTGGTCCAAAAATCCTTTTCTTGCATCTGATGTCAAGGCAATGAGGGAAATAAAAGGGTCCTAAGAGGTCAATCATAAGTTAAAGATACAGACAATGAGCTAAATCAGACGTGTAAAGCACTGTCAAAATAATGAATATCCCATGTCCAAGGAATTAGGAAATTCCTCGAGAGTCAACAAACTTTCAGGAATAAAACCCAAGTGCAATACTGCAAGGTATATCATAATCCAAAAAGCGTTTGAGCATAAACAATTTTGTAAGCCTGTATGGTTCTTCCTCACCTTTTTTGGAACATATTTCAAGAATGCTTGGTGAACTGCTGGCTTCTCAGCGAAAATCTGTAACAAAGAATATTGTCATGAATAGAAATCGACATAGATAGTGCAGAATAGTGCTTGACTTGAGATTAGAAAGCAAACACAAATCCCCACCAAAAAAAAAAGAAAGCAAACACAAAATGCAACAGCTAAAAAAGAAAGAGGAGTGTTTATACTCCCTTCCATCTCAAAATATGTCTCACATTTGTCTCAAAATACATATCATTTTGGATGTGTAGGTTTTCTTGGTTCAATTTACAGTCACTGGTAAGTGGAAATAGTATCTAACAAGTAAAGAGAAGAGTGTTTAAGAAGGCTACTTTTTGAAATAACCGCCTTCACCATTTGAGCCTTTAGGATGACATTATTCTGAGACGGTTGTACATGAACACAGGAACCAAAAAGCTCCCTACAAGCTTAAAGGAGACTATATATGCTTACATGCAACCATATTCCTCTACAAGATAGTACGTGTCTTACCTGAAGAATGATCTCTGGTGTCAAGCTAAATGTAACTTTATTTGTCTGCATGATTAGAAAAGAAAGAAAAAAGCAACAAATAACATGTTAAAATGCAAAACACAGAATAAGATAAAATACGGAGATAGTAAATCTCTCTGCTGGAACAGAAAAATAACCTTCACCAGAATCATCACGGACTCTATATTCAAGGATCAAGGAACCCAATTATAGTAAGAACAACTAGCATTTCTAAACCACTTTCCTCTCATCAATGGCCACATATGAAGTGCAAGTTCAACTACTCTAAAAATCTGATGCGAAATTAAGAGTTACAAGATTCTTTAAAGCTGCTTGAATTTGTCACACATTCCACTTTTCCTATTCCTTTTGACAATGGAATGGAGAAGAAATGAGCTTTTCGTTTCCCAAAGACAGCAATGAAAATGTATGCTGATTCACATTTAGCATATTATTTCCCCCAAACGTGGAGTACAAATGGCAAAAGATTTATTTTTATCCCACCCCCAATTTTTTATGTACATTGAGGCATTCAACTGAAACATTGCTCACCAAAAAGGTTTCTCGAGCATCTCCAACAGTTTCTCCATAGTAGAGAAGTAAAATTCAATGTTATGAACCAAAAATTTTCTCCAACTCCAACAAATTCTCTAATTTGGAGATTTCAATATAATTCCCCAAATCCTTCTACAAAATAATGGAGAATGCTGCAAATTTGGAGATTCTGTCTCTCTCTCATCAAGTTCTCCATTTTAGAAAATCTATTGAGGCAAAACACCTAAAATATTATCCAAATTGGAGAATTTCAATAATATAGTGTTGTTGTAGATGCTCATAAGGTAACTTTTAGTTTGGTTCCTTCCATTTTTCAGTTCTACGTCATTTTCTTCACTTTTTGGAGTGGAATGGGAAGAGGAGAAAAGTAAATGGATGATATAATATTTGATTCTATACCCGGCCATCTGCTTGAGGCTTGACACTTGATATCATAGCACTTTTGAATCCAACTCTTTGTCTGACACTTCTATTTTTATCCCCATCCAACAGCTTCTGAAATACAAAACGATGAAACTTTAGTATCATATCATGCATATTCTAAAACCATTGAAAAGAGATGCTTTGCACTGAAGTATCTAACATGATATGACCTTAAACAACTACCTTTCTAGTTGCCCAAAATTCAGCCTCCGTCAAGATATTGTTCATAACAAATTGCTTGTGAAGCATCTGTAACTCTCTACAATGTAACCATAATTTAAGGATCACTTATAGAAATAAATAAGAAGAGTGCAGAAAATCCACAGAATTAAGACAAGGGCCAGATTGGACACCTTATTAACAAAGTTCTCTTTCAAAGATTAAATACACATTTGTGGTTAAGGGAGATAAAACAGAAAAGTTCTGCTCCAGGAAAAATGTTGAATCATAGGATACACCGATACAACTTGTATCATACAAGTAAAAAAATAACATCAACCTAGTAAACCCTGCTGGAGCACAGTGGTCGAGGTGTACACATCTATACCCCGATTCCCGAACAAGTCTAGAGGATTTTTTTCAAAAGACCAGCAGTGCTAGAAGAAGCACAACTAACAGATAAAAGCAAATACACAAGATAAATATAAAAGAATGACAGATAATGGCAGAAACTCAGACAAGGATCACAACGAAACACACAAGATAGCCGGAAGACCAATCCATAACCAAAACACACAGAAAACATAGACCCAGGAAAAAAACAAAAAAAAAAAAAAAAAAAAAAACTAACCCTACCATTAACCCATAAAAACCCTATGATCCGGTCGCCAAACCAACAGACTCCTACCTAGGATGCCCTCCACATGAAGATAGAGGCAATACTATTACCTCTATATTCAAAAAATTAGTATATTACCGTAATATACTAATATCCTAAACAAAAGAAAATAAAACAGAGTGCTACTAAAGCAACTATTAACAAAATTTAATGTATCAATGTAGAGCAAAAGCCACTGGCCTCTCCATATTACAAACATCTAATCAGTTGATCATGCAATTGCAAACCTTCACCAGCATGCACTGAACCCAACTTCTCACAGGAAATATATCTAGAAGGCTAGATTAGATTTAACATGCAAAAGACTAAACCAGATGGCTAAAAACAAAGGAAGACAGACAATCATATTTTCCTTATCATTAACCACAGTGTTGAATGTTGATATACGTAGATGTTGTGTAAAAAGTTTATTTCGATTTCAGTTCCATAAATAAGTGAAAGCATTCCAAGTTCAAGCATTACTTACCTGTCCTCCCGCAACAGATTCACCCGCCGCTCAACTTCTTCTTTACTTAATTGGTCAATGCTAGCCTTGACATTCGATTCTTCTACTTTAGCTTTGGTACTGTCTGTATACTTTCCAAGGATGTTTCCTGTCACAGAGGGCATTTTACCAATTAAACCCACTGGCAGTGTGGTAGATAAAGCCATTGTCTGGAGGAATAAACATAACACCATCTATGCTTTTATTCTGCAGTTGATAGCAAGATCATCCAAAGTTCAGGCTAGCATTGACACACAACTATATGTTCATTTTTGGTTTATATATATATAAATCTACCAGAGAGTTCAGAAACCAGAATACAAACATGGATAAACTCTGCAATACCCAAACTATGGATACTAAATTCCACTCAAACACAGAAGCTAAAATATCTTCAAGAGCAACAGGAGACTGAGATTTGCATTAGAAAATGTCCACACATGGGAAGAAACCCAGATGGCATCAATTGACAATCAAAAGCCAATACTTGCAGTACATAGATTTTGAAAGTTCGTCATCACAAAAATGTTGTTATTATTACTTACTTCTGACATAAAACAGTCAGAGATTTAAGATACAGGCTAAGCTGTACGTCAATATAACCGTAAAAAATACATACCTACGAATTCACGACAAACATCCCTTTCTGAGAAATTTTCAAACTCAAAAATGTAACTACCACCACCCTGCAACAGGTGAAAGTTAAACCAAAGTTCAGATAAGAGCATGAGATTTAATGATGGAACCCAACAATATTTAAAATTTGCCTAAACAAATGCAAAGGGGTATAATTTACACCAACAACATTGCCAGCACATAGGGAAGAAAAAACCAGGCGCTGAAATAAGATCCGAAGGGAAGAGTGAAATGAAGCAAAGACCTTGATTTCAGGGTCGGATATGAGATTCAACATTGCCTGCTTGCTTCCTTCCTTAGTGAATTTGTGGGCTGCATTCAGAATAAAGAGTAAGAAAGAATTACCTCAATTTTTTAACTCATGTGTTAATAAAAGTTGAACAGTTCTAGAATACACAATCAGTTGCCATCAAACTACGGGTGGCAATTTCACCCGCAATTTCACCAAAGTTCATTCAAGCTGACCCACTTCATAAACCCGGAATATATTTTTTCATGCAGTAAATATTAAAAATACAAAAAAAGGGGGAGAAGCACCAATGCCCTCCCTGTCGCTACATGTTCCTCTCTTGGCCTTTTGGGACTTGACTTGAAATGTTTAAAGATATCAAACATTAATCACCATTCACCAATACTCACCATTAATTACCAAAGTTCAAAAAACAAACAAAAATTCACCCCGACCCAATAAAAAAATTCATCATAAACAATCGATCAAATGAAAAAAGGAAGGTGGCACACCTTTAATTGATCGGAAGTCTACTTGGAGCTTCTGAGATGTACTATCATTAGGTGTAAAGACAAATTTCTCTTCATTCTGATGACAATTATTTTATTGCTGGTCAAATTATCAGCAACTCCAAATACACATCATAAACACAATAAGAAACTCACAATGCCAGGTTGTTAGGTATTTAGAAATTCTCACCAATTTCAAGAGGCCGGGGATGCCAGGCGCCTTGGTACTGGTTTTATACTTGGCCCTCTTCACAACAACTCGGTCATCGGCCATTCTTAACCTAAAGCTCAAACATTCCAACCTTTTTCAATCAGTGGCGGCAACTGCAAAGGAGGAGATGTGGAGGACTAGACTTGATGAAAGCAGAATCAGACAATTTCTTGATCAAATGACGAAAGTTCAATTTGCTCTACACGATAATGAGAAAATGTAAATGTACGATTAGGAAGATCACGCATGAAAAATCTCAAATTTCCATTATTCCCAACAGAGCACTTCCATAAATTATTAAACAAGAATGAGAGCCTAATCCCTAACAAAATCCAACCAGAACCACCTATATAAACAGCCAAGCACACAGGACTACATCAGAACAGATAGAAATAAGTAATCAACAAACAGCGAAGCTGAAAGGGAAAACAGGAAGATAAGCCATCAAAAACATACCTCTTCGACACTAGAAACTCAGGAATCAGGCGGCGTCTTGCTTCGTCGAATCCGGAATACAAGAACACAATCGATTGAATCAACTATAAGAAATTATCCAAAATCAAGAAGGAAGTAGAAATTTCAATTTCGGTGAGAAATTGGAATCAATTTGGACAACTAAAACCGCTATTCAACTACAAACTGAAATTTGTGATCTGTGATTCTGCGATTGGAGAAGAAGAATGGCGTTCGAGTCGACCAGAGCAAAATTGACCAAATAGGATATCAAGAAAAAGAATCGATTCTCAACACTGCAAAAATCAAAACCTAACCGTACACGAATAGAGGAAATTTTGTACAGCTCGTTCGCTGAAAGCTGCCCAAAAGCCAAAACTAGGGCTCGTTCAATCTTTCGCGATTAAAGGCGTAGGTTAGAAAGAATGATATTAGCAGTACTAGCCTAATCTGTCTATAACTACTGCTCCGTATATTATGAGTGAAGCTCTTTTTTTTTTTTTTTTTTTTTTTTGGTGTTGTTATATACACCACAAATCCAACCTTAAAAATGCACGTCGTTTTCGACATGCAAGTCTTCTCCTAATTAGCGTTTTAAAAAAATTAATTAACCTTTTTTAACCATACACGTCGAAAATGACGTGCATGATTTGGGGTGCATATAGCGAACCCGTTTTTTTGGTACAATATACGAGTGAAGCTCTCACAATATCTCAAAACGGTTTTTTTAAAGATAATTTCAAGTAAATTACATGAAAATCCTTTTTATTTTTTACAAACAAATTGCAAAACGGTCTAAAACTCTCTCTTCTACGAATCAAAAGCTAAATATGTTGAACGAACTATTGTGATCGAAAACATGTTAAAATCGATGAAATTAGTCAAGGTAGCAATTGATCGAGACTCGAATTGGTATATCGATCGTCTTAGATGATTATCGAATGACTTTCGATGATTATTTGTGGTCGTCGTTCAAAAATATTATCGAGGTTCGCAGAGGACGAGCTAAATAAGAGACCTCGGCAATATTTGATGAGGGTCTTGCATACCCTCGACAACATTTGATGGGGCTCCTGCGTAACCTCACAACAATTGATGAGGCTCCTGCGTATCCTCGATAACGTTTGATGAGACTCCTATGTTGTACCCTCTACACCTTTTGCCGAGGTACCTTATTTATCTCGTCCTCTGGGAATTTCGACATATTTTTCAAACGACAACCACAAATAATCATCGAATGTCATTCGATAATCATCAAATCGATATACCAATTCGAGTCTCAATCAATTGATACCGTGATTAATTTCATCATTTTTAGCCTGTTTTCGATTACAATAGTTCGATTGACATATTTAGGTTTTAATTCGTAAATGAGAGAGTTTTGGACTGTTTTGCAATTTGTTTGGAAGAAATGAAAAGAACATGCATGCAATTTATTTGAAATTATCTTGACAAAAGTCATTTTGGGATATTGTCTAAAGCCGCTATGACTATATATTTATATTTAGGAAAATTTACAGAAAATCACCCGTTAAATATGTGTTCTTACACTTAGTTACCCGTTAAATTTAAAATAACATAAAACCACATATTTAATGGTTTTTGTTAACAACTCATCACTCATTGTCTATTTCTATTAGGATTTTATCAAATGTATATCATATTATAATATTTTAAGCTTTATATTTAAATTAGAATCTCAAATAGCTTCAAAAATATATTTTACTAAATTTTAAAAAAATATTGTTTAAAAAACTTGATGTAAATATGAATAAATTCTCCAATATAATTTTATTTCTAAAAATGGTTATAAATTTAAAAAATATTTTAGAAACTAATTTTTAATCAAAATTAAAATAAGTTTATGAGTCATTTAACATTTTTTAAATTTAATTATATTTTTTATACTAATAATTAATGACTCATTTTCTTTCATTTGTAAATACCTACACCACATACTAAAAATGAAAAACAAAATTTTATAAATATTTTTAAAAAAATATATTTTCGAGGCTTAAAAGTTTTTTTGTTAAAAGTATCTTTTTAACGTTTTCTTAAATGTTTAAATGAAATTTAATAATATTCCACATTTATAACCTTTGTCCTCCAAATAAATATAGAATTTAAATTTTTCACACATTTTTGCCCTTGGTATATTAATATACTAGTTTTATTACCCGCGCGTTTCGCGGTTTCTTAATTAATAAATTATATATATTATTTTATTATATATCTTTTTTATCATAATTATTACTAATAAATATGAGATGGTAATTTTTTTCTATATTTTATGTTGTTTTTAAAGGCATATACTTTGAAATTTTAGACCTGATAACATGAATAAGATAACAAATTTCTCTCGTGCATTATTTATATTTTTATTAGATATGATTTAGTACAAATATAGTCAAAATTCATCATATTAATAACTTTGAAATTAATAAAAATAAAAATAATAAGTTTGAAATTAGATGTGAAATTTATCAATTTGATATATTAATAATGTTATATGCTAAAAGATTTGATATAAATCTTTTAGGTAAATATTAATCAAGATATGACTATATTTTAATTATCTTTTTTGTTAAAATTATTTAATTGTAATTATCCATTAAGGTGGACACATAAGATGATAGGTGGTTAAAAGAAAATCATTAATGGACGTGGCTTAAATTTATTGGATGCTCATTAATTGATGTGTCAAAAAACTCGGGTCAGATTGCATCAGAGAATGACACATAAACGAATCGCAGCAAAGTCCACCACACAAGAGTGAGATGTGGAATCCTATGTATCAGGCTCTGATCGAATTTGCTTATGTGTCATATTTTGGCTCAATCTAATCCCGCTTATTTTAGCCACGTCAATTAATGAAATCCTATCTTTTAGCCGCGTCATTTAATATGTGATCCATCTTCATTAACAATAAAAATAAATTTAAATAATAAAATGTTGTTGATAATATTTTATACTTATACTTGAATAAATAAAAAATTGTGGAGTCTTCTTTTCCTTTTTAAAGAATTTATTTATTTAGATCACCCTAATAATTTAGATTACTGCCAACAAAAAAAAATACATATTATATATTATGCGAATCTCCGTTTTTTCACATTACATAGTAACAAAACGTGATTTTATATCAACCCCGAATGGTTTATATATTTTTGTCCGATTAATTGATTACATTGGGTAAACTTGTTATATGTACCACACGATTTTGATTTTTAAATATTGGGTAAACTTGTTATATGTATCCACTATTAATGATAACTATTAAATTTATCCAAGTTAGATTAATGATAACGATTTTTATTTAAAATTTAAAATTTTCAATTCAAGATAGATTACGTATCTATCTATATTAAATTTAAGTTACTTTTCACGCAAAAATAAATCAAATACATAGGATGACACGTAGATAAATAGATTAAGTCATTGTATGACGTAACTTAAATTTATTGGATCATCATTAATTGACGTGGCAAAAAATCCGACCCAGATTGCGTTAGAGAACGACACGTAAGCGAATTGCACCAGAACCCGCCACATAGGATTTCCACGTCTCTGTTTTAGTATTATACTAATATTTCTTTCCCGCCCGTTGTGCGGTTTTTTAATAAATAAAATAATATTTAATTTATATTTGCTTTAAATTATTGTCAATTTAATATTGGTGATAAAAAAATTTATTTTTAATTATAGTCATCAATTTAATTATTTTATCTTTAGTTATTAAGAATGATTATATTAGTTCATTATATGTCATGACTCATGATAAAGATTTTATTATTCAATACCTATTTAATTATGGTTTTGGATAGCAATATAATAATTTATCACGTGAAAATTTGAAAAACATTGTAAGACGTACTTGAATATATAATAATTTACCTACCACTAAAAAATCTATACTCCGTAGTTGGGAAAAAAATACTTTTCGGTTTGTTATGTTAATTTATCTATTTAAATATTGCATGCTCAATCATGAAAAATCAAAGTTATTTAAATACATGATAATTTTTTTAATCCCATGAGATTTGATCTAAAATGTAGAATAGTTGACCAAATATTGGATAGATTATTTGATATAAAAAGATAAGTTTTCTAACTAATTAAGATATAAGGTTGAATATTTATAAAAATAAGTGGGATCATTAATTGAGATGACAAAATTATATTGGCTTATTTATTAACATGACTAAAAAAGATAATACCATTTTAATCTAGAATATGACACGTATGCAAAAATAACTCCGTTTTAATCCAGAAAATTCCACGTATGCGAATCGTACCAGAGGCCATTTCAAGCCTCTGTTTTAATATTTTATATATATAGATTGTATTCAATTTTGACCAAATATTGGATAGATCGATTATTTGACCTAAAAACATAAGTTTCCTAACTAATTAATATATAAGGTTGAATATTTATTAAAAAATATATTCAATTTCATCTGAAAAGATAGAATAAATGAAAATTTTTTTACAGCATTCATATTGATCAAAATTTGACGGCATGCATAATATTGGATATATTAATTTATATAAAAAGATAAGTTTTCTACCTAATTAAGATATGAGGTTGAATTTTTATAAAAATAATAAAATAATAAAATTTAAAAATTTTAATCATTAAATTTGATTAAAGTGCTTAAAATAAAATATTGATATTATATAAAATAATTAAATATTAGTTTTTTTATGAAAATTTCAAATATAGATTTTCCAATAAATAATTTTTTTTAAAGTAGACCTCGTTGTAGCTTTAATCATGAAAATGAAATATATGTAAAACCTATTAAAAAGTTGTTTTGTCCCTATCACATTCAAATAATAAAAATAAGTAATTCTACCATTAAAGTGTTTCATCGCTAAACAAAAAAAAAATCACAAAGAGTGAGACCGTATAATTTTTTTTTCAATTTACGTGAAATCTAATACTCCATTGATCTATCCAATATTCATCAAAGAAATTCCGAGCTTCGGAGAGAAAAAACAGAGAAATGTTTTGTTAACTTACTTTAAGATAAATTACTCTAATCTTTTTCAAATTAAGATGTAGATAAAATAATAAAAATTTAAGTTATCATATTGGAAAGATTATTTCTTAAATGTGAAGTATAAAAAGATAAGTTTCAGGCCTCTGTTTTAATATCTATATAGATATTTTATATATTATATAGTTATCGGATTTGGATCCACTAACGGTGCAATATATAAATATATTTTATATAGATTTCTTTTGTAATAATATTTAATTAAATATTTAATTAATATTTAATTATACCAATTTAATCCAGAATATGACATGTAAACAAAAATAATCCTGTTTTAATCGAGAAAATTCCATGGACGCGAAATCGCACCAGAGGTCGTTTCAGGCCTCTATTTTAGTATTTTACTAGTTTTATTAATCGCCCGTTGCGCGATTTGTTAATAAATTTTATTATATAAATCATCTTTGAATTAATATAAATTACCACTCCATATAAAGTAAATGTATAATCTTCAATTGTGTTATTTTTTTAGAATGTAAACACATGTTTGAATCTAGATTAATCATGTTTGTTCTCTTATTAAAAAATATTTAAAATATGTTTTTATCTTGACTCTAGATTTTATACTTTTTAATAAAAAAGCGTACGTATTAAATCCAAAAGAAAGAAACATAGTATAAATTTCATATGTAAATTCAATCCATTTTTATTTTTATTTAATTTATAAAAAAATAAATATAAATATTGATAATATTTTAATAATTTTTTTAATTTAAAACTTTTAATAATTGAATTGTTTGTCAATATAAAATATGATATATAAAAAAATTAGATTCTAATCAAATTTTAGTTCCCAAATAAAAAATGTGTGTAGAGATTATACTTTAAAAATCAAATGTCATATAGCGTAATTGACCTATATTAGTTCACTATATGACAAAATGAATTAGAAATCCTTTAGGCTTTAATTGATTATCCTCTTGAATTAAAACTCAAATTTGAGTATCTTCCACTATTGAAACGTTGGGTTTTAATTAGTAGTATTAAAGTTTGAAAATAGTTGGGTTTTAATTTAAGAGGGGGATAAGGAGGAAGAGATATAAATAATATAGTTTATTAACAAAAGCCTGAAAATAATAAATATGTATAACAACTGATTCAAGTTTATATTGGATAGATTATTGATCTAAAAAGATAATTTTTTTACCTAACTATATTGACTTATTAATTGACGTGGCCCAAAAATATAATACAACTTTAATCCAGAATATGACACGTAAGCAAAAATAATCCCGTTTTAATCCAGAAAAATTCCGTGGATGCGAGATTGCACCAGAGCCCTTTTCAGGCCTCTGCTTTAGTATTTTATATAGAATATAGATATAGATATAGATAGATATATAATATAGATATAGATATACTATATATAGAATAGAAGAATAGATATTAGATTAAAAGAACCATCCAAGCTAATTAATGAAAGATCGATCATCAAGGATTAGGCGTGGTAACACCAAAAAAAAATAATTGCTGGCAATATTTATTAAAATCCTAATTAAGATATAAGGTTATATTTGATAGATTATTTGATCTAAAAAGATAAGTTTTTTACCTAACTATATTGACTTATTAATTGATGTGGCCCAAAAAATAATACCAATTTAATTCAAAATATGACACGTAAGCAAAATTAATCCCGTTTTAATCCAGAAAATTCCGTGGACGCGAAATCGCACCAGAGGCCACTTCAGGCCTTTGTTTTAGTATTTTATATAGATATTGATTGATATTTTTATCCCTACCATAAATATAATTGAAATATATTCAAGTTTAAACTTTAAGTTTTAAATATAAAATATTAAAATATACTATATCCAATGGAATTCTAATAAAAATATGTGATGGGTGGTGAATTGTTAACAAAAATCATTTAATGGGTGGTTTTCGTAATTTTGTATTTAACAGGTGATTAACTGTAAAAACTTGTATTTAACAGGTGGTTTTCTATAAATTTCCCTTATATTTATATCTATCTATCTATATTTACATACATACACATATATACATATACATATATATAATTATACTCTTAACAATAAAATCGTCGTCTCTCTAAAGCTCTCTCCTCTCTCTAGAAAACTAGAGAGGGAGTCCTAAACCCCTTAATCAGGTCTCCACCACCGCTTGACACCACCTTCTCCGAGCCACCCTTGGCTCTGCATGCCCGCCTACCACAAGGCCCCGCCCTCCTTAACCTGTAACGACCCGAGTTAAGGAACATGAGTTACGTTTCAAAGGATTGAATACCTTCATTTGGATCTTGCAATTCGAGTGTGGTGTAAAGGTCGGGAATATTTAACTAATATTTTAATCGAATGATGTTTTAAAATAAAGAAATTTCGGAATTTAATTTGGAAACTCTGATAATTTTCGTCCTCGCTTTCGGATTATTTGAAATTTTCTAAAGTGAGTTCCGACATTTATTTTAACGGATTTTCCGATAGATTTCAATTTCGCTGTTTTGACTTGAGATTTGAGTATACGAGCTAGATATTATCGGATTAATTTTTCCGAGTTTGAAAAATTCGATTAATAATCTTGAGTCGGGATTGGTCCGAGTGAGCGGGTTTCGGGATTTAAAATTTGTAAGATATGTGACCACTTTAATTTCATCTCATTTCATCTCTTTTCTCTCTCTCTCGCTACACTCCTTCCTGACTTACCAGACTGACTCCATTGTCTTCTTTCCTCCACTCTCAAACATCACATACACACTGCTCAACTTTTGTTTCTTTCCAAATTAAACCCCACACACCCTCCTTCTACCTCTCTTCACCTACTCCTCCTTCCTTACCTTATTGGGCAGTGAGAACCCACCCAGTCCACGGCAACTATAGTAAGCCTCTTCCCCCTCTTTCACTTTAAAGCAGGCCTAAAACAAGCTCAGACTCAAAGCTTCATTGCCTTTTCAATTCAAAGAACCCACACCCTCTCATTCACTCTCCTTATCTCTCCATTGCTTCCTCTTCTGTTGAAACCGCCACCCACCAAGCCCCTAACTTATTCTCTGAAATCACAAGCCACGAACACCCCCTTTTGAACCTCTGTACAACATCCCAACCGGAGCACCTCTCCGAACACCTACGAGCGTTGTTTCGAGCACCCAGGACTTCCTTCCTCTTCCTCCTTCAGCAAGTAGCAGCACCTCCTTCGAAGTAGAATAGCCCAGGAGCTCCCTGAGCCGCCGGCGAAACCAGGAAACCGACGCCCGAGCTCTCTCTCCTCCTCTGTTCCACTCGAAAAGGTCGGTTTCACCTCCCTTCTTCGTTCTTCAAACCAGATCTCGTAAAGCTCCATCTTTTAAGACCCACTCTTTAACCCAGGTCCGAAGAGAGCTTCCCCGAGTCGTCAGCGAGCCAAGTCGATCTCCAGCGAAGCTTCACGCCCTCGGTGAGCACCCTAGCCTCTCTTTGTCTTCCATTGTTCGATTCCATCCGTTTTTAGGTTCCTTTCGTTTAACATGGCCGAGAGTGGGGCAGAGAGCAGCTAAGAGCGGGGGTTGAGAGAGTAGAGGGCGAGAGTGGAGCAGAGTGGCACAACGGAAGCAGAGAGGAATTGGGGAAGAAGATGGGTTTGGGGGAAAACCGGTTTCCTTCTTTTCTTTTTCTTATTTTATGGGTCCGGTTCAACCTAAATGGGGAAGGGGGGGCCGGTTCACTAACTCTGATGCGGGTGGGCTTGGGACTGGGCTCGGGTCGGGTTTCCTTCTGAATAAGGTTATGGGCTGAGAATTGGGCTTTTGGGTTTGGAATGTTTTATGATTATGCTATATTTATATGTATGTTATTATATAGTTTGATATATTTATTATTTGATTAAAAGATTATTATTATTATATATTATTCTGGGATTTGAGATAAATAATATTTTTTTCAGAAAATTTAATATATATATATATATATTGTTTTAGGAATAGATTATTGGGATATATTATGTGTTATATTGTGATTTTGAAATGTGTAGTAAAATGTGATAAAATGAATAGTATATTTTAAAGACTTATTTTGGGGTATTTTCGGTTATTTACTTAATTATTATGTAAATGGGATATTATGTAATATTATTGATGAGATTTAAAGTTGCAATATTATTATTTTGAGATTTGGATTTTTAAAGGAAAAGAATTTGGAAAGAGGGGTTTTAAAGGTTAGAACTTGATTTGGCAAAAGGAATTGGATTTAGTGAGATTTAAAATGGGAATTTCTAGAAATGAACTAACCTTGTCGGATTTATTTTGATAAAATAATTATAATAAGTTGATTTAAAAGGCAATGTTTTGTAAAGGGGTTTTGGGTCGAGTATGATTTGAGAAAATGGTTTAAAGAATGATTTAGTCTAACTTGAGATCAAAGAGTTTTGGGAAATCTTGGGGAGTTGACTTACTTCTCTACCTTGTGAGTGTATAAATTATGATATGTTGATATTTCTATGATATATGATATGATATGGATTCATGTGGATTGAAGCATTGTTTGACCTATTAGAATCTTGAACCGAATTATGAAGCATGATGAGATGTTACATGATATTATGATGTGCTGATATAAATGAAAGCATGATGTTATAGTATATGATTAAGAAGCATGATAAGTTCTTAAATGTTGAAGTATGATATGTTATATGACGATTAGAGTATGAATATACCTTAGAGTATGAATATGACTTATATATATATATATATATATATATATATATATATATATATATATATATATATATATATATATATATATATATATATATAATAGTGGTGCATGATTTCTAAATGATGAGTTGAAATGATCAAATGTTGAGGCAAGATGCGAGATGATATGATTGGATTAATAAGATGATATGAGGATAAGACGATATGTGACGATATGAGCTGACTGATGGAAATGAATAAGGAAGATGATAAGATGATGAGATGAGTTGAGATGATAGTGATGAATTAATGTTAAGAAGTGATACTATATGATTTCGTAAACTTATGTGTGATAGTTAGGGGCGCCTTATGTGACTTAGACGTAGACTTATGCACATCTTATATTATATGCTAGGTGATTTGTGACATGATTGGATTGTTTGCTATTGCTGATTATTGCTTGGATTCTGCGCGCCTCCAGGTAAGTTTCCTACGGGAGCTTACTCAGTAACTCGGACCTCCTGCCTGATGTGTCATATAGTATGTAGGTGTTGCATATGCACAAAAGCATGCCATGTAGTATCATGCTTAGGACTTGCACTTTCGAATGAGCATTTGAACACTTTATGTGATTGCGAAACAGAACGGCCGTTATTTGTGAGTCTTAGAGTCTTTGCTAGGGTCATGGGGGCATTTGTGAGTCTTACGGTTCGGCTGAGGTCGAGCGCCCTACCTCGGAGTGGGTACGGGAAATACAGAGATATGAGGACATGCCACTTGGCATTCTTTGGGCGCCTTTACAGTTTTTCTGCACATTATTTCAACTAGGAGCATGCTAGTGTGATTTAAATTATGTACCGCATTAGACCATCCTTTATTCTAGGAATAGGCATATTATATGGCCTCAGCGCGGTCTTTAGGGCCCGCAGGTGTCTCTAGGCCTGACTTCGTGGATAGTGTTAGGTACCCGCCCTTTTGCTGCTCTGTGCTTCTATGGCGAGGGATCCTCCTGGGCGAAAGCGAAGAATCGGACTGACCTGTACCTGAATTGCAAGATCCGAACGAAGGTATCCGACCTTCGAAACGTAACCCGGGTATTTATATCCGGGCCGTTACAAAGTTGGTATCAGAGCGAGGTTGTGCAATTCGGGTACGCAAGGGTCGGGTGTGTGTTTTGAAAACCACCCACAAATTTTAAAAGGATTTGAAAGAGTTTTAAAGGGGCAAAATGAACTTAATATGACTAACTCAAATGGACTAAATGTGAACTCGACTTATTAAATATGATGGATCAAACCAAAGGGATCGAGTGGGTAGAAAAGGCGCAAGGCCATCCCTATTGGATGTAGTTGGGAAAGGCTAGGCGAAATATTAGCTTATTCTTTACAGATGGGTTGGTAGACTCCAAGGAATTGCACCGAGGTGGTTGGAGTGGCGAGTTAGGTAGAGATCGTGAGGTTTTTGCCCCTCCGGTCAGTCGCTCCTCGAAGAGCGGCATTAGATAGCTTGATGTGCTTTATGCATTAATTGGGCTTGAGAACGATCTCCCTCAAAGGGGATCATTATAGTTGTCACTGATTGATTCTGTGTTGAGTGCTATTATGCTAGAACTAGAAATCTGTTGATATATCTAGAATGAGTGTTGCATCTCTATGTGAGTGGGATAAGCTAGGGAGCCTTTCCGTTCGGTATAGTCGGAACTTCTTTCTTATAGAGCAGTCTCCTCCATGATTCACTTGTTGGTGTCCTTCCATTTCGTTTTATCTCTGGTTCGACGAAGTTTGGTTAAGGGTTAGTAATGGTTGAGGGATGCCTATTCCTTCGGATTTCCTCCCCTTCTATCTTCTTCCATGTCTCAATTGGTATTCTAATCGAGTTGTTCTTTAGGGTATCGATGTCTTTCACGGGAGATGGAATTGGAATCTAATCTTGGTCGGGAATTAAGTTCGGGAATATTGACTACTTGAGCGTGTGATAAGTATGGTACTTGACACCATAGGTCATGCCACGAGATGGTCATTGTGCTAGAGTATCACACTTCGAATAGTTCCGAGTCGGTTGAATGAGTTGTTGTGAAGTCGTTCCCCTTGATTCTCGTCGGCTAGTGTCCCCTTGGCATGAGATTCTATACGAACTCTGCCATCTTCTTTTGGGAGTAATTTGAGTACCCTTATATGTTCTTGAGATGAGTCACACAAGCATTCCACGGGAAATGAGCTTTTAAGTCTGTGGGGATAAGTCGATATTGCCCTTGGAAATCTCTGTTTGGTTATAATGGTAGCCCTGTCTGTGTTTACATGACTTGATACTTACCGTGTTGCACGACTTGATGCATGACCATATGAATGACTTGATACACTACTGTGCTAAATATATGCCATGTACCGATATTTATTGACTTGTATCCATGTACATATATGAAGTCACACTATCTTAGGCTCGTGTTGTCCCCTTCTATGTTTTCTCCTTGTTCCATATGATTGTGTTATTGTCGTCTTGACCTCTTGCATATGTTGGTGCAAAGTTGTTTAATGTACATATGTCATATGATGCACATCTACGCCTTTCTTCGAGGCATTAGTATTCTGTAGGACCCATGACTTGTGGCTTGTGTAAATTCATGCCTTACTTGTTTTATGACCTCCTTTTCCTTAAATAGGTCCCATGATAGTGTTGGCATTCGTCCCTTGTGTCATTGAAATATGATTGATGTTACAACTCGATACTCATTATACCTTATGTGATTCCAACTAGTATCATGCCTATCTACTTGTCTCGTGATATTGTTCCTTCATGCCCCATGACATTCTTTTATGCTTTTAAAAATGAATAGTATGACACCCTACATGTTCACACACCACCTTGTATTTAGATTCCTCATGTGCTATTAGTATCATATAGGATGTATCTCTTCTAAATGGCAACTCATCATGAGAAAATGTACCCTAATTGTCTCCTTTACGTACGCGAGTATTGCATTCATAATGTCATGTTGTTCCCTTGCATCTTAAATGGCTAGTAGCACCTTAGATGATCATCTTGCCATGTTTGATCTTATACTCTGAGGACCTCAATATGACCATGACCTGTTACGTCCCTTATTACACCCTTGCTTGAGACGGTATCTTTACACGTGTGGAGATCCTGACCGTTGCATGAACACACCCACCACGATAGTGTAAGATACTCGCATGATTACTTTTATGTATATGAATATAGTTATATATATGAATATAGCGTATTGTTCTCTTGTAATAAGACACCCTAAGAGCATTATCTTGTTCTGCATTATGACGTGCGCATGATTCACATGTTGTACTTAATCGTATTCCCCTTATATGCATTGATGCTCGTTATAATGGTAGCCTTGCTTAATCCTCTATGTCTCCCTATTTTATTATGTGAAGTTATTCGATGCACCTTATTCTCACCCATTTAGGACTCGTCATGCACTATTAGTATCATTTGGAATCTAAGCCCTTAGGAATGTGACTTGCATAATCCCATGCTCAAATTGTATCATCGTCTAGCACACTTGTCATAGATTGGGATAGCCATGATATGCCTCTTTATATGATCTTATGACTATCTGAGCATGTTTGATGTTGGTAATCTAGTTGTCATGCTATGCCTCAACAACCTTCTATCATGCTTAATATGACTAAGGATGTGCTAATATGTGTGTCTCACATAAATTATTGTTCTTACCTTATGATGCTCTTTTGATGCTTATTGTATTCTGGTAGCTTGTACCTCATCCGACTCCGTGCCCCATATTATAGTTAAGGTCGTGCCCAGGTTCACACCTTACCATGTTGCCCTGAAAGTATTATGGATCTATGCTTATCTTGTTGAGATCATATAATTGCGAGTATTGTGTTAATTAGTAATAGGGTGCCACCTTGCATGTTACATACTACGACATGATGAAATGCACATATATATGAAATATGATATGATGTTAAACTTGCTCCTCAGTGATCATCTTTGGTTGTATTTATGCCATGTCATGACCGGTTAGAATCATGTAGGACATGCTCCCTGATTATAGCTCATCGTATGATTACATGCCATACTTATCATATCATGTAGACCTCGTTGCCCTATGATGTGACAGTTCTTGTGCCCCCTTATGTGTTCCTTTTATAGTGCTATGACGTGTTTGAGCATCTTAGTATCGGATTCTATATTAATGTGACTTGTCTATGTGTGCCTCCGATATGGGTAATTAATTGTTATTTGAATATCCTATATTAAATCTTGAGGTATTTACAAATGTGGTTTTAAGGGGGCTATCAAATTGTTAGTTGTATTATTATTCGGGATTATTATTTTAAATGTTGTTTGAGATCGGGGGAAGGATATCGGAAATGATGAGATTAGTTGGGGAGGAAAGGATCGAGTTTAAATCAAAAGCGAGCTCACAGTTGCTTGTTCCGCCGCGATGAAACCATGGTCGCCGCGACGAACAAGGACTAGGAACAAAGGAAGAGAATGATGCTTGTCGTGCGTAACGAGAGGCATCACTCGCGAGAGATGAAGAATTGGATTTCGCCGTGGCGAGCGGCCAATTCGCCGCGACGAAAACCAAGTCTGGGCTCTTGGCCGGAGCCGGTTCTCTCCTTTCTTTGGGCATTGACTCGAGTTTGTTTTAAACCCGGTTTGGGTTATTCTACTATGTGATTTGAATTCTTATGTGATGTTATATGATTTGATAGAACAGGATTTAAGATGACTTATGATTCCATGACTTATACGGATTTGGACTTGGATTAGTTATGATGATAGGTATACATATGATGTTCTTGGGACGTTGTTGAAAATGAGTAGTCAACCATATGTGTGATGATGTGATATACCTATGTTTTGCATAGCTTTGTGCCGCATAAGTTTATTGTTGAAATCATGCATCCTTGTTTCTTAAACATGTTGAGCCTGTCTACTACTTGAGATGATAGGTGACTAGAATGTCTTATATGTACGTCCGTGTAGAACTCGCTCATGTTCCTTATTACCAATATATGTTGTCATTGTTCATCGAGATAGGTACATGTTAGTGTGTATTGATGTGACTAGTATGCTTCATGATTGATCGATATGTGATTTTCTTGCCGCAATTATAACCTCATAGAATTCCATAAGGGCACCATTGTCATCCTCGGGTTGGGATCTTGTCTTTCAGTCTCACCGTCGTCAGTTCTGGTCTATGTTGGTTCCTTATAGAGTTCGGGTTGTTCGCGTTTGTCTCTTCCCCACCTCCATTAACTTAGAAACCATTGTGCTACTTTCGATGAGCGACGACATAGAGAAGAGGACGGATAGCTGGATAGTACTCGGGCGGCGCAACGGAAGAATGGTGGGCCCATAACCCACCGGTCCCAAGATTTGAGGCATAGAATTATGCGGGAGACGCATCTCCTCGCTACTCAGGGGACTTAGCATGTTTTGAGGCTAGATGAGGAATTCATTCGACGGTTTTCGAGGCTCTATGGAGTTCCTGAGGGGATAGTTCCCGACAGAGATGGACGATTCGCTCCGAGATTCCGGCAGCATGTTCACGAGTTCTGAGGCATTAACAAGGATCGAGATTCTCTTTGATGGGGGAGCACATGTATGGCTGAGAGTATCACCTCCTGAGGGGCCCGACGTTTTGACATCCTAGGTGAACTGAGCCTTAGGTTTGTTGATCCTTTTGAGACTCTCGAGAGATAGCTTACCGCTTAGCTTTATCCCTGTTCTTACCTGGTGCGCGATGTCCTTCTTGTCTCAGCTTTGTCGATATGCTTCTGATCCTAGCCACATTCTTGACTGTTCTGACCTCCATGTCGAGGCCGATCATTCCTTGGTAGAGCGTCATGAGGAGAGTATTCGAGCTAGTTGTGGAGATGTTTTAGATGAGCTACTCACGTCTCATGTGGAGCCTAGCGTAGATATTACCTTGACCTCTTGACCTAGTGATGGGTATACCTTGGTACCTTGTTTTGAGATGTGTGCTTTGATGTCTATCTTTGTGCCGTTGTGCTTATATGATGGATAGAGATGTACCAAATATGTGTTGATATGATGTGATTGGCGATGAGCCTCTTGATGAGTGGTGACTTGATTGTATGATACTCGTGTGATACCACCCTTGATATTCTTGTTAGCGTGATGAAACTAGATAGCTTGGCTTGATTATTTTGATACATGGAATCCTGAGACTTGTTTTGAGATGATTGTCGTTGATCTCGATGATACCTTGTGATTGATAGTTGAAACTGATCTTTGGAAGATGAACCTAGGGAGAGAATATGGGATTAGCCTTAGAGGTGGATGATTCCACCTCTTGAGTTTGAAAATTTGGTTGACTGATATAGGATAGAATCAACTTGGGCTTTTGCATGATTTTGTTTGGTTCTATGTTTTGAGATAAGCTTTGATCGATTTTGAAAAGGGTTTTAGTCTCGGGGACGAGACTTGTTTTTAGAGGTGGATGATGTAAAGGTCGAGAATATTTAACTAATATTTTAATCGAATGATGTTTTAAAATAAAGAAATTTCGGAATTTAATTTGGAACTCTGATAATTTTCGTCCTCGCTTTCGGATTATTTGAAATTTTCTAAAGTGAGTTCCGAAATTTATTTGAACGGATTTTCCGATAGATTTCAATTTCGCTGTTTTGACTTGAGATGTGAGTATACGAGCTAGATATTATCGGATTAATTTTCCCGAGTTTGAAAAATTCGATTAATAATCTTGAGTCGGGATTGGTCCGAGTGAGCGGGTTTCGGGATTTAAAATTTGTAAGATATGTGACCACTTTAATTTCATCTCATTTCATCTCTTTTCTCTCTCTCGCTACACTCCTTCCTGACTTACCAGACTGACTCCATTGTCTTCTTTCCTCCACTCTCAAACATCACATACACACTGCTCAACTTTTGTTTCTTTCCAAATTAAACCCCACACACCCTCCTCCTACCTCTCTTCACCTACTCCTCCTTCCTTACCTTGTTGGGCAGTGAGAACCCACCCAGTCCACGGCAACTATAGTAAGCCTCTTCCCCCTCTTTCACTTTAAAGCAGGCCTAAAACAAGCTCAGACTCAAAGCTTCATTGCTTTTTCAATTCAAAGAACCCACACCCTCTCATTCACTCTCCTTATCTCTCCATTGCTTCCTCTTCTGTTGAAACCGCCACCCACCAAGCCCCTAACTTATTCTCTGAAATCACAAGCCACGAACACCCCCTTTTGAACCTCTGTAAAACATCCCAACCGGAGCACCTCTCCGAACACCTACGAGCGCTGTTTCGAGCACCCAGGACTTCCTTCCTCTTCCTCCTTCAGCAAGTAGCAGCACCTCCTTCGAAGTAGAATAGCCCAGGAGCTCCCTGAGCCGCCGGCGAAACCAGGAAACCGACGCCCGAGCTCTCTCTCCTCCTCTGTTCCACTCGAAAAGGTCGGTTTCACCTCCCTTCTTCGTTCTTCAAACCAGATCTCGTAAAGCTCCATCTTTTAAGACCCACTCTTTAACCCAGGTCCGAAGAGAGCTTCCCCGAGTCGTCAGCGAGCCAAGTCGATCTCCGGCGAAGCTTCACGCCCTCGGTGAGCACCCTAGCCTCTCTTTGTCTTCCATTATTCGATTCCGTCCGTTTTCAGGTTCCTTTCGTTTAACATGGCCGAGAGTGGGGCAGAGAGCAGCTAAGAGCGGGGGTTGAGAGAGTAGAGGGCGAGAGTGGAGCAGAGTGGCGCAGCGAAAGCAGAGAGGAATTGGGGAAGAAGATGGGTTTGGGGGAAAACCGGTTTCCTTCTTTTCTTTTTCTTATTTTATGGGTCCGGTTCAACCTAAATGGGGAAGGGGGGGCCGGTTCACTAACTCTGATGCGGGTGGGCTTGGGACTGGGCTCGGGTCGGGTTTCCTTCTGAATAAGGTTATGGGCTGAGAATTGGGCTTTTGGGTTTGGAATGTTTTATGATTATGCTATATTTATATGTATGTTATTATATAGTTTGATATATTTATTATTTGATTAAAAGATTATTATTATTATATATTATTCTGGGATTTGAGATAAATAATATTTTTTTCAGAAAAATATATATATATATTGTTTTAGGAATAGATTATTGGGATATATTATGTGTTATATTGTGATTTTGAAATGTGTAGTAAAATGTGATAAAATGAATAGTATTTTTAAAGACTTATTTTGGGGTATTTTCGGTTATTTACTTAATTATTAAATAAATGGGATATTATGTAATATTATTGATGAGATTTAAAGATGCAATATTATTATTTTGAGATTTGGATTTTTAAAGGAAAAGAATTTGGAAAGAGGAATTTTAAAGGTTAGAACTTGATTTGGCAAAAGGAATTGGATTTAGTGAGATTTAAAATGGGAATTTCTAGAAATGAACTAACCTTGTCGGATTTATTTTGATAAAATAATTATAATAAGTTGATTTAAAAGGCAATGCTTTGTAAAGGGGTTTTGGGTCGAGTATGATTTGAGAAAATGGTTTAAAGAATGATTTAGTCTAACTTGAGATCAAAGAGTTTTGGGAAATCTTGGGGAGTTGACTTACTTCTCTACCTTGTGAGTGTATAAATTATGATATGTTGATATTTCTATGATATATGATATGGTATGGATTCATGTGGATTGAAGCATTGTTTGACCTATTAGAATCTTGAACCGAATTATGAAGCATGATGAGATGTTACATGATATTATGATGTGCTGATATAAATGAAAGCATGATGTTATAGTATATGATTAAGAAGCATGATAAGTTCTTAAATGTTGAAGTATGATATGTTATATGATGATTAGAGTATGAATATACCTTAGAGTATGAATATGACTTATATATATATAATAGTGGTGCATGATTTCTAAATGATGAGTTGAAATGATCAAATGTTGAGGCAAGATGCGAGATGATATGATTGGATTAATAAGATGATATGAGGATAAGACGATATGTGACGATATGAGCTGATTGATGGAAATGAATAAGGAAGATGATAAGATGATGAGATGAGTTGAGATGATAGTGATGAATTAATGTTAAGAAGTGATACTATATGATTTCGTGAACTGATGTGTGATAGTTAGGGGCGCCTTGTGTGACTTAGACGTAGACTTATGCACATCTTATATTATATGCTAGGTGATTTGTGACATGATTGGATTGCTTGCTATTGCTGATTATTGCTTGGATTCTGCGCGCCTCCAGGTAAGTTTCCTACGGGAGCTTACTCAGTAACTCGGACCTCCTGCCTGATGTGTCATATAGTATGTAGGTGTTGCATATGCACAAAAGCATGCCATGTAGTATCATGCTTAGGACTTGCACTTTCGAATGAGCATTTGAACACTTTATGTGATTGAGAAACAGAACGGCCGTTATCTGTGAGTCTTAGAGTCTTTGCTAGGGTCATGGGGGCATTCGGGTTTGATATCGTTTTGGTCCCCAATCGAGTCGATGAGTATGATCTATATATATATATATCTTTGATATGGTTCGGCATAGACCGAGCGCCCTACCTCGGAGTTGGTACGGGAGTATATCTGTTACGGTTCGGCATAGACCGAGCGCCCTACCTCGGAGTAGGTACGGGAATATATCTATTACGGTTCGGCTGAGGTCGAGCGCCCTACCTCGGAGTGGGTGCGGGAAATACAGAGATATGGGGACATGCCACTTGGCATTCTTTGGGCGCCTTTACAGTTTTTCTGCACATTATTTCAACTAGGAGCATGCTAGTGTGATTTAAATTATGTACCGCATTAGACCATCCTTTATTCTAGGAATAGACATATTATATGGCCTCAGCGCTGTCTTTAGGGCCCGCAGGCGTCTCTGGGCCTGACTTCGTGGATAGTGTTAGGTACCCGCCCTTTTGCTGCTCTGTGCTTCTATGGCGAGGGATCCTTCTGGGCGAAAGCGAAGAACCGGACTGACCCGTACCTGAATTGCAAGATCCGAATGAAGGTATCCGACCTTCGAAACATAACCCGGGTATTTATATCCGGGCCGTTACATGTGGGTTGAGTTTCAAAACAAAGTGTTAGTATTAAAAGAAGGGATTTCGTACCCTAAATTCGCGATAGGTCCATTAGAGGCCATAACCTGTCCTACTTCTAAGTCGCGTAAACAAGTTTTGTCAAAACAACAACAAACACAAAATGATACATAATTGTCACGGCAAAGCCGGGTCAAAAACAAAATACGAATTATCAAAATAGAATAGTTTTAGTCTACAAGTTATCTCTACCTTTTTTAGCTCTTTAAATTTATCAATTTTTTTCTTTATTTATCTTTTTCTTTTTTTTCTTTATCTCGTTAAATTAATAATATTTTTTCTATTTTTAACATATTTACTAACTATTGAGCTTAATTCAAAATATTGAATCTATATATATACATATATACATATATATATATTCATTTAATTATTTTCTATTTTTTCTTCTTTTCATTATCTCTTTAAATTAATTATATATTTCTTATATTTTTAACATATTTACCAACTATCAATGCAATAAGTTTATTTTGATTTCTATCGCATTGGACTCCTAACACAACTCTTTCTACCACCCAACTTGAATATAATGCTTTACATCCTTGTCCACCCCTTCATCGACCCTAAGTATCTGAAACCGTCCTTCTTCGGTATGACATCCTCGCCCAACATCACGCTCTCGTCACCCTCTTCCTCCTCGTCCAAATTGAATTCCATATATTCTATCTTCATCCTACTCAATCTGAAGCTCTTCTTTTCAAGTTTGTCCCTTCTTACGTCTCATGCACCAAGACAATATCAGCAGCAAAAAGCATACACGATGGTATATTATAGCATTTAAAAAATTATTCAATTTATCAAAGAGGCGAGCTTCACTTTCTAATGGAGGAAGATAATGCCACTGGTTCAATTCCACTGGTGGCTTCTTAAAATAGCAATTAAAAGGATCGACATAATCACCAATATCTTCCTTGTTGCAAAATTTTACCTTTACTACCTCTTGAGCCTCAACAGTCGGCTCTATTCCTGATTCATTAATGGGCGAGCTTATAATGATGTGTCAGATGGATTAGGAGGCACACCACACGAAACCTCATGCATTGACTCATGAGATTCTATGTCAAGAAGCAATGGGCCTTCTTCTCCATCATCAAAGAAACTATCATTATCTGCGAAAAATTCTTCCTCATTCGGAATGTTATTATTATATTGAAATCACATAAGAAGGAATGAATTGAGCACAATGACTTCGAAACAATCTTCCATTCTTGCGTCCTTCAATGCCTCAGGGAATGGAGAGATGGATTTATATGAGCTCAAAGGTGTAAACGATGAATGGATGCAATCGTCCTATTCATCATGAATAGCGTTGCTGTCGCAGTTCCCATTTTCCCAATCGCAGCAGCTCCTCGCTGCAGTCACGACTTTTTAGTCATAGTCATGACAATTGCACTTCGTCCTCAGTAGCTAATCTGTGGTCACGACATCTTGGATGTTTCAAAGTCCATCATTTTGTTCTCACCCTTATCTTTCCTTGTGTTTTCCTTACCTTGGGGGGTGGCACTTCGCTTTGCCTACATCTCACTCAATGTTTGAGCAAGTTGGCTCACTTGTTCCCCCAGTATTTTGTTCTGTCCAGCCTGCTACTCCAACACTTATGTAAGGGCTTGGATTGAACCCTTCATAGAATGATAAGAGGTCTCCACTGGTTGAGAGATTGAAGTAAGAGACCTTTACTGTTCAACCTGGTAACCCATGTAGCAGAAAAAATCTCAAATCTTAAAGTCCCATATCCAACATGTCTCATTTACTTATGTACTCAACAAGGCTTTGTGTTTCAACATTCATCCCATTAAAGATGCACACACACATTTCCCACACTTTGTATTAATAACCCCATGATCCATGGTCGTCAACATACTTCTGCAGTCTAGTTAAGTATTGGTAAAATTTCTCATTTTGAACTGCAATAAACTCAACATCTTCAAAAGTTAGTAGTAAGGGTGTTATCAAGTGAAGATAGGTTTACAACAAAGTTAGTTATACACAATAATTGGAAAGAATACAAAGAAACGAATTAAAACTTAGATTCCCCGACAATGGCCCCAAAATTTGATGAAAAGATTTTTAGTCGCTTAAACCATATCAAAATAAATTCGAACCTACCTAACTAATGTAGTGTGATAAACACGAGTCGATCTCGCAGAGAATCAAATTATTCATAAGTAAAGAGAAAACGAGGGTTTTATGTGACAGGATTAGTAAGAAAAGAAAATAAATTATAAAGAATTTAATTAAAGTAGATAACAATTAAGAAAAGTATTTCATCTATAAATATATATCCACTTTGGTTTGGTTAGTTGATCATTGATTCTTCTTCAAATTCTCTTCCTTTCCTATTAATTTCCTTACCCCGACCTTTTATGGTTACTAGTCCAACGAGTTCTAGCAACCCGTATTTATCAAGCAACCCTAACACAGACGGTAAGATTTCATCTAAGAAATAACATTAAGACTAGATATTAATCAAGGTATCTACAACACCAAATGTACGAGTCAATACGTGTTTCACACCCATCCAACTTCCTACACATCCAATTAGTTTAACGAGCTCTAAAGGGATATGTTTGCCACTTGGGTTAAGATTCGCTATGAGGAACCTACAAAACCTTAGCAATTGATTTAATTAATTCTAACTAATTGACCAGACAAGAGAGAATAAAACACATCCAAAGAATTAAGCGCAAATAAGTCGAAACATTCAAAATTGAAATAAGAACAAGAATAAAATCTCACAACTTTATTCAAACTAAAGCTTCAATTTATAGACGAAATGAATTAGTTTAGATCTCCATGTCTATGGAAGCTCCTCTTAGGGTCTTCTCCAAGTAAAATTCTTCAAGTGTATCGGATTCTAAAAACCCTAAATAACATCCTTATATAATAGTAAAATCATCCTTAAAAGAAAAAAGATAACATAAAACCTAACTAAACACGGATCCAAAAACGTGTTCGGTGATGCCCCAACCCACGATCACGACAAGGTTGTCGCGGCCGTGGCCAACTCTTTTTTGCAATCCACCTCGCTGCGGTCGCGACAAAAACCTCTATAGTCCCATCTTGCCTTACAAATTTGGGCTCGAAATCAAGAGGAAAGTTGTAGCTCTCAAAAAGAGTTTTTCAATGCATACGTATACTCATGATAGTCAACCGGACAACCGATGCCGGCCTCCAAAAAGTGCTAAACAAGTTCAGCTTGTCGGTTGACAACCTATACTGATGAGACTCGTTCTTCGTTTAGGCTATCTTCTACTTCTCAAGACCTCTTTAGATCTTCATTAAACTCCTTAGATCACACTACAACAAAAGGTGTTATTAGCGACCAAAGTTTTAGTGACAAATTATTCTTCCTCGATAAATGTGCTCTTTAGCGACGAACATAACCACTCCTTCAAAAATTGCACGAGAACATTAGCGAGAAACCTATATTCCTCGCTAGAGATGACAATCAACGACAATTTTTTCGATTCATCGCTAATTGTTACCATATTGTAGTCATCTAAAGTGTAAGTGTAATGGCGACAAATTTGAAGTTTTTAATGAGGAATATTATCATCGCTAAAAATACATTTAGCGAGAAAATTTCAAATTTGTCGTTAAATATTTGGTGTAAATTATGCAAAACCGCTAAATTTATTAGCGATGAATATTTGAATTTCTCGCTAAAAGTACATGTTTCTCGAAAAAAAAAAATTGTTACTAAAAATATCAATTAGTGAGGACTTTCCATTTTCGTCGCTATTTGTTTGTGTTAAAATTGAGAAAATGCCCAAAATTTAATTGTGAGAAAAGTTTAAAATTCCTCACCAAAAGTGTATATTTTACGAGGAAGATTTTTCTCCTTGAAACAACCATTCAGCAAGGAATATAAATTTCGTCACTAATGGTATGGAGAAAACTATGACACAAGTGTATAATTGTAAGGCGACAAAATTATATTTTCATCGTAAAAAGTACATGTTTGATGAAAAACTACTTATCGAGAAAGTATTAATTTCGTCGTTAGTAGTCTAAGGAAAAACTATGTTCTAAGCGCTTCTAAGGTTACAAAAGTATAAATTCATCGCAAAAAATACATATTCGGTTTATTAGGAAAGGGGGAAATAATTTAAAAAACCCTGTAAAATCAAAGGCGATGAAAGTGTACATCCCTGTTGAAGGAATTATAATTTCATTTAACACTACTAGAATTCTGTTATTTAACATCGGTGGATTAACATCAGTCAGAAATACACGTGATGTTAACTATCTTTTTAACATCAGTTTTTAAAATCGAGATGTTTAAAATAAAACAAACACTAGTATATTTTTTCGACCGATGTTAAAAAAAATTTTCAAAAAATTTCACAAAGTGCGAAATTAAAATGTTGAATAAATTTTAAAACCCGCCGAAGTTATAATCACTACAAAAAATAATTAAATTTGCCACCCTTGGTAGCTTCGGCAGGCGTGTGCCGTAGCAATTTGTACCCTTTTGCCACGGCATTAGCTACGACAAGTGTTACATCCTAGAAGAAAAACCAAAATAGTAGCTTCGGGGGTGTTGCCGTAGCTACACACTTCAAAAAAAGAAGAATTTGCCACGGATGGTAGCTACGACAAGGGTTTGCCGAAGCTATTGGGTAGATTTTAGGTATGGCATAGCAACGGCAATGGCCTGCCATAGCAAAAAAAAAAACAAATGGTGTTCTAACATTTACCACAGCTCCGATACCCCGTAGCTAAATATAAGGGATTAATCAAAAAAAAAAGAAAAGAAAGAAAATAAAATTAAAAGAAAGACGGTGGAGAGTCGCGAGACACTCACAACGTAACCCTAATCTCAGAACTCCACTCCCCTCACTCACTCCCTCATCCCAAATCCCCGAGCAACGATGAGTGTGGAGCGAAGTCTCATCGTCTCCCTCCCATGAAGGTAACCGGCGACGGCAAAGAGGGTAGAGCAAAGGTCGTCGGCGGCGAAGAGTGTAGAGCGAAGGTCGCTAGCGGCAAATACGGTAGAGCGAAGGACGCCTGTCTCGAAGGTCTCGATCGAAGGTCACCGGTACTCATCCCAAGCTCCTTGTCATCCAGGTAATCGGTTGAACTGTTTTATGGGTTAGGGTTTGATCGTTCTCATGAATCTACTCGATTTTGTTCGAACTGTTTTGTGGGTTAGGGTATGATTGTTCAGATCTGGAGTTGTTCAATTCTTTTTTATTGTTTGCAGAGTGTTTTAATGTAGATTTGAGAATGGATGTGGTGAATGAGTTAGGGCTTGATACCCGTTTAAAGTTAGGGTTTAATTTGGGGAAAGTGGTCGTGTTTGCTTGAATATTTAGGGTTTGAATGATTGAGGGGTTGATAGCCATCGTTTGGGAAATCAAGTTTGATTCCCGCAGTCCATTTGAAGTTCTCTTTAGGTGGTGATACACAAGTCTCTAAAATAGTTAAATGTTGTTGGAATAGGATTTCTTAAGGGACAAATACGAAGTGCATAAAACTGAGGAATTCAACTCTTTGGAAAAGGGAAAGGGAAATAGAAGCCACAGACATGTAATATATCTTACTATCTAGTCTTGTTTTTTTTACCTGTGTTAGTACTATCTTGATCGTTCTTTGTTTGCATGTGTCATGGTTTCTATTCTTTTGCCTCATGTACTGAACATCCTGAGTTTTGAAACAAGGTGCTTATGTGTGAGTTTTCTGGACTTTAACCAGCGTGTTCAACATAAATGTGAGTTCCTCCCTTGCCGTTGTTCTGACTACACTACACACCCATCTCATTTTAGTGATGAGTTCCTCCCTTGTTCTGACTCAACCAATCATTTTCTTCCAGCTAGCAAGATAAAGTGAGCTGCCACCTTGAGAAATTGAATGCAAACTCTCCAACCAATCAGTGCTTCTGTTTATGTGTTGTAGGTGGAAATAAATGATTAGGTCAGTATTTCTAACCTAAATCTTCATGCTTATTCATCTTAAGATTTGCTTGCTAGTTGTGGTGAAATTTGTGCATGTGTACTAATGTTTACATGTGTCTTTTATGCTCATTCTGGCTGAGCTTATATGTTTATAAACTTGCATGATTTAGGTGGAATTTGATTGCCTCTCTAAACTACTATTGTTTTTCCCGATCTGAAATTGATTCAGACATTTGGCCTTTTCCTTTGATTTTCTGCATATTGATTCTCGCTCATGTCCCATCTTCTGAAACTATAGTTTCATGGCCATACTTGTCTGCTTATTGATTCCCAGAAGGATGCGAAATGGATGGAAACGGTACTTTTATTTTATAAAATTCTCCTCCATATTTTTATGTTTATGATTGGTAGCCATTTTTTTATACTATGATTTTATTTTGGTTAATATTGCTTGCTATTGCTTTTACCTTCAACGGTAATCCTTTTGCTGTCAGTTAATTATTCTTGCTAGTTTTCACTACTGAATTTAGAATGTGATGATCTGCCTAGTGTTTTAATCTTGTGGCCGGAAGCATACCGCTGCTATTTCTGGTACGAATTAGTTGGATTTGAAGTGATTGTTGGCATACGTTTTTTTCCTTGATCAGGAAAAGGATTTACTTTAATAGTTTAATGCGGTTGCTATATATTTTTAGCATGCAGTAACTTATATAAAGCCAAAAAAGATATCTTTCTTAGCTTTTATTTGTCAGTAAAGCTTTTATATGGTAGAAGAAAAATTGTACTCATAGTTGCATTATACTCTTTTATGAAGATGTTGTACTGTCCAAAAGTTGATTCTCAACTATGAAAATGTGCGGTTTATTTAGCTGATTACTCCCTTGACTACATAAATCTGCCTGCATCGTATCTTCTTGAAATAACGCAGCTTTTGCACTTCATTTTATATGGCCAGATATTCACTTGGGTCTTGGGGCGGTTCATGTGGTACATTTTCCTCTGATGGTCACTCTTCTGCTGGACAATTGGTTTGTATATTAATCTGATTTTTTACATAATTGTTCGAATGTACTGTTCGGTTTTTCATTGTGGATCGTTCGATTGTTTCTCTCACGGTTATTGAATACGGTTGGTTTAGTTGTTGACTCTTCGACTAGGTTTTCTCAGGGCTCTTGATTTTCTTTCTGGTAAAATCAAGTTGCTGAATTGTTTTTGTTGCTCCAATTTCAGGCTGGTTAGGTTATTGGCAGGCTGTAGAATCTAGCTGATCAAAATGTATGTCATGGGTTGTCCACTGTTGACCCCATCGTACTTTTTTACGCAACCTTTGTTTCTTCGATGATCTTCTCCAATACCTTCTTACATTCTTATATTTAATTTTGATCTTAGTGTTTTTACATTCTTATATTTACTTTTGAGATTAGTTTTTATACTTGAATGTTTCATAAGTCCTAGTCTCCTAGATGTCTTAGTGTGTTTTTAAATTCTTATAATTACTTTTGATCTTCTCCAACACTTTTTTGATGCTGAGTTTACCACCCTAGAAACATGATCAGTCAGATAGTATTCATATTTCTTATCTTAATCAAATTTAATTGGGAGATCACGAGGAGAACATACAAATATGTGATTACAATGATTGTGTGAACTATCAAGAGATCTCAAATGTGTCTATTTTGGCAGGCTTATTGAAGGTCCTTGTTGCTTTGAGGATAGGTACTCGGTTGGAAACTAAGGAAAGGGAAACTCAAGTTCAGCTTTTGAAGACTTTCCACGGTGAGTTCATTTTCCTTGTACTCATGTTTGTCATGTCCAAATTGTCTATTCATCTGTTAATGTTTTCCTCACATTTGACGCATGAATTTTTAACAAGGCTTCACGTCACATTAGCTTAAAAATATTATATTTATAGGACTAACCATCGTAACAACTTAGTGTACTGCGTAGTGCATAAAGTCTGATCAATTTTCTTGTCCTTGCTTCTAAAACTTAGTGTAACTGTATATATATTTAATGTGATAGAAAACCTTGAATCAATTTGTTTGAAAGTTGGGGCAGGAAAGTTGAACTGGTTTTAGAACCTTGAACCCTATTGTATCCATTGTTATTCTAATTAGCCTAGCTGGCTTCAGAATTACAAAGCTTGCTACTATTATGCTGTTTTATAATGTAGATTTCCTGTGTGTTTGTGTGCTGAAAGTGCATTTTAAAGGAAAACGACTAGAAGCCCTAACACTTATTGTTTTAATGATATTATCTTTTATATTAGTGGTGAACATGTTCATATGGTTTAATCTGATCTTTATCCCATTTCTCATTGGTGACACCTCTTGATTTATTTTACCTCCCAATATATAGTAACATGTCAAGGGCTGGGTTTCTACCTGTTATTTGAGGACATGACACCAACACAAGGAGAGAGATAGCTAGGACAAAGGGATAAGTTTAAAAAGTACATAATTGTTAAAGATTAAATGTACAAATAATATAATCAAAGAGAAGCAAGTGGGGTGAAAACAATAGGTAGCAGTTGAAGTAAGCACAAAAAGTGTAAATAAGATAAAATCACAAATAAAATTCCTTAAGAAAACTACCCACCCCACAAGTTTTAATCTTAGTTTAATTTCAAGTATTAAATAATGGTCATATTTTCTCAAGTGTAAACTGAGAGAAGATTATCTTCAAACATTAAAGCCATTTATTTGAAGAAACCGACAATAATGTGCCATAATCCAACATTAATAGATCAACATTAACCAAACAAACAGTAGCAAAATACCATAGGATTACACAACAACGACATAAACTTTTAAAATCATCCAACAAACAAGGAAGGCCATAAAAACAGTACGGATAAACCAATATAACACATTCAAATAGTAGTCTATCGTAGCAAGTAACAAAAATGGGGTTGCGTGGTCCATCTGGTTCCATTCCACTCGAAGTGTGGGCGCATGTCACGGGCACGATAATGATGTGTATCCCCGGTCATCGGGAAGTTGACAGTATAAGTTGGAATATTCCCAAACCATGGACCCTGCCCAATGACCCTACCTGTCCAAAACCCATCAAGGGAGCGACAATCGACGCGGTCATCGGTTGTGTAAACCATCCGATACCTAACCCGAGGAGGTTGTGGATGTAGTCGTCCAGCCTGCACCATTTCCGCAAGTGGCTCATGGTTGTCGTTTGTGAAGGTGATGTACTCCACTTCATAGTGGCTTGGATCCACTCTCCTTAGAATCGTCGCCTCGTACAATGAACCTAGCATCCCGCCTTCTGACCCTATGACCTCCACTCTCTGATTTGGCCGGTATGGCCCCGGCATTGGTGCTGCATACAAACCAAAGACAAGCTAATTTAGGAATACATGTAAAAAAAATGAATACTAAACCGATAAAATCAGTGACTAACCTATGTAATCATACCCTTCGTCCGAGCTATCGGACGATATATTGATGGGGACAGGGCGGGGAGGGAGGCCAGACGAGGAGCCGTGGTGGTATGAAGAGGATTCCATCTCGTTGAAGGGGAGAGGTTATGAATGGGTAGAAATTTGTTAGGGAGATGTTATGAATGGGTAGAAATCTGTAGGGGAGAGGTTATGAATGGTAGGATATATATACATTGTAAATATGTAGGGGAGAGGTTATGAATGGCATGGGGAAAGGCCAATGTTCAGCATGTGACTATCTTTCACCCGTTTTTTGTTGCTTTTTTGTGGCTTTTTTTTGTCTTTTTGTATGCTTTGTAGTTGCTTTTTATAGCATGTCATAAGCTGTCTCCATGTCTCCATATGCTTTATTGTGTCCATGTACTTGTTTTGTTTCAATGCATTGATTGAGTACACATACAAAGACAAGAAGACAAAAATGAAAGATTCTCTTTCTCGGTCCTTCTTCTGTTTTTTCCTTTCTTTTTCTGATTTTCCTTTTACTGTTTTTCCTTTTTATGTTTTTTCTTTTTCTGGTTCTTCCTTTTTTCTGGTTTTGTCCTTTTTCTGTTTTTTCCTTTTTTTTCTGGTTTTTCCTTTTTTTTCTGGTTTTTCCTTTCTTTTTCTGATTTTCCTTTTACTGTTTTTCCTTTTTATGTTTTTCCTTTTTCTGGTTCTTCCTTTTTCTGTTTTTTCCTTTTTTTTTTCTGATTTTTCCTTCTTCTGTGATATTATAACTGATTTCCTTCCTTTTTCTATGGTATTTCCTTCTTCTGTTTTTTCCTTTTTATCTGGTTTTTCCTTTTTCTGTTTCTTCCTTTTTCTGGTTTTGTCCTCCTTTTGGTTTTTCCTTTTTTTTTCTGGTTTTTACTTCTTCTGTGATATTATGACTGTTATGACTGATTTCCTTCCTTTTTCTATGGTTTTTCCTTCTTCTGTTTGTTCCTTTTTTTCTGGTTTTTCTTTTTTCTGTTTCTTCCTTTTTCGATGGCCACTGATTTCCCTCCTTTTTCTATTTTCTTATGACTATTTTGTACTGAGAAAACAGTAGCATGCTTACACAAAGATAGTGTTGTTGTGTCCTTCTGATTTATGCAGGCAGGTCCGTGAGGTGACGTGGGGAGAATTGAATCGAAATATATAATAAAATATAAACCAATACAACTCTTAGCCTCTTCAAATAAATTCAAGACTCCCCGCTATAGTAGTAGGGAATCAGGTTCGATCCACGAGGAAGCGAGTCAACGGGATCCTAGTAGCGTTGAAGACACGTCCTTTATGTCCGACCAGAAGCCTCGATCTCGATGTCAGACCTCGATGTCGACCTTGGCTGTCGATGTCGTCTGCAACAGAAAACCTGCAGAAACAAAAACTGTAGTCGATATCGACTGGTGGGGGTCGATATCTGGGTCTAAGGTCGATATCTACCTCTTCTCAGCTTCACTTGGCTTCTCCGTTTTGACTCCGTTTTCGCTCGAATTCCTGCATGGTTAGCTCAAAACTTGTGTAGACTCTATTTCTTGCATTTTAGCCCTTTCTTACACAAGTTTATATACTTTTGAACCTTTCCTTTGGAGATCGAATGAAATATGAAGTCAAAAGATGCAATAAAAGAAGGTGCAAATGTGTACATCAAAACACCCCATACTTAGACTTGCTTGTCCTCAAGCAATAACCAAGCAATAACCAACACCTACAACACACCTTCAAGTCTTCGCCTTTGTCAAAAGCAACATCATAAGCGGTAGCAAAGTAAAGCAAGTGAATTTAATGTCATAGCACATATTTTGGCGATCCATAGGCATATGCAATTTTAATCCAACCTCACAGGGATAATGTGTTTGCACTCAACTCTCATGTGTTTAGGCTATGAAGATCAACTCTCAACTCAATTCCATATACAATCTCATAAACATTGCAATTTATAAAAATCCACTTCGCAACCAATCATGAAAATGCAATAAGAATCATCAGGAGGACTTTCGCTCAATGGAAGACTTCATAGAAGACTCCATTCGGCGGGGTTGTAATGGGGCTTGGTATGAAATAAAGGGTATGGAATTATTTGGCTATGTGGTGCTTTTATAATTCGGGAATCAAGACTCTTAAATCTCAACACTTGCAATACCCAAACCATAACTCTTCAATATAATGCTCTAAAGATGCATTCCATCAACCCTTCTTCCAAGTTCTAATATACCTCTCAAAAATATAACATTTGTATGAATAAAAGACTTAAGGATTTTGGCTCATGCACTTTATATATATATATATATATATTTTTTTTTTTTTCGGATTTTTTTTCCGGAAATAATACTAAAACTATGTGCATTTATATGGTGAGCCAAAAAAAATCCTTTTACAAAATATGACAAAATGTAAATATGTACCTTGCTCAAAACTAGACATTATGCTCTTTTCTTTCCACAAGGCATTAGTTCCAACCAATCTAAGTCTCAATTCCCAAATGGGGGTCAGGCTCAATTCGGCTAGGGAAAATTTTGTGGAGTTTGCAATTCAGGCTCAGGCTAATGTTCTGGCTTCAAGCAGGGATAATGCAGGGTAGGTAAAGAGAGGATAAAAATGGCTTAAAAGATGCCTCCATCATTTAATTCTCGTAAACATAAACATATATATGCATTGGTTTTGAATAACTATCACAACATTTAGAGATGCATAGGAAGAGTAAATTCACTCAAGAAAGCGGAGGGATTTTTGATGTTCTCCCTATAGGTCAAAATTCTCACAAGGACAATTTTTGTTGGATTTGCTTTTTAGCCTAGGATCATATGTGCTCAATTTCATCACAAGTTCACAATCTACATAAAATTTTTAAAGACTTAGGCTAAACCATCCAAATATGCCATAGGATTTACATGATCAAGTCAGCTATTGAGTTTTCATCATAGGACATCAAAGTAGGGATTAAAAACAAACTTTAAATAAACATGCATTTTTTTGTATTTTTGACATTTTTCTATTTTTTTGGATTTTTTGACATTTTATAAAAGTAAAACTAAGAACAAAAATTTAAACATGAATGCAATGCGAAGAAGAAACCAAGTTATGACCATAAGACATGTCTTTCACCCACCCCATACTTAAAATATACAGTGTCCTCACTGTATTAAAAAGAAAAACAAGGGTAGAGAGAGACTTATAGCGGATTCAGGTCGATTTCAGGTTTGGTCGATGCCAAAAGTCGATATCTAGGTCAGTGGTCGATGTCGACTGCATCTGTCGAAGTCGAGGGAGAAAATGAAGACGAGGGCTGCCTGATGGGGGTCGATATCGAGTATTAGGGTCGATATCGACCTCTGCTTTTCGCTCCTGAGTCCTCGATGTCGACTCCAGGAGATGGCTTGACCCTGGGGGGTCGATTTCTACTGGCCTGGTCGATTTCGACTGCCTCTGCAGAAGCTTCTTTTCTTCTTCGTCATTCCTTTTGCTTGATAACCTGAAATCTTGTTAGAAATATAGATAAAGCACGAATTATCTCAGTTTTAAAAGTATCAAACAGCCAAAAGTTAACTCCTAAAAACCATCTATGCGAAAAATTTAAAGGTTTTATGTACATGCTCTAGATTTTTGAGTCCCTAGGCCGACTTCTCCGTCAATTCTTCATGACCCTTTTATGTAGAGACCCTTTGAGCTTAAGCGTTCTCCTGGATCATCTAGGTCCTTTTGGTAGCATCTAAGTTCGGCGACCAAGGCTTCTTTGATGTTAGGTTCTTCTTTGGGCGCTTTCCTTCTCTTTCTTGACCTAACTTTAGCAATATAGGCAAACCATGGAGCTTTGACCCTCTCTTTAGTAGAATTATCAATAATAGGTTTAATTGATTCATCAATAAGGGACGGAGGAGGGTTAGGGGTCATACCTGGGCTTACCTGTTTGGGCCCGAAACAGAAATCTTCGGGCTGAGGGGTGGTCGATGTCGACCAAGAAGGGTCGATTTCGAGTGCTGTGGTCTATATCGATGTGTGGGGGTCGATATCGACCTCTGTGACCCCATACTTAGGCTCCTGGCAGTGATCTGGCATACTCGATTTCGACCAAGGGGGGTCGATTTCGATGCTTTTAGTCGATATCGACTGGTTCCAGTCGATGTCGACCCTGCTTGCTGTTTCCGTCCTCGCCAACAGAAATTTTCTAAGCTTTTCTTTGGCCGGCGAGAGGACTACTTGCTCCAGGTGCTTTGTTTCGCTCATGGTTGGGTTGAAAGAGAATTCTATCACTTCGTTCCCTATAGTAAAGGTTAGTAACCCTCGACGTACATTGATATTGGCATCTACAGTAGCTAAAAAAGGCCTACCAAGTATAATAGGCACTACAGGATCTTCAGGCATCTCCAATACAATGAAATCAGTAGGTACAAAGAACTTACCTACCTTTACCGGAACGTCATCAACTATACATGTGGGTTTGACGAATGAGTTGTCAGCCATATAAAGCTTCATGTCCACAGGTTCAAGGGCACCAATGTTCACCTTCTGCCAAATAGAGAGAGGCATGAGACTTACACTTGCCCCTAGGTCACATAGGGCTTTATAGCGATGTTGGTCAAGTCCCACGGTGATTGCAAACTTCCCTGGATCACTCTTCTTCTCAGGGAAGTCCATCTTTGAGCACTCCTTTGCGATCTCTGCCATGGACCTCTTCTTGCTCAGGATGTCTTTGAGGAATCGTACATAGGCGGGCATCTCGCTTAGGGCTTCTATAAGAGGGATAGTGATGTTGAGTCCTTGAAGTAACCTTATGAAGCGCCTAAACTTGCCTTTGGTGGGATCCTCCAATGCTTTGGAAGGGAATGGCAACGTCTTCTTTGGTGGGGGGGCCAAAACGGAGGTCGAAGGGGCCTGTTGGACATCGACATCGACTGGAATTTGGTCGATATCGACTGGGATGGTCGATTTCGACCTCTGTTGAGGCGCTGATGGCTCTGCAGTGTCACCGACATCGACCAGGGGGTCGACATGGTGGTCGATATCGACCTCTGGGTCGACATCGACTGGTCTGTCGACGTCGACTGGGTCTGCTGCTTTCTCCTCTGTTTCCTTCCGTGGCTTTTGTACTTTGGTGCCACTCCTTAATTGTATGGCTGCGACATGGCCCGTCCCGGATTGTCCCTTAGGATTTGTGGTGGGTTGCCCAGGGAGTGTTCCGGACAGTCTTGGGATTTGTGCCGCTAATTGACCCAGTTGGGTCTCTACGTTCTTCTTCCATATGTCCATCTCCCCAATCCTTGTGGTAAGGTGATTGAGTTGAGAGTGGATTGCATTGTTGGATTGATCATTCTTAGCTTGGTTCCGCCTTATCTCGTCCAGTACTAGTTGAAGATCATCCTTCTTTTGGTCTCTCTCCGGGTGCCCAGGAGCTCTATAAGGCGGAGGGTCCCTAGGGTTAACCGGGTTCCTTTGTCGTTGAATGAACCTTTGGTCTCCCCAATATTGGTGATTGGGACCCCTCATGTAGCGCGCCTCTTGGTGAGTCTCCGCTAGGTGTACTTGTTCGGCATGTGGGCACTCGATGGTGGTGTGCCGCTGCGATCCACATTCGATGCAATCTTGGTTCGCTGAAAGGAACCTTACTTGCTTTTGGAGCTTTCTAAGTTGATCTCTGTGGAATTGCTCCTTCACGTCCGGATCGATTTCATTGGAGGGTTCATATAAGGGCATAGATGGGGCAGGCCTCGATGATGATGATGTGTCGGAAACCTCAGGAGTCCCATATGTGTTGTCGAACTCCACCAACCTCTCTATGGTCTCCCAAGCCTCTTGTGGGGCGAGTTCAAGGTAGCCATAAGCGGTGTAGGTGTTGATCCTCTCCTTTGTTGCAACATCAAGAGCATTGTAAATGATCTCCTGAATTACATATGGTGGTTGGCCATGCGTCGGGCATGATCGTAGAAGGTCCTTGAACCTTTCCCAAACAGTCGCCAGAGCTTCACCAGGCTTTTGTTTGAAAGCCGTGATTTTCTGTCGGATCAACGCCGTCTTAGAAGGAGGGAAGAACTTGTTGAGGAACGCGTCCTTGACTTCATTCCAGGTGCGGAGCGATCTTGGGGCTAAGCTCTCCAACCACTGCAATGCCTTACCTGTAAGTGACCATCTAAAGGCTTTTAGTTGGACATATTCAAGACTACGTCCATCAGCAATAGTATCACAAAGGTCTAAGAAGGTGGAAATATGTGCCATAGGGCACTCATTAGGTTTTCCTTCATATTGATGCCTTCTTATTTCAGTCAAGAAGTTAGGTTTAATTTCGAAATTAGAGGGAGGGATAAGAATTGCCGATTCAGGCACTGTGAGAGCGGGGTGCATATATTGCTTGGCATTCCTAGGGAGGGCATTGATTTGGGCTTCTATTTGCCTTCGGCCTTCCTCCTCCCTATCCGCACGCTCCATAAGTGCCGCCTCTCTAGTCGTTAGGTCCTCAACCTGCCTCCTTAGTTGTTCAATGAGTTCTGCTTGGTTTGCGTTTTCCGCCATGATTCTTTGAGCTTGGGCCCTTAGATGGAAATAACGCTCAGGGTCGTCTACTCCTTCAAATTCAGGTGAGCGATCAGCGCGTCGCATACACCTGCAAGACCAAACTAGAAAAAGACGTGAGATAGACTACTAGGGCGCGATTGATTGCCTCCCCGGCAGCGGCGCCAATTTGTTGTTGCATGAAGTCTAACTCTTAGGCCAGGAGGAATAGGTTCAAAAGAAATAAAGTTAGAGAGAAGTTTTGTAATTATTTGCTGACAATAGAGTTAGAGTTAGAGAGAAGTTTTAGGGTTTGACGTTTGCGAAAGTTGACGTTGAGTCGTAAAGCTTCGGAGTTTATTTTAATGCAAGTTTCCTCCTTTCAATTGACAATGAGTTCCATGATGAGAAGCGAGTAGTTCCCCAAAGCTCTTAGGGTCGGGGTGAGCCCGACGTTAGCCATGCGCGCTTGAGGTAAGTATTTGATGTTGATATCGTTGTGTCTATCTCTCCTCCTACGATTCTATGTTTAGTCCTAATCGAAAGAAAAGGGATTCATGCTAAAAACTTGAGTTATAAACATAAAATTGGTAGAGACAATTAGGTTTATTTGAAAGAGTAATCCTAAGAGTTGGTGTACGGCGAAAGCTTGTCCCTCGGGTGAAATAGCGCAATTGTCCGTCTTATTTATCTCATCGCATGCATTGGTTAACGTTGTGGTAAACCCTAATCCTAGGAGTTGCTTTTACATATTTTATATTCATCAAAACCCACTGTTTTATTCATTGCTTCTCTCTCCATCCTTAATTCTTCGGCCTTTCTTTGCCGACAAAACCACTAATTCACCGCAGGAAGACATCGATATCGACAGCAGAGGTCGATATCGACCCTTCTGTATCGACTGGCAGTCTTCTGAGCCAGTCGATTTCGTGGACTGACATCGATATCGACCCCCACCAGTCGATATCGACCACTTGTTTTTGTCTTTGCAGGTCTTCTGTTGCAGAGAACATCGACAGTCGAGGTCGACATCGAGTACTAAGGTCGAAATCGAGGCTTCTGGTCGACGCAGACGTGAGATTTTCCAAGGCTACTAGGATCCCGCTGACACGCCTCCTCGTGGATCGATCCTGACTACCCTTCCACTACAACGGGAGGAAGTCTTGTAATTATTTGCTTAGGCCAGGAGTGGTTTACATTTATTTACATCTTTATATTTGTAATTACTTGACATATCAAACCTCCTGCAACAACAAATTGGCGCCGTTGCCGGGGAGGCAATCAATCGCGCCCTAGTAGTCTATCTCACGTCTTTTTCTAGTTTGGTCTTGCAGGTGTATGCGACGCGCTGATCGCTCACCTGAATTTGAAGGAGTAGACGACCCTGAGCGTTATTTCCATCTAAGGGCCCAAGCTCAAAGAATCATGGCGGAAAACGCGAACCAAGCAGAACTCATTGAACAACTAAGGAGGCAGGTTGAGGACCTAACGACTAGAGAGGCGGCACTTAAGGAGCGTGCGGATAGGGAGGAGGAAGGCCGAAGGCAAATAGAAGCCCAAATCAATGCCCTCCCTAGGAATGCCAAGCAATATATGCACCCCGCTCTCACAGTGGCTGAATCGGCAATTCTTATCCCTCCCTCTAATTTCGAAATTAAACCTAACTTCTTGACTGAAATAAGAAGGCATCAATATGAAGGAAAACCTAATGAGTACCCTATGGCACATATTTCCACCTTCTTAGACCTTTGTGATACTATTGCTGATGGACGTAGTCTTGAATATGTCCAACTAAAAGCCTTTAGATGGTCTCTTACAGGTAAGGCATTGCAGTGGTTGGAGAGCTTAGCCCCAAGATCGCTCCGCACCTGGAATGAAGTCAAGGACGCGTTCCTCAACAAGTTCTTCCCTCCTTCTAAGACGGCGTTGATCCGACAGAAAATCACGGCTTTCAAACAAAAGCCTGGTGAAGCTCTGGCGACTGTTTGGGAAAGGTTCAAGGACCTTCTACGATCATCATCTTTCAATCCAATAATCCAATCATAGAACAACCCAAGACAATAGAGTTAGAGTTAGAGAGAAGTTTTAGGGTTTGACGTTTGCAAAAGTTGACATTGAGTCGTAAAGCTTCGGAGTTTATTTTAATGCAAGTTTCCTCCTTTCAATTGACAATGAGTTCCATGATGAGAAGCGAGTAGTTCCCCAAAGCTCTTAGGGTCGGGGTGAGCCCGACGTTAGCCATGCGCGCTTGAGGTAAGTATTTGATGTTGATATCGTTGTGTCTATCTCTCCTCCTACGATTCTATGTTTAGTCCTAATCGAAAGAAAAGGGATTCATGCTAAAAACTTGAGTTATAAACATAAAATTGGTAGAGACAATTAGGTTTATTTGAAAGAGTAATCCTAAGAGTTGGTGTACGGCGAAAGCTTGTCCCTCGGGTGAAATAGCGCAATTGTCCGTCTTATTTATCTCATCGCATGCATTGGTTAACGTTGTGGTAAACCCTAATCCTAGGAGTTGCTTTTACATATTTTATATTCATCAAAACCCACTGTTTTATTCATTGCTTCTCTCTCCATCCTTAATTCTTCGGCCTTTCTTTGCCGACAAAACCACTAATTCACCGCAGGAAGACATCGATATCGACAGCAGAGGTCGATATCGACCCTTCTGTATCGACTGGCAGTCTTCTGAGCCAGTCGATTTCGTGGACTGACATCGATATCGACCCCCACCAGTCGATATCGACCACTTGTTTTTGTCTTTGCAGGTCTTCTGTTGCAGAGAACATCGACAGCCGAGGTCGACATCGAGTACTAAGGTCGAAATCGAGGCTTCTGGTCGACGCAGATGTGAGATTTTCCAAGGCTACTAGGATCCCGCTGACACGCCTCCTCGTGGATCGATCCTGACTACCCTTCCACTACAACGGGAGGAAGTCTTGTAATTATTTGCTTAGGCCAGGAGTGGTTTACATTTATTTACATCTTTATATTTGTAATTACTTGACATATCAAACCTCCTGCAACAACAAATTGACAATGAGACTCCCTAGGAATGCCAAGCAATATATGCGCCTGAATTTGAAGGAGATCCTGATATCGACTGGTGGGGGTCGATATCTGGGTCTAAGGTCGATATCTACCTCTTCTCAACTTCACTTGGCTTCTCCGTTTTGACTCCGTTTTCGCTCGAATTCCTGCATGGTTAGCTCAAAACTTGTGTAGACTCTATTTCTTGCATTTTAGCCCTTTCTTACACAAGTTTATATACTTTTGAACCTTTCCTTTGGAGATCGAATGAAATATGAAGTCAAAAGATGCAATAAAAGAAGGTGCAAATGTGTACATCATGAGGCAAAGGCATTGATATACAACTAGCAAATAATTAAGCAAGAACTTGTACCTCAACATCTCTGGTATCCTCTTGTGTTTTTTTATGTACAATTTAATGTTACTATATTAATGATATTACTAGAAAACGGGGCTCAACTCTTGTAGATAATCTAAATACAATTGTTATTATGAACATGAAATTATTATTATTAAAGAATGTCGGATGCATATATTCCTATGTATTAATAAGAAATCTGGTATCCTCTTCTGAATGAGTAGTGTATATTACAGAAAAATGAAATTACACAATGAATATAAATGAGTAATATATACTTTCCCGTTCATACTTTGGTTTATTATGTGGTTATGATTGGTATTCATTGATGCAAAGTGAGTTGTGTTTGTTTGTAGATTATTAGTTACTAACTTGTATAACTCTAATAGCATGCCTTCCCTTGATTAGTGCCTGTTGATTAATTAGGAGAATCCTCCTCCTTCTGACCTGGAAAGATTCTCTTTCTCGGTCTTCATTCATATTATTCCTTCATTCATATGAATAATATATACGGAGTACTAATAAAAGATAATTTATTAATAAACTGCATAAATACTCGGGTAGAATAAATTATTTATATAATTGGAAAATGTATCTACCTCTTCATTTAATTCTTATCCTAAATGGTCAAATCTTAACTGTAACAAATAATAATGTATTATTTACATTGTAAAACAATCCAAGAAATATATTGTTATTTAAGGATAGGATCCCTTGACTATCTAAACCAACTAACCATAATATCTACATATCCAAATAGATTAGTATTATTAATTATAATATTAATAAAGATTAATAGATAGATAGATATTGAATTAATTTTTAATTCAATTATGTAAAATAATTTAATAAATCCCTAACTAAAAATCCCTACATTAGTGCCTCTATAGGTCATGACAATGCGTATGGACAAGTCGTGGATTGATTGGAGTACTAGGATTTCTGAGGCATATTTTGCAAAGCTAGATGAATTTTTAGACTTTGCATATGCCAACATGGAGGTTGGGAGTTGCATATACTGCCCTTGTAGGAAATGCAAGAATAGGGTACTATATGTTAGAAAAGTTGTGCGGAAGCATCTTCAAAACAATGGATTTTTGGTTAGTTATAAGTTATGGACTAAACACGGGGAGACCATTCATGATCTCATCGAGGAACCACGAGAGAGGAATGAAGTGCCACCTGAAGTCGATGGGTATATGGATGTGGGTATGGAGAGAATGGTGGAAGATGCTTTCGGAAGGACTAACGTACCGACGTCGGAGAATCTAGACCATGATGGCCAACGTGATGGTGATACTCCTGCTCCAACTGAGTGCACTGACCAGTTTATGAAGCTAATGGATGCCGCTAATCTTCCTCTATATCCGGGTTCTAAGAAGCACACGTCATTGTCCTTCGCTGTCCGACTCTTACAAGCAAAGAGTTTACACGGATGGACCGACCACTCTTTCAAAGATTTGCTAGAGATATTATCTGAAGTATTGCCAGATGGGGTTCACCTTCCGAAATCTTATTATCAAGCGCAGAAGTTAGTGGACGATTTAGGCTTCACTTTCACAACTGTGGACGCATGTCCTAATAGTTGTATGCTCTTTCGAAATGAAGATGCAAGCCTAGATGCTTGTGCAATATGCAATGAATCGCGCTGGAGGCAAACAGTTGATGGATGTCAATCAAGCACACGAAAAGCTGCACAACAAGCATGGTATTTTCCGTTGAAACCACGATTGTAAAGGTTGTTTGCAACAATGGAGTCTGCCACCCGTATGAAATGGCATTACTTAAACCGTGTTGATGATGGTGTGTACCGGCACCCGGCCGACTGTTCGTAATAGGGTGAGGTTGCGGGGTGTGTATGTAAAATAGGAGAATAAAATAAAGCACAACTAGACTATCTCCCTGTCCCAAACAAATAATACAAGAATCCCCTCCCTTGTAGTAGTAGGGTAATTCAGGATCGAATCCACGAGGAGGTAGGTCAGCGCTTCCTTTATTGTACTCACGATCAAAGCTTTCGACCTCAGCAGACACTCGATATCGAGTATACTGGTCGATATCGACCTCAGTTCTGGTCGATTTCCTAGCGCAGTTCCTGCAGAAGACAAAACAGCAAGTCGACGTCGAGCAGAGACCTCGATATCGATGTTAGTCCTCGATATCGACCCTTAAGGTCGATTTCGATGCTTGTCACAGAAACTGTTTTTGTAACCAATTCGTCGGAAAAGGATCCGAAGAAAATAGAATGGAGAGGGAAGATGAACAGAAACAAAACTAAGACTTTTATGAAGAATTTAATTAATTAAAAGGCTTCCAAAGTCGGGGTTTTATGCCACAACGATAACAATGCAAGTTTCATGCTAAAGATATGAACATTTATGTCTTTCCGTCAAATAACTTTCGTTATCAACACTTAGGTGACTAGAGGCTTTCGCATAATTCCTAAGAGTTACTATCCAATTCATGAGTAATTCAAGTTCGCAATATGAGTGGCTTTCGCTTCAATAATGCAAATAATGAATCTCCCTAACTTTCGCAAAGGATCATGCATGGGGTAGAAGACGGAACCACATAAAAGTCAAACCTTTGATGCACTCACCTCACATTGCTATCGTCGGGCTCACCCCGACCCTAGAAGTGGGTTGACTACTCGCTCCTCATCATGCACGTCATCATCATTGTTATTGAAAGAAAGCTACTTTGAATTAAAACTCCGAAAGAAAGTACAACCGAACAAGCCACTCCGCTCTCGCTTTACAACTCCACTCGGCCACCTCTCTCTCTCTCTCTCTATTCTCTATTGCAACTGAATTTGGAATTTTTTTCATACCTAAACTTAGCCCTATTGGCTTCTATTTGTAGATGTCGACAAGGACTCGAAACCTTATCTTTATTCTCTATGATAACTAAAATAAAATAAAAACTAAAACTTCATGGTGAAATCAGCCTCCTCGTGATAAATCTGATGTTGATGATAGGAAATCTCGACCTTTGGATAGATATTGCAAGCATTGGATACAATTCTATCAAAATCGGAGTCGAATTCTTCTGCTGGCGTGGTCGATATCGACCCTTGGACCTCGATATCGACCCCTCCAAAATCTTATCTCGAGCTTCTCCTTCTCCTACTCGACTTCTATCAACTTGGTCGATCTGACAGCATCGATATCGACCTTCAGACGTCGATATCGACCTCTTCTGTGTCGAAATGCTCTGTTTCCTTTTCTGCTCGATTCCTATGTCTCTGATGTACTCGATGTCGAGGTCTTCAGTCGATTTCGACCTCTTCAGAAGACTTCGAGTTCTTTTTCTGCTCTTCTGAATTCATCCATTTTCATCCTGTTTTCTGCGAAATCACATGGAAACTCGTGCAAACCCATATATTTGACATTTAAGCATAAACTACACTATTCCCATGTTTTCCCATTAATGTGCATGCAAAAGATAATAAAATGAATTCATATGTGCATAGAAAATATGGCAATTTGCACGCACATCACCGACTCTCCTGCTTGGAAGCATCTTGATGCCAAACACCCTAGTTTCGGAGCTGAGATGAGGAATGTGCGCTTAGGTATTGCTTCTGACGGATTTAATCCTTTTGGTAATCAAAATGTCAATCATAGCACGTGGCCGGTCATCCTAGTTCCTTACAACTTACCACCTATGTACATCTTGAAGCAACCGTATATATACCTTTCTGTGCTTATTGAAGGACCAAAAGGACCTGGAGATAAGATAGATGTGTATTTAGAGCCTTTGATAGAGGAGCTAAAGGAATTGTGGGAAGTGGGTGTAGAAACATTTGATGCTTCTGCCAATGAAATGTTTCAAATGCGTGCTGTCGTGCTATGGACTATCAATGACTTTCCAGCCTATGCAAATTTGTCTGGGTGGAGTACTAAAGGTGAGTATGCATGTCCAAATTGCAACATAAGGCCAGGTGCAACGTACTTAAAAGCTAGCCACAAGTGGTCGTACGGTAGGAGTAGGCGGTTCTTGCCCTATAATCACAAGTATCGAAGAGATATGAAGTCATTTTATGATGGACGGGAATTTGATTCCGCGCCTCCTAGAATGACCGGGGCTGATCACCTCTCACAACTTGATGAAAATAGAGTGCTTACTTGTTACAAAAAGGATGACATGCTATTGAGAAAGAAGATGGGACCTGACAAACCGGAGAGGGATCCAGCCAAGAAAAAGAGGCATAATTGGAAGAAGAAAACCATATTGTATGAGCTACCGTATTGGAAGGACAATCTGTTGCCATATAGCATCGATGCGATGCACTCCGAGAAGAATTTTGCCGAAAATGTACTGAATACAATATTGGGAGTGAAAGGTCGAACCAAAGACAATGTCTCTGCTCGTCACAACCTTGAGAGACTTGGAATTCGCAAGCAATACCATGTGAAGCTCACAGAATCGGGCACTGAGGTATATGAGAGGGCTGAATTTGAGATGGACAATGTCGGGAAGGACAAGTTCTTGTTAGCCTTATCCAAGGCCAGAATGCCGGATGGTTCGTGTTCCAATATTGCACGGAGGGTGAACTTAAGGGATCGCACCATTGTAGGGCTTAAAAGCCATGATTACCGCATTCTGTTACAAGAGCTAATTTCGCTTTGTGTTCGGAGTTCCTTGCCAAGTAATGTGGTATCTGTTCTGATTGACGTTGGAAAGTTCTTCAAGGTGTTGAGTTCAAAGGTTAATACAAACACTTCATTGGAAGAGGCACGTGCTAAGATCATTCTAACCCAATGTGAGATTGAGAAGATATTTCCCCCATCTTTCATGGATGTGATGGAGCATTTGCCTGTGCATCTCGCGGAGGAAGCATTACTCGGTGGAGCTGTACAGTTTCGATGGATGTACCCTATCGAGAGGTTTCTACTCACTTTGAAAAATTATGTTCGACAACAAGCTTGCCCGGAAGCATCACTAGCCAAAGGTTACATCATGGAAGAGTGCATGAACTTTTGCACTCAATATCTATAAGATGTGGAAAGCAAGTCGCAAAGACCACCAAGAAGAAAAGATGATGCCGAGAAGAAGGGGAAGGGCTTCATTCTACCCGAAGTGACGCGTTGCCAAATCCACCGATGGGTCTTGTTTCATGCTGCTGAAGTGACACCATATCTGGAGTAAGTCCTTTTCAGACTAGGTGCATTTAGTTTGATAGGATATCAAAGCAATATTATATGAATTGCTAACATTATACCCCCTTCTTAACATTAAAGGGAACATTTGGCATATATTAAACAGCACAATCCTATGGCAAATGAGACGTCAGTGGCATCAATTCATTTCAACGAGTTCCCGCAATGGTTCAAGTCACACGTGAGTACCAGCTTCAAGTTTCCAAGTGTAATTAATGTGCTTTATCATATTCGAGTAATATGTAAAGTACCTGCCAAATGAACCTTTTACCTTTACATATTCAGGTTTCAGAGTTGCGTCGGGCAGGGGATGTGTCCTTAAGTAATGAAGTTATCTCATTGTCAAACTTCCCGTCCCCTGTGGCAGCACGGTTGACCTCATACACATCGAATGGATATTTCTTTCGTGTCAAAAGTGTTGACACAAAAAGAACGAGACAAAATTGTGGGGTGTATTTGCAAGGAGATTTTGTACCCTATTATGGGAGATTAACGGATATTATAAGGGTTACATATGCCTCTGATATCGAATACGTATTATTTAGGTGTGAGTGGGCACATCCTTCAACAGGGGTTAAATTGGATCCTTTTCAATGCACCTTAGTAAACTTTGATAGGTTACTATACCCACGTGATAAACTTGGGGATGAACCATTTATCTTGGCATCGCAAGCTCGCCAAGTGTGGTATAATCCCGATGCGTCTGGACATGGATGGTTAAATGTCGGTGAAGTTGAATGTAAGGACTATGCCCATGTAGATGATTGTAATGTGGACTTTGATGATCAGTTGGAGCTCGACCAGAGGTCAGTACCATTTGTGCTACTGATGCATATTTTGTGTAGAACACAAATGTGTGTTTTCTCTTTGTTGTTGTTGTCATATACAATGCCTTAGGGTTAATGAAGATGTTAGGGATTTAGAGTTTTGATTACAACGTGCATAAATCATTTACCTTATAAGCAATCATCCTTGTCACTTGTAGGCAATCATGAAGAAACGAAAGGGTGGACCCGGCAAACCGCGAACCATGGGTGAATTCCTAGTGTCTACTGACTCACGTGGCTCTCAGAGTGGCTCGTCACCGTCCGCATCAACAGCTGGAACACTTCCTCCCATAGCTCCACCACCACCGACTGCATGTCCAGCCGAAGAACAGGTTCGTTGGTGCTCCCACCGTTCTTTGATACTTGCCCATTCAATCAAGTCATGAGACTTCCATATATATTTGTAATGACTATCTAACTATATTGTATTTGTGTTTCAACCATTAAGAAACAACAGGGTCGACGCGGGAGACCGCGAACCATATCTGACTTTCTACTGCCTGCCGGAGATAGATCCTCCCCAAGTGTGTGCTCAATGTCGACATCAGCAGCTGGAACCCTACTTGAGTCACTTGATCCGCACCTTGCTCAATCGAACACTCAAGTGAACAATGTACTGACAACGCAGCCAGATGTAGCTCCACAATCAGCTGCACCAGATGATGCAGATGCTCCTACTGATGCAGACCTCAACGTCGATTCATCTGGTTAGGCATTAATTTGCATTCCAACCCTTATATCTTCCTCAATCCTTTATAGTTGTATGAATGAATAATAAAATATATGGTGTTTCAAGATGGATGTGAACGCCCGACCCCTAGAGGTCATAGCAACGGTGTGTTGGGGTGGAACACCGGAGCCAAGGTTGTAGTCGAATTCAATGACAAGTTCCAACCAGTTGGGCCTAACGCCAAGCACCTCAAGTCGCAACTGGGGATACTAGTGCGTGACGGGCAACGACTTCCTCTTACTATGCTGGACTGGACCTCTTTCGGACAAGATGTGATGGATGGCATATGGGAAGAAGTTAAGGTATTTTCTTTATCCTTTCTACTTTGACACTTTTATAATATGGATGATGTTCTTTCTCCTTTATACTTTCTTTTTCAGCATGTACTAACTTTAACCTGACCATTTGCTTCTTTTTTATCTTATTGACTTTAACACTTATAGAAAAATTTGGTGGATCCTCCCGATGGGTTCAAAGAGGTGTGCTTGAGAATGTTAAACATCATGTGGAAGGGTTATAAGTCTAAAACAAAGGCGAAATATTTTACTTGTTGCCAAGATGATCCCGAGCTGGAGAAGCATAATCCTCCAACTGTCCTCCCACCTGATTGGATTACACTCATTGCATATTGGAGAAGTGAGGTTGCCCAGGTATTCTTTATGTCCCCCTTATATTAGATGGTCCATCTCAAGTTTGGTGCATCCTATTGTAACGTATTCGTGTGTCCAGAAACAATCCGTCCAGAACGCAAAGAATAGAGATAAGCATGGGCCGGTGCATGTTACCGGGCGAAAGTCATTCGCTGAAGTTAGACACGAGGTCCGTATGTGCACGTTGTCTATATTAGTGCATATCATTCAATTTTTATTTGTTTTTAGTTCTTGCACTTTTGAGTACTTGTTTGTGTATCAAGTCCATGACATTCGTATTTAACTTGAGTCATTTCTGCCATTTAACTAGCGGCGCAAAGCTGGCCAACCTACTGACAAGATGAGCATGTGGGTTTCTTCTCGAAATGGAGATGATCCTGATGTGATTGAGACCGTTGTAAGTTTCTTTGGACCCTTTTAACTTTCATCCATTATTGAACTTTATATGTTGACTTCTTTTACTCATATAGAAGGACTTCAACGCCCTCTTGCTGATGGAACCTGAGGATCAGCGAGATCTTGACGAAGTGAAGGATAGGATATTCCATCGGCTTATTGGAGAAGACGGTCACGGATACTGTCGGACCTATGGTGCCAGTGCCCCTCCGCGTTTGGTGTATAACTCCTTATCAAGAGCTCCTCTCGGTGTTCAAGATATGCGCGAGATTGCCAAAGAGTTTGTAGGGGAGATTGCCAAACAGTTTGCAGGGGACCTCAAAAGCCACTTAGAGAACCACATAGATAAAAGATTTGAGCACTTTCGAAATGAATTGATGAACGCTTTCCGGCCCAATGACGGGGGAGGCTCACCTTCACACGGACAGGTTAGTCATGATTTGTTTGACCTGAGTGCTAAGGTTTCCTCTTGTGTTTGATTGTGATGGCCTCTTGTGTTTGATTGTGATGTTTTACTTTTTGTTGTTTGTTCATTCCATCTGGACCCCTTTCTCTTTTGATTATCTTTTACTTTGTATGGTTGTGGATGAAGTTACATATATGATATATGATGGGCTCTTTATTCTTTATGATATGCCATATAACAATTGGAGAGGGAGAAAGATTAAAAATCAGTACTTTGTTTACATAGTCAAGTTCGAAGGTGTGCTTCTTGAATGAAGTCCTTCCTTCTTATATTAAAAATCAGTACCTTGCATTATCCAGTTTTGCTTTTTTATTTAAGTCCTTGCATACCTTAAAAATCAGTTGTCTGAATGTGTGTCAGTGCTAAGGTTGGCTTCTTTCTTCGGTAGGCAATAGAAAGTCAGATATCTCGTTTGTGCACCTGATATCTCGCTTGTTCTTTTGTGTATTGTAGACAAGTGTTCATCAGACAAATCAAAGGGAGTCAATTGGAGACGGAGCTCTTGTTGTATCCCCCAACGATCAACCTATGATCACATCATCTCAACAATCTGCCCCCGGACTGAGTAAACGAGCCGCTGAAGATCAGTCACTTGAAGAAGAAGAAGACGAACTCTAGCACATGCACTTGGAGATGAGCTGCTGAGGATGAGACAAATCAAAGGTTGCTCTAAGTATGTTTTCATTATCTTGCACTTTTGTTGGCTTAAGACTTGAGGTGTTAGGCAATATGGAAAGTGGACACTAGATGTTAGTCAATATGTAGGTTTCAGACTTTTGTTGGCTTGACGTAAACTTCGGACGTCAAATACTTTTGTTTACTTGAAGTACTCGTTGGACGTCAAATGTGTATGCAAGAGACCTTTTGCTGAATTCACTTGTGATGAATGCACTTGAATGTTGGCTTCATTTTCTTTTGCAGATTGTATGAATGCACTTTTATATAATTTATACAGGGTGCAATTATATATATAGAATAAACAATTTAGGGTTGCATTAACCGTAGCAACGGCCACGAGCCGTGGCAACTATTACAAAACGTTCAGGGAAAACCAATTATGACCGTAACTACGGCAGCTACGGCAAATTACCGTCGCCAACTTTCCCTCCCAAATTTCACCCAAAATTGGCGCCATAATTTGGCGCCATAACAAATCTTAGCTACGGCTGTGGCCGTAGCAACCAAGGGAATTTGGCGCCCTGAAATTGGCGCCATAAAATTGGCGCTTCCCTCCACTTTCGACGGCTCCCTACCGTAGCAAAGTGGATGTTTTTTCCTCCCGTACCGATGCCGTAGCAAAGCCGTAGCAAATATATTTGCTACGGCTACTTGCCGATGCTACCAACTTTTGCGACCCCATAGTTCGCCACCCCCCCTTTTCCCGTAGCAATGCCGAAGCTAATGGCCTTTTGCCACGCCTGGCCAGCCTTTTGCTACGGTTTTTTGCCGAATCTAAATTAATTATTTTTTGTAGTGAATCCGACCCCTTAAAAAACAAAACTTCAGTATTCTCTTTTTTTTTTTCCAGACCCAAACCGTCGCCTCTCCTTCAAATCCACTCTCCTCGTCTTCATATCTACTTTCCTTGTCTTCCCTGAATCTTACCCAAACCCTCGCCTCTCCTTGAATCTTGACTGTGCGCGACGGCCGGCCTCCCCTGGTGACGACCCCCATCCTTGCCGCTCTGCCCTCCCCCTCCCTCGGTCGTCGGTAACCTTCTATGGTAATTACATGCCCTTCATCTCTCTCTTTCTCTCCCTTGTGTCCTCAAGACCTCAATTGCTACTCTAACAGTCAGATCTATGGTTTTCGTGGTCTAGTTCATGCTCTAATTCCCATTTTATGTCTTTCTCGACTGTGCATGACAACCTCCCCGGTGACGACCACCTTCCTCGCTGCTTTGCCCTCTTCCTCCCTCGGCTGTCGGTCACCTTCTCTGGTAAGTACATACCCTTTATCTCTCTCTTTCTCTCCCTTGTGTGCTCAAGACCTCGCTGTAAACAAACGGTATCCGAATTTCACACTAATGAATCTTGTCCATGTTCATCATTGAATAAATTCTACTCTGCAAGATTTTTATTACATGTATCTTGCCTTATTTCTAGATGCTTGAAATAAGAATAGACAGAGTTAGTTGCTGTGCCATTTGAGAACAACAAAAGCATGTATGTTTGTTTTTCCCCACCAATTTGCCACTTTTTCCATTTAGTTTACTGCTCTTTTGCATGCTTTTGAATCCCAACTCCTCCTAGACGGACATAAATTCCGCCTGAGCTCCGGTAAGGGCTTTAGAGATTTTTGATGAAAACACTGTCTTCCCTCTACGATCATGGCACAAAATGGAGGTGCTGGTCTTGTTTTTATATGATCAAATATAATACACTTGGAACTGCCTCCCTGCTTAAGTACTGTGCTTAGTAATTAGTTTAAATATGAAGCAAATCTTGAAGCTTATCGTGGACATCCAAGCTTACATGAACAGGAAATGGCATTTTATTGTTTATTGGTCCCAATGAAGTGTTTTAGAGATTGATCCATCATTTGAAGCTATTGGTAAATTGAAAGTGCAGGATGTTGAACAAGGCATATAAAGATGAAACTTTGATTATCCTGTTTTTGGTTAGAGTAAATGAGAAATATTGCCCTTGGAAATTATTGTTTTGGTTAATTGGAGGAAGAGTTCCTTTTTAAGACCCAAGGGATCTTGGTTATTCTTAAGGTAATTGTATCCTAAAGCTAAAACTTTGATGAGTACCAGTTTCTTAAGTAATGTAATTGAGTTGCTTTATTTTTAGGACGTACATTTGAAACTTGATTGATTTGGTTATGGTTTAAGTTCAAACTATAGGGGTTTAAAATGCCTTAATGCTTTAGAGTGAGTAAAGGTCTGCTTATTAAGAGTGCTCTTTTTTTTTCATTGTACTTACTAGTCAATATGGAGCATGCAAATGGTAGTTCTGGTAAACGGGTGCTTAACTGGAAGCGACAATGTGAGGAAAAAATTTGCACAATCATTCTTCCTGGCACCAGCATCCTTGTACTGTTTAAATTTCACCACTGTCAACTTGAATCTTGTATGTGCTTCCAGTTTCCTCTTTCTCCATTTTGTTAACCTAGCTGATGTGATTCTTGTCTCTTTTTTGTCTTTCTTTTGCAAGGTTTGTTTGGTTTCTTCTCTCATTCAGGTACTTTGTTATGGTACCTACTTATATTTGTTTTTTTTCTTTAAACTGCTCTTCCAATTTTCTATTATTGTTCAATTACACTTGACAAAACTTATTACTAGATTAGCTTATCAGGATTCTTTACCTTCACAGACTGACTTTGATAAGCCATTTGGTCAAACTGTCAATTGGTTTGCGTCATGTGTTTCATGAACAGGAGAAAATAGATGAAGACATAATTAACTTTTGAGCTGAAGAAGTCTTCACCAGAGCAACTTTTAAAGTTTAATGTTTTTGCTTTGTCCTGGGAGAGGAAGGGTAGGTTGCATTGCTGGAGAGTTGTAGTTAGAGTGAGCTGCTATTTAGAAGATAGTTTTTAATTTTTCATCTGGTTGATTGAAAAAGAAAGTAGCCTAAATGAGTTGGATTCCTACATTACATTTGCTTAATCAATAGTGATATGATACACTATTTTAAATTTTGGTTGCTGTTTTATTTCAGGCTGGAACTTGAGAGGAGAAGAAATGTCCCTTATTTTCTTTTCTCCTGATGTGTGATGTGTTGTGTTTCGGCTAATTAGTGCAATGTTTATTTTTATTTTTAATGAATAGAAGAAGAGAAGTTATAGTCAATGCAACAGGAGAATGAACACTAGGACAAGGATGATTAAGAGAGATGATGTGATCAAGAGAACTGTTTATGTATCTGATATTGATCAACAGGTGCACTGCAATTTTTCTCTTTGGTCATTTTACGTGTCTTGCTTTTGTAGTCTTTCATATTGAATGGTTATCATCTGCGGATAATGGTCTTTCATATTGAATGGTCATTTTCCAAGAATCTTACTAAAAAGTTGAATTCCATTTTTTAAAATATATGGTTATAAATATCAATTGTCCAAGATGACAGGTTAAGTACCCATTTCAAAGCTCTTTCCCAGTGTGTTTTAGTAAGGAATATGGCAAGGATATCAGAGCAAGAGACAACACCAGGGCACTCCCTCTTCAAAGCCTCCTTGATGGAGTCAAATTACCTGAAATTTCTCAGCCCAAAGCTCTTTCCTATCATCTTCTCAGACATCATAAGTGTACTTAACTCTGTCATCTGTGTTGTATCATTGTATGCAGGATGAAGGTTGTCATCCGGTGATATTTCTGGATATATATATAAAGTGATTACATGGTTTTGTGGTCAGGACTTTCTCATGCATTAGTTTATCTGCTTCATATCTCCCATTTTACTTTCCTCACAGCTAGAGTTAGTAACTTATTATGCTTGGTTTCTTGTGTAGTCAAGCCTTTTATCTTCTTTGAATTTTTGTTTTAGTTTTTTCTAGATCGAGCTCAAGAAAACATTTTTTCACAAATGATATCTACAACGACAAATTGACCTCACCGCGATAACACGCTTTCGGTAGCAAACAATTTCCTCGCCAATGAATTTTTCATCGAATTTTGTAATTACAATTCATTCTTCGCGAGAAAACTAATATATTAGCGATGAATTTTATAATCGCAAAATACATTTAGCGACTATTCTTGATTCCTTTAACATGTTTGTCGATGAAATTATTACTTTTTTGTGATAAAAATACAAGTCGCTAAATAATGTCAATTCAATCTGATATCATCATTAACGAGGAAATATATAATTTTGCGAGGAATTAAAGTTTGTCGTCATGTGCATTCAATGAATAATGTGGAATTCCTACACTTATTTGGCGACAAATATAATTACCTTTTACGATGAATTTAATAGTCGCTAAAGACTTATAGTGACAAATATTACTTCATCGCTAAATGTTTTTTTGCGACGATTTTATTTTTCCACACTAGACTTTTTTGTAACGAGCTTTCAGTGACCATATAAAAAGGAATCATATTTCCTCGCTAAATGGTTTTAGTGACGAAATATCACTTTTCAGCGAGGAAAAATTTCTTCGCTGAAAGTGATTTCTGTTGTAGTGCGATCAACTTGAATTTCTCGATCAATGCGTATCAACCCATGTCTCCTTCTCGGATTCAAATTTACGTAAAATAATCAATAAAATTGTACGACTCCGACTCCACCAAAATAACGAGTACAAATACAAAATGCAAACTAAATGATGCCATATATACATCAAACCAAGCTAAATATTTAGAACCTATTATGCCTACCTAGCTTGCTATCACCTTACTAGTGAAAAATTAATAAGGTGGTGGTTTTAACAAACTATCTAGCTAGTTTGCTGGTTAGGGTTTTATTTGTCTTCGATCTGTCGTAACGTGATCACTTGTAATCTCTGTAGAATATGGTCGTACAGTTAGACACTAATTAACCAATCTAATAACTGTTATGAAATTTTTTGTGCTCTATATTATTTTGAGTAAAGAGAATAGGGGCAAAAAGAGGGAAACAAACCAATTCATCAAAGGTTATAAGATGAAGTTGCAAACATGATCTTTTCCATTTTCCTGAAAGTAGTAATTAACATATGAAACAATTCAAAATTCATGGCATCTACTTCACAAGTCGAGCTATATACTTCGATTAATAGTAGACAAGCAATCTAATCAAAGTGTGTATATATATAGCTCATATTAAGGGAAAGATTGATAGCATTCAAAAGACGGGATGTAACCCCTAAAAACACATATATATGATAGGATAGATATATGCAACTTTAATTTGATCGTAGTACAACCACGTACCAATGGGTTCATACAAAATAAGAGAGCATCGACTGATAAAACTTTAATTTGAGCTCAAACACTGTTTTTATTTGAAAAAATATTAAAATTTATTTTGTACGTTAAAAAATAACATTATGACTTGTATATAATGAAACATACCTTGAGAAAATTAACCTTTTTTTTTATAAGGAAAGAATTCGACTGATAAAACCTAACTGATCGCATTCTTGTCGATGAAGCTTAGCATACCTATGTTTATAGCTAACGCCGTTCTTACTTTTTTTTTGAAAAGATAAAATTCCAAACATTAACTTTTTTTCAAGTCCAAAAGCGCACCTAATTTATTTTCTTATTTAAAAAAAAAAATTGGGCGGGGAGCATCTTGATCTAGATGTTGCCAACTTGTGAGGGCTCGTTCCTCCCTTTAAAAAGAAATCGGATAAATCAAAGTCAAAACAAAAAAGTGGAATTATTCGTCTTTAGCAAAAATTAACCATGCTGATTCACTTGGGCTGGCTAACGCAAATCTCTGATCTCACCTCCCACTACGTCACCCTAATTTTGCATGCTTACATCACATCCATTTCATGAGTTTACTTATAGGCGATTGTCATTTTTCGTCGTCAGATTCCATTCCATATATCCAGCTTAACGCGTAGCATTTAGGAAAGGGAAGGTGTCAAAACTTACCAATATATATATATATATATATATATATATATATATATATATATATATATATATATATATATATATATATATATATATATATATATATATATATATATATATATATATATATATATATATATATATATAGGGATGCGCTCCGGTGAAAACCAAAATTACGGTAGAAACCCGTGAGGACTGACTTTTTAGCCCGGTTCACTTGCTTTATAGCCCGGTTATGAATAGAACCGATCTATAAAGTCATAAATTTTAGCCCGGTTTTGAATAAAACCGAGCTATAAAGTCACTATGTAATTTTAAAACATTAGCTTTTTAGCACGATTTTTCGGTTTGACCGAACTATAAAGTCATGTGTTATTTTAAAAGTGGAGTTTTTAGCACGGTTTTTAGGTTGAACCGAGTTGTAAAGTCACCGTGTGATTGAGGTTTTTAGCACGGGTTTCAAAAAGACCAAGATATAAAGTAGTCCTCACGGGTTTTTACCACAATTTGAGGTTTTCAACGGAGTCAATCCCTATATATATATATATATATATATAAAGTTAATTATTAAAAGTGAGAATTTTAGAGTAATCAATACTCTTAGTTAGTAGATAGAACTGTTGGAAGATTTTTATAGGATTACCCAAGAGATTTAACATGCATTACTTGTACGTATAGTATCGAAAAGATGGAACTTATACACTCTTTGAAAGGATGGAATAATTTATTTGTAATTATCCATAAGTAAGAATGATCGTCTCGTTAAAAAAAACCATTTTTCTTAAGTAATGTAAAGAATAATAATAGAGAAACGAAAGACACATGAAGTTATTCACCAATTCTTAATTAACCATTTGGGGCCTGATTGGATTCCCAAGTGATTATGCTTATAAGTATAATCACTTTAAAAGTGTTTGGCTAAAAAAATTATAAAGTATTTAAAATAATGGAATTTTAAAATAAAATACCTTATAAATTGTGTCAATTAATGACATTAAGTTTATAAGGTAATTACAAACTTAACACGATATTTAGTATTTTATTTATACAATCTATGTAATATTTTATTTTAAAATTACGTTATTTTAAATATTTTATAATTTTTTTAACCAAACACTTTAAAAGTGATTATGCTTATAATTAGCATAATGCATTGGGAATCCAAACACACTCAATATAATTAATTGACATAATTTATAAGGTATTTTATTTTAAAATTCTATTATTTTAAATACCTTATAATTTTTTTAGCCAAACACTTTTAAAGTGATTATGCTTATAAGCATAATCACTTGGGAATCCAAACAAACCCTAGACCTCTAACACTTATTTTAAATTTTTTCCAAAAAAAAAGAAATAAAAGACACATTTTCTCAATTAATTAATTTTGCTTCAACACAATACAAAAGAATACAGGTAATGTCCACATTTTAGTCGATCATATTTTATGTAGTCTAATTAAGACGGTTTGAGTCATTTTTATTTGTTTTTTTTGTTGGATTTAGATGTTTGAGTGGATTTTCGCATTCTACAAGATATATAGGTTTACACAAGTTTTGGTGGTGTTTTGTAGGTTTTGAAGCTGATTTGGAGCTATATTGGAGCATGTCGAGGAGTGGAGAAAAGCTAAGGATATGCACGTAAAGAAAGAAGTCAGAACGAAGTCAAACAAAGGAAGAACAAGGTGAAACAAAGCGCTGTCGACCCTCCTATGTCGAGCCTGGACCCTCGTTACTGACCTCTAGGAAGCAACGAAGAAGGAAAAGGGGCATGGGTCGATACCGACCCCTACTAAGAGAGAGTACGAGATCACGAGGATCACTGTCTACTGAGCCTCATACCGACCCGAGTGCCTCGGTAAAGAGCCAATTGTCGACCCTAATTCCTCGTTAATGACCCTTGGCGGAGAAGAGGAACGAGATGTGAAGCTACTGGAGTCCTACTGACTAGGTTACTGAGCTAGGAGGCTCGATATTGGCCCATGTGGAGGCTTTATGATTTGTGGTGAGAAAACCCTACCGACCTTGACCAGCATCGATACTAACCTTAAGCCCATCGGTAGAGCCATGTGGATTAAGTTTATGAAGAGATTTTATCCCGAAACTTTTTAGATTTAGATAGATCTCTTGAGATTTTATTTTAATTTCCTGAGACAATTTTTTATTTTCTATTAGAAATAAGGCCTTTGGGTCAAATTTAGACATCATCCTACATACATCTTTAGGCACAATTGCATAGAGATATTGAGAGAGCATTTGAAGGCGTGTTTAGGCGAGAGTTAGTGATACGGGGTTAGCCGTAGGATGCCCGATCTTTCGACAATCAAGACTCAATTGTAAGAACTAAAGCGGAAACGATGCAAGATTCAACAAGACTCCAAGGTGATGACCAAGAACAATGAAGATGCGGCTGTAATGCGAAAGAAAAGGACTCGAAATTCAATAAAGACTAAAGATAAGGGGGTGGATCGATCTATATAGAACAAGATGAAGACCCTAGGCTCCCGTAGGAGGTAAGAACCAACACCAATGACTGTATAACCCGCTCCTACAACCTTACACAACCAAGCGGACAACTTGGAGGCACAAGGAGGGGGCTCGTGGATGCTTGATAGCACCAATCTTATGACGAGAATCGACACACACCATACATGATGGATAACACCAATCCTATGACGAGAATCGACACACACCATACATGATGGATAGCACCCATCCTTCAATGAGGATAGACACACACAAGACAAACCAAGCTAGAAACAAACCATCGAAACCTATCCCACGCAGGGGAACTCGGTTCCTCCCTAGGAGAACGCTCCAAATCTGACTTTTTGTCGAAAATTCAATTCTATCTTTATTGAATGATGAAATGTTTAAATAGGAAAATAACTAAGGTTTGACTTGCTTCCTTGGAGGCTAAGGATTGCTTGTCAAACTTTATCCTAACTAGATACAACTTATCCTAATTAATAAAGATAAAAACTAATTAGATATAATATCAATTAATTGAAAAATCAACTAATAGGTATTATTCTGATTTACATTATTCCTAAATAAATAAAAGGATAAAATAATAAACTAAATATGAAAAGATAATTATTTCCGTTCAAACAGTGAACATCTGCAAAGATGATGATTTTCGGACATGTTCTCGGTAGATTCTGGAAATACCTTCAACAGTAAAGTTGTAGATCTCTTCGTCGTTGTTCCAACAAGGTATACCATGACCCAATTCGATCAATATAGACTCCGAACGATACATTTTACTGAGACGTCACAAAGCTGTAAAATCTGCTGAACGATTTACACTTGTTGATAAGCACCATTCGTTTTCCCTTCATCATTCTCCCCTTCTTGAAAATGATTCGTCTTCGAATCCGGGATTTTGTTTGAGCAAGCTAGGAGATGCAATATGTGGTGGTGCAGGCTGGCGGATGGTGGTGGCGGATGCAATTTGAAGACACTATAGGACTCTTTCTTTGCAAAAAAAAAATTGTGTTTTTTGTGTTTTTATGATGATGAATGAAAAGACTCAACTTTGATATCGATAACCTAAGCTCTGATACCAATTTGATACGGGGTTAGCCGTAGGATGCCCGATCTTTTGACAATCAAGACTCAATTGCAAGAACTAAAGCAGAAACGATGCAAGACTCAACAAGACTCAATAAAGACTCGATCAAGACTTCAAGAACATATATGGTGCGGCTGTAATGGTGAAGAGCAAGACTCGAAATGCATTAAAGACTCAAGATAAGGTAGTGGATCGATCTATATAGAACAAGCTGAAGACACTAGGCTCCCGTAGGAGGTAAGAACCAACACCAATGACTATATAACCCGCTCCTACAACCTTACACAACCAAGCGGACAACTTGGAGGCACAAGGAGGGGGCTCGTGGATGCTTGATAGCACCAATCTTATGATGAGAATCGACACACACCATACATGATGGATAGCACCAATCCTATGTCGAGAATCGACACACACCATACATGATGGATAGCACTAATTCTTCAATGAGGATCGACACACACAAGACAAACCAAGCTAGAAACAAACCATCGAAACCTATCCCACGCAGGAGAACTAGGTTCCTCCCTAGGAGAACTCTCCAAATCTGACTTTTTGTCAAAAATTCAATTCTATCTTTATTGAATGATAAAATGTTTAAATAAGAAAATAACTAGGCTTTGACTTGCTTTCTTGGAGGCTAAGGATTGCTTGTCAAACTTTATCCTAACTAGATAAAACTTATCCTAATTAATAAAGATAAAAACTAATTAGATATAATATCAATTAATTGAAAAGTCAACTAATAGATATTATTCTAATTTACATTATTCCTAAATAAATAAAAGGATAAAATAATAAATTAAATATGAAAATATAATTATTTCCGTTCAAACAGTGAACAACTGCAAAGATGATGATTTTCGGACATGTTCTCGGTAGATTCTGGAAAAACCTTCAACAGTAAAGTTGTAGATCTCTTCGTTGTTGACAACTGCAAAGATGATGATTTTCGGACATGTTCTCGGTAGATTCTGGAAAAACCTTCAACAGTAAAGTTGTAGATCTCTTCGTTGTTGTTCCAACAAGGTATAACACGACCCAATTCGATCAATATGGACTCCGAGCGATCCATTTTACTGAGACGTCGCAAAGCTGTAAAATCTGCTGAACGATTCACACTTGTTGATAAGCACCATTCGTTTTCCCTTCATCATTCTCTCCTTCTTGAAAAGGGTCCGTCCTCGAATCCGGGATGTTGTTTGAGCAAGCTAGGAGATGCAATATGTGGTGGTGCAGGCTTGCGGATGGTGGTGGCGGATGCAATTTGAAGACACTATAGGACTCTTTCTTTGCAAAAAAAAATTGTGTTTTTTTGTGTTTTTATGATGATGAATGAAAAGACTCAACTTTGATATCGATAACCTAAGCTCTGATACCAATTTGATACGAGGTTAGCCGTAGGATGCCTGATCTTTTGACAATCAAGACTCAATTGCAAGAACTAAAGTGGAAACGATGCAAGACTCAACAAGACTCAATAAAGACTCGATCAAGACTTCAAGAACACATATGGTGCGGCTGTAATGGTGAAGAACAAGACTCGAAATGCAATAAAGACTCAAGATAAGGGGGTGGATCGATCTATATAGAACAAGGTGAAGACCCTAGGCTCCCGTAGGAGGTAAGAACCAACACCAATGACTATATAACCCGCTCCTACAACCTTACACAACCAAGCGGACAACTTGGAGGCACAAGGAGGGGGCTCGTGGATGCTTGATAGCACCAATCTTATGACGAGAATCGACACACACCATACATGATGGATAGCACCAATCCTAATACGAGAATCGACACACACCATACATGATGGATAGCACCAATCCTTCAATGAGGATCGACACACACAAGACAAACCAAGCTAGAAACAAACCATCGAAACCTATCCCACGCAGGGGAACTCGGTTCCTCCCTAGGAGAACTCTCCAAATCTGACTTTTTGTCAAAAATTCTATTCTATCTTTATTGAATGAATGAAATGTTTAAATAGGAAAATAACTAGGGTTTGGCTTGCTTCCTTGGAGGCTAAGGATTGCTTGTCAAACTTTATCCTAACTAGATAAAACTTATCCTAATTAATAAAGATAAAAACTAATTAGATATAATATCAATTAATTGAAAAGTCAACTAATAGATATTATTCTGATTTACATTATTCCTAAATAAATAAAAGGATAAAATAATAAACTAAATATGAAAAGATAATTATTTCCGTTCAAAAAGTGAACAACTGCAAAGATGATGATTTTCGGACATGTTTTCGGTAGATTCTGAAAAAACCTTCAACTGTAAAGTTGTAGATCTCTTCATATTTGTTTCAACAAGGTATTGCACGACCCAATTTGATCAATATGGACTCTGAACGATCCATTTTACTGAGACGTCACAAAGCTGTAAAATCTGCTGAACGATTCACACTTGTTGATAAGCACCATTCGTTTTCCCTTCATCAGTTAGGGCACGCTTTGCAAGTTTCAACTGACACATTTTTTAGACAACTGTGATATATGATGATTTCCTTCTTCCAAATTCATGTCTTTTTCTATGCTCTACATGTGAGTAGTCTTCTTTTCTTCTAGGGTTGGGGTGATCCCACCAATAGTCTTTTGTGTGAATTCATGAATCTATGATTTTGGTGTTTTTATCTATTATATATCCTTATGTGCTTAAATCCTTGATAAAATTTAGGCAATTTTCTCGTTTGCAATTTGGATTGAAAGAGGTAATTGTGAATTGGAATATAAGATTAGGGTTTTGAAATGAAAGTTTGAATATCCTAATTGAGATTGGATAGGGTAGAAAGGCTAATTGATTTAAAGAAAGTTAGTTGATTTGCTTTGTTAGGTTGATGATAGTTGACCCCATTTATGATAAAGGCATGATTTTTATGATTAATTGGTGTTTGCATGCATGCCTTTTGTTGTGGCGATCCTAATCCTTGAAATCTTTTTCCCTATTGATCAAAGTTCTTAAACTTATAGCTCCCCCTCCAAAAAAAGCTGATATTTTTCATCGCTTCTCGTTATTTCTTTGCCCAGGTAATTAGAATTGGAACTGACTCTCTCCCGTAGATGAACCTGACTTCAGTACTATACTACATTTATTTGATTGTTAGGTGATCAAGAAACCCTCTCATCAAATTGGCGCCGTTTCCAGAGATATTTCAGTTTTGCCATATTTAGTTACTAACAATGCCTAGCGACATGCCACCCCCCTTTCTATTTAATTTTATTTATTTTATCTTTGTTTTTAGTTTATGCCATTGAAAAGATGTAGGCTAGTCTTCGATCAATTAACCGATCCAGAAATTAAGCTTGCTTTCCATCACAGACAATGAGAGAATAAATCAATGGTTGGCAATGACGATTTGGCAAAACGATTGGCATATCTCAACCTTCAGATGGAAGAGATGCAACAAAACAACATTGAAGTAGTACGAGCTAGAGTCACTGAAGCCGTTGCTACGCGATGAGAGAGGGAGGTCGTTACCTGTCTTCAAGAGTAGTTGAATGCTATCTTGAAGAATGGAAAGTAATACATGCACCCAGAACTGAGGGTGCCTAAATGAGCCACCGTCCTCCTTGAGATCAATCATAACTTTGAGATCAAGTCTCACTTTATATCCTTGATCTAGAGGGCTCAATTTGAGGGGAAAGCCACTGAATGCCTGATGGAGCTGATGTGCGCGTAAATTGCCATATTTTCTATGCACATAAAAGTCCATTTTACTTGTCTTTTGCATGCATATTAATGGAAAAACATGGGAATAGTGTAGTTTACGCTTAAATGTCAAATATATGGGTTTGCACGAGTTTCTATGTGATTTCGCAGAAAACAGGATAAAAATAGACGGATTTGAAAGAGCGGAAAAAGAACTCGAAGTCTTCTGAAGAGGTCGAAATCGACTAGGGACCTCGACATCGAGTGCATCAGAGACATAGGAATCGAGCAGGAAATGAAACAGAGCATGTCGACACAGAGAGGTCGATATCGACGTCTGGAGGTCGATATCAAGGCTTCCATATCGACCAAATTGATAGAAGTCGAGTGCCAGTTCAAGTAGGAGAAGGAGAAGCTCGAGATAAAGTTTTGAAGGGGTCGATATCGATGTCTAGGGTCGATATCGACCATGCCAGCAGAGGAATCCGACTCAGATTTTGATAGAATTCTATCCGAAGCTTGCACGTCTATCCAAAAGTCGAGATTTCTTATCATCACACACGAGATTTATCAGATGGAGGCTGAGTTACCACAGAGTTTTAGTTTTTTACTTTGTTTTAGTTTTATCTTAGAGAATAAAGATAAGGTTTCGAGTCCTTGTCGACATCTACAAATAGAGGCCAATAGGGCTGAGTTTATTCATTCAATTTCAGTAGTTAAAACACATAGACACGCAAAGAATTAGTAGAGAGAGAGAGAAGGCCGAGTGAAGTTGTAAAGCGAGAGCGGAGTGGCTTGTTCGGTTGTACTTTCTTTCGAAGTTTTAATTCAAAGTTGCTTTCTTTCAACAATAATGATGATGTGCATGATGAGGAGCGAGTAGTCCACCCACTTCTAGGGTCGGGGTGAGCCCGACGATAGCAATGTGAGGTAAGTGCATCAAAGGTATGACTTTTATGCGATTCCGTCTTCTACCCCATGCATGATCCTTTTGCGAAAGTTAGGGAGATTCATTATTTGCATTATTGAAGCGAAAGCCACTCATATTGTGAACTTGAATTGCTCATGAATTGGATAGTAACTCTTAAGAATTATGCGAGAGCCTCTAACCACCTAAGTGTTGATAACGAAAGTTATTTGACGGAAAGGCATTAAATTTCATAACTTTAGCATAAAACTTGCATTGTTATCGTTGTGGCATGAAACCCCGACTTTGGAAGCTTTTTAATTAATTGAATCCTTTATAAAAGTCTTTAGTTTTGTTTCTGTTCATCTTCCTTCTCCATTCCATTTTCTTCGGACTCTTTTCCGACAAATTGGTTACGAAAACAGTTTCTGTGACAAGCATCGAAATTGACTGTAAGGGTCGATATCGAGGTCTAACATCGATATCGAGGTTTGTCTCGACGTCGACTTTGCTGCTTTTGTCTTCTGCAGGAACTGCGCTAGGAAATCGACCAGAACTGAGGTCGATATCGACCAGTATACTCGATATCGAGTGTCTTCTGAGGTCGGAAGCTTTGATCGTGAGTACAACAAGAGAAGCGCTAACATACCTCCTCGTGGATTCGATCCTGAATTACCCTACTACTACAAGGGAGGGGATTCTTGTATTATTTGTTTGGGACAGAGAGTTGGCCTAGTTGTGCATTGTTTTAAATATTTGAATCTCCTACACTCCATCCCGCTAGGGAACAGGAGCATGTCAAGAATTTCACTGATTTTGTGATCGACATTATTATTGATGATGATGTGTCATTAGAATATATTCAACTAAAGGCTTTTAAGTGGTCTCTTGTAGGAAAAGCGTTGAATTGGCTAGAAAGTTTGCTTCTAAGTTCTATCACCACATGGAGAGAGCTTCATGATCTATTCATGACAAAGTTTTTTCCATCAGCAAAGATGACAAAGCTTAGCAAGCGAATTACTTCATATCACCAGCTTCTAGGTGAATCTTTCGTGGAGACATGATAGAGATTCAAGGAGTTGCTTTGATAGTGCCCTACTCATGGATAACTACAATATGTCCTCCAGGAAATCTTCTTCAAGGGTATCGATTCTGATACAAAGGATCAAATAAACCTACATACCTATGAGTTTATCGAGATGAATCCAGATGAGGCATGGGCATTGTAGACAAGCTGACTATCTATGGTTCCATGTACGTTATACTGTAGTCTAAGACATCCGAAAGAAAGCTTTATGAACCTTCCTCAGAAGTGGATCTTTATGTGAAGGCCCAATTCCTGCAAGATAAGATAAACATGCTAAAAAAGCAGGTAAGTTTTGTAAAGATAACCCCACCCTTAAGAATACGGGTCTCAGATCCATAATACTTCTACTTGCACTAACTTGCATCAAGTACAAATTGCTGAGACATATGATGAGGTAAATTACATGAGGGGACCCTACAAGAACCCTAACAATGCTGATCTAGAGGGAAACAATGCTTATCCCACATGGAGTAAATATGTGCATGGCCAAGGAAGTCAACCCCCCTCAACAAGAGCAACAGGTTCCTCCTTATAAGCCCCCTGGCTACCAAGAGCCACCATCATGTGTAAAAGGGCTACACGATGGGATTAATGGAGTCTGTGCTGATCTCAATAGCCAGATGAAGGGTGTCCATGAACAGTTGGGAGAACTAGAATCATAGAAGAAAAGTGTCAATTCCCAACTAGGACACCTTGCTCCACATATCCCATGGCCCCAAGAGCAACTTTCGGGTTGACCCAATGAATATTCAAGAGGGCCAAATAGTTGCAATCCACCTCAAAAGTAGAAAGAAAGTGCCTAACTAGGCCATTACCCAACAAAAAGAGAAAGAAGAGGACGTATAGTGTCTTACATACCCTCTTACCGACCCCACCAGGGTCGGTACCAAGGCCAACCCCCACCTAGGTAAGTCTTCAAACCCTGTCTCTCACAACGACAGGTTGGAACCGACCCCCCCCCCCCCCCCCCCCCCGTCGGTACCGAGGCATCTCAGAAGATGAAGACCTTATGTATTCCTACTGTTCGTAGTGGTAAAGGGGAGGTGTATGTAAAATAGGAGAATCAAATAAAGCACAACTAGACTATCTCCCTGTCTCAAACAAATAATACAAGAATCCCCTCCCTTGTAGTAGTAGGGTAATTCAGGATCGAATCCACGAGGAGGTAGGTCAGCGCTTCCTTCGTTGTACTCACGATCAATGCTTTCGACCTCAGCAGACACTCGATATCGAGTATACTGGTCGATATCGACCTCAGTTCTGGTCGATTTCCTAGCGCAGTTCCTGCAGAAGACAAAACAGCAAGTCGACGTCGAGCAGAGACCTCGATATCGATGTTAGTACTCGATATCGACCCTTAAGGTCGATTTCGATGCTTGTCACAGAAACTGTTTTTGTAACCAATTTGTCGGAAAAGGATCCGAAGAAAATAGAATGAAGAGGGAAGATGAACAGAAGCAAAACTAAGACTTTTATGAAGAATTTAATTAATTAAAAGGCTTCCAAAGTCGGGGTTTTATGCCACAACGATAACAATGCAAGTTTCATGCTAAAAATATGAACTTTTATGTCTTTCCGTCAAATAACTTTCGTTATCAACACTTAGGTGATTAGAGGCTTTCGCATAATTCCTCAGAGTTACTATCCAATTCATGAGTAATTCAAGTTCGCAATATGAGTGACTTTCGCTTCAATAATGCAAATAATGAAACTCCCTAACTTTCGTAAAGGATCATGCATGGGGTAGAAGACGGAATCGCATAAAAGTCATACCTTTGATACACTTACCTCACATTGCTATTGTCGGGCTCACCCCGACCCTAGAAGTGGGTTGACTACTCGCTCCTCATCATGCACATCATCATCATTGTTATTGAAAGAAAGCTACTTTGAATTAAAACTCCGAAAGAAAGTACAACCGAACAAGCCACTCCGCTCTCGCTTTACAACTCCACTCGGCCACTCTCTCTCTCTTTCTTGCAACTGAATTCCGAATCTCTAATTTAATATTGAATAATGAATCGAATACCTAAACTCAGCCCTATTGGCTTCTATTTGTAGATGACGATAAGGACTCGAAACCTTATCTTTATTCTCTATGATAAATAAAATAAATAAATAAAAAAGTAAAAGCTAAAACTTCATGGTGAAATCAGCCTCCTCATGATAAACCTGATGTTGATGATAGGAAATTTCGACCTTTGGATAGGTATTGCAAGAATTGGATATAATTCTATCAAAATCGGAGTCGAATTCCTCTGCTGGCATGGTCGATATCGACCCTTCCACTCGATATCGACCCCTCCAAAATCTTATCTCGAGCTTCTCCTTCTCCTACTCGACTTCTATCAACTTGGTCGATCTGGCAGCATCGATATCGACCTCCAGACGTCGATATCGACCTCTTCTGTGTCGAGATGCTCTGTTTCCTTTCTGCTCGATTCCTATGTCTCGATGTACTCGATGTCGAGGTCTTCAGTCGATTTCGACCTCTTCAGAAGACTTCGAGTTCTTTTTCCGCTCTTCTGAATTCATCTATTTTCATCCTGTTTTCTGCGAAATCACATAGAAACTCGTGCAAACCCATATATTTGACATTTAAGCATAAACTACACTATTCCCATGTTTTCCCTTTAATGTGCATGCAAAAGACAACGAAATGAATTCATATGTGCATAGAAAATATGGCAATATGCGCGCACATCAAACACCCCATACTTAAGCTTGCTTGTCCCCAAGCAATACTCTTAATGGTCATTCAGGGGAAGAAAGTAAACCCTCAACATCATAGATTCATTTTTCATATGTCCCTACAATCAATCGCCATCCTCGAGAAGGTACTTATGTCAACCAAGTCCATGCCTGTGCATAAAAGCAATTTCATACTTATAAAGGAGGTAATATGCAAAAAACAATTCTAGCGACATTGCATTAATAATCAAGAGGACTTTCTTCAAGCTTGTGAGAAGTGGATTGGTAAAAGGCTAAAGGTGGGCTAATATTTGGCCATGTGGTGTTAAATCCGGGGAAGTACACTTTCTTTCCAAAATATTCCACATTCCTCCTTCATAATGTCTCACCTTTCACTCATCGTTCAATGCTTTTTTCACTTTAATGCTTTTATCTCTCTAACCTTAGCACTGCCTTCTCGCGAGTCGCAAACATGGGTGTCATGAATGGCCCCGGATACTTAGTACTTCGGACTCCTCACCTTTGTGTCCCATCTCGCCGAACTATTATCTCAGCGAGCAGGGTCGACCTACCTTTATCTCCTGAGGTGATCGGATTTTTTCTCGCTCATTTAATTTTCCATATTGTATCATTCCTGCCAACAACTTTATAAATGCACAACTCCATATAACTCCAAAGATGTCATCCATTCAAAAAACTTTGTCCCCGGATAGGGTATAAGGTAAAAAATGGACAATATGTATATGTGGAGCAACAATGATCATGATAAGTCTCATATATGGCTTTGTGAATATGCGTAGGTAAGGCTAGGATATGAACTTTGCTTGTATGGAATTTTTATAAAAAAAATCCTCCATCATCTTATCATGCATATGTCAAAAGCAACTTCAAATTTTCATCTCCTTTATGATTTTCTCAAAAAATTGCACTTCATTGGGACTTCCCTTAACTAGGCAATCTCATGTTATATCTCTAATGAATCTAATTTTGCATCATAGAGCTCTTTTTTATACTTCCATGACTCTCTCTTTTCCAAAATTTTTGATGGGGGTCATTTAAAATAAATATGCATTCAAATAAATATGCAACCCTAAACTAAGCATGAATATGCAAATAAGCCTTTCCCCCCACCCCATACTTAAAATCTACAGTGTCCTCACTGTATTAGAACTAGGGTTAAGAAGAAGACTTACTAAACTGTCACAAATTTCAGGAGTTGAAGAAGACAGCAGGGAAGGTCGATATCGACCTCTTTATATCGATATCGATGTCTCTCTGATTTCTGCTCGGGCTTCTGGGTGATTCGGCCTCGATCACAAACCCTATCCATGTCGACCTTGAGGTCGATTTCGATGTCCGACATCGATTTCGATGTCCGACATCGATTTCGATGCCTTTCTGTGTGCTTTTCTCTCTCCTGCAATTTGAAAACTAAACACACAATATGCAAAACAATAAAGTGTCTAAAACCAAAACAAAAGTTGTCTTAAAATCGAAACTAAGTCTTTGTTACAAGCTCTAGATTTTTAAGTCGCTAGGCCGACTTCTTCTTTTGCGCTTTTCAAGGTGGCATCTGCAGAGCCCATGTGGCTTGGGCCTCAAATATCACTCCTTTCTTGTCCCGCAGCTGCATTCCCCCGGGATTGATTTGATTCACCGTGAATGGTCCTAAGCTCTTATCCTTGAATCTTGTAGGGAACCAATGGTCTTTAGATTTGGCAACATAGACCTTGTCTCCTATCTCATATTGGCTTGAACTATCATCGGATATCCTACATAAACGCACATGCCAAGGCACACCTCTTCCAAATAATGATAAGTCCTTTATTGTAATTGAACAAGAGGAATCCGTACCTTGACTTACCTTCTTCTCCGTCTGTGGCTCAGGTCGATGTCGATGTGCAGAGGTCGATATCGATCCCTGTTGTACACCTGTAGGATCAGTCGATTTGGGGAGTTTTGACTCGATATGATCAGGTCGATTTCGACCCTCAGAGGTCGATATCGAGGTCTCCTCGCCTCTCTTCTCAGCGCTGATGGTGGTCGATTTCGATAGGGTGTGGTCGATATCGACCCTTGACCCCGATTTCGATGCTTCCTCTTTTCCTCCGTCGACCCCATACTTATGACCTGTCACAGAATCTTGAACATTAGTGGTCGATATCGACTTACCTGGGTCGATTTCGATGTCCTGTTGAGCTCCTTCGTTCAAGATTGCTTCAACTTCCTCTACTTGGGCTTCTTTGATGGCTTTTATGTCCATTGGCCCTTGACTTTGCACCGTCTTGTTGAAGGAATACTCTATTAATTCATCACTAATTGTGAGTGAGAGCAATCCTTTCTTCACGCTAATGTTGGCATCGACGGTTGCTAAGAATGGCCTACCTTAAATAATTGGACAAGCAGGGTCCTCCGCTATGTCAACAACTAGGAAATCAGCGGGGACAAAAAATTTGCCTACTTGTACTGGCACATCTGTCACTATCCCAGTTGGAATAACTACGGTATTGTTAGCCATGTATAATCTTGCATCCACGGGCTCCAGAGGACCTATCTTTACCTTGTGCCAAATGGTTAGTGGCATCATGCTAACGCTAGCGCCCAAGTCAACTAAAGCATTAAATTTGAATTGACCTAGACCTATAGCGATAGAAAACTTACCTGGGTCCGCCCGCTTTTGTGGTAGCTCCAACCTGTTGCATTCCTCTGCGATCTCAGAGAGCGATCGCTTCTTACCCAAGATGTCTTTAAGGAACCTCACATAAGATGGCATCTCGTGAAGTGCCTCTGTGAATGGTATAGAGACATTAAGCCCTTGGAGCATCTTCACGAACTGTTGGAACTTCTTTTCCGCTGGGTCCTTAGTCACTTTTCTAGTTGGGAATGGCAACACCTTCTTTCTTCCTGCGGCTGTAGTGAGGTCGATATCGGCAGCAGTGGGGTCGATATCGACTGGAAGAGTCGATTTCTGTGGTGACGCAGAATTAGGGTCGACATCGACAGGAGGGTCGACATCGATGTCACCTTGGTCGATATCGACAGGGGTGGTCGATATCGACGTCTGTTCTGGCTCCTTCTCCTCCACTTTTTGCTCGGGCGTTTATAATTGACGCCCACTCCTTAGGTTTACTGCCGCGATATGACCTGTGGTTTTGCCCTTTTGGTTGGGCACAGTGGATCCAGGGAGTGATCCGGACGCTTTGGGCATTGCTTCCGCCAATTGACTCATTTGAGTCTCCATGTTGCGCTTCCAAACGTCGATCTCCCCAAGTCTAGAATTGATGCCCTGCAGCTGAGTATGGACGGAGTTATTGGCTTGTTTGAACTCAGCGTGGTTCCTCCGCATCTCATCAAGGATGATTTGCAGGTCATCTTTCTTAGTCTCCCGCTCAGGGTGCCCTGGTGCCCTATAGGTTGGGGGATCCCTTTGATAGAACCTTTGATCACCCCAATTTTGTTGATTGCCCCCTCCATAGGGGCCTCTCGTCCATTTGACCTCCTCATGTTGTTCCGCCATGGATACTTGCTCAGTATGTGGACAGGCACTGGTGTTATGCCTTATTGAACCACACTCCTGACAAGGTTGATTGTTGCTCAGGAACCTTACTTGCTTTTGAAGGCGGCGTGTTTGATCGTTATGGAATTGTTGCCGTACTTCAGGATCTATCTCCCTTGGAGGCTCATATAGTGGCATAGATGGGGCAGGCCTTGCATCATAGGCCGCAGCAGCCCCATAGGTGTTGTCAAAGTTCACAAGCCTCTCAATGGTCTCCCATGCCTCCGTTGGTGTAAGCTCAATGTACCGATAGGAGGTATATGAATTGATCCTCTCCTTATTCGGCGCATCAAGGGCGTTATAAAAGATCTCTTGGATGACATATGGAAGTTGTCCATGCGTCGGGCATGATCTCAGCAAGTCTTTGAAGCGCTCCCACGCCTGTGCTAGGGTTTCACCTGGCTTTTGTTTGAAAGCCGTGATCCTTTGTCTTAGCATCGCCGTTTTAGAAGGTGGGAAGAACTTATTCAAGAATGCATCTTTCATCTCTGCCCATGTCCTTAGCGATCGTGGAGCCAAACTTTCAAGCCATTGTAATGCCTTTCCTGCCAAAGACCATCGAAAAGATTTTAGTCGCACATACTCTAAGTTTACTCCATCAGCAACTGTTTCACATAAATCCATAAAAGTAGAGATGTGTTGCAGGGGGCATTCATTATGTCTTCCTTCAAAAGTATTTCTTTTAATCTCAGATAGGAAGTTAATTTTCAGTTCATAATTGGAGTGAGGAATTATAATGGCAGATTCAGGAACATGAAGAGGCGGATGCATGTATTGCATCGCCGTCTGTGGATACTGATTTAGCCGCTCTTGGGCTTATCTGCGCGCATCCTCCTCCCTATCAGCACGGGCTCGCTCAGCAGCAACAGCGGCCCTTTCTGCAGCGATTGTAGCATTGTGGTCCTCAATTTCCTTTCTCAACCGCTCTATGATCTCAGCCTGCGTCTCGTTGTCAGCCATGATGCGAATTGCTTTGTTGCGAAGATGGTAGAAACGTTCAGGCTCGTCAATTGGTTCCAGGATAGGTCCGCGATCAGAACGTCGCATAAACCTGCAAAATAAGCTTAGAAAAAGATCGTGATTAACTTAGGTGGCGATTGATTGCCTCCCCGGCAACGGCGCCAATTTGTTCGTAGTGGTAAAGGGGAGGTGTATGTAAAATAGGAGAATCAAATAAAGCACAACTAGACTATCTCCCTGTCTCAAACAAATAATACAAGAATCCCCTCCCTTGTAGTAGTAGGGTAATTCAGGATTGAATCCACGAGGAGGTAGGTCAGCGCTTCCTTCGTTGTACTCACGATCAATGCTTTCGACCTCAGCAGACACTCGATATCGAGTATACTGGTCGATATCGACCTCAGTTCTGGTCGATTTCCTAGCGCAGTTCCTGCAGAAGACAAAACAGCAAGTCGACGTCGAGCAGAGACCTCGATATCGATGTTAGTACTCGATATCGACCCTTAAGGTCGATTTCGATGCTTGTCACAGAAACTGTTTTTGTAACCAATTTGTCGGAAAAGGATCCGAAGAAAATAGAATGAAGAGGGAAGATGAACAGAAGCAAAACTAAGACTTTTATGAAGAATTTAATTAATTAAAAGGCTTCCAAAGTCGGGGTTTTATGCCACAACGATAACAATGCAAGTTTCATGCTAAAAATATGAACTTTTATGTCTTTCCGTCAAATAACTTTCGTTATCAACACTTAGGTGATTAGAGGCTTTCGCATAATTCCTAAGAGTTACTATCCAATTCATGAGTAATTCAAGTTCGCAATATGAGTGACTTTCGCTTCAATAATGCAAATAATGAAACTCCCTAACTTTCGTAAAGGATCATGCATGGGGTAGAAGACGGAATCGCATAAAAGTCATACCTTTGATGCACTTACCTCACATTGCTATTGTCGGGCTCACCCCGACCCTAGAAGTGGGTTGACTACTCGCTCCTCATCATGCACATCATCATCATTGTTATTGAAAGAAAGCTACTTTGAATTAAAACTCCGAAAGAAAGTACAACCGAACAAGCCACTCCGCTCTCGCTTTACAACTCCACTCGGCCACTCTCTCTCTCTTTCTTGCAACTGAATTCCGAATCTCTAATTGAATATTGAATAATGAATCGAATACCTAAACTCAGCCCTATTGGCTTCTATTTGTAGATGACGATAAGGACTCGAAACCTTATCTTTATTCTTTATGATAAATAAAATAAATAAATAAAAAAGTAAAAGCTAAAACTTCATGGTGAAATCAGCCTCCTCATGATAAACCTGATGTTGATTATAGGAAATTTCGACCTTTGGATAGGTATTGCAAGCATTGGATATAATTCTATCAAAATCGGAGTCGAATTCCTCTGCTGGCATGGTCGATATCGACCCTTCCACTCGATATCGACCCCTCCAAAATCTTATCTCGAGCTTCTCCTTCTCCTACTCGACTTCTATCAACTTGGTCGATCTGGCAGCATCGATATCGACCTCCAGACGTCGATATCGACCTCTTTTGTGTCGAGATGCTCTGTTTCCTTTCTGCTCGATTCCTATGTCTCGATGTACTCGATGTCGAGGTCTTCAGTCGATTTCGACCTCTTCAGAAGACTTCGAGTTCTTTTTCCGCTCTTCTGAATTCATCTATTTTCATCCTGTTTTCTGCGAAATCACATAGAAACTCGTGCAAACCCATATATTTGACATTTAAGCATAAACTACACTATTCCCATGTTTTCCCTTTAATGTGCATGCAAAAGACAACGAAATGAATTCATATGTGCATAGAAAATATGGCAATATGCGCGCACATCACCTACCGAGGGCCCTACCGACCCCACCAGGGTCGGTATTGAGTCATAGCCCGAGCCCGTTATGGTCAGGAATCCAATGAGGACGCTTCATTTCCCATCTAAGAAAGCTAAGGATTCCACGAAGGGCAAGTTTTGGCAGTTCGGGATGGTGCTTCAAGGCTTGAACATCACCATTCCTTTTGTTAAAGCTCTAAGCAAGATGCCCGCTTATACTAAATTTTTGAAGGACATCCTATCTAGGAAGAGATTCATGTTTGAGTTGACCGATGAGTTCCATTCTTTTGAGCTCCCTGAAAAGCTTGGCGATCTAGGTAAGTTCGCTATTACTATTGGTATTGGTGTTTATCGTTTAAAGCTTTGTGTGATTTAGGTGCTTGCGCAAGTCTCCTAACTTTTTCCATTTGGTCCAAAACCAACATGAGAGCATTGGTCCCGGTGAACATGTGGCTTTATATGGCAGAGAGATCTTGTGTAAAACCAACGGGAGTAATCGACCATGTCCCGTTCTAGGTGGGTAAGTTATTTGTCCCCAATGATTTCATTGTCATGGAGATACTAGAGGATCCAATGGTTCCTATGCTAGGCCATTCATAGCCACAGCTGGTGCCATAATCGATGTTCGGAAGGGACTCCTTTGAGTTTGGGGATGAGATTGTTGAATTCCAATTCAACCCCATCATGAAGGAGACCACTGACACAGAAGTCAAGGTCCTATATACTCGGGCAAGCTACATACGAGGATCCAATCAAGCATTTCTTGGCTTGGGAGGCATGCCTAAGCAAGGAACACATCAACACTGCAGAGTCGGTACCGACCCCCCTACCTTGGTACCGACCCTTTTGGCAGCAAATGATGATTCTCTTTGTGAAGTAGATGTTTATTGCCTTGGAAAGATTTTCAAGACGGAGAAGGAAGAGCCTATTCTCATTCCATATGAGCCTTCTCCCAAACTTAAACCAATTCCAGACTCTTTAAGGTATGCATTTCTTGGACCTAACTCTACTTTCCCTGTTATTGTTAATGCTAAATTAATAAGGAAGAAGTAGAGAAGTTGCTTAAGGTACTTGAGCCCCATAGGAAAGCGATTGCCTATTCACTTGAGGATATTATTGGTATTTCACCTTTTTTGTGTATGCATAAGATCTATATGAAGGATGATCTTAAGCCAATCATAGAACACCAACGTAAGCTTAATCCTAATATAAAGAAGTTAGTTAAGAAAGAGATTTTGAGGATGCTAGATGTAGGAATCATCTTCCCTATTTCTGATAGTAAATGGGTTAGTCCAGTCCATATAGTCCCTAAGAAAGGTGGAATGAATGTAGTTAAGAATAAGAAAGGATAGCTTAATCCTAATAGTACTACTACTAGTTGGAGAATGTGCATTGATTAATATATATAAGAAGTTGAATAGCGCAACTAGGAAATATCATTTCCCACTTTCTTTTATTGATCAAGTATTAGAGCGCTTAACCTAGCTTGATTATTTTTGTTATCTAGATGGCTATAGTGGTTTTTGGTAGATTCCCATTCACCCAGATGATCAGAAGAAAACTACCTTGACCTGTCCTTATGGAATCTTTGCCTATAGGAGAATGTCATTTGGATTTACAATTCCCCTACTACTTTTCAGAGATGTATGATAGTCATTTTCTCTGACATGATTGAGGACATGATAGAGATATTTATGGATGATTTTTCGGTATATGGGTCTTCTTTTGATGCTTGTCTTGCCAACCTTAGTAGAGTGCTTAAGAGATGTGAGGAGATAAATTTGGTGCTAAATTGGGAGAAATGTCATTTTATGGTTTAAGAGGAAATTGTTTTGCGACATTTAGTGTCTAGGAGAGGGATTGAGGTAGACAAGGATAAGATTAACCGTATGGAGAAAGTACCTCCCCCTTCATCAGTAAAGGACACTAGGAGCTTTCTAAGACATGCAGGCTTCTACAGAAGATTTATTCAAGATTTTTCTAAGATTGTCAAACGTTTGACTAACCTACTAATGAAAGATGTTCAGAATGTTTTAAAGCATTTAACAGGTTAAGAGAAGCCCTTGTCTTAGCTCCAATCATGCAATCACCAGATTAGACACTCCCTTTTGAGATCATGTGTGACACCAACGATTATGTCGTTGGTGTTGTGCTTGGACAACAGAAGGATACGAAGATCCATGTTATCTATTATGCTAGCAAGACATTAGATGAGGTGTAGAGTAAGTACACAACCGTCAGGTTCTTGATGGCTAAAAAGGATGTCAAGCGCAGACTCCATCGATGGATGCTCTTATTGTAAGAATTCAACCACGAGATTAGAGATAAGAAAGAAGTGGAGAACCTCATGGCCGATCACCTATCTAGACTCCCGATTGAGCACATCATGGCAGTGGCGGCCGCATGAATTGCTAGAGGGCGGGAGGGGCGAAATTTTTGGTTGGGAAATTTTTTTTTCTCGGTATATATAATAAAGAAATTTTTAAAAAATATATTGAAAGAAAACAATAAATTTTGGTATAAATATGATATTTTATTACAAATTTTCATACAATAATTTTATAATTTATATATGTGTGTGCCATGATTAAGATTTTTTATAAAATATTGAAAGAAAATTATAAAATTTTTAAAGAATTTGTCATTGGTAAATGGGAAAAAATGATAGGATTCAAAAGTATGACAAAAAAAACCTCATAAATTGTGGTTTAAATATGTCATTGATAGTAAAAAAAAATTCATAGAAGTAAAAATTAGAAGAATTTTTTAAAATATATGTGTAACATAATGAATAATCTTATGAAAATATTAAAAGAAAAATATAGCAAAAAAAACTCATAAATTGTGGTTTACATATGACATTGATAGTAAAAAAAATTCATAGAAGTAAAAATTAGAAGTTTTTTTAAAAAAATATGTGTAACATAATGAATAATCTTATGAAAATATTAAAAGAAAAATAAAAAAATTTGATTTAAATATGACATTTATAATAGGGAAAATTTGGTAGGAGTAAAAAGTAGTATAAAAAGGTAAGGTATGAGATTTGAACCCTTGACCTCTTACCTCCCTTATACTTCCTACCATCCTTTTACCAACTAAGCTAGACAATTTTTGTGTTTCTTATCACATTTTTTTAAAATTTTTTTTAAAATACTACAAAATTCCGTCGCCGGAGGGTGGGGCGGCCGCCCCCCCCCCCCCCCCCCCCGCGCACCCCTGTGGCCTTCCCTGCATCATGGAGTCCAGCAATGTTGTGTCGATTAATGAATCTCTCCCGAATGAGAACCTCTTGTTGAATGAAGCTAAACAAGACATTACTAAGGGCCCTACCGACCCCCTTGGGTCGGTACTGCCCTTCCTGAAGGATAAAGATGGAAGGCTCGGTGAACAGGACATTACCGAGGTCTAATGCTCTAATTTAATTTTAAAAAATATTTGTATAGAGATTAATCAAAAAACCCATATTCATTCATGCTCACACAACCTCGAGCAACCCTAAACCATGTTCAATGCTCTAATTTAATTTTAAAATGGTGATTTACCTATCATTATTCATAATACGAAAAAAAAGGAATTGGCGTCTGATGTTGCTTTCGACTTGCTTCGATTAGACCAATTTCTTAGATTCAGATGGAACTATTGATTCAACGGTGATGCCGTCAAGGGAGAGACTCCAGCTATGGTGTTGCCAATAAAAAAGAATTGGATTCGTAGAGCCATTAATGTCAACGATAGAAACGGCTTGGAATCTCCAAAACTAAATCTAAATCCAAGCTAAAGAATTTGTGTGCTCCATCAAAATCTAAGAATACCCTCTCGATCTATGTAAGCTCAGTTTCATGTATACAATTTGAAACTTTTACTTTAGTCCTTAGAGCCCAAAAAACATGTTAAAAAAAACAGTAATTTATGACTCACCAACTGCACTACATCACCCACTAAACCAATCTAATTATGAAAAAAGAGCAACATTTGTTGTCTAAATAGAGAGATTTGCAAACATAGAGTTAACTACTCTCAAATTCGGGATTCGATGAACTCATATGAGAATTAGGTGTTTACTATCAAACACTTTAATTCCCACTCTATCAATGTTTTTTTAACAGCACACCCTAAGAATTAGGGTTTTGTTTTCATGAAAGTTTATGAAGAAATTCAGAGTTGCACTTTGTTTGGGATCATTATGGTTGTTTGGATGCACACTAACTTGTTATTTTGGATCCCAAATAGTTAGTTTTGTTCCCGTGTAGATTATTTGACGAGTAAATTTTGGACGAACAAATTGAGTATTTGGATAAACTGTTTTTAGTATTTGGTGATTACGTTTGCGCAATAAAAAATTACGTCTGTGCAATTTAATGGAAATCATCTTACTAATAGTCATTTAAAGATATTGTTAATAGTCTCACTCTTTTCCTAATCAAGAGCTTATCGATATTGTCGCTGTCCTTTCTCTTGCTGAAATAATCAGGGTTCACCTTATTTATTACCATTGGGTCTAGCCGGTCGGTGCAAGCCGGTTTACCTGACACGTGACTCTTACCGGTTGGGTCACGTGTCTGGGGTTTACCACCAAAGGTGGATTAGTTAACAAAAATAGCTTATCAATATAAATGTATTTAAATTTTAGATGATAGTCCAAAAAAAGATTAATTGGTTCAAATTTTCAACTTGTTAAGGGATTAAAAAAAGGTGGTGTAGAATCCGCCACGTCCTTTGCGTATATTATACATACTCCGTATATATACCAATGATTCAAGCCGTCCAAATCAGTGCATAGACAGTCACACAACACAATAGAAATAGAAAATGAAATTAAGGCATCCGAATAATCGTTTTCAAGCCTCGCATATATTTTTGATACCCGCGTGTTACAGAATCTTGTTTGCGTGTTCCAACCAAACATCAAGTGAAGAATGAAACCGTTTAAGTTCTTGTTAGATACACCGCAAATTATCATTAAGGACATGTACGTCGTTATTAACGTGCAGATACGTCGTTATTAATGTGCCAGTCTGGTGGGTGGGTTCTTAGTACACGTCGGCATGCACGTTAAAAGAGACGTGTACACTGCACGTTAATAACGACGTGCACACTTACCACGTACATTCCAACGTGCAGCTTTCTTCTGTATTTAGTTTGTCCGAGTAGGGTTGAGGGGTTGGGGTTTAGGGTTTAGATGTTTGTAGAATAAAATCTAGTTGAAACGAAAAAAATATAAAGTTTTTCCATTCGGATAATATGCGAATAATATTACAAGACATGGAAAAAAAGGTGTACATCAATAATTGTAACAACCTCGTGGAATAAAATCTAGACAAAGTGTAAAGGTCGATCGACATCGACACGGAAGGCTCGAAATCTATCAAACTGAGCTTGAAAAGGAGCATCTCATCCATCGACGCTCGGTTGATGATATGCAACCCATTCAGGCGCAAGCGGCGGAATATGAGCGGTAGGACGCAACCAGACCTATGAGAACGGAAAATTAGAGTTAGGGTATTAAAATATAGATGAAAAGTAAGAATATGTAATATAAGATGTTTGAAGTCATACCGCGGCAAAATGGTCTTAGTTTCCGATGCAAGCTAAATCAAGGGTTGCTGATTGAGGGTTGTTACCAAGTGTCGGCGAGGACATTGGGAGACATGTGAACGTATGATGCCAAGCTAGGACGACGAGAGATATCTGATATACTATTGAAAATACTAAACCCATGGTGGGTAGCTCTATCCAACGTCTCCTATCACCATGCACATGTCCCATCCAACTCTGGTTGTCGATGAACTGCTGCAATGTGTACCCTCCCATATAACAACCTGCGTAGAGATCTGCATGATTCTCCAAGTGACTGCATAATAACGCTTTCAGTTATGGGAAAGCAGACTCGCCGATCGGTGATGTCAATGCCGCCAAAGCACGGTAGCCACAATGACCATCGCCAAATCACGTTCACATTGAGCTGTGGTAGCTTGTGGATGATGTCGAGCAGCACGTGCTTCTTCTCTCTCAAAATTTGCCCTGAACTCCTTGTATCGCAACGAGTTGGTTCTGCAGGTATTCCTCGACCCCGAGGCCTCCCTTTCGATCGGACGCTTGGAGATGAGGGTGGGTGGAGGGCATCGTCCCATACGTTGTTGGAAGCCGTGTATGAAGATGACAAATCATACGGGAGTGGGGTATCGCCGATGTATTCCATGACAAATCCATCTAGAACGGGTGGATGTCCTTAGCGGGTATCGGAGTGGGGTGTCGTTCAATTTGACGTGCAATTGTGCACGTCAAATTGAACGTGCAAAGGTGCACGTCATTAATAACGTGCATCCACGCACGTCTGTTTGAACGTGCATTTGTGCACGTTCAGCAACATGACGTGCTGGCACGTAGCCACGCCTTGGGTGTTCTCATCTTGCACGTTTTTTTTAATGTGCACTCACGTTTATTATAACGTGCGTGCACGTCATTTTGAACGTGGTCATTTGCGGTGTATTTAGTTTCCGCGAACCGTTTATATTGGGGGGAATCGGTAAATTATCTATTCATTTTTTCATTTACCATGTATCAATTAATTTGAATTGATAATCATAAAATTTATACCATTATTAATTATCGAATGGGCTCTCACCTCTCTCTATACTCTAGAAAGAGAAAAAAAAAACACCCCAAACCATCTATCTTCATTTACAACAACAAACACCAGTACACCACCAATCTAACACCACCAACCCACTATCAGCATCAACCAACAACATTGATAGTAACATTTTCAACAACAATCGGACACAACCAGGGAACAACCGAGATCTAACAATCTCAACCCAAAATCTAAACAATAATCCGGGACCAATCGAGATCAATCTCAACCCCAATGTTCAACCTTAAACTGATTGAAACCCTTAATTTCTACCCAAATCTCAACCCCAAATTGATTGAAATCCCTAATTTCTACCCAATCTTTGTCAATCTATAGATTCCTTCTCTCTTTACTGGTCTCGCTAACTTTACCTCGCCATCCCTTGCACACAATGAGCCTCTTTCCGGTTTCGAGGGGTCTAGCCTCGAACCTTTTTGGCTTCGTGCTCCTCAACTCCTCGGCTCTCAAATATATCCCATTACCCCCGGATTCCACTGTTTGCACCAGGATTGGTCTTGAGCTTCGCCGGCGGCCGGTTTGTGCGCCTCTTCCATGGTCGGCGCTCTCGCCCCACCCCTGCCCCTAGTGACCTCTTCCTGGTATTATTAACCTTCTAATCTTATTAACCCCAAACCAATTTCGGTTTCCCATATTTCTCCAAAATTCAATTTTGTGGAATCCATACCTGTCTCACCAACCGATTATGGTTGCACACCACCATCACCATCTCCGTTGATTTGGCTTCGCCCAGATCCGCCTAACCACCTCCATCTCTGCGGCTCCTACTCTTCTCCGGGTGCCTCAAAACCTTTCCAGTCACAAGCCAGTCAAACCCCCTATCCCGTTTCAATCCCAAATTCAACACCCCGGGCGGGGTTCAGAACCATCTAATCCTACCACCAAACTCTACCGACATCTCCCATTGCCATCGGCGTTGGGCTCGCTTGGCGTCCTTGGTCGATCTTCCTCGACCGTCAATCCGCCGGATCTCCTCCTCTACAACCACCGTCCATTGAGCCCAAATCCACCCAAGTCGACTCTATCCCTGTTGAACCCTTCCCTGTCGGTTCCTTTTTCGTCCGACTGTCGTTTTTTGCTTCCTTGGGCTCCAAGGAGGTCTGCGGTTCTCCAAGGCTGAATGCCAAAAAAACCGGAATGTATATATATATATATTTATTTATATATACATTCAAGAACCAACAAGTACACTCTTTTTAACCTCGCTTATTGACTTATTTTTATAAGTCTTTACTTTCTTTTCCAAAAATAACAAAATCAAAACCTTTTCACGAGATTAATCTTGATTTGGGTAACTTTTCACTTAATTACATATTTAAATTTTCTCTTTACTTCTATATCGAATTATTATTTTTATCTTCTTTAGACGCTCATTTCCCGTCTCAAAGATTTGCCCCGACCTTTTCTAGAGTTTATGTTTGCTTGTTTCTAGCGGTGGTATCTTATTGAGCTTTGTGGTCTTTCTTCTGCAACCGCGCGAGAGGTCGTGGACGTGATCGAGATCTGATGGCTCGCTGTTGACTGAGTTCAAATATGAGGTCTTCACTTTTGTTCCCCAGTGATTCCCTGCGTTACCTCTACCAACCGTCAGGAGTGTTGATGCACATTGTCCCGGTTCCTACACTGTTCGCCTTCGTTAGTTCTACCCTTCTCTCTCTAGTTTTTTGTGGTGCCTTGGTCTTTGTTGATTAGTCTTGGAATTTTCGTTTCTTTTCATAACGGTTTGTCTGTTGCCAATCTTTTCGGCCTTTCGACTCACTGGGCATGTTTGGTAGTCGAATTCTTTCTGGTTTAAAAAAAAACTATCGAATGGGTTGTACTAACTTAATTGGTTAACAATTAAGTTGGGTGATACATGTTAGTAATAATAATTTACCATATCTTGAGTGTTGAAATAAAAAAACATTCAAATAAATACAACTTAATTGAAACTTATAAGTTATTAAAACTTTTAGGTTTCATCTGAATCGAGAATATTTAAGCACACTAGCAACGTAAAACTTATAAGTTATTACAACATATTTAAGCAATAAAGTAGCATAAATACTTAACTAGGCCCCACAATATTAAAGATGTCCACTTGAGAACTCTTAACTGAAGCTTAGATTTTCTTCGGAACTACAAACAAAGGAGATGAAGATGAACTCAGAGGGTGGCCACCACCATTGAAGAATGAAGGATGTGAAGCCGAAGAAAACCTAGATCTAAATTTGAACTCCCAGGGCAGGGCTTTTTTTTCTTAATTTGATAATTTCCCTCTAATTGTGTATTACCTAAAAAGTTAAAAACATAGAATTAAAAAATAGATTTAAAAAAATTAAAAATATATTGATAATTTCCATAATTGTGTATTTCCCTAATTGTGGTGGTAGGGGGAGGATAAGAGGTACATGGGTTGAAGTGATGTCCATAAAGATGATAGTAGTTGTTCTAGGACATCACCAATATCTGCTGGATCTACATGCAATCTTTTCATTGTTGAGTATCCCCAGATGAGCAGCATTGAGAAACACTAGAAATATGCTTTGCGAGCCGACTAAAAAGCATCTTGGCGAGTGGAGAGTAGAGATACCTCCATCGACTAGCTTTCAAGCTAGCTCTGAACGTAAGCTTTTATTTTTCATCGTAAGAATAAGCTCTACTTGAAGAGTCTCCATACTCATAAACACAAGCAAGCTCAACATCGAAAAGATTCTCATCCTCTTCCTTAGAATCGTCAACAGTGAGGAGTGGTTGATGAGGAGAACCAATCCAAACCTCATACCAAATGGTTTCCACTTCAATGTTAATTTGATCTAGATTAGGAGCGATCGAGTGCTTGAAATCTGAGAAAGGTAGTAGCAAAACATCCCTCCTTCTTTATAAGGGTATAACTTGTAATAAGATGTTGTTGGTCATTCATTCGCTTTCTCTCAATCGACGTGTGCCTACCCAACTCAATCCCAAAATGATGTGTTACATGCTAATCATTCCTCTGATGCAAATGGTCTTACAAGTACTCTCATCTACACTATCGAGCCTACATGCTAACTCATATGTAATGTCAAAAGGGTATCATAGGCTATGGCATCGTGTATCTCTAGCTCATCCTTATTCACCTTAAAAGGTTCGTCTCGAGGAAAAATAGTATTACGTACCCATGATACAATTGAGGATCCTGAAAAAAAAAAAGGATGAATAATAATAATGGCGTTTGCATTCTATAATTTGTAAGGCCAATAACATGTGAGACTGTACCAAAAGGCATTGTGGATATAATCGGAGAGCAACGTGTTCCTTTTATTAGTAGGGAAATCGAAGACCTCACTGAGCTTATCTAATCATGGTCCTATTCTGGTTCCCCAATTGAAATATGAGCGTCTTTGAGCCTTCAATAACACTTCTCTGAAATTTATACGATCTCACCCAAAAGTGATGGCTTGATAGGAAAGCCAACCCAGATAGAGCAGAGGTGTAGAACCAATCTTTGAGCAAAGTTTAGTGACCTCACCATATAAACCCAAGATGGTTAGAAATGATTAACTAGTCCATCGAGTATTAAGATGCGTATAAGCCATAAAGTTTGTAAAGATATCCTGCTGACCTCCTTCATATACTACCAGTCCATATATATCTTTAGTTATTTGTTGGATTCGGGATGTAATACCATTAGTCATAATAGCTTTAATCTGCGCAATAGGATTACATACACAACATAAAAGAAAACCAAAAGGATGTGAGCAAACACACAAACTAATTGTTAATACCGAGAACAAGTGAGTATATACTACTTATATCATGTAAGATTCCCTATGAACAACTACCTAAAGCCCCAATTAGTTAGTATAATTTTGATTAACTTGTGAGCTTGTTCAATTTTTAATTGCACTTGGTGGGCTGTTTTTACCAGATGTAATTGTGTCCTTAGTCATGGTCTCCCAAATACAGAATATCCTAACTCAATGCTAAACAAAAGATTAGTATAACAGACAAGTAATGAGTCGATCCCACATAGAAGACTGATTCGTAGTTCTTACGAAGATTCTCTAATCTAAAGGCAACAAGATTGTAATAAGCAATTGAAATAAAATAAAGATGCAAAGAAATAATGATTGTAGGATGATAATAATATTATGGGAAAACGCTTCACCTGCAACTCTTGACAATGGTTTGGAATTGGCGCTCCTCGGATTGATTTCATTAGTATCCCTAAAGTTATGCTTGACTTGACTTTTGTAGATCACCCGCAAGAGCAATTACTTACTCAAGTAACATTACAAGAATAGCGTTAATTTACCTAAGTACTTGACCTAATAGCAATATTAGTTACCATCTTGTAAAGCAATCGATAAACTTACATAGTCAATTCCCCAACTTGCTACAAAGAAACCAATCTAAAGATAGGAATCGCTAGCAGAAATGCAGTTTCTATCGAGATGATCAGTCGTAGAAAGAACATGTGCAAATATCAAGCAATATAGAACAAGGATGATAAATAACCAAAGAATAACTAATATGAAATCAAATCCTCACAATTCATCCAACCATGTTTTCGAATTGCAGGTGAAACTATATATGAATTTAGCAACTCATAGTCAACGTAAACCTAATTGTCTCTCTCTCTAACTGTTCTCATTGTTCTACCATACGTTCTTCCATAATAGACTTGTAAAATAACCTAGAAATACCGTCATAGAAAACCCTAGGAAATAAAATAAAAATAAACTAATAACAAGATCGTCGAACGAATCGAATCTTCTGATTGCGCAGGACCAGCGGGCGCCGGTAAAAAGGCGGGCGCCGCTTTTACAGTAGCTCGATTCTTCTTATGTCTTTAATGTTATGCTCAATATCTCCCTTGATGCTCTTCCCTTAGACTCTCTAATGCTCCAAAATCATTCTTTATCAGTCTCTCAAGCCTCCATTCAAGCTCGAAATGTAAAATTGCACACACAAAATTATTTCGAACTCGAATACGATTCCGAACTCGAATACTCTAAATGCAAAACAATGTAAATAACACAAAACATATGCAATATGAATACCTAAATGCAATAAGACCTATCTATAATGCATATCTAAAATATGCATTATCAGCACCACTCAACATAGAAAACCATCAAATCTCAACTTACAAATCAAATTCAATAAGCTCAATTGAGATATCATGATTAACTTAGCTCCCAAATAACCCTATATACTTAAAATTTTAAGCACATAATAAATTTATCAACTTTCATTCTTCACTTGCAAAAATCTCAAAAGGGGGATGACCACAACAAGAACAAACATTCCAACAAATAGAAACAATTTCTTTAGCATATATGTATACCTCCCACAAGAAAATACATAGAATCCTCATCAATTCTACGGCACAAACGACAACAAACACATTAAACAACACTCCATGAACATCAATAATCATCAATTTGGCATAATGAGATTCGAAGACACCTTCAATTCAAACATCTCAAAATTTTCCAAATTAAATTCATCACACTAAACCCAAGAAATTCACATTCTCTCAAGTCAACCAATAAAATTATCAATTGGTTTTATGACAGAATCTCACTATACTTATATGTTGGGATACTAATGCATATGCGCATGTGCATATGCCCGCCGGTCATGAGTCCCAATGATCTTTAGTACGGTATTAAAGGGTTCAACCAAACATTCTGACTCTGAAATTCTAGCTAGCTAAAAGAAAAATGAGATGCTAGACTCGTTGTCTAAGTATCAACAAGAGGAGATAACCCTAGTTCCACTTATGGGGCATAGCAAGTATATAAGTTGATGCACTACTTTTCCTATTGTCAACTAGTTGATTTTAGGATTAAAACCTCACCCAACTTTATAAATATAATCTATCGCGCTAAAGAGAGGAGGGAGGGAGGGGGGGGGGGGGGGGTGGTTTCGATATACACACACCTTACAGTGTACACATGCATGTGAAAATTATTCGTCTGTTTCACATGATTATTCATACATAACAATGTAATTATTCATTTATATAAACAAGTGTAATTATTCATTTGTAGAAGCATTATTATTCATATGTATTTATATACGAATAATAACTTAATACCAATGAATAATTTCGTGTACATGAGTTACTTTTGAATAATCACTCAGGACCAACGAATACTCAATAGTTACTTTTAATCTCATCCATTTGAGTTTCTTCATTCAATGGCCCATATTTCTTCCTGGTTACATTAAAGGTTATGTTAACAAATTTATTAACACAATCTTTGCACATACTCATGTACACAAAAATTATTTACTTGTGTTATATAAATATTCATACATAACAATTTAATTATTCATTAATTTGTAAAAAAAAGTGTAATTTTATTCTATTGAATAATCAATAATATTAAGAAATAATTTCATTCTAACGAATTATCACCTAGCACAAACGAATAACCACAAATTATTTTTAATCGCATCTATTAATCTTCTTAATTCAATAACCTAGATCGATCTTAAATGATACATTTTAAGGTCCCTTTATATATAACCACTATTAATTGTGGATTAAAAGGCTCATACGGTAAGCTAGGGGACATTGGTTGATGGGGTGATTAAGGGCCAGGGAAGGGTAATGAGTAGTGTTAGGATTTTGTACATAGAAGGGATACAACCTTAGACCATCGATCCCCAACAACATCTCTATTATAGAGAAAAGTAGAAACTTAGAGAAATATTAGAGTTTTCTCACCCAACACCTCCTCTATTTTTTTTCTAAAATAAAGAATAGATGAGAGAAAACGAAAAAATCTCTATATTTGTAGCATTTGAAAAAAACCTCTAAAATTAAATGCTCACTAGCTCCCAAAACCCCATCACACATACATCACAAAAAAGGAAAGAGCAAGAATAAAAAGTGTTCTCCTAATTCAAACTGAAACAATGAATGATCAAAATAATAAATTTAAAATCTGTGAAATAGAGTAACTGTTGGAGTTGTACGCTTATAGCGATTTTGTAATTTTCATTTCTATTTTAGAGATTGTTTAAGCGACCAATTTGGAGTTAGGCGGATGTCCTAACTTTTTGTAACCTATCGTTGATTACTTGTTTGGAGCCTTTGGTTTATTATCTTGTTTTCTGGTCGATTTTCAACATATTATATCGATTTTTATTCTATTGCTTTGTTATCCCTAGTCTTTAATTGGGTCACTCGGAAATCGAAAACATCATCTCGATTTAGTTGGAGACACTACAACAGAAATGCCTATTGGCGGGGAAATTTTTCGTCACTAAAAATTGAGTTTTTGTCGCTAAAGAGATTTGGCAAGGAAATACATTTCGTCGTCAGTTCATCGCAAAAAGCTCGTCAAGGAAAGGTTAATCGAGGGAAAAAAATTTCGTTGCTAAAAGTATTAGCGATGAAAGAATTTTTTCTCGCAGTAACTATTAGTGACTAATATTTTTATCATAAAAAGTCAAACTTTTTGTCGCCAATCAAGTGGAAGGATTCAAAAATAGTCATTGAATGTGTTTGCCGTCAAATACAATTTCATGGCTAATATTTTTTTCGTCGTTAATGGTGATGTCAAATTGTGTCCATTTTATTGGCGACTAACATTTTCATCGCAAAATGACATACATTTTGTCGCAAAAATAGGTGAGGGATTCGAGAATAGTCGTTGAATATATATTTATTGATAAAAGTGATTTCCTCGCTAAAATATTTATTTGCTCGTTAATGATAAATAGTAATTTTTTTCTTCTGATTATTATAGTAGCATATGCAGGATTTGAACCTGCACTTTGTGCTTAAGCACATCGCTCTATCATTTGAGCTAATAGGCTTAAATAAAATAATATTATCTTTCCCTATCCTATGATTTGCATTATTTCTGTTTAGAAACACATTAGAGCTCAAGACATATCTCATTCACTCCATCTTGAACAACCCTACCATAACTTTAGTTTTGCAACCATTAAGAATATATAGAAAACATTTTAAAAACAGAACCTAGGCATGCAACTAATTGTAAAGGAAAAAGATATCATCATCACATAATTAACCAATTACTGAATTCTATAGAAACAAATCGATATAAAAAGCAAGAGGAAATAAATAGTTGAAACCTGCTGCCAATTTATCCATAAGATCGACTTTGCCTACCGACATCAACATCAACATCTACTACGCCATAATTCGGTAGCCATATCTGCAAAGGGCGTACATAAATATAAGGCCAATATTAATGTAAACCAGTCTATGTTAAGATCATGTCAAGTACTTTGACTAAAAACACTTAGAACTTCCAACTTACTCTATGAGAGGATCTCTGCCATAAGGAGTTGAACTCTCAAAGTGCTATCAGTAAAGGTATCTGCAAAGGGCATACATAAAAAGGTAAAATACAGATTCTGCCATAACACATAGTATGATGAGAACCCTTCAATCAACCCCAAGTTTTAATGATAAAAAATACACAATGCAGTCACAATCACCTAGACACGCGATTATTAAAGTACTCTAAAATCATACAAGACCTAGTACAAACAAAAGCTTAATATTATTTTACCACCTTTCAAATAGTTAAGGAGCTCCCAAAATGTACGAAAGCAAACAACAGAGCTGCCAACTACCCAATTTTGTACATCTTTATTAGGCAATGAGACATTACCCTAGTGCAAGTCATAATAACAATGTTGCTTAAATAATTGATCTAGTTATAGTACTGCTCTGCCAAAGCTAAAGAGAGAAGACATAAGTGTAGTGTACCTTCATATGAAGCTCTTGTAAAAGAAGGAAATGCCCAGATAGATCAAACCCAGATACAAAGCTGCAAAAAGTGCACAAACCGAATAATAAATTACTAAACCTGAATTTCTAGGAGCATTGCCCAGATTAAAATGTCCGTAAAGCTGCAAACAGAGGTGGAGATTAAGAAATAAGTTAGTAGACATATCAAAAATATCTATTGATAATCATATATAAAAAATGAGGAACTTACCCAAGATGATGGAAGAGAATGTTGCATGAACTGAATAAGCAGGGCAAGGAGCGCTCACACGACCTAGTTTTGTTAGATCAATTCATCAAAAGAGAGTCTCAAGGGTATCAAGTGTCGTATCTGCCTACACACGAGAAATTTCAAATGAAATGAAATGAATACAAAGGGATTTTCAAATAAACAAGTAGATATCCAGTATAGACTAACACATTATTGTTTAAGACTTTGTTTCTAGGCATGCACAACTATCATAAATTGCTTAAACAACCCTTTTATCAGGATTGTATAAATAATGAAAGATGGACTCTTTCCAGAATTTTAATGAAGCAGTATAAGTTTAAAATGATGTGAACCCCTTTTAAAATGATGTGAACCCTTTTATAGAAACATGGTTAGTGATGGCCATAGATAATTCACAAAGGGGAGAGTGTGGAAGCAGAAATATAAATACCTAGCATCTTACAGCAATATTAATAGCATCTGAAGGCCGAAGGTCAAGAGTGATACACTCCGCCTTGTTGTCAATCTATAAGTAAAAGAAATTAGAAACTATATAGCATTCATCATTGAACTCATACTTAGTTGTTTATTGAATTGAATCATACATTACCAAAACATTAACAATAGGAGGAGGTGGAATAGAATGCTAATATCAGCAAGAGCAAGATGCAAAAAGAGTTGGAATATACACCTTTTGGTTTGCAGTCTACAATTCTTTGGGCAAAGAGAATCTAGCAAAGACTACTTGTTTGACATCATAGGAAAAAGGAGTTGTGTAGCACAACTTCACAACGAAAAATAGTCCAAAGCAGCAAAGGGAGTCGAAGATTAATGAAATATCAAATGCCCTTGCTAATTGGACATTAGCAAGTGGGAAGAAAGCATTATGTTCTAGTTGTTGTTATCTTTTTTGGTTGATAAATTTGGACTCGACTTCAACTAAATCCAGTTAAAACAGCAAAACATGACCAACTTTAACCACGGATATTATAAAATCAATCCACATAGCTAAAAAATTTCCTTGTCCCAATCACACACAAAATTACTTTCTTTTTTGCAGTACGGCAAGGAATGAAGACCTTCATTGAAACAAACCTATACATAATACTATGTAGAGAAAAGTAGTTGCAAAATTTTATGCCCAAACTGAGAAATTAGTAAAAAACAGTACGTAGAATGAAGCTACAACCACCTAATTATTGTGAAATGAATATGAAATTTCATGATAATTCTGCCAATAATTTTCTCAAAGAAGCACTACTTCCAATCCAAAATCTCGTATTTTCAAGTTCAGAGTACTGAAATCCATATGCATTCAAGAGAACAAAGGAATTTCAAAAGATAAATGTAGTGTAACGAGACAATGAAACCTGAATCTCGAATTCTATTCGCTTCTCCATCTCAGTAACTTCTCCAGGCGAAGAGAACCTCAAGGCGCTCCTAAACCTAGAGTTCTGCGATAAATTAGGGCGAAGAAATTGAGCGAAAAGACAACATCTTTTGGTTTTGGGGCTCTTTTTGAAATTCACAACGAATGAATTGCATATCAAATTAATTAAAATACACCTACCTCTACCGGAAATTGCATCTCAGATCTTAGCCCCTTCCATCACTCCTCTTGCTCGACTTCGTCCTACTCCTCGACTCCGTCCTACTCCTCGACGCCGTCGAATAAGCCTGAACACTTGTCGAGTTCGTTCCCCGACGAGGTGCTGTGGAGCACGTCTCCTCCTTCCTCGATTCGGACATCGACAGGAACACCGTCTTGCTGGCGCACAAGGCCTGGTACAAGATTGAGCGCCTCTACCATCGCAATCCCTATAGATTGGAATCGATCGGTGCTAGCGAGCACCACTACAAGAGATCGTGGCATCGTGCCCAATTCCTGGCGACCTCGACGAATGAAATCGAGAAAGAAACGCTGGAGGGAGGAAGCGAAGAGAAAGAGGGACGAATACAGAGGAACTGAGGAAGTAAATGGGAGGAATAAGATATTTACTAAAAGGGATTAGTTAGGATAGTGATATTCTACCAAAAAATTTTCTTAAGTTTTTATTATTGATAATTTATTATTAGGAAAAATATTTTACCACAATTATATTAAATTTTTTATGGCTAGCTATAAGTGCTAAAATATTAAGAAATGTTTAGGGCTAAAATGTTTCCCACAAAAAAAAATTATTAAAGTAATATTATAATTGTAATTTCTATAAAGCTACCACAAGATATAATCTATCTATATATAAATATTTTATTTAATAAAAGTACAAAACTATCTATAGACTTAAAAAGAAAAAAGATCAATAATTAATATATATATATATATATATATATATATATATATTTATCTATATAATAATTTGGCAATTTATATATAACTTAAATATATCTCTTAATTAAGATAGTATTAGATTTATTAGTAGAAGAATTTTTCCTATAATTTTATTCGATCAATTTTCATAACTAATGTATTATTCAAATAAAAATAATAATTGCTTAAAAAATAAGAAAATAATTAAAACCTCATATTCATACGTGATTTTTAAAACTAACTTATTTTTAAAGATGGAAATTTTAATATATTGATAGAATCTTACATATACTTTTAGCGAGAAATTACAATATTTGCCGCTAATAAATTTGGCGGATTTTACATAACTCCCACCAAATATATAACAACAAAATTGAAAATTCCTCGATGAATGTATTTTTAACGATGAAAATATTCCTCATCAAAAACTTCGAATTCGTCGCTATCTTTACCATAGTTTATGTGACCACATTATAATAACAATTAGCGACGAGTCAAAAAAATTGTCGTTGAATGCCACTGTTAGCGAGGAATATAAGTTTCTTACTAAAGTTTACAAGCCATTTTATGAGTAGGAGATATGTTCGTCGCCAAAAACTACATTTATCGAGGAAAAAAATTTATCGCTAAAATTTTGGTCACTAAAAAGCTTTTTTTTTTTTTTTGTTGTAGTGAGATGTTGGAATGTGGTTGTCCCACATTGGTAATATAGAGAATGTTTGAACAACATATAAGGTTAAAGGGCTACTCCTCTCATGGCCAATTGGTTTTGAGATGGAATCCCGTTGGGTTTATGTGTTGTTCGAGTCTCCTGTATGTGGGCTCGCACACACGACCTCCCTCCAAACCCTACTCAGTGTGGGATATCGTGAATATGTTATTGTTGTTGTACATTTATCTTTGATCACTAATTGTCTATAAATTTACCAGTTTAAGAATATTATTATTCGTTAGAAGTCATTTTATATAGAAAGCAGCATCCAGCAAGTGATTGTCTTGGTCCACAAAAACAAATAAATCAGATTCCTTGCACTTTACTGATCGAGAAATAACAAGAACACGCCATCCATATCTCCATTTGATCTGGATCATCATAAATACCCCTATCTACTTTGCCCGGAGTTCTTGCAACTCAGCTCATCGGGCTAACTTCTTAAGGGCGCTCAAACTATACAGACGAATATATTTTTATTAATTAATAGATAGATCCATCGATCGAGCTACAGAAGATGAAGAAGAGCAGTAGCTCGACGACGGGGTTGAAGAAATGTCAGTGGCTCCCCGAGGAGGACGACAAGCTCGTTGCTTCCATCTCTGTCCATGGTGTCGGTCGCTGGAACTCTCTTGCTCTATCTGCAGGTATACCCTCATCAATCAAACATATATGCCCCAATCTGAAACCTGATTTTCCCAATCATCCTTAGTTTTTGAATTAATTAGGTTTTAGAAACCAAACAACCAGCTATATATACTTGGAAACCAGCTATATATAACTGAAACTTGTAAGATTATCGCCTATGATTAACCGCCATATATAACAATTTCACTCTCTCTCTCTCTCTCTATATATATATATAGGTCTCCAGCGAACCGGCAAAAGTTGTAGACTGAGATGGCTAAACTACTTGCGTCCTAATGTTCGACATGGCGGCTTCACCCTTGAAGAGCAGCTACTCATCCTCCAACTCCATTACCGTTGGGGCAATAGGTGAGAGCTAGCATATATATATATATATATATAGGTGAAATGAAACTACACAACATAAATTAATGCTACTCTTTATTTAAATATAATATATTGTTAACACGAGCCAGCCTGAGTTCCAATGATAGGTGGGCGAAGATAGCGGAGCAGTTGCCAGGAAGAACGGACAATGATATCAAGAACTACTGGAGAACCCGGGTCTTAAAACAGGCCAAGCGTCTCAACTGCGACGTCAACAGCCCCTTGTTCAAACAAGCAATCCACCACAACTGGATACCTGGAATTGAGGAACGGATCAAGTTCGGATCTCGGTCACCCATGGGCCAAAACTTCCGGATACCCCTTGATTCCACTGCAGAACATAGAGATTCAGAGTGTGGTAGTACCCTTGGGAGTAGTGGCAGTTTCGCTTCGGAGCCTGTGGGCCCATTCCAGGCCCAAAATATGTTGGACATGAACGTTAATGGGCGTGTTATTGGGCCCGGCCCATATGAGCGGTTTGATGACCAGTTGATGGAGTGTGCTCTCAAAGATGAAGACCTTGAGTTCTTGCAGCATCTGCTTTTTGAACGGACACCACTTTGATTTCTTGATACCACCCACTCCAAAAACCACATGATCGGATTAGGGATAGCCAATTTAGGTGTCTATAGTTATTTTAGTTATAAACAATCTAATCGAGAATAATGGTTGGATTTGTAAATTGGGAAATTATATTGGCAAGGTTTGGCTCTGTTTGTTAATGCTGGTAACTTCTCGAAACTTTTTATTTACATATTCTATAAATTTAAATAAACTAAATCTAATATTTTAGTTTAATTAGTTTTAAATTGGATTTGCAATCGCTGTCCACCCCAAACTTTTTGTTTATATATTCACAATCTATTCATTTTCTTCTATTCCATTAGCTAGTTTGTAACAACTACTTTATCATTTGTGTTACCAAACACCTTACTAGTTTGTGAACACTCTAATTTAAATATATTTAACACTCGTAATCCATCAACTACAGCCAGGGGCGGCCACAGGGGGGCGCGGTGGGCGGCCACCCCTCCCTCCAGCGATGGAGTTTCGTAGTATTTAAAAAAAAATTTAAAAAATGTGAAAGGGAACATAAAGTTTGTCTAGTATAGTTGGTAAAAGGAGGAAAGGAAGTATAAGGGAAGCAAGAGGGTCATAAGATTATTGATTATGTTACACATATTTTAAAAAAATCTTCTAATTTTTACTTCTATGAAATTTTTTACTATCAATGTCATATGTAAATCACAATTTATGAGTTTTTTTTAATATTTTTCTTTTAATATTTTCATAAGATTATTCATTATGTTACAGATATATTTTCAAAAATTCTTCTGATTTTTACTTCTATGAAATTTTTTTACTATCAATGTCATATTTAAACCACAATTTATGAGGTTTTGTTTTGTCACACTTTTCAATCCTATCATTTTTTTCAATTTACCTATGACAAATTCTTAAAAAATTTCTAATTTTCTTTCAATATTTTAAAAAAAATCTTAATAATGCTACACACACACATATATATATATAAATTATAAAATTATTTTATGAATTTTTGTAATAAAATATCATATTTATACCACAACTTATGGTTTTCTTTCAATATAATTTTAAAAAATTTCTTTATTATATATGCCGAGAAAAAAAATTTCGACCAAAAATTTCGCCCCCCTCCAGCAATTCCTACGGCCGCCACTGAAGCAATTCTGGAATTTCACCTATACTTATTAACTCAAGGTGACGACAAAAGTCCTTAAATACCTGCCGTATTAAGAGATAATACTTAGTTTCGCGATCAAATGAACCTTTCGTTGCTGAGGGTGATCTTACAGATATCCGAGGTTCGCGATCAGGTACATTCATTGTTCAATCGTTGTCTTTAGAGGAAGTTTGCTTTGATGATGTGTCTTTCCCAGAAAGGCTACTTGTCCGATTTAAGGATCTAAAGAACTCAAACCTAAGGGTTTTATATCAAAGGAAGTTGCAGAGCTCCTTTTCTTATCTCTTATTTTGGATCCTTTTTCTTGTGGGCATTAGGGGGTATTTATAGTAGTATCCAAGCGAGCAGCTGGCTGGTGACCTCGTGGTTTACATAGGGGACATGTGTAGCTCATGCCCTCATGCCAGCGGTCTAGGGTAGCTACACGTGGCGACGTTAGAGGAGTGGTGCTTCACTAGTGAGCTGCTTGCCTTTCTGAAGGAGTTTTAGTTGGTCTTAGAGCTTCCATTCGCGATCTCGATTATGAGGGGCGACATTCTCAGTCAGACCTGAGCCTTAGCTCACGTGAATTGAGAAAACTCTGATCACGATGATACAATCTTTAGTGCATACATGACTTTCGTAACTATATTGTCTCTGCGTAGGGTAACCCATTTATGACGTCATATTACTATTAATAAAAGAGGTCATTTTTTATGGCATTGTCATATCTCCTCGGGACTAGATCGCGAGGAAAATTGACACGCGAACAAGTTTCGATAAAAAGCGATGCTTCCATTTTCCTTAACGGGGGAAAGCGAGACTTGTGTGGAGATGGGCTTAGGTGGTCCGGCCCAACAAGTCCATGGGTTTTTTAAGCAGGAATTAGTACGGTCCCACAGAGTCTTATAAATAGGGGTTTCACTTCCTTTTTCTCGTCATTTTATTTTATCTTGAACTGGGAAGAGAGAGAGAAATAGAGAGAAAAGAGAGGTGGTATTTACGGAAATCAGAAAACGTTGCTTGGATCTTCTGGTTTGGCGATTTCGGGTACAATGACTCTCTAGATTTGAAGCTTCTTCTTCTATCGGTTCCTCCATTTTCAAGTAAGTAACTTCCGATCCTGTTTCTTTTTACAGTTTTCTTTTGCCATTTTTTATCTGTGATTTTTTGTTTCTTCTTTCGATTTTCTTCATTTTTTCCCTTGATTTCTTCTGGTTTTTCGGGGTAAAAGTGGAAATTCTTTTTGGATGGGTTGCTCCTGAAGAGGGGGTACGAGAAACCTCCCTCTTTGGTGGGGGAAAGATGAAAGGAGTGGTACTTAGGGGCGGTTGGATCGGCGGCCCTTGGTTTCTTTCCCGGATTTCATGATCGGACCACCCTGGGCATGGTGGATTGAGGTTGATTAGGTAGCGGTTCCCCGATGGGACAAAAGGCAAAACCTTTGGGGATCTTCTGCTATATTTTCTTTTGAGGACGCTTCATTTTCTGTCTTGGGAAAAGGGATTTTTAGGAAGGGAAAAAGGCGTTTTTCAGCCGTCATTTCTTGGAAAAAGAGTCTTTTCATTGTGTTTTCAAAGAGGCGCGTGAGGCGCCAATCTTAACCTTAAAGGGCTTTTGCCGCCATTTCTTATCTAATCGCGATTTTGAAAAGACTACTTTCCTGGTGTTTGAATTTCATTCTTCGCGTCTTTTCAGGGAGTTTGTTTCTTAGGAAGGTCTTTTTTCTTTTTAGGGGGAAATAGACAATGTCATCAGCAAGTGACAGTCAGAATATGAGCGTGGGGGATGTAAGAGAAGAATTCAGCTCCTCAAGAACTCCACATTCGGTCGCAAAAAATGACTCCGAGGCTACGACATCTTCTATTCGTATTCCCCTGCTTCAGTCGGAAGGAAGCGGGGGTAAAAGAGAGAAAGCAGTATTGATAAAAGGAAAAAACAGGACCCCTCTAGCTGGGTCGTTTAAGCAGCCTCTGTTGAGAAAAGATCCCGCGTATTATCATACATCTGAATCGGAGGATGGTCATGGTAAGCGAAGAAAAATTGTTCGTGATGGGAAGAAACACAAGGAGATTCGCGTAGTACCCGGGGATTTCTCCATGCCTCCTTATAATATTGAAGAGTTCGCGAATAACAACTTCTGTGATGGCTTTACCCCTTCCGATCCCGCTCCCGTTCCTTCCTTTTTTGAGGAGCGGGTAGCCCCTACAACATCGGAGACTAGGGGGGAGGTATCCATTTTAGAGCCCCTGCACTTGCAACTCGTGGCTCGTGCTTTTCCTTGGCCTGTGGGGGTGGAATTGGTTTTGCCTTCTGCGAGAGGGGGCTGCTTGAATATATACTCTAATCACTTGGTGGTTCACCTGGAGAGTTTGCTCCAAGGGTTTCGCCTTCCTTTGCCTAGACATCATGCGAAATTTTTGGGGAAAATTCGAGAGTGCCCAGCTCGGGTTTCTTTTAACGTATGGATGTTTTTAGCCGTTTACACCATGCGATGTATAGCTTTAAAACAGGAGATGTCGTTGGACCATCTGTTTACGTTTTTTTCCCTTAGGCATGGGAAAGATGGGTTGGTGTCCGCGTCTCTTAGTGGTGATATGGTAACAAGATTGTCGAGTAGTCCTGGGTGGAGGAAAAAATGGTTTTTAGTTCGCGATCCTTCCGGGGCTATTTTAAACTTTAAGACCACCCCAGACAATTATCAGGCCCCTCCCAAGAATAGGACCACGGCTACTGATCAGTGGAAGGCAATGTTTGGGTGTGGAATCAAAACGGGCAACCGTAGTTATAAGGAGTTCATAACTCCTGCCCGTCAAGAAATGGAAAGGCTCAGCCTCCCACATCCTCGGGGTGGGTATGTTGGATCTTAATCCACACCCGTATGTATTATACTTCCTTTCTTTGGCAGGTATGTTGGATCTTACTAAACTCTCTGCGGGAGCTTTGAAAGGAAGGAAGGCCTCAAGATCATCGGCTGCCGGTGTTTCAACCATAGCTCGCGAAACTGCTCTGCCCCTTGTTCCCGTCGAGAGTCGTTTTGTGGAGGATGTAGCAAACGCCTTGCTTGTTCTTGATTTAGATCAGAGTCCGATCAGAGATGATGAGCCTCTAGTCCGTGCTGCAAGCAAGAAAAGGAAGACAGGGGACAAATGCCCAGGCATGCTTTCATCGGAAGAGCCTCTTACTCAGTCTGGAATAGCCATATCATGTTATCGGTAACCTGGTTTTACAGCAATTGACTATCGTAAACTTGCTCTTCCTATGAGGAGTTGTCCGGCTGAAAGGGGTTATCTTCGGGCCCTCGCGGACGAAGATTTAGCCGACCAAGGGCAAAAAGTTGTGGGCTAGGTAAGCTTAAACTGCCCTTTTGCCTTGCTATGAAAAATTTATTTCCTTCGGACTTTCCCCTTTTCACATGTTTTATTGTTTTGATTATTAGTACAACCTCTATTGGGAAGAAGTGATGGGACGTTTGAAGGAGCATAATGATCGTGTAAATCAGCTGCAAAAGGAAGTAAAAGTTCTCCAAGTCAAGCTATCCAAGTTGAAGGACGCAGAGATGCAAGAAGGGACCATCAAGAGTTTGCAGGATGCTTTGGAGAAGACTAAAAGGGAGCTTGAGAAGGTGAAGGGGGAACTGGATCTTTCGAACGTGGAGTCCATGAATTTGAGAGAAAAGAATGCTGAAAGTGCTTCGCGGATTTCCAATTTAGAAAGTCAGCTGCATGGATTGGAGGAGGAGTTACAACGTGTGCGTGATGAGTTGTCTGCCACTAAAGGGGAGTTGGAGAAGTATACAACCGACGATGGTGTTCATCTGATCAAAGCTACTCTTTATGAGTATCTTCTGACTGACGAGGGCAAGGAAAAACTCGGTAAATGTTTAGACACAGTTGGGGAATCCATTCTCTACAGCTACTTAGCTGAAGCGTTCGCGAAAGGTGTCGATGGTGGGGTCGTTCATAGCGTGAATCGGTTTTCCCATCTTGACAGTTCTGTCAGAATGTTTGCACCTAGTTACGACGCCAGCGACATGGTGCTCGCGGACCCGTCTCTAGATTTAGCCCCTTCTTCTCCGACACCGTCACTTGAGACAGGCATGGTTGGTAATTCTGATGACCAAAATCGCGATCCGGCAATCGGCCCTTAGAAACGCTTGTGTTGGTTGTTTTCTGAACATTAGTTTGTTCTTTTTGTATGGTGTGATGGTTTTTTGATCAATTTCACCCGCGATATTTAGGTCGACTGTTTTTGTCGTGGTTTATGGTTTTTATAAGTATATAATTTCTACTCTTACTTGTTGATTTTGTTTGCTTTTGTCGATTACTTCGCGATACCCTTACCAATCTCCTGTTGTTGAGCGCTTTATAAGATAACGCATGAGATAACATAAAATAAAGGGATCGCTAAGTTTTTATTTATGGCTAAAATTTGATCTTTGTGGATCAAATTTGTTACAACACCTTGTTCAGTAATCTTTAGTTTTGCGTGGTATCTCCTATGTCTTCATGGCACATGAGGTCATAGGAGATATCTCCATTTTGCTCTGGTCCTGGCTCCTGTATGGTAACCTGAAAATGAGCGTCTCCTTCATATTCGAATGTAAGGCACGCTCCAATTATGAGGTTATTGATTCTTACAAAATCTCTCCATCCTTCAGTAAGGGAGTACCAGTTTCCTTCGTCTCTTTCTACGAGGATCATAAAGTGTTGGTTTGAGGGAGAGCGGAGGAATACATGGCCTAGTATTTCTTCTTCAAGCTATATAAATATATATGGAAGGGAGAGCCTGATCATATGACTCTGAAGAAGGATCATTTTGATGAACCTAGGGTTGGGATATGTTATGACCCTTGGGATAAATCTAGGAGGGGAAAGACTTTGGGAAAGTTCATCAAAGCTTGGCATTGTATGAGAGTGTTCTGTTTTAAACTTTGTAGACTAAAGGGAGGTGTACTTATATGAATTCGTTATTTAGGTATAGGGATATCGTGTCCTGTGTCAATCTTCTTGTCAGGATAAGATAAGGATCATGGTTTATCGCTTTCCATGGTTATCTAGAAGCTTTAACCTTTTATAAATAGCATTCTACTTGTTTTGAAAACCAAAATTTTTGTATTGATGATGTCAAATAGTTCATTGACTGGATCGAGGACCGACTTTCCCATGCTTGGGAGCTTTATAGTGGATGTTGTTGTGGAGAGTTATCTGCATCGACTTGTATGTTTTGTGAATACTTTGTTGTCCTCTGAAGGATTTATGAGTTCTGAATTATTGAATTCCGTTCTTCTTTTCTTTTTTAGCCTCGTCCATATGGATATGTGTCTTATGGTGGTGATGTTTTGAGGCAAGCGATTTTGTCTTCGCGAGATGATGATACGTTTTTGGTAACAGTTGAAAAACTGAGCGCTGATCGTTATTGGTTTACCGAAGGGTGGTCAGAATTTGTGGCGATGAATGAAATTCGGGTCAGTATGCGGTTAGTTTTCGATTATGATGGGAATTCTCTGTTTGATGTCATCGCGATTGATCCAGAACCAAAATGGTGATTTGGAGTTTAATGTTCGTTGTTGATCGTAGAGGTGAGTTTTGTTGTTGTGAATTGTTTAAATAAATAAATGAGTTGATTGACAACGTTCTTTGTTGTATGTAATAATATCGACGAATTTGGAATAAGCCACAAAGCTAAGGAGCTTATGTATTTCTGTTGTTTTAAAGATCGCGAATAACATATAAAGTTTATATATTATATTTTTCAGTTGTTTGACACGTGTACGGGTAGGGATAATATGTAGTGTTTGTAGGTTCTGCATATTGTCTTTGATATGTGTGTGGATAGAGATAAGGTTTGCATATTTTGTCTGCAATTTTCCACATGTCTACTGTGCAGAAGTTCTATGAGATTTGCTCTTGGTTTGTCATGTTTTTTCTGTCATGTTTTAATATGTGGGGTTCTACCTTGTGTACTCGCGTATAAAGAGGTATGATGGTATATTTGGTATCTTTGTGGGATAAAGAATGGGTTCTTCAAACTTATCTCCGCGTGATTTTTATGGATCTATCCATGCTGAGGAGCAACTATGTGCTATGGTATTGAGTTTATAATTTTTGTTCTTTATTTGTTATTTGCTTAGAGAACAAATTGCATTTTCTAACCTTGGCAAATTTTTTAATTTTTAGGCACTCCCGAAGTTCTTTGGGCCTATGTACAATGACGCTGTAAGGGGAGAGGTTCTGCTAACGTCTCCTACATGTCGATTGTTTACTGTGAAGGTGTTTAAAGATTGTAATGATGAATTTTGGCTGACTGATGGGTGGGCTGATTTTGCAAATGATGGTGGTCTTCGTGCTGGATGTTCCCTTGTAATCTTTAAGTATGAAGGGGGGCGCTCTTTTAACACCATAGTGCTTGAACCTAAAGATGACCCCTCTTCTTAGGTTTATTTGTAATATGAGTTTGTTGGTGTTGTTCCCATTTCGTATTGGCTCTATATTTTCTTTTGTGATGTTTTTCAGTTGTTGTTTTGATATTTGATTTTTATGTGCTTTCTCATGTTGAGGTCAGGACTTGAACCATGCATACAATATTTACTCTTTGAATCGTAAGTGTTGGTAGTAATCTTCAGCTTTAGAACTTGCTGAAGAGATTAACCAAAAGTAAATGCAATCTCCAGTGTTCGATACGCGATGGAGATTGACTCGTAAAAATTAATGGTAATCTCTAGTGTACAACGAGCTGAAGAGGTTAACAAAAAATAAACGCAATCTCCAGCGTTCGAGACACGATGGAGATTGACTCGTAAGAATCGATGGTAATCTCCAGCATACAGCAAGCTGAAGAAATTAACCAAAAATAAATGCAATCTCCAGCGTTCGAGATGTGATGGAGATTGACTCGTAAATATTGATGATAACCCTCGGTCTTTGTGAGTCTTACCCGTGATCGTGGGTAACTGCACATTTTCTTTACTGCCTGATTTAATAGTGGTGTCATTGGATTCCTTCCACGTGTACGGTGTGCAGGTTATCTCGGGAAAACGCTTTGTTATTGAACGGTTTCTTCTTCGTCAGTAATTAGTAGGAGTTTGACCTGGTTTGTTTAATCTTTCATTATATATAAATGGTTATTGAGGTATGGGGGTTTGGCGTGTCTTTTGCTCGTATTTGCCTTTCCCTTATCTTTTTAGAGAAAATATCTTGTTCTCACTCAGGTCCCCGAGATTTTATCAGGTTTATTGATGCTGCTGAGAAACTATACTTCTTGGTATTTGTCGTTTTAATACTCAGTCCTTTGTAGCATTGTGTTTATGGTTTTCTTCGTCCTCCATGCTTAGCTAATTTTTATGCGTTTATGACAGCCTTTTCCCAATTGCTTTGGGCAGATTTATGGGGATTTAATATCAGATCACGTTTGTTTGACATCCCCTAATGGTAATAGCATGCAAGTGAGGGTTTCAAAGGATGGTAATGGAAAATTATGGCTGACAGAGGGTTGGAATGCCTTTGCGGGGGAAAGTGGCATTCGTGTAGGCGCTTCGTGGGCCCTATTTAGATACGTGGAGCATCATTGCTTTAATGTTCTGGTGCTGGAAGAGGAAACAGAGGAGGAAGAGGAAGAAGAGAAAGATGAGGATAAAAAGAACTGATTTACTGTTAGGGTCTTTTTCCTCTGTTTCCGAAGAAGTGTTACTGTTTCCGAAGAAGTGTTATCATATCTTTGTCAATTGTGTGTGGCAAAGGTTTGAAGGTGGTCTTATTTATCACTGGTTAACTTGTATGCCTTGTTTATGTTTTATGGTATTTCATACTGATGTGCGCGCAAATTGCCATATTTTCTATACACATATGAATCCATTTTATTGTCTGTTTGCGGTGAAATTTCGTGTTTAATCGAAAGTTATCTTATAAGCTCATGAAATTATTTTCGTGAAGGCTCTTATGTGATACTTTATACATTAAATGCGAATACAAACTGGTTGATGATAATTGCAAACAAGTAAAGAGTGCGCGAAATGTGTTACACAAAATACACCATTTTAGCGAACTACAAGCTCATAAATTAAAGTATTCAAATTTAATACAATAGTCGAGCATACACTAAAAAAATAGTTAAGCCGCCGAGAGCGCAAAATCCGTCACTTGGGAGGCGAATTGCTCGAAATTCAACACTGGCTCAGCTATCAAATTGGACCTGCAAAAGTGAAATTCAGGTTGAAGTAATTAATGGATTAAAAAAAATCATTTTATGTATTGGGTATTTTAAAGACAAAGCCCAATGTATATATGCAAGAAGAGAAATCCAGCTCATAATATTGCTGAAAATAAATAAAATAATAAAAATCTGCAATAAAAAAAGGGGGATTGGAAAATTCAGCAGGCAACAGGCTAGGAAATCAACCCTAATAGGATATTATATTCTCAAAAAAAAAAAAAAAGGGAAGAAGATCATCCTAAAGGGAATCCAGCAACTGTACGTGTGTATTGGGAAGGCAAGAGTATCCTCAAGATTACACATAACAATAGTAAAAGGGGAAGGAAAGTAGGGTTGAGCTGTATATGATTTTCCCTTATAAAAAGGGGTCTGATTTTGGACTGCAGGGAGGTTACAGACAGCAGCAAACAGAAGACCAGAAAAAAAAACTGCTGCAGAAAAAGAAAAATCCATCGCCACAAAGAAAAGCAACAAGGTAGTTCTCTCCGCATTGGTTCCTATTGACTCTTGGAACCCCGCCCTTGCAAAGTCACTGGCTTTCACTTGTGGTCTGGGTTTCGGAGTCAACAAATATCTCCAAAGAAAGACGAAGCTCTGTCAAAATGGACTCTCGAAACCCCGCCCTTGCAAAGTCACTGGCTTTCGCTCGCGGCCTGGGTTTCGGAGTCAGCGAACCGCCCAAACAAAGTTGGGGTGCTGCCGAAATCGATCCACGAAACCCCGCCCTTGCAAAGTCACTGGCTTTCGCTTGCGGCTTGGGTTTCGGGATCAGCAAACAGCCCTAAAAAAAGGGCGAAATGCTGCTGGATTTTTTTTTCCTAAACAAGTCAACTAATTCATGCAGCAATCTCAAAACAGGCAGCATTAATCTCAAAGAAGCAACTAGTTCACGCAGTAATCTCAAGCAAGAGGAAGAAATTCCATTGCAGCCAGACTTGGAAAGAAGGAAGTTGAAATCAAAGAAAGATCACAGATTTTGTAGAGGAAAGGGAACAACTTTTCTGGAGAAAGAGAACGAATCTCTGGAAAAATTACATCAGTCTAGAAAACTAGGTTGATGTAAAAACAAAGAAAACAAACAAAACAAGCAGGACCTTCTTTCTCTTGGCTCTCTCCAACAAAGCACATCAAGGGCAGCCCTAAAGATCATCAAAAGGGGGCAAAATAATTGCTTTAAACTGTAGTCCGAATCAAACAAATCACAAATCCTCAGTTGCTACCAAATTGCAACTAACCTTGATAGCCTTAAACTAAAATATCTACATCAAAATCAGTCAAGGAGCCGCTAGAGGAAATTTTACTGAGAATTTAATTAAAGAAAAGAAAGCAGTCCCAAGTTGGGATATCAAATGATATCCTACAAGAAGCAGATGCATCCCAAATAAAAAAAATTCAGCAGCTGTAAATATATCTCTATGGTTCTCTTTTGACAGCCCAAACAAAGAAATCCCTAAATTGAAACCAACAAAATCAGCCCTGGGTTTTCTAAAAAATCCAAATCACTCAAATCAAATCAAAGTAAGGGCAAATTCGAGGAAGAAGAGGGGCAAACCTGATTGTTCTCAAGTTGCTGAAGCTCTTGATTCCCCATCTTCAATTCCTTTTCGTCCTCTTCAGTCTATCTTGAATCCCAAAGAACTCGAACAAAAAAAATCCTCAAATTATCAATCGTCAAAAATTAAATTGACGCTAAAGGGTCAAATTCAGCAACTGCAAGGAGGGGGTAAATCAATTCAAAGATTAGAAGGAACGAAACTAGGCGTCGTTCTTCTACTTGCGAAATCGAAAAACCCTAAAATCACAATTTCTAGGAAAAATCAATGGAAAGTGGAAATTGGACCTCCAATTGAAACCACCATGACCAGGGGTTCGAGATTTGGGGTGCAAACCCCTTAAATATCGAGCTAAATGAGCGGATTTGAGGTTGGGAATTTTAGGGGAAGATCTAGGTGTACCTGTCCGGCGTCGTTGTCGTCTCACACCTTCGCAGCAACGAAGTTGAAGGCGATGGCAGGTCTCCTGCCCTCTCTTCCGACCGCCTAGGCCAAGGAGCGCAAAGCTATCGACAGCCTAACCTCCTAGCGCGTTCGTGCTGTCGCCGCCCTCTATTTGCTCGAGCTGTAGATACTGCTCAAAGACGTCGCACGGCAAAATGAGGATGAAGGAAGGCTCGGTTAAAAATAATAATAATAGTAATGAAATGCATGGGCCAATAATCAAAGGGAAGTGGGCTCTTTTAAATAAAAGGGCATGGATTAATAGGCTAAACCCATTAACTTGTTACGGGAATAAGCCACAATTGCCCAATATGTATATACATACCTACGTATATGGTTGCCGGGTTCGGAAGAGAGTTTTGTCTAATCGCCAAACTAACCCTCTCAAATATAGAAATTACAATTGGCATAAATTAGAAATTGAGTTTAATAAAAATCGTAAAGTTAAACTCGTAAAATTTCATCGTCAGTTTATTCCAGTGGGTCGGTTTCAAAATTGACTCCTAAGTCAAAACGGAGTCGAAACCTTAAATCAAACTTCCCCAAATTCAAATCGTCTAAAATAGAACTACGTAAAGACTTGACGCCTCTTTTCGGCTACGTAGGTAACCCGATATTAAATCCTAAAAATATATTGGGTACAGTCGTCGACCTCTAAATTCTCTTTTAAATGAAAAGGAGGTCAAAGTCTAATTAAAGTAAATCATTTGTTCCTTAAAGGAACTACGCTCGATTTGATTCCGAGTTGTCGGATACGTAGGCCACCTGACATAAAGCTAAAGCTCGTTAGGTTCAATCGTCGAACCAAAGAAAATACATTTAGTTCTAAAAAGAACTACGTGAAGACTTGATGCTCTTTTACGAGTTACGTAGAAAGTCCGATATCAAGATTCAACATATATCGGATTCAGTCGCCCAGCTCAAAGTAAATTAAATTTGTTCCCAAAAGAACTACGGGTGATTTGATCCCGTTCCAAACGGGTACGTAGGACACCCGATATAAAGCTCAAGCTCGTCGGGTTCAATCACCAACACCCAAAATCAAATCAAATTAAATACTCCGAACTACGTAAGGCTTGATTCTCTTCCAAGAGATACGTAGACAACCCGTTAAAATTCGGGTGCAGCCCAAATCACCAAAACCACTCAAGTCTTGGTGTCGATACAACTTCGAATCAAGAGGATAACCAAAAGGGGTCGAACTCAAATTCTAAAAATTAAATAAAATATGTTTTGCAATTATTCGCGCATTTTTGTTCAACATTGTCTTTTGCATGCACATTAATGGGAAAACATGGAAATAGTGTAGTTTATGCTTAAAATGTCAAATATATGGGTTTGCACGAGTTTCCATGTGATTTCGCAGAAAACAGGATGAAAATGGATGAATTCAGAAGAGCGGAAAAAGAACTCGAAGTCTTCTGAAGAGGTCGAAATCGACTGAAGACCTCGACATCGAGTACATCAGAGACATAGGAATCGAGCAGAAAAGGAAACAGAGCATATCGACACAGAAGAGGTCGATATCGACGTCTAGGGGTCGATATCGATGTTGTCAGATCGACCAAGTTGATAGAAGTCGAGTGCCAGTTCGAGTAGGAGAAGGAGAAGCTCGAGATAAGATTTTGGAGGGGTTGATAACGATGTCTAAGGGTCGATATCGACCATGCCAGCAGAAGAATTCGACTCCAATTTTGATAGAATTATATCCAATGCTTGCAATATCTATCCAAAGGTCGAGATTCCCTATCATCAACACCAGATCTATAATGAGGAGGCTGATTTCACCATTGAGTTTTAGCTTTTACTTTGTTTTAAGTTTATCTTAGAGAATAAAGATAAGGTTTCGAGTCCTTATCGACATCTATAAATAGAGGCCAATAAGGCTGAGTTTAGATATTCAATTTCGTATCCAATTTTCGCAGAGAATTTCAGTTGCAATAGAGAGTGGAGAGAGAGAGAGGCCGAGTGGAGTTGTAAAGCAAGAGCGGAGTGGCTTGTTCGGTTGTACTTTCTTTCGGAGTTTTAATTCAAAGTAGCTTTCTTTCAATAACAATGATGACGATGTGCATGATGAGGAGCGAGTAGTCAAACCACTTCTAGGGTCGGGGTGAGCCCGACGATAGCAATGTGAGGTAAGTGCATTAAAGGTTTGACTTTTATGCGATTTCGTCTTCTACCCCATGCATGATCCTTTGCGAAAGTTAGGGAGATTCATTCTTTGCATTATTGAAGCGAAAGCCACTCATATTGTGAACTTGAATTGCTCATGAATTGGATAGTAACTCTTAGGAATTATGCGAGAGCCTCTAATCACCTAAGTGTTGATAACGAAAGTTATTTGACGGAAAGACATTAAAGTGCATATCTTTAGCATGAAACTTGCATTGTTATCGTTGTGGCATGAAACCCCGACTTTGGAAGCCTTTTAATTAATTAAATTCTTCATAAAAGTCTTAGTTTTGTTTCTGTTCATCTTCCTTCTCCATTCTATTTTCTTCGGATCCTTTTCCGACAAATTGGTTACAAAAACAGTTTTTGTGTCAAGCATCGAAATCGACCATAAGGGTCGATATCGAGGTCTAACATCGATATCGAGGTCTCTGCTCGACGTCGACTTGTTGTTTTGTCTTCTGCAGGAACTGCGCTAGGAAATCGACCAGAACTGAGGTCGATATCGACCTGTATACTCGATATCGAGTGTCTGCTGAGGTCGAAAACCTTGATCGTGAGTACAACAAAGGAAGCGCTGACATACCTCCTCGTGGATTCGATCCTGAATTACCCTACTACTACAAGGGAGGGGATTCTTGTATTATTTGTTTGGGACAGGGAGATAGTCTAGTTGTCCTTTATTTTATTCTCCTACTTTACCACACTCCCTGCCCTCCTGCGAACAAATTGGCGCCGTTGCCGGGGAGGCAATCAATCGCCACCTAAGTTAATCACGATCTTTTTCTAAGCTTATTCTGCAGGTTTATGCGACGTTCTGATCGCGGACCTATCCTAGAACCAATTGACGAGCCCGAACGTTTCTACCATCTTCGTAACAAAGCAATTCGCATCATGGCTGACAAGGAGACGCAGGCTGAGATCATAGAGCGGTTGAGAAAGGAGATCGAGGACCACAATGCTACAATCGCTGCTGAAAGGGCCGCTGCTGCTGCTGAGCGAGCCCGTGCTGATAGGGAGGAGGATGCGCGCAGACAAGCCCAAGAGCGGCTAAATCAGTATCCACAAACGACGATGCAATACATGCATCCGCCGCTTCATGTTCCTGAATCTGCCATTATAATTCCTCACTCTAACTATGAATTGAAAATTAACTTCCTATCTGAGATTAAAAGAAATACTTTTGAAGGAAGACATAATGAATGCCCCCTGCAACACATCTCTACGTACTTTTATGGACTTATGTGAAACAGTTGCTGATGGAGTAAACTTAGAGTATGTGCGACTAAAATCTTTTCGATGGTCTTTGGCAGGAAAGGCATTACAATGGCTTGAAAGTTTGGCTCCACGATCGCTAAGGACATGGGCGGAGGTGAAAGATGCATTCTTGAACAAATTCTTCCCACCTTCTAAAACGGCGATGCTACCACAAAGGATCACGACTTTCAAACAAAAGCCAGGTGAAACCCTAGCACAGGCGTGGGAGCGCTTTAAGGACTTGCTAAGATCATGCCCGACGCATGGGCAACTTCCATATGTCATCCAAGAGATCTTTTATAACGCCCTTGATGCGCCGAATAAGGAGAGGATCAGTTCATATACCTCCTATCGGTACATTGAGCTTACACCAACGGAGGCATGGGAGACCATTGAGAGGCTTGTGAACTTTGACAACACCTATGGGGCTGCTGTGGCCTATGATACAAGGCCTACCCCATCTATGCCACTATATGAGCCTCCAAGGGAGATAGATCCTGAAGTACGGCAACAATTCCATAACGATCAAACACGCCGCCTTCAAAAGCAAGTAAGGTTCCTGAGCAACAATCAACCTTGTCAGGAGTGTGGTTCAATAAGGCATAACACCAGTGCCTGTCCACATACTGAGCAAGTATCCATGGCGGAACAACATGAGGAGGTCAAATGGATGAGAGGCCCCTATGGAGGGGGCAATCAACAAAATTGGGGTGATCAAAGGTTCTATCAAAGGGATCCCCCAACATATAGGGCACCAGGGCACCCTGAGCGGGAGACTAAGAAAGATGACCTGCAAATCATCCTTGATGAGATGCGGAGGAACCACGCTGAGTTCAAACAAGCCAACAACTCCATCCATACTCAGCTGCAGGGCATCAATTCTAGACTTGGGGAGATCGACGTTTGAAAGCGCAACATGGAGACTCAAATGAGTCAATTGGCGGAAGCAATGCCCAAAGCGTCCGGATCACTCCCTGGATCCACTGTGCCCAACCAAAAGGGCAAAACCACAGGTCATATTGCGGCAGTAAACCTAAGGAGTGGGCGTCAATTACAAAAGCCTGAGCGAAAAGCGGAGGAGAAGGAGCCACAACAGACGTCGATATCGACCCCCCCTGTCGATATCGACCAAGGTGACATCGATGTCGACCCTCCTGTCGATGTCGACCCTAATTCTGCATCACCACAAAAATCGACTCCTCCAGTCGATATCGACCCTACTGATGCCGATATCGACCTCACTGCAGCCGCGGGGAGGAAGAAGGTGTTGCCGTTCCCAACTAGAAAGGTGACTAAGGACCCAGCGGAAAAGAAGTTCCAACGGTTCGTGAAGATGCTCCAAGGGCTTAATGTCTCTATACCATTCACAGAGGCACTTCACGAGATGCCATCTTATGTAAGGTTCCTTAAGGACATCTTGGGTAAGAAGCGATCGCTCTCTGAGATCGCAGAGGAATGCAACAGGTTGGAGCTACCACAAAAGCGGGCGGACCCAGGTAAGTTTTCTATCGCTATAGGTCTAGGTCAATTCAAATTTAATGCTTTAGTTGACTTGGGCGCTAGCGTTAGCATGATGCCACTAACCATTTGGCACAAGGTAAAGATAGGTCCTCTGGAGCCCGTGGATGCAAGATTGTACATGGCTAACAATACGGTAGTGATTCCTACTGGGATAGTGACGGATGTGCCAGTACAAGTAGGTAAATTCTTTGTCCCTGCTGATTTCCTAGTTGTTGACATAGCGGAGGACCCTGCTTGTCCAATTATTTTAGGTAGGCCATTCCTAGCAACCGTCGATCCTAACATTAGCGTGAAGAAAGGATTGCTCTCACTCACAATTAGTGATGAAGTAATAGAGTATTCCTTCAACAAGACGGTGCAAAGTCAAGGGCCAATGGAGATAAAAGCCATCAATGAAGCCCAAGTAGAGGAAGTTGAAGCAATCTTGAACGAAGGAGCTCAATAGAACATCGAAATCGACCCAGGTAAGTCGATATCGACCACTAATGTTCAAGATTCTGTGACAGGTCATAAGTATGGGGTCGACGGAGGAAAAGAGGAAGCATCAAAATCGGGGTCAAGGGTCGATATCGACCATTCCCTATCGAAATCGACCACCATCAGTGCTGAGAAGGGAGGCAAGGAGACCTCGATATCGATCTCTGAGGGTCGAAATTGACCTGATCATATCGAGTCAAAACTCCCCCAATCGACTGATCCTCCAGGTGTACAACAGGGGTCGATATCGACCTCCGAACATCGACATCGACCTGAGCCACAGACAGAGAAAAAGGTAAGTCAAGGTACGGATTCCTCTTGTTCAATTACAATTAAGGACTTATCATTATTTGGAAGAGGTGTGCCTTGGCATGTGCGCTTATGTAGGGTATCCGATGATGATTCAAGCCAATATGAGATAGGAGACAAGGTCTATGTTGCCAAGTCTAAGGACCATTGGTTCCCTACAAGATTCAAGGATAAGAACTTAGGTCCATTCACGGTGAATCAAATCAATCCCGGCGGAATGCAGCAGCGGGACAAGAAAGGAGTGATATTTGAGGCCCAAGCCACCTGGGCTCTGTAGATGCCACCTTGAGAAGCGAAAAGGAAGAAGTCGGCCTAGCGACTTAAAAATCTAGAGCTTGTAACAAAGACTTAGTTTTGGTTTTAGACAGCTTTTGTTTTGGGTTTTAGACACTTTATTGTTTTGCATATTTTGTGTTTAGTTTTCAAATTGCAGGAGAGAGAAAAGCACACAGAAAGGCTTCAAAATCGATGTCAGAGATCGAAATCGACCTTAAGATCGACACGGATAGGGTTTGTGATCGAGGCCAAATCACCCTAAAGCCGGAGCAGAAATCAAGAGAAACATCGATATCGATGTAAAGGGTCGATATCGGCCTTCCCTGTTGTCTTCTTCGACTCCTGAAATTTGTGACGGTTTAGTAAGTTTTCTTCTTAACCCTAGTTCTAATACAGTGAGGACACTGTAAATTTTAAGTATGGGGTGGGGGAAAGGCTTACTTGCATATTCATACTTAGTTTAGAGTTGCATATTTATTTTAATGCATAAAAAAATGAGAAAAATGACCCCCATCAAAAATTTTAAAAAAAGAAAAGAGTCATGGAAGTATAAAAAAGAGCTCTATGATGCAAAATTAGATTCATTAGAGATATAATATGAGATTGCCTAGTTAAGGGAAGTCACAATGAAGTGCAATTTTTTAGAGAAAACCATAAAGGAGATGAAAATTTGAAGTTGCTTTTGACATGTGCATGATAAGATAATGGAGGACTTTTTATAAAAATTCCATACAAGCAAAGTTCATATGCTAGCCTTACCTATGCATATTCACAAAGCCATATATGAGACTTATCATGATTGCTCCACATATACACATATTGCCCTTTTTTACCTTATACCCTATCCGGGGACAAAGTTCTTTGAATGGATGTCATCTTTGGAGTTATATGGAGTTGTGCATTTATAAAGTTGTTGGCAGGAATGATACAATTATGAAATATGGAAAATTAAATGAGCGAGAAAAAATCCGATCACCTCAGGAGATAAAGGTGGGTCGACCCTGCTCGCTGAGATAATAGTTTGGCGAGATGGGACACAAAGTTGAGGAGTCCGAAGTGCTAAGTATCCGGGGCCATTCATGACACCCATGTTTGTGACTCGTGAGAAGGCAGTGCTAAGGTTAGAGAGGTAAAAGCATTATATTGAAAAAAAGCATTGAGCGATGAGTGAAAGGTGAGACATTATGAAGAAGGAATGTGGAATATTTTGGAAAGAAAGTATGTTTCCCCGGATTTAACACCACATGGCCAAATATTAGCCCACCTTTAGCCTTTTACCAATCCACTTCTCACAAAGCTTGAAAAAAATCCTCTTGATTATTAATGCTATGTCACTAAATTGTTTTTTGCATATTACCTCCTTTATGAGTATGAAATTGCTTTTATGCACAGGCATGGACTTGGTTGACATAAGTACCTTCTCGAGGATGGCAATTGATTATAGGGACATATGAAAAATGAATCTATGATGTTGAGAGTTTACTTTCTTCCCCTGAATGACCATTAAAGGCATTGCTTGGGGACAAGCAAGCTTAAGTATGGGGTGTTTGATGTGCGCGCAAATTGCCATATTTTCTATGCACATATGAATCCATTTTATTGTCTTTTGCATGCACATTAATGGGAAAACATGGGAATAGTGTAGTTTATGCTTAAAATGTCAAATATATGGGTTTGCACGAGTTTCCATGTGATTTCGCAGAAAACAGGATGAAAATGGATGAATTCGGAAGAGCGGAAAAAGAACTCGAAGTCTTCTGAAGAGGTCAAAATCGACTGAAGACCTCGACATCGAGTACATCAGAGACATAGGAATCGAGCAGAAAAGGAAACAGAGCATATCGACACAGAAGAGGTCGATATCGACGTCTGGGGGTCGATATCGATGCTGCCAGATCGACCAAGTTGATAGAAGTCGAGTGCCAGTTCGAGTAGGAGAAGGAGAAGCTCGAGATAAGATTTTGGAGGGGTCGACATCGATGTCTAAGGGTCGATATCGACCATGCCAGCAGAGGAATTCGACTCCGATTTTGATAAAATTATATCCAATGCTTGCAATATCTATCCAAAGGTCGAGATTCCCTATTATCAACACCAGATCTATCATGAGGAGGCTGATTTCACCATTGAGTTTTAGCTTTTACTTTGTTTTAAGTTTATCTTAGAGAATAAAGATAAGGTTTCGAGTCCTTATCGACATCTATAAATAGAGGCCAATAGGGGTGAGTTTAGATATTCAATTTCGTATCCAATTTTCGCAGAGAATTTCAGTTGCAATAGAGAGTAGAGAGAGAGAGAGAGGCCGAGTGGAGTTGTAAAGCAAGAGCGGAGTGGCTTGTTCGGTTGTACTTTCTTTCGGAGTTTTAATTCAAAGTAGCTTTCTTTCAATAACAATGATGACGATGTGCATGATGAGGAGCGAGTAGTCAACCCACTTCTAGGGTCGGGGTGAGCCCGACGATAGCAATGCGAGGTAAGTGCATTAAAGGTTTGACTTTTATGCGATTTCGTCTTCTACCCCATGCATGATCCTTTGCGAAAGTTAGGGAGATTCATTCTTTGCATTATTGAAGCGAAAGCCACTCATATTGTGAACTTGAATTGCTCATGAATTGGATAGTAACTCTTAGGAATTATGTGAGAGCCTCTAATCACCAAAGTGTGGATAACGAAAGTTATTTAACGGAAAGACATTAAAGTTCATATCTTTAGCATGAAACTTGCATTGTTATCGTTGTGGCATGAAACCCCGACTTTGGAAGCCTTTTAATTAATTAAATTCTTCATAAAAGTCTTAGTTTTGTTTCTGTTCATCTTCCTTCTCCATTCTATTTTCTTCGGATCCTTTTCCGACAAATTGGTTACAAAAACAGTTTCTGTGACAAGCATCGAAATCGACCATAAGGGTCGATATCGAGGTCTAACATCGATATCGAGGTCTCTGCTCGACGTCGACTTGTTGTTTTGTCTTCTGCAGGAACTGCGCTAGGAAATCGACCAGAACTGAGGTCGATATCGACCTTTATACTCGATATCGAGTGTCTGCTGAGTTCGAAAACCTTGATCGTGAGTACAACAAAGGAAGCGCTGACATACCTCCTCGTGGATTCGATCCTGAATTACCCTACTACTATAAAGGAGGGGATTCTTGTATTATTTGTTTGGGACAGGGAGATAGTCTAGTTGTGCTTTATTTTATTCTCCTACTTTACCACACTCCCCGCCCTCCTGCGAACACATACTGAATATGTTCGCAATCAAATTATTTGTACGCTTTGTTCATGTTTTACGGTTAACTGCGTACTAAATTGATTCTTCGTAGAGGCTTATTTGCATATCCGTGCCAAAAGTACACGCGATCGCTAAATTTACTCTCCGTAGAGGCTTGTTTGCATATCCGTGCCAAAAGTGCACGCGATTGCTAAATTTATTCTTCGTAGAGGCTTGTTTGCATATCCGTGCCAAAAGTGCACGCGATTGCTAAATTTATTCTCCGTAGAGGCTTGTTTGCATATCCGTGCCAAAAGTGCACGCGATTGCTAAATTTATTGTCCGTAGAAGCTTGTTTGCATATCCGTGCCAAAAGTGCACGCTTTTGCTAAATTTATTCTCCGTAGAGGCTTGTTTGCATATCCGTGCCAAAAGTGCACGCGATTACTAAATTTATTCTCCGTAGAGGCTTGTTTGCATATCCGTGCCAAAAGTGCACGCGATTGCTAAATTTATTCTATGCAGCAACTCAGGGTTATTTCAAAAGAGGGCCTGGAACTTTCATATATATATATATATATATATATATATATAAAAGAAGTGGAGTGCCCCTTCTAGGACCCTCGAGACTTTCTATACAAAGAAAATTCTAAGTCATCGGGTATCCTTATACAAAAAAGGTAAATCTTAGACGTAGTAAGCTTTGAGGTTCTTAGTGTTCCATGCTTTAGGGAGGATAGCCCCTTTTGAGTTATGAAGCTTGAACGATCCTCTTCCTACTTCTTGGTGAATTATGTAGGGCCCTTCCCACTTGGGTTCGAGTTTCCCTCCTTCTGTGGCTTGTCGAAGGACCATGTCCCCTTTTTGTAATGGGCATATGAAAACGCTTTTGTTGTAGCCATCAGAGAGTCGGCGTTGATACTCACTAGCCTTGATGCAGGCTGTTTCTCTTTTTCTTCGCGGAGGTGCAATTCCAACTCTAATGCTTCATTGTTGGTATCCTTGTTGAAGTTAAAAACTCTTGTTGAAGGGATCAATAACTCAACTGGGATGACCGCGTCTATGCCAAAGGTCATGGCAAAGGGTGTTTCTCTTGTGGGGCTTTTTGCTGAGGTTCGGTATCCCCATAGAACCAGAGGTAAGGTTTCTGCCCATTCACCTTTGGCGAGGCCTAATCTTTTCTTTAACGGATTCAGGATTTGTCTATTAGTCATTTCAGCTTGGCCGTTGGACTGGGGGTACGCCACAGATGAGAAGCGAAGCTCTATGTGGAGCCCAAAACAGAAATCACGAATAGTTTCACAATCGAATTGAAGTCCATGATCAGTGATGATTGCTCGCGATACTCCAAAAAGACATATCATATTTTTCCAGAGGAACTTCCTTACTTTTTCCGCTGTTATTAAAGCCATGGCTTCAGCTTCTACCCACGTGGTGAAATAATCGACTATTACGAGGATGAACCGTAGTTGCCCAGAAGCCCGCGGAAAAGGTCCGAGGATGTCCATTCCCCACATTGCAAAAGGGTACGGGGCAGATATGCATTTGACGGGGTGGGGTGGTCGATGTTTGAGGTCGGAATGTCGTTGACAAGGATCACATATCATGATGTGCTGGGTTTCAGCCATGAGGTTGGGCCAATAATATCCTAGTCGTGTGATCTTTGTTGCACTAACTCTCCATCCTTGGTGATTTCTACAGATGCCTGCATGTAGCTCTCTGACGATGGCCCGACCTTCCTGGTCAGATACGCAAAGAAGATCTGGGAGGTGATAACCTCTTTTATATAGTCGACCATCCTTGATTCGAAAACGAGAAGCTTGTCTTACGAGCCTTCGATATTCTGAGCCATGGGCTCCTTCAATCGGCCCATTGTTGATGTATTCTAAGATGGGTTCTCGCCAATCGGATGGTGATATTGCGAAAACCCCTTTATGGATCCCCCGGGTGTGCTTACGCTCTATTACCACATGATCACTTAGCTCGAGGGGTAGCGTAGCTCCTATCCTGGCTAGGATATCAACTCGCTCGTTTTGTTCGCGAGGTATTGAAGAGATTGAACAGCGGTTAAACACAACAGTGAGCGTTTGTACTCGGGTAAGGTATTCCGGGAGCATTCCTGTTTTTGCCTCATATTCTCCCTTGACCTGCTGGGCTACTATTTCTGAATCAGTGAATATTTGCACTTGGCGAGCGCCATTGATCAGTGCTTTCTCTATTCCCGCTATCAATGCCTCATATTCCGCTTCGTTGTTGGTTGCTTCGAAAAGAAGTTGGAAAGATAAGTCAGTGACTTCGCCCGTTGGGCTAGATACTGTTACCCCTGCTCCACACCCGTTAGATGATACAGACCCATCTACATTGATTACCCAATCCTATCCCTTGCGATCTTGTGTTTCCGAGAATGTAGCCTCCACTACAAAGTCAACTAATGCTTGAGCTAAACAGGATTTTTGTTGTTTGAAATGAATATCAAACTCAGATAGTTCTACCAACCATTTTACCATTCTACCATAGAGTGATGGTGAATGGAGGATTTGATGGAGGGGAAGATCGAAGAGAATTTCAATGGTGTGAGCTTGGAAGTAAGGCCTCAATCGTCTTGCTGCAAAGACCACAGATAAAGCCATTTTCTCAATAGGGGTGTATCTGGATTCAGGTGATTGTAGCACTCTACTCGCGAAATAAATAGGGAATTTGGATTCCCTGGTTTGCATGACGCTAATAGTGGTTGATCCAACTGGGAGGTAGAGTTGTAAGGTTTCATGCTTCCGGGGGTAATGAAGGGTGACAGGACGAAATCGTTGTGTATCCTATCAAAAGAAAACTCAAACCTACAAACTAGTATAGTGAGAAAGTAAGAGGTTGATCCCACAAAGAATCAAGTATTCCTATGTAGAGTGTATTTACCAATTTGTAGAAAAGAGGGTTTTGAGTGGATGCGAATGATAAATATTAACAAGTTAGGAGAATCAATAATTAAGAGATAGTTTCACCTACAATTCTCAACCCTATTTGGTGAATTCGATCTTAGTTTCCTATTCAAAGTCTTTTCCTTTTCCAATCAAATGTTCTTATCTTGATTTGAATAGATTATTAGCCCTATGAGTTCTAATAATCCCTTACTCCTAGGCAATCTTAACACGGATTAAGGTTTAATCCTAGGAATAGTAATGAGTCTCAAGATGTATAAAACTTATAAGCAATATCAATCCCCTAAAGAACTAATATTTAACCTATAGTCAACTTCCTACACATTCAAGCTTTCTAACGAAGTCCACTAGAACATGTTTGCTACGAAAGATTAAGAATCATAACGAACAATTCAAAACCCTAGCGATGATGAGATCCTAGTGAGGTGATCAATCAAGATAGGATCAAACACCATAAAGCATTCAAGCACAAAGAAGATGAAACATATGATGGAAATAAGGACAAGAATAGAAAACTCACAATTCAACCAAACGGAGTCTCAAATCGTAGGCGAACAAAATAGTTTAGCACTCCATAGTCAAGAGATTGTCAAAAGATTGGATGAGATCCCTAAAACAACCTAAAACAAGCCTTTAAATAGGCCTAAGAACCGTCATAAAACCCTAGAAAGTGTTTTTCAAAGATTGACCCAACTTAGGAAAGATATAAAAATCGGCGCTGAACCGGCCCAGAAAGGCCGCGGGCGCTGCCTCCAAAGACGCGGGCGCGGCTAATGTAGTGAGCTCTGAAATTCTGGCAGCAGGCGCTGCCTTGGTGGCCGCGGGCGCGGCTTTTCCAGCCTATAGCAATTTTTCCGTTGTGAATTTAGTCTCGATGTCAAAATGAAAGTTGTTGTTCTGGAAAAGAGCTTTCCAACGCATGCTTATAATAGTCAATCGGACCACCGAGGCCTCTAGAAAGTGCGATACAAGTTCAGCTTGTCGGGCAACAACTTTTGTTGACTTGTTCTTTACTTAGGCTCTCGAACTTGAATTCCGCTCCCATTCTCTTCTTGTAGCTTCCTCTTCTTGACTCTTCCTTAATCCATGAGCCTCCTCGTTCCTTGTTGGGATCCACATCTACCTGAAATAATCAATAAAAACATGTAGATTCCGACTCCACCAACATGGCGAGTAAATATGCAAATTCTACTTAACTTATGCATGTTATGCACCTTAACTAAGCTTAATGCAACCTATTATGGCTACCTAAATGAGCTCTATCAAATCCCCCACACTTGAACCTTTGCTTGTCCTCAAGCAAACAAAACCAAATCAAACCACTTATCCCACAAACAATTTATAGATATCTTCACCTCATAAACCACAAGGTTTGAAAATATATTGGAACATAAAATAGTGCATAACATCATAGCATATATTTAGCAACTCAAAGAACAAAGTAATATCTACATCCATCCTCACCCGGAAATAAGTGTTTCTCTCTCGCTCATGTGTTTAAGGTTAATAATATCACTCAAACTCAAATCCATGAAACTATGCTACATAAAAATTGAAATTAACATCACAAATCTCCACCGTGAATGATATTACAAGTAATAAACATCATGAGGTCTTGTATAGGGTTGTAATGGGGCTTGGTAAGAACATCAAGGTAGAGAAACATTTAGGCTTGTGGTGCTAAAAATCCGGGAAAAAGGGTTAGTAAACAACCAGAAAAACACCAACACCAAACACTTCTTATACTGCTAATGATATCAATCTCAACTCCATAAACTCATAACAAGTTTAAACACAACTCTTATTAACCATATCACTATTTCTTTCTTCTTTTTCTCTTTTGATTTTTTCGATGATTTTTCTTCTTTTTCTTCTCTTCTTTTTATGAATTTTCCTCGACTTTTACTCCTAAGTGAATTTTATCCTCCTTAGGCCCCGAGTATTAAGCACAATAATCATCCATATGAAGTACCAAAAAGAAGTAATAACCAACATCATACCCAAAATGCTCAAGACACTCCACTAATATACATTTTCACCAATCTTCTCCCTAATTCCCGGATAGGGTAAGGCTAAAATTGGATATGAGATATTTTTTTGGAGCTACAAAAGATGGGATAAAAGGCTCAAAATGGCTTCAAGCAAAGGATAATATGTAAGGTGGAAAGGGAATAACATGGCTAAGAAAAAGTAATGCCTCAAATCCCTCAATCACATGAAAATTACAAGTAATGATCAATATAATACGACCTCAACATAGATGTCATTCACAATTCTAAGAGGTAGTAACATGGACGAGTATCACACACAACAAAACAAGAGGACATGAATATGAAGATCGTCCCAATAAGGCCAAAAATACTCACAAGGGTATATTGCGTTGGATTTCAATATTACAATGTCTATGAGTTATACATGCTCAATTAATATCATCAAATCATGCTTTATAAATGAATAAAGGCTTAAACATCTCAAACAAGTTATGGGATTTCATGACAAGACTATACATAACAATTAATGAGGACAAGCGGTCTACATGAGAGGAGATGAGACCTAAATGCATGATATTTTTGGATTTTTTTTCATTTTTGGATTTTTTTTTATTTTACAAATTTTCTTCTTTTCAATGCAATATAAGAATGAAAATTAAACATGAATGAAAATGGAAATTAAACATGAATGCACGAACTACATGAGTAGAACCCTCCCCCACACTTAAACCTTTCATTGCCCTCAATGAAAATCAAAGACAAGAAACGAAAAAACATGAGAGAAATGGTGATGCAAAGACTCACAATGTGTTGTATATCAAAGAAAAAGAAGCCATGAACAACAAAGACGATGGACGAGCCAAGAGAAGACGCAATCTAAGCATATGGAGCTGCCTGGGCAGGTGGCCACGGGCGCGGCCAATGTGGCCGCGGGTGCGGCCTTTCAGGGTGCCTTGGCCGCAGGGTGGCCGTGGGTGCGGCTTCACCAGCGGCTTTTTCAGCAACTCTGTTTCTCATTGTTTTCCCTGCGGGTTAGCCGAAAAACAAAAAAATCCAACTCTTTATTTATTGAAAAAGAAAACAAAAACTTAACTAACTACTTACCTCGGGTTGCCTCACGAGAAGCGCCTTTCTTTAATGTCATTGGCCTGGCTTATTCTCAATCTTTAGATCTTATCTATCAAACATCATCAAGGCCCTCAGAAGCCTATCATATTCCTGTGCACACATCTTACAAAGCACATCATAGCACAATAAATTGAAAGTATAAAATATGGAATTCAAAAACACTTTCAATCTATCAAAGAGTCTAGCATGACTCTCTCCTGAGGGAATATGATACCACCAACACAGTTCCGCTGGTGGCTTCTCAAAATAGCATTAAAAAGGATCAACATAATCACCATTACCTTCCAAATTGCAAAAGTTTACCTTTATTACCTCTTGAGCCTCAGCAGATGGCTCTTGACCTGGTTCATCAATTGGCGAGCACAGAATAGATGATGCAGATGGAGTAGGAGACACATCACATGTAACCTTATGCGTCGACTCATGAGATTCCAAGTCAAGAAGCACTAGATCCTTTTCTCCATCGCCGAAGAAACTATCGTTGTTTTCAAACGTGGCGAGCCATTCTTCTTGAGCAACATGGCAATCCATATAACAGAAAAAATCCCAAATCTCAGAGAGTCCCATATCCAATAGGCCTCCATTACTCATGTGCTCAGCAAGGCTTCGTGTTTCAGTAGTCATCCCATCAAATATGCACACACACATTTCCCGCATTCCATATTGATAACCCAATGAACCAAGGTCATAAACATACTTCTGCAATCTAGTGAAATATTGGTGAAAGTTCTCACCTTCAAACTGCGCTAATCTCAACATCGTAAAAAGTTAGTAGCAAGGGCGTCGTGAACCGTAAGATAGGTTCACAACGGGTTAGATACATGCACAAAAATCAATAAATACACAAAAAAGAAATAAACTTGATTCCCCGGCAACGGTACCAAAATTTGACAGGACGAAATCGTTGTGTATCCTATCAAAAGAAAACTCAAACCTACAAACTAGTATAGTGAGCAAGTAAGAGGTCGATCCCATAGAGAATCAAGTATTCCTATGTAGAGTGTATTTACCAATTTGTAGAAAAGAGGGTTTTGAGTGGTTGCGAATGATAAATATTAACAAGTTAGGAGAATCAATAATTAAGAGATAGTTTCACCTACAATTCTCAACCCTATTTGGTGAATTCGATCCTTGTTTCCTACTGAAAGTCTTTTCCTTTTCCAATCAAATGTTCTTATCTTGATTTGAATAGATTATTAGCCCTATGAGTTCTAATAATCCCTTACTCCTAGGTAATCTTAACACGGATTAAGGTGTAATCCTAGGAATAGCAATAAGTCTCAAGATGTATAAAGCTTATAAGCAATATCAATCCCCTAAAGAACTAATATTTAACCGATAGTCAACTTCCTACACATTCAAGCTTTATAACGAAGTCCACTAGAACATGTTTGCTACGAAAGATTAAGAATCATAACGAACAATTCAAAACCCTAGCGATGATGAGATCCTAGCGAGGTGATCAATCAAGATAGGATCAAACACCATAAAGCATTCAAGCACAAAGAAGATGAAACATATGATGGAAATAAGAACAAGAATAGAAAACTCACAATTCAACCAAACGGAGTCTCAAATCGTAGGCGAACAAAATAGTTTAGTACTCCATAGTCAAGAGATTGTCAAAAGATTGGATGAGATCCCTAAAACAACCTAAAACAAACCTTTAAATAGGCCTAAGAACCGTCATAAAACCCTAGAAAGAGTTTTCCAAAGATTGACCAAACTTAGGAAAGATATAAAAATCGGCACTGAACCGGCCCAGAAAGGCCGCGGGCGCTGCCTCCAAAGACGCGGGCGCGGCTAATGCAGTGAGCTCTGAAATTCTGGCAGCAGGCGCTGCCTTGGTGATTGCGGGCGCGGCTTTTCCAGCCTATAGCAATTTTTATGTTGTGAATTTAGTCTCGATGTCAAAATGAAAGTTGTAGTTATGGAAAAGAGCTTTCCAACGCATGCTTATAATAGTCAATCGGACCACCGAGGCCTCCAGAAAGTGCGATACAAGTTCAGCTTGTCGGGCGACAACTTTTGTTGACTTGTTCTTCACTTAGGCTCTCGAACTTTAATTCCGCTCCCATTCTCTTCTTGTAGCTTACTCTTCTTGACTCTTCCTTAATCCATGAGCCTCCTCGTTCCTTGTCGGGATCCACATCTACCTGAAATAATCAATAGAAACGTGTAGATTCCGACTCCACCGACATGGCAAGTAAATATGCAAATTCTACTTAACTTATGCATGTTATGCACCTTAACTAAGCTTAATGCAAACTATTATGGCTACCTAATTGAGCTCTATCAAAGGGTGGGAAGAGTTTCAAGATATTCTTTCATGTCTTGGAAAGCTTTGTCCAATACTGAACTCCATTCTACTAGGCCTTTTTTTCTTCAGTTGGTCGAAGAAAGGTAATGAATGATCTGCCAATCGCGAGCAAAAACGGCTTAAGTAGTTGATTGACCCATTGAGTTTCTGGATATCTTTTAGTGTTTTAGGAGGAGTCATATCGAGTATGGTTTGCACTTTTGTGGGGTTTACGTCAATTCCTCGGTGACTAATCATGAAACCCAAGAACTTTCTAGAATCAACGCCAAATACGCACTTTTCCGGGTTTAGGCATACGCGATTGGATCTAAGAGCATCGATGGTTTCTTGTAAGTCGGAAGGGTATTGCTCTTTGGTCAAACTCTTGACCACAATGTCATCGACATAAACTGCAATGTTCCTCCCTATTTGGGGTTTTAAACCTCTTTCGATCATTCATTGAAAAGTAGCGCCTGCATTTTTCAATCCAAAGGGCATTACCTTGTAGCAAAAGGTGCCCTGATTCGTGATGAAGGCCGTGCTCTTCTCATCGCGTGGATGCATTTTTGATCTGGTTGTACCCTGAATAAGCGTCGAGAAAACTTAAAGTGGCGTGACCCGCTATAGTGTGTACTAACTCATCAATAGACGGGAGCAGATAACTATCCTTGGGACATGCCTTGTTTAATTCTTTAAAGTCGACGCACATCCTCCACTTTCCACTGCTCTTTTTGACCAAGACCACATTAGATACCCATGTTGGGTCATTAATCTCGCGAACAAATCCTGCTTGTAAAAGCTTTTCTACTTCTTGTTTGGCGGCTTCAGCTTTTTCTGCGGCCATTTTCCTTTTTCTTTGACACACTGGTTTAGTGTCGTGGGTGAGCCTAAGGGAATGCTCAAATATTTCTCGAGGAAGACCCTTAAGGTCTTAGGGTGACCAAGCAAAGACATCTCTTGAATTCTTGAGAATATCTTTAACGCGATTTAGATCAGCGGTCTCTAGACTATGCCCATGATAAAGGGCCTCGGTGTTGTTGGTGAAAGGGAAAAACGCCACCTTTTCTTCGATGATCTTATCACCAATCTTCGTTGGTCGGACTTCCAACTTGGCTTCGGTGGGGTGAAAGTAGCTTCCAAATCATCGTTTTCAATTACTTCTGACTTTAAAGATCCCGGGGCAGGTCTGTCGATAGCAAGTACTCTGTGTTGATTTTTCTTAAGGGATGCGAGGTAGCAGACCCTGCTCTATGATTGTTCTTCGCATACTTCCCCAACCTTTCCATCCGCACATGGGAATTTGATGCCAAAATGGTAGATGGAACAAGCTATTTGGAATTTGAAAAGGCTCACACGACCCATGATGGCATTGTAGATGGATGGTAGACGAACCACTATGAACTCTATCATGTGAGACCTCCTTCCCGAAGGAGTTCGTAAGGTCAATGCGAGTTGAATTGTCCCATCTACTTCAACTTCATCTCCTGAAAAGGAGATATGTTTTCCAGAATAGCATCGTAGAGCACTCTCCACAATCCCTAGTTGTTCGAACGCGTTCCAGTATAGGACATCCACTGAAGAGCCTATGTCGACTAAAACACGTTTGACTATCTTGGTGCCTAGTTGCACATGAATAACCTCGGAGTCTGAGTGGGGCATTTTGAGATCGCGGGCGTCAGAAAAATAGAAATTCAAAATAGCGTGCTTTGTGGAAGCCTGTTTAACGCTGGATTCTGACGGAAGTTGTCTAGCTTCTCTTTCATAGTTTTTTCTCTCCTGATTGCTTGTTCCGTATGCAAATGGTCCTCCCGCAATGGTATTGATGCATCCGTCGGGAAGGGGCGGATTTTGATCATTGCGATGAGAATGTACAGATTTGTTCGATGATGACCTTGCTTCTGGAACGCGGGGAATATCCCTTGGTGGGGGCCTATAACCACCGCCTCTATTCCCGTTTCTCCCTCCACGTCCTCGTGGGTAGCCGCCTCTTCCCCTTCCCCCTTGTCCATATGGTGGACGATATTGTTGGGGTGGAAGGACGGGCAGATTTTGGTTTTGATTCGCAGGTGGGGCACAAATTTGCAGAGGCACTATTTGTTGTGGGGGAGGAGGAGGAGGGACACCATAAACAGGAGTCCGGATCATAGATGGGTGTGCCAATTGTACGTTGCTTGGGGTAGAGGTAGGTAGAATTGGGTTGATCAATTGATTATATTGTACCTCTTGGGGTTGATGTTGTGGAACGATAATAGGATTTGGCCAGCGGGGGTTATAGTGTTGTTGGTTGGAGGTCGAGGGAGCCTCGTGTTGCAATCGTTGCCCAGAATTCAGCACAGTGCGCCGAAATTGTTTCGCAGATTCCCGTTGGCTCCGACCTCGGAATTGAGTCAACTCAGTGTTGTTGCAAAGCTGACTCGACAGGCTTTCCAATGGTGTGTCACACGCTACAAGATATTCCCAGGAAGGTCTCCGAATTTGTGCTGCAAGTGGACTGCAGTGTTGCGTCGGATGTGTTGACTTTGTCCAGTGACACCGAAGAGGATGTCGAGGCCATTCCTATGGAGTTAGCTATTGTACCTCCTGGGAATGTCCTTGATGTGCCCCATGCTGCTCTTACTTTAGCTTCTTTTGACTTTTTGGACTCAATGTTGCCTGGTTTTGTTTTTGAGGTGGTGGTACCTCCTATGATTTTGTCGGATGTTCTTGCTTGTCCTCCGACGTCATGCTTCATTCTTGCTGTTTTCCCCCGCTCCTCAACGACTCGATTCGAGGACGAATCGAAGCTAAGAGGGGGAGAATGATGTGGATCAAGATGAGCTTTGTGGCTCAAACAACGATCTCGATCTTGGCGACGACTCGAGGACGGGTTGAATGCAAATGGAGGAGAATGATGTCATCCTCAAGAGGAAGAAGAAGGCTCCACCATGGATTAAAGTGAAGATGTCGACGACTAGGCCAAATATTCTAATTATTTTATTATTATTATTATTATTATTATTATTATTATTATTATTATTATAATAATAATAATTATTATTATTATTATTATTAGTTTTTAGTTTTTAGTTCTTTTCATATTTAGTAACTCCTATGTTAGTTGGAGCTATTTATGGAATATCTTATTTATAACATTACTTAGGTTAAATAAGATGGTTAGGAGAGTCTATCCTTAGGCTTTCTTAATTATCATTTTTTATGATTTATCTAGTTAGGATTTTATTTATATTATTAGATTAGGATTAGGTTAGCCAAGTCTATCCTTTTGTAAAGGATTGCTGGCCAACCCTAGAAGATTTTAGGGTTTAGGATTTCTATTTAAATGTTCTTTATCATTCAATAAAAAAGAGATTGAAATATAGAATTGAGGAAACCCTTTGGCTAAAGGGTTCTTCAATCTTCAATCCAAATACCTTACTTTATACATTCAAATCGATGTTCTTAATTTGAATCATCCAAACAAACCACCTTCGAAACCCTAACTTCAAACACAAAGCCAAAACACAAAGAGGATCCTGAAAAACCGTCGCTGAAACCCTAGGCGCCACCGTCGCAAGAGAACAGGCGCCTCCATCGCTGAACCTGTGACCAGCAACAGGCGACGGCCGCCCCCTTAATGCAGCGGCCGCTGCATCCTTGGCTCCGTCACTGAAGCTTTTTCTCTCCTTGCTTGTCTTGCCTTGTGTCTTCATTATTGCCTCGTTTCCGTCGTCTTCAATTCCTTCACTCATATTGAATCATACTTGTTCCATCTCACGATAAATCAAGGAGTTATTGCAAGATCGAGTCGTCAATAATTCGTTATTCTTGATTTGAAGCCCACATGCGAAGGATCGGGAATAGGAACGCATCACTTCAAATATGAGAATGTTGTTATTTTGGATTGGTTGTTTTATCGGTGGTATTTCCCGAAATCAGCAGCATCGTTACAAGCAGTAGGTTCTGTTAATGAAACTATATTCAAGTATTTCATTGGGTCACATCCTAATGATTATGAGAAAGATTGGATGATTGCAACGAGGATTTATACCCCATTCAATATTAACAACATGCATTGGGTTGCTCTAGAGATTTAAATCCCTGAAAAGAATGTTGTAGTGTACGATTGTAATAAGTATGTTACTGATCGGGTCAAATTGGAGAAGTGTTTACAGTTGTTAACTGTGTGGCTCCCTGTTCACTTGAGAAAATCGGGGACATACAAGGACTTTGATGCTACTCCGTCATTCACTATAGAGAGAGCCCCTGATATCAAGAATGATGAAGCTGGGTATGTTTATTTATAATTAATATTTTTATTTTTGTTCATTTTCTTATTTATATTGGATGCACTAACATAATTTTCATTCAAGGTGGATGTGCAGAGCCTCTTGTGGGATTTTTACTGTCAAGGCTATCGAAGCTCTAGTGTTTGGTGGAGAAGTTAAATTGTTTAATCAAGACAAGCTGTTTCCGTATCGCGAACGGATGTGTTGTGATCTTATGAGGGAAAAACGGGCCTTTGAATTTTAGTATATGGTTGCAAAACATATGTAAAAAACATGTTGATATGTGGGTTCTACCTTTATACTTTCAAAACCATATCAAAACATCTTTGGGTGTGTATGTCAGTTTGAATTTAAATATATGTTGACATTATCAAATATAAGTTGCCAGTTTATTTTTCTTCATTACTCGGGTATTTGTTTGGCAACTATCTGTCATTTATCTTTAATGTTTTTGTTAGCTTATGTTTTATCTTTTTGTCAGCTATATGTAATGTTGTTCTCAACTCATGTTTTAACCGAATAATATTATAATATATGTTGATAAGATGATGACAAACTAATTTATATATGTTGCTATCGTTTGTCATCTTTATATCTTTTGTTAAATATATATGCTGACAAACAAATTTTTAATTTTATTAAAATATATGATCATAAATGATTTTATATATCTTTCATACTATGCATGGTATGCTAACATTCGTGAGGTGGGGGAATGGGAGATTGCTGAGCGAGTTTGGCTTGTTGGTAGGGGCAGGCTGATATGCACGGGAATACATATATATGCTGATAAAATGTTTTTTAGTCCGGAATATGTGTTTGATATGTGCTGATTATGCTGACAAGGGAATATATTTAGTAATTTTGTCCTGATATTATGATGAATAAAGATTTTTATTCGAATTTATTTTAAGCATGCTTGTATATATGTGGGTTAAACATGTTGACTAAAGAAGAGCATGTGTGGATAAATATGTTGACTAAAGAAAGAAATATGTGTTAATTATGTTGAAACAAATATTCGAATATATTATGATGGAAAACGATAGGTAATAGAAATTAGTTACGACGGGAAATGGGAAGCTGACATTTGTGCGGGGGTAATGGGAGATTGTTGAGCACCATTTGGACGATCAGAGGCACGGGTATGGGGTAGGTGATGACTGGTGGACATTTACTTAATAAATATTGGATGTTGGATATTTAATTAATTTGGTCTTATTATATGACCAATTACTTTTTTCTCCCTTATAAAATCGATTAGTTTACAATGAGTTATTTTATAAATATTTTACCTTGAGCTATTTCATCTTTAGTCATTAAGATTGATTATTTTAGTTTATTACATCTAATGATAAGATTTCATTATTAATTAATTATCTATTGAACAATAAAATCTTATCATCAAAATATATATGGCCCCGTTTGGTATTGATATCTAGATATCAGATATCGGATATCAGCCCCGATATCTGATATCTAGCGTTTGGTATGGGAAGATATCGATATCACCCGATATCCTCATATACTGATTTTGGTCCAAAGTGATATACTGATTTCAAGCCCGGTATCACTTGATATCTCGCTCACCCATCTCTCTGTACGCTCTCTCCTCGTTCGCTCTGCACTTCATCGTCTTCGTAGGAATGCTCTCTCTTCTCTTCTCCTCTCCTCTCTTCTTCTTTGACTTAATCTGTGGCTTCTACTCTTCTCTTCTCGTTAGTCGATTTTTGTAAAACTATGACAGGTGAGGGATTTTGATTCTGGGATTAGGGTAACTTGTAGATCTAGGGTTTCTATTGTGATTTATGTGGTGTTGCTACTTCCCTCCTCTTTCTTGAGCGATTTGAGGTGTCCAGCAGCCTATCTACCCTACTTTTTTGTTTTGAAATGTATACCTTGCTTGATGGATAATAGGCTGTGAAACATATTTGTACTGCAGTATCGAGCTTTTAGACGAAATGAGCATGTTTTTTTATTAGATTGTGTGATTTCTATACAATTAGCTTATATTTTTTGCATTTATTTTGCTTTGGTTCATATATTTCTTTCTTTTTGATGAATTCATGCTATATTTTGATTTTCTTTATGATTAGAAATGGAGACATATGAGCTTTGAGCTTGAATGATAGATGTGTGTTGATTAGATTGAATTCATGCTATATTAGAATGACTGTGTGAATTCACAATATGTTTTAAACTAATATGAAATATACATATGATGTGTTTTGATTGTGTGAATTCATGCTATATTAGATTGAATTTAATATTTCTTTCTCTATGACATGTTTAATGATGTGTGTTGATTAGGTTATATTATGATTTGTGTGTTTATTCACAATAGGTTTTAAACTAATACGAAATATACATATGATATCTGATATCCTAAAATTTCATGCCAAACAACAGATATCAGATATCAAAACTGATATCTGATATACTACAGCACACTAAACAAGGATATCAAGATATCAACTGATATTGATATTGATATCTTGATATCAAGATATCAATAGCAAACAAGCCCTATATTAATTTACAACCTCATATCTTAAGTTGTTATAAAACCTATTATTTTTATCGTTGAAAATTTTTATTAAAAAATTTCAAATAAACTATTTTATTCTTCAGGTAAAATTTAGGGGAATTATTAGTAAATACCCCACTTTGATAATTGGTTTGCAAAAATACCTAGTTTTGAAAACAATTGCATCCATATTTGAAAATTTGCAAAAATACATTATTCAATTATCAAAACTACCCACCACCCCAAAAAATCAGGAAAAAAAAAATAAAATATTTTTGGTATTTATCAATTTTTTATATATATTTAAATTATTAAATAATAAAAAAATCTGTAATTTAAAAAAAAAAAGTTAACAAGATTAGCCCGACCTAATCCCTAACTGGTTTGTGCCCGACCTAATCCCTAACTGGTTTGTGCCCGACCTAATCCCTAACTGGTTTGTGCCCGACCTCAAGAGCAGCCTGAGCCGGGCTCCCGTCATCAATCTCTGGGCCTCTCCTCGCTCCTCTGGCCGCCGACCACTCTCGCCGAGTCTCTCTTCTCTGGCCGCCGACCATCAATCTCTGGGCCGAGTCTCTCGTATCTTCTATCGCTAGGGCGATAGAAGAGACGGACTGTATCTGCGACTAGTCCCATCGCTGAAACCCTAATCGATCTCTGTCAGGTCTGTGCAGAATCTCATACGGTGTTTTATGATTTGTTCTTCTTTTTAAGTTTTTTATTGATCGGTTAATCGTTTCTCGATTTATATTGGCCTCTTGCTGTTCTAATTGTATGATTGGGGGTTGGCAGTGGAGCTCGTGGATCCGATAGTAGTAGCGGTCTTGCGGAAGTCTATAGAGTTCGCCCTATGCTTCTTGGAGAAATCGGACCTTAATGGCGATGATTTGACACTTCAGGTGAGTTTGAGATTGAGAGTTAGCTTATGTCGTACTGCCTTTATGGTTCTGTTAGATTGTTTTTTTCCACGTTTTTCTCTGCTGATTCCACCCTTTATCCTACAACTTATTAGAGTGGTCCTTCACCCCCTTTATGTCGACACAGCCATAGATTAGATGCAGATGAAGACTGTTATATTTCTCAGGATTTCACTCCCTGTCACTATGTTTTAAGGTGTACAAGAAATTGACAGTGAGGTCAGACTTGGTATTGCCTCATTAATTGATGTTGCTCTATAGTTACTGTCACAGAAAATTGAGTAGGCAGCATTGTCTGAGTCATGCATCTTTTTGCTGAAGATATTGCAAGATAATTTATGAAGATTAATACTAAAGAGATTCTTGGGGAATAAAATGCATCATACCAAAGGAAGACTACTTTGCTTTTGTAGTGTTAATTGTTGAATATTAGTCTTGCTAGATTCTTGGATTAATAGATAGAATATAACTTTATAATTGTGTTATTTGATTGATTGAATATCATATTGTGAATTTTTCAAGAAAGCAAAGTGGTTACACCAATATGTCTGTGAAGAAAATTCTCGAAAAAGTTGGCCAGTGTTTAAAATAGCTAGAGGTGAAGAAAATAGCCGTCATCAATCTCTTCTCTGGTTGTCGATCTCGTGCTTGAACCTCATCTCTTTGCTCTCATCTCTCTCTATTGTTGCTCTGTCTCTGTTGGTTGTTGCTTCTCCGTCTGTTGCTCTGTCTCTGTTTGATTGATTGGTTGACTTTGAGGCAAAATTCAGATTGGTATGGGCTATGAATTGTGGAGAATTTTGAATTTTGACTTTCATCTCAAGGTGATGTGTTTTTCTTTTGAGATATTTGAAGTGTTTTCCATTCATATTGGTATGTCTTGTGTGCTGATCTATCTTTACACTTTTTTTTGCTCTTCTAAAATATATAGGAATTGCAGATTTTGTTTCATCAAATGGGACAAATTCTTCATTAAAGACTCTGATTGATTTGAAATGATCAAATAGGAATTGCAGATCTATCTTCCTGGGCTGCAGTGTTATCTCTTCGTTATGTGTAGATCATCATAAGTTGAAATGATCTACTCCGTATTGATTTGAATCGTGTTTGGGCAATGTAGATGATTGTGTCATGATGTTGTAATTTATATGTTTAGTCTATATTATTGGATATAAAATGTTAATGGTGGATGGTTTGATTACAGGTGACAATTGGCTAACTTCTATGGCTAATACAAGAGGAGGGAAGGCGGCGAAAGCAAGTCCTTCGAGGGCAAAGGGTAAAAGGAAGAGGATCCTTGAGTCAGATAACTCAAATGGCATGGAAGATGTGGGTACTAGTACAAGCAAGATGAAACCTAAAACATCTACTCCTCAAACAGAGGTGAAAGTTAGTACAACTCATTTTTATTATAGTTCAAATCATTTCTCTAATTTATTTAGTTAGTCTATAACTGAACTACATCATGCAGGTGAAATTGAAATATAAGAGTGAACATATGTTTTATGGGAGAATAAACCAAAACTCTAGACTTGCATATCTTCAGCTAATTGAGGATAAATTATCCCCTGGAATGTGGCAACTAGTTTTAGATGGGCCATTCGGCAAAATTGTGAAGATGATGAAGTCAGTGAAGCTATCGTCTCAGTTGTTGCACCATGTGTTGTTTAGACAAGTAGAGTGCAAAAAGAAATGGGAGACATGGTATGAAGTGGATGGGAAAATTTGTCGTTTTTCCCTTAAAGAATTTAGGCTACTTACTGGGTTGATTTGCCACGGATATGAGGAACTGGAAAAGGACAATCGTGCTATGACTTCATTGTTAAGAGGGACCAAAATCTGTATTGCTGAACTTGCGGATCTGTTCATAGAGGCTGAAGAGAACACTACCCGAAAACTTAAGCTGGCACTTTTGCTGATTTTGGAGGGTGTTATCCTAGGTGGCGACAAAAAGCGCTTTGTCAACTCTGCACATGTGAAATTGCTTGAAGATATGGATCGATTCAATAAATTCCCATGGGGTAGGATTGCTTATCTAGAGCTGCATGACAGTTTGAAGAATGCTCTAAGTAGACGAATTGCAACCAATGCAAAATCACAAGTCAGTTCCTCAGCTTGTAGAACAGGGTATACCATCAAAGGTTTACCTATCATTTTCCAGGTAAACGTGTGCATATAATAATGTTTTCTTTGAATGCTCTTGTAATTTGTTAATGTTCATAGTAGTGGGTATAAACTCACATGAATTTTCATTCTTACCTGAAAACCATGAAAATTGCACTCTACATCTTCATCTGCCTTGTTTGTGATTATGTTTTTTGCTTGATCATGGAGTTGATCAGTTAGGTTAATCATGGGATTGCGGTCCCATTGGCTTCTTAGGTTTATTTTGACTCTGATTGTTTGATAATTTGGTGTTGTAATCTGTTAATGTTCATAGGAAAATGTATAAACTCACATGACTTTTATATGAACGCAGATTTGGGTATTTGAAGCGGTCCCACACATTGGCTCCAAGTGTGCAGCAAGGCTTGATGAACGTGTCATTCCACGTGGTTTACGTTGGCACTCCGATGTTACACATGACCATGTTATGATTAGTACTTTGGTAGAAAGGCACATGGAAGTCAAATCAATTCTTCTGGAGGAGGAAGGTGAAGAGAATATGTTAGACCAGTGCGACTTTTCTGATGAAATTGTCCATGAGTACTTCGATGACCATGTAAAGATTCTGGAGGACAATAATAAAAGAAGTGTTGACATGGAAAAAATGAAGGTAGATGATCAATGCCCTATCAATAATGACATTACTTCATCAAGCGAGATCGTGTCCGCATTCAAGGCATTGGCTGATACTGTTTTGAGGCAAGGAAAAGAGCTAGCCGATAAGGTAGATAAGCAAGGAAATGAATTGTCTACGAGGATGCAAAGGCTTGAAAGGGACTTCACAAATCTAAAGAATTACTTGTCGAAGAGAAAAGCCTTACAATCATCATGTGATTCAACTCAGGATGGTGACTATTCCAAGAAAGATGTAACTGACAGTAGGAGGGGTCAACCCGACAGGGAAAACAACAAGGTATGACATCTTCGAATTTAAAAGGTTATGAAATTTTAGATGTTAATTTTTTCAAGATTATAAGTCATGTTTTATATGTTACTCACAACATACAAGGTAGTTTTTTTTACTTACATTGACTGCCAATTTAGCATGCATCTTTGGACTACGAATGGGAGGACAACAATGTAGATGTCGCTGATGGAAACCGGTACACTGCAGACAACAGAAAAGAGGATGGAAAAGAGTTAATTGTTGAGAAGCCAGACCAAGTCCTTGGGGATAATGCAGGCAATGACACTAGTCGATCATACAACATAACAAAACAGGTTGGTCACTAACTATCATTTATTTTAACCTTTGTAAATAGATGTTCGATAAAACTTATTTTCATGTGGTTTGATATTACGGTGACACTGAAAAACAGGTGTCCCCTGGATGTGTTGATAAGGGATTACAATTAAATCAAGCACAAGGAGTAGAGCCCGTTCAGGATGTCATACAAGAAGCAGAAGGGAAGTATTATACTCGTTCCAAAAGGAGTGAAAAGCCAGGGAAAGAAGTAATTACACAACAGATAACTCGAGCGAAAAAATATGGGAGGCTCCCTGATAATTATGATGTGGGTGTAGTGACATGGAAGACAAAAAATACAAGTGTTCAAGGGGCTTCAGAATTACTGGATTGGCTTGCGTCAGAGAGGTAAGTTACTTCTTTTTTGTTCGTATGTGATGACGTGCAAAATATAGTTGCTTATATTTATATGTCACTGGTTTGATGTGTCAGCCCCGATTGCCGACCAGGCCCGATGGGAATTGCCCTCGACAAAGGATTCTTTAAGGCCCTTATCGAACCACAAGTGTGGTTAACTTCAGAGGTAAAATATTGGTATTGTAAATCCAATTTAATCTTATAACGATTTTTGATCTATAACATTAAATGACTATCAAGCTTGGCCTTTGTCTTAGCACATGGAACAAGTCATGTACTTCCTTCGTGAACTAGTCCATGGACACTCAGATAAGCACAAGAAGGTTGTAGTACTAGACTCATGGTGGGCAGCAAACCTGGAGAAGGAGGATATTATGTTGAAATATTACGAAGGACAGCTACCACCTCTTTATGGTAAGAGCTGGAAAGACATCGAGTTCATTTATATTCCATTCAACTTTGAAGGTAAACACTGGGTGGCTCTACAAATTGACCTCAACAAGTGGTGCATACATGTGTACGATTCTAATGTTGCTCTTAACCGGGAGAGGGCGGTGAAAACTCTTTTAACTCCGATTATTGAAAAGCTTCCGATGATGTTGGAAAAATATGAGCCTTTGGCAAAGAAGTATGCACACTTTGGTAGATCTCCTTTGAGTGTCAATCGAGTGAAAGGTTTGGAAACAAACGAGCGTGTGTAAGTGCATCTATCAACCTTTTGATGTATTTTTATGAAGTATTTCAACTTATAATCCGTATTACTTATGGTGTGACTGAATCTGCAGGGGGGATTGTGGGGTGTACACGCTCAAATATATTGAACTTCTAATTGCTGGGAAGACGGAGTTGCTGGATGTTTCAGACAAGAATGTTGATTTGTTTAGGAATGAGCTGGCGCATGACATCTTCAACTGCAAGTGGAACAGGGGCTAACAATATTATGGCGCAAACCTGTTGTTTTGTTTAGCCTAATACTCTATATATTATCTAATGTTTTGGTTCGACATGAATAGGTTCATGTACGATGGTATAATTATGGGCAAACATGTTGTTTTGTTTTAGCCTAAGACTTTATCTATTATCCAATGTTTTGGTTCGATATGAATAGGTTCATGTACGATGGTACAATTATGCACAGAGCTGTTTGTCTGTTTTTGTAATAGGTTAGATTAGTAGCTACTGATAATTGACCCAAGGTTTTCCCCATTGTGTACAGAAACCAATTATGCACACATGAAGAAAAACTTCGAGATTCTACTGTCCATTGAGATGAGACTATATCAGGGTAAAAGCCTAAAAGGCAAGCGATTCTCATATAAAAGACTTCGATTCAATATTAATAAGGCATCATCTGACATGAAGAAAAACACCGTTAGGCTCAAGATTCTACTGGCCATTGAGATGCGACTTTGTTTACTTGTAAAAATCATCAACTCTAGTCAAAAAATACCTATAGCCATTTTATGGGGGTTTTTCGCCTGAACTGTCTGAGAAAAGCAGATATCATTGATGGTTTTTTACACTAATGACAGGATCAATACTTGCACTGTCAGGATGTAAACTAAATAACGACATTGTAAACACGAACCACACAATAACAGCGTAACCAAAAAAATGTCTATTGGAGGTTTTTATAGAAAAAACATAATACCAATCCATGAACTAACTAAACAAAGTTTAAGATAAGCAAAAAATAAACCAATTCAACCAACATAAACAAAGTTGAAGAGAACTAAAACATAAACAAAGTCGAAGATAATCAAAACATAAACCAAGTCCACCAATATGACAGCTGTATGGAAACCATGTTGCTAGGACCCTGCCCTTGATGTACTGGGCCTAGTACAGTTACGCTGATTATGACCCTTGGTTCCGCACCGACCACATTTTCGCATCTTCGACCAATCCTTCTCCCAGGGTGCACGATATCTATTTACCTTGGGTCTCCCAACACGCTTTCTTACTAGGGGCGGTAGACATATAGTGGATGCTATCGATGGAGGAACGACCCACCGATCAACGGGTGGAACAACATGCAATGTTTCCTTGTAAACTTCTTTCAAGTGGTCATTCCTGAACATGGGATGCACAAGTTCAGCAACATTCACCCCCCTATCCGCTGCTACGGCTATGGCATGTGTGCAAGGAATCTGATCAATCTGGAACCTCTTGCAATCACATGTCCGACTGTGTAGATTAACAGCAAATCTGATCGTTCCATCCACCACCTCAGCTTCAAATTGACTTAGCCTGTGTACCGTCATTTTGACGGATTGCAAGTACCTTTTATCAAGCTTGGCCTGCACATCAGATGTAACCATTGCATCCCATTTTTCTGCCTTTTCCCGCCGCTCACAAAACCACTGTGCAATGATGCCTATCATCCCGTCAAACATGGCAACAATGGGCCAACCACGTTCCACTTTGAATCTCGAATTCATGGTTTCAGCATTATTTGAAGTCAGTATGTTGAACCTATTGGCACAGAAGTGTGCTCTTGCCCACTTGTCGAATCCCGCATTTTGTAGATAAGCACCGACCTTGTCTGACTCCCTGCAAAGCTGTGCAAACAGATGGTTAAATTCTTCAATGGTGTATGCCTTTGCAACCCGATTAAAGAGGTTGAACAAATCTCCCCTCTTGTGTACGCTCCTAAAGTTTTGATACAGATGATAGGTGCAGAACCCATGCTTGGCGAAAGAGTAGGATTTCCTCAAACCTCTTCCAATGCTTGCGTGACGATCAGAGACGATAACTACATCTGGTTCATCTACGATAATAGCACTCAATTCTTTGAAGAAAAATGACCAAGAGTCGTCATTCTCACTATCAACTACCCCAAAAGCGATGGGATAGATTTGGCCGTTTCCATCTTGCGCCATTGCCTGAAGAAGAACGCCTCTGTACCGTGCACTTAAGTGTGCTCCATCAACTGATATCACCTATCAAAAAATAAAATTGTACATTAATACGAAAGTATCATAAGATCCTGTCACAAATCTTACGTATCCTGTCAAATAAATAATATGTCCTGACTAATTAAATTACGCAGATAAGTCATACGCATACTCATATACCTTTCTTAAGTTTGCGACTGCCCTTATCCATGCACCCAACGACCAGAAGGCATACTTGAATCTCTGTTCAGAATCTCTGACAATACATGTTTGGGATCCAGGATTTGATTTCTCAAGCATATAGAAGTATGCATACAAGCGACCATAGCTTTCCTCTGCTGTACCTCTAGCTAGATCTTCTGCCCTCAACCGTGCTCTGTTAGCTTTGTGGTAGCTAGTCTTGACTCCCATTTCTTGCATCAACTCTTGTATTTCTGATGCTCTTGGCCCTTTACCCCCACGTTGGTACCTAACACCCACAACAATGGTTTATATTATTTTTCTTAGACATACTTAACCAATGATAAAAAATTCACTCTTACTTGTGAAGTATTTTATTGGCAATGAATGTTGAGCTAGCTTGTTTGTGGTGGTTGTGCTTTATTCCCATGCCGCAACTGTGTTGTGGGACAAACTGTCTCACTAAAAACAGATTGGTCTTCCGAAAGGTTGTTCCACGACACTTGAAAGTACAGTCCTTGCTGATGCACCCCACTACATATGTATTTTTATCGGATTTCTTCACATCTAATTGGAAGCAGTTTTCCAGCGCCATGGCATTTAGTGCATCCTTTAACTCTTCCTTTGAATTGAAATACACTCCAACCCTTACTACTTTTTTACTATTATCGGTCCCTTCTATTTGGTTATGGTCCTCCACCCAATCAACATCCTTTAACATTTTAGCATCCTTGCGAGTACGATAATAGGTTTCCTCCATCCCTTGTACCTCTTGGATAAAAGCTTCATCCACAACATCAAAACCGGCATTTTCATCGTCCCCTTTCCCCTCTCCATACCACTGGTCCTGCAGGCCTTTGACTTCTGTCCATCCTTCACCACCATCATAATCATCTTGACACATACGATCTTCTCTATCAGGACTACTCAAGTCAATGACGTTGTGTCCTCGTTTCCTTGATGAAGACTCTATAGTCCCTTCATCATATACTCTTTTCCTTGATGACGGCTCTATATCCTCATCATCACCACTGCTTATTTCTACAATTTCACGAGATTTCAACTTTCTTTGAAAATATTTCCGAACATCTCCATGGTTGGCTTTGTCACCCACCAATTCACACCGATTATCATCATCGATGATTTCATCTAATGACCTGTCGACGTAAGCATATGGCCTGTCAACGTGGATTACCTCCTTGTCAACACCAACTTCGTCTTGACTTTGTGTTGCCGGTGGTGCGGATAGAGGAACTGTTGTATGCTCCATTGAACTCTTTCCCTCCAGAATCGGTTTCATTTCAAACTCATTCTCCATAAATTGCCTATCTTTCTTCCTTACAAGACTTGTGTACAATTCTATAGGCCACGTAGACTCTTTTGACTTCATATTCAAGAACTTGTATGCTTCCCAATCATCTTCATCATTAATCTCAAACGGTGGAAAGTTCTCTCTCATAGATTGAACATACTTCAATTCAATTTCATACCTGTCGGGATCAAAACTTATCTTCTCGGCTATTTTCTCCTTAATCGTCTCATACTTCATATTGTCACCAACAACAACTCCTTTTGCCAGTTGCTTTCCTTCATAGGTCCACTTGGTTCCACTGACCCTCCACTCACCATTGGTTATCAATGACATATAGTAATCGTTTCGACCTACAAGTAATGAATATCATATGAATATGGACGAAATAACTATCATAACAAACAAACTGATAGGAAATTCTTGCGATGAAGAGCTCACCCATGACTGCAATAACAATCAACCGAAGATCAAGCGTATTCCAATGGAAGATATGGTAGTCGCATGAACCTCTTACTTTTGTATTAGTTTGAACAAAGATTTAAGAAGATAAAGTTTAGATTTTGTTAGAGGCGGGGGAGGGTAATGTATATTGGAGGGAAGATCTGTTAGGAGGCGGCAGTTAAGCTGTTAGGGTTAGAAATCTAGTGGTTATAATTTAGGTCAAAACCGTATCTTTACTCAATCTCCCGCCGATTATTGATCATATCCTGTCAATGTTCATATTTAGGATTGTCAAGAACAATATTCATCCTGTCAATATGATATTATTATGGTTTCAAGATATATATTGACAATCCATTTGTAAATATGGTTAATAATCCTGAAGATATGATTTACCGTATCTTCAGTGATTCTCTCCCAGATTATAGCTTCAATCCTGTCAATAAACATCCTCAGCCTTGTCACTATGAACATTAATCCTGTCGTTGTGAAGGAATAACTTTGTCATTTTCGACATGCCTTTCATTTCTAGTTATGGTATGGATAAAATCGTATCTTTATTCTCTTCCTTATTATAAACACCATCCTGTCAGTATTAATATTTTGCCTTGTCATAAAGAACATGTATCCTGTCAACAAAAAAATTGTTCCTGTCAGTTTTAATTCTCTTACTAAGGCGATGTTTTTCATCCGTCTACTTTTATTATTTTTAAATTTCTGAGAAAAAAATATTAAAAACATTATTTTAATGTATATTTGAATTTTTTATATATTTTTTAACTTTTCTTTTAATTCATAAATCTCCTTTTAATGATTTTTACATTTAAATTTAAAGGTAAATTCAGTCATTATTTTTTAGCACAAATGACCTTTTTTTTAGCACAAATGACCCACCTATCCTATTTTTGCTATTCTCAGAAAACGGGTATACTTTTGCAAACCGAACACCGATTTGGTGTATTTCTGCAAATGGGCCTAAAATTTAATAGAAAAAATAAATACGCAAAAGCACAGACAACAAATTATGGTTTGAAATAAAACACCACAAATGAATCGTTCACGATTTGTACACTTGGAAGGTGCTTTGGATAAAACATTCACAGTATATAAAGTTGAGGGTTTTGTATTTTGATGAATGACAAATGAGCAGAGAACTTATAGCTATTATGTTAATTTATGGTACACCAAAAAAGAAATTGAATATGATTTTTAAATTGAGTATGATTTAAATTAGACGAAATGAAGGTTGGTCTTGCTTAAATTAGGGAATTCGGATTTACTTCAAACCTAGCCTGCATTTATTGAAGATGTGGTTCAATATTCATCTGAAGATGGTGTCTTATACGTCTTCATCGATCATATCTCAGTTGTGATTATTTCAAGTTCATTCAAACTACATATTGACTAAATATGTCGTAAATTTACCTTTAAACTCTCTTTATTTTTTCCTTAAAACTCAAATATGATGACACGTAAATATGCGATCATATCTCCACAACCACTAAACAAATATATTATATTATACTCTCTCTTATCAATAATATAAGATAATACTTATTAATTATATTAAGTAGTTAATATAATTTTTAGCTCATTGAAATAGGTGTCAAAATTTAAAATATCTAACATTTGTTTTAGGAGGAGGGAGTAGTGTATTTGCTATAAATTAGCAATGGGAGGTATACATATCACATTTCTTAAGCATGTTTTACCTAACCCTCCTCCTTTTTACTTCCCTCTTTTTTCTCATTCAAAAAATTAGAACAACAGGGAGTAAACAACCTCCAGGGCCTCCTCGCCTTCCGATCATCGGAAACCTCCACCAGTTTGCCTCCTCGAGTCCACACCTCTGCTTTCATGAACTATCCACGACCTATGGCCCCCTCATGTCTCTGAAGCTCGGTTTCACACCTACCCTTGTCGTCTCCTCCACGGAAATGGCCAAGGAAGTGATGAAAACACAAGACCAAACCTTCTGTAGCAGGCCGCGTTTGACTAACCAACAGAAGTTATCTTACAATGGCATGGATGTCGCCTTTGCACCCTACGACGATGAATGGAGGGAAGCTCGGAAGCTGTGTGTGCTTCATCTTTTTAGCTCTAAGAAGGTGCAATCCTACTCTACCATCCGAGAAGAGGAGGTTTATTGGATGACACAGGAGATCTCGCGTCTTTCTGAGGAGGGTAAGGCTGCAGATTTGAGTGCGGTGATGATGGACCTTACTAGCCGTGTTATAAGTAGGATTGCCTTTGGGAGGCCGTATGATGGTGTTAATGCGAGAGGCCGACGTAGTTTCCAAGACATGCTAAAGGATACCCAAGAAATGATCATGAGTTTCTGCTACTCGGATTTTTTTCCTTGTTTGGGTTGGGTCGACAAGCTTACAGGGATGTCGTCGCGCCTTGATGAAGTTTTCATGGAGTTGGACAGCTTCTATGAGGAGATTATTGAAGAGCATTTGAAGGAAACTGAAAATGTAGCCGAATTTAGGCAAGAGGATATAGTGGACGTGCTACTCAAGCTTCGAAAAGAGAAATCGTCGGGCATTGACATCACCACCAATCACATCAAAGCAATTCTCATGGTAAGTTGCTCCATGTATTCAAGATTTAGGTTTAAACAATGAACTAGCTCGCTCGATCCTAATGATAATTGTTCTTGTTCTTATGCAGAATGTATTTGTAGGAGCGACTGAAACAAGTGCAGCAACAGTGGTTTGGGTGATGACGGAGCTCATGAGGAATCCGAATGCCATGAAGCGAGTCCAAGAAGAGGCAAGAGCTTTGATGGGAAGTGAAAGTAGCGATATGATAAATGGAAAACATTTCGAGCAAATGGTGTATCTAAAGGCGGTGATGAAGGAGACAATGAGATTGCACCCAATCACACCATTACTACTCCCGCGAGAGACCGCTCGAAAGTGCACGATAGGAGGATATGAGATCCAAGAAAAGACTCTCGTCTATGTGAATACATGGTCCATCGTACGAGACCCTAATACATGGGACAACCCGGAAGAGTTTGCACCTGAAAGGTTCCTCAATGGAAACAAAGCAATCGATTTCAGAGGCCAAGACTTGGAGCTAACACCTTTTGGAGCTGGAAGAAGAATTTGCCCTGGAATGCAAATGGGCCTGGCTCTAGTGGAGCTGGCACTTGTCAACTTAGTTTGCCTGTTCGACTGGGCGTTGCCCCAAGGCATGGAGGAACAAGTTCTCGACACAAGCTCATTACCCGGCGTTGCTGCACGCAAGAAAATCCCATTGTGTCTTCTTGCTAAAAATGTCGTCAGTCATAATATCGCAGAAAAGATTTCAAGGGCCACATAGCAGAAATATATAAATAAATAAATGTGGTCATCTGTTAAATATGTATGGCTAATAATAATATGAATTAATTGCACTATTCAAAACTTGGCGCGCAATTATGGATCTATAGATCCCATTTTATCTTTATGAGATTGTGTTTATCTTCTAAAGCTTGGGACCTAAAAATACGTGTATGTATATGCTGTTAGCAAGTATATATGTTTTAGATAGAGTTGTACATATTTATGATTGTACCCTCAGGGTTTTCACCCAATGATATATATACAGGAGTAGGCTCCTCTGAGATCCGGCGATGACTCAGTTATCTAAACTCTTACATGGTATCACAGCCTCTATCTGAAACCTTAAAATTTTTTTCGTTTCACAAATTAATTCAATCCCGCCGCCGCCGCTCTTATAGCCGCCGCCGCCCACACCCAGCCGCCGTCGCCGCTCCCATCAGCCGCCGTCGCCGCCCACACCCAGTCGCCGCCGCCGCAGCAAACCCTAGGCACCGCCGCACCCTCCTTGCCGCCACCGCTATCTACCTCTACCAATGGGTGACGTTGTCAACCCCCCACCGCAGCCACAAAACCCTTTCCATTCCGCCCAATCCGTTACCAACATCAAGAACCAAATCCCCCTAACCCTAGACCTCAAGAAGGTTCAATACCACACATGGGCGGAACTCTTCACCACCGCTTGTCGGGGCCATGATGTCCTCGCCCACATCAACGGTTCCGACCGCCCCAATGATGTCCCTGAGCCTATCTGGAACCGCATCGACTCCATCGTACTCAGATGGATCTATGCTACCATCTCCGAAGATGTGTTGATTACCATCCTCCAACCCGGATCAACCGCTCGTGATGTTTGGCTTCGCATCAAGGGCCTCTTTCATGACAATCAATCCGTTAGGGCTGCGGATCTTGAAGGGAAATTCATCAACACCCGTCAGGAAAGTTTGTCCAACGTCTCCGACTATTGCCTTGCCATCAAGGCTATCGCCGATCAACTTTGCGATGTCGGACACAAAGTCAGCGAAGAGCGCCTTGCTCTTCAACTTATCAATGGCCTCTCCACCAAATTTGACGTCGTCGGCGGGATGATAAGCAACACTTCCCCGCTGCCGACATTCATGGTGGCTCGCAGCATGCTTTCCAGGGAGGAAAGTCGTTAGGGCCGCCCTCAAGCCCCTTCCCATGTCCTAGTGTCCTCTAAGGACTTCCTACCCACGGATCCTTACCCCCGAAACCCTCAAACAACCCAATCCAGGCCACCCAACCAGCGTGGCGGACGAGAGCAAGGGAGGAACTCGCGTCGGGGCCGCGGCGGCGGCCGCAGCAACATGCCGCGGCCGCAGCACTACCCGCCGCAGCACCCGCCGCAATACCCGCCGCAGCCTTGGTACCCCACCCCACCTCCCTGCCCCTATCCGACGTGGGCCGGCTACCCACCGCCTTCGATGCTCCACCCCTACCGCCCTCCACCCTCTGCGGCTCCTTCCCCGGCGCTATACGCCTCCCAGCCGCAGCACACCGATCTCTCCGCCACTTTCTCCACCATAGGACTTCAGCAGCCGGATGACAACTGGTATAAGGATGCTGGGGCCTCTTCCCACATGACGAACGCACCATGTAACCTACAAACTGTTTTTAATTCTAGCACTTTACCATCCATTTATGTCGGTAATGGCGCCCCACTATCCATTGTCTGTTCAGGTCAAGCAACCCTCCCGACTGGCCCACCCCTCCACCTTAACAACGTCCTACTTGCCCCTGACATAGTCAAAAACCTCATCTCTGTTCGTCAATTTACCATTGATAATCACGTGGCTGTCCAATTTGACCCTTTTGGTTTTCTTGTGAAGGACCTTCGCACGGGGACCCCAATCATGCGGTGCAATAGTTCCGGCGACCTCTATCCGCTCGCCCCAGCCCGCAAGTCCGCCCCCACCGCCCTCATCACCCTTAGTTCCGACTTGTGACATGCTCGTCTTGGCCACCCTGGCGATCACGTGCTTCAAAGTCTCCGCTCTAGCAATTTCATTTCTTGTAATAAAGCCTCGGGCATCTGCACTTCATGTGAGATCGCCAAGAGCAAAAGACTTCCTTTTAGCATTTCCCTTTCACATACTTTTGCACCTTTTGACATTGTTCATTGCGATTTGTGGACATCGCCCATTCCTAGTGCTAGTGGTTTTTGTTATTATTTGGTTATACTTGATGATTACACCAATTTTGTTTGGGTATTTCCACTACGCCATAAATCGGAAACACAGGGCCACATTATTAGCTTTCACAAGTTTGTCCACACCCAGTTTAGTTTGCCTATCAAGGCCATTCAATGTGACATGGGAGGCGAGTTCGACAACAACATTGTCCGCTCCTTTTGTCAACAACAAGGGATAACCCTCCGCTTCTCTTGTCCACAAACATCACCTCAAAATGGCAAAGCGGAACGCATTCTCCGCACGCTCAATGACAAGAAACGAACCCTACTTCAACATGCTTCTTTACCCCCTTCTTTTTGGGTTGAAGCTCTTCATATGGCCACTTACCTCCACAATATCCTACCATCAAAAGCCACTGGCAACTCCAACCCAACCTTGGCACTCGACCACCGCCACCCGTCCTACAATCATCTTCGAGTGTTTGGATGCCTTTGCTTTCCCAATGTGAGTGCCACTGCTCCCCATAAGCGCTCCCCACGGTCCACAAAATGTGTCTTCTTGGGCATTTTCCCACACCATCGAGGCTACCGTTGTCTTCGCTTGGATACCAATCGGGTAGTGACATCTCGCCACGTGATTTTCGACGAACATACCTTCCCCTTTTCCCCCCACCATCAACCCACAGTCCCCACACCCCAACAAACCAGCACCTCGGCCTCATACCCACCCCTCCTACGTCTTCTTCTTGGCAGCAAACCACCGATGCCGCGGCCGCCGCCTCAAGCTGCGGCCGCTGCCTAACCCGCATCACCATTGCAACATGCAGCAGCCGCCGCCAACATGCCGCGGCCGCCGCATCATGCTGCGCCCGCCGCCCATGTGCCACGGTCGCCATGTCCTGTTGCGCCCGCCGCACCACTCCCTGCTGCACCTGCCCCTGCTGCGGCCGCCGCCCCAGTGCCGCGGCCGCCGCCTCCCGCAGCGCCCGCCCCCACCATGACTACGCGATCTCAAGCCGGGATCGTCAAACCCAACCCCAAATACAACCTCTTCACCCCTTCCACTCCCATATCACCTATACCTAAGTCTCCACAAAAGGCCTTACAGGACCCAAACTGGCATGCCGCCATGGTCGATGAGTTTAGTGCTTTAATTAAAAATGGCACGTGGGACCTTGTTCCTAGGCCTCGGGACTCTAATATCATTAACTGCATGTGGTTGTTCAAACATAAGTACAGGTCTGATGGGTCACTTGAACGACACAAGGCTCGCCTCGTTGTCAATGTCAAGTCTCAGGAGGTTGGTGTGGACTGCGATGAAACGTTTAGCCCGGTCGTCAAACCCGCTACCATACGCACTGTGTTGAGCATCGCTCTCACTAAGACTGGCCTATTCACCAGCTGGACGTCAAGAACGCCTTTTTGCACAGTAACCTTCAGGAAACTGTGTATATGCATCAGCCTCCAGGCTTCTATGATCGTTCGCGCCCCTCTCATGTCTGCCTTCTCCGGAAGTCTCTCTATGGGTTGAAACAGGCGCCCCGTGCCTGGTATCAGCACTTCGCCACGTACCTCAGTGCGATTGGCTTTCAGAGCAGTCAGTCAGATCACTCCCTCTTTGTCTTCCATTCAGGGTCCGACACGGCCTATCTATTGCTGTATGTTGATGACATTGTGCTTACTGCATCTTCTCCATCATTATTATCACACCTGATGGGACTGTTGCGTTCAGAGTTCGCCATGACGGATCTTGGTCCCCTAAGCTATTTTCTCGGCATATTTGTGACTCGCACTCGAGATACATTGTTTCTTCATTAGAAGAAATATGCCCTTGAGATTGTTGACAAGGCTAGGATGACTTCCTACAAGCCCGCTACCACTCCTGTTGACTGCAAGTCCAAGCTCGATGCTGCCTCCAGTCCCAAGGTTGATGACCCTACCGCCTATCGCAGTCTGGCAGGTGCCCTCCAGTATCTAACATTCACTCGGCCAGACATTGCTTTTGCCGTCCAGCAGGTTTGCTTATATATGCATGATCCCCGTGAGCATCATCTATAGGTGCTCAAACGGATCATCCGGTACATCAAGGGCACCTGTGACCTGGGATTGCACCTCTTTCGCAGCCATTTCGACACACTCACAGCTTACTCAGACGTAGACTGGGCGGGTTGTCCGGAAACTCGTCGTTCCACCTATGGGTTCGCTATCTACCTTGGTGAGAATCTGGTATCGTGGTCCTCCAAGCGTCAGGCTACCATATCTCGCTCCAGTGCCGAGGCTGAGTATAGAGGTGTCGCTAACGCCGTGGCGGAAACCTGCTGGCTCCGCAAACTCCTCTGCGAGCTTCGCGTTCCACTTCGTGCCACTACATTGGTCTACTGCGACAATGTCTCCGCAGTTTACCTCGCCTCGAACCCCGTTCAGCACCAGCGGACCAAGCACATCGAGATTGACATACATTTCGTCAGAGAAAAGGTCGCTCTAGGCCAGGTTCGAGTGTTACATGTCCCTTCTGCCCATCAGTATGCGGACATCTTCACAAAAGGATTACCTACTCCTCTTTTTACTTCTTTTCGTTCCAGTCTTGCTATTCGCTCACCTCTAGCTGCGACTGAGGGAGGATGTTAGCAAGTATATATGTTTTAGATAGAGTTGTACATATTTACGATTGTACCCTCAGGGTTTTCACCCAATGATATATATACAGGAGTAGGCTCCTCTGAGATCCGGCGAGGACTCAGTTATCTAAACTCTTACATACGCCAATTATATGATGAAAAAATAAGCAAATATTTCCACGAACCCTACAATTCTTTAAAATTTCATAATGAAATAAGACAATGTAATTATATACAAAATATAAAAATTGGATGAGACAAATCATCAAAACCCTTATTGAGCCCTACCTACACCGGAGTGCCTTGCGAGCTAGGGATTTGACTTGTCAATAGTCTTGGCACTCCTAGTGTCGTCAACAATAATAGTGGTAATGTTGGTCACCCCGGTAGAGGACGAAGGATGTTTGCACACAACACTATTGTCTTTGAAATTTCAGAATTTCGATTACAAGTTCAAGTATGTTGGTTGCTTTGTGTGCACTATTGTCTTTGAAATTTCGGAATTTCGATTACAAGTTCAAGTATGTTGGTTGCTTTCGGTTTGATGAATAATATCTTTCTAAAAGTAAAATGTACTTTTGTGCAATTTTTTTTATATTTATCTTGATAATATAGTTACAGGTTATGTTTGGTAACACGTAGCTGATGAGGTAGTTGAAGCTGATAAAGTAGTTGTAGTCAGTGGCTGACGATGCCATAAAAAATGACCTCTTTTATTAATAGTAATATGACGTCATAAATGGGTTACCCTACGCAGAGACCATATACTTGCGAAAGTCATGTATGCACTAAAGATTGTATCATCGCGATCAGAGTTTTCTCAATTCACGTAAGCTAAGGCTCAGGTCTGACTGAGAATGTCGCCCCTCATAATCGAGATCGCGAATGGAAGCTCTAAGACCAACTAAAACTCCTTCAGAAAGGCAAGCAGCTCACTGGTGAAGCACCTCTCCTCTAACGTCACCACGTGTAGCTACCCTAGACAGCTGGCATGAGGCCATGAGCTACACGTGTCCCCTACGTAAACCACGAGGTCACCAGCCAGCTGCTCGCTTGGATACTACTATAAATACCCCCTAATGCCCACAAGAAAAAGGATCCGAAATAAGAGATAAGAAAAGGAGCTCTGCAACTTCCTTTGATATAAAACCCTTAGGTTTGAGTTCTTTAGATCCTTAAATCGGACAAGTAGCCTTTCTGGGAAAGACACATCATCAAAGCAAACTTCCTCTAAAGACGACGATTGAACAGTGAATGTACCTGATCGCGAACCTCGGATATCTGTAAGATCACCCTTAGCAACGAAAGGTTCATTTGATCGCGAAACTAAGTATTATCTCATAATACGGCAGGTATTTAAGGACTTTTGTCGTCACCTAGAGGTAATAAGTATAGGTGAAATTCCAGAATCGCTTCATTGGCGCCGTCTGTGGGAACCTTTCACGACGAGGGGTCCCTCGAAGAATTTTTTTCTTCGCTTTCATAAATTGTTTCATTCTTCATTTGCTTAAAAGTTTGTTTTTTTCCTTCGAAGAATTGGTTTTTTTGTTAAAATTAAAAGTTGTAAGGGCGGAATATAATTTATATATATATTACAATTATAATTCTAATTAAATATGTTATAGTTCATTTCAATTTGTAAAAGAGGAGAAAAACCGTCCTCGAGCACGAGTTCAAAATTTAAAATCCTTCCGACATCATTTTAAATTAGGATTTTGACGGGATTTGATTTTCGACTTCGAGTTCGGGTGTTAATAAAAATTTATTTAAGCTCCGAGTTTTGATAGAAATTTTATTTAATTCCGTTATCTTGTAATTAGTAAATTAAATTTTAATTAAATTTGATTTAGTCGGGATTTGATCGGGCGAGCGGGTTTTGAGTCTATTCCGCTATTTTGAATTCTTACGTTGGGGACCAATTCTATTTCTTTTCTTTTCCTTTTATTCTTTTCTCTCTCTCTCTCTCTCCCTCTAGGATCCTGCCAAATTAGGGCTGGTCCCCTCCCTTCTTTTTTTTTGGCTTCTTCCCTCACCCTCCTCATCTCTCCTGCCTCATTGCAGCAACCCTCCTACACACCCTCACTCTCCTCCTCATCCTTTCATTCAATTCAAACAAACTCCCCTATCCCCCATCACATTTCAATTTCAGAAAAATCCAAACCCATCTTATAGCTCTCTCTCTCTTTTTTGCCGTGAGAACAAAGGCTCCAAAACAACCCTTTTTTGCCACCTACACAGCCCCATCACCACCACTTCTTTCACCACTCTTCTGCCAACACAGCCCCACACCACCACACCTCCCCAGCCCCCTCACCGTTGTCGTCATTCACCCCCGCCACCAAAGCCGCAGCCCAATCCTTCTCCCATGTGTTGTTGAGAGATCCTAAGCTCCACCATCTCTATTCCTTCCTAGGCCCTCGAGTCACCTTCCCTCGAGCCCCTGCAGCCGGAGTCGCAGTCGGAGTCACCCTCGAAGCCTCTCGTCGTCGGAAAATCAGCCTCGGTGAGCTCTCTCTTCTTTCTTCCTCTTTACTCTCGTTTTATGTCCCTTTGGGTCGGGTGAGGTCGGAGTAGAGGGTCGGTCCGATGGGAAGGAGTTGGGGTTGAGAACGCCGCCGGCAAGGCTTGGATTCCTCTTCTCCTTCTCTGATTACGTCTGTCGGTGAAGCAGAGCGCTTTTTGATTGAGGGAGACAGGTTCACCCTCCTCCCGGTTCACCCTTTCTTTTTCTTTCTTTTTCTAATTTTTTTTAAACCGGTTCACTTCAATCTGAATTGGGGAGGGGATCCGGATAGGGGCTTGCGGGTCTGGGCTGGTATGTGAGTTGTGTTTTATTTTATTTTATTTTATTTCGGTAGTTTATATAATTGTGTTATGATATTCATATATATAAATATATGTTATATTAATTGCTATTTCAGATTGGGAAATATATATATATTTTCTGAGATTTTAGTACATTTAAAAAGGTTTTAAAAGTGATATTAATTGATATGGAGTCATAAATATATTTATGGATTGTTTTGAGATTATATGGATAGTAAGTGTAAATTTTTTGAATATTATTATAGTTTTGGAATTTGGTTATAATTATAATATTCTGGAAATTAATCTTTATATATTGTTTATATTGTTTTAAAATAATATTAATTTGATTATTTATATATGATGCATTTTATGAGGATTTAACTATGTGGGTTAGGAATTTTAAAGCGAATTGTTGGTTTTGAATTATAAATAGGATTTGTGATCATAGGTTAATTTGATGATTTAATATTGGAAATTATTTATAATGTTGTTGAAATAAGAAACATGCCGAAATGATTTCTATAATATGTTTTTGGGAAATTGGTTTTAAGGCCCAAGTGTTTAATGTCGGGATTTGGATAAACGATTTTAAAAGGATTGTTTGATTTCTAAGTTGAGTTCTTTGAGAGATTGTTTTGGAAATGATGAGATGAGATGAACATGGAATGATAAGATACGAGAAGCTATGTATGATAGTTAGGGGCGCCTTGTCTGAAGTAGATAGACTTATGCATATCTGTATGTTATTAGGTGACTGTGATATGTTGGATATTGCTTGCTATTGGTGATTCATGGCTTGGATTCTGCTTCTGCCTTATTCTCTGCTGTTCGGCTTATTCAGGTAAGTTCCTTTATGGGCTTACTCAGATTCGAAAGAGATTACCTGCTTGTGAATATATGACATACTAGGTGTTGCATAAGCATTAAAGCATGCCATGTAGTATCATGCTAGGATTGCACTTGTGATTGAGCATTCTATTTCTTTATGCGTATCAAACAGAACGACTGTTATCTGTGATAGTCCTAGAGTCTCTGTTAGGGTCATATGGTAGCCCAACCCCATCGGGTGCCCTGAGTCTATCGAGTCGATATGATACGATATGATAGCCCAACACCATCGGGCAAGAGATGAGATGATATGATATGATATGATGATACTGTGGGTGAGTGCACCACCACGAGGATATTGCTATGTTATAGCACCGAACTGGCCAGTCTCTGCACTAACGAGAAGGGGTGCAGAGGTAGGAGAGGGATATGCCACTTGGCATTCTTTGGGCGCCTTTACAGTTCTTTTTCGCATATTGTAAATTAGTTTCATGTTAGTGTGATTTAATCTCCGCATCTGCATCATCTTTATTATTAGCGTATGTGTATGTTCGCTTGCGGGACAGGGTGTGTTGGGGCCTCGGTCTGATCCCGCTCGCACCAATTGTTTTTAGGTTTGATTGCTCCCTGTCTCTATGGCGTGGGAAAGTCCCCCGGGCGATTGCAAAGAAATCTGTCAGACCCTGCTAATTTGGCTATATGACTTTAGAATTTATGTTTGGTTTTGACCCGGCTCTACCATGGCTTTTGTATCTAAACCGTACTTCCGCTTTACTTTCATTTAAATTGAATTTCTAAGACTTCGACTGATTAGAGGTTTGACACCTTGACCCATATCTGAATTGCAACATCCGAGCCAGGTTGTGCAATTCAGGTACGCAAGGGTCGGGTGTATGTTTTGGAAAACTGCCCGTGGATTTCAAAAGATTTGAAAGCGTTTTAAAGGGGAAAAATGAACTTAAATAGTCTAACTCAATTGGACTAAATATGAACTTGGCTTATGATAAAAGAGGAGAACCAATTAAAAAGGGATCGAGAGGGTAGAAAAGGCGTTAGACCATCCCTATTGGATATAGTCGGGAATGGGTAGGCGAAATATTAGCTTGTTCTTTACAGATGGGTCGGGAAGACTCCAAGGAGATCGTTATGATTATCATTGACTGATTCTATGTTTAGTGCTCGATATGCTAAAAATTTGATTGGTATGTCCTAATCATTTGTTGAATATTGAACGATCTATGCAAACGGGATAGCGGGAGTACCCTTTTTCTTCTTCTTATATGGTTAAGTTCAGCTTTTGTGGAACCACCCCTTTCCTTATGAACCCTTTGATAGTTCAATCGAGTCCTCCCTTCGAATATTGGTCTCCTCCACGGGAAATCGGGTTGGTAAACATATTGTGTCGGAAAATCATGTACGGATATGAAGGTTGTCTGAGTGAGTATTGGGAGGTAGCTCTTGCTGTCATTTTGAGTCGAGATTAAGGTGTTTCTGAGGCTTTCCTTCTCAATCCTTATGATGATCAACCAGTGTCTCCTTGCTATAAAGAGTCATACAAGAGTCCCACGGGAAAGAGGGGTGATGAGTCGGTTGGGAAAAGTCAATGGTTGCCCTTAGGGATCTCTGTCCAGTTGTAATGGTGACTCTCTCTGAATTTGATGACATGATTTATAACATCCTGCATGTACCTTGTGAATGCTTCTTAGTAAAATGTTGCCCATGTTATTACACCTGTGGGTGGTTGCATTCGTTAGCCTCATGTTATGGCTTGCCTTCCGTCATGATTATATTGTTTAAGCTCGGGTTGTGATTAGTTGCAATTCTTAGCCTCGTGTTATGCCTTACTTCCTATCATGGTTATATGTTGTCATAGCATGTCTACTTGGCCTATTGTATTGCTCGTATGATTGATTGGAAGCATGAACCACATGATATGAACCTATATGATTGTTGTTCTCCCGGATTAGGTCCATGATAGTGTGATCAACTCTTCTTGGTATGAATGCTTTTAAATGATCTCCTTAACATGCTGGATGATGACGTGTCGATGTTCATTATTCCTTTTATGACAAGAATCTATATCATGCCCATCTATTTCGTATTCGTCAGATTAACTATTGTTGGTTATTTTGCAAGTTAGTATTGTGTGTGTTAGTTGTGTTGGACAAAGAATATGTGGCATAATGGAGTCTTGGTGAATGCATGTTTACCCTAGTATGTGTTGATTTGTATTAATGCCCCGTATTCTAATTATGTTGGCCATTATTTAAACATGTGTTATACATCGTTAAACTTGCTCATGCTTCTATATTATTGGAATGTGATTGAGTGATTTCTTACGCATCGTCCGGATTAGTTGCATGCATGTATCGTACGTCATGTTGAGCCTTTGGCATCATGTAGGATCCTTAGTTGTGACTTGCGCATATTTATATCTTGCCGACATTATCGCTGAATTCCTCTCTTGAGCTAGGTTCTTGATAGTGTGGTTCTCCCTCTTTCTACCTCGTAAATGTTTTACTATCCGATTAGATTGATGTTAAATTCGATGATCGACTTGCCTTCCGTGAAGGTTGATCCTAGCATGCTTACATGTTATCGCCCGACGCTATTTCTCTATTACTCTATGATATCCTCTCGCACTTGCATGAACGTATGACTTGACACCTCGCACGATCACGCACCACCCTATATCATGATTTTGCATATGTATGACGCATGAATATCGGAATGAATCTAGTTGAATTACTTTAATTGTACTCATGTTCGATGTGTGCTATTAGTATCATGTAAGGCTTATGATTTCCAATATGACTCACTAAATGGTGACTTACCATGCTTATTCTATTTACGTGAATATGCTTGTCCTATAATGTGATAGTGTTATACAATTTTATATGCATTATGATAAGTTATCTCCTAGTATACTTATAATCTATTGTTGGTGATGTCCTCCTTGTTACTCTCTGTAATGATGTCTCATGCCCTATGAACACTATGTCGAATTCTTTTAGACGACTCTTGACTATGCCCTTGTCTTATCATGTATCACTAGCATCACGTAGGACCTATGTTTCTAAATGTATCTCGTCGTATGATTACATGTCATTCTTAACCTACTATATGAGCATTGCTGTTAGATGTGATAGTTACTATGCTGCTCTTATGTGTACTCGTATGATGCGTCATCTGATTGTTATAATATACCTTGCCATGATATATTTGGACTCATTTGTTGATGTTTATACCATGCTCTTACATTGATCATATGCATGATGCTCGTTATCTTCACTAAATTCCGCATGACTCCGAGTCATATAAGATCATTGTTGGTTCCGTCTATCTCGCTTGAAGCTGCTAGGCATATCTGCTTCCATGGAATACTAGAATGTTAGCTTATTTCACATACATCAGCATCGGACTTGATTGTGTCTTTGATATGAATGCGAATGTTGCCCCGGGATAGGTGCATGTTAGTGTGGATTAATGTGATGGATATGCTCTATGAATGAATTTGTGCTTGATTATCACAATTGTAACCTAATGGACCTCCTTAAGGGCATCGTTACTATTCCCGGGTCGGAGTCTTGTCCCTAGTCGTGTCATCCTTAGATTGGGTCCATTTTGTCTCCGAGAGAAACATTGGGTTGTCCGCTCTTGTAACTCCCCTATCTTCGCTAACTTATACTCCTACGCGATCGCAAGGAAGAAGGGAACCGGAAGTCCAATGGCGATAGAGCAGCGCAGCAGAAGCGTGGGCCCATAACCCACATGCCTCAGGATCGACAAGGTCGACGGAACAAGCTCGCTTCAAGGTTTGTGATTATTGAGTACGATATGACTTGCAGGTGGGAGCGTCCTCTATTCGAATTGCTAACTCTTTCTGAGCTTGTTGATGGTGTATTGCACTGACTTGATGTGGAAAATTGCGTGTTGATGGGATGACTTGGTAATGATTATTGCCTGATTATTCGATGTGTATGATAATATATATGATTCGGTGCCTTATTGTCCTAATGTGCCATGATGACTTGATGTGATACTATTCTGAGTTGCTAAGCATGATCTAAATTCCTTTCCTATATAGTATGAACTGCAAATGCCGAGAATCTGAACTATTTATTTGCTAAGATTATGATGAAACTTGCTAGCTTGATTTGATTAGGTTCATATATGATGTTTGCAGTACTTGTTGAGCATGACGGTAAACTGAGACTTTTGGTACATGTTGCAATGTTTGATGATGAACTAATGATGCCATTTAATATAAATGCTAGTTCATCTGATGTAGCCCTTATATGCAATAATGTCCATGATTGCTTCTTCTTTGAACATGTGAGTGAGGTCCTCTTGGTAGGGTGGTCAGAGAGTGGAGAAAGGTTTTGAGTGATTAGAATGATCGACGGTGGTAAGGGGAAGTTAGAGAAGAGGGGTACTGACTTAGGTCGGACGCAGTGAGTTCGGGAATAATAAGAGGCAATGCTTGGTGGTTTTCGATGAGCTCCTAGGTGAATCTCGGATAAGGGTATGGTTAGGGATAGGCTGGTTAGGTGGTGAGCAAGGAATTTTTATTGAAGATGTGTGGTTAGAAGGGTTCCACGTTGTGATATCTTGGGAAGACTGAGGAATGTAAGGAAATGACCTTGTGAATAACGGGAACGTAGTATACAGGGATGCTCGGGTGTGAAAACAGAGTTGGGGGTTGGATTCTTAGAGGTGGATTGCTAGTGAGAGTGCTTGGTGAAATGAGGGGTGAGACGGGAGTGTCAAAATGAGTTGGGGTTCCTTTGGAGATTTTATCCGAGTTGGTGAGTTTAGATGAGGATTGGTCTTGGCTTGAGAGTTGGAGACGAGAGAGCGGGGTTTGCGTTTTATTTTAACTTGTATAATGTGCAAAAATTTCTTGATTATGTGATTTGCTAATATGTACTGGCATGATGATAGATAGCGACCATGATAAACCTGATATGACCTGATATTACATGTTGATATGCAACATTGAAATCTAGTTGGCAGTGACAAGTATTATCATAAAGTAATGATACATTGTTATCCCAGTATGTTGTTCTAGAAGCATGTTATGATGTGTGTATGAATCATGAAATAATGATATGTTGCTATATGAGAGCATGACGTTATATTATGATCAGGAGATGTTAAATGATGAATATGCAATTGGATCGTGAATATGACTTATATATATATATATATATATATATATATATATATATATGATATAATGGTGCGTGATTGCTAAATGATCGTTATATGGCATTGTATGGGTTGAGATGATGTTTTGTGAGTATGCTAACGTTTTGGTGATTGATATATTGATTGACCTTCCCCTCTGCCTAATCTTAATAGCTTGACCTTGTTGTGTTGATGTGTTGACAATGGGTTTTGATTCGTTAATTCTATGATGAGAGATACTTTTATGACTTCTGGTGTGATGTTGAGACGTTGTTATGATTTTGTTATGGCGTTGAGATGCATATTGCGACCTTTAGTATGATATGGAGATGTTGATGTGACCTTGTGGCACTACGATTGGTATGCGTTGAGACTTGCCATGTGATGCGTTGATTGGAGAGTGGATGGTTATATAGTTATGCATTTCTTATGGCTTATGCATCTTGCTTGAATTGAGACTGATAGATTGATTCGATTTTGGAACCTAGGAAGAGAATATGGGATTAGCCCTTAGAGGTGGATGATTCCACCTCCTACCTTCTGAATTTGATTGATTGGTTTGCGAAAAGCTGATTTGGTTTTGGGAAATTTTGACGAAATCTTGATTTGAAAGAATTGACTTGTTTTGGTGTAAAGTTGCTTGATTAAACGTTGAATTTGAAGATTTTGAGCGGTTTTGAAAATGGCCAACTTGGGGTTTTAAAGAAGTTGAGAGTTTCAATGATTTGGATGACAATCTTTCTATTTACAAAACGCTTTGAGGTTTGACGAACTGGATTTACATTATGACGTCTCACGAAGTGGATACAAGCACCTTATAGGGGCGCTTATAGATTGCTTGCTAAGACCTAGCCGGGCACAATAATACTTTTAGAGTTGTGATACTTCTGAAAGGTCGAAGCAAGGATGTGATAAGGGCGCTTATTACACACTTGACAAGACCAATTGGAGATGTCACGACCATGACTAGGATGTTGTGAGAATCTCGGAAGACACAACCGAGATGATTACAAGATCCTTGAACATGGTCCTCGGACTCACTGATTTCAAACTCCTTCCCATTGCTTTTAAAATATTTTAGTCTCGGGGACGAGACTTGTTTTTAGAGGTGGATAAATGTAAGGGCGGAATATAATTTTTATATATATTATATTTATAATTCTAATTAAATATGTTATAGTTCATTTCAATTTGTAAAAGCGGAGAAAAACAATCCTCGAGCACGAGTTCAAAATTTAAAATCCTTCCGGCATCAATTTAAATTAGGATTTTGACGGGATTTGATTTTCGACTTCGAGTTCGAGTGTTAATAAAAATTTATTTAAGCTCCGAGTTTTGATTGAAATTTTATTTAATTCCGTTGTCTTGTAATTAGTAAATTAAATTTTAATTAAATTTGATTTAGTCGGGATTCGATCGGGCGAGCGAGTTTTGAGTCTATTCCGCTATTTTGAATTCTTACGTTGGGGACCAATTCTATTTCTTTTCTTTTCCTTTTATTCTTCTCTCTCTCTCTCTCTCTCGGATCCCGCCAAATTGGGGCTGGTCCCCTCTCTTCTTTTTTTTGGCTTCTTCCCTCACCCTCGTCATCTCCCCTGCCTCATTGCAGCAGCCCTCCTACACACCCTCACTCTCCTCCTCATCCTTTCATTCAATTCAAACAAACTCCCCTATCCCCCATCACATTTCAATTTCAGAAAAATCCAAACCCATCCTATAGCTCTCTCTCTCTTCTTTGCCGTGAGAACAGAGGCTCCAAAACAACCCCTTTTTGCCGCCTCCACAGCCCAATCACCACCACTTCTTTCACCGCTCTTCCGCCAACACAGCCCTACACCACCACACCTCCCATGTGTTGTTGAGAGATCCTAAGCTCCACCATCTCTATTCCTTCCTAGGCCCTCGAGTCACCTTCCCTCGAGCCCCCGCAGTCGGAGTCGCCCTCGAAGCCTCTCGTCGTCGGAAAATCAGCCTCGGTGAGCTCTCTCTTCTTTCTTCCCCTTTACTCTCGTTTTATGTCCCTTTGGGTCGGGTGAGGTCGGAGTAGAGGGTCGGTTCGATGGGAAGGGGTTGGGGTTGAGAACGCCGCCGACAAGGCTTGGATTCCTCTTCTCCTTCTCCGATTACGTCCGTCGGTGAAGCAGAGCGCTGTTTGATTGAGGGAGACGGGTTCACCCTCCTCCCGGTTCACCCTTTCTTTTTCTTTCTTTTTCTAATTTTTTTTTTAAACCGGTTCACTTCAATCTGAAATGGGGAGGGGATCCGGATAGGTGCTTGCGGGTCTGGGCTTGGGTTTTGGGCCAGGGATCCGGGTCATGGGCTTTTGGTTGAGGTTAAGGGTTGGGCTGGTATGTGAGTTGTGTTTTATGTTATTTTATTTTATTTCGGTAGTTTATATAATTGTGTTATGATATTCATATATATAAATATATGTTATATTAATTGCTATTTCAGATTGGGAAATATATATATATATTTTCTAAGATTTTAGTACATTTAAAAAGGTTTTAAAAGTGATATTAATTGATATGGAGTCATAAATATATTTATGGATTGTTTTGAGATTATATGGATAGTAAGTGTAAATTATTTGAATATTATTATAGTTTTGGAATTTGGTTATAATTATAATATTCTGGAAATTAATCTTTATATATTGTTTATATTGTTTTAAAATAATATTAATTGAATTATTTATATATGATGCATTTTATGAGGATTTAACTATGTGGGTTAGGAATTTTAAAGCGAATTGTTGGTTTTGAATTATAAATAGGATTAGTGATCATAGGTTAATTTGATGATTTAATATTGGAAATTATTTATAATGTTTTTGAAATAAGAAACATGCCGGAATGATTTCTATAATATGTTTTTGGGAAATTGGTTTTAAGGCCCAAGTGTTTAATGTCGGGATTTGGATAAACGATTTTAAAAGGATTGTTTGATTTTTAAGTTGGGTTCTTTGAGAGATTGTTTTGGAAATGATGAGATGAGATGAACATGGAATGATATATGAACTGTGATGAGATAAGATACGAGAAGCTATGTATGATAGTTAGGGGCGCCTTGTGTGAAGTAGATAGACTTATGCATATTTGTATGTTATTAGGTGACTGTGATATGTTGGACATTGCTTGCTATTGGTGATTCATTGCTTGGATTCTGCTACTGCCTTATTCTCTGTTGTTCGGCTTATTCAGGTAAGTTTCTTTATGGGATTACTCAGATTCGAAAGAGATTACCTGCTTGTGAATATATGACATACTAGGTGTTGCACAAGCATTAAAGCATGCCATGTAGTATCATGCTTGGATTGCACTTGTGATTGAGCATTCTATTTCTTTATGCGTATGAAACAGAACGGCCGTTATCTGTGATAGTCCTAGAGTCTCTGTTAGGGTCATAGGGTAGCCCAACCCCATCGGGTGCCCTGAGTCTATCGAGTCGATATGATATGATATGATATGATATGATAGCCCAGCACCGTCGGGCAAGAGATGAGATGAGATGATATGATATGATGATACCGTGGGTGAGTGCACCACCACAAGGATATTGCTATGTTATAGCACCGAACTGGCCAGTCTCTACACTAACGGGAAGGGGTGCAGAGGTAGGAGAGGGATATGCCACTTGGCATTCTTTGGGCGCCTTTACAGTTCTTTTTCGCATATTGTAAATTAGGATCATGTTAGTGTGATTAAATCTCCGCATCTGCATCATCTTTATTATTAGCGTATGTGTATGTTCGCTTGCGGGACAGGGTGTGTTGGTGCCTCGGTCTGATCCCGCTCGCACCAATTGTTTTTAGGTTTGATTTCTCCATGTCTCTATGGCGTGGGAAAGTCCCCCAGGCGATTGCAAGGAAATCTGTCTGACCCTGCTAATTTGGCAATATGACTTTAGAATTTATGTTTGGTTTTGACCCGGCTCTGCCGTGGCTTTTGTATCTAAACTGTACTTCCGCTTTACTTTCATTTAAATTGAATTTATGAGACTTCAACTGATTAGAGGTTTGAAACCTCGACCCGTACCTGAATTGCAACATCCGAACGAAGGTATCCGACCTTCGAAACGTATCCCGGATATTTATATCAGGGCCGTTACAAAAGTTTACTTCTGTAACATCGCATGTAGCGAAGAAATGAATTTCACTCTCTTTGGAGAGGAATTTGGAGAACAACATCATGAGGAGGGATGGAACAACGAACTAAATCTAAATAATCCCCCCGATGAAGAGAATCGCGTCCTGGAAGGAGATGATCTCCCCCCCCCCCTAACCACTATGGAACAACGCCGCGATTCTCCCTTTCGGACAACACGGGGCTTGGGGCGGGGGGGGGGGGGGTTACCCCCCATATACTTACTTTACGGGTGGTTGTCCTCCGAACTCTTTCTATGGACAACCCGCAAACATAATCCCTCCCCAATATGACCCCTACGGCTACGATCAACAATCAGCCCCCACTCACGCCTCGATCAACTTATTCCCAGGCCCATTTGATAATACTCAAGGTGCAGATCGCGATCATGATAAAGCTAACGTCGGTAAGAAAGCCCGCGAGGATTCTGTATTAGATGTTTCCTCAAGATCCAATTCATCAGGAGCCCCTGGTCCGACTCCTAAGGATGAGCCCCCTTTCCCATCTGCTTTCTGTAAGGCCATTCGTGAAACACCAGTACCCAAAAGATGGAGAGACGTGTCCATCGCGAAGTATACCGGGAACTCTGATCCAAATGATCACATGAATCAATTCGCTACAGCCATGGGCATGAATGAAAACAACGACGCCATGTTTTGTCGATGTTTCCCTTCCACCTTGAGCGGAGTCGTGTTGACCTGGTTCACCAATCTACCTCGAACATCAATAAGCAACTTCACCCAACTGTCGAGCATTTTCGTTGCTCTTTTCGGCAGCGCTTGCACGCGGAAGCGCACCATGCTAGATTTAAATTCCATTAAACAAGAAGCATCTGAATCACTGGACAGTTTCTTCAGCAGATTCACTACTATGGTCGTGCAAATCCCAAAATTCAATCAAGAATCAGCTAGCACCATCTTGATGGGCAACCTGGCCGAAAGCGATTTCAAGACCTATCTGTTCAAAAAAGAACCCTGCAATTATAACAAGTTGCACGACTTGGTCACTTTGCAGATTCACGCATTAGAGGCTGCGAGATCGAGTTCAAAGACCAATGAAAATAAGCCTCCCTACTTTCACAAGCCCAACAATAAATTCCATAACATGATACACTTTTCATATTTTATCTACTAAAATAATAATCTCTCCGTTCACTTTTATTTGTCGTTTACTATTTACGCACATTTTCTTAGGATGATAAAAACTATATAAAATATTAATTTTTTTATTAATTTTTTAACATACTTTTTTAGTAAGAAGTATGATATTGTTAAAAATATATATTAAAAAAATAAATATTTTATATAGTTTTTATCACCTTAAAAAACATGCATGAATAGTAAAATGATAATTAAATGTGAACGGATGGAGTATATCCTAATACTCGTGTAAGCTCATGGAGGATCCCAAACATGCAACTTAGGTGGAAATGTCAGCAATTTAGTCTTAATTAACCACGAACATGACGAACAATCAATGAGCCATCGTCAAACTATTCTCGAATAAAGTAATAGTCAATCTTGATATGCTTGGACCGCTAATGGAAAACCGGATTGGAAGACATGTGGCACTCAAGTTGTCACACGGGATGATAGAACGTCGAACAAGCGGTGCTTACAGCTCAAGAAGTAATTGTTGAATCCAAATGAGCTCGGCAACAGTGAAGGCAATTGCCCTATACTCAACCTCGGAGATGGATTTTGCAATAATATTTTGCGTTTTGGAGGCCCAGTTGATAAGAGCAACAATTACAACCATCAAAGGCCCAACCCGCATTAGATCGAGTAGGCTATAAGACGAATACTGATGAGGGGAAACACAAGGCCAACGGAAATGGTACCCTTCAAGTATCGAAGGATCTACTTGACTGTTGACTAGTGTATCTCATTTGGGGAATACATAAATTGATACACTTTGTTGACGGTATAAGAGATCTATGGTCAAGTTATAGTAGTATTTCAAGGCACCGACAATGTTCTTGTAGAGGTGAGGATTACGTAGAGGATCCCCATCTCTAACAAGACGTGAGCCTCCATTCAATCCACAAGAAGAGCCCTAATTCAAGCCATAACAACAATTTGATTCCAGGCAAAGGGGACCCCTGCATGGAAATCCATCCACGATGGATACATTAAAGGCTCAAGTTGAGCAGAACAAGCCACTCACGCAAGTGTTGATGTTGCAAGCTGGGCATATAAAAAATTTAGAGAAGCAAGTAGATCAATTGGCTTAAATAATGAGCAAACTCCAAACACGCAATTTGAAAAAGCTACCATCTCAAACAATGGTCGGCCTAAAAGAGAATGTCAAAGACGAGATGATTGCCACTCCCCAAAGTAAATGATTGCCACTCCCCAAAGTAAGAAAAACATAAACCACAATGAAGGTAAAGACGAGATGGTAGGAAGTAAAAAATTTTGAAATCTAGTGACCGCGGATTGATTATTGATGCTAAAGAATCAAAGCTGGGAAATTTTCACTACGAAACTATAGCACTGTGACCATGGAGCCCTAGCCGTGACCACAAAGCTACTATTGTTTTGTCGCAGATCCTCCACCTAAAGTAGTCCTCCTTCTCCTCAAGTAGCCATGACGACATAAATACTTGAGGAGGAGCACATCCTTCTTCTCAAGTAGTCCTCGCACTGAGCTTGCTTCATTGTCTGGGTCAAGGACATTATTTGATCCATAAAAGGCCATCCTTGACTACATCATTAAAGTTCGATTTTTTTTGTTTGTTTTGTGCGTTTTGTCATGTTAGTTGATTAGTAAAGATAGTTAGGACCATGAGGAGATTATAAAAAAAAATAACATAAATTCATTTTGGGATGATATGTGAAGCAAAAAACTTGTCTAAACTATATTTTCGATGTGGATATGTTGCACACTTTGGGGATGTTCGATTGTACCCAACGAATTCTATCATGTGATGATTTGGTAAACTTTGTTGCATTAAGTGATTCAACGTACCATGAGTTGGTATGGGAGTTTTTGGCGACCAAGGGAGGTTTTGAGGCAAGGACAATCTCGTTCCACTTGCTTTATTGAGAGTACTCGATTACTTATGCCGAGTTGAGGAAAGTTTTTAGTGTATCCGTCGATCCCACAGAGAGGTGGGATCATGTTAAAGAGGACCAAAGGCCCTTTCATTTCTAGTATGTGGCAGCTAAATGGGTGTTTGAGTGTGGTAAGGGTGAGCACAATTACAGGATTTGCACTTTTTCCTATGTTTGATACAAAAGTTATTGGTGATGACTTTTCTAGGTCTAGGGGAGGTCAACAAGATCTCTGAGATTGATTTGGGGTAGCTTTGGTGTCTAGCATCAAAGAACCATACCACCTCAAATGGGTGGAAATCTTTATCTAGAGATTTCGAAAGACCATTAAGAAGAAGTCAAGGAGATTTAGATTGGGGGCATAGTGACCTTGATTTCCTGATGTTTTATCGATCTTTTAGAGGCAGGATACCCTATGTCCGGGGGTTTCTTTTATAATGAGAGGACCATTTGAAAAGGCCTCTTTTTATTTAGGGATCGAATAATGTTGAATTTGTTTGGAAGGAAGGTAGAATGGAGCCACAATTTAAGGCTTTCTAGGGGTTTATTTTTTGGTCTCATTGTTGTTGTCTTTTACATTGAAGTTGATGATGATGAAGCTCTAATATAGGAGATTTATGAGGCTTTTGAGGAACAAGCCTACCCCACTGACCTGCTGATGCTAGATTATCAATTTAGGGGTACGATTGCTACTATATAGAGTAGGTACTTTCGCTGGCGTTAGATCATATAGCTATGGCAGGAGGATGTGGCTGCTTAGATACATCGATTGTCTTTTCATAAGGGCACAAAGTGAGTTGGGGGACGTTGGTCACAATGTTTGTGATTTGGCGTCCATGATGGATGAGATCCATCAATGCTAGAAGAATTTTTTCAGTATAGGCTAGCCTCAGTTGCTACCTTATCCACCATCGCGACAAGTTCTTCCTTTCCTTTTCTTGGTTATATTTTGATTATTTTTGTTGTCTTTGATTTCTTTAAGGATAATGAAATGTTGAAGTGTTTTTAGTGTTTTCATCATTAAAAAATCATGCATTAGTTAACTTTAAATCTTATTTCGATGCATGAATGACAACTTGACATCTACATATATTGATGATATTAATGCCCCCATGACTTTTTTGGATTGTTGAAGCTTTGATATTTGATTTAAAAAATGTTCAATGAGCATGATTGAATGGATAAGTGAGAATGTATGATCTTTGAGATTTAGGTGATATTGAATTTCTAGACAATGAACTCGTGATATTATTTTTATCCTATTTAGAACTATGATTATTGACTCATCTTGTTTGTTGTGTGTACTCTCTTTAATTGCTACTTCTATGAGTTACATTTAGATATCCTTTTCAAGACTACACTTATATGATTTTTGCATGTAACTTAAAGATGATTGATGAACCTTTTATTAGTCAATATTGACTTTTATCCCCCTTGACATATTATCCTCTATTTAAATCCAATTTGATCATGATTAGCATATCTTTTTTAGCCCCATAAAATTTTCCGAGTCAATTGTTAGCCTTACTCATTCGGGAATTAGGACATAGTTTGTGAACATGCATGTATATATGGTGGAGATTGGTTAGAGTTTATGATGATATGTTAGAGGTACTTCATTTGAGCTTATTGAGATAATTTCTATTTTGCATATTACTTAAGACCTAAGAAGGATAAAAAATTTCTCTTAGGGGTAAACGTAAAGGAAAAACATAAAAAAAATTGCATATGAGAAAAATGGAAAAAAAAAATAGAATCATATAAAAGAAGAAAAGAAAAAAGAAGGAAAAAAAGTTGATTATGGTTGATGCCGAAGTTGAGCATATTGTTATATGGAGTTGTAAAGATGTGGTATGTGTTATTATGGTTAGTGATTTTGATTTATTGACTTTTTTAGTTAACAGATTTTTAGCACCACGAGGCCTAAAATATTTCATACCTTATTGTTTCTACATTGACCGCAATACAACCTTATTGAAAGACCTTGTGAATTTTGTTATGTGTGAAGTCAATAACGGTAGAGAATTAGACCATAGTTGCAAGTGTATTGTACCAAAACATTCAAAGATTTAGTTTGATTAAAAACATTAAACCCAAAACACATGAGTGAGAGTAAAACACATTATCCTAGTAAGGTTTGGAATGGATGTATTTGCTTGGTTTCATTGCTTAGCTAAGATATATCCTATGATGTTATTATTCAATTGTTTTGGCTAGTTTTATATCTATGAAATATTATTGAAGTGGATACATGAATTGCGCGCTAGCTTGTTTGTGGGGTGCTAACATGATGTTACTTTTCATTGCTTGAAGACAAGTGAAAGTTTAAGCGTGGGGAATTTAATAGCACGCATTTAGACGATAGTATTGGGTCACATTTAGCTTTGTTTAGAAGCAAAACATGCATATTTTGGGTCGAATCAGCATATTAATTACTCGTTTGATTATAGGGTCAAAGTCTACGCATTTTATTGACGATTTAGGTAAATGTGGATAAGAAAAAGACATTTGGGTTGATATCACATTAGTTGAGAAAGCCGAGTTGATCTAAGAATATTAATGAAGATCTAAGGTGATGAGTTCCCCCTTGTGGCTCAAAAAGTTTAGTACTAGGCAAGTTGCAACAAACCTCGAATTCATCGATGGAAGATGGTTGATAGAGATAGATTTTGGTAGAGTATTTGTTGGGATTTTTGGGATAATGATAAAACTCGGGTTTGGGAAAAAATAAACTAAATTTTATTGAGGATAAATGATTTAAAAAAAGTGTAAATGACTAGGGGTGGGCGCGGGACGGGAGGGGACGGGACGGAGTCGTCCCGCGTCCCATCCCGCATATTTTTTGCGGGACATGATGGGATCGGGACGAGACCGGGACGGGATGAGCCTTGTCCCTAAAATAAAAAAGATTATAAAAAAATCAAAATTTAATGTATATATTGCGATTTTAAAAAATATAATATATATATATATCTATAATTTTTTATATTTTACAGGTTCCCTATATATATATATATATATATATATATAGGGGAGATATCTAATGAGAAGTGGCATTTGAGTGAGAAGATGAGAAGTAAGCCTTATACCCCTTAGATTAAAATGATCTTTTTTATATGGATATATGAGACATATCTAATGATAAATATATCAATATTTTTTAATTAGTTTTTTATGCTATTTTTCTGGGTGGTGAATGAAAAAACTAATTTAAATTAGCATAAAACCCCTAAAATGACCATTAAATCACCATCTAGAGAAATAACATAAAAATTAATTTAAAAAATAAAACATTGATATATTTATCATTAGATATGTCCCCTATATCCATATAAAGAAAATCATTTTAATATAAGGGGTATAAGGCTTACTTCTCATCTTCTCACCCAAATGCTACTTCTCATTTTATATATATATATATATATATATATATATATATATATATATATATATATATATATATATATATATATATATATATATATATATATATATATATATATATATATGTATATATATATATGCGCGCTCCGGTAAAAACCAAAATTGCGGTAAAAACCTGTGAGGACCGGCTTTTTAGCCCGGTTCACTAGCTTTATAGCACGGTTTTGAATAGAACCGATCTATAAGGTCACATTAGCCCGGTTCTGAATAAAACCGAGCTATAAAGTCACAAATGTAATTTTAAAACATGAGTTTTTAGCACGGTTTTTAGGTTTAACCGAGATATAAAGTCATGTGTTATTTTAAAACTGGAGATTTTAGAACGTTTTTTAGGTTGAACTGAATTGTAAAGTCACTGTGTAATTGAGGTTTTTAGCACAAGTTTCAAATAAACCAAGCTATAAAGTAGTTCTCACGATTTTTACCACAATTTGAGGTTTTCACCGGAGTCAATCCCTATATATACACACACTTGCATTACAGTACTATATATGTATATTATATGCACATATAATATATATATATATATATACACACTTGCATTACATTTACAGTACATGTGTGTGTATATATAATACATATTATATAATATACTATATATATAGTATTACATTATTTTATATATATATGGATTGACTCCGGTGAAAACCTCAAATTGTGGAAAAAACCGTGAGGACTACTTTATAGTTTGGTTTATTTAAAACCCGTGCTAAAAACCTCAATTAAACAGTGACTTTACAACTCAATTCAACCTAAAAACCGTGCTAAAAACTCCAGTTTTAAAATAACACATGACTTTATATCTCCGTTAAACCTAAATGTTGTGCTGAAAACTCATGTTTTAAAATTACATTAGTGACTTTATAGCTCGGTTTTATTCAGAACTGGGTTAAAATATGTGACTTTATAGATCGGTTCTATTCAAAACCGGGCTATATACAGCTAGTGAATCGGGCTAAAAAGCCGGTCCTTACAAGTTTTTACCACAATTTTGGTTTTCACCGGAGCGCACCTATATATATATTGGGAACCACAATTTTGGTTTTCACGGGACAGAATTTACGGGATTGGGCCGGGTTGTCCCGCGTCCCATCCCGCATAATTTTTGCGGGACGGAACCGAGACGGGACCGGAATTTGTGGGATTTATGCCCACCCCTATAAATGACTCACCACAAGCTCTTGAGCAAAAATCAAGTACAAAGCTCTATTACTCAACCAAAATACAGGATGGAGCCTTTGATATGACTCATTAGTGAAATGAAGTTTTCTAACTTCAAACTAAGTAGATAAAATTGGTTTTTAATCAAAATGGATTTGCCTTCTAATGGCTAAAGTGGTTGATTAATATAGAAGAAGTTTGTGGACAACTTGTTACAATCCTAGGAAAAAAAAAAGTGACTTGCATTAAATGCAATCTTTGAAGTTGTTGATTGCAAAGATACACCAGTCACCGGCTACATGGAAGTGGATTCCTTGGTGCCTTATCTTCCCACTGAATATTTAAATGCATAAGAAATTTAAATTTGGAACTAATTTACATCCGTTAGAATATTGAAATTAAGGCACATTGATCACGCTTCTTGTATTGAGTGATATGATCTTCAAGTAGGCGTAGACTTATCAATGCTTGGTCTTGATGTTGATGGTCCAAGGGAATGGTTAAGAGTCCTTGAATAAGTTAAGCTTGAAGACCGAGCTTGAGTGGTGAAACCAAGAAACAGTTCATTTGATGAGTCATTTAGAGCTTTGAAAAGTCATGTTTCTTGATTGATCATAGGTGTGATCACATCATTAAGAGGTCTCGGGAAAAAGAAGAAAGCCTAAACAAAGAACAAGTCAAAAGAAGTTATGGCCCAACAAGTTGTCTTGTAATGCACGTTTTGAGGGTTTCAGTTGTCTGATTGACTATTGTCAGTAAGCACTGAATAGCTATTTCTGAGAGCTATAACTTCTCTATTAACATTGAGCACAAATTCATAAACAATGAAAGCAAAACTAAGAGAATTTCGCGATCGCGAGACCTATTTTACTTTTGTGGAATTCGTTATCACCAAATTATGCGTTTTTATTTTAAATCCTAGTTATATTTAATTCTATCTTTTAAAGGTTGGTTTGGAGGACTATTTGAGGCCTGATCTTACATATTCTAACAAATCAACAACATTGAGTTTTACAATAGACAAACTCTAGAGGCGAGCCTCCATGGCCATGAACTGTTAAACTCTTTTTGTTCGTTTATGGATTGAAGCTTTGGTTTAGATAAAGTTATGAGATTTCTAGCTATTCTTATTCTATTCATATTGATTCGTATTAATTCTCTTGCACTTATTATAGAATATTATTGATTTCTTCTATCATGTGCAACTAGTTATGGTTGAGATTTTGTAGATTTCTCATAGCAAACCCTTAATATGAAGTAGCAAGTATGTATACTAACTCATAGTTTGGTGTGACATTTATCTTGGCTAATCCTTAATCTTAATAATACTATAATGTTAATTAATCCTTAATCTTATTCTTGTACATTGAAAGGTTGAGAGATCATCAAACAGACTAACTGTAATGGCATAATACAAATGATAAACACACAACAAAACAAATTAAAGAAACGACTCAAAGCCTATGAGCAAAGCAAACATCGATTTTGTTGGTAATGTTCATACCCAGATAACATGAGAATAAAATGATTTTGATTGATATATATGATATAATGGTTTATACAGAATCATGTGATTTCTGAATAATTGCAAGATTATCCTCAACACTTTGTCAGGAAACTCCAACCTGTGGATTCTTAAACTTCGGAATAGTACATACATACGTAGTAACGGCAAGGGCGCGCTCTAAGGCCAAACGCAGGACTCGGCTATTTTGCAAGTCTGCCTAATCCACAAGAGCTCTTCGTTCACAAGCCTAGAAACGGATGAATCATCCCCACGCACGCCCAGCCTTCCGTCCCTGTACAGCAGGGTATGACTTGCACTCATCTGGACACTACAATCATCCTCCGCGGGCAGCTGCTGCAGCGCGTAAGCCTCCATTGCAGGGTGGTAGCTGCTCACCAGAGCCTGCACAAGCAAAAGTAGGGAAGCCATTCTGAACTTCTAATGGATAACAAGTTAGATATTTGCCTTAAATGTACTGCAGATGAGGTCTCTACAGCAGAAAGATTTCTTGAATGACATTTAAACCTAATTAAAAGTTTGTTGTTGCAGCTTGCAATTAAAAGCATGTAATTCTTGAATGACAAGTTCTTAAATGAGAGTCTATAAGCGTTGGACAACCATTGACCTGCCTTACAACTAGCAAAAGCATTCTCATTTCATCAATATATCATTTATGCCCTTTTTTTCCTCTATAAATACTTGTTTATTTCTTTCATTTTTAAACTTGCCCATACCATACGTATTATCTACTTAATTTTTAAATTCATTTTTAAAACATAAGATGTGGCTTTGGATAGGAACCAGTGGAGTAGGTGTATACGGACTCCTGATGTTTAGTATTTCAGGCTTTGATTTTGTGTCCTATTACCGTCTGTGGACTTTTTGGCTTCTTTACTACCCTTTTACCGTCTGTCATTGTGTCTGTCCTTGTGTTCCCTGTGCCGTGTTATTATGGGTCTTTCGGAAACACTCTCTCGACTTAATCGGGGTAAGAGTGCGTACATCCTGACCCCAGACCCCGCTTAACTACGGGATTTACTGGGTTGTTGTTGTTGTTAAAACATAAAAAAAAAAAGAGGGAACTTTGTTTTAATTTGAGAGTAAAAAAATTAGGTTGCCAACTGGTGTTAGTCAACCTAAATCATCCATCCACGTTATGATTAGCAGGAAATTTTGCACAAGACTTCTTCATTTATACATTGTTTGCCCCAAGTTTGATTCATATATTGTTGTCTAGATTCATATGTGGTGGTGATTAATAAATCTGTAACATTGAATTAAGAAAATCAAATATTGAGATTTAAAAGAAATTTTAAATAGCAAAATTATTTGTATAAAACAACATAATTATTCACATATTTCAACCGACGAATAATTTGGACTATTATGAACAAGATATTTGAATATGCAAACTCTGCCTACTCTTTGGTTTGATATTTGGACTATTATGAACAAGATTACTTTCAATGACAATAATTTCACAGACAATATGAAACAAGAACAAGAAAGGTATATGGGACAAACCCTGCACAAATCAACGAGTCCAAATCAACATTCTAGGACAATACGAAAGCGTCAATCACACAGACACAAAACCAACCCAAGAAAAAAGAAAAACATTAGATGGAAAAAACTCAACATTAGACATTTCAAAATAAGTTTGGATGGCTCCAAGCTCCAGTCAGAACACGAAACAACAGTTCCCTGTGCGGTGATGCTCCCCCTTGATGATAGAAGCGTTGGCACTCCAGTCTAACCTAACAGCAACTCTGGATCTAGGCTTCCAACACATTGACATCGAATATGACAACCTTACAATCATGAACTTTGTCTATAGCAAGTGGAAGAGCACATGGGAGATCGAGATGATCATATAGACATCCTTCAGCTACTCCGACACTTTGAACGGTTCTCCTACACATGTTTTTCATGAGATCAACATGATGGCCGACAAAGTGGCGTACTTGAGGCATGCTCTGGACCACGAGGCCATTACGTCGTACCCAAATGTTCTCTCCCTAGTTAGAAGGGACAGAATTAGGTGAGGGGTCAGCAAGAGACCGTCTTATATTGTCTTGGTGGCAATCTGCAGAAGATGGCATTTTTCAACAACAAAGCACAAGATCGCCATCAATTACCTGCATTCATCACATATATAGAGCTTGTGCGTCCTTATTTTGGGTGCAATAGTTAAATGTAAATACAAATAAGCTCCGGATATGAGACCAAGTTATAAATCTCTGAGTATCAGAGCAAAGTTAGGTTCCAGGTAAGACAGCGAGTTGTGAAGTACAAAAGAATTCGGGAGTATTTTCCATACTATAATTTGAGGGTTTGAACTTACAGTTTTTGTAGATAGACTCTACATTACCAATTCCTTTCTGTAATGGAGAATGGCAGCAATTTTTGCGACTGCAAAACATGCTTGATGGCTGGAAAATGCCGATTTGAACAAATTAGCTGAATCTAGGCCATGAACACGACATTTATAATGTCTGGGAACTTCTCCTTGATGGCAGCTTTTATTCCTGAGCCGATTGATTCTGGTCCCTTGTACTTAACAGTGCAATCCTCTCCATCAACGGCTATCACTTCGATAGTTCCTCCAAAGTTCATAATGGCAGGTCTTAAGATGTCTAGATGGCGATTAACTGCCTGTAACACACACAGTAATCAAGATTCAGATGAAGTAGATTAAAAAAACTAAATTTCCTATCTTTGAAGTTGTATACAAGATGTTATGACCTCAACAGTTGTTTCTCTCGGTTGCTCATCAAAGATTTGGCGAATATCCTTAAGAGCATCGCCGAATTTCTCTTTTAGTACTCTTTCAATCCCCAGCTTCATAGTCGTATTTGAGCTTGGACAGCTTTCACAAGCTCCTGTGTTATGAAAGAAAAGAAGGCTAGTACATCAAATGATCAAAGGGCAACACTAACCAAAACTTAATTCACTCATCTCTGGATTCTTACAATTGAGAGTTGAGACTAAAGGCGTCTTTGGACAACAAACAGAATAAACGCTTCACGCATTTTCTTTTTTCACGGGAAGAGAATAAGTTCCAAAAATGCTGAAGCTCCCAAATAAGCTTTATGTCAAACATAGCCTAAAAATCTGAACCATAAGAGTGTCTACCTTCATTTTCAATTTGCCTAGAGAAGGATTTATGCCTTAGGGGAGGAACAGGTGCCATTTCTTGAAATTACTACCCTAGAAATGGTATAAACTATGAACTTACACACCAAACATATCCATGGGTTGATGTTGTGGAACCTTTAATTACTCCAGTTATGTGCAGAATCATTGGAAATATCACATCTCCTGGGACATTCTAATATTTGGCAATTAAGGACCCTTAAGCCCAGTTCAGCCTGAAGCATTTTTAGGAGCCTTGGATATTTTAGAAACTAAAGTTCTTTTTCAGCTTATTTTTCTTCCCAAACCTAGCCTAAGCTGACGGAGTTAGGATTAGGAACCTATGGAAATTACAAAGCACAGTAAATACACTCAAACCAAGTTATACCAAAGCCAGAGGTTGAAGAAGGCCAACCAACTGAAGAAGCTAAGCCAAAAGCCCAATATAGAAAAGTACAAGTGAAGATATTAGAATATGTTTCAAATTGAAATCCTCTCTCCTATTTATAACTAAATTCTTGATGATATAATGATAGTCACCTACAAGTGACCGTAGAATATCTCTCATAGCACCACCCGATGCCCTATCATAATATATTCTAAATAAATTCCTCTATTTCCTTTCAAAATCCTATGCCAATGACTAATATTATATATTTGATTTTTTTTAGTTCTGACTTCTCCTTCAACTAAGATCTCCGTTTGTTATCAAACAAAGTCTGTGTATATCCAGATGAAGCATTTCAGATGTTGAGGTGACTTTGAAGATGGATATAACCATCTGATATGGTTTTGAGGGAGAAGGTCAAACTTAAAATTTAAACCTTGTCTAAATGCACCATAAATTCGGGGCAGGGTGAGGGATTGAAAAGCAAAACATCAGTTCACATAAACATGAAACACTATCAAGTATGCACACTACTGGCATCATCTTATGAGAACACAAGTGACTGACCTAGAAAGGTAAACACCACCCTTCTCTGATGAAGACGAAGAAGAAGAAAAAGAAGAAGAAAAGTAGATGAAGTAACGGCAGCAGCAGCAACAATCTGAACCTGTCTTTGCAATTTCAAAGCATTGAGCAATCACAAAACAGTGAAATACTAATAGCACGCCAAAAATGATGTAGCATCTATTGATCTAAGTGGTCTTCTAAGACTACCCCAAATACAACAGAATCAGACTAAGAACTGCTATCAACAAGTATCCAAATATCCTATTAATGGATACATCAAATCAAGATGATTACGAGCAGAAAAACCAAAGATCAGGTCCTTCAAAGGCATCCTTCAGTCTTCACATGGAAAACTGATTACTAAAACAATAGGTTCTCTCCAAAAGAAATCACTATGTTCTTGCTATACTCAGGAAGCTCTACCTCAAAAATTAATTCAATGGGAAATGATATTATTCATCTCCATTCGAATGAAAGCATCCACAAAATTTCAACTCACAGTTGCACAAATCTGGAAACGAATCGTCAAAATTTTGAATTCATAAGGCAGATTGGGTAGCGAATAATAATTGTAATCAAATCAATCCACAAAATAAACATACGGTGTTCTATAACCTAAATGACTCGAAGGTCGAAACCTAAATCCATCAATAGAGCGATTTTCTGTTAAGTAATCGAACAGCAAGCACTTCAATCACAAGAATTAGACAACAGAGAAGAAAATGGAAGACAGGGATAGGGATGGAGACCTTGAAGCTTGAGAGAGACGACGCCGTCTTCAACAGAAACAACGTCGACGTTGCCGCCGTCGGAGATGAGGTAAGGCCTGACGTCATCGAGAACTAAGTCGACGTTTTTCGGGGTGAGTTCGAACTGTTTGGCGGAGTAGAGCCCCGGCGAAGAATCGCCTGCGGTTGAATTGGAAGCTCTCAATTTAAATTGTCTCTTTGAATCCCACCTTTTCCGATGGAAGAGATTGGCGAAAGCTGGAAGCCTTTGAGAATTGATACGTCGGCTCGGCGATGATTGGATTAAGGGCAAAGAAGACGCCCAAATTGTTGGAGCTCCCGCTATCGCCATGGTTGGACCTTGGTGTCTTCTGCGTTTATTTTTTCCCCCGATGCGGATGCCCAGCTTAAACGGATTTTAGTTTGGAAAAATAATTAAGACAAAAACTATGGATTCGTATGGGACGAGCGTTAATAAACTGACTAAAATTATAAAGAGGGTAAAATTTATAAACTGTTGGTAAAGTAGTTAAAAATTTAAATAACAAGATAATCTCCGTATGGAGCGAAAAACAGTTTATTTATAAAAAAGTTAAGTTTATTTGGTTGTTAGTAGGGGTATTGTGGTACTTTCAAACCAAATAACATAAAAGGGAAGGGGTAAAACAGTACTTTTGTAAAATAAACATCAAAGTAACCTCCGTTTTCTAGCTTATTTTTTAACACGTTTTTTTTAACTAGTTTTACCTAGAAATTGGCTTACATACACCCATAAAACCTAATTAAAAATAAACATCTGCTTTTACTTAATTTTTAACTACTTATTTCAACAACCATACATACCCTATATAAAATATTAATATTTTTTACATTTTTAATTATAATAACTACGAAATTATTAAAAAAAGTTAATATTTCATATAGTTTTTAATACTTAAAAAAAGCGTGTATAAATAGTAAAACGTCAAGTTTTAATTAACGGATGGAGTACAAATTATCAATTATAAATCAATATTAATACAAAAATAACTAAAAGATATACACGGATTTTTTTGGGTAACGGGTTTATAGACCTTTTTCATTATTTTTTTTTAAGTTTATAAACCCCATAATAAATTTTTTAATTATATAGACGTTTTTATATTCCCTCCGTTTCATAATATAAGATTTTTTAGAAGATAGTTTTATTTTAAAATATATGGTCTTTTATATTTTATAGGTAGGTCAGGTGCAATAGTCCAAAGGTTGATTGCGGACACACAAATTCGGCAAGAAATCTTGCGAAATCCAGGATATGGATATCTCTTCTTGCTCTAACTCAACATTTAACCAATTACGAGAGATAGCCGAGGGGAACGGACAAGCCTTCCCCTCAACATTCAATAAGAAGATCTACGACGCTCTCATTCCAAAGAAGTGGAGGGACGTGTCCGTTTTGAATTACACAGGAAACTCTAACCCGAATGACCATGTGGGCCATCTCACCACGTCCATGAGAATGAACGAAAGAAATGACACGATGTTTTACCGGTCCTTCGACACTAAGTGGTGTGGCATTGACATGGTATACTAACCTGCCACGGTCATCGATAGTCAGCTTTGGAAGCGTCTGCATGCAATAATGAACCATGCTCGACCTCAAGTCCATTAGACAAGAATCTTCGGAGTCTTTGGGAAGTTTCTTGAGCAGGTTCACTAAAACAGTAGTTCAAATTCCCCAGTTTAATAAGCAGTCAGTTGTTATCATCCTCGTGGGCAACATGACATAAGGGGACTTCAAAACATACCTATTCAAGAAGAAGCCATCAATATACGATCAGCTTCATGCGCTTGTGAAAAGACAAGTTCACGCGATGGAAGCGGCCAATTCAAGTTCACGAAGTAATGATGGGAAGCCATCGTTACTCGCCAAGATTGCAAACAAGTTCCAACACAAGGGAGGGCTGATAAGACTTGTTCAAATGGGCATTATGGATTAGTTTAGGTACATTTCATTTTCACATATTCATGTTTTAGTGTTAATTAGATTAGTGCTCGTTTTTCGGGGAAGTTCGATATCTACGCTACTTCGATGGTTTTATGCAGATTCTTAGATTCGAGGCAAAGAAGACGAGGAACGGAGTTAAGAGAGGCTAAGGTGAGACTTGGGAGATCGAGGTTAAGAGCAAAAACAAGGGCGAGTCGCGAAAGTTGTCCGCCCGATGAGTTGAACTTGTAATGTCACAACAGTGGGTTGGTAGCGAGTAGCTAGTGAGAATCCAATAGTAGGTCGACTAAGACAATTCCCTGCCAGCGAAAACGGACAACAGATTGAATTTGGAAAGTTCTATCTTCTATCTTTTTTTTATACAAGGTGGGGATTTGGGGGTGATCAACCGCGGTTGACCCACCACCCAAGAGCATCCTAGCAGACGAAGTCTTTGACCTCAGCTGGAGAGCAGTCCTGACTCCAAGTCGCCAAGAGGCCCAGATGCGCCACCCTGTTTGCAACTCGATTCCCTTCGCGAAAGGTGTGGGCAAAAGAGACACTAAGAATTTCACGGCAAAGACCGAGGGCATCCGAAAGTAACATATCGACCTCCCACGGGCTCTTCCACGATCCATTCATGACGTTGATAACTGTCAAACAGTCACCTTCCACTTTAAGATGAGAAAACCCCGTTTTAATGCTTCCTTAAGACTGAATAGAAGACCGAGACATTCCGCGTGTAGAGCGGAAATAACGCTATGACTTTGTGCCTTGCATAGAAGAACTCCACCCTGGCTATCACGAATGACAAAGCCAGAAGCGGCAAGGCCAGAGGCAAGCTTTGCTCCGTCAAAATTAAGTTTCACGAATCCCTCTGTAGGCTTTTTCCATGTTATCCTTTTCTGTCGGTTTGTTCTCTTTTGGCTAGACTTCATTCTTGTTATATTTATTTGTTCTTCTGAAACCTCCATTTTCGCTTTTCTCCAACTTATCCTATATTGTTTAATATTTTGTACCCATTCTTCCATGTTTCTAAAATCATTTTTGTTGAACACAATTTTATTTCTCATTGACCAAACTCCCCATAAGGAAAAGGCCAGAATCGATTTCTGCTCCGTTGATAACTTTGTGAAAATTTTAGTAATTATTTCTTTATAAGGTTTCCTGTTTTTATCTATGTTTCGTATTATTCTCTCTATCTGTTTGCCTATTCTTCCAACAAAGGTTAGTGCTGTCTGACATTCGGTAAATAAATGTGTTGCATCTTCTTCATTGTGGTTACAAAGAGGACATTCCAAAGGTACATGCACTCTTTTCTTTCGCAGTCTCATCTTCGTTGATGTTCTGTTTAGTATGTTCTTCCATAGACTTTTTTTTTTAATTTTTGGCAGACAGTCTATATTTCAAATCCAGTCAAGTGGTTCCGTGTTTGCTCTTCTAGCTCTCGTGATATGGTTCAGAGCACTAGTTGTTGAAAACCAACCATTTTTTCTTGGTTTCCAATATAATCGGTCTTTAATTTCATTTGTTGGTATATGAATGTCAAGAATCTACTCCACAATATCCATTGGGAGGGATTCTTTTAATCTTTCTATGTTCCATGTTTTGTCAGTGTTTATGTATTGGTCAATCGTTTCTTGTTATATTATGTGATCTTGTAGCCTTTTTCTTGCGGGTTAGCATCAATATTTAGCCATTTATCTATTGTTAGGAGGAAAATTGATATGAATAAAATATGTAGACAAATTCCGAACCAAAGCAACTCCCTTTCTTCGCAAATAAATTCAGGACTCCCTCTCGATGTAGCAGTAGGGAATCAGGATCAATACTCAAGAAGGCGGGTCAGCGGCTTCCTGAATAGTCTTTGAAAGTTCCTGTGTATGTCGACCAGAAGCCTCAATATCGAGTTGAGAAGTCAATATCGACAGGGGCTGTCGATTCCTAGTGTGTGCGTCGATCTGCCAGTCATGTAAAAGAGACAAAGGCACTCGATATCGACCAGGTACATCGATGTCGAGTGGATCAGTACGTTCCAGTCGACTCAGAAGACCGTCGACGATGCAGTGTACTCGATATCGAGTTAGGGGGTCGATCTCGAGATGCTTCACAGACAGTGAATAGAAAATAACGAACGAAAAGAAATAATAAAGAAAGAAACAAAAAGACAATATTTTTGTGGGTTTTTCTTAATAAACTAAAAAGCTCCTAAGGTAGGGATTCACCACGACAATAACCATGCATGCATTATTACTTTAATCACATAAAACATCATGCTTTTATCATCACCAATTAGGAATATAGAGGCTTTTGCATAAAAACCTAATTGTTTCTATCCTTTTCATAATTAGGGTTTAGTCAACTTTTGCAGGCAAAACCTAATTACTATTCAAATTCACATGTATAATCCACTTTCGCTTCGTATAAGGTAAATAAGGAAAGATTATAAATTCTCATGAAGGATTGAGCATGGGGTAGAAGATCAAATCGCAAAATCAAATAAGGAATTCAAGCATACTGACATGGCTATCGTCGGGCTCACCCCAACCCTAGAAGTAGGACGATTACTCACTCCTCATTGGGGAAAACATCTTTGCATAAAGGAATAAACTTTGCATTAAAACTTGAAAGGAAACTTAATCCTACAACCACCGGTTCTCTCTATCTCTCTCCTACTTGCTCTTCTCATTCTTCTCTTTCTCGTTGGTTGATTGATTTTTTGTTGATTGATTTACTAAAGTCAGCCCCCTAGGGCTTTATTTGTAGCCTCACAACCCTTGCTAGCCAAGGATTGGAGTCCTAATCCTACTAAGATTGGTATAAGGAAAGTTTATCAAACTAAATTATATCCTAAAACAAAATAATAAAATAGGTAATATTCCATATCATACTTGGAATATACCCTTAAGGGTAGATGATCTTGGTAGATGATAGATATGTTCGTGGCTAAGTAAATCTCCCAAAGATCCGACTCAATCTGCGTTTCTTACGCGTCTATTGCTCCAATCGATTTCGAGTGGACATGTCGATATCGTGTGCTCTATGTCGAGTCGACTTGTGTGATTGTGGTCGACATTGCCTTCGTCTTGATCTAGCTCTTTTCCTTCATCCGACCTCGGGTGCATATGTCGATGTCAAGTTAGCTGGTCGAGATCGAGTTGCCATGTCGAGATCGAGTCCTTTCTGCTCGAGATCGAGCTCTTCTTTAGTGTCTTATTTTCACTCTAAAATGCTGCGTTTTATGCGAAATCAAACCAAAACTTGTGTAGACCTCTATATCTTGCAAATGAACTCAAACTACACAAATTCACTACTTTCCCATCCCAAAAGTATAAAATATGCATAAAAACGAAATAAATGTAAGCATGAAACATGGTGAAATATGCGCACATCAAACACCCCATCCTTAAGCTTGCTTGTCCTCAAGCAATACTTTCAATGGTCATTCAGGAGAAGGATAAACTCTCAACATTATAGATCCATTCACATGTAACCCTACAATCAATTACCATCCTCGCAAAGGTTCTAATGCCTTCAAATCCATGCATGTGAATGAAAAGCAACATCTCGCACAAAAGGAAGGTTATGCAAAAACACAATTTGTAACATAGCATCAATGATCAAGAGGACTTTTATGCGCAATTTTGAAGAGTGTGTAAAAGGTATAGTGGTGGGCTATATTTGGCAATGTGGTGTTTAATCCGGGGAGAAACTTTCAACCTTTCTTTCTTTAATGCACTTTCTCCTTTATGAATATACTTTTGCATCGTCGAGTCTTGTAACTACTTCCATGACACTTTTCAATTTTTTCAATGGGGGTACTTTTTCTAAAAAATCTCTAAACTTTATAAACTTTATGCTTATGTGACAAATATGTATATATGATGCTTAATATGTAAGAACTAACCATGTATGCAAAAACAAGACTTTAAATAAACTAACAAATATGCGATTGAGCTAAATATGTAAGAATGCTTTTACCCGACCCCATACTTAAATCTTACAGTGTCCTCACTGTAAAAATAAAATTAGAAGTGGAATTAAAGACAACTTACTAGAAAACGTCACAACGGCTCGAAACAGGTACGTCTGCAGGGGAGGTCGAGGTCGAGTAGGTGTGTCGATATTGACTGGGTCGATCGACGTCGATCTTTGACTTCAACTTAGGGTGATCTCTGCTCGATCACAGTTGCTCTGCTCGATTTCCCTTGGTCGATATCGACTTGATTTGTCAACATCGAGTGCTTTTGTAGATCCTTCGTACCTGAAATTATTAGCTTTCATCCGAAAAACTTAAAGCATAAAAGGTTCAAAGTTTCAAGACAAATCTAAAAATTCAAAACCCTAAAAAATTAAAAAGTCTATGTACAAGCTCTAGATTTTATAGTCACTAGGCCGACTTCTTCCGCACTTCTATCCAAGGTGGCACATATAGGGACCATATGGCTCGTACGTCCTCTTCAGGGCTTTCAAGCTTTACTTTGAACATTGTTCCTTTCTTATCTTGAAGCTCCAACCTTCCTGGCTAGACCTTGTAAATGGTCATTAATCCTCTTTGCTTTCCATCATTTCTTTTGCATCCCATAATGTTGCATTGCTCCATAAACACCTTGTCGCCTGCCTTGTATTCGCTTATCGGCTTGCCTATCATGTTAGTAAGGCATACAAACAGGGATACTCTTTTCATAGGGATGTTAGATTTATGCTCTAAAGGATGAGGATCTTTACTTGGACTTACCTTTGAGTCTTTTAGGCTTTGTGGGAGTGCTCGACATCGAGTACAGGGGTCGACATCAAGTGGATTCTTCTCTAGAGGTGTAGTCGATGGAGGGGTATCGATCAAGGGGAGTCGATCTCAAGTGGGACCAGTCGATCTCGAGTGGGACCATTCAATATCGAGTGGGACTAGTCGATATTGATTGTCCTTGGCCAATCTCGGGTGCTTCGTCGACCCCATACTTAGCTTCTGGCATCATGTTTGGCTCCAATATACTCGACATCGACTGGTGGGTGTTGTTATCGAGTGCTTTCTCAGGCTTTTTCTCTTCGTCGGCCTGGTGCCAAATAGCCAAAAGCTCCTCTATTTGGGCCTCCATGGCCCTCTCTTCTAGTTCTTCATGAGTCAATGTCCACTCCGTTGGCTCATCACAAGGGATTACTCTCCCTATTACATGTAGGGCCTTGACTTCCATTTACTTCACCTCCTTCATAGTAGAGTTGAAGGAGAACTCGATGACTTCATTGCCAATGGTGAATGACAAATAATCCCTTCCTCACGCTGATATTGGCGTCGGTCATAGCTAGGAACGATCTCCCTAAGATGATAGGGCATGTAGGATCCTCCGCCATATCTAGCACAATGAAATTCATGGGTACATAGAACTTACCCACCTTGATTGGGACGTCATCAATGGTGCTTGTGGGCTTCACAAAGTTGTTGTCGGCCATATAAAGCTTCATATCCACCGGCTCCAAGGCTCCAATTTTGACCTTTTAACATATGGACAAAGGAATGAGGCTCACACTAGCCTCTAAGTCGCACAAAGCCTTGTAGCGATGCTGGTCAAGCCCAATAGTGATGGCAAATCTCCCAGGGTCACTTCTCTTCTCCGAGTAGTCTACCTTGCTGCACTCCTCTGCGATCTCAGTGATCGCTTTTTGCTCAAGATGTCTTTGAGGAACCGGGCATAGGATGACATCTCATGAAGGGCCTCCGTGAATGGTATGGTGACATTTAGGCCTTGGAGTACCTTCATAAACTTTTGAAACTACACTTTCGTAGGGTCCCTTGATGACTTGGAGGGGTAAGGAAGTGGATTCTTTTTTGGCAGAGCGGGATTGGCTTGAGGTGGTGAAGATGACTGGTCGACATCAACAAGGGTGTCGACATCGACTGCTGTGGTCAATCTTGGGTGCTTCTGGATAGGTTCGATGTCGACAGGTGTGTCGACATCGAGTGGATCAGTCGATCTCGACTGGGGGGGGGGGTGTCGATATCGACTGGCTCTCCAATGACTTTCTCCGCTGGCTCAGCTTCGTCATTGTTGATTTGGATTTCTTTGCCATTCCTTAAGCGTATGGCGGCGATATAGCCTGCTGATTGCCCCTTAAGATTGGCTTGTGGTTGGTTGGGAGCGCTCTGGCTTGTGGTGGAACATTGGCCACCAATTGACCTAGTTGGGTTTCTACGCTCTTTCTCCATGTATCGATTTCACCAAACCTTGCATTAATGCCATGTAGTTGGGTGTGGATGGCATTATTGGATTGCTTAATCTCCACTTGGTTTATCCTCATCTCGTCCAGGATGAGTTGTAAGTCATCTCTCCTTTCTCTCTCCGGATGTCCATGTGCTCTATATGGTGGGGGTTGTTGGTATTGTTGATGTTAGGGTTGTTGATATCCCCAATTCCCTTGATGGCTTCCATAGTTGGGCCCCCATGCATATTTGACTTCATCGTGGGTCTCCGCCATTTGTACTTGCTCCGTGTAGGGACAAGCCGTCGTGTTATGCTTTTGTGACCCACATTCTAAACAAGCTTGGTTATTAGTAAGAAACCTAACTTATTTTTGAAGACGCTTTACCTGGTCTTTCATGAATTGATCCTTCACCTCAGGATCCACCTCCTTTGAAGGCTCATAACATGGCATGGATGGGGGCGACCTCACATCGGAAGCCGCAAGAGTCCCATAGGTGATGTCAAACTCCACGAGCCTTTCAATCGTCTCCCAGACTTGATTAAGGGTAAGCTCTAGGTAGCGATAGGTGGTATAGGTGTTGATCCGCTCTCTTGTAGGCACATCCAGGGCATTGTAGATGATCTCCTGGATAACATAAGGCGGTTGCTCATGCGTAGGGCAGGATCTCAACAGGTCTTTGTAGCGCTCCCAGACTTGCGCTAGCGTCTCTCCTGGTCTTTGCTTGAAGGACATTAGCTTTTGGCGAATCTGCGTCGTTTTGGATGGTGGAGAGAACTTGTTCAAGAAGACATCTCTAAGTTCACCCCAGGTGTGGATAGATTGTGGGGGGAAGCTTTCCAACCAATGTAGAGCCTTTCCTGCAATGACCATCTAAAAGCTTTAAGGCACACATAATCTAAATTGACAACGTCAACAATGGTGTCACATAAGTCAATATAAGTGGTAATGTGCGTCATAGAGCATTCAGAGCCCTTTTCCTCAAAGGCATGTCTCCTAATCTCCACTATAAAAGTAGTTTTTATCTCAAAGGATACGTTAGGGAGAACAATAGGAGATTCAGGCACCGCCACAGTTGGGTGCATATATTCCTTGGCATTCTGCGGGATCTGGCGTAGTTGCTCTTGGGCTTCTCGGTGGGCTTGGGCCTCTTGTTCATATCTTGCGGCCATTCGTTGCTGCACCTGTGTATATTAATTGCGTTTGGTGTCGAACTCCTCAACTTGCTTTCTAAGCCTCTCGAGCTCTTGTTGCATGGTTTCTTTGTTAGCCATGATCCTCTTGGCCCTTTTTTATAGACGAAGAAAACGTTCTGGATCGTCTAAAGCAGCGAATTCAGGCGTTCGATCAATGCGTCACATACACCTTAAAAATATCACTAGGTAAAGAGATTAGTAAGACTAGACAGGGCGCGACTGATAGCCTCCCCGGCAACGGCGCCAAAATTTATTAGGATGGGAATCGATATGAATAAAATATGTAGACAAGTTCCGAACCAAAGCAACTCCCTTTCTTCGCAAATAAATTCAAGACTCCCTCCCGATGTAGCAGTAGGGAATCAAGATCGATCCTCGAGGAGGCAGGTCAGTGACTTCCTGAATAGTCTTTGAAAGTTCCTGTGTATGTCGACCAGAAACCTCGATATCGAGTTGAGAAGTCGATATCGACAGGGGACATCGATTCCTAGTGTGTGCATCGATCTGTGAAACCTGCAGAAGAGATAAAGGCACTCGATATCGACTAGGTATATCGATGTCGAGTGGATCAGTCCATTCCAGTCGATTCAGACAACCGTCAACTTACTGCCCCTCGATGCAGTGTACTCGATATCGAGTTAGGGGGTCGATCTCGAGATGCTTCACATACAGTGAATAGAAAATAACGAACGAAAAGAAATAATAAAGAAAGAAACAAAAAGACAATATTTTTGTGGGTTTTTCTTAATAAACTAAAAAGCTCCTAAGGTAGGGATTCACCACGACAATAACCATGCATGCATTATTACTTTAATCACATAAAACATCATGCTTTTATCATCACCAATTAGGAATATAGACGCTTTTGCATAAAAACCTAATTGTTTATATCCTTTTCATAATTAGGGTTTAGTCAACTTTCGCAGACAAAACCTAATTACTATCCAAATTCACATGTATAATCCACTTTCGCTTCATATAAGGTAAATAAGGAAAGATTCTAAATTGTCAAGAAGGATTGAGCACGAGGTAGAAGATGAAATCACAAGTTATCGCTGGGTTCACCCTAACCCAGAAGTAGGACGACTACTCACTCCTCATTGGGGAAAACATCTTTGCCTAAAGGAATAAACTTTGCATTAAAACTTGAAAGGAAACTTTAATCGTACAACCACTGCTTCTCTCCATCTCTCTCATACTCGCTCTTCTCCTTCTTCTATTTCTCATTGGTTGATTAATTGTTTGTTGATTGATTTACTAAAGCCAACCCCCTTGGGCTTTATTTATAGCCTCACAACCCTTGCTAGCCAAGGATTGGAGTCCTTATCCTACTAAGATTGGTATAAGGAAAGTTTATCTAAACTAAATTATATCCTATAAGAAAATAATAAAATAGATAATATTCCCAAACATGCTTGGAATATACCCCTAAGGATAGATGATCTTGGTAGATGATAGATATCTTCGTGGCTAAATAAATCTCCCAAAGACCAGGCCCAATCAGCGTTTCTTACACGCCTGTTGCTCCAGTCGATGTCGAGTGGACATGTCGTTATCGAGTGCTCTATGTCGAGTCGACTTGTGTTATTGTGATCGACATTGCCTTGGTCTCGATCTGGCTCTTTTTCTTCAGTCGACCTCAGGTGCATATGTCGATGTCGAGTTAGCTGGTCGAGATCGAGTTGCCATGTTGAGATCGAGTCCTTTCTGCTCGCGATCGAGCTCTTCTTTAGTGTCTTGTTTTCACTCTAAAATGCTCCGTTTTCTGTGAAATCAAAACAAAACTTGTATAGACCTCTATATCTTGCAAATGAACTCAAACTACACAAATTCACTACTTTCCCAACCCAGAAGTATATAATATGCATAAAAACGGAATAAATGTAAGCATGAAACATGGTGAAATATGTGCACATCATCTATCCAGAATCTTATGGTTTTTCCGTTTCCAATTTGCCATATTAGTCCTGTGCAGAACTCTTCTTTAACCTCCATCAATTTTGCCCATTGCTATGAAGCGCTCTTTTTTCTTGCGTATTCCCAAAGGTTTTTTTCCTTCAAATATTTTTCTCTTATTATTTTCACCCATTCATTTTGTGGTCCCGTAAGAATTTTCCATTGAAGTTTCATTTGCAGAGCCTTGTTCATGTCTTTTGTCTTATGTAATCTTAGTCCCCCTTCCTTTTTCGGTCTACAAATTTTGTCCCACCCAATTAGTGGCTTGTATTTTTGGTCCTTATTCCAGAAGAATCCTCTGTTGATTTGGTTGAGTTCAGTATGCATACTCGCAAGGAGCATGAAGTTCAATATAATATAGCTCGGTTTGGCCGCTAAATTTGCTTTGACTAAAATAGTTGTTCCTTGTTGGGTGATGTGCGCGCAAATTACCATATTTTCTATGCACATATGAATTCATTTTATTGTCTTTTGCATGCACATTAATGGGAAAACATGGGAATGGTGTAGTTTATGCTTAAATGTCAAATATATGGGTTTGCACGAGTTTCCATGTGATTTCGCAGAAAACAGGATGAAAATGGATGAATTCAGAAGAGCGGAAAAAGAACTCGAAGTCTTCTGAAGAGGTCGAAATCGACTGAAGACCTCGACATCGAGTACATCAGAGACATAGGAATCGAGCAGAAAAGGAAACAGAGCATTTCGACACAGAAGAGGTCGATATCGACGTCTGGGGGTCGATATCGATGCTGTCAAATCGACCAAGTTGATAGAAGTCAAGTAGGAGAAGGAGAAGCTCGAGATAAGATTTTGCAGGGGTCGATATCGAGGTCCAAGGGTCGATATCGACCATGCCAGCAGAGGAATTCGACTCCGATTTCGATAGAATTATATCCAATGCTTGCAATATCTATCCAAAGGTCGAGGTTTCCTATCATCAACACCAGATCTATCATGAGGAGGCTGATTTCACCATGAAGTTTTAGTTTTTACTTTGTTTTAATTTATCATAGAGAATAAAGATAAGGTTTCAAGTCCTTATCGACATCTACAAATAGAAGCCAATAGGGCTGAGTTTAGGTATTCCGAATTCCATTTTAGACACAATTCAGTTGCAATAGAGAATAGAGAGAGAGAGGAGGCCGAGTGGAGTTGTAAAGCGAAAGCGGAGTGGCTTGTTCGGTTGTACTTTCTTTCGGAGTTTTAATTCAAAGTAGCTTTCTTTCAATAACAATGATGATGATGTGCATGATGAGGAGCGAGTAGTCAACCCACTTCTAGGGTCGGGGTGAGCCCAACGATAGCAATGTGAGGTAAGTGCATCAAAGGTATGACTTTTATGCGATTCCGTCTTCTACCCCATGCATAATCCTTTGCGAAAGTTAGGGAGATTCATTATTTGCATTATTGAAGCGAAAGCCACTCATATTGCGAACTTGAATTACTCATGAATTGGATAGTAACTCTTAGGAATTATGCGAAAGCCTCTAATCACTTAGGTGTTGATAACGAAAGTTATTTGACGGAAAGACATTAAAGTTCATATCTTTAGCATGAAACTTGCATTGTTATCGTTGTGGCGTGAAACCCCGACTTTGGAAGCCTTTTAATTAATTAAATTCTTCACAAAAGTCTTAGTTTTGTTTCTGTTCATCTTCCCTCTCCATTCTATTTCCTTCGGATCCTTTTCCGACAAATTGGTTACAAAAACAGTTTCTGTGACAAGCATTGAAATCGACCATAAGGGTCGATATCGAGGACTAACATCGATATCGAGGTCTCTGCTCGACGTCGACTTGCTGTTTTGTCTTCTGCAGGAACTGCACTAGGAAATCGACCAGAATTGAGGTCGATATCGACCTGTATACTCGATATCGAGTGTCTGCTGAGGTCGAAAGCCTTGATCGTGAGTACAACAAAGGAAGCGCTGACCTACCTCCTCGTGGATTCGATCCTGAATTACCCTACTACTACAAGGGAGGGGATTCTTGTATTATTTGTTTGGGTCAGGGAGATAGTCTAGTTGTGCTTTATTTTATTCTCCTATTTTACATACACACCCCGCTCCTCCTACGAACAAATTGAAATCGACCACACCCTATCGAAATCGACCACCATCAGCGCTGAGAAGAGAGGCAAGGAGACCTCGATATCGACCTCTGAGGGTCGAAATCAACCTGATCATATCGAGTCAAAACTCCCCAAATCGACTGATCCTACAGGTGTACAACAGGGATCGATATCGACCTCCGAACATCGACATCGACCTGAGCCACAGACTGAGAAGAAGGTAAGTCAAGGTACGGATTCCTCTTGTTCAATTACAATTAAGGACTTATCATTATTTGGAAGAGGTGTGCCTTGGCATGTGCGTTTATGTAGGGTATCCGATGATGGTTCAAGCCAATATGAGATAGGAGACAAGGTCTATGTTGCCAAGTCTAAAGACCATTGGTTCCCTACAAGATTCAAGGATAAGAGCTTAGGTCCATTCACGGTGAATCAAATCAATCCCGGGGGAATGCAGCTGCGGGACAAGAAAGGAGTGATATTTGAGGCCCAAGCCACATGGGCTCTGCAGATGCCACCTTGAGAAGCGCAAAGGAAGAAGTCGGCCTAGCGACTTAAAAATCTAGAGCTTGTAACAAAGACTTAGTTTTGGTTTTAAGACAGCTTTTGTTTTGGTTTTTGACACTTTATTGTTTTGCATATTTTGTGTTTAGTTTTCAAATTGCAGGAGAGAGAAAAGCACACAGAAAGGCATCGAAATCGATGTCGGACATCGAAATCGACCTCAAGGTCGACATGGATAGGGTTTGTGATCGAGGCCGAATCACCCTGAAGCCCGAGCAGAAATCAAGAGAGACATCGATATCGACCTTCCCTGTTGTCTTCTTCGACTCCTGAAATTTGTGACGGTTTAGTAAGTCTTCTTCTTAACCCTAGTTCTAATACAGTGAGGACACTGTAAATTTTAAGTATGGGGTGGGGGAAAGGCTTATTTGCATATTCATACTTAGTTTAGGGTTGCATGTTTATTTTAATGCATAAAAAAAAATCAAAAATTTTGGAAAAGAGAGAGTCATGAAAGTATAAAAAAGAGCTCTATGATGCAAAATTAGATTCATTAGAGATATAACATGAGATTGCCTAGTTAAGGGAAGTCCCAATGAAGTGCAATTTTTTTGAGAAAATCATAAAGGAGATGAAAATCTGAAGTTGCTTTTGACATGTGCATGATAAGATGATGGAGGATTTTTTATAAAAATTCCATACAGGCAAAGTTCATATCCTAGCCTTACCTACGCATATTCACAAAGCCATATATGAGACTTATTATGATCATTATTGCTCCACATATACATATTGTCCATTTTTTACCTTATACCCTATCCAGGGACAAAGTTTTTTTGAATGGATGACATCTTTGGAGTTATATGGAGTTGTGCATTTATAAAGTCGTTGGCAGGAGTGATACAATATGGAAAATTAAATGAGCGAGAAAAAATCCGATCACCTCAGGAGATAAAGGTAGGTCGACCCTGCTCGCTGAGATAATAGTTCGGCGAGATGGGACACAAAGGTGAGGAGTCCGAAGTACTAAGTATCCGGGGCCATTCATGACACCCATGTTTGCGACTCGCGAGAAGGCAGTGCTAAGGTTAGAGAGGTAAAAGCATTATATTGAAAAAAAAAAGCATTGAACGATGAGTGAAAGGTGAGACATTATGAAGGAGGAATGTGGAATATTTTGGAAAGAAAGTGTACTTCCCCGGATTTAACACCACATGGCCAAATATTAGCCCACCTTTAGCCTTTTACCAATCCACTTCTCACAAGCTTGAAGAAAGTCCTCTTGATTATTAATGCAATGTCGCTAAAATTGTTTTTTGCATATTACCTCCTTTATAAGTATGAAATTGCTTTTATGCACAGGCATGGACTTGGTTGACATAAGTACCTTCTCGAGGATGGCAATTGATTGTAGGGACATATGAAAAATGAATCTATGATGTTGAGGGTTTACTTTCTTCCCCTGAATGACCATCAAGAGTATTGCTTGGGGACAAGCAAGCTTAAGTATGGGGTGTTTGATGTGCGCGCAAATTACCATATTTTCTATGCACATATGAATTCATTTTATTGTCTTTTGCATGCACATTAATGGGAAAACATGGGAATGGTGTAGTTTATGCTTAAATGTCAAATATATGGGTTTGCACGAGTTTCCATGTGATTTCGCAGAAAACAGGATGAAAATGGATGAATTCAGAAGAGCGGAAAAAGAACTCGAAGTCTTCTGAAGAGGTCGAAATCGACTGAAGACCTCGACATCGAGTACATCAGAGACATAGGAATCGAGCAGAAAAGGAAACAGAGCATTTCGACACAAAAGAGGTCGATATCGACGTCTGGGGGTCGATATCGATGCTGTCAAATCGACCAAGTTGATAGAAGTCGAGTAGGAGAAGGAGAAGCTCGAGATAAGATTTTGCAGGGGTCGATATCGAGGTCCAAGGGTCGATATCGACCATGCCAGCAGAGGAATTCGACTCCGATTTCGATAGAATTATATCCAATGCTTGTAATATCTATCCAAAGGTCGAGGTTTCCTATCATCAACACCAGATCTATCATGAGGAGGCTGATTTCACCATGAAGTTTTAGTTTTTACTATGTTTTAATTTATCATAGAGAATAAAGATAAGGTTTCGAGTTCTTATCGACATCTACAAATAGAAGCCAATAGGGCTGAGTTTAGGTATTCTGAATTCCATTTTAGACACAATTCAGTTGCAATAGAGAATAGAGAGAGAGAGGAGGCCGAGTGGAGTTGTAAAGCGAAAGCGGAGTGGCTTGTTCGGTTGTCCTTTCTTTCGGAGTTTTAATTCAAAGTAGCTTTCTTTCAATAACAATGATGATGATGTGCATGATGAGGAGCGAGTAGTCAACCCACTTCTAGGGTCGGGGTGAGCCCGACGATAGCAATGTGAGGTAAGTGCATCAAAGGTATGACTTTTATGCGATTCCGTCTTCTACCCCATGCATAATCCTTTGCGAAAGTTAGGGAGATTCATTATTTGCATTATTGAAGCGAAAGCCACTCATATTGCGAACTTGAATTACTCATGAATTGGATAGTAACTCTTAGGAATTATGCGAAAGCCTCTAATCACCTAAGTGTTGATAACGAAAGTTATTTGACGGAAAGACATTAAAGTTCATATCTTTAGCATGAAACTTGCATTGTTATCGTTGTGGCGTGAAACCCCGACTTTGGAAGCCTTTTAATTAATTAAATTCTTCACAAAAGTCTTAGTTTTGTTTCTGTTCATCTTCCCTCTCCATTCTATTTCCTTCGGATCCTTTTCCGACAAATTGGTTACAAAAACAGTTTCTGTGACAAGCATTGAAATCGACCATAAGGGTCGATATCGAGGACTAACATCGATATCGAGGTCTCTGCTCGACGTCGACTTGCTGTTTTGTCTTCTGCAGGAACTGCGCTAGGAAATCGACCAGAACTGAGGTCGATATCGACCTGTATACTCGATATCGAGTGTCTGCTGAGGTCGAAAGCCTTGATCGTGAGTACAACAAAGGAAGCGCTGACCTACCTCCTCGTGGATTCGATCCTGAATTACCCTACTACTACAAGGGAGGGGATTCTTGTATTATTTGTTTGGGTCAGGGAGATAGTCTAGTTGTGCTTTATTTTATTCTCCTATTTTACATACACACCCCGCTCCTCCTACGAACAAATTGAAATCGACCACACCCTATCGAAATCGACCACCATCAGCGCTGAGAAGAGAGGCAAGGAGACCTCGATATCGACCTCTGAGGGTCGAAATCGACCTGATCATATCGAGTCAAAACTCCCCAAATCGACTGATCCTACAGGTGTACAACAGGGATCGATATCGACCTCCGAACATCGACATCGACCTGAGCCACAGACTGAGAAGAAGGTAAGTCAAGGTACGGATTCCTCTTGTTCAATTACAATTAAGGACTTATCATTATTTGGAAGAGGTGTGCCTTGGCATGTGCGTTTATGTAGGGTATCCGATGATGGTTCAAGCCAATATGAGATAGGAGACAAGGTCTATGTTGCCAAGTCTAAAGACCATTGGTTCCCTACAAGATTCAAGGATAAGAGCTTAGGTCCATTCACGGTGAATCAAATCAATCCCGGGGGAATGCAGCTGCGGGACAAGAAAGGAGTGATATTTGAGGCCCAAGCCACATGGGCTTGCAGATGCCACCTTGAGAAGCGCAAAGGAAGAAGTCGGCCTAGCGACTTAAAAATCTATAGCTTGTAACAAAGACTTAGTTTTGGTTTTAAGACAGCTTTTGTTTTGGTTTTTGACACTTTATTGTTTTGCATATTTTGTGTTTAGTTTTCAAATTGCAGCAGAGAGAAAAGCACACAGAAAGGCATCGAAATCGATGTCGGACATCGAAATCGACCTCAAGGTCGACATGGATAGGGTTTGTGATCGAGGCCGAATCACCCTGAAGCCCGAGCAGAAATCAAGAGAGACATCGATATCGATGTAAAGGGTCGATATCGACCTTCCCTGTTGTCTTCTTCGACTCCTGAAATTTGTGACGGTTTAGTAAGTCTTCTTCTTAACCCTAGTTCTAATACAGTGAGGACACTGTAAATTTTAAGTATGGGGTGGGGGAAAGGCTTATTTGCATATTCATACTTAGTTTAGGGTTGCATGTTTATTTTAATGCATAAAAAAAAATCAAAAATTTTGGAAAAGAGAGAGTCATGAAAGTATAAAAAAGAGCTCTATGATGCAAAACTAGATTCATTAGAGATATAACATGAGATTGCCTAGTTAAGGGAAGTCCCAATGAAGTGCAAATTTTTTGAGAAAATCATAAAGGAGATGAAAATCTGAAGTTGCTTTTGACATGTGCATGATAAGATGATGGAGGATTTTTTATAAAAATTCCATACATGCAAAGTTCATATCCTAGCCTTACCTACGCATATTCACAAAGCCATATATGAGACTTATTATGATCATTATTGCTCCACATATACATATTGTCCATTTTTTACCTTATACCCTATCCGGGGACAAAGTTTTTTTGAATGGATGACATCTTTGGAGTTATATGGAGTTGTGCATTTATAAAGTCGTTGGCAGGAGTGATACAATATGTAAAATTAAATGAGCGAGAAAAAATCCGATCACCTCAGGAGATAAAGGTAGGTCGACCCTGCTCGCTGAGATAATAGTTCGGCGAGATGGGACACAAAGGTGAGGAGTCCGAAGTACTAAGTATCCGGGGCCATTCATGACACCCATGTTTGCGACTCGCGAGAAGGCAGTGCTAAGGTTAGAGAGGTAAAAGCATTATATTGAAAAAAAAAGCATTGAACGATGAGTGAAAGGTGAGACATTATGAAGGAGGAATGTGGAATATTTTGGAAAGAAAGTGTACTTCCCCAGATTTAACACCACATGGCCAAATATTAGCCCACCTTTAGCCTTTTACCAATCCACTTCTCACAAGCTTGAAGAAAGTCCTCTTGATTATTAATGCAATGTCGCTAAAATTGTTTTTTGCATATTACCTCCTTTATAAGTATGAAATTGCTTTTATGCACATGCATGGACTTGGTTGACATAAGTACCTTCTCGAGGATGGCAATTGATTGTAGGGACATATGAAAAATGAATCTATGATGTTGAGGGTTTACTTTCTTCCCCTGAATGACCATCAAGAGTATTGCTTGGGGACAAGCAAGCTTAAGTATGGGGTGTTTGATGTGCGCGCAAATTACCATATTTTCTATGCACATATGAATTCATTTTATTGTCTTTTGCATGCACATTAATGGGAAAACATGGGAATGGTGTAGTTTATGCTTAAATGTCAAATATATGGGTTTGCACGAGTTTCCATGTGATTTCGCAGAAAACAGGATGAAAATGGATGAATTCAGAAGAGCGGAAAAAGAACTCGAAGTCTTCTGAAGAGGTCGAAATCGACTGAAGACCTCGACATCGAGTACATCAGAGACATAGGAATCGAGCAGAAAAGGAAACAGAGCATTTCGACACAGAAGAGGTCGATATCGACGTCTGGGGGTCGATATCGATGCTGTCAAATCGACCAAGTTGATAGAAGTCGAGTAGGAGAAGGAGAAGCTCGAGATAAGATTTTGCAGGGGTCGATATCGAGGTCCAAGGGTCGATATCGACCATGCCAGTAGAGGAATTCGACTCCGATTTCGATAGAATTATATCCAATGCTTGTAATATCTATCCAAAGGTCGAGGTTTCCTATCATCAACACCAGATCTATCATGAGGAGGCTGATTTCACCATGAAGTTTTAGTTTTTACTATGTTTTAATTTATCATAGAGAATAAAGATAAGGTTTCGAGTCCTTATCGACATCTACAAATAGAAGCCAATAGGGCTGAGTTTAGGTATTCTGAATTCCATTTTAGACACAATTCAGTTGCAATAGAGAATAGAGAGAGAGAGAGGAGGCCGAGTGGAGTTGTAAAGTGAAAGCGGAGTGGCTTGTTCGGTTGTACTTTCTTTCGGAGTTTTAATTCAAAGTAGCTTTCTTTCAATAACAATGATGATGATGTGCATGATGAGGAGCGAGTAGTCAACCCACTTCTAGGGTCGGGGTGAGCCCGACGATAGCAATGTGAGGTAAGTGCATCAAAGGTATGACTTTTATGCGATTCCGTCTTCTACCCCATGCATAATCCTTTGCGAAAGTTAGGGAGATTCATTATTTGCATTATTGAAGCGAAAGCCACTCATATTGCGAACTTGAATTACTCATGAATTGGATAGTAACTCTTAGGAATTATGCGAAAGCCTCTAATCACCTAAGTGTTGATAACGAAAGTTATTTGACGGAAAGACATTAAAGTTCATATCTTTAGCATGAAACTTGCATTGTTATCGTTGTGGCGTGAAACCCCGACTTTGGAAGTCTTTTAATTAATTAAATTCTTCATAAAAGTCTTAGTTTTGTTTCTGTTCATCTTCCCTCTCCATTCTATTTCCTTCGGATCCTTTTCCGACAAATTGGTTACAAAAACAGTTTCTGTGACAAGCATCGAAATCGACCATAAGGGTCGATATCGAGGACTAACATCGATATCGAGGTCTCTGCTCGACGTCGACTTGCTGTTTTGTCTTCTGCAAGAACTGCGCTAGGAAATCGACCAAAACTGAGGTCGATATCGACCTGTATACTCGATATCGAGTGTCTGCTGAGGTCGAAAGCCTTGATCGTGAGTACAACAAAGGAAGCGCTGACCTACCTCCTCGTGGATTCGATCCTGAATTACCCTACTACTACAAGGGAGGGGATTCTTGTATTATTTGTTTGGGTCAGGGAGATAGTCTAGTTGTGCTTTATTTTATTCTCCTATTTTACATACACACCCCGCTCCTCCTACGAACAAATTGAAATCGACCACACCCTATCGAAATCGACCACCATCAGCGCTGAGAAGAGAGGCAAGGAGACCTCGATATCGACCTCTGAGGGTCGAAATCGACCTGATCATATCGAGTCAAAATTCCCCAAATCGACTGATTCTACAGGTGTACAACAGGGATCGATATCGACCTCCGAACATCGACATCGACCTGAGCCACAGACTGAGAAGAAGGTAAGTCAAGGTACGGATTCCTCTTGTTCAATTACAATTAAGGACTTATCATTATTTGGAAGAGGTGTGCCTTGGCATGTGCGTTTATGTAGGGTATCCGATGATGGTTCAAGCCAATATGAGATAGGAGACAAGGTCTATGTTGCCAAGTCTAAAGACCATTGGTTCCCTACAAGATTCAAGGATAAGAGCTTAGGTCCATTCACGGTGAATCAAATCAATCCCGGGGGAATGCAGCTGCGGGACAAGAAAGGAGTGATATTTGAGGCCCAAGCCACATGGGCTCTGCAGATGCCACCTTGAGAAGCGCAAAGGAAGAAGTCGGCCTAGCGACTTAAAAATCTAGAGCTTGTAACAAAGACTTAGTTTTGGTTTTAAGACAGCTTTTGTTTTGGTTTTTGACACTTTATTGTTTTGCATATTTTGTGTTTAGTTTTCAAATTGCAGGAGAGAGAAAAGCACACAGAAAGGCATCGAAATCGATGTCGGACATCGAAATCGACCTCAAGGTCGACATGGATAGGGTTTGTGATCGAGGCCGAATCACCCTGAAGCCCGAGCAGAAATCAAGAGAGACATCGATATCGATGTAAAGGGTCGATATCGACCTTCCCTGTTGTCTTCTTCGACTCCTGAAATTTGTGACGGTTTAGTAAGTCTTCTTCTTAACCCTAGTTCTAATACAGTGAGGACACTGTAAATTTTAAGTATGGGGTGGGGGAAAGGCTTATTTGCATATTCATACTTAGTTTAGGGTTGCATGTTTATTTTAATGCATAAAAAAAAATCAAAAATTTTGGAAAAGAGAGAGTCATGAAAGTATAAAAAAGAGCTCTATGATGCAAAATTAGATTCATTAGAGATATAACATGAGATTGCCTAGTTAAGGGAAGTCCCAATGAAGTGCAAATTTTTTGAGAAAATCATAAAGGAGATGAAAATCTGAAGTTGCTTTTGACATGTGCATGATAAGATGATGGAGGATTTTTTATAAAAATTCCATACATGCAAAGTTCATATCCTAGCCTTACCTACGCATATTCACAAAGCCATATATGAGACTTATTATGATCATTATTGCTCCACATATACATATTGTCCATTTTTTACCTTATACCCTATCCGGGGACAAAGTTTTTTTGAATGGATGACATCTTTGGAGTTATATGGAGTTGTGCATTTATAAAGTCGTTGGCAGGAGTGATACAATATGTAAAATTAAATGAGCGAGAAAAAATCCGATCACCTCAGGAGATAAAGGTAGGTCGACCCTGCTCGCTGAGATAATAGTTCGGCGAGATGGGACACAAAGGTGAGGAGTCCGAAGTACTAAGTATCCGGGGCCATTCATGACACCCATGTTTGCGACTCGCGAGAAGGCAGTGCTAAGGTTAGAGAGGTAAAACCATTATATTGAAAAAAAAAGCATTGAACGATGAGTGAAAGGTGAGACATTATGAAGGAGGAATGTGGAATATTTTGGAAAGAAAGTGTACTTCCCCAGATTTAACACCACATGGCCAAATATTAGCCCACCTTTAGCCTTTTACCAATCCACTTCTCACAAGCTTGAAGAAAGTCCTCTTGATTATTAATGCAATGTCGCTAAAATTGTTTTTTTGCATATTACCTCCTTTATAAGTATGAAATTGCTTTTATGCACATGCATGGACTTGGTTGACATAAGTACCTTCTCGAGGATGGCAATTGATTGTAGGGACATATGAAAAATGAATCTATGATGTTGAGGGTTTACTTTCTTCCCCTGAATGACCATCAAGAGTATTGCTTGGGGACAAGCAAGCTTAAGTATGGGGTGTTTGATGTGCGCGCAAATTACCATATTTTCTATGCACATATGAATTCATTTTATTGTCTTTTGCATGCACATTAATGGGAAAACATGGGAATGGTGTAGTTTATGCTTAAATGTCAAATATATGGGTTTGCACGAGTTTCCATGTGATTTCGCAGAAAACAGGATGAAAATGGATGAATTCAGAAGAGCGGAAAAAGAACTCGAAGTCTTCTGAAGAGGTCGAAATCGACTGAAGACCTCGACATCGAGTACATCAGAGACATAGGAATCGAGCAGAAAAGGAAACAGAGCATTTCGACACAGAAGAGGTCGATATCGACGTCTGGGGGTCGATATCGATGTTGTCAAATCGACCAAGTTGATAGAAGTCGAGTAGGAGAAGGAGAAGCTCGAGATAAGATTTTGCAGGGGTCGATATCGAGGTCCAAGGGTCGATATCGACCATGCCAGCAGAGGAATTCAACTCCGATTTCGATAGAATTATATCCAATGCTTGCAATATCTATCCAAAGGTCGAGGTTTCCTATCATCAATACCAGATCTATCATGAGGAGGCTGATTTCACCATGAAATTTTAGTATTTACTTTGTTTTAATTTATCATAGAGAATAAAGATAAGGTTTCAAGTCCTTATCGACATCTACAAATAGAAGCCAATAGGGCTGAGTTTAGGTATTCCGAATTCCATTTTAGACACAATTCAGTTGCAATAGGGAATAGAGAGAGAGAGAGAGGAGGCCGAGTGGAGTTGTAAAGCGAAAGCGGAGTGGCTTGTTCGGTTGTACTTTCTTTCGGAGTTTTAATTCAAAGTAGCTTTCTTTCAATAACAATGATGATGATGTGCATGATGAAGAGCGAGTAGTCAACCCACTTCTAGGGTCGGGGTGAGCCCGACGATAGCAATGTGAGGTAAGTGCATCAAAGGTATGACTTTTATGCGATTCCGTCTTCTACCCCATGCATAATCCTTTGCGAAAGTTAGGGAGATTCATTATTTGCATTATTGAAGCGAAAGCCACTCATATTGCGAACTTGAATTACTCATGAATTGGATAGTAACTCTTAGGAATTATGCGAAAGCCTCTAATCACCTAAGTGTTGATAACGAAAGTTATTTGACGGAAAGACATTAAAGTTCACATCTTTAGCATGAAACTTGCATTGTTATCGTTGTGGCGTGAAACCCCGACTTTGGAAGCCTTTTAATTAATTAAATTCTTCATAAAAGTCTTAGTTTTGTTTCTGTTCATCTTCCCTCTCCTTTCTATTTCCTTCGGATCCTTTTCCGACAAATTGGTTACAAAAACAGTTTCTGTGACAAGCATCGAAATCGACCATAAGGGTCGATATCGAGGACTAACATCGATATCGAGGTCTCTGCTCGACGTCGACTTGCTGTTTTGTCTTCTGCAGGAACTGCGCTAGGAAATCGACCAGAACTGAGGTCGATATCGACCTGTATACTCGATATCGAGTGTCTGCTGAGGTCGAAAGCCTTGATCGTGAGTACAACAAAGGAAGCGCTGACCTACCTCCTCGTGGATTCGATCCTGAATTACCCTACTACTACAAGGGAGGGGATTCTTGTATTATTTGTTTGGGACAGGGAGATAGTCTAGTTGTGCTTTATTTTATTCTCCTATTTTACATACACACCCCGCTCCTCCTTCGAACATTGGGTTAATTCATTTGCCCTCCATTTGGTCAATTGGTTCTTTGTTTTCACTAAGACATCTTCAAACGTGTCCTTATTCACTCGAATGTTTATTATCAGACATCCAAGATATTTTTCTAAGGAAACTTGGTTAGTAATTTCTAAACAAGATTGGATTCTTTGTTTTTGGTCATTTGAGATCCTTCTGGTTCCTTGGAATGCAGATTTTTGAAAGTTTACCTTTTGGCCAGATATCTCGCAGTATTCATCTAATATAGTTTTCACTGTTCTACATGCTTTCGGGGTCGATTTGGCAAATATCATTATGTCATCCGCAAACGACAAAGAGGGGACACATGTTCTATTATTCGAAATCTTAAACCCGATTGTGTTCCTTGATTGTTAACTTTGTCATTGGAGTTTTCTTACAAGAATCTCAACACCTACGATAAATAGGTAGGGAGAGATTGGGTCGCCTTGTCTCAGACCCTTGTGAGGCCGGAACGTTTCAGTTGGTACATCATTTACTAGTATAGAAAATGAAACTGTTTGACTGCATTCTTTTATCCAGTCGCAAATTGGGTCACATTCTTTTGTCATAACTGCTAAAAGGAAGCCCCACTCCATTCTATCGTAGGCTTTTTCCTTATCAAGTTTTAAAGCAATCCATCCTTCACGACCTTTCCTATTATGAAAGGAGTGAAAGATTTCATGTGCTATGAGTACATTGTCTTGTATTGTTCTATCCCAAATGAATGCTCCTTGTAGTGGGTGTATTATTTTCCCTAGTACCATTTTCATTCTCTCTGCCAATATTTTTGCAATCGCCTTGTATATAGTCGAGCAGAGACTAATTGGTCTATAATTGTTCGTTGTTTTCGGATTTTCACATTTTGGGATCAGTGTAATGAAGATTTCATTAATTTGTTTCAACATTTTTCCAGAATGGAAAAAACCTTTGACACCTTTAATAATCGAAGGGCCCACTATATCCCAGTATTGTTGGTAAAATTCCGCCATCATACCATCTGGTCCCTAGGATTTGTCCTTTCCTATTGAAAAAATGCCTTTTTTACTTCTTGGTTTATAATGGGTTTTGTAAGTGCGTAGTTCTCCTCTTTTATGATTTCTATGTCTATTAATTCTAGATATTCTGCTAGTAGTCGATGGTTTATGTGCTCTTTATTATATCTTTTTTCAAAGTCTTCCCGGATTTCTCGTCGGATGTTTTCTTCCCCTATAATCGTTGTTCCTTCTTGGGTTATGATTTCTCTTATAATTTTCATGTTCATGCGTCCTGTTGCCACTTTGTGGTAGTATCCCAAGTTTGTGTCGGATAATTTTAGATGTTTAGTTTTTGCTCTTTAGCTCCAATATGTTTTGTGGTATCGTAGAAGTTTGTTCTTTTTATTCACGAGTCTTAGTTGCCATTTGCTAGTTTTATTTCTTTGTGTGTGATTGTTATTTTGTTGTAGTTTCATTAGTTTTTCTTCGATTTGTTTTAGTTGTCGGAATATGTTTCCAAAAATTGTTTTGTTCCATTCTTTCGACAGTCTTTTTAGATATTGTTTTCTTTACCACTTGAAACATATGAGATCCTTCATATCCCATACGCCATGCTTTTGTTATTATGTTTCTGTAGTCTTTTCTCTATAGCCACATTTTTTCAAATTTGAACGGTCTACCCATTTTGTTTTGATTAGTACTCAGGTCAAACTGAGATTGGGCAATGGTCAGATGAGGAAAAGGCATGGTTTTTGGTTGCTATTTCTGGATACCTTTGCAAGATTTGGTCTTGTACTAATGTTCTGTCAAGCTTCTCGTAAATGTTGTTTATTTTTGTCCTATTTTTTTGCCATGTAAATTTGTTTCATTGTATGGGTATATCCCATAAGTCACATTGGTTCTTAAACTTTAATAACCTTTCGAATCTGTTGGGATTAGGTTGGGTTCCACTAAGTTTTTCATTCATGCTTTGTATTTCGTTTAGATCCCCCATAACGATTGTAGGAGCTAAAGACCCTGGGGCAAGGCCCCAATACAGTAGAAACCCCAATGCTTGACAAAATCTCGAAAATCATGTTATCAGTTAGAGTTTTTGCCCCTCTTCAGGTTGGAGCTAGCAGTGTCCTTTTCACCTCCATTGACCTTCCTCTTAATGGAGCCATAAGTGGATGGATCCTTTGGTGGCATCTCCATGGTAGCGATCATCTTTATGACAGTTGAGTTTGAGTGCAGTGAGTGAGAAGAAGGTTCAGAAACCATGTCATCATAGGAACCCAAAGCACCACTGTCCAGCATAGGTTCATCCAGCAGATAGTCCTCTTCCACGTAGTCCCCACCAAGGAACTCTTCCACTTTAGGTTCAAATTGGAGGCAGGGGAGGATATCAGAATCCACCTCATCTCCAATCTTAGAGAAGGGCAATGGATCAAGAAGGGGGAACACAAGCTCTGGGTGATCATCATTAGAGGGGAGAGTGGGTTCATTGTTGGGCATGGTAGGGTTCACATGGCCGAGTGCTGCAGAAGGAGGTGCCAGAGGTTGTTGCTCACCACCCCTCGAGCCCATCATGAAACCAGCAGCCAAGACTGGGTTACCAAGAGGAGCTACCAGAGGGGTAGGAGCAGCAGAGACACAACTTGAAGCAGAGGTTGAGGCATCAGCAACAGCATGTATGACAGTAGCAGGAGTGGCAGTAATGAGTGTATGATCAGCAGGGTGGTTTGTGTTTTCAGAGGGAGTCTTTGAATCCTTGGAGGAAGAAGATGAGTTAGAGTGTGCCTCAAAAGCAATTGAGACACCCCCTTTTCCTGAAATATATGGCTTGTGGTTGAAGGCATGAATGGGGTTTGGGAGCTTTATGGTTTTTCCTTTCCTTCCCACCTTAAGCCAGCCATCCTCATCAATGGAAGGCCCAGAGAACACAGCTTTGGTGCTTGGTTTTTTGATGGTAACTTGAATCTTTTTTTGCTTGGGTGTGAATAGAGGGCAGTTGGAGAATAAGTGGTCCTGACCACCACAATTCCCACAACCTTCAGGGAATTCTTCGAACCAAATGATGTGGGCAGAGACTTGGTTTGGTGTGACTGGGATAAGGATAATGTTAGACACTTTTTGGGCAATGTCTAAGTTCACACAAATCCTTGCATATCTAGCATTTGGGTCAACTGTTTGGTCGGCCTTTATGAAGGTGCCAAAGTGGCTGTTTTTTATTATAGTTTCTAATGCACCTGGCTTCTTATAAACCTCAGGGATCGAAGTGATCCTTATCCACATGTCAAGAGAAGTGAAGTTCTCTGACAGTGGATCAAAGGAAGCCTTCCAGGGTCGAAGAATAATCAGTTGGCCAAACACATGGTAAGGTCGAGCTTCCCAGACATCCAAGAGGTCCTGGGGGTCAGAAAACCTAACCTCAAACCAGTGGTTTGGAAGCTCAACTATTTGAAGATCACCATTGATCTCCTTCCAGTCAAAGGTGAGCTTAGATTCCAGCTTTTTGAAATCGATTGGAGCCCCAAATGCTCGACCATAAAGTATAGCATCAGTGTGGAATCTATACTTTGGTTGATACTGCTGTAGCTGATCGAAGAAGGAGGTGAGGTTGATTTTTTATTTTCCTTTATCAGGCTTTGGTGTCTTGTGTATGGGTTTTAATTTTGGGGTGTCACCCGAAGGCTTCCCATTGGTGTGGTTAGTTTTGGGTGTCGGTGAAGCCTCAGAAAGGCTCCCCTTCCCTTTGTGTGAGTTGCTGCTTGCCATTAAAGCAAAGCAAGAGTGTAGCAGATGAAGCCAGAGAGTACAGAGAAAAAAACAAGAGATTTTTGTGTGTGAGAAAGAGGAAGGGGAGAAGAGAAATTGGTGATGTACCTTTGACTGAAGTAAATTGTAGTTTTTATAGAAGTTTAGGTCGTAATCAGTTAAGAAATCAAGCCAAAGTTCAGCAAGCTTCCGGATTCTAGGCATGAAAAAAGAGATTAGAATATCATACTTGTTCTGGGTTTGGACGTTGAGCTTCATAGCTATAGTGGGGAGTAGAGTCGGCCATCGTCGGAGGGAGGAAGTGACAAGGTCAACTCCTCCAGTCAGGAGCACAGATGCGTCCAATCGACCGAGACAGCCCGCAATTGATGAAGAGGAGATGCCCCCTTTGCCAGAGATCATCATTACAGTAGAGAGACGCCATGGATTTTGGAGAAAGGAGCAGAGAAAGAGGAACCCTAGAATCGAAAAGTACCCCCTCACCTGCCATCGAATCCAAGTTTTTCGCCATGTCCAGTACCAGAATTGCTTGGGGATGATGGGACAAGTCCGATTTTTGCTCAGGAGGGCAATTAAGAAAGGATACTTTGTGAGATTTGCAGTAGGATGGGGAGCTTTTGCAGTTCGGTTGTTCTTTCCTTGGTTAAAGATGATGAAGCTGAGGGGATTTGGGGCCGCGTCGAGTCGCGCGTACCCCGCTTGGCTTTTGGGTTTTTTTCCGGGTTCCATTAGTTTTATCTTCTATCTAGTTTGGTTTAGGGTGTTTCTACCTAATTTTTCTATCTTTTATCTTATTGATTCAGAACTTTAGGATTATAAATAGGATGTTTAGGGTTAGTTTTCTCATCCATTGAAGAAGAACAATCACCTTTGAAGAGAAGAAAGTTTAGGTAAGCCATGTTTGAGTAATTTTCTAGTTTTCGCCTACACTTTTGAGACTTTGTTGATAGTTTGTGAGTTTCTAATTTTAGTTATTTTTCCTCTTTAATTCCTTCAACTTCTTTGTGTGATATTTCATATGTTATTGATGTTATATTGATTCGCGACCTTGATAATATTGATTTCTTGCTAGGATTTAATACTTTCCTATTTGTATTATTTCCGTAGTATCATGCATAAGATTGTGGATTCCGTGTTTGAAGCATGATTGTGTAGGGAGTTGACATATATCTTAAATATTGATTTACCATGTTTAATTGGTGTTATTTATATGCTCAAGTTATTGGGACTATTTGATATCTCTTTGTTAAATCTTGACTGTGTTAAGGTTGCATAGCAGTGTAAGGGATTAATTTGACTCGTAGGACTTTTAATCTATTTAAACCAATATGGGAGGAACTTGTAGGAAATGAAAATAACTTGAAAAGGATTTGATGACCGATAAAACCAACTAAAGTCGAGAACTTGTAGGTGGAAACACTTTTCTTCTATCCTTCATTTGCTTTTGTGAATATTATTTTCTTTTATTTTCATTCATAATTTTTTTTTCTTTTTATATTGATAAATACACAATATTTAGAAATACTTGATTCTCTAGGGTTCGACCCCTTACATGCATACTATACTAGCTCGTTTGTTTGAGATTTATTTTTGATGAGGTAAATCAACGACTTTTCCTCTGTCATGGGCATAATGCTCCTCTCTGTGATAACCACCCATGGCAGCCTCCAGTGCTGCCACCAGTACATGTGCTTCATGAACAAGGAGAGAGACCCTCAACAAGCAAGCATGAACCCTCCCATTGAGGGAGTCATACAGGGAGAAATCCCCCTCCCCCGATACTTGCATTAATACCATCGCGAGGGGACCATCATCGTCAGGATCCAATAACCAACAAAGAAAAAGTTATGAGATAGAGAGACGCCAGCCTCCTTATAAATCAAATGTCAAGCAAGCTTCCAAAGAGCATGCAATCTTAAATGTTTCCTCTACGGATGCTCGGAACCTAAGAATGCCCCACTCGGATCCTCTAGTGATCTATTTTCAGACCGTTACCAAGTTAGTCAAACGCATCCTGGTGGAAACTGGATCTTTTGTAGACGTTCTTTATTGGAATGCCTTTGAACAACTTGAGATCGTGGAAAGCACCCTTTGATCATACTCAGGTAAAATCATTTCTTTTCACGAGATGAAGTGGAGGTGACTGGAACCATCGAGCTCACCCTACACTAGGAGAGACCCCAACCATCGAACTTGGATGGTGGATTTCATGGCGGTCTGCTTACCCTCAATTTATAATGCTATCTTGGGTCGGGTCAGCTTGTTTTATTTTCAGATGGTTTGCTCTATTTATCATTTCGACATCAAATTCCTAACCATGGATTGTATTAATATGAATTAGGATATTTATCTTCCTGATTTTATTTGAATTGTTTTGAAATATAGTTAAGCTATTCTAGGGACCTAATTAATCTTGTTTTATATTGTTCAACAATTCTAGGAGAGTAATTATCCTATTGCTTTGTATATATTATCTTCTCCATTGAATAAGAAACACACACATTTCATTCTATCTGTAAGCCTCCTTCTACATTGTATCTGAGCGAAACACTCCTTGCTATCTCATCTACAATACCTTTTATTAATTAATCTTTCGCCATGGCAGCCGAGTTTGCATCATAGATTCCTAAATCATGTGAACCCACTCGGCCATTTACGGTTGTCATCCTTTCCAATATAATCAAATTAGAATCTAATTTTTTTTTACTTGGAATGTTCAAATCCAAGCCACACTTGAAGGGTACAATCTATTCAATTTTCTTAATGGTTCTCATACCGCCCCTGCGGAAACCATCACAACCAATAACACCACAAATCTTAATCCGACTTACCTCACATACAAACGCCAAGATCGCATACTTTATGGTGCAATTCTTGGCACCCTGTCTCCATCCATGTCCTATCTAGTGACAACAACAACATTTGCGAAGCAAGTCTGGGACATCCTATGCACTACTTATGGATACAGTTCCCGAGCCCATATCAAACTGATCAAGGAGCGTCTTCGTTCTTCCATTAAGGGCTCCCTGACATATGCAAAAAATCAAAGCCTTGGCTGACCTTCTTGCATCAATTATAGCGCTTGTTTCTAATGAAGACATCACGGATTATGTCCTCCACGGTCTAGACAAGCCCTACAACCTGATTGTTCATGCAATCAACGCCAGGGACACCACAATCTCTTTTGAAGAACTCCATGAAAAAACTCCTCAATAATGAGCTATATCTAAAAGATGAGGCCAAGGTGAATGTCGATCTTATTGCTTCTTTTAATGCCGAGACAAAGCCATCCAAGAGGAAAGGTAAAAATTCCTCATCTCAACCAACATGGTAGTCCTCCTTCTCGCCTCAACCTAACCCACCCTGCCAACCCTTGCCTCCACAAAACCAAACCTACACACCTCCACAGAACCGCTCATATACACCTCTATAGAACTTCTCCTACATACTTCCGACTCCAAACAACAGTAAACCCTTTCGAGGGCATTGTGAATGGTGTAAGGACATAGGCCATATCCTTACCCAATGTCCTGTATTCCGAACCCTACACCCAGTGGTTGGCTTACCTCCCTCCGCCCGTTTTCCTGCAGCTCCTCCATAAACCAATGTCATGGATACTTCCTTGAACCAAAATTGGTTGGTCGACAGTGGTGCTTCACACCATGACACGAATGATCTCAACAATTTGGCTATACACTATCTCTACAATGATCCGAATGAAATGTTTGTGGGCAAAAATCTACCAATTGTACTGAATAATGTTTTACATGCTAGAGAATAATATTTGGGGTAGTTTTCACTAGCACCCCAAACATTAATCCATGTTATGTGAACCATAATACATACGATGTATAGGAATAATGCTTCATACACCGAATAATATTTCATCTTTCATCATATTTAGATGATATTGCCATTCCAAAATTTAATAAGTCCTGCCTAACAAAGCACCTAATTTAAGCGCGATGAATTTGTGAACCTTTCACATTTGAACGAATAATGTTCAATAAGGTGTTCAAAAACATCAATTACCCTTCCGACAATACACATATTACGGTGAATAATATATCAAAATTCAACAAATAATGAATCGCGTATCAATGAATAATTCACAATCGATGAAATTCTTTCCTATAGGGCTTAAGAACTCCAATTTGGGGTTAGAAGATAACCGTTAATATTCCACCTCCGATCTCCTCCACCTCATTGGTTCACCGTTTGCCTACGCCATCTTTGCCTCCGCGCACCTCCTGCTACACCTTTTCCATCCGAATTCACATAAGAAACCGCGTCGCTTTAACTTCGCCCTTCGCCTCACCATCGGACTCCTCCGCCGCCACCGGATGCCTTTAACAACCATTAGAAGCATGACTTCAATAATAAACCCAAAACATTAACAACACCTAAAATTAAATTAAGAAAAAAAACCACAAATCGAAAGCTTTCATAAATTCTTAATGTATTCAAGTCTTTAAAAATACATTCTAGGACGTGAAGCCTAAATAATTCAAACAAAAAAACATACTTAGCAATCATACAGAATATTAAACCACTTCCCCATAAATGCAAATAATCATAAGAATATTCAACTAAAAAGATTGCCAATAAATTTACCAATTTGTCCATCCATTTCAGATAGAAAACTTACCAATTTTATTAAATAATTATTCATATTTTAACAAATATTATCCACAAAATCATCAATTCCAATGAATAATTTGTGATATGCTAATCTTTATCACTATAGCCTATGCGGGATTTGAACCCACATTTTTGTGCTTAAGCACATCGCTTTACCATTGAAGCTAATAGACTTTAAAAAGTACCATTTTGGAACCAGTTTAAGCTAACTTCCAATTTAAACTTACCCTACCTATCATCAAACAGGCTTATTCAACTAAATAATTTATTTCAACATTGTTATTTAATTGAATAATTCGCTGATTCCATTGAATAAATCTTTTATACAGTAAATTGTGAAACAAATTCAAATATGACAAACCCCTAATTCATAGCTTAAATCGTAAATTGAAACCTAAATCAATATCTCAACAACTTCAAGAAATAATTGTACAACACAAATTCAAATGTTACAAGCAAAAAGATTTCGCAAATTCACACCCAAGCCCTAAACATGTATCAAGAGATAGTTAATTTTGGATGCCCAGTGCCAAGTAACTTCACAATGAAAAATTAGACATGTGAAATTGGAACTTTGTGAAATTGTTGACGCCCAATTCAAAGTAACTTCACATGTTTAATTAGTCAGCAACCTTTGGACGTTGTGACTAACTTTTGAATGCCCAATTCAAAGTAACGAACAATAATTAATTGTTGATTGTGAAATTGGGGCTTTGCGGCTTTTACAATTTCATCCAAAATAAGTGTCGAATACAACACCGGAACTTTTGGGATGCCCAATTGAAAGTAACTTCAAAATCAACAATTAAACATGTATTAAGAGATACTAACCTCCGAGCCCTAATTAGTGCGAGTCTGTGAGAAGACAAATTTGCTAACTGATTGATCTAGTCCGTCTTTTGCGAACAAACATAGGGCAAAGAGGGAGAAAGGACTGAGATTCTTCTACGAACAAACATCGGAACCTTTTTTTTCGCCTTTACCAGAATAGCCTCCGCCTTTCTTCCGTTTCTTTCTCGATTCTTTTGGGATTCCCAAATCTGAAATTGAAAGATTGCATCGATGGAGTTTTGAAGGGGTTGGGGAACATGCGTTTAGACGCTGGAGTGAGCTTCTTTTACCAATTTTATTTAATTTCTTGATTGACGTGGAATAATCTCAGCCTTTTATTTTCTTTACATTAACGATCCAGATTTGGGCACAAGATACACCGTAAGGGCTGAGTACACATGATCCATACTCTCTCTCTCTCTGTATATATATATATATATATATATATATATATATATATATATATATATATATATATATATATATATATATATATATATATATATATATATATATATATATATATATATATATATATATATATATATAGTTTCAGTGTTGGCGGTACCATCGGTACCGAATATATATATAGTTTCAACATTGGCGGTACCATCGGTACCGACGGTACCATATATTAAATCATGTAAATGATAATTGAATTTTGTTATGTTGGTAACCACTGTACCGACGTTCGGTAACCGACACTTTCGGTACCAACCACATATATTTATCCATATCTACCCTATGTTATGTCTTTATTTTGATGTCAATTTGAGCATTTAGCCTATTTCTTTAAAGCTTCACAAAATCATCTTTCTTAGCCTATGACAAGCCTTACCCATCTGGGAATTAGGATTTAGAGTTGTTTATGGATGATTATTTTGAGTTGAGGGAAAAAAGCTAAAGTTTGTACTTATTATTGAGAGCTTTGAAAAAGATGTAATGTAATGTGATTATTTTTGCTCATAATGTGCTTCATGGATATAGCTCAAGAAAAAGAAAAAAAAAGGAAAAAATATCCGAAAAAAAGGGAACAAAAAAAAAGAAAAAGTAAAAAAGAGAATAAAGGGCCTTGTTTATCATTCTTGCATACGAGAGTTGGATATATATTTGTTTAAGTTCTTATTTTGAGAGTTTATTTTGAGAATTATTATGTTTTGGGAGTTGGTGTTCTTATGTGAGCTTGATGTATGTTTTAGTTGTTTTGAGTTATGCTGGAGGTTTTAGGAATCTCAGTTCCCAGAATTGAAAGCATCACATAGCCAAAATAATTCCTTGCCTTTATTTTCTTACCAAGCCCCATTACAACTCCGGCGAATGGAGTCTTCTTTGAAGATTTCTATTGAGCGAAAGTCCTCTTGATGTTGCTTATATTGCTTTGATGTATCCGGTGGAGATTTTGTTATATAAGTGTCAATATTTAAGATTGATGTTTGCATATAGAATTGAGATGAGAGTTGTTATTAAAGCCTAAACACATGAGAGCGAGAGAAACACATATTCTTCCTTGTGAGGTTGGATTGATAAGTGACAATACTACAATTCTGTTATTAAACATCGGCTCATTAACATCAGTCAGAAAAACCTGCCATGTTAAACAGTTTTTTTAACACCGGTTTATTAATTTGAGATGTTAAAACTAAAATAGACATCACCCTATATTTTACACCGATGTTAAATATTTATTTTGAAATTTTTTTTAAAAGGCGCGGAATCGAGTTATGAATTAATTTAAACACCCGCCTATGAGAATGGATTATTTTCCAAAGCCACTTCCTCTCTCCCAACCTGTTTCCAAATCTAGATCTGGTGTCTCTCGCTCATAATGCCGTCTTTTCATCTCCATCATCCTTAATTTCTCGCCTCTTCACCCGTTCTCTCTTCCACCCTCTCTCGCCGGCGACCATCCTCCATCGAATAGGCTATTTACGACTTCGTTTGGAATTCCTTCTGTCTTCAATGATTCCTTTTTGATTCTCAGATCTGAGATCGAGAGATGGCGAGAGATGGCAAGAGGCTCGAACCTGGCGATTCCGTGAAGCCCTCGCCTTCGGCCTCGCAGTGAGGACTGCTTGATCTCATCGCCAAGGTTCATTCCTCTCTTTTGTTTCCGGTTATGTTCACCTATGTCTATGTAAACTCCTCTTTTTTAAATTTTCCATTGTTATCTGGAATAGGTCTAAGATGTGGGTAAGGCCTTGCAGCAGAGAAAGGTGAGCCAGTAAGAGGAGTTTTGGTGTTGGATTCCGTCACTTCTCTCTGTGGCTCCAACACTTGGTCGAAATAGAAGAAGATGAAACTGCAGCTGCCGAGGTCGCTCTTCAATTTTTCGTCCTCCCTTCTCGGTGGATTCACTGATTTTTTTGCCATTCCAAGCTTTTGTTGTGTTTCTGTATGACCTCTATTTGATTTTTGTTTCTCTATTTGCAGGTTTTGGCAAGATTTTTTTTTTAAAATTTTCATAAGAAGTTGCTATCATAGGAAGTTGTTTCTCTATTTGCAAAGTAGGGGAAGGGGAAGTTGCTGTCATGGGAAGGGGCTTGCAGCAGAGAAAGTTGTTGTCATGGGAAGGGGAAGCAAGACAGGGGATCTATAAAATGGGATAATTGGGTGAAATAGGAGGTGTGATTGTCCTGTTCAATCTAATCTGAAAATATTTTTGCCGGTACAAAAGTTTCCCGTTTCCTTTAGAATCATTTGCTCCTTTGTTACTCTTATACTCATTGAATTTTATGATTTCATTTTTAATGCTTATAGATGGGGTTTAGTGTGCCTTTACATCCTTAAGAATGCATGATATTTGATTTACAAGAATGGGAAGAGGCTCATAAGCACACTGTTATATAGTAATTGCATGTTCTGACAGGAGTATTGTTGATGATGATGATGGATATTCATGCAATTTACTATTTATTGATTTATTTAACTTGTTGAATGTGGTGTTGCATTTTCTCTAGTAATTGCCACTTATTATCGGTTTGCTTTGCAGAACAATCTGGATGAATTTTTTATGCTCATGCACTTTCTTGATGCTGGGAAGGTTAGTATTTTGAAAGACTTTACAAAGGGACAGAGGAAACGATGATCAAAACTCAAAAATTGTGTAAATGAACTTGAGATATCTTCCTTATTATCAAATTGTGTTTTACCACCTGCAGTTTGGAAGTTTAGAAGTATTTCAGGTAGAGTTCAAGGATATCAACCACGAGGAGAAGATCTCTAGGCTTCATACAATGTTGGCTCCACATCTATTGAGAAGTATGTAACTGAATCTGTTGCTACGTTTTTCTATTATTCAGATTATTTGTCTATTTTAATGTTTGATATATTTTTCTCAATCATTTTTCTTCCATAGTGCTTCATAAATGCATATAAATTCGATTGACCATGGGGAAAAGTTTTCCCAAGTAGGTAGGTCTTAAATGGATTGAATAGGCCTGCTTTGGATTGAAGGGCCAGGTAAGGAAACAAGGACATATTATATATGGTTAGATTATGTTTCTGAGAAACCTGTTTAAGAAACAAGGATATTTGGATTCCTGTTCAATTTGTTAATTGTCAAATGACCATCCATGCTTGACTTTACTTTTTTTTTTAAATGATGGATACCGCTTAGTCGGTTTAGAATGTTTCTTAATATTGTGAAAAGGTGGATCCATGTACTTGAGACACTTCACATTGAGAGTTTGATGAGGAGCGTTTGTGCTTGCTAGAAACAAATGGAGTGGGGTGATGACTTTGAGTGTTTAAATGCAGGAATGGGTTTACAAAATATGTTTACTGCATTCCCAAATTATGGCTCCAAAGGCAGAGTAATACGGAGTATAAGCTTGGTTAAGACTCCCCTCTATTATGGCTCCAAAGGCAGCTATATGATAGTGGATATTCTTTATTTATTCTTTTATTGTTCAATAAGTTGTTTATAACGAATTTTGAAAAATGGATGGTTTCTTCTGTCGTTGTCGTTTGGGTTCCACATTAAGTCATTGAGTGGGTTAAAAATGTAATCAATGTTGGGGAGTGCTTATCACATTGAAGGAGTGGGCATGGAAAGAGAATATTATATCATGTAACAAACGGAAGTAAGAGTAGTCTGAGCAATTCTGGTGGCTGACCGCATCTATATATTGGTGAGTGCTTTTCTATGGTCTTATATTTTGTACCTTACGACCAGTACATATGTACATATATGTATGTACATATGTACATATGTACATATATATATATATATATATATATATATATATATATATATATATATATATATATATATATATATATATATATATATATATATATATATGTACATATGTACATATGTACATATATATATATGTACATATATATCAAGTAAGAACATTCTATCTAATTTAAAGCCTATTAGCTCAAATGGTAGAGCATTGCGTTCAAACACAAAGATGCGGGTTCAAATCTCGCATAGGCTACGATAATGAAAAAACCGCAAATATGTCATTTCACATCGGGTAATAGCTGATGTCTTTCAAAAAAAAATCGATATCTATGTGGGGGATGTAAAAAGTCAAAACGTTTTAACATTGGGTAATAGCCGATGTCTTTGGATGTTATAACATCGGTTATATTTTATAATCGATGTTATAAGATAACTAAGACATCGGATTTAAAAATATAAACGTTGTTATAACATATAACGACATCGGGTTATGGCCAATATGAAAAACTTTTGACTTTTAACATCCCCACATAGACATCAATTTTTTTTGAAAGACATTGGCTATTACCCGATGTTAAATAACAAATTTCTAGTAGTGTGATGACTCCACCTTCATGAAGATTTTATATATATACATAATGTATTTTTGTAGGGATGATGGAAGACAAAAAAGGTATTTTATTTCATTCAAATATCAATTGAAAAGGTTTATACAGTTAGTAAAATATTATTTTATTAAGATGGTGAAAGATATTGCTTTATTAAGATATTGTTTTAGTTATCATTTGTTTTTGGTATTGAATATTCACTACTAGAAAAATGCAATTAGACATATGTTGTAAACATATGTCTTTCAAAAAAAATTCGATCTTATTGTGCGTGTAGTAAAAGATCAACTTTTTCACATCAGTTTCAAGCCGATGTCTTTTCTTTGTTAAAACATCTATTTTATTTCGAATATAGATATAAATCAACCCCTCAATTTTATTTTTGACATGTTCACTTGTTGTTAAAGCCTCATTATTTTCCATCTATAAGCTTATGAAGATGTCCACACCAAGCCTAAATTTTACATTTACATCACGATTTTTAAAATAATCAATGTATTAAAACAAAATATACATCTTTTTTAATATATTGATTCTGTGTATATTAATTTCATATATGTAATTTGTGATTTTTTATTATTTTAAAATAATCTATCGTATGAAATATGTTCATAACTGATGTATTAATATGATATAGACATCATTTTATATTTTTATAAGGATGTTGTTCTTAGTAATATATATCAATTTATATTAATATTGTGATGTAAAAATATATGTTACACATTGATTTAGATTATTTAGACGATGTCTATAATGATTCTAACATCCGTTTTATAAAATGGTTCGATTTCATATCTATTCAAGCACAACACTTTTCATTTGTAATCCAATGTTTTACGAATGACGACGTAGTTTAATGAACATATAATAAACTTAAGATTGCTTAGAGAGAAAAGAAAGAACTCGACAAACAAGCGAGACCTCCAACTCGGACAAAGAGAAATTGAAATTGAAGCAGCAACAAATAATAGAGTTAGCAGATGCAGATTGTGACAGATCTCAGGTCATGGACCGATATCGAAGAAGGAGGATCTGACTTTTGAGGCATGGGGAGACAAAAGCAAATAATCTTCTCTCTCACTGAAAGCGTCACAAACATAGCATAAAAAACTGATCAAAGCATAGCACCAAAAACACGCATCAAACCATGACTTAAAAGAAAATGCAGGAGAAAAAAAAGGCGTCAAACCATAGCAGCAAGGACTAAGAATTTGGCCCTTTGAAGTGAAATATACACTTCAAGCTTGTAAGTAAGCAATTTTAAAGATTAAAATCACCTTCAATTGCTTATCCATCTCAATGGATGCTTCCATGGCAGTCCATGCAGACCAATAAGATGCACATAAGATGATATGCATGGGGTAATACAGCCGCACAGAAACTAAAGAAAGTATAGCCATGTAAACAGCAATGCAAGAAGAAAAATATATATGGTAGTGTTCAGTGAAAGTTGATAAACTAAGAACTTTTTTTTCATAATAGAGAATTATTTTAAACTAGATTACTATTGTTCAGTTCATAATGGAAAAAAACAAGTAACTAGGAATAAGGAAAATTTTCATTCTGAAAACATAGATCATAGTTTCAAAATTGAAAGTAAAATATAAGCGAATAAGGTAGGCTAACCAAACTGGAAAGTTTGGGTTATGCTTTGGCACTTCTTAAGTTCTTAACCTGGAACCATAAGTGACCCATGGACCCATGGTTGACGCAAATCTGACCCAGTAGACATATTCAAATGTAAATGAGTACTACTTAATCTGAGGTCAAGATATCTTTGTTGTAGGTTCTATACTGGTAAGATCCTCTGATAAATGTAGTAGCTCTGGTAACTTTTAACTGATCACCTAAAACCAGTGGTGATAAATGAAACTAATAAGCACACATGATTCAAACAAAAAATAATGGCACACAATTAAATAATGTAAGAGAATCATTAGAAGAGGCATAAAAGACAAGTACAACATATCATCTCTGATCATTATACAAAGTTCAAAAGAGGAAGATATTCATTAAGCTTAAGTAAGATATTCAGCCGAAAACCAATAGCAGAACCTAAGAAGTTAAATCTTAAGAAGATAAGACACACTCGGAGCATTAAGTTATCCATACAATGCCCAATGTTAGTAAACAAAAGAAAATATAAAAGCAACTTCATGAGCATGGTTCAAATGTTAACACATAGCCAGTTGTATGTATAACAACAACTAGTCACTACAGGCACATCATCATGCAGAAGCAACAACATGTGAGACATATATACACTTATTATTCATCAAACCCCTCCCACATTCATTCATCCATCTAAAAGGGACAAGCACAAGTACACACGAATAATATTAATATGAAGAAATCAAAGTGGAAAGTCGCTTACCCCTAGTAGAGTTGTAGTGCCATTAGGTCGAGCAGAACTGTGATCCACAAAAAGGGTCCTAATATCAGGATTATGCCTTGGATTCTTGCAAAGCTGATGCTGCCAATTCAAGTTGTAAACAAGAATACAGAAATAATTTAAATAAATAAGCCCACCTTTTCATTATCTACATTGGGTCATCTAGATATACTAGTAAAATTTATGTAAAAGAAATAACACTAAATCAGTGCACCAATTTTTATAAGCAGTAAATCCATATTCTATAAAGGTTAATAACCAACCCGTTCCAAACGGGTTGACAACAGTATATTTACTAGTACCAACCAACAACATTTGCAGCAATAAAAATGATAACATAAGATAAACATTTAATAATTATGGATTACAAGATATTATAAGTTGTCTAGTAAGGGAACATTAAGAGAACTGTTGAATACCTAATATTGGACAGAGTTAGAAGCAGTGTTATCTCCTTCAAGAGGTCTTCATTGAATGTGGAGAACACCATCAAGTTGTTCCCAAGAATATCTACCACTTTAGTAGAGATCTCTGATCTACAATAGAACAAACATCAAAACTAGCCATTTCAAGATCAAAACCAAAAAAAAATCCATTAAACAAAATAATAGCAACAATAACTATAGAGTGAAAAACGGAAATACTATTGAATCATCCTGAAATGAGAAACTCCACCAATTAAACTTCGTCTTACTTGTCCCACACTTCCAAATACTTCTACTTCCTAATCAAAGGCGTTTAGGGATGTCCTTTTTGAGAATCTGGAGGCGTTTTCTTCTGAGATTTGGGGCATCATCACGGATTTTTGGAGATTTAAGGGATTGTGGTTTTGGTTTTGTTTGGATTTTGAGGATGAAGAAGAGACATGAGATACCGGCATCGATGCTAAGGTGGGGGAGTGGGTTGGGATGGAGGATGTTGGCGGAGAAGAAGAAGAAAACCCAGGTGGTGAAGGGCAACCGAGATGGAAGGTGCTGGTGAGGGTCGGCCAGGATCTGGGGGACGCAGCTGCCGGTGCGAGCAAGGGCGGCGGCAGGGAGGCAACCGCGTATGACTACAAGAAGGGCTAGAGTGTGAAGGTAGAGGAAAGATGGATGACAGATAGGTTTTTTTAGAGAGAAAGAGCATCTCTCAGATCTACAGAGAGAAGAGGAGAAGATGAGGAGGAAAGTCAGGAGAAAGAGGAGAGGTGGCGGTAGTGGTGGTAGCGGCGGCGAGGGCAGTAATGGTGGCAGTGGCGGTAGTGGTGGTGGTGGTGACATTGAGGCAGGGTGAGACAGAGAGATTTGGCTATTTGGGAGAAAAGACCGAGAGGTTTGGTCAATCTGTTCAGACAAGCCCTAACACCCTGTTTGGAAGATGGGATTTGGTGAGATTTTTAGGAAGGGAAATGAGGGGAAAATAAAATTGGTGTTTGGGTGGACAATCCGGAGGAATGGAAGGGATTACAAAGGTAGGTAACTGCTCAATTTGGTGGGATTTCACACCCCATCAAAACGGTGGAATTTGATGGGAAAAGTGAAATTCCTCCCCTTCCCTCCCCTTCCTTTCTCTTTTCCAATTTCCCACCCCTTCCTTCCCCTAAAAAACCCAGGTGCCAAACACAGTGTAAAAGAGCTCAAATTTTCACTATGGGCGGGTGTTTAAAAATAATTCTAAGTATGGGCGAGCATTCAAACTTCAAACACTTAGAAAATTTCATCGGGCGCGCGTTTTAATTTTTTTTAATTAACAATTTAACATCTGTCAAAAAATTCAACTGTTGTTTTAAGTTTTTTTAACATCACAAATTTATTATACGATGTAGTAGCTTAATTTAACATCGGTTTCTTTTTTTACAGACATAAATCATATGATGTCTAATTGCAGTATTCTAGTAGTGATTCTTTATTAGATATTGCTTGGATATATATGGATTTGTTTTAGATTTTTTGGATTTATCTAATTCTATTTTAATCCATTTATCTAGATATTGTTTTGGAGATATCTATTTGGTTAACAATTTAGCTCTTGCAACCTATAAAAAGATACAAGTGGAGAAGAAACACACATCTCAAGCACTGATCTAAAAGCACATCGATTCTCCACTGCATCAATCTTCCTGCTGTTCATTTATTTTCTCTCTCCCTCGATGTAATTGCTTTACTTTAAGTTGAGAGAGGAAAATATAAGAGCTTCATAGTGATGTGCGCTCAATTTGCCACGTTTTTTGCTTACATCTATTTCGATTTTTGTCCATATTTTATGTTTTTAGGTTGGGAAACCATAGGATTTGTGTAGTTTATGTTTATTTGAGAATTATGGAGGTCTACACAAGTTCTTGTTTAATTTCGCAGAAATCGAGACATTTTTAAAGCAATTCGGAGAAGAAGAGAAAAGCTGGAAAATCACTCAATATCGACTGGAGTACCAGAAATCGACTGGAGTACCAGAAATCGTCCAAAAGCACCAGAAATCGAATGAAGTGTCACCAGAAATCGACCAAGAGCACCAGAAATCGACTAAAGTCTCACCAGGAATCGACCAAGGCAGTCGATATAGAGTGCCACCACTCGATATCGAGTGAACACCCACTCGAAATTCACCCCAGGAGCCAACATCGAGGGAAGATCATGAAGAGACAAGTCGATATCGACCCATATTGGTCGATATCGGGTGACATGCAGAAATCGACTCGACGCAGATTTTGTGTCATAATCCGAATGGAAGTTGCTTGCACATGAAGTAGAAGATTTTTTTTATCAATTTTATCTACTTTCTATCCTAATGGGTTGAACAATTAATTTCCCTAAGGATTTATCTATTTTACCAATTTAGATTTATTTCCTTTTATCTAGAATTATATCTTTAGATAGATTTAGATAGATGATAGATAGATTGCTCTCTTAGAATAGCTAGGATTGAGCCTTATAAATAAAGCCCTAGGGGCTGGTTTTTCGATGATTCAAGCCAAGTCGTCTTCGGACGCAAAGAAGAAGGGGGGAGGGAGAGAGAGAGGGGCCGAGTGGAGAGAGGAGGAGGAAAGAGACGATTGAATGGTTGTACGTTTAAGTTTTAGTTTTAATTTAAAGTTATTTGCTTTTGTTATGTCTTGTTTCTAAATTCCCTCTTCTAGGGTTGGGGTGAGCCCAACATAGATATGTGTGTTTGATTTATGAATTTACGAATTTGTATGTCTTTATCATCATCTACCTATGTGCTTAATCCTTTGCGAGAGTTGAGGAAATTCCTTATTTATTGAAGCGAAAGCGATCTTATTATGCATTTGGATAGTAACACTTAGGGTTTATGCAAAAGCCTCTATATTCCTATTTGTTAATAACAAAAGTTATTTGATATAAAGCATGCATCTTTATGTGATTTATAATCTACACATATGTTTATTGTTGCGGTGATCCCTAACCTTGGAAGTTTGCACTTTTATTTTATTCCTTTTTATTTTCGTTATTTCATCTTTCTGCCAAGGAGACCACTCGATATCGACTCAACCAGTCAATATCGAGCCAATCCTACCTGACACAGACCACCATTCTCCTCTCCATCCACTCGAGGACCTAGTCTTAGTCGATATCGACTGCGACTACTCGACATCGACCCCTCTGTTCAGTGTCGACAGCCACCTTCTCCCTCTACTCTGCGAACCCCGAAACCAACTAAACTAGAACCGCTGACTTCTCTCATGAGGACGAACTTGACTCCCCTATACTATAGTGGGGGTCTTGACTATAAATTTATTTGGTCGAGAAACCCTCTCGTCACATAGTACAAGTCATTAGAATTATACTAAGAGTATTCCAATACTCAAACGTATACACACATAGGTGTGAATAGGGCTTTTATTTCTGTATTTTGGGTTGACTAGATAGAAGCGGGTGAGGCTTCGAGTTGTTAGAAGAAGGGAAGTTCTTCTAGGTTTTATCTAGGACTCATAAGGTAAAGAGAAATAAAAGTGTGTTCAATCCTACAGGTTGGATCCAACCCTAGGCGGAGAAGTAGGCTGGTTTAGAGTCGAACTTTGTAAACATATTGTGTGTACATTGTGTTTTTAATTTCTGAATTTTACATTAACGTTTTATTTTCATATAGATGAATAAGTTTCTGGAATCATTTCTAGACCTGAGTTTTTTTTCAAGACCTTGAAATCCATTCCAAGGCCTTGAAGTTTCTTCTGCAGAAAGTTTGCGAAAAGCTTACATACTCTATTCATCCCCCCCCCCCTCTAGAGTATTCGTTATATTATTTCATACTGTGTTCTTCAATTGGTATCAGAGCTTAACTCAAGTGTATTTCATTTAACCATTTGCGAGATCTATCATGAGCACTGTAGGTGATGGAGGATTCACACAAGAAAGATCAGCCAATCGTCCACCCCTCTTCTGTCGTGAAAATTTTATTCATTGGAGATCACTAATGCAAATGTTCATTATTGAACAAGATATGGAGCTCTGGGACATCGTTAAAAGAGGACCTAGAGAACCAACAATGGTCAATTCAGTAAGACCTACCGTGGCTAAGGATGAGAGCGAATATAATCAAACCGACTTGGAGAATGTGGCCAAGAATTACAAGGCTATAAATTTACTTTACTGTGGTTTAAATGTTGATGAGTTTAACCATGTGTCATCTTGCAAGAGTGCTAAAGAGATTTGGGATAAGCTTGTAGTAACTTACGAAGGAACAAACAAGTGAAAGAGATCAAAACCAGTATCTTTTCAAGGCAATACGAGCTGTTCAAGATGATTCCCAATGAGATAGTAAAGGAGATGTTCATAAGATTCCCTCAAATTGTGAACAACCTGGATTCTATCGGCAAGATCTTTACAAATGAAGAGAGAGTCAAAAAGGTCCTAAGGAGCTTGTCTATAGTGACTGCCATTGAGGAAGCTCAAGACCTTAAAACCCTGCCACTGTATGATCTACTTGGAAAGCTAATTACACACGAGATGGTCCTCAATGAAAAAGATGGTGAACTATCCTCTAGTATTAAGAATCTGGCTCTCAAAATGAAAAAGGAGGATACTCCATCAGAGGATGAAGAGAGTGAGGATGACGAAGAAGATCCTTTTGATTTGATCACAGAAGGACTCGCTCAAATCCTAAAGATGAAAACGCAGTTCTCAAACCGAGAATACTCTGGATCGTCAAAATAAAAAGGTAAGTCTTCGAACCCTAGTAAGAAATAAAAAAAATACTAATTTGCTTCGAATGTGGTGAAATAGATCATCGGGTGAAGGAGTGCCCATGAAAGAGGAAGAACAAACATCAGAAGAATGACAGAAAGAAAAGTGTTTCAAATTCCTCCCGTGAATCAGACTCTGAAAATGGTCAAGTAAACCTCTGCTTGATGGTTGATCAAGAAGAAAACCCTAGACGACACCTTGAGGTAATAGTAAAGAATCTTATCTCTAGTCTTACTGCTGTTCATTCTGAGATTTTGCAAAATATGATTATTAGTGAAGAGAAATTTATTTTGGAGACTAACTCTTTGAAAGAGAAGCTTATAGAATAGGAGAAGGTGTGATTAGGCGTTGGAAATAAAACATCTCAAAGCTTCGTATTCGACCCTTGACATTAAAGTCAACGCCTTGGAATATCTCAAGCATAATCTTCTTCTCCAAGTCACTAAACCGGTGAATTCGAGAAAGAAAAGATTAAGCTGACTGAGAAGTGTAGAGTCCAGCAGATGACACTCATCCGCTTCACCCATTCTAAAGCCAATCTCGATAAGATGTTAGGTGAACACCAATCTTCACTTAACAAGAGTGGTCTTGGTTATAACAAGAATTTTCCAAAGAAATCTACGACCAATTTTGTTAAAGCTAAAAGAAATTGGGGCACACCTACTTGCTTTTTTTGTTGTAAGAAGTGACATGTCAAGGAAACATGCCCCTATAGAAGAAAGGATCCATGTATAATTCAGAATACATTTCCTTTATGCTTAAGAGAACAGATAAAACAAATTTGAGTTTCTAAAGGGACTAGACTACCAAACATGGTCTTTCCCAATTATGAATCTAAGTTTGTAACTTGGTCTAGCCGGAAAGGTTGAAATTTGGTAGTTTTGCAGGATGTCACCAAAATAAAAAACACATAAATAGACTGGAACAATCGCTCTTAGTCATAAAGGAATTTTTTTTTTTTGTTTATATGTATAGATGATATTTGTTATGTGCCGCTAATGATTCTCTTTATTTAGTATTTCTCTTTGGAGCTTGGTATGTTGAACAAGGAATCATTATCGTAGGGGGAGTAATGGCTGCTTATTTTCAGTTTTCATAATATTGTCTACTGACCTCTCAATGCCTTGAGATCAGTTTCAAGGTCTTGACTATAACAGATTATTTGGTTGTTATCTTTTTAGATAATTGATCAGATAATCACATTTTTTAAACTTACTTTTCTAAAATGATTTTTGTAACTATCTTTAATAGATTCTTTTGGATTTTCCCGGTTATAAACTTAATTATTTTAAAATTTGAAATTCAAAAGTTGTTGAGATACATTGTTTCAAATTCAAATCCTTTTAGATTCACAGTCATTTCAAATCTCTTATCTCTTAAATGCATATCTTTCAGATTTGTTTTGTAATGGCTCTCGATCCATATATTTTTCTCCTTTATTGATAGACAAAAAGGGGGAGAACTTAGGTGTTTTATGTGGTTTGGTATTTGCCATAGTATGATATATATATATATATATATATATATATATATATATATATAATTGCACTTATTGATGTTTGTTTTGTCTTCTTTCAAGGGGGAAACAGATGACTCCACCTTGATGAAGATTTTACATATACATAATGTATTCTTGCAGGGATGATGGAAGACATGAAAGGTATTTTATTTCATACAAATATCAATTGAAAAGGTTTGTAGGGTTAGTAAAATATTGTTTTATTAAGATGGTGAAAGATATTGCTTTATTAAGATATTATTTTAGTTATTATTTGTTTTCAGTATTAAATATTCTTTATTAGATATTGCTTGGATATATATGAATTTATTTTGGAATTTTTTATATATCTAATTCAATTTTAATCCATTTATCTAGATATTGTTTTGGAGATATCTATTTGGTTAAGATATGCAGGGCTGAATTTGTTGAAGACCATGAGCTGATTTTATGGAAGGAGAATTCAAATTCAAATGGTTGTTTAAGAATTGAAGATTTGGTGGAACAAAAAAAATTAGATTTTGGTGGAATCTAGTCAAACTTCAAATGACAACAATTTAGCTTCTGCAACCTATAAAAAGGAAGATACAAGTGGAGAAGAAACACATATCTCAAGCATTGATCTAAAAGCACATCGATTCTCCACTGCATCAATCTTCCTGCTGTTCATTTATTTTCTTTCTCTCCCTCGTTGTAATTGCTTTACTTTAAGTTGAGAGAGGAAAACACAAGAGATTCATAGTACAAGTCATTAGAATTATACTAAGAGTATTCCAATACTCAAACGTAAACACACATAGGTATGAATAAGGCTTTTATTTCTCTATAATTTGGGTTAACTAGATAGAAGCGGGTGAGGCTTTGAGTGGCTAGAGGACGGGAAGTTCTTCTAGGTGTTATCTAGGATCCATAAGGAAAAGAGAAATAAAAGTGTGTAAAATCCTATGGGTTGGATAACCCTAGGCGAAGACCTAGGTTGGTTTAGAGCCGAACTTCATAAAGATATTGTTTGTCCACTGTGTTTTTAATTTCCGCATTTTACATTAACGTTTTATTTTCGTACAACTGAACAAGTTTTTGGAATCAATTCAAGACCTTGAGTTCTGTTTCAAGACCTTGAAATCCATTCCAAGGCCTTGAAGTTTCTTTTATTATATCTCCTACTATGTTCTTCAATAAGTATGCGGGCTACTTGATCATTCATATACATGTGATAATATTGGTTTGTCTTATTCATGTTTGTGCTTGCTTTGATGTTGCTTTTGGTATGGTTATGTTATGAAGGAATCTCATATGGGATGCATTGGTTTATATTTATTCTTCATTTGCTTGGGGACAAGCAAGAACTTAACTGTGAGGGAGTTTGATAATGCATATTTTAAATAGGCATTATTGATAGTTTTAGATGCATTCAGGATATGTTTGTTGCATATTTTATAGTTAATTTTCATTATTATCCATTTGGCTAGTCGAGTTCGGAATCTACGCTATTTTCTGTTTATTCTGCAGTTTTATAATACGAGCTTGATGAGAAGCTTAAGATTCTTAGAAGACGCTAGTTTTGAGCTTAAAAAAGGCAAGGAAGGATCATAAAGGGAGCTAAGGAGAAGACAATCAAAGATAACAAGAGAAATTGGGAAACCAGAGTAGTGACACTCGCCGCTATTTACCCGAAGCCCGTCAATTTGGCAGATTCAACAATTTCGCTTATTTCTGGATTTATTTCTATTAACTTATTATTATTTTACTTTCAAGGGTTAATAAGGTCGACTTCTATCATATATATACTGACTATTATTAGGTTTTAGAAAAAAGAGAATAGAAGAAAACTCAATTTAGATTTATTGTTTATCAGATTTTGAGTTGCTAAACTCATAGTTTCGCATGTGATTAAAAGACATGGTCGGTTGAATTGTGAGATTTTTATTACAATTATTATTCATTAGTTATTTTATTATCATTGTGCTCATAATTCTTGTTTGCATATATATTCTCTCTTGATTGATCACCTTGACATGATTTGCATTCATTCTAGTGATTAATGATTTCCTGAGAATAGTTAATCCTTGGTAGCAAGCAATAGGTAATTTATCCCGTGAAAGCTCCAATTGGCTATGCAGGGTAATGAGAATTGGTTAAATATCGGTTCTTTTGAGATTAGGGTTAAAGGAAGTGATACATTTGACAATCTAATTGCCTAGGACGGTTGGTACTACCAAACTGCCAAGTATTTCTTTATTTGCTTTATTCATCTCAATTATTCTTGTTTACTCTGAATCAACATTGGATACGCGAATCTATTCTCTCTGTGTGTTCGACTCCATGCTTTTCTTCTATACTAATTTATTAGTTTGCTAAGTTGGGATTATTATTAGTATTTTTGACAGAGAGCAACAACACATCACATTTCCCTCCGTCAGAACATTACCAACACCTTTTATTTCCAAGGAGGTGTGATCACCTAACATGACCTCACCCTCATTGAACACCTCTATAGAACTAAAATCACTTTTGTTAAGAGGAGAGTGCATAATACAACCTAAATCTAAGATCAAGGACTTATCAAAAGTATGGTAATGATCAGTAACAAGCAATTCGCTTGGATAATAAGACTCAAGCACATCAGCAGATTGATTTTGACCTTCGACAGTATCATCCCCTTGTTTTTTATGACATTCTTTCATATAATCCCCATAAATACTAAAATAATGACACTGTCTGTTTTTCTTATCAGAATTAGAAGCAGCGGGTTTATCCTCATTCTCAGATTTCTTGTCCTTGTTCTTATTCTTTTTGTTCTTCTTCTTTTTCCTTTTAACCATTAACACCTCAATTTTAGATTTATTCATGTTATCAGATTTAGTCTTAAATGATTTAAGGCTCTGATATTCTGCACAATAGATTCAAGAATTTTATCCTTAGTTATAGACTCTTGATTGTACAGAATGACATCCTGAAACACATCAAACTGTGATGGCAAAGAGTTTAATATAAGAATAGCCAGATATTCATCTTTAATAGTGTCCTTTTTATCACATCTCTCTAAATCTTGTTTCATTCTTAAGAATTTATCCAGATTCGATTGCAGAAACTAATTAGGTTCTATTTTGAAATTAAATAGATGACACAAGATGGCAATACGACTAGGCAAAGGACTTAGCCAGGTAGAGGGTTTCCATAGTATCCCATAGGACCTTAGGTCTAGAGATAGTTACAACTTGATGAGCCATGTCATCAATAAGTCGTATGAAGATCTCAAAATGAGTTATTTCATCAAGATCCTTCTTGGCTGCTTCAGTGGCTCCTTCGTGATATTCCCCTTGAATAGTTTTCCAGCATTTCCTTGATGAGTATGGCTTTTAGCTTAAGCTGTCATATTGAGAAGTTCATTGTTCAATCAAACAGCTTGATTCTCGTCAAGTTGTCTGACATCTTGTACCTATAACACACACACAAGTTAGATGTCGAATATAGTTGTCGAAAAACATACACAAAACCTAGAACACACTAGTAGCTAGGAAGAACACACAGTGAAAAAGACGAGAGGATGGATTGAAGGGAGATCTAAGGTTATTGAACACCCAAATCTGTATTGAAAAAAAACAAAATTTTTATGTAAAATAGAAAGTAGACACAAGTAGAAGCGTCACAATAATCTTTGTTTAAACAAGCTAATCCTAGATCTGAAGATTTCAATCATACAACCTATGTTATAGATCTGGTTTGCTCTGATACCAAATTGAAGATCATATTTTGCCTTTCGAATTCAAGTAAAAACAACAATGATAAAGAGTCCATGATTTGATAATGCATTTCGATTACCCTACATCTGCAGGAGCTCAATAGAAAAACTCAGTAGAAGATCATACAACCTATCTTCTATATTATTGAGCATATGTTGGGTACTATTTCATCACCCAAATAGTCATATAGTTTACCTATGTTTAAGTGATGGTTCCACACATAAGCCTAACTATTACAATGAACAAGTTGAAATATACACATCATTTAGGATCAGCAACAAAAACTGCTAGAGCTCATCCTGACGATTTCAAATAACGGGATCTGCAGTGGCCACCAGTCAAGGATCAGATTCCACATGAGTTTGATGATTTAAAGTGAGTAGGTTAAATGAAGAATCTCCTCAAAAAGTTCATCCCCTTGTGGGTGGTTTTTGTTCAAGAGATGTATATCATTTGAATCAGAAGTAAACACATTCATGTGTTTGGTAAAGAACTGGGCCAATTATTCAACACCCCCATACAATGTTAATAGTTGACAATTTATAGAGTAAAAATTTTGAATTCTATTCATAGCCATGATTGAACCATCTAATCACATATAAGCAAATGAATTAGGTTCTTCCACGAAAAATAAGAGATTGATAGGAGAGGACAAGTAGAGTCTAGAGATGCAGTTAAAACAAACTTGAACGTACGTAGTGTTGAACTATACCAAGTCTTATTTGTATAGAAGAAAGATCCATACTAAAGTTCTACTGAGCCAACAATTGAAGAAGAGCATTTGTTGTAAAGGAATGACAATAAAGGGATCGATAGTTGAAGAAAATGCCCTGCGGAGATTTTGATAGAATTTGAGAGATATACGGATTACCTCGAATAGTGAAAGCGGAATCTATATCGTCTTGCCTTTGAATTTGATCACCGGGTAGATCTCCATAGCCCTAAATCTCATTAGAGATTTGGGAGTATGGGAGAACATATGACTCACAGCCTACACACCATGGGAGAGCATTATAGAGAAAGGAGACTCTTTACACGGAGGAGAGTTCTTTTTGGGTTTTCTTTCCTGGGAAGAACGTCTGACGAACAGACTCTCTACGGTTAGAGCTCAAAAGAGAATTACTTACCTTCTCTCCTATTTATTTCTTTATTTATTAGATAAATTAATATATAACGAATATATCTTATTTATCCTAATATTAGTTAATTCTTAACGAATAAGAATTACTTACCTAATTACGTAAATTAGGCTTTTATCTATTGGGTGTACATTTAGTTATGTCCGAATTATATCTTATAATTCTAACATCTCCCACTCGCACAAAGATCATATTCCTCCAAAACTCATTCTCATACTAGTCGTTTATAGGCCGCGTGACCCGATAATACTACCCACATAAAAATCCCATTGGGGACTAGGTCACAACGTTAATTGAAAAGTATTATTGCATCCCTAGGATTATCTTTCATCGGACTAGTTGAAACAGAAAACTAGATCCCTCTTAGTTTGGTTCAATTGTAATGGCGATTCACAAAAGTACGTAACTGTCGGATTTAGCAAATCCCTTTTCCGTCAACGATTACTCATAATACCTTCCTTTCACATTAGCATTACTTTCATGTAAATGATGACCACTTTCCCAGAAATGGCCCTCTTAGACCGCATCACTCATGGCCATCGAAACACAACAAAAGTAGCACATCACCACCACAATTAGCAAACCAAGCCATTAATCACTAAGGGCTGCAATGTTTACATGTAACTTAGTTTACAAAGTGATAGAGATGGGATCAATCTATCACCTCATAGGGTCGCCTACTACACACTAGTATGACAGTGTGCTACAATTAGTACTTCTCTAAAGCATTGTCCACTCAACCTGTAAAGGTTTTCATCTCATAGTCACACAGACTTGAGAACCATTTACCCTACAACACCTTGCTTTTTTGAACCAATAGGTGCAGGAGCATAGTTTTGATTCATATGAATGACTTACTATAAATTACCCATTTAGTCTTTCCCAATCGAAGAGACTTCATCTTGATATACAAAGATAGTCAAGGCGGTTATCATCTCATTCCGCGTTCCCATGAGAATTGAGATACCTTATACCTATAGTGTCGAACACTTATAGAAACGTTTGTTCGTGTGAGATAACAAATTGTGGGTTAGTGACATGTAACATATTTCACATTTACATCACCATTTTTCACCACATCAATGGCACAACATATGAGTTAAGACCTAAGTCTCTCACTTGCTAAAAACTCAAATCAGAGAGGTGGCTCGCATAACCATCAAGAGTCAAACATACTATGACAACGTTGTTCTTGAACAACATCTCTCTGACTAGAAAAGGGTTGATCTAAATATCATTTGATCTCTAACATCCTTTGGAAATCCCGGTATTTGCGAAAAATGGTTACTCATAAGCTATAGTCATGACATCCGCTTGTCATATTTTGCCATAAACAAATTTTGTGTTTTCAGGAGAATCCTTTTTCATAATCTCCTCAGAAGCTACTGATGATGTAAGAATCTCAACTTCCATGGTGGAAGGACAAGCAAGTTAGTTTCTTGCTAGACATCAATGTCTCTTCTCCTTGGAGATAAGACCTATAGACAGATGTTGATATATACATTAGTGTCTCCTCCCTTAGATCACTAAGATCCATATCTATGTTCCAACATGGACACAGATATCATCCACCATAACACAATACACAGTCTACAAGAGTGCTTTCGCAATCATTTACTGTGTTCAGTTCTTAAGACTCGAATCAGTTTGTAAACAAACACATGTTCGCTTATCTCATCTCAACATCCAACAAAATGCGAGATTGCACTCAGTTTCTCAAATGTTCCTCACTTAATCCACTTCCTTTGAGTCCATGCAACCATTCTCACAAATGAGAGTGATGTGTCTTAAATCATCCGCATTAATCTTATAGATAACTACCCAATTTCTATATAATAGATTCACTTGACAACTATATCAAAGTGGTCATGCTAGAATCACAACATAGTTGGCCATCACTGTGTCATTTACGCCATCGGAAAGTTCAACTTTCCAATATGACAAACTTACAACACTAATACATAAAAGAACCTAATGTATCACCTAAAAATATTACATTATCACTTAAATTTGTTACATTAGGGCAAAGGTACCATTTTTTATGGATTACATTTGCAGTCGTTGCATTTGGTCTAGTGTAACAGTTTATATTTGCTAATGTAACATTATATCATTCATGAGATTAAGTATTACATTTGGTACCAAAACTATTACCTTTGAGTTCAATGTTACATCTAAATGCACGTTTCAATGCTTACATAGGTGTGAGTACAAGACTAATGTCCTTCTCAAAACCTTAGTAGAAACCTTTTAGAAAACGAATTTCCTTGAGTCCTCCCACTGGAAAAACTTTGCTTTCTAGATTAACTTGTAAACGAATACAAACTTTTGTAGTCATTCATCGGTCTGATTGAATATAATCTAACCAAGTAGAGAGAAGGTTCCAACATAACTCTCTTGATCTAGGGTATAATATCAGGTTGTAAACCTAATTTACTCTCAATGGATCATTTCGCCTTTTAGAGATGCATCCTGAATGCCTATCTCTTATATAATCTTTACATAAAAGATTTATTTCTCATATTTTCATTAACTTGCATAAAGTCCATTTCCCATTTTAAGTTAATAAGCTATACGTAATAACTATCCGTTAACTCAAAATAACTTTAAACAACTCACAATTGAATTATTTAAATCCGCTCAATTTTCAAGCAATATGACATTTAACCAAGGTTAAACATCCTTGCAAAAACAAATTCTTGAAAAAAGAATTTTTGAGAGCTCAGTCCGTGTGTGAACAAATCAACATAACATAGGACTCGTCATCGCTCGTTATTTGATAAAGGGCCACGTAGGTTGATATATCATATAACTTTTAAGTTTGTTCACTTCAATCAAATATTCAATCAGACACATAGTCCGATCAACATTTTGAGAGCAAACATAATTGAAAAGTTGTTTCAACTGACCTAGTTCACATAACTTAGTCACATCTTGGTCATATAAAAGCGATGATTCGCGTTCGAACCGAATCGAGCTAAGCCCAATTCATCAAACGCAACCCACCATCTCTCAGTCTGGGTCCAAACGCGACCAAGACAACTCCAATACTCAGGCAAATATGATAAGTCTCAGTCCAAAATAAATCCGGACAAACTAGTCACGTTCAACATTCAATAGCAAGTCCAAAAAACATATGCTCAGCCAATTTGCCTAAAAAATTAGGCCCAATGTCCACACCCTTTGGTAGTCTAGCCCAGGCCAGACCCGAAGGCCCACTCAAGCCCGTGACCCTTAGGTCACCAACTAGCCCGACTCGGCCCAAAGCCAAAACCTACAAATTAAAGTTCATTGATGCTCCAGCCACCATGGTAAGCTCGGCCGGATTAAGATCGTCGGCGACTTCTACAGGCGGTGGCGCCAGACGCCACCAGTACCCTCGAAGGACGGGCAACATCACAAGCGCCGCCTAGCCCTAGCGTCGCCTATGGCCATCTTCTCCACTTCCCACTGGCCATGGCTGCGAGCTCAAAGCTCCATCCATCTCCGCCTCATACTGTGTAGTAGGATACGCCGCCGATGTAACAGGCGGTAACACCGCCGCCCCCTTGTACTTCGTCGAAGAGCACGGTAGCAGCGACGTCACCAAGCCCTTTTCCCGGCTAGGTCCCCTAATGAAGAACAAGAACGAAAAAAAAGACCCAAATCCGAAAATACATCTTCATATTTCAATCAAAATTCAAACTAAAGATAGGACTTTTGTTGAGTCTAGGTTCACGTTCTCAAATTCATCAATCCCAATGTATAATTCGAGCATTAGAATCCCATCTTTCAAATCTAAGGTTTGCCAGTTCATGATGAACTTGAGCCTTAAACCCAAATTCGAATAAGAGAAGGAGACACATTTGATACCTCTCCTCGCTCCTTGCCGCCGACACCCTAGGCGGTGGTGCCGCTGCCTCTAGTTGCTCTTGTAAGGAGGATGGTGGCAAGTTCGACGTCGCCAAGCCCTATGTCTGGCTAACAGATCTCGATCGAGGAGCACAGAGTCCCAACTTCAAACCCCTGATTTTGACTCAAACAAGCACACATCATATTGATGAAACTGAATTCCAACGAATGCAATTGACAATTCATAGAGGTCGAATTCATGAAGGCAAGAACGAATCTAGCCCTTTTCGAATTCAACCTAAAATCTCTCAAAACACCAAATTTTCTACCTTCAACAAACAGGAATAAAAAAATCCTAAATTCAAGCATCAAATTCAATTCAAGCAACATATTCAATAGCACAAACACGCATATACATGGAGCCTGAAACATAATAGATCAACAATAAGCATGCTTTATCGAAAAGATATCGCAAATAGGAGGGGAGGACAAAGATAGAAGATGACGTTGTCTTTATTAAGGATAATTAAGTTAAATTATTAGGATAATTGTTATTTTTAAATTTTGAATTCTTGTTGAGTGATTGTAGGGAGTTGTGGTTATCTGATTCTCATCCTGTATATATTCACTCTTTTGATCAATAACAGTTTACTGGTTTTTCAATCACAAATCTATCCTTTATATGGTATCAGTCGAACGATCCTCTCATAACAAAACTCAAACTCAATCATCCTCCATGGCAGCCGATTATGCAACCCAAATTCCCATTCCCCATGAACCAAATCACCCCTTTACAGTTGTGATTCTATCCAATATCATCAAACTTGACCCTACCAATTTTCTTCCATGGAAAATCCAAATACAAGCTACTCTTGAAGGTTATGACCTCTTCAAGTTCCTTGACGAATCTCATGTCGCCCCTGCGGCAACCATCACAACCAATAACACTACAAATCCTAACCCAGTTTACCTCACCTACAAGCGCCAGGATCGAATTCTATATGGAGCGATTCTTGGAACATTATCTCCATCGGTGGCCTACCTGGTCACAATAGCCACTTCTACGAAGCAAGGCTAGGACAGTCTCCATACCACTTACGGTAAGAGCTCCCGTGGCCATATCAAGGAAATCAAGGAGCGGCTCCGCTCCTCGACGAAAGGCAATCTCAGTGTCACTGAGTATATGCAGAAGGTCAAAGTTGCGGCTGATCTCCTTGCCTCCCTCAAGGCTCCTGTTGCAAATGAAGATCTCATGGACTATGTCCTTCGAGGTCTAGATGATCCGTATAAGCCGGTGATTCATGCCATCAATGCTCGGGATGCATCAATCTCGTTTGAAGAATTGCATAAGAAGCTAATCAACCATGAGTTCAGCCTCCAGCATGAAGCGAAGTTGAATCTGGCACCCGCTACAGCCTTCAATGTGCAGACAAAAGCTGGAAAGGCCAAAGGTAAGCAATCTCCTACTCAGCCGGCATGGCAAACCTCCACCGCCCCCTTATCAAACCCTTCCCACTAGCCTTGGCAACAAAACCCCAAAACCTATATCCCTCCACCCTCGGCTGGTAGCAAATCCTTTAGGGGACGTGGCCAGTGGTGCAAAGAAATAGGACATGTTCGTACTCAATGCCCTATGTTTCGTCAATTATACCCAACTGTGGCCCTACCATCCTCTGCTCGTTTTCCAGCTGCACCTCCTCAAGCCAACATAGCAGCAAACTCACTCAACCAGAATTGGTTAGTTGACAGTGGTGCTTCACACCATGTTACTAATGATCTTAACAATTTGTCCATTCACTATCCATACAATGGCCCTGATGAGACGATTGTTGGCAATGGCATAGGTTTAACAATTTCTCACTCTGGCACAATGTCTTTACCTTCAAATTCCCAAGTCTTTTCACTTAATAATGTTCTTTGTTTTCCTTCTATGTCTAAAAACATTCTGTCAGTCTCCAAACTTACAAAAGATAGTCCTTATACAATGATTTTCTTATCTGATTTCTTTTTTGTACATGACATCAAGTCCAAGAAAATCCTAATTAAAGGACCATGTGTCAATGGGCTCTACATATGGCCGAAGGCTTCGCCAATGGTCAATTCCATTCAATCCGTCAATTCTGTCTCTCTTCATCACCGTCTGGGTCATCCATCTACTGTTGTTTTTCAATTTCTAGCTAGAAATTTCAATTTATGTCCTTCTCAATTCAAACAAGTCGACTGTACATCATGCAATATCAATAAAAGTCATAAGCTTCCGTTTTATGAATCCACTATTATGTCAAGTCATCCATTAGAGGTTGTGTATTCTGATGTTCGGAGCTCTCCAATTACTTCCTATGATGGTTTTTGATATTATGTTATTTTCGTTGATCATCACACTCGTTATAGATGGCTTTATCCTCTCAAACATAAATATAACACAAAAGAGACATTCAGTAAGCACAAAGCTTTGGTTGAAAATTATTTCAAATTCAAAATGAAAATTCTCTATACAGATAATGGTGGGGAATTTCTCGCCCTACGTCTGTTCCTAGGGACTAATGGCATCACTCACTACACCTCTCCGCCACACACGCATGAACACAATTGCATGTCGGAACGCAAGCATCGACATGTAGTTGAAACTGGCCTCTCCTTCTTGACTCATTCAAGTATGCCACTGGATCACTGGCCCCATGCCTTGATTACATCGACATACCTAATAAACAGACTTCCCACACCACTCTTACAAAATGATTCTCCATTCTTCATATTACTAAATGTTGTGCCAGATTATAATAAGTTTAAAAGCTTCGGTTGCTTGTGTTTTTCGTGGTTACGTCCCTATAATGCCCACAAACTTCAACACAAGTCTATTGCTTGTGTCTTTGTCAACTACTCATCTACTCAAAGTGCCTATCAGTGTTGGATCCAATCACTCAAAAAATTTACACATCTCGCTCTGTTAAGTTCGTAGAGCATGAATTTCCATATAAAACCATAAACACAAAACCACATTCTCCACCTACCAATAATCATGAATGGACCACTTTGACCATACCCATTCTACATAATTCACATACGGTTGCAATTCAAAATTTACCCATTTATCAACAAAATCAAGAAGACAACCCTCCTAATCCTATTGACTCTATCCCAATTAACCCCCAAATCCCGTCGGTTAGATCTCATCCAACCGCAATCTTTGACCTCTCCCACCCCTCCTCAGTCACGTCACCAGGGCCCACCCCCTTCCACTTTAGTACCCAGGCACCCTAAAACTCACCCAACCGTGCCTACTATGTCATTGCCATCATCATCGCTTTCGCCCGCCAACCCTCCTCCTCGTCCAGGAGCAATTACCCGTTCCAAAAACAATAAACTCAAACCAATAAATAAACTCAATATTTATGTCCATACATCCATAACACCCCCAACTGAACCCCAAACCATCACCCAAGCTCTCAAATCCCCGGAATGGAGGTCTGCTAGGCAAGTCGAGTACGATGCTCTTTGCACGAACAACACCTGGGATCTTGTCCCATCGTCTTCTTCGTACAATCAAGTTGGTTGCAAGTGGGTGTTCTGAATCAAATATCGACCTGATGGTGAGGTTGATAAATTGAAGGCGAGACTCGTAGCTAGGCGTGGCCACGGGTTCGACCCGACGGGTCGACGGGTTCGACCCGTCGGGTCAAGGGTTGGGGAAGGGTGACCCGAACCCTCACCCGGAAATCCCACGGGTTGGCGGGTTCGGTTCACCCGGCGGGTCCAAGGGTCGAAGAGTCGACCCGGCAGGTCGCAACCCGCCGAGTACCCAGCGGGTCGACCCGGCGGATAGGGTGCGGGTTCAAACGGGTTTGCAACATTCCGCCTTTCGTGTTTGCCATTTATGTACCATTTTTCAATTAATGTATGAGGGGGAAAAATAAAAAAAACGGGCTTGAATCGGTTTCCCGATTGCCTACGTATCCTCCCGGGGTTGAGGAATCAAAGCTCACGTAGTTCTTTGAAAGAATAGCAAAAAAATACCCAAAATCCATAAGAGCTTTGCAAATATGCCTTGTTTTTTATTTTTTTGCAAAACTGCCTAATTTTATTGCAAATCTACCTACGAAAATTACAAAACTACCCAAAAGGAAAAAATAACGTGAAATAATGAAACAAAAAAAAAGGAAAAACGGAAAAAATAAGAGAAAAAAAAAACAGAAAATGATAACGGTAAACAACTCTCGTTTGGTAGGTTTCGGGGAGGGGATCCCTATCCGATATGAAGTCAATTGTATAAGAAGAAGATGATAACGGTAAACAACTCTCGTTTGGTAGGTTAAACAGTTACACAATCATATCTTTCAAATATTATTTTCTTTTTTTTAGATTACTGATGCAATGCATATGGTGATGACTCCTGGTGACATTGAGGACAACGTTAAGGTGGCCTTTGATGGTCCGATCACTCGTGCAAAGGCCAAGAAGATGCAAAATGCTAACAAGACACTTATCATTCGTTGCCAAGGAGCTATGGAGCAAGGATTCAAGCCACCTTGGGTCGCTTTGCCCAAAACCAAACCACCAGTCCAAGAGTTGAGCTTAAGGCCGCAGTCCAAGCTCATGAAGGCGAGGCCCGACCCACCATGAAGGCCCATTTCGTGCATCCTCATAGGGCTAGCAGAATTTTCAGAATTTTACCTATTTTTATTGTATTTATGTCATATTAGATAAATAAGGTAGAAAGGAAAGTCCATCTACTTAGATTCTTCCTTAACCACTAAGGTTTGACTTTTCAAACTAAATCTAGGGTTTTAATTAATTATTATTATTATTAGTCAGCCATGCTGATCCTTTGCAAGGTGAGGATGGCTTATCAATTTCTATTTAACGTACGTTCGAGTCTTTAGGAAAAGGCAGATTGAAAATTATATTGAGGAACCCCTTTGGCTAAGTGGTTCTTCAATCTTCAATCCAAATACATTGCTTTATACATTCAGATTATTGTTCTTCATCATCCATACAATTACTTTTCGAAACCCTAACCTCAAACACAACCCAAGAACACAAACATAAAATCTGTAGAAAACCGTCGCAAAAACAAAAGAGAAACTGTCGCAGAAGAGGAGAGAAACACCGTCGCTGAAGCCTCACACCAGCACAGGTGGCGGCCGCCCTGCCCTTGCAGCGGCCGCTGCCATCCCGCGGCGTCCCCCGTTGCGTCCCCACTGCGTTCAGGCGCTCCGTCGCTGCCTTTGTTTTCTCTCGCTATTTCCTATTTCCAAGTTTGTTGAAATCTGACCATGTTTAAATCTGTCGCTATATCAGATTTTAATCACTTGCTTAATTTGTTCCAAAATCAGGAGATATCAAAGAGCATTGCAAGATCGGGCAAATATATGGTGTGGTTCTTAATCTTGAGCCCACAGGCGAAGGATCGGGTATCCCAAACGTATCAAGTGGTATCAGATTCTCGGGTTTATGCAAGTTCTTTACTCTCTTGATTCCTTTTTGAGGGATTTCTTTTCGTGCCATCTTTTTCACCATTCCCGCTGCAAAAATTTTAGTTCTTTATTATTCACCCTAAAAATTGGCACTTTATTTTAGTTATTTTCTTGTTAGATCTTTAATTTGGAAGATATTGAGTTCTTGATTGCAAGTTTTGATTTTTATTCCTTTTTGCTACATATCATGCCTATGAATGTGATTCTTGGATTAAAGCATTATATGAACTTGCACCACTAAAGAACCCTAATTTTCCAGATTTCTAGCCAATTTCCCTTTTTCATTATTTTTTGCTTACTTTTAGATCATCGTAGCTTTGTTATTTTATTTTTCTTAATTTTCTCTTTAGTTCCGTCGCCTCTACAGCCTTTTACAGCGACGTTTTAGTAAAAAAAAACAGAAAAGCCGAGACCTTCAAAAAAAAGCATTCATCTTTACATTTGATTTAGTTAGTAACTCATTGCATCTTGTTCTTTCCTTTTGCTACGGGTTAGATGATCTAATTGGTTTTAAGCATCACAAAAGAACCCCCTTGTGTGATTTTGTGCTGTGCCGACACAGGAGCATTGGTCACACCCCTCTTTGTCTGAACCGTGTTACAACCGTCAGATAATAGTTGACGGAGTGTGTGCACTTGCTGACCCTTGTGATTGCATCGCCTCTAGCGCTACATATTGTTATATTTTCGAGCATCACATTGTAGCTATTATTATCTACACTTGAGTCGCTTGTTCTTACTTGCTATCCTTGTTATCCGAGTTGTGGCTGATTCCTTTTGCAATTTTGATCTTTACTTGCTATCTTCAATATTGCAAAATTCTGTGTCCAGGGAAGATTACTTGAATATTGTGCCTTGTTTTCTTGCCTCTTTGATTTCTAAAACTTAATCACTCTTAAGATCAAAAGGGGTTGCATTACTTGGTTTCTGGTCTTTGCTCCGTTTACTTGTTGCTCTTCTGATATTGTAGGAACATGTCAAACGGAAACGACCCAAACTCTTCCCCTACCCCTCCTGCACCACTTACTGCAGCCGACGTACAGTCCATCATTGTGACTGAAATTGCCCAATTGACTTATCGCTTGGCCACTGAAAGGGCCCATGACAGTGCTGACTTTTCGGCTCAGATCAATCAAGCTATTGATCGGAGACTTGAGGAAAGGAAATAGAATGAGGCTTCTGGATCTACACCTCCCTCAGGTGGTAAGCCGCCTCCTACAGGTCATACACCTCCCTCAGGTAATACCCCGCCATCAAGTAATCCACCCCCGTCTGGTCAATTACACTTTAAACTGCGATCTGCTATGCCTAACCCTTTTGCAGGAGAGAATGGCAATGATCCGTTATCTGGCTTTAACGGTAATGATGTACGCCGAGACCATACCCCCCCTCGGTATCAGCAACATGGACGGCAACAACAGTATCAACCACCTCACCAGGCTCACGCCAATCCTCTGTTCGTTAAAGCCAACTGGGACGACAGTCGTAGCAATGCTGATCTGAACGACATGCCCCACTTGGAGGACGCTTACCAAGAGGTAGATCATAACTTTGATGATTTTCCTAACCCTAATTATGGTTGTCCTAGATTTGATAATGCACAGGCTATCCAAAGGCGAGATGTTAAATTGGAAACTTTTGATGGTACTAATAATCCTGAAGCTTATCTTGTTTGGGAAGATTATAATAACTATGTTTTGGAACATCTGCGCTATGAGGAAACAAAGAAGTTGGAAGTTGTTATATTACAGTTGATAGGTATGGCTCGCACTTAGTGGTTCCGCACTCATGAGATCCGCCGTCGTCAAGGTAAGCAACCTGTTGAAACTTGGCCCCAACTTCGCTACCTGTTGAAGAAACGCCACGTGCTTGAGGAATACACAGAAACCATGAGGATGCACCTAGCTTTTTGCTGCCAAGGAGCTCGCTCACCCATGGAATACAGAGACGAGCTTGAACGACTCGCTCGTCGGGCTAATGTTTATCTTACTGAACGTGCTTTATGTACTCAATTTCTTGTTGGGCTTAATATCTCTATTAAAAATCCTTTGGCTGTTCATTCTATTAGGGATATTAACACTTTATCTCATAAGGCACAGCTTCTGTATGAGCAGCAGCAGCAACAGCAGAGGACCGGGATCGATCAAGCCTCCCAAGGTCGCAGGTTTGTTCCCTTCCCTTCTTCTAGTCAACACATAGTTTTTCTAACCCGCTTATGCAGTAAACGGGAGTTTCCGACTCACCTACATAGGGTTTTGAGGTCCAATCTAGAAGAGTTGTTGCACCACCTCCTAAAGAGCGCACAAAGGAGCTCCTCTGCTTCACTTGCAGGGGTTCTGGCCATGTGTCTCGTGACTGTCCTCAGAAAAAAGAAGGTCCTCCTCAATGATTTGGGAGACCACTACTATGAGGATGAGATTCAGGTAGACCCCATAACTTCAGGTGAAGTGGAGGAGGACTCGGCTTATGTGGAGATTGATCCTACAAGCTTTCTGGAGGCTCTTTGCCTTGTCAACCGCCGAGTTCTACACATCCAGGAGGCTCCCATGGCTGATCAAAGGGAGAACATCTTCCACACAAAGTGTTTAGTGCGCAAGGCTACCTTGAATGTCATCATCGATAGAGGAAGTTGCTGCAACCTCATCAATGAAAAAGTAGTGGATTATCTTCATTTGACTACTACTCCTAGGGCTACTCATTATGGTCTTATTGGTATTACTGATGATGGTTCTGATATTATGGTTACTAAACAATGCTTAGTTTCTTTGTCCATTGGTTCCTATCATGATCAAATTTTATGTGATGTCGGTAGGATGGATTGTAGTCATATCTTACTTGGTCGTCCTTGGCTTTATGATCGTTCTGTGTTGCATGATGGTCGTGCGAATACCTATTCTTTCACTTTTGATGGGAGGAGAGTTACTCTCCTACCCTTGTCTCCTCAAGCTGTTTTGAAGAAAACAGGTACGCAAGCAACAACACCAGGACGCTCAGAAGGAGGCCCAGAAACAAGCTGTTGCCCGCGAGGAGGAACTCGCTGCATCCAATGCAGCGGCCGCTGCACCACAGGCGGCGGCCGCCGCACTTGATCCCGCAGCCGCAGCTTCTGCATCATCGTCTTCACCTTCTTCCACTTTGGCGAAGGCCTCATCTACTTCCATTAAGGGCTCCGTTGAACAGAGGACACTTCTTTATCAGCCCTAGCAGGAGATGGTTCTTGGGAATGACTCCGCCGACGATTTGAGGACAAATCGTGTTCAAGTGGAGGAGAATGATGCAATGCAAATGGTGATGACTCCTGGTGACATTGAGGACAACGTTAAGGTGGCCTTTGATGGTCCGATCAATCATGCAAAGGCCAAGAAGATGCAAAATGCTAACAAGACACTTATCATTGGTTGCCAAGGAGCTATGGAGCAAGGATTCAAGCCACCTTGGGTCGCTTTTCCCAAAACCAGACCACCAGTCCAAGAGTTGAGCTTAAGACCTCAGTCCAAGCTCATGAAGACGAGGCCCGACCCACCATGAAGGCCCATTTCGTGCCTTCTCATAGGGATGGCGGAATTTTTAGAATTTTACCTATTTTTATTGTATTTATGTCATATTAGATAAATAAGGTAAAAAGGAAAGCCTATCTACTTAGATTCTTCCTTAACTACAAAGGTTTGACTTTTCAAACTAAATCTAGGGTTTTAATTAATTAATTATTATTATTATTAGTCAGCCATGCTGATCCTTTGCAAGGTGAGGATGGCTTATCAATTTCTATTTAACGTACGTTCGAGTCTTTAGGAAAAGGCAGATTAAAAATTATATTCAGGAACCCCTTTGGCTGAAGGGTTCTTCAATCTTCAATCCAAATACATTGCTTTATACATTCAGATTGTTGTTCTTCATCATCCATACAATTACTTTTCGAAACCCTAACCTCAAACACAACCCAAGAACACAAACACAAAATCTGCAAAAAACTGTCGCTGAAACAAAAGAGGAACTGTCGCAGAACAGGAGAGAAACACTGTCGCTGAAGCCTCACACCAGCACAGGCGGCGGCCGCTCCTGCCCTTGCAGCGGCCGCTGCCATCCCGCGGCGTCCCCCGCTACGTCCCCGCTGCGTTCAGGCGCTCCGTCGCTACTTTTGTTTTCTGTCGCTATTTCCTGTTTCCAAGTTTGCTGAAGTTGACCAAGATTAAATCTGTCGCTATATCAGATTTTAATCACTTGCTTAATTTGTTCCAAAATCAGGAGATATCAAAGAGCATTGCAAGATCGGGCAAATATACGGTGTGGTTCTTGATCTTGAGCCCACAGGCGAAGGATCGGGTATCCCAAACGTTTACAGTGTTGATTTGCAATGAAATTTAATTATAAAAATTAAAGTTTATTTTCAGATTTTATCTAAAAAAATCTTCCTTTTAAAATCTATCTTCTTCATATCTGGATTATTTTTTAATTTTTGAAAAACTGTTTTTTTTAATTTCCAAACATTATTTTTTTTCCATTTCCCATGAATCTGTTTTTTTATTTTTATTTTTTAAACTTCCGAAAACTCAATTTTTCCAACTTCCAAAAATCTGTTTTTTTCATTTCCAAAAATCCTATTTTCCCATTTTTTGAATTTCTGGTTTTTTTCGAAAAATAATTTTTAAAATTTTTTAAAATTCTGTTTTTTCAATTTCCATAAATCTTTTTAATTTTTGAGAATCCTATTTTTTTCAACTTCTCAAAATCTGTTTTTATTTAATTTTTCAAAAATCCTACTTTTATATTTTTATATTAATTAAAAAATATCTAACTTCACAATACTTTTATTGCAAATATGCCCAAATAGGCATCCTTTGCAATTTGGTAGAAATTGGGGTATTTTTGTAACACTTTTTTTGGGTAGGGTATATCCACAAATCCGCCTAGTTCTTTTACCTGTTTATGTCTGAACCCCGCTTACCTATTCTTCCTGAGTGTCGGAGCCTCCACCTCCTGATCCATCTGTGACCGCGCCGTCGATGGAGCTCCTAACAGACTCTGTTTCCACGCCGTCATCGTTCTCGGAATCAGTCCCCAAGATGTTCTTCTGCATCCGCATATCCGCCCTCTTCCAATCTGTAAGGCAAACTTGGGCTTCGAGATTCTCGGGAAGCAATCTTGATCTCTTCTCCGAAAGAATCTGACCTCCACGACTGAACAGCTGCTCGACGGCGACGGTGGAGCAAGGGGCCCCTAGTATTTGTCGAGTGATGACCTGCAATGTCGGGAATCTTTGTCTTTCAGGCCGGCTCCACCATTCTAGGACATCGAAATCTTCTTCCTCATCACTGTGGAAATCAAAGTTAGTAGACAAATATTCGTCGAGCTCCGAGTGGGGGCTCGACGAAGATCTCGACCTCTTTGAGCCAAAGATATCTCTGGCAAGTGCCTTAGTTCTAGCGGTAATGCTAGTTCGTGACCCCGTTCGAACTGGAAGGCACGGGAGGACGAGCGGAGGGCGCTCTATCCCCTGTCGAATAATGAGTATATAATTCTTCTAATAAACTTCGAACTCTAACAACTATAATTGGAACATTGCATTCTGGATCATTTTGAATTTCTAAAGTCGGAAAATAGTTTTCTGAAAACTTTTGAACACCGTTTAATTTATATCTAGGGTCAAAACAGCAAGCTACGAGGAAAATGTCAGGTATAACTTTGTAATATGCCACCCATTTCCACCGCATCTCAAGGACAGCGTTATGAATGGAAGGCACTTGAATCCCGTTTTGAAGGGATATTGCTACGTTCATGGCAACAAAACATAAAAGGTTTGATGTAGGCATGTACACGTGGCTAAAAGTCCGAGCTGCATCGTAAAAAACTTTGAAAACCTCAACAACATCGCGGGCCTGAGTTCACACATCCGCAAAGATGTTTGACCCGGCGATGTTTTGTGTTGCAAAACTGGAAAGAAGATCCTTATAAGCGATGGAATCATAAATCATTTTGTAAGTCGAGTTCCACCGAGTGCAAAAGTCCTTGGGGAACTGTTTTGGTCTAGTTTGGTGAGAGCGGCAATAGGCGCTCCATTGTTGGCGAAGCTGTTTACTTCGCCAAAGCGCTCGCAACACAAATCGAATTGGTTCAACAACAGATTGTAAAAAGTTTAAACCATCTTGGACACATAAGTTTAAAATATGAGGGGCACAACGGATGTGGAAAAACTTACCGCCTATCGCGGGCTGACAGTATTGGGTTAATTCCGGAATAGACGCGGTGTTGACAGAAGCGTTGTCAAAACCGATACTGAAAACTCTTTTAGTCGATCTATATTCTTGTAAAACGGTTAAAAGGACAGATGCTATGTTTCGTGTCGTGTGTGCGTCGTCGAAAACTCGAAAAGCTAAAACACATTTGTGTAATTGAAAACGTTGATCAACCCAATGACAAGTAACACACATATATGAGTGATGTTGCCAATGGTCGGTCCAAATGTCACTACAAATCGAAACTTGTAAATCATGGTTTTTGTGAAAATAGCCGTTGGCCTTCAAATTTTTTTTTTTTGGTGTTGTTTGGCTTGTTTAGTCAATTTCTCTATAATTGTTAGTTGATTACTAAACAAACAATCTTATGAAACACAATTCATTCAAACCCAAGTTTATTATCAACCGACATACGATTACAACCCGGCCCGGATTCATTGTCTCGGCGGGGATCGAGATTCGGATTTTAAACTTGACGAGTTGACGATAATCATAATATTACTCAACACTTACTTAAGACTAGACTATTTACCACTCGAGCCTGATGTGCCATCGTTCTTAATCTTCTCGGGATGCTTCTTCGTGATGTGAAGCTTCAAATTTCCATAGTCAAGATTGTTTGTAATCTTGTACTTGTGACCGCAATGACGACAAATGGCATCGAACTTCCCACCGGCTTGATCAACCTTGTCGTAATGATCCCGGAACAACGTCGTGCGAAAGTTCTCACCAGATGTAGCTGCGTCGGACATGATTACGAGCTTACGAAAATGAAATTGATGGATTGGATGGGAATATAATATGGGATGTGTGATTTGTGACTTGAAAGAGCCGGGTATTTATAGCCCCGAGCCTATGAAGCAGCTCAACTAGCCGTTACAACGGCTAAATGTTTTTTAAAAAAATTCATCCGACGGTGGGGCCCACACTGCAATGGTCGGATTTTAAAAATGGGTCGACCCGGCGGGTCAGCGGGTTTTAAAACCCCCGACCCTAACCCTAACCCGCTACCCGGCGGCACCCGGCAACCCGTCAACCCGGACCCGGCGAGTCAACGACCCGCCGGGTCATTGACCCGTAACCCGTGGCCACGCCTACTCGTAGCTAAGGGTTTTCATCAACGATCTGGCCTTGATTACAAGGAGACGTTCAGCCCAGTGGTCAAACCGGTTACTGTTCGAGTAATTCTCACCATGGTTGTCTCCAATGGATGGCGTCTTCAATAACTTGATATAAACAACGCACGTTGACCCGCCGGGTCATTGACCCGTAACCCGTGGCCACGCCTACACGTAGCTAAGGATTTTTATCAACGATCTGGCCTTGATTACAAGGAGACGTTCAGCCTAGTGGTCAAACCGGTTACTGTTCGAGTAATTCTCACCATGGCTGTCTCCAATGGATGGCGTCTTCAACAACTTGATATAAACAACGCATTCTTACAAGGCACATTATATGAGGATGTGTATATGACACAACCACCCGGGTTTTTCGACTCCAGGTATCCTACTCATCTTTGTAAGCTGGGAAAGGCTATCTATGGGCTCAAGTAGGCCCCTCGAGCATGGTACAATGAGCTTAAGACCTTCCTTCTTCAAGTCGGGTTTGTCAATTCTATTGCGGATGCTTCTTTGTTTATCTATCGACGTCATCAACAACTCATCTACTTGTTGGTGTACGTTGATGACATAATAATTATAGGGAATACTTCGTCTGCGATTACTCACTTGGTGACAGCCCTGGCTTCTAAGTTTTCCTTGAAAGATCTCGGTGCTTTATCATACTTTCTTGGGGTCGCGGTAATTCCTACTTCTACTGGAATCTTTCTATCTCAGCGTAAGTATGTCATTGATCTTCTTCACAAGGCTGGGATGCAACGAAATCAGTGTCATTGGTTAAAGATGGAGGAACTCCATTACCTTCGCCTACTGATTATCGAATGATTGTGGGAAGTCTCCAATACTTGGGTCTAACTCGGCCAGATATTGCTTTCACAGTTAGCAAATTGTCTCAATATATGCAAGCTCCAACTTCTGATCATTGGATGGCTCTAAAACGGCTGCTGAGGTATCTGTTAGGTACTTCTCATTTTGGAGGCAACATCTACAAGCACTCTTCCCCTGTGATTCATGCATTTTCAGACGCTGATTGGGCTGGAGACAAAGATGATTTTGTCTCTACAACTGGGTATATTGTCTACTTTGGTTGCACTCCAGTCTCTTGGAGCTCTCGCAAGCAACGCTCAGTGGCTCGATCGTCTACAGAGGCAGAGTATAAAGCATTGGCCGATACAGCGTCGGAGGTCCTTTGGGTTCTCCATTTGCTTGCTGAGTTAGACGTGCGGTTAGTTCAGCAGCTAGTAATTTATCGCGACAACCTTGGGGCTACTAGTTTGAGCTCGAATCCGATGTTCCATTCCAGAATGAAGCATATTGCCCTTGCTTATCACTTTGTGAGGGAGCAAGTGAGAAATGGAACTCTTCGTGTTAGCCGTGTTTCAACGGGTGATCAGTTGGCTGATGTTTTGACAAAACCACTGTTGCGACCAAGGTTTCAACATCTCATTTCCAAGCTTCAGCTAACTACAAGATCGCCTAGCTTGAGGGGGAATATTAAGGATAATTAAGCTAAATTATTAGGATAATTGTTATTTTTAAATTTTGAATTCTTGTTGAGTGATTGTATGGAGTTGTGGTTGTTTGATTCTCATCCCGTATATATTCACTCTTTTGATCTATAACAATTTACTGGTTTTTCAATCACAAATATATCCTTTATAGTCTTTTGGGCAAGAACTAAAATTACGAGAGCATATAATTTTCCATAGCAAAAAAAAAAACATTTCCAGTAGCCTAGTTTATCAATGACCACGGCGAAAACCCCGGAAATTGGACTGATAAATTTTTTAATCTAGTTCTAAAAACTTAATTCATGCTATTATTCTATCCGATTGAACAAATTCAAAGGCAATTTAAGCCTAAAGCTCTGATACCAATAATAGAATTTGAGAGATATACGGATTACCTCGAATAGCAGAAGCGGAATCTAAATCGACTTGCCTTGAAATTTGATCACCAGGGAGATCTCTATAGCCCTAAATCTCGTTACAGATTTGAATATAGAGGAGAACCTACTATTCACCGCCTACACACCATGGGAGAGCATTGGAGAGGAACGAGCCTCTCTTCACGGAGGAGAGCTCTCTGTAGGTTTTCTTTTCTAGGAAGAATGTTTGACAAACAAACTCCTGTAGGGTTAGAGCTCAGAAGCGAGGAGGCTCTCCTATTTATCTCTTTATTTATTACATAAATTAACATATAACGAATATATATTATTTATCATAATATTAGTTAATTCTTAACGAATAAGAATTACTTACCTAATTAAGTAAATAAGGCTTTTATCTTTTGAGATACATAACTAGTCGTAGAACAACAGCTCCACATCAGCCCCGTCTTGCTCGTCTCCCCAGATTTCATCATCTAAAATCTCATCTATATCTTCAATGTACTCTACATAACTGCACGAGAAACCCGAAATCCAATCTGACCTGTCATCCCTATCGGGAGAATCTGGGACCAACGGCCCTACCACCCTTAACCTTGGCAGCCTGTCGAGCAAATCATTATCGAGTTTCACATTCCAACACCCTGTAACATCCAACAACTCTAGCCCATGCAAGCCCGCGATGAGCTGAACCACTCCTTCAGTGCTAATCCGCAGGTAAGCCAGCTCAAGATGCCTCAGATTAGGCATTGTGGTTGCAATAGCCAGGGCCTCGTCGTCTTGTGGGTGTCGCTCTACTACGTCCCATGGGTGCATGTTTCTTAGCAGTGTGGTGATCAGCTTACAGTGCTTCCCAAGAGCCTGAAGAGCCGCTGCCCCGATCTTGGTGCAGTAGCTCAAATCCAGGAAGGTCACATTGGAGAGTTTCCAAGCAATCTCTTCCAGAATTGAATTGCTTATGTCGCTCCTCGGAAGCTGCAAATCCTGCAGGTTTTTCGCACTAATTGAAAAAAAAAAATAAAAGAGCATCAGCAAGCAACAAGGAGAGTTTACAGCAAGATGGGAGAATCAATAGAAGGAGGGTCCTCGTACTTGTTGGCGATGAGGGACAGGGTGGTGTCGGTGGAGAGGCCATAGACACGAAGCTTTCGGAGGGAACCACAGCTTCTAGAAAGGAGCATTTGAAGCATCTGATCGAGGGCTTCGGGGTGACAGTACCTGCTGCATTCCTCTATATTGATCTGATGCCAACAGTAAGGGCCCCTGACCACATCAGCCCATGATTTACAGACCCTTGGGACTACACTTAGAATTTCCTGAAGAGGAAGCTTCTGGAAGATGAGGCCTAGAGTGTCAGGCATCAATGCATCCCATGGCCTCTTTCTGCACTCTTCACCCATCCCTACCCTTACCTGATCACCCTTGCACCATAGCATTTCTTCAGAATTCTTCAACATTTCATTCATTCAGAAAACAAGTTACCCACCCAAATCACAACTCGATCTACCGGATCTCATTCCATTTCCCCAATCCCCGCCCGGCATGCAAATCACTCAACAACAAAACACCAATAGTCGTGGAACTCTATGAAAAGATTCAGCCGCGCCCAAACAGGATCATATCTTAGAGGGAATCACCCCAGGAAGGTAATAAAGCGGGGAAAAGGATTCAATATACCCAGAAAAGGATATACCAATTTAAAATCAATTAGACATGAAAAATCAAAATTTAACTCATTATCCATATGGCAGATTTTAAACAACCTTCAAATGAATAGAATTTTAATCATTTATTACACATTTACATTTGGATCCAAAATTGAAACCAAAAAAAAAAAAAGGGTCAAATGAATCCAAAGAAAGAAGGAACCACCAACAATCACAGGGAAAATTGTAGCTGAACAAAAGGAAATACTGATGGGATGAGATCAAAATGGAAGAACCCCGCAAATTCGAATGAATCAGACAGACGAAAATTAAAAATAGAGATTAGATACCAAATCTTACCCCGTTGGATGTCCTGGATTTGGATCCTTGTGCTGAATGTCTGCCTAAAAATGGGCATAAAGATTAGAGAGAGAAACGTAGACGGAAAAAAGAGTTGAGAGGGGGGGGGGGGGGGGGTGTTGGGATGAGGATGCGTGGAAATTTATAAGGTGGAGCATCGAATCAGGGATATTGACTCATGCAATCAGTGAATTTAAAGAATTGCTTTGCTTGCTCAGTGCTCACCTCTTATATGGTAAATCAGATAACCACCTCTAAATTAGAGTAATTTTCACTAAACCACCCAAAAATTCTTAAATTAAAATCATTACTTCTATCATACGCTTAGACCTGGGCAAATGTGGGCTTGGACATGGCGGAAAGCCCACGTGGGCTGCTAGGCCTGGTCCACGCCCGCAACGGGTGCGGAATTGGACATATCAATCAACCCGTTACGAGCTTAGCGGTCCGTAACGGGTATTAAAATTAATATATATATATATATATATATATATGTGTGTGTGTGTGTGTAATAAATAATATTAATTATTCATTTAAAAAAATAAAAACAGTAGGCTTAGTATATAATATAAATAATAGTATATGTAATAAATATATATATATATATATATATTTATTTATTAAAAACAGTAGGTAGTATATTTTTTTTATTAAAAACAGTAGGCTTAATATATAAATAATATAAATAATATATAAATAATATATGTAATATATATATATATATATTAAAATTGATTATAATAGACTTAGTATAGCTTTAATAAGAAAAAGTGATTAGGTTTGGAGGTACCCGCACCCGCATTCGTGGACGGGCTTGGACACGACTTCCAACCCGTTAAGCGGGCTTAGCCCGGCCCGACCCCGCGTTTGCCTGAGTCTACGTGATAAGCCCTTCGGACATAGAATAAAAACCTTAATCAAAAAAGATTATGTTATATTATGTGTTTATTTTCCTAAGTTTCTTTGCCTAATGTTTCTAACATTATATTGTGTGTATGGTTGTAAATTGCATCTAAGTTGATAAGCCTAAACCATATGTTACGAGCTATCCCATTCATGCTCGGTTATAAGCCAATCCCGACTGATTCGTATTGAGCTTATATTTAAGTTTGATCCTCTAACGGGATTAGTGGGTAATCGAGGTCGAAATTGAGATTAAGTTTAAACCAAGGTTTAAGGCTAAGTCAACTAGGATGGGCTCAAAAGCCCAAACTACTCGATCCAAAGGTTTGGATTGGGTTTGAGCTGCCGGCTTGGCTACGTTGGCTCCTTAGGGTTTAACTTGGTAGGGTTTTGATGTTGGAGGCTCGCTCGTGACCTAGCTATAAAAGCTTTGCTTGAGGGTTTGGTGGAACACACTGTAAACATCATAGCATATATATATATATATATATATATATATATATATGTTTGTTTGCCTTATTCATGTTTTCACTTGCTTTGATTTTGCTTTTTGGTATGACTGAGTTATGAAGGAATCTCCTGTGAGATGCATTGGTTTACGTTTATTCTTCATTTGCTTGAGGACAAGCAAGAGCTTAATTGTGGGGGGGGGGGGGAAGGTTGATAATGCATATTTTAGATAGGCATTATAGATCTTTTTAGTTGCATTTAGATTAGGTTTATTGCATGTTTTATAATTAATTTGCATTACTATCCATTTGGGTATTCGAGTTTGGAATCTACGTTATTTTGTGTTTATTTTGCAGTTTTATAATCCGAGCTTGATAAGAGGTTTAAGATGCTTAGAAGACACGAGTTTTGATCTTAAAAGAGGCAAAGAAGGATCATCAAGGGAGCTAAGGAGAAGACAATCGAAGATAATAAGAGAAATCAGGAAGCCAGAGTAGTGGCGCCCGCCGGTTTCGCAGATTCATCAACTTTGCTTATTTCCGGATTTATTTCTATTAGTTTATTATTATTTTACTTTCTATGGTTAATAAGGTCGGCTCCTATTATTTGTAGGCCGACTATTATCAGGTTTTACAGGGGAAGCACATAGAGAAGAACAACCAAACCCAGATTTATTGTTTTGTTAGATTATGAGTTGCTAAATTCATAGTTTCGCATGTGATTCGAAGACGTGGTTAGTTTGATTGTGAGGTTTTTTATTTCAATTGTTATTCATTGGTTATTTCATTATCCTTGTGCTCATAATTCTTGTTTGTAGATATTCTCTCTTCATTGATTACCTTGACAGGATTTGCATTCATGCTAGTGATTAATGATTTTATGAGAATAGTTAATCCTTAGTAGCAATGATGGAAATGTTTTATGTTTTCCTTCCATGTCCAAAATATATTGTCTATCTTATAACTTACTAAAAACACTCCTTATGCGGACATTTCTTATTTGATTGTTTTTCTGTCCAGGATATCAGGTCCAAGAAAATACTAGTTAAAGGTCCTTGCATTGATGGTGTTTACTTGTGGCCAAAATCTTCTGCAACAGTTGACTTCACCCACACACACCAGAGCACAATGGCATGTCAAAGCGCAAGCATCGTCATGTCGTTGAAACTGGTTTATCACTTTTGACCCATTCAGGGATGCCTTGATCACTGCCACATACTTAATAAATCATCTTCCTACTCTTGTCCTTCAAAATGATTCCCCGTTTTTCAGGTTATTAAATGTGCCACCCGATTATTATAATAAAAAGTTTTGGTTGCTTGTGCTATCCATAGTTATGACCTTATAATGCCCACAAAGTCTAACCCAGGTCCATTGCTTGTGTTTTTATAGGTTATTCATCTACCCAAAGTGCCTATCAATGTATGGATCCGATTATCCGTCGAATTTATACATCTCGACATGTGACATTTGTTGAAAATGGATTTCCTTAAAAACCATGGCTCCTGCCACACAAAATATGCTTGATATTGAATCATATTGGAGATCATTTACCATTCCTTTTTTATCTACACCCGTAAAATCTCAACCCACCTAATATATTATTAATAATGGCCTCTACTTTTTAGAGTAAGGTTAAATTACCTTTCAGAGCATGACCAAAATACCCCTTAAAATAAACTAAATTACTTACCCTACCCTACCCAAATCCACCCCCATCTCACATTCTCTCTCCTCACTCAGCCGCCTCACGCCCCAACCCAAACCCTTTCCTCCAAATACTCATCCCCCTCCAAAACCTTGATTTCTTCCACATTTTCTCAACTTAACGCCTTCAACTCAAAGATCTAGCAAAGTTAAGGTACGTTTTCAACCTTTTGCTTGTGATTTCGGGTGATTAAACTAGTTTTTAGGGAGTTTGGGGGATTGATATTTGGATTTGAAATAGGGTGCGAAAATTGGTATAAATTTATATATTTGTGGTCAAATCAATAGTATATAGGCATCTACTACACAGATCTATGATGGTAAAGGTTGAAATTTTGGTTTTGGTTCGGATGGTAAAGGTTGAAAACTCACAACCAGAGGTAGAAGACGACGACAGGTCGCAGTGACCAAAAGGGAGTATGGTCTCTGTGACCAAGTAGCTACTGGTCGCTACGACTATTCACCAACTGGTTGCTACGACCAGGGGGAATTTGGTCGCTGCGACCTGGTGATATGTGGTCGCTGCGACCATATCATATGCAGTAATTATTTTTTTGTTGTGTTTGATATCTTTGATTTGTTGTTTGTGGTTTCTGTCGATTGAAGAGTGCAATTGCTGATATTTTAGTGTCTTTGTTTTATAGAATAAGTTTTTTCTTTTTGTTTTTTGTGATTTGTTTCGAAATAGATTGTGGGTAAATAATTTGTGAAAGGAAATTTGCGATGTGTGAATGTGAACATTGTGATATATTATCAATAATTGCATGTTTTATATTCATATTCAAATATGCTAAAGAGATTCATCTGCATAAGTATATTCATATTGAATTTATATATTCATATAGAATAAGTTTTTTTTTGTTTTTTGTGATTTGTTTCAACGTAGATTTTGGGTAAATAACTTCTGAAAGGAAATTTGTGATGTGTGAATGTGGACATTATGATATATTATCAATAATTATGTGTTTTATATTCATATTGAAATATGCTAAAGAGATTCAGCTCCACAAGTATATTCATATTGAATTTGTATGATGGAAGAACTTGTTATTTTTTGTGATGTGTTTCGAAATAGAATTAAAGTGGAATAATGTGTGAAAGGAACTCTGTCATGTTGATTAGTTTCTTTCCTTGTGTTGTGAAACTCAAGCTCATTCTTTTTGATTAGTTGCACGTAATGTAGAAAAAGCTCATTCGTATTGATTTGCTAAGTCCAACAATATTAACATGTATGTTGATTGCTTATTTTGGTTACAGATGTATAGAAGATCAACACTACATGCATCGACACGGCGTCAGTGTGCCGCTGCTCGGTCTATACGCGAGGCGGATCCGGTCGAAGACGATATGATACCGGAGCAAACGGCGTCGACGGCTCAGGATGTGCTAGAAAGTTCTAGTCGACGGCCTAGGGCCTCGAGACGTAGGCAGCAACAGCGTGCAGGTCCCAATATAGCACCACTGCTGACATGTCCAACTCCAGGAGGGCCTCGTATTCCAGATCTCCTTTTGAGGTTTGAGGGACATATCGCTCATGCCATTTGGGCTGGGACAGTTAGTAAAATCTGAGTAACGTTATTTATTGTATATGCGCATGTTAAATTTCATAAAATAGATATTCTTATCATCTATGATTGATGTATGTTTCGATAGGAGCAGGAACCATTGAAGCTTCATATTCGTACGACACAGATGTCAAGGTGGGTTTTGGACGAGAACCTGCCATGGGTAGATATTGTGTCAAGCAGTGGTCTGACATATCTCTAGACGTCGATGTACAATAAACATAACGGAGGTCTTGTGGATGCGTTTGTTGAGCGCTGGCATCTAGAAACGAACTCGTTTCATATGCCGTTTGGAGAGATGAGTATCACGTTGAATGACGTGTACTATTTGTTGGGGATCAACATTGCTGGAGACGTAGTCTCACATAGTATGGATCCGAAGGTCGTGTTGCGACAGCTGGTGGAGGAGTTGCATATTGATGCGAAGGAGCTTAGTAATCACCAGATAGGGAGGTGGGGGTTCCAATATGAGTTTCTGGTTAGCCAATGTGAGGACGAGAATGCTGAATATCTGCCACCTGAATCAATTGCAACCTCCTTTCTCCTCTACCTCTTGTATTCTACCCTGTTCACTAACAAGACACAGAACAAGCTTTCTCTACCTTACCTCCCATTGTTGCGTGATTACAGCTAGGTGAGCTCCTTATCATGTGGTTCTGCAACGCTAGCATATTTGTACCACCGGCCAGGAGAGGCATCTCGTAGAGATTGCAGCCAGATGTGTGGTTGCATTACACTCATCGAGGTGCGTATCAACATTTATTTACAATATTTCATAATTTTTTATTATAAATTTTGAATGTTGATTACATTAATTTTTTTTTATGAAAATAGGCTTGGATACATGCATATTTTCCAAGATTTCATCCTACCAGATCGAGTGATTCGGATAGAGACACAGAGCTAGTCGCATGCTAATAGAAAAATGCGACTCTGCTTTCTCCTCCGTACCCTAACTATAGAAAGTTGTTGGATAGACTGCATCCGAATGAGGTATGCTTATCTTTCATATTCAATGATAATGTAGACCCAGTTTTGAATAAAGTAGATTGAGCAGATAGGAGATGACTTGATCTGTTTGAATGCACACGGGTGGATTGGATGCCGTATGGGGATGTTGACTTTTACAACCCTGCTAAAACATCATCAAGATTTTATGGCATAATCTCATGTCTGGATATTAATGAGCCGTATATGCCAGATCGATTCGTGAGGCAATTTGGTCGCCAACAGGGAGTGCCATCTGCCGTCATCCAGCCCACGATTGCTATGAGAGGTGTGAAGAACACATAGTACAAGGTGGTATACGAGACTGGGTGATGTGCTCGGGCCCGGGCTCGAGCAAAAGGACCAGCGACGAGGGTTCCGAGAAGTCGGGCAGTTGTCGGCAGTTTCTGAAGCAACAGATCTGACATCAAAGAATGACGATTTCCCATCGATTGGCTTGGCTCCTGAGGGCGTGCGAGTACTACTTTTGTAGATCATGAAGTCAGAGTCGTGTATTGGGGTAGATCTCGTCAATCAGAGGTTAGACGAAGCAGAAAACAGTCTTTTATCGAGACGTCGCCTGAGCAGAGATGATTTTGAACGAGGCTCGTTTGAGAGGGATTGAGAGGCTTTTTTGGAGTGACATTTTGGGGGTGATTTGAGGGTGATGATGGGGCTATGGAAGGCCTTAGAATGGTGGTAAGGTAGGGGATGGGGTGTGAGAGATATGTGATGCAAGATCGCTCTCGGCCTCGCACTCCGAGCTCTCTCCAACACTCGATCTTCCACACTCTCAGCCTCGCACTCCGAGTGTTTTCAACCCTTTCATTCCGTCGTCTCTCACTAGGGAATCACTCTTAGCATCTCACCAAGATGTTTTATCCGGCATCTCACCAAGACAGATTTTGATTCTTAACCCGAAACGAAGGAAGCACAATGCTTAGTTTATGTCAAATTCAACTTGTTTCAAAAGATCTTCTTACATCCCTTTATATAGGAAAATATTGATGCTAGGAAAAATAAAAGAAATTAAAATAAATCGATAAACTAATGACGGATAATACGAAAGGGTTTCCGAGATTTATGACGGAGAGATGGGCAACCATAATGGGGAAAACAAATGGTCTTGGCTGCCATCAAAGAGATTTACGTTCAGAAGAATCTCTAAAGCCCTGTCATTTAATCCGAATTTATTCAATGCATTCCGTCTTCATTTATTTCATTTCCGAGAAGCTGCCAGATCTTTGGACAGCTGCAAAGATTCCAGATTTCGGCCATCTTCCATGCTGAATTGACGATTGCATCCTTCAATAAAGGTGTAGCCACTTCAAATATAAACCAACAAGGGTTCATTCGCTTCAATCGGAATTTTATACAGCCAGAACGAGCCAAAATACCGAGGTATCGCCAAACAGTTTTCACAAATGAAAGTTGAGGTTCAGCTCCGAAGACAAACCTTAGTAGGAAAAAAGAGTTGAGCTCATGGGCAACTACGATCACATCACTGGGGCGTGGGCTTGGACTCTTGCCCACATCCACTCCATGTCCATGGACATGATCGGCCCTATGAGTAGGTATGCTAGTGATGTGTCCGACGATTATGCTTCATGGTACGAGCTGCGAACACATTGGTTCGTACATCCTACTTCCGCGCCGGCTTCTGAAGAATCATTGGTAACACTACATAATTACATATTTCTCTATTCTGCGTTATTATCATTTAATATATTATCAATACTTAGTCTTGTGATGCATGAATTTCAGCATATGCAGCGGGCGCTTGGGCATCTCACCATGTGGTTTGCCGAGGATACTAGGTCGCGGGTGCCTGACGGCGTCCACCAGAGCATGATGTACGCGGCGATCGAGCTAGGGTATATGGGCTTGAACGAGTACCCGAGTCTCTCTATCTATGATGTTGGACAAGGTAGCAACACATCTACTGAGAGGTGGGGATCATGGAATGACAACCCACCACCAAGTGGTGATTGGGGATCATGGAATGACTACCCACCACCGAGTGGTGACTGGGAGTGGGGAGTGACATGGAAATCGCGATCTATGGTAGACTTAGATGATTATTTGTCATAGCCTTTTATGTTTATTTGTCATAGTCTTAGATGATTTTATTTCATAATTGTAGACATACCTATGGACATTGCGACCTTTAGTAGAATGGGAGTTAGGTAAGGGGTATTTTGGAATTGAAAGTCAATATGACTAATCATATAATATCAAAATAAATTCATTGTCTTCTACTCGTCAACAGTGAAAGAAATAAGGCATTCAAAATAATAATCATGTTTGGAGTCCCATCGAAAAATTTTGGAAGCCACTATAAATAATCATAAACTATCAAAGTAAAAGTCTTCTAATCGCAAATAATGGTAGTATCATCTCTTTTCCTTTGGACATCACCTCGTTTATACAGATATGCGTCAAGCCGATCTCGGAGGAAGGATTCAAAGCCGGCAGCGCTTTGTTGTCGGGTACGATGCCACATGAATACGATAGGAGGCAGGGGTGCATCAGGTTGTAACATTATCTGCGTAGACAAAGAATGCATATCATAATCCGATCAGATAGCACTTACAACTAAAATAGCAAGATACATATGAATGTTCTACTTACACCACTAAAATGTGTGCCTTTCAAACATATCATATTAATCCCCAAATCTTCATACACCCAATCGGGTCAGACCGTTAGAGGAGTGAATGTCCACCCCTCTGACGCATCAGGACCGAACACAATAAAGATGTTGTGAAATGTTGTTGCAACCAACAACCCCATATCTAGGCCATCAAGCCAAAACTCTAATGGAGCAACCACACCATCGACAAACCAAGTTACTGCTTCCGTAACCCTCGCGACGCCATCGTCGCCTAACCACTGAGCGTACAACTAGGGATGATGTCGTAATTCCGTAAGCATGTTTTGTCTGATCGTCTTCCAGTAATCTTCTTCATCATGGCAACATGAACGTGCAATCGCTTTGAATCCACAATTTCCATCAGGTGCCACTGTATATGACTTGATAACATATTTGTTCATAAATTCTAGAATTATACCAATGTGCGGACCCTGAACTAGACCAACTGCGGTAAGATTTACAATCTTCGCTGCAACTGTAGTAGAGGACGACTTCTTAGGCAACGGAGGTCTACCTCGATGCCTTTTCACAAGTGTACATCCATCCGACCCGACTGGTGAGGTCTGAATAGGTGTCGCTGTTGGGGCTACTTTGTTGTGGATGCTTGGGGGCTTGCCTCGTGTTCTCTTCTTCGGAGTCACTGGCATGAGTGCATACTTTTGAACCGGTGGTGGTGCATTTTGTGCCTTCTGGAGTTGGAGATCAGTGTATTCCCACCCACAAAGGTCGTGTTTGTTGAGGCTCCCTCGTGGGTGACCCTTGATCTGTACCACTTGCAGATCCTTCAGATTTGTATGGTGAGGGTTACGCATGCCATACATTATTGTCGCCCATCGATACTGTTCATCTGTAGAAGCTTTTGGGAAGTTTTTGAAGTACAACTCATCTATCAGCGATCTAGTGACCCTGTGCTTTCGAGTAGCATCATCATCAAGCTGATCTGGAGTATCATGAAGTGGGATATCAAGCTGTATCCAGAAAGGATGCAGCGCCGACAAGGAGATCGGAATATCACGATTCTTATGATGTGCAACTGTGTGGTAGCATGGAAGTCCATATGTCACTTGAATTGTACAATTACATACGTCGTCACACCAACCATGCCGCTCGGCCTGCTGCTACTCTTCCATCACAACTTTATAGCCTTATGAGAAACAGAATGTTGCAGTAACCAAAACACATCTTCAGTTGCTGCAGACGACATCCCTTTGAGTCGAGATTCCCCAAACGATGTTTTAATTTCACTTATTTGAACCTGAAGAGCTGCATGCATGTTGTCGAAGACAGAATCAAGATTCATTGCTCCCTTTGGATTCATGAACTCCTTAAATGTGGAATGTGCACCCTCGACTATGCAATGAAGTACGTGCGTATGGAGTAAAGGCATAATATGAAAGAAGATATGAAATCTATTTGAAGTACAAAAATCCATCATACCTGTTAGTGTTTCTGGTTCCCAAATGGACACCTTATCCGTCCAATCAGATACAAGATTTTCTTTATAGTTTCTTAACCATTGCCGCTCAAAGTAGTTCACCAACCTTGATCTATTTCTCCAGCTAGAACGTAGTCGATTCAATCCGCTGATGTACTGCTCTTCGTTCCGTGACCAGAGTAAAGACATGCACTCTTTTGCAAACCTATCTGCAAGCTTCACGTCTTTTGTAAGTTTCTTTGCTCTGTCCTCCAAGTTTTTTTGCACATGACGCCGACATAGGATTCGCTTTGTCTGGGAAAAGACTACTTTAATGGAATTAATCAAGTTGAGAAGTTCAGCTATGACACCCATAACCCACGAGTAATTTTCAACAGTTTCCCCGCTCATAAAAGCACATGCTATGTTGTAGTTCTTCCACGTAGATGTGAAGCCAATCACTTCAAAGAAAGGCATATTGTACCTATTTACATAGTAGTGTGTTAAATAGATATATGAAGCTCTCTAATATGGACATGTGCAATGGACTCATAAACTTAAACAAGATTGACGAACTGTACCTGTTCACTTTGTATGTCGCATCCATCACAAATACATAAGGGAATGCCTTCAGCAGCGCGATAGAATCGGGATGTGCCCAGACAATGCCACTCAAAACTGCTAAGTCTGATGCCGTTCTGGGCTGCACAAAATACTTCAAATCCATAGCCTTGACAAAAAAATTGTTGGGGAACGGTTCTCCCCTACATACTCTGCTTTCGAAGGTTGCCTCTTAAGTTGTACACTTGCTTTAGTTTTGTCACATTCCCGGACTTCTTTTGAAAGGCTAACAAAATGTTCTTCGGCTTCACATGGCTTTCGATAATGGTCTTAATCAACTCATGCTCTACTGCTGTAGGCCTTCCAGCGAACGCATGCCCATGCAAACTCTTGTGTATCTCGTGGTTGTGAACTCCTACCATCATCTGCACCTTCCAACATCCCATTTCACTCTCTAAAACTTTCAACATGAATGGACATCCACATTTTTTCGTATTCATGTGTTTGTGGACGTCATCTTTCACAGGTGTGTACCACCCTTCTCTCTTGCAATACATCCATGTCCGCCCAAGTGTAGTCGCGTCACTCTTGACAACACGTCTGATCACAATGCACATCTGATTCTCTTTGCCCTTCTTCTTCACCCATTCTATAGCTTCCTCCCTGCTCTTGAATGTTTCATTAGTAGTAAACTGTTCAGTGTAATCTGCTGACCATACCTGCACAGGCTCCGTGGGCACTTTAATCTGCTCTCATTCATTCAGATCCATCCGCATTTGCGCTGATGATGGGACAGACAAATTCCTTCCATATAGGGTACCCAAATCAGATGACAATTGAACGAGTTGTGCCCCGTTAGTTTCCTCTTTGACAGTTAACTGGCTTGGCAACAGGGTATTGTTTGGCACTACAGTGTCAAAACTGTAATTGATATACAATTCAGTGTCCTCGTTGTCCCCCTTACAATAAACAAAGAAACAAGTGTCAGACTCGATATACAAATTGATAGAGTGAAAGTAAATTGTGAAATATTAAATTCATGATCTACCTATATCTATCTATCTACCTACCTACCTACCTATCTATCTATATCTATCCATCTTTATCTATCTATCTATCTATCTATCTATTGATCGATCGATCTCTATCTATCTATCTAATCTATCTATCTATCTAATCCTCAATTATTTCAATTCATAACATTAATTTAGTATATACTTTATTCATTAACCCCATAATTATAATAAATCCAAAATATATTATAATGCAATTTCATTAACCCTAATTCCTTTTAACCCTAAATAATTTCATTAATCCTAAAAATTAATGCAATCTCAACCCAAAATTTCATTAACCCTAATAAATAATCCAAAAAATAATGCAATCTCAATACAACATTTCATTAAACCTAAAAAATAATGCAATTTCATGAAAGTTTGCAAGTTTATATTCTCAACAAGATAAAATTTCAAGAACCCTAATTCTTTTTAACCTTATAAAGTTTGTAATGTTATATTCTCAATCCAAAATTTTATTTATCCAAAAAAAGATTGCAATTTCATGGAAGTTTGTAATTTTATATTCAATGCAATGATATTTCATTAATGCTACTAATATTTCACTAACCCTACAAAAGATTGCAATTTCATTAACCCTAATTCTTTTTAACCTTAAAAAGTTTGCAATGCTATATTCTCAATGCAAAATTTCATTAACCCTAACAAATATTGCAATTTTATATTATGCATAATATGTAAACATCATCAATACTTATTAATCATGAAAAATAAAGTTTTATAGATTCTAACATTCGACACATAAACAAGGATGAGATACATACCCGTTGGATTCCGAATTCCAGCGATATGTCTTCGAGGCCTTTACTCAACTCATCGTTCTCTTTCGACATGTTTACAACTTAATTCTATGCTCAATCGATAACACCGCACAGCCTAGGTTTTTTAATACTCACGTATATTATATAGGCCGTTTTAGGGTTTCTTTTAAACGTACTAACTGGTCGCAACGACCAACTGAGTAGTGGTCGCAACGACCAACTGAGCAGTGGTCGCAACGACCATGTGGGGTTTGGTCGTTACGACTAGTTTGTGTTTTTAAAAAAAGTTTGGTCGCAACGATCATACTTAAAATGGTCGTTGCGACCACGCCATCACGTGGTCGTTGCGACCATATTGTGGTTTTTTTTTAAAAAAAAAAAGAGGTCGCAACGACCATTTGTGAAATGGTCGTATGCGACCATGTGTCATGCACTAAACGGCAAAAAAGTCTTGCGCTAAACAGAAATCGTGTTAATAAATCAGGGTCCACCACCCCAAACAAATCCCATTCCCACGTCACTACCCACGCTGGTCCCACCATCTGTTATGTCTCCTAATTCACACCTAAATTCTTGGATCTCATCAAAACAACCTAAACTCATGGCCTCATCCCAGAGTCAACCCAATCCTTCTTTTATCGCACCATAGTTACTATCAAATCTTAATACCCATTCCAAACCCACCCGACCAGGGCCCGTCATTTGTTCATAAAAGAACAAGACAAAGCCTATTACCAAACTTAATCTTCACATATAAAAGTCCTCTTCTTTGTCGATCGAGCCCCAAAACATTGCCCAAGCCTTAAAGAGTCTTGAATGGAGGATTGCAATGCAGGATGAGTATAATGCACTTTCCTCTAAACACACATGGGATTTGGTTCCATCTTTTCCACACTATAATCAAGTTAGGTATAAGTGGGTGTATCGTGTAAAATATCATCTTGATGGTGAAGGGATTTCATCAGAGATCTAGTTTAGATTATAAAGAGACCTTCAGCCTCGTAATGAAACCAGTTACGGTACGCATTGTTCTAACCTATATATCTCAAAGGGGTGGAGACTACATCAAATCGACATCAATAACCCCTTTCTTCAAGGCAAGTTATACAAGGATGTCTACATGACCCAACCACCGGGGTTTGTTGACAACAGATTTCTACATCATCTTTGCAAGTTGAGAAAGGCGATTTACGGACTCAAGCAAGCCCCGAGAGCTTGGTATAATGAACTCAATGCCTTTCTTCTATAAGGCGGGTTTGTTAATTCCATAGCACATGCATCGTTGTTTATTTATTGGCATAATCAACATTTGTTATACTTGTTGGTTTATGTTGATGATATAATTATCACCGGTAATACTTCTTCGATCATTGATCACTTGGTTGATTTTCTGGTTGCCAGATTTTCCTTAAAAGATCTAGGTCCATTGTCATTTTTTCTTGAAGTAGAGATTATTCCCACTCCATTGGAAATTTTTCTATCCCAACGAAAGTATATTACTGATCCACTTCACAAGGCTGGAATGGAGTCTTCAAAAGCAGTGACCACACCTATTTCAACAGTACATCTCCTAAAAAATAGAGGTATCTGCCTTCCTGCACCTACTGAGTGCCAAGCGCTTATGAGCATCCTACAGTACTTAGGTCTAACAAGACCGAACATTGCTTTCACCCTTAGCAAATTGTCGCAGTTCATACAAAGTCCCACATGCATCTTACCACTGGTCGTCATTGAAGCGTCTTCTTCGGTACTTAGCAGGCACATTATATCTTGGAATTAATATATGCTCCGACTCTTCCCCTGTTCTCCATGCCTTTTCGGATGTTGATTGGGTGGGAGACAAAGATGATTTTGTTTTAACTTCTGGCTACATTGTGTATCTCGGGAGTACTCTTGTTTCTTAGAGTTCTCGAAAGCAAAGATTGGTTGCAACCTCATCAACCGAGGCGGAGTACAAGGCTCTCAAAGACACAACTTCTGAGGTTCTTTGGGTTCTACATCTCCTTCAGGAGTTGGACATTCATTTGCTTCAACAACCAGCAATTTATTGTGATAACCTGGGTGCAACTAGTCTAAGTTCCAATTCGATTTTTCACTCCATGATGAACCATATTGCTCTTGCTTATCATTTTGTGAGAGAGCAAGTTTACAAACACTACGCCAGACAGACACTCAGGAGACGGACAATGGTCGTCACCTGAGAGCAGAAACCGTCGCTAGAACATTGAAGCGACGGACGTCCGTCTCTTGAAGGGTTGTCTCATCAGCACCGTCCCTTCAGTTAAATGGCGACGGAATGGTTAAGTTCGTCGCTTCAGTTACATCCAAGCGACGAATTATTGTCATCTCTTGGACATAACATTGACCTTTTGGGAGGCTCTCTCTCGTGACCAAGCGACAACCTCTTCCGTCGCTTCAGTTCTTCTCAAGCGACAAACAGATGGTTCGTCTCTTGGATGTTATTTGTAAATTTTGGTTTTTGTTGACGCAACAAAGTTATCTTTCTCCGTCCCTTGAATGACTTTCCTTTATAAGCCTAAAATGGAATCTATTATTCCCACCTGTACACACACCCTGCTCATTCATACAACACAACCAATACATAACATTCACAACACACAACCTGCACTTTACATTCACACACAACCTCCAGAACACAACACATTTAAAAGCCTGCACTTAGCAATTGTTGCACAAAAACCTGCATACCATTTAAAAGCCTTACAAAGTTCCATCTGTTTTCACCCAAAAACTTTCATACCTTTTGAGGCTTGACAAAAGGGATACCCAGGCACTTGCGACAATTCATAACATATAAACATACATAGGGGCTGTTTTTTTACCCAAAACCTACCATGTTCAATGAAGATGCTCCCAAAAAGTTGGTAACTACCTATCATGACCGAAAAACTTACATGCTAAAGATGAGTTTAAGAGGTAACTACCTCAACGGTTGGTTGAAGAGTGGGACTGTCGCACAAACTGCTCTAAAGCCTCCATACGTTTCTCCGTCTCATTGGATTTTTCAATGGCCCGCTCAGCTCTCTCGTCAGCCTTCTGAGCTCTCTCCTCAAGTTCTTGCCTTTTTGATGAAGTCTGCATGCTCCAACTGCCCCCTCTTTTCTTGGGAGGCCTTCTCACACCTCCTCCCATCCCTGTCCAAAAAAATAGAAACAATCAATCACAAACAAAAAGGTAAAAAAAATCAGTAGCTGTTTTTTCTGTATACTTGATGCCAAACTAAGAGTTTTTGCAAAGTTGAGGTGGGGAACATTGTTACCTCGTACTTCGGTGCCTCGCCGTTCTCCGAAGCACTTGATCAAGATCTCACATTCCTCCTCCACAGATATAGGCGGAGCTTGAGCATCTTCGGACTCCAAATTTTTCTGTGCGTCTTCAATCTCTTTAAGTGAAGATTTCAAACTATCCTGCCATTCAAATTGAAAGTTGACACAAATATAACAGAATAAGTATTTATTCAAAATTTTAAAATTTTAAAAGACATAAATATAACAGCATAAGTAACTTGATCTCTGATATAGGCGGAGCTTGATCAAGGGAAGTATTTATTCAAAATTTTAAAAGACATAAATATAACAGAATAAGTAACTACACTCACCAATTTCTCCTTAGCGTTAGGACATGCTTCATACGCGTGTATTGTAGCATGAAGATGTGGGACCTGCTTCCCAGCTGTATAATAGTCCTCCGCCCTATGACTTAGGGGTTTGGACCCCGAATGGTGGTTGATCGGGTTGGGATTTTTTGTCCTATTTCTCTGGTTCCTTTCGCTTATGGCCTCCAACAACATAAACAACACAATTAGCATCAAATACAAACACTTACTGCGAAATCAGTAACTTTAAAAAAATAACAGTAGCTTTTCTAGAAAAAAAAATCAGTAACTTAAAAAAAAAGTCATCTTAAATAACAATAGCTTTTGTAAACTGTAAAATCGGTAACCTGTAAAATCTGTAAACAATAAGAGTAGCTTTAAAAAATAACAGTAGCTTAAAAAAATTATGCAACAGTAGCTTAAAAAAAATAACAGTAGCTTTAAAGAAAATGTAAACTGTAAAATCTGTAAACTGTAAAAAAAAAGTCATCTTAAAAAAAACAGTAGCTTTGTTCTAGGATCTGGACTTTCACATATCTTTTACAAGTTGTTATTGTGTCAAGGGTTTTTCAGAAAAGGTATATGGCCTGAGTTTCATGTATCCTAGTGTTAGAGGTGATTACTTTTTTCAAAGAAGTATAACTCAAAAATTTGAATATCAACCCTTATTTTTTGTTGGAATAAGAGATTAGATTTAGAGGTTTAGAGTTTAGTTTGTGGGGCTAAGATATTGAAATCTTTTATTTATTTGATGCACTTTCAAATATAATAAATAAATAATGAAAGACAAATATTACAAGGAATAGTGGAGAAGAATACTAGGAGTTGGAACATTAGCTTTTCTAAAAAAAACAATAGCTTTTCTAAAAACAAAAAAAAACATTAGCTTAAATCATTTCAATAATAGTAGCGTTATTCATTTAAAATCATTTCAGAGGTAATGTAAACTGTAAAATCTAAAAAAAAAAACAGTAGCTTTTCTAGTGTTATTGTTATTCACATTTTCATAAAAGCATATAAACGCATATAACCTAAATGTGAAAAGCATATACATAATTTTAAAACATTACTCTTTTTGCTTCGGGCAGGAATTCATGATGCAGCAGCCAGTTCCACTGCTCCGGACGGTGCCTAAAGTCTTCCGGGAGCGTTGTCCCATGCACCTTGAAGTATCGGCGACACCTATACTTCCAGTCCCGATATCTAGATGCTCCTTCTTGGTCGATATAATTAAGCAGAAGACTATCATTAGGGTATATCCGATACATGTTCTACAAAACAAAAAACAATGGTTAAGTTTCTAGTATACTAAAGAAATTATGGAAATGTATATACGAATAAAGGTTGAGAAGTGGATCTTCTCCATGACTGTCCCATACTGTATAATCCGGCCACATACCATAATGACACAAGTGGTGCAACATTGTTGGAATGTTCACAGATTGTCGAGCGTTATGGCAATGGTCACACGGACAAGGAAAATAGGTCCTCCCATTTGCATTTGCAGCGCCATTGTTCACGAAACTAGCAATCCCATTAAGGTATTCATTGGAAGTACGAGGAAATTGCATCCATCTCTTATCCATTTTCTAAATTCACTATCATTTACAAAATATAAATCCATCACACAACTTATAGCACTACAAAATCACTACATATCTCTATCCACTTCACACAAATTCATTTTCCAAATTCAATATCATTTTAGAAATATAATACGAAATCCAAGTTAAACATGTCACACATATCAAATTAAATCCATCACACATTTCATCACACATTCCAAATCATCACACACCCCAAATCTCAAACAAATTCCTTTCTACAAATCTAACCATTATTTCACAATTCATTCCCTCTATTTAACTAAATATGTATAAAACAAAAATAAAAAATAAACACTAACCTTGCTACAAACTCAAGTGACTTCTTCAATCACCCCATAACTTGTTTAGATCTACAACAAAAATTCCAAATCACCAATTTAACCAATATTTCACAAATGCATCAATATTTAAAATTACAAGTATAAAAAAAAAGGGCAAATTGTAAAAAATAACACGAACTTTAGGAGTGGTTGCGTTCGGTAGCACCAACTTTAAAAAATTCTATAATAATCATCAACTTTGAAGGGTAGTTGTGGTTAGTAGCACGACCACCCTTATTAACATTTTGTTTACAAAAAAAATAACATTTTCCATTGTTTTTTTAAACCCACTCACAATTTTCTTCTTAAAAAAAACAATTTTCTTGTTTATAAACTCAATTTCAATTTTTCAAAAAACATCAATTTTTTAAAATATAATTGTGATATTAATTGGTATCTTTTTAAGGCACTCATTTTTCATTTTAAAGTCATTACTTATTATTTAATTTTTGAAAAAAAAAACTGAGTTTATGGAGAAAATAAAATTAGTTCTTTTTTTTAACTGGGTGTAAATAATGAGTGTATTCTTTTAAGAAAAAAAGGGGAAAAGTAGTGTTTTATAAAATAAATTATATTTTTTAAAATTAAAAATGAAAAATGGATTATTTTTAAAAATGAAATATGGGCATTTTTTTAAAATTGAAAATTGGACGATTTTTTTTCTACAAAGAATGTTAATAAGAGGTTATATTTAAAAAAAATAGATGTGCCACTTATTGCAACCAAAACCAAAGTTGGTGATTATTTTTAAAATTTTGAAAGTTCATGCAATTAAACGCAACTACCCCTAAAGTTCATGCTATTTTTCACAATTTTCCCTAAAAAAATAAAGCATAACAAACCTTGCCACAACTCAAAATATATTGTTAGTCTTCTTGAATTTTCAGAAACCTAACTTATGTAAATGATTTTAAATTTGAAAATGGAAAAGATGGAAAATAGAGGAAAGATGGAAAATGGAGGAAAAGAAAGGAGATGAAGAACAAGAAGATGCACAAATGGATCTGGGTGTGGTTTAAGGTTACTGTTGTAACCTTAACGCCATTCAATGAGGTAGGTAACTGCATTAAATTTGGGGAAATTTAAAAACCACTCAGGCGACGAACATATCAATTTACCCGTCGCCCCAATACGTCCCATAAATGAAGCCCAGTAGAAACCATTTAGGCGACGGTACACATTACTCAGGCGACGGATTGAGAAATGTCCGTCGCCAGAACATACTTTTTGCGACGGACAATGACCCTCATCCGTCGCTTCATAGCTATCTCCATTGTAGTTTGACCACACACAGGCGACGGTATGAGTAAGTCCGTCGCTAGAACACATTAGAGCGACGACATTTCCTCTGTCCGTCGCCTAAGTGTCTACCTGGCGTAGTGAAAGTCATCTTGTGTACGTGTTAGTCATGTGTCCACAAATGACCAACTTGCGGATATCCACACCAAGCCACTGCTGTGCCCACGATTCCAAGACCTTCTGTTCAAGCTGCAACTTACACCGAGATCATCTAGCTTGAGGGGGAATTTTAATAATAATTAGGATATTTATCTTCCTAATTTTATTTGAATTGTTTTAAAATACAATTTAAGCTATTCTAGACACCTAATTAATCTTGGTTTATATTGTTCAGCAATTCTAGGAAAGTAATTATCCTATTGCTTTGCATATATTATCTTCTCCGTTGAATATGAAATCCACTTAACAATATATAAAATCTTATCATCAAAATATGAAATATTAATTCTCAACCTTGTTATTTTTATGATTGCTTGAAATTTTTTATTAAAAAATTTCAAATAAACTATTTCAATAATGTTATTTTATTTATTCATTTTGACAATTAGGTAAGAAGTTATGATAGCGTAAAATTGATATACATTATTATATATTATTACATGTTAAGAGTAAAACAAGTTATATACTGACTCAATATTTATTTTGTTTTTTATCCTTGTTTAATTAGTTTTTTTTCTTGAGCTATTTCATTTATATAATATATATATATATATATATATATATATATATATATATATATATTAATGGAAAAAATGATGGTGTTTTCAACGACATTTAAACATAAAATAACATAATTTATTGTTATATTAATAGAGTTATGTATGTCGCTTTAATCTAAAATAACACCACCCTATAATTGTGCCTCTTTCAAAATTTCCTAGCTCCGGCACTGGTTCAGTTGATGTGTTCCTGTTGTCCGCTCACACGATCATCAAGGGGTTTTTGTTTTCTGGTATTTTCGCAGCTCATACCAACCCTTTGATTTGCCTACTTTCAAGGCTTCACGTGTTTTTTGCTCAGTGACCATCTCATGTTTTGTCTTTGACATAAAATTCTTGATTTCAGTAAAGATGGATAATATTAAGGCAATAAATAAATTGGTTGATTTTGTAATATCTATCTTGATTTCAGCAAAGCGGTAAACAGATTTTTAAAAAAAATTAGTTTGCTTTTATAATTTCATGGTTGTTGGTACTTCCCTCAAGTTACTGGCTGTAAAATGCAGAGCTACTAATGATGCTTCAACAACAATAGGAAGGGGAAAACAAAAGTGGGACATCTTTTTATTTCAGCATAACTTTGATCATAAATTCTTAACCACTTTTGCTAGTTGGATGCTGTGGATTTATCTGTCAGATTGAACGAGGTACGGTAAAACAAGGGAGAGGAAACAAAGAGTCAAAAATGAAGAGATTCTCTGTGGAAGTAGAGAGTGCAAAGGAAGGCCATGGAAGCCGGCTGGCGGTGGGCCCTGTCTACCGGAATCCTCTCTCGGAGCATGGCTTTCCACCACCTGACCCTGAAATCTCAACTGCTTGGGATTCTTTCAGGTCATACTATACCTTCTGTTTTTTTGTGGATAGGTCATGTAGGTTTGTTAACATTGATGTTAATATATCCTACCAATACAGATTGTCTGTCGAAAATTACCCAGACAACAAGATGCTTGGTTGGAGAGAAGTTGTCAATGGCAAGGTATACAACTTTCTTGTAAGACAATCACGAAAACGTCAAACTTTCAACATAACCAGGAGCTTCAGATGACATTGATATCTAGCTAACTGCATATATGAGGGCTCCTTTCGTTGTTTTAGTTCCGGCCTTATGTGTGGAAAACTTACAAGCAAGTGTATGATGACGTTCTATGTATCGGATCTGCATTGCGAGGGTGCGGTGCTGAGCCTGTAAGCAAAATTTTATCTTCTAAACTTACCTTCAAACTGTGGTTCAAGCAGCAAACATGTTTACCTTGACAAGTTCTTATGGTCTGCGTGCAGGGTGCCCGAATTGGGATTTATGGCTCCAACTGCCCTCAATGGGTTGTTGCAATGGAGGTTCTACTTTGTTAATTTCTAATTCTTTCCTTCAGTTGAATGTCGAAAAAAAAAGGCTTCTTGTTACATCAAGTGGTAAATGTTTCTGCAGGCTTGTGCTGCTCATAGTTTGATCTGTGTGCCTCTTTATGATACACTAGGTATATATCTACGTGACGAGGTTGATTGATTGTCACACTTGCTGATTTCGTAGTAACCCAGTCGCTGTTCTGGTTGCAGGCGCGGGTGCTGTCAACTTTATCATCCAACACGCAGAGATTGATCATGTGTTTGTTCAAGACAAGAAAGTAAAAGAAGTAAGAAACCGAAACAACTCTTAACATAAGTACTCACCTCAACCATACGGATCATCAAGACTTGTCCAACAGACGGTGATCTTTTATGTTTTAAGATTGCTAATGTTAAACTCCACCTTGATGAGGATAAAACCTTGGTTGATGAATAGCCAAAACTTGGGATTCCTGAGTTTGGTAAGGCCTTACCATATGGCCTATCTTATTAGATCTGAGTTTCAGAGAGTTTCAGATTCTATATAATTGGGTCTAATTCCTTATGGGCCTATTTTAATAGATCCAATACATTATTGATCTATGTAACATAATCAGAATTGGGCCAAATATTATTTGGGCCTGAAAGTATATCCAAGAGTGTTGATTAAAGATAGAGTTGTTTAAACCCATCTTTTATTCTTTCGGTTAGCTATTTGAGATTTTCCAGGATTTTGGTGCTCCTCCTTGATGGCCTCAAAGATCTCAGCAAGATTCAAGTGAAGGTTCTGGATTCCTCTGCTTAACAACCGAAGATCTCGCTCTCCAGAAGATTTCAAGGGCAACGTCTATCAACAACCTGGAGAAAAAGACTGACGTTTGATTTTGAATCAAAGTTGAACGTTCAGCCTATTTATAGAAGAAGACAGTAGCTACAGAAGACATCCCATACACTGCGCTTATCGACTTCTGCAAAATCATCTTCTTCAAGCTTCGATCACACATTGCTCTCTACCCTCTTCGTTGTATTTACTTTGAGTGTGTGTGAGGTTTCTTTCGAGCGTTATAGTACAATTCAGTGAGAGTTATACACAGGGTTCTTTACCCAATCATAGAGGGTACTTTGGTATCCTTAGGAACTTTATTTCACTAGAGCGTTTGGGTTGCTAGATAGGAAGTTAGTCTAGAAGAGGGAAGGTCTTCTAGAGGTTGTATCTAGGACTCATAAGATAAAGTGAAATAAAGTTGTTGAATCCTACGGGTTGGATACCCTAGGCGGGGACGTAGGCGGTTGTGCCGAACCTCGTTAACAATTCGCGTGTGCTTCTCTCTTGCTTGATTTCTTATTTTCGTGTATTGATTTCTCTGTTGAACTAATATCTGTTTTGCAGATAAGGTCTTACTTCTTATAGTAAGGTCTTACATTTCAGCTTGTTTCTACTAACTTGTTTCTGCATTTCAGATAAGGTCTTACCTCTAGTTGGCAAGGTCTTACAACTTCCTGTCTTTGCGAAAATTTGCCATACTCCATTCAACCCCCCTTCTGGAGTATATTCGTGCTTTATATCTGCCTATTCCGCACTTCAATTGGTATCAGAGCCTCACTCACGTTTCTTAGATATTACTATCTGTGAGTCTTACCATGGCAGGTGAAGGGCAAGGTGGTTTCGGCCAAAGAAGATCTATCTCTCGTCCACCTCTCTTTGTTGGGAATAACATCATGCATTGGAAATCTCTAATGCAGATGTTTGTTATTGATCAAGATTTGGAACTCTGGCATATCATTATGCGAGGACCAAATATCCCCAAGAAAGAAGGTCCCAATGGAACAAGGGTGGACAAATCAGAGGATGAATACACCCAGACTGACTTAGAAAGTGTGGCTAAGAATTTCAAAGCCATAAACCTACTATACTGTGGATTGAGTACGGATGAGTTCAACCGTATCTCTTCATGCAAAACAGCGAAAGAAATCTGGGATAAATTGGTGGTTACCTATGAAGGAACCAGCCAGGTCAAAGAGACCAAAATCAGTATCTTTCTTAGACAATATGAATTGTTTAAGATGAACCCTGATGAGTCAGTTAAAGCTATGTTTACCCGTTTTACGGAAATTATAAATAACCTCGACTCATTAGGTAAGACCTTCTTAAATGAAGAAAAGGTTAGAAAGATACTAAGGTGCTTACCTAAAGCTAAATGGGGTCCTAAGGTGACGGCCATAGAAGAAGCTCAAGATCTTAGCACATTGGCTCTTGATGATCTATTAGGAAAGTTAATAACCCATGAAATGATCCTCAACGAGGATGATGGGGAACTTCCTACCAATCTCAAAAACCTTGCTCTTAAGGTCAAGAAGGAAGAACCATCGGAAGATTCCGATAGTGACGATGATGAAGATCCTTTTGCTCTAATCACTCGCGGATTAGCACGCATATTGAAAATGAAAAAGCAATTCGCCAAAGGTAAGCCTTCTAACTCCTCTAGGAAGAGTCGAGTTCTTACTTGCTATGAATGTGGTGAATCAGATCATCTCGTCAAAGAATGTCCCATAAAGAAGAAGAACAAAGCAAAGAAGAAGGAGTCCAACAAGAAAGTGATGGCTGCTTGGAGTGACTCGGATTGTTCAAGTGACTCAGACGTTGAAGAGGAACATGCAAACTTGTGCCTTATGGCAAATTCCGACGAAACCAAGGATCAACACTTAGATGGAGTTGTAAGAAATCTTCTCTCTAGCCCTATCAATGTTTTATCTGAATTCTTGAAGAATATGATTTCAAATGAGGATACCTACAACAAAGAAATCAGCCTCTTGAAAGAGAAAGTGCAGGATCAAGAAACGTGCATAAAGAAGCTGTCGCAGAAATTGCAAGATCTTGACAGTCAAAGTTCTGAAGCTATCACAGAGAGTAAGACCTTACGATCAGAAATTTCTGAACTTAAGGCAAATGTCTCTTCTCTTAAGAATCAAAATAATGATCTTAAGATTAAAAATGTGAAGCTTTCAAAAAGGTGTCAAGATCAACAAACAGCCCTTGTGCAATTCACTCGATCCAAAGCAACTCTTGACAAGATGCTTGGAGAACAACAACTCTCCTTAAATCGAAGTGGTATAGGATACAACAGGAACTTTCCTGCAAAGCCTACTACCAAGTTCGTTAAAGCTAAAGGAAGTTGGCGATCTCCAACTTACTTCTTTTGTTGTAAGAAAGGTCATGTAAAGGAGACGTGCCCTTATAGGAGAACGGATCCTTACATTATTAGAAATACCTTTCCTGTTCGGTTAAATGAGCGGATAAGACAGGTTTGGGTTCCAAAAGGGACGAAGTTACCAAATATGGTCTACCCCCACAATGGATCCAAATCAGTTTATTGGTCTAGCCGAAAAGGTTGATTTTGTGTTTTGCAGGATATCACCAAGACCAAGGATCAAAAATTGATAATGGATAGTGGTTGCTCAAGACATATGAGTGGAAAAGAATCTCTTTTTCACAATCTAAAGAAGCAATCCGGTGGAACTATTACTCTTGGTGATAAAGCAAAATGCAACATCATCGGTATTGGTAACATTGGTGTTGATTCAAACAATTCTATCAATGATGTTTATCTTGTTGATGGCCTAAAATATAACCTTCTTAGTGTTTCGCAGCTTTGTGATAAGGGCAATCTTGTTAGCTTTAACAAGAAGAAGTGTGTTGTACAAGATGAAGAGACCGGAGAAATTGTTCTTACTGCATACAGGGACTCTAACATTTATGCTCTTAATACTAATCGTATTGCAGGCTCCAATCTGAAATGTCTCAAGGCCTTATCAGAAGATCCAAGGGTTTGGCATAGGAGACTTGGGCATATAAGTATGCATACCCTCAGCAAACTCAGTTCAAAGGATCTTGTTCGAGGTCTTCCTGATTTAAACTTCAAAGTGGATGATCTCTGCAAAGCCTACTCAAGAGGTAAACATACCTGTAGTCCATTCAAAAAGAAGCTGGTCGTTAGTACTACTAGACCCTTGGAGCTTCTACACATGTATTTATGCGGACCTATGCGTGTCAAATCTCCCAAAGGTAAACAATACATATTTGTTATTGTTGATGATTATTCTCGATTTACTTGGGTTTTCTTCCTCAAAGATAAATCAGAAACTCTGTTTTATTTTTCTAAACTTTGTAAGGAGTTACAAACCTTGAAAAACCTACCTATCGTTTCTATTAGAAGTGATCATGGTAGAGAATTCGATCAATTGAACTTTGATCTATTTTGTGCGAAATATGGTATTTCTCACAACTTCTCAGCTCCTAGGACACCTTAACAACCGAAGATCTCGCTCTCCAGAAGATTTCAAGGGCAACGTCTATCAACAACCTGGAGAAAAAGACTGACGTTTGATTTTGAATCAAAGTTGAACGTTCAGCCTATTTATAGAAGAAGACAGTAGCTGCAGAAGACATCCCATACACTGCGCTTATCGACTTCTGCAAAATCATCTTCTTCAAGCTTCGATCACACATTGCTCTCTACCCTCTTCGTTGTATTTACTTTGAGTGTGTGTGAGGTTTCTTTCGAGCGTTATAGTACAATTCAGTGAGAGTTATACACAGGGTTCTTTACCCAATCATAGAGGGTACTTTGGTATCCTTAGGAACTTTATTTCACTAGAGCGTTTGGGTTGCTAGATAGGAAGTTAGTCTAGAAGAGGGAAGGTCTTCTAGAGGTTGTATCTAGGACTCATAAGATAAAGTGAAATAAAGTTGTTGAATCCTACGGGTTGGATACCCTAGGCGGGGACGTAGGCGGTTGTGCCGAACCTCGTTAACAATTCGCGTGTGCTTCTCTCTTGCTTGATTTCTTATTTTCGTGTATTGATTTCTCTGTTGAACTAATATCTGTTTTGCAGATAAGGTCTTACTTCTTATAGTAAGGTCTTACATTTCAGCTTGTTTCTACTAACTTGTTTCTGCATTTCAGATAAGGTCTTACCTCTAGTTGGCAAGGTCTTACAACTTCCTGTCTTTGCAAAAATTTGCCATACTCCATTCAACCCCCCTTCTGGAGTATATTCGTGCTTTATATCTGCCTATTCCGCACTTCAGCTAATATGTACGCTTCTCACACTTCTCGTTGCAGGTACTCAGCCCCGATTGCTTGTCAGCTGCACGCCTAAAATGTGAGAATCGAAGAATATGTGTATTGTGCAATCCGTTAACTATGTTTTGACAATCTTGAGTTATCATTTTTCGTGTGTTGTTGAACAGCACTGGTTTGCTTTACATCTTTCGAGGAGAACGACAAGAGTCGAGTGGAAGACGCAGGCATAAGAGCGTTCTCATGGACAGATTTCATCAAAATGGTTAAGACATGCTTCTGTTTTTCGGATTGAAATGTTACAAATTCATTTTTTATCATCCGAATCATGTCATGTAAGTCTGCCATCAACAGGGGAAACAATACTTCTCCAAGCCTACTGCTCTTCAGGCGGTTAACATATGCACAATCATGTACACAAGCGGAACAAGCGGAGAGCCGAAAGGTGTCGTGATTACGCATAAGAACATTGCCATGCTTATAAGGGGATTGGACATCTTCATGGATCAATTCGAGGACAAGGTAAAATGAATGAACCATTTCATCTTTCTCCATGTATTATCGTTTCACAAGCCTGGTTATGATACATTTGTATCTCGGACAGATGACGGTGGATGATGTATACTTGTCATTCCTACCACTCGCGCACATACTTGATCGTGTGATCGAGGAGTACTTCTTCAGAAAGGGTGCTTCAGTTGGTTACTATCACGGGGTATTCATCTCGGTTTTAATCCTTCTGAGGCAGTTGACACTTTTTTTTTTTTCATTTTATGGGGTCTTTGTCTAACCATTGTCGAATCTCGTTTGCAGAACATAAACGAGATAGGAGATGATCTGATGGACCTGAAGCCAACCTTCTTTGCAGGCGTCCCTCGAGTCTTCGAACGAGTGTACGAAGGCAGGAAGCGGTTTCTGATCCTCATTCATGACGACTTGGTTCAAACTATTCTAATAAGCAACCATTCTTGGTTCTTATTCTCATTTTTCGTTTTGGGTTAGGGATTCAAAAGGCAATAGAAGAACTCAATCCAAGAAGAAGGGCGATATTCGGCCTTCTCTACAAATAGTAAGCTCTTTATAAACCCCTCGTAAAATGGTTCTTTAGAACTGTACGCAGCAGATCTCTTTTTCGACGCAATACAGCAAGCTTGCGTGGATGAATATGGGGTTCAAGCAGAAGAACGCTTCACCATTGGCGGATCTCATAGCGTTCAAGAAGGTAGGACAAATCCTAGTCGTGTCCCCCCTTGGTGTGTCTCTAACTGCACTCGACTAAGACTCTGATCGCGTTAGTTCTTCCGATTCTTGTTAAGGTCAAGGATAAGCTAGGTGGCCGTGTTCGGCTTATAGTCTCCGGAGCTGCACCCTTGAGCAGAGAAATCGAAGAATTCTTACGGGTTACCTGCTGCTGCTTTGTACTCCAAGGCTATGGTGTGTGAAACTCTCATGTCACTTTTAAACTTTGGATTTTGTCTTCTGTAGTTTATTAAACTATTCAGTTGGATTGGTGTATAAAGGATTAACTGAGACCTGTGGACTGGTCACCTATGGGCACCCGGACGAGATGTGTATGCTCGCAACCGTAGGAGCAGTATCCGTTTACACGGAGGTGCGCTTGGAAGAAGTCCCGGAAATGGGTTACCACCCGCATGACGACCCTTCACGCGGTGAGATATGTGTTAGAGGCCAGACTGTGTTTTCAGAATACTACAAGAACCCGGAGCTCACCAAAGAGGCCTTCCGTGACGGATGGTTCCACACTGGTACTTCATCAGTCCATTTCCTCGTTTTCCATGACTTTCGATTTGATTGGGCATATGCCAATTTGAACAGGAAGTCTACTTGTATAGGTGACATAGGTGAGATGCTTCCGAATGGGATCGTTAGGATCATTGATCGGAAGAAGAATCTGATCAAACTTTCACAGGGAGAGTACGTAGCAGTTGAATATCTCGAGAAGATATACGGTGTTTGCACCATAGTTGAAGACGTGAGCAAAGCATCACTGTTTTCCTTTCTAAGCTTGAGCTTGTACACTTGAACTGCTACAACTTAACTGAAACTTCCATTTTCAAAACTTTCCATGTAGATTTGGGTCTATGGAGACTGCTTCAAAGCAATGCTAGTTGCTGTAGTAGTTCCAAGCAAAGAGTACACCAGCAAGTGGGCATACCGCAACAGCCACAAAGGTTCGCACGCACAGCTGTGCTTACTCGACGAACTTAAGAGTCACATCCTCTCAGAGCTAAAATCCACAGCTGAGCGCAACAAGGTCAGTTTTTCTTAATACACTGATGCACAACTCTTCTTCACTTTATCAGTTTCTGATTTTTGGGGTCTTTCAGCTGAGGGGCTTTGAGTGCATCAAAGGAGTTTTCTTGGAGCCTCAGCCCTTTGAGACGCAAGTGGATCTGGTGACGCCCACCATGAAGAAGCGAAGGAAAGCAATGCTGAAGCATTACAAGGTAATGAGACTCATCTGTTCTTCCAAAAGCCTTCACAAAACCTCTGGAAAGACGAAGAAACCTTGCTTACATTGTCTATATGTTGTGTTTGCAGGCTGAAATTGATCAGCTTTATCAAGCTCTGGGTAAAGGCACTGCGCAAGCTTAGTAAACCTTGATATGCAGCACTTGATGCTCAACTGATCTAATACAATTTCAATCTTTACGTAATACTGTGTCGGCTTCAGCATCTCACAATATCCGGACAACAGACTAATAAAGAAATCTTTTCACGGGCATATTTCTTCACGGTTCTTGTAAACCAAAACAAGCAAGGCTGTTAATGCTGTATAGGAATCTACTGTCAGCAAGCGCTGGTTCCAAACGCTGGTTCTTACTGTGAACTCGAACCCCCTGATTGTCCAACATCTAGATACAGTCAAATCTAATAAAGAACTCCTTAACTGGTTCATCAAATACTAAAAAAGACAGATTGGATTATTGGTTCCAATGAGTTCATCACCTTCCAATAAACTGATGAATTCAAGAGTCTCATAGAAAGAACTTGCAATGAATTCATATGATCATGACAATCCAGTAAAAGTGGTTCCATTTTTCCATTACAACCAAGAGCATCTGCATCCCTTGAACCCTCCAGGGTTCCGTGAATTGACGGTGCTTTGAGATTAAGCACCCTGAAATTGGGAAAGGAAGTGATCCAGACAAAAAAAAAAAGTTATTACTCATTAACCTAATCAAATGAGAAATACTTCCAAGCTCCTCTCTCACTCGCAAATGAGCAGAGATTCATTCGCATTTGATAGTTTGGGATTATGAGGAAATCCAGATGTCCCTTAGCTCTATGCATACATACAATAAACAAGATGTAAATGCAAAATGAAGCTCATATTTACCAAGGAATTTAAGTAAACAAATAAATAAATAAATTATGATGCTCATCGACCCAAAAACAAGCAAGTCACTCATCTTTCTCCGGGATATGCCTTATTGAGTATCTCTTCCCTCTTCCACCTGGGGCAATGATCCAGAAGCTGGCTCTTCAGAGCTGCATTCAAGAGGAAAAATGAGGAGATCAATGGGCACTTCACTTGGATGTACATAAGCATAACACAGTCAAATGTAAGAATATCGAACTCACTTGGGATAATGGCCAATGGCACTCCCGCTCATCTCGTTTGTAGGTGGATTGCTGTAGAATTGCACACTGATCAGCCCCTTGTTCGAAACGGAAGGAACAGGGGAACCCTGGAATCTGGCTTGAATGCCGCCACTTGAGCAGGCACCTGCAAAAAAATAATAGCAATTACACTTTTCAGACAACACATTAACACAATGCTGCTGTGAATGAAGTTCTATGGAATTGATAAACATAAAAGGCTTGAAAGCCAGTACCTTGAAGTAGTATGATGATGAAGAAGACAACAGTTATAACCATAGCAATTATGCTGGCCCCGGACGATGAACCTTTGGTCGCTTTCATCTTCTTAGAGGCTCTTATTTTTTCAATCTTTTGCCGTTTCTTAGCAGCAAGTTCCGAAATCTCCCGTACCAACAGCATGTCTGAAGCATTCAGCAATGGACCCTTGGGAGGCCGTGGGGGCTTGCAATGCTTGTTCGAGTAGGGTTTGAAACGCTTCTCTTTTGGGTAACCCTTTTCTTCAAAACCCAAATGACCACTAGGATCACAACATTCGGTTCCTGAACTCCTGTCTACTACAACATGTACATCTTCTAAGGTAAACTCTCCTGATTTCGGAACGAGCCCACTTGATTCTTCACTACCTTCTCCTCTTAAGCCATCAAAGTTTGAGAGCCTACCACAAGCTTTAGTTAATATTGTATCACATTCACTAGCAGTTGCAACAGAACTTTCGGGTTCAACACAGCCACTTTCAATATCAACCTCTACATTGCCTTCCACTGAATCCATAATAGAGATTACAGATTGTTTTGCTATTTCTGAATGCCTCCCCAAAGTTCAGACAACAATAGCCGCAATGAACATGCCCTGGCTCAGACAGACAGCCTGCAAAAATTCCATTGATTGCCCAAATTATGAACACAACATTCATCCTACGCTACAAAAAATCAAGTACCATGAAAAAATAAAATAAAAATTCAAAACTTATCAAACATTAAGAAATGGCAGGGGCGATCACACAAATTGGAATACAAGAAAACTCGATCTTGCCGCAACAAATCATTCAAAACAATTCAAGGAAGGATCATGCAAGAAACGTGGCAGAAACAAGAACTCGATGAGCAACCAGAAGATACGAAAGGTACGAAAATGGGCAAACAAATGAATTCTTACAAGGGTGTATTCACGGCTACAATAGACAGTACAATACAAGATTGAATCTTTGAAGATCAGCAGCGGAAAAAAAAAGAGGAAGGAAATGAAATTTTAAAGCAATGTATGTAGATAAGGGAGAACAAACCCGGAGAGGAGCAAACACCTAGATCACAGGCGGGTGGTTGGTTGGAGAGAGAAACACACGTCAATCACCTAAAAAAGCCGAAAAGCTAGGGTTTGATGCAGTGATTTTACAGGCACCCAAATCCCAAATTTAGCCAGGAAGGTAAGTGAAATCTGTCGCTCTCCACAGAAATTAGCAATTGACGAGTAACGGAACAAGAACAAGATGGGATGAATTGTACGTGTTTTGGGTGACTGCTAAAAATTGCGAGTGCGCAAAGTGGTTGAATCAGAGTTTAAGGAGGATGACGACCCAAATGGATAAGCTTGAAAAAGAAGAAAAGGGAAAATAAAGGTATGATAGAAGGGGACAGCGAGGCAGCAAACCTAACCAACCTCTTCATATTCACGAACGTGTCAACGCGGCCGGCGATGGCGTCTTTCCTTCATTTCCGCCGTTTGCCTTTTGTTTCTTTCTTCTTTTTTCCTTTTTTCCTTTTTTCTTCCTTCTGATTTTTCCCAGCTTCCATATTAACGCGTTTTTTTTTTTTGGAAAATGGTGTCCCTAAATACACCGGAAATACGCGGATTAAACCTGATAAATAATGTCGGATCGGATGTTGTAGTGTTAATGTCATTATAATGTCGGATCTGACGTTACAATATGAGGTATACAATGTTGTGTGTCTGAGGCTAGGATGGGGCGGGTCAGACACTTTACAACGTCAGATTGGACGTTGTAAAGCGGGTTGTCGGGCTACATCACAACGTCTAATCCGACGTTGTGTTATACGAATCACAACGTCGGATCGGACGTTATATTACAATACTTGTTTTCATAGCTACGAAATGCATTTTTTGTTAAAAAAATTCGTATAATTGAACTATAACACAAATAGATGTGTGAAAAAAAAAAAAGAATAATAAGACAAATGTAATTGTATAGTTGAACTTAGACAACATAATATGTGGAATAAGATAATATGGTTTTATAATAGATGTTAGAATTTTATTTTACAACGCCTAACATAATAGGGCAACGATAATTAAACATCGTGTCAAGACTATTAAACATAGTGTAGGGGGCGACCTTAATGAACCCTCAATGCTCTAAATCTATCAAATTGAACTTGGAAGCGAGTATCCCATCCGTTGACGTTCGGATGATGGTATGATGTCCATTCAAGTGTTGGAGGAGGTAAAGGAGCATCGAGTCATAACCATATTTGCAAAAAGTATAGTACAATGTTAATTTTTGTAAATTAAGGATGAAATACAATTGAAGCGAAAGTAACACATGTCATTCTCACTGCCGCAAAATGATATTGGTTCCCGATGCATGCCAACCCTAGTGTGGCATCATGAGGGGCTTTATCTGGTAGTTCGGTGTACATAGGGAGGCATGTAAAGGGTTGGTGTCAAGATAAGATAAGACAATGAGGGGCACTTGGTAGACGGTCACAAACACAAGGTCCATGATTGGCAGCTCGATTCAGTATCTCTGTCACCTCCCACTATGCCGGAGTAACTCTACAGGTTGACAAGCTCTCGCAGCGAATACCCTCTCATGTAACAACCAGTGTAAAGTTGATGATTCTCTTCCAAATGGTTGCACAATAACCCTTTCATATTTGCAAATCGTGCCTCCTCTGGCCATAACATCAGTTGTGTCAAAGTTCGATATCCGTAGTGATCATCTCCTATGGTGTTCACAACTGCTGTAATGTGCCTGAACATAAAAGGGTCCACATTGTTGTGACTTCAACTAAAACCCCAATATTGTGTGTGAGACGGAGGTCGGAAGTTTCGGTCTCTACCACGGTGGCCTGCTCTGGCTTCCTCCCTTTTAAAATTCACCTGATATTCCTCATATCGCAAGGGATTCGTTCTGCAAGGGTTCCTCCTCCCTCTAGGTTTCTCCTTTGATCGTACGCTACCAAGCGCGGGTGGGTGCAGGGTAAGGCAACATTGAAGGCATTGTACGAAGATGATATGGTGTGTAGGGTAAGGCAGCATTTTCATATTCGTCCCATGACATATCTTTCCAAAATGGGTGGATGTCTTCCGGTGATATTGGAGCTCCTTCAGCAACACAACGTTGAACATCGTGCACACACGGTAACCCATAGCAAACTCTCCAAAACCGGTCGGTGCACTGTTCAGATACTTTTCCACCGGTCTACTGACTACCTAGCATGGTTCTAGTCCCAGAGTCGAGGTCATGTGTTGCCCAAGACAGTGATACGAGATGATGATTCACCGGATGCGCCTACGCACCCAAACGACGTAATCGGACCAGCTGAGGCTGCTTAGCGACAGGATCGCGTCGACGAGATGACACAATTTATTCAGGCATTGGTTGGACATCCTCAGTTTGACCAGATGTATTTGCATATCATGAGCTACATTGAATCTTTTCAGTACATACACTCTATTTTGTTCTGTTTATGACATACAGTCCATATTTGGTGGTTATACTTTATTTTGTAGTTCGTTTTGTTAGCATTATTGTTTTTTATGGTTTCTACATATTGACAACAACAAACATTCACATGTCAACGCTTCATTTCACAGATAACGATTAGATAACATATCAAGGTTAGAAAACAAACAAATAAAACACGGATAACAACAACATTTTTTTAACAGTCGACTAAGCTCTATTTAATTCGTCTTCGAAATGAGTTGAATATTCAACTCATTGAATGCAAAGTTTCGGACCTCCATGTTTGCTTCCCTCACAAGTATCCCTGCCTGTTGAGCTACGTAAGGTGGCCATGTGCGCTTAAATCGGGGAAGAATGACCGAATACGTTGAAGGAGAAGGTCCCTAACCTCCAGTAATACGTTCCAGGAATGCCCTTATGAAAACGGTTGCGGTACGCGCACCCAAACTGCATGGGTGCGGAAATGTGAGTGTCATTTTCACACTTGACTCGATACAGCGTGTAAGGATGAATGCCACTATATTCTGGATTGCGACAAGCAAAGTCGGACTCCTCTAGGGGCATTTGGTGTCGAACCCATTTGATTACAAAATCAATGTAGGGCGTTGATCCGCGATGTTCAGTTATAAACGGCTCCATGGAAGGAAAGAAAATGTTGAATTTTTGTGTTGCATTTTCAAATGCGGTCTTCATCCCCTTTTATAAGGGTTGCTGAACTTACTGGACATACAACGTCCAATTTGACGTTGTAACAATGTCAGATCCGATGTTCTGCTCAAACCATCATTTTGCCTTGGGGAAAAAATCGGACGTTGTAACAACGTCCAATTGGAGTCTACTAAGCTTGATCGAATCCATTGGGCTTTCAGCTTGCAACGTCCAATCGAAGGTTGTAACAACGTCGAATCCGACGTTGTTACAACGTCCGATTTTTTCCCCCAAGGAAAAATGACGGTTTGAGCACAACGTCAGATCTGACGTTGTTACAATGTCAAATTGGACGTTGTTACAACATCAGATCCGACGTTCATTTGCGATGTATATAGGGAACGCGTTTTTAGAAAAATTTTGGTGAGATTTCCATTTGGAAGGTTAAATTAGGCAAATGTCCTTTTGTTTTATAATTAAGTAAGTGTCCATAATATTTTCATAATACCCAAAATACCCCTCCTAATTAGGTTTCCTTTCTCTTTCAAGTCTCCTGCCGATCAACAGCCCGCACTAGCCTCCATGGCTGTTCCAAAAGCACCAGCAGTGCCGCCATCGCCACCGCCTCCGGCTCCAGTAAACAATGTTCAGACGCCGCCCCGCCTCCACCATCGAAACCAGCGGCTCTGGCATCTAGGTCGCCGCCTCAAGGAGTGAAGAAAGCGTCGGACGCATGAGCTTCTAGAAGCGGTTCCGATCAAGTGAAGCTGAAGGCGCTTCATTGGGAGTAGGCGATGAGCAATGGATTATTGTTCTTGTGATTGTGAATCTGTGAAGCTTTGTGGTGTTTTTCAAAGACCAAACATCACTCCAGTTGAGAGTGGTAGAAGTTGATAAAGCTCCACCACCCATTGCTGATATTGTCAAGTCCCTGTGATTTCTCAAAAAAGTTGAGCCACTGCTGGGAAAGAAGTGAATGAGTGAAACTATAAAGGTGATGACTTTGACTAGGAAATTTTTATAAACTCAACCGTAGATCTTGGTGACAATGTTCTTTAGTTTGTGATAATAGGTATATTTCAGTGTTTATTAGTTGGTGAAAATAATTTTGTACCAGTGTTTGGGAATTGAAAACAATAGATGGTTATAGTGTGTTATAATTGGTGACAATGATTTGTAGTTTATGGCAATTGATATTGGCTATAGTTGGTGATAGTTTTCACTAGTTCATGATAATATTTGGTGATAGTGTTATGTTATTGGTGATAACAGTTGGTGACAATGTATTTCAATAAAAAATAATGTCAAATTAAAACAATTGTCACAAAAATAAAAAATAAATTACTGAAAAAACTGCCACCAACAATTATCACTAGATATGTATTGAAATAATATTTAGTATGGTAGTGACAATTTTTTGTGGTTAAATGGTCGTGGTGACAAATATTTATTGAAATAATATTTTAGTGACAATTTCGGTGAGAGAAACTAGTCAAACTTTTAAAAATTTATTTGGTGACAATATTTTGGTGACAAAAGTGAGTTAATATTAGGTAACAATGGTGATGAAATTATTATTGTACATACATTTTAGTTTGTTGACAATGTTTTGTAATTGGTGAAAATAAGTTGGTGACACAAATTTGGTGACAATTTCAGGTGAGAGAAACTAGTCAAACTTTTAAAATTTTATTTGGTGACAATATTTTGATGATATATAATGTGGTGGTGAAATTTATTGTTATGTTGACATATTTTTGTTACCATTAATGGTTCAACGTTTTAAAATATGGGTTGATAATAATCCCTTAGTGATATATAATGTTATAGTGACAATTTTTAAGGTTATAATATCTTGGTGACAATATATTGTCATCAACCTTGTCACTAACAATTGTCACGAGGAAAATAATCTATTAGCAGAAAAATAATAATTTTTCACTGGGAAAAGGTAATACTGACAATTGTCACTAGAAGAAAATCAACCGTGAAAAAAATCTATGTCACCAGAAAAAAAAAATCAATTGTCACAAGAAAAAAAATGCCCCAAATGTCACTAGAAAAAATAAAATGTTACAAAAAACGTCAATTGTCATCGAAACATCTGTCACCAAAAAATATAATTAATTGTCATCGGAAAAACTGTCACCAAATTTAGTCATTGAACAAAATGGTCAATGTTGACTAGTCAATATCAAAATTAAAAAGGGTCAAAGGGTAAGGAGGGAGGATTAGGGAAAAATGTCAAAAATGGAAATTTACTTAATTTATTTAAAAAGTGGACATTTACTTAATTTTGACAATTTTTTTGGACATCCACTGAATTAAACCTTTTTTTATTTGGTAAAGATTTGGGTGAGGTACGGTCCTACTAGACCACCGCTCCACTACCAAGAACATCATTTCGAATGAGAGAGCAGGATAGCTAGCGCTAGTGCCAATCTGGCAATCATATCTGTCATTGTGTTAATCTCGCGGAAAGTCGAGATGGAAACCGAGTCGAACTGTTGCATCGAGAAAAGAGTGTGAGTACCGTGTAAAAAAAATCATGTCCGGTATTTTTTTTAAAAAAAGGAAAATTTTACATACTACTACCTATAAAGATTTTTATACATAATCACCCATTTAATATGATATTGAAGAAAACCACCTGTTAAATGGTTTTTGTTAATAAGTCACCACTCGTTTTCTGTTTTCATTAGGGCGTTGTCAAATATTTATGATAATATAATAGTTTAATCTTTATATTTTTATTAGAAGCTCAAATAGATTTTATAAAAAAATATATTTTACTGATTTTTTTTAAAAAAAATAAAACTTGATGTATATATGAACAAATTCTCCTATTTTATTTCAAAAAGTTTATAAAATTTAAAAATATTTTATAGACTATTTTTTAATAAAAAACAAAATAAGTTTATAAATCATTAGCATTTTTAAAATTAAATAATATCTTTATCTAATAATTAATATCTCATTTATATCTATATTTATACTTCTATACTTACCTATAAAATATCTTAATTTAAAAGACTTTTTTTATGATGTGTCAACACCTCCTTAATTGAAGGTTTTTCTACTAATCACAATTTTTCTCTTATTATTTATTTTTGTTCCTCTTTATTTCTTTGATACATCTATATAATATCTTAATTCAAAAGACTTTTTTGATGTTGTGTCAACACCTCCTTAATTGAAGGTTTTTCTACTAATCACAATTTCTCTCTTATTATTTCTTTTTTTTCGTCTTTATTTCTTGAGTGAATTACACAAACTAACCCACTATCTGGCCAGGTTTGCGCCCATAACCCACTATCCAAAACATTTGCAAAGGTTAACCCTCCCCCCTCAAAAAACTTGCAATCCAGCCGGTGAAAAAGGGGAAATGCAACTAGGACAAAGGAGAGAGGAAGTGAATGTAGAGAGAGAGAGGAACCAGGGGAAGTTAATGAGGAGAGAGAGAGTGAGAGAGGGAGGAAGATAAAATTGGACAGTTTTATTAAAAATTTGTAAAATCAACTGTCGATCTCACGGGCTTACAAAAGAGGAAGAGAGAGGGCAATAGTCGCTCATGCAAACCTGAGGAAAAGAAAAAGAGAAGGAAGAAGAGGAAGAAGACGACAGTGCAAGAGAGGAGAAGAAGAAGCCGAGCCGACATTGAACATGGCGATTTTGAAGTGAGTAAATCCTAACTCGATCGATTAATTACCTATTGCTTGGATTCGTAGGGGAGGATCCGATTAGAAGAACCTAAACTGTTTTTGATTGTGTGAAAATGGGACAAAGGGGTCGAATGGGTTGACAGTTCGCAATTTCTCCCTATCATATAGGAAGTAACCGGCGTTAAGTTAAAAACAAAGGGTGGAAAGTTTGGGAACTGGGGTGTACGCGACAGGGAGAGAAGGGAATTTTTGGGAAAGGGGAAATTGGGGAATGTTTATGTCGAATCCAAATTATCAGGAGTATGGTAACTGTAGATACGTTCTGTTTAGGGGAAAATTGGTCGAAATGGGGCGAATTAGGGTTAGGGAAAATGTTAGAAAGGGTGAGTTTTCATATGTGTAGGTTGAAATTGGGCAGAGGATCTGAATATTAATGTCAGTAGGTCGAAATTTCAGATGAAAAATTTTGACACTCGTGTGCAATTGGAGATGTACAAATTGAATAAGTCAACTGTCATGTATAAAAATTAAGGTGTCATGTATAAATGTCTTGGTGTCATGTAAGGGAGACTACAGAGATGAATATGGAACCATTGGGTGCATTCAATATTAAGATAAATAGGTTTGATATTTGATATGCAAAGGTTCTGAATAAGTAACTGTCATGTACATATTGAATTCTAGAATATTTGTGGGACTGATATGAAAGGAACTGTGGGTTGGGGACACGAATTGATTTTGAGATTACTGATTTTTGGTCTCCCAACATGCAGGATATCTGCTAAATATAAAAATTGTCGAAGCGGAGTGGAAAGAAGATTCTCGACCCTAGAACTCAAACCTCCGGCGCAGTATGATGGGCTTTTGTTCGAGTAATGTAAGTTGTGATTGTGGAGGTGCAGTGTGGCTGACTTATTGAAGTCTGTGCAGGCTGTGTACGCTGTCGAGGAAGACAGACACTTCAAAGCGCGATGTAACCAATACTCTCGGTTGCAACTCTTAGTAAACATTGACAACCGATTGAGCGAGTCCCGGTGGAAGCGCCTGATGGATAGCCCGTTGGGGGGCATTGCAAGATTGGGCACAAGGGTCCAGTTCTCCGGGCAGCTTGTACACTACATTCTCTAACGACAACTGAAGACGAAGAAGGAGCATGAAACGTGGTACAAGATCCATGATGCGGTCGTGAGGTTCTCAATAACTGAATTTGCCCTTGTGATTGGTCTCAACTGCAGCTATGTCGAAGAGCATGAGGACGACTCAACGTGCGAGATGGCAGTGTTTGATTTCTTTAGAGTTGCCAAGTTGAGGATGTCCGATTTCGAGGTGATGTTCCATGTGGCAATGGCATCTGAGAGATCGTCAGCCAGACAGTTTAAATTTGTCCTACTGATGCTGGTCGAGGGCTTGTTGTTCGGGAAGGAAGCCCGAAACTACATTCAAGGGTGGGTGGTCAACCTCGTCGCCGACATTAAAAGGTTCCTGGCCTATCCGTGGGGTCAGCTTTCCTACGAGCGAACGAACGAGTTCCTGAATCATGCAATCGAGAGAAAGCTCCAACACAATGGCAGCAGCCCCACTACACCACGTCCGACCTACTGCCTGATGGGATTCCCCCTCGCCTTCCAGGTTCGTATCACAAACCTTATTGGACGCCTTATGAATTAATACTAGTCATCCAATGATTTTATACTAGACATCAATTGACTTTGTACTGGACAAACGATGTTTGCAGCTCTGGGTGTATGAAGCCCTCCCTCCAATGGGCGTCCAATGCGCGAACATCATAGACGAGAAGTTGTACCCTAGGTATCTGCGATACGAGTCTAAAGAAGGGAACCTCGAGTATGCCGCCATCGAAACCCGACTACGGGAGGCTAAGGAGGAGCTCAGGTACTTCGATGACCCTAACACTGTGAGGCCAGTTCTCATCCCCGATAAAGTGGAGGAAGCTACCCGTTTGTACTGCGGTGCCCGATACACTCACGATAAGTGGGATAACTTCTTCGACGACATTGTCCGGGCGTTCGTAGCGGCAAATGCAAAACCCCCCACGGAAGAAACAATGAAAGGAAGCACCTGGGTCAATACAAGAATCAGGGGCAGGTACGCATACACAAGCTGGCATCTTAGAGATCGAGTCAAGGTTACTGGCAAAGTTGGACAACATGGCAAGGAGCATAACCGCAGAGTTAGGATCGAAGATGTCCACGCTTGAGGAGTCGATTGAAGACTTGAAGAGGGCATTGAGGGGGAAGGGGACTAGGGAGTCGGAGGAGTAAGGGTAGGTTCTGCCGAAGAAGGAGGTAAGGTTTTTTGTGTGTCATGGCATCATATAAAGAGCGTCATGTAATTATATATAACTGTCATGTCAAGATTATTAGATGTCATGTAAATGTAAGTACATATCATGAAAATATCAGTATTTGTCAATTAAATCAGATGTCATGTGGATAGGTTCATGGAGCAGTGAAGGACAAGGAGGAGAGACAGCCGACCAACAAGGACAATCAGGGGGCAGTCGGAGAAACCTACTCTGGACATCGGCGAGGTATGGGCATTTGACTGTCTTGTCAATTTTATTATCTGTCATGTTATATGCACTCTGGTGTGCTGGGTGCAGGATGAGTTGGTGGCACCTGTGGCCTCCCAGGTTGATGTTGAGGCTGAGGTACCCCTCCAACGGCGCGGTAGGAGGACCCGTCTACATCTTGATATGTTCTCCCCGGGGGAGGTAAAGCAGCCAGCGAAGAAGCCGCGTGTGGGCAAGAAAGCATCCCAAGCAGTGGATGTCGTGGACCTAGGCATGACGACGAGGGCAGACGTTGATGCGTTCTTTTCTTGGATGAAGGACGGAACTGACCCTGTTCGGTCGGTCGAAGGCAGCCTACTATAGAGGGAGTTCTTCAGGGTACTCCAATCACCGACCACTTGGGTCACATCCGAGGTTAGGTTCTCACAACGTGGTTCTATGGATCACCTTCCTCGTCATATGCTCTTCCATCTAAATGGTTTTCCGTGCGTGCAGCATATCGAGAAAGCATGCGCCCTCCTGCGGAATGACATCAAGGATGATGACAAGTACGGAGATGACGTCGTCCTTGATTTCTTCTAGGGGTATCTGCTATAGAAGCATTTAGCGGAGGCGAAGGGGAACCTTGACGTGGTCAAGGGGGTTGAGAAGCCGACCCACTACTTCGAAGGCAAGTTACCGGAGCGGTTTGCAATGAAGTGGGTCGTTGTCGACCGGTTGTTGGCGCCTTGGAATCTCAAGAACGAGCACTGGGTGGCACTAGAGATCAATCTCGCGGAGTAGACATTGAACGTCTACGATCCCAACATCAACCTAGTCACATGGCGGGCTTTCTGAAGCCGGTGACCCACCTCCTCCCCATTTTGATGAGCAGCCATCCCAAACTTCGAGTTAAATGGGTCGGCAAAGTCCTGAAACCCTTGGCGTACAAGAGGGTGAAGGGATTCCCCAAAACAAACAATCGTAAGTCGATCTTTCCACTTGTTCCGATTATAAACAATTGTCGCAGGTTGGGTGAACATATTTCGTTGTCGTGATGTAGGGGCGACTATGGTCCATACGTCATCCGCTACATGCAGCTCCTTGTGGTCGGCAACACCGAGTTCTATGGCCTTGACGATGACTTCATTGCGGCATGCCCCCAATTCCTTTGTGTTGCCATCTTTCACGAACGTCTTACACTCCCATCCGATCCTTAAAAGTACTTCCCGATTGGTTTTAGACTGTTGTTGGTTGGTTTTAGACTGTTATTGGTTCTTTTTAGATATTTCGCTTGGTTCATTTTGGATTGTTGTTGGTTCGTTTTAGACTGTTGTTGGTTCGTTTTAGACATTTCGCTTTGCAATTGTTATTGGTTTGTGGACTTGGTTGGTTAGTAATAATGTCATGTCAAGTGCATTATCTGTCATGTCAAGTTCATTGTCTGTCATGTAAAAAAGAGTTTACTGTCATGTACACTTCCGTTAAACAAGCCCACCACACAAAGTAGAACAAAGTAGACCAAACCAAAGGTACAAACTGGGGTAACTACATACTGAATAGCAAAAGGAGGAGCGCCTGCATTTCCAAAGGGATCATACTTCACACCAAAATGGGTAACTATGTACTTAATTGCGAAAGGTGCGGCGCCGCTTCTGGAAGTTCCTATACCACCGCTAGGTGTGGTGCAACTTCTGCAATTTCCCAGCTACACCCGCCCACTCTATTGGTTCACTTTTGACAGTAGTCAGAAATGCTCCGGACTTCCCTTTTCTGCGTTGGTATGCTTCCTATACTTCCCTCACCTTTCGCTCCGCTTCGTGATCCCATGGGCTGACTACATCTTCGACGTCACTGCTCACACAAATTACCTACTTCCCACGTCCAACTGCGACTGCGTTCTTCGCAAGCTCCAGGTCCAACTCCTCACTTGGCTCTAACTTAATACGTGGATAATATAACTTGACAAGGGGGTGTTCTAACTTGATAAGCTGATTTTCTAACTGAACACCAGTTCGTTGTCCACCGACACCTTGTGCTCCCAAAACTTCCACTTCTTCATCCCCTATCAAGCGGGGGTTCATCTGTGGGTGATCTTCTTGGGTCACGGGTGGCCCACCCCCGACTGAATGGGCCGTTGTGGATCCTTCTGTAGTGGCCAATTCTCCACCAACCTTGCGTATCAGGGAGACATAGAGGTCGATAGACCAGGACCGTTCTCCAGATAGACCATTTACAAACTTGTAGGCCTGCAGGTCTTCTTCATCCCTAATGGAAAAAGGTATGCACCCTTCCTTCTTCGGCTTTACATATGGGAGCTCGACGTCATGCCTCCTCCCATCGACATTAAACTTAGCCATCAGCTGTTTCTTTAGGGAGACGTAGTCAATACTTTCATCTACCAGGACAGCCTTCTGGCTCCTTGACCCCTCCACGACACAAATGCCCTCTTCACAAGCCCACCATCCTCCAAACAATACAGTCATATAGACGGACGATTTGTTCCCTGTTCCATTAGTTAGAGGGAGACACATTCAGTTTTACAACAAGATGAACATATTTTAGGGAGAAACGTATCGTATAGCCTAAATAGAAGGAATACTTACTCATTTTCTATCAGAAGTCGGTTTCTGTCCAGTAAATGAGTTTATACTCTCCCCCTCCTCCCTCCTCTCCCTCTTATTCCCTTTTGGCGCTATTGCCTGATCGGGAAACGGTCTCTCTCTCCCGCTCCCGCTCTCTCACTCTCTCTCTCTCTTTCTCTCTCTCCCCTGTCTTATTCACTATCCTGTCTCACAGGTTCTCTCTCCTCTGCAGGATGCCCCTTGCTTTACTCTCTCTCTCTGCTTTTTTTCTTTGGGTGAAATTATATTTATTGGTTTGAACTTCTTATCGTTTCAATATTGCTGATAGCTATATTTTCCTACGGTTTTGCATTTAATGAGTATGAAGTGTGAGTGGGAAACCCAGTTTTATACCAAGGTCAAACATTGAATAAAACACCCCGATAATATATCCAGTATACAACCATTGGATGTCCAGTATGGAATCATTGACTGGATAGTTGATTGTTATGGTTGTCATGTATCGTTTACCTACAAGCAGTAATGCCACTTCATTGATGTCATGTCAAAAGTGACACGTGCCATGTATATACCAACACACTGCCATGTTAAGGGTAGACATCTAGAAAATAGTTCACATTAATGTCTTCTGCTACTGCTTTTTTTGTCTTAAGAGTCACATGCTGAACAGTGTTGATATTTCTCATACACCCCACTTATATATATGCTAGTCATTCACCATCCATACTCCCTAAAATTCGGTGAAGTTAAATCCCCATTGCCATTTCACCACCTCTCCAACAACCCTTCAACTAAATGGCATCGTCATCACACCACCTTGCCTCCTCATCTGGCCTCCCTCCCCGACCTGTCCCCATCGTTATATCATCCGACAGCTCGGACGATGGAAAGCAGAGTGCAGGTTTGTCAATCTTTTCATTGGTTTAGTTTTGTGCTACTTTTATGATTATACTACCTTATTTTTGTTTTTTTATGCAGGACCAATGCCGCAACCATACCGAAGAAATCAAAAAGTAGAGATCGTCGGCGGTGAGGCTGGGATGCTCGGGTCATTCTACAAGGCGACCCTTGTACGCAAAGTGGATCCTAGCCACTGGGAGCAATGTTCTAAAAAACGCTTGGCAGACACTTGGCGGTAGGGTACTGCCAAGCGCCAAGATGGTTTGGCGGCCTTATTAGCGGTTCTTGGCGAACAAAAAGGTTTTTAATTATTTTCTTATATTTATCCCATGAACTATGTATAAAACATATATTATGTAATAAATTATGCATTTATTTCAAGTCTATGACATATAAAATAAAAGACGGTCATAGTCAAGGCCGTTTTGTCCGCCAAGCTACCCCGCCAAGGCCGAATTCAGGACGGCATGGGTCCGCCAAGCGTCTTGGCACCGTCTTGGCGGCCGTCAAGGCCGTTTTTTAGAACACTGACTTGGAGGTAGAATATGTGACCCTCCTACACAACAACAGAAGAGACCTGCTGAAGGAAATCATCCCGGTTTTACGAATTCGTCCCCGTCCGCCTCGTATTTTGTATGACGCCTACTTGGTCGACGACCGTGTCGACTGTCGCGCCAACGATGGGTATTGGTCCGGCAAGGTCGTTCGTGTGTCCGGTTATGGGAATGACTGAACTTTCTCGGTCAACTTCCCGCTGAGCGGGGAGACAACTGATCATCGTGCCCGCAATATGCGCCCATACTTCAAGTGGAATGGATCCAGATTCACCACGCAGTCGCATTTTCGCTACCTGTTACCATAAATTTCGATTTCAATGTCGTGTATTTTTCTACTATTTGCTACTGTCTTTTAAATGTTTGCTCTTATGTTGTATTTGTTTAATGCTAGTGAATCTGTCTCCCAGATATCATGTCCAGTATAATTCAATATGTGACATGTCGTTTTGCATAGATTGTCCAGTTAAAACTAACCGCTTACACGTCAACCTAAAAATTACCTCCCACCCACCTTCTTCTTCGATGGTTTTTCTCTAAACTTAAGATTTAATTATAAGTATATTTCTGCCCCCTGAATTTCGCTCTCACTATGACTCTTACACTTGGACCGGTCACATTAAAGCATAGTAGTGTCGACATGAGAGAACAAAATCATGGCATCCAACTATGGGTAAATACTAAAAATGAGCACAATTAAGATAAGATGTCATTATAGTGAATCTGCTTCTCCCAGAAATCTTGTTCAGTCGATTCCGCATGTCGTTTTGATCTGTTTCTTCGAGCAATCTTGTCCAGTTAAATTCAATATGTGACATGTTTTGTCGCTATTGGCGCCCAGTTAAAACTTACTACTTACACGTGATCCTTCAAATAAACCCCCGCCCCTTTCATTATTCAGTTGTTTTCTCTGAAACTTAAAATTTAATTGAAGGTATCTTTTTATGCCCCCTCACTGACACTCTCACTGATCTCTCTGTCCTCTCAGACTGCACTTTTCTTTTTCACCTCTCTCTCTCTCTTCTGTCCTCTGCAACTGCAAAAGTGTACTTTTTCCCTCCTCTATCTTTCTCACTCTCTCTCTCTGACTTGTCTTCGCTTTTCAGGAGTAGAGCTCTCTCTTCCTCCCCCCATCTCACTTTTCCTGCTACCGAAACCGTGTCCAGCTGTCCGCCATTGGGTTACCTGCTACCGGCTACAGCTTGCAAGCGGATATCCGCTTTTTAGCAAATTTTTTTCGGATTGGGTTACTCATGCAAAGAATCCGGTTAATGGGGTTAGTTTAGCAAATCACCCTTATTTCTTTGATACATTTACCTTTTGTACCTTTTATGTTTTAGTCATTTACTAGCCAATCTATATCTATATAATATTTTAATTCAAAAGATTTTTTTGATGATTGGTCAACACCTCCTTAATTCAAAATATTGAATTAAATCTAATATTTTTAGGGATTTTTTGGTGATTGTCCATAATTTGGGCAAAAATTAAGCCCTAGGACAAAAGAGGGGTGAAATTAGGAGAGTGTCCACAATTGACACTTTTACCCCTGCCCCTTTTTTCTTCACCCTCTCCCTCAATTAAAATGCCAAATTAAAACAAGTGGAAACGCAAGTGGAGCATCCATGGCATCTGTAAGTGGAAATTGGCATCTCCCTGTTGACACTCAAAGAGAGAGAGAGAGAGAGAGATTGAGTTTAGAGTGTTATCCATGGCGAACATATAGTGCTCCGTCTTTGTCTCCAGGAAACGCTCCGATGCTAGCGGTGGGAGCTCCAAGCACATTTACGATGGTGTTTTCTCAGCTCCGGTGCCGACGAAGCTCGACGATTCAGCGTTCTCGTTTGGTATCGATGACTACCGTGAAATCTTCTATCCGTCGAAGGCCTTCCTCGGCCTTTCGATCCCGATTCTTGACCTTCCCGCCGTTGATCAAAGCGATGTCGCTGGCGACTGTTGGAGCTCCAGTGTTGATTACGCCGGTGTACTTTCTCAAATCAAAGAGAAAATCGAAACGCAATCTCGGCGATCACGATCGTTGTTCTTCATCTCTCCTGATCTCCAGATTGATTCCTGCAATTTTTTGCTTCATTTGATTTATTTTTTTTTCAATTTTTTGCAACCTGCGAAGTAGATTATATGTTCAAGCTTTTGTGAGAGGATATCGGGGGAGATCAAAACTGTTTTTAGTTAATGTGATCTGATACTCCAGTTATATTATTTCAATTATGAGATTCCTAATTTTTTACCAAAAAAAAATTATGAGATTCCTAATTATAATGCCTCGCAGTGGAACCTCTTCTGTGAGATGTAATCTCCTAATCCATATCTACATTTAATGACTTTTTGGTCTGACCAAAAAAAAATTAATGACTTTTTGGTATAGTTAGAATTTTCAAAGTCTTTTGCACCAAAAAAAAAAAAGAATTTCCAAAGTGTTATTATTGGTGTCAGCACCGTTAAAACTTTGAAATTATAGACGCTGTAACCAAAATAAAAACAGGGTCATAGAAGTTGTAATCAAAATAAAAACAGGGTTATGGACACTGTCACCACTATAAAAACAGGGTCATAGACACTGTAACCAAAGGAAAACCCTAGGACAAGGGAAGCGCAAACCCTATAGGGGCTAATGAGAAGCCAAAATACATGTGGTGACAGTTCTCCTCTGATATATGAATGGGTAAGAGGGTCATAGACATTATCACCACTATTAAAATAGGGTCATAGACACTGTCACCACTATGAAAAAAGGGTCATAGACACTGTAATCAAAGGAAAACCCTATAGACACTATAACCAAAATAAAAACAGGGTCATAGACACTGTCATCACTGTGAAAAAAGGGTCATAGACACTGTAATCAAAGGAAAAGCCTATAGACACTGTCACCACTATAAAAACAAGGTTATAGATACTGTCACCACTATAAAAACAGGGTCATAGACATTGTAACCAAAGGAAAACTCTAGGACAATGGAAGTACAAACCCTATAGGGGCTAATCAGAAGCCAAAATATATGTGATTACGGTTCTCCTCTAATATATGAATGGGTAAGAGGGTCATAAAGACGCTATAACCAAAATAAAAACATGGTCATAGACACTGTAACCAAAATAAAAACACGGTTATAAACACTGTCGCCACTATAAAAATAGGGTCATAGACATTGTAACTAAATAAAAACCCTAGGATAAGGGAAGCACAAACCCTATAGGGGCTGATGAGAAGTCAAAATATATGTGGTGACATATATGAATGAGTAAGAGGGTCATAGACGTTGTAATCGAAATAAAAACAGGGTGTCACCACTATTAAAAAAAAGGGTAAAAGACATTGTCACCAATATAAAAACATGGTCGTAGACACTGTAATTAAAATAAAAACAGGGTCATAGACACTGTCACCACTATAAAAACATGGTAATAGAGAGCTTCGTTTTTAGTTTTTTTTTTATTTTTTTTTTACGGGGTTACTGTCACCATTCTTATCAATGGTGACACATGTGTGGTGACATGAAAATTTTTTAATGACAACTTAGTTTTTATTTTTTAATTTTTTACGGGGTCACTATCACCAAACTTATCAGTGATGACACATGTATGGTTACATAAAAAAAATTTTGATTACACTTCGTTTCAAAACAAATTCCAAATTACTATGCTAATGAAACCCACTAGTCAAACTAGCCCTAAGCAAAAGTAAAGAAACAAAAAGTTCTGTAGCTTTACAAAAGCAAACGGCAAATTCAACTGAAGAAAGCCACCAGTACACTCAACCAGGGGCCCCACACACAAAGTTGCTCCACGCCAACGTCCCACAGCTGCCCACAGTGAACGCGCCTCCGCCAAACAGTCGCCGGATCTCGCAACACAAAGAAAGGAAAGCGCAGAGCGGGTGTAATAGGTAGGGGCAAAAAGGGGATTATAAAAATATTTTGGACAATTGCTAGTAAAGCCCAATCCATGGGACAAATTCTAAACGAGCTATTGAAATTTGGCCCTTAGGCCAAATTTCTTCGTATTTTTACATTTTCCCCTTTTATTTTTTACTCAATTACTGACTAATGAGTTTAATTCAAAGCACCTCCTTTTGAAGGTTTTTATGATAAATATTTTTATGATTTTTATCTTAACTTTTCTTTATACTTTATAATATTAATTTTTATTTTATTAAGATTTTCAAAAAAAATCGCGTCATGGCGCGAGAATTGTACTAGTCAATCAATCATAAACAATACTAAATGGGAGCTGCTTATGCCACGTGTCACGCTCTCTATAAAAATTTTCCTTTTACCTACTATTATTGTAACATGTGTGAAAATTTTACCACCTATTTTTTATTTCTTTTCATAATTAAATTATTATATTTTTTATTTATGGTAATGTGTATAATACTTATCCACTTAGTTTTTAAATTTGCAATCCGTATGGCCTGTATAAATATACTTACCTATTATATTACATAAAGATTATATACACTTTCTATATATATATATATATGGTAAAAGACACGCAGTATTATATTGTAGTATTATATTACCTACATACTTTCTCTAATTAATGCTAATTGTTTTGTATATAGAAAGCTAAATTTTTTTTTTACAAATCAAGAACGTCTAAGCAGGCTCAATCAAATTTAATTGTATGTTTTAATAAAAATTTTAATATAAAATATCTTTCAAATAGATAATTTTTTATTTGATAATATTTTAATCATTTAAGTTCATTGCAAATTATTTTAAAAATATTTTGATGCTTTATTTGATTCAATTTACTAAATTTGTGAATAAATATACCATCAACATTAGAAGTTTTATTGTTCTAATATTTTATATATAGAGTAGTGAAAAATCTAGAATATATTAATTTTAATATTGAAATGAGTATTGTAGTGCATTTGTTTGTATAAGAACCGCTTATCATTTTTAATCTTGAAAATATCAAATTAAAATAGAGGTTTAATTAAAGTGTTTTTTTGGCTAAGACAATTTGGAATCTTGGACGATTTGGGATATTGAGTCGATTTTCTTAGTCTTATATAGTAGGGTAGACAATTGGATACATTATATTGTTAGTAAGGTTGCAACATGTTTGGACAACTTGGCATATGGTTTTGGTGGGTTCGCAACTATTGTCTCTTTGAAGGGGTGAATCACGAGCCATAATGGGCCATGCAAACATAGTGATTATGAACTATGTAAAAAATTGAATCATCCAAAAGAGATCACACATCATACATTGTCATTGAATGTCGGGTGAAAGCGATGAAATGACATAAATCCATGAAAAGATTTATAAAATTCAATTGTGATGCCACAATGGGCATGATACTAAAATAATTATTTCAGATAAAGAGAGTTAAGGGTGCATTGGTGATGAGGACTGTGAGAGTTATTTAAATGGGCTCAATGATAGGGTTGGCCCTTGGGGTACGCCCAAGGGGCATTCGCCTAGGTCCCTCTATCGTGTAGGGTGTCGGGAAAAAATTATGTGATATATAATTAAGATATTATGTATTATTATATTTATATGTAATAAAATATTTACTAAAATTTATATGTAAAAAAACTCATTTGTGATATGAATTATTAAGAAGGTCTTTGTCTTTCAATTTTTTGTTATAAATGCAAAAACAGGTGATTTTTTAGTAACAACTTATGCTACTTTAATAAATTTATTTAAGTGATTATAGTATTTTATTTGGATAAATTTGCAAAGTAACAATGTGTATTTAAGTGTTTAACCATACTGTTTTACATTCATGAGAAAAAATAGAATATTAAAAAAATATTTTTTCACCTTTATTTCTCAACGAAGTTCTCTTACAAGAATTTGAAAATGAAGTTTTAAAGAATAATAAGTCCGTGTTGTTTTTATAATTTTAATGATTTTTATAAAAAAATATTATTTTTAATGACATAATGTTTTTAGCAAAACATATTATTTCACTAATCAAATTAAATGTTCACACACTTTATAACAAAAAAAATAAAAAATAAAATTTATTGAATGGATATTGAACTATTTTTGTTTTAATAAGTATGTTTTCAAACCCAATGAGTTTTATTTTGTTCAAAAAATGTTTTTTCCATAAAGTTAATTTTTTCACATATTAGGATAATTGTTGAATCCGTGCATGGCATGGGTATAATACTAGTTATTAATAATACTAAAGGAGAAGTCACCTACGTGATGTGGCGGCTTCTCCTTTAATGTGGCGGCTTCTCCTTTAACATGTGGCGGCTTCTCCTTTAATATGAGAAGTCATCTACGCCATGTGACGGGCACTAATCTAGTATTCTTTAAAACAGAAGCAATTTTTATATGTGTCTCCCTCCCCTTAAATTTAGCAACTTCACCCAATTGCAATTATTCTTTTTTAAAAAGTTTTGCTTATTATTTGTCGGCAATTAATTTGTTATCTAATTTTGTTCCAATTAAACATCGAAATTGGCCCAACTCATTTCCTCTTTCTCTTTACTAATCTCTTTACTAAGGCCTAACCCTGCTTATGGTTGTCTAAAACATTCACCTAACCCTAAATCTGATTCACCAGTTTTCCACCTTAACTTTGCCTATTATTCCAAATATCATAGAACATTAATCGTCATGTCGCTACTCAGAGTTGCTTTTCTATATGTTTCCTTTGTTCATCTGGGGATAGAGCCCTCCGAACACCAACCCCTCTTGACGCAGACATCCTTCCATGGAATGGGAGATGCAGCTCAATTGCCAAAAAGAAGAAAAAAAATGTTTCTATATTGGGTGAGATTTTTCTTTTTAATTAATCTAAATACATGTACGTTCCCTCCCTATATCTAAAAAATTCGGTGGGGACTTCCGTCTTCGTTATCTTGTTTATTTCTTTTTTTTTTTTTAATTTTTAGAAAGGAGTTTTTATAAAAACTCTTCATCGAGAATTGATGTTTGAAAGTTTTTATAAACTCCTCCTATATATCTATCCCTAAGGGGAATAAAAAAAAAGAGTTGAAAAACTCTCTCAAACAAAATACCCCAAAAAAACGCCTAGTTTATGCTAGTGTTGTAACAACACTAGCATAAATTAACTCGTTATACTTCTTCTTTCGGGACTACCTAACTAGTGCAGAGTTTGATGTTCATTACATTTCTTATACGATCATTATGTTAGTTTTTTTTTCTATGACTATTTCATTAATTAATTTACTTTATAAAAATAATTTGTTATAATTGCATTATGTATTCGTATTTTATGTAGTTGAATCACCCTTAAACGGATGTATTATCCCTTTTAACAGATCAAAATGATGCGATGTCATCGTTGTTTGGGTTTGAGGTCACCTACTTATTTTCCGGTGTGTAGTAGGTGTTGAAAACTGCGGCGGACAATTGGAAAAACGCACATAGAAAAGTTAATTGAACCGGTACAAGAACGGGTCTATATATATGGAAGTGGTGGATAAATAGTGTGGCCAATGCCTCAATCTCTATCCATTTTTTTTTCCCCGAAATTTATTTAATTCGAATATCATTATCGGTTTAGATTTCTACATTACAATTATACTAGTTTTATTACCCGCATTCTTCGCGGTTTTTTAATAAATTATATTTTAGTATATAAATAATATTTTATTTTATTATTAAATCATGAATATTTAAACATATCTTGATTTATATAGGTTACAAATATCCTTTATATTAAATAAATATACTTAATTGTTAAGATATTATGAAATAATTTAATTAAAAATGTAAGATAAAAATATTACCATTTGATTCAATTTTATATCTCAATTCATAAGCAATACTACAATTCATAAGATCAATCAACTCGGAAGTGAATTTGATAACTAATAAGCAATTTACTTTCTTAAATATATACTACGTAGTACGGTTTTGTTATGATTTTTTCATTGGACCTTGACTAACTAATAAACTATATATCTAATTGAAATGGGATGATCATGAACCATCTCGTTTGTTGGGTCAAAAATAAATTAAGATACGAAGTCAGATAGTTTGTTTTTAAAAATTATCTTACATAATTTGTTTTTAAGCTAATTATAAAAAATAATAGCAAGATTTTGTACATAACTAATGAAGATATAAAGTCAAATATCTATATCTATATTCTATATACTATATTAAAAGAGAAACATTTATACCACATGTTCTCTTCGTGTTCAAAGTTATTTTCGCAAAATTATTTACATAATATCATTTATTATGGTAACTATATTTTCTAATATTATTTTATATGGAAAATTTTCTAATATTAATTACCCAATATTATTTGATGTTCCTTTTTTTAACCAATGGAATTAATTCAAATCTTTTATCTTTCACTATTTATTATTTATTTTTCTCTTTATCTCTTTAACTCAATTGTATTTTTTCGATTATTTTTAACACATTTACTAATCAATGGGTCTAATTCAAAATATTGTATTAAATTTAATGTCAATGATTAATCTATATCTAAATATTATTTATAAAAAAACCACATCATGGTGCTGGGATCGTACTAGTTTATATTAAAATGATAGATTTCGTAAATAACTAAGATATGAAGTTGAATATTTATATTAAAAAGAATAGGTTTTGTAACCACTTAATAAGATATGATGTTGAATATTTATATATATTAAAAATTAAATTTAATCTTCAACTAAAATAGACATATAGGATGACACATGCATAAATAGATGATGTAATCGTCTGACGTGGCTTAAATATAATGGATCATCATTAATTGACGTGTCAAATATCCGAACCAGATTGCACCAGAGTACGACACATAAGCGAATCGCACCAGAACCCGCCACATAAGATTTTCACGTCTTTGTTTTAGTATTATATATATTGATTACCTAACTCTCTCTTATAAAAAAAATATATTACCTAACTCTCCACCTCCATCTCAATCACCTTCAACCCCCTTGATGAACCATTTTCCTGTTCGAGTGACTGTATACCATTTCTCTATTTTTTTAAAGCGGGATAAAAATTAAGAAAAACGCCGATGAACGAGCTTTTTTCCTAAACGTCCGAGCAGACGAGAACTCTCAGTTTTGAGTCGGAATCCAGGCTATCATCGGCAGAGTTATTGTAGGTCAGATGTGCAATCTGTCAGCCACAATATTAGAATCTCTGAAAATATGGCGAATAACAACATTAGAAAATGAGGATAGATCCATATGCGTATCGACAATTAAAAGCTTAATGTTATAGGGACAATTTCAATCACTCAGGAGAGCTTTTATCACTCCTAAACAATCTCCTTCGATTAGGAGGTTGTTTAAACCCAACTGTTTTGCCTTAGAAACTCCAGTTCGCAGTCCCAAAGCTTCAACAAAAACGGCGGAGTTATTATTGAAAAGGCCAACACCCATAGATACTATTGCACCGTTGTAATTGCGAATGACGTATCCGTAGGAACCTTTCTCATATTGACGGAAGAAACCGTCGAAGTTTAGTTTGAAAAAACCTACTGAAGGCTTCTTCCAGGGCTCTGAATGTTTTGGATTCTTTTCGTGGGATTCTATAGCCCCGTAGCAGACCTTGTGAAGAACCGAAGGGTCAAAAGCTCGAGGTTGACCATTTCAATGAATTTTTTTAAGAAGCCCAAGTGTGGGCCCGATGAGCATAAAACGGTCGTTGATCCCTGTCAAAGATTATAATAACCCAAACCAACAAACTAGTATAGTGTGTAAGTAAGGGGTCGAACCTACAAAGAATCAAGTATCTCAATTGCAATGTTTATTTATTAATATGTAAACAAACTATAAAGAAAGATAAGGCAAGAATGTAAAGAAGCAATGAGGAATGTTAATGAGAACAAGTGAAAGATAGAAGAGAAGAGTGTGGTTTATATGATTCACAACATTGGTTGGTTTACTTGATCATTTTACTCAATCTCTAGTTATTCTAATGCAGTGCAATGCAATTGATATCAATAGTTATTCCAACTTTGGTTTGAATAGATTGACATCCCTTACAGAATAACAATCCCTTAAACAACATGCGACCCTAACTGGATTCTTAAACATACAGCAGCACAAAATCCAAATGTACTTGGCCATTCAGTAATATCAAATCCCTATGCAATTAGATTGTCAAAAGAGGCAAATCCCTTAACCCTAATCTCATACAAACCAATATTCAACCAATAGTCATTGCCCTGCATAGCCAATTGATGCTTTCATGGAATCAATTACCTATTGCTTGCTACCACGGGTTAACTATTAGCAAGAAATCATTAATCATTAGAAAAATGCAAATTCTGTCAAGGTGTACAATCAAAAGAAAATATATGCAATCAACAATATGAGCACAAGTCTTGAATCACAATAAACAATATGCAATCAACAATATGCAACCAACCAAGTCTTTAATCGCAGGCAAAACCACAAGAATTCTAAGTATATTCATCAAATACCTTGAATCTCTGAACTTCAATCCTCTAAAGCGTTCCATGTTTCATAGTTAGTGAATGAATAAAACCTACTGAAAATATGTCTAATATAAGGCTTGAAGTCGGCGGCACAAACCCTAGAAAGCTTAGATAGAGTTTCCGTAAAGATAAAATTGGGCAAAAACTGGGAAAAACGGTGGGCGCCGTTGGAAAACCGACGGGCGTCGTTCTTTCGCGGTGGCAAACTGGTCATTTCGCCATGGAAAAATATATGATTTCCAAGACTTGTATAGCTCATTGAGAGCTTTCCAACGCATGGTCATAATAGGTAATCAGACATTTGAGGCCCTGGGAAATCGTGTTATAAGTTCAACTCGCCGCACGGACAACTTTTGCGGCTCGCTATCGTTTCTGCTCTTGGACCTTGATTCCTTACTTCATTGCTCCTTGGCTTATCTTGGCATGTCCATGGCTTGTCCCTTAGCTTTCCTTAGCTCCATTTGATCATGATTTATCAACCTTTCGAGCTCGGATCTTATAATCTACAAATAAGCACTAAAAATAGTAGATTCCGAACATCGAATACCAAATGATTAAGAATGCAAATTAGCTTATTAAACATGCAATATGGACAATCTAATGCACCTAATACTACCTATAATGCCTACAAAATATGCATTATCAAACTCCCCCACACTTAAGCTTCGCTAGTCCTCAAGCGAACATAGAGTAGATCATAGAGATAGAGACTACTTCATGTCTTAAAAAAAATTATAACATCGCATATATCAAGTAAAAATATAAATCGGGTTCTATAACATATATCAAGTAAAAATATAAATCGGGTTCTATAACTCGGGCCGTTACAGATGTTAACCATAGTTAGCATCAAGAGTTGGGCATTCATCAGTCATGGCATGTTGACATACTTTGTACTCATAAGCATGGGCATAGGATGTATATTCTAAAATAGGTCTGACAAGTAGGAGAGGTATGGGCTGGGTTTGAAAGGCAATTGTAGAAGTGAGAGTGTGGCAACACATGGTTGTAACATACAGACATAGTCACTTAGATAGGACGGGGCATTGTAATATCGGGTGGACCTTCTGGGAAGGGAGGCAAGTTGGGAAATGGTAGGAGATGGTTGAAAAACTGAGGTATATGGATCATCAGCACATAAATTTTAAGAAGGAAAAAGGGGTAAATTATGGTTTGGTTGATTGTAAGGAAATATGTGTTCATGAAACACAATGTCCCTGCTAGTGTGTATAGTATGTGTATCTAAAGATAGGTTTTTGTAGGCTTTCATGCCAAAAGGGTAGCCCAGGAAAATACAAGAAGTGGCTCGAGCCTGAAATTTGTGCCTACCTTAAGGGAGGATAGACATGAAACAAAGACAACCAAAAGCTCTGAGATTGTCATATGAAGGCACAGTGCCATGAAGGACCTCAAAAGGACTTCTGTTCTGTAAGGTTTTGCTAGGCAATTTGTTGATGAGATAAACAACTATAAGGGCGTAATCTCCCTAATACTTAAGAGGAAGCTTAGACTAAAACAACAAAGCTCTAGCCACCTCAAGAATGTGCTTGTGTTTCCTCTCAACCACCCTGTTTTGTTGAGGTGTAACAACACAAGATGTCTGATGCACTATCCTTTTTTGAGCTAAGAAATCTGCAGATTCATGACTCAAACCCAACTCCTAAGCATTATCTGATCTGAGTACTTGCACCTCACTATCATTAACAATTGTGACAACAGTAGCACTCCTCTTTGAGGAAATTAAATGAATCCAAGTAGCACGAGAGAAATCATCAATAATTGTGATAAAGTATTTGTTCCCATTATAGGTAGACACATGAAATGGTCCCCATACTTCAACATGAACCAACTTAAAAGGTTTTAAAGTGTTGGTAGTGCTATTCTGAAAAAGGCAGTTTGTGCTATCTGGCATGAGCACAAACATCACAAATATCGCTAACAACATTGTCTTCTTTGACAAAAGGATAAAAACTTGAGCTTGTACTTGGGCAAACGACCCAACATAAGATGCCATAACTCTGTGAATAACAAATGACCTACAGAGAGTTTATTTGATTCAATTGGACTATTATTCAAATATCCAAAGTAAGTGTTGTATTGCTTAGTGACAATATCTTCTGTAATCTTCACTTGGCATGCAGAAGCACATCATGTCTTCATCTGAGTCAGATATAATCCTTTCTTACACCTACCAAGGATCAAGGGATCCTTCACGTGCACTGCCCGCATCATGCATAAGGATGGTGTAAATATCACATTGCACCCTACATCTTTTGTCAATCTTCTAACAGACAACAAATTGCATTTAAAATTAGGCACGAATAAGATTCTTTTCAATCGTATATGAGGACAAAGCTGAACATCACCATAAAACTTCACTTGTAAAGACAAATCATTTGGCAATATAATAGAATAAGATTGAGATACGATTGTCAAGAGATCAAACATTGAGATATCACAACATATGTGATTCGTGGCACAACTATCGATTACCCAAAAATGATCAAACTCTACTGTAAGAAAATCTTTACCTACAAATCCAGCAAAATTATCTCCCAAATTAGTGATATTCTGATCTCCCTCATTTTCTCTTGAGCCTTGAGCAAATCCATTAGTTGCTTGTACTAATCAACTGTAAATTCAGGAGCTTTGCACCGAAGATCTTCATTTGAAAGCTGTCTAGTAAACTTGTTTTAAGTATCCTCCTTATAATTTGAAGGAAATCCAATGCTGAAAAAATACTTGTCAACATGATTTGTCTTTTTGCAATTTATGCAAAAAAAAAAAAGAAGATTTCTTGCTTTATTGATCATGATTCTTTCTATTGTTTCTAGAATCAGTCCTTTGATTCTGATTCTGTGATGACTTCTTGGACTGAACATGAAAAGAAGCCATATCTCCACTCGGAGTAGAAGCATGCTTGATCTCCCTCTGTCTTTTCCTCAGTCAAGATGGAATAAGCGTCCTCCACGGAAGGCAAAGGGCGCATCATCAAAATGTTTCCTCTGAGTGAGTTATAACTCTAATTCAAACCAAGAAGCAATTGAAACAATTTCTGATCCTCATCATAGTTGGTGATCTCATCCATTTCACCACACTTACAATGACGAAAACATTGCGCGATCGTGTTAATAGGAGGAAACATACATCGAAGCTGATCCTAAAGAGACTTCATCTTTGTGAAATAGGAGGAAACATACATGGTACCTTGCGCGATCGTGTTAATTTCCTTCTTGATCGAATACACTTGCAATCCCAAAGCTTGATCATACCTTGCCTCAAGCTGCTCATATATCTCCTTTGTCGTGTCGATGTAAATAACATTGCTTCTGATTTCGGCATTCATAGTGCTGATTATCCATGAGATAATCATGCCATTGCATCTCTCTCTGTGAGCAAAGTTTGGTGAAGTTGTTGCCGACGGCGCACAAGAACCAATCACAAAACAGAGTTTGTTCTTCGCAGAAAGTGCTATTCGCATCGCTCTCCTCCATTCCCCAAAGTTCTTCTCATCGAAATTATGAGCAACAAGAGTGGCTCCAAGAAGGTCGCTGGAATGGAGATAGAGCGAATCGGAAGGATCTATGCCAGTTCTGTCATCAAACGACGCCTTTTGGATGAAATCTTGCTTGAATCTGAGCTATGCGGAAGCGAAAATTGACAAGAATCAGAGACAAAGGTCTGGTACCATATTAACAAAACGAAAAGAGAAAGGATTTGTGGAAAAACTTCAGATCATCATGAAAGAGATGATCAATTTCGTTGATTTTTTTTTTCTGTTTATAGAAAAATGAGTATTTATACAATCTTTGCTCTTCCTCTTTTATACACGTGAATAAATCCGAGCCATACAAAATAGAAAACTTGACTTCTATTTTCCGCTTGTGCCTGAGACCATCTCCATCCGTGAACCTATGGGTTCATATGGGTGACAGGTGGAAAAAAAAGGAAAAAATTAAATGGCATGAACACGGGTATTCGGGTTCAACTGCAAACACCCTAAAAAGTAGGGTTCATTGACGCAAAAATCGAGGAAAAGAGAGACTCGCAGGCGTGTCAGGCGGTCAAAGGCCAAAACCACGTCGTAAGGCACCTGGAATGCAGCGTTCCAAGCTACCAAGCAAAAAAAAAAGTTGGAGCTGCCACGTGCACCCATTCAAGGGTTGACACGTGGCAACGAAGTTAATTTAAATGTTAAAATGACTTTTTAGCCATTTTAACATAAAAAAAATAAAAACTATATTTTTGAATGTAATTTAATTTTATCTATAAACACCCATTTTGAATATATGTTTTTTTTACCAAAAAAAGCTAATTTTTCACCCATTTTACCTATAATAATAATAATAATAATTATAATATGAGTTTAATATATAGAGATTTGATTTAATAAAAAAAGGTGAATAAAGAAAAGTAAGTTATTAGGCCTCGTTTGGTTAAACGTGGGAAGTAGACTTCCTAGGAAGTAACTTCCTAGGATATGTAATTCCCATGAATTATACTTCATGGGAAATGTAAAAATATGTTTGGTTAGAAATAATTTCCCATAAATTCAATTCCTATATTTTGTTTGTTAAACATGGAATTTTCATAGTAATTTATTTAAAATTACTCTTATAACCTTTTGATTTTTGTTTAAAATCAAAATCTATATGGGCAAATTAGAGATTTTATTTATAAAAAAATAAATTTTATAGGAGATTTGAGAAAAGATAATGGAGGAAGTAGATCTTACCTACCCCCTTCAAGGTAAGTTAAATTCCATCATTTCATGGGAATTGAAATTCCTATGAATTGAAATTCCTGGGTTTTTCTATTTTTAAAAAACATACCAAACACATATATTGACTCTTACTTCCTGGGGTTTTGAACTTCCCGGGAAGTAGAGAGCTAACCAAACGAACCCTTAGTCCGAGGTCGGGTTCATGAATGGGGTGAAAAAATAATAATTTAAAGTGAGGTTCGTAAACCGACGTGTCAGTACAAAAAAAATAAGTTATGAGTCTAGAAAAGGATTTATGAGCCGATGGTCTGAGTGTGCAGAACTCGGTGGCTCGTTGGAGTTGTACTGAGCCATCACTCCATCACGGTTGGACGAGCCCAGCGTAATCACGGGGAGTAGACCTGGGCAAATGCGGATGCGGGCCGGGCTTGGGACGGGTTTTACCCAAAATATTGTCCCGGTGGTGCGGGCGCGGGCGGGCTAAGCCCGCTTAATGGGTTGGATGTCGTGTCCAAGCCCGTCCGACATTGCGGGCGCGGGTACCCGCGGGTATCCGCAAACCTAACTACTATTGTGTACATTCGACCCAAAAAAATAGTAAATCCCGTCCCGTCCCAGATATATTATACGGAGTATATATTATATTAATATATTATATATAGAAATACAGTATATGTAAGTATGTATGTATATAATCTATATATAATATACACCAAATGGCATATAGTGTGTATTACAGTGTATATGATATATACATATATGCAGATGCACAACGTTTCATATATGTTAGTATGTATCCATATATTCATGTGTATTACAGTGTATATATATATATGATATATATTCATGTATTACAGTGTGTTGTGTGCAGTTATATATACAGTGTATAACCCGAAAATATATATACGAGTATAGATTAGGGATTTAAGGTATGGATTTTTTTTCTTATAAAAATTAATAATTAGTATTATTTATTATGTGTATTTTAATAAAAAAAAAATAGCAGGTACTCGTTACGGGCCTAATATTTGTCTTCCCAATTCCGTACCTGCTACGGGCACGAGTCGGGCTTAGCAGCCCACTTGAGCTTCGGCCTCTGTTCATACCCGTCCAAAATAGTGGACGGGCCGGGCGGGCTAACCCGCGTTTGCCCAGGTCTAACGTGGAGCAGTAAATGCAAGAGTAGAGATATTTATTTATGTATTTATTAAATTTAAATACATGGAGTGATGGAGATATTATGAAGCCGCAACAAACGTATGAAAATAGAAAAATTGCGAAGAATGGAACCAAAAAAGGACAAATATTTCCCATTCCTATCTAAAGAATAAACATAGGAATCTTCCCTTTCTCTTATTATTTCCCCCAAATCTCCTTCATCCTTCCATTATTGATTTTTCCCTTGAAAGGCAAACCCTAGCCCTTTCCCCCTCACCCACCCCCAAAAAATCAACAACAACAACAATCAAAGCCAATCTCCTCCCTTATCATCATCCATCATCTCTCTCCCCTCTGCATTCATGCTGAGATTCAATCACCATTGCCACCCGCACCGCCGTGATTATGCCGATCGGCGCCCTAATTTCGACCATTCATCCTCTGAAATTCAGGCGCCACCACAACCACCACCTCCGACGGTGACGGCTCAGCCCCCGGCGAAGCCAAACCCCAAGCTCCTCTCCTTCGTCCTCCAGGCCTTCATAATGACTCTCGTCTTCTCCCTCTTCTTCGTCTTCGTCGGAATCGCCGTCATCATCTTCCTCCACCTCTGCCTTGTCGGCGGCGCCCTCCACCGCCGCCATCGCCGCCGAAACCGCCCCCGGGGCCACCTTAACACTAACCAATCCGGATTATCCCCTGCCGAGCTCAGAACTCTCCCGAAATTCAAATCCAGGCCGAGAACGAACGACCTGTGCGCCATCTGCCTGGAGAACTGCGCCGAGGGGGACTGGTGCCGGGAATTGCCCGATTGCAAGCACATCTTCCATGTTAATTGCGTCGACAGGTGGCTCGCGAAGTCGCTGAGGTGCCCTGTTTGCCGGACCACCGTAACGCTGAGCTGCAGAAACCACAACGAAACCACCGGGATTGACGATATCAGTGACCGATTGTGGTACGCCTTTGGTTAGCAATAGCTTGGGTTTGCGATTGTTTTCGCTCCTCTTCCAAGATTTTGATATCTTTCTACTCCGTAATTTCTAACTTTTGTTTTTGGAGTTAACTCGTATGTAGCGCTTAATCATATGTAAATTAATCACAAGAGTACAACTTTTAGCTTACGATGTATCCGATCAGGCTTTTATGTGAACATCTAACAGCTTCTTTGGGATCGATTTCGTTCTGAAAAGGTAAAATATACGGAATTGGACGCACGAACAAGATAAGATGAGAACGGTTTAAAGGTGATATCTTGGATATGCTTTTTGTTTGGAGGTGAATGATTGGAATGTTCCTACTGGTATTGCTATAAAATAAGGGCGCAACAACAGTACACCCTGTCGAGATCAAAGCCACATTCGTATGTCTTTGATTGACAATCAAACTCTGTGGTTCGTGTTAGGCCTGCTGCTGAACTCGACCGGGTTAGGGTTTGTGTGACTGTCTCTTGTGTACGTTGCTTCGTGCCGTGGCTTCATGTTGGAGAGAGGTAGATGATGTGAGTTGGGTGTTACGATAGTGAGATTGGGCTCGTGAGGGCAAAGGCAGTTTGATGAGCTGCAATGGCGGTGCTGTTTTGTATCGATTCCTGGTTCCAATCTGCCCTTATGAGGAATGTGGTTTGAATGAATATCTTCATGTGTCAACTAAGGTCTAGCAGGAAACCCATTTCATTGATGCAGGAACTAGATCAAACTGACCCTTATGCTCTATGTATGGAAAGCTTGAATCGCATCACTTTTAACCATTTCAGGAGATCAATTCCTCAAGTTGAGACACTCGGAGTTGGAGATGTTGCGCAGATTCAAGAGATTTATGAGAAGAAGCTGGTAATATCTTGTGGTTCGTACCTCGTCAAAGGAAATGAATGAAGCCTGGTTTTGCTCACCGAGTCATTTTTCAAATTTGAGGCAACTCATCTTGACAATCCAATCTCCATTCCTTGAATTCAAAATAACGTGTCTTAGACCGAACAACACAAGTTCTGGTCTATGATCAATATTCAATACGTTTCTTTTTTTTTTTGGTCAGTAAGGCGGGCTAGTAGTGCCCGACAATTATATTGAAGATTAAATGGAAATAACAGTAGAGAGGTGGTTCCCCAACAACAAATTTAAACAAATAGGTGGTTCAAAGTACTCAGAATAGCTACTAGCAAGAGTAAAAGCCCATTGTGCGATGGCATCAGCTGCAGTGTTTGCTTGGCGGCGGATGCAGCATAACTTTGTCTCCCAATCTTCAGCTTCAATCATCTGGCGCAGTCAGTTATGAGGTACATGTCCGGGTGGGCGTCAAGTTTACCCATGGTGAGCAATTCCCAAGCAACTGCGGAGTCCGTTTCAATAATGAGTCTTGAGATACCCATTCTCTTTCCCATCTTGAGGCCATGACAGATCGCAAGGATCTCCGCCCTTAGCGCTGTACAGATCCCACAGGAGAAGGTGAATGCTTGAAGGAATCCACCGTCGCTGCTGCGAAAAATGCCCCCTCCCCCTGCACGCCCTGGGTTCCCTTTGGATGCACCGTCGACATTAAGTTTCACCCATCCCACCGGTGGTTCAGTCCATTGGGTCTGCACAATCACCTTCTTAGTCGGCGGTCCTCGGGGCAACTCCAAATTATGGGAAGTCTGAAGGTAATTCGAAGTGAATTCCCTTGCTTTCTCCGAGATCCCCTCGTGCTCATCTAACAAGTCATGGACTAAGCAATTCCTGCATTTCCAAACTAGCCATATCATATTTGCAAAATTCGCCGCTTCTCGATCCCCCTTTCTTATGTTGTCAAATATCCATTCTTTGATGTCCATACTACCAAAGAAACCACCCGTTCGAGTCATCCCAAGCAGCTTGACCCATTCCCCCCTTATTACAGGGCAATCCCGTAGTAGGTGTAGCCCTGTCTCCACCGCTGAGCACCTCGGGCAGCCGCTATCCAAGGTGAGGTGGCGTCGAGCTCGTGTTCCGTTCGACAGAAAGGCGTCATGGGAAGCTAGGAACATGAAGGTGCGGACCCGCTGTTGAACCGGAGTTCGCCAAATCTGTCGCCACCTAGTGTCCTGCTGCTCATCCCTCGTTCTTCCTCTCAGGTATGCAAGAGCAGACTTTGTGGAATACTGCCCGGAGCTTGACAGACCCCAATATAGTTTGTCATCTGCTTGCTCTTCTCCCGTAACCCATATGGACTGTAATTTCATGCATATTTCAGGTGGGAGGGTGCCCTCAATGAGGTTCCAATTCCAGGAGTCGCTTTCCCAAACTTCAGCCACAGTTGCCCCGCTCAACTCGTCTGGTATCTCAGCAGTAGCGTAATCAATCAATGGTCTCTCACACAGCCATGGGTGCATCCAGAACAGGGTTGATTTGCCATTTCCTATTGCCGAACGCAGGTTAGGTGTAAGTAGTTCTGCCCCATGCAAAACCGCTCTCCATGTTGCCGATGCCCCCGGTTTACGTTCAAACATATCCACATCCAGTCTGCCCTTACAATATTTTCCACGAACAACTCGACTCCAAAGAGCTGTAGGATTGCTGAGACGTCTCCAACTCAATTTCCCTAACACACCCTGATTCGTTACTCTCATAGAGCGTACCCCTAGCCCACCCTCCGAGACTGGTCTAGAGAGAATCTCCCGGTTCAAGAGGTGTATCTTCCTGCTGCCACTTGTTGAGCCCCATATGAAACCTCGGATTTTTTGATCAATAGCATCACATAGATTTCTCGGGATGAAAGCAGATTGCATCACATAAAAAGGAAGGCTAGTGAGAACGGACTTCGCAAGCGTGATTCGACCGGCCATGGAGAGAGATCTAGCCTTCCAGCCTTGCAATTTTGAGGTCACCCTTTCCAGCAAGTAGTTGTATCTAGCACTAGTCATGCGCCCGCATGAAGTGGGCACTCCAAGGTAATTTCCGAAGTCCTCCGAGATAGCAATTCCCAACACCCTACTGACTTGTTTCTTTGCTAATTGCCCCACATTTTGTGAAAATAATACACTGCTCTTGTTATAATTCACTTTCTCCCCTGAATAATCACAAAACTTATTCAAGCATCGACGAATCACCCTTCCTTGATCCTCCGTAGCTTCCGCAAGTAGCACCAGATCATCCGCAAAGAAGACATGGGATAGCATCACTTCACCCACTTTAATCGGCCTCCATGAACCTTCCCTGACCGCCTTTTCAATGATGTGAGTCAGCCGCTCCATACAAAGAACAAACAAGTAGGGAGAAAGCGAGTCGCCTTGGCGAATTCCTCTCGAAGTATCGAATCCGCTCGTCTTATCCCCATTCCACAACAGCTCCACACGTCCGTTTGTTTGGCTTCTCATAATAACTTCGGTGAGCTTACGAGGGAACCCAACCTCTTGGAGTGTTTCCCGAAGAAAATTCCATCGAATTCTATCATAAGCTTTCTCGAGGTCAATTTTGATCATCATCCATTTCCTTCGGCGTCTCTCCGACATCGAGTGCAAGACCTCCTGTATAATCACTACATTATCAATAATTTGCCGGCCTGGCACGAAGCTTGCTTGTGTTGGAGCGATCAACTCAGGGAGCACCCACTTAAGACGATTGACGATGGTTTTGGAAGCGATTTTGAATAGGACATTTAGTAAGGATATCGGTCTGAATTGGGCTGGCCGCGTCGGCGTTGGAACTTTGGGAATCAGGACCATCAAAGCATCACATACTCCCCTCGGAAAACCCCCCTCATTCAGCATATCCAGAACTGTTTTGGTGACTTGGGGTCCAATGATTTTCCAATTCTTTTGGTAGAAAATGGCTGGAAATCCATCGGGTCCCGGGGCCTTATATGGTCCCATTAGCTTCAAAGCATTCCACACTTCCTCAGCTTCGAAAGGTCGAGACAGCATGTCCCTACTAGTAGGTTCCAGTTCCGGAAAGCTAGAGGTCAGCCGCTCTACTTCCAGGGGGTCGAAGGGCTCGGCAGTATATAATTCTTTGAAGAATTTCTCAATCATGCCCTGTATAAGAGATGGCGAAGTAACCCAGTCCCCATCTTCGTTTAGAAGTGCCGAGGTTCTGTTTGCTCGATGCCTGATGATTGTAGAGAGGTGATAAAACTTAGTGTTTCGATCACCCTCAATGAGGAAGTTAGCGCGGGATTTTTGGAACCACAAGGCTTGTTCCTGGGCTAGAACTTCCTGTAGCTCCTGGGCGACTTCCTGTTCCAGGTGCAAATAGTGTCTAGAGACTCTGATAGCCAACCTTTTTTGTATTCCCTCCAACCGACCCCACAACTGTCTTTTGCGGCGGAATATATTACCATACACCTCACGGTTCCACCTTGCAAGCTCCGTCGAAAAACAAGTCAAGGCCTCACTTGTCTCCTCATCCTTGCGCCATTGCGAATCCATGAATTCTCGGAATTGTTCATGCATCATCCAAGATGCCTGAAAACGAAATGGTCTATTTACCCCGGGCTCCGGTTCTGCTTTATCGACCTGGATCAAGAGAGGGCTATGGTTTGAGTGCGGCGCAGTTAGGTGACGAACATTGGCCTCTGGAAAGAGCTCTTTCCACTCCACGTTACACAGCGCCCGGTCAAGTCGAGCAGATTTCCTAGTCTCTGCTGATCTACCTCGGCTCCATGTAAACGGTATCCCCATGAAGCCTAAATCAATAAGTTGCAAGTCTTCAATGTGTTGGCAGAATCGCTCAGATTCCCTATTTGATCCCACCGATGACCCTGATCTCTCGTGAGGTCCAACCGTTGCATTGAAGTCCCCTGCCAGAAGCCATGGCTTCCCATTAACTGCTGCATACTCCTCAAGCGATCGCCTGGCCGATGCAGGGGCCGCATAGATGGCCGAAAGTATCCAGGGCTCCTCTCCCACCCTTCCGATCTCCACTGTGATGTGCTGAGGATGTAAGGTAATCGGGTTGACAGTCACCTCCGAGGTTCTCCAGAGCAACCAAATTCCTCCAGCGAAACCTTGGGCTTCCACTCTCCTGATGCCATCAAACCCAATCTGGTTGCACACCCTATCCGCAGTTTCTCCGCTAATGCGAGGTTCCACCAATGCAATAACCCTTGGGTCATAGAGTCGGATCAATTCCCTCAGGGCATTACGAAAGCCATTGCTTCCCGCCCCACACACATTCCAAACTAATATGTTTAATCTATTCATGGAGATAACAAGGTTTTTGAAGCTCCTCTGAATAACTCGATTCATCTGGGGGTTCATAGAAAGAAAACCCGAGAGAGCATCTGCAAGCCTATCAAGCGCTTGGTTCATCGCAGGGGGTAGAGATACCCTGCATAGCATCGGCCTCGTTTCCGTTACCATTGGGAGGAACGTACATCTCACTCTGGCCGCCACCTGTGGTAGCAGTGCTTAGAAGGGTCCCGTTCGGAGGTCTGACAGGAGGAAGCTTGTCGAGGTCTCCACCACCATTACTTGAACCCTCGGAATTGGATCCATTGATGGGTTTTGTCAGAACACTGGTGAAGGTGAAAGGCGTATGAGAGGGGGGGGGGGGTATGGTTGTAAGGGGAATATTAGGGTTAGTATTCTGTGTGGCTACAGGCTTGTCTTGCAGGTTTCTCTGCGGTGCTTTTTGGATTCCTGGGTTCCGCTTGGAGTTTTGGTTGACTTTAGGGTTGACTTTCGGGTTCATAGGGGCAGCTTTGGAGGTCGTTGGTTTATGCCATACGGATTTCCTGGGAGTATCAATATCTTTTCCTCCCTTATTGGCATTAGTTGGAGCAGAATCTTTGATCCCCTTATCTTCGGCAGTTGAGTTTTATTTTGGATATCATGATTTTCCTTATTGGAAACATTATCCTGCACAACCTCCAGATTTGTTTCCTTTAGCACCTCCACACCCTCTTCCGTATTCAACGCCTCAAATCTTGAGGAAATCACGAGATTCTCGGCTATGATAGTGTCTGCAACTCCCCCGGCGTCGGTCTCCAGTTGCAGGGCTTGGTTCAGTTCCTCCACTTCCGACACCAATGGCTGAACCCCATTCTTACTCACGGTTGCTTTTTTGCTTCTCGATGGATTCATGCGCCTCTTAGTCTGCTTCTTCACCTGCATCCATCCACCATGATCATTCGTCATGATCTGTGACAGCCCCTCAATTTCAGATGGCTTTTCGACCTGACCCTGTGGTGGATCAGTAGACTCACTATTACAACCCTCCATGGTGTGTCCCACTTTCCCAAACTTGAAGCACATCATCCTCAGGCCTTCATATTGAATCGGCCAGACCTTTCCTTCCATTTTGAATTTCGACAGGAGAGGTTTGGTCAAATCAATTTCTACACTCAGTCGGGCAAACCTCCCACGGTCAGCTGCTGCCGTTGTATTATCAATGCGCAACACCTTACCTATCTTACTCCCAACGAGTTTAAAGAACCTCGGATCAAAGTACTCTATGTGCAAGCATGGGATCCTCACCCAGACTATTAGCGTCTTGATCTGTTCGACTTCAGCATTGAACCTGGGCACCCACTTTCGGATTGCAAGATAATTATCTCCCACCATCCATGGTCCCTTTGTAAGCACATGGTCGTAATCCGCCTGGTTGGCGAATCTAGCAATGTAGTACTCGTTTCCTAGATCCACCAAAGAGAACGGGGCACTGAGTCCCCATTTCTAAGACAGTCTTCGGTGGAGTTGCATATACCCCGGACCTCTGTCGAAGAGTTTTACTATCAACGTGTTGCGCCAGGGTTTCCTTAGTTCAAGTTTCTCTGCCTTTGAGAGGGTAATTGTTGGGCGGTTTGGATCCTCCTCTTCTGGCGTGATGTCGTCATCCGTATCATACTCCTGCACATCCTCCATCGCCTGATATGTAGGATTCAAGTGTGACACGACAAAATCTGCATTTTTACCTCCCATAAGGACTTCTCTGTAATTAGCAGTGGCAGGAGGTGTGCCTTTTGGTCTAGTTGGTAGAGGAGGGAAATGGACATTCTCCCTCTCCTGAGAACTAGCCTCACCATCATCCCTCCTTAGCCTCTTCTTTGCCACTTCACGTTTAGTTTCCTTCGCCGGAGGAGGATCGGGTGGATCGGCGGCTGGCCGGCCACTCCCGTTTTCTTGATCGCCATTGGTGTTCATTCTCTCCACTATATTCAATACGTTTCTAATGTCAGCAAATTGACAAAGATCTGTTTTGTATTCCTCGTTCTTTCTGCCGTTGTAAAACCACATTCTAATACCGGGAGCTTTTGGATCAAAATTACCAAGTGTGCTGTCTGCACTCTCAGTTAGTTTGTTATTTAGTCTTTATATTCCCTGAAATTGTATACTGTTACACTTATGTCTGGTTGTGCATATATGTTTGGTTATTCATTTTGAAACAAAGCTAAAGTTTTTTTTTTTTTTGCATCAGGTAAAACTATCCCCTCTAGTGGGGGAGTTGTGGAGAGTTATCCTTCAATCCTTGATTCATTTTGAAGTGAATAAACCAGAAGCGTTGTTCATTTAGACTCGATAGTTATATAATTTCAAATATAAGACATTGTAGAAGTGAAATAGAAAAAACTCAATATATTTAATGATCATCTCAATATACCAAGACACACTTTCTTTTTTTATTCAGGGATAAGGTAATAATTCGAGATTAGATATACCTGAATCTCGATGGCCGACAAATCGGCAGACGAAAACCCGTCAAAACATACAAACGAAAACATAAAGCGGTGCAATACAGCAAGTGGCAACGCACCCTACAAAAAACGAGCCAAGGCAAAACTAAATCTAACACGATGGGGACATAGACTACGGACGATAGTCAAGCACCGTCCTAAAACAGCACCGCTGACCGGCGATACATCAGGAATCCTTGTGGGTAGTTAAGACGAACCTCCTGGAAGCTCCTTCCCGAACACGGAGTCGCCCCGTACACACCACCTCGATCTCAGCCAGACCCGACTTCGACTGCCAGAACCCCAACATAGAAGAAGAATGCCCAAGCCGCACCAAAGCAGAGACGCACACCACCCATGAAACCACACGGCGAAGGACTGATCACAACGGACTGGTCAAGCCCAAACGGGGTTTAGTCCAAGCCCTTTCGAGCGGTTTTTCGAGCCCTTACGGGAGTTTAATTATTGATTTCACGATGAAATTTTTCTTTCTTTCTTTCTTCAGACTACTATGAGCCCAAGAAAGAACCTTGGGCCCAAAGCAAAACTTTCGGGCCCAATCTTTGGGCCGCTTGGGCCCAAAGGAAGGGGCAATCAGTAGAACGCCAACCTAGCCAAACAGAGGAAAGGGGTAACGAGGCCAGGAGCGACGGGAAGCAGAAGGATTGCTCCGAGCAGGACAGAGACGGCGGCAGGAGGCGGGGGGCGGCACCCGGGCTGAGGACAAAGAAGATGATGTCCAAAGAAGGCACCAAACCAAGCCTCGACAACCCCACAAAAAATAGGGGAATCAGGCGAGGGCCGACGATTGGTGGGAGACGGAGAGGCACCGATGAGGCCAACCCCACCGAGGAGGAGGGAGGAGGCAGGTGGAGGATAGGAGTCTGGTGGGAACGGGAAGATGAAGCAGGGCGCCAGGAGGTGTAAGCCGAACTCACACCGGACCGGAAGCGCCGCTCAAAAACAACTGCGTGAAGGGCTGATGCACAAGGACAACAGGAAGCACCGAACCCAGATTGAGATTTGGGATTTCATGCTCAAATTGAAGGATTGATGAAAAAGGGAAAAGAAACCCAATATCATCAAAACCCCAAATTAATTTGGATTGTTGATCAACAACATTAGAGGAATTTTAGAGCGTTGGTTTTCCCTAATCATGTTCTTCAATATAAAAAAGACTCCGGAACACCAAGGTTGTCAACCATAGCAGCTCGAGACAACACTCAAGGAGACGTTCACCATCGATCCAGGAGAGGGGAAGAGGAAAGTGAAAGTGCGGCGGCGCCGACCATGGGACCGAAGCTAGCGGCACAAAGCGGAGGGCAAGCTCAAGGCTTTGGACCGACGAGAATGGTTATTGACCTCCGAAAAGGGGTTATTGGCCTCCGGAAAGGTGGTATTCGGCCTCTGAAGAGGTGGTCGGAGGTGTTGCTCTTCCGATGAGGGGTTTCCGGTGAGAGAGTTTCTCTCTTTTTCTCCCAAGTAACTTGTATGGTGAAGTTTTTATTCAGATCATTGATAACCACTATGTCATCATCTTCAATAACCGAGTTTTTTTTTACCCCAACCTTTCATGTGCATTTAATCCATTCTAGAGCTTCTATTTACATAACCGAATAGAGATGATGCCACTTTTTCCGCTACAAGTCCATCGTTGACCCATTTCTGGTCCTAACCACAAAACCAGTGAATACTTGTTCAAAAGGTTTTTCGGACCCATCCCAAAGAACTTATAAAAACCACTCAAAGTCTTCTACCAGTAAGTATGGTGGGTTGTATTAGTTTAGATGCTAGTGTCTAGATCTTTTGAAGTTTTATCTTAACATCCTAGACTATTGATAACCTCTTTAAATGGCTTAGTGTTAAGCATTTGAACCATGGTTGTCATATATTGTGAAAATAATAAACGATTTCGAGCACTAGACTAAGCTATAAATAGAGATTTAAAAGTGAAAATGGAAAAAATCAAACTTGTTTAGGTAGTTCGATTTGCCTTTTCAGTGAAGCATCAATAGGAAGAGGGTCAAACCCAAAAATCAACATGAAACATAAATTAAAGATATTATACAAGTGAACATGCATATATAGGAATGATTCTAAGACTAGATGCTGAAACATGAAAGTAGACAAGGAAGAAACACGAGAAGAGAACTAAAAATTGTTGTATCGTTCTCATTGTGGATTAGATTTGGAAGTTGTTGAAGATTGACATTAGATGTTTGAAGAACTAGTGGAAGGCGTTGTCTTCTTCCTTCTTCAAGCTAGATCTTCTTGATTCTTCATCAAAGAAGCTTGGTTGAGCTTCGTCAGTGATGAATAATTAAATCACCAGGGAATCGCACTTAGACTCTCTCTCTCTCTAATGTGTTCTAGCCTCTGTCGGATACATTTCCAACGTCGTTATTATAGAATATTTATTATATTAGACTTATTATTATTTTTAGCATCATTTATTAACAAGTGGTGTGGACTTCCTTTGCATATAAAGACCAGTCCATTAGTAACTAAGGTTTTATTAGTTTCCTATATATAATCTATTAGGGTTAATTGTCATCTTTACATCAAAATTATAGAAGAACTGCAGAGCATTGAGTTGCAAACTCCCCATTTTCTTCCCTGGCGTCAAAACCCTACCTTTCTCTTACTTCTTGATTGTTGTTGAATACAATTGAGTTCTTGATAGAGCATGATTAGTTAGACATAATATATCGTATTTACTATAGTTTGGTTGTAAATATGGCTTGTTTTAGTTACATTTATACGATCACTTGTGGTATTAGAAGAGGCGGAATCTACACAAGTTTATGCTTGATTTCAGGTAGAGTAGATCGAGTGTGAATTGAAGGCATTTAGGGATGCACACAAGAGAAGAGTTAAGGAAATTGCTTAGAAAGCCGAAGAAGCGATGTGGAACATAAGCTGAAGAAATTGCATACCGCCCCATGGCAGCCCTTAGCCGCCCATCGACTCGTAGTGTAGACAAGGATTTCACAAATCGCTACCCGCCCCGCGGCCTGGGTTAGCCGCCCCACGACCTTTGTCGAACCGCCGAAAAAAAAACATTAATTAGGGTTTTTGGATTTTATTTTGGCCGACTCTTTTATGTTATTTAAAGACATCTTAGAGTTATGTTTTACTCACCTTATGCACTTTAGAGAATATTGAGAGCACGTTTGAGAAAGAGCAACTAAACTCTCAGGGTTTTGCCTGCAGTTTGGATCTTTAATTGTTGAATTGTGAGTTTCTTAATCTAGTTCTTATTCCTATTCGAATGTTTTGAGTTCTTTGCGCCTAATTACTTGAATGTGTCTTATTCTCACTGACCTCATCAACTAGTTACAGTAGATTCATTAAATTTTTAGGGTTTTGCAGATTCCTCATAGCGAACCTAAACCCAAGTGGCAAACATATCCCTTTAGGACTCGTAGGACTAATTGGATGTGTAGGAAGTTGAATACATGTTAAATATCAACTCGTAGCTTGATATTACATGTATCTTGGTTAATTCATGTTCTTAATGCTATCTCTAGGTTGAATCTTAACCATGTTAGGGTTGAATCTTAATCCCTTTAGGACTCATAGGACTAATTGGATGTGTAGGAAGTTGAATATATATTGAATATCGAATCGTAGCTTGATATTACATGTATCTTGGTTACTTCATGTTCTTAATGCTATCTCTAGGTTGAATCTTAACCATGTTAGGGTTATTTAGATATAACGATTACTATGACTTGTAGGACTGGTAACTTATCTAAGATCTGGACAAGAACATTCATTGGAAAAGACAAGAACTAGAGGTTGAGACAAGGATCAAAATTCATCAACTGAAGTGATAAATTGTAGGTGAACCTATTTCTCTCTATTGCATTCTACAACACACGTTACTCTATTTGCTTGTTTCCGCTTTGATAAAAGGCAGATCTTTCTCTCACGAAAACTCTCTTTTCTCTACTTGCGATTATAATTGACACTTGAATTGATTAGATTTCCTTGTACATCGACCTCTTTCTTACACACTATACTAGTTGTAGGTTTGAGTATTCTTTGGCAGAAATAACGACAAGTTTTCCTCTTGTCAAATTTGAAGCTGTTGCTGGGGATTTCTTTTTAATTTCCTGTGTTATTTAATCGCTAAACTTGGTATGGACCACTTATATGGTATGCACCCAAGCTACTGATCCATCATCACTTTCTTTTGATTCAGAGATCGAGAGGATTCTTTCCAACTTAAGGCGGGATAATCGTGAGAACTTGCGCGAATTACCTTTCAATCAAGAAGCTGAAGGGACTATAGAGATGGGTGATGAAAACAACGCGATAAATAACGTAAACCAAACTTTAAGAGAACTCACCGCGCCGAGTCTGCAAACCCAACCATTGGCGATGCAGTTTCCGGCACTTGCTAATGGGACTAAGTTTAAATTAAAGGCCACATGGATCCAATTCCTACCCAACTTCCATGGGTTCTACTACATGCATGTAGGGAGCATCACCACCTGGACAGAGATGAAATGGTTGTTCTTAGAGAAGTACTTCCGTACGACAAAGCTTAATTCCCATAAAAAGGCCATCAGCAACATCGAGCAATCAGCCACTGAGACTCTATATGAGTATGTGGAGTGATTAAAAAAGCTCTGTTCAAGTTGCCCCTACCATGGTTACTCCCAACAAGATTTGGTGTTTTATTTGCATGGAGGTTTGCTTGATGATGAGCGTCGAATGGTGAATGCCACTAGTGGGGGCAATATTCTCAACAAGACCCTAACTAAGGCCATGGAGTTGTTCTCGAAGCTTGTTGAGGGGTCCCGACAATATAGTAAGAGGGAAAAAGCCCATGGAGTACTCATTGTAGATTCTTCAAACTTTGTCGTTCAAGCCGAATTGATGAAGATGAAAGAGATGATCAGAAGGATGAGGCTCAAAGGGACACCTCAATAACTCAAAGCTAAAACACATCTACAATGATCCCTCACATCCAAACGATATGTGCCCACTACTTCAAGAGCCAAATATAGAGCTCAATGCAATGGAAAACTTCACTCCGCAGAGGCCCATGTTCAATAATAACAATTACAATTCAGGTTTCCAGCAAAGCTATGGTTATAAAAATCAGTAACCTCCTTTCAATCCATAAGACGGTCCCCAATTTAGGCCGCAACAGCAACACCAATATGATTCTAGGAAAAAGGGACCACCACCATAGGCAAATGAATCTTTGGATGATTCAGTTAAGGCCCTCACGTAATTGGTGAAGTCACAGGCACAACAAATCATCCAACTTTCTCAATCCATGAGCGAACTTCAAGCAAAACAATCACGGACCTTAGTACCTTACCATCTCAAACAGTGGTGAACCAAAGAAAATGTCAATGCCATAACACTAAGGAGTGGTAAAGAACTGATTACCACTCCCTAAAAAGATGTAAGCATGGAGGAGAATGAGTTACGTAGAGAAAAAAGCGAAGAGGATGCTCCAATCGTCGGCCGCCCCACGACTCCCATAGGCCGCTCTACGACCAAGCGACTCAGAGGTGGGAGATCTCGCCGAGCTGGCCCACAGCCCCAATAAGCCGCCCCGCAGCCAGGGGGATTTGGAGGATGCAGATTTCGCTGAGCCACCCCACGGCCAACCCCAGCCGCCCCGCGGCCCTGCTACTGACGACATCTTGGATTCCTATGTCCAACCTGAGTTTCCAATTCTCAACTCCTACAAGCATGTTCCTCCCTTTCTTGAGGCACTTACAGACACAAGGAGGTCTGAGAATGATAATGAGATCGTTGAGACATTCAGTAAGTGCGAGGTGAACATCTTTTTACTTAAATTGATTAAAAGTATTTCTCGTTATGCTAAATATTTTAAGGAACTTTGCACCATAAAGAGGAATAAAAAGATGAAGGGAAAACATATGGTTAAATAAGTGAACATGTGCCTGCTGTATTTCAAAAGCATATGCATAAGAAATGTAGCGACCCTGGCATGTTCACAATCCCATGTGTGATAGGTGAGACTAAGTTTGATAAAGCTTTGTTAGACGTAGGTGCATCTATTAATGTGTTACCTTACTCTCTGTATGAATCTTTAGGCCTAGGGCCTTTATATAAAACTCGAGTGGTGATCCAATTAGCGGACCGCTCAAATGCTTATCCTAAAAGCATAATAGAAGATGTCTTAGTCACGGTTGATAACTTGATCTTTCTTGCTGATTTCTTTGTCATAGACATGGAACATGCTAAGCAAGAGGCTCCAATTCTCTTAGGAAGGCCATTTTCAAAGACTGCTAGGACAAAAATTGATGTGTATCCTAGTTTTTTTAACTATGGAATTCGATGGTGAGAAGATTGAATACAATATATATGATGCTATGAAATTCCCTTCTTACGATCCTTCCTTGTGCTTTGTGGATACCGTTGATACTTTTAAGCATGATACTTTTGATATGAGTTGTGTAGATGACTTGCAGGTAGCTTTAAAAGCTCCTATTGAAGAGCTTTCATTAGATTATGATTTATATATTAACTTGTAGGTGTCCATAAGAGAGTTGTCTTCCCTCCTTATTAACTCACATGCAGGTACCCCCGTAGCACTCACCATTCCAAGCCAGAAGCTCTTACCTTCTGTATTGCAGGCACTGTCGTCAAGCCAAAGCCATTGTCTGAGCATCTAAAGTATCCATTCTTGGGAGAAGGTGACACCTTGCCTGTTATCATCTCTAACAAGCTCACTCAAGAACAAGAAGATAGGTTGGTGATTGTTCTCAAAGAACACAAGACCGTTATGGGATAGACCATAACAAATATCAAAGGGATTAGTCCAGCTACTTGCATGCACAAATACTTGTTAGAAGAGGGAGCTAAACCTTCCAGGAAACCTCAACGGAGACTCAATCCACCTATGATGGAAGTAGTGATGAAGGAGGTGCTAAAACTCCTTCAGACAGGTATGATCTATCCCATCTCTAATAGTCAGTGGGTTAGTCCAACGAAGGTGGTGCAAAAGAAAGAAAGTATAACAGTAGTAGAAAACCAAGAAGTTGAGTTAGTTCCCACCAGAATACAATCAGGCTGGAAAGTTTTCATCGATTATCGCAAGTTGAATGCGGTAACTCGAAAAGATCATTTTTCCTTACCATTCATTGACCAAATGCTTGAACGACTCACTGGCCGGCCATATTATTTCTTTTTAGATGGATATTCAGGGTACTTTCAGATAGCCATTGCACTTGAGGATCAAGAGAAGACAACATTCACTTGTCCGTTTGGCACTTTTACCTATCGCATGATGCCTTTCTGCTTGCGTAACGCTCCTATGACATTTCAGCGGTATATTGGTAAGTATTTTTTCTGAATACATAGAGCATTTCATAGAAGGTTTTATGGACAATTTTATAGTACATGGTGATAGTTTTGATTCTTCTTTAACTCACTTAACACTTGTGCTTACAAGGTGTGTTGACACTAACCTAGTACTCAACTAAAAAAAGTGTCACTTTATGGTTGAACAGGGTATTGTGCTAGCCTGTTAGGACATATTGTCTCCCATAAAGGGACTGAGGTTGATAAGGCATAGGTTGACATCATTCAATCCTTGTCTTATCCTACTAATGTTCGTGAAATGCGTTCCTTTTTAGGCCATGCAGTATTCTACTACAGGTTCATTAAGGATTTCTCAAATATTACCTCACCCATGTGTGAGTTGCTGAAGAAGGAGGTCAAATTTGCTTTTGATGAGAAGTGTAGGACGACATTTGATGAGTTCACTACAAAAAAAATTATATTAGCAACGGCAAAATTCCGTCACCAAAGCTCGATTTGTCATCGCCAAAGTCCATTAGTGATGGCATAGCGACGGGAAACCAGCCGTCGCCAAAAGTTCAGTGGCAAATGATCATTGGTGACGGCTTTTAGCCGTCGCTAAATTATATATGGAAATTTAAAAAAATGTTCCCCACTGTAGAACCGGGCTAAAAAGTCCCATGTTTTTAATAAAAAAAAATTCTACCACATTCTTATCCATTCTTATGAGCGTCTTTCTAATTTCGCAAACGTGAAACACATCTTCAGTGCATTACACTAATACATTCATTCCAAATATTACACTTATTTTAATATAGATTACATATTATATTAAACATCATCAAATATTACATTCAGCCCAAAGATTACATATTACACTAATTTTAATATAGATTACATATTTTAGCTTTTTCAGCATATAAATTACAAATTTCCAATACTGGTACAGTTTTACAGGGTGAGAAGTACGAGAAAGAGCAAAAAATCAAAACGGAGAAGGGCTAGAAATCATAGCAAACCTAGGATAGAGACAAAGATTTCAACGAGGCACCGAGGTAGGAGGAAGGCACGCCGACGAGACAAGATCTGATGGGCCAGGCTTGAGGTTGTGTAGGGATCGGGAAATGGGAACGAACTTACGAACGAGTAGCACAAAGCAATAATTGAGAGATAAGTTGGCATCGCAAAGATGACCATAAACTCCATATACTAATGCATATATACTTTATTTAAAAATCCAAGGCATTCCTTAGTTTAAATATGGAAAAAATATACTAATGCATATATACCAACCTATACAAAGGCTAAAAATCCTATTTGTTCTCTCTTTTGCTCTTATTAATAGCCTTAAACAAATTCATATATCATGAAGATTATAATCCATTGAGGGTTAAATATTACCTGGATTGTATGAATAAATATGGATAGGCTGATTATACATTATACAAAATGTTTGGATCTCCACATTATTCCCATATACGCCTGCCATTGAGACTAAAATTAAAGGAAGTTTATCAAAAAATTATCACACATCACACAAAATATTGCAATGCTTTAACATGCCTAACATACAACTGTTTAAATAAAGTGTAAGCGCAAGAAGTTGACTAAAGTCCTTAACAAAATCGATCAAAAGACAAAACCCTACAAGAAAGTGATTCATTTCCAAAAACCAGCTCTTTTGTTTTGAACATCCCAAACCAAGCAAATTCATAAGCCACATGGGCTGGAGATTGTCATAATTCTAAACGAAGCTTTAATTCAGCCCAAGTTCAGGAGCTTCCACATAGAAAAACTGCTCCTAGCTAGTGCTATTTTTTTGGAAAGACTGATCATTGCCCAGAACTCTTTGTATAAACATTTAATGACATCGGGTTCAACACTATTACAGTTTAAAACTCATTATATCCTCATTTCTTTAAAATTAGATTTAAGATAAATCAATTTAATGACCCAGGAAGGCAGCATCAATTATGTAGTTGGAAGTCAACTATGATAGATTACATAGATGTCATATTGTATAGTGGGTTAAAAGGTCCAATATCTTGTAACATATATATATATATTTGTCTAATGAATGAAACCCTCAAGGAGGACTTAACATTGATTTCATGATTATACATGGTATCACAGCCTAAACCCTAATATTTCTCTCCCCACCGTCGATCTCTCTCTCTCCTCCCCTCGCCTCACCGGCCCGCCCCTCCCAGTGCCGTCGGCCTCCCCCTCTCGGCTTTCCTCTCTCCCTCTAGCCCCACCGACCTCTCCCTCCCCCACCTCTTCCAATGGCTGACGTTCCCCCTACCAAACCGCCCTTCCACTCCGCTCTCACGATCTCAAACATAAAAAACTGCATCCCGATCATCCTTGATCATGAATCTAGCTCCTACACCATGTGGTCTCACCAGGCCTACCCGTCTTCGTCCGATCAGGGCTACGCTCCGACTGATGTGCATCACGCATTCTCTTCTATACAACTGACACCTCTTGACTCCACTTGGTACATGGACACTGGCGCGACCTCCCATATGACGAACTCCTCAGGTACTCTTTCTTCTCTCTCTTTTAAGGGTCCTGCACACTCCATTATTGTCGGCAATGGTGGTCGCCTTGCTACTTCGAGTATTGGCCACGCCACATTACAGACCCCAACCAACCCTTTACACCTCAACAATGTCCTCATTGCCCCCAAACTAGTTAAAAACCTTATCTTTGTCCGTCGGTTCACCACTGACAATAATGTTTCCCTTGTGTTTGATCCGTTTGGTTTCTCTGTGAAGGATCTTACTACGGCGGTTACCCGCTTGAGATGTAACAGCACCGGGGAGCTCTATCCTGTGTCGTCGCCCTCACCGTCACGTCCGTCGTGTTCGGTCGCCCTCTCGGCATCGTCGTCTAGTCTGTGGCATGAACCCCTTGGCCATCCCAGTGCTGCCGTTTTAGATTTTCTTCGTTCTAAGAGTCTAGTCAAATGTAATAAAGAGCCTCGCTCTAGTTTATGTTCTTCATGTCAGTTAGGCAAGCATGCCATATTGCCATTTCAGAGGTCTTTGAACACTACTTTTGCACCTTTTGATATAATTCATAGTGACATTTGGACCTCTCCTGTGCCTAGCAAGAAGGGTCACAAGTACTACCTCTTGTTTCTGGATGATTATAGTCATTTCTTATGGATTTTCTCGTTGCATTTCAAGTCTCAAGTGTTTCCTATCTTTGTCAAATTTCATGCTTACATCAAAACACAATTTCAGTCATCCATCAAATGCTTCCAATGTGACAATGACCATGAATTTGATAACAAAGACTTTCACACTTTCTTCACCACAAATGGGATCTCCTATCGGTTGTCTTGCCCCTATACTTCCCAGCTGAATGGCAAGGCTAAACGAATCATTAGAACTATAACCAACATGATGCGCTCTCTTCTCTTTCACGCATCCATTCCCCTTGCCTATTGGCCTCACGCCTTATCAACAACATGTTATCTCCTAAACATCCTCCCATCTACTACCCTACAACATCGCTCGCCCACTCAAGCACTATATAGCACCCTACCTAGGTATGATCACCTTCGTACCTTCGGGTGCTTGTGCTACCCAAACCAGTCCTCCACCGCCCCATACAAACTCCACCCGCGCTCCACTCCATGTGTTTTCATCGGCTATCCGTCTGATCATCGCGGTTACCTTTGCCTCGATGTGCAGAGCGATAAGCTTATTGTGTCACGTCATGTCACTTTTGATGAGTCTCGCTTTCCCTTCTCTTCTCCTCCTCTCCCATCTCCCACACCTCATATGTCCCAGTCTGAGTTAGAGTCCCCCTTCCCACACTTTCTCCTTCCCCAGAGCTCTACCGGTGCTCCTACCTCTCCCCCTACACCGCCCCCACCGCCATGTCCTCCTCCTACCACCAGACCATACACCCGCAGCGTCTCCGGTGTATTCAGACCTCGTTAGATCGTCTCTATGCACGCCTCCGATCACCCCGCCAACACCTCCTCTGAGCCCTCCCGAACACACCTCCCGTCACCCTAATTGCTGCGGTCGCAGCATCTTGCTGCGCCCGCGGCATACCCCCCTGCCGCGGCCCCCTTGCTGCGGCCGCAGCATTGTGCCGCGGCCGCCTTGCCGCGGCCCCAGCTTTGTGCCGCGCCCGCCGCACAGAATAACCCCGCCCCCACCGTTTACCAAGTCCCTCCTGCCTCAAACCCGACCTCGCTCTCCCCCATCCCCACCTCCCACAAAACAGCCCTCCTCGACCCGAAGTGGCAGGCGGCTATGCTCGATGAATACAGGGCCCTTACAAGGAATGGTACATGGGTTCTAGTTCCTCGCCCTCATGAGGCGAACGTCATTCGCTGCATGTGGCTCTTCCGCCACAAGTTCCGCTCTGATGGGTCATTGGAACGCTACAAAGCTCGTCTTGTGGTTAATGGTCGATCTCAGCAGGCAGGTATTGATTGTGATGAGACATTCAGCCCCGTGGTCAAGCCTGCCACTATCCGAGTGGTGCTAAGCTTAGCGTTATCGCGACATTGGGCTATTCATCAGTTGGATGTCAAGAACGCCTTTCTGCATGGCCATCTGAATGAGACAGTTTACATGTTTCAGCCGCCGGGGTTCGTTGATACTGATCGTACCAAGCACATTTGACTCCTGAAGCGCTCTCCGTATGGTGTGAAACAGGCTCCGCGTGCCTGGTTCCAGCGCTTTGCATCTCATCTGCTACGCTTGTGCTTCGTTGGCAGCCACTCCGATTCGTCTCTGTTTATCTATCGTAGAGGCACAGACATGGCCTTTCTGTTACTATATGTCGACGACATCATCCTCACCGCCTCTTCTGATGCTCTTCGGACGTCTATTATTTCCCAGTTGAGTGCCGAGTTCGCCATGTCAAATCTTGGTCCGTTGTCTTACTTCTTGGGTGTCGCCGTCCGGCATCATGCGTCTGGGTTGTTTCTCTCTCAAAGTAAGTATGCTGCCGAAATTGTTGCTCGGGCCAAGATGAGTAACTGCAAGCCAGTCGTCACCCTTGTGGATACCTCCAACAAGCTCAGTGCTCAATCTGGTCCTCTGTTTGATGATCCGACGTTGTATCGGAGTCTTGCCGGTGCATTGCAATATCTTACGTTTACTCGGCCAGACATTAGTTACGCCGTTCAGCACATCTGCCTGTTTATGCATGCGCCCAGGGAACCGCACTTTCAGGCATTGAAGCGGATCATCCGGTACATCAGCGGTACCCTTGAGCTGGGCACCACGATCACCCCTTCCTCTCGGCATGACCTCATCGCTTACATTGACGCGGATTGGGGTGGTTGTCCTGACACACGTCGCTCCACGTCTGGCTACCGTGTCTTCCTCAACGACACTCTTGTGTCATGGTCAGCGAAGCGTCAGTCTGTGGTGTCCCGCTCTAGCGCCGAGCCTGAGAACAGGGGCGTCGCCAACATTGTCTCCGAGTGATCATGGCTGCGCAATCTCCTCCTTGAGCTCCGCTGCCCTCTTCAGAAGGCCACCCTGGTCTATACCGACAACGTCTCTGTCGTCTATCTAGCCAGCAACCCAATCCAGCATCAGCGCACGAAGCACGTTGAGCTCGATCTCCACTTCGTTCGGGACAAGGTTGCTATTGGACATGTTCATGTTCTTCATGTCCCGTCCTCCTATCAGTACGCTGATATCTTCGCCAAGGGTTTACCTCGGCAGTTGTTCCTCGATTTTCGGTCCAGTCTCACTGTACGGGACCCTCCACTTTCGACTGCGGGGGTTTGATAGATTACATAGATGTCATATTGTATAGTTGGCCTAAAGGCCTAATATCTTGTAACCTATATATATGATTGTCTAATGAATGAAACCCTCAAGGAGGACTTTACATTGATTTCATGATTCTACAAACTATAATAGCCATTACCTTTAATTTTAAGATAGTTGGTTTATGCATTTCACCAAAAAGATAGTTGGTTTATGCATTTAATTTGTCATATAAAAACTAAAAACCTCTAATACAATGGTTAATGGAAGTAAGATTAATCACATTTAATCAATCTTGTGAAGGGTAACTCGTGGAATAATATTTAATGTTTAACCACAATTAAAGAATACTGGGAATAACGACAAGGTAAAAGAGATTTTGAAACACATATATCACTTGCCTTGACAGGAACGGTGCCAATAGGTAGCTTAGTCATTAAAAGTTCCCTTAGTTGTCTGATAGCCTTAACCTTGTTTGCTAAAATGTATTTGTTGGAGTTGTAGCCGATCTCTGAACTGAACCAGATCTCAGAGAGAGGGAGGTAAAGGAGAGCAGAAACGAAGTTGGAGGGAAGATAAAACTTTCATTGATTTTCATTGAGTGTTTACAGAGAGACCCAATCCCTATTTATATGCTCAGCTAAGACACGGGCTATGAGCCCAAATATAGAAACCCAATACCAAGCCTAAGGCCCAAACTATCCGAATCCTAACACCCCCTTCAAGACGGGGGTGGGGAATTGACAACTCCGATCTTGCGTAATAAAGGACGAAGATGACATCCAGGAACATTCTTAGTCAAGAAGTCGGCAAGCTGAGCATGAGAAGGAACATGATGGAGCGAAATGAAGCCTTCAAGAAGTTTCTCCCGAACATAATGGCAGTCAAGTTCGATATGTTTCGTGCGCTCGTGAAACACCGGATTCTTGGCAATATATATGGCCGCCTGATTGTCACATTTTACTGGAATGGGAGTGATGCCAGGGACTTCCAATTCACTCAGTAACCGAGTGAGCCAGGCTATCTCAGTGGATACCCGGCGCAAGGAACGATATTCAGGCTCAGCTGAAGACAACGAAACGCTCTGCTGCTTCTTGGATTTCCATGCGAGCAGACAAGAGACAAGGAAGACAACATAGCAACTAACTGACCATCTGGAGAAAGGGTAGCTGGCCCAATCTGCGTCGCAATAGGCTCGAAGAGTGAAGTTTTCTGATTTTGTCATCAATAAACCCTTTGAAGCAGTGCCCTTTAGATAGCACAAAACATGACGAGCAACATCTAGATGAGGACGTCGAGGAGCCTAGAGGAACTGACTAAAAAATTGGACCGTGAAAGCAAGCTCAGGGCGTGTGTGCACCAAGTAATTGAGCTTTCCCGCAAGACGTCTGTACACAGTGGGGTCGTCAAGCAGATCACCCTCTGCAGGACTGAGCTGAAGGTAAGGCTCTAAAGGACTCACCACAGTTGTCTCAGGGCATGGAAATTCTAACAACAAATCATTAACAAATCTCTGCTGACTGAGAAGTAAACCATCAGCAACTTTAATAAATTCGATCCCCAGGAAGAAACTCAAAAATCCAAGGTCCTTAATGCGAAATTCAGCATCAAGGAATGCCTTAAGACGAAGCATTTCAGAGGTATCACTGCCCATTAATAAAATATCGTCTACATAGATGGCGACAAAAGTAACCAGCCCATGAATCTTCCGAAAAAACAGAGAGTAGTCACTTTGGGATTGAGTGTAACCACGATGCCTCAGGGATGCAGACAGACGAGCATACCATTAGCGTGAGGCTTGTTTCAAGCCGTAAAACGATTTCTTGAGACGACAAACTTTGTTATCCCCATGAACCATCAGCCCCTAAGGAATCCGCATATTCACCTCCTCATCGAGGTGGCCGTGTAAAAAGGCATTGTTGACATCGAGTTGGAACAACATCCAATCTCTCTGTAATGCTACTGAAATGAGAGTTCGCACAATGGTCATTTTCACCACCGGAGAGAATGTCTCATTGAAGTCCACCCCTTCCTTTTGGGTGAAGCCCTTGACCACTAACCGAGCCTTGTAACGCTCAATGCTTCCATCAACCTTTCTCTTGACCTTGTAGACCCATTTACAGCCTATCGCCCTCTTGCCCTTTGGGAGATCAACAACATCCCAAGTGCCATTGACATCTAGTGCCCGAAACTCATCTTGCATAGCATTCTGCCAAACCTCATATTCACAAGCTTCTCTAAATGTTAAAGGCTCATGATCAAGTCGTGAAGTAACTGGAGAAGAGGCAGATGGGAAGATAGTACTAGATGTGATCGTATGAAAACAAAATGCCACATTAGTGCACTGGGCAAAAACATAATCAGAGAGATAACCTGGTGGGTGAATTCTCGAGTAGACCTTCTAGGTGCAGCAATACCATCCCCATAAGCTGAAATAGACTGATCAATAACATCGTCTGACGGAGCACAGCTACTCGGATTATCATCAAAGGAAGATGAGATGGGGTCAACAGTAGGAAAACTGAAATATGGAGGGCTAACAGATGGAGGGAGGGATTTAAAGGGGAAAATCCCTTCATGGAATACCACATCGCGAGAAACTAGCACCTTTCGAGTCTCAAGATTGTATAGTTTGTATCCTTTCTTTCCCCCTGGATATCCAAGTAAAACACTTGGAGATGCTCGTGGAGCAAACTTGTCTCGCCCATGCTACTGGGTGGAGACATAAAAAAGACAGCCAAAACATCGGAGATAATCATAAACAGGGGCTCGGTGATGAAGTGCTTCAAAAGGGGACTTCATATGCAACAATTTACTGGGTAATTTGTTGATGGTGTGAACTGCTGTGAGAACACTTTCACCCCAAAATCGCTTAGGTATACCAGATTCAAACATGAGTCCTCTGGCTACTTCTAAAATATGGCGGTGTTTTTGTTCAACCACTCCGTTCTGCTGTGGGGTTGCTGAGCAAGAGCTTTGATGGAGGATCCCATGATCCAAGAGGTACTGAGTATACTCTTTGCTTCCTCCTAGCTCTAGTGCATTATCTGTCCGTATGGCTTTAACTGACTTCCCAAAATGTCGTTCAACAAAGTGGAAAAACTGTCGCACAATAGTAAAAGCGACAGCCTTATTTGGAAGTAATTGGACCCAAGTTGTGCGGGTAAAATCGTCTACCAAAGTTAGAAAATACTTATGATTATCATGAGTCAAAGTATGATATGGACCCCAAACATCGGCGTGAACCAAATCAAAAGCTGAAATCGTTTTGATAGAGCTTAAAGGGAATGGCAACCGTGCTTGTCGTGAGCGAGCACAAACAGAGCAAGATTGCAAGTCTGTCATACAATCATTTTTCAACTGTATAGCATGTAATGTTTGAATCCTATGAGGAGGTAAGTGCCCCAACCTCTTGTGCCATATGGTAGCATCCACCACATCTGACACTTTATTCTGAGAGCAAAATGAGTGTGTAACTGCTTGATCAAATGGCTTGTATCCCCGCAAGAAAAGGTCCTTCACTAGCTCACCAATCTTCATAGGCTTCTTCATGGAAGGAGCCTGTAAATAACAACCAGTTGTAGTGAATAAGACATAGCAGTTGAGCTCTCTGATCAGCTTTCCCACTGAAATCAAGTTACACTGGAAGTCAGGAACCTATAGAACATTATGCAATGTCAACTCGTGCATAACTTCTATAGTTCCTGCTATACTAATCCGTGTGGTCTCACTGGTGGGCAAGGTAACCACAAAAGGCTTAGACAGTTTGTAATGATCTTTGAACAATCGACGATCACTACACATATGTCCACTAGCACCGCTGTCAATAATCCAAACTCGTCCATCAAGGACCTGTTGAGACAAAGAAGTACTTGAGAAACCGGCGAAATCATCAGCAACTGGTTCCTTGCCCCGGGGAGAAGAGCCAGTTGACTGCAACAAAGCAACTAAATGAGCGATTCGGTCACTCGTGAACTCAGCCTTCTGCACTTGACCAACAGATCCTGCAAACTTCTTATCATTCCCATCCTTTTTGTCCCTGTTCTCTGCATATCCTGGAGGAAAACCATTTATGAAGTAGCATCGATCAACCGTGTGGTTCGTCTTCTTACAATTAGTGTAGAAAAATGACTTCCTCTCTGATTTGCCTTTTTCTTTGTCCGAATTTCCTCTACTGCTGTTCAACGGTTGTGAACCACCAGATCCGGAGCCATTTCCTTTAGGTCCACCTGATGCCTTAGCATGCATCGACAAACCCTCGCTAATTCTAGAACCAAAACCAGCCTTGCTCTCTCTCTAATATTCCTCTTAATCAAGTAGGAAATAAACTCGATCCATATCCGGAAGTGGATCCATCAGCAAAATAGATCCACACACCACAGTATATGACTCATTCAATCCCATCATCAATTGTATAATGAAAAAATTTGCCAAAAAGGCCACTTTTGAGGATTCAATTAAGTAAATGTCCACCAACCCATGAAAATAAGTTAAATGTCCACCGGCCCAATAAGGCTCTCTCCTTGTGCCCCCCTACCCCCTACCCTAAATCAATCGAACTCTCTCCAAAGATCGGAGGCGGTGAATCTCTGCACTACAACATCTTCGTCTTCGAGCTCTCTCTCCGACTCTCTCCAAAGCGGCGCCAGCAAAAGATCGGAGGCGGTGGTGGCAGCGACAGGATCTACCTGGACGGACGAATAGCTCGGCGTCCGGCGGATGAGGCAGTGGCCGTCGTGTCTCTCACGACGGAGGATGCGAGGAAGATCACGAGGGCGGCTCAGATGGAGAAGGTCAAGGAGAGGCTCAGAGCGGTCCCGGAGAGTGCGGTTTCATACTCGGAGATACGTTCAGATCTGCATGCCCGACGATGCACCTCTTGCGCCGTCGATCTTCTTCCGGTCAGTAATCGCCCGTCAAATTGCTGTCAGTAACCCTAATTTCTCAATTCCTGGTTGTCGAATCGATGTGTGCAAAGCTTATTTGCTTTCTCCGTCCTTCCAATCTCGATTCTATGCACCGAGTTCGTGATTTTTGTTGTTGTTGCTTGTGATCGATTAATTAAGCTAGGTTTTATAGGATGAGTTTGATGGAATCGCTTGTGATTTTTGCTGTTGTTGCTTATGTCTCCAAGGGTCAGTTTTAGTTCAATAAAACAATCGGTGAAATCAAGACGAGGTTAATGGGAACAGGGTTGAAATAATCCAGTTTCTGCTTGTGATTTTGCTTCATTTAGGAAATACGGAATCTCGTATCAGCACATGCTCATCCTGTTGATTCATTCAGTTTTATGATAAATTTAAGCGATTGGAGGCTTAGCGAGGAAATTTCAGGGATTGAAACTGAAACAAGAGCAAACACTCTAGTTTTATCGACATGTAATAAAGAGTATGAGTGCGTAAACAACAGCCAAGGACTGGAATCCAGCCTAAATTCACCTTCTTCATCAACTCTAGTTGAACTTATAGAGCTTCTATATATATAACTGTATTAACTGACTTTCTTCCGAAATCCCCTGTGTAACAAAACATTAGTTTCTGATGAGCTGTTGGGAGGAAAAAGTTTGCTTACATTTGGTAGGCATATGCGCATGGTTTCTCTTTATAATTTTTCTAGCAAGGGAACACTTTGTGGCAGAGAGAGAGAGAGCATATGGCCACAGTATTACTAAAACATTTCAACAAACAACTGAAAGCAAAAGCCTAAATTAAAATTAATTATCTTTGGATCTAAAACCTAAATTAAAAAAAAATTAAAGGTTTATTGTGTGAGTTCATTGAGAATCTTGCAATTGAAAACCCACCCAGAAGCTACAGTAGATGGAATCCGGATTTGAGATTAGAAAAAAAAGGATTAATTTCTCCAATATAATAACTTGAATGAGTGAGAATCCAGATTGTGAAACAAATTTGATTGTTCCAAGTTAAATGGGTAAAGTGATACTCAAGACCTTGATTTTTTCAATATATATGGATTCAAGACCTTGATTGTTCCAGAGAGATGAATGTAACAACTTGGGCGAGTGCTGAAAATCGAGTGAGCAATAACACGAGTTTTTACAATTTTAGCTATTTTTACAATTAATTAAAAATTATATATATTGGAAAAATAGAATTTGTGGTTAATTTTCGAATATTTCTGTTCAATGTCTGTCATAATCTTCAGAATTCTTTGTTGCTGTTGAAATGTATTATGTGTGTATGGTTTCCACAATTTTTTTTATGTTCGCAATTTTTTAGTAATATTACATTCTGCTTTCAGCACTTTTAATCGCGTCAATACTTTTAGGAATATCTATTTTTTATAAAAAAAATTAGTGGTGTCTGCAAATTTATTTAACGTCAGCGGTATTTTGAGCGTTAGTGGGTGTCCGCATTTCAGCAAAATTCGTTATGCTGAAATGCGGACTCTTGGAGAGCTTATTAGCTTCTTGTGTTTTTGTGTTGATCTTTCTTTTAGTGTAGCTAAAAAGGTACAATATACCTCCTACCCAACTTAGTTTATGCTTACTGTTGGAAATATATATAAAAAAAGGATCATGATGATGCATATATATATATATATATATATATATATATATATATATATATATATATATATATATATATATATATATTTCTATTTAAGAATGCATATATACTACTTGAATGGAAAAAGTTTGTATTTTGTAACCAACCTTCGTTATGTTGAAATGCTGAAATTAATTCTTATTAGCTAAATCCGTTATGCTGAAATGTTGAAATTAATTCTTATACAACTGTATGAGCTACTATATCTTACACACAAGCATGTTTAGCAACACGGTTTCAACATGAATTTTGATGTTACTTGCTTTAAATCTCCTTTAAAAGCCTCTTAGCTCAATGGTAGAGCAATGTGCTTATGCGCAAATACGTGGGTTTGAATCCCGCATAGGCTAAATTTTATATCCCGCAATACGATTTCAACAATTTCGATTTCAGGAAACCCGGTGTCGAAGTGGTGACTCGAAAAAAAAAAGAAAAAAAAGCAACTCCGGTTTCAGCAACACGGTTTCAGCAACTCCGATGTCGAAGTGCTGACGCAAAAAAAATAAAAAAACTAATTTCAGCAATTACAACAACAATTTAAGCAACTCCGGTTTCAGCAACCCTAGTTTCAGCAACTCCAATTTCAACAACTTAGGTTTCAGCAACGCGCGAAAAAAAAAAACTATTTTCAACAGTTTCAGCAACTTTGGTTTCAGCAACTTCGGTTTCAGCAACGCGAGAAAAAAAAAATATTTTCAACAGTTTCAGCAACTTTGGTTTCAACAATTTCGGTTTCAGCAACTTAGGTTTCAGCAATGCGCAAAAAAAAACGCTGAAATAGGAGTTGCTAAAATCAAATGTGCTGAAACAGGAGGGGGCACAAGGGGCGCGCGTGGGGGGGGCAAAGGGGCAAAGGGGGCAAGGGAAGGAAAGTGGACATTTTGCCAATTTGGAAGGGAAGGGTGGACAATTTCCTAATAAAGGCCCTAATTATGGCCTATAGCACAATTCCCCCTTGTATAATTCGCTGATTCTCTTCATATTTCTGAAAATTAGAAACATAATCACAATTGCACGATCCACAGGTACAAGATGGCAGGTTCCTCATACTATCCAATTCATCCCAAAGAGTTTTCACTTTTGTGAAATAATCTAAAAACGAACTCGTACCTTGTTTGGTCGTGATCAACTCCTGCTGAATCGCGTACAGTTGAGTCCCTCTAACCCTGCTGTACCTAGCATCCAGCTGACGCCAAATAGCTTGCGCCGTTTCGTTGTAGATCACACTTCGACGAATCTCCGAACTGAGCGAGTTGATGATCCATGAGGTCACCATGTCGCTGCACCTCTCCCAGAAAGGAAACTTAAGCGAATCTACATCTGGTTTGGTGAGCTTCCCATTGATGAAGCCAATTTTGTTTTTCGCCAACAAAGTCATCCGAACAGACCGACGCCACTCTCCAAAACCTTTCCCGCTAAACGAAGGATTGACTAATACCAAGCCTGGATGATCGCTTGGGTGAATATAGTACGGATCACTTGGATCGAGCTTAAGCTGCTCGTCTACCATGGCGAAGAACAAAACACAGGAAAAATTAGCAAGCAAGAGGACACGAAACACAGATCGGAACTTGGATCTAGCTCAGAACGTCGGATTGGTGCTCTAATACCATGTTGGAGTCGTAGCCGATCTCTGAACTGAACCAGATCTCAGAGAGAGGGAGGTAGAGGACAGCAGAAACAAAGTTGGAGGGAAGATAAAACTTTCATTGATTTTCATTGAGTGTTTACATAGAGACCCAATCCCTATTTATATGCTCAGCTAAGACACGGGCTATGAGCCCAAACATAGAAACCCAATACCAAGCCTAAGGCCCAAACTATCCTAATCCTAACAGTATTTGTCTTCATCCGTGGCTGCAAGCAAATCAAGAACACTCATCGCAGTTTAACCTTGTTTGCTAATATGAATAAAGTGAGTGGCAGAATATACCTACATAACATGAGCAAACTCATACTCGTCAAAATCAACCACTTGTCTCAAATTGGAACCCAAAAACACACCACCAATAACAGGTAAACCCAACCAAAAACCTAATGTCCAAAGATAAAGCTCAGAAATTAAACAATGAATGCTAAAAATTGGGAATGTGGAATCAAGTTGAATTGTTGGTTAGTAGCCCGTAATGGAGAAGGAATGAAGGAGCTCAGAACAAATGAACACAAATGTCCATGTAATGATTTCGGTCCCAATGTCCATGCAATGATTTTGATCACATAATTCAAAGCAAAGATGTAAATAGAGATATCATAAAACACATTCATTCCACCATAGCAGGGTTAATTCATTACAAGGTGTTTTCCTTTCATCGTGAAAACTTCATCATGATACCAAACACAGGACACAACCACTCAATCCCCATACAACCACTCAATCCCCATATCCCTAAACTACACAACATTTTCATTTTAGAGAAACTATATCAACAAGTGACAGACTTCCCATTCTTCATCAACTTCTTCTTCTTCTTCTTCTTCTTCAAACCCTTAACTTTAAAGGAAGGTCATTCAGTGCCCTTCCTGCCCAAAATCTATTAGATTCCAATATGACTTAAAAGCAAAAACAACAAACTTTCCACCAATTAAGCCAATTAGCATTAGTAGCTACAACACCTAGAACTGCGCTCGTTCAGGCATTTCATTGAACACCTAGCAGGCAATCAAAAGGCAGTGTTAGCGCGTGTTTGGCAAAAGAGAGAGTTTTTAGGGGTTGTGTGTTTTTAGGAGGTGGAGATTATTTTTGGGGTTTATGGAGGTGTGGGAGATGGAAGATGTTTTTATGGTTAAAGTTACTAAAATGCCCTTATTCCTATCCCTTCTTTCTATTGTTACTGTCTTGTTGAACGTCCAAAAATCAATTAGCTTTTTCAATCCAAACCCTAAGGCTGGCCTGCTTCTCCTCCAATAGCCGCCTTCACCTCTTCTCTTTCTCTCTCATCAACACCTTCTGCATCAACATCATCATCTTCACCATCATTGCCGACTTCCTTCCTGCCGATTCGAGTCGTCCGAATTTCTCCTCCCCAAATTGCGAGCTTCCCTGATCGCTTTATGACTCGTGTGCTCATAATTTCTACCTAGCCGCCAAAACTCACTTCCTTATGCTGATTCACTCACTTCGCCGGTGGCCTTGTTTTCCGGCCGCCTCTTTCTCTCCTCGGTCGATTTGGACGATGCAGAGGAAAATTCTGAAAAGAAGAAGAGGGGACGGGGGAACCGTTTAGTTGACAGAATAAAGACAGGATTTTTAAAAGGAAATATGAACAGAATAAAGACAGGATTTTTATGTAATTCAAAGATGTAAAAGGCAACTCCTAGGGCTAGGGTTTACCACAACGCTAACCAATGCATGTGATAAGGTAAATAAGACGGACAATTGCGCTATTTCACCCGAGGGACAAGGTTTCGCTGTACACCAACTCTTCGGATTACTCTTGCAAATAAACCTAATTGTCTCTACCAATTTTATGTTTATAACTCAAGTTGTTAGCATGAATCCCTTTTCTTTTGATAAGTACTAAACATAGAATCGTAGGAGATGATATAGACACAACGATATCAACATCAAGTCTTACCTCAGACACGTATGGCTAACGTCGGGCTCACCCCGACCCTAGAAGCTTTGGGAAACTACTCGCTCTTCATTGCATGAAACACCATTGATTTGAATAGGAAAACTTGCATTAATAACTCCAAAACCTTACAATCCAACGTCGGCTCTCACAAACGTCAAACCCTAAAGCTTCTCTCTAACTCTAACTCTATTGATTGTTGTGTGCTTGAATGTCGAATGAATAAAAACCAGCCCCCTAGGGCTTTATTTATAGGCTACTAATCCTCGCTATCCAAGGAAAGTAGATCATATCTTCTATCTAAACTCTATCCAAACAAGTAGGATAGATCTTTTATTTAAGGTAAATATAGAAAATAACTAAATAAACCTTTAGGGTAAAAAGAAAATATCCCCAAGGTATAATCTATCTAAATATGTAGATAATCCGTGGATCTTGTAGATAGACTTGCAATCCGCGTCTTGAAAAGCGTGTCCAACCCGTGTCGAAGTCCAGTCGCTATCGACCAGTTCAGTTGAAATCGACCTCTTCGTTTCTGCTCGACGGGCTTCATTCCACTCGATTTTTGGGTCTTGGTCGATCTCAACACTCAGAGTCCATGTCGATGCTTCAATCGATATCGACCAGTCTTGTCGATATCGATCACTTTTCAGCTCTTCTTGGCTTCTTTGTTTTGACTCCGATTCCGCTCCAATTCCTACATAATTAGACCAAAACTTGTGCAGACTCTATTTCTTGCACGTTAGCTCATTATACACAAATTTGCATTATTTTTCAACCTTTTCTTTGGAAATTGAATGAAATATGAAGTCAAAAGATGCAATAAAAATGACACTAAATATGTACATCAGGCAGTGCAGAGTTGCTACAAACACTAGATAAACAACAACAAAACGCATTTTAATCCAACTCCTACAACAACAACCCATAATCATAATGAAAATTAACCCAAATCGAGAACTTACAAGCAGCAAAACCTAAGGTGGTTCATACCAAAATCGAACCCCCCACAAAAGAAATTGAGGACCCACAAACGAAATTGGGGGTCGAATTCACAAACACAGTGAACACGGACGATGAGAGGAAATAGGGGTTTGATCCAAATCAATGAAATCGAATGGGAGATAGAGGTTTACCTTGGATTTGCGCTTGTTTCCCTAGTCGAATCCTCCTTCTTGCTCTTGTTGCGCTCCCAAGACCACCAACGGGAGGACAATCCGGTCACTCTTGGGGTTATAGAGGCCAATCGCCACCCCCACCTTCCTTCGACAGGGTTAGAAGATGCCAAGTGAAAGTGGAGTGGCGCATAGAAGTTAGAAGACGGCAAGGGAAAGCGAATGCTCATGTAGTCATGTGTACTAGGTTTAGTTCAATTCACACTTATTTTCCTTTTAAAAAAATTAAAAATTAGCGATGGCAGGTCTAGCCGTTGTTTGCCCGTGGCAAAAGACACATTAATGGCGACTGATAGTTCTGTGCCGTTGCAAACGGCCGTGGCAAATTGATTTTTTTTGTATTGTTGAAGACTTGCCTTACCAGTACACCAATGATAATGCATATTTTAGATAGGAATTATAGATAGGTTTTATTGCATTTAAACATTCATATTGAATGTGTTTTATCTTATTTACATTGTTTTGCATTTGGTGCATTCGAGTTCGGAATCTACGCTATTTTGTGTTTATTTTGCAGTTTTATAATCCGAGCGTGAAAGGAGGCTTGAGAGATCCAGAAGAGATAGTTTTGGAGTATAAGAGAGGCTAAGGAAGGAGTATCAAAGAAGCTAAGGAGTATAATGTCAAAGACAAAGAAGAATCGCGACATTGTAATAGTGGCGCCCGCTGGTCTTGCGCGTTCAGCCATTGCGATTTCTTCCGAAAATCTTATTATTATTAGTTTACTATTATTTTATTTCCTAGGGTTTTGCACGACTCTATTTAGGTTATTTTCATTTACATCAGTAATAAGTTGGCGATTGTTAGTTCATTGTTGTTTTGAGAGATACTTTGGCAATGAGTTGCTAAACTCATAGTTTTGCCTGTGATTCGAAAACATGGTTGGATGAATTGTGAGGATTTGATTTCATAATTGTTATTCATAAGTTTATTCATCATTGTTGTTCTTCATTAATTAAGTATTTGCACATGTTCTCTCTATGACTAATCATCTAGACAGAAACTACATCTTTTCTAGTGATTCCTTTCATTAGATTGGTTTCTTTGTAGCAAGGGAGGGAAATTGATCCCGTGAAAGCGTCTGTTGTCTCTGCAGGATGAGGGCTATTAGTTTGTATTGATTATATGAGATTAGGGTTAGAAGCTCTACCACTGGCAATCTTGTGACTCATAATTACATTCAATTTATATTGCTAATTGGCCAAAGCACTTGGATCTTTATGTTGTTCTTTGTAGCTATACATTGAATGTAAGTGATTGTCTATTTTAGATCAATCTATCTTTCACAAGTAGACATAGCTTTAAGAATAACAATGAAATCATTCCAAGGATCATGAACCCCAACTATTGTCAAGAATTGCAGGTGAAGCGTTTTCCTCATATTATTATCACTTTACAATCATTACTTCTTTTGCTTATTTATTTGTTTCAATTGTTTGCTACAACTTTATTGTTACTTGTTTGAGAATCAACATAAGAACTACGAATCCGTCTTCTCTGTGGGATCGACTCCTTACTTTTCTGCTATACTAATGTTTTGTTTAGCATTGAGTTAGGATATAATTTGCATTTAGGGGGCCAAGACCGACAACATAATTACACCCGGTAAAAGTAACTCACCAACCAATCATCTAAGCGCCAAGTTGGTCCAAGCCCTTTAAATTGATGTGTGACACTAGTGGCTATGTTGTGGGAGCCGTGCTCGGATAGAAATTAAGAAGGGAAGAGCTCTTATATGATTGATGTGCGCTTATTTCACCATGTTCAATGCTTACATCTTTTCTGTTTTCATGCATATTTTTTACTCTCGGGTTGGAAAAGTAGTGAATTTGTGTAGTTTGAGTACATTTGCAAGATATAGAGGTCTACACAAGTTTCGGTTTGATTTCGTAGAAAACAGAGCATTTTGGAGTGAAGACAAGACAAGACAAGACAGAAGAACTCGATCTCGACAGGAAAGCACTCGATCTCAATATGAGTACTTGATATCGACCTAAGTGCTCAAGATCGACTGAGGAGAAAAAATGAAGATCGAGCCAAAGCCATGTCGACCACACCAAACCAACTCGACTCGACATAGGTCACTCGATATCGACCTGTATACTCTACATCGACTGGAGCAACAGACATGTGAGAAACGCAGATTGAGCCGAATCTTTGGAGGATATTGCTTAGCCACGAAGACATCTATCATCTACCAAGATTCATCTATCTTAGGGGTATATTCCAAGCATGTTAGGTAATATTACCTATGTTAATATTTTAATTTAGGATATAATTTAGTTTAGATAAACTTTCCTTAGAACAATCTTAGTAGGATTAGAACTCCAATCCTTGGCTAGCTAGGGTTAAGATGCTATAAATAAAGCCCTGGGGGCTGGTTTTTATTCATTCTAAGACACAATCAATTGTGCCACCAAATGAGAGAGAGAAGGGCGAGATAGTGAGAGAGATAGCGGAGAAGAAGGCGGTGGCTGTACGATTAGCTTATTTTCCCAATTTAATGCAAAATTTCTATTTTTATGCATTGATGTTTTCTCCAATGAAGAGCGAGTAGTCATCCTACTTCTAGGGTCGGGGTGAGCCCGACGGTAGCCATGTAAGTACGCTTTATTCTATATTTGATTATGCGATTTCATCTTCTACCCCGCGCTCAATCCTTTATGCGAGTTTAGGATCATTCCTTATTTACCTTATATGAAGCGAAAGTGGATTATACATGTGAATTTGGATAGTAATTAGTTTTTGCCTGCGAAAGTTGACTAAACCCTAATTATGGAAAGGTAGAAACAAAATTAGGTTTTTATGCGAAAGCCTCTCTATTCCTAATTGGTGAAAAGAAAAGCTTAATCTTTTATGTGATTGAAGTAATAATGCATGCATGGTTATCGTCGTGCTAAATCCCTACCTTATGAGCTTTTAGTTTATTATCACAAACCCCAAAAACATTGTCGCCTTTATTTTATTTCTTTATTTCTTTACTTTATTTTTCTGCATTCGACACCTTCTGTGAATCAACTCGAAATCGACCTATATAGTCGATATCGACCAACTGCATCGAGCCAACCCTACGTCGATGGTCTTCTAATTCGACAGGAACCACTGACCCCACTTGAGATCGACCTCACTAGTCTATATCGAGTGCTTCTATTGTTTTCTCATCTTTGCAGGCTTTCACAGATCGACGTCACTCACTAGGAATCGACTTCCCCTGTCGATATCGACTCCCCTACTCGATATCGAGGTTACTATTCGACTTGCGCAGAGTTCTTAGAGACTATCCAGGCATCGCTGACCCACCTCCTCATGGATCGATCCTGATTTCCTTCCACTACAGTGGGAGGAAGTCTTGTAATTTATTTGCGTAGATGATGTACATATTTGTAACTATTTTATTCACAAGTTTTGACTTCATATTTCATTCAATTTCTCAAACAATGGTTGAAAACAAGAGGAATTTGTGTAGAATGAGCTAACGTGCATAAGGTAGAGTCTGCACAAGTTTTGGTTTGAATATGTAGGAATTGGATTGAAATCGGAGTCAAAACGAAGAAGCCAAGTGAAGTTGAGCAGAGGTCGATATCGACCTTAAACATCGATATCGACCATAGTTGTCGACACACCTTCTGAGTGTCGAGATAGACCACACAGACCAACCAAGAAGGCAATCAATATCGATCACCTGACATCGATATCGACCTCAACATAGACATCGATGGAGAAGAACAAGCCAAGCCGAAATACATACCTCGATATCGACCACAAAGGTCGATATCGACCTTATCTCGACAGAAGATAGATCCGATTTCGAGACTCGGATTATGAATTCTATCCTCAAGGCCACGTATTATCTTGTACTTTTAGATAGTTAGCAGCTGAGATTTACCTTTACCTTTAAGTTTTATCAAGTTATTTAAGTTTTATCAAAATAAAAGACCTATCCTAATTGTTTGGATATAGTTCATAGTTTAGATAGAAGTTACAATCCTTGGATAGCAAGGATTAGTAGCCTATAAATAAAGCCCTAGGGGCTGGTTTGTTAGAATCATCCAAGCAAGAAAGACAATAGCAATAGGCAATAGAAAGTTAGAGTTTTAGTTTTGAGCTTTAATGTTTCAAGCGCTTACGATAGTTGGCGTTGAGATTGTAAAGATTCAAAGTTTTCTATTCATGCAAGTTTATTCAATTCAAAGCATGTCTACATTCAACATGTGCGAGTAGTCCCCCAAAGCTCTTAGGGTCGGGGTGAGCCGACGTTAGCCATGCGTGCCTGAGGTAAGTGTTAGATGTTGATATCGTTGTGTCTATATCATCTCCTACGATTCTATGTTTAGTCCTAATCGAAAGAAAAAGGATTTATGCTAACAACTTGAGTTATAAACATAAATTTGTAGAGACAATTAGGTTTATTTGCAAGAGTAATCCTAAGAGTTGGTGTACGGCGAATGCTCGTCCCTCGGGTGAAATAGCGCAATTGTCCGTCTTATTTATCTTATCGCATGCATTGGTTAACGTTGTGGTAAACCATAATCCTCGGAGTTGCCTTTTACATAGTTTATATTCATCAAAACCTCTATTTATTTCTGTTCATCGCATCCTCATCCATCCTAAAGTCTTCGGCCTTTCTTCGCCGACAAAAAGCTAACGACTTTGCAGGAGAAGACATCGATATCGACCACAGACGTCGATATTGACCACTGAGTTCGTCGACAGTTTTCTGAGTCTACGAAGATCATCACTGCTGAGTTACTGAACATCGATATCGACCCTCAACGTCGATATCGACCACCTGTGTCAACTGGCAGTCTTTTGAGCCAGTCGATTTCGTTGACTAACATCGATATCGAACTTCCCTAGTTGATATCGACTGCCGTTTTTGTCTCTGCAGGTCTTCTGTTGCAAAAAGGATCGACAGCCGGGGTCGACATTGAGCTCCAAGGTCGAAATCGAGGCTTCTGGTCGACGTAAGATGTGAGATTCCCAACGCTACTAGGATCCCGCTGACACGCCTCCTCGTGGATCGATCCTGACTACCCTTCCACTACAACGGGAGGAAGTCTTGTAATTATTTGCATAGGCTAGGAGTCGATTTACATTTATACATCTTTATATTTGTATTTGAGGGACTCGACATTCCTCCTATTAACAGTAGACTAGGATTTGGTTTGATTTATATTTAATATTTATTAGATTCGATTTCCTCCTACATCAATGATATACTATGCATCTATGACTTTGAATGGAGCTCAAAGAAACTAATCAACCACAGAGAAGAATCTTATTGCTTTGGAGAAATTTAGATCTTACTTGCTTGGTACAAACGTTGTTGTTTATGCTCATCATGCAGGTTGCATGATGCAGCAATTCGTTACCTTTTAACGAAGAAAGAGGCCAAGCTAAAACCGATTAGATGGATCTTGCTTTTAAGCGAGTTTGACATTAAAATCAGGGACAAAAAGAGTGCAGAGAACCTGATCGCAAACCAATTAAGTTGTATAGTGCAAGAGAATAACGAACCAGGACAGCAATCAACCATTCTAGGGAGTTTTCCTAACGAAGAACTATTTGAAGTCTTTGCAGTCACCAGCCAAGGTCACCCTACAACCATGTCTTCGGAGAAATCTTTGCACGAAATCACCGGCCGCCCCCCGCCCTGTCCCCAGGAGGCAAAATAGAATCTTTTCTCAAGGTAAGCTCCATCTCACGCCCTTGGTTCGCTAACTTGGTTAATTTTTTTGTATCATGGGAGTTTTCACCCAACTTTTACAAGGCTCAAAAGGATAAGATTCACCATGATACTCATTTATTCGTTTGGGATAACCTGTACATATGGAAGCACTGCAACGACCAAGTGATTCATCGATGTCTTCCTAATGATGAGGTATAATTTGTCCTTAATTTCTGTCACTCTCATGAATATGGTGGTCACTTTGGACCATAGAAGACGGCTAGGAAAGTACTCGATGCAGGATTCTTTTGGCCATATATATTTCGTGACTCATATGCTTTTTGTAAATCTTGTGATTATTGTCAGAGAGTTTCAAATCTTTCTAAGAGGAGAGAGATGCCCCCAAACTCACATGATATTTTTTGAGATTTTTTATCTTTAGGGCATTGGCTTCATGGTACCGTTCCCTAACTTATTTGGGAACGTGTATATTTTGCTTGTGGTGGACTACGTCTCCAAATGGGTGGAGGCAAAGGCCACCAGGACTGATGATTCAAAAGTGGTTGCAGATTATCTCGAAGAGATCTTTTCTAGATTTGGCATGCCAAAAGCAGTGATAAGTGATAAAGGGACTGATTTCTGGAATAGGACTGTTAGCACACTTTTAATAAAATATCATGTGACACAAAGGGTGTCCACTGCATACCACCCTCAGACCAATGGGCAAGCCGAGGTGTCTAATCGTGAGATCAAGACCATCTTGGAGAAGACTGTTGCTCTAAAGAGGAAGGATTGGAGTGTGAGATCTACTTGATGACGCTTTGTGGGCTTATCATACGACTTACAAGACTCCTATTGGGATGTCTTTGTTTCGATTGGTCAATGCAAAAGTTTGCCATCTTTCTGCCTAGCTAGAACATAAAGCGTATTGGGTGGTGAAGCATAGTAACATGGAGATTGATGAAGTCGGGGAGTTAAAAAAACTCCAACTGCAGAAGTTAGAAGAAATGAGATTGGATGCCTATGATAACTCTATCATCTATAAGGAGCAAACAAAGGCATGTCACGACAAAGATATCTTGAGAAAGGAGCTCAAAGTTGGGGATAAGGTCCTTCTGTTTCAGTCGCTCATGCAATTTTTTCAAGGTAAGCTTCTCTCCAGATGGGGAGGCCCATATGTGATTACTCATGTTTTTTGCCCATGGTGTAGTAAAGCTACTCACTGAGAAGAATTGAGAAATATTCAAGGTAAATGGTCATAGAATGAAGCCCTACTATGAAAGCTTTGTCAAAGAGGAGATTCTTCGCAATCGACGGGGACAAAATTTTTTGAGGACCCGTATGCGCCCCACTTGCTACACCCGTTTTACCCTATCCACATCCTTCTTTGTCCCCTTTTTCCTCACGTGAAGCCGCCATACACCATCTTCATCATTTCCATTCATCTTTTTCCTCCTTCATCCTCCTGAAATTCCAAAACCTCCATTACCAAGCATCTTCCCAACCTTCAACTTTCACCAAAAATCATCCCCATCTGCACAAATCTTCCAACACCCACCTTCGTCTTTCACAAAAACAAACCCTTCTCATCTCTCTTCGTAGATCTACACAAAGAACACCTCCATCCCCAAAAACTCAAGATTTCTCTTCAAATCCACCATGGAAATTAGTTGGAGACGAAGTTGGAGTTTTGATTCGACACCCGAGGAACCAGATCCGATAAGTTTCAGGCTGTATTTTAGCCTGATGTAGGAGGATTTTGAGTATGAAAATAAAGATAAAATATAAACTCAAACCGATCTCCAAGCCTTCTCAAATAAATTACAAGAAACCCTCCCGATGTAGTGGTAGGGTATTCAGGATCTATCCACGAGGAGGTGTGTCAGCAGATCCTAAGCTTGTAAACCACGTTCTATTTCGACTCAGTAGATCACTCGATATCGGGTGATATAGTCGATATCGACACAAGTTCAATCAATTTCGAGTCTACTTCCAACAAAATAGACAAAGCAGTCGACGTCGAGTGTGGGGCACTCGATGTCGAGTCAGTCACTCGATATCGACAGATATAGTCGAAATCGAGTCTTCAGCAAAAAGCTTAAAAACGTACCAATTGTGTCGGAAAAGTGTCCGAACAATATAAGAATGATTTAGGAAAGATGAACAGAATAAATTCGCATATTTGAAGGTATGTAAAACTTAATAAACTAAAAACCTCCAAGATCGGGGATCTCATGCCACAACGATAACCATATAAGCCTATGCCAAATTCATGAAAGATTATGCATTTTCATCAAATAACTTTTGTTATTAACAATTAGGTAATTTAGAGTCTCTCGCATAAACCCTAAGTGTTACTATCCCAATTTCATAATTAATCCAAATTCACAATAAGATTGCTTTCACTTCAATAACACAAATAAGGATCGCCTTCTACTCTCTTAGAAGAATCATGCATATAGGATAGAAGACGAAATTGCATAAAAATCATACCTTTGATGCATAAACTTACATGGCTATCGTCGGGCTCACCCCGACCCTAAAAGTAAGGGAACTACTCGTGCTTCATAGCCATGGACATCATCATAATCATTGGAAAATAACAAACTTGAATTGAAAACGTCGAGAAATTACAACCGAACAAAGCAAAATCCCGCTCTCACTTCCTCTCCTTCACTTGACCTCCTCTCTCTTTCTCTATACCTAAACTGAATTGTAAAAGTGCTTTTTTGGATGATCAACTCTCAGTCCTAATGGCTCTAATTATAGATTTCAAACCTTGCTATCCAAGAAAAGGAAAATCTTTCTTATTCCTAAGATAAAAACTTGCTCAAGTAAATAAATAAAATCCCTTTAGGTAAATATGGAATTCACCATAAAGGATATAAAGTCTCAAAATAAGATACAAGATTCTCGACTTAATGTAGAAGCAATGCGCCTCGGATAAGATTTTATCAAATCTGCGTCGGATCTTCTGCAGCTTCAGTTGATATCGAGTCAACTCACTCAATATCGACTCATCATCTTCTGTTTCAAGTCAGCTTTACTCGACCTCGGCTCTTCACTCGATATCGAGTGGCTTTAGTCGATATCGACCCATTTGTATCGAGTCGAGTGGTTCTCTTCCTGGCTCGATTTCTGGTCTTCTGTCTCACTCGATGTCGAGTCACTTCAGTCGATTTCAAGTGACCTCTCAGTAGACTTCGAGTGATTTTCCATCTTTTCTTCTCTTATCCAAATCACTTCGATTTTGCCTCGATTTCTGCGAAATAACACAAGAACTCGTGTAGACCTCCATAATTGGCAAATAAACATAAACCACACAAATCTTATGCTTTCCCAACCAATATGCATGAAAATATAGACAGAAATCTACATAAAAGTAGATGAAAAACATGGTAAATTGAGCGCATATCAACACCCCATACTTGAGTTTGCTTGTCCTCAAGCAATACTTTTGGAGGTCATTCAAGGGAAGAAACTAAACCCTCAACATCATAGATTCATTGTTATATGTCCCTACAATCAATTGCCATCCTCGAAAAGGTACTAATGTCAACAAATCCATGCTTGTGAATAAAAGCAAAATCTTACGCATAAAAGGAGGGTTATGCATAAAACAATTTCATGCGACAAAGCATTAATAATCAAGAGGAATTTTATGCAAGCTCATAGAGTAGTAGATTGGTAAAAGGCTAAAAGGTGGGAAAATTTTTGGCCATGTGGTGTTAAATCCGGGGAAATAAACTTTCTTTCCATTCTGTCATACCACATTCCTTCTTCATAATATTTCTCACCTTTCGCTCTCCGCTCAATGCTTTTTTTCACTATAATGATTTTACCTCTCTAACCTTAGCACTGCCTTCTCGCGAGTCGTAAACATGAGTGTTATGAATGGCCCCGGATACTTAGTGCTTCGGACTCCTCACCTTGGTGTCCCATCTCGCCGAACTAACATCTCAACGAGCAGGGTCGATCTACCATTATCTCCTGAGGTGATCGGATTTTTTCTCGCTCATTAAATTTTCCATAATTCTAATTTTCTTTCATCCTGCAAACATCTTCAATAATAATATGCACAAACTCCATATATCAACTCCAAATATGACATCCATTCTCAACATAATCCCTGGATAAGGTATAAGGTACAAAAATGGGCAATATGTAATGTATGTGGAGCAATAATAAGGTAAGGCTCATATATGGCTTGTGTAATGCAAATATGTATAGGTACGGCTAGGATGTATGGAAAATATAAAGTCCTCCATCCTCTTATTATGCACATGTCAAAAGCAACTTCAGATTTTACCTCCTTTCATGGTTTTCTCTAAAAACTGCACTTCATTGTGACTTCCCTTTACTAGGCAATTTCATACTATATCTCTAATGAATCTACTCTTGCATCGTCGAGTTCTATTAAACTTCCAACACACTTATCCAAAAATTTTCAAAAATTTCAATGGGGGTGATTTTTTTAGACTTTGGACAATAAACATGATGCATATAGATAAATAAACATATCCAAAGTAGCCATGTATAATACAATTGGAGAGGTATGCATAAATATGAAAAAAAGTGAAATATGCACAAAAATGCATAAAACATGCAAGTAAGCCTTTCCCCTACCCCATACTTAAAGATTACAGTGTCCTCACTGTATAAGAACTAGGGTTAGGAAAGAAACTTACTAAAAATTAGCGCAGAATCGCGAAAATCAAGTGTTGAAGACGTCTGCAGGGTCAGTTGATGTCGAATGATCCATTCGATATCGACTATGTCACTCGATTCCTGGTGAAGTTAGTTAAGCTTTAGGGTGATTGGCCGCAATGACGAGCTTTTCACTCAATAAGCCCAGTCGATATCGAGTTATCGACTCGATATCGAGTCCCTTTTCGTAGCTTCTTGCTCCTGAAATTCGTTAGACGATAAAACAAAAAGCCAAACCAAAACATAAAGTCTCAAAACTAAACCAATAATATCCAAACCCTAAAAACTATTTGTCTCATTACAAGCACTAGACTTTATAGTCGCTAGCCCGACTTCTTCTTTCATGCTCTTAAGATGGCATCTGTAGAGCCCACGAACCCTGGGCTTCAAATAGTACTCCGTTCTTCTCTCGCGGTTGCATCCCGCCTGGATGGATCTTTTTCACTGTAAAATGGACCCATCTTCTTTGTTTTGAACTTGCTCGGAAACCAATGATCTTTTGATTTGGAGACATATACCTTGTCTCCTACTTCATAGTTGCTCGGATCATCATTGGATATCCTGCACAAGCGCACATACCAAGGCAAACCTCTCTCATATATAGATAAGTCATTTATTAAAATAGGGGAAGAGGGATCCATACCTCGGCTCACCTTTGCGGAGCTTTCCTTTTTCCTTTTGAGGGTCTAGTCGATACCGAGTAAGGTCACTCGATATCGAGTCGTGTTCTGCTCCTGGTGATTCACTCGATGTTGGAGAAGTCGACTCGACCTGATCGACTCGACTTTGAGTCAGTTGACTCGATATCGAGTGCCTTCCTTCAGCTTTTGACTCAGTCGATGGAGGCTGTGAATTTGGGTTGATTTTGAGTGAGTCACTCGATTTCGAGTGGTGTGATCCGACATTGACCCTATACTTAAGACCTTGCACATCATCTGAAAAATGTCAGTCGATATCGACTTACCTGGGTCGACATCTAGTGGTAGTTTAGTGTCTTCGTTCCAGATTGCCATGATTTCTTCCACTTGGGCTTCTATAGCCCTCTTCTCTAACTCTTTGGGGGTCATAGTTCTTACCTTAGGTTCCCCGCAAGCGATTTAGACGCCCTTACTTGATTTCACCTCCATAGGACCGTCATGCCTCTTTACCGTCTTGTTGAAGGAGTACTCTATGACTTCGTCGCTTATGGTGAATAAGAGCAATCCTTTCCTTACACTTATGTTTGCATCAATGGTTGCTAAGAAGGGCCTTCCTATAATAATTGGACAAGCAGGGTCCTTTGCCATATCAACAACTAGAAAATCAGCAGGGACAAAGAATTTACCTACTTGAACCGACACATCGTCTACCAGGCCTGTTGGAATGACCACCGTGTTGTTCGTCATATAGAGTTTAGCATCCACGGGCTTTAGTGCACCAATCTTTACCTTTGACCATATTGTTAGTGGCATAATGCTTACGCTCGCCCCTAAATCACATAAAGCATTGAATCGGTGTTAACCTAAGCCTATGGTGATAGCGAATTTACCTGGGTCTGGCCGCTTCTCTGGTAGCTCTATCTTGCTGCATTCCTCTGCGATCTCAGCAATTGATCGCTTCTTTCCCAGTACGTCCTTGAGAAACCATACATATGATGGCATTTCATGAAGAGCTTCTGTGAATGGAATTGTAACATTTAGCCCTTGAAGCATCTTCACAAAGCGCTAGAATTTCTTTTCCACCGGGTCCTTTAAAGTTTTCTTTGGGAATGGCAACGTCTTCTTCTTTACTGCTCCTGGAGCTGGGTCGATATCGAGTGGTGTTGAGTCGATATCAACTGGACGAATCGATTTCTAGTGATGCTCAGCTTCTGGTTCGACATCGAGTAAGGGGACTCGACGTCGACTGCATCTCGGTCGATATCAACTATATGAGTCGATATCGAGTCATCTCCAGTGGCTTATTCATCCACATTTTGCACGAGCGTTTGCAGATGACGCCCACTCCTTAAATTCATAGCCGCTATGTGACCATTATATTTGCCTTTGAGATTGGGCACAGTTGATCCTGGCAGTGATCCTGACGGTTTGGGGATTTGTTCAGCCAATTGACCCATTTGGGTCTCCATGCTCTTCTTCCAAACGTCGATTTCCCCGAGCCTAGAGTTGTTGCCATGCAGCTGATTATGGACTGAGTTGTTGGATTGTTTAAACTCAGCGTGGTTCCTCCGCATCTCATCAAGTATGATCTGCAGGTCACCTTTCTTTGTTTCCCGCTCGGGATGTCTAGGTGCTCTATGAGGTGAGGGATCCCTCTGTTGGTGCTGAGGTTGGTAGAATCTTTGATCCCACCAATACTGTTGGTTGCCCCCTCCATAAGGGCCTCTCATTCATTTAGCTTCCTCATGTGTCTCTGCAATGCTGACTTGCTCAAGGTGTGGGCAAGCGTTGGTGCTGTGCCTAGTAGACCCACATTCTTGGCAAGTTTGGTTGTTGGTGAGGAACCTTACTTGCTTTTGTAGGCGGCATGTCTGATCATTATTGAATTGTTATCTTACGTCTGGATCGATCTCTCTTGGAGGCTCATAAAGTGGCATAGATGGGGCAGGCCTTGAGTCGTAGGCCGCAACAGTCCCATATGCGTTGTTGAAGTTGACAAGCCTCTCAATTGTATCCCACGCCTCCGTAGGTGTAAGCTCAATGTACCGATAGGAGGTGTAAGAGTTGATTCTCTCCTTATTCAGTGCGTCGAGGGAGTTGTAGAAGATCTCCTGGATAACGTAAGGTAGTTGCCCATGCGTAGGGCATGATCGCAATAGGTCCTTGAAGCGCTCCCATGCCTGCACCAATGTCTCGCCAGGCTTTTGTTTGAAAGTTGTGATCCTTTATCGCAGCATCGCCATTTTTTATGGAGGGAAGAACTTGTTGAGGAACACATCCTTCACCTCTGCCCATGTCCTCAGCAAGCGTGGAGCCAAGCTTTCAAGCCATTGTAAAGCCTTCCCTGCAAGAGACCATAGAAAAGATTTTAGTCTAACGTATTCTAAATTAGCGCCATCAGCGACAGTCTCACATAAATCCATGAAAGTAGCAATATATTGCAAGGGGCATTCATTAATTCTTCCTTCAAAAGTATTGCGTTTAATTTTAAAAAGGAAGTTAATTTTAATTTCACAATCGGAGGAGGGATGACTATTGCAGATTCGGGCACGGTGAGCATAGTGTGCATGTATAGCATTGTCGTCTGTGGATATTGATTGAGCCTCTCTTGGGCTTGTCTACATGCTTCCTCCTCTCGATGAGTGCGGGCTCTCTATGCAGTAGCAGTTGCCCTTTCATTGGCGATAGTAGTATTATGGTCCTCAATCTCCTTCCTCAACCTCTCTATGAGTTGAGCCTGTGTCTCTGCTTCCGTCATAATTCGGATTGCTCTGTTTCAGAGGTGGACGAAATGTTCGGGCTCGTCTAGTCTTTCCAAGATATGTACGTGATCAGAGCGTCGCATAAACCTATAGAATCAGCACTAGAAAAGAACGTGAGTAAAAACTTAGGGAGCGAATGATTGCCTCCCCGGCAACGGCGCCAAAATTTGACGTAGGAGGATTTCAAGTATAAAAATAAAAATAAAATATAAACTCAAACCGATCTCCAAGCCTTCTCAAATAAATTACAAGAAACCCTTCCGATGTAGTGGTAGGGTATATTCAGGATCAATCCACGAGGAGGTGTGTCAGCGGATCCTAAGCTTGTAAACCACGTTCTATTTCGACTCAACAGATCACTCGATATCGGGTGATACAGTCGATATCGACTCAAGTTCAGTCGATTTCCAGTCTACTTCCTACAAAATAGAAAAAGCAGTTGACTTCGAGTGTAGGGCACTTGATGTCGAGTTAGTCACTCGGTATCGACTGAGACAGTTGAAATCGAGTCTTCAGCAGATAACTTAAAAACTTACGAATTGTGTTGGAAAAGTGTCCGAAGAATACAAGAATGATTTAGGAAAGATGAACATAATAAATCCGCATATTTGAAGGTATGTAAACCTTAATAAACTAAAAACCTCCATGATCGGGAATCTCATGCCACAACGATAATCAAATAAGCCTATGCCAAATTCATGAAAGAATATGCCTTTTCATCAAATAACTTTCGTTATTAACAATTAGGTAATTTAGAGGCTCTCGCATAAACCCTTAGTGTTACTATCGCAATTTCATAATTAATCCAAATTCACAATAACATTGCTGTCGCTTCAATAATGCAAATAAGGATCGCCTACTACTCTCGTAGAAGAATCATGCATATAGGATAGAAGATGAAATTGCATAAAAATCATACATTTGATGCATAAAATTACATGGCTATCGTCGGGCTCACCCCGACCCTAGAAGTAAGGGAACTACTCGCGCTTCATAGCCATGGACATCATCATAATCATTACAAAATAACAAACTTGAATTGAAAATGTCGAGAAATTACAACCGAACAAAGCAAAATCCCGCTCTCACTTCCTCTCCTTCACTCGACCTCCTCTCTCTTTCTCTATACCTAAACTGAATTGTAAAAGTGCTTTTTTGGATGATCAACTCCCAGCCCTAATGGCTCTAATTATAGATTTCAAACCTTGCTATCCAAGGAAAGGAAAATCTATCTTATTCCAAAGATAAAAACTTGCTAAATTAAATAAATAAAATCCCTTTAGGTAAATATGGAATTCACCATAAAGGATATAAAGTATCAAAATAAGATAAAAGTTCCCGACTTAATGTAGAAGCAATGCACCTCAGATAAGATTTCATCAAATCTGCATCGGATCTTCTGCCGCTTCAGTCGATATCGAGTCAACTCACTCAATATTGACTCATCATCTTCTGTTTCGAGTCAACTTTACTCGACCTCGGCTCTTCACTCGATATCGAGTGGCTTTAGTCGAGATCGACCTATTTGTATCGAGTCGAGTGGTTCTTTTCCTGGCTCGACTTCTGGTCTTCAGTCTCACTCGATGTCGAGTCACTTCAGTCGATTTCGAGTGACCTCTCAGTAGACTTTGAGTGATTTTCCAGCTTTTCTTCTCTTCTTCAAATTGCTCTGATTTTGCCTCGATTTTTGCGAAATAACACAAGAACTCGTGTAGATCTCCATAATTGGCAAATAAACATAAACCACATAAATCTTATGCTTTCCCAACCAATATGAATCAAAATATAGATAGAAATTGAAGTAAAAGTAGATGAAAAACATGGTAAATTGAGCGCACATCATAGCCAGCCTAGCTACCCCACAGCCATCTTTGTCACCAGTCGCCACCCCGCGGCCCCTTCAAAACTGTTTTTTGTGAGTTTTCTTGTGATTCCATCTCTTTTTTGGTGACTTCATTAGTTTAAGTTGTACATGTCTAGACCCCTTGGAATGAGTAAAAGTCAAAAGGAGAAATGAATCACTTTGAATGTTCAAAAAATTCTTTCAAACGATGTTTTTTCATGAGCATACACTGCGGATTTTAGAGATGGATGTGTGTTTTAGACAGTTGCTGGAACATGGAGGTTTAGGGAACTTTTTTAGGGAAGAATTCCCCAACATATCCTAGTTTGGTTAAGGAGTTTCTAGAGACTCTAGTGGTGAATCCAACATCTATTGAGGTCAACAAGATCTCTATCCGAGACATGTCCTATTTATAGTGTTTGACACTGGAGAACCACGTGGTCCCTGGTTGGGTTGATAAGTTTCTGTTCCACTGTAGAGACATCGTCGAAAAGCATACGACAGCGACGATTGGATTTGGGGGATTGAACACTCTTATCGCACGAGAGTGTATTGATGTGAGTATGTCCCGGATATTCTGTATGAGCCATATGTTTATGATGAGGCCCAACTCATGAAGTCTGGTCATTTGGAGGGGATAGCTCTAATGTTGATTTAGAGGACAGGCCCAGGTGGGAGGATTCAGCTAAGATTGCCCCGATTGCTTCCCTTTGGACTTACAACGGCTAATTTCTATATGGTTCTTCAGGGTGTTGAGATGGATGATGATGATGAGGATGTCGATGAAGAGGATGATGAGGGTGTTGTGATGTTGGTCATAATGATGATGATCATGTTGATGATCAGACGGATGTAGGAGGTAGTGGCGCTGAACCTTCTAGCATAACTAGAGGTACTGGTCCATGCTACTATGAGCTAGAGTAGAGGATGACAGGTATGTCTATACACCAGGATGCTACGTGGGATCATCAACAGTAGACTTACGTGAACATCGGAGACATTCGTCGGGACGTTCGTGGTTTGATATCCAGCCTAACGGATGTCTATGATAGCCAGACAGAGATTCAGCGCATGTATGAGCTGATGATGCGGAGATAGCAGAAGGCCTGGCAGGCCCAAGAGTTGATGATGTAGAGATAATAGGAGGCCTAGCAGACTTAGGAGTTGATGCGGCAGAGACAGGGGGAGTTCTATCAGTTCGCCTACCCTTAGTTTCCACCTTACCCGCCATAACCACCACTATAATGAGCATGTCAGTTTTTTTTTTCTTTTCATTTTTCCTTTCCTTTTATTTTGATGTTTTTGTTCTCTTTCTTCTCATTGAGGACAATTTCATATTTAAGTGTGGGGGAAGACTTGCATGCCATGTTAGGATTGTATTATATTTTAAGTTTGCACTGCATTATGACTTTGGATTGCATGTTTTTGTATTTATGGCCATGTTAGTTTAAAAAAATCCAAATTTTGAAAAAAAAAATATTTATGTAATTATATTTATGCATTAGTTAGAATTATAGGTCTTATTTTCCCATATGGATGCCATTGTCCTCTAATTTATCTATTAAGACTTATGCCCCATGATATGCTTGGATTGTTGAAACCTTCGATATATGTTTTCTACAGTATTTGGTAAACATGATTGGTTAATGATTGAGCATATAAGATCTTTGAATTTTGGGTGATCTTGAAGTTCTGGACATAACCGGATGAGATTATTTTGGCCTATATATTTTGGACAATTTATGTTATGTCCTCTTGCTTGTTGAGTGTACTCTCTTTACTTACTTCCTCTTTGGCTTGCATTTAGATATCTTTTTCAAGGCTGCATGTTATGATTTCTGCACATGACTTAAACATGATTGAGGCACCTTTATTAGCCTATTTGACTTTATTTCCACCTTACATATTATCCTTTGCTTGAAGCCAATTTGAGTCTAATTACCTATTCTTTTGTTAGCTCCACAAGATTTTTCCATAGCCAAGTATAGTCTGAGCACATCCGAGGATTTATGAATAGTTGGTGAATATTTATATTTTGGATGATGGTTTGAGTAGTGGATTGTATGTTTAAGGTACCCTTATGAGATGTTTTGATTCTTGCTCATATACACATTACTTGGGAGCTAAGGAGGATAAATTTCACTTTGGGGTCAAAGTCAAGAATATCATTTGATATAGCATGAAACAAAAGAAAAAAAAATGGAAATGAAAAAAAAATAAAGGAATGAATTGAGTATGGTTTGTAAAGTTATATGCTTGAGACTGAGATCGTATGACCTTGTAGAGTTATGGTATGAGTTTATGGCTGGTATGTGATTTGGTTACTTCTTAGTTCTTGGATTATGAGCACCACATGGCCTAAAAATGTCCATTTCTTATGTTTTCTACCTTGGCCCCATTACAACCCAATTAAAAGACCTCATGATTTTTGTTGTGTGTAAAATCACCAGCGGTGGATGGCTAGAACACTAGTGCAAGACTATTGTAGATTAGCTTTTAAAGATTAAGTTTTGAGCATGAACATTTAACCCATAAACACAAGAGTGAGAGTGAAACACATATTCCTTATGAGATCTGGAATGGATATGGTTGCCTGATCGCATTGATTATTGCAAGTATGTGCTATAATGTTGTTAATCTATTGTGTTTGATAGTTTTTCATACACTTAAAAAGTATTAAGGTGGATACATAAATTGCTAATATGTGGGGTTGTAGAGTTGAATTTTCTATTGTTGAGAATAAGCAAAGGTTCAAGTGCGAGGGAATTTGATTGAACATGATTAGTTAGGCATAATAGATTGCATTTAGTATAGTTTGGCTGTAAATATGGCATGTTTTAGTTACATTTACATGATCACTTATGGTATTGAAAGAGGCGGAATCTAAACAAGTTTAAGATTGATTTTAGGTAGAGTAGATCTAGTGCGAATGGAAGGCATTTAGGGATGCACAAGATGAGAGAAAAAAGTTAAGGAAATTGCTTGGAAAGCCAACGAAGCAATGTGGAACAAACGCTAAAGAAATCTCAGGCCGCCCTGCAACCGCCCTTAGCCACCTCACGGCTCGTAGCACAGACAAGTATTTCACAAATCGTCGGCCGCCCCGCAGCCTTTGTCGAACAGCCGAATAAAAAATTAGACTTTAATTAGTGTTTTCGGATTTTATTTTGGACGACACTTTTATGTTATTTAAAGACATCTTAGGGGTGTGTTTTACTCGCCTTATATACTTTAGAGAATAATAAGAGTACGTTTGATCATGAGCAAATAAACTCTAAGGGTTTCACTTGCAGTTTGGATCTTTAATTGTTGAATTGTGAGTTTCTTAATCTAGTTCTTATTCCTATTCGAATGTTTTGACTTCTTTGCACCTAATTACTTGAATGTGTTTTATTCTCGCTAGCCTGATTAACTAGTTAGAGTATATTCATTCAATTTCTAGGGTTTTGTAGATTTCTCGTAGTGAACCTTAACCTAAGTGGCAAACATATCCCTTTAGGACTCATAGGACTAATTGGATGTGTAGGAAGTTGAATATATAGTGAATATCAAATCGTAGCTTGATATTACATGTATCTTGGTTACTTCATGTTCTTAATGCTATCTCTAGGTTGAATCTTAACTGTGTTAGGGTTATTTAGAGATAAGGATGACTATGACTCGTAGGACTAGTAACTTATCTAAGATCTGGACAAGAATATTCATTTAAAAAGACAAGAACTAGAGGCTAAGACAAGGATCAAAATTCATCAACTAAAGTGATATATTGTAGGTGAACCTGTTTCTCTCTATTGCATTCTACAACACACATCACTCTGTTAGCTTATTTCCACTTTGATAAAAGGCAGATCTTTCTCTCATGAAAACTCTCTTTTCTCTAGTTACGATTATAATTGACACTTGAATTGATTAGATTTTCTTGTAGATCGACCTTTTTCTTACATACTATACTAGTTGTAGGTTTGAGTATTCTTTGCATTGAAGCTGGATTCATGGTACAGTATATAGAACTCCGTTCCGGGGACGTCGTACCGAAACCGATTGGAAACTCGAACCAATTCGAGGATGGAGACATACCCAAACATCGTGCTCGCTAAGTCAAGAATGGAGACCAAAGGAGAGGGAGAGCAAGTGAAGCGAGAGAAAAGAATGAAGAACAGTACCTTGAACAACCAGAGAATGAAGACGGAGAGGAAGGCTTGAAGAACCATAGACTAAAGATGGAGAGGAAGGCGGCTAGAGAGGGAGAGGAAGACAGAGGGTTTATATATAATTGGGCCAAAAAAGAGGTTACAATTGGGGCCAAAAAATAGGTTACAATTGGGCCCAAAAAAATAGGTTATATAGACATGAGGGTTAACTAATAAAATGTCCACCTTGAAGCAGTTTTAAGAAAATGATCATCGTTGATAGAAAAAAAAATGATCACCAATTTCTATTTATTTCAAATTCATATTGAAATATATTAGCACTAAATTACAAATAGAGAAAATAATGCGAAAGATATTACCTTTTAAGTTTAAAATGTCCATCTTGATCAAAGCAATTTTAAGAAAATGATCAAAGTTGATAAAAAAAAATGATCGCGGATTTCTATTTTTTCCAAATTTATATTGAAATATATTAGTACTAACATTAAAACTAGAGAAAATAATGCAAAATATATTGCTTTTAAATTTAAAATGTCCACCATGAAGCAATTTTAAGAAAATGGTCACCGTTGATAAAAAAAAATGATCACCGATTTCTATTTTTTTCAACTTTATTGAAATATATTAGCAATAAATTACAAATAGAGAAAGCGAAAGATATTTCCTTTAAGTTTAAAATGTCCATCTTGATCAAAGCAATTTTAATAAAATGATCACTGTTGATAAAAAAAAATGATCACCGATTTCTATTTTTTCCAAATTTATATTGAAATATATTAGTACTAACATTACAAATAGAGAAAATAATGCGAAAGATATTGCTTTTAAATTTTAAATGTCCACCATGAAGCAATTTTAAGAAAATGGTCACCGTTGATAAAAAAAAATGATCACCGATTTCTATTTTTTCAACTTTATATTGAAATATATTAGTACTAACATTACAAATAGAGAAAATAATGCGAAAGATATTACTTTTAATATAGCGATAAAATAGATAAATATATCTAATGCTAGATAATAGAGTGAAATAAGTGTATTTAGTTTCGCTTTTCTAGAGTTTCCGCATGTATCTTGCACCATCCTTTTTTTATGTTTGCTTTGACGGTTATTCGTCTGCCGACTTGTCGGCCATCGAGGTTCAGATATATCTAACTTCGAATTCTTTCTCTATAAAAAAAATAATAAAAAATAAGTGTAACCGTATATGATCATCGATGATTTACGAATTCATGATATAACTATATATATATATATATGGATGGTTAGTGGTTTATACAAACCAAATTGAAACAAAATATGCAATAATGTATATATGATAATAATCTGCAGGTATATATGATATTAAAATCAACAAAAGAGATGATATCTAAGAAGTATTTATATAATCAAATCGGCAATACGTCTAAGTTTTGACTATATACTTATTATAAGTGCCAAATAAACAATCTGATAGGGTTTAGGTTTAGGTAAGGGTTAGGGTTAGAGTTAGGGTAGGGTTTAGGGTTAAGCTTAGGGTTAGAATTAGATGATAAGATCTCACCAAAAAAAAAGAATTAGATGATAAGAGTTGGAAACAAATAGACTAGTTAGCGCGTGTTTGGCAATTTGGGAGTTTTTTAGGGGTTGAATATTTTTTAGGAGGTGAAGTTTATTTTGTGTATTATAGAGGTGTGGGAGGTGGAGATTTTTTTTTTAAAATAACCTTGTAAAAAAGATGATTGATGTTTGTTGGGTATAAGGTTTGTAAGTGGGTATTGTGGATGAAAATTCAAAAATACCCTTTAGATATGAAAAGGGGAAAAAAGGAGTAGGGGTAAAAGTGTACAAATTTCCATAACCTGATTAAATAACCTTCCAAAGCTACCCTTCCCAGCTTCCAAAATCAGAAAAAATAAGTTCCACCTCCAACTCCATAACCTCAAGCCAAAGCTGCTTCCAAACATGGAGCTTCAGAGCTTACTTTTTTAAAAAAACTCCATAACCCCCAAAGCCCCCACCTTAACCTACTATCAAACACGCCCTTAGAATCCAACTATCTAATTTCATCAAATCTGACAAAGTTCATCCTCTCTTTCCCAAGCGGCAACCCACTTGCCTCCTCTAATTTGACAGAAAGTAGAGCGCGCCTCTTCAAATTCCACGAAAATTCTTGCCTTCTCTAATATCTTAATGACCCTCTTCAAAATTAGAACCCATCTCCATCTAATCTCATTCAAGAACTCTGAAATTTTACCTTTATAAAACCTAAACTGGAAGTTGCAATATCAAGATGGCATTCGGCAAGAAACGAAAGCGGCTTGATGAACAATCGAAAGGAGGGAAATCACAAAGAGATGAAATCAGTATTGTACAAGAAGAAATTCGTCACGAGGAAGAAAAGGTCACAGAAATTGCAACAAACCAGGGGCCTTCTCCATCTGAAAATAGCAGTAGACCTCTACTAGATGAAGTCATTCAGACCACCAGTGGGAAAGGGAAGAACTTGACAGAGGGAACAAAGAAATGGACTTGCAAGCATTGTGGGAAATGTTACACAAGCTCATACACGATAATCCATCAGCATTTTTTCGGTGTTGTTGTCGGCAAAAAGGTTGATGTTGCTCGATGTGTAGTGATGTTAAGGAATCGGGGAGTATTTCAAAGAATTAAAACAAGGGTTGAAGAATTTGAGAATTTAGGTACACCATCCTTGTCTACTTCCACTATCAACAACAGCCTAAGTAGACCACACCATCAGCCACTAATGCAATTGCAAAATCCTTCGGGACAGCTGAGCGGCAACAAGTTGACAATCTGATTGTTAGAGCTTTGTGTGCAAACGGGATACCATTCAATGTGCTCAGGAACCCGGACTTCATTGCTATGCTGAAGGGAGTGAAGGGAGTGAATCAAGCCCCTAAATACTACAAATTAATAACATATGATCGAGCAAGGACATCTTTGGTGGATGCGTGATGTACATATTTGTACCTTTGTTTATTGCATCTTTTGACTTCATATTTCATTCGATTTTCAAAGAAAAGCTTCAAAAGTATATAAACTTGTGTAAGAATGAGATAAAGTATACGAAATAGAGTATGCACGAGTTTTGAGCTAACCATGCAGGAATTCGATGAAATCGGAGTCAAAACGAACAAGCCAAGTGAAGTTGAGAAGAGGTCGATATGGACTGGAGACATCGATATCGACCCTAGATTTCGACACGACTTCTGAGCGTCGAGATAAGCCACACAGACCAGACAAGAAAGCCTCGATATCGACATACATGCATCGATATCGACCATCGTCATAGACATCGACTGGAGCTGGACAAGTCGAGCAGAAACACAAGCATCGATATCGACCTCTGGTGTCGATATCGACCCTACCTCGACAGAAGATAAATCCTATTTTGAAACTCGGATTGTGAAGTCTATCATCAAAGCCATGAGTTATCTCGTTCTTTTAGATATTAGCAGCTGTTTATCCTCTTTTCCTTTAAGTTTTTATCAAAATAAAAGACCTATCCTAATTGTTCGGATAAAGTTAATAGTTTAGATAGGAGTTACAATCCTTGGTTAGCGAGGATTAGTAGCCTATAAATAAAGCCCTAGGGGCTGATTTGTTAGATCATCCATTAATCCAGTCCAAAAAGACAAACAATCAATCAAGACAATAGAGTTAGAGTTAGAGAGAAGTTTTAGGGTTTGACGTTTGCGAAAGTTGACATTGAGTTGTAAAGCTTCGGAGTTTATTTTAATGCAAGTTTCTTCCTTTCAATCAACAATGAGTTCCATGATGAGAAGCGAGTAGTTCCCCAAAGCTCTTAGGGTCGGGGTGAGCCCGACGTTAGCCATGCGCGGTTGAGGTAAGTATTTGATATTGATATCGTTGTGTCTATCTCTCCTCCTACGATTCTATGTTTAGTCCTAATCGAAAGAAAAGGGATTCATGCTAACAACTTGAGTTATAAACATAGAATTGGTATACTCAATTAGGTTTATTTGCAAGAGTAATCCTAAGAGTTGGTGTACGGCGAAAGCTTGTCCCTCGGGTGAAATAGCGCAATTGTCCGTCTTATTTATCTTATCGCATGCATTGGTTAACGTTGTGGTAAACCCTAATCCTAGGAGTTGCTTTTTACATATTTTATACACACAAAAACCCCTGTTTTATTTTTGTTCATTGCTTCCCTCCCCATTCTTAAATCTTCGGCCTTTCTTTGCCGACGAAGAACTAACTCACTGCAGAAAGACATCGATATCGACCCCAGACGTCAATATCGACCACTGAGTTCGTCGACAGTTTTCTGAGTCGACGACGAATGTCACTGCGGAGTTTGCTGAGCATCGATATCGACCCCTAGCATCGATATCGACCCTTCTGTGTCGACTGGCATTCTTCTGAGCCAGTTGATTTCGTGGACTGATATCGATATCGACCCCTTTCAGTCGATATCGACTGCTTGTTTTTGTCTTTGCAGGTCTTCTGTTGCAGAGAACATCGACAGTCGAGGTCGACATCGAGGTCCAAGGTCGAAATCGAGGCTTCTGGTCGACGCAGACGTGAGATTTCCAAAGCTACTAGGATCCCGCTGACACGCCTCCTCGTGGATCGATCCTGACTACCCTTCCACTACAACGGGAGGAAGTCTTGTAATTATTTGCTTAGGCCAGGAGTTGGATTACATTTATTACATCTTTATTATTTGTAATTACTTGACATATCAAGCCTCCTGCAACAACAAATTAGCGCCGTTGCCGGGGAGGCAATCAATCACGCCCTAGTAGTCTATCTCACGTCTCTACCTAGTTTGGTCTTGCAGGTGTATGCGACGCGCTGATCGCCCACCTGAATTTGAAGGAGTAGACGACCCTGAGCGTTATTTCCATCTAAGGGCCCAAGCTCAAAGAATCATGGCGGACAACGCGAACCAGGCTGAACTTATTGAGCAACTAAGGAAGCAGGTTGAGGACCTAACGACTAGAGAGGCGGCACTTAAGGAGCATGCGGATAGGGAGGAGGAAGGCCGGAGGCAAATAGAAGCCCAAATCAATGCCCTCCCTAGGAATGCCAAGCAATATATGCACCCTGCGCTCACAGTGCCTGAATCGGCAATTCTTATCCCTGCCTCTAATTTGAAATAAAACCTAACTTCCTTACTGAGATTAGAAGGCACCAATATGAAGGAAAACCTAACGAATGCCCTATGGCACATATTTCAACCTTCTTAGACCTTTGTGATGCTATTGCTGATGGACGAAGTCTTGAATATGTCCAACTAAAAGCCTTTCGATGGTCTCTTAAAGGGAAAGCATTGCAGTGGTTGGAGAGCTTATCCCCAAGATCGCTTCGCACTTGGAATGAAGTCAAGGACGCGTTCCTCAACAAGTTCTTTCCTCCTTCTAAGACGGCGTTGATCCGACAGAAAATCACGGCTTTCAAACAAAAGCCTAGTGAGGCTTTGGCGACTGTTTGGGAAAGGTTTAAGGACCTACTACGATCATGCCCGATGCATGGCCAACCACCATATGTAATTCAAGAGATCATATACAATGCTCTTGACGCTGCAACTAAGGAGAGGATCAACACCTACACCTCCTATGGCTACCTTGAACTCGCTCCACAAGAGGCTTGGGAGACCATAGAGAGGTTAGTGGAGTTCCACAACACATATGGGACTCCTGAGGCTTCCGACACGTCATCATCATCGAGGCCTGCCCCATCTATGCCCTTATATGAACCCTCCAATGTAATTGATCCGGATGTAAAGGAGCAATTTCATAGAGATCAACTTCGAAAGCTCCAAAAGCAAGTAAGGTTCCTTTCAGCGAACCAAGATTGCATTGAATGTGGATCGCAGCGGCACACCACCATCGAGTGCCCCCATGCTGAACAAGTACACCTAGCGGAGACTCACCAAGAGGCGCACTACATGAGGGGTCCCAATCACCAATATTGGGGAAACCAAAGGTTCCATCAACCACAAAGGAACCCGGTTAGCCCTAGGGACCCTCCGCCTTATAGAGCTCCTGGGCACCCGGAGAGAGACCAAAAGAAGGATGATCTTCAACTAGTACTGGATGAAATCAGGCGGAATCAGGCTAAGAATGATCAATCCAACAATGCCATCCATTCTCAACTCAATCACCTTACCACAAGGATTGGGGAGATGGATATTTGGAAGAAGAACGTAGAGACCCAACTGGGTCAATTGGCGGCACAAATCCCTAGACCGTCCAGAACACTCCCTGGGCAACCCACTACAAATCCTAAGGGACAATCCGGGATGGGCCATGTCACAGCCATGCAATTAAGGAGTGGCAACAAAGTACAAAAGCCACGAACGGAATCGGAGAAAGCAGCAGATCCAGTCGACATCGACAGACCAGTCGATGTCGAGGATGAGGTCGATATCGACCCCCATGTCGACCCACAGGTCCGTATCGAGGCCACTGCAGAGCCATTAGAGCCACAATAGAGGTCAAAATCGACCATCCCAATCGATATCGACCAAAGCCCAGTCGACATCGATGTCCAACAGGCCCCTCCGACCTCCGTTTTGGCCCCTACTCCGAAGAAGACGTTGTCATTCCCTTCCAAAGCATTGGAGGATCCCACCAAAGGTAAGTTTAGGTGCTTCGTAAAGATACTTCAAGGACTTAACGTTACCATCCCTCTTACAGAAGCCCTAAGCGAGATGACCGCCTATGTGCGATTCCTCAAAGACATCCTGAGTAAGAAGAGATCCATGGCAGAGATCGCAGAGGAGTGCTCGAAGATGGAATTCCCTGAGAAGAAGAGTGATCCATGGAAGTTTGCAATCACCGTGGGACTTGGCCAACATCGCTATAAAGCCCTATGTGACCTAGGGGCAAGTGTAAGTCTCATGCCTCTCTCTATTTGGCAAAAGGTGAACATTGGCGCACTTGAACCTGTGGACATGAAACTTTATATGGCTGACAACTCATTCGTCAGACCCACAGGTATAGTTGATGACGTTCCGGTAAAGGTAGGTAAGTTCTTTGTGCCTACTGATTTCATTGTATTGGAAATGCCTGAAGATCCTGTAGTGCCTAATATACTTGGTAGGCCTTTCTTAGCTACTGCTGATGCCAATATCAATGTACGTCGAGGGTTACTAACCTTTACTATAGGGAACGAAGTACTAGAATTCTCTTTCAACCCAACCATGAGCGAAACAAAGCACCTGGAGCAAGTAGTCCTTTCGCCGGCTAAGGAGAAGCTTAGAAAATTGTTGTTGGCGAGGACGGAAACAGCAAGCAGGGTCGACATCGACTGGAACCAGTCGATATCGACTAAAAACATCGAAATCGACCCCCCTTGGTCGAAATCGAGTATGCCAGATCGCTGCCAGGAGCTTAGGTATGGGGTCACAGAGGTCGATATCGACCCCCACATGTCGACATCGACCAAAGCTCTCGAAATCGACCCACCTTGGTCGACATCGACCACCCCTCAGCCCGAAGATTTCTGTTTCGGGCCCAAACAGGTAAGCCCAGGTATGACTCCTAACCCTCCTTCATCCATTATTGATGAATCAATTAAGCCGATTATTGATAATTCTACTAAAGAGAGGGTCAAAGCTCCATGGTTTGCCTATATTGCTAAAGTTAGGTCAAGAAAGAGAAGAAAAGCGCCCAAAGAAGAACCTAACATCAAAGAAGCCTTGGTCGCTGAGCTTAGCTACTACCAAAAGGACTTAGATGATCCAGGAGAATGCTCAAGCTCGAAGGGTCCCTACATAAAAGACACGTGAAGAATTGACGGAGAAGTCGGCCTAGCGACTCAAAAATCTAGAGCATGTACATAAAACCTTTAAATTTTGCAAAGATGGTTTTTAGGATTTAAAATTTTGGCTTTTTGAACTTTTAAAACTGAGATAATTCGTGCTTTATCTATATTTCTAACAAAGATTTCAGGTTATCAAGCAAAAGGAACTACGAAGAAGAAAAGAAGCTTCTGCTGAGGCAGTTAAAATCGACCAGGCCAGTCGAAATCGACCCCCCCAGGGTCAAGCCACCTCCTGGAGACGACATCGAGGACTCAGGAGCGAAAAAGAGAGGTCGATATCGACCCTAATACTCGATATCGACCCCAACCTGGCAACCCTTGTCTTCATCTTCTTCCTCGACTTCGACAGATGCAGTCGACATCGACCACTGACCTAGATATCGACTTCTGGCATCGGCCAAACCTGAAATCGACCAGAATCTGCAGGTTGCGCTGTGAGTTTCTCTCTACCCTTGTTCTTCTTTTTAATACAGTGAGGACACTGTATATTTTAAGTATGGGGTGGGGGAAAGACATGTCTTATGGTCATAACTTGGTTTATTCTTTGCATTGCATTCGTGTTTAAATTTTTGTTCTTAGTTTTACTTTTATAAAATATCAAAAAATCCAAAAAAAATAGAAAAATGTCAAAAATACAAAAAAAATGTATGTTTATTTTTAAGTTTATTTTTAAACCCTACTTAGATGTCTTATGATGAAAACTCAATAGCTGACTTGATCATGTAAATCCTATGGCATATTTGGATGGTTTAGCCTAAGTCCTTAAAATTTTTATGTAGATTGTGAACTTGTGACGAAATTGAGCACATATGATCCTAGGCTAAAAAGAAAATCCAACAAAAATTATCCTTGTGAGAATTTTGACCTATAGGGAGAACATCAAAAATCCCTCCGCTTTCTTGAGTGAATTTACTCTTCCTATGCATCTCTAAATGTTGTGATAGTTATTCAAAACCAATGCATATATATGATTATGTTTACGAGAATTAAGTGATGGAGGCATCTTTTAAGCCATTTTTATCCTCTCTTTACCTACCCTGCATTATCCCTGCTTGAAGCCAGAATATTAGCCTGAGCCTGAAATTGCAAACTCCACAAAATTATCCCTAGCCGAATTGAGCCTGACCCCATTTGGGAATTGAGACTTAGATTGGTTGGACTAATGCCTTGTGGAAAGAAAAAGAGCGTAATGTCTAGTTTTGAGCAAGGAAATTATAGGATGGTGCATATTTACATTTTTTCATATTTTGTAAAAGGATTTATGGCTCAACATATAAATGCACATATTTACTTGTTATTTTCGGAAAAAAAAATTCCGAAAAAAAAAATAAATAAAGATATCTATGTATAGTGCATGAGCCAAAATCCTTAAGGCTTTTATTTATACAAGTGTTATATTTTTTAGAGGTATATTGAAACCTGGAAGAAGGGTTGATGGAATGCATCTTTAGAGCATATTATGAAGAGTTATGATTTGGGTATTGCAAGTGTTGAGATTTAGGAGTCTTGATTCCCGAATTATAAAAGCACCACATAGCCAAATAATTCCATACCCTTTTATTTCATACCAAGCCCCATTACAACCCCGCCGAATGGAGTCTTCTTTGAAGTCTTCCATTGAGCGAAAGTCCTCCTGATAATTCTTATTGCATTTTCATAATTGGTTGCGAAGTGGATTATTATAAATTGCAATGTTTATGAGATTGTATATGGAATTGAGTTGAGAGTTGATCTTCATAGCCTAAACACATGAGAGTTGAGTGCAAACACATTATCCCTGTGAGGTTGGATCAAAATTGCATATGCCTATGGATCGCCAAAATATGTGCTATGACGTTAAATTCACTTGCTTTGCTTTGCTACCGCTTATGATGTTGCTTTTGACAAGGGAGAAGACTTGAAGGGTGTGTTGTAGGTGTTGGTTATTGCTTGGTTATTGCTTGAGGACAAGCAAGTCTAAGTATGGGGTGTTTTGATGTACATATTTGTACCTTTGTTTATTGCATCTTTTGACTTCATATTTCATTCGATTTCCAAATAAAAGCTTCAAAAGTATATAAACTTGTGTAAGAATGAGCTAAAGTATAAGAAATAGAGTCTGCACGAGTTTTGAGCTAACCATGCAGGAATTCGATGAAATCGGAGTCAAAACGAACAAGCCAAGTGAAGTTGAGAAGAGGTCGATATCGACTGGAGACATCGATATCGACCCTAGATTTCGACACGACTTCTGAGCGTCGAGATAAGCCACACAAACCAGACAAGAAAGCCTCGATATCGACATACATGCATCGATATCGACCATCGTCATAGACATCGATTGGAGCTGGACAAGTCGAGCAAAAACACAAGCATCGATATCGACCTCTGGTGTCGATATTGACCCTACCTCGACAGAAGATAAATCCGATTTTGAGACTCGGATTGTGAAGTCTATCATCAAAGCCATGAGTTATCTCATTCTTTTATATATTAGCAGCTGTTTATCATCTTTTCCTTTAAGTTTTTATCAAAATAAAAGACCTATCCTAATTGTTCGGATAGAGTTAATAGTTTAGATAGGAGTTACAATCCTTGGATAGCGAGGATTAGTAGCCTATAAATAAAGCCCTAGGGGCTGATTTGTTAGATCATCCATTAATCCAGTCCAAAAAGACAAACAATCAATCAAGACAATAGAGTTAAGAGTTAGAGAGAAGTTTTAGGGTTTGACGTTTGCGAAAGTTGACGTTGAGTTATAAAGCTTCGGAGTTTATTTTAATGCAAGTTTCTTCCTTTCAATCAATAATGAGTTCCATGATGAGAAGCGAGTAGTTCCCCAAAGCTCTTAGGGTCGGGGTGAGCCCGACGTTAGCCATGCGCGCTTGAGGTAAGTATTTGATGTTGATATCGTTGTATCTATCTCTCCTCCTACGATTCTATGTTTAGTCCTAATCGAAAGAAAAGGGATTCATGCTAACAACTTGAGTTATAAACATAGAATTGGTAGAGACAATTAGGTTTATTTGCAAGAGTAATCCTAAGAGTTGGTGTACGGCGAAAGCTTGTCCCTCGGGTGAAATAGCGCAATTGTCCGTCTTATTTATCTTATCGCATGCATTGGTTAACGTTGTGGTAAACCCTAATCCTAGGAGTTGCTTTTTACATATTTTATACACACAAAAACCCCTGTTTTATTTCTGTTCATTGCTTCTCTCCCCATTCTTAAATATTCGGCCTTTCTTTGCCGACGAAGAACTAACTCACTGCAGGAAGACATCGATATCGACCCCAGACGTCGATATCGACCACTGAGTTCATCGACAGTTTTTTGAGTCGACGACGAACGTCGTTGCGGAGTTTGATGAGCATCGATATCGACCCTTCTGTGTCGACTGGCAGTCTTCTGAGCCAGTCGATTTCGTGGACTGACATCGATATCGACCCCTTCCAGTCGATATCGACTGCTTGTTTTTGTCTCTGCAGGTCTTCTGTTGCAGAGAACATCGACAGCCGAGGTCGACATCGAGGCCCAAGGTCGAAATCGAGGCTTCTGGTCGACGCAGACGTGAGATTTTCAAAGCTACTAGGATCCCGCTGACACGCCTCCTCGTGGATCGATCCTGACTACCCTTCCACTACAACGGGAGGAAGTCTTGTAATTATTTGCTTAGGACAAGAGTTGGATTACATTTATTACATCTTTATTATTTGTAATTACTTGACATATCAAGCCTCCTACAACAACAATGCGTGTCAGCTGGATATTGAGAAAGAATTAGCTCCGGTGAAGGATACGTGGACAACACATGTATCTTTGGTTATTTCTGATGGCTGGACAAATGTTAACCGACAACCACTGATCAATGTATTGGCAAGCAACAACTGAGGTTCAATGTTTATGTATGCTAAGGACTTCTCCGACCAAGAGAAACAGGGGCGAAGATTGCAGAGTTCCTTCTCCAAGCCATCGATGAAATTGGGCCCTCGAATGTGCTTCAAGTTGTCACCGACCACACAGCCAATTGCAAAGCAATGGGAAAAGAGGTTAAAAAGGTACATAAACATATCTCATGGTCTCCTTGTTTGGTTCACACTTTGAATCCTATCTTTAAAGATTTTGCTGCATCATTTCCTTGGATGAATGAAACATATAAAAAGGGAAAAAGTATTGTGAAATACTTTTTGAACCATGAGAAGGCTCATCCTATTTTTATGTCTCGATCAAACCTTGAGTTTTTGAAGGTGGCTAAGACTAGATTTGTTTCTCATTACTTACTGTGGAAGAGGTTGTCGATTTGTAGAGAAGCGCTTGCTACTATTGTCATTCTTAGAGTGTGGAAGGAGTGGGCAAATTCTGAGGATGAGCACACGATAACTTTGGGAAAAGAGGTGGCAGCAACAATAGTCAATGAGGATTTTTTGGAAGAAGTTGATAATATTTTGGAGATAACGAAGCCGATCTACTTGATGATTAAATTTGCAGATGGTGAAGGAAAAGATGAATATTCCAATGCATTGCTTTGGATTTGCCTTGAATCCCTTCTATTATGACTCCCGTTATTTGAATGATGTTGCACCCTTTGGGGTATCTAGACGTGCTCCTAATCAAGATAAAGAAGTGGTTGTCGGAGTTATACGAATTTTTGATAAAATTGGTGAAGATGAAACTAAGATGGTTGAGTTGCAAAAACAATTGGCAAGATTTCAAAACAAAGAAGGTATTAATGGGACATTGGCTGCGAAAAATGATGCGGTAACCATGAGTCCCATTTGGTGGTCAACATATGGTTCAGACACTCCCGAACTAGCCAAAATTGCAATGAAACCTTTGTCGCAGCCCATCAGTAGCTCATCAGCGGAGAGAGTGTGGAGCACGTACTCTTACATTCAATAGGTCAAGAGAAACAGATTGAATGCTCAACGTGCAGACAAGTTGGTCTTCATTCACTCGAGCATTAGACTTGTGTGTCACTTCACATCCGCTTACAAGAATGACCCTTATAGAAAGTGGGATATCGACCCGGAGAGCACATACTTTGTTGACTCAACAGTGAGGTTGGAGGACTTAAGATGTGAAGCCTAAGGTTTCTTATTTACTTATATAGTAATTTGCTATGTACTGTTTTTTGAATTTTGTCCTTAAGTACATGTACTTAGTAGGAGTTATGTGCTTTTGAACTTTCTTGAAGACAAGTCTCCGTATGTATTTTCAGTTAGAAACTTGTGTAATTTTGGTATGTGTTTCGGAACTTTGAACACCAAGTCTCCTTATTTACTTTCTGTGTAATTTTTGTCTTATAAATACTATCCTATCATCCCCCATCGTACCAAATTCAATTGAGGTAGCGAATCGCATTTCCATTCCCGTACCTCATTTCGAATCGAATTTCGAACCGTGTAACATTGATTCTTTGACAGGAACAACAATATGTTTTCCTCTTATCAGTTCTCAATCAAAGGTTCTCTCTAGAATTGATTGAAAAATGGGATCTCGTCCTTGCTTGGAAGAGATTAATCATTTACCACTCCCTATCACCATCCCCTCACTTTTTCGTAATCACCACACCCCCACACCACCACCAGTCGTCAGTTACCACCACCATCGCATCGTCGTCGGAACCCCAAGTCATCCCCACTGATATTGTCGCACCCCCACACAAGTCGATTCCGAGTTTCCTTGTCATCGACGAAGTTAGTTCGCGTTGAATGACTTCACAGATCACCTTGCGGCGGTCGCAGCAAGCCTGCAGCAATCGACGCATCTGTGTTATTGGTCGCACCCGCGGCTTGCCTGGCCACGCCCGCAGCTTTTGCAACAACCCTCCTGTTTGTGTTGTTCATTGTCCGACGTTTTCCTCGTTCCTCCGTTGTCCCATTCTTAAGCCATTCCACAAGGAATTTCATCCTAGGGTTCTCGCATACTAGGGCTGGGCTTCCGGTCTGGACTGGACCGGATCGGACCGAAGATTCCTATCTGGTCCAAGAAAGATGGACCGTAATCTCCAAGAACTTGGACCGCAGATCGGACCGGGACCGAAACTTATGGTCCCGGTCTTTCCAGTCCATACACCGTAAAGACCGGCTAGACCGGAGCTTTACCCTATATTGAAATTTTTTAACCCTAGATTGAAAATCGGGATGAGATCGGCTAGACCGCCTCACACACATTCACCTCTTTTTTTTAATGATAAGAAATCTGGTCCAATTCCGGTCCGGACCAGAAATTCCAGTCCGATCCCGGGTTTGGACCGAAAATCGAAAATAAGAATTTCTTGGACCGTGGACCGGACCGTAATATCTCGGTCCGATCCAAAGACTGTAATTTCCGATCCAATCCAAATTTTGCCCAGCCCTATCACATACGGAGTTTGAAGTCGACTTACCTTGACAATCGGATGATCGGGCGATCATCCTCATTCAATCCGAGTCGAGGACATATCTCTTACTCTCTGTAAATCTCGTCTTATAAGTAGAAGAGAAATATGGATTGTATATCGAGCTCAACTTTCTAAGCCGTGCTTATATACTCTTCCTTTTACTAAATGAAACAAATCTCTTCATCAAATTTAGTAAGAACCGTTGGGGAGATGCTCCTCTTAGATTCCACAATCTCAACTAAAAAACATTGATAGAGGTTGGATGCAACATTGGGCCATCGATAACACCCTCTCTCATAAGCTAGAAAATATCACAACCCTAGTGATTAGTTGTACTTTAATGTCTTCATAACCACATTAAGCTTGTAGAAACATAAAATAATACTCTCATAAACAAGATGATAGCAAGTAAATAATATGTAAAATAAAGTTGAATAGCAAAAGTCTTAAAATATCAAATAAATTTTTTACAATAGCCAATGACGCTTCTAAAAAATTGAGGATTTAAATTAAAATATCCAATAACACTTTATAGTTGAAATAATACAATGAAAATCTTTTAAATAAAATACACTCTTAAACTACTATACAATTAAAAAATTCTAAGAATTTAAAACTTAAAAACTTATGTTTTGTGACTCAGCCTAAACTTGCAAGTCGATGAATGATGTATTGTATACAGACAAGGAATCCAAGTCATCCAAAGACAATAGAATTGTTAGTTCATGAGAACTAGGAAATGACAACTCAAAAGAAACGATCACTGTGGAATATGATATAAGTTTGAACTATTTATGATCACTATGAAAATATTTTCCTTATTAGGTTTAGACTAAGTATCGGATTGAAAGGTACTCCATGTGGCCCATATCCATCTTGTTAGTAGTTACCCAGATGTGAGAAAAGAGCCTATCTTTAAGAGGAGGAAGAAGGTTGGCTTTGTGTCTCCAAATACCAAGTCTAAACAAAATATTGAAATATATATCATACACTTCACTCAATTTCCTCTCATTGAATGTCTTAAACCTTTTACGCTATTTTACACATTTTACCACTTTTAATATAAGTTACATGCTTTACACAACACACGTCTTATGGCGTTTGATGGGATGAAAAGTCGTTGGTTAATTCCCTTTCATAGATAAATCCAAACTTACTAAATAGTAAAGTCGATCAGTAAGTTCGAAGTCCTACCATAGAGAGATACCATTTTTATGTGTTTTCTTTGTCAACTCAGAGTAACAAAATAACAAGATTGAGAAATATCAAATAATGCAAAAGAAGTAAAGAGAGTAATAATTGTTAATTCAATACCAACAAGGGAGAAGCACTTCACCTACGATTTCTTAACAATGTTGGTATTCATGATCCTTGGCTTGATTCCTAGTTATTCCAAATTACTTAGTTATTCCGACATTTTTTTATATTATAGACTGACACTCCTTATGAATATGTCAATCCTTTACACTCATATGCAACCATAACCCTCTAGGATTTAACACACAAATAGTATAAAGTCCCAATGTACTTGGCAGAATGGCAGTAGCAACCCTCCTAAGCAACTAGTATATGTCAAAAGTTGCCATCCCCTCAACCCTAGTGACTCAAGAACCGATATTTAACAAAGTTTTCAGTACCCTATACGATCAAAATCTCCTTAGGGAATCACTTGATTATGATCGCTACAAAAAATCAATTAAAACTCTAGGAAGATGCAATTCTATCAAGGTGATCAATCAAGAGAGAATTAACAACATAGAATAAGCACAAGAGCAATGAAATAATCTGCGGAATAACTTAGAAATCAAAGCATAACAATTCAACTAACCATGTGTTCGAATCGCAAGCGAAACGATGAGTTTAGTTGCTCAAAGGCTAAAAGATGAAGAATAGAAATATCGTAAATGATGGATTATCTCTAACTTCTATAAAAACCAACCTAAATAGCCTTAGAGTCGGCCCTCACAAACTGGCGGGTGCGGTTATGACCGGCGGGTTCCGTTTTTCCTGACTTTGTAGTCTTTTCTGTCTTCGTTGCTTGTCTTCTCAGCTCCTCTTGTGTCTCTTCTTAGCTCTCTTACAGCTCTATTCCATCCCTTCTTTAGCTCACACAATCCATCCTTTGCCTCATTTCCATGTTTGGAATATAAATCTGCATATTAAGCAAAAAACACGTAAATTTCGAACTCGAATGTCCAAATGAACAATCATGTAAATTAACTATTAATCATGCAATATGTACCTCCCAATGCACCTAAAATACCTATAATGCCTATCCAAAAATTAAGATTATTACATATAAAAAAAATAGCATGAAATGATATCGTGTAATTAATGCATAATGAAATCATATTGTATAGTTAATATTAACTTTATTAAATAAATTTTTTGAATAAATCTCATTGGTTAAAAAAATGTAGTGTAAAATGATATTGTGTAAATAAAATTAAAATTTTAGTTACTATAATTAAATGATATTGTCCAAATAATACCTTACAAAAATAATAATGAAATAATATTTTCTTTTCCTTTTATTTTCATCCAAAATGATAAAAAAAATTCGAAAGAGGGGCATCTGGCGAAAAAATGAAAACCTCAGGGGAATTTGACGAAAATAATAAAAACCTCAGGAACGCCTATCGAAATATGTTAAACTTTCGTACACCACACAAATTAGCCTTAACCTCGGGGGTATTTGGCAAAAATTCTGTTTATAAATTTAAAAAAAAAAGACATTTTATATATAAACAAGTATATATTAATATAGTATTATATAGATATATAGAATGATGTACGTTCAAATTGAAATGGATGAAAATCGATCCCGTGACTTCAAGATACGGGTATTACACTAGTTAATTCTCCTAAAACGATCACCTAATTCTTTAGTTATTGTAGCCACTAGCCATGTCTTCAACTCTTAAACGATTAGAACTTCAATGCATATCTTGTTTTTGGTCAAGATAATAGTACTACTCCGTATTACCTAGTATATATAAACAATCTTTCGGACTCCGACAAAATATATATGTATATACATAGCCTTATAGATAAGGGATAAGGCAAGTAATATATTAATCCCAAACAACTATCGTAGGTCGGGATAGGTTCATCGAATTTTCCTTCAGAGATGTAACTGGACATTAGGTGATTAATCACTCAGTGTAACTGGACGAGCATCTCGATCTCTTTTAAAACCCTCCATTATTGACTATACTGTAAAACTGAATTTATACTTACTCTAGTCTAATATAATATTTGATTCTTTGGTCAATTACCTACTTATTAAAAAAACATTAAAATCAAGAAAAAACAATTAAACTCGTATTTTGTTTTACAGTATAAGTCATATTTTTTCCAATAGCTAGATTGAAATTTTTTTTAGATTAAGTGATATACTCCCTCCGTTCGGCAAAACTTGTCATTTTATTTTATTTTACAAGTTTTAAGACAATTAATAAATGTACTAATTTACCCTCAATTATTACCCTCCTTTTTACTTTATCGAAAACTACAACTAACAAATAATCAATCATATCAACGACATTTTTTTAAAGTGAAGGGCAAAATACCTATAATAACAAGTTTTTTTGAACAAAAATAACACTCTAAAATGACAAGTTTTGCCGAACAGAGGGAGTATTAGTTATATTTTAGCAAAAAATATTTTAATATGTAATATTTTAATATACAGCAACAACATTTCTAATTATCCCGGCTAGGCAGGGTTGGGAGGGTCAAATTGTACGCACGTTTTCTCCGACTACGTGTAGAGAGTATTTCCAATTGACCCAAATACATGCATGAATACATATATAACAAACCACATAAACAAGTAAAACACACGATATAGTGAAAGAGATTAGGAAAAAAACAAAAACAAGCTAGCATGTCGTAAGAACGGGGTGATGAAAGATATGTAGTGGAAGAACCACTATGTGGGGAATGAATACGATCTCTGTCAAATCCTCCGTGACCCAACTTAAATCTCTCTGACATGAATGACGCTCCTCAACTACGTCATATTCGTAATTACCATTTTCTCATTAAGGTTCATGAGGGCGCGCAAAATCCTGTCTAATCATCTCACTCTAATTTTTCTTTGATGTCCCTCTACTTCGCCGTTGTCTATCAATCTCCAAACTGTCATATCTATGCATTGGTCTACTCGGTTCTCTTCTCTGTACATGACAAAACTAACAAAGTCTTAACTCACACAGTTTATCTCGAATATTGATTATTCCTATGTTATGGTTGATAACCCAATTCCTGATCTATTTGATATTTTAAAATAAATAAAGAGAGTTGAATGAAAATATTTTCGGTGGACTTAAACCACATATAACAATAGATGTAAAGTGATGGGTCAATTTTAAGATAGGATAAGAGTGAATGAAGGGGAAAGCCACCCAATCCAGTTTTATGGAAGTCTAATTTAAATTGGAATTCCCCAATCTGCTCCAAAGTCTTACAAGGCTCTTATTCCGATTGGGTGTACCCCCACAGGAATATCAACACTGCCAAATGTTGTTGGATTTTCCTTTCTTTTTCCTTACTACTTTTGAATAATCCCCTCTACTCGGAATTCCCAACATTGGATTGGAGAGGTAATTTCATTATTTCTGAAAATTATTATTTTTTAAAAAAAAACATGCACTACTGACTATTATAAGTGATGAAAATAAATCTTAATCTCTCTATTTTAAATTGGAGAAATTGAATTTGTTACAAATTAAATTTCTAAAATTTTCTATTATATATAAAAAAAATCAAACCAAATATTGAATTTTTAATTTTGTGTGTGGACTATTTACGTCGACCTACCAAGTGTTACTTGATCGACCTGCTGGATCACTAAAAAATTGGTGGATAGACATGAAGGAAACCTCCTCCCTGCCCACCATAAAGAAAGACTTGTATAGATAATGATAATACATGGAGGATAAAAAGTCGTTTAGAAGTTGTACTATAGTGGAATTGACACTAATTTAATGGAACTTGAAAATAAAATTAAAAAATTAGATCTATTTGAATGTGAACCTAATCAATTACTCCTCTTATTTGATAAAAAGATCATAATCAAAAGGTAATGATCCCCTAATATACGTGTGTGAAATATTCCACATAGATTATAAGAAGAAAAACTAACATTTTTATTAAGATTAATTAACTACGGCGCATTGTTCTCAATTATACTTTGAGATTTCATTTTTACACAAATAACAGTTATGTTGTAACGATTTTCGCCGAATGTTATTTAATTTCGATGATATGGAGAAAAGCTCAAAGTACTCGTTTGGTATAAAATTAAAAAAGGTAAAATTGAGCATTTTTCATGTAAAAATAAGCATTTTAATCTAAAGACTCACAAAAATTATCTACAATATATTCTTTCTCATACAAAATTTATTTTCATTCTCTTTACCTTACATAATCTTAGGCCAAATTTCGACAAATACCTCCTTCAAAACCTAGATGTTTGCAAAAGCTCACTCATCCCACCTTTTACGTCATGTTTGATGTTAAAAGTGCAAAATTACTATTTTACCCCTTCATCGTCAATATCTCAATTCATCTCTTGATTATTCTCACATGTTTCATTCTAGATTTATTTGGTTCGAAGTTGGTCATTCTTAATTTAATTGAATCGAAGGTCGCTCAGATGTTCATCATTCACCACTCGATCCACTCTTTAAATGGAAAATGAAAGCAGTTGAAGGGCGATTCTTCTTTTACTTTTCGAATATATTAAAAGTATAAGAGCAAAATGATAGTAATCTTAACCGAAAAGGTGAAATGGTTGATCTTTCATAAATATCTAGTTTTTTAAGGCTGATTTTAAAAAAATTCAATTTAAATATACAAATTGTGAAGGTTGGTCATAGTCTTATATTAAACGGACTGTAAATGAACGTCTTAGTTCTTACATATATGCAAGGTTGGTTTGATGTCGGTCTTCCTTTACTAGTTCAAAATTTTGAAAACGATTGTAAAAAATGGATGTTTGCAGTTTGCCGACTCGCACAATATTTGACATTTTGGTAAGGTGTGCAATAGCATAGGTACTGGTCTCCTAACAAAAGACATGGGTTTTTCAAAATAACCATTATATAATATTTGCATCTTTATCTTCACTCATGACTTTTGGATTTCTTCACATGCCCAGTTACGGCCGATAGTACTTTTTGTTGATGGTTTTCATACCGGGGCCGATTAATCTCATAGAGTTTAAGAGTTCGTAATGTCTCGTTGACAAATATATTGCTATATAAATATCAATGTTTTAAAAATCGGCACCACTTACTTTTACTTAAGTGCTATTTAGACCCCGTTTAGACACTTTCTAATTTTGCCTAGGCATCATCTATTCCCGCTTAACTCCGTTTACCTCAGCGATTATATTATTCAGTTTTAATGTCTAAACATGTGATTAGTCGACTTAAGATTTTTTTACCTCTCAAGTTGGAATGTATTGCTTTTGAGTAGAACATAACGTTTCGGATTTTAGGAAGTTTATAGTCACCAATCGAGCACGTATTTTTGTATTTATTTACTTTAGTTTTAGTTAAGCACCGCAAAATTTGGTTTATGGGTGATATTATGAATAATTATTACATTATATAAATTATGGACATGAGTCATACGTTAAAACATGAGGAAATAATCAAGTTTATTTTAAGTCCGCCTAGCCGCACACCTAGCCGCCTAGGCGCCAAGCGGTCACCCGCCGTCTAGCACCTTAGAACATTGATAAATACATTAGCCTCCCCCAATTCTCACATTAGTGACCTTATGTTTTAGCTACCTTCTCAAAAACTAAGGGTATATTTGCCACGTCAAAGATTAATCTAGCTTAATATTAAAATCTAAATGAAATTTTGAATGAAATTCTAGAGATCTATCAAATTTTATAGCCTTTGTGAATAGATTAAAAGAATATATTCTTGTTTGACATAACAAATTATATAGATTTTAATAAAACTATTTTTTTTTCAAAAATCACCAAAAACTTTGCCACACCACTTTCCAATAAGTTTGTTCAAACATGCCCCATTTGAATCAACAAAGAACCAGTTTCTAGTTTCTACAGACAAGGATCTTACTCTATGCTTTCACTAAAATATTTGTGTTGTAAAAAATAAGTTATTGTAAGCATTTTATCCTTTACTTTATAACAATATTTTAGATTTTTTACGAGATTATTAGTTATATTCTTTGAAAAAGTAAAAGAAAAATAACGTCATAAATAAAAGTATAATAATATATCATATTGAGTTACATAAAATCACCCTTTAAATACAAGAATTTACATAAAATCACCTCTTAATATTAAAATTAAAGAAAATCATCCCTTAAATAGTCTTCATTATTTGTTACTCGTGCTCTTGTGCATTTTGTTAATCAGTTATACTTTATTACTCTCTCCATTTCCAAATAAGTGACTTTTTTACTATTTATATACGTATTTTGAAGTGATAAAAATAATATAAAATATTATTTTTTAAATAATTTTTTTGATAAACTCATACTTATTAATAATAAGTATAACATTATTTAAAAAATAATTAATTTTTTAATATTTTATATAGTTTTTATCCTCCTAGAATTAAATATTTGACTTGAAAAAGTCACTTATTTGGAAACAGAGGGAGTATATCCTATAGGAGTAAGCAGTGGCGGAGCCAGAAAATTTTCGAAGGGGGGCACAATTATACATATACGAATGTACGATATAATTGTGGATTAAATTGACATAAAGAGTTATATGTAATACGATAACAAATTATGTTATTTTAAGATAAAATGTTATCGGTTTATGATAAAACGCTATCAGTTTTTTCGCGCCTAAAAAAAGAAATATAAATATATAAATGAAATATCAGAAAAAAATTAACTAAATAAGTATAGGAAACGCGATCTAATAAACAGTAAAAGCTCGAGTTTAGCTCAATAAAAGCTCGGCTTGAGCATCATTTACAAAATGAGTTGATTACGAGCACATTTTTATGCTCAATTCATGATTCAGCTCGGATCCATTGAAACTCAAATAGCACGAATTTTGTGAAATTTACAAATTTTCTTTTAACTTACTATGTCACGAGCAAGTAAAGTTGCATGATACTTGGGAAAAAAACTCAGCTCAAGCTCGTTCACTTACTAAACAAGTCGAGTATGAGCGCAAGTTCAAATATAGGTTCGACTCGAGCTTGACTTGTTTCTAAATGAGCTAAATATAATCAAACAATACTAGACTTGTTTGGCTCGAATAACAACCTAGTTAATATATAACTTGGTGCACTCATAACATATAATAATTTATAACCAGATATAAAATTTTGAAACTTGTATAACTTCTTATCTAATTGTCGAAATGATTAGTATAACCTCTCATTCCGAAGCTCTCGAGATGAATTATAGTATGTGAATTTTAATTTAATAAATTATAAAAGCACTATAGTTTATTGAAGCAAAATTAAAGTGATTAATATACCTTTAATTTTAAAACACTCATAACTTTTTACTTAGATGTCGGATTAAGGCGTATTATATATCAAAACGAAGTTATCAACGAGGAGAATACACATAGGTAGTTCGTCAAATGAGAGAGGGGGCACGTGCCCCCCTAGGCCCCCCTTCAGCTCCGCCCTTGGGAGTAAGTACTCTTATTTATATATTCTTTATTATTTTATCACCTGCTTTTCCAATAAAGGGTACATAATAAAATAAAAGATATATATTTTATTTATTATTTGAAAATATAAATGTATATAAATCATAATAAAATATCACATATTTATTTATTGGCATTAGTAAAATGTTGTTAGATGAAAATCTATCCCATAAAATGTAAACGATTAAATTAATAGTTATTGATTTAAATTATTATTTTTATTATTTTTGGTGAAAAGGACATTTATTGTATAACTAGCCGAAAACATATTAAATAAAGACTTTATTATAAATTAATTTAATTTTAAAATTATGCATAACATAAAAGATATTATTTGAATTATAGATCAATAATAAATATATTATATATCTCCATTTTATTAAATAAATAGTCAATTGTTAGATTATTATTAATGAGTTTAATTAAAATATATATTATAACAATTTATTAATATTTGAGGGAGATAAATAGGGTGGCATGTGAATATATGCATGGTCAATGATTTAAATATATTGGATCATTAATTGATGTGCTAAAAAAGACGGTTTTAAATTATATCAAAGATTGACACATAAACAAATTCGACACCACATAGAGATCTTTATTTTAGTATATTATAATATTGATTTTAATATTTTAAACTCGAAATTTCATTTTAAGTATATTTAAATTTTGAATTTAAAGATTGGAGTATATTTTAGGGATCGTTTTTTAATATACAAAAAAAGTAATAAATATAGCCTACAATTGACCTAAATTCTGTCTAAAAATATTTATAAAATTTCAAAATATTATGTACATTACTCTTTTATTACATAAAAAAGATTAGAAATCATAATTTTTATTTATAACGTTCAAATAATCTTATAATATTATTTATTTAATGTTTAAATATTCACTTTTAATAATTAATCTTTGATAAAAATTCAAAAAAAGGTTATCTCTAACAAATAATATGGATTATCCATATTTTAAATTAAAAAAAAATCTAAAATATAATGAATTCAATTCTAGCTTAACGAAAATAGGTGAAGAGTGAGGACATGTTAATGGAAATCATTTAAGAGGTGATTTTATGTAATTTTGAATTTAAGGGGTGATTAACTGAAAACTCACCTTTCTATAAATTTCTCTATGTTGGAAAATTGGCAGATTATGAAAGAAATTTAATTACATTACATGTTTCCCTAAAATAGTTGTTGATCTCTTTATAAATTATGAAAGAAATTAAATTACATGTTTTTGTTTTGGTGAAGTGAGTATACATTTAAAAACAAAATACAAAAATGAAGAAGAATGGAAAATAGCTATTTCATTTTACAAGTAGTGGTCAACTACCTGTGTATTTTCTTTGTTGGACACCTTTTCTATCTACAAATCTTAACAAAGAACAATGACAAAAGAGCCTAGGGTTTTTTACCTTTTCATGATCATCCTATCTTTTACATCCTGGAATAACCTTATGTTTTTTTTTTTATGTACAGAAGGAAATCACAGCCTTGGCATTTGGTGTATTACATCCTAAGATAAACTAAATTTTACAGCATAAGATAAGCCTATGGAATCCAAGACATGTGCATGATTGACCCACAAAGCTAGATTCAAGTATCACAAGGTTTAAGGGCAAGTGATGCTTTAGCCACACCTTGAAGCAAATCCACAACTTGGGTGGTATCGTCGAGGTAATACTTAGCCATGCTTGGCTTCTGCCCCACCGTGCAGGGAAACACTTCGGCTATGGCTGGCAAAGACGGGTTGGAAACCCACCGACCTATGCTCTCGAACATGTCTTCATCGGATCGGTCATCCCCTATGCACAACAAGAAGTTGGGAGACTTGTCCCCTTGCCTCATTGTTTCCATGAGCTTTTCTACCAACATGCCTTTGTTCACACCCTGCAATCAATCAAACTCCTGATCTTAAAAGCTTGAGTTCATGATTTATTATTAACTTGAGTATTTTGCGAATTGTCCTTTTTTTCGTACCTGCGGCTTCACTTCAACTGTATGCCGGCCTCTTTTGACAACCACTGGCTCATTGGCCAGCACACCCTCTAGATGATCAAGGAGCTCCTTGGACTGGCATGACGCGAAGTCAGGGTCAGCCGCTCCATGATGCCACACCAATGTACTCTCCTTCTCCTCTATGTAAGAACCATCGGTTGTCTCTGTGTACAGCCCCATTATAGGCTTTACTATCCTCTTCCATTCAAAATCCGTCCCCCAAGTGCTCGATTCCCAGGTTGGATTCCCAGGCCACCTGCAAAAAGCTCACAGATAGAGCACATTTAAATGGAAGAGCTGATAATTGAGCCTCTCAATTCACAATCTATAACATATTGTTTTGGTCTAAAATTTCAAGGAATCATCGATTGTTTTTACCTAATTAGATATCCGTGCTCAGCAGCAAGCCCCAACTTCTCACATGGAGAAAACCACTTCTTCAAATGCACCTTTTCTTTGCCACTAACTACGAAAACAACATTGTTTGGGTCGCTGCACAAGTCGTTCAACATGGAGATAACCTTTTTGTCTGGCTCCTTATCAGCTGAGCTCTTGGGATTCAACGTGCCATCATAGTCAAGCAAGAACAACCTGTTCTTTGTTCTTCCGTAAGCTGACAAAATTTGATCGCCGCGCAGCCTCCTGAAGTAAGGGCTCAAGGCAAGAACCCTGAATCCCCAACCGAAACCCATACCCCAAAATCTCTTCACTTCATGGTCTGCACAAGCTCTCTTGAGATCCTGATCAAAGCTCCTCGCCCAATAAGCCACGTCGTGAGACTTGATATAGTTGTAGTGCTTCTCATGTCTTAGTACCTTCTCCGCTTGTGACATTGAAATCGCATCATACATGGCATCCGCCAAGCACTCCACATTCCAAGGATTAACCCTAATAGCACCACTAAGAGATGGCGAACACCCAATAAACTCAGACACAATTATCACACTAGTCCTTGGTTCAACAGCTCTATCAATACCCACCGCCTCGTCGAAAGCAGAACAACCCTGCCTATAGATGGTGTATTCATAAGGGCCCAAGTTCATCCCATCCCTAACCGCATTCACAACACAGCAATTCGACATAGCATAGTATGCCGCCTTATCGGAGGTTGAAACAGCACGATCACCTAAGAACACAATCGGCCTATAACCCCCCGGCTCACCATATTTCTCATTAATCTCCTCTGCAATCAAATGCGTCTCCAACTGAAGTTCCTGCACATCGCTCCCATGACTCCTAGGCGGGTTCGCAATCTGCACCAACACTGCCTTCCCCTTAAGCTCCGGATGCACCTCAAGCAACCTCCCCATCGCCCAAAACTTGAAACTAATTCCCTTCAAAACATCCATATCATCCACACCTAGAATCACCAGCTTCCCCTTCAACTCCTCCTTCAACTCCCCAACCTTACTCACTGTCTCCGGCATCGACAACACGGATCGGAGCTGGCCCAAATGGATCCCAACAGGCAAGATCTTGATGTTAACAGTCCTACCATAGTACTCCAAGCCAATGTAGCCTCTCCTAGACCTATACTCCAAACCCAACATCCTCCTACAACAAGAAAGGAAATGTCTTGCATAATCAAATGTATGAAACCCGACCAAATCAGCATTCAGAAGCGATTTCAAGATCTCCTCTCTAACAGGAATAGTCCTGTAAATCTCAGAAGAGGGAAAGGGGCTATGCAGGAAAAACCCTAATCTCACCCTGTGAGCCCTCCTCCTGAGGATGGTGGGGAGCACCATAAGATGGTAGTCGTGCACCCAGACGAAATCCTCATCCGGGTTCACCAATTCCATGATCTTATCGGCGAATTCCATGTTAACGGAGACATAGGCCTGCCAATCGGAGGGCTGGTAGCCGACCCCGCCGCCGTGATCGGTGATGGTAGGCGACATAGGAAGGATGTAGTGGAAAAGGGGCCAGAGGTAGTGCTTACAGAAGCCATGGTAGAATCGATTGTGAGTCTCCGGCGAGATAAACGCAGGGAGACACCGGAATTGATCGGCGAGGAGGGAGGAAACGGAGTCCTGATCGGATGGGTCGATGTCGGCTTTCAAGCAGCCGACGAACCAGACCTCGGCGGCGGCGGGGAAGCCGTCCTTGAGCTGGAGGACGAGGGCATCGTTGTCAAGCTCGAAGCGCCACTCACCGGAGGCGGGATCACGGTGGCAGTTAACCGGGAGGTGGTGGGCGACGACGATTCGGCGTTCGGAGGGCGGCTCGTGGAAACCGAAACCCTCTTCGCGGTTGGCGGAGGGAAGGCGCTGGAGCGGGCGCGGGGTGTAGATGGTGGTTCTCGGAGACGGCGCCGGAGCAACTGCCGCCGGCGAGTCATCGAGGTTGAGGAGGTTCAAATAGGATCTGGACAACATCAAATCAAAATCAAATCAAAAATAAAAAAACATGGGTGGAATGGAAGTGGTGAGTATATATGAATATATGAATATAAATTTGGAAGGTGGGAAATTAAATTGATTTTATGGGAGGAGGAAAAGGATGGGAAACGAGGAGAGGATAAGAACAAAGTGGGGGGAGAGAGGATAAGAACAAAGGGGAGGGCATAGCAAGGAACGTTGGGGGAGAGGAGGAGTCTTGTTTTTCAATTAGTAGGAAAGGTGTACTCACTGGTTTGGGTTTGGTTTATAAAAGGTACAAAAAGAAAGGTAGTTCAACCTCTTCATGTTTTCTTTTTTGGTGGCTTAAATCAATGCTACTAACTAGCCTCCTACTACTACTATTACTCCCTTATTTATGTCATTTTGAATAACACTATCCTTATCTTCAAGAAAACTGTACTTAAATAAGAATATAAACGTTTGGTGTTTTGTTACCATTTCTTTATCTTTTAATATCAATAAACTGGGTACGGATGGTCAATTCTTAAATAAATATGAATAATTTAGTATATGGATAATATAGTATATGGATAATATGGGTAACTAAATGATTTTTTTCCTCTACATCTAAATCCGTTAATACGGTGTACTCCGTTAATATGGATAATATAGTACTAGTACAGTACCCGCGCCATGACGCGATTTTATAAAAAATATAAAAAAATTAATATTATAAAATATTAATAAAAGTTAGGATAAAAATCATAAAAATAATTACCATAAAAGTATCACGGAAATAATTTATATATTTTAAAAAAAAACTCATTTAAATTAGCATATATAAAAATTTATAGAAATTTTAAATCACTCTTATTGGTTAGAAAAATAATAAAAACATTGTAAATTTTTTAAAAAAAATATATCATTGTAAATTTGGTATTAAGAATATATATGGATAGTTAGTAAATGTGTTAAAAATAAAAGAAAAAAATTAATTTAAAGAGATAAATGAAAGAAGAAGAAATAATTAAAGGAAAAATATTTGATTGGTTTAAATAGCTAATTAAAAACATGGCAAGGATAACATAGGCTAAAACTCTTATGTTTTAAGAATAAATATATAGATATAGGTATAGATATAAAGATTTACATATAGATTAATAGTAGGCATTAGATTGCATTAAAAAAAATATTAGATATTTTAATTACTATAATATATATCATGTAATTAATATATAATGAAATAATACTATATAGTTCATATAGTTAATATTACCTTTACTAAAAAAAAGTTTTGAATTAATCCCATTGGTTAAAAATATATTATGAGATGATATTATGTTAATAATGTGTAAATAATATTAGATAGTTTAATTACCATAATTAAATGATATTGTGTAAATAATACCTTACAAAAATAACTTTGCATGAGGGGACGACACGTGGCATAGGTGCTTTGGTTTTAATTAATATATAGATATAGATATGGATAATATGGATAATATGGGTAATATAGTATATGAATAATATTCTAATTTATTTTGAAGGTCCAATTCGAGTATGGAATATGGATAATCATTCACGATTAGTTGAACAGGTGAAAAATTAAATCTTAATTTTTTTTTGAAAAAAAATCATCAATATTATGAATGTGTAATTAAAATAAAAACATAAATCATGCATACTTTATTTCATGATTTTTAAATATTTTAATATAACATACTAATTTGAAGTTTTAGGGTTTAATCACAGGATTAAGTTACAAAGTTTAACAAACGATAAATTTTTTTACTCAGGTATCGGATGTGAGCTTATAATATATCAAATCGAAGTTATCAACGAGAAGAATATGTATATCAAATTTTATTTTTGATTGGGGGAGGAGGGGGGCGACTGCCACCCCCAACCTAAAAGAGGATTCGTCCATGTAGATAGTATACTTCTGAGTAATGTCTTGAAAATTCCTGATAAGGGTTGTCTAAACCCTGTCGTCAATGTGTCTATGCTCGTCAAGATTCAATAAGAAATCAGTCTACATCCTTAACATCACTTCATAGTTGAGTATCCGTCAAACCTCTTTTAAACCGTTATTTTGAGCATAAATGGAATGTTTACAAGTTTATACCTTTTTCTACTTAGAGAGGGTAAAATTCCTTCTAAATTTACTTTAATCAACGTGGATATAAGTCTATATCTTATCTTACACAATACAAAAACAATACTCTCTCTATTCCTTTTTGAATGATGAATCTCATCCAAATACACAAGATCGGTTGGAGATCATCTATCAAGTTGAAAGTTAAGATCAAAAGTCGAGGGTCTTTTTTTACAACTAGATATTCATTGTTCTTCTTCTTTTCCTTTCTTATTTGGACGATGATGTCCCTCCTTACTTTGATTCGAGCTCCTCATTTCCTCTCACCGAGGGAGGGGCGGCCTTAGGGTGTGACGGACGGAGGTGGTCCTCACACCCTTCGGCCAAAGATATATGTAATATAGGTGTATTTAAATACAAGATACTCAAATGACATAGTTGGTAGAGAGAAATGATGGGAGTAGAGGAGGCCCAGGTTTGAATCCCCACATTACCAACTCCCTCTTCATTTTTTCCCTCTCCCAAAACTTTTCTAAAACTTATTAATCTCTAAAACTTAAAGGATCTTTGATAATTAAACATTGCTAAAACTTATTAATCCCTATGATATTTGATAATTAAACATTTTTCCATCTTTATTTTTTAGGGAAATTTACAAAAAACTACCCCTTAAATATGAGTGTTTTCACTTAACCACCCCTTAAATTCAAAATTATAGAAAACCACCCTTTAAATGGTTTTTACTTACAACTCACCACCCCTTCATTTATTTTCATTAATTTATCATTAAATATATTATATTTTAATGTCTTTAAACTCAAATTTGATTATAAATATATTCAAAATTTGAATTTAAGGGCTCGATTATATTTTAGTAATCATTTTATTTATTTTTAAAAATAATAATAAATAGTTAATAATTTTCAACTTAAAGTATGAGTTTGATCCATTTTATTTTTTATATGTAAATTTTTTCTTTAAATTTACCTAAATTTTAAAAAATTAGGCTATCAATTAATCATATAACTTAAATATAATTATTAAGATTATAATTGTAGGCTATATTTATTATTATTATTTTAAATAAATAAAATTATCCCTAAAATATAATTGAGCCCTTAAATTAAAATTTTGAATATATTTATAATCAAATTTAAGTTTAAAAATATTAAAATATAATATATTTAATGATAAATTAATGAAAATAGATGAAGGGGTGGTGAGTTGTAAGTAAAAACCATTTAAAGGGTGGGTTTCTATAATTTTGAATTTAAAGGGTGGTTAAATGAAAACACTCATATTTAAGGGGTGGTTTTCTGTAAATTTCCCTTTTTTTAAATAGTTGACTAATTAATCCCTAAAACTTAAATGATTTTCGATAAGTAATTAACTCTACTATTGCTAATTCAACTATAGATAGAAAAAAAATAATCTCTAATTTTTCACTCAATAGATATATATTGTGACAAACAGGGAAAACAAATAAAATTATGTGCAAATCCAGTCTATCCAAGATTGTAATTTTTGTTCCATGCATGCCTTCGGCCAAAGTGAACTTATATTATGTACTATTTAATCTTCTATATGTATTCACTTTAAATGCATATTAAACATTTCAACTTATTTAATCTTCCACATTATGTACTATTTTGTCGATAAATTGGGAATGTTACTATTTTCGTATCGAGGAGTATGAATTTACAAGTGCGTAATTTTTTCCCAACTTTCATAGACTCTTGCGGCCGCCACTGCGAGCACCCCTCTGATAAATTTGCTTTTTTGTCCTTGGCAACATTCGTCGATTTAAAGGATGTTTCTCATGGTTTAATTTAACGGAGTGAATGTTGAAAATAGATTTGGGCTATGGAGCAGAATTTTATAAAAGTGGTGGGATACCAATTAGAAAACAAAAAAAAACTTGCGACATTCTAGAATAGCCTCTATATAAGAGCTTTAGACAAGATTCCGAAATGGCTATTGTCAAGATAATTTCAACTAAATTGCACAAAAGTCATTTTCCATTTAGCTCCGCCTCTACACTACCGAGGAGCCACCACCACCATCAACACACTTGACGTCAGGCAACAACCATCGTACCACTACCCCGTTGTCTAACAACCACTGAAATGTTCCGAAATGTTCATAATTATTACGAAGATCAAAAACTCTAGTTTTACAAACTCGCAAAACAACCAACTCTCTCAACCACGGACCGCACAAACCAAATCACTATCCCGCAATCCCTAAATAAGGGATTCACTCTGGATGAACGTAGTGCAATTAATTACAAGTAGTGCTAATTGGCAACAATTAGATGAAATGAACTTGATGAAATTAAAATTATGGTTAATTACCCTATTCAATTAGGGTTAATTTAGTGGTTCCTAATATGGATAAACGAAAAAAGTGCTTAGCACTAATTTATCCTGATTGATTTTTTTGGGAGCATATTGATGAAGGAGACGAATCAAGAGGCAAGGACGGCGACGACTACATACTATGACTATGAGAAATGATCCATGCCGCTCCTAATTACTGGTTCAACCTAGTGATTCTCCGGATTATTGAAAATAGGTTTTTTTCATTTTACTTTCAATCCGGCTTCTAAATATTTTCTAAAACATGAAAGGACTTGTTGTGTACAATTTTACAGAAATCATCTTGTCAATAGCCGTTTCAACGTATGGTCTAAAGCCTCACTCTAGCCTTAATCATGAGGATACCAGATAGAATTTCCCTTATTGAAATGAATGAGCCCATGTCACCAAAGTTGGGATTTTTGAATCATAAAAATTCATATTTAACTTTGGTTTCACATAGACAGTTTCTTTAATAAAAAAATTATAATTCATGTTCATTTCAAAAAGATTGATCAGAGCACTCGACTCGTTTAGGAAGGAAATAGTGAATCCATATTCATGGTTTTAGATATGAATAGTTTTTCATCATGATTTTTTTGTCTATCTAGTTTCAACTTCTCAATTAACAAAGGGACTAGTTTTTAATGTCATCTATCTATCTATCTATCTATATACATATAATAAAACTGATGCATAGCATCTATGTGGCGCGTTCTGATTGATCATAGGGAAAAAATTCTATGTGGCGCATTGTGGTTAATCCTAGGGGAAAAAATTAATAAAATAATATGTTGTTATAGTTTATAAAAAGTTATATAAGCCACAATATAATATATATATTTTAGTCAATTGACAAAAATATAAATAAAAAATATTTCATAGTCATACTTACCAAAATTAATTATTAAAATAATCATTGTTATTTTATTTATATCTAGATTATTTTTGGGTGGAGAGAATTATTTATATGAAAATTAATTATTTAATCATTGTTATTTTATTTATATCTATATTATTTTTTGAGGCCAAAATAAATTATTAAAATATTATATAGTCATAATATGTAGTCACAATCCATCCGTGCATAGATATTTTAGTAAACTAACATAATAAATATGTACTTACATATTTAATAAAAAAAAGAATATTGAAATATTTTTAAAAATTAACTATCTATTATATTACATGAGATTTAATTAACGATAGATTAGAAAAAAAACATTTATATATAATATGTTGAACTAATTTTATTTATATCTATATTATTTTTTGCTGGGAAAATTTATTTATATTTAGATTATTATTTTTTATTTATTAAAATCTATCTAAATTATTTATAATGTTGTGTTAATGTATTCTCCGTGCACGGGATGAGACCTACACTAGTAATATAGATATACAAGATTGTAATCTGCTATACAACTCTACGACTGCTTTTTAATTGTCTTAAAATCTAAGGTAACTAGATTATTTCCCCCGTGGTATGCATGAGATTAATTTTAGTTTATATTATTTAGTTTAAATTATTTTTATAAAATAGTTTCATTAAAAGCTTTTTTATATCTTACTCCCTAAAATTATTTATGAAAGAGTTTTTTTTTTGTAAAGAGTGTTTTAATTCCCTTTGATTTATTTGTAAGAACTTCATAAAATAATATGGTCATTTATTGTTAAAATTAATATGGTCATTTGTTGTTGTTGTTCTTTTTGTTTAGTTATTCTTTTTTAAAAATTGAATAATATTTTTTCTATTTACATTTTTTCAATTGTTGCAAAAAAATCTATCATATTTCTTCAGTAATTATTATGCAAAAAGTAAATAGTTTTTTATACTTCTTAACATTTACTGCAAAAAAAATTATTTTTATATGTTACTCTATAAAATTATTTTTTAAAGAATGTTTTTATTGGTTTTCATTTAATTATAAGAATTTATAAAATTATTATTATTATTATTATTATTATTATTATTATTATTGAGTAGGGTTTCTTCTTCTAATTTTTGTATTTCAAAACAAATCGAAATGGGGACGTTAATGAAGTTTAACTTTTGGTAGAGTGAGAACATTAAGTGGCAAAATTTTATAGTATATATAGGTTCACTTTTTAGTTGAATTCTAGTTTCTAGTTTCTAAGAGCATTGTTATCGGGCTATTTACTATTCAAGATACTAGGACTTTTAATAATAAAAAATTAATACAGTTAACGAAATGATCCTAGACCGATACTACCGAAGTATCGATACTAGCTTAAATTGGGAAACACCTGTGTCAGACCAGCTGGAAAGCAATTGCATTTTTCGAATGTTAAGGGGCTAAACGACGTCGCTTTGTAGGAGAGAGGGGCCAAACGCAGTGTTGCTGACCCAAAGCTCTGAACGCATTTGCAGCAAGGGGAGGACACTTGGCGGCACCGGATTTTCCCATAGGAGAGAAAGCCAGATCGTGTCACGTGTTGGAGCATGGACAACACTGATTTCATGCTGGAGGAAAGCTTATGTGCCTATTAAAATCAATTTTTCGGAAACAAATGTAAAAAATAAAAAATTACCACAATATACTAGATTCATTTTTACCTACATATAGACATCAATTTTGAATATGTTTGTCTATATTAAAAAAAAAATATTTCTCTTTGATTATAATTATGCAAAATATTATCCGAAAAATATCCCGCTTTCCGAATTACGTTATGTTATTGAAACAATTTTGAAGTTTATGCATTGTCTTTGTTGTAACGTCCTTTTGTTAATTTAATTAATGTCGCTTTTTTTGTTGTTATCTATAGTTTGCACTATTTAGTTTATGAATCATATTATTTTAATATTAATATTTGAATAATAATAAATGAATATAATAATATAATCGAGAATGAAAATAATTATTGGAGAGAGGTATATTTGTAAATTGATTTGGTATAAAAAGATGGGTTTCGGGATATTAGGGATGCTACCGATAAAGTGGGAAAAATGAGAATGAGATGCTAGGATGATGTGGCGGAGAGAGAAGAATAAAATATTAGTATTCATAGTATCCCTTGATAAACATGGTCTAACTTGATCCATGGAAGATAGAATTATTTGTGTTTTTATTAATGATTAAATGTGAAATATAATTGTCTTTTTTAACAAAATTGATATTTATACAGTGAAAATCTCATTAAATATAGGAAACATTTGCTCAAATATCCATTTAAAAAATCTAATTAGCTAAATATCCATATTGAAATGGTAATTAAGTAAATGTCATATATTTTATTTAATCCCCAAACTACCCCTATTTTAATTTTAACACCCTTCCCATGTACCTCGTTCAGTTGCTACTCATCACACTCGTTCTGCACATACAAGCTTCGAAGCCATGGCGGCCAGAGCGCTTTGGCACCTCGACAATGACAACTGCATCTGCAGGAGCATCACCGAGAGTCGCGTGCGCTCCTCTGCTTCATCGTCCTTTTCAAGAAGGGTGCCACGGAGATTCGATCCAACTCCACCATGGCGCCATGGAGATCCGAGATGTAACGGCCCGAATATAAATACCCGGGTTACGTTTCGAAGGTTGGTACCTTCGTTCGGATCTTGCAATTCGAGTATAGGTCGGGGTTTTTGAAATTCAAGATTAGCGTTTGAAAAGTGGGGATTTCGGACCCCAAAATAGCCTGATGACCACGCAGAGTCTTCGAGCCGTCCTAAATCTAGGTCGCGGAAATTCGTTTGCAATTGGAAGAATAAACAGAAATAGAGTACAACTTGCCACGGCAAGGCCGGGTCAAAACCAAAACACATAATTACGAAATGGTAAGGTCGAGTTAGTGGGGTTAGACAGATTATTTGCAAGCGCCCGCAGTTTCCCACGTCATAGAGACAAAGAGCAATCATACCTAAAAACATTGGGTGCGAGAGGGGTCAGACCGAGGCCCCATCACGCTCTGTCCAGCAAGCAAACATACACATACGCTAATAATAAGGATGATGCAGATACGGAAATTAAATCACACTAGCATGATCCTAATTTACAGTATGCATGGAATAACTGTAAAGGCGCCCAAAGAGTGCCAAGTGGCATGTCCCTCTCCTACCTCTGCACCCCTTTCCGTTAGTGCAGAGACCGGCCGGTTCGATGCTATAGCATATCATATCATATCATCATATCTCATCATCATAACATAAATAAATCATGCCCGATGGTGCTGGGCTATCATCATGCTCATATCGACTCGATAGACTCAGGGCACCCGATGGGGCTGGGCTACCCTATGACCCTAGCAAAGACTCTAGGACTATCACAGATAACGGCCGTTCTGTTTCATACGCGTAAAGAAATAGAATGCTCAATCACAAATGCAACCTAGCAGGATACTACATGGCATGCTTTAATGCTTATGCAACACCTAGTATGTCATACATTCACAAGCCGGTAATCTCTTTCGAATCTGAGTAAGCCCATAAGGAACTTACCTGAGTAAGCCGAACAACAAAAGATACAGCAGAAGCAGAATCCAAGAATCAACAAACACCTAATATATAAGCGAATAAGGCGCCATGAGATACTATACTACTATTTAACACATAGGAACCTTTTCACAAGATACTCACAAAGGAAACAACTAAATTCCGAGAAAATATCTGAAACATCCAAATTTGGGTCAAACTCGGTCAAAGTCGTTATTAAATAATTCCGACCTTTTGGTTCTTAACACAATTTCTCAAAAGATATTTCCAAACTATAGAAACTCCTTCTTTTAAATAATTACTCTAATATACATAAATAACTAATAACACGCCTTCAAATTTGTAAGTAAATTCTTTCAAGTTTCTCAACTAAAACATTTTAAATTCAACATAAAGGTACTTATACAAATCATTTATAATATAACCCCTTCCAACTTTATTTTCATAAAACCACAAAAAAACAGATTTACAATAATAATAACAATAATAATATTATTAATAATAAAAATAATTAAAAGATAATTAAAATACGTTGTCACATAATATGTCAATATATATATATATCATCTACCAAAGAAAAAGAACAAACAAAACCCATCAGAAGCCCAACCCAGCCGGCCCAACACAGCACCCAATCTGAAACCCCTAACCCAAACCCGAAAAGAACATATGGATAGAGGTGCGGGTTGTGGCTGAAGCAAAAAGGGGAAAGGGGATCCGGGTCCTCAAACGGGAACCCGTTTCCATGTGAGCCCGGCCCAAAAAACAGGCCCAAGGCCTCACTCGTCTTCAACCTCAGCGACAGAGGGTGGGCGGAAGAGAAAAACGGGGAAGCGGAGAGGAAGCCCTCAGCCTCCGGCGGCTCGTCGGCCTCCGCTCCACCACCACGGAGGTCGGAATGGCATTCCGACCACCCTCGGCCCAACAGGAAAGAAACGACGACAAGAGGGAAGGGAGAAGGAGGAGGTTACCGAGTTTCGAAGGAGATCTCCGGCGAGGCTGTTCGGGGCTGCACCACGCTTCGACGGCGGGGAGAGGGGCTTGCTCCGGCCTAGGACGAGGTAAGAGGTGAGTAAAAGATTCAGTTGAGGTTCAAGGAAAGAGGAGAGGTTCGAGCGTGTTACCGCTGCAAATGAAACAGGGGAGGAGCCCTTGGCGGCGCTGGAGGCTCCGACGATCTTCCGAGCCCTTCTGGACGCAGCGGAAACGGGGAGGGAGACGAGTCAATTGTTGCTTTTCAACTAGAACGGAGATGGGAGAGGGGAGACACTCACCGAATTCACGAAACAGGGGATCGGGGCTTCCCTCGGCTGGGCTGGCAGCTCCGGTGAGTCTCGACGACCAGGAAGAGGAGGGAGGGAGGCTGGAACGGAGGAGATGTGGGGGTTGCTGGGGTGCGGCGAAACCGGATTGGGGTGGAGCTTGGTGGTGAAACGGAGGAAGAGTATGAGGGAGTTTTTTTTGTGGGTTTCTCCTTGAGTTTTCAACAGAGGAGAAGATGAGGGAGAGGGATTCTGGTGGATTGAGGGTGAGGTGAGAGGAGAGTGAGGGTGTGAGGAGAGGCTGTTGGTTCAAATAGGGGAATTTGGGTGGGTTGGATGTAGGCTGCCGTGAGGTGAGGGAAGGCAAGGCAGTGAGGGAGGCAAGACAGTACTGCAGGGGAAGGGGAGGGACCACGCACGGCTGGGAGAGAGAGAGAGAGAGAAAATATAAAATAAATAATATATATATACAAAATAAATAAATATATGCTATTTATATATAAATATAATTAATGATAAAAGAGGCGGAAGGGTCCCGTTTGCCTTGAAATTTTTTTTATTCCGACGTTAAGAATTCAAATTTGAATCACAACATTTCGAGTAAGATTAAAAGTTTAAAATTCAAATACTCAAGAACGGAATTCGACTCCGAGTAAAATCTAATCTAAAATGAAGTCGGAAGGATTTATAAAATTGACCTTGCTCGGGGATAAGTTTTCTTCCAATCACACGGATAAAATAATCATAATTTAATTAAAATAATAATTATATAATACGGAATATATTTGGCCTTTACATTTATCCACCTCTAAAAACAAGTCTCGTCCCCGAGACTAAAATCATTCTAAAGAAAGGGAAAGAATTTGAAAGAGGTGAGTCCGAGAATCATGCCTTCGATTCCGTAAGTATCTCATAAGGGCCCATATGAGATTCTCGCAGTATCTTTGACGTGATCATGCTACTCCCAATTGGTTGGGGCAAGTATGGGATATGGGCCCTTATCCCACCCCTGCCCCGACTTCTCGGGCGTATCATAACTCAAAAGCATATAATATGGTTTGGAAGGGTTCAAAAACATTTCAAATGGAAAGTTTAACCCCAAAATCACGGAAATTTTAGAGAGCGTGTAATCTTTAATAAAACCCCAAATGGTCCTTTCAAAAACTGTTCAAAGCTTTCAAATCCGATGAAATTTCCAGAATTTTCAGATTGCGAGAGGTGGAATCATCCACCTCTAAGGGCTAGTCCCATACTCTCTTCCTATGTTCCAAATCATTCAATTACCAATTCTAACTCATCAAGAATCAAAATGTCGAAATCAACTCAAGCATAAATAACTACCATAATCTCAACCACCTCTCACGTGGTGAGTCTCAACAGGTCAACCGCTCATAGCAAATGGTCTGAAACACAACATGGGAAATACTAATGTCTCAAAACGTGCCAAGAATGGCGATAAGATCTAGTCATACTACGAGTAAGGTATCTCAATATCCTATCAAAGTGTCATAAGTCCTAACGGACGTCACATCAGCATATCATCATGCAAGCCACGAGAACCGATCTCTAGCCATATCGTCTCAGCATAGAATCTGCACAGAGAAAGCAATCATAAGCACGCAAAATCACAGAAATGCCCATCCCCGAAATAAAAGGTTACTAAGGCTCACCACTAGCTCACGAGGTCAATGATAGGTCAACACTCGGCTCAACATAGGATGCTAAGAGCTCGTCTATGACACTCCCATAGCTCGACCGAAGGCTATCCTCAGTCTCCCAAGTCGCCTCCTCAGGACTCCTCCTAGACCACTGGACCAGAAGAAGAGGAACCTCCTTGGTCCTCAACTTCTTGACTCGACGGTCAAGTACCCTAACTGGGCTCTCTACATAGGTGTGGTCGGGCTCTATCCGGAGGTCGGAATGGTCAAGGATATGACTCGGATCAGGGACATATCGCCGAAGCTGGGACACATGGAACACATCGTGCACTCCGGCTAACGATGGGGGTAGGGCTAAATGGTATGCGACCTCACCGACCCTCTCGAGAATCTCAAACGGTCCCACAAATCTAGGGCTCAGCGTGCCCTTGATGCCAAAGCGGCGAACTCCTCTGGTCGGCGACACTCTGAGCCATACATGCGACCCAACCTCAAACTCGAGCTCTGTCCGTCTGCGGTCCGCATACTTCTTCTGCCGGTCCTGAGCGACCCTCATATGCTCCCGTATGCGTCCGACCTGGTCGACTGTCTCTCGAACCATCTCTGGCAATGAAGCTGTGGTGTCAGCGGGCTCGTCCCAACATACTGGCGACTTGCAGCGCCTCCCATACAGTGCCTCGTAGGGTGCCATCTCGATCGAAGAATGGTAGCTGTTGTTGTACGAGAACTCGACCAACGGTAAGAATCTGACCCAACGGTCGCCCCACTCCAAAACGCAAGATCTCAGAATATCCTCTAGAGTCTGGATCGTCCGCTCACTCTGTCCATCTGTCTGCGGATGATAAGCAGTGCTGAAATGCAAATGAGTCCCCAAAGCATCATGAATCTGCTGCCAAAATCTCGATGTGAAGCGACCATCTCTGTCAGAAACTATCCTCTCGGGAACCCCATGGAGTCTCACAATCTGTCGGATGAACTCGTCTGCTAGCCTCGCAACTGGCCATGTATCCTGAATGGCGATGAAATGGGCCGACTTGGTCAGTCTGTCGACCACGACCCAGATAGCATCGAATCCTCGGACATCTCTCCTCAATCCAGTGACGAAATCCATGGAGATGTCTGTCCACTTCCACTCGGGAACTGGAAGTGATCTGACCAAGCCACACGGTCTCTGATGCTCAATCCTGACCTGCTGACAGATCTGACATCTGGCGATGAAATCTGTAATGTCCGCTCGCATCCTCTGCCACCAATAGGATCTCCTCAAGTCCTGATACATCTTATTTGTCCCTGGATGGACCGAATAAGGAGTGGTATGAGCCTCCTGCATAATCCTCTGCCTCAAATCTAACGTAGAGGGTACTACCACTCTGCTCTGAAAAGTCAGCAACCCATCGGCTCTCTCCATAAGATCTCCAGCTCGTCCCTGTGCCATCCTCCCTCTCAGGGCTGCCACCTCAGGGCAATCTGCCTGTCCTCTGCGAATCTCATCGGTCAGCTCTGAGTGAATCTCGAGGAAGGATAACTGACCCCTCTCTCGCTGAATCCATACCTCTATGCCACAAGACATCAACTCTGCCTGTAATCCACGCTGTGCTGTCAGTCTGGCCACAGTCACCTCCTGATGAGTCTTCCGACTGAGCGCATCGGCCACCACATTGGCCTTCCCGGGATGATAGATGATCTCCAAATCATAATCCTTCAGGAGCTCTAGCCAGCGTCTCTGCCTCATGTTGAGCTCCCTCTGGGTGAAGATGTACTTCAAGCTCTTGTGATCTGTCATCACCTTGCATGAAGTACCATACAGATAGTGTCTCCAGATCTTCAGAGCATGCACTACAACTGCCAGCTCAAGATCATGGGTGGGGTGGGTCTCCTCTCCAAGCTTCAACTGACGTGAAGCATAAGCGATAACTCGATCCCTCTGGTGCAGAACGCATCCCAGCCCAGCTCGCGAAGCGTCTATATAGATCACGAAGTCCTCGGTCCCATTAGGTAGAGCCAAAACTGGTGCGGTCGTCAGCTTCTCCTTGAGAAGCTCAAAACTAGCCTGGCACTCCTCACTCCACATGAAAGGAACGTCCTTCCGTGTCAGCTGGGTCATCGGTCGAGCGATCCTTGAGAAGTCCCGAACAAAGCGACGGTAGTAGCTGGCCAATCCTAGGAAGGAACGGATGCCTCGGACATTCTTGGGCACCTCCCAAGCAACGATGGCATCAATCTTCGCCGGATCCACGACGACTCCAGCTGCTGAGATCACATGGCCTAAGAAGGTCACCTCGGGAATCCAAAACTCGCACTTGCTGTACTTGCCGAACAGCTGATGCCTCCTCAACGTCTCTAGAACAATCCTCAGATGCTGCTCATGCTCCTCGTGGCTCCGTGAGTACACTAAGATGTCATCGATGAATACCACGACAAATCTGTCCAGATAGTCTATGAACACCCTGTTCATAAGCTCCATGAAGGCCGCTGGCGCATTGGTCAGCCCGAAAGGCATGACCACAAACTCATAGTGCCCATATCGCGTCCTAAAGGCGGTCTTCTGGATGTCCTCTGATCGCACTCTGAGCTGATGATACCCCGATCTCAAGTCGATCTTCGAAAAGATCACTGCACCCTGAAGCTGGTCCATCAGGTCGTCAATCCTCGGAAGCGGGTAACGGTTCTTCACCGTCGCCCGGTTTAGCTCGCGGTAATCGATGCACAACCTCAACGAACCATCCTTCTTCTTGACGAACAGCACTGGAGCTCCCCATGGTGATGCGCTCGGACGAATATAGCCCTTCCCGGCTAACTCCTCAAGCTGAGCCTTAAGCTCAGCCATCTCTGTGGGTGCCATCCTGTAAGGTACTCGGGAAATGGGCCTGGTGCCCGGCTCCAACTCGATAGCGAAGTCGACCTCTCTCTGCGGGGGTAGTCCGGGTAACTCATCGGGGAAAACGTCGGTAAAGTCTCGAACAACGGGTACCTCAGACATGACGGGTCAGCCTCGATCCACCTCCAAAGCATAACACCAATATCCCGTACAACCCTGGTCCAGAAGTCTCGCTGCCCGAACTGCGCTGATCAGTGCCCCGTTCCTCTTGGGGTCGCTACCCCAAACCTGGTGCTCGGTGCCATCCTCTGCTAGAATCGATACGGTCCTCGTCCGCAAGTCGATGATCGCCCCATAATGGTCCATGAAATCCATCCCAAGAATCAGGTCGTGGGTCCTCAAGGCCATCACGATCAGATCGGCGGGCCACTCTCGCTCTCCTATACGGATGGGGCAACCTAGGATCTCACGACTCGTCCTAATCCTAGCCCCATCCGGCATACCCACAGTCAGGGGCGGACCCCTTGTGCAGCTCAGGCTCAGCCTAGAGACGCACGACTCTGCTATGAAGCAGTGTGTGGCACCCGTGTCAAAAAGAATACTCAAACAGTCATCTCGGAGAAATATAGTACCTGAGGCACTTGGAGCGGATCGATCCTCAACTCTCATCTGAAAAACGCGGGGCGGTGGGGGCAAGGTAGAACCAGAAGCTCCAGATGTCTGTCCTCTCCCATAACCTAATCCAGACGGTCCTGTGGACGATGATCCTCTGCCTGTCCCGGGCCCAGATGGCCCACGGCCCCCTCTAGCTGAACCTCTGCCACGTCCTCCGGATCGACCTCTAACAGTGGTGCTACCTCTCCCCTGCCCCGGGGTATAAGTCAGAAGTGGGGGCTGGGGAGCAGCGGGAAGTCTCAGTGCAGGTGGAGCTGGTGGGGTCCTACCACCCTGGGGGCAGCGGGTAGCTCTGTGTCCCATACCTCCACAAGTGTAACATCTGGTAGATCTATCAGGGCAGTCTCTCTGGAAATGACCGAACTCAGAACACCCATAGCAGGTAATGCTCTGGACGCTAGCACCTCGACTAGCCACTGGTGGTGCTGGGGGTGACATAACTCTCGACATCCCTCCTCTGAATCCTCCGCGGAAGGCTCCTCAGGAGCTCGTATCCCATCTCGTGTCAGCGGGCCTCTTCGCCATGGGGCGAGGGGGGGCATACACAGTAGTAGTCAAAATCCTCTGCTGCTCATACATCATCATGACCTCTAGAAAGCGATCGAACGGAACAGCTCCCAAACTAGATGCGTGTAGAAGGATCTCCGGCGGCAGCCTCATGGATAACAAGCGGATACGACTCTCATCAGTGGGACAGAGGTGAGCGCAATGGACCAGCTCCCTCTTGAACTAGCGAATGACCTCCAGTACAGGGCGGGATGGGTCGTAAGTAGCACGCATGAAGGTAACCTCCCTGGCTGTCTGTGTCCCTGGCGGACAATACTCCCGGAGCATCAGTGCTCGAAACTCCTCGTAGCTCCACTCTGTCTGGCCCGTCTTACAGACGGTCCAGCGAAGAAAGGCGTCATCTCTCAGAAGTCCCGCTGCCAACCTCTGACGCTCAGAAGTCGGAGCGCCGATGAAGTCAAAGATACTGTCGATCTGTTGAAGCCATGCCTCGATGTCCGCCCCGTCCTCTCCTAAGAAATGCGGCGGGCTGCAGAGTGCCAAGGATCGAACCCAGTCGATGTGCTTCTCAGGGCGCACATCGACGGGGGCTGGTGCGAATGGCTGTCCAACGGGGGTCTCTCTAACCGGCTCAGCTGGCGGCTCGACAGGGGTCGGTAACTCAGGTGTATCTGGTGGAGGGTCTCCGACCAGCCCTCTCAGCATCTCAATCAGGGTAGCCCGGTCCATCTGTCGTAAGATCTCCTCTGGCTGGGGGGCGGGGACCTCCTCACCCCCGAGACCCTGAACGTCATCGTCTGTCCTGTCAGGTACAACTCGGCGAGGTCGTCCTCTGCCTCTACGTACTGGGCCCCTACGCCCAACGGTCCCACGTCGTGTGTCGACCATGCTGCATACCCAGAACCATCACTCAGCACAGAAGCATTCAAGAATGTTTGCAATGATCTCCTTCGAGGGAGATCGCCCTCAGGCCCAATTGGTATAAATACACACGTCAATCTACCTAAGGTCGCTCTTCGAGGAGCGACCGACCGGAGGGGCAAATACCTCACGACCTCTACCTAACTCGCCACTCCAACCACCGGGGTGCAATTCCTTGGAGCCTTCTAAGCCCATCTGTAAAGAGTAAGCTATGTTTTGCCTACCCATTCCCGATCTACATCCAATAGGGATGGTCTAACGCCATTCTACCCACTCGATCCCCCATGGGTTGATTTTTCCATTTTAAGGCCAAGTTCATATTAAGTTCATTTGCGTTAGACATATTAAGTTCATTTTGCCCCTTGAAACTTTTCAAAACTTTTGAAATTCGTGGGCGGTTTTTCAAAACATACACTCGACCCTTTGGTACCCAAATTGCATAACCTCGCTCTGATACCAACTTTGTAACGACCCGAATATAAATACCCGGGTTACGTTTCGAAGGTTGGTACCTTCGTTCGGATCTTGCAATTCGAGTACAGGTCGGGGTTTTTGAAATTCAAGATTAGCGTTTGAAAAGTGGGGATTTCGGACCCCAAAATAGCCTGATGGCCACGCAGAGTCTTCGAGCCGTCCTAAATCTAGGTCGCGGAAATTCGTTTGCAATTGGAAGAATAAACGGAAATAGAATACAACTTGCCACGACAAGGCCGGGTCAAAACCAAAACACATAATTACGAAATGGTAAGGTCGAGTTAGTGGGGTTAGACAGATTATTTGCAAGCGCCCGGAGTTTCCCACGTCATAGAGACAAAGAGCAATCATACCTAAAAACATTGGGTGCGAGAGAGGTCAGACCGAGGCCCTATCACGCTCTGTCCAGCAAGCAAACATACACATACGCTAATAATAAGGATGATGCAGATACGAAAATTAAATCACACTAGCATGATCCTAATTTACAGTATGCATGGAATAACTGTAAAGGCGCCCAAAGAGTGCCAAGTGGCATGTCCCTCTCCTACCTCTGCACCCCTTTCCGTTAGTGCAGAGACCGGCCGGTTCGATGCTATAGCATATCATATCATCATATCTCATCATCATAACATAAATAAATCATGCCCGATGTTGCTGGGCTATCATCATGCTCATATCGACTCGATAGACTCAGGGCACCCGATGGGGCTGGGCTACCCTATGACCCTAGCAAAGACTCTAGGACTATCACAGATAACGGCCGTTCTGTTTCATACGCGTAAAGAAATAGAATGCTCAATCATAAATGCAACCTAGCAGGATACTACATGGCATGCTTTAATGCTTATGCAACACCTAGTATGTCATACATTCACAAGCCGGTAATCTCTTTCGAATCTGAGTAAGCCCATAAGGAACTTACCTGAGTAAGCCGAACATCAAAAGATACAGCAGAAGCAGAATCCAAGAATCAACAAACACCTAATATATAAGTGAATAAGGCGCCATGAGATACTATACTACTATTTAACACATAGGAACCTTTTCACAAGATACTCACAAAGGAAACAACTAAATTCCGAGAAAATATCCGAAACATCCAAATTTGGGTCAAACTCGGTCAAAGTCGTTATTAGATAATTCCGACCTTTTGGTTCTTAACACAATTTCTCAAAAGATATTTCCAAACTATAGAAACTCCTTCTTTTAAATAATTACTCTAATATACATAAATAACTAATAACACGCCTTCAAATTTGTAAGTAAATTCTTTCAAGTTTCTCAACTAAAACATTTTAAATTCAACATAAAGGTACTTATACAAATCATTTATAATATAACCCCTTCCAACTTTATTTTCATAAAACCACAAAAAACAGATTTACAATAATAATAACAATAATAATATTATTAATAATAAAAATAATTAAAAGATAATTAAAATACGTTGTTACATAATATGTCAATATATATATATATATATATATATCATCTACCAAAGAAAAAGAACAAACAAAACCCATCAGAAGCCCAACCCAGCCGGCCTAACACAGCACCCAATCTGAAACCCCTAACCCAAACCCGAAAAGAACATATGGATAGAGGTGCGGGTTGTGGCTGAAGCAAAAAGGGGAAAGGGGATCCGGGTCCTCAAACGGGAACCCGTTTCCATGTGAGCCCGCCCAAAAAACAGGCCCAAGGCCTCACTCGTCTTCAACCTCAGCGACAGAGGGTGGGCGGAAGAGAAAAACGGGGAAGCGGAGAGGAAGCCCTCGGCCTCCGGTGGCTCGTCGGCCTCCGCTCCACCACCACGGAGGTCGGAATGGCATTCCGACCACCCTCGGCCCAACAGGAAAGAAACGACGACAAGAGGGAAGGGAGAAGGAGGAGGTTACCGAGTTTCGAAGGAGATCTCCGGCGAGGCTGTTCGGGCCTGCACCACGCTTCGACGGCGGGGAGAGGGGCTTGCTCCAGCCTAGGACGAGGTAAGAGGTGAGTAAAAGATTCAGTTGAGGTTCAAGGAAAGAGGAGAGGTTCGAGCGTGTTACCGCTGCAAATGAAACAGGGGAGGAGCCCTTGGCGGCGCTGGAGGCTCCGACGATCTTCCGAGCCCTTCTGGACGCAGCGGAAACGGGGAGGGAGACGAGTCAATTGTTGCTTTTCAACTAGAACGGAGATGGGAGAGGGGAGACACTCACCGAATTCACGAAACAGGGGATCGGGGCTTCCCTCGGCTGGGCTGGCAGCTCCGGCGAGTCTCGACGACCAGGAAGAGGAGGGAGGGAGGCTGGAACGGAGGAGATGTGGGGGTTGCTGGGGTGCGGCGAAACCGGATTGGGGTGGAGCTTGGTGGTGAAACGGAGGAAGAGTATGAGGGAGTTTTTTTTGTGGGTTTCTCCTTGAGTTTTCAACAGAGGAGAAGATGAGGGAGAGGGATTCTAGTGGATTGAGGGTGAGGTGAGAGGAGAGTGAGGGTGTGAGGAGAGGCTGTTGGTTCAAATAGGGGAATTTGGGTGGGTTGGATGTAGGCTGCCGTGAGGTGAGGGAAGGCAAGGCAGTGAGGGAGGCAAGGCAGTACTGCAGGGGAAGGGGAGGGACCACGCACGGCTGGGAGAGAGAGAGAGAGAAAATATAAAATAAATAATATATATATACAAAATAAATAAATATATGCTATTTATATATAAATATAATTAATGATAAAAGAGGCGGAAGGGTCCCGTTTGCCTTGAAATTTTTTTTTATTCCGACGTTAAGAATTCAAATTTGAATCACAACATTTCGAGTAAGATTAAAATTTTAAAATTCAAATACTCAAGAACGGAATTCGACTCCGAGTAAAATCTAATCTAAAATGAAGTCGGAAGGATTTATAAAATTGACCTTGCTCGGGGATAAGTTTTCTTCCAATCACACGGATAAAATAATCATAATTTAATTAAAATAATAATTATATAATACGGAATATATTTGGCCTTTACACGAGACTCGACTTGCAACGAGGCCAGGGTCTCCCTCTTTGTCTCTACCAATACCCCAGCTCCAACCTGTCCACTATCTTTGTCTCCTTTGTTGACATTCAATTGCCACAAGACACTCCCAAGTCCCAACATCAACAACCAAACACCATATATTTGCTTCCTCATTTTATGCCAAAAATCCCTAATTTATTTTTTAATCGGTTTATCTGCATCATATCATCTAATTTTAATTTATTGTTCTAAATTAAAATAATTTGGTACTTTGGCCTAATTTTGGCTTGAATGCAGTTGGTTGTGGTATATTTGAGGGGGGAGAGAGGGTGGAGAAGAGAGAGACATGGAAAGAGATTCATGTGTGAGTGCATTCGAGAACGATGACATGGATGTAGGAGTGGCAGTGGATGATTGGCAATTACCAAGTACCGGTAAAGGACGACGGGACAAAACGCTGATCTTGGTGGTGGATTTGCAGGCGAGAGACGAGGCCGAAAGAGAGATACGCTGGTGAAAATAGGGGTGGTGGATATAGTGCAGATGAACTGTTGGGGCTCAATTTGTTTTGCTAAATTTGTGATAATAAGTTTTGAAAATACAGGTTGGTGACAATATCTTGGTGATAAATATGAGTTGGTGACAATATCTTGGTGATAAATAAGAGTTAATGACAATATCTTGGTGATAAATATGGGTTGGTGACAATATATTGGTGATAAATACGAGTTGGTGACAATATCTTGTGATAATCAGTGTTCGGGTGATGAAATGGTGTGGACTTATGTTCATTAAATTTTCGTTTGCTTAGTTTTAGCCCCTTTAGGGTCTATGCTCCCCTCGTTTCAGGGTTTCGGTTTGGTGACAAAAGTGAGTTAATATTTAGTGACAAAGGTGATGACATTAGTACTATACACAGTTTAGTTTGGTGACAATGTTTTGTAGTTGGTGAAAATAGTTTGGTGACATTAGTACTATACACATAACTCTTTATCTTGCTTCTAAAAACCCATTTTGCTTGAGTGTTCTAGGGTTTCTCTCTGTCCTTTTGTGTTGTTTGAGGATCAATCTAGCATATGTAATCCCCGATTGCATGTTTCTGGGTTTGATCAGATCCCAAACTTAAACATACATGCAACCAGCACCCATGCAGACCACATTCCTCAACCAAAAACAATCAGTGTGAACCACAGTCCTCATCTCAGCCCCTCAAATCTAAACATTCATCAGCCCAATGAATAACATTCAATGTTCTTGTAACGGCCCGGGATTATGATTCACGAGTTATGTTGTGAGGGATAAAACCCCTCGTTGGATCTTGCGCTCTGAGTACAGGTTGAAGGTTTGAAAAGCAACATTTGTAATTTAAAGTGGGATTTCGCACCCAAAACCGTAAGGATCGTTGGAATCCCCAGGTGAAACCCCTGTACCTGTTCTAAGTCTAAGTCGCGGGAAATCCTTTAAAACCAACATAAGTCTAAGACGATACATTAGGGTGCCACGGCAGAGCCGGGTCAAAACATAGTCCAGATAATATAAAATCCCAAAAGTCATAAGGGTTGGTGAAGTCAGAGTCTCAAGCGCTCCCTCTCTGACAAGAGGAAAACCTGTCGTTATTCCTGCCAAAGAAATACTCAAACCTACAACTAGTATAGTTGGTAAGAAAGAGGTCGATCCACAGGGAAATCTAGTAAGTTCTAGTGCTAATTTAATCGCAAGTAACCAAAAAGAGAGTTTTTGTGGGAAAAATATCCGCCTTTTGTCAAAGCGGAAAGAAGCAAACAAAGTAAAGGAGGTTGTAAAATGCAGTATAGAGAATTAGGTTCCCCTACAATTTGTCACTTCAATTGATGAATTTGATCCTTGTTTCAGTCTCTAATTCTTTTCTTTTCCTATCAATGTCCTTGTCCAGATATTAGATAAATTACTAGTCCTACGAATCTTAGTAATCCTTATCTCTAAATAACCCTAACACGGTTAAGATTTAACCTAGAGATAGCATTAAGACTATGAATTAACCAAGGTATATGCAATATCAAGCTACGAGTCGATATTTAACATATATTCAACTTCATACACATCCAATTAGTCCTATGAGTCCTAAAGGGATATGATTGCCTCAGGCGACGGGGCGGCCAGGCGATCAGCGAAATCCTTCGACAAGTCTTCGGGCCGTTGGGCGGCTAGCTTGGCCGCGGGGCGGCCATACTGTTCACAGAAATTTTTGCTCGTCGAATTTGGCCTCGATGTCAACATGAAAGTTGTAGATCTCGGAAAGAGCTTTCCAACTCATGCTTATAATAGGCATTCCGACCACCGAGGCCTCCAGAAAGTGCGTTACAAGTTCAGCTTGTCTGTCGACAACTTCTGCTGACTTGTTCTTCACTTAGGCTCTCAAAATTCGACTTCGCTTCCGTGCTCTTCACTTTTCTTCCTCAACTTGAATCTTTCTTCATCTATGAGGCTCCTCATTCTTCGTCGGATCCACATCTACCTGAAATTAACCATAAAATTGCATAGATTCCGACTCTTCCAATACCACTGGTAAACATGTAATTGTAACTAAAATATGCACTATTTACAACCAAACTATGCTAAATGAATCCTAATATGCATATCTAATTATGCTCTATCACTCTCCGCCATTCCAAAAGGACCCCGGCATATAGCACGGAATCAAACAAGGATCAATACCTGAAACTAACCACGAAGTCAGGCCAAGAGACGCCTGCGATCCCTAAAGCCCGCGCTGAGGACATATAATATGTCTATACCTAGAATAAAGGATGCTCTAATGTAGTACTGAAATATTAAACACACTAGCATGCTCCTAGTTCATATGTGCGGAACATTAAATAAGGCCTTAGCAAAGAATACCAAGTGGTATATCCCTCTCCTACCTCTGCACCCCTTCCCGTTAGTGCAGAGACTGGCCAGTTCGATACTATAGCATATCATATCTCATCATCATATCGTATCTCGTGATATATAATTGACTCGAGGAGGACAATACCCGATGGACCTGGGTTGTTCTATGACCCTAGCAAAGACTCTAGGACTCACAGATAACGGTCGTTCTGTATTCAAACGCATATAGAATAAGAATGCTCATTCACTTGTGCAATCCTAGCATGGTACTACATGGCATGCGATGTGGACATGCAACACCTACATACTATATGACACATGAGGCAGGAGGTCCTGGTTACTGAGTAACCTCCCGTAAGAAACTTACCTGGAGAAGCGCAAAATCCAAACAATGATCAGCAATGGCAAGCAATCCAACATATCAGAGATCACCTAGTAATCCTATGAATAATACAATCAGTCTAAGTCTAAATTACGCAAGGCAAACGAGTCACATATGAACCATATAAGATACACATAAATATGATAATTCGATCATCTCATCATATCTCATAAACCAACATCTTTCTCAACTCGGTCATAACATCATCCTTATTAGCTCGATTCTTCATATTACCATTTCATACTCACACTTGATATATAGATATATATCATCAATCATCATAATATCTAACATTTAATCTCTTATAGTAATTCATCGCAAGTCATGCTATTAGTCACACATATCAAATCATCATGCTAATCAGTCACCGAACAAATCAGATTCTCAAGTTAGATCCAAATCTTTTTCAAATCCGAGTTAGAATCCCGACCCTTGGAAAATGTTAGCAAAACTCCTTTTTTAATTACTTATTTAAATCATTCCCCGAATTTGAAATTCATTTCCAATCCGCCACTTTTAAATTGACAAATCTAATAATTTATTTAAATCCCAATAATATTATATAATACCTTAAGTCCCCTACCATTTTTATTTAATAAATCAATCCTTTATAAATTTCCCAAAATGATATCTTATATTTTAATACCTCAAATAATATTTTCTAATATTTTAAATACCCTTAAATAATTAATTAAATAAATGGACAAACTCGAACCGAACCGAACCGAACCCATATTATAAATAGACCTGGACAAACGCGGGCGCGGGCCGGGCTTTATCCGAGATTTTGTCCTGTTGTTGCGGGCGCGGGCCGGGTTAAGCCCGCTTAACGGGTTGGAAGTCGTGTCCAAGGTTGTCCGCGAATGCGGGTGCGGGTAGCCCGCGGGTACCCGCAAACCTAATCAAATTTTCTTATTAAAGCTATACTAAGACTACTGTAATCAATTTTAATATATATATATATATATTGTTTTTATTTGTTTTAAAAATGAATACATACATATATATATAGTTATTGTATATGTAATCAATTTTAATATATATATATATATATATACTTCCTGTTTTTATAGTTACTGCATATGTAGTAGTGTAATCAATTTTAATATAGTTACTACATATATATATAGTACTGTTTTTAAAATGAATACATACCAAGCAGTAGTGTAATGAATTTTAATATATATAGTTACTGCATATGTATATATTACATATATAGTAGGTTATATATATATATATATATATATATATATATATATATATATATATATATATATATATATATATATATATATTAGTTACTGTTTTTATTATTTTAAAATGAATAATTAATATTATTTATTATATATATATATATACACACACATAGAGGTTGGGTCATGTGTTTCTATCTCTTATGGTGTTAAGTGTTAACAAATATATGCCATTGATTGATTAGAAATGGATGGATGAAATTAATTGAGATTTTCCCTTTTTATTTAAATAAAAAAGGGTAGGCCCCACCACTTTTATAGCCAAATTGCTGAAGTGAAAGCGCGTGTGTTGGTTTTTTTTTTGTGAGGTAACGTTTTTTTAGGGAAGGAGGAGATTTTGCTTGCACTGTGTATTCGATGAATAATGATGAACAAATTACCGAATAATTCCATATTCTCAACGAATAATGACTCTGAACTTCCATATTTTGCTTGCACTTTGTGACGTAACATTTTTTTGATGAGGTAACGTTGTTTTTTTGTGTGGTGCACTGTTTGAACTATTCGATAGGGTGATATTAATTATTCCCTAACATATAGTTATTATTTGTCTGTAAAGAGTATTTATCGTTTAGATAATAACAAAAAGGTTGGTTAATTTTGCAACTATTCGCTAGGTTAATAGTAATTATTCGCTAAATTGATGGTTATTATTCGTCTGTAAAGAGGAGTTATCATTTAGATAATAGCAAAGGGTTGGTCAATTTTGCAATTATTCTCTAAGTTGATAGTAATTATTCGCTAAGTTGATAGTAATTATTCGCTAGGTTGAAAGATTAGGTAAATGCAATTCTTGATTTCCCATTGAATAATTACGAGAATCATACGAATAATTCTTTCTTTTCAAACGAATGTTAATGAAGTCATACGAACAATCAATAATCCATATATTTCTTATTGCAAATTAGTAATTTATCAATGAATTACTAATTTGCAATATGAAATATATGGATTAAATTAGCAAATTAAAAGGAGTATCCGATCAAACACATTGAACTGAATGAATCAAAGGGTTGTTCAATTAAGGAACAATACCGATTGCTAAACACATTGAACACTGAATGAATCAAAGAGCAATCAAATATAATCACATATATATACTGCCAAAATCTCCATTAAAAGGGTTGGTTAATTTACGATAAAAGTGAGCAAACTACAAATTAAAAAAATATATTAAGTGAAGAAAAACCCTTAAACCTGCAGCCGAATGCTCTGCAATTGCTCCTAGACATTGCTCATACTAAAAGAACGGTCCCATTTGGAAAAAATTGTCAAATCTCCATTCTCCTTGTTAGTGTCGTCCGCTTGATCGTCCGCTTCACCTTCGAATCCTCCCAAATTGCTTCACCGGACGAGAATTCGCGCTGATCGACACCTCCAGCCATGGGTAGACCTTTCGCTCGCTCTCAAGAAGTAATCTCCCTCTCCAATGGAGGAAGGAAACGGAGAGATGGTGGTAGACGGTGGCCGGTGCGGTGTCGACGGTGGTGTACACGTACATATGCAGTTCGGCGTAGTGGTAGGTGGTTCCATCTGCCTCTTCCATCCGCCTTCTCCTCTCGAGTCGTGCAGTTTGTGTGATGGGGATTTGATAATATTGTGTTAGGGTGTTGATGAAAATGGGATTTGTGATTCACACGCTCTTACGAGAGTGGTGTCAAAATTCACATGGGGCCCACGTTTTAATTAAAAAGAAATTATTAAAATTCAGAATTAATCGTAACCATTCATTTTGATTTGATCAACTGCTCAAATTTGTTAACATTTAACACCGTATGACTTGTTAACATTTGATCCATATTCTATACACACATACACATATATATATATATATATATATATATATATATATATATATATATATATATATATATATTAATTTTAATAAAAAAAGCGAGTACCCATTGCGGGCCTAGCGGCTCATAACGGGTTGATTAATATGTCCAGTCCTGCACCCGTTGCGGGCACGGACCGGGCCTAGCAGCCCGCGTGGGCTTTTCCCCATGTCCAAGCCCATCCGCTAATGCGGGCGGGCGGGGCGGGCCGAACGGGCCTACCCGCGTTTTCCCAGGTCTAATTATAAATCCCCAAACCGGTTAAATAACAAAATAAATAATATGAAACCGCAGGAAGGGCCCACAAGCCACGTCGGATCTCCTTCCTCCCGGATTCAAAAATGAATCCCGCACCCACTGGCTCGCCCGCTCGCCCGCGATCGCCGGCTGCTCGACCTCGCTCCCGATGGTTCTTTCCTCTCGCGCTCGCTGCTCTCGCCTCTGCTCGCCCCTCACCCGCGCTCGCTGTCTTGCTAGCTGCTCGTTGCTCCCGCCTCTGCTCGGCCTCGCTACTCCCGCCTCGCCTCGCACACGACTACGTCAAAGCTCTCATTGGGGCTCTCGAGCCCACCCGACTCCCCGCACTCAGCTCTCGCTCACCCCCAATTAGTCCAAACATCGAAAGGATCGAAGACATCGAACGAGAAAGAGAAATAAGGCTTGGGAGCTTACCGACGTGTTTGCGACTTCGGAGCGCTCGATCTTAGTTCTGGGCATCGTCGGAGGCTCGCGATGGTTCGTCGGACCTGCATGGGTCATGGGTGAGCGCGATGGTGAAGTCCGAGGGTGGTTTGGGTCGAAAACAAAGGAGAACGACTCACCGAAAGTTTGGTTCGCGATCGAATCGGGTGGCGACCTTGGTGGTGGCGCTAGGGGCTCCGGGGTTGCTTCGGGGTGCTGGTGGTCGCCGATGTAGGTGGTGGTGTGCTTCCGGTGATGATGGAGGTAAAGATCTGAGGTGCCGGAGATGAACAGGCGAGGACGGTGGCGGTGATGATGAAGAAGTGAAGGTGATGGAGAAGGTGACGGTGGTGTTTGTGGGATAGTGAGAGCATTAGGGAGGCGATGATGATGCGAGGGAGAGAGAGCAGACGTGAAGGTGATGATATGAGGATATGGGAAAAGTGGCGGTGGTGTGCAGAGGAAGGAACAAATGAGGGAGACAAGGGATTGATGTAAGAATGACAAATGTTGATGGGATTAAGGGTAAAGTGAGTGATGTGAGGTTTGAGTGTTGACTTGGTTAAAATGATTATTCGAAATTTAAAATTCTGAATATTTGAAATATGAATCCCGAAATCAAATCCCGAGTGTTAGTTTCCGAATTCCGCTTCTCGATAAATTAGATGTTAAGACTCGAAAAGGATATCGCCATCCGAACCTATTTAAAAATTCTTGAGGTGAACTGACGGAAACCGTTGGTAAAAAATTGAATATGGGTCGGAATCCGCTAAACGAGTTTTAAATCCGATTTAAATTCATTTTAAATTCCTGTTTTTGAAAAATTAATAGGACTTAAAAATCCGAGTCTTTACAATTCTCCCACAAATTAATAGGACTTAAAAATCCGAGTCTTTACAATTCTCCCACAAATTAATAGGACTTAAAAATCCGAGTCTGTTGGTGGTTTGCTTCCACAACGGCTTCCCAAACAGCAATCTCTATCACAAATCACGCCTCAACCATTGGTGAAAACCTTTTCAATACCATAAAATCTATAATGACTACTTTTATTACCCCTAATGGTAATTATAGTATTAATTGTGAGCATGTATGTTCAACCATTGGTGGGATTAATGCAATGGAATGGCTAATCCCTCTCTCCCATATCAGAGTCCCCTTGGTTCATGGGAAAACCCATCCTCAAAGAAAGAAGGTGAGATGCATGAACCCAATCAACAATACTCAGAGGAGGAGAGATATAGAGATAAAGAGAGAGTATGTCCATTCCAAGAAACCTTGCACAACAACCGGGACAGAAGGTATGATTACTGCTAGAAAATTGTGGGCAACTAGTTTCTTAGATCCTCCCTCTCTTTTCTTGAATTTGAATCGGTTGATCTCTAACGATTATATCAACTTTAGAAGTACTATATATACCTTGCTTGTGTACTTGAATCCCTCACGCCTTCCTCCCTCTCTTCATCTGCTTTTGACATCTTTGTTCACTGTCTTGATCATGGATGCTCATACCTCCTTCATGGAAGCTCTCATCAATACTACCCAACAAAGAGGCCAGCATGAAAATCTCAATCTCCCTATTGAATTTATTCATTTTGCCCCTATTGAAAACAACTCCACTGCTCTTGTCACTCTTCCCATTGATACTCAGGCCAACCAAGCTCCTCAAAACCCTGCTCCTCCTAGGAATGCTACCCTTACTGAAATTGGACGTTCTTCCCTTTCTTTCACCATACCGGGAGCCAGGGACCTTCACCATAAGCTGGCTGATTTCAGTCTGGTTGGTAGGTTTGTCCAAAACCACATAGATATCAAACAAGTCGCTGGCAAAATGAAAGTTGAGTTGAAATCCCTCAAAGGAAGCTGAAGTGTTGACTCAATTGGAAACGATTGGTTCCTCTTCAGATTCTCGAACAGGGAGGACAGAACAAATGTTTAGAGCAGCAGACCTTACCACGTGCAGGGCTCTCTCCTAGCTATCTATCCTTGGAATGAAAGCTTCAACCCGATGGAAGAAGACACCACATCTGCTGACATGTGGATCAGGATTCCGGGGCCAGCTCACCAGTTTTATACTGATGAGGCCATCTCCCACATCCTACTAGCTGGTGGTGTTGGAACCCTCATCAAGGTTGATCAGGCCTCCAACTTCAGAAACAATTTCAGGTTTGCTAGAGCATGTGTCCACGTCTCCCTCCTTACTAAGCTCACATCCTTTGTCTACTTTAAGAAAAATGAGAATGATATCCTGAGATTGAGAATTTGGTATGAAGATTTCTCAGTTGGCTGTGGTTGCTGTGGAGCTTATGATCACTCATACGAGGATTGTTCTCTTAATGCACCTAGGCCGAGGAAATTCAACCTCATTCTTGAGGAGAACCCCCAAGTTGATCTTCTATCTCATAACCTTAACCACAATGCTGCTAGAGTCAATCCTGAACCTCAGATCCCATCACAACCCAATGCTTTTGTCCCCTTCAGCCTCACTGATTTTGAGCTTTCACCTGCTACTACCATGCAGCCTAGACTGGGGGACTTTGGCTTGATCCCTGTCAGTACTCAGTCTGCCCCAAGCACAAGAATCAACCCCATCCCTCAATCTGGTCTAAACTATCCCTCTAAGTTGATTAACCATCTCATCACCCTCAATAATGCCCATGTATCTAGGATTGCTGCTGATTGTGCCATTCCCCTATTTACCATTGCTCCTTCTGTTCTCCATACCATCATGGCCCCAGGTAGTGCCAATGCTTCCTCATCCTTTAAACCCCCTGAGGGTTCCTTGGAGGCATTGGTTGTGGCCCTGAACAAAGGAAAAAGCATTGACAGTGGGGTTGAATCTAAAAGCTTGCAGCTATCTCTCAAATCCGACCACTCAGTTGTCAGAAAAATGGGAGGCATTGTCATTAGGCCTCATGAGGAAGACAATATAATTGGTAACTAAGACTCGGGCAAACGCAGAGATGAAGAAGAGCACAATGAGATCTCATCCCCGGATACCAAGTAGCCGAAAAAGAAGAAATCCGTTTGATGATGATGACGGCCTGCATGGATCAATTAGGTTGTGAGCTGACTACACCTTCTATCCCCCTAAATAACCACAACCAATCTCATCTTAGATGGTTTATTTCTAGTACTTATGTTGATGTTTCTATGATAGATCTTGATGACAATGGCTTCCCCTTTATGTTTTATGTTTCTAGATGGAGTTCCCAACTATTTTTAGCTTGTGTTTGGGATACTCTGATGAATGTGATCTCCATGCACCCGTTAATGATCAATTATATGCAAACCTTTACCTTTATATGTTTTTCTCTTTGCTTTTCTTGGCTCTGTTGGTCATGTGCTTGTGATTCTTCGTAGGTTGCTGTTGACATGATTCTATATTATCCTTGCTTCTCTGAAGCTCATTCTTCTGGAGTTGACATAAGGTTTGATTTCCTGCTCTCTCATCTATCTAACCCCAATCCCATAAATACTTTAATCAAGTATGTGGTGACAGGCTTGGAAAAAAATTTCCATCAACAACCTACAAACAAATCTTGCACCATCCTTTTAATTCCTCTTTGTAAGGAATAAAAAACAATAGTGCGGTTCATGGTGGGCTGTCATGATATTCCTCACGATAGCATCAAAATCACCCACAAAAGACAAAAGTATGCATCAAGGTATGCACTTCATCTCCAATGTCTAAACAACACTCAAAACAAACGCTCAAATCTTGTTGCTTTGACTGGATGCTGGGCTCACAAGGTTCATAATCTATCCAACAACTCATGATTAACCACACCAGCCTACATGCATACATTCAAGTATATACATGATTAATATCAAATATTGGAACATTAGAGGGTCGAGAAGGCCATTGCTATGGCAAGAAATTAAGCATGCAAGACTAAGTAATAAACTTGATATTTTGGCCTTAACAGAAACAAAATCTGTCTTTCCACCTCTTGAAGCCCAGATTAAGAGTGTGGGGTTTCAGATTTGTTGCTCTATTCCTGCCTCTGGAACTAAGGGTGGCATATGGATCCTCATTCGAAATAATAGCATTGCAAGTGACGAAAACATACTTGAGCAAACTGATAGACTAATCATAATCGAGCTTATAGTACATGAGTTAAAAATAGCTATAATGTTTGTTTATGCACCAAGGATTGAAGCAGAAAAAACTAGATTCTGGGAAGATTTATATGCCAAAGCCAATAGACATATGTTACCAATCCTTATCATTGGAGACCTAAATGATATTGAGAATGATATCGAGAAGGTTGGTGGCCTTCATCCATCTATTAATAGATTTAGAAGATTACAGGAGGTAAAACAAGAGCTCAATTTACAAACAATCCCCTTTAAGGGCTCACCATTCACATGGAGAAAGAATTTGGGAACAACAGACAACACATATGAGAGATTAGATAGGGGTCTAGTTCATCAAGAAATCCTCTCAAAATTCAAAGATCTAACTATGCACCATCATCCATTTACATCATCATACCACTACCTTATTACAAGAAAATTAGGCTCATCCTCTGGGGAAAAGGGCTCTCTTTTCCGCTTTGAGATGGCCTGGACCACATTTAAAGAGTATTAACAAATGGTAGATCAAGTTTGGAAAAATAAAATTTCTGGATCTTTCGGGTTTAAACTAATGCAAAAACAGAAGCTCTTGAAAAACAACACTAAAAAATGGTCTAAAACGCACAATAATAATTTAATTAGACAACTAACTTAAGTTGAGGAACAAATAAAAAACCTACAACACTCTCTCCGTTGGGGTACTCTTTCAAGGGGGACATTCAAAAGCTTAAAAGGCTAGAAAATAAAAGGATCCACATTATTGACTATAGTCATAAATTCTGGAAGCAGAGAGCAAAAATCAGACATGTACAATTAGCAGATAAAAACACAAAATACTATCAATCCTTTGTCAAAATCAGGAATTTTGGATCAACAACAACATCTTTCAAGACAAAGAATGGTCAAATTATCACGGACAAGAAACAAATAAAAGAACACATAACTTCGGAGATGGTAGAGAGATTCATGAGTCCCAATAAATGAAAGATTGCCCCAAGTGATATACGATTTATTAATCAAGAAATCACTCAACAACATAACATCAATCTCATAAGACAACCTAGTAATAAAGAGATCAAAGATGTAGTCTTCAACATGTCTGAAGACAAAACACCAGGCCCGGATGGTTTTCCTCCAGAATTTTACTCAAAATATTGGAACATTGTCGGCAACTCTATTTGCAAAACAGTTAAAGCTTTTTTTCACTCAGGATCTATACTTTCAGAAATTAATCAAACATTCATAGCCTTGATCCCTCAAGTAAAAAGCCCAGAAACAATCCACCATTATAGGCCTATTAGCCTCTACAATACAATTTATAAAATCATTGCAAAAATATTGGCAAAAAGACTCAAAGAACAATCAGGAACAAGGGTGGATAGAAATGGCTGAAAATCGAGCAAAACAAACCGAAAATGGAGAGGTAATTCGTACCCCTTTGGCTTGAGAAACTTACCTTGAAGATAGCTCTGATACCACTTGATGAGTTTTCCCTTGAGGATCCTTAAAGCTCAGTACAAAGTAAGTCTGAACAAGCCTCGAACCAACCGGTGGAAGATGGATGATGGAGATAGATTTCGGTGGGATATTTTTGGTATTTTTGTGATAATGATAAAACTCAGATTTGGGGGAAAACAAACTGAATTTTATAAAGGATAGGTGAACAAAAACAAGTGGATATGACTCACCACAAGTTCTTGAACATAGATCAAGTACAAACGGATATTACGCACCGAAAATACAAGATCGGACCTTCAATATGACTCACGAAGGAGATGAAGTTTTCAAGCTTCAAACTAAGGATATAAACCTGGTTTTTGATGATAAATGGCGTGCCCTCTAAAGGCTATAAGGGCTGCATAATATAGAGAAAGTTTGTGGGCAACTTATGCAAAAAGGTGGCTTGCATTAAATGCAATCTTGGAAGTTCTTCTCTTCACAAATGCACCAGCTGCATGGGGGATGTAATTCATGATGTATTCTCTTCCCAATGTGCAATTAAATGGATGAGAAGTTTGAATTTGGATCTGATTTGCCTCCATAATAATCAGCTAGAACCGAGGCATTTCCGGGGTTCTTGGGCTGCGTGTTGTGATCTTCAATTTGTTGTAGATTTGTGAAAGCTTGAACTTGAACTTGATTGTTCATGGGAATGGTTAAGAGTCCTTGAAGAAGGTCAGCTTGAAGTCGCCTTGCTCGAGTTCGAGTGATGGAACTGAGAGGCAACTCGTTTGATGAGTCATTTGGAGCTTCGTCAAGTTTTGCTTCTTGATTGATCATAGGTGTGATCACATCATCCTCCCTTTCTTGAAAAGGATTCGACCTCGAATCAGATCCGTCGTCTTGTTCATCATCTCCTACAAAAAAAGGAGATAAGTCAGCAACATTAAATACATCATGAACACCATACTCACCGGGAAGCTCAATTTTGTAGGCATTGTTGTTGATTCTTTCAAGCACTTGAAATGGGCCATCTCCTCTTGGCTTCAGCTTGGAATTTCTCAATGTAGGAAATCGATCCTTTCTAAGATGAATCCATACAAGATCACCCGGTTCAAAGATGACTTCCTTTCTTCCTTTGTTAGCTTGTTGCACATATTGGGCAATTCTCTTTTCAAGTTGCAAACGAGTGGACTCGTGTAAAGTTTTGATATGCTCAGCTTGGTTTGCAACTTTAACACTTTCTTGCTCTTTTATGGAATGGGAAACCAAGTCAAGAGGAGTGATGGGATTCTTGCCATACACAACTTTAAATGGTGCCTTCTTGGTGGTTGAGTGGACTGACCTATTGTAGGCAAATTTAACAAAAGCAAGACATTCTTCCCACCTACGAAGGTTAGTTTTCAACAAAGATCAAAGCAAAGCACCAAGAGTTCTATTCACAACTTCAGTTTGTCCATCCGTTTGAGGATGACAAGATGTAGAGAAAAGTAACTTAGTTCCTAGTTTAGACCAAAGTGTTTTCCAAAAATAACTAAGATACTTAGCATCACGATCAGAGACAATGGTCTTAGGAATTCCATGCAATCTAACAAATTCTTTAAAGAACAAATCAGCCACATGAGAAGCATTGTCGGTTTTATTACATGCAATGAAATGAGCAATTTTGGAAAACCGATCAACCACAACAAAAATAGAATCTCTCCCCCTTTTGGAACGAGGAAGTCCCAACACAAAATCCATGGAAATGTCTTCCCAAGGAGTGTGAGGAATAGGGAGGGGGTATACAATCCATGGGGATTCATTTTCGACTTAGCACTTAAACAAGTAGTACATGTAGCACAAAACTTCTCTACATCCCTATGCATGCGAGGCCAAAAGAAGTGCTCCTTCAAAGTATTCAAGGTTTTGGTAACACCAAAATGTCCCATTAAACCGCCTCCATGAGCCTCATGAACAAGCAACCTACGAATAGAACTATTAGGGATGCAAAGCTTTTCACACTTAAAGAGATAACCATCATGCATGTAAAACTGATCACCACTACCCTTATCCATGCAAATGTGATAGATTTCACCAAAATCAGCATCATTAGCATATAATTCACGCATGAAAGTGAAGCCCAACATTTTAGCATCTAGGGTAGAGATAAGAGAATACCTTCTTGAGAGTGCATCAGCCACTACATTGTCTTTTCCCTTCTTGTACTTGATGACATATGGGAAAGCTTCTATGAATTCCACCCACATAGCATGCCTCTTGTTTAGTTTGCTTTGGCTTCGTAAGAACTTGAGTGCCTCATGATCAGAATGAATGACAAACTCCTTAGACAAGAGGTAGTGTTGCCATGTTTTGAGCACACGAACAAGAGTTGTCATAGGTAGGGTAGTTCAACTCAGCACCACTCAATTTTCCACTAAAGAAGGCAATGGGGCACCCTTCTTGCATCAAAACTCCTCCAAGGCCAATTCTGGATGCATCACACTCTATCTCAAAAGTCTTCGAGATATTTGGTAAGACCAATAGAGGGGCATGGGTTAGTTTCTCCTTGAGAATTTCAAAAGCTTGTTTTTGTGGTTTATTCCATGTGAATGGAACATTCTTCTTGGTGAGCTCGGTCAAGGGAGAAGCCAATGTGCTGAAATCCCTTACAAATCTACGGTAGAATCCCGCTAACCCTAGAAAACTCCTCACTTGAGTCATGGTCGTGGGAGTAGGCCATTCTTGGATGGCCTTAACCTTTTCTTCATCAACCTTCAATCCTTCCTTGCACACAATAAAGCCAAGGAAAACAAAATGATCCAAGCAAAAATGACATTTCTTGAAGTTAACATATAATTTTTGTTCCCTTAAAACTTCTAAGATCAGCCTAAGATGCTCAACATGCTCATGTAATGTGCGGCTATAAATCAGAATGTCATCAAAATAAACCATCACAAATTTTCCTAGGAAAGCTCTAAGAACATGGTTCATCAAATGCATAAAGGTGCTACGAGCATTAGTTAAACCAAAAGGCATTACTAACCACTCATACAAACCATATTTTGTCTTGAAGGCTGTTTTCCATTCATCTCCTTCCTTCATTCGGATTTGGTGGTAGCCACTCTTCAAATCAATCTTAGAAAACATGTTGGATCCATGAAGTTCATCAAGCATATCATCTAGGCGTGGAATGGGGTGCCTATACTTGATGGTGATGTTGTTGATGGTTCTAAAATCAACACACATACACCATGAGCCATCTTTCTTAGGCACAAGGATGACGGGGACTGCACATGGACTTAGGCTCTCACGCACATAGCCTTTATCCATAAGTTCTTGCACTTGTTTTTGAAGCTCCTTTGTCTCAGCTGGATTAGTGCGATATGCAGCCCGGTTGGGTAATGTTGCTCCTAGAATGAAGTCAATTTGATGCTTTATTCCCCTTAATGGTAGAAGACCATTGGGAATTTCTTCTTGAAACAAATCTTCAAATTCCTGCAATAAAGTAGAAACAAGTGGAGGTAGATCATTCAAATCTTGAGAAACAAACAAATTATCTTTAAAAAGAAAAAGAAAACATGTTTTACTCCCCTGAATTGCATACTCCACTTCTTTTGCCTTAGCTAGGAGAATCTGATTAGAACTAGCCATGTTTGAACCAATGGCTAGCTTTTTCTTTTGCTTTCTTCTCTCCAAGTTAGCTACATGGTCAGCCACAATCTCATGAGGTGCCATAGGATGAAGTGTAATTTTCTTACCTTCCTTTTGGAAAGTGTGCTCATTGGTGTCTCCATTGTGGATCACACCTCGATCATATTGCCATGGTCTCCCTAAAAGAAGTTGACATGCTGTCATGGTAGAACATCACAAAGTATCTCATCTTTATATCCTCCAATTGCAAATGCAATCATGGCTTGGTTGTCAACTCTTAGAGGTGCCTTAGAATTCATCCAATTCAAGGTGTATGGTTGCGGATGTGGGCTGCATTTGAGGTTGAACCTATCTACAACCTCTTGATCAATAAGATTGCAACAAGATCCTCCATCAACTATCACACTACATACCTTGTCTTTGATGAGGCATCGAGTATGGAAGAGAGTCTCTTTTTGAGTGGGCAAAGAAGGAGCATCATTGGAGATCAATGCTCTCTTCACCACAAAACATTCTCCAACAGCCGCATTAGCATGAATTTCCTATTCCTTATCTTCTAAGGTTGGCTCTTCTTGGCTCTACTCCTCGGATTCGTACTCTCCTTGATTATTGATTAGCACTTGCCTTCGAGTAGGGCACTCTCTAGAAAAATGACCCCTACCCAAGCACTTGAAGCACTTGAGGTCCTGAGTACGGGATTCAGATTTACTCCTTGGATTCGGAACATTAGGCTTGTTGCTTCTTGAGGTTTGGCTTGGTGGTTGAGTTTCTTGCCGTGTGGAGGGCCTAGGGGGCTCACTTCTTGGCTCATTTAGACGTGGATTTGATGTACTTCCTGGGCTAGGGTTTGAGCTCTAAGGTTTAGAGCCATGTGTTCCCTTTTTCCGTTGAAGGTTTTGGTACACTTGGTTAGTGTAATGTAGCACCTCCTCAACTTGAGTTCCCGCGCCAAAACGCCGCATTTCAACACGTGAAGCAATATCTAAATTCAGCCCACCACTAAATTTTGAGATTACATACCTCTCGGGAAATCGGATTCCCGATCTAAAAACAAGCTGCTTTAGTTCCTTGTAGAACTCATCGGGAGTGCGGGAGCCTTGCTTGATGCGTTCCAATTTGACTTGGACACGATCCACATAATCTTCGGGCACAAATCTTTCTCTTAGGGCTGTTTTGAGATCCTCCCAAGTGGTGATAGGAGGGTATCCCATATATGTTCTCTCTTGCTTTTCTTCTTGCCACCATGAGTATGCAAAATCTGAAAAATGAATGGTAGCAACAGCCACCCTTTGAGCATCATGGTAACCATAGTAATAAAAAATGGACTCAACTTTGGACTCCCATTCCATGTATGCCTCAACATCGAAAGTCCCGACAAATTGAGGAATGGTAAGCTTGACACCATGGTGTTGATCTCACCCCATATCTTGGCGATGCTCATGCTCCACATTTTGGTATCTCATATGAAACATGCCATCAAATCTAGCACGTTGAGCGTGTTATGGATTGCGTCTGGGCTCCTAAGTGGTTGTGGTTGCTGCGGATGTGGTGGATCTTGAGCATAATGAGCTCGTGGATGCTACCTGCTGTTCGCACAAGGGGGAGTTGCGGGGTGTTGTATGTAAAATAGGAGAATAAAATAAAGCACAACTAGACTATCTCCCTGTCCCAAACAAATAATACAAGAATCCCCTCCCTTGTAGTAGTAGGGTAATTCAGGATCGAATCCACGAGGAGGTAGGTCAGCGCTTCCTTTGTTGTACTCACGATCAAGGCTTTCGACCTCAGCAGACACTCGATATCGAGTATACTGGTCGATATCGACCTCAGTTCTGGTCGATTTCCTAGCGCAGTTCCTGCAGAAGACAAAACAGCAAGTCGACGTCGAGCAGAGACCTCGATATCGATGTTAGTCCTCGATATCGACCCTTAAGGTCGATTTCGATGCTTGTCACAGAAACTGTTTTTGTAACCAATTTGTCGGAAAAGGATCCGAAGAAAATAGAATGGAGAGGGAAGATGAACAGAAACAAAACTAAGACTTTTATGAAGAATTTAATTAATTAAAAGGCTTCCAAAGTCGGGGTTTTATGCCACAACAATAACAATGCAAGTTTCATGCTAAAGATATGAACTTTAATGTCTTTCCGTCAAATAACTTTCGTTATCAACACTTAGGTGATTAGAGGCTTTCGCATAATTCCTAAGAGTTACTATCCAATTCATGAGTAATTCAAGTTCGCAATATGAGTGGCTTTCGCTTCAATAATGCAAATAATAAATCTCCCTAACTTTCGCAAAGGATCATGCATGGGGTAGAAGACGGAATCGCATAAAAGTCAAACCTTTGATGCACTTACCTCATATTGCTATCGTCGGGCTCACCCCGACCCTAGAAGTGGGTTGACTACTCGCTCCTCATCATGCACATCATCATCATTGTTATTGAAAGAAAGCTACTTTGAATTAAAACTCCGAAAGAAAGTACAACCGAACAAGCCACTCCGCTCTCGCTTTTACAACTCCACTCGGCCTCCTCTCTCTCTCTCTATTCTCTATTGCAACTGAATTGTGTCTAAAACGGAATTCGGAATACCTAAACTCAGCCCTATTGGCTTCTATTTGTAGCTGTCGATAAGGACTCGAAACCTTATCTTCATTCTCTATGATAAATAAATAAATAAAAAAAACTAAAACTTCATGGTAAAATCAGCCTCCTCATGATAGATCTGGTGTTGATGATAGGAAATCTCGACCTTTGGATAGATATTGCAAGCATTGGATATAATTCTATCGAAATCGGAGTCGAATTCCTCTGCTGGCATGGTCGATATCGACCCTTGGACCTCGATATCGACCCCTGCAAAATCTTATCTCGAGCTTCTCCTTCTCCTACTCGACTTCTATCAACTTGGTCGATCTGGCAGCATCGATATCGACCCCCAAACGTCGATATCGACCTCTTCTGTGTCGAAATGCTCTGTTTCCTTTTCTGCTCGATTCCTATGTCTCTGATGTACTCGATGTCGAGGTCTTCAGTCGATTTCGACCTCTTCAGAAGACTTCGAGTTCTTTTTCCGCTCTTCTGAATTCATCCATTTTCATCCTGTTTTCTGCGAAATCACATGGAAACTCGTGCAAACCCATATATTTGGTATTTAAGCATAAACTACATCATTCCCATGTTTTTCCATTAATGTGCATGCAAAAGACAATAAAATGAATTCATATGTGCATAGAAAATATGGTAATTTGCGCGCACATCAAACACCCCATACTTAAGCTTGCTTGTCCCCAAGCAATACTCTTAATGGTCATTCAGGGGAAGAAAGTAAACTCTCAACATCATAGATTCATTTTTCATATGTCCCTACAATCAATTGCCATCCTCGAGAAGGTACTTATGTCAACCAAGTCCATGCCTGTGCATAAAAGCAATTTCATACTTATAAAGGAGGTACTATGCAAAAAACAATTCTAGCGACATTGCATTAATAATCAAGAGGACTTTCTTCAAGCTTGTGAGAAGTGGATTGGTAAAAGGCTAAAGGTGGGCTAATATTTGGCCTTGTGGTGTTAAATCCGGGGAAGTACACTTTCTTTCCAAAATATTCCACATTCCTCTTCATAATGTCTCACCTTTCACTTATCGTTCAATGCTTTTTTTCAATATAATGCTTTTACCTCTCTAACCTTAGCATTGCCTTCTCGCGAGTCGCAAACATGGGTGTCATGAATGGCCCCGGATACTTAGTACTTCGGACTCCTCACCTTTGTGTCCCATCTCGCCGAACTATTATCTCAACGAGCAGGGTCGACCCACCTTTATCTCCTGAGGTGATCGGATTTTTTCTCGCTCATTTAATTTTCCATATTGTATCATTCCTGCCAACAACTTTATAAATGTACAACTCCATATAACTTCCAAAGATGTCATCCATTCAAAAAAAACTTTGTCCCCGGATAGGGTATAAGGTAAAAAATGGACAATATGTATATGTGGAGCAATAATGATCATGATAAGTCTCATATATGGCTTTGTGAATATGCGTAGGTAAGGCTAGGATATGAACTTTGCTTGTATGGAATTTTTATAAAAAATCCTCCATCATCTTATCATGCACATGTCAAAAGCAACTTCAAATTTTCATCTCCTTTATGATTTTCTCAAAAAATTTGCACTTCATTGGGACTTCCCTTAACTAGGCAATCTCATGTTATATCTCTAATGAATCTAATTTTGCATCATAGAGCTCTTTTTTATACTTCCATGACTCTCTCTTTTCCAAAATTTTTGATGGGGGTCATTTTTTTTTGTCATTTTTTTTATGCATTAAAATAAATATGCAACTCTAAACTAAGTATGAATATGCAAATAAGCCTTTCCCCCACCCCATACTTAAAATTTACAGTGTCCTCACTGTATTAGAACTAGGGTTAAGAAGAAGACTTACTAAACCGTCACAAATTTCAGGAGTCGAAGAAGACAACAGGGAAGGTCGATATCGACCCTTTACGTCGATATCGATGTCTCTCTTGATTTCTGCTCGGGCTTCAGGGTGATTCGGCCTCGATCACAAACCCTATCCATGTCGACCTTGAGGTCGATTTCGATGTCCGACCTCGATTTCGATGCCTTTCTGTGTGCTTTTCTCTCTCCTGCAATTTGAAAACTAAACACAAAATATGCAAAACAATAAAGTGTCTAAAACCAAAACAAAAGTTGTCTTAAAACCAAAACTAAGTCTTTGTTACAAGCTCTAGATTTTTAAGTCGCTAGGCCGACTTCTTCCTTTGCGCTTCTCAAGGTGGCATCTGCAGAGCCCATGTGGCTTGGGCCTCAAATATCACTCCTTTCTTGTCCCGCAGCTGCATTCCCCCGGGATTGATTTGATTCACCGTGAATGGACCTAAGCTCTTATCCTTGAATCTTGTAGGGAACCAATGGTCTTTAGATTTGGCAACATAGACCTTGTCTCCTATCTCATATTGGCTTGAACTATCATCGGATACCCTACATAAACGCACATGCCAAGGCACACCTCTTCCAAATAATGATAAGTCCTTAATTGTAATTGAACAAGAGGAATCCGTACCTTGACTTACCTTCTTCTCAGTCTGTGGTTCAGGTCGATGTCGATGTTCAGAGGTCGATATCGATCCCTGTTGTACACCTGTAGAATCAGTCGATTTGGGGAGTTTTGACTCGATATGATCAGGTCGATTTCGACCCTCAGAGGTCAATATCGAGGTCTCCTCGCCTCTCTTCTCAGCGCTGATGGTGATCGATTTCGATAGGGTGTGGTCGATATTGACCCTTGAACCCGATTTCGATGCTTCCTCTTTTCCTCCGTCGACCCCATACTTATGACCTGTCACAGAATCTTGAACATTAGTGGTCGATATCGACTTACCTGGGTCGATTTCGATGTTTTGTTGAGCTCCTTCGTTCAAGATTGCTTCAACTTCCTCTACTTGGTCTTCATTGATGGCTTTTATCTCCATTGGCCCTTGACTTTGCACCGTCTTGTTGAAGGAATACTCTATTACTTCATCACTAATTGTGAGTGAGAGCAATCCTTTCTTCACGCTAATGTTGGCATCGACGGTTGCTAGGAATGGCCTACCTAAAATAATTGGACAAGCAGGGTCCTCTGCTATGTCAACAACTAGGAAATCAGCAGGGACAAAGAATTTGTCTACTTGTACTGGCACATCTGTCACTATCCCAGTTGGAATCACTACGGTATTGTTAGCCATGTATAATCTTGCATCCACGGGCTCCAGAGGACCTATCTTTACCTTGCGCCAAATGGTTAGTGGCATCATGCTAACGCTAGCGCCCAAGTCAACTAAAGCATTAAATTTGAATTGACCTAGACCTATAGCGATAGAAAACTTACCTGGGTCCGCCCGCTTTTGTGGTAGCTCCAATCTGTTGCATTCCTCTGCGATCTCGGAGAGCGATCGCTTCTTACCCAAGATATCCTTAAGGAACCTTACATAAGATGGCATCTCGTGAAGTGCCTCTGTGAATGGTATAGAGACATTAAGCCCTTGGAGCATCTTCACGAACCGTTGGAACTTCTTTTCCGCTGGGTCCTTAGTCACCTTTCTAGTTGGGAATGGCAACACCTTCTTCCTTCATGCGGCTGTAGTGAGGTCGATATCGGCAGCAGTAGGGTCGATATCGACTGGAAGAGTCGATTTCTGTGGTGACGCAGAATTAGGGTCGACATCGACAGGAGGGTCGACATCGATGTCACCGTGGTCGATATCGACAGGGGGGGTCGATATCGACGTCTGTTCTGGCTCCTTCTCCTCCACTTTTCGCTCGGGCGTTTGTAATTGACGCCCACTCCTTAGGTTTACTGCCGCAATATGACCTGTGGTTTTGCCCTTTTGGTTGGGCACAGTGGATCCAGGGAGTGATCCGGACGCTTTGGGCATTGCTTCCGCCAATTGACTCATTTGAGTCTCCATGTTGCGCTTCCAAACGTCGATCTCCCCAAGTCTAGAATTTATGCCCTGCAGCTGAGTATGGACGGAGTTATTGGCTTGTTTGAACTCAGCGTGGTTCCTCCGCATCTCATCAAGGATGATTTGCAGGTCATCTTTCTTAGTCTCCCGCTCAGGGTGCCCTGGTGCCCTATAGGTTGCGGGATCCCTTTGATAGAACCTTTGATCGCCCCAATTTTGTTGATTGCCCCCTCCATAGGGGCCTCTCGTCCATTTGACCTCTTCATGTTGTTCCGCCATGGATACTTGCTCAGTATGTGGATAGGCACTGGTGTTATGCCTTATTGAACCACACTCCTGACAAGGTTGATTGTTGCTCAGGAACCTTACTTGCTTTTGAAGGCGGCGTGTTTGATCGTTATGGAATTATTGCCGTACTTCAGGATATATCTCCCTTGGAGGCTCATATAGTAGCATAGATGGGGCAGGCCTTGCATCATAGGCCGCAGCAGCCCCATAGGTGTTGTCAAAGTTCACAAGCCTCTCAATGGTCTCCCATGCCTCCGTTGGTGTAAGCTCAATGTACCGATAGGAGGTATATGAATTGATCCTCTCCTTATTCGGCGCATCAAGGGCGTTATAAAAGATCTCTTGGATGACATATGGAAGTTGCCCATGCGTCGGGCATGATCTCAGCAAGTCTTTAAAGCGCTCCCACGCATGTGCTAGGGTTTCACCTGGCTTTTGTTTGAAAGCCGTGATCCTTTGTCGTAGCATCGCCGTTTTAGAAGGTGGGAAGAACTTATTCAAGAATGCATCTTTCACCTCCGCCCATATCCTTAGCGATCGTGGAGCCAAACTTTCAAGCCATTGTAATGCCTTTCCTGCCAAAGACCATCGAAAAGATTTTAGTCGCACATACTCTAAGTTTACTCCATCAGCAACTGTTTCACATAAGTCCATAAAAGTAGAGATGTGTTGCAGGGGGCATTCATTATGTCTTCCTTCAAAAGTATTTCTTTTAATCTCAGATAGGAAGTTAATTTTCAATTCATAATTGGAGTGAGGAATTATAATGGCAGATTCAGGAACATGAAGGGGCGGATGCATGTATTGCATCGCCGTCTGTGGATACTGATTTAGCCGCTCTTGGTCTTGTCTGCGCGCATCCTCCTCCCTATCAGCACGGGCTCGCTCAGCAGTAGCAGCGGCCCTTTCAGCAGCGATTGTAGCATTGTGGTCCTCGATCTCCTTTCTCAACCGCTCTATGATCTCAGCCTGCGTCTCGTGGTCAGCCATGATGCGAATTGCTTTGTTGCGAAGATGGTAGAAATGTTCAGGCTCGTCAATTGGTTCCAGGATAGGTCCGCGATCAGAACGTCGCATAAACCTGCAAAATAAGCTTAGAAAAAGATCGTGATTAACTTAGGTGGCGATTGATTGCCTCCCCAGCAACGGCGCCAATTTGTTCGCACAAGGGGGAGTTGCGGGGTGTTGTATGTAAAATAGGAGAATAAAATAAAGCACAACTAGACTATCTCCCTGTCCCAAACAAATAATACAAGAATCCCCTCCCTTGTAGTAGTAGGGTAATTCAGGATCGAATCCACGAGGAGGTAGGTCAGCGCTTCCTTTGTTGTACTCACGATCAAGGCTTTCGACCTCAGCAGACACTCGATATCGAGTATACTGGTCGATATCGACCTCAGTTCTGGTCGATTTCCTAGCGCAGTTCCTGCAGAAGACAAAACAGCAAGTCGATGTCGAGCAGAGACCTCGATATCGATGTTAGTCCTCGATATCGACCCTTAAGGTCGATTTCGATGCTTGTCACAGAAACTGTTTTTGTAACCAATTTGTCGGAAAAGGATCCGAAGAAAATAGAATGGAGAGGGAAGATGAACAGAAACAAAACTAAGACTTTTATGAAGAATTTAATTAATTAAAAGGCTTCCAAAGTCGGGGTTTTATGCCACAACAATAACAATGCAAGTTTCATGCTAAAGATATGAACTTTAATGTCTTTCCGTCAAATAACTTTCGTTATCAACACTTAGGTGATTAGAGGCTTTCGCATAATTCCTAAGAGTTACTATCCAATTCATGAGTAATTCAAGTTCGCAATATGAGTGGCTTTCGCTTCAATAATGCAAATAATAAATCTCCCTAACTTTCGCAAAGGATCATGCATGGGGTAGAAGACGGAATCGCATAAAAGTCAAACCTTTGATGCACTTACCTCATATTGCTATTGTCGGGCTCACCCCGACCCTAGAAGTGGGTTGACTACTCGCTCCTCATCATGCACATCATCATCATTGTTATTGAAAGAAAGCTACTTTGAATTAAAACTCCAAAAGAAAGTACAACCGAACAAGCCACTCCGCTCTCGCTTTTACAACTCCACTCGGCCTCCTCTCTCTCTCTCTATTCTCTATTGCAACTGAATTGTGTCTAAAACGGAATTCGGAATACCTAAACTCAGCCATATTGGCTTCTATTTGTAGCTGTCGATAAGGACTCGAAACCTTATCTTCATTCTCTATGATAAATAAATAAATAAAAAAAACTAAAACTTCATGGTAAAATCAGCCTCCTCATGATAGATCTGGTGTTGATGATAGGAAATCTCGACCTTTGGATAGATATTGCAAGCATTGGATATAATTCTATCGTAATCGGAGTCGAATTCCTCTGCTGGCATGGTCGATATCGACCCTTGGACCTCGATATCGACCCTGCAAAATCTTATCTCGAGCTTCTCCTTCTCCTACTCGACTTCTATCAACTTGGTCGATCTGGCAGCATCGATATCGACCCCCCAGACGTCGATATCGACCTCTTCTGTGTCGAAATGCTCTGTTTCCTTTTCTGCTCGATTCCTATGTCTCTGATGTACTCGATGTCGAGGTCTTCAGTCGATTTCGACCTCTTCAGAAGACTTCGAGTTCTTTTTCCGCTCTTCTGAATTCATCCATTTTCATCCTGTTTTCTGCGAAATCACATGGAAACTCGTGCAAACCCATATATTTGGTATTTAAGCATAAACTACATCATTCCCATGTTTTCCCATTAATGTGCATGCAAAAGACAATAAAATGAATTCATATGTGCATAGAAAATATGGTAATTTGCGCGCACATCACCTGCGTTCATTAACACTTACATTATCATCAAAATTAGTTTGGTAATTAAGTGGTCATCGAGACATTTGGGGCCATGTCTCATTGTGAGGGCCTCTTGTTTGACCACGCCCTTGTGGAGTCCCATTGGGCTCGCTCTCCTGACCGGAGTCATGTGGCTCATCATTTCTACCATTGGTTCTAGTACCACTAAGTCTTTGCTCAATCCTTTCATCTAGGGCTCTCAATAGGTCAGCCCTAGTCCTCTCATACTCTTCTCGTCTCGCAACCACATCTTCTTCCCTAGATTGTCGAAGAACGGCTTGTAAATCAGCTAGGGTGATAGCTCTTCCTTCATTCCCTGCATTAGACATGTTTTCCTACACACAAAATACACAAACAAAAGGAAAAACAAAGAAGAACCGAGAAAATCACAAAAACATGCAAACACGTAAGGGTTAGAAATCAAAAGATCTCTCTCTCACCTCCCTCATATTCTTTTCACTCATGAATTTTTCTTTTGGGGGTGAAACTCTCCCTCACTTTGAATGTGATCTCACTTCACTCAAAATTCAGATTGTAAGCACACAATTATGCAAACGACACTTCTTGAAGCAAGTGATCTGAGGGTGCTTCTTCCTTGCTAGAACAAGGTCTATCTCCGCTGAGGCAATGTAACTTAGTGATGTTGTCCTGGAAACTCACACAAAAGTATCAAAAGCACAAGCCAAGGCAAGCCCAAAGGTGAGTATTTACCAAATTCCAAAATCAATTAAGTAATGCTCGAATGGAAAAGGGTAAATAAGATTTAGGTAAGGCAAAGAACAAGGCTTGGAGCAGCTAATGATATGATGAGAATGTCTTGTTTTTTTAGCACAAACAACAACAACACAACTTTCACTTCAAATGCTTACAAATTGCACATAGAACAACTTTTGGAGCTTTTCTAACTTCTTCTCTTTTTCTTTCTTTCTTTTTCTGTTTTTTTTCCAGAAACTTTAAGCACACAAAAAATACTACAAATCTAAATTTACTTCAACTTCAAGTACATATCAAGCATATTCCATCAATAGCTCATCACCATATAACATGTTAAGCATTAGGAGAATAATGGTGCAACCGGTGCAACACATTTAAGGGTGAAGTTCAGATTTTGGATATGAAGGATGAAGGTTCATGTAAACTCAAAGAACACTAGATAGAAGCATCGAAAATGCATGAACAATAGATAGATCTGATTTTTTTTTTTGCAGATCTTAACCAGACATATTAAGGTAGGAAGGACGAAAAAAAATGATCGGAAAGGCTGGAGAACAATCAGGAACAAGGGTGGATAGAAATGGCTGAAATTATCGAGCAAAACAAACCGAAAATGGAGAGGTAATTTATACCCCTTTGGCTTGAGAAACTTACCTTGAAGATAGATCTGATACCACTTGATGAGTTTCCCCTTGAGGATCCTTAAAGCTCAGTACAAAGTAAGTCAGAACAAGCCTCAAACCAACCGGTGGAAGATGGATGATGGAGATAGATTTCGGTGGAATATTTTTGGTATTTTTGTGATAATGATAAAACTCAGATTTGGGGGAAAACAAACTGAATTTTATAAAGGATAAGTGAACAAAAACAAGTGGATATGACTCACCACAAGTTCTTGAACATAGATCAAGTACAAACGGATGTTACGCACCGAAAATACAAGATCGGACCTTCGATATGACTCACGAAGGAGATGAAGTTTTCAAGCTTAAAACTAAGGATATAAACCTGGTTTTTGATGATAAATGGCGTGCCCTCTAAGGCTACAAGGGCTGCATAATATAGAGAAAGTTTGTGGACAACTTGTGCAAAAAGGTGGCTTGCATTAAATGCAATCTTGGAAGTTGTTCTCTTCACAAATGCACCAGCTGCATGGGGGATGTATTCCATGATGTCTTCTCTTCCCAATGTGCAATTAAATGCATGAGAAGTTTGAATTTGGATCTGATTTGCCTCCATAATAATCAGCTAGAACCGAGGCATTTCCGGGCTTCTTGGGCTGCGTGTTGTGATCTTCAATTTGTTGTAGACTTGTGAAAGCTTGAACTTGAACTTGATTGTTCATGGGAATGGTTAAGAGTCCTTGAAGAAGGTCAGCTTGAAGTCACCTTGCCCGAGCTTGAGTGATGGAACCGAGAGGCAACTCGTTTGATGAGTCATTTGGAGCTTCGTCAAGTTTTGTTTCTTGATTGATCATAGGTGTGATCACATCATATACTACCAAAGATTATTAATCCATTTCAAGGAGCATTTGTAGAAGGACGATCAATACAAGACAATACCTTAATAGCGCATGAAATTTGCCACACCTTCCATAGACAGAAAGGCAAAAAGGGATGGATGACTTTAAAGCTAGATATGGAGAAAGCATATGATAAGAATAACTGGAACTATATTCAGGCAGTTCTAACAAAATTTGGTTTCCACCCACAATGGGTCACTTGTGTCATGAAATGTATCACAACTACAACGTTCTCGGTCCTTGATAGCAATTCACCCGGTAGTAAATTTAAACTGGAGAGAGGAATCCGTCAGGGGGATCCTCTAGCTCCTTACATTTTCGTCATAGTTATGGAAGGATTAGCAAGAGAACTCATCACTGAAGCCCAACTTGATGATGGATTAGTATGTATGAAACTAAAACAACGAGGTACCTCGATTCCTATGTTAACATTTGCTGATGACACACTAATCTTTACGAAAGCCTTGCATATAAGTCTTGATACGATAAAAAATATTCTCAACAACTTCTCTAACCTTTCGGGATTAACAATCAATTATCAAAAAAGTTCTATTCAATTATAAAAAAATGTGAATCAAAACCTAGCCAAATCATTAGCGTAACAAAAGAATATTCCCATAGCCCATGAATTTGAAAAATATTTAGGCATCCCAATAGTCAATGGCAGGTTCAAAAACTATGTGTTTGAAGAAGTGCTACAAAGTCTTAAAAAACAACTATCCAAGTGGAAATCCTGCACTTTATCTCAAGTCGGTAGAACAACCCTCATTCAAGCAAATTTAAGCTCCAAAACTAATTACTTGATGCAAACTTTCTTTTGCCAAAAGGAATCTTGCAACAAATAGACCAAATTAATAAAGATTTCTTCTGGAATAAAATGAAATCAGAAAGATATGGCCCCCTCGTTAGCTGGGGAAAAATTTGCTTGCCAAAAGCTCAGGGCGGGCTCGGAATAAAATCCGCAGAAGAACGTAATATCAGCCTACAACAAAAACTTCTCTGGAAAATTCACACTCAACCTGAAAATATTTGGGTTAAAGTTGTAACTGAAAAATATAAATTAAACACCAATAGATTGGACTTAAACATTCACAACACATCCTGGCAATTTGGCAGACTAATTCAGCTGAATGAATAATTCCAACAGGGCTTACACTGGATTATTGGTAATGGAGAAAAGATTAATGCCTGGTTTGATAACTGGGTAGAAAAGTTTTCTCTAAAACCATTTCAAAATAATCTAGACCCTGATATGAAAGTCACTCGACTTTTACACCCCAACAAAAAATGGAGTGAACAACTCTTGGACCAAATGTTTCCTTCACACTTAGTTCAACAGATCTTAAAGACTGACGTCCCGATTTGGGATACTGAGGACAAACTAGTCTGGAAATACAACAAGGATGAGAGATTTACAACAAACTCGACTCAGTATCCTCACCTTGTGAATACAAGTATTATTAATACTTGTGATTGGATATGGAAACTTGACATCCCCCCCCCCCAAGAATCCATAACTTTATTTGGAAAATTGTCACTGACGCGTTACCAACTAAGGTAAGGCTGAATAAATACTTTAATAGGGTCCCATCGCAGTGTTGCTTATGCAACCAAGAGGATGAAGATGCCTCTCATCTATTCCTAAACTGCCAATTTACTTAGTCTGTTATTAATGCTTATGAACTCAAAACAAAGAAATCTCTCCTTGAAAGTAGTAATGCTAATACATTTTTATTAGATGTAAAACATATAAAGAATAATAATCCCAACTTTAACGACCTATGCTTCATTTGACAAAGTATTTGGGAAGCTAGGAACTCGTTATTCTTCAAAAATAACAATAAAAACAATTTTGATAAAAATACTAGTTCGAGCCACATAATACAGAAAACTCTAACCAACATAAGAGACTAGAAAGAAGATAAAAATATGGAATTACCCTTGCAAAAGAAAAGGGGAGGTCAACATATTAAATGGAACCCCCCCAGGGAGGTATATAAAATAAACGTCAATGGATCAGTCAAAAGTAATGGAGAGTCTAAAATTGAAGGTATAGTTAGGGATTGGACCGGAAAAGTAATTGAAATTTTCCAACAACAAGTTCCGAAGGGATCAGTACTCTTAACTAAATCCCTTGCATTTTGTATGGGTTAGAGTTAGCCTGCACTAGAGGATGGAAGCGAGTGATAGTTGAAGGAGATAGTCTTATGGTGGTTAACGCAATCAAAGATAATGCTAAAGTTCCTTGGGAGATCCTTAGAGTTATTGAGAAGATTGGAAGACTTCGAGCAACATTCACATCACCAATATTCAGCCACTGCTTCAGAGAAGCAACTTCAGCAGCTAATTTTATTACTAAATGTGATTCTCTATGTAATTCTCATGTAAAGACTCGGGATTTTAAAATATTATCTTATATAATTAAGAATTAATTTCGATTTAATATCGATTTAATTGGGATTTGGATTATAAGGTTTCGGAAAATTTTAAAAATTTTCGTCCTCGAGTTGTTGGATTTATTCAAAATCTTTCGAAGTGAGTTCCGACATTATTTAATTGAAAGTTTTAAATAAATTTTGTTCCGCTTCATATGTCGAGAGTTGTGAAATAATATTCGGATTTGGAAATTATATTAATTTTAAGTCGGGATAAGATCAAGTGAGCGGGATTTTGGATTTCTTCGGGATTTTGAAATTTGTAAGGTCAGGACCACTTTTACTTTCTTCCCTCTCAATTTTGTCTTTTTCCTCCCTTTATATGCTGATCAGTAGCAGCAGGCCACCAACCCATTCTTTTCCAGATTCAGCCAAACACACCCCCCCATCCCCTCATTTCATCTTCACTCCCTAGCTCTCTCTTAGCTCACTGTTGCCGAAAGCAATAACCCAACACAACCACTTCACCTGTTCTTTCGCATCCCACAACCACCACCCACCATCTTCCTCTTCTGCTCTCAGCCACCACCACCAGCCCCAAGCCCAGACGACATCCCTGAGCGTAGCTCTGAGCACCACCGAGCCCTTCCTTGCTCCCCTGTTTCACTTCAAGGAGCAACCCAAGCTCCCTCTTCTTCTCCTCTCTTCCCCTCATGTTCGTCCGAGACATCACAACCACCATCACTCACCTTTGTTCCAGGCACCATTAGCCACCATAGCTCCAGGTTCTCGGGCGCACCTCCCTGAGCGCAGCCCCGAGCGAGCACCCGAGCGCCTCCCTAGACGCCGATGATCCAAGGGAGTAGCCCAGGTAAGCTGGAGATGCCAAGAAGCACCATCACCTTCCCTCGACGTCTACAAGTCCCCGAGCGCCGCCCAGGAACCACCTGAGCCTCCGACGAGCCCCGTTCCTCCTCTATTTCCCCTGTTTCATTCCAAAAATTTGGTAAAGCTTCGATTCCTTTCCTTTTGCTTCGAAACACTGTAAAGCCGCACCTTTACTCCCTTTTCATTCGTCCTAGGCCAAGAAGGAATCGATTCCGCCTTCGACGAATCCGATCGAACTCCGACGATCTCGAATGACCTCCGACGACCTCGAAGAACCCCTCGGTGAGGAACCTCTCTTTCTCCTCCTTTCTTTGTTGATTCCATGTCTGTGGGTTGGGGAGATGTTCGGAGCTCTGAGCCACCGCCGACGAGCTGCTCCATCTCCTTCTCTTTCCCCTCCATTTTCGAGCAGAGCGCTCTTCTGGGAGGAGATGAACAGTAAACGGGTTGGGGTCTTCTGTTTTGTATTGCTGAGCCGGTTTATGGATTTTATTTAACAAAACTGGTTCAGTTTTATAAAAAAAAATCAGATTTCAATTTGGGTTTGAGCCAATCCGGGTAAGGGTTTGTGCATAAGCTTTGGGCCGGATCTGTTTTGGGTATTTGTTGGACTTTCTTTTTTCAGATTGGGTTAAATCAGTTAGGGTTGTTTTACTTGTTTCAAATTGTTATTCGATTATTCTTACTATTATTATATGTTATTGTGAGATAATATATATTTTCTGAAAACATTATATATATTATTATTAAGGGTTTTAAAAGTAATATTTTGAGATGTGTTATTATATTATGTTTTATAAGGTGATTTTAGAATTATGACCTTTAAAATGGTTGGGATTTAAAAATATATTGATCGAACTCGAAATTGAAAAAGGAAATTGAAAAATATTTTCAAAAGTCGAGAATTGATTTAATAACCTTAAGGAGGGATTTTTGGAAATATTCTAACATTGTCAGATTTATTGTGATAAAATAATAATATAAGTTGGTTAAAGAGCAATGGTTATGAATGGATTTTTGATGTCTTGAGAAAACATTTTAAATAGAGATTGAGCCTTAAACTTGTATTTTGAAAATGTTCCTCAAAAGGATTTGTGTTTTAAAACCGATATGCCGGGATTATTTTAATAATATAATTTTGGGAAATTGGTTTAAGGATTCAAATGCTTCACGTCGGGATTTGGCTAAGTAAGATTTAAAGGAATTCCTTTTTTATTGCGTTGACTTATTTTGAGACTTAAGGGTTAGGGAAAACTTGGGAATTGACTTACTTGTCTACCTTGTGCATATATAAATTATGATATGTTAATATTGTTATGATATGTTATATGATGTGATGATTTGAGTATGAATATACCTTAAAGTATGAATATGACTTATATATAATAATAATGGTGCACGATTCTAAATGATGGGTATATGGTATAATGATGACTTGAAATGATCAAGTGTTTTGAGATTATGAGATATTATATGTTGAGATGAGACGAACATGAGATGAGCATAATGAGATGAAATGGAATAATCTGAAATGAGAGATGTGAAGCTATGTTATGATATGGATTTATGTGAATTGAAGCATGATTTGACCTGTTAGAATCTTGAATTGAATTATGAAGCATGATGCGATGTTACATGATATTATGTGATGACATGTGTTGAGATGATATAGAAGATGCTATATGATGATATAAATAAGATGAGATATGATGAAATAGGACAGTTAAGATAAAAAGGAAGGATTAAGATGATATGAGTTGATTGATGGAAATGAATAAGGAAGATGATGAGATGAGTTGAGATGATAAGGATGAAATGTTAAGATGCGATATTCTATGGTTATGTGAAGTTATGTACGATAGTTAGGGGCGCCTTGTGTGACTTAGACGTAGACTTATGCATATCTTATATTATATGCTAGGTGATTTGTGACATGGTTGGATTGCTTGCTATTGCTGATTATTGCTTGGATTGTGCGCGCCTCCAGGTAAGTTACCTACGGGAGCTTACTCAGTAACTCGGACCTCCTGCCTGATGTGTCATATAGTATGTAGGTGTTGCATAAGCATTAAAGCATGCCATGTAGTATCATGCTAGGATTGCACTTATGAATGAGCATTCGGTTACTTTGTGTGTTTGAGAACAGAACGACCGTTATCTGTGAGTCTTAGAGTTTTTGCTAGGGTCATGGGGGCATTCGTGTTTTATACCGTTTTGGTCCCCGATCGAGTCAATGAGTATGATCTATATATATATATATGATACGGTACGACATAGACCGAGCGCCCTACCTCGAAGTGGGTACGAGAATATATCTATTACGGCTCGGCATAGGCCGAGCGCCCTACCTCGGAGTGGGTACGGGAATATATCTATTACGGTTTGGCTGAGGCCGAGCGCCCTACCTTGGAGTGAGTACAGGAAATACAGAGATATGGGGATATGCCACTTGGCATTCTTTGGGCGCCATTACAGTTTTCTGCACATTATTTCAACTAGGAGCATGCTAGTGTGATTTAAATTATGTACCACATTAGACCATCCTTTATTCTAGGTATAGGCATATTATATGGCCTCAGCGCGGTCTTTTGGGCCCGCAGGCGTCTCTGGGCCTGACTTCGTGGATAGTGATAGGTACTTGCTCCTTGCTTGCTCCATGCTTCTATGACGGGAATCCTCCTGGGCGACAGCGAAGAACCGGACTGACCCGTGTTCGCTAGGGGGCGGGGAGTGGTAAAGTAGGAGATTCAAATAAAACAAAGCACAACTAGACTATCTCCCTGTCCTAAACAAATAATACAAGAATCCCCTCCCTTGTAGTAGTAGGGTAATTCAGGATCGAATCCACGAGGAGGTATGTCATCGCTTCCTTTGTTGTGCTCACGATCAAGGCTTTCGACCTTAGCAGACACTCGATATCGAGTATACAGGTCGATATCGACCTCAGTTCTGGTCGATTTCCTAGCGCAGTTCATGCAGAAGACAAAACAACAAGTCGACGTCGAGCAGAGACCTCGATATCGATGTTAGACCTCGATATCGACCCTTATGATCGATTTCGATGCTTCTCACAGAAACTGTTTTTGTAACCAATTTGTCGGAAAAGAGTCCGAAGAAAATAGAATGGAGAAGGAAGATGAACAAAAACAAAACTAAGACTTTTATGAAGAATTCAATTAATAAAAAGGCTTCCAAAGTCGGGGTTTCATGCCACAACGATAACAATGCAAGTTTTATGCTAAAGATATGAACTTTAATGTCTTCCCGTCAAATAACTTTCGTTATCAACACTTAGGTGATTAGAGGCTCTCGCATAATTGCTAAGAGTTACTATCCAATTCATTAGCAATTCAAGTTCACAATATGAGTGGCTTTCGCTTCAATAATGCAAAGAATGAATCTCCCTAACTTTCGTAAAGGATCATGCATGGGGTAGAAGACGGAATTGCATAAAAGTCAAACCTTTAATGCACTTACCTCACATTGCTATCGTTGGGCTCACCCCGACCCTAGAAGTGGGTTGACTACTCGCTCCTCATCATGCACATCATCATCATTGTCATTGAAAGAAAGCTACTTTGAATTAAAACTCCGAAAGAAAGTACAACCGAACAAGCCACTCCACTCTCGCTTTACAACTCCACTCGGCCTCCTCTCTCTCTCTCTCTCTCTCTCTCTACTCTCTATTGCCACTGAATTGTGTGTAAAATTGAATCTGAAATTGAATTGAATACCTAAACTCAGCCCTATTGGCCTCTATTTATAGATGTCGATAAGGACTCGAAACCTTATCTTTATTCTCTAGGATAAACTAAAACAAAGTAAAAGCTAAAACTTCATGGTGAAATCAGCCTCCTCATGATAGATCTGGTGTTGATGATAGGAAATCTCGACCTTTGGATAGATATCGCAAGCATTGGATATAATTCTATCAAAATCGGAGTCGAATTCCTCTGCTGGCATGGTCGATATCGACCCTTAGACATCGATATCGACCCCTCCAAAATCTTATCTCGAGCTTCTCCTTCTCCTACTCGAACTGGCACTCGACTTCTATCAATTTGGTCGCTCTGGCAGCATCGATATCGACCCCCAGACGTCGATATCGACCTCTTCTGTGTCGATATGCTCTGTTTCCTTTTCTGCTCGATTCTTATGTCTCTGATGTACTCGATGTCGAGGTCTTCAGTCGATTTCGACCTCTTCAGAAGACTTCGAGTTCTTTTTCCGCTCTTCCGAATTCATCCATTTTCATCCTGTTTTCTGCGAAATCACATGGAAACTCGTGTAAACCCATATATTTGACAATTTAAGCATAAACTACACTAATCCCATGTTTTCCCATAAATGTGCATGCAAAAGACAATAAAATGGATTCATATGTGCATAGAAAATATGGCAATTTGCGCACACATCAACCCGTACCTGAATTGCAAGATCCGAACGAAGGTATCCGACCTTTCGAAACGTAACCCGGGTATTTATATCCGGGCCGTTACATCTCACACCTTCCCTTTGAATAGGGAGCTTTTTGTCATCATCTGTAAGGATGATCAAGGATGATATTTTTGCGTAAAGACGTCCTAATTATTGCCTACTGTACAAAAAAAGGGTGGATGACACTATTTTGGTGACACTTTCACGTGAGAGAAACTAGTCAAAATTTTAAAATTTCATTTGGCGACAATATTTGATGATATATAATGTAGTGGTGACATTTATTGTTATGTTGACATATTTTTGTTAGCTTTAATGGTTCAACGTTTTACAATAGGGGTTGATAACAATGCCTTGGTGATATATAATGTTATGGTGATAATTTTTTAAGGTTACAATATCGTGGTGACAATATATTGTCATCAACCTCGTCACTAACATCTCTCACCAACAATTGTCACGAGGAAAATCATCTATTTGCAGAAAAAATCATTTGTCATCAGGAAATGGTGATACTGACAATTCTCACCAAAAGAAAATCAACCGTAAAAAAAAACTGTCCCCAGGAAAAAAATCAATTGTCACCAAAATAAAATTCCCCAAATGTCACTAGAAAAAAATGTCACCAAAAAAGTCAATTGTCACCGAAACAATTGTCACCAAAAAAATATAATCAACTGTTACCGAAAAAACTGTCATCAAAGGTAGGCATTGACCAAAATGGTCAATGTTGTCTAGTCAATGTCAAAACTAAAAAGGTAAAAAGGGAGAAGGATGGAGGGTTGAGGACAGGGAAGGAATGGTAAAAATGTCAAAAATAGACATTTACTTAATTTATTTAGAAAATGGACATATACTCAATTATGACAATTTTTTTGGACATCTACTAACTTAAACCTTAACTATACGCTCTATGGAAATCGCAAAGTGTTAGTTCGGGGTAAATCGCGATTGCGAAGTGCAAATGTGCGGATTCCCTCAATTCGCAATGCGCATTCGCACTTTTATTTAATATTTGAAATGCACAATCATGAAGTGCGAATTCAGACTTTACTATTCGCCTCCTCTTTGAATTTGGTTTAGACGTCACCATAAAAGTTATAGCTCTCAGAAAGAGCTTTTCAACTCTTATTCATAATAGTCAATTGGACCAATGAGATCTACAAAAAGTGCATTACAAGATCATTTTATTGAGTGGACTACTTTTGCTGACTTATTCTTTGTTTCAACTCTCTTTTTCTTATTGGGCCTCCAATTTTGTCTTGTTTTGGACACTTGTTGGACCTTTCTTCGTTCTTAACCTCCTTATCCCAACTCGAATATACTTGCACTTGAAATCAGCAATAAAAACGTGCAGATTTTGAAATTGATTGTAATTCTCTCTCTTTTCTCTCTCCTCTTTGTTAGTGAAGCCGAAGCTGAACCAAAAATAGTCTTTTTTACAAAAAAACAAAGGTATATCGGATATTCAAGTCTTAGATGATATTTTAATTCGGGTATTCGGATGGATATATTAATTCTATTGGTGAGTTGCCATCAACTCAGCAATAGGAGATGAAATTGATTTTGAAATTAAGACATGCCTTTATCTATTAATTTGAAGTAATTATGATATATGTGGGTTTCAATATTGATATCATTCATATAGATGATAATATTGTCTCATATTTAACTTAGTTATATTACATATCGTGCATCAATTAGAAAGAATTTGCATATTAGGTCATATTTAGCTTAGTTGTAGTGTAAATAGATCTAAGGTGGGAGAATGAGGCTAATGAACAAAGAAAAAGTCAAGAAGAGTCCAAAAGAAAACAAGAGTGGAGGATCAGGAAGAAGAGAAGAGTCGAAATGAAGAATATCAAAAGTTTTCCATCCGACAAGATGTTTTTGTAACGTGCTTTCTAGAGATTTCAGTGATCCGTTAATCATTATGAGTATGAGTAGTGATGTGCGCGCAAATTGCCATATTTTCTATGCACATATGAATCCATTTTATTGTCTTTTGCATGCATATTTGTGGGAAAACATGGGATTAGTGTAGTTTATGCTTAAATGTCAAATATATGGGTTTGCACGAGTTTCCATGTGATTTCGCAAAAAACAGGATGAAAATGGATGAATTCGAAAGAGCGGAAAAAGAACTCGAAGTCTTCTGAAGAGGTCGAAATCGACTGAAGACCTCGACATCGAGTACATAAGAGACATAGGAATCGAGCAGAAAAGAAATAGAGCATATCGACACAGAAGAGGTCGATATCGATGTCTGGGGGTCGATATCGATGCTGTCAGATCGACCAAATTGATAGAAGTCGAGTGCCAGGTCGAGTAGGAGAAGGAGTAGCTCGAGATAACATTTTGGAGGGGTCGATATCGATGTCTAAGGGTCGATATCGACCATGCCAGCAGAGGAACTCGACTCCGATTTTGATAGAATTATATCCAATGCTTGCTATATCTATCCAAGGGTCGAGATTTCCTATCATCAACACCAGATCTATCATGAGGAGGCTGATTTCACCATGAAGTTTTAGCTTTTACTTTGTTTTAGTTTATCTTAGAGAATAAAGATAAGGTTTCGAGTCCTTATCGACATCTATAAATAGAGGCCAATAGGGCTGAGTTTAGGTATTCAATTTCAGATTCAATTTTACACACAATTCAGTGGAAATAGAGAGTAGAGAGAGAGAGGAGGAACATTTGGAAGGTTTGTAAGTTTTAGATTTAGTTTAATGTTAAAGTTAATTTCTTTCATCATGTTTGCTTTCTAATTTCCCTTCTTCTAGGGTTGAGGTGATCCCAACATAGATATTTGTGTTTGATTTATAAATCCATGAATTTATATGTCTTTATCATCATCTACCTATGTGCTTAATCCTTTACGACAGTTGAGGACAATTCCTTATTTGCAATTATGAAGCGAAAGTGAATTAATTATGAATTTGGATAGTAATTAGGTTTTGCTTGCAAAAGTTGGTTAATCCTAATTAAGAAAAGGTAGAAACAAATTAGGTTTTTATGCGAAAGCCTCTATTACCTAAATTGTTGGAATTTGCGAAAGTCGATTCTTTGATATAAAGCATGCATCTTTATGTAATTTATGAGTTACATATATGTTTATTGTTGTGGTGATCCCTAACCTTGGAAGTTTGCATCTTTATTTATTTTATTTGATTATTTTTATCCTGCAAAGCCACTCGACATCAAACCACCATTCCCTCTCCATCCCTCGACATCGACCAGTCTCAGTCGATATCGACAGCAACCGACCGCCACCTTTTCCCGCTACTCCCAAACCCCAAAATACACTAAACCTAGAACCGCTGACTTTTCTCCTGAGGACGAACATGACTCCCCTATACTATAGCGGGGGTCTTGACTATAAATTTATTTGGTCGAGAAACCCTCTCGTCAAATTGCCGCCGTTGCCGGGGAGGCAATCAATCGCCACCTAAGTTAATCACGATCTTTTTCTAAAGCTTATTCTGCAGGTTTATGCGACGTTCTGATCGCGGACCTATCCTGGAACCAATTAAAGAGCTTGAACGTTTCTACCATCTTCGCAACAAAGCAATTCGCATCATGGCTGACAACGAAACGCAGGCTGAGATAATAGAGCGGTTGAGGAAGGAGATCGAGGACCACAATGCTACAATCGCTGCTGAAAGGGCCGCTGCTGTTGCTGAGCGAGCCCGTGCTGATAAGGAGGAGGATGCGCGCAGACAAGCCCAAGAGCGGCTAAATCAGTATCCACAGACGGCGATGCAATACATGTATCCGACGCTTCATGTTCCTGAATCTGCCATTATAATTCCTCACTCCAACTATGAATTGAAAATTAACTTCCTATCTGAGATTAAAAGAAATACTTTTGAAGGAAGACATAATGAATGCCCCTGCAACACATCTCTACTTTTATGGACTTATGTGAAACAGTTGCTGATGGAGTAAACTTAAAGTATGTGCGACTAAAATCTTTTCGATGGTCTTTGGCAGGAAAGGCATTACAACGGCTTGAAAGTTTGGCTCCACGATCGCTAAGGACATGGGCAGAGGTGAAAGATGCATTCTTGAACAAATTCTTCCCACCTTCTAAAACGGTGATGCTACGACAAAGGATCACGACTTTCAAACAAAAGCCAGGTGAAACCCTAGCACAGGCGTGGGAGCGCTTTAAGGACTTGCTGAGATCATGCCCGACACATGGGCAACTTCCATATGTCATCCAAGAGATCTTTTATAACGCCATTGATGCGCCGAATAAGGAGAGGATCAATTCATATACCTCCTATCGGTACATTGAGCTTACACCAACGGAGGCATGGGAGACCATTGAGAGGCTAGTGAACTTTGACAACACCTATGGGGCTGCTGCGGCCTATGATGCAAGGCCTGCCCCATCTATGCCATTATATGAGCCTCCAAGAGAAATAGATCCTGAAGTGCGACAACAATTCCATAACGATCAAACACGCCGCCTTCAAAAGCAAGTAAGGTTCCTGAGCAACAATCAACCTTGTCAGGAGTGTGGTTCAATAAGGCATAACACCAGTGCCTATCCACATACTGAGCAAGTATCCATGGCGGAACAACATGAGGAGGTTAAATGGACGAGAGGCCCCTATGGAGGGGGCAATCAACAAAATTGGGGTGATCAAAGGTTCTATCAAAGGGATCCCCCAACATATAGGGCACCAGGGCACCCTGAGCGGGAGAATAAGAAAGATGACCTGCAAATCATCCTTGATGAGATGCGGAGGAACCACGCTGAGTTCAAACAAGCCAATAACTCCATCCATACTCAGCTGCAGGGCATCAATTCTAGACTTGGGGAGATCGACGTTTGGAAGCGCAACATGGAGACTCAAATGAGTCAATTGGCGGAAGCAATGCCCAAGGCGTCAGGATCACTCCCTGGATCCAATGTGCCAAACCAAAAGGGCAAAACCACAGGTCATTTTACGGCAGTAAACCTAAGGAGTGGGCGTCAATTACAAACGCCCGAGCAAAAAGCGGAGGAGAAGGAGCCAGAATAGGTATCGATATCGACCCCCCCTGTCGATATCGACCAAGGTGACATCGATGTCGACCCTCCTGTCGATGTCGACCCTAATTCTGCATCACCACAGAAATTGACTCCTCCAGTCGATATCAACCCTACTGATGTCGATATCGACCTCACTGCAGCCGCGGGAAGGAAGAAAGTGTTGCCATTCCCAACTAGAAAGGTGACTAAGGACCCAGCGGAAAAGAAGTTCCAACGGTTCGTGAAGATGCTCCAAGGGCTTAATGTCTCTATACCATTCACAGAGGCACTTCACGAGATGCCATCTTATGTAAGGTTCCTTAAGGAGATCTTGGGTAAGAAGCGATCGCTCTATGAGATCGCAGAGGAATGTAACAGGTTGGAGCTACCACAAAAGCGGGCGGACCCAGGTAAGTTTTCTATCGCTATAGGTCTAGGTCAATTCAAATTTAATGCTTTAGTTGACTTGGGCGCAAGCGTTAGCATGATGCCACTAACCATTTGGCACAAGGTAAAGATAGGTCCTCTGGAGCCCGTGGATGCAAGATTGTACATGGCTAACAATACGGTAGTGATTCCAACTGGGATAGTGACGGATGTGCCAGTACAAGTAGGTAAATTCTTTGTCCCTGCTGATTTCCTAGTTGTTGACATAGCGGAGGACCCTGCTTGTCCAATTATTTTAGGTAGGCCATTCCTAGCAACCGTCGATGCCAACATTAGCGTGAAGAAAGGATTGCTCTCACTCATAATTAGTGATGAAGTAATAGAGTATTCCTTCAACAAGACGGTGCAAAGTCAAGGGCCAATGGAGATAAAAGCCATCAATGAAGCCCAAGTAGAGGAAGTTGAAGCAATCTTGAACGAAGGAGCTCAACAGAACATCGAAATCGACCCAGGTAAGTCGATATCGACCACTAATGTTCAAGATTCTGTGACAGGTCATAAGTATGGGGTCGACGGAGGAAAAGAGGAAGCATCGAAATCGGGGTCAAGGGTCGATATCGACCATGCCCTATCGAAATCAACCACCATCAGCACTGAGAAGGGAGGCAAGGAGACCTCGATATCGACCTCTGAGGTTCAAAATCGACCTGATCATATCGAGTCAAAACTCTCCCAATCGACTGATCCTCCAGGTGTACAACAGGGGTCGATATCGACCTCCGAACATCGACATCGACCTGAGCCACAGACTAAGAAGAAGGTAAGTCAAGGTACGGATTCCTCTTGTTCAATTACAATTAAGGACTTATCATTATTTGGAAGAGGTGTGCCTTGGCATGTGCGCTTATATAGGGTATCTGATGATGATTCAAGCCAATATGAGATAGGAGACAAGGTCTATGTTGCCAAGTCTAAGGACCATTGGTTCCCTACAAGATTCAAGGATAAGAACTTAGGTCCATTCACGGTGAATCAAATCAATCCCGGCGGAATGCAGTTGCGGGACAAGAAAGGAGAGATATTTGAGGCCCAAGACACATGGGCTCTGCAGATGCCGCCTTGAGAAGCGCGAAGGAAGTAGTCGGCCTAGCGACTTAAAAATCTAGAGCTTGTAACAAAGACTTAGTTTTGGTTTTAGACAGCTTTTGGTTTTGTTTTTAGACACTTTATTGTTTTGCATATTTTGTGTTTATTTTTCAAATTGCAGGAAAGAGAAAAGAACACAGAAAGGCATCGAAATCGATGTCAGACATCGAAATCGACCTTAAGGTCGACATGGATAAGGTTTGTGATTGAGGCCAAATCACCCTGAATCCTGAGCAGAAATCAAGAGAGACATCGATATCGATATAAAGGGTCGATATCGACCTTCCCTGTTGTCTTCTCCGACTCCTGAAATTTGTGACGGTTTAGTAAGTTTTCTTCTTAACCCTAGTTCTAATACAGTGAGGACACTGTAAATTTTAAGTATGGGGTGGGGGAAAGGCTTACTTGCATATTCATACTTAGTTTAGAGTTGCATATTTATTTTAATGGATTAAAAAAATGAGAAAAATGACCCCCATCAAAAATTTTGAAAAAGAAAGAGTCATGGAAGTATAAAAAAGAGCTTTATGATGCAAAATTAGATTCATTAGAGATATAACATGAGATTTCCTAGTTAAGGGAAGTCCCAATGAAGTGCAATTTTTTAGAGAAAACCATAAAGGAGATGAAAATTTGAAGTTGCTTTTGACATGTGCATGATAAGATGATGGAGGACTTTTTATAAAAATTCCATACAAGCAAAGTTCATATCCTAGCCTTACCTATGCATATTCACAAAGCCATATATGAGACTTATCATGATCATTATTGCTCCACATATACACATATTGCCCATTTTTTACCTTATACCCTATCCGGGGACAAAGTTTTTTGAATGGATGTCATCTTTGGAGTTATATGGAGTTGTGCATTTATAAAGTTGTTGGCAGGAATGATACAATTATGAAATATGGAAAATTAAATGAGCGAGAAAAAAAATCCGATCACCTCAGGAGATAAAGGTGGGTCGACCCTGCTTGCGTTGAGATAATAGTTCCGCGGGATGGGACACACAAGGTGAGGAGTCCGAAGTACTAAGTATCCGGGGCCATTCATGACACCCATGTTTGCGACTCGCGAGAAGGCAGTGCGAAGGTTAGAGAGGTAAAAGCATTATATTGAAAAAAAAGCATTAAGCGATGAGTGAAAGGTGAGACATTATGAAGAAGGAATGTGAAATGTTTTGGAAAGAAAGTATGTTTCCCCGGATTTAACACCACATGGCCAAATATTAGCCCACCTTTAGCCTTTTACCAATCCACTTCTCACAAGCTTGAAAAAAAGTCCCCTTGATTATTAATGCTATGTCGCTTTTGCATATTACCTCCTTTATGAGTATGAAATTGCTTTTTATACACAAGCATGGACTTGGTTGACATAAGTACCTTCTCGAGGATGGCAATTGATTGTAGGGACATATGAAAAATGAATCTATGATGTTGAGGGTTTACTTTCTTCCCCTGAATGACCATTTAAGGTATTGCTTGGGGACAAGCAAGCTTAAGTATGGGGTTTTTGATGTGCGCGCAAATTTCCATATTTTCTATGCACATATGAATCCATTTTATTGTCTTTTGCATGCATATTTATGGGAAAACATGGGATTAGTGTAGTTTATGCTTAAATGTCAAATATATGGGTTTGCACGAGTTTCCATGTGATTTCGCAGAAAACAGGATGAATTCGGTAGAGCGGAAAAAGAACTCGAAGTCTTCTGAAGAGGTCGAAATCGACTGAAGACCTCGACATCGAGTACATCAGAGACATAGGAATCGAGCAGAAAAGAAACAGAGCATATCGACACAAAAGAGGTCGATATCGACGTCTGGGGGTCGATATCGATTCTGCTAGATCGACCAAATTGATAGAAGTCGAGTGCCAATTCGAGTTGGAGAAGGAGAAGCTCGAGATAAGATTTTGGAGGGGTCGATATCGATGTCTAAGGGTCGATATCGACCATGCCAGCAGAGGAATTCGACTCCGATTTTGATAGAATTATATCCAATGCTTGCTATATCTATCCAAGGGTCGAGATTTCCTATCATCAACACCAGATCTATCATGAGGAGGCTGATTTCACCATGAAGTTTTAGCTTTTACTTTGTTTTAGTTTATCTTAGAGAATAAAGATAAGGTTCCGAGTCCTTATTGACATCTATAAATAGAGGCCAATAGGGCTGAGTTTAGGTATTCAATTTCAGATTCAATTTTACACACAATTCAGTGGCAATAGAGAATAGAGAGAGAGAGAGGAGGAACGTTTGGAAGGTTTGTAAGTTTTAGATTTAGTTTAATGTTAAAGTTAATTTCTTTCATCATGTTTGCTTTCTAATTTCCCTTCTTCTAGGGTTGGGGTGATCCCAACATAGATATGTGTGTTTGATTTATAAATCCATGAATTTATATGTCTTTATCATCATCTACCTATGTGCTTAATCCTTTGCGACAGTTGAGGACAATTCCTTATTTGCAATTGTGAAGCGAAAGTGAATTAATTATGAATTTGGATAGTAATTAGGTTTTGCTTGCAAAAGTTGGTTAATCCTAATTAAGAAAAGGTAGAAACAAATTAGGTTTTTATGCGAAAGCCTCTATTACCTAAATTTTTGGAATTTGCGAAAGTCGATTCTTTGATATAAAGCATGCATCTTTATGTAATTTATGAGTTACATATATGTTTATTGTTGTGGTGATCCCTAACCTTGGAAGTTTGCATCTTTATTTATTTTATTTGATTATTTTTATCCTGCAAAGCCACTCGACATCAAACCACCATTCCCTCTCCATCCCTCGACATCGACCAGTCTCAGTCGATATCGACAGCAACCGACCGCCACCTTTTCCCGCTACTCCCAAACCCCAAAATACACTAAACCTAGAACCGCTGACTTCTCTCATGAGGACGAACCTGACTCCCCTATACTATAGCGGGAGTCTTGACTATAAATTTATTTGGTCGAGAAACCCTCTCGTCAAGTTGAAAAACTCTTTTTAACACAAAACTTTTATATTGATGTCGAAACGAAATTCGAAGATGAGTGAATAGATTGACCACGCACGAGAATTTTTTTATATAAAAAAGCGACAACAAGCATGCATTTTGAATTCGTGAATGCGCATGTAAAAAAACTGCAAATGTGCTTTGCGAATTCGTGAAGTGATAATTTAACCATATATTTAAGTAGTCTGATTCAATCTATCTTGGCAGTCTTATTAAAAGATGGATATTCAAAATTATAAGTGACTCAATGATGCCCACAAAAATTTAAATTAACTCAAATCTATGCATAAAAAATCTACATTTGAATTGGAAATTGTCTTTTATATTTTCAAATCAGTGCCCGACAAATCATGTTGAAAAGTATTAAGGGATTTTTTTTTTCAATAGTTGGGGAAGTTCAAAACCACTACTATAAGCTAAATTTTGCTTAGACATTTCAAGAAATGGAGAAATTTTGAAAAAACAAGTCATTTGAGTGTCATTTTATGTGGTCACAACTTTAATGTTGCTCCAATGGAAGCATCTCTTTGCCGGCTCGTTTAGACCATTATTATTACCAGTATCGTTTTACTTGTTGGATTGTTAAACTCTATAGTCGTGTCGGGTTTATTTTATTTTTAATTATAAGATCATAATTCTTCTTTTTAACACAAAAACTTAAGTCTTTATGTTAGAGCTTTATCATCCCTTATATTTTATCTTTATTTTTACTCCACAATCAATGTAGGAGCAACCAGTCTAGCATGGTTTACACTTGAAATGAGTCAAGCATCTCAATCTTTATAGCTTGCTCAAAGACGGATCTAAAATCTCATTCTCTTAATAGCTAGTCCAAAGCCAGAGAAACGGACCCGAACCAGACCGACTTTGATACCATGTTAAACTCCGAAAATCTCCCAGCTAGCTCATGAGAAACAGGTGTCATGTCGGATTTATTTTATTTTTTATTATAAGGTTGGGATCGAACCTTTTTTTTATCAAGGTAAAGATTCGAAATAACTGACATACCAGTGTCGGATAAATCAAGAGGTCGAAACAAATTGCAAACGGGTTAATTGTCATGATGCTAGCAACCTAAGAATATTCTATCCCAATTCGAACAAAGCAAAGAAATGCCAGACAAATGAGAAAGCCAATGACAACTCCGAGATGAAATTGTGAATAATGAGAACATGGGGAAACCTATAAGCTTCCACAGCATCTCACCGCCGGAGAGACTAAAGTAGAAACACAAGAAAGTGACATCTCATGTGGAAGTGGGGATTTCGAACCCTAAAACAATCAAAGGGCCGTTGGGTACCCTTAACCTGTCCTAGAAGGCTAATTCGCTAAATTCATTTTTAAGTAAGAAGCATAAACGGAAATTTAGAGTACAATTTGCCACGATGAGGCCGAGTCAAAACCAAAATATAAATCGCGAATGTAAGAAATACTTAAGCTAAAGTGTCATGGTGAGTTTATCGATCGATCGCCCAAGCAATTCCCCGTCATAGAAGAATGGATTAAACAAATCTGCAAACAAACCTAAAAATATATATGCAGGGCAATGGATCAGACCGAGGCCCTTATGCATTCTGATCCCACAAGCAGGCATACACATACGCTATACCTAAATAAATATGCTTATAATGTAGAACGGAACTTAAATACGCAAGTTATGATTATCATGATATAATGTGCATAAAGACAATAAATGGCCCAAAGAATGCCAAGTGACATATCCCTCTCCTACCACCACCCTCCTTTCCGTTAGGGTGGAGCCTCGCCAGTACGTTGCTATAACATAGCAATTACCATCCCCAGATGGTATATGTGTGCATCAATAATCTCATCATTATGGTCATATGGTGAATCATACCTGTAAACTCGACTCGATACATACTCGATTGAGGACAAGCCTAATGGGACTGAGCCGTCCTACGACCCTAGCAAAGACTCTAGGACTCACAGATAACGACCGTTCTCTTTTCAAGCGCATAAAGTAAACAAATGCTCATTCAATTACTGCAACCTAAGCAGGATATTGTATGGCATGCTTTAATGCTTATGCAACACCTAGTATGTCATATGACTACATGTAGGGAGGTTTATCTGATCAGTCCGAGCAAGTCCATAGGAACTTACCTGGAAAGCTGAACAACAAAGTATAGCGAAATGTAGAATCCAATCAATCAACAAGCACCTATTATATTAATAAAGAATGTGATAAGGTACAAAGCTACTAATCACACTCTCATAGAGACCATGTTCTCAAAACGTTTCCAAAATTATCCGGAAGCTAAACCATTTCAAAACCATTTCCAAATCGAGAAAACGTCAAAAGTCAAGTCATCCAAAGATTTCAAATCCCTTTAATACTTAAGTCAATTTTCATTTCCAAGCATCAATAATTAAATCTTAGTCAAGTTTAAGGAATCCCGGCACTTGAAATGAAAACTTCAAAATGTTTCCGAAATATTCAACCCGATAAATAGATATTTCGAATTCCGTTAAAATCCCCTTTTTTAATATTGAAATAAGGGAAATTTCGTCTGCTAGCCACAAGGTTTGACTTTTTTTGCATGGTGCCCAAACTTTTCAAAAATTTCTGATGGTAACCACGAGGTTTCGACCAATTTTGTATGGTAGCCACGAGGTTTGGGCAAATTTCTTATTTTAATCAAATTGGTTAAAAATCCTTTAGAATATAGGTAAAATCACAAAATAATCATAAAAATATATTTTTTCACACAACAACCCAAATTTGGTTTTTTATTTTTAAAAAGTTAACTAAAACCATTTAAATATTTTATAGTGCTACACATTAATTGCATGATAAATGAATAAATTATACAAAAAAAAATAATGGTAGATTTTTTGAAAAAAAAACTTTTAAATGTAGTTGGTTGTTTTCATAGAGTCATTAATAACCTTTCTAATGTTTTCAAAAGATTATATATTAGATATATAATACAAAGTTTATTTTAACCAAAATATTTTAGTATAGTTTAGAACAAATATGAATGAATGGTAATTTAAAATATGTAATTAATTTATGGATTTGAAAATAAATTAAGAATATATTTTAAATAATTTACTCATTTTTATGTACTTATTTTTTAAAATTTTAGGTGGTTTTTTTATAATTTACTCATTCTTTGGGTACATAATTTAGTCTCCTTAAATATTAAAAGGGTTGTTGATGGTTTTTTAAAAGTAAAACACCAAAAATGAGTGATTAAGTGAGTGAATTATAATATATTTATCATTTTATATAATTTTTATGTGATTTTTAATAAGTTTGGTTATCACACGAAATTTGTCAAAACCTCATGGTTACCATGCGAAATTCTTGAATCGTTTGGGCACCATGCAAAAAAGACCAAACCTCGTGGCTACCAAGCGAAATTTCCCTTAAAATAATCATTAAAATAAATATTCCAAAATGACCTTTGACCAAAAGTCGACTCGAAGGATCAAACCAAAAACCCACAAACTCTTCCAAATGATAAGGGAGTAGCTCGGTCAAAGTTGCTAGGGTGGTTTGCGCGGCGACAAGAGGGCCATTTGTCGCGGAGAAACCATCCCAGTGCTCCAGCGAGAAGGGAGCTCTCACTGGCCGTGAAAGACGGATTTCTCCGCCTCAAAATCCGCGATCACGGCCGCAAGAAGTGTTAAGACCTGGATTTTAATTAATATTTAATTGTCAAAATTGGAAAGTTTTCGGAAAACCCGTCGAGCACATTTCTAAATTCGGAAAATCCTTTGAATAAATTCGCCACCGCAAGTTCTAGTTCGATGTCGTGAGGAAGAACCCTGAAATGGGAAATTGCCTTTCGCCAATGCGAGTGGGAGCCCAGTTCCATCGTCGTTGCGGTAAATCGCCTTGTTTTCCCTCGTTTTGACTTCTTTCTCTTCCCTGTCTCTTCATGCTTGATCCTTACTATCTCCTCTACCTTCTAAAGCCAGGAAACAGAAGATCTAACATTTTTAGGAGCACCATCGAGCCTATTTTCTTCCCTTTCCCTTGTTTTGAGAATGTAAGCTCGTTTCTCTCCGTTTTCTCTCGTTTTGATCTCAAACTCCGTAAAGTTACATTTTTAACCCTACTCTAACCTTCCTAGTCCTCTTTGTACTCATACCTCATTGGATCGGAGCTCTAAGGACCACCATTGAAGGCTTGAAGGAAAGCTTCTTCAAAGCTTTGGGTAATCCCTCTTCCGTTCTCCCCTCTAGTCCTCGTTTGTGTCTTTTGATGTTGGTTGAGGTCGGAATACGTTTATCCATGTTTTAAAATAAGTTTGGGTTGAAATAGAAATGATTCAAGGCAAAAATGAGCCAACAACTTCGAATCTCGCCGCGACGAAACCATGGTCGCCGCGGCGAGTTAGAACAGAACCCAGGAAGAAGGAAGGAGCCATCTCGCAGTTGTGAGTGTAGCTTTCGCCGCGGCGAAAGTTGCCACTTGTGGCCAGTGAGAGCCCTTCCTCACAAGGAGCCTGCTATCTCTCCATCGCGAAAACCACCCCAGCAGCCTTTTATCGCGAGGCTGCTCCCTTGTCTTTGGGAATCCTGGTTGGTTTTTGGGTTGGACCATTTTGTGTCGGATTTTGGGTCAAAGGTCAATTTTGAAATATGAGTTTTGAGAATATTATTTAAAGTTTATTTAATGATTATTTTAATATTCAAAAGGGGATTTTAACGGAATTTGAAATGACGATTTATTGAGTTGAATAATTAAGTAACATTTTGAAGCTTTCATTTCAAGTGTCGGAATTCTTTATACTTGATTAAGATTCAATTATTAATGCTTGGATATGAAAATGGACTTAAGAATTAATGGGATTTGAAATATTCGGATGACTTGGCTTTGAAGTTTTCTCGATTTGGAATGATTTGAAATAGTTTGACTTGGGATTGATTTGAGATGATATGGGGATATGGTCTTGGTGTGTGTATGACTAGTATTCTTGTGCCTTATCGCTTTATTTATTAATATAATAGGTGCTTGTTGATTGAGTGGATTATGCTTTTGCTATACTTTATTGTTCGGCTTTTCAAGTAAGTTCCTTTATGGACTTGCTCAGATTGATCAGATAAACCTTCCTACATATAGTCATATGACATACTAGGTATTGCATAAGCATTAAACCATGCCATGTAGTATCCTGCTTAGGTTGCACTAATTGTATGAGCATCTGTTTACTTTATGCGTATGAAAAGAGAACGACCGTTATCTGTGAGTCCTAGAGTCTTTGCTAGGGTCATAGGATGGCCCAGTCCCATCAGGCTTGTCCTCAATCGAGTCTATGTAGAGTCGATCTTGCGGGCTCGATTCACCATATGAGCATGATGATGAGATTGTTGATTCGCATTTATACCATATGCGGATGGACATTGCTATGCTATAGCACCGTACTGGCCAGGCTTCACCCTAACGGAAAGGGGGGTGGTGGTAGAAGAGGGATATGCCACTTGAGATTCTTTAGGCCATTTATTGTCTTTATGCATATTATACCTAATAAGCATGACTTGTGTGTTTAAGTTCCGTTCTGCATTAGAAGCATCTTTATGAGGTATAGCATATGTGTATGCCAGCTTGTGGGATCATAATGCATAAGGGCCCCGGTCTGATCTCTTGCCCTGCATATATTTTTATAGGTTTGTTTGCATATTATGCTTGAACCGTGCTTCTATGGCGAGGAATTGCTTGTCGATCATAATCAAAACTCACCTTATCACCTTGGCTTAAATATTTCATAAATCCGAGATTTCATGTTTTGGTTTTGACTCGGCCTCGCCATGGCAAGTTGTACTCTATTTCCGTTTGTGCCTTTTCATACAAAATGAATTTAGTGGCTTAGTCACCTAGGACAGGTTAAGGGTACCCAACGAACCTTCGATTTGTTTTGGTGTTCGAAATCCCCACTTTAAAATGCAAATATTTGAGGTTTGAAACCCCAAACCATACCTGGATTGCAAGATCCGAACGAAGGTATCCAACCTTCGAAACGTAACCCGAATATTTATATTTTGGCTTTTACAAAGTTCGTATCAAAGCCAGGTTGTGTAATTCGGGTACCAAAGGGTTGAGTGTATGTTTTGAAAACCGCCCAGAATTTCAAAGGATTTTGACAAGTTTTAAAGGGCAAAATGAATTTAATATGGCTAGCATAATGAACTCAACTTAATAAACTTGACTTAGGATAATAAAGTCGGAAACGGGAAACTCGAGTGGGAAGAAAGGAGTTAGGCCATCCCTATTGGATGTAGTCCTTGGGAACGGATAGACAAAACTTAGCTCGAACTTTACAGATGGGCTTGGAAGATTCCAAGGAGTTTGCACCGTGGTGGTTGGAGTAGCGGGGTTAGGATATAGTGATCAAGAGGTAGTTGCCCCCTTCGGTCAGTCGCTCCTCAAAGAGCGACTTCTAGATACCTTGTGTGTATATATAAACTGGGCTTGAGGGCGATCCCCCTCGAAGGGGATCATTATAATTCTCATTGAGTGCTTCCATGCTGGGTGTTAAATTAACCCTTAAATATACAATAATTATGGTTGACACACGTCGTGGACCAGTTGGGGGTGGGGGCCTAGCACTTAGGGGCCGAGGATGACCTCGTCGAGCTATGGCGGATGAGGTAGACGACGGGATTCAGGCCCCCAAGGGTGCGGAGATTCCGACTCTTCAGCCGAAGGCTATATTTGGACAGATGGTTCGAGCGACATGGATCAAGATGTTGAGAGGACTCGTCGAAGACCCTCCACCAGAGGCTTAGATTCCCGTCAAGCAGCCAGCTAGACCGGAGGTAGAGATCCCCATTGAGCAGCCAGCTAAGCCTGTCATCGCTGATGTGCACCCTGAGAAGTGCGTTGACTGGGTATGAGTATTAGGACACTACGACCCGCCCCACTTCCTTGGAGCAGCAGGAGAGGACATCGAGGCTTGGATCAGGCAGATAGACAATATTTTTGACTTTGTTTCCGCTCCTACTGTTCGTTTAGGGGAGGTATATTCTGCTCAAATAAAATATTCAAATATATATCACAACTAGGCCAACTCCCTTTTCCAAGCAAATAAATACAAGAATCCCTCCCGATGTAGTGGTAGGGTAATTCAGGATCGAATCCACGAGGAGGTATGTCAGCGCTTCCTTAGTTGCAATCACGATCAAGTATTCGACCTCAGAACACACTCGATATCGAGGTATCTGGTCGATATCGACCTCAGTTCTGGTCGATTTCCATTGATTTCCTGCAGAAGACAAAAGCAAACACAGTCGACGTCGAGACAGACCTTGATATCGATGTTAGTGCTTGATATCGACCTTTACAGTCGATTTTGATGTATGTTACAGAAACTATAAAGCGTAACCTATGTGTCAGAAAAGTAGTCCGAAGAGCTTAGAATGGTTAAGGGAAGATGAACAGAAATAAAAACTCAAACTTTTTTTTTTTATCAAATTCAATAAACTAAAAGCTTCCAAAGTCAGTGTTTCATGCCACAACGATAACAATGCAAGTATGATGCTAAAGTTATAAAATTTAATGTCTTTCCGTCAAATAACTTTCGTTACCAACACTTAGGTGATTAGAGGCTCTCGCATAAGTCCTAAGAGTTACTATCAAATTCATGAGTAATCCAAGTTCACAATATGATTGGCTTTCACTTCAATAATGCAAATAATGAATCTCCCTAGCTTTCGCAAAGGATCATGCATAGAATAGAAGACGGAATCGCATAAAAATCATACCTTTGATGCACTTACCCTACATTGCTATCGTCGGGCTCACCCCGACCCTAGAAGTGGGTTGACTACTCGCGTCTCATCATCATCATTGAAAAGAAACTATGTATTAAACTTCCAAAGAAAGTACAACCGAACAAAGCCAAATCTCCGCTCTCGCTTCTCTCCAACCTCACTCAGCCTCCTCTCTCTCTCTTTACAAATATCTGCGTAAAAATGTGTTTGAATCTGAAAATTGAATGATTAAACTCAGCCCTAACGGCCGCTAGATATAGATATCAAACCTCGCTATCGAAGGACTCAAAACTCTATCTTTATTCTCTAAGATAAAACTTAATAAAGTAAAAACTAAAAACTCTATGGTAAAATAGCTAAAGTGATAAGTCTGGCATTGAAGATAGAAGATCTTGATTTTTGGATAAACGTGCAAGCTTCGGATAGAATTCTATCAACAACTGAGTCGGACTTCTCCTGCTGGCAACATCGATATCGACCTAAGACATTTATATCGACCTCTCTTTAACTCTATCTCGAGCACTCCTTCTTCTCCTCGGACTGGCACTCGACTTCTATCAATAACCTCGATCTTGGCCACTCGATATCGACCTTGCAACATCGATATCGTCCTCTTCTGTGTCGACATGCTCTGCTCTCTTCTTGTTCGATTCCTGGTGCTCTGTTCCACTCGATGTTGAGGTTCATGGTCGATTTCGACCTCTTCAGAAGACTTCAAGTTCTTTTTCCGCTCTTTACCACTTTGCCAAATTTGTCCATTTTCATCCTGTTTTCTGCCAAATCACATAGAAACTCGTGCAGACCCATATATTTGACAATTATGCATAAACTACACTAATCTCATGATTTCCCCACTAATATGCATGCAAATGACGATAAAATGGACTTAAATGTGCATAGAAAATATGGCTATTTGCGCGCACATCACCTACCTCCGAGCGTCAGAGGCTATTCACAGGTCTTTTACAGAAGAACGCCTTCGATCGTTGGTCCGTTTGTAAGGCGGACCGAGCTGAGTAGAGCTATGAGGATTTTCGTGCTTTGCTGCTTCAAGAGTATTGTCCACCTAGGACACATACTGCATGAGAGGTCACCTTCATGCGCACGACTTATGACCCTTTGTGCTCCATATCTGAGATCGTCTGTCAGTTCAAGAGGGAGCTGATCTACTGTGCCACCGATGAGAGTCGCATTAGAATGCTATCTATGAGGCTACCACCCGCAGTTCTTCTTCACACCTCTAGCCTAGGAGCTATATCATTCGATAGATTTCTAGAGATTATACTTCTATATGATCAGCAATGGATTCTCTTGGAGACTGTTTATGCTCCCTCTGGCCCAAGGCGAAGAGGTCGAGGCCCCCAAATTCTAGATGGGATGTGCAACACCTAAGAGCCTTTCACGGATGATTCAAATAAGGACTACCGAGAGACCATTAGTGTCATCAGCAAGCAGTCGACAGATTAATGTTTGGAGCATCACATGCCTTAGCTATTTTGAGCGACGACATTATTTGAGGGATTACCCAGACAGAGCTACCAGATGCTATACTTGTAGAGTTACCAAACACAGAGCTGCTCATTGTCCCTATGGTGGTAGGACCCCATCAGCTACAGTAGCACCGAGACTTCCCTCAACTCCCCAACCCCCACTTCTGACTTACCCTCAGGGGCAGGGGAGAGGCGACCCATCAGCAAGAGGCAAAGCTGGAGGTAGAGGCAGAGGCTCAGGGAAAGGAGGTCGTAGACCATCTTAGTCTGGGATAGGTAGAGGATCATCATCCGCCGAACCATCCGGTTTCAATTTTGAGTGAGGATAAACTTCTGGAGGATCTGGTTCTACATTGCCCCCATTGCCCTACGTCTTCCACATGAGAGTCGAGGATCGATCCGCTCCGAGTGCCTTAGGTACTATATGTCTCCGTGATGAGTGCTTGAGTATTCTTTTTGACACAGGTGCCACTCACTACTTCATAGCAGAGTCGTGCGTCGCTAGGCTTAGCTTGAGCTGCACGAGGGGTCCGTCACTTATTGTGGTTATGTCGGATGGGGCTAGGATTAGGACGACTCATGAGATCCAAGGTTGCCCCATTTGTATAGGTGAGCGAGAGTGGTCCGCCGACGTGATCGCGATGACGTTGAGGATCCACGACTTGATTCTTGGAATGAATATTATGGACCACTATGGGGCGATCATCAACTTGCAGACGAGGACCATGACGATTATGGTAGATGATGGTACCAAGCACCAGGTTCGGGAAAGTGACCCCAAGAGGAACGAGGCACTAATCAGCGCAGTCCGAGCAGCGAGGCTTATAGATCAGGGTTGCACGAGTTATTGGTGTTACGCCTTAGAGATGGATCGAGGTCGACCCAGCATGACCAATGTGACAGTTGTTTGAGACTTCACCGATGTCTTCCAAGATAAGCTGCCAGGGTTACCCCCACAAAGAGAGGTCGATTTCGCGATCGAGTTGGAGCCGGGCAAAAGGCCCATTTCTCGAGTACCGTCGTTATGGAGCAATTATTTAGACGAGGTGGACAAATTCTAACCAAGAAGAGATCTAGATTGCTCCCCAAAAACCTCAAAGTACAAGTATTAGGGGTGTTCATAGTCGGGTATCCGACACGAACCGATTAATCGTGTCGGATACCCGAAACCGTTTATGGGTAAAACACCGATCCGAACATGACACGCTTAGAACCAGGTATCCGCCACGGATACACTAATCGGATCCGTGTCGGATATCCGGTTATCCGACACGAACCGCTTGAAATTTTGATTGTAAATTCTTTTTTTTCATGCTGTCATGAAATACATAATATATAATTTTTTTGGTAAACAACATAATATGATAAAGCATACATAGATACACTTAAGAAAGCCAACGGCCCATCACAGATATACAAAGATGACATCTTCATTTACATTTACAAACAAAAAAGGGGAAACCCAAGCCCTAGATATTCCAATCCATTACAGATCTACAACATAGAAATCTATAGTATAAACAGATGTCGAAAATAAATCAAAACTTGAATCGATACCATAGAGATTGATGAATGAACAGTCGTCCCCTCGCCGAACCACTGAAGAACAGATGCTAGATCTGGAGATTTCAAGAGGGAGAAACAAAAATCACAATTAATCGCCTCTCGCCAGGCTCTTCAAGCCGAGTTGGAGTCCCCTTAGAGGGGGAGAAAGTGAACTGTTGTCGCCACCAGCTCTTCACTTCAGGGAGACAGTCGATGACTCGGACTCGGCGACTCACCTTGCTCTTGCTGGGAGAGAGAGAGAGAGAGGAGGCTCTTTGGGAGAACTCGATGACTCGGACTCGGCGACCCACCTTGATCTTGCTGATAGCTAGAGAGAGAGAGGAGGCTCTTCACTTCAGGGAGAAATCTGATGACTCGGATATGGTAACTCGCCTTCCTCTTGCTGAGAGAGAGAGGAGGCGGCTGTTTGGGTTTGGTTTTTACTTTAGGGTTTTAATAGAAAAGAGAGTATATATACACAAAGAAACTTAAAAAATGAAAAAAATAAAATAAAAGAGGAGAGGAGGAATATGGGATTCGATCCCTGACCTCTCAACTAATTGATATTATTAGCTTCTGTCCAAAACCAGTTGAGCCACTCCAATTTATTGATTCATAAGGGATTATACAATACTAATACTATATTGCTTTACTTATATAATAAAAAAATTTAAGTGGTTCGTGTCGGGTACCCGACAAGATGATTTTGCCGATCCGAACACGAACCGTTTACAACCGTGTTTTCTCGGTTCGTGTCATTTTCGTGTCGTGTCTTTTCGGTTTCGTGTTTTTTCGTGTCGTGTTTTCGTGTCGTGTCGGGTTTTTCTGCACACCCCTAACAAGTATGCCTCGCCAATTGGAAGAGGGCAGAGATGAGAATTCAGAGGAACCTCTTATCCACCGAATTAGTCCCTGATGATGGACTAGACTCGAAATCAGTTGGGACGTCCATGGACGGTGGAGTCGTCAATGCTGAACGATAATCCAACGACGACAAATAGCTGAATAGATAAGCGAGGTTCAGACTTAAGGTAAAAGAACTACGTGGGCTTTGATTCCTCTCCCCCGGGAGGATACATAGACAATTGGGAAACCAATTCAAGCTCTTCTCCCCCCCCCCCCCTTATTTTTCCTCAACTCAAACATAAATAAATCGAAAATCAAAATCAAAATGAAGTTTTAATTGTTATGAAAAAATACCAAATTTATTGTTTTCTTTTAAATTTCCTTTCTTGAAATGTTTTGCAAAAATATCGGAAACAATAAGTTAATGTTTTCGATATTTTTGCAAAACATTTCAAGAAATGAAATTTGAAAAAAAAACAATAAATTTGGTGTTTTTTCGTCACAATTAAAACTTCATTTTGATTTTCAGTAAATAAAATACTACGTAAACGGTAAACATTATACGGTATTGCAGAAAATGACAAAACATCGCAAAACTCGTTCAACTAGGACATTAACCAGTGGGTCCACCCAACGGGTACCGGGCGGGTTGTCATGTGTCATAACCCGGTGGGTCAACCCGTTGACCAGTCGACCCACCGGATGACCCAAACCCGTCGACCCGTTGGATTCCCGAGTTAGGGTTCGGGTCATGTCCCTCGGGTTCTTGACCCGGCGGGTCAGACCAGTGGCCACGTCTAGAGTACCCTACAGGATGGCACCCACAAAGATGGAAGAGCTGAAGACTCAGCTTGAGGAGTTAGCCGACAAGGGCTACATTCATCCGAGTGCATCGCCATGGGGAGCTCTAGTGCTATTCGTCAAGAAGAAAGACGGTTCATTGAGGCTGTGCATCGATTATCGTGAGCTGAACCGGGTGACGGTGAAGAATTGATATCCACTTCTGAGGATTAACGACTTGATGGACCAGCTTCATGGTTTCTTGGTCTTTTCGAAGATTGACTTGAGATTGGGTTATCATTAGCTCGGGGTGAGACTAGAGGATATTCAGAAGACCGCTTTCAGGATGCGTTATGGACACTATGAGTTTGTGGTCATGTCTTTCAGGCTGACCAACGCGCTAGTAGCCTTCATGGAGCTTATGAATAGGGTGTTCATAGACTATCTAGATAAGTTCGTGGTGGTTTTCATTGATGACATCCTAGCATACTCGAGGAGCACTTGAGGATCGTTCTAGAGACTTTGAGGAGGCACTAGCTATTTGGCAAGTACAACAAGTGCAATTTTTGGATCTTAGATGTGACCTTCTTAGGTCAGGTGATGTCAGCAACAAAAGTTTTCGTGGACCCGGCGAAGATTGACGCCATCGTTTCTTGGGAGGTGCCCAAGAACGTACGAGACACCCACTCTTTCTTGGCAGCAGTAGTCCACGCTCTAAAGATCTAGAGGCATTACCTGTACGGCACTTTCATGCAAGGTGATGATGGATCACAAGAGCTTGAAGTACATCTTCATACAGAAGGAGCTCAACATGAGACAAAGGCATTGGTTGGAGCTTTTGAAGGATTGCGATTTAGACATCGTCTATCATCCCGAGAAGGCCAATGTGGTGGCAAATGCTCTCAGTAGGAAGACCCATCAGGAGGTGGCCTTAGCTAGACTACAGAGCAGATTACAGATAGAGCTGATGTCTTGTGGTATTGCGGTGTGGCTTCAGAGGGAGCGCGACCAGTTGTCTTGTCTAGAGATTCTATCGGAGCTGACAGAGGAGATTCATAGAGAATAAGCAGAGTGTCTAGAGATAGTGGCATTGCCAAGGCTTTTTTGTCCGAAGATGGAATATCCAGATTCGGCATGTCTTTAGGGAAGTGAACATGGTCACCGACTCCTTTGCCAAGCTTGCTTTGTCAATTCCGTTAGGTTGTATTACTCTTTCAGAGCCGTCCATGGGCTCCGTTGATTTCATAGAGGAAGACGCTAGGGGAAAGGCTACTTCCCGCCTTGTTCATGTGAAGCTCGGGTTTTTTCTTGTTATAGGTTTTTTTGAGAGCTATGCTCTCCCTTTGCCAACCAAAAAAAACAAAGCCTTTAAAAAGTTAAATCATACAAAACTATCCTTTAAAAATTAGTAGCTTACATCTTTTCAAATATTTACACATGGCACACAATGGTACAGCAATAAATTTATCAAAAAATGGGCACAATTTTATGTTGTTCAAACTCACTTTGGCATATTTTTTCTTTATTTTAATGAACCAAAAATGATCGTGGTTTAGTTTTAAATGGTGTCATTTTTTAATTGTATATTTTCTCTCTTTAAATGACCGAAATAATGCCATTGAATTCTATAACAACATTATTTTTGTTTGAAAAGACATCGTGAAATCTAATGAAGTAATATGAAATGTGTAAGTAGATATAAAGTTAAACTTACTGTAACAGCCTAGATTATAAAAACCTTGTTTACATTTAGAAGGTATGATTACCTTCTACATCTTGCAATCCCAGTACGAGTTGTTTTGGAAAACGAAGATTTAGTTTTAAAAGGAGGGATTTCACACCCTAAAAGCGATCAAAGTCCATTAAGGACTTGGTGTTTTTGCACTAGTAACTGTCCTAATGCCACTACTCGCAACACAGTTTTAAAAAAATTCCAAAAGCAGAGATGCAAACTAAAGAAAGGCATACAAGTATTCACCATGACAGTGTCGGGTCAAAACCAAAACAATAAGTAAAGTATGCAAAAATAGCCAGTTTGTAGAGTAAGTCTCTCAAGCTCTCTCTAATGCCAAGGCACGATCCCCGCCATAGAAGTATATCAATAAGCATCAGAAGGGTGTGGACTACCTGAAACTAACCACAGAGTCAATCGTTGAGCCACATCATGCGTGTACTAAAGACACAGCTCAAGGCTATACAGTACAGATCCTAATCCTGATAATATGTCTAATGCAATACATGAATTTAAACACACAAACATGCTATATCAAAATTTAAAGAAAAGCGATAAATAGGTACCCACAAAAAATGCCAAGTGGCATATCCCTCTATCTTACTCCACACCCATGCCAAGTGAGGAGACTCGGTCGCGGTCCATGTACTATATTGTTCAATTCCAATTTCATTCATCCTACTCCACACCCATGCCAACTGTGGTGACTTGGTCGCAGTCCATAATACTCATTCATCTTATTTCATTTATGTGACTCGATTGAGGACCAAAACGATATGGAACACAAATTCCCTCATGACCCTAGCAAAGATTCCTAGACTCACATAACGATCGTTCTATCAAAGACAGAGAGACATCATATACTCAACAATAGTGTAGTTCCTAAGCATGCTACTATATGAATGTTATGCACCTAGCATACTATATAACACTCATGCATGAGAATCCGATGTCATGAGTAAGTCCCGGAGAACTTACTTGGAGCATCAACAAATCAGGTACAAGGTCCCTATAATAATTATACAAATCATCACAAGTATCCAATCATACAAGCACACCAATCAATAGTTAGTGCACCAAAACTACTCAAGTTAGTAGTCCAAACTAGAATTTATAACTCCCAGAATAGCTACCCAAGTATCACAGTTACAAGTTCAAACAGTTCAGATCGTCACAAATAAGGTTACAAGTATAACAAGTTATCAACATACCCTTTTGTTTATATCCTCTTATTAAATGTAACCATTTATTGACCAATTCATTAACAATTCGGTTAAAATTAACTTAACCTTTAAACATGACACTTAACAAGCCAAGACACTTAACAAGCTAAGGCATATATGCATGGAAGCAGGGGTGGCTGGGCTTTGCTGCAGCCCACCCCAATTTAATATAATTAGTAAAGTTTTGAGTATAAACACTATGTTATGTTTGCCCAGGTGGTATAAGACTTTTACCCAAACACTCAACTTCCAGGTTCGATTCATCCATACTACCACACTTCTGCTATCACCTTTTGCCTTATTTTTATTCTATATAGACGACCTGTCTACTTTTATGCATATAGCCTATGTTTAAATACTTTTTCATTTTATATTTTCTATTTGATTGAATAATGATTTTGGCATATTTTTGCATCAATATTTTTGCCATTAGTGCCTTTAATATTTTTTAACAATAATTTTGTTTATTATCTAATTCAGCCCACCTAAAATTTTATTTCAAATTCCGTGCCAGAAGGGATATATATACAATCCTTTTGTACACTTGTATGTTTGTACTCAAGTTGACACTTAACAAGGCAAGGCATATATATACAATCCCTTTATTATACTTTTATACTCAATACAAGGTTCTCATATCAAACTTACACTTGATAAAACTATATGTGAAATCGCAGGCCTAGGGTAAAATCTGTTTAAAATCTGATCGATTTTGTTAATTTTCGAAAAACCTAATTCGTTTAGATAGAGGTGTTATTCAAATTCACACCTCAATTTCAGTTTTTTCGCAAAATAAATTGCGGTCTCTGGATATGGAAATTGTAGATTTGTCACCACTGAAGAGGGAGAGGAAGTCGCATTAGAGCAAGCAAGTCCCCGACAAGAATGCCCCGTTGCTTTCCACCAAGCACAACGCAGGTAAGGATGTCAGATTCGATGAGTTCGATGGGGCTTCGTTCCCTGGTGTGAAATCATGTCCTTGTCGGCTACAATAAAGATGCTAGATCTCGGTCTCGAGATTGGCATGATCGTGTTCATGGCGTTCTTGACTTAGTGCTCCATAGTTATATTGATTAAGTTCAGTTAGGCTGGAAAGGCTGCTTCCTACGGCCACGTTATGGGCGATGCTTTTCGTAAAATTGAAAGGATCTTGTTGTAGGTTGTTGTTATGGTTAACAATATTGGTGCTCTTATTATGTATATGATCATCATAGATATTCATTTCCTCTCTCTTTGTGACTTATGACTTGTTAGTTGTTGATTGTTACCTTTTTTATTTCTGTAAATAATGCTATGTTTAACAATAATGCTAAGGTTGAATTTTTTTTGAACAGGTAATTGTTCGGGTGGAAAGATCCTACCCGAGAGCATCCTTGCGGATGAGACCTTAAAGACCTTTATCATAGTAGATGTCGAGGCCCCTGGTAGAGCGGCAAAGGTGTGCAACCTTATCAGTCACTATGTTGCCAATGCGGGGCATGTGAGAGAAAGAGACTTCTCTCACACTCGACAACAATGTTTTAATATCGGACATGAGTAATTCAATTTCCCATGGGCATGAAGAGTTTAGCCTTAAGTGATTTATGATTATAAGGGAGTGCCCTTCAATTCGTAACTTGTTTATTCCAAGCGTTTGGGTTTGTATTAACCCGTGTCTTAGTGCCAGAGCTTCAACTTTTAGCGGGTTCTGGTTCCCAATTTTGTCATATCCAATATGGACCGTTTTTACTTCCCAGCCCCGAATGATATAGCCAATTGAGCTGTCCTTGTTATTAAGTGTGCATCCATCAAAATTTAACTTAAATGTGCCCATAGGTATTTTTTTCATTTTATGTTTTTTTGCCTAGTTCTTAACTGTGAGTGATTTGTACCCTTGCTTCTCTGAGCACTCTGGTCATCGTCCTCGTCACAGAGAGAGGTTTTCTTCCAATTTATCATGTGGTTGGTAATGCTGCGATTAACAAATTCCTGCTTTGGGATGGGTTCTTTTTTTAATATTGTTTGATTCCTGGTACCATATCGTCCACCAAGTAACAACTAATTTTTCTTTTTCTGGTTTTGTAAGAGTGTTTCCAATTACAAAGAGGATATGGGGGAAGTCTCTCGAGTTTGCAATCATGTTGATTATAACCTGATTTGTTCCTATAGTTATTGGGAGTTGATTTCTAGAAAATTGGCATTCCGGAAAAAGACGAGTTTCATCTTCGATGGCACTATTACACAACGTACAGGTTGTTGGGACATAAATACCTTTTTGGGATAGTCTGGTAGCGGTTGGGATGCCATTCTGACCAAGTTTCAATAGGAAATTTTTAATTTTTGGTGATGTGTCGAGTTTCCAAATCCAAGAATTCTCATCTTCATTTTGGGTGATATTTTTTGTTATCAATTTGTATGCGCTAGCTGTTGTAAACCAATCGTCCCTATCCGGCCACCAGTATAATCTGTCCTCAAAAGTATTCATTGGAAGGGGGATATTCAAAATATCTTTTACTATGTTTTTGGGAATTGTGTTTTGCAATTTCTCCTCCCACCATTTTCCACCTAAAATATAGTCACTTACAGTTTCATTTTCATTTTAGAAGATAGGGCAGTCATCCCTTTTGACGATTGATGAAGTTGTAATCCAATTGTTGGTCCAAAAATTGATAGATTTCCCATTTCCTACAGACCAAATTAAACCTTCTTTAAATTTTCCAATAAGAGGAGTAAGTTTTGACCATTGCCAAGACGACCCTTTGCTTTTCTTATAATTTAATATGTGCGTTGCTTTCAGATACTTGTATCGAATTACCTTTACCCATATGTTATTTGGTTCCGCAAGAATTTTCACAATGAGTTTCATTTGGAGTGCCCCATTCATATCTTTGGATTTCTGAATGCCTAGACCCCCCTTGCCTTTTGTTCTACATATTTTATGATCCCAGCTTATCGGAGGTTTGTATTGTAAATCCTTGTTCCAGAAAAAAGTTCTATTTATTTGGTCTAATTCCTTATGGATTGTGGTGAGAAGCATAAAACTTTGCATTGTGGATAGAGGTTTTGATACCAGGTTTGTGCTAATAAGAACAGCATGCCCCTGGTGTGATAGGGCATTCACACGCCACTTATTAAGCTATTCTTTGGATTTACAAACAACTTTCTCAAAGGTTTGTCGATTGACTTTCCCATTGATAATAGGGCAACCTAGGTACTTTTCAATCATTTTCTCATTTGATATACCCAAGTATCTTTCAAGTTCCTCAATCTTGGATCTAGGGATTCCTCTCGTTATCTGGAAGGCAGATTTATGATAATTAACTTTTTGTCCTGAGATGCTACAATATTCGTCTACAATTGATTTTGCTTTTGCGCAAGCAGAAGTATTTCCTTTGGTGAAGATAATAATATCATCAGCGAAGGTAAGAAAAGGGATATGCAGTCCGTCATTGCCAAACCTGAATCCAATAGGACTATTTCTCATGGTCATTTCGAGCGAAAGTCTTCTTGTCAGTACCTCAGAATCCAAGATGAAGAGGAAAGGGGAGAGCGGGTCGCCTTGACCTCTGGAAGGTCTAAATATCTCGGTTGGGCCGTTGTTTACGAGGAAGGAGAATGAAACCGTAGTTATACATTCCAAATCCATGTAATAAACATCGGATGGAAACCGAATTTTTCCATTACAGCTTTTGTGAAATTCGAATCAACTCTATCATAAGCTTTTTCCATATCTAGCTTAATTGCCATCTACCCTTCTTTACCTTTCTTGTTACGAAATGAATGGAAAACCTCATGAGCAATTAAAACATTGTTCTTAATTGCCCGGTTGGAAACAAATGCTCCTTGTAAAGGGTGGATAAGTTTGCCAATTACAGTTTTTAGTCTCTCCGTTAATATTTTTGAAATTAGTTTATAGATTGTGGAACATAAGCTTATTGGTCGGTAATGTGTGGTCATAGAAGGATTGTCATATTTAGGAAGAAGTGAGATAAATATAGGGTTTATTTGGCGAAGCATTCTTCCCGAACTAAAGAAGCCTTTTAAAGCTTGGATAATCAAATTTCCAATAATGTCCTAGTATTTTTTTGTAGAATTCTACTGTCATTCTATCAGGGCCTGGGGATTTATTATTTCCAAGGTTAAACATCGCCCTTTTATTTCCCCATTGCTTGGTTGTTGTGTAAGAAAATAGTTTTCCTCCGTGGTTATTGCTGGAGTGACCAGTTGAAGATACTTCCTTAGGAGATTTTCATTTAGTCTTTCTTGTTTAAACCCTTTCTCAAAGTCATGATGTATATGGTTACATTAATGGCTTAAATTAATAAAAAAAAATTAATAGAAAATACCAATCCTTGTCAGCTTTGTAGATATAGATGTATATGGGTATTAGCCTATTAGGTTAATCCTCGATCTGTATACAAAGTTTGTCAACATTTTTAACCATAAAAGCAAATTGCCAACAATAAGAAATGTATTAGAATTTTTTTTTACTATTTTACAAGTTATAAAATTAGGGAACAATATTTGAATTTTTCTCATGTAATTCCAATCTAAACACTGACTTATGTGAAATACAAAAAATTAATATGGTTTAATAATAAGGATATTTATTTTTAAAAAAAAATAGTGGTGGGAGCATCAACGGTATTTTAAGCGTTAGTGTGTGTCAACATCAACTAGTGTTGGAACAATTGATCATCAAGAGATTGAACTTTACATCCCTAAATTGGGTAAGTTGGTCTTTAATATCTCCATTATTGACAGCAAAATCCCGTTAGCGGCATCAGCATCAGCAACATCGACTTTAATGGTGTCAGGTTGTCAGCAATGTTGACGTCGGTAGCATTGGTGCCAACAACGTCAATGTCAGCAGCATTGGCTTCAACAACATCAATGTCAGCGGTGTTGACGTTCGCAAAGTCAACGTCAACAACATCGTTGTCAACGACGTCGATGAATTATTTTTAAAAAAAAATTAAATCAAATTTTGGTAAAAAAATAATTGCAAGATGTAAAGACAATAGGAGAATTGTAATTTGTTATATGAATCGACTTTACACAAATTATAATTTTATTATATATGTTGACCCCCTAATAACAAAAAAAATTAATGAATTTATTAAGAATGCTCTACTCTTTCATTAATTAACAGTATCTTTGCCCACACCCCTAATAACTAAAAAAATCAATAAATTTATTGAGAATGATCTATTCTTTCATTCATTAAGGGTACCCAATAAGATAATACTAAAGTGTTATATGAACTCATATTACACAAATCGTAATTTTAATATCTTTGTTGACAACCCTAATGTGTTATATGATTCCACTTTGTGATCTTTACAAAGGCAACAATGTATGTAGTGTCAATGATATCCACAATGTTAGCAGTGAGAGCGTCGGTGATGTAAGCGACGTCGACGTCAGTAGTGTCAGCAACATCGGTGTCAACATCAGCAACGTTGTCGTCAACGGAGTCGGCATTAGCGGCGTCAAAGTCAACGACATCGGTTTCATCAACATCAACGTCAATGATGTCGACATCAACAATGTTGGTGTCAACAATATCGGTGTTAGCAACATTGACATCCTCGACATTGATGTTTGCAACGTTGGTGTTCTTTGCATCAGCATCAGCAATGTCGACGTTAGCATCAACAACGTGACATCAACAGATTTTTTTTTAAATTAAATCAAATTTTCATTTAAAAAATATGTATTGGTTAAAAAAATCAAATAGTGGCAAATCTTATTTATGTGATAATTAAAGAGGACAATGGAAGAAAAGAAAAGAAAAAACAAAGGAAACGAGACATAAAGGAAAAAATAAATAAAAAGGAGAAAAGGGAGGTTTTTTGTATTAAAAAAATAGAGGGAGAGTTATGCATGTAGCCCCGTACACATGAAAAGGAGAGATGGTGGAGCCCAAGGGAGAGCACGTAGCTTATACACATGGAAGGGAGAGAGGATGGGGCCAGAGGAGAGCATGTAGCTTGTAGCCTTGTACACACGGAAGGGAGAGAGGGTGGGGCCTAGGGAGAGCAACAATATTTTTTTTACTACACGCGGAGAGAGTGTAAAAGGGGATGAACATTTTGTTAATTAAGCTTAGGTGATGGACATTGAGCTGACATGAGGGCTATAGGCAAGATGGGAAAATGGCTATTGACAATACTATTTTCACCAAATTCCACACAAATCATTCTCATCTTACAAAGTAATTGCAAATCTGCCCAAAACCAAAGTTAAAACCCTTCTCATCCTCCATCCAAATCCCCACAAAGAACACTTCGTGCACTTTGAACGAGCCACCAAGAGCAACAATTTTTTGGAGTTTTAAGGTCCATTTGAGAGAGATTTCTATAGATCTATCAACTTTAAGGTAAGACATTCATTACAATTGGTGTTTATGATTTGATTTTGATGAGTTTTTTTAGAAGAAATTGTGTGTTTTAAGGTTTGAAATTAGAATTGAAAGTGATGAAATTGGTTGTTGTTTGTGTTTTTTGTTTGTTGTTGATTTGGGTGTTGTTTGAGTTGAATTATGAGTAAAATTGTAACAAAAACGAAAGATATTGCTCGTTTTGTTTGCGATTTGGGTGCGATTTTTGTTGTCGTGTTACTATTGTTCATGTCGGGCTTTGCTAGTTCTTTGTTGTCTGCTGTCGAGCTTGGCATCTGCTGTCGAGCTTAGCATCTGTCACTCAGCTTCTGTCACCAAGGTTTCATTGGAGGCTCGACTTCTGCCACTGAGGTTCTAATGGAGGCTCGACAATTTTTTCTGAGGGTATGAAGTGAGCTCGTGGGGTTGCGGGGCATGTGGATTTTGGTGAGGTTGTTGTAGAATTGTTGATTGATTATTTGATGTTCTTGGTGGGTTGCTGTAGAAGTGTTGGTCTAACAATGTCATCACCATATGCCTTGTTGTAGTTGTGTAGATGGTTCTATTGACTCCGATTAGGTCTGAGCTGGACCTTCTGATGTCTCTTTGATGTTCGTAATTGGGAAGGAGAGGGTTATAGGATGGATCGGTGTGCGTCAGTTCCCTTCTATAACAGTATAAGCAGACAACTAAAATGAGTGTTCTTTTGACTTAATTTAACATGTATTAGTTATTGATCCACTCAATGTGGATCATAGTTGTGGTAGGTGAGGATGCATTGTCATTTTGTGGTCCTAAATCTAGTTTTTGTTAACTACGCCGGAGTACATGAAATGACATCTCATTCGTACTCACCCTGTGGTTTGTCCCCCGCATCATTGGTATGCTCAGCAGCATTACTCAAAGAGGGGTAACTTTGACTTCGATTATCCACTAACTGAGGTAACCTCTAAAACATTGAGGATGTAATATATATTTCATATCTTTACTAACTAAGATATTATGTTCGTCTCACAACGAATCAATTAGACGATTATCCTTCTGTATGATTTGATCCTATTGCATCTTGATGTATCTAGTTACTACTTTGACAATGTAGTGGAGGCATTCCAACAGTCGACACTAGCCCCTCCGACACCTTGTGAGCAGGCGTACGGTGATCCTAACCGATATGAGGATGACGACGAGGATGACGAGTGGGAAAGTGAAGATGTGGAGATGGAGTAAAGTGATGAAGATGATAGGTATGACTTCGTCACCGAAGACATTGTACATGATGAAGAAGAGGATGTGTATGTTCAAAGAGTTGAGTCTAAGGCTAATGATGAGGACGACGACAGTGAGGAAGAGAAGGATGAAGAAGAGGCCAAGGATGGGGAGGACGAAGAAGAGGTCGAGAATGAGGAGGACGATGATGAGGAGACTGAGGACGAGGGGACGATGACGATGATGGCATGATTCTTATTAGACAACATTGCAAGTAGTGACAATTTATTTCGAACAATGCATTGTTTGGAGATTGAGACTTACTAGTGTATGAACTTGATGCATTCGTTTGACTTTGAGACTTACTAATGTATGAACTTATTAATGGAACCAATGACAAATTTGATAACCTCGGCGTGATTTTGACGAATCTCATGTACAAACTCAACCAAGTGAGCCAAACATATTACATCACCTCATCAAAATTGGCCAAACCTATTTTATCACCTCAGCAAATTTCGTTGAGCTTACTACATCATCTCGTTGACAGTACACATAATTTTCGTACATTATAATAGTCCGACATGGAGATTATATTCGAACTTAAACGTACAGAAAAAGAAGTCCATATTAATAGTATGTAATCGATAATAAAATGTTAAAAGTGTAGAAACACCATGCTCATGCTTACATCATTTTGCTTTTTAAATCTCAGTAACAGTGGTTTCGAACATCCATGCATCAAACGACTCGACAACCAGAAGTGCAAGCACCCGTTTGCCCGCTTGAACCAATCGTCGAAGATCGGGATTCCTACCTAACTCGTAATGATTCAATTCCTCTTCATACCTCGCCTCTAGGGTTTGTTTATACCCCGTTCCCTTGTATGAAAACCTCAGCTTAATAGGACGAGGTTATTGCATAGACTCAGCATATGTTGTTGAGATTGATACATAAGCTTGACTTTATTTGCCGAGATTAAGTCATTTGCTCGGAAAAGTTTCCCGACCTTCGTTTGGAGGGCTAAGTTAATCGAAAACCATTCCGAAATTGTCGAAAACCATTCGAAACAATTCACTAATTAGATTGAGTCCTTTCTTCGTACAATTCAATGACTTTATCGTGTATTCGAGATTAAGGTTCAACGAATTCAGTAGGTATATGAATGTCATAGGGTTTCTCGTTTTCTCTCGGGTAAATTCATAAATTTTTCGAAAGTAGACAAAGAGTTGTGGATTTGGTGGTAACGGTCTCGTCAATAGCCATTAGCCTCATATAAGACATATTTACAAATTACAACTGAGTTTTTTTTTAAATTTATTTTAAAGTATATATCGGTCGATATTTCCCCCCTTTTCTTTATTCATCATTTATCAATGGTAAAAACTAAAAAGTATTCCGTAGAAAACATCACTCCATGAAAACTCCAAGCTTTCACCTCCTCTCGAACGGGGGGATGAGTGTGAAAGCGATCACTGGAGTCCATACTTCGGCCGTCAGCTAACCACCATACTTTCAAAAGTCAAGTGGTCGTCTTCTCTATCTCTTTCTTCTTTATTGTATTTTCTCTGTGGTTGTATTCTATTCCTGTATGTATTTCCCCTTTCTCTCTCTCCCCTTTCTTAGGGTTCCTCCATTTCTTTAATCTCAAATCTTGGGGGAATATCTGTGTTTTTCCTCTCTTCAGTTTTAATCAATTACTCTCCCCCACCTCAATATCTCCTCGTCTCTAGATTTTGTGGGTGTTTTTTTTTTAAAAACCCCTTTGTTCCCCACTTCAGATTCGTGATTCATCTGTCGAAAAAACCCTCACCTTGAACTCATCTCTCTTCTGGGTTTATACCCTCTTCGAGTTTTACTGTGATTTCGAATGTGAATATGTGTTGATTGGAAAATTAGTTCTCCATCTCAGCTTGCTGGATGCCGGACATGGAGTTGAAGGCACAGAAGATAGTAAGGTAAGCTGATTGGGGTTTAATATTCTTTTAGTTTGGGTTTAATTTTTTGTTGTTTATTTTGATCTGTTTGAAACCCCATGATTTGGTATTTGCTTAGATTTTATTCTGGTGGAAAGAGGGAGTCAGAAATTCAATTGACAAAGTGTGACCCTTCAACACTAGAGAGATCATCTTCTACCTACAAGGTTTATTACAATAATGGTGGTGTTGGTGGCGTTAAAAATGGACTTGTTAGTGAGAAATTTATGTTTGGGAAGCCTGGAAATAGTAACGCTGTGATCTTGCCGGAAGAGGAAGAGCAGTGGAGGAAGAAGATACTTGATCCGGGGAGCGAGCTCGTGTTGAAATGGAATCGGATTTTCATCTTCACTTGCTTAGTAGCTCTGTTTGTGGATCCCATGTACTTCTACTTGCCTATTATAGGAGGAGATGGGGAAACATCTTGTGTTAATTCTGACCTGAATCTGAGGATAGCGGTGACCTTGGTCAGAACAATATGCGATCTCTTCTATGTGCTGCACATGGTAATTAAGTTCAGAACGGCTTATGTTGCACCCAGTTCTCGTGTTTTTGGTAGGGGTGAGCTTGTGCTGGATCGTGAAAAGATTGCTCAGAGATACATTAGAACTGATTTCTTCATCGATTTCATTGCCACGTTGCCTCTACCTCAGGTAGATTCATTGTTAGTTGACTAAGTCATTCTTTTACCGAGAAGTCTATGTCTAAGCCTTACCGATTGTGAATTGATTTGTGCTGCTTATTGGGATTATTATTATGTGAATAAGTGAATTTCCACATAAGTAGTTTATGAAAGGGCAGATGGCAAATACAGTAGAATTTTAGTTTGTCTTGTAAGTTACTAAGGGCCCGTTTGCTATAAGATTGTGTAAGGTAAAACAATTTTTGTGTGGTAAAATATATTATAGAGAAGTTTTGAGAGTCTAAATGAGAGAATAAATGCTCTTTTTTTTTTAATTTAAAAACAAGATAAGGAGTGATCATTAGAGGAGGATAGGGATATGGTTACCCCTTGCTCAAATGGTGGATTGGTATGAGAGAAACAAGACAAATTTTGTATGAAAAGTTAGGAGAAGGGGGTAATGAGTAGAATTTTTAACATTAGATCTTGAACTCTAAATGGACAACATTCATTTAGGTTCCCTTTACCTTTCCTAATTCTATATGAAACGGGCCCTAAGTCCATTGATCTCTCTTGTCCGGATGCATAGATGATGTGGAAATATGTGGATGGTTGCAGTTGAAAAGGAAGGGAGAGCAGAGTTCTCAAAAGATGGCTTGAAAATATAAAGAGTCTCCTTTTGCATGAACTCTATATAATTTCATATGGGAGCTTTTTTGGTACTTTATATTGTTGTACACAACCATGACATCTTTAAAATATTATCATTGCTGGTAATGAGATTAGACAACATTCTTTGTAAAAAAACTCTGCTTATAGTACTATTACAGAATAATGATTGCACTGCATACCCGAAAGGGACCCTTTTGCCTTTGTTGTAGGGAAGTTATGCTTTCTGAGAAATTCAATTTATTTTATCAATTACAAAATGCTCTTAGTTTATTCATTCATTGTGTTATTTATGAATATTGTTTGCAGATTGTGATCTGGTTCATCATACCTGCAACAAGAAGTTTCCAGACTTCTCACAACAACAATGCTCTTGCTCTCATTGTCTTGATTCAGTACATTCCAAGGCTGTATTTAATTTTCCCATTGAGCTCTCAGATTGTAAAAGCTACTGGAGTTGTCACAAAGACTGCGTGGGCTGGAGCCGCCTACAATCTGATATTATATATGTTAGCAAGCCATGTATGTGTTTCTCTGTTTCAATTTATCCTCTTTCCCCCATCCCCCTGCCCTAACACTTGCACTTACACACAAATAAACTTACTAGAAATTGCAAGCTCATTCATGAGTTGATCACCCTTCCATATCATGCAACTACCGCTCTGACTGAAATAAGGTCTTCTTGGTATACATGATTTCTGTTTTGGCTTTGTATTGTTCATTATTTTTCATTTGGTTTGATATCTTCTTGCAACTTTTGTATCCATCTCATTTGAGGTTTCTGTTAGAACTTGGAAGTATATTTGCTGCTTTCCCACATAAATCCTTTGCAGAAATCAGCCTTAGATGTCTCTTTTCAGATCATGTATGTTGTCCAGCGGGTTTTTTTTTACCATTGTTATCTATTTACAGGTTCTGGGGGCATCGTGGTACTTACTGTCCATTGAACGCTATACCCATTGTTGGAAGTCCCAATGCAAAGGGGAACTGAGCCCAGCAAAGTGCTATCTTAGTTATCTGGACTGTGATACTTTCAACCACACAGATCGTGTCGCTTGGGCAAAGAATACTACTGTTTTCAGCCAATGTGATCCTAACCAAAATATTTCATTCCAATATGGCATATTTGAGAATGCAGTGACTAAGAATGTTGTCAGCTCCAATTTCATTAGGAAGTACTTTTACTGCCTGTGGTGGGGCTTGCAGCAATTAAGGTACATTTTCCAACTTCAGTTTTATACTATTGTTTTGGATTAGTTAGAAATATCAACTTGTTTACTCAGCTATGGTCTAGCCGTCTAGATGCTGGAGACATTTTCTTATAGATAGAGTTCATAGTTAACTTGTGACAGCGAATGCCTACATTACACTTTGGAGTTTGTTATTATGCTGCTACTAACGATAGCCAGTAGGGGAGATGCTTTAACACTTGCCTTTTCTTGTTTCTTTCTCAGTTCTTATGGGCAAAATCTTCAAACAAGCATGTTCATTGGAGAGACCTCATTTGCTATACTCATTGCTATCTTAGGTCTTGTCCTGTTTGCTCATTTGATAGGCAATATGCAGGTAATGCGGATGTCTCTCTTATCTGCTTAGCTTTTAAACACCAAGAAAGCCAAAAATTTTAGCTGTGCATTTGGATTCCAAGCCATATTTCGTAGGTTTCTAACATTATGCATGTATTAAAAATGAATCTTCCTATCTAATTCTTCTGTAGACATACCTTCAATCTATTACCGTTAGACTAGAGGAATGGAGGCTAAAGCGGAGAGACACGGAAGAATGGATGGGCCACCGACAACTTCCTGATGATTTGAGGCACCGTGTCCGGCGGTATCTCCAATACAAATGGCTTGCAACACGAGGAGTTGACGAGGAATCTATTTTGCGAAGTTTACCGGCAGATCTTCGACGAGATATCCAGCGTCATTTGTGCTTGGACCTTGTCCGAAGGGTATGCTTACCTTTATGTTGCTTTTCACTTGCTCCTTTTTTCTATTTTTTGTTGGCGAAAAGACCATAATCTCTCATTGCTAACAGTACCTACTTTCATTAATTCTCACGTCATTTCTGAAAGCATGTAACCAGAGTATATAATGGTGCTTTGTAGGTTCCCTTTTTCTCTCAGATGGATGATCAGCTGCTTGATGCTATATGTGAGCGTCTTGTATCTTCGTTGAGCACTAAAGGCACCTTCCTTGTCCGCGAAGGTGACCCTGTCACCGAGATGCTCTTTGTCATAAGAGGGAGGCTGGAAAGCTCAACCACAAACGGGGGCCGAACCGGCTTCTTTAACTCGATCATCTTGAGGCCAGGCGAATTCTGCGGAGAGGAGCTGCTTGGATGGGCCCTACATCCCAAATCTTCCCTCAATTTGCCTTCTTCCACACGAACTGTCAGAACCCTGGCGGAGGTGGAGGCATTTGCCCTAGGGGCCGAGGATCTCAAGTTTGTAGCAAACCAATTCAGGAGGCTGCACAGCAAGAAGCTACAGCACACTTTCCGATTTTACTCCCACCATTGGAGGACTTGGGCTGCCTGCTTCATACAAGCTGCGTGGCGGAGGCATAAGAGGAGGATGATGATGCAAAGAGATCTCTTAATGACAGAGTCTTTTGCTTCAGACGAGTGTGAAGAAGAAAGTGAAGCTTGTCAAGAGGGAGAAGAAACCACTCCTTCAACTCCCTCATCGGCAAAATCCAATCTGAATGTGACAGTTTGGGCATCCAGGTTTGCTGCGAACACGAGAAGAGGGGTTCAGAGGTTGAAGGCCTCCGGTATGCCGAAGTTGCAGAAGCCTGAAGAACCTGACTTCTCTGTAGACCCAGAAGATGGTTGAAAGGGAAAACGACTATGTAGCTGATAGCATGTCTATACATACATAAAACTACGCAGTTTCATATGGCCAGTTTTATGAAATTCATGATCTTTATGGGGGTTCTGTTGTCTGTTTTTGTCATTAGGTTTTAGGGCGTAATCTGGAAGTTGGTTTTGCAATTACAAAAGTTCCCTACCTGTTTTATGAAACCAACGAGTGTAACTGGGCAAGGTTTCTTTGCCATTGTATTGTTGTTGCTCCTTTGTTAGGTTTCCAGTTATTTGTCAGATAATGATGCAAGTAAAGATATATGTGTTTATAACATTGCACATCTCATATGAAACACTGGGATTCATGAAGCATTGGCTTTTCATAGTTTACAATTGTATTAAAAAAAAATCCATCCTTGTAGGCATTATCCTCTGATATCCCTATCTACATATTGTCCAAATCATAGAATTCGATTGTCTTGTACTTCTGAGATATTATCTCGGCTTGAACTTTTCTTGCTGTGTCCGTGGCACAACCAACGAGGATAAGAACAGATGTTCCCGCAAACCCTCGAAATGCAGTCAAGTGCGTTGTTTGCTCAATCACTGCTGGACCAGCAGCCAGAATTGCCAGAAAGGCTGAGCCGAGAACTGAAATTCGACTCAGAACCTGTAAATCATCATAAAATGGGAGAGATAGGGTTTATGACACTCTTCAAACTTGTTCTTTTAACAGAAAAGTTATAAGGTCAACTGTAAGACAATTTGATTTTTATTTTATTTTTTTCTAGCAGTGTTTTCTGTAACTGTGAGATAAATACCGTCTTTATAAATGTAGCAGTGCTTTTTCCTGGGCGGACAAGGGGAATTGATGCGCCTTGTCGCTTCAATTGCTCACTAACATCATCGGGATCCAGTTGCAAAAAAGTATAGTAGTAGTTGAAGAAGGCTATCAAAAGGATGTTAGTTGGAAGATAGAAGGAACCTGCAAATATGCCAAACAAGTTGACAAACAAATTTATACTTTCACATTAATAGGAAGGGGCATATCCAACCATATTCATATGAGGCTTAGATTTTTCATACTCTTGTTTCATGCTTTGTTTGTTCATACCTAATAGTTAGAACTTAAAGATGGTTTCTTTATGGTTAATTATGGGTATCCTGCAGAATAAGGTATTTTTATTGATCTTCCTGAATTCAACAAATTACTCTGTTCTCCTCCATAGCTTTATCTTTGTTTAAAACTAACAAAACAAAAAAAAAAGTTAAGAGTGACTAGTCTTACCTCCTGGATTTAATGCTATAGCAGCTTGTTTCAATGCATTCAAGCCGGTGAAGCGTGCCAATGTACCAGGAAGGGCCAAGGAGGATGTTGAAAATATGATTGGCATAACTCCACCACTATTCACCTTCACAAGAAGACAAGACATAACATAAACATTAGATATAAAGACCTACAAGTTAGCTAGGATAAAATCTTGCGGAGTTTTAATAGCCCCGTGACTGTTCCTATCCTTAAAGGTGTAAAAAGCATACAAGCAGTTGTAACAAGATAATCTGAAGTCAGGATGAAATTCAACTTATGCAGCAACATACTTATCCAATGACTATCTACGAATATTTGAGCATACGCTGAATTGCTTACATATTATGCACATATGTATGTATCAAGTAATCACAGGGAGTAACCTTGAATGGTAGATAAGCAGACTTTTGAATTCCCCCACCTCTGCTAGCATACCTCGAGGCATAGTTCAATGGGATTTTCCTCTCTGCCTCCTGAAAACTTTGTAAGAGTAACTGAGTTGTACTTTTCTTCCACTAAGGCATTTCCTTCTAAAAATAAATTTACTGACAATCCTAATGTACCTGAACATATACGATTCCAAATACCAACAGGAAGAAGGATGCAGTAATGGCGGCAAGCCCAACATAATTCCCGTTTTGGTAACCTTCCGCAACAGTCCTTCCAAAGGATGCTGGCAAATAGGAGAGGATGTTCGTGAAGATCAAAAGAGAGGTACCATTTCCAAGTTTGAGGTCAGAGATGCGTTCTCCTAGATAGGTAGTGAGTGCTGCACCAAGCGTAAGCAGAACAACAGATGACAGAGCCCACTCCGTGGAAAAGTCATTGACATAAGGGCGAAGGAAAAGCACTTGCCCAATTGCCTGTCCCATGAATTGAGTATATTAGTCTCCAACCGAAGCATACTGAGTACACTGCTGGACAGAAAAATATTAGAACTATTTTACGCAAGTGCGTGGGCTTCTCACCTGTACAACAGCAAACCCAACTGAAGCATACCGAGTATACTGCTGAAGCTTCTTCCTTCCAGCTTCACCTTCTTTTTTCTGAAGGTCTTGCAACTTGGGATAGATCTGAGCAAGAAGTTGGAACACAATCTGTGCATTGATGAAAGGAACGATTCCAAGAGAGCAAATCCCAAGCCGGCCAATACCGCCTCCGGAAAATGAATCTAAGGTGCCAAGGAAACTGTTTTGATCCAAGTTACCAACAAATGCCTCGCGATTCACACCACCAAGTGGGACATAAATTCCTAGGCGAGATAGAGCCAACAGTCCCAAAAGTTTCAGAAACTTCCCCGGTAAAGGACCTTTAAAGAAATCCCCAAAATCTATGGAACTATCTTCAATTGCAGCTGCCGAAAATCAACCCACCAACCATGTTAAAATCGAGATAAAAATGCATGTTCAATACCGAATCCTCATTTAGAACAAGACAAGAAGCCAACCTGCAACTCCTCTGCCTGATGATGATCTATCCTTCCTAGTACCAGAAGTGCTCTCAAGTTTATCTGCAACAAAACTTCTCAAATTTTCCCAAGTCCCAACTAAACCCGACGAATCGTCTGAATTGATACCTAACGGGTCAAATACTGCACTACCAGACCTGAAGAGATGTTCTAATCAGCAATAACAGTTTGCAAATGCTAAGCCCAAAATTTTGCAGGAATGGCACCAAATTAACACATTCAACTTGGCGTTTGCAAAAGTAAACTCGATACGATGAAATGAGCACGTCATATATGAACACACTACTTGTTACACAGTAAAAAATAGTATAGAGGTGAACTAATTGGAAATCGGCCAATTAGATCGGTTAGTTCAGCAAACGCCCCAAATTCAGAACAAGTGTATAGATTAATAAGAGAGTTAAAAACAGATATAACTTCAACATCATGATGATTTAAAAGGGAAAAATTAATCAGCTGGAATCAGTTATCAAGTATCAGGAACCAATAGAGCTTCAAATTCAGTATGAAGAACGAGAAGGAAAAAAAAGGCATTACCTGGTGGAGAGAGCAAATGGTAAAGAAATGGGTTTTCTGGGGAATTCAACGCCGAATTTGAAACCCCAATTTGGAATACTGGTGGAGGATTTTGATTTTGGAGTGAAAGCGTAACTGGTGAGCGAAGAACAACAACATGGTGCCATTGCCCCTTATCTCCTCCCTCTCCCTCTCTCCCCCTCACTCAAGTTACAAGTATATTACAGTAAGTATAATTAAAGCTTTTTTAAAAAAATAAGACAAATTTACATTTAACCCCTCACTATTTCAAGCTCCATTCATTTAGCCACCCGCAATTCTAAATATTACCCAAACCACCCTTTATAGTTTTACCGGTAACGACAGCCCGTGTACGATGGTCGAAAACTATACCCCTGGCTCCATCTCCATCGTGCGATTTCGCTTTGATTTCATTTTGGGGAAACTTCACAAAACCACCCTCAATTTATCATTTCACAAGACCTATCTAACAGGTCGGATTTGGGTCGGGTCATCTCGGGTTCGGGTCAATTATGGGCCACATCATTTTGGGCTACAGGACATGAAATGATTAACCCATACCCATATTTAGCGGGTTCGGATTGACCCAACGGGTCAAAAACGTTATTCATCCAAAAAACTTTTAAATGTCATTTATTATTAATGCACGTTATTTAAGGACGATAAAAATATGTAGAATATCAATTTTTTTTATTATTTTTTATAATTTCATTCCTTTTAGTTCGAAGTATGAAATTATATATAATACATAAATTGATATTTTATCTAATTTTTTTTCATCCTTAAAACCATAAATAAATAGTAAACGACATTTGAAAGTAAACAGATGGAGTATTTTTAATGACTATTTGCATAGTTCCTAAACCTAAAATTGTTATATTACCCTAATAATTGTTATATTTTTTAAAAGAAGTAATTAATGTTGCTACAATAGTAACTAGTTTTACTATCCATCCGTTGTGCGGTTTCTTAATAAACAAAATGATGTTTAATAAACAAAAGAAATTTAGTTTATTGTTATTAAAAGATCCAAAGATTTCAACAAAACTATTATAACCTTCAAATTTTAGAAAGAAAATATAAATTAAACATCATTTTGTTTATTAAGAAACCGCACAACGGGCGAATAGTAAAACTATTTTAGTTTACCCCAATTTGAACTAATCTATCTTTAAGGCCATTTTTAACGGTGCAATATTGTTCACTGATACTAGATGTTTTAATATTAAAAAATTGAAACAGTTGCATAAGCGATACTAGGGAGATACTACTGAAGTATCGATACTAGCCGATTGTGAATTCATCCCGTGTCAGGCCAGCTGGAAGGCAATTGAAATTTTCGGAATTGAAACCGCAAAACGACGTCGCTCGGGACGGATTGGAGGCAAAACGCAGCGGAGAAGACTTGGGCGCCTGCAACTTTGTAGCCTCTCTCCTGGACACGTGTCGCAGCTCCATTAGCCTGCAGGAAGGGTTGTTGCATGGAGGACACATGGCCTCAAATGGACGATGTAGATTTGAGCTAGAGGAAAAGTGGTTTTACATATTAAAATCAAATTTTCGTAATAAAAAAGTAAAAACAAATAAAAATAAAAATTTACCACAATACTAGATTCATTTTTATCTACATGTAGACATCGAGAAAACCTTAACTACTGGGAGCTCCGATCTCCTCCTCCGGGAGACCAAACCCCTCCGCCGGGAGCCACCAACTCGCTTCCTCGGCGAGAGACACTTCGATTCTGTCCACCAATTCCTTGAATCCGGCACCTTTCACGTGTCTTTTACCCCTGCGCTCAGCCCCTGAAACCTCCTGTTCGCCACCACCACAGGTCCACACCGGCCACCCCATCTCCTCTCCGAGTGTGTTGTTCACCCTCTCACTTCCCCTTGCCTCTGGGAGCCTCCTTTGGCTTTGGATTGGAGATTCGTCGTCCCCGTTTCTCCATTTGATTTGGGATTTTTGGTTGCTCTCTGGTGTCGATTTGTTATGGGGCTAACCATCACCTTCGATTTGTTCTCTCTTTGACCGATTCGAACCCCTCTTCGGGCTGTTTTGGTGGCGGGACTCGCTCTGCTTGCTCCTGTAACGGCCCGGATATAATTATCCGGGATACGTTTTGAAGGTCGGATACCTTCGTTCGGATGTTGCAATTCAGGTACGGGTTGAGGTTTCAAACCTCTAATCAGTCGAAGTCTCAAAAATACAATTTAAACGAAAATAAAGCGGAAGTACGGTTTAGATACAAAAGCCACGGCAGAGCCGGGTCAAAACCAAAACAAAGTGGGTGATTAGCCGATTGTCAAGTTAGAATATGTTAGCCGGATTCTTCAATTCGCCAAGAGATTTCCCCGTCATAGAAGCATGGAGCAAAAAGAGCAGTACCTAACACTATCCACGAAGTCAGGCCTGGTGATCGCATGCGGGTCCTCTGACCGCGCTGAGGCCACATAACATGCCTATGCCTAAATAAAAGACGACTAATGCGGAACAAGATTTAAATCACACTATCATGCCCCTAGTATATATAATATGCGGAAAAGAACTGTAAAGGGCCCAAGACAATGCCAAGTGGCATATCCCTCTCCTACCTCTGCACCCCTTCCCGTTAGTGCAGAGACTGGCCAGTTTGTTGCTATAGCATAGCATATCCTCGTGGTGGTGCACTCACCCACGGTATCATCATCATAACATAAATTAAATATAAATGAAACATGCCCGATGGTGCTGGGCTATCATCATCCTCATATCGACTCGATAGACTCAGGGCACCCGATGGGGCTGGGCTACCCTATGACCCTAGCAAAGACTCTAGGACTATCACAGATAACGACCGTTCTGTTTCAAACACACAAAGTAAACACATGCTCAATTCAATGCAATCCTAGCATGATACTACATGGCATGCTTTAATATGCAACAAAACTACACATTACATGACACATCAGGCAGGAGGTCCAGGTTACTGAGTAAGTCCCGTAGGATACTTACCTGTTGATGCAGAACAGCAAGATAACACAAGCAAGGGCCCAAATGTAAGTCCAAAGCAATCCAAAAGCAATACACACCTATCATCAAGTCATTTCCATAAGCTACCAGACCAACATTCATATACACGAACCCAAGTCCTCAACATCCTCAAAACCGACCGATAGTAAAACCGTTTTCCAAAATCTTTCCGATACGATCAAATCGACCAAAATCATTCTTTCAATCAAACCCCTTGATAAAATCATACCAACCATATTTTCAACTCATAAATCCCAATTTAAGTCATCTCATGTTCAAAATAATTTCTCAAATCATGTTATAAAATAATTCCGGCATTTTATTCCAAAAAAAAACCTTATCAAAATCAATAAATCATTTCTAGAACAATTTATATAATATATATAATATACACACTCCAAATAATATTTAGGTATAGTAAAACTACCAAAATCAATCCATTTTAATAACCCAATTTTATAAGTCAATAAATAAATCACTTTATAAAACATCGTCTAATAACACATCTCAAAATACATCTCTTAATAATGTCTCTTTTAAGCCATTTTATATTATATAATAATACTTTCAGAAAATTGTTATCACCAAAATCTAGAAATAACATATAGTAATACTAATCTAATAAAGCATTTATATAAAACTACGTAATAACACATTATAACAAACAACATATATCATAATCAATATATAACCAATACAATGACAAATAAAAGCCCAACTCAACCCGGTTCTGTACCATTTGCCCAGCCCAAAATTGTAACCCGAAAGAAGAAGAAGAGAGCTGACCCAGCCCAAACCCACTCCATTTAGCCCCAACCCGGGAAATCAGTGGAAGGAGGAAAGGGAGGACCCGAAGGGGATCCGAACCCGGGCAAAAGTTAGGCCCAAGGCCCATAAGGAAAGAAACACTCCCCATCGTCTTCCTCCAGCGAACAAATTTTGAGACTCGGACGATACAGGAGGCGGACGAAGAGAGGAGAGGAACCCAGGCCATTGGAGCTCCATTCGACTCGAAAAGCTTACTCGGAGGCTCAAAATAGAATCCCGACCACACCCATCAAAGAAAGAAGGCAACGCGACCAAAAGAGAAGGGAGGAGGAGAAAGTTACCGAGGCACCTCCGAGGGGAATCTCTGGCGAAAATGGCGGATTTCGGCTTCAATCAACGAGGGACAACGTCGTTCTCGACCTAGGACAATTCGGAAGTGAATAAGGGCAGGTTTTAACGGGATTTGAGTTTGAATCGAAGCGGCCTTATAAACCAACCTAAAATCAGGGAAACATGGGAAGGTGATGGCGGCGTCGGCGACTCCGGCTCTCCTGGGTGGATGCTCGGTTCAGGGGGTTTGTGGACGTCGGAAGAGTTGAAGATGGCGGTCGCACTACTGCTGCTGCTGCTCGTACAAGGGAGGGGAAAGGTGAGGTCACTTGGTGGTTTCCTTCGAATAGAGGAGGCGCTTGAGAGCTCGGACCTGTGTGCTCGGAGGTGGACAATGGGGATGTGTTTGGTTTTCAATTTAAAGAGAGGGGCTAGCTGGAATCGGATGAGAGAGGGAGAGAGGTGATGTTGCTCAGATATGAAAATGAGAGGGGAGAGAGAATAAGCAATGGGTTTGCTGGGCTTTGTTTTGAACACAAAAGGGGAGGAGAATTGGGCAGTAGGTGCAGGGCGTGGGAGGTGCTGCTACTTGACAAGGAAAAGGGGAGAAAGGCTGAGGGAGGGTGGTGCACCATGAGGGGAGTGAAGGCAACGTAGGGTGGAGTTCTGTTACATTGCAGGGGAGGGGGGACCATATGTGTGCAGTGTGAGGCAAGGGACTGCCGAGAGAGAGAGAGAGAGAGAGAGAGAGAGAGAGAGAGAGAGAGATAAAGAAAATGGAAATAAAATAAATGTTGTTGGTCACCCGAACGAATTCGAATTAACGGAATAGACTCGAAACCCGCTCGTCCGGTCGAATCTCGACTAAATCAAATTTAAATAAAATTTTAATTAAATTCCAAGATAATCGGAAATTAAATAAATTTATCAAAACTCGGAACACGAAGGCGGAATTAAATCCGTCAAAATATAAATTCTCAAAACGATGCCGGAATGTTTTTAAAATCAAACGTACACTCGAGGACGGATTTCTCACATTTCTACCGATTGAATAAAATAAACATTTATTTACTCAAATTTACTAATATAATAATATAAAACACATTCAGTCTTTACATTTATCCACCTCTAAAAACAAGTCTCGTCCCCGAGACTAAAATCATTTTAAAGCAAAGGGGATGAAGTTTTAAAATCGGTGAGTCCGAGGACCATGTCCAAGGATCTTGTAATCGTCTCGGTTGCGTCTTCCGAGATTCTCACAACATCCTAGTCACGGTCGTGACATCTCCAATTGGTCTTGTCAAGTGTGTAATAAGCGCCTCTATCACATCCTCGCTTCGACCTTTCGGAAGTATCACAACCCTAAAAGCATTATAGCGTCCGACTAGGTCTTAGCAAGCAATCTATAAGCGCCCCTATACAATGCTTGTATCCACTTCGTGAGACGTCATAATGTAAATCCCGTTCGTAAATCCTCAAAGCGTTTTGTAATTGGAAAGATTGTCATCTAAATCATCGAAACTCGCGACTTCTTAAAACCCCAAGTTGGCCATTTTCAGAATCTCTCAAAATTTTCAAATCCGATGTTTAATCAAGCAACTTTACACCAAAACAAGTCAAATCCTTTCAAATCAAGATTTCGTCAAAATCTCCCAAAACCAAATCAGCTTCTCGCAACCAATCAATCAAGTTCAGAATGTAGGAGGTGGAATCATCCACCTCTAAGGGCTAATCCCATATTCTCTTCCTAGGTTCCAAAATCATTCCTTCATCATTCACAACTCAACATGATCAAAAGTAAATCAACTCATAACATCATCAACCACCTCTCATATGGCAATCATCAACATCAATCATGATAATCTCAACCAATCAACATCGTAACCGCATAACATGTTTACCCATAACATAAAGCATACCATTCTTTCAAACACATCAAAAGCAACAAGAAAATCTCAATGTCATATCACGAGTCATAAAGTGTATCTATATCATACCGAAGGCATCACAAGTGTATCATTGAATTCTCATAATCATGCCAGCACGCACGTCAAGAGATCAAAGAGGTTAGGTGTCATGGAGTCAGTACACTACTACAAGTCAAATCTCACGATCGCATCTCAACATCGCACACTTAGCAATCACGCACCATTATCTCATATATATAAGTCAGATTCATGATCCAAATCAATATTCATCATTTAACATCTCCTGATCATAATATAACATCATGCTCTCACATAGCAACATATCATTATTTCATGATTCATTCAACACCTTATAACATGCTTTTAGAACAACATAGTAGGATAGCAATGGGTCATTATATCATGAGTATAGTTGTCACTACCAATTATGATTCAATATTGCATATCAACATGTAATATCAGGTGGTATCTGGTTTATCATGGTCGCGATCTAACATCATGCCAATACATATTAGCTAATCACATAATCAAGAAAATTTTGCACATCATACAAGTTAAAATAAAACGCAACCCCGCTCGCTCGTCCCCAACTCCCAAGCCAAAACCAATCCTCATCTAAACCCACCAACTCGGATAATATCCCCAAAGAACCCCAACTCATTTTGATACTCTAGTCTCACCCCTCATTTCACTAAGCGCTCTCACTAGCAATCCACCTCTAAGAACCCAACCCTCATCTCTGTTTTCACACCCGAGCACCCCTGCACACTATGTCCCCGATACCCCCAAAGGTCATTTCTTACATTTCTCACTCTTCCCAAGATATCACAACGTAGAACCCTTCTAACCACGCATCTTCAATAAAGTTTCCTTGGTCCTACCTAACCAGCCTATCCCTAATCATACCCTTATCCGAGATTCACCTAGGAGCTCATCGAAATCATCAAGAATTGCCTCATAAAATTCCCGAACTCACTCGGTCTAACCTAAGTCAACACCCCTCTTCTGTAACTTTCCCCTTACCATCGCCGATCATTCTAATCACTCAAACCTTTCTCCACTCTCTGACCGCTCAACCAAAAGGACCTCACTCACATGTTCAAAGAAGAAGCAATCATGGACATTATTGCACATAATGACTACACCATATCAACTAGCATCATTAAGCATTGCAACAAGTATCAAAAGTCTCAATGTACCGTCATGCTCGAAATTATCACATAACACCATATATGAATAAAGTCAATTCAAACTAGCAAGTTTCATCATAATCTTAGCTAATAACCAGTTCAGATTCTTGACATTTGCAGTTCATACTATATAGGAAAGGAATTTAGATCATGCTTAGCAACTCAGAATAGCATCACATCAAGTCATCATGGCACATTAGGACTGTAAGGCATCGAATCATATCATCATAGTCAACAGACAATCAAGCAACAGTAATCACATCAACAAGCACTTTCAACATCAAGTCAGTGCAAATCATCATCAACAAGCTCAGAAAGGGTTAACAATTCGAATGGAGGGTGCTCCCACCTGCAAGTCATGTCGTACCCAACCATCGTAATCCTCGAAGCGAGCTTGTTCCGTCGACATTATCGATCCTGAGGCCCGTGGGTTATGGGCCCACGCTTCCGCTGCGCTGCTATACTGCCATTCGGCTTCCCGATCCCTTTCCATGTGGTCGCTCATCCAATGTAACGCGTAGGAGTTCAAGTTAGCGGGGATAGGGGAGTGACAAGGGCGGACGACCCAATGTTTCTTTCGGGGACAAAATGGACCAAAGCTAAAGATGACACGACTAGAGACAAGACTCCGACTCGGGAATAGTAACGATGCCCTTAAGAAAGTCTATTAGGTTATAGTTGTGACAAACACGCACGAATTCATCATAGAGCATATTCATCACATTAATCCACACTAACATGCACCTATCCCAGGGCAACATTCGTATTCATATCAAAGACACAATCAAATCCGATGCTGATGTATGTGAAATAAGCTAACATTCTAGTATCCCATGGAAGCAGATATGCCTAGCAGCTTCAAGCAAGATAGACGGAACCAACAATGATCATATATGATTCGAAGTCATGCGAAATTTAGTGAAGATAACGAGCATCATGCATATGATCAATGTAAGAGCATGGTATACACATCAACAAATGAGTCCAAATATATCATGGCAAAGTATATTATAATAAACAGATAAAGCGTCATACGAGGGCTCATAAGAACAACATAGTAACTATCACACCTAACAGCAATGATCAGATAGTAAGTTAAGGATGACATGTAATCATACGACGAGATACATTTAGGGAGCATAGATCCTACATGATACTAGCGATACATAATGTGATACAAGCATAGACAAGAGTCATTAAGAGGAGTTCAACATATTATTCACGAAACATGAGGCATCATCAAAAGTAACAAGATGGACATCATGGATGCTAGGTTATAATCATGCTAAGAAAGAACCATCATAGAGTACATATATGGTACGATAGCTGTCACATTATAGAACAAGCATGACATGTAATCATTCAGCAGGTTATATTGGAAGTCATAAGCTCCACATGATACTAATAGCACACATCGAACATGAGTACAACTAAAGTAATTCAACTAGGTTCATTCCGATATTCATGCGTCATGTATTTGCAAAATCAGGATATAGGGTGGTGCGTGATCATGCGAGGTGTCAAGTCATAGGTTCATGCAAACACGAGAAGCCATCATAGAGTAATAGACATTTTAACCATGTAAGCATGCTAGGTTTGACCATCACAGAAAGCTAGTCAATCCTCGAATTCAACATTAAGCTAATCAGAACGAGTGAAACATGTTAAGAGACTAGAAGGAGGAAAGAACCACACTATCAAGTACCTAGCTCAAGAGAGAATCAACAATAAGGTAGGCGAGGCATAAATGTGCGTAAGTCATAACCAAGGATCCTACACGTTACTAATGGCTCAATATAACATGTGGTACATACATGCACTTGATTGATTACTCGACACTAAGCAAAACTTCAATTCAATCACATTCCAATAATACAGAAACAGGAGAGGAAGTGTAGCGAGGTATAGTGCAAGTCTAAGTAATGGCAACACGACCAGAATATGGGGACATGAGTTCAAGTTAATGTATACTGGGATAAAACATGTATTTGTCAAGACTCACTTACACTAACATATTCTCACCTTAGCACATTTAACACATAACAATACTCATTTGCAAAAGCATCAACAATAGTTAATATGAGGAATACAAAATAGATGGGCATGATATAGATTCTTGTCACAAGATGAATGATAAGCATCGAGGCATCATCGGCTAGCATGTTAAAGAGCACATCTTATGAGGCATTCACATAAAGTAGAGTTGATCACACTATCATGGACCTAATTTAGAAGAAGCAACAATCATATAGACTCATATCATGTGATTCATGTTTTCGATCAATCATACGATCAATATGCCAAGTAACATGCTATAACAACATACAATCATGATAGAGGGCAAGACACAACACGAGACTTAAGCAATATGACCAGCATGGATACAAGGTGTCATACAACCACAAATTTACAGTAAGGATCATCATCATAACAGGTACTGAGGATTACGTAGCATACAAGGCATGTCGACATGAAATTATAACATGTATCCATCAAGTAAGGGACTCACTTCTATCATGATACTAGAACCGAGCTATCACACTATCATGAACCTATTCACAGGAAGGACATCAATTAGACGACATCCTAGCATATGACATATTTATTCGTGCTCTAGTATGATAATGCAATATACTAAGTAGATCATGTCGGGATGATATAGATATGCTAAATGGAGCTCAAACCTATACAATAGTCATTATGAACATTAAGGCACATAAGTACAACTTCACACTAAGGATCAATTGTAGGTCAAGGAGTAGTACCATATAGTATCACGCAATAATGGACAGAGCAATCAAGATAACCCGATAGAGATCCATAAGAGCAACATTGACTCTTCCCAACTGACTCATTACCCATCTTTCCCATGAGACTCGGATACGAATTTTCCGTGACAAGAGGACACTGATGGATCGTCGTAAGAATTGATAACGACAGCCTCGTAAACATCTCACTCTCTAGCTCGGAATTTCATCAAGGACCGTCTTCCAATACTCTCTCGGACAACCTCTATATTCAATCATGATTCCCGACACCATGTGTTTACCAACCCAATTCCCCGTGGAAGACACTGACATCCGGGAGAGACTCGATAGAACCGTCAAGAGGTCAATATAGTGAAGGGGCCTTTTCACACAAGCTGGCTTAACCATAGGGGAAATAAGGGTACTCCCGCTATCTCGTTCGCACAGATCATTCAATATTCATAAGTAGTTAGGCATATCAAGCACTCAACATAGAGTCAGTCAATGACAATTATAACGACCTCCTTGGAACCCTCCGGACCCAGCTGTAAAGAACAAGCTAGTATTTCGCCTACCCATTTCCGACTACATCCAATAGGGATGGTCTAGCGCCTTTTCTACCCACTCGATCCCTTATTAGTTGGTTCTCCTCTTTTATCATAAGCCAAGTTCATATTTAGTCCAATTGAGTTAGGCATATTAAGTTCATTTTGCCCCTTTAAAACGCATTCAAATCTTTCGAAATCTATGGGCGGTTTTCCAAAACATACACTCGACCCTTGTGTACCCGAATTGCACAACCTGGCTCTGATACCAACTTTGTAACGGCCCGGATATAATTATCCGGGATACGTTTTGAAGGTCGGATACCTTCGTTCGGATGTTGCAATTCAGGTACGGGTTGAGGTTTCAAACCTCTAATCAGTCGAAGTCTCAAAAATACAATTTAAACAAAAATAAAGCGGAAGTACGGTTTAGATACAAAAGCCACGGCAGAGCCGGGTCAAAACCAAAACAAAGTGGGTGATTAGCCGATTGTCAAGTTAGAATATGTTAGCCGGATTCTTCAATTTGCCAAGAGATTTCCCCGTCACAGAAGCATGGAGCAAAAAGAGCAGTACCTAACACTATCCACGAAGTCAGGCCTGGTGATCGCATGCGGGTCCTCTGACCGCGCTGAGGCCACATAACATGCCTATGCCTAAATAAAAGACGACTAATGCGGAACAAGATTTAAATCACACTATCATGCCCCTAGTATATATAATATGCGGAAAAGAACTGTAAAAGGGCCCAAGACAATGCCAAGTGGCATATCCCTCTCCTACCTCTGCACCCCTTCCCGTTAGTGCAGAGAATGGCCAGTTTGTTGCTATAGCATAGCATATCCTCGTGGTGGTGCACTCACCCACGGTATCATCATCATAACATAAATTAAATATAAATGAAACATGCCCGATGGTGCTGGGCTATCATCATGCTCATATCGACTCGATAGACTCAGGGCACCCGATAGGGCTGGGCTACCCTATGACCCTAGCAAAGACTCTAGGACTATCACAGATAACGGCCGTTCTGTTTCAAACACACAAAGTAAACACATGCTCAATTCAATGCAATCCTAGCATGATACTACATGGCATGCTTTAATATGCAACAAAACTACACATTACATGACACATCAGGCAGGAGGTCCAGGTTACTGAGTAAGTCCCGTAGGATACTTACCTGTTGATGCAGAACAGCAAGATAACACAAGCAAGGGCCCAAATGTAAGTCCAAAGCAATCCAAAAGCAATACACACCTATCATCAAGTCATTTCCATAAGCTACCAGAACAACATTCATATACACGAACCCAAGTCCTCAACATCCTCAAAACCGACCGATAGTAAAACCGTTTTCCAAAATCTTTCCGATACGATCAAATCGACCAAAATCATTCTTTCAATCAAACCCCTTGATAAAATCATACCAACCATATTTTCAACTCATAAATCCCAATTTAAGTCATCTCATGTTCAAAATAATTTCTCAAATCATGTTATAAAATAATTCCGGCATTTTATTCCAAAAAAAAAACCTTATCAAAATCAATAAATCATTTCTAGAACAATTTATATAATATATATAATATACACACTCCAAATAATATTTAGGTATAGTAAAACTACCAAAATCAATCCATTTTAATAACCCAATTTTATAAGTCAATAAATAAATCACTTTATAAAACATCGTCTAATAACACATCTCAAAATACATCTCTTAATAATGTCTCTTTTAAGCCATTTTATATTATATAATAATACTTTCAGAAAATTGTTATCACCAAAATCTAGAAATAACATATAGTAATACTAATCTAATAAAGCATTTATATAAAACTACGTAATAACACATTATAACAAACAACATATATCATAATCAATATATAACCAATACAATGACAAATAAAAGCCCAACTCAACCCGGTTCTGTACCATTTGCCCAGCCCAAAATGGTAACCCGAAAGAAGAAGAAGAGAGCTGACCCAGCCCAAACCCACTCCATTTAGCCCCAACCCGGGAAATCAGTGGAAGGAGGAAAGGGAGGACCCGAAGGGGATCCGAACCCGGGCAAAAGTTAGGCCCAAGGCCCATAAGGAAAGAAACACTCCCCATCGTCTTCCTCCAGCGAACAAATTTTGAGACTCGGACGATACAGGAGGCGGACGAAGAGAGGAGAGGAACCCAGGCCATTGGAGCTCCATTCGACTCGAAAAGCTTACCCGGAGGCTCAAAATAGAATCCCGACCACACCCATCAAAGAAAGAAGGCAACACGACCAAAAGAGAAGGGAGGAGGAGAAAGTTACCGAGGCACCTCCGAGGGGAATCTCTGGCGAAAATGGCGGATTCCGGCTTCAATCAACGAGGGACAACGTCGTTCTCGACCTAGGACAATTCGGAAGTGAATAAGGGCAGGTTTTAACGGGATTTGAGTTTGAATCGAAGCAGCCTTATAAACCAACCTAAAATCAGGGAAACAGGGGAAGGTGATGGCGGCGTCGGCGACTCCGGCTCTCCTGGGTGGATGCTCGGTTCAGGGGGTTTGTGGACGTCGGAAGAGTTGAAGATGGCGGTCGCACTACTGCTGCTGCTGCTCGTACAGGGGAGGGGAAAGGTGAGGTCACTTGGTGGTTTCCTTCGAATAGAGGAGGCGCTTGAGAGCTCGGACCTGTGTGCTCGGAGGTGGACAATGGGGATGTGTTTGGTTTTCAATTTAAAGAGAGGGGCTAGCTGGAATCGGATGAGAGAGGGAGAGAGGTGATGTTGCTCAGATATGAAAACGAGAGGGGAGAGAGAATAAGCAATGGGTTTGCTGGGCTTTGTTTTGAACACAAAAGGGGAGGAGAATTGGGCAGTAGGTGCAGGGCGTGGGAGGTGCTGCTACTTGACAAGGAAAAGGGGAGAAAGGCTGAGGGAGGGTGGTGCACCATGAAGGGAGTGAAGGCAAGGTAGGGTGGAGTTCTGTTACATTGCAGGGGAGGGGGGACCGTATGTGTGCAGTGTGAGGCAGGGGACTGCAGAGAGAGAGAGAGAGAGAGAGAGAGAGAAATAAAGAAAAGGGAAATAAAATAAATGTTATTGGTCCCCTGAACGAATTCGAATTAACGGAATAGACTCGAAACCCGCTCGCCCGGTCGAATCCCGACTAAATCAAATTTAAATAAAATTTTAATGAAATTCCAAGATAATCGGAAATTAAATAAATTTATCAAAACTCGGAACTCGAAGGCGGAATTAAATCCGTTAAAATCTAAATTCTCAAAACGAAGCCGGAATGTTTTTAAAATCAAACGTACACTCGAGGACGGATTTTCTCACATTTCTACCGATTGAATAAAATAAACATTTATTTACTCAAATTTACCAATATAAGAATATAAAACACATTCAGTCTTTACAGCTCCCTCCTCCCCTGGCCTGCAGATCTCGACTCCACGGTCTCGCTCTACGATCCTTACTCCTTCTCTCCCGACGACGTTTTCCTGGTGCCTTACACTCGCCGCTGGACCACGCTTCGTCGGCGGCGGTGTGGCGCTCTCCCTTTCCGGTGTCTTGCCCCTTCACCCCCTCTCCTGGTTGGTGGTCGCCGGTCGCCGGGATGGTGGTTTCGCCCCTCTCTTCATGCATTTTCAAGGTTGTCTACAATTGCCCTCAACTTTCGTTTCTGGGCCTGATTTCTCTCCTTTGGGCCCAAGGAATTTCCTTGGGCCCAAAGCTGCCATTATTAAAAAAAAACAGGAGAGTAAAACCTTATTCAACCGGGTATTTGTGTTTATATATATATATATATATATATATATAAAATTATAATAATTAACTATAAATAATTTCCTGGATCTTTTCTCGCTCTTTGCTCTCCTCGCGACCATGCATGCTTCATGTTCTCGTGTTGGTTGGGCGTTCGTGTGTTCGTTCGTGGTTAGTTTCGGTTGAGGAGCAGTTCTGCGGCCCTGGTTGATCGAAGTGATCGTGTTGGTGGTGTTTGTGGTCTCCGAAGATCCTTCATCTAGGTGGGGGGAACGTCGTGTGATCCACACTTCTCCAGGTGCCGTCTTTGCCTTGCGAGAATTTCTGCTTTCCGTCTTTCCAGCGGCGAGACATCGTATCAGTAGGTGTTGTCCCATTCGCTCGCTATCCACTTCTCCACGCCGGGCTCCCTTCCTCTTGATGTTGTGTCCGCTTGTTTGCTTAGGGTTTGGGGTTTTTCTGGGTTTGCTTTAGATATTTCTTATGATGTATTCAGTGATTGTATTTCTTTCAGATCTTCGTGATCTCATCCTTCGGGATGCTCTCGGGTTGGCTAACCACCACCCGAATTTTTATCTTATCCAAAAAAAAATTCTACATGTAGACATCAATTTTGAATATGTTTGACTATATTTAAAAACATTATTTCTCTTTGATTATAAATATGCAAAATAGTATCCGAAAAATTGAATTATAATTATGGAAGAATTTGAAATAATAAATAATGTAAGAAATGAAATAAATAATTATTAAAAAAATATTTGTCAATATGTGAAAGTTGATATTTTAATAAAAATAAATGAATATAATAGTATAATCGAGAATTGAAATAATTGTTGGAGAGGGGTATATTTGTAATTTGAGTTGGTATGAAAGGATGGGTTTTGGGATACTAGAGATGCTATTGATAAAGTGGAAAAAAATGAAAATGAGATGCTAGGATGATGTGGCGGAAAGAGAAGATTAAAATATTAATATTCCTAGTATCCCTTGATAAACACGACCTAACTAAATACCCTTTAATATAACCTATTTGAAATCTATTTTAATATAAAAGTATACCACGTTATTTTAACCAAAATTACAAAACAAAATTTTAGTTTACCTCAATTTGAACTAATCTATGGATTTGAAATCTATCTTTAAACTAATTTTAATATAACTTCAAATCTTTGGATTTTAATATAAAAAGGTACAACCGAACTTTTATTTAATGAATATAAAAAATTGAAAGCATATCTCATTCACTTAAATTGAAGATCTTTTTAACATAAAATCTATAAAATTGATTGAAATTACATGTAGATAAATAGATTACAAAGTGTATGACATGGCTTAAAATTATTGGGCATTCATTAATTGACGTGTAAAAAAAATCGGTCAGAATGCACCAGGAAACGACACGTAAGTGAATTGCACCAGAGCCTGCCACATAGGATTTTCACGCCTCTGTTTTAGTATTATACTAGTTTTATTACTCGCCCGTTGCGCGATTGGTTAAAATTTTTTATTATATAAACCATCTTTGAATTAATATAAATTACTACTCCATATAATAAAGTAAATATATAATCTTCCATTGTTTTATTTTTTTTAGAATGTAAACACATATTTGAGTCTACATTAATCATGTTTGTCCTCTTATTAAAAAATGGTTAAAATATATTTTTATCTTGAGTTTGGATTTTATACTAATAAAAAATATTTAAAGATAAAAAATTTTACGTATTACATCCAAAAGAAGGTATATAGGATAAATTCCATATATAAATTCAATCAATTTTTATTTTATTTATAAACAAATAAATATAAATGTTTATAATATTTATAATATTTATAACAAAATATTATCAAAATATAACTAAGTAAGATATGATAATAACTTATTAATTGATGTAATATTGGATAGATTATTTGATCTAAAAAGATAAAATTTTTAACTAGTTAAGATATAAAGTTGAATATTTATAAGAATAAGTTGGACCATTAATTGAATTGGCAAAATTATATTGACTTATTAATTGATGTGACTTACATATTTTATTTATATTAAATAACTATTTGGTTATGAAGTTATTATAAAATAATTTAATTGAAATATATATAAGAACGACGTGGTTAAAATTAAGATGAATGTTTTTAATTAACATGGTTGAAAAATAAAATATAGGTTTTAATTATTAATTTTATTTATTTATGAATTATTACCCTTAAAAATATATCAAACTTTATTTGTTCAGGGAATCTAAAAATCTTTTTGAAAATTTGAATTTTCAATATATTTGTTCAAAGTATTTAACATTATAACATATTTGTACGTTAAATATATTTGTCTATTTGTAAGTTAATTTGATTTCTTTTTATTCATGGTTAGTTTTCAATCATTATTTAAATTTGTAATCCAAAAAGTATATAATATTTAATTATAGGGGTGCGCTTCGGTGAAAACCAAAATTGCGATAAAAACCTGTAAGGACCGGCTTTTTAGCCCGGTTCACTAGCTTTATAGCCCGGTTTTGAATAGAACCGATCGATAAAGTCACATATTTTAACCTGGTTCTAAATAAAACCGAGCTATAAAGTCACTAATGTAATTTTAAAACATGAGTTTTCAGCACAGTTTTTCGGTTTAACCGAGATATAAAGTCATGTATTATTTTAAAACTGGAGTTTTTAGCACGACTTTTAGGTTGAACTGAATTGTAAAGTCACTATGTAATTGAGGTTTTTAGCACGGGTTTCAAATAAACCAAGCTATAAAGTAATCCTCACGATTTTTACCACAATTTGAGGTTTTTACCGAAGTCAATCCCTTTAATTATATTATATATAGGGTATTTTACATCTTTGAAATAGGAATTATGTCGTTGATTTAAAAAAAAAACTTAGCTAATTCTTTGCCGCATATCTACCTTGTACCTTATTTTATGAGATTTATACTTTAATATTTGTTCATATCTTTTTCCAATATTATGTGGCCAAAATATACGCTGTTTGAAGAGATATTTTTTAAAAGATTTACATACGGGGTATAAGTAGGGTAAAAATTAATTAAGTTATTATATTATTTTTAAATAAGTAAGAATTTTAACTAAGATATGAAGTATAAAAAGATCTTGTAAAACAATCCAAATAAAATAAGTTTAATTTTAATAAACAAAAATGATAGGTTTTATAACTACTTAAGATATAATTAGGTTAAATATTTATATTAAATAATAAATTTAATAATCAATTAAAATTGACACATAGGATGATGTAACGGCCCGGATATAAAGTCCCGGGTTACGTTGCGAAGGTCGGATACCTTCGTTCGGATCTTGCAATTCAGGTACGGGTCAGTCCGGTTCTTCGCCTTCGCCCAGGAGGATTTCCGTCATAGAAGCATGGAGCAAGCAAGGAGCAAGTACCTATCACTATCCACGAAGTCAGGCCCAGAGACGCCTGCGGGCCCTATAGACCGCGCTGAGGCCATATAATATGCCTGTACCTAGAATAAAGGATGGTCTAATGCGGTACATAATTTAAATCACACTAGCATGCTCCTAGTTGAAATAATGTGCAGAAAACTGTAAAGGCGCCCAAAGAATGCCAAATGGCATATCCCCATATCTCTGTATTTCCCGTACCCACTCCGAGGTAGGGCGCTCGGCCTCAGCCGAACCGTAATAGATATATTCCCATACCCACTCTGAGGTAGGGCGCTCGGTCTATGCCGAACCGTAACAGATATATTCCCGTACCCACTCCGAGGTAGGGCGCTCGGTCTATGCCGAACCGTATCAGAGATATATATAGATCATACTCATCGACTCGATTGGGGACCGAAACGGTATAAAACACGAATGCCCCCATGACCCTAGCAAAGACTCTAAGACTCACAGATAACGGCCGTTCTGTTTCGCAATCACATAAAGTGTTCAAATGCTCATTCGAAAGTGCAAGTCCTAAGCATGATACTACATGGCATGCTTTTATGCATATGCAACACCTACATACTATATGACACATCAGGCAGGAGGTCCGAGTTACTGAGTAAGCTCCCGTAGGAAACTTACCTGGAGGCGCGCAGAATCCAAGCAATAATCAGCAATAGCAAGCAATCCAATCATGTCACAAATCACCTAGCATATAATATAAGATGTGCATAAGTCTACGTCTAATTCACACAAGACGCCCCTAACTATCATACATAACTTCACATAACCATAGAATATCGTATCTTAACATTTCATCCTTATCATCTCAACTCATCTCATCATCTTCCTTATTCATTTCCATCACTCAACTCATATCATCTTAATCCTTCCATTTTACCTTAACTGTCCTATTTCATCATATCTCATCTTATATATCATCATATAGCATCTTCTATATCATCTCAACACATGTCATCACATAATATCATGTAAAATCTCATCATGCTTCATAATTCAATTCAAGATTCTAACAGGTCAAATCATGCTTCAATTCACATAATTCCATATCATAACATAGCTTCACATATCCCATTTCAGATTATTCCATCTTATCTCATTATTCTCATTTCATGTTCATCTCATCTCAACATATAACATCTCATAATCTCAAAACACTTGATCATTTCAACTCATCATTATACCATATACCCATCATTTAGAATCATGCACCACTATTATATATAAGTCATATTCATACTCTAAGGTATATTCATACTCAAATCACCACATCATATAACATATCATAACAATATCAACATATCATAATTTATATACACACAAGGTAGACAAGTAAGTCAATTCCCAAGTTTTTCCCAAACCCTTAAGTCTCAAAATAAGTCAATGCAATAAACAAAGAATTCCTATAAATCTTACTTAGCCAAATCCCGACATGACGCATTTGAATCCTTAAACCAAACTTCCCAAAATTATCTTATTATTATATTTTAAAATCTCAACAATAATACTACCTTTAAATCTTCATAATAATATATTATTTTAAATCTCGTCAACAATATCAAATAATTTATATTCCATTTATTTAATATATTTTAGATCCCAACACTTTTAAAAAGTCATAAATTTATATAATATATAGTCCAATTATTTAATAAATAAGTAAATAGTCGGAAATACCCCAAATAAGTATTTAAAACATAATATTCATTTTATCACATTTTCACATATTCTATCATATACTATATATATATATATATATATATATATAATCCCATTAATATTTAATAACATAAAATAACCAAACCGAAATTGCCCTTAAACCTTAGTATACATTTAACCAAAAAAGAATTAGGCCCCAACTGATTTAGTTTTCTAAAAACAAAGCCCACAATTTTAGGCCCAAAGTCACAAATTCGGATCAACCCAATGAAACCAGCCCAAACCCGAATATCCAAAGCCCATACCCCTAACCCGGATCTATCACCCAGCCCAACCCGAATATCCACTGTTCATCCCCCTCTTCCCATTTACAGCATTCGAACAAACAGGAGGAAAGAAAGAGGGGAGGAGCTCGCCGGCGATGTACTCTCTCTCTCTCCCACTCACCCCCCGGCAAATCAAACAATAAGAACGAGAAGCAATACACAAGGAATCGGAAAAGGGAGTCGAAAGGAGGGGAGGAAGAGTTCTCACCGAGGGACTCGACATTTCGCCAGGGAGTCGTCGTCGGTGTCAGAATTTGGCTTACCAGAGTCGGAATCGAAGTGAGGTTGGCCTGGGACGAAGAAGAGGTCATAAAGGCGGACCCTTTTCGAGATTTCCGATCGAAAGGTGGAAGGGGAAGGCTTACCGTTGCTTTCGAACCAAAAAAGGGGAGGAAGTGGCCTCTGTGGCTCCGACAGCAACGGAGGATGAGGCACCTAGGTCGGCTCCTGGGCTGCTTCAAGGCTCTTATCTGCTGCTGCCGTTCGAGCACAAAGGAGGAGGTGAAGAAGCTGAGGATGCTCGGTAAACAAGGGCAAGGAGAGCTTGATGAGGGCTCGGCTTGGAGCTCAAAAACAGGGGCTGCTCGAGAGGCTTGGGGTGCCCAGTAATGCTCGGTGATGCGGCTCCTGCGGCTTCGAAACAGGGGACCCGAGGGGTGGTTCTGATCTGCTGCTACTGGTGCTTCGAAAAGGAGAGGTGGAGGAGGGAGGAGCTATGGTGGATGCTTGTGGTGGAGGGTGGTGTCGCGGTGGCCTAGCGCCTACTGCTCGGCGCATGGAGCCCTCGGAAACGGAGGTGGGTTGGATGGTGGCGTTGCAACAGGGGACAACGGAGAGATGGAAGGTGGGATATGGGTTTAAGTTTTGAAAGTTAAGCTGAGGAGAGGGAGGCTGAAATTGAAGAGGAAGAGAGAGGGAGATGCTTGGCATGGGAGCTGCAGCCCCTTTCCTTTGGCTCTTTGCCAAAAATGGAGGAACATGGTGGTGAGGGAGGGAGATTGGGGAAGGGTTGTTGAGCTCCAAAATAGCACTGGGCACCTAGAGGAAGGAGTACAGCTGCTACTCTCGATTGGAAAGAAAAGGGGATAACACACAAATCTAAAGTGGTCCCAAAGTCCCAATTTCAAATACCCGGAAAACAAACTCAAAACCCGCTCACTAGTTCGAATCCCGACACTATCGAAATATCAAATCGAACTAAAATAATGAAATCCAATTAATATTTCTAAATCTCATAATATGAAAGCGGAATAAAATTCGTTCGGAGTCCAATGCAAGATGATGTCGGAGCTTGCTTCGAAGGATTTAGGATAAAATAAATTGCTCGAGGACGGAATTTTTAAAATTTTCTCGAATTATTATAATTCAAATCCTAACCAAAACCATATTAAAACGAAATTAATTCTTAATTTATAAAATAATATTTTAAACTCTTCCGGCCTTTACAGATGACACATGTATAAATAAATTGGGTTATCGTCTCACATGGCTTAAATATATTGGATCATCATTAATTGATGTGTCAAAAAACCTAGGTCATATTGCATTAGAAAACGACACATAAGCCATATTAATCCAGAATATGACACATAGGCGAATCGCACAAGAAGAGACTTCAGGCCTCTGTTTTAGTATTATACTAGTTTTATTACTCGCCCGTTGCGCGATTTATTAATAAATTTTATTATATAAACCATCTTTGAATTAATATAAATTACTAATCCATATAAAGTAAATATATAATCTTCAATTGTGTTATTGTTTAGAATGAACACATGTTTGAGTCTAGATTAATCATGTTTGTTCTCTTATTAAAAAATAGTTAAAATATATTTTTATCTTGAATCTAGATTTTAAACTTTTTAATAAAAAAAATTAAATGATGAAAAATCTTACGTATTAAATCCAAAAGAAAGGAAAACGGCATAAATTCCATATGTAAATTCAATCCATTTTTATTTTTATTTATAAAAAATAGATATAAATATTTATAATATTTATAACAAAATATTATCAAAATATAACTAAGTAAGATATCATAATAACTTATTAATTGATGTAATATTGGATATATTATTTGATCTACAAAGATAAGTTTTCTAACTAATTAAGATATAAGGTTGAATATTTATAAGAATAAGTGAGACCATTAATTGAGATGACAAAATTATATTGATTTATTAATTGATGTGGCTAAAACATATAACATCATATTAATCTAGAATATGACACATATGCGAGTTGCTTCAGAATATGACACTTAGGCGAATCGCACCAAAGGAGACTTTGTGCCAAAAATCGTGAAAAAAATCAATTATTTACAAACAGATGGAGTAATTGTTATTGTTAATAATTAAACTCATTTATATATTATAATATGAATATTTTCAATTGGGTAGTTCAGATTGTACGATTTCATAATCTCTTTTCTAACATATATATTTCTAATCAACCACAAAACCTAAACAATAACGGGGAGATAATGGATTTGATTAAAAAAACCATTAGATATTATAACGGGGTGAGGAATTAGATAATGGATGAGATTTAAAAAGATAAGTTTGCATTTATATTAGATAGGTTTATCTAATTAAGATATAAAGTTATATTGAATATATTATTTAATCTAAAAAGATAAGTTTTTTTACCTAACTATATTGGTTTATTAATTGATGTGGCTAAAAAAGATAATTTCATTTTAATCTAGAATATGACACGTATGCAAAAATAACACCATTTTAATCCACAAAATGACACGTATGCAAATCGCACCAGAGCAAAGTTTAGGCATCTGTTTTAGTATTTTATATAGATATAGATATATATTGATATGTATTTTTATACACATAACAATTTGCAATGTTAAATTATAAAGTAAAGTTGATGATAAAAAAAAAGATAATATTCCATCCTAATTATTATTAGTACTAAATTTCAATATTAGGTTAAATTATAATTTATTTATTTTTTTAGGGTAAATTGTGAAAAATAGCATGAACTTTAGGGGTAGTTGCGTTTAATGATATGAACTTTTAAAATTTTAAAAATAATCACCAACTTTGGTTCTGGTTGCAATAAGTGGCACATCTATTTTTTTTGAAATATAACCTCTTATTAACATTCTTTGTAGAAAAAAATCATCCAATTTTCAATTTTAAAAAAAATGCCCATATTTCATTTTTAAAAATAATCCATTTTCATTTTTAATTTTAAAAAATATAATTTATTTTATAAAACACTACTTTTCCCCTTTTTTCTTAAAAGAATACACTCATTATTTACACCCGGTTAAAAAAAGAACTAATTTTATTTTCTCCATAAACCCAGTTTTTTTTTTCAAAAATTAAATAATAAGTAATGTCTTTAAAATGAAAAATGAGTGCCTTAAAAAGATACCAATTAATATCACAATTATATTTTTTAAAAAATGATGTTTTCTGAAAAATTGAAATTGAGTTTATAAACATGAAAATTATTTTTTTAAGAAGAAAATTGTGAGTGGGTTTAAAAAAACAATGAAAAATATGATTTTTTTGTAAACAAAATGTTAATAAGGGCGGTCGTGCTACTAACCACAACCACCCTTCAAAGTTGGTGATTATTATAGAAATTTTGAAAGTTGGTGCCACCGAATGCAACCACCCCTAAAGTTTATGTTATTTTTTGCAATTTGCCCATGTTTTTATTATCTTAGAGCTTGACCCAACGGGTGACCTTCGAGTTGACCCAACCCGACCTAGAAATTTACGGGTTGAATGGATTCGGGTTGCTTCGGATTTCGGGTTGAAATATTTGCGCCAAACCCCATATTTTACGGATATGATTGAGTCGGGTCCTTGAATCGAGTCACGTTTTGACAGGTCTATATGCTTCCATCCTGGGTTTCTTTAGCAAGCCACCAACGCTTTATGTTCCCGCTTAAATAAAAAATATTACCAAGTTTAGAAATGTTAAAATCATATATACACTAGGTTCATATTTTTACCAAAATTTGTTTTTTAAATATGATTTAAAAATTGGTCAAATTTCTGACACAAACAAAAAATATTTAATATTTAAAAATTTAAAATTTCGACTAGTTACCAACTCAACATTTTGGCTAGCTAAACTACATAATTTTGCAGACTCTCATGTGACCATTTTGATCGATATTATAACCAAAATTTGAAACCATACTCCATATTATTTTAGGCTAATATTAGCATAATCTTTTATTTTATATATAGATATAGGAAATAGATCAAATGAAAAAGGGTCTTAAAATGAAAATATGCTTAAAGTAAAAATGGGCAAACGGATTGAACTGGGCCAAAAAAAACGGGTTCAACTGGGCCAAAAAAAAAAACCTCCCCATTCATCGTCTCCCAACCCAGGTCTCCTGTTCACTCCCTCCCTCTCCCGACTCCGAAACCTTGCAGCCATGGCAGTGGACGATGACGTCTCCCTCCATCGCCCCTCGCCTTCGCTCGTCATCCTCCCTCACTCCTCGTCATCCTTCCGTCGCCCCTCGTCGTCCTTTGATCTGGTCTCGCCCTTTTTCACGCTTCCTCTCTCGCCCTAACTCACCCTCGCTTATCGCCCTCTATCGCGCCTTGTCATCCTCTCTCTCTACTGCGATCTTCAAGCTTTCCTGAATGGAGAATGACACTAGCAGAGGAGATGGCAAGTCGTCGAATTCAACCCTGATTTTGCCTCAGGTAAGTGCAGCCAGTGCACGTTCGTCTCTCCAATGCTTTGATTTTTAGCGTTGAATGAAACGTCTAATAATGCTGAATTTGCTGGATGAATTTGTGCTTAATTTATGCTTACAAATTGAGCTCCAAGGAGTAGAACTTTGCATCAATTCTATCATATTTATGCTTAATCCTTTTAAATAACAGTTTCCATGGTGTCCTCTATGCCATTAAGGAATCTAGAGTCGGGAACTAAGGAAGGGGATTTTCATCTTAATGCATGACAAAGGGGTCAAGAAATACACCTATGACAGCAACAAAGGGGGTTGAAGTTGGGGTTTCCCCATGACAACAATGATAATTAAGAGTAGGTGCATTGTGTTTCTGTTGGGGTACTTTTAAATTAACATTGTTCTATCTTATGAGTTCCATAACATTAATCCGGTAAAAATGATAAATATGCCAGATCTAGCAGCCGATTGTTACATCAATGCTCTTAATATCAGGCACACCCGAGCTCATCAAGGCCTTGCTCGAGTTCATTTTCTAAGAAACGACAGAGCAGCTGCATATGATGAGATGACAACACTGATTGAGAAGGTCCAAAATAATGCATCTGCCTACGAGAAAAGGTCAGAGTATTGTGAGACTAACTCCAATGGTTAAGTGTGCAAATGTGTATATTTGCACAAGGTGTTCAAAAATGAACATCACTTTATGATATTTTACTCCAATGATTAAATGTGTATTTTATACACACCTATCTCTAAATAAATATGATTAAATTAAAAAGGAAAAAGAAAAAGTTAAAACAACCAATAGAAATGAACCATACTTTATTAAAAAGTGATTAAAGTTTTTACACATGGGGGAGGTGAAGTGCTTATATTTGAACACTTTGTGTGCAAATGTGCACATTTTGAACACTCAAAAGTAACCATTGGAGCACAATTTGTAACAAAATGTGCATATTTAAGCATTTGCACCATACCATTGGAGTTAGTCTGAGTGAGACTTGGGTAAGGCAGATCTAGACATGGTCACTCAATTGGATCCACTTCGGGTATACCCCTACCGTTATCGAGCTGCAGGTAACCTCCTTCACTAAGATTTTAGACTAAAGCAAACTAGGCTAGTTGGATCTCATAGTTACTCTTGCTAGCTTGCTACAGATCACTCAAAATTTGACATTGTCTGATGTTTATGCCTAATCATTGATGGGTACAACTATGCTTCAAGTGCTTAGATTTATTGATGTTTCAGTCAAAGAAAAGGCCATAATTAATAATCACAAACAACACAATGTTGTTTCACTAGTGTCATTATTTTCATATGATTTAGGCCAATGAGATGGACCCCAATCCTGTTTGCTTGTCATCATAACTGCCATTACTAAACCTTGTTAGGTGGTCAGAGTATTGTGATAAAACTTTCTCTAACTGTTGATGAATCACTGGCTGAATTTTGTTTAATATACACATTTAAAACCAAGTTTAATATTTGGCTTCTACTACTTATTGACTTCATATTGCACAATTGGTATCTAACATTGCACTAATATATCTTATTTTTGCACTTAATATAGTTCAAATTGCATAATTGTATTCTAAAATTGCATTAATATGTGTGATGTGCCATTAAAGCCTATTAGCTCAAAATGGGAGAGCGATGTGCTATGCGCAAAGACGCGGGTTCAAATCCCGCATAGACTTTTTGTGGGTGTCTTATTTTTATTTCTGTTCATGAATAAGATTAATTTTCAAATCAAATTTCTAAAAATCAAATTTTAGATTTCTAAAAAAATTAAATTTCTTGAACAAATATATGGACATGTTAACTGAATTGACAAAAAAAATAGAAGGTAACTAGTTAACTGGGTAATTTTCAATTGTGCAGATTTAGAATAAAATTGTGCACATTTAGTATACAAGTGTGCATACAACAATTACTAATATTATAACGTTCAAAAGTAAGATACAATTGTAGATTTAGAATACAAGTGTGCATACAACAATTATTAAAAAAGAGTGAAGGAATCTGGCAGATCTTATCTCAATCAATTGTGCAAAAGTAAGATACAATTGTGCACATTTAGAATACAAGTGTGCAAAAGTAAGATACAATTGTGTAGATTTAGAATATGATTGTGCAAAAGTAAGATAAAATTGTGCAAAAGTAACGTATCCAGGTGTTGCACTGTTTCAATAAAATCCTTCTTTTGCAAGCCTCTTCAAGCAAAGCATCTTTGGAAGGTAAAGTGGAATCAGGCTCAACACTATCTGCTCTTTCCTGCACAAAAATACCAAATTCAACGGACATATAACGTCATGTTCCTGAAGGATATGCATATGCTCACAAAAGCGAATGGGGGCTTAAGTTTTCAGAAAGCTAAAAGACCATTGGATAAATTAGAATGGAATACTGAATGCAGCAAGAAGACCAGAAATGTTAAGATAAAAGCTAGGCATCTCCTGAACAAGAAGCCCTATGATAGCATCCTTTTGATTTTTAGAACATCTATTATCTATGATGGCCAAATAATTAACAAAAAAACTAACAACAATGTCCTCTAGCTTAGATATTCCTTTTTACATAAATTTTGGATGAGAATATATGTCTTCGAAAGTTACATGAAGGAAAAAGTGGTGATTAGGGTGAGGAATGATGAAATGATTATTGTGGAGACTAATGACAGATATTTGTGCAGCTCCAGTCCAGAGAATGCTAGGGGAGTTAGAACAGAAGGTCTTATTCGGGTTGATATTAGCAACCTCTGTGTTGTGTTGTAGGTTGCCGGGGGCTGGGTGATGGTTGATGAGGAAGACGGAAACAGCCTAAATTGTAATTGCTCATTCAACCAGGGTTTCTCATATAGCCATCAGACATTGCAATTTACTTGTCTAAGTTAATAGACCACTAAGTTTACACTGTGCTGGCTTAGCCACAGCAAGGAATAAAGTTCGTACATTCATAGTAGTAGTTGTTATAGACAGTGTGTTTTACATCTTGCAAGAAATTTCAGTATCTTCCGTAGAAAATGTACAGTTGGGGTTAAGGATCATGTCTTGTTGGTTTTTCACCAATTAAAGATCAGATTTTAGGGAAAGATAGAGAAAAAAGGATAAGAGACTTATAAATTGCATAAGAACTATGGATATGAGACTTATAAATGAAACAAACAGAAATAAGAACTAAGGCATATTACTTATAAATTGCATAAGATCAATGTAAAGCATAAGAAAAATTGATGTGCGTGCAAATTGTCATATTTTCTATGCACATATAAGTCCATTTTATCATTCATTTGCATGCATATTAATGGGAAAACATGGGATTAGTGTAGTTTATGCTTTAAATATCAAATATATGGGTCCGCATGAGTTTCTATGTAATTTCGCAGAAAACAGGATAAAAATGGACAGATTTGGAAGAGCGGAAAAAGAACTCAAAGTCTTCTGAAGAGGTCGAAATCGACTGGAGACCTCAACATCGAGTGTAGTAGAGACATAGGAATCGAGCAGAAAAGAGAACAGAGCATGTCGACACCAGAGGGGTCGATATCGACGTCTGAAGGTCGATATCGAGTGGCCAGATTGAGATAAAAGATAGAAGTCGAGTGCTAATCCGAGTAGAAGAAGGAGAGCTCGAGATAGAGTTTCACAGAGTTCAATATCGACGTCTGAAGTCAATATCGATGTTGCCCAAAAGATAAATCCGACTCAGATTTTGATAGAATTCTATCCGAAGCTTGCATGTATATCCAAAAGTCGAGATTTCTTATCTTCAACATCAGAGCTATCATTTGAGCTGATGTACCATAGAATTTTTAGTTTTTACTTTATTTAAGTTTTATCTTAGAGAATAAAGATAAAGTTTCGAGTCTTTGGATAGCAAAGTTCGATATCTATATCTAGAGGCCATTGGGGCTGAGTTTAGGCATTCAACACACATCCAATCACATTGAGTTTTAATAGTTTTCAATAGAGAGAATTCGAGGGGGAGAGAGAGAGAGAGAGAGAAGAGCCGAGTGAGTTGGTGGAAGCGAGAGCGGAGATTTGGCTTGTTCGGTTGTAATTTCTTTCTTCGTTTAATTCAAAGTAGTTTTCTTACAATAATGATGATGAGTTGCATGATGAGAAGCGAGTAGTCAACCCACTTCTAGGGTCAGGGTGAGCCCGACGATAGCGATGTAGGGTAAAGTCATCGAAGGTATGACTTTTATGCAATTCCGTCTTCTATCCTAAGCATGATTCCTTTTCGAAAGCTAGGGAGATTCATTATTTGCATTATTGAAGCGAAAGCCACTCATATTGTAAACTTGGATTACTCATGAATTGGATAGTAACTCTTAGGAACTATGCGAGAGCCTCTAATCACCTAAGTGTTGATAACGAAAGTTATTTGACGGAAAATGATTAAATTTCATAACTTTAGCATCAAACTTGCATTGTTATCGTTGTGGCATGAAACCCCGACTTTAGAAGCTTTTTAATTAATTGAATTCATATAAAAGTTTTAAGTTTTGTTTATGATCATCCTTCTTTACCATTCTACGTTCGTCGGACTCTTTTTCGACAATTGGTTACGAATTACAGTTTCTGTGACAAACATCGGAATCGATTGTCAAGGTCGATATCGAGGTCTAACGTCAATATCGAGGTCTGTCTTGACGTCGACTTTAATTTGCTGCTTTTGTCTTCTGTAGGAACTCTACTGGAAATCGACCAGAACTGAGGTTGATATCGACCAGACACATCGATATCGAGTGTCTTCTGAGGTCGAAAGCTTTGATCGTGATTGCAACAAGGGAAGCGCTGACATACCTCCTTGTGGATTCGATCCTGAATTACCCTACTACTACATTGGGAGGGATTCTTGTATTATTTGTTTGGGACAGGGAGTTAGCCTAGTTGTGAATTATATTTAAATATTTGAATCTATCCCACCCCTTAGCGAACAAATTGGCGCCGTTGCCAGGGAGGCAATCAATCACCACCTAAGTTTTCTCATGATCTTTTTGGAGTTTTTTTTGCAGGTTTATACGATGTTCTGATCGCGGACCTATCCTGGAACCCATCAACGAGCCTGAACGTTTCTACCATCTTCGCAACAAAGCAATTCGCATCATGGCTGACAACGAGACGCAGGCTGAGACCATAGAGCTGTTGAGGAAGAGATCGAGGACCACAATGCTACAATCGCTGCTGAGAGGGCCGCCACTGCTGCAGAGCGAGCCCGTGCTGATAGGGAGGAGGATGCGTGCAAACAAGCCCAAGAGCGGCTCAATCAGTATCCACAAACGGTGATGCAATACATGCATCCGCCGCTCCCCGTTCCTGAATCCGCTATTTTAATTCCTCACTCCAATTATGAAATTAAAAGAAATACTTTTGAAGGAAGACCTAATGAATGCCCCCTGCAACACATCTCTACTTTTATGGATTTATGTGAAACAGTTGCTGATGGAGTAAATTTAGAGTATGTGAGACTAAAATCTTTTCGATGGTCTTTGGCAGGGAAGGCATTACAATGGCTTGAGAGTTTGGCTCCACGCTCGCTGAGGACATGGGCGGAGGTGAAGGATGCATTCTTGAATAAGTTCTTTCCACCTTCTAAAATGGAGATGTTGCGGCAAAGGATCACAGCTTTCAAACAAAAGCCAGGTGAAACACTAGCACAGGCGTGAGAGCGATTTAAGGACTTGCTGAGATCATGCCCAACGCATGGGCAACTTCCATATGTCATCCAGGAGAAATTTTACAATGTCCTTGATGCGCCGAATAAGGAGAGGATCAATTCATATACCTCCTATCGATACATTGAGCTTACACAAACGGAGGCCTGGGAGACCATTGAGAGGCTCGTGAACTTTGACAACACCTATGGGGCTGCTGCGGCCTATAATGCAAGGCCTGCCCCATCAATGCCACTATATGAGCCTCCTGATGTACATATTTATATCTCCTTTCATTACATCTTTTGACTTCATATTTCATTCGATTTTCGAAGAAAAAGGTTCAAAAGAATATAAACTTGTGTAAGAATGAGCTAAAATGCAAGAAATAGGGTCTGCACAAGTTTTGAGCTAACCATGCAGGAATTCGATGAAATCGGAGTCAAAACGAAGAAGCCAAGTGAAGCTGAGCAGAGGTAGAAATCGACCTTCAACATAGATATCGACCTCTGGTGTCGATATCGACCGTCATATCGACCTCAACATAGACATCGACCAGAGCTGAACAAATCGAGCAGGAACAGAGACCTCGATATCGACCCCCTGGTGTCGATATCGACCCTTGATCTCGACAGAAGATAGACTCGGTTTCGAGATGCAGATTGGAACTATATCTTCAAGGAGGCACGGAATTATCTAACACTTTCAAGATAGATGACAGTTGAAGACTTAGTTATCTTTTACCTTTAAGTTTTTTAAGTTTTATCAAAATAAAAGACCTATCCTAATTGTTTGGATAAAGTTCATAGTTTATATATAAGTTACAATCCTTGGATAGCGAGGATTAGTAGCCTATAAATAAAGCCCTAGGGGGCTGGCAATCATTCATTCAATTAACAATCAATCAAGACAATCAATAGAGTTAGATGTAAAGACCGAAAAATTTTAAATTATTATTTTATATGATATTGAACTGTGATTATTTTAATTTCTATAATTCGGGAAAATTTTGAGAATTTCCGTCCTCGAGCAATTTATTTGATCTTAAATCTTTCGAAGCAAGTTCCGACATCATCTTAAATTGGATTCCGAACGGATTTTATTCTGCTTTCATATTTCGAGATTTTATTTCGAGTTCGAGATTTTGATTTGAAATTTGAATATAAGTCGGGATGAGATCGATTGAGCGGGTTTTCGGGTATTATTTTCCGGGTATTAATTTACGTGGGACCACTTGCTTTTGTTTTTCCCTCTCCTTGTCTTCCTCCCCACCTCCATCCAATTGCAGCAGCTGTGTCCTACCAATTTTGGTTAAACACTCCCCTCACACCCACCTCCCTCATCTTGTAGATTCCCTCATTTTTGGCAAAAGCCAAACAAAGCTCTGAGATCTTTTCACCTATGTATTGCCCAACCCCATCACTCCTCTTTTATTTTGACTCCAAGCCCCTCTTCAGCACACATTTCATTCACCCACAACCACACACTCCCTCCTCCTCTTTTTCCTTCCAAACAAGCCCCAAGGGCTCCCCTTTCCCACTGGCCACTGCTCAGCCGCAACACCACCACTGGTTACCTCCGCCACCATCCATCTTCTTTCTCCATCTCCCTTGAAGAAACCGCAACCCCCATCCCCATTACTTTCTCCCGTTTTGCCGAGAGCATACCAACAGCTCCACCACCTTCCCTCTTTTTGTTGAACACCATCACCTCCGTCTTCCAAGCACCTCCTCCTCGCGAAGTCGAACGCAGCACAGGGTGGAACAACTCAGACCGCCGAAGCCAAGCCGCCCGAGTCCCTCATCCCCTGTTTTCCATCCAAATGCCCGGTTAAGGATCCTCTCCTCCCTTTCCAATCGAAAATGTTGCAAAGCTTCACCTTTAAGCCTCCTATCTTCAATCTAGGCCAAGAAACGCAGCCCCGAGCCTCCGGCGAAGCCAATCGCGCACCGACTAGCGTCCTCCGGCGAGATTCAACCCCTCGGTGAGCCTCAAACCTTCTTCCTCCCCTTTGTTTCGATTCCAGTCTTCTCCTCCTTGTTTATTGGTTTTGGAGAGAGCTTCGGAGAGAAATGGTGAGGTCGGGTGAGGAGCGAGAACGGGGGTGTGCGAGAGCGGAGTTTGTATGAATGGGGTAGGTTGGGGTTTGTTGGATCTGAAATAGTGAGGTGGGGTGGGTCTGGATCCGAAATAGGGGTATCGGGTTTTGGGTAGGGGCTATGGATATCCGGGTCTGGGCAATTGGATTGGACTCGAGTCTGGGCCTCTAATTTCTTTTTTTGGTTGGGCTGGCCTTTGGGTTGTTTAAAGGTTATTAATTGTGTTATATGATATGATATATTATGTGGTTAGTATATAATTATTTTTTTATTAAAAGATTATTATTATTATATATTATTCTGAAATTTGAGGTAAATAATATTTTCCAGAAAATTTAATATATATATATATTGCTTTAGAAATAGATAAATGGGATATTAGGTAATATTATTGATGAGATTTAAAGATGTAATATTATTATTTTAAGACTTAAAAATTTAATATTAATGGACTTGAACTTGGAAAAGAATTTGGAAAAGGTCCTCAAATGTCGGAATTGATTTGGAAATGGAAATGGATTTAATAAAGTTAAAAGCGAGATTTTTGGAAATGACTTAACCTTGTCAGATTTATTTTGATAAAATAATAGAATAAGTTAATTTAAAGAGCAATGTTTTGTAAATGGATTTTTGGGTCAAGAATAACTTAAGAAGTGTTTTGGATGATGATTTGTCTACCTTGTGTGTATATAAATTATGATATGTTGATATTGCCATGATATGTTATGATATGGATACATGTGGAAGTATGATATGTTATATGACGATTAGAGTATGAATATGACTTATATATATATATATATATATATATATATATATATATATATATATATATATAATGGTGCATGATTTAAAATGATGAGTTGAAATGATCAAATGTTGAGATTATGAGATATTAGATATTGAGATGAGATGATGAGATGATGTGATGAGTTATGACGAGTTGAATAATGATGATGGTATGGAAGATATGATGATGAGTTCTATGAAATAGGTGGAGTTATGTATACTAGTTAGGGGCGCATTGTGTGACTTAGACGTAGACTTATGCATTTTGAATGTTTATTAGGTGATTGTTGACATTGCTTGGCTTCTGCCTTAATTCTCTGTTGTTCGGCTTATTCAGGTAAGTTCCTTTATGGGCTTACTCAGATTCGAAAGAGAATACCTGCTTGTGAATATATGACATACTAGGTGTTGCATAAGCATTAAAGCATGCCATGTAGTATCATGCTAGGATTGCATTTATGAATGAGCATTCGGTTACTTTGTGTGTTTGAATACAGAACGGCCGTTATCTGTGAGTCTTAGAGTCTTTGCTAGGGTCATGGGGGCATTCGTGTTTTATACCGTTTCGGTCCCCAATCGAGTCGTTGAGTATGATATATATATATATATATATATATATATATATATATATATATATATATATATATATATATATATATCTGATACGGTTCGGCTAAGGTCGAGCGCCCTACCTCGGAGTGGGTACGGGAAATGCAGAGATATGGGGATATGCCACTTGGTATTCTTTGGGCACCTTTACAGTTCTTTTCCGCATATTATGATTTAGGAATATGCTAGTGTGATTTAATTTCCGCATTGCATCGAAGCATCTTTATTATAGTGTATGTGTATATTTGCTTGCGGGACAGGGTGTGTTGGGGTCTCGGTCTGATCCCGCTCGCACCACTTGTTTTTAGGTATGATTGCTCCCTGTCTCTATGGCGTGGGAAAATCTCCCGGGCGATTGCAAAGAATCTGTCTAACCCCGCTAATTTGGCTATACGACTTTAGAATATATATGTGTTGGTTTTGACCCGGCTCTGCCGTGGCTCTTGTATCTAAACCTTACTTCCGCTTTACTTTCATTTAAATTGAATTTCTGTGACTTTGATTGATTGGGGTTCGAAATCCCCGCTTTGAATATCTGATTGATCTTTAGAGGTTTGAAACCTCGACCCGTACCTGAATTGCAACATCCGAACGAAGGTATCCAACCTTCGAAACGTATCTCGGATATTTATATCCGGGCCGTTACATTAGAGTTAGAGAGAAGTTTTAGGGTTTGACGTTTGCGAAAGTTGACGTTGAGTTGTAAAGCTTCGGAGTTTATTTTAATGCAAGTTTCTTCTTTTCAATCAACAATGAGTTCCATGATGAGAAGCGAGTAGTCCCCCAAAGCTCTTAGGGTCGGGGTGAGCCCGACGTTAGCCATGCGCGTTTGAGGTAAGTATTTGATGTCGATATCGTTGTGTCTATCTCTCCTCCTACGATTCTATGTTTAGTCCTAATCAAAAGAAAAGGGATTCATGCTAACAACTTGAGTTATAAACATAAAATTGGTAGAGACAATTAGGTTTATTTGCAAAAGTAATCCTAAGAGTTAGTGTACGGCGAAAGCTTGCCCCTCGGGTGAAATAGCACAATTGTCCGTCTTATTTATCTTATCGCATGCATTGATTAACATTGTGGTAAACCCTAATCCTAGGAGTTGCTTTTTAAATAAGTTTATATTCAGTCAAAACCGCTGTCTTTATTTCTGTTTATCCCTTCTCATCCATTCTTAAATCTTCGGCCTTCTTTGCCAACGAAGAACTAACTCACTGCAGGAAGACATCGATATCGACCCCAGACGTCGATATCGACCACTGAGTTCGTCGACAGTTTTCTGAGTCGATGACGATCATCACTGCAAAGGTCGATTTTGTTGACTGACATCGATATCGACCCTTTTTAGTCGATATCGACCACTTGTTTTTGTCTTTGCATGTCTTCTGTTGCAGAGAACATCGACAACCGAGGTCGACATCGAGCTCAAAGGTCAAAATCGAGGCTTCTGGTCGAGGCAGACTTGAGATTTCCAAAGCTACTAGGATCCCACTGACACGCCTCCTCGTGGATCGATCCTGACTACCCTTCCTCTACAACGGGGGGAAGTCTTGTAATTATTTGCTTAGGCTAGGAGTCGGTTTACATTTATACACATCTTATCATTTGTACTCGACTTACCTCCTTAACACCTCCAAGGGAGATAGATCCTGATGTGCGACAACAATTCCACAACGATCAGACGCGCCGCCTTCAAAAGCAAGTCAGGTTCCTGAGCAACAATCAAACTTGTCAAGAGTGTGGATCCACAAGGCATAACACTAGTGCATGTCCACATACTGAGCAAGTATTCATGGCGAAACAACATGAGGAAGCCAAGTGGACGAGAGGCTCCTATGGAGGGGGAAATCAACAATATTGGGGCGATCAAAGGTTCTATCAAAGGGATCTCCCACCATATAGAGCACCAGGGCACCCTGAGCGGGAGACAAGGAAGGATGACCTGTAAATCATACTTGATGAGATGCAGAGGAACCATGCTGAGTTCAAATAAGCCAACAACTCCGTCCTTACTCAGCTGCAGGGCATCAATTCTAGGCTTGGGGAGATCGACGTTTGGAAGCGCAACATGGAGACTCAAATGAGTCAATTGGCGGAGGCAATACCCAAAGCATCAGGATCATTCCCTGGATCCATTGTGCCCAACCAAAAGTGCAAAACCACTGGACATATTGCGGCAGTAAACCTAAGGATTGGACATCAATTACAAACGCCCGAGCAAAAAGCGGAGGAAAAGGATCCAGAACAGACATCGATATCGACCCCCCTGTCGATATCGACCAAGGTGACGTCGATGTCGACCTTCCAATCGATGTCGACCCTGATACTGAGCCACCACAGAAATCGACTCCTCTAGTTGTTGTCGACCCTATTGATGTCGATGTCGACCTCACTACAACCACGGGAAAGAAGAAGGTGTTGCCATTCCCAACTAGAAAGGTGATTAAGGACCCAGCGGAAAAGAAGTTCCCGCGGTTCGTGAAGATGCTTCAAGGTCTTAATGTCTCTATACCATTCACAGAAGCACTTCATGAGATGCCATCCTATGTAAGGTTCCTTAAGGACATCTTGGGTAAGAAGCGATTGTTGTTGCAAGAGGATGATATGTCAAGTAATTACAATTAATAAAGATGTAATAAATGTAATCCAACTCCTGGCCTAAGCAAATAATTACAAGACTTCCTCCCGTTGTAGTGGAAGGGTAGTCAGGATCGATCCACGAGGAGGCGTGTCAGCGGGATCCTAGTAGCTTTGGAAATCTCACGTCTGCGTCGACCAGAAGCCTCGATTTCGACCTTGGGCCTCGATGTCGACCTCGGCAGTCGATGTTCTCTGCAACAGAAGACCTGCAGGGACAAAAACAAGTGGTCGATATCGACTGATGGGGGTCGATATCGATGTTAGTCCACGAAATCGACTGGCTCCGAAGTCTGCCAGTCGATACAGAAGGGTCGATATCGATGCTAGGTGTCGATATCGATGCTCAGCAAAACTCCGCAGCGATGTTCGTCGTCAACTCAGAAAACTGTCGACGAACTCAGTGGTCGATATCGACGTCTGGGGTCGACATCGATGTCTTCCTGCAATGTGTTAGTACTTTCATCGGCAAAGAAAGGCCGAAGATTTGAGGATGGAGAGAGAAGCAATGAACAGTAATAATTTAGTGGGTTTTTTGTGTGTATAAAATATGTAAAAAGTAACTCCTAGGATTAGGGTTTACCACAACGTTAACCAATGCATGCGATGAGATAAATAAGACGGACAATTGCGCTATTTCTCCCGAGGGACAAGCTTTCGCTGTACACCAACTCTTAGGATTACTCTTGCAAATAAACCTAATTGTCTCTACCAATTTTATGTTTATAACTCAAGTTGTTAGCATGAATCCCTTTTCTTTCGATTAGGACTAAACATAGAATCGTAGGAGGAGAGATAGACACAACGATATCAACATCAAATACTTACCTCAAGCGCGCATGGCTAACGTCGGGCTCGCCCCGACCCTAAGAGCTTTGGGGAACAACTCGCTCTTCATCATGGAACTCATTATTGATTGAAAGGAAGAAACTTGCATTAAAATAAACTTCGAAGCTTTACAACTCAACGTCAACTTTCGCAAACGTCAAACCCTAAAACTTCTCTCTAACTCTAACTCTATTGTTTGTCTCTTGGATTGGATTCGTGGATATTGGATTGTTCTGGGATGATCTAACAAATCAGCCCCTAGAGCTTTATTTATAGGCTACTAATCCTCGCTATCCAAGGATTGTAACTCCTATCTAAACTATTAACTCTATCCGAACAATTAGGATAGGTCTTTTATTTTGATAAAACTTAAAGGTAAAAGATAAATATAACTTCAGCTGTCATCTATCTTGAAAGTATGAGATAACCCCGTGCCTCCTTGAAGATATAGTTCCAATCCGCATTCGAAATGGAGTCTATCTTCTGTCGAGATCAGGGGTCGATATCGACACCAGAGGTCGATATCGATGCTTGTGTTTCTGCTCGACTTGTCCAACTCCAGTCGATGTCTATGACGAGCGTCGATATCGATGCATGTGTGTCGATATCGAGGCTTCTAGTCTGGTTTGTGTGGCTTATCTCGACATTCAGAAGTCGTGTCGAAATCCATGGTCGATATCGATGTCTCCAGTCGATATCGACCTCTTCTCAGCTTCACTTGATGTCTATGTTGAGGTTGATATCTATGTTGAAGGTCGATATCTACACCAGAGGTCGATATCTATGTCAGGGGTCGATATCTACCTCTGCTCAGCTTCACTTGGCTTCTTTGTTTTGTCTCCGATTTCATCGAATTCCTGCATAGTTAGCTCAAAACTCGTGTAGACTCTATTTCTTATACTTTAGTTCATTCTTACACAAGATCATATACTTTTGAAACTTTTATTTAGAAATCGAATGAAATATGAAGTCAAAAGATGCAATAAACAAAGGTACAAATATGTACATCAGCGATCGCTTTCTGAGATCGCAGAGGAGTGCAACAGGTTGGAGCTACCACAAAAGCGGACGGACCCAGGTAAGTTTTCTATCGCTATAGGTTTAGGTCAATTCAAATTTAATGCTTTAGTTGACTTAGGCGCTAGCGTTAGCATGATGCCACTAACCATATGGCACAAGGTAAAGATAGGTCCTCTGGAGCCCATGGATGCAAGGTTGTACATGGCAAACAATACGGTAGTGATTCCAACTGGGATAGTGAAGGATGTGCCAGTACAAGTAGGTAAATTCTTTGTCCCTGCTGATTTCTTAGTTGTTGATATAGCGGAGGACCCTGCTTGTCCCATTATTTTAGGTAGGCCATTCCTAGCAACCATCGATGCCAACATTAGCGTGAAGAAAGGATTGCTCTCATTCACAATTAGTGACAAGGTGATAGAGTATGTCTTCAACAAGACGGTGAACAATCAAGGGCCAATGGAGATAAAAGCCATCAATGGTGTCTACATCGCATGTGGAGAAGCCAAAGTAAGGAGTATGACACCGGAGGAGCATGAGAAGAGGGCCATAGAAGCCCAAGTGGAGGAAGTTGTGGCAATCTTGAACGAAGGGGCCCAACAGAACATCGAAATCGACCCAGGTAAGTCGATATCGACTAATAATGTTCAAGATTTTGTGTCAGGTCATAAGTATGGGGTCGACGAAGGAGAAGAAGGACCATCGAAATCGTTGTCTAAGGTCGATATCGACTATGCCTTAGTGACGAAATCGACCACCATTGAAGCTGAGAAGGGAGGAACAGAGACCTCGATATCGATCTCTGAGGGTCGAAATCGACCTGATCGTATCAAGCAGAAACTCTCCAAATAGACTGATCCTCTAGGAGTACAACAGAGGTCGATATCGAGGACTGAACATCAATATCGACCTGAGCCCCAGACTGAGAAGAAGGTAGGTCAAGGTACGGATTCCTCCTGTTCCATTACAATTAAGGATTTATCATTATTTAGAAGAGGTGTGCCTTGGCATGTGCGCTTATGTAGGGTATCCGATGATGATTCGAGCCAATATGAGATAGGAGACAAGGTCTATCTAGCCAAATCCAAGGACCATTGGTTCCCTACAAGGTTCAAAGTGATGTACATATTTGTACCTTTGTTTATTGCATCTTTTGACTTCATATTTCATTCGATTTCCAAAGAAAAGTTTCTAAAGTATATAAACTTGTGTAAGAATGGGCTAAAGTGCAAGAAATAGGGTCTCCACAAGTTTTGAGCTAACCATGCAGGAATTCGAGCGAAATCGGAGTCAAAACGAAGAAGCCAAGTGAAGCTGAGCAGAGGTAGATATCGACCCCTGACATAGATATCGACCTCTGGTGTAGATATCGACCTCAACATAAACATCAAGTGAAGCTGAGAAGAGGTAGATATCGACCTTAGACCCAGATATCAACCTCTGGTGTCGATATCGACCCCCATATCGACCTCAACATAGACATCGACCAGAGCTGAACAAGTCGAGCAGGAACAGAGACCTCGATATCGACCTCTGGTGTCGATATCGACCCCTGATTTTGACAGAAGATAGATTTGAGGTCAAGATGCGGATTGGAACTATATCTTCAAGGAGGCATGGAATTATCTCATACTTTCAAGATAGATGGCAGCTGAAGAGTTATTTATCTTTTTACCTTTAAGTCATTTAAGTTTTATCAAAATAAAAGACCTATCCTAATTGTTCGGATAGAGTTCATAGTTTAGATAGGAGTTACAATCCTTGGATAGCGAGGATTAGTTGCCTATAAATAAAGCCCTAGGGGGCTGGCATTCAATCCATCTTTTAATCTTTCAATCTTTCAATCATCCAATCCAAGAGACAATCAATAGAGTTAGAGTTAGAGAGAAGTTTTAGGGTTTGATGTTTGTGAAAGTTGACGTTGAGTTGTAAAGCTTCGAAGTTTATTTTAATGCAAGTTTCTTTCTTTCAAACAATGATGAGTTCCATGATGAGAAGCGAGTAGTTCCCCAAAGCTCTTAGGGTCGGGGTGAGCCCGACGTTAGCCATGCGCGCTTGAGGTAAGTATTTGATGTTGATATCGTTGTGTCTATCTCTCCTCCTACGATTCTATGTTTAGTCCTAATCGAAAGAAAAGGGATTCATGCTAAAAACTTGAGTTATAAACATAAAATTGGTAGAGACAATTAGGTTTATTTGCAAGAGTAATCCTAAGAGTTGGTGTACGGCGAAAGCTTGTCCCTCGGGTGAAATAGCGCAATTGTCCGTCTTATTTATCTTATCGCATGCATTGGTTAACGTTGTGGTAAACCCTAATCCTAGGAGTTGCTTTTACATATTGTATATTCATCAAAACCCACTGTTTTATTTCTTTTCATTGCTTCTCTCCCCATTCTCAATTCTTCGGCCTCTTCTTTGCCGACGAAAGTACTAACACACTGCAGGAAGACATCGATGTCGACCCCAGACGTCGATATCGACCACTGAGTTTCGTCGACAGTTTTCTGAGTCGACGACGAACATCGCTGCAGAGTTTGCTGAGCATCGATATCGACCCCTAGCATCGATATCGACCCCTCTGTATCGACTGGCAGTCTTCTGAGCCAGTCGATTTCGTGGACTGACATCGATATCGACCCCTTCCAGTCGATATCGACCACTTGTTTTTGTTTCTGCAGGTCTTCTGTTGTAGAGAACATCAACAGCCGAGATCGACATCGAGCTCAAAGGTCGAAATCGAGGCTTCTGGTCGACGCAGACGTGAAATTTCCAACACTACTAGGATCCCGCTGACACGCCTCCTCGTGGATCGATCCTGACTACCCTTCCACTACAACGGGAGGAAGTCTTGTAATTATTTACTTAGGCCAGGAGTTGTTTTACATTTATTTACATCTTTATATTTGTAATTACTTGACATATCAATCCTCCTGCAACAACACAAAGATAAGAATTTGGGACCATTCACGGTGAATCAGATCCATCCTGGCGAAATGCAGCTGCGTGACAAGAAAGGAGTCATATTTGAGGCCCAAGCCACATGGGCTCTGCAGATGCCGCCTTGAGAAGCGCAAAGGAAGAAGTCAGCCTAGCGACTTAAAAGTCTAGAGCATGTAACAAAGACTTAGTTTTGGTTTTAGACAGCTTTTACTTTGGTTTGAGACACTTTATTGTTTTACATGTTTTGGTTTTGTTTTTTTAACAAGTTGCGGGAAAGAGAAAAGCACACAGAAAAGACATCGATTTCGATGTTAAAGATCGAAATCGACCTTAAGGTCGATTCAGATGGGCTTGTGGTCGAGGCCGGATCACCCTGAAGCTTGAGCCAGAAATCGATGGGAAACATCGATATCGATGTTGAAAGGTCGATATCGACCATTCCTGCTGTCTTCTTCGACTCCTGAAATTTATGACGGTTTAGTAAGCTTTCTTCTTAACCCTAATTTTAATACAGTGAGGACACTGTAGGTTTTAAGTATGGGGTGGGGGAAAGGCTTACGTACATGTTTTAGCATATTTTATAAAGTCATTGCATATTTATTATATAGTTAATGCATACTTAGTTTATATACTTTATTTTCGAAAAAAAAAAGAAAAAAAAGAAGAAAAAAAAATGACCCCCATCAAAAATTGAAAATAAAAGAAAGAGTCATGGAAGTATAAAAAAGAGCTCTATGATGCAAAATTAGATTCATTAGAGATATAACATGAAATTGCCTAGTTAAGGGAAGTCCCAATGAAGTGTAAAAATAAAAAAATAAAGGAGATGAAAAAATTGAAGTTGCTTTTGACATGTGCATGATAAGATGATGAAGGACTTTTTATGAAAATTTCCATACAAAATGCTTACATATACAAGTTCATATCCTAGTCTTACCAATGCATATTTGCAAAAGTCACAAGCCATATATAAGCCTTATCATGATCATTATTGCTCCACATATATCACACATTGCCTAATTTTATGCCTTATACCCTATCCGGGGACAAGTTTGAGAATGGATGTCATCTTTGGAGTGGTTATATGGAGTTGTGCATATTATTGAAGTTGTTGGCATGAATGAAAAGAATTTATGAAATATGGAAAATTTAATGAGCGAGAAAAAATCCGATCACCTCAGGAGATAAAGGTAGGTCAACCCTGCTCGTTGAGATGTTAGTTCAGCGAGATGGGACACAAGGTGAGGAGTCCGAAGTACTAAGTATCTGGGGCCATTCATGACACCCATGTTTGTGACTCGTGAGAAGGCAGTGCTAAGGTTAGAGAGGTAAAAGCATTATAGTGAAAAAAGCATTGAGCGATGAGTGAAAGGTGAGACACTATGAAGAGGGAATGTGGAATGTTTTGGAAAGAAAGTTTATTTCCCCGGATTTAACACCAAATGGCCAAATATTAGCCCACCTTTAGCCTTTTACCAATCTACTTCTCACAAGCTTGAAAAAGTCCTCTTGATTATTAATGTTATGTCGCTAAAATTGTTTTTGCATATTACCTCCTTTTATAAGTATGAAATTGCTTTGATGCACATGCATGGACTTGGTTGACATAAGTAACTTATCGAGGATGGCAATTGGTTTTAGGGACATATGAAAAATGAATCTATGATGTTGAGGGTTTACTTTCTTCCCCTGAATGACCATTAAAAGTATTGCTTGGGGACAAGCAAGCTTAAGTATGGGGTGTTTGATGTGCGCACAAATTGCCATATTTTATATGCACATATAAGTCCATTTTATCATTCATTTGCATGCATATTAATGGGAAAAGTGTAGTTTATGCTTTAAATATCAAATATATGGGTCTGCACGAGTTTCTATATGATTTTGCAGAAAACAGGATAAAAATGGACAGATTTGGAAGAGCGGAAAAAGAACTCGAAGTCTTCTGAAGAGGTCGAAATCGACTAGAGACCTCGACATCGAGTGCAGCAGAGACATAGGAATCGAGCAGAAAAGAGAACATAGCATGTCGACACCAGAAGGGTCTATATCGACGTCTGAAGGTCGATATCGAGTGGCCAAATCGAGATAAAAGATAGAAGTCGAGTGCTAATCCGAGTAGAAGAAGGAAAGCTCAAGATAGAGTTTCACAGAGGTCGATATCGACGTCTGAAATCGATATCGATGTTGCCCAGAAGATAAATCCGACTCAGATTTTGATAGAATTCTATCCGAAGCTTGCACGTCTATCCAAAAGTCGAGATTTCTTATCTTCAACATCAAAGCTATCATATGAGCTGATTTACCATAGAATTTTTAGTTTTTACTTTATTTAAGTTTTATCTTAGAGAATAAAGATAAAGTTTCGAGTCTTTGGATAGCAAAGTTCGATATCTATATCTAGAGGCCATTGGGGCTGAGTTTAGGCATTCAACACACATCCAAGCACATCGAGTTTTAATAGTTTTCAATAGAGAGAATTCGAGGGAGAGAGAGAGAAGAGCCGAGTGAGTTGGTGGAAGCGAGAGCGAAGATTTGGCTTATTCGGTTGTAATTTCTTTCTTCGTTTAATTCAAAGTAGTGTTCTTTCAATGAGGATGATGAGTTGCATGATGAGAAGCGAGTAGTCAACCCACTTCTAGGGTCGGGGTGAGCCCGATGATAGCGATGTAGGGTAAGTGCATCAAAGGTATGACTTTTATGCGATTCCGTCTTCTATCCTATGCATGATTCCTTTGCGAAAGCTAGGGAGATTCATTATTTGCATTATTGAAGCGAAAGCCACTCATATTGTGAACTTGGATTACTCATGAATTGGATAGTAACTCTTAGGAACTATGCGAGAACCTCTAATCACCTAAGTGTTGATATCGAAAGTTATTTGACGGAAAAGCATTAAATTTCATAACTTTAGCATCAAACTTGCATTGTTATCATTGTGGCATGAAACCCCGACTTTAGAAGCTTTTTAATTAATTGAATTCATATAAAAGTTTTAAGTTTTGTTTCTGATCATCCTTCATTACCATTCTACGGTCTTCGGACTCTTTTTCGACAATTGGTTACGAATTACAGTTTATGTGACAAACATCTGAATCGACTGTAAAGGTCGATATCGAGGTCTAACGTCGATATCGAGGTCTGTCTCGAAGTCGACTTTGCTGCTTTTGTCTTCTGCAGGAACTCTACTAGAAATTGACCAGAACTGAGGTCGATATCGACCAGACACATCGATATCGAGTGTCTTCTGAGGTCGAAAGCTTTGACCGTAATTGCAACAAGGGAAGCGCTGACATATCTCCTCGTGGATTCGATCCTGAATTACCCTACTACTACATTGGGAGGGATTCTTGTATTATTTGTTTGGGACAGGGAGTTAGCCTAGTTGTGAATTATATTTAAATATTTGAATCTATCCCACCCATTAGCAAACAAAAATCAGCCAAAAACAGAATTTACATCCACAGTGAGGCATCTATGGTACCTACACATGATCTTGCAACTGCGAGTGTTATTGGAGTCTGCACAACAACATAAACAAGCGAAATGTGCAATCAAATCTAATAACATGAGTTATTGAGACTAAAAAGGCTAAGTAAATTTCTTTAAAACCTTCTATTTGAGCTTCTAGAATTAAAGTGCATAAATAAGATAAAAAAAAGTTCATAAATAGAATGATTAGGTGCACAAATAACAATAGATCTAAACTTTGGACAGTTAAAAATATAGATAGATCCAGGTGGACTTCTGAACAAAAATTGTTTAGGCGTTCATTCCTAATTGAGCTTATGGATCTTAATACAGTAACAAGCTAACCCAAATATGGACAAGCTAAGAACATTTGAGTTCTAAAAATGCACTTTTTAGTTTTACATTTGCACTTTTTCAAACTAAAATTGCACATTTAAGTTCTAAAATTAGCACAAAGGGTCCATGGAGGTAGATTCTATCAGAGATCTTTGTTGGTATGAAAAGGGGAAGAAGAGAACTATCAAACTCATTGCTTCACATATTCTTCCCATTATTCAAATGCAGAAATTGAACATCAATATATAAGCCTGGCTAATTGAGAAGAATTCAAATAAAGTTTTAACCATTAGTTTAATGAAGCACACAAAAACAAAACCTGGCAGAATACAGAAAATTCTTCTATACCAAAGAAAACAATGCCCCCTTTAAAAAGACTAAGATAAGAGTTACAAAGACTAAGTTTAATGAAGCATATGATGATTGAGAAGAGTAGATAATGAGATTACAACAGAGGTGTTCAATGCTTGCTTTGATACCAATCCCTTGATGCAGACCATGAGATTCCACCACTGAGTTAAGAGTTACAAAGAAGAGGTAGTCATAAAGTACAATGGTTAAGGTCTTCCGTTCATACTCCAAGAAAGGAATCTTCCTATTTCTATACTGCATGTAGAGACATCAGCCAACTAAGAAAACTGAGTAGCAAATCCCAACTGAGCACAACAATATTTAGTTAAAGATCAAAAACAATCAATTGAACAGATAAAAAAAAATGAACTGAACATCAGCCAAGGATCCAACTAACATGCTTACAAATTAAGAGGGAGAAAGTGTAACGATTTGCAATTTCAGCAGAGCAACCACAACAGCAAATTACTCAACAGATTAGACACGCGTATGTGTATTGCATTTACTAGGGTTGAGATTGAAATACCATTTAAAGCCATGCTTTGTACACTTTTTTTTGCAACAGACTCGCTATATGAATAAACTAGAACTTTGAAAATAATGCAAGGGAATAGAGATTGCCAGATGATGTACTGAATTAATAGGCGTTTAAACGTTTATATGTTTAGCATCTCCAAGACAACTACACTATTTTTTCGCAAAAAATCATGAAACAATCTCAAAAAGTTCATCCAAAAAAAAAATGTATCACAAGTTGAAATCATCTTAAAGTTTAAGATCCGAATAACCTAGTTCGGTGGAGGAGGAGGCGAGGAGCCGGCAGCGGGATTCGATCGACGGTGGAGAAGCGGCTAGAGGAGAAGCATCGAAGAGAGAAGACGGCGAGGAGTGGCTAGAGGAGCAGAACGCAGAGAGAGGAGATCTTTTATTTAGTCGTTGGGCCGGTCGGATTTCAACCAGGTGAGGAAGAACCCGAGGAAGCATTGGATAGAGCCGACAAGGATGACCAGCTTAGGGCCGCCGAATAGGTGGTGGCGAGGGCGGCGATGGACGACGAAGAAGGAGGAGGGAGACGCCATGGCTGATGGTTCGACCTTGGCGAGATGAGAGCGAGAGTGACAGGGCAGAGAGGAGGAAGCCCTAGCGTACAGAGAAGGAAAGGAAGAGGAAAGGAGAATGGGTCGGACCCGATTTTTTTTTTTTTAAAGCAGGCCCGTTTTCACTTTAACCTATTTTCATTTTAACCACACCCTATATATATATATATATAGTTATTAGTGTAGGTCCCGTCCCGTATACGGGGAATACATTAATACAATTAATATAGATATAAATAAAATTAATTTGACAGATTATAAATAATCTAAATATTTTTTTTATTTAGATTCTCTCAAAATATATATAGAATTCACATTTATAAGGTAATTTTTTTTCTTCTAATCTACAATTAATTGAATCTCATGTCATTTATTAGGTAACTGTTTTTTAAAAATATTTTTATATTGTTTTTTGTTAAATATATAGTATATATCTACAACTAATATTGTTTTTTCCTTATATAATATATACTCTTTTATAAGGTATTCCATTTTTCCAATTATATGAGTGAATGGTAAAATAAAGTAATTATTTTTATTAGATTTCTTTTTTGACAGGAGAAAGTTTTGCGAGATGCACTCACGCATCGCCACGTATGCAGATGCACTCACGCGCTGCCACGTAGGCAACAATGTGTAGGTCTCGTCCCGTGTACGGAGAATACATTAATGCAATTAATATAGATATAAATAAAATTAATTTGACAGATTATAAAAAATCTAAATTTTTTTTATTTAGATTCTCTCAAAATATATATAGAATTCACATTTATAAGGTAATTTTTTTCTTATAATCTACAATTAATTGAATCTCATGTCATTTATTAGATAGTTGTTTTTTAAAAATATTTTAATATTGTTTTTTGTTAAATATATAGTATATATCTACAACTAATATTTTTTTTCTCTCAAAATATATATAGAATTCACATTTTTAATGTAATTTTTTTCTTCTAATCTACAATTAATTGAATCTCATGTCATTTATTAGATAGCTGTTTTTTAAAATATTTTAATATTGTTTTTTGTTAAATATATAGTATATATCTACAACTAATATTGTTTTTCCTTATATAATATTTACTCTTTTATAAGATATTCCATCTTTCCAATTATATGAGTGAATGGTAAAATAAATAATAATTTTTATTAGATTTTCTTTTTGACGGGAGAAAGTTTTGCGAGATACACTCACACGCCGCCACGTATGCAGATGCACTCATGCGATGCCACGTAGGCAACAATGCATCGGTTTTAATATATGTATATAGATAGATAGATAGATAACTAATGTATAGTGTGTATGAGGCGTGTCATAGTTAATTCTAAGAAAATAATTTCCCACCAAAAAAATTATTAAAATAAAGTTATCATAAGTGACACTTTACCTATGTATATATATATTACTTAGTTGATAAAATATAAACCATAATTCATAGCTATATTTACCAAAAATATTAATAGATAAATATTGTATTATTATATTTGTATTCTATATTATTTTTTGGTGAAAAAATTTATTTATCAAAATTAATTAATTAATAGCTATTATTTTATTTATATTTATATTATTTTTGGTAAAATAAATTATTTTTATCTAGATTATTTTTAATTTTATATTTCCTACAAATTTGATCGTTATTAGTTTAATTTTCGCACTCTAACTCATATTTATTGGTTTTGTTATATTTTTAATAGATTTTTTTATAGGTAATAAATATAATTTTAGAATATTATGTCAAGATATTCGTATGGGCGGTACCATCCATTAAACTACATGACTACCGGGTAAACAGAGCTCTAAGAAGTACAGGATTCATATACGAATTTTCTAACAGAACTCTTAATTTGGCATTTCAAACACTGATTATGGACGTCCTCAACTCAAGAGGATTCAAACAAAGCTTATGTATGTCAACAACACTACCACCAAGACCCCTATCATATCCCGCCCGAGAGGGGCATTCCTGAACAAGTCAGGGTATGTTTCTGAAAGACCCAAATTATGATCAAAGGAGGGCCGAACAAAGAGATGGACAACAACAAAATGCACACAATACAATTACAAGCCGCTCATGAAGCAGAAGGACACAATTAAAAGGCAGAACAAATCCCTGGGCCCTGAAAACCCTAAGCCCTAAATCCTACCCGCACAATCTACCGAGCTTATTATGGCTGAATATGAGTTTAAGTTAGTAAATTTCTCTGTCTTTATTTCCAAGAAAATATGCAAGTTTTGGCACCTATACAGCAAGACATGGTGTTAAATCAACCTCTTTGATTCCACCAATTAGTCGAGGTCATCATCTATGATGATAATATCATTACCTGCATCCCTGCTCGGCCCACTAGATGTTGATGTCTTGATGTTAAGCGCCTTCCTCTTCCGCTTCTGCCCCACCCTGCCGCTACAACCACCTCCCTTGGCTTTTCTTTTTGAGCCTTTAACCTGAGAATCCACGTCCGATAGACCATTCTCAAGAGCTCGCACTAGGTTCTCAAAGTAGTTTCGCGTTACAGCTGTGAGATCTACCAGCTTTGTACGGAATTTATTGAATTCATCTGAGTGGCCTTGTGCAGTAGTCAGGTACCCTTGGAGCTCATTCTCCGCACATTGATGAAGTCGCTCCAAACCTGCCTCAGCTTCACCTTGCAAGTACTCAAACAAATCTCTCTTTGCGGATTCCTTTTCAGGTAGATAGTAACCGTAGGCATATGTCCACTTCAAGACTCGTCTGCATTCTACAATCTGCGCCCACGCTTCAACAACAAACTTCAGTTGTGCCTCTGATTCGCACTGTATCTTACTCAGCTTCTCCAAGTGAACATTTCGCATCTCCTCAAGGTCCGCAACTGCTTTCTGCCTAGACTTCTCATTAGCAGCCCATCTTTCGTAATAATGAGTGTATCTCCGCAGATACTGCTTGGCCATTTTTCGCCGTTTCTCAACCTCCTCATCCTTCCCATCCTTCTTATACTTATTACAAGCATAGGTGCCTCTATGTTCAGACCAAGCGCCCATGCAAAGCCAGCAAAACTGGAATTTACATGGGGGCGTACAAGTCATGTGCATACACCCCTGGTTTTTCTCGATAGCACGCTTGCACTTGGGACATGGCTTCGAATTTGCAAGTATCCAATTCGTGTTTTCGGATTCTGAACTATTCTTTGTAATCCACTTCTCTACCGTCTCACAGTCAACGGGACGGTGAGCTTCCTCGGTACAATTCCAGCAAAAGCCATAAGAGCAGCTGCATATAACATCAAAATTGTTGCCACTGCCAACAACGAAATCCACAGCATAAACACACCCAGGAGCTGGACACCATTTCGTCTTCCTGTTATCTTCAACATATGATCTCACTAAATACTGAGCATATTTCTTCCGATCATCCTCGGAAGCAACCAAAGCATCAACCATATCTCGACCCACAGCAGCACTACAAGATGGATCAGGACACCGCAGTGTCAGACATCCAGGCCCATCGTTAATCGAAGTGCTGATATAGCCTCCCCAGCACACTCCGCAAAACGGATGTCCACAACCCGCGTCAAAGTTCTCACCTTTAGCGAAGGTGTCGAAACAGATGCCACATATCAGTTCTTCCCCTACAACAGGTTTAGGTTTATTGAACAGACCAACGGCCTTTCTAACCCTCTCTTCATCGGCGAACCATTCTTCGTTCACTTTGCTAACACTCCAATTGTAGTGACCGAGAAGAGTTGAAGCTTCAGACCTGGAAATCGAAAGCACGGTAGATACGGTGGTGATATCGTCTTCTTGGCGTTGACGGATGTCGGCCTCACCCAATATAAAGAAGTTTTGCTGTCTCAAGCCGTCGGAGAGTTCAGAATCGTTGCCGAAATACTCGTGCTCAGAGTAAACTGCATCATCCTCGCTGTACAAGTCTTCGAACGACTGATCTGAATCCATTGGGAATACGAAACCCTAGAAATTAGGGAGGCTGAGAAAATCCGATTGATCGGCTGATCTGCCGATTAAAATGTGGGAAATTAGGTATAGATCGGAGCGGAAAGAGGTGAATGGGAATAAAGGAGAGAGATTGAAACTTGAGAGGAATCAGAGAAACTGGATTTGAGGAAACGGAGAAACTTTCGATGGAGGATCGTCAAGCCGAAATTGTATTGAAATTGTTTGCGTTACTCCGAGCCTTATTTGCCTTTTAAGTCATTTTTCTTGTAACACATTACTACTAATTTCTTTTAGTGAATTTTTTCATTTTTAGATGAAGTTTAAATACATTGTATAGGTAAACGATACTTTAATTAAGTTAATGTATTAAATGTTAAAACTTTTAAACTACCATTCCCATTAAATTTGTACCCTTTCAACTTACTAAAGAGAGTATTTGGGTCTTGGGAGTACAAAGATGTTTCCTTAATTGTCTTGATCACCATTAAGTTATCTCTTTTAACTATGACATTCTTCCATCATCTATTGCGGGCTAAATCTAACCCCATACAAAACGCAAGAGATTCAGTTAGGAGTACTGATCCCTTCGGTACCCGTTGTTGGAATATTTCAATTACTTTTCCATTCCAGTCCCTAACAAAGTAACAATACCCCTAATTTTACATTTCCTATTGCTTTTAACCGATCCATCTACATTTATTTTATAAGCATCCTTGGGGGTTTTATGTCGTCCTTGCCTTTTCTTTTGCAGAGGTAAGTCCTTATTTTTATCTTCCTTCCAATCTTTTATATTGTTTAAAGTTCTCTACACTATAGAAGTAATGTGGTCCAATTTACTATTTCTGAATATAATTGAGTTTCTTGCCTCTCAAATATTTTGCCAAAGGAAGCATAGCTCATTGAAGTTGGGGTTATTTTCCTTAATTTGGTTTAAATTTGCTATTGAGATATATGGACTCCTAGTTCCAATGAAGAATTTATTTGTTCTGTGTTCGTAAATACTGATTATTCATTTTGTAACTGGGCATTTTAGGAAGAGATGAGAGGTGTCTTTATCCTCCTGGTTGCATAGACAGCAATGTGAAGGTACCCTATTGAAGTATCTATTTAATCTAACCTTAGTTGCTAATCCAACATTCATAATGTTCCACATGAGGTTGCGAATTCGAGGAGGCACATCAAGTTTCCATATCCATGCATGGTCTCTATTAATGGTAATATTAGCATTATGAGTATGGTGGGCCGATTTCGTTGTAAATATCCCATCCTTATTGTATTTCCAGATTAATTTGTCTCCAGTGTCCCAATCAGGGACATCAATCTTTAGGATTTGTTCTACTAAGTGTGGTGGGGACATTTGATCAAGTAGTGGTTTATTCCATTTCTTATTGGGATTTAAAAGATGAGAGACTTTCATGTCAGGGTTAAAATTATTTCTAAAATCTTTTAGAGGAGAATTATCTACCCAATTATCATACCAGCCATTTATTTTTGATCCATTGCCAATAATCCAGAGTAAGCCTTTTTGGAATTGATCATTCAGATGAAGCAATCTACCAAATTGTCACAATGTGTTGTGAATGTTTAATTCAAGTTTTTTTAGTATTTAACAAGTATTTTTCAGTTATTACTTTTACCCAAATATTTTCAGGTTGGGTATGAATTTTCCAAAGCAGTTTATGTTGTAGACTGATATTTCGTTCTTCAGCAGATTTGATACCAAGACCCCTTATTTCTCTTGGTGCACATATTTTTTCCCAGCTTGAGATGGGAAGATGGCTTCAGCCTGTTATCCCCGGCGTACCTTCTATTTTTTATTTTTAACGTCTCTAATTCAAAACCGAACATCGAAAAGATTCTGGAGCATCCTCGGGGTTAGGCGTCTACCGATTTCGCCATATCCCCAATCCGACGAGAGAAAAGGCCTAGCTTACTTGCAACGTCCAATTCCGAACGCGGTGAGATACACACGAAATACGAGCAGTATCATCATTAGAACCATCATGCTTGCCGACCAGGATAAAGTATATACTTCGACTTTCTTGTGCCCCTCTTTGGATCCTAATCCAACCAAAGTGAACATCCCTCAATTAAGGGGTTATATCACTCTGATTGGATTTTGTTCCAAAAGAAGTTTTTATTAATTTGGTCTATTTGTTGTAGGATACCCTTTGGAAGTAGAAAGTTTTGCATTAAGTAGTTTGTTTTAGAGCTTAAATTTCCCTGAATGAGGGTCATTCTTCCTGCTTGGGACAAAGAGGAAGCCTTCCATTTAGAAAGTTGTTTCTTCAGGCTATACAGCGCATCTTCAAAAACACAATTTTTAACTCTGCCACTAACTATTGGTATGCCTAAAATGGCCAATTATAGATGTACTCAAAAGATTGATTGTATTTAATTATAGATTATCTCTTCCCCTTTCTAATTTTAGGTTCCTTAAAAAGTGTGAAAAAGCTCAAATGGCCAATTATTTCGTTACGGAGGGAGTAAACAATTCTAAAATATAGATATATTTATCTATATCTATATCTATATCTATATCTATATCTATATCTATCTATATCTATAAATAATACTAAAGCAACTGCGAAACATGTCACATGGAGGCTCCTCCTTAAACCGAGCTTACGTGACAAGCTCTCCTTTAATGCGGCCTCACCTAAATAATTAATTCAATTTAATCAATTATTAATTAAAATAAATCTAATATTTTTTCCTTAATTAAAGTGATTTAAATTTTTTTACACGATTTCTATTTAGCGCAGAGTTAAATTTCCGTTTAGCGCATGACCACATAGTCACAACGAACAATTAATATGTGGTCGTTGCGACCATTTTTTTTAACAAAATACCTATGGTTGCAACGACCAGATGGAGCATGGTTGCAATGATCTATGATAGAATGGTCGTAACGACCTAGTTGTATGATACTAATCCACTCCCTTCGTCTCTTTCCCTCGTCCTCGGTTCTCCAGACCAGTACCAGGTTTCACTTTCTCCTTTCAATTGTCCAAATTTATTCCTTTTGAGTTTGTAATCGGGTTAGATTGGATTTAGGGTTTCAGATTTTGTGATTTGCGTTTCCGGGTGTGACTTATTTATCTCCAGTGGTTGTGCTTCTTCATCTTTAAAATTTCGGTTTTATTGTAGTTTGGTTATTGGAATTGAAGGGCAAAAATGCATCGAGGTGGACTGAGAAGTTAAAAATTGGACCTTGATCTCCATTTCTCCTCTACTGCTTTGTTGTTCTTGCTGTAAAACCTGTAGTGTGTTATTCAACTTATTTGGCTTTGAAAAAGCGTATGATAAGGTCGCTCAGCAGCTTGCTTTCTCATTTCATCCAAACATTCTTCTTCAAAAATTTTACGCCCTTCCAGCAAAACAGCAAGATTACCATACATCTTCCTCTGAATCATAAATTTCATATTTTCCTGCTCTTCTTCAGAAAATTGGACATTATATGCAGCTCTGGCCTGGACATGAAATATCACCAAGTTGGACAAGAAATACAGTGTAACAAAGTTGGAAAATATAGCTAATTAGAAAGGGCACGTGCAATAAGTTGTAGGAAAATGCACTAAGTGGCATGGGAATAGAAATAGAAATATAACATGCTTTTCCAACAGAATTCAGAAATACATCCCAAGTCAAAGGCACTAAGTGGAAATAGAAATTGCAAAGGATAACAAATAACAGATCAAACAAAACGGTTATGATGATTTATGTGCCAAGTGTGGATTGACAAACATTGGCTGATAAAGCAAAGAAGCTAGAATGAATATCATACAACTTGAATGAACATTCTTTTTGAATCAAACATTGAATTCTTGCATCCCTGAGGTGACTGCGGTGAATTTGCATAACTTTGTGGCATAGTGCGAGGATCCGCTTAAGACTACTACGTGATTATTGTGTATTGGATCGAGATCGAACAATGTGACTTACGGTGCTTGGAAGCATATGTTGCTGGGTGGATGAAGATGAAGATGAAGAAGGACCGAGCAGAAGCAACAATTTCTTGCAAGGTGCTTAGGTGCCCTCTGGTGATCTCCAGCTGTTGCTGGTGTGTTCTTCATGATCGGTACTTGGATTGAATGCAATTGATTTCTGTGTGGAGGTGATCGATTGATTTGAGATAGCCGGTGTTGTTACTTGTTAGTGGATGAGTGGGGTGGTGTAGGTTTGGTTAGAGGTGTAATTTAATTTAATTGTAGGAGTATTTTAGCCTGCTCTATAAAGAAAATTTACACTGCTCTAAAAAGTAAACCCCTTTTATTAAATTATTTTTGTATGATAAATTTATTTTATTTTGAATTAAAACTTAATACTCCCTCCGTTGCAAAATATAAGACCTTTTACTATTTGACACGTTTTTTAATGAGCTAAAAACTCTATGAAATATTAATTTTTTATTAAATTTTTTTACATAGTATTATCAAATCCCAAATTCATGAAGGTTGGTGAGGTCAGAGTCTCAAGACTCTCTCTCTTCGCCATGCACAAGTCCCTCGCTCAAAGAGGAAAACATCATCAGCAATCACACATAATCATATACCTAAAAAAATTAAAGTGGGCATAGGATCAGATCGAAGCCCGCATAGTTGCACCCCACATATAAGCACACATATACGCTAGTCCTAATATCATGCTTCTAATGCAGGACATTATTTTAAATCACGCAAGCATGCTAGCAGTTATATATAAATGCAGAAAGTGGTAAATGAGCCCACACAAAATGCCAAGTGGCATATCCCTCTCCTACCTCCGCTCTCCTTCCCGGTAGGGCGGAGACTGGCCAGCTCATGAATGCATTCCATTTCCCATTCATTCATATTATCATCATGCTCATAATCATCATCATGCTCGTAATAGTAATAAGGTATTTCTCATGAGTCATGACTCATCTGACTCAGGACAAGACCCGATGAGACTGGGTTGTCCTATGACCCTAGCAAAGTCTCTAGTTAACTTCATAGATAACGGCCGTTTTGTTTACAAACGCATAAAGAATGAGTATGCTCAATGTTAGTGCAACCTAGCATGATACTACATGGCATGATATTATGAAATGCAGCACCTAGTACATCATGCACATATAAGCAGGGATAGTCTCTCTTTCAATCTGAGTAAGCTCCGAAGAGACTTACCTGGCTAGTAGATCAGCAAAAGAAGAACCTGGCACGCAGCAAGCACAATCAGATAATATCACCTAGATACATAGTGGAAATATATGAGTCTACATCTAAGATACTCTAAGCATACATAGCACACACATCATACAATCGGATAGGTAAATAGTTCGCTTCATCCATACTTGTCATCCCATCATGATCAACCAATTCATCGAAACATAATATCTCATCAGATAACAATAACTTCCCAATTTATATAGCCAAATTCGCATGCTTATCATACCATACTTATATATTATCTCTCATAATCATGTATAACATTTGTAAGATATTTCTCAAGCCATAACTTAATACTACGACATCATGCCATTAATCACGAATACATGCTATTAGTCACACAATCATATCAACATACTAGTTAGTCATCGAACAAGTTGGATTCCCAAGTTAGTTCCCGAAACCATTTCAAAATCCGAGTCAATTAGTTAGAAATTCCGATCCTTGAAAACGTTTGTCAAATTCCTTTTTGCTTTGATCCGATAATATATTTTAAGTCCCTATATTTTATAAAACCATAATATTATATCTTTAATCTCAAAATAATATTTTTATATTTTAAATTTCAAATAGTACTATATAATATTTTAAATACCATCTTATTAAACACTTTCAAATAATATTTTCATATCCCTTAAAAATCCCAACCATTTTTTAATAATTCCAAAAATCAGCCCTTTTGAAATTACCACAACCGACCCCTTTATTTTATTAAGTACCAAAACCGACCTCACCTATTTACTAAACCCCAAACGGAATACCCTTAAATAATTAGGCCCAAATCATTTTAGTTTTTTTCAAATCCCAAATTTTTGGCCCATAAATTAGGCTCAGAAGGCCATTCGTTTCTTCTCCCTTTTGTAAACCGGAAGTAGAATTTTTTTTTTAAAAAAAGGGCCCCAGCTGAGTTGGTAGTGACTTGGAGGTGGGGCCCAACGGGTGGCTTCTTCAACCTTTGGCTGCTCGAAAGAAACAGGGAAGAAAGGGAGCTCTGGCGTTCGACAAAATAGGAGAAGAGGGACCTAGCCGATTCCGACTTCGACCATGGCCACGACACCGACGACGCCAACACACATATACACGGACCCAGGAAGAGAGAGAGGAAGAGGAGCTCACCGAGGGGTTCTTCGTCGTCGCCAGAAAACGAGTTCGGGGAAGTGGCATTCGGGGCTCGTCGAGGTTGGTTCTTCGAACGGGAACGCCTGGGAGAGATGGAGGAAGGTTAAAGGAGGAAGCTTTCATGTCTCGGAGTAGAAAGGAAGGGGAAGCGATCTTTTACCGTGCTCGGGCTCGAAACAGAGGAGGAGGAGTTGAGGGCGGCGCTCGCGGTGGGTGCTCTCCTGGTGGCTCGGGGTGCTCAGAGATGTTGAGTAGGAAGCTGAGGAAGGGCTGGGCTGCTGCTCGTTGAAGGAGGGAGGAAAACGGAGTGGAGCTGTGTGGTGGTGGTGACTGTGGTGGCGGAAGGTGGTGAGGTAGTGGTGTGGAGGGGTGGTGGAAGGGAACTAGGAGGAGATAGGGACTAACTCTCGGGAACTAACTTCGGGATTCGAAATTCGCGTGCTCAGGATCGAAATTCCCTCTCTACCTTGTTCTCACCCAATCCGAAAATCAGCCCAACCTTGGAGCCATGTGACACATTTGAATTCAAACCAAAGATTCCATTTCCTCAAATGGTGAAACACTCACAAATACTTTTCTTCCCTCCCTTACCCACACTTCCTTGAAATAGCATGGAGTCAAGCATGCTTTCTCTTGATCTTATCCAAATCTCAGCAGCCCCAATCCCTCTTTTGACCATAAAAATCTGAATTTTGTGCCTATGTCCTCACCACAAAACAAAACACAAATCCTAGCTAACAAAAGCTACAAAACCTTATCCTACTCTCCATCTTCTTTCCTTCCTTTTCTCCATTACGATGAGAAATAAGAGCTCCACAGCTCTTCCTTGTTCCAGCAGCTGAACAACCTCCACAAAAGCTCCTCCACAGCCCCAAACCGCCACCTTCTTCTTCCCCATGAGAGCCGAGGGCTCTCTAGCTCACTTCCTCCATGTTTGTGTTCAAGAAAAGCCAAGCTATCCCCTTCTCCCTTCCTTCCTTCAAGGACCAATAGTAGAAGCTCCCAAAGCCTCCCCTTGATGTCCTCCAAGTAGTAGAACGAGCTCAGCAGCCCGGAGAAGCCCCCGAGAAGCCATTGAAGACCACATCTCGCTGTTTTCAGTTTTAGGAGCGGTAAGAGCTCGTTTTCCCTTTATTTCACCTCCCACTAACTCAAAGGTCAAACCTTAACATCCCCACATACATCCTAGGCACCTTGGTTCGAAGATCCAGCCCAGAAGCAGCCCGGAAGAGCCCCGACGAGCCAAAGGACAGCCCCTCGACCTCTCTCCTCTGATTTTCGGTTTTGAGCTAGGTAAGGGGCTTTCTCCCTTTATTTCACCTCCAAACCGAGTAAGAAACTTCCTTTAAACCCTCTATCAATCCTAGGCACCCTCTCACAAGAACAAGCCCAATCGGAGCCCGGATGAAGATTCTAGAGCAAACCGAAAGAGAAGAAGAACCTTGGGTGAGCATCCTCATTTCTCTCGATTTTTCGTGTTATTTTTGTGCTATGTCTTCAAAGGTGTTATAAATTGGTTTTTAAATGAACGATTTGATGGATGAACTTGTGTTTTTAAAAAGGTATTTGAGAGATGTTTTCAAGGGCCGGAAAATCCTTTTAACTACTTTAAAAAGGGGTTGTTTTGGAAGACGAACTTAAACTAACTTGGGAACCTCTTTCTTGGACTAACTCTTTGAGTAATTATGATATGTTGTGATATGCTATGATATATTGTGATGTGTGATATGAGTATATGACTTGATAATGATATGTGAGTAAGATAATGTTATGATGATATGTGCTATATGATTGCAAGCATGCTTATTGATATGATCTTAAGCATGATATGATACATGATGATGTGAGTATAAATGTGGGTTATGTTATGAATATGTTATGATATGAACTTATCTTAAATCATGTCTTATGGGAGATCTTGACTTGATGAATATGAAAGTATGACATATATATGAATTGAATATGATGTGCTATAGGAGTATGAATATGATCAATGATTATGAAGCATGCAATGTTATATGGCCTATGAGATGTTACTATATGTTGAACTTATATGACGATGAGCATGGTTGGTACTTGATGAGCTATATGAGGTTGTTATACGAAATGCAAGATGGTATATGATGATTGATGAGAGGAATTGGGAATATGATGATGAGACTTTCGATATGTGGAATTATGTAAAATCGTGTGTGCTTGTATGTTTGAATAGATAGACTTATACTTCCATTATGACTATTAGGTGACTTTGAACTGTATGATTGCTGCAATGCTGTTCTGCACCGCCAGGTAAGTCTCTTTGGAGCTTAGTCATATCGATAGAGAGAACTCCCTACTTTACGTGCATGATATACTAGGTGCTTGCATTCATGATCAGCATGCCATGTAGTATCATGCTAGGTTGCATTGACCATTGAGCATTCTATTTCTGTATGCGTATGTAAACAGAACGACCGTTATCTGTGAAGTATCTAGAGTCTTTGCTAGGGTCATAGGACAGCCCAGTCTCATCGGGTCTTGTCCTGAGTCATATGAGTCATGAGAAACACCTTATCACTATTACGAGCACGATGATGCTTATGAGCATGATGATATATATGAATTGGAAATGGAATGCATTCATGAGCTGGCCAGTCTCCGCCCTATCGGGAAGGGGGGTGGAGGTAGGAGAGGGAAATACCAATTGGTATTCTGTGCTAAGGCCTTCATTATTATTATGCACTTGAGAATTAGGGGCATGCTAGTGTGTTAAGATTTTCGTCTTGCATTCTAGAAGCATGATTATTAGGTATAGCGTATGTGTGTACTTAGGGTGGGGAAAGAGCAAGTGGGCATCATCTGATCCCGCCCACTATTAATGTTTTTAATTAGGTATCCATTATACTTACTACTATTGATGTTGATTTGGCTCCATGATCGCGGGGTCTAACATGGTGGAAAGAGAGAGTTGAGGCTCTGACTACACAAAATTAATAATGGTTTGAACTTAAGTATTTGGATTATGTTTTGACCCGGCTCCGCCATGGCAACCTTATGTATGATTTTGGAAACTTTATTGGGTTGTATGATTAATGGATTTTACGACTTAGGCCATAGGGCAGGTACAGGGGACTTACTCCGGGGATTCCAACGATCTCTCTTGGTTTTGGGTGTGAAATCCCACCTTTAAAGCGAAATTGTTGATTTCAAACCTTCAACCAGCACTCAGGGCGCAAGATCCCATGAGGGGTTTAATCCCTCGAAACGTAACCCGAGAATCATAATCCCGGGTCGTTACAGTAAATGCATTTGATGGCTTTTTGCTAAACCATATAATGATCATTTGGTGTACATAAGTCTTGAACTTCTAGTTCACTTTCATTCAACTGCGGATCCCAAATGATAGAGAAGTTGCTTTCATGCAATCTCTTTATTAATATATAGTCTCATTTCCTCTCCCCCTAAATACCGAGCATTTGATCACCTTTATAAAGCTCGAGGTATTTGATATCATTAGGGACTCAAACCCCATGTATTATTCAACTTCTTTGTGGTCTTTTAGTTAATTGTGGAGGAGGCCTTGGAACGTATACTCTCTTCTGGAGATAATTTGGGAGAAGTTATTGTGTCAAATTCGAAAATGCAAAATTGCATGGGCCCATTTGACTAACGACTCTTCTAGATCGTTATGAGCTACTTTATGCTCAACAATGTGATTGGTAACATTCTCTACCTTTTCATATGACCAATGTGTTAAGGCATCTATATTGGACTAACATTGGTCCATATGCCGATGTTTTATGTTTGTAGTTGTCTCATTGAACTCGGTCAAGAGACATAAGAGACTTTGCATTTACTCTTTAGTATAGACGGTCCTGTTATTATTTTGCCAAGAGAACAAACCGTACATGTGTGGTCACCCTTATTGAGGATCTTCCGGTTATAAGATCTTCTAGTCCTTTTGGTCGGTATTCATGTAAATTTCAATGATCTTGCAATCATCATTTTACTTGAGTGACCAAATGCCACAAAGAAAAATGTTTTATCATCAACTAACTTCTAGTTAATGAGATCCTAACTTTCAATTGGTTAAATGAGTGTCAAAATGGTATGACATATATCTTCAACATTCTAACCATTGAACTTTGTACATGGTGATCCGTTTCTTTAATGCGATGCCATTAACTGGGTATTTTCAGAACTTCAGTTGGTTTCATACTATATGTATGAGACTAATGACCAACTACGTGTATTTATTAGATACACTTTCTCCTTATTCATAATGTTCTTCAGGACATTAGAATTAACTGTACAAAGATGACCTAGTAATAAGCCACAACAATAACTTAATTGGTTGTGTGCTTAACCATTACCTCTTTTACACCTTCTACAGGAGGGGCATGCTTCGGGTCATGCTTAAAGGATTGTCAGGAAGTGGCCTTGTAAACCAGATCATGTTTTGTGGTTATTTATATTGGTTGTACTAACCAAATAAAAATATTTCTGAATATGTCATAACCCACATTCCATGCACTTCTTCAAGAGTATAAATGCTTAAAATAAGATCTTATACTCTTCTAGAGTTTATAAGAATCTGAAATTAGAGTCTTCAAGCTCTGATGTAGATTCTGATAAAGACTCACAATCTGCTGGATTGTTTATAAATAGTATCTAGACTTTGAGCTCTTAGCGAGATAAGTGTCACAATCTACTGGATTGTTTAACCATTGAGTTTAGGAACTTCAAAGTCGACCACAAAATAGGTGTTGAAAAACTAACAATATAGTGGATTAATTAGTTAATAATAATAAAACTATGTAAAAGACAATACTAAATAGTAAAGTATATTAAGAAACATGTATATCAACAACAATAATCTTAAATAAATAAATAAAATTAATGTCAACTTTAAGTGACAAGAAAATTTAACATAGATCTTCAAGACCTTTTTATCACTTACATCAGGAGGTGGTGTTCTTATATGCAATTTTTATCGTTTACTGTAGGAAACTGATGGGGAAACATTAAGAATCATAGTTGATTTGTTTCTCTGGCTATACGAATCATCACTACAAGGATGGCGTTTACCGGTTCATCCCTATGAGGGTGCGGTTTATCATTCATCTACTTCGGGAGGTGTCCACTCATCTATTTCAAAAGATGTGTTTTTTTCCATCTACTTCAAGAGATATATCTATTCATCTACTTCGATCAAGAGATGAAGAAAAAAATATAATATATACAAATAAAAATAAATAAAACAAAATAAAAAGATAATCATTGATTCATCACTACAGGGATGAAAATATTTGGTTCATCGCTTAAGGGATGAAATTAATCAGTCTATCTCAAAGATACGACTTGTTCATTCACCTACTTTGGGAGATGAAAACGTTAATCTCTTTCAAGAGATGTGCCCGTTCATCTACTTCGGGAGATGAGGGAAAACAAATGTAGTTTAAATAAATAGAATAACATACCTATGAATTGAATAAACACAAACAATAAATATAATTTCATCACTACGGGGATGAAATTTATCGGCTTGATCATCTTTGCAGGGATGAGATTTATTAATCACATTTAGTGATTTATAATATCAATTTCCTCCCTTTTATCCACTTCGAGGGATGAGATTGATAATTAATTTATTCACTCCAGGGAATATACCTCTTTATCTACTCTTCAGGGATATACTTACATAAGATTAGTTTATATCCACTGCAAGGGATAAAACTCACCACTTCAAGGGTGTTTATATACTTCATGGGGGCAAAATTTACAACCCTGGAAGTTTGGACCTTTTCTGTAATTATCAAAAAAGTACAACCCAAGCAGCAATTTTGGAAATTCTAAGGCTGGTTTTGTAATTAATCTAAATATGCAACAAAACACTTCGTCTTCTTCGTTTCGAATAGTAGAGGAGCCGTCGAGCGTGTACCACCAGACAGGGACGGAGTCAGAAAATTTTGAGCGGGGGTCATCATAATAGTAGACAATAAGATCGAGAAAAAAAATGGTAAAAAACACAACGTGTTCGATAGTACAAACTAGTGTCAGACGATAATACAAACTAGTGTCAGACGATAATACAAACTAGTGTCAAACGATATTATAAACTACTACAAAGATATAAAACAAAAATAAGGATATAAAACAAAAATAAGGATATAAAACGCAATAAATAAACATTGTATTCTTAACATGTAATACTGTATAACTAGATATAAAAAATTTAAACTTGCGTAACTTCTTACCAAATTCTCAAAATAAGTAATATAACCTATGATTTCGAAGCTCTCGAGATAAATTATAATATGTGAATGTCAATTTAAATAAAATATAAAAGTATTATAGTGTATTGGAATAAAATTAAAGTAATTAATATAACTACAATTTTCAAACATTCATAACTTTTTACTCAGATGTCGGATTAGGTCGTATTATATATCAAAGCGAAGCTATCGACGAGGAGAATACACCTAGATAGTTTGTCGGATGAGGGGAGGGTCACATGACCCCCTAGGACCCCCTATCTCCACCTTTGTCGACAGATCTGGCTTCCTTCGCGATTTTGTTCAAGTGCGGACTCAACGGTGTCGATTCTACATTTGAGGGGATGCTGGCTGCTGTCCTAGTTCCAACTAGGCCGATGTTCGACCTCGGGGCTTGCCTGGAGGTCGGCGGCGTAGCCCATGGAGGTAGAACTAGATCGCCCCGCAGCGGTGGCGGTTTTGGAGGAGAAGACAATGGTGCTCGATCTTCTCCTGGGCTCACCACCGCCCGATCCTGGCATCAAGGACCTGTGGAGAAACGACCGAGACAAAGATGATCCTACAGTAACTGTTGGTTTGGACATCGAAATTCCGGCGACATCGACGATGTCTATCATACCTGCATCTCCTAGATCAAACAATTGGCAAAAGCAGTAAACATTTGGTAGAAAAAATGAAACGCCAAATATATCGATCAGAGAAGGAACAACACCGAAAACAAAACAAACAAACACATATAATATCAAGGACTGAAATTTCAATTGCTAGAGCAAACGTGTAGAAGATCGAAGACCACAATTTGCATCAATTTCCAAAAATAAAAATTCAACGGAGTCTGTCGTAGTGATAACGTTTTGTAATATATCGAAGAACAAGAGAGTAGGGAGGAGGCAGATAAAAGATCTCTATTGTTTTTGTATGTATTCTCAAATGAGTTTACAAACCTTATATAGGCAAGGTAGGAAGGGATACATAAATTGGTGTCATCATGGTGGGAGTTTAGGAGGTGAAGAGTTTGGGAGGTGAACAATCCACCTATTATTACAACAAAATATTTATTATTCAATTTTTATGTAAAAGATATGTTATATGTTGAAGAAGTTTATGGTGACATGTGTCTTCTTCATCACTAATTTAGGTACTATGTGACATCATATTATTTCAACAATCCTATGTGTCAAATTATGGGTTTTTAAAAAAATTTCAATTTTAAATAAATAAATAATTAATAGATAATTGATGTATTTATAAATCTTATCCGGTTTTTACATACATCTAATAAATTATTTGAGGTTTTTAAAAAAATCTTCTGTGTCTGCAGAAGGGCGTAAGGTCCTTATTAAAGCTAACCTAAGTGCCAAACCGATTTTTCTCATGCAAGCCTTTTTGCTGCCAACTTCTATCTTACACGAGTTAGACAAGGTTTACCGAGATTTCTTTTGAAACAAAAATACGAAATGCTCACCCATGATAAGCTGGGATAAGATCTGCTCAGATACTCTTGCTGGTGGCCTAGGCTTATACAAAGCCGAAACAATGAACATAGCACTACAAATGAAACTGTTGTGGAAAATTATTGCCGGGCCAAGTAATCCATGGGTACGCCTTATTTCTGTCAAATATCTGAAGGGTACTCCTCTTATGAAGTACAATCGGAAAGGAAATACATCTTGGCAATGGTTTAAGCTCCAGTCTATAAAACATTTATTTAAACCAGGACTGAGATGGACCGTCGGCGATGGCTCGAATGTTGACTTTTGGAATGATAACTAGATCTATGAATTCCCACTATCAGATGTGGCTAGTTCACGTCCTTCAGACTTAGCACTGAATTGGAAAGTTTCCCGGTTCATCGATACTAATAATTCGTGGGATTCCAACAAGTTATCCAACGACCTTCATGGTCTTCTGTCACCCCTTCATATTAATAACATTTTACATTCCAATTTACCGACCAATTTCTTTCATGACCGCCTTTATTGGGGTCCTAGCAGAGACGGATGGTTTTCTGCAAAATCTGCTAGATCTATTATACCTTCTTCTAAAGGTGTCCCCAACTATAGATGTAACTGGATTTGGAAACTGACGTTCTGCATAAAATACGCCACTTTCTGTGGAAAATTTCGCGTGATGGTTTACCTACAACGGATCGTCTACAACGTTCGCATTTGGCGGTGCCGTCGGGTTGCCCCCTTTGTGGGAACACCCTTGAGACGGGGTTCCATTTCCTCCTGGAATGTTACATTACAACCAGTCTACTCAATACGTTTCATATCAATATTCCTTCGTTTGTGAACGCTCAAACCCAGAACGACTATAACCTACTGTTTAATCATATGTACTCCTCGTTAGGCAAAGATTCTATGGCTCTACTGGCGACAATATGGTGGGGTATTTGGTTCTTTAGGAACAAGGTTGTGTTCGACCCTACTTTTAGCTTGAGGGTTGTTGATATTACGGTTTTTATTTCTACCACTCGTGATACATGGTCTGCCACTAAGAACGTTATGCCGTACGATGCACAATCGGGGGCTAAAACTGGTGTAAAATCATCAACACAATCTCGGTCCACTGGAAACCATTCGGTTACAACCCATAAGCAAAATTCGTGGCAGAAACCACCATCGAATTTTTACAGACTGAATTTCGATGGCTCCTTCAGATCTGATGGTTCCGGTTCCTTTGGTTTTGTCATTAGAAATGATGTTGGTGGTATTGTTTCCTTGGGAAATGTTACTTGCAATAATAACTCCGCTCTATACGCTGAAGCTCTGGCTTTGCGGTTGGGAGTGCTTAAAGCTAAGCAGCTTCATCTAGATAACCTGCTAATAGACGGTGATTGTCTTATGGTTGTGAAAGCTCTACTGGGTGACTGGTCTTGTCCCTGAAACATTGAGCTGCTTCAATCTGATACTCGTTTTGATCTTTCCTACTTTAGTAATGTTGCTATTCGTCATATTTTCAGGGAATCAAATGCTGTAGCAGACAGGATTGCTCGTCTGACCTACAGTAACCCTGCCGAGGATAGCTGTTCGTCTGATCATCTGTTGGCTGATCTCGTCCGTCAGGACGCTCTAGGAAGGCCCCCGGCTTGTCGGGATCCTCCCTAACTCTTATCTTGTTTCGAAAAAAAAAATTAATTTCAACCAATAATTTTTTTAATAAGAAAATCAATTTATTCTATTTGAATCTTCTCAAACAAGCCTCTTTAATTATTCTTAAACAATAACCCACTAATTTTGAAATAATTTTTTTTTTATGGTAAATCAATTCTTTATGTGAAAGATTTATTATTGGTTGATTTCAAGTTGTACGTACTATAACCCTTCCTTTAAAAAGATCTCTTTGTTATATATATATATATATATATATATATATATATATATATATATATATATATATATATAAAAGTATACAAGCATACAGTTATGTAAAAGATTTGATATTAATTACCATAATTTGATTATATCATATCGATACTTACAATAAAGAAAGAGTGTCTTGCACCACATGTTGTCTTAATTGCCTATTGATCGAGGTCCTATGTGGCATTTTATTAATTAATCAAGTTATATATAAATTTTGTGATTTTTAAAATTTTATTTAAATAAGTGAAATTGTTTTTTGAATTTTTCTTTAATTATTAAGTGATGAAACTCGATAAACTTGTGCCTGAAATTTTTAATAAATCAAGTTTGAGTGTTTTTAATTTTTTAAATTAATTGATGAAATGATTTTTATGAGATAAACTATGAGTTGTTATATGAGATAAATTTGATCTATTTTTTTTTGAAACGGAAATAATTTGGCCATAAGGATCGACCCTATAGACCAAGAGCATCCAGACGGATGAAATTACGAAGCACTGCGTCGTCAGGAGGAGATGAGGCCGAGAACACAAAGTCAAGATGCGATAAGCGGTCCGCAACTCTATTTGCTTCTCGAAAGACATGACGAATCTCAGTAAAGAGGAAGCTTCCTAAGGAGATTAGACTGTCAGAGACAATCATTTCGGAATCTCCTGGAGGCAACGCACAACCTTTAAGACTGTTAATAATGTTTAGGTTGTCTCCTTCGATTATTAGTTTCATAATCTGTAGTTTTCGCGCAGCATTGATGCCATGCCAGAGACCAAGCCCCTCTGAACCAGAAATAGAGGGGATGGAGGAAGGGCCAGCGCCACAATAAATAGGGGTTCCTGTATGGTTTCTTATGATGAACCCGTAAGTACCTTTGGACGAAGCCGAAAAAGCTCCATCGAAGTTGAGCTTGTAGGTCCCTTCGGGTGGGTGCCGCCATTTTGTGTTGTTTCTTTTTCTTGTCTTTGTGTTTTGGTTATTTTTGGTTTGGTGGGCGTTGTGTTGTTCATTAGGAACATCATCGTTTTGTTTGGAAACCTTCCATAAAAAAGATTGAACTTTTATAAACGAGACTATACCTCTTCCATCAGGAACGTTTCTGCCAAATAGCGTTTTGTTTCGGAAGTACCAAAGACTCCACCAGGTGAAGGCTAGAGTAGAGAAACGTCGAGCTCCAACCCTTTCTTTTATGTCTTGAATGGTCTCATTTATTGTTGCTCCTTGCAGGAAGCAATTGTTTATGATGATTACTAATGATGGGTCTATGGCCGTAATTGTGTCACGTGAAATGGGGCAGTTCCATAGCAAATGAGCAAGGTCCTCATAATTTGAGTCGCAATGTGGGCATTTAGTTGGTATCCCGATACCCCGGGAGGTGAGTTTAACCGATGTCGCAATGTGGGCATTGATTTTGTAGACAGCCCCTGGTGGTCTGCTCCATTTAACTCTAGTTCTCTTCTTTGTAGTTTCATTCCTTTGGTTATCTTTTTCAATTTGGGTCCAATCATTAATATTTGCAATAATTCTCTGGGTAATATTTTCTACTAGGGCCAGTTTCTTATTCCTGAAAATAAGATCATTTATGATTTCCTAAATAGTTTGGCAGATGAAAACAAGATCCTCAAAGTTTTTGTTTCCATCTCGAATTTAATTCCTCTATATTTAGAGATTGGGATTCATTTATATTCATGTGTTGGAAGTATTTTTCTATTTGTAATTCAAATTGAGCAATTATTTTCCTAGTGAATAAGCAATTTCTCATTAAGTGTTCCATATCCTCTTCTGCTGATTGCAAAGACTGCATTGGTTGGGAACTCTATTCACATATTTGTTAAGTCGTTGGGTAGTAGAAAGACCGTCAACCATTATTTTCCAAGTTAAGCTTCTTAATCTAGGAGGGAGTTTTAGTTTCCAAATCCATTTAAGATCTTTTGAAGCTTGAGTAGTATTAGTTGTCATTCGTTTTACTGATTTCGTAGTGAAGCTCCCACTTGGATCCAGCTTCCAGATGAGTCTACCTGGTGTGTTCCAATCTGGTATTTGCATAACTAGAATTTTAACAGATATTTCAGCAGGGAAGAGACTATTTACTAGCGGAGTATTCCATTGTTTTTGTGAGTTTAAAAAGTTGGTTTACTTTTATGTCTGGATCACAATTCCCTCTGAACTGCTCAAGATTATGATTTGAGACCCATGGGTATGACCATACATTTATGTTGTCTCCATTCCCAATTATCCAGAGAAGACCTTGTTCAAATTTGTTTCTTAAGGAGAGAAGACAACCGAATTGCAATGACGTAACGTGATTAGAACGAATTCCAATGTTTTCCTTTTGTAGATACTTTTCAACTTTATTTATTTGAGTATCATAACGTTTAACATAATTATTTATTCCATTTGATACTTCATTTAACTAATCATGAACTAATTATTATTGATGACAAAACTCACCATTTTAAGCTTCAATAAGGGATTAATTTACCCATCAGTAAATTTAACTATGGCATTATTAACTACTGCTTTTATTTGACTTAAGGTGCTCATTTCTTATAAGATGTTGAAACTAAAGTGATAAAAATAATGAGTATTAAAAATGAAAAGTATAATTCTGTGTGAAAAAACCATATATTTTCACGATATTTGATCATAAATTTCTATTCAAAATGAAATAATTGTTTTTAGTAAAAAAAATAATTTCCTTATTGTTTATGCAAGTTTTTATTGAAGAATTTTGTGTAACTTGCATTACATGAATGTAAATAATATTTTGTAATTATCTAAACTCTAAAAAAAAGTTTGATTTAAAAACTTGATTAAATAACAATAATTATGCTTACAGATATAACGGCCCAAATATAAATATTCGGGTTACGTTTCGAAGGTTGTATACCTTCGTACGGATCTTGCAATCCAAGTATGGGTTGAGGTTTCAAATCTCGAAAAGTTAGTTTTGAAAGAGGGGATTTCGAATCCCAAAATACACGAAGGGTCGTTGGGTACCCAGATCCTGTCCTATAAACTAAATCGCTCAAATTCATTTAATAATTCAACAAGTAAAAGTGGAAAATCGGGGTACCACCTGCCACGACTGTAAAGAACGAAATTTTAAAATATTATTTTATGAATTATGAATTAATTTCAATATTATATTTGAGGATTTTGAATTAAGAAATGAATATTGTTTCGAACCTATAGAGATATGTGTGACCATTTTTATGACGATTCTAATTTAAATAGAAATTATCGAGTTGAATATTGTTATTTATTGGGTTATAAATTTTATAAAATAGAAATAGCGGAATAGTTTTATAATTTCTCCTAAACTAACCCTAATTGAACCGTATAAATGCCCTCTTTCTTCCCTGAGTGCCGCCAGCTACTGTTCCTTTACCCTCCCTCAAGCCTTTGCTCTCTTTTACTCAGAGGAATCCATGCCTCCTAAGCTCTCTCTCGCCATGGCTCAAATTCGAAGCTTTCCCTTTAGCTGCTCACTCCAACACCCACCCCGAACCCTTGGATCTCTCCTCCTCGCGCCGGACACAACCCGAGCAGGCCGGGGTCGCCCTTGTCAATGAATGATGCCCCAGGTTGCGGTCGCCTCCCCTTTCTCCTGTCGGAACCAGGACCGGCGAACTCGAGGCTACCGTCGAGCACTCCTTGGCCACCAAGCACAACGCTCGACCCTCTCGGGTATCGATGAGAACAGATCCAACGCCCCTCCTCCTCCTCATCTCTCTTTTACTCTAATCGATTGAAACCAGCTCGCCGACACCTGAGCTTCTGAGTTCCCATGGCTGTCCTCTCCCTCTACCGCCATCTCTTCACCTCCCCTGGTTGCGCCTTGTTGATTCGACGGAAGAAGAAGCAGGCTCTCGGATTCCCCTTCAATGGTCGTCTCTCTCGACCTCCCCTCCCGATCTGCTCCCACTCTCTCATGTCCTAGCTAGAGGCGAAGCACGACGTCGACGGAGAGCCGCCAAGCTAGACGCCGACGCCAATCTCTCGACCTCCTCTCCCGATCTTGTCAAACATAGGGACGGGATGGCCCATGGCTGATTCCGATCTCTGCAGCCCCACGCCTGAGCACCTGCGACGCCGAGGGCCATTTCACACCACCAGGCCCCTTCATTCGCCCGGAACCGAACCCAGCCTTCCGTTGAGCTTCTGTCACCCTCGTCTGATTTGGGTAAATACTTGAGCCTTGTGACCTTGTTTGAACGACACAAATCGGTTTACTCGGTTAGATTGGGTTTTGCTTAGACTATTTTGAGATTTTTGGATACCTGCTGATTTGAATTAAGAAACGTGTTTTGGTTTAAGTGGTGAGCTGATTTCATTTTCGTTTATGTTAGTTGCATTATGGGTCCTTCATTAAGTTGCCTTTCATGAACTTGTTTGGTGGGTTTGACAGCTTGTAATATTATATTATGAAGAGGACTTATCTAGTCCACTAGTTATGCCTTACAAATATATTTGACCGGGGTGGTGCATGGTTTCTTTTATTAAGGTTGCTAAGATGTTTGACCAAGTTCAATGTTTTGTTACTTTGCGAATGAGCAAGTGAGTGAGCTAATATGTTATAATGAAGACATTAACCTTAGTATGATATATCGATTCGTAATTGGTTTTAGCTACCATTAAGTTGATTAATTCTATCATTTTGTTAGCCTTATAAAGTGAACAAATTGTGAATTATTGCCTGGGGATATAAATTAGTAACTTACACTTGATGATTTAGGTTGAAATCCTATATTTACATTTCAAGAACTTGTTATACTTCTAAGTTTGTTGCCGAGTTATGAATTTGGGTTGTAAAATTATATAAAAGATGTTTGTACAAATTATTATGCCCGTGTGCTTTAAACTTGAATGTAGTGCTTTGACGTTGACTAGTTCTTATATTTGAGGTTATAAGTGATTTCTTAAATTATCAACTTACCTTGGATAACTCATTGAGTATGGTTTATTATGCGAGTTTTTATAAATAAGACTTGTTGACCCTTAGTTTTGAGAACTTATGGTTTTGTTGAGTATTGGAGGATTTAACAATTGATGAATTACTTAAACAATGTTTAAGGAAAAGACCTGAACTTGCTATGAAGTAAGATGTTTGAGTAATGATATTGGTCAGGCTTTGAGTTAAGTTTTATACTTGATAAGAACAAAGTTAATTGAGATTGATGGTTATGATGAGAATGCGAGGTTACTTGAATAAAATATTATGTAGTCTTGTGATGACTTGAAAGCCTGCTTGTGTGTTAATTAAATGTGTATTGATGAGCTATTCCTTGCTTATTATTGGCTAGTGTGATTGGATGATTATCTGAGTGGCTTATTTGCTGATGGATGGTTCTCTGAAAGGCTTGTTTGCTGGCTAATTGGATGTGAAGACTCCAGGTAAGTTTCCTACGGGAGCTTACTCAGTAACCAGGACCTCATGCCTGATGTGTCATATAGTATGTAGGTGTTGCATATGCATAAAAGCATGTCATGTAGTATCATGCTTAGGACTTGCACTTATGAATGAGCATCCCTATTCTTTATGCGTTTGAAACAGAACGGCCGTTATCTGTGATAGTCCTAGAGTCTTTGCTAGGGTCATAGGGTAGCCCAGCCCCATCGGGTGCCCTGAGTCTATCGAGTCGATATGAGCATGATATGATAGCCCAGCACCATCGGGCAAGAGATGAGATGATATGATATGATATGATTTGCCCAGCACCATCGGGCATGAGCATGATATATGATATGATGATGAGATATGATATGATATGATGATACCGTGGTGAGTGCACCACCACGAGGAAATTGCTATGCTATAGCACCGAACTGGCCAGTCTCTGCACTAACGGGAAGGGGTGCAGAGGTAGGAGAGGGATATGCCACTTGGCATTCTGTGTGGATCCATTTAATCGCTTTCTGCATATATAAACTGTCAGCATGCTTGTGTGATTTAAATTCCGTACTGCACTAGAACATCCTTTATTTTAGGTATAGTCGTATTATATGTCCTCAGCGAGGTCTTTAGGGCCCGCATGCGTCTCTTGGCCTGACTTCGTGGTTAGTTTCAGGTACCCGCCCCTTTTGCTTGCTGAGTGCTTCTATGATGGGGTTTTCCTCACAGGACGAGAGTGTTAAGAAGACTTCGTACAACCTTGATTTTATAAGTGTTTTGGTTAGTTGGGCATTTAGAAGCAATGTACATTTATATTGATTTAAACTTGTTTTGTCTCTTTTGAGTTTTGAATAGTTGAATTAGGACAGGTTCACGTGCATAAGCGCATATTATGATTGGATTATGTGACAGTTTTGAGGGTTTGAAATCCCCTTTTCTTTTCTTGAATTATATCATTAAATCCTTAAAACTTAAACAGAGTTATAACTTGAATAGAACAAATAAACAGCTCGTACTTGGATTGCTAAGATCTGATAGAGGGATATTTCTTCCCTCTAAACGTAACCCGGATGTCATAATCTGGGCCGTTACAACGACAAAGCCGAGTCAAAACAAAAATATGAGGTAAAATACGAGTGAAATAATCCAGTTTATAAGTTTTGGTGAAAGTCAGTCTCTCGGCCGGTATAACGCCATAGGAAAATAACCTCGTCATAGAGCATCGAGCAATTAAGCAACTTTAAACATACCTAAAAATATACTGCGGGGCAAGAAATGAGACTAAGGCCCACACATGTCTAGGTCCCACTGCAGGCACACATATACGCTATACCTAGCTAGATAAATATGCATCTAATGCAATGCGGAATTTAAACATATAAGTCATGCTTATCAGGATATATATATATATGTGTGTGTATGTGGAAAGTACATACAGTAAATGGCCCAAAGAATGTCAAGTGGCATATTCCCGATCTCTGATTGATCCATACCCAACTCCGAAGTAGGGCGCTCACCTCTCTAGACCGAACCATCAATATAAATTCGTACCCAACTTTGAGGTGCGTCGCTCGGCCTCTCTAGACTGAACCAACAATATTGAGATCAAACTCGTTGACTCGACTGGGACCGAAACGTTAAGAAACACGAATGCGCCAATGACCTAGCAACGACTCTAAGACTCACAAATAATGACCGTTCTCTTTTCAAACGCACAAAGAAGACAAATGCTCATTCATAAGTGCAAGTCCAAAGCATGATACTACATGACATGCTTTTATGCATATGCAGCACCTAGTATATCATGTGACTACATGCAGGAGGGAATCAATTTGATCAGTCTGAGTAAGCTCCATAAGGAACTTACCTGGAAAAGAGCGGAATCCAAGCAATAACACCAATAGGAAGCAATCCAATTAGGTCACAGATTACCTAGCGATCAATATATAATCATGCATAAGTCTAAGTCTACTCACATAATGGCCATTGACATAAATCACATAAGTCAAAGATCTTATTCCACAACTTAGGCATATTATCATCATCATCAACATCATCTCAGTTGACATCTTATCTCATCATATATCTTCATATAATATCTCATACATCATCTTATCATTCCATATTATCTCAAACCATTATATCTCATCACATTTTATCTCATCAATTTCCATCTCAACATATATCATCTCACAAACCATTTAACACGTACCATTACATCATATCTCATATAGCATCTCATCATGCCTCGTAATCATGTTCATATCATGTAACATCATGCTTTCATTTATATCAACACATCATAATATCATTTTTAAGGACATGTATAAACATTTCACCTCATAATTCATATTTAACAATTATAACACATCACAACATGCTTATTAGATTAATATCTCATCAAAGATCATATATTATATCATATCATGACAATATCGACATATCATAATTGGCTTCACAAAAATTCATTCATAAGATTCATCAAGTTAGACAAGGTAAGTTAGTTTCCCAGGATTGCTCAAAATCCATTTAGAATCTCAAGTTAGATCAATCTTTATTCAAAACATTTTCCCAATTCATACTTGACCCCCAAAAATCCATTTATAAAATATTGCCCTTTAATCAACTTATATTATTATTTTATCAAGATAAATCCGACAAGATTAGGTCTTTTCCGAAAATTCCCGTTTTAAATCTTATTAAATCCAACTCCATTTACAAAATCAAGTTCTAACTTTTAAAACCTTTTTTACAAATTCTTTTTTTTTAAATCCGAATCTCATAACATTATATTTTAAATCACCATAATAATATTATATCCTTAAATATCAATAATAATACTTTTATTTTTAAATATCATCAATAATATATAGTATATAATATCCCATTTATTTAATATTTTTATAATATATACAAATCTTTGCCCCTTTTAAATCTCAACATTAATAATATATAATATATTGTATTCCAATTAACATAACAATATATGTCTTAACTTGTAAAGGCTTGGATTTTAAATCCTATTATTTTCGGAAAAAGGAATTTTAAAAATGAATTTAAATCGGATTTAAAGATCGTTTAACAGATTCCGACCTGAATTCAAATATTTGACGAACGATTCCGTCTTTTCGCCTCGGAAATTTAAAATAAATTCGGATGGAGATATCCTTTTAAGTTTTAAAAATCTAATTGATCGAGAAAGCAGGATTCGGGAAAACTAACACTCGAAAACAAATTTTGCGGGATTCGAAATTCGCGTATTCGGGATTTATTTCCGGGTATTTGGTTAACCAGTTTCCACACGCAACCACCCACTCCCGTCACCCTCACCATTTCGGTTCATGACCCCGCCATCCCCTTCAACTGCTCCCATCACCTTCACCGTCTCCTCATTCATCACTGTCATTCATCCCCTCCATCCTAATTCATCACCATCATCGACACCTTCATCCTCACCATCCCCTCTTCACCTTCACCATTTCATCTCCATCACCATCACCATCATCGTCACCTTCACAACACCACCGTCATCGCACCTTGCACCTCTGTTTTCCGAAATCCAGCCTAGCAAGTCGACGCCGAGCTACAAGCTACACCAGCAACAACCGCGACATCCCTCGGAGCCACCAGCAGCAACAACGGACACCACCGGAGCCGCCACGGAGCCACCGCAGCCCATACCTTTCTAATCTTCGATCGATCACGAAGCTAACTTTCGGTAAGTCGTTCTCCTTTGTTTTTGATCGAAATCGCTTGCGGTCTTCGCCATCACACTCACCCACATCCGGTGTAGGTCCGACAAGCCATCGCGAGCCACCGACAAAGCTCAGAACTCCGATCGAGAGCTCCGAAGTCGCGAAAAATCCACCTCGGTGAGCTTCGTTCCTTTATTTCCGTTAGCCATTTCGAATTGTTTCGTGCTTCGGGGTCGGGCCGAGGGTGTGTGAGGTGAGTGAGGGCTGTGTGCGAGGGTCGGGTGATGTAACGGCTCGGATATAAATATCCGGGATACATTTCGAAGGTCGGATACCTTCGTTTGGAGGTTGCAATTCAGGTACGGGTCGAGGTTTCAAACCTCTAATCAGTCGAAGTTTCATAAATTCAGTTTAACGAAAGTAAAGCGGAAATATGATTTAGATACAAAAGCCATGGCAGAGCCGGGTCAAAACCAAACCAAAGTGGGTGATTTGCCATTTGTCAAGTTAGAATATATTAGCCGGATTCTTCGATTCGCCAAAAGATTTCCCCGTCACAAAAGCATGGAGCAATAAGAGCGGTACCTAACACTATCCACGAAGTCAGGCCTGGTGATCGCTTGCGGGTCCTCTGACCGCACTGAGGCCACATAACATGCCTATGCCTAAATAAAAGATGACTAATGCGGTACAAGATTTAAATCACACTATCATGCCCCTAGTATATATAATATGCGGAAAAGAACTGTAAAGGGCCCAAGACAATGCCAAGTGGCATATCCCTCACCTACCTCTGCACCCCTTCCCGTTAGTGCAGAGACTGGCCAGTTTGTTGCTATAGCGTAGCATATCCTCGTGGTTGTGCACTCACCCACGGTATCATCATAACATATATAAAAAAATACGTAAATCTTGCCCGATGGTGCTGGGCTATCATATCATTCTCATATCGACTCGATAGACTCAGGCCACCCGATGGGGCTAGGCTACCCTATGACCCTAGCAAAGAATCTAGGACTATCACAGATAACGACCGTTTTGTTTCAAACACACAAAGTAAACACATGCTCAATTCAATGCAATCCTAGCATGATACTACATGGCATGCTTTAATATGCAACAAAACTACACATTACATATCAGGCAGGAGGTCCAGGTTACTGAGTAAGTCCCATAGGATACTTACCTGTTGATGCAGAACAGCAAGATAACACAAGCAAGGGCCCAAATGCAAGTCCAAAGCAATCCAAAAGCAATATACACCTATCATCAAGTCATTTCCATAAGCTACCAGACCAACATTCATACACACGAACCCAAGTTCTTAACATCCTCAAAACCGACCGATAGTAAAACCGTTTTCCAAAATCTTCCCGATACGATCAAATCGACCAAAATCATTCTTCAATTAAACCCATTGATAAAATCATACCAACCATATTTTCAACTCATAAATCCCAATTTAAGTCGACTCATGTTCAAAATGATTTCTCAACTCATATTTGTCCAAAAATCCATTTATAAACATAATCTTTAATCAACTCATAAATTTATACCACTTAAAATAATTCCGGCATGTTGGTTTTCAAATAACAATTCTTTTAAAGGATATTTCTAAAACTTGAAAATCTCCTTTTAAATAATTTATCATCAATACATCTAATAAACATAAACATCCACTAACTTTATTAATAATTCATTTTAAAGATCCCCAAATCATATATTTAAATCCTCAAAATAATTTTATGTTCACAAATCATATTTATAAATCAAAACCAACAAGTCACTTAAAAATTCATAACTCACATTTTAGAACATCAAGAGAAATACCTATTCCTAATAATATCATTTTTAACCCATTTTATAATATAATAATTATTTCAGAAATAATTTATACAATATATAACATATAGGCCGAAATTAAATTATTTGGATAACACAAGACAATTATATAACTTCAACAATTACCCAATAACAAAACCCAACCCATCGGCCCACATCAAAAGAGGAAATCAGGCCCACAACCCGGATGAAAGGCTGAACCCGCCCAGAAGAAAGGAAAGAGAGGGGATCCGGATTGCAATGGTTTAACCCGGAATTGGAGTTCGGGTTCAGCCCACCCTATTAAGCCCAATTAACCACCCTTCTCAAATAACCCAGCCCAGAAATCAGAAAATAAAAAAAAGAGGGGGGGGGGGGCAATGCGCTGACTAGGCGCGGATGTGGCAAGGAGGGGGGTCCACACATCCTCTTCTTCCTCTGGTTGTTTGAAGGCAGCGGAGAGAGGGGAGTGCCGCCAGAAAATCGAAGGAGGAAGACAGGGAGGAAGAGGAGGACGTCGCCGGAGACCTTGCCCCGACCCGATGCCATGAACCTAGAAATCGAATAAGGAGAGAGAGAGAATTGCTCACCCGAGGTTCGCTAGAAAGAGGAACGGTGGTCCGATTCGACTCGATTCGACTCCGACGAAGGTGGATTCGTGTTGATCTTGGCCTGGGACGGATGTGGGAGTGTCAAAGGTGAGGTTTTTGCAGTTTGGAATCGAAAGGAAAAGAGGCAAGGCCTTACCGCGAATTTGAGGGAAAACAGAGGAACGGGGACAAAGGTGGGACTCCGGAGCGCTCGGGGGTGGCTCCGCTCGGCGTCGCTGGTTCTGGAACAGAGGAGGAGAGGGTGGAGTCCCGTGGTGTTCGGCTGTTCGGGCCGCTCGGAGCCTCGAAAAAGAAACAGGGTGGGGGGCTGCTGTTGCTCGTCGTCAAAGGAAGAGAATGGTGTGGCTAGCGGCTACTGACGATGACAGACAAGGAGGGAGATGGAGGTGATGTGGTGGTGTTGTAGCTCTTGGTGGTTCACCGCAACAGGGGAAGGAAAAGGAAGGTGAAAGGGAAGGAGGGAGTTTGGGTGTTTGTGTGGTGTTGTTTTGTTCGGATTCGAATTGGAGGGGTGGAGAGAGCTGCAGAAAAGTGGAGATGGAGGTGAGAAGGCTGCAAGGCATCAGGCAATATAGAAGATGATGGTGGGGAGCCACGTAGGGCTGGTTTGGGGTTCAGAAATTAAGCAGGAGGAGGGGTAGGAGGCAGAGGGTGTGTGAGCAAGTAAAGGGTTAGAAGACAAGAGAGGAGGGGGGGACCTTTTTCTCTGAATTTGGCGTGGGTGGTGAGCAGAGAGAGAGAGAGATAGAGAAAAGAAAAAGAAAACAAAATAGAAATTAAAGAGGTCCCCACAATACCAATCAAATTAGCGGAAGAGACTCAAAACCCGCTTGCCCGATCGAATCCCGACTAAATCAAATTTAATTAACATTTAATTTAATAATTTCAAGATAAACGGAATTAAATAAATTTATCAAAACTCGGAGCTCGAAGGCGGAATTAAAATCCGTTAGAATCTAGATTCTCAAAATGATGCCGGATTGTTTTTAAATCAAACGTACGCTCGAGGACGGGTTTTCTCACATTTCTACCGATTGAATAAAATAATCATTCATTTACTCAAATATAATAATATAATAATATAAAATACATTCAGTCTTTACATTTATCCACCTCTAAAAACAAGTCTCGTCCCCGAGACTAAAATCATTGTAAAGCAAAGGGGATGAAGTTTTAAAATCGGTGAGTGCGAGGACCATGTCCAAGGATCTTGTAATCATCTCGGTTGCGTCTTTCGGGATTCTCACAACATCCTGGTCACGGTCGTGACATCTCCAAATGGGCCTTGTCGAGTGTGTAATAAGCGCCCCTATCACATCCTCGCTTCGACTTTTCGGAAGTGTCACAACTCTAAAAGCATTATAGCGTCCGACTAGGTCTTAGCAAGCAATCTATAAGCGCCCCTATACAATGCTTGTATCCACTTCGTGACACGTCATAATGTAAATCCAGTTTGTAAATCCTCAAAGCGTTTGTAAATGAAAGGATTCTCATCTAAATCATTGAAAATCTCGACTCCTTTAAAACCCCAAGTTGGCCATTTTTCAAAACCGCTCAAAATCCTTAAATTCAACGTTTAATCAAGCAGCTTACACCAAAACAAGCCAAATCCTTTCAAATCAAGATTTCGTCAAAATCTTTCCAAAATCAAATCAGATTCTCTCATACCAATCAATCAAATTCAGAAGGTAGGAGATTGAGTCATCCACCTCTAAGGGCTAATCCCGTATTCTCTTCCTAGTTTCCAGAATCGAATCAATCTATCAATCTCAATTCAAGCAAGATGCATAAGCCAAAAGAAATGCATAACGGTATAACCATCCAATCTCCAATCAACGCATCCCACAACAAGTCTCAACATCACACCAGAGGTCACAAAAGTATCTCTCATTATAGAATTAACGAACCAAAACTCATTGTCAACACATCACACAACAAGGTCAAACTATTAAGATTCAGCAGAGGGAAAGGTCAATCACGCACCATTATCTCATATATATATATATATATATATATATATATATATATATATATATATATATATATATATATATATACACACAAGTCATATTCATGCTCCAAGTCAATATTCATCATTTAACATTTCCTGATCATAATATAACATCATGCTCTCACATAGCAACATATCATCATCTCATGATTCATACAACACATCATAACATGCTTCTAGAACAACATAGGAGGATAGCAATGTATCATTATATCATGATCATACTTGTTACTGCCAACTGGATTTCAATATTGCATATCAACATGTAATATCAGGTCATATCAGGTTTATCATGGTCGCTATCTAACATCATGCCAGTTCATTTTAATAAAACACATAATCAAGAAAGCTTTCACATCACTACCAGGCAAAATAAACGCAAACCCCGCTCACTCGATTTCAATTCCTACATCAAAACCAGCCTCATCTAGATTCACCAACATCAGCTCAGGTAACATCCTCAAAAGAAGTCCTAATTCATTTCAATACCCTAATCTCACCCCTCATTCCACCAAGAATTCTCACTAGCAATCCACCTCTAAGAATCCAACTACTATCTCTAACCTCACACTCGAGGGCCCTCTCATACTATATCCTTCATACTCTTAAAAGCCATTTCTTACACTTCCACACTTCCCAAGATTCACCTAAGAGTTCATCGAAACCATCAAGCATCACCTCTTAAAATTCCCGAACCCACTCGGTCCAACCTAAGTCAACACCTCTCTTCGGCAACTTCCCCTTACCACTGTCGATCATTCTAATCGCTCAAAACCTTTCTCCACTCTTCGACCATTCTACCAAAGGATCTCACTCACATGTTCAAAGAAGAAGCAATCATGGACATTATTGCACATAACGATCACATCATATCAACTTGCCTTTATAACAACAGCATCATTAGTTCATCATCAAACATTGCAACGTGTATCAAAAGTCTTAATTTACTGTCATGCTCAACGAGTATTATACAACATCATATATGAATATGGTCACTTCAAGCTAGCAAGTTTCACCAAAATCTTAGCTAATAAGCAGTTCAGATTCTCGGCATTTGCAGTTCATACTATATAGGAAAGGAATTTAGATCATGCTTAGCAACTCAGAATAGCATCACATCAAGTCATCATGGCACATTAGGACTGTAACGCATCGAATCATATCATCACATCAACAAGTAGCTTTCAACATCAAGTCAGTGCAATATCATCATCAACAAGCTCAGAAAGGGTTAGCCATTCGAATAGAGGACGCTCCCACCCGCAAGTCATATCGTGCTCAACAATCGTAATCCTCAAAGCGAGCTTGTTCCGTCGACATTATCGATCCTGAGGCCCGTGGGTTATGGGCCCACGCTTCCGCTGCGCTGCTCTATCGCTATTCGTCTTCCCGGTCCCTTTTTCCATGCGGTTGCTCATCCAAGGTAACACGTAGGAGTTTAAGTTAGCGGAGATAGGGGAGTGACAAGAGCGGACGACCCAATGTTTCTTTCGGAGAAGGAATAGGCCAAGGCTAAAGACGACATGACTAGAGACAAGACTCCGACTCGGGAATAGTAACGATGCCTTTTTGGAAGTCCATTAGGGTACAATTGTGACAAACAAGCATGAATTCACTATGGAGCATATCCATCACATCAATCCATACTAACATGTACCTATCTCGGGGGAAACATTCGTATTCATATCAAAGACACAATGAAGTCCTACGCTGATGTATGTGAAACAAGCTAACATTCTAGTATTCCATGGAAACAGATCTGCCTAGTAACTTCGAGCAAGATAGGCGGAACCAACAATGATCATATATGATTCGAAGTCAAGCGGAATTTAGTGAAGATAACGATCATCATGCATATGAACAATGTAAAAGCATGGTATACAAATCAACAATTGAGTCAAAATATATCATGGCAAAGTATATTATAACAATCGGATGACGCGTCATACAAGGACATATAAGAGCAGCATAGTAACTATCACATCTAACAGCAATGATCACATATTAGGTCAAGCATGGCACGGAATCCTATGACGAGGTCAATTTAGAGAGCATAGATCCTACATGATACTAGCGATACATAATGCGATACAAGCATAATCAAGATTCATTAAGAGGAGTTCAACATAATGTTCACGAAACATGAGGCATCATCAAAAGTAACAAGATGGACATCATGGATGCTAGGTTATAATCATGCTAAGAAAGAACCATCATAGAGTACATAGACATCTTTACCATGTAAGCATGCTAGGTTTGATCGTCACGGAAAGCTAGTCAATCATCGAATTCAACATTAAACTCATCAGGACGAGTGAAACATGTTAAGAGAACAGAAAGAGGAAAGAGCCACACTATCAGGTACCTAGTTCAAGAGTGAATCAACAATAACGTAGGTAAAGTAGAATTCGCACAAGTCACAACCAAGGGCCCAACATGTTACTAGTGGTTTAATATAACATATGGTACATACATGCACTTGACTGGTTAATACGACGGTATGCAAGAGTTCATTCAATCACATCTCAACGACATAGTGGCAGAGGAAAACACAACGAGGTATAGAGCAAGTCTAAGCAACATGGCTAGAATATGAGGACATGAGTTCAAATTGATGTATACTAGGGTAGAACATGTATTTATCAAGACTCGTTCACACTACCATATTCTCACTTAGCACAATTAACGCATAGCAGTTACTAGAATAATCAACAATAGTAAATCACAGAACAGGTGGGCATGCTATAGATTCTTGTCACAGAATGAATGAGAAGCATCGAGGCATCATCGGCTAGCATGCTAAAGAGTACAATCTTATGAGGCATTCGTATAAAGAAGAGTCGATCACACTATCATGAACCTATTCATGGGGAGTACATCAATTGTACAACTTCCTAACATATGACATCTATAATCGTGCCCTAGTATGACAATGTAATATACTAAACAGATCATGTCGAGATGATATGGACATAATAAATGTAGTTCGAACCTATACAATGGTCATCATGAGCATCAAGGCACATAAGCACAAATTCACACTAAGGATCAATTGTAGGTCAAGGAGTAGTGCATATAGAATCACACAATCATGAAATGGGCAATCATGATAACCCGATAGAAGTTCATAAGGGCAACATTGATTCTTCCCAACTGACTCATTACCCATCTTTCCCGTGCAACTCGGATACGACTTTTCGTGGTAAGAAGACACTAATGGATCGTCATAAGAATTGATAAGGACAACCTCGTAAACATCTCACTCTCTAACACGGAATTTCATCAAGGACCGTCTTTCAACACTCTCACGGACAACCTTTATATTCAATCATGATTCCCGACACCATGTGTTTACGAACCCAATTCCCGTGGAAGACCGATATTCGAAGGGAGGACTCGATTGAATTGTTAAAAGGGTTCATAAGGAAATGGACGGTTCCACAAAGGCTGAGTTTAACCATATAAGAAGAAGGGTACTCCCGCTATCCCGTTCGCACAGATCGTTCAATATTCAATAAGTAGTTAGGCATATCAAGCACTCAACATAGAGTCAGTCAATGACAATCATAACGACCTCCTTGGAACCCTCCGGACCCAGCTGTAAAGAACAAGCTAGTATTTCGCCTACCCATTTCCGACTACATCCAATAGGGATGGTCTAGCGCCTTTTCTACCCACTCGACCCCTTATTAGTTGGTTCTCCTCTTTTATAACAAGTCAAGTTCAGTACTTAGTCCAATTGGAGTTAGGCATCTTAAGTTCATTTTGCCCCTTTTTAAATCTTCAAATCCTTTGAAATTCATGGGCGGTTTTCCAAAACATACACTCGACCGTTGCGTACCCGAATTGCACAACCTGGCTCTGATACCAACTTTGTAACGGCCCGGATATAAATATCCGGGATACGTTTCGAAGGTCGGATACCTTCGTTCGGATGTTGCAATTCAGTTACGGGTCGAGGTTTCAAACCTCTAATCAGTCGAAGTTTCATAAATTCAGTTTAACGAAAGTAAAGCGGAAATATGATTTAGATACAAAAGCCACGGCAGAGCCGGGTCAAAACCAAACAAAAGTGGGTGATTTGCCATTTGTCAAGTTAGAATATATTAGCCGGATTCTTCGATTCGCCAAAAGATTTCCCTGTCACAAAAGCATGGAGCAACAAGAGCGGTACCTAACACTATCAACGAAGTTAGGCCTGGTGATCGCCTGCGGGTCCTCTGACCGCGCTGAGGCCACATAACATGCCTATGCCTAAATAAAAGATGACTAATGCGGTACAAGATTTAAATCACACTATCATGCCCCTAGTATATATAATATGCGGAAAAGAACTGTAAAGGGCCCAAGACAATGCCAAGTGGCATATCCCTCTCCTACCTCTGCACCCCTTCCCGTTAGTGCAGAGACTGGCCAGTTCGTTGCTATAGCATAGCATATCCTCATGGTGGTGCACTCACCCACGATATCATCATAACATATATGAAAAAATACGTAAATCTTTCCCGATGGTGCTGGGCTATCATATCATGCTCATATCGACTCGATAGACTCAGGGCACCCGATGGGGATAGGCTACCCTATGACCCTAGCAAAGACTCTAGGACTATCACAGATAACGGCCGTTCTGTTTCAAACACACAAAGTAAACACATGCTTAGTTCAATGCAATCCTAGCATGATACTACATGGCATGCTTTAATATGCAACAAAACTACACATTACATGACACATCAGGCAGGAGGTCCAGGTTACTGAGTAAGTCCAGTAGGATACTTACCTGTTGATGCAGAACAGCAAGATAACACAAGCAAGGGCCCAAATGCAAGTCTAAAGCAATCCAAAAGCAATATACACCTATCATCAAGTCATTTCCATAAGCTACCAGACCAACATTCATACACACGAACCCAAGTTCTCAACATCCTCAAAACCGACCGATAGTAAAACCGTTTTCCAAAATCTTCCCGATACGATCAAATCGACCAAAATCATTCTTCAATTAAACCCATTGATAAAATCATACCAACCATATTTTCAACTCATAAATCCCAATTTAAGTCGACTCATGTTCAAAATGATTTCTCAACTCATATTTGTCCAAAAATCCATTTATAAACATAATCTTTAATCAACTCATAAATTTATACCACTTAAAATAATTCCGGCATGTTGGTTTTCAAATAACAATTCTTTTAAAGGATATTTCTAAAACTTGAAAATCTCCTTTTAAATAAATTATCATCAATACATCTAATAAACATAAACATCCACTAACTTTATTAATAATTCATTTTAAAGATCCCCAAATCATATATTTAAATCCTCAAAATAATTTTATGTTCACAAATCATATTTATAAATCAAAACCAACAAGTCACTTAAAAATTCATAACTCACATTTTAGAACATCAAAAGAAATACCTATTCCTAATAATATCATTTTTAACCCATTTTATAATATAATAATTATTTCAGAAATAATTTATACAATATATAACATATAGGCCGAAATTAAATTATTTGGATAACACAAGACAATTATATAACTTCAACAATTACCCAATAACAAAACTCAACCCATCGGCCCACAGCAAAAGAGGAAATCAGGCCCACAACCCGGATGAAAGGCTGAACCCGCCCAGAAGAAAGGAAAGAGAGGGGATCCGGATTGCAATGGTTTAACCCGGAATTGGAGTTCGGGTTCAGCCCACCCTATTAAGCCCAATTAACCACCCTTCTCAAATAACCCAGCCCAGTAATCAGAAAATAAAAAAAGAGGGGGGCCCATGTGCTGACTAGGCGCGGATGTGGCAAGGAGGGGGGTCCACACATCCTCTTCTTCCTCTGGTTGTTTGAAGGCAGCAGAGAGAGGGGAGTGCCGCCGGAAAATCGAAGGAGGAAGAGGAGGACGTCGCCGGAGACCTTGCCCCGACCTGATGCCATGAACCCAGAAATCGAATAAGGGGAGAGAGAGGTGCTCACCCGAGGTTCGCTGGAAAGAGGAAATGTGGTCCGATTCGGCTCGATTCGACTCCGAAGAAGGTGGATTCGTGTTGATCTTGGCCTGGGACGGATGTGGGAGCGTCAAAGGTGAGGTTTTTGCAGTTTGGAATCGAAAGGAAAAGAGGCAAGGCCTTACCGCGGATTTGAGGGAAAACAGAGGAAAGGGGACAAAGGTGGGACTCCGGAGTGCTCGGGGGTGGCTCCGCTCGGCGTCGCTGGTTCTGGAACAGAGGAGGAGAGGGTGGAGTACCGTGGTGCTCGGCTCTTCGGGGCGCTCGGAGCCTCGAAAAAGAAACAGGGTGGGGGTCTGCTGTTGCTCGTCGTCGAAGGAAGAGAATGGTGGGGCTAGCGGCTATTGACGGCGACAGACGAGGAGGGAGATGGAGGTGCTGTGGTGGTGTTGTAGCTCTTGGTGGTTCACTGTAACAAGGGAAGGAAAAGGAAGGTGAAAGGGAAGGAGGGAGTTTGGGTGTTTGTGTGGTGTTGTTTTGTTCGGATTCAAATTGGAGGGGTGGACAGAGCTGCAGAAAAGTGGAGATGGAGGTGAGAAGGCTGCTAGACATCAGGCAATATAGAAGATAATGGTGGGGAGCTACGTAGGGCTGGTTTGGGGTTCAGAAATTAAGCAGGAGGAGGGGTAGGAGGGAGAGGGTGTGTGAGCAAGTAAAGGGTTAGAAGACAAGAGAGGAGCGGGGGACCTTTTTCTCTGAATTTGGCGTGGGCGGTGAGCAGAGAGAGAGAGATAGAGAAAAGAAAAAGAAAACAAAATAGAAATTAAAGAGGTCCCCGCAATACCAATCAAATTAGCGGAAGAGACTCAAAACCCGCTTGCCCGATCGAATCCCGACTAAATTAAATTTAATTAACATTTAATTTACTAATTTCAAGATAAACAGAATTAATAAATTTATCAAAACTCGGAGCTCGAAGGCGGAATTAAAATCTTTTAGAATCTAGATTCTCAAAACGATGCCTGAATGTTTTTAAATCAAACGTACGCTCGAGGACGGGTTTTCTCACATTTCTACCGATTGAATAAAATAATCATTCATTTACTCAAATATAATAATATAATAATATAAAATACATTCAGTCTTTACAGGTGAGGCTCGAGAGCTCGTCGACCTTCGGCGAGCTCGAGCGTGAGAGCGACGTCGAGTGCGAGGACGAAGGAGCGAGAGCGGGAGTGCGAGTGAGCTGCGAGGGTCCGGGCCTGAGCGAGCCCCTGGAGCAACGAGGAGACGAGGCGGACCCGAGGAGCTGAGCACCGGAGGCGTCGAGGCGAGCGACGAGGCTGGCGACGTCGAGCTCGGCTTGGTGGGAGAACTCCGGTTTGAAACGATGTAGAAGAAGGCCCGTGGGCCCCACTTCAATATATATATATATTATTATATTATATTATATTATATTAAATCGGTTTGGTTCGATTCGGTTTGGTTTGGTAGGGTTTGGTTCGGTCAGGTTAATCGGGTTATTTATTTAATTGGTTATGGTATTTAAAATACAATAATATATTATTCGAGGATTTAAATATAAAATATTATTTTTGAGATTTTATAGAGGGATGGTTTATTAAATAATAAAGGGTGACTAAAGTATTATATTATATTAGTTGGGATTTAAAATATATTATTTGGACTTGAAGATTTAAAAAGGAATTTGAAAAAGAATTTCAAAGGTCGAAAAGTGATTTAATAAATAAATCGATAAAGGGAATTTAGCGAGTATTTTCAAGGGTCGGAATTCTTAACTGTTTAATTCGGAATTGAAACGGTTTTGGAACTAACATGGGAATAAGACTTATTCGATGACTAACTAGCATGATAATAAAATCGTTTGACTAACGGTATGATATGTATGACTAATAGCATGATATTGTGGTGATTTTTAGAAGAGATTAAATGATCGATACTTGTGATGATAATGATATATGTCCTTATGGAGAGTATGAGTATGGAATAGTAATATGCGAATTTGGCTAAGAATGATATAGAGGTTATCTTAAGCTGATAAGATGACGGATTATATATGTTGAACGGTATGAGATGGGAGATGATTGATCAGGATGAACTGGAAGTATGATGGATGCGAACTTGTTTATTTATCTGTTTGTATGAGTGTGTGATATATGTGTTCAGAGAGATTATAGAAGTTTACTCAGTATATTCTCGTTATGTAATTAGGTGATATTCTGTGATCGTGACTACTGTGTGCTGGATTCTTCTTTTGCTGATCTTCTAGCCAGGTAAGTACCTCCGGGGCTTACTCAGTAACCAGGACCTCCTGCCTGATGTGTCATATAGTATGTAGGTGTTGCATATGCATAAAAGCATGTCATGTAGTATCATGCTTAGGAATTGCACTTACGATTGAGCATTTTTATTCTGTATGCGTTTGAATGCAGAACGACCGTTATCTGTGAGTCCTAGAGTCGTTGTTAGGGTCATAGGACAGCCTAGCTTCATCGGGTGTTGTCCTCCTCGAGTCATTATTTATATATATATATCATGAGATACGAGATGAGAACGAGGTACGATATGATGACGAGATGTGATATGCTATAGCATCGAACTGGCCAGTCTCCACCCTATCTGGAAGGGGGTGGTGGTAGAAGAGGGATATACCACTTGGTATTCTTTGTTAAGGCCTTACTTCATATTCCGCATATATGAATTAGGAGCATGATAGTGTGGTTAACATTTCAGTACTGCATGAAGGCATCCTTATTCTAGGTATAAGCGTATTATATGTCCTCAGTGCGGTCAAAGGACCCGCAGGCGAACACCTGGCCTGACTTTGTGGTATAGTTTCAGGTACCCATTCCATTACTTGATTTCGTGCTGTTATGACGGGGTCCATTCATATGACGGAGAGTGAGTGTTTGAACCCGGACTTCACCAGATTCACACTTTTGGGATTTCTTCCTAATTATACTCTGTTTTGATCCGGCTCTGCCGCGACACTGGTTGTATCATTTCAGAATTTATGTCATTTGCATGATAAAAGATTTTCCGCTTTGTAGACTTAGGACAGGTACAGGGGTTACCCCGGGGTCTCCAGTAGACCTTCCAGATTTGGGTGCGAAATCCCGCTTTAAACTACAAATCCTTGATTTCAAATCTTCAACCTGTACTCGAGGCGCAAGATCCTAACGAGGGGTTTTATCCCTCGAAACGTAATTTGGGAATCATAATCTCGGGCCGTTACATAACTTAATATACTCCCCATCCAAAATTAGGCCCAATGTCTCAGCTCGGATTTGGATCCGACCCGGCCCCAAACCCGAGCCCAATAACATGATGAGGTCAAATCCTCTGTACTCCCTCCTTTTCCCCCTCCACTGCCCTCCTCACACACCCTTATTTAAAAATAAAATAAAATTAAAATTAACATTAAAATTAAATAGTAAAAGAAAAAGAAAATAAAGAAGTTTGTGAGGAGGGATAGGAAAATGGGACAAATACGGGAACAAACGATTTGGGCTCCTATAAATGATCACAATCTATCTATGCATATTTTAGGTAATTAAAAATTATATCTATCTAACTAAAATATATCTTTTCGGATAATATATAAATATAATAATATATATAAGTTAAGAACAATGTCTTATATGAATGATCAATAATGAGTCCAAATCATCTGTCCAAATATCTTATTTGTTTTTATTTTTAAATAAGGGTGTGTGAGGAGGGGACGGGGACAAGGAGGGGACAAAGGATTTGGCTCCATTTATAAGAGTCCAAATCGCCTATCCCCGTATTTGTCCCTTTTTCTTTTTTTTTTCCTTTTTTTGATAAGGTAAAAATTCGAGTTCAGACAGACCTATACTCGATAGGCCGACGAATCGGCAGATGGACTAATCGTCAACATACAACATAATAGACACACAAAAAACACAGATGAAAGAAACAACCCTAAGAACCCATATAAGCTGTCAGCCAGCGGAGGAGGAGGGGGGGGGGGGGGGGGGGACAAGGAGGGGGATAGAGAATTTGGCTCCCATTTGTAGTGAAGAGGGTGAATACTTTTGGCATTGAAACGACTATTCCGCCAATTTCGTTGAGATAAACAAGACATATTCTATCATAACTAGTTCCTTCTAGGATTTGGATAAATTGTATCTGCATATTATTTTATTTTTAATAATTTTTTTTGCGGGGATATTTTTTCTATAATCAACCACGTGTCACCACGTAAAAATTTATGTATCGATTTTAGTACATGTACTAGTGTAGGTCCCATCTCATGCACGAAGAATACGTTAATACAATATTATAAATAATCTAGATATATTCCACTAAAAAAAATCTATATAAATCATTTTTTCTACCAAAAAATAATATAGATATAAATAAAATTAGTTTGACAGATTATATATAATCTAAATATTTATTTTATTTAGATTCTCTCAAAATATAATAACATTCACATTTATAATGTAAAAGGTTTTTTTTCCTAATATATCATTAATTAAATATCATTTAGTTTAATATGTAACGGGTTTTTAAAAATATTTTAACATTCTTTTTTATTAAGTATGAAGAACATATTTATTAGGTTAGTTTACTATATGTAGGATGATTGTGGGTATATTATGGATTCCTAATATTTTAATAATTTATTTGGTCTCAAAAAATAATATAGATATAAATAAAATAACAATGAATTTTAAATAATTAATTTTGATATAAATAATTCTTTCTACCAAAAAATAATTTAGATATAAATAAAATGACACCTATCAAATACTATATATTTATCTCTTAATATTTTTTGTAAGAATGACTATGAAATATTTTTTATTTAGATTTTTGTTAGTTAACTAAAATATATCGATAGATTATGGATTATATAATTAACTTTGTATAAACTATGATAATATATTATTTTATTGATTTTTTTTCTTAGAATCAATCACAACAAATAGAACATTATGCATCGGTTATGTATGTATAGAAGGTATAAATAGATAGAATAGATAGAATAGATAGGTGTGATTTGTACTCGCCTCACCGAATTTTGTAATTTTTTTTTGGGGGGGGGGGGGGTGTGGGGGGGGGGGGGGGGGGGTTAAATAACCGATCCTCTATCTAAAATTACTCAAATTCAGTTTAATCTTCCGCGATCCCTGCAGGTCAGCCTCTCTCGATCCTTTTATCGCCATTACCTTTTGCCTCTTCAATATATCTCTATACCTAATTCTCGAAAGTTCAATCTTGCAGAGCCCGAGAGCCGATCAATCGAAGTTACCCTGTAACCCTAATTTCTAGGGTTTCGTATTTCCCATGGATTCAGACGATGACTTCTACAGCGATGATGATGCAGTTGATGTTGAACAGGAGTACTTAGACAACGATCCCGAGGATTCCGACTGCTCCAAACAGCAAAACTACGTCGTATTGAGTGAAGCTGATATCCGTCAACGCCAAGAAGACGATATCACCGCCCTATCTTCCTTGCTTTCCGTTGCAAGGGCCGATTGTGCAATTCTTCTCGGTCGCTACAATTGGAGTGTCAGCAAAGTGCACGAAGAATGGTTCGCCGACGAGGAGAAGGTTCGGAAGGCTGTTGGCCTATTCAATTACCCCAAACCCGTTTTCGGAGGAGGCCAAATATTGACATGTGGCATCTGTTTCGATACCTTCTCAAAGGGTGATCTCTATGATGCAGCTTGCGGACATCCTTTTTGCGGAGTGTGCTGGGGAGGCTATATCAGCTCTTCGATCAACGACGGGCCTGGATGTATAACTCTGCAATGTCCTGAACCATCCTGTAGTGCTGCTGTGGGTCGAGATATGATCAACGCCTTGGTTATTTCTGAAGATGATCGCAAGAAATATGCTCGGTACTTACTAAGATCGTATGTCGAGGATAATAAGAAGACCAAGTGGTGTCCCGCTCCTGGATGCGATTATGCTGTTGATTTTGTTGGTGGCAGCAATTTTGATGTTATATGCGGCTGCTCGTATGGCTTTTGCTGGAATTGTACCGAGGAAGCTCACCGTCCCGTGGACTGTGGGACGGTCAAGGAGTGGATTACAAAGAATAGTTCGGAATCCGAAAACACGACTTGGATACTTGCAAATTCGAAGCCTTGCCCCAAGTGCAAGCGTCCGATCGAGAAGAACAATGGATGTATGCACATGACTTGTAGGCCGCCATGTAAATTCGAGTTTTGCTGGCTTTGCTTGGGTAACTGGTCTGACCATAGAATCAGCTATGCGTGTAATAGATACGTAACAAGTGATCGCGAGGAGGATGAGAGACGGCGAGAAAAGGCCAAGAAGTATTTGGAGAGATATGCGCATTATTACGAAAGATGGGCTGCCAACGAGAAGTCTAGGCAGAAAGCAGTGGCGGATCTTAAGCAGGTTAAAAAGGTTCACTTGAAGACGCTAATTGCGGTACAGTGCGAATCAGAGGCACAGCTCATGTTTCTTGTAGAAGCATGGTCGCAGATTGTGGAATGCCGACGAGTCTTGAAGTGGACATATGCTTATGGTTACTATATGCCGGAACATGAATCCGCAAAGAAACAGCTGTTTGAGTACTTGCAGGGAGAAGCTGAGGCCGGTTTGGAGCGACTTCATCAATGCGCGGAGAATGAGCTCCAAGGGCACCTCGCCACCGCTACTGAACAAGGTCCATCAGATGAGTTCAATACATTCCGCACAAAGCTGGTAGATCTAACAACTGTAACCCGAAATTACTTTGAGAACCTAGTGCGAGCTCTTGAGAATGGTCTTTCGGAATTGGATTCGAACGGGACTGCAGGCTGCAGCCAAGCCACAGCCGAGGGAGGTGGTGGTAGCGACAGGGTGGGGCAGAAGCGCAAGGCATCAACATCTACGGTGCCGAGCATGGCTGCTGCAAATGATTACATCACCATCGCCGATGATGATGATCTCAACAACTGGCCCTGCGACCGATGCACGTATCTGAATGCTAGTTCAGCAACAGTTTGCCGGTTGTGTAATCAATAAACTTACAAGCCGCTTCTTCAAATTCAATTTAATTGGTGCTTCATGATCGAATATCCTCTTTCTTAATTAGTCAGTAGGGGATTATGTTCTATATTTTCATTGATATACTTAACGAATGTCGTTTGATTTTTAGTTTTTAGTTTTTAATTTATATTGTTTAGGAATGCCCTTTGATTAAAACCATGCAGTGTTATGCATTTATTAGCCTATGTTTGTTACTTGAAGATTTGAATTATTCAAAATAAAAGGTTCATGTTTTGCCCCGGTGGATTTACAATGCATTGCTTGAGAGGAGTGTGCCAGTGAAAATTGTTCGACAGATTTGACAACGAGCGAAAAGCACTCCGATTGCCACAATTGTTGATGTTTCTCATAGGAAATCAAAACAATGTGGCCGGAAGCGTGTTGAGATCAACTCGGATCTTCTTGCGCAGATACCAACCATTGAATCAGATAATTACCGTGAGGTCTATTGGTGAAAATATGAAGATCGACAATTCATATGACTATTTATAGACTTTTTCAAGAAGGCCTTCTACGATACCACTCAAATGCCATTAAAGGATGATAACAAGGTGGCGAGGTTGCGATTTTGCACATCTATTCTAGATACAAGTACTTTACCTCACGAACCAAAATTATGGATATGGCCAATATTGTGCACATAGATGAGAAGTGGTTCAATATGACTAAGAAGTAAAAAATGTACTACCTGCTCCCGGAGGAAGCCGATCCTTTGCGTTCTTGTCAAAGTAAGAACTTCATTGGAAAAGTGATGTTTTTAGTTGCTATTGCACGACCAAGATTTGATGAAGAATGTCATGAAGTATTTTCGGGAAAAATAGGGGTATTTCCACTCATCACTAACACTATGCCAATTATTCATTGTGGAGACGGACATAAATCGTCACCTGAGAGTCAATATGGTCGCTGGAAGCGACGGACTTCCGTTGCTTGAATGGGTGTCCCACCAATTCTGTCCCTCCAGGTATGAGGCGACGGAATAGCGAAGTCCGTCTCTTGAAGTGAGTTTAAGCGACGAATTTGATCCCGTCGCTTGGATATACAAGTGGTCTTTGGAACCTATATTGATGCTCGAGCGACCATATACCTCTGTCTCTTCAATGTATGGCTCACCAAATTGAGCTATATGTCCGTCTCTTGAAATAATTGTTCGTCTCTAGCTAGAATGTAACTTTGTCAATGTTAATTTGTAATGTAGGCACATGATTGTATTAATCCGTCTCCTGAGTCTAATTTATTTTAAGAAAATAAAGCCAAATTTGTAGTTCCACCTCACTTCGCACACATTCACATCACAATATATCTATCTAATTTCACTTTGCATTCACACACCATATCACAAACAACCTACACTTGCACACCATCTCATAAACACGCAACTTGCACATTCACATCACAACCCACATTACATACACAAACAACTAAAAAATGTCAAGAACACAACATGACATTAAAAAACCATAGACATCACAAACTAAATCTGTGTGGACAAAAACCTGCACAAAAACCTACACAGATTCACCTGTTTTCAACCATATACCTACATACCTAAGGCTTGACAAACTAAATACCCAAAACCTTCACATATAAGTGATGTAAAGGTTGTTTTTTCACCAAAAATCTGTCATGTTCAATGCAAATGTTCACCAAAAGGTAACTAACAATCTATTGCAACCAAAATACTTACATATAAATGCTAAGTTCAAGACAATGGTTGTGAAGTGAGAAATTGTCGCATAACCTGCTCCATGGCCTCCATACGCTTCTTCATATCTTCACTCGCAGAAAATAACCGATCACATTTGTCGTTAGCATCCTTAGCTTCCGTTTCCGCCTTCCTAGCTCTCTCCTCAGCCCTCTTCGTCCTCTCCTCGGCCCTCTCCGCCCTCACCTCAAGTTGTCATCTCTTTGCGGAACTCTCTGTGCTCCATCCTCCCCATCTTTTCTTGCGGCGGCAGGGGGGGTCGGCGCAAAAGTCCTCCCATCCCTACCAATCTCAGTAATAACAAAAAGTCGGACCCAAAAATCTGAAATTTATAGTAGACTACAATATGAAATCATACATACATACATATCCATAACTTTAAACTGAAATATATCATACATACATATCCATAACTTTAAACTGAAATAAATCATACATACATACATATCCATAACTTTAAACTGAAATATAGTAGACTATATTCCCAAGGACAACCTTATCATTTCAGATCCATAATCTGAAATTTACAGTAGACTACAAGTTTATGAGTGTATCCATAACTTTAAACTGAAATATATCATACATACATAACTTAAACTGAAATCATAGATACATACATATCCATAACTTAAACTAAAATCATACATACACACACACATAAATATCTATAACTTAAACTGATATTTCATTGATATTTCAGTAAAATCATACAGACATACATACACTGAAATTGCAACTTGTGTAATCTATTGAAAAAATAAACACAAAGTATAAGAATACTAATATGCATAGATTAATATTTTTTATTTATTCAAGTATAAAGACCAAATTGCAACTTGCAAATCTAGAGGATGGAGATGTTACCTCGCACTTCAGTGCCCCGGCGTTCTCCAAAGCACTTGATCAGGACATCAAGTTCATCATCCAGGCATGCTGGCTCTACTTCAGCATTGTTAGCAGCCGCCACCGCTGTTTGAGATTGACAAATCTCTTTAAGTGAACTTTGCAAACTTTCCTACCAACACAATTCAAAGATCTGAAATTAATATTAAGTAAGAATGCAAATCCTGATTGTAAAATAACCAAATATAAGATCAAATCGTTATAGAACAAAGTGTTGTACTACAAATTAACTTGCACCATATCATGAAGTATCGAGAAAAAAAAAGAACAAAGAGTACACTAACCACTTTATCCTTGTTGTTAGGACATTTAATGTATCCATCAATCACAACCTGAATACGCGGTGCCCGACTCCCTTGCTCATAATGCTCCTCTGCCCAATGACTTAGGGGTTTCGACCCCGAATGATGGTTCATCAGGTTAGGATTTTTTGTCCCATTTCTTTGGTTGTGTTGACTTATGGTCTCCAAAAACAACAATACATATATGTGAAATGTACAGTTATACATTCATAAGAATCATAAAACAATAATAAATAAAAACAGTAATAAATAAAAAAACAGTAATAAATAAAAAAACAGTAAAACAGAAATCATAAAACAGTAATCAATTAGTGTTTTCATGTATTTATATTTTAGTAACATGTCCTATGTACAACCTTTACATGTATAATGACATTGATGATGAAGTAAAACAAAAATCAAGTAAAAACAGTAATAAATAAAAAACAGTAATAAAAAACTATGACCAGTCAACTTTGTACTTAAAGGTGGATGTCCTATGATATAAACATCAAACTGTCAAAATTTACAGAGATAACACACATTTGTTAAGCATAGTATATGTAAACATTTTATTTGTGCTTTATTTCCAACTAGTTTGTTAAATTCGTGAGTTAGATTGCATAGTATATGTAAACATAGTATATACATCTTACAGTGAGTTAGATTGCTCCAACAAACAAACCCACAACACAAACCATAGAGAAGAAGGGCAGTAAAGTACTCCATGCAGTTAGTTTGGTTCCAAGGTGAGTATTTGTAGATAGTAAAATGAATGAAAGAGTCACTTTGGCTTTGTATTCTGGTTAGGATTTAGTTAGGATTTATCATATCATCTTAGATCATACAGTAAGAGAAGCCATCAAATGCACATAGAAAAAAAAAGAGTACACAACCATAAAACAAATTCTTTCATAAGATTGGGGAATCATGTTACCAATCACTACAACATAAAGCACTTTTAGCGAGGAAATTTTTCCTCGGTGAAAAGTGATATTTCGTCGCTAAAGCTATTTAGCGAGGAAATATGTTTTCTTTTTAGGTGGTCGCTAAAAGCTCCTCACAAAAGGGTCCAGTGTGGAAATATCAAATCGTCGCAAAAAACATTTATCGACAAAGTAAATATTTGTCGTTGTAAGTCTTTAACGACTATTAAATTCATCATAAAGGGTGATTATATTTGTTGCCAAATAAACCAAAGGATTTCATATTAGTCATTGAATGCACATGACGACAAACTTTAAATCCTCGAAAAATGTATACTTCCTCGCTAATGACGGTATGAAGTTGTCTCGATATTTTATGGTGACGTATTTTCGTCATAAAAAATTCATCAGCAAAAATGTTCAACAAATCAAGAACAGTCGCTAAACGTATTTAGCGATAATATAAAATTCAGCACTAATATATATTAGTTTCATCGCAAATGATGAATTACAATTATAAAATTCAATATGAAAATAGAACCCAAAAGACAAGATACTGTAACGGCCCGGATATAAATATCCGGGATACGTTTCGAAGGTCGGATACCTTCGTTCGGATGTTGCAATTCAGGTACGGGTCGAGGTTTCAAACCTCTAATCAGTTGAAGTTTCATGAATTCAGTCTAAACGAAAGTGAAGTGGAAATCTGATTTAGATACAAAAGCCACGGCAAGGCCGGGTCAAAACCAAAACATAATTCTAAAGTCGTATAGCCATGTTAGCGGGGTTAGACAGATTTCTTTGCAATCGCCGAGGGACTTTCCCACGCCATATAAATAGAGAGAAATCATACCTAAAAACAATGGTGCCAGTGGGGCAGACCGAGGCCCCAACACACTCTGTCCAGCAAGCGAACATACACATACGCTAATAATAAAGATGATGCAGATGCAGAAATTAAATCACACTAGCATGATCCTAATTTACAATATGCGAGAAATAACTGTAAAGGCGCCCAAAGAATGCCAAGTGGCATGTCCCTCTCCTACCTCTGCACCCCTTTCCGTTAGTTGCAGAGACCGGCCGGTTCGATGCTATAGCATATCATATCTCATCATCATGTCTCATCATCATAACATAAATTAAAATAAATATGCCCGATGGTGCTGGGCTATCATCATGCTCATATCGACTCGATAGACTCAGGGCACCCGATGGGGCTGGGCTACCCTATAACCCTAGCAAAGACTCTAGGACTATCACAGATAACGGCCGTTCTGTTTCATACGCGTAAAGAAATAGAATGCTCAATCACAAGTGCAACCTAGCATGATACTACATGGCATGCTTTAATGCTTATGCAATACCTAGTATGTCATACATTCACAAGCCGGTAATCTCTTTCGAATCTGAGTAAGCCCATAAAGGAACTTACCTGAATAAGCCAAACAGCAGAGAACAAGGCAGAGCAGAATCCAAGTAAGAGTCACCAATAGCAAGCAATGTCCAACATATCACAATCACCTAATAACATACAAATGCATAAGTCTATCTAATTCACACAAGGCGCCCCTAACTATCATACATCTCTTTTCATATCTCATTTCATGTTCATCTCATCTCATCATCTCATTTTCAAAACAACCTCTCAAAGAACTCAACTTAGAAAATCAAACAACTCTTTTAAAATCGCTTATCTAAATCCCGACATTAAACATTTAAACCTTAAGGCCCGTTTTCCCAAAATCATGTTATAAAATAATTCCGGAATGTTTCTTATCTCAAAAACCATGTATAAATAAATTCCATTATTAAATTATTAAAATAACTCTAAGCTAACAAATCATATTTATAAATCGAGACCAACAATTCACTTTAAAATTCCCAACTTACATATTGAAATTCTCATAAAATACATCAATCAAATAATCCAATCAATATTATTTTTAAACAATAATCAATATATAAGGATAAATTTCTAGAATATTACAATTATAACCAAATCCCAAAATAATTCTAATATCAAAATAATTTAACACTTAATATTCATAAAGTCTCAAAACAATAACCATAAATATATTTATAACCCCCATATCAATTAATCTCACTTTTAAAACCTTTTTAACTATATTTATATTAATAATTTCATAACATATAATTATATATAGTCATTTTCTAAAATCAGAAATATTAAATAAAATAACATACCAATATATATACTAAAATAACATATAACCATATGTACATAACACAATTTAATAACAACCCAAAAACCCAATATATAAATCCAAATTCAGAAGTAAAATTCAGCCCAACCAAAAAGAAAGAAAAGAAGAAACCAGCCCAGCAAAGAGCCCAAGCCAGCTGCCCAACCCGATGGCCCAAAACCGAATGCCCATACCCGGATCTACCCCCTTTTCCTGGTTTCGAGTTTCAGAAAACCCGACCCAAGCCCACTTACACCCTCATCTTCCTCCTCCAGATCCCCTGCCCAGCTGCTGCCGCTCCTCCTCCGCCTAACCTCGCTCAGATCTCTCCCTCAGCCCTCTTCATCTCTCTCGCTCGCTCTCTTGCTAACCTTCCCGCTCTCGCGCTCGAGCCCTCCCTCTGTCGCACACTCGGGCTAGCCGGAGCTGCCTCGCTCTCACCCGCTCTTGAAGGACACAAAGGAGCCATAGGACCTAGCTTCTAAGATACAGAGAAAAGAAATGGGATTGGGAGGAGAAGAGAGCTCACCGGAGGGCGCGACGCTCATCGATGGTCGTTTGGAGGCTCGACCGCTCTCGTTCTCTTCGCTCGAATCCGACAGCTGCCTCGCCTAGCCAGGGCAAATGGTGGGTGTCGAATCGAAGGTGAAGGGTTGCTCGGTCCTGGAAGATGACATGAGAGGCTTTGTGTGTTGGTGAGGGTTCAAATCAGCATAGGGGGAAGGAGGAGCTGAGATCGGGAGCTGTTTGGGGCTCGACCTTGGTGTCGGAAAACAGAGGTCGGCTTCAATGGAAACGACGACGACGTGGGTGAAGGTGGGGGTGGTATCGGATGCGATTGAAATGGGGGACGGAGGGAGGAGGAAGAGTGGTTGAAAGGGGGTTGCTTTGAAAGGAAAAGGGGAGGAAGGAGCACCCCTTTGAAGCTGCAACCAGAAGGGAAAGAGGGGGGGACCAACAGGAACCCGGGATGGAGAGAGAGAGAGAGAGAGAAAGAGAAAATAAAAGGAAAATGATTAAATAGATTTGGTCCCCACAAGATATTTTGAATACCCGACAAATATCTCGAAACCCGCTCGCCCGGTCGAATCCCGACTAAATCAAATTAAATAAAATTTAATTTACTAATTTCAGTGTAACGGAATTAAATAACTCTCAATCAAAACTCGGAGTTTTAAATTAATTTTATTACTACCCGGAACTCGAAAGCGGAAGTCAAATCCCATCAAAATCGAAAATTCAAATGATGCCGGAAGGATTTTAAAATTGAACTTGTGCTCGAGGACGACTTTTTCTCCGCTTTTACAAATTGGAATAAATACTAACATATTTAATTAAAATAATAATATAATATATATAAAATATATATTCAGTCTTTATATTTATCCACCTCTAAAAACAAGTCTCGTCCCCGAGACTAAAATCATTTTAAAGCAAAGGGGATGAAGTTTTAAAAATCGGTGAGTCCGAGGACCATGTCCAAGGATCTTGCAATCGTCTCGGTTGCTTCTTCCGAGATTCTCACAACATCCTAGTCACGGTCGTGACATCTCCAATTGGTCTTGTCAAGTGTGTAATAAGCGCCCTTATTACATCCTTGCTTCGACTTTTTGGAAGTACCACAACTCTAAAAGCATTATAGCGTCCGACTAGGTCTTAGCAAGCAATCTATAAGCGCCCCTATACAATGCTTGTATCCACTTCGTGAGACGTCATAATGTAAATCCAGTTCGTAAATCCTTAAAGCATTTGTAAATAAAAGGATTGTCATCCAAATCATTGAAACTCTCAACTTCTTTAAAACCCCAAGTTGGCCATTTTTAAAACCGCTCAAAATCTTCGAATTCAATTTTTAATCAAGCAACTTTACACCAAAACAAGTCATATCCTTTCAAATCAAGATTTTGTCAAAACTCTTCCGAAAACCAAATCAGCTTCACACATACCAATCAATCAAATTTCGAGGGTAGGAGGTGGTGTCATCCACCTCTAAGGGCTAATCCCATATTCCCTTCCTAGTTTACAGAATCGAATCAATCTATCAGTCTCAATTCAAGCAAGATGCATAAGCCATAAGAAATGCATAATTGTATAACCAACCAATCTCCAATCAACACATCATAAGGCAAGTCTCAACATATACCATCGTAGTGCCACAAGGTCACATCACATCTTTAGATCATACCAAAGGTCATAAAAGCATTTCTCATCACAGAATTAATGAACCAAAACTCATTGTCAATACATCAACACATCAAGGTCAGGTTATTAAGATTCAGCAAAAGGAAAGGTCAGTCAATGTGTGAATCACCAAAACGTCAGCATACTAGCAAAACATCATCGCAACTCATACAATGTCATATAACGATCACTTAGCAATCACGCACCATTATCTCATACATATAAGTCAGATTCGTGATCCAAATCAATATTCTTCATTTAACATCTCCTGATCATAATATAAAATTCTCATAAATCATGCCAGTACACATGTCAAGAGATCAAGGAGGTTAGGTGTCATGGAGTCAGTACACTACTACAAGATAGATCTCACGATCGCATCTCAACATCGCACACTAGTAGAACCAGCCATAACAAGGGATCTCATTTAAAACATAAATTCACATAGTCATCCTATCCAATTTCTATCCAGTATTATCATAACATTTTATCACATCAATCCAACAAAATAATGTTATTAAGATCAAAATGTCATCATGCTTTCCAGACCTCATCTCATGATTCATTCAACACATTATAACATGCTTTTAGAACAATGTAGTAGGATAGCAATGTATCATTACATCATAATAAAACTTGCCACTATCAACTAGATTTCCAATATTGCATATCAATATGTATTATCAAGCCATATCAGGTTCATCATAGTCGCTATCTAACATCATGCCAAGTCATTTTAATAAATCACATAATCAAGAAAGCTTTCACATCATCACCAGGCAAAATAAACGAAAATCACGCTCGCTCGATTTCAATTCCTACATCAAAACCAGCCTCATCTAGATTCACCAACATCAGCTCAGGTAACATCCTCAAAAGAAGTCCCAATTCATTTCAATACCCTAATCTCGCCCCTCATTCCACCAAGAACTCTCACTAGCAATCCACCTCTAAGAATCCAACTAATATCTCTAACCTTACACTCGAGGCCCTCTCATACTATATCTTCCCTACTCTTAAAAGCCATTTCTTAAACTTCCACACTTCCCAAGAGTTCCCAAGCATCATGCCCTGCTAACCGCACATTCTCTAGTAAAATTCCTCGACCACCGCCTATCCGACCTATTCCTAACCATACTCTCACCCAAGATTCACCTAGGAGTTCGTTGAAAATCTTCAAGCATTACCTCTTAATTCCCGAACCCACTCGGTCCAACCTAAGTCAACACCCCTCTTCTGCAACTTTCCCTTACCACCGTCGATTATTCTAAACACTCAAAACCTTTCTCCACTCTCTGACCGCTCAACCAAAAAGGACCTCACTCACATGTTCAAAGAAGAAGCAATCATGGACATTATTGCACATAAGGACTACATCATATTAACTAGCATCATTAAGCATTGCAACAGGTATCAAAAGTCTCAATTTACCGTCATGCTCGAAATTATCACATAACACCATATATGAATAAAGTCAATTCAAACTAGCAAGTTTCATCATAATCTTAGCTAATAAATAGTTCAGATTCTCGGCATTTGCAGTTCACACTATATAGGAAAGGAATTTAGATCATGCTTAGCAACTCAGAATAGCATCACATCAAGTCATCAAGGTACATGAGGATTGTAAGGCATCGAATCGTATCATCATAGTCAACAGACAATCAAGCAACAGTCATCACATGAACAAGCAACTTTCAACATCAAGTCAGTGCAATATCCTCATCAACAAGCTCAGAAAGGGTTAGCAATTCGAATAGAGGACGCTCCCACTTGCAAGTTATATCGTACTCAACAATCGTAGTCCTCAAGGCGAGCTCGTTCCATCGACATTATCGATCCTGAGGCCCGTGGGTTATGGGCCCACGCTTCCGCTGCGCTGCTCTATCGCTATTCAACTTTCCGTTCCCTTTTTCCATGTGGTTGCTCGTCCGAGGTATCGCGTAGGAGTTTAAGTTAGCGGAGATAGGGGAGTGACAAGAGTGGACGACCCAATGTTTCTTTCGGAGACGGAATAGATCAAAGCTAAAGACGACATGACTAGAGACAAGACTCCGACTCAGGAATAGTAATGATGCCTTTATGGGGTCCATTAGGTTACAACTCGTGACAAACAAGCATGAATTCGTCATGGAGCATATCAATCACGTCAATCCACACTAACATGTACCTATCTCGAGGCAACAGTCGTATTCATATCAAAGACACAATCAAATCCGATGTCGATGTATGTGAAATAAGCTAACATTCTAGTATTCCATGGAAACAGATATGCCAATTAACTTCAAGCAAGATGGGCGGAACCAACAATGATCATATATAATTCGAAGTCATGCGGAATTTAGTGAAGATAACGAGCATCATGCATATGATCAATGTAAGAGCATGGTATACACATCAACAAATGAGTCCAAATATATCATGGCAAAGTATATTATAATAATCAGATGAAGCGTCATACGAGGGCTCATAAGAACAGCATAGTAACTATCACATCTAACAGCAATGATCAGATAGTAAGTTAAGGATGACATGTAATCATACGACGAGATATATTTAGGGAGCATAGATCCTACATGATACTAGCGATACATAATGTGATACAAGCATAGACAAGAGTCATTAAGAGGAGTTCAACATATTATTCACGAAACATGAGGCATCATCAAAAGTAACAAGAAGAACATCATGAGTGTTAGATTACAATAATGCTAAGAACGAACTATCATAGAGCACATGTGTGGTACAATAGTTGTCACATTATAGAACAAGCATGATATGAAATCATTCAGCCGGTCATATTGGAATCACACACCTTACAGGATACTAATAGCACATATCGAACATGAATATAATCAAGGTAATTCAACTAAATTCATTCTAATATTCATGCGTCATGCGTACGCAAAATCATGATATAGGGTGGTGTGTGATCATGCGAGGTGTCAAGTCATGCATTCATGCAAGCACGAGAGACTATCATAGAGTAGTAGAGGGATACCACCGAGTGAAAACATGTGAACATGCTAGAATTAACCATCACGGAAAGCAAGTTGATCATCGAATTCAACATCAATTTAATCGGGGCGAGTGGAACATTTTAAAATGAGAGAAAAGGTAAGAGTCACACTATCATGGGCCTAGCTCGAGAGAGAATCAACAATAACGTAGGCAATGTAAAATTTGCACAAGTCACAACCAAGGGCCCGACATGTTACTAAGGGCTCAATATAACATATGATACATACATGCACTTGACTGGTTAGTACGACGGTATGCAAGAGTTCATTCAATCACATCTCAACGACATAGTAGCATGAGAGGAAAAACGCAATGAGGTATAGAGCAAGTCTAAGCAACATGGCTAGAATATGAGGACATGAGTTCAAATTGATGTATACTAGGATAGAACATGTATTTATCAATACTCGTTCACACTATCATGTACCTAATCCAAGGGAAGCTGCAACAATCATATAGACTCATATCATGTGGTTCATGTTTTCAATCAATCATACAATCAATATGCTAAGTAAACATGCTATAACAACATACAATCATGATAGAGGACAAGACACAACACGAGACTTAAGCAATGGGACAAGCATGGGTACAAAATGTCATACAACTACAAATTCACATTAAAGCTCATCATCATAACATGTACCGGGAGTTACGTAGCATATAAGGCACGTCGACATCAATTTATAACACGTATCCACCAAGTAAGGGGCTCACTCTATCATGATACTAGAACCAAACTACCACACTATCATGAACCTATTCACAGGAAGGACATCAATTAGACGACATCCTAGCATATGACATATTTATTCGTGCTCTAGTACGACAATGCAATATACTAAACAGATCATGTCGGGATGATATGGACATAATAAATGTAGTTCGAACCTATACAATGGTCATCATGAGCATCAAGGCACATAAGCACAAATTCACACTAAGGATCAATTGTAGGTCAAGGAGTAGTGCATATAGAATCACACAATCATGAACAGGGCAATCAAGATAACCCGATAGAGATCCATAAGGGCAACATTGACTCTCCCTAACTGACTCATCACCCAGATTTCCCGTGAGACTCGGATACGACTTTTCGTGGCAAGAGGACACTAATGGATTGTCATAAGAATGGATAAGGACAGCCTCGTAAATATCTCACTCTCTAACTCGGAATTTCATCAAGGTCGTCTTTCAATACTCTCACGGACAACCTTTATATTCAATCATGATTCCCGACACCATGTGTTTACCAACCCAATTCCCGTGGAAGACCGATATTCGAAGGGAGGACTCGATTGAATTGTCAAAAGGGTTCATAAGGAAAGGGGCAGTTCCACAAAAGCTGAGCTTAATCATAGGAAAATAAGGGTACTCCCGCTATCTCGTTCACAGCTCATCAATATTCATTCAATAGTTAGAACATACAATCAAATGTTTAACATATCAAGCACTCAATCATAGATTCAGTTAATGACAATTGCAATGGTCTCCTTGGAGTCTTCCCGTCCCATCTGTAAAGAACAAGCTAGTATTTCGCCTACCCGTTTCCGACTACATCCAATAGGGATGGTCTATCGCCTTTTCTACCCACTCGACCCCTTATTAGTTGGTTCTCCTCTTTTATAACAAGTCAAGTTCTTTACTTAGTCCAATTGAGTTAGACATATTAAGTTCATTTTGCCCCTTTAAAACGCTTTCAAATCTTCGAAATCCATGGGCGGTTTTCCAAAACATACACCCGACCCTTGCGTACCCGAATTGCACAACCTGGCTCTGATACCAACTTTGTAACGGCCCGGATATAAATATCCGGGATATGTTTCGAAGGTCGGATACCTTCGTTCGGATGTTGCAATTCAGGTACGGGTCGAGGTTTCAAACCTCTAATCAGTCGAAGTTTCATGAATTCAGTCTAAACGAAAGTGAAGTGGAAATCTGATTTAGATACAAAAACCACGGCAAGGCCGGGTCAAAAACAAAACATAATTCTAAAGTCGTATAGCCAGGTTAGCGGGGTTAGACAGATTTCTTTGCAATCGCCGAGGGACTTTCCCACGCCATATAAACAGAGAGCAATCATACCTAAAAACAATGGTGCTAGTGGGGTCAGACCGAGGCCTCAACACGCTCTATCCAGCAAGCGAACATACACATACGCTAATAATAAAGATTATGCAGATGAGGAAATTAAATCACACTAGCATGATCCTAATTTACAATATGCGAGAAATAACGGTAAAGGCGCCCAAAGAATGCCAAGTGGCATGTCCCTCTCCTACCTCTGCACCCCTTTCCGTTAGTGCAGAGACCGGCCGGTTCGATGCTATAGCATATCATATCTCATCATCATATCTCATCATCATAACATAAATTAAAATAAATATGCCCGATGGTGCTGGGCTATCATCATGCTCATATCGACTCGATAGACTCAGGGCACCCGATGGGGCTGGGCTACCCTATGACCCTAGCAAAGACTCTAGGACTATCACAGATAACGGCCTTTCTGTTTCATACGCGTAAAGAAATAGAATGCTCAATCACAAGTGCAACCTAGCATGATACTACATGGCATGCTTTAATGCTTATGCAACACCTAGTATGTCATACATTCACAAGCCGGTAATCTCTTTCGAATCTGAGTAAGCCCATAAAGGAACTTACCTGAATAAGCCGAACAGCAGAGAACAAGGCAGAGCAGAATCCAAGTAAGAGTCACCAATAGCAAGCAATGTCCAACATATCACAATCACCTAATAACATACAAATGCATAAGTCTATCTAATTCACACAAGGCGCCCCTAACTATCATACATCTCTTTTCATATCTCATTTCATGTTCATCTCATCTCATCATCTCATTTTCAAAACAACCTCTCAAAGAACTCAACTTAGAAAATCAAACAACTCTTTTAAAATCGCTTATCTAAATCCCGACATTAAACATTTAAACCTTAAGGCCCGTTTTCCCAAAATCATGTTATAAAACAATTCCGGAATATTTCTTATCTCAAAAACCATATATAAATAAATTCCATTATTAAATTATTAAAATAACTCTAAGCTCACAAATCATATTTATAAATCGAGACCAACGATTCACTTTAAAATTCCCAACTTACATATTGAAATTCTCATAAAATGCATCAATCAAATAATCCAATCAATATTATTTTTAAACAATAACCAATATATAAGGATAAATTTCCAGAATATTACAATTATAACCAAATCCCAAAATAATTCTAATATCAAAATAATTTAACACTTAATATTCATAAAGTCTCAAAACAATAACCATAAATATATTTATAACCCCCATATCAATTAATCTCACTTTTAAAACCTTTTAACTATATTTATATTAATAATTTAAGAACATATAATTATATATAGTCATTTTCTAAAATAAAAAATATTAAATAAAATAACATACCAATATATATACTAACATAACATATAACCATATGTATATAACACAATTTAATAACAACCCAAAAACCCAATATATAAATCCAAATTCAGAAGTAAAATTCAGCCCAACCAAAAAGAAAGAAAAGAAGAAACCAGCCCAGCAAAGAGCCCAAGCCAGCTGCCCAACCCGATGGCCCAAAACCGAATGCCCATACCCGGATCTACCCCCTTTTCCTGGTTTCGAGTTTCAGAAAACCCGACCCAAGCCCACTTACACCCTCATCTTCCTCCTCCAGATCCCCTGCCCAGCTGCTGCCGCTCCTCCTCCGCCCAACCTTGCTCAGATCTCTCCCTCAGCCCTCTTCATCTCTCTCGCTCGCTCTCTTGCTAACCTTCCCGCTCTCGCGCTCGAGCCCTCCCTCTGTCGCACACTCGGGCTAGCCGGAGCTGCCTCGCTCTCACCCGCTCTTGAAGGACACAAAGGAGCCATAGGACCTAGCTTCTAAGATACAGAGAAAAGAAATGGGATTGGGAGGAGAAGAGAGCTCACCGGAGGGCGCGACTCTCGTCGATGGTCGTTTGGAGGCTCGACCGCTCTCGTTCTCTTCGCTCGAATCCGGCAGCTGCCTCGCCTAGCCAGGGCAAATGGTGGGTGTCGAATCGAAGGTGAAGGGTTGCTCGGTCCTGGAAGAAGACAGGAGAGGCTTTGTGTGTTGGTGAGGGTTCAAATCAGCAAAGGGGGAAGGAGGAGGTGAGATCAGGAGCTGTTTGGGGCTCGACCTTGGTGTCGGAAAACAGAGGTCGGCTTCAATGGAAACGACGACGACGTGGGTGAAGGTGGGGGGTGGTATCGGATGCGATTGAAATGGGGGACGGAGGGAGGAGGAAGAGTGGTTGAAAGGGGGTTGCTTTGAAAGGAAAATGGGAGGAAGGAGCACCCCTTTGAAGCTGCAACCAGAAGGGAAAGAGGGGGGACCAACAGGAACCAGGGAGGGAGAGAGAGAGAGAGAGAAAGAGAAAATAAAAGGAAAATGATTAAATAGATTTGGTCCCCACAAGATATTTTGAATACCCGACAAATATCTCGAAACCCGCTCGCCCGGTCGAATCCCGACTAAATCAAATTAAATAAAATTTAATTTACTAATTTCAGTGTAACGGAATTAAATAACTCTCAATCAAAACTCGGAGTTTTAAATTAATTTTATTACTACCCGGAACTCGAAAGCGGAAGTCAAATCCCGTCAAAATCGAAAATTCAAATGATGCCGGAAGGATTTTAAAATTGAACTTGTGCTCGAGGACGACTTTTTCTCCGCTTTTACAAATTGGAATAAATACTAACATATTTAATTAAAATAATAATATAATATATATAAAATATATATTCAGTCTTTACAGATACAAGATTTTAGAGTTCGTTTCATCAAAGTTCACAAGGAAACAAAAAGACTAAAAATGCCTCTTTCTAGAACCCAAAAGACTTGCACTTCAATTTCTTCTGCTAACAAGAGTTTTTGACGGGAGCATTTTCACAGTCCTCTCCCAAATTCTACAAGGGCTCTCTGATAAACAAAAACATGACATGTTACATTAAAACAAAGTTAACACCACCAAACAGATAATGGATTTTTGAACTTGAAATCAAAGAACGAGAGGGAGAAAATGAAGAGGCTACAAACCTTGCTTTCAAGTCATCCCACGAGCCCTCAACATAAACTTCCTTGCCACTATAGGTCCATGTGATCACAGTGGGAACAAGATGCTCGGAGACTTTATCTTCTTGCTCAGAAATAGCATGCATCCATGACTAGTCCGGAGACGACAATTAGGACAATTATAACAACTATGGCAAGTATTAGCAGAGATCTTCATGTCATAATGTGCTGATTCCTTAGATGTTAAAGTGGTCACACTAATGTTAATTTCCTAGATGCATATCTCTTGACATATATCTTCCATCAAACTAAAAAGATGGATGCTAATTAACAATCATTCACATAAATTTCTAGAGTGGTTCATCTCATCTTTTCATGTAGGGTTGGATTTTATACGGTTGGATGAAATCTTTCATTAAAAAGAGATATCAAAGTAGCAAATCAGAACATGTGTCACAAGAGACATGAGCTAGGATAACTCTCAATTGAGAAGTGATTTATTCTTTGCTATAACACAAAAAATAGAGGTACTCAAGCTAACTCACTTTTTTATGATTGCAAGCAGCCCTTTAAGAGAGCTTGACTCATTTATATAAGTGCATCCAAGATTTGTATTGGTTGCTCAGCAAATCTCATATCCTGCTTGCAAAGCAAATGAATCTGTTAAAACTTGCAAATATAAATACCAATGTATACTTAAGTAGAACTCATCCAAAAGTTAGAAAGGAATCAAAGGATATAAAGTCTTGTATATTCTATTTTACTTTTAGATAATCTTTTCCAGTGTATGTAATGTAACTCATATTTTCACTAGTCAAATCATTCAAGTATACAAGCCTTACATTCTCATCTTTAAGTCTTCTCTGTCTTGATAATCAATCCCGGCAAGATTAGATAATCAAATCCTATCTGCAATATCATAACCAATGCAAGCACTAAATCATTTTAATTTAAATTCAAAAGCAATAAATACTTGGCTACCGTCACTAAGTAAAAAGGAAAGAAGTATTAAGTAATAAAACTAATAAGTAGAAATCCTAAACTTTTGGTGGATGAAAAAATGGACTAAGTTATTTCAATTTATTTAATGCTAGGGCTTGGGATTGTAAGTACTTGGGGTATACAAAAAGGAGAAGCATGGAGGATAATAAGTTGAGGCAAAACAGTTTGGGATTGGAACATTAATTAACCTGAAGTTTACAAAGAAAGGTGTTATTGTGAACTTGGATTCTTGCGCCACTAACAAAATCTATTATAGAGCATCCAATTCCTAAGCAAAATGCGGTTTATGTGAATGTAAAATAACATAAAAAACTAAGAAACAAAAACCTCGTGACTCATTTTCTTATATGAAAAATATAAGGACACTTGGCTTGGTTTTAATTTCTAGTGCATTTTGGATCATAAGAAATCACTAATGGATACCACGATCAATTCTTCTACAACAATTGTGGGCCAAAAGGAACTTTAGAACAATCTGCTAACTACTCAAAAGAGATAGACTAATTAAATTACCGGCATGTTGTTAATCGTCAAGAAAAAGTGACGAAGACGAGCTAGAGTGCATAGGAGAATCAATGTTGCCAAACTCATACACATCAAAGGCATTTAATCAAATCACCCAAATTGAGATATAAGTAAAACAAATGCCATAAAATTACTCCCAACATATATAGGAGAAGACTAACTATAAACGTTATAATATAACAAAGTAACACATCAATTGAAAACAATAACCCAAGAAGAAATATGCAAAATAACTGTAGGAACGGGTGATGATTTGAATACTGGGAGATGGGAGAGAAGAGTAAATAAAACCTTGTCAGAAGCAGACGGCTCATGGTGGAGGAAACCTTGGGAGAATTGTTGGTGGCTCCTTCACTAGTATCGGTGCTCAGACGCTCGGGATAGAGAGATCGAATGAGAGGAGATCGAGATGAAGGAAGCAAGAGGCGGTGTACTCGGATTTGGCTTCAATTAGAAATATGGTGTCAGTGTCATCCTGCACCCCCTGGTTGACGACGGTTGCAACAATCTTAGCCTCAAGAAACCGAGCAATAGAGGGTGGAGACCATGGGAGCGAGGCAGTGAACTCGGATCTGGCTTCAACTGGAACTCTGGCGTCAATATTGTCCTCCGTTTCCTGGTTGATGTCGGCTATAGCAACCCTAGCCTCGAGAGAGCGAGCAACAGAGGGTTGAGACCATCGGAGCGAGAGAGATAGAGCGATTTGAGAGGAAAGTTGAAAGAGAGAGCAAAGTCGAGAGCAACAAAAGGGTTGAGGCTAGAGAGAGAGAGAGCCTTTTCAAATTCGATAGAGTTCCAGTTGAAGCCCTTTTGGAGAACAAAGCCCATGAGGATAAGGGTGACAAAAAAGTCTGTGCTCCTCCTTTCTTTTTTCATAAAAAAAATCGGTTAAAAAATAGTTTTATTTGTAAATGATCCAATATTAAATAGTACTCCATAACATAACACGATAAAATTAGAAATGGTGATAGTTTTCCTCTATATTTCCTCGCTAAATCTTCCTCCATAAAATTGGAATTTGTAATGATATTTTCTCGTTAAATGGTTATTTCAACTATAAAAATATTTTTGTAAAAGATGAACATATGATCAAGATTTTAATTTTTTCTCGTTAATGACTTTAAATCATTTTATCTCTTTTTACCCAAGCCAATAACGACGAAAATGGAATTTTCTCGCTGATTAATACTTTTAGTGACAAATTCGTTTCTCGAGAAACACATACTTTTAGAGAGAAATTACAATATTTGTTGCCAATAAATTTGACGGGTTTTAGATAATTCAAACCCAACATATAATGACGAAAATGGAAATTCCTCGACGAATATATTTTTAGTGATTAATATATTCCTCGATAAAAGCTCCAAATTTCTCGCTGTTTTTTATATGGTTTGGGCGACCACATTGTGATAACAATTAACGACGAGTCAAAAAAATTGTCATTGAATGTCACCTTTAGCGAGGAATATAAGTTTCTCTCTATAGTTAATGTCCCATTTTCTGAGGAGCGGATATGTTCATCGCCAAAGGTCACATTTGCCGAGGAAAGGAACAATAGTATTTCATTGCTACAAATGTGTCAAAATGATTCGACACTAAAACTTTTGTCGCTAATAAGCCTTTTTGTTGTAGTGAATTAAGATCTAAATTGTTAAAAAAAAAAAGAGTATACCATCTTAGCTTGATCGAGGAATTCATGCTTCAGCAACCAATCTCATTGCTCCGGATGGTGTTTGAACTCTAACGGTAGAGGGACCCCATGCTTCTTGAAGTGTCGGTGACACCTATACTTCTAATCACGATACCTCGCCGATGCTTTGTCAATGACATAATCCAGCACTGTCTTATCAGTATGGTTTATATCATACATATTCTACAAAAGAAAAAACAGTAGTTAGTTAAAATGGTATTGCTTGAAAATTTAAAGAAAGCTATTGTAATTGAAAGCTTGACCATGCACCCTGTGTGGAATTAAAGGCTTCTGTAAACGTAAAAAAAATCATGATATCAATTCATAAAGCAAGTTAACATTAATAAAAAAAACATTCATAATATCAATTCATATAGCAATTTTATATTATAAAAGAAACATTTATAATATCAATAATGATCATCATCTTCATTATCATTGTTTTTCTGAAGCCTCTTCCTTTTCGTCTTCGTCTTCATCTTCACCTTCGGCTTGTTCGTCTTCATCTTCTTCTTCTTCTTCTTCTTCGTCTTCCTCGTCTCCTTCTTCTTCTTCACTCTCTGATTCATTTTGGAATGGATGAAGATCGATGGCGAGTTCAAAATCTCCGGTAGAAATTGGACCAAGTTCTTGATATGCTTCTTGTTGTGGATGAGCTCCATCCTCATATGTTTCTAGCGTGGTGATCTTGTAAACGTTTCTATGTGTTATCACATTCACCACTTTCCACCCATCTTCCACCTTTGGGTCATCCATATAAAACACCTGCCTTGATGTGCTTGCGAGACAGAATGGAGAATCATCGTACCAATTGCTGTTTGTATCAATAGTCAACATTAGTAGAATAACAAGACTCTATAGGGAAATAATATTATATAACATGCTTACCCAATCAATGAAGTAAGTATGGAAATCAATTTTACGTGCATCTTCAGTGGAATCTGGGAAATGTTGTTGCCAGAGTTTCTCATGTTCGCCCAAGTAGTGTGAAACTTCGTTGCATTCAAGCAACACTTGCCAATGCGCCTCCGCAATCTCCATATGACTTAACCTCTCAAAAAGAATATATCTTTGAAGACAAACGAGCTCTGAGACAACAGAGATATCAAAGATGGCAGGTGTGGGGGTGAGTGCATTGCCCCGAATTTCTCCATCCTCCAAATATAAATTACAGTGGTAGTTGCCTCGTCACAAATATAACGCTCAGTAATAGACCCTTCGGGGTATCGGGGGCTGGCCATATTCTTCTTGTATACGCCAAGTTGGCTGAGATGGAAATGAATTTGATAAATATTAGCTTACAATTAATTCGGTAAGAAATAAATTTACAACAAATGAAATAACTTCCATACCGTTCGATTGGATACATCCACGTGTAATGCACAGGTCCAGTTAGCAACTTTTTGGGGTAGGTGAACCATAAGATGGACCATAATCGTGAAAAAGTGTGGAGGGTAAATCATCTCGAGGTGGCACAAAATATCGACTATCTCATCCTTCATCCATCAAACATCCTCCTTCTTCACCTCTCTAGCACATAATTTTTGAAACCATCTACATAGGACAATCAAAGGCTTGACAACGTGAAATGGTAAGTATGCACGAATGACAACTGGAAGAAGGCGTTGAAACATAACGTGACAATCGTGCGTCTTCAATCCATGAAACCTTTTTTCCTCGACTTTAACCTTATGTTTCAAACTCCCAGTATACCCGTGAGGGTATTTGACATCACCAAACCACTCGAACACCTTCGAAAGATCCTCTTTCCTCACTACATATGGGGCACGAGGAAGTTGTTCGTTCCTCCTTGCATGTCGAGAGGTCTGAACCCCTCTCTTTTTGAAAGCAGCACAAGCTTGGGCACCGTCTTTCGACTTCTCTTCAATCGAGATAGTAGTCCCGATGATGTTGTCAAAAACATTCTTTTCAATATGCATGACATCAAGACAAGACCTCACTCTCGTATATGGCCAATACGGTAATCTCCAAAACATACACTTGTTAGTCCATCATATTCGGTTCTTCAAACTAGACGGAGTCTTGAACCCTTCGTGCAAGCTAAGGGTGGGGAACATGCATCTGAAAGAAAAATACGTTAATACCATATATTATTGAATAACTGAAACAAATAGATCAACATAAATAAAATGAGAGTTTAGTGCTCGTACCTATCCATCCTCGACAGGATCTCCTCCCCGGATAATGAATGAGGCCTTGGCTTGAATTCACTCTTTCCATTGAAAGCATGACCAGCCGACCGCCAAGGGTGGTCCCATGGGAGCCATCTGTGATGACCATCGTATACCATCCTCCCACACTCATATGTTGCAGAGGTATAATCCAAACAATGAGGACATGCTTTGTACCCCTTCGTTGTTGATCCTGCTAGCATCCCAAGACCGGGAAAGTCACTAATAGTCCATATCACTGCCGCTCTCATCATGAATGTAGACAGTGAATGTCGATCAAATGTAGTCACTTCAGTATGCCATAACTCTAAAAGCTCATCGGTCAATGGCTCCATGAACACACTCAAACACTTTCCAGGTGACTTTGGACCTGGGATCAATAATGTCAACATGTTGAATTCTTTTTTCATACACATCGACGGAGGCAAATTATATGACATCAAAATGACAGGCCATGTACTGTGGAGATTTGTTAGTTTCTCAAATGGATTGAATCCATCAGTTGCCAATCCGAGCCGCACATTCCTCATGTCTCTAGAAAAATGAGGGAACATTCTATCAAACTCTCTCAATGCCTCACCATCTGTAGGGTGTGTTAAACGATCATCGTCTTGCACCCTCTCGCTATGCCATCACATCTGCTTTGCAACATGCAGGGACATGTAAAATCATTTCAATCTAGGAGTCAAGGGAAAGTACTTCACCACTTTTCTAGGGACCTTGCGCCCGTCACTACCTAGATGCGGCTTCCATCTTGAAGTATGGCATATGGGACAGACTTCCTCATTTGCATACCTCTTATAGAACAATACACAATTATACTCACAAGCGTGAATATTTTCATAGCTCAATCCGATATCCGACAACACCTTCCGAATCGGTTTCCAATCTTTAGGATAGCTATGTCTTGGTGCAAGAGAATCACAAAAAAGACTACAATGTTCATCCATACTCTTATCTGACCACCCATTTTTCACCTTCAACTTCATTACACGTAAAATAGCTCTCAAAATAGTCTGTGAACTATCAGGATACAACAGAGTTCGAGCTTTCTCTAATAGCCTCTCATATTTTTGATAATCATCATCGACCACATCATGCAAATCAGGCTCATCACATGCCTCGTACCCAGCATGATAAAGAAAGCTATCATGTAGAATATCCATAACGAGATTAGGATCAGAGGAAGAGGAAGCCCTTTGCTCCAAGTATTGTGTTCTACGCAAGAAAAATGTCGGTTCAACTAGGATCTTCTCCGTGGCTATCCCATACAGTATAATCCGGCCACATACCATAATGAGACAAGTGCATCAACATTGTTGGAATGTTCACCGACTCTCGAGATTTATGGCAATGGTCACACGGACAAGGAAAATAATCCTCCCATTTGCATTGGAATTAACATTGTTCACAAAAAAAGTAATCCCATCAAGGTATTCCTTGGAAGTATGAGGACAATGCATCCATCTCTTATCCATTTTCCAAATTCGCTATCATTTCATAAATATAATACGAAATGTAAGTTAAATCCATCACAAATTTCAAGTTAAATCCATCACACATTTCATCAAATCACAACAAAATCTCTATTAAATTCACACAAACAATTTATATTGCCTGCAAATTCTAAGTTAAATCAATCAAATACTCCAAATTTCATTACTACCAAATATCATCACTAATATTAATTGGAAAATAATTCAATCAATAATTCTCAAGTCTCTATCTCAAAGTTCAAAATCTCCAACAAATTCCTCACTACATATCTAACCAATATTTCACATTTTCTCCCTCTATTTAACATTATATGTATAAAATAAAAAGCATTACTAACCTTGTTACAAACTCAAGTGAAAAAATTGGTCTCCTTGAATTCTTACAAAAATTGTGTAGATCTACAAAAAAAAAATTCAAATCAACAAATTAACCAAGATTTCACAAATCCAACGAAATATAATATTATATGTATAAAAAACAATACCTTGTCACAACTCTACACTAATTGGTCTTCTTAAATCTCCAAAAATATTATCCAAATCAATTGAAATTTTCAAATGAAAAAGATGAAAAATGGAGAAAATAATGGGAATGTGAAGAGATGAAGAAGAAGAATGCATTGACATTCATTTAAGGATACTGTTGTAACCTTAACACTTTAACGAGGTAAGTAGCTTCATTTAATGTGGTGGTTGTAAATGAAGTTCAGGAGATGGACTTAGACCTTTACCCGTCGCTTGAATGAGAGTCAGAAAGCGACAAATGACAGCTACTCAAGCCACGAGACATGCTATATTCCGTCGTTAGGATTAATTGAAGAGACGGACATTTTTACTGCTCGTCACCAAAAGTTCGGCCTCCAGAATAATAATAAACAAGCTTCGCTAGGATGTATTATGGAGACGGACCTGTTAATATCCGTCACTTGAGACTTATTCAAGAGACGAACAAATAGAATGTCCGTCACTTGAAACCTTGGTATGGATGCCTTGCTCTCAACCCATACACAAGTGATGACCCCCGTGAAGTCCGTCGCTAGGATATAATCTAAGAGACGGACTAATCTATGTCCGTCCCCAGGGTGTAAATCTGGCATAGTGTAAGCAACCGGCGTCGAGGTGGAGTTGAAATAGAGACGCGGGCACGTTGGAGACAAAGCCAATCACATTAGTGACGAAAGACATAATTCAATCATTTTTTATTGAGAAGGTGCTTCCTGCAATTCAATCTTTGTGGCCAAGGGAGAACTTGGGGAAGACCATTTCATCCAACATGACAATGTCAGGACTCATGTACAACCCGCATGATGAGCAATTTCAAATGGCCACTACACAAAGTGAGTTTGATATAAGATTGATGTGTCAACTGCCCAATTTGCTGGACATGAATATTCTCGATCTGTGGTTGAGAAGGCCTTTCGAGAATATCCCGTACCGAAGATCAGCCATGTGTTTTTTACTTTACAATTGTGCATGAAGGAGATTATGTGTGTCGAAGGATCCAACTGATATAAAATTTTCCATATAAATAAGTTAGTGTTAGAGAGGAACAAGTGTCTTTCGAAACAAATTCATATGCACTCTTCGATCTGTTTTTTGTTGTCTTTGCCTAATGCATATGCACTTTTCTGTTGTTGTCTTTCATGAATTCATATGCACTATTCTGTCTTGTTGTATGTAACTAATGAATTTTCACTAAGAATCGGTGTTTTTGCAGTTGTAGTCTCTCTTAGGCTGGTTGTCTGACATTAATTCTACTATTATGGATTTGCAATCTCTGTCTTGCTGAACGTAATGCAATCTCAAATGAATACAGTCTTTTTCTATCGACTACAATTTCAAACGAAATGCAATCTTTGTATTGATTGAAAGTTCCATTACTTCAAAATCAAAACTAAAACGCCCGATCGTACTTCATTATCCACATCAGGATTACATTACTTTGAAGTAAAAAAATAATTTGGAAGTAAAACATTAAACCACTGCAGAAGAAAATGGTTGATGTTTTTACTTGGATCAAGCTTACTGAGTTCGATTGGGTATCTATTCAAATCAAATGCAAACTCTCCATCTTCTTTTGTCGGTAGACGGTTCGAATCGAAATCATGCTCTACTATGTGAGTATTTTCATTCTCGGTGTTCTTTGCTATCACATTGAAGTAGATATACCAGACGGAGTAAAGAACAGATGAATTCAAATGTAAAAATACACTTGTAATAATAAAATTTTAACTATAAAGGGATGAAAATTAGAGTATCATGCAAAATCTTCTTCTTGCTCATATTGTACAAAAGAATGTAATCTGGAAACTCAAATTACCATACCGCCAAGAGGAATGGAAGTATACAATGCCACAAGGAAGAAGGAGTAAATATTTAATGGGAAGGGTAGTTTAAAAGTTTTAACATTTAATCGATAAACTTAATTAGAGTATCATTTACCTATACAATGTATTTAAATTCATCTAAAAATGGAAAGATTCACTAAAAGGGACAAGTAATTTGTTACATGAAAAATGGCTCAAAAGACAAATTATTTCGTTACGAAGGGAGTAATATATAATCCATCCGTTAATTGAAATATGTTATTTTATATTGTAATACTATTTTATTGGTTATGGATAAACACTATAAACATTAATTTCCCTTCTAAATTCGTATATAAAGGGTCATTTGAAACCTAATGAACAAACCTTCTTTATTCTATTTTTTCTTCGATTTATCACACGTTATCAGCACGAATTTCGGGGAAGATGTTGGCAGTATTCAATCACTTTATTTATTCCTAAATTTGCTTAAACAATAAACTTAATTTGAAATTTTGATTTACTTTTGGAACCTACTTTATAATCGATCTAGCCTACCTCAATGTTCTTTTGGTCAATGAAGGTTCAATTCAGTTTTATTTTTCGTGGTAAATTAAAGTTTATGTTGTACTTTTTGATTTTGATCAATGGACTTATGGATTTGAAGGAATTGGAAAACTTGATCAAAAAATGAATCAAATCCTTCGCTGATTAAATCTTTTGTATTTTTTGGCAGCCTGCGAGGTTGGGATTGTTTCTATCAGTCCTCTTATTGGTTTCTCATCGGAGATCTATTCATGCCAGTGTCCTTCTCGCACTTCTGCTCTCACCGAATCACTTGGAGGTGGCGAGCGATGACACTAACGCCTGAGATCACCAACCGTGGGAGGTGAGAGGCACTCAACACCCATGCTCGCTGCAATGGCGGTCATGCTCTTTAGCTAGGGTCAATCAACAGGGGCTTTTGGTGACCTAGAATCACGGGTTTTGGTTGGACTTTGGTTGCTCTTGGGTTTATTTTGCAAGTAGCTATTTTGAAAGCATAAAGTCTATTGTTAAGATAGGTTTCGTCTATTGGCAAGACGAAGTTTATGTAATTACACTCGGGTCCTTTTTATTTTTTATAAAATAATTACAGATTGACTCGAGACAAAAAATTTACTTTTGACCCTGATTTTTATAGCCTGCCTCATCCTTCAACTTGTACTTTCATCTTCAACCTTCAACACAAATGTTCATCTTCAACTTCATCTTAAGAACTAGCGACTTTTAGAGCGTTTTTGGTGAAATCTACACCGATCTAGAACTGCAAAGGTATATTATCCTATATAATGTAAAGATGTCATTGATTTTGGGTGAATTGACATAGAAATTGTGGGTTTTGAATGTTGGGCAAAAATTTGAAAATCCAACATATGTTCTTGATTTTGTGTTATTTTGTGAGGGTTTTTTTTGTGTGTTTTGTTGCTGTTGTCGTGATATAGGAGGTTGTATTTGTAAGATTGGGTGGTAATGTAGGGTATAGACGGTCGATTTCGAGGGAATTACATGCCGAGATATACTTGGCATCCTGGGTCGAGGAAAACACTTGAACTCGGTGAATATAGCCGGGCATATAGAATAGATTCATCCAACTGGACCGAGTTATGCACTTTAGTTGTTGGCCTCTTGAATTTTGAAATTGGAAAATTTGATAATGTTTATTTGTGTTTTATGGTAGTTAGGGTATGCATACGATATTGAATGGGATGAATTTGGCCTAAAAAAGTTAGATTTGGGCGAATTATGAGTGGTTTGAAACAAGTTCTTTGACCTGGTTGAGTTGAATTAGGAAACTCAGCAAATATAGTGGAGGACATAATTAAAACTCGGTGAACTGGGCCAAGCTGTAGGTAGTGTTGTATTTTGCCTTGTTGAGTTTCGAAATTGGGGAATGTTATTGTGTTTTGTTGTTGTTCATGGTAGTTAGGGTATTTTTATTATAATGAATATGATGAATTTGGATGAAATGCTAGATTTGGGCAGATGGATTGATCCTCTAAATTATGTGTCGAGTTTTGTTGGATACTTCAATGTATTTCACCAAGTCTATGAGTTTTGCTTGGTAATCTGGGTCGAATGTTGTTGTTTTGCTCCGTAGATTACACCGATTCTCAATGCATGATGACTTTACAAGGAATATTGTGTTTTTTAATTGAAAAAAGTTAGATTAATTATTTATGAATATGCAGATGACTAGGTGTGATCAATATTAATCTCATGTTTCTCCCCGGAGACAGGGTAAAAATATTCCTCATGAATCATCGGGCACAGAAAGTGACAATGAAAATCCATCAATCGTTGCCTTGGCAAGTGCAGGAAAACATCAATTACAAGCAAGAAAACAAGCATCGAGCTCAAAAGACAAAAGAAGGCGAAAGCAAAAGCGAAAGAAACGATTGTGATAAATAGAAATCGAGATCGTTATGTCTCAGTTTTGGACGGACCCAAGCATGAAGGGTCAGATATACCTGATTTGTTGTTGTCTTATGATACACATATTGCATCAACGGTGTGAAACAATGCTAATGTAAGTATTTGAAAACTCATTACTTTATTAAACAAGCTAATGATGTGAGCACTCTTTTTATAGAGTGAGAAGAAAGATTGTGGGGTTTTGAACGTACATCACAAGCGAACCCAATAGTGGATTGGGAAGATGAAGAATAAGGCGAGTGGTGGAGTTATGTTTTGGGAAGTGGGTTAGGATATTTAAGGCATTGTGTGCATGAGAAAATTGATGAGCCTTTACTAAGTGCATTTGTTGATTGATGGCATCCCAAGACAAACTCCTTTCACATGAAATGAGGTGAGATAACAATAATTCTCCACGATGTATGGAGAATTCTTTGACTTAAAATTATTGGCGAGTGCGTCGAAGATGTTAGCAAGATACCCAAGCTGACAACAGATCAACAAAAGGAACAATTAGCTGAATTTCTGCATATGGATAGAGATGAGTTGAAGGCTTCATATGCGCATTGAATAGACTCTTTGCAAACTCGTATTCTTTACCGTTTATAAGACTACAATATCGATTCCCCTCCATATACTTCACTAGAGGACGATTATGGAATCCATGAGGAACTTTGATGACCCACTTGTTAGGTATAACGTCAGGACACTTGATTCGAAATTGGCAACCACACCGTTTAGGTGACGCTCTTCTCACCTTTACATGCTCTATGGACGGATCCCGGTTTTTCGAAATTCTACGTTGCTTGTCTCTCAAAATAAAACCAATAACTCTTTGCACCAAATTGATATGACCAAGACCATGTTATTCTTCCTACCCAATAGATCGCACTCGAGGCTATAGCTGCTGATTTGGAGTCTCAAATTTGCCTCTCTTGGAAAAGATGCGTGAAATCAAGGTACGGTACAAACTCATCTTCAGATATAAAATAAAAGAAGCAAACTTATCTTATCTATCTCCATCATCATCATCATCATATCACTCGAATTTAATTCACTATCATCTTCATCTTCTGAGAATTTTATGAAATCTTCTATATTGCCCAACTGCAAAACAATATCACATACTTTGGTCAAACAAAACATCATAATACCTCAATTTATAGAATTACCGAGCTACATATCTTACCTCATTAATAATTAAATATGTATAACATAAATAATCGACCGAGAATGTCGAGCTTATACTGTCATCTCATTTAGATTTATTGAGGTTTTACCTTAACCTCGTCCCAAAGATTTATTGAGGTTTTACCTTAACCTCGTCCCAAATTGTCGAGCTCATGAGATTAGCTCGTTAAACCTGATGAGCTCGCTGTGCATTTGGCGAGATCTCGCCGTGCAAATAGCATTTCGGAATAGCTTTTGTTAGATAGAGGGAAAGTGGGGAACGCCAACGGACGTAGGATTGGAAGCCACCTCACCGCCTGTACTCTTAGGCATCGTTTGGTTACACTTTTACTTCCTAGTAAGTACAAATTCCTAGGAATTGGTTTTCAATATATGCGTTTGGTACAATTTTTTTTAACTAAAAAACACAGGAATTAGAATTCCCAGGAATTGTAATTCCTACAAAATGGAGGAATTCAACTTACCATGAGGGGGTGGGTAAGATGAATTTGTTTTTATACAAAGGTTATAAAAGTAATTTAAAAACAATTGTTGTCAAATATCCGTGTTAAACCAAACAAAATGCAGTAATTGAGTTCATGGGAATTTATTTGCAAACAAACATATTTTCCATGAATTCTATTTCCCGTGAAGTAAGTTACCAAGAATTGGAATTCATGCATTTAACCAAACCAACTATTTAAAGTCCCTCCCTTTTCTCAATTTCAGTTCATCCTCCGCGATCCTCGTCAATTGGCAATCTCTCTCCTTTATCCCAATTCACCTCTTTCCTCTTCAATCTAGACCTAATTTTTGATAAGCAGCGCCGATCAATCTATGTTTCTCTATCACCCTAATTTGTAGGGATTCGTATTTCCAATGGATTCAGACGATGACCTGCGCGACAACGCCAACGACGATCACCAGTCGCTCGAAGACTTCTACAGCGAGGATGATGTAGTTGACGCCGAACATGAGTATTTCGGCGACGATCACGAGGCTTCCGGCGACTCCAAACAGCAAAACTACGTCGTATTGAGTGAAGCCGATATCCGTCAACGCCAAGAAGACGCTATCACCGCCGTATCCTCCGTTCTTTCTCTATCAAGGGCTGAATCTACAACTCTCCTCTCTCATTACAAGTGGAGCGTGAGCAAAGTGAACGAGGAATGGTTCGCCGATGAAGAGACGGTTCGGAAGGCCGTTGGTCTGTTAAAAAACCCTAAACCCTTGGTCGGAGAAGGAGAATTACTGACATGTGGCATCTGCTTCGACAACTTCAAGCAAGGTGAGATCTTTGACGCGGATTGCGGACATCCGTTCTGCGGAGTGTGCTGGGGAGGCTATATCAGCTCTTCGATCAACGATGGGCCTGGATGTCTAACGCTGCGGTGCCCTGATCCGTCTTGCAATGCTGCTGTGGGTCGAAATATGATCGATGCCTTGGCTGTTTCCGAGGATGATCGGAAGAAATATGATCGGTATTTAGTAAGATCCTATGTCGAAGATAGTAGGAAGACGAAATGGTGTCCCGCACCAGGATGCGATTATACAGTGGATTTCAGTGTTGGTAGTGACGGAAATTTTGATGTTATATGTGGCTGCTCATATGGCTTTTGCTGGAACTGTGTCGAGGAAGCTCACCGACCCGTTGACTGTGGAACGGTGAAGGAGTGGATTTCAAAGAATAGCTCAGAATCCGAAAACACGAATTGGATACTGGCTAATTCGAAGCCGTGCCCCAAGTGCAAGCGTCCAATTGAGAAGAACCAAGGGTGTATGATCATGACTTGTAGACCACCATGTAGTTTTCAATTTTGCTGGCTTTGCTTACTTCCGGTGTTTAACCATATACATTTTAGATGTAATGGATATAAAAAAGCCAGAGAGCAGGATGAGGCCGAGAAACGAAGAGAAATGGCCAAGAACTCCCTGGAGAGATACACGCATTATTACGAAAGATGGGCTGCTAATGACAGGTCTAGGAAGAAAGCAGTAGCGGACCTTGAGCAGATGCGAAGTGTCCACTTGGAGAAGCTAAGTGAGACGAAAGACAAATCGGAGGTACAACTCAAGTTTCTGATAGATGCGTGGTCGCAGATTGTGGAATGCAGACGAGTCTTGAAGTGGACGTATGCTTATGGTTACTATTTACCAGAAAACGAATCTGCAAAGAGGCAGCTGTTTGAGTGCTTGCAGGGTGAAGCTGAGCTCGGTTTGGAGCGACTTCACCACTGTGCAGAGAAGGAGTTCCAAGATCACCTGACTGCTCAACAAGGCCCATCAGATGACGATCATTTCGTTAGATTCCGTACAAAGCTGGTGGGTCTTACGAGTGTGACCCAAACTTACTTTGATAACCTGGTGAAAGCTCTTGAGAATGGCCTATTGGAAGCTGTACAGAAGCAGAAGAAGAGGAAGGGTCCCGACATCATCGCATCAACTTCTAGTGGACCGAGCTGGGCTCCCGCAGATGATCCCTTTATTATCGACGGTGACCATGATCTCAACTACTGGCCTTGCGATCGATGCACCTATCTGAACGCCAATTCCGCAATAGCTTGCCAGATGTGTAATGAACAAGGTTAAAAGGTGCATTGGATTGATCTTGTGTTATTTCCTGATCGCCCAGCGACTCGTTCATTTGATGCTTCATCAAATATTAGCCTCTATCAATCCGTCTTACCAGCGACTCGTTCATTTGATGCTTCAGCAAATATTAGCCTCTATCAATCCGTCTTAGTCAGTAATAGATTAGGGGTGATAATATTTACACCCATAAATTTTACTATATGCACCACACCTACGCCTCTTAAATCACACCCCTGTTCCTCTTGAGGCACACACCTGCCCCTCAAGAGGTGCAAGGTATTTTAATGTAAAATACTCTGCGCCTCTTGAGGAGCAGGTGTGTGACTCAAGAGGAGCAGTGTGTATTTTAAAAAAAATATAAAAAGTGAGATATGTGGTGTAAATAGTAAATTTTGTGGTGTAAATAACCTTGGCTTAGATTAGATGTTCCCATGAATACATGAATTTGATCCATCTGCTTTTCAGCCTTTAATTTAATTATTTTGTTTACTTACGAATGCCCTTTGATTAAAATCTTGCAGTGTTGTGCATTTCAATTCCTAGTGCACGCATATATATTTTCTAAATTATTAAACTATGTTTGTTAGATGAAGATTTGAAAAACTTGATGGTTTGCGTGGTTATAATTAATTAGTATGTTATTCTGTAATGTTCTCCGTATGATGTTTGTATCAGTTTCGAATTTCAGAGAGCTCTATATATCCCTTGAATGCTTCACATCACCCATTTGTACTCACACTTTTGTTTGCGCTTGTCCGGTTGTATTGTTTTTGCTGATAGAAAAGCCGTTATATATATATATATATATATATATATATATATATATATATATATATATATATATATATATATATATATATATATATATATTGATGTGGGACCATACAAGACACCATCCAAGACACCTTCGTACACATCTATACTTGGGGATGGACCTATGATTCGAGCTCGTGAGAATGATGTCATCCTCAAGAGGAAGAAGAAGGCTCCACCATGGGAGAAGGTCCAAAGGTGCAAGTTTGATGGGTCGTTCGTTTTTAGATGCGTTCAGCAGTTTGACAACTTTTCGAAGTCTCAGTAAAATGGGTCGTTCGGAGTCCGTATTTATCGGATTGGGTCGTGCCATACCTTGTCGGAACGAGGACGAAGAGATCTACAACTTTGTTGTTGAAAGTTTTTCCAGATTCAACCTAGAGCTTGGCCGAAAATCACCATCTTTGCAAGCTGTCACTGTTTAGACGGGAATAAACTAAGTGTTGGAACTTTCTTTTGTTACTATTTTTAGAGACCTTCTTTTCTTAAGTTATTTTAGGTAATTTAGGGTTTTATTTTAATTTCTCTTTTAATTATTATTTTCATTAAAATCAGCCTTTAGGGTTATAAGAAGCGCCTGATCTCCTTTGTTGAGAACACACGTTCAATTTTTATGAAAATTTCATCCTTTGTGTGAAACACAAGTGTGAGGAAGTCAATCGATTCGAAGCGTTGCTCATCGATTGCAAATTGGTTATAGATCTTGCTTGGTTTGCTTTGAGTTCGTCAACCTCGCGAGAGCTTGGTGATCTAGGTAATCACAAGTCCCCTCCTTGTGCCTCCGAGTTGTCCGCTTGGTTGTGTAAGGTTGTAGAGGCGGGCTTTGTAGTCGTTGATATTTGGTTCCTACCCTCTTAGGAGGCCTGAGGTCTTTATCTCGTTCTACCTTAGTTCGAATCAACCCTTCTATCGGTCTTTATTTCATTGTTTTGTTGAGTCTAGAGTCGCTGAATTTTCGAGTCTTTGTTCTTGTTCTTGAGTCTTTGCTTCCATTCTTGTCTTTGAGTCTTGATTGTCGAAGATCGGGCCATCCTACGGCTAATCCCGTATCAAATTGGCATCAGAGCTTTGGTTTCCGACATCAATTGTGTCTTTTATTATTCATAAACACAAAACCCTACAAAAAAAATAGAGTCTTTCTTGTTCTTGGTATTTACTTCTTGAAATTTTGAAATTGATTGCTACTAATCCTTGTTTGTGATAGTTGTGGTTGCTAGCCTTAAACACTAAGCCAGCCGAGACCCTCAAAAGTGTAGCCGACATTACCTTGGGTAGTCGACATTGATTTCATCAAGGACCCAACTCGGCTGCACCTTGTTCTCTCACAAACCCTAATCGGCAACCCTAACCCTAGTTTGCTTCCTATCTTTGGCTATCTTGTTACATCTTTGTTTATCTATTTTATTGCCTTATTAAAAGTTGATTTTTGATAGATTAAATCACTTTCATCTATCATAGATTATAAAAAAGCCTTAGAAAGATATACTTACCATATTAGCCAAGCCATCACCTATATATATTTCATTAGGGCTACATAAATTTTATTTTTCTTTCACCATAGTTTAAAATTTCAAGAGTCCTTTTATTTCATAGATAGTTTCTTGCATTAGTAAAAAAAAAAGAGTCCAAAAAATTCAAAAAAAAAAAGAATACATTCAAAGCTTTGACCTAGGAGGATAAAATTCACTAGGGGCAAAAAGTAAGCTTCAAAAAAAAAAGAGGATTGTTGAGGTCTAGTGCAAGAACTTTCAAGGACCAATTTTGGTGAAATTTCATAGCCCTAGTTGAAAATCTCAAACACATACCTCCCAAAACACAAATTTTTTTTTTAAGCCCTACCTTGCAACTACAACGTCCTTGCTAAGGGTTTGAATCAAAAAGAGGTAAAAATCCAAGTTTTTCTTTCTTTTCCTTCATTTTCTTTTCCTATTTTGGTGTGTCGAGTACTGCAGTGTCCATACCGACCCCCAGCCTCGGTACAGATTTTGTCGAGTGTGTCGAGTTCTGCAGTGCCCATACCGACCCCATACCGACCCCCCCCAGCCTCGGTACAAGTTCTGTCAAGTGTGTCGAGTCCTGCAGTGCCCATACCGACCCCATACCGACCCCCTCCAGCCTCGGTACAGGTTCTGTCGAGTCTGTTTGGTCGATACACCCCAGTACCGAGTTGATACCACCCAGTACCAAGTCGGTACCACCCCCTACCGAGTCGATACCACCCCCCTACCGAGTCGATACCTCTTGTTTCGACTCGATACTTCTCTTCTGTTGCGATTATTCGGTTGTTTGTTTTTTGCCCATTCTCTTGATTACTCTCTTTTGATTGTTAAGTCCTTGCTTGAGTGTTGATTTGCCCAAAGCGGATTGCCCCAACAAGCTTGTCATAACCAATTAGAGAGAAGTGTGTGAGAGAAACACATTGTGAGTTTGTTTATCTTTTGCTAATCTTGACATCGTTCCGTGTTTGTCTTTATTTGCAATGTCTAACATTCAGGATAACAACGGGAACAATGCCAACAATGGCAACGATGACAACAATTCCGAAGCAACTGTATCCGCCGCGGTGTTCAACAACACAATGAACACTCTCAACACCACCTTGGCGGCAATGATGGATAGGTTGACAGCCTTGGAGGCTAGACCATCGGGTTCTAATAACCTTGGTGGTCAAGGTAATCACGGGCGTGACGATACGCCTAATGCGGAAAGGGAAGTCCAAAATCCTAACCCTCCTCCTAACCTTAATTTGCATAATCCTATTTTTGAAGAGAACAACTCTCCACGAGGGGAGAGATATGGTGGAAATAACGGATTTGCTCATGCGCAGGGGCAAGGACGGGGAAGAGGAAGAGGTCGTGGCTTCCAGGAAGAGTTCTACTATTCGGAGCGTGATGATGACTTCCAAGGTGAGGACTATATATTGGGAGCAACGCCCGAGGCGGAACGACAGAGGAGGACGTTACCAATACCGTGAGCCTAGAGATCATGATCAGGACGGCATAGGTAAGGTCAAGGTAACAATTCCTTCTTTTGATGGTAAGACAGATCCAGATGCATATATAGACTGGGAAACTAAAATGGAACAAATTTGGAACTGTCACAATTTTTCTGAACCTAAGAAAGTACAATTGGCTTCTTTAGAATTTCAAGGGTTTGCTCTTATTTGGTGGGATAATTTGATTAAGGAAAGAAGAAGAGCCCTTGATGCGCCTATCGCGTCTTGGAACCAATTGAAAGCTTTAATGAGAAATAGGTTTGTCCCTCAACATTATGCTAGAGAGCTTAGGCAACGCCTAGAAAACCTTAAACAAGGTAACGAATCTGTTGAGGAAACCTTTAATCTTATGCAAGAAACCATGGCTAGAGCCAATATAGTGGAACACTATGAGGATACAAATGCTAGGTTTCTTCGTATTTTGCATCCCGCCTTAGCTCATGAGATCGATTATTTTCCTTACTCTACTCCTACTGAATTATTACATTTGGCTATTAAAGTTGAACGTGGAGCTAGATACAGGAACCAAGGTGGAAGGATGACGAGTGGGCAGCCCCAACCATGGCGCCAAAGTCGGCCACAGCAGCCCCAAGGGCGACCTGAAGGAGGCTACAGCTCTCGGCCAAACCAAGACCAAGGGAAAGGGGAAGGTCGAACAGCCCGGCAGCCCTCCGACAAGGGCAAGGCGCCTTGGACTGGACGGAATTCGTCTGGGGTATCTACTGGCCCCAAAGGGAGTAATCCTAACCCCTCTACTACTAGATCTAGGGATATTGTGTGCTTCAAATGTCAGGGTAGACGTCATAATATGAAGGATTGTCCCAATAAGAATACTCTCATGATTAATCACTTGGGTGAATATGTGTCTAACAATTCTTGTGATGAAAATGAAGAGCATGCTAATGATAATGATCAAAACCTTAACCTGCTTACTTATGATGAGGATGATGATGGCATTGATTATGAACATGGAGAATCCTTGATTGTTAGGAGAGTCCTAAGTGTTGTTCCTGCACCATGTGATGACAATCAACGTGAGAATCTGTTTCATACTAGATGCTTAGTTAAGGGTAAAGTGGTTAATGTGATCATTGATATGAGATTAGCCGTAGGATGGCCCGATCTTCGACAATCAAGACTCAAAGACAAGAACGGAAGCAAAGACTCAAGAACAAGAACAAAGACTCGAAATTTCAGCAACTTTAGACTCAACAAAACAATGAAAGAAAGACCGATAGAAGGGTGATTCGAACTAAGGTAGAACGAGATAAAGACTCCAGGCCTCCTAAGAGGGTAGGAACCAAGTATCAACGACTACAAAGCCCGCCTCTACAACCTTACACAACTAAGCGGACAACTTGGAGGCACAAGGAGGGGACTTGTGATTACTTGGATCACCGAGCTGTCGCGAGGTTGACGAACTCAAAGCAAACCAAGCAAGATCTATAACCAATTTGCAATCGATGAGCAACGCTTCAAATCGATTGACTTGCACTATTGTGTTTCACACCAAAAGAGAGGAATTCCAATAAAATTGTACGTGTGTTCTCAACAAAGGAGATCAGCCACTTCTTATAACCCTAAAGGCTGATTTTAATGAAAATAATAATTAAAAGAGAAATTAAAATAAAACCCTAAATTACCTAAAATAACTTAAGTAAAGAAGGTCTCTAAAAATAGTAACAAAAGAAAGTTCCAACACTTAGTTTATTCCCGTCTAAACAGTGACATCTTACAAAGATGGTGATTTTCGGCCAAGCTCTAAGTCGAATCTGGAAAAACCTTCAACAGCAAAGTTGTAGATCTCTTCATCCTCGTTCCGACAAGGTATGGCACGACCCAATCCGATAAATACGGACTCCGAACGACCCATTTTACTGAGACTTTAAAAAGCTGTCAAACTGCTGAACGCATCTAAAAACGAACGACCCATCAAGCTTGCACCTTTGGACCTTCTCTCATGGTGGAGCCTTCTTCTTCCTCTTGAAGATGACATCATTCTCACGAGCTCGAATCATAGGTCCATCCCCAAGTATAGATGTATCCGAAGGTGTCTTGGATGGTGTCTTGGATGGTCCCGCATCATATCTAGACCTGTCAAACGGGTCATTCGGATCGGGTTTGGGTCGGGTCCCGGGTAATACGGGTTTCGGGTATTTCCGGGTTGAATTGAATCCGGGTTTGACCGGGTTTCAGGTTGGTCAATTTTTTGTTTTTTAAATTAAAAAAATCATAATTTGATAATTTTGCGATAAATTTAAAAATCTAAAATCAAAGACATTGTTCATAAGTTCTAGTTCTTTTAATTATATACTATATCTGATCTAAAATATTTTATTTTTATTATTTCTCATAATTTTTAATAAAATGTAATAATATATAAATATCAAAATTTTAAATAATTTTTTAAAAATAATTTTATTAAAAATTTGATATTCTATATATTATTATATTTTATTAAAAAACATTTGATTTTTTATTATTTCTCATAATTTTTAATAAAATGTAATAATATATAAAATATCAAATTTTCAAATAATTTTTTTAAAATAATTTCATGCAATTAGTAATAAGCATAGAATTTTTTAATATTTTAAGAATTTTTATCTTCTTAAAAAAGTCTGTTGAAAAACAAAAAATCAAATACTATCGATCGGATGGAGTATTACAAAATACAAATAAATATAAAAGTTGATTTGAAAATGAAAGATCAATTGATTGTAATTATAAAATGTAATAAATTGGAATCTCCATAAAAAAATTTAATCATATATAATTATAAATCAACCGGGTCAATCGGATCACCGGGTCAATTGGGTAAATCGGGTCAAAATTACCGAGTCAATCGGTTCACCGGGTCGAAACCCAGATTACCCAGAAAATTTCCAGGTTTTCGGGTTCGGGTCAGAAAAAATTTCCGGGTCAAAATTTCCGGGTTCGGGTCGGAAATTTTCGGGGTGTTCGGGTCGAGTCAACCGGGTCGGGTTGTTTTTTGACAGGTCTATATGTATCCTTTATCATTGTTCCTCTTGTTTTTGTTCCTCCTTGCGCTCCATTTGTCATCCTTGGGTCGGCTTGTCTCTCGGGCAGACTAAATTTTTCTCATACACGCATAATTTTTGTTTTTTTATTAATAAAAAATTTGAGATAAGACAAGGCTGATTCTCGAGAGGTCGACGGATCGGTAGGCGGAAACTGCTTAAACATATACAATCACTACAAGAAAAGGGGTTATTTTGCGACGATAAAATCTGCCATTTTCGACACCATAAAACGTCGAAAATTTTACTTTCGACTCTTTAAGAAAGCGTCAGCAATTTCAACGTCACGAATGGCAGGTGGTTATTCCCGACGCTTTTTACCGTCGCTAACCAATCTCGACGCCCTAGGATGTCGAGATTGGCATTTTAAATTGAAATATTGTAGAGCGTCTAAAGTGGTATGCCAATTTCGACACCACGGGGTGTCAGTTTTTCCAATTCTTTTTACCAAAAAAAAAAAGAAATGTTAATTCTCTCACATGAAGACAAGATATGTTTACATATCTCTTTTCATAAAAAATTATAACATTTCTTAACTTTCACAAATATATTTTTATATTATACACCTTATTTAATCATACAAATGCTTATATAATCATTACAAATGCTTATAACAAGATACAAGTAGGCAATTAGCCAATATGTAGAACCCGAACCCCCCGAGTACATACAACAAAACCAAAAATAAGGTATATAAAAATAGAAAGAAATAATCTTCTGTAGGGATCTCCATTGTTTACTCCTTCCCGAACCGCATCACATGCTTCAAAATATATAATTTTCTCTCTTTTTCTGTTAAGCCCTGAAGTACGAAATATATGGAGTAATACATATAACCCTGCAAAACATCCAAAGTCCGTTGAGTGCAAGAAATAATGAAATAAAGAAAAAAGACTTGAAAGGTTGGTGTTAATTTCTTCTCAGAAAGGGAAAAATCTGAAACTAATAAGCTCCAATGATCTGAAATAACACTTATAAGCACGAAACCAAAACATGCAAGTATGTATCTGTTAGTTATATATATGGTTTACCTTTACTGCTTTAGTTTCTGAAATAACACTTATATGGTTCCACCTATGCCCAAAACAGTAACTACAAGAGACTGGAAACCAAATATTGCTCCTGTAAGCTTGCGATCATATTGCATCCATGACAATTAACTTTGGTTGGGTACACCACTGCTCATGCCCAGCTTCGTTTCATTGCCTAGGAACGAGAAGTAAAATAGATTGAACATGATTAGATATCAAAGTTCAGCTTATAAGTCATCCAGATTTGCAGAAAAAATTATAAGTCATCCAGATGTGGCACACGTCGTCTCCTTGGTGGTGGACCCAAGAGAGTACCAGCTGTGTCGGCGTGCATCCCTTGCTTGCTGCTATTTCCGAATCAGCCCACACTTGCAATATATATATAAGAGTACGTACGTATACGGCACAACCATTACCTACAAGTCGGGACTATGTCTTCCTCGACATCTCTCGTTCTTCATTTGCCTGTTACCATCACTCTCTGTGTGTTTTACTCCCACTGTTAGGCCAAAGTGATCAACAACCATGCATTGTGCAAATTCATTTCAAATAGACTAAGACTTAAGTAATCAACCATTTCAAATAGACTAAGACTTAATTTGTGCTCAAAATTATTCTAGAAGCACAAATTATTATCATTGAGAAACACAAGCAAGTTAGAATGATTTCCCAAATAGTATTTTCAGAGTGACACAAAAAAGTTCTCTTTTCATCTAGGCAAAGGCATTCTTGAAACCATATGGACATATAGTCTTATTTGTGCTTTTTAGTCCCTAATCTCTAAAACATAGGACTACCTTGAGAAGTTAAAAATTGAGAATATGAGCTTGCAATTTCACAAAGGAGCTTATATAAAAGTTCAAACTGAACAAACAAGCTATTCTACAATCTAAATTAAGCCAACTGAAAAAGAATTTAAATTTTAGTCCAATTGCCAAAAATATGAGATTAGATTAAGGATTTGGAAAACCAAAGGACCAGACTCCTTTTAGATCTGAAAAATCGGCGAAGAGAGAGGGTGAGAGATGGAGGTCTACACTTGACAAAGCTAAGATCTACACTCGAAGCTGAAGAACGACGATTCAAAGCTACTTCAATAATTCAACAAATCAAAACCCTAATTCATCAAAATCAACAAATCAAAACCCTAAGGGCCCGTTTGGAAAGGGTATATAGATATAAGATATAGGCTATGGGTATGAGATATAGATATCAAGCTATGGGTATTGGGTATGGGTATAGGATTGATATCTATATCTTATATTTGCTGTTTGGGAAGGGTATATAGATATCAGAGTTAAAAAAGCCTGAACCAGAAGAATGTTAGGAAGGAAGAAGAAGAGCCATGGTGCAGACACAACAGTACGGGATAATCCCAAAAGCCCTCAAGAAAAAAACAAATATGAAGGCCGAACCAGAAGAGTGCCAGGAAGGAAGAAGAAGAGCCGAGCAAAGCAAAGAGAACAAAAAAATAGAGAAGAAGGAGGGGAAGAAGATGAAGTGCAGTCGCTCGTTGCAGCCCCAATTTTCTTTTCCTATAGCCCCCAAATTGTTCAGATATCCAAAAGGGAGAAATACCCTAGAATAAGTAGATAGGAGATATATGATCCATATCTATATACTTATTTGGATAATTATACCAAACGGGGTATATAGATATTGGGCTTTCTATACCCATAGCCTATATCTATATACCCATTCCAAACAAGCCCTAATTCATCAAAATCAAGCCAAATAAAGACATAGCTCTAAGGATATACCTAATCTCGACTGGATCAACATGAAGTAGGCTTCGAGGCGGCTCCTGGTACAGGCTTAAGGCGCTCAATGACACTGGTGTCTGCAGATCTGATCAATCAACGACACCGGTTGCTATCATCGAGGCTGGCTACAAGCGGACTGCGTGGCTCACATCTGGAAAGGGTCGTGCTGATTCTGAGGGCTTCGGTTTGTCTCGGTGTGTGAGCGACGGCGTCGGCGACAAGGAGGCGAGAATTGTCCGCCATGGAATTTACCCGTTGGCAGTCGCTATGGCGACTTTGGTTCATCCATGGAAAGGGCGAGCGATTTGGGAAAGCAAGGACGGGATCCGAGTTGAGATTGGGAGAGAATGAGAGGAGAGAGATCTAGAAGCCATGGGCGGAGAAAGGAGTGGGTTGGAAGGTTTGCTAGAGTGGGTTGGGTTCCAGGTATATATGTTTTTATTAAAATATGGAGTTAACCATTTTCGACGCCCGCAACTGTCGAAAAAGAGGTTTAACACGACGATTTTGTGTGTCGGTAATTTTCGACGTCTAAAAATGTCGAAAATTATAGACGCACAGATAAAACGTCGAATTAAAAGCGTCGAAAATTATACAAGTTTGTAGTAGTGAATTGTGAATGTAACGAAGCAAATAGAAATAAAACCCTACAACAAGACGAACTAAGAAGAGCCACTCCTAGAAAGTTCAGGACGCCGACGAAGAAACGAATTAGCCAAGCACCACCAAACAGTAGCATCGCGAGCTAGCGGTACTGCAAGAATCTATCTCATGTGGGTAGTGCACACGAAACTCCAGGAAAGCTCATTCTCGAATACGGAGACGCTCTAAACGCACTACCACGACCCCAACCAGTCCCAACTCCGAGCTTCACGACCTCAACAAAGCAGAGGAACTTCGAGAGACGGCGGATGCAGAGTCGCACACTGCTCGTTCAAAAACGCTAATAAAAATGTTTTCCAGACCCATACGAGATTTGGCCGACCCTTTCGGAAATTGAAATCAAACCCTTTTGGTATTTTGTTCAAACCCTAATGGGATGTGGTTTACAGGCCCTCTCTCTCTCTCTCTCTCTCTCTCTCTATATATATATATATATATATATATATATATATATATATATATATATATATATATGGGGTGGTTCAAGTGGAAACAAGGCTTACCACTGAAACTACCTTATGGTGGAAACTTCTAATCCTGACCGTCCAATTTCAATCAATGACTCTTAATATTTTACTCATTTAATGAAAAAAATAAAAGGAAAATAAATTTTAAAAAAAAATCCAAAACAGCTCTTTCAGTCTACGTGCCTCCTTCCTCCCTCTTCTCTGCTCATCTCTTTCTGCCCATCTCTTTCCACCCACCTGGTCATCTCTTTCCGCCCACCTTCTCCAGTTGCCTCTTCCCTTTGCCCTAATCTTCAATGTCGGAGAGCGATTTAGATATGTCGGGAAACAATTTGGGTGACTGTGTTGCGTTTCATTCAGGTAAGATTTCCAAAATTTTCATTTACTAGTGTTTGTTGAGGGTTTAATAGGTTTAGATGTATTCTAGAAGCACAAATTATTATCATTTCAGTTTAGGGTTTAATAGCTTAGGAAAGAATTTTCAGAAACACAAGCTTCTCAAAATTTGTGATTGAGAAAGATATTCATAAACTAACAAGGTTTTTTAATTTGATATATTATAATGCTAATGTCGATCTTGAAGGAGTGAGTGATCAAACACCAACAAAAATCGACAAAGGGGCGATAATTGTCATGAAAGAATGGATTCCGGAATGCTCATCATGTTTGTTTTAGCATGAGGAAATCCATTGCTAGAACAGATAAACTTGGTGATGTTAGGTATAGATACTTGCGTTGTTCAAAGGAAGGCTTTAAGGAAGACACTAATAAGGGGAAAGAAAAACAACAGAATGGAAAGCAATGAAATCGAAAATTGACAAGGAAAGGATGTAATGCTTTAGTCGGATTTAGTAGAATCGATGATGGTAAATAGGTTGTGTACAAATTTCATGAAGCTCATACACACTTGCTTGCAACTCCTTCCAAAAAGCATATGTTAAGATCAGACAAGGGTATAACTAGTGTCCATCGTACATTGTTTTAGTCATTGAGTGTGACGAAACCCGTTTTTCGGAATCCCGTGTCGGTGGGTTCCGGGATCAAGTTGGACGCGGGCGAGCTCAGACGATTGGACTTACCTGAGACGCACGACGAGATTACCATCAGCGTATCGAAACCTGTGCCGATCCGAGCTTAAGCCATCTGCGGACCACCGTCTTCCTAGGGCTCCATCAATGTCGGTTTTTTACCAGCCGAGACTAAACCCGCTTGAAAGGGAGGCTCAAGACTAGGGAATCCGGCCTAAGCCGTTGGAGATCCCAATTTCCGACCCCAGATAATGAGGCTTCGACCTCTATTTATAGTGCAAGTACCCTTACATGAAAGCCACTCATCGCCACATGTCGTATGCTCCATGACATGTGTGATGGAGGCATGAGTGCCACGTGTCCCGGTTTGTGTGTGGGAGCCGCGGGCGGATTATCGTCCGCAGACGTCTTGAGTCTCTATCCTGACTCGCATTCGCCCATTTTTCATGTTTATAAGGTTCTATTTGTATAGCGGGGAACCTTGTTTACGATCTCGTACTCTTATTTACATATAACTTTGTAAATATTATTATTTTATTTGGTGCATCATCAGAGTGTTTCAAATGTTGGTGCTAGTAAATCTCATCGCATTATAAAGGAACAAGTTGGTGGTTTTTAAAATGTTTGATGTAGCCAACAAGATTTGAAGAATTTTCAAAGGGATTTGAAAACCTTCATCAAGGATTCTGATGCTCAAATGTTTATTGATAATTTGAGAAGGGAGAAAGAAGTGAATAGTTCCTTTTATTTTGCATATGAAGTCGATGACGATGGTAGATTGGAAAATGTGTTTTTGAGTGACGGTGTGTCGAGTAAAAATTATGCACTATATGGTGATGCATTGTCATTTGATACAACATATGATACCAATAGGTACAAGATGATTTTTGCACCTTTGACCAGAATTGATATAGGGGGTGCATCACATTTGGAAATACGCTGCTTGTGTCAGAAAAAATTGAGAGCTTTGTTTGGTTGTTTGAGAAGTTTTTGGAAGCAATGAGAGGCCAAAAACCTATGTGCTTAATCACAAATCAGGATCCTGCTATGAAGGTTGTGATTCCACTTGATTTTGACACTACCTCTCATAGATTTTGCCTTTGGCATATAATGAGAAAGCTTTCAGAAAAGGTAGAAGTTTCCTTTTGGAGTGATGTTGGTTTTAATTCCAAATTTAAGGCATGTGTATACAATTCAGAAACGACAGAAGATTATGAGTCGAGATGGAATTCTATCATTGCTGAGTACCACATGTAAAAGAATGATTGGTTGGGAAGCCTATACAAAATTAGGAGCATGTGGATACCAGTGTTTTTGAAGGATTTGTGTCGAGGGAGAGTGATGAGAACAACTCCGAGATCTGAAAGTGAGAACAACTTCTTTTGCAACTTCACGAATCCCCATCTCAGTTTAGTGGAGTTTTGGATGCGATATGAAGGTGCAGTTGAGATACAGAGGCATTGGCAATCCTTATCAAACCATAAACCCCTCTCTTCAGTGCCTTAGTTAAAGACAAACAGAGGTTTAGAGAGACATACAGATACACACTTTTCATATAGTTTACTTATTATTTTTCACATAGTTTACTTATTATTTTTGTGACCATTTATGCGTAGAAATCTAATCACAAGCCCTTCATCTAGATACAATTGATACTTGTTTCAACTTTGACATATTTAAAAAACAATTATGGTGTGCTTGCATGGATTACGAAGTTTATGACAGAAAAGAGCTGGAGGAAGGGGGATTAGTGATCACCGTCACAAATTCTAGTCATAAGGATACTAAGCGAAGGACAATTCAGTACAATCCTTTAACCCATGTAGCTCAATGTTCATGTAAAATGTTTGAAGGTGAAGGAATTCCTTGTCGTTATATCATCATATATTGTGTCTTTTAAAAGGATTAGATGAGCTTCCAACGTTTTATGTTGTCAATAGATGGACAAAATTGGCATCAAGCGAGCCAATATATGATCTAGAGGGAAATGTGCTAGAAGGATGTTCCCAAATGGGGATTGAAGAGCTACAAATTCATAAGAATTGGATGAGTTTTTTTAGTTGTATGCAACTTGCAGGAAGGGATATAGCAAGACAATCAATTGTGTCGAAGGCGATAAAAGATGCTATGAAGGAATTGGGAGACCCAGATGAGCATCATGGCAATATAAGTGGAAGCAAAATACGCGAGCTAGAGTCATTCATCGGATCGAGTGCTCCAAGTGTAGTTGATATTTTTCCACCTAATGAAGTACATATGAAGGGAAGTGGTAAATGAATCAAAGGAGGAATGGAGTTGGCAATGGAGCTGTAACAAAAGCACAAAAGACTTTGTAGAACATGTGGAGAAAGAAACCATAATAGTCGCACTTGTTCCAAGAAGTGATAAAAACGAATCTTTTTTTGTGTTGTTTTTTTTGAACTGTCATTTTAGTTTCATTTTAGTTTGAAGACCTTGTGGAGTCTGTTTGTTTCATATTATTGTTGTCCATTTCATATTATCTCCGATTCAGATTATTGCTTTTGCTTTTTTTATTATTGTTGTCTGTTTTTTTTTCTAATTATTACAGGAGTAATTTTTAGATTATTGATTTTTTCAGATTATTGTTGTAGATCTATTGTGTAGAGAAAGTCTACATGAGATTCGAACTCGTATCATGTGTATAATAATATATTGCTCTTTCATTGAGCTAATAAACTTAAAAAGATATTTATAAACCCATAACTCAGCTTGCACTTCTCACATTTCAATTCACAATCTTCTTAATAGCAACAATATCAACTTCAAAAATCAAAACTATTCTTTATGTACAACATGAGAATTTAGACAACCATACCAGGTGACAATATGACAATCTTCTCACATAGGCAGATAATATGTTAGGACCCTGTATCCCATCAAGACAGTCAAGCACACCCAAATCACAGTGGACGAAAATTATAAAGTCATTTTAGGTCAACAGGGTGAATGTTACTTAAGAGAAGCATCCGCGTCAGCAGGATTTCTAAGGAAAGCAACAATAGTAGGATTGCCATAATCTATTTGAATTATTGAGCAAATCATAGAGGAAATTGAGCAGATCAGATCATCTTCAAACCCCAATTAATGCATAATCCCTAAAAATGGACATACCAACCTTGCTGGACAGATCAACTTCAACCCCCAAAATTATGCCTAATTGGTTGCAATGTAATCAAATTCAGAGGCTATTAGACACTTAATAGTGCATAAAATACCCTGCAACCCATCAAATTAATCATAGAGAAACCCAAACCCTAGAAATTGAGGGTAAAACCAAATTTCATGTAAAAGGTTAAGGAATCAAATTCAAAAATTTAAGGATAAGAATTAATTATTATTGGATAGATTTGCTTTATTGTGTGACAAAAGCTTCATGTCTGTCCTCCCCCATGACCTTACTGGGGGAGTATTAGGATAAGAATTAGTTATTATTGGATAGATTTTGTATTGTGTAATCCTTATATTTGGAAAATTCTTATCCTCTAAGTTTTGTAATTGTATATATGATCCCAATCAATGAAACTCAAGCTTTCACATATCCTTACAGTATAGATATACGAAGATCCCTCATTTAGGTGGGAAACATCGCTGGTCCACACTTCCCCATAAGATGTCACTTTTCCGTTGGTGGATTTCTGATCCTATCTCTACAGCGGTGAGACGTCGTGGTGGCTTGTTGTCACCCCATGTTCTCTCTATTCACAACATCATCACAGGGTCCTCATCTTCTTATTAGGCCGGTTTGATTGTGGTTATGCTCGTATGTGTTCAGATCTCTTTCCTTTTCGTTTCTGTTATTTTGCGTGATTGTTTCATGATGTTTAGTCCAATTGTCGTTCCTTTCGGCCTCTCGATTTATCAAACACCGGTGATGTTTGATATTTCGAATTTGAATTTTTACCTGTATAAAAAAACTTCTAAGATATTTCCATGGCAAAGATTTTTATGATTTGGTACTTACTTTATTAACTCTACATTTTTTTTTACTTTTTTTTCTATATTTTTTAAAATTTTATTTATAATATTGGTATGTTAATTATTAAAATGACAATGATATTTTTATTTTTTTAAACAAATTTACAATGATTTTATTATTTTTTTGCTAACCAATAAGAGTGATTTAAAATATCTATATCTATATATGCTAATTTAATTGAGATTTAATAACTATTTATGAAATTATTTCTAAGATACTTTTTTGGTACTGATTTTTATCATAACTTTTATTAATATTTTATAATATTAACTTTTTATAATATTAAGATTTGATTTTAAAAAAATCGCGTCATGGCGCGGGAACTTTACTAGTTTATATGGTTGTAATTAGAATATTAGAATTGTAGATAATGCAGTAATTATAGATTTATTGAAGGGAATATCATACCATATTTAAATAAATGTCGTAATGTTATTTTTTTTTTCAATTTATTTTAATATAAATAAATGTTTCAATGTTATTTTTTCAATTTATTTGAATTAACTTCATTTACTTAGGTGAATTATATTCAAAATAATTTAAGTGTATATTTTTAAAGAGTGATTTTAATAAATTAAAAAATATAAACACTAAATTATTTTAAATTATTTAGTATTTTCTTAAGTTTTGAATAAAGGTAAATTATATTTTAATCTATACATTTGTTCTCAGGTTAAAATTATCGGGTTTTTTAACATATCCTTTAAGGGCATAACTAAGAAACCATATTGGAAACAATTCCACTCTTTCGTCTAAGGATGCCTAACCGCCGCCCGTATGAAATCTATTTAAAAATTGTTTAAAATATTTAGTATTTAAAAAATATTTTCTCAGTATGGATGTTATGCGCCAAAGGTCTAGGTTAGAAAAAACTATAAAACTAGAATAATGATTGATATTGATGTGTTTTTATTATTGTATTAGTAGCAAAACACTCATTCTTCTAGATATATTTAATGTCTAAAAAATCTACATCTACATAATACTTTAAATGAGAACCAGTTTTTAGGATGTGTTATCACCATATTAATTGTAGGGTTCAACCAATCAAAATATAGTAGGAATTTTTTCCCTTAATTTTTTTTCTTTTTGTAATCATTGAGTTTAATTTAAAACATTAAATCTACATGGATCTTATCTACAATAATTCTAAATCAGCTGCGAAAAATGCCACATGCCAACCTCTCTTTAAGCCAAGGATTTTGTGGCAATTTTTCCTTTAAGTATGACCCTACCTAAATAAGTAATTCAATTTAATCAATTATTAATTTAAACAGATTCACATTAATTTTATTTTACTTTTTGATCATATTTATTGTTAAAAAATCATATTTTATTGAATATTTAATTTGTTTAATTTATTCATACTATTTTTTCCTTTCTTTAGTTGTTTAAGTAATTTTATTTCTTTAGTGATTTTAATATTCTTTTGAAATGAATACATACCATTCAAAAGAAATTTAAATTACGATCAATTCACCCATCCACTAACCTCTCTGGCCAAACTAAAACGCTCTATTTTTTCTTTCCCTTCATTCTCCCTCTCCTCTTCCACCTACTCCACCTACAGTTCCTCCCCCTCCAATTCTGAATCTTAACCATTACTGCCTTTCCTCTTCGGAGGAAACCAGTACTTGGTACCATAAAATTGAAGACAAAAAACGCAATCTTCACCTGTGGCCTAAAAGGCATGTTCGATGTATAACGATCAGATCAATAACAAGGCTTAACAACCACTTTTTGATTCAAATACCTTTCTTTAACTTTGCTAAAACAATGATAAATACCAAGATTCCATTTATGCAGCTAACTACATCTTTTACTCATAACAGTCCTGTAACATCACCCTCAAATACTAATTATTGTTCTTCAACAGAGCCATATAATATACCCATCAAGATGATATTCAGCAAGTTTCATAAACAAGCTAAATTAAGTAGAAATAAAGAATCCAAATCAATCCTTAATCATTTATTCCATAATCCTACTAATAGCAATACTAATACTCAAAATCATCAATCTAAACACCATCAAAATATAGCCCCAAAATTGAGCCTTTTAGACAAGCTGTACTGTCGGCTATGGAAATCAAGGTATCTGTCTACCTACAATGAGAGGTCCTTTAAACCGACCTCCAGACAAAAAATAAAAGAAATATGGAAATTCATAAATTACAATAACTATACATATATTTACAAATTTTACCCCTACATCCCCTATCAACACAAATACAGCCAAAGCTACATAGGTAAAAACAGTAAGCATTGGGCTCTTAGCACACAAGATATCAACTGTAATCATTACTTTAAGGATAATACCACTGATTATGCCAAATTTTTAACTGAGAAAATATTGCATGGTTGCCACGGCAAAGACTGCCCTCAAACTGTCATACTTAAAATAATTCAAGGTTACTTCCTAATTATTCAAAATTCCTGTAATATCTCTATCTGTGATAGAAACAACACTTCTTCAATTTACAACTCTGGCTCACAACTATGGCTTAACAGCCAAATGAAAACAAGAACATGGCCTAACAGCCAGAAAAAAGATTTAAACATCTGTTCAAAAAATAAGGCCAACAGCCAGTTCTTTACTGACAACAATCCAAGCTCAGTAGCTAGTCAAAATCACAAGAACAATGCAAATTCCCTGCTTGAAACAGAAACAGAACACACAAGAGGAATAACTTGGATTATAAAACCATCCAACGAAAATAACTTAAACGAATCTGCTACTCAAAATTCATACAGGAGAGCATCTCCTTTAACACCACACCAAAATTTATATTACCTTACCAAACAAGGAAATTTATATACCATTCTTCCTCATAACCAATCTCTCAAAAACAATTCTTACATGAGTAATTATACTAAACATGATTATAGCTACAAAACAAAGGATGCTGATAATCACTTAATCTTACCAAATCACCACTCTCCAATTAAGAAAGACAGGAAAATTTCTCCAGCTTTACTAATACACAATCATGCTCACATAAATAATTCATGTAAAGACCGAGATTTTTAAATAAATATTTTTGTAAGTATAAATTTGATTTCGATAAAAATTTATTCAATTTTTGAGATTCCAAAAAAATTTCAAAAATTTCCGTTCTCGAGCAAGCGAATTTATTTTATTCTTTCGAGATGAATTCCGGCATGAACTTGTTATTGAGTTTGAAAATAATTTATTACGCCTTATTATTCTGAGGCTTGAAAATATTTTTGGGTTTCGCTATTTATTTCGGGCTCGAATGTTTATTTTAATTTATTTTAATTGCGTCGGGTTAAGGTCAGAAAGCGGGTTTTGAGATTTATTTCCGGGTAGTAGATTTGACTTTCTCTTACACTTAATACCTTTTACATTAGCCACCCTCCGACCTAGCCCCTACAACACCCTTCCCCTATTCATAGCTGCAGCCAACCTACAACCCCTCTTACCCCCTATTCTTACTGTCAAGCCATCCCCCTCCCTCTCCTCACCTTTCATTTCACCATCACCACCATTCCCTTCACCTTCACCCTTCACCCTTCACAGTCACTTCTTCATTCCAAAAACACAACTCCTTGGCTGTCTTACCACCATACCACCACCTCCATTGTTCTTCAGTCTCCGACAAGCAACAGCCTCGACAGCACCAACACCTCACCTTCCTCCCCAGTTTCACCGAGCACCACCGGAGCTCCCATAGAAGAACCTCCATCGCTTCCTCCCTTCCTCCGAGCGACAACGGCTTCATACCCTCGTCCTCGGACGTCCACGAGAGCTCAGAGCAGCCCAGGAGATCCCCGAAGCCGGCGACACCAGCCCCGAGCACCTCACCATCCCCTGTTTTCTCCGACGACCCGAAGGCCCTCGGTGAGCGCCTAAAACTCACCTCCCTTTTCCTTAGTTTCATTCAGTTTGTTCGTTTTAGGATGGGGTGAGAGAGATAGAGGGTGAGAGTCGATTCTGGCGAGGTCGGGCAAGGGACGAGCAGAGCGCTGTGAGGGAGAGAGCCAAGCGAAGCTGCGGGAGCGGGTACAGGGGAGCTGTGAGAGCAGGAGAGGGCATGAGCGAGCTGGCCGGGTGTTATCCGAGGGAGGCGAGCTTGAGTACAGCAGGGAAGGAAGGCACAGGGAGGAGCTAAGAGCGAGAATGGAGCGGGGCAGAACAGAGCGGGCGCACGGGAGGTTGAAGAAGAGACGGTTCGGTCGGACCGGCCTCCTCTTCTTTTATTTTTCCTGGTCCGGTTTTCTTTTTTTCATTTAGGGTCCGGTTCCTTTAAATTTTTTTTTTGGTTCGGTTCAGCAGAGATGGGTTGAGATTGGGTATGGGCTGGGCCGAGTTGATGGATCCGGGTTGGGCTTTGAAATGGGGTTGTGTTATTTGTTTTGATAAGTTATTTGTTAAGAATATAATTGTTATACAACTTATTGTTATTTATTTATTTATTATTAATTTTATTTCTGAATTATTAATTTAAATATTATATTGAACTATTTGGAGTATTTAATTATTTATTTTAAGATGTCTAAAATCATATTTTGAAGTATCATTTAGTTATTTGATTAATTATATCGTTTTAATGTATGAAGGTTATTTAAATACTTCATGGATTGTGATTCTTTCTATTGTTAAGTTATTTAATTACCTTTTCTCTGACTTATTTATTTAGTAATTTAAGCTGATTTGTGAGAATGATTTATGTGAATAATCTAATTGCTAAGTTTTGATATTTAAAATGGGTAATTTGAGTTATTGGGTTGTTTATGAAGATTTCTAGATGTCGGAATCATTTTAATAACTTGACTTGTTGTAATGGATTTAAAAGGGGGTTTAAATATTTAATATCGGAATTGGCTAAGTATTAATTTAGCATAAATTGTTTAACTATGGCTTCATTGAGTTTTAATGACTTGAGAAACTTTGGAACCAATTTACTTGAGTTGACTTGATGAATTGATTAATGAACCTTACTTGTAAATTATATGGGTTATGGCATGAATATGAATATATGTGAATTGAAGCATGATTGGACATGGTTGAATCTTGAATTGAATTATGGAAATTGATGAGATGAAATATGATGATATAAAATGATTGAGATAAGTGGAAGTGATGATGATGATGATGATGATGATGATGTTTTGACTAATTACTAATGGATAGATTATGCGTAGCGGTAAATGGATCCCATTATATGCGATATACTTATTCATGTTCATTAATACTTGCTAGGTGATATGTGACATGCTTGCTTGTTCTCTTGCTGCTTTCCTCTTGCTGATCTGCTACTCCAGGTAAGTCCTCCGGGGCTTACTCAAGTTAGAACCTCATGCCTGATGTGTCATATAGTGTATAGGTGTTGCATCCTGCATATTCATGTAGTATCATGCTTAGGTTGCACAAATTAATCGAGCATCCATATTCTCTTTGCGTATGGTAGAACGGCCATTAAATTGTGAGTCCTAGAGTCATTTGCTAGGGTCATAGGACAGTCCAGTCCCATCGGGCTTTGTCCTCATCGAGTCAGACTGTTAAATTGACGAGCATGACTATTGATACGATTGATGATGTTTGTAACGGCCCGGAAAATAAGGATCTTCTTTCCCCTATTTGCCCTCCCTTGGGCCTAGGAAAGAAAACCTAGTTATCCGAGTTACGTTTAAGAAAGCAAGGTTACCTTCCAACTAGATCTTACACTCCGAGTACGAGTCACAAGTTTTCGCAATAAAAAGAAACAAGGTTTACATCAAATACAATCCAAAAGAGTGCCACGACCTAGCCGGGTCAAAACGATGCAAAAGATTTTAAAAGCGAGAAAGTTTAGTGGTCTCTCAAGCTCTCGATCTAACGCCAAAAGTCTGAACCCGCCAAGCATCCATATGAGCAAAGATAGCGGCTAACGGTTACCTGAATCTAAAAAAAAGAAGGGGATCTGGGTCAATCATCGGGTCACTCCTGCGCGTGTGTAAACACTCTGAGAGGCATATAATAAGCATCCTATTCCTAAGATGAAATGTGTAATGCAAAACGGAATTTAAATAGATAAGCATGCGGATAAGTAAATGCAGAAATAATTAAAGAAGCGCGCCAATTACAAGAAATGCCAAATAGCATGTCCCTCTAGGCTCCTAAGAAATCCTATAGCAACTCACCATCAAAGGAGCTACCTCACCCTACGGTGCAGGCCAACCCCACGCAATGAGCCTACTAACTATGAAAGGAATGCAAGCAATGACACTTATATAAGGCCTAAGGCTCTAAGAGTCCTAATGCACTTATTAGAAAGCCTACCGCATCATCGAGTGCAAGCAACTTTCTATACCAAAAGCCTACCGCATCATCGAGTGCAAGCAATTTCCTATATAAGCGCCACTAGGATGACAAGAATAAAGAAAAAGGTCTCAACCAATAAACACCTATAACGGCCGTTTCTAGCAAAGACAGATAGCAAGACATATGGTTTCCGTTTTGATCCTAAGCATGATTCTAAGTCGTATGGTGCATGAACACTAGCCTACTATATAACACCCAGTGCATAAAGCGCCCATCATGAGTAAGTTCAAGGAACTTACCTGGAGAAGCGCAGAATCCAAGCAACCGACAAAAGTAATAGCAAGTCCAGACAAATCAGAGATCACCTAGTAATTCAATATATAACATAATAAGTCTAAGTCTAAGTTACACAAGCATATCAAATGACACACATAAGATTCACATAGAACATATATGTTAGCCATCTCGTTTCCACAACTTGGGCACATTCTCATCATCACATCATCATCATCATCATCATCACAATTCCATTCTCGTTTCCATAAATCATCTCGAATTTCCAACGTCTCAAATCATGCTCTTAATTCATATTTACTCATATCTCAATCACATAAATTCTCAAATAATTCCATTATTCAAGTTCTCAAGTCGAGTTCCAAGTACACTAGTTCAAAAGTTTCTAAAACCCTTTTGATCTCGAAATAAGCCAAGTAGTTAGTTAAAACAATGTATTCTAAATTAACACTAGCCAAATTCCGATATTAAAACATTTACTCTTAAGCTACTTCACAACATTTTATTAAAATAATTCGGTATAGGTTAATATATTTCAAACCTTTATTCTACCTTTTTTTTTTAATAAATCTGACACTTGATAAATATTTCAAATAATATATATTTATCTCACTACTAGTTTAGATATCATCAAAATAATCAATTACATAATTAAATAACTAAATAATTAAATAAATAGAAATTAGTAATTTATAAACAAATAAATAAATTAATTAATTAATTAAATTGAACCAAAACCGACCCACTAAGTTAAGAAAAACCGAACCAAACCCTTAGACCAAACCGGACCCATTTTCCTTGAACCAAACCGAGCCCAAATCTTCTAAATTTTCGGACTAAGAAAAATAGGCCCAAAATCGTTTATATTTTGAAAGCAAAGCCCAGGTCCACATCTCCCCTATTTCTAATTCTGAAAGCCCAACAATTAAACAAATAAAAAAACATATAAAGGAGGTGGGGCCCGGGGATAGCTGGTGGAGGCAGGGCAGTGGGACCCGCCTTCACCTTCTTCTTCACGCTTGGGAGCTTCGCTGCGCCTGGACACGCCGCTCGCCTTCAACCTCCCTCCTCGCTGCTCACGACTCGCCGGTCTCGAAATAAAGGCGCCCTCCCCACCCTGGAATCAAGATGAGAGCATGGACCTAGGAGCTAGAGAAACAAGATCGAAAGAAGAGGGCTCACCGAGGGATCGAAGGTTCGCTGGAGATGCTTCGGAGTCCGATTAGGCTCACCGGAGACTCGAGCTCCCTTTGCTTGGCCTCGGAGACAAAACAGGGACGGTGATGGCGGTGTCGTGGAGGACGGAGACTCTTGCTTCCTCAGCTGCAGCGAGAGCAAGAAGCCTTCGGGGCGGCGATTCCTTAGCCATGGAGGAGGAGCAGTGATGGTGGCCTTGGGTGGGTTCTTGGGCTGCCTCGGGACACTTGTGGACGTCGAGGAAGGAGGAGAGGAAGGTTGATGCTGCTGCTCTCGGAGGAAAGAGGAGGGCGGGGTGATGAGCTCGGTTTTTGCTTCGTTTGAGCTTGGAAAAACAGGGGCATGGGGGAGTACTCGGGGATGTCAGTGGCGCCTCGGTGGTGGTTTCTGGCAAGGTGAGTAGAAGATGATGGATGAGGAATGAAGGAGCTGTGATGGTGGTGATGGAGGAGGAAAATGAAATGGAGGGAAGGAGGATGGGGATGAAGATCGAAATGAAGTGGAGGGATGGTAGTGATGGGTATATGAAATGAAAAGGGATGGGTTACAGAGGAAATAGGGGTACTGGTAATCAGATTTAAGGGAATGGGTGTGGGTGATAGCTAGGAATAGGAAGGAGGGTGAAGGTGGTTGAGTGTATGAATGGGTAAAAGAAAGTCAAAATCAATACCCGTAATTAAATCTCAAAACCCGCTTTCCGACCTTATCCCAATACGATTAAAATCAAATTAAAATAAACCCTTGAATCCAAAATAAATAACGACACTAAAAAAAATATTTCAAGCCTCGGAAGAACAGAGCAGAATGAATTCGTTTTCAAATCTAAATAACAAATTTATGCCGGAATTCGCTTCGAAGAAATTAAATTCAAATCATTTGCTCGAGGACAGAAATTCTCAAAATTTTTCAAATCCTTGGGAATTAAATCGAAACTAAATCAATGTTAAATCAAAATTAAATCTTAATCTAGAAACTAATATTTTAAAATTCCGAGTCTTTACAATGTTATGATATTGAACGCGGTCGGTTCCTGCACTAACGAGCATGGGTGCGGGAGTAGGAGAGGGACGTGCCACTTGGCATTCTGTGCGGGATCCCATTTAATCGCTTTTTGCATACATATAAACTGTTAGCATGCTTGTGTGTTTAATATTTTCGCACTGCATTAGAGCATCCTTTATTTAGGTATAGGCACATTATATGTCCTCAGCGAGGTCTTCAGGGCCCGCATGAGTGGCTCGACCTTGACTTCGTGGTATAGTTTCAGGTACTCGTTCCCTTGCTTGATTTCGTGTTGTTATGACGAGGGTATCTTATGGCGCAATTGGAGGGAGAATCTGACTATGGACTACACACTTTCGCTACTTTACATTTTCTCATATTTGGTTTTGACCCGGCTTCGCCGAGGCAATTTGTATTGTCAATTTCCTTTCTTTATGTTTTGAACTACAAATGGTTTTGAGCGACTTAGACAAGTAGGGCCGGTTCGGAGTACCCAACGGTTCTATCGCGAATTTAGGGTGCGAAATCCCTTCTTTGAGCATTAAAAACTCTGTTTTAAAACTCAACTCGTACTCGAATTGCAAGATCCGAACGAAGGTATCCAATCCTTCGAAACGTAACCCAAATATTTATATTTGGGCCGTTACAATTCATCCTCACAAACTCACTTAAGCAAGGATAGGTTTTACTGGCTTCCCAAGCTAAAAAATTCCTTAAGACAGTTTAAGCTCTATAATAACTATCCTTTAACCAACCAAATTTCTAAACTCATAAATCAGACTCTTAATCTTTGTAATATATCAATCAAGACCATTAATATCCATATTTACATAGACCAGTCTTTTATTCCTTATTACAACAAATCCAACACTAGCAATACCAACAAAACTTTTAACAGAAGAATCCTTAGCACTGAAGAATTCGGACACAATGATTACCATAGGGATAATCATAAATTTATTAAAACCTTAAATCCAGTAAATATTCTGCATGAATGCCACTGTCAAAATAAAAATACAATAGTCAAGCCCATAGTTTCTCAGGCTGCAACCCTTAACCGACTCCAAACACAAATTCAATTTTCAATTTACAGGAATTATTTAGCTCATACTCATCTTTATACTTACAAAAATAAAAAACCGGAAAATTGGAAAAAATGAGCCTAGTAAATAAATATATTAGCTATAACTTATCAATTTCTTTAAATATCTTTATTTCTCAAACTAATACTCCCAAAAAGATATACTCATATGTAAAGGAAAGGAAGGTCACAAACACCTTTGTTTACCACTTAAATCGCACCTACAAACAACAAAAAACAGGGTACATTTTCTCAAAAAATATAATCAAAACCGATATTTACAACAAAATATTAAAAATATCAAATAAGTTTAATTTTAACTATAACCAAATTATAAACTTGAAACAATTAATATCTTATAAACAAATAGGCACTACTAAACCTGTTAAGAAAAATTTTAAATCAAACAATCAGCCCTTAAGGCCCATTAACAATAATTCAAAGCCCACTGATAATAAACCTGGATTAGTACTCTCTCAAATTAACAACTTAAGGCATAAAACCTATAATTATAGTACAACCTGGAAAAATTTTGTCATAATTATACAATAAATACCTATATCTCAAACAATAAAAAATTTAGTTGTAACCAATACCTTATAGATCTTGATCTTCAAAAAAACATTATCCTTAAGAATTTTTATGTTAAACTACTAACTAATCTTTATTCTTACACTCAAAAATTAAAAAATTCTTTGCAAAAGTCGATAAATATAGGTAAAATACACATACATCTACCAAAAAGGTTATCACACCATATTACAAAAAATATTAATCACATAGATACTAAAATAGTTTTACAAAAATTAAACAATAAAAAAGAAGAATAAAAAAACAAACCTAAATTTGATCAAAAGAACCAGTTAATAACATTATACCTATCAACCTCTTCGAAACAAATTAGTCATACTATTACAAACTACTTAGGCAATACAAATATCTATTATCACATATTAAACATGCCTACAAGGCTAGTACACACAACAAAATTTATTAAATGACAAATATAGCATACTAGAACATACGAGGTATTAAAAAACCTAATCTCTGGCAAGATCTAGCTTATATCCAAAAAAGAAACAATCTAGACATACTAGTACTAGCTGAAACTAAAACAATCGAACCACCAAATGAATATCAATACAAAAAATGTGGTTTTTCCAAAGCCCATCACATTCCCTCAGAAGGGACAAAAGGTGGACTATGGATCCTCTTCAAAACATCAAACTTCACAGACTCAAGTGAACAACTAACAATGTCAAACAACTACATAATGTATTTAGTCAACATTAATAACTAAAAATTTATTCTTAACTTTATTTATGCACCCTCAAACCAAACAGACAAAGGTACCTTTTGGAATGAGATAATAAGGGTAACCCGACAATACAACTTCCCACCCTTAATAATGGGAGATTTTAATGAAATAGAATCAATAAATGAAAAAATAGGAGGAACAATCCCATAGAATAGTAGATTCACCCGAATCCATCGGATCAGAGAAGAACTGGATATTCATACTACTCCCTATACTGGAAGTCCAGTAACTTGGAGAAAAAGTCAAAATCCCATTAATAATATCTATGAACGACTGGATAGGGTCATGATTCATACAGACATCTCTAATCACTTCCCTAACCTGACAGTTCATAACCACCCATTCACAAACTCTGACCACTATTTAATATCGACCTCAATTGGAACAAAATTAATCAGAGCAGGATCACCCTTCAAATTTGAAATGTCATGGACAAAAAATGATAACTATAACAAACTAGTTAAATCGACCTGGGAAAAAAAACTATGTGGATCATTCATGTTTACCCTACTACAAAAACAGAAACTGTTAAAGAAAAATACGAAAATCTGGTGCAAATCACATCCAAATAACAACCTCAGACAATTAAAAGACATTGAAGATCAACTTCTACTATTACAAACACAACAAATTACTGGAAACTATAATGATACCACGATCAATAAAAGACAAAGATTACTAAAAAATGTGAATCACTCATGAATTTTAACAATACTTTTTGGAAACAGAGGGCTAAATCCAACTTCCTCAATTTTGGGGATAGGAATACCAAATACTACCAATCTATAACTAAAATCAGAAACTTAAAAAACATTACTCGAAATTTCACAAATAAAAGTGGTTTAGTAATCAAAGACGAAAATCAGATTAGAGATGAAATAACCAATGAACTAGCGGAAAGATTCATCTCAAACAAAGATACAACCAATAATAACACATACTTCCCAAACTTGATAGATCGTACAATTACAGACTTTGAAAACTTAACCTTAACCAGACCTTTCACAGATAAAGAAATTAAGGACACTCTCTTCTCTATGAAAGAAGATAAATCTCCAGGTCCTGATGGGTTCCCACCTGAATTCTATAAAAAATATTGGAACATTGTAGGAAGCTTGCTATGCAAGGCTATTAAATCCTTTTTTCATTCAGGCATTCTTCTTAACGAAGTAAATACAACATTTATTGCACTCATTCCGAAAATTGATAACCCTATCAATATCAATCATTATCGTCCTATCAGCCTCTACAACACTATTTATAAAATCATCTCAAAACTTTTAGCTAACCGTCTTAAACCAATCTTACCCCGAATTATCAACCCATTCCAAGGAGCCTTTGTTCAGGAAAGAAACATTCAAGATAACATCCTAATAGCCCATGAGGTCTTTCACTCTTTCCACAACAAAAAAAGGAAAATATGGATGGATGGCAATTAAACTTGACATGGAAAAAGCTTATGACAAAATAAATTGGAACTACATATACATCATATTGACTAAATTTGGATTCCATCAAAAATGGATAAACTGGGTGATGACATGCTTAACCAAAACTAACTTTTCAGTCTTAGTTAATAACTTACCCGACAAGACTTTCAAAACCTCTCGAGGCATACGACAAGGAGATCCTCTTGCACCATACATCTTTGTCATAGTTATGGAATTATTAGCCAGAATGATACAACAGGAATCTTTAGAACTTGAACCGTTAATTGGAATCAAACTGACAAATAATAGTGAACCTATCCCATTCCTTTCCTTTGCAGATGATACACTCATCTTTGGAAAAGCAAATGATCTAAGTCTTCACACAATTAAAAACCTTTTAAACAACTTTTGTAACATATCAGGTCTATCTATAAATTACAACAAAAGTTCTCTACAAGTCTCTAAAAACATTTCTCCTCAAAAAGCACAAAGCCTTGCTCAACAACTAAATATCCGTGTTACTAAAACCTTAGAAAAATATCTGGGAATACCACTCATCAGTGGTAGAGTAAACAACAGTGTATTTGACGAAGCAATCACAAGTCTAAAAAAAACAACTATCAAAATGGAAATCGAACACCCTCTCTCAAGCTGGAAGATCTGTCCTCATTCAAGCCAATCTAAACTCTAAAACCAATTATCTTATGCAATCTTTCCTTCTTCCAAAAGGAATTCTTGATAAAATTGATCAGATCAACAAAAACTTTTTCTGGAATAAACTTCAATCTGATAACTACCACCCGTTAATTAGCTGGGAACGATTATGTACCCCTAAAAAGGATGGAGGACTAGGTTTTAAAACAGCTGAACAAATCAATTTAGGCATGCACATGAAACTTCTATGGAGAATAATAGCGAATCCTAACAACATTTGGTTAAAGATTATCAACCAAAAATATCTCTCAAAGGAACCATTAATGGAATTAAACAAAACCAAAACTTCCTGGCAATTTGGACGACTCTTAAACATTAGAGATACTTTCTCCAAAGGATTACTTTGGCTAGTTGGAAATGGGAAAACCATTAACGTATGGTCTGACATTTGGCTAAATGAACAAAAACTCGAAAACTTTAGAAACGATCATAATCCAAATCTAAAAGTTTGTAATCTATTTACAAACTCTAACACATGGGACACTGAAAAACTTAACAACATATTCCCACCACACATTGCTCAAATGATTTCAAATATTTACATTCCCAGAATTGATATTGCAGACAGACTCATATGGATCTACAATAAAAATGGAAAATTTACAATCAAATCTACCTCTTCTCTCTTTAACACAAGAAATAACACTAATACTTCTGGAGATTGGATCTAGAAATTAAATATCGCTCCAAATATTAAAAACTTCATTTGGAAAATTATATTAGATATCTTACCCACCACTGAGCGTTTAAATAGATACATAAATAGAGTCCCTAGTACCTGCTCACTTTGCAACAATGAACCAGAGGATGCAAACCACTTATTTTTTAAATGTCAGATCACCAGATTACTTATCCAAAACCTGGGTATCAGATTACACAAATCCTTTAATATTCCAAACCTAACTAGTGATATCTCTGAAAATATCCTAAACACTAAAGGCCAAAACAAAGACTTCACAAACCTTTGCCACCTATGGCACTCAATCTGGGAACTTTGAAATAAAATCATTTTCCAAAAAACCTCTAACAATAATATAGCCTACACCCTAACTCAAACTATTGATAAAATTTTATGCTGGAAAAAAGAGGAATTATTAAAAAATTCTCCTAAAAACACCAGATCACGTCTAAAAATGAATTGGAAATATCCACCTAAAAATATTGTAAAAATAAATGTGGACGCTTCAGTTAAAAATGGGGTACAATCTCAAATTGGTTGTATCATAAGAAATAATCAAGGCCAAATTATTAGAATTCATAAATCCAATGGTAAAACGTACTCTGTTATCCAAACAGAATGTTTCGCAATACTTGCCGGTATAAGACTAGCAGCAGAACTTGGAATAAAGAGGACAATCATTGAAGGTGACTGTGCAATCATTATCAACGCCATCAACCTGGAAAACGACTCACCAATGGAGATTACACAAATAGTGAAAGAAATTCAATCTCTAAGCAAAGACTTTGAATTTATCAAATTTCAAAACTGCTACAGAGAGACGAATAGTGAAGCAGACTTTATTGCAAAATCTCGACTGAGCTGTAATTCTATCTTAAACTCTAGCTGTGAATTCCAAAACATCATCATGCTTGATGATCATAGATACTTAGAAGTATCCTAAACATTGCCTACTGTTAAAAAAAAGAAATTTAAATTTATGAAATAAGCAAAATTTTGTGCCTCCGCGTACATAGTTACAACAATCTTTGGCCATTTTTTTTATTTGTATAAATTTTTATTTGCTTTGATGCGTTTAAATACTATAAAGTTTCTGTTTATTTTCACGGTCATTTTGATATTACATATATATTTAGCGTATAATGTTCCGAGAATTTGATAATTGTAAGTAGCAGAAAAGCACGAGACCTTTAATTGTTTCTTAAAATATATAGGGAAAATGGCAGAAAACCACCCCTTAAATATGGTTCTTTACAGAAAATCACCCCTTAAAATTGAAATTGCAGAAAACCATCTTTTAAACTCATTATATCTGTAAATCGTCACCCACAACCTTTTTTTTCCGTTAGCTTGCTGTTAAAAATGATGAAAAGTCATTTTTACCCTCCCTTTTAATGTTATTTTAATGAGAGAAAAATGTATGAATTGAAATAAATTAATAAAATCTATTTATCCACCCCTTTTAATGTTATTTTAATAGAATAACATACATTTTTCTCTCATTAAAATGGATAGATAAATAGATTTTATTAATTTATTTCAACTCATACATTTTTCTCTCATTAAAATAACATTAAAAGGGAGGGGTAAAAATGTCTTTTCACTGTTTTTAACGGCAAGATAACAGAAAAAAGGTTGTGGGTGACGATTTACAGACATAATGGGTTTAAGGGGTGGTTTTCTGCAATTTTAATTTTAAGGGGTGATTTTCTACAAAGAGTCATATTAAGGGGTGGTTTTCTGTCATTTTTCCAAATATATAATGAGTTGTTAAATGGGTCAAACAAGTGTCGAGTTATATAGATTTATTATTTTATTACTACTACCATGACCACTAAGACCACTACTATTCCCACTACCACCACCTAGGCGTGGCCACGGGTCTGACCCGGCGGGTCGACGGGTTCGACCCGCCGGGTCAAGGGTCGGGGAGGGGTGACCCGAACCCTAACTCGGGAATTCCACGGGTTGGCGGGTTCGGGTCACCCGGCGGGTCAGCGGGTCGAAGGGTCGACCCGGCTGGTCGGACCCGGCGGGTACCCGGCGGGTTGACCCGACGAATATGGCCCGGGTTGGACAGGTATTGGACGCATATCGGCATATATGTTTGAAAAATATCCTTTCGTGTTTGCCATTTAGGTATAAATTACAATATTACAACTTATAATTCTCAAGACTACAACTTCAACTATAAGTATACAAGACTACAATTCGTAACAATTTTACAATTTGTGTATGAATGAGTGTGGGGAAAAAAAAAAGGGAAGAAGGGCTTGAATCGGTTTCCCGATTGCCTACGTATCCTCCCGGGGTTGAGGAATCAAAGCCCACGTAGTTCTTTTACCTGTGTATGTCTGAACCCCGGCCCGGTTACCTATTCTTCTAGTCTTGTTGATCGTCGGACTCTCCACCTCCTGAGCCATCTGTGACCGCGCCGTCAATGGAGCTCCCAACGGACTCCGTATCCACTCCGTCGTCATCCTCGGAATCAGTCCCCAAGCTGTTCTTCTGCATCCGCATATCCGCCTTCTTCCAATCTGCAAGGCAAACTTGGGCTTCGAGGTTCTCGGGAAGCAACCTTGATCTCTTCTCCGATAGAATCTGACCTCCGCGACTGAAAAGCTGCTCGACGGCAACGGTGGAGCAAGGGGCCCCAAGTATTTGTCGGGCGATTACCTGCAACGTCGGGAATCGTTGTCTTTCGGGGCGGCTCCACCATTCTAGGACATCGAAATCTTCTTCCTCATCGCTGTGAAAATCAAAGTTAGTGGACAAATATTCGTCGAGCTCCGAGTGGGGGCTCGACGAAGATCTCGACCTCTTTGACCCAAAGATATCTCGGGCAAGTGCCTTAGTTCTAGCGGTGATGCTTGTTCGTGACCCGCTTGAACTGGAAGGCACGGGAGGACGACCGGAGGAGGGCGCTCTATCGCCCGTCGAATATTGAGTATATAATTCTTCTAATAATCCTCTAACTCTAGCAACTATAATTGGAACATTGCAATCGGGATCTTCCTCAATATCCAAAGTCGGAAAATAGTTTTCTAAAAACTTTTGAACCCCGTTTAATTTATATCTAGGGTCGAAACAACATGCTACGAGGAAAATGTCGGGTATATTTAAAAAAAAAATATGTCGATCAACTAGCCGTTACAACGGCTACACCAACTAGCCGTTACAACGGCTACATTTAAAAAAAAAATCAGCCTCCGGTGGGCCCCACCCGTCAACGGCTACTTTTTTCAAATATGTCGACCCGCCGGGTCACCGGGTTACTAAACCCCGACCCTAACCCTAACCCGCTACCCGTCCCCACCCGCCTACCCGTCAACCCGGACACGCCGGGTCATTGACCCGCCGGGTCAATGACCCGTACGACCCACCGGGTCACGGGTTGACCCGTGACCCGTGGCCACGCCTACCACCACCACTACTATCACCACTCCCACTACCACTCTTATTGCTAATGCTCCTACTACTACTATACTACTAGTTTTATTACTCGCCCGTTACGCGATTTGTTAATAAATTTTATTATATAAACTATCTTTGAATCAATATAAATTACTATAAAGTAAATATATAATCTTCAATTGTGTTATTTTTTTTAGAATGTAAACACATATTTCAGTCTAGATTAATCATGTTAAATAATTTTAGCAACCATTTATGATATTTACTATAATTTAGAGTTTTTATACATGTATCATTTCAAATCAATTTTTACAATTAACCATTCTACTATGTATAAAAAAAAAAGAGAGAGATCGATAGAGAAGCTTACCATGGTAAAATATTAAGAAGTTGTAGATGTAGAATAATTAAATATTATATTTTTTCAGATAACAAAGTTAAATAATATTTTACAAAAATAATATTGGATAGATTATTTGATTTAAAAAGATAAGTTTTTTATCTAATTATATTTGTTTATTAATTGATGTGGCCCAGAAATATAATATCACTTTAATCCAGAAAATGACACGTAAGCAAAAATAATTTCGCTTTAATCCAGAAAATTTCATAGACGCGAGATCGCATCAGAGGCCGTTTTAGACCTCCGATTTAGTATTTTATATAGATTATGATTATAAGGTCGGAATTCACCATCAAACAAAAATACTTATTTATGTAGAGTTTTGCTCTTCCATATAACCCATCATTTTTAAAGATTTTTATAATTAATGTGGAGGGACACTGATCCATACCAATTCTCTCAATAATTTAATGCAAAATTTCGAGACCCATGCATGTAATACGTCATTTCTCTTTGCAGTTCAGATCCCCTCTCATAAATCGCCCTACCCCCTCCATACCCCATCCCACAATCTATATTTCGAGATAGGGAGATCCGGACTGTTTTCTTTGGTATTTTTTAAGGCTTAGTTTTATTTTGCCACGTACTTGATGAATGTATATACATTTCGAGATAGGGAGACCCGACCAAGTCGAACCGACCCGAACGCCTGGAAATTTTTGACCCGAACTCATAAATTTTGATCCGAAAATTTTTTCTAACCCGAACCTGAAAACGCGGAAATTTTCCGAGTAATCTGGTTTCGACTTGGTGATCCGATTGACCCGGTAATTTTGACCCGATTTACCCGATTGACCCGGTGATCTGATTGATCCGGTTGATTTATAATTATATATGATTAAATTTTTTATGGAGATTCCAATTTATTACATTTTATAATTATAATCACTTGATTTTTCATTTTCAAATCAACTTTTATATTTATTTGTATTATGTAATATTCCATCTGTTAGATAGTATTTGATTTTTTGTTTTTCAACACATTTTTTTAAAAGATAAAAATTCTAAAAAAAATATTAAAATATTAAAACAAATCTATTACTAATTTCATGAAACTATTTTTAAAAAATTATTTAAAATTTGATATTTTGTATATTATTACATTTTATTAAAAATTACGAGAAATAATAAAAATCAAATATTTTGGATCAGATATAGTATATAATTACAAACACTAGAACTTATGAACCACGTCTTTAATTTTAGAATTTTAAAATTATCGCAAAATTATCAAATTATGATTTTTTTTAATGTAAAAAAGAAAAAATTAGCAAACCCGAAATCGACCTGAAATGACGCAAAACCTGGTCAAACCCGGGTTCGAGTCAACCCGAATATACCCGGAATCCGTTTTACCCGGGATCTGAAGTGACCCAATCTGAACCCGACTCGAATGACCCATTTGACAAGTCTAGATGTGAGATGTTTCTTTTCTCAATTCGTAAAACAATTAAAATTTACAAAGTAAAGAAGATAAATGAAACATATAGATTATATATTATTGAAGATCGACATGATCAACCGAAGAACATACATGATTTGTTCATGCTGAAGAGAAAGTTACAAATGCTTGAATATAAATTGCGGTTCAAATATGAAATCACAATCACACAGACAACAAATTAAGATAGTGGAGATATATGATAGCTAGTTATTTAAGAAGATGTAGGAGTAGCAGCAGCAGCTATGGTTTTAAAAGTTAAACCAGAGCCAAGAAACTTATCCTCCATAACCTTGTGCAGGTGGTCAGCCATGGAGGGGCTCATGTGATTCATCCAATCACCAACCTCTCCCTTCCTATAGAATGCACTCTGTTTAACAGAAATGCTTGAATTACTCCCACTCTTGTCTACAACTTCCGACGACGACGACTCCTTCAAACTCCGAATACTACAAAGCCGCCCTATTGCTTCTACCACACCGCTTTCCTCTTCGTCTGAGGTAAATGGGCACCCCATGAACTCCGCCAGCCTTTTAATCTCAGAAATCTCATCCCCTTTGATGTCCTCGTACTTGATGAACAACACCTTGTTCGGCCTCTTCAAGCTCTCTTGCCAGTACCCTAACAAATGGTCCCAGTGTGGCCCATAGCTTTCCTCTCCCCTACAAACCGACTCGACATAGTCCTCCAACCTCATTGAGTCTCCTTGCTCCTTGGCCGCTTCTTTGATTTGATGTGAAAAGAACCAAAAAGAAATAACCGTGTCTAGAATGTTTCTAGCGATGTAAACAATCCGACATCCGGATGTCTTGATGGAATCCGGGAGAGCATTGTAAGGAAGGTGAGTTGCAAAGAGTCTGGCTTGAGGATGGAGATCGTTTGGGAGGTTGAGATTGGAGCTGGTTTGGTTCATCATCACCTCCAATAACGGAGCAAGCTTTTGAGGGTGGTGAGAAAGCAAAGGGTGTGGCTTACTAATGTCAGAGGTTGGGTAGATCCCGCGGTTTAGGATTGCGAAGGCTAGGGCTTGTAGCCACGTAGTGCCCGATTTGGGCTTCGAAATGAGCAAGATATCGCTATCTCGAGCTTGGAATTTATCTTGGAAGGAAATGACACCGCGAAAAAAGGGATCAGGTACCCAAAAGTTTTGGTACAAGTACATAGAGATGGTTGAACTCCATTTCTTCCGAGGAAGAGAAAGCATTAGCTCTTTTACCTTTTCCGAAATGTCGTCGTCTTGGGTGGCTTCTTCATGAGACTCAAATGGTGAAGATTTTGCACTGCTCTTGTTCATACTTGGGCTTTTATAATGAAGATAAGAGTTTTGTTGAAAAGGTTGATGATCTTTTTACTTTGTGTTCGTTCAATATTTATGCAAGGAGATTTCAAGAGTGATTGATATGTGAATGCGCGCACAAGCTGATCTAGAATCAATTAACACATGCATCATGAGATTTCTAGAAGATCAGCTATATAAAAAAAATACAAATATGACAAAACCAGAGATATTATCTTAATAATAATGAATTTTTTTTCAAAATATTCAAAGAAAAATCAAAATTTACAGAAAAATTCACAACTTCAAAATATTTACAAAAATATTCAAAATTTGCAGAGATGTTATAGAAACGCGGTTTCAGACCGCGTCTTATTCACAAGATGTAAAATTTAGAAGTGGAAAAAATAAATAAAAGAAACGCGATTTTAAACCGTGTTTTATAGTAAATTTAGGATAAAACGCGGTTTCAAACCGCGTTTATACAAATTTATATTTTTAAATTAAAAATATAAAAAAGAGAAATGAATGACACGCGGCTTGAAACCGCGTTTCATTCCTAATCTGAATGGAGTGTTCAAATTGTTCAATTAGTGCTGTTAATTAGTGGAGTGCTGCAAATTAAGTTAATTTGGTGTGCAATTAGTGAAGTACGTACGTTATGTAAATTTGATGTTGCAATTAGTGGGGTCAAGTCGCGTTTCATTTATTTCTTTTTTATATATATTTATATATTTTTAATATAAAAATACAAATTAGAATAAACGCGATTTCAAACCGCATTTTATCCTAAATCAATTATATATAATAAAGAAGAAGTCGCATGAGACACATGGCGGCTTCTCCTTAATCGTAGTAGTATGAACCACTCACAAATTTGTATTTTTTTATTAAATATTGATATATTTTTAGAAGATATTAACTAATTTTAAAATATATGCATAAGATAGACCTATATATAGTTTAGATTGTTAATGTTATTTCAAAAAGTTGATTTCTTTTCCCTTCTTTTTGGTGTTGTTATTGTAGCTTATTTACAACTTTGTTTACGATTTCCTTTGTAAGCTTTTTGAAATAATGTGCTGATTGGTTACAAGATATGTTTATTTTGTTATTTCCACTAATATTAAGTAGCTTTTCACATGTTGTTTCATATATTGTCAATAAAGTATAAATTCATTCAGATTTGAGAAATTATAGCTTTTCTTATGTTGTTTCCACTAATATGCACTAACTAGCAAGGATTAAGGAGTAAGGAGAACTTAGTTTTTATGTAAAGACCGAGTATATTTATATATTATGATTATTTTAATTAAATAAATTATTATTAAATTCAATTTGTAAAAGTGGGATAAAACCCGTCCTCGAGCATAAGTTTTGGATTTTAAGTTATTCCGGCATCATTTAAATTTCGGATTTTGACGAGATTCGATTTTCGCCTTCAAGATCGAGTATTAATGAAGATTAGTTTAAACTCCGAGTTTTGATTGAAATTCATTTAATTCCGATTATCTTGAAATTGAATTAAAATTTGATTAAATTTGATTTAGTCGGGATTCGATCGGGCGAGCGGGTTTGAGTCTTTTCCGCTAATTTGAATTGGTATTGTTGGGACCACATATATATATATATATATTCATTTCTTTTCCTTTTTCTTTTCTTTATGTCTCTCTCTCCCTCTCTCCCTCTCTCGGTAGCCCCTGCCTCACCTCAACCTGCAATACACACAGCTTGCATTGTTTTGTCCTATAGCCTCATCTGAAATTGTAGCCAATTGGTCCCCCTCTCTCACCTTTGGCCTGGTTCTACAATGCAGCAAACCCACCCCTACCTCCTCTCTCTCAGCCCACCTCTCTCTCATCCCTCCTCTCTCCCTCTTTTTCATTTTCGGAAGCTCCATGAGCCACTGCACCACCAGCAGCCACCATGTCCTCACCTTCCAGCCTCCACGACACCACCGCACCCCTTTTCCTCTGGCTTTCAAAGTCCGTGAGCGCACCGAAGCCACGTCTGAGCACCCTCCCGAGCGCCCCTGTCTTCGTAGCCCAAGGAGCTTAGCAACGCAGCTCCAAATTACTCCTCCCTTCTCTTTCAACGAGCAGAAGCAGCAGGCAACACCAGCTCCTCCTCCCTTTCCTTCGACACCGACGAACCCAGGGAAACCGCCCAGAAGAGCCGGAGCCGCCGCCGAACTGTTTTTCCTCTCCTTTCCCATGTCTCCTTCATTCCGTGGGTGAGCTTTTATTTCTCCCTCCTCTTACTCTCAAATGTGGTAAAGCCGCACATTTATGCTATCCTCTTCCTTCCCAGGCCAGGCGGAAGCTCCTCGAGCCTCCGGTGAACCTAATCGAGGTCCGACGAGCGTTTTTCCGGCGAGACATCGAGCACCCTTGGTGAGTCCCCCTTCTTCTTCCCTGAGTTCACTCCTTTCGTTCCTCTTTTTTTTATCTGGTAAGGTCGGGAAATTTGGGCAAGATTCCGGCGAGGCTCTGCTCTCGCCTTGTCTTCCGATTTTGAGCGAGCTGAACGAAGAAGAAGATAGAGGCCGGTCTGGTCTTTCTTATTTTCTTTATTCGGCCGGTTCGGTTCTCCTCTTTTAAATTCATAACCGGTTCACAAAATCTGAGGGTTTGAGGTGGGATCCGGATGGGGGCAAGCGGGTTTTGGGCTCGGATTCGGGTTGGGCATTGGGCTGGGTTTAATTTCGGTTGGGCTGGGTTTAATTGGTTGGGTATTTATTTTGATATGTTGTGTTTTACTTTTTTTTTGTTATTATAATTGTTAAATTATTATTATTATTATTATTATTATTATTTTATTATTATTATTATTATTATTATTAACCAATTACTATTTACAAGAAGTTAGTGGGTAGCCGAGATACTATCTGAGCACCCACTCCCTTAGCGATAATAAAACTGAGTCTAGTAAAAATATAAGCGGCAGCACGAGCCCCGGCATCCTGAGATACAAAGAATTTCTGAATCCGCTTCAGCAAGGCAACCGCATCCGTATCTAACTCCCCCAACGAAGAGAAGGAGAAGGGTACGAAACCATAACCAGCCGTCGTGCACAAATCTCGATACTTGGCACACTTACGCCGAGCAGCCTCAACAACAGCACGACCAGGCACAAAGTTAGGCATCCCAGACTGAGTCAAGGGGGAGGATCCCGTCAGATCGACACAAACATCCCGCCCTCTGTCCCAGGAATAAAGTAGCAAATCCGCCGGACGGAGAGAATTATCATGTCTATCAGTCAAACCGATATCAACCTCCTTACTGGCAGAAATCCCAGACCTGTAGCAGATATCCAATAAGGTGTCGCGAACGAGGTTATGTCGATGCTTAATGCCCACGGAACCAGCGCAAGAAACAGCATGGTCACCGTAGACATCACCATCAAAGACCCGAGAACAAGCGGAACATGGTCTGGACACCGCGAACAATGGAACTCCCAATCGATAGCTAAGCACACTACGATAGGTCCTTCCATTCATAGTCTGCCCCAACCCAGAAATAAGAACTTCACGCAACCAATCAGATGAGTGAGCACCCTGCTGAGACTTCCATAATGCCACATGTCGCGGAGTCAATGAGAAAACAGAGTCTGATGTAGCAGCAACCTTCGCGAAATATATATCTGCCAGTTTCTTCATAAGTTTGGGGGCAGCGATTTCACTAGGATCGCGTAGAAGATCAAAACCTGTGACCTCATTAAAAGAGCGACAAGCATCATCAAAAGTAGGTCCAACAGCAATGATACCAGAAGAACGTAAGATCTTAGCCTGCAACTCAGCGGACTGCAAACGGGACGCCAAAAAAGCATAATGTATGACATCACCAGCAGCATACACTCCAAGCCCACCAAAATGAAAAGGGAATGTGGCAAGCCTCCACTGCCAATCTCCAAACCCAGGCCCAGACGCAGTGACAATACGTTCCAAACTAGAACGGAGTGCCTCGTCAAAGGAAAGTTGGGCCGACCCAAATACACGCAGAGAACAAGTACGCAAGGAAAAGTAAAGCTTAGAAATACCCGTACAAGCCCGAAGCAGAAGCAACTCACACTGAGGGTCATCAATCCTCGCGATAGAATCCATAAGCTCTATGGTCCTAGTCACTCTCTTTGCCACAAGTTCGTTGCTGAAAACAGAGCATACACTGACAGGCCCCCCCAGAACCTTGACACCGCGCAATGGCCGAGCAATAGAGGGGGGGAAAACACCAAGAAGTCGACTCCTAGGGTCTTCTGTAGGCCAAAAAACCTCGGTCTTATCCACATTAAGATGAAGACCAAGGCGGGGACCATCTTCCATAATCAGATCCAAGACCTTCCCCACAACCAAAGTATCCCCAACAACAGTGCCGTCATCTAAGTACCAAGCCTGCAGACTCAGGTCAAAAGAGTCTCTGATCTGGCACACTAAAGGATGCAACACCAAAGCAAAGAGCAGAGGGCCCAACGGATCTCCTTGCTGAACCCCTTGACAAGACCATAAGCTATGCTCCCCATAATACAGCCGGGCAGGACTAGAGTAACAAAACTCCACCCATCGGGAAAGAACAGGGCAGTGACGGCGAACTTCCTCTAACATGGCCACACGATCAACTAAGTTGAACGCATTCTGGAAGTCGACCAACAACATGGAGAGACCCTCCTCACCACCACGAGCCTCAACGAACCGATTCAAAGCATGCAGAATAGCCTCTCCTCCACCGGATACCCCGACTCCAAACTGAAGGCCTGAAAAATAACCGGACAAAGAAGGACCGACCAAACAAGCACCAACCTTAGAGACAAGGCGTCTCCAAATAGTGCCAACGGCAATAGGACGTATACCTCCACCCGGCTTAACAAGCGGGGTGAGTGGAGCACTAGCAATATACTCACCCAGAGCCTGCGGACAACGACCCTCAAGGAAAAGATTGACAACCCGAGTAATAGAGGCGATCAAATCATCCGAAACAGCGACAGCTGCTCCACCCAAACAATCCAGAAGATGCTGAGCACGGAACCCATCCCTCCCACATGACGTGCCACGCGGAAAGCTCCGAATCATATCCAAAACACGGTCGAAGAGGCAACGAGAGGATGGTGATCAACAGGCAAAGGCGTCAAGTTGGGAGACGGGGCAATGGGGTGCTTCTCCCGCAAAGCCGCTAGAGTGGCCTCAGAATAAGGAGCAATACCTGATGAAGAAAGCACCCGAACAGCGGCAGTGTAATGACCATCACAAATCTTCCTCCGGCATTGTCGAAGGTTAAGCTCACTCAAAACAAGGTCCTCCTCGACATCAAAAGAGGGGGAGGCTTCAGCTAAGGTCTCCTGTATAAGCTGTAAACTGCCACCAGGCACACCCCAAACACGAATAGCACTAGCAATACTCTCCTCCTGACGTTGACGCTTGACAGCAGTCCTACACTCAAGATTACTCTGCAGGGAAAAGGTCTTAAGTATACAAAGAGGCATCACAAGCAAGCGAATCCAGCAGGAGAGGTCTCCAGGAGAGTCAACCACACCATCTAAAGCTCCTTTTAAAACTCGAGAAAAACCTAGGCGACACTTAGGAGGGATAGATCTCACGGTGCGTAACCCCATAGAAAACAAACGGTCAAGCGAGGATATAGACAAACCAACAGGTACATCCACAACATCAGCTAAGGGAACCGACGGAGACGGAGCTGCAGGTCTGGGAATATCATAAATAATAAAACGAACAAGGCCATCACCACAGTCCGGAGGTTCCACAGAATCAACCTGGCTATGCCGACACCGAGCACGAAAGGTATGAGTTTTAAGGCATACCCCACATAACCAAACTCTCATACGCTTTAAAGTTATCTCAGCCTCAGAATAAATAGTCAAACTATCACAAAGAGTTTGACGAGTAAGTACCTGAGCATCACCACTACAATGTCGATCACGGAGGTGCCTGAGCATGGAGGTTTTAACAAGACCCCTACCACCACCATCAAGGCACCCACAAAGACCCACAAAAGGGCAATGGTAACGAACAAGGTCGGGCATAACTGTGACGACGCCGACTCCGACAGGCCGGCCTACCCAAACGCCGAGATGGACATCCACCGAGTACCAGATGCCGCCGTTAATGAGCACCGCCACTACAATGTCGATCACGAAGGTGCCTGAGCATGGAGGTTTTAACAAGACCTAAGCAAATTGAATTCGAACGAATGTAAATTGCAACAATTTGAGCACAATAAGAAATTAATTGTTCCACCGATCGTTAATTAGACTCGGAAGGATATCTAATTAAGAATTTCACAAGCAATTCGAAAGGACTATGCTTGCCGGTGCAACAATCCGGGCGGCATCTCATGCCGTTATTATTATTATTATTATTATTATTATTATTATTATTATTATATTTATGGGTTTTGTGAAATAAATATATATTCTGAAAATATTAATATATTATTTTACATGGTTTAAAGGTAATGTTATTTGAGATGGATTATTATATGATGTGTTATAAGGTTATTATGAATTGACTTAAATTTGGGTTGTTAAAATGGATTGATTTATTAGTATGATATTATGTATATTTTATAAATTGTTCAAAAATGATTTATTGGTTTTGATAAGGTTTTGGATTAAAAAGCCGGAATTATTTTAAATGGCATACTTTTGCAAGTTGATTGAAGAGCTAATGTTTTGGTTGAGAAGATGGGTAATTGAAATTAAAATGCCGGAATTATTTCTATAATATGATTTTGGGGAAATTGCTTTTTAGGGCTTAAATGTTTAATGTCGGAATTTGGCCAAGTATGATTTGAGAAATTATTTTGAACATGAGTTGACTTAAATTGGGATTTATGAGTTGAAAATATGGTTGGTATGATTTTATCAAGGGTTTTGATTGAAAGAATGATTTTGGTCGATTTGATCGTATCGGAAAGATTTTGGAAAACGGTTTCACTATCGGTCGGTTTTGAGGATGTTGAGAACTTGGGTGTCGTGCGTATGAATGTTGATCTGGTAGCTTATGGAAATGGCTTGATGATAGGTGTCTATTGCTTTTGGATTGCTTTGGACTTGTATTTGGGCCCTTACTTGTGTTATCTTGCTGTTCTGCATCTTCAGGTAAGTATCCTACGGGACTTACTCAGTAACCTGGACCTCCTGCCTGATGTGTCATGTAATGTGTAGTTTTGTTGCATATTAAAGCATGCCATGTAGTATCATGCTAGGATTGCATTGAACTGAGCATGTGTTTACTTTGTGTGGTTGAAACAGAACGGTCATTATCTGTGATAGTCCTAGAGTCTTTGCTAGGGTCATAGGGTAGCCTAGCCCCATCTGGTGCCCTGAGTCTATCGAGTCGATATGAGCATGATATGATAGCCCAGCACCATCGGGCAAGATATGAGATGATATGATATGATATGATATGATGATACCGTGGGTGAGTGCACCACCACGAGGATATTGCTATGCTATAGCACTGAACTGGCCAGTCTCTGCACTAACGGGAAGGGGTGCAGAGGTAGGAGAGGGATATGTTACTTGGCATTGTCTTGGGCCCTTTACAGTTCTTTTCCGCATATTATATATATACTAGGGGCATGATAGTGTGATTTAAATCTTGTACCGCATTAGTCATCTTTTATTTAGGCATAGGCATGTTATGTGGCCTCAGCGCGGTCAGAGGACCCGCAGGCGATCACCAGGCCTGACTTCGTGGATAGTGTTAGGTACCGCTCTTGTTGCTACATGCTTCTGTGACGGGGAAATCTTTTGGCGAATCGAAGAATCCGGCTAATATATTCTAACTTCACAAAAGGCAATCACCCACTTTGTTTTGGTTTTGACCCGGCTCTGCCGTGGCACTTGTATCTAAACATTGCTTCTGCTTTACTTTCATTTGAGTCGAATTTCCGCGACTTTGATTGCTTGGGGTTCGAAATCCCCGTTTTGGAATGCTGATCTTCGAGGTTTGAAACCTCGACCCGTACCTGAATTGCAACATCCGAATGAAGGTATACGACCTTCGAAACGTAACCCGGGTATTTATATCCGGGCCGTTACAAAGTTTGTAACAGAGCGAGGTTGTGCAATTCGGGTACACAAGGGTCGAGTGTATGTTTTGGAAAACCGCTCATGGATTTCGAAAGATTTGAAAACATTTTAAAGGGGCAAAATGAACTTAATATGCCTAACTCAATTGAACTAAATATGAACTTGGCTTATGATAAAAGAGGAGAACTAACTAAAAAGGGATCGAGTGGGTAGAAAAGGCGCTAGACCATCCCTATTGGATGTAGTCGGGAATGGGTAGGTGAAATACTAGCTTGTTCTTTACAGATGGGTCGGGAAGACTCCAAGGAGGTCATTATATGTGTCATTAACTGATTCTATGATTGAGTGCTTGATATGTTGAAGATTTGATTGTTATGTTCTAACTATTGAATGAATATTGGACGATCTGTACGAACGGGATAACGGGAGTACCCTTCTACTTCTTATATGGTTAAGCTCAGTTTTGTGGAAACGCCCCTTTCCTTATGAACCCTTTGATAGTTCAATTGAGTCCTCCCTTCGAATATCGGTCTCCTCCACGGGAAATTGGGTTGGTAAACATATTGTTTCGGAAATCATGGTTGGATATGAGTGTTGCTTGGGGAGAGTATTGAAAGTTGGCTTTTGATGTAATTCCAAGTTAGAAAGTAGGTGTTTCCGAGGTTGTCTTTCTTGATTCTTATGACGATCGACCGGTGTCATCTTGCCATAAAAGTCATATCCGAGTCTCACGGGAAAGATGAGTGATGAGTTAGTTAGGAAGAGTCAATGGTTGCCCTTTGGGATCTCTGTCCGGTTGTAATGGTGACTCTCTCTGAATTTCATGACATGATTTTGTAACATCCTGCATGGACCTTGCTAATGCTTCTTAGTAAAATGTTGCTCATGTTATTACACCTGTGGGTGGTTGCATTCCTTAGCCTCATGTTATGCCTTGCCTTCCGTCAAGATTATATTGTTTAAGCTCGGGTTGTGATTAGTTGCATTGCTTAGCCTCGTGTTATGCCTTACTTTCTATCATGGTTATATGTTGTCATAGCATGTCTACTTAGCCTATTGTATTGCTCGTATGATTGATTGGAAGCATGAACCACATGATATGAACCTATATGATTGTTGTTTCTCCTAGATTAGGTCCATGATAGTGTGATCAACTCTTCTTGGTATGAATCCTTTTAAATGATCTCCTTAACATGCTGGACGATGACGTGTCGATGTTCATTATTCCTTTTGTGACAAGAATCTATATCATGTATGTGGCATAATGGAGTCTTGGTGAATGCATGTTTACCCTAGTATGTGTTGATTTGTACTCATGCCCCGTATTCTAATTACGTTGCCCATTATTTAAACTTGTGTTATACATCGTTAAACTTGCTCATGCTTCTATATTATTGGAAGGTGATTGAATTGAAGTCTTACTTAGTATCGAGTAATCAATCAAGTGCATGTATGTATCATATGTTATATGGAGCCCTTAGTAACATGTCGGGCCCTTGGTTGTGACTTGTGCAAATTCTACCTTGCTTACGTTATTGTCGATTCTCTCTTGAGCTAGGTCCTTGATAGTGTGGCTCTTCCCTCTTTTTATCCTCGTAAATGTTTTACTTACCCGATTAGATTGATGTCGAATTCGGTGATCGACTTGCCGTCCATGACAATTAATCCTAGCATACGTACATGTTATCGTTCGGTAGTGTTCTTCTATTATTCTATGATATCCTCTCGTGCTTCCATGAATGTATGATTTGACACCTCGATTGATCACACACCACTCTATATCCTGATTTTTGCATATACATGACGCATGAATATCGGAATGAACCTAGTTGAATCACTTTAGTTGTACTCCTGTTCGATATGTGCTAGTAGTATCATATAAGACTTATGATTTCCAATATGACCCGCTAAATGATCACGTGTTGTACTTGTTCCATGATGTGACAACTATTGTACCCTATATGTACTCTATGATGGTTCGTTCTTAGCATGATTATAATCTAGCACCCATGATGTCCTCCTTGCTACTTTTGATGATGCCTCATGTTCGGGAATATTATGTTGAACTCCTCTAAATGACTCTTGACTATACTTGTCTCACATTATGTATCACTAGTATCATGTAGGACCCATGCTCTCTAAATGTATCTCGTCATATGATTCCGTGCCATGCTTGACCTAATATGTGATCATTGATGTTAGATGTGATAGTTACTATGCTGCTCTTATGTGTCCTTGTATGACGCGTCATCTGATTGTTATAATATACCTTGCCATGATATATTTGGACTCATTTGTTGATGTGTATACCATGCTCTTACATTAATCATATGCATGATGCTCGTTATCTTCACTAAATTCCGCATGACTTCGAATCATATATGATCATTGCTGGTTCCGTCTATCTTGCTTGAAGTTGCTAGGCATATCTGTTTCCATGGAATACTAGAATGTTAGCTTGTTTCACAAACATCAGCGTAGGACTTGATTGTGTCTTTGATATGAATACGAATGTTGCCCCCGAGATAGGTACATGTTAGTGTGGATTGATGTGATCGATATGCTCCATAATGAAATCGTGCGTGTTTGTCACAATTGTAACCTAATAGACTTTCTTAAGGGCATCGTTACTATTCCCGGGTCAGAGTCTTGTCTCTAGTCATGTCATCTTTAGCTTTGGTCCATTTTGTCTCCGAGAGAAACATTGGGTCGTCGGCCCTTGTCACTCCCCTATCTCCGCTAACTTAGACTCCTACGCGATACATTGGACGAGCAACCACATGGAAAAGGGAACGGAAAGTTGAATAGCGATAGAGCAGCGCAGCGGAAGCGTGGGCCCATAACCCACGGGCCTCAGGATCGACAAGGTCGACGGAACAAGCTTGCTTTGGGGGGTTGCGATTATTGAGTACGATATGACTTGCAAGTGGAAGTGTCCTCCATTCGGATTGCTAATCCTTTCTGAACTTGTTGATGGTGATATTGCACTAACTTGACGTTGAAAGTTGCTTGTTGATGTGATGACTTGGTGATGACTGTTGCTTGATTGTCTGTTGGCTATGATGATATGATTTGATTGCCTTACAGCTTTAATGTGCCCGATGTCTTGATACGTAGATGCTCTGAACTGTCAAGCATGATCTAAATTTCTGCCTTTAAAAGTATGAACTGCAAATGTGTTGAAATCTGGATTGTTTATTTGTTAAGGTTCTGATGAAACTTGCTAGTTTGAATTGACTTTATTCATATATGGTGTTATGTGATAATTTTGAGCATGATGGTAAATTAAGACTCGTGATACATGTTGCAATATCTAATGATGAACTAATGACGATATTTAATATAAATGCTAGCTGATATGATGTAGTCCTTATGTGCAATAATGTCCATGATTGCTTCTTCTTTGAACATGTGAGTGAGGTCCTTTTGGTTGAGCGGTCAGAGAGTGGAGAAAGATTCTGAGTGATTGGAATGATCGACGGTGGTAAGGGAAAGTTGCAGAAGAGGGGTGTTGACTTAGGTTGGACCGAATGGGTTCGGGAATTATAAGAGGTAATGCTTGATGATTTCGATGAGCTCTTAGGTGAATCTTGGATAAAGGGTATGGTTAGGATAGGTTGGTAAGGTAGTGATCGAGAAGATTTTATTTAAAATGCGTGGTTGGAAGGGTTCTACGTTGTGATATCTTGGGAAGAGTGAGAAATGTAAGAAATGACATTTGGGGGTATCGAGAACATAGTATGCAAGGGTGCTCGAGTGTGAAAACAGAGATGAGGGTTGGAGTCTTAGAGGTGGATTGTTAGTAAGAGAGCTTGGTGGGAAGAGGTACGAGATAGAAAGATCGAAATGAATTGTGGCTTTTCTTTGGGGATTCTATCCGAGTTGGTGAGTCTAGATGAAGACTGGTCTTGGCTTGAGAGTGGAGACGAGCGAGCGGGGTTTGCATTTTATTTCGACTGATATAATGTGCAAAAAACTTTCTTGATTATGTGGTTATGAACTGGCATGAGGTTAGATAGCGACCGTGATAAACCTGATATGGCATGCTATTACATGTTGATATGCAATATTTGAAATCTAGTTGACAGTGACAAGTGTTATCTTGATATAACGATACATTGCTATCCTACTATGTTGTTCTAGAAGCATGTTATGATGTGTTGTATGAATCATGAAATAATGATATGTTGCTATGTGAGAGCATGATGTTATATTATGATCAGGGATGTTAAATGATGAATATTGATTCGGATCATGAATCTGACTTATATATATATATGAGATAATGGTACGTGATTGCTAAGTGATCGTTATATGACATTGTATGAGTTGAGATGATATTTTGCGAGTATGCTGACGTTTTGGTGATTCACATATTGACTGACTTTTCTCTTTTGCTGAATCTTAATAACCTGACCTTGATGTGTTGATGTGTTGACCATGGGTTTTGGTTCATTGATTCTGTGATGAGAGATACTTTTATGACTTCTGGTGTGATGTTGAGACGTTGTGATGATTTTGTTATGTCGTTGAGATGCATATTATGACCTTTGGTATGATCTGGAGATGTTGATGTGACCTTGTGGCACTACGTTGGTATATGTTGAGACTTGCCTTATGATGTGTTGATTGGAGATTGGTTGGTTATACAGTTATGCATTTCTATTGGCTGATGCATCTTGCTTGAATTGAGACTGATAGATTGATTCGATTCTGGAAACTAGGAAGAGAATATGGGATTAGCCCTTAGAGGTGGATGATTCCACCTCCTACCTTCTGAATTGGATTGATTGGTTGCGAGAAGCTGTTTGGGTTTTTGGGAGACTATGACGAAATCTTGATTTGAAAGGAATTGACTTGCTTTGGTGTAAAGTTGCTTGATTTACATCGGATTTGAAGATTTCGAGCGGTTTCAAAAATGGCCAACTTGGAGGTTTTAAAGAAGTTGAGAGTTTCAATGATTTGGATGACAACCTTTCCATTTACAAAATGCTTTGAGAATTTACAAACTGGATTTACATTATGACGTCTCACGAAGTGGATACAAGTAGTCAATAAGGGCGCTTATAGATTGCTTGCTAAGACCTAGTCGGACGCTATAATGCTTTTAGAGTTGTGATACTTCCGAAAAGTCGAAGCGAGGATGTAATAAGGGCGCTTATTACACACTTGACAAGACCAATTGGAGATGTCACGACCGTGACTAGGATGTTGTGAGAATCCCGGAAGACGCAACCGAGATGATTACAAGATCCTTGGACATGGTCCTCGGACTCACCGATTTCAAACTCCTTCCCATTGCTTTAAAATGATTTTAGTCTCGGGGACGAGACTTGTTTTAGAGGTGGATAAATGTAAAGACCGAGTATATTTATATATTATGATTATTTTAATTAAATAAATTATTATTAAATTCAATTTGTAAAAGTGGGATAAAACCCGTCCTCGAGCATAAGTTTTGGATTTTAAGTTATTCCGGAATCATTTAAATTTCGGATTTTGACGAGATTCAATTTTCGCCTTCAAGATCGAGTATTAATAAAGATTAGTTTAAACTCCGAGTTTTGATTGAAATTCATTTAATTCCGATTATCTTGAAATTGAATTAAAATTTGATTAAATTTGATTTAGTCGGGATTCGATCGGGCGAGCGGGTTTGAGTCTTTTCCACTAACTTGAATTGGTATTGTTGGGACCACATATATATATATATATTCATTTCTTTTCCTTTTTCTTTTCTTTATCTCTCTCTCTCCCTCTCTCTCTCTCGGTAGCCCCTCCCTCACCTCAACCTGCAATACACACAACTTGCATTGTTTTGTCCTATAGCCTCATCTGAAATTGTAGCCAATTGGTCCCCCTCTCTCACCTTTGGCCTGGTTCTACAATGCAGCAAACCCACCCCTTCCTCCTCTCTCTCAGCCCACCTCTCTCCCTCTTTTTTCATTTTCGGAAGCTCCATGAGCCACTGCACCACCAGCAGCCACCATGTCCTCACCTTCCAGCCTCCATGGCACCACCGCACCCCTTTTCCTCTGGCTTTCGAAGCCCGTGAGCGCACCGAAGCCACGTCTGAGCACCCTCCCGAGCGCCCCTGTCTTCGTAGCCCAAGGAGCTTAGCAACGCAGCTCCAAATTCCCTACTCCTCCCTTCTCTTTCAACGAGCAGAAGCAGCAGGCAACACCAGCTCCTCCTCCCTTTCCTTCGACACCGACGAACCCAGGGAAACCGCCCAGAAGAGCCGGAGCCGCCGCCGAACTGTTTTTCCTCTCCTTTCCCCTGTCTCCTTCATTCCGTGGGTGAGCTTTTATTTCTACCTCCTCTTACTCTCAAATGTCGTAAAGCCGCACCTTTATGCTCTCCTCTTCCTTCCCAGGCCAGGCGGAAGCTCCTCGAGCCTCCGGCGAACCTAATCGAGGTCCGACGAGCGTTTTTCCGGCGAGACATTGAGCACCCTTGGTGAGTCCCCCTTCTTCTTCCCTGAGTTCACTCCTTTCGTTCCTCTTCTGTTTATCTGGTAAGGTCGGGAAATTTGGGCAAGATTCCGGCGAGGCTCTGCTCTCGCCTTGTCTTCCGATTTTGAGCGAGCTGAACGAAGAAGAAGATAGAGGCCGGTCTGGTCTTTCTTATTTTCTTTATTCGGCCGGTTCGGTTCTCCTCTTTTAAATTCATAACCGGTTCACACAATCTGAGGGTTTGAGGTGGGATCCGGATGGGGGCAAGCGGGTTTTGGGCTCGGATTCGGGTTGGGCATTGGGCTGGGTTTAATTTCGGTTGGGCTGGGTTTAATTGGTTGGGTATTTATTTTGATATGTTGTGTTTTACTTTTTTTTTTGTTATTATAATTGTTAAATTATTATTATTATTATTCTTATCATTATTATTATTATTATTATTATTATTATATTTATGGGTTTTGTGAAATAAATATATATTCTGAAAATATTAATATATTATTTTACATGGTTTAAAGGTAATGTTATTTGAGATGGATTATTATATGATGTGTTATAAGGTGATTATGTATTGACTTAAATTTGAGTTGTTAAAATGGACTGATTTTGGTAAATTTTATTAGTATGATATTATGTATATTTTATAAATTGTTCAAAAATGATTTATTGGTTTTGATAAGGTTTTGGATTAAAAAGCCGGAATTATTTTAAATGGCATACTTTTGCAAGTTGATTGAAGAGCTAATGTTTTGGTTGAGAAGATGGGTAATTGAAATTAAAATGCCGGAATTATTTCTATAATATGATTTTGGGGAAATTGCTTTTTAGGGCTTAAATGTTTAATGTCGGAATTTGGCCAAGTATGATTTGAGAAATTATTTTGAACATGAGTTGACTTAAATTGGGATTAATGAGTTGAAAATATGGTTGGTATGATTTTATCAAGGGTTTTGATTGAAAGAATGATTTTGGTCGATTTGATCGTATCGGAAAGATTTTGGAAAACGGTTTCACTATCGGTCGGTTTTGAGGATGTTGAGAACTTGGGTTTCGTGTGTATGAATGTTGATCCGGTAGCTTATGGAAATGGCTTGATGATAGGTGTGTATTGCTTTTGGATTGCTTTGGACTTGCATTAGGGCCCTTACTTGTGTTATCATTGTGTTCTGCATCTTCAGGTAAGTATCCTACGGGACTTACTCAGTAACCTGGACCTCCTGCCTGATGTGTCATGTAATGTGTAGTTTTGTTGCATATTAAAGCATGCCATGTAGTATCATGCTAGGATTGCATTGAACTGAGCATGTGTTTACTTTGTGTGGTTGAAACAGAACGGTCGTTATCTGTGATAGTCCTAGAGTCTTTGCTAGGGTCATAGGGTAGCCTAGCCCCATCTGGTGCCCTGATTCTATCGAGTCGATATGAGCATGATATGATAGCCCAGCACCATCGGGCAAGATATGAGATGATATGATATTATATGATATGATATGATATGATGATACCGTGGGTGAGTGCACCACCACGAGGATATTGCTATGCTATAGCACTGAACTGGCCAGTCTCTGCACTAACGGGAAGGGGTGCAGAGGTAGGAGAGGGATATGTCACTTGGCATTGTCTTGGGCCCTTTACAGTTCTTTTCCGCATATTATATATATACTAGGGGCATGATAGTGTTATTTAAATCTTGTACCACATTAATCATCTTTTATTTAGGCATAGGCATGTTATGTGGCCTCAGCGCGGTCAGAGGACCCGCAGGCGATCACCAGGCCTGACTTCGTGGATAGTGTTAGGTACCGCTCTTGTTGCTCCATGCTTCTGTGACGGGAAAATCTTTTGGCGAATCGAAGAATCCGGCTAATATATTCTAACTTGACAAATGGCAATCACCCACTTTGTTTTGGTTTTGACCCAGCTCTGCCGTGGCACTTGTATCTAAACATTGCTTCTGCTTTACTTTCATTTGAATCGAATTTCCGCGACTTTGATTGCTTGGGGTTCGAAATCCCCGTTTTGGAATGCTGATCTTCGAGGTTTGAAACCTCGACCCGTACCTGAATTGCAACATCCGAACGAAGGTATCCGACCTTCGAAACGTAACCCGGGTATTTATATCTGGGCCGTTACATTTTATACTAATTAAGTATAAATTCATTCAGATTTGAGAAATCATAAGTATGAAAGAAATTAATTAATTGAATAAACAGGTTTTATCTTTTGGCTTGGTAATGGTTTTCTTTTTCTTTATTTAAATTAAAAAAACCACACACAGAGCGGGTACTAAACTAGTTCAATACTCGCACTCTGTGCAGTTTTTTTAATTTAAATAAATTTAATAATAAAACCCGTTTATTCAATTACTTATTTCTTCCATACTTGTTATTCTCAAATCTGAATGAATTTATACTTAATTAGTATAAATGCTAATTTCTCCTTACTCCAGTCTTACTCCTTAATCCTTGTTAGTGCATATTAGTGGAAACAACATATGAAAAGCTATAATTTCTCAAATCTGAACGAATTTATACTTTATTGACAATATATGAAACAACATGTGAAAAGCTAGTAAATATTAGCGGAAACAACAAAATAACATACCTTGTAACCAATCATCACATTTTTTCGAAAAACTTACAAAGGAAATCGTAAACAAAGTCGTAAATAACCTGCAATAACAACACCAAAAAGAAGGGAAAAGACATCAACGTTTGTAATATAACATTAACAATCTAAACTATATATAGGTTAAAATCTAAAAATCTATCCATAATTATATATGTATAAAATCCAAAAATATATCTCATAAATATATCAATACCTTCAAGATATATAGGAAAATTTTATTTCTTATTGAATTCCATATGTTGATAACTTTTACACGGCTAAGTATTATTTTTTCAATTTAACCAAAACCTTTTATCTTCTTCATATTGATAAAGTTATTGATAAATTTATTTAATTATTATGACCATACTAAGTATTATTTCAATTTCGTCAAAACTTTTTATCTTCTAAAAATATTTTCATATTGATGAAGTTATTGATAAAGTTATTTAATTAGTATGTCCATGTAATATATTGATAAAGTCATTATCTTCTAAAAATATGTTCATATATTGTGAAAATAGGTATAATCTTATCTTATATAATAGTCTTTAAAATTAGTCAACACGGAGTATCATCTAAAAATATATCCATATCTAATCAAATTGGGTCAAATTTTATCTTATGCATATATAGATATATTGATTAAATAGAGTTAGAATAAAAATTAGCTTATGCATATATGTTAAAATTAGTTAATATCTTCTAAAAATATATCCATATTTAATCAAATTGGGTCAAATTTTATCTTTAATATATATAGATATATTGATTAAATAGAGTAAGAATAAAATTTTATCTTATGCATATATTGATTAATTCAAAAATTTGTGAGTGGTTCATACTACTACGATTAAGGAGAAGCCGCCATGTGTCTCAGGCGACTTCTCCTTTATTATATATAATTGATGTTTTTTTTCACTTTCATATTTTACTTCTTGTGAATAAAATGCAGTATCAAACCACGTTTTTCTGCCATTCCTGCAAATTTTGAATATTTTTCTAAATATTTTCAAGTTGTGAATTTTTTTATAAATTTTTATTTTTCTTTGAATATATTGAAAAAAAATTCAACAATAATATCTTAACAAAGAAAATATTACCTAAAATATATAGAATATAATATAGTTGTATCCGGTGACATGGATTCCATTTATAGAAAGTCGATGTTTCGGGGAAAATATTTTGAGGTATAAAACATTAACTAATTTTTGTAAAAAATATTGGAAAAAAGTTATATTGTGGTTAAATATAAATAAAAACAAGTATGATTCCCGCCTGATAATGCAAATTTTTAAAACTAAAATCTTAAAACTATAAAAATCAATATTAGAAAATATCAATAAAAGTTAAGATTAAAAGCATAAATATATTTACCATAAATGTATCTGATAAATATCCCAGAAAATTATTTTTTAAAAATCTCATGTAAAGTATAATATAAATATAGGTATTTTAAAACACTTAGGAATAATAATAATAATAATAATAATAATAATAATAATAATAATAATAATAATAATAATAATAATGTAACTTTTTTTAAATCTGATGTGGCATATTCAATATATATATATATATATATATATAAAATACTAAAACAGAGGCCTGAAACGGTTTTCTGGTGCGATCTCGCTTACGTGGAATTTTCTGGATTAAAGCGGGATTATTTTTGCTTACGTGTCATTTTATGGATTAAAGTGGTATTATCTTTTTGACCCACATTAATTAATAAGCTAATATAGTTAGGTAAAAAACTTATCTTGTTATCAAATAATCTATTAACATAATCTTATATCTTAATTAGATAAATCTATCTATTAGTTGGATATTAAAAAAAAACGGTGGAATAGTTTTTTTTGGTCAATATAAAAACGGTGGAATAGTTAAATACTAAACACACCAATTTCACTCTTTGAAATTCTAAAATGCTAATCAACTCATTTGTACGTATTTAATATATCATTAATGAATTGTTTATCCCATATTCGTATTCAAATGATAATTCATTCATATTTAAATACTCTTATATTCATATTTAAATAGATCAATCTCGATATTTAGATTTTACATAATTTTATAATTCTATCTGATATATTTAGATTTTACATAATTTGATATATTTTTACAATATTTTACCCAATTCTATTAAATATGGTACATTATAATATATCTCTTTTATTTGTATTCAATTTAACAAGATAAAAATATATTTTAAATATTTTTTTAATAAGAGAACAAATATGATTAATCTAGATTCAAACATGTGTTTACATTCTAAAAAAATAACACAATTGAACATTATATATTTACTTTATATGGAGTAGTAATTTATATTAATTCAAAGATGGTTTATATAATAAAATTTATTAACAAATCGCGCAACGGGCGATTAATAAAACTAGTATATATATATATATGACATCTCTACCTTTTTAACCTCTTTAAATCAATCAAAATTTTTCCTTAAATTTTTCTTCTTCTTCCTTTTAAACCAATCACATTTTTTTCCTTTTATGTTTAATAAATTTACTATTAGGCTTGATTTAAAGCATTGTATTTGATATAATATAATGCTTACTATTAATCTACAGGTAAATCTTTATATATTGTAAATATCTAATAGTAAACATTATATTATATTAAATTCAATATTTTAAAATAAGCCTAATAGTAAATATATTAAAAATAAAAGAAAAATATGATTGGTTTACAGGGAAGGAGAAGAAAAATTTAAGGAAAAAAAGAATGATTTAAAGAGGTAAAAAAGGTAGGAATGTCGTGTGTGTAATTAGTAAATGTGTTAAAAATAAAAGAAAAAATGTAATCGGTTTGAAAAAAAGGGAGGAAAAAATAATTAATATATACTCTGTATATAATTAGTAAATGTGTTAAAAATAAAAGAAAAAATGTAATCGGTTTGAAAAAATTATGGGAGGATAAAAATAAATAAAGAAAATAAATTTGAGTTAAGTCCAATAGTTATATTAGATTGAATCCAATGTTTTGAATTAAGTTCAATAGTTAGTAAATATGTTAAAAATAAAAGAAAAAATGTGATTGGTTTAAAGAGACAAAAGGAAGAATAAAAATAATAATTAAAGGAAATAAATAATTAAAAAAGGCAAAAAAAAACTTTATTGGTGGAAATGAGAAGATTAAAAAGAGGTTGACATGTATGCAGAAAGTATTTCCTTTGAAAAATTAATTAAAAAAAATGGAAAAAATAAGGAGAAAATATTTGATTGGAAGAAAGGGAGAGGTTAATGGAGAAGCTAACACGTAAATCTTAAATATTTTAAATTAAGAATGTATATAGATATAGATAGATAGTAAGTGTGTTAAAAAAAAAGAAAAAAATGACTGATTTAAAGAGATAACGAAAAGAAGAAAAAATAATTAAAAAACAACATAGGTGGAAAGGGGATAATGAAGGAGAGGCTAACACATCCAGGTCTGTTAGACCTCATCCGACAGTATGTGATCCGCTAGGTTCGGCCAGTCGAAATCTAACACATAGGCAGAAAGTCTTCTGCTTTAAGAATATATATAGATAGACCTGTCAATCGGGTCATTCGGGTTGGGTTCGGGTCGGGTCATTTCGGGTTTCGGGTAAAACGGGTTCCGAGTAAAACGGGTCACAGGTAGATCCGGGTTGATTTGAACTCGGGTTTGACCCGGTTTCGGGTTAAATCGTGTCAAATCGGGTCAATTTCGGGTTTGTCAAATTTTTCTTTTTTAAATTAAAAAATCATGATTTGGTAATTTTGTGATAATTTTAAAATGCTAAAATTAAAGACGTGGTTCATAAGTTTTAGTACTTGTAATTATATACTATATTTGATCAAAAATATTTAATTTTTATTATTTCTTGTAATTTTTAATAAAATTTAAAAATATATAAAATATCAAAATTTAAAATATTTTTTTTAAATAATTTCATGCAATAAGTAATAAGCATATAATTATTTTAATATTTTAATATTTTTTAGTGTTTTTTGTTCTTAAAAAATGTGATGAAAAATAAAAAATCAAATACTATGGATTGGAGGGAGTATATATTACACAATAAAAATAAATACAAAAGTTGATTTGAAAATGAAATATCAAGTGATTGTAATTATAAAATGTAAATAAATTGGAATCTCCATAAAAAAATTAATCATATATAATTATAAATCAATCGGGTTAATCGGATCATCGGGTCGAAACCCAGATGACCCGGAAAATTACCGGGTTTTCGGGTTCAGGTCGGGAAAACAATTTTTGGGTCAAAATTTTCGGGTCCTGACCCAAATTTTACCGGGTTTTCGCGTAGGGTTATGTTTTGACAGGTCTACATATAGATATAGATATAGATATATAGATTTTATAAGAATAAAAAAACTATTGGGATTATATTTCTATTACTATATTATTTTATAACTATTTTATTATTATTATTATTATTATTATTATTATTATTATTTCTATTACTATTATTATTTATCACTATTTTTTACCTACTATATATTTTATTTTTAATATATTTTTATTGTTAATAAGTGTATTGTTCATTATTAATAATTACTATATTATATTTATATTACTATTATTATTATTATTATTTTATTACTATTTTATTATAATTATGATTATGATTATATTAATAATGATTTTTGTTATTACTACTACTATTATTATTATTTTTTGAATTGTTCATTCCGACAACATACCAGATAACTAGTTTAAGAGATATGTGATTATGATTTTCTGTTTCCATTCATATATATTTTGGTTGTCACTCTGATTTAAGAAGTAACTAGTAAAATCCCCGCGCCATGGCGCGTATTTTTTTTAATATAAAAATTAAATTCTGTAAGTATAAAAATCAAATAAACTATTACCAACCGTTTACATAAAACAAAAAAATAGATTTGATAAAGTAAGTAAAAATAATAAAAATAATTAGAAAAAATGTATGAAAATTACATGAGTTTAAGATTTAAATAGAATAGGTTGATTGAATGAAAATTCTAAATTAAACGTGGTGTAGTTGCTTTGGTTTTAATTAATATATAGATGGTGAAAATATATTAAGAAATGATGTTATGTAAATAATATTAGATAGTTTAATTACCATAATTAAATGATATTATGTAAATAATACCTTACAAAAATAACTTTGCGTGAGAGGACGACACGTGGCGTAGGTGCTTTGGTTTTAATATATATATATATATATATATATATATATATATATATATATATATATATATATATATATATATATATATATAGGGATTGACTCCGGTGAAAACTGTAAAGACCGATTATATTTATATATTATGATTAGTTTAACTAAATAAATTATTATTAATTTCAATTTATAAAAGCGGAGAAAAAGTTGTCCTCGAGCACGAGTTCAAACTTTAAAAACATTCCGACATCGTTTTGAGAATTTAGATTTTAACAGATTTAATTCCGCCTTCGACCACCGAGTTTTGATAAAATTAATTTAATCCCGTTATCTTGTAATTAGTAAATTAAATTTTAATTAAAATGGATTTAGTTGGGATTCGATCGGGCGAGCGGGTTTTGAGTCTTTTCCGCTAATTTTGAATTGGTAGTGTGGTAAATCCTATTTTATTTTTCGTTTTCTTTATTCTTTTCTTCTCTCTCTCACTCGGATTCCTGTGTAATTGAATTGGTCCCCCCTCCCTCACCTCACCCCACCTACCTCTGCATCACCACCCACACAATTGCAGCAGAAGCCTCACACCCTCTCCTTATCTTCTACTCTCTCCATCGTTTATCCCTCATTCCCCTTTGGAGGCCAAGAGCTCCTCATGGCAAGCCTTCCCCTTTCCTCCATTGAACACCACCACTGCCGACCACACTCCACACCCATCCACCACCACACCTCCACCTCACCTCCTCAGCCGCTGCCGCCGACCACCATGGACGCTGCAGCCTCGAGCGGCGAGCTCTGTTTTCCCGAGGGGAATCACCCAGAAGCACCCAAGCGGCTCCTCCTTCTCCTTCACATCTGAGCGACTAGCAGGAGCAGGAACACCTTCCATCTTCTTCGAAGAGGACCCAGAACCGCCCAGGAGTAGCCCGAGGCTCCGAGTAGCGCCGCCCTCGATTCTCTCCTCCTCTGTTTTGAATCCGAGCGTGGTAAGAGTTCGTTTCCTTTCCTTTCTACTCCAAGCCACCAAAAGTTTCTCCTTTAACATCCCTACATCCCTCCTAGGCCTCCTCGCTCGAAGAATCGTCCCCGATAAGCCGAATCGAGCCCCGACGGCGTTCTCCGGCGAGCCTCAAAATCAAACCTCGGTGAGCTCTCCCTTTCTTCTTCTTCTCTTCCTTTCCGTCTGTGTGTGGGTGTGCCGAGTGGCCGGAGCCCAGCTCCCCCACCGCCGGCCAGCTCCCTCCTCCTCTCCTTCCTCCGTCGAACACAGGGCTTCCTCTCCCCGTCCTTTGTTTCGCCGAACAGAACAAGGAGGAAGACGAAGCGGGCCCCCTCCTTGCCACCTCACTGCCACCTCAACTGGGGCCCTCCCTGAATTTTTTCCAAGCTGGCTTCAGATGGGTAGACAAGAGGAGGAGGATTGGGCCTTTCTATGGGCTTGGGTTTTGGGCCAATCCGGGTAAGCTTTGGGCTTGTCGGATCCGGGACTTGAGCTTGCTGGTGGGTTATCTTTTTCTTTATTATTATTTCGGTTATATACATGTATATGTTATATGTATTATTTTTCTGATTTTGGGAAAATGATTAAATATATATATTTATATATTCTGGAATTATTAATATTTATATTTAAAAGGTTTTAAAAGTAATATTAATTGATATGGAGTTATAAATATATTTATGGATTATTTTGAGATTATATGGATAGTAAGTGTAAAATATTTTAATATTATTATAGTTTTGGAATTTGGTTATAAATGTACTATTCTGGAAATTAATCTTTATATATTGTTATATTGTTTTAAAATAATCTTGATTGGATTATTTAATTGATGCATTTCATGAGGATTTAAATATGAGAGTGGGGAATTTTAAATTGAGTTGTTGGTTTTGATTTATAAGTATTATTTGTGAGCTTAGAATTATTTTGATGATTTAGTATTGAGAATTATTTATATTATGTTTTGAAATAAGAAACATGCCGGAATTGTTTTATAATATGATTTTTGGAAATTGGTTTTAAGGCTTAATGTTTAATGTCGGAATTTGGCCAAGTATGAGTTGAGACATCATTTTGGATACGAGTTGACTTAACTTGGGATTTATGAGTTTGAAAATATGGTTGGTATGATTTTATCAATGGGTTTAATTGAAGAATGATTTTGGTCGATTTGATCGTATCGGGAAGATTTTGAAAAACGGTTTTACTATTGGTCGGTTTTGAGAATGTTGAGAACTTGGGTTCTGTATGTACGAATGTGAACCGGTAGCTTATGGAAATGACTTGATGATAGGTGTGTATTGCTTTTGGATTGCTTTGGACTTACATTTGGGCCCTTGCTTATGATATCTTGCTGTTCTGCATCAACAGGTAAGTATCCTACGGGACTTGCTCAGTAACCTGGACCTCCTGCCTGATGTGTCATGTAATATGTAGTTTTGTTGCATATTAAAGCATGCCATGTAGTATCATGCTAGGATTGCATTGAACTGAGCATGTGTTTACTTTGTGTGTTTGAAACAGAACGACCGTTATCTGTGATAGTCCTAGAGTCTTTGCTAGGGTCATAGGGTAGCCTAGCCCCATCGGGTGCCCTGAGTCTATCGAGTCGATATGAGCATGATATGATAGCCCAGCACCATCGGGCAAGATTTACGTATTTTTTTATATATGTTATGATGATACCGTGGGTGAGTGCACCACCACGAGGATATGCTATGCTATAGCAACGAACTGGCCAGTCTCTGCACTAACGGGAAGGGGTGCAGAGGTAGGAGAGGGATATGCCACTTGGCATTGTCTTGGGCTCTTTACAGTTCTTTTCCGCATATTATATATACTAGGGGCATGATAGTGTGATTTAAATCTTGTACCGCATTAGTCATCTTTTATTTAGGCATAGGCATGCTATGTGGTCTCAGCGCGGTCAGAGGACCCACAGGCGATCACCAGGCCTGACTTCGTGGATAGTGTTAGGTACCGCTCTTGTTGCTCCCTGCTTCTGTGACGGGGAAATCTTTTGGCGAATCGAAGAATCCGGCTAATATATTCTAACTTGACAAATGTCAATCACCCACTTTGTTTTGGTTTTGACCCGGCTCTGCCGTGGCTTTTGTATCTAAACCGTACTTCCGCTTTATTTTCGTTTAAATTGTATTTTTGAGACTTCGACTGATTAGAGGTTTGAAACCTCGACCCGTACCTGAATTGCAACATCCGAACGAAAAATCGTGCTAAAAAGCTAATGTTTTAAAATTACATAGTGACTTTATAGATCGGTTTTATTCAAAACCGGGCTAAAATTTATGACTTTATAGATCGGTTCTATTCATAACCGGGCTATAAAGCAAGTGAACCGGGCTAAAAAGCCGGTCCTCACGGGTTTCTACCGCAATTTTGGTTTTCACCGGAGCGTATCCCTATATATATATATATATATATATATATATATATATATATATATATATATATATATATATATATATATATATATATATATTGGATCCCGTGTAAGCAGCCCTTACGGTGTAATTTGTGAGCAGGGAAATTATTCGTAGTTACCAAGCGATTATTCGTGGATAATAATGTAATTATTCGTATGTATGAACAAATGTAATTATTTGTATGTAACAAATGATTATTCATATGTATGTACATACGAATAATCACTTGGTACCTACGAATAATGTCACTGTTCACAAGTTACTTTTAATCTTAGCCGTTTGATCTTCTTAATCCGATGCTCTAGATTTGCTCACAAATTACACCGTAAGGCTTGCTTACACAAGAGCTATCCTATATATAAACGAGGCCTAAATGTCAACCATGTAATAACAAAAGTTTCATTTGGGGAAAATTGCCATATAACATGTATTTCCGAATTTTTTTATATGGAATGACCTATTACTAATTAAAGAATCCCTATATTATGTATATTTTGATACACAAATACAAGAGTGTTGATCAAATTTGGTAAATAAATACAAAAGTGGGTCTATTTGCCAATAACGCATAGCTGGATGTATATTGACGTAACTGATCTAAAGATAAGAGATTTTATTTTTATTTTTTTGGTATGAATTAATGTGAAGATCTGTATGAATTAATGTGAAGATCGGGTAAGACCCGCAACTAGCTACCTCCCAATAATGTCGATCTCTCCCTCGTCTTCATCTCTACTATTTTGATCAATTATCTCAATAATGAGTCGTTTGAGAGTTAGATGGAAACGGAAAAAGGCAAGTGAAATTAGAGCTTGTTTGGTTGACATTCCAAAAACCCAGTAAGTAGAAATTCAAAGGAATTGGATATAATACCAGTGTTTGGTTGATTTTTTTTGTTACAGAAAAATCCAGAAAGTTGAATTCATAGGAATTTAAATTCCCCTATTTTGGAGGAAGTGCACTTACCTAGTCCCCTAGGTAAGTTCCAATTCCACCTTTTTTTAATAGGAAAATTCTATTTTCTTATTTCAATTGCTATAATCCAAACGAGCCCTTAAAAAAAGTCATCAAATATAATAGCTAAATATATAATATTTATTTGTAGAAGACTGGTGGATCGGACACATGCATCTATTTTAGGAACAAGCTCTATAGGAAAGTTAGATTGCGTATCAATTTTTCTTATAAATGATTCGCTATAAAAGGATTTTCTTATAAATGATTCGCTATAAAAGGATTTTAAATAGAGCTGACAGAATTGGAGTAGGTGTTGGTGAACTTTGGCTCAAGATTAACAAACTCGATCTATATACAGGAAATTTATTTAGATTTAATAGAGAGCCTGCGTCCGGGAGTCCTAATTCACACAATAAATAATCAAATGGGTGAAATTCAAAATAAACGTTGTTTTCGTGCCAAAATTTGATTCACTGCAACGACAGAGAAACACGGAGATTTTACTTGCTTGTTTTGAGACATTAATTAAGTTTAATTGGGATTTGTTGTTTCACTTCCCCGGCCTACATATATCGTCCAAAATAAAGACGGAGAATTCACTTGTTGTAATAGGTTTAGCAGTCCCCCCATTTTTAATACGGAGTATAGGCTAGCAAATCTAGATAATTAAGAGTATAATTTTTTTCTTTACATTCCCACAAAAGATGCATTAATTGATCTTTAGAAGAGACCTTTAGAACTGATCGAACAAGTTCAACTCTAGCAATTCGGAACAGGGAACGGTGGTTCAAACTAAACCAATTCAAGGAAAGATCGATGAACATCCGGAGGTAGGGATCGAGAAACTTATCAGTGTGACCTCCCATTTACTTATAGCAAAAATCATCTCGATCAACTATAAACCAGGAAGAGCTTCCATTCAAGTTTCAAGTAATCCCGCATAATTAATGAACACAATGTCAGATATCAAATCAGCTTAGTTTATATCAGGTATTCAGGTCGATCAGGTGCAACAGTCAATTAACAAAGGTAAGAAGCAGATCGATCTAGCGCATGCATGTGATTATAATATAAGAGCATTCGAAAAGGCAAGATGAGTTCATTCAATTACTGGTATACCATCGATCCTCAAACGATTAGGCCTTCCTTTAATTTACCCTAGCTAGCAGCAACGGCAAAAAGATGCCTTCTTTAGCCCTAAAATCATCCACCCTGGCTCAATGTTGGAACATCGGATAGCCGGATACAGTTCGACAAAGTTTTTCAAAGCAATAGATGAAATTAAAACCCTAAATCAAATCAATTAGCACAATGTAGCTATGGAATATATGAAAATACTTCAATTAAACTTTTTATAATAAAACAGTGATAAAACATAACAACAAAAGTCGTTGTAGTATAGTGGTAAGTATTCCCGCCTGTCACCGGGTTCGATCCCCGGCAACGGCGTGTTTTTTGCGTTGCCATTTTTTCTCCCAAGTTCCTCTTAGGTTTCGTTTCTTCTTTGCATCTTGCAATTGCAAAACGCGTTCACAAAGAACGTATCAGCACAAGATATGCTCTTTTTTTTTGTTTTGTTTTGAGAAAACAAGATATGCTTTTTATTTATAAAATAGACTAGATTAGTGCCCGCACGCTTTTTATATAATAATTTTATAAATATATAAAACATTTATATAAGTTAAAATACAATAGGATTTTTTTATCACTTTATCTAAATTTCTTTTAAAATTTAAATAAATTTCATATTAATACCCATTCAACTAATGATTTCCCTTTACTATAGTTGCATTAATTCAATAATATATTATAACTCGTAAATCTATTATCGTTTACCCAGTCCAGATGCAGAGCGACTGAGTCGATCGAATTGGATTAAGATAAAAAAAATTGTTATCATTGAAATGACATAATTGACTAAAGTAAATATATAATCAAATTATAACAAAGTAATTTATTAAATGGATTTAATCATTATTTATTTATATTATAACATGAATCAAACTACAAAGATTACATGTTTTTATTGAAAAAAGTAATTTAAAAATAAAATCAATCGGTTAAGATTTAGAAAAAGAAAAGAATTAATTAATTTCTTATTTAATGAAGTAATTTGATTTATAATAAATAATAATTTATTTAAATATAGATAAATATTTAATTAGTTAACAAACAAACCTATATTAAAGGAGAAGCCGCCACATGAAGTAAGCGACTTCTCCTTTAGTATTATTAATTGATTTGAGATGTCAATCGATTCCAATGTTTGCCTCCAAAAATATAATTCTTCCAAACGACTCATCAATATTCAACGCAAATTGAATCAAGCTCGCTCCCGGTCTCGGTGATCTCCGCCAAAAGCCAGGTGGTTTCAATCATTCAATGGATCTTCTTAATTTGTTTACTCAAATGAAGGTATGTAACTTAATGATGAATGGCTTGTGTACGTACTACCCATGAGAGGAAAAAAAAATATGTCTCTCTTTAATTAGTTTTTTATTTATATTTTTTCGTGATGTGCACACAAGTTCTATATATCTTATTGGGAGTAGTCACCATAATTGAACATGATTTGTACTGATGTTTTTTCCAACCCTTAATTATCAAAATTTGATTGTCTGTTCTTGCTTTGAATTTGTTTCTTCATGCTCATAATATAGTAATTGTACTCGTTGATCTTTCGAATTAGAGGTTTATTCCAATTTTTAGATCAAATGTTTAAAACATGTTGATTTGTAGGATTTGATAATTGATTTTTGGATTATATATATGAATTACTGAAAATTAAAACCGGGGTATTTTGGATATTATGAAATTTTTATGAATACTTACTTAATATAAAAGAAAATGAATATTTACCTCATTATACTTTGTAAATGGATATTTCACCAAAATTTTCCAATTTTAGAATATGTTTGAATCGATACAAGGGTCTATGCCAATTTCGTTTGTTGAATTGTTGTAAATCATGATTAGATGTCAATTTATTATCTATTATTATATAATGAAAAAGAAGTTGCATATGATATATGACGAGATCTTCTTAACTATTGATTTTTTTAAACAATAAAAAAAATTAATTTGCCTAACAGGCCATTTTTTGGGCCTGAATTAGGTAAATGTCTACGGACCTATTCAAATTAGGTCAAAGACCACTTTTTTTTTTAATCAAGCTCTGTGTGCCCCCTTCTCCCTCAGATCCAGAACAAGGCAAGCGACCTGCGCTTCAGATCTCTCCCCTCCTCCCTCAGATCTCTCTCCTCCTCCCTCGCTACGTCCTTCTCCTCCCTCGGCGCTGCCGCTGCTCTCGGTTCACTCTCATCCATCTCCCGCAATCTCTCAACATCCACCAAAGGCTCGATCGCTACGTCGTGCAAATTCATCGACCAAAGGAGACACATCGCCGCTGCCGCTACGTCCTTCTCCTCCCTCGCCGCTGGTGCAGATTCATCGATAAAAAGGTAGGTGAAACTTAATTTCAGTCTCAATTTCTTTAACTGCTCGATCTCCATTGGCGATGCCTCTTCTCTCTCTGTCGCCTCTCCCTCGAGATCCAGGAAGTTCAGATCTAGTGGCACCTTGTTCTTTATCTCTCTGACTTATTTTCTAGATACTCGCCAGAGCTCCGACCGCCTCGGTGCAGAGGAGATAGAGTCGGAGGCAGATGCTGATGAAGAAGGGAGTTCCGGCGCGGATCTGGTGGGGCTTCGACGAAGCCGACGCCGTTTGCTGTCATACTTGGAGCGTTCTCAATAAACAAATATAAGTTTAGTTTTATTGTAAAATGGAAGGCATGAGTGGGGAAGAAGATGTGGAAGGCGGCAAGGTTGACTGCAGTACATGCGCTGCTATTAACTTTCACCATTGTTCTTTGTTCTTGTTCTGAAGCTTCATCCTGATCGACTCATCCTCATTTCTATTGGTGGTTCAACTTTTCCCATTTAATTTGATAATTTATCAACCAAAAATTTCAGCAAATTACCCTGAGACTTTAACATATATACACTTGCACCTGGCACAAAATCAGATTGCAAAGAATGAAAATAGGCCATTCAAAACACTACATACATACGATATTTTTTAATGAATTAATTAATAATATATGTTTCATTTAATGGAAAACTGATTTTTCATTCACAAAATCAGATTACAATCATCACTATGTATATATGTTGATTTTTCATTCACTTGCAACCGGTATTTAGTGCTTGTGACTTCATATTTAAGTTATGCCTACACATATTGGATATTGGATTGACTATATTATACACGTACTAGGTCATCAAAATGTATTATGTGTGTATGTTTTCCGCAATTTTTTAGTAATATTACATTCCGCTTTTAGCACTTTTAATCGTGTCAATACTTTTAGGAATATCTATTTTTTATAAAAAAAAATTAGTGGTGTCTGCAAATTTTTTTAACGTCAGCGGTATTTTGAGCGTTAGTAGGTGTCCGCATTTCAGCAAAAATTCGTTATGCTGAAATGAAGACTCTTGGAGAGCTTATTAGCTTCTTGTGTTTTTGTGTGATCTGAAAATGCTGAAATTAATTTTTATTAGCAAAATTCGTTATGCTGAAATGCTGAAATTAATTATTATACAATTGTATGAGCTATTATATCTTACACACAAGCATTTTCAGCAACACGGTTTCAACATGAATTTTGATGTTCCTTGCTTTAAATCTCCTTTAAAAGCCTCTTAGCTCAATGGTAGAGCAATGTGCTTATGCGCAAATACGTGGGTTCCAATCCCGCATAGGCTAAATTTTTATCCCGCAAAACGGTTTCAGCAACTCCGATTTCAGCAAACCCGGTGTCGAAGTGGTGAGGCGAAAAAAAAAAGAAAAAAAAGCAACTCCGGTTTCAGCAACACGGTTTCAGCAACTCCGATGTCGAAGCGTTGACGCGAAAAAATAAAAAACTAATTTCAGCAATTGCAACAACAATTTAAGCAACTCCGGTTTCAGCAACCCTGGTTTCAGCAACTCCGATTTCAGCAACTTAGGTTTCAGCAACGCGCGGAAAAAAAATTAATTTCAACGATTTCAGCAACTTCGGTTTCACCAACTTTGGTTTCAGCAACTTCGGTTTCAGCAAAGTGCGAAAAAAAACGCTGAAATAGGGGTTGCTGAAACCAAATATGATGAAACATGAGGGGGGCACAAGGGGCGCGCGTGGGGGGGGCAAAGGGGCAAAGGGGGTAAGGGAAGGAAGGTAGACATTTTGCCAATTTGGAAGGAAGAGTGGACATGTTCCTAATAAAGACTCTAATTATGGCCTATTGCTCAATTAACCCTAAAAAAAATTCACCACTTTCTATCAAATTTTACAACGGTTTTTCTATCCTATGCCCTAAGGGCATAGAATAAGACACTAAATTGGGAAAGATTCCCTACCAAAAAGGCAAGCGACCCTAGGAATCTAATTTAAAAAAATAAATTAATTAAAATTTAAAAAATATTTCCCAATTTAAAGTCTTATCCTATGCCCCAAGGGCATATGATAGAAAAATCGATTTTCCAATGTAAAATTCTCCAAATTAGTATTTGATTCTATCAAATTTAAATCCAAAAGTGATCGATGATGGTCATATCTAGAAAAGAATGTACATTAATTTTTTTTTAAAAAAAAAGGTGAATGTCCTGTATTAACTAACCCTTATGGATAGGACATCTTCGACCCCATAGTGACAATCATTATTCCTTGACGTGAATGAATTTAATATGAAATTACACAAATATCTCTTGAAGTAGATGCATGTATATGTGGAGACAAATATAATGTCTTGAATTGGGTATTCATAAATTGTAAGAATTATGTCTCTTTAAAAAGACTTGGGTTGAGAGATGTAAAAAGATCAAAGAGTCGCACATTCAAAATATGAACAAACAAGTCTTAATACATAAGCTGGTGGACTACCTCTTCTATTGTCAATTGGTTTTATGAAGAAACCTCACTCAGCTTATGTACTAGGCTACTGACTAGCGCACAAACTAGATTTCAAAAACGACTTTAGTTATACTTGCGATGGCGTGTTGAGAGATGTGAAGAGATCAAAGAATCCCACATTGAAAATATAAACACACAAGCCTCGATAACTTGTATTCAATAATTTAAATTGTATCCATCAAAGCATATTTATATAAAAATTCATTCTCCCTCAAGTGGGCAATGTATTGTTTCTTACAAAATAAAATATGGTAAAAGTTCTATGAACACCTATGATCTCCTGGAGTAGATTAGAAATTGCATACAAGAGAAGAAATATAAATCTCTTATAAAAAGATGTTAAAATGCTTACTATAGAAATTTGATATAGTTATTGATCTATCATCTAAGATACTAGACCCATTATCCAAGTGTAAACTAGAGGGAAAAACGATCCTAGTTGCACTTGCGAGAGCATGGTGAGAGATGTTAAGAGACCAAAGAGTCTTAAATTGAGAATACATGAACAAACAAGCCACTGGTTTCAGGAAGGAATCTTACTCGACTTATGTGCTAGACTACTAGTGCACGTGCACCTGTGCACATTACCTCTCGATCACGAGTTCCAATGAACTTCAGTAACTTTTATTCAATAATTTAAATTGTATCCATCGAAACATATTTATATAAAAATTTATTCTCAGGCAATAAAAACAATGTAGTGTTTCTTACAAAATAAAAAAATGGTAAAATTTCTATGAACATGCACCTATGATCTCTGGAATAGATTAGAAATTGCATACAAGAAAAGAAATATAATCTCTTGTAAAAGATGTTAAAAGGCTTACTAAAGAAATTTGATATAGTTATTGATCTATCATTTGAGGTTGACAAATAAATATGGTTGTGGAGTATATTATTTCTTTAAATAAATAATAAACTAGATTGATCCACCTGAAATGGTCAAATAATTTCTACTTATTTAATGTATTTTATTTTTATTTTCTTGAGATTAATTTTGTTATTTACTTGTGCAATTTACATATGCATGTTTTATTTGCTTTTGGAAATTTAAATTCAAAAACTCAACATTTTTCCACTTGTTCTGTAAAGGGTTTTTTTTATGCCATATACCTATTGTACATATATGATTTTGGGTAAATAATTATCTCCTAAACTAAATAAAGTTATAAGACTTGTAAAGAAGGGGATACACCTGAAGACTAAAGTGAATAAATTAGAGATATATTTTAGGATTATTAATTTAACACCTTTCTGTTATAAAGCTGTTGCTTTGTATGAAAGATCATCAACGAATGAGCCTAGATTATCCAATACTTTTGATGCTGATGAATACATTACCATGGGTTTGTTTAAATATCCAATTTGTTGTGTTCTTTAAGGAAATTTTTTCTTTAATTTCTCATTTGAGTACATATTTTTTATTTGAATATTTGAAGTATATATATATGTTAAAAATGCTTCCGAAAGAAACTATTAGGAGTATATAATGTTAATTTAACTTGAAAAGCGATGATTTGGGAGAAGAGTTACGTTGGAAAACAGTGAAATAAACATTGCACGTCTAAAAGGATGTCTTAGATGAGATCTAGCATGACCTAAACACATTTAAAGCATTACTTGTGTCAAAAAAAAATTGAGAGAAGAGTTTGAAGCACATTCTAGTTAAACTGTGTGAAATTAATAAAAATTAGTTCATGAGAGCCTAAGATATTTTGGGATCTTTACAAACTCTAGAAAGTAGAGTATCTTGTTCTTAGTTTACTTGGTTATAGTAGAACTTAAATAAATAGCTAGCTAAATAATCTATGGTTCATAACTAACCTCTCTTATTGGTAGACACAATATATATTGTTACTTCTAATAGAGGACGTACATAGAGAGGATACGAGGCGTGCGACCATTGTTATAATAGAGGTCATAATTGTGCACATGATTATAGATAATCACATATGATTCAACTCCCATGTTAAGAAGTATGTGGAAGAACAAGTTCGAGATGATGATTTACTTGATTGTTGTTAATAATATATATCTCAAATTATGAATATGTCATATAATCCTATGCGAATTTCGGAATGATTTGAAACTTAGTTTCATTAATTGTGCAAAAAAATGATATGGAAAAAACTAAAGTTTCCATGATGACATAAATAATAAATACTAGTATAAATTATATACATGGCAAATCTCATATGTGGCTCTAGAAGAGCATCGAAATCACACCTCAAAGGATTGAAAAGTTCATATAAGAAAATGACTCTAAAAGTGCATCAAAACATTATAAAGAGAAAGAGTGGGAACTGATAAACTAGGTTCATTAGATCGATGCAATGATCAATTGTAGAAGCTAGTGAGCATATATATCATCAAATTGATTTAATTAAGTTGAATCTCCATAACTAGCTAGTTCTATTTGTTTTCAACTACCTTTCTTTGTTTGAAATTAATAACCAAAACTATATATCAGGGGTGACACTCTCATGAATCCCTTGAAAATTGAAAGCAGAGCTCAGTCACACACATATGCCTAATTCTATTATGAAATTGAAACCAAGTGCAGCTATAGAAGCACTTACACTTGACAATTACATGTTATGACATAAATTGGCGTATCCATGACAACATAGAAATGTCTACCAAACAAATGCAGAATCCAACAGCACATCCTACCTTGCGGTTTATGACAGAAGCAACAAATGTAAAGAACCAGAAACTAATTCAAAACACGAGCAGTGCAAGAATGCTTCAAAAGATGGAGGAGAAATCGTTACTCAATTGTACCAGAAAAAATACAAATCGAAAATCCCCATTTTTTTTTGGGTTTGTAGCCATTGGAAGTTTGGAACTACCAAGGAAATTTTGATAAATGTACCTCCCTACCTTGCACCACCCAAAGCCATTTCTGTCTCTATTGTCGCTTTCAATAGTCGGCATCGCCTCCTTCTTCCCTCTTTAGCGTCGCCTTCTTCTTCACTCATGTTGGCGTTGCCTCCCCCTCAAATAGTTCTCAACTTTCAGTGGATTCCTGCACCCTGCACCTCCTGCTCCAGTCGGCTCGGTGCGGCGTGGCCTCCTTCGATCTTGTGTCACCTCTCTGCTATGTCACCTCCTCCACCTCACCTCTATGTCGCATGAGAGTCGACCTTCTTCCTTCCTCTCTTGTGTCTACTTTTTCTTTTATTTTAATAAAAACTAACGGAGAAACAAATGGCTGTTAAGGTTAACTGTAGAGGGGCACGAGGCGAAATTGATATAAAACTCAGGGATACCGGGTGAAATTGGTGAAATTGTTGTACATCGGGTGAACAAGCTGATATCTCAAGGGTACCGGATGAAATTTCCGATTGTTACTTCTAGTAGAGGACGTACATAGAGAGGATACGAGGCGTGCGACCATTGTTATAATAGCGGTCATAATTGTGCACATGATTATAGATAATCACATATGATTCAACTCCCATGTTAAGAAGTATGTGGAAGAACAAGTTCGAGATGATGATTTACTTGATTGCTATTAATAATATATATCTCAAATTATGAATATGTCATCCTATGCGAATTTCGGAATGATTTGAAACTTAGTTTCATTAATTGTGCCAAAAAATGATATGGAAAAAACTAAAGTTTCCATGATGACATAAATAATAAATACTAGTATAAATTATATATATGGCAAATCTCATATGTGGCTCTAGAAGAGCATCGAAATTACACCTCAAAGGACTGAACAATTCATATAACAAAATGACTCTAAAAGTGCATCAAAACATTATAAAGAGAGAGTGGGAACTGATAAACTAGGTTCATAAAGGTTGATGAATGACTAATAATTGTCAGAAGCAATGGCTTTCCTCTACTTGAGGATGTCAAAGAGGAGCTTTGACCTAATAAATAGATTACACATGATGACCACCTAGAAGTAAACATGGAAATGCTATCAATCAAAATGACCAGATACATGGTGAAGTCCTTACTCAGGCGATTATAATTATTACCTAGGACAATGCTAATGCATGAAATGACCTAGTAGAGTCACTAGTAATAGATATCATACAGTTCTGCACATCGAGAGTTTGATTTGATGTATATTGATCACATTACACATTCTATTTTTGTAATTTTTCTTTATAAGAAGCTTGATATTTACGTGTTTTAAACGTTTAGTTTAGACATTGAAATCTCTCCTATTATATATACTAAGATGTTGTAATCAAGAAGGCCGATATATATCTAGAGTTTGAGTCTATCATCAAATACGTACCTAGATCTTACAAATGATAAATTGCTCAGTATTTAGGGGAAGGGAAAAGGAAATGAAGAAGTGAGATTTTGCATGGAATGAACATTTAGGTGTTAAAATGCAAGTGAATCGAAAGTTTAATCGAAAGTAGGGCAGTCTCCATTATTTCATCACCCAGCTGCCCTCCGACTCACTCAAAGAATGTAAAATTCAATCTTAAGCATACATGACGCATAAAACTAATAGACTCAAACAATATGATTCCCCTAAAGAGGACATATTTAGTCGATCACAACTCATAAGGATATTAATGTGATTGTTATCCATGAGAATAACACTTTTGAAGAGATTTCGTGAACATTGACAATGTTCGAATTGATTATAAGTGGTCTTGAAATGATAAGACCGTTAATGTCATTAATGAGACATATATCTACATTTTGCACTTAAAGTGATAGATAAGGATGATTAGAGTTTACAAATTATAGCATGTTTACATTGAAATGATCGACATAATTGGAATTTTGAATAATTTAAACGGGTTATATTGAAACAATTGACATAATTGTATTTAACAATAAGATTGATAATAAGATAATAAAATTCTCAAGCCTACATGTGTATTTATTTTTATAAGAAAAATAAGATATCTTAAAAGCTAAAACATATCTTATAAATTACGGAAATAAAAGATATAAATGATAGTAGCAATGAAAGCAATGCATTAAAGTTCTCCCTTCTCTCTAAAAATCTAGAGAGAGAGGGAGACGGAACATTGTAGGCAACCTTCCATCGCACACTGCCCTGCCTTCGGTTGGAATCCCTCTCCGGAGGTTGAAAACCACTTCTTCAGAGGTTAAAACCACCTCTTCGGAGGCTGCAAACTACCTCTTCGGAGGCCACGATCTACCTTTTCGGAGGTTGAAAACAACCTCTCCCGTCTCCTAACCCGGGGTTAACACCATCGTCGCCTGCTCTCGGCCTCTTCCCTCATCCATCTCCAAATCCCTTTCCGATTGGGGCTAATCTGGATGTGTTCGTGCCTCCTCCCCCTCGGAGTGTCCTTCTCCCTTACGGCTTTTAATTATTCTGGGTTCGGCTGCTCAGATCTAGACTCGTCTCTTCCAGTCCGGTACTCTAGGCCTTGATCCCGGTCTTGGGTGATGAAATCCGGCCTTGTTCTTGGCTCCTTGATCTCGTCTCTGACGCATAATCCGGGCTTGCCCCGTTGCCGCCTTCTTTTTCTACCTCGCTGGTTCGAGGATTGGACCGTCGGTCAGAACCTGGCGTGAGCCTCTCGGATGCTCGGCTTCTCTGGCGTCTCGGCCCCGTCCATTGTGTGGTTGTGGGTCTTGGCGTGTATGTGACTTTGCGTCCCTCGGTTCCGCCGTTGCTGCGCTTCTCTGGGCGAGCTCATCTCCTCCTTGGCTGCCGCTATCCTCTTCAGTGGTTGCCTAGGTCAAAATCTGGTTGTTGCCTACAACCACGATTCAAAATCTGGTGGTTGCCTACAACCACGATCCGTCTCGGGCTCTCCCTAGACTTAGGAGACCCGATTGTGTTTTCTTTGGGCCCAAGCTTCCAAATGAACACAATAATAACAAAAAAAAAAGGAAAATGATTTTATAGATTTATTTTCATTTTGGGTGCTCGGTCCCAAGCTTGATTGTGCATCAAGTTTATAAATTTATTTATTTATATTTATATACCAACTCCCGTAATGGTGAATTAAAAAAATGAAATGAAATGGAAAATGATTTTATAGATGTATTTGTTCATACATTTATAAAATTCAACATCACCGGATTGCTTTGTATTTATATACATTAAAATCCGGAATGCATTTATATATATATATATATATATATATTCATTATGATATTCATACATATAATTATAAAGTCCCAATAGGGCTTCAAACCCCGCTCAAACTAGCATATACTAAATCTCGTTAAGGGTTGGAAAACATTATATAGTTATTCAATAATAATACTCCCCGAATCATCCTGTTTTCGTTAGAGGAGTTCCGTTCACATTTTCGACGGTGGATCGATCTTCTCTTTTTGGCCCGCATTTACCCCATCCTAAACTAGTATCTGGTCGGTGCTTTGGTGTGGCTGCGTCTACTTTGTGTTGGGTTGCAGTATCGGGCGTCCTGATTGATCGACGACAGATCGTGGTGGTGTTCGTGGTCTTCGAAGATCCTTCATTTAGGTAGAGGCCACGTCGGTGATCCACACTTCCTCATGAGTTGCCCTTTCCAGCTGGGATACTGTCTTGAGTCTTTGCACTCTCCCTGGTACTTGGTACTCGTGGCGCATCTTGGTTCTCGATCGACTTCTCTGCCGGTTGACGTCTTGTATGGGTTGATTGAGTTTTTCTTTCCTCTCCGATGTTTTGTGTTATTGTGTCCTATTTGTATTGACCATTTTTCGTCTGCCAACTTGTTCGGCCATCGAGTTTCAGGTATGCCTGAACTTGAATTTTTACCTAATAAAAAAAAGATATAAATGATAAAAAAAAATAGAGTCATACATTTCCTTTTAGGCTACTAGTTTGAGCTCGAATCCAGTGTTCCACTCCAGAATGAAGCATATTTCTCTTGCTTATCACTTTGTAAGGGAGAAAGTGCAAAATAGAACTCGTCGTGTCAGTCATGTATCAGCAGGTGATCAGCTAATGTTTTAACAAAACCATTCTTGCAACCAAGGTTTGAAGATCTAATTTCCAAGCTTTGGCTAACTACAAGTTTGTCTAGTTCGAGGGGAATATTAATGATGATTAAAATAAATAATTAGGATAATTTCTATTTTTTAATTTTGTATTCTTGTTAAGGGATTACATGGAGTTGAGATTATCTATTTCTCATCCTTTAGTGTATATATTCGCCCTTTCAATTAATAACAATCTACAGAGCTTTTCAACCACAATTCTATCTTCTAGGGCCCGTTTGGTACAAGTATATGGATATCAGATATGAGTATCAGTTATGAATATCAAGATATGGGTATCAGATTGATATCTCATACTTGTGTTTGGTATGAAACATTGATATACGATATCAAACTCTTCTAGTATTTTCTTCTTTTCTACCTAAATAATCAAACTAAAAATCAACACCCAAATATGAAGTGGACTACTTATATGCAAATAAAGGACTACTTATATGCAAATAAATAGAAATTTGAAAGGCAAACAATGACAAAAGGTATATTAAATTGTACAAATAATTATATGCTAACAGTAAACTTTTTTTATTGGGAAAGATTTCGGGCGAGCGAGCTCTAGCCGGCAGCATCCTTGCGGACGAGGTCAAGAAGACCAGAATCGTTATAAATATTGACTCTCCAGGCAGAGTGGCAAAGGTGTGCAACCTTATCCGCCACTCTATTGCCCAAACGGGGAACATGAAAGAAGGACACTTCTTTCAAAGTCAATAGTAAAAGTTTTACATCGGACAGTACCAGGGCATTTATTGTTTTTGTTGAAATAATTTATGATTATGGATGAGTCTCCCTTAACATGGATTTTCTCAATACCGAGATGGATGGCCTGTTGGATGCCTAGCTTTAAGGCAAGAGCTTCTGTTTTAGTGGGCTTTGCGAACCAAGCTTCTGATTATAGGCTTGCCCTCTCAGTCCCGAATAATGACAGCACTCGTGCTATCCTTATTAGATAGTGAGCAACCATCGAAATTTAATTTGAAGGTTCCCCAAGGAGGTTTGCGCCATTTAGTATATTTAACCGTTTTTTTTTTGCTTTTCTACGTTTGTTTTCTGGTAAGTTGTGTGGTTTTCACATCAAGATCGACATCCGACTGGTAGGTTTTTTTTTCCAATTGTGTATTTGATTTTTAATGCACTGTAGTGAATTGGCCCGTGGTGGTATCGGGATCTGTCGAAAAATGAGTTGGTTCCGAGTATACCAAGTATTCCACCAAGCAAATGCGAGTACCATTTTAGTCTCAGGGTTGAGGTGTCTCCCTAAAACGGTTATGATCGGTTTTATGTCCCGATCTCGACATATCATGTTATCTATGGTTGAGGCAATTCGCTGAGGAAGTTGATAAAGGGAGCGAGCAAAAGGGCATTCAATCAGGAGGTGAACCTCATCCTCAGCCGCACCATTACAGAGACTACATGTTGAAGGCACAGAAACACCCCTAGAGGCAAGCCTTGTTGCAGTAGGGAGACCATCTTGTGTTACTTTCCATAAAAAAAAATTTATCTTTGGTGGAGCATCAATACGCCAAATCCAGGCATTTATATCATCATGATTTGACGAAGGCGACGTGATCAGCCTATATATGCACTTGACGTTGTAAACCAACCTGCTCTGTCCGGCCACCAGCACAAGCGATCTTCAAAGGAAGATATAGGAAGAGGGATGTCCAGGATCTCATTGACGATGTTCGTTGGTAAAACGTAGTGAAGTTTCTTCGACCACCCCTTACCCCCCAAAATATAATCGCTGATTGTTTCATCTATGTTGTCTATTGGGGGCAGTTTTCCCTAGATTTTATTGCTGACGTTGTGATCCAATTATCGGTCCAGAATTTAATGGATCTACCATTCCCGACCGACCATATAAGACCGGTTTTAAATTTGTTAATTAGAGCGATTAGTTTTGCCCATTGTCAGGACATATCCCCACCCTTTTTGTCTTCAAAAATTGAATCAGCTCGTAAGTATTTATGTTTAACCAGCGAAACCCACACATTATTTGGTTCAGCTAGAATCTTCCATAGTAACTTCATTTAGAGGGCTTCATTCATCTCTTTAGTTTTCCGAATGCCTAAGCCACCACACTTTTTTGGTCTGCAAATTCTGTCCCAGCTAATGAGAGGTCAGGACTGGAGATCTTTATTCCAGAAGAATTTCATATTGATCTGATCTAGTTCTTTATGTACGGAGCTTGGAAGCTTAAAGTTTTGCATAATGTACATAGGTTTTGCGTCAAGGTTTGAACCAATAAGGACAGCTCGACCTTGTTGCGATAAGGCGCTCGCCCGCCACTTACTAAGTTGTTCTTTAGACTTGCATATAACATCTTCAAATGTTTGTTTGTTAACCCTTCCATTTATAATAGGGCAGCCGAGGTATTTTTTCAGTGAGTTTTCACTAGTACTATTCAAGCAGTTTTGTAGCTCAGCAATTCTGGTGTTGGAGATTCCTTTTGTTGGTTGGAAACTGGACTTTTAATAATTAACTTTTTGCTCAGACACTTTGCAATATGCATCGATTATCGTTCGAACTTTCTGTCCAGCTTCCACGCTACCTTTGCAGAAGACAATAATGTCGTCTACAAAAGAGAGGAAGGGGATTCATGGGTCGTTTCTACCGAAGGAGAAGCCAATTGGGTTGTTGGTAGTAACTGATTCTGCAGAGAGTCACCTTGCCAGAACTTCAGCACCCAGGATGAACAGAAAGGGGGAGAGGGGGTCCCCTTGCCGAAGGCCATGAGTTGGAAAGAACATGTCAGTGGGTCCTTTATTAACAAGAACTGAGAAATAAACCGTCGTAACACACTCCATCACCCATGAGATGAACGTGTTGTGGAAGCCAAATCTTTCTAGCACCATTCTAGTGAAATTCCAATCGACTTTGTCATACGCTTTCTCCATATCTAAATTTATTGTCAACCACCCCTCGCGTCCCTTCCTGGATCAAAAGGAGTGGAAGATTTCGTGCGCCACCAACACATTATCTTGAATTGCCCTATCGGACACAAACACCCCTTAGAGAGGGTGAATAACCTTGCCAATAATAGTTTTGAGTCTTTCGGTAAGTATTTTTGATATTATCTTATATAGCGAGGAGCATAAGCTGATTGGGCGGTAGTGACTAGTGTTGGTAGGATTGTCACGCTTTGGAAGAAGGGAGATAAACGTATGGTTATTTGTCTTACAAGTTTGCCTGAGTGAGAACCCCTTAACCGCTTTAATGACGGACGTTCCGACAATGTCCCAATATGTTTTGTAAAATTCAGCAGTGAAGTCGTCAGACCCAGGTGATTTATTGTTTCCAAGGTTGATGTAATGGCCTGGGATTATGATTCCTGAGTTACGTTTCGAGGGATAAAACCCCTCATTAGGATCTTGCGCCCGAGTACAGGTTGAAGGTTTGAAATCAAGGATTTGTAGTTTAAAGCGGGATTTCGCACCCAAATCCGGAAGGTCTGCTAGAGACCCCGGGGTAACCCCTGTACCTATCCCAAGTCTACAAAGCAGAAAATCTTTTATCATGCAAAGGACATAAATTCTGAAATGATACAACCAGTGTCGCGGCAGAGCCGGATCAAAACAGAGTATAATTAGGAAGAAATCCCAAAAGTGTGAATCTGGTGAAGTCAGAGTTCAAACACTCACTCTCCGCCATATGAATGGACCCCGTCATAACAGCACGAAATCAAGTAATGGAACGGGTACCTGAAACTATACCACAAAGTCAGGCCAAGTGTTCGCCTGCGGGTCCTTTGACCGTGCTGAGGACATATAATACGCCTATACCTAGAATAAGGATGCCTTCATGCAGTACTGATATGTTAACCACACTATCATGCTCCTAATTCATATATGCAGAATATGAAGTAAGGCCTTCACAAAGAATACCAAGTGGTATATCCCTCTTTTACCACCACCCCCTTCCAGATAGGGTGGAGACTGGCCAGTTCGATGCTATAGCATATCACATCTCATCATCATATCGTACCTCGTGCTCATCTCGTATCTCATGATATATATATATATATATATATATATATATATATATATATATATATATATATATATATATATATATATATATATATATAATGACTCGAGGAGGACAACACCCGATGAAGCTGGGCTGTCCTATGACCCTAACAACGACTCTAGGACTCACAGATAACGGTCGTTCTGCATTCAAACGCATACAGAATAAGAATGCTCAATCGTAAGTGCAATTCCTAAGCATGATACTACATGACATGCTTTTATGCATATGCAACACCTACATACTATATGACACATCAGGCAGGAGGTCCTGGACTCCTAGTTACTGAGTAAGCCCCGGAGGTACTTACCTGGCTAGAAGATCAACAAAAGAAGAATCCAGCACACAGTAGTCACGATCACAGAATATCACCTAATTACATAACGAGAATATACTGAGTAAACTTCTATAATCTCTCTGAACACATATATCACACACTCATACAAACAGATAAATAAACAAGTTCGCATCCATCATACTTCCAGTTCATCCTGATCAATCATCTCCCATCTCATACCGTTCAACATATATAATCCGGCATCTTATCAGCTTAAGATAACCTCTATATCATTCTTAGCCAAATTCGCATATTACTATTCCATACTCATACTCTCCATAAGGACATATATCATTATCATCACAAGTATCGATCATTTAATCTCTTCTAAAAATCACCACAATATCATGCTATTAGTCATACATATCATACCATTAGTCAAACGATTTTATTATCATGCTACTTAGTCATCGAATAAGTCTTATTCCCAAGTTAGTTTCAAAACCGTTTAAAATCCCAGTTAAATAGTTAAGGGTTCTGACCCTTGAAAATGTTTATAAAATTCCTTTTTCAATTTAGTTATTAAATCACTTTTCGACCTTAAAATTATTTTCTAAATTTCTTTTTAAAACTTCAAATCTCACATAATATATTTTAAATCTCAATTAATATTATATAATATTTTAATACCGTTTATTAAATACTTTCGAAAAAAATATTTCCAAATCCTTTAAAGTCCCAACCGTTTTTATTTAGTAAAACCGACCCTTTATAAAATATCCGAAATAATATTTTATATTTTAATCCTCACACAATATTATAATATTTTAAAATATCATTAAATAATTAAATAATTAAACGAATAAACCCGAACCGAACCAAACCCATTTAAACCCAACTGAACCGAACCAAACCCATACTCATTAACCCCAAACCGGTTTAATGTTAAAACAAATAATATATATATATATAAAGGTGGGGCCCACGGAGCCATGTCACCTTCTTCTTCCTCCGAAATTGAAAGGAGATCTCCCGCTCGACCATGCCGGTGTTGCGCCGGGGCCAACGAGGCTCGCTTGCAACTCCTCCACGCCGATCAGCCAGCCCAACTCGGCCCTCGCTGCCTCCTCCCCGCGCTCGCCTCACTGCCCAGCTCGCCCGCGCTCTCGCTCCTCGACCCGGCTAACTCACGTCTCTCACGAGCTCGCCTCGCCGCCCTCGATGCTCGTCGGAGCTCTCGATCTCGCCCAACCTCTCCACACTCATCCCTCACGCACTCTCCGACCACCCGAGGACAAGAAAAGAATCGAAACGAACCAAGGAAAAGGAATGAGGTTCGAATGCTCACCGAGGATGTTCGCGACTTCGGAGCTCTCGATCGGAGTTCTGGGCTTCGTCGGTGGCTCGCGATGACTTGTCGGATCTACACCGGATATGGGTGAGTGTGATGGTGAAGACCGCAAGCAATTTTGATCAAAAACGAAGGAGGGACGCTTACCGAAAGTTAGCTTCGCGATTGATCGAAGATTAGAAAGGAATGGGCTGCGGTGGCTCCGTGGCGGCTCCGGTGGTGTCCGTTGTTGCTGCTGGTGGCTCCGTTGTTGCTGTTGGAGGTGTCGAGGGAGGGTCGAAATTGTGGTGATGAAGATGGTCTAAGATGGGAGCGAGAGGAAGGTGGTGATGGTGGTGTGAGGTGATGGAGATGGTGACGATGGGGATGGTGGTTGAAGATGGTGGTAGGCAGCAGGAGAGCGGGAGGAGCTGAAGAATTTGAAGGAGGGAGAGATGTGAAGTGATGGGGAGATGGCGTACAGAAGAAGAGGAACGGAGTAGCTGTAGTTGCAGAGGAGTAGGGGAGGGGCGATGTGACGTGAACTGACGGGGGATTTGACTGGTATTAATTGCGAGCATCTGTTTAATTAAATACTCGGTAATAAATCCCGAATACGTGAATTTCGAATCCCGAAATTAGTTCCCGAATGTTAGTTTCCCCGAATCCCGCTTTCTCGATTAAATAGATTTTTAAAATTGAAGAGGATACCGCCATCCGATAATTATTTTAAATTCGCGAGGTAAAAGGACGGAATCATTCATCAAAATTTTAAATTCGAGACAGAATTCGTTAAACGAGCTTTTAAGTCGATCTAAATTCATTTTTAATTCTCTTTTTCCAGAAAATTAGGATTTTGAAAATCCGAGCCTTTACAGTTGAACATTGCTGATTTAATTTCAACGTTGGTTGGATTACGAATCAAAAAGTCATTCTCTTCAGAAGTTATAACGGGGTTGATTAGAAGAAGCATTTCATTTAAAAGGTTATTGTCTATCATTTCTTTCTTAAATCTTTTTTCAAAGTCACTTTTAATCTCATTTCTCACATTTTCATCACCTATTATCAAAGTACCTTCCGCCATAGTAATATTTCGGATTTGTTTCCTATGCCTATGACCGGATGCAATCCGATGGAAATATGTCGTGTTAGAATCAGAGAGCTTAAGGTGCTTAGTTTTGGCTCTTTGGTTCCAAAATGTTTTTTTGGAAAAGTAGTAGTTTTTCCTTTTTCATAATCAGGTTCTTTTCTTTATTATTTATTGATCGGATATTGTCCCCGTGATTGGTAGATTGAATAAGAATAAGTTCATTTTCCACTTCATATAATTGTCGAAAGATATTTCCGAAAGTATGCTTATTCCATTCCTTAGCTTTTTTCTTGAGAATTTTTTGTTTGAATGTTAACTGGAACAAATACGAGCCCGGGCATGACACACACCATGATTGTTGTACAATGTTCCGGAAGTCCTTCCGCAGGGGCTTTGAAGCTCGAACCACTATCGAGAATAATACTTATAGGACAGTGATCGGAGGAGGAGAAGGCACCATTAAAAGTAATTAGATTAGGGAATTTCTCAATAATCTTGTGCTGAACTAGCACCCAATCAAGTTTTTCTCGAATGTTGTTTTCCTCATCAAGACTCCTTCTCCAAGTAAATGTGTTGCCGAATGTTGGAAGATCCATAAGTGAGCATACATTTTTAAATTCTAGTAGGGGAAGGGCGGGGATTGATGCCACCTAGCTTGTCTTCGCTATAGAGAATTTTGTTGAGGTCTCCCATAACGAGGCATGGGATAGAAGAGCCTCTCACAATCGAACTCAGAGAGTTCCAGAAGGAATCTTAACCTTTATCCATAGGGCTCGAATGCTAACAGTAAACTTGTACGAGCATAAGACACTAGATAAATAAATAAATAAAAATGAAAATTTGAGAAAATTGAACAAATCAAATTCAAGCAAGATGAATTAGAGAGGTTAACAAACAAGTTAAACCACATAGGACAACAACTCAATTTCACAGTTCCACTTTGCCAACCAAAAGAAGAGAGAAATAGAACCAGATCTGAAAGAAAAAAAATTCCAACTCCTTGGCTAAATCAAGAGCAAGTGGGAGCAGATCAGATTCGACAGGTATGACTATGAGTGGCGTTGAGGCAGGCAAGGACGACATAGTGGTGGTCGTCTTCGATCTCTTTGGTTGCTAGCGAGCTCCTGGAAGTTTTTTGTTTGCGGTTAGGACGATTTAGACGTCATACTTTGGAGGTATAGAGGAATTGAGTGATTATACTTCCCGCTTTTGCATAAGACCCTTTGTTTGGTCTTATATTATGTAACTCTGGGTTATCCCATCATATCTATCTATTAACCTATTCAGGGAAGAAGGGAATTCATCTATACTCCAAAATATTGGTATATCAAAATGGGTAGAAAGTGATATCTTGATATCAAAAGATATCATTTTGATACCGATACCAGTATATTCGAAACCAATATATGAGTATGGAGTCATCCTATACTCATACCTGATATCCATATACTTGTACCAAACGCCCGCCCCATTATAGTTTTTCCTCCTAAAATATTCTCTTCTTCCTGCTTGTTCACTCATAATCGATCTCAAACCGAAGCAATTTGTGTGTGCCGATCGATTGCAAATCCAACAAACCCTAACCATTCATAATCCTATTGGATCCGGAATATAAACCCAATCAGATCCGGACTATAAACTACGATCCGGGTTACCGCCCGCATAATCTTATTTACGGTTTACTGGCCGGTCCGACCCCGACGGGTCACGGGTGGGTAACGGGTTGCTTCTTGGACCGGCCGATCCGTGAATTTGTTTTGTTTTTCTTTTTGATTAAATAAAAAAAGACGGACCCGGTTTTCGGTTCTCCACTTCTCCTATTCTAAAACGACGCCTCCTCCCTCACACACTCATCTCACACTCCTCGCTGTCGTCTCTCTCCAGCCGCAGGAGATCTGCAGTCCGCCGCCTCCCACTCCTCCCCTCCTGTCGCCGACCATCACCCCGTCGGTAAGTACTCTGACCTCTCTCCGTCTCTTACCTCTGTCAATCCAATTCCAAGCTTCGCCTAATTTAACCTAGCCCCTTCTTCCACCGGGGCGATCCGGGAGGAGTACATTTTCGCCCGTTCTAGATTAGGGTTTGGATTGTTCTTTACACCCTCATCCGGTTTTCAATTGTAGTTGCTGGTTGAAGATGGATTGCCTTGTGGTGTGAACTATGAAATATGGCTCATAGTCTCATACAGGAGCTCCCCGAACAAGAACCATAGGTGTGAGATTCCATACCCCTACCTTCCCAACCTCATCGTATACAAATCCGATACCTGCATTTATAAGGACCTTAGATCCAAAGAGTCAGTAGAAGCAGTTGTAGTTGATTTCTCAAACCAATTACAGTGTCACTGCGATTGGAGAACTAGGAAAATGAATCATGGGAATGACATTTACATTGAGAAAAGGGATGTAAATCTCAAAACAATTCTTATGATTATGTTTACACTTGCAATTGAGTTCTCAAATCAAGTACTGTATGAGTGTATGATGCGATTGAAGACGAGCTTCTTCAAGGTTAGGATTGTGAAATTGGTGGGGAATTGCTTGCATTGATTTGAATCAAGGTCTTGTAGATCTACTTTTTTTCGAGATTTTTTTTATTTGTTTGAGTCTTTTTCCCATCTGATTGTTGGTTTGAGTTAATTCATGACGTGATGTATTTATGTTTGTCGGTCCGGGCTGCAATCCGGACCATAATTGTACAAGTCCTGTATGGTAGGCTGGGTCTGTCTCACGGGCCAACATTTCATGGCTTATGCTGGACTGTATGAGCCAATCTAATTGCTGGCAAACAAAAGGGAACCACAATTTCATCAACTAAGACTACAATACATGTACTTTAACTACAGTTGCAGCTTAGTGATTATTGGCAGGATCTATAATTCTATATATCAGTTGGTTCGGTATAATTCAGTTTCATCTTTAACAGAGCTTCCCTTTTCTCAATGTAAATTGCATTCCCTTTCATGATTTATTTTCCTATTTCTTCAATCGGAGTACACTTCAACTGTTTTGAGAAAGCAATTGCAAGTGTTTCTACTGATTCACTGAAAATCTGTTTGGATCTATGGGTCTGTTTGGTATAAATGCAGGTATCGGGTTGGGAAGGTATGGTATGAAATTTGATGACACCTATGGTTCTTTTTCTGGGAGTTCCTTTATGGACCATAATTTATACCCATTTTTGCAAAGTAGCATTTAAGTTCTGATACTTAATGCATGTAACCCCAGAATTTTTGTTAATTTTTGCATTTCAATAATTCGTGTCATTATCTTCTCACCACCCTAAAGTCGGTGTTATTTTATGCAATTTCCCCATATTATTATCGTGCAAGGAGTAAATATCTCTGTGTTTCTAGGTTTGTTGAAGTGTCACTATTGGATAAAGCTTTGGGTGTCAAGTTTTTGAGAAGAGGCAGAAATTACCGTCTCTGAGTTGTTAATTTCCCTTTGTGATTGAATCATGTCGAGTAAGAAGGAAGAGAAATCTCAGGCTGCAGCTGAAAAGATCAAAGCTGCAACCTTGACTGCTGCAAAGGGACTCAGCCGGGCACAGGCAGAGAGGGCTGCTGCTGCAGCAGCAAGAAACGTGAACGCGTATGGGCAGAAGGAAGAAGGGCCAAGCAGATGGCAGGAGAGAAAGGAAGCAAAACGTCAGATGTATTTGATGAGTACCGAGAAGGCTGTGAAGCTTGGTGAGAGGAAGGATACAAAGGCTACCACAACCAGTGCTGTGGGAGGAGTTGCCTCTCAGTGCCAGAAGTGCTTCCAAACCGGCCACTGGACTTATGAGTGCAAGAACGAGAGGGTTTACATCTCACGCCCTTCTCGGAGCCAACAGCTTAAAAACCCGAAACTCAGACAGAAACTAATGGTCTCATATAATGCGGATAACCCTGATATCCAGGAGGGGGAAAACGGGGGAGAGAAGGATGAGAAAACAAAGAAAAAGAGTAAGAGGAAGCACAGGGCAGATACAGAGTCTGGCAGTGATAGCGAGGCTTCAGTATTTGACTCTGATAGCCAGTCTTCTTCCTCAGAGGAGAGTGCTTCAAGTGATAGCTCATCCTCGGATTCAGAAGAAGATAGGAGAAGAAGGAAGAAGAGGAAGCAGAAGACGGGAAGGCGCAGCAGGAGTAAGCGATACACCTCATCTTCCGAGGACTCTAAAGATGAGTCAAGTTCAGACTCTGAGTCTGATGATCGTCGATCCAGCCGAAAGAAGGGTAGAAAGCATAGCAGGAGGCGCTAGACAAGGTAATTGAATTCCATTCCGTACCAGCCTTGGGCTTTAGAATTCGACCATGAACTCTTTGGCCTCCTTTATGCATGGCCTGGAACTATGAACTGGTTTATGTTGTTTTCTGATTTTAGCAATATCAGTGAGGTGGAGGAGGAGCAAGCAAAATTTGGGTGTAGCTTTTAAATTGGAATGCCAATAAATGTGGGTGTGTAATGTATGACTTCGTTTACAAAGTTATTTGTGTAATAGTTCAGGTTCAGGTGTTGTTTGTTCTTTAGTTGACATTGGTTCTTGCTGACAAGCAGTAGTGCTGGTTTGAGTTCAGGTAAGTTTGACATCGAGTTTATAATCTTCGATACATCGAATTTGACACTGAATTGTCAAAGTTTTGGTTTAACAAACCTGGTCAGCCGGGTCAGTGGTTCAAAACCCACTTGACCTAGAAAAAATACCATTTTTTTGGGTTGAGGTAAAAAAAATGATCTCACGTCAAAATTTCCAGGTCTTGATCTAAAATTTGGGTTGAATTGGGTTGGGTTTTTGACAACTCTCTAAGTGGGCTCAAACTTAATATTTATAACTGCTATCGTTTACAATCTTTCTCATACAATTCTAGTCCTTTCATTTTTGTCTCTCTCTATAAATAATAGGAGCCACATCATTTCAAACTTTTCTTCATATTTCAACAAACAAATTCTCAAATTTTAAAGGCAACATATTAATGTTTCTTTATTGTTCTTCTTGTGGCTTGTAAGTAGCTCATGCTAACTACGTTTCCCAATTTGCATATAGAGATTATTCGGTTTGAATTTGATTTTTTTTTTAATTATTCATTTAATTTTTATTGCATAATGTTAATTACGTCTGTTTATTTGCGCTTTCGTGTCTCTATTATCGTAACTAGGTTCCAAATGACGACTCTCATTGATGTCATCAGTGATTTGCATGCATCTAGACAAGATTAGAAAATACAAAGAAAGATTATTATCATTTAGAGTTTAGACATCATCATTTTCATCTTCTAGAGTTGTGGATGGAATTAACTTTGTAATATATATCTATATCTATATAAAATACTTAAAACAAAAACAATACTTATAGAAAAGATTGTGTCATGTATCTATATCTATATAATTACGTCTATTTTATAAATTTCACACGTTATGTATGAGTACTGTACTTGTTTATAATTTTAAGGTTGATATTATTGATGGTATAAAATGAAATTTGTATCGAATAAAAAAAAAAGAAATTTGTATTATTTATGGTTTATAAATGAAATCTATATATACTCCATCATCATCATCATCATCTATATATTATATACTCTTAATTTAGAATAATTAATACTTATGTGTCATCTTCTTCTTAATCCTCTCATTTCCACCAAACAATTCTCCCCCGTCCCCTTTTAATTATTTGTTTCATATCATCATCATCATCATCATCATCATTATTATTTATTCCCTTTATCCCTTTAAACCATTCACATTTTTTTTTATTCTTAACATATTTACTAACTATTGAGCTTAATTCAAAATATTGAATTCAATCTAATATAACTATTGGGCTTAACTCAAATTTATTTACTAACTATCTATATCTGTATATACTCTTAATATACTCTTAATTTAGAATACTTAATGCTTAAGTGTAATATTTTCCTTAATCATCTCCTGAAGAGGTAAATGTATAAATAGGATAGTAATAGTTACAAAAGGGATAGGAGGCGGAGGCCCCTATCATATGAATTCATAAACTCCAAAGGTACTTTTTAATCCTGGAAAAAGCTAACATGTCTAACTGAGATTTGCTCAATATCATACAATGATTAAAAATTAGGTAGCAAAGATAGAACCATCACAAGAAGCACCTCAAAGACCATTGCATTCCAGTAGATATCCCATAATGCAATTAGAAAACCCAAAACTACTTGCTAATCCTGGATAAAGCCTAATCTGCACAATGCCTCCTCACTAAGATCTGCTCAATAGCATAAACCCCCACCCCCAAACAAACTCAAATTCTTAACACAACTACTCGTATCTTCAGTGTAAGATTAAGGGTGTAAAATTGGGCTTAAAATACTAAAATGTAAACATTGTTTGAAAGGGATAATGTACCTTATAGATGGGATTTTGGGCCATTTACCTTTTGTTCTAGCAGACATCTACAGAATAGAAAATACATGATCCCGGGCCAGACACTGCACCTGGATGCTACCAAGTGAGCACAAAGAGCAAATAGGAACTCCAAGGCTTTATCAACATTATCAAAACACATGCCCGAGTACCATTGCATAATCTAATTCTAAAGCACCCAAGTCTCAGTGACACCAGAAAAAACTGTAAATGGGAAGCAAGAGGTTTACAAGTCCCCTCATCCAGATAATCAAACATCAAAACAACCCCTCTGCACTAGAGTTGCAAGAGATCCAACATTATTCAAACAGATCGATGAAACGAAATTAGACAAATTTTCCCCTAATTGATTCAATTTTTCATTTTCTTGTACTGAGCTACCTCGCTGTCGTTAGGGAAGAATCCCATCATCGGCCAGCTAAGTTCTGGTAAGCTTACATGAACCTGCCCATCAGCCTAATCAATCCGCCAATTACCATTGACGGACCTCTAATCCCAGGCTTAATACCTAAAACGCAAATGAAGCAAAAAAAAACTCCGAACACAAAATCTAACAATTAACAAACTGAATAAACGGTAAATGAGGAGAATTTTAGAGATGGAGGTAAGGTTACTAGATAAGTAGTCGACGGTCACGGAGATGCCGGTTATGATGGTGAAGCGGAGGTAATCGAGGGAGCTGAAGTTGCCGACGACCGTGGTGAAAGGCGGATTCTGATCGCGTACCAGATACTCCGGCTTCGCCGATGCAGTGATATTGGTGTTCATCTTGAAACGCTCTCAATCTGATTTTGATCGCCGTCAAACCCTTTCTCGCTCTCTCTGCCCAACTTTGTGTAGTGTGATGAATCTCACGTTTTGACGATAACTCTTGTTTTAGGTTTCTGCTTTTGGGGAAAATTGAAGAAAATATCCCAAATCTTTGTGTTGAACTTGGACAGGAGCTTTTCTGTTCCTTAAAGCCCAAATGGATGTTTACAGGTTATAGAGTGAATTTTTACGATTTCAAATAAACAGCCCCAACTATGTATTATGTCAAGTTATATATATCTATTACTCCGTAGTACTCCGTATTTTATTGAGTATTTTAGAATATTTAATGCTTATATTTAAGTTTTTTTTTTATATGCGAGCCTCACTGCCTCCAACTCTTGTATGTCAACTCCCTACATAATCATGCTTCAAACACGGAATCCCCAATCTTATGCGTGCTACTATGGAAATAACACAAATACGAAAGTATTAAATCCTAACAAGAAATCAATATTATCAATGTAGCTAATCAAGATAATGTCAATTACATAATCAATATCACACAAAGAAGTTGAAAGAATTATAGAGGAAAAATAACTTAAATTAGAAACTCACAAACCACCAACCAAGTCTCGAAAGTGTAGGCGGAAACTAGAAAATTAGTCAAACATGGCTTACCTAAACTTTCTTCTCTTCTATGGTGATTGCTCTACTTGAATGCATATTAAAATTAACCCTAAATATCCTATTTATAATCCTAAAGTTCTGAATAAACAAGGTAAAAGATAGATAAATTAGATAGAAATTTCCTAAACCAAACTAGATAGAAGATAGACTTTCCATGTTTAATTCAGTGTCGGATTTCGCTGGCAGCGAAAATATTTCCGCTAGCAGCGAATTGCCTTGGTCGACCTTCTGTTGGATTTTCGCTAGCTACTCGCTACCAACCCGCTAGCAGCGAATGTCCATGCCTTAGAAAATTTATCAAGTCTCTTCGGTTCCGCTACTAGCGATGATTTCCGCTGCCGCGAAAACACCTTTCCGCTGGAGCGACTCCATTTGCTGGCTCTCAGGCTGACTCGGCTCGCTGGCAGCGAGTCGGGCTCGCAGCCAGCGAGTCTTGCTCAGGCACTTGCTCAGACATGATGTTGCTGACTTCACTCGCTAGTCTTCATTCGCTGGCAGCGAGTCGTGCTGGCTTCTGGACATGCTCCTCACTGACTCCACTCGCTGGCAGCGAGTCCTGCTCAGGCCACCTATTAGACATGATGTCGATGACTTGATCCGCTGCAGCGGAAAGCGATTCACTGTCAGCGAATTTCCAACAGAACACCATCACGTAGATCTTTGAAAGATATTTCCAAAGCTTACTCATATGCATCGATCGGACATCCGAGGCTTCTGGAAAGTGCGTTACAAGTTCAGCTCGCCGGGCGGACAGCTTTCGCGACTCGCCCTTGTTTTCGCTCTTAGAACTCGATTTCGTGCTCCGTTGCTCCTTAGCTTGTTCCATGCTTTTTGGGACTTCTTCCTTAAGCTCTCTCAAGTCTCGCCTTAGCCTTCCTTATCTCCGTTCCTCGTGTTCTTTGCCTTGGATCTACGAATCTACATAAAACCATCGAAATAGCGTAGATTCTGAACTTTCCCACAAAACAAGCGTTAATCTAATTAACACTAAATCATGATTATATAACAATGAAATGCACCTAAACTAATCTATAATGCCTATTGGAATACACCTTATCACAATGCCTCCTCGTGCCTCCATGGATCTGCTTCATCCTCTTCAGGTCTTCTTCAGGTCTCCCCGATTGCGCAGTAGGAGATCGGAGCGTGTCGTAGTAGTCGGCAAAGCTTGTTCGGATCGGTTGCAGTGTCTTCTTCTTCTTGCTTCCATAGAATGAAGGAGAAACCGACAAAAGTTGAATCAGAAGGGCTCGTCTTTATGGCCGATGACTTAACCTTCGTCTCCAACTGAAGAGATCTCCGGCGATCTCTGAACTCCATTCAACAATCAACGATCTGGTCCCTTGATATGCGAGCCTCACTGCCTCTAACTCTTGAATTTCTCCTCTCCGATCTACCATCCTCGATGGTGATGGATTCTTTGTGAATCGGAAGGTGGTTGCTAGGGAGAAACGGACTAGTGGATTTGGCCTGAAGGAGCTCGAAGACGACCTCCACAACATCGATGATAGTGAAGCGAAAGATAGCGTTGTCGCTCGAAGACGTCAGTGTTCTTTTTATTTGTGTTGCAGATTCATGAAAGTTTATTTGTGTTGCATCTTTTGTTTTCTTTGCGAATCTCACTGTCGGCTGGTTGAATATTTCAAGGAAAAAGATCAAATTTTATTTTGAGCTTCTTGTGCCTTGCAGCTGGCTATATCAAAAAGCTTGTTAATTAATCTTTGCTTTTTTGTTTTAGTGCATTACATGTCAATACATTAATGTAATATCATCAGATTCTCAAAAGCTATGAATTACCATTTGGCCTAAGAGAGACCATGTACATTCTTGTGCATTGAGGCTTACATCTGCTTGTGAAATCCCAAAAAAGCATACCATTTTAGTTCCAGTAATGTTTTACTATATGAAATAATTTTATCTTTCAAATTTGTTAACATGTTTAACTTCCTTGTGTGGATCAGCTATGGATGATCCGTTTCATTAGTGGATTTCTTTTATTTTTATGGGTGTAAATAGTAAATAGTAAATTTTTACGGATCATAATAGACATTTTGGAAAATCCCTAAGAGAGACCATGTGTGTCTATTTCACTAATGAAATAGACATTTTGGAAAATCCATTTTCTTTTAACTTCCTTGTGTGGATCAGCTATGGATGATCCGTAAATTTTATGGGTGTAAAAAACAACCCCTATTAAAAATGGGAAGGAAGGGCAAAATGTCATAATAGACATTTTGGAAAATGGATTATAAAAATGAACATTTTGCAAAATGTCATATTCAAAATGGACACTTAGCAAAAATTGTCACTATTGAGCTTTAACTCAAATTTATTTACTAACTATTGGGCTTAATTCAAAGGCAAAAATGCATAAAACCACTCTTTATTCAGGGTTGTTTGCAAATAACATCCCCTTATTAAAAAATTTGCAAATAACCACCCATTATATACAAATTGGTTGCAACTAACCACCCATACCCACTTTTCTTGTTAAACCTCACTTAAGTTAATAAGAAAAGACAATTATACTACACTTGTTAATCGGGTCATTCGGGTCGAGTCATTTCGGATTTCGGGTAAAACAGGTCCCGGGTAGATCCGAGTTGACTCGAACTCGGGTTTGACTCATTTTCTGGTCAAATCGGGTCGATTTTGGGTTTGTCAATTTTTCATTTTTAAATTAAAAAAATCATGATTTGGTAATTTTGCGATAATTTTAAAATGCTAAAATTATAGACGTGGTTCATAAGTTCCAGAGCTTATAATTATATAATATATCGATCTAAAATATTTTATTTTTATTATTTCTCGTAATTTTTAACAAAATTTTAAAATACATAAAATTTAAATAATTTTTTTTAAATAATTTCATGCAATTAGTAATAAGCATATAATTATTTTAATATTTTTTAGAGTTTTAATCTTCTTAAAAAATGTGATGAAAAAGAAAAAATCAAATACTATCGAAGGAAGGAGTATTACACAATACAAAAAAAAATAAAAAAAAGTTGATTTTAAAATGAAAGATCAAGTGATTGTAATTATAAAATGTAATAAATTGGAATCTCCAGAAAAAAACTTAATCATATATAATTATAAATCAATCTGGTCACCAGGTCAATTGGGTACGGGTCCAAACCCAGATGACCCAGAAAATTACCGGGTTTTCGGGTTCGGGTCGGAAAAAATTTCCGAGTTAAAATTTTCGGGTCTTGACCCAAAATTTTCCGGGCGTTCATGTCGGGTCGTGTTTTGACAGGTCTAAATTACACTCATAACTTTTTAATATTTTACATATTTCTTTATATTAGTCTCAACTAAATCAAATTTTCAATCTAATTAGCCAAATAGAGGTCCACGAACAAGACCCGATGACCACCAGGAGGTTCCACCAGAGGTCGTCATTACTGGAGGCGATGAACAGCAGGAGACTCTAGACATTCATCACCCTTTTGTTTAGAATTGGAGAAAACTTAATTAGATTTAACAAGAAAAGTTGGTATGGGTGGTTAGTTGCAACCAATTTGTATATAATGGGTGGTTATTTGTAAATATTTAAATAAGGGGTGGTTATTTGCAAACAACCTTGAATAAATAGTGGCTTTAATGCATTTTCGCCAAGTTTTTTTTATGATTTTTATCTTAACTTTTATTAACATTTTATAATACTGTTTTTTTATATATTATTAATATTTTAATTTTAAAAAATCACGCTACATCGCGGGAATTGTACTAGTTTGTACGGAGTATTATTTAAATTCATTTTTTCGTAGTTCTGAATTATAAATAAATATAAATAATGCGCTTAAATTTCCAATTCGAATAAATGAATGGGCCAAACTCCAAATGGTTCGAAACGGCCCAAAAATATCCCTCGCTGACCCCTCTCCTCGGCTTGTCAAACCGCCATGGCGCCGCCGCCGATCTGTGCTTGTGTGGCCGTTGGCGCCGCAGTTGCCATTGCTTCCATATCCGGTACCTTCCTTCTCTACTACTTTTCTCTCACTTTTCGCTCTCGATTACCTTTCAACTACTTCAGTATCCACTGGCTATAAAAAAAGAAAAGAAAAGCTCCTCATGTTTGTTTCAATGGCTTCCAGTGTATTTACTGAGATCGAAGTGGAAACACATGGAATTGAAGCTTCGAGAGCTTGAAGAATCTCTTTCGATTTCTGTTGAAACCTCTGCCGCTGAGAGACAAGGTCGAATTCGAGCTCAGCAGGTACCACAAAACTTCTATTTGTGCTCGACTTCGATCCATTTGAAATTGCTCCTGATGATTTCTCTAACGCATTTTTAGGCTCTCAGGAAAGCGATGTTGCAAGCTAAGTCGGACGAAAACGTGGAGGCTACGTCTTTTCCGATGACACCAATTGGCACCGTGCAGTCGTGCTTCTCAACCAGGTACCTTTAATGAGGTCTAACTGTGAAGAACAAATCTTAGTTATGAGTTTTGCTTCTCAACGATTCCATCTTACTTTCTTAATAACTGATGGATCTTGAGCTGATCCTTTTTCGTTTTTAATCTCATTTGTTTGTGCTCAATAATTTCAACTTTTTTCTCTCATATGATCAACATGTTTATCTACTCAATGAATATGTGCGTGCATGTCATGTTAATGGTTTATGATATACATGTAAAAAGGATGATTGCTGCTATCTGAAACAGGCGTATGGTTACAATATTATAGGAGTTTCAGAGGCTAGCTAGAAGAAGCTATAAATAGACGGGTAAGCTGCGAGGAAAGAAATGTTAAAAGTCACAGTGTTGGTGACCGAAGGGGTATCCCAATATAAATAAGAGGACTAGCCTCAGGAAGATCATGCTTAGTATTTTGTAAGTGGTGGTTAGCGTGAGAGAGGGAGTTCCCTTTGCTGGCAGCTCAGTGGATTTGGCCTAGGGTTACATGTGGTGGCCTTGGTTTGCTACGTTTGTGTGTCTCCCATGCTCTTTACACTGGATTTGTTTGTTTTCCGAGAATCGGGATTGACCTCCTATAACTATTGCAGGAATGGTACACCAAGACAACCTTTGCTTGTACCTCTTGCTAGAGCGTGTTTAGTGTTTGATCCTGCAAGAGTTCCCCTGGCTGCTCTGGAAGGTCTTGAAGAATATTCTCATTGCTGGGTTATATTTGTATTCCATTTGAATACTAATCTAGATAAGCTATGGAAAGACCCTTCCCAGTCAAAGCTGAAGGCAAAGGTATTTCACTTAGAGTGCTGCACATTGTTATTTGGTAGCTGTTACAAAGGGCACATATTAGTATTTTTGCATGCGTTATTAATTTTAAGGCGGCTGTTTGGGTGAAAGGTTAGAGTACCAAGGTTGGAAGGTGGGAGAATGGGAGTACTCGCAACACGATCTCCTCATCGCCCAATTCCTATTGGACTCACCGTTGCAAAGGCAAGTGATAAATCTATACATATCAAGCTATGCCATCTGTTTCTCTTTTTAAAGTTGAAAGAATGAGCATGTTTCATACTAACCTTAATATATTGTCATTGTAAACTTCTTAACCATTGGGAAAATATATGCTTTTTTTTTTTAAATTTAGATTGAAGCAGTCAAAGAGAATATGATTCTTCTCTCGGGGATAGATTTGGTTGATGGCACGGTAACCTTTTTTGTTTGTTTGGATATTTGATACTCAAAACTCTTACAGAAACTTTTTCTGTACATGATCTACTAATTGGGATCTGAATAATTTGATGACAGCCAGTTCTGGATGTCAAGCCTTATCTTCCATACTGTGATAGCATCCAAAATGCAAGTGTGCCTGATTGGATTATGGTAAAGTTCCCATATTTTCTTAGCAGATTTGTTTGCATAGTTTACTATTTATTGCTTGGTTACTTCACCCTCAGTAGTTTCCTAGGCTATCTTGCTACGTTACTGGTTCACGATCATGCCCACTTCAGTTTTAGCATCTCTTTCCTTAGTTCATTTCATCATAAATGCTAATTATTTCATTACATGAATTATTTCATATCATCGCATATTACTGTTGTGTCACGTCCATCCAATTCTGTTGCTCAGAAGTTAAATTTGTCTTTTAGATTAATAGGATAGTGAAAAAGATGTTTTTAGACTGATATACTTGAATCTAAAGCTGGTATATCTCATTTCCTGGTTAACTGAAATGTCCCTATGGTACACTGTGTGCAGATTAGACATGAATACTAGTATTTTGCCCCTTCTTTTACTGTTTTATAAGTTTCAATCATATGCTGATTTTTTTGTTCTTTTTTTGGACTGATGGACAGACAGACAATTTATTAGCTGTACCCTCTGTTAACTTCACCAAGGGCTTTTCTTCTACACTCGCAAATTGTTGGGAGTCATTGGTACGCATTCATCTACAGAATGTTTGTAGAGTGTTGTCTTGAATTAGATGACATTGACCTGTTAGCTACTGATTTGTGTTGCCATATAACTCAGTTCTCTTTTGTTATCTGCTGGTTTTGTAATGTAGTCTTCCATGTGGGGCTCAATCTGAAATTTCTATATCATATCATTACTTGGCTGAAGCCTCAGAGATGTCTCTTTGGAAAGCATTTGAATGTGCCCCTCTTAGATTTTGGAAGGATGTAATCTGAAATGAATGTGATAAGGACTGGGTTTCTCCATCCTCTTTGGAGGTTGGAGCTTAAGTAGAATGTGAAGCTCACCTTTGCCACTTCTGTTGGCTTCTTATTTGGACTTCTCGAAGCTACACTTGCTTATATTCCTTGTAATGCTCATTTACCCCCTTCTCCTAATAATTTTTATGTTGCAGGAAAACAACACTCTCTATGCATCAGCAGATGAGATCCGAAGCTTGATCGAGCAGATTCTCTCGTGGGACATTCGGTCATCATCACAACGAATTCGTCCTCGTAAATCTCCCCTTGTATCAGTAAACAGTGAAGAAGTCAGAGATGTCCCTGATCTTGAAAAGCACAAAGAAGATGAAGCAAATGGAGCGCATGCAACGGGAAGCGAACACCACGCTCCTAGTGATGTTGTATATCACCTCTTGGTGGAAGGCTTGGACGTTTCGTACAAGATTGATTGTGAAGGCCTTGTTCTTGTAGAGAGTGTCTCTGTTGACCCTTCAAGTACAAGAATTAAGCAAAGACAAAGCAATTATAGAATGTGGGAAGACAAACTCAGGTAAAAGCTTGGCTTCTTTTTTTTTCAAAAAAAATCTTTTGAGAAATTCTGTATTCTTATGTCATTGTAGGTAGACGTTGACTGTTGAGGCATAGTGAAAGGCTTTTAGTGTTTTATTTGTTTTAATACAAGCAACGGTTCCTAATAAAGATCTGTTCTCTTTTTGAGATGTTTCTTCATTATTTCTCTGATCTGTTTCCCTTGTTCTTCACATGCACTTGCCTTGAACCTCTTTTGCCTATGCTTCTGAGCTTCTCTTGTAACCTTGAGACCTTGTCTCTCTCTTGCTTAACTTCAAACGCTTAGCAAACTTTATGGAACACTCGTTTGCTTGTTTATGATCACACTTAACTTATGTATAAGGAACTAGCATGGACTAGGTTCCAGTAGAAACTATGTCACTTACCAATATTAGCTGTTAATTGATGTTCTTCATCACTGGATTGAACTTTCGGATCGATCAATTGGACACCACTTGCAGATGATCTTTTGATCTGTCTGGAACCGTAATGTCTCCTTGGATCACTTGATTGGATTCTAAAACAGAACTCTCAAGATTGTTGTCTTCAAATACTCCATGTTGTGGGTGGTCCATTGAAATCAAATGCATCATTTTCATGTAGAAGAAAATTCAGCTCAAAGTAAGTAGTACCGAGGATTCATGGTTTTACACCTTTTTTATTTTTTGATAAGGTAAAAATTCGAGTTCAGACAGGCCTGAAACTCGATAGGCCGACGAATCGACAGACGGACTAACCGTCAACATACAGCATAATAAACACACAAAAACACATAGATGAAAGAAACAACCCTAAGAGCCCATATAAGCCGTCAGCCAACGGAGGAGTCGAGGGAGGACCAAGGCGAGCCACACGGGAGAGCGCGTCGATTCACACGGCGTCTCGACGCCGAGAAGGAGGAGAACAGTAACCCGCTACCGGAAAGGGCAAAACCTGAGGAAGTGCGGATCATCGACGTTGCCCCCACCTAGATGAGGGATCTTCGAAGACCACGAACACAGCCACGATCCTCTAGATCATAAAGGAAGCCCGATACTACAACCCAACTCGGAACTAAATGCACCCACGCCAAAGCAACGACCCGACGCCAAAAGAGGGAACAAATACAAGTCAAAAAAGGGAAGAACTAACCATCCGCCGAAAAATGTGTGCAAACTCCCGAACCAAACTAGAAGTCCGAGAATAAATTATTTAAACTACTAATATCAAATTATTTCGTATACCCTTTCAGGATTTAAATAAGGCCCTTTCGACCAAAATTTCTTCCAATTCTTGCAGGCAAAATTTCTTCCAATCCGTTCGGATTTGTTTTTAATTATATATAAAAATATATATAATAAATTTTGTTTATAAAGTGTTTAAGCTTGGCGTGCAAGACTAAATCTAAGCCTTGCACGCAAAGGATTGAGCCAAGGATGTCAGACGCAACTGGAGTACAGGGAGTAGGGCCCCAACGACACGAAGCCGGCGCCGGTGAAAGGAGAGAGCAGCGCCAAGGGGAGCCGCTGAGGCAACCGGGAGAGAGCGCCGACGAAACGCCGAGAAACGAGCCCCAAGAGAAAGAGATGGGCGAGTTAATGGGAGGGAGACAACCGGGATTAAGGAACAGAGGATAACAAATGGATCCCGACTGAAACCCCGACAGACAAGGAGGCTATGAGCCTCGGAGGAACCAAGGCCAAAATCGAAAGAGGACAAGACCAAACCCCCGAGCAGAAGACCGAGTCAAATTGGGCAAGACAAGAGTCAGACACCGGGAAGAAAGGGCACGCCGGCTAGAAAGCAAGGAGACGGAGAAAACCCCTAGACTAATTTGACAATCCGGGAGGGAGAAGACTCACCCCAGCCAGGACAGCGAAAACGAACCAGAAGGAGGGAGGGGACCGAGGTGAGCCAGAGATGACAACAACCAAAATTCCAACCTGCGGGCACGGGGGAAGAGGACAGGTGGTGGGCCGACGGGAACGGAGGGAGACAAAACGAGGAAGGAGGCCGACGAGAACCTCACTGGGGGGCGAGACAAAAACCAGGAGGCGAAGACGGAGTGGTATACGAGGGCAAATTCATGCCAGATTGGAGACGGCCGAAGCCGGATTGAGGCGGCCGAGGCCGGGGTGAGGTGGCTGGAGCCCGGGATTAAGCGGCTGGAGCCGGAGTCTTCAACCCTCTCAAAAAGAGAGAGTTCCACCATGGTTTTACACATTATTTGGTGTATACAATGACGCACTTGCAAATTTTGACTCCATTACAAAATTTAAAATTTTTCTGAAGTACTCGGGCTTTTCATTTGATATTGGCACCATTTTTCAGCCATGGAAGGTACTTTTCATACATAAGTAGATTAGTTTGTTGCAATTACATGAAGGTTTCAATCATGGAAAGGGGCATAGCTATTGCCTAGTGGTATCAAGGGAAATTTGGATAATTTGATATAAAAAATTGTATCCAGACCTAAATCAACATGTTTTAATTAAATGGAGGAGTAATGGATATAGCATAAATGCATCTTTCCCGAAAATACCAGAATAAAGTTGCAGTTGCCAGAGAGAATGTAATTGTAAAGTGGCTCGCAAATTTGATACACATGATTTAGGAGAGGCCATAACTGTTACCCCTTTCATCAGGCAATTCTTTGTTATGTCACTGTCCCTTCCACTATTCACTACACTTCACACTATTATATGTATTTCTTTTTTTTTTTCTTTCTCTTTTTTGTTATGTTTGACACCATCCATCAAACCTAATAATATGAATTACTCAATAATACTCTCTCCGATTTTTATTATAAGGCATTTGATTTTTCTTCACGTCGTTTAAGGAGTTAAAAACTACATAAAATATTGTTTTTTTCAATTAAATTTTTTTACATTATAATACTTATTATTAATATGTATTATAATGTAAAATAATTTAATTGAAAACACTAATATTTTATATAGTTTTTAGCTTCTTAAACTACGTGAAAAAAAAGTCAAATACCTTATATTAAAAATCGGAGGGAGTATGAATTTTAGAAACTACCAGTTGATATACAAACTATATTCAATTAAACCAATTTTGATATAAATCATCTCTTCGGTTAAAATTCTGACAATATCGCTGATGTGGTGATCGAAAAATTAATTTAGGATCAAAATGCAATTAATAAAAAAATTGGGTTAAAGTGTAAAATTAATAGAATGACTATTGTCAAGACGTCAAAATGACTATTGACAAGACCGGTACCACGAAATTGCATGACAAGTCCTTGTCTATTTTCAAAATTTTTTATGAATTTTCCCAAGAGCAACCTATTGCCATTTATCTACCTATCAAATTCGTCGAACCTTAATCCCGAATAGATGATAAAATCAATGAAATGTATGAAGAAATGGCTTGATCTGATTACTAAATTCTTTCGATATATAACTTAATATACTTTTCAAATGGTTTTTGACAATTTCAAGATGGTTTTCGATTACAATATCCGTCGAAACCAAGGTCGAGAATACTTGTCGAGCTAATTTAGTAGCCTCGGCACATATAGCCGAGCTATTGTAGTAACCTCAGCAAAATTTGTCGAGCTTATACAATAGACTCGAAAAGATTAGTCGAGGTTACTTAATTAGCTTGGCCATATGTGCCGAGGTTGTTACAACATAGCAAATACCTCTATCGATGTTACATTGACGGTGTTTATATGAACAAATAATATTGAAATATGAAAATACTCAATGAAAGTAGCTATCCCATTGGTTCTACCCTTGCACATACTCCTCAAAGTTTCAAGTTCGATTATAGATTGCAACATTTACCCCATAATTTTTTTCATTTCATTTTTATTTATATTGAGTCTTGGATATTGTCAAGCTTATACAAATATGGAGATTTGAAAATGAACTTCCACCACGTCATATTTTGGTTACACTTCTGTAGACTACATCATTAAGAATCATCGAGAAGAGGTCATATGGCGCTTAGTGATTTGCGGTGTGGTTCTTCTACCATGGTGGTTGTCGAGGCAACAACCCTTCACTAGGGCATCCGCAAAGCCATTGAGCTCGGTTTGAAGAGAGTGATCATCCAGGGCGGCTACTTGATGGTCATTAATAGCATGTTTCCAAGAGATGATAATCGAGGGCGGTTTTCCGAGAGTGATCATCTGTAAAGCCATTACGATTGGAGGTCAAGATTCTCATTAGGAGCTACCAGGAGGTGCAGTATGAGTATGAACATGTTTTTTCGCAAAATTAACAAGGTGGCTGGCAGGATCGCTTGCCATTTGCATTCATTAGACAACAACATCCTTCTCTTTGATCCCATCCTTTAGGATTTCAACCGAAAGGATGCTCTTGGTTAGTGGTCTAGAAGTATCAGATCCCAATACCAGTTTTTGTGTTAAACATAAAACTTCCTCTAATCTAAAATATAAGAAACTTTACTATTTATTACGTATTTAAATAAGTTGAAAACAATATAAAATGTCAATTTTATATGATTTTTTTACACTCCAATACTTAAATTTTCTATTAATTTTGTTTACAATCCAGTACTTATTAGTAAGAAATATTGGATTAAAAAAATTAGGGAAAATTACATAAAACCATCCCTTAAATATGGGGTTTTCACTTAACCATCCCTTAAATTCAAAAATATAGAAAACCGCCCTTTAAATGGTTTTTATTTATAATCACCACCCCTACATCTATTTTCGTTAAGTTATCATTAAATATATTATATTTTAATATTTTTAAACACAAATTTGATTATAAATATATTTAAAATTTGAATTTAAAGGTTCGATTACATTTTAGGGATCATTTTATTTATTTTTTAAATAATAATAATAAATATAACCTAAAATTATTATCCCAATGTATGTTTGAGAATATTTATAAATTTTTAAAATATTATATAAATTACTCTTTTATTTATAATATGATTAAAAATCATAATTTCTATTTGTAAAGTTAAAAATAACTTTCAAATTATTATTTATTTGTAGTTTAAATGTTTTCATTCAATAATTAACCTTTGATAAAAATTCAAAAAGGTCTATAATTATATTTAAGTTATATGATTAATCGTTAACCTAATTTTTAAAAAATTTACAAACATTTTGACGTAAAAGTCATGCGAACTCCACATATATAAAGTTTTATTTATATAAAAAAAAGATTATCTATAACAAATAAAATGGATCAAACTCATATTTTAAGTTGAAAAATATTAAAATATAATATATTTAATCATAGGTTAATATAAATAGGTGAAGGTTAGAGATTTGTTAATAGATACTATTTAATGGGTGGTTTTCTAAAAATTTCTCTATTACCAAATTGCCCCCTTCACCTATTTCTTGTTAACCTAGGATTAAATATATTATATTTTAATATTTTCAACTTAAAATATGATTTTGATTCATTTTATTTGTTATAGATAACCTTTTTTCATTAAAAAACTCTCTATATATCGGGGAATTCATATACCTTTTACCTCAAAATATTTGTAATTTTTAAAAAAAATTAGGTTATTGATTAATAATATAACTTAAATATAATTATAGACCTTTTGAATTTTTTTATCAAAGGTTAATTAATATTATTGAGTGAAAATATTTAAAGTACAAATAAATAATAATTTTAATGTTATTTTTAACATTATAAATAGAAATTATGATTTCTATTCATATTATAATTAAAAGAGAAATTTACATAATATTTATAAACATTTTCAAACATAATTTGGGATAATAATTCTAGGCTATATTGATTATTATATTTAAAAAATAAATAAAATGAGCTCTAAAATGTAATCAATCCTTTAAATTCAAATTTTAAATATGTTTATAATTAAATTTGAGGTTAAAATATAATATATTTAATGATAACTTAACAACAATAGATGTAGGGTGGTGATTTGTAAATAGAGACCGTTTAAAGGGTGATTTTGTATAATTTTGAATTTAATAGGTAGTTAAGTGAAAACCCCATGTTTAAGGGTTGGATTTTTTTGTTAATGAGGGTAACCCACCTTTGGTGGTAAACCCCGGGCACATGACCCAGCCGGTAAGAGACACGCGCTAGGTAAATCGGCTTGTGCCGACCGGCTAAACCCAATGGTAATAATCAAGGTGAACCCTGATTATTTCACCAAAAGAAAGGACGGCGGCAGAGATCGAACTCGGGACCTCCCATTACCCCATTACTCCTTACCATTGAGCCACCCCATTAGGGGCAAGTGGTTTGTTTTTTTTTTTTTTTTGATTTAGTAAAAATTCGGATGCGAGACCGCTATCCGACAGCATCCTTTCGGATGAGGTCGATGAGACCTGGGTCGCTGTATATGGATGAGGCGGAGGCAATATGAGCAAGGTGTGCAACCTTATCTGCCACACAATTGCCGTTACGAAGGATGTGTGAAAACGATACTTCGTAAAACCCCGTAAGAAGTGAGCTAATATCAGCCATGATTATCTCAATCTCCCATGGACATCTAGTTTTAGATTGTAAATGATTTATAATGGTTAGCGAATCCCCTTCTATTATTATATTATGTATTCTCAACTCGAGTGCTCTTAGAACACCCCGCCTAAGAGCCAAAGCTTCGCTCATTAGGGGGGTTTGGTATCCAACCGTTTCACTGCCCATTGCCACTGAATTCCCTGTGCTGTCCCGAATGATGTAACCTATCGAACTCTGTCGTTGGCCTGATGCAGATCGATCGAAATTTAATTTTAATTTCCCAGTTGGTGGCTTTTTCCATTTTTCCTTCTTCCTTCTGTTACCATTTTTCCTAAGAGGATTAGCTTGTCTTTGTGTGTTGTTGTCGTCGTCATCACTGTGCGTCCCTGCTTTATTCCATTCGTTAATATATGATTCCACAAGTTTCACAAATCCTGTTTCATTTGGCACTTTTTGTTGCTGGAAGATTAGTTTATTACGAACCATCCATATGGTCCACCAATGGAAAACTAACTTCAATTTTTTATGTTTGTCGAGCACTCTGCCTAATTTGGTCATTAGTTCCTTTATATTCCTTGTTATCCTAATATCGTCTTCGATTTCGGATTTTACTGTCGGTGATAAACTTGGACAGCAGAAAGAGATTCTGCATTCAAATAATAGGTGGGTTGTGTCTTCTTCATGATTACACAAGAAACAATAAGGGGGTATTGCAATTCCTCTTTTTGCGAGACGGGCCGCTGTAGGGAGTCCATTCTGACAGACTTTCCACATAAAGTTCTTGATTTTAGGCGGAGCATTCAAGCTCCAGATCCACGCATTATTGTCGTTATTTAATTCTGTTGTTTTCGTGGTGAGTTTGTACGCATTAGATGTCGTAAACCAACCCTTTTTATCTGGCCACCAGTACATTCTGTCTTGAATCTGAGTTACTGGGAGTGGAATATCTATGATTTGTTGCGCTATACTATTAGGTACTGCTGTTCGTAATTTATTCAAATTCCATGCTCCATTAAGTATGTACTGATCAATCGTTTCTTCCCAGTTAACCTTTGTTGGGTCTAGACAAGCATTTTGAATATTCTTCACGGGTGCCCAATTATCAAGCCAGAACTTGATTGTTTTTCCATCGCCGACTGACCATGCTAGACCTTCCTTGAATGGCTGAATAAGTTTTCTTAGTTGTGTCCATTGCCATGATGCATTTCCTTTCTTTTTAAATTAAGTAGTGGAATTGACTTTAGGTACTTGTGTTTAATGATTTTAACCCAACAGTTATCTGGTTCCGCAATGATTTTCCAAATAAGTTTCATTTGTAATGCCTCATTCATTTCTTTGGTTTTTCTTAATCCCATTCTTCCATTCGCTTTTGGTTTACATACTCTGTCCCATCCAATTAGAGGTTTGTATTGGAGGTCTTTATTCCAGAAGAAAGTCCTATTGATTTTATCTAGCTCGGTGTGAATTGCTGTCGGGAGCATAAAGCTTTGTATAGCAAACAGTGGTTTAGAAGCTAGATTTGAGTTTATTAACACTGCCCTCCCGTGTTGAGATAGAGAGTCGGCTCTCCATTTTGCCAATTGGTTAGTCGTTTTTCCGATGATTTCTTCAAAGGAGTGTTTATTTACTCTACCGTCAACTATTGGACACCCTAGGTACTTATCGAGTTTAACATGCTTTGATATACTTAGACATCCCTCAATTGTTACTATTCTCGATGCGGGAATCCCTGGGGAACCTTGAAATGCTGACTTATTATAGTTAACTTTCTGTCCAGACAATAAGCAGTAATCGTTGACGATTTTCCTTACTTTTTCGCATGCTCCCATGTTGCCTTTTGTGAAAATGATGATATCGTCAGCGAATGCTAGGAAAGGATTCTCGGTCCAGAAGGACCAAACCTGAAGCCAATACCAAAGTGGTTGAAATTTGATTCATGTGTTAGTTTCCTCGCAAGCACTTCTGCTCCAAGAATGAACAAGAATGGGGACAAGGGGTCGCCTTGTCTTAATCCCCTATATGGTTTAAAGACCTCTGTAGGCCCATTATTCACTAAAACCGAGAAGGAAACCATTGTTACACATTCCATTATTAAGCTTATGACGTAGTTGCTGAAACCAGATTTTCTTAAAACTGCCTCTGTGAAGGTCCAATCAACTCGATCGTAGGCTTTTTTCATATCTAGTTTAATAGCTAGCCATCCTTCTGATCCCTTCCTTGTCTTAAAAGAATGGAAGATCTCATGTGCTATCAGTATGTTATCCTGGATTGCTCTGTCGGATACAAATGCTCCTTGAAAGGGGTGTATCAATTTCCCAATCACCTTCTTGAGTCGTTCTGTTAAAATTCTCGATATTATTTTATATATTGTTGAACACAGACTAATGGTTCTATAGTCTGACGTCTTCGTTGGGTTTTCACACTTTGGTAGCAACGTGATGAATGTATGATTTATCTGACGAAGAATCCTGCCCGAGTGGAAAAAGGCTTTAACTGCTTTAATAACGTCGTTCCCGACAATGTCCCAGTGGGACTTATAAAACTCCGCTGTCATTCCATCTGGTCCCGGAGATTTGTTGAGGCCTAAAGACCAAACCGCATTTTTTATTTCACTATTAGATGGCTGCTGGCTTAGGGTCCTATTTTCTTCATCCGTTATTGTTTGCGGAATTAGCTGAAGGTATTCATTAAGTAGTGTCATGTTGATTTGGTCTTTGGAGAATCGCCTCCTAAAATCATTTTTAATTTCCTCTCTAATGTTCTCTTCCCCCATAATCTGTGTCCCATCACAAGTTGTGATATTTCTTATAATCTTCCTATTTCGTCTTCCAGAAGCTACTCTATGAAAGTATGCTGTATTCGAATCAGTGAGCTTGAGATGCTTTGATTTTGCTCTATGTCCCCAATAATCTTTTTGAAATCTTAGTAATTGTTGTTTTTTTCTTGATCAGCTGTCTTTCGATTAAGTAGTGTTGATACGTCCTAGCTATAGTATTTGATTGGATGCTAACCAGATCTTTTTCTACAGTTTGTATTTGACGGAAGATATTTCCTAAGGAGTTTTTATTCCATTCTTTAATCTTTCTTTTAAGACGTTTAGTCTTATACATTAAACTGTACATTGCTGATCCCGTACACGTAATTCTCCATGCCTGTTTCACTATGTTTTTGAAGTCTTTCCTTTGTAGCCACATATTTTCAAATTTAAAAGGCGGAGGCGTGAATTCTTTTCCAGACGATAGGCTGATTGAGATTGGGCAATGATCAGATGTTGTAAATGCTCCGTTAAATGTTGCAAGCTCAGGGAAGGTCACCAGAAACTCATGTTGAACCAATACTCGGTCTAATTTTTCCCAAATATTGTCCTCCCCTTCCTTCTTTTTCCTCCAAGTGTATTTGTTGCCCCAGGATGGGATTTCAAGCATAGCACATCGATTTTTGAATTGGTTTAATCTAGCATATCTCGTATGACTATCCTCTATTCCCCCAAGCTTGTCACTGCTGCTACTAATCTCATTCATATCTTCTATTACTAGGCATGGTAGGGGTTCATTCATAATGATACTTGATAATTCATTCCAGAAGATGTTTTTGTCCGATTCATGGGGTGGGGCATAAACAAAAAATAATACTCCTATAAAGTTTTTGTCTAAGCATGAATATTTGACACGGATTGCTCTTGGTAGCACCATATCAACCTCAACTGATTCATTTTGAAGAGCATTCTCATTCCAAAGGAGACCTATTCCTCCAGATCTATCATTCCCTACGGACCAAATCGCATTATTGTATCCACTCGACCTCCAGAATTTCTCTAGAGGAACTTTATTTGTTCTCATTTCTACAACTGCCATTATCGAGATATGCTCATTGATTCTCATGGCTTTAAGGTCTGTCCAAATATTCGACTTTCCTAAACCTCTAACATTCCAATAACAGGCTTTCATTATTTGACTACATGGTCCATCAGAAGCCAGAGGTACGGAGCTTCTGACATAGAGGGAGTGTACTCAATTTTGAGGTTCTTAGAGCATCGAAGCTCCATCGAGAGTTTAATGCCCTTCGACAGTATAGATCTCATAGAAGGTTTAGCCATCTGAGGAACAGGGTCAACTGTCCCCGAATTTTTACTCCTTAAGAACAGGACACTCTTATCCATGTAGAGCCAATTACATATTTGAATTAAAACGCTTTTACCGTATACATGAACTAGATGTAAACGATCATATTGGCGGCAACAATTACGCACATAGCAGCCCTCTCCTCTATCAGAAGGTGACCAGACATAGCTCCGAGATAACCCAGTCTTTGAACAATATATCAAGGCTTCAAGTTTGCCCAATGGAAATACGGATTTCAAACCATACGTCTGGTCCATTATTAGATGATCGTAATACCTTAAAGACTTTAATGTTTTACTCCCAACTTCATGTTCACAATTACAATGGTGACAGAAGTGCCACCACAAGGGTTTCCAGCACAAGAAATTGTTCTTATGAATGAGTATTATTAGCGACTTGGTATATGTCCTTGTTAAATTTATTTGCACATTAATACTTCTTAAATGTACAAAGGTCATTTTGCTTAGAGGAGCATGAATCCTACCCCTGTAACCTATGCAGAGTTTGATCCACCAATTATAGATCTACTATCCACACAGAGGGGAAAAGGAGACAGGTACCAGTCATCCCACCATGAACAAGTAATATGACCCACTTTAGGGATCTTAGAGCATCTGCAATGCATATACTCTTTACATACTATGGGTGTCTTCCATAAAAAAAAATTATTTTTTTATTGCTTTATGTCAGATGATCACAGTGGAGAGTATCTTATTTGTGTGTAAGATTTCTGGAAGAAGACACTTTGTGTGTCAGGGAAGAAACTCACTGCCACATTTAATTATTTTTTAATCTTTTATCTTTTTTTTTTAATTTTTTGTGTCAGACTAAAAAATGCAAAGGGGTATAAGCGTTAAAGATGCTCTTAGTGTCTAGCTTTTCAAATCTAAATGCACCGTATAGTTTGCACAAGCTAAAGTTCCATCTAAAGTGGTTTGTTTTTTTGTTCGACTTTAAGGGTGGTTTGTAAATTTTTTTAAAAATCAATTAAAAAAATTAATATTTTATATTGTATGTTTTTTTAGTTCTTTAAAAATTAAAATTGGATGGAGTATATGAATCCGTTTTTTTTTTGTCTTATTGAGAAAATTTAAAACACTAAACTCCTATTCTAACTGATTTAAAAATAAAAACTCAACTTTCAATTTCGACTAATTTATAAAATACCCTTAAAACATACCAATATGGCAATATCGGCATGATCCAATATCCTAATTTAAGTAATTAATTTTTCTGTACAAGTTTTAATTACAAGCCTATCTGATGAAAGTAATTTTATAATCTAAGATAAACATAATTTGGCCGTAGTTTGGAACTATTTTCTTGTGCAACGAACAGCTAGCAATATCATAGACTGGATAATTGCATTTCAAACCCGTATGTTTGGTATACATTACAAGGTATCTTGATTGGAACGAGTTTGGCAATCAACCAACCCAATATCTACCTCCGTGTTCGAATGGGTATGGTATCGGGTTGAAATTCATTCCAAACTTGTACTATATATAAACCTACATGAATGTGACCTATTTCGAGTTCGACGGGTGGTGACGATTGACGAGTAGAGGAAGGAGAGAGCGGATAACTTTTGATGGATAATCGTCGAAGCTTCGAAGGAGCAGGACGAGCCATGGCTCATGGGAACGGGTTAGGGTGTTGAGATCTATAGCAATTGGTTTTTTACGCTTCAATTGATTTAGTATGGTTTAGAAATTAGAATATGTTGAGGAAGAGGTAGAAACCGAAGCTTTCTTTTTTTTTTTTAAAATAAAAAGAAAGATTTTGGAGGAGTTGGAGTTTATGAATACTATGAGCAAATTTATCGGTGAATACGGATAAATTTCAACCGTCATAAAAATAATTTATGGTTAGATTTGCCCCACTCCTTCACACCCATCCCCACCCCTCACTCCTTTTATTTTTATTTTTCCTTTTAATTATTTTTAGTATAAAAATCTCAAATTCATGCAAAAATTTGACGGTCAAATTCCTGAGATTCCAGTTTCGGGTGGTGTTAGATCTTACTAATCCACCACCCAATAGCATCTTTGAAAACGAGTGTCAAGTGTTTCGAATTGGAAGGAATCATTGTCCAAATGCTAATCAAGGCAATCCATTTTGTCTACAATCTGATTTACCTCTCCAATGACAACAACATGTTGACTTGAATGCTGACTGAAAGAGAAGGAAGTCGAAAATCACCATCTTAATCTCCCACGGCTATTTTCAAAGTTCACTAAAGGTTTGGATGAATGTCACATTGTCGCGTGCCCTCCCCCTCAATGCAACAGAGCCCCATATCTTTTGTTTGCTAATAGTCCTAAATGAAGGTCAAGTACCTATACCAACAACACCGAATAAGAGACAGTATGAAACATCACTTGCCATCAAAGAAATTGTATGGTCGCGAATCACAAAACTCATCATGGCTTCTCCCGAAGGGTGCTTTGAACCATTGAAGTTGTAGGGCCTCTTTAAGAGGTTGTGTTAGCGCTAGTAACTATATTAAGCGAAATAAAACGCACAATAAAAAAAAGGACACAAAATTTACAATGGAAATCCTCTGACTACACGCAGGTAGTCCGGGATGAAAATCACCTCCTCCTTTTGCCTTGGAAAAGATTTTGAATAGGTCTTCTTCTTAGAACACCCAAGACTCCACCAAATACAACTCTTAATGTTTGTGAACTGACCTTGTTGGCCTTTTTGGGAGTGATTTATAAGTGGTAGAGATATTGTAACACTCTTATCCCACATCAGATATTATAAGGATGTTATGAGTGATTTATAAGTGATTGAAACCCTACCCATATCACAAAAGCTCTTTCTTTTCAGATGCAAGTGAGAATGATGGACCTAAAAGGGATGGGTGGCGTGATCCAGCGCCTCTTTAGACTCCGAGTCTTACAAATAGTATCAAAGCTAACTCGAAGCTCAAAGGTGCTCTGATAGTATGCTCGGATATGCTTCTCTCAAAGGGTGGTCCCTGGGGTTTGACGAGGTCATCAGAGCAACTCCAACAGGTTTTCCATAATGGATTTTTGGAGAATATCAAGGTTGATTTTGGTCCAACAACTTCCCCATTACATTCTCCAAAATAGAGAATGAGGAGAAAAAATGGAGATATTTCCCTAAATTTTGAGAAAACTCTATATATTTTGGGGTAAACTCTATAATGGAGAATCTGTTGGATTTCAGTCCAAAAAAAATCCAGAATATGTGATTCATAATTCTCTATTTTGGAGAATTATTTAGAGAAGCTGTTGGGCATGCTCTCAGTGCAAAAGTGGGGGAGATTATAACACATCCATCCCACATTGGATATCATAAGGATGTTGGGAGTGATTTATAACTAATTTAAGCCTACCCACATCACCAGAGTTCTTTCTTTTCAGGCTCCAAGTGAGAACAATGGACTTGAGAGGGCTAGATGGCTTAGGTTAATGCCTCTTAATATATTAGTTCTTATAGATGGTATCAGAGTCGACTTCGGGCTTGGATACGCTTCGACAGAATGCTTGCATATGCTCTTCTTATCCTTATCCCATACGTAGCAACTCGGACCGGCCATCGGGGTCTTGGTGACCGTCTTTTGGGTTTTATAGTCCTTATTTAAATTTCATGGAGTTCTTCTTACTTGGTTTCTAGATTTTCTTTCCTATGGTTGGTTCCTAGCACCTCAGCTGGTGTGGGAATTGTTGTTTTGGCTCTTTGGTACCCCGTTACCTTGTCTTTATTGATTGTCTGATGAGTTTTTTTTGCCATGTTGTACCTATCAAAAAATCCAAACAAACCTAATTAATGTAGTTGGTAAGTACAGGTCAATCCCACATAAAATCAAGTCTACTTCTAAGCAAAGTGTATTTACTAATTAAGAGAATATAGGGTGTTTGGGTATTGAGATTAGAGAAAACAAAATAAACTATAAATAGAATAGTGAAGTTAACATTTTCAGGGAGTGCCACCATGCTCAAGCTGTTTGGAGAGCTATGCTGATTACTATGACAGAAACTGAATTTTTAAACACCCCTTTTGCAGGTTGGTTGAGATGTAACCTGATGACGAGGAGCAAGGTGGAAGGAGAGCTGGAATGGGCGTGCGTCTTCGCGAACCTGCTATGGTGGTTGTGGCATTGAAGGAACAACCGTGCCTTCAACGTAGACATACGGGTGGAGAACAAACAGAGGTTCATCATGAAGCAAACTAAAGATTACTTGGAAGCTTGGAATGCTTTTAAGTTTATTTATATTATATGAAATGATATTCATTTAGATTATACACGATTGATTCAACATTTATCTTTAGTACTCCCTCTGTTAATTAAAACTTGACGTTTTACTATTCACGCACGCTTTTTGAGGTGTTAAAAACTATATAAAATATTAATTTTTTAACATATTTTTAAAATAATTTCATACTTGTTACTATTAATTGTGAATTGATAAAAACAAATTTAAAAAATGTTAATATTTCATATAGTTTTTATCATTCTAAAAAAAGCGTGCATGAATAGTAAACGACAAGTTTTAATTAACAGAGGGAGTACTAAAGATAAATGTTGAATCAATCGTGTATAATCTAAATGAATATCATTTCGGATAATATAAATAAACTTAAAAGCATTCAAATAACAAAATGAAATAAACATACTTGTTCGTTCTCTCTTTTGCTATCAGATCTATCTTTTATAGCAAACATATTTTAATGTTTGAAATGATGAATATGATTGTGGAGTGAATATTCGATTGTGGGGGTGAAAGTGGTAGCTCTCACTACGAATTTATAGAGTAGAGAGAAAATTAGTTGTTGCAAGCAATGATTGTTTTTACTCATGCACACCTGGGTGCGTATAAAAACTAGTCGTTGTTGCAACAACTACCTTTATGTGCATCCAAGGTGAGAGTAAAGAGGCAATGACTAAATTACATGCGTTTAAGGGTGAAACGTAGATAAGATACGTTTACGGGTACACAACTTACCACTCAATTAAAAAAAGTTTGTCCCTAATAGGGTGGTTCAATTGTAAAGAATATGGGAGCACGTTAATGGGGTCTCGGGTTCGATCCCGTCCTTTTAGTCTAATTGGTCGGTGTAAACCAGTTTTCCTGGTGCATGATTCTTGCCGACTGAATCATTTGCTCGGGATTTACCACAAAAATGATTATCCTCGTTATTAAAAAAAAGACTTTGCACCCCCTATAATTCTCGGAGATCACCCCTATATATTTTTTTTGATACATTAAAGATTCAATAAAGCAGACAAACTTATCTCATATATAGAAAATTCGGTAGATATTCTATGAAGAAGCATCCTAATAGGATAAGAACCTTAATTGGGAAAGATTTCCTACCAAAAAAAGAAGCGACCCTAGGAAAACAATATTACAAAAAGCTAAAATGATTTAAAATTAGGGAATCTTTCCAGATTGAGGTTGTTATCCTATGCCCCAAGGGCATAGGATAGAAAATCCGTATATATATATCCCGATATAGAGGATAGATCTTCTATATCGGGATCCAACCTATATATAGAGGATAGATCCTGTGTAAGCAAGTCTTACTGTGCAATTTGTGAGCAAATCTGGAGCGTCGGATTAAGAAGATCAAACGGATGAGATTAAAAACAACTTGAGGGATTCAAAGAATATCCGGGTATCGATTCATAAAGCCTTTTTTTTTGGTCAATCGATCCATAAAACTTTAAGATCAAAAGATTCAACTGTCAACCCCTAACCGTAGGCCTGCGGTGTACATGATCACCTCTCCCCCAACCAACCACTTCATCTCTACGACTACAACCTTTTTTGCTGCCGACCAAAAAAAAACAACCTTTTTTTTTTTGGCTAGCTATCTCTTTGACTCTTTCCTCATGTACACACCGTAATGTTATATACACCTTTAATTTGGTAAATAAAAAGCGATCATCCGGGGTTCGAATCGGGGCCTTTGTGTAACGGTCCAAATATAAATATTCAGGTTACGTTTCGAAGGATTGGATACCTTCGTTCGGATCTTGCAATTCGAATACGGGTTGAGTTTTAAAACAAAGTTTTAATGATCAAAGAAGGGATTTCGCACGCTAAAATTCGCGATAGGACCGTTAGGTCCCCCAACCTGTCCTACTTGCCTAAGTCGCTCAAAACGTTTAAGTTCAAAAGCATAAAGAAGGAAATATCATAATACAAGTTGCCACGGCATCACCGGGTCAAAACCAAATACGAGGAAATAAGTAGCAAAAGTGTGGAGTTCAAGTCGGTCTTACTCTCCCTCTCACTGCGCCATAAGATATCCCCCGCCACACAACACAAGATCAAGCAAGGGTACGGGTACCTGAAACTAACCACGAAGTCAAGGTCGAGCCACTCATGCGGGCCCTGAAAACCTCGCTAAGGACATATAATATGCTCTAAGCCTAGATGAAAATGATCTAATGCATTACTGAAATATTAAACACGCAAGCATGTTGACAATTTATATATAATGACAGAAATGCAGTAAATGGGCCCACACAGAATGCCAAGTGGCATGTCCCAATCTCTCAAAACCCATGCCTCGATCGGGGCGGGTATCTCTCTCATATCTGTACCTCAGCCGGGGTCGGATGTCTGCCTCAGCCGGGGCCAGACGACTCGGTCGGTGCCGCAGTATATCTCATGCCTCAGTCCACACCTCAGCCGGGGTGGGACACTCGGTCACCGCCGCAGTCATGTATATAACTCAGTAAATCATGCTCTCAAATGACTCTATCAGGACAAACCCGATGGAGCTGGGTTGTTCTATGACCCTAGCAACGACTCTAGACTCACAACTTACGGCCGTTTCTACCAATCGCATTCAGAATATGTATGCTCATATGTTAATGCAGAACCTAAGCATGCTACTACATGACATGATATTATAATGCCTACATACTATATGACACATCAGGCATGAGGTTCTAACTTGAGTAAGCCCCGGAGGACTTACTCGGAGTAGCAGATTGGCAAAAGCAATAAACCAGTAGTAAGCAAGCCAATCACGTCATGGATCACCTAACAATTTTAATAAATATAGAATATAAGTCTAAAGCATAGAGGACCCATTTACCGCTACACATAATCTATCCATCGATAATTGGTCATAACATCATCATCTTCATCATTATTTCAAACATCTCATATAATCATATATCATCACATTCTCGTTTTCATCAACTCACGTTCTCGTTATCATAATCTCAAGCTACCTCATAACATTAATTTCCTCAACCATTTCCACTAGGCATCTCAAGGTTCTAATATATCATATACCATCTCATAATATCTCATCAATCTCCATAATTCCATACAAGATTCTATCATATCAAATCATGCTTCAATTCACATATATTCATTTTCATGCCATAACTCATATAATTTACAAATAAGGTTCATTAATCAATTTATCAAGTCAACTCAAGTAAATTATTCACAAAGTTTCTCAAGTCATTAAATCCCAAGGAAGTCAATGCAATAGTCAAACAATTCTATAAAAAATCATATTTAACCAAATTCGCATACTACCATCTCATATCCTTACTTAGCATATAATTATATATCCACATCATAATTATTTAACATTTAACCTCTCAATATATACATTATATCAAAATAACCCAACTATTTTTATATTATAAAGATCCGCCCCTTTTTGAAAATACCAAAACCGACCCATTTTATAAAACATAAAAAATCGGCCCCTTTATGTAACCCAAAACCGGATTTATTTATAAAACAGGCCCACAAGCCATTTTGTTTTAACCACCAAATCTGGCCCAAAATTTAGGCCCAATTCCTCTTAAAAATTTCTGGCCCCAAAAGCCCACCCCAAACCTCTCTCCCTTCTATCAGATTTTTTTTTTCGGAATTTAAATAAATAAAATAAAAGAAAAGCGGGCCCCACTCCTCATCTTCTTCAACCTCCGCCTCTCCTCGGTTCGGGCATCCTCTCCCTGCTTCCTTCTTGATCCCCGGCACCGGTCTCTCTCTCTTTCTCACGCCCGACCTCCCTCGCGCTCTCTCACCCTCTCGTGCTCACTCTTGCTTGCTCGACTCTCTCGGTTGCTCACTCGGACTCCCTCGGTTGCTCGCTTGGACTCACACCTCACTCAAACTTGTTCAACCTAGCCCTGCCCATTCCCCGGAACTTGCAGGCATGAAAAGAAGAGCTTCCTAAGGCTATCAAATGAAATGGAAAGTAAGAGGGCTCACCGAGGGTTCCGTCAACTCGTCGAGGTTCGTTGGGTCTCGTTGGAGGCTCCGTGGTGGCTTCTGGGTGTGCCTGGGCTCCGAGGGATCTCCCTGCTGCTGGAATCTTCAATGGAGGAGGAGGAAAAAGGTGGAGTGTGGGGATGTGTTGGTTGGTTGGTCTACTTCGAAAAATAGAGAGAGTGGGGTGCTATACTCGGCTTGGGCTCCAAGGGGGACGAACGGCGATGATGACGGGGTTATGAGGGTATGGCAGTGGCAGCAAAGAGAAGGAAGAGAACAAGGGATAGTAGAGGTGGTGGTACTGTGGCAGAGGTGAAAACCGGGGGGAAGAAGAGGGATGGCGGTGGTGATAGTTGTAAAGGAGGGAGTGAAGTAGATGGATCGAGTAGGAGAGTAGGGGATGGAATAGGATGGGAAAGGAGGCTACAATAGGGGCAGGGGTGCCTTTGTGGGTTGTTGGCTTTTTGAAGTCAAACAAGTAGGGGAGGGGGAAAGAAAACAGATGAAAAAAAAGAAAAAGAGAAGAAAAGTAGAAGAGGACAGTGGTCCCGGAATTCAAAATTTACAATGCTCGGAAATCAATCCTGAAACCCGCTCTATCGACTTTATCCTGACTATTAAAACAAATTTTAAAATGATTACTCAAATCCGAGTTAAATAACGAAACCCAAAAATATTTGCAAACCTCAGAAGAATAAAATGGTATAAATTCGTTTTCAATTTAAATAACGGGTTTATGCCAAAATTTGCTCGAAAGGATTCAAATACAATCACTTGCTCGAGGATGGAAAATTTCACAATTTTTCGGAGTGTTAGAAATTAAATGAATTTTAAATCGGAATGAATTCCATAATTATAAAAAAAATATTTAAAAATCTCAGTCTTTACATCATCCACCTCTAAAAACAAGTCTCGTCCCCGAGACTAAAATTACTTCAAAGTAAGAGGAGGAAGTTTTAAAACGCGAGTCCAAGGACCATGTTCAAGGATCTTGCAATCATCTCGGATGCGTCTTCCGGGATTCTCACAACATCCTAGTTACGGGTGTGACATCTCCAATTGGTCTTTTGACAAGTATGCAATAAGCGCCCCTATCACATCCTCACTTCGACTTTTCGGTGGTGCCACAACTCTAAAAGTACTACAATATTATCACTAGGTCTTAGCAAGCACCCTACAAGCGCACCCATAAAATGCTTGTATCCACTTCGTGAAGTATTATAGATTTACCCGAAACAGGTAAGTTTCAATAGGGTTTCGCAATAAATAAAATAAATAAATGAATAAATAAATAAAACAATTTGCCTCAAAATCGTTGAAATTCTCGATCGCGTATGGTCTTTCAAAATTCAAGTTAGTCCTTTTTAGCACCGTTCAAAATCTTTCAAATCCGACATTAGTCAAGCAATTTTAGAACATCAAGAGGTGGAGTCATCCACCTCTGAGGGCTAATCCCATATTCCACGTTCTAGGTTCAATTCATCAAGTCTATCTCACATCAAATTCTAAGTGTTAACAATTCAGAATATCATTTCATCAAAATCCATCGTCATGATAAAACCTATAAACGTGTCAAATTCTAACATCAACCAATCATATATCAATAGATTATAAAAACATGGAAATCCGCACATCAATATCACTCACAGAGTCACAACCAAGCATACAGTTAAACACAAAGACAATCATGTAGAATCGCACTACCTGCAGTAGGAGGGGCGGAATACTCCTCTGCGCTCATCTGATAAACGCGGGGTGGTGGGGGCAGGTCGGCATCTTGCCCTCCTGAAGACCGTCCTCCGTGACCACGGCCCTCGTCACCCTGGAATCCTCTACCTCCTCGTCCTCGGCTAGCTGCAAATCCTCTCCCCTGGCTCTGAGGATGAGCCAGTAGTGGTGGCCTAGGAGCCTCCAAAAGTCTGGGGAATGGTGCAGATGGTGTCTCTCCAATCTTGGGGCAGCGATGAGATCGATGCCCTCGAGTCCCGCATGAAAAACACAGAGTGTGCTTCCTCGGACAAGATTGCAGAATGTGTCCCTCCTCATGGCATCCATAACATGTAGCTCGGGCTCTAATCTCTCCGCTTTGAGCTGGTGGTGCAAATGGTACTCTCAATGTATCTCCCTGAAATCCTCCTCTAAATCCTCCTCCATTGGGTCTCATCTCTCCCCTAGTCTCATCAGGCCTCGGCCTCTTCCTCTCAGAAAGGGAGGAAGCACAAGCAGCATCAGAGAGAATGTGCTGCTGATCGTATAGAAGAACCACCTCCAGGAAACGATCGAACGAGACTGCGCCCAGACTAGAAGCATGCAGTAGTACCGCTGGTGACAACCTCATCGACAACAATCGAATGCGACTCTCGTTAGTGGGACACAGGTGTGCACAGTAAACCAGGTCCTTCTTGAACTGGCGAACAACATCAACAACAGAGAGAGACGGGTTGTAGGTCCCACGATAAAATGCCACCTCGCGAGCAATCTGAGTCCCCGGGGGACTATACTCCTTCAGCATCAAAGTCCGGAAGGCATCATAACTCCACTCAGTCTGCTCCGTTTTGTACATGGACCAGCGATCAAAGGCGTCCTTCCGCAGATGTCCTACTGCTAGCCTCTGTCGCTCTGTAGCTGGCGCATCGATATGGTCGAAGATCCCATCTAGATGACGGAACCACATCTCGACATCCTCTCCGGCGTCTCCTGAGAACTGTGGCGGGTGACACTGCCCCATGACCTTCACCCAGTCGATGCGCTTCTCAGGTCGCGCAACGGCCATAGGAATAGCTCGAGCGGGCTCAGGTGCTATAGGCTGCTCGATAGGAATCTGGGCCCCGGGTGCTGCAGACTGTGACTCCCCAAGAAACTCTCGCAATACCTCCAGGATCGCAGCTCGATCCATCTGCCCCGGTGTGGTCGGCTGAAGGGGGACCTGAGTCTCGCCGCCCTCAGGTGTCAGAGTGTTAGCGTCGGCCGAAACAGTAGATGTCCTACGACGGGATCGTCCTCTACCTCTACGTACGGGGCCTCCATACCCGGTCGGTCCATGTCGGGTGTCAACCATGATTGCTGGAATGAAGGCAATGGTGTTAGCACAGAAGTATTCAATAAGATGTAAATGAGCATCAAGAAGACTCATTCCATATTCCGAATCCCAAGTCCTAGTGCATTTTACTCTCCGTAAAATCAAACCTCTAGGCCCCTCACCGATTCCTGCAAAAGTTCAAGGGCCTACAGCTCACCCAAAGTTCATTATGAAGAACCTAGTTGCGCAAGTCAAACAAGTTCCCCAATTACTCAGTACGGTCCCAAGCTCACGATCCCGATTTTCCTATTCACTCACCTAAAACCTTAAATTAATACTTTACCCAATTATCACAGATCAAGATCAATTATTCCAAAACCTCATCCCCTTTACCTATGTCCTTATCGGTTCATTCCCTTATTACCTTTATGAGGAATTTTCTAAGTTGTTTCAATACCCTTCTTATTCTACTCCCCATATCCGTAGACATTCCCATTGCTAATCCACCTCTAAAGAATCCTCTCATTCTGTATCCTCAATCCCAAAAATTTAGATTCCTAATCCCTACACGTATCCCAAATCAAGGTTTGGTAGCACCTCTAATTGACTAAGTGGACATCTCAGCTTTTTCCTAACCTAGTACCTTAGAGTTTCGATACCAATTCTACACTCTTCAATACTATCCCATCCTTACTCTAGAAAATATCCTCACGTCTCATACATTCCTACTCCCATATCAGGCACTCAAGGAATCCATGCACTTGAACAAGAACCATGAATGTAGTGAGATTACCAACCCGATTTCTCATGAAAGATTTTTTTTAATATTAGGAAAAGAAGGCCAATAAAATATCATTTGACAATATGGATGGAAGGTAGGAAAAGGAAAAATGCAGAATGAAAGGATCATGACGCCAATGAATGAAGGATGTGAAAAGATCACCCATATGATCGACATTTTCCAACCAAACGATAAGAAAGGACGTCTCGCTATCCTAGCTGCAGAATTTCAACACTCCCAAGAAAATATCAAATGAAATCCTAGACCGAGGGAAGGAACATATGAAGAGGAATGTCACAACAAGGCATCTAGCACATAAGCACTCAATAGTGTATAATCAGATCCCCTTCGAGGGGGATCGCCCTCAGGCCCAATTTATATAAAATCCACAAAATCTATCTAGAAGCTGCCCTTCGAGGGGCAACTGACCGGAGGGGCAACTATCCTCTCGGCCTCTATATCCTACCCCGCTACTCCAACCACCACGGTGCAAAATCCTTGGAGTCTTCCAGGCCCTTTGTAAAGTACAAAGCTAAGTTTTGCATATCCTATCCCAAGTCTACATCCAATAGGGATGGTCAATCGCCTTTCTACCCACTCGACTTCCCTTTTTCTGATTATCCTTACTTTAAGTCAAGTTTATTAAGCTTTATTCATTAACTTAGCCATATTAAATTCATTTTGCCCTTTAAAACTCTTCAAAATCCCTTAAAAACATTAGGCGATTTTCAAAATCATACTTCAACCCATTTGTACTCGAATCGCGCAACCCAAGCTCTGATACCACCTTTGTAACGGCCAAAATATAAATATTCGGGTTACGTTTCGAAGGATTGGATACCTTCGTTCGGGTCTTGCAATTCGAGTACGGGTTGAGTTTTAAAACAAAGTTTTAATGATCAAAGAAGGGATTTCGCACCCTAAAATTCGCGATAGGACCGTTAGGTCCCCCAACCTGTCCTACTTGCCTAAGTCGCTCAAAACGTTTAAGTTCGAAAGTATAAAGAAGGAAATATCATAATACAAGTTGCCACGGCATGGCCGGGTCAAAACCAAATACGAGGAAATAAGTAGCAAAAGTGTGGAGTTCAAGTCGGTCTTACTCTCCCTCTCACTGCGCCATAAGATATCCCCCGCCACAACAGCACAAGATCAAGCAAGGGTCCGGGTACCTGAAACTAACCACGAAGTCAAGGTTGAGCCACTCATGTGGGCCCTGAAGACCTCGTTGAGGACATATAATATGCTCTAAGCCTAGATGAAAATGATCTAATGCATTACTGAAATATTAAACACGCAAGCATGTTGACAATTTATATATAATGACAGAAATGCAGTAAATGGGACCACATAGAATGCCAAGTGGCATGTCCCAATCTTTCAAAACCCATGCCTCGATCGGGGCGGGTATCTCTCTCATATCCGTACCTCAGCCGGGGTCGGATGTCTGCCTCAGCCGGGGCCAGACGACTCAGTCGGTGCCACAGTATATCTCATGCCTCAGTCCACACCTCAGCCGGGGTGGGACACTCGGTCACCGCCGCAGTCATGTATATAACTCAGTAAATCATGCTCTCAGATGACTCTATCAGGACAAACCCGATGGAGCTGGGTTGTCCTATGACCCTAGCAACGACTCTAGACTCACAACTTACGGCCGTTTCTACCAATCACATTCAGAATACGTATGCTCATATGTTAATGCAGAACCTAAGCATGCTACTACATGACATGATATTATAATGCCTACATACTATATGACACATCAGGCATGAGGTTCTAACTTGAGTAAGCCCCGGAGGACTTACCTGGAGTAGCAGATCGGCAAAAGCAATAAACAAGTAGTAACTAGTAAGCATGCCAATCACGTCATGGATCACCTAACAATTTTAATAAATATAGAATATAAGTCTAAAGCATAGAGGACCCATTTACCGCTACACAGAATCTATCCATCGATAATTGGTCATAACATCATCATCTTCATCATTATTTCAAACATCTCATATCATCATTTATCATCACATTCTCGTTTTCATCAACTCACGTTCTCGTTATCATAATCTCAAGCTACCTCATAACTGATGTGCGCGCAAATTGCCATATTTTCTACGCACATATGAATCCATTTTATCGTCTTTTTCATGCATATTAATGGGAAAACATGGGATAAGTGTAGTTTACACTTAAATGTCAAATATATAGGTTTGCACGAGTTTCCATGTGATTTCGCAGAAAACAGGGTAGTGGCATAGATGGGGCAGGCCTTGCATCATAGGCCGCAGTAGCCCCATAAGTGTTGTCAAAGTTCACGAGCCTCTCAATTGTCTTACAGGCCTCCGTTCGTGTAAGCTCAATGTACCGATAGGAGGTATATGAATTGATCCTCTCCTTATTGGGTGCATCAAGGGCGTTGTAAAAGATCTCCTGGATGACATATGAAAGTTGCCCATGCGTCGGGCATGATCTCAGCAAGTCCTTAAAGCGCTCCCACGCCTGTGCTAGGGTTTCACTTGGCTTTTGTTTGAAAGTCGTGATCCTTTGTCGCAGCATCGCCGTTTTAGAAGGTGGAAAGAATTTGTTCAAGAATGCATCTTTCACCTCCGCCCATGTCCTCAGCGAGCGTGGAGCCAAACTTTCAAGCCATTGTAATGCCTTCCCTGCCAAAGACCATCGAAAAGACTTTAATCGCACATACTCTAAATTTACTCCATCAACAACTGTTTCACATAAGTCCATAAAAGTAGAGATGTGTTGTAGGGGGCATTCATTATGTCTTCCTTCAAAAGTATTTCTTTTAATCTCAGATAGGAAGTTAATTTTCAATTCATAGTTGGAGTGAGGAATTATAATGGCAGATTCATGAACATGAAGCGGCGGATGCATGTATTGCATCGCCGTCTGTGCATACTGATTTAGCCGCTCTTGGGCTTGTCTGCGCGCATCCTCCTCCCTATCAGCACGGACTCGCTCAGCAGCAGCGGCGGCCCTTTCAGCAGCGATTGTAGCATTGTGGTCCTCGATCTCCTTCCTCAACCGCTCTATGATCTCAGCTTGTGTCTCGTTGTCAGCCATGATGCGAATTGCTTTGTTGCGAAGATGGTAGAAATGTCCAGGCTCGTTGATTGGTTCCAGGATAGGTCCGCGATCAGAACTTCGCATAAACCTGCAGAATAAGCTCAGAAAAAGATCGTGATTAACTTAGGTTGCGATTGATTGCCTCCTCGGCAACGGCGCCAATTTGTTCGCTAACGGGGTGGAGTAGGAGATTCAAATAAACTAAATAAAATAATGCACAACTAGGCTAACTCCCTGTCCCAAACAAATAATACAAGAATCCCATCCCTTGTAGTAGTAGGGTAATTTAGGATCGAATCCACGAGGAGGTAGGTCTGCGCTTCCTTTATTGTACTCACGATCAAAGCTTTCTACCTCAGCAGACCTCGATATCGAATACACTGGTCGATATCGACCTCAGTTCTTGTCGATTTCCTAGCGCAGTTCCTACAGAAGACAAAAGCAGCAAAGTCGACGTCGAGCAGAGACCTCGATATCGACATTAGACCTCGATATCGACCCTTACAGTCGATTTTGACGCTTGTCACAGAAACTGTTTTCGTAACCAATTTGTCGAAAAAGAGTCCGAAGAAAATAGAATGGGAAAGGAAGATGAACAGAAACAAAACTTAAGACTTTTATAAATAATTCAATTAATTAAAAGGCTTCCAAAGTCGGGGTTTCATGCCACAACGATAACAATGCAAGTTTTATGCTAAAAGTTATGAATTTTAATGCCTTTCTGTCAAATAACTTTCGTTACCAACACTTAGGTGATTAGAGGCTCTCGCATAGTTCCTAAGAGTTACTATCCAATTCATGAGCAATTCAAGTTCACAATATGAGTGGCTTTCGCTTCAATAATGCAAATAATGAATCTCCCTAACTTTCGTTAAGGATCATGCATGGGGTAGAAGACGGAATCGCATAAAAGTCATACCTTTGATGCACTTACCTCACATTGCTATCGTCGGGCTCACCCCGACCCTAGTAGTGGGTTGACTACTCGCTCCTCATCATGCACATCATCATCATTATTGCTGAAAGAAAGCTACTTTGAATTAAAACTTCGAAAGAAAGTACAACCGAACAAGCCACTCCGCTCTCGCTTTTCACTCGGCCTCCTCTCTCTCTCTCTACTCGTCACTACTCTCTATTGAAACTGAATTGTATGTAAATTGAATATGAAATCTCATGCCTAAACTCAGCCCTATTGGCCTCTATTTATAGATGTCGATAAAGGCTTGAAACCTTATCTTTATTTTCTAAGATAAACTTAAATAAAAGTAAAAACTAAAACTCCATGGTAACTCAGCCTCCTCATGATAGATCTGGTGTGGAAGATAAGAAATCTCGACTTTTGGATAGACGTGCAAGCTTTGGATAGATTTCTATCAAAAATCTGAGTCGGATTTCTCTGCTGGTATAGTCGATATCGACCCTAGACATCGATATCGACCCCTTCAAAGCTTCATCTCGAGCTGTCCTTCTCCTACTCGAACTAGCACTCGACTTCTATCAATTTGGTCGATCTGGCAACATCCATATCGACCTCAGATGTCGACATGCTTTATTTCATTTCCTGCTCGATTCCTTTGTCTCTGATGCACTCGATGTCGAGGTCCCCACTCGATTTCGACCTCTTCAGAAGACTTCGAGTTCTTTTTCCGCTCTTCCGAATATGAGCCTCCAAGGGAGATAGATCCTGAGGTGCGGCAACAATTCCATAACGATCAAACACGCCGCCTTCAAAAGCAAGTCAGGTTCCTGAGCAACAATCAAACTTGTCAGGAGTGTGGTTCAACAAGGCATAACACTAGTGTCTGTCCACATACTGAGCAAGTATCCATGGCGGAACAACATGAGGAGGTTAAGTGGACGAGAGGCTCCTATGGAGGGGGCAATCAACAATATTGGGGTGATCAAAGGTTCTATCAACAAAGGGATCCCCCGCCATATAGAGCACCAGGGCACCCTGAGCGGGAGACAAGGAAAGATGACCTGCAAATCATTCTAGATGAGATGCGGAGGAACCACGCTGAGTTCAAATAAGCCAACAACTCCGTACATACTCAGCTGTAGGGCATCAATTCTAGACTTAGGGAGATCGACGTTTGGAAGCACAACATGGAGACTGAAATGAGTCAAATGGCGGAAGCAATGCCCAAAGCGTCAGGATCATTCCCTGGATCCACTGTGCCCAACCAAAAAGGCAAAACCACTGGTCATATTGCGGAAGTAAACCTAAGGAGTGGGCATAAATTACAAACGCCCGAGCAAAAAGCGGAGGAGAAGGAGCCAGAACAGACGTCGATATCGACCCCCCTGTCGATATCGACCAAGGTGACGTCGATGTCGACCTTCCAGTCGATGTCGACCCTGATGCAGCGTCACCACAGAAATCGACTCCTCCAGTCGATATCGACCCTACTGATGTCGATGTCGACCTTACTGCAGCCGCGGAAAGGAAGAAGGTGTTGCCATTCCCAACTAGAAAGGTGATTAAGGACCCAGCGGAAAAGAAGTTTCAACGGTTCGTGAAGATGCTCCAAGGGCTTAATGTTTCTATACCATTCATGGAAGCGCTTCATGAGATGAAATCCTATGTAAGGTTCTTTAAAGACATCTTAGGTAAGAAGCGATCACTCTTTGAGATCGCAGAGGAGTGCAACAGGTTAGAGCTACCACAAAAGCGGACGGACCCAGGTAAGTTTTCCATCGCTATAGGTTTAGGTCAATTCAAATTTAATGCTTTAGTTGACTTGGGCTCTAGCGTTAGAATGATGCCACTAACCATTTGGCACAAGGTAAAGATAGGTCCTCTGGACCCGTGGATGCAAGATTGTACATGGCTAACAATACGGTAGTGATTCCAACTGGGATAGTGACGGATGTGCCAGTACAAGTAGGTAAATTCTTTGTCCCTGCTGATTTTCTAGTTGTTGATATAGCGGAGTGACAGGAGGAAACTGTCGTTGTTCCTATCAAAGCATAACTCAAACCTACAAACTAGTATAGCAAGCAAGTAAGAGGTCGATCCCACAGAGAATCAAGTATTTCTAAGCAATGTATATTTACCAATTAGTAGAAAAGATGGATTTTGGTGATTGAATATAAGAAAAGAAACTATAGACAAGTTAGTAGAGATAACAATGAGAAAATAGTTTCATCTACAAATATCCACTTTAGTTTGGTTGATTGATCATCGATTCTTCTTCGAGTTCTCTTTTCATCCTATTATTGTTCCTGTCCTGATCTTGTGTAAATTACTAGTCCTACGAGTCCTAGTAACCCTTACTAATTAGATAACCCTAACACGGTCAAGATTTAACCTAATAGTAGCATTAAGATTAAGGATTAACCAGGATACATGCAACACCAAGCTACGAGTCAGCATTTAACATATAATTGATTCTCTACACACCAATTTAGTCCTACGAGTCCTAAAAAGGCATGATTGCTACTATGGATTAAGGTTCGCTACGAGGAATCTACAAAATCCTAGCAATAATCTCAACTAGTTGTACGGACTAGAAGAAATCAACAATATTCGCAAAAGAATCAATACGAATCAATAGGAATAGAACAAGAATAGAAATCTCACAACTTTATCAAACCAAAGCTTCAATCCATATATGAAACGGAAAAGTTTAGCACTCTATGGCCATGGAGGCTTCCCTCTAGGGTTCTCTCAATTGATAATCTCCAAGTGTATAAAATAAGGAATTAGATGCTTAAAATAAAACCCTGAAACGTCCTTAAAAAGCCTCAAAAGAGTCGGCCAAATAATAATTCTAAAAACCTATTTAAGTGGATAAAAAGTCCACTCAGCAGATTCGGCGTTTCTGCAGAGGCCGTGGGGCAGCCAACCCAGGCCGCGGGGCGGCCAGGCGATTGCGAAATCCTTCGTCAGAGCTTCGGGCCGCGGGGCGGCTAGCTTGGCCGCGGGGCGGCTTTTACTGTTCACATCGATTTTTCCGTTTCGAATTTGGTCTCGATGTCAACATGAAAGTTGTAGATCTCGGAAAAAGCTTTCCAACGCCTGCTTATAATAGTCAATCGGACCACCGAGGCCTCTAGAAAGTGCAAAACAAGTTCAGCATGTCTGACGACAACTTCTACGGACTTGTTCTTCACTTAGGCTCTCTAACTTCGACTTCGCTCCCGTGCTCTTCAATTTTCCGTCTCCTCTTCACTCTTCCTTCATCCATGAGCTTCCTCATTCCTCATCGGATCCACATATACCTGAAATAATCTATAAAAGCGTGTAGATTCCGACTCCACCAACAACACAAGTATAAATGCAAATCTAGCTTAATCTATGCATTATATAAATCTAAATCATGCTAAATCCAACCTAATATGCCTACCTTAATGCATGCTATCACGGAGGACCCTACTTGTCCAATTATTTTAGGTAGGCCATTCCTAGCAACCATCGATGCCAACATTAGCGTAAAGAAAGGATTGCTCTCATTTACAATTAGTGATGAAGTGATAGAGTATGCCTTCAACAAGACGGTGAAAAATCACGGGCCAATGGAGATAAAAGCCATCAATGAAGCCCAAGTAGAGGAAGTTGAGGCAATCTTGAACGAAGGAGCTCAACAGAACATCGAAATCGACCCAGGTAAGTCGATATCGACCACTAATGTTCAAGATTTTGTGCCAGGTCATAAGTATGGGGTCGACGGAGGAGAAGAGGAAACATCGAAATCAGGGTTAAAGGTCGATATCGACCACACCCTATCGAAATCGACCACCATCAGCACTGAGAAGGGAGGAACGGAGACCTCGATATCGACCTTTGAGGGTCGAAATCGACTTGATCATATCGAGCCGGCACTCTCCAAATCGACTGATCCTCCAGGAGTACAACAGGAGTCGATATCGACCTCTGAACATCGACATCGACCTGAGCCACAGACTGAGAAGAAGGTAAGTCAAGGTACGGATTCCTCTTGTTCCATTTCAATTAAGGATTTATCATTATTTGGAAGAGGTGTGCCTTGGCATGTGCGCTTATGTAGGATATCCGATTATGATTCGAACCAATATGAGATAGGAGACAAGGTCTATGTTGCCAAATCTAAGGACCATTGGTTCCCTACAAGATTCAAGGATAAGAACTTAGGACCATTCACGGTGAATCAAATCAATCCTGGCGGAATGCAGCTGCGGGACAAGAAAGGAGTGATATTTGAGGCCCAAGCCACATGGGCTCTGCAGATGCCGCCTTAAAAAACGCAAAGGAGAAGTCGGCCTAGCGACTTAAAAATCTAGAGCTTGTAACAAAGACTTAGTTTTAATTTTTAGACACTTTTTCTTTGGGTTGAGACACTTTATTGTTTTGTATATTTTGTTTTGGTTTTATGTTTATTAACAAGTTGCAGGAAAGAGAAAATCAGACAGGAAGGGCATCGAAATCGATGTTCGATGTCGAAATCGATGTCCAAGGTCAACATCGACTTTAAGGTCGACATAGATAGGGTTTGTGATCGAGGCCAAATCACCTTGAAGCCTGGGCAGAAATCGAGAGAAACATCGATATCGACCCTGCCTGTTGTCTTCTTCGACTCCTGAAATTTGGGACGGTTTAGTAAGTTTTCTTCTTAACCCTAGTTCTAATACAATGAGGACACTGTAAAATTGAAGTATGGGGTGGGGGGAAAGGCTTACTTGCATATTCATACTTAGTTTAGATTTGCATATTTATTTTGATGCATATAAAAAAAATGACCCCCCCATCAAAATTTTGAAAAATTTAGAAAGAGTCATGGAAGTATAAAAAAGAGCTCTATGATGCAAAATTAGATTCATTAGAGATATAACATGAGATTGCCTAGTTAAGGGAAGTCCCAATGAAGTGCAAAAAGAAGAAAAAAATAAAGGAGATGAAAATTTGAAGTTGCTTTTTACATATGCATGATAAGATGATGGAGGACTTTTATGAAAATTCCATACAAGTGCTTACTTCTACAAGTTCATATCCTAGCCTTACCTATGCATATTTGCAAAAGCCACAAAGCCATATATGAGCCTTATCATTATCATTATGAGAAGGTATCTTAACGTGTGTTGAGCACCACTCAAATATCCATACCAATAAGTTGGTATGGACTCTATGGTATTCATTGATATTGTCCTGCAGTAAGTCCGGTATGGACAATATATAATTTTGCTTTGGTAAACCTGTGATAACAGAAAGAGTTGAGAGCCAAAATTGTATGAACAGAAAGGACACACAATGAATGTGGCTTTGTAGCCTACTGTAAAAGATAAAAAAGCCACTGAAATTTAAGAAACAAGTTCCAATCCATCTGAAATCCATGTGTATAAACCCATAATCCAACTCAAACCAAGTACAAGTAAAGTAATGAGAAAAATTGGCGCCTGGTAGGCAAAACGAACAGTCGAAGCAGGAGAGGGACCAAGGGAGCCTCCCTCCAAACTGGAACAACAGCAGCAGCAAATGAGGGGCAGTATACCGCAACACCAGAGGCAGCTGTTAAGGAGGTAAGTCGAGTACAAATAATAAGATGTAAATAAATGTAAACCAACTCCTGGCCTAAGCAAATAATTACAAGACTTCCTCCCGTTGTAGTGGAAGGGTAGTCAGGATCGATCCACGAGGAGGCGTGTCAGCGGGATCCTAGTAGCTTTTGGAAATCTCACGTCTGTGTCGACCAGAAGCCTCGATTTCGACCTTTGAGCTCGATGTCGACCTCGTCTGTCGATGTTCTCTGCAACAGAAGACCTGCAAAGACAAAAACAAGTGGTCGATATCGACTGGAAGGGGTCGATATCGATGTCAGTCCACGAAATCGACTGGCTCAGAAGACTGCCAGTCGATACAGAAGGGTCGATATCGATGCTTGGGGTCGATATCGATGCTCAGCAAAACTCCACAATGATGTTCGTCATCGACTCAGAAAACTGTCGACGAACTCAGTGGTCGATATCGACGTCTGGTGTCGATATCGATGTCTCCCTGCAGTGGGTTAGTTGTTTGTCGGCAAAGAAAAGCCGAAGATTTGAGAATGGGAAGAGAAGCAATGAATAGAAATAAAGCAGGGGTTTTTGGTGTATAAAATATGTAAAAAGCAACTCCTAGGATTAGGGTTTACCACAACGTTAACCAATGCATGCGATGATATAAATAAGACGGACAATTGCGCTATTTCTCCCGAGGGACAAGCTTTCGCCGTACACCAGCTCTTAGGATTACTCTTGCAAATAAACCTAATTGTCTCTACCAATTTTATGTTTATAACTCAAGTTGTTAGCATGAATCCCTTTTCTTTCGATTAGGACTAAACATAGAATCGTAGGAGGAGAGATAGACACAACGATATCAACATCAAATACTTACCTCAAGCGCGCATGGCTAACGTCGGGCTCACCCCGACCCTAAGAGCTTTGGGGAACTACTCGCTTCTCATCATGGAATTCATCATTGATTGGAAGAAATAAACTTGCATTAAAATAAACTTCGAAGCTTTACAACTCAACGTCAACTTTCGCAAACGTCAAACCCTAAAACTTCTCTCTAACTCTAACTCTATTGTCTATTGTCTTTGTCTTGTTAATTGATTGTATGAAAAGATGATTGAATGCCAGCCCCCTAGGGCTTTATTTATAGGCTATTAATCCTCGTTATCCAAGGATTGTAACTCCTATCTAAACTATGAACTCTATCCGAACAATTAGGATATGTCTTTTTATTTTGATAAAACTTAATGGTAAAAGATAAATAAAACTTCAGCTGCCATCTATCTTGAAAGTATGAGATGATTCCGTGCCTCCTTGAAGATATAGTTCCAATCCGCATTCGAAATCGAGTCTATCTTCTGTCGAGATCAGGGGTCGATATCGACACCAGGGGTCGATATCGATGCTTGTGTTTCTGCTCGACTTGTCCAACTCCAGTCGATGTCTATGACAATGGTCGATATCGATGCATGTGTGTCGATATCGAGGCTTCTAGTCTGGTTTGTGTGGCTTATCTCGACACTCAGAAGTCGTGTCGAAATCCAGGGTCGATATCGATGTCTCCAGTCAATATCGACCTCTTCTCAGCTTCACTTGGCTTGTTCGTTTTGACTCCGATTTCATCGAATTCCTGCATAGTTAGCTCAAAACTCGTGCAGACTCTATTTCTTACACTTTAGCTCATTCTTACACAAGATCATATGCTTTTGAAACTTTTATTTGGAAATCGAATGAAATATGAAGTCAAAAGATGCAATAAACAAAGGTGCAATTATGTACATCAAAACACCCCATACTTAGACTTGCTTGTCCTCAAGCAATAACCAAGCAATAACCAACACCTACAACACACCTTTCAAGTCTTCGCCTTTGTCAAAAGCAACATCATAAGCGGTAGCAAAGCAAATCAAGTGAATTTAACGTCATAGCACATATTTTGGTGATCCATAGGCATATGCAATTTCGATCCAACCTCACAGGGATAATGTGTTTGCACTCAACTCTCATGTGTTTAGGCTATGAAGATCAACTCTCAACTCAATTCCATATACAATCTCATAAACATTGCAATTTATAATAATCCACTTCGCAACCAATTATGAAAATGCAATAAGAATCATCAGGAGGACTTTCGCTCAATGGAAGACTTCATAGAAGACTCCATTCGGCGGGGTTGTAATGGGGCTTGGTATGAAATAAAGGGTATGGAATTATTTGGCTATGTGGTGCTTTTATAATTCGGGAATCAAGACTCCTAAATCTCAACACTTGCAATACCCAAACCATAACTCTTCAATGTAAGCTCAATCTCTATAATGCTTTTTCCCAACTCATCTTTCCATAATATGCTCTCAAAAATATAAAACTTGTATGAATAAAGGACTTAACGATTTTCGCTAATGCACTATATATATATATATATTTTTTTTTTATTTTTTTTTCGGAAATAATACTAAAGCTATGTGCATTTATATGGTGAGCCAAAAAATCCTTTTACAAAATATGACAAAATGTAAATATGTACCATCCTATAATTTCCTTGCTCAAAACTAGACATTATGCTCTTTTCTTTCCACAAGGCATTAGTCCAACCAATCTAAGTCTCAATTCCCAAATGGGGGTCAGGCTCAATTCGGCTAGGGATAATTTTGTGGAGTTTGCAATTCAGGCTCAGGCTAATGTTCTAGCTTCAAGCAGGGATAATGCAGGGTAGGTAAAGAGAGGATAAAAATGGCTTAAAAGATGCCTCCATCATTTAATTCTCGTAAACATAATCATATATATGCATTGGTCTTGAATAACTATCACAACATTTAGAGATGCACAGGAAGAGTAAATTCACTCAAGAAAGCGGAGGGATTTTTGATGTTCTCCCTATAGGTCAAAATTCTCACAAGGACAATTTTTGTTGGCTTTGCTTTTTAGCCTAGGATCATATGTGCTCAATTTCATCACAAGTTCACAATCTACATAAAAATTTTAAAGACTTAGGCTAAACCATTCAAATATGCCATAGGATTTACATGATCAAGTCAGCTATTGAGTTTTCATCATAGGACATCAAAGTAGGGATTAAAAACAAACTTTAAATAAACATGCATTTTTTTTGTATTTTTGTTACATTTTATAATTTTTTTTTTGGATTTTCTGACATTTTATAAAAGTAGGACTAAAAATTTAAACATAAATGCAATGCGAAGAAGAAACCAAGTTAAGACCATAAGACATGTCTTTCCCCCACCCCATACTTAAAATATACAGTGTCCTCACTGTATTAAAAAGAAGAACAAGGGTAGAGAGAAACTCACAGCGCAACCTGCGGATTCAGGTCGATTTCAGGTTTGGTCGATGCCAGAAGTCGATATCTAGGTCAGAGGTCGATGTCGACTGCATCTGTCGAATTCGAGGAAGAAGGTGAAGACGAGGGCTGCCTGATTGGGGTCGATATCGAGTATTAGGGTCGATATCGACCTCTGCTTTTCGCTCCTGAGTCCTCGATGTCGACTCCAGGAGATGGCTTGACCCTGGGGGGGGGGGTCGATTTCGACTGGCCTGGTCGATTTCGACTGCCTCTGCAGAAGCTTCTTTTCTTCTTCGTCGTCCCTTTTGCTTGACAACCTGAAATCTTGGTTAGGAATATAGATAAAGCACGAATTATCTCAGTTTTAAAAGTTTCAAATAGCCAAAAGTTAAATCCTAAAAACCATCTATGAAAAATTTAAAGGTTTTATGTACATGCTCTAGATTTTTGAGTCGCTAGGCCGACTTCTCCGTCAATTCTTCACGAGCCTTTTATGTAGGGACCCTTTGAGCTTAAGCGTTCTCCTGGATCATCTAGGTCCTTTTGATAGCATCTAAGTTCGGCGACCAAGGCTTCTTCATCATTAGGTTCTTCTTTGGGCGCTTTTCTTCTCTTTCTTGACCTAACTTTAGCAATATAGGCAAACCATGGAGCTTTGACCCTCTCTTTAGTAGAATTATCAATAATAGGTTTAATTGATTCATCAAGAATGGACGGAGGAGGGTTAGGAGTCATACCTAGGCTTACCTGTTTGGGCCCGAAACAGAAATCTTCGGGCTGAGGGGTGGTCGATTTCGACCAAGGTGGGTCGATTTCGAGAGCTATGGTCGATGTCGATATGTGAGGGTCGATATCGACCTCTGCGACCCCATACTTAAGCTTCTGGCATCGATTTGGCATACTCGATTTCGACCAAGGGGGGTCGATTTCGATGCTTTTAGTCGATATCGACTGGTTCCAGTCGATGTCGACCCTGCTTGCTGTTTCCGTCCTCGACAACAAAAATTTTCTAAGCTTTTCCTTAGCCGGCGAGAGGACTACTTGCTCCAGGTGCTTTGTTTCGCTCATGATTGGGTTGAAAGAGAATTCTATCACTTCGTTCCCTATAGTAAAGGTTAGTAACCCTCGATGTACATTGATATTGGCATCTGCAGTAGCTAAGAAAGGCCTACCAAGTATAATAGGCACTACAGGATCTTCAGGCATCTCCAATACAATGAAATCAGTAGGCACAAAGAACTTACCTACCTTTACCGGAACGTCGTCAACTATACATGTGGGTCTGACGAATGAGTTGTCAGCCATATAAAGTTTCATGTCCACAGGTTCAAGTGCGCCAATGTTCACCTTTTTCCAAATAGAAAGAGGCATGAGACTTACACTTGCCCCTAGGTCACATAGGGCTTTATAGCGATGTTGGCCAAGTCCCACGGTGATTGCAAACTTCCCTGGATCACTTTTCTTCTCAGGGAAGTCCATCTTTGACCACTCCTCTACGATCTCTGCCATGGACCTCTTCTTGCTCAGGATGTCTTTGAGGAATCGTACATAGGCGGGCATCTCACTTAGGGCTTCTGTTAGAGGGATAGTGATGTTGAGTCCTTGAAGTATCTTTATAAAGCGCCTAAACTTACCTTTGGTGGGGTCCTCCAATGCTTTGGAAGGGAATGGCAACGTCTTCTTTGGAGTAGGGGCCAAAACGGAGGTCGGAGGGGCCTGCTGAACATCGACGTCGACTGGAGTTGGGTCGATATCGACTGGTAGGGTCGATTTCGACCTCTGTTGTGGCTCTGATGGCTCTGCAGTGTCATCGACGTCGACCAGGGGGTCGACATGGGGGTCGATTTCGACCTCTGGGTCGACATCGACTGGTCTATTGACGTCGTCTGGGTCTGCTGCTTTCTCCTCCGTTCGTGGCTTTTGTAGTTTGGTGCCACTCCTTAATTGTATGGCTGCGATATGGCCCGTCCCAGATTGTCCCTTAGAATCTATGGTGGGTTGCCCAGGGAGTGTTCCGGACGGTCTAGGGATTTGTGCCGCCAATTGACCCAATTGGGTCTCTACGTTCTTCTTCCAAATATCCATCTCCCCAATCCTTGTGGTAAGGTGATTGAGTTGAGAATGGATGGCATTGTTGGATTGATCATTCTTAGCCTGATTCTGCCTGATTTCATCCAGTACTAGTTGAAGATCATCCTTCTTTTGGTCTATCTCCGGGTGCCCAGGAGCTCTATAAGGCGGAGGGTCCCTAGGGTTGACCTGGTTCCTTTGTGGTTGATGGAACCTTTGGTCTCCCCAATATTGGTGATTGGGACCCCTCATGTAGCGCACCTCTTGGTGAGTCTCCGCTAGGTGTACTTGTTCGGCATGTGGGCACTCGATGGTGGTGTGCCGCTGCGATCCGCATTCTATGCAATCTTGGTTCACTGAAAGGAACCTTACTTGCTTTTGGAGCTTTAGAAGTTGATCTCTATGGAATTGCTCCTTCACATCCGGATCGATTACATTGGAAGGTTCATATAAGGGCATAGATGGGGCGGGCCTCGACGATGATGGTGCGTCGGAAGCCTCAGGAGTCCCATATGTGTTGTCGAACTCCACCAACCTCTCTATGGTCTCCCAAGCCTCTTGTGGGGCGAGTTCAAGGTAGCCATAGGCGGTGTAGGTGTTGATCCTCTCCTTTGTTGCAGCGTCAAGAGCATTGTATATGATCTCCTGAATTACATATGGTGGTTGGCCATGTGTCGGGCATGATCGTAGTAGGTCCTTAAACCTTTCCCAAACAGTCGCCAGAGCCTCACCAGGCTTTTGTTTGAAAGCCGTGATTTTCTGTCGGATCAACGCCGTCTTAGAAGGAGGAAAGAACTTGTTGAGGAACGCGTCCTTGACTTCATTCCAGGTGCGGAGCGATCTTGGGGCTAAGCTTTCCAACCACTGCAATGCTTTTCCTGTAAGAGACCATCGAAAGGCTTTTAGTTGGACATATTCAAGACTTCGTCCATCAGCAATAGTATCACAAAGGTCTAAGAAGGTTGAAATATGTGCCATAGGGCATTCGTTAGGTTTTCCTTCATATTGGTGCCTTCTAATCTCAGTAAGGAAGTTAGGTTTTATTTCAAAATTAGATGCAGGGATAAGAATTGCCGATTCAGGCACTGTGAGAGCGGGGTGCATATATTGCTTGGCATTCCTAGGGAGGGCATTGATTTGGGCTTCTATTTGCCTTCGGCCTTCCTCCTCCCTATCCGCACGCTCCTTAAGTGGCGCCTCTCTAGTCGTTAGGTCCTCAACCTGCTTCCTTAGTTGCTCAATCAACTCAGCCTGGTTTGCGTTTTCCGCCATGATTCTTTGAGCTTGGGCCCTTAGATGGAAATAACGCTCAGGGTCGTCTACTCCTTCAAATTCAGGTGGGCGATCAGCGCGTCGCATACACCTGCAAAACCCAACTAGGTAGAGACGTGAGATAGACTACTAGGGCGCGATTGATTGCCTCCCCGGCAACGGCGCCAATTTGTTAAGGAGGTAAGTCGAGTACAAATAATAAGATGTAAATAAATGTAAACCGAATCCTGGCCTAAGCAAATAATTACAAGACTTCCTCCCGTTGTAGTGGAAGGGTAGTCAGGATCGATCCACGAGGAGGCGTGTCAGCGGGATCCTAGTAGCTTTTGGAAATCTCACGTCTGTGTCGACCAGAAGCCTCGATTTCGACCTTTGAGCTCGATGTCGACCTCGGCTGTTGATGTTCTCTGCAACAGAAGACCTGCAAAGACAAAAACAAGTGGTCGATATCGACTGGAAGGGGTCGATATCGATGTCAGTCCACGAAATCGACTGGCTCAGAAGACTGCCAGTCGATACAGAAGGGTCGATATCGATGCTTGGGGTCGATATCGATGCTCAGCAAAACTCCGCAGCGATGTTCGTCGTCGACTCAGAAAATTGTCGACGAACTCAGTGGTCGCTATCGACGTCTGGTGTCGATATCGATGTTTCCCTGCAGTGGGTTAGTTGTTTGTCGGCAAAGAAAGGCCGAAGATTTGAAAATGGGAAGAGAAGCAATGAATAGAAATAAAGCAGGGGTTTTTGGTGTATAAAATATGTAAAACGCAACTCCTAGGACTAGGGTTTACCACAACGTTAACCAATGCATGCGATGATATAAATAAGATGGACAATTGCGCTATTTCTCCCGAGGGACAAGCTTTCGCCGTACACCAACTCTTAGGATTACTCTTGCAAATAAACCTAATTGTCTCTACCAATTTTATGTTTATAACTCAAGTTGTTAGCATGAATCCCTTTTCTTTCGATTAGGACTAAACATAGAATTGTAGGAGGAGAGATAGACACAACGATATCAACATCAAATACTTACCTCAAGCGCGCATGGCTAACGTCGGGCTCACCCCGACCCTAAGAGCTTTGGGGAACTACTCGCTTCTCATCATGGAATTCATCATTGATTGGAAGAAATAAACTTGCATTAAAATAAACTTCGAAGCTTTACAACTCAACGTCAACTTTCGCAAACGTCAAACCCTAAAACTTCTCTCTAACTCTAACTCTATTGTCTATTGTCTTTGTCTTGTTAATTGATTGTATGAAAAGATGATTGAATGTCAGCCCCCTAGGGCTTTATTTATAGGCTACTAATCCTCGCTATCCAAGGATTGTAACTCCTATCTAAACTATGAACTCTATACGAACAATTAGGATAGGTCTTTTTATTTTGATAAAACTTAATGGTAAAAGATAAATAAAACTTCAGCTGCCATCTATCTTGAAAGTATGAGATGATTCCGTGCCTCCTTGAAGATATAGTTCCAATCCGCATTCGAAATCGAGTCTATCTTCTGTCGAGATCAGGGGTCGATATCGACACCAGGGGTCGATATCGATGCTTGTGTTTCTGCTCGACTTGTCCAACTCTAGTCGATGTCTATGACAATGGTCGATATCGATGCATGTGTGTCGATATCGAGGCTTCTAGTCTGGTTTGTGTGGCTTATCTCGACACTCAGAAGTCGTGTCGAAATCCAGGGTCGATATCGATGTCTCCAGTCGATATCGACCTCTTTTCAGCTTCACTTTTCTTACACAAGATCATATGCTTTTGAAACTTTTATTTGGAAATCGAATGAAATATGAAGTCAAAAGATGCAATAAACAAAGGTGCAATTATGTACATCAGCAGCCTCAGCCAAACAAAGAAGTCCCAAGCCACCATGGAACAAGCAACAGATGTACATAACCTACAGTAATAGAAAACAAGAGCAAGCAAACTCCACCAAACTAAAAATATAACAAACTTAAACAAGAAAGAAACAAGGAGGAATAAAGGATTAAGCAAGCCGCAAACTTTAGTATTGAAAATATGGGAATAGAAATAAGCAACAGAAAACAGGCAAACTTTAGAAAGGTAAATGCAAAGATAAGCTAAGGCATACTGCCTATGATAAGTAACACAAGGCCGAAGCCAATACCCAAAGCAAAAGCCAAAAGGAAGGGAGTTCATCCCAAAATGAAACCAAAACATAGACTCCCAACCTCGGACGACAAAAGACGGTTTGTAAATCATAGATTAATTTTTGCGCTTCTTCGAGTAGGATGATGCAGAGTCATCCAAAGCTTTGTGACCATGTCGCTTGCTGAAGTCGCCGGCACTGCCCGAGGACCTGATGTCGAGCGCCTTAAAGCGCCTGATCTGAGATTGATTCGGGACTCATATTCGGGTTATTAACGTAAGAAGCATCCGTGGAAGAAGTAATCACAGGCCGACCAGTGGGAGCGTCAGGGGCAATAGGCTGCAGATCCACATCCATTGCCCGCTCCACCCCAGGCTGGTGGGCATCTTCAGACTGATCAGCGACATGGCCCTTGCCTTTGGCCCCATTACACCACCCCAAAGTTTCGTCATCAGAAGCAGGGAGGCCACCATCAGCTCTTGGCGAAACCGCCTTTGTAAAACCCTCTTGAGCATCATTCTTAGTGGTAATATTAGGATCGGGAAAGGACCTCGCAGAAGGAACGAAGTTAACCGAAACCAAAGGCATACCATTCATATAGGGCTTGTGACTCATCTTAGTGGTAGAAGACTCTGCAGAGGAGCCTTTTTTTGTCACATGGGTCCATTCCGCATCCTCCGGGTTGACCTGAGCAGTAGGGGAATCCCAAATAACAACCTCACTGATAGGCTTAACAAAAACTATCCGATCAGGACAGTCCTCATAGACATGGAGGATGTCACCACAGAACCCACAACCAAATGGGAAATCCTCATAGTACATCCGAAGATTGAGAGGCAAACCATCCTCATCAAGGATAGAGATACTCCCACACAACTTATTGAAGTCAACGTTAGCACAAAAGCGAGTGTAATCCAATCTTACCCGCTGATGGGAGTGCTTGTCAAGCCTAATAAGAGTTCCCCCCGGAACTCATTCAGAATTTCAATAATAGCTTCCCTGCACATAAACTCAACAGGCAATTTAGGTATCCTAACCCAAATATCAATATGGGTAACAATAGCAGTCGGAGGATCAAAACTAGGGTACCACTTCTGTAAAACAACAATTTGGCCAAATATATGATATGGGCGTTCTTCCCAAACCTTTTTAAGATCACCAGCAGAAGGAAAACGAGCCTCAAACCAACAGTCTTCATGCTCAACAAGCACATAGTTGCTCACACATCGGCGCCACTCACCCCAGAGCTTATTTTGGACACTGTTAAAGTCCGAATAATCCCCAAAGAGAGTGCAGAGGAGGACATGTTGGTTTGCAGCCAGATTCTTCTTTCACAGCTCAGCCAATCTAGAGAAAAAACCAGTGTGGTCGGAGGACAGTGGCTGAGGTGGGGGAGGAACTCCATCAATAGGAGTATCCTGATCCACCTTAGCCTTCCCCTTATCCAAAGCCGACAAGGAGGGAGCTCCACGGGCAGTGGCCTGATGCGCTGGGGCATTAGGAGAATCCTGATTCGGATTAATCACGACAGGAACCGGCGGCAGAGTAGGTTCTGCCTGAGTTGCAGATAGAGCCTCAAGAAAGGATTTAGAAACCATGTTCCAAAGAAACCAAAAGCAAGAGAAAATGGTAGGACAAGAAGAGATTAACTCCAAAACAGAAAGAGGGATTAAAGAGTTGTGAAAGCTAAAACCTTGTGAATGTGTTAAATAGGCGTTGTGCTTGTAGGCATAGTGGGTACTCGAGTGAGAATTAGGGAGAAGAAGTAGACTTACAGTGATAATTAATGTTGGAGATGATTGCATGAGGCAAATGGCAGAGAACGACGACCACTTGAGCCACCCACACCGAAGATTGAAGCGACAGCAGCCGACCGGACACCTCCAGCCGATCCCATCCCACAATAAAGGCCCATACAAAGGCCGAGAACTCCAATCCGAAGACGGGTCACGTCCATTAAAGCACAAATTGGATTTTGCCCTCTCCCAAAAAGGAAAGGGGGAGACGGAAGCAAGGTTTAGGCAGTTTGATGATTGCCGATTTGACAGATGGGGGAAGATTGGAGCAGGGGCGGGGCTCGTGGGTGTGACGGAGGGAACAACCTTTGGCGGTGGCAAGTGAGCGGAGTGGAGAGTGCTAGATCTGGTGGTGGGCGGCGGCATGGCGTGAAGAGGGAGAAGGGTGGTGAATATTTAGGGTTTTTTCATTTCAGAGCGTTTTTAAAACCGCGTGCAAATTGCAAAATAAAGACATATAGACGCCCTCTTTGCTTAGAGGGAGTAATAGTAGTCCTTATCTTTTCAATACTTTTATTTATTTAATTTCACATTTGTAAAACATTAAATACACTCCAATCTAAAACATATACACTGATTGTTACAACAATTATTAACCGGGACAACCAAGAGAAGATACTCCGATCAATTCGACGGTGGTGACTCCCGCCGATGAAAAAAACTCCATATCTCCCGGCAAAAAAAAAACCCTCTAAAAACATCGATTATTAAGAGCAATAGCAACACCACAGTTAACATAAGATAAGCTTAGTGCTAATAATTAACGAAGATTAAACTGATCAACAGAACGGATTCAGAAAACTACGTTCTGTTTGCAGTAGCAGCGGAGTATTAAAACGATGGAACGACGCCGTATAATTCATCGTCGACGAGGAATCCACCGGCGGCCCCGGAGACGGAGGATCTGTAGATCTGGTCCAATTCGGCGTCGGCGTTGGTGCGCTTGACGAACCGGCCTTTGATTCTCGGCCTGGCCTCTGCGTACGCTTTTCTGGAAGCGTAGCGGATCGTCTTCTCGAACTTTCGGTTCTTCCTCTTCTCTCTGTACCTCAGCACCCTCGCCGCCCTGTCCATCCGCGAGAGCTGCACCGGCTGCGCGGTGGATCCGCCGTCGAGATCGCCGCCGCCGTTGATGCTTGCCGGCTTCGAGAACTGGAAATCGGATACCTCCGACATCGAATTCGAGTTTCCGTCTGGTACTATTCCGACGTCCGACGACGAGATCTGGAGAGGAGAAGTCATAAATTTATTAGACGATGAGTATCAATTGATATTGAAATTAAACCAATAGCTGATTTGATTTTTGAGAGAGGGAAATTGAAATTACGCTTTGGCTGATGCACTGGGAAGAGAAATTGAACGGAGAGAGTTTGGATTGCGTTAACGTGAAATCAATCTCGAAGCAGCTGTCGTTGGAGAAATTATTCAGATGACTACTCTTCGGCTGGCTTGGAACGACGCTGTCGGCTCCGGCGAAAGCCGAGTAACCCCGCTGGTTAAACATCTGATTATTCACCTGATGCTTGATACTAAAATTCGGAGATCCGGAATCTAACAGCGAATCAACATCAGAGGAGTACAGAAAATCGGGGCCAGCTAGCTTTCCATGAAGATTAGGAATCAGCCAGGAATCGTCATCGACGGAAGCGGCGTAGACTACGTCAGCGTGCGGCGGTTGAACGCCTTCGTCAGAGAGGAAAAAGTCGGAGGGTGGGGAGGTCGTCTTGGCTGCGGCGGAGAGATCAGGAGGCGTTTGGAAGAAGGGAACGACCGGGACGCGCTCGTGGCGGCGAGCGAGGGGGTTAGCGGAGTGGATATCGCGGTCGCAGGAGGAGCATAGGGCGGCGGCGTCGGCCTTGCAGGTGACGGCGGCGGGGGACTGTTCGCAGACCTCGCACATCCAGACGCGCTCGTGGCGGGCAGCGGTGGTGGCGGCGGCGTGGATCTTGGAGTCGCAGGCGGTGCAGAGGAAGGCGGAGTGAGCGCGGCAAAAGAGGAGAGCAGCCGAGGAGTGGCAGGAGTCGCAGGGCTTCGCCGTCAGGCCCCACTTGGAGAACAATCCCTTGATGTTTTCCTCTTCAATCGGCATATCCGATACCTTCCTTCTCTTCGATTTCGATCTTTGGATTTAGGGCTTTTGAATTCCGATCGTGTTTGTTCAAGTGATTCAAGAGAGAGGATTGCTCCTCAGAAATGGGAGGAAGAAGGGGTAAAGCTCAACGCGTATAAATGTTGAGGCGTAGGGGTAACACTTTATATAGCTTGGATTTTTGCTTCATTTAGGCTTTTAGGGTTGGGTTTTTGCTTTTCTTATATAATAAAATATTATTATTATTATTATTATTATTATTATTATTATTATTATTATTATTGGCCAAATTACCAAATTGGTATAAAAATATAAACGATAGATTGATATTAAAAAAAATCTAAAGTGACAAATAGGTATGTAAAATAATATAAGTGCGATATTGTCCTTAAAAAAATCCAAATTTCAATAAATTAAGCTCAATTCACATAATAAATTATTTATTTTAATGAAACATTAGGCCAGTATAGATAAAACAAATTTATAAAAAATAAAAAATTTATAATTATTTTAGCGGGGGTTATAAAATTTGAAGATTTTGTTGAATTTTATTTCAAATTAACCTTGAATTTATTTGGAAGGTTGAGGTAAATATTTTTTTAAATATTTTTTTCACTTTGCTATGTAGATGTTTACAAATTGAATAAATTATTACATTAAATTTAACATTAATTATTGAACTCAAGAATCTTATTAAAATTTATATAATGTTAATGATTTACAAACTTATTTTGATTTTAATTAAAACATCATCTATAAAATATTTTTAAAATTTATAAACATTTTTAATAATTAAATGGGAGAGTTGGCATCGATAAATAAATGAAGTTGTTTAAATTTATATTTTGCAAAAATATAATTCAAATATATTTTTAAATCTATTTGAATTATATTTTTTCAAAATATATATTTTAAAAAACTTGATTTATTTATCAATACTGACTCTCCCATTTTATTATTGAAAATATTTGAGTATAAAATTTAAGTATAAAACTTAATAAAATATTAAAAAATGAATGTAGATTCTTTTAATTGTTTATATTTTTAAATGAAAATAAGTTAAAGAGGTATAAATTAACTTAATTTATTAAAAATTGGATTTTTAATGAAAATATAATGAATTTGTTGCATTGATATCATTTTTTATACATGTTTGTCACTTTAATTTTTTTTTTATACAAATTTTTCATTTGTGGTACTCTTTTTATACCATTTTGACAATTTAGCCCTGTATTATTTAAATAAAGAATTTTCTAATATAACAACTAGACATGGACCGGTAGATGGGTCTGATCCACCGAGTCACGGGTTAAGATATCCCAACCCAGAATCTAACCCACCAAAGACAAGGGTTACGGGTCGACCCGGCGGGTTGCCTTATTAAAAAAAATGATTTTTTTAAATTGACTATTTAATAAAAGAAGATGGAATGACAATAAATAGCCCCCTATCTGAATCGGTTTGCATAGCTAGCACCCCAAAAAAATACTTTGCAAAAAATTAACCTTGCAGTCGGTTGAAAATCAAAGAGAACCTGCTGGCTCTATTAATGAAGAGAGAGGAGAGAGAGAGAGAGAATGATGTGAGATATGAGACAGAGAAAGAGAGAGATGGCAGTTTGACAAAAAAGTACAATTAAGTATAAAAATTATATTGATGTGAGATATGGGAGAGAGAGAGATGATATTTAAAAAAACGTCCAATTAACTGTCATCCAATCAACCGCCATTATACGAGGGCTCTTAAAGGGGGAAAGAAAGGGAAAGGCCATATCTGACTAGAGGAAGAAGAAGAAGACGATAGGTAAGAAACAAAAAGAAAGAGAAGGAAGAAGAAGAACACAGCGAAAGGACGGAAGAGGAAGAAGCCACAAATGGAGACAAGAAGGAAGAAGATCGAAGAACACACAAACAACGACACTCGGTTTTCAAGTAAGTAACCCCATCATGTAATACTCAGTTGAAGATGTTAATGTATTCGAATGGGAGGAACTAATTTTACAAATTGATTTCTGTTTGGTGTTGTGTGAAACGCGGGAATGTGGTGATGTGTAACGTAGAAGTAGGCGGATGTTGTTCAATTTAGGGAGAAATTACTTGTCTTAAGCAAAAACACCGTGTTTGAGCTTAAGCTTGTGTATATAAGTTGAGAAGGCTCTAGGATTTCCTCACTTGTCTAGATACTAACAAGTATCCCACATTTAGAGAGAGATAGAGAGAGAGAGAGAGAGAGAATAGAGCGACGCTTAGGGTTCCGAAGAGCGATTCGTCTCCTTTCCCAACGGCTTGGCTCAGATCTGAGGCGAATCTCTTCAAGAGACCTTAGATCTAACTTTGAAGATAATCACAAGGTTTGTGTGCTTCCTTCTTTCGGTGACGGTTGTCTTCTCCGACGACCTCCGACCTCCGACTTAGATCTTGTCTCCAACACCAGATCCAGGGAGTTTCTTCGACGCTTTACCATTTCTCCTTAGTTTATTGCTTGTATCTCGTGGTTCCTTTTTTTGTAAGCCATATTAGACCTAGATCTGGACTCTAGTTCAGTTGACCAAACCTTGTAAAGTTGATTTGATATAGTGGATTGAGCTCGAGTCACTTCTTTTGAGGCTCCGTGGATGTAGGAAAACTGAACCACGTAAAAATCATTGTGTTTTCCATTTTTCTGTTGGTTTCAAACTTGTCCTTTTGATCTAGAACCTTGTCCTCCGATCTGTGAGACCAAGGACGATCAGATCTACATGTTGTCTCTGCGTGTTTCTAGCATAGTGTGTAATGAATAGCTATCGTCTCAACACTATCTATCTCTTAATAGAACACATACAAAATATAAAAATGATGAGAACCTTATAAGATGGTTTACAATTAATTGAAAACAAAACTCTGTTTTAAGAATTTGTGAAGTCCTAATGCACAACAAAGGGCCCGAGACCCGGGCACTTAACTTATTTTTCTTCTGCCACATCAGCTTAAGAGTCTCATTCTATCTTTTTATTATTTGCACCCTCATCTGATAGCCCGACTCTCGGACCCTTAAGTTACTTTTTAGTATTTACCTTTTTCAATTACCCAATTATTATTATTATTATTATTATTATTATTATTATTATTATTATTATTATTATTATTTAAAAGTCAATTTTTCGACCCATTTCATAATTTAATAATAATAATAATAATAATAATATATGGGTATTATTGACATAATTTTAAAAACAAAAAAACATATGCAAAATGGGTGTCTATGGGTAGATAAAATTAATTCACACTTGAAAATTTTTTTTTTTTTTTTTTACAAAAAAAATGCCTAAAATAGATTTAAAGGGATGCAAAATGGGTGTTTGGGCAAGTGCAAGTCACGTGATGCTTAAAGGCCTCAACCATCCGACCTCCTATATAAGAGCTCAATTATCGGGCTCTTATGTGTTTTCCTTTTTTTAATGCTGATTTGGGATGGGTTAAGGGCCCTTAGAGCAAGCCCAACAACATCTCTAAAATAGAAAAATGAGAAGTTTTAGAGAAAAAAGTCATTTTTTCACCCCCAATAGCTTTTGCAAACTCATTTGTAAAATAGAGAAATGGAAGGAGAGATTAAAAAATCTCTAAATTTGGAGAAAGAGAAGTAATCTCTACTCCCTCTGTTAATTAAAACTTGTCGTTTACTATTCATGCACACTTTTTTAGAATGATAAAAACTATATGAAATACTCCCTCTGTTAATTAAAACTTGTCATTTACTATTCATGCACGCTTTTTTAGAATGATAAAAAATATATGAAATATTAACTTTTTTTTTAATTTGTTTTTATAAATTCATACTTAATAGTAACAAGTATGAAATTATTGAAAATATATATTAAAAAAGTTAATATTTTATATAGTTTTTAACACCTCAAAAAGCATGCATAAATAGTAAAACGTCAAGTTTTAATTAACGGAGGGAGTATTAACTTTTTTTAAAATTTATTTTTATAAATTCATACTTAATAGTAACAAGTATGAAATTATTAAAAGAATATATTAAAAAAGGTAATATTTTACATAGTTTTTAACACCTCAAAAAGCGTGCATGAATAGTAAAACGTCAAGTTTTAATTAACGGAGGGAGTATAATTTAATGTTTCACTCCTCTCTATATAGAAATTTAATGTTTCACTCCTCCCTATTCTACACAAATCATCCTTCCTATCATTTTTAACCATCAATTATCTATATATTATAAATTTCGTATTTATTATAGCGTATAATAAATGAAAAAGTTTTCTAAAATAAAGAAGCTATTGGAGTTAGGGTGGATTTTTTTTTTAGAAATTTTGATATTTTGATATCTATTTTAGAAATTTTTTACAATAACCGTTTGGGGTTAACCCCTCTTTGACCCTCCAATAATGATGCTCTAAGGCCATCTCCTATGGTAAGCCAAAAAGGGTTTTGGCCTAATTTTGCTCCCACCCTAGGCCAAAACCCATTTTAGCCTTTTTGTTTTTGGTCTACTTCTAAAAGAAAGGCCAAATTTGGCTTCCTCTTTTGGAAGGCCAAATACTATTTATTTAGTTATTAATTTATTTTTAAGTGTTTAATATTTATGTAAATCTATAAATAATACAATTATAAACCTATATATTTTATAGTTATGGTTTTTAATTGAGAATAAAAGTTGTTCTATTGTAAAGATATTCAAGAGTTTTTCAATATGACTATAATATTTGACATATTTGAATTATCATTGCATAAATAATATTTTTAGAAAATGACATTAATATTTTTTTTATTATAGATTCATCAAAATTATAATAAAAAATAAATATTAAGTTGCTTAAAGCACTAAAGAAGAAAAAACAAGTACAAATAAAACTACCAACTATTGAATCAAGATCACATCTAATATTCTGGTAGATCCGCATTACTCTCTCCATAACCATTTTCTATTCCGTCACTTTGATCATCTTCATGTATATAGTTTTCATTGCTCGTTCCAAAGTTACCGTAGTCATAATTTTCAATAGTTTCATTTGAAGAGTGAAATTGATGATATTTGAGAAGAATTCATTGTTGATTCAAATCGAAAAGATAAAGATAGAATCAAATGACGGAAATGAGATGTGAAAGTTCTAAATTATATTAGTATTTATAGAAAATTTAGCCTATCAAAATTGGTCTACGGTGAGAATAGTAAAATCGTATAATAAGACAAAAGAGAATATTTTATAAATATTTTCTTTTAATAGACCATTTTCCCTAGTTATTATAGCTACGAGGGAAGATGCTCTAATAGCTAAATTTGCTACTTAAGTACAAGTTAATGAAAACCGTAGCTTTCTAAATCCGTTGAAGGGAGGAGGGTTGGGGGCCTAAATGTGTCCATGACGAGTACACATCGGCCACGTGGAGCCACCACGTCCAAGTAAAACGCTTTCGCAAATCTAAATATTGAAAGAAGGCAAGATGACGTACTGAATACGTCATTAAAAAAATTACTCCATAAAAATAGTTGTCAATTGTCAAAAAAAATGGTCTGTGCCGACGTAGACCCCACACCTCTAAACTGGGCCCCCACGGGTGATGGGTGCTGTGGACCACAAGATATAGTGCTAGCTGAGGGGTGGACCCACCAACCATAATACAACAGTCATCAACGATGTAACAGCTGGGAAAGGAGTCCTTCGGATCAGGATCCGGATCGGATCGCTTCGAGTCATTGTCAAGCCGTATTATTAATAGTTTGGATAAGGCCGATGTTTCCTTTGAGAGCTGTTCAGTTGGAATTGCGTCCATTTTATATACAACAAGTGCATAATCGGGTATTCAATATGAATCAATTAACTGTATAGACACCTAAAATCATTAATGTTGAAAGTTCTGATTCCAACCCACCTCATTTAAAATTGGATATTTGACATAAATACATAACTCAGATCTATATCGGATATCTGATTATCCGGTAATCACAAATCGTGTGATAAATAATAAACTAAATCATGTATGATTATAACTATACTGTATTGATTTTGCCTAAAAATAATTATATATAAATATTGATATATAATTTCTTTTTTTGATGCAACACAAAGATTTAAGAGTGGTCAGCCTTAGCTCATTCACTACCTAATTACGTTTTTTTGGATGAGAGATAAAAACGCTGGATGGAAAATGATAGCCTCATGGTCCATGGTGATGCAATCAAGGATCTTGACCAAGATGACGATTCTAGATCAGTTCAAGGATTATTTGAGGAGAATGATGTGCTTCTAAAGACTCTTAAGAAGGCTCCACCATGGCAAGAAGGTCCAAAGATGTAAAGAGGGGTTGTGCCCACGTTTTGGATCTTTCAGGTAGCTGTGACAACTTGGCAACGTCTCAATAAAAAGGCTAGTCCGGAGTCCATATTTATCAAATTGGGTCTTACCATATAGGCCTCTTCCTCCGCTTCTTGGACGGCCAAGTCATAAACATGATCCCACATTAATCCTGATAGACTTAGTTTGCAAGAACCATCTTCACACAGGGAGTCGTTGCATTCTCTCGTTTCTGGGGTCACATCTTCAAGTATGCACATCATATCTTTTATCCCTTTAGGATTATTTAGCGCATATTGGCCTTCTGCTAAGGTTCTCACTCTTGCAAAGTAGTGATGAAACTTCTCTCCTGGGGCCTAGTATAAGCTCAACATTGCAAACGATTAGTAACGGAGTGTCGAAGACCGTCAGATAGACATAAGTTACTATAGAAAACACACTAAAGCGCAGCGCTCCCCGACAACAACACCAAAATTTGACGAGCGTAAAATGGTTATTGATTCTCGCCAAACAAATATCCAAATTCAAACACTAGTATAATGGTCAAGTACATGTGCCGATCCCACAGAGAGTGTGTGATTAGTGTGTTTCAGTGCTAATAATCAGACAATAAAGACAAAAACAATAGAGATTCGATAGTAATAAGGAAAAGTAAGAAAGCAATAATGAACTAAGATGGTATAGTAGATGAGTTGATAGCTTCACCCTCTCATCGCAACGTGGTTGGTTTCATGATCCTTGGACTTCTTCCTTTTATTCCCATTCTGGTTTATACACAAAGTTGAGGTAGGTCGAGCTTGCCAATAACACCACTTAACTCCCTAATCTCTTGCATGGGGGGCGAGAAGCACTAGTTCTCGAAATGCAACGACACCATGATTGGATACTCCCGTCTCGTCAGCTTCACACCTGATGCGTTACGTCCAGATACCGCTTCCACTAAGATATAACTATAGTCAAGAAGATGTCAATCTCCCTACATTATCTAGTTTCCATAGCCGTCACCCTGGATGTGATTTGCCATTTCGGATTCGACCCATTAATGCAGTTGTAGTATAAAGCCTAGCTTGATGCAATTATATCTAATTTATGACTCTAAATATAATAACAATATAAACAATATAAAGCAAAGAAGATCGAAATAAAGAAAAGATAGATAAAATCTGGAATCAGCCCACACGATACACCAAACTCATGTCTTGAATCGCTAGCAAAACAAGGGAATCAACCTAGCATGACTATTCCTAAACTAAATATAAAAAGAACTAAATAGATGCAAAGAAGTCCATCCCAAGAGGGAGGCGGAACCATTTCTAAATGGTGATTAAAAACCCTAGCCTAAAGGTCCTTATATAGTGCTAAATGGGTTGAGAAAACCCTAGATGTTGTCGATTTTTCATAGGAAAGAATCTCTCAAAAGATAAGAGATTGTGCTTGCAGAGTAAGCAATCCACGTCGGCAAAAACCCTAGGCAGCGGATCAAGCCTTTTGTGTCTGCTAGGTATCCGCTGGGACTCGTTGGTCGCAACTCCTGGGGTTCCTCATGTTTCTTGTGCTCGCGGGCCTTAATCTCCTATATCCGCTGGTAGCGAGTGGTGTCCGTTGGCAGTGGACACAACCTTCACTCGTGTCTTCAACTTTATTGGGTCTTTGGTCCTTGCGGGTCATAGCTGCACTCGCGACTTTGCCTGTCGCACCCGCAGCCTCTGCAACTTCCTTCTTCTTTTGTTCTTTGCCTTCTCGTCTTGTCATCTCCTCTTATCTATGTTTTCTTCTTCCATTCTTCCTTGATCCTTCTTCACTTTACTTCTTTGGCTTCCTTGCTTTTGTCTTTCCTTTGTCTTTCAACAACGTCGGATCCTTGAATCTGCATAAGACACTAAAATAGCGTAGATTTTGACTTCTTCCACAAAAGGTATAGAGTATGCACTTAACTAGAACGAAGACTATATTACAATGCAAATGCAACTAAAACTATCTTATTATGCATGTCAAACTATGCATCATCAGCCACTAGGATATTAATGCATATGAATTTTTTAACTATATTTAGAGGAAGTACCTGTCGTAGTTAGTTAATTTTCCACTTTTTGTCTAGTCCTGTGTAATCCATTACTCTATCTTCCTCGTTGTTTATATTACTAAGCATTTTGTGGTTTATGAGGTTTTCTCCATCTATCCATTCATCAATCCAAAATCTTATTGTCTTCCCGTTTTCTACTTGCCATATCAATCCATCTAGAACTTCTTTCCTCATCTCCATAGGTTTTGTCAATTTCCATGATGAGTTTCCCTGTTTATTATAGTCTCATGAGTTTTGATCCTTTAGGTATTTCTTATTGAAATCTTAATCCATATGTTGTGAGGTTCTGCTAGGATTTTCTATAGAAGTTTCATTTGCAATGCTTTATTGATGTCTTTATTAGATCTGTGGAGTCCAACTCCTCCTTGTTTCTTAGCCTTATATATTATTCCCCATCTTATTGATATCTTCATATTTTATGTTATTTGTGCTATTGTTTAGAACAAGTTTTGTGTCATTTAATGATGATTTTGTATATATTTTATACATTTATCGTATTGCTTCGTGTATGGAGGTCTACATATGGTTTGTGTGTAATTTTAGGTGATTTGGCGCCTTTTTGATATTGTTTTAGCTAGAGCCATAAAGAATATAAGCATGTTGGAGCATGTTCGAAACAATAGTCAACGTTAGAATGATCTTACGAGGTGTTTTAGAGCAATGAATCAAGATTGAGGCAAGAAAGTGTGAAGAGTACGTGATTCCGGGTCCACATTAGGGTCAGATTTACCATCCAGATAAAGTCAAGTGAATTCCGAGTCGACATCACTAGTCGAAATCATAAGAAAAACATGAGATAAAATTAAGATTTTAATTTAATTAATTTTTAGAATTGAATTTTTTTAACAAATATTCATCTCAAGTTTTTCAAAACTTATTTTTTATATTCGTCAATTTATTATTTGTCTCATCTCATTAGTTAATTTATATCAACTAGAATTATCAAATAAAACATAATCTATCAATTTTAACTATCTCATCAACTACTATCTCATCAATTTTAACTATCCAATGCATTCACTTCTTATAATGCATTCGTGAGACTAATTTTTAGTCATTGGATTGAAACTTAATGAATGGCTATGATTACTAGGATAATTTAATTTATATATTTATGGTAATTAATATTTTTTTCCTACCCATATTAATAAAAAGATATTTCCTTTTAACTCTATCCATTTATAGTTGCAAGAATCACATTAGTTACTTTAATATTCAAATGAATATTAAAGATTATACGTATATTCACCATAATATTATCTGAATACAAATTTCAAATGAATATACTTCTAATACAATTTGAATATTAATAAAGAAAACTTCCTGTTAACTCTATCCGTTTATAGTTGTAAGAATCATGATACTTACTTTAAAAGATATTCAAATATTCTTTATGAATATGAATATTCGGATATTTATTTGAACATCCGTATTCATTTGAATATACAACAATATACGTACATCTCCCACGTTTGAATTAATTAGGAGATAAAATAGGAATTTGGAGAGATAAGTTACTTATTTCTTTCTTTATATTTATTTCTATTATTTCTTCCCATTTTTATTGGACGCATATTGAAAGCCAACCATCCAATTTTTAATCATCCTATTATTTATAATAGGTTTCACGAATGTATTTTAATTAAGAGGTGAATGCAAAGTATAAGCATTAAATGGATTGAATTGAATCGATCGATTACCATTGAAATTTCAGGTGAAGTTTTGATTAATTAGGCTTTACAATAAGATGGGCGGGGGTCTTTTCAGCTCTAGCTTAGCTCAAACTAGACAATATATACTAGTTAGTTATTTTGGATTCAGATTGAAGCATATATATATCCTTCGATTTTTGAATTCCAGTTGTTTTAGCATCAATTCGTTCTGAATAATATATAATGAAGTATATAGGTAGAGGATCAGGCTGATTGGTTTGAGTTTAAATATTAAAACGTGAACCATTAATTATTATTGAAAATTAAGAGGCCAAACTTGCTCTTGTTTTTCCTAAAATGTGGAATCCGTTGGATAAGGTCAAAATCTTTCAGTAGTGAATGTTAGTGGATGGAAATCAATGTAGAGGGCCATATTGGGCAAGTTGCCCATCTCGGGGCTTCGTGGCCTCTTGTTTCGCCAACAATAAAAGTTGCGATTTGTTTCTTTGCTGGGGTTTTTGTTTGTTTGGTACTCATACTCTTGGTGTTCCACAAAATATCTCTAACATGTCTCATGACGAAATTAATGGCATGTCTATGTTTCATACAATTACTAAGATTGTATGTCTAGTTTGTGTGCAAATAACATTGTAACTAAAATTGATATCATGTACCTGTGTCACAAATACCTACCATTATATTTTATACTCTATTATTATTGATTTATAAATGTTTTGATTAAATATAAAAAAAATTGTTGATCTAGACCTAAAATAATATAAAATTAAAAATAACAAATTACACCAAGCACATAAAAAGTGCTATGTGTTTTTGCCACTGACAATTTGAATTATGCTATAAAAGCCCTAGGTTATTAATTATTCTTATCAAATACGTAGACCCGTCAAACAAAATATAATTTTGGTTTTATTAAACTGAAAATTTGCTATTTTAAACAAGTGCCACTTTACTCTAAGTGGCGATGGTGGTGAGTTTCAAGGGAAAAACAAGTGTTTCAAGAAAATCGATAAAGAGAGTAGGTGCATCACTAGAGTCCAAGTTTTGCAGGTTATTATGAAAATAATCGGTTGGGTTTAATAAAACCAAAATTTTATTTTATTTGCCTGGTATAACCCCTCATTTCCTTTTTCACTTGAAACCAAGAATTATACCGGACTTTAGTACTGATTTGTAAGCATGTTGATTTTTTTAAAAACAAAACTTTTTACCGCATATACTACTTTATCAACATTTTTGGTCCATGAAAATTTTTTGGCAATATTTTACCACTACCCTTAAAGATTGGGGTGTTTTTATTACATTTAAAAGGTGTGAACATATTTTTACCATACCCTTAAAAGTGAGGGTATTTTAATTAGTTTTTCCTTTATATATCAACTAGAAATATAAGAGAATTTACACCAGCAAGTAAAATCACTCGAGTTCAGGGTCGAGCGGGTGATTACGAAGTGAAAGATCTTCTAGTTCTTAAAGAAGCCTCTTGTTGTGTTTGTCAAGTTAAACTTTGATGGTTCAAAGCTTGCATCTGGGTTGACAGCCTATGGCTTTGTCATTCACGGTTCAGATGGTAAGATACTAGGGCTTTCTGCTAAAGTAACACACAATTGGGCTTAACCTTGCATGGCTAGCACCATGTGATAAAAAATTAGGGGCTTCGCATGGTACTGAAATCGGGAGTACAGGTTGCCGGTTCAGGTGATGGAGAGAGAGAGAGGTGGACCTGTTTGCAGGGCACATCAACAAAAAAAAAGAGAAAAAATAACAAAAAAAAAGAAAGGAAAAAACAGAGAGAGATAGAGAGAGCTATCATAGCGGAGAGAGAGAGAAAGATGTGTACCTAGCACATCAAAGTACAGATGAGAGAGAGAGATAGACATATAGAGAGAAGAGGGGGTTTCGCGCCATATATCTGGCACCAAAAGTGAAAGAGCGGGCCGACCTGTGAGAGGGATATTTTGAGAGAAGGAGAGTATTTAAGCATTGTAATGCTTTCTGAACCGATTATAATCCACCATTAATGGTTTGCAAGAGGGTAACAAAAGGAGGAAGTAGAAGAGTCGTCTGAACCAGAAGAAGGCCTGTTGTCGGCCAATCAAGTGAAAGGAGAGAGGGGAGAATAGATGGGGTATATAAGGAGCTCTCTGAGTCTCATCCTAATCATTCAAGTGACATTTAATAGGGAGGGGGGCATTAAATGTTCAAGTTCAAAGAATCATCGTAGAAAGAGGAGAAGATTCAAGGGGAAGGTTTTTGTCACGTGTATTTTACATGTCAGCTCTTGGGTTTTACTTGCCACCGTAAGAAAAAATACCAACCGGCTGTTGGAATGTACTTGGCATTTGGGTCGTCAAAGAAACAGATTCAACAGACTTAAGAACGAAGATGGGTAAGTGGACCTTCGATTTAGATTTATAAATTGGAGAGATCCCCAATTTATGTACTTCTTCCCTTAGAAATGATTATCTTCCCTTGTTTGTATTACAACAAGGGACATATCGTTCGTGTGTATGACCGTCTTGTTTGGTAGCTGGTGGGCCTGTCAAGGGAAAGGTTAGGTCTTCAAGGGTACGAAGAGCTGAAAAGCCGTGGTTGTCGACGAGAAGATCGATTATTTGTCATTGAAGAAACTGATGATGGACAAGTTTGGTGTGGACGGGACAAGGTACGATGTACAGCTTACATATATTAACCCGAAGAAGGAGGGGTGCAATCCCTTCGTGATTGGAGACGATGATGACCTGTACGCCTTCAAGTTTGTCCACTCTCTAGATGGAGAACTGTAATGGCCTATAAAGCTTCATGTCTCCCTGCAAAACAAGGTTAGTGAGGGCGCACCCATGAGCGAAGGATCAACCACAAGAGCCTCGATTGGGATGGGTATGTCGCGTTTGGGGGGTGATGATGTCGTACTGCCGTTAAGTGGGCCCATCGTCACCCCGGAAGATCACCCTGGGTGGATCCCCCCTGCAGTGGTGATAAGGAACACGAAGTGGAGAGACCCTTACATGGCGAGGAAAAACGAACACATGTTTAGCCGACTAATTTAGGTGACAAGGGAAAAAACAGTAATGACAAGTTAGGGACACAGGAGGATTTGGAGTTAGAGGTAGACGACAGGACAAAGAAAGCTGATGTAATAAAACGTGGAAAGCAGGTCATCCAACTTAGCAGCAACCTGGAAGACGTAGTGAGCGTCCCCTGTGGTGATCGACGAGTCACCATTGACCTTGGTAACTTGTCGGACGATGATGAAATCATTCCAGCTGCGGTAAAAGTCGAGTATGGGGGATCTATATGAAGAAATCGTACTCATGGGATTATGAGGCAGAGCAAGCAGTAAGGGAAGTTGACGAAGCATATGAATGTCGAAAAGCGCAGTCAGGAGCGACGGAAAAGGTTTTCCAAGGGGAGCCGCAGCCAACGACGGAGAAGGTTGTCCTAGGGGACCTGCACCAACAGGGTGTAGAGCTCCGGTAGGGACAAGTTTTTCGAAGCAAGGAGGAGGTGCAACATACGATAAGGATGGCGACACTTGCTAGGTGCTTCGACACAAAGGTGAAGAGGTCGACGAATACATTGTATGTCGTGGAGTGTATGGGGCCCAACTGTAAGTGGGCATGTCGGGCATCCACGTACAAGAAGTCGCGTTTGTGGATGATCTGAAAGCTTGTTGACGAACACAGTTGCGATCTCAAAGTCAGGCTCACCCACAAGTGTCCCGCAACATACAAGCAGCTGGGACAGAGGCTAGTCGAAAGGTACGTAGTATCCCATAACCGGTTTATTCCGACACAACTGAGCCAATTAGATATGCAATGTACACCACACACCATATGTGAATACCAACTGTCCACCCAATAGGGTCGAACCGAACGTGCAAAAGCTCTCTACTGGACATCCTACAGTTGTCTAACTGTCACGTTGTAGTTGTTTCCTGTTTTTCGTGTAATTGTTAGTTTACCCTTGTTATAGTCTGCTAACGCTTTTGTGAATTAAAATGTGAAGTTTCGTTGGATGAAAGAAGCCACTCCTTCCGGAACAAGTAAGCACATTGATGAAGTCACAATTGGGGGTGACCTGTAGCTACTGGAAGGCTCGCAGAGCACGGACGACGGCGAGGAACACTATGTACGGGACTGACGAGGAAAGCTACCAATCCATATACTCGTACATGCACATACTCCAACAAGCTAACCCAGGGTCATACACGAGGGTTGAGTGCGACCCGAACGGGCACTTCAAGTATGCCTTTGTTAGTATAGGTGAGTGGAGGAGGGCCATCCCCCACCTATGTAAGGTTCGTCGTTCCTGTCCCCTAATAAGGCTATATTCTACATGCCATTTGTTACCTGCTAGCCAACACAGTCGTACTTGTCATATGTGACATGACACATCTTATATGTGACATGACACCTCTTCTATGTTACATGACACCTCTTTTATGTTACATTACACCGTTGTTGTCTGAGCAGGTCATATCTGTCGACGGGGGGTTCTTGAAGGGGAAGTTTTGTGGTTGCCTGTTGTTTGCAACTGCACAAGACACTAATCACTCCATATACCCAGTCGCGTTCGCCATGGTGGAGAACGGCGCTTTGTGGGGGTTATTTTTCAGGCAAATGTTGCGGGTCGTTGAAGACACACCTGACCTTCTCTGGGTGTCTGACCACCACATAAGCATTCTCAAGGGGATAGGGGATACATATGTCTTCTCCAAGCACAGCATTTGCACATGGCACCTATGGCAGAATGTGCGATTCCGGTACAAGATTGCCACTTTGCAGGACCTCTACTTTATCACGGCGAAGGCGTATACCTATGATGAGTTCCATGCGCTTTTCACGGACTTCTCGGCACAGGCTCCCGCTGCGGGACAATACCTAAAGGAGGCAGGGTTCAACAACTGGGCTACGACGTTCTTCCCCGCGAACAGGTTCAACATCACCACCACTTATAAGTATTTACATGCCAGCTTATATAAATAACATGACACCTGCTTTAATTAACATGACACCTTGATTAGGTTCAACATCACCACCACTTGTAAGTATTTACATGCCAGCTTATATAAATAACAAGACACCTGCTTTAATTAACATGACACCTTGATTAGGTTCAACATCACCACCACTTATACGTATTTACATGCCAGCTTATATAAATAACATGACAACTGCTTTAATTAACATGACACCTTGATTAGGTACAACATCACAACCACTAACAATTTCGAGTGCCTCAACTCCGTTTTTAAGTACCCTAGGGACTTGCCTTTGACTTCCCTCATCGATGCAATCATCGAAACTATTGGTAAGTGGTTCATAACTCGGAGAGAGGCCAGCTCATCCCTTGCCAAGGTCGTAAGTGACTGGGTCGTTGACGCCATCAAGGCGAACTATGCACAGTCGTTCACCATGGCTGTAAGGCCGGGCGGTTGTGCAGTTGCAGACGCTTCAACGTTGACCAGTACCCATGTGCCTACGCACTTGCAGTAACCCACCATCGGGGGGTCGATGTGTACTCGCTTGTGAATGACTTTTACAAGGTCGACGTATGGCGTGCGTACTACTAGGAGGTTATCTACCCCCTCCCTTCTCGGGAAACATGGCGAGTCCCCCAGGCAGTCGCAAAGATGCGTTGCCTCCCCCCCTCATAAAGGCTCACCCTGGGAGGCCGAAGACATCACGTTACCCCTCCCAGTGGGAGCGGAAGTACCCGAAGAGACGCATGACCTAAGGGTAACTACAACCACGTTAGTTTCCAGTTAATATCTATTTACTTGTCAGATGATAGGTTTGACATGACACTATGGCATGTGCCTTTTGCGTCTTATGCGATCGTATTTTTTGGGTTAGCTTAGCGTCGACACTAGGGAACTCATATAGACGGACTTCTATAATTACGTATGTCATTATCACCTTCTACTTGTTCTCATCAGTATGTGTAAGTATGTGGTAATCACATTTTTTGTTGTCTTTATTCGCATGTGTTAGTACATAGCATCCGATGATCCATATGTTTTTGTCTCCAGTATGTTTTTGTGTTACTAGATAACATGCGAATAAGATAAGTTTCATAATGCAAAACAAAATTTCGTAATGCAAAAGGACCTACATAATGCATACATACCTACATATGTCTTACCACAATTACCCTTAAAACAAAGCAAATGTTCAACATATGTCCAACCATCACCCTTAAAACAAAGCAAATGTTCAAAAACAGACAAAACATCAACCAACCACAATTACAACAACCCAAAAGTCTACCAACAATGTTCAACGAACCATACACTTACTATTTTGGATCGTCTGAGGGTGCAAGACTTCTGCGGTATATGGCCACACACAGGAGTTGGCGATAGGCTTTGATATAGTCATCGTCCAGGCCAGCAAAGTCAGGCTCGCCGTCGGCAAGGAGTTGTAGAAACCGGATGGTATATGGGCCATAGTCTCCCCTGCACGAAGAAAACACCACCTGTGAACACAAAGCAACAACCAACTACTGCTAATTTCAAACAAACCGCGAGTTAAGTACTTACAAGATATATATATATATATATATATATATATATATATATATATATATATAGGGATTGACTCCGGTGAAAACCTCAAATTGTGGTAAAAATCCTGAGGACTACTTTATAGCTTGGTTTATTTGAAACTTGTGCTAAAAACCTCAATTACACAGTGACTTTACAACTCAGTTCAACCTAAAAACCGTGCTAAAAACTCCAGTTTTAAAATAACACATGACTTTATATCTCGGTTAAACCTAAAAACCGTGCTGAAAACTCATGTTTTAAAATTACATTAGTGACTTTATAGCTCGGTTTTATTCAGAACCGAGTTAAAATATGTGACTTTATAGATCGGTTCTATTCAAAACCAGGCTATAAAGCTAGTGAACCGGGCTAAAAAGCTAATCCTCATGGGTTTTTACCGCAATTTTGGTTTTCACCGGAGCGCATCCCTATATATATATATATATATATATATATATATATATATATATATATATATATATATATATATATATATAGTGGATCAATTGTTCACAAGCCTTATAGTGTACCTTGTGCACAATTGTGGACCCTTGGATTGGTTGAAATGGATGGACGAGATTAAAAGGGATTTTTATTTTTTTTTAAAAAGAGGATGTGAGTCCCGCTTACATGTTAAGGAAACCGGTTGTACTCTCATCTGTGAAGCGCGTGAGGGAGTGGCATCTATGAAGGTTGGTAAGTGGTGGGTCCCACACAAATCAAAGATTTGTCAAATCCTGGAGATGCAATACAGATGGAATTGAAGGTTTTTTTTAATTTAGTCGTTTTATTTCTTAAGATATGTAGATATTCGAGCCAATTTTATGGGAAATCGTAGCAATGGATTCAGGTATGTGAATGGTAGTAAAATTTTTTGTGATTGTTTTACAATTTATGTCCCCCGTGTGTATTATAAATCTTATGGTTTTTATATATTATCGTATTGTATTCAGTGAAATATCTGATATTGCCAAACATAATTGTAATAGAGGTCAATTAATATTCAGTGGAATGTGTTTCGTCATTAAAGGAACACAATAAACCAGAGAGGATGAATATTATTCTGTTGAATAGTTCACTTTAACATCCCTATTGAAAAGACGTATTGAAGTTATTCATGTGAATGCTAGTGTTTTTTTTACTGGAAAGCAAAAGTTCACACAATATACACATTTTTACGTACGTTATGTTTGGTGTTACTTAACTAGATTCGGATGCTAGTGGTGATTGGGATGTCGACAACAGGGAGTTTGGGGATGATGAAGAACTGTTGGACTCCCGATACGAGGATGATTCAAAATAAGAGGAGGAGGTTGGATATATCCAAGAAGAGTCGCCTGGTAAAACAAAATATTGGGTTCCAACGTACGAAGAGACCATTAAGCCATCTGTGGGGAAATTGTTTCCAAATGTTGACGATGGTATTGAATTTTATAGAAACTATGGTTCTAGGGTAGGGTTTGACGTGAAGCTCGGTGGGTCTTTCAATCACAAAAGCGGGACGGTGTTGCATCGTTACGTTAGATGCAACAAGCATGGATTTGCACAGATAAGCAACAAAACTGGGAAGCGAAAGCGACTAATTGGTCGTGTGGGTTGCAAGGCCCACATATATCTCAAATATTAAGGGCTTAGATGGGTATGAAATAAGTAGGTTGGATGTGCATCATAACCATCCACTTATGCAAGGGAGCTCTAATCAATTCCTCAAGGCACACCTGAAGCTAGATTTTGGACATCATCAATTCATGATCAATTGTGCGAGGACTAATATTGGTCCTGTAATGACGTGGTGGTTCTAGTAGCGGTGGGCCATCCTTGCAAGATATTAAGAACTTTAAGCGGGATATTATGGCATATATCTCTGGCTCTAATGCACAGATGGTTCTTGACAGATTCACAATGAAGAGGAAGGCATCAGCTGCATTCTATTTTGACTATGTTGTTGACAACAAAAATTTGGTGAGATTATTTTGGTCCGACCCGATTGCTCGGGCTAATTATGCAGTATTTGGCGACGTTGTATCGTTTGACTCAACGTACAGAACCAACAAGTATGTTTTCATGCTATTACTTACGCATTTTCTCTACATTTTGATTATTTGAATTTTGTTGCCCTACGAACATTGATTCGGGTTGATATTAGTATTCAGCAGAGTATGTATTTTTTAGTGATGAAGGCAATTGTAATTTCGCACATTATTCGGTGAAATTTTTAGATTTTTGAATTCCAGTAGGTGAATCATAAGCCACATACATTATGAATTTTTTTCTTTAATGATATTATCCCATCTCACGAGGTAGGTTTATTATAAATTACTAACAGGTACAGTATGGTGTTTGGACCATTTACCGGAATGGATAACAACCGTAGAGCTGTAACTTTTGGTGCCGGTTTGCTGTTGAATGATGACAAGGAGTCATACAGGTGGTTGTTTCAGAGGTTCCAGAATGCAATGGGTAAGGACCCGATTGTCCTTGTCACTGATCAGGATCCTGCAATGAGGGAGGTCATTCCAAATGTCTTTCCGAATACACAACATCGTTTTTGCATGTGGCACATTATGATGAAAGTACCCAGAGAGGTAAATTTTGTATTTCCCATTCCATGGATGGTATTATTTACTTGATTGGAATGATTTTTGTTATGTCCTCATACATGTAGTCTGTTATTATTGTTTCGAATTCTCATTTTTCTTATTAAATCGGTTTTATGGATATTATTCAATGAAATTGTTTGGATGTCATCCCGTTTGCAATGATTAGTTATCGTTATTGGAACTTATCTATTGGGGGCCCATGATTAATCCATTACCTTTTTTATCCTAATACAACTGCACTTGTGTTAAAGAATATTAGTAAACTATGTATTTTGATAGCTGATTGCCACAGAATAAATAATGTAACCATTATTATTTGAGTAAATTGTCCTTCTTTTATGTCCCTTCCAATTTTACTATACTATTATTCAGCGGAATTGTTTGTATTCCACACATTACGTTTTAGTTATTATAGCACGTCCATTTCGTTATAGTTTTTCATTTGTTGGAGCCCATTGAATCCTACTTTTACTGTTGACATGTTATTTTATTTGAATCCGCCCTTAATATAAATATTATTACATTGCTTAGTAAATTCGTCTGCTACCTTTGGTTAGGTCCCCCATGACATCTGTCGGCTTAAAGAGTTCCGGAAGAAACTTAATAAGGCTGTGTGGGGCTATTATATCACGGTTGAAGAATTTGAGGCAATGTGGACAGAGATGGTGGCTGAGTTTGGAATAGAAGATAACCGGTGGCTTAATTTGATGTACAATCAACGGAGTACTTGGATCCCAGCATATTTTAGAGAGGTCCCAATGGGTAGGCTGATCAGGACAACATCAATCTCCGAATCAGCAAACAGTTTCTTCGGTCGATACTCTAGTCGTCACTTCAACCTGGTTGAATTGATGATGCACTTTGATGGCGCAATGGATACTCAACGACACACCCAGGTAAGGCTAGATAAGGAGAATGCAACAACCACTCCAAGGTTTGAGACTCCTTCATCGATTAAACGTCACGCAACATCTGTGTACACTCTTAAGGTGTTTGCGAAGGTTCAGGAGGAAATTCAAGATGCATTAACTTTATGCAATGTGACGAACGAGACAGTGGAGGTTGGCAAGAAATTGCATGTTGTTGATGAAGAAGATTGTGGGCATTTCCAGGTGACATTCGATCTTGACACCCATTGTTCAACATGTGCATGCAACACACTCCTTAGAATTGGAATACCATGCAAACATATATTTGCAACCTATCAATACATGCGTGTGAAATCCATACCTGACATCATGATTAAGACAAGGTGGACAAAGGAAGCAAGGAAGGCGTCGCAGGTCCATGTTGATGAGGTTGTTGTCAAAGAGTGTGCTGCATTGGAAGCTAAGAAGGTGTTGATAAGTAAGTTATGGGATAATTTATAATCCACGATGGGCCTTGTGGAGGATGACATTGAACTCATCCAATATCTGATGGCAAATTTGATGTCGAAACAGAAGCAATACATTCAAAAGAAGGCTGATTCAGGTGGCATTTCAATGAACAAAGAGGCGTTGGTTGAGAAGTACGTTGGCGTAAAGCCACATGATAAAATTACCATTCAACCTCCTCCACAAGCTAAGAACAAAGGCCACCGACTTAAGGGGTCATTAGAGTTAGCGACAACTAAGGGGAAAATAAAGAAAATGAGAAAGTGTGGAAGATGTGGGAAGGCGGTTTCGTATAATCGGCGGACATGCAAAGCTTTGTTGGATGGTGACAAGAAGGTGGACGACCAGGAAGAGGACGAGGACTTGTTAGAGGACTCAACCGATGAAGAAATTGGAGAAGATTTTCACGATAATAGTTATAAGGTCCATCTTATACGTATTCCCTGTTATAGTCTTACTAAATATGCACTTAATCTTGTGTTTTTATGTTTTTAAGCTTAATGCCAAACTCTAGGGTAATCCTTTTCAGTTGAGGTACTTTTGTTTTTATTTTTCACATTTTTAATTCATTTATAATTTCAATCTTTTCATTTCTAATCACGTTTCATAGTTGCATTCGGTGTAATCAATTTGTTTGTAGTTGTGTTTCGGTTAATAATTACGTTTACCACCATTATTCGGTGTAATTATTAGTTTTCAGTACCACACAAAAGTATATAATCGATATTATTCAGTTAGATGGTTACGTTTATAAGTGGTCTTCAGTTGGTTTGTTCATCAGTCGGTCTACTTAGTGTTGTTCAATTTAGTTTTTCCCTAAACCTAGTTGTGTATAAAAGTCCGAAATTGCAAATTTCCACGTTAGGACTATGACATAGTTAGATTTGGTTTAATCGTCAGTTGGCTTCTATATGGTATGTTTTCCGGAGTCCTAGGTATTGTGTACGATTACAGTGTTTACGTTATGTTTATTAGTCCATAATAGAGATTATTCGTCAAGATAGTTATGTTTATAAGTGTGTTTCAGGTGGTAGCAGTCATTAGTCAAACATACATATTTCCAAGTCAAATGGAATAACTTAACAATTGCAATTTCTGGGATAATAGTTTTCTAATACACCTTCCTACACACCTAGTCTTAGGAAAATCCCAAATTGAACACCACTAAACGGACCGATTAATGAACAGACCAAATGAATCCCACTTATAAACGTACACATATTTTTGAATAATATTCATTATTCATTGGTGCATATTACTGAAAATTGACAATTACACCGAATAGTGGTGCTAACCATAATTACTAACCTAAAACCAAGTACATAACCAATGTATCAATTGCAAGTTCTAGGATAATAGGTTTCTAATAAATAACTTAACCAACACATACGTGGTATACTAACTAACACATACCATCCTTATAGCTGCGTTCATATCAATAATTAGATATCAAACATTAATGTCAACTAACCAAAAACACACAAACTCCTAAACGGTGAAACATGAGTTTGTGAACAACAACCCAATAGCATCAAATTTCCACGAGTTGGACTCTGTAACACAACCTCGTGAACGTTGTTTCTGCATATCCGACCCTCTCTCATCTCTTTTGTAAACAATGGAACAACTTCTGTTTTTCCTCGTTCAAGTTGAATGTCAGAATAACATGCACGTACCTAGACCTAAGGGCACTAATATTCTTTCGACTTCCAGCTTTGAATCCGCAATGCCAGTTAGTGTCCCCTTTGTATGTCTCCATATGCCTCATTGCGTATAAGCCAGAATCTACACTCGTATCTAGGTTCCTCCAATCCCATGGTAGCACCCTCCCAAACAATATATCATTGGTCTTTTCCGCTAGGCCAGGCTGTGCCTCATCTACCAACAGGTCTCAAAGCATTCTCTTCTGTAATATTACACGTCACTTCTAATTATGAATATTTACAAACACAACATCCAACATAGTTGATATGAAATGAAATATATAGTTTCAGGGTTACCAGCAGATTGAATACACGAACATAGTAGTGTGAGTGTGGACCTTCCCTAGCATTTGAGCTATCGAGGATTTCTGCTACTCCTCGCTTTAAATGGAAGGAGATTACATAGAACTCGTCATTGTGGTATATGGGAAACATCAGCTGCACACATAAAATTCGAGCGTACACACATTCAAAGTCAAATTTAAGGTAACCGTTTATCATTTGGGCAACTTGTTTTTACATAAAACCCCCATATTCCATTGAATAATCCTTCATGATCAGACGAATAATGTGACAGTTTCCGTAAACCCTCCACCTATCATTCTTCAAACCCCTATATGCAATGTCCTGTTCAGAAATGAATACAATGATGTAATGGTACGGAAATTCACCATGTCAAGCTCCCCGATGTTGATCATCCCTTTCGGCACAACCTCATGGAATCTCATTAAAAACTTAACCGATAGCGTATCATAAGGCTCATCCGCTGGGTTGCTGACTATTCCATACTGATCACCGAAATATAATTAATTAATATATAATATTACTTGCATACTAAACTTATATTAAGTTGAATATTGCACTTGTACAAATGATTACCGAGACACTTGGTGGTACAAAATAGATGTACGGAGAATTCTTGCTCCGATATAACTCGTCATGATTTAGCTTCAGGGTCCATACATCTAGAATTGATGTGGGATGTTCTTATATAGTAGAGCAGACATATTAGTACTCGTGAGCGTGAATTGAATTATCGGCCTCTTCCTTTTTGAGCCATAAATAAACAATGTTGTCCTTCAACACAATACACATAAACAGTTTTGTCAATTAAGAGTAAACAATTGTACATAACCATGATTTCTGATTGAAATGGTAGTAGTAACTTACTCTAATTTCATTTCCTTCACTATATTGACGACCATTGTCTGCTCCTTTGTTACTCTTGCCTCAGGGTCGATAACCCTGCACACATATGGGCTAAGCTCAGTAATCGAGTGGCTCTTGCCTCGTCGTGGTCTTGGTGTCATCAAATCGACTTGCTCAGTCATAAGTATCCCTTTCCCCCCTCTGAAATTTATATGCATAGATATAATAAAACAACCATATTGTGGTAATTACAATTACATTTAGAACCTTTTAAATATTTTTTTACCGTTCTAGCATGTTCATTGTAACGGGTATCGACCACCGGTTGGACTCGGACACATGAATCAGTATTCTGTATGCCATAGTATTCTGTTACGTGAGTCTATATTCATCGAAACGATAATAATTTGACCATTAATTATTCGTGATAGAACGTTACCTTATTGGATTATTCAATATGTTGCTTCGCCACTGGCAGATCTACATGTACCGCATCTTCTGTTTCCTGCACATCGAGATCCATCAATTATAGAAACGTTTCGACAATTTTCGGTTGCATTAAACCATCGATGTCATTCTGTAAAACTAACCTTCATTTGTTGTTCGGTGTTCTCCGCTTCATCCACTATGTTTCCAGCCCCAACGTTTGGTTGAACCTGTGTATATATACACACAAAATAGACACATTGGCCGAATGACGACACATTGTGGCCTACTGCGCCTTCTCTAAGTGGACACTCTTTACCTCGTTATCTTCTCGAACGTGGTATGCTTAATTGCCCTCAACTCCCTCACCTCCTTCAACCAAAGTATCCTAAAATATTGGGTACTTAATGAAGTTAGATAGTAATTCATTACATTGACGAATATTATTTCCAAAAGTTTATTTACCGTTACACCGGCATCATTAACGTCCACCATTGGAGCAGACACTTTTTCTGGAACATGTAAATCAGTAATATCACCATTGGCGTATTGTACCTAATATATTATGGTTTTTCCAAACTAATTAATACCTCTGAAGCAATTACGGTAGGTGTGATTCCTATTGCCGTTTGTGGTTCTTGTCCTTCCTCATTTCTTCTTATCTGCTCAAGGACCTCATTAACTGGGCCTGGCACCCTTAAACCAGTTTCTTCAAACCCCAGGTCGAAACTTGGCCTCTTGTTGTTTTCATCCGCCAATTCTGCTCTTGCCTTCATTGCATCATCTATGAGCTTCAAATTCTTCATCAACGTTGGGTCATTACAACAATCTGGGGTCCCTTGCGACAGAAATGTAGTAGCTGGGGTCAAATTGATTGACTATAATCCTGTTCCATCAGGATAACCTCGACCTAGAACCGACTTCCCTAACTTATAGCAGCTTTGTATGTTGGGTTCATCCCTGAGCTCGATCAGCACGTTGTTAAGCTTGTCAACAAACTCCTTCATTTTACGACTCATCTCTACTGTGCAGGTAACCAAGTCTTTGTAGTAATCCTTCCAGATGTGATCAACACAACATAATCAAAACAGTTAATCCACATCAATCGTAATACAGTATATGAAAATACAATTTTCTACAGAATAATTTTTATTTTTTGACCACCTTTTTCCATTAAATGTAACTATTTAACCGAATATACACATTTCATTTAGTTGAATACAATTTAATTTTCTGTAGACTTATTTTCATTTCTTTAACACCGTTTACACATAACCCTACCTGCTTTTACATTAACCTAGAGATAACAATTTTATCTGTTCAAACTATCCTGTTGTCAAAGCTACAAATCTAAACAATTCAATGAAGAAACCCCATCAGTACACCTAATACTTATTTATTTGTTTACCTCTTTTGTGACATTCTCTTTCTCCAGGGGAGTGAATTCTACTGAAACATCTATTGGTTTGTCTATACGTCCTTTTCCAAACCCACCGTTCTCCATTTCGCTCTTCTCACGGGTCGATATGATGTTGTTGGTCCATCCCTTAAATGAATGTATACAGCGTTGTACTAGCCATATCCCCCGATGGACAACCCGATCTATGTACAACAGCCGTATGATATACATATTATTATATTATACCAACTATTAAATATTGCAGTCACAATATTAATCAAAATATAGTAAAGTCAGGATGGAAATTCACTAACCACCAAGAAGAGCACCGGTCTTTCAAATGACCCTTTTCGTTCGTCACCGTACTTCAACTTCGGGGTTATTAAACTTGAGATCACAAATTCATACCAGTTCATTCGTTTCACCGCTTCAATACTGTTAATGCTTCAAACTAATCTTTGGGTCACACCTCCGCTCTGCTGCCCACTCACCAATGTACTATCAAATAGGACCATAAAGTTCTATACGAATTGTAGCCCATTGTGGTCACCTTTCATCATCGCTCCCATCACATGTGATGACCTTAACCCCGCATATTGCTTGTTATATTGGGACCTCCATTTCTCGATTACATCTTTGTTTTCATTTTAACCCTTGATAACAACTGACTGCTGTCCAATGGGGATTCCAAAGCAACAGTGTACATCCACTTCCGTTATCTCCATGCTTATTCCATCCGGGAATTCAATGCTACACTTGCTGGGGTCGAAGTGATCAACCATCCATTTCCCAAGAGATAGTGGTTGCTTCTCGAGAGTTAAATCAATAAGGGATCCGAACCCAATATCTCTTAGGGTTCTAATCTTCCCCTCATTGCCAGTGCCATCCCTTAAACTTTGCATTGCCTCCACGACAACCGCGGGGGACATTCGTGTCAATAACGGGTCGAATGTCTCCAACTTACCCCTTGATTTCTCCTTCTTCTTGCCTTTGAGATCAATTTTTGGCTTCTGCGTAGCATCCATGGACAGCGGTATAGTGGGCGGAACAGTGGACGGTATAACCTCTTATGGTTCTCCAGCTACATTAACATCAAAACATGTACATTAAATTTCTTCCACATTATGCTAACATAAACAACAAAATACTTATCATGCCACTACTCTAATCGTATAGTTATCTTTTGTTTAGTTAAGTGTTCATGACTTTTGTTATAAATGTTTTATCGACTGTAAGTGATTAAACTATACCTGTTGTATACATACCTTCTCTTTATGTGGTTGTCTCCAATCTGGATCTCTTTGTCTGTCGTTTTGATGTTTCTGTTGCCACTTCTTTTTCCAACCCTCCCTCTTCATCAACTATATCAAATCACATATATGGCTCATCAAATGATCGATTCACATATGACATTATTTAATGAGTAATCTTCATCCAAATGTAATATGAGCTTCTTCAAATAATAATTTTTGTTGACTTACTAATACAGTCACTTCTTGCGACGTTTGAGGCTTGTTTCGACCTCTTTTTATGTGGCTGCGGATGCTGCCTTTCCTGCACTTCGGTGCCTCCGCTTGGTTGGGCCACAAAGTTGTCCTCGCTATCACTTGAGTACATGGTTCGTTTGCTTGTCTCCTCGTCGGAGAATGCTTGTTTCCCTTTTCCGCTGCTGTTGCCCACGGACCTCAACAACATTCGCTTCCTCCCTACATTCCATTAGCAATTTGTTATCAAAATCAAACACCCTATCCACACACACTATACAATCAAGCACACATTCAACCATAACATGCTATTCTAGGAATATGATCAGTACAAATTTCTTCCATTAAGATGAATAAACTTTGATGTTTCATCAAAGAATCCAACGTATCCTTATAAGTACACCTAAACTATTGTCATTTACAGAAACAAAATAAGCACATTCAGGTGAATAATCACACACTTAAATGCTTGACAATCACCCAAACACACCAACTCAGCCGAATAACTCCCCAATAAAACTCTTATTCACACAAAATGTCTTCCTACTCAGATGAATACTCACCCACAAAAACTACGTGAGAACCCACCACAACCACCAACTCATATGCATTTGTAATCAAAATATATTTACCTAAATACATGTGGATATTTGATGCCTAATGTTGTCTAACGACACATGAAATCGATGAATAAACTCGATTAACTCACACATATCTTTTCACACAATACTCCTCCAAAGTTGTTCTCAAATAGACTATGAATATTTCAATACACTTATCTCAAATATACAACAAACATGTGAATAACCGTTGATTTTCCACAAAAAAATCCATTGCCAAAATAACTTCCTTTTCGCTGAATATACTGACATATTTCACTGAATAATCACCCATACCATTTTTTTAAAACACAACATACAGTCATCTGAATACACAAAAGTATATCATTCAGGTGAATAATCATCCACTCCACTTCATAAACAAAAAAACAACCAATTCGTTGAATAATTTCCCAATAAACCCAATAATTTCGATGAATAATTATGTTTGACCACACTCAAAAATGATGGAAAAACACCCAATTCCAAGTTAACCCAACAACCAACCCCTCAAATCGTTCACTTCTTTTGGTTCAACACACAAAGCACACAAAACAAACGACACAAATTCAATCCCCTTTGGTTCAAATCGCATCATAGCAATTACATGATACACATCTTTGACAATAAAAACATCAAATGCTTGATTAATGTTGTATTACCAAATCAAAACAACCCAAAATGTTCACCCCATATCAAAACCCCCCACACTATCGAATAACCCCAATCGCCGCCGCTCAATGCTAGAATTGCCGCCGCTGCTGCGTTTTTGGTGGTGGGGTGTGGGTTCCAGTTTTGATGGGAGTATAATGAATAACTTCGCCCCCTCAATCGTCGCCGCTCGATGCCGGAATCGCCGCCGCTGCTACATTTTTAGTGGTGGGGTGTGGGTTCGGGTTTTGATGGGAGTATAATGAATAAGCTTCCAAAAGGACCACTTTCAACTTTCAACTGGATGAAGACGGAGATTCTCCTAGGTTTTTTAAATTGTTTTGGGTATCACGCGCTCCACTATACACGATGCGGGTGAATTTTGTTTTTTTTTTTCCCTGCACACATGGCACCATCTAGTCCATTAGATCTTTTAAGATCTATGACTCTTATTTGTGTACAAGGTACACTATAAGAAATGTGTACCTGTGAACCAAATATATATATATATATATATAGAGAGAGAGAGAGAGAGAGAGAGAGAGGTTGGGTCCTGTGTTTGTATCCCTTACGGTGTTAAATGTTAACAAATCTGGGCCATTGATTGAATCAAATGAGTGGTTGAGATTATTTGGCAATTTTGGCTTTTTCTTTAATTAAAAATTAATGGGACCCACCTCTTTCCTTCCCCACTTGCTGAACGTGCGCGTGCCTCTTTTTTTGTTTTTGTGGTGTTACGTTTTTTAGTGGGGTAATGTTGTTTTTTTTTTGTGTGGTGCACTGTTTGAAATATTCGATAAGCTGATATTAATTATTCGCTAACTTATACTTATTATTCATGTGTAAAGAGGAATTATTGTTTAGATAATAACAAAATGGTTGGTAAATTTTGCAACTATTCACTAGGTTAATAGTAAATATTCGCTAAACTGATCGTTATTATTCGTTTGTAAAGAGGAGTTATCATTTAGATAATAGCAAAGGGTTGGTCAATTTTGCAATTATTCGCTAGGTTAATAGTAAATATTCGCTACATTGATCGTTATTATTCGTCTGTAAAGAGGAGTTATCATTTAGATAATAGCAAAAGGGTTGGTCAATTTTGCAACTATTCCCTAGGTTGATAGTAATTATTCGCTAAGTTGATAGTAATTATTCGCCGGGTTGAAAGAGTATGTAAATGTAATTCTTGATTTCCCACATCTAATTAACCAAATACATATGAATAATTCTGTATTATCAACGAATAGAAACTATGAACTTGCCGAATAGTGACTCTGAACATGAAATAATAACTAAATAGTAACGAATAATCTATCACATTCCATCAAATATCTATTGTATACCAATGAATAGTCTGTATTATCAACGAATAGAAACTATGAACTTCCTGATCTCCTTCACTCATCGCCGCCGCCCACATATTCGATCTCCCTCAACCCATCGTTGTTAGAATCACCATCTCGACCGCCGGTGTTGTCTTCCTCCTCCAGCAGCCCTCCCCCGCTCTTCTCGGTTCAGATCTAGAACCTCGAAGCCCCATGGCTTCCCTCCGCCGGCGCTCAATTGCTCACAGATCTCCTCTGCTCATCGCCGCCGCCCACATATTAGATCTCCCTCAACTCAACCTATCTTTGTCGGAATCGCCATCGCATTCGCTTCCGCCTTCGCCGTCTGCACTGCCATCGCCGTCGCCCGCTCCGCCATCTCCTCCGCCTTCTCCTTTGTCGGAATCGCCATTGCAATCGTCTTCACTTCCGCCATCACCGGCCGCCATGGCCGCTTGCCATCGTCGCTCGCCATCCCTTCCGCCTCGTGTTTCGACATCACTTTTGCGTTCTGAGTCGATCTCTCTGTTTCTCAATTTGTCAGATTGTGTGATGGGGAGAAATATTGGGTTATACACGCGCTTAGGATTAGGGTTGGGTGGGTTTATTTTCCAATTAATTTATAATTAATTTAATATATTTGAATAATCTGGGCTATCCATTTTCCCCTAATCAATGGTCTAGATTTGTTAACATTTAACACTGTAAGGCTTGTTAACATTTGAACCACATTCTTTCTATATATATATATATATATATATATATAAAAGCATGTGCTTCATATGTTTTTACTAGGTCGAAGTATAAAAGTCTAAGTATAAAAAACTAAAATAAGTACATACATGAAGATAGAGCATTTTACCTTTTATATACACACACTACAGTGTATATATATATACACTTGTACTGGTATCCACTTAAAAGAGGAAGTCTTTGTGCATTATTTTACACCCCCACACTATATATATCGCCTACTAAATCTTAGATCCATTCAAGGCAAATTTGGTTTTTTTTTCTTTTTCTTGAGAGCATTTAAAAAGTAATGTTTTCAAATTAGGAGCTTTTCAAAAAATTTAGAAGTGTTTATAATGGTGTGTAAAACTGATAGGTGTATAACTGAAATTAGATAAATTTCTTGATATGCTTACTCATTCGTAGATATTCGGATGAAATTTGATCTTGCATGATTTTTCATCATAATCTGGGAATCGCTGCTTGTAGAACCTTTCATGTTCAACCAAATAGTATTCCACTTCAAGACACTTAAGCAAAACTTGTAGTGAGCCTCTGCTATTTGATCTTCACTTAACCTTCTGCGAGTGATGCAGTGTTGTGGATGTATGAGGTTTGAAACAACCGAAATATCATAATTGGATTGGTCACCATTTGCAGCCTCTTCGCAACATGCATTCACTCCAAGATATAACTTGTAGTATGTAGTAGCCTCTTTGGTTATGTACCGCTCGACAATACATCCCTCCGAGAAGCATGTGTTACTCATGTGGTCTTTATAAGAGGGAAGTTGTCCGGGAAAAGAATTTACATGCATGAAAAATAATATAGAGAATGCGAATAATGACAACTAATTCGTATTGTATATGAAAGCACTAGCATACCTTTCTGTTAGATAATTTAAAGACCGGGACTTTAATTATTATTTAATTGCCAAAATTGGAAAGTTTACAAAAAACCTGTCCCCGAGCACATTTCTAAATTCGGAAAAAAAATCCTTTGAATAAATTCCAGCACTCTTTAAATCGTAAATTGGCAGGTCCTAATTCAACTAACAATTTCGGATATTACAACATAGAGTCTTGAGAGTCGTTTGAAATGATTGGAACTTTGAATCAGATTTCGGGATAGGTTGTTGGGATTCGGGGTCGGATGAGTTGAATCTCTCTCTTTCTCTCTCTCTCTCTCTCTCATCCTTGCCACACTCTCTTAATGGTTTGGTCCTTTTCCCCATAATAACCCTAGAGTGTTATTTTTTCTCCTATTTAAAGAAAGCACAAATCCTTAGAAACCCAATATCCTCCTAAAATTCTGAGCCACCCTCTCAACCTCAACCTCTCTCTCTCACCATTTGAGAAATCAAAACCCTAAATCACCTTCACATTCTCTCTCTTCTTCAATCTTTCATACCCTCTTCCAAATCCAATCTTTTGAGTTTTTCTAGCCACAAAATCCTCCAAACACACCTCAAGCATCATTCCTTTGAAAATCAAGCCTAGAAAACGAAGGCTATACGTCGATTCAAGTAAATCGTCTTATTCTCCCTCGTTTTGCTTGCTTTTTCTTCCCGGTTTCTTCACGCTTGATCCTTACTCCCTCCTCTACCTTCCAAGGCTAAAAAGCAGCAGATCTAATGTTCGTAAGAGCCCCACTGAACCCATTTCTTCTCCTTCCCCTATTTTTGAGAAGGTAAGCTCGCTTCTCTCCGTTGCCTCTCGTTTTGATCTCAAACTCCGACAAGGTGGACTTTTATTCATTATCTATCCTTCCTAGGTCCATTCGTACTCATAATTTATTAGATCGGAGCCCCAAGGACCACCATTCAAGGCTTTAAGGAAAGCTTCTTTGAAGCTTTGGGTAATCCCTCTTCCGCTCTCCCCTCTAGTCCTCGTTTGAGTCTTTCTTGTTTCTTTGGGGTCAAAATATATTTATCTATTTTTGAAACAAGTTTGATTTAAAACGGAAATGATTTTAAGGAAAAAACGGGCCCAAAGCTTCGAATCTTGCCGCGGCGAAGCCATGATCGTCCCGACAAATAAGAATAAGGCCCTGAGGAAGAAGAAGCCTTCTTGCGGCCGCGAGTGCGGCTTTCAGCGCGGCGAAAATACCCTCTCATGGCCAGCGAGGGCCCTTCCCCGGGGGGAGTCTAGGTGGGTTTTCACCACGGCGAGGAGGCCCTCTCGCCACCGTGAAAACCACCCCAGTAACCTAATGGCTGGGGCAACTCCTTTGTCTCTTGGGGATTTGGTTAGTTTTTGGGTTGGACCATTTTGGGTCGGAATTTTGACAAAGGTCAATTTCGAAATATGAATTTTGAAAATAGTATTGAAAGGTTTATTTATTGAATTAAAATAAGAATTTTAACGGAATTTGAAATATCGGTTTATCAGATTGAATATTTTAGTAACGTTTTTATGTTTCATTTCAAGTACCAGAATTCTTTATACTTGACTAAGATTCAATGATTGATGCTTGGATATGAAAATGGACTTAAGTATTAATTGGATTTGAAATATTCAAATGACTTGGCTTTTGACGTTTTCTCAATTTGAAATGGTTTGACTTCGGATTGATTTTAAAGATGATATGGGGACATGGTCTTGGTGTCTGTATGATTAGTAGCCTTGTACCTTATCGCATTCTTTATTAATATTATAGGTGCTTGTTGATTAAGTGGATTATGCTTTTGCTATACTTTGTTGTTCGGCTTTCCAAGTAAGTTCCTTTATAGAGTTCCTCAGAGTAATCAGATAAACCTTCCTACCTGTAGTCATATGACATACTAGGTGTTGCATAAGCATTGAAGCATGCCATATAGTATCATGCTAGGGTCATAGGATAGCCCAGCACCATCGGGTTTGTCCTGAGTCATTATTGTCACGAGATATGAGCTGAGCTTGATTGATTTATGAGCATGATGATGAGATTATTAATTGATGCGCACATATACCACTTGCGGGTGGAATTGCTATGTTATAGCACCGAGCTGGCCAGCGTTCGCCCTAACAGGAAGGGGGCGGAAGTATGAGAGGTATATGCCACTTGGCATTCTTTGGGCCATTTATCGTATTTCTGCATATTATATCCTGATAAGCATGACTTGCATGTTTAAATTCCGTTCTACATTAAAAGCATCTTTATTCAGGTATAACGTATATGTATGCCTGCTTGTGGGACCCATAATGCATAAGGGCCTCGGTCTAGTCCCTTGCCCTGCATATATTTTTTTAGGTTTTTTTACAGATTATGTTTGATCTGTGCTTCTATGATGGGGAATTGCTTGGGCGACCACGATTGAGAAACTCACCAGACCGCATTGACTTAAGTTGTAAAGACCAAATATATTCTATATATTATATGATTATTATTTACTTGAATATATTATTATTTTATTCAATTCGTAAAAATGGAAGAAAACTCGTCCTCGAGCACAAGGTCGATTTTATAAATTCGTCCGACATCATTTTAAAAATCTGAATTTTGACGGGATTTGAATTCCGCTTTTGAGTTTCGAGAATTAATAAAATTAATTTTAAAATCCGAGATGATTTAGATTTCGATTTAAATTCTTAGCGTCGGGTTTTCGTTTTATTTAGCGGAATTGGGAATTGAGCGTCGGAAATTCAAATTGGTAAGGTGAGTGGGGACCATTCTATTTTATTCTATTTATTTATTTATGTATTTATTCTCTCTCTCTCTCTCTCTCTGCCACTTCCTCCCGTCCAGATTTGTTGAGGTCCCCCCCTCCCTTCCAACTCACATACCTTCCTCTGCACACACACACCCAATTGCCTTCATGCCCTATATGTACCGACCCTCTCACACCCTCATTTCACCCTCATTCCACCAAATGCAGACTCCCTCTCTCCCTCTTCCAATTTTCCTCTGAGAACCCAGGAGAAAACCCACAAAAAATCACCCATTTCCATCACCAAATTCATCACCTTTCATCCTCCTCTCCCATCTAGCCAGTGTTGCAGCCGCCCATTCCAGGAGCCAGGAGCCCGACGACGTCGCCGGAGCCGCCAACGCCGCCGAAGAAGAGCCTCTCTTCTGTTTCGGTTGCAAGCGGTAAACCTTCTCAAATCCTATTCTCTTGGCTTGAACCTCGGAAAAATGGCTCTTTTATGCATTCTTCCTCCTCCCTAGGCCAAGAGGGATCTCCTTCCGACCTCGACGAAGTGTGCCGGTGCCACCACGAACACCCTTCCCTGTTTTTCCGACTTGGCCTCGGTAAGTGATTTTCTCTTGTTTCTGACTCGACTAAGTATAAAGCTCGTCCTTAATCCTCACACACTCCTCCCAGGTACAACATAGTCTCCCTCCCCCCATCGTTGATGCCCAATACAGCTCGAGCGCTCTCTCCGGCGAGAACAGACCCCCCCTCGGTATGCTTCTTTTCCTCTTTCCTTTTTGCCCTCGTTTCAGTTTTTCTGAGTTGAGTGTGGTCGGAATTCCATCCTGAACCTTTGGGCAAAGTTTCGAGCCAAACGGACCACTGTGGACTGGGAAATCCTCCTGCTTCTTGCGCTCCCCCTTCCGTCGTTCCAGAGCTCTGTTTGAGCCAAGGAAGGAGACGACACCTCCTTTCCTTGTTGGGCTGGGCCGGGTTCAACTCCTCTAACGAATTATATCATTTCCATTCCGAATCCTCCTCCTTGCTCTTTAACCCGCCTTAGATCCGGATCCCCCTATTATTTGTTTTCAGTTTGGGCTCGGGGATGTGCTGGGCAACGGGTTGGAAAATGGGCCAGCTGGGTTGGGTTTTGTTTTGTTGTGTTGTCACTATTAAGTATTTATATATGTTATATTATATAGTGACTTTTATTTAATTATTTAGTATTATTATTATTATTATTATTATTTTGATGCATTTGATTTTTTGAAATAAATTTCTATCAGTGTTTTATATTATGGAATTATTTTAAAAGTAATATTATTTGGATCAAGTGCTTTTTGATGATTTTAATATGTTAAGTTGAGAAATTTAAAATGATTTATTTATAAATATGGAGGTGTGTTATTTTAGTCATATATTATTATAAGAAATTAGTTGAAAAGGCATTTCTAAGTTTTTGGAAATATCTTTTGAGAATTTTGTTGGAAAACAAGATGTCGGAAATTCTCTAATGACAACTTTGACCGAGTTTGACCAAGATTCGAATATTTCGGATATTTTCTCGGAATTCAGTTATTTCCTTTGAGAATGTCTTGTGAAAAGGTTTCTATGTTTTAAATAGTAGAAGAGTATCTTATGGCGCTTTTATTGCGTATAATATTAGGTGATTGTTGATATTGCTTGGATTCTGCTTCTACCGTGTCTCTTTGTTGTTCGGCTTATTCAGGTAAGTTCCTTTATGGGCTTACTCAGATTCGAAAGAGAATCCTTGCTTGTGATTATATGACATACTAGGTGTTGCATAAGCATTAAAGCATGCCATATAGTATCATGCTAGGATTGCACTTATGAATGAGCATTCGGTTACTTTGTGTGTTTGAGAACAGAACGACCGTTATCTGTGAGTCTTAGAGTCTTTTTTAGGGTCATAGGGTAGCCCAGCTTCATCGGGTGCCCTGAGTCAGTTGTCGATATATGAGCATGATGATGAGATAGCCCAGCACCATCGGGCATGAGCATGATATATGATATGATGATGAGATATGATATGTTATGATGAGATATGATATGCTATAACATCGAACTGGCCAGTCTCTGCACTAACGGGAAGGGGTGCAGAGGTAGGAGAGGGATATGCCACTTGGCATTCTTTGGGCGCCTTTACAGTTCTTTTCTGCATATTATAACCTAGGAACATGATAGTGTGATTTAATTTCCGTATTGCATCAAAGCATCTTTATTATAACGTATGTGTATACTTGCTTGCGGGACATAGTGCGTTAGGGTCTCGGTCTGATCCCGCTCGCACAACTTGTTTTTAGGTATGATTGCTCTCTGTTTCTATGGCATGGGAAATCCCCCGGGCGATTACAAAGAACCTGCCTAACCCCGCTAATTTGGTTATATGATTTCAGAATGTATGGTTTGGTTTTGACCTGGCCTCGCCGTGGCAAGTTGTACTTTACTTCCGCTTTCACCAGTTTTGTAAATGAATTTCCGCGATATAGTCCTAGGACAGCTTGAGGATTCCACGTGGCCCTTCGATTGTTTTGGGGTTCCAAATCCCCACTTTAAATACTGATCCTTTGAGGTTTAAAACCTCGACCCATACTCGATTTGCAAGGTCCGAAAGAAGGTAACCAACCTTCGAAACGTAACCCGGGTATTTATATTCGCGCTGTTACAAAGTTGGTATCAGAGCCAGGTTTTGCAATTTGGGTACCAAAGGGTCGAGTGTATGTTTTGGAAAACCGCCCATGAATTTCAAAAGGATTGAAAGAGTTTTCAAGGGGCAAAATGAACTTAATATGTCTAACTCAAATGAACCTAATATGAACTTGGCCTTAAAATTGAGTGAAATCAAACAATGGGAATCGAGTGGGTAGAATGGCGCTAGACCATCCCTATTGGATGTAGATTGGAAACGGGTAGGCAAAATATAGCTTACTCTTTATAGATGGGCTTGGAAGACTCCAAGGAATTGCACCGCGGTGGTTGGAGTGGCGAGTTAGGTAGAGGTCGCGAGGTACTTGCCCCTCCGGTCAGTCGCTCCTCGAAGAGCGACCTTCGATAGCTTGGCGTGTTATATGTATATCAATTGGGCCTGAGGGCGATCTCCCTCGAAGGGGATCATTATAATTGTAATTGAGTGCTTCTATGCTGAGTGGTAACTCTGAATATGCAGCAGTATGGTCGATACACGGCGTAGGACAGTCGGGCGTGGGGGCCCAGCACGTAGGGGCAGAGGACTACCTCGTCGAGTCGTGGCCGACAGGGCAGATGACGATGCTCAGGATCTTGGGGGTGCGGAGATTCCAGCCCCCCAGCCGGAGGAGATACTGAGACAGATGGATAGGACGACATTGATCGAGATGCTGCGAGGACTTGTCGGAGATCCTCCACCGGATGCACTTGGTATACAGATTCCCGTCGAGCAGCCAGTTGAGCCAGCTATAGAGATCCCAGTTGGACAGCCAGCCGCACCAGCCGCCGTCGATGCGTGCCCTGAGAAGCACATCGACTGGGTTCGATCATTAGCACATTGTAGCCCACCACACTTCTTGGGAGAGGACGAAGCGGACATCGAGGCATGGTTGAGGCAGATTGATAGCATATTTGTTTTCATCGGCGCTCCTGCTTCCGAGCGTCAGAGGTTGGCCGCAGGACTTCTACGAGAGGACGCCTTCCTTCGTTGGACCGTCTGTAAGACGGGCCAGACCGAGTTGAGCTATGAGGAGTTTCGAGCACTGATGCTTCGGGTGTATTGTCCGCTAGGGACACAGACGACTAGGGAGGTCACCTTCATGCGTGCTGCTTACGACCCATCCCGCTCTGTATCGGAGGTCATCCGTCAGTTCAAGAGGGAGTTGATCTAATGTGCTCACCTCTGCCCCACTGACGAGAGTCGTATCTGCTTGCTATCTATGAAACTGCCGCCAGACATTCTTCTACACGCGTCTAGTTTGGGAGCTGTTCCGTTTGACCGCTTTCTGGAGGTCATGATGATGTATGAGCAGCAGAGGATCTTGACTACTACTGTGTATGCTCCCTCTTGCCCTGAGGCGAAGAGGACGAGGTCCGTTGACATGAGATGGGATGTGAGTTCTCGAGGAGCCTTCCGCGGAGGAATCAGAGGAGGGATGCCGAGAGTTCTGCCACCCCCAGCACCACCAGTGGCTCGTCGAGCGGCTAGCGTCCGGAGCATCACGTGCTATGGTTGTTCTGAGCCAGGTCATTACCAGAGAGATTGCTTGGATAGATCTACCAGATGTTACACTTGTGGAGGTATGGGACACAGAGCTGCTCATTGCCCCCAGGGTGGTAGGACTCCACCGGCTACACCCGCACCGAGACTTCCCGCCGCTCTTCAGCCCCGGCTTCTAACTTATTCCCCGGGGCAGGGGAGAGGCAGCACAGCTGTTAGAGGCCGGCCCGGAGGACGTGGCAGAGGTTCAGCTAGAGGGGGCCGTGGGCCATCTGGGCCCGGGATAGGCAAAGGATCGTCTTTCGCATGACCGTCTAGGTCAGGTTATGGGAGATGACAGACATCTGGAGCTTCTGGTTCTACATTGCCCCCACCGCCCCGCATTTTCCAGATGACAGTTGAGGATTGATCCGCTCTGAGTACCTCAGGTACTATATTTCTCCGAGATGAGTGCTTGAGTATTCGTTTTGACACGGGTGCCACACACTGCTTCATAGCAGAGTCGTGCGTCTCTAGACTGAGCCTGAGCTGCACGAGGGGTCCGCCCCTGGCTGTGGGTATGCCAGATGGGGCTAGGATTAGGACGAGTCGTGAGATCCTAGGTTGCCCCATCCGTATAGGAGAGTGAGAGTGGCCCGCCGATCTGATCGTGATGACCTTGAGGACCCACGACTTGATTCTTGGCATGGATTTCATGGACCACTATGGAGCGATCATCGACTTGCGGACGAGGACCGTGTCGATTCTAGCAGAGGATGGCACCGAGCACCAGGTTTGGGGTAGTGACCCTAAGAGGAACGGGGCACTGATTAGCGCAGTTCGAGCAGTGAGACTTCTTGACCAGGGTTGTACGGGATATTGGTGTTATGCTTTGGAGGAGAATCGAGGCCGACCCACCATGTCTGAGGTACCCGTAGTTTGAGACTTCACCGATGTCTTCCCCGATGAGTTACCCGGATTACCACCGCAGAGAGAGGTCGACTTTGCTATCGAGTTGGAGCCGGGAACCAGGCCCATTTCCCAAGTACCCTACAGGATAGCACCCACTGAGATGGCCGAGCTTAAGGCTCAGCTTGAGGAGTTAGCCGAGAAGGGCTACATTCGTCCGAGTGCATCGTCATGGGGAGCTCCGGTGTTATTCGTCAAGAAGAAGGATGGTTCGTTGAGATTGTGCATCGATTACCGCGAGCTGAACCGAGTGACGGTGAAGAACCGTTACCCGCTTCCGAGGATTGATGACCTGATGGATCAGCTTGAGGGTGCGGTGTTCTTTTCGAAGATCGACTTGAGATCGGTATATCATCACCTCAGAGTGCGATCAGAGGACATCCAGAAGACCGCTTTTATGACGCGGTATGGGCACTATGAGTTTGTGGTCATGCCTTTCGGGCTGACCAATGCGCCAGCAGCCTTCATGGAGCTTATGAACAGGGTGTTCATAGACTATCTGGACAGATTTGTTGTAGTATTCATCGATGACATCCTAGTATACTCGCGGAGCCACGAGGAGCATGAGCAGCATCTGAGGATTGTTTTGGAGACGTTGAGGAGGCATCAGCTGTTCGGCGAGTACAGTAAGTGCGAGTTTTGGATTTCCGAGGTGACCTTCTTAGCTCATGTGATCTCAGCAGCTGGAGTCGCCGTAGATCCGACGAAGTTTGATGCTATCGTTGCTTGGGAGGTGCCCAAGAACGTTCAAGACATCCGTTCCTTCCTGGGATTGGCTAGCTACTACTGCCGCTTTGTTCAGGACTTCTCGAGGATCGCTCGACCGATGACACAGCTGACACGGAAGGACGTCCCTTTCGTTTGGAGTGAGGAGTGCCAGGCCAGTTTTGAGCTTCTCAAGGAGAAGCTGACGACTGCACCAGTATTGGATCTACCTGATGGGACCGAGGACTTCGTGATCTATACAGATGGTTCGCGAGCTGGTTTGGGTTGTGTTTTGCATCAAAGGGATCGAGTTATTGCTTATGCTTCACGCCAGTTGAAGCCTGGAGAGGAGACTTACCCCACACATGATCTTGAGCTGGCAGCTGTAGTGCATGCTCTGAAGATCTGGAGATATTACCTGTATGGTACTTCATGCAAGGTGATGACGGATCACAAGAGCTTGAAGTACATTTTCACCCAGAAGGAGCTCAACATGAGACAGAGACGCTGGTTAGAGCTCCTAAAGGATTATGATCTGGAGATCATCTATCATCCCGGGAAGGTCAATGTGGTGGCAGATGCGCTCAGTCGGAAGACTCATCAGGAGGCGGATGTGGCCAGATTGACAGCTCAGAGTAGATTGCAGGCAGAGTTGATTTCATGTGGCATAGCGGTATGGATTCAGTGGGAGAGGGGTCAGTTATCCTTCCTCGAGATTCACTCAGAGCTGACAGATGAAATTTGTAGAGGTCAGGCAGATTGCCTTGAGGTGGCAGCGCTGAGAGAGCGGATGGCACAGGGACGAGCTAGAGAGCTTACGGAGAGAGCCGATGGATTGTTGACTTTCTAGAGCAGAGCGGTAGTGCCCTCTACGTTAGATTTGAGGCAGATGATTATGCAGGAGGCCCATACCACCCCTTATTCTGTCCATCCAGGGAGGAATAAGATGTATCTAGATTTGAGGAGATCCTATTGGTGGCAGAGGATGCGAGCCGATATTACAGATTTCGTCGCCAGATGTCAAGTCTATCAGCAGGTCAGGATTGAGCATCAGAGGCCATGTGGCTTGGTCAGATCGCTTCCAGTTCCCGAGTGGAAGTGGACGGATATCTCCATGGATTTCGTCACTGGATTGAGGAGAGATGTTAGAGGGTTCGATGCTATTTGGGTCGTGGTTGACAGACTGACCAAGTCGGCCCATTTGATTGCCATACTGGAGACATGGCCAGTTTCGAGACTAGCAGATGAGTTCATTCGACAGATTGTGAGACTCCACGGAGTTCCCGAGAGGATAGTTTCCGACAGAGATAGTCGTTTCACATCGAGGTTCTGGCAGCAGGTTCATGATGCTTTGGGGACTCGTTTGCATTGCAGCACTGCTTATCATCCGCAGATGGACGGACAGAGTGAGCGGACGATCCAGACCTTGAAGGATATTTTGAGATCTTGCGTGTTAGAGTGGGGCGACCGTTGGGTCAGATTCTTACCGCTGGTTGAGTTCTCGTACAACAACAGCTACCATTCGTCGATCGAGATGGCACCATATGAGGCATTGTATGGGAGGTGCTGCAAGTCTCCAGTATATTGGGATGAGCCCGCGGACACCACAGCTTCGTTGCTGGAGATAGTTAGAGAGACAGTCGACCAGGTCGGACACATACAGGAGCATATGAGGGTCGCTCAGGACCGACAGAAGAAGTATGCAGATCGCCGGCGAACAAAGATCGAGTTTGAGGTTGGATCACATGTCTTGCTTAGAGTGTCACCAACCCGAGGAGTTCGCCGCTTTGGCATCAAGGGCAAGCTGAGCCCTAGATTTGTGGGACCATTTGAGATTCTTTAGAGGGTCGGCGAGGTCGCGTACCGATTAGCCCTACCCCCATCGTTAGCCGGTGTGCACGATGTGTTTCATGTGTCCCAGCTTCGATGATATGTTCCAGACCCGAGCCATATCCTTGACCATTCCGATCTCCGGATAGAGCCTGATCACACCTATGTAGAGAGCCCAGTTAGGGTGCTTGACCGTCGAGTTAAGAAGTTGAGGACCAAGGAGGTTCCTCTTCTTCTGGTCCAGTGGTCTAGGAGGAGTCCCGAGGAGGCGACTTGGGAGACGGAGGATAGCCTCCGGTCGAGTTATGGGAGTGTCGTAGATGAGCTCTTAGCATCTTATGTTGAGCCGAGTGTTGACCTATCCTTGACATCGCGAGCTAGTGGTGAGCCTTAGTAGTCTTTTATTTTGGGAATGGGCATCTTTGTGATTTTGTGCTTATGATTGCTTTCTCTGTGCAGATTCTATGCTGAGATGATGTGGCTAGAGATCGGTTCTCATGGCTTGCATGTTGATGTGCTTGATGTGACGTCCGTTGGGACTTGTGATGCTTTTGTAGGATGTCGAGATACTTTATGACTCGTAGTATGTTGAGACCTTGTCGCTGTTTTGGCACGTATTGAGATACTAGCATCCCTCATGTTGTGTTTTAGACGGTTTATGCGTTTGAGTTGTTTGACTTATTGAGACTATCTCGTTGATGTTTGAGACTTACCACGTGGGAGGTGGTTGATATTATGGTAGCTATCTATATATGAGTTGATGAGATTATGGCTTTATGATCCTTGATGAGTGGAGAATGATGATTGAATGACTTGGAACATAGGAAGAGAATATGGGATTAGCCCTTAGAGGTGGATGAGTCCACCTCTCGCAACCTGAAATTTCTTGATTTAACACCAGATTTGAAGATTTTGAGCAGTTTTGAAAAGGACCATTTTGGTTTTATTAAAGGGATAAACGCTATCAAGAGTTCAATGATTTCGAGGTCAAATTCCCCATTTCAAACGCTTTTGAACCCTTCCAAGTCATATTTACATTATGATGCTTTTGAGTTATGATACGACCGAGAAGTCGGGGCAAGGATGTGATAAGGGCCCATATCCCATACTTGCTCCAACCAATTGGGAGTAGCATGATCACGTCAAGGATACTGTGAGAATCTCATATGGGCCCTTATGAGGTACTTATGGGATCGATGGCATGATCCTCGGACTCACCACTTTCAAATTCTTCCCATTGCCTTAGAATGATTTTAGTCTCGGGGACGAGACTTGTTTTTAGAGGTGGATGAATGTAAAGAACAAATATATTCTATATATTATATGATTATTATTTACTTGAATATATTATTATTTTATTCAATTCGTAAAAATGGAAGAAAACTCATCCTCGAGCACAAGGTCGATTTTATAAATCTGTCCGACATCATTTTAAAAATCTGAATTTTGATGGGATTTGAATTCCGCTTTTGAGTTTCGAGAATTAATAAAATTAATTTTAAAATCCGAGATGATTTAGATTTTGATTTAAATTCTTAGCGTCGGATTTTCGATTTATTTAGCGGAATTGGGAATTGAGCGTCGGAAATTCAAATTGGTAAGGTGAGTGGGGACCATTCTATTTTATTCTATTTATTTATTTATGTATTTATGTATTTATTCTCTCTCTCTCTCTCGGCCTCTTCCTCCCATCGAGATTTGTTGAGGTCCCCCCTCCCTTCCAACTCACATACCTCCCTCTACACACACACACACCCAATTGCCTTCATGCCCTATATGTACTGACCCTCTCACACCCTCATTTCACCCTCATTCCACCAAATGCAGACTCCCTCTCTCCCTCTTCCAATTTTCCTCTGAGAACCCAGGAGAAAACCCACAAAAAAATCACCTATTTCCATCACCAAATTCATCACCTTTCATCCTCCTCTCCCATCTAGCCAGTGTTGCAGCCGCCCATTCTAGGAGCCAGGAGCCCGACGACGTCGCCGGAGCCGCCAACGCCGGCGAAGAAGAGCCTCTCCTCTGTTTCGGTTGCAAACGGTAAACCTTCTCAAATCCTATTCTCTTCGCTTGAACCTCGGAAATATGGCTCTTTTATTCATTCTTCCTCCTCCCTAGGCCAAGAGGGATGTCCTTCCGACCTCGACGAAGTGCGCCGGCGCCACCATGAACACCCTTCCTTGTTTTTCCGACTTGGCCTCGGTAAGTGATTTTCTCTTGTTTCTGACTCGACTGAGTATAAAGCTCGTCCTTAATCCTCACACACTCCTCCCAGGTGCAACACAGTCTCCCTCTCCCCGTCGTTGAAGCCCAGCACAGCTCGAGCGCTCTCTCCGGCGAGAACAAACCCCCCCCCCCCCTCGGTATGCTTCTTTTCCTCCTTCCTCTTTGCCCTCGTTTCAGTTTTTCTGAGTTGAGTGTGGTCGGAATTCCATCCTGAACCTCTGGGCAAAGTTTCGAGCCAAACGGACCACTGTGGACTGGGAACTCCTCCTCCTTCTTCCGCTTCCCCTTCCGTCGTTCCGGAGCTCTGTTTGAGCCAAGGAAGGAGACGACACCTCCTTTCCTTGTTGGGCTGGCCGGGTTCAACTCTTCTAACGGGTTATATCGTTTCCATTCCGGATCCTCCTCCTTGCTCTTTAACCCGTCTTGGATCCAGATCCCCTTAGTCTTTGTTTTCAGTTTGGGCTCGGGGATGGGCTGGGCAACGGGTTGGAAAATGGGCCAGCTGGGTTGGGTTTTGTTTTGTTGTGTTGTCACTATTAAATATTTATATATGTTATATTAAATGGTGACTTTTATTTATTTATTTAGTATTATTATTATTATTATTATTATTATTATTATTATTTTGATGCATTTGATTTTATGAAATAAATTTCTGTAAGTGTTTTATATTATGGAATTATTTTAAAAGTAATATTATTTGGATCAAGTGCTTTTTGATGATTTTAATATGTTAAGTTGAGAAATTTGAAATGATTTATTTATAAATATGGAGGTGTGTATTTTAGTCATATATTATTATAAGAAATTATTTGAAAAGGCATTTCTAAGTTTTTGGAAATATCTTTTGAGAATTTTGTTGGAAAACAAGATGTCGAAAATTCTCTAATAACAACTTTGACCGAGTTTGACCAAGATTTGAATATTTCGGATATTTTCTCGGAATTTATTTATTTCCTTTGAGAATGTCTTGTGAAAAGGTTTCTATGTGTTAAATAGTAGAAGAGTATCTTATGGCACTTTTATTGCTTATAATATTAGGTGATTGTTGATATTGCTTGGATTCTGATTCTACCGTGTCTCTTTGTTGTTTGGCTTATTCAGGTAAGTTCCTTTATAGGCTTACTCAGATTCGAAAGAGAATCCCTGCTTGTGATTATATGATATACTAGGTGTTGCATAAGCATTAAAGCATGCCATGTAGTATCATTTGTGTTTGAGAACCAAACGACCGTTATCTGTGAGTCTAAGAGTCTTTGTTAGGGTCATAGGGTAGCCCAGCTTCATCGGGTGCCCTGAGTCAGTTGTCGATATATGAGCATGATGATGAGATAGCCCAGCACCATCGAGCATGAGCATGATATTTGATATGATGATGAGATATGATATGCCATGATGAGATATGATATGCTATAGCATCGAACAGGAAGGGGTGCAGAGGTAGGAGAGGGATATGCCACTTGGCATTCTTTGGGCGCCTTTACAGTTCTTTTCTGCATATTATAACCTAGGAACATGATAGTGTGATTTAATTTCCGTATTGCATCAAAGCATCTTTATTATAGCGTATGTGTATACTTGCTTGCGTTACAGAGTGCGTTGGGGTCTCGGTCTGATCCCACTCGCACAACTTGTTTTTAGGTATGATTGCTCTCTGTTTCTATAGCGTGGGAAATGCCCCGGGCGATTACAAAGAACCTGCCTAACCCCGCTAATTTGGTTATATGATTTCAGAATGTATGATATGGTTTTGACCCGGCCTCGTCGTGGCAAGTTGTACTTTACTTCCGCTTTCACCAGTTTTGCAAATGAATTTCCGCGATATAGTCCTAGGACAGCTTGAGGATTCCACGTGGCCCTTCGATTGTTTTGGGGTTCGAAATACTTTAAATACTGATCCTTTGAGGTTTGAAACCTCAACCCGTACTAAATTTGCAAGATCCGAACGAAGGTAACCAACCTTCGAAACGTAACCCGGGTATTTATATCCGGGCCGTTACATAAGTATTTCATAAATCCGTGATTTCCTATTTTGGTTTTGACCTGGCCTCGCCGTGGCAAGTTGTACTCTAATTTCCGTTTGCATCTTTTTACCTAAAATGAATTCAGCAACTTAGTCTTTAGGACAGGTTAAGTGTATCCAATGGCCCTTTGATTGTTTTGGGGTTCAAAATCCCCGCTTTCAAATACAATTATTTGAGGTTTGAAACCTCGACCCGTACTTGGATTGCAAGATCCGAACAAATTATGGTATCCAAACTTTGAAATATAACCCGAATATTCATATTTAGGTCGTTACAAAGTTGGTATCAGAGCCAGGTTAGCCAATTCGGGTACAAAAAGGGATGAGCATAAGTTTTGAAAACTGCCCATGAATTTTAAGGGATTTTGACGAGTTTTAAGGGGCAAAATGAATTTAATGAGGCTAGCATAATGAACTCAACTTAATGAACTTGACTTAGGGTAATGAAATCGAAAACGGGAAACTCGAGTGAGTACAAAGACGTTAGATCATCCTTATTGGATGTAGTCCTTGGGAACGGGTAGGCAAAACTTAGCTTGAACTTTACTGGTGGGTCTGGAAGACTCCAAGGAGTTTGTACTGCGGTTGTTGGAGTAGCGGGGTTAGGGTATAGAGATTGAGAGGTAGTTGCCCCTCCGGTCAGTCACTCCTCGAAGAGCGGCTCCTAGATAGGTTGTGTGTGTATATAAAATGGGTTCGAGGGCAATCCCTTTTGAAGGGGATCATTATAATTCTCGTTGAGTGCTTCAGTGCTGGGTGTTAAACTAACCCTTAAAAATGCAGCAATTATGGGTGACATGTGCCGTGGACCAGTTGGGGTTGGGGCCCAACACGTAGGGGCCGAGGACGACCTCGTCGAGCCGTGGTGGATAAGGCGGACCGAGTTGAGTGGAGTTACAAGGATTTCTGTGCTTTGATGCTTCGAGAGTATTGTCCACCTGGACACAGACTGCCCAAGAGATCACCTTCATGTGCGCGACTTATGACTCTTCACGCTCCGTATCTGAGATCGTTTGTTAGTTCAAGAGGGAGCTGATCTACTATGCTCACCTCTATGCCATGGATAAGAGCCGCATTAGGATGTTGTCTATGAGGCTACCACCCACAGTTCTTCTTCACGCCTCGAGCCTAGGAGTTGTACTGTTTGATAGATTTCTGGAGGTTATACTTCAATACAACCAGCAACGGATTCTCTTAGAGACTGTTTACGCTCCCTCTCCCCCCGAGGTGAAGAGTTTGAGGCCCCTAGATAGTAGATGGGATGTGCGACACCAAGGAGCCTTTCGCGGAGGATTCAGAGGAGGAGTACCGAGAACTCCACCACCATTAGCATCAACAGCTAGGGTTTGAGGAGCTAGTGTTCGGAGCATCAGGTGCCACAGTTGCTTCGAGGATGGACATTATATGGTAGACTGCCCGGACAAAGACATCAGATGCTATGCTTGCGGAGGTACAGGACACAGGGCTACTCGTTGTACCTAGGGTGGTAGGACCCCACCGGCTACAGCTACACCGAGACTTCTCGCGGCTCCCAGGCCCCCACTTTTAACTTACCCTCAGGGGCAGGGAGAGGCGACTCATTAGCTAGAGGCAGAGCAGGAGGTAGCGGCAGATGCTCGGTTAGAGGAGGCCGCGGACCATCAGGGTCTGGGACTAGTAGAGGATCATTATTAATCGGACCATCTGGGTCTCGTTTTGAGCAAGGTCAGACTTTTGGAGGATCCTTATTTCCCCCATCGCCCCGCGTCTTCCTGATCAGAGTCGAGGACCGATCCACTTTGAGTGCCTCATGTACTATATTTCTCCGTGACGAGTGTTTGAATATTCTTTTTGACACGGGTGCCACTGACTGCTTTATAGCAAAGTCATTCGTCGCTAGGTTGAGCCTGAGCTGCACGAGGGGTCCGTCCTTTATTGTGGGTATACCGGATGGGGTTAGGATTAGGATGAGTCGTTAGATCCTAGGATGCCCCATCTGTATAGGTGAGCGACAGTGGCGCGCCGATCTGATCGTGATGACGCTGAGGACCCACGACTTGATTCTTGGCATGGATTTTATGGACCACTATGGGGTAATCATCAACTTACGGACGAGGACCGTGACTATTCTAGCAGATGTTGGCACAGAGCACCAGGTCTAGGGTAGTGACTCCAAGAGGAACGGGGCATTAATCAGTGTAGTCCGAGCCACGAGGCTTCAAGACTAGGGTTGCACGGGTTATTGGTGTTACGCCTTAGAGGTGGATTGAGGCTGACCCAGCATGACCGATGTGCTAGTAGTTCGAGACTTCACCGATGTCTTCCAGGATGAGCTTCCAGAGTTACCCCCCCCCCCCCCCCTCCACAGAGAGAGAGAGGTCGACTTCGCAATCGAGTTGGAGCCAGGCATCAAGCCCATTTCTTGAGTACCCTACAGGATGGCATGGCACCCACAAAGATGGCAGAGCTAAAGACTCAGCTTGAGGAGTTAGTCGAGAAGGGCTACATTCGTCCGAGTGTGTCACCATGGGGAGCTCCAGTGCTGTTTGTCAAGAAGAAAGACGGTTTGTTGAGGTTATGCATTGATTATCGCAAGCTAAATCGGGCGACGTTGAAGAACCGATATCGGCTTCTGAGGATCGATGACTTGATGGACCAGCTGCAGGGTACAATGGCCTTTTCGAATATTGATTTGAGATCGGTTTATCATCAGCTCAGGGTGAGGTCAGAGGATATTCAAAAGACCACTTTTAGTGGTATGGACACTATGAGTTCGTGGTCATGCCTTTTGGGCTAACCAAAGTGCCAGCATCCTTCATGGAGCTTATGAACAAGGTGTTCATAGATTACCTGGACAGGTTCGTGGTGATTTTCATATATGACATCCTGGTATACTCGAGGAGCCGAGAGGAGCATGAGGAGCACTTGAGGATCATCCTGGAGACTTTGAGGAGGCACCAGCTGTTTGGCAAGTACAGCAAGTGTGATTTTTGGATCTCAGAGGTGACCTTCTTAGGTCATGTGATCTCTGCAGCAGGAGTCGTCGTGGATCCGGCGAAGATCGACGCCATCGTTGCTTGGGAGGTGCCCAAGAACGTACGAGACATTTGTTCTTTCCTGGGATGGGCTAGCTATTATTGGCGTTTTATTCAGGATTTTTTGAGGATCACTCGATCGATGACACAGCTGACTCGGAAGGACGTTCCGTTCATTTAGAGTGAGGAGTGTCAGGCCAGTTTTGAACTTTTAAAGGAGAATTTGACGACCGCACCAATGTTGGCTTTACCTGACGAGACAGAGGACTTTGTGATCTACACCGACGCTTCACGGGCCAAATTAGGTTGTGTTCTACATCAGAGGGATCGATTTATTGCTTATGCTTCACGCTAGTTGAAGTCCCGAGAGGAGACTTACCCCACCCACGATCTTAAGTTGGTAGTAGTATTTCACGCTCTTAAGATCTTGAGGCATGCTCTGTACGGCACTTCATACAAGGTGATGACGGATAATAAGAGCTTGAAGTACATCTTCACTCAGAAGAAGTTCAACATGAGGCAGAGGCGTAGGTTGGAGCTCCTGAAGGATTATGATTTGGACATCGTCTATCATCCCGGGAAGGCCAATGTGGTAGTGGATGCTCTCAGTATTAAGACTCATTATGAGGCAGTCTTAGCTAGATTGACAGTGTAGAGCAGATTGCAGATAAAGCTGATGTCAGGTGGTATTGAGGTGTGGCTTCATAGGGGGCGCGACCAGTTGTCCTTTTTGGAGATTCAGTCGGAGCTGGCAGAGGAGTATTTGCTTGTGCAATTTTCATGGTTAACCTAGGAATGATGAGGTGCTTTCTATCCAAAGGTAGCGGCATTGAGAGAGCGCATGGCTCAGGGACGAGCGAGTGAGTTCGTAGAGAGATCAGATGGGTTACTGACCTTCTAGAGTAGGATTTGGTGCCGACCACGTTAGATTTGAGGTGGAGGATTATGCAGAAGGCTCACACTACCCCTTATTTTGTCCATTCCAAGGACGGATAAGATGTATATCATGGATTTGAGGAGATCCTATTGGTGGCAGGGGATGCGAGCAGACATTACCGATTTCGTCGCCAGATGTCAGGTTTGCCAACAGGCCAGGATCGGGCATCAGATGCCTAGTGAGATTGTTAGATTGCTTTCAGTTCCCGAGTGGAAGTTGACAGACACTAAGAGACGTCAGAGGGTTCGACGCTATCTTGGTCGTAGTCGATAGGTTGACCAAGTCGGCCCATTTCATTGCCATCCAGGAGACATGGTCGGTCTCGAGGCTAGCAGATGAATTAATCAGACAGATTGTGAGGCACCATGGAGTTCTTGAGAGGATAGTTTCTGATAGAGATGGGTGTTTCACATCGAGATTCTGGCAGCAGGTTCATGATGCTCTGGAGACTTGACTGCAGTTTAGTACAGCTTATCATCCCCAGACAGACAGTCAGAGTGAGCGGACGATTCAGACCTAGGAGGATATTTTGAGATCTTGTGTGTTGGAGTGAGGCGACCGTTGGGTCAGATTCCTACCGCTGGTGGAGTTCTCCTACAACAACAGCTACCATTTGTCGATTGAGATGGCACCGTACAAGGAACTGTATGGGAGGTGCTGCAAGTCGCCAGTCTGTTTGGATGAACCCACCGACACAGCAGCTTTGCTACCTGAGATGGTCAGAGAGATAGTCGACCAGGTCGGACGCATCCGAGAGCATGTGTGGATTACCCAGGATTGACAGAAGAAGTATGTTGAATGGAGACAGACGGAGATTGAGTTCGAGGTTGGATCGCATGTATGACTCATAGTATCGCCGACTAGAGGGGTTCGTTTCTTTGGCATCAAGGGAAAGTTGAGCCCTAGATTCGTGGGTCCCTTTGAGATTCTTGAGAGGGTTGGCGAGGTAGCTTACCGTCTAGCCCTACCCCCATCGTTGGCCGGCATGCAAGATGTGTTCCACGTATTCCAGCTTCGGTGGTATGTCCCCGACCAAAGTCACATCCTTGATTATTCCGAACTCTGGATAGAGCCTGACCGTACCTTCGTAGAGAGTCCAGTTAGGGTGCTTGACCATCGAGTCAAGAAGTTGAGGACCAAGGAGGTTGCTCTTCTTCTGGTTTAGTGGGCTAGGAGGAGTCCCGAGGAGGCGATGTGGGAGACCGAGGATAGCCTTGGGGTGAGTTTTGGGAGTGTCGTAGATGAGCTCTTAGCATCTTATGTCGAGTCGAGTGTTGACCTATCTTTGACCTCGTGAGTTAGTGGTGAGTCTTAGTAGCCTTTATTTTGGATTGGTGGTTATCTTTGTGATTATGTGCTTATGATTGATTACTCTGTTCAAATTCAATGCTGATGTGATATGGCTGGATATGAATTCTCTTGGTATGTGTGCTAGTATGATTGTTATGACGGTTCGCCGATGCTTTATGATGCTTTTCGTATGACATAGAGATACTTTTATGACTCATAGTATAATGTTGAGACCTTGTTATTGCTTTTTCCATGTTTTGAGGTGCTTCGTATGGCTTATGTTATGTTGTTATGCGGTTGAGATACTTTTGACATATTGAGACTACCTTGGTATTTTATTTGGGAGACTCGCCACACGTGATGTGGTTGGAGACATGCTAGCTATTATATAGCCGAGTTGATGCGTTTATGGCTTATGATTCCTATTGATTGAGATAGATAGATTGATTTGACTCCAGAAACTAGGAAGAGAATGCGGGAATAGCCCTTAGAGGTAGATGCCTCCACCTCCCGAGTTTTGGCTTGATTGAATTTGAAGAATTCTGAGCAGTTTTAGAAAAGGGTCGCTTTTAGATTTTGAAGGTTTTTAATCTCGAGGACCAGACTTGTTTTTTGAGGTGGATGAATGTGAAGACAGGGATTTTAATTATTATTTAATTTCCAAAATTGGAAAATTTTCGGAAAACCCATCCTCAAGCACATTTCTATATTTTGAAAATAAAAATCATTTGAATAAATTCCAGCACTTTTTAAATCATAAATTGTCGGGTCCTAATTCCGCTATTAATTTCAGATTTTAAAACATAGAGTCTTGAAAGTAGTTTGAAATGATTGGAACTTTGAGTCGGATTTCAGGATAGGTTGTCGGGATTCGGGGTCGGATAAGCGGAATCTCTCTCTCTATGTGCCCTCTTCTCTCTCTCCCCTCCTTGCCACACTCTGTTAATGGTTTTGTCCTTTCTCCATAATAACCCCTCTCTCTCACCATTTGAGAATTCAAAACCTAAATCACCTTCACACTCTCTCTCTCTCCTCTTTAATCTTTCATACCCTCTTCCAAATCCCATCTTTTAAGTTTTCCGAGCCACAAAACCCTCCAGACACACCTCAAGCATCGTTACTTTGAAGATCAAGCCCAAAAAAGGACGTCGATTCAAGCAAAAATAGCAACTTCTGGAGGTTTCGTCGCTGCGAGATTTAGGTTGCCGTCGTGAGATCTAGGTCACCGCCGTGAAGAAGAGACCAGAAACATGAAGAGCTCCTTTTGCCGCTGTGAGTTCCTGGTCGCCACCGCGAGTGGGAGCACAGTTCTGTCGTTGTTGCGGTAACTCATCTCGTTCTCCCTCGTTTTGCTTCCTTTCTCTTCCCCATTTCTTCATGCTTGATCCTCACTTCCTCATCTACCCTCCAAGGCCAAGAAGCAGCAGATCTAACATTCGTAAGAGCCCCAAAAAACCCATTTCTTCTCCTTCCCTTATTTTTGAGAAGGTAAGCTCGCTTCTCTTTGTTTCCTCTCGTTTTGATCTCAAACTCTGAAAAGGTGGACTTTTATTCATGATCTATCCTTCCTAGGTCCATTCGTACTCATACTTCATTTGATCGGAGCTCCAAGGACCACCATTAAAGGGTTGAAGGAAAGCTTCTTCGAAGCTTTGGATAATCTCTCTTCCGCTCTCCCTTCTAGTCCTCATTTGAGTCTTTCATGCTTCTTTAGGGCCAGAATACATTTATCTATATTTTGAAACAATTTTGGTTTGAAACGGAAATGATTCAAGTAAAAAACGAGTCAAAAGCTTCGAATCTCGCCGCGGCAAAACCATGGTCGCTGCGGCGAGTTAGAACAAGGTCTAGAGGAGGAAGAAGCCTTCTCGCGGCCGCAAGTGCGGCTATCCCAGCGGTGAAAATTGCCTCTCGCTACCAGCGAGGGCCTTCCTCGCGGGGAGTCTGGGTGGGTTTTCACCACGGCGAGGAGGCCATCTCGCCGCCACGAAAACCACCCCAGTAGGCTAATGGCCGAGGCAACTCCATTGTCTCTAGGGGATTTGGTTGGTTTTTGGGTTGGACCATTTTGGGTCGGATTTTTGTCAAAGGTTGATTTCAAAATATGAATTTTGAAAATAGTATTTAAAGGTTTAGTTATTGAATTAAAATAATAATTTTAACATAATATGAAATATCGGTTTATCGGATTGAATATTTTAGTAACATTTTTATGTTTCATTTAAAGTGCCGGAATTCTTTGTACTTGACTAAGATTCAATGATTGATGCTTGTATATGAAATTGGACTTAAGTATTAATTGGATTTGAAATATTCAGATGACTTGGCTTTTGATGTTTTCTCGATTTGAAATGGTTTGACTTCGAATTGATTTTAAAGATGATACGGGGACATGGTCTTGGTGTGTATGTGATTAGTAGCCTTGTACCTTATCGCATTCTTTATTAATATTATAGGTGCTTGTTGATTGAGTGGATTATGCTTTTGCTATACTTTATTGTTCGGCTTTCCAGGTAAGTTCCTTTATGGACTTGCTCAGACTGATCAAATAAACCTTCCTACATGTAGTCATATGACATACTAGGTGTTGCATAAGCATTGAAGCATGCCATGTGATATCATACTAGGATTTGCACACTTGAATGAGAATTTGGTTACTCTATGTGTTTGGAAAATAGAGCGGTCGTTATCTGTGAGTCCTAGAGTCTTAGCTAGGGTCATAGGATAGCCCAGCACCATCGGGTTTGTCCTGAGTCATTATTTTCACGAGATATAAGATGAGCTTGATTGATTTTTGAGCATGATATTATTAGATTATTGATGCGCACATATACTACTTGTAGGTGGAATCACTACGCTATGGCACTGAGCTGGCCAGCGTTCGCCCCAACGGGAAGGGGGCGGAGGTAGGAGAGGGATATGCCACTTGGCATTCTTTGGGCCATTTATCGTATTTCTGCATATTATATCCTCATAAGCATAACTTGCGTGTTTAAATTCTTTTTTGCATTAGAAACATCTTTATTTAGGTATAACGTATGTGTATGTCTGCTTGTGGGACCCAGAATGCATAAGGGCCTCGGTCTAATCCCTTTACATGCATATATTTTTTTAGGTTTGTTTGCAGATTATGTTTGATCTATGCTTCTATGATGGGGAATTGCTTGGGCGACCATGGTTGAGAAACTCACCACACCGCCTTGACTTAATTATTGCATAAATCCGGGATTTCTTATTTTGGTTTTGACCCGGCCTTGTCGTGGCAAGTTGTACTCTCATTTCCATTTGCACCTTTTTACTTAAAAGGTATTTAGCGACTTAGTCTTCTAGGATAGCTTAAGGGTACCCAACGACTCTTAGATTGTTTTGGGGTTCGAAATCCCCGCTTTCAAATACAATTATTTGAGGTTTCAAACCTCGACCCGTACCTGGATTGCAAGATCCGAACGAAGGTATCCAATCTTCGAAACATAACCCAAATATTTATATTTGGTCCGTTACAGATAAATCCATGTATAATATATGCACAGGTTTAGTTTCCATCACTTGTTGTGTTAGATGAACTATAATGTGCACCATGGTTGTGCAAAAATATGGAGGATAAATCATCTCTATGTTGCATAGAATCTGAACTATCTCAACCTCTATTAGACAAACATCCTCGTTCCTTAACTCTCTAGTGCATAATCTATGAAACCACCTAGACAGTGCAATTAACGGCTTGTAGACAGTAGATGGTAGGTATGTGTAAACTAATAGTGGGAGAACACATTGAAACATAACATGCCAATCATGAGTCTTCAATCCCTAAAATTTTTTTTACTGATATTTACGATTCTTTAGTGTCCCAACATAATGGTGAGGGTACCTCACCTCACTATAAAATTCGAATACCTCCGATAGATGCTCAGAGTTCACTAAAAAAAGGTGCATGGGGAGATCGTCCATTGCTCTTTTGTGCCTGGTTTTTCCGCACCCCTCTTTTATGTAGAGCAGCTCGAGCTTTGGAGCCATCTTTGGACTTTCCTTCAATACTGCGTAGTAAGTGTGGTTCGATGATGTTATCAAATAAATTTTCTTCAATGTGCATAACATCAAAGGTATACCTCACTCTAGTATATGGCCAATAGGGGAATCTCCAAAACTGACACTTGTCGGTCCAACAAACTCTATTTGTCAAAAAATTTGACTTCGTACAAAAATAAATTTCTTACAATTTTTATTATTATCCCTTTAAAAACTTTATGAATCCATAGCTGTGTTGGAGCATGAAAACGGGGTGGTTATATGCACTCATGACATGTGATATATGCACTCCTTAAGACGGATCATTAATCCACCCGTTACAAATTTTAAAAAAATACACGGACAGATCTAGAATCCGTCTGTTATAAAAAAAATAAAAAAAATTGCATAGGACGAATCAAGGTTTTGTCCTATGTAAATTACAAAACAAAAAAAAGGAGAGATAGTAGAAAGGACCAATCAAGGACTTTTTTGTTTATACGACTTTAGAAGCGCGTTCGCCCTTGTTCTCTTTCTCTTTTTTTTTTGCTTTTTAATTTTTTTTACGTGAGATCCGTCATATATAATTTTTTTTATTTTTTTATAACGGACTGGTCCTAGCTCCGTCCGTGTATTTTTTTTAATTTATAACGGATTAATTTATGATTCGTCCTAAGAAGTGCATATAACACCTGTCTCGGGTGTATATAGCACAATCCCATTAAAAAGGCCCTCAAATCCTACCAGATGACGACAAAGTTTACTTCGTAGACTTGTCAAAGGCTCATAGTGGTAGGAGTAGACCGATCGTAGAACCGTTTTATATTACTCTGTATTTTATTTTTAAGAAAAAAAATTAAAATGAATCGGAGTTCTCCGTAAAAAGGTAACTACAGTAGCAGAAATAAATATCCGTCAACTGTACTGTGCTAAAAGATAATATAATTTAAGAGAGGAGTGGGGGCGATGGCCCAATGGCCAATGGGAACAGATATATTGATATGCCATAAATATCATAAATCTACATCACCAATGCTCATGCCCACGTGTACTCACTTCACTCCGTAGTTGTCCTGTCATTGTGCGATTTTTTAAATTAAATAATAATAATATAAAATTAAATAAACTATTAATAAAAGTTACTAACATTAGAAAAGTATAATTGATTGAAAAGTATAATTTAATTTAATTGATTGAAAAACCTACTATTAATGTGATTATGTGATGATAATACCTCATTTAAAATGATTTTCACTTAAATAATTATATAAATATAGATATTTTAAAATTATCTCATTGTAAAGAAAAATAATAATATTATTATTGTAACAATATTTAAAAGATTAAACTAAAGATAATTTTATAAAAATCGTTTAGACCATCTCCCACCATAAGCTATAAAATAGATTTTTGGCCTTTCTTTTCCCCTCCCACCGTAGGAAAAGGTTGCATCTCGGGTAAGATTATTCCATTCGAAATATTACCTGATAAAAAAAGGTTGCATATTAAATTTGCTTTCCAACACAATATTTCTAGCATCATGATTGCACTATCACCGGTTTCTTTGTACCAAAATAGTAGAAATAAGACTTTTCACTACCTGAGTCATTCCCAAGCATGGATGAAAATAGGTCGGATGGTAAGTGAATCACCTACTTGCATCACCCAGCTCATCACCCCAAAACCCCCATCTGATCCGATCCATCACCCATTTCTAGTTTAACAAGCCTTTTCCACTCATAATCAAATGGTTAATCGGGTAGATCGGGATTCGAGTGAATCAAATCCCATCAAATTCAACCATAAAACTTAAAAAAATTAATGCAATGATCAATTCAATGTTTAAATGAGTAAACAACTAGCAACATAAAATTAACTTAATCATATCAAACAAATGATATCATTTAATATACTATAAAAGAAAACACAAAATGATATTATTTAATATGTTAAACAATATATATATATATATAATAACTTTCCAATGCATTCACTCCTTACAATGCATTCATGAGACTAACTTTGAACCATTGGATTGAATTTTGATAAATGGATAAGACTGATGATTGATATTAATATTTATGGATATATTTTTTAATTTTTTCAAAATATATTTACTAATAAGTTAATGCCTTAAATAAAAAAAATAAAAAGATTTTTCTCTCTCCTCAAATCTTCCACCTTAAAATTATGTGAATAATTTGGTATATTCATATGAATGTCCATATTCATTTTCATTTGAATATGAATATAAGTATATTCAAATAAATATTCATTTGAATAAGAGAAATGGAGTTCGCCTCTCCTTTACGCTAATATTGTCTCTCCTCTTCATTCAAATGAATATTCATTTGAATATCCCTATTCATTTGATTGAATATATGTATATTCATAAATTCAAATGAATATGAATATTAGTTGTTTGAATATTCATTTGAATATATCTATATTTGGATGAATATTAATCAAGTTATATTAAGATGAATATTAATTTTTTTAGCGTTTAAATTTTCAACCGTGTTTAACAAACTGGTGAGAGAGAATGAGAGATATGGGAAGAGAGATTCTAATTAATTTTTTAAAAAGGATTTTATTTATTTATTTTTAGTTTAAAATCTATCCATTCATTAAAACTCATCCAATGGCTCACAAATGTTCTCATGTGTGCATTGTAAGGAGTGAATGCATGTCGGTGTCGGGTCGGGTGATGGGTCAAGTGACGGGTGGGAAATACTTTCACTCGTATCCGGCCTAACTCATCATCCGCTTACCCATCACCCATTTAATATCTTAATTATATTGGATTTTCACTCACTTTGACGAGTTAGGTAAAACAGATATGTATCGGGTGCGGATGAGATTGTCATCCTTATTCCCAAGCAATATCCCACAGCTTGCCTTTCAAAATCTACCCATGACAACCTGAGCAATACGTTAATGTACTTTAACCTTTTCTAAAGTTTTCATTTTCTAGCTTTCTCCATAATATGAAACACAAGTCATAAGACAAGGAAAGGTGCATCACAAGGTTGTCCTAGCGACACTCTTACGACTTAATTTTTCATTTAAGATACTTCTGTGTAGTAGTTCATTTTTTTCCCACGAGCATAAGGTCTAGTTGTTATTTAAACACAAACTCCATAATCAAAATAGAAATCAGGCCTTCTAAACCACCATCGATGGGAACCCATATCCTCTCTCAAATACACCAATTCCCGAATCAAAAACTAAAATCATTTTCAATAGCCTAAGATTATCTATAGTTTCATTAATAACTAACGAGTCCACCAATTTTATCATCCTTTAAATTATACCCAGATCAAATACAAAAACCAACCCAGTGCTTCTTCTTGAAGTTGTAATCTAATAGTTGAATAAACCACTGCCTCCAAGATTGAAAACAACGGAATGTGAACTACTCATGCCATATACCACTGCCACTAATATTTCAGTACCTTTGCGAATTTTCCCATCAACTAGTATAGTAGGCAATATATTTTGTCTACCACCGCTACCACTGACATTCCTTTTTGACATTTGACAAGCGGTAAACCGATCGTTGGTTCTCGCCAAAATAAATACCTAAACTTAATCACTAGTATAGTAAATAAGTACAGGTGTCGATCGTGCAAAGAGAGTATTCAATATATTTCTTGTTAACTATTCAGAACAAATGTAATGAAAGAACAAAGCATGCGATTGATGTGAATGCAGTTGTAAGCGAAGTAAAGAAATAGTAAATAAGAACTGATGGATATGAGATAGAATTCATCCACTCATCACAACATGGTTGGTCACCTTATTCCTCGGTTCCTCTTATTACCTTAGTATCAGTTTGTGCATAGAGTTGACCTAGCTTCCTATTCGATCACTATTCAACTCCATAAACTCTTGTATGGGGGTCAAGAAGCAATAATTCCTTAATACTTAGCATGTAGATCAGCACCTCTCCCGCCTCGTCGACATCTCACCTAGTTGTCAACCCAGCCACCGCTTTTGCTAAAAGAGATGATCCTTACCTACCGATTTCCTTACACAAGCCAGTTCCCAACCTGTTATCATTGGTGTGATTGCTACTATAGGTTCGACCCATAACAACGGAGGTAGTCGAAACCCTAGCTAGATGTAACTTCGACTAGGTGAGCAATCAAGACAAAAAAAAAAACAACATAATAACAATGTAGAACAAAGGAAATGAAATAATAAGATAGATAGAACCTGGAAACAATCTCACAATAACCAAGCCAATGTCTCAGCAAGCGGGATGAAAAGGGGAAGATTAACCTAGCATGGCTATCTTCATGCGAAACTAGAAATAAAAGAGGACTTAGGGTTTCCGCTCCACAAGGGAGGCGAAACCCTCTAAAAGAGAGAAGAAAAAGATTGTGTGAGTTGTGAATGATGAAATGCCTAGGCTAGAGGTCTATTTATAGTACTGGAAAATCCTAGAATCTGTCATCCTTTGTGTGCAAGCAAAGCCCATTGGGCCAAAAGAAGCCCTCGCGCAGAATCTGCTAAGATACGGGAATGGGATCGACGGGTATGAACAAGGACGGCGGGCACCGCAAGGCATTGGTGGGTTCCAATCTTTTCTGACAACATGGTAATGTATAAATCATCGAGAGCTTTCCATCGAATGATCATAATAGTCGATCGGACATCAGAGGCCTTGGGAAATCGTGTTTTAAGTTCAGCTCGCCGTGTAGACAGCTTTCGCGGCTCACTATCGTTTCAGCTCTTAGACATCGATTCCTTGGTCCATTGCTCCTTGACTTTTCTCAACTCTTTCATGGTTTTTCCTAGCTCTCCTTAGCTTCATTTGGTCCATGATTGCTCCACAATTCAAAGATCGGATCTATAACCTACAAGTAAACACTGAAAACGCATAGATTTCGACTTTCTAGACTAAATGACACAAATTGTGACCTATGCATTTTATGTAAATATGCAACCTAAACAACCCTAAAACTACCTAAATTCCTATATAAAATATGCATTATCAACATATCAAAAACATTGTGTGCACTAAGGAAACAATCAAATGAGTTTGACCAAAAATCAATCTTGCTAATCTTCTTAGAATTGACTAACCGAATTTCAATCAATTCAATCAAGAGATTCACCGAGTCAGCCAATTCCTTGAATACACCATCACAATTCATAGCATCAAATGGATTTGCCTTTACCTTGAAACAAAGGTGTTGGGTCTGACGTTCATCCATATTTACCCTAACCACCACCTGTGGCGATGACATAAAGGACTCCAAGAGAGTGTCACTGTGAAGTTCTTCACCACCTTCAACGGTTGTAGAATGTGATTCCTTCAAATTGTAGATTTCTTGGCTCAGTACTTCTATTGGGGTTACGATCTCCTCTTGGAATGTTTGAACCCCAGACAAGTGTTCATCTTAATTAGGCTTAAAACCGAGCATAAGCTCTATTTCAATGTCTTCCATGATTTCTTGACTCGAGGCTCCAGTCGCTTCCTTAGAACTTTGTAATTCATCCCCAATATTTGTGCTCCTTTGATATGCAATTTTCATCAAGTTATGGCAAGATTCATTCATCACTACTTCTATTTGATAAGATTTGTCATTTATGTTTATATGGTTCAAAAAATCCAAGGCTTTAATTGTTGACACTTCCCTCTAAAAATGAATCTTTGAATGGTAATCATCTGTTGAGCAAAACACCTCCAAATATTCTAGAATTTCAAACCTAAAGAATACATTTTTCTGGGATTTCTCATGAAATTGGGTTGAGTTGGTTATGAATCTTAATGAGAATCATCCGATCAAGTTTTTCATCTCTCGCTTGTTAGGAAATATGTAGGATTGGCGGGAGCCCCCATTTAAGCTTGATTTCATTGATATTCCCGTAAAATGGTTGGTCAGACTCCTGCTATCGTAGCTCCCATTCCTCGCTCGTTGCCATTTTTGTTCTTCGAGGTTATGATTTTCCAATCACAAAATCTAAAATTGAAGAAGAAAAATCTAAGATATAGGTCAAAAGATTGACTGCACTAATACCAATTTGCTAGGACATTGGATAGATTGAGCTATAGAAGCTAGCTTTGATTGAGAGAATTTAGGAAGGGATAAAAGAGAGATTAGTGAAGAAGAAGAAGAGAGGAAAGTGATTGTTTATTCATTGATGATCCGAATTATTTACAACAAAGGCTATTATAGCCATGGAATGTGGGTGTAGCCTAACTATAAAAAAAAATGGCCCATGGTTGGGTCAATGTTAGCCTGGTAGATGATACAATATTGGGGTTGTATCATTGACATTTTTGTAGACATTTTAATGTTAGCAATATTGGACGTTCACTGACATTAAAAGTCAACAATAGTGGTGTCTAATATCATTGATATATTTGTTTGTTAATATCAGCAATAGTGATATCTAATGTAGTTGACATTAAAAGTCAGCAATATTGGTGCACAATATCTTTGAAATTTAAATTTTAAGGAATCGGGGTATCTAGTATCGTTGACATTAAAAGTAAACAATATTAACAGTCAACAATAGTGATGTCTGATATTGCTGACATTAGAAGTCAACATAGTAGTGTCTAGTATTGCTGACATTAAAAGTCAACAATAATGATGTCTATTATCATTACAACTAAAAATACTAGCAATAGTAGTGTCCAGTATCGTTGATATATTTTGTTGTTAATGTCATCAATTGCGGTGTCTAGTATCATTGACATTAAAAGTCAACAATATTAGACCATCTTTAATGGTGGTACTATGAGTACCATCTTTAAATGTCGGAATTTTTTTATTAAACCAATGTAATTATGCGAGATGAGTATCATAGTATGATACTCACTTTATTGGTTTTCCCCCACTTTTGTATTTTTTTATTTTTAATAGGTTATAATACTCAACTAGAGTACCACCACTAAAAATGTTCTTACCAATCACAAGTTGGTGTAGTGGTTGCATGGCTACATCCCATTCTAGGTTCGAATCCCCTTGGAAACATTGAGTCGCTTATGAGTGGGAGGGTCAACCCCTTAAATGGTCACACAGTACCGGATCTAGATGTAGAGCGATTGAGTCGATCAAACTGGACTAAAATAAAAAAAGTCAACAATGTTGTATCTAGTAGTGTTGATCGACATTGAAAAAGTTTAATGTCAGTAATAGTAATGTGTAGTATTGTTTCCATTTTTTTTGGTATTTTAAATTATTTTATCAATAAAATATATATGATGAATTATTAAAATAAAATAATGAAATGAATCCAAAAAGTAAAGGAAAAAAATAAAAGAATAAAATGGAAAATGAAAAGGGTAAATGGAAAGAAATAGAAAAGAAAAGGGAAAAAGAAAAAAGAAAAAAGAAATGAGGCAAGTGGAGGTATTTGATACTCCCTCCGTTAATTAAAACATGTCGTTTTAGGATGAAAATCTTGTTAAGAAAAACTTGTCATTTTAGATATTTTGCCACTCACTTTACAAGATTGTCCTTGTAATGATTAGATATGTGTTAGTTGTAGTTTTCAAGAAAGTAAAAAGTAGAGTAATAATTAGGGGTATAAATGTATTTTTGTTTGTTTTCTTAAAAACTATGTAGATTTCTAAAACGACATGTTTTAATTAACGGAGGGAGTATTATTTTTTGGGGGGAATTGTGCTATAGGCCATAATTAGGGCCTTTATTAGGAAATTGTCCACCCTTCCCTTCCAAATTGGCAAAATATCCATCTTCCTTCCTTTGCCCCCTTTGCCCCCCACGCGCGCCCCTTGTGCCCCCCCTCCTATTTCAGCACATTTGATTTCAACAACTCCTATTTCAGCCTTTTTTTTTCGCGCGTTGCTGAAACCGAAGTTGCCGAAACCAAAGTTGCTGAAACTGTTGAAAATAGTTTTTTTTTTCCGCGCGTTGCTGAAACCTAAGTTGTTGAAACCGAAGTTGCTGAAACCAAAGTTGCTGAAACCAAAGTTGCTGAAACTGTTGAAAATAGTTTTTTTTTTGTTTTTTTTTTCGCGCGTTGCTGAAACCTAAGTTGCTGAAATCGGAGTTGCTGAAACCAGGGTTGCTGAAACCGGAGTTGCTTAAATTATTGTTGCAATTGTTGAAATTAGTTTTTTATTTTTTCGCATCAGCGCTTCGACATCGGAGTTGCTGAAACCGGAGTTGCTTTTTTTATATTTTTTTTCTTTTTTTTTCGCGTCACCACTTCGACACCGGGTTTGTTGAAATCGGAGTTGCTGAAACCGTGTTGCGGGATATAAAATTTAGCCTATGCGGGATTCGAACCCACGTATTTGCGCATTAGCACATTGCTCTACCATTGAGCTAAGAGGCTTTTAAAGGAGATTTAAAACAAGGAACATCAAAATTCATGTTGAAACCGTGTTGCGGAACATGATTGTGTGTAAGATATAGTAGCTCATACAATTGTATAATAATTAATTTCAGCATTTCAGCATAACGAATTTTGCTAATAAAAATTAATTTCAGCATTTTTCAGATCACACAAAAACACAAGAAGCTAATAAGCTCTTCAAGAGTCCGCATTTCAGCATAACGAATTATATATATATATATATATATATATATATATATATATATATATATATATATATATATATGTATATATATAGTAGCAACAGTACATATATTAAAAAAAAAGCCAAATTCAGCAAGTAGCAGCTTGGCAATATATATATAAATAGCAACAGTAAACTAGCTAGGTGCAAGCAGTAAGCAACAAATTAAGTACCAGCAAGGCAGCAAATTCACAAATAGCAGCAACAAATTAAGTTGGAGCCCCAATCACCTTCTCAGGCTTCTCAACATTACCGAAACTCCTCTCCAATTTCATTGCCCCGTTCCTTCTCTTCGTCATCAGGCTACAAATTATCAATTTTGCTCGAATTCAATCAAATGTGAATCAATTTGGCTGGAATTGATATATATCTAATCTAGCAAACCCTGTCAGCACAATTCGATACTTTCCACCAACAAGTAACAGCACCAAAAAGTTTTGCCAATTGAAGTATAACAGACTCCTGTTCTGATTTAAATTACATTGCAGACAGTTAATTTTCAGCAAGTCATCAACATTTCTCATTGTATATAATTACCGTTGTGAAGGTAGACAAAGGGTTCTAAAATTTCACATTTATAATAATTCATCGCATTGAGAATGAATTTTATATGCAAATGAACGATTTTTGTGGAGAATTTGGCTCCCATTCAATGTAGACAAGCAACCTACATCATACATATCTTGATAATACATGAACTACAAGCACTAGGTATGACTATGATGTTTAAAAATCTATTCTCCCTTGAGGATGTTTATCAACGTATGCTGAATGGTTACCCAAGATGCATATAGAATGATATATGCTGAATGGTCTTTTCCAAATGTCATAATCTTTTTATTTTTCCAAAAAACAAATTCTAAAACGTTTGATTGAAGACTAAATGGTGACTATCTTGAAAGTTTGATCAAACAGAATATAGAACTCAACTATGAAACACCATGTACACTTGTAAATTATAGAACTAAACAAATGCACACTTGCACAGTAATTCCATATAAAATCACAAATTGAACATCAGAGCACAAGAAATCTCAATAATGTCTTAGCAATTTCATAGAAAGGGGCAGAACCGCAGAAAAGAAAACCTAGAGACAAGTGAGCATCAAAATGGACGTGAGGAGTAATGAGCACGAGTGACCATACCTGGACTGCTGCAAGGCCACTGCAACGGCGAAGAGAGGAGCAGCGAGAGAAAATCATCAGAGAAGTGGAATAGATGAGTCTGAGCACGGTTCAACTCCAAGTTCCCAACCCCCCGCCGTTGGTATTTGAAGATCCGAACCAGATGCCATCAGAGAGGTGGGGGAAATTTCCCCAACTTTTTGGTACTTCACGCGAATAGCACCAGCACCATGGTAATCAGCATATCAAAATGATGGAAAGAGAACACCATTAAAAACAAATATGCTTAAGCAAAATGCAGCAGGATTAGTAAACCTCTTAAGTAAGTGATAGGAATTTCAGGAAAGCATTATACATTTAGTACCTGGACAAAAACAAATTATACAAGAAGCTCTTCTTCAATAATCAATTCGCAAGAGCATTTTAATGTCACTTTAAATTAATCTGAGATGGCCGGTTGCTTCTCCTTGGATCGATTGCTTCTCCTTCAATACAATTTCAGCAGATCCAAGCCTTGCTCCCGTTTACTTGCTGAAACGTGGCCAGATCGATTCCTTCTCCTTGGATCGATTTCTTGCTGAAACGTGGCCAGATCCAAGCCTTGCTCCCCTTTTCTCCCCTGGATCTTGCTAAAACAAGGATGGTGATGGCGATTTGGATGATGCTGATGATGATGGCGATTTGGATGAAGCTGAAAGTGAAAGTGATGACGCCGATTTGGATGATGCTGAAAGCTCGGATTCAAGTCTGGTTGGGAGGAAGCGACATATCTGGCGAGGCTAGGAGTCATCTCAGCGAGTACAGAGTCCAGAGCGCATCTCAGCGGCCATGGCGTCGGCCACCTGTCGAAGCTTGGGTATGGGGGTAGCGCATTGATCAAGCTGCTCTTCTGGCGGCAGAGGTTGGTCCCTTCTCCTTCCGTGAACAGATATGTGGTGGTAAGGCCTATCGATTGGAGTTTTCGCCTTGGATCTCGATGATGCGGACTGCTGCGAGAAAGATTCTCCGATTCGATTCTGTTGAATGGGATCGAGTTTGATGATCGATGAAGATTCTCTGATTGATGAAGATGATGATCGATTGGAGGTTGATGATCGGAGAGAGCAAGTTGAGCGTCTGTGTATCGCTCGATTGGTTTAGGGGAGGGGGGCACGGATTTAGGTTTAAAAAGGGGATGGACATTTAGCTAATTTGGAAATGGTGGTGGACACTCTCATAATTAGATCCTAAAATATGGCCGGTTTCGCAAATTTTATCTATTTTTTTTTTATAGTGAACATTTACTTAATTAAAATAGAAGGTAAACATTAATTAATTAAGGTTTAAAATATGTATGCGCACCTTCTTTTTCCTTTAATATATCTATTATGGTATATACTATTTTATCTTTTCGACCACACACCTCTACAAAAAAAAATTACTGAAAAATACCCCAAAAAATCATTACATAAAGGATTCAGTAATAAAGAAAGCTACACACAAAACTAAATTATCAGGTCGAAAATCAATTCATTGTCAAAATGAGCTTCCTACATGCCTAATATAATCGATAAAAAAAAAAAGCATAATTATGAATGGTGCAATGGAAATGCACAATCACTTGAATTTTTTTTTAAAATATTCAAAGAAAAATAAAAATTTATGAAAAAATTCATACATTGAAAATATTTACAAAAATATTCAAAATTTGCAGGAAAATCAGAGAAACGCGGTCACAGACCGCGTTTCATTCAGAAGAGTTGAGGTATGAAAGCGAAAAAAAAACACAAAAAAAACGCGGTTTGAAACCGCGTTTTATAATTAATTTTGGATAAAACGCGGACTCAAACCGTATTTATTACGTTTAATATTTTAAATTAAAAAGTATATTTAAAGAAAATAGAAATTGAATGAAACGCGGCACTAGGCAGCGTTTCATTTGTAAGCCCCACACAAGTTGCTCTAGAGGGTAAGCCTTTGGTTAGCTCTATTTACCTTTTCCATATGCACAGTAGATATGGATGATATAAAGGAGTATTTGACATTAATGAATGTCAAGTGGAAAGAAAGCTCTGATTTGACGGAGGTGGCTTCTCAAGAGTAACCTGTGTGGGGCTTCAATTTCTTTTTTTTTTAAGAAAATACTTTTTAATTTTAAATATAAAACGTAATAAACGCGGTTTGAGCCCACGTTTTACCCAAAATTAATTATAAAACGCGGTTTCAAACCGCGTTTCTTTTGTGTTTTTTTTTTCGCTTCTATACCTTAATTCTTCTGAATGAAACGCGGTCTCAGACCGCGTTTCTCTGACTTCCCTGCAAATTTTGAATATTTTTGTAAATATTTTCAATATGTGAATTTTTTCATAAATTTTTATTTTTCTTTGAATATTTTGAAAAAAAATTCCAATCACTTGAATATATAAATGTGAAAAATGAGTACACAATGACAGGTCCATCCACTTGAAAACAAGTGTTGACCAAACACTACTTGAAAACAAGTCTCGCTAACTAACCAACTTATTTAACTTTTAATTTATCAAAATTACAACTAATTTGGACAAAATCAAACAAAATAGGTGGTCAAGTTTTACCATATGCTATACTATTGTCAATGTTATGAACTAGCAAGACACTAAACACCAATTCTATGATGGTAAACTTTTTTAGCACTACTCGAATACTAATAGAATTGGAAACATGAAGTAATCGAGTTATGGCATATTCACACAGTAGATGAACAATAAGAAACCGAGTTATTGTCATCAATAATAACACTTTTGTTATTGATGAAACTGATACTATTAGCAGAGAAATCACAAAAGAACTTGGTGAAAGATTCAACGGAACTCCTCGACCCCTACCTATCTTTTATCGATGAGCTAAGGAACATCAACCCACAAATCACAGTTGCAGAAAATAACGACATCATTCGAGAGGTCTCCAACTCAGAAATTAAGATGTAATTTTCCAAATGGCAGAGGATAAGACACTGGTACCAGATGGTTTCTCGGCTCACTTCTTCTGTCACTATTGGAATATTGTCAGCCAATCCCTCTGTAAGGTTGTTAAGGCATTTTTCCACCCAAGGCTGCTTTTTAAAGAAACAAATCATACCTTTATTGCACTCATGCCAAAGTTAGATAACCCTATCAACATTAACCATTTTTGCTTGATTAGTTTCTACAATAATGCCTTCAAAGTTATTACTAAAATAATGGCAAATAGATTAAGGCCGATTGTCACAAAAATCATTAGCCTGATCCAAAGGGCCTTTGTTGAAGTCTGAGCAATCCAAGATAATACCTTGATTATTGATGAAATATTTCATTCTTTTTACAAAAAGAAAGGAAAAAGCGATTAGATGGCCTTAAAACTTGATATAGGAAAAGCTTATAACAAATTCAATGGAACTTCATCAACACTATCCTGCTTAAATTTGGCTTCCATCCTCATTGGGTTGGATGGGTTATGACTTGCATCATTACCCCTATCTTCTCTATATTAGCTAACAACAACCCAGGTACGTACAACCTTCTCTCCTACGAGAGTCATTCGTCAGAGAGACCCTCTGGCTCCTTACATCTTTGTCATAGCCATGAAACCTTTAGCTAGAACACTTCATTAGGAGTCCCATATCCCTAGATATAAAATTGGCATTAAGAAGGCTCCTAGGGGGACTTCCATCCCTTTCCTTACCTTTACTGATGACACTTTCATCCTCATAAGGGTCACACTACAAAGCATGAATAGAAAGATTATTCTCCAAAATTTCTTTCAATTGTCTGGTTGAACCATCAATTATTATAAAAGCTCACTACAAGTCACTAAAAACGTCTCCAAAGCTGAGGCTCATACCCTGGCTGTTGAATTAAACACCCCGCTCAAAAAAACATTGGAAAAATATCTAGACATTCTAATGCGACAAGTTAATAACTTTGTCTTTGATGAAGCATTAAATAGCCTTAAAAAGCAATTGTCTAAATGGAATACTTCTCTCTCTCTCTCAAGCAGAGCATTCTGTTCCCATTCAAGCTAACCTTAATTCCAAAACTAACTATCTAATGCAAAACTTTCTTCTTTTGAAAGGAGTTTGGAAGCAAATTGATAAAATAAATAAACAAAAACTCTTTTTGTCATAATAACTAGGTATTACAGTGGATGTTTCACCTCCTATAAACTCCTATAATTATAGCTATATTTACTTGTCTCTTCCTACCTTGCCTATATAAGGCCTTTGTATGTTCACTTGAGAATACACAAGTAATAGAGTTGATCTCCTTCCCATTGTTTTTCTATCACGTTATCAGCACAATCGACTCGATCGGTAAAGATTCGGTGGATATCATCTGGTGCTTATCATTCATATATCCAACGTCAACGTCATTTGTGTTGGTCCATCATTTGTGTTTTTGTTTACCATGTCGATTGTGTTTTTTCATCCTATCTATTTCAGTTTATCATTTGGTATTTTGGTGGATCAATTTTTCCCCCCTCCACAGTATTGCTTCATAGTTCGCCCTTCGTAGTATTGCTTTTCCACCGATTGTGTTTACTGTTTACCATGCTTTAGTTTTTGTGTTTTTTTTTGTTTTTACCAAGCCTCTCTCTCTCTCATTAATTTTATCATCCCTCGAAGTTGATGATTGATTAATTTTTTTAGAGATGGTTAATCCTCGAAGTAGATGATCTATTCTCGTCTTGATCGACCTATACCATCTCCCAAAGTAGATGAGTAATATTTTTTTCATCAATTGACACTTCAATTATCATTCATTTATTACCCTGCACATCAATTGCGTTCCCTGGAATATATATGGAGTCTTGTTTACCAAAAAAAAAAAGAATATATATGGAGTCATGTATTCACACTGCACATGCTTAATGTCTTCGGTTTTATGGACCCGTCAATTGCTTCGGTTTTATGATTCATTCACACTGCACATGGTTATTTATAAGATATATTTGCATGCTTTTAACATTTTACTTCATTGATTTATCATAATTAATCAGATGCATTAATCCAAAACCTTTTGCATGTCAAATTATTTATTGTTATGACTCTTGATTTAATCTTAAACTAGATGTATGTTGTAGTCATGCAAACTCTTCATTGATGAATTAATTCAAAACCCTTTGGTATATCCCTGATCACGTAAATTCCATCATCATGTCCGCTAAAATGACCGTGTTTTATACCTATCTTTTATTCCAATTTGTGTCTTATATTTGCATTATGATTTGGGAATGCTTTGAATTTGTGTATTATGTGCATATTTATAAGAAATAGAGATTTGCAAAAGTTTTGGTTTAATTGTGCAGAAATTAGAGCGGAATCGATGTCGAAACGAGAAGCTAAGAATCAAAACAGAGCAGTCAATCTCGATTATACCTCTTGACATCGACTGGAGCAAGTGATCCAAAGACTAAGTACAAGACAAGTGAAGAAACACCACCTACTGGAAGAAAGGTCGACATGCCTTGAGATCGACTAAGGCACTCGACATTGACCGAGCTGAAGTGGAGATGAGATCGAGTAAAATCAGAGCGCTCGACATCGAGTGAACCGGTCGACGTCAACTGGACCCTTTGACAGTAATGACGCGTTTTAGTAGTCCGAGTTCGAGGAGGAGTCCAATTAGCCACCTTTTTTTATATCTTTTCTAGATAGATTTAATCCTTATGGGTATTTCCTATCTACCCTAGGGATATAGTTAATTTTCTTATTAAGTTTTTATCTTCTACTTTAGTTTATCTTCTAGTTTTGATCTAAATACTTCTCCTAGGCTAGCTAGGAGTGGTATGCTATAAATAAAGCCCTTGGGGGCTGAGTTTAGAATCATCCAGACAAGCAACACAACAAACAATTCAGTTTATGTTTTACGATTTAGGAAGCTTTAGGGTTTTGGTGCTTGCGAGAGCCGGCATTCAGATTTTGAAGACTTCGGTTTGGTTTTATTTATGAAAATTTGTTTCTTTTGTTTAAATATGTCTCTCTCTTCTACTATGAGCAAGTAGCCGCTTTTCTCTTAGGGTCGGGGTGAGCCCGACGTTAGCCATGCATCCTTGATTGAGTTTGATGTTGATATTTGTTATGTCTTGATTATCTCCTACCTTTTTGTGTTTAGCCCTTATCGAAAGAAAAGAAATTCATGCTAACAACTTGGATTATAAATATAAAATCGGTAGAGACAATTAGATTTATTTGTGAGAGCATATATATGTATATATATATATATATACATATATATATATATATATATATATATATATATATATATATATATATTTGTTGGTAATGAAGAAAACTTGTTCCTTTGAAGTGATAGCGTAATTGTCCATCCTAATCTATCTTATGCATGTGTGGCTAACGTTGTGGTGATCCCCAGCCTTAGAAGTTTCTTTTTATTATTGTTTAAACACTTTTAATCATTACTTTAAACCCCTAATTTTCTGTTCAAATCTTCTTATTCATCCTTTTATTCTTTAACCATCTTTACCGACGTTTTCTGTCTGTTTTAGTGCTCGATATCGATTGAACATGTCGAGATCGACTGCCATATATCGATCGATGGTTTTCTGAGTCGATCGACCACTGCGACTAACTCAACATCGTCTACTCTAGTCGACGTCAACCACTTTTGTTGTGTTTTCCATGCAGGAACATCACTCGAGATCGACAACCCAATCGACATCGACTGTAGCAGTCGACATCAATAGCTTCTGGTCTTCTTCAGCAGAACTTTTGTGCAAACTACTATGGATCCGCTCACACGCTTAATCGTGGATCGATCCTGACCCTTCCACTACAGCAGGGGAATCCTGAATTTATTTGAGAGGTTAGGGTTGATCATATTACTTATATTTTATATATCAATTCTCCCCTACATCAAATTTTGGAGCCGTTGCCGGATCATTCGCGAGCTAAGTAGTTCATCTAACGTTGTTTTTTAGTGTTGTTTTATAGGTGTATGCGACGCACTAATCGCACGCCTGATCATTCGAAGGCTTAGACGACCCCGAGCGATTTTTCTACCTTTAATCAAGGATCCAAAGAGTCGTGGTGAATCAAGAGACACAAGTTCAAGAGATCGAGCGCCTCAAGAAGCAAATTGAGGATCATACCGCTAGAGAAGCAGCACAAAGGGCACGCGCCGATCGAGAAGAGCAAGCAAGGAAGCAATATGAAGCCCAACTCAATCAACTCCCTCAAACGGTGGAGCAATACATGCAAACAACTCTAACCGTGCCCGAATCGGCAATTCTTATCCCTTCTTCTAATTTTGAAATTAAAACAAGTTTATTAACCAAAATTAGGAGACATACTTTTGAAGGGAAACCTAATGAGTGCTCTTTGGTACATATTACTACTTTCTTAGACGTGGCCACGGGTCACGGGTCGTCTCGAGTTAAGGGTTAGGGTTAGGGTCAAGAGAAAGTGAACCCGTGACCTGACTATGACCCGGCGGGTCGACCCGCCGAGTCAACCCAATGGGTCAGCAATTTTTTTTTAAAAAAATTTATAAAAAAACTAGAATTAATATTTATAATTATTATGAATTTTATTTATTCATAATGTATAAATTCTCATGCATTGCATGTTGTGAAAATCCTACCCAACCTTTGCTTCTTTTATAGACTTAGCACCCTCCCCCCCCATCTAATTTTCAATGTGGGATGGGATGTGGGACAAAAATAAGTAGAAACTAAATCATCTCTTCAATCTCTACCATTCGGTATTTTCATGTCAATCCATACTTATAATTTTTTATCATATACAAACACTAGTACTACACTTTATATAAATATTTTTTTTTTGAAAAATATTTTACCTATCAATTATGAAAGATTAAAATAACGAACGGGTAACAAGAAAGTGTGAAGTTCAACATAATACCTTAAACATTTGTGTTATTTGGTGGATCCACTATGAAATCATTCTATATGATACTAAGTTAGGAGTCTTTATAATATAAGTTCAAAGAATACAAATATTGTTGTTGATAAAGTTGTTACACTTGTATGGTATCCTTAATGTCGACTTTTCACTTAGTTTGAAAATGATATAGAACTTCGGATTTTCAAGCACAAGAATGAAATATATTATTGAGTAATACACTAATACTTTTCCAAGGTGTCTTTTCATTTCATAATAAGCAACAAAAGTAGGTAATCCAATAACATCATCATTATGTGTATACACATTATGTGGCTAATTCAACTTTAAACGAGAAATTTTATCATATATCTATATGAAGATGAACCTAGATTTGAAATAAAAAACCAAGAAATTAACATAATGCAAGTAAAATAAAACACTTACGATTGATCAATTGATCAACACAACTATCAATTGGGTTAAATAGAAAGATTAATCCAACAAATTTGATATAATGTATCATGATGTTCCATCACCATGTGTTATTCATTTCATTGAATCCTAAGAGGTAAAGACTTTAATTATATTATATGTTACATCATATAATCCAAAGACTTAAATTACAATATATCACTACTAGAATTCTGTAAAACAGTTTTTTGACATCGATTGATAAATTTGTGATGTTAAAAATAAAACAGACACCACACTATTTTTTGACCGATGTTAAAAAAAAGTTTTTGAAAAAAAATAAGCGCGGGACAAATCCCGCCCATACGATCGAAATACACACGAAATAATTGAACACTTACAAAATTTTTTAGAAAACCCTTTTCATTCCCTCTTCCAAATCCGACTCAGCCTCCCGCGACAGCGAAATCCTGCTTCCTCCTCCAACTCCTCCCTGTTCACCCCCAACCCCTCCCTCCTCCGATCTCGCCGGCTTTCGAACTCGAGGGTGGCTCCGGTGGGGATGTAGGCTCTCCGACGAAATCCCGTTTCTTCTCTCTCATTACCATCTCTCGGCTCTTTCCTCCACAGTGGCGAAACCCCTTTCATTCTCGTCATCGTGTCTCCGGTGTGTGGGCTCTAGTTTCTAGGAAGCCAGGGACCTAACCTCTTCGCTGGCCAGTTCCCATCTCCAACTTCATTCTCTAACAGACAACACTCTTTGCTCTCTCTACAATAGGTACAGTCTCATTCTTCTATTCTCTTCTCTTTCTTTGCTTCGCTTGCTCGAATCTAGGGCTAATTATGATTTAAAAATCTAGGATTCTTGGCTGTGCGATTATTTTATATAGATCTAGGGTTTGTTGTTGTTTGCTGCGATTTTGTGAACTTGTGACTGCAAATTTTAACGTGTAGATCTATGGTTTGTTTGTTGCGATTTTTCTTTTTGTAGATCTATAAGGTTGTAATGTGAACTTGTAATTGCATATTTTAACTTGTAGATCTAGGGTTTTTTGTAATGATCTGCCCTATTAAGAGTAAGAAAGGTATGTTATATTCTCCGATTTGTTGATAGTTTTTCGTCAAGGTTGATTTATTGGAAGTGGAGTTGATCTGACATTATCATCTATTTGCTAAACAGACGTGTGTGCAGATATTCATTAGGCTAATTAAGGATTGGTGCAACGGACCTTTTGGAGAAGAGAAGGTAGCATGTCCTTTATTCTTCTTTGAACAAATCTGTTTCGTATAGTTATAATTAGTGACTGATTTTTACAGGTACTGGGCTTTGAGAGATTCGTGATTGAGGTGTTTGCGATGAATTGTTACTTGTATAGTGTTCTGGACAAGTCTTTTGAGTTCCATGATGCAAACACGTAAGTAGCTTTACACTTAACAGACTTGATCTTTATATGATTGAGCAATTTCATAAATATTATATATGAAACTTCTTTAGAAATATGATTTTCTAAGCTTAAATATATCCTCCTTTTTACAGTCCCTATTTTTTTCCCTGGCCTATTTTAATAAAATATATCTATCTTATAAAATATATTTCTTATTTCCACAAGTTTTACAGTAAACTCTCTAGGTTTGTCTTAGTCACAAACTTTTATTCTAATTATGAGGCTGTTATAAAAAAGAGTTAAGGAACATCTAAAGATAAGATTGAAACTTTTAGCTGTATAATTCAACCCAAAACTGAATAAATGGTCAAAATGTACAACACCCACCTTCTTCTGTGTCCTACATTTATTTGTTTTTATCTGGGTGAATTCATGACAATAGGTAGACTTGTTATATAGCAAAATCTGATGTTAATTTTTTCCTTTGATGTCTATTTGGCTTATTGCAGAAGCCTAGCTTTGATTTTAGCCCTCTCAAATCCTAACTCTCAATCTGAATGTACTGCCGAAGAAGCCTACACATGGAACCAGGCATGTTTTCGCTCTTATTTCTTGCTTTGGGAATGTCGCTCACGACTGGCATGTTTTCCTAATGCTGGAAGATAAGAGCAGTTTCGCAGTTTGGAATGTAATGATTGTTGGATTTTGTGGGAATGGAATTTGGCATAGCAGTTAGGATCTGTTATTACAAGCCAAACGTTCTGACTGTAAACGTTCTGGTATAGAGTGAGTATGTCGTTTTACTGTCCATATATGAATATGCATTTGGTTGATGGCTATTGATGTTATTTGATATTAGAGAGTTGCAATTCTTCTCTGTTCAACGCCCATGCCGAAACTAACCGGATATTCACATTCTTTATAGGCGTCACAAATGAACTACCGGGCTTGGAATCACCGAATTTGGCTTGTTTTTTTACATGTCCAGACAGTAGATGAGATGCTAATCTATGGTGTATTGAGAACATAATGAGGTAGATATAAAGGAAGGAGGTCGATTTTTCTTTTCCTGATTTTGAGAACATAATCAGCAAAAAATGAGCAAGTTTGTTGGCATTTTGGGGTCGTTATTTAACTCTTTGTCAAGGAAGGAGCCACTCTTATTGAGATTTAGTGGTTACTAATTGGATCTAAGTTTCTAATTAAGACACTGCAAAGAAAATAATATGAGGCTTTTTGTTATATTAGTAGCGTTGAGAATTGAAAACTTGCTCTTTCTTTCTTCAGCTTCATCCAAAGAACAATGGGTTCTGATCTTTATTCATCCTATATTTTATCTTACCAACTAGCTGTTCAAACAATAAATTCCTTCTAGCTTCTGGCTATAGAGTGGAACTCCAAACTTTTCCACTTCCTCCCAAAGTTGTATCTATACTCCTTGTCTTACTTACCCTTTATGGTGACCCTTTTTTTTTTATTAATCAAAGCAATGAATTAACAGCGATGTCTGGACGTTACGATGATGGAACGCTTTAAGAATGTCAATGATATCTGCGTACCAGTGTAATATGATAACTTTTCTCTATGATTTGCTTTTCTTTATAGACCGCCTTGTCCTACAGGTTCTTAATCAGTTGAATAAATCCAGAAAATGGGCTAGCCTACATGTTGCTGATAATAGTTGCTTTCAATATTGCAGAGTAAGAAGACTTCTTTTTAAATTTCCAAGACAGAAAAAGTACTATAATTGTATTGAAATGGTAAATTATGTTTTTGAAATTAGCATTGTAAAGTCAGATGAAAACGATTAATGCCTAAAATGTCATATTTTGGGATAAGTTTAGAGGTCTAAAACGAAATCTATTATGAGACGGATGGAGTATAAAAAATATGTACACCTGATTAGCTTTATTTCTTTGTTGGTTTGTAGAGGCTAATGCTTACGATATTAGATGATTCTAGGCATGAACAGGATTTGGTGGGCTGCTCTAACCAAGATATGTTTCTTTACGATTTGTGAAAGGTAATTTCTTTCTTGAGCTTTTTGACCCCCTCTCCCAGTCTTCAGATTTTGCTAGCTATAATTATAAGCACTTCCCAGTTATGGTTCTTCTGCTTGTTTATGCGTTTGTGTGTGTTTCTCTTTTTTATTACTTAAAGAAGCCTTGATTTTGCAATCTAGGGTTTCTTGCCACACTTTTCGTGCATCCACGTTTTAAGTTATTCACTGAGGTGCTTATTATATACCCCTGTCCTATCAGATCCTGATATAGGGGAGTAAGTTACCAACTATGACTTCACTATATAGAGATGAAGAGTTGTGCTACAATTAATAAAGTGATACTTCCCCGTAAAGATTCTTTATTTTGTGATTTTGAAGGATCCTCAAGTTATATGTTTGGGGCAAAGCTTTGATTGTCTTCACTCTCTTTTGATGTAGTGCATTCATACGATTGTTTCATCTCATATGGTGATGAGATGATGCATTTACGATCTTATATCATCCTCTTACAGCTCCTTATTTGATCTATGTTTGTAGTGACATCGTGTTTATCTCTTGTGTTGGGTTGTAGGAGATACAATATAACTTCTGAGTTGATTGAAGAGAGCGAACAATGTTATCAAACAGCCATTCCATTGATTGGGCACATCTCCTCAAAGGAACTCCTTTTTCAGAACATGCTTGTTATTCCTCCAAGTTCTGGTATTCTCCACCAGGTCTAAAACTCTGTCTTTCTTGTCTCTTCTTGCTGATGTTCCTTTTACCATTAACTAAATAATGATAAAGAGTTTTTTAAAAATGATAAGAGTTTACATTAACCCTTCTATATTATTGACATGAGAATCTAGTATCCATCCTTGTAAAGCCATTCACTAGTGTCAAAGTCGTATTATTGGATTGTAGCAATAAAGCTATCTTGCTTACCTGTTGTTTTCTTTAGTAGTAAAAGGTGCATTCATACGCCTTCTTCCTTCCATCTAGAGATTGTTCTAGGTTCGCTTCTTTCTCCCTAAAGCGAGCGCTCATCATGTGTTCGCTTTCTTCCTCAGAAGTTCAAGCACACGCCCGACCCACTTGTGAGTTCTTCCAAGCCGTTCTAGGTAAATTAGGCTTCTGATTTTTGCAAATAAAATAGTCAGGGTTTGATTTTATTAATTTCGTTTAGTGTTTTATTGACAGATCTTGTCTTTGGAAACGAATTTCCACAAGCGCAAGTCTAATAGCGCGTGTGTAACGGCCCGGATATAAATATCCGAGATACGTTTCGAAGGTTGAATACCTTCGTTCGGATGTTGCAATTCAGGTACGGGTCGAGGTTTCAAATCTCTAAAGATCAATCAGTATTCAAAGCGGGGATTTCGAACCCCAATCAATCGGAGTCACAGAAATTCAATTGAAATGAAAGTAAAGCGGAAGTAAGATTTATATACAAGAGCCACGGCAGAGCCGGGTCAAAACCAAAACATATATTCTAAAGTTGTATAGCCAAATTAGCGGGGTTAGACAGATTCTTTGCAATCGCCCGGGGGATTTTCCCACGCCATAGAGACAGGGAGCAATCATACCTAAAAACAAGTGGTGCGAGCGGGATCAGACCGAGACCTCAACACACCCTGTCCCGCAAGCAAATATACACATACGCTATAATAATGATGCTTCGATGCAATGCAGAATTTAATCACACTAACATGCTCCTAATTTACAATATGCGGAAAAGAACTGTAAAGGCGCCCAAAGAATGCCAAGTGGCATATCCCTCTCCTACCTCTGCACCCCTTCCCGTTAGTGCATAGACTGACCAGTTCGGTGCTATAGCATAGCAATTTCCTCGTGGTGGTGCACTAACCACGGCATCATCATATCATATCATATCATCTCATCTCTTGCCCGATGGTGCTGGGCTATCATATCATGCTCATATCGACTCGATAGACTCAGGGCACCCGATGGGGCTGGGCTACCCTATGACCCTAACAAAGACTCTAGGACTATCATAGATAACGGCCGTTCTGTATTCAAACACACAAAGTAACCGAATGCTCATTCATAAGTGCAATCCTAGCATGATACTACATGTCATGCTTTAATGCTTATGCAACACCTACTATGTCATATATTCACAAGTAGGTATTCTCTTTCGAATCTGAGTAAGCCCATAAAGGAACTTATCTGAATAAGCCGAACAACAGAGAAACAAGGCAAATGCAGAATCCAAGCAATGAATCACCAGTAGTAAGCAATGTCCAACATATCACAATCACCTAATAACATACAAATGCATAAGTCTATCTAATTCACACAAGGCGCCCCTAACTATCATCCATACTTCTCATATCTTATTTCAGATTATTCCATCTTATCTCATCACAATTCATATATCATTTCATGTTTATCTCATCTCATCATCTCATTCCCAAACAATCTCTCAAATAACTCGACTTAGAAAATCAAAAAATTCCTTTAAAATCGCTTATCCGAATCCCGACATTAAACATTTAAGCCTTAAAACCAATTTCCCAAAATCATATTATAGAAATCATTCCGGCATGTTTCTTATTTCAAACCATTATATAAATAAATTCCAATATTTAATCATCAAAATAATCCTATGCTCACAAATCATATTTATAATTCAAAACCAACAAATCACTTTTAAAATTCCTAACTCGCATATTTAAATCCTCACAAAATGCGTCATAAGTAAATAGTCCAATTAATACTATTTTAAAACAGATAAACAATATATAACGATTACTTTCCAGAAATTATAATTATAACCAAATCCTAAAATAATAATAATATTCAAATAATTTAACACTTACTATCCATATAATCTCAAAACAAACCATAAATATATTGATAACCCAATATCAATTAATATTACTTTTTAAAACCTTTTTAAATATATTAAAATTTCCAAAAAATATATTACCACACCACCTCAGAAAATAACATATAATAATAGTAATAATAATCTAATAATAATAAACATAGGGCACCATATATAAACATAACATTTAACATATCTATATATATAATACCGAAATTAAAATCACCAACCCACATATGCCAGCCCAACCCCTTAACCCAAACAGATACCCACGACCCGGATCCCTAGCCCAAATCCCAAGCCCATAACCCGGATACCCATATCCAATTCTGATTTTTTTAGGCACTAAACCGGTTCAAAATAAAAAGGAGAAAAATAAGACCGAACCGGACCCATTCTTTCTAAAAAAACAAAGAACCCAACCCGCCCCTGTTCATCGTCCCTAACCCATCTACTGCGCTCGAATCAAGAAGGAAGGAGAAGGAGAATGGAGCTCGCCGGCGACGCCACTCCTCTGACCACTCAAATTGAAACCCATGGACACAAAAGGACACGAAAGCAGCCAAGGAAGAGGGGGAAAGGGAAGGAGCTCACTGAGGTTTCGAAGGTTCGCCGGAAACACGCATCGGGCTCGGCTAGGGTCGCCGAAGATCCTTCGAGCTCGTCGGAGACATCGGAGAAACTTGTTAGGCCCTGAATCGAAGAGATGAAGCATAAAGGTGGAGCTTTGCTTTGTTTTCGAGTGGGAAAGGAGGAGGGGCCTTACCATTGGTTTGGATCGAGAAAACAGAGCGAGGAGTGAGGGAGTGAGAGAGGTGCTTGTCGGCGATGGCTCCTGGCTTCCGAGGGGAGGAGGTGGTTGCTCGGACGAAAGTGAAGGAGGAGGAAGGAGCCGAAGGTTTCTATGGGCTTGGCTCGGCTCTCGTTAAAACAGAGATGGAGGGATGGAGGGCTCGGCCTATGCCTGGGCTGATCCAGGGATGCTCGGGCTTGCTTGGGATGCTCGGGCTCGGCCTATGCCTGGGCTGATCCAGGGATGCTCGGTGTTGCTGTCCGCCGTGGAAAGAGGGGAAATGGAGCTGGCTGCCTCGGCTTCAATGGTGGGAGAAGAAGATGCAAAAGGTGGGGATGTGTAGTAGCCAGAAGGGGAAATGAAGGAGAGGGCTATGAATTGGGTGGGTTTGAAGATAAGAGAATTGGAAGAGAGAGGGAGGAGGGAGCTGATGTTACCTATTCAAACAACAAAAGAGGAAAAGGGTGTGAGGAGGGGTGTGTAATGCTGGTAAGGAGGAAGAAGACAAGAGGGGAGTGGGGGGACCAGCCGAGAGAGGGAGAGAGAGAGAGAAATAAAAGGAAAATGATTAAAATAAAATTGGTCCCCACAAGATATTTTGAATGCCCGACAAATATCTCGAAACCCGCTCGCCCGATCGAATCCCGACTAAAATAAAATTTCAATTACTAATTTCAAGATAAACGGAATTAAATTAATTTTTATCAAAACTCAAAGCTCGAAGGCGGAATTAAAATCCTTTAGAATCTAAATTCTCTAAACAATGCCGGAATGACGTTAAAATCAAAACTTACGCTCAAGGACGGGTTTTATTCCATTTTTACAAATTGAATTTAATAATGTAATGTATAGAAAATAATACAAAAATATATTCAGTCTTTACAACGTGCTAAAGTGATTGGTGGCCCTGATTTTGTTGCATTAAGGTCTCACAAGTTTGGTAAATGTTGAAGATTTATTTGCTTTGCTAATTGTATATATTATTGGGTTTTAGCTCATTTGACATGGGTGCTTTTAAAATTTCTTTGGAATATGCATTGATTGTTAGAACAAGCTAAATTGTATGTGCATAATTTATCTCAGGGATAGTTGCATTGGAGAAATGTTTGATATGGTTACTTGTAAAGTTTTGTCATGGACACCACTAGTAGTTAAGAGTAGTGTTTGGCATGAACAAGATGTACAAGAATTATTACTATTAGTTTATTTTCCTTCTTTCTTTGCTTCTTAAGTTTCACATGCTCTTTTTGCTATTATGTAAGAACATTCTATCTAATCTAAAGCCTATTAGCTCAAATGGTATACCATTGTGTTCAAACATAAAGACATCGGATTTAAAGATGCGGGTTCAAATCCCGCATAAGCTACGATAATTAAAAAAACCGCAAATATGTCATTTCACATCGGGTAATAGCCGATGTCTTTTAAAAAAATCTATGTCTATGTGGGGGATGTAAAAAGTCAAAACATTTTAACGTCGGGTAATAGCCGATGTCTTTTTATGCTATAACATCGGTTATATTTTATAATCGATGTTATAGGATAACAAAGACATCGGATTTAAAAATATAAATGATGTTATAACATACAAAGACATCGGGTTCTGTCTGATGTGAAAAACTTTTGACTTTTAACATCCCCACATAGGTATCGATTTTTTTTAAAGACATCGGCTATTACCCGATGTTAAATAACAAATTTCTAGTAGTGTATAGTCCACCATATAATCCAAAGACTTTAATTGCATTACATTTTACATTATATAATTCGATTCGTCGAAACATCAATTTCTACAATTTCTTTCATATCCCATAATTCTATCCCACATCGAAAGTGTGACAAAGTGATTTAGTGCATTGGATATATATATATATATATATATATATATATATATATATATATATATATATATATATATATATATATATATATATATATCTTCCCATATCCCTACTTGTCATTTCCACAATCCAACTTTTTCTTTCCCACATCTAAAGTGTGATGAAATGATAAAATAGAATGAAGGTATATATACATTCCCAAATATCATGCTTTGTCCACCTTAAATCTTTCCATTTCAAAAGTGTGGTGAAAGTTAAAAGTACCCAATGGGTTGAGTTTTTTTTTTTCAAAACCAAAATTTTTTTTTAAAAAAATGGTTGACCCGACGGGTCGACCACCCAAACCTCGCGGGTACCCGGTTCCCTGCCATGTGTCCCAACTTGGGGGTTCAACCCACCGACCCACCGAGTGACACGAACCCTTGGACCCGTGAGATTCCCGAGTTAGGGTTCGGGTCATCTCCCCCCGACCCTTCACCCGGCGGGTGGAACCCATCGACCCGCTAGGTTGGACCCGTGGCCACGTCTAGTCTGGCCACATCGCTGCAATCAACCTAAGGAGTGGGAAAAATTAAACGAGCCAAGAAACGAAGCGGAAGGAGGAGTTACCGGAGGAGCAATCGACATCGACCAACACACTGTCGATGTTGAGGGCTCAGTCGACGTCGACCACCCGGTCGATGTCGATCCCTCTACAAAGCCTACAAAGCCTCAGACTCACCCGAGATCGAGTGCTCCAGTCGACGTCGACACCCCAGTCAATGTGGACCAGTCCAAAGCACCCTAGTCGACCATTTTGGCTCCGAAGCCAACGAAGAAGCTTCCTTTTCCCTCCAAGGCATTGAAGGGCCTGGCGGATAGCAAGTTTAGGCGCTTTGTGAAGGTGCTACAAGGCTTGAACATCACCATACCACTCACGGAAGCCCTCAATTAGATGTCGACATACATGAAATTCCTCAAAGACATCCTTGCTAAGAAGAGGTCCATTTCCGAGATCACTGGAGAGTGCCATAAGATGGAATTCCCCGAGAAGAGAGGTCATTCGGAAAAGTTTTCCGTCACCATAGGGGTTTGGAAACATCAATTCAAGGCCCTTTGTGACCTAGGGGCTAGTGTAAGTTTGATGCCCCTTTCTATATGGCAACAAGTTGGTGTAGGACCATTGGCGCCCGTCGACATGAAGCTCTACATGGTGGACAACTCCTTTGTGAGACCCACGGGGATTGTGGATGATGTCCCCGTCAAGGTGGGCAAGTTCTTTGTGCCCACGGACTTCATCGTGTTGGATATGCCAGAAGACCCAATTGTTCCTATCATCCTTGGTAAGCCATTCCTAGCAATCGCAGACGCCAACATCAATGTCATAAGTGGCATCCTGTCATTCTCAATCAGAAATGAAGTCATCGAGTTCCGCTTCTACCCGAAGATGAAGGAGACCATGCCAAAAGGCTAGAGGTCAAGAGCATAGGTATAAGAAGATTGATCTCAACTGCAACCAGTCCACGTCGAGCAGAGTGATTGACCTCGACCAACCACGATCGATTTCAACCACCATAAAAGCCTACCAGAGTTGCCAAGAGCCTAACTATGGGGTTCTCACTGACGAGACACTCGACGTCGACCACTCTTTATCGATATCGACAGACCCCCAACCCGAAGATCACTGTTTCGGGTCCAGAAAGGTAAGCTCAGGTATAATTTCTAACCCCACCTCTATCCTTTAACAATGAATATACTAATAGGAGGGTCAAAGCTCCATGGTGCACTAACATATGCAAGGTAAGGTCAAGAAAGAAGAAGGAGCCGATAAGATATGATCCAGGAAAAGAGAGACATGAAGACGACGCCCAATTTGCTGAACTTGGGCACTACGATGATGACCTAGATGATCCAGGAGAAGGGCCTAGCACTAAGGGGCTCTACCTTAAAGGGCCGTGAAATTAATTGAAGAAGTCAGCCTAGCGACTCAAAAGTCTAGAGCGTGTATATAAACTTTATTTAAATTTTAGGTTTTAGGTTTTGGATTTGGTTTTGAAAACTTTATAAACATGGTTTAGATATTATGAACTAACAAGTTTCAGGTTGCGAAGCATAAAGATACAACAAGGAAGAAACGAATTCCCTGAAGAAGCTGTCGAAATCGACCTGATCAGTCGACATCAACCATATTAGGGTCGAGCCACTACATGTGATTGAAATCGATCACTTTAAAGCTGCAAGGAGCAGTCGACATTGATGAGGCCTATCGATGTCGACCACCCATGGGACCCTCGACTTCGACATTCCTTAACAGCAATATATTGTTGTCGTCATCGATTGCTCTGGTCAATGTCGATTGTTGGCAACCATCGACAACATCTGATTCTACTTCTACGCATTAATCTGTGAGTTCCTTCCTTTACCCTTATTTTCCTTTGATTTTGATACAGTGAGAACATTGTATATTTTAAGTATGGGGTGGGGGAAGAGCTTATGTGCTTTACATGATCATATTTGCTTAGTTTTCTCTTGCATTGCTTCATATTTTTGTTTTCAGTGAAATTTGTAATTTTTATGGATAAAACTTCTGAATGGTCTAGATTTTATGTTCTCTTAATTGGATATTATTTGTGCTATTTGATGATCCAAAAGGAGTTTTGACAAAAAAAAATTAAGGATTCAAACCCCCGAAACGAATAAAGTGTCATGGAAGTTTTTAACAAAACTCAATGATGCAAATAGATCCGTTAGAGATATAGCAATTGAATTGCCTAGTAAAGGGAAGTCTCAATGAAGTGCGATTTTTAGAGAAAACCATGAAATGAGGTAAATTTGTAGTTGCTTTTGACATATGCAATGATAAAGTGATGGAGGACTTTATTTTCCATTTGAGCATTATTTCCTTTACATCATATTCTAAGTCATATGTGCTTTATGTCTTATTTGCTCCACAAGTTCTTAAATTACCCAGTTTTATACCTTCTGACCCATCCGGGGAACATGTTGCAAAATGGAAGTCATATTATGGAGATGTTATATGGTTTGATATGTTGTGAGATTATTATAAAGTTGAAGGCAGGATATTTTAATGAAAATTTAATGAGAGAAAGAAAATCCAGTCACCTAGGAGTTAGGTGGATCGACCCTTCTTGCGGAGGATAAAATTCACACGAGATGGGACACCAAGGTGAGGAGTCCGAAGCGCTAAGTATTCGGGGCCATTCATGACACCCATGTTTGCAACTCGCGAGAAGGCAGCGCTAAAGTTAGAGAGGTAAAAGCATATAAGTGAAAAGAGAAAAAAGAGCATTATGAGAAGAAGAGGAATGTGGAAATCATAAAAGAGGAAGTGCATCAAAGAAACAAAGTTGAAAGTTTCTCCCCGTATAAAGCACCACATTGCCAAATATAGCCCACCACTATACCTTTTACCTTCATTTCACCATGCGCTTTAAAAGTCCTATTGATTATTGATGCTATGTTACAAAATTGTTTTTTGCATGACCCTCCTTTCGTGTGAGATGTTGCTTTTCATTCATAGGCACAAATTTGAAGGCAATAGTAACTTTGCGAGGATGGTAATTTATTGTTAGAGTTATACAAGAATGGATCTATGATGTTGAGAGTTCACTCCTTCCGCTGTATGACCATGAAAAGTATTGCTTGGGGACAAGCAAGCTTAAGTATGGGGTGATTTGATGTCCGCTAAAATGACCATGTTTTATGCCTATCTTTTGTTCCAATTTGTGTGTTATATTTGCATTATGATTTGGCAATGCGTTGAATTTATGTAGTATGTGCATATTTACAAGAAATAGAGGTCTACACAAGTTTTGATTTAATTATGTAGAAATTGGAGCGGAATCGAAGCTGAAACGAGAAGCTAAGAATCAAAACAGAGCAGTTGATCTCGACTATACCTCTTGACAACGACTGGAGAAAGTGATCCAAAGACTAAGTACAAGACAAGTAAAGAAACACCACCTACTGGAAGAGAGGTCGACATGCCTTGAGATCGACCAAGGCACTTGACATCGACCGAGCTGAAGTGGAGATGAGATCGAGAAAAACTAGAGTGCTCGACGTCAAGTGAACTGGTCGACGTCGACTATACCTGTTGACATTAGTGACGCGTTTTAGCAGTCCGAGTTCGAGGAGAAGTCCAATTAGCCACGTTTTTTTATATCTTTTCTAGATAGATTTAATCCTTATGGGTATTTTCTATCTACCCTAGGGATATAGTTTATTTTCTTATTAAGTTTTTACCTTCTAATTTAGTTTATCTTCTAGTTTTGATCTAATTACTTCTTCTATGCTAGCTAGGAGTGGTATGCTATAAATAAAGCCCTTGGGGGATGAGTTTAGAATAATCCAGATAAGCAACACAACAAGCAATTCAGTTTATGTTTTACGATTTAGGAAGCTTTAGGGTTTTGGTGCTTGCGAGAGCCGGCGTTGAGATTTTGAATACTTCGGTTTGGTTTTATTTATGAAAGTTTGTTTCTTTTATTTAATTATGACTATCTCTTCTACTATGAGCGAGTAGTCGCTTTTCTCTTAGGGTCGGGGTGAGCCCGACGTTAGCCATGCATGCTTGATTGAGTTTGATGTTGATATTTGTTATGTCTTGATTATCTCCTACCTTTTTGTGTTTAACCCTTATCGAAAGAAAAGAAATTCATGCTAACAACTTGGATTATAATCATAAAATCGGTAGAGACAGTTAGGTTTATTTGTGAGAGCATATATATCTATTTGTTGGTAACGGCGAAAGCTTGTTCCTTTGATGTGATAGCGTAACTGTCTGTTCTACTCTGTCTTATGCATGTGTGGTTAAAATTGTGGTGATCCCCAACATTAAGAGTTTCTTTTTATTATTGTTTAAACACTTTTTAATCATTGCTTTAAAACCCTGATTTTCTGTTCAAATCTTCTTATTCTTCGACCAACTTTGCCGATATTTTCTGTATGTTTTAGTGCTTGACATCGATTGAACAGGTAGAGATCGACTGCCCTATATCGATCGACGGTTTTCTGCGTCGATCGGCCACTATGATTAACTTGAAATCGACTACTCTAGTTGATCTCGACCACTTCTGTTGTGTTTTCAGTGCAGGAACATCACTCGAGATCGACAGCCCAATCGACATGGATTGTATCCGTCGACATCGAGAGCTTCTGATCAACTTATGTAGACCGTTTGTCCAAACTACTACGGATCCAGTGACACGCTTCCTCGTGGATCGATCCTGACCCTTCCACTACAGCAGGGGGGTCTTGAATCTATTTGAGAGACTAGGGTTGATCATATTACTTATATTTTATATATCAATTCTCTCCTACATCACAACCCTTTGATTGATGTACTTAATTTAAATTGCATTCCTTGCGTGTGTTGGAATTCAGTTTAAACATGCATTAACATGCAAACTCTTGCATTAACATTCTGTTATTCTGTTCACCGTTATTTACATGCATGAATAACAATTATCATAAATATTAATTTAAAAAAAAATATGTATAGGGATGTCGAACCTTGCACGTTTGGAGTTCACCATACTTGACGTTTCCGAAAGAAACTACATCTCATGGGTGCCCGATACGGAACTTCACTTAATTAGCCAGAATTTGGGAGACACTATCAAGCCCGACACCAACGCATCCCAGTAGGATTGTGCTAGAGCAATGATCATGCTACGTCATTACCTTCACGAGAGCCTCAAAGCTCGATATTTGACAGTTAAAAATCCATCTGAACTATGGACAAATCTTAAAGATCGCTTTAAGCACCGTACCAAAAGACTGTCATCTTACCTCATGCAAGGTATGAGTGGATGCACTTGTGGCTGCAAGATTTCAAGAAGGTTTTGGACTACAATTATGAAATACATCGTATTGCCTCAAAATTAAAATTGTGTGGAGAAAACATACAAAATGTTGATATGTTGGAGAAAACTTTCTCAACTTTCCATACATCAAACCTAGTGCTCCAGTAGCAGTACAGGGAACGCGGGTTCACAACATTTACTCAACTCATCTCAAGCTTGCGTGTAGCAGAAGAAAATAGTCAGTTGCTTATGAACAACCATGAAAAAATGACCTCCAAGTTCAGCCCCACTTCCCGACAACAATCAAGGCACGCCTGAAGCGAATGCTACCTCCTCCTGAAGAGGATGTGGTCGTGGTTGTGGTCGGGGTCGTGGATATGACCAAATTCATAATTCCATATGGATTAACCCCAATATCCTGAAGAATATTGGGAATAAGTCAAACAAACAACATCAACAAGACAAACCTGCATCGAAAACGGAAAGCCCTTGTTATACATGCGGAGTACCTGGTCATTGGTCTCGTATTTATTGTATGGCACCACACCTTGTGAAGCTATATCAAGACTTTATGAAATCCAAGGGTAAACATGTAGAGACCAATCTTGTTGAAGAAGGGAGCCCCTCCGACTCTTTCTTTGACAAACTTGAGAACACATATCTTAAACCATCTGATTTTCTCCAACAAGATGAAAGTGACAAGGTCTTGCCTGGGTTTGAGCCTGTGGATGGCAATCCTGAAGATGACGACACAATCCTCTTTGATTAAATCTATTCCTCTTTTATTAAATCTTTGACTATCTAGCTATATTTTAATATTTCAGTTTTGCATCCTATCTCGAAATAAAGTTTGCTTAGTTGTTATTTCTTTTTAAATGTAATGGCATCTTTCCACTTGAATAAAGTTTTGCGTGACATCGTTTTAATTATACATGCTTATTTATTTGTATAGAATGGATCTACCAAATGGAAAATTCAATGGAGGGGAGCTTTGTCTCACAGATAGTGCCACAACTCATACTATTTTGAAAAACCCTAAGTTTTTCTTAAACCTGCAAATGGCAAAAACCAGTGTGAATACAATAGCCAGCACAAGCAATCTCATAGAAGGTTCTGGAAGAGCCTCTATCTTGTTACCCAAAGGAACGAGAATACATGTCAAAGATGCTTTGTATTCAAGCAACTCGCAATGGAATTTATTGAGTTTCAAAGATATTAGATTAAATGGTTATCATATGGAAACCATGAATGAATATGATATTGAATATCTATTTCTTACATCTTTTGAGACGGGCTAGAAGACAATCTTAGAAAAGATGAGAACATTAATACCTGGTTTATATGGCACAATTATATACCCCATTGAGAGTTACAATGTCACAAACCAGAAGTTAGTTGACATTGCAAAATTTTCTTTGTGGCATGATAGACTCGGTCACCTAGGTGATACAATGATGCGCATGATCATTGAAAATTCACATGGACACCCAATATAGGACTTCAAGTTCTTATCAAGGGGTCACTTGACACGTACGACTTGTTCTCTTGGCAAATTAATAACAAGGCCGTCAATAACAAAGGTAAATGCAGAATCTCCTATGTTCCTTGACCGAATTCAAGGTGAATATGTGGACCATTTACACCCCCATGTGGACCATTTAGATATTTTATGGTGTCGATAGATGCTTCAACACGATGGTCACATATTGATGTGCGCGCAAAATTGCCATATTTTCTATGCACATATGAATCCATTTTATCGTCTTTTGCATGCATATTAATGGGAAAACATGGGATAAGTGTAGTTTATACTTAAATATCAAATATATGGGTTTGCACGAGTTTCCATGTGATTTCACAAAAAACAGGATAAAAATGGACGAATTCGAAAGAGCGGAAAAAGAACTCGAAGTCTTCTGAAGAGGTCGAAATCGACTGGGGACCTCGACATCGAGTACATCAGAGACACAGGAATCGATCTTAAAAGGAAACAGAGCATGTCGACACAGAAGAGGTCGATATCGACGTCTGGGGGTCGATATCGATGCTGTCAGATCGACCAAATTGATAGAAGTCGAGTGCCAGTTCGAGTAGGAGAAGGGGAAGCTCGAGATGAAGTTTTGAAGGGGTCGATATCGATGTCTAAGGGTCGATATCGACCATGCCAGCAGAGGAATCCGACTCTGATTTTGATAGAATTCTATCCAAAGCTTGCACGTCTATCCAAAGGGTCGAGATTTCTTATCTTCCACACCAGTTCTATCATGAGGAGGATGAGTTACCATGAAGTTTTAGCTTTTACTTTTATTTTTAGTTTATCTTAGAGAATAAAGATAAGGTTTTGAGTCCTTATCGACATCTATAAATAGAGGCCAATAAGGCTGAGTATAGGTATCCATTTTTCGCAGAGAATTCAATGTTTATAGAGAGAATAGAGACGAGTAGAGAAAGAGAGAGGAGGCCGAGTGGAGTTGTAAAGCGAGAGCGGAGTGGCTTGTTCGGTTGTACTTTCTTTCGAAGTTTTAATTCAAAGTAGCTTTCTTTCAACAATAATGATGATGATGTGCATGATGAGGAGCGAGTAGTCAACCCACTTCTAGGGTCGGGGTGAGCCCGACGATAGCAATGTGAGGTAAGTGCATCAAAGGTATGACTTTTATGCGATTCCGTCTTCTACCCCATGCATGATCCTTTGCGAAAGTTAGGGAGATTCATTATTTACATTATTTAAGCGAAAGCCACTAATATTGTAAACTTGAATTGCTCATGAATTGGATAGTAACTCTTAGGAATTATGCGAGAGCCTCTAATCACCTAAGTGTTGATAACGAAAGTAATTTGACGGAAAGACATTAAATTTCATAGCTTTAGCATAAAACATGCATTGTTATCGTTGTGGCATGAAACCCCGACTTTGGAAGCCTTTTAATTAATTGAATTCTTCATAAAAGTCTTGGTTTTGTTTCTGTTCATCTTCCTTCTCCATCCTATTTTCTTCGGACTCTTTTCCGACAAATTGGTTACGAAAACAGTTTCTGTGACAAGCATCGAAATCGACTGTAAGGGTCGATATCGAAGTCTAACATCGATATCGAGGTCTCTGCTCGACGTCGACTTGTTGTTTTGTCTTCTGCAGGAACTGCGCTAGGAAATCGACCAGAACTGGGGTCGATATCGACCAGTATACTCGATATCGAGTGTCTGCTGAGGTCGAAAGGTTTGATCGTGAGTACAACAAGGGAAGCGCTGACATACCTCCTCGTGGATTCGATCCTGAATTAGCCTACTACTACAAGGGAGGGGATTCTTGTATTATTTGTTTGGGACAGGGAGATAGTCTAGTTGTGCTTTGTTTTATTTTGAATCGTTTGAATCCCTACTAACCACCTTCCTAGAGCGAAACAAATTGGCGCCGTTGCCGGGGAGGCAATCAATCGCCACCTAAGTTAATCACGATTTTTTTCTTAGCTTATTTTGCATGTTTATGCGACGTTCTGATCGCGGACCTATCATGGAACCAATCAACAAGCCTGAACGTTTCTACCATCTTCGCAATAAAGCAATTCGCATCATGGCTGACAACGAGACGCATGTTGAGATCATAGAGCGATTGAGGAAGGAGATCGAGGACCACAATGCTACAATCGCTGCTGAGAGGGCCACCGCTACTGCTGAGCGAGCCCGTGATGATAGGGAGGAGGATGCGTGCAGACAAGCCCAAGAGCGGCTAAATCAGTATCCACAGACGGCGATGATATACATGCATCCGCCGCTTCATGTTCCTGAATCTGCCATTATAATTCCTCACTCCAACTATGAATTGAAAATTAACTTCCTATCTGAGATTAAAAGAAATACTTTTGAAGGAAGACATAATGAATGCCCCCTGTAACATATCTCTACTTTTATGGACTTATGTGAAACAGTTGCTGATGGAGTAAACTTAGAGTATGTGCGACTAAAATCTTTTCGATGGTCTTTGGCAGGGAAGGCATTACAATGGCTTGAAAGTTTGGCTCCATGATCGCTAAGGACATGGACGGAGGTGAAAGATGCATTCTTGAACAAATTCTTCCCACCTTCTAAAACAGCGATGCTTCGACAAAGGATCACGACTTTCAAACAAAAGCCAGGTGAAACCCTAGCACAGGCATGGGAGCGCTTTAAGGACTTGCTGAGATCATGCCCGACGCATGGGAAACTTCCATATGTCATCCAGGAGATCTTTTATAACGCCCTTGATGCGCCGAATAAGGAGAGGATCAATTCATATACCTCCTATCGGTACATTGAGCTTACACCAACGGAGGCATGGGAGACCATTGAGAGGCTCGTGAACTTTGACAACACCTATGGGGCTGCTGCGGCCTATGATGCAAGGCCTGCCCCATCTATGCCACTATATGAGCCTCCAAGGGAGATAGATCCTGAGGTACGGCAACAATTCCATAACGATCAAACATGCCGCCTTCAAAAGCAAGTAAGGTTCCTAAGCAACAATCAACCTTGTTAGGAGTGTGGCTCAATAAGGCATAACACTAGTGCCTGTCCACATAATGAGCAAGTATCCATGGCGGAACAACATGAGGAGGTCAAATGGACGAGAGGCCCCTATGGAAGGGGCAATCAACAAAATTGGGGTGATCAAAGGTTCTATCAACAAAGGGATCCCCCAACATATAGGGCACCAGGGCACCCTGAGCGGGAGACTAAGAAAGATGACCTGCAAATCATCCTTGATGAGATGCGGAGGAACCATGCTGAGTTCAAACAAGCCAATAACTCCATCCATACTTAGCTGCAGGGCATCAATTCTAGACATGGGGAGATCGACGTTTGGAAGCGCAACATGGAGACTCAAATGAGTCAATTGGCGGAAGCAATGCCCAAAGCGTCAGGATCACTCCCTGGATCCACTGTGCCCAACCAAAAGGGAAAAATAACTGGTCACATTGCGGCAGTAAACCTAAGGAATGGGCGTCAATTACAAACGCCCGAGCAAAAAGCGGAGGAGAAGGAGCCAGAACAGACGTCGATATCGACCCCCCCTGTCGATATCGACCAAGGTGACATCGATGTCGACCCTCCTATCGATGTCGACCCTAATTCTGCGTCACCACAGAAATCGACTCCTCCAGTCGATATCGACCCTACTGATGTCGATGTCGACCTTACTGCAGCCGCGGGAAGGAAAAAGGTGTTGCCATTCCCATCTAGAAAGGTGATTAAGGACCCAGCGGAAAAGAAGTTCCAACGGTTCGTGAAGATGCTCCAAGGACTTAATATCTCTATACCATTCACAGAGGCACTTCACGAGATGCCATCTTATGTAAGGTTCCTTAAGGACATCTTGGGTAAGAAGCGATCGCTCTCTGAGATCGCAGAGGAATGTGTTCACTTCGGGGGAGCGGGGGGGTGTGTATGTAAAGTAGGAGAATAAAATAAAGCACAACTAGACTATCTCCCTGTCCCAAACAAATAATACAAGAATCCCCTCCCTTGTAGTAGTAGGGTAATTCAGGATCGAATCCACGAGGAGGTAGGTCAGCGCTTCCTTTGTTGTACTCATGATCAAGGCTTTTGACCTCAGCAGACACTCGATATCGAGTATACAGGTCGATATCGACCTCAGTTCTGGTCGATTTCCTAGCGCAGTTCCTGCAGAAAACAAACAGCAAGTCGACGTCGAGCAGAGACCTCGATATCGATGTTAGACCTCGATATCGACCCTTATGGTCGATTTCGATGCTTGTCACAGAAACTGTTTTTGTAACCAATTTGTCGGAAAAGGATCCGAAGAAAATAGAATGGAGAGGGAAGATGAACAGAAACAAAACTAAGACTTTTATGAAGAATTTAATTAGTTAAAAAGCTTCCAAAGTCGGGGTTTCATGCCACAACGATAACAATGCAAGTTTCATGCTAAAGATATGAACTTTAATGTCTTTCCGTCAAATAACTTTCGTTATCAACACTTAGGTGATTAGGGGCTTTCGCATAATTCCTAAGAGTTACTATCCGATTCATGAGTAATTCAAGTTCGCAATATGAGTGGCTTTCGCTTCAATAATGCAAAAAATGAATCTCCCTAACTTTCGCAAAGGATCATGCATGGGGTAGAAGACGGAATCGCATAAAAGCCATACCTTTGATGCACTTACCTCACATTGCTATCGTCGGGCTCACCCCGACCCTAGAAGTGGGTTGACTACTCGCTCCTCATCATGCACATCATCATCATTGTTATTGAAAGAAAGCTACTTTGAATTAAAACTCCGAAAGAAAGTACAACCGAACGATCCACTCCGCTCTCGCTTTACAACTCCACTCGGCCTCCTCTCTCTCTCTATTCTGTATTGCAACTGAATTGTGTCTAAAACGGAATCCCTAAACTCAGCCCTATTGGCTTCTATTTGTAGATGTCGATAAGGACTCGAAACCTCATCTTTATTCTCTATGATAAATTAAAACAAAGTAAAAGCTAAAACTTCATGGTGAAATCAGCCTCCTCATGATAGATCTGGTGTTGATGATAGGAAACCTCGACCTTTAGATAGATATTGCAAGGATTGGATATAATTCTATCGAAATCGGAGTCGAATTCCTCTGCTGGCATGGTCGATATCGACCCTTGGACCTCGATATCGACCCCTCCAAAATCTTATCTCGAGCTTCTCCTTCTCCTACTCGACTTCTATCAACTTGGTCGATCTGGCAGCATCGATATCGACCCCCAGACGTCGATATCGACCTCTTCTGTGTCGAAATGCTCTGTTTCCTTTTCTGCTCGATTCCTATGTCTCTGATGTACTCGATGTCGAGGTCTTCAGTCGATGTCGACCTCTTCAGAAGACTTCGAGTTCTTTTTCCGCTCTTCTGAATTCATCCATTTTCATCCTGTTTTCTGCGAAATCACATGGAAACTCGTGCAAACCCATATATTTGACATTTAAGCATAAACTACACCATTCCCATGTTTTCCATTAATGCGCATGCAAAAGACAATAAAATGAATTCATATGTGCATAGAAAATATGGCAATTTGCGCGCACATCAGAATGCAACAGGTTGGAGCTACCACAAAAGCGGGCGGACCCAGGTAAGTTTTCTATCGCTATAGGTCTACGTTAATACAAATTTAATGCTTTAGTTGACTTGGGCGCTAGCGTTAGCATGATGCCACTAACCATTTGGCACAAGGTAAAGATAGGTCCTCTGGAGCCCGTGGATGCACGATTATACATGGCTAACAATACGGTAGTAATTCCAACTGGAATAGTGTCGGATGTGCCAGTACAAGTAGGTAAATTCTTTGTCCCTTCTGATTTTCTAGTTGTTGATATAGCGGAGGACCCTGCTTGTCCAATTATTTTAGGTAGGACATTCCTAGCAACCGTCGATGCCAACATCAGCGTAAAGAAAGGATTGCTCTCATTCACAATTAGTGATGAAGTGATAGAGTATGCCTTCAACAAAACGGTGAAAAATCAAGGGCCTATGGAGATAAAAGCCATCAATGAAGCCCAAGTAGAGGAAGATGAGGCAATCTTGAACGAAGGAGCTCAACAGAACATCGAAATCGACCAAGGTAAGTCGATATCGACCACTAATGTTCAAGATGCTGTGACAAGTCATAAGTATGGGGTCGACGGAGGAGAAGAGGAAACATCGAAATCAGGGTCAAGGGTCGATATCGACCACACCCTATCGAAATCGACCACCATCAGCGCTGAGAAGGGAGGCAAGGAGACCTCGATATCGACCTCTGAGGGTCGAAATCGACCTGATCATATCGAGTCAAAACTCTCCAAATCGAGTGATCCTCCAGGTGTACAACAGGGGTCGATATCGACCTCCAAACATCGACATCGACCTGAGCCACAGACTGAGAAGAAAGTAAGTCAAGGTACGGATTCCTCTTGTTCAATTACGATTAAGGACTTATCATTATTTGGAAGAGGTGTGCCTTGGCATGTGCGCTTATATAGGGTATCCGATGATGATTCAAGCCAATATGAGATAGGAGACAAGGTCTATGTTGCCAAATCTAAGGACCATTGGTTCCCTACAAGATTCAAGGATAAGAAGTTAGGACCATTCACGGTGAATCAAATTAATCCTGGCGGAATGCAGCTGCGGGACAAGAAAGGAGTGATATTTGAGGCCCAAGCCACATGGGCTCTACAGATGCCGCCTTGAGAAGCGCGAAGGAGAAAGTCGGCATAGCGACTTAAAAATCTAGAGCTTGTAACAAAGACTTAGTTTTGGTTTTAGACAGCTTTTGGTTTTAGACACTTTATTGTTTTGCATATTTGGTTTTGTGTTTAGTTTTCAAATTGCAGGAAAGAGAAAAGCACACAGAAAGGCATCGAAATCGATGTCCGACATCGACATCGACCTTAAGGTCGACATAGATAAGGTTTGTGATCGAGGCCAAATCACCCTGAAGCCTGAGCAGAAATCAAGAGAGACATCGATATCGATATCAAGGGTCGATATCGACCCTGCCTGTTGTCTTCTTCGACTCCTGAAATTTGTGACGGTTTTGTAAGTTTTCTTCTTAACCCTAGTTTTAATACAGTGAGGACACTGTAAATTTTAAGTATAGGGTGGGGAAAGGCTTACTTGCATATTCATACTTAGATTAGAGTTGCATATTTATTTTAATGCATAAAAAAAAAGAAATATGACCCCCATCAAAATTTTGGAAAAAAGAAAGAGTCATGGAAGTATAAAAAAGAGCTCTATGATGCAAAATTAGATTCATTAGAGATATAACATGAGATTGCCTAGTTAAGGGAAGTCCCAATGAAGTGCAAAAAGAAGAAAAACATAAAGGAGATGAAAATTTGAAGTTGCTTTTGACATATGCATGATAAGATGATGGAGGACTTTTTATGAAAATTCCATACAAGTGCTTATTTATACAAGTTCATATCCTAGCCTTACCTATGCATGATTGCAAAAGCCACAAAGCCATATATGAGCCTTATCATTATCATTATTGCTCCACATATATACATATTGTCCATTTTTATACCTTATACCCTATCCGGGGACAAGTTTGAGAATGGATGTCATCTTTGGAGTTATATGGAGTTGTGCATTATATGAAGTTATTGGCAGGAATGAAAGAATTATGAAATATGGAAAATTAAATGAGCGAGAAAAAATCCGATCACCTCAGGAGATAAAGGTAGGTCCACCCTACTTGCGTTGAGATAATAGTTCCGCAGGATGGGTCACAAGGTGAGGAGTCCGAAGTACTAAGTATCCGGGGCCATTCATGACACCCATGTTTGCGACTCGCGAGAAGGCAGTGCTAAGGTTAGAGAGGTAAAAGCATATATTGAAAAAAACATTGAGCGATGAGTGAAAGGTTAGACATTATGAAGAAGGAATGTGGAATGTTTTGGAAAGAAAGTATGTTTCCCCGGATTTAACACCACATGGTCAAATATTAGCCCACCTTTAGCCTTTTACCAATCCACTTCTCACATGCTTGCAAAAAGTCCTCTTGATTATTAATGCTATATCGCTAAAATTGTTTTTGCATATTACCTCCTTTTATGAATATGAAATTGCTTTTATGCACAAGCATGGAGTTGGTTGACATAAGTACCTTATCGAGGATGGCAATTGATTGTAGGGACATATGAAAAATGAATCTATGATGTTGAGGGTTTACTTTCTTCCCCTGAATGACCATTAAAGGTATTACTTGGGGACAAGCAAGCTTAAGTATGGGTGTTTGATGTGCGCGCAAATTGCCATATTTTCTATGCACATATGAATCCATTTTATCGTCTTTTGCATGCATATTAATGGGAAAACATGCGATAAGTGTAGTTTATGCTTAAATATCAAATATTGGGTTTGCACGAGTTTCCATGTGATTTCACAAAAAACAGGATAAAAATGGACGAATTCGAAAGAGCGGAAAAAGAACTCGAAGTCTTATGAAGAGGTCGAAATTGACTGGGGACCTCCACATCGAGTACATCAGAGACACAGGAATCGATCTTAAAAAGAAACAGAGCATGTCGACACAAAAGAGGTCGATATCGACGTCTGGGGGTCGATATCGATGCTGCCAGATCGACCAAATTGATAGAAGTCGAGTGCCAGTTCGAGTAGGAGAAGGAGAAGCTCGAGATGAAGTTTTGAAGGGGTCGATATCGATGTCTAAGGGTCGATATCGACCATGCCAGCAGAGGAATCCGACTCCGATTTTGATAGAATTCTATCCAAAGCTTGCACGTCTATCCAAAGGGTCGAGATTTCTTATCTTCCACACCAGTTCTATCATGAGGAGGCTGAGTTACTATGAAGTTTTAGTTTTACTTTTATTTTCAGTTTATCTTAGAGAATAAAAAAAAGGTTTCGAGTCCTTATCGACATCTATAAATAGAGGCCAATAGGGCTGAGTTTAGGTATCCATTTTTCGCAGAGAATTCCAAGTTTATAGAGAGAGTAGAGACGAGTAGAGAAAGAGAGAGGAGGCCGAGTGGAGTTGTAAAGCGAGAGCGGAGTGGCTTGTTCGGTTGTACTTTCTTTCGAAGTTTTAATTCAAAGTAGCTTTCTTTCAACAATAATGATGATGATGTGCATGATGAGGAGCGAGTAGTCAACCCACTTCTAGGGTCGGGGTGAGCCCGACGATAGCAATGTGAGGTAAGTGCATCAAAGGTATGGCTTTTATGCGATTCCGTCTTCTACCCCATGCATGATCCTTTGCGAAAGTTAGGGAGTTTCATTATTTACATTATTGAAGCGAAAGCCACTCATATTGTAAACTTGAATTGCTCATGAATTGGATAGTAACTCTTAGGAATTATGCGAGAGCCTCTAATCACCTAAGTGTTGATAACGAAAGTTATTTGACGGAAAGACATTAAATTTCATAGCTTTAGCATAAAACTTGCATTGTTATCGTTCTGGCATGAAACCCCGACTTTGGAAGCCTTTTAATTAATTGAATTCTTCATAAAAGTCTTGGTTTTGTTTTTGTTCATCTTCCTTCTCCATCCTATTTTCTTCGGACTCTTTTCCGACAAATTGGTTACGAAAATAGTTTTTGTGACAAGCATCGAAATTGACTGTAAGGGTCGATATCGATGTCTAACATCGATATCGAGGTCTCTGCTCGACGTCGACTTGCTGTTTTGTCTTCTGCAGGAACTGCGCTAGGAAATCGACCAGAACTGGGGTCGATATCGACCAGTATACTCGATATCGAGTGTCTGCTGAGGTCGAAAGCTTTGATCGTGAGTACAACAAGGGAAGCGCTGACATACCTCCTCGTGGATTCGATCCTGAATTACCCTACTACTACAAGGGAGGGGATTCTTGTATTATTTGTTTGGGACATGGAGATAGTCTAGTTGTGCTTTGTTTTATTTTGAATCGTTTGAATCCCTACTAACCACCTCCCTAGAGCGAAACACATATAAGCCTGCTATCAACACGGAATGTTGCATTTACAAGGCTATTGGCCCAGATTGTTAAATTAAGGGCTCACTTTTCTGGTTGGTCGATTAAAAGAATCAGGTTAGACAATGTGGGAGAATTTACATCAAAGACTTTTAATGACTATTGTCAATCAATCGGTATTGTGGTTGAGCACCCAATGGCTCATGTTCATACCCAAAATGGCATAGCAGAGTCGTTAATCAAGCAGTTACAGATAATAGCTAGACCAATGCTAATGAAGGCTAGATTACCTTCATCGGCTTGGGGCCATGCAATTTTGCATGCTGCATCTTTGATTCGGCTTCGACCAAACGCTGATAATAAGTTCTCCCCATTACAACTTATCCCTGGATCGAAGAGAGCCCGATCTTTTATATTTGAAAATTTTCGGGTGCGCGGTGTATGTCTCTATTCCTCCCCCTCAACAAACTAAAATGGGACCACAAAGATGGTTGGAAATATACATGGATTTTGAATCCACATCAATTATTAAATACCTCAAGCATATGACGGGTGATCTATTTACATCTCGGTATTTAGATTATCACTTTGATGAGACAAAATTTCCAACTCTAGGGGGAGAAGATAAGGAGATAATTAAGAAAGAGATTACATGGAATTCCACTTCTCTATCATTTCTTGATCCAAGAACAAATGAAAGTGAACTTGAAGTTCAAAGGATCATACATTTGTAAAGTGTTGCAAATAGATTACCAAATGCATTTACAGATGCCAAGAAGGTGACGTTGTCACATATACCAGCCGAAAATGCACCAGCTCGATTGGAGATTCTTGTAGTAAATCCAAACCAACAAATAGCAAGTGATTCTCAAGTACGTCGGAAGCATGGTAGACCACTAGGCTCTAAGGATACAATTCCCCGTAAGAGGAAAGAGACAATAACAACACACAAAAGTGTTGATCGAGATGTGCCAATCACTAACATCCATGAAGATATAATCCCAGAAGAGATATTATCTAAGGATCCTGAAATCAAAGAAAAGGATGTCGAGGATTATTTTGAGATGTCAATTAACTATGCAATCACCGGTTTGGGGTGGCATCGAAATGACATAGTCCTAGAGGACATATTTGCTTATACGGCGGAAAATAGAAGTCACAGATGAAGATGAAAATGATCCCCAAAAAATGGTGGAATGTCATAATCGAAATGATTGGGAGAGTTGGAAAGGTGCAATCAAAGTAGAGCTGGATTCATTAAACAAACGCGATGTTTTTAGACCAGTAGCTCCAACACCAAAAGGCGTAAAACCAGTCCACTTTAAGTGGGTGTTCGTACAAAAGCGCAATGAGCATAACGAAGTATTAAGATATAAAGACAGACTCATTGCACAAGGCTTTTCAAAAAAGCCAGGAGTGGATTATATAGAAACGTATTCACCTGTAGTGGATGCAACAACACTTAGATTTCTAGTTGGCTTGGCGGTTGTTCAACAACTCCAAATGCAACTTATGGATGTAGTAACTGCTTACCTTTACGGATCATTAGATACAGATATATACATGAAAATCCCAAAAGGATTAGAAATGCCTGAAGCATTAAGACCAAAACCTCATCACATGTACTCCATCAACTTAAAGAGGTCCTTATATGGATTGAAGCAGTCGGCCGCATGTGGTATAACCGCTTTAGTGAGTTCCTACTAAGACATGGCTTTATAAATAACCAAGTAAGCCCTTGTGTCTTTATAAAGAGGATAAAGTCGAGTTATGTAAGTATAGCAGTTTATGTTGATGACCTAAACATTATCGGGACTCCAGAAGAGATTCAACAAATAGTTAATCACATGTAAAAAGAATATGAAATGAAAGATCTTAGAACAACCAAGTATTGACTCGGCCTGCAATTCGAGCATACAAGAAATGGAATTTTCATACATGAGTTAACTTATGTTGAAAAGGTCCTAAAATGCCTTAACATGGACAAAGCATATCCATTGAGTACACCTATGGTTGTATGATCACTTGATGTCGACAAGGATCCCTTTCGTCCTCGATTAAACGCTGAAGAGATATTAGGTCCTGAAGTACCCTATCTCAGTGCAGTTGGTGCGCTTATGTATTGTGCTACAATTACCTGACCAGGTATAGCTTTTGCAGTTAATATACTAGCAAGATATAGCTCAACACCAACAAAAAGACATTTGAATGGTTTCAAGCACATTCTACGGTATTTACGTGGAACAAGTGACATGTGGTTGTATTTTGAAAGATCCAAAGGAGTACATGGTGCAGAATTAGTTGGCGATTCTGATGCAGTTTAGTTGTCTGGTCCCCACAAGGCCATCTCGCAAACAGGGTACTTATTTATGTATGGTGGAACCGCCATTTCATGGCGTTCAACAAAGCAGTCTCTTGTAGCCACATCTTCAAATCACGCAGAGCTTATTGCATTATATGAAACTAGAAGAGAAATGTGTGGCTCGGATCCCTTATCCAACATTTCCAAGAATCATGCGGGTTAGAGTTAGTTGCAAAACACCCGACAGTGTTGTATGAAGATAATGCAGCTTGCATCACCCTAATCAAAGAAGGATACATTAAAGGTGATAAGACGAAGCATATATCCCCTAAATTATTCTCCACTCATGAACTCCAAGTTGAAGGCAAGATTGATGTTCGGAAGATTACATCGATTGAAAATCTGGCAGATTTGTTCACTAAAGCTTTGCCTACAACGATATTCAAGCAACTCGTACACGACATAGGGATGCGTTGTTTGAAGGATGTACACAAAGTTGAGGGGGGCGTAGTTTACACTAGTATTATAATCTTTTTCCCTTGATCTTGGTTTTTGTCGCAAATGGGTTTTTCCAGACAAGGTTTTTAACGAGACAATACGTAGACTACGAGGTGCACATCCAGGGGGAGTGTTATAATAACTAGTTATTATAGTGGATGTTTCACCTCCTATAAACTCCTACAATTATAGCTCTATTTCTTGTCTCTTCCTACCTTGCCTATATAAGGCCTTTGTATGTTCATTTGAGAATACACAAGTAATAGAGTTGATCTTCTTCCCATTGTTTTCTATCACTTTTGGAATAAATTGCAAACTGAAAGATATCATCCCCTTATTAGTTGGGAATGTCTCTACACCCTTAAAAGTATGGGAGGGTCTGCGTCCCGTTCCACATAATTTTTACGGGACGGGATTCGTTATTTTTTTTCACTTCCCACCGGGCCTGGGACGGGCCCAGAATTACCGGATTTGTACCCACTCCTAGTCATATTTATTTAATTTTTTTCACCTATTAGATATTTATCTTTTTATATAGATTAAGCTAATGTTGATCAATTCTTAATCAATACTACATTCTTGAAAAAAATGTAAGTCTTCTTACTTTTTAGAACATTTTTTTTTAAAGTCAAAATTATATAAAATATTAACTTTTTTAATATTGATTTCATACTTATTACTCGTAACTATGAAATTAAAAAAAAAATACAAAAGATTGATATTTAAAAAAAAATGCTAAAAAGTCACATAAATTTTTTTTAATAGAGGGAGTGTAAAATTATATTTAATTATATTATATGCATGATAATATTAACATCTGTTATTAAGTAATCAAATACTTAGGTTGTTTTGAGTAGTTTAGGGAAAAAACTAAGATTTTTTTTGGTATCAGATATAATCTGGGTTGAGTTGTTTTTGGGTATCAGTTTTGGGTTTAGAATATGTACGGATCGAGCAATTTCAGATTTCGGGTTGATTTCGGGTGGGTCCATTCAAATATAATTGGGTTAGGGTTATTATTGGGTTTAGATTGCTTTCGGGTTCGGGCTTAACTCAGATCGAGTCGGTCGATTTTGGATCCAAATTCTATTTTCAATTATTCAGATGTCAGTCGAGTTCGGGTCGGATTAATCGGATCAATGTTCTCGGGTCGGGTCGGGTATTGCCAACTCTAGATACTACCAACATGTCCCCTCCCGGTGTTGCATGTGCAACAATGCGAAAGATGATGCCAACCATATTTTCTTCGATTGTCAGTTCACTAGAGCTATGATAGCTGGATTAAAAAAGAAACTTCATATTTCTGTCTCATTACCTGATGTTGTGGATAACTTTATTGACAGCATCAAGCATGCTAGAAGAAAAAAAATGTAATAAATTTCAATTCCCTATGTTACTTTTGGCATGCTATTTGGGATTATAGGAATAAAAAGATTTGCGGATCAAATAATACCATGTCTTCCCAAATTCCCATCTACCTAGCTACGACATACATTAGATTATGGATGCAGGCAAACACAAAGATTAATGCTACCAAGAAACCTAAATCTTGGCACCACATTTTTTGGAAGAAACTCCCATCAAGGTTATGTAAGTTAAATTTCGATAACTTTCTTAAAAATTAAGACCAAGCATTTATAGGCAGTATCATTAGAAATGAACGAGGACAAGTAATGAACGTGCTCCGCTTGGAGATCTCTCTTAGGTCTGTTTTGCAAATTAAAGCTATTGTTTTCGGAGAAGGATTAAAGCAAGCTACTCGTCTTGAAATTCGCACGCTAATCGTTAAAGATGACAATCTCATAATCATCAATATCATCAATAAAATTTAATGGAAAAGAATAGCAAGAGAGGTTGGTCAAGAGAGGGAGGTTGTTGTCATGGGGGAGGGATTAAAAAAAAGGAAAGAAGGAGAGGGTGCAAAGGAGGCAATGGACATTGATGAGGGAGAGAACGTGAAGAGAAGGAAAGAAGGGGGTTTCGGTAATAACCATGAGATATCGGCGGGGGAGACAGGTGTTCTCCCTTGCCGAGCACCATGAATATTCTATGTTTCAACTGAGGAGGATTGGGGAAGGAACCTGCAGTTGCATATCTCACAGGAGTTGTGAGACGGTGGGCCCCGAGGGTGGTTTTCTTAATGGAAACAAAGAGAAACAAGAATAGGATGGAGGGCGTAAGGAGAAGACTTGGTTTTAAGTATGGCTTTACAGTGGAAAGTGTAGGAAAATCAGGGGGTTTGAGTCTTATGTGGGATGCTGAGGTGGACCTAAGAATACAGTCTTACACCTCCCATCATATAGATGTAGTAGTCAAGTTGGAAGGGGATGAATGGAGATTCACAGGGATGTATGGATGGGCTGACGGGGGAGAAAGACACCATACGCTAAGTCTTTTACGGAGGTTAAACGAGGATAATCACGGGAAGTGGGTGTGTGTGGGAGACTTTAATCTTATATTGAGCACGGAGGATAAGGAGGGACGGCGATTGGCAAATTGCAGTAGGATGGAGGGATTTCGACGTGCACTGGATGAATGTGGCTTTAGAGAAATTCTATTTAGAGGTGGGAGGTTCACTTGGGATAATGGATGGGAAGGAGAGGAGTTTATCCAAGAGAGGTTGGACTTGGGCTTTGCTAATGAATTCTTTTTAGAGAAGTATCCTAGTGTAGTTCTACATCATCTCCCTAGGGCCGGGTCGGATCATGTGCCTGTGTTGGTGGATATGGTAGGGGAAGAGGTGGCAGGGGAAGTGAAGAGGGGGCCTAAACTTTTTCGTTTTGAACCTATGTGGATGCGGGATGAGGGGTGTGAGGAGGTCATACAAAACGGGTGGGTTAATCCAGGGAGTAGCTGGGCGGAGAGGGGTGTGTTGGGGAAGATTGCAAGATGTGCGGGGGATTTAAGGGAATGTGACTATATGGTATTTGGGAATGTCCAGAGGGAGTTGGCGAAGGTTAAGAGGGAGTTGGAGGAATTGAGAGAAAAGGGGATGACTGGGGATCAAGTTAGGAAGAGGTCAGAGCTTGAGAAGTGGGAGAGAGAACTTCTGCAAAGGGAGGAAACAATGTCGTTCCAAAGGGCACGGGCGAATGAGTTTTCATGGGGAGATCGAAATACAAAAAATTTTCTGGTAGGAAGAAGCGAAATAAAATAGTGAAGCTGGTTGATGAGGAAGGGATGGAGTGGAGGAGTGTTGATGGGATGGGGAAGGTGGCGGTGGAGTATTTCCAAGCTCTATTTCGGTCTGACGAGAAAGCCTTGCCAGAGTCGGCTTCTCAAGGAATTGAGCACCTAGTGTCGGCTGAGGATAACCTGATGCTGCTTCGTCCCTATACCGCAGAGGAGGTAAGACAAGCCCTTTTCTCGATGCACCCCACAAAAGCACCAGGTCTTGACGGTATGTCTGCACTTTTCTTCCAAAAGTACTGGCATATTGTTGGGTCTGATGTTAGTAGATTTGTTATCTCAATTTTAGATGGGGAGGATTTCCCTCATGATCTTAATCACACTTTTATTTCCCTTATTCCGAAAGTCACTAACCCCTGCAGAATGAGAGAATTTAGACCTATCAGTTTGTGTAATATTCTGTATAAGATTATTTCAAAGGTGTTGGCGAACAGGTTGAAGCATTGTCTGAGTAAGCTGATCTCCCCGAGTCAGAGTGCTTTCATGCCTGGAAGGCTAATTACGGATAATGTACTTGCGGCCTTTGAAATATTTCATTACATGAAGAATAAGAAAACTGGTAGAAAGGGTTTTCTGGCGCTGAAACTTGATATGGCTAAGGCCTATGATAGGGTCGAGTGGGGCTTCTTAGATCACTGTATGCATCGCTTCGGGTTTGATGAGAAGTGGCAGAAGCTGCTCATGAACTGTGTAAAGTCAGTCTCATTTTCTGTACTGTTCGAGGGCAGACCGACGCAGAGATTCATCCCAGAGCGGGGGCTGAGACAGGGAGATCCCCTATCACCATACTTATTCTTGTTGTGTGATGAGGGCTTATCGGGACTTATCAGAGTAAGTGAATCGGTTGGAAGGTTGAAGGGGATTTCTATTGCTAGTAGGGCGCCGACGGTGTCTCATCTGTTCTTTGCAGATCACAGTGTGATCTTTGTGGGAGCTACTTGTCACAGAGCAAGGAAATTGTTGAAATTCTCCAGACATATGGAGCGACATCAGGACAACAGGTCAACCTCGCAACGTCAAAATTGTCTTTCAGTAAGAATGTAGGGGACACCAGAAAGGCAGAAATCGAACAAATATTAAGGGTAAGGGAGGTGGAAAAACACGAAAAGTACCTTGGATTGCCAACGATGATCGGTAGATTAAAGAAGGTGATCTTTGGTAACATAAAGGAGAGGGTATGGAAGAAACTGAAAGGTTGGAAGGAGAAGACTCTTTCGAGTGCTGGGAAAGAAGTTTTGATAAAGTCGGTGGTACAGGCGATCCCTATGTACACGATGTCTTGTTTTTTGATGCCAAAGGAGTTGATTAGAGAGATCGAACAATTGCCATGTAACTTCTGGTGGGGAGACGGAGATGATCGAAGGCGAGTGCATTGGATGAGTTGGAAGAGATTATGCACAAGTAAGGAGAGAGGAGGATTGGGATTCCGAGACCTCGAAGCTTTTAATTTGGCGATCTTAGCAAAGCAAGGATGGAGGTTGCTTCAAGAACCAAATTCTTTGCTGGCTAAAATGATGGCGGCCAAATACTACCCTAGGACAGATTTTATGGGGGCTAAGCTAGGAAATAATCCTAGCTATAGTTGGCGGAGTATTCTTAAGGGTAGGGAGGTGCTAGAGGCGGGGCTAATCTGGAGGGTAGGAAATGGGTCCAATATTGGCATTTGGGAGGATCGGTGGATCCCGAGGCCTAGGGGGTTCAAGATGCTAAAACAACATTGTGCCAGGGGCTGAAGGAAGCAGGGTGATGAAGCTAATTGATTGGACAAGAGGCGAATGGAAAGAGTCCTTAGTGAGGCTCTGGCTTCTCCTAGTGGATGCTGAATTGGTTCTGCAGATGAGACTAGTGCGGCCGGAGAGATATGTGATAGATTACATAGGTCTTATCATGTATAGTGGGACCAAAGGCCCAATAAGACTCAATACCTTTGTAACCTATATATATATGTTTATCAATGAATGGAAACCCTAAGGAGGATTTTACATCAATCTTGCAATTTCACATGGAATCACAGCCTTTTCTTCCTCACGGAACCCTACTTTGATCCTCCCGCCCCACCCCTCTTCTTACCGCCGCCGGTATTGTCACCTCGCCGCCGCACTTTCTCTCTCCCTCTCGGCCTCCCTCACCGGCCTCTCTCTCTCTCTCCCTCTAGGCCTCCCTCACCGGCCTCCACCTCCCTCCTCTCTCTCTCCGCTTTGCGAAACCCTACCTCCTACCTACCTTAGGGTTTCGGCACCGCTCTCAAAAAAAAAATGTTCACCTCCGATTCTAGCAGCGGCCGCGGTATGCAGCGCCCGCAGCTCTACGCAGCGGCCGCGCCTCTCGTGGCCTCAAGGCCCTTGCCCTTGGAACGCCGCCTATGTTCCGCCTGCTCCTGCTACGCATCACGCCTTCTCCTCTATGCAACCGAAATCTCCCGACTCTTCTTGGTACATGGACACTGGTGCCACCTCCCACATGACGAACTCCTCAGGTAACCTCTCATCTATTTCCTTTAAGGGTCATGCACACTCTATTATCGTCGGTAATGGTGGTCGTCTTGCTACTTCAGGGATTGGCCACGCCAAATTACATACCCCAACCCACCCACTACACCTTAACAATGTCCTCATTGCCCCAAAGATTATCAAAAACCTTATCTCTATCCGTCGGTTCACTACTGATAATAAAGTTTCCCTTACGTTTGATCCCTTTGGTTTCTCTGTGAACGATCTTACTACGGGGGTTACTCACATGAGATGTAACAGCACCGGGGAGCTCTACCCTGTCACACCACCTCCTGTGTCCAGTCAGCCATGCCCGATCGCCCTCTCGGCATCATCGTCCAGCCTCTGGCATGCACACTTGGGTCATCCCAGTGCTGCCATTCTAGATGTCCTCCGTTCTCAGAGTCTTGTCACCTGTCCTAAAGACCTACGCTCTAGTCTATGTTCGTCCTGTCAGTTAGGCAAACATGCCCGACTACCATTTCAACAGTCTTTGAACTCTACCCTTGCCCCTTTTGACATCATTCATAGTGACATATGGACCTCTCTTGTGCCTAGAAAGGAGGGTCACAAGTACTACCTCTTGTTACTAGATGATTACACTCATTTCTTATGGGTCTTCCCGTTGCATTTCAAGTCCCAAGTATTTCCTGTCTTTGCCAAATTTCATGCCTACATCAAAACACAGTTTCACACATCCATCAAATGCTTCCAATGTGATAATGGCCGTGAATTTGACAACAAAGATTTTCACTCTTTCTTCGCCACAAATGGGATCACCTATCGGTTGTCTTGCCCCTATACCTCCCAGCAGAATGGCAAGGCCGAACGAATCATTAGAACCATAACCAACATGATGCGCTCTCTCCTCTTTCACGCATCTATTCCCCTTACCTATTGGCCTTACGCCTTATCCACCACCTGTTATCTCCTCAACATTCTCCCATCTACCACCCTTCACCATCGCTCGCCAGGTCAGGCCCTCTATTGCACTTTGCCTAGGTATGATCACCTTCGTACCTTCGGGTGCTTGTGCTTCCCAAACCAGTCATCCACCGCCCCACACAAGCTTCACCCGCGCTCCACTCCTTGTGTCTTCCTAGGCTATCTGTCTGATCATCGCGGTTACCTCTGTCTCGATATCAATACCCATAAGCTCATTGAGTCTCGCCATGTCACCTTTGATGAGTCTCGCTTCCCCTTTGCTTCTCCTCCCCTCCCCTCTTCTACACCTCCTGTGTCTCAGTCTGAGTCTGAGTCATCGTTCCCTCACTTTCTTCTCCCCCAGGGCTCTCCCGGTGCTCCTGCCTCCCCCCCTACACCACCTCCACCATCCACCACCACCATACCACACACCCGCAGCGTCTCCGGTGTCTTCCGACCCCGTCAGATCGTCTCCATGAACACCGAACATCACCCCGCCTCCTATTCCCACACACACTTGCCGTCATCCCCTCCTGCAGTTGTGATGCCGCGGCCGCAGCCATGCCCCACCTCCCGCAGCCCACCCCGCTGCCGCGGCCGCGGCCGTAGCCTCGTGCTACGCCCGCCGCACAGCCCGCCGCCTCACAGCCCCCCCTGCGTCCGTCCCTTCCGCCTCCCTCTCCCCCATACCCACCTCCCACAAAACAGCCCTCCTCGACCCGAATTGGCAGGCTGCTATGCTCGACGAATACAGGGCCCTTACAAGGAATGGTACTTGGGTTCTGGTCCCTCGCCCTCCTGAAGCGAACGTCATCCGATGTATGTGGCTCTTCCGTCACAAGTTCCGCTCTAATGGGACGTTGGAGCGCTACAAAGCCCGTCTTGTGGTCAACGGTCGTTCTCAGCAGGTAGGTATTGACTGTGATGAGACCTTCAGCCCCGTCGTCAAGCCTGCCACTAACCGAGTGGTGTTGAGCTTAGCATTGTCGCGCAACTGGGCCATTCATCAGCTGGATGTCAAGAATGCTTTTCTTCATGGTCATCTGAATGAGACAGTTTACATGTTTCAGCCGCCGGGGTTTGCTGATGCTGATCGTCCCCAGCACGTCTGTCTCCTGAAGCGATCTCTGTATGGGCTGAAACAGGCTCCGCGAGCTTGGTTCCAGCGCTTTGCTTCTCATCTGCTACGCCTGGGCTTCATTGGCAGCCGCTCGGACACGTCTCTGTTCATCTATCGCAGAGGCTCAGACATGGCCTTTCTCTTACTGTATGTCGATGACATCATTCTCACTGCCTCTTTTGATGCTCTTCGAACGTCGATTATTTCGCAGTTGAGTGCAGAGTTCGCCACGTCCGATCTGGGTCAGTTATCCTACTTCTTGGGGGTTGCTGTTCAGCGTCATGCGTCTGGTATGTTTCTCTCACAGAGTAAGTACGCTGCTGAGATTGTTGCTCGGGCTAAGATGGTTGACTGTAATCCTGTCGCCACCCCGGTCGATACATCTAACAAGCTCAGTGCTCATTCTGGTCCTTTGGTTGATGATCCGACATTGTACAGGAGCCTTGCTGGTGCTCTTCAGTATCTCACCTTCACGAGGCCTGATATCAGTTACGCCGTTCAGCAAATCTGCTTGTTCATGCATGCACCCAGGGAACCCCACTTTTAGGCCTTGAAGCGGATCATTCGGTACATCAGCGGCACCCTCGAGCTAGGCACCACGATCACTCCTTCCCCTAAGCTTGACCTTGTTGCTTACACTGATGCGGATTGGGGTGGTTGTCCTGACACACGTCGCTCCACGTCTGGCTACTGTGTCTTCCTCAACGACACCCTTATGTCGTGGTCGGCAAAGCGTTAGTCTGTCGTGTCTCGCTCCAGCGCTGAGGCAGAATACAGAGGTGTGGCCAACGTTGTCTCCGAGTGCTCTTGGCTGCGCAATCTCCTTCTTGAGCTCCATTGCCCTCTTCAGAAGGCCACTCTGGTCTACACTGATAACGTCTCCGCCGTCTATCTGGCTAGCAACCCAGTCCCCCATCAACGCACGAAGCACATTGAGCTCGATCTCCACTTCATCAGGGACAAGGTTTCCATTGGACATGTCCGTGTTCTACATGCCCCGTCCTCCTATCAGTACGCTGATATATTCACCAAGGGTTTACCACGACAGTTGTTCATTGATTTTCGCTCCAGTCTCACTGTACGGCCCCCTCCAGTTTCGACTGCGGGGGTTTGATAGATTACATAGGTCTTATCATGTATATTGGGCCCAAAGGCCCAATAAGACTCAATACCTTTGTAACCTATATATATATATGTTTATCAATGAATGGAAACCCTAAAGAGGATTTTACATCAATCTTGCAATCTCACAATATGATAGACAGGCTTGGTACTACACGAAGGATGGGTTGTTCTCTGTGAAGTCAGCTTATCATTTAGCGGTTGAGATGGGAAAGGAAGACGGGTCTGCAGGCCAATCGGACGGATCGCGAGCGGAAATGACGTGGAAGCAGGTGTGGAAGATTAATGTCCTGCCAAGGGTGAGGTCCCTTGTGTGGAGAGCTTGCAAGGAAATCGTACCATGTAAGGAGAACCTTGTGAGACGTCGGGTGGTTGTGGAAGCCAATTGTGAGTATTGTGGGGGTTGGGAGGATGGGATGCACGCTCTGTATCACTGTGCTAGAGCTAAAGAAGTGTGGCAGATGGTCCCAAGAATTGGAAAATGGGGAGAGGGGTGTAGATTGGTGATTGATTTCTTTGATAAGGTGCGTGGGAAAGGGAGAGAGGGAGATGTGCAGGTCTGGGCAACAATGGTAAGTTCGATATGGAGAGCTCGTAACCAGTGGATATTCAAAGGAACTTGTTATGATGCTAAGAAGATATGGGAGGATGCTATGCTCAGTTTGCAGGAGTACCGAGCTGGGCAGGGAGTACAAGAGCAGGGAGGAGATGGACGGCAGGGAGGGAAGAAGAGTGAGGGGTGGAATAGGCCAAGTTCGGGTCGAATCAAAGTAAATTGTGATGCAATGGTGAACGCTTCACACGGGTGCGGTGTGGGATTCATTGCGAGGGACGAGCTGGGGACCCTCATGCTAGCAGGGGCGAGAAGGGTTCAGGTTTCGGACTGTGTAGAGCTGGTGGAGGCAGAGGCGATCTGGTGGGCGTTGCAGGAGGTAAGGGAAGCAGGATTCAGCTCGGTAGAGGTTGAAACTGACTGCCAACAGCTCGTGAGGAAGCTATCCAGTAGGGAGAGTAATTTGAACGATTTAGGTAGTATTGTGGAGGAGTGTCATCGAACAGCCGAGGGGTTCGAGCTATGCAAATGGAAGTATGCGCGTCGAGGTGCAAACAAGGCTGCACATTTCATTGCAAGTATTAGGCCTGAGTCGTATTTGATTTCTAGTTGTGTAGAAGACTTCCCTATGGGATTAGCTGCTATTCTTTGTAAAGACCAAGGCTAAATCTAAATTTCGGTGTTGCGCTCAAAAAAAAAAAAAGTTTGAACTCTTTGGAAAATTTTGAGGATATTCGATGTAAAAGGTCACAATTTGAGAAGTCTGGAGTTTATCATTGCTTGAGAGATGCAAATGGAGCGACAAACTTTATTGCTAGATCATGATTGGAATATGTGAATGTACCCTTCACTTAGGGATTTTTCTATAAGCATCCGGATGATCTAGGGAGTGCCGCCGATTAAGCGGATTCCCTAATTTTTGCATACTATATGAAAAAAAAAAAACCGAGTTGTATTTGGATACAAGACACCATGAAACAAATTGTGCAGTCTTCAAAATAAAAATAAAAAATGGTGTAGTTTTGATCCCCAAAAAAGAATCCTAACAAGCAACTCTACTGCAAACTAATACACAATCCAGAATTCATAAAACAAGCATAGAGCAAGAGAGATTGATATAGCATTGTAAACAGTGAGAGAACTCTACTTGTTCATAATCTTTGGACCGAATGTATAAGCTATCAGATCGTAGATCAGCCTGGGAAGAAGCCCTTTATGGTAACCCCAAGAACAAAATCTTCACCAACGGACAACAATGATCAAGTTAATCAATTCCATGCCTGTTTTTCATTCTTTCTTCAACTATGCTCCTTGGTTGCTCCTTTCAATGACAATTCAACCACTTGACTTCAGTGTATTGCTCAACCTACATAGAATTTGCAGTTTTCAGTCGATTATTAAGAACAGATATAAATCATATCTTTAATGGTTGAGAGTAGGGGAGAGATTTTACCAGTCCAACCCCTCAAAAAGGCCTTCTCCCTTTGTGGCAGATGTCTTGAAAATAGCCCATTGACGGCTCTTAATCTTGTGCAACTCTAACGCCTCAGTCACAGCAGCATCATCAAGCGCACCAGGAAGATCCTGTAGATTCATGGGGCAAAATAGTGAAAAGCAAAGTATCACACATCGATTGATAGTCTGATTTGGTTTACGCAAACAATAAATAAAGCTTCGACATAAAGCCAGATCATGATAAGAAAACAAATCTTCTATTCTATTTCTTGGTTCCTTAATTCGATGGTTATTTAGCACCCAAAAAAATGTAACAATCTTTTAGTATGCATGATCATTTGACTTTTACAATGGCTGGTTCTTCAACATGAAGCTTACAAGCTTTTAAAATGGATGCAGCTCTATGTTTGGCCCCCAAAGGTTTGAATTTGATTTTTGCGCACACGCTCGCTCACATACATATAGCACATAGACTTCATTTAATGCTTAGGTGTTGCTTTCTAAGGTATCAACCTAAAAGTTAGAACTTATATAGCGGCAACTCATGGTTTTATAGCCTTGGCAGTGCAGGTTGGGTTGATTAAACAGCTGCCTTGAGTTGAGTATCAAGGAATCAGCTTCTTTGGGTATTCAGGAGCATGAATCATGGTTTCAGACATGATTATGATTTGTAATACAAATCATAAACATCTATGACTAAATTGCATGCATTGGAGCCTTGAAACTTTTTCATTTGATTATAAATATACAAATATTCTCTTGCTAAGTGGACAAAAAGATTCTCAAGGAACTAAGCATTGTTTACAAATATGCTAGAAAAAGGGTGCAGTCTGGTAAATTGGTAAATGAGCTACTTGAGATCTAATGAACTGTCACCACTATTTACTACAACAACAACCAAGTGTATGCATCCATGCCCCGAACAAGTCAGGAGGATGCTTATGAATGAGTGCCACTGAAACCAAGTGCCAACCATAGATATGCGATAAGAACAAATGAAGACCGCAGATAGCAACATAAACTTCTACAAAGAGTCAAAGATCATGTGGATATACACAGCAAGTCTGAAGACCGCAACACACACCTAAAAGGCAGAAAAAAAGAAAGAAAGAAGCAAAGCACATAGACAAATCCCCCAAACTCCCACTACTCTAATCTAACCATCCAAACCCTACACTCTAGTTTCACCACTACTCATTAATCCGCAAAATTTGATCCTATGAGAGTCCATGCATAGCATGGGCCCCAAATAGGAATATGTTTAGAAAATAATGAGCCATTTCACTTCTGTTTCAAGTGTCACAAGACTCGTTACTGGCTCACTCATGCCCACAGGGTCTGGGGGGTGAGATGTATGCGCCCCTTTCCTAACTATGTTGAGAGGGGTGTTTCCAAGTGACCCAAGCACTACTATGAAATCTAGAGAAATTTTAGCATGCCAGAGAAGTTGCTTAAACAAGTTCAAGGTCATTCTAATTTCTTAAAAGTGTCACTAAATCTTTTGGATGATTAAGAATCTGAGAGAATTTTTAAATAAATGCATACTAGAAGTCATTTATCCGAAAATCACAAGGGCAGTTCTGATAGATGATAATGGTACCATAGCACTAACCTGCTTGTTTGCAAAGATGAGAACAACAGAACCCTTTAACTCTTCCTCCTGAAAAAGAAGCAAATCTGAATGAGCCTTCTAAGCTATTCCAGAAGCTAAAAAGGGAAAGTCACCGATTAGAAACTAAGAGCTTAATCATCTTATAAATGTTGTTGACTGGATTGAAAAAGAGTCCTTTCATCAAAAGAAAGTCAACTGGGAGTGCATAATACTCCAGAATCCAATCACAGATTCTGGGAATCTGTGAGACTCGTGATGCAGTTCCTTAATGAGCAAATGGATTAATGGACTAGATACATACAGAGAAAAAGAATGGTATATCTTGTCTGTTGCTTCTGTTTACTTGTATAATAATAACACAAAATATGATTGAAATGAAATAAAAACATACATGCAAGAGTATTGGGGAAATTGGACATAAGTAAAATTTTCATGAAAAAGGACACAAGTGTTTACCTCTAAAATTGCATGAAATTCATCTTTAGCTATAGAAAGCCGATCTGTATCACTTGAGTCAACAACATAGATTATCGCTTGAGTATTTGGAAAATAGCATCTCCAGTAGGGCCTGCGATAATTAATATCCTCTCCCCGGAGAAGTACACGAAGAGAGGAGAATGAAGGTGAGAAGTATTTCTACTCAATCTACATGCAACTTTCCAACACCTTGAAATCCCATTTCAAGAGCTTCCAGCAGAAACTGGAACGCTTCCAGCAGCATGAATGATCCTTGAGAAAAAAGCCATGATGCAAATACCATCTTATACAACTCTCAATATGTGAATAAGCTAGATAGATAAACTAGAAAAACATAATTATACTATTCGCCACAGGAGGACATACAAAAGGCTTCTGAATATTTAATGCAAGATACCAGCAGAATCAGTAGTCCACTTCACGATGCCTGGTATTCAGATTAAAAGGAAAAAAACAAGAGCAATACCTTATACTAGTCTGCCCACCTGCAAAAACAACATGAAAAAAAAAGGTTCAGATGAAGAATCACACAAGTGTCAAGGACAAGTTATCAGCATGATGAAGTTTGTGGAAAAATTCATGTATAAATGACAAGAAGAAAGAAACCTCAATAATCGATGCATCAGAAAATCCATTCTATTCTACGCTATAAAACCCCAAAAAACTTGCTTTGTCACCCAACTAAGGCATAGACAATTCTGAGCTTTAATAGAAGATAGTGCAGCAGGCAGGATCTACTTGAAAAATGGGAAATGCAGTCGTTGACAGAACAGCACACACCAGAACAATGGCCACAAACACATACAACAACTTAATTGCAACATAATAACAGAAAAACTAGCGGATGCAATTCAAGATTCACAGTCATACTTTCTCCGCATTTGGATTGCCACTCCCATCCCTGGAAGAAAACAATTTAAAAAAAATACAACTTCACTAAGAGCCTGAAAAGTTCCCTTCAACTAATGTTTCAGAGCCACAAAAGGTACTCCCGTAACACAAGCATAAGACCTAATCTAATGTCACATCACGTTGAGAAAAGAGGGCAAAGAAAGAACATAATAATATATGTTAATTGCCAATGGAATTCTCGAGAACCTGTCAAGCAAACCAATATGGCTTTTAAAATTCAGATCTAGACACTTTCAATTCAACCTGACTACAATACAATCCAGGATCTCTCATATGCCTACTCCATCATAACCCCTTTCATCCACTCATTGTAAGGTTAGGGTTAGGGAATTCACTAAAATAGAAAAAATGTTAATAATGTCACTAAGAGAAGAAATCTGCATACCAAGATCCCAAACTTGGAATTTAATGTTCTTATACTGCACTGTCTCCACATTGAATCCAATAGCTGCATCCACCCAAACAAACAATGAAAACATTAACCTAAAGAAAGAAGACGACGAAGAATCCCATCTAAATCAATAAATGGAGGTTAACAGAGAATACCAACTTGGTATAGTGGAGACCACTTCACCCATTTGAAGCCGATCTGAGAAACACAGACCCAAAATCAAGCGAAAAAAATCAGAAAATTAAACAGGATTTTAAAAAAAAGTTGAAAAAGTGCGTAGATAGAGTGAAGGAAGTGAAATCGTACAGAGGATGGTGGTTTTGCCGGCATTGTCGAGGCCGAGGACAAGGATTCGAGCTTCCTTATCTCCGAAGAGGGAAGAAAAGAGACGAGTGAAGAGTATACCCATCTCGGTCGAGCTCTGATCTCAGATTCATCAACAATGGAACATTCTCCAAATTAGAGATGAAAAGGAGTATTTTCAGATCCACGCAGCACCCCAAATCGTAATTGTGGGAAATTGAAAAAAATAGCATCAACTTTATGGATTAGTTGCAGTCGGTGGCACATACTTTCAAAAGTTAAAAAATAATACATTTATGAAGGGTTAATTAGCTAATTATACCATAAACTTAATTAATTAGCTAAGCTGTACATTTTTCTCCCACGTGCCTCACACGCGCTCCCTCCCTTCTCCCCTTCCCTTGCGTGTCTCCAATATCCGATCTCTGAGCTCCACCGCCAGATCTCCTCCCTAGATCTCCGATCGCACGCCTCCCAAATCGAGTGCAGATAACACTAACTACTCGCTCCCGACTCAAGATTCTAGATCGTGATTCCAACTCACTTCCAAAGCCAGCAGCCGGTTGAATCCTCCAAACTCAGGCTTCCAGATCGCTCAAAATTTTGTCACCAACGACCAACACCAAATGCACAATGAAATCAAAAACAATGAGAATAGGCACGATTTGATATATAATCAAGGTATATAACATGAAATTTTGACATAAAAATTACTTTGTATATCTCAATTTACAATCTCAAATCTCAATGCCACAACCTACGGTTTACATCTAGGTATAACTTCTTAATTAAGCTACTGCAATTTTTCATTGAAATCTATTTACAAGTTTTATGATTAAATTTGCATCTCTGTTGTTCATATATTGTACCCTGTTTTGTGTGAACAGATGGAAATCAATATATTGACTATGTGTTTTGAAGGAGAATTGAATGACAAATGGTTACTATGAATATGTTGGTTAAATTGTTTCTAAGGCATTTGTGATTCAAAATAGAATTGAGTTGGATTCATTCAAACAAAGGATTAGTGATAGATTTGACATTTGCATAGAAACATATGAATTGAAGTTAAGTCCTTTGCATCCTTTACAACAATTAAAAGCCCCATTTACAATCAACAAAAATGAAGATCTTAAGGCATTCATGATGCTGAATCCGAGACCAATTATCAATATCCAACATACTCAATTTGAATTCGAGACCATTGTTATGTTAGGTAAGCTTAGGTTGTCTCAACTGATTAAGGAGGTGTACCGTTTTGAGTGTAGTTTATTCCAAAAGAATTATTTATTTATTTGGTCAATTTGTTGTAGAATTCCTTTTGGGAGTAGAAATGTTTGCATTAGGTAGTTTGTTTTGGAACTGATGTTAGCTTTAATAAGTGTTGTCCTTCCTGCTTGGGATAGGGAGGATGTTTTCCATTTCGAGAGTTGTTTTTTTGAGATTGTTAATTACCTCTTCGAAGACACTGTTTTTAACCCTCTCGTTTATGATTGCGATACCTAGAAATTTTTCCATAGTTCTTGATAACAAAATGTGCATTTATTGGGCTAGTTGTTGTGCTGACTAGGGGCTTACGTTTCTTGAAACTTGGGGAGAGCTTTTATCGCAATTGATTGTCAGACCTGACATGTTCGAGAAGTGATGTAGCATGTTTTGGATGGTGTGTAGGCTTTTATTTATTGCACTAGCGAAAATGAGGGTGTTATGTGCAAATGTGAGGAAAAGAATTGAGGTTACTGTTGGGGTTAGTTTTATACTAACAAGAGGGACATCAAGAGAGGCTTCTTTTTGGAGATCTCTAGCGAGGAATTCCATTGCAATTACAAAAATATAGGATGTTATGGGTCATCTTGTCTTATGCCTCTATTTGGTTTAAATTGCTTTACATGAACATTGTTGATAAGTACTGAAAAGGTGGGGGTAGAAATACATTTCTTAATCCAATTTATCCTGATTGGGTGGAAACCTAGTTTTTTTAGAGTCAACTCAATAAAGTTCCATTTAACCTTGTCGTATGTTTTTTTCATGTGTAGTTTTAAGGCCATCCATCCTTTTTTTTTACCTTTTTATTTGTGGAAAATGTGAAATATTCCATTTAACCTTGTCGTATGCTTTTTTCATGGGTTTAAGTATTTTTTCATTAAATTGGTTATTATTTTGTATATTGTGTTGCACAAGCTAATTGGTCTATAATGATTTATAATTACAAGATTATCAACTTTCGGGATCAAAGGAATATAAGTTTGGTTAATTTATGTTAGCATATTCCCTGAGTGAAAGAAAGCTTTGATTGTTTTGCAGACTGAGGGCCCCATAATAAGCCAATATTTTTTATAGAAGTCTGGAGAGTACCCATCTAGACCAGGGATGTTATCATTGACCATAGAGAAAACGCATTCCTTGATTTCTTTGTCAGTAGGTTTTTTATGAGATTTTATTTTCTTCAATCATTATTTCCCGGTTGATAAGTTTCAAATAATTTGGATCTATTTAAGATTTTATTGGAGTTCTGAATCTCTCAGCTAATTCTTTTGTGATCTCATCTATTTGAGAATTATTGAAGCCTTTGCCAATTAAATGAGAACTAAGAGAATATAAAACCATTGTGTTTTCTATCAAAATAAACTTTAAATCTAAAAACTAAGATTGTAAGTAGGTAAGAGGTCGATTCCACAAAGAATCGAGTATTTCTATGTAGTGTGTATTTACCAATTTGTAGAAAATAGAGGTTTTCAACGGTTGAGAATGAGAAATATTAATGAGAAATATTAACAAGTTAGGAGAATCAATAATTAATAGATGTTTTCACGGCGAATAAGGAAATTAGCCAGACATATATATATAATTTCAAACATAATCAAATAAATCATCATGAAAAAAAATATAAAATTAATTAGATTAAAAAGACTTAACTTGAGCCAGCCAAACTAGCTTCGAAGAGAAATATTTGAAAAGCCTAAAACTATAATTGTCTAAACTGATGGAATTAAATTGAATTGAACATCTCTCCTTAAAAATTTAAATAATCTAAGGAATTTATGAACTAACAAGATAAAATATCCTAAAATGTACAATATAGATTGATTCGAAAAGATAAAACACACGTCCGAATTAAAAAAAATTCTAATGTTTCAGGTCAAAACTTAATGATTCCGAGTCAGAATCCACTCACAACACATTCCTGTTATGTGCCTAAGTAACGAAAATCACTGGTATTAATTATGCAATGCACATATACTATATTTTTATTTTTATTTATATATTTTACATTTTGGTTAAGTCTTTAACATGCTCTTAAAGATGCAGTAGAACTAGCAATTCATTCAGCATATTTGTATTATGTACTGCATTATATTTCTCCATCTAGTCTTAAAGATTTATAATAGTGTTGAATAAGTGCAATGGTCAATATATTACATATTATAATTTGATATGGCCTTTGATTATATATGAATGAATTTATTAATTTTATTACATAAATCATAATTTTAATATCCTTGTTGACACCCTTAATGTGTTATATGAACTTACTTTGTGGTATCTACAAAGTCAACGGTGTATGTAGTGTCAATGGTGTCACCGTCAATAGTGTCTGCATTATTAGTAGTGAAAGCTCCAACGTTATTCTGGACGTCAATGGGTGTCATTTAAAGTCCCATAAGCAAATTATATAGTAAAATTAATTAGAAAACAATTTGTTGTCGGCAAATTATATGTGTGTGTGTGAATTCATTAATTTAGCTAATTTTTTAACCATGAATTGGTACTCAATATACCAAAAAAATCCGTCCCTTTACAAAAATGTCCCCCTTCATATAAAATATGGTAAATGTCAAAAAGTGAATTTTTTTTTTTGCAAAACTTGTGACCTTGTATTGTGGGTTAATGGATTTTGGCGGGCTTTTGAAAATTTGGAGATCTTTGGGCGGGATTTAAGGGATTAGGAAAGGAGAGAGAGTGAGTCCACATCTTTACAAAATCAAAACTACAATCTGGCGACTGAGAGAGAGAGAGAGAGAGAGAGAGAGAGAGAGAGAGAGAGAGAGAGAGAGAGAGAGAGAGAGAGAGAGAGAGAGAGAGGAGCGACGAAAGAGGAGGACAGAAGCGGAGGGGGCGGTGAATTCCGTTGAGCAATCTGGCGACTGAGAAGCGTAGGCAGAGGCGGCGACTGAGAAGAGGAGGCGGCGACTTCCGGTGAGAGAAGAAAGTGGAGGCGGCGACTGAGAAGCGAAGGCGAAGACGAAAGGATCTAACGAGAATACGACTACCATTTCGAAACAAGTAAGCAAACCCTAACTAAATCTCAACAAAAATTGGTCTGCAATGTGTGATTTTTGAATGGGGATTTCGGTGTGAAACCCTAATGCAGTGAGAATTTTAGGTCGGAATTTTGATCTGAAACCGTAACTCCATCTGAAAGCATAACACCATGAGAAAACTCCATCTGTTTCATGTCATTTTGCCTACAGGTCACAAAGATGCGAGGCTAAGGAAGAAAGAAGACAAGGATTCCGGCGAGAACAGTGGGGACGAAGGAAGAAAAAAGAGGGATCGAGAGAGGAGGAATCAGGTGAAGGAGAGATAAGTCGAGGTGAAGGGAGATCGATTGTGAGAAAATTGGTGTGAAACCAAGTTAGTAAACCCTCATCTTTTAGTGTTGGATTCAATCCCAAATCTGTTGTGCAAAAACTGTGTGTCAAAACCCTATCTAAATCATTTTTTTAAATAGGGGGTGAATGAATTTTAAGGATTCGAATGTATCTAAGGCGAGAGATGCAATGCATGTCATGGGAATCCTGATGTGCGCCTATTTCACCATGTTTTATGTCATCTTTTACTTCGATTTATGTCCATATTTTATACTTTTATATTGGGAAAGCATGAGATTTGTATAGTTTATGTTTATTTGCAATATATGGAGATCTACCCAAGTTCTTGTTTAATTTCGCAGAAATCGGACGCACTTTGGAGCCTAAAGGAAAGTCATGAAGACATTGGAGAAGCTAAGGAAGAGCACGGGATGGTGCAGCTGGAGAAAACGCCACTTTTCACCATTCATCATTTTGAATCAAGTTCTGTTGTCTTCATGAGAGTTGTAGCCCTCGAAAAGAGTTTTACAACGCATATTCATACGCGTCAATCGGACGAACGAGGACTCAAGAAAGTGTGTTTCAAGACGGAGCAGAATGCTGAAAGCTGACAAAAGATGTCGACCCGGCCAGCCTTGACTCGATATTGACCCAACCCCTCGTTATCGAGTGAACTTCCACTCGACACAACACCACAGACTCGATGTCGAGTGAAGCCACCGCTCGAGATAGAAGACAATAGTCGATATCGAGTCATTTGACTCGATATCGAGTGAACCTGCAAAAGCTGTCCGACGCGTTTTGGGAGTCCGAATTCAAGGGAGATTGCTTAGCCACAAAGTGAAGATATTTTATCTACTCTAATGAACATATATCCTCTTTGGTTAATCCCTATTTTACCTAGGGAAATTTTATTTCTTTTATTCATTTAAATTAGGGAACTTTTATCTTTAGATAGAATTAGATAGATGATAGATATTGCTCTTTCTTAGATTAGCTATGATTGAAGCCTATAAATAAAGCTCTAGGGGCTAGTTTTTCATGCATTCAAGCCAAGTCGTCTTCGGATGCAAGTAGTTAGGTGGAGAGCCTAGAGTGAAGATTGAAGTGTAAAGTCTCGGGATTTTAAAATATTATTTTATAAATTAAGAATTAATTTCAATTTAATATTGACTTAATTGAGATTTGAATTATAAGATTTCAAAAATTTTAAAAATTCCGTCCTCGAGCAGAATAATTTTATTTTAATTCTTTTGGAGCAGATTCCGGCATAAATTTGAATTTGATCTAAAAATGGATTTTATTTCCGATTTCTTATACCGAGATTGAAGATATTGTTCGGATTTCATTATTATTGTTATTAATCAGATTTGAACTTTTGGGTGTAATTTTCGATTGAGTCGGGATCAGATCGAGAGAACGGGTTTTGTGATTTATTTTCCGTGTATCAATTTATATGGGACCACTTACTTTTACTTTCCCCCCTTCTTCATTTGTCTTCTTCTTCACCTTTCCCACCCGAATTGCAGCCCAGCCTGCAACCTCCTTGTCCTCTTCCTTTGATCCCAATAGCAGCAAATATCTCCCCCTCCAGATGCTCCTTCCAGTTTTAGGCAAACACACCCACTCCCCTTCCTCCTCCATCACCCCCTGTTCCCCTGATTTTGGCCAAGGGCCAGACTAACCACGCCAAACACCACTCCTCCACCATTGATTCAATATAAGAAGCATCAGCTTCCCCGTCCCCGATTTCAACCACAGCTCCACCTATGCTTTCCCCCTCCGATTTGCCACAAGGAGTCCACCGAGCCCTGCTTCAGGCCACCAAACACCATCAAACTACCTTGTTTTCCCCCTCCATTGGCGATGGCACCAACAACCACTCGAGCCCCCTCCCTCTGTTTTAAATCCGAGCCCCGGAGCACCAGTCGAGCACCTGGGCGCCACATTGCTCCTCCCCGAGCACCACCCGAGCGCCTCATAGGCACCAGCTCGGGGCCTCCCGAGCGCAGCCGAGCACCACCATCTCCCTCCTCTGTTTCCTCTATTTTTCTCCATTCCATCAGGTAACCTTGTCTCCTTACTCCTTTCACTCTCAAATGAGGTAAAGGCTCACCTTTAAGCTTCTTACCTTCGACCCAAACCAAGGACGTTTTGATCCCACCTCCAACGAGCTTGAATCGAACCCCGGCGAAGCTCGACGACCGCGATCGAAACCACCATTCCCTCGGTAAGCAGCCCCCTAAACCTCCTTTCATTTCTCATTCGAATTCTTGGGTGCTTTTTGTTCCTTATCCCCTAAAAAAATCGGAGAGATGGGGTGTGAGTGAGTCGAGTGAGGAAGCTCGAGCGGTAGAGTACGAGGGCGACAGAGGAAGCGTGAACTCGAGGGCGAGAGCGAGTGAACCTGTGAGCGCGAGTGCGAGGTGAACGAGGGGGATGTAAGTCAGTGGCGGAGCCAGGATTTATTTCCGGGGGGTGCTAAAAAATATTTCGTGAAATATTTTTGTGTGTGTATACTTATTAAGAATATTTTTTCTAAGAAAATATTGAAAAAACACTAAAATTGTGATTTTTTTAATTTAAATATAAATATAACATTTTTTTCAATGAAATAGTTGATAGAAACAAAAAAAATACAGAGAGAAATCAAGAAGAATATTTAATGATATAGTAAAACATTAATATGACATTTTCTTAATGAAAAAACACTAAAATTGTGATTTTTTTTAATTTAAATATAAATATGACATTTTTTTAATGAAATAGTCGATAGAAACAAAAAATATATAGAGAGAAATAAAAAAGAATTAATGATATAGTAAAACATAAATATGACATTTTTTGAATGAAATAGTTGATAGAAACAAAAAAAATATAGATAGAAATGAAGAAGAATTAATGAAATAGTAAAAGAAATAAAAAGTGAAGCATTTGAGATTTGAACCTAAGACCTTTTGATTCTCCTTCCTTCCTTTACCACTTGAGCTAGGCAGCACTCTTGTTTTAAATATCCTTTAAAGATGTTATATTACCTTAAAAATACTAAATATATGTAAAAAAATTATTTTTTTTTGTATTTTTTTCCGGGCCGGGGGGTGCTCGAGCACCCCCTAGCACCCCCTAGCTCCGCCCCTGGATGTAAGCCAAGAGGGATGCAGGAGTCGGAGAGGAAGTGCGAGCGAGCAAACGGGTAGGCGATGAGCGTACAGGGGAGGGCGTCCTGAGGAAGAAAGTGAACAGTACGGTTCCGGTTCTTTTTTTTTTTTTTTGTTTTGGGTCCGTTTTTTGTAAGGTTTGGGTTGTGTGATGGGCTATCCGAAAATGGGTTTTGGGTCTGGTCTCGAATCTGGGCCGGATTGGATCCGGGTTTGAGTTGGGAGATTTGGGCCTTGGGTTGTTTTATTTTAAGAATTGTTGTTATGTTATTTGTTATGATTTTATATACTTGTTATTTGATTAGATTATTATTATTGTTGTTATTATATTTTGGAGATTTTGTGATAAATATAATTTTTGGAAAATTAAATATATCTTATAAATTGTTTTGAAAATAGATTAATTGGGATATGTTATGGTGTTATGTAATGATTTTGGAATAAGAAATATGCCAGGATTATTTTAATAATACGATTTTGGAAATTGGTTAAGGATTTAAATGTTTAATGTTGGGATTTGGCTAAGTATGATTTTGAGAGAATCGTTTGACTATTAAATAAATGGGATAGTATATATTATATAATGTTATTGATGAGATTGAAAGATGTATTATTATTATTATTATTATTATTATTATTGAGATTTAAAAATATAATATTATTGGACTTGAAATTGGAAAAGAATTTGGAAAAGGTCCTCAAATGTCGGAAATTGATTTGTGAAATGGAAATGGATTTAATAAAGTTAAAAGATGATTTTTAGAAATATCCTAACCTCGTCGGATTTGTTTTGATAAAAATAATAAAATAAGTTGATTTAAAGAGTTTTGGAAAATCTCGGGAAATTGAATTATGAAGCATGATGAGATGTTACATGATATTATGTGATGACATGTGTTGAGATGATATAGAAGATGTTATATGATGATATATAAGATGAGATATAATGAAATATGACAGTTAAAGATTAGTACAACTTGCCACTTTCAACCACTAATCTTTTGTGGTTTGAAAACTCGACCTGTACTTAAATTGCAAGATCCGAATGAATGTATCCAACCTTCGAAACGTAACCCGGATATTTATATCCGGGCCGTTACATGAAGGTTTTGTAAGTTTTAGTTTTAATTTAAAGTTAGTTGTTTATTTTCATGTTTTGTTTCTTATTTCCCTCTTCTAGGGTTGGGGTAAGCCCAACGATAGGCATGTGTTCTTAATCGATGAATTTATAATTGTGTGTTTCTATCATCATCTACCTCTATGCTTGACCCTTGGATGAAAGTTCAAGGAATTCATGTTGCAAACATGGATAGTAATTAGGGTTTTTATTCGCGAGTTTATTAATCCTAATTAAGAAAAGGTAGAAATAATTAGGTTTATTTTCGAGAGTTGATTTACCTAAATTGTTGGAATTAGCGAAAGTTGATTCTTTGATGTAAAGCATGCTCTTTTATGTTATTCGTCATTTACACATATGTTTATTGTTGTGGTGATCCCTTACCTTGGAAGTTTGCACTTTTATTATTTTATTTTATTATTTAAATTCTGCATAGATTCTACCCAACACCAACCACCAATCTCTTCTCCATCCCTCAATGTTGAGCAAGTCTTATTCGACATCGACAGCAACCTCATCACCTTTTCCCGCTATTCCCGAACCCCGAAACCAACTAAACCTAGAACTGTCGACTTCTCTCCTGAGGACGAACATGACTCCACTATCCTATAGCGGGGTCTTGACTACAAATTTATTTGGTCGAGAAACCCTCTCGTCAAATCCAACTGTATGCCATGAGAGATGCAGTGCCTGCCATGAGAATCTTCATGAGTGTCATGGAATTTGCTTTTCCATGTCTTGAGTATTTTGCCACTTTGTGAACTTGAGGCATATGTTCATTTTGGTTATGTTGGGAAGTATTTAGGTTGTTGTGTTGAGTATTTAGGTTGCTTGTTATGTGAATGTGCACTCTTTCATCTTCTTCTAATTGCATCTTTGTTTTGAAAACTTACTCATTTCTAGTTTATGTAAATGTTGTGGGAAGTTCCTAAGATTAAGAATATCTAACAAGGCTTAGTCTTCCATTGGCTGAGACATCGGTTATTCAGTTTTATTGGCTAGACAATAGTACTTACTGGCTAGTAAGCGTAAATCGCATATATTCGGGGTGCGCATCTCAGGCAACCAAAATGGACAACCACATAATGTAACTGACGTACATGCAAAATAACAAAACCAACCTTCAGCAACTCAAAGAATGTCGTCTATCCTAGCTATCCTTGTGGTGGGAAGTTCCTGAGGTAGACGATATTTGCCAAGGGTTAGTCCTACATCGACTAAGACATCGTTGTCACTGGCTAGATAATAGTATTTACTGGCTAGTAAGCATACATAAAAAATATTCGGGTTTTGCATCTTAGGCAAACAAAATAGACAACCACATACTTTACCGGCCTTGAGTTTATGCAAAATAACAAAAACCATCCTTCGCCGATTGAAAAGAAAAGGCGTCCGTACGACGAGTGGCATATGATGACCTTACCATTCCACACTTATGTCCTCCGACGCTTTCGGAGAACATACTTTCCACGTGACGGATACTTGAACCTATGGCTCCTGTCCCACTCCCAAGTGTGTGATCTAGGGTTCGTTTGGGGGTGTCATTCTCCTCCTCTAACGAGCTCCCTAAGTGGACGGAAACAACTCTCCCCCTATAACCACTCCCATACATAGTATCCTCCTCATCACTACTCAAACATATTACCTATTTCCCACGGTCCACCTCAACCACTGTACCTATCATCTTCGGAGCAATGGTCGTCGGTTCTGTCCAGGTTTCCTGGCTGGTCTTGCCAGTTTTATGATTCTCTGTGCCAGATGAATTGTTTACTATGCCATCTAAATTGTTTTCCACTTTATACTCAAAATTTAGATCAATATGTGATGTAGACCCATCAACGCCCATATCAACCCAACCCCACTCTTCCACCACCCCAATTGCGATGTATCCTCCAGGTGATGTGGTATGTGGGGACAAATTGACCACCACTGAGCGACTGAAAATTTGGCTTCCAATTTCTTTTACTGAAGCGTACAAGGGAAAAGGCCATGGTCCATCTCCACCGCTTAAGTTCCAGTACTTAAAAGCATCCCAATCACTTTCATCATCGAATACTAGAAGCATACTTGCCCATGTTCGTTGCTATATAATGGATGAAGTTGGTACGTTTTTTTTCTTTGTATGGAGCGAAACATTCCGTTGTTGTCCCGAATTACTTTTTGACTGGCTAGTTGATCGTTATGGAATTGTTGCCGCACATCATGATCTATCTCATTTAGAGGCTCATAAAGTGGCATAGATGGGGCAGGCCTTGAGTCATAGGCCGCAACAGTCCCATATGTGTTATCAAAGTTAACCAGCCTCTCAATTGTCTCCCAGGGCTCCGTTGGTGTGAGCTCAATGTACCGATAGGAGGTATAAGAGTTGATTCTCTCCTTATTCGGCGCATCAAGGGAGTTATAGAAGATCTCATGGATGACATATGGAAGTTGCCCATGTGTCGGGCATGATCTTAGCAAGTCCTTAAAACGCTCCCACACCTGTGCCAATGTTTCACCTGGCTTTTGTTTGAAAGTCGTGATCCTTTGTCGTAGCATCGCCGTTTTAGAAGGAGGAAAGAACTTGTTTAGGAACGCATCCTTCACCTCTGCCATGTCCTCAGCGAGCGTGGAGCCAAACTCTCTAGCCATTGCAATGCCTTCCCTGCCAAAGACCATCGAAAAGACTTTAGTCTAACATACTCTAAATTCACACCATCAGCAATAGTTTCACACAAATCCATGAAAGTAGAGATATGTTGCAATGGGCATTCATTAGGTCTTCCTTCAAAAGTGTTTCTTTTATCTTAGATAGGAAGTTTATCTTTATTTCATAGTTAGAAGGAGGAATTAAAATAGTGGATTTAGGAACATGTAGCGGCGGATGCATGTATTGCATCGCCGTCTATGGATACTGATTGAGCCGCTCTTGGGCTTGTCTATGCGCATCCTCCTCCCTATCAGCACGGGCTCGCTCTGTAGCAGCGGTGGCCCTTTCAGCAGCGATTGTAGCGTTGTGATCCTCAATTTCCTTCCTCAACCACTCAATGGTCTGTGCCTGCATATCGTTATCCGCCATGATTTGAATAGCTCTGTTGCGAAGATGGAAGAAACGTTTAGGCTCTTCAATGCTTTCCAGGATAGGTTCGCGATCAGAGCGTCGCATAAACCTGCAAAATCAGCACTAAAGACCGTGAATCAAACTAAGCTAACTCCCTTATCCAAGCAAATAAATACAAGAATCCCTCCTGATGTAGTGGTAGGGTAATTCGGGATCGAATCCACGAGGAGGTATGTCAGCGCTTCCTTAGTTGCAATCACGATCAAGTTTCGACTCTAGGAGACACTCAATATCGAGGTTTTTAGTCGATATCGACTCAGTTCTGGTCGATTTCGAGCTATTTCCTACAGAAGACAGAAGCAAAGCAGCCGACGTCGAGATGGAACCTCGATATCGATGTTAGTGCTGGATATCGACCTTGTCAGTCGATTTCGATGTCAGCAACAGTAACTGTAAAACATAACCTATTTGTCGGAAAAGTTGTCCGAAGAAAGTAGAATGATGAAGGAATTGTGGACATAAATAAAAAAACCTAAAACTTTGTATATGAATTCAATAAACTAAAAGCTTCCAAGGTCGGGGATTCATGCCACAACGATAATCATGCAAGTATGATGCTAAGGTTATGAAATTTAATGTCTTCCCGTCAAATAACTTTCGTTACCAACTTTTAGGTGATTAGAGGCTCTCGTATAAATCCTAAGAGTTACTATCCAATTCATGAGTAATCCAAATTCACAATATGATTGGCTTTCGCTTCAATAATGCAAATAATGAACCTCCTCAACTTTCGCAAAGGATCATGCATTGGATAGAAGACGAAATCGCATAAAAATCATACCTTTGATGTACTTACCCTACATTGCTATCGTCGGGCTCACCCCGACCCTAGAAGTGGGTTGACTACTCGCACTTCATCATTGAACTCATCATCATAATGGAAAAGAAACTACTTTGTATTGAAATTGCAAAAGAAAGATTACACCGAACAAAGCCACTCCGCTCTCGCTTTACCACCCCACTCGGCCTCTCTCTCTCTCTAACTATTCTATGCGTTCTATGTGTTTTTCTTGTTGGAATTCAATGTGGATGGATAATCTCAGCCCTAATGGCCTCTAATTATAGATCACTCACCTCACTATTCAAGGATTCGAAAACCTATCTTTATTCTCTAAGATAAAACTTAATAAAGTAAAACAACTAAATTACTTGGGTAAATATCTAAAACTGATAAGTCTGGTAGTAGAAGATAGAAGATCTCGACGTTAGGATAATCTCGAACGATTCGGATAGAATTCTATCAAAAACTAAGTCGAATCTTTCTACAGCAAACATCGATATCGACCTCTCAGACCTCGATATCGACCTCTCTTTATCTCTATCTCGAGCAGTCCTTCTCGACCTCGGATTGGCACTCGACTTCTATCTTTTATCTCGATTCAGGCCACTCGATATCGACCTTTGGACATCAATACCGACCTCTTCTGTGTCGACATGCTCTGTTTCTCTCCTGCTCGATTCCTGGTTGCTCAGTTTCACTCGATGTCGAGGTTCATCATCGATTTCGACCTCTCAGTAGACTTCGAGTTCTTTTTCCGCTCTTCATCTCTTGTCCAAATTCCGTCCATTTTCGTCTCGATTTCTGCAAAATCACATAAAAACTCGTGTAGACCTCTATATTTGACAATTATGCATAAACTACACTAATCTTATGTTTTCCCACCCAATATGTATGCAAATAACGTCAAAATGGACATAAATGTGCATAAAAAATATGGCAATTTGCGCGCACATCACTAGTAACTATAATAATGGGTTGTCTATCCTTCCAACTCTGCTTTTAATGGCTGCCCTTCAATGGTCCCAGGTGCCCCTTCAGCTTTTTGGAATTTTTTATCCATCTGTTTCTGTGCCTTGTCTGCTTTTATAAGCGCTCCCGAAACCCCTCACATAGCAAGCCAATCTCTCTCCTTTTTTTGGGCACGAAATGTTGAGCATTAAATGACCTACAAAAGCATTTAATGCGGATGACCTCATTCCCCCTCTCTCTGTTGTCCCTCCTGCAGATAATCTTCCATTCCTTTCTTATTTTTCTCTCACCTCTCACCTTTTGGACACCTGACCAATCCCATCTTTGCTTTCCCTTTATTTTTTTGGTTACCTACAACTGGCTACATTGGTAAGGATTTCAATTGCACAAATAACAATTTGCCACCGGCCTGCAAATTTTGGTATGGCATGTATAGATTTCCAAACCTCATCCTAAATTGGTATATCTATGCAAATCAACCTTTTTTAATATTGTCACTAATTTTAGGAAGACAACTTTATTTAGAGTGTTCTACTCTTTCATTAAGAGGAAAAACAATAGGAGAATTCTAATGTGTTATATGAACCCACATTACACAAGTCAATTTAATGTCACCAAATTAATTTTATTAAAATACGGTGAGCTACTACCAAAAAATTAATTTTATTATAGTCTTATATGCAATTTTTCAATTAGGAAGCAAATTCTAATGTGTTATATGAACTCGCATTACACAAATCATAATTTTAATACCTTTACTGACACCCCTAGTAACTAAAAAATGAAAGAATTTCTTGTCAGCGGATTCCCATCAGCAATTAGTTTGTTGTCAACAAAAATTCTTTGGTAATATTAATTAGGGAGTAATTTATTATCTTCAAATAATTTTATTTTTTCTCGACGTTAGCGAGTGTCGACGTCAACAATGTTGGATAACTTTGCAAACAGTAATTGTGTCAGCAATAAACTTGTTACTGCTCAAACTCTTAGCGTTAGCAAGGTTGACATCAGTAATGTCAGTGTTAACGGTATTGATAATATTGGCATCAACAACATTGACGTTAGTGAAATTTAAAAAAATGGATTTTGGTTTAAAAAAATTAAATAAATTTTGGTTTAAAAAAGATAATTGTAAGATGGAGGGAAATTTGGAGGGAAAAAAAAGAAAGGAAGAGTAGAGAAATGGGGATCCACATTAGCAACGTCGGTCTCAGCATCAACAATGTCAGCGGCGTCGATGATATGGAGGGATTTTAGTTGCCTCAAACACTATCAAAATAAATTTAAACTAACTAACTAAGTACAACAAACAAGTAAGGAGTCAATATCCCACATAGAATTAAGTATGCTTAAATAATGTCTATCTACCGATCAAGAGAAAAGGGGATTAGTAAGTATTGAGATTAGATAGAACCAAATAAACTATAAACAAAATAGTAAAGTTAACAATTGAGAAATAGTTTCTCCAGCTGATTAATTAATATCCACTTAACTTTTATTCCGATGATTGATATTCTCTAACTTTATTATACTTTAGCAACCTATCATGGAAACTGATATTAGTAATATAATTCTCAATTCATTCCCTTCAAATAGGAATTAGGTCAACCATACTCTAAGAACCCTTGATGAATGATGAATAACCTAGAAACTATCCAGATTCAATCCAACAATAGCAATGAACATCAAGGAAATTCAATAGAAACAATTTACTTTAAGCAACTAGGCATAAATCAATTGTATTTTACTTATCATGCAATCAACTAAGTCAACTAGTCCTAGAAGATCACAATTTGCTACCAAGATCTAAATTCTTCAACTAGCATCCCTATAGATCTAGCAATAGAATAAATTCAAGTAAATATTGGTTAGCTACTCCAATACAACACAAAATCAATCAACGTAGAAAATTGAAATTACTTGGAACAACAAGTATAAAGAAAATCTCACATGATATAGAAGTTGAAAGCTTTAATCAATCAATCAAACGAGAGAAAGTTTAACCCTCCAAAACCATGGAGCCTCTCCCTAGGGTTTCTCAAAAGTATGTGTGTGAATTAGTCCTAAATTATGAATTAGAAGCCTCCTAAGAAGTCCTTAAATAGGCCACCAAAACCGATCCAAAATAATATAGAAAATCCTAAGAATAGATTAAAAAAACTGTAGGCATTTTAGGTTTTTGAAGTCATCAGAGGCCTTGGGCATGACTTGACATGGACAAATTCAACATATTGGTCGCGGGCACGACTCTTGTTCACAACATTTTTCTCCTTTTAGAATTTATTCTTGACATCAACATGAAAGTTGTAGCTCTCGAAAAGAGCTTTCAAACACATATTTATAATAGTCAATCGAACTACCAAGGCCTCCAAAAAGTGCAAAACAAGTTCAGCTTGTTGGGCGATAACTTTTGATGACTTGTTATTCACTTAGGCTCTTGAAACTTTGACTCTAGCTTCGCGCTCTTCACTTGAAACTCGTCTTGAGTCCTCTTTTGCATGGCTTACATCCATCCTCATCGGATCTTCATGTACCTGAAATCACGTTAAAGGTGCATAGATTCCGACTCCACCAATAAAGCAAGTATAAATGTAAATATGCATATCAAAAGATGCAATATGGGTATCTAAATTATGCTGAATGCAACCTAATATGCCTACTTAAATATGTGCTATCATTCGGTGTCAATGAAACTAAAAAAATCAAATTTTGGTTTAAAAAAAATAAATTAAATTTTGGTTTAAAAAGAATTAAATCAAATTTTGGTTTTAAAAAAATAAATCAAATTTTGGTTTTAAAAAAATAATTGTAAGATGGAGGAAAATTTAAAGAAAGGAAGAGTAAAGAAATGGGGGTCCACGTTTTCAACGTCGGCGTCGACATCAACAAGGTCGGCGTCGACGTCAGTAACATCAGCATCAGTGGCATCGATGTCAGCGTTAGCGGTGTTGGAGTTGGCGTCGGCAGTGTCGACAACGTCAGCATTAATGGTGTCAGCGTCAACAATATCGGCGTCGATGTGAGTGAAATTAACAAGGAGATGAGAGAAATGAAGGAAAGTGAGATGAAGGAATGGAAGGAAAGAATGGGCTATTTATGTCTAAAAAATGATGGTGAACTTTTTGCTAATTATGATTAGAAAGTGAACATTTAACTAATCTTTATAGCCTATAAATAAGCTTTTTGCCCCATAAATGCCTACACATATAATCCTAATAAGTTGTGTAGTAACTCCCAATCCATAATTGATGTAGTTGAAATGTCAAAGGTTGTATCTAATTGACATACCAAAAGTTGTGCATTATATTTTGTGCTATATTATAACATAATTGCTATTAAATGCCAAGCAAAGTGCAACATAACGGTTGCTATCAGAAATTACACATAACTAATATCATATTACACCATATTATAAGCTGTGTAGTAACTCCCAATCCATAACTGATGTAGTTGAAATGTCAAAGGTTGTAATTGATAATTGAAATATGAAAGGTTATAATTGATAATTGAAATATCAAAGGTTGTGCACTATATTTTATGCTATATTATAGCATAAGTGCTATTAAATGCCAAGCAAAGTGCAACATAACAGCTGCTATCAGAAATTACACATAACTAATATCATATTACACCGTATTACAATATAAATTACAGCAGAACGATTGTTCTTCTTACAACTGCTCTTCTCTACTATACATAAAAGAAATTGAAACCATGAGCAAGAATCCCCAAGTTCTTAGGAAACCCAGCCAACTAAATGAATTAGTTGCTGGGATGCAATGTACAATTGAAGTTATGGTATACCGCAAATGGGATGTGTGTATTACAGGTGGAAAGTATTTGGGCACATATTTCATTTTCTCCGACAACATGGTATATCTACAACCTACTGTTTATGGGTCTTTTGTAATTTTTTCCTAATTTCATCTTTTCTTTTGCAGGGAAATATGATACAATACACTACTAAGAGCAACACAACACATTGTTTTATAGCTAAGTTGGAGGATGGTTCCATCTGTTACTTGAAATACTTCATTGTGATGCCTAATAAGGACAAGTTTTGAATCATTAAGAACAACAAACACATGATTGAATTTGAGGGCTCTACCATTTTTACCAAAAGCCAAAGTAGTCTCCATAGGTTTGTTCGCTATTCTTTTGAGTTTACTTATCGAGTTTGAAGACATCAAATTCTCTACATTTAATGACCTCACTGGTATGACAATCAATCTTTTTGTTGGTTATTTTGGTTGACAAACTTTCAAGTTTTACATGATCTACTTGTAGATATCATGGGTTATGTTACAAATGTTGGGAGTATTAAGAATGTTTCACCATAAAAGAATCAAAGGAACCCTACTTATTCCCAGACTCTTGATGTTCATCAAATTAATAAAAGGTAATGACGTTTATGTATAAGTTTCTGTTTTCTGTATGAGATTTTTTCTGTATAAGTTTCTGTTTTCTGTATAAATTTCTATATAAGTTAATCGTAATAGATTTGTAAATGAGATTTTCTGGGAAAAAAAGAGGCAAAACTGAAAACATAAAGATATATGTTAAAGAAATAACTGAATTTGTTAACATCAAACATCCTAAACTGAAAACTTAAAGATATAACCCCAATTGAATTTGTATTGGAGTTTAATATCTTCATGTAGCATTGGGGTTTATAAGTTTCTCTATCAGATTGTATAAGTTAATCGTATTTGATTTCTGAATGAGATTTTCTAGAAAAAAAAAGAACCTTACCTCATGTTAATTTCTAGGTTAGATATTCTGAAAAATGCAGGAACTTAGATCATATTTCTGGAAAAAAAAAACAGAGACAATATCCCAAGAGAGTTCATTGTAGATGGACAAGACCATCGCATTCAAAAATTAGTGGACGAAATATTCCATGATTTTATTGCAGAGCAACATGATGCAGATTATCTTCGAGAAAAAGCAATCCTCACGCCTCTAAATGAGAATGTTGATGCTATTAATGACTACATGTTCCAAATGTTGCATGGACCAGTGAAGATGTTCAGAAGATCAGATGAGATTTGTAAGGCATCAATCGATATTTCTGAACATGAGAACCTATATCATATAGAATTCCTCAACTCTCTAAAATTTCTAGGTATAGAAAATTTCTTTCTACATCTATATGACAATCTTCCATTCACACTTAAATCCTAATTTCTTATGAATAAACAGGTATGTCACCTCACATACTCAATCTAAAGGAAGGGTTGCCCATGATGCTCCTAAGGAATGTCAATCTAAGTCAAGGATTATGAAATGGAATAAGGATGATCATTTCCCATTTGGGGGAATGGATAATTGAAGCTACAATCATTACAGGAAACAACATAGGCAGAAAGGTATTGATTCCTAGGATAATAATGACTTCTACTAGCTCAAAATGGCCTTTTGTCATGAAGCGAAGACAATTTCCTACAAAACCATGCTATGCAATGACAATAAACAAAAGTCAAGGACAGTCTCTCAATCATGTGGGCCTCTACTTACCAAAACCAGTATTTAGCCATGGACAACTATATGTAGCAATGTCTAGAGTGATAAATCCTGATGGACTGAAAATTGTTTGCCAGAAGAAGATGAAAAGCTACGCAACCATACAAGAAATATTGTGTTCAAGGAAGCTTTCAACAACCTCACAACACAAGACCAAGTAACATAAATACTACAAATATAAAACATATGTCATTGTTTTCGTATTTTTTTCAACTATACTAATTCCTTACGGAACACCATTCTTATTTCTTCGGGAAAGGGAAGCACCAGAATAATCCTAACCACTTCTGGATGCTCCAATGGTAACACTAACTTTGCAAGTTTCACATATATGTACCACAATCATGGTCCAATTTTAATTTCTTGCAGATCTGCAAGTTTTTGTTATTGAACTGAATCTAGATTGAGTTCAATAACAAAAACAACTTAAATGAACCTTTTTTTAATTAAATAATTAAAATTGATTAGATTTATTTAGATTTGGTCCTGGTATATTTTCTTTTCATCTCAAAAATTAACCACCACAAAAAAAAAACCACATTCGGGTATATTTGCCTTTCATCTAAAAATTTAACCTGTTAAATGACAAATAATAAATATCGAATCTTAAAAAACAAAAGAATGAAATACATACCTTACCATCTTCAACAGAACCTTGCACACCCCAGTACAACAATTCAACATCTTCCCGTGGCCGTCCGTAAATTGGACCTCCATCCGCTAAAACTCTGACCATGCAATTTTGCTACCAAACAAAACAGACAAAGCCTAAATCCCTAAACCGACACTCAAGAAATAGAAGAACGTATTAAATTGTACAAGTTGATGAGGAAACGTAATCGAGAGCAACTTTCATTAGATAGATCTGCTAAAACGCTAGGTATGAGATTCCAATCATTTCAGCAATACAAGAAAAATCATCTAACCTTCGCAATAAGGGAGGAAGAAGGTTGGAATAACTGAGCAAGGGAATCGAGAAGCTTCAACAATCAACAATGGAAAGTGCACTCCCACTTTCTCTCTCCTCTTTCTAAATCTAGAAAATGCAATTTTTCATCCACAAAATATTGCACAACAATGCAGCGGAAGAGATCGAAGGTGTCGTAGCTGGACGAATTCCATACCGTAAAGGGAACTATTGCCGCCAAAGAGTTTGTAGCCCTGCTTCGACACCACATGCTCAATTGAAATAGGAAGACCTGACGGCGGTGCCCGTGACCGATCGGTGATCTAATTTTACCTGTGCATATCGATACACAGAAAGGGGAAATGGGAAAGAGGAAGAGAAAGGGGTCCAATTTGATTAGAAAAAACAAAGCAAAATAAATGGGGTCCAGTTGTTGTTTCAACACAAAAGAAAAATGTTAATAAAATATAGTTCTTACATATATTTTTTTTATTAGGAAAGAATTCGGGTGAGCAAGCTCTACCCGACAGCATCCTTACGGATGAGGTCTGAAAGACCATAATTGTTGTAGATATCGACCCCCACCCCAGGCAGAGTGGCAAATGTGTGCAACCATATTAGCCACTCTATTGCCAATCTGGGGAACATGAAAGAAGGAAACTTCTTTCATAGTCGATAGTAAAGTTTTAACATCTGACAGAATGAGCTCAATTTCCCAAGGGCATTTAACGCGGTTGTTTAAATGATTTATGATTATGCTGGAGTCACCCTTTATATGGAGTTTGTCGATTCAGAGTCGGATAGCATGTTGGAGTCCTAATTTTAAGGCTAACGCTTCAGCTTTGATGGCACATTGTTTTCCCAGTTTTTGGTAACACATGGTTATTGGTCGACCTTCCTAGTCCCGAATAATAGCCCCCGCTGAGCTGTCCGAATTTTTCAAGATAGACCCATCAAAATTTAATTTTAAAGTTTCCGTTGGGGGTTTTCGCCATTGTGTTTTCCAGTTTATGGGTTTCTGTTTTGGTCGTGTAGGATTTTACGGGCGAAGAGGGGGGTCCTCATCAAAATCACTTTCCATCCGGAATGTTTTATTCCAATTGTGCATGTGAGTTTTAATCAAGTGTATTGTAGTTCCCTACCTGGGACGGGAATTTATCTGAATATGTATTGGTTTCGAGTGTACCAAGTTGTCCACCAAACAAAGGCAAGCTCCATCTTGGCTGTAGGAGTAAGATTATTCCCAAAGAAGGCTAAAACAGGTTTAATGTCCCGAGATTGGTTTGTCATGTTGGAAATGGTTGAGTCAATTGGAGAAAGAAACTTTTGAAGCGAGCGTACGTAAGGACATTCAACCAAAAGACGAGTCTCATCTTCAACTGGCCCATCACAGAGGCAACAGGTGGAAGGTATAGACACCCCACGGGAGGCTAGCCTAGAGGCAGTGGGGAGGCCATCCTGACAAATTTTCCATAAGAATTTTTTTTAATCTTAGGCAGAACATTAATATTCCAAATCCAGGCGTTGGTGTCAACGTTAGAGGATGAACGTGATGTGATTAGCTTGTAGGCACTTGAATTCGTAAACCAACCAGCCATATTAGGCCACTAATATAACCGATCCTCGAACGAGGATATTGGCAGTTGAATGTCCGTTATTTCTATGACTATGTTGGGAGGAAGCACTTTGTTGAGTTTCTCCATCCACCATCTCCCTCCTAAAATATAATCATTAACCGTCTCGTCGACATTGTCACCTAGGGGATAGTCGTCCCTAGATCGCAAAGAGGAAGTTGTAATCCAATTATCTGTCCAAAATTTGATAGATTTCCCATTCCTAACTGACCATATGAGGCCAGATTTAAATTTATCAATGAGAGTGACCATTTTAGCCCATTGCCATGACGAGTCACCATGTTTCTTGTACTCAAGGATGTTAGAAGATCGTAGGTATTTATAGTTAATTAGTTTAACCCAAACATTACCTATTTCAGCCAAAATCTTCCAAATTAATTTCATTTGGAGCGCCTCATTCATTTCTTTTGATTTCCTAAGTCCTAGTCCTCCACAATTTTTCGGTCTACAAATCCTATCCCAACTGATGAGAGGTCGATGTTGAAGATCTTTGTTCCAGAAAAACATTCTATTAATTTGATTAAGCTCTTTGTGTGTTGAACTGGGTAACATAAAGCTTTGCATTGTGTATAGTGGTTTAGCTGATAGGTTTGTATTAATGAGGGTTGCCCGACCCTGTTGTGATAAAGCATTTGTACGCCATTTGCTTAGTTTTTCTTTAGATTGACAGATGATATCTTCAAATGTTTGGTTGTTAACTTTGCCATTAATAATAGGACAACCGAGATATTTTTCCAACGATTTTTTGTTTGTAATATTCAAGCAGCTACAAAGCTCAGCAATCCTGGAGCTTGAAATTCCTTTTGTTGCTTGGAAGCTCGACTTATGATAGTTCACCTTTTGACCTGAAACTTTACATTATGAATCAATTATTTTTTTGACTATGTGGGCAGCATCCAATCTTCCTTTTGATAAAATGATAATGTCATCTGCAAAGGATAAGAAAGGGACACGGTGACCGTTCCTACCGAAAAAGAAACCAATAGGGCTACTGTCCATAATTGTTTCTGCTAAGCGTTTCCGTGCTAAAATTTCAGCCCCGAGGATAAACAGGAACCGGGATAGGGGATCTCCTTGCCTAAGCCCACGAGATGGAAAAAACATGTTCGTGGGACCATTGTTCACAAGAACTGAGAAAGACACGGTTGTAACACACTCCATAACCCAAGAAATGAAGGTTTTGTGAAACCCAAAATTTTCCAGAATCCTTTTCGTAAAACCCTGTCAACTCTGTCAGACGCTTTCTCCATGTCAAGTTTTATCTCTAGCCACCCCTCACAGCCCCTGCAGGATCTGAAGGAATGGAAAATATAGTTCTTATATACATACACGAAGTACATACATGTAACAATATAAAGGATATTTTTTTCATTGATGACCCAGGATTAAAATGACTAAATTTTATTCAATTCTTTAGTAATAAAAGACCTACACATAAAATAAAATATTAAAAAAAATACCTTTTCTTTGCAATAAATAACAAGGATTAAATGAACAAAAAACTATTCAATGCTTCCATAAATAAAATATTACACATAACAAAATGTGTATGAAACATTTTTAGTGATTTTTCACAATTAAATTGCAAAAACTAATTAATAAAAAACCATAATTTAGTCAATAATTAAAAATATATATAATCTCTTTAAATAAAAACATAGACCCGTGCGTAGCACGGGCCTAAACAATAGTAAGGATTAGAAATATGGACATCTAACTCTTTAATGAAATCTCTTAGTATGGATGTTGTTAATTTAGTGAACCACGATAAATTGTGTGTCGATCTTTTTTGTTTGAATATCGATTTTTTGGTCACAATATCTTTGAAACTGGGGGATAATAATGATTGAGCCACCGCTCACCGTCACCGCTCTTAGCCGCCCCAACATCAACCGATCAACAATCATTAGGTTCTTGAATCGCTAGATGGAGAAGATGGGTATGAATGGAGAAACTACCGTAATTTGTTTTTTTTTTATTGTTGTGAAAATAATTATACCTAATCCCTGACATGGTGGCCCACAACAAGGGGATCCAAGTTTTGCATTGCTCTCTCCCAGTGAGTCGAGTTGATATGCTCAAGCCAGTTTACATAATGCGTAGTTCTTACCTGAATCACGTACTCGGGTCACGTACTCGGGTTTACCACCAAATGGTCGGTTTCCTCTTCATAAATAAATAAAAAAGACAGGTAACTTTGTTTCAGGTTTAGTATTTTGCAATGTTTTAAAATTAAATAACATTAATGAGGCGGGCCAACAACCTAAACAAATTCATACCTTCCATTCAAAAATGTGACTTTTCGTGAGAGATATAGTAACCACCTTTCCATGCAGACCAGTTTTTGGTTGCACTCTCAAACCTCTATCCATAACATCCCCCAAATAATTGCATTTTCCAACTCTTCATTCATATCAGTCTTAATGAATTATCATCCGACCCAATAAATATTTAACAAATAACCCCAACCAATAAATAAATTATCAATAAATTCAAACTGATCTTAATATATGTTTCTTCGTTTCGTTCTACCCCTTCACAGACAGCTATCAATTAAACTCTCTCCATTCTCCACCTCTCACGCTTTTGAAGAGACAATCCAACAAAAGCACATGTTGGTGGGGTTTGCAATTGAACCAGATCAGTTCCAACACCGGCGGGGCGAATTCCAGTTCCTACATAACAGGAATTAGCCCCCTCAAAAATTTTCAATTCATTAATTGATATAGATCAACAACAAGTTGAAGTTGAAGTTGAAGTTGAAGATGAAGGTTACAGAAGATATAGGCAAGTACCGGCTGATCCAGACGATTGGAGAAGGCACCTTTGCCAAGGTGAAGCGGGCTAAGAACGTCGTTAATGATCAGCAAGTGGCTATTAAGATCATAGACAAGAACATGATCATCCAGAACAAGCTCATGTATCAGGTAAGTATCCTATACCTTAACGTTTTCTGTCACATAAGCTTAAGCTATTATGTAGGGTTTCGTCTTCACCTTTCTTTGCGCGTTTCAGGTGCAGAGAGAGATCAGAACTATGAAGCTTTTAGATCATCCCAACATTGTTAGGATACACGAGGTATATATATATATTTATCAATTCTTCCTTTTTTGGTTGATTGATGAAGATTTCCTTGCTGAATTGGTATAGTTCTACCGTGATTGAAGGTTTTGGGCTCAAAGACGAAGATTTACATAGTAATGGAGTATGTACCCGGAGGACAGCTTTCGGACAAACTGGTGAGCACTTTGATAAATGACATAAGTTAGATCTTATGAGCTGAGTAAATTGGTAATCCTTGACAGCTTTTGATGCCTCTTCCTGATGTCGGCAGTCGTATTCAAGCAAGTTAAGTGAGGAGGAAGCAAGGAAACTGTTTCAGCAACTAATTGATGCAGTTGAGTATTGTCATTGCAGAGGAGTATACCACAGGGATCTCAAGGTAAAACAAACACTGATGCCTTATACAATATTTTCTCCAAATCAATATCTCAACTCTATGAAGCCGAATCGGATCACAATTTTCTTATTTGTAGCCTCAGAATTTGCTCCTGGACAGCCAAGGAAATTTGAAGGTTTCCGATTTCGGCCTCAGTGTGTTTTGGAAGGTACTGGCTTGTGGGTCTATTTGTTAAATTTACTGAGGAGAATCTAATGTAGCTCTGCCCTTGAATTTGATTCCTTGCAGCCTGGAAGTTTGCTATCAACAGCCTGTGGATCGCCCAGTTATGTAGCACCTGAGGTATATGAAACAGATTCCTCTTTAAGTTTATATGTGATTCATTAAGCGGAAAACAAAAATATCCAACCAAATGAAACAAGTTTGAAGACAATTGAAAGTATGCATTTGATGTGATGAAACAGCTCATCAGAAACCGAGGGTACGAAGGGGCAGCCGCTGACATATGGGCTTGTGGAGTGATTCTTTTCGAGATGTTATCAGGGTATCTACCATTCAATGACCAAAATGTAGCAAAATTATACAAGAAGGTAAAGGCCCTTGACAAGGTTTGTACTACTTTGTAGTATGCCTAAAGCTGAAAATTCTCAAAAAACTTGCCGAAATTCGTCATCTTTAGATCTTGGAAGCAGACTACAAATGTCCAGGATGGTTCACAACAGGCCAAAAGTGGCTGCTCTCCAGAATATTCGAAAGCGATCCCAGAAAGGTAAAAGAGTTTTTAATCAATCGGAACTTGGTAAAGGAAAAATCCGTCAAGACAACCAACACAAGATTTTGCCTCTGCAGAGAATTACAATTCCTGAGATTATCGAGGATGAATGGTTTCAAACAGATTATGAGCCTGCAGTGGGAGGAGACCTTGAGAGGAGTAGCTCAAACTACAATCAAGTGACTCTTGGACATGTTGAGGTAACAACTGAACACGTCGAGAGCTGAAGTAATATCAAACATGCTTGTTTAAGTGATCCTAAAGCTAAACCATCAATGCAGGATTCCACAACCAACAACATTGAATCCCGAAAACCTGGTTTCATCAATGCCTTCAAGCTAATAGCAATGTGGCAACAACTAGACTTGTCCGGTTTGTTCGAAGAAAAGGTAAAACATGAAAGAAAAACAAAACTGTCACTCCTATGACTTCTTTCATCATTCAGCTTCTCTGGCTGTCTATACATGGATCAATTAATCTACACACCGATATAGGAAAACGGAAAGCACAAGATGATTCTCGGCTCCAAGCACAGAATGAGCGAAACCATAGAGAGAATAGAGATTGCCGCAAGAGATTCTTGCCTCTTGGTTGAGAGGAAGAACTACTTCAAGGTAATATTTGCTCCCATCCTTCTCACATTTCACCAATAAGGTATTCACTGATCTTGTCTGACCATTCCCCGAAATACTTCAGATCAAAATGCGTCCTCGACAAAGACCCAAGTCCTCTAGGCTAGGTGCTTATCTATTAGCAGAGGTAAAAATTCATACATACTAACTCTAACCAACAGAAGATCCAAACAACTTACTTGCCCTTGAGTAAAATTTCAGGTGGTTGAGGTTGCTCCAACAGATTGCGTTGTACAGCTATCGAAATCTGTAGGAGAGCTGGGAATGTATCAAGAGGTACTTCTCTAAAGGTGTCTCATGTTTGATTTCAGTACAACCATCTTGACTACTGACTTGCAATTTGTGTGGAACAGTTCTGCGAGATCCTGACAAGCCTGCTAGACGAAACATCCCCGCCATTGCTAAGGCAAATGTCCAAGGACGATAGTCTTATCCCCATCCGTCTACATACTGAGCACGAAAGGTAAAACTCTCCCCCATAGATTGCATTATGATACAGAAACCCAATGGATGCTCATGTCATGTTTTTCCTATCATGCAGCTCTACTTCAATCGACAACATTGACGACCTCCAGGGCTACTACTCATCATAAGATCACGTATCTGTAAATACATTTTGCAAATCTTGTACATATGATGCCACAGTGCTTCGAAGAGCACAAAATTGAGGTAAGAGACAAATAATGTGAAGTTTGTCCATTGTTTTTGTACAAATAAAGTGTGGGCAAAACATCTCCTATAAATTGTCATCTTGTTTTCATCAATTCCTACCACGCCTTCACTTCCATTGGTCATGTCGAAAAATGTATGCTCATCAGAAAAGGTGAACCAAACTACAAAGGATTAGGCTTTCAACAAATGCCAAACACAAAGACGAGATTTTGAATGCATAAATTTTAAGCAGGTCAGTAGATATGGTCTTTTTAACATAAACAAAACCAAGTGAAACAGTGCCATAGAAGGAAGTATCTTGAGCTCTCCATGTTGGAGGAAAAGGGCAAAAGATCCTTTAAGGATAGGAACTTGTGAACACTAAACAATAAGTTTGAGATGTTTGCAAGTTATGTGCTTCTGCAACACCCAGTACTTTGAGATTTCACTTGGAATTGAACTTGCTGCTGACTTCCTCGTAGCTCGGCACATTACAAACTGCATTGACAGAGTCAAGAAATTATGATACAAAAGGGAAGAGCTAGAGTGAGTGAGATATTAGAATCATTGGATAAAACTACCATCTCCATAAGATGCCATTGTAAGCGGAGAAGAAAACATCTTCCCCGCTAATCGAGCAATATCCTCTATTGTTACTTCATCCAAAGCTTCCAAGACATACTCCACAGGTCGCCTAAAACGAGCAAGATGAATTTACTTGAAAGCATAATCTTTCTACTCATACGATTCCAAGTTATTAGTCCATCAGACTCTATTAAAATAGCATGCTTGATATCCCAACATCTCAACAATATATACAATAGTCTAATACCCAAAATACAGATATTAGAAAGGCAGGGACATTAAAATGGAAATATTTACCTCTTTCCAAAGAGCAAAGTTTCCCTACCGATGATTTCACATTCCGCCATATGTGCAGAAAGTGTACAAGGCTAGGAAAAGTCTATCACAAGTCATAGGTTATCACATACCAGGCATTAAGAGCAAATCAATGTTGGGACATACACTAGATTCTGATTGCTTCAACACTGTTGTCTTTAAATACGCTTTTGCCGAGTTGAGCTCTGCTGGACTAACTGTCACTCAGATATTGGTAGGAAAAAGGATGTGGACGGCATCAGAAACCAGCTCCACATATTTCTACTAATAGAACAGGATATTAAAAGCGCAATGACATACCATCTCCAGGACTTGCAACAGCAATTAGCTACTTAACAGTAATCTCGAAGGCCTTTGATACAAAACTGGAGCTCTGAGCATAATAAAAATGAAACCTTTCAATGACATTTTGTTGCATACATCATATCCATAATGAAAACTATAGAGTATAACTGCTAAATTTGGAAGTTTTTTCATCTCCATCCTTTTCTAATTTCCAAAGGCAAAATTCAAAGCTTGATATGATTTTTTTTTTTACTTCAAACATGAATGAAACATATTTATTCGACTCTGTAATTCAGTCTACAAAGATCAGTTTACCTCTTGAGAAATAAAAATAGGAGAAAATGAAAGGAGAAGACAGGAATATGAAAATACATTAAAAGATTGGCTAGAAATAAGAACAAATAACATGACAGCCATAAGAGGATTTGAAGGCTATTTTTCTTTGTTTTTTTTAGTGTAAGAATAGCTTACAGTGGTAGCTCGGATTCCAAATAGAGCACTGTCATAGTGAATGCTGCTGAATGCATAAAAAAAGCGGATTTGCGGATATTTAATTAGCACCCGAGAATCTGATTGTACATAAGAAGCAACCAGTGATCTTGGTCAGAAGAATGAATATTTGAATGGAACAAATTGAACCTGAATGACATGAGAACGAAAGCCACCAGATATACACAGAGAGGAAAGAAAGAAAATTGATAGATTAGATAGGCATATATTGTATAGTGGGCCCAAAAGCCCAATACCTTTGTAACTTATATATATGATTATCAATGAATGGAAACCCTCAAGGAGGATTTTACATCAATTCCATCATTCTATATGGTATCACAGCCTCTAGGGTTTCATCTAAATTAACCCTAATTTTTTTTTTCCGATCCCTCCACGCCTAATCTCCTACCTACTGCCGGCACCGGACCTCCTCCACCCACAGCCGCCGGTCATCCTCTTCCTCAAAGCCTCCCTCTTACTCTCGATCTCCGCAGCCTCCGCCCCTGTTCGACGCTGCCCCCACGATCGACAGCGAGCGAAATCTCTTCGCAATCGCCGCCCACCCCGTCGCCTACACTTGCCGCCCCGCGGCCCGGCCGCCCCATCGCCTACACTTGCCGCCCCGCGGCCCCTGACGGTCAAAAAAAAAAGAAAAAAAGTGTACCTCCGATTTTAGCCGCGGCCGCGGCCGCGGCATATGCAGCGACCGCAGCTCTACACAGCGGCCGCGCCCCTCGTCGCCGCACGGCCCTCGTCCTTCGAACGCCGCCTATGTTCCGCCTGCTCCTGCTACGCATCACGCCTTCTCCTCTATGCAGCCGACATCTCCCGACTCTTCTTGGTACATGGACACTGGTGCCACCTCACACATGACGAACTCCTCAGGTAACCTCTCATCTATTTCCTTTAAGGGTCCTGCACACTCTATTATCGTCGGCAATGGTGGTCGTCTTGCTACTTCAGGAATTGGCCACGCCAAATTACAGACCCAAACCCACCCACTACACCTTAACAATGTCCTCATTGCCCCAAAGATTGTCAAAAACCTTATCTCTGTCCGTCGGTTCACTACTGACAATAACGTTTCCCTTACGTTTGATCCCTTTGGTTTCTTTGTGAACGATCTTACTACGGGGGTTACTCGCATGAGATGTAACAGCACCGGGGAGCTCTACCCTGTCACACCACCTCCTGTGTCCAGTCAGTCGTGCCCGGTCGCCCTCTCGGCATCGTCGTCCAGCCTTTGGCATGCACGCCTGGGTCATCCCAGTCCTGCCGTTCTAGATGTCCTCCGTTCTCAGAGTCTTGTCACCTGTACTAAAGACCTACGCTCTGGTTTATGCTCTTCCTGCCAACTAGGCAAACATGCCAGACTGCCGTTCCAACGGTCTTTGACCTCTACCCTTACTCCCTTTGACATCATTCATAGTGACATTTGAACCTCTCATGTGCCTAGCAATGAGGGTCACAAGTACTACCTCTTGTTTCTTGATGATTACACTCATTTCTTATGGGTCTTCCCGTTGCATTTCAAGTCCCAAGTGTTTCCTGTCTTTGCCAAATTCCATACCTACATCAAAACACAGTTCCACACATCCATCAAATGTTTCCAAGGTGACAATGACCGTGAATTTGACAACAAAGACTTTCACTCTTTCTTTGCCACAAATGGGATCTCCTATCGGTTGTCTTGCCCCTATACCTCCCAGCAGAATGGCAAGGCCGAACGAATCATCTGAACCATAACCAACATGATGCGCTCTCTCCTCTTCCACGCATCTATTCCCCTTCCCTATTGGCCTCATGCCTTATCCACCACCTGTTATCTCCTAAACATTCTCCCATCTACCACCCTTCACCATCGCTCGGCAGGACAGGCCCTCTATTGCACATTGCCTAGGTATGATCACCTTCGTACCTTCGGGTGCATGTGCTTCCCAAACCAGTCCTCCACTGCCCCGCACAAGCTTCACCCGCGCTCCACTCCTTGTGTCTTCCTCGGCTATCCGTCTGATCATCGCGGTTACCTCTGCCTCGATATCAAGACCCATAAGCTCATTGTGTCTCTACATGTCACCTTCGATGAGTCTCGCTTCCCCTTTGCTTCTCCTCCCCTCCCCTCTTCTACACCTCTTGTGTCTCAGTCTGAGTCTGAGTCATCGTTCCCTCATTTTCTTCTCCCACAGGGCTCTCCCGGTGCTCCTGCCTCCCCCCCTACACCACCTCCACCACCCCCTACCACCAGACCACACACCCGCAGCGTCTCCGGTGTCTTCCGACCCCGTCAGATAGTCTCCATGACCACCACCCATCGCCCCACATCTCATTCCTACACACACTTGCCGTCATCCCATCCTGCAGTTGTGATGCCGCCTCCCGCAGCCCACCCCCCACCCTCGCCCCACCCCGCTGCCGCGGCCGCAGCCGCCGCCCCCTTGCCGCGGCCGCAGCCTAGTGCTGCGCCCGCCGCGCATCCCGCCGCCTCACAACCCCCCCTGCGTCCGTCCCTTCCGCCTCCCTCTCCCCCATACCCACCTCCCACAAAGCAGCCCTCCTCGACCCGAATTGGCAGGCGGCTATGCTCGACGAATACAAGGCCCTTACAAGGAATGGTACTTGGGTTCTGGTCCCTCGCCCTCCTGATGCGAACGTCATCCGATGTATGTGGCTCTTCCGTCACAAGTTCCGCTCTGACGGGACGTTGGAGCGCTACAAAGCCCGTCTTGTGGTCAACGGTCGTTCTCAGCAGGTATGTATTGACCGTGATGAGACCTTCAGCCCCATAGTCAAACCTGCCACTATCCGAGTGGTGTTGAGCTTAGCATTGTCGCGCAACTGGGCAATTCATCAGCTGGATGTCAAGAATGCCTTTCTTCATGGTCATCTGAATGAGACAATTTACATGTTTCAGCCGCCGAGGTTTGCTGATGCTGATCGTCCCCAACACGTCTGTCTCCTGAAGCGATCTCTGTATGGGCTGAAACAGGCTCCGCGAGCTTGGTTCCAGCGCTTTGCTTCTCATTTGCTACGCCTAGGCTTCATTGGCAGCCGCTCGGATTCGTCTCTGTTCATCTATCGCAGAGGCTCAGACACGGCCTTTCTCTTACTGTATGTCGATGATATCATTCTCACCGCCTCTTCTGATGCTCTTCGGACGTCGATTATTTCGCAGCTGAGTGCAGAGTTCGCCATGTCCGATCTGGGTCAGTTATCCTACTTCTTGGGGGTTGCTGTTCAGCGTCATGCGTCTGGTTTGTTTCTCTCACAGAGTAAGTATGCTGCTGAGATTGTTGCTCGGGCTAAGATGGTTAACTGTAATCCTATCGCCACTCCGGTCGATACATCTAACAAGCTCAGTGCTCATTCTGGTCCTTTGGTTGATGATCCGACATTGTACAGGAGCCTCGCTGGTGCTCTTCAGTATCTCACATTCACCAGACCTGATATCAGTTACGCCGTTCAGTAGATCTGCTTGTTCATGCATGCACCCAGGGAACCCAACTTTCAGGCCTTGAAGCGGATCATTCGGTACATCAGCGGCACCCTCGAGCTAGGCACCACGATCACTCCTTCCGCTAAGCTTGACCTTGTTGCTTACACTGATGCAGATTGGGGTGGGTGTCCTGACACACGTCGCTCCACGTCTGGTTACTGTGTCTTCCTCAACGACACACTTGTCTCGTGGTCAGCAAAGCGTCAGTCTGTCGTGTCTCGCTCCAGCGCCGAGGCAGAATACAGGGGTGTTGCCAACGTCGTCTCCGAATGCTCTTGGCTTCGCAATCTCCTGCTTGAGCTCCGTTGCTCTCTTCAGAAGGCCACTCTGGTCTACACTGACAACGTCTCCGCCGTCTATCTAGCTAGCAACCCAGTCCAGCATCAACGCACGAAGCACATTGAGCTTGATCTCCACTTCGTCAGGGACAAGGTTGCCATTGGACATGTCCGTGTTTTACATGTCCCGTCCTCCTATCAGTACGCTGATATATTCACCAAGGGTTTACCTCGACAGTTATTCCTTGATTTTCGCTCCAGTCTCACCGTACGGCCCCCTCCAGTTTCGACTGCGGGGGTTTGATAGATTACATAGGCATATATTGTATAGTGGGCCCAAAAGCCCAATACCTTTGTAACCTATATATATGATTATCAATGAATGGAAACCCTCAAGGAAGATTTTACATCAATTCCATCATTCTATAAAAATGATCTTCAACTTACATAACCTTGAGGACCTTCCATTTCTATTACCACTAGATGAGTAATTTGACCCCCCTTCCATAAGTGCCTACAACAAGTCCAAACTCATTACTGCATCTTAAAAACACTCCCAACATGAAAATAAGAAATAAATGTGAGAAAAAGAGTAGCTTATGTGATATCATCATAAATACTTAGGCAGAAGCTTTTGTTGACAGAAAGAAAGAAAGTAAAACCTAAAGAATAGTCAAAGCTGCTGCTTCTTTCGGTTTTGACCTGCCACCAGGGCCCTCAAGAGCAAGGGCAAAATGAGTTATCTGAGTATGGAGAAGACACTTTCAAGAGTTAGAACCAAGGTTCAAAAGAAAAGCTAAGATGTAACATTTAAGATGACTTATGCAGAGATGGTAGTACAATACACACCCCAGAACCAGCTTGACGATGGTAATCACCCCCAACATACAAAGATTTTAGGGCCTAGGGGAGAGGAACAACAGGCATGTCAGATAAAAGTGGCGCTGCAATGGACACCAGATCTTCATGCTCCAAGCCAACAACAAACAACACCATCCTAGGAGCTGTGTAGTTCTCCTACGATGAGAGATTTATTATTATCTGAATGTAAAATTTATTTGTTAAGAACACATGTATCATATTTGTAACAGACTTACAAAAACAAAGTCCTTCAAGATTGTGCTGTTCAAACGACAGATAGCGGATTCTGGGGACAAGAAAGGGTTTGCTAGGGCACCTGAGTAACCAGTAGAATGAAGGGCCTTCATAAATAATCCTCCAGGATCCTTGGAAAGCACACTTATTAAAGATTTAAAATCTCGAAGCTGCAACAGAAATAAAACTAATATCACTTGATGGAAAGATGGGAAGAGGATAAACATAAGAAGCGTGGAAAGAAGGTTACCTTCTCATTAACCTCACATTCCAAGAATGCAGGGTTCCTTACACAATCTACAAGCAGCTCTACCATGATGGGGGGATTTATCTTAGAGCCATAAATAGAATAAGCCATCTGCTCTTGTGAAGCTCGAGCTGTCATCATGTTAACACCGACTGCCTTCATCTCCTCCTCTATGCGCTGATAGCTTCGGTTTGTTGTTGTTGAGAAAGCCATGCCTTCTACAAATTTAGACACACTAGAGGAGATTGGTCTCTCATGAACCGAACCGCAATCGACATATAAACCAATTGCAACTTCAGATTTCTGCAACAAAAAAGTAGGCCATCATCCAATCATTATGATGCTAGCAACATTATATTCATTAGAAGAAAAACATGACAGAGATACAATGAAAAGACAAGACTTATAGATCCCGAACCCTTGGGTCCTATCTCAGAGACTATTTTGACACCATTAAGGAGTGTTGTTTGGAAGTGTTTAGATAACTGAATCCTTGAAGGATCTCATAGGAGCCTACTCCTATATATATATCATTGGGTGAAAACCCTGAGGGTACAATCGTAAATATTTACAACTCTATCTATAAAATATATACTGCTAACATCCTCCCTCAGTCGCAGCTAGAGGTGAGCGAATAGCAAGACTGGAACGAAACGAAGTAAAAAGAGGAGTATGTAATCCTTTTGTGAAAATGTCCGCATACTGATGGGCAGAAGGGACATGTAACACCCGAACCTGGCCTAGAGAGACCTTTTCTCTAACGAAATGTATATCAATCTCGATGTGCTGGGTCCGTTGGTGCTGAATGATGTACACATTTGCACCTTCTTTTATTGCATCTTTTGACTTCATATTTCATTCGATTTCCAAAGAAAAGGTTCAAAAGAATATAAACTTGTGTGAGAATGGGCTAAAATGCAAGAAATAGAGTCTGCACAAGTTTTGAGCTAACCATGCAGGAATTCGAGCGAAAACGGAGTCAAAACGAAGAAGCCAAGTGAAGCTGAGAAGAGGTCGATATCGACCTGAGACATCGATATCGACCCTAGATTTCGACACGACTTCTGAGTGTCGAGATAGGCCACACAGACCAGACAAGAAAGCCTCGATATCAACATACAAGCATCGATATCGACCATCGTCATAGATATCGAATGGAGCTAGACAAGTCGAGCAGAAACACAAGCATCGATATCGACCTCTAGTGTCGATATCGACCCTACCTCGACAGAAGATAAATCCGATTTTGAGACTCGGATTGTGAAGTCTATCATCAAAGCCATGAGTTATCTCGTTCTTTTAGATATTAGCAGCTGTTTATTATCTTTTCCTTTAAGTTTTTATCAAAATAAAAGACCTATCCTAATTGTTCGGATAAAGTTCATAGTTTAGATAGAAGTTACAATCCTCGGATAGCGAGGATTAGTAGCCTATAAATAAAGCCCTAGGGGCTGATTTGTTAGGCAATCCAATCTTAGAATTCAATTGACAATCAAGACAATAGAGTTAGAGTTAGAGAGAAGTTTTAGGGTTTAACGTTTGCGAAAGTTGACGTTGAGTTGTAAAGCTTCGGAGTTTATTTTAATGCAAGTTTCTTCCTTTCAATCAACAATGAGTTCCATGATGAGAAGCGAGTAGTGCCCCAAAGCTCTTAGGGTCGGGGTGAGCCCGACGTTAGCCATGCGCGCTTGAGGTAAGATGGACATATGGAAAAAGAACGTAGAGACCCAACTGGGTCAATTGGCGTCACAAATCCCTAGGCCGTCCGGAACACTCCCTGGGCAACCCACTACAAATCCTAAGGGACAATCCGGGATGGGCCATGTCGCAACCATGCAATTGAGGAGTGGCACCAAAGTACACAAGCCACGGACGGAAACGGAGGAGAAAACAGACCCAGTCGACATCGACAGACCAGTCGATGTCGACCCAGAGGTCGATATCGACCACCATGTCGACCCCTTGGTCGATGTCGATTGCACTGCAGCACCTGAGAAATCATAGCAGAGGTCGAAATCGACCCTACCAGTCGATATCGACCCAACTCTAGTCGACATCGATGTTCAGCAGGCCCCTCCGACCTCCGTTTTGGCCCCTACTTCAAAGAAGACGTTGCCATTCCCTTCCAAAAAGCATTGGAGGATCCCACCAAAGGTAAGTTTAGGCGCTTGCTAAAAATACTTCAAGGACTTAACATTACTATCCCTCTTACAGAAGCCCTAAGCGAGATGCCTGCCTATGTGCGATTCCTGAAAGACATCCTGAGCAAGAAGAGATCCATGGCAGAGATCGCAGAGGAGTGCTCTAAGATTGACTTCCCTGAGAAGAAGAGTGATCCAGGGAAGTTTGCAATCACCGTGGGACTTGGCCAACATCGCTATAAAGCCCTATGTGACCTAGGGGCAAGTGTAAGTCTCATGCCTCTCTCTATTTGGCAAAAGGTGAACATTGACGCACTTGAACCTGTGGACATGAAACTTTATATGGCTGACAACTCATTCGTCAGACCCATAGGTATAGTTGATGACGTTCCGGTAAAGGTAGGTAAGTTCTTTGTGCCTACTGATTTCATTGTATTGGAGATGCCTGAAGATCCTGTAGTGCCTATTATACTTGGTAGGCCTTTCTTAGCTACTACAGATGCCAATATCAATGTACGTCGAGGGTTACTAACCTTTACTATAGGGAACGAAGTGATAGAATTCTCTTTCAACCCAACCATGAGCGAAACAAAGCACCTGGAGCAAGTAGTCCTCTCGCTGGCTAAGGAGAAGCTTAGAAAATTTTTGTTGGCGAGGACGGAAACAACAAGCAGGGTCGACATCGACTGGAACCAGTCGATATCGACTAAAAACATCGAAATCGATCCCCCTTGGTCGAAATTGAGTATGCCAGATCGCTGTCAGGAGCTTAAGTATGGGGTCACAGAGGTCGATATCGACCCCCACATGTCGACATCGACCAAAGCTCTCGAAATCGACCCCCCTTGGTCGACATCGACCACCCCTCAGCCCGAAGATTTCTGTTTCGGGCCCAAACAGGTAAGCCCAGGTATGACTCCTAACCCTCCTCCGTCCATTATTGATAAATCAATTAAGCCGATTATTGATAATTCTACTAAAGAGAGGGTCAAAGCTCCATGGTTTGCCTATATTGCTAAAGTTAGGTCAAGAAAGAGAAGAAAAGCGCCCAAAGAAGAACCTAACATCAAAGAAGCCTTGGTCGCTGAACTTCGCTACTACCAAAAGGACCTAGATGATCCAGGAGAAGGCTCACGCTCGAAGGGCCCCTACATAAAAGGCTCGTGAAGAATTGACGGAGAAGTCGGCCTAGCGACTCAAAACTCTAGAGCTTGTACATAAAACTTTTGAATTTTTCATAGATGGTTTTTTAGGATTTAATTTTTGGCTTTTTGAACTTTTAAAACTGAGATAATTTGTGCTTTATTTGTATTCCTAACCAATATTTCAGGTTATCAAGCAAAAGGAACGACGAAGAAGAAAAGAAGCTTCTGTAGAGGCAGTCGAAATCGACCGGGCCAGTCGAAATCGACCCCCCCAGGGTCAAGCCATCTCCTGGAGTCGACATCGAGGACTCAGGAGCGAAAAAGAGAGGTTGATATCGACCCTAATACTCGATATCGACCCCAATCAGGCAGCCCTTGTCTTCATCTTCTTCCTCGAATTCGATAGATGCAGTCGACATCGACCACTGACCTAGATATCGACTTCTGGCATCGACCCAACTTGAAATCGACTTGAATCCGTAGGTTTGCACTGTGAGTTTCTCTCTACCCTTGTTCTTCTTTTTTAATACAGTGAGGACACTGTATATTTTAAGTATGGGGTGGGGGAAAAACATGTCTTATGGTCATAACTTGGTTTTCTTCTTCGCATTGCATTCATGTTTAAATTTTTGTTCTTAGTTTTACTTTTATAAAATGTCAAAAAAATAAAAATAAAAATAAAAAAACGAGAAAAATGTAAAAAATACAAAAAAAATGCATGTTTATTTTAAGTTTGTTTTTTTTGCCCTACTTAGATGTCCTATGATGAAAACTCAATAGCTAACTTGATCATGTAAATCCTATGGCATATTTGGATGGTTTAGCCTAAGTCCTTAAATTTTTATGTAGATTGTGAACTTGTGATGAAATTGAGCACATATGATCCTAGGCTAAAAAGCAAATCCAACAAAAATTGTCCTTGTGAGAATTTTGACCTATAGGGAGAACATCAAAAATCCCTCCGCTTTCTTGAGTGAATTTACTCTTCCTATGCATCTCTAAATGTTGTGATAGTTATTCAAAACCAATGCATATATATGATTATGTTTACGAGAATTAAATGATGGAGGCATCTTTTAAGCCATTTTTATCCTCTCTTTACCTACCCTGCATTATCCCTGCTTGAAGCCAGAACATTAGCCTGAGCCTGAAATTGCAAACTCCACAAAATTATCCCTAAGCCGAATTGAGCCTGACCCCCATTTGGGAATTGAGACGTAGATTGGCTGGACTAATTCCTTGTGGAAAGAAAAGTGCATAATGTCCAGTTTTGAGCAAGGAAATTATGGGTTGGTACATATTTACATTTTGTCATACTTTGTAAAAGGATTCATGGCTCACCATATAAATGCACATATTTGCTTATTATTTTCGAAAAAAAAAGATATATATATATATAGTGCATGAGCCAAAATCCTTAAGTCTTTTATTTATACAAGTGTTATATTTTTGAGAGGTATATTAGAACTTGGAAGAAGGGTTAATAGTATGGTTTGCATCTTTTAGTGCATCTCTAGAACATATTATATAAAGATGAGTTGGGATAGAGCAACTTACATTGAAGAGTTATGGTTTGGGTATTGCAAGTGTTGAGATTTAGGAGTCTTGATTCCCGAATTTTAAAAGCACCACATAGCCAAATAATTCCATACCCTTTTATTTTATACCAAGCCCATTACAACCCCGCCGAATGGAGTCTTCTTTGAAGTCTTCCATTGAGCGAAAGTCCTCCTGATGGTTCTTACTGCATTTTCATAATTGGTTGCGAAGTGGATTATTATAAATTGCAATGTTTATGAGATTGTATACGGAATGAGTTGAGAGTTGATCTTCATAGCCTAAACACATGAGAGTTGAGTGCAAACCCATTATCCCTGTAAGGTTGGATCAAAATTTGCATATGCCTATGGATCGCCAAAATATGTGCTATGACGTTAAATTCACTTGCTTTGCTTTGCTACCGCTTATGATGTTGCTTTTGACAAGGGCGAAGACTTGAAGGGTGTGTTGTAGGTGTTGGTTATTGCTTGGTTATTGCTTGAGGACAAGCAAGTTTAAGTATGGGGTGTTTTGATGTACACATTTGCACCTTCTTTGATTGCATCTTTTGACTTCATATTTCATTCGATTTCAATAGAAAAGGTTCAAAAGAATATAAGCTTGTGTAAGAATGGGCTAAAATGCAAGAAATAGAGTCTGCACAAGTTTTGAGCTAACCATGCAAGAATTCGAGCGAAAACGGAGTCAAAACGAAGAAGCCAAGTGAAGCTGAGAAGAGGTCGATATCAACCAGAGACATCGATATCGACCCTAGATTTCGACACGACTTCTGAGTGTTGAGATAGGCCACACAGACCAGACAAGAAAGCCTCGATATCAACACACAAGCATCGATATCGACCATCGTCATAGACATCGACTGGAGCTGGACAAGTCGAGCAGAAACACAAGCATCGATATCGACCTCTAGTGTCGATATCGACCCTACCTCGACAGAAGATAAATCTGATTTTGAGACTCGGATTATGAAGTATATCATCAAAGCCATGAGTTATCTCGTTCTTTTAGATATTAGCAGCTGTTTATTATCTTTTCCTTTAAGTTTTTATCAAAATAAAAGACCTATCCTAATTGTTCGGATAAAGTTCATAGTTTAGATAGAAGTTACAATCCTCGAATAGCGAGGATTAGTAGCCTATAAATAAAGCCCTAGGGGCTGATTTGTTAGGCAATCCAATCTTAGAATTCAATTGACAATCAAGACAATAGAGTTAGAGTTAGAGAGAAGTTTTAGGGTTTAACGTTTGCGAAAGTTGACGTTGAGTTGTAAAGCTTCGAAGTTTATTTTAATGCAAGTTTCTTCCTTTCAATCAACAATGAGTTCCATGATGAGAAGCGAGTAGTTCCCCAAAGCTCTTAGGGTCGGGGTGAGCCCGACGTTAGCCATGCGCGCTTGAGGTAAGTATTTGATGTTGATATCGTTGTGTCTATCTCTCCTCCTACGATTCTATGTTTAGTCCTAATCGAAAGAAAAGGGATTCATGCTAACAACTTGAGTTATAAACATAAAATTAGTAGAGACAATTAGGTTTATTTGCAAGAGTAATCCTAAGAGTTGGTGTACGGCGAAAGCTTGTCCCTCGGGTGAAATAGCGCAATTGTCTGTCTTATCTTATCGCATGCATTGGTTAACGTTGTGGTAAACCCTAATACTAGGAGTTGCTTTTTACATATTTTATACACACAAAAACCTCTGTTTTATTTCTGTTCATTGCTTCTCTCTCCATTCTTAAATCTTCGGCCTTCTTTGCCGACGAAGAACTAACCCACTGTAGGGAGACATCGATATCGACCACTGAATTCGTCGACAGTTTTCTGGGTCGACGACGAACATCGTTGCGGAGTTTGCTGAGCATCGATATCGACCCCTTGTGTCGATATCGACCCTTCTGTATCGACTGGCAGTCTTCTGAGCCAGTCGATTTCGTGGACTGACATCGATATCGACCCCTTCCAGTCGATATCGACCACTTGTTTTTTTGTCTCTGCAGGTCTTCTGTTGCAGAGAACATCGACAGCCGAGGTCGACATCGAGCTCCCAAGTCGAAATCGAGGCTTCTGGTCGACGCAGACTTGAGATTTCCAAAGCTACTAGGATCCCGCTGACACGCCTCCTCGTGGATCGATCCTGACTACCCTTCCACTACAACGGGAGGAAGTCTTGTAATTATTTGCTTAGGCTAGGAGTCGGTTTACATTTATTTACATCTTATTATTTGTACTCGACTTACCTCCTTAACACTGAACCGGGTTCGAGGCGAGGTAAACTGCGGAGACATTATCGCAGTAGACCAATGTAGCGGCACGAAGTGGAACACGAACCTCGCAGAGGAGGTTGCGTAGCCAGCAGGTTTCCGCCATGGCGGTGGCGACACCTGTATACTCAGCCTCGGTACTGGAGCGAGATATGGTTGCATGTCGCTTGGAGGACCACGATACCAGATTGTCACCAAGGTAGATGGCGAAGCCAGAGGTGGAACGGCGGGTTTCCGGACAACCCGCCCAGTCAACGTCCGAGTAAGCTGTGAGCGTGTCGAAGCGGCCGCGACAGAGGTGCAATCCCAAGTCACTGGTGCCCTTGATGTACCGGATGATCCGCTTGAGCGCCTGTAGATGATGCTCACGGGGATCATGCATGTATAAGCAAACCTGCTGGACGGCAAAAGCAATGTCTAGCCTAGTTAACGTCAGATACTGGAGGGCACCTGCCAGACTGCGATAGGCGGTAGGGTCATCAACCTTGGGACTGGAGGCAGCATCGAGCTTGGACATGCAGTCGACAGGAGTGGTAGCGGGCTTGCAAGATGTCATCCTAGCCTTGTCGACAATCTCAAGGGCATATTTCTTCTGATGAAGAAACAATGTATCCCGAGTGCGAGTCACAGATATGCCGAGAAAATAGCTCAGGGGACCAAGATCTGTCATGGCGAACTCTGAACGAAGTAGTCCCATCAGGCGTGACAATAACGATGGAGAAGATGCAGTAAGCATAATGTCATCCACATACAGCAATAGATAGGCTGTGTCAGACCCTGAATGGAAGACAAATAGGGAGTGATCTGACTGACTGCTCTGAAAACCAATCGCACTGAGGTAAGTGGCGAAACGCTGATACCAGGCGCCCACGCCTGTTTCAGCCCATAGAGAGACTTCTGGAGATGACAGACGTGAGAGGGTCGCGAGCGATCATAGAAGCCTAGAGGCTGATGCATATACACAGTTTCCTGAAGGTTACCGTGTAGAAAAGCATTCTTGATGTCCAGCTGGTGAAAAGGCCAGTCCTTAGTGAGAGCGATGCTCAACACAATGCGTATGGTAGCGGGTTTGACGACCGGGCTAAAAGTTTCGTCGCAATCCACACCAACCTCCTGAGACTTACCATTGACAACGAGGCGAGCCTTGTGTCGTTCAAGTGACCCATCAGACCTGTACTTATGTTTGAACAACCACATGCAGTTAATGATATTAGAGTCCCAAGGCCTAGGAACGAGGTCCCACGTGCCATTTTTAATTAAATCACTAAACTCATCGACCATGGCGGCATGCCAAACTCCTGTAAGGCCTTTTGTGGTGATTTAGGTATAGGTGATATGGGAGTGGATGGGGTGAGAAGGTTGTATTTGGGGTTGGGTTTGACGATCCCAGCTTGAGATCGCGTAGTCATGGTTGGGGCGGGCGCTGCGGGAGGCGGCGGCCGCAGCAGGGGCAGGTGCAGCAGGGAGGGGTGCGACGGGGGCAGCGGTGGGCGCAACGAGATGCGGCGGCCGCGGCATGTGTGCGGCGGCTGCTGCATTTTGCATTGTTGCGGCGGGTTGGGTGGCGGCCGCAGCTTGAGGCGGCGGCCGCGACATAGGTGGTTTGCTGCCAAGTAGGAGACATAGGAGGGGTGGGAATGAGACCGAGTTGTTGGATTCTTGGGGTGTGGGGACTGTGGTTTGATGGTGGGGGGCAAAGGGGAAGGTATGTTCATCGAAAATCACGTGGCGAGATGTCACTACCCGATTGGTATCCAAGCGAAGACAACGGTAGCCTCGATGGTGTGGGGAAATGCCTAAGAAGACACATTTTGTGGACCGTGGGGAGAGCTTATGGGGAGCAGTGGCACTCATATTGGGAAAGCAAAGGCATCCAAACACTTGAATATGATCGTAGGACGGGTGGCGGTGGTAGAGTGCCAAGGTTAGGTTGGAGTTGCCAATGGCCTTTGATGGTAGGATATTGTGGAGGTAAGTGGCCATGTGAAGAGCTTCAACCCAAAAAGAAGGGGGTAAAGAGGCATGTTGAAGGAGAGTTCGGGTCTTGTCATTGAGTGTGCGAAGAATGCGTTCCGCTTTGCCATTTTGAGGTGATGTTTGTAGACAAGAGAAGCGGAGGGCTATCCCTTGTTGTTGACAAAAGGAGCGGACAATGTTGTTGTCAAACTCGCCTCCCATGTCACATTGAATGACCTTGATAGGCAAACTAAACTGGGTGTGAACAAATTTGTGAAAGCTAATAATGTGGCCCTGCGTTTCCGATTTATGGCGCAGTGGAAAGACCCAAACAAAATTGGTAAAGTCATCAAGTATAACCAAATAATAACAAAAACCACTAGCACTAGGAATAGGCGATGTCCACAAATCGCAATGAATAATGTCAAAAGGTGCAAAAGTATGTGAAAGGGAAATGCTAAAAGGAAGTCTTTTGCTCTTGGCGATCTCACATGAATTGCAAACGCCCGAGGCTTTATTACAAGAAATGAAATTGCTAGAGCGGAGACTTTGAAGCACGTGATCGCTAGGGTGGTCAAGACGAGCGTGCCACAAGTCGGAACTAAGGGTGATGAGGGCGGTGGGGGCGGCAGGGGCGGACTTGCGGGCTGGGGCGGACTTGCGGGCTGGGGCGAGTGGATAGAGGTCGCCGGAACTATTGCACCGCATGATTGGGGTCCCCGTGCGAAGGTCCTTCACAAGAAAACCAAAAGGGTCAAATTGGACAGCCACGTGATTATCAATGGTAAATTAACGAACAGAGATGAGGTTTTTGACTATGTCAGGGGCAAGTAGGACGTTGTTAAGGTGGAGGGGTGGGCCAGTGGGGAGGGTTGCTTGACCTGAACCGACAATGGATAGTGGGGCGCCATTACTGACATAGATGGATGGTAAAGTGCTAGAATTAAAAACAGTTTGTAGGTTACCTGGTGCGTTCGTCATGTGAGAAGAGGCCCCGGTATCCATATACCAGTTGTCGTCCGGCTGCTGAAGTCCCATGGTGGAGAAAGCTGCGGAGAGATCGGTGTGCTGCGGCTGGGAGGCGTATAGCGCCGGGGAAGGGGTCGTAGGGGGTGGAGGGCGGTAGGGGCGGAGCATCGAAGGCGGTGGGAAGCCGGCCCACGTCGGATAGGGGCAGGGAGGCGGGGTGGCAAACCAGGGTTGCGACGGGTATTGCGGCGGGTAGTGCTGCGGCCGCGGCATGTTGTTGCGGCCGCCGCCGCGGCCCCGTCGCGAGTTCCTCCCTTGCTCTCGTCCGCCGCGCTGGTTGGGTGGCCTGGATTGGTTTGTTTGAGGGTTTCGGGGGTAAGGATCCGTGGGTAGGAAGTCCTTAGAGGACACCAGGACATGGGAAGGGGCTTGAGGGCGGCCTTGACGGCTTTCCTCCCTGGAAAGCATGTTGCTAGCCACCATGAATGTTGGCAGCGGGGAGGTGTTGCTTATCATCCCGCCGACGACGTCAAATTTGGTGGAGAGACCATTGATAAGTTGAAGAACAAGGCGCTCTTCGCTGACTTTGTGTCCGAGATCGCCAAGTTGATCGGCGATAGCCTTGATGGTAAGGCAATAGTCGGAGACGGTGGAGAAACTTGTCTGACGGGTGTTGATGAATTTCCCTTCAAGATCTGCAGCCCTAGCGGATTGATTGTCATAAAAGAGGCCCTTGATGCGAAGCCAAACATCACGAGCGGTTGATCCGGGTTAGAGGACGGTAATCAACACATCTTCGGAGATGTTAGCATAGATCCATCCGAGTATGATGGAGTCGATGCGGTTCCAAAGACGCTCAGGGACATCATTGGGGTGGTCGGAACCGTCGATGTGGGTGAGGACATCATGGCCCTGACAGGCGGTGGTGAAGAGTTCCGCCCATGTGTGGTATTGAACCTTCTTGAGGTCAAGGGTTAGGGGAATTTGGTTCTTGATGTTGGTAACAGATTGGGCGGAATGGAAAGGGTTTTGTGGCTGTGGTGGGGGGTTGACAACGTCACCCATTGGTAGAGGTAGGTAGCGGCGGCGGCAAGAAGGGTGCGGCAGCGGCGGCGGCTGGGTGTGGGGCAGCGGGTGTGGGCGGCGGCGACTATAGGAGCGGCGGCGGCTAGATCGAATTAATTTGTGAAACGAAAAAATTTTAGGGTTTCACAAAGAGGCTGTGATACCATGTAAGTGTTTAGATAACTGAGTCCTTGAAGGATCTCAGAGGAGCCTACTCCTGTATATATATCATTGGGTGAAAACCCTGAGGGTACAATTATAAATATGTACAACTCTATCTATAAAATATATACTGCTAACATTGTTATATTGGTTTTACCAGATTTAGCAAAACCTGGAAGAGGAAAAGGAGGTTGCAGACCTTCCATCGGGAAATCAAATGGCGGAAGAGATGGTCCTGTACTCACAACAAGTGTCCTTAAATCAGGTAGTTATTCACCAAACCACCTTCATAAGTTGAAATTATAAAAAACCACCCGGATTCAAACTTCACTTAACTATTTAATTCCATTGGAGGACCTTCCATGAAAAATCATATTCCTTATAATAAAATACAATGGATCCCATCATATAATCATATGATACACAGATTCACACAATTTAACAACATCACCAAATGTAAAAGAAGAGCCATCAAAATGATTCGGAAAAGCTAAAACGGGGTAAAGGTAAGATCTTTACACAGATTCAAACAATTTTTTGTGTTTGCCTTGTTCAACAACAACACAAGTGTAAAAGAAGAGACATCAGAATACAGAAAGAGGGATAACACTAAACTGGGTAAAAACCCAAGTGCTAAAAATGCTTCCGAAAAGCTAAACTGGGTAGAGGTAAGATCTTTACATGGATTCAAACATTTTTTTGTGCTTGCCTAGTTCAACAACACAAAGAGTAAAGGACAAGCCATCAGAAGACAAAAAGCGAGCCTACATAAAACAAATAATTAAATGACAAACATAGCTTATTGGAACATAAGAGGAGTAAGAAAACCCAACCTCTGGCAAGACTTAGGGCGTGTTTGCTTGTGGGTTATTTTTAAAGGGGTTGAGGTTATTTTTTTAGGTTGTGGAGGTGGAGGTTATTTATTTAGGTTTTGGAGGTGGAAAAGGTTGAGGTTATTTTTAAAAAATAACCTTGTTGGGTGTTTGCTTAGTGGAAGGTTATTTTTTTGGTTTGTATATAAAAGGACAAAATTACCCTTGCCAAACATCAAACATTGACCAATCCAAGCCTATAGAATACAATTGCATTACACATCATGGTTGCCCAAATGGTGGTCACCAACGGATCCACTTTGATCACACAGGCGCATGTATCCATCTACTTTGATCCACTTTATTAGTTTATATAAAAGGACAAAATTCATTGTTTATTTGTTAAATCAAAGTTGAAGATATATATCTATATATCCATCTATATATTCACATTAGAATGATGAGTCGGTTTTCCATTTTGAATGAAAGCAAATGATCAATGAAATAAGAAAACACTTAATCAGTCCCTGAGCTCAAATATGCAAAAATTGTTCAGCTTTCAAAGACATCAAAACTGTGTATGCATAACTTGACAACGGGTGCAAATAAATAACACGCAGCAACGACTTACTAAAGCAGGATCAACTCAGAAATGACAATAAGAGCAACGAAACCATAAGTAACCACTTCAAACAAATTACAATATCCGTCCATCAACACTCGACAACCAGCTGAACATTCAAGATGCTAGTTACTTCAAACAAATTACAATATCCATCACTTCTCCGCACAAAATTGCAAAAAGTGAAGTCACTAGCAAGGCACAGGTGTAGCCAAATAAGCAACTCCATTGTCAATTCATATCAAGTCTAAGAAAATCAGAAATCCATACATGAAAATGAGGTAAACACTGAATATGCTCAAGAAATGCAGACAAAGCAACTGGAAAAAGGATCACCCCATTTCGAAATTAAAAAGATCCATATAACTACTTTGTAGTACTTGCAAGTTACAATTAAAAGAACTACAATTCTTAGCATGACAATAGGAAGCTTTGCCATTTCAAACTCAACCTCATTCCTGGCTTTCTTGAAATATGGACAACAACGCAGCATACTAAGACAAACAATGTAGAAAAGAGCAGGCACATGCTCATCAATCAATCAAGTATCATGCTAAGAACTATATACTTCATTTCTAAACAATCGTCAATCGTATGTTTTCCACACCATACAAGGCACTGCACTTGAGCAATAATTTGTTTACCTACGTTAACTGATTATAAAATCCCAATTCACTCCACATAGACTGGATTTCAGATATCCTTGGTGTATCCACATTAGCTGACAATGAGGACATTGTCATTGGTTAGGCTGAGCCTTGCTAGGTGACATATACATAAGAAGAGAAAGAGAAAAAAAGCCTAGTTTTGCATTTCTGGAACCAAATAAGCGAAAGGCACCAGCACACATCTTGAAGTTGAAATCTTCATATTTCTATACTGCATATAGAGACATCAGCCAACTAAGAAAACTGAGTAGCAAATCCCAACTGAGCACAACAATATTTAGTTAAAGATCAGAAACAATCAATTTAACAAATTAAAAAAAATGAATTGAACATCAGCCAAGGATCCAGCTAACATGCTTACAAATTAAGAGGGAGAAAGTGAAATAATTTGCAATTTCAATAGAGCAACCACAACGTACAGCAAATTACTCAACATATTAGACAATCACATGGAATTTGAGAGACAATAATCAGACTTGTGATAAACAAATTGCACTTGGAATTTGATAGACATTTATCCTGGAGCCACTTACACAACAAATGAAGCAATGAAATGGGATTGGCCAAATCACCATCAAAATGAAAATCCATGCCCAAATCACACAACAACAAGCATTGCAAGCAAATTAAATCAAAATTTCAGCCCTAACCTAAAATCGCCGAGATAGAGCGGAGAAGGAGAAGTGTAAAGGATTGTACCCAACTGAATCAAAGCCAAATTATGGAGGAGGAGGAGAGAGTGGTTCGAAATCGCATGAAGAAGGACAGAGGAAAGGCACGAGGCCGGGTGAAGGATTCCACTCTGGAATGAGCGCAGGACTTGTGAAGAGGAAGGGCACGAGGGGAAAACCTCCGGTTGAAGAACCAACAACCTTTCATCCCCAAGGTTGTGGAACCGAAGGTTTCAACCGCACCAGAACCGGCGACAACCTCCACCGGCGCCCCTACAACCGGGTGCCAAATAGCTCCGCTCATCGGTTGTCTTTTTTTTTAACCCCCACAACCTCTAATAACCGGGTGCCGAACACGGCCTTAGGCTATATCCAAAAAAGAAACATCCTTGATATTCCAGTACTAGCTGAAACTAAAACAACTGAACCACCAAACGAAAATGTTTACAAAAAAACGGGTTTTAATAAGGTCGATCATATTGCCTCAGAAGGCACAAAAGGTGGATTATGGATCCTCTTTAAAACATCCAACTTTACAGATTCAACCCAACAATTAACAATTTCAAAAAATTACATAATATACTTAGTTAATATTAACAATTTTAGATTTACCCTTAACTTCATCTACGCACCTTCAAACGAAACAGACAAAGATAGCTTTTGGAAAGAAATATTTACCATAACTAAACTATATAATCTTCCATCTCTAATAATGGGAGACTTCAACGAAATAGAATCAATAAATGACAAAATTGGGGGCACTAATCCACACAGGAGCAGATTTGTCAGAATTCAACAAATTAAGGAAGAATTAGACATCCATACTATCCCTTATACTGGTAGCCCAGTTACGCGGAGGAAAAGACAATCACCAATTGATAATATCTATGAACGACTGGACAGAGTCATGATCCACACTGACATCTCTAATCAATTTCCTAACCTAACAGTTCACAATCACCCATTTACGACCTCTGACCACTCTCTAATTTCCCTCTCAATTGGAACAAAAATAGGCAGAGCAAGATCACCCTTCAGATTTGAAATGTCGTGGACAAATAACAAAAGCTACAATAACCTAGTCAAATCCACTTGGCAGAACAAACTCAAAGGATCCTTCATGTTTACACTATTACAAAAACAAAAACTCCTTAAGAAAAATACTAAAATTTGGTGTAAATCACACCCAAATAATAATTTCAGACAACTAAAAGATATCGAAGATCAACTCCTCTTATTACAAAGACAACAAACAAGTGGAAATCAAAATAACATTACTAATACTAAAAGACAAAGACTTTTAAATAAATGTGAAGCACTCATGAACTTTAATAATACATTTTGGAAACAAAGAGCTAAATCAAACTTCCTTAAATTCGGAGATAGAAACACCAAATACTACCAGTCCATAACCAAAATTAGAAACTCAAAAAATATTACACGTAGCTTCACAAATAAGAATGGTCTCATACTTGAAGATGAAAAACAAATCAGAGATGAAATTACAAATGAACTAGCCGAAAGATTCATCTCAAACAATGATCCAAGTAATTACAGCTCTTCTTTCTTGAACTTAATAGATCGTACAATTACTGATTCTGAAAACCTAACCCTAACCCAACCCTTCACAGATAAAGAAATAAAAGATACCTTATTCTCTATGGCAGAAGACAAATCTCCTGGCCCTGATGGCTTCCCACCTGAATTTTACAAAAAATACTGGAGCATTGTAGGAAACCTGCTATGCAAAGCTATCAAATCATTCTTCCATTCAGGTATCCTCCTTAACGAAATAAACACAACCTTTATTGCACTTATTCCTAAAATTGACAAACCCATAAACATTAACCATTATCGTCCAATCAGTCTATGCAACACAATCTATAAAATTATTTCCAAACTTTTAGCAAATCGCCTTAAATCTATTTTACCCCGGATTATAAATCCGTTCCAAGGAGCCTTTGTACAAGGAAGAAACATTCAAGATAACATCCTAATAGCTCATGAGGTCTTTCACTCCTTCCACAATAATAAAGGAAAAGCCGGATGGATGGCAATAAAACTAGACATGGAAAAAGCATATGACAAAATAAATTGGGTCTATATACGTATCATACTAAACAAATTTGGATTCCACCAGAAACGGATAAACTGGGTCATGACTTGCCTAACTAAAACAAATTTCTCGGTATTAATCAATAACCTTCCAGGTAACACATTCCAAACTTCTCGTGGAATACGACAAGGAGACCCTCTAGCACCATACATCTTCATTATTGTTATGGAACTATTAGGCAAAATGATACAACAAGAATCAAAAGAATACGAACCGTTAATTGGAATCAAACTAACAAATAATAGTGATCCTATTCCTTTTCTTTCCTTCGCAGATGACACACTCATTTTTGGAAATGCAAATGATCTAAGCCTTCACACAATTAAAAATCTCCTAAACAATTTTTGTAATGCATCTGGTCTCTCTATAAATTATAACAAAAGTTCATTACAAGTCTCCAAAAACATTTCTCCTCAAAAAGCTCAAAATCTTGCTCAATAACTGAATATCCCAGTTACTAGAACCATGGAAAAATATTTGGGAATACCACTTATCAGTGGTAGAGTCAACAATAACCTCTTTTATGAGGCAATCATAAACCTTAAAAAACAACTTTCTAAATGGAAATCAAATACTCTCTCTCAAGCAGGAAGAAGTGTTCTTATTCAGGCAAATCTCAATTCCAAAACACATTACCTAACGCAGTCCTTTCTCCTTCCTAAAGGAATTCTTGACAAAATCGATCAAATCAACAAAAACTTCTTCTGGAACAAACTACAATCTGACAACTATCACCCCTTAATTAGCTGGGATCACCTATGTACCCCCAAAAGGGACGGCGGGCTAGGATTTAAATCAGCAGAACAAATCAACATAGGTATGCAAATGAAACTTCTCTGGAGAATTATAGCAAATCCTAACAACATCTGGACAAAAGTAATTACTGAAAAATACCTTTCTAATGAATCACTAATGGAAAGAGGTAAAAGCAAAACCCCCTGGCAATTTGGACGGCTGCTAAACATCAGAGATCTTTTCTCAAAAGGACTTTTATGGCTAGTAGGAAATGGGAAACCAATAAATGTCTGGATCGACATCTAGGTAAATGCACAATATCTCGATAACTTTAGAAACAATCACAACCCTAACCTAAAAGTTTGTGACCTTATCACAGATTCCAAAAAATGGGATACTGAAAAACTCAAAGACATCTTCCCTGCCCATATTGCGAAAATGATTTCAAACATCTACATCCCTAGTGTTCACATCTCTGACAGACTTATCTGGATCTACAATAACAATGGAACCTTTAGTGTTAAATCCACCTCCTCCCTTTTCAATACTAGAAATAGTAATAAAATTTCAGTAGATTGGATCTGGAAACTAAACGTCCCTCCTAATATTAAAATTTTCATTTGGAAAATCATTCTAGACATTTTACCTACTTCTGCACGCCTAAATAGATACATAAATAGAGTTCCAAATACCTGCACTCTCTGTAATGACAACTTAGAAAATACTAACCATTTACTCTTTAAATGTCAAATTACCAAATCCCTTATTCACAACCTGGGAATTAAGCTAAATAAAACATTCATCATACCTAACCTAACAAATGACATCTCTGAAAACATCATAAACACAAAAACTCAGAATAAAGACTTTACTGACCTCTACCACTTATGGCACTCAATCTGGGAACTACGAAACAAAATCATTTTCCAAAAAAAAAATCAAATAAATATATTGGCGAGACCCTAATCCAAACTATAGATAAAATCTTATGCTGGAACAAGGAAAAACCTATAGAATCCTACCCAAACACATTAGACCTCAGAATAAAACAAAGTGGAAATATCCGCCAAAAAACATATTTAAAATAAATGTAGATGCTTCTGTCAAAATTGGATCCCAATCTCAAATAGGATGCATTATTAGAAATAATAAAGGTCAAATCAATCGAATTTACAAATGCAATGGTAAAACAGACTCCGTTACCCAAACAGAATGTTTCGCAGTACTTGCAGGTACAAAACTGGCGGCAGAACTAGGAATACAGAGGGCTATCATTGAGAGTGATTGTGAAATCATCATCAACTCTATTAATCAGACAAACAAGACACCATGGGCGATTACACAAATTATAGAAGAGATAAAGACTATAAGCAAAGGCTTCGAATTTATCAAATTCCAGCATTGTTACAGAGAGGCGAATAATGCGGCCGATTTTATTGCCAAATCACACTTGAGCTGTAATTCCATTTTAGAATTTAGTTGTGAATTTCAAAACATCATCATGCTTGATGATCATGGATACTGCTAGTATCTAAAGTCTTGCCTACTGTAAAAAAAAAAGCCATCAGAAGACAGAAAGCGGGGAAAAACACTAATCTGGGTAAGTGCTCAAAATGCTTCGGAAAAGCTAAAACAGGGTAAATTTAAGATCTTTCAGCTATGTTGTTTCTCCTAGTCGAGAGAAATTGAGTCTTGATCTTCCTACCAATCAAGCTCTTTTTCCGTCTGAAAGGGTTTCGTTGGACAAATGGAGGGCATCCACTGCACTTAGCACGACAAGATTATGCGAGCTTAATAATTATGGGAGAACTGACCTTGAGAGCTGGAAAACGAGAAAATGCGAGCCTGTGTTTGGAGCTCTGTGGCTTCACACCACTTTCTCTAGCGGGAGGGAGGAGGAGAAATGGCAGAAAGTGGAAGACAGTGATGAAATATGTTTACTGTTGAGACCTTCAGGCACCTTTTGAATTTCATCCAATAGAACACATGTCTTCCAAAATGGGCCGGGTCGGTATTCGGCCTGACCCAAAATTTATAATCCACTTTATTATGGAATTTTTTTTGAGAAAATTTGGTGTTTTATACTTTTTTGACCTTTTAATTAGGTGATTAGCCACTTTTAATGTTTTATTAGGCATTCTAGACTCTTTTGAAATTTAATTAGGTCTGTGTACCCCGTTCTACTTCCCCTAATTTCCTTTCATTCCTCAGATCTGATGGGAGCTCTCGTCCATGGCGATTCTCCTCTCTCACCTCTGATGGTCTCCGTTCGGACCGAAAGCCCGAAGCTAACTCCCCGGAGCCTGTCGATCTGCAAAAAGCAACACAGATCGAGCCGAATCAAGGTATTCAGAGCCCTGCGACCATGACGAAAGAGATCCGCCAACAGACGCGGATTGATTTGCCCAAATCAGTCGATAAGCTGATGACGAGTTGCGTTGAAAGGAAACCTGGAAGAGAGGAGATCAGGAAGGGGATGGATATCCCTACAGAAACCGATGAGGACATACAATTGACAGAATCTCTAGCAGGTGAGTCCCCTATCGATGTAATTATACATCCTACTCATGATTTAGGAAAAGATCATGTTCCGACCAGGGATGATGATGAGTTGTTGTCTTTTTATCCGGGAGGGTTATGCTTGATGATTTACAACAGTGGTTTTCTGGGGAAAACGTTGAATTGCAACCATGTTTTGCTGAGGAAGATGTCCAAGTCTCTAGGCGTCGGTCCTCTCCTTGCAAAAGATCTCGTCAACACGGGCACTCACCAACTGCCCGATGAAATGCCAACGAGCTCCCTGCAAAGCTCCTTGGCAGTGCCAAATATCTCGATGGTCTAGGACAAAGAAGCATATGAGTGGCGTCAGCACAAGGAAAATAAGGCCACCAATACTAATGTCGATTTGCATCAGTTGCCATTTTCAATGTGCTAGGATTATGGATTATAAAATACCTTTACAATTATAAGGGATGATATTCACTTTAGTACTGATGTCGATTTGCACTTGGCGTACAGGTGCACCTAGATGCATCAACGATGCTCTCTTGATAGGGTTGTAGTTTATTGATGGGTTTGGGAGCTATTTCTAATTGTGTCAAGGTGGACAATGCATCAACTGGGAATCTTCTTCAAAGTGTGGTAATCGTTGTTAAGGTGGACAATGCATCACTCTTATGATAATCAGCCCTTTTGATCTGTAATGAAAGAAAACTATTTGGATTCTGAGAAGTACGTAAGAAGGGGAAGGTTGAACTGGCCTGAAGGTGCAACCTCCAGGGAAAGCATCAGAGCTGTTCAGAGACTCCCTCGTCTTCAGGTCAGTTTTCTTTCACCAATTAGCGAACTTGATCACCCCATCTTGCTTCAGCCTTATGATCAGCATCCCAATGCACTCGGTGAAGGTGGTGTTATCCGACTTGAAGTGCTCGTAGTCCATGTCGATTCCGTCTAGATGGTACTCCTTGATGATCTTGGTGAGGGAGGTGACTGCATTGGATACCCATGATTCATGTAGGTGTTGATTTGTGGACGGTGATTACTTGATTGATCAACTATCCGAAGACATGTCCGGTCCATTGGATCGTTTCGCTAGACCTTGTAAGTACTTGATCCTCTGCATATACTCTCTCTCTCTCTCAAATTCAAACCTGTGAAGCTATTTCTATGTCTGATATTTGTTTTCAAGGGTTGGGACTTGGGAGGACTAAGGGTTTGATTGCTTTTGTGTGCTCAAACTATGAATCTATATGGAGTTTAGTAGAACAGGTAAATTAGGTTAATTTTAAGCTATAGATGTTATCTTCTTCAGTGAAATTCTGAGTTGTTGGATACTTTGGTTTTCTAGGGTTATTAGGAGTTCTCCAGTTTCATGTATATAAGCTTCTTGTATTTGTTTGTGATCATGATTGGTAGTTTGCTAGGCAAGATAGAACTGCGCAATTGCTATGTTCATATCATGGTCATCAGTATTGATGACAAGGTGAAGGAATGTAGCTTTTCAATGTTTTGAGTTATGGACCTTGTTATGCTACCAAAATGGTTGATCAAGATGTTGATTAATGACGATTGAATAATTTTTGTTGTTGTATTTAAATGTTATTAAGGGTCATGGTTTCAGAATATATAAATTTCATATCTAGAAATATTGGATTCTCAAAAGGTGGTCATAGAATTGTTAGGTAATCTTATCTCACTTATCTTTTCCCTTTTGATTGACCTATCTATCTTCATGCTATACTACCTTTGTGATACTATGGTGTCTTTGTATGTTATCTAACAGAAGCAGGGTATGTCAATGCTTTTGATTCCCAAAATGAAGTCAATGAGAATGATTTCAATCAACTTCTAAATGTGTTGACTCTGACTGAGTTGCGTGAGATACAATGCAGGATTCAATATTTGGGTGATCTCCTGATTTTTAGTCAATGATCTCCTATTTTGTTAGACTGGTATAGATTGATATAGAGTTAGTCATTGATCTTTCAACCTTACCATGTCCGATCGAAACAACAAGCTGGAAGTATCAAACAACAAGCTGAAGATGAAGGAAGACCTAGCAGCAACGACAATGGCAGCACAGGAAGCCACGAAAAGGTACCTCTAGTTGGCTGACAGCAGAGCCGCTATATTAATCCAAATGACAAGTATAATATAGATGCAAACAAACTAACCGCAACGTCATCCCATATAACATCCTTTTACTCTTCAGAAACTTTCTTCCAATCCATCGTAGTGATTGGGACCCATGTTCGACTACGGGGGTAGTGTGTAGGAGATTCAAATAACTCAAATAAACAATGCACAACTAGGCTAAATCCCTATCCCAAACAAATAATACAAGAATCCCCTCCCTTGTAGTAGTAGGGTAATTCAGGATCGAATCCACGAGGAGGTATGTCAGCGCTTCCCTTGTTGTACTCACGATCAAAGCTTTTGACCTCAGAAGACACTCGATATCGACTAATCTGGTCGATATCGACCTCAGTTCTGGTCGATTTCCTAGCGCAGTTCCTGCAGAAGACAAAATCAGCAAAGTCGACGTCAAGCAGAGACCTCGATATCGACGTTAGACCGCGATATCGACCCTTTCAGTCGATTTCGATGTTTGTCACAAAAACTTTTTTCGTAACCAATTTGTCGGAAAAGAGTCCGAAGAAAATAGAATGGGAAAGGAGGATGATCAGAAACAAAACTAAAACTTTTATATTGATTTCAATTAATTAAGAATCTTCCAAAGTCGGGGTTTCATGCCACAACGATAACAATGCAAGTTTTATGTTAAAGCTATGAAATTTAATGTCTTTCCATCAAATAACTTTCGTCGTCAACACTTAGGTGATTAGAGGCTCTCGCATAGTTCCTAAGAGTTCCTATCCAATTCATAATCAATTCAAGTTCACAATATGAGTGGCTTTCGCTTCAATAATGCAAATAATGAATCTCCCTAACTTTCGCAAAGGATCATGCATGGGATAGAAGACAGAATCGCATAAAAGACATACCTTTGATGCACTTACCCTACATCGTTATCGTCGGGCTCACCCCGACCCTAGAAGTGGGTTGACTACTCGCTCCTCATCATGCACATCATCATCATCATTGTTGAAAGAAAACTACCTTGAATTAAAACTTCGAAAAAGAGAAAGTACAACCGAACAAGCCACTCCGCTCTCGCTTGACAAACTTTACTCGGCCTCCTCTCTCTCTATCTCTAACTCGTTACTACTGTGATTGGAACTGAATTGTATGTCAAATTAAATCTGATTTGAATGTTATTGAATGACTAAACTCATCCCTATTGGCCTCTATTTATAGATGTCAATAAAGACTCGAAACTTTATCTTTATTCTCTAAGATAAATCTTAAACAAAAGTAAAAACTAAAACTCCTATGGTAAATCAGCCTCCATATGATAGATCTGGTGTTGATGATAAGAAATCTCGACTTTAGGATAGACTTGCAAGCTTCGGATAGAATTCTATCAAAATCTGAGTCGGATTCCTCTGCTGGCATGGTCGATATCGACCTTGAACATCGATATCGACCCCTGTGAAACTTTATCTCGAGCTCTCCTTCTCCTACTCGGACTGGCACTCGACTTCTATCTTTTAGCTCGATCTAGTGATGTGCATGTGTTTAGTTGTATTTTCCCATATGTTTTGATGTCAATTTGAGTCATTTTCATAGGGTTTTGCATTGGGTTTAATGTCTTTTGCATGTGTTTTCATATTTTATGAGAAATAGATGTCTTCACTAGCTTTTGTGTGTTTTACAGAATTTTGGGAGCTGTTTTTGAAGAAACTTTTAACTATGAAAAGAAGCGGAAGAGAATAAGGAGCGCATAGGAAAAAGAAAGGAAGCAATCGGAGTTCAAACGAAGGAGATATAAGCATTTTTCCGATCCGTACCGGCCCTATACCAACCCCACCTGGGTTGGTACCGAGGCCTGATCTGGACAAGCAAGACGAGATGAGCAACAGTGGCCATACCGACCCTAGGGGGGGTCGGTACCGAGGTCCTCCGCTTCGGTATAGGTCCTAGCGGAACTTATTTACCCGGATTTAACTATTTTTACCTATTTTCCTTAGATAGAATTTAGATAAAATTCATATATTTGTTATTTCCTAATTAGGTTTATGGGATATTAAGTATATATAGGATTTTTAGGGTTTGGAGGAGCTCTCTCTTCTTCATATCGAATTTTCAGCCTACGTTAGTTTTCTCAGCACTCGTTTAGGAGCGTTTGTGAGCGGATTTGAGAGCTTTTTGAAGCGATTTCTTCGGCGAAGGTTGAGGAACGTTTTGTAAGGCTTTTGGGACGCATTGTTGACATTATTCTCAGGTTTTTATTCAATTTAAATTTCTGATTTTTAGTTATTTCATGAATTTTGAATTATTCACCATGAATATGCGTGAGTAGTCGCCTTTTCTAGGGTTGGGGTGATCCCAACGATTGTTATGCTTGCGATTTTGCTATGAATTGGTGAATTGATTGGTTCTTATCTATTTATATGCTTAAGTACTCAATGAAAATTTGGGGAAATTCCTTTTTGCAATTAAATTGAAAGATTGAATTGTAAATTGGATAGTAATTAGGGTCTTGAACGCAAGTTTGTTAACCTAATTAAGATTGATAGTAAAGTTTATTAATTTGTGAAAATAAATTGATTGTTTTGCTAGGGTTGATGCAAGTTGACCTCTTTAATAAATAAAAACATGATTTTTATATGATCCATTGCAATGCTAGTATGATTATCGTTGCGGTGATCTCTATGCCCTAGACTTTTATTATTATTGATTTTTCCTAAAAATTCCAGCAGCCCACAAACCCCCAAAATTCTATAATTTTCCATCTTTTCTTGCTATTTCTTGCTCTTTGGTAACTAGAATTGAGTCACTGACTTTCTCCCTGTGGACGAACTTGACCCTACTATACTATAGCGGGGTTTCGATCTTATAAATTTATTTGATTGAAATAAACCCTTCAACAAATTGGCGCCGTTGCCGGGGAGATTTCAATTGTGCCAAGGTTTTAGTTACTATTAGGGTTTGGGAATAGCCCATCCCCCTTTGCTTTTGATTGTGGTGTCTTTGTTTTTGTTTTTGTTTTCAGTTTATGCGATCAGGGCAACGCAGGCTTGATTTCGATTTTGTTATCGATCCCGAACCAGAACACTCTTTTCATCGCAGACGACGAGAAGCTAGGACAATGAGCAACACAGACAACAATGGCAACAATGGCAACAATGTTGACGTTGCTGCGTAGATGGCTGACCTCCGTCGTCAAATGGAGCAATTTCGGCTCACTGCAGAAAGAGAAAGGGAGGCTGCAGCGAGAGAAAGGGAAGCGACTGCTCGTCTGCAACAGCAGTTGGATGCTATCCCAAGGAATGCAAAGCAATACATGCACCCAGAACTGAGGGTGCCCGAATCTGCAATTGTCCTCCCCGAGATTGAGCGAAATTTTGAGATTAAATCCCACTTTATTTCTTTAATTAAAAGATCTCAATTTGAGGGCAAAGCTCATGAATGCCCTATGCTTCATATTAAGAACTTTATTGATTTATGCGATACAATTGCTGTTGATGATGTATCGTTGGAATATGTGCAACTAAAGGCATTTAAATGGTCTCTTTCAGGAAAGGCTCTGAATTGGTTGGAGAGTTTGGCGCCTAGGTCCATCACTACATGGAAGGCTTTGTATGACTTGTTCATGACAAAGTTCTTTCCACCGGCAAAGACAACGGAGCTTAGGAAGAAAATCACCTCCTTTCACCAATTGCCAGGAGAGACATTTTTGGAGACTTGGGAGAGATTCAAGGAGTTGCAGAGACAATGCCCTACCCACAGGCAACCTAAGTATGTCCTCCAAGAAATCTTCTTCCAAGGCATCAATGCGGAGACTAAGACTCGATTGAACCTACACACCGATTGTGGGTTCCTCGAGATGAATCCAACTGATGCATGGGCTCTATTGGACAAGCTAACGGAGTACGACACTATGTATGGCACCCCAGTGGCGAGACCGTCAGGTAAGAAACTTTATGAGCCTGCTAATGAAATTGACCCAGATGTGCGTAGGCAATTCCATGAGGATGAGACCCGACGCCTCAAGAAACAAGTAAGTTTTCTATCTAGAAATCAACCTTGTTTAGAATGCGGTTCTCTAGCTCATAATACTATAGATTGTAATAATATTAGCCAGGTACAAAGGGCAGAACACTACGAAGAGGTGAGTTATATGAGGGCTCCTTATAGGAACCCCAATAATAATAATAATTATGCGGGGAATCAAAATAACAATTATGCAGGGAGGAACAACAATTACCCTAATTGGGGTAACTATGGACAAGGACAAGGGAGTCAACCTCCTCCGCAACAAGATCAAAGGGTTCCCCCATATAGGCCCCCTGGGTATCAAGAACCACCATCATGGGTACAAGAGCTTAAGGAAGGATTCAATGGGCTTCGTGCCGATGTGAATTCCCAATTTAAGGGAGTTCATGCACAACTAGGAGAGTTAGAAACTTGGAAGAAGGGAGTGGAGTCCCAACTAGGTAATCTCGCGGCACAAATCCCACGGCCTCAAGGGAAGCTCCCAGGCTGCACCGACGAGAACCCTAGGGGGCAAATAGCTGCAATACACCTAAGAAGTGGAAAGGAGGTGCCTGGTCGAGAAAGCACGCCAAACGAGGAAGAAAACGGGGACAACAGTGTCCATACCGAGGCCGTACCGACCCCCACAGCCTCGGTACCGACCCCCCAGCAGGTACGATCTCTTCTTCTCCCGTTTCTCCTAATTCCAGTAGCCATACCAAGGCTGTAACGACCCCCTCAGGGTCGGTACCGACCCCCCCAGCAGCGACGGATTCTTCTGCAGGGCCTATTTCAGCCCCGAATCCGATGAAAGTGCTCCCATATCCTCCGAAAAAGGTAAAGGACACAGCGGAAGGTAAGTTTCAAAAGTTTATGAAGATGCTTCAGAGTTTGAATATATCTATTCCTTTCACTGACGCTTTGAGTGAGATGCCAGCTTACACTAAGTTTTTGAAAGACATCTTAGCTAAGAAGAGATCCATGTCTGAGCTTGCTGACGAGGTCCGTTCAGTGAAGCTCCCTGAGAAACTTGGAGATCCAGGTAAGTTTGCCATTACTATTGGTGTAGGATCTTACCGTTTCAAGGCTTTGTGTGATTTAGGTGCAAGTGTAAGCCTTCTCCCCCTTTCGATATGGTCTAAGACAAGCTTGGGAGCCCTAGAGCCGGTCAACATGAGAGTATCCATGGCAAATGGAGCTGTTGTATCACCAACTGGGGTGATTGATGATGTGCCTGTCCGTGTAGGTAAGTTTTTCGTCCCCACTGATTTTATTGTTATGGATATGCCAAAGGATCCAGTGGTGCCTATCAATCTTGGAAGGCCCTTCTTAGCCACCGCTGGAGCAATAATTGATGTTAGGAAGGGACTCCTAACATTTGAGATTGGGGAGGACATCGTTGAGTTTCGCTTCAATCCAACGATGAAGGAAACCACGAACATGGTAGAGGTAAGCTATTTTGATTGTCTTGAGTCTGCAGGCCCAGTCCCAGGTCTTCTGGCAGGTCAGGAGGAAGTGTATTCTTTGGAGGTTCTGGAAGCGATATTGAAGACGGAGGAGGAAGAGCCCAATCTTATTCCAATTGAGTCTTCTCTAGAGCTTAAGCCGCTTCCAGAAGGTTTGAGGTATGTTTTCTTGGGACCCAATTCCACTCTTCCTGTGATCATTAATGCGAAATTGAATGAGGAAGAAGTTGATAAATTACTTGATGTGCTTAGGACCCATAGAAAAGCTATTGGTTATTCTTTGGATGATATCACTTGAATTTCACCCTCTTTATGCATGCATCGAATATTCATGGAGGATGATCATAAGCCAACCATAGAACATCAACGTAGGCTTAACCCAAATATGAAGGAAATAGTAAAATCTGAAATCTTGAAAATGTTGGATGCTGGAATTATTTATGCTATTTCTGATAGTAAATGGGTGAGTCCTGTTCATGTTGTCCCTAAGAAAGGTGGAATGACTGTGATTGAGAATGAGAAAGGTGAGTTGGTACCTACTAGGACCACTACTAAATGGCGCATGTGCATTGATTATAGGAAGTTGAATAGTGCTACTAGGAAAGATCATTTTCCTCTTCCTTTTATTGATCAAGTTCTTGAGCGTCTAGCCCAGCACGATTATTTTTGCTATTTGGATGGCTATAGTGGTTTTTGGCAGATTCCTATTCATCCGGATGATCAAGAGAAGACCACTTTTACTTGTCCTTATGGAACTTTTGCTTACAGAAGGATGCCATTTGGGCTCTGCAATGCCCCTGCAACTTTTCAAAGGTGTATGATGGCTATTTTTTCTCACATGATTGAGGATATAGTAGAAGTGTTTATGGATGATTTTTCTGTTTATGGTTCTTCTTTTGATTCATGTCTTGCCAACTTGAGTAGGGTGCTACAAAGATGTGAAGAAACTAATTTAGTGCTTAATTGGGAAAAATGTCACTTCATGGTTCAAGAGGGAATTGTTCTTGGGCATTTGGTTTCAAAAAGGGGAATTGAGGTAGATCGTGCTAAAATTGAATTGATTGAAAAATTACCTCCTCCCACTAATGTTAAGGATATTAGGAGCTTTCTAGGACATGCAGGCTTTTATAGGAGATTCATTCAAGACTTCTCAAAAATTGCTAAACCTTTAACTAACTTGCTTATGAAGGATGTAGCTTTTGAGTTTTCTGCTGAGTGTCTTGAACCGTTCAACAAATTGAGAGAAGCCCTTGTCTCCGCTCCTATTATGCAATCGCCCGATTGGAACCTACCCTTTGAGATCATGTGTGATGCTAGTGACTATGTCGTAGGTGTTGTGCTTGGGCAAAGGAAGGACAAGAAGCTTCATGCCATCTACTATGCAAGTAAGACACTTGACGAAGCGCAGAGTAAGTACACCACGATGGAGAAGGAATTCCTCGCCGTGGTATTTGCCTTTGAAAAGTTTCGTACTTATTTAGTAGGTTCTAAAGTCATTGTCTATACGGATCATGCTGCGGTAAGATATTTGATGACTAAGAAGGATGCCAAGCCTAGGCTCCTTCGTTGGATGCTTTTGTTGCAGGAATTCGATTGTGAAATTAGGGACAAGAAAGGAGCAGAGAACTTGGTGGCTGACCATCTGTCTAGGTTGCCCTTGGACCACCTCATGGAGTCCGAAAATCAAGTTCCAATCAATGACTCCAGGCCGGACGAAAACCTCATGAGATACGATTCGGTAAGTTCCGGTGAGGACTCCTTTTATACCCCTCCTTCTTCTCCTAGTTCTCATCATATTTGTGCTATTAGAGGGTCGAGGAACCCTTGGTTTGCGGATTTTGCTAATTATATTGTAGGGGGAGAAATCCCTAAGGATTTGACTTCGCAAGCCAAGAAGAAGTTCCTCCACGACGTCAAGCAATACTATTGGGATGATCCCTACTTATTCAAGCAGGGGAGCGACCACATCTTTAGACGTTGTGTACCAGATGAAGAGATTGAGAGCATAATCAAGCACTGTCACACCCTTCCAACGGGCGGCCACGCAAAGAGTTTCAAGACCACGGCGAAGATTCTTCAAAGTGGCTTCTATTGGCCTACTTTGTTCAAAGATGTGCATGCTTACATTGAAAGTTGCGATGAGTGCCAAAGAGCGGGGAACATCACTTGGAGGCATGAGAACCCTCTTACCGGTATCCTAGAGGTTGAACTTTTTGATGTTTGGGGTATTGACTTTATGGGGCCCTTCCCTTCATCAGGGCCCTATAAATATATTTTGGTAGCGGTAGATTATGTTTCTAAATGGGTTGAAGCGATATCCACTCGTACTAATGATTCTAAAGTTGTAGCTAGATTTATGAAGACTAATATTTTTCCCCGTTTTGGTGTCCCACGAGTTCTTATTAGCGATGGAGGATCTCACTTCATAGAGAGGGGCTTTGAAGCTCTTTTGGCTAAGTACGGGGTGTCTCATAGGGTGGCAACACCTTACCACCCCCAAACTAGTGGCCAAGTTGAGGTTTCCAATCGACAAATCAAGAGTATCTTAGAGAAGACGGTGTCACGCTCGAGGAAGGATTGGGCATCTAAGCTAGATGATGCGTTGTGGGCTTATAGGACAGCGTACAAGACACCATTGCGCACAACTCCCTACAACTTGGTTTACGGTAAGTCTTGTCATTTGCCCGTCGAGCTTGAGCATAAAGCATTATGGGCTCTTAAGGAGCTCAACATGGACCTCGACGCGGCCGGAGCAAAGAGATTCATGGACTTGCAAGAGTTGGAGGAGTTGAGGCTCAAGGCTTATCAAAACGCCGAAATCTACAAAGAGCGCACCAAGAAGTGGCATGACAAGAAGTTGGTACCAAAGACATATGAGGTAGGTGATAAGGTTCTTCTTTTCAATTCTAGATTGCGTTTGTTCCCAGGGAAGCTTAGATCACGATGGAGCGGACCATTCGTGGTTCATCATATCTATCCCCATGGAGCGGTGGATCTAATTGACGAAGGAGGAGCCATATTCAAGGTCAATGGTCACCGACTCAAGAAGTACTATGATAGAGTGGATCCGGAGGAAGAAATAAGAGTTACTTGGGCTCTTACAACATTGGAATGAAGATGAGGTAACCACGTCAAGCTAACGACGTTAAAGGTAGCGCTTACGGGAGGCAACCCGCTTTATTTCTTTTTCTTTCTAAGTTTTATTTTTAGTTTTTAAATTTTAGGATAGGTAGGACAGTTGGGGTGGAGCGTATTGCACTAACCATGCAGGTCTTAGGAGGGAACCACTGCGAAAACGGGCGAAAAACGGAAAAGGAAGCTCAACAGCAGCTGTACCGAGGCCGTACCGAGGGCTCTAGGCTCGGTACCGACCCCCCTGACGGACAGGTACGTGAATCTCGGAAAACCGAGAAATTTCAGTAGCTGTACCGAGGCTGTACCGAGGCCCCTAGGGTCGGTACCGACCCTCCTGACGGACAGGTAAGTGAATCTCGAAAAACCGAAAAATTCCAGTAGGCATACCGAGGCCATACCGACCCCCCTTCCCTCGGTACTGACCCCCACCCGGAAAAAAAAAATTTTAATTCTTTTTTATTTTACCTTTTTCTTTTATTCCTTTTTCTTTCTTTTCTTTTTCTTTCCTTTTTCTTTTCTTTCTTTTTTTTTCTTTCTCTTCTCTCCTCTTTCTTTCTCTCCTGTACAGCCCAGCCTCGGTTCCTAGCCCCCGCAGCCCAGCACCCTCTCTCTCGGAGCCACCCACCACCACACCGAGCCACCTCCGGCCAAGCCACCACCGCCGCTCGACACCCCCCTCCGTGGCGCACCCCCTGGGCTCAGCTGCACCCTGGTTCGAGCCCCCAGCAGCCCACACCGAGGCCCCGTTCCCCACACCCCACCCCGGTTTCGAACCCCACCCCGCAGCAGCCCCTCCCTCCCTCTAAGCCTCCCACCACCACCTCAGCCCATCTCCGGCCAAGCCACCACCGCCGCTCGACACCCCCCTCCGTGGCGCACCCCCTGAGCCCGAACTCACCCCGGTTCGAGCCCTGTAGCCTCCCCACCGAACCACTTTGCCAAAATTCGCTGTTCGACCTTTTTGGCTCGTTATACCTTCGAAATCCCGATTTTTCTTCTTCATTCAACTTGGTTGTGGTATGATTTCTTACCCTAAACTTGTTTATCTCAATTATTTTGATTGATTTGATGATTTAGGTTGAGATTGAGACCTAGGGCTTGATTTAGGAGCGGAATTTGGGGCTTTTTGCCGAAAGCCAAATTGGTCGAAATTGATGACATGGTTGTGTTGTTGGGTTGATTTAGAGTTACTTTCATGTTCATGGCAATGTCAAATTCTTTATGGATTGTGCGCTAATTGAATTTTAGAATTTCATTGCGATCCGTTTCAGGCTTTGATTTTGGATTTGATTTTTATGCTTTTTGGTTGATTAGCTTCTTCTATTCTAGCATAAAATCTATTCCCTTGCATGATTTGACATTGCAAACAAGTTATATGTCTATTGTATATTTATTTGACTTGTTTTGAACTTAAGTATGGGGTTGTCATGGTTGGTTTGTGCATATTGAGTTTTGCATTACTTATGTTACCTTCATGAGTATATGGTTTTATGATTAGGTGTTGCAATATAGTGACCTTACATGATGACTATATTGTCTATATTGTTTTCCCTATTCATATAGTCTATGTAGAGCTTATGGTTACATATATGGATAATGCATTCTATTCTGCATGATGGTGATTTTATATGCATCGGAGCTTATTTTATATTGTTTATATGCAATTATTTCTTTAGGTGGTATCTCTTGCGCTTGGCTATTTATATGCACTCGGGCTTTATGTGTTTATATGTTATTCTAGTGCATATTATCATTCTTAATTTGCATGGTTAGATGTTAGCTTCTTTTGAGTTTAGCTGATTTGGTTTGGTTTCACTGTTCTAGAAAGGATTTTAGTTTTCAATTGGTTTGTCTTGTCTAGGAAAATGTTCAGTCGTCAACGTAGCAAGAGGGCTAGGGAGTCATCCGCTACAGTTCTGTTGGATAATGTCATCATCTCCGACTCCCGTTTGAAGAAGGATTACAAGGAGTTCCACAAGAAGGGCAATCTGAAGGCCCGATGGTATAGCCCTGATGATGGAGAGCGCCTTGGGGTACATGATGACTTATTGGAGGCCTTCTCTTACTTAGGCGCCACTAGTCTTCTGGATCATGTCCACCACCACTACCCCGCTCTTACTGCAGAGTTCACGGCTACATTGGCAAGCGATATGGCTAGTCCAGATTTTGTGGGCCCTATTACATTCCAGCTGGGGAATGTTCAACACTCCTTCACTTTGCAGCAATTTAATGCATTGATGGGATTTCCTAACCCACTGGCATCATACAATCATCTCAGCTGCAAGGCCCTTCAGACTTGGACTCTAATTACGGGCAATCCCTATTGGCCTTCTCGAGGAGCACTTCAGGGTAAGGACATTGCGAACCCTCTTTTCCGTATTATTTTAAGAATTTTTGGTAGCACTATATGGGCCAAGAAGGAATTATCTAGACCAACTAGAACTGAGGTGGCTTGTTTGAGAGGGGTACTATTTGAGATGCAGACACCCCTGAACTTGGGGTTTGAGTTCATTATGCATGTCTTGGCCTATAGAGCACGCACGGAAGAAATCTGGTATGGAGGCCTGGTGGCGCTGTTGGCCAGGCGCCTTGAGGTTGACTTCACCAGATACAAGGTTGTGCCCACTCTGATGATTGACATTGCGTACTTGATTGGTGCTAATGTGATCAAGCGCAACGGAAACAAGCTTCTGTCAGTTTTTTATGATCACGAGGTGGAGATTACCAAGCCGAATATGGACTTGTTGTACGTCCCTAACTGGATTATCACTTGGGCTTCTGAACCTTCACCGACTCCAGAGGATATTCTGAATGATCCTTTGAGACGACAGAGACCATCGAGATACCCCCGCCCGGACAGCACTTTTGCCTTGGTGGTGCCTCCACCTAGTTTATTTGACGGTTTTGGATCCTTTGGGCAAGGATCCTACCATCAGCATAGGCAGCAAGAGCACGACACTGACTATATGGATCATGACACTAGGCCTAGTAGCCGCCCCTTTTCTGACGGGGTTGGCCCGAGCAGATCTGCGCCTCAATATTCTCCTAGCCTTACTGACGTCATGGATGAGCTTAGATCTCTGAGACTGGGCCAGGAAGCCCTACAGAATGGGCAGGGTGCTCTTATGGAGGAGTTTACACGCTTGAACAAGAGGATGGACAAGCATGAAATGCACCAGTATTCCTTCATGGCTTGGGCATCTTCTTTCTTTCCACATCATCGATTACCACCACCACCTTCTCCATAGAGTTTATGAATGTCTTCAGCAGCTTCTGAATTCCTTTGTGAGTTTCTGAGTCTTTTCCCTTTTACTTTGATTTTTCTTTTGACAGTGGGGACACTGTCTATTTTTAAGTATGGGGTGGGGGATTCAGAAACTATGTTTAGGTGTTTTGTATTATATTTATGTGTTACATTTTACCTTAGTTGGATTATGTTATGCATTCATGTTTAAGTTTTTTTATGCATTTGAGCCTTTTGTCATATTTTAGTCACTTGAGTCTTGCTTTTAGGTTCAAAAAAAAAAGTGTCGAAAAAGAAAGAAAAAATGCATGGTTATTTTTGTTTTAGTGTGTTTATACCCTAACTCAGATGTCCTATGATGATACATAATGATTGACTTGATCATGTAAATCCTATGGCATGTTTGGAAGGTTTAGCCTAAGTCCTTGAAAATATTTTTTTATGTGGATTGTGAACTTGTGATGAAATTGAGCACATATGATCCTAGGCTAAAGGTTGAAATCCAACAAAATTTGTCCTAGTGAGAATTTTGGCCTTATAGGGAGAACATTAAAAATCCCTCTGTGTTTTTTTAGTGTATTTACTCTTCCTATGCATCTCTAAATATTGTGATAGTTATTCAAAGCCAATGCATTTATATGTTTATGTGAATGAGAATTAAATGATGGAGGCACCATTTAAGCCAATTTTATCCTCTCTTTACCTACCCTGTATTATCTCTGCTTGAAGCCAGAACATTAGCCTGAGACCTTTATTTATAAGCTCCACAAAATTATCCTTAGCCAAATTGAGCCTGACTCCCATTTGGGGATTAAGACTTAGAGTTGGTTGGAATGATGGTTTATGGAAGGAATGAGCTTGTGTTTGATTTCAAGTGAGATGGATTTTCGAGTTTATTGAGTTATGGGTTGGTTTGATATTTTTATCTTGCTATGCATATTATGTAAAAGGATTTTTGGCTCACCCTATAAATGCACTATTATTTTTATTATGTTATTTTTCTTTTTCAAAAAAAAAATTCAGAAAAAAAAAAAGAAGAAGAAGAGAACAAGTATAGTTTGTGTTTATATGTTTGTGAATAAAGTGCATGAGCCAAATTTACCTTATTTCCTTTACTTTTGCAAGCTTCATATTGTTGAGAGGTTGTGTTCTTCATTAAGATGAGTTGGAGAGTTTGGTTGATTCATATGATTGAGAGTTATGGTTTGGTTGAGTTGTGTTGGAAATTTAGGAGTCTTGATTCCCGGATTTTATTAAGCACCACGTAGCCAAATAATTTCATGCCCTTTTATTTCTTACCAAGCCACATTACAACCCCGCCGAATGGAGTCTTCTTTGAAGTCTTCCATTGAGCGAAGTCCTCCTGATGGTTCTTGTTTGCATTTACATAATTGGTTGTGAAGTGGATCTACATTTAAATTGCAATGTTTATGAGTTTGTATGTGGAATTGAGTTGAGAGCTGATCTTCATAGCCTAAACACATTGAGAGTTGAGTGTAAACACATTACCCTTGTGAGGTTGGATTTATAATGCCTACGCCTATGGATCGCTCATATATGTGTGATGACGTTAAATTCACTTGCTTTGCTACAACTTTAGGATGTTGCTTTTGACAAGGGCGAAGACTTGAAGAATGTGTTGTAGGTATTGGTTATTGCTTGGTTATTGCTTGAGGACAAGCAAGTTTAAGTATGGGGTATTTTGATGTGCATGTGTTTAGTTGTATTTTCCCATATGTTTTGATGTCAATTTGAGTCATTTTCATAGGGTTTTGCATTGGGTTTAATGTCTTTTGCATGTGTTTTCATATTTTATGAGAAATAGATGTCTTCACTAGCTTTTGTGTGTTTTACAGAATTTTGGGAGCTGTTTTTGAAGAAACTTTTAACTATGAAAAGAAGCGGAAGAGAATAAGGAGCGCATAGGAAAAAGAACGGAAGCAATCGGAGTTCAAACGAAGGAGATATAAGCATTTTTCCGATCCGTACCGGCCCTATACCGACCCCACCTGGGTCGGTACCGAGGCCTGATCTGGACAAGCAAGACGAGATGAGCAACAGTGGCCATACCGACCCTAGGGGGGTCGGTACCGAGGTCCTCCGCTTCGGTATAGGTCCCATCGGAACTTATTTACCCGGATTTAACTATTTTTACCTATTTTCCTTAGATAGAATTTAGATAAAATTCATATATTTGTTATTTCCTAATTAGGTTTATGGGATATTAAGTATATATAGGATTTTTAGGGTTTGGAGGAGCTCTCTCTCTTCTTCATACCGAATTTTCAGCCTACGTTAGTTTTCTCAGCACTCGTTTAGGAGCGTTTGTGAGCGGATTTGAGAGCTTTTTGAAGTGATTTCTTCGGCGAAGGTTTAGGAACGTTTTGTAAGGCTTTTGGGACGCATTGTTGACATTATTCTCAGGTTTTTATTCAATTTAAATTTCTGATTTTTAGTTATTTCATGAATTTTGAATTATTCACCATGAATATGCGTGAGTAGTCGCCTTTTCTAGGGTTGGGGTGATCCCAACGATAGTTATGCTTGCGATTTTGCTATGAATTGGTGAATTGATTGGTTCTTATCTATTTATATGCTTAAGTACTCAATGAAAATTTGGGGAAATTCCTTTTTGCAATTAAATTGAAAGATTGAATTGTAAATTGGATAGTAATTAGGGTCTTGAACGCAAGTTTGATAACCTAATTAAGATTGATAGTAAAGTTTATTAATTTGTGAAAATAAATTGATTGCTTTGCTAGGGTTGATGCAAGTTGACCTCTTTAATAGATAAAAACATGATTTTTATATGATCCATTGCAATGCTAGTATGATTATCGTTGTGGTGATCTCTATGCCCTAGACTTTTATTATTATTGATTTTTCCTAAAAATTCCAGCAACCCACAAACCCCCAAAATTCTATAATTTTCCATCTTTTCTTGCTATTTCTTGCTCTTTGGTAAGTAGAATTGAGTCACTGACTTTCTCCCTGTGGACGAACTTGACCCTACTATACTATAGCGGGGTTTCGATCTTATAAATTTATTTGATTGAAATAAACCCTTCAACATCTAGCAACATCGATATCGACCTCCAGACGTCGATATCGACCTCTCTGTCTCGACATGCTCTGTTTCATTTCCTGCTCGATTCCTATGTCTCTGATGCACTCGATGTCGAGGTCCCTAGTCGATTTCGACCTCTTCAGAAGACTTCGAGTTCTTTTTCCGCTCCTTCAAATCCATCCATTTTTATCCTGTTTTCTGTGAAATCACATAGAAACTCGTGCAGACCCATATATTTGACATTTAAGCGTAAACTACACTAATCCCATGTTTTCCCATTAATATGCATGCAAAAGACAATAAAATGGACTTTTATGTGCATAGAAAATATGGCAATTTGCGCGCACATCAAACACCCCATACTTAAGTTAGCTTGTCCCCAAGCAATACCTTTAATGGTCATTCAGGGGAAGAAAGTAAACCCTCAACATCATAGATTCATTTTTCATATGTCTCTACAATCAATTGTGATCCTCGATAAGGTACTTATGTCAACCAAGTCCATGCCTATGCATAAAAGCAATTTCATACTCACAAAAGGAGGTAATATGCAAAAACAATTTTAGGGACATAGCATTAATAATCAAGAGGACTTTTGCAAGCTTGTGAGAAGTAGTTTCGTAAAAGGCTAAAGGTGGGCTAATATTTGGCCATGTGGTGTTAAATCCGGGGAAACATACTTTCTTTCCACATTCCTTATTCATAATGTCTCACCTTTCACTCATCGCTCAATGTTTTTATTCAATATAATGCTTTTACCTCTCTAACCTTAGTACTGCCTTCTCGCGAGTCGCAAACATGGGTGTCATGAATGGCCCCGGATACTTAGTACTTTGGACTCCTCACCTTGTGTCCCATCTCGCTGAACTAACATCTCAACGAGTAGGGTCGACCTACATTTATCTCCTGAGGTGATCGGATTTTTTATCGCTCATTAAATTTTCCATAATTCATAATTCTTTCATTCCTGCCAACAACTTCATAAATAATGCACAACTCCATATAACTCCAAAAAATGACATCCATTCTCAAACTTGTCCCCGGATAGGGTATAAGGTATAAAATGGGCAATATGTATATATGTGGAGCAATAATGATCAAGATAAGGCTCATATATGGCTTTGTGACTTTTGCAAATATGCATAGGTAAGGCTAGGATATGAACTTGTATATGTAAGCACTTGTATGGAATTTTCATAAAAAGTCCTCCATCATCTTATCATGCACATGTCAAAAGCAACTTCAAATTTTTCATCTCTTTTATTTTTTTCTTTTTTTTTGCACTTCATTGGGACTTCCCTTAACTAGGCAATTTCATGTTATATCTCTAATGAATCTAATTTTGCATCATAGAGCTCTTTTTTATACTTCCATGACTCTTCTTTCTTTTTCAAATTTTTGATGGGGGTCATTTTTTTTCGAAATAAAAACTTAAATATGCATTAAAATAAATATGCAAATCTAAACTAAGTATGAATATGCAAGTAAGCCGTTCCCGCACCCCATACTTAAAATTTACAGTGTCCTCACTGTATTAGAACTAGGGTTAAGAAGAAAACTTACTAAACCGTCACAAATTTCAGGAGTCGAAGAAGATAGCAGGCATGGTCGATATCGACCCTTAACATCGATATCGATGTTTCACATCGATTTCTGCTCAGGCTTCAGGGGGATCCGGCCTCGATCACAAACCCATCTATGTCGACCTTGAGGTCGATGTCGATCTTGGACATCGATTTCGATGTCTTTTTCTGTGTGCGTTTCTCTTTCCTGCAATTTGTTAACAAACATAAAACCAAATATGCAAAACAATAAAATGTCTCAAACCAAAGAAAAAGCTGTCTAAAAATCAAAACTAAGTCTTTGTTACAAGCTCTAGACTTTTAAGTCGCTAGGCCGACTTCTTCCTTTGCGCTTTTCAAGGCGGCATCTGCAGAGCCCATGTGGCTTGGGCCTCAAATATCACTCCTTTCTTGTCCCGCAGCTGCATTCCACCGGGATTGATTTGATTCACCGTGAATGGTCCCAAATTTTTATCCTTGAATCTTGTAGGGAACCAATGGTCCTTTGATTTGGCAACATAGACCTTGTCTCCTATCTCATATTGGCTCGAATCATCATCGGATACCCTACATAAGCGCACATGCCAAGGCACACCTCTTCCAAATAATGATAAATCTTTAATTGAAATGGAACAAGAGGAATCCATACCTTGACTTACCTTTTTCTCAGTCTGTGGCTCAGGTCGATGTCGATGTTCAGAGGTCGATATCGACCCCTGTTGTACTCCTGGAGGATTGTTAAGGAGGTAAGTCGAGTACAAATAATAAGATGTAAATATGTAAACCGACTCCTGGCCTAAGCAAATAATTACAAGACTTCCTCCCGTTGTAGTGGAAGGGTAGTCAGGATCGATCCACGAGGAGGCGTGTCAGCGGGATCCTAGTAGCTTTGGAAATCTCACGTCTGCGTCAACCAGTAGCCTCGATTTCGACCTTGTACCTCGATGTCGACCTCGGCTGTCGATGTTCTCTGCAACAGAAGACCTGCATAGACAAAAACAAGTGGTCGATATCGACTGGAAGGGTCGATATCGATGTTAGTCCACGAAATCGATTGGCTCAGAAGACTGCCAGTCGATACAGAGGGGTCGATTTCGACACAAGGGGTCGATATCGATGCTCATCAAAACTCCGCAGCGATGTTCGTCATCGACTCAGAAAAATGTCGACAAACTCAGTGGTCGATATCGACGTCTGGGGTCGATATCGATGTCTCCCTGCAGTGTTAGTTCTTCGTCGGCAAAGAAAGGCCGAAGAATTGAGAATGGAGAGTGAAGCAATGAACAGAAATAACAGGGGGTTTTGGCGTGTATAAACTATGTAAAAAGGCAACTCCTAGGATTAGGGTTTACCACAACGTTAACCAATGCATGCGATGAGATAAATAAGACGGACAATTGCGCTATTTCATCCGAGGGACAAGCTTTCGCCGTACACCAACTCTTAGGATTACTCTTGCAAATAAACCTAATTGTCTCTACCAATTTTATGTTTATAACTCAAGTTGTTAGCATGAATTCCTTTTCTTTCGATTAGGACTAAACATAGAATCGTAGGAGGAGAGATAGACACAACGATATCAACATCAAATACTTACCTCAAGCGCGCATGGCTAACGTCGGGCTCACCCCGACCCTAAGAGCTTTGGGGAACGACTCGCTTCTCATCGTGGAACTCATTGTTGATTGAAAGGAAGAAACTTGCATTAAAATAAATTCCGAAGCTTTACAACTCAACGTCAACTTTCGCAAACGTCAAACCCTAAAACTTTTCTCTAACTCTAACTCTATTGTCTGTCTTGCTTGCTTGTTGAAAGATGATTGAATGCCAGCCCCCTAGGGCTTTATTTATAGGCTACTAATCCTCGCTATCCAAGGATTGTAACTCCTATCTAAACTATGAACTCTATCCAAACAATTAGGATAGGTATTTTATTTTGATAAAACTTAAATAACTTAAAGGTAAAAGATGAATAAAACATCAGCTGCCATCTATCTTGAAAGTATGAGATAATTCCGTGCCTCCTTGAAGATATAGTTCCAATCCACATTCGAAATCGAGTCTATTTTCTGTCAAGATAAGGGGTCGATATCGACACCAGGGGTCGATATCGAGGTCTCTGTTCCTGCTCGACTTGTTCAGCTCTGGTCGATTTCTATGTTGAGGTCGATATGGGGTCGATATCGACACTGGGAGTCGATATCTGGGTCTAAGGTCGATATCTACCTCTTCTCAGCTTCACTTGATGTCGATGTTGAGGTCGATATCTATGTTGAAGGTCGATATCTACACCAGAGGTCGATATCTATGTCAGGGGTCGATATCTACCTCTGCTCAGCTTCACTTGGCTTCTTCGTTTTGACTCCGATTTCGCTCGAATTCCTGCACGGTTAGCTCAAAACTTCTGCAGACCCTATTTCTTGCATTTTAGCCCATTCTTACACAAGTTTATATTCTTTTGAACCTTTTCTTTGGAGATCGAATGAAATAAGAAGTCAAAAGATGCAATAAACAAAGGTACAAATATGTACATCAAGGATTAGTCAATTTGGAGAGTTTCGGCTCGATATGATCAGGTCGATTTCGACCCTCAGAGATCGATATCGAGGTCTCCGTTCCTCTCTTCTCAGTGCTGATGGTGGTCGATTTCGGTTGGGTGTGGTCGATATCGACCCTTGACCCCGATTTCGATGTTTTTTTCCTCCTCCGTCGACCCCATACTTATGACCTGACACATAATCTTGAACATTAGTGGTCGATATCGACTTACCTGGGTCGATTTCGATGTTCTGTTGGGCTCCTTCGTTCAAGATTTCCACAACATCCTCCACTTGGGCTTCTATGGCCCTCTTCTCAAGCTCCTCCGGTGTCATACTTCTTACCTTTGCTTCTCCACATGCAATGTAGACACCATTGATGGCTTTTATCTCCATTGGCCCTTGATTTTTCACCGTCTTGTTGAAGGCATACTCTATCACTTCGTCACTAATTGTGAATGAGTGCAATCCCTTTTTCACACTAATGTTGGCATCGACGGTTGTTAGGAATGGCCTACCTAAAATAATTGGACAAGCAGGGTCCTCCACTATATCAATAACTAAGAAATCAGCAGGGACAAAGAATTTACCTACTTGTACTGGCACATCCGTCACTATCCCAGTTGGAATTACTACCGTATTGTTAGCCATGTATAGTCTTGCATCCACGGGCTCGAAAGGACCTATCTTTACCTTGTGCCAAATGGTTAGTGGCATCATGCTAACGCTAGTGCCCAAGTCAACTAAAACATTAAATTTGAATTGACCTAGACCTATAGCGATAGAAAACTTACCTGGGTCCGCCCGCTTTTGTGGTAGCTCCAACCTGTTGCACTCCTCTGCGATCTCTGAGAGTGATCGCTTCTTACCTAAGATGTCTTTAAGGAACCTTACATAAGATGGCATCTCGTGAAGTGCCTTTGTGAATGGTATAGAGACATTAAGTCCTTGGAGTATCTTCACGAACCGCTGGAACTTCTTTTCCGCTGGGTCCTTAATCATCTTTCTAGTTGGGAATGGCAACACCTTCTTCCTTTCCGCGGCTGTAGTGAGGTCGACATCGTCATTAGTAGGGTCGACATCGACTGGAGGAGTCGATTTCTGTGGTGACGCAACATCAGGGTTGACATCGACAGGAAGGTCGACATCGACGTCCCCTTGGTCGATATCGACAGGGGGGGTCGATATCGACGTCTGTTCTAGCTCCTTCTCCTCCGCTTTTTGCTCGGGCGTTTGTAATTGATGCCCACTCCTTAGGTTTACTGCCGCAATATGACCAGTGGTTTTGCCCTTTTGGTTGGGCACAGTGGATCCAGGGAATGATCCTGACGCTTTGGGTATTGCTTCCGCCAATTGACTCATTTGAGTCTCCATGTTGCGCTTCCAAACGTCGATCTCCCCAAGCCTAGAATTGATGCCCTGCAGCTGAGTATGGACAGAGTTGTTGGCTTGTTTGAACTCAGCATGGTTCCTCCGCATCTCATCAAGAATGATTTGCAGGTCATCTTTCCTTGTCTCCCGCTCAAGGTGCCCTGGTGCCCTATATGGTGGGGGATCCCTTTGTTGATAGAACATTTGATCACCCTAGTATTGTTGATTGCCTCCTCCATAGGAGCCTCTCGTCCATTTGACCTCCTCATGTTGTTCCGCCATGGATACTTGCTCAGTATGTCGACAGGCACTAGTGTTATGCCTTATTGAGCCACACTCCTGACAAGTTTGATTGTTGCTCAGGAACCTGACTTGCTTTTGAAGGCGGCGTGTTTGATCGTTATGGAATTGTTGCCGCACATCAGGATCTATCTCCTTTGGAGGCTCATATAGTGGCATAGATGGGGCATGCCTTGCATCGTAGGCCGCAGCAGCCCCATAAGTGTTATCAAAGTTCACGAGCCTCTCAATGGTCTCCCAGGCATTCGTTGGTGTAAGCTCAATGTACCGATAGGAGGTATATGAATTAATCCTCTCCTTATTCGGCGCATCAAGGGCGTTGTAGAAGATCTCCTGGATGACATATGGAAGTTGCCCATGCGTTGGGCATGATCTCAGCAAGTCCTTAAATCGCTCCCACGCCTGTGCTAGGGTTTCACCTGGCTTTTGTTTGAAAGCCGTGATCCTTTGTCGCAGCATCGCCGTTTTAGAAGGTGGAAAGAACTTATTCAAGAATGCATCTTTCACCTCCGCCCATGTCCTAAGTGAGCGTAGAGCCAAACTCTCAAGCCATTGTAATGCCTTCCCTGCCAAAGACCATCGAAAAGATTTTAATCGCACATACTCTAAATTTACTCCATCAGCAACTGTTTCACATAAGTCCATAAAAGTAGAGATGTGTTGCAGGGGGCATTCATTAGGTCTTCCTTCAAAAGTATTTCTTTTTATCTCAGATAGGAAGTTAATTTTTATTTCATAGTTGGAGTGAGGAATTAAAATAGCGGATTCAAGAACATGAAGCGGCGGATACATGTATTGCATCGCCGTCTGTGGATACTGATTTAGCCACTCTTGGGCTTGTCTGCGCGCATCCTCCTCCCTATCAGCACGGGCTCGCTCTGCAGCAACGTTGGCCCTTTCAGCAGCGATTGTAGCATTGTGGTCCTCGATTTCCTTCCTCAACCGCTCTATGGTCTTAGCCTGCGTCTCGTTGTCAGCCATGATGCGAATTGCTTTATTGCGAAGATGGTAGAAATGTTCAGGCTCGTTGATTTGTTCCAGGATAGGTCCGCGATCAGAACGTCGCATAAACCTGCAAAATAAGCTCAAAAAGATCGTGATTACACTTAGGTGGCGATTGATTGCCTCCCCGGCAACGGTGCCAATTTGCTCGACTACGGGGGTAGTGTGTAGGAGATTCAAATAACTCAAATAAACAATGCACAACTAGGCTAAATCCCTGTCCCAAACAAATAATACATGAATCCCCTCCCTTGTAGTAGTAGGGTAATTCAGGATCGAATCCACGAGAAGGTATGTCAGCGCTTCCCTTGTTGTACTCACGATCAAAGCTTTTGACCTCAGAAGACACTCGATATCGAGTAATCTAGTCGATATCGACCTCAGTTCTGGTCGATTTCCTAGCGCAGTTCCTGCAGAAGACAAAAGCAGCAAAGTCGACGTCGAGCAGAGACCTCGATATCGACGTTAGACCTCGATATCGACCCTTTCAGTCGATTTCGATGTTTGTCACAGAAACTTTTTTCGTAACCAATTTGTCGGAAAAGAGTCCGAAGAAAATATAATGGGAAAGGAGGATGATCAGAAACAAAACTAAAACTTTTATATTGATTTCAATTAATTAAGAATCTTCCAAAGTCGGGGTTTCATGCCACGACGATAACAATGCAAGGTTTATGCTAAAGCTATGAAATTGTCTTTCCGTCAAATAACTTTCGTCATCAACACTTAGGTGATTAGAGGCTCTCGCATAGTTCCTAAGAGTTACTATCCAATTCATAAGCAATTCAAGTTCACAATATGAGTGGCTTTCGCTTCAATAATGCAAACAATGAATCTCCCTAACTTTCGCAAAGGATCATGCATGGGATAGAAGACGGAATCGCATAAAAGACATACCTTTGATGCACTTACCCTACATCGTTATCGTCGGGCTCACCCCGACCCTAGAAGTGGGTTGACTACTCGTTCCTCATCATGCACATCATCATCATCATTGTTGAAAGAAAACTAACTTGAATTAAAACTTCGAAAAAGAGAAAGTACAACCGAACAAGCCACTCCGCTCTCGCTTTACAAACTTTACTCGGCCTCCTCTCTCTCTCTCTAACTCGTTACTACGGTAATTGGAACTGAATTGTATGTTAAATTGAATCTGATTTGAATGTTATTGAATGCCTAAACTCAGCCCTATTGGCCTCTATTTATGGATGTCGATAAATACTCGAAACTTTATCTTTATTCTCTAAGATAAAACTTAAATAAAAGTAAAAACTAAAACTCCTATGGTAAATCAGCCTCCATATGATAGATCTGGTGTTGATGATAAGAAATCTCGACTTTAGGATGGACTTTTATGTGCATAGAAAATATGGCAATTTGCGCGCACATCAACCCACTTCTTCACTATCGTGCCAATGTATGAGGACAACTTGTCTCTATTAGGTCCAAACGGTTGCCCCAGATTGTTCAACTGTATAGGTAATCATTCACCCTTTGCCACACTTTTTGTGATGTTCACCATTAGTGCATCTCCTCTTGTCTTACGCTTCGCGGGTGGATTTTTACACTTTTTAGGAGCCATCTGCATACCAAAAAAATAACACGTTAAGAATTATAATTAAACATAAGCTCTTAGACAATTAAATGAATTTGCACAAAATACATGAACACATTCATAACATATTATAGAACAAGTACAGAAACATACACATCAAACCCACATCTAAGTACATTTCCTCTTGTTTGATAAATGAACTTGAGTTGAGGATGAAGCTTTTCCTTAAATAGGTTCATTGAGCCAAAGACCTTCATCATGATCATCCCTAACATAAATCTCCTCCTCTTCATCTCCATCATCATTATCTTCATTTTCATCAGAAGGTTGCGATATTGATTCTCTAACACTCTCTTCACACAATTCTTTGAAGTCTTCATCGATGATTCTATTCGGTGTGGACATTACAATAGATCGAGTGGAGTCAAGAAGGTCACGGACATAGAACACTTGCTTTGCTTGAGATGCCAATATGAACGGTTCGTCTTTATGCCCCAATTTATCAAGTAAAACAGAAATAATTCCCATCTCATCTACTCGAACTCCACCATTGCTATCAACCCATTTACAACAGCAACTAGAATTTGCAAGTCCGATGAATACAATAACACCCAAAGATGCTCAATGAAACCATAGTAGGCCATACTAGCATAGACAGGATTCTTGTCTTTAGCACTAGACATATGTAGGGCTTGTGCTATCAATGTCACACCACTGTTTTGTGTACAACTTTTATCATTTTTGTTTTTTGTAGAGAAGGTGCACTTGTTCATGACAAACCCATTGTATCTCATCGCTTGACATCTTGGCCTCTTTGACCAATTTTGCAACCTTGTTGAAATTATTTCTCCTGTCCTCATCTTCTCAACCTACTCGGTCACGAAACCAATCCATAAAGGTGCGGTTATGCTCAGTGGTAATCCACTTCTCATTATTGGCTTGTCTTGGATTAGAATGCCTTAGGTAGGCCATGTGCTCCACGACATATGGTTGAACTTCTTCAATATTGTGAAGGATGTAAAGATGTGCTTGATCCCGCTTTTCACGAGGAATAGAAATTACTTCATACCCCGTTGTCTCGCACCATTGCAACTGTCGTGAATATCGAGACTTTGGAAGACCAATTGCTTCGACATTTGATAGATAATTTGCACAAAATTCAGCCGCTTCTTCAACTATGTAGCGTTGAACAATGCAACCTTCTGGATAATTTCAATTCATGACATACCCTTTTAGAATTTTCTTGTAACGTTCAAATGGGTACATCCATCTTAGATAAACAGGACCACATAGCTCAACCTCTCTAACAAGATGAACATTTAGATGCAGCATGATATCAAAAATGAAAATGGAAAGTACATCTCCATTTCAGACACAATGTTGGCAATATTTGTTTGGAGCCAAGCTAGCTCATCAGGATCAATGATCTTACTACAGAGTCTCTTAAAAAAGAAACAGAGCTTAGTAATGACACGTCTGACATGTATAGGCAATATGGATCGGATGGCACATGGCAATAATTGTTGCATTAGAACATGACAATCATGATTTGGCCCCCATTAGCTTCAAGTATTTCATAGACACAAGGCTGCTAATATTGGAACAAAACCCCTCTGGAACTTTGACATCGTGGAGGAACTTACAAAAGACTTTTTTTTTCATGCTTTTGAGAGTGTAGCAGGCAGGTGGTAAATATGTACGTTTACCTCTGACTTCTGGTGCCGATTCTTCTCTAAGCTACATGGCTACATAATCCTCTCTAGCACGCACTCCATCTTTTGTCTTTCCCGGGACATTCAATAATGTACCAATGACACTTTCACACACATTCTTTTCAATGTGCATCACATCGAGATAATGTTTCACAAATAGATCCTTCCAATAAAGTAGGTAAAAAAAATTGATCTCTTCTTCCACCCTTCTTCTACTAAAGCGTCACTTTCACCTTTGCCTTTACGTGACACCCTTTTTTTCCTTCCTCTATTCGGTGAACCCTTCTTCTTGATTTTCTTTGATAAATCATTAACCTTTGGCCTTTTTCCAAACCTCACATTAATTTCTCTCACCCTATTTAGCACCTCTTGTCCAAGTAACGGTACTGGAGCCATTTCTTCTTCGGTTGACCCATTGAATGCTTTATGACGCCTCCGATATCGATGACTAAGAGGTAAGAACCTTTGATGCTCAAGATAAACATTCTTCTTACTCTTTGGTAAATATATAGAAAATGTCTTCTTCTCACATATAGGACATGCTGTATATCCTTTCACACCATATCCGAAAAGATTACCATATGCTGGAAAATAATTGATAATGCAAAATAACATGGCCCAAAGACAGAATCTTTTTTTTTTTGCGGTGTGCATCATATACTTCAATGCCATTTTCCCACATGTCTTTTAGATCTTCAACAAGAGGTGCCAAGTAGACATCAATATCATTTCCTATTTGCTTTGGGCCAGAAATTAGCAAAGATAGCATCATGTATTTCCGCTTCATACACAACCATGGAGGAAGATTATAGATCACCAATTCCACGAGCCATGTACTATGAGAACTAATTAATTTCCATGAGGGCTCATCCCATCAGTAGAAAGTGCAAGACGTAGGTTCCCATTTTCTTCATCAAATTCAGGATACAATCTATTTATTTCCTTCCATTGAGAAGCATCAGCGGGGTGTCGAATTTTACCATCAGTTTCCCTTCCATTTGCATGCCATGTTAAGTTTTTAGCGTCTTCGCAATTTCCAAAGAGACATCGAAAACGTGGCCTAATGGGAAAATACCACACCGCCTTAGAAGGAGCACCATTGCTCTTGTATCGAGGATGATTACAAACTGGGCAACTGTCTAACAAGTCGTGTTCTTTCCGGTACAAAACACAATCATTCCGACAAGCATGTATCTTCTCATATTCCAATCCCACAGATTTTAAGAGCTTCTTGGCCTCATACGCACTACGAGGAAGGCAATTCTCCTCCGGAAGCATTTCTTCGAATAACTCTAGAGTCGCTGATAAGCTTTTATCAGTCCATCCATTTCCTGCTTTCAAGTTGTAAAACTTCAACACAGCAGACAATCTCGTGACCCTTGTACAACCGGCATATAAAGGTCATTGAGCATCGGTTATCAAAGTATCAAACATATCTGGGCGATCAATAAGAAACTGTCGATCAGCTTGCAACATTTCATCCACCCGATCTCCTTCAAAGCTATCACCAGTCTCGAGATCAACTGGGTCATATCTAGAAGCATTATGCCTTACTTTCTCTCCATGCCAAATCCACACTTTGTAATCAGGATTAATACCATCGTAAATGAGATGTTCTTTTATGACATCAATGTCATATGTTATAGAATAATGACGGTTTTTGCAAAGACAAATAAATCTTTTCGGGTCAGCACCATGATCTATAGCAAATGAAATGAAGTCTTCTACCCCTTTCTGATACCATCTATGAATTATCTATAATATTCATCTACCATCCATGACTTATTGATATGGTCTTATTGAGGATTCGATATATGATAGACAAACAGATAGCATAATGAGAGATGCTTATTCCCTAACGTTATGGAGAGGAGGGAATAAAGTACGTTGTAGATTTACCCTACCTGGACCGAAATCGAGTAAGATTATGAGCAAATTGGCCAGCTAATAGTTACATTGAAGTTGAAAGCTGCAAAAATAGGGATGTCAATTAGAAGAGGGCGGATGAAAATTAGGGTTCTGAGCAGACCCGTGCCACGGGCATGTGCAAGTGGGCCTACCGAACAGGGCCCCAAAATTTTTAAGGGCCCATTATTGTAATGGTTATATATATATATATATATTGTTTTCACTAATTAACAAAGATGTTCTTGTAGCCTACTGGTTCTACCACTAAGAAACGCTTGCTATTTGCTTTCCACCCGGGTTCGATTCCCCCTTGACTTCAATCCCTTTGTTTCTATCTACATTTCTCTTTCTATTTTTATAATCATTCCGCTTTTTTTTAATATTCTACAACTTTTTTTTATTTTCTTTTTTTAAGAAGCATAATCGACACTTTGATAAATATAGTACTCCGTAGTATTTAAATATTTTCAACATTTTGCAAGTATAAAAAAGTATTTTGGTCAATTTTTTAAAGAAAAAATATATTTATGTGTTGCTATTTTTTCTTCCAAAAATTAATTTGATTTCACTAGGATTAGAAAGTAATTTTGAATGTATTTAAATTAATTTAATTTCAATATTATCTGTAAAAAAATTGTACAGGGCCTCCAAAATAATCGGCACGGCCCTGGTTCTGAGGAATCTAAAAATTAGGGGCTTCGTTTACCTTGTAAGGAGATGGAGGTTGGCGGCTGAGAGGAGGGCGTCGAAGAGGAGTGCGGTCGGTGGCTGAGGAGGTCGGCGGCTGGGGATGTCGGAACTCGTGGGCTGAGGAGTTTGGTCGACTGAGGAGGTCAGGAATCGCGGGCTGTTGAGGACGTCGGGGCTGAGGAGGTGAGTCGCCGGTGAGAGGAGTCGGGGTTGAGTCGTCGATGAGAGGAGTCTAGGCTGAGTTCCTGTGCGCTGGCGGTGAGAGGCGGCTTGTGAGGTGGACTGTCGCTGCGTGAGGAGAGAATTGAGTCGGGAAAGCTTTGCACCTTTACCGGCCTCCTTCTGTCCTTCAATATTTTTTTTGCTCTTATTCTGTCCTTCAATTAATGCATACTGCACATACATTATTTTACACAATATTTCATTCATTTAAAAAAAAACCAAGCCTTACTTTTTAGGCAAAATTGCATGAATATACTAATAATAATACCGGTTGGCAAAAGTAGCACTGCTACTGTAAAAATTGCAAGTAGGGTGGGAGATACTATTTTTGCAATATGTCATTCTCCCGGGTAAACCGGTTGCAGGTAAAAAAAAGACTGAGCATGAACAGGAGAGCACAGGTGTCACAATGGGAGAGGATGGGAGGAATCAGCCGGCGCACTTTGTAGAGGAGAGGAGATGTCATGCACATTAAAAGCAAGTGAAGGCAATTAATGCACTCCCTTTGGTACCAAAAAAAGAGAGAAAAATGATTGGTTTTTTAAAGTATGGAAGTGTAGGGATCCCACCACCATTCCATCTCAGCTCAAGGTTCTCCACTAAAGCTGATCGGGAAGCAAAAGTGGGCTAATTACCAGTTATATGCCAGGCATTAAAGAACACGAGACAACAACTGACTATTACGTGCCAGAGGAAAAGTGACACGTGCCAACATCATAAGTATATATTCTCAAAAATGGGTAAGTAAGCTTGTGGGTTTCTTTTGATGGCCATCATTACTTCCACTCCTATTCATATTCCCATCGAAAGTGCTAAAACCATATTATCCTTTTACGAGTGCAGGGGAGAAAGAGCTCATCCGTTGTATGTGTCATTCAAACCTTTTCCAGTGTACGACGAGTCCGACTGGGATGCGTTCAAGTTTCTAAACTCGACCAAGGGAGAACGAGCGTGGCCCTCTCCGTTGTATGTGTCATTCAAAGAAATTGGCACCCAGGTAGACCTCCAATCTATGGTGATAGACTTGTCTCCAAAAACCAACTCATCCAGAGGTGCAGTCCTTTTTGAGTTTTTGGGCACCAACGAACCGATGAACATGGACAATAAAGATTCTATCATACAGAAATCCATGTCTGGCATAGAAACCAGAGAAGCTGGAACAGACTCTCTGACATCTATCACGGAGCGCCTGAAACCTGCATAACCGCGATAACGGATGAACCAAAGGTGACAAGCAAAGTGCAGGAGAATGACCGTGGGAAATTGGTCATATGTGTCAGTAGCGATGACGAGGGCAGTTTATTATGTGAGAAACTGTTCCTCGGCTAGGAGACCCTCGACGCAACAACACTGATATTCAGGAGGGGTTGTTCTTCAAGTCGAAGGAGGAGGTGCAAAATCGGATAAAGTAGGTTGCACTTGAGGGGTGCTTTGACACGCATGTGAAGAGGTTCTCGCCATCGGTTTACACCGTTGTATGTGTTGATCCCAAGTGCACGTGGACGTGTCGTGCCTCGAAATATATGAAGACGAGTTTGTGAAAAGTTCGAAAGTATGTGCCTCGCACACGTGCGACGTGAACGTTAGACACAAACCCCAATGTCAGGCCTCCGCCGCTCTACTTGGCATGTCTGTTGTCTCAACGTATGATTTTTGTTCTGATCTTGTATAAATCAGTGCCAGTTGAAGTAATATATGTGACAATGACTAGATTTCTTGTGCCAACAAATGTAATTCACATGCCAATACATAAATACAGACCAAAAGGTTAATACGAGTACTACTACTAAATGTTAAACACCAACAACCGTCAAAAAGGATGTTACAATCCAATCCTAACAGCATAAAGGCAGTCCAGTTGTTGGAGTCCTAAAACCTTAACCTTAACAAGTACGGAACTGATGGAGTCTTAAAAACATAAATACAGAACAAAAGTACGATTGAAACTAGTACTAAAAACCAGCAGTCATACACGGAACATTCGTCAAACATCGAACAATCAGGAGGTAAGGCTTCCGGCCGGCTGTGACACTAGGGGTTCCGCTCCTAGGGGTGCTTGGGTAATTGGTGTACAATGGGTGAAGATGTGGGCAGCCAACATGAGATGATATTCTGCGATGAAATTGTCATCGAGGTCTGGAAAGTCTGTGGCCCCCAACGCCCTTTGTTCGATGAAGCGGAGAGTGTACGCACCACAGTCCCCGCTGTGTAGACAAACCATATGTGGCATGCGAAGGAGCCACATCTTTGAGAAATGGTTGGCCCTCCCTCTGAAACGCTTCTCCGGTGGAAGAGCATATGTGGCCTGCGAAAAAAACATCCAACTTAGATAAGATGCATAACGATAACCAAGCGTTTACAACATAAAGGCATTATCTTTGGGTTTACCTTCTTGCTCGACGGATTTGCCAATGACTTCCCTCCTCTAACTCTAACCATGGCTAACTTTTTGCTCTTCCTGAGAAATTTATGTAGAATGGTTACAGGATGGTCAAGTAGTTGCTAGTACTTCTGAAATGCATGCCATCTAAGCAAAAAACTATGCCATCTCAGAAAATATGCCTGCCAGTACTTCTAAATTACAGTTTTTCTCATGACCTTTCTAGCTTTTTTCCTACCACCTATTTCTTCCAAGTGACAGTAATAACAAAATGCATGCTCTCAAGTAAGAAACATTAATGCAAGTTCATTCAAACTATGTGCAAGGAAGAGCATTCAAACATTCATTCGTGCAACTACATGATTTTGAAGTCATCCATTTATAGGTTTTTTATTCGCCCCCAATTCGATTTTTGACACATGTATATCTGTTTAACCTTCATCTCATAAGCAGAGTATGCAATTCGATTTTTTTTGGCTTTAAGAATCATGAATCGTTTGCCTTACCCAGTTACCCACAATCCTGATTACTAAACACATGCCAGACATTAGTTTACAGATGCCACAATCATGCGATCCATTGCCTTCCCCAAGTTCCCCAATTCCAAATTCCCCATGTTAACCACCATTTTAAATTGATTTCTATGCCATTCAGACCTTCAATTTTAAGTTCATGTTCCCTTATATCCCCAAGTACACCCCCAAAATCGGTCATACCACCACAAACTTAGGGTTTCAAGACCAACTAACTCGATTCCGCCCCAACCTGCTTACATATCAATGGTGCCACAATCTAAAAGGTTTTCAACCATAGGAGGGAGGGTTTGAGCTTACTTGATTTCGTTGTGGGATGCAACGCTCTTCTTCTTCTTCAAAATCGACATGTGCTTCTTCCTTTCCTCGTTCTCTTCTTCCTTCTTCCCGCTCTACAATTTCCTCCCGGCTTTGGCGTCACCGGCTTTGGCGTCTTCTTCGTCACCAGCTATGGCGTCCTTTCTCTTCTGCCTAATGCTCTGAAATGGCTTGTACTTTGGAAATGGGGGGTTTGAGAAATGGGCGGTTTACTTTTTACTTGCAGTACTGATGTGATAGGGTAATTAATAACCCTGAAAAATCCGGTTACATCCCCTACCAAAACCTGTTATTTTGTGCAATATGTAAAGGGTAGTTGCTACTTTTGCAATTTTTTCAGAGAGGGGGTTAGTTTTGCAAATGGCTATTAATTTTGGTATATTGGATGTAATTTACTCTACCTTTTATACCCCGGAATTTCTATGGTATATATATATATATATTGTGGGGTAAAAGAGTAACATATATACCCTGAATATTTATAAAAAAAAGCATGGGGTATATAATTCATTTTTTTTGGAGTGAATAGGTATATACCCCCAATGTTGGTAAAAAAAACGCTCGGGGTATAAGATATGATTCAATTAATACCACACCTCTTATACCCCGCATATTTTTTATATAATCCGGGATATATTTATTTTAGTATAAAAAAATGGAAGAAAACTTGCTAGTTAGGCCATTACACCCCACAATTACGAGATCCGGGATAATAGACCATGGGGTAAAATCCTGATTTTCTACTAGTGACTAATAAAACCATTTCATTACAAAAGTAGCATCTAAGTATTTCGTTGTGTTATGATCTCATATCAATTCGTTAAGATAACAAAATTCACCCTATATTAAACTAATAAAACAATTTCATCAATGAATAAAAATCATCAATAAAAGATGTCATCAATCAAGTTTAATCACATTTTATGCTATTGTGTCATTAATGAATAAAAATGTAATAAACATGTCACTACAAGTGATTGCATCAATGAAGTGTAATCACAAACGTGTCATCAGTGAATAAAAGTAGAATCGATGAAAATATATCGATATACAATAGATTAAATTAAAAAAAAAAGTGGCATCAAACGATTTGATTTAAAAAGTGGCATCAAATAATTACATTAGAAAAATGGCATCAAAACACTACTTTGAAAAAGTTGCATCACATTAAAGAAAAAAATGTCATCAAAACACGACTTTGAAAAAATATGACATCATGGTAAAAAAATATCATCAAAAAATTGACATAAAAAAAGTGTCATCGGTAGCCAACAGTAAAAAAAATGGCATCAATGATGAACATGGCATCACAGTAAACAAAAAATGTCATCAAGTTTTGAAAAAAGTGGCATTAAAAAGTGTCATCAAACCATTTAATTAGAAAAGTGGCATCAAAGTGAAAATAAAATGTAATAAAAAAAATGGCATCAAAACGGTAAAAAATGGCATCACAAAAAATGTCACCACTTGAAAAAAATATCCGAATAAGTTGGTCAACGTTGACCAGTTAACGGTCAACTTTGACCGGTCAATGGTCAACCGTTGACCGGTCGGAGGTCAAACATTTGACCATTGGCAATTACTACTCTATTTGGATGGGGTCTATCCCACCTAATTTTATTTTGGAGATGAATAATTACCTAATTACATTTTCATAAGTGACTAGTTACCTAAATCACCATTTTTTTTGCCAGAATTCCATAGGGAAAATATATAAAACTATTTTAAGAAACCAAATTTAGTCTCTTCGTCATACATAGTATTTATTATTTGGTGGAGCAAATAATTTTCAAACAAGATCCCTTCAATTTTCGAGACTATACTACAATAACAACAATTCCAATATATCGCGTTTAAAGCATAGTTTGGGGGTCGAGTTGTACGCACCCTTTTTTCCATCTAGGTGGAGAGAATGTTTTCTAGTAACCCATGATAAGTCATCAAAGATGGATAAGACTCCACAACGACAAGCATCACACAAGAATAAAAGAATAACACTCTAGAATATAAAACACAAGATGCGTGTGAGCAAGTTGTGTTAGCATAAAATCACGATGCGAAAAATGCTGCACACGATAGTGTTCGTCGACTCGGATAGCACTCCTCCACTGCACCATGTCACGTATCTTTTCCTTAGGGGTGTTATGTGAACACGAGTAGCTCGAATTCGACTTGTACTAGCTCGATAAAAACTCGACTCGAGCTCGTTCATTTTCTAAGCGAGCCAAGTATGAGCACATTTTTAAGCTCAGTTCAAAACTCGACTCGTTCGAATTAAACTCGAATAGCTCGAATTTTATGGAATTTCCAAAATTTTCTTTGAGTTACTGTATAATGAGCAAGTAAAACTGTTTAGAGCTCGAAAAAAGCTCGGCTTGAGCTCATGCATTTCCTAAACGAGCCGAGTATGGGCACATTTTTAAGCTTGAGTCAAAATTCAGGCGCGGCTCGAGCTCATTCATATCCTGAATGAACTAAATATGAACAAGCGATACTTGGCTCATTCGTCTCAAATAACATCCCTACTTTTTGATGCGGGACCATCTTCTACACCATCATCTACACCTCCGAATGCGCCAATCATCTTAGGAGACGGACCTATGACCCGAGCCCGAGCCAAGAAGCTACAGAGAGACTCATTCCTGTTTGTGAGTCATGCTTTATTCTCGAGCGCGGTTCAACTCCCCGAGCCTACATTGAAGACCTACATGTGCATTGGGGTCAAGAGTCTCGAACCACCTTAGACACATGTATAGGCCGAAATTCCCATTACCCTATTTCCTATTTTAGTACTTTTTCTACTTAAGTTATTTTAGGAAACTTTAGGGGTATTTTTATTAATTTCTTTTAAGTATTTCTTTTTATTAATTTCAGCCCAACAAGCCCATATTAGGGTTTAATATAGGCGGCTGATCTCATTGTTGGAACTCACGTTCAATTTGATAAAAATTTCAGCCTTTGTGTGAAACACAAGTGTGAGGAAGTCAATCGATTCGAAGCGTTGCTCATCGATTGCAAATTGGTTCTTGATCTAACTTGGTTTGCTTTGAGTTCGTCAACCTTGCGAGAGCTTGGTGATCCAGGTAATCACAAGTCCCCTCCTTGTGCCTCCAAGTTGTCCGCTTGGTTGTGTAAAGTTGTAGAGGCGGGCTTTGTAGTCGTTGATACTTGGTTCCTACCCTCTTAGGAGGCCTGGGGTCTTTATCTCTTTCTACCTTAGTTCGAATCACCCTTCTATTGGTCTTTCTTTCATTGTTTTGTTGAGTCTTTGCTTCCGTTCTTATCTTTTGAGTCTTGATTGTCGAAGATCGGGCCACCCTGCGGCTAATCCCATATCAAATTGGCATCAGAGCTTTGGTTTCCGACCTCTATTGTGTCTTTTGTTTCTCATAAACACAAAACCCTACAAGAAAAAAAACCAGTCCGAAAAAAAAAATAGAGTCTTTCTTGTTCTTGGTTTTTACTTCTTGAAATTTTGAATTGATTGCATTAACCTTTGTTTGCTTGTGACGATTGTGGTTGCAATTAGCCTAAACACATATTAGCCGTGTCCCACATAACTTCATTGGAGCTGATTTGTGCTTTGATCAGCCCATCAATTTGGTTGAAAGTGGAATCCTTCGGCAGCCTTCAACCAACCACAAGAGGTTTCCTAACCCTAGTTTGCTTCCTATCTTTGGCTATCTTGTTACATCTTTGTTTATCTATTTTATTGCCTTATTAAATTTTGATTTTGATAGATTAAATCACTTTTATCTATCATAGATTATAAAAAGGCCTTAGATAGATATACTTACCTTATTAGCCAAGCCATCACCTATATATATTTCATTAGGGCTACATAAATTTTATTTTTTTCTTTCACCACAGTTTAAATTTTCAAGAGTGCTTTTATTTCATAGATAGTTTCTTGCATTAGTCAAAAAAAAAAGAATCCGAAAAATTCAAAAAAAAAAAAAGAATACATTCAAAGCTTTGACCTAGGAGGATAAAATTCACTAGGGTCAAAAGTAAGCTTAAAAAAAAAAGAGGATTGTTGAGGTCTAGTGCAAGAACTTTCAAGGACCAATTTTGGTGAAATTTCATAGCCCTAGTTGAAAATCTCAAACACATACCTCCCAAAACACAAAAAAAAATTTTTAAGCCCTACCTTGCAACTACAACGTCCTTGCTAAGGGTTTCAATCAAAAAGAGGTAAATATCCTAGTTTTTCTTTCTTTTCCTTCATTTTCTTTTCATATTTTGGTCTGTCGAGTACTGTAGTGGCCATACCGACCACGTACCGACCCCCCAGCCTCGGTACAACTCCTATCGAGTGCGTCGAATCCTGCAGTGGCCATACCGACCCCGTACCGACCCCCTAGCCTCGGTACAACTTCTGTCGAGTGCGTCGAATCCTACAGTGGCCATACCGACCCGTACCGACCCCGTACCGACCCCCCTAGCCTCGGTACAGCTCCTGTCGAGTGTGTCGAGTTCTGCAGTGCCCGTACCGACCCCATACCGACCCCGTACTGACCCCCCTGCCTCGGTACAGCTTCTGTCAAGTCTGTTTCGGGTCGATTTAGAGTCCTTTGTTGCGTGTTTCTTTGTCCTTTCCCTTGCTTACTCTCTTTTGATCGTTAAGTCCTTGCTTGAGTGTTGATTTGCCCAAAGCGGAATGCCCCAACATGCTTGTCATAACCAATTAGAGAGAAGTGTGTGAGAGAAACACATTGTGAGTTGTTTATCTTTCGCTAATCTTGACATCGTTCTGTGTTTGTCTTCATTTGCAATGTCTAACATTCAGGGTAACAACGGGAACAATGCCAACAATGGCAACAATGACAACAATTCCAAAGCAACCGTCTCCGCCGCGGTGTTCAACACCACGATGCACACTCTTAACACCACCTTGGCGGCAGTGATGGATAGGTTGACAGCCTTAGAGGCTAGGCCATCGGGTTCTAATAACCTTGGTGGTCAAGGTAATCACGGGCGTGACGATACGCCTAATGCGGAAAGGGAAGTCCATAATCCTAACCCTAACCCTAATCTTAATTTACATAACCCTATTTTTGAAGAAAACAACTCTCCACGAGGTGGGAGAAATGGTAGAAATAATGGGTTTGTTAATGTGCAGGGTCAAGGACAAGGAAGGGGAAGAGGCCGAGGTTTCCAAGAGGACTTCTACTACTCGGAGCGCGATGATGACTTCCAAGAAGATGAGTATTGGGAGCAACGCCCGAGGAGGAACAACAGAGGAGGTCAATACCAATACCGAGCACCTAGAAATCCTGACGAGGACGGCATAGGTAAGGTTAAGGTAACGATTCCTCCTTTTGAAGGTAAAACTGATCCAGATGCTTACATAGATTGGGAAACTAAAATGGATCAAATATGGAATTGTCATAATTTCTCTAATGCTAAGAAAGTGCAACTAGCTACCCTAGAATTCACTGGCTTTGCTTTAATTTGGTGGGATAACCTAGTTAAAGAAAGAATAAGAGCCCTTGATGCACCTATTGCTTCTTGGGATCAACTTAAAGCACTTATGAGAAATAGATTTATACCTCAACACTACGCTAGAGAACTTAGACAAAGATTAGAAAATCTTAAACAAGGTAGCAAAACTGTTGAGGAAACCTTTAATCTTATGCAAGAAACCATGGCTCGAGCTAATGGGGTTGAACCTTATGAAGATACAAATGCTAGATATCTTAGGATATTGCATCCCGCTTTAGCTCATGAAATTGATTATTTCCCCTATACTACTCCTACTGATTTGTTACATTTAGCAATTAAAGTAGAAAGGGGACAACGTTATAAGAGCCAAGGGAGGATGTCGAGTGGACAGCAACCGAATTAGCGTCAAAGTCGACTACAACAGCCCCAAGGGCGCTCGGACATGGGTTCTCGGGATCGAGTACAGCAGGTTCCATGGAAGGGTGAAGGTCGACAAGCTCAGCAGCCCCTCGACAAGGGTAAAGTGCCATGGAATGGGCATGACTCGTCTGGGACATCTACTGGTCCCAAAGGGAGTAATCCTAACCCTTCTACCACTAGATCTAGAGATATTGTTTGTTTTAAATGTCAGGGTAGAGGTCATACTATGAAGGATTGTCCCAATAAAAAGCCTCTCATGATTAATCACTTAGGCAAATATGAATCTGAAAACTCTTGTGATGAACATGATGAGCATGCTATGGAAGAAAATGATCAGAACCTTAATCTTTTAACTTATGATGATAATGATGAGGTCGAATATGAACATGGAGAGTCTTTGATTGTTAGGAGAGTTTTAAGTGTTGTTCCTACACCTTTTGATGATAATCAAAGAGAAAACTTGTTTCATACTCGCTGCTTAGTTAAAGGAAAGGTTGTTAATGTGATCATTGATGGGGGAAGTTGTTGTAACTTAGCTAGCCAAGAGATGATTGATAAATTACAACTTCCTACTATTCAGCATCCTAGGCCTTATAGATTGCATTGGATGAATGATTGTGGTAATTTAAAGGTGCATAGGCAAGTTAAAGTGCATATCAAACTAGGACATTATGAAGATGATGTGTTATGTGATATTGTACCTATGCAAGCCTGTCATATTTTATTAGGACGTCCTTGGCAATTTGATCGTAAGGTCTTGCATTATGGCTTTACTAATAGATATTCCTTTACTTTTCAGGGCAAGAATGTCGTTCTCAAGCCTATGACACCAACCCAGGTGGTCGACGAGATTGAGAAGCGGAAGGTAAGTAAAGGTGAGTTAGTTAGGGAGGCTCAGTCGAGTCAAGTGTCTACCCCTACTCGGCCTAAAAGTGTATTTTTGGCTTCCAAGAGTGCATATTTAGACGAGTTTGCGGATGGGGAAACAACCCTCATGCTCCTATGCAAAGGGTTGAATATGTTGAGTGAGGAGCTTCGAGCTACCCTCCCTCCTCGCATCCTATCTCTTATTGAAGAGTTTAAAGATGTCTTCCCCGAGGACATACCAGCAGGTCTACCCCCTATTAGAGGAATTGAGCATCAAATTGATCTCATTCCAGGGGCTTCTTTGCCTAATAGGCTTGCTTATAGAATGAATCCCACTAAGACCCAAGAGGTTCAATCCCAAGTCCAGGAACTGTTGGACAAGGGATACATTAGGGAAAGTTTGAGTCCATGTGTTGTGCCTGTGTTGTTAGTGCCTAAGAAAGATGGTTCTTGGAGAATGTGCGTAGATTGTAGGGCCATTAACAACATTACTGTTAAATATCGCCATCCTATACCCCGCTTAGATGACATGTTAGATGAGTTGCATGGTTCTTCTATCTTCTCAAAAATTGATTTAAAAAGCGGTTACCATCAGATTAGGATGAAGGAAGGCGATGAATGGAAAACAGCCTTTAAAACCAAATTTGGACTTTATGAATGGTTGGTTATGCCTTTTGGCTTGACTAACGCTCCTAGTACTTTCATGAGATTAATGAATCATGTGCTTAGAAATTTTATAGGTAAATTTGTTGTTGTATATTTTGATGACATTCTTATCTATAGTAAATCACCTAAGGAACATGAAGCACATTTAAGGGAAGTACTTTCTACTCTAAGATTAGAACACTTGTATGCAAATTTGAAGAAATGTGAACTATGTCATGATCAAGTGTCTTTTCTTGGTTTTGTAGTGAGCTCGAATGGACTGCGTGTCGATGAGGCAAAGGTCAAGGCGATCCAGGAGTGGCCGACACCCACCACCATCGGCCATGTGCGCAGCTTCCAAGGTTTGGCGAGCTTCTACCAGCGGTTTGTGCGCGATTTCAGCACCATCTCAGCCCCTCTCACCGAGCTCACAAAGAAGCGATGCGAGTTCAAGTGGGGCGCAGCTCAGGAGGAGGCCTTCTGCATGCTCAAGGAGAAGCTCACTCAGGCGCCATTGCTGGCTCTCCCTGATTTCACTCGGCCATTTGAGGTGGAGTGCGACGCTATCAGAGTTGGCATTGGAGGCGTGCTTATGCAGGAAGGTAAGCCTATTGCCTTCTTTTTTGAGAAGTTAAAAGGTGCATGTCTTAATTACTCTACGTATGACAAAGAACTTTATGCATTGTTTAGAGTCCTTAAGACATGGTCCCATTACCTTTGGCCTAGAGAGTTTATACTTATGACTAATCATGAATCGTTGAAACATTTTAAGAGTCAAGATAAACTTGATAGGAGACATGGTAGATGGATGGAATTCATAGAAACATTCCTTATGTTATAAAGTATAAGAAAGGGAAAGACAATGTGGTTGCTGATGCTTTATCTAGGAGACATGTTCTTTTGACCACTTTGGATTCTAGAGTCTTAGGCTTTGTATACATTAAGGAATTGTATAAGAAAGATGCTGATTTTGGGGAAGCTTTTCGAAAGTGCCTAGATAAGGGTCCTACCGACCATTTTTATATCTTTGATGGATTCTTATTTAGGAAAGACCAAGTGTGTATACCTAGGTGTTCTCTTCGATTTCTATTAGTGACTGAAGCCCATTGTGGAGGTTTGATGGGTCATTGTGGGAGAGATAAGACTTACCATACACTTAGGTCCCACTTTTATTGGCCTCATATGCTTAGGGATTTAGAACATTGCCTTAAGAGGTGTATCGATTGCCTAAAGGCCAAATCTAAGCTCATGCCCCATGGTTTGTATACCCCACTGCCGATTCCCTCTGCCCCTTGGGAAGATATTTCTATGGACTTTATTGTTGGGTTACCTCGAACTAAGAAGGGGAGGGATTCTATTTTTGTGGTGGTAGATAGGTTTTCTAAGATGGCTCACTTTATAGCATGCCAAAAGACTGATGATGCTACTAATGTTGTGAGTTTGTTCTTTAAGGAAGTAGTTAGGTTGCATGGTGTGCCTAAGACAATTGTGAGTGATAGGGATGTTAAGTTTGTTAGTCATTTTTGGCGGACTTTATGGAATAAATTGGGAACTAGATTGTTATTTTCTACCTCTAGTCACCCCCAAACAGATGGCCAAACTGAGGTGACCAATAGGACCTTAACCACTATCCTTCGGGCCATTTTAAGGAAAAATTTGAAACTTTGGGAAGAAGCCTTACCTCATGTGGAGTTTGCTTACAATAGGACAATGCATTCCTCAACTAAAATAACTCCTTTTGAATGTGTGTATGGTGTTAATCCACTAACCCCTTTTGATCTTACTCCATATCCTATGAGAGAGAATGAGTCTTTTGACGCAGGTAAGCATGTTGAGTTCGTCAAAGAGCTACATGAACGGACGCGTCAGCAGCTCATGCGGAAGGCTGAGTACAACGCCAATAAGGCCAACAAGGGCCGCAGATTGGTGACATTCCAGCCAGGGGATCTTGTGTGGGTGCACCTGAGGAAGGAGAGGTTTCCCAACGAGCGGAAGAGCAAGCTTGCACCGCGAGGTGATGGACCTTTTAAGGTTCTGGAGAAGGTGGGCGACAATGCCTACAAGCTGGAGCTTCCTGGAACATATGGCGTGAGCGCAACCTTCAACGTCGCGGATCTCATTCCCTACCTTGCAGTGGACGAGGACTTGGATTCGTGGTCGAATCCTTTCCAAGAAGGTGAGGTTGATGCGGGACCATCTTCTACACCATCTACACCTCCGAACGCACCAATCATCTTAGGAGACGGATCTATGACTCGAGCCTGAGCCAAGAAGCTGCAGAGAGACTCATTCATGTTTGTGAGTCGTGCTTTATTCTCGAGCGCGGTTCAACTCCCCGAGCCTACATTGAAGACCTATATGTGCATTGGGGTCAAGAGTCTCGAACCACCTTAGACACATGTATAGGCCGAAATTCCCATTACCCTATTTCCTATTTTAGTACTTTTTCTACTTAAGTTATTTTAGGAAACTTTAGGGGTATTTTTATTAATTTCTTTTAAGTATTTCCTTTTATTAATTTCAGACCAACAAGCCCATATTAGGGTTTAATATAGGCGGCTGATCTCATTTTTGGAACTCACGTTCAATTTGATAAAAATTTCAGACTTTGTGTGAAACACAAGTGTGAGGAAGTCAATCGATTCGAAGCGTTGTTCATCGATTGCAAATTGGTTCTTGATCTAACTTGGTTTGCTTTGAGTTCGTCAACCTCGCGAGAGCTTGGTGATCCAGGTAATCACAAGTCCCCTCCGTATGCCTCCAAGTTGTCCGCTTGGTTGTGTAAGGTTGTAGAGGCGGGCTTTGTAGTCGTTGATACTTGGTTCCTACCCTCTTAGGAGGTCTGAGGTCTTTATCTCGTTCTACCTTAGTTCGAATCACCCTTCTATCAGTCTTTCTTTCATTGTTTTGTTGAGTCTTTGCTTCCGTTCTTATCTTTTGAGTCTTAATTGTCGAAGATCGGGCCACCCTACGGCTAACCCCGTATCACTTTTCGTTAGTGTAATGATGACAATGAAAATGGATTTAAACACATTACACTAGAACAAAAACAAAATCCTAAACCTGGAACAAAAACCTATCATAAAAAATAAACCCTAAAATAAATTACTTAAAGCTTACTTATGCATCTTTCGTTACGTAATCAAATATCATGCTAATGTGGTCAACATAAATTTTGGTAGATGCTTTGGAACATTAGTCCCGACGACAAAGGCCTAGGTTAAAAGACGCACAAAATCTCAACAAGTAACAAATTGAATTCGAAGGAAATAATCTGCATTATTAATACATTACGGGTGGAAATGCCTTAGGCCATTCAGATAATTATTTCACCTAATATGCTGAGAGCCGTGTTTCCGCCGCCGCCTGCTCCACAGCCTCTCCGCTGCCATGGTACCCCACCCTTTTGCCCTGTCGCTCACCCTCACCATCACCCCCACCTACCCTCCTTCGGTCTACCGCCGCCCTGGCCACCGCCTTCCCCGTCCTCCTTGCTGCTAATCCCTTGAGTTTTCTTCCTTTCGACCGGCCACCTTCGGCCGCGGCTTTCTTTGGGTTGCCCGTGGCTCAGCCTCGGCTCCTCCCTCGGATCCGCCCTCTTCGAGTCACCCTCGACTTCGGCCTCACCTCCTGGCTCGGGTCTGCCTTTCCCAACGACTCCTTCGCGTGGCTCCTCTTGTGGTGGTTTCTCTCCATCGCCTGTATTTATTGTCGATGCGGATCTTGTTTCCGTTTATCTCCTCGTGCTGGGTTACTCCCTCCTTGTGGGATTGTTGTAGTCCACCAACCGCTTCTTTGTTCTTGGCCTTGCGCCCTTTGTTCTTCCGCTCTTTCAATCGCTTTACATGTTCATTACTCCATCCGTTCGGAAATAAATGATGTTTGACTTTTCTGCACGCGATTTTAGGAGCTAAAAACTATATAAAATATTAACTTTTTTAATAAATTTTTTTAACAATTTCATACTTATTACAATTAAGTATTAATTTATAAAAATAAATGTAAAAAAATGTTAATATTTTATATAGTTTTTATCATTCTAAGAAAGCGTGCATGAATAGTAAATGACAAGTTTTAATTAACAGAGGGAGTATTAAACTATGAAAAAAATTAATTAAAATAAATAAGATTTTATATAGTTTTTTGCTCCTAAAACTACGCGCACAAAAGTCAAACATCATTTATTTCCGAACGGAGGGAGTATATAAAATCTTATTTATTTTAATTAATTTTTTTCATAATTTAATACTTATTACTAATAGATATTAAACTATGAAAAAAAATAATTAAAATAAATAACATTTTATATAGTTTTTAGCTCTTAAAACTACGTGCCCGTCAAATATCGTTTATTTCCGAACGGAGGGAGTATTATTCTTTTTTGGAAATTTCGTCTGGTAGCCACAAGGTTTGACTCTTTTTGCATGGTGCCCAAACTTTTCAAAAACTTCGCATGGCAACCACGAGGTTTCGACCAATTTTGTGTGGTAGCCACGAGGTTTGGGCAAATTTCTTATGTTAATCAGATTGGTTAAAAATCTTTTAGAATATAGGTAAAATCACAAAATAATCATAAAATATATTTTTTCACACAACAACCCAATTTTGGTTTTTTATTTTTAAAAAGTTAACTAAAACCATTTAAAAATTTTATAGTGCTACACATTAATTGCATGATAAATGAATAAATTATACAAAAAAAATAATGGTAGTTTTTTTTTAAAAAAAAACTTTTAAATTTGAAAAAGTATACATAATTACCCAATGTAGTTGGTTGTTTTCAAAGAGTCATTAATAACCTTTCTAATATTTTAAAAAGATTACATATTAGATATATAATACAAAGTTTATTTTATCCAAAATATTTTATTTAGTTTAAAAAAATATGAATGAATGGTAATTTAAAATATGTACTTAATTTATGGATTTGAAAATAAATTAAGTACATATTTTAAATAATTTACTCATTTTTTAGGTACTTATTTTTTTAATTTTAGGTGATTTTTTTTATAATTTACTCATTCTTTGGGTAAATAATTTAATCTCCTTAAATATTAAAAGGGTTGTTGACTTGTTGACGGTTTTTTAAAAGTAAAACACCAAAAATGAGTGATTAAGTGAGTGAATTATAATATATTTATCATTTTATATAATTTCTATATGATTTTTAATAAGTTTGGTTATCACACGAAATTTATCAAAACCTCATGGTTACCATGCGAAATTCTTGAAATGTTTGGGTACCATGCGAAAAAAACCAAACCTCGTGGCTACCAAGCGAAATTTCCCTTCTTTTTTTGCTTCCTTTTCTCGTTTTAACTGTCTCTATTTGGGCTTATCCTTGTGTAGCCTACTTATGATATAATTATCGTCCTTGAGAGTTGAGATGGGTTTAGGGGGGTTTGATTGGGCTTTGGTGTGGTTAGTGTTTGATTCAACCAATTGATGTGTTTTGCTGTTCTTATTGTGTTGCAGGCTTATTGTGAACGGTGTTTGATTTGTCATGTTCGATGACGTCGTGGATGTGCGATCGATATCTGATGACTCAATTGAGTCCATAATCTGAGATGTCTGCTACTGTACCCAGAGTTGTCTGTGTGCGTCGTCCCTTTGGTCGATCGTTTCATTTGTCTTTTTGTCTTGTGATTGTAGTGTAGGATGACTTGCACGTATCTTTTTGTAATTTTATTTATGTCATTTGCTTCTGTAATTTCCTTTCTGTCATTTGCTTCTGTATTTTGCCTTCAATTGTACATGATGCTTGATCTATCTAAAATTGAGATAATTATTTCTTATCTTGCTTCAAAAAAAAAATTTGAGATAATTATTTCAAAGGTCTCTTTAGACCTTCTAAAATCAAAGAACGTTCAAACTTAACATATTTTTAGGAAAACTAATTGTGTTACAAAATTTTTTACTCATTTCGGTCACTATCTCTCTTCTCCCTAGCTTTAAATGTATGACTATTGTAAATATGTAGAATCATATAGATTATATGTTAGGATCAGAAATCTGTAAATATAGAGAGAGAGAGAGAGTATGGATCATTTGTGCACACCCCTTAGGATGTATCTTATGCACAAATGTGAACTATTGAATCCAATCAAATCAACGGTAGAGATTTAAACTTAATTCCAGATTTTTTTTAAAAAAGCTGGGACCCACCTCCAAAACCATTCAATCCACGTAATTGCTCTCTCACAAGCTTCCACCGTCGATGCTCTTTCAACTGGCATCAATTGCTCTCCCGGACGACGACGAGCTGGTGGATGCCTTGAGCTGGAGCTTCTCGGCTTGTGGGGACTATTCAGTCGCTTCGGCTTTCACTATGATTCATGGTAGAGGGGACGACAAGGCTTTATGGGCTTTACAGGTAGGAGAGAGGGTGAAATTGTTCACTTGGAAGGTTCTAAAGGGAGCCATCTTGACTAATACTGAAAGGACGAGGCGCCACCTCGCCAGCTCAGCTACATGCCCCTGCTGTGGGACGACCGATGAGACCCTCCTCCATCTTCTGCGTGATTGTGGTGGCTCAAGGAACTTGTGGGAAGCTCCTAATCCCCGTTTGGACAGGGAAGTTTTCTACATGCCTTCTTTTGCTATTTGGATTAGAAATAATATTCTCTGCAAATCTAGTTATATTGAGGGGATTTGGTGGGCTAGTGTGTTTGCTACGACTATTTGGTGCATATGGAAGTGGCGGAATAATATCGTCTTTGGTAATGATGTCTTCGCAGGTAACAGGGTACTGTTCGTGACCACACAAATCAAAGAATACCGAGATGCTTGCAGACCTCTAACTAAGGACAGGACTAGAGCTGAGAAGCTGATCGCATGGGAGAAGCCTAGTGAAGGTTGGGTTAAGGTGAATACGGATGGGTCAGTCAAAGAAGGGGGTAGAGCTGCTGCGGGAGGAGTGATCCGAGACCGTGATGGCCATTGGCAGGTAGGTTTTGTTTATAATATTACTGTCCCGATGGCTGAATTGTGGGGCGTCCTCCAAGGTCTTCGTCTTGCTTGGGACCGGGGTTACAGGAGGGTCATCTTGGAGATAGATTCACATTTAGTGGTTCTATTGATAGGAAGACCTATGGATCGTTATCACCCCCTTTCCAGCCTGGTATCGCAATGCCAAGGCTACCTAAAAAGGAATTGGGATATCCAGTTCCGTCACATCTTTAGAGAAGCAAACTCGGTTGCCGATTTCCTTGCTTCGTATGCTTTTTCTTTCAATTTAGGACTTTCTGTATTGTATGACCCGCCTTAGGGTGTTTTATTTCTTGTTGATGATGATGTTAGGGGTCGGGCTATCCCCCGCGTGAGTACTACTTAGCCCTTTTTTTATTATTAATAAAACCCCCCTTGAGGAGACGGAGAGCTCCGCCTCTCCTTTGACCCAAAAAAAAAATAGCCGAAATTTTTCTAAAAAGTGGGTCCCAAATCGTATCACTTCCCACATTGTTAAATTTTTTTTATTAGACTCCGTTAATTTTTATATTTAGTGTCATGCTATGATGTGTGGGTCAAATATTTAAAATTAATGGCAACTTTTTTTAATTAAAGTTGGTATATAATTGTATGTGAACTCTAAATATTTCTTTGATCATATCTAACAACTACTGCTTCCGTTTTCAAATAAGTGACTTTTTATTATTCAGATACAATACAAGTAATAAAAATAATATAAAATTTTAATTTTTTTAATTTTTTTTGAAAAACTCATACTTATTAATAATAAGTATAATATTATTAAAAAAATTAATTAAAATGTTAATATTTTATATAGGTTCTATCATCCTATAAATACGTGTTTGACTTAAAAAATCACTTATTTTGAAACGGATGGAGTAATAATAAATTCAATATTAAATTTTTTTGGGATTTCGAAAATTTTGGAAATCTCCGTCCTCGATCAAAAGGATTTCTATTTTATTCAAAATGATTTCCGGCATATATCTTATTTCAAAGGAATGATTATTACTTTGAATATACTATGATAAGCACGACAATTTTAGGGCGTAGTTAATTCAAATAAAATCAATGGAGTTAAAATTATTATTTAGTGTGGTATGTCTATTACAAAATATAAAGAGCGGTTTCTTTTTATAATTTCTCGTAATATTGTGTAACCCTAATTAAGTGGGTATATATACCCTTTTCCACTAATCCAGCCGGCCCTAGACCTGTTCACTCTCCTCCTCGGCTTCTTTCATCCGACTCTGTTCATATCTCTCTCTATCTCCATTTTTTTGGATCTGAGAACTCAAGGCTCCCATGGCCTCCCCTCTCACTCCTTCAGTCTCACTCTCCCTCAGATTCGGACTCTCCTCTCTTAATCTTGGTCTGTCCCTCGCCGCTGGTAGCCATCCTCGAGCCGTGGGTGTGTCGCCGAATTTGGAGCCTGAAGCACCCATGACTTCCGCTGTGCATCTCCTCTCTCACGCTCTTCGATTCCCCTTCAATCTCCCCCTTCCATGGCTGTCGAATGAGGACTCGGTCCCTCATCCACTACCTTCCTCCTCGTTCCTCTTCGGCTCTCGTTAATCAAGCATGACTTCGACATCGAAGAACCAGGGGCTCCTTCTGCGCCCTTCTGCGCACACCCAAAAGAACCAGGGGCTCCTTGTCGGAGCCGATGCCCAGCTACGAATGACGGGGCTCCTTGCCGGAGCCAGGGGCTGCCTGGTGGCTGACAGAGTCGCCTTCGGAGTCGACGCCTCCCTCCTCCCTCGATCTCGATGTCGTGGTGAAGTGAAGCCATGTGAGGTCATCGTTGAGGCCGACCAGCGCCTATCCACCCTCTTTGAACCACCCGGTGTGAAGCTCGGTCCTCTCAGATGCCGAACCTAGGCCAAGCGTCTCTCTCTCCTCTCTTCGACCTTCCTCCTCAGATCCGACGCCGACCTCGGAGCCTTGTCTCCCCGATCCGAGCACCTCGAAGTTTGATCCAGGAGAGTCCGAACCTCTGACCCGAGGCCTTGAATCCGAGCCCTCATTCCTTCCCGCTTATATTTGGGTATAACTCTTTTGGCTGGGGGTTTTATTTGGATTGACTGCTAAAAAAATTGATTAATATTGAAATTTTGAATTTGGTTTTAAAAGTGTTTTATGATTTGAGAGATAATTTTTCAATCCTCCCTATATTACCATATAATAAAATGGATAATAGAATACTTGTTTAACTTAAATGCTTTATACATTAATACACTGGTAATGTGAATTGGATTGTTGTAGGAAGGTTGTAATATAACTCACTTCGATTATTGAAATGATAAGAGTTTTCTTATATAATGTTCCTTAATATATGTGTGTATATATATATATTGCATTTTCTTGTTTCTTGATGATTGAGGTTGAACATAGATAAGTGGTTAAAGAGTCACTACCTCGGCATATGATTTAATAGCTATTCTTGATAATTCGATATACATATGAGTTTTGTTCTAACAATTAGGAGGAGTTGAAATGTTATTCTTGAATTATGATTCATTGATCGAACCCTTTAACAAGTTTAATTTAGGATTTGTTTTGTGTAAAAAAAATTAAGTAAGGTAATTTATAAATAGGTGGTGATGGAATAGCTACATCAAGATTAAATGTATTGACTTGAAGTTATGGTTAACTTAGGGATGTATATGGATGTCTTGGGTCACTTATTGACCAAACTATATTATCGGATTCTAATCAAGTTGAGGTGCTTATAAAGAGTGAACCGAGTTAGTTGATTGATTTAGTCAACAGGATGAGTGTTTCACTTTAGCTAATTAATATGGACCGATGCTAGATAAGCTAAGGAGACTTGTAGTTAATTGGTCATATGATAACATTTTTTTCCTTAGTAGAAACAACCTTTAATTTGTGCGCAATGTTTGATTATTGGGTTATAATGGATTAATTGCATCGAATAACTAGGGAGCTAGCATCTTTAGGATAGAGTTAGTTTATTAAACTCGTATGCTTATAAGCTTACTGTAGTGCTTTTTTGTTGAGTTATTTTCTTGTAATCGAAATTATAAATGATTTCTTGAAATGTCAACTTACCTTGGGTTACTCATTGAACATGATTTATTTCACGAGCTTTAATAAATAAGACTTGTTGATCCACAGTTTTGAGAACTTATGGTTTTGTTGAGTATTGGAGGATTTAACAATTGATGAATTACTTGAACGATGTTTAAGGAAAACCTGAACTTGTTATGAAGTAAGATGTTTGAGTGATGATATTGATCAGACTTTGAGTTAAGTTTTATACTTGATGAGAATAAGGTTAATTGAGAATGACGGTTATGACGAGAATGCGAGGTTACTTGAATACGATATTATTTAGTCTTGTAATGACTTGAAAGCCTGCTTGTGTGTTAATTAAATGTGTATTGATGAGTTGTTTCTTGCTTATACTTGCTAGTGTGATTGGATGGTACTCTGAGTAGCTTGTTTGCTGATGGATGAATCTCTAAGTGGCTTGTTTGCTGACTTATTGGATATGAAGACTCCAGGTAAGTCCTCCGAGGCTTGCTCAAGTGATTGGACCTCATGCCTGATGTGTTATATAGTATGTAGGTGTTGCATATGCATAAAAGCATGTCATGTAGTATCATGTTTAGGACTTGTACTTATGAATGAGCATCCCTATTCTTTATGCGTTTGAAACAGAACAGCTGTTATCTGTGATAGTCCTAGAGTCTTTGCTAGGGTTATAGGGTAGCCCAGCCCCATCGGGTTTGCCCTGAGTCAATCGAGTCGATATGAGCATGATATGATAGCCCAACACCATCGGGCAAGCGATGAGATGATATGATATGATGATGTCGTGGTTTGTGCACCACCACGAGGAAATTGCTATGCTATAGCACCGAACTGGCCAGTCTCTTCACTAACGGGAAGGGGTGCAGAGGTAGGAGAGAGATATGCCACTTGGCATTCTGTGTGGATCCAATTTATCGCTTTCTGCATTATATAAACTGTCAGCATGCTTGTGTGATTTAAATTCCAGTACTGCATTAGAGCATCCTTTATTCTAGGTATAGACGTATTATATGACCTCATCGAGGACTTCCGGTCCCGCATGAGTGGCTCGACCTTGACTTGTGGTATAGTTTCAGGTACCCGCTCCCTTTTGCTTATTGATTGCTTCTATGGCGGGGTTTTCTCACGGGACGAGAGTATTAAGAAGACTTCACCTATTATAGCTTGACTTTACAAATGTTTTGTTTAAGTTTGTCATTTAGAAACATTTGGTATTTATATTGATTAGAACCAGTTTTATCTCTTTTGAGTTTGACTAGTTGAATTAGGACAGGTTCACGTGCGAAAGCACAAATGATGATTGGATTCTTTGATTGTTTTGAGGGTTTGAAGTCTCCTTTTTCTTGAATCATATCATTAAATTCTAAAAACTTAAACAGGGTTATAACTTGAAGTTGATAAATAAGTAGCTCGTACCTGGATTGCAAGATGTGGCAGAGGGATAATTCTTCCCTCTAAACGTAACCCGGATTTTAAAATCTGGGCCGTTACAATAGTGAGATACATATATATAGCCTCATGTCTTCTCATCCTTACTTTATATTTTCAATGTGGGAGGAAGCATTTGTCTCACATTGGAAATGAGGAGATGGAAGGAAGACTTCCATGTCTATAAAAGGAGAAGAATGAGGGTTCATTTGCCCCACATTACAAATTGCATATTAGTTTATATATTATTATGAAATTATGGATTATTCAAAGAATAATTTACATAATATACATAATTACATAATAATAATTATTATTATAAATATATGTTATTAAAAATAAATTTTGGAATGGCGGGTTGACCCGGCGGGTCAGCGGGTTGGGGGATGCTTGACTCTAACCCTAACCTGCAACCTGCTCCGACCCTCCGAACCAGACCCGGCGGGTCACGGGTTGACCCGGCCAACCCGTGACCCGTGGCCACTATATAGGAGTAAATAAAGGGAACTATGGTTTCTAGTGTTTATCCATCCCAATATAATAATACAAGATAATATTATAACACTCCCCCTTGGATAAACATCCTTAAATATTACAAAATTGTCATATTAAAAACCTCGCCTAGAAAACCCAATGAGACCAAAACTAGGACCAAGGAAAAAAATACAAATGACATGTATATGTGATATGCTTTGGTGATACTCCCTCGTTAAAAACCTTGTCAGGAAAACCCAGTGGGATAAAACCTGATTAAAGGGGAAAAAAGTGCAATGCGTATATACTCCCTCTGAATTCAATGCCCTTCTTGCAGTCTTCTCATTTGGGTGAGCTCTTTGAAATTCTTGGTGTTGCTGATTGTATTAGCTGCATAGTCGAGTCTTAACATTGTCTTTGATGTGTATAAGTTGAGATGTCTTCATACATTACAATTGACTTCGAATGCTTGACTTTCATTTGCTGGCGTTGAGTTGCTTTCAATGCACAAACATAAGGTACTTCAGGACCTAATATGCCATTTGATCATGGGGGATATGGTGTAATAAATGGTGCCTAAGTTGCCTCGTTAAAAACCTTAACTTGGAAAACCCAATGGGGCAAAAACCAAGATCAAGGAAAAGAGTACAACATTGTATGATAATTGGGACCTAATGCAATGTCACCATTTTCAAAATTATAGGTACTTCTGGTACTCTTATAAGGATCTTTAATCAATTGTATATGATGGGGTGTTAACATTAATGCTTCAGGTCTTTTCAATCGATCTTTTTCATTTATATGCGTATGCAAGTAACACGTCCGTCATTTACATTTAGATCCAAAATTAAATTCACTTCTGGTGAATACATTCTCCATATAACCTTTGATAGGTTTTTGTGCAATCAACTCGGCTTTATATTTTATTTTGTACGAACACCCACTTAAAACCAAATGTTGTAGGTCCAATGCTATCATGCTTAAAGAACCCATTCTTGCATGAATTTCCTTTTTTCTAGCTCTTTACTATCATTTCGATGTCGATATCCATTATTTATTTGATGATCATCATATTCTCATAGGCTCTTTCCACTTCTGAGGAATCGTATACCAAGAGCCTAGTGTTCTCCAACACTTATGGTGTGCTTGAGAACCACTTAATATTAATTGAGTTGGAGTTACTTCTAGAACTTCCAAATGAGCTAGTATGATTTGTGACTTCTAGAATATTGATGTTCCAAATCCATGAGTTGACATCAATTTCCATTCGGTTCCGACTTAAGATCAGTTTGAAATCACTCACAGTTATGATTATTGTCTACTACGAGTATAATTGAATAACTTGATTATGTGATCTTTTTACAAAAAAAAAGTTCTATAGAATTTTAGCTTTGATTTCTATTATTTATATGCACAGTTACAATTACTGAAATATAAGAAAAATGGGGAATCCTCTTGGCAGTGGTCTAAACTATCTTCTCTCCTAGATGAGTTTAAACAGGGTCTCATTTGGTCAATTGGTAATGGTCGATCTGTTAACTTCTGGACTGATAACTAGATAACCACCCACGCCTTCACAACGCGACCTGAATGCCCAGTATCCTATAATAACAATGAAAAAGTGTGTGACTATATCAATGGTGGACGGTGGTGGGAGGGATCACCTAAGGAACGTCTTCGGGAAGGCTCGCACGGGGAGAACAAAGAAAAAGCCTTCGTGGGTGAAGCAAGTCATATGGGTCAAAATGTGTGAGAGATGGAAAAAGGAGGACAAATTTCTACACCAATCTGAAGTGAACAAGCAAAACAGAGTTGTAGCAACAGAGAGGGGTACACCAATTTTCAGTTGTGGTTCGGTTTCCACAACAGTAATCAAGAAGCGACTAGTATGCACACTTTAGTTGTCCTCTGACATCATTTTGTTTACCCATTTACTCTCTATTCAGTGTATATATCTAATTAATTAAACTAATACAATTTTTTTCACAGAGTGAGGAGCTTGGAAAAGATCCCACACCAAAGCAAACATTTGAACGCTGTCATAGAAAAAAAGATGGTTCTTGGGCGGGCGCTCAGTGCCAAGAAACTGTGGTAAGTTAGTATTTGAAGTTACCCTTAACTACTTAATGCCTTTGATTGTGTGATGTGCATGATTTGAACTGGGACTTTTATGCCTTAGAAATTCAAATGTGCATTCAACTGTTCTTGCTTCTGGTATTGGTTGTGTGATGTGGTTATATCTTGCTTTTGGTATTGGTTTTGGTTTTGGTGGTCTTTACTCCTGTGTAAGGATATGTTGTTTTAATTTATATATCTTGCTTTTGGTATTGGTTATGGATCTGTTGTTTCAAGTGTTTATGTGATGTGGTATTTTATAACTTGTTTTTGGTAGTGGTTACGGATTGGTTTTGGTTTTGGTGTTCTTCACTCTTGTGTTGTGATCTGTTGTTATAATTTATGTATTGGTTTTGATTTTTTCCCTAGCTTTTTCTTCTGTTCCTATGCTGAGTTCCTATGTTCATTTATTTTTATTTCTTTTCTTTTCCTATGTCTAGTTCTGTTCCTATGTTTAGTTCATTTCATTTTTTTGTTGTTGGGATCTGTTATTTTCAGCTTTTGGTTTTGCTGTTCTGAGCTTGGTTTTTGCTTTTCATTTTCGTTTTTGTGTTCTGAGTTGTTCAATTCATTTTCTTTCCACTTCTAGGACAAGTATGACCAGTTGCTTGAGGACGAAATCTTAGATGATGAAGCTGTCTCCGAGGATGGATCTCATTCGGTTGACACGAACGCTCTTTGGCTCAAGGCAACAGGTGGTGTGAAGAAAGGCAGGGTTGTGGGCATGGGATTTGAGTCTCAACCTATCCTGCAGTCAGCGCATTGCACACAAACTGGTGCCCAGAGTTTTGCAGCTGGTGGTAGTGGTAGTTTGAAGGAGTACATGACGTCTGAACTGTCGACCATCAAGGAAGACTTGAGGAAAGAAATGGCGGATTTGGGGGATCAAGTGCAGACACAGGTGGCCACGAACCTCAGAGAAAAAATGTCTTCCTTTGGAGATCGAATGCAGGAGAAGCTTATCAGCACCATGAAGGAGCTCTACAAGGGCAAACGCCCATCAAAGTAAGCATGGTTCTTTAATGTGCAGTATGTGGTGGTTTGGACTGTTTTTTTTTTGTTATCAAAACTGTTGGGAGGTCTATATTTTGGATTGTTGAACTGTGGACAAGCTTGGCTCGTACGTGTGTGTACGTACGTGTATGTCGTAGAACAATTATGTGGACAAGCTAGCTAGCATTATGTGGAGAAGCTAGGTAGAACAATTATGTGCATGGTGTTTCATTTTGTTTATGCACATGCAGTAACTATGACATTATGGTTTAATCATATTTTCCATATCATATATACAATGCATCAAAAATATGGGAATACAAAATGTGAAACAAAATTTAAAAATTAAATGGAAACCATCAATCACGACTTCAGCCTCAAAAGTAGCAATGGCACGAGACCTGGCGTTAGCAACAACCCTAGCAACGACAATAACAAAAATAGCAACAACCATAGCAACAACCCCAGCAACAATATTACCAACGAAATAGGCACCGAAATCAGCAACCAAATTAGCAACGGAATCAGCTACGGAATCAGCCACGAACCAGCCACGGAATCAGACACGAATCTAGACCGATGGCCTATTTGTGGCAACGAAACCATCGACGAAAATGGCAACGACCTTAGCCACAAATTCAGCAATGGCCTAATTCCGAAGCTGAATTCGTTGCCTCGGCCACGAGATTCAAATGTCCATCACTAGCCACGGGCTTAGCCACGATCTGACAATTCGTTGCTAAATCCATTGCTAAACAGCCGTCGCCATTAGTCACGAGGCATATGGCTACGGATGGCCCGCCCGTGGCTATTTCCGTAGCTAAACCGGTTAGTCACGGTCATTCATGACCAATGCCATGGCTATTTTCCGTAGCTATTTCCTGCGTTTTTAGTAGTGTTAGGCCACTATATTTATGTTTTTTGTTTCGGCTGTGCAGTGAACATGTTGTACCCCCCGGACTGGTGTGAAACGAGAGTTCCATGCTAGTGCAGCAGAACCAACAGGAGTGAAGCAGTGACAACCCTACAAGGAAGAACCACTGGGAAGACACACGTGTGCACGAACCAACTGCTAACCATATAGGAGCACCAACAAGACTGTCTCCTAAAATGTTAAACCAGTCAGAAGATCCATAAGCTTTCTCACAAGGTAAATTCCTGCACAGAAAAGCAAGAGGACAACAAAACAGGGAATTGGAAGTAAAAGAAGTAAACTTTGTAGAATTTCTTCCAGGTAGATCATAGAAACCAGAGATATTAAAATCGGAAGATAAAATTTGATAATAGTAAAAATATATATGAGATATCAGGAGCAGATTACCACAAAGTTTAAATTTGTAACCGATATAGTTTAATCCTATATTCATTTTGGTCAGATATTTAAACCATTCAGATCACAAAAGCAGAAGCACAATTTGAATGATAAAGATATAGAGAATATTTGAAACTCCATAGTACATGCTTAATTGATAGTGAGCAAGCAAGGATTGATAGTCATAACAGTAAGCCTTTTTGGCCAAATTAATCATGTGATCTATCGATCTTAGATATGCCAATAAGACATTTTTAGAGATATGATTGGAAATGGTCTGTTCGACCTCAATAGTTGTCTTGGCTTGTAAGCCGTCATTGTACAGAAACCACATGTGTAACTTAGTGTAAGTCCAGACAGTACCTTTGAAATGGCCGAGAAGATTGTCGATCACCCATTGAAAGGTAGCACGAGCGAAACACCTGCAGTAGAGACACAAAATAGAGCAGCCAGAAGACAAACAAAGGAACCAAAGTGCCAAAAATGGTCTAAGGTAACTACGTTGGAAAGTAGGCTTCCTATAAACATTTTTCTTTTAAAAAAAATTATAAACATTTTTTTTAAAATAATAATTTTATCAATGTATCTACACACAATGAATAAATTGATATTAAGTTGAAGTATTCAATGAAAAAAAAAACCATTCGGGGGCGTAAAACAACGCGCGGGATTAAGTCACACGCGCCTCCAACCTTGAGCAGCAAATCGCAACTGCGGTCACTGTTGGTGGCTTGTATGTTGCCTCCGACCACCGTCGGCCCTTCCTAATTGCCACCGGACCACCACTCTCTTCCCTCGGTCGCTCCTGGCCTCCCCTGCCCTGCCCAGCGCCGTCATCCTCGGCTGTCTAGGTTTCGAAATCATTCGTCGGCGTGTCGTCTCCTCCGACCAGCCACCCCTTTCCGTTTTCTCCTCCACTAGTGGGTTCTTATCTCCCTTCCTTGCTAAATCTCCTTGTGAGTACAATCCCTACCTTGTGGGATTCAAAATCCTTCCACACTGGATTTTTTGATCCGGTTGTTTGAAGGTTCGATCAATATCGTGACTCTAGGTTGAATCGGTTGAGATTCTCATTCGTAATCGGTTCATCCTCCCTCTTCCCGGACTGATGGGTATCCTCCTCCACCTCCTCGGTTTGGCTTGCCCATACTGATGGGTATACTCAACTCTGTCCATGTCTGAGTCCGGCTCTGGCTGAGTTGCCTACACATTGCGGGTGGTTCCGGGGTGCGATGTTGCTGCTCGGTGACGTCGTTCTCCCCTGTGACTCTCCTCTTTGTGTCCTCTCCCATCGCCTCCTCCTTCGCTGCTCGAATTGCAGTCAGAGCACCCGAATCTCCAAATCTAAAATCTCCCATTTGAATCTTAATATTCTTCCATTTTTTGGGGCCTTTTCGTTTGTTGTTCTCCTGGTTCCTTTTTAATCCTTTTCCTCCTTTCTATTTATCCCGTTGGTGTCTCGCCGGTGGGCTCCTCCGTGGATTTCCGGCCGCCTCCGCCATGGCAATCTAGGGAGGCAATCCTCTGAGGAAAAAGGGAAAAAAAAGAAAAAAAAAAGAAAAATGAGAGAAACGTGAGATTGTATCTTTACTTGGGCCGGTGGTCTTCTCCTTGACCCGACCCGACAATCTTTTCTTGGGCCCAAATGGTGTTCCTTCGGGTTCAAGTTTGGGTCCTTCGGGCCCAAGTTTGCGAATATGTCAAAAAAATAAAAATTATTGGCCCAAAAGGGCTTTATTTAAATCCCGAAAGGGTTTGAGTAAACCCACCCAAAAGGGTTTGACTACATTCCGCAAGGGTTTGACTATATTCTTGTAGGTAAAATCTTGTTGGCGTTTTGTTCGAGCAGCTTGCAGCTCTGCTTCCAATGTTTCTATGAGGTCTTCTACTTGGTGGGGAGCTTAAAGTTTGAAGTCGGAACTGGCTGGGATCGAGGTGGTGCACTCAGGATGACTCCGTATCCGAGATAGAGTTTCCTTGGAGTTCGTATGCACTACCCACAGGAGTTAGAGTCCTGCTGTATCGCTGGCCCGCGGTGCCACTGTTCGGTGGTGCTTGACTTCGTTCTTCGGCGGCTTCCTCAGCTTTCTTGGGAGTGGTCTTCCTGGGTCATCTTGTTGTAGAGTTTATTTCTTCTTGTTTCATTTTGCTTGCTGTTTGTATTGCTATATTTTTAGGTTGTACGTTTGACGATTCGCCGTCTGCCGACTGTGTCGACCTCTCGATGAGCTGTCTGACCTTCGAATTTTTACCTAATAAAAAAATTTGATATTAAAAATAAATCTAATTAATCAAAACAATATGGGTGTTGGCGTGTTATTAGATACACCGCAAATCCAGATTAAACAAATAAACGTTTTTATTGACGTGGTACCACATTTTTATTGACGTGTAGGTGAACACTGAAAATAGATCTACTCTACATTTTAACAGAGATCTTTGTAACATCACCCTTCACGATGATCAGGTAGTTCACATCTATTGTAAATACCTCCTAATTTTTACCTACTGTATAAAAAAATTGATAGTACAGTCAACTTAAATGAACCTAGCTTATTTTTTTACTGTCTCTGTTCGCGAAAACTTGTCATTTTTTATTTTGTTCAAAAAAACTTATCACTTTAGATATTTTACCCATATATTTCCTAATTTACTCTCATTTATTTAAAATTTGAATTACCTTGAAAAATGTGATTGTACTTTGATTTGAGATAATTAAGACAAAAGTAAGTAGTTTAAATATTTTTTAAATATTGTGACAAGTTTTCATTATTATTTTTGATAGCATAAACGAAGCTAGCTGTTAACACTCAAAACATACGTAGTAATGAATTAATAAAATTACACCACTTTAACACCAAAACACATCGATCAACAAACACAAAAGCAAATAATTAAACAGAACTCATGGCTTGAGCGCCAAGTCTTAAACCAAATTAAATTAGTTGATACGAAACGATCGATTTTCAGTAGGGGCGGGCGCCGATGATGTTGCCGGGCGGGTCATAGTTGCAAGTGACGAAGACGCCGGCGTCGTTGTCGCACACAACGCGGGCGCAGCCGAGCTTGGTGGAGGTGCGCCACACGATCTGCGTGTAGTGGCCGCAGTCTCCCTGGGAGCAGGAGCCGTCGTAGGCGTTGTAGTACTGGCCCTCGTCGATCCACGATCTCACGGCGTCCATGGGGGTCCAGTCGGAGCCACTCCCCCAGAAGATGTTCTCGCCGTAGGGCCCGTCTGAGTGGACCAGGGCGCAGTCCTGGCGGCGCTGCTCGGCGTAGGACGCGGCATACCCGGCAAGCTCCGCGTCCCACTCGAGCGGGGGCAGCCCGAGGGAGGCGCGGACCGCATTTTGAGGGGCGAGGAATAGGTACGCCACAGAGCCGTAGCTCACGCGCGGGGTGTGGTAGTGGTGGTGGGGAAACGTTGGGAACTTCGGGACGGCTGGGGAGGGTTCGTCGTAGGACGGAGCAGACTTGTAGTAGGAGGCGTGGGCGGCGGCGGCTAGGAGGAGGAGGGTGGCGAGCGCCAAAGAATGGGGTTTAAGAGACATCTTTTTGGATGTTTGTTTTTTTTTTAAATTTTGAAGTGTTTTGGAGTTGGTGGTTTGATATGTGGTGGGAGTGAGAATTTATATGTATAGTGGGAAGCATTAGAATTCACAGAGAAAGGGTATAACTAAAAGGATTGACTAGTTCAGAGCGTTGGTGGGAGGCATGTTAATTTGTTGGACAATATATAGTAGGTGGTGTCCAAATTAATTAAGCTTTCACGGTTGCACGTAAGTTAAGCGACGTACATAATACTAATTCAGTACCTGCATTTTGTCGGTTTTTTTTAATTTAAATAAATTTAATTATAAAACCCTTTTATTCGATTAATTAATTTCTTTCATATTTCTGATTTCTCAAATCTGAATGAATTTATAATTAATTAGTATAAAAGCTAATTTCTCCTTACTATGGTCTTACTCCTTAATCCTTACTAGTTAGTGCATATTAGTGGAAATAACATATGAAAAGCTATAATTTCTCAAATATGAATAAATTCATACTTTATTGACAATATATGAAACAACATGTGAAAAGCTAGTAAATATTAGTGGAAACAACAAAATAACATACCTTGTAACCAATCAGCACATTAGTTCGAAAAGCTTATAAAGAAAATCGTAAACAAAGTCGTAAATAACCTGCAATAACAACACCGAAAAGAAGGGAAAATACGTCAACGTTTGTGAAATAACATTAACAATCTAAACTATATATAGGTCAAAATCTAAAAATCTATCCATAATTATATATGTATAAAATCCAAAAATATATCTCATAAATATATCAATACCTTCAAGATATATAGGAAAATTTTATTTCTTATTGAATTCCATAAGTTGATAACTTTTACACGGCTAAGTATTATTTTTTCAATTTACCCAAAACCTTTTATCTTCTTCATATTGATAAAGTTATTGATAAATTTATTTAATTATTTTGACCATACTAAGTATTATTTCAATTTCGTCAAAACTTTTTATCTTCTAAAAATATTTTCATATTGATGAAGTTATTGATAAAGTTATTTAATTAGTATGTCCATGTAATATATGGAAAAATGACCAAGAATAATATTAACTATCACCTGTGAACCAAAAATAATACGAACTTTAGAAATTATCAATTGCTATACAAACTATCTTATATTAAACCAATATTAACACAATAGCTAAAATTTACAAACAAAAAATAATCTAGACTTAAAATATAATTAACAAAAAGTTTGGGAGAAATTGTAAAATTAAAGCTCACAAGTCTCAGCTAGAAACTAAAAGGTGAGCATGGCAGCCCCATCATCAGACACATAACAGACCTAATCCACATGATAGTCCACTGCAAGGATGGAAAGCACCGTATTTGTTGTGATCAATGGTGGCTATTTCAACGGATCAAATGTACTCATAATTTGTCCATCTTTGGAGAATGGGAGGTAGAGCAAGGATTGTAGGAAACCCTAAATCTGAAATTTGAAGGATTTTTGTCCAAATTGGCCATGAAAGTAACAAATTTGAAATTCCCATCCTAAAATCTGCAAAAGCCCTTACTTAATTCGATCAATGATTTGTGTTCTTAACTTCAATTGAAGGGTTTGTGGTTTGGGAATTTTTGGGTTGTTCTTAGAGTCCATGGAGGGAGGACTCGCAAAGGTCGGTGACAACGAGGAGGTGGGAGTCGGAGTCGTAGAGGTTGTGGATCTAGAGGATGGTGGGTGTGGGGAGAGGAAGAGGAGCTTGGGCTCGGCGTCGAGAGAGTCGTCGGCAAGAGGCTGCACAATTCACGAGCGCTGCATTGCTTTTGGAGGAGACGATGAACAGTGATAGCTAGTTTCTTCCAATTTTACAAAATTTTCCCAAATTTCTTGTTAATTATGTTTTGACTTTAAATGGTTTTTTTCATTTCTGAATTTTGTCAATTGTATCAAAATTGATTTAATTGGATATAGTTTGTATATTAATTGGTAATTTTTAAAGTTTGTATTATTTTTGGTTCACGGGTGATAGTTGGTATTATCCTTGGTCATTTTTCCGTAATATATTGATAAAGTCAGGCCGAAAAGACAAAGGTTCAATTGGGTAAATATCCATTTTAGATGTGAAAATTAAGTAAATGTCCATTTTTTTACATAATTAAGTAAATGTCCATTTTTTCCAAAAATACCCCTCCTTCCCCATCCCTAACCCTTCCCCTTCCCCTTTGACCATTTTTAATTTTAACATTGACTAGTCAACATTGACCATTTTGGTCAACGCCTACATTTGATGACAGTTTTTTGGTGACAGTTGTGTATATTTTTCCTGTGACAGTTATTTGTGATAATTATTTTGGTGACAGTTGACTTTTTGTGACATTTTATTTTTTTCTAGTGACATTTAACACTATTTTTTTCTGGTACTAGTGAACACTGTCACCAACTTATTGTCATCAATGATCAATTACAGAATATTGTCATCAACTACAGAACATTGTCACCAACTTTTTGTCACCTACTATAAAATATTGTCACCACCAATTTTTACTAACTATATACTATCACCAACTACAAAATGTTGTCACCAACCTATTGTCAACAATTACGAAACACTGTCATCAAATTATTTTCACCAACAAGGGAACACTGTCACCAAACATTGTCACAAATCAATTGTCACCAACTAAAAAACATTGCCACCAATCTATCATCCTTAAACAAAGAACATTATCACCCCCTCATTGTCACCAACCTACTTTAGTAATCTGTTGTCACGAACAATAAAATAGTATCATCAACCTATTGTAATCAAAATATTATTTGAACAAATATTTGTTACCAAAACCATGTAATCACAAAATAAATTATCATCACCATACTAAATATCACCAAGATAGTGTCACCAATAAAAAAAAATCGGAGAGCCCTAAGTATACCATTAGACTTGAGCTAGTTTATAAACCACACACTTACACTTTCATCAACTAATTAAGTACTAAATCTGATTTTAAACTAGTTTATAAACCACGTACTTACATTGGCACCATTTTTTTTTGTCACCAACTATTAAAAATGTCACCACCTATTTCCCTAACTACATAAAATTGTCACCAACTCCGGAACATTGTCACCATATTCCGGTGACAATTATTCCGGTGACAAAGATTTTTTTATGACAATTGATTTTTCTAGTACAGAGATTTTTTTATGACAATTGATCTATCACTACGAGATTATTAACACTATAATTATGACCACATACATTGTCACTAACTATTGTCATCAAAGAGTGTCACCACTCAAATATTGACAAAATAAACATGTATAAATAAATTGTTACCAAATGACAATGGTAGTGATCTCATTTTCACCAACTATATAACATTATCATCAAATATTATCACCAATTATAGAACAACGTCACCAAAATTTGTCATTAAAATAATCTCAATGATTGTCACCAAAAATTGTAATCGAAATGATCCCACTGACTATCACCAAAGAGAGGATGACATCCACCTCTGATCCGCAAAGAGAGGATAGTTCTCCGGCCTTCTCTAACAAGCCAATGCACCTCCTCGAGAAGGCAACGTGCCTCTTGCACCTATCTTGAATCCTCTCGATGAGAATTTTCCTTCTGCCCTTTGTTTTCTTATTCGGAATGTCTGTGATCAATCAATTAAAATCAATCTCACAATGGAAATTATTCACCGAGTAAGAGATAGAAGGACAAAATGCAGAAAGGTCCCAATCTGTGTAGCCTAATCCATGGGAGGTAACTACAAACTCATTCGATTAAAGCTTCATTCATACATATGCAGAGATCAAAACCCTAATCTCAGTGAAAAAGAATCCATATTTCGATGAATTAAAGCGAACGCCAAAGCAATAAAGTAAAATTGAACAATCCAGAAACACTGAAATAGTGGAATTCATGAATGACAACAACAAAATTCATCCGATTTGAATCCAATCAAGTGCAAAGATCGATCCAAGCAAAAACACAAGCAACTGATTTTTGTTGAAGTCGAAGCGAATATCTAAGCAACAAAAGGCAATCGAAAGTAACGATAATTGAAATCCCAGCAAACAATTAGATACCTGAAACTGAGGCCATCAGGTGTGCGAGATGCTCGGAGATATCAGAGAAAGGGAGAGAGCGTGCGAGATACAAATCATGGGTGCGAACGCCTTCTGGCCGGCGAGCCCGCCGCCGCCGTCGAGGCAGGAGAGGATGGAGCGGATGAGGATGCGCTAGGAGAAGACAACTTTATGGACGGCGCCGAAGGAAGAGTTGATGCTGACGGCGGCCATTTCTGCGGCCGGCGGTGGAAGCGTGTGGCCTTCCGACATGGTTGAGCTCGAGATAGGTTTGGGCGAAGAGGATGAAGAGAGAAAGGGGATGGAAGGCTGGAAGCCACGAAGAAAATGGGGAAAGAGGTGGGTTAAAGGTGAAAAATTAAAATAGGGGTATTTTGGTATTATCAAATTATTATGGACACTTACTTAATTACCAAACAAAAATGGACATTTACCTAATTAGACTTTGAAAATGGATATTTCACCAAATTTTTTCAAAGACAAATAGGTATATTAAATGACCCCCTTAAGACGTATTGGTATATTAAAAGACTCAAGGGACAAATAGGTATATTAAAAGTGCTCTTGTGGACAAATTGGTATATTAAAAAACTCTAAGGGACAAATAGCCCTTTTGCCTCATTTGGCTTCATGTCATTTGGTTTTTCTTAATAAAAACATTTTTATATTTTTTTAAATAATTAATTCTTTATTTAATTCTTATTCATTTGACTATATAATCATAAAAAAATGGATATATTTCTATCAAATTATAAAAATATATTTTTTGCCATATGTTTGTAACTAATAATTTTGTATCAAATATTATTACATAAAAAATTTATTGGTTTTTTGTATAAATTACAAAAAAAACACTCACTTAATAGTTGGTTTACAGATCACAAGTTAAAACACTTATTGCTTATTTTTACAAAATAATTAATTAATTAATTAATAAATAATAATAATAATAGCATATGAAATATAATTTGAACTTATTTCATCCTGCATGGTTTTATAAAAATTCTCCTATTTCATTTTTATTTTATTAAACATTTTTTGTGTAGTTTATAAACAAATACTAGCTCTTATTTTGCGGGACAATTTAATTTGTGCAATTTATATAAACAACCATTGTAATAAAGTATTTATTTAAAAAATGTATATAATATACATTATTAGTGACAAATAATGATAAAAATCCAATAGTTTTAAAATTTGATAGAAATATATACAAAATTTAATTTTTTTATGATTATATAACCAAATGGATAAGATTATATGAGTATGTAACCAATTAATCATTATAAAAATATATTAAAATAATTTTTGTAAAAAAAACGAAAAGGAAGTTCGATGATGTAAAATAAGGTTACTTGTCCACTAGAGTATTTTAATATACTAATTTGTCCACGAGAACTCTTTTAATATACCTATTTGTCCCTAAAGTCTTTTAATATACCAATTTGTCCACGAGAACACTTTTAATATACCTATTTGTCCCTAAAGTCTTTTAATATACCAATTTGTCTTTGGGGGGTCTTTTAATATACTCATTTGTCTTTTTGGCCGATAAAGTCATTATCTTCTAAAAAATTGTTGATATACAGTGAAAATAGGTAAAATATTATCTTATACTCCCTCCGTTAATTAAAACTTGACGTTTTACTATTCAAGCACGCTTTTTGAGGTGTTAAAAACTATATAAAATATTAACTTTTTTAACATATTTTTTAAATAATTTCATACTTGTTACTATTAATTATGAATTTATAAAAACAAGTTTAAAAAAATGTTAATATTTCATATAATTTTTATCATTCTAAAAAAGCGTGCATGAATAGTAAACGACAAGTTTTAATTAACAGAGGGAGTATAATAGTCTTTAAAATTAGTTAATACGGAGTATCTTCTAAAAATATATCCATATCAAATCAAATTGGGTCAAATTTTATAAATTGCATATATAGATATATTGATTAAATAGAGTTAGTAAAAAAATTTATCTTATGCATATAATTTAAAATTAGTTAATATCTTTTAAAAATATATCGATATTTAATCAAATTGGGTCAAATTTTATCTTAGTCATATATTGATATATTGATTATATAGAGTAAGAATAAAATTTTATTATTGATTAATTCAATAATTTGTGATTGGTTCATACGACTACGATTAAGGAGAAGCCGCCATGTGTCTCAGACGACTTCTCATTTATTATATGTAATTGATATAGGTTTGTGGTTCGAATTGGAGTCAACGAATCTGTGAACTCTTGCTAGATCTTAGAAATTGAGGATTTTCTCCTCTCTGATCTCACCGTCTTAATTCGGCGCCGACGAAGTCGGTTGAGGCTTCGATGCTGGTGCGTGGCGAAGTCGGTTGAGGCTAAGTCGGATGATTTGCTAAAGAAAAGCATCGCCTGATGTTATTAGAACAATTGCAGTATTGTTAATAAAAGCCACACCAAGGTGACATGCATATGTGGAAGTGGGATGTGGGAGCCAACAGTTTCGAATTGGGAGCATGAATTGATAAGGGTGAAAGAAATGAATCGGACTAATTTCTGTCATGTGGAAGGGGAGTGAGATGTAATTTATGATTACACATTTGTTTTTAATTAAAAGCACCTTCATTGAGTTGGATTTTGATCAGGGCCGTGCATTTTCGGGTCCCGTTCAAATTTTTTTCTTATAAACTAGTCGTACTATATATCCGCCCATTGTGCGGTTTCTTAATAAATAAAATGATATCTAATTTATATATTTTTTTTGAAATTTTAAGGTTATAATAGTTTTGTTGAGATCTTTGGATCTTAATCAACTAATCTAAACATAAAATTATTGATTTTATTGTTCAAAATCCATCATTATGTATTACTACGTACCAAAATATATATAAAGGGATGGGCAGCAACTCGACCAAAAAATGGGCCTATTTGCACAACTAGACCACAAGCCCAAAAATTGGCCCAAACTAAACTCTCTACCCCCATGCAAATATAACTGCCGGTTTTGAAGCACTATTTGTAACCGGCTGTAGAGGGTACGGGAAATCTGAAATTAAAACGAGGAGGGAGGCAGAGACGGTTTACAATTCTGAAAATAAAAAGAGGAGGGAGGGAGAGAGACGGTTTACAAGCGACAGACAGAGAGAGGAAAAACCAGAAAGGAGGAGCGAGAGGAGGAAGAAACGGGTGAAGAAGAAGGGCCATCTGTCACAGCCAGGGAGGAAGGAAAAGGTTGAAGACAAAGACGAAGGTAAGCAACTGGAGTTTTTGTTTGAGTTGCGAATTTGGGGTAATGGGGGTGCGGTTACATGCGGTTTTGTGAAGAAATTGAGACATTGGGTTGCCATTGTAGTTGCTTAGCAGTAGATTAATGAAGTAGGCGGGGTTAGGGGTGCCATTGTGAGTCGATTTTGGGGAGGTGGGTGCGTTTAGGGTTTTTGGGTGTCGGGATACGGAAGGGTAAGGGTTAGGTGATGTTGGGTAAGAAATTGGGGACAAAAGGGCAAGGAGGGGGTCGGATGAGTAGGGAATCCACAAGATTGGGGGTAATCGGTAGGGTATATGTGCACATGAGGTAGGACAGATTCTCGAAGGTTGTTTCTGAAATTGTGGTAGCAGATTTGGTACGACCGGGTAAAGATATTGGCTGGAGAAATTTGAACATCTGGTATGCCAAGAGGGGTGAAGGAAGTTTTGGTTGATTGGTTGTTTAGTGTTGAAAACGTTAGTGCCCACCAAGTGTTTGATGAAATGCCTAAAAATATGATGAATAAATGGTGATTTTATTTTGATTAATCTCCTTGCCTATATGATGTGTTGTGAAAGAGGTAAAATGAACCAAACTTGTCTGAAATGCGAATTTGGTAGGACAGAAGAGTATATCATCAATGGTAGGATAGGAAAATGAAGTTGGTAGAATAAATTTAGACTGTTGGTATGTATGACAGATGAGGTGACCTGAATGTCTGAATTTGTGTTTGGTGATTGTGTAGCAGGTACCCCCACTTTAAACATCATATAAAATGACGAAGTCAGGGAACAAGAAAGCCCGTGCAGGACCAAGCAGCCAGGGGGTAAGGAAACTGAGATAGTTGCTTGGGTTGTGGTTGTAAAGGTTGGGAAAAAATGTGTAAAGGTAAGATTCTTACATGTTTTGCAGGCTGTCCTGGCTGTTCCAGAGACACAGCACTTCTTAGGGAGGGCGCAGTCTTTTGCAAATTTCGAGCTGTTGGAAGGCATCGACGTAACCATTGACCGGGAGGATTACAAAGCCTTGTGTAAGAGCCAGTTTGGGGGCATTGTGAAGATGGGGTCGAGAAACAAATTCGCTGCACAGTTGGTGCACTACTGCCTTCTCCACCAACTGAAGACTCGAAAGACACATGAGACGTGGTACTCCCTCCAGGGGCATCACGTTCGATTCTCTCTTCATGAGTTCGCGCTCATGACGGGCCTCAACTGCTCACCACCCCCTAGGGATGTCATGGAGGGGGACCACAAGGAGTGCATTAACCAGCTTTTTAAGAAGGGGGGGGTGAAGTTGAAGGATGTGGAAAGCGCTTGGGCCCACGAAAAATTGACGGAGTCAGGGTCCCTAATGAAAAAGTACAAGCTTGCCCTCCTAGTTATAGTGGAGGGCATCCTGTTTGGGTTGGAGAAGAAGACACAAATAAGGGGGTGGGTTGTGAAGCTGCTGCTTGAGGACACAAACCGTTTTCTGGAGTTCCCTTGGGGAAGGCTGGTGTACGAGAGGCTACACGAAAGCCTCAATGGGACGCTGAAGGACATGGTGGCTGCAAACAGTCACTTGAAAGACAGGCCGACGTACACGCTCTACGGGTTCCCCATGGCCTTCCAGGTTAGTGAAGTTATACAAAATGTTATAATCCGGTGCCAATTGTCAAAATGTGTTGTTGTCGAATGCCAAATGTATATTTGTATCCTACCAATGGGGTATCAATATCCTACCATATACATATATATATCGTACCAATGGGATATGAATATCCTACCAAAAGGCTAAAATTTGTGCTACCAACTTCCTGAATTTGTCATGCACAATGTTTTCTCATATCTTACGATATTGTCTTTCCAGCTGTGGGTGTACGAGACCTTCCCAGAGATTGGGAATCATTTCGGGAGCAACATCAACGACACGATCATCCCGAGGTGTCTGAGATGGGAAACCCGAAACTCCCACATCCGATACGAGAACGTCAAGTCCTTCCTGAACCTGGACGCCCCCGTCGCCGACGACATAGATGAACACGTTCTGCTCGCGAAGCCTGAGCCCATATTGCACCCAACCCAGAAGGAGAAAGCTGCCCACCTGCATTCCTCGTACAAGAAAGACTCTCCAGACGTCTTCTTTGACCAGATTGTGATCGAGCATATGAGGGCCTGGAGAGAGAAGCGACGAGAAGAGGATGCCACTGCTGGACCCAGTCAGGGAACCAGCCAGTCAGGGTCAGACGCGTCGAGCGTCGGTATGGAGGCCCGGATTGTGGCGAAGGTTGAGGCTCTCTGCAGGGGCTTGATGGTCAAAATGGGGAGCAGGTTCAAGGTGCTTGAGGAGAGGATCAGTGAAGTTTCCAGAGATTGCAAGAAGGCTTTATCTGAGAGGGCCGGCAAGGGAAAGGTATGTGCTTCTTTGCCCATCTTATGTGCAATTGGTAGGATAGTGTTGACGTGTTGGTAAACCATAGTAAGCCAAATGGTATGACAGTTATGTGTAAATGGTAGGATAGGGTTGACGTGTTGGTAAACCATAGTAAGCCAAATGGTATGACAGTTATGTGTAAATGGTAGGATAGTGTTGATGTGTTGGATACCCCATAATATGCGACTGAATGACTGAATCTCCTTGTAGGTGTACGTGTCTTTGGATGACGATGTTGGTGAGAAGGATGTTGAGGAGGATTTTGACAAGGTTGAGGAGGATCTGGTTCACAAGGACGGTGATAATGTTGAGGACAAGGCGGAAGAGACGGAAGAGCTGAATGCTGATGACAAGGGGCCGGCCAAGCAGGGAGAGAACGTTGAGGCGCAAACGGCGGAGAACGAACAGGTGAACACTGGTCTTAAGGGGCCGGGCAAGCAGGTAGACAACGTGGAGGATAACATGGAGGATGAGGCAAAGGAGGGCGACCAGGACAAGGCTTCCACCAAGGATGATCACGACAAGGACCAGGGAGAGAAGGTGGTCAAGGCTGAGGGTCAGAGTAAGCAGGGAGACATGGGTGGGGACGTGAAGGGCAAGGACGCTGTAAAACCATCTGCAGGGGAGGGTTCCAAGGATGAGTCTGATGCAGATGCTGCCGAGGAAAAGGTAAACCTTACGTGTTGGTAGGATAGGCATGCCCATTTGGTAAGAAAGATGTAGCTTGTTGGTACGATTCTTACGTGTTGGTAGGTTGGGAAAAATGTGTAAAGCTAAGATTCTTACGTGTTGGTAGGATAGGCATGCCCATTTCGTACGATATAATTACGTAGTTGGTAGGATATATTTACCCTTTTGGTAGGATAAGTTCTGCTGTTTGACAATAACTCGGGTTTGTGTTTGATTGTTAGGAGACGAAGCTGGAGCTGAGGAGAGGCAAGCGCGAAAGGAAGGTCACAGCGAAGTTGGGGGAATCCTTCGTGACTCAAACCTCTAAGCGGGCCAAGAAGGGTGCAAAGGCAACGTGTCCAGCCACCGACGCGGCTGCGGAGGGGATGGTCACGGATGCACAGAAAGACGAGTTCTTGGCGTGGCTGGAGAAGTTCCCGACGCAGGTGAACGGCCCTGATGGGACCCAATTGAACAAGGACTTCTTCAACAACCTCATCTCACCCGGCGTATGGACATCCACCGAGGTACGCAAACGATCGTCCTCTTCCACTTGTTTCGTTATTCACTTACGTCATGGGACCAACGCTAATGGGAATTTGTAACGTACCCCATAACGTAGCACATCCAGCTAGGCGTGGCCACGGGTCTGACCCGGCGGGTCGACGGGTTCGACCCACCGGGTCAAGGGTCGGGGAGGGGTGACCCGAACCCTAACCCGGGAATTCCACGGGTTGGCGGGTTCGGGTCACCCGGCGGGTCAGCGGGTCGAAGGGTCGACCCGACGGGTCGGACCCGCCGGGTACCCGGCGGGTTGACCCGACGAATATGGCTCGGGTTGGACGGGTTTGCACTTGTTCGGAGTTTACGGAATTGTCGAGAACAGGTATTGGACGCATATATGTTTGAAAAATATCCTTTCGTGTTTGCCATTTAGGTATAAATTACAATATTACAACTTATAATTCTCAAGACTACAACTTCAACTATAAGTATACAAGACTACAATTCGTAACAATTTTACAATTTGTGTATGAATGAGTGTGGGGAAAAAAAAAGGGAAGAAGGGCTTGAATCGGTTTCCCGATTGCCTACGTATCCTCCCGGGGTTGAGGAATCAAAGCCCACGTAGTTCTTTTACCTGTGTATGTCTGAACCCCGGCCCGGTTACCTATTCTTCTAGTCTTGTTGATCGTCGGACCCTCCACCTCCTGAGCCATCTGTGACCGCGCCGTCAATGGAGCTCCCAACGGACTCCGTATCCACTCCGTCGTCATCCTCGGAATCAGTCCCCAAGCTGTTCTTCTGCATCCGCATATCCGCCTTCTTCCAATCTGCAAGGCAAACTTGGGCTTCGAGGTTCTCGGGAAGCAACCTTGATCTCTTCTCCGATAGAATCTGACCTCCGCGACTGAAAAGCTGCTCGACGGCAACGGTGGAGCAAGGGGCCCCAAGTATTTGTCGGGCGATTACCTACAACGTCGGGAATCGTTGTCTTTCGGGGCGGCTCCACCATTCTAGGACATCGAAATCTTCTTCCTAATCGCTGTGAAAATCAAAGTTAGTGGACAAATATTCGTCGAGCTCCGAGTGGGGGCTCGACGAAGATCTCGACCTCTTTGACCCAAAGATATCTCGGGCAAGTGCCTTAGTTCTAGCGGTGATGCTTGTTCGTGACCCGCTTGAACTGGAAGGCACGGGAGGACGACCAGAGGAGGGCGCTCTATCGCCCGTCGAATATTGAGTATATAATTCTTCTAATAATCCTCTAACTCTAGCAACTATAATTGGAACATTGCAATCGGGATCTTCCTCAATATCCAAAGTCGGAAAATAGTTTTCTAAAAACTTTTGAACCCCGTTTAATTTATATCTAGGGTCGAAACAACATGCTACAAGGAAAATGTCGGGTATAACCTTGTAATATGCCAACCATTTTCGCCGCATCTCCAAAACAACGATTTTGATGGAAGGCACGGTAATCCCGTCTTGAAGGGCTATTGCTACGTTCATTGCAGTAAAACAGAAAAGGTTTGATGTAGGCATGTAAACGTGGCTGAAAGTTCGAGTTGCGTCGTAAAAAACTTTGAAAACCTCCACAACATCTCGGGCCTGAGTCCAAACCTCCGCAAAGATGTTTGACCCTTCGATGTTTTGTGTTGCAAAACCGGAAAGAAGTTCCTTATAAGCGATGGAATCGTAAATCATTTTGTAAGTCGAGTTCCACCGAGTGCAAACGTCCTTGGGGAACTGCTTTGGGCGCGTTTGGTGAGAGCGACAATAAGTGCTCCAACTTTTGCGAAGCTGTTTGCTTCGCCAAAGTGCCCGCAAAACAAATCGAATTGGTTCAACAACAGATTGTAAATATGTTAAACCATCTTGGACACATAAGTTTAAAATATGAGGGGCGCAACGGATGTGGAAAAACTTACCGCCTATCCCGGGCTGACAAAATTGGATTAATTCCGGAATAGATGCGGTGTTGGCAGAAGCGTTGTCAAAACCGATACTGAAAACTCTTTTAGTCAATCTATATTCTTGTAAAACGGTTAAAAGGACACATGCTATGTTTCGTGCCGTGTGTGCGTCGTCGAAAACTCGAAAAGCTAAAACACGTTTGTGCAATCGAAAACGTTGATCAACCCAATGACAAGTAACACCCATGTATGAGTGATGTTGCCAATGGTCGGTCCAAATGTCACTACAAATCGAAACTTCTAAATCATGGTTTTTTTGAAAATATTCGATTAATTCATTTTTACGGGCGGTATACCGTCTAAGTACTTTCCTCTTAACCGTGTTTCGACTAATACCTTGCCATGCAGGTTGAACATTTTGTGTAATAAAATCATTGAAACATAAACGTTGTGAAAAACTATAAGTTAAACCCTCGGCAGCTATCATTTCCGCATAGTTATCATGACAACTACGATAATCATAAGACCATAAACCAGCGGGTTGAGAGGAAGAAGATGCGTACCCGGTTAGTTGAGTTTGTCCCTTGGCGAGGCCGAGCTTTTCGGGATGCTTCGACCGGATATGGCGACCGTAGTTCCCATATCCGCCTCCCTTCTTGTGCTTGTAGACCGTCCCGCAGAAGTTGCACTTGGCCGAGCAACTGTCTTCCTCCCAAGCCGGATCCCTAGGGCCCTTCGTGAACCAATACTTGAAAGTAGCGGCTCGAACTTCCGCCGTAGTAATAGGGTCGCCATCGGTCGGAGTTCCTTCGGCGGGGAACCCGGACTCTTGGGTCGGAATCGTCGGAGTTCCGGCTTGGGGGGTCCCCTCGGGATCGGCCTCCTCCTCCTCCATAATCTCGTCGACGTGGTCGGCTAAAAGAGCATCATCTCGACGACGTCGGGATCCGCTCGCCGCCGAGACCGATGCACTTCGCCGAAGGCTTGGTGGTGTTGCCGCCGGGTTTGAGCCGCCTCCGCCTCCAACACTCGGGGTCGATGAAGATGGGGCTCCACTAACACTCTTGCGACCCCGGGTAATTCGGTTGAAGACACCCGACATTTTGAATTTTAGAGATTTAGGAGATGTAAGAGAGAGATTAGGAAACCGGGACTACGAGAGACAAGATCGAGCGATTAGAGAGATGAAGATGAGATTAGAGGAGATGAGTGAGGTGTAGGTTGAAAATGGGAGGGAAAAGGGGTATTTATAGGGCCAATCCACGGGATGGGCAACGGTCGACCCGCCGGGTCCAACGTTCGACCCGGCGGGTCCAACGTTCGACCCGGCGGGTCCAACGTTCGACCCGGCGGGTCGACCGTTGGAAAGTAGCCGTTGCCCTTTGTTTTTTTTTTTTGGGTTTTGTTTGGCTTCTTCTAATCCCTCTTAACTTGTAATTAAAGTTATATGTGAAGTTTTTAATTTATTTTATTGAGTTTTTAATTTTTTTGACATTTTAAATTTGATATCTAATGTTTAGGTAATTTTTACTAAGTTGTTAGGTAATTACTAAACAAATTATCTTATACAACACCAATTATAGAATCATTCAAACACAAGTTTATTGTAAACCGACATACGATTACAAGTTCACAAATCACAACTCACATTCACTGATTCACATCACATAAAAAGTTAAAAACTTAAAACATAACCTTATTACATAACTAAATAACTACACTACTCACTAAATCACTAATTAGGATTAGGACTTAGGAGTTAGGACTTAGGAATACTAGACTAGTTACCACCACTCGAGCCCGATGCGCCATCGTTCTTGATCTTTTCGGGGTGCTTCTTCGTGATATGAAGCTTCAAATTTCCATATCCAAGGTTATTTGTCACCTTGTACTTGTGACCGCAATGACGACAAACGGCTTCGAACTTTCCACCGGCTTGCTCCACCTTCTCGTAATGATCACGGAACAACTCCGCCCGAAGGTTATCACCGGATCTAGTTGCGTCGGACATGATTACGAGCTTATGAAATAAAATGGATAGGTGATTGATGGATTGGAATCATTGGATGGGAATATGTGTGATTTGTGACATGAAGGAGTCGTCTATTTATAGCCCCGAGCCTAATCTCCCACCAACTAGCCGTTACAACGGCTACATTTTTTTTTTAAAAAAATCAGCCTCCGGTGGGCCCCACCCGTCAACGGCTATTTTTTTCAAATATGTCGACCCGGCGGGTCGACCCGCCGGGTCACCGGGTTACTAAACCCCGACCCTAACCCTAACCCGCTACCCGTCCCCACCCACCTACCCGTCAACCCGGACACGCCGGGTCATTGACCCGCCGGGTCAATGACCCGTACGACCCGCCGGGTCACGGGTTGACCCGTGACCCGTGGCCACGCCTACATCCAGCAGTCCCTAGTCTTGGTCCGGAAGGCAATGGAGGCCCGGGAGGGTGACAAGAAGTCGGGCGTCGTCGTGCTCGACCCCTACTGGTAGGACGCAGTTGTGAAGCAGTTGGACGCAGTGAGTGGGGATGTGAGCCGCATTACAGGTCGCAATGTGTCGAAGGCGCTGCTTAAGTACTTTGCGGGGACACTTCCTGACAACTACGGCAGGACCTGGTCGGTGGCGAGCGCCAAAATCTTAGCGCCTTGGAATTACAAGGCCAAGCACTGGATCGGCCTCGTGATCGACCTTGTCAGGTGGAACATAGAAGTGCTGGACAGTGACTGGTACCAGATCAAGGACAAGGAGCTGCAAAACCACCTGCAGCCCGTTGCGAAGCTGATCCCGGTGGTGATGCAATTTTCTGTGGAGCTCCGTGCCAGGCACACCGTCAACGTCCCCAACCCTCTCACCATATCCCGCACAGTCAAGATCCCCAGGAACGAAACCTCGTAAGTGTCTCTCAACTCGTGGTTTATGTAAGTCTACTATTATTGGTATGATAGATGCCTAAGAATGGTAGGATATAATCCACGCATTGGTATGAAAAAATGATTGAAATGGTAAGAAACATGAATGTATTTTTGTAAAAATCATTTATTGTGCAGTGGTGACTGTGGAGCATACGTGATTAGGACGTTGCAGCTGGTGGCAGAGGGCGTTGAAACATTCGACACCGTCAACGACGCATATATTGGCCCCTACCGCCAATACTTGGGCCTCTGCATACAACGACACTCTCTGTAGGACTCGTCCCAACCGGTCTTCATCCGTCGTATTTAGATTTTGGTTTGTGAAGACATGATCTCATGGTTGTCTATGTTGTTGGATTGTGATGTTCTTTGTTTGGAAACTTATGATATTTTCAAAACTTCGGACGTGTTGACACTTATGTTTGTTTTAAAACTTATGTTATAGGTTGTAATGTGTTTTGTTAACGGTTTTTATGTGTTGTGATTGTAATGGTTTTAACTGGTAATTAGTTTCTGCTTACACCCACGGTTACATTGTTTGAATTTGAATTATGTTTGGAAGGTATTGGTAAGATAACAGAACAATATTGGTAGGCTATGTATAGACTATTTGACAGATACAAACAAGATAGTGGTAGGACAAAATGATAATTACTTAATAGATCCGATAATTCATTGTTTGAATTTGAATTATGTTTGGAAGGTATTGGTAAGATAACAGAACAATATTGGTAGGCTATGTATAGACTATTTGACAGATACAAACAAGATAGTGGTAGGACAAAATGATAATTACTTAATAGATCCGATAATTCATTGTTTGAATTTGAATTATGTTTGGAAGGTATTGGTAAGATAACAGAACAATATTGGTAGGCTATGTATAGACTATTTGACAGATACAAACAAGATAGTGGTAGGACAAAATGATAATTACTTAATAGATCCGATAATTCTTGCGACTGTCGCAAAACCATGACATCCATGACAAGTATCCATTACAAATAGCCCCCTAACAACCTGACAATATGAGACACAAGGCACAAAATACTGGCGCAACTAGGAGTTAGCCCATACATAATATCATACACATGGCAAAAATTGGAGGGCGCATCGATGACTTCCCAAAATAACTCCGTCAGCTGACCTCAGAGACCACCAAACAACACTAATGTCGACGGCGCTTTGGCCCCCTGTATTCGCCCTTCGACGGATAGCGCTTCGTCTTCGGCCTTCCCGGCCCACGCTTCACCACCGGCGGCAAGCAAATCTTCGCAGCTATTTCTGGAGGCACCGCCCATGTGTCACGAGGTGGCACTGGGTAGATTACGTTGACGTAGCACGCTCGCCAAGCGTCAGCCCTGTATAGAGGATGGACGAGGGAGTATGGGTCGATCTGACGTACCTTGGCCGCGGCGAGGGCATGTGCACAAGGAATCTGGTCAATTTGAAAGTGCTTACATGTGCAACTCCGAGCAGAAAGGTTGACCAGCCAAGCGGACAGCCCTTTACGGACGTCATACTCGTGCTCGCTCAACGTCTTCACCTGAAGACATATAGCCTGCATGGCGTTTTGCCTCAAAACGGCGTCCACATGGTCAGTCACAACCTTATCGGGATTTAAACTTAGCTCCCGGCGCTTCACGAACCACTCAGCCACTTTGTCGAGTATGCTGTCCATCAGGGAGGTTACGGGCAGGTCACGAGGTTGAAGGAATACCGAGTTCAAGCACTCGGCATGGTTCGTGGTGGTGACGTTGAACCGATTCGCGGGATAGAAAGCCCGTGCCCAATTGGAGAACCCGGCCATCTTAATGTAGTCAGCACCAGTGGGCGACTTCTGTCTGAATGCTTCGAAGTGCCCATTGAACTCCGCAACGGTGTACGCGTTTGCCATTAGGAAGAACAGTTTTTGTAGCCCACCCGCCTTGTGATATGCCTTCACATTCTGAAATAGATGGTAAGTGCAGCGGCCATGCTTTGCGAAGTCGTAACTTGCTCGAATCCCCTTGGTGATGCTCATGTGCCTATCGCTTACCCACACCACGTAGGTCTCATCCGGGACCACGCGTTTCATTTGACGGAAAAAAAAACCCCAGGATGCGTCATTCTCCCCGTCGACAATTGCAAATGCAACGGGGTATATGTTGTGGTTTGGGTCTTGGGCAGTCGCAAACATCAAGCAACCACGATACTTCCCCTTCAAGAAACTTCCATCCACCGAGAATACCTGCCAATGTCACAGTTTCAAATGGTAGGATGTAATTTACCTATTGGTAGGATAAAGGGACACAGTTCGTAGGATAATAAACGGTAGGATGTACTGTGACTATTGGTAATACATGTATTGGAATGACAAGTGTATACTATTGGTAAGATAACATGTGCCATTTGGTAGGACATTAAAGTAGCAAGGGCGTACCTGTCTGAGGTGTGGGATGGCTGTCCGCCAAACACCCAAGCTCACGAACGCATACTTGAATTGCTGGTTATCATCACGGACTAATGTGGTTATGGTCCCGGGGTTTGCTTGCTCAAGCATGTAAAGGTATGAGGCCATCCGATCGTAGCTCTCTTCGTAGGTCCCGTACAAGCCGTCCCGTGCGGCTCCCTTCGCCCTGCGTGCCTTCCAGTAGCTGCAGTCCACGCCCAATCGAGATTTCATCATCGTCCTGATCTGACGGGGAAGCAGCTCCTTCCCTGACCCAGCAAAACTGCAAAGATGCCAACATACGAGTTACACCAAAAAAATTCCACCAACACATAGTATATATACGGGGAACAAGACGCCGGTTTAGAAACTTACTCGGACACCAAACTCTGCCCCATCAGCTTGTAATTGGCGTTGCGCTGGTAGTTGCGGACGACACTAACCTTGCAAGTGTGTGTGTCCACGAACTTACGGACCACCCACTTCTTAGTTTCCCGATACGTTGACGCCCGACAGTACCATGAGCAGTTCGGTTCGGGACATACAACCACGTACGCCTTTGTTGTCGATCGCTTCACTTGGATCGCGTAGCACCCGCGTAAAGCTTCCCACTTCACTATGGACTGAATGGCAGCCTTCGTATCGAACATCTCCCCCTCACGTAACACCTTCACACTCTCCCGAGGGTCTCCGACTAGAGGAATGAACCGAGCCACGTCATTTTCCACTTGCTCCAACGTCGGCAAAGGTTGTTTGTGTCCTTGGTATGCTCGCTCTATCTCTCTCACCGCTGCCTCAGCCTCCTCATCCCACGATTCGGATGTCTCGTTCGGCCTCCCACCCTCTACTTTCACGGGGAAACCACCCCCGATCATTTCATCGTCGGAGCTTCCTACGTCTATTATGTCCTCCATTCCGTGGGGGGGGGGGGGGTTAGGACGTCCACATCGTCGTCGGTATCAACGATCACCACTTGCTTTCCTCGTCGGATGGCATCAGACCTGCTCACATCGCCACCGTTCTCTGGGTCATCCACTTTCTGAAGCTGTCCCACTTCATCGCCCTGTCCTACCATTGAGTTCTCATACATCCTACCAACTCCTTCCGACAGTCCGACCATTATGTTGTCATCCATCCTACCAACTCCGTCCACCTGTCCGACCATTATGTTGTGATCCATCCTACCATTACCAGAATGTATACCGCTCCCAGCAACCTCCCCCTGCATCCCACTGACGCTGTCCTTTTCAGTGGGACAACACTCATACTCCCCCGCTACACACTCAGCACACAGACAGGTCCCTCCAGTTTCGCTGCTAAGGTCTTCGAACTTCCCTTTCTCCTCGATGGAGCTTCGAACCTTCTCATCCGCCCCTCCGCCTCCATCAAGACCATGATCGAAGTCTTCCTGGGTGGTGGGAGGCCCGGTTAGGAGTATTTCCCCAGGGGTGGGAGACGACAGGTCCTCAGCCCATGAGTCGGAGTTCTCCGACTCATGTTCTTTGGTGGGTGTGGAAGGGGTTGTCGTTTTCATTCGTAAGGTGGCGTGCAGTGCAATTGGCCAGGCTCGTGCACCGGATTCAGTGTTGTAGAACTTGAAGGCTTCTAGGTCATCGTCATCCCGGACCCGAATCGGAGTGGCCCGCCCCATCGAAGGAGGGAGGTAGGTGAGCTCAATGTCGTACAATACCATGTCCACGTCGAATTTGGAAACAATCTTCTCCTTCAGTTGGTCGTAGCCAATATTCTGTCCCACCACCATAGCTGCAGTACGTGCCTCTCCCTTGAACACCAAGCTCCCACTCCCGGGAGCCCACCAACCGCCGTACACGACATTGATACATACCCTATCACCTGGGGTACGCCACGGGAATAGAGGATCAGCCTGGGGGGTAGTTCTGATGTAGGAAAGAGGAACAACTACAAAGGAAAAGTACAAGATGACTTACCCATCACTGCCACTGCCACGAACAAGCTTGTTGCACTTTTCCTGAAATGGAAAGACAGTTGAACACTATTGGCAGGCCATCACTGTACTATTGGTAGGATATCAACTGTATCGTTTCCTCGGATGCACGTGTGCCTTTTCCCCCGACCTTTCCGCCTCTCTCCTGCTCTGCCTCACTTTTTGCAGGGCATGTTGGGGTGTTTCAAATCCTCCTCTCAACCTTATATATGTGCTTGGGGAACACCCATCAATGCAATGATTGCATTTTCCCCTCATAAATGCTCCCCCCTTCCCCCAATGAAGAACCCCGTTTTGGCGCCAAAATTACACTGACAACCCGCCAAAACAGCTACGGTCAATCCACTCCAACTGTCTCCAACATTTTCAGCTATGGTAGGACGTCTTAAGCCTATTGGTATGATAACTCTATGCTATTGGTAAGATAATTTTACCATATTGGTCAGACAGATGCTCTTCCTCTTCCCCCAATGAAGAACCCTGTTTTGGCGCCAAATTTACACTGACATCCCGCCAAAACCGCTACGGACATTCCCCTCCATATGATCTCCAAAATTTCCATGTATTGTAGGACAGTTTTGGCCTATTGGTAAGACGATTGTCTTCTATTGGTAAGCCAAACGTGTCCAGTTCCCAGAATTGAAGGTGATGCTTTGCCCTCACCTTTCCACTCGTCTCCTATGTTGGCTCTCTTTTTTGCAGAGCATTTAATAAGGAATGACACACATCAATCAAGATTTTATAAGGTTTGATTGACACCTTTAATTCCAATTATTGTAATTTCCCCTCATAAATGCTCCCCCTTATTTCCTTACTTTATCTGACATGTGCAGTACCTCCCCCTCCTGATTTGTCTCGGCCAACTGATGCAGCTACAGTGCTGGCCTCCCCTTCACCTGCTACTTCCTCTCCCGGTGGTAGTTTTGCATTTGCAAAAATAGACCACTTTCTACCCCTAGCAAAAAAAAAGAGTACATGCCTACTTATGCAAATGGGCCCTTTTTTTGGTCTACTTATGCAAAGAGGCCATATATATATTAGCTTATCTATGATGACATGTCATGTTTATTATAAATTTATTTGTAACCCTTATAAATTGTTTAATAATTAATGATATTAATTGCTCACGTACAAAAATATATATTATATGTTTTAGAATAAAAAGTTAGTTAACCAAATCTTTCAAATTAAGATGTAGATAAAATTATAAAAATTTAAGTTATTATATTATAAAGATTGTTTCTTAGATGTGAAGTATACAAAGATAACTTTTCTAACTAATTAAAATATAAGGTTGAATATTTATAATCAAAATTAAACCACAATATGACATGTATATATGCTATATTAATTCCAGTTTAATCCAGAAAATGTCACGTAGGCGAATCGCACCATAGCCCGTTTCAGGCTTCTGTTTCAGTATATTACTAGTATTACTACCCGCCCGTTGTGCGGTTGCTTAATAAATAAAATGATATTTAATTTATATTTTCTTTTTACATTTTAAAGGTTATAATATACTCCTATAGTTTGGTTGAAATCTTTGGATCTTTTAATAACAATAAACTAAAGTAATAGTATGTTTAGTTCATATCAATATACATTATGTATATATATATATATAGAAATCCAAATATATATATGATAGATAAATAAATTATGTTTGATTAAAATTAATATACTTAAATTTTCTTAAATAAATCAATCAAAATCTTAGAATTTTTTAAGATAAAAATAAAAAACACACAAAATCATAGAATAATGTCAACATATCTATCAAATTATTATGTTATTTTTATTAATAATATTTAGGTGACTACCAAATATTGGATAGATTATTTGATCGAAAAATATAAGTTTTCTAACTAATTAAGATATAAGGTTGAATATTTATAAAAATAAGTGGAACCATTAATTACTAAGATGTCAAAATTATATTGGCTTATTAATTGATGTGGCTAAAAAAGATAACACCATATTAACCCAGAATATGACACTATGCGGATAGACCTGGGCAAATGAAATACCCCAGATTATTTTTTGGGCTATTTCTTATTTTTATTTAATTAAATAAGTCTATATTATGTCACACTATAGTATATATCATGTGAATTTGGTCATTTAAGAAATTCACCTAAGATATATAGTATGAAATAGAATAATTAAATTATTCTAAAGAGTATAATATATGATGGATTTAATTACATAAATCCTCTAAATATTCATATTATTTAATTTATGAAATTAAATTAAATAATATTCATCACGCTAAAGTGGAGAAATCCATAATTTATCTCCGTCTTTATCTGCTTGTTTTAGTTATTTTCATTAAAACATATCTTCTACCCTTTTATCTCTATCTTAATTTATTCTTAATCCCAAATGATCAAAAATCTATATTTTATTAAACCTAATTCAACCGTATAGATACACGTCCAATATTAGGGTTTCCACAAACCCGTCTCCTATTCATCCATCTTCTTCCCCGTACCATCTTCGCCTCCTCTCACAAATTCCTCCCCGTGAGCCGTCCGAGCCCAGCCGCCCGACCTGCGCTGAGCCATCGCTGGCGACGTGAGCCACGAACCAAACACCGCCTATCCACCACCCTCGCCGCCGAGACCGCCTGCCGCCGAGGGCCCTTGCCCGGAGACGCCTCCTGTGAGCGCACCTGCTGCAGCGCCGAAGGCCACGGTTGGAGCCAGTCGCAGCCATCCTCTTCGACACCTCCGTGAGCCGCAGCCGCCACTGCAGTGCACAGCACTGGACTTCCGCAGAACTCCGTCGCCGAGCCGCCGCCTTGCCGCTTCCAATCCGCGCCGAGGAGTTTCGTTCGTCGCCGTCCTCTGCTGTACGCGTATCTCTCTGTTTCAATTTACAGAGTTTTGATTTCTTTTCTTAATATTACAAAAACTACCCTCATTTTAATTCTATTCTCGTTTTTGGCCCTAAATTAATTACTTATTAAATTAAGCGGCCAATAATTCTGAACTTTTCCATTCTTGGCCGTTTCAGCGACGTCAAGAAATCTCGAAGCACCCACGCCGGATCCCGCATCCCGAGGAATTCATATTGGTATATAATATTTAACTTTATAGAATTAATTCAATTTCGAATTGAGTTAAGTAAAGTTAATTTCATAAAATATCAATATTGATATTCATTTCTCCGTTGGATTCAATAGGTGCTAAGATCTCGTCTCGTTGCCATCAACCGATCAACGAAGGTTAAGGCAAGTGATTTCGTTCAATGCCCTTTGCATGTTTCGTGATTTTCTTTTGGCGTGCCTTTTTATTCTTTTGTGTCGAATGCGGCCCTGTGGCCAATTTCCTTGCCAGTTTCGATAAATTGCATATCCGCCTGCTTGATGTAATTTATCTCATTATTCATAAATTGGCATTAGTATAAATAAATGGGCAATTATTAATTTAATTATAGTGATATGTGTATTAAGTATGTTATTTGTTTATAACTCGGGATAAGTGAAAATTGCCCATTTTCATCTTCCTAATTGCATGAATTTCTGCTTGTTTCTTTCATGCAAACTAATAGCATGTGATATTAAGATCCTTTGAAATATCCGTGCTTGTACGTCCTCGTTGGTTTAATGTCGTTATTATGATCACCTAGTATTTAATGTTAAATCTGTTATAATTAAAATGTGCATCTCACGTGGTGCGGATTGACTTAAAGTCAGTGCGAGGGCTAGCTCGCAGGTTGGGAATAGTGTAAAGCCCAGTCTAAAAGGTTCCATGAAATATCTAGACTTCAGACAGTCTCAGGTCGCAGTCCCAGTTGAGTCTGGACCCGTGTCCCTATGTACGATTAGACTTCAAAGTCTCAGGTCGCAGTCCTAGTTGAGTCTGGGCCCGTGTCACTACGTTTTATATTGTGTTATATACATATTTACATCATGATTATTATTATTGAGATTATTAATAGGTGATCAATTCAGTTATATTATACTTCAGTCTTATTCGGGGTATAATTCCATTTCTTATCATACGATCGATCACTATGATCATCCGATTCATGTTACGAACCTTTATTTCTTATTCAGTTTTCACTTTAAATACTCGCGTCTTTCCCTTAACCTATGTCATACCGTTTTATGGTCACTGTATGGTTAAAGTATGAACATTTTCCCTATCATTTGCTAGTCTTAATTGTACTAACCATCCTATTTATTGGATGGCTGGTGTCCTTCGTTCTCACGAAACACCAGACCATATTCCACAGGTTTAGTGCGAGCAGTGGAGCAGGAGAGAGCTAAAGAGAGGACTATCAACCATGGATTTTTAAACTGCAGTTTTTGAACCTTTAAAGTTCCGCAATGCTACTTTAGTGTTAGCTATTTTGGAGTTATTTATACTTTATGGTTTTGGTATTTTTATGTCACTATGATCGGATATTTTAAACTATGATATTTATTTAACTTCCGCCTACTTTATTTTAATTGCTTAAATCATCATCTTGTTTATGGGAGCATGGTTGCATGTCCCTATAAGCCTCAGGTGAATTCAAAGACATTAAAGTCTGCGGATTCACTGGCGCTGTAACATTCCCTTGGGATAAAAAAGGGGGTGTTACACGCGGGTCGGCCCGTTCGGCCCGCCCCGCTCGCCCGCATTAGCGGGCGGGCTTGGACATGAGGAAAAGCCCACGCGGGCTGCTAGGTCCGGTCCGCGCCCGCGCCCGCAGTGGGTGCGGGATTGGACATATCAATCGACCCGTAACGGGTACCCGCCTTTTATTACAATTAATATATGTGTGTATATATATGTGTAATAAACAATATTAACATTCATTTAAAAAATAAAAATAGTAGATATATATGTAATAAATATAGCTACGTATGTATTCATAGTAACATTCATTCATATTAACATTCATTTGAAATTGATTACAAATTTACAATAAAAAACAGTAGCTTTATATATACACAGATATATATAAAAACAGTAGCTACATATATGTTATAAATATTAACATTCATTAATTTCATTTAAAAAAATAAAAACAGTAGCTATATATATATATGTATGTATATATTAAAATTGATTACAAATTTACAATAGGCTTATTGTAGCTTTAATAAGAAAAAATTGATTAGGTTTGCGGGTACCCGTGGGCTACCCGCACCCGCATTCGCGGACGGGCTTGGACACGACTTCCAACCCGTTAAGCGGGCTTAGCCCGGCCCGCGCCCGCAACAACGGGACAAAATTTCGGGTAAAGCCCGTCCCAAGCCCGGCCCGCACCCGCGTTTGCCCAGGTCTATATGCGGAGTGCAGCAAAAGCTGTTTCAGACCTCTATTTTAGTGTGTGTATATATATATATATATATGAGTTTTCCTCTGAAACGGGTCTTAATATGTAACGGGGTGATAATTGTAATTACAACCCATCAACTTTAATCCAATGGCTATAATTTTATTAGAGAAAAAAGAGATATTGTTATTATTTCATAATAAATGGAGATTTTTTCCGTAAATCAATATATCAAGTTTTAGCTTGATTTTTTCTATATCAATCTAAATTTATCAAATTGACCATCCGATATAAATTCAATATTTTCAATAGTTAATATTACCATACAGTTATAAACTTTTTTTCCCCAATATTGATTCATAAGAAATTAGAGTGAATGTGGAGAATGTAAGATGTGAATATTTAATCTATTAAAAATAAACATTTGTTTCTTTAAAAATGAAAAATAAAAAAGTTTAGTTCCAGAAACAAATATTATAGTAGTTGATCCGTAAGTTTTTTTAGCTAATTATATATTAAATAAATCAATGTATTTATTCAATTATGATCTATTTTACTTACTCTTGGGTTTAATAATTGTGAATCTGCCGTTGTTAGGCTCTAGATTGATAGTTGAAGTTAAATCTAGTACTGTAATCTAAGAGTTTGTTAAAGATAAATATTTGTTAAGAAAATCTCAATTAAAATATAAGGTTATATTGAATAGATTATTCGATCTAAAAAGATAAGTTTTTTAGCTAACTATATTGGCTTATTAATTGATGTGTCTCAAAAAAATAAAACTATTTTAATGCAGAATATGACACGTATGAAAAAATAACATCATTTTAATCCAGAAAATATCACGTTTGTGAATCGCACCAGAGCCCGTCTCAGGTCTTTGTCTTAGTATATTATATAGATATAGATATATAGATATAGATTATATATTATTGATCATCTTTCCATGTTTATTTGAATTTTAACTTTTTTCCCTCTAAAATTAATCCGGATATTGTAACAAAATCGATTTGAGATATGATCAAATTTATATTTTATGTGGTATAAAATTAATATAAATAACAAAAATAAGATATGGTAATCATTTTTATTTAAATTGTTGAATTTAATTAATAATATCACATATTATTTAAGATTTATTTATTCATTAAAAAAATTTTTATTTATAAGATATATTGAATAGGTCAAATTTCAATAATCAATAGTAAAAGAAAGATAGAACTTTTGCTTGGATAAAATCGGTCAGGCATATGTACATAAATTTCTTTAATTGATTATATATATATATATATATATATATGTATATATAAAAATATAAAAATAGATACGTAATAAATCCAAAACAATACAAATATGTGAGATAAATTAAAAATTAATATGATTTAATTATATATTTTTTCTTTTCAATAAGGGTTAGATTGCACCATGAATTGACATATATTAGTAAGGTAGATGTTATATTATGCTATATTTTTTAATTTCTCTGAGAATAATAAAATATCATGTGATATTTGAATGTTTTCATGTAAAATTTATTTGGTTAAATAATACTCACATCGATTTGTAAATTAATAAATTAACTATTTTACGATTCATGTGTGTACTAATTTTAATGTATAAGTTTCATATTTATAAACCTAGCTTGTAAATTTTATTTTGTACAACTACTAAAAATAAAGCATAAATTAAAGCTAATTAATGTACATATTTTAAACATTATAATAAATAAAATTAATGTAGTTTAAACATGATAATAAAATAAAGTTAGTTAATATGAAATATCTTGTAACTCGGTAAAGATTAAAACAAAACTAATGAATATGGGAGGGAAGATTTGTTAAATCAGTTTGTTTAGATCTCTTTTTTCATTTATGTTAAAAATAGATAGTTTAGACGTAGGAAATTTTATCAAGTGGGACCATTAATATATTGAGATTGAAAAATTATATTGGTTTATCAATTGTTGTGGCTAAAAAAGATAACACAATATTAATCCAGAATATGACACGTAAGTAAAAATAATCCCGTTTAATCCAGAAAATTCCGTGGACGCGAGATCGCACCAGAGGCCGTTTCTGGCCTCTGTTTTAGTATTTTATATAGATTATATTAGTAAAATTAAATTAAATAATCATACAATTATTTGTTAATCCTAGTGTTAAAAAATGATGGAATCACACAATTACCTATATATCAAAAGTTATAAATTAATATCAAATTTGAATATTATAAATAACAACACATAAATATATTTTTTCTTGCAAAATCTGATAAATATACTTTTTATACTTACAAAATGTTGAAAAATATTTAAATAATAGTGTATTTATCAAAGTTTATATTAATTGATCTAAATATTTAGAAATAATGTGGTAACTAAATGTTTTTAAATATAGTTTAGGATAAAGAGGTTGTAGATGATCCTTACACAAAAATTAAAAAAAAAATTGAGAACAAACACTTGTCTATTTGTATAATTATGTATATCATTTGTTAAAAAAAAGTTTATTAATGGAAAAAGTAACAATGAATAAAAAGAGAAGAAAAGTACTGGGCAAATAGAATGATTTTAAATGAAAAAAATGGTGCGTTGAGATTCGAACCCGGAACTAGAAAATCGGAAGCGCTTCTACTAAACCCTTCAACCAGCAGACCACGTCAACATTAATGTTAATAAAGCATATCTATACATAACTATTTTTATATTGGGCCCTTAAATTTTGGGGGCCCTGTTTCGTTGATCCACCTGAACATGCCTAAGCACGGGCTTGATTTTGATCTATAGGAATTTGTATACTTGTCACCACTAGTCACAAGTATTTTGATTTGTAGCAATTTGCACACTTGTCACTACTTGTCACAAGTATTTTGTATGGTTTTAATTATGGACCAATACATTTCTCTTATCCTATTATACTATTGGTTTAGTTTGGGTGATGAAAAATTTGTCACCAAAAAATGGTTGTCACAACATGTGTCACTATCAATGTCACCACCGATAAGAGTGGTGATATTGACCTCATTAAAAAATACATGTGGTGACAGTTCTCCTCTAATATATGAATGAGTAAGAGTGTAAAGACCAAATATATTCCGTATTATATAATTATTATTTTAATTAAATTTTTGGAATTATGACTATTTTATTCGTGTGATTGGAAGAAAACTTGTCCCCGAGCAAGGTCAATTTTATAAATCCTTCCGACTTCATTTTAATTAGATTTTACTCGGAATCAAATTCCGTTCTTGAGTATTTGAATTTAAAAATTTTATTCTCACTCGAAATGTTGTAATTAAATTTAAATTCTTAACGTCGGAAATTCGAAATTTCAAGGCGAATGGGATCCTTCCACCTCATTTATCATTAATTATATTTATATATAAATAACATTTATTTATTTATTTTTGTATATATATTATTTATTTTATTTATTTATTTTTCTCTCCCCTCTCTCTCTCTCTCTCAGCCGTTGCGTGGTCCCTCCCCTTCCCCTGCAATACTGCAGCCACCCACACTGCCTTGCCCTTCCCTCACCTCACGGCAACCTACAACCAACCCACCCAAATTCCTCTATTTGAACCAACAGCCCTCTCCTCACACCCTCATTCTCCTCTCACCTCACCCTCACTCCACCAGAATCCCTCTCCCTCATCCTCTCCTCTGTTGAAAGCTCAAGAGAAACCCACAAAATCTCCCTCATCCTCTTCCTCCATTTCACCACCAAGCTAGCACCTTTCCCTCCTCCAACTTCTCCTCCAGGCAGCCAGCAGCATCCCCTTGTAACTCCGGAGCTCAAGGGAAGCGTCAAGCGCCGCCGGAGCCGCCGCCGTGCCAACGAAAGCGCCTCCCTCCCCTGTTCGATTCCGAGCTTGGTAACACCCCTCTCCTCTTTCTATCGTCTTCGTTTCCAGCCTCAAACAGATTCCTTACTCAGTCTTTTCTTCCCTAGGCTCGGAGGAGCTCTTCCGGCCACAAGGGCACCATCGTCGGAGCCGCCACCCCTTCCCTCCCCTGTTTCGGAGCCGACGAGGTAACTCATCCGATCCTCGTCCCTTGTCTTCAATCGGTGTATTCGTCGCCCATTTAACCCCTTTTTCCCTCGTCCTAGGCCGGAGCAAGCCCCTCTCCCCGCCGTCGAAGCTTGGTGCAGCCCCGAACAGCCTCGCCGGAGATCTCCTTCGAAACTCGGTAACCTCCTCCTTCTCCCTTCCCTCTTGTCGTCGTTTCTTTCCTTTTGGGCCGAGGGTGGTCGGAATGCTATTCCGACCTCCGTGGTGGAAGGGCGGAGGCCGACGAGCCACCGGAGGCCGAGGGCTCCCTCTCCGCTTCCCCGTCCTTCTCTCCCGCCCATCCTCTGTTTTGCTGAGGTTGAAGACGAGGGAGGCCCCCTTGGGCCTGTTTTTTGGGCCGGGTTCACATGGAAACAGGTTTCCCGTTTAAGGACCCGGATCCCCTTTCCCCTTTTGCTTCAGCCACAACCCGCACCTCTACCCATATGCTTCTATTCGGGTTTGGGTTATGGTTTCAGAATTGGCTTGCTGTGTTGGGCCGGCTGGGTTGGGCCTCTGATTGATTTGTTTTTTTGGTATATGTTATATATTTGATATGTTATGTAACAACGTATTTTTAATTATCATTTTAATTATTATTATTAATAGTTATTATTATTATTATTATTATTATTATTATTATTATTATTATTATTATAAATCTGTTTTTTTTGTTGTTTTATGAAAATAAAGTTGGAAAGGGTTATATTATAAATGATTTGTATAAGTGTCCTTGTATTGAATTTAAAATGTTTTAGTTGAGAAACTTGAAAGGATTTACTTACAAATTTGAAGGCGTGTTATTAGTCATTTATGTATATTAGAGTAATTGTTTTAAAAGGAGTTCTATATTTGGAAATATCTTTTGAAGAGTTTTATTGAAGAACAAGGTGTTGGAAATTCTATTATAACAACTTTGACCGAGTTTGACCTAGATTCGGATATTTCGGATACTTTCTCGAAAATTAGCTACTTCCTTTGAGAATGTCTTGTGAAAGGTTGCTATGTGTTAATAGTAGAATAGTATCTCATGGCGCCTTATTCGCTTATATATTAGGTGTTTGTTGATTCTTGGATTCTGCTTCTGCTGTATCTTTTGCTGTTCGGCTTACTCAGATAAGTTCCTTATGGGCTTACTCAGATTCGAAAGAGATTACGGCTTGTGAATGTATGACATACTAGGTGTTGCATAAGCATTAAAGCATGCCATGTAGTATCATGCTAGGTTGCATTTATGATTGAGCATTCTATTTCTTTACGCGTATGAAATAGAACGGCCGTTATCTGTGATAGTCCTAGAGTCTTTGCTAGGGTCATATGGTAGCCCAGTCCCATCGGGTGCCCTGAGTCTATCGAGTCGATATGAGCATGATGATAGCCCAGCACCATCGGGCGCATTTATTTAATTTATGTTATGATGATGAGATATGATATGATATGCTATAGCATCGAACCGGCCGGTCTCTGCACTAACGGAAATGGGTGCAAAGGTAGGAGAGGGACATGCCACTTGGCATTCTTTGGGCGCCTTTACAGTTATTCCTTGCATACTGTAAATTAGGATCATGCTAGTGTGATTTAATTTCCGCATCTACATCATCCTTATTATTAGCGTATGTGTATGTTTGCTTGCTGGACAGAGCGTGATGGGGCCTCGGTCTGACCCCTCTCGCACCAAATGTTTTTAGGTATGATTGCTCTTTGTCTCTATGACGTGGGAAACTCCGGGCGCTTGCGAATAATCTGTCTAACCCCGCTAACTCGACCTTACCGTTTTCATAATTATGTGTTTTGGTTTTGACCCGGCCTTGCCGTGACAAGTTGTACTCTACTTCCGTTTATTCTCTCATTTGCAAACGAATTTTCGCGACTTAGATTTAGGACGGCTCGAAGACCCTGCGTGGCCATCAGGCTATTTTGGGGTCCGAAATCCCCACTTTTAAATGCTAATCTTGAATTTCAAAACCCCGACCTGTACTTGAATTGCAAGATCCGAACGAAGGTACCAACCTTCGAAACGTAACCCGGGTATCTATATTCGGGCCGTTATAAAGTTGGTATCAGAGCCAGGTTTTGCAATTTGGGTACCAAAGGGTCGAGTGTATGTTTTGAAAACCGCCCACGAATTTCAAAAGTTTTGAAAAGTTTCAAGGGGCAAAATGAACTTAATATATCTAACACAAATGAACTTAATATGAACTTGGCCTTAAAATGGAGTAAAAATCAACCCATGGGGGATCGAGTGGGTAGAATGGCGTTAGACCATCCCTATTGGATGTAGATCGGGAATGGGTAGGCAAAACATAGCTTACTCTTTACAGATGAGCTTAGAAGGCTCCAAGGAATTGCACCACGGTGGTTGGAGTGGCGAGTTAGGTAGAGGCCGTGAGGTATTTGCCCCTCCGGTCGGTCGCTCCTCGAAGAGCGACCTTAGGTAGATTGACGTGTGTATTTATACCAATTGGGCCTGAGGGCGATCTCCCTCGAAGGAGATCATTGCAAACATTCTTGAATGCTTCTGTGCTGAGTGATGGTTCTGGGTATGCAGCATGGTCAACACACGGCGTGGGACCGTCGGGCGTGGGGGTCCAGTGCGCAGAGGCAGAGGACGACCTCGCCGAGTTGTACCTGACAGAACAGACGATGACGTTCAGGGTCTCGGGGGTGAGGAGGTCCCCGCCCCCCAGCCAGAGGAGATCCTGCGACAGATGGATCGGGCTACCCTGATTGAGATGCTGAGAGGGCTGGTCGGAGACCCTCCACCAGATACACCTGAGTTACCGACCCCTGTCGAGCCGCCAGCTGAGCCGGTTAGAGAGACCCCCGTTGGACAGCCAGTCGCACCAGCCCCCGTCGATGTGCGCCCTGAGAAGCACATCGACTGGGTTCGATCCTTGGCACTCTGCAGCCCGCCACATTTCTTAGGAGAGGACGGGGCGGACATCGAGGCATGGCTTCGACAGATCGACAGCATCTTTGACTTCATCGGCGCTCCGACTTCTGAGCGTCAGAGGTTGGCAGTGGGACTTCTGAGAGATGACGCCTTTCTTCGCTGGACCGTCTGTAAGACGGGCCTGACAGAGTGGAGCTACGAGGAGTTTCGAGCACTGATGCTCCGGGAGTATTGTCCGCCAGGGACACAGATAGCCAGGGAGGTTACCTTCATGCGTGCTACTTACGACCCATCCCGCCCTGTATTGGAGGTCATTCGCCAGTTCAAGAGGGAGCTGGTCCATTGCGCTCACCTCTGTCCCACTGATGAGAGTCATATCCGCTTGTTATCCATGAGGCTGCCGCCGGAGATCCTTCTACACGCATCTAGTTTGGGAGCTGTTCCGTTCGATCGCTTTCTGGAGGTCGTGATGATGTATGAGCAGCAGAGGATTTTGACTACTACTGTGTATGCCCCCCCTCGCCCCATGGCGAAGAGGCCCGCTGACACGAGATGGGATACGAGCTCCCGAGGAGCCTTCCGCGGAGGATTCAGAGGAGGGATGTCGAGAGTTATGCCACCCCCAGCACCACCAGTGGCTAGTCGAGGTGCTAGCATCCAGAGCATTACCTTCTATGGGTGTTCTGAGTTCGGTCATTACCAGAGAGACTGCCCTGATAGATCTACCAGATGTTACACTTGTGGAGGTATGGGACACAAAGCTACCCGCTGCCCCCAGGGTGGTAGGACCCCACCAGCTCCACCCGCACCGAGACTTCCCGCTGCTCCCCAGCCCCCGCTTCTGACTTATACCCCGGGGGGACGGGGAGAGGTAGCACCACTGTTAGAGGTCGATCCGGAGGACGAGGCAGAGGTTCAGCTAGAGGGGGCCGTGGGCCATCTGGGCCCGGGACAGGCAGAGGATCATCGTCCGCAAGACCGTCTGGATCAGGTTATGGGAGAGGACAAACATCTGGAGCTTCCGGTTCTACCTTGCCCCCACCGCCCCGCGTTTTTCAGATGAGAGTTGAGGATCGATCCGCTCCGAGTGCCTCAGGTACTATATTTCTCCGAGATGACTGTTTGAGTATTCTTTTTGACACGGGTGCCACACACTGCTTCATAGCAGAGTCGTGCGTCTCTAGGCTGAGCCTGGGCTGCACGAGGGGTCCGCCCCTGACTGTGGGTATGCCGGATGGGGCTAGGATTAGGACGAGTCGTGAGATCCTAGGTTGCCCCATCCGTATAGGAGAGCGAGAGTGGCCCGCCGATCTGATCGTGATGGCCTTGAGGACCCACGACCTGATTCTTGGGATGGATTTCATGGACCACTATGGGGCAATCATCGACTTGCGGACGAGGACCGTATCGATTCTAGCAGAGGATGGCATCGAGCACCAGGTTTGGGGTAGCGACCCCAAGAGGAACGGGGCACTGATCAGCGCAGTTCGGGCAGCGAGACTTCTGGACCAGGGTTGTATGGGATATTGGTGTTATGCTTTGGAGGTGGATCGAGGCCGACCCGTCATGTCTGAGGTACCCGTTGTTCGAGACTTCACCGACGTTTTCCCCGATGAGTTACCCGGACTACCCCCGCAGAGAGAGGTCGACTTCGCCATCGAGTTGGAGCCGGGCACCAGGCCCATTTCCCGAGTACCTTACAGGATGGCACCCACAGAGATGGCTGAGCTTAAGGCTCAACTTGAGGAGTTAGCCGGGAAGGGCTATATTCGTCCGAGCGCATCACCATGGGGAGCTCCGGTGCTGTTCGTCAAGAAGAAGGATGGTTCGTTGAGGTTGTGCATCGATTATCGCGAGCTGAACCGGGCAACGGTGAAGAACCGTTACCCGCTTCCGAGGATTGACGACCTGATGGACCAGCTTTAGGGTGCAGTGATCTTTTCGAAGATCGACTTGAGATCGGGGTATCATCAGCTCAGAGTGCGACCAGAGGACATCCAGAAGACCGCCTTTAGGACGCGGTATGGGCACTATGAGTTTGTGGTCATGCCTTTCGGGCTGACCAATGCGCCAGCGGCCTTCATGGAGCTTATGAACAGGGTGTTCATAGACTATCTGGACAGATTTGTCGTGGTATTCATCGATGACATCTTAGTGTACTCACGGAGCCACGAGGAGCATGAGCAGCATCTGAGGATTGTTCTAGAGACGTTGAGGAGGCATCAGCTATTCGGCAAGTACAGCAAGTGCGAGTTTTGGATTCCCGAGGTGACCTTCTTAGGTCATGTGATCTCAACAGCTGGAGTCGTCGTGGATCCGACGAAGATTGATGCCATCGTTGCTTGGGAGGTGCCCAAGAACGTCCGAGACATCCGTTCCTTCCTAGGATTGGCCAGCTACTACCGTTGCTTTGTTCGGGACTTCTCGAGGATCGCTCGACCGATGACCCAGCTGACACGGAAGGACGTTCCTTTCGTGTGGAGTGAGGAGTGCCAGGCCAGTTTTGAGCTTCTCAAGGAGAAGCTGACGACTGCACCAGTTTTGGCCCTACCTGATGGGACCGAGGACTTTGTGATCTATACAGACGCTTCGCGAGCTGGGCTGGGATGCGTTCTGAACCAGAGGGATCGAGTTATCGCTTATGCTTCACGTCAGTTGAAGCCTGGAGAGGAGACCTACCCCACCCATGATCTTGAGCTGGCAGCTGTAGTGCATGCTCTAAAGATCTGGAGACACTATCTGTATGGTACTTCATGCAAGGTGATGACAGATCACAAGAGCTTGAAGTACATCTTCACCCAGAGGGAGCTCAACATGAGGCAGAGACGCTGGTTAGAGCTCCTGAAGGATTATGATTTGGAGATCATCTATCATCCCGGGAAGGCCAATGTGGTGGCCGATGCGCTCAGTCGGAAGACTCATCAAGAGGTGACTGTGGCCAGACTGACAGCACAGCGTAGATTGCAGGCAGAGTTGATGTCTTGTGGCATAGAGGTATGGATTCAGCGAGAGAGGGGTCAGCTATCCTTCCTCGAGATTCACTCAGAGCTGACCGATGAGATTCGCAGAGAACAGGCAGATTGCCCTGAGGTGGCAGCCCTGAGAGAGAGGATGGCACAGGGACGAGCTGGAGATCTTATGGAGAGAGCCGATGGGTTGCTGACTTTTCAGAGCAGAGTGGTAGTACCCTCTACGTTAGATCTGAGGCAGAGGATTATGCAGGAGGCTCATACCACTCCTTATTCGGTCCATCCAGGGACGAATAAGATGTATCAGGACTTGAGGAGATCCTATTGGTGGTAGAGGATGCGAGCGGACATTACAGATTTCGTCGCCAGATGTCAGATCTGTCAGCAGGTCAGGATTGAGCATCAGAGACCGTGTGGCTTGGTCAGATCACTTCTAGTTCCCGAGTGGAAGTGGACGGACATCTCCATGGATTTCGTCACTGGATTGAGGAGAGATGTCCGAGGATTCGATGCTATCTGGGTCGTGGTCGACAGACTGACCAAGTCGGCCCATTTCATCGCCATTCAGGAGACATGGCCAGTTGCGAGGCTAGCAGATGAGTTCATCCGACAGATTGTGAGACTCTATGGGGTTCCCGAGAGGATAGTTTCTGACAGAGATGGCCGCTTCACATCGAGATTTTGGCAGCAGATTCATGATGCTTTGGGGACTCGTTTGCATTTCAGCACTGCTTATCATCCGCAGACAGATGGACAGAGTGAGCGGACGATCCAGACTCTAGAGGATATTCTGAGATCTTGCGTTTTGGAGTGGGGCGACCGTTGGGTCAGATTCTTACCGTTGGTCGAGTTCTCGTACAACAACAGCTACCATTCTTCGATCGAGATGGCACCCTACGAGGCACTGTATACGAGGCGCTGCAAGTCGCCAGTATGTTGGGACGAGCCCGCTGACACCACAGCTTCATTGCCAGAGATGGTTCGAGAGACAGTCGACCAGGTCGGACGCATACGGGAGCATATGAGGGTCGCTCAGGACCGGCAGAAGAAGTATGCGGACCGCAGACGGACAGAGCTCGAGTTTGAGGTTGGGTCGCATGTATGGCTTAGAGTGTCGCCGACCAGAGGAGTTCGCCGCTTTGGCATCAAGGGCAAGCTGAGCCCTAGATTTGTGGGACCGTTTGAGATTCTCGAGAGGGTCGGTGAGGTCGCATACCGTTTAGTCCTACCCCCATCGTTAGCCGGAGTGCACGATGTGTTCCATGTGTCCCAGCTTCGGCGATATGTCCCCGATCCGAGTCATATCCTTGACCATTCCGATCTCCGGATAGAGCCCGACCACACCTATGTAGAGAGCCCAGTTAGGGTACTTGACCATCGAGTCAAGAAGTTGAGGACCAAGGAGGTTCCTCTTCTTCTGGTCCAGTGGTCTAGGAGGAGTCCCGAGGAGGCGACTTGGGAGACTGAGGATAGCCTTCGGTCGAGCTATGGGAGTGTCATAGACGAGCTCTTAGCATCCTATGTTGAGCCGAGTGTTGACCTATCCTTGACCTCATGAGCTAGTGGTGAGCCTTAGTAACCTTTTATTTCGGGGATGGGCATTTCTGTGATTTTGCGTGCTTATGATTGCTTTCTCTGTGCAGATTCTATGCTGAGACGATATGGCTAGAGATCGGTTCTCGTGGCTTGCGTGATGATATGCTGATGTGACATCCGTTAGGACTTATGACACTTTTATAGGATATTGAGATACCTTACTTGTAGTATGACTAGATCTTATCGCCATTTTTGGCACGTTTTGAGACATTAGTATTTCCCATGTTGTGTTTTAGACCGTTTGCTATGAGCGGTTGACCTGTTGAGACTTACCACGTGAGAGGTGGTTGAGATTATGGTAGTTATTTATGCTTGATTTGATTTCGACATTATGATTCTTGATGAGTTAGAATTGGTAATTGAATGATTTGGAACATAGGAAGAGAATATGGGATTAGCCCTTAGAGGTGGATGATTCCACCTCTCGCAATCTGAAAATTCTGGAAATTACATCGGATTTGAAAGCTTTGAACAGTTTTGAAAGGACCATTTTGGGTTTTATTAAAGATTACACGCTATCTAAAATTCCGTGATTTTGAGGTCAAACTTTCCATTTTGAAACGTTTTTGAACCCTTCCAAACCATATTATATGCTTTTGAGTTATGATACGCCCGAGAAGTCGGGGCAGGGATGGGATAAGGGCCCATATCCCATACTTGCTCCAACCAATTGGGAGTAGCATGATCACGTCAAAGATACTGCGAGAATCTCATATGGGCCCTTATGAGATACTTACGGAATCGAAGGCACGATTCTCGGACTCACCTCTTTCAAATTCTTTCCCTTTCTTTAGAATGATTTTAGTCTCGGGGACGAGACTTGTTTTTAGAGGTGGATAAATGTAAAGACCAAATATATTCCGTATTATATAATTATTATTTTAATTAAATTTTTGGAATTATGACTATTTTATTCGTGTGATTGGAAGAAAACTTGTCCCCGAGCAAGGTCAATTTTATAAATCCTTCCGACTTCATTTTAATTAGATTTTACTCGGAATCGAATTCCGTTCTTGAGTATTTGAATTTTAAAATTTTATTCTCACTCGAAATGTTGTAATTCAATTTAAATTCTTAACGTCGGAAATTCGAAATCTCAAGGCGAATGGGATCCTTCCACCTCATTTATCATTAATTATATTTATATATAAATAACATATATTTATTTATTTTTGTATATATATTATTTATTTTATTTATTTATTTTTCTCTCCCCTCTCTCTCTCCCATCCGTTGCGTGGTCCCTCCCCTTCCCCTGCAATACTGCAGCCACCCACACTGCCTTGCCCTTCCCTCACCTCACGGCAACCTACAACCAACCCACCCAAATTCCTCTATTTGAACCAACAGCCCTCTCCTCACACCCTCGTTCTCCTCTCACCTCACCCTCACTCCACCAGAATCCCTCTCCCTCATCCTCTCCTCTGTTGAAAGCTCAAGAGAAACCCACAAAATCTCCCTCATCCTCTTCCTCCATTTCACCACCAAGCTAGCACCTTTCCCTCCTCCAACTTCTCCTCCAGGCAGCCAGCAACATCCCCTTGTAACTCCGGAGCTCAAGGGAAGCGTCAAGCGCCGCCGGAGCCGCCGTCGTGCCAACGAAAGCGCCTCCCTCCCCTGTTCGATTCCGAGCTCGGTAACACCCCTCTCCTCTTTCTCTCGTCTTCGTTTCCAGCCTCAAACAGATTCCTTACTCAGTCTTTTCTTCCCTAGGCTCGGAGGAGCTCTTCCGGCCACAAGGGCACCATCGTCGGAGCCGCCACCCCTTCCCTCCCCTGTTTCGGAGCCGACGAGGTAACTCATCCGATCATCGTCCCTTGTCTTCAATCGGTGTATTCGTCGCCCATTTAACCCCTTTTTCCCTCGTCCTAGGCCGGAGCAAGCCCCTCTCCCCGCCGTCGAAGCTTGGTGCAGCCCCGAACAGCCTCGCCGGAGATCTCCTTCGAAACTCGGTAACCTCCTCCTTCTCCCTTCCCTCTTGTCGTCGTTTCTTTCCTTTTGGGCCGAGGGTGGTCGGAATGCTATTCCGACCTCCGTGGTGGAAGGGCGGAGGCCGATGAGCCGCCGGAGGCCGAGGGCTCCCTCTCCGCTTCCCCGTCCTTCTCTCCCGCCCATCCTCTGTTTTGCTGAGGTTGAAGACGAGGGAGGCCCCCTTGGGCCTGTTTTTTGGGCCGGGTTCACATGGAAACGGGTTTCCCGTTTAAGGACCCGGATCCCCTTTCCCCTTTTGCTTCAGCCACAACCCGCACCTCTACCCATATGCTTCTATTCGGGTTTGGGTTATGGTTTCAGAATTGGGTTGCTGTGTTGGGCCGGCTTGGTTGGGCCTCTGATTGATTTGTTTTTTTGGTATATGTTATATATTTGATATGTTATGTAACAACGTATTTTTAATTATCATTTTAATTATTATTATTAATAGTTATTATTATTATTATTATTAATATTGTTATTGTTATTATTATTATAAATCTGTTTTTTTTTGTTTTATAAAAATAAAGTTGGAAAGGGTTATATTATAAATGATTTGTATAAGTGTCCTTGTATTGAATTTAAAATGTTTTAGTTGAGAAACTTGAAAGGATTTACTTACAAATTTGAAGGCGTGTTATTAGTTATTTATGTATATTAGAGTAATTGTTTTAAAAGGAGTTCTATATTTGGAAATATCTTTTGAAGAGTTTTATTGAAGAACAAGGTGTTGGAAATTCTATTATAACAACTTTGACCGAGTTTGACCTAGATTCGGATATTTCGGATACTTTCTCGAAAATTAGCTACTTCCTTTGAGAATGTCTTGTGAAAGGTTGCTATGTGTTAATAGTAGAATAGTATCTCATGGCGCCTTATTCGCTTATATATTAGGTGTTTGTTGATTCTTGGATTCTGCTTCTGCTGTATCTTTTGCTGTTCGGCTTACTCAGGTAAGTTCCTTATGGGCTTACTCAGATTCGAAAGAGATTACCGGCTTGTGAATGTATGACATACTAGGTGTTGCATAAGCATTAAAGCATGCCATGTAGTATCATGCTAGGTTGCATTTATGATTGAGCATTCTATTTCTTTACGCGTATGAAATAGAACGGCCGTTATCTGTGATAGTCCTAGAGTCTTTGCTAGGGTCATAGGGTAGCCCAGTCCCATCGGGTGCCCTGAGTCTATCGAGTCGATATGAGCATGATGATAGCCCAGCACCATCGGGCACGTTTATTTAATTTATGTTATGATGATGAGATATGATATGATATGCTATAGCATCGAACCGGCCGGTCTCTGCACTAACGGAAAGGGGTGCAGAGGTAGGAGAGGGACATGCCACTTGGCATTCTTTGGGCGCCTTTACAGTTATTCCTTGCATACTGTAAATTAGGATCATGCTAGTGTGATTTAATTTCGCATCTGCATCATCCTTATTATTAGCGTATGTGTATGTTTGCTTGCTGGACAGAGCGTGATGGGGCCTCGGTCTGACCCCTCTCACACCAAATGTTTTTAGGTATGATTGCTCTTTGTCTCTATGACGTGGGAAACTCCGGGCGCTTGCGAATAATCTGTCTAACCCCGCTAACTCGACCTTTCCGTTTCATAATTATGTGTTTTGGTTTTGACCCGGCCTTGCCGTGGCAAGTTGTACTATACTTCCGTTTATTCTCTCATTTGCAAACGAATTTCCGCGACTTAGATTTAGGACGGCTCGAAGACCCTGCGTGGCCATCAGGCTATTTTGGGGTCCGAAATCCCCACTTTTAAATGCTAATCTTGAATTTCAAAACCCCGACCTGTACTTGAATTGCAAGATCCGAACGAAGGTACCAACCTTCGAAACGTAACTCGGGTATCTATATTCGGGCCGTTACAAAGAGGGTCATAGAGGTTGTAACCAAAATAAAAATAGAGTCATAGACACTGTCACCACTATAAAACAGGGTCATAGACATTGTCACCACTATAAAAAGTTGTCACCAAAAAATGGTTGTCACCACATGTGTCACTATCAATGTCACCCCCGATAAGAGTGGTGATATTAACCTCGTTAAAAAATACATGTGGTGACGGTTCTCCTCTAATATATGAATGAGTAAGAGGGTTATAGTCGTTGTAACCAAAATAAAAACAGAGTTATAGACATTGTCACCACTATAAAACAGGATCATAGACATTGTCACCACTATAAAAACCGGGTCATTGATACTGTCACCACTATTAAACAGGGTCATAGACACTGTAACCAAAGGCCGGAAAACCCTAGGACAAGGGATGCACAAACTCTATAGGGGCTAATGAGAAGCCAAAATACATGTGGTGACAGTTCTCCTCTTATATATGAATGGAAAAAAGGGTCATATAGACGATGTAACCAAAATAAAAATAGGGCCATAGGCACTGTAATCAAAATAAAAACACGGTCATAGACACTATCACCACTATAAACCCAAGGTCATAGACACTGTCACCACTATAAAAACAGGGTCATAGACACTGTAACTAAAGGCCGGAGAACCCTAGGACAAGGGAAGCACAAACCCTATAGGGGCTAATGAGAAGCCAAAATACATGTGGTGACAGTTCTCCTCTTATATATATGAATGGGTAAGAGGGTCAATAGACGATGTAACCAAAATAAAAACAGGGTCATAGACACTGTAACCAAAATAAAAACACGGTCACAGACACTGTCACCACTATAAACCCAAGGTCATAGACACTGTCACCACTATAAAAACAGGGTCATTGACACTGTAACCAAAGAAAAAACCTAAGACAATGGAAGCACAAACCCTATATGGGCTAATGAGAAGCCAAAAATATATGTGGTGACAATTCTCCTCTAATATATGTCATAGACGATGTAACCAAAATAAAAACAGGGTCATAGACACTGTCACCACTATAAAAACAGGGTCATAGACACTGTAACCACTATAAAAACAAGGTCATAGACACTGTAACCAAAGGAAAACCCTAGGACAAGGGAAGCACAAACCCTAAAGGGGCTAAACCTAATCAAAAGAACACGTGTTATACAATATGGTTTAGGGTTTAGGGTTAAATCTTTAGGGTTTATGGCCAAGACCCAAAACCCTAAATCCTAAACCCTAAAATGTTAAGTACAGTACGTCGTTAAGAGATGAATGCTGTCACCAAAAAGAAAACCCTAGGACAAAGATAACACAAACCCTATAGGGGTTAATGAGAAGCCAAAATATATTTGGTGACAGTTCTCTTCTAATATATGAATGGGCAAGAGGGTTATAGAAGATGTAACCAAAATAAAAACAAACTCATAGACACTGTAACCAAAATAAAAACAGGGTCATAGACATTGTCACCACTATAAAAATAGGATCAGTATATGTCATCGCCAAAGTTCAAATACCACTATATCACCACTTTTTTTTGTGATAGCTTTGTTTTTAGATGTGGTGACAACTTTTTTTCATTGGTATGTAAGATTAAAAAAGAACATATAATATCTTCGAAAATTATAATGTAATCAAACACAATATAACCAAAATAAAAAAAAAAAGAACATTGAATTTCATGAAAAATATAGTGTAATCAAACACAATATCACCAAAAATATAGTGTAATCAGACATTCACGGGTATGTAAGAATCGAATGAATTAACTTTTGGTTCAGACAAGTGATAAAATTACACATCAGATTCATTCAATGTAATCAACAAACACAAATGAGGTGCTGATAAAAAGAGCTATAGCGATGTGATAGAGACAACTCCCAACTTCATCTTCAAACTGGCCTCCCCACTTCATAAGTCATACCTCTTTGAGCAGGCGCCAAAGGTCCTTTGGTTTCCCCTATTAAATTTTTTACCTGTAATCGTATTCAAACTACCTAAACTTCCCTTTGACCATTTGATTGGTAGTTTTTCCTTTCCTTCTAGAACCTTTCCATCTATCAATCTATGCATAAGTCGTATCCACAAACCACATATGCACAAAGTTTGCAAGTTTACTCTATCCACAAATCATATAATACACTGTAATTAACTTCGCATTTGCAAGTTTAATCAATGTAATCCAAGTTTAATCTATGCACACATCCACTCTACTTCACAAATTAATCACTAATACACTGTAATCAGTAATCCAGTTCATTTGTAAGTCGAGTGGCGGGAAGACGAGAAGCAAGACATATCAGAGAGATGAGAGCGAAGAGTGGAGAGAAGAGCGGAGCAGTGCGACCGACGGGATGAGAGCGGAGAGAAGATCGAGCAGAGCAGCAACAGAGAGATGAGAGCAGCCAGAGAAGATATTCGAAATCGAGATCGATAATGGAGGTCCCTAATCTTTCGAGCAGAGAGATGAGAGTAGAGACGGATGAGAAATTTGAGAGGCGGCGACCGGAGGGGAGACTGGTGGAGCGGTTCCGACGGTCGGCCAGAGACTGAGAGACGAGGAGACCAAAGGAGGGAGGAGAGGTCAAGAGCGTCCAGCGGGATCAAGAGACGAATGGATAGGAGGCGACCATTGTGGATTTGTGGGGAGGATAGGGTAAAATTAATAGAGGGGCAAACTTGGTATTATGAAATTTTTTTGGACATTTACTAAACAACTTGTTTAGGGTAGACATTTAGCTAGAGGATTTATAGAAATGGATATTGGGTCAAATATCTTTAGAATCTAGCTGTTAACACTCAAACATACGTAGTTATGAATTAATAAAATTACACCACTTTTAACACCAAAACACATCGATCAACAAACACAAAAGCAAATAATTAAACAGAACTCATGGCTTGAGCGCCAAGTCTTAAACCAAATTAAATTAGTTGATACGAAACGATCGATTTTCAGTAGGGGCGGGCGCCGATGATGTTGCCGGGCGGGTCATAGTTGCAAGTGACGAAGACGCCGGCGTCGTTGTCGCACACAACGCGGGCGCAGCCGAGCTTGGTGGAGGTGCGCCACACGATCTGCGTGTAGTGGCCGCAGTCTCCCTGGGAGCAGGAGCCGTCGTAGGCGTTGTAGTACTGGCCCTCGTCGATCCACGATCTCACGGCGTCCATGGGGGTCCAGTCGGAGCCACTCCCCCAGAAGATGTTCTCGCCGTAGGGCCCGTCTGAGTGGACCAGGGCGCAGTCCTGGCGGCGCTGCTCGGCGTAGGACGCGGCGTACCCGGCAAGCTCCGCGTCCCACTCGAGCGGGGGCAGCCCGAGGGAGGCGCGGACCGCATTTTGAGGGGCGAGGAATAGGTACGCCACAGAGCCGTAGCTCACGCGCGGGGTGTGGTAGTGGTGGTGGGGAAACGTTGGGAACTTCGGGACGGCTGGGGAGGGTTCGTCGTAGGACGGAGCAGACTTGTAGTAGGAGGCGTGGGCGGCGGCGGCTAGGAGGAGGAGGGTGGCGAGCGCCAAAGAATGGGGTTTAAGAGACATTTTCTTGGATGTTTGTTTTTTTTTTTAATTTGAAGTGTTTTGGACCTTTTGGTGTTGTGGTTTGATAATTAAAGTGGTGGGAGTGAGATTTATATATACAGTGGGAAGCATGACAATTTAGAAAGAAAGGGTATAACTAACTAAAAGGATAGAGTAGTTCAGAGCGTTGGTGGGAGGCATGTTAGTAGGTGGTGTCCAAATTAATTAATTAAGCTTTCACGGTTGCACGTTGGTGATGGACTGATGGATAATAACCCCAATTTTCTGATCTGTTTGTAATTTGTAATTTCTATGCAGTAATTTAGAAAAGCGTCGGTAATTTCAACCGTTTAAATTTTGCATTTCGATCCTTTAGAAAAGCGTCGGTAATTTCAACGTCGACTTTGATTGACGCTATTTTACATCGACGTCTTTGACCTCTTTAAATGTCGAGTTATAATTTTTGATGCTTTTAGTTTTATTCCATGTGAAATTTGGACCGGCTAAAAAGCGTCGAGAAAAATGTTAATCGAGACGCATAAAAATGTTGAGATTTATTGGACAGTAAAGAGCGTCGAAACATTGTACACTTCCCACACGTATTTCAACACAAAAAATAGTCGATTATGGTTTTGCGCCAAAAGGTCCAAATGTTTGTATATAAAAAATGTGAATTGAAGTGGGTTGAATTACCAAAACACTGATTGTTCCCAGTTCAATTCCAATATGAAAACAACCCGAATTTTCTCAATTCAATTCCAATACAAAAATATTATGCTTTAATCTAGAATTGAAGAAGGTGAAATTGATTTTTAAAAAAAACATTATCAATTAATTTATAATATACATTGTTGTCCCATAAACGGCAATTCATCAACTTCACAAAAGACAAGTAACCTGATCGTTCTCCATTCGATTCCAAGTAGTACTTTTTCCATACCTTGTATGGGTGAGTATTTTAAATGAAATTTACTGTGTTAGTTCCCCCAAAACCATGAATATATTTCATTTGAATTGTTGTCATCATATCAATTACAACCCCTCTTATAATACAATCATGCTATCAATTACAACCCCTATACAATAACACTTACAATCAGAAACAAAAATCTCATAATTAGAAAAAATGAAAATTATGTCATCAAACAGAACGATGAGTTTATTACACCCAATTTCTCATAATAACCAATTTTGCAGTAAGTAGATACTTTATATACAAACATGACGTGCATCACCTTGTGTTCTTTCATTATCAAACTCTATGCCATGACACACGCTGAAATTTGAAAGGAAGTGTTGAATCGGAAGGGCTGAGCACCATACGGGGAATGACAATTTTCTCACCAATATTTCGACCACTAATGAGATGTGCTTCAATTATTCTCGTTCCCAATCGCGTGATCATCAATCTGGTTCCCTTACACAAACCGGGAGATCGGTCTATATTGCGAAGCAACATTGTAGGTACACCAATCTTCAGCTTCAACACATGATTAGGGAGTCCGAAAGATCGAATGTTATGCAAATAGTCTGCAATAAACGGAGGCATTAAATCCTGCACGAGCATCAGATTTACATATGTTGTAGCCAATGTTCTAAAAAACGCTTGGCGGATGCTCAGCGGAGAGGTGGGGTCAAGGGTATAGGCGGAGTGGTGGGGTCTAGATGGGGTCTAGGCGGACTTTTTATTATAACATGTATTTTTACTTGTAATTCATGTCAAAGACCAAATAAAGGCTATATAAATTAATAAACTTTCATAATCTTCATAGTCCATATTGTTTAACCTTTTCCAAAGCCAATCTATACTACACCTAAAAGAAGAAGCAAAACCGTCTCACGTGGATTCACAAGAATCCACCATTCCACATGTCATTTTTTCATGCATCCGCCTCTTTATTATTGTTTTTTAAAGGATAAAAAAGTCCAAGCTGTCAGCCACCTATTGATGCAGTCTCCAGATCAGCCAAGGCAACCCAAACCACGTCTATGATCACACACCTCCATCTTCTATAGTGGGTGAACGTGGTAGTTAATTTTGGCAAAAATGTCGTATTTCAAGTCTTCAATTTGACAACTGCTCCAATAGTCCAATGTAACCGTTCAAAACCAATCGATCGCCCACCACTTTCAAAACTAATCATTCTAACGATTCAAGTCTTCAAATGCTTAGAGTATCCGTCTGTGCATCGGTGACTTAGAGGAGGAACCGGCAAATCGGAGGCCGAGTACTGACGCCGACGTTGGGGCTCCGCCCATGAGCTGCCACCGCCCATTCAAATTTGGCTCACTCGGTTGTAGAGGATGCCGCCACCGTCTCAATCATAAACATGTACACGTACGGTAAATTTCTCATTAATGTAGTCTTTTCCCTTCGACAAATGTTTATTATTACATAAATTAATGAAATCATCACATGTATTTAGATGTGTTTGATTACATCTAAAGATTAGAGAAATGAAAGCCCTTGAAATTTATGGTTTTGAAATGTCATTTAGTCATGCACTCTAACTGTTCGATGAAATGTCATACAAGGAAAGCCCTTGAAATTTATGGTTTTTTAATTTGTTGTGTATCTCCTTATTTCCTTACTGATTTTTTTTGATGTTATGTAACTTATGTTGCTGATTTTGTTTTTGCTGAGTATCTCCTTAGAATCTACATAATGAATTGAAAACACTAAGAATGGTGTAAGGATTAATGTTTGGACCAAATACGCTTTACATGATATGCAAATCAGTCTCTGTAGGAGCGTTCGTGTGAGGCAATTGAGGTGCAGAGGGTTGCACTCGAGATCAAGGTAGAGGTCACATCATTTTTAAAGTCCTAACTCATCGTTTCTTTGTGGTTTGGTGCGATAACTTTTGATTCAGCTTTTGTGCTGTTTAGAGTTGAGAATGTTATTCTAAAACTTCTGTTTTATTTACCGGGATTCTGAATTGAGTTATTTTTTGCTTAGTTGGGATTTTAACTTCTTGTGATGAAAAGTATTCTTGATGCAATTGATGCTTCGGTGATTAACGATGCATAAGGCCAATTTTTTTTTCTCTAGAGAGCTTTCATAAGTCTTGTGATATCAAAATTGAAGCATTTCGAAACTGTAGAGCAAGAATTTATTTTTAGAATTGAGAACTTGAGATTTCCACTGTTTAGAGTTGAGTATACTATCTTACAAGTTCTTTTTTTTACATATACTTTTGGAATTAGATTTTGATTGCTCTTGCATAATCTCCAAACTTGAACTTAATGATTGAAGCATAATTAAAAAGACCTTGAAGCAACCACATTTGCCACGTTTTTTTCGTTATATTATCTTAAAATTTCCTTGTCTAGATAAATTTGATCATATTGTGTCCATATAAGATTATTTCTAGCTCCATAGTTGGGATACAAGATTGTTAAAGCATAATTACAAAGACCTTGAAGCTTATATGTGACAAATGCAACCACATTTGCCACTTTTTTTTGTTATTTTTATTGAACTGAATTCCATAGTTTGTTGATGCAATTTTATTTCACTGTCAGAGGATATCAAGGGACTATCTTTCAGAACCAAGGTCTAGCATCTTCTTAACTACAAGTGGTAGTTGCACTTTCTTAGGATTTGCAAAGGGCCAGATCATCTCAACAACATGTTAGAGCCTTAAATACTCAACCTGCGGAGATCAATGAGTGGATTCGTGCGGTCGACGTTGGATCTAATAGCAAGATCTGCTACGAGGATTTTTAAAAGAGCATACCTATTGTAACTCATCCTAGATCCCTCAAAACTGAGTTTGATTCCAGAACAGCTTGGCTCAGTGTTCCACCATTTCTAGAATTTTAGGTCAGTTTACTTCTTTGGATCTTTTCTCCTTTATTGATCAGTGATCACTCCCATTCATCTAATTTCATCCTGATGTGTTACTTCTTCTCCTTGCCTGGTCATTTTTGCCTATGGAACCGATTATCAACAAAAGATCAGGTAACCAGCTTTGCCTTTTCCTTACTTTTCTCTGTTATGCAGTATATTGACAATAAACTGCAAAGCTACAACAGTGGAGTTTGGTTGTGATATTTTGACTTGTCTTATGATATTTAGGGCCATTGTGGTTCTTGCTGGGCATTTGGTGCTGTTGAATCACTCTCTGATCGCTTTTGCATTCAATTTGGCAAGGTAACTTTTTATGTATCCAAATAAGAATTTTTTTTATAAGGTTATAAAAACAAGAAATATATACTCCCTCCGTCTCAAAATACATGTCTTTTTAGCCCATAAAATTTGGTCAAAAATACATGTCTTTTTAGATTTAATCATTACACTTAACCTACTTTTACATCTAATCATTACTCTAATTTTTACATCACCCCTACTTTCCTCTTCACAAATTAAAAAAAAAAAACAATACAAGTCTAATCATTACACTTAACCTACTTTTTACATCTAATCATTACATTTAACATACTTCTTAATTCCCGTGCTCCGTCCTAAAAAGACATGTATTTTAAGACGGAGGGAGTATTTTCATTTCTATGTCCAATTGATTGCTTCATATGTCCAAGAGACAGTTAGCATAGATAATGGGCCTCTAGGCTCAAATGTCAGGTGGTTTAGATTTGTAAGCGACGAGCCAAAGTTCATTAAATTATTACTCTTTATACTAAGGAGGATGCCCCTACTTTGGTTCTGGTCCATGGTTATGATGCATCTCAAGGCTTTTTTCTTCTAGAATTTCGATGCTCTTGCTAGCCGTTTTAGGGTGGTCGTTTTAGGGTGATTGCAATAGATCAATTGTTCTGGTTGGGGAATTTCTTTTATGAACTTGTCAAATCTTGCCTTGGGACACAAATTCGTGGTCATTATGCTGCTGGTGATTATGTTCATTTTTCATTCTTATTTTTCCGATAATCCTTCTTCTATTGTCATGCTACTTTTAGCTAAATCTCACCTTCTTCCCTTAATGGACATCTGCTCCATGACCTTGCCTTTCTTTTATTTCAGGGTTTCTGAAAACATACCTCTCTATGATATTCTGAATGAATTTCATAAAGGTCATTGGAAAACATACCTCACCTACTGAAAACATACCTCTCTATGATATTCTTGTATTTCAGGGTTTCTGAAAACATACCTCACCTACTGAGGATTTTTTTTCTGAATTGGTTGTCTTGAGGATTTTGCCTTCTGCATCCTTATTTGTTCCCTTATTCTGGTAATTGAAATAAATTAATGCTTTATTCCTTTGCATTCTTCTGAAATAACTAATGTCGAATGATAGCATAGCAATGAAACTAAATCTACATCTTTGTGTTCAGCTGACCTATTTCTTTCATATTCTTTATGTGTTTACTTTGGGACTCCGAAGGTTTCTAATTCCCAGGTGGCTGTTGCTGAGGGTGCACTGCAGGAAGTTGCGGTAAAGGAAAGGGAGAAGAAGTGTATGGCTGCAGCTAGGGTTGAAAGTATGACTGTAAAAAAGTATGGGGGAAAATAAAAGGTTGCTGGTGTGACTGGTGTGTGGGGGGGGGGGGGGGAGCGGAGCAGGAAGCAAGATCAAGAGCTCAAAAATAAAATTTCAGGAGTATGTGCAGCATAGTACCACTATGGAGGATGAGGAAGATGTAAGGAATGAGGACAAATAGGAAGCAAACAAGAAAATTATGACAGTAAAATATTGGGTGGGTGAGAATGGGAGGAGTGAAGTTAGTATGAAAACTGCTAAGTCTAATGGAAAATTAAAGGAAGTGGCGGTTGGTGAAATAGGAAACAATGAAGTGGGCAAGGAGATGGTTACAGATGGGGAACATTTAAAGAATGGTGAGAGGCTGATGCATTTATTAAATGCAAAATAAAGGGATAAAAACAAATAAAAGAAGCACGTGAGAGAACCGAAGGCAAAAGAACTCCCAGCAGAGAGAACCGGAGAGAAGTTAAGCGCCAGAGAGATAAAGCTGCAATCCCCCGGTGAATGTGAGATGTCCAGCTTGCAGGGATCGAGAGAGACGATTGCAATGGGTGTTTCTTGAGACTACAAGAGATGGGTTTCGGTGGCCGGAGATGTATCGATCTGGGTTGCTGAGAAGAGCATTTTTTGGGGGAGAAATTGGGGCAGAAACAGGTGGGAGAGAGGATGGTTTCCATGGCAGAGATTTGGGTTTGTTGGAGAGGAAGAGCGAATAACGATAAAGCTATTGGATTTGGTTCTCAGAAGCGCGCTATGAAATTTGGGCTTCCAAGTATCCTTCACTACACAAGCTATGAAATTTGCTTCTGGCTTCCCATTATTGTAAAGATCGATATTTTTTTTTATTTATTTTAATAATTATAGATTTTATTACCGATTTAAGATTTTATTTAATTTCTAAGACTACGAAAAATTTCGAAGATTTCCGTCCTCGAGCAAGTGAATTATTTTATTCTTTCGAGATGAATTCCGGCATGAACCTAATATTCGATTTGAAATAAATTTATTCCCGCTTTATTATTTTGTGGCTTGAAAATAATTTTGAATTTCGTTATTTAATTCGGATTCAAATATTTATTTTAATCCCATCAGGTTAAGATCGGAAAGCGGATTTAGAGATTTAATTTCGGGTATTAATTTGACTTTCCTCACACTCATCACCTCTCACATCTTAGCCACTCTAGTACTGCACCCCTCCCTCACCCTATTCTGTCAAGCCATCCCCCTCTCACACACTCAACAACACAAACACAATCCCCCTTTTAACTTCTTTAATTCCTTCCAACACTCCTCCTGCATCTCCCTTCGGTCACCTCAACTCCTCCTTCACCATCACCACCTTCCGGTTTTGCCGACCACCCCCATCTCCACCACAACAGCCCACCCTCCACCAGATTGTCGAGCCATCACCGTCAGCTTCAGCCGTCTTCGCCAGGGACCTCCCCCCTGTTCCCCGACGAGGCAAAACCGATCACCGCCCCTCCTCTCTCTCGTTTCCCATTGAGCTATCAACAACAACTTCACCTCCTAGCATCGAGCCTGACGCCGTGGGAGGAATCCACGGCTACCGCTAGCCTTCCCGAGTCTCCGAGGAGCTTCGATGAACCACCGACACACCGTTCAATTCCCCTCGGTGAGCAGCCTAACTCCCTTCAACTCTAGTTTCTTGAATCCTTGTGCTCCTTCCAACCTAAATGAGATCAACTGGCCGGAGAGTGAGAGAGATGTTTGGGCGAGAGTGCGAGCTAGAGAGAGCGTGTGAGAGAGTGAGAGAGAGAGCGTTGCGAGCTGCGAGGGGGCGGCGACCCAGTGAGGGTGAGTGAGGGAGCTTGGGTTGTGAGGTGCGAGGGCGTGAGGGAGTAGCTCGGGAGGAGGAGCCGGGAAGGCGAGTTCGAGCGGGGGAGGGTCGGAATTGGGAGGACTGAGGAGGAAGATGATGATGTAATCTGGTGTGGGGCCCATCTTCCTTTTTATTTATTTATTCTGATTATTTTATTTGGCCAAATCCGGATTTTGGAAGCAAATGAAGTGGCCAATGGGCCTTTTTCTTTCTTGGGCTTCATTTCTTCTATGGGCCAAAATTTCAGAACATAAAAGAGCTTAGGGAGTGGGTTGGGCTGATGGGTTTTGTTTCGGGTCTAATGGGGCCGAATTTGGATTGTTGTAAGGGTTTTGTTTACTTATATTGTTACATTATTTATAGTTTTTGGTATTTAATCATTATTAATTTATTCTACTGATTTATTTATTTATTTAATTATTCTTTATTTAGTTACTTATTTTAAGTTATTTAAGTTCTGATTTATTTGAGTGTTTAATTGGCTATATATACTATTTTGAGATTTGTTAAGCGTTTTTTTTTTATGAGTCGAGTTATGAATAAATGTGGATTAAGAGCATGACTTGAGATGTTGGCATTTGAGATGATTGATGGAAATGAGTTAAGGGAATTGATGATATGAGATAGCTTTAGATTAGGAGATAACGAGTTGATGATAATGATGATAAGACGATACACGATGTTATATGAAGAGATATGACGATATGAGATAGTCGAGATAATGATGATGATGTTATGACTAATAATTGATGGATAAATTATGTGTGGTCGTAAATGGATCCCGTTCTGTGCAGTATACTCATACACGTTCATTAATACTTGTTAGGTGATCTGTGACTCGCTTACTTGCCCTTATGCTGCTTTTGTCTTGCTGATCTGCCACTCCAGGTAAGTCCTCCGGGGCTTACTCAAGTTAGAACCTCATGCCTGATGTGTCATATAGTGTGTAGGTGTTGCATCCCGCATAATCATGTAGTATCATGCTTAGGTTGCACAATTAATCGAGCATCCGTATTCTCTTTGCGTATGGTAGAACGGCCGTTAAATTGTGAGTCCTAGAGTCATTTGCTAGGGTCATAGGACGGTCCAGTCCCATCGGACTTAGTCCTCATCGAGTCAGATTGTTAAATTGACGAGCATGACTATTGATACGATTGATGATGTTATGATATTGAACGCGACCGGTTCCCGCACTAACGAGCATGGGTGCGGGAGTATAAAACGCGGTCGGTTCCTGCACTATCGAGCATGGGTGCGGGAGTAGGAGAGGGATATGCCACTTGGCATTCTGTGCGGGATCCCATTTAATCGCTTTCTGCATATATATACAACTGCTAGCATGCTTGAGTGCTTAATATTCTGTACTGCATTAGAGCATCCTTTATTTAGGTATAGGCATATTATATGTCCTCAGTGAGGTCTTCAGGGCCCGCATGAATGGCTTGACCTTGACTTCGTGGTTAGTTTCAGGTACCCGTACCCTTACTTGATCATGTGCTGATGTGGCGGGGAATATCTCATGGTGCAGTGAGAGGGAGAGAAAGACCAACTTGAACTCCACACTTTTGCTACTTATTTCCTCGTATTTGGTTTTGACCCGGCTCTGCCGTGGCAACTTGCATTATGTTATTTCCTTCCTTATGCTTTCGAACTTTAAATGTTTTGAGCGACTTAGGTAAGTAGGACAAGTTCGGAGGACCTAACGGCCCTATCGTGAATTTTAGGGTGCGAAATCCCTTCTTTGATCATTTAAAACTTTGTCTTAAAACTCAACCCGTACCCGAATTGCAAGATCCGAACGAAGGTATCCAATCCTTCGAAACGTAACCCGAATATTTATATTTGGGCCGTTACAAAGGTGGTATCAGAGCGAGGTTGCGAAATTCGAGTACAAATAGGTTGAAGTATGATTTTGAAAACCGCCCAATGTTTTAAAAGATTTTGAAGAGTTTTAAAAAGGGCAAAATGAATTTAATATGGCTAAATTAATGAACAAAGCTTAATAAACTTGACTTAAAATAAGAAAAATCGGAAAAAGGGAAATCGAGTGGGTAGAAAGGCGATAGACCATTCTATTGGATGTAGACTTGGGAACGGGTAGGCAAAACTTAGATTTGTACTTTACAGAGGGCCTGGAAGACTCCAAGGAGTTTGCACCGTGGTGGTTGGAGTAGCGGGGTTAGAATGTAGAGGCCGAGAGGATAGTTGCCCCTCCGGTCAATTGCCCCTCGAAGGGCAGCTTCTAGATAGATTATGTGATTTTATATAAATTGGGCCTGAGGGCGATCCTCCTCGAAGGGGATCAGATTAATTATTGTTGCTTGATTCTGTGATGAGTATTGTTTTCCTTGAGCGAGAATTCTGTCAATCTGTTGAAACCTCCGTTGGATATGAGTTGAAATTCTATGTGAACGGGATAACGGGAGAGCCCTTCCTCACTCTATAGCCGGGATTTCATTTCTTGTGAAGCAATCTTGTCCATTATTTAACTGTTGGTGTCTTTTTCTTTTCATTTCGCCTTTTATTCAACAGATTTCTAAGGTTGATAATTGTTGAAGAGTGTCCATCCTTTTGATTCCGCTTTCCTCTCCTCCTATCTTCTCTCGTGTCTGTAAATGATGTCTTATCGATTCTCTCATTTTCCCTTCTTTTCCTTCCTTTACTTTCCTTTTATTTTCTATCTTTTTCTATTCCTTCCTTCTTCTTTCCTTTCTTTTACCTTCTTCCATAGATGTTCCTATCGAGTCTTCTTTCTATGATATTAGTGTCCTCCACGGGAAATTGGGTTGGGAATCTAATCATATTCGAGATTTTTTGTCCGGGTACATTGATCACTTAAGTGTGTGATGGGGTATGACACTCGGCACCATAGGTCATGCCACGAGTTGACTAATTTACTAGAATATCAACTTCGAATGATCTAAGATTCTCGACATGATTTTGAGTCTATAGAACATGTTATTTTAGAGAGGCATCCATTTCGATTCTTGTAAAGGTTCACAGGTGTCTTTTGTCATAAATATTTATCTTGAGCTTGACCATCCTTCCTTGGGAAACAGTTGAGTGCTCTTTTCCCTTACCCAAATGAGTCATACAAGTAGTCCACATGAAATGGGCTCTTTAGTCAGTTGTTGACATTGCCCTTGGAGATTTCTGTTGGTTATGATTGTAGCCCCATCTGTGATTATGTGATTTGATATTACATTATGTTAAATACATGTCCCTATACCCTTATATTCAGATTCAACCACATTGCTTTAGGCTCATATTATACTTCGTTGTGTTCCTCCATATTCCTATGTTGTTGTAGCATGATTAACTTGACCTCTTGCATATGGTTGTGCTAGTTGACTAAATGTATGAAGGTGTCACATGTTATGCATATTGTAGGATGGATGAATTGTGATTTGAACGATTCTGTGCCTTATCCACGTGATTGTTTTCTCTCTCTTGACGTAGGTTCCTGATAGTATTATCGTTCTTTCGTGCTTTCATGACCAACTAGTCTAACACCTTGCATGATCACACACCACGATATGTTCCAGTTTCGTGTATACATGACCCGTGAAGGTTATACTAAACTTATTTAGATCACCCCTTACTATACCTATGCTTTGCCATGAATTACTAGTGTCATGTAGAAACTATGCTTTTCAAATATAGCCCATCATATCATTTCGAGTCGTACGTGCCCCCCTTATGTGAACTTTAATTGTCGTCGTAGAACGTGATAGCTTACTATACCATCCTTATATGCTTCCATGTCATGAATATATGTTGACGTTATTCATTGCGATAGGTACAGGATAGGGCTCATTAATATGACTGGTGTACTTCATGAGCTATGTGTATCTTGCTTGCTGCGAATATGCCTCACAGATCTCCATAAGGGCCTCGTTGTCATTCTCTGATTGGGATCTTGTCTCTAGTCTCGTTAGCCTTTGGTCCATATGTGACTCCGTAGGGAATTCGGGTTGTCCTCTTTTGTCTCTCCCCTATCTCCGTTAACCTAGAACCTCTGTGTTATCTTTTTTGAAACGAATGACGACATGAGGGAAAGAACAACCAGCCGGGTAGCACCAGAGCAGCGCAGCGGAAGTATGGTGAGCTCATAACCCACAAGTCTCAAAACTGATGTCGTCTGCGGCCTTGGAGGATGAGTACGCATTGGATTCATAGATATGCCTCAGGAAGGAGGGCGTTCCCCATTTGAGCTACTAACCTTCCTTGTGATGATTAAGAATGATGATTGTGTGCAATAGGCCTAGATGTGATATAATTCTGATGCGTTGATGTTGTTATGTTCACAATTGGGTTGTCGGTGAGTATGACCTAGTTGCCCTTGCATATGAGATATGAGTTACTGATACTAGAGAGTAGATGGTTTTTGATGTGTTAGCAACTTTTGGCTTAGTGGGTATGCTTGATGATCTTCCTCTCTTCTCTTCCTTTTCTATCCTCTTTCTTTCTCTCCCTTTCTTCCCCTTTCTTCTTTTAAGGATGAGGGTTCCATTTGTAGTAGGATTAGAGAGGTGTATAGGAGGACTAGAAATCGTAGGCCTCGATCATTGATAGCATGAGACAGAGTCATAGGAAGAAGACATTGGCTTAGATAGGACCTAGTGAGTTTCTAAGGGCTGCTAGAAGACGGTGATTAGGGTTTTTCAGATGACCCTTCTAGGTGGGTCTTAGGTAGGGCATAGGATTATAATGGCAAGATTGCGGAAATAAGGTTGTATTATAGGTGAGTAATTTTGGATGAAGGATAGGGCAAATTCATTTAGCTACGAATAAGGGAAATGTGGGTGAACTAGACATGAGTTATTGAGGATTTTTGTAGGGATGGTGTGATTGTAGGTAGGCTATTTGTGCCATGAGTGGAAAACGATGTTGTTGAGGAACGAGTTTGGATGGCGTTAAGGGTTGAGTGACTAGCGTTGTTTGAGAGTTGTAGACCTTGGGAATCAGGTCATACGTACTGTGAGTAGGGACGACTTTGGTAAAGGAACGAATTATGGATATCGTTAAGGTTTGAATGGCTAGGGCGATCGAGGATTATTAGATCTTGGGGATTAGGTTGTAGAATGTGAGATCTGTATTTGGGAATTGCTCATGTGGTTTTTGAGGATGCTTGCTAGAATTATAATTGGAGGAATGCTAGAGGCAAGATTGGATGTTTTTAGAATGAGAAGAAATTGTAATTGGTATGCGCAACAGTGTTTTGAATGTTGAGGTACTATGAAAAGAAAAATGAGATTCGATGTGGATAGCGAAAAATGTATCATTAAGGGTGATCATGAGTTTAATTGATTGGGTTTAGAGATAGGAAGATTCTGACTGATGAAATTGGAAACTAGTCCAAGGGGAGGACATGATGATACTAATAATCGCGGGATTTTGGGAATTCAATAAATTGTGATGCGTTGGGTGAATTTAAGTAAGAATGATATAGAATTTCTCTTAGAAAGAAGGTTAGTGGTTAAGGTCGTTAAGAGGTAAAGTGTTGTTGTTGAGGATTGTAGTCTAAGGCGAGTTAGAAGTATGCGACAATAAGGAGCTAGTATAAGATGGCTTGAAGGCTCGTGATTAATTGAGGCTATAGTGAGACCTTGAATGGTAGATTGGTATCGTGAATGGGTGAATCTCTATGAACTTTGGGAGATGTAGAGATATGATTCGGTTCGGAGATATTCTGGTGAGTTAGATGAGTAATACATGTTGTTGACCCCTTGGGGATAGGTGCGATTGAGGAAATTGGATGAGTTGTGTTACAAGTTTAGCACTAGTTGGCTCTTTGACTTAAAACCTGACTAATACAGACGGTTGAGTACTGATAGGACTTTCCGACATAGCTGAGTGAGGTGTCTGTGCTGTTCGGGATACGTAAGTAGCTTAGGAGATGAACCTTTGCTTGCGACATATTGAGGATATATGATGTAGTGATGCCTTTGTATGAGGTTGAGGGTAGGAGTTGGATCTTTAGAGGTGGATTATTATTGAGTGTGCTTGTGGGTATGGGAAGTGAGATCAGGGTATGTAAGCAATTTGAGAGTTCTCTCGTAGGGATATTGATCGAATGGAATCTTAAGGACATAGGTCGAATGAATGAATTCGGAGGAAAACCCCCTAGACTGCTCGCGCGTTTGATAGAGGCTTTGACGAGAATTGTAGTATTGGGCTCGATTTATGATTCCTTAGAGAGATATGAGTTCCGATATATGTGAACTTGGTTAGATGGAAAGTTGGGACTGTGAGTTGAGATCTTGTGTGAGATGATTCTTGGAGAACTTATTGGCCTGAGAATTTAAGTATATAGTGAATGAGTTGGGACTAGCTTTTGACCTTGCGACTTTCGTGAATGAAATTAAGGAAGATGCCTAAGAGTTTTGTTCTAAAGGGAGCGAGATGTGGTCGTATTTGAAAGTTGTAGCATGTTTGAGTTACTGAACCTAGCTTAGACTTGACCTTGACTTCGGGATTTGGTGGTGTTGTCTTGTTCTGATTGATGATGATATACAGATTTCCTGATTTTTTTTTTGTATTTGTTGATAATGTTACCCTTGTGATGAGATGCAAATCCTAATGGAACTAAGGCTACCACACCGAGTTCTGTTAAGAACAATGGTTGCAATGTTGACATTCGACGCTTGAACTTTGATTGGTAGTTATGAACATATTTCGTGATGAGATGATGTGATAGGCCTTTTTTGTGTGATGATGTGTAAAGCATGATGGTATTTTGCTATAATTGATGTGGTTCTTTTTATGATGTACTCTCTGTCCCTCTGGGTTGATTAGTTATCTGGTATTAGAGATTATGCATTTTGCTGACTGATGATCCATGACACGATTGAGACTGATAGAATTAACATTGACTCTGCAAGGGAAATTAGGAGGAAAATATGGGATTAGCCCTTAGAAGTGGATGTTGCCACCTCTTGAAATTCTTGAAATCTAATAGACTTAAATAAGAGAACTGACTTGGATTTTGAAAGACCGAACGCGGTCGAGAATTTGCCTGACTAACTTGAATTTAGGACCCTTTTGAAATTTTTTTTTATGACCCGAGTTTACATTATAACGTCCCACGAAGTGGATACAAGCATTTATAAGGGCACTTATAGATTGTTTGCTAAGACCTAGTGGAGAAGTTATGATTCTTTTGAGTTATAATGTAACCAAGAAGTCGGGGTAAGGTTGTGATAGGGGCCCATATCACATTATTGCTACGACCAATTGGGAATATTATGATCATGACGAAGATACTGTGAGGATCTCATAGGGGCACTTATGAGGTACTTACGGGATCGATGGCGTGATCCTCGGACTCACCAATTTCGAACTTCATCCCCTTGCTTTAAAAAGGATTTTAGTCTCGAGGACGAGACTTGTTTTTAGAGGTGGATAATGTAAAGATCGATATTTTTTTATTTATTTTAATAATTGTAGATTTTATTACCGATTTAAGATTTTATTTAATTTCTAAGACTACGAAAAATTTCGAAGATTTCCGTCCTCGAGCAAGTGAATTATTTTATTCTTTCGAGATGAATTCCGGCATGAACCTAATATTCGATTTGAAATAAATTTATTCCCGCTTTATTATTTTGTGGCTTGAAAATAATTTTGAATTTCGTTATTTAATTCGGATTCAAATATTTATTTTAATCCCATCAGGTTAAGATCGGAAAGCGGATTTAGAGATTTAATTTCGGGTATTAATTTGACTTTCCTCACACTCATCACCTCTCACATCTTAGCCACTCTAGTACTGCACCCCTCCCTCACCCTATTCTGTCAAGCCATCCCCCTCTCACACACTCAACAACACAAACACAATCCCCCTTTTAACTTCTTTGATTCCTTCCAACACTCCTCCTGCATCTCCCTTCGGTCACCTCAACTCCTCCTTCACCATCACCACCTTCCGGTTTTGCCGACCACCCCCATCTCCACCACAACAGCCCACCCTCCACCAGATTGTCGAGCCATCACCGTCAACTTCAGCCGTCTTCGCCAGGGACCTCCCCCCTGTTCCCCGACGAGGCAAAACCGATCACCGCCCCTCCTCTCTCTCGTTTCCCATTGAGCTATCAACAACAACAACTTCACCTCCTAGCATCGAGCCTGACGCCGTGGGAGGAATCCACGGCTACCGCTAGCCTTCCCGAGTCTCCGAGGAGCTTCGATGAACCACCGAAACGCCGTTCAATTCCCCTCGGTGAGCAGCCTAACTCCCTTCAACTCTAGTTTCTTGAATCCTTGTGCTCCTTCCAACCTAAATGAGATCAACTGGCCGGAGAGTGAGAGAGATGTTTGGGCGAGAGTGCGAGCTAGAGAGAGCGTGTGAGAGAGTGAGAGAGAGAGCGTTGCGAGCTGCGAGGGGGCGGCGACCCAATGAGGGTGAGTGAGGGAGCTTGGGCTGTGAGGTGCGAGGGCGTGAGGGAGTAGCTCGGGAGGAGGAGCCGGGAAGGCGAGTTCGAGCGGGGGAGGGTCGGAATTGGGAGGACTGAGGAGGAAGATGATGATGTAATCTGGTGTGGGGCCCATCTTCCTTTTTATTTATTTATTCTGATTATTTTATTTGGCCAAATCCGGATTTTGGAAGCAAATGAAGTGGCCAGTGAGCCTTTTTCTTTCTTGGGCTTCATTTCTTCTATGGGCCAAAATTTCAGAACATAAAAGAGCTTAGGGAGTGGGTTGGGCTGATGGGTTTTGTTTCGGGTCTAATGGGGCCGAATTTGGATTGTTGTAAGGGTTTTGTTTACTTATATTGTTACATTATTTATAGTTTTTGGTATTTAATCATTATTAATTTATTCTACTGATTTATTTATTTATTTAATTATTCTTTATTTAGTTACTTATTTTAAGTTATTTAAGTTCTGATTTATTTGAGTGTTTAATTGGCTATATATACTATTTTGAGATTTGTTAAGCGTTTTTTTTTATGAGTCGAGTTATGAATAAATGTGGATTAAGAGCATGACTTGAGATGTTGGCATTTGAGATGATTGATGGAAATGAGTTAAGGGAATTGATGATATGAGATAGCTTTAGATTAGGAGATAATGAGTTGATGATAATGATGATAAGACGATACACGATGTTATATGAAGAGATATGACGATATGAGATAGTCGAGATAATGATGATGATGTTATGACTAATAATTGATGGATAAATTATGTGTGGTCGTAAATGGATCCCGTTCTGTGCAGTATACTCATACACGTTCATTAATACTTGTTAGGTGATATGTGACTCGCTTACTTGCCCTTATGCTGCTTTTGTCTTGCTGATCTGCCACTCCAGGTAAGTCCTCCGGGACTTACTCAAGTTAGAACCTCATGCCTGATGTGTCATATAGTGTGTAGGTGTTGCATCCCGCATAATCATGTAGTATCATGCTTAGGTTGCACAATTAATCGAGCATCCGTATTCTCTTTGCGTATGGTAGAACGGTCGTTAAATTGTGAGTCCTAGAGTCATTTGCTAGGGTCATAGGACGGTCCAGTCCCATCGGACTTAGTCCTCATCGAGTCAGATTGTTAAATTGACGAGCATGACTATTGATACGATTGATGATGTTATGATATTGAACGCGACCGGTTCCCGCACTAACGAGCATGGGTGCGGGAGTATAAAACGCGGTCGGTTCCTGCACTATCGAGCATGGGTGCGGGAGTAGGAGAGGGATATGCCACTTGGCATTCTGTGCGGGATCCCATTTAATCGCTTTCTGCATATATATACAACTGCTAGCATGCTTGAGTGCTTAATATTCTGTACTGCATTAGAGCATCCTTTATTTAGGTATAGGCATATTATATGTCCTCAGTGAGGTCTTCAGGGCCCGCATGAGTGGCTCGACCTTGACTTCGTGGTTAGTTTCAGGTACCCGTACCCTTACTTGATCATGTGCTGATGTGGCGGGGAATATCTCATGGTGCAGTGAGAGGGAGAGAAAGACCAACTTGAACTCCACACTTTTGCTACTTATTTCCTCGTATTTGGTTTTGACCCGGCCCTGCCGTGGCAACTTGCATTATGTTATTTCCTTCCTTATGCTTTCGAACTTTAAATGTTTTGAGCGACTTAGGCAAGTAGGACAAGTTCGGAGGACCTAACGGCCCTATCGCGAATTTTAGGGTGCGAAATCCCTTTTTTGATCATTTAAAACTTTGTCTTAAAACTCAACCCGTACCCGAATTGCAAGATCCGAACGAAGGTATCCAATCCTTCGAAACGTAACCCGAATATTTATATTTGGGCCGTTACAATTATTCTGAATTGAAGAAATCAGTTTTTTTCCCTTTCAAATTAAGGTACGGTCTTGTAATTTCTCTTGGCTTTAAATTAGTTTTGTTCTCTTTCAAGTTAAGGTATGGATTTTATTAATTTTCTAGATCGTACACATTAGTTCTTACGTGTTGTGAAGTCACTCATGTATGTAATTAAGCGTTTAGGAAGCCTACTTGCTATGTTTTCTTTATTTGGTGTTTATGGTTATATTGACATTTGCGTTATTTTTAGTATAGATGACTCCAATCCCGAAGCAAGTATTTGGTGTTTATTGGTGTTTATGGTAATGTTTCATCTACTATCACTAATGTACTTTATAAATGTATGAGAATGTATTATGTAATATACAACATTGTAATTTCATTCTATTATAATAATCAGTGATGTTTAACAATTGTAATAATTGCATTATTTTATCCTCATCTAAATTTATTCGATATTTTTTGTTTATTTTCTATTTATAATGTTGTTTGAAGTGTGCTCATGGTTGGATTGGATTGAGGTTGGTGCTACTTTGGTTGGACTTCTACCTTTGATAAATATTCATCCCTTTTGTTTCAAAGAAATAATAGAGGGAATAGAAAATGTTTCATACATTCTTATAAAATTACATCGATACTATAAAAAAATATTTCATACACGTGCGTAAGGCACGGGACTTACACTAGTAAGCATAAACCATAACGCTTTTTGTTCAACCGACACAAAATCAATAACATAAAACATAATCTTATATCTTATACAATACTAAAATATTTGCTGAAATTGCCACAAGTCAAATTTTGGTGAAGTTTTTCCCCGCCAAAAATTTAACCATTTATTTTCTACCATGTGTCAATAATCATGCCACATATTTATTCTAATTTTTATTTTTATTATTAAAAACTATATACTCCGTATATTGTATCATGATGAATCATTGTTAATTTAGGACATTATAAGAAGATTTGGGCGGATTTTCTTAGGCTAAAAAATGTCATTTCTACACTTTCTTATTTTATAAATATTTGGTATCATCCCTTTCCTTTAATATTCTTCTTTTTTTTTAGAATTTTATTATTATATTCCAACAATTCAAATTAAAGCACGTATTTTATATTATCCTTGAATAGAATATATAGTCTTTAGAAAGTACAAAGCCATAAAGCCCATAAATATTTCCTAAACTTCATTTACAGCAAGTTTTATTTTATTTTATTTTATCTCTTTGATTCTTTCTTACATATAACTGATAATAATTTTTCATCGAAAAATTGATAATAATTATTAATTTTGATCTTCATTTTTTGTCATAATTTTTTGGTCTTCATTAATTTTTTATTTTATATACAATATTAAAATACATTTTTTTATTCACATGTCAGCGATAAATTTTTCCCTCCTAAATTTGTTGGTCATTTATATTATGAAATGTTTAAACATATGCCACATCTTTATATCTTTTGGTTATTTAAGGAAAAACAGTTGATATATATAAATATTTCTAAGTCTCAATTTTAATAAGATATCTATAAATAATACTCCCTCTGTTCAATAATATAAGTCCTTTTAAAATTTGCATGTTTTTAAAAAGTTAAAAAAAATAATAAAATATTAATTTTTTTATTGATTGTTTTTAATAATTTGATACTTAATACTAATAAGTATTACACTATTAAAAAAATTGATGAAAAAATTAATATTTTACTATCTTTTTTAGCTTCTTAAAATACATGCAAAATCTAAAAAAAACTTATATTGTTGAACGGAAGTAGTACTAAAGAAGTTGCGAAACATGTCACATGGCGGCTCCTCCTTAAACCGGGCTTACGTGGCAAGTTCTCCTTTAATGTGGCCCCACCTAAATAATTAATTCAATTTAATCAATGGTCGAAAAGACAAATAGGTATATTAAATGACCCCCCTAAGACATATTGGTATATTAAAAGACTTAAGAGACAAATAGGTATATTAAAAGTGTTCATATGGACAAATTGATATATTAAAAGACTCTAGTGGACAAATAACCTTTTTTTTACATCATTAGACTAATAATAAAATCATTTTAATATATTTTTATAATGATTAATTGGTTACATACTCATATAATCTTATTCATTTGATTATATAATCATAAAAAAATTAAATTTTGCATATATTTCTATCAAATTATAAAACTATTGGATTTTTATCATTATTTGTCACTAATAATATTTATTATATAAATTTAATAAATAAATATTTTATTACAATGGTTGTTTATATAAATTGCACAAATTAAATTGTCCTGCAAAATATGAGCTAATATTTGTTTAGAAACCACAAAAAAATGTTTAATAAAATAAAAATGAAATAGGAGAATTTTTATAAAACCTTGCAGAATAAAATAAGTTAAAATTATATTTCATATGCTATTTTATTATTATTATTAATTATTATTATTATTATTATTTATTTTCTAAAAATAAGCAATAAGTGTTTTAACTTGCAATTTGTAAACCAACTATTAAATAAGCGTTTTTTTTTTGTAATTTATACAAAAAAACCAATAATTTTTTTATGTAATAAGATTTTATACAACATTATTAGTTACAAACATATGGCAAAAAAATAGTTTTATAATTTTATAGAAATATATCCAAATTTTTATTTTTTTATGATTATATATTCAAATGAATAAGAGTTAAATAAAGAATTAATTACTTAAAAATATATGAAAATTTTTTATTAAGAAAAATCAAATGACATGAAGCCAAATGAGGCAAAAGGCCTATTTGTCACTTAGAGTTTTTTAATATACCAATTTGTCCATATGAACACTTTTAATATACCTATTTGTCTCTTGAGTCTTTTAATATACCAATATGTCTTAGGGGGGTCATTTAATATACCTATTTGTCTTTTCGGCCATTTAATCAATCTTATCCTATCTTATCCTATCCCTATCTATATACATATACATATACTAAAACCGATGCATTGGTGCCTGCGTGGCGGCATGTGAGTGAATTTGCCTACGTGGCAGCGCGTGAGCGCGTCTCGCAGAACTTTCTCTCGTCAAAAAGGAAATCTAATAAAAATAATTATTTTATTTTACCATTAACACATATAATTGGATAGATGGAATATCTTATAAAAGAGTAAATATTATATAAGGAAAAAACTATATCAATATAATTAAACGTAATAGTAGTAATAATCAAAATAATTAATAAAACTAATTTTCATAGTCATACTTACCAAAAATATTAATAGATAAATATGTAATATTTGATAGGTGCTATTTTATTTATATTTAGATTATTTTTTGATGAAAAGAATTATTTATATCAAAATCAATCATTTAATAATTGTTATTTTATACCTATCTATATTATTTTTTGAGGACAAAATAATTACATGAGATTTAATTAACCATAGATTAGAAAAAAAAAACTTTTACGTAGTACCTTATAAATGTGAATTTTATTTATATTTTGAGAGAATCTAATTATAAGATATTTAGATTATATATAACCTGTCGAACTAATTTTATTTATATTTATATTATTTTTTGGAGGAAAAAATAATTTATAGTTAGATTAACGCATTTCCCGTACACGGGACGGGATCTACACTAGTATATTTATATATTTATACAATACTGAAGCAGAATCTGATTCTGCCACATGTCACTCTCTTATTAAAAATTTTCCCTCCAAACAATTGACCAATTATTTTTTGCCATGTTTCATACATAGTGCCACATAATTTGCCACCTAATTATACTATTTAATAGTTCTGTATTCATATCTTTTTTTTTACAGTAGGCAAAGTTTAGGATACTTCTAAGTATCCATGATCATCAGACATGATGATGTTCTGGAATTCACAACTAAAGCGTAAGATAGAATTACAGCTAAGTCGAGATTTAGCAATAAAGTCTGCTGCTTTATTTGCCTCTCTGTAGCAGTGCTCGAATCTGATAAATTCAAAGTCTTTGCTCAGATTTTGAATCTCTTTTACTATTTGTGTGATCTCCCATGGTGAGTTGTTCTCCTGCTTGATGGCATTGATTGTGTTTGCAGAGTCACTTTCAATGATTATCCTTTGTATTCCGAGTCCTATTGCCAGTCTCATACCTGCAAGTAATGCAAGACATTCTGTTTGGATGACAGAATAGGTGATACCATTACATTTGTGTATACGAATTATTTGTCCTTGATTATTTCTTATGATACAACCAATTTGAGATTGTATTCCATTTTTGACAGAAGCATCTACATTTATTTTTACAATATTTGTGGCTGGGTGTTTCCATTTTAATTTTTGGTGGGGTCTAATGTGTTTAGGTTGTTTTTTGATTGTTTCCTCCTTATTCCAGCATAAAATTTTATCAATTGTTTGGGTGAGGGTGTAGGCTATATTATTATTCGCATTGTTTCGGAAAATGATATTGTTTCGGAGTTCCCAGATTGAGTGCCATAGATGGCAAAGGTCTGTGAAATCGTTATTTAGGTTTTTAGTGTTTAAAATGTTTTCAGAGATATTGTTAGTCGGGTTTGGAATGATAAAGGGTTTGTTTAGTCTGATGCCTAGATTGTGGATAAGGGATTTGGTAATCTGACAGTTAAAAAACAAGTGATTTGCGTCTTCTTGTTCATGCTTACAAAGTGAGCAGGTATTGGGGACTCTATTTATGTATCTATTTAGACGTTCTATGGTAGGTAAGATATCTAGAACTGTTTTCCAAATAAAGTTTTTAATATTTGGAGCGATATTCAACTTCCAGATCCAGTCCTGAGATATGTTATGTGTATTAATATTTTTTCCTGTGTTAAGGAGAGAGGAGGTAGATTTAACAGTAAATATTCCGTTGTTATTGTAGATCCAAATCAGTCTGTCGGCAATATCAATTTTGGGGATGTAAATGTTCAAAATCATGTCAGCAATATGTGGAGGGAATAAATAGTTTATTTTATTGGTGTCCCAATTATTGGAGTTTGTAAATAGATCACAAACTTTTAGATTAGGGTTATGGTCATTTCTAAACTTTTCTAGTTTTTCTGTATTTATCCAGGTATCAGACCAAACATTGATTGTTTTGCCATTGCCTACTAACCAAAGTAATCCTTTAGAGAAAGTGTCTCTGATGTTTAAGAGGCGTCCAAATTGCCAGGAAGTTTTAGCTTTATTTCTATGCATTAATGGTTTCTTTGAGAGATATTTTTCAGTGATAATTTTTGACCAAATGTTGTTGGGGTTTGCTATAATTCTCCAGAGAAGTTTCATTTGCATGCCTAAGTTAATTTGTTCAGCTGTTTTGAAGCCTAGTCCACCATCCCTTTTTGGGGTACATAGTCGTTCCCAGCTAATTAAAGGGTGATAGTTATCAGATTGAAGTTTATTCCAGAAAATTTTTTTATTGATTTGGTCAATTTTATCAAGAATTCCTTTTGGAAGAAGGAAGGATTGCATTAGATAGTTGGTTTTAGAATTGAGATTAGCTTGAATGAGAACAGATCTTCCAGCTTGAGAGAGGGTGTTTGATTTCCATTTGCAAAGTTGTTTTTTTAGGCTTGTGATAGCTTCATCAAAAAGGTTATTGTTTACTCTACCATTGATGAGTGGTATTCCTAGATATTTTTCTAAGGTTTTAGTAATAGGGATGTTTAATTGTTGAGCAAGGCTTTGAGCTTTTTGGAGAGAGATGTTTTTAGAGACTTGAAGAGAACATTTGTTGTAATTTATTGAGAGACCTGATATGTTACAAAAGTTGTTTAAAAGATTTTTAATTGTGTGAAGGCTTAGATCATTTGCATTTCCAAATATAAGTGTATCATCTGCAAATGAGAGGAAAGGGATAGGGTCACTGTTATTTGTCAGTTTGATACCAATTAATGGATCAAGTTCAGATGATTCTTGTTGTATCATTCTGGCTAAAAGTTCCATGACTATGACAAAAATGTAAGGTGCAAGAGGATCACCTTGTCTTATACCTTGTGAAGTTTGGAATGTCTTGCCAGGTAAGTTATTGACAAGGACTGAAAAGTTAGTTTTTGTTAGGCATGTCATGACCCAGTTTATCCATTTTTGATGAAATCCAAATTTAGTCAGTATGGTACGTATGTATTCCCAATTTATTTTATCATAGGCTTTTTCCATGTCAAGTTTGATTGCCATCCAGCCTTGTTTTCCTTTTTTGTTGTGGAAAGAGTGGAAAACTTCGTGAGCTATTATGATGTTGTCTTGAATATTTCTTTCCTGAACAAAAGCTCCTTGGAAAGGGTTGATAATGCGGGGAAGAATTGGTTTTAGACGGTTAGCTAAGAGTTTAGAATTTCTGATTTTAGCAATTGATTGGTAGTATTTGGTATTTCTATCTCCAAACTTAAGGAAGTTAGATTTGGCCCTTTGTTTCCAAAAAATGTTGTTAAAATTCATTAGTGCCTCGCGTTTATTTAATAATCTTTGTCTTTTATTACATGTGATATTATTATAATTTCCATTAATTTGTTGTGTTTGTATTAATAGAAGTTGATCTTCAATGTCCTTTAATTGTCTAAAGTTGTTATTTGGATGGGATTTACACCAAATTTTCGTGTTTTTTTAAGCAATTTTTGTTTTTGTAAAAGTGTAAACATAAAAGATCCATTAAGTTTATTTTCCCAGGTTGATTTGACTAGGTTGTTGTAGTTGTCATTATTCGTCCAGGACATCTCAAATTTAAAGGGTTATCCAGCTCTGATTAATTTTGTTCCAATAGAGATGGATATTAGGGAATGATCTGAACTTGTAAAAGGATGGTTATGGACAGTTAAGTTGGGGAATTGATTAGATATGTCTGTATGGATCATAACTCTATCTAAACGTTCATAGATATTATTAGACGGGTTTTGACTTTTTCTCCAGGTAACTGGACTACCAGTATAAGGGATAGTATGGATATCAAGTTCTTCATTGATTTGCTGAATACGGGAGAATCTATTATTTTGTGGGACTGTTCCTCCAATTTTATCATTATTTGATTCTATTTCATTAAAGTCTCCCATTAAAAGGGATGGATAGTTATACTGTCGTGTTTCTGTGATTATTTTATCCCAAAAGTTGTTTTTGTCTGATTGGTTTGATGGTGCATAGATAAAGTTAAGGATGAAACTGAAGTTGTTGATGTTGGCTAAGTATATGACATAGTTATCTGAAGCTGCTATTTGTCTTATTGTATCTGTAAATTTAGAGGTTTTGAAAAGGATCCAAAGACCTCCTTTAGATCCAACTGAGGCAATGTAGTGGGCTTTATTGAAACCGGATTTTTTGTATAGTTTTTCTACTGGTGGGTCAGTTGTTTTGGTTTCAGATAAAACTAGGATGTCTAAATTATTTCTTTTTTGGATGTAGGCTAGATCTTCCCAAATATTAGATTTTCTTATACCTCTAATATTCCAATATCCTATATTTGTCATTTATAAAATTTTGTTTTAGTGTATCCGCTTTTTAAGCAAAAAAGATAATTTTTGGTATTCCTCCATTTTTTAGTTTTGTGTTTAATGTAAAGTTTGATCAAGGAGTAAATATAATTTTTATATATTTTTGTGTTGTTGTATTTGTGAGTTATTTTATTTTTTGTGGTACCTTTTTTATTTGAGGTATGATTTTTATATAACAAAGAATTAGTTTTCCAGAATTTTTTTTCCAAATTTTCTTTCCATTGGTTAGGATTGGTTATTAAGGGAAGGTTTATATTGTGAGTTTTGATTTGTTGAATAATGAATTTTTTGATGTTATAAATTTCTTTGAAATGGTATCTATAGGTGTTTGGTATATAGTTATATTGAAATTCAATCCGGTTTGGGTTCTGTCGGGTATTTCTGAATCTGTTGGGTAAGTGGGATTTAGGCCCAAATTTAATATTGATTGGTTTTATTTCTGGGTTGATGGTCCGGTTTTGTTGGTGGCCCAATCTATGATTTATGGTTATAAATCTAAGTTTGTTATGGCTGAATTTGTTATTCCTTTTGGTTATAAAAGGAATTTTGTTTTGTAGAATGAAATTATTAAGATTATCTTTCTTTTTTTTTGTGTGATTTGTTGTAGGTTATAAATTATATTTATAGGGTTAAAATTGTACGTTGATATATTTTTACTAGGGTTATTTATATAAGTATGTGTATGGTAAATATTGTTTATACTTAAAATTTTTGTGGTTTTTGTTTTAAATAAGGGGTTGTTAATAGTTTGTAAGAAGAGTTTAGAATAAAAATTTATATATGAGGGATTAGCTAATGATAAAAATTGTTTATTTTTATTTCTTATAAATGGTGGTAAGTATAACCATTTGGGTAGATTTATGAGAATTAATTTGTAATAATTAGTGTGAATGACTTTATTGTTAATGTTTCTGGTTATTAGTTTAGATTGATGTTCATTTCTTTTGGTTTGATAAGTCTGTCTAATTTTTAATTTATGGTGATTATTTGTAAGTATTTGTAATCTGGTGTTTTCCTTAACTGTCCAGATCTGTTGTAGGTGATGAGCAAATTTTTTGTTAGGAAAGTGGGGTGTTGACCCAGGCTTATTGTTTCTCAACTTTTGTAAGTTGTGAATTATCAATGTTGCTATGTGGCTGATGTAGCCATTTTTTAGGATTGATATATGAAATTTATGAAGGAAATTACTATACCTGTGAGAGAGTGTGTAGAATGTGGACAATATTTGTAGGATCTTGTCTTCATCTTGGGTTCTGTTGAATTTTAAAACAAGAAGACAGAGTATAGATAAAAGAAAATCCCTTATAGACACAAAAAAGGGGATCTTCTGTTGACAGTTTTTACAAGCCATAGCTGGCAAAGAAACCAAAGCCCCTAGAGATCTAAGCATAGCTAAGGAACTAAGATAAGAGCATATACAAGGTTTATTACAGGACCAAAATTCGAGGGGAGGATGGGTTGTTACACATGTAAGGAAAAACACCCTCTTGAGAAGTTTGTCTGTCATTAAGTTACAGGGGAGATGCCTTCTGTTTCTTGTTGATGTGATCATTGGAGTCTACCTCGTATTCCTCTTCTGTTTCCTTTCCTTTCCTGTGGTTCATTGCTTTGTTCTCTTCCTGGTCTTGGTGAGAAATGTGGATGTCAGACATATGCCTAACCATGGAACCGGCTGAGTTTAAGGATTGGTAGGAGGAAATGGCTTGATCACCATTCTGTCCTTATGTGACATAAGGGTTGAGGCTGCTGTAGATGTTGTTTAAATGTTGGTCAGCTGGGACAGAGGATGAGGCATGGTTGGGGTTGGTATTGAAGATGGTATGCAGCATAGTAGGTGAAATCTGAAAGGGTGGAATGGCTATGTCAGCTGTAATCATGGAAGCATGTGCATTATTTAGCATGATAAGGTTGTTGATAAGCTCCTGTGAGAGGTAAGGATTGATCAGTGAATTGTTATTGCCTAAGGTGGGATGTATGTTTGGGATATTGTTTGGGTTGGTTAGGATAGGTAAGGGACCACAATCTCCTTTGATAACTTGAACAGGGCTGGTGATTGCAGTGACAGTAATGGTGTCTGTCATGGTCATGTTGTCTTCTGTTGGAGGAATGATATTCTCATCTGTGTTGTAAGAGGATTTTTCAAAACGTGCACTTTCTTCTAAAAGGTTAACACCTGGTCTCTCTTGGATTCTCAGTTCAAAGAGTCTAGGTTTGGGAACATTGTTTGGGCAGTCAGGGTACATATGATCTTCCTTGCCACAACATCCACATCCAATGGAGTAATCCTCATACCAAATTCTAAGGCTAATTCTCTTGCCAGTAGGCATCCTCCAGTTGATATAGGAAATAAGTATGTTTTGAAAAGAGACATTGATGCAGAGACGAACAAATCTAAATCTGCTTTTAAAGTAAGCTTCTTTATCCACTTTGATCAAGGTTCCCACATGACAGGTCTTGATGATATCAGCTAGGATATCATTTGTATTGAGTTGAGGAGGTAAATTAGGGATACGTACCCATAGATCTCCAGTGAGTGTGTCTGCTTCAACTGGATCAAAAGATGGAGTCCATGGATAGATTGCTATGAGAGCTCCTGCAATATGGTAAGGCCTTTTTGCCCAGACTTTGGATCTGTCCTCACTGGTGGCAAACCTAAAGAGGAGCCAGTCATAGCCAACTAGGTCGATGAACCATTGTCCTTTAAGGAACCTCCACTCACTTCTCATTTTTGTAAGAACTTGACTGAAATCAACCTGTCTATTGACAAATCTTCCAACTAGAGCTGTGTCCTGAAGTCTGATATAGGTTTCATTAATAATAGGAATTTCAAGATCCTCAGTAGTTGGTGTTTCTTCTTCTGGATTAGGTTGCATAGGGGTATTTTGAGTTATATTAGCTTGATTTGTATGGACAGAAGTACTGATATTAGAGATGATAGGGCATGTAACAGAGGTATAGCCAGGAGGGCCAGAGGTTAGGTTTGGATCATTTGATTTGTTGCCATGGATGACAGCAGTAAGGTAAGAGGAAGACATACTTCTGTTATGGTTGAGGGTCCAAATCTGAGCAAGTATGTGAGGATTGATACAATTAGAAAGAGAATTATTAATTTTACAGAAATATATGTTTATATGAATAGGATGAGTTATGTGGTAAGTATGATGAATTAAGGTTTTGACAGTTGGATGGATATATCTACCGTGGCAGTCATGCAAATTGAACTGTGAAAAATAAATCTGATAAAGTGTGATATTATCTCTAAGGTAATCATTATAGTTGGTATGTTGTGTACTAAGAATCCATTTGCTGGTAGGTTTGTCAGTACTGTTTTGGTTAATTTTGTACAAGTGAAAGATATAAGGATAAAAAATGTAATTATGGATATGACTATTATTATTTATTTTTTTACATCTATCCTTTTTTATCTGGTTAAAGGTCGGTTTAGAGAAAAAAAAACTTCTTTCTGGATTTGTGACTGTAATTCCAGACCCGACGGTGTAATTTCTTCAGAAGCAAGATATTTTTTATTGTTTTATGAAGATGGTTAGTTTGTAGGTTTGAGATATGGAAGTTACTGATTGTAAGAATAAGGATTTCCTGAATTTGGTATGAGTTGGGCACTTTAATTTGCAAGATGTTCAAGTATCTGTGTAAGTAGAAGTTTATAGTTTTGAAAGGTAAGTCATGTTGTTTTGTTGGAGAGAGGGGTCTCTTCAATTTTTGTAAGATCAGGCTGTTATGATTGTGATCAGTAATGATGAATTTGGTATATATGCATAATAGAAATTGATTGTTTCGGCATGGAGATATCCATCTCTGAATCAATTGTTGATTATTGAGGTATACTGTGAATCTCATGGAGTACCAATCTGATTTTTGAAATAGAACATGGTTGTTAGGCCTTAATGTCAGTGTAAGAAAATTAAATTGAACATGGGTTTTAAACCATAGAGTAAACCTTTGTTGCCTGTTTGTATTGATTTGGTACCAAATACTGGTTTCCTCCAAGGAGGAAAGGCAGTAAAGGTAGGAAAACAGGATTGAAGGAGGAAGAACAGAGGAAGAAGAAGGAGAAGAGGGAGGGCAAGAGGAGGGAAAAAGAGAGCGTCAATTTCAATACTATTCTATAGTTAATAGCACATCTTTTTCAGTAATAAGAGGTGTATGACCATCTATCCATAATTCATTCATATCTTTTGAAATATGAAATTAAGCATGTATTGTAATTTTTAATTTATGGTAAGCGGATATTTAAATATCATTTTTTTTGGTGGAATTAAATATCATTTTTTTAATCTTTAATCTATATATATTTGTCAAAATATTGTGTATATAATTTTGGTAAGTATCAATTATATTAAATGTTTTTTATACATGTAAGCCATTTATTTAAATTTACCTTTTATTTTCACGTAAGTCCACATATTCTATCAATGCATATTGTGTATGAAACGTCAATTTTCATTTTTTTATGTCTTGAAAAAATATGTAGGGTAAAAGTTTTTAATTATACATCTTATATCCATCTATTTTTTGATAACACGTATTTTCATCATGAAGCCATATCTTATGTCCATCTATTTATCCATTTATTTATTATCTCCAAATAATTTTTATATGCATATCGTCTAAAATTGATGTATTTTTTTAACCGGAAAAAATTTGGTAGATTAGGGAGCCATCCTAACCAAGAGAGCTATACTAAGTATGCAACGTGTTTGGACAACTTTGGTGTGTAATATTTGGTGGATTCACAATTGTGGTTTCTTCAAAAGGGTGAACCACAAACCATAAAAGGGTGGTCCATGATGCTTATAAGCTAATTTGGAAATTCAATCGACTAAATAAAGTCACACATCATATGCCACTCTTGAATATTGAGAGAAAATGTCATATGACGCACACCATTGTTGAATATCGGGGGAGGGGAGAGGAGGGGGTAGTAAAATACCGCAAAGCCATGAAAAGATGTGATGTCTCAATTAATAAATATAAAGAATGTTCAATTGTGGTCTTCCTCAATTGATGCTTACGGAAAAAAAAAAAACATAAATGATGACAACAATTGTGAGCCTGTGAGAAGTAATAGAGGTATGAATGCTTTTATAAGGGAGGATCGATTTTTATAAAAAATAATTTTTCTTATACTCATATATGAGAGGGAATGTTAGAAAAAATATTTAAAAAAACTCTTAAATTTATTATTTTAACTGTCATTTTTAATTGAAAAAAATAAGAGAAGCAAATTTAATATGCACTCTGTACGACTGTACCAACTAAAATAAATAAACTTTAATTTTTTTCTATTACTTTAGTTCTAAAATTAATAAAAAATTATTTTTAAAAAACATGCAATTTTTTCCTTCCCATCTAGAAGGGGGTTTAAGGCACTAATAAACTACATGGTACCGGAAAAAACCCTAGGGCTATAGGCGATTGTGGCGATCACCGTTTGGTGTTCTCCGATCGGCTATTTTCCTTTCCGGTTTAGGGCCGTGAGAGCTAGGTACCCCTCGTCGATACTGTGTGAGATTCGCCGTGTGCGGCAAGGCTGGTTTTGGACTGGCCGAACTGTACACAAACCATTTATGAGCTGGGTATCCGACACGATAAATCTATTCGGATCCGTGTCGGATACCGGGTTATCCGATACGAACCGTAAGTGTTTTTTTTTCTGGCTGTGTGGCTACCGAGCACTACTCATGTGCAGTAGAGATGTTCTTCCTTTAAACCAAAAAAAAAATTTAAACCAAAGTATAAATTAGGTCAAACAAGAACAAATATAACATCAATATTTACATTCATATCGCCAGAAGAAGCAATTACAAACATAACCAACACTTACAAGCCTAATTGAGACTTATGAGCAATCAAGAAAATGGAATTAGAAACCCATTTCCGGCAAGAAAACACAAATTTCAGAATTTGAATAGCGGCGACAACCACCACCAACCGTTACAGCCTACAGGAGCCTTCGACGGCGAAGATGCCTCACCATACAACACCACCCTCGAGACCAAAACACCTTCGCACACCAATCGGCTTAACTTTGATAGACGGAGGATATGGATGAGAGAGAAGTGGAACTCAAACCTTCAAGTAGATCTATTGAATAACTCGTTGAGATGGAGAAGCCCTCCCAAGGATATCTGCAGATCTAGAAACTAGAGAAATTAAATTGAGAGGACGCCAAAGGGAGAGGGAGAGAGAGGATAGAGATGGAGGCGGATGTTAGAGAAATGTGAAATGAGGATATGTAGGGTTTCTTTAGTTTATATTGTAAATAAGGAAAAGAATAAAAAAATATAATAAAAAAGCCCTGCATTCCACTTTACAAAAGGAAAGGAAATGGGATTAAAAAAACAGCGCACCTTTACCAAAAGGGAAGGGAAGTAGGATTTGATCCGGAGACATATTGCATAACACCTGCTGTCCTTAACCATCTACGCCAACACGCCAATTTGTATCAGTTTGAATTATGTAATAGTAATACTATAATAAAAATAAATTTTAATTTTAAAAAAAAATAAACGGTTCGTGTCGGGTATCCGACAAGGCAATAAGCCCGATCCGAACACGAACCATTAACAGTCATGTTTTCTCGGTTCGTGTCATTTTCGTGTCGTGTCTTTTCGGTTTCGTGTTTTTTCGTGTCGTGTTTTCGTGTCGTGTCAGTCGTGTCGGGTTTTTCTGCACACCCCTAGATGACGTGCAGTAGGTTTGTCAGGATGCGAGTTATACTAGACCTTACCAAGCCTCTGAGAAGGGGCATAATGATTACGATTGGAGGGAAGAAGATGTGGGTAGAGATCTGATACGAAAGACTCCCGAATTTCTGTTACATTTGTGGACGGATAGGGCATGTGGAAGGGGAATGTGATAAGGGGAATGGAGAGGACGGACTGAAAGGGGAATATAGGGACTGGTTGAGAGCATCTCCTATAAAGAATACAAAAGAAAGAGGGAGTGCAGAGAGGGAAGCTGAGAGGATAATATTTGAAACTGTTACCGGGAAGAGAGAAGAGGGAGATGGAGGTAGAGGGGACCGAGTTAGACGGAAAACACTCATAAATTTATTAGAAGAGAGGGAGGAGTGGGAGGTCTTAGCGGATTCAGTGGAGAGAGCCCTTACATCAGAGGCTGGGGGTGGTGATGAAGGAGCTCAACCGGGTCTCATTAAGAGGAAACGACAAAGTGGAGGTGATAACCAAAGATAAGGGAGAAGGGGGGGTACGGGACTGACGGAGGGGGAGATTCAAATGAGAAAGGGAAAGGGGGTGAGGGTGGATGAGCCGAGAGGTGGAGATGGGAAAGATGGGAAGGGAGGGAGAGGTGGCTGGAAAAGGGCGGCAAGAGAGCAAAAGAGAGGGGGAAGGGACCAAAAAACAGAAAACATTGTGAGTGGACACAAAAGAAAGGGGGGAGGAGGAGCAGAAGGTGATCCAATGAGGATCGATCAAATAGAAGAGGATGATGGGATAGAGGACAAAGAGAAGAGACGGAGAGTCGAGAACGATGTAACGGAAACCCAACTGATATCGGTCGGGGATACCATCCCCCGCCGAGATCAATGAGTTGCATTAGTTATAACTGTCGGGGATTGGGAAAGGCCCGTGCAGTTAAGAAGCTTGCCGATATGGTAAGAAGGGAGTCCCCAAAAGTGGTCTTCTTAATGGAGACCAAGTGCGATAGACATAGAATGAAGGAGGTAAGGAAGGCTATGGTCTTTTATGGGGTTTTTGCGGTTGATTCTACGGGATGATCTGGAGGTTTGGCGGTGCTCTGGGAGGAGTGCTGCGAGATGAGGATCATATCATATACCCAGCACTATATTGATATGAGGGCAAAACTAGATTCGAATGAGGATTGGAGAATAACTGGTTTGTATGGTTGGCCTCAAAGTAAAGATAACCACCACACCTTGGCATTATTAAGGCGGCTTAGGCTAGACCCCCATGAGGAGTGGTTGTGCATGGGTGATTTTAACCTTATAACATCGCTTGAATATAGAGGAGTGGTTGGCGTTATCAAGGAGTTATCATGGCAATTTATCGAGGTCCTCAAAGATCGCAAGTAAAACTTCACCAAGAATTCAAAGAAGTCAATCAATAGGTCAACTTGCTATCTTAACGAATCTCACCATTAATAAGTTAGCTTGAATATAGAGTCTCTTCCCTTAGAAAAGAGGAAACCCTTTAATCAAGGTTTAAAGTCTACGTTTTAGAGATCATTCTTGTCTTCATTACTAAGCAAGTTACATCTATTCATCATTTCAACCTATAAAGGCCAAATTGTACAAGTCTCCTTTCCTAACCAAATAAACAAGCAAGAATTTATGTTATTGAAATAAGAGACATGTAGGTTATCAATTATACAAGTCAGACAATTATAGGATGACAAGTAGCCACATAGGCAATACACCATAGTTAACCATCATCGTTCATAAAACAAGATAGAGGTGCATGGCATAACTTCACAAAATCTCTTAAAGTCACAACATATGAACGATGACACGTCAAGGGTAGGAGGGACAATGTCATACCAATCACATAAATCCTATTTTATGAATAAGTAATTCATGTCTATTCATTGATTCACATGCATTTTAGTCGAGTTGTACACACATGATCCTCTTTTGAACAAATTTCGCATAAGAGCGCAATATCATCAGAATTCGTCATCTAAGATATTACTAAATAGATCATAGAACAATATCATGCCAAAACATCTCAAGTAAGCACATAAGCGATGCATTTTGTGATACCTACAAGTATTCCATAGGCGTCCCTATGAAATACTTGTACAAGTATCACAAAATCGTTACAATGTTCTCACTAGATTCGACCAAGTACTTTACAAGCGTCCTTGTAAAATACTTGTGTCGACTTTGTGAAAACATTATCGCTAAACAAGAATCAACAATTTATATCAAGAATCTGAATTTCATAAGTATTTCTTATCAACTCAACTAAGAAGTCCTAGAGTCAGAATATCATGACTCTCAAATCAACAACCATAATTCACCAGTTCTCAAACCATAAGCTTTTCCATCAACTAGAGTAACATTCTCACACATGAGCTCATAAGCTTCCAACCAACCAGAACGAAACATCAGCCATAATCATGTAAATCCTCATAATCTCATCTCATGTCCTCATCAAACCAAGGCCAAAAGGCACCAACAATTTCCATCATAAGTGATATATGTTAGCAAACAAATATGTATAAGTCAAATGCATCAAGAATGACAACAATTGTCCAATCCAAGTCGTCAAGTACCATACATTATATGCGCATAACAAGATCAAATCATGTTATAAGAATTACGTCAGATGTCATAACAAGGGAAACTCATATAACAAATATCATACCAAGTCATCAAGAATAACACACATGAATCACCAAACTTTTTCCCCAAATTTACTTATCTCTATAATCAAATTTTAAAACTTACCAATCACAATCTATATCCGTAAGGGATAGGCTATCGCCATTACTACCCGATCGAATCTCGATTCTCACTTCTCAAAGTGGTTATCTTACTTATCCATATTAAATTCATTTTGCCCTTTAAAACATTCAAAAACTCGCGAAAACCCTTGGGCCATTTCACTTTCAAAACTCAAAATCACCAATTGTTTCACAACTCATTTGTACTCGGATTGCACAACCTGGCTCTGATACCAACTATGTAACGGCCCAGATTTTGAAATCCAGGTTACGTTTAGAGGGAAGAATTTTCCCTCTGTCAGATCTTGCAATCCAAGTACGAGCTACTTATTTATCAACTTCAAGTTATAACCATGTTTAAGCTTTAAGGATTTAATGATATAATTCAAGAAAAAAGGGGATTTCAAACCCTCAAAACAATCAAAGAATCCAATCATTATTTGTGCTTTTGCACGTGAACCTGTCTTAATTCAACTAGTCAAAACTCAAAAGAGATAAAACGAGTTTAAATCAATATAAATACAACCTGTTTCTAAATGGCAAACTTAACCAAATCATTTGTAAAGTCAAGCTATAATAGGTGAAGTCTTCTTAACAATCTCGTCCCGTGAGAAAACCCCGCCATAGAAGCAAATCAGCAAGCAAAAGGGAGCGGGTACCTGAAACTATACCACAAGTCAAGGTCGAGCCACTCATGCGGGACCGGAAGTCCTCGCTGAGGTCATATAATACGCTTATACCTAGAATAAAGGATGACTAATGCAGTACAAGATTTAACTCACACTATCATGCCCCTAGTAGATATATAATATGCAGAAAAGAACTGTAAAGGACCCAAGACAATGTCAAGTGGCATATCCCTCTCCTACCTCTGCACCCATTCCCGTTAGTGCAGAGATTGGCCAGTTCGGTGCTATAGCATAGCAATTTCCTCGTGGTGGTGCACTCACCACGGCATCATCATATCATATCATATCATGTCATCTCATCTCTTGCCCGATGGTGCTGGGCTAATCATATCATAGCATCTCATCTCTTGCCCGATGGTGCTGGGCTAATCATATCATGCTCATATCGACTCGATAGACTCAGGGCACCCGATGGGGCTGGGCTACCCTATGACCCTAGCAAAGACTCTAGGACTATCACAGATAACGGTCGTTCTGTTTCAAACGCATAAAGAATAGGGATGCTCATTCATAAGTGCAAGTCCTAAACATGATACTACATGACATTCTTTTATGCATATGCAACACCTACATACTATATAACACATCAGGCATGAGGTCCAATCACTTGAGCAAGCCCCGGAGGACTTACCTGGAGTCTTCACATCCAATTAATCAACAACCAAGCAACTTAGATAATCATCCATCGGGAAACAAGCCACTCAGATAATCATCCAATCCCACTAGCAAGTAACAAGCACGGAACAACTCATCAATACACATTCAATCAACACACAAGCAGGTTTCCAAGTCATCGCAAGACTAAGTAGATAATATTTTATTCAAGTAATCTAGCATTATCATCATGACCATCGTTCCCAATTAACCTTGTTCTCATCAAGTATGAAACTTAGCTCAAAGTCTTACCGATATCACCACTCAAAACATCTTACTTTATATCAAGTCCAGGTTTTCCTTAACCATTTTCTCAAGTAACCATCAATTACCAAATACTCGAATATTCAACCAAACCACAGGTTCCCAAACCAATGATCAACAAGTCTTATTTATTGAACTCACATCATAAATCATGCTCAACGAGTAACCAAGGTAAGTTGATATTTCAAGAAGTCCTTTATAGGTCCAATTATAAGAACTACTCATCAACAAACACTACAATCAAGCTTAAAAGCACACAAGCATGATGATTTGAAGAACTTCTTTTATATAGTCATACTAACCAAATCATAATTCATTAAGCACAACAAATACTACAAATATAACAAGTTCTCAAGACTTATCTTATATCATCGTATACACTTAGTCATATCTTAACTACTCTTAGATGCATAAGGTATCGGCTTCTATGAGGAAGGTCTAGTCTCATTCTCATCTTTTACTCCTAGTTTATGATATTTTCAAAAATCAGACAATTAACGAAATAGGTCTAAGTCATACGAACCAAAATAGCTTCCCCAACCCCAACTATTCCAATAAACCAATGAAATTAGTTATCTTGTTCATTTACTCGATAACTTCACTAACGACAAGTTGAAGCTATTAACTACATCTCAAGGATAGTTCACAATTTAATCAATCTATAATACTAGAATTGATGTCTCATCATATTACATCATTTTACGGGCATCTAAACTTACATATCTATCTCACTTTCATTTTTATACCCAGTTGATTCACTTTATTCCTTACTTCCAATTTATCTCAACATATTCACTGGATAGTTAGTCCATTTTCTCCTATAATCATAACCTAAGAACGCCCAAAGCATAATAGCAATTTATCCATTAATCAACCACCTTATTAAATCTAAGTCATTAGATCGACTCAGCCACTTAACCACAATCACAACGGGTCAACACAGTTAAGAAATTCCAATCAAATCAAGTCAGAGTAAACTCAAGTTGGTTCCTTAATCCAATAAACCAATTTATTTCCGGATTTAAACATTTTCTACAAGCAATAAACATCAATGATAGTTAGTCTATACCCAATCCCGACGAAAGAAGCGAGAGGCTTAGAGAGAGGTAGAGGCTGAGCGGGAATCACAGCTCCGAGCTCCGAAGAACAGCGGGGCAGCTGCTCGGAGGACAAAGGAGGAGAAGGAGGCCCGAGTTCGCTTCCTCTGCTGGCTTCGAATAGACAAACCGGAGGTCTGAGCAGCCACGGGAAATGACGTCAATATAGGCGGAGGTCTGACCCACACCTTCTTGTTCCTCCGCTTGATGTTCCGCTTTGGCAGCTCGAACACTGCGTGACGAATGTGAGAGCACAGAAGAGAGGAAAGGGCAGACGGAGGTGCTCCATCGACGGGCTCGACTTCAATTCCAGGCCCAGCTGCGGTGGCTGCTAGCACGTGCGACGGCGCTCATTCCGGTCAACGACGACTAGTGAGCCGAGGGAGGAGCGAGAGAGAGGTGACACCATGGGAGCTCATGGTGCTGCCGGCGGCGGATCAGTGGGAGCGAGAGAGCGAAAAAGCGGAATAAGTGAGGGCGAGATAGAAAGAGGGAGGCCATGGGAGCTCCGACCTCTTCAGATCTAGTCGAAGGGGCCGAGATGGAGTCGAGCAGTTCTCCGGGAGCTCGATTGCAGCTCTCCCATGGCGGCCGCTACCAGTGAAGGGATGAAGGGGATGGACATTTTTCAGATCTGAGGTATCATGAAGAAGAGAGAGGGACGGAGAGTTGAAATGAAGGGGACGGGGGCGGTCCTCAGATCCAAAGTACAAATGAAGAAAGGGGAACGGATGGCTAAGGTTGAAAAGGGGGTTTTTATATCCCGAGAATTAGGGTTAGCTTGAATAAAGGAAAATTTACAAAATAAATCCGCTATTTTTATATTATTAAAATTCTACCACCGAAATCAACTTAATTTGATTTAACAAAGTCTGTTTAAATTTAAAATGTCATAAAATGTCCACACTTCAAAACAAGATTCATTTATTTGAAATTGGATATATACCGGAATTCACTTTGAATAAAATAGAAATCATTTTGATTGAGGACAGAGATTTTCAAAATTTCCGAAATCTCGAAAATTTAATATTGAGGTTATATAATAATTCTTAAAATATTATTTTAAAGTTTGGGTCTTTACACTGGATCTGACAACATAGAGCTCCGGGCTTCAGGTTGGTTGGGGTGAAAAGTGGGTCAAACTTTATAGCCCGGATATTTGAAGAAAACATCCGAGGGTATATAACCCAACAAATTCCTACAAAAAAGGAGCTAAAAAAACGCCCGGGCTATATTCCTGTAATATCCGCGGTATATTCCACCAATATCCGAGCTATATACTACACTCAATCCGGGTTATAATAACCTTTAATCCGGGCTATAAAATTCCATTACTCCGGGGTATATTCCTCTTGGGTGTGTGGGAAGTTTATTTGTACCATGTATATAGCTCGGAGGTTTAAATAATATCCGGGGTATATAATACTCTCCATTGATCATAAAATTCATGTTATATATACCGAATAAATAAAATATGGGTTATATAATGTGTTTTTTTTTTGTTTCATAATACTCATTTATATATCAATATATAATACTAAAACAGAGGCGTCAAAATCCCGTGTGGCGGGTTCTGGTGCGATTCGCCCACGTGTCGTTCTATGGTGCAATCTAGCCCGGGTTTTTTTGACACTTCAATTAATGAGTATCCAATAAATTTAAGCCATGTTGAACAATGACTATATCTATTTATCCACATGTCATTTTATGTGTCTACCTTAATTAATTTTTATATCTGAAGTGGTTATACATTCTATCATTTAAACTAGTTCAGTACCCGCATTGTGTGCGGTTTTTTTAATGTAAATAAATTTAATAATAAAACTCATTTATTCAGTTAATTAATTTCTTTCAATCTTCTGATTTCTCAAATCTGAATGAATTTATACTTAATTAGTATAAAAGCTAATTTCTCCTTACTCCGGTCTGACTCCTTAATCCTTGTTAGTTAGTGCATATTAGTGGAAACAACATATGAAAAACTATAATTTCTCAAATCTGAATGAATTTATACTTTATTGACAATATATGAAACAACATGTGAAAAGCTGGTAAATATTAGTGGAAACAACAAAATAACATACCTTGTAACCAATCAGCACATTTATTTCGAAAAGCTTACAAATGAAATCGTAAACAAAGTCATAAATAACCTGCAATAACAACACCAAAAAGAAGGGAAAAGATGTCAACGTTTGTGAAATAACATTAACAATCTAAACTATATATAGGTCAAAATCTTAGAATTTATCCATAATTATATATGTATAAAATCCAAAAATATTTCTCATAAATATATCAATACCTTCAAGATATATAGGAAAATTTTATTTCTTATTGAATTCCATAAGTTGATAACTTTTACACGGCTAAGTATTATTTTTTCAATTTACCCAAAACCTTTTATCTTCTTCATATTAATAAAGTTATTGATAAATTTATTTAATTATTATGACCATACTAAGTGTTATTTCAATTTCGTCAAAACCTTTTATCTTCTAAAAATATTTTCATATTGATAAAGTTATTTAATTAGTATGTCCATGTAATATATTGATAAATTCATTATCTTCTAAAAATATGTTCATATATAGTGAAAATAGGTAAAATCTTATCTTATATAATAGTCTTTAAAATTAGTTAATACGGAGTATCTTCTAAAAATATATCCATATCTAATCAAATTTGGTCAATTTTTATCTTATGCATATATAGATATATTGATTAAATAGAGTTAGAATAAAAATTTATCTTATGGATATATTTTAAAATTAGTTAATATCTTCTGAAAATATATCCATATTTAATCAAATTGGGTCAAATTTTATCTTAGGCATATATAGATATATTGATTAAATAAAGTAAGAATAAAATTTTATCTTACGCATATATTGATTAATTTAAAAATCTGTGATTAGTTCATACGACTACGATTAAGGAGAAGCCGCCATGTGTCTCAGGCGACTTCTCCTTTATTATATATAATTAATTACTAAACTTAGTATTAAAGTTTATCTTTAAAACTTTTATTGTTTTGGATTTAATTTGTACCTAACTTTTTATCAAAAATTTTCTTATCAATAATATCTAAAATAAATCGGATAAAAAAAATAAAACAAAGTAATATATTTCTATTAGTCAATGATTAGTGATCAAACATATCAAAAGTGACGAAAATTTTGTTAGTTATAAACCTTATCTTACTAGTAACTTGGAATGGAGATTTAATTATGTAAATTATTTAAGTGTTCATTTATATGGAGGAAAGTAAAAAGGTTTATAATATTCTAATAAATATTTATTTAATATATAAAAAAGGTTTATAATATTTTTTTATTAAATAAACTTAATATATACTAAATCGAACCATATCTTATATATATAAATTATGAACAATAGCTTAGAATAATATTTTTTATTATCAATCTATTATAACTTTATAGTTAATATTATAGGGAGTTTATACATGGTTTTTACATATAAATATTTTAAATAATCAATTTCAACCTTTATAATTTAACAAAATAAAGTTGAAACATAAAATAATGTATTAGTATAAGTATGGAATTAATATAAAAATGATAAGATAATTTTATTTGCAAATACCTTATTACTATGATTTATGTAATTCAATTTAATTATATAACAATGGAAGTGAATTTATAAGAAAATAGGTTTGATTTGTACGTACGTACTAACGTACATAACTAATTATTTTATATTATTTTGATTATCTTAAAAAATATTTATAAATAATAAAATACATATTTTCTTTAACGAATAGAATATAACTTTGATTAGATTGGTGTACATCTCTCCATTGACCACTTGCTTCGTGTTCAAATTAAATACCTTCATCAATCTCTTTTTTTAAGTTTGTTATAAAAAAAATAGATTTTGTGTTATGATAGGAGGTTAAATATTTATATTAAAATGATATATTTTGTAAATAACTAAGATATGAGGTTGAATATTTATATTAAAAATGATAAAATTTTCAACTAATTAAGATATTACCATAATACTCATTTATATATTACCATAATAAACCTATAATTCCCATTAAAATCAATATAGTCACCCATAAATCCACAATTGAACAATATGACACCTTCCTGAAACAATCTTGTAATTGAATGTCTTTAAAGTTTCAAGTTCGTACAAGATTTCAAGACAAAATGTGCATGACTCATGCCCTTATTATATGTTGGAAAAAGACGAGTCTCTCGATCATACAATGTTGTTTTAGAAAGTTGTAGCTCATCTCACGGCCAGGTACAAAACATTGACTTGCAACTTTTTTAATCCGCGAGGAAAAATATTCAACATGCACATGGAAAAAAAAAGAATTTTTTTCATTTGGAATTATAGAATCAATCATATCTTAATCTATATATTGATTTCTCTTTTCATCCATATGTGGCATGCATGCACAAAAGGATGAAGACTCCCATTGTTCAATAACATGATCTGACTTGCTGGAAAATACAATATAATGAAGACTCAAGAGGAAGCAAGTGCTGGGAACTAAAAAAATGTAAAATAAGGATACATGTCAATGTAACAACAAAGCAACAGATGATTGTTGGCAGGAATCCTCGTGTTCAAATGGAAATATAAAAATAAAGCAGACATAAGGTCTCAAATCCCCTGAAATTGCACAAATATCACTCTTCTAAGAGTAATAAAAGTAAAAAAAATTAAGAACAGGGTGGAAAAAACAAAACTTGAAGTTTCTGTTATGTGCTGGAACAGAATATTAATACTCGAAATCATTACCAAAATATTTATAACCCAAGAAAGAAAAAGGTTGGAAAGACAACGCTTCTTACTCATCTACTCATCAATCCACATCAATGAACTAAACTGATTGTTTAAGATCATCACCACAATTAATGGACCCATCCCTTCAGTTGTATCAAGTTCTCCACCCTAAACAGAAAAACAAAATTACAAAAAATAGTATTCTTTGCAGGCATTTAGTGCTTGAATAATCAATCTGATTTGCTCTGTCATCTGTTGGAGCACTATATATATATATATATATATATATATATATATATATATATATATATATAGGTTGGATCCCGTGTAAGCAACCCTTACGGTGTAATTTGTGAGCAGAGAAATTATTCGTAGGTACCAAGCGTTTATTCGTGTATAATAATGTAATTATTCGTATGTATGAACAAATGTAATTATTTGTATGCAACAAAGGATTATTCATATGTATGTACATACGAATAATCACTTGGTACCTACGAATAATGTCACTGTTCACAAGTTACTTTTAATCTCATCCGTTTGATCTTCTTAATTCGACGCTCCAGATTTGCTCACAAATTACACAGTAAGGCTTGCTTACACATGATCTATCATATATATATATATATATATATATATATATATATATATATAATAGCTTTCTGGTGAAACAACCCCTTACGGTGTAACGGGGGGACAATCTTAGAGCGTTAGATCTCTTTTGATCAATGGTTGTAGATGAGGGTGTATGGGGAGTGGTGGATGTGTGATGCACGCTAGTATCTGTAAAAAAAATTAATTATTTTTAAAAAATGAAATTGGAAAAGGAGATATCAGACGGTTAGACGCCAGTTCGCAGAAATTTCTTCGATCATATTCTCTTCATTTCTTGATGCATCTAAGCAATCGATGCCCTACCTAGATCTCAAATCAATTCTATTGATAAACGGCCAAAGCATGGCAAGCAGGGATAGTCGAGATGGTTCAAATTGAAGACGATTATGGTACAAGCAGGCAATGCAATGGATCAACAACTTACAAAGGAGTCATAATTGGCGATTCCTCCAAGAAGCAAACACTGGCTACAATCGGAATACCTATTGATGGGTCCATCCCTTCTACAGATTTGAGATCACCTATTTATGGCTCCATCCCTTTTTACAGATATGAGAGCAAGTTCGAATTTTATGCGGTTTACGAAATGATGTTGAGGATTTTTTATATTCTTAGGTGAGAGTAGTGTTGATGGGGAATCCTTGATTGTTGTTGATCGATATAAATTGCCCACTATCAAATATCCATGATGATTTCAGTACTTGTTTCTTTTTCATGTTAAATTAGAATAATATGGCAACTAAATGTGAATACTTGGTTCAGTAAATGTGAATATTGATGTAGATATTGTGAATTTGTTCAAATCGTTGGTTTCCTATCATCATTTCTGCTACATACATATGGACTGCAGAAAATATGTTTAATATTTTTGATATTGTCAAGGGAAGTAACCCTTTATTAGGAATTCTTATCAACCTTAATTGGTGTTGGTTAGAATTTTCCCCTATTATATTTTTCTTAGGATTTCATTACTTGTTTATTTCAATGCGAATACGTACTTGGTTTTTTAAAGGTGAATTTTATCTTTACATATTTTGAATTTGTTCAAATACCTGGTTTCCGGTTATATGCTAGCATGTATTTACTTTATTTTGAGGCCAGTTAGCATCCAACTTGATATGTATGAATCAATTGAGTTGTAATCACTGTAACAATTGAAACTGAGTTGAAGTGGCTTCAGTTGTGGCAATTCAATCTTCAGATAACCAAAATAAGAACTTAAACCTAGTAAGTGTCATTGCTTCAATTTTGGAAGAATATTTGAGCCACTAAATTATAATAGTTTTCTCTTTAAATGTGAATAGTTCAGGCCACCAATTTAGAATAGTTTTCTCTTATCGTACTTGACCAACAGTCATCACCCTATATTTAGTTTGGCCAAAAGCAATTCAAATTCACCCACATTAGCAGCCTATGAACAACACAGATTCATGTATTCAAATAATTCAGAGCACACTGTCTCCAGACAAACCTGATGTCCACTTTGTTGTTTGTTGTTGGCTACTACTATTGCAATCCGAATTTAGATCCAAAGACGAAGACACATGCTAAACCAAAGTCATCTGATCATATCGGATTCTGCCTACCACAATGAATGCTAGATGGGTGTGCATCTCTCCTTTGTGATGACAAACAAGGGAATAAGAATGGGAACTTTTTTAGGTGAATTGCTAACCATTTCAATCTTTAATCGGGCATTTACAGTAGAATAATTTGTTTTATTTGGCAAAATTTAATTTATTGGAAAAAATATCACTTGTGATGAATTTGAGTTTGAATTTTAAGGGTTAAGGGATTAGGGTTCTTCAATTACTATGCATTGGACTGAAGCTGTGTTCGGATTTTAGGATTTACTTTCCTTTTTATTTCATTCATTCTTTTGACCTATTGGACATTGAGTTATTTTTTCTCTTATCAACCTATATGACTCTGTTTTTATCAAATAAAAAACCTATATGACTCTGTTTGATTTTGATTTGGGATGGGAGTTTATCAACAATTCCTGAGCAACAACTCTAACTATCAGAGTGATGGGTTGCTTGCATTTTGTAATTTCCTCTTTGCATATTTTTTGTTGGCACTTCAAATATATTGATGTTCTTATTTTGGATTGTTTTTGTTGGTGCATCCATCGTGTGTATTGTAAGCCTATTATCTCAATTGGTAGAGCGATGTGTTTGTGTACAAGGATGCGGATACCATTATTTTATTATTTAAAATTTATTATATTTTTATTTGTATTGATGGTTTTATTTTTTAGATGTAAATTGTGAATGAAAAATAAAAAACAATTCGTCCCCAGTGTCGAAATATTTTTTAGCGCCCAAATGAATTTTGAGTGGTAAATTTCCCGCACTTTGAAATTGAGAACAACCCTAATTCATTTAGGCCACCGCCTTCTTGTATTCCTCTTCATTCCAGATTTCTCTTTTCATCCCCTCTCACCGCTCTTTCTTCATTACAGATCTCTCTTTCCCCAGAATTTTAGATCTCTCATCCTCTCGTCTCACATCCACTCTTGTCTTCCTCCATTGGAGAACGACGCCGACAGATCATCACCAGAGGGAGCGCCGCCTTCTACCACATCTTCTCTCTCATGGGCTCACCTCTTCCTTCGTGCACGTGTGACCGCCGTCGGGCCAAACCACCATCAACGACCTTCTTCTTCATCCCGTTGGCCCTCTAGCCCTCACACCACCTCTCGTCACCGACCTTCTTTCTCCCCAAATTTCGTGCTCAATCCGATTTTTAGGTAATTCTTGGCCTAAGTTTCAGATTCCCATACGAATCCCCTTTCAATTGAGTTTCAATTTTTACACTTCACTGATTTTTTTTAATTGCGATTTTTTAAAGGGTTTTCGAGTTAGGGTCGATCGGTTAAGGGAGTAGGAAGCCCAGGGCTTGAGAAGTTTGAGAAGAGGTGGCAGAATCCCTAATCTTAAATAGTTGAAGGGAAATGATCCTCGGGACGATTTCAAGAAGAACGAAGGGCCCTTAAATTTGGGGTTTCTGCAGGTTCAAATCTTTTTAGAAATTTGGCCATATTTCAAGTTGTTTTCTGCTTTCTCTCAACCCAATTTTCGTGTGTTCAAGGACCCCGTTTCCTTTACTGCTCTTTCACTGTGTTTGCATGATTTTATTGATTTGGACAGGAGTTGAGTTCCCATCCCTTGATTATTTCCCCGTAGGATCACGTAATTGCTCCTGTTTGCTTAATTTTATATGGAACCAGTTTATTTGGTTTGTTTGGAATGGAAATTGATTCCAATTTGATGAGAGCGCTTTGTGCATAATTGAACCAACTATTTCATAGTTGGAAACTCAATTCTTCTATTTTGGTGAATTTGAGATTTCTTATTAATTAAAATTTTGTCCTCTATCAAATTCTTCATATTTACTCTGTATCTATCTATGGGACACTTCTATATTCTTAAATCCAAATCTTCTTATTTTACCAACAAAATGTTCAATTTTAATTCCATGAATATTCCTATTTACTAATCATATATTGAACACTAAAATTACAAATATCGTACATCTTCATAGCCAAAACTAAAAAGGCACTACACCAGGATTAAAATGAATAATATGAAGACACTACATCAGGATTAAAAAGGCACTAATCATATATTGATTCTTCCTTTTTTGCTCTCCAGGATGCTTTGCAGGTCGTATTTGGTTTTTTTTTTCAACGCACTTAGCCAAAGATACGGTTAGTTACAAAAAAAAATTAACCTAAATTTTTGGCTATTTCAATTTTTACGCAGGAGGTGGATGTTTTAAAATACAACGCACCCTATTTCCCTATTTACACCCTCATCTTCAACCATCCAATCCACTCCATCCAACGCTCCATATTTATCCCTCCGTTACATGGTAAGACATGTTTCACAATAACGACCCCTTATATATATATATATATATATATATATATATATATATATATATATATATATATATATATATATATATATATATATATATATACTCGGATTGCTCATACATGTTGCCAAAGCACATGGACAAAATCATTTAGCTGATGGACCAATCTACAAAGCATATTTTATAAATTGGGATAAAAACAAGAAAGCAAGAGTACTTCAGAAAAAAATAACAAAATACCAATGAAACCTCTGACATTGCATCTCTAGTAGATGTAACTTCATCATTCAGAAGCAATCCACGCTCATCAGTTGTGCATTCGTGCATGTAACAGGTTTGCAAATAAAATACAAAGTTCATAGATATACCTCTTGCTGGTGAGTCTCAACCAGTTCAAGCTGTCATTCCAGGTTAGTTTGGGACTTAACAACTTTTTCTACTTCAGTCTGGTGAAAAACAAATATATATTTAAGAAACAAAGAGAATTGAACAGATTAAGCAGAAGTAATCATATCACCGTGAAAGGGAAGAATAGTGAAGAAGAGTCTACATAGAGAAGCTATCAGAACGACAATTGTTGAACATAGATGGGCATAGTTACATGATATCGGCTAAACATACATTCATTACATTTTCCTCCCAACATGCCAACCCCAATTGAAAAATAGAAGTGGAAAAAACTGGAAACATACATTCTTTTTGAAGAATGTCTCTATTGTGCAATATTCTCTTAACCCAGTCTGCAATTGTAAAGACCGAAAATATTTAAATAATATTTTAATCGGATGATGATTTAAAATAAAGAAATTTTGGAATTTCGGGAATTTCGTGAAATTTTGTCCTCGAGCTATTGGATTTATTCTAAATCTTCCGGAGCAAGTTCCGACATCATTTGATTGAAAATTTAAAATATGTTTTTTACGCTTTCATATGTCGAGAATCGAAAAATAATGTTCGGATCTCATTACTAAATTCAGATTTGGAAAATTGAAAATCATTTTGAATCGACTCGAAATGAGATCGAGTGAGCGGATTTCATATTTTAGTTTCGGGTGTTTTGAATTTCAATATTGGGACCACTTATTGTCTTCTACCACCTCCCCCATCGGAAGCCATACACCCAACTCCCCTATGCAGCTTGTTCTTTTCCCTAATTTGTGCCAAACAATCACACTTGCTTCCTCCTCTTCTTTCATGATTCTTTTCCCCTTTTGCACCAAGTTTCCAACACCCACCATGCCCTTGTGCAGCATGCCAACTCATTCCCTCCCCCCCTCCACTTGATGCCATTGTAGTGGCCACAGTTGCACCTCTTTCCTCCTTTTAATCTATTTAGTGGCAGCACTTCACCCCCCCCCCCCTCCCCCATTTATTTCAACCTTATCTCAGCTATTCCTCCCTTGAATTGAAACCCACAAACCAAGCCACTCTTTACCCCGTTCTTTGTGTACCCAGTCCAACAACACTCTCTCCTCTCTTCTTGCTTCGGTTCCTAGCTACGCCGCCAGCCACCACAACGCATCTCCTCCCGAGCGCCCCTGAGCACCCCAAGCGCCCTCCGAGCAACCCCATCGCCACCCTTTGTTCTCCCCACAATCTGCCAAGCACGAGCCCTCTTTTGAGACACACCCGAGCACCACTCCCCCTTCTTCCTCTCTTCGATCCTTCGGCCGCAGTCGGGAGCAGCTAGCCGAGCCGCCAGGAGCCCGATGCCGGTGCCTTTCGCATCCTCTCCTCTTCCTCTGTTTTGCTCAGATCTGAGTGGTAAGTTTCATATCGTTTCGGTCCTCAGTCGAGTCAATGAGCATGATTTATATATGATTCGACGCCTATCACTGATTTAGAACGCTTTTGGGGCATGGAGTGCATAAGGTTTTGAGATGGTCTACCAACTAGATCTTGCAACTATGGAATTGTTGAATCAGCACATATTGAAACTGTCGTGGGTAGAATCCTACCACTCACTTACGAAAGGAAGACGTCGTGGGTAGAATCCTACCACTCACTTACGAAAGGAAGAACGCTGCAAGTTGAGTGATGGCTTTTGACATTGTGATGTCATTGTACAAAATCAGCTCCCTTATTAGCATAACTTATGCAACTGGTGGTGTGCACGTGACTTTGGGATGCTCGTGCCTCTTTTCCACAAAGGGACCTTTTCTGCAGCATGTTAAAGTACTTAATGAAAATATAAACTATTTTAAGTATTACTAATTAAATATATTATTAGGAAGAAAGCTACAAGTTTAAGAACTAACCTTTCCCTTCGGTGAATACCAATACTCAACCAAACGCATCCAATTGTCAAATGTATGTCCAAGGGGTACATCATTGATAATTTGATCTTTTGACCTCTGATTTGGGTTAAATTTCATCCTCTTCAAGGTGTATTTATAATGCTTCCAATGTTTGCAAACACACTTGAGTATTGCATTATTAGCGTTGCAGAAATGGCTCAAACCGGCCCGAACCGACCCAAATGGTTCGGGCCGGATCCATGGCCCGGATTTTTTTGAGGTAAGGACAGAGGCCCGAACCGAGAACCGAAATTTCTATTTCGGTTTTAGGACCGAAAAAACCAAAAATCTCAGCCCTTTATTTTCTGCCCGAGAAACTCACGTGAAGCGTGAAGTTTGGGCTGGGATCATGCTCGAGATCGACTTGAGTCGAGCTTTTTTCAAGCTGATTCCAAACCGAGCTCGAACTATTCGGCTCATGTAAACCAGCTCAAGTTTTTTTTTTTTTATATGTTGTCCTCGGTGAAAGACTCGTTTTTAACTTGCTTCAACCCCTCTATCGGTAACTATCGTGGATCGGGAATGGGGCAAGGTCCGAGTGGCCAAAACCGGCCACCCAATGCCGGCGATCGGAAACAAGACCGCGACAAGAAGGACAAGAAATTCGAGCCGGCGGCGCCTCCGTCCCGTGTCGGCCGCAAGCAGCGCAAGCACAAGGGGACAGAAGCCGCAGCCCGTATCCCCGCCGTCACTCCCTTAACCAAATGCAAGCTCCGTCTCCTCAAACTCGAGCGTGTCAAAGACTACCTTCTCATGGAGGAGGAGTTCGTAGCCAACCAGGAGAGGCTCAAGCCTCAGGAGGAGAGGACCGAGGAGGACCGATCTAAGGTTGACGACCTCCGTGGGACGCCGATGAACGTCGGGAATCTTGAAGAACTTATTGATGAGAATCACGCCATTGTTTCTTCTTCCCTTGGCCCGGAGTATTATGTCGGGATTATGTCGTTTGTCGATAAGGATCAGTTAGAACCTGGATGCGCGATCTTGATGCACAATAAGGTACGTGTCTTTTGCTTTTTTTTTTAGGCTTTCATGTTTGATTTTGACAGGATTTATGGATGTAACGATAACAGATTGCTTTGCTGTTGCTAGGAGGGTGAACTAAATAGAGAATTATATCAGATGAATTAGGGTTTGGAAATGTTATTCGTTTGCTTTTCATTAGGATTTTGACAGGATTTATGGATGCAACGATATCAGATGTATGGTAGGTTTCCGGGTTCTTAGGTTTTGGATGGTTAGAAATTTGTGAGGATTGTTCCATTCGGTCTTTATTGGTGATATTAGTCTTGGATTCGGGAGTTTCTTCATCTCTGTTGCTTTGTAGAAAGGGTTCAAACGAGGATTTTGATACTTTCTTCAAGATTAACAAAATTTAGGATCTTTTTACCCCTTAAACATTCGAGCGTAATATATTAGATTATGCTAAACATCAAATTATCATTTGATTTGGGCATGTTGTGCACCTTGCTCATTGTTCTGTTACTTCTGTACATGTGGGGTAAAGAATTTACACTTCTTGTCTTGTCTTGTCTATGCTCACTCTAGTGTCCTGTTTTTTCTTTTCCTACTGGGTTTACCTACCTAGATCTTTGCTTCATCTTCTTATACTTATCCCTGAAGCTGTCGTGACTAGTGAATCCGTGATATGTTAATGTTACCAACACAATCAGGCAATTACTGGAGTTCTCTGTTATGAATTTGGACTCACTCAGCACATTTTTCTGGGAGGGAATTGGAGACACTAGGAGAATTCTTCTCAATGTTTTCCCTCCTTGACTAGGTAGGGTTGATATCCTGACCCTGTAAGAGATGCTGCAGGTTTGGCTAGAAGGTGAGAATAGTAGTTCCACAGTAGTTAGGTGTACTTTGATTAGTCTGGAATCTGGATACCTCTATCTTTTCGTAAAGGGAGGGCAGTGTTGGCTGGTTTCCTACAATAACAGAAATTAGACTGGTGCTAATCTGCCATCATGAAAATCAGGTTACCTAAAAGGTACATTCTTGTTAGGTAGGTAAGCCCAGTGATCTTGGTAGATGAAATGAGAGACCCATCTGTATTGTATTTTACTGTACTTTAGATTGGTACTCAAATGTTCCAACGTGTTAGATTGCCATTAAAATGTTCCAACATGGTGGTTAAGTTAAGTGATGCTGATTAGCAATGTCAATAAGCTAATACACCATGCACTTGTTTCTGGCTCGTATGTAGAGTGATTCCGTGTAATTAGCTAGACTCGCATTGTAGGTGGAATTAATTTGTTGACCAAAGTAGTGATTATTATCAGGTTATGAATTACTTTCTAAGTTTTAGTACCAACATTACCAACATTTTTTTTTCTTTCTTATTCTAGGTTCTTTCAGTTGTTGGCATTCTCCAGGATGATGTTGATCCAATGGTGTCTGTCATGAAGGTGGAAAAAGCTCCACTAGAGTCATATGCTGATATTGGTGGCTTAGATTCTCAAATACAGGAAATAAAGGAAGCAGTGGAGCTTCCTCTCACACATCCTGAATTGTATGAAGACATCGGAATTAAGCCTCCTAAAGGTGTCATACTCTATGGAGAACCTGGAACAGGCAAGACTTTACTAGCCAAGGTAGTGCTGTTTCATGATTCTATGTTAACTGATATGTATCACCTGAATCTTTTTCTTTTCTTTTCTAAAGAAAATGATTATTCGATATCTGTGTTAGAGGCTGAATGTGTGAAACCCTATGGTTGCATGGCCAGAATAATTGCTGCAACAAAAACATGAACAATACATTCCACAATTAGCCATCTTGTAAACAACATTATAGCTTTTATGAATATTAGCTGCACTGTGAAGCCTCCATCCACTATCAGAGGAAAGGAAGTTTCTCCTCACTTCATTAGCCTCCACCTCTCAATCACATGGTTAGCATTCATATAAGAAAAACGATGGAGATAAGTAGGGATGATTGATTTTATCTTTTATAGAAGAGATCATATTTGTTATCTGTTTGTTATCTTACATAACTTGTCTTATCTTTCATGTGAGCCTATGTGGTGCTGTAAGCTTGTAACCATGACACTACGTCATGACTGAATATCAAATAGAAGCTGCCTTTTGATTTGCTTAGTTGTCGTTTGCTTGACATATGAGCAAACTTGTTAAATTTTTAATTTCCTACCATATTAGCTACGGAACTGTGTCTGTTTCTCTCTCTGCCCCCATGCCCCTTTGTGTTTTATGTTGTAGTGACATGCCACTGTAATTCTGTCAAACTCAGGCTGTGGCTAATTCAACTGCGGCAACTTTTCTGCGTGTTGTTGGGAGTGAACTGATTCAAAAGTACTTGGGAGATGGCCCAAAATTAGTGAGGGAGCTTTTTAGAGTGGCTGATGATCTTTCACCTTCAATTGTCTTCATTGATGAGATTGATGCTGTTGGCACAAAAAGGTTTTCAATTGCTGGCTTCTGCTTCAGATCTGTTTCTACTGTCTTTTAGGTTTACTAACTTCCTTTAATGTGTTCAGGTATGATGCTCACTCTGGTGGTGAACGTGAGATTCAGAGGACTATGTTAGAACTGCTTAACCAATTAGATGGCTTTGATTCAAGAGGGGATGTCAAGGTTATTTTGGCAACCAACAAAATTGAAAGTCTGGATCCTGCCTTGCTTCGCCCAGGACGTATAGATAGAAAGATTGAGTTTCCTCTACCAGACATCAAGACAAGGCGTCGAATCTTTCTGGTTTGTCAGTCCATCTTGAATGATATAACTTGATTGATGCTGCAATTCTCAGTAGAAAAGGCCTTGTAAACTTATGGTTACTTTATCAAAAACTCTTGCTTGACCATTGTCAATAAAAAAGACCTGAAGATGGGTTAATTGGGAAGTTTATAGTAAAAAAATGCACATCTCTCTTGATGATGCTCAAATGTGTTTTTGAAGTTTTTTTAGTCGAATGTTGATAGCAAGCTTAGGTAAAATTGCCTTTTTTTGGTTAGTTTTGCTTTAATTATGTGAACAAGTATTCTTATGGGCCAGATGCTACTTGTATAGTTCACAAACAAGTATTCTTATGGGGTGGATGCTATATTTGGTTTATACCCTGATTAGAACTTCCTTTTGCAGATCCATACATCTAAGATGACACTAGCTGATGATGTCAATTTGGAAGAGTTTGTGATGACAAAGGATGAATTTTCTGGAGCCGACATCAAAGCAATATGCACAGAGGCTGGCTTGCTCGCGTTGAGAGAACGTCGAATGAAGGTAATGATGATACTGAAGAGTTCCTAGTTCCTACTGAAAATAATTTCCTTGTCAAAGCGTGCCAAATGAACATCCAGGCTACCTATAAAAACTCTACTGATTCTTCCAAAGTACTGATATGCTTGAAGTGATGAATGATATTATTCTATTAGAGCTTCTTGTGATGTGGAATAATTTTGAACCATTTCACCTTTCAATGCCTCTATTTCTCATCTTTTATTATCTTTTCCTCCCTCCTTGGTCCGTTTTCTTTCCACTTGTTTTACTCAACTGGGTCTGGCTAAATGCTACAGTATCTTCCCCTGGTAGGCTGGTGGACTGATTTGACATCTTAATTTGATCCACAGGTGACACATGCAGATTTCAAAAAGGCCAAGGAAAAGGTCATGTACAAAAAGAAAGAAGGCGTACCAGAAGGACTATATATGTAGAGGAATCACCTTGGAGTTTCAAGTTTGTCTTCTTATACATTCCCATGGTAGATCAAATAGTTGTGCGATTGGTCTTGCTTTTTTTTCCTTAGACAACTCATTAGCTTGATGAGGTTCTTTCTTGTCATCTATTGCTTCATTTTACTCTGATCATTAGAAAGACGAATATTTCATCCCTTCATTAGATATCATTAACGTGCTTCTAACCGATTTTTTAGAGAAGGTATCTGACTTGTCTGAGTCCCGGTTGAATTTTCTGAGATCCTTGAAGATAATGAGATTTTCTCAATGGAATATGAAATTCTTTGTGGACATTTATTTTTTGTCAAGTTGATGTACAAGGAACATTTGAATGAAGTTCGGGATGTTGTCAGGGAGTTCCTATTTGAACATTAATAACGTTTTCTTAGGGCATCCACATCCATGTCGGTTTCTAGGGTTTCTTAACCCCCACTTATCACTCTCTCTCATTAAAAATCTCAACTTACTTTTTCACCTGCATCAATACGGGTTTCTAGAGTTTCTTAACTTTACTTTCCACTATGACTATCCATTATACATTATATATTACAATATGTTTAAGAGTAATACTGTAGCCTATATTATTTATAATTGTATTATATTTTGCAAAAATAAATATAATACTGATATTTAATGAAATGCTTTTTTTAGAAAAAAATTGCCTAAAGTGCAAATAATACACCGTAATTTGAAATGTAAACATTCTCATTGAAACGAAAAAACATCAAAACACAAATGTAAATGAACTACAAGGAGTACATGTCATCGTTCATGAAATGAAAAACATCGAAATACATGGGATTAGACATGAAATCATAGAAGAAAATTTAGTAACTCATTGATCCATTTCCAAACTTCTGTCATATGTGTTCAATCAAATCTTCCTTCAATTGATAGTATGTAATCCTATTCTGAAGTTGCATTCGGTTTTCGATGTATTCATCCATGGAGGCAGGTCGTCGGTTGGAGTATGTAGTGCCATTACCCTCCACTTGGTCAAACTGTGACAAATCGAAGGAAAGACTCTAGTACTCTCGCCCGTCCTCCACTATCATATTGTGCAAAATTACACAAGCTCTCATTATCCTCCCCACCAAAGTAATGTCTCATGCAAGTGCTGGATTTTTTTTATTATGGAAAATCGAGCTTGTAGGACGCCGAAAGCTCGATCGACATCCTTTCGAGTAGGCTCTTGATATGTAACAAACAACTTAGCCCTTTCTCCTTGCGGAAGCTTGATAGATGGTATGAAAGTTGTCCAATTTGGATAAATCCCGTCAACTAGGTAGTAGCTCATATTATATTGATTTCCGTTGACTTCAAAGCACGCTGGTGGAGATATACCTTGCAACACATCATCGAATACAGGAGAACGATCAAGAACATTGATATCATTACACGTACCTGGAGTGCTAAAGAATGCAGACGATGCAACTGCCTCTAACAACGGTGGTTGGTTTGCCGTCTTTGCCTTCGAACTGACCTTTTCATGCAGTTGGACAATTCTTCCATTCCCAATGCATACAATTGATGCTACCGATCATATCCGAGAACCATCGTTGTGCACTTACATGAAGAAGGCGTTGTATGTCTATTGCGTTTGGCCTCCGGAGGAATGTATCACCAAAAGAAGCTATTACACCATCCACAAAGTTGGACAAGCATAGCCTTGTTGTACTTTCTCCTAGTCGGAAATATTCATCGACTGCATCTGCACCCACACCATATGCCAACATGCACATAGCTGCGATACATTCTTGTAGGGCAGATAACCCAACACTTCTAGTGGCGTCGAACTTCTGGATGAAATAATCGACATTGCTTGGTAGTTGGTTCACAATGCGTAAGAATAATGGTCTACGCATCCTGAATCCTCTTCTAAAAATAGCATCAGGATACATTGGAGTTGGGTTCTCCGAGAAATAATCTGCAACTAGTCGATCATGACCCTTCTCACGCTCTCTATCTATGTAAGCACGTGGCCTGCGTTTGGTATAGAACTTGAGGCATCGACTTGTGACTTATTTTTGTAGTTAAATACAACCACTTTCCGTAGGCCTTGTCAACGTCATCGGAAGATGATCCTGATTAATGGGTGAGGAACTCATGCATTTCTTGAGGATCCATAAGAGATTTGTGTTTACAATGGTATGAAAATGAAAGGGATGGTAGTGAATGGAATAATATAGTTGAAAGGGACAATAGTGAATGGAGGAATGACGTTGAATTTATAATACTTCAAATAACATCTTGGCAAAGCATATTTGCATGCCTTATTTTAAAGCATCTTATCAGAGCATCGAAACAATAACCTCTGTCCTCTTCTCGCATAGCATCTTATCAGAACATCGAAAGAGTAAACTCTATCTTATTCGCACAGAGCATCTTCTCAGAGCATCGAATGCATAACATTTATCTTCTTTTTGCAGAGCATCTTAATTGAACATTGAATGCATAATAGTAATACAAATATCAATACAACGATGTGAAACACTTGAAAACATACACCATACAACAATGTGAAGATCCACTTCACTTAGGGAAATGAAACACTTGAAACCACATTACCAAACATACAAGTTGCGCCGAGGCCTTGTCAATTGTCAGGAAACAACTCCTTCACGAGTCCGTCTATGCATTTGATCTGCCAATCTTCAAGGTTAGTCTCCATTATCAACTTGTTAAGCATCGCAAAATTTTGCGCAATCATGTTATCACGAGCAGCTTTTGCCTTATATCCTTCCATCTCCTTGTTTCTTTCTCCCGCTTGCTCAAAAAAGAACTGAACAACCTCTTCAGCCTCTTTGCTGGTTTGATTACTTAAGCTCCTAAATAACCTGCTTACCCTTTCTTTTTGTTGCTTTTATGCTTTCCGGCTGCACTGGAGCACTCTCACTTTCTGAAACACTTGAAGGGGTGCCCAATCCTTTACTGGATATGTACACTCCAAATTTATTTACCTTGGTCTCTTTGAGCCTCCTCCACTAGATGCAGAAATTAATGCAACCCACCTGTGGAATTTGAGCTTAATATTGAGCTCACGCCATGCATGCTCAAACAAGAAGACGTACCCAAGACCACCCTTGTAAATATATGTGTGTTCCGCATGACATCACAATCATTTTCCCCACTAGCTTGACGATTTTTGGCACTCGAATAGGCACCAACAAATTGGCCACAGGTTGGGATAATGTATACCATCTTGGTTTAACGGTGGAAACAATCCTCTCGGGCCAATCATCGTCCCTATTTGTGATGTAGTATTCTTCAACTCTCTCCCAGAATGCTCCTTCTGTTTGTTAAGTGTTTGTTCGAGCATCGGTGGTAGTGTTAATCCAATCACTAACGAGCAATAAATCTTCAGCTTGACTCCACTTGACTCGTACTCTTTTCTCACCAGTAGCTCTTCCGCGAGAGGCTCTCCCACGTCTAGCTTTCCCACAAGCGCCTCTAGCATGAGTGTCTCTCCTGCGATTTCTTTGCTCTTAGAAACCCTCGAGTGGTGATTCTTGAATCTCGTCGAGGCTTACCACTTCCTCAACTTGTGGCCACAAATTATTTCCAAAAGAGCTCCCATGAGATGTTGGGATAATTGGTGATTGTGATAAATACATGTTTGGATAAGAGAAATTTTGAGTGTTTGGATTTGGAGAATCTCTCATACTCGTATACAAATTTCTGAAACTATAAGGATGGTTTGGGTCATTTGTATCCATCTCAATGAGAAAAAAAATGGTAAGATAGATGAGAAAGAGGAAGCTGAAAAATAAGCAAATGGGGGATGATGGTAAGATAGATGGGAGAGAGGAAGCTCCAATTGCATGTCTTTATGCAATGTCAAAAATTGGATGCAATTAATTTCATCAACAAAAATTGCGTGCAATTAATTTTCTCCCCTTTTTGAACGGCAAATGCAATTAATTTGCTCCCCTTTATGCAATGTCAAATCACTTCTCCGTTTTTTTCAGAAAAGGGTCTCACTTTTTCAATTAATTTTGGATGAAAGTGCTTTATTTCCCCAATGATGGATTTCTTGAAATTTTAATAGAGTTTGTCATGTAGCAACTTTCCTATGGGTTTTTAAAACCTACCTTTTCTCTCCTATATATTTTACTCTCTCCGATTGAAATTATTAGGCGTTAAATGTGTGTTTTAATTCATAATATAGGGCGTGGAAGAGTTTTTGTTTTAAAAATAAAAACTCTCATCATTACTCACATCTGCATTTGTCACTCATACATAGAGTAAGCATTAGTTATGAGATAATTAATGTCTTTAAATTAAAATTGATTGAAAGTAAAAGGCAAAAGGGTGGAGGTGTCATTACTACATAGAATAAGAATTTATTGTAAATCAAATCAATCAATTAATGCTTAAGAGAGAACGGAGTACAATACAGAATTTTTTTTCAAAATATTCAAAAAAAAATAAAAATTTACAAAAAAATTTACGCCTTAAAAATATTTACAAAAATATTCAAAATTTGCAGGGATCTCAGAAAAACGCGGTCTCAAATCGCGTTTCATTTATAATAAGCGATATCTGAAAGTGGGAAAAAAACAAACGAAAAAAACGCGGTATCAAACCGCGTCTTATAATCAATTTTGAGTAAAACGCGGTTTCAAACCGCGTTTATATCAATTTGTGTTTTTAAATTAAAAAAAAAAGAAAAAAGGAGTGAAACGCTGACTATGGCCGCGTTTTATGGAAGCCACAAATGAACCCCACAAAGTTAATTAATTAAGGAAGTTAATTAAAGAGAGGAGAATCGACAGTGTATGAGATAACACAAATGAAACGCGTTTCACTTTTTTTTTTCTTTTTTCTTAATTTAAAAATACCAAATTGGTATAAACCCGGTTTTAAACCGCGTTTTACACAAAATTAATTATAAAACGCGGTTTCAAACCGCGTTTTTTTCGTTTGTTTTTTTTCCACTTCCAGATATCACTTATTATGAATGAAACGCGGCCTTAGACCGCCTTTTTCTGATATCCCTGCAAATTTTGAATATTTTTGTAAATATTTTTAAGGTGTGAATTTTTTTATAAATTTTTATTTTTCTTTGAATATTTTGAAAAAAAAAATTCTACAATACATGATAAGACTTGAAAGAATACAAAATTAATTTCTTAAATGTTGTGCAAAACCTTCTGTGCTTAATATTAAAAATCGGAGGGAGTATTAGTTTTTCAATCTAAAAAACTCTTTACAAACCACCAATGCAAGTGGTATTAGAGCAGCCACAATGACATTTCTAAGCAGGGTTTTTAACATCAAAAATGATTTTATATTAAGGAGAGAGCGTGATATGATGTGCAACACCGCCCCCTGATCGGTTGGGATAAAATATGCAAGACAAAAAATAAGGGGGGTATTGGAATTCAAAAATCGTAATACATGAATGAAGCTCTCCGATGAAACTCTTATGAAAAATTATGGTTGAACCATTTAATCCTTGAGTTCAGATTATCCAACACAAATACATACAAAATGCTGACATTCTATCTTACAAAGAGGGGGGGGGGGCATCTTCGTAATGGTCTAAGCTCACCCTACTCCTGGATAAATTCAAAACGGGCCTTATTTGGTCTGTTGGCAATGAAAGATCCATTAATTTCTGGAATGACTGTTGGGTCTCCCTTACCTCTCTCAGTTCTAGGTGTAACTCGTTCGCCGCACGTAACTTTAATGAACATGTTAGTGATTACATTATTGGCGGTAAATGGTGGGAAGAAAAACTCCGAATATCCCTACCTTCGCAGTTAGTGGATGAAATTGTGAACATTCCGTTACCGACAAATTGCTTCGAAGTCAGGCTATATTGGTTGCCCGATAAGAATGGTTGGTACACAACCTCTAATGCATATAAATTTGTCTCTAATCAGTACCTTCAAATAGATGACTTAAATCCCTGGATTTGGAAAATCTCAGCTCCACCAAAAGTGAAAAATTTCCTTTGGAAACTGAATCAATCTGGTCTTCCTACTAAGGAGTGTCTTTCACAACGTGGTTTTACTGTTCCTCCTATTTGTGACCTCTGTTGCCAATCTTATGAAGATGATTTTCATTTCTTCATAGAATGCCCATCATCCATTTTGCGCCCAACTCTTGGTCAAGGCATGTTCCAAAAAATCAATGGACTAATCCCCCCTTTCCAGAGATATAAAAATTTTTCTCCAAACTATTGGGACTCATTTCTCTAATACTGATAAATAATTGATTGCATTTGCGTGAAGGACCTCATGGAAGCTAAGAAATAACCTCATTTTAAGAAATGAACCTCTTCCATCCTCTGAAGCAGCTAACCACATTGTACGGTCGCATATTCATTCATGGAACTTGACATCTGTAGTGGAATCCCACCATGATATGCCCCATCAAAGGACCATAAAAACCAATAGGAACACAAAGCACGATCTTACTGTGCCTAACAAAAGAACCCCTAAATGGCGTCATCCTAGGTTTGGATGGTTCAAGCTAAATTTTGACGGCTCTTTTCTGTCCAATGGCGATAGCTCTACTGGGTTCATCGTTCGTGACTGGAATGGTCAACCTATTTTCTTATGGGATGAACGGGTTGGTCATCAATCGTCAATAATGGCCAAAGCGTTGGCTCTCCCAAGTTGGGGTCTCCAAAATCTTAGACCTCCAGCTTCCTAAAATTAATATTGAAGGTGACTCCCTTATTATCATAAATCACCTCAAGATTGGGTCTCCCTGTCCCTGGGAAATTGAGTTAATCATGTCAGATATCAAACTTCTTTTGTCTACTATTAGAGAGGTCTCTTACTCTCATGTGCCCAGCATTGGCAATCGATTGACTGATAAGGTTACACACCTTGGCTGCTCTGTCGGGGCGTCTGGTATCGTTGCTGATCTAGGTCTCCTTAACCTCATCCATCAGGATGCTATCAGTTAGTCTATGACTATCTGAATTATTTCCTTATAACCAAAGAATCTACTCTTGCAACAACCCTGTTGGCATCTCTTTCGGAGATAATCACAACAGTTGCAAGAATACACCAAGAGCGGAACAACTTTCTTGAGTTTGGATGCTACTTGTATCGGGTCACCCCTCTAATAACGGAATTGAAATCAATTGAGCATTCCCCAACAAAAGCAATAGAGGCATTGCAATCACTACACAACAACATTCAATTGGCGAGGGATATGAAGATTCCAAGAAGTGAGAGAGCGAATTCCGGATCATGACTTGGTAGCCATTGTGAAGCAGCTTTAAGTTGTGATCAAGCTTGTAGGTGAAGATCTCAGCTTGCTACCGCCATCAACATTCCAAGAACAAGAGTATGCAGATATTGCACCCCGTGCACTCTCAGAGGAGATGAAAAATGCTCATTTTGAAGCACGTTCGGTCCAAGGATTTAAGCCCAGCATAGAGCTACCGACACTGTCAGCTACACACAAACCAAATGTAGCACCAGCAGAAACAGGTACCTACCTGGTCAATAGAGATTATTCCATAGGGAGTTCACATTCGCCAAGCAGTCTAATGAATGTGCAAGTCCTTAGAAGTATAAGCACACTTAGTGAAGGAAGCAACAGATCCATGAGTCCTAGATCATTAAGAAGCAACTCAATACGTAGACCCTCTATTCAAGAGTTTTGTTTGCTCGCTGACCAAGGAGATCATGGATGATCCAGTCATTATACAAAGCGGCGTGACCTATGAAAGGCAGGCCATAACTGAGTGGTTTGAAAGATTTGGGAGTTCAGATGACGTCGTCTGTCCAATAACAGGTCAGAAGCTCCTAGATGGACTTCTGAGCCCCAATTTAGCAGGGTTGTACATCAACCATAATATGTTATGGATGGCGGACCAGGGTTGTCACCCGTACTTCTGATGTTCTCCAAAGAACCTAGATGCCTAGGGCTGTTATTCAAGTTGAGTAGCTCGAGCTCGGCTCGGTATAAGCTCGGCCCGAGCTCATTCGTATTTGAAAACGAGCCGAGTTCGAACTCACTTTTGAGCTCGTCACGAGCTCGAGCCGAGCTCGAGCTTTAAACGAGTAGCTCGTATTGCTCGTTTTCATTAATGTATTTCCTATTATACCCCTAGCTTTATTAATAACCCTTACACTCCTACTCTCTACTATACCGTCAACCCACTTTATTTTAACCCCTTCCACTCCTACTCTAATTTCTACCATCCTCTCTCCTGCTCTCCAGATCTAGATTTGGGAAAACATCACCGCCGCCCTCTCTCCTTGAGTCCCTAGACACCGCCGATCATCTCTCCCTCGCCACCTCCACTCTTCATTCCCTCGGCGTCGCCGGTCATATTCATATGTTACAAAAAAATACATAGATTTGAAACAAAACACAAGTTGAATTACGAATTCGAAACAAAATGTAATATCATTGTGCCGCAAACTAAAGACATTATCATGTTGCTCCATATTCGAATTCCGTCTTAGGGTTTCTCTAATAGAGGATGGGAATCTCAAGTTATAGCCTTTCTTCATTTTTACACAACCTGAAAAATTAGACAATAAATAAGCAATATTAAAAACAAAACAAGCAAACTTTGGAAGAGAGCAAAGACTTTGAAAGAAGCAAACAGAAATTAAAGAAGAACAAGCACAAATTCGAAACCTGAAAGCAAAGATGAAAGCAAGCCAACCAAAAACAACCAGTGGGAACCTAGAAATGGAACAAAAGCAAGCCAATTTAACAATTTTAAACAGATTTGAAAAAATGGGAGGAAGTGTTAGATTTTCGCATTTCGGATTATGTATGTACTCTTACATTTTGGGCCTTTTTGTCATCTAATTCTCAATTTGAACACAATCTGAAACAAGCTAAAAAAACCAAGCTCAAAACGAGCAAACGAGCTCATACTCGAGTTCGAGCTCAGAAAAAACGAGCTAAACGAGCTCGAGCTCGAGCATCGTTCCCAGCTCGCGAGCCGAGCTCGAGCACCTGCTTGGGCTCGTTTTCATATTGAGCTCGAGCTTGAACACTAGCTACTCGAGCTCGTTTGCTCGTATATCAGCCCTATAGATGCCCTCAGAGAAGCCCACCGAGTCCATTCTTTCGCACCCATCAAACCTGATTCTACTGCATACCCTATCGGTCGTGTCTCCATTGATTCTAGGCTCCACCAAGATCAGGACTTGCGGATCGTGGTTATGAATGATATCTTGTAGCGCTAGAAGGAAAGCGTTGCTCCCCACGCCATTGGTATTCCAAGTTATGATTCTTAAATTATTCATAAGCAACAGGTTGTGTATTATCGCTCTAAACATTGTGGTACTTGGCATTTGTAATGCTTCCGCAAATGCGTACATCGCTTCATTCAAGCAATCGATCGTATCAGTGATGAATTGGGGCACTGAGGCCCGACATAGTATTGGCTGGCTGGTCCTTGTTAGGGGTTGCAACTCCATCATCACTCGCGACGCTATCCATGGCGGCACTACAGGAATGGTTCAATTTGACGGTTTGTCATGAGGAAGATCTTTCGGGTCCGAACAGGTACCACTGTGACTCCCGCAACCTGGCTCATTGCTGCTCAAGGTCCTGGCTTTAATTGTTGTGGTTCAAGGGCAGGGACATGTGTAATCGGGTGTGCAGTCTTTGTGAGGTCTTCGGTACTTCCTTGGGTGGTTGGTGGTGGTTGCTCGTGGGTTATGGTCCTAGAGGTAGGAATAGTAGTGCTCTTGTTGGGTCCTCGGGTTGTGTCTTGGATACCAGGGGTAGACTTGGTGGTAGTTTGCTGGTTGTGCTTGTGGGTGAGCTTTTGGCTTCCTTTGACGCCAAACTCGTTGGCAATAACTGTCAAAGGCTTGGTGTTTCGGGTTTTTCTCTTGGAGATGTAGGTGTTTTTTATTGCCAAGGCCGAGCTCCGAATCCTCACCTTCCCGCCTTTGCCCCTGGGAGGTAGGTTTTCTTTTCCTTAAGCCCCACATGAGATCTCAACCGTAACCACCTCATTTCTTTTTATTAGGATTCCTTCTTGATTTATTTCGATCATCTTTCCCAAACTGTTGCTCATGTTTGTCTTTTCAGTAGTATCCTCATTCACATCCATATTTTCCAAAACGGTAAATCTAGATGATTGCGCAAAATCTGCCTCCCCTTCATTTTCAGGATTCGATTTCACACCCTTGTCCGTCCTTTACGACTCAGCCCGCTCCTCCATTGCCAGCGACCCATCCCCCTATGCTCACATGGCAGTCACGTCCAATTCTGGATTTCTTTTGCTAGTTTCCGCATTGGGGGCTTTAATTGTGACGTCTACTTGTTTTCCTTGCTTGCATCCAAACCTCACAGCTATCCTCTAGATATCCTGACGGCTTTGGCACCATTTGCTCATTCTGTTTGTGAAGATCTCAATTCTCCACATTGTGCCCTACCTTGCCACATCTAAAACAAACCATCCAAAGACCCTCGTACTGAATTGGCCAGACTTTACCGTCTAGCCGAAACTTTGACAGGAGAGGTTTGGTTAGGTCTACCTCCACGCTCAGTCTGGCGAACTTCCCCCTATCTGCAGAGGTTGTGGTATTTTCGATCCGTAAGACTTTTTCTATCTTCCTGTCCATCATTCGGAGGAACCGCTGGTTGAAGTATTCTATGTGGAGATAAGGAATCCGGACCCAGACCGTTAGAGTCGTGATCCTGTCCACACTAGGATCGAATTGTAGTACCCACTTTCTGATCGTCAAGTAGTTATCACCGATCATCCATGGTTCCTCTATGAGCACATGATTGTAGTCCTCCTGATTTGCAAATCGAGCTACAAAGTAATCATTGCCTAGGTCGAACAGTGAGAATCATACTTTGAGCGCCCATTTCTGTGTCAATCTTCTGTGCAACTTCCTATACCCCAGACCCTTGTCAAACATCTTGATGATGAGCGTGTCCTTCCAAGGCCTCCGCAACTCCTCTCTCTCCTCCTTCGTCAGCGTTATCGTAGGGCACAAGGGATCATCTTTCTCGGGGGCACATTGTCCTTGGTCAGGTACTCAGGGGGCGTCTCCTCCGGTTGCATGTGTCCGACTTGGCTCACCACAAAGCTTGCAGTCACCCCCATCGTCAGCTTTTCCTTGTAGCTCAACGGCGTTCCTACCCCATTGCTAGGAGGCCCCTGTGGCCTGGTAAGTCACACTTCTCATTGCGTTTCGATGGCCTCATCGCCGGCTGCGTTTGGTTGTCTGTTGCTCGGACCTAGTCTCCAATCTTTGTCTTGTTCTTTCATCGCCAAGATTTGTAAGACTATACTGGATCGTTTCGTTTACTAGTTTTTGGGAATTATAATTTTCTTTACTAAAATGGGTCAATTTTCTCCAGTTACTTTTATTGAAAATAACACAAATTTTAGAGTTTGAATTGAATTGGTGAAATCACAAAAAGATCCGAAAAACAATAAAAAACCTCTCTTCTCTCTAGTTTCTAGAGAGAGAGTTCGTCTAAATCCCTTCGGGGCGTGTACTCTCCGGTCGACCAAACTTGTTCGGTGGTGGTCCTCCGCCGCCTCCTGGTGCTCAGTCGTAGTACTCGGAGTTGGGGTTGCGCCACCAGGCGTTTGGTTGCCGGTGTTTAGTTCTCCGACAAGGTGTCGGAGCTTGAAACTCACGTTTTTTCGCATCCCACTTAATCTACTCAATTAGCTCTATTCTATTGGGGATTTTGTATATCTATAGTCGTGGATCTCGAAATTGTTCTCGCCTCCAACCAATCTGTACAACAGGCCTTCAATTTTCGGATCTAGGGCTCGCTTTCATTTGGAACACAAAACCGGCTCTCTGGTTGGATCAACTTCGTAGCCTTCCTGTGCGTTTCAAGGCCAATAAACCAATCCCTTCTGTTGGTGCAAAAATCCTCTCAAACCCTTGGTTTCCATCCAAATCTCTCCCGTTATCCCTTCCGGCTATTTCGACATCTCTCTTGTGGATGTTGTGTAATTGCTGTCTAGATTCCACTGTTTTGATTTCCAATTGGGTGAGTTAGTGTTGTTCTAGCCTACCTTTGGTTGTGCCCTGGTTCATCCTTCGCTTCGAATCGGTCTCCTCCTCGCTGGCGGTGGTCCTGACGGTCCTCCTCGGCTCCGTCCGGCTTCGTCTCCGATCCTCTTCATCCCTGTCCACCCTTCCGACCTCCTTGGTTGCCGGCCTGATGGTGCCCTCGGCGCCTCGCCGGCTTGCCGGTGGTCCGTCGCCTCCTCCTCGGCGTGCGTAATGTGTGTTGTGGGTTGGAACTTGCCACTCCTTGGTGTGCAAGGATGGTTTTCCCCTTGCATGCCAAGCTTCTTAATTAAAAAAAAAAAGCTTTATATTTATATATATAATATAAATATAAATTATTTTGTTATATATATAAATATATATTTATATATACATACACATCAGGCAAAACTAACTCAAAAGGGTTTGTTCAATTTCCGAAAGCGTTGGAATAAATTCCCGAAAGGGCATGACCAAATCACCGAAAGGTTTGTAAATGTTATTTCTTTTAGTACAATTTGTTTTGAGGGTTCCCTCAGGCGCACCTTATTCGGGTTGTGTCTTGTGCGTGCTTTTGCGTGGTCCTAATTTCGTTTTGATTTGGTTGACGGCGTGGCGCTCGGAGTCGGGTCTGGTTGGGGTCGTGGTGGTGTGCTCAAAGACAACTCCGTTTCTAGGAGACTGCTCCTTGGAGTTTCCGTCTTCACTGCCCACGGGAGATGAAGTCCTAATGTACCGCTGACCAGCGGTGCTACCATGGTGGTGCTTGGCTTCTGTCTGCGGCTGCACTCTCAGCCGACGGTCTTCATTTAGTCTAGGTCTCTCCTTTTGTACGTGTTAGATCAATCTTTGTTGTGCCTATTTTTTGTTCACTTTTTTTGTATTGTTTTCGACGGTTAGTCCGTCTACCGATTTATCGGTCTCTAGGGAGTCAGGTCTGTCTGCCCCAAATCTTTACTTTATCAAAAAAAAAACGAATTTTAGAGGGAATGCTGTTTGGTATAAACTTTGCAACGTCATAATTTTTTAGCTATAGTTCGAACCACCGAAAATAATTACCCCTTTAGGGCATAAAGTATGCAAACTGATTTTTTTTTATTTTTTTTATCCAAAGTTGATGACATGGAAATACAAAAACCGCAGATAATGAAAATAGAGCACAGAGCCTCTATAAATAACGAGCACCAAAGAATCTACTTCGGTTGCAATACATGCTCAAGCTAATAAGTTAGATTTTTCCAGAGGATCTGGAGGTTTCTTGGTAGAACTCATCTAATCTACACTGTAATTTGACTAGTAACTGGCTGCACAAATGAGGGGATGTGCAAGGCCCACACATCATGTAAATGACATTACCCAGAGGCCTCATGTAAATCCCATCATCTTCTCGGAGCCTCTGAAGTAGAGATCCTGCAATGAGGGATGTGTATCCTGCGTTAGAGCCTTCAGCTTGGAGCTCAAGAGCAAACAGTGTTCCTAGCACAACCACTCTTTTGATCGCTGGGTGTGATGAGATCTTCTTAACCAGCTGCACATCCCATATCTGCAAAGCAACCAGAGGTACATCAGCAAGTTTAAGGTTTGGGTCAGTAGCACAGTTTTGGGCTACATGATGAAGGTTTTCATACCTAAACCTAAAATTCTTGGGCCAGACAAGTAGAATTGTTTGACTTTCAGGCTGAGGTATTTTGTCAATCTAAATGAGTAGTTTCATGACCAGATTCATCTCAGTTCAGGCACATTTTGATAGGTCTATATACTAATCTCGGTTTAAATTTTTAACCAAGAAATTATTAAAAAAAAAATTGCTTTACAAGCATGTGCACAACAGACCCAAAAAGACATTTAACTCATTCAACGCATATGCATTTTAACTAGTTTGATCCACAAAATGTAAGGGTTTTACCAATGAGGAAAATGTCACTACAATTGTAATCTTGTCATTAGAAGTCTACCATGAAATAAGCAAAACGCACTTACCTCCCTCAAGCACTTTCCTCCAGATGTCAGGTTAACATTTGTGACTGGATCTTTAAACCATTTTATAGATTTTCTAGCAGCTGCACACCCTGTGGGGTGTGCAGTGTATGAATGCCCATGTAGCAGTGCTTTGAGCTGAAACCAGAGCAAAACAATGTTATGTAAATCACAATACGATGAACACGAATAGTAATACTACAACAAAAACAGCATTGAAATAATTTGTAAATGTATGGCTGGTAATATGAAATATACACAAGTAGACCTTCTCCTTGGATAATTGAATCAGTTTCAGCCAAAAAAAAATACTTCCAAGAAAAAGGCATGAATGTCTAAAAACCCTATCACCACCTTTGATTCTCCCATAAATGCACTAAAAACATCTTCTCTTGCCAAAGTTACTGCTAGTGGTATAATGCCACCTGTCAACAGCTTTGCATAGCAGGCTATATCCGGTGAACAGTGAAGTAGCTCTGCTGCAGACTATTGGAAGAAATTATGCCCTCATCAGTTGGATGTCAATGAAAGTAGAAATGAAGTTATGAAAAGCTATATGACAACCAACCTCCACTCCCAAACGCCAAAAACCAGTAAAGACCTCGTCAAATATCACTGGGATTTTGTGATTTCGACACTCGGTGACAAGCACTCTCTGAAATAATGGATCAATCATCAACATGCCTCCAGCACCTTGTATAACTGCAGCACATGTATGGATGATGACTTAACATAACAATTCATGTTTAAATCATGTCAAACAAGAACCAACCCATTGTAGTTGTTCAGAATTAGCTCAATAAACTTATTATGCTTCTGACTTCACTTGAGAAAGTCAGCTTGAAGGCTTGAAATGAATAAACTAAAAATTGTCTTGCCTGGTTCTATAAGTAATGCTCCTATTCGACTGTTTCCTTCCAAGTATGGTGATAGCTGCTGCAATATATATGATTTATAATGGTCTGCAAGTTTTGATCCATCCCTACTCTTATCAAAAACTTCCTCACGCAATCTAAAGGCTGCGAGAAAAAAAATATAATGTTATGAAAATAAATAGAGGCTGAAAGGAAGAGGGTTTCTCCCACCAAAAGACAGTTTCAGCTAGACTTACTACAATCCTCTGTTGTATAGACCTCTGAAGGAAGCCCTTTCGGCAAGGAGAGATTCCATGTTCCATCACGCATGTATATATTAGGAGGATCCATATAAACACCTCTCCCTGTGTACCTGTAAAAAAAAGAGAGAGAGAGAAAATCGCATAGCTCAACAACCCAAAATTGAAACAAATACTGTATTTAAAAAATGATAGGAAACAATTCTCAAAATAATTTTTAATAGAAAAGAAAAGTTAGATGTTGAACCTTGACTTATAGAGATGGCATTTCATATATAAGTATCGAGTACAAATGCATAATTTAACATTTAGATTCGAGATCCTATCTCTATGACTACACTTCATATACACAATGTGAGCCTGAGTTTCTCTACAATTTTCTCATCCTTTGGTTTTTGTCCTTGTTCGGTCTTATGGGGATGGACAAGAGACAAATTCATAATCTTGGAATATAGCATATGACAATATGCATGTATCATGTATATGGAAAGGAAACAAATTTTATATGAGAAATCAAATTGTAGAGAAGTTTTGTGAGTCTAGAGAAGAAAAGAATGCTCATTTTTCAATAGAAAAAAGAGAAGGGGGTAATGGTTAGAGGAGTGTAGGGGATATGGTTACCCCATGCTCAAACGGGTGATTGAAATGAGGAAAATGAATCAAATTTTTTATGAGAAGGGGTGAACAATTAGAAATTTTAACAATGAATCCTAACGTATAAATGGATTACATTCATTTTGTTTCCCTTTCGCAATCTTATACCAAATGGGCCCTTAATAGATGCAACAGTCCAATTATACTTCTTTCTCTCCAATTAAAGCAGCCCGGCTTTCCTTTTTCCCAAACTAAGCATCAGAAGAATAACCAGGCTCATAGTCTCTTTCGCACATTCTAACTTCCCAGGACTCTCCTCAAATAACAATAGAAGGGATTTCAGCACTATTTCTTATTTGAACAGGCATCAACCAGCACTGATATCATAACTAAGAAAAGTTCCACTTAGTGAAGCTCATAGCTTAAGAAATTATGCTAATACCGATTAAGGACTTTCAAAACTAGTAGAATTAACATCTCTTAGTCTAATCTCAAATCGTTTTACAACATATAATACAGACATTCACAACCATAAAACACAAGCTTAACATAGTGAGAAGAATAAATATCAAGTCCGACAAGGGCATGCACAAACAAGATGATAATATTATTAAAAATAAAAACAGCTTCATACCAAGGTTGCTGGAGAAAGCCTGTGTAAGGTGATGGTGCTTGCGCTTCCATGGCCCCTAAGGTGTCCCCATGGTAAGAACCTTCAATGGCGAGGACCTGATCCAAAGAAATCCTTAATCGGAAGGGTTTACACACAGCACACCTTTATCAAAGTGTGATTCTGACATCATCACTTTCTTGCGCAGTGTAAGTAAGCAAACACTCTTGAGAAAAATTGAAAAGATAAAAGCTGAAATATGAAAGGCAATCACATGCATTTGCCAAGCAAAACAAAGACACGGACTATAAAAAATACCCTAAACTTATTACAGTAAGTAAGACCAACCTTGAGTTCCAAACATGCAGTACTTTCATTTTTCTGAACTGGATCCAATAAGATCCCAGAGTTGGATACAAATTTCCGAAGAGCCATCTTGATAGCAATCTCAATCGCTGTAGATCCATTATCTGAAAAGTAAGTTCGCGAAGCCCAACCTGCACAAGTAGAATATTATCCTAAGAAAAAAATGCTCTGCATGATAACATAGTAAAGTATCAAACTGATAAGAGGAAAAAGACGAAAATGTTGTAGGTTATTGAACATTGATATGAATGGTGGTCGAAAATGCAGCCATGGACAACAGAAAAAATGTTTTGGGTTATAATACCCTCCAAGGGATCACAATTCACAAATGAGGTCTCTTATTTGGGCAAAGGGATGAGAAAATCGTTTGGAAACTGGAAACAGAAATATCATTTTTGGAGAAAATGGAAGTGTTTACTATCTTGGTAGTTCTTAAGATCATTTCTTAGAAGATTACATTTTAAGCACACAAACATATCCTAGCAGTAAGCATGCGAGTGAATTGTACCATCTACCACCACATAAAAATATTCTAGCAGTAAGCAGGATAACTTTTGCTAAGCATGAAATCTTTCCTAAATAGCACATTACACTTTAAAAGAGCGACTTACCCTTCCCCACACCTTCAAGTAAAAGCTCAGCACATTTTAGCGCTGGTTCATGGACATTCTCAGGAAACATTACATGTCCATATCTTGCAGCAGCATATCCCATCTCTCTTGCAAGCTCAATCTAAAATATCTAAATAAATAACCAGAATAAAGAGATAATAGATGCTAATTTACATCAATCTATTGTAACAAGATTGTTTGTGCACATAGCACACAAGAACGAGAAAAGACAGAACGGTGAAGACGAGTGGAAATGGGGGGAAAATATGTTTTACAAACAAATTACTCCCTCCGTTCCAAAACACATGGTCTTTTAGCCATTTGCACAAGTTTTAATAATACACTTCACTTTAAAAAAAACATCATTATTTCACTAACTTTATTAATTTTTAATACCCACTACAGATTTTAACCAATCATAATCTTTTAAAAAGTCAACAACACACAAATCAATACAAATCATTAGAATTTCCTACCTAGAAAACGTAAAAACCCATCTATTTTGAAACAAAAATTATCATCTAAAAACCCATCTATTTTGGAACGGAGGTAGTATATAAAATGTCATTAAGCTTGCATTGCAAAGAGTTAAAGACAATCCTAATCTTTGTACACAATGTATATTTAAACCAAAACCAACAACACTCATGTATTCATCAAATGGAAAAAAAAGGGGGGGGGGGGTGTGGGGGGGAGGGGACTAAGGAGTAGTCCTCTGACGTAGTATGTAGATCCAATCTCATATTTTGAAATTCAATCTTGCAAAATATGAGCAGAATAGCCTAGAAAAAGAATAGAATTCTTGAGCTTTTCTATAACTCTAAATGTAAAATTTCCGGAAAAAAAAGAAGGTAAAGATATCAAAAAAAAAAAAGGGGGGGGGGGGGTGGGGTGGTGTATGACCTGTAGAGTAGAGTCGGGTCCTTGAGTCCACCAACTAGCACACGCATCAAATTGCTGAGAGATTAGATCATCTTTCGGTCGAGAAGATGCAGATAAAACGCCAATAGTCCGGACCTGAAATGATGAGAAATGGAATTTGGAACCTATATTTCATAATATATGAATAGAAGCACCATTCAGAAATTGTGATTCCAGATAAGCTGAAGAGAAAAAATATTATAGCATACATCTGCACTTCCATTGATCAATTGGGTGGGTTATGAAAAAAATGAAATCAATTGGGTGTGTGATAAATAATGTAGAACAAATGCAAATATTTAAACAACAGAAACACACTTTCTAGAACAACCTTGTAAATCCCAAAACTTTCACCATGGCGCGAATCTATGACAGTAACCTTCTCTTTTGGAACTAGTTGGTGCTGAGTAAATGGCCACCAAAAGATTTCTCCAGCCAGCTTTGACATGTTGCGCAATCTCTCTACTCTTTCCACAAATGCTGAAAGCAATACTTGCTTTAGAGAACTAAATACATCTAGAGATTCATCGAACCATTCCATCAGGTCATCTGAGAGATCTTCTGGTACTGGTGGAAGCAGAAGAACTGGCATGCTAAGTTAAGCAACTGACATCAGTAAATGAATAGTTCCAAAATAATAGAAACTTAAAAAAAAAATCAAACAGCATTTGAGAGACAAAAATAACTTAAAGTAGCAAATTAGATTCTTGGAAGTTAATTTATATAAAAAAAATAGTTCTCTCTGTCAGCATAACTTTCTCATCTACCAATCTAATCACAGAATCGGCTAACAGCCAATTCAGAGGGGTAAAATGAGAAAGATCTCTATTCATGTTCATTACCTATTTCGTAGATAAGACAACAAGAAGCTGTCATTCATAAGCCCACGATCTTCAAGAATAACAGCTGCAACATCATATCCTCGAAGCTTGAGCGTCTCATATGCTGAAACTGTTCCAGATATCCCACCTAACCGCCCATCTCCAACAAGCACAGCAGGTGATCGGAAAGGCCTGTTAAGTGCACCTCAGTTAGAATAAGGCACATATAACAATGACTCTGTAACAGAAGTTGCCTATGCCACAAATTAACAAGTGCAATAGCTGAAGTCAATGGATGTAAGTTTTCTTCCAGACTATTTCCTATGTACTCAAAGGTAAACTTGTGCATCATCATTCTCACCCTCACAAACGCAAGCTGGGCTAAATTGAAATTATTCCCTCCAAAGTGTTAATGGTTTTCCAGGAAGCCACAAATCAACCCGAATAATCATTGCAAAAGAAGCTATCTAATGCCTGGCAACATAAATTACAAAGATTCTAGTGAAAATGAGGATTGATTAAACTTCAATTCTGATACCTATACAGGTCACATTGAAGAGTACCAGAAGGGCCGGGGCTCGCCACGCCGCCAGCAGTCTCAATCAAACTCCACACTTGATCCCTCTCACCACCACCATCCGCAGCCGTCCACAGACACCTCCCCACCATCTCCACCAACTCCCCATCCGCCACAGCTCCACCCTCCCTCTCCACAGCCAAATGGGGAGAAATCGGCTCATTCCAAGCGCAAAGAGTCCTGCAAACTAACTCTCTTGATCCCAGAACCCCAGAATTCTCCCTCCCTTCCACCATCCTCTCTTCGTACAACCCCAAATCCCTCCATCCTTTCCCATTCGCCTTCTCCTCCCCGATCCCGGACACCAGCGCCTCCCTTGCGGCCGATTGGGACGCGCTGAGTGTGTAATTGGAGGCGAACAGGGTTCCCGGAGGCCGACGGCGGAGGAAGATATCAGAAACCTTGCGGAAAACGAACTGGGAGTCGGAGTCGGCGGGGAAACCCGTCTGGACGGGCTTGATGTAGGTGAACTTGGCGGCGGGGGAGGGGAGGAGGACGGCGGAGGCTAGGCCGGCGGAGACTAGGGTTTTTCCGACGGAAGTGTTGGCTCCCCAAATGGTGTAGGTAGGGTGTGAGAGAGGGAATTCTACGGGAATTGGAGAGGAGGAGAAGAGGCGGAGGTGGTGGCGGAGGAGGAGGGCGAGGGGTTGGGGTAGAGAGAGGCGACGGGCGGAAGCGGCCATGGATGGTGATAGGAGCAGAGTGACTGTTCAATGCTTTGTTCTCAACGGCTATGCACTATGGAGGGATAAACCACGGCCATATATACTTGTTTTCTTTTTATAGAGATTGATTTAGCCTATTTTGAACATTCAATTAGGTGATTAGCATCCAAACTAACTTAATTAGGTAAGCTAGCACCTTCTTTCCCTTCCTTCCCCCTTCCTTCTCTTCCTTCCTCCTACATTGACCATTAATGCCATTTTTTTGTGATGCCATTTTTTCACCACTAACCACTGATGCCACTTTTTTTATGCAATTTTTTTAATGTAATTTTTTTTTATCATGATGCCATTTTTCCAAAGTAGGGTTTTGACGTCATTTTTTAATGACATTTTTTCTTTAATGTGATGTCAATTTTTTAAAGTAGTGTTTTGATGTCATTGTTCTAATGTAATTGTTTAATGCCAGTTTTTTAATTTAGTCAATTGTATATCGATATATTTTCATTTATTCTACTTTTATTCACTGATGACACATTTGTGATTACACGCCATTGATGCAGTTATTTGTGGTGACATTTTTATTACATTTTTATACAGTTGATGACACAGGAGTATAAAATGTGATTAAACTTCATTGATGACATCTTTTATTGATGACTTTTATTCATTGATGACATTTGTGACTACACTTCATTGAGTTCAATCATTTGTGATGACATTCTTTGGTGATGACATTTTTATTGATAACATTTTTATACAATTGATAACATATGAACATAAAATGTGAGTATACTTCATTGATGACATTGTTTGTTAACTTTTAAAAAGGGTGAACTGAGCAAATTTCCTCTTTTTTTTATAACACTTTATTTTTACTTTGATACTACTTTTATAATGAAATGGTTTTATTTGTTTAATATAGGGTGAATTTTGTTATATTAACGGATTGATATGAGATAATAACACAACGGAATAATGTACTACCTCCGTTCGGCAAAACTTGTCGTTTACTATTCATGCACGCTTTTTTAGAATGATAAAAACTATATAAAATATTAATTGTTTTTTAATTTTTTTAACAAGTTTGTACTTGTTAATAATAACTACGAAATTGTTAAAAAATTATTAAAAAACTAGATATTTTATATAGTTTTTATCTCCTAAAAAAGCGTGTGTGAATAGTAAAACGTCAAGTTTTGCCGAACGGAGGTAGTATTACACTTTGAGAATTTCCCTAGTGAGTTCATATTAGTTCTCATCTCCTTTTAAATCGACTTACAAGTGAAAATGAGTTGTACTAACAAACAAATAAAGATAAAGGAGATTGGAACGTGGAACCACTAGAAAACTAAAGCCTAATTAAATAGGACATGCATTACAACTTGACAACCAAATTCATAGATTGATAACTAGTTAATAGAGTAATAAGGACTAGTAACTAAAAAGATCACATGAACTTAGGAGTACTGCCAATCCACAAGTAATCAAATATGCAACCATACAAATATAATTTTCATATTTGCACATCGATTAGCATTCAATTAATTAAGCTGCCACTTAACAAAAATAACAAAAACTCCAAAATAAGCACAAGGATGCAATTAGGAATTAGGATATGAGGTGAAAAACCTTCGTTCGCAACCACATAGCAACAAAAACTATAAAATAAGCACAAGGATGAAATGATGCATTTCTTCCTCAGCACAAACACCACTTTTCTGCACTCCTACATCAGCTACAATTTGGCTTTTCACAGCAGCAATAACAGCCCCAAATAGATGTTTTTCAGCAGCCCTTACAACAACTCTTTGCTGTCTACCAGCAACCATGTTGTACAACAGCCCCAACAACTCTAATTTCCAGCTTGTTAGCAGCCCTAACAGCTCTAATTTCTAGCTTGTTAGCAACCCCAACAGCTCTAATTTCCAGCTTGTTAGCAACCCCGACAAATCCCTTTTGTTGCTCCTCGGTACCCACAGATGCTACATAAGATAGCTACATCTGCTTCAATCAAGATCAAAGCAATACCCAACATTGTAAATTTGTAATAAGCCCTAACTGAAATTCACATTGTGATTGAGAGGCATCAAGATGCCCTCCTGGCAAGATAAGTGGTGCACAAATGTTCTTTTATTAATAAAGAGAGGGTCTGTTCGAATAAGGAAATCCATCTAAAGAGCCTATAATTGCCTAAAACAGGAAAGCAAGCCACTAAATAATGAGAAATATCAAGAGATGAAAGATTACTTATAATCAGCAATTCAACCCAATTCATAAATAAGTAAAATCCAACACTAATTCATCACTCATCCTTCTACTCAACATTTTCACAAACACCTTATATGCATTAGAGATTTTCGAAAATCCCATCAAATTCTTGAAATGTGTCATGAGAGTCAAGACAGGAGAGGTTGTTAATCAAACAATTGCATAAATTCAACAACGACTAGGGGTGGGCGTGAGACGGGATGGAACGGGACGGGACCGGGATGAGGCCCGTCCCGCTTTAATTTTTCCGAGACGGGCCCGGGACGGGACCGGGATGGGACGGGACTTGTCCCTCAAATAAAAAATAATAAAATATTATAAAACTTGAAAAATAAAAAAATGTTTTTATAGTTCATGCTTCATAGAATGATATCACCATAATGTTAACACTCCAACAGCAGAATTTCATACAAAAAAACATTGCCAGCAGCACAAGCCTTCTGTAACCCTAACCGATTAGAATTGAATAGAGATTTCACTATTTTAAAATGGAGAATAAATTTTTTGTTTGCCTCCTAGAGCTCAAATCCCTAACCCCCAAGCCTATAGTAATTTTTTATTTTCAAATTGCTTACAAACCTTACAGTATTATTATAACTTGTGTTTAAAATAACTAAATATATCGTATAAATCACTAAATTATTAAAAATTTTAGTACTACCAAAATTAAAACTCTTGTCCCGTATAAATATAAATATAAATATAAATATAAATATAAATATAAATATAAATATAAATATAAATATAAATATAAATATAAATATAAATATAAATATAAATATAAATATAAATATAAATATAAATATAAATATAAATATAAATATAAATATAAATATAAATATAAATATAAATATAAATATAAATATAAATATAAATATAAATATAAATATATATTTGTATATATATATATATAGAGGATAGATCCTGTGTAAGCAAGCCTTACTGTGTAATTTGTGAGCAAATCTAGAGCGTCAGATTAAAAAGATCAAACAGATGAGATTAAAAGTAACTTGTGAACAGTGACATTATTCGTAGGTACCAAGTGATTATTCGTATGTACATACATAGGAATAATCCTTTGTTGCATACGAATAATTACATTTGTTCATACATACGAATAATTACATTATTATACACGAATAATCGCTTGGTACCTATGAATAATTTCTCTGCTCACAAATTACACCGTAAGGGTCGCTTACACGGGATCCGACCTATATATATATATATATATATATATATATATATATATATATATATATATATATATATATATATATATATATATATATATATATATATATATATATATATATATATATATGCGGGACGGGACCGAGACGGGATTCACTTTGTTTCCTTAAATCTCACCGGGACGGGTCCGGGACGGGACTGGGACGGGACCGGGATTTGCGGAATTTGTGCCCACCCCTAACAATGACAACAAAATCAAGCAAGCGAGCACAAATCAGTCCAGCAACGTGCAGATCTCTATCAATTAGAATAGAATGCGAATGGAATCAACCAAAGGGGAAGGAGGAGGGAGAGGGAGAGGGAGATTACCAGTTCGGCAACTAGAAGGAGGGAGTAAACAGAAGAAGAAGAAAAGGGTGAGTTGAAGCGTCTCAGCATCAGCCAGTGGTGCCTCAGCATCAACGTGTCATCTTCGGCAGCGTCTCAGCATCAGAAGGCCCATCCGAGCTTAGCTTCGTCTTCAATTGAGCCCAACAATGGCCTAGGAAGTGGGACGAGGCGCTGGCTCTTTCAAGCCCGACCGAGAGGGGGGAAAACGAGAGATTGGGATGGCAGTAGAAGGTCTAATTTGGCCCTCAACGACCGATAGCAGAAGCAGCGAAAGCGAGGGCGAGAGAGCAGAAGAAGGGGAGCAGAGGGTGAGACATCGACGGCAACCGAGAGCGAGAGGGAGATTCGGGATGAGATCGACGGCTTGGGGACGATCCGAACGTAGACCATCGGAGGTTGAGAGAGGGAGATCTCGCCATGGACGAGGGCACCAGATCTGATGGAAGAATGAAAAGGGAGAGTGGAATAGGGTACATAGACCTAATTAAACTTTCAATGGTGACAACACGGCTAATAAAACTCTAAAAGGGGTTAATTACTTAATTAAAAGTTCAAAGGGGTTTAATTTACCAAAATTTCTCTTTTATATATAAAGTAAAAATTTGAAATCATAATTAGCTGATTTACAAGAGGTCGGTATTTAAATGTGACAGAGAAACACCGTCCTAGATAACTACAACTGTTACCCACGAAACAAATAAAAAAATTTATTCAGCAACCTAAATTCGCAACACTACAAGTGGAATCAATGTCAAACAAAAACCAACTAGTCAAAGAAACAGACGAGGATCAAGTCACGCACCATCACCGCGGTAGCACCGCTGGCCACGGTATATCATAACTCGATCTCCTGTGGGTAGTGAAGACGGTATTCCAAAGAAGTGTCTCTAGAAAAACGGAGCCGTTATGAACATATCACCTTGAACCCACCCAGTCCCGACTCAGCACCTTCAACATCCTAAAGCATCGTCGAGAACACTTGTAGCATTAACACGAAAACACTCAAACAAATCAAGTTAGAAACTTCCCCAAGTTATATATGTACACCTTGTCATAGTTTTTTTTATTTGTATTTGTATTTTATTTTTGTTTTTAGAAATTACTATTTACACCATCAATTTCTCGCCATTTACACGGAAAACATCCACAATCACGTACGTATTACGGGTACGCGGTCAAAAATAAATTTTTTCTAATGAGTACTTTGCATGCGCAGATTTGAAAGACCCGTAGAGACTTTTAGGTTTGCTGTTATTGTAGGTTGCAGGTTTTGTCTTTTACCCCATCTAAATACGGAGTATTTAGTGGAGTACTCCATATGAAAGAAATGTGGGGTTATCATACCAAAAAAAATGGGATTAATACGTAGTACTGTATTTCATTGATAATGACACAACCATCATTACGTACTATTGTTCGAGGTTGCTTTCTCGATCGGTTATCAAACTGTACTTCACACCTTGTACTTCAAACTGTACTATTTACACCATCATGTGTAAGCAAGCCTTACTGTGTAGTTTGTGAGCAAATCTGGAGCGTCGGATTAAGAAGATCAAACGGATGAGATTAAAAGTAACTTGTGAACAGTGACATTATTCGTAGGTACCAAGTGATTATTCGTATGTACATACATATGAATAATCCTTTGTTGCATACAAATAATTACATTTGTTCATACATACGAATAATTACATTATTATACACGAATAAACGCTTTGTACCTACGAATAATTTCTCTGCTCACAAATTACACCGTAAGGGTTGCTTACACGGGATCCAACCTCTATATATATATATATATATATATATATATATATATATATATATATATATTCACATATATGGAGTTCGCTTACGCGATTTTTTTTATAAAAAAAAATGCAACCGCGTATTGTGAGTGCGCAGAGTTGCGAATTGTGTAAAAGGTGAAAAAATTCACCATGTAAATAGTAAGTCCCTTGTTTTTTGAATCTTGACCCCCAAGAAGTTAATTTTGGCTCCCTATGATTTGATGCTTATCTTGCAAGGATCAAATCCTTGCAAACCAAGCATGTCAGTGGGTGTCGACGCATCGGTGGAGGCGGCCATCGGTGGATGGGAACAAAAGACGTGGCGTAGAGAGCATGTGGAGAGTTGATGGTGACGAGATTTCTCAGTTGGAGATGAGATTTCTAGGTACAGGGAGATCTATGACCTCGTAAAAAGTTAGTTGATTTCGGGTTGGGCAGCTAAGATCACAGGATTCAGGTGGTGGAAGCGGGGTTGGTGTGGTGATATGGTGGAGATTCATGAAGGATGTAGTAATAGCGGGTACGCCGGTGATGGTGGTGGCGGGTTACGCGCTGTGGTGTTTTCCACTTATGACTTTTGGCCTTTTGCCCACAAATGGGGCTTATTACCTTCTAAAGAAAGGACACTCTCTCTAAAAGGGCATCTTTCCCTCCGCTATTGGCCATAGATATTTGCTTTTTCTATTTATTTATTTATTTTGTTTTTTTAAATGCAAAATATACATTCTTTTTTCTTTGATAACCGAGGTTTTAGAAAATAGTAATGAGATATCTAAATGGCACTTTCGTTTCAGGACTCCCGTTTGGGTGTTGTTGGACATTTTTAAACAATGCAATTGCAATTTTAATGAAGTTTAATTAGGGTTTTTTTTTCAGTTGAATGAAATCTCACCAATAAGCAGGGGTTTAAATATGGAGGAAGAATGGAAGACTTAAGACAGCTTATGGGAGAGATTGAATGGAATCTCAAAGATGGAAGAAGAATGCAATCATGGAAGATCGAGGACGACTTACTACAAAGATTTATGGTTTTTTTTTGTTGCAATTCATGTTTTTTTTTCAATTGTAGTTTTAATTCTGATTTAGGGTTTGATTAGGTTTTATTTCTTGCAATTCGTGTTGTTTAAATTGCAATTTTAATTTTAATTTAAGAACTATCTTATCGGTTATGTTTATGGTTTTTTATTATTTCGATTTGTTATTGCTTTGGTTTGTAAGTTGTTGTTGTTTTTGCTTATCGTTATCCCTCAAACGAGCCTATCGAGTTTAAACGAGCCTAAGCTCGTTTGCCCGGCTCGACTGGGTGGTCAAGCTTCAGCTCAAATCTAACTGTGGGCTTGCGAGCCAAGCTTGAATATTAAAATAAGCTCAAATAAAATTTAGGCTCAAGCTCAGGATCGGCTCGATCATGTACAAATCGAACATGAACATGCGAAGCTCGGTTTGTTCGGCTCGAATAACACCCCTACCCAAAGAGGGAGTAAGAATAGTAGGGTCGCCTAGCCAGACTCGAAACAGAATTAGAGAAGTCAACTCCGGATTTCCAGCTGAGAGCGAGGCAATGATTTGATACAAAAAAGAGGGTGTTCTTGTCCGATTAGTGGAAAGGTGGAGGCTTCCAAAGTGGGAGAAAATAAAGTGATCAGTGGTGAGGGTCGGGCCGAGCCGACGAGATGGGTTACACACTTACGCCGAAAAAACCAATTGCAGGGAAGGCTTAGATTTAGTTTCGGATTTGAGATTGGAAAAATTGATTTGGGGGTTGATTTAATTTGTTGGTGATTGGTGGCAGGTTACACTAGTGATGGAGGTAACGGGTTTCTTCAAAGAAAGCGCTGATGGTGCTTACCTACAAGAGGGTTAAGGGCAACTTTATCGGTGATGCTGGCGGTGCTTGTGGTTGAAAAATATTACTTCCTCCGTTCGGCAAAACATGTCGTTTACTATTCACGCACGCTTTTTTAGAATGATAAAAACTATATAAAATATTTATTTTTTTATAAATTTTTTTAACAAGTTTGTACTTATTAATAATAACTACGAAATTGTTAAAAAAATATTAAAAAACTAGATATTTTATATAGTTTTTATCCCCTAAAAAAGCGTTCGTAAATAGTAAAGTGACATTTTTTGCCGAATGGAGAGAGTTTTTTATTATTCAGATTGGTAGTATCGATGACAATTGATACTCCGGTTGATATCGTAGATGGTATCGGATGTAATTATCGTGTGACTTCCTTTTTTGGAAAAGCGAGATCAAAATGGAACCATTTCATCGTGTGAAGTGGTAAAACGCAACGTGGTGCAGCCTAGTGGCGTCAGCATTTCTGAAGAAAAAAAAGGATAATTATGTATAATAATAACATTTGTAATTATCTTTCATTGTTAAAGATTATTATTTGAAGAATATATTTTGTTGTTTTGAAATAAATTATTATAACATACTAGTGTAGATCTCGTCCCGTGTACGGAGAATACATTAATAAAATTAATATAGATATAAATAAAATTAGTTCGATGGATTATAAAAAATCTAAATATTTTTTATTTAGATTCTCTCAAAATATATATAGAATTCACATTTATAAGGTAATTTTTTTTTCAAATCTACAATTAATTGAATCCCCTTTAATTTAAGAGAGAATGGTCATAAATGACCCACTTTTTTGTAAACTTTGCACAAATAAACCTCTCCCTTGAAAATTGGCAAAAGTAACCCAAAACCCAAAAATTTGCAAAAAAGTCTCAGTTGGTTAACTTGGGATAAGAGGTTTACGAACCAAAAATAAAAAAGGAAAAGAAAAGGAAAGAAGGACAAAGTGTCCAAAAAAAACAAAAAGGAAAAAAAATCAGAAGCAATAATTGCTTCTTCTTATTCTCTCTCTCCATTTCAGTTCTCTCTCTCCATTTCAAACGAAAGAAAAGAAACGGGGAACGAACCAACAATTTTGATAGGAGGAGGCCGGAGAAGATCCACCGCTGTCGGAGTGTGAAGAAGAAGCGAAGAACACCGCTGCCGGACTATAAAGGTACGCCCCCTCTCCATCAACCCACAATCATTCTTTCTCTTATCTGTTTTTGTGAACGTGGGGGGTCGGGTGTGTGGGTGAAGGAGTTGCAATGGGGTTTAGGGATTGAAGGGCAATGGTGGGTTGAGTGATGGGTTGTGGAGGGGTGACAATGGTTGGTGTGATTGAAGGATGAGGATGATGATTTTCGGGGTATGGTTAGGGGAAATCTATGGTTAGGGTTTAAGAAGGCCGAAGAGGGTGGCAATGGTGGGAGTTGAAATTGGGATATGAGGATGTTTTGGTGGGCGATTTAAGAAGAACGATTGAGGTTTGAGTCGTGTTTGATTTGAATTTTTTTTGTTTGAAAGAAAAATTGGGTGACATGGGTTTCGAATTGGATGGAAAAGTATGTCATTCATTCGCATATCTTCGTTTTCTGCAGAATCTGCATAACTTAGGTGACAAAGGTAAATGGACTCCTGACACGTGACATTTTCAAGGTGACACGTAAATGTCGATATTTAAAAGATACCGTCCTAATCATTTCAATATGAAATCAAGCGATGATTAGAATCTTATATGAATTTGAATAGTCCCTACGAATACCATATATTCCCTTTGATGTCATTCTCTTGTTTTTTTATTTCAATTTCATTGGTTGTTGGACAACAATGTAATTTTCTGTTTTAATTGGGCTTGTTTCTGAATTATAAATGAGTTTTGACATATCCAGATCAACTGATGTTGTTTTCTGAACACTTTTGTTCACCTTAGTCCCTATGACTGTATGGGTGATGCTAAAAACCTAATCCCTACAGATGAAAGTGTTAAGGAGGTCGTCAATGGACTGCGGGTTGCTAAAGGGATGGGAAGAGCCGGGGAAGAAAGAGAAAGGGATGCTAGCGCTTCTTTTAACATTGATGCAGAGAAGGAGGGCGATGTTGGGAAAGATGGAGTTGAAGCCAAACTTGTCGATGAAAAGGAAGGGGATGAGGGGCACGAAAGGATGAGGAGCTAAGTTTGTCTTTGGGTGACATGGTGTTTTATGTTGAGTGACACGGGAAATCGGGGATCCACTTTAAAGTTTGAATTTGTTTTTCAGGTAGTTCATGTCGATGTGGTTACAACGATTGCACCTGAAGCCGGGGAGAAGCCCCTACAAGGACAAGGTGACAGGGTAAGCTCTTGTGGTCCGTCGAAAGGATGGTGTCGAAGATTTTAGCAAGGAAGAGGATGTGGAGGTGCTTGTCAATGATGAAGGGAAGGGTGGAGAGGACTCGGACATGGATGTTGAGGTGACTGCGATTTAGCAAGGAACAAAGATGGGGAGATTGAGGACAATGACCACAAGGGCGGGGAGATGGGATAAAAAAATCCGGGAATGTCATATATGAATCTGTTTGTTGTTAGTTCATGTGACAAGGTTGTTGATATTGGGTGATAGGTTTATTTAGTTTGGTGACACGGGATAAAAAAAATCTGGGAATGTCGATCATATGAATCTATATTAGTTGATGTGACAAGGTTATTGCAGTTAAGTGACATGGTTTACTTAGTTGGGTGACATGGGATATCCAAATCTCAGAATGAGAGTTTAAACTTCATAAGCATTTGTCAGAACTCTGAGGCAGCAGAAGTTGAGAATGTTAGAGGCAAGAAGACTAGTAAGGCTCCAGGAGCTTATGAAGGAGTGGATGGCAAGGTACCCCAAACTGTGACACGTTAATTCCTTCAGGTGACACGACTATAAAAACCGGTGACAGGGGTTATTTTCATAACAAATTGGCAGACACTAAGAAATGTGAAATGTTAAAATCAAACAAGTGACACGTTAAATCCTTCAAGTGACACAATCATATAAACAGGTGACATGATTCATTTCGAAAACTAATTTAAAGTGAAACCCCAAACTGTGACACGTAAATTCATTTAGATGACACGACCATTCAAACATATGACATGAGTTATTTTCTTAACAAATTGGTAGACACTTAGAAATGTGAAACGTCAAAATCAAACAACTGACACGTTAAACCATCAGGTGACATGACCATTCAGACAAGTGACATGCATATTTCATATTGCTGATACATACGTTTTACAGAATAAGGAATTGCGCAACCACAAAAGTTGGACACTGCAAAATAAAACTCAGCTTTGTCATATGTGCATGGACCCCATGATACTCCCAAGTACTTAACCCATTTCCAAAAGTACTCCCAAGTTTTTAACCCCTTACCGAAATTTTGTCATATGTTATATAGGTTAATAGCTGTAGTGTTTCATGAACATGTGTGGTGACAATTATTTTGTGCAGTATTACATGTAGTCGAACATGGGTTGGTCTTGTATGGAAGTGCTTGGATGTGGAGCGATTCCATTGAAACACAGAAAGCAACAAATTACATCTTTCAGATGACATGAAGATATGAACAGGTGACAAACATCATTTTCAGAAGAAATATAATGTCAGAATGTTCATAGTGACAAGAGAAAATATATTAGGTGGCACGTATAATTTCAATTGCTGACATGTATCATTTATAGCAGAAACAACTTTCATACATAAAAGCTTGACATATGTGTGTAACCTCAAAGTACCAAAAATTTGACATATGTGCTTAACCCCCAAATACATAAAGTTTGTCATATGTGCTTCCCAAAATAGTAAAAGTTTGTCATATGTGCGTAACCTCAAAAGACCTAAAGTTTGACATATGTGCGTAACCCCAAAGTACCAGAAGCTTGATCATGATTGGGTTTTTCAAAGAGGTGAAGTTGATGCCCTCTTTTATCATGACATTCTTGTGCGTCTTCCCACCCGCAAACTCCATCAGCCTCCCTTGAACACCCAACAACCATCGAAGATGAGAGTGATGCATACCAAGGCGTTTCCACCTGAATATGAAATGAGGGATGAGAAGAAAGGTTCATTGATATCTACTTTTCGCCATAGATGAAAAGTATTTCGTCAAATACACTTACCCATTGCATCTGAGAAGAAAGGTTTATGGGAAATCAAGGTGACATGGGGATTCTGATCACTGACATGGGCACCGGCTGAAGCCGATGATGTGCGCGCAAATTGCCATATTTTCTACGCACACATGAATCGATTTTATTGTCTTTTGCATGCACATTTATGGGAAAACATGGGATTAGTGTAGTTTATGCTTAAATGTCAAATATATGGATTTGCACGAGTTTCCATGTGATTTCGCAGAAAACAGGATGAAAATGGATGAATTCGGAAGAGCGGAAAAAGAACTCGAAGTCTTTTGAAGAGGTCGAAATCGACTGAAGACCTCGACATCGAGTACATCAGAGACATAGGAATCGAGCAGAAAAGGAAACAGAGCATATCGACACAGAAGAGGTCGATATCGACGTCTGGGGGTCGATATCGATGCTGCCAGATCGACCAAATTGATAGAAGTCGAGTGCCAGTTCGAGTAGGAGAAGGAGAAGCTCGAGATAAGATTTTGGAGGGGTCGATATCGATGTCTAAGGGTCGATATCGACCATGCCAGCAGAGGAATTCGACTCCGATTTTTGATAGAATTATATCCAAAGCTTGCAATATCTATCCAAAGGTCGAGATTTCCTATCATCAACACCAGATCTATCATGAGGAGGCTGATTTCACCATGAAGTTTTAGCTTTTACTTTGTTTTAGTTTATCTTAGAGAATAAAGATAAGGTTTTGAGTCCTTATCGACATCTATAAATAGAGGCCAATAGGGCTGAGTTTAGGTATTCAATTTTACACACAATTCAGTGGCAATAGAGAGTAGAGAGAGAGAGAGAGAGAGGAGGCCGAGTGGAGTTGTAAAGCGAGAGTGAAGTGGCTTGTTCGGTTGTACTTTCTTTCGGAGTTTTAATTCAAAGTAGCTTTCTTTCAATAATAATGATGATGACGTGCATGATGAGGAGCGAGTAGTCAACCCACTTCTAGGGTCGGGGTGAGCCCGACGATAGCAATGTGAGGTAAGTGCATTAAAGGTATGACTTTTATGCGATTCCGTCTTCTACCCCATACATGATCCTTTGCGAAAGTTAGGGAGATTCATTATTTGCATTATTGAAGCGAAAGCCACTCATATTGTGAACTTGAATTGCTCATAAATTGGATAGTAACTCTTAGGAATTATGCGAGAGCCTCTAATCACCTAAGTGTTGATAACGAAAGTTATTTGATGGAAAGACATTAAAGTTCATATCTTTAGCATGAAACTTGCATTGTTATCGTTGTGGCATAAAACCCCGACTTTGGAAGCCTTTTAATTAATTAAATTCTTCATAAAAGTCTTAGTTTTGTTTCTGTTCATCTTCCTTCTCCATTCTATTTTTCTTCGGACTCTTTTCCGACAAATTGGTTACAAAAACAGTTTCTGTGACAAGCATCGAAATCGACCATAAGGGTCGATATCGAGGTCTAACATCGATATCGAGGTGTCTGCTCGACATCGACTTGCTGTTTTGTCTTCTGCAGGAACTGCGCTAGGAAATCGACCAGAACGGAGGTCGATATCGACCTGTATACTCGATATCGAGTGTCTGCTGAGGTCGAAAGCCTTGATCGTGAGCACAACAAAGGAAGCGCCGACATACCTCCTCGTGGATTCGATCCTGAATTACCCTACTACTACAAGGGAGGGGATTCTTGTATTATTTGTTTGGGACAGGGAGATAGTCTAGTTGTGCTTTGTTTTATTTTAAATATTTGAATCTCCTACTTACCACCCCCCTAGCGAACAAATTGGCGCCGTTGTGGGGGAGGCAATCAATCGCCACCTAAGTTAATCACGATTTTTTTCTAAGCTTATTCTGCAGGTTTATGCGACGTTCTGATCGCGGACTTATCCTGGAACCAATTAACGAGCCTGAACGTTTCTACCATCTTCGCAACAAAGCAATACGCATCATGGCTGACAATGAGACGCAGGCTGAGATCATAGAGCGGTTGAGGAAGGAGATCGAGGACCACAATGCTACAATCGCTGCTGAAAGGGCCGTTGCTGCTGCTGAGCGAGCCCGTGCTGATAGGGAGGAGGATGCGCGCAGACAAGCCCAAGAGCGGCTAAATCAGTATCCACAGACGGCGATGCAATACATGCATCCGCCGCTTCATGTTCCTTAATCTGCCATTATAATTCCTCACTCTAACTATGAATTGAAAATTAACTTCCTATCTGAGATTAAAAGAAATACTTTTGAAGGAAGACATAATGAATGCCCCCTGCAACACATCTCTACTTTTATGGACTTATGTGAAACAGTTGCTGATGGAGTAAACTTAGAGTATGTGCGACTAAAATCTTTTCGATGGTCTTTGGCAGGAAATGCATTACAATGGCTTGAAAGTTTGGCTCCACGATCGCTAAGGACATGGGCGGAGGTGAAAGATGCATTCTTGAACAAATTCTTCCCACCTTCTAAAACGGCGATGCTACGACAAAGGATCACGACTTTCAAACAAAAGCTAGGTGAAACCCTAGCACAGGCGTGGGAGCGCTTTAAGGACTTGCTGAGATCATGCCCGACGCATGGGCAACTTCCATATGTCATCCAAGAGATCTTTTATAACGCCCTTGATGCGCCGAATAAGGAGAGGATCAATTCATATACCTCCTATCGGTACATTGAGCTTACACCAACGGAGGCATGGGAGACCATTGAGAGGCTAGTGAACTTTGACAACACCTATGGGGCTGCTGCGGCCTATGATGCAAGGCCTGCCCCATCTATGCCACTATATGAGCCTCCAAGGGAGATAGATCCTGAAGTGCGGCAACAATTCCATAACGATCAAACACGCCGCCTTCAAAAGCAAGTAAGGTTCCTGAGCAACAATCAACCTTGTCAGGAGTGTGGTTCAATAAGGCATAACACAAGTGCATGTCCACATACTGAGCAAGTATCCATGGCGGAACAACATGAGGAGGTCAAATGGACGAGAGGCCCCTATGGAGGGGGCAATAAAAAAAAATTGGGGTGATCAAAGGTTCTATCAAAGGGATCCCCCAACATATAGGGCACCAGGGCACCCTGAGCGGGAGACTAAGAAAGATGACCTGCAAATCATCCTTGATGAGATGCGGAGGAACCACGCTGAGTTCAAACAAGCCAATAACTCCGTCCATACTCAGCTGCAGGGCATCAATTCTAGACTTGGGGAGATCGACGTTTGGAAGCGCAACATGGAGACCCAAATGAGTCAATTGGCGGAAGCAATGCCCAAGGCGTCAGGATCACTCCCTGGATCCACTGTGCCCAACCAAAAGGGCAAAACCACTGGTCATATTGCGGCAGTAAACCTAAGGAGTGGGCGTCAATTACAAACGCCCGAGCAAAAAGCGGAGGAGAAGGAGCCAGAACAGACGTCGATATCGACCCCCCTGTCGATATCGACCAAGGTGACATCGATGTCGACCCTCTTGTCGATGTCGACCCTAATTCTGCGTCACCACAAAAATCGACTCCTCCAGTCTATATCGACCCTACTGATGTCGATATCAACCTCGCTGCAGCCGCAGGAAGGAAGAAGGTGTTGCCATTCCCAACTAGAAAGGTGACTAAGGACCCAGCGAAAAAGAAGTTCCAACGGTTCGTGAAGATGCTGCAAGGGCTTAATGTCTCTATACCATTCACAAAGGCACTTCACGAGATGCCATCTTATGTAAGGTTCCTTAAGGACATCTTGGGTAAGAAGCGATCGCTCTCTGAGATCGCAGAGGAATGCAACAGGTTGGAGCTACCACAAAAGCGGGTGGACCCAGGTAAGTTTTCTATCGCTATAGGTCTTGGTCAATTCAAATTTAATGCTTTAGTTGACTTGGGCGCTAGCGTTAGCATGATACCACTAACCATTTGGCACAAGGTAAAGATAGGTCCTCTGGAGCCTGTGGATGCAAGATTGTACATGGCTAATAATACGGTAGTGATTCCAACTGGGATAGTGACGGATGTGCCAGTACAAGTAGGTCAATTCTTTGTCCCTGCTGATTTCCTAGTTGTTGACATAGCGGAGGACCCTGCTTGTCCAATTATTTTAGGTAGGCCATTCCTAGCAACCGTCGATGCCAACATTAGCGTGAAGAAAGGATTGCTCTCACTCACAATTAGTGATGAAGTAATAGAGTATTCCTTCAACAAGACGGTGCAAAGTCAAGGGCCAATGGAGATAAAAGCCATCAATGAAGCCCAAGTAGAGGAAGTTGAAGCAATCTTGGAAGACGGAGCTCAATAGAACATCGAAATCGACCCAGGTAAGTCGATATCGACCACTAATGTTCAAGATTCTGTGACAAGTCATAAGTATGGGGTCGACGGAGGAAAAGAGGAAGCATCGAAATCGGGGTCAAGGGTCGATATCGACCACACCCTATCGAAATTGACCACCATCAGCACTGAGAAGGGAGGCAAGGAGACCTCGATATCGACCTCTGAGGGTCAAAATCGACCTGATCATATCGAGTCAAAACTATCCAAATCGACTGATCCTCCAGTGTACAACAAGCATCGATATCGACCTCTGAACATCGACATCGACTTGAGCCACAGACAGAGAAGAAGGTAAGTCAAGGTACGGATTCCTCTTGTTCAATTACAATTAAGGACTTATCATTATTTGGAAGAGGTGTGCCTTGGCATGTGCGCTTATGTAGGGTATCCGATGATGATTCAAGCCAATATGAGATAGGAGACAAGGTCTATGTTGCCAAGTCTAAGGACCATTGGTTCCCTACAAGATTCAAGGATAAGAACTTAGGTCCATTCACGGTGAATCAAATCAATCCCGGCGGAATGCAGCTGCGGGACAAGAAAGGAGTGATATTTGAGGCCCAAGCCACATGGGCTCTGCAGATGCCACCTTGAGAAGCGCAAAGGAAGAAGTCAGCCTAGCGACTTAAAAATCTAGAGCTTGTAACAAAGACTTAATTTTGATTTTAGACAGCTTTTTGTTGTGGTTTTAGACACTTTATTATTTTGCATATTTTGTGTTTAGTTTTCAAATGGAAGGAGAGAGAAAAGCACACAGAAAGGCATCGAAATCGATGTCAGACATCGAAATCGACATTAAGGTCGACATGGATAGGGTTTGTGATCGAGGCCAAATCACCCTGAAGCCTGAACAGAAATCAAGAGAGACATCGATATCGATGTAAAGGGTCGATATCGACCTTCCCTGTTGTCTTCTTCGACTCCTGAAATTTGTGACGATTTAGTAAGTTTTCTTCTTAACCCTAGTTCTAATACAGTGAGGACAATGTAAATTTTAAATATGGGGTGGGGAAAGGCTTACTTGCATATTCATACTTAGTTTAGAGTTGCATATTTATTTTAATGCATAAAAAAAAGAGAAAAATGACCCCCATTAAAAATTTTGAAAAAGAAAGAGTCATGGAAGTAAAAAAAGAGCTCTATGATGCAAAAATAGATTCATTAGAGATATAACATGAGATTGCCTAGTTAAGGGAAGTCACAATGAAGTGCAATTTTTTAGAGAAAACCATAAAGGAGATGAAAATTTGAAGTTGCTTTTGACATGTGCATGATAAGATGATGGAGGACTTTTTATAAAAATTCCATACAAGCAAAGTTCATATCCTAGCCTTACCTATGCATATTCACAAAGCCATATATGAGACTTATCATGATCATTATTGCTCCACATATACACATATTGCCCATTTTTTACCTTATACCCTATCCGGGGACAAAGTTTTTTTGAATGGATGTCATCTTTGGAGTTATATGGAGTTGTTAGCAGGAATGATACAATTATGAAAAATGGAAAATTAAATGAGCGAGAAAAAATCCGATCACCTCAGGAGATAAAGGTGGGTCGACCCTGCTTGCGTTGAGATAATAGTTCCGCAGGATGGGACACACAAAGTGAGGAGTCCGAAGTACTAAGTATCCGGGGCCATTCATGACACCCATGTTTGCGTCTCGCGAGAAGGCAGTGCTAAGTTTAGAGAGGTAAAAGCATTATATTGAAAAAAGCATTGAGCGATGAGTGAAAGGTGAGACATTATGAAGAAGGAATGTGGAATGTTTTGGAAAGAAAGTATGTTTCCCCGGATTTAACACCACATGGCCAAATATTAGCCCACCTTTATCCTTTTACCAATCCACTTCTCACATGCTTGCGAAAGTCCTCTTGATTATTAATGCTATGTCGCTAAAATTGTTTTTTATTACCTCCTTTATGAGTATGAAATTACTTTTTATGCACAGGCATGGACTTGGTTGACATAAGTACCTTCTCAAGGATGGCAATTAATTGTAGGGACATATGAAAAATGAATCTATGATGTTGAGGGTTTACTTTCTTCCCCTGAATGACCATTAGAAGTATTGCTTGGGGACAAGCGAGCTTAAGTATGGGGTGTTTGATGTGCGCGCAAATTGCCATATTTTCTACGCACACATGAATCCATTTTATTGTCTTTTGCATGCACATTTATGGGAAAACATGGGATTAGTGTAGTTTATGCTTAAATGTCAAATATATGGGTTTGCACAAGTTTCCATGTGATTTCGCAGAAAACAGGATGAAAATGGATGAATTCGGAAGAGCGGAAAAAGAACTTGAAGTCTTCTAAAGAGGTCGAAATCGACTGAAGACCTCGACATCGAGTACATCAGAGACATAGGAATCGAGCAAAAAAGGAAACAGAGCATATCGACACAGAAGAGGTCGATATCGACGTCTGGGGGTCGATATCGATGCTGCCAGATCGATCAAATTGATAGAAGTCGAGTGCCAGTTCGAGTAGGAGAAGGAGAAGCTCGAGATAAGATTTTGGAGGGGTCGATATCGATGTCTAAGGGTCGATATCGACCATGCCAGCAGAGAAATTCGACTCCGATTTTTTATAGAATTATATCCAAAGCTTGCAATATCTATCCAAAGGTCGAGATTTCCTATCATCAACACCAGATCTATCATGAGGAGGCTGATTTCACCATGAAGTTTTAGCTTTTACTTTGTTTTAGTTTATCTTAGAGAATAAAGATAAGGTTTCGAGTCCTTATCGACATCTATAAATAGAGGCCAATAGGGCTGAGTTTAGGTATTCAATTTTACACACAATTCAGTGGCAATAGAGAGTAGAGAGAGAGAGAGGAGGCCGAGTGGAGTTGTAAAGCGAGAGTGAAGTGGCTTGTTCGGTTGTACTTTCTTTCGGAGTTTTAATTCAAAGTAGCTTTCTTTCAATAACAATGATGATGACGTGCATGATGAGGAGCGAGTAGTCAACCCACTTCTAGGGTCAGGGTGAGCCCGACGATAGCAATGTGAGGTAAGTGCATTAAAGGTATGACTTTTATGCGATTCCGTCTTCTACCCCATACATGATCCTTTGCGAAAGTTAGGGAGATTCATTATTTGCATTATTGAAGCGAAAGCCACTCATATTGTGAACTTGAATTGCTCATAAATTGGATAGTAACTCTTAGGAATTATGCGAGAGCCTCTAATCACCTAATTGTTGATAACGAAAGTTATTTGACGGAAAGACATTAAAGTTCATATCTTTAGCATGAAACTTGCATTGTTATCGTTGTGGCATAAAACCCCGACTTTGGAAGCCTTTTAATTAATTGAATTCTTCATAAAAGTCTTAGTTTTGTTTATGTTCATCTTCCTTCTCCATTCTATTTTTCTTCGGACTCTTTTCCGACAAATTGGTTACAAAAACAGTTTCTGTGACAAGCATCGAAATCGACCATAAGGGTCGATATCGAGGTCTAAAATCGATATCGAGGTCTTTGCTCGACGTCGACTTGCTGTTTTGTCTTCTGTAGGAACTGCGCTAGGAAATCGACCAGAACTGAGGTCGATATCGACTTGTATACTCGATATCGAGTGTCTGCTGAGGTCGAAAGCCTTGATCGTGAGCACAACAAAGGAAGCGCTGACATACCTCCTTGTGGATTCGATCCTGAATTACCCTACTACTACAAGGGAGGGGATTCTTGTATTATTTGTTTGGGACAGGGAGATAGTCTAGTTGTGCTTTGTTTTATTTTAAATATTTGAATCTCCTACTTACCACCCCCCCTAGCGAACAGCTGACAAGTGTTCTGCAACTGGAACTACAAGTCGAGAGCTTGTCTTCAATAGTGGAATGTTCTCCATCTCTTTCTGCAGCTGAAGATGTGAGAGAATGGAGAAAATGAAAGGCTTCTCCCCTCCTCCCCTTTTATTTTTGTCTTCCATGGTGGAACTTCAGGCCGAGAGCTTGTCTTTTGTAAAGACTGGAAAATGTTTAAAATTATATTTTGAGAAAGTAACTAATTATATTTCAGTAGATTTGAAAATTCGGAAATTTTTTGAAAATTCTGTTCTTGAGCAACGTGTTTTTATTCTTAATCTTTTCGAAGTAGATTCTGGCATCGTTTTAAAATTTGGGTTGTAGCGGATTTTAATTCCGTTTTCGAGTTTGATTATCGATAAAATTATATTAATTCCCGTAATGATTTAAAGATTCGATTTAAATTGTCGAGTGTCGGAAATTCGTTTTAGTGAGCGTGATTGTGATCGAGTGTCGGGATTTTAAAAAACTGATGTGTTCCATGATGAATTCATTTTGCTAGTCACACTTGTAACCTAGTAGACTTCCATAAGGGCATCGTTGCTATTCTCGGGTCGGAGTCTTGTCTCTAGTCTCGATCCTTTAGCTTTGGTCCATTTTTGGCTCCGAAAGAAACGTTGGGTTGTCCGCTCTTGTCACTCCCCTATCTCCACTAACTTGGACTCTTGCGCGATAAATTGGACGAGCGACCGCATGGAGGAGGGCACGAAAAAGTTGGATAGCAGTAGAGCAGTGCGGTGGGAGCGTGGGCCCATAACCTACGGGGCTCAGGATCGACGATGTCGGCGAAACAAGCACGCTTTGAGGATTGCGGTTACTGAGTACGATATAACATGCAAGCGGAAGTGTCCTCTATTTCGGATTGCTAATCTTTCCTGAATTTATTGATGATGATATTGCACTAACTTGACGATGAAAATTGTGTGTTGATGTGATGACTTGGTAATGAATATTGCTTGATTATCTGTTGTCTAGGATAATATGATTGGATGCCTTCCAGTTCTAATGTGCCATGATGTCTTGATGTGATGCTACTCTGAGTTGCTAATTAAGCATGATCTAAATTCCTTGCCTATAAATGTGAACTGCAAATGCTGTGAAACCTGAATTGTTTATCTGATAAGGTTATGATGAAACTTGCTAGCTTGATTTGATTAGTTTCATATATGATGTTTTGCAATACTTGTTGAGCATGACGGTAAATTGAGACTTTTTGATACAGTTGCAATGTTTAATGATGAACTAATGATGCTATTGATATAAATGCTAGTTGATATGATGTAGTCCTTATGTGTAATGATGTTCATGATTGCTTCTTCTTTGAACATGTGAGTGAGGTCCTTTGGTAGAGTGGTCGGAGGGTGGTGAAAGGATTTGAGCGGTTAGTATGATCTATGAGGTAAATCGCAAGAGAGGGACGTTGACTTAGGTAAGACTGAGTGTGTTTTGGGATCTATAAGAGGCGATGCTTGGTAGTTCCGATGAGCTTCTAGGTGAATCTTGGGTAGGGTATGGTTAAGAATAGGCCGGCTAGGTGGTGATCGGGGTATTCTTATAGAAGAGATGTGGTTAGAAGGGTTCTATGTTTGTGATGTCTTAGGTAGTATGGGCAGTGTAGGGAATGGATCTTGTGAGTATCGAGAACATAGTATGCAAGGGTGCTCGGGTGTGAAATCAGAGATAGGAGCTGAGTTCTTAGAGGTGGATTGCTTGTGGGAGAGCTTGGTGGGAAGAGGTGTGAGATGGAGTGTCGGAATGAATTGGGAATTCTTCTATGGGCTATTATCCGAGTTGATGTTGGTGAGTTTAGATGAAGATTGGTCTTGGCTTGAGAATTGGAGATGAGTGAGCGGGGATTGTGTTTTATGTTGACTGGTATAATGAGAAAACTTTCTGGATTATGTGGTTATGAATTGGCATGATATATTAATGCACTGCTTCCTGCTATGTTGTCTTAGAAGCATGTTATAATGTGTTGTGATATGATACATGAATTATGAGATATTGATGAGTTATTGTGTGAAGCATGATGTTATATTATGTGGTAGTAAATATGAGGTTGAATTATATGTTGGCAAGCATGATTATGGATATGTTAAATGATGAATATGACTTTGTGTACGAATAGGAATTGTATATATGAGATAGCGATGTCTGTCGTTATATGTCATTGTGATGAGTTAAGGTGAGGTCTGGTGAATATATTGACATTCAATGATTGATATACAACTTAAACTTCCCCTTTTGCTGAATCTTAATAGCATGACCTTGTTGTTTTGATGTGTTGACAATGAGTTTGGTCCATTGACTCTATGACGAGGAGATACTTTTATGACTTCTGGAGTGATGTCGTGACGTTTGATGTGATTCTTGGTATGTTCTTGAGATGCGTATTTTGACCTTTAGTGAGATGTGGAGATGCTTGATGAAACCTTGGGGTACTATGTTAGTATGTGCTTTGAGACTTGCCTTATGATGTGTTGGTTAGAGATTGGTTGGTTAATGTGGTTATGCATTTCTTGTGGCTTGTGAACCTTGCTTGAACTGAAACTGATAGATTGATTTGATTCCGGAACCTAGGAAGAGAATATGGGATTAGCCCTTAGAGGTGGATGATTCCACCTCTCGTGATCTGAAATTGCTTGACTAAATGACGGATTTGAAGATTTTGAATGGTTTTGAAAAGAAATAGCTTCGATTTTGGAAAGACTTAGCGCTATCGAGAATTTCAATGATTTGAGTTATGATATGACCGAGAAGTCGGGGTAGGGATGTGATAGGGGCCCATATCACATACTTGCTACGATCAATTGGGAATATTATGATCATGACGAGGATACTATGAGAATCTCATAGGCGCCCTTATGAGGTGCTTACGGGATCAACGACATGATCCTTGGACTCACAAATTTAAAACTTCATCCCCTTGCTTTAAAATGAATTTAGTCTCAGGGACGAGACTTGTTTTCGGATGTGGATAATGTAAAGACTGGAAAATATTTAAAATTATATTTTGAGAGGGTAACTAATTACATTTGAGTAGATTTGAAAATTCAAATTTTTTTTGAAAACTCCGTTCTCGAGCAACGTGTTTTTATTCTTAATATTTTCGAAGTAGATTCAGACATCGTTTTAAAATTTGGGTTGTAGCGGATTTTAATTCCGTTTTCGAGTTTGATTATCGTTAAAATTATATTAATTCCCGTAATGATTTAAAGATTCGATTTAAATTGTCGAGTGTCGGGAATTCGTTTTAGTGAGCGTGATTGGGATCGAGTGTCGGGATTTTAAATTGGTGTTGTGGGGCCCACTCCTCTCCCTATTTTTCTTTTCTTTCTTTTCCTTCTCTCTCTCGTTTCTCAGAATGTAGTTGAGGAGATTCCCTTCATGCTTTGTCCTTATTCCCATTTGTGCAGCTCTCCTCCTTCTATGTGTACACTCCCTCATTCTCCAAATTTCAGAAAACCCACAATTGCAATCCATTCTCTCTCTCCCTCTCCCCATTTTTTTCAATCCCTGCAAACCACCAAATTCCCACAACCCACCTTCATCCTCTCTTCCTCCTCCCTCCATTCCCATTTTGATCGCAACCACCACCCGCCAGCACCACTCTTTGCTAGCCTGTTTACCGACTGTAAAACCCACCCCCACCACCATTTTCAGCTTCCATTCCAACCACCACAAAGCACCAAGTCGTCAGCCTTGTGTCCTTCCTCCTGTTTCGCCGAGCACCACCATATCCTTGCAGCAGCAGTTCGGTTTCGAGCAGGTCGAGCAAAGCACCACACTCCCTCCTTCTCTTCCGTCGAACAACAACCAAGCAGCCCCACCTCCGACGTCCGGTGACGCCCAGGAGTAGCCGGAGCTGAGCCATTGAGTGCCATCCTCTCCCTCCTCCCTCCATCTCCTCTGTTCGTCCCCAAGAGGCCGGAAAAGGGTTTTCTTTTGATTTCCGATCGATTACCCCCTTCAGGGTCCTCCTTTCTAATCTTTTCTTTCTTCCTAGGAAAATCCGGCGCTGAACCACCTCCATCGAAGCTCGGAGTGCCCCGACGAGCATTTTTTGGCGATAACTCCGCCTCGGTGAGCTTCCTCTTCTCTTCTCCTTCCCTGTGTCCGTGTTTGAAATTGATTGTTCGGATTACGGTCGGAATTTACGGTCCGTCGGGATGGGAAAGTGTGAGCCAGAAAGGCCGCCGGAGACATGGGTTTCCAACTCCCTTCCCCCGTTTCTCCCGTCACCAAGCAGATCTCTGTTCCTCTAAGGAAGGAAGGAGATTGGAGGATTGGGCCATCGGGTTGGGCTTGACCCGGTTTCCGTGAAACGGGTTATATCATTTCCTCAAATGGGTATTTTTTTTCTGGTTGGGGAGAATCAGATCCGGATTGCCTTTTTTCTCTTGGGCGGGTCCTCCTTTTCTTTCCTTTTGGGTTGGGCCTCATTGATCCGGGTTTTTTGGGCCTTGTGTTGGGGTTATTGTTGTTTTAGTGTTGTTTTATGACATTGTTATATATTTGATATATGCTATATGGTGATATAGTTTTATGTGATTGTTAATTATTAGATTATTATTATCAATATTACATTCTGTCTTATGATAAAATATTTTCTGAAAATTAGTGTGTATTATTTAATTGTTTAAAAGTGATATTATTTGGATTATGTACTTTAGTGATGTTGTTAGTGTTTTATTATATGGTTAGTAATTGTTAATTTATCATTAGATTATAATTACTATTATTATATGTTATTTTCTTAGGTGGTGAGATAATATATATTTTCTGAAAATATTATATATATTATAAATGGTTTTAAAAGAAATATTAATTGAGAAATGTTATTATATAATGTTTTATAAAGGTGATTTTAAGATGATGATTTCAAAATAAAGTAAGTTATGCCGGAATTATTTTAGTAGTATAGATTGCAAGTTGATTAAAGATTTAATGTTTTATAAATGGGTTTTAGCCAAATATGATTTGAGGAATCGTTTTGAATATGAGTTGATTTAACTTGAGATTTAAGAGTTGGAAAACCTTGGGAAATAATTTACTTAATTTAACTCTGTGAATTTATTAATGAATTTTGCTTGAGAGTTATGTGAAGTTTAAATAAGATGTGAAATGTTATATGATGATGCACGATGAAATGATGAATGAGATATTGAGATGAGATGAACATGAAATGATCTATGATGAGATAAGATGGAATAATTGGAAATGAGATATGTGAAGCTATGTATGATAGTTAGGGGCGCCTTGTGTGAATTAGATAGACTTATGCATATTTGTATGTTTATTAGGTGATTTGTGATATGTTGGACATTGCTTACTATTGGTGAAATGAATTTTGCTTGAGAGTTATGTGAAGTTTAAATAAGATGTGAAATGTTATATGATGATGCACGATGAACTGATGAATGAGATATTGAGATGAGATGAACATGAAATGATCTATGATGAGATAAGATGGAATAATTGGAAATGAGATATGTGAAGCTATGTATGATAGTTAGGGGCGCCTTGTGTGAATTAGATAGACTTATGCATATTTGTATGTTTATTAGGTGATTTGTGATATGTTGGACATTGCTTACTATTGGTGATTCATTGCTTGGATTCTGCTTCTGCCTTGTTTCTCTGCTGTTCAACTTATTCAGGTAAGTTCCTTTTTGGGCTTACTCAGATTCGAAAGAGAATCCCTGCTTGTGATTATATGACATACTAGGTGTTGCATAAGCATTAAAGCATGACATGTAGTATCATGCTAGGATTGCACTTGTGAATGATCATTCAGTTACTTTGTGTGTTTGAGAACAGAACGGTCGTTATCTGTGAGTCCTAGAGTCTTTGCTAGGGTCATAGGGTAGCCCAGCTCCATCAGGTGCCCTGAGTCAGTATTGTCGATATATGAGCATGATGATGAGATAGCCCAGCACCATCGGGCATGAGCATGATATACGATATGATGATAAGATATGATATGATATGATATGATGAGATATGATATGCTATAGCATCGAACTGGCCAATCTCTGCACTAATGGGAAGGGGTGCAGAGGTAGGAGAGGGATATGCCACTTGGCATTCTTTGGGCGCCTTTACAATCCTTTCTGCATATTATCACCTAGGAGCATGATAGTGTGATTTAATTTCCGTATTGCATCAAAACATCTTTATTATAGCGTATGTGTATACTTGCTTGCGGGACAGAGTGCGTTGGGGTCTCGGTCTTATCCCGTGTGCACAACTTGTTTTTAGGTATGATTGCTCTTTATTCATGTGGCGTGGGAATCCCCCGGGCGATTGCAAAGAACATGTCTAACTCCGCTAATTTGGTTATATAATTTCAGAAAATATGTTTTAATAATTTGGTTTTGACCCGGCCTCGCCGTGGCAAGTTTTACTTTACTTCCGCTTTCACCGGTTTCGAAAATGAATTTTCCGCGATATAGTCATAGGACAACTTAAGGGTTCCTAGTGGCCTTAGATTGTTTTGGGGTTCGAAATCCCCACTTTAAATACTGATCCTTTGAGGTTTGAAACCTCGACCCATACTCGAATTGCAAGATCCGAACGAAGGTAACCAACCTTCGAAACGTAACCTGGGTATTTATATCCGGGCCGTTACATCTTCCATGGTGGCCGTCTTTTCCATCTCTTTTGTCTTAGATTATAAGGGGGAAGAAGAAAGTGAGTAGCAAACATCCATCCGCCTCCCTCAAACACCCAACAACCATCGAATATAAGAGTGACGCAGACCAAGGCCTTTCCACTTGAAAATGAAACGAGGGACGAGAAGAAATGTTCATGAGTATCTACTTTTCACCATAGATTAGGAGTAGTTCATCAAATATACTTACCCATTGCATCTGAGAAGAAAGGTTTCTGGGAAATCAAGGTGACACGGGGATTCTGATCACTAACAGGAGCATCGACTGAAGGCGACAAGTGCTCTGCAATTGGAACTGCAAGCCCACAGCTTGCCTTCAATGGTGGAACGTTCTCCATCTCTTTCTCTAGGTAAGTTTATGTTGTTGAAGATGTGAGAGAAGAGAGAAAAATGAAAGCCTTTTCCCATCCTTCCTTTTTATACCATACAAAATGGTAAAAGAAAACCAAACATCACATCACCCATCCCCCACAATTTTTGGCGCCAAAACCCATCAGCCCTTCCCTCCTCAAGTGGCCCCTCCTCCCTCCAACTTGCAACCGGCCCAAGAGGTCACAAATTTTATTTGCAAAAGTACACCCCTAACCCACTTTTTTATTTTTCCCAAGTGGGGGTTATCTATGCAAATCATCCCAAAAAATGGGTTATCTATGCAAAAACCCCTTAATTTAAGAGATTAATGTTTTTTAAAAATATTTTAATATTTTTTTTATTAAATATATAGTAAATATTTATTACGTTAATTTACTAAAATATCTATTCATGGATGGTTTGTGACTACATAATATTTTGGTAAAATTATTTTTGTCTCAAAAAATAATATAGATATAAATGAAATAATAATTATTAAATAATTAATTTTGATACAAATATTTTTTCCACCAAAAAATAATCTAGATATAAATAAAATAGCACTTATCAAATACTACATATTTATCTATTAATATTTTTGGTAAGTATGACTATGAAATATTTTTTATTTAGTTTTTGTCAATTAACCAAAATATATAACAGCTAGATTGTGGCTTATATAACTTTCTATAAACTATGATAACATAAAATTTTATTAAATTTTTTTCTAGAATCAACCACAATGCACCGCATATAAAGACCAAAATTTACTAAACAATAATAATTACCCGATTTGGAAAGTTTTCGAAAAAAACTTGTCCTGGAGCAACTTGCCCTTTTGAAAAATCCTTGGAAAATAATTCCGGAATCCTTTTGAAATTTCGATTTCAACGGATTTAATTCTGCTCCCGTGATTTCGATTTGAAAATTAGGAGTCTAGTTGGTCATTTTGAAATAATTTGAAATTCGGTTTGAAATTTCCGAGAGTCGAGATTCGGGTTAGACTGTTGAGATTCAAAGTCATACCTTGCGGAAGCATCTCTCTCTCTCTCCCCTCCTTCACTCTTTTGTCCCCTTCCTCATAAACCCTCATAAAACCCACTTATTGCACCTCTATATATAGACACCAATCCCAAAACCCTAGCACTTACTCCAAAATCTGAGTCGCCAAACACTAAACCCTAGACTCTCTCTCTCTCTCTCCCATTTTGAATCAAAGAAAGAAAAACCCTCATCTCATCCTAGGACCATTTCCAATCTTCAAACCCACCTTCAAATCCTTGCTTTTGTGTATTTTTCAGCTCAAACATCACCACAAACACCTTCCACCTCTCCCCTTTGAAGATCAAGTGCAAAGAAGCCACCACCGACGTTATTTTCAAAGAAAATAGAAGTTGCAGGACACTGTTGCCGCCGCGAGTTCCCCGTTGCTGCCGCGAGGAAGAACCCAGGAGGTGCCCTATTCGTCGTCTTCACGGTAATCGCTTCTGTTCTCCCTTCCCTTGCTTCCTTTATCTTCCAAACCACTTAAAGGTGAACCTTTACTAACTCCCCTACCTTCCAAGGTCAAGAAGAGCTTGATCCGACCCCTGGAAGCACAAGATCGATCCCCTCACACCCTCTTCCCCTGTTTTTCCAACGGTAACTCGGTTTTACTCGTTTTTGTTCATTTTGGTCTCTAACCTTCATAAAAGAGGACTTTTATTCATCTTCTGTCTTATCTAGGATCAGTCGGTTAACTCACTCGTCGATTTGAACCTCGGAGGACCTCCATCGAAGCTCTTGAAGCAGGGGCAGATCCTCTTGAGAGCCAGAGGTGGCAGTCGCCCCCCAATCAAAAATAAAATTTAATATACCTATTCATCTCATCGATAGCTTCAATTTGATATATTATAAGCTCAAATCTGATACCTGAGTAAAAAGTTATAAATGTTTCAAAACTGAAGCGATATAAATGATTTTTCACATCATTTACCAATTAATATACTCCTATCATACTTATCATTTGTTAAACTTCACAACTTAATACTATAATTAAACTCGAAAACTTTAAATATTGATGATTTTTTTCGAAAAAAATAGAGGTCAATTTTCCGCCACCTCAACTAACGGTTTCAGGATCCGCCACTATCTTGAAGACTCTCTTGAAGAACCTTGGGTAATCCCTCTTCCACTCTCCCCTCTAGTCTGCTTTGTGTCATTTTTGCTGTTTGTGGTCGGGGAGGGTAGTACAATGTCTAGGATTAAATTGGAAAATAATGGAATTGATTCAAGGCAAAAGCGAGCCAAAATATTCAAATCTCGCAGCAGCAAAACCATGGTCGTTGCGGTGAGTTAGAACTGGAATGAGAGAGGAAGAAGGAGACGTTTCAGTGCGACGAGCGGCCATTTTGCCGCGGCAAGAGGGGTCTCTCGCGACCAGTGAGGACCTCTCCTTCGTGAGAGCCAAAGGGCAAGTTTCTCCACGGTGAGCAGCTACTTCGCCGCGGTGAAACTAGCCATGTGTGTTGGCCGAGGCCGGCTCCCCTTATTCTTTGGACCCTTGGTTCGGTTTTGGTTTGAACCAATCTATGTTGGGTTTATTGAGGTTGTTGAGTTTAATATATTGGATTTTAAATAAAATATTTTAAGGGATTAATATAATGTTTTACAATATGGTTTTAAAGAAACAAAATGTGATTTAAATGTATTGAAATGCTTTGGGTGTTTTGAAATTCTTGAAAGGTTTTGTGTTTTTAAACCGAGATGTCGGGATTCCTTTAAACGATAACTTTGGGATTCCTTGAAAGGTTTTGACGACTTGAGAATGACCTTAGATTGACTGTATTTTACAACCTTATTTAACGAACTGGTCTGACCTATTGGACCTTTGAACCTCTTTTACTGGACTTCTTGGACTATTTACCTAAACTTGACATTGGACCTTGCCTTGTGACTATTTGAATCGATGGACTATTATATGACTGGATTGGACCTTGGACTGAGATTGAGATGTTGGACAAATTATTGATGATGAGTTATGAGGAATTTATATGAAATAGTTATCCTTTTTGGATATCTCGGCTTTCGTATGTTTTCTCGTATTTCGACTGTTTTGACTTATCGGATGATTTTGGAAATGCTTTTGAGTGTGATTTCTCTGTGGTAGTTAGTGGGATAGTTTAACTTATCGCATCCTTTATTATTCATATATGCTAGGTGCTTAGCGATTGCTTAGACTTCTGCTATCTGCTGTTACTTTTGTTGTTCGGCTTTTCAAGCAATTTTCCTACGAGAGCTTACTCAGTGACCGGACCTCATGCCTGACATGTCATATAGTATGTAGGTGATGCATATTGCATGCCATGTAGTATCATACTTAGGACTTGCACATATGAATGAGCATCCTTATTCTCTATGTGTTTGGAACAGAACGACCGTTATCTGTGATCTTTAGAGTCTTTTTCTAGGGTCATAGGACAGTTCAGCCTCATCGGGTTTGTCCTCATCGAGTCATTTATATTATGAGATACGAGATGATGAGCTTGATTTATTGTTAAGGAGGTAAGTCGAGTTCTCAAATTACAAATAATAAAGATGTAAACGTAAATCGACTCCTAGCCTAAGCAAATAATTACAAGACTTCCTCCCGTTGTAGTGGAAGGGTAGTCAGGATCGATCCACGAGGAGGCGTGTCAGCGGGATCCTAGTAGCTTTGGAAATCTCACGTCTGCGTCGACCAGAAGCCTCGATTTCGACCTTGGGCCTCGATGTCGACCTCGACTGTCAATGTTCTCTGCAACAGAAGACCTACAAAAACAAAAACGGTAGTCGATATCGACTGGAGAGGGTCGATATCGATGTCAGTCACGAAATCGACTGGCTCAGAAGACTGTCAATCGACACAGTAGGGTCGATATCGATGCTAGGGGTCGATATCGATGTCAAGCAAACTTCACAGAATGATCGTCGTCGACTCAGAAAACTGTCGACGAACTTAGTGGTCGATATCAACGTCTGGGGTCGATATCGATGTCTTCCTGTGGTGGGTTAGTTCTTCGTCGGCAAAGAAGGGCCGAAGATTTAAGAATGGATGAGAAGGAATGAACAGAAATAACAGTAGTTTTGTGTGTATAAAATATGTAAAAAGCAACTCCTAGGATTAGGGTTTACCACAACGTTAACCAATGCATGTGATAAGATAAATAAGACGGACAATTGCGCTATTTCACCCAAGGGACAAGCTTTCGCCGTACACCAACTCTTAGGATTACTCTTGCAAATAAACCTAATTGTCTATACCAATTTTATGTTTATAACTCAAGTTGTTAGCATGAATCCCTTTTCTTTCGATTAGGACTAAACATAGAATCGTAGGAGGAGAGATAGACACAACGATATCAACATGAAATACTTACCTCAAGCGCGCATGGCTAACGTCGGGCTCACCCCGACCCTAAGAGCTTTGGGGAACTACTCGCTTCTCATCATGGAACTCATTGTTGATTGAAAGGAAGAAACTTGCATTAAAATAAACTCCGAAGCTTTACAACTCAACGTCAACTTTCGCAAACGTCAAACCCTAAAACTTCTCTCTAACTCTAACTCTATTTATGGTATTACTTGCTTGTTTCTTGGATGATCTAACAAATCAGCCCCTAGGGCTTTATTTATAGGCTACTAATCCTCGCTATCCGAGGATTGTAACTTCTATCTAAACTATGAACTCTATCCGAACAATTAGGATAGGTCTTTTATTTTGATAAAACTTTAAAAGAAAAGATAATAAACCAGCTGCTAATATCTAGAAGAACGAGATAATTCATGGCCTTGATGATAGACTTCACAATCCCAGTCTCGAAATCGGATTTATCTTCTATCGAGGTAAGGTCGATATCGACACCATAGGTCGATATCGATGCCTGTGTTTCTGCTCGACTTGTCCAGCTCCAGTCGATGTCTATGACGATGGTCGATATCGAGGTAGTAGGTTGATATCGATGCCTTCTTGTCTGGTCTATGTGGCCTATCTCGACACTCAGAAGTCGTGTCGAAAACTAGGGTCGATATCGATGTCTTCAGGTCGATATCGACCTCTGCTCAGCTTCACTTGGCTTCTTCGTTTTGACTCCGATTTCATCGAAATTCCTGCATGGTTAGCTCAAAACTCGTGCAGACTCTATTTCTTATACTTTAGCTCATTCGTACACAAGTTTATATACTTTTTGAAACTTTTCTTTGGAAATCGAATGAAATATGAAGTCAAAAGATTCAATAAACAAAGGTACAAATATGTACATCAAAACACCCCATACTTAGACTTGCTTGTCCTCAAGCAATAACCAAGCAATAACCAATACCTACAACACACCCTTCAAGTCTTCGCCCTTGTCAAAAGCAACATCATAAGCGGTAGCAAAGCAAAGCAAGTGAATTTAACGTCATAACACATATTTTGGCGATCCATAGGCATATGCAATTTTGATCCAACCTCACAGGGATAATGTGTTTGCACTCAACTCTCATGTGTTTAGGCTATGAAGATCAACTCTCAACTCAATTCCATATACAATCTCATAAACATTGCAATTTATAATAATCTACTTCGTAACCAATTATGAAAATGCAATAAGAATCATCAGGAGGACTTTCGCTCAATGGAAGACTTCAAAGAAGACTCCATTCGGCGGGGTTGTAATGGGGCTTGGTATGAAATTAAGGGCATGGAATTATTTGGCTATGTGGTGCTTTTATAATTCGGGAATCAAGACTCCTAAATTTCAACACTTGTAATACCCAAACCATAACTTTTCAATGTTGCACTTTCCAAGCTCCATCTCCTATAATGCCCTTTCCCAAACTCATCTTTATATAATATGCTCTGAAGATGCACTAAAAGATACAAACCATTCTATCAACCCTTCTTCCAAGCTCTAATATACCTCTAAAAATATAACACTTGTATGAATAAAAGACATAAGGATTTTGGCTTATGCACTATATATAAATCTTTATTTTTTTTATTTTTTTCGGAAATAATAAGTAAATACTAAAGATATGTGCATTTATATGGTGAGCCAAAAGTCCTTTTACAAAATATGACAAAATGTAAATATGCACCAACCCATAATTTCCTTGCTCAAAACTGGACATTATGCTCTTTTCTTTCCACAAGGCATTAGTCCAGCCAATCTAAGTCTCAATTCCCAAATGGGGGTCAGGCTCAATTCGGCTAGGGATAATTTTGTGGAGTTTGTAATTTCAGGCTCAGGCTAATATTCTGGCTTCAAGCAGGGATAATGTAGGGTAGGTAAAGAGAGGATAAAAATGGCTTAAAAGATGCCTCCATCATTTAATTCTCGTAATCATAAACATATATATATGCATTGGTTTTGAATAACTATCACAACATTTAGAGATGCATAGGAAGAGTAAATTCACTCAAGAAAGCGGAGGGATTTTTGATGTTCTCCCTATATGCCAAAATTCTCACAAGGACAATTTTTGTTGGATTTGCTTTTTAGCCTAGGATCATATGTGCTCAATTTCATCACAAGTTCACAATCTACATAAAAATTTTAAGGACTTAGGCTAAACCATCCAAATATGCCATAGGGTTTACATGATCAAGTCAGCTATTGAGTTTTCATCATAGGACATCTAAGTAGGGTTAAAAAAATAAACTTAAAAATAAACATGCATTTTTTTTGTATTTTTGACATTTTTATATTTTTTTTTGGATTTTGATATTTTATAAATTTAACAAACTAAAAGACAAAGGACTTAAACTTTAAAATGCATAAATGTTTAAATATCATGCAATGTATACAAATAGAGTAGAAAGTAAATAAAATACAAGCCAAGTTCCCCAAGTTTTAAATATTACCACAACCAGATAAAGCAGTTTATAATGTCCAATTTGAATCCCCACCCCATACTTAAAGATTACAATGTCCTCACTATTAGAAAAGTAAAGTAGAGGGAAGGAATCACTCACGCTCACTTACTCAACATACATCACTGCTCAGGAGGCGGAGGAGGTGGCAACAGCAAGGGCCAGTCCTGTTTAGGAGCTGACCCTGAGTAGTAGGTCGGGGCGCCCTGCGGGAATGTGGAAGGGCCAGCCTGGTGATCGAAAGAAAAGCCCATATATGAGCCCAAACCCTCGAGGAACCTCCCATAGCGGCGCTACTCCTCGCGGATCTCAGTGACGGATAGCTCCAACCTAGTAAAGCGGGCAGTCATGTCGTCTTGCCAATCAGTGGAGTAGGCGGGCAGGAATGGAGGAGGAGGTGGAGGCACATAGCTATGGTGGCTGTGGTGGCTGTGATGGTTGTGGTGGCTGTGGTGGGACCCTTGCGGGCCATCTCCTCCTCCAACTGCATCATCCCTGTCGTCATCATCATCGTCGCCATCCATGCCCCCTGGTAGGCTGGGGGTTGCTGTGCTCCGTCTGAATGGGGGTCAGCGTCCCAAGACATAGCGTCTACCTCCGGCTCATGGTTGTAGAGTGGGGGTCTCCTCCGAAGGGTGGGGTCAGCAGACGAATCTATATCCGTATGATATGGTTGCCCAGTCCAAGACTGGTACCAATCTGGGATATACAGGAGATCCATAAAATCGTGTTGCAGACGCATCCCTATATGTGGGTGTCTCCATCCCTGTGCGCCTGGTGCGATGACTCCGCCCTGGCGCAATACTGCAGCATCTAGGTACGTGAGCTGGTAGGCCGTGTATCTCTCAGTGTGGATGCCTAGACCCTCGGCGAGGATAGCCACCATGCTGCCGTCCATAATGTCAGTGGAGACCGTGCGTCTGCGGTCCAGGATATGCTCGAGCCAGGCGTGGAGGTATGGCAGAGGATCATCCTTAAAGAGCATCCTCCGTAGAGTCTCCGTCTCACGGTGTGTGGGGCGACGGAGCTCAGGCCTGGCCCAAAGGGTACTCGCCAGGACTCGCAGGATGACCCTGAATAGCGGACTCACGACTCTGGAGGTGAAGGAGTCCATGGGAGCTGGGTAGGGAATGCCCGATATGTAGCTCCAAATAACGTTGGGGTCCTGGACCCTGAAGGCGGCGGGGGTGTGGATGAAACCAAAAATGTTGCTCATCTCCTCGAGCGATAGTCTGTGCCGCCTGTTGCCGAGCTGGAAGATAACTCGGCGGCTGGTCGAGGTGTGCTCAGGTACCTCCAGTGTGGCCATAAACTCCCCAGTCAGAACGGGGTAGTGCGCCTCCAGCGGCTCAATCAGCCTGTGCAGGGAGACATTCTCAAATGCCTCCTGAACGCCGGTGTGAAATCCTAGCTGGATCATGTCAGGGAGATGGTACCATCGAGCCCTGGTGGCTCGGGCAATCAGATCCTCAGCTAGGGAGCGCTGTTGATCGTCCTCAATGCGAAGTGTGTCCTGAGGGATGTTCTTGGCTCTCACCATCGTCTGCAAAAGAAACCATTGCCAAAGATAGTTCCCCTTTGTATAAAATAGGGAGAACCCCATACTTAGGTTCCATATTATCCTAAAAATTATGTAAAGGTAAATTGACTAAGTGAGAGTGGGAAACATGATCTAAAAAGAAGACAAGAAAGTACCTAAGGATGGCAATTTATATAAACATAATTTTCTTCAATTTTTAACACTAAGGAACCTAATGACTTATAGAATTTTGGCCCACACATATAAAAATTAGATTTTAATCCCTAAAAAAAATCAGAATTTAAACTCCAAAATAAATCAGCATTTAAACTCCAAAATAAATCAGAATTTCAGCTTGTAAAAAAATCAGAATTTAAACTCAAAAAAAATTCAGAATTTCAGCTACTAAAAAAATTTCAGAATCAGCCCATATTAAAAAAAATCAGATTCATAGCCCATACTTATGTAAAATTCCGATTCTTGCCCCACATAAATAAAAAAATCAATTCTTACCCCCCTTTATATATAAAAAAATCAGAATTATGCCCATATATATATATATACAAAAATCAGATTCTTGCCCCACATAAAAAAAATCAGATTCATGCCCCACAAAACATACGATTCCTCTTTCCCGTGCAAATATCGTTCAAACCCTAAACACCCAATATGTAATTTCTTACCTAAATCAACTACTAATCATGAAAATCTGAAACAAATAGATGAAAGGTAAGAAATCATACCAGAAGAGTGTCGGAATTAGGGGGGAAAGAGGCAAGCAACCGCAAAAATCAAGAAAAACCCAACTGTCGAACAAGATCTAGTGTCGATATCGGGGCTAGGGGGTCGAAATCGACCGGATCTGGCGCTCCGTCGGTTTGCTGGTGCTGATGTAGGCTGTCGGGTGGGTTGTGGCGGCCGAATATGGTGATTCTTGGCCGTAAGTGGGTAGATCTGGGCGAGGGGGCTTGAAAACGAGGGAGAGAGAGGGCAAGGGCGAGAAGAGAAAGAGAGAACGGGGCTGCCGGGTCTGGATCTGGTGTTACAATGGTGGACTGTTGGGGTTGGGTGTAGCAGTGATGGGAGCGACGATGGAGGAGTGAGAAATGAAGGAGAGAGATGAAGAAGAGAGCTATGGCGGCTGGGTAGGGTATCAAAAAGGGGGGTGGATGTCGAAGTCAGGGTATAAAAGGGGATAAATAAACCCAAAAAATAAAACAGAAAAAGAAATTAAAATCTGACCTGGCACCTACCTCCCGCTGTAGTCGATATTGACCTTAGAGGTCGATATCGACCCCCCTTCTGTATCTGTGTAATTCTTGTTGTTGCTCCCTTCTGTCGGCCTATCGATATCGACCATATAGGTCGATATCGACCTCTCTTCTGGACTTCATTTCCTTGTTGACTTTAGATAGAATAGCCACGAATGATCTAAAAAAATATAAAATAGACTAAAAACAAAAAGAGAAAGAAAAGGAAAAGAACGGGTTGCCTCCCAGAAGCGCTTGAATTTAAGTCGCTAGCTCGACATATTTCCCTTTTTGCGCTAGTTCAACGCCAAGGTGGCGCGAATCTCTTCTTCCGAGTCCTCCTTGTCATAATATTTCTTTACCCGGTGGCCATTTACCTTAAAGGTGGATCCATCGTCGCAAAGTAACTCCACCGCTCCGTGAGGGAATATTTTATGAACCTTGAAAGGTCCGCTCCATCTTGTCCTTAGTTTCCATGGAAATAAGCGAAGTCTAGAATTAAAAACAAGGACTTTGTCACCTACCTCATATGTTTTTGGCACCAATTTCCTATCATGCCATTTCTTAGTGTGCTCCTTGTAGATTTTGGCATTCTCATATGCCTTTAGGCGCAACTCCTCCAAGGCTTGTAAGTCAATGAACCTTCTTTTTCCCGCTTCGTCGAAATCCATGTTAAGCTCCGTAAGAGCCCACATTGCTTTATGCTCAAGTTTGACGGGCAAATGACATGACTTACCATATACCAAGTTATAGGGAGTTGTGCTAAGTGGTGTCTTATAGGCCATTCGGTAGGCCCAGAGCGCATCATCCAGTTTGGATGACCAATCTTTCCTCGAGCGGGAGACCGTCTTCTCCAAGATGGCTTTGATTTGGTGATTGGAGACTTCTACTTGGCCGCTGGTTTGAGGGTGATAGGGTGTTGCCACCCTATGGTTTACCCCATACTTAGTTAAGAGAGCTTCAAAGCCTCTCTCAATGAAATGCGAGCCACCATCTGAAATAAGAACTCTAGGAACACCAAAGCGAGGAAAGATGTTAGTTTTCATAAACTTAGAGACTATCTTCGCATCGTTGGTCCTAGTTGCCACGGCCTCCACCCATTTAGAGACATAGTCCACCGCTAGTAGAATGTATTTGTAGGGGCCTGAAGCAGGGAATGGTCCCATGAAGTCAATTCCCCATACATCAAAGAGTTCTACCTCTAGAATGCCTGTGAGTGGTGTCTCATTCCTCCATGTGATATTACCTGCACGTTGACACTCATCACAAGAGGTTACATATTTTTGCACATCCTTGAAAAGGTTAGGCCAATAAAAACCACATTGAAGAATTTTCGCCGCGGTCTTGAATCCTTTAGCATGGCCTCCTGTAGGGAGAGAATGACAATGGTGAATCACACTCTCTACCTCGTCCTACGGGATACAACGTCGAAAGATATGGTCTTTCCCCTGTTTGAATAAGTAGGGTTCATCCCAATAGTATTGTTTGACGTCGTGCAAAAACTTCTTCTTTTGTTGCGAAGCTAAGCCTGAAGGAATCTCGCCTCCTGCAATATAGTTAGCAAAATCCGCATACCAAGGTATCTTCGCCCTTCTTACAGCAAATAAATCATGAATAGGACTGGAAGGAGGTGTAAAAAAGAAATCCTCACCGGAGCTTACCTATTCGTCACCTTCGGAGGGTTTTGAAGGTGGTTGATATCGACCTGTAGGGGTCGATATCGACTGGACGGCATCGACAGGTTCAGTCGATATGGGCTGCTCGATATGGGTCATCGATGTCAACGTCTGGAGGTCGATTTCGACCTCTGCAGTGGAAAACCTGTGATCAAAATTGGTCGACATCGATTCAAGTATTACCTTCGGGGCAGTCGATATCGACCTGTCGGGGTCGATATCGGGTAGATTTTCTGCCCGTCTTATCTCTTGCCTCATTAGGTGCTCGTCAGGGCGGGAGTCATTGATTGGTGTGTTGTCATGTGACTCATCCAGAAGCCCTATGGGTAGCCGTGAAAGATGATCGGCTACGGAGTTCTCCGTTCCTTTCTTATCTTTAAGCTCAACGTCGAACTCTTGTAGTAGGGGCACCCATCGTAGGAGCCTAGGTTTAGCATCCTTCTTCGCCATCAAGTACCTAAGAGCTGCATGGTCAGTATGAACAATTACCTTAGAACCCACTAGGTATGAGCGGAACTTCTCAAAAGAGAAGACCACTGCTAAGAACTCCTTTTTCATCGTGGTGTACTTCGTTTGAACGGCATCACGAGTCTTGCTTGCATAGTAGATGGCGTGAAGCTTTTTGTCTTTCCTTTGTCCTAGGACAGCACCTACGGCATAATCGCTTGCGTCACACATGATCTCAAAGGGTTGCGACCAATCGGGCGATTGAATGATAGGGGCGGATATAAGGGCCTCCTTCAACCTATTGAAAGCTTCAAGACAATCACTAGAAAATGCAAACTTAACATCCTTCATTAGTAGGTTAGTTAAAGGTTTGGCAATCTTAGAAAAATCTTGAATAAATCTCCTATAGAAACCTGCGTGACCAAGGAAGCTTCTTATGTCCTTAATTGATGAAGGTGGTGGCAATATTTCAATGAGCTCTATCTTTGCCCTGTCCACCTCAATTCCCCGTTTAGAGACTTTGTGGCCTAGCACAATCCCTTCCCATACCACAAAGTGGCACTTCTCCCAATTGAGAACTAAGTTTGTCTCTTCACATTGTGCAAGTACCCTGCGAAGGTTAGCAAGACAAACATCGAAAGTAGTGCCATAAACAGAGAAATCATCCATAAATACCTCCACGATGTCCTCTATCACATCGGAGAAGATGGCCATCATACATCTTTGAAAGGTAGCAGGGGCATTGCAGAGCCCAAATGGCATTCTCCTATATGCAAAAGTCCCATATGGACAAGTGAAGGTGGTCTTCTCCTGATCGTCAAGATGAATAGGGACCTGCCAAAAGCCAGAATATCCATCTAGGTAACAAAAATAATCATGTTCAGCGAGTCTCTCTAATACCTAGTCAATGAATGGAAGGTGAAAGTGGTCCTTTCTAGTGGCATTGTTGAGTTTCCTGTAATCAATACACATTCTCCAACTAGTTGTGATTCGCTTTGGCACAAGCTCACCCTTTTCATTCTCCTCAACGGTCATTCCACCCTTTTTAGGCACCACATGGACTGGGCTCACCCATTCGCTGTCGGAGATGGCATAGATGATTCCTGCATCTAGCATGCGCATGATCTCCTTCTTCACTACCTCTCTCATGTTGCGATTGAGCTTCCGTTGGTGTTCTATAGATGCCTTATGATCATCCTCAAGGAGGATTCTATGCATACATGTAGCGGGTGAAATACCTTTAATGTCCTCAAGAGAATATCCAATAGCCTTACGATGAGCACGAAGTACTTCCATAAGCTTATCTACTTCCTGTGTGGTTAGTGAAGCATTGATAATTACACGGAAAGTAGAATTTGGACCAAGAAACTCATACCTAAGTGTATCGGGTAAAGGCTTAAGCACCGGAGAAGGGCCTTGTGGGATAAGGATTCGCTCTACCTCCTCCGTCTTCATAATCTCACCAAGGTAATCCGTCTCAATTCTCTTGATTGAAGTTCCCAAATCAGCTATAGGGGTTGGCGTGGACCAAACATAGAGTGATTCCAACTTTGATTGGGACTCTTCAAAATATTCCTGCAGAAAAGAAGTCGAGGGCGAGTAGGAATAGTCAATATCGACTGAGAGTTCAGCACATACCTCAGCCTCGGAGCTGTTTGACGACAAGTGGTAAGGGTCGATTTCGACCTCTGATGTCGATATCGGCTAGTCGATTTTGACCTCTTCAGTCAACATGGGCTGGTCGATTTCCCCTGTAAGAGAAGAAGAGAGAACTTGACTTACTGAGTGTGTCGATGTCGACTGAGGGCCCTCGATATCGAGTGATTTGGTCGATGTCGACCTCTCCTCGTCGATATCGACCTCTTCTTCAAACTCCATAGATAAAGCATCGTCGAATATTTCCTCATCACTCGTACATGTAGCCAGGAACTCCTCAATGTCCTCGTCGGTAAGCTCCTCTGCAGCTAGGGCTAGGGCCTCCTCAGGAGTTAGGGCCCTTTCCGTCGGTTCTTTGCAATCCATGATGCTAGTGTAGACCGACTTGATTTCCATACCATTAACTTCCTTCATTGTGGGGTTGAAGGAGAATTCAATTACTTCATTCCCTATAGTAAAGGTTAGTAATCCTTTACGTACAATTATATTGGCATCAGCAGTAGCTAAGAAAGGCCTACCAAGGATGATAGGTACAATAGGATCTTCGGGCATGTCCAATACAATAAAATCAGTAGACACAAAGAATTTACCTACCTTTACAGGAACGTCATCAACTATACCTGTGGGTTTGACGAATGAATTATCAGCCATAAAAAGTTTCATATCCACAGGTTCAAGTGCTCCGATGTTCACCTTTTGCCAAATAGAGAGAGGAATGAGACTTACACTTGCCCCTAGTTCACATAGGGCTTTGTAGCGATGTTGGCCAAGTCCCATGGTGATTGCAAACTTCCCTGGATCACTCCTCTTCTCAGGGAAATCCATCTTTGAGCACTCCTCTGCGATCTCTACCATGGACCGCTTCTTGCTAAGGATGTCTTTTAGGAATCGAACATAGGCGGGTATCTCGCTTAGCGCTTCTGTAAGAGGGATAGTAATGTTAAGTCATTGGAGAATCTTTACAAAGCGCCTAAACTTACCTTGAGTGGGGTCCTTCAATGCTTTGGAAGGGAAGGGCAACGTCTTCTTTGGTGGAGAAGCCAAAACGGTGGTCGGAGGAGTCTGCTTAACATCGATGTCGACTGGAGTTGGGTCGATATCGACTGGTAGGGTCGATTTCGACCTCTGTTGTGATTTCTCAGGTTCTGCAGTGTCATCGACGTCGATCAGGGGGTCGACATAGATGTCGATATCGACCTCAGGGTCGACATCGACTGGTTTGTCGATGTCGACAGGGTCTGTTGTTTCTTCCTCCGTTACCGTTTGTGGTTTATGAACTTTGGTGCCACTCCTTAGTTGCATGGCTGCTATGTGTCCTGACCCGGATTGGCCCTTAGGATTTGTAGTTGGTTGCCCAGGGAATGTTCCGGACGGTCTAGGGATGTGCCGCTAATTGACCCAGTTGGGTCTCTACGTTCTTCTTCCAAATATCCATCTCCCCAATCCTTGTGGTAAGGTGATTGAGTTGAGAGTGGATAGCATTATTGGATTGATCATTCTTAGCTTGGTTCCGCCTTATGTCGTCCAACACAAGTTGAAGATTATCCTTCTTTTGGTCTCTCTCCGGGTGCCCAGGAGCTCTATAGAGTAGGGGGTCCCTGGGGTTAACCTGGTTCCTTTGTGGTTGTTGGAACCTTTGGTCTCCCCAATATTGGCGATTGGGACCCCTCATGAAGTTGGCTTCCTCATGAGTCTCCGCTAGTTGCACTTGCTCAGCATGGGGGCACTCAATGGTAGTGTGTCGCTGCGATCCATATTCGATGCAATCCTGGTTTGCCAAAAGGAATCTTACTTATTTCTGGAGCTTTCTAAGTTGATCCCTATGAAATTGTTCCTTTACATCCGGATCGATCACCTTAGAGGGTTCGTACAATGGCATAGATGGGGCAGGCCTCGACGATGATGGTGCGTCGGAAGCCTCATGAGTCCCATATGTATTGTCAAATTCCACCAACCTTCTATGGTTTCCCAAGCCTCTTGTGGAGTGAGTTCAAGATAGCCATAGGCAGTGTAAGTGTTTATCCTCTCCTTGGTGGCAGCATCAAGAGCATTGTATATGATCTCCTGAATTACGTACGGTGGTTGGCCATGCGTCGGGCATGATCGTAGTAGGTCCTTAAACCTTTCCCAAACAGTCGCCAGAGCTTCACCATGCTTTTGTTTGAAAGCCGTGATTTTCTGTCGGATCAACGCCGTCTTAGAAGGAGGAAAGAACTTGTTGAGGAACGCGTCCTTGACTTCATTCCAGGTGCGGAGCGATCTTGGGGCTAAGCTTTCCAACCACTGCAATGCTTTTCCTGTAAGAGACCATCGAAAGGCTTTTAGTTGGACATATTCAAGACTTCGTCCATCAGCAATAGTATCACAAAGGTCTAAGAAGGTTGAAATATATACCATAGGGCATTCGTTAGGTTTTCCTTCATATTGGTGCCTTCTAATCTCAGTTAGGAAGTTAGGTTTTATTTCAAAATTAGAGGCAGGGATAAGAATTGCCGATTCAGGCACGGTGAGCGCGGGGTGCATATATTGCTTGGCATTCCTAGGGAGGGCATTGATTTGGGCTTCTATTTGCCTCCGGACTTCCTCCTTCCTATCCGCACGCTCCTTAAGTTCCGCCTCTCTAGTCGTTAGGTCCTCAACCTGCTTACTTAGTTGCTCAATAAGTTCAGCCTAGTTCGCGTTGTCCGCCATGATTCTTTGAGCTTGGGCCCTTAGATGGAAATAACGCTCAGGGTCGTCTACTCCTTCGAATTCAGGTGGGCGATCAGCGCGTCGCATACACCTGCAAAACCAAACTAGGTAGAGACGTGAGATAGACTACTAGGGCGCGATTGATTGTCTCCCCGGCAACGGCGCCAATTTGTTAAGGAGGTAAGTCGAGTTCTCAAATTACAAATAATAAAGATGTAAACGCAAATCGACTCCTAGCCTAAGCAAATAATTACAAGACTTCCTCCTGTTGTAGTGGAAGGGTAGTCAGGATCGATCCACGAGGAGGCGTGTCAGCGGGATCATAGTAGCTTTAGAAATCTCACGTCTGCGTCGACCAGAAGCCTCGATTTCGACCTTGGGCCTCGATGTCGACCTCGGCTGTCAATGTTCTCTGGAACAGAAGACCTGCAGAAACAAAAACTGTAGTCGATATCGACTGAAGAGGGTCAATATCGATGTCAATCACGAAATCGACTGGCTCAGAAGACTGCCAGTCGACACAGTAGGGTCGATATCGATGCTAGGGGGTCGATATCGATGTCAAGCAAACTTTGCAGAATGATCATCGTCGACTCAAAAAACTGTCGACGAACTTAGTGGTCGATATCGACGTCTGGGGTTGATATCGATGTCTTTCTGCAGTGGGTTAGTTCTTCGTCGGCAAAGAAGGGCCGAAGATTTAAGAATGGATGAGAATGAATGAACAGAAATAACATTAGTTTTGTGTGTATAAAATATGTAAAAAGCAACTCCTAGGATTAGGGTTTACCACAACGTTAACCAATGCATGCGATAAGATAAATAAGACGGACAATTGCGCTATTTCACCCGAGGGACAAGCTTTCGCCGTACACCAACTCTTAAGATTACTCTTGCAAATAAACCTAGTTGTCTCTACCAATTTTATGTTTATAACTCAAGTTGTTAGCATGAATCCCTTTTCTTTCGATTAGGACTAAACATAGAATCGTAGGAGGAGAGATAGACACAACGATATCAACATCAAATACTTACCTCAAGCGTGCATGGCTAACGTCGGGCTCACCCCAACCCTAAGAGCTTTGGGGAACTACTCGCTTCTTATCATGGAACTCATTGTTGATTGAAAGGAAGAAACTTGCATTAAAATAAACTCCGAAGCTTTACAACTCAACGTCAACTTTCGCAAACGTCAAACCCTAAAACTTCTCTCTAACTCTAACTCTATTGATGGTATTACTTGCTTGTTTCTTGGATGATCTAACAAATCAGCCCCTAGGGCTTTATTTATAGGCTACTAATTCTCGCTATCCGAGGATTGTAACTTCTATCTAAACTATGAACTCTATCCGAACAATTAGGATAGGTCTTTTATTTTGATAAAACTTTAAAAGAAAAGATAATAAACCGGCTGCTAATATCTAGAAGAACGAGATAATTCGTGGCCTTGATGATAGACTTCACAATCCGAGTCTCGAAATCGGATTTATCTTCAGTCGAGGTAAGGTCGATATCGACACCAGAGGTCGATATCGATGCTTGTGTTTCTGCTCGACTTGTCTAGCTCTAGTCGTTGTCTATGACGATGGTCGATATCGAGGTAGTAGGTTGATATCGATGCCTTCTTGTCTGGTCTATGTGGCCTATCTCGACACTCAGAAGTCATGTCGAAAACTAGGGTCGATATCGATGTCTTCAGGTCGATATCGACCTCTGCTCAGCTTCACTTGGCTTCTTCGTTTTGACTCCGATTTCATCGAATTCCTGCATGGTTAGCTCAAAACTCGTGCAGACTCTATTTCTTATACTTTAGCTCATTCGTACACAAGTTTATATACTTTTTGAAACTTTTCTTTGGACATCGAATGAAATATGAAGTCAAAAGATGCAATAAACAAAGGTACAAATATGTACATCATTTATCATATGAGCTTGATTACGATATGAGCATGATTATTGATTGGATATGTTATAGCATCGGACTGGCTAGTACCTGTACTAATGGGAAGGGGTGTGATGGCCAATCTCACTCCTAAGGGTGCCCAATCGCTTCGAATAGGTAGTCAAATGGGATATGCAAAAGAACTCAAATCTCATGAATCCTCTTTTAGACCAATGAGTTCTCAACTTGTTTGAATCTCACAAACAAATTAATCCCTCAGCGCCGCTTCTCACAGTGCTTAGTTCTTCAAATCTCACGAAGAAGATGATCGCTTTTCACATCCATTAGGGTTTCTCAAGAAAGTTGGTTTGGGAAAAATAATAATTGAGCGTTCGCTTTCATTAATTATAAAAATACTTAAACAGAAAGAAAAAAAAACCTAATGACATAAAAACCCTAATGGGCTTTTCTAACAAATTCCTAAAAACCCATCAACAATATAATAAAACTCAAAAAATATAAAAACTAATACTTATTAAATATTCAAACTTATTAAATAATAGGATAGGCTAAAATTAACGAAATAATAAAAATATAATATAATCATAGATCCTTAATCTTCATCACTTCAAATCCTTGAATAAATCTCAGCTGCCTCGTTGTTGGCCAATTTGACATTCCTCGGATTGTATCAGGGTGCAGGGGTAGGAGAGGGATATGCCACTTGGAATTCTATGTGGATCTATTTAATCGCTTTCTACATATATAAACTGTCAGCATGCTTGTGTGATTTAAATTCTCGCACTGCATTATATGCATCCTTTATTTTAGGAATAGGCATATTATATGTCCTTAGTGAGGTCTTTAAGACCCGCATGCGTCTCTTGGCCTGACTTCGTGGTTAGTTTCAGGTATATGATCCCTGCTTACTTGCATGCTTCCATGTCGTGGCAAATTGTAGTCTGATTTCCGTTAATTTTGGTTTTGAACTTCAAACGATTTTGAGCGACTTAGTCAAATAGGACAGGTTTTGGGTACCCAACGGCCCTTTGCATGTTTTGGGGTACGAAATCCCCTCTTTCAAAGACTAACTTTTGGGGTTTGAAACCTCGACCTGTAACTGGATTCAAGATCCGAACGAAAGTATCCAACCTTCGAAACGTATTACAAAGTTGGATTATATATAGTCACCGATTTAGTTTCTAAATAATATTAATTATTCATACTTTTTTAACGGAAAATGAATACAATAAATTAATCTAGATTTGATAAAATTAGTCGAAAGGTGTATAATCGTAAATTGATTTGATAAGAAATGATAAGTTTTGAGATGCTAGAAATGCTATTGATAAAATGAAAAAAGTAGAAATGAGATGCAAAGATGACGTGGTAGAAAGAAGATTAAATAATTAGTATTCCTAGAATCTATCTATTAAGATTACTAATTTTGTTAGCATTTGCCTGACGTTTCACTCCCTCAATTAAAGTTGATTTTTTAAATCACAAATCATTTTTCTTATTGGTCGATAGTATTTTGGGAAGGTTTCAATATATGTTTCATATATCAAATTTATCACAATCGTCTCCAAAATGTCTACATACATTGAACTAATTATGTTAGCATTTGGCTGACGTTTCACTCCCTCAATTAAAATTGATTTTTAAATCACAAATCATTTTTTTATTGGTCTATAGTATTTTGGGAAGGTTTCAATATATGTTTCATATATCAAATTTATCACAATCGTTTCCAAAATGTCTACATACATTGAACTAATTATGTTAGCATTTGGCTGACGTTTCACTCCCTCAATTAAAGTTGATTTTTTAAATCACAAATCATTTTTTTATTGGTCTATAGTATTTTGGTAAGGTTTCAATATATGTTTCATATATCAAATTTATCACAATCGTCTCCAAAATATCTACATACATTGAACATAATAGATATAGGTTTACTATGATTTTATATATATGGAAATAATTATATTAGTATAATATATAACTTCATAATCTCATAATCATATTAGTATAATATAGAGAAGGCGACACACGTAAGCATGTGTCGCCTTCTCTATAATTTTCGATCTTATGTGACATTATCTTATTTCACCCTACTTACGTGTCATTTTATGGTTTTTTTTATTTTCTTTTAATTACTTTATATTAATCTATGATTTCTTTCCCCGATCAACTCTACCAAATATCCTAAGATTGTTAACCTACTTATGATTTTTTAATTTGAATTTAGATTATTAAATTATCATAATATTATTCATACTTATAGTAAATTTTATTTATTACTACTTTGAATAATTGTATTATCTAATAGTCTTTAAGAAATATAAAATACTTTGTAAAAAGAGATCTTGCAGCCCGCACAAGGTGCGGGTTATTAAATTAGTCCCTTAATAAATATGGTCTACTTGTGTGTTTGACAATAGATTATAAACGAGAGAGTTTTTAAAGATTATGAAGATTTTGGAGTGAGATGTTTTTTTGGAGATTATGGAGTTCAAGATTTCTTTGTAAAAAAATCTCGTAAAAAAACTAAATGGTGTTTGGTGGTTATAAGATTTGAAAGATTTTTATAGTAAAAAAATGAAAATGTTAGGTGTCTTGAGTTTGTAAAAAAAAAGGCTCCCACAAAATCTTGAAAAGCTTGCACCCCCAAGCTTTTATTTTTATGGAAAATAATCTTCTGCAGAAACTCCTGAATCTATCAAATATTCTCCCACCAAACATCACTAGCTTCAGCTCTTTTTTTTCTTCAAAAAATCTCCCAAAGCTCCCAAATCTCCAGCATATGCTATTACCAAATACTCTCTAAGTGTCTTTTAGAGAAAGACTCTCTCCTCTCTCTAGAAAGAATTCCAACTAATCTCATATCTTATGGTCATTTATTGTAACATACTGTAAAGACCGGAAAATTGAAAATATTATTTTCTTAAAATATTAAATTATGTTCGACTTTAAAATTAAGATTCTAGAAATCTTGAAATTTCCCGTCCTCGAGCAACTGAATTTTATTTAATTCTTCAGAAACGAATTTCTATATAGTTTTGAATTGGGTTTTAGAAATGAATTTTGATTTTCGCTTTCGAGATCGAGCATTAATAAAATTAATTTAAGCTCCGAGTATCGAAAAATTTATTTAATTTCGTTTAACTTGATATTAGTAATTGAAATTTTAATTAAATTTGATTTAGTTGAAATTTGATCGGGCGAGCGGGTCTTGAGTCTTTTCCGCTAATTTTGAATTGGTATTGTGGTAAATCCTATTTTATTTTCCCTTTTCTTTATTCTTTCTCTCTCTGTCTCTCTCTCCCTCTCTCGGTTCACTGGCAAACAAACTGGTCCCCTCTCCTTTGTCTCTTTCCTTATGCAGCTGCACTCCTTCACCCCTCACTCTGCATTTGCCTCCCTCACACACCCCCTCTCTCTCTCTCTCTCTCCCGTTTTACCTTCTGCAGAAAGACTCACAGCCTTTCCTCTCTCTCCCTCTTTTCTATTCCTGTAAACCTCAGCCCCTTCCCTTCATTTTCACAACAAACCAAGGAGCCCATTTTCGTGTCCATAATCACCACCACCGTGACCTCCTCTCACCCTTACCTCTCCTCCAGCAGCGCCACCTCTCCACCACCGAGCCACCACACCAACACCATCATCACCTCCTCTTCCTTTTGCCTCCGAGCAACAAGCACCGAGCCCAACAACTCCACCTTTTCCCTTCGACGACGAGCAGCAACAATGTCCCCTCCCTCCTCTTCGTTCGTCCAGCAGCAGCGGCACCCTCCGAGCATACCCGAGAGCAGCCCGAGCACACCCCTGGGCACTCAAGCGCCGTTCGAGCCACCACCGAGCCTCTTCGCTCTGTTTTTCGATTCGACCCGCCGGTAAGGCCTTCCTCCTTTCTCACTCAAAAGCAGAGAAAAGTCGCACCTTTAACCCTTGTTCAAATGTCATAGGCCAAGAACAGCTCGGATCCACCTTCGTCGGAGCCGAATCGGTCCCATCGGACATTTCCGGCGAGATCTTCACGTCGTGGTAACCACCTTCTCTTCCCCTCCTTTCGGTGTCTTCTCTTTCTGCATACTTCATGTGTTTGATGTCGGGGAGGGATCTGTGAGTGTTGGTTGAACGAGAGCGGCCTGGGATCCTCCTTCCCTTCCCCATACCTGTTCGGCGAATGTGTGCTCTGTTCTAACGATTTGGGGAAGACGGGTTCAGCTTCTCCTTTTTTTTTTTATCTTTGGTCCGGTTCAACCATATTCCTCCCGGTTCACTTAAACTGAAATGGGAGCTGGGCATGCGGGTCGGATCCGGGTAAAAGGGTGGGCTGGGTTTTGATTTCGGGTTGGGCTTGGTTTTGGGCTGGCTTGGTTTGTTATTTTGTTGTTATGTTTGAATATGTGTGTTATATTGATATGTTATTTATATATTATGACTAGTAGTTAAATTTTGTTAGATATTATTATTATAATTCAAATTTTGTGATAAATATATATTATAAAATTTTAATATATTTAAAAAGGTTTTAAAAGTAATATTAATTGATATTGGGTTATAAATATATTTATGGTTATTGTTTTGAGATTTTATGGATAGTAAGTGTTAAATTATTTGAATATTATTATAGTTTTGGGATCTGGTTATAATTATAATACTCTGGAAATTAATCATTATATATTGTTTATTGTGTTAAAATAATATTGATTGGATTATTTAATTGATGCATTTTATGAGGATTTAAACATGTGAGTTAGGAATTTTAAATCGAATTGTTGGTTTTGAATTATAATAATGATTTGTGATCATAGGTTATTTTGATGATTTAATATTGGAATTTATTTATAATGTTTTTGAAATAAGAAGCATGCCGGAATGATTTCTATAATATGATTTTGGGAAATTGGTTTTAAGGCCCAAGTGTTTAATGTCGGGATTTGGATAAACGATTTTAAAAGGATTGTTTGATTTCTAAGTTGAGTTCTTTGAGAGATTGTTTTGGAAATGGTGAGATGACGAGATGAGATGAACATGGAATGATATTGAATTATGATGAGATAAGACGGAATGATCTGAAATGAGATATGAGAAGAGATGTATGATAGTTAGGGGCGCCTTGTGTGAAGTAGATAGACTTATGCATTTGTATGTTATTAGGTGATTGTGATATGTTGGACATTGCTTGCTATTGGTGACTCATTACTTGGATTCTGCTTCTGCCTTGTTCTCTGCTGTTCGGCTTATACAGGTAAGTTCCTCTATGGGCTTACTCAGATTCGAAAGAGATTACCTGCTTGTGAATATATGACATACTAGGTGTTGCGTAAGCATTAAAGCATGCCATGTAGTATCATGCTAGGATTGCACTTGTGATTGAGCATTCTATTTCTTTATGCGTATGTAACAGAACGACCGTTATCTGTGATAGTCCTAGAGTCTCTGTTAGGGTCATAGGGTAGCCCAGCCCCATCAGGTGCCCTGAGTCTATCGAGTCGATATGAGCATGATATGATAGCCCAGCACCATCGGGCAAGAGATGATATGATATGATATATATGATATGATATGATATGATATGATATGATATGATATGATATGATATGATATGATATGATATGATATGATATGATATGATATGATATGATATGATATGATATGATATGATATGATATGATATGATATGATATGATATGATATGATATGATATGATATGATATGATATGATATGATATGATGATGTCGTGGTGAGTGCACCACCACGAGGATATTGCTATGCTATAGCACCGAACTGGCCAGTCTCTGCACTAACGGGAAGGGGTGCAGAGGTAGGAGAGGGATATGCCACTTGGCATTCTTTGGGCGCCTTCACAATTCTTTTTCGCATATTGTAAATTAGGATCATGTTAGTGTGATTTAATTTCCGCATCTGCATCATCTTTATTATTAGCGTATGTGTATGTTTGCTTGCGGGACAGGATGTGTTGGGGCCTCAGTCTGATCCCGCTCGCACCAATTGTTTTTAGGTATGATTGCTCCCTGTCTCTATGGCGTGGGAAAGTCCCCCGGGCGATTGCAAAGAAATCTGTCTAACCCCGCTAATTTGGTTATATGACTTTAGAATTTATGTTTTGGTTTTGACCTGGCTCTGCCGTGGCTTTTGTATCTAAACCGTACTTCCGCTTTACTTTCGTTTAAATTGAATTTCTGAGACTTTGACTGATTAGAGGTTTGAAACCTCGACCCGTACCTGAATTGCAACATCCGAACGAAGGTATCTGACCTTCGAAACATATCTCGGATATTTATATCCGGGCCGTTACAAAGTTGGTATCAGAGCCAGGTTGTGCAATTCGGGTACGAAAGGGTCGAGTGTATGTTTTGGAAAACCGCCCATGAATTTCAAAAGATTTAAAAGCGTTTTAAAGGGGCAAAATGAACTTAATATGCCTAACTCAATTGGACTAAATATGAACTTGGCTTATGATAAAAGAGGAGAACCAACTAATAAGGGATCGAGTGGGTAGAAAAGGCGCTAGACCATCCCTATTGGATGTAGTCGGGAATGGGTAGGCAAATGCTAGCTTGTTCTTTATAGATGGGTCGGGAAGACTCCAAAGAGGTCGTTATATGTGGCATTGACTGATTCTATATTGAGTGCTTGATATGCTAAAGATTGATTGGTATGTCCTAACTATTTAATGAATATTGAACGATTTGTGCGAACGGGATAGCGGGAGTACCCTTCTTCTCCTTATATGGTTAAGCTCAGCTTTTGTGGAACCGCCCCTTTCCTTATGAACCCTTTTGATAGTTCAATCGAGTCCTCCCTTCGAATATCGATCTCTTCCATGGGAAATCGGGTTGGTAAACATATTGTTTCGGGAATCATGGTTGAATATGAAGGTTGTCTGAGAGAGTATCGGAAGTTAGCTCTTGATCTAATTCCGAGTTAGCAAGTAAGATGTTTCTGAGGTTGTCTTTCCTGATTCTTATGACGATCAACCAGTGTCTCCTTGCTATAAAGAGTCGTACCAGAGTCCCACGGGAAAGAGGGGTGATGAGTCGATTGGGAAAAGTCAATGGTTGCCCTTAGGGATCTCTGTCCGGTTGTAATGGTAACTCTCTCTGAATTGCATGACATGATTTTGTAACATCCTGCATGTACCTTGCGAATGCTTCTTAGTAAAATGTTGCTCATGTTATTACACCTGTGGGTGGTTGCATTGCTTAGCCTCGTGTTATACCTTACTTTCTATCATGGTTATATGTTGTCATAGCATGTCTATTTGGCCTATTGTATTGCCTGTATGATTGATTGGAAGCATGAACCACATGATATGAACCTATATGATTGTTGTTTCTCCTGGATTAGGTCCATGATAGTGTGATCAACTCTTCTTGGTATGAATGCTTTTAAATGATCTCCTTAACATGCTGGATGATGACGTGCCGATGTTCATTATTCCTTTTGTGACAAGAATCTATATCATGCCCATCTATTTCGTATTCGTGAGATTAACTATTGTTAGTTATTTTGTAAGTTAATATTGTGTGTGTTAGTTGTCTTGGATGGAGAATATGTGGCATAATGGAGTCTTAGTGAATGCATGTTTACCCTAGTATGTGTTGATTTGTACTCATGCCCCGTATTCTAATTATGTTGGCCATTATTTAAACTTGTGTTATACATCGTTAAACTTGCTCATGCTTCTATATTATTGGAATGTGATTGAATGATTTCTTACGCATCGTCCGGATTAGTTGCATGCATGTATCGTACGTCATGTTGAGCCTTTGGCATCATGTAGGATCCTTAGTTGTGACTTGCGCATATTTATATCTTGCCGACATTATCGCTGAATTATTCTCTTGAGCTAGGTTCTTGATAGTGTGGTTCTCCCTCTTTCTACCCTCGTAAATGTTTTACTATCCGATTAGATTGATGTCAAATTCGATGATCGACTTGCCTTCCGTGAGGGTTGATCCTAGCATGCTTACATGTTATCGCCCGACGCTATTTCTCTATTACTCTATGATATCCTCTCGCACTTGCATGAATGTAGGACTTGACACCTCGCATGATCACACACCACCCTATATCATGATTTTGCATATGCATGACGCATGAATACTGGAATGAATCTAGTTGAATCACTTTAGTTGTACTCCTGTTCGATATGTGCTATTAGTATCATGTAAGACTTATGATTTCCAATATGACCCGCTAAATGATCACGTGTTGTACTTGTTCTATGATGTGACAACTATTGTACCATATATGTACTCTATGATGGTTCGTTCTTAGCATGATTATAATATAGCATCCATGATGTCCTTCTTGTTACTTTGATGATGCCTCATGTTTCGTGAATATTATGTTGAACTCCTCTAAATGACTCTTGACTATGCTTGCATCACATTATGTATCGCTAGTATCATGTAGGACCCATGCTCTCCAACTGTATCTCGTCATATGATTACGTCCCATGCTTGACCTAATATATGATCATTGTGTCAGATGAGATAGTTACTATGTTTCCCTTATATGATCTCGTGTGATGCTCGTTATCTTCACTAAATTCCGCATGACTTCGAAGCATATATGATCATTGCTGGTTCCGTCTATCTTGCTTGAAGTTGGTAGGCATATTTGTTTCCATGGAATACTAGAATGTTAGCTTGTTTCACAAACATCAGCGTAGAACTTGATTGTGTATTTGATATGAATACGAATGTTGCCCCGAGATAGGTACATGTTAGTATGGATTGATGTGATTGATATGCTCCATAATGAATTCGTGCGTGTTTGTCAAAATTGTAACCTAATAGACTTTCTTAAGGGCATCCTTACTATTCCCGGGTCGGAGTCTTGTCTCTAGTCGTGTCGTCTTTAGCTTTGGTCCATTTTGTCTCCGAAAGAAACGTTGGGTTGTCCGCTCTTGTCACTCCCCTATCTCCGCTAACTTAAACTCCTATGCGTTACCTTAAATGAGAGACCACATGGAAAAAGGGATCGGGAAGTCGAATAGCGATAGAGCAGCGCAGCGAAAGTGTGGGCCCATAACCCACGGGCCTCAGGATCGACGATGTCGACGGAACAAGCTTGATTCGAGGTTTGCGATTATTGAGTACGATATGACTTGCATGTGGGAGCGTCCTCCATTCGAATTGCTAACCCTTTCTGAACTTGTTGATGGTGTATTGCACTGACTTGATGTGGGAAATTGTGTGTTGATGTGATGACTTGGTAATGATTATTGCCTGAATATCTGTTGTCTATGATGATATATATGATTCGATGCCTGACAGTCCTAATGTGCCATGATGACTCGAAGTGATGTTATTCTGAGTTGCTAAGCTTGATCTAAATTCCTTGCCTATAAAAGTATGAACTGCAAATGTTGAGAAACCGGATTGTTTATCTGATAAGGTTCTGATGAAACTTGCTAGTTTGAATTGACTTTATTCATATATGGTGTTATGTGATAATTTCGAGCATGACGGTAAATTGAGACTTTTGATACTTGTTGCAATGCTTAATGATGCTATTGATACAAATGCTAGTTGATATGATGCAGTCCTTACGTGTAATAATGTCCATGATTTCTTCTTCTTTGAACATGTGAGTGAGGTCCTTTTGGTAGAGTGGTCAGAGAGTGGAGAAAGGTTTTGAGTGATTAGAATGATCGACGGTGGTAAGGGAGAGTTGCAGAAGAGGGGTGTTGACTTAGGTTGGACCGAGTGAGTTTGAGAACTATAAGAGGCAATGCTTGGTGATTTCAATGACCTCTTAGGTGAATCTTGGATAAGGGGTATGGTTAGGGTAGGCTCGTTAGGTAGTGACCGAGAAGATTTTATTGAAGATGCTTGGTTAGAAGGGTTCTACGTTGTGATATCTTGGGAAGAGTAAGAAATGTAAGAAATGACCTTTGGGGGTACCGAGATCATAAGATGCAAGGGTGCTCGAGTGTGAAAACAGATATGAGGGTTGGATTCTTAGAGGTGGATTGTTAGTGAGAGTGCTTAGTGGGAAGAGGTATGAGATTGGGATGTCGAGATGCATTAGGACTTCTCCTATGGGAGGTTATCCGAGTTGGTGAGTCTAGATGAAGGTTGGTCTTCACTTGAGAGTTGGAGACGAGCGGGCGGGGTTTGCGTCTTATTATAACTGATATAATGTGCAAAACTTTCTTGATTATGTGATTATGAACTAGCATGATGTTAGATAGCGACCATGATGAACCTGATATGGCTTGATATTACATGTTGATATGCAATATTGGAAATCTAGTTGACAGTGGCAAGTGTTATTATGATGTAATGATACATTGCTATCCTACTATGTTATTCTAGAAGCATGTTATGATGTGTTGTATGAATCATGAAATAATGATATGTTGCTATGTGAGAGCATGATGTTATGACCAGGAGATGTTAAATGATGAATATTGACTTGGAGAATGAATATGACTTATATATGTATATGATATAATGGTGCGTGATTGCTAAATGATCGTTATATGGCATTGTATGAGTTGAGATGATGTTTTGTGAGTATGCTGACGTTTTGGTGATTGATATATTGATTGACCTTTCCCTCTGCTAATTTTTAATAACCTGACCTTGTTGTGTTAATGTGTAGACAATGGGTTTTGGTTCGTTGATTCTATGATGGGCGATACTTTTATGACTTATGGTGTGATGTTGAGACGTTGTTATGATTTTGTTATGTCGTTGAGATGCATATTATGACCTTTAGTATGATATGGAGATGTTGATGTGACCTTGTGGCACTACTCTGGTATATGTTGAGACTTGCTGTGTGATGTGTTGATTGGAGATTGGATGGGTATACAGTTATGCATTTCTTATGGCTTATGCATCTTGCTTGAATTGAGACTGATAGATTGATTCAATTTTGGAACCTAGGAAGAGAATATGGGATTAACCCTTAGAGGTGGATGATTCCACCTCCTACCTTCTGAATTTGATTGATTGGTATGCGAGAAGCTGATTTGGTTTTTGGGAGATTTTGATGTAAAGCTGCTTGATTAGATGTTGAATTGGAAGATTTTGAGCGGTTTTGAAAAGGTCCAACTAGGAGTTTTAAAGAAGTTGAGAGTTTCAATGATTTGGATGACAACCTTTCCATTTACAAAACGCTTTGAGAATTTACGAACTTGATTTACATTATGACGTCTCACGAAGTGGATACAAGCATTTTATAGGGGCGCTTATAGATTGCTTGCTAAGACCTAGTCGGACGCTATAATGCTTTTAGAGTTGTGATACTTCCGAAAGGTCGAAGCAAGGATGTGATAAGGGCGCTTATTACACACTTGACAAGGCCAATTGGAGATGTCACGACCGTGACTAGGATATTGTGAGAATCCCGGAAGAAACAACCGAGATGATTACAAGATCCTTGGACATGGTCCTCGGACTCACCGATTTCAAAGTCCCTCCCATTGTTTTAAAAATGAATTTAGTCTCGGGGACGAGACTTGTTTTTAGAGGTGGATGAATGTAAAGACCGGAAATTTTAAAATATTATTTTCTTAAAATATTAAATTATGTTCGACTTTAAAATTAAGATTCTAGAAATTTTGAAATTTCCCGTCCTCGAGCAACTGAATTTTATTTAATTCTTCAGAAACGAATTTCTATATAGTTTTGAATTGGGTTTTAGAAATGGATTTTGATTTTCGCTTTCGAAATCGAGCATCAATAAAATTAATTTAAGCTCCGAGTATCATGATGTGCGCACAAATTGCCATATTTTCTATGCACATATGAATCCATTTTATTGTCTTTTGCATGCACATTAATGGGAAAAACATGGGAATAGTGTAGTTTATGCTTAAAATGTCAAATATATGGGTTTGCACGAGTTTCTATGTGATTTCGCAGAAAACAGGATGAAAATGGATGAATTCGGAAGAGCGGAAAAAGAACTCAAAGTCTTCTGAAGAGGTCGAAATCGACTGAAGACCTCGACATCGAGTACATCAGAGACATAGGAATCGAGCAGAAAAGGAAACAGAGCATATCAACACAGAAGAGGTCGATATCGACGTCTAGGGGTCGATATCGAGGCTTCCAGATCGACCAAGTTGATAGAAGTCGAGTGCCAGTTCGAGTAGGAGAAGGAGAAACTCGAGATAAGATTTTGGAGGGGTCGATATCGAGGTCCAAGGGTCGATATCGACCATGCCAGCAGAGGAATTCGACTCCGATTTTGATAGAATTATATCCAATACTTTCAGTATCTATCCAAAGGTCGAGATTTCCTATCATCAACACCAGATCTATCATGAGGAGGCTGATTTCACCATTGAGTTTTAGCTTTTACTTTGTTTTAATTTATCATAGAGAATAAAGATAAGGTTTCGAGTCCTTATCGACATCTATAAATAGAGGCCAATAGGGCTGAGTTTAGGAATCCAAATTTTCGCAGAGAATTTCAGTTGCAATAGAGAATAGAGAGAGAGAGAGGAGGCCGAGTGGAGTTGTAAAGAGAGAGTGGAGTGGCTTGTTCGGTTGTACTTTGTTTCGGAGTTTTAATTCAAAATAGCTTTCTTTCAATAACAATGATAATGATGTGCATGATGAGGAGCGAGTAGTCAACCCACTTCTAGGGTCGGGGTGAGCCCGACGATAGCAATGTGAGGTAAGTGCATCAAAAGTATGACTTTTATGCGATTCCGTCTTCTACCCCATGCATGATCCTTTGCGAAAGTTAGGGAGATTCATTATTTGCATTATTGAAGCGAAAGCCACTCATATTGTAAACTTGAATTGCTCATGAATTGGATAGTAACTCTTAGGAATTATGCGAGAGCCTCTAATCACCTAAGTGTTGATAACGAAAGTTATTTGACGGAAAGACATTAAAGTTCATATCTTTAGCATGAAACTTGCATTGTTATCGTTGTGGCATGAAACCCCGACTTTGGAAGCCTTTTAATTAATTAAATTCTTCATTAAAGTCTTAGTTTTGTTTTTGTTCATCTTCCTTCTCCATTTTATTTTCTTCGGATCCTTTTCCGACAAATTGGTTACAAAAACAGTTTCTGTGACAAGCATCGAAATCGACCATAAGGGTCGATATCGAGGTCTAACATCGATATCGAGGTCTCTGCTCGACGTCGACTTGCTGTTTTGTCTTCTGCAGGAACTGCGCTAGGAAATCGACCAGAACTGAGGTCGATATCGACCTGTATACTCGATATCGAGTGTCTGCTGAGGTCGAAAGCCTTGATCGTGAGTACAACAAAGGAAGCGCTGACACACCTCCTTGTGGATTCGATCCTGAATTACTCTACTACTACAAGGGAGGGGATTCTTGTATTATTTGTTTGGGACAGGGAGATAGTCTAGTTGTGCTTTATTTTATTCTCCTATTACATACACTCTCCGCCCCTTCAGCGAACATATCGAAAAATTTATTTAATTCCGTTTAACTTGATATTAGTAATTGAAATTTTAACTAAATTTGATTTAGTCGGAATTCGATCGGGCGAGCGGATCTTGAGTCTTTTCCGCTAATTTTGAATTGGTATTGTGGTAAATCCTATTTTATTTTCCCTTTTCTTTATTCTTTCTCTCTCTCCCTCCCTCTCTCGGTTCACTGGCTAACAAACTGGTCCCCTCTCCTTTGTCTCTTTCCTTATGCAGCAGCACTCCTTCACCCCTCACTCTGCATTTGCCTCCCTCACACACCCCCTCTCTCTCTCCCGTCTCACCCTCTGCACAAAGACCAACAGCCTTTCCTCTCTCTCCCTCTTTTTTATTCCTGTAAACCTCAGCCCCTTCCCTTCATTTTCACAACAAACCAAGGAGCCCATTTTCGTGTCCATAATCACCACCACCGTGACCTCCTCTCACCCTTACCTCTCCTCCAGCAGCGCCACCTCTCCACCGCCGAGCCACCAAACCAACACCATCATCACCTCCTCTTCCTTTTGCCTCCGAGCAACAAGGACCGTGCCCAACAGCTCCACCTTTTCCCTTCGACGACGAGCAGCAATAATGTCCCCTCCCTCCTCTTCGTTCGTCCAGCAGCAGCGGCACCCTCCGAGCATACCCGAGAGCAGCCCGAGCACACCCCTGGGCACTCAAGCGCCGTTCTAGCCACCACCGAGCCTCTTCGCTCTGTTTTTCGATTCGACCCGCCGGTAAGGCTTTCCTCCTTTCTCACTCAAAAGCAGAGCAAAGTCGCACCTTTCACCCTCGTTCAAATGTCCTAGGCCAAGAACAATTCGGATCCACCTTCGTCGGAGCCGAATCGGTCCCATCGGACATTTCCGGTGAGATCTTCACGCCGTGGTAACCACCTTCTCTTCCCCTCCTTTCGGTGTCTTCTCTTTATGCGTACTTCATGTGTTTGATGTCGGGGAGGGATCTGTGAGTATTGGTTGAACGAGAGCGGCCTGGGATCCTCCTTCCCTTCCCCATACCTGTTCGGCGAATGTGTGCTCTATTCTAACGATTTGGGGAAGACGGGTTCAGCTTCTCCTTTTTTTTATCTTTGGTCCGGTTCAACCATATTCCTCCCGGTTCACTTAAACTGAAATGAGAGCTGGGCATGCGGGTCGGATCCGGGTAAAAGGGTGGGCTGGGTTTTGATTTCGGGTTGGGCTTGGTTTTGGGCTGGCTTGGTTTGTTATTTTGTTGTTATGTTTGAATATGTGTGTTATATTGATATGTTATTTATATATTATGACTAGTAGTTAACTTTTGTGAGATATTATTATTATTATTCAGATTTTGTGATAAATATATATTATGAAATTTTAATATATTTAAAAAGGTTTTAAAAGTAATATTAATTGATATTGGGTTATAAATATATTTATGGTTATTGTTTTGAGGTATTATGGATAGTAAGTGTTAAATTATTTGAATATTATTATAGTTTTGGGATCTGGTTATAATTATAATACTCTGGAAATTAATCATTATATATATTGTTTATTGTTTTAAAATAATATTGATTGGATTATTTAATTGATGCATTTTATGAGGATTTAAACATGTGAGTTAGGAATTTTAAAGCGAATTGTTGGTTTTGAATTATAATAATGATTTGTGATCATATGTTATTTTGATGATTTAATATTGGAATTTATTTATAATTTTTTTGAAATAAGAAGCATGCCGGAATGATTTCTATAATATGATTTTGGGAAATTGGTTTTAAGGCCCAAGTGTTTAATGTCGGGATTTGGATAAACGATTTTAAAAGGATTGTTTGATTTCTAAGTTGAGTTCTTTGAGAGATTGTTTTGGAAATGATGAGATGACCAGATGAGATGAACATGGAATGATATTGAATTATGATGAGATAAGACGGAATGATTTGAAATGAGATATGAGAAGAGATGTATGATAGTTAGGGGCGCCTTGTGTGAAGTAGATAGACTTATGCATTTGTATGTTATTAGGTGATTGTGATATGTTGGACATTGCTTGCTATTGGTTACTCATTACTTGGATTCTGCTTCTGCCTTGTTCTCTGCTGTTCGGCTTATACAAGTAAGTTCCTTTATGGGCTTACTCAGATTCGAAAGAGATTACCTACTTGTGAATATTCGAAAGAGATTAAAGCATGTCGTGTAGTATCATGCTAGGATTGCACTTGTGATTGAGCATTTTATTTCTTTATGCGTATGTACCAGAACGGCCGTTATCTGTGATAGTCCTAGAGTCTCTGTTAGGGTCATAGGGTAGCCTAGCCCCATCGGGTGCCCTGAGTCTATCGAGTCGATATGAGCATGATATGATAGCCCAGCACCATCGGGCAAGAGATGATATGATATGATATGATATGATGATGCCGTGGTGAGTGCACCACCACGAGGATATTGCTATGCTATAGCACCGAACTGGCCAGTCTCTGCACTAACGAGAAGGGGTGCAGAGGTAGGAGAGGGATATGCCACTTGGCATTCTTTGGGCGCCTTTACAGTTCTTTTTCGCATATTGTAAATTAGGATCATGTTAGTGTGATTTAATTTCCGCATCTGCATCATCTTTATTATTAGTGTATGTGTATGTTCGCTTGCGGGACAAGGTGTGTTGGGGCCTCGGTCTGATCCCGCTCACACCAATTGTTTTTAGGTATGATTGCTCCCTATCTCTATGGCGTGGGAAAGTCCCCCGGGCGATTGCAAAGAAATCTGTCTAACCCCGCTAATTTGGTTATATGACTTTAAAATTTATGTTTTGGTTTTGACCCGGCTCTGCCGTGGCTTTTGTATCTAAACCGTACTTCCGCTTTACTTTCGTTTAAATTGAATTTCTGAGACTTCGACTGATTAGAGGTTTGAAACCTCGACCCATACCTGAATTGCAACATCCGAACGAAGGTATCCGACCTTCGAAACGTATCTCGGATATTTATATCCGGGCCGTTACACATACCATAATACTTTTAAGAAATAATTTGGTGAAATGTCTATTTTCCTATAACCCTTTTTCTAAATGTCCACCCTAATCTCCCATCTTGCTAAATGTCCAAAAAAAAATTCATAATACCAATTATACCCCTACTACTTTAATTTTAACATATCCATTCACCCTTCCTCATCCCTCATATCTGAGATTGAGAGCTTGAAGGCTGGATCCCCATGTCTTCCTCACCTCCTGCTTCTCCATCCTCGGACTCTGTCAAGATCCCCTCCTCTTTGTGAACCTGGATCCAGAATCATCGTTGTTGAGGACATCGAGCTTGAAGTCCTATGGTCGTCGATCGCCCTTGCCCTCGCCTTCTTCCTTGTGAAATGGATCCCGTTTCCTACCTTTGTCTCGTCCCTCCGCCTCCAGATTTGAGATCTAGATCTTCGTCCACGCCTCGGAATCCATCGACAACCATAGGCTTCTTCATCTCTGAATTCTCTGTCTTCGGCAACCTACAATTTGTCCACAATTTCTCCCGTAAAGGGTCATGACCAAGGAAAATTACAAAGAGGCATATGACATGATTTCTCCGATCTGTCCACGATTTCATGGATGAGCACTGGTGGTATCTGATTCCGAGGAACGATTGGAGCTCGAGTATGTAATATATGCTTATCAATTTCCGTATCTAAATCCTCTCACAACTTCTGTAGAATAAACGAGAGAGATCGAGGAGCAAAATAAATTAGAGAGAATGGTTGCTGCAATTTCAAAGCTTAGTTTCGTGTTTTGTTTTAAATTTGAGATTTTCATGGGATTGAATCGAAATGAGACACTCACTCACTAAGTGCTAATCGAAATGGGATTGAATCATATACAGATTGTGGAGCCATTAACTAAAGAAGATTATGATGATGATGAAAGAGCAGCGCATCCAGTTGACTAAGCCAATATTTTAAATTGATTAGATGGTTTAAAATTAGGACAAATATTGTCATGAAGATCTTCCTGTCATCCTCTCTTTCATCCGTGATTCCTCTTTTTTACTTGAGTTGATGATTCCATACCAGAGAATTGAAGTTGATTATCAACTAGAGTCTGTCTTAGGGTGTGTTTGGCAACAGAAGTAGCGTTTTGGAGCTTTTTGTTTTAATATTATATAGTTTTAAATGAAATAAAGCTAACATTATTTATTAATTAGCGTTTTGGAATTGAATTTCCACCAGCTATCCACCCCAAACTTTTTAGAGCTTTTTCTTTTATATACACAAATATCCTCTTTTATCAGCTAGTTTTATCAGTTATCCATTCAGCTAAGGTTTATCAAGCACATTACTAGCTTCATTTAACATATTTTACAAAATAAACTGTTCAACTTTAGCTAACCATTCAGCTTCAGCTACCCATCCATCTCTAGTTACCAAACACACCCTTAATGGAAATAATTTTATCAAACTCTTCAAATTAACTTGTGCTGACATGAAATGTAATTGTTAAAGAATACTGGTGTGAATCAATACCTTCAGATGGCCATTGATTATATAATTTATATAATCTCCTCATTGACAGAAGTTGTTCACCTCAATGTTTGGCTTTAATAAAAGCTCTCGATCAATCTCTCTACTCTATTCTATCCATTTATATAATCAATGGCCATTGCATAAGCCACATCCATAGAAACTCAAGGTAATAGAATGTTTTTTTCACATAATTAATCTTATTTTAGTATCCAATTTATCTTTTCTTACAACATTATTTACCCATGATAGTGAGCGAATATGAATGGATTCCAAAAAAAAATCTAAAAACAAAGGTGTCACCAAAAAATTGTCATCGAGAGTGTCACCACTTACAAAAGTGGTAACTGTGACATCACAAAAAAACACTCTAAAAACTAAGTTGTCACAAAAAAAATTGTTACCACCACTGATAAAGGTGGTGACACTAATCTCGTTTAAAAAAAAATCTAAAAACTAAGTTTTCACCAAAAAACGTTGTTACCGCATGTGACACCACCGACAGTGTCACCACAGTGATCTCATAAAAAAAAACTAAAAACAAAGGTGTCACCACAGTGATAAGGGTGGTGACAGTGGTAACAGTGATAAGGGACGTGGTGACATTGATAAGGGTGGTGACAACGATAAGGGTGGTGACAGTGATAAGCATGGTGACAGCGATATGGCCATATGGGTGGTGACAGTGATAAGAGTGGTGACAGTTGTTGGACAAAAATGTGCAAATAATTGTAGAACATATTTTATTTAATTTTTTATAATTTGAGTTCGACCCCTTTTGGTTATCCTCTTGATTCGAATTCATATTAACACCAAGACTTGAGTGGTTTTGGTGAATTGGGCTGCACCCGAATTTTAGTGGATTGCCTACGTATCTCTTGGAAGAGAATCAAGCCTTACGTAGTTCAGAATATTTTGACATTTGTGTTTGGTTTGGTTTGGATTTAGCTTTGTTTGGATAAATTTGGATTTGGCTTTTGTTTTGTTTTCCTGTATACATCAGAGGATGAAGTTCAAACCCACCTTCTAGGAAGGGTAGCTCGAACAACACGCCACCCGAGTAACCTGAGTCCACCTTCTTGGAAGGGTAAATTAAGTAACCCGCCTATCATTTGCATAGAAAACGAGTGGACCTTGATGTGGAGTTTAATTTGGAATTTGACTTGTTTTGACTTGAGCTTTGACTTAGAAGTCAATTTGAGAAATGTGGAATTTGGTTTTTGATTTTTTGGTGTCACTGAACTTGACGAGCAGAAGCTTTGTATCGAGTTAAAGTAGACGCTTTGGCTTTGATGAAAATTTGGTATTTGGGACGACCAGGGCCGACAAATGAATTTGAAGAGATTTGATTGAAAGTTTGGTTGTGACTGGACTCGGTGAGAATTTGATTTACACTAAGTTTTCTACGTATCCATGTAAAGACTGAATATATTTTATATATTATATTATTATTTCAATTAAATATATTATTCAATTTGTAAAAGTAGAATAAAAACCCGTCCTCGAGCACCAAGTTTCGATTTTAAAATCCTTCCGGCATCGTTTTCGAATTTTGATTTTGATGGAATATGATTACGCTTTCGAGTCGCGAGTCTGGATAAATTAATTTAATTCCGGTAATGATTTAAAAAAATTTGATTTAAATTTGATTTAGTCGGGATTCGATCGGGCGAGCAGGTTTCGAGTCTATTCCGCTAATTTGAATTTGTGGGGGGACCAATTTCATTTATTTTCCTTTCCCTTTTCTTTTATTTTTCCCTCTCTCCCTCTCTCTCTCCCTCTCTCTCTCGTTGCCAGCTAGTAGTATTTGTCTTCTTCTTCTTCATGTGATGTAGCAGAGCAACAACCCCATACCCCCAATTGCCCTCACTCATTCTTCATCAGCCCCACTCCCTTATCCCTTCATTCCACTTCTAGAAAACCCACAACACCCTCCTCCCTCTCACTTCCATCCGCCACCATCTTACCTCCTCACCACCACCACACCATCACCACCATCAGCCCTGAGCTCCACCAGAGCCACCGCCCCAACTCCTCTTCTTCACCTCCATCGAGCACCAACGGGGCACCCCAACCATCTCCCTCCTCTCTCGGTGCTCACACATACACCCCACCACTTCCTCCTCCTTCATCCTTCCTTCCAAGCAGCAGCAGCTATGGCACCTCCGACGTCCGACGACGCCCAGCAGCCACCAAGAAGCACCCCGGGGACAACGCCGACGCCACCTTCTCCTCATTCCTCTGTTTTCCCTTAAAACCGAACGGTAAGCCTTCAATCCTTCGATTCCGATTCAAAAGCTTACAAAGGTTCCTCCTTTTTGACCTCTCCCTTTGTTCTAGGTCGAGAATATCAGCCTCAGACCTCCGACGACCCCATGTCGAGCCACGTCGAGCATTTCCAGCGAGACAACCCCCCCCCCCTCAATGAGCTCTTCCCTAACCATCCTGCGACTATTGTTTGTACTTCCTTGAACCTTGTGCTGCGTTTCGATTCCTTGAAACTTGCTCGAACCCTTGCTCGTCCCCTGGATCTTGTCTGAGCGCTGGTGAGAGAGAGAGTGTCGAGAGCGCAGCGGAAGCGATAGGAGAGGGAGGGTGAGGGAGCAAGATCGAGCGTGGGAGGCACGAAAGACGAGGATGGGCTGTGAGCGTGGTAGCAAGGGACTCGAGAGAGCGAGGCAGAGCGAGCGGCTGGCCGAGGGAGTTGGAGCATAGCGGCGAGCCAAGGAGTGGAGGTTGAAGATGATGACTGGATGTGTGAGTGGGGCCGGCTGAGTTTTCTTCTGAAACTCCAAACCAGATTAAAATAAAGGGGGGAGAATGGAAGGCTTGGTTGTGGGCCGATTTTAGAGAAATCAAAATGGGTTGGGCTTGTTTCACAAACTGCATCTGGTATTGGGCCTAATCTGATAGGAGAAGGATTCGGTTTTGGGTAGAAAAGAAAAGGATGAGTTTGGTTTTAGTGTTAATAAGAACAGGGGTCGGTTGTGTACTTTTATAAAATATAGGGACTGTTTTTTAATTAGATAAAATGGATTAATTTTGGTAATTTATTATTTTTAAATATTAGTTGGAGTGTGTTATTAGATGTTGTTTAAAAATAGAGTTTTAAAGTAATATTGAGAAGTGTTATTATATAATGATTTATAAGGTGATTTTAAGATGAGGATTTTAAAGAGATAAAATGCCGGAATTATTTTAAGTAGTATACATTTGCAAGTTGATTGAAGAGTTAATGTTTTGTAAATGGGGTTTATAAAGATGGATTTATTTTGGAAATGGTTATCAATGTCTTAAATTACTTGAAATGTTAAAGTCAAGTTTATGGAATAAAATGCCGGAAATTATTTCTATAATATGATTTTGGGAAATTGGTTTTAAGGCTTAAATGTTTAAAGTCGGGATTTGACTAAATACGATTTTAAAAGAATTGTTTGATTTTCTAAGTTAAGTTCTCAAGAGATTGTTTTGGAAATGAGATGATAAGATGAGATGAACATGGAATGATATTTGAATTATGATGAGATAAGATGGAATAATCTGAAACGAGATATGTGAAGATATGTATGATAGTTAGGGGCGCCTTGTGTGAATTAGATAGACTTATGCATTTGTATGTTATTAGGTGATTGTGATATGTTGGACATTGCTTGCTATTGGTGACTCATTACTTGGATTCTGCTTCTGCCTTGTTCTCTGTTGTTCGGCTTATTCAGGTAAGTTCCTTTATGGGCTTACTCAGATTCGAAAGAGAATACCTGCTTGTGAATATATGACATACTAGGTGTTGCATAAGCATTAAAGCATGCCATGTAGTATCATGCTAGGATTGCACTTGTGATTGAGCATTCTATTTATTTATGCGTATGTAAACAGAACGGTCGTTATCTGTGATAGTCCTAGAGTCTTTGTTAGGGTTATAGGGTAGCCCAGCCCCATCGGGTGCCCTGAGTCTATCGAGTCGACATGATATGATGATGAGATAGCCCAGTACCATCGGGCATGAGCATGATATATGATATGATGACCCAGCACCATCGGGCATGAGCATGATATATGATATGATGATGATATATGAAATGATGATGAGATATGATATGATGATGAGATATGATATGCTATGATGAGATATGATATGTTATAGCATCGAACTGGTCAGTCTCTGCACTAACGGGAAGGGGTGCAGAGGTAGGAGAGGGATATGCCACTTGGCATTCTTTGGGCGCCTTTACTGTTCTTTTTCGCATATTGTAAGTTAGGATCATGTTAGTGTGATTTAATTCCGCATCTGCATCATCTTTATTATTAGCGAATGTGTATGTTCGCTTGCGGGACAGGGTGTGTTGGAGCCTCGGTCTGATCCCGCTCGCACCAATTGTTTTTAGGTATGATTGCTCCATGTCTCTATGACGTGGGAAAATCCCCCGGCGCGATTGCAAAGAATCTGTCTAACCCCGCTAATTTGGCTATACAACCTTATAAATTATACTATGGTTTTGACCCGGCTCTGCCGTGGCATTTGTATCAAACCCTTACTTCCTCTTTACTTTCATTTAAATTGAATTTCTGTAACTTCGATTGATTGGGGTTCGAAATCCCCGCTTTGAATACTGATTGATCATTAGAGGTTTGAAACCTCAACCCGTACCTGAATTGCAACATCCGAACGAAGGTATCCAACCTTCGAAACGTATCTCGGATATTTATATCCGGGCCGTTACAAAGTTGGTATCAGAGCCAGGTTGTGCAATTCGGGTACGCAAGGGTCGAGTGTATGTTTTGGAAAACCGCCCATGGATTTCAAAAGATTTGAAAGCGTTTTAAAGGGGCAAAATGAACTTAAGATGCCTAACTCCAATTGGACTAAGTAATGAACTTGACTGGTTATAAAAGAGGAAAAAACCAACCAAATGGGGAACGAGTGGGTAGAAAGGCGTTATTACCATCTCTATTAGATGGCGGACAACGCGAACTAGGCTGAACTTATTGAGCAACTAAGGAAGCAGGTTGAGGACCTAACGACTAGAGAGGCGGAACTTAAGGAGCGTGCGGATAGGAAGGAGGAAGTCCGGAGGAAAATAGAAGCCCAAATCAATGCCCTCCCTAGGAATGCCAAGCAATATATGCACCCCGCGCTCACCGTGCCTGAATCGGCAATTCTTATCCATGCCTCTAATTTTGAAATAAAACCTAACTTCCTAACTGAGATTAGAAGGCACCAATATGAAGGAAAACCTAACGAATGCCCTATGGCACATATTTCAACCTTCTTAGACCTTTGTGATACTATTGCTGATGGACGAAGTCTTGAATATGTCCAACTAGACATGGCCACGGGTCCGACCCGGGGGGTACGACCCTAACCCTGACCCGGGATTCCCACGGGTCGAGGGGTTCGGGTCACCCGCCGGGTCGGCGGGTTGGCGGGTCGGAGTCCCGGGTCGGCCACGTGGCGTTGAAGGGTTGACCCGGCGGGTCGACCCGCCGGGTCAAGGCCAAGTCGGGTTATTTTTTTTGACGTTTTCGTGATGTTTTGTGAATTGGTGAAATAAGGTTTCGTGTTTAATGGTGTTTGGGTTTAGGGGGAAAAAAAGATGGAAGAAAGGCTTGAATCGGTTTCCCAATTGCCTACGTATCCTCCCGGGGGGAGAGGAATCAAAGCCCACGTAGTTCTTTACCTGTTGTTTGAACCCCGCTTACCTTTTCGCCTATTCGTCGGTGTCTGATTGGCGCTGGCCCTGGGGATCGACGACTCCACCGTCAACGGAGCTCCCGACCGATTCCGAGTCCATTCCATCATCAAGCTCTGATCCGGTGTTGATGAGGTTCTTCTGTATTCTCGTCTCAACCTTCTTCCAATCGGCGAGGCATACTTGTGCTTCGAGGTTCTCAGGGAGCAAGTTTGATCTCTTCTCGGTAAGAATTTGTCCCCCTTGGCTGAATAATTGTTCCACTGCGACGGTGGAATAAGGGGCTCCAAGTATTTGTCGAGCGATCACCTGCAAGGTCGGAAATCGCTGTCTTTCTACTCGGCCCCACCATTCTAAAATATCGAAATCTTCATCTTCATCACTGCGAAATTCAAAGTTAGTAGACAAGTATTCGTCGAGCTCCGAGTGGGGGCTCGACGAGGACCTCGACCTCTTTGTGCCAAAAATATCTCTGGCAAGAGCCTTAGTTCGAGCGGTAATACTAGTGCGGGAGGAACCGCTCGAGCTGGAAGGCACAGGAGGAGGAATGTTAGGCGCTCTAGTGCCCGTAGAAAAATGAGTATATAATGCTTCAAGTATTCCCCTAACTCTATCAACTATAATTGAAACATTGCAATCAGGATCATTATGGATATCGAGCGTAGGATAATAGTTTTCTAAAAACTTTTGAAGCCTAGTTAATTTGTATCTAGGGTCGAAACAACAAGCTACGAGGAAAATATCAGGAATAACTTTGTAATAAGACAACCATTTCGCCCGCATGGTGAAAACAGCGTCGGATATGCATTGCACTTGAAGCCCGTCCTGAAGAGCTATGGCAATGTTCATAGCGACAAAACAGAAAACACTAGATGTAGGAATGTAAGCATGACTAAAAGTTTCAGTTGCATCATGGAAGACCTTGAAAACCTCCATTATATCTCGAGCAACCACCCACACATCCCCAAAAACGTTTGAACCTTCGATGTTTTGAGTGGCAAAAGCGGAAAGAAGTTCTCTATATTAATAAGAATCAAAAATCATTTTGTAAGTCGAGTTCCACCGAGTGCTAACATCTCGGGGGAAGTTCTTCGGGCGGATGTTGTTAGAGCGGCAAAAATGGTGCCATTGATGGAGAAGCTGTTTGTTTCGCCAAAGTGCCCGTAAAACATATCGAATAGGTTCGGTTTTATGTTGTAAATACGTTAAACCATCTTGAACACATAAGTTTAAAATATGAGGTGCACAATGTATATGGAAAAATCTCCCCCCTATCCCGGGCTGACAATATTGTGTTAACTCTGGGATAGAGGCGGTGTTGGCGGATGCGTTGTCAAAACCGATTGAAAATTCTCTTTGAGTCAATCTATACTCTTGTAAAACTCTGAAAATAACCGCAGCTATGTTACGGGCCGTGTGGGCCTCGTCAAAAACTCGAAAAGCCAAAACTCGTTTGTGTAAAATGAACCGTTCATCAACCCAATGACAAGTGACACCCATATATGAGTGGTGTTGCCAGTGGTCGGTCCAAATATCACTACAAATTGAAACATGTAAATCGCTATGTTTTTGAAAATATTCAATTAATTCAGCTTTGCGGGTGTTATACCATTTTATCATTTTCCTCTTAACCGTGTTTCGACTCATAGGTTGCCAAGCGGGCTGAACATTTTCCGTAATAAATTCGTTGAAACTTAAACGTTGTGCAAAGTTATAAGCTAGGCCTTCGGCCGCTATCATTTCAGCAAAGTTATCACTACAACTAGCATAATCATAACTCCATAAACCAGGGGGTTGAGAGGAAGTAGTTGCGTACCCGGATAGTTGAGTTTGACCTTTCGCCAAGCCGAGTTTCTCCGGATGCTTCGATTCGATATGGCGTCCGTAGTTGCCATATCCGTTCCCCTTCTTGTGTTTGTAGACCTTCGGGCAAAAGTTGCACTTGACGGAGAAATAGTTTTCGCCCCATCCCGGAGCAGGAGGGCCCTTCTTGAACCAGTATTTCATTGTGGCGGCCCTACAAGCGACCGGTAGCTCGTCGGCGGCTTCGGGAGTGGCGTCGGGATCGGCCTCCAACCCGGACTCCTGAGTCGGGATGGTGGAGGGCATGGAGGGAGTTCCCAGATCGGCAACTTCATCCTCCTCAATTCCCGGATGCTCATCGAGTAGCGCCTGATCCCGACGTCGTCGGGATCCGCTCGCTCCAGCTATGGAAACGGAGGCGCTACGTCGAAGGCTAGGCTCGGGTTGGTGACCCGATCCCGAGCCGCTCCCCTTGTTTGAAGACGGGGTTCCGCTTACACTCCTTCGACCTCGGGAAAACATTTTCAAAAAAAGTGGATTAGAAATTTGTTAAAATAATATGAATATGTAATTAAGAGAAATGACGGAATAATGAAGAAAAGAAAGAGTTGATAGAAGTAGGATTTGGTGATGCGAAGCGCCGAATTCTCGGAATTCTTGACTCGTGAACCACTGACTTCCGACTTCCTCGATTCTCGAGCGATTAGAGAGCGATTAGAGAGTAGGAGATGTGATGACATGGTGTGATGAAAATGGGAGGGAAGGGGTAGTATTTATAGTGCAAATGGGAAGGTTTTGGAGCCAAAGGAAGGCCGGGTCCAACGGTCGACCCGCCGGGTCCAACGTTCGAGCCGGCAGGTAGACCGTTGGTTTTCAAAAATCTAGCCGTTGGACCCGGCTGTTTTTTTTTTGTTTTTTTTTTCACTTTTTTCACATTGTAAATTTATAATAGGTTGTGTTGTTATTTATTTGTTTGATGGTCAAAACTATTTATTTAGGTTTATTAATTTATATGTTGGAATTTGGATTAGTTAAAAAAACCAAATAATACACACATAAAACCCAATTTTATTACAAACCGAACAACGATTACGAACTCGTACCGGATTCATTGCCTCGGTCGATATCGCGCTTGGCGACATTACAACATAAAATACTTACTTCCTAGTTCCTACTTTATTTGCATAACATCATAAACTTCACAAAACACAACACTAAAATACTAATTACCCGACGATCCCGATGCTTCGTCGACTTTTTCGGGATGCTTCTTGGCTAGATGATTCTTCAAGTTGCCATAACCCAAGTTGTTCGTTACCTTGTACTTATGACCACAATAACGACACTCCGCTTCGAACTTTCCCGGGCCTTGGTCGACCTTGTTGAAATGATTGAACAATGCGGAGGAGCTCGAGGATCCGCTCTTACCGCCGGCCATTACGACAATTGACGGAACGACGGGAATGAATGAAATGTAAGTTATTTGATTGATGGGATGTGCAAGTAAAATGAATTGGGGAAGATGGGATGCTATTTATAGAGTCGAGCCTACGTTCAACCCGAGCAACGGCTAGTTTTTTTTGAAAAAAAATAAACGTTCACGTGGGACCCACCTAACGGCTAGTTTTTTAAATGCACAACCCGTGTGACCCGGCGGGTCGACCCGCCGGGTCACGGGTTCCATTTCCCTCGACCCTAACCCTGACCCTCAACCCGACCCAACCCTTCAACCCTTGGACCCGGACCCGGCGGGTCACGGGTCGACCCGCACGACCCGTGACCCGTGGCCATGTCTATGTCCAACTAAAAGCCTTTCGATGGTCTCTTACAGGGAAAGCATTGCAGTGGTTGGAAAGCTTAGCCCCAAGATCGCTCCGCACCTGGAATGAAGTCAAGGACGCGTTCCTCAACAAGTTCTTTCCTCCTTCTAAGACGGCGTTGATCCGACAGAAAATCACGACTTTCAAACAAAAGTCTAGTGAGGCTCTGGCGACTGTTTGGGAAAGGTTTAAGGACCTACTACGATCATGCCCGACGCATGGCCAACCACCATATGTAATTCAGGAGATCATATACAATGCTCTTGATTCTGCAACCAAGGAGAGGATCAACACATACACCTCGTATGGCTACCTTGACCTCGCTCCACAAGAGGCTTGGGAGACTATAGAGAGGTTGGTGGAGTTCGACAACACATATGGGACTCCTGAGGATTCAGACACACCATCATCGTCGAGGCCTACCCCATCTATGCCCTTATATGAACCCTCCAATGTAATCGATCCGGATGTGAAGGAGCAATTCCATAGAGATCAACTTAGAAAGCTCCAAAAGCAAGTAAGGTTCCTTTCAGTGAACCAAGATTGCATTGAATGCGGATCGCAGCGGCACACCACCATCGAGTGCCCACATGCCGAACAAGTACAAATAGCAGAGACTCACCAAGAGGCGCGCTACATGAGGGGCCCCAATCACCAATATTGGGGAGACCAAAGGTTCCATCAACCACAAAGGAACCAGGTTAACCCTAGGGACCCTCCGCCTTATAGAGCTCCTGGGCACCCGGAGAGAGACCAAAAGAAGGATGATCTTCAACTTGTGCTAGATGAGATAAGGAGGAATCAAGCTAAGAATGATCAATCCAACAATGCCATCCATTCTCAACTCAATCACCTTACCACAAGGATTGGGGAGATGGATATATGGAAAAGGAACGTAGAGACCCAACTGGGTCAATTGGCGGCACAAATCCCTAGACCATCCAAAACACTCCCTGGGCAACCCACTACAAATCCTAAGGGGCAATCCGGGACGGGCCATGTTGCAGCCATGCAATTAAGGAGTGGCAACAAAGTACATAAGCCACAAACGGAGACGGAGAAAGCAGCAGATCCAGTCGACATCGACAGACCAGTCGAGGAAGAGGTCGATATCGACCCCCAGGTCGACCCCCAGGTCGATATCGAGGCCACTGCAGAGCCATCAGAGCCACAACAGAGGTCGACATCGACCCTTCCAGTCGATGTCGACCAAAGTCCAGTCGACATCGATGTCCAACAGGCCCCTCCGACGACCGTTTTGGACCCTACACCGAAGAAGACGTTACCATTCCCATCCAAAGCATTGGAGGATCCCACCAAAGGTAAGTTTAGGCGCTTTGTAACAATACTTCAAGGACTTAACGTTACTATCCCTCTTACAGAAGCCCTAAGCGAGATGGCTGCCTATGTGCGATTCCTGAAAGACATCCTTAGCAAGAAGAGATCCATGGCAGAGATCGCAGAGGAGTGCTCAAAGATGGACTTCCCTGAGAAGAAGAGTGATCCAGGGAAGTTTGCAATCACCGTGGGACTTGGCCAACATCGCTATAAAGCCCTATGTGACCTAGGGGCAAGTGTAAGTCTCATGCCTCTCTCTATTTGGTAAAAGGTGAACATTGGTGCCCTTGAACCTGTGGACATGAAACTTTATATGGCTGACAACTCATTCGTCAGGCCCACAGGTATAGTTGATGACGTTCCAGTAAAGGTAGGTAAGTTCTTTGTGCCTACTGATTTCATTGTATTGGAGATGCCTGAAGATCCTGTAGTGTCAATTATCCTTGGTAGGCCTTTCTTAGCTACTGCAGATGCCAATATCAATGTGCGTCGAGGGTTACTAACCTTTACTATAGGGAACGAAGTAATAGAATTCTCTTTCAACCCGACCATGAGCAAAACGAAGCATCTGGAGCAAGTAGTCCTCTCGCTGGCTAAGGAAAAGCTTAGAAAATTTTTGTTGGCGAGGACAGAAACAGCAAGCATGGTCGACATCGACTGGAACCAGTCGATATCGACTAAAAACATCGAAATCGACCCCCCTTGGTCGAAATCGAGTATGCCAGATTGTTGCCAGGAGCTCAAGTATGGGGTCACAGAGGTCGACATCGACCCCCACATGTCGATATCGACAAAAGCTCTCGAAATCGACCCACCTTGGTCGAAATCGACCACCCCTCAGCCCGAAGATTTCTGTTTCGGGCCCAAACAGGTAAGCTCAGGTATGACTCCTAACCCTCCTCTGTCCCTTATTGATAAATCAATTAAACCCATTATTGATAATTCTACTAATGAGAGGGTCAAAGCTCCATGGTTTGCCTATATTGCTAAAGTTAGGTCGAGAAAGAGGAGGAAAGCGCCCAAAGAAGCACCTAACATCAAAGAAGCCTTGGTCGCCGAACTTAGATACTATCAAAAGGACCTAGATGATCCAGGAGAAGGCTCAAGCTCGAAGGGTCCCTATATAAAAGGCTCGTGAAGAATTGACGGAGAAGTCGGCCTAGCGACTCAAAACTCTAGAGCATGTACATAAAACCTTTAAATTTTTTCGCATAGATGGTTTTTAGGATTTAACTTTCGGCTTTTTGAAACTTTTGAAACTGAGATAATTCATAGCTTTATCTATAATCTAACAAAGATTTCCGGTTATCAAGCAAAAGGAACGACGAAGAAGAAAAGAAGCTTCTACAGAGGCAGTCGAAATCGACCAGGCCAGTCAAAATCGACCTCCCCCCCAGGGTCAAGCCACCTCCTGGAGTCGACATCGAGGACTCAGGAGCAAAAAAGAGAGGTTGATATCGACCATTATACTCGATATCGACCCCAATCAGGCAGCCCTTGTCTTCACTTTCTTCCTCGACTTCGACAGATGCAGTCGACATCGACCATTGACATAGATATCGACTTCTGGCATCGACCCAACCTGGAAATCGACCTGAATCCACAGGTTGCGCTGTGAGTTTCTCTCTACCCTTGTTCTTCTTTTTAATACAGTGAGGACACTGTATATTTTAAGTATGGGGTGGGGGAAAAACATGTCTTATGGTCATAACTTGGTTTTCTTCTTCGCATTGCATTCATGTTTAAATTTTTGTTCTTAGTTTACTTTTATAAAATGTCAAAAATACAAAAAAAAAATGCATGTTTATTTTTAAGTTTGTTTTTAAACCCTACTTAGATGTCCTATGATGAAAACTCAATAGCTGACTTGATCATGTAAATCCTATGGCATATTTGGATGGTTTAGCCTAAGTCCTTAAAATTTTTATGTAGATTGTGAACTTGTGATGAAATTGAGCACATATGATCCTAGGCTAAAAAGCAAATCCAACACAAATTTGTCCTTGTGAGAATTTTGGCCTATAGGGAGAACATCAAAAATCCCTTCGCTTTCTTGAATGAATTTACTCTTCCTTTTTTTTGATCTGTAGAATGAATTTACTCTTCCTATGCATCTCTAAATGTTGTGATAGTTATTCAAAGTAAATGCATATATATGTCTATGTTTACGAGAATTAAATGATGGAGGCATCTTTTAAGCCATTTTTATCCTCTCTTTACCTACCCTGCATTATCCCTGCTTGAAGCCAGAATATTAGCCTGAGCCTGATATTGCAAACTCCACAAAATTATCCCTAGCCGAATTGAGCCTGACCCCCATTTGGGAATTGAGACTTAGATTGGCTGGATTAATGCCTTGTGGAAAGAAAAGTGCATATATTCAGTTTTGAGCAAGCAAATTATGGGTTGGTATATATTTACATTTTGTCATATTTTGTAAAAGGATTTTTTTGGCTCACCATATAAATGCACATATTTTTAATGTTTATTTATTATTTTCGAAAAAAAAATATAGAGATGTATATATATATAGTGCATGAGCCAAAATCCTTAAGTCTTTCATTCATACAAGTGTTATATTTTTTAGAGGTATATTAGAGTTTAAAGGAAGGGTTGATAGTATGGTTTACATCTTTTAGTGCATCTTTAGAGCATATTATGGAAAGATGAGTTGAGAAAGAGCATTATAGGAGACTAAGCTTGAAAAGTGTAACATTGAAGAGTTATGGTTTGGATATTGTAAGTGTTGAAAATTAGGAGTCTTGATTCCGAAATTATAAAAGCACCACATAGCCAAATAACTCCATACCCTTAAGTCCATACCAAGCCCCATTACAACTCCGCCGAATGGAGTCTTCTTTGAAGTCTTCCATTGAGCGAAATTCCTCCTGATAGTTCTTATTGCATATTCATAATTGGTTGCGAAGTGGATTTTTATAAATTGCAATGTTTATAAAATTGTATATGGAATTGAGTTGAGAGTTGATCTTCATAGCCTAAACTCATGAGAGTTGAGTGCAAACACATTATCCCTGTGAAGTTGGATCAAAATTGCATATGCCTATGGATCGCCAAAATATGTGCTATGACGTTAAATTCACTTGCTTTGCTTTGCTACCGCTTATGATGTTGCTTTTGACAAGGGCGAAGACTTGAAGGGTGTGTTTTAGGTATTGGTTATTGCTTGGTTATTGCTTGAGGACAAGCAAGTCTAAGTATGGGGTGTTTTGATGTACATATTTGTATCTCTTTTTATTGCATCGTTTGACTTCATATTTCATTCGATTTCCAAAGAAAAGCTTCAAAAGTATATAAAATTGTGTAAGAATGGGTTAAATTACAAAAAAATAGAGTCTGCATGAGTTTTGAGCTAACCATGCAGGAATTCGATGAAATCGGAGTCAAAACGAAGAAGCCAGGTGAAGCTGAGCAGAGGTCGATATCGACCTGAAGACATCGATATCGACCATAGTTGTCGACACGCCTTCTGAGTGTCGAGATGGACCACACAGACCAACCAAAAGACATCGATATCGACCAGAAGACATCGATATCGACCTCCTCATAGACATCGACTGGAGTTGGACAAATCGAGCAGGAACAGAGACCTCGATATCGACCTCTGGTGTCGATATCGACCCCTTATCTCGACAGAAGATAGACTCGATTTCGAGATGCGGATTGGGAACTTTATTTTCAAGGAGGCACGTATTATCTTGTACTTTTTTAGCAGCTGAGAATTATCTTTACTTTTGAGTTTTATCAAGTTAGTAGGATTTTATCAAAATAAAAGACATATCCTAATTGTTTGGATAGAGTTCATAGTTTAGATAGAAGTTACAATCCTTGGATATCAAGGATTAGTAGCCTATAAATAAAGCCCTAGGGGGCTGGCATTCAATCATCAATGGAGACAATCAAATGAGTTAGAGTTAGAGAGAAGTTTTAAGGTTTGACGTTTGCAAAAGTTGACGTTTAGTTGTAAAGCTTCGGAGTTTATATTTTAATGCAAGTTTCTTTATTCCAATCAATGATGAGTTCCATGATGAGAAGAGAGTAGTTCCCCAAAGCTCTTAGGGTCGGGGTGAGCCCGACGTTAACCATGCGCGCTTGAGGTGAGTATTAGATGTTGATATCGTTGTGTCTATATCATCTCCTACGATTCTATGTTTAGTCCTAATCGAGAGAAAAGGGATTCATGCTAACAACTTGAGTTATAAACATAAAATTGGTAGAGACAATTAGGTTTATTTGCAAGAGTAATCCTAAGAGTTGGTGTACGACGAAAGCTTGTCCCTCGGGTGAAATAGCGCAATTGTCCGTCTTATTTATCTTATCGCATGCATTGGTTAACGTTGTGGTAAACCCTAATCCTAGGAGTTGTTTCTTTTACATAGTTTAATTCACATAAACCACTGTTATTTCTGTCCATCCCTTCTCACCCATCCTAAAGACTTCGGCCTTTCTTTGCCGACGGAACAACTAACCCACTGCAGGAAGACATTAATATCGACCCCAGACGTCGATATCGACCACTGAGTTCGTCGACAGTTTTCTGAGTCGACGACGATCATCACTGCAGAGGTTGCTGAACATCAATATCGACACCAGACATCGATATCGACCCTACTATGTCGACTGGCAGTCTTCTGAGCCAGTCAATTTCGTGACTGACATCGATATCGACCCTTTCCAGTCGATATCGACCACTTGTTTTTGTCTCTGCAGATCTTCTGTTGCAGAGAACATCGACAGCCGAGGACGACATCGAGCTCCAAGGTCGAAATCGAGGCTTATGGTCGATGCAGACTTGAGATTTCCAAAGCTACTAGAATCCCGCTGACACGCCTCCTCGTGGATCGATCCTGACTACCCTTCCACTACAACGGGAGGAAGTCTTGTAATTATTTGCATAGGCTAGGAGTTGGTTTACGTTTATTACATCTTTATTTTTTGTAATTACTCGACATATCATCCTCCTGCAACAACATTGCTCCTCCTGAATTAGGACCATGATAGTGTGATCATCTATTCCTTGTATGAATATCTCGTAAGATGTCCTCCTGAGCATATTAGTTGATAATGCCTCGATGCTTATCATTCATCTTGTGACAAGAATCTATAGCATGCCCATCTATTTTGTATTCCTCAGACTAATTATTGTGGCTTATTTTGCAATTAATGTCATTGTGTGTTAGTTGTGCTAAATTAAGAATATGTTAGTGTGAAGGAGTTTGATAAACACGTGTTTCCCGTATACATTGAATTGGACTCGTGTCCCCGTATGCTAGTCATGTTGCCCCTTTACTTAGACTTGCTTTATACATCGTTATATTCCTCTCATGTTACTATATCGTTGGAATAGTATTGATTGAATTCTTGCATATTGTCATGTTGAACAACTAAATACATGTGTGTGTCATATGTCATGCTGAGCCACTAGTATCATGCAGGATCCTTGGTTATGACTCATGCACATTTATGCCCTGCTTGCAATATTGTTCATTCTCTCTTGAACTAGGTCCTTGATAGTGTGGCTCTCCCTCTTTCTATCCTCGTAAATGTTTTACTTATCCGATTAGACTGATTTTAAATTCAATGATCGACTTGCTTTCTGTTAGGGTTGATCATAGCATGCTTACATGTTATCGCTCGGTGCTATTTCCCTATTACTCTATGATATTCTCTCGTGCTTGCATGGACGTATGACTTGACACCTCGCATGATCACACACCACCCTATATCATGATTTTGTATATGCATGATGCATGAATATCGGAATAAATCTGGTTGAATTACTTTAGTTGTACTCTTGTTCGATGTGTGCTATTAGTATCATGTAAGACTTATGTTTTCCAATAGGACCCACTAAATGATCACGTGTTGTACTTGTTCTATGATGTGACAACTATTGTACCATATATGTACTCTATGATGGTTCGTTCTTAGCATTATTATAATCTAGCACCCATGATGTTCTTCTTGTTACTTTTGGTGATGCCTTATATTTCGTGAATATTATGTTGAACTCCTCTTAATGACTCTTGACTATGCTTGTATCACCTCATGTATCGCTAGTATCATATAGGACCCATGCTTTCTAAATGTATCTATTCACATGATTTCGTGCCATCCTTAACCTACTATGTGATCATTGCTATTAGATGTGTTAGTTACTATGTTGCTCTTATGTGTCCTCGTATGAAGCTTCATCTGATTGTTATAATATACTTTGCCATGATATATTTGGACTCATTTGTTGATGTGTATACCATGCTCTTACATTGATCATATACATGATGCTCGTTATCTTCAATTAAATCCCGCATGACTTCGAATCATACATGATCATTGTTCGTTCCGCATAGCTTGCTTGAAGTTGCTAGGCATATCTGCTTCCATGAAATCGTATACTACTAGCTTGTTTCGCGTGCATCAGTGTAGGACTCGATCGTGTCTTTGGAATGAATATGTATGTCGTTGTTCCTTGAGATAGGTACGTGTTAGTGTGGATTGATGTGATTGATATGCTCCATAATGAATTTGTGCGTGTTTGTCACAATTGTAACCTAATAGACTTTCTTAAGGGCATCGTTACTATTCCCGGGGCAGAGTCTTGTCTCTAGTCGTGTCATCTTTAGCTTGGTCCATTTTGTCTCCGAGAGAAACTTTGGGTTGTCCGCTCTTGTCACTCCCCCTATCTCCACTAACTTAAACTCCTACACGATACATGGGATGAGCGACCGCACAGAAGAGGGGACGGGAAGTTAGATAGCGATAGAGCAGCGCAGCGGAAGCGTGGGCCCATAACCCACGGGCCTCAGGATCGACAAGGTCGACGGAACAAGCTCGCTCTAAGGGTTGCGATTATAGAGTACGATATGAATTGCAAGTGGGAGTGTCTTTCATTCGGATTGCTAACCCTTTCTAAACCTGTTGATGGTGATATTGCACTAACTTGATATTGAAAGTTGCTTGTTGATGTGATGACTTGGTGATGACTTTTGCTTGATTGTCTGTTGACTATGATGATATGATTCGATTGCCTTACAGCTTTAATGTGCCCGATGTCTTGATGCGTAGATGCTCTAAACTGTCAAGCATGATCTAAATTTCTTGCCTTTAAAAGTATGAATTGCAAATGTTGAGAACCTGAACTGTTTATTTGATAAGATTATGATTAAACTTGCTAGCTTGAATTGACCATATTCATATATGATGTCTTACAATACTCGTTGAGCATGACGGTAAATTAAGACTTTTGATACATGTTGCAATATCTAATGATGAACTAATGATGCCATTTAATATAAATGCTAGGTGATATGATGTAGTCCTTATGTGAAATAATGTCCATGATTGCTTCTTCTTTGAACATGTGAGTGAGGTCCTCTTGGTAGGGTGGTCAGAGAGTGGAGAAAGGTTTTGAATGATTAGAATGATTGACGGTGGTAAGGGAAAGTTGCAGAAGAGGGGTGTTGACTTAGGTTGGACCGAGTGAGTTCGGGAATTATAAGAGGCAATGCTTGGTGGTTTCGATGAACTCTTAGGTGAATCTTCGGGAAGGGGTATGGTTAGGATAGGCTGGTTAGGAAGTGACCGAGAAAATTTTATTGAAGATGCGTGGTTAGAAGGGTTCTACGTTGTGATATCTTGGGGAAGAGTGAGACATGTAAGAAATGACCTTGTGGATAGCGGGAACGTAGTATACAGGGATGCTCGGGTGTGAAAACAGAGTTAGGGGTTGGATTCTTAGAGGTGGATTGTTAGCGAGAGTGCTTGGTGGGAAGAGGTGTGAGATTAAAATGTCGAGATGCATTAGGACTTCTCTTATGGGAGGTTATCCGAGTTGGTGAGTCTAGATGAACGTTGGTCTTGGCTTGAGAGTTGGAGACGAGCGGGCGGGGTTTGCGTCCTATTATAACTGATATAATGTGCAAAACTTTCTTGATTATGTGATTATGAACTGGCATGATGTTAGATAGTGACCATGATGAACCTGATATGGCTTGATATTACATGTTGATGTGCAATATTGGAAATCTAGTTGACAGTGGCAAGTGTTATTATGATGTAATGATACATTGCTATCCTACTATGTTGTTCTAGAAGCATGTTATGATGTGTTGTATGAATCACGAAATAATGATATGCTTCTATGTGAGAGAATGATGTTATATTATGATCAGGAGATGTTAAATGATGAAAAATGACTTGGAGCATGAATATGGCTTGTATATATATATATATATATATATATATATATATATATATATGAGATAATGGTGCGTGATTGCTAAGTGATCGTTATATGGCGTTGTATGAGTTGAGATGATGTTTTGTGAGTATGCGGATATTTTGGTGATTGATATATTGATTGACCTTCCCCTCTGCTGAATCTTAATAGCTTGACCTTGTTGTGTTGATGTGTTGACAATGGGTTTTGGTTCGTTGATTCTATGATGAGAGATACTTTTATGACTTCTGGTGTGATGTTGAGACGTTGTTATGATTTTGTTATGTCGTTGAGATGCATATTACGACCGTTAGTATGATATGGAGATGTTGATGTGACCTTGTGGCACTACGATTGGTATGCGTTGAGACTTGTCGTGTGATGTGTTGATTGGAGATTGGATGGTTATATAGTTATGCATTTCTTATGGCTTATGCATCTTGCTTGAATTGAGACTGATAGATTGATTCGGTTTTGGAACCTAGGAAGAGAATATGGGATTAGCCTTTAGAGGTGGATGATTCCACCTCCTACCTTCTGAATTTGATTGATTGGTTGCGAGAAGCTGATTTGGTTTTTGGGAGACTTTGACGAAATCTTGATTTGAAAGGATTTGACTTGTTTTGGTGTAAAGCTGCTTAATTAAACGTTGAATTTGAAGATTTTGAGAGGTTTTGGAAATGGCCAACTTGGGGTGTTAAAGAAGTCGCGAGTTTCAATGATTTAGATGACAATCTTTCCATTTACAAAACGCTTTGAGGATTTACGAATTGGATTTACATTATGACGTCTCACGAAGTGGATACAAGCATTTTATAGGGGCGCTTATAGATTGTTTGCTAAGACCTAGTCGGACACTATAATACTTTTAGAGTTGTGATACTTCCGAAAAGTCGAAGCAAGGATGTGATAAGGGTGCTTATTACACACTTGACAAGACCAATTGGAGATGTCACGACCGTGACCGGGATGTTGTGAGAATCTTGGAAGACGCAACCGAGATGATTGCAAGATCCTTGGACATGGTCCTCGGACTCACCGATTTAGAACTTCTTCCCATTGCTGTAAAGTGATTTTAGTCTCGGGGACGAGACTTGTTTTTAGAGGTGGATAAATGTAAAGACTGAATATATTTTATATATTATATTATTATTTCAAATAAATATATTATTCAATTTGTAAAAGTGGAATAAAAACTCGTCCTCGAGCACCAAGTTTCGATTTTAAAATCCTTCCAGCATCGTTTTCGAATTTTGATATTGATGGAATTTGATTCCGCTTTCGAGTCGCGAGTCTGGATAAATTAATTTAATTCCGGTAATGATTTAAAAAAATTGATTTAAATTTGATTTAGTCGGGATTCGATCGGGCGAGCGGGTTTCGAGTCTATTCCGCTAATTTGAATTTGTGGGGGACCAATTTCATTTATTTTCCTTTCCCTTTTCTTTTATTTTTCCCTCACTCCCTCTCTCTCTCTCCCCCTCTCTCTCTCGTTGCCAGCTAGTAGTATTTGTCTTCTTCTTCTTCATGTGATGTAGTAGAGTAACAACCCCATACCCCCAATTGCCCTCACTCATTCTTCATCAGCCCCACTCCCTTATCCCTTCATTCCACTTCTAGAAAACCCATAACACCGTCCTCCCTCTCACTTCCATCCGCCACCATCTTACCTCCTCACCACCACCGCACCATCACCACCATCAGCCCTGAGCTCCACCAGAGCCACCACCCCAACTCCTCTTCTTCACCTCCATCGAGCACCAACGGGGCACCCCAACCACCTCCCTCCTCTCTCGGTGCTCACACCTACACCCCACCATTTCCTCCTCCTTCATCCTTCCTTCCAAGCAGCAGCAGCTATGGCACCTCCGACGTCCGGCGATGCCCAACAGCCACCCAGAAGCACCCCGGGGACAACGCCGACGCCACCTTCTCCTCATTCCTCTGCTTTCCCTTAAAACCGAACGGTAAGCCTTCAATCCTTCGATTCCGATCCAAAAGCTTGCAAAGGTTCCTCCTTTTTTACCTCTCCCTTCGTTCTAGGTCGAGAATATCAGCCTCAGACCTCCGACGACCCCATATCGAGCCACGTCGAGCATTTCCGGCGAGACAACCCCCCCCCCTCGGTGAGCTCTTCCCTAACCATCCTGCGACTATTGTCTGTACTTCCTTGAACCTTGTGCTGCGTGTCGATTCCTTGAAACTTGCTCGAAACCTTCCTCGTCCCCCGGATCTTGTCTGAGCGCCGGTGAGAGAGAGAGTGCCGAGAGCACAGCAGAAGCGATAGGAGAGGGAGGGTGAGGGAGCAAGAGCGAGCGTGGGAGGCACGGAAGACGAGGACGGGCTGTGAGCGTGGTAGCAAGGGACTCGAGAGAGCGAGGCAGAGCGAGCGGCTGGCCGAGGGAGCTGGAGCATAGCGGTGAGCCAGGGAGCGGAGGTTGAAGGTGATGACTGGATGTGTGAGTGGGGTCGGCTAAGTTTTCTTCTGAAACTCCAAACCAGATTAAAATAAAGGGGGGAGAATAGAAGGCTTGGTTGTGGGCCGATTTTAGAGAAATCAAAATGGGTTGGGCTTGTTTCACAAACTGCATCTGGTATTGGACCTAATCTGATACGAGAGGGATTCGGTTTTGGGTAGAAAAGAAAAGGATGAGTTCGGTTTTAGTGTTAATAAGAAGAGGGGTCGGTTGTGTACTTTTATAAAATATAGGGACTATTTTTTAATTAGATAAAATGGATTAATTTTGGTAATTTATTATTTTTAAATATTAGTTGGAGTGTGTTATTAGATGTTGTTTAAAAATAGAGTTTTAAAGTAATATTGATAAGTGCTATTATATAATGATTTATAAGGTGATTTTAAGATGAGGATTTTAAAGAGATAAAATGCCGGAATTATTTTAAGTAGTATACATTTGCAAGTTGATTGAAGAGTTAATGTTTTGTAAATGGGGTTTATAAAGATGGATTTATTTTGGAAATGGTTATCAATGTGTTAAATTACTTGAAATGTTAAAGTCAAGTTTATGGAATAAAATGCCGGAAATTATTTCTATAATATGATTTTGGGAAATTGGTTTTAAGGCTTAAATGTTTAACGTCGGGATTTGACTAAGTACGATTTTAAAAGAATTGTTTGATTTTCTAAGTTGAGTTCTCAAGAGATTGTTTTGGAAATGAGATGATGAGATGAGATGAACATGTAATGATATTTGAATTATGATGAGATAAGATGGAATAATCTGAAACGAGATATGTGAAGATATGTATGATAGTTAGGGGCGCCTTGTGTGAATTAGATAGACTTATGCATTTGTATGTTATTAGGTGATTGTGATATGTTGGACATTGCTTGCTATTGGTGACTCATTACTTGGATTCTGCTTTTGCCTTGTTCTCTGTTGTTCGGCTTATTCAGGTAAGTTCCTTTATAGGCTTACTCAGATTCGAAAGAGAATACCTGCTTGTGAATATATGACATACTAGGTGTTGCATAAACGTTAAAGCATGCCATGTAGTATCATGCTAGGATTGCACTTGTGATTGAGCATTCTATTTATTTATGCGTATGTAAACAGAACGGTCGTTATCTGTGATAGTCCTAGAGTCTTTGCTAGGGTTATAGGGTAGCCCAGCCCCATCGGGTGCCCTGAGTCTATCGAGTCGACATGATATGATGATGAGATAGCCCAGTACCATCGGGCATGAGCATGATATATGATATGATGACCCAGCACCATCGGGCATGAGCATGATATATGATATGATGATGATATATGAAATGATGATGAGATATGATATGATGATGAGATATGATATGCTATGATGAGATATGATATGTTATAGCATCGAACTGGTCAGTCTCTGCACTAACGGGAAGGGGTGTAGAGGTAGGAGAGGGATATGCCACTTGGCATTCTTTGGGCGCCTTTACAGTTCTTTTTCGCATATTGTAAGTTAGGATCATGTTAGTGTGATTTAATTCTGCATCTGCATCATCTTTATTATTAGCGTATGTGTATGTTCGCTTGCGGGACAGGGTGTGTTGGGGCCTCGGTCTGATCCCGCTCGCACTAATTGTTTTTAGGTATGATTGCTCCCTGTCTCTATGGCGTGGGAAAATCCCCCGGGCGATTGCAAAGAATCTGTCTAACCCTGCTAATTTGGCTATACTACCTTATAAATTATACTATGGTTTTGACCCGGCTCTGTCGTGGCATTTGTATCTAACCCTTACTTCCACTTTACTTTTATTTAAATTGAATTTCTGTAACTTCGATTGATTGGGGTTCGAAATCCCCGCTTTGAATACCGATTGATCATTAGAGGTTTGAAACCTCGACCCGTACCTGAATTGCAACATCCGAACGAAGGTATCCAACCTTCGAAACGTATCTCAGATATTTATATCCGGGCCGTTACAATCCACATGTCTGGTGGAATCAAGTCATCGTAATTCGGGATAAAAATGGATCTTGTATTTGGGTTTGATCATGAGATCATTTGAGGGTGGCGATAGAACTTGATGGGCTTTGGCTTGATACCGAGTGTCCTACTTATCTCTTGAAAGAGAATCAAATCACCCATAGTCCCAAATGAACCAATTTATTTTGAATTTGGCGATTGAACCTGACGAGCCTTAGCTTTGTGTCGGGAATCAAATCTTGTATAGCTCTTTTGAGAACAAACAAGTACAGTGACCGCGCCATTGCGCGGTTTTTTAAAACTATAACAATATAACAAATTAATATTATAAAATTTTAATAAAAGTTAGCATAAGATTAAAAATGTATAATTTGATTGATTGAAATTACTATAATTAATGTGATTATAACACCTCATTAAAATTTGTTGATCTCATTTAAAGAAGTATATAAATATATATTTTAAAATAATCTTATTGGAATGAAATAAAAATTACTATCATTGTAATATTGTTTAAAAGATTTAACTAAATATAATTTTATAAAAATCAATTAGCTGAAAGAGAGAATATATAAGATGTGATATTCTCATGCTTTTTATTTAATATAGTATATAAAGATCGAACTACATATAGGTATAGATTTATATATTAATTCAATATTTTCAATTAAACCCGTTGGTTAGAAAATATATAATATATTGAGGAAAAAACTATAATTAATGTGATGATGTCACCCCATCAAAATTACTTTTTATTTAAAATTCTATATTAGCATTAACAGTAATATTAATTCAATATTTTAAAAACCACTAATTAGAAAATGGAGTATATAATGAATTGAAAAAAATGACCAAAAATATCTTTGCATAAGGAGATGATACATGGCTGTAAGATTATTGGTTATATATATAATTCCATTTGCATACATGAATGAATTTGATTAATTCAAAAAAAAAGAAAAAAAAAGACACAACTTCTATTATTTTATTTAACACGTTAATTTTTTAATTTAATTTTATTTTCTCAAAAACTAATTAGGTTAGAAGTTGGATTGATATAGAAAGGAAGGTAATAAAATAAAAATCTTGTATTTTTTAAAAAATGAGATGGTAAATGAAAACTTTAACCTATAATCATTAAATAAATATCCTACTTTACGTAATTAAATAAGATCTTTATATTTTGATGGATATAACCAAATTTTGATTTTTTAATGTGTATATATAATAATAATAAATTTTAATGGGTATATATATCCAATTAAAAATATTATCTAAATTTAAATAGAATAACCTATAATAAATTATTGATATATATATATATACAGAGAGAGAGGATAGATCATGTGTAAGCAAGCCTTACTGTGTAATTTGTGAGCAAATATGGAGCGTCGGATTAAGAAGATTAAACGGATGAGATTAAAAAGTAACTTGTGAACAGTGACATTATTCGTAGGTACCAAGTGATTATTCGTATGTACATACATATGAATAATCCTTTGTTGCATATGAATAATTACATTTGTTCTTACATACGAATAATTACATTATTATACACGAATAATCACTTGGTACCTACGAATAATTTCTCTGCTCACAAATTACACCGTAAGGGTTGCTTACACGGGATCCAACCTCTCTCTCTCTCTCTCTCTATATATATATATATATATGGATAGATAATAAAATATATAAAACAAAGGGCAAGTAATTGATAGTCTAAGTAATTTACCTTAATTAATTAGATTATTATGAAAATAGACTAACCATAAATAACTTGGCATAAATTGATGACACATGGCATAATTGCTTCTCATTTAATATATATATATATATATATATATATATATATATATATATATATATATTTAATTTGAGATAGGCGACTAAATCCGATATAGGTTGAATTTTGATATCGAACTTCCTACATAACTCATAAAAAATATCAAGTCTTTACGTAGTTCTTTTTAGAAGTAATTTGATTTTCTTCGGTTTGACGATTGAACTTGACGAGCTTTAGCTTTATGCCAGGTGGCTTACGTATTTGACAACTCATAATCAAATCGGTCGTAGTTCCTTTTAGAACCGTTTGCATTTGGAGAAATTTGATTTAAGGTTTTGACTCCGTTTCTTTTTTTTTTGTAGGAGTTAATTTTTTAGACCGACCCGCTAGGATAAACTGGCAATGAAATTTTACGAGTTTAACTTTTTTGATTTTGTTAAACCCAATTTCTAATTTGTGCCAATTAAAATTTTTATATTTTAGTGGGTTAGTTTCGCGATTAAGCAAAACATTAAAAGACACCTCATGCCGTATGCATATACATATCACATATGTCATACATATTCATATATATCATTTGGGAACATATTACTGCAGATTCGAATTATATGTTTTATGGGCTTAAGCCCAACTCCCAAATCATGAGCTTGATAGTTTAATCAAGCCCAACCCATATTTTGTTATGCCAACCCAATTTAAAGCTTTATCAAACAAACCCGACTGATTAATTCATCAACCAAGTCGCGTCGTCTTCTTTTTCTGCTCACCTTCCCCGTACAGGTAACTTCGTTTTGTTTCTTTCTTTTTTTTTCCGCCCTTTGTTCTTTCGAAAACGGTGATCTTTGACCTTGGGAAATTAACAAGGAGGAGGGTGAAGCCAGGGCAGATTAAAGGCAGAGCGGGTCGAGCCTCGGAAGCCCGGAACGAGTAAAGGACACTCGGAGCAACGGTACTCGCGACTAGGTATGTTCTAGAGTTTTTTTTTTGTTTGTGTGTTTGTTTGTTTGCGAATTTCAGCCTCGAACCAGTTATTCAATCTCGCCTTTAGCCAATTCTTGACCTGAATTGAGGATCTTCAATTGAATCCCCTTTCAATTGAGTGCCCAATTTTTACACTTAACTAACTTCGTTTTCAAATCGCGATTTAAGGGTTTGATTTGTGCAATTTGGGGGCTTTTTGACTTGGGTATTTGCAGGAGAGGACGGAAGGAATTAGAGCTAAGGGCAATCGTCAAGAAGAACAGCGGAAGCATGGACTTTGGGACCGTCTGGTCCGTTTGAGCCTTTGAGCCTTCGAGGGCAAACCATCACAGCGTGGTCGCCGACGACTTCTCGACTTAGGTATGTTAACCTCCCCTTCTTTCCCTTTTGTTTTACCAAACTGCAACATCGGTTTATGTTAGGAATCGACTGATTTTTTTTATTTAGGCATTTCAGTTTGGGGTAGCAATCAAGGCTAGTTGCAATTTACTAGCAACCGGTTTTAGGGTTTGTTTGATTGGGACTGTTTGTTTTGTCTGTCCGAGAAGTAGAGCGAACGCCCGCTTGATTTGCTTTTATTTTCAGGAACTTAATTTCTTTGAACCGATTTATTTGTCCAGACAACTTCTTCTCTTTCTCCAGAAAAACTTGTTCTCTTTCTTTTTCTATTGATTTTGATTTAAAGCCCTGCTGACCAACTTGAACAGATTTAGTTTAGGCAGAAACTCTGTTCTTTTTCTTCGCTTTTCAATTTCATTATTCCTCATGGTCTGACTGTAAGCCATGAATTTGTTTCTTTTGGTTTGTGTAACTGTTTGCACGAATGAGTTGACCATCTAGGAAAAATCCAGCAGCGTTTCGCCCTTTTTTAGGGCGATTCGATGATTCCGAAACCCAAGCCACGAGAAAAGCTCGCAAGGATTTCAAGGGCGGGGTTTCGAGAATCGATTTTGACGGCACTTTGACTTGATTCAGGGTGGTTTGATGACTCCGAAACCTAGGCCACGAGAAAAGCTCGCAAGGTTTTTAAGGGCGGGGTCTCGGAGTCGATAGAAATCCCCACGTAGAGAGAGAGCTACCTTCTTCCTTTCTTCTTCTCGCTGTTTGGTGTTTGTGTGCTCTGCTGTGCACTTTTTTTTTCTGCAGTTGTGGCTTCTTTTTTGTTCAGCTGTGTCCTCTTTTGCTCCCCAAAACAGCTAGGCTTTTATAGAGGCTTATAGGAAGAAACCTTAGCCACACTTTCCCCTTTCCATGTACACAATATCACTCCTCTTTCCTTTTCTTTTTGTCTGAGAGTACATACAATATACTAGGGGCTAAGCGCGTGTTTGGCAAAAAGAGGTTTTTTTTAAGTGTTGAGTTTTTTTAGGAGGTGGCGATTATTTTGTGTATTATGGAGGTGTGGAAGGTGGAGATTTTTTTAAAAAATAACCTTGTAGAAAAGTTGAATGGTGTTTGGTGATTATAAGGTTTGAAAGTTGTATTTTTGTAAAAATGTCTAAAATGCCCTTAATAAATTACCCTCCCTTACCAAATTGCCCCTCCTCTTTCACTCTCTTCCTCCTCACGCTGCACCAGAATCTGAGATGGAGACCTTACCCTCCCATGGTACTGGTCTACAACAACTTCCTCCACCAAGCCGCCGACATTGGACCTTTAGCCCCATTCGTCCCTCTCCCATCTTGCTTGCCTTGGAATCATGGGACCACCATAACGGATGGAGTCGTCGACGCCGAACAAAATCTTTTGCTCCGATCCTCATCGATGGACGTACTCGTCGACGCCGAACTCCATCGTAGCGGATGCAAAGGTGAGCAGCTCCTCCACAACATAGCACCGACAAACACCCGAACCCCCCTTTCACAATTCAATTTGGGATCCAGAGGTGGCGTTAATGTTTTCAAGCTCGCCGGCACCGTGAAGCTCAAACACAGGGAAGAGATGATCCATGGGGGAGTTGGGGATCTGGGCTTCGGAATTTCGGGGGCATCTGAACAATGAGGAAGAAATTGGGGAAGTGGGGGAGAAATTAGTAATGGCTTCCTTCAACTACAGTGGTAGACAGATCGGATGAGTGAAGAAAAAGAAGAGAAGGGGCTAGGAGGGGCAATTTGGAACAAATTTCAACCACCCGAAAAAAAACCTCCCGAAGCTTGGGCTCCCAAGGTTCCAAATCCATGAAAAATCCACCTTCGGATTCCCCACCCCATGAGAAAGTTGTTGCCAAACAAGTAGGAGATGAGTTACTTTTTTTTTTAACCTCCTGAGCCCCCAAACCCCCTCCTCCAACTAATACCAAACACACCTAAATTGGAGATTTCTTTTCCCTTTTTCATGTGTACAATTAAGACACTCTTACCTTTTTCTTCAGCATACACGTACAACTTGATTTTTTTTTTTGATTAGGTAAGAATTCGAGTTCAGACATACCTGAAACTCGAAGGCCGAACAAGTCGGCAGACGGAAAATCGTCAATACAAACATAACACAATAATCACAAATCAACGGAGAAGAAAGAAAGACCCAATCAGACCATACAAGATGCCACCCAGTAGAAAAGTCGATGGAGAACAAAGACGCGCCACAAGTGCCAAGACGCGGGAGAGTGCAAAGACTCATGACAGTATCCCAGTCGGAAAGGGCTACTCCTGAGGAAGTGTGGATCGGCGACGTTGCCCCCACCTAAATGAAGGATCTTCGAAGACCACAAACACAACCACGATCCGTTGTCGATCAAACAGGACACCCGATACTGCAACCCGACACCGAGCAAACGCAGCCACACCAAAGCACCGACCCGACGCCAGAAGACAGGGCAAATACGGGCAAAAAGGGCGGATCAATCAACCGTCGGAAATGTGAGCGGGACTCCCGAAACCAAACAGGATGTTCAGGGAGCCCAATTATTTCTTAATTAAGTAATATTTCCAGACCCTATTGGAATTTAATACACGCCCTTTCGAGCGGGTTTTGAGCCCTTACGGGATTTTTATAATTATATATATAAGAGAAATATAAAACAAAATAAACATGTATTAGACCTGTCAAAGTACAACCCGACCCGGAAAACCCGACCCGTACGCCCGGTAAATTCAGGGTCAAGACCCGGTTTTTTCGACCCGGAAATTTTTTTGGACCCGAACCCGAAGTACCCGGTAATTTTCCGGGTCATCTGGGTTTAGACCCGGTAACCCGGTTGACCCGGTAATTTTGACCCGATTGACCCGATTGACCCGGTGACCCGATTGACCCGATTGATTTATAATTATATATGCTTAAATTTTTCTATGGAGATTCCAATTTATTACATTTTATAATTACAATCACTTGATCTTTCATTTTCAAAACAACTTTTATATTTATTTGTATTGTGTAATACTCCCTCCGATCAATAGTATTTGATTTTGATTTTTTATCACATTTTTTAAGAAGATAAAAATTCTAAAAAATATTAAAACAATTCTATACTTATTACCAATCGCATGATATTGTTTTTAAAAAATTATTTAAAATTTTATGCATTTTTAAATTTTATTAAAAAAGTTAAAATTGACGAACCCGAAATCGACCCGAAATGACCGGAAATCCGGTCAAACCCGGGTTCGAGTCAACCCGAATATACTCGGGACCCGTTTTACCCGGAACCCGTTTTACCCGAAACCCGAAATAACCCGAACCCGACCCGAATGACCCGATTGACAGGTCTAACATGTATACATATAATTAGGGTACATTATGTTCGCGTGATTTTTGATTTTTTTTTTTAATATTTGGCAGCTTTGGTCTTAAGAAAGGTACTTGGGCCCAAAGAAAGAGATCTGAGCCCATATAAACAATTATGGGTCATCAACGGGCCCAAGAAAACAAGGGGCAGGTGGGAAGGTCGTAGGCAAGGCAATGGCCACCGGAGAGCATGACAAGGCGAGGCCACCAGCAAGACAAAAGCAACGGTGGCCTGGGATGGGGCGGATTGGGGGGTTTTACCCATCGACTCGGCTAGGAGGACTACCCAGGCCGGAGACTATGTAGACTGGGAGGGTCGGATCGGGGTGTAAGTCCACAACAAGACAGGGAGGAGGGAGGTGGTGACGGGGGAGGCTACTCCGGCCGAAAATAACCAGCGGCGAAACCCACGAGGACAACCGCCACCAAGAGGCGCCGCAGAGCACAGCCAAAGATGAATCTGACGAAAAAAACAAGTCCGAGACCACCGGAGTAGTCGGATGAGGAAGAAGGGTATTACGCTCAGTCGAAGATGAATCCGACTAGAAAACGAATCCGAGAACACCGCTGTAGTCGGATGAGGAAGAAGGCGAAGGGATCCTCCATGGAAGGATTGAGGACGAAGAAGATCGGAAGGCTCGAAAACAAGCATCCACAGCCCAAGCCAATATTTGCAATAGGAGGTTTTATTGGCAGCGATTGGCCTAGAGATTGAATACATAGGGAAAGAAGCCCGAGGCAACAAAAAGCCCCATCTCAATTGGTCTCTATCTAAATCCGAACGAGTAGAACGGAATTAGGGTTGAGTCAAACCCGACGGCACAAGACCGCAGGTGAGGAGGCGAAGAGGTGGCCAAGGTGGACTGAGACGGCCAAAGCCGAGATGGAGAGGCCGAGGTCCTATGCTGGTGGCTTGGAGGAGGTGGATCCAATCGGAGGTTATAACCAAAAAGGGAGTTAGAACTCTCTCTCTAGAAACTTGATTTTTTAGCCTTGATTTTTTAGCCTTTTTCATTGCTGATTTTCTTTTTTTTTTTAAATACTGACAGATCTTTTTCTATCCATCTAATTCGTTGATTTCTTTCTTCGAATTTGGTACTTAAGCAGTGGCATCCATTTTGCTTTTAGGTTGGGCTGCTTTTGTTTTGTTGAATTGTTTTGGGCCAGTTTGTTTTGGGCTGCCCTTTAATTCAAACAAGCTCATGTGGATTTTTTTAGAACCCACTAATTAATTCAATCTTAATTTCGCTTTTTGCAGATTGAGTGGATAGTTAAGCTATCGTTGTATACTATAGTTATGAACTTGTAGCACGCTAAAATGTATTTGATATGGAACATATCTCACGTACTCTTTACTTCTTTGTAATTATCGTCACTCGACTTGTACTTGCATTTGATATATGAACTATCACGTGAAAATTCTCACGAAAATAATCCCACAAGTGTCTAAGGCGACTTTTAACAAAAGACGAAATTTTACACCTAAACAACAGTGACCACTGATAAGGTTGGTGACAGCGATAAGGGTGGTGACAACGATAAGGGTGGTGACAAACTGACAGTGATAAGGGTGGTGACAGCAAGTGACGGTGATAACCTTGGTGACAATGATAAGGGTGGTGATAGTGACCACTGATAAGGGTGGTGACATCGATAAGGGTGGTGACAGTGACCCTGTAAAAAAAACTCTAAAAACTAAGTTGTCACCAAAAAAAAATTGTAACCACATGCGTCTGTTTGACGGTAAAAAAAAATTTCAAATATTACATGGGATTATTGCTCTCTACAAGAAATAAATTGAGAGTGCAAATAGATTAAAAAAAAAAGCCCATTGAGCTACGCAGGTCCGGCCCATTCAATCCCAAATTACATACTAAACAAAGGAAAAAAGAAACTGCTAAAATGGGCAGTTGGATGCTCAGGATTAACTGCCTACCCTTTTTAAGAAGTGGGGTTCAGTTTTCTTTATTTCTCTGCATAAATTTAAAAAAAAAACGAGAAAATGGGGGAGTGGGGGTAGCCTATTAACTGCTCTGAGCCTACATCCTATAAATAGGAGTCCTAGAAGCCAAAAGAGGCCCGTAAGCAGCAGTTTCACAAAGAGCAAAAAAGGCATTGAAAGAAAAAAAAAGCAGAGAGAGAGCATAAAGTAGTCCATTGTGCATTCTAAGTCAGTAGGTCGAGAGCAAACACACAGCAACATGTATAATTCTACTTCTACAACTCTTCTTTGTCTTAATTTGCAGGTAGATGGAGGACAAGAGGTTGAGGATACCCATCCTAGACATACAAGCTCTCACCTAGGGGATGGCCTCATAGTAGGATGAAGGTTTTCACTTTCTCCTAGGGGTCGCCTCATATTAGGTTGAGGATAGCTCGTAGTCGGCTTGAGAGTTTCTACTCTCGCCACTACACCTGATCCCGGCGTGGATCGCCCTTCAAGGGACGAAGTGCTGCCAAAATTTCTGCTCGGGCCGTGTTAAGACAGTTCACCAACATCCTAAAATCTTTGAAATTTCCCGCAAAGAGGACTTGACATGCTTTATTTTCTAGTGAACAAAACAGAATAAAAAAACTCCATATATGGAATTGGACCTTTACCATATCTCTCTAATATGTGAACACACAATCAGTTTCACAGAAACCACATTTTACTTCCGACCAAATCAATGGGATCCAAGGGAGAACTCAAAGAAAAAAAGAAGTTATCAATTCACATTATGAGCAGGTTCACAACAACTACAACAAAAGGGCAGCCAGATACAGAGGATAGCAAATTAAAAATGGGAGAAATCAAATTACCCCCAATCTCAATATATCAGGCATCCCATAACTCCAAATAAATTCAATACAAAGGATTGAGAGCGACTCATAATCAAGAAGAGTTTGTTGAATCCCAAACAAGTAGTTCATCTCATATAATCCCAAATGAAACAAAATCAATCTTGCAACCTCAAGTTACAAAATTTTGGGGGCAGATGAAAAAATTAATTGAAGTTTAACGAACCTGTAGAGTCTCATCCATGGCCTCTTCAGCCTCCTTCTGACGATTGTGTATATGCTCAAAAAAGCCCCTCATGCAGTCAATGACAGCTGCGGGTAGAAGCTAGCCACAACATGCCTTGACCCAGGCGCACCAAGTTCAAGTCTGAGCAAAATTACATCAAATGCATCCCATCTTTGAACATCAAAACAAATTCAAAAATGGGGGGGAAGAAGTAAGTCTAACTGACCTAAGCCAAGAGGCCGAGGAGAGCTCGGACAGATCCTTGCATCACTGGTCCTCCTCTCAAATGCTCAAATTCAGACGACCGGTGGCCTTGTTAGACTCCCTAAGCCCGGAATTCCGCCTAGCCAAACCAAAAACGCCCCGAATCACAATCTCTAGAAAAAAATCAGTCAAATCAGAAACTAACATTTGATTAGAGGGAGATGTAAGAGGGGATTCAAATTTTGGAGCACAAATCATCCAAATATGGAATCAAATAGCAGATTTGGGGCGGAAATCGACCAAAAGAAAAGCCCTAGAACGTACCTCTTTGGAAGCACTTGGGGTCGGAAAAGTCGGGTTCATGCCCCATCTTCAAAGCCGGACTCACTCCGCCTTCGCTCCGCCCTCCTCCGCCTTCATTCGTGTCAATTGCCCAGAACGAAAACACCTGGGATTTGGGATGCAAAGTATCGCCGCTGCTGTTGTCACTTTCAAAGAGCACTAAGCTCGTTCAGGAGGGGGACGGGAGAAAGTAGCCGTGTCTGTTAAAAAAATAAAATACATACATGAGCTGGGTTGAATTAAAAAAAAAACATGGGCTAGATTTTTTTTTTAATACCGAAAATGGGCTGGAGTTATTAAAAAAAAGCGGGCCTCAACTGTGGTTCTGTTGTCTAGATGGGGCAAGTTGTAATCAAACATATACATACATCAACATGTGCTCTCGGCAAATTAAAAAAATATGTATATGTAATTGCAAAACCGACCCACTAAAATATAAGAATTATTTTTGGCATAAATTAAGAATTCGAGCTTGATCAAAATGTAAAGTGAAAGCTCATAAAAATTCTTTGCCGATTAATTCAAGTGGGTCAATTTCAAATCGACTCCTAAACAAAAACGGAGTTAAAATCTTAAAACCAAATTTTCCCAAGTTCAAGTGGTTCGAAAGAGAACTAAGTATAGACTTGATACTCTTTTACGAGTTACGTAGGAAATTCGGTATAAAATTTAACATATACCGGATTCAGTCGCCTTTCCCAAATTAAATTATTTTTATCCAAAAGAACTACGGGTGATTTGATTCCGTTCAAACGGGTACGTAGGTAGCTCGACATAAAGCTTAAACTTGTCGAGTACAATCGGCAGTCAAGAAAATCAAATTGGTTTACCGTATAGAACTACGTAAAAACTTGACGCCGCGAAAACGGCTACGTAGGTAACCCGACTTTAAATCTCAAAAATATGTCGGGTACAATCGTTAACCTCTAAATTTACCTTAAAAATGAAAACGAGGTTAAAATTAAATCTAAATTAAATACACATGATTTTCCGCGTAAGTGATAGCCGTTGAGTTGAGAAACCCTTCCGAGAAGGTGCGCTCAATTTATTCGGGTGATACACGACAAAATCTTATGCATATGATAGTGTGATTTATGTTAGGATTACCCTTCCGAGAAGGTGGGTCCTAATACGATCCAATGATGCATGAAAATCTTTAAAATATTAAAATACACAAACTCAAACACTATAAACTACGTGAGGCTTGATTCTCTTCCAAGAGATACATATGCAACCTGCTAAATTTCGGGTGCAGCCCAAATCACCAAAACCACTCAAGTCTTGGTGTCAATATAACTTCGAATCAAGAGGATAACCAAAAGGGGTCGAACTCAAAATATTAAAATTAAATAAAATATGTTTTACAATTATTGCGCATTTTTGTTCAACATATTTTTGGCACGCCCAGTGGGACTCTTGCCTTTTCATCTCTTAGTTTTATTCGATACTAATATTTATTTATTTATTTTGGTTGCAAGGAAAATGGCACCAATTGCGACTGTGAACTTTGATGAGCTACTGGACACTTTCATGGTGAAAGGATGACGTTAGATCAAGAGACGGTCGTTCGAAGTTCGCTTTGAGGTTAGTAGGGATTCCATCACTGCTGAGATCCCAATCAAAAATGTCTTTTGGGCTCTGCCGGCTCTAGAGGATGAGAGAGTCACCAACTCGGTGGTAAGGTTTCCCCTACGAGCGTCAAACAAAGAAAGCATGAAGCTCAAAAGATTTGAAAGTCATGAGGGCAAGAAAGCTAAGCCCGGGAAGCTCGATGAAAAGAAAGTGGACAACCCATCGGCCAGCAGCAGGCTTGTACTCCGTAAGGGTGTTAGCAATATTGCCAGTCCGATCGGCACAAAGCCCGGAGAGGGAGTTGCTCGAGGACCCATCATTCAAGTTATAAGAAAGAATGTTGGGACGGATGTGACTCCGGTCGTGCAATCTGTACCCATGGCCAAGAAGGCTAGCAAGTCCAAGGGAAGACGGGGGCGCAAGTGCGGCTCCCAACGTGGGAAAACCGGAGCCCTTCGTAGGCTAGCCCGATCTCCTGCATTGGAGCAAGCCAACGCTATTCTATGGAGGGCTGTGAAAGATCTCATCGGGGCAGACAAAGATCATTGCACCTCAAACCAAAAACCCAAGCCAAACTTCCTTCGGTTCAATTCCTTTGGATATGAACCATGTGGAACAAGTTATGGTTACCTCCTATTCGGAGGGAGAGGCTGAAGAAGGAACATCGAAAATGAAAGATCGAAAAGCCAAAGCTCCAAGGGTTAAACTGTTAAAGCTTTCGGAGCCTCAAAAGGATGTTCAAGCATCTTCTCAAGCCCATGACAAGGGAAAGGGTATAATGGTGCCGAAAAAAGCTACCTCACTCCCTATTTATATAGAGGGGTATGAGGGGCCAATGACAAGGTCAATGTCTAAAACTACGTCATACGCCGGTGCAGTTACTCATTCTCCAAGTCCGCCAGCTATACCAAAAAAGAAACAAAGCTCTCCCTTATATGGAGATTCGGATTCTTTGTTCCATGAAGATGAGTTTTCGATGACAGTCTTCAGCGGTATCGGATCAAATGATGGATCCGAAGAGGAAGTTGAAAGCATGTCAGTGCTAGTTACCGGTGCCTCAACCGTTGAAGAACAACTCCAGAAATTACAGAAAAAACTGGAAGAAAGAGATGCTCAAATCCAACTCCTTCTAGCTCAAGCTCAACAACAAAATTCCGTAAACAAGCAAGAGCAAAGACGAGAAGAAAGTAGCTCTTCCATCTCTCCCCAAGAGATAAATGAGTTAATTGCTTAGGGGATTCGGGAATTTAAGATCTCGCAAAGTCCGCCAGTGGTTGGCTATAGAAAGCCTTACCCTGCGGATTATGATACAATTCCTTTCCCTCCAAACTATCAGAGACCAACTTTTGATAAATTTGATGGTATTCATGGTTCGCCTCATGAGCATCTAGCTCACTTTTACTCCACGTGCGGAGAAACTGCTTTAAGCGATCAATTGTTGATAAGACAGTTTGTCCAATCGTTAAGAGGATCGACGTTTACATGGTATACGCAGCTTCAGCCGGAGTCGATCCACACTTGGGATGACTTACAAAAGGAGTTTTTGGCCCAATTTGTGAGTTCAAAAGCTAAAGTTTCCATCATGGATCTCGCTAATGCTCATCAAAGGCCGAATGAATCAGCTAATGATTTCATTGCGAGGTGGAGAAGTTTGAGACTTCAATGCCCGGAAAAATTAAGTGATGAAGCATGTGTGCAAATGTGCACTAATAACTTGATTCCGAAGCTAGCGGTGCATGTAGGCAGCGCGGAACCTCGAGCTTTTGATGCTTTAGTGTCGAAGGCTTGCAATGTTGAGCGCCAATTGGCTCGGTGTAAAACCGGGGCGAATCAGCCTCAAGTTAATGAAGTAAGGAAAGATGAGGGTAGAAAACCCACGAAAAAAGGAGAATCGATGGCCACCTTCATTAAGCCCCAAGGAAAACCCTCCGGGAATACTTCTAGGCACAAGAGAAGGGTCATACCAAAGAGACAACTAAAAGGCTATCTCTCGAGGAGAGGAAGCAAAAGAAATACCCCTTTGATAATGAAGATGTAAGGGGTATATTCAGCGAGTTGATGAAGGAGAAAATGATATCTCTGCCGGAGTCAAAGAGGCCAAATGAGGCCAACAAAACGGGTGATCCAAGGTATTGCCCTTATCATCGGATTGTTAGTCATCCAATTGAAGACTGCTATGTTTTTAAAGACATTGTAGAGAGGATGATTAATAAGGGTGAGATTGAGATCGAGGGAGTAAGCTCTAAAAACCAAACGGCTTCATCGAATCCCATCTCAATAGCGGAGGAGGTAGAGAGCAATCCTTCATTGGAGGATATTAAAGAGGAGGTTATTCCTACAGTATCATTACCTCCGAAGGCCGTCCCCGTGCAATTTCAAATGCGCAATGAGGTGCGTACTGTATGGGCCTATCTGGATATGCCGAGAGATGAGCCAAGTGGAATGTCTTTATACAAGGTGTTGATGCAAGCGAATGTCGAAGAATCGTTTTCCCAGAATGGCGATGGCGAGAATGGTTCTAAGTGGCAGGTTTGTGTGAGTCGGAAAAAATCTCATTCAAAGACAACCCGACGAGCAGGACCTACGGGCTTTAGAATGATCGATAGAAAGCCCAAAAAGAAAAATAAGAAGAAGAAAAACAAGAAGAAGGCTAAAAAGAATAAGAAGCCCGAAAGTGAGTCCAACGAAGAACATACTCAACCCGGGCGTAAAATGTTCACTCTTAAGGATTATGTCCCGAAAGAGTTCTTAGAGGATGACTCTTCCGATGAAGAATTATTTTGGGAAGGTAAGTTGTCCAGTGTTGCATGACCTCATGGGCCGACATGGTCGAGGAAGAAGAGGTCGATGACCTATTGGTGAGATTTCAAAGACGACAAATTTTGAAGAGCCGGTTGACAAAGAAGTTTCTATACCGAGCCAAAAAGATAAAGAAGTTAGGGCATCCGATCCAAAGGATGTTGTGCCACAAATGTCGATGTCGCTTCGGAAAACTTCTGGTAAAGAGAAGGTGAAGTACGATGTCATCGGTCACTTGAAGCGCATTCCTGCACATCTAAGTGTATATGATGCTTTGCAAATGTCGACCGACCTAAGAAAAGCATTAATTCAAGCTCTTATGGATCCAGAGGATTATAAAGACCAAGTTGATCATGTAGAGGTCGATGAGGTCATGCCATCTCCTCCCGTTCATTGCGCTTCCTGCATGGCATGTATAAACTTCTCCGATGAAGATCTCCAATTGGGGAGCAATGATCATAACAGGCCGTTATATGTAACGGGCATGGTCGGAGAGGCAAAATTGAATAGAATCCTATTGGATTGTGGGTCCGCAGTGAACTTATTGCCATTGCGGGCTTTGAAAGCGATGGGGTTGACCGTTGATCATCTATCGCAAATCGATCACTTCCACACTTTATCAGTGCTTAAAATACACCAATGAGAATGGGAATGAGAGGAATATCCGAGGTGACACTGATCCTTTTCAAGGTGAAAGCGTTCACTACGCAGATGCCAAATTTTACAAATCAGTGTATTGTAGTCCTAGTGCACATTTGGAAGCAAAAGAGGACAGTAGAAGTGCAAGTCCTAAAACAGAAGAATTTGGCCGAAATGAGTCTTCACCGCCTAAAATCTCTCTTGTTTGCAAGAAGGAGGTGCAAGGAACGCGTCCGCAGGTGTTGTTCAAATACACACCCAAAGACAAACGTCAACCTGGCCAAAAGCCATTAAGTGCAACAAAGAAAGCCATGCATTCTTTAATGACAAGTTACATTTTTCCTCTCCGCAAGATTGACCAATCGGTGCCTAAGAAAAAGTTGGTCATTCATCGACATTTTGGCGAGAAAAGAAATGAACACACGAGGGTAGTGTTCAAGGGCGAGTCGTCTAAGTTGCCCGATGAACAAGTCCCTTCAAAGCTTGATAAGAAAGTCAAAATAAAGGTGACGAAACCCTCGTGGAAATGCAAAAGCCAACAAAACCCCCCTAGCAAGATCTCGATGGATGATCTGCAACTTTCGCAAGAAGGCGAATTGTTATCGGCCAAAGTTTTAAAGTCTATGACTCTCACAAGCCAGGAGCAAAGTATGTTCTTGCAGGAATCAACAAATGCTTCACGAGTCTCGGTTTTTGGAAGACTAGGAACAAGTTCCCCAAAAGTTTCTGTGTTTGAGAGACTTGGAGAAGTTAGTGTGTCCAAGAACAAGAAGGCTAATGGCAAGAAAAATAAAAAGTGGAAGCTTAAGAAAAAGAAGTCAAGAGCTCCTACTTGCAAGCCGGAGGATCCAATAGATACTCAAATGGAGGAGGTGAACATGGTGTTGGCCTCTAGTGAGAGTGAATCAACCGAAGACTCACAGGATTTTGTCAACATAATCCAAACGGCTCCACCGGAAATGGAAGATGGTGGTCAAGCCACGGTTGATAAACTTCAAGAGATCAATCTGGGGAGTACGGAAAATCCTAAGCCCGTATTTGTTAGTGCTTTGCTAACAGATAAGGAAAAAGGACTATATGAGAAGCTTCTCCATGAATATCGAGACGTGTTTGCCTGGGGTATCAAGACATGCCTGTATTAGATCCTAAGGTGGCAATGCACAAGTTGTCTATCTCAGAAGAAGAGAAGCCAGTAAAGCAAGCGCAGCGCCGTTTTCGGCCCGAGTTGACTGTACAAATTAAAGTTGAAGTCAATAAGCTCATCGAGGCCGGATTCATTCGGGAAGTCAAATATACGATATGGTTGGCTAAAATTATTCCCGTGAAGAAGAAAAACGGTCAATTGCGCATCTATGTTGATTTCAGGGACTTAAATGAAGCATGTCCCAAGGATGAGTTCCCTCTTCCCATAACAGAGCTCTTGGTTGATTCCACTACGGGGTTTCAAGCCTTGTCCTTTATGGATGGATTCTCGGGTTACAACCAAATCAAAATGCATCCTGAAGATAAAGAACTAACGGCTTTCCGTACACCATTAGGCACATATTGCTATACCGTGATGCCTTTTGGATTAAAGAATGTCGGGGCAACCTATCAAAGAGCCATGATGGTCATCTTTCATGATCTTCTTCACAACACCATTGAGTGTTATGCAGATGACCTTGTGGTGAAAACGAAGAAGAGGGAGGATCATATAAATAATCTTAAAATTATCTTCGAAAGATTGCGCAAACACCAGTTGAAAATGAATCCTTTTAAATGCGCATTTGGTGTAACATCGGGAAAGTTTCTTGGTTTCGTTGTTCGAGGTCGAGGAATAGAAATTGATCCCGATAAAATTAAGGCGATCATGGAAATGCCAGCTCCGAGGAATCTCCGTGAACTGCGAGGCTTGCAAGGCAGGCTTGCTTAAAATGCCCTCGAGAGCATCAAGAAATATTTGATTGAACCGCCAATTCTTATGGCACCAGTTCAAGGAAGGCCCTTGATTTTGTACATCGCAAGTCTTGAGTGATCGATAGGGGCTATGTTGGCTCAAAATAATGATGACGGAAAGGAAAATGCCTTGTACTACATCAGTCGAACAATGGTGGGAGCAGAACAAAATTATTCCGCTATGGAGAAGATATGTCTAGCGTTGATCTTTGCCATCCAAAAGCTACGACATTACCTTTTATCCCACCAAATCACATTAATATCCAAAGCCGATCCTATGCGGTTCATTTTATCAAAAACTGTGTTGTCGGGATGATTGGCCAAATGGGCTATGCTTCTAGCTCCTTTTGACATCATATATGTGCCTCAAAAGGCAGTAAAGGGGCAAGTCATAGCTGATTTCTTAGCAGCCCATCCTACTCCGAATAACGAGGAGTTGTCGGACAATTTGCCAGATGAAGAAGTCTTTATGACGGAGGAAAAATCTTGGCAGTTATATTTCGATGGCGCTGCAACAAAAAGAGCAGCTGGTGTAGGTATTGTTTTCATTACCCCAAGTGATGGAATAGTGCCTTTCATTTTCTCTTTTAGAGAATTGCATAAATAATGTGGCAGAATATGAGGCACTCATTATCGGCTTGGAGATAGCTCTTGAAATGCGTGTTGATCCATTAAAGGTGTTTGGTGATTCTCAATTAGTCATTAGACAATTAAATGGGCAATACGAGGTCAAAAACTCAAACTTGATCCCTTTGCATCAAAGAGCTAAATACCTCACACATCAATTCCGTCAAATTGAAGTGGTGCATATATCGAGATGTGAGAATGACAAGGCAGATGCTTTGGCAAAATTAGCTTCATCGTTGACGTTACCAAATGAAAGAGAAATTCAGGTTACCATCGGTGAACGTCATCTGCTTATACCATCCTCGGAGCGAGATGAGCCAAAAGAAGAAGTGGAGGTCGCTTCCGTTTATGAAATTGAGGAAGAAATGGATTGGCGACAGCCACTTATCGAATATCTTCGTCATGGAGTCCTCCCCGATGATGCGAAAAGGAGGGTGGACATTAAAAGACGAGTGTCAAGATTCTTGCTTAAGAATGATACGTTGTATCGAAAAACATTTGACGGAATCTTGCTAAGATGCTTGTCCAAAGAGGAAGCTAAATACATTCTAGCTGAAACTCGTGCCGGAGTATGTGGAGCGCATCAAGCCGGTCCTAAATTGGCTAGTCAAATCTAACGGTTAGGCTACTATTGGACTACTATGGTGAAAGATGATATGGACTTCGCTAAGGCTTGCCAAATTCATAGCGACTTCATACATCAACCTCCTCAAATGCTACACCCTACTACTCTGTCATGGACATTCCACGCATGGGGTCTTGATGTTGTAGGGGGCATAAAGCCATCTTCTTCTCGAGGTCACCAATATATTTTGGCGGCTACGGATTATTTTTCCAAGTGGGCCGAAGTTATACCTTTGAAGGAAGTGGGAGCTAAAGAAGTAGCCAATTTCACAAGGACTCACTTGATCTATCGATATGGTGTTCCTTCAAAGATCATCTCCGATAACGCTCTTTACTTCAAGAATCAGATGTTGGTGAAGTTGAGCGAGAAATTCGGGTTTAAGCATAGCTTTTCATCTAGCTATAACCCGTCATCAAATGGACAAGCCGAAGCATTTAATAAAGTGCTATGCAAAATTCTCAAAAAGATGGTCTCAAAATCGAAGAGAGATTGGCATGAACGGCTACCGGAGGCACTATGGGCTTACCGGACTACAACCCGAACGTCGACGGGTTGTACACCATACAACTTGGTATTTGGGTTCGAGGCCGTTCTACCACTAGAAATACAATTGCCATCTTTTAGAGTAGCGGTTTAACTTACCGACCCCGAAGAGAATGTCAAAATCCGTTTGGCTGAGCTTGAAGCGTTGGACGAGCACAGGCTAGCAACACCACAAAAGCTTGAAATCTATCAGGCTCAAATAGCTGGGGCATTCAACAAGCGGGTCAAGTTTCGCTCATTCGCTATTGGTGACTTGGTTCTTACCATCAGGCGACCGATTGTTATCAATCGAAAAGCACAAGGAAAGTTTGAATCGAAATGGGAAGGTCCTTATGTAGTGACCAAAGTTTTTCCCAAAGGTGCATATGAACTCTCAAATACCGAAGGCGAAGTGGTATACTCATGTGTGAACGAAAAATTTGTGAAGAAGTTTTTCACATGAAGTTTGAGAGTTAAAATGTTAAGAACTACGTTAAGACTTGATCTCCAATAAGGAGTACGTAGGACATTTGACATCAAAATATTTGTCAAATTCAGTCGCGCAAAAAAAAAGATCCGGGTTCGCAAATGATAGTCGTGTTATTTGAGAAACCCTTCCTAGAAGGTGGGCCCATTTAATTCGAATGATGCGGTAAAAAAAAAAGAGAAAAAAGAAGAAAAAAAGAAAAGAAAGAAAAATCCGGTTTTAAAAAATGGATGAAAATGAAAGTATGGACTTGAAATCGGTCCGAAATCGAGGCACCTTGCAGCATATGTGAAGAAAAAAGGGTTCTCGGAAGAACTACGAAAGGCTTAATCCCTCATGAAGAGGGTACGTAGGCAGTCTAGCTAATAAAATGCTAGGTGCAGCCCCAAGAAATAAATACGACACCATCTTGCCCCTTTAACGGATGTTTATGCAAAATTATAAAAACGCATGTAACTCGTGAAGGGTGTCAAGTTTTAATTAAATTTATCCATCTTCTATATGTGATTAAATGTGATGATGATCAAGCTCGTGTTATATATCATTAAGGCATGAAATAACATTCGTTAGGATTTTCATAATGATTTATAATTCATGTCATGTAAGGGTATATTACGAGGGTTTGTTTTAGCTGCTAAAGAGGGTTGTTCTAATTTTTTTTTAAAGAGGATAATAAGCCCATAAATGTCCAAATGTGGATATATACGATTCAAATAGTTGAATTGAACACTAAACTCTAACTAGCAGCTTCCATACACATATAGAATGGTGGGTAAATTTTTGGTTGATTTTTACAAAGGCTTAAAGAATGAAATTAAATGATTCCACAAGAGAAAATGTTACTGCTGAATGGTTTCAAATCCAAAAGAAGTTCAAAGTAAGATACAACGTAGGTGAGCAAATCGAAAGGGGGAATACAACCAATACAATGGGTTCGGTTGATTATTAAACTAAACTAGAAACAAATCGATAAGATGAAAGAGAAAGCATTAATCTCATTAGCCAAAGCATGGATAAGGGTCTCCTTCGTCTTCAACTCCATCAGCTTGTCTTGACCTGCTTGGTCCAGCTCAGCCTGGATCGATTGCACTCTCTTTTCGCCTTCAAGGATGGACCTTTGCAGTTCGGACTCCTGAGCTGTTTGTTCAACCTTGATGGACTCAAGCCTAAGTTCTACCTTTTCAATCTGTCCTTTTAAGAGTAGAAGTTCTTGTTCACCTGCTTGTAAATCAGAAGACCATTGAGCAGCGTAGGAGGAAAGTTGTTGTTGCTTCAATTTAAGATTGGAGGAGCATTCAGTCAGCTGAACTGAAAGCTGCTCAACACGTTGCACATCCACGACAGTGGTGATACTCGTCGCAGCGTCAACTTCGTCCATCAGATTCTGAACTTTTGAGACAAGCCATGTGATGTCGATCTCGTTAACTTCTGCAATTACATGAATGGTCTTTAGAATCTGCATCACAGAAATCCTTTCACCTAGCAGATTCGCGGAGGATGGTGAGCTTGAAAAGATCTTCGCAAGTTTGCCAACGCCGGTGACAAGGGTCTCCCGAATCCACTCATCAGATGAGGCGACAAGTATCTCTCGTAGGCTCACCTGAGACGATGGATTAGAAACCATACCTGAAGGTTTCACAACTTTGCTCAAAGGAGGAACTTGGGGCAGCACACTGGATGGTGTCGACGTGTCTTCCGTCACACTAATAATTGGGTCGTTGTCTTCGGCTACGGCAACATTATCAGACATAGGAAAATTCTCAAAAAAAGGTAAATCATAGTGCTCAGCTGAAGGGGGGCTTTCAGACCCTTTGCGACGACGCTGCATTTTGAAGTAGTGATCGTCACTCAGGGAGTCTCTTCTTGCTGAATCAGCCGGATGGTCAGCCTCATCCAGGTCGATGATGGAAGTGTCACCTAACTGAGATGCGGATCGGGAGGAACGGGAAGATTTTCTTTTGCGTTTGGCTATTGAGAATCCCCGGAAATCTCTATTCGTCCTCTTGTCCCTGCAGTGACTATCCTGGTGTCTGAAATTACAAAAACAGGCCGCTCAATACAGGGTTTCCCAGTCAAAACAGTCTTGATCTGGCTACAGGATTGAGTCAAATAAGGAGCAGAAACTCTAGCCCACCATCCGCAATATGCATAAATATAAGTGCCCAAGTAGCAAGGATGCGAGATATGAAATAAAACCCCAGTATCCCTTCTGAGCAGCAGAGCATATGCAGTGGCGATACTCTCCAGGGACCTTTTGCTTCTCGCACCCAAGGGAAAATCCAACGGATCAGCAGGGACGCCTTGATCAATTACCCAATTGTAATTAGGCCCAATTACCCAATTGTAATTAGACCCAATTACCCAATTGTAATTAGGGTTACCTATCTTGTACTCCTATATATATTCTAATGATAGCGAATGCAACCCCAACGGGGATTATTCATTCTGACATGGTATCAGGCTTTCTATAGGGTTTTCCAAAAATTTTCCCTAGCCTACCATCGATCCTCTCATCCTCTCTGCCGCCGACCACTACTCGTTGGCCTCCCTCTCTGTCGCCGACCAATCCTCTCCCTGTCGCCAACCCTCCCTCCTCCCTCCGTTGACTTCTCCGTCCCCTGACAGATTGCCAACTACCCAGATTCTCCTCCACCCTCTCTGTCGCCGACCACCACTCTTTGGCCTCCTCTCCCTGTCGCCGACCACTCCTCTCCCTGTCGCCGACCCTCCCTCCGCTGGCTTCTCCGTCCCCTGCCAGTTTGCCCCTCTCTCAATTGCTCTCCCTTTTTCGCCAAACCCTAATTAGGCGGATCTGATACTGCGTCCTGTCACTATCGGCACTGTGTCCTGTCACCCTTGCCACTGTGTCCTGTCACCCTCTTTGTGACGGTACTCTACCTCACACCAGCAGATCTACGACGGTTATGGCTTTCTACAATCAACAACAGCCTCCCATCGTGGTTATCGCCCCTCCAAGTCATTTACAGAGGGGGTATTCCCCCATTGGAGCCCATCCCCAGGGCTACCCGGCCTATGCGCTTCCGCCTCCCCCTTACGCCTCTCCAACGAGGCCATACCCGAGCCAACAGGGACTCCTCGGACCCTCTCCGCACCATCTGGATCAGGCCTTCGCAGCGGGATCATCGCCATCATCCGCCGATCCGAATTGGTACATGGATAGCGGAGCCACTGCGCACATGTCGCACAATCCAGGTATAATGTCTGTCCCTGCTTTTAAGAGCCCTTCTACCTCCATTATTGTTGGCAACGGTGAACGCATTCCTACCTTGGGTCTTGGGAAAACTACATTACGGACCCCTACCACCCAACTTAGCCTTAACAATATCCTCGTCTCCCCCGGCTTAATAAAGAACCTTGTGTCCATTCGTCGCCTCACCACAGACAATAACATCTCCATTGAGTTTGACCGCTTTAGGTTTGCTGTCAAAGATTTCACAACTAGGGCCCCGCTCATGAGATGTAATAGCGCTGAAAACCTTTATCCTGTCACCTCCAATATAAATCATGTCACCAAAAACATACATCCTGTCACCTCTCCTGCCGCAACCAATCTATCAGCAGTTGCTCGTTCTGCATCTCTTTGGCATGCCCGTCTTGGTCACCCAGGCTCTCCGGCTTTCGAGTCTCTCAGATCCAGACTTATTTCCTGCAATAAAGCCCCTCCCTCCACTAGTTGCCCAGCGTGCCAGCTTGGCAAACACACTAGATTGCCCTTTGCCACGTCTTATACTCAGGTGCACGCTCCATTTGACATCATTCATGGTGATCTATGGACTTCTCCCATTATCAGTCATGATGGTTTCCGCTATGCACTTGTGTTGGTTGATGCATTCTCTCATTATTTTTGGGTGTTTCCCCTAAAGTACAAATCTGAAGTTGCTACTCACCTTATGACCTTCCATAGCCTTGTCCGCACCCAATTCAACCTCTCCATTAAATCCTTTCAGTGTGACATGGGCGGTGAATTTAACAACAATGCCCTTCAATCCTTCTTCTCTACTCATGGCATTCAGTTCCGCTTCTCTTGTCCTCACACCTCCTCCCAGAATGGGAAAGCCGAACGGAGCATTCGCACCCTTACCACTTACATGAGGACTCTCCTTATTCATGGGCATGTCCCCTTGCAGTATTGGCCATATGCTATCGAATCAGCATGCTATCTTATCAACATCACTCCTTCCACAACCATCCAGAATTGGTGCCCTGTTGAGATCTTATTCCGAGTCACTCCTAAATACGACCACCTTCGTGTGTTTGGTTGCCGGTGTTACCCCAACCAAGCATCTGTTGCCCCTCATAAACTTGCTCCTCGATCCACACCTTGTGTTTTCCTCGGCTATCCCTCCAATCATAGAGGGTATAGGTGTTTTGATCCCATTACCAAACGTATCATATTCTCTCGCCATGTCACATTCGATGAGACCACATTCCCTTTTTCTAGTCCCCCTACATTCCCAAACACCCCGCCCCCTTCTGATGACTACCCTACACCTCACCTCCTTCACCAACTATATCCCTCTTCCTCTTCGAATGTTATTACATCTCCGGCCCGGGCACCCAACCCTCCCTTACCGCAACCTGCAGCACCTATCCTGCCACCTCCTGCCTTCGGCCAGCCCCCTGTGGCCCCTGTCCTGTCACCTCAAGCCTCTGTCCCTTCAGCTGCTGCCTCTGCCCTGCCACCTAACCCCACACAGCCGGTCAACCAGATCCAAACTCGGAGCATGAGTGGCATCTTTCGCCCCAAACAGATATTTGACCTCTCCACGTCTCACATATCGCCCATCCCTACCTCCCACAAAACAGCCTCCTTAGACCCGAATTGGAATGCTGCCATGCTCGATGAGTATAAGGCTCTTATTAGCAACGATACTTGGGTCTTGGTTCCTCGTCCCCCTGGGGCCAACATTGTGCGGTGTATGTGGCTGTTTCGGCATAAGTTTCGCTCTGACGGATCTCTTGAGCGCTATAAGGCGCGACTGGTTGCCAATGGCAACTCTCAGCAGGTGGGGGTCGATTGTGATGACACGTTTAGTCCGGTTGTCAAACCGGCTACCATCCGTACTGTCTTGCAGCTTGCTGTCTCCAGGAATTGGCCTATTCATCAGTTGGATGTGAAGAACACGTTTCTACATGGTCATTTGAATGAAACCGTGTACATGTTCCAGCCGCCTGGGTTTGCTGACAGGACCAAACCAGGCCATGTCTGTCTCTTGCAGAAGTCTCTGTATGGCCTCAAGCAGGCACCTCGGGCATGGTACCTTCGCTTTGCTACTTATCTATATATGCTTGGCTTTGTTAGTAGCAAGAGTGACTCCTCTTTGTTTGTGTTTCGCCGGGGTAATCAGATTGCATATCTCCTTCTATATATTGATGATATCATCTTTACTGCATCTTCAGAGTCTTTTCGATCTACTATTATTACACAACTCAGTAAGGAGTTTGTTATGACTGATCTCGAACCACTTAGTTTCTTTTTGGGAGTCTCTGCATCTCGTTCTGCGTCCGGTTTGTTTCTCTCCCAAGAAAAATATGCAAAGGAGATTGTTGCCAAGGCGAATATGACTAACTGCAAGCCTGCTGCGACTCCTGTTGAGACCACCGTCAAACTGTCTCAAGCCGAAGGTCCACCTGTGTCCGATCCCACATTGTATCGCAGCCTTGCAGGTGCTTTGCAGTATTTGACGTTTACCCGCCCGGATATTAGCTATGTCGTTCAGCAGGTCTGTCTGTTTATGCATGATCCTCGAGAGTCTCACTTTGCAGCTCTTAAGCGTATCATCAGGTACATTTAGGGTACCACTTCTCTTGGCACCACTATCACCCCATCTGCTTCTCCTCCATCATTGGTAGCTTATACAGATGCCGATTGGGCTGGTTGTCCAAACACTAGACGGTCTACATCCGGATATTGCGTGTTCCTCAACGACTCTCTAGTATCTTGGTCTTCTAAGTGCCAACATGTGGTTTCTCGCCCTAGTGCTGAAGTGGAATATCGCGGTGTTGCCAATGTTGTCGCTGAGTGTGCTTGGCTCCGCAACCTATTGCTTGAGCTTCATTGTCCTTTGAGTCAGGCGTCTATTGTGTATACAGACAATGTTAGCGCTACATACCTTGCTCAAAACCCGGTTCACCATCAGAGAACCAAACATGTGGAGATTGACATCCACTTTGTCCGTGAGAAGGTAGCTATGGGACATGTGCGTGTCCTACATGTCCCTTCCCCGTACCAGTATGCAGACATATTCACCAAGGGATTGCCTCACCAATTATTTCTTGATTTTAGATCCAGTCTCACTATTCGCTGCCCTCCTGTTTCGACTAAGGGGGTATGTTAGATAGATTATATGTATAGGCCCAATTACCCAATTGTAATTAGGGTTACCTATCTTGTACTCATATATATATATTCTAATGATAGCGAAGGTAACCCCAACGAGGATTATTCACTTTGACAAATAGGGCTCTAGCATCATTGTAGCTCCGAAACAGACAGGTAAGAGAGCGGTGCGGATAGCTATCAGATGCTCAAGACATTCATCAGATAATACATCAGAATCAATATAATCCTTATCACCAATCCCTAATCCAAAACTGACAGCCCGATATGACACACGCTGGGTGCCTCTAAATATCAGTCTAGCTTCATAGAGGCTTTTGTCATGACCGTTTACTCCGACATACTTCGCCATAGAAGGAAAAACTTCATCAAATTCGTCAGCAGGGCGGCAGGGATATAAACAAGGAAAGTAATCTGCTATCCAACCTACCACAAAATGAAAAACAAAATTGGTTTGGGCACTACCTGGGTTTCCTGGATAGGTAGCCATTTCACCCAACCCATGGTATATGTGACCCAAAATAGTAGGGTCAAGAGAAATTTTCCGCCCTCGAGCCATTAGAGAGGCCATCACAAATGTCTCAGGCCAATAGACTTGGACCCAAAAGGCAAGACAAACCTGCTTAATAGAAGAGCTAGGTAGGCATCGAGCTCCCCCTCTCTAGATACGCGCAGAGGTAGTAGCTCTTTTGATTCTTTTCTCAAATCCGAAAGATGGGAGGTTCTCCTTTTGCTGGATCCGGGAGGATCTTCACCGTAAGCAATATAGCGTGGCTTACCCCTATAAAAGTGTCGAATCCACCTAGGCCAGGAAACCTGTCACAAGGAGATAAGAGCAGGGGATCAGTTAAGGGATACCCTATTTCCATATCCAGGGACGGAGCCAGGAACTTGTCGAAGGGGGGGCGAAGTTTTGTATAAATTGTTGATTCACTATTCGATAGATTTTTATGTAGTTTAGTGAAGCAAAACTATGATATTTTACATTAAACGATGATATTTTGGTTTAAGACAAGGTTTTTTTAGGTCAAAACGCAATGTTTTTGTAAAGACTGAATGTATTTCGTATTATTATATTATTATACTTGAGTAAATAAATTATTATTTTATTCAATCGGTAGAAATGTGAGAAAACCCGTCCTCGAGTGTACGTTTGATTTTAAAAACATTCCGGCATCGTTTGGAGAATTTAGGTTTTAACGGATTTAATTCCGCCTTTGAGCTCCGAGTTTTGATAAAATTAATTTAATTCCGTTATCTTGTAATTAGTAAATCAAATTTTAATTAAAATTGATTTAGTCGGGATTCGATCGGGCGAGCGGGTTTTGAGTCTTTTCCGCTAATTTTGAATTGGTATTGTGGTAAATTCTATTTTATTTTCCCTTTTCTTTATTCTTTTTCTTCTCTCTCTCTCTCTCCCTCGAATTCCTGTGTAATTGAACTGGTACCCTACCTCATCCCCACAAGCTGCAATTCACACAGCCTTCTCCCCTTTTCCTTGTCAAGTAGCAGCTTACTCCCACACCAATTTTCTGAAAATTTCATTTCAATTGAAACCCAACCCTATCCTCTCCCATTTCCATTTGTAAACCCACACCTCTACCTCCTACCCTCTCCCCTCCTCGTTCATTTTGCGCAGCCATCATGTCCTCACCTCCCAGCCTCCACGGCGCCACCGCACCCCTTTTTCCTCTGGCTTTCGAAGCCTAGCATCGCAGCTACCACCTTCACCCATTTCACAACACCACCGTGTTCCCTCCTTGGCATTCCGAGCAGCCCTGAGCCACAACGTCCGAGCCAAGCGGCAGCCCAGCACCGCCACCGCCGCCGCACACCTTCACCCCTCCCCTGCTTTTCGATCACGCAAGTTGCCATACCGACATCAAACCACCCCCGACGAAGCTCCAATCAGCTCCAACGACCCTTTTCCGGCGACGCTTCCCGAACCTCGGTAATTTCTCTCTCTCTCCCTCCTCATTGCTATCGTTTCGTTTTTGTTGGCCGGGTTGTGGTCGGAATCCCATTCCGCTCACCTGGGTAAAATTTGGTGTCGAACGGACCACCGGAGCCCGAGCTTCCCTCTCTTCCTCCTCTCGTTGTTCCTCCGACGTCGTCTTTGTTCACCTGTTGAAGAAGAAGAAGATAGGTGGGGGCGGGCCCCTTCTGGCCACATCAGCACGTGGGTCCACTTTTTTTTCTTTCTTCTTCTGACTTTGGTCCTTAGGTTTTAAAAAGGAGAATTTTGGACTGAAGGTTTGGGCCGGGTCTTTTAGAACGAAGTGGGCTTGGGTTGTGGATCCGGGTCTCCCATTTCCTTTCCGGGTCAAGCTCCTTCCTTCCTTCTCTTTTCTGGTGGGCTCGCTTTGGGCTTGGAAATCCGGGTCTGGGCTTCTTCTGTTGGGTTGAGGGTTGTTTTTAAATTTGTGTTATACATTTGGGTTATAGACATATATATGTTATTTTATTTATTAATTCCTATTTTAGGAAAGTATATATGTATATATTTATATGTTATGAGATTATTAATTTATAGATTTTAAAGGATTTTAAAAGTAATATTAATTGTCATATATATATGTATGTTATTTATATATTATCTTACATGGTTTTAAAGTGAGATTATTTGGAATATGTAATTAAGTGGGGTTTTAATATGTGATGTTAGGAAATTTGAAATAATTATTGACTTGAGTTATAAATATGGTGAGTTATTCATGTAAGGTTTTATAAAGATGAATTTTAAGCTGATGGTTTAATATTGGAATTTATGTATAATGTTTTTGAAATAAGAAACATGCCGGAATGATTTCTATAATGTGATTTGGAGAGAGTTGGTTTTAAAGTTAAATGTTTAATGGCGGAATTTGGCCAAGTATGAGTTAACTTAAATTGGGATTTATGAGTTGAAAATATGGTTGGTATGGTTTTATCAAGGAGTTTGATTGGAAGATGATTTTGGTCGATTTGATCTTATCGAAAAGGTTTTAGAAAAACGGTTTTACTATCGGTTGGTTTTGAGGATGTTGAGAAATTGGGTTCCGTATGTATGAATGTGAACTGGTAGCTTATGGAAATGACTTGATGATAGGTGTGTATTGCTTTTGGATTGCTTTGGACTTGCATTTGGGCCCTTGCTTGTGTTATCTTTCTGTTCTGCATCAACAGGTAAGTATCCTACGGGACTTACTCAGTAACCTGGACCTCCTGCCTGATGTGTCATGTAATGTGTAGTTTTGTTGCATATTAAAGCATGCCATGTAGTATCATGCTAGGATTGCATTGAACTGAGCATGTGTTTACTTTGTGTGTTTGAAACAGAACGGCCGTTATATGTGATAGTCCTAGAGTCTTTGCTAGGGTCATAGGGTAGCCTAGCCCCATCGGGTGCCCTGAGTCTATCGAGTCGATATGAGCATGATATGATAGCCCAGCACCATCGGGCAAGATTTACGTATTTTTTTATATATGTTATGATGATACCGTGGGTGAGTGCACCACCACGAGGATATGCTATGCTATAGCAACGAACTGGCCAGTCTCTGCACTAACGGGAAGGGGTGCAGAGGTAGGAGAGGGATATGCCACTTGGCATTGTCTTGGGCCCTTTACAGTTCTTTTCCGCATATTATATATACTAGGGGCATGATAGTGTGATTTAAATCTTGTACCGCATTAGTTATCTTTTGTTTAGGCATAGAATGTTATGTGGCCTCAGCGCGGTCAGAGGACCCGCAGGCGATCACCAGGCCTGACTTCGTGGATAGTGTTAGGTACCGCTCTTGTTGCTCCATGCTTCTGTGACGGGGAAATCTTTTGGCGAATCGAAGAATCCGGCTAATATATTCTAACTTGTCAAATGGCAATCACCCACTTTGTTTTGGTTTTGACCCGGCTCTGCCGTGGCTTTTGTATCTAAATTATATTTCCGCTTTACTTTCGTTAAACTGAATTTATGAAACTTCGACTGATTAGAGGTTTGAAACCTCGACCCGTACCTGAATTGCAACATCCGAACGAAGGTATCCGACCTTCGAAACGTATCTCGGATATTTATATCCGGGCCGTTACAGTTTTTTTGTTTAAAATGGTGGTGTTTTAGTTTAAAATTATGTAATTAGTTGTTACATAGTATTTTTTTTTTCTCTTGAAACGAAAAAACGATGTCGTTTTAATCTATAACAAAATTCTTTTCGTCTCAAAATATATCGTTTGAAACCTACAAAGTCAATATGCAACTTGTTGTTCTCTTAGCATACAATAACATATGTGTAACAAGATATACAAACTTTAGACTTGCATAATTTCTTATATAATTATCGAATTTAGTAATATAACCACTTGTTTCGAAGCTCTTGGGTTGAATTACATTACCAAAATATCAAATTAAGTAAAATATAAAAGCAACGTGATTTATTAAAAGACATTTGAAATAATTAATCTGTGTTTAACTTTCAAACGTTCATAACTTTTTACTCGGTTATCGGATTAAGGCTTATAATATATCAAAACGAAGCTATCGACGAGTAAAACAAATATAGGTGATTCGTCGGATGAAAGGGGGGGAGAATGCTCCCACTTGCCCCTGCCTAGCTCCGCCTATGTCATATCGAATAGTGTTTTCCTAATAAACAAAACAAGGAGGAAATAATTTCATAATAAATATGCTTGGTACCTCTGAAGTGTTGTTATGCTGACAAAGCTCAGAATGAATGCGCAGAAGTTGTAATCATACATCAGACCTCAAACTTCCAACACAAATAGCACCATTTCATTGTGTTGGTATCAAACAAGGAGTAGCAACACCCCCATCACATACCCTGAATCTTTCGTACATATTTCCAATCAACATATTTTCACCGTCTTGTTGCCCATTTGTTGTCATACACCTAGGAATCCATACATTCCTTTCAATCGGTTGTTGTGCGGTATCTAAGGCTTGACATTCCTTTCAATCGGTTGTTCTGTTATGATGATTATATATTTTCGAATTGGCTGTTAAACAAAAAGCAGGAAGAAATGAGACACCTCTAACAACATTAGCAGTACATGGAGGAGAAAAAGTCATATTCAAGTTCTGCTATGGGAAAAATTATAAACTCTCAAATTTCATTGGGTTATCAAGCAAAAAGTAAAAGCAAATAAAAAAATTCCAACAAATTAATATTCCACTAAAGAAAACAACTCATGCAACAACTTTAACGGTAAATCTTCATGTGAGGTACTCATATTGCTTTATCATCCATTCCTATATATTCCTTTTCTTTACAAGTAAACTAGGTACGCATATTGTTTTATCATCCATTCCCATATATTCTCTTTATGAACAAGTAAACTAGACATAATAACATTACACACTAATCAATTCAGATACAAGCATCCTATATAAAAGCATCCAGCATGAGGGAGAATAGACGCACTAAATGGATTTAATACGTGTAATAAGTGAAGCCCATATTTTTATCAACTAAAAACAACAAGGTAAAATACACAAAAAGAAGATCATTTTTCACATTCATGTTCTCTGTCATGTTTAGTCAACAATGTTAGTGTCAAGGGGAGGTAAGAATCCGGCTCACATGGAACCCGATATCTTTGGGATGAAGATTATATACGTGTTTCCTCAATTAATTCATTGTTGTGTCTTTGGGACCTATCCTCTTCATTTACCTCTAAAGCCTTCTTGCCCACTCTAGAAGTAGTTCCCTTAGCCCTTGGTGCTTTCCTCTTGGAACTATCAGTCTATCACCCTAAATTGTTTCCCCATGTGCAACATTCACCGCCACTTTACCTAAATCTCAATCCGAAATCCCGAAACCTATAATCCCCAAACCCTAAACCTCTAAAGTCGAGATTGAGAAGGAATAACTTACCTCCATGACACTTGTCGGTGCCGACCACCTTCCTCCTCGCATATGTCCCTCCGCCGGCGGTGAGATCTTCAAGCAATCGGCCTTTTCTCTCCTCGTCTCTCTCTGTCTGGCGCTCGCAAGTCATCTTCTTTTCCATTGTTTTAATCCATTTCTTTTTATTTAACGGAAAGTTAACGTTTTGTAGTTAAAAACTAATGGAGTGGCATTTGGCAAAAAAAATGAAAACTTCAGGGGTATTTGCGCGAAATATGTTAAACTTTTGTACACCGTGCGAAATACCCCTTACCTCAGGGGTACCACGCAAAATTTCCGTAGATTCATTTTTCTCTACATATAGACATCCATTTTGAATATGTTTGACCATAGTTTTGAAAAATGATTTTCCTTTGTATACAAGTATGTATAATAATACAAAAAAAAAACATTTGTAATTATCTTATATTAGTAATAAATATCATTTGACAAAAATGTGGGTCCAATGACGGAGACAATTAATGTTTTTAAACAATATCAATTTATACAATATCAATTTATGAATAATATTTTTATAACAAAAAATGAATATAATAAGTTAATCTATAATTGAGAAAATTAGTCAAGAGGGGTATAATCGTAAATTAATTTGATAGGAAAAGATGAAAATAATTATTAAAGAGGGGTATAATTGTAAATTGAATTAGTATGAAAAGATGGGTTTTGGGATACTAGAAATACTATTGATAAAATGAAAAGGTAAGAATGGGATACTAAGATGATGTGGCGGATAGAGAAGATTAAAAAAATAGTATTCCTAGTATTCCTATCATTCCTTGATAAACATGACATCTATATCTATATCTATTACTAACTATTAAAACAAAAGCCTTACCGATGACGTGGCGCCCTCCCCTTAATTCTAGGCTTTTCAACCAATCACCTTAGCCTAAATTACAATTTTAGTAGTTTTTTAAAAAAACAATGGGATTAATTCAAAACATAAAATTAATAATAAGAAACATAAAATTAATATTAGTAATCTATATCTATATATATCTATATATACTACTATAATTGCTTTTTCAACCAATGGGTTTAATTCAAAATATTTAATTATCTAAACTTTTACTATTATTTTATAATATTAATTTAATAGATTACTAAGCTTTTATTTATAAAAAATCACGACATGACGCGGGGATATAATATCATTTCCCATTTTATGATAATTAGCATATGCTTTTGGTATGTCAACTATCGCCTAAAATAGCTTAATTGATTTAACAATTATTATAATTATAATTATAATTCATATTCATATTCTTTTTAGGATAACATTTACACACTTTCCATATTACTTAAATATATAAATATCTACTTTGCTATCCAATATCTAATGTAATATATACTTTTGATTTCTTTTTCACTCATCTACCCATTTTTTAATGCACGAAAATTCAAATGATTAGTTTAATTTATAATGTATATCCATTTATGGAATATTTCAATATGATTATATCTTTATGATTATTCTTAATTATCTTATTGCCTATTACTTTTTTCTGAAAATCTAAGGTTAATTTAATTTTCAATGCATATCCATTTATGGAATATTTTTATTTGATTCTATCTACAAGATCTACAAGATTTTTCTTAATTATCTTTTTGTCTTTTACTTTTGCCCAACTATCTTATAAATAATACACTTGGTACTGAATATTGTCAGTCATCCCAACCGTCACTAGTACAAAATCGTGATTTTAGCCCATGACCTATTACCCCGGATCTCTTTTTATGGGGTGTAATAGCATAATTGACATGTTTTCATTCAATTTTTTTTATTAAAATAAATATAGCCCGGACCATATAAAAAATATTCGGGCTATATTATTGTGGGATATTACCTAAACTACATTATATAGCCCGGGCGTTTTATTTGAGGAAATCCGGGCTATATACTTTTTACCCCATAAAGAACAGTTACATATACCCCGGAAGACTTTGCTACTGAGGGTATATAACTATTTTACCCCACAAATAATATCCGGGGTATATACATTTTAAATATCCGGGGTATAAAATTATTTCTTTTTTATTTGGAAATTAAATTAATTACCCAGCCACCTGCTACGAACAGGATGAAGATCGAGAGCGAGACTGAAATTCGATCGTCTCCCTCCTTGAAGCTCCGACTTCGCTGCTTCGACCGCCTCCTCACCCGGCCGCCTCCATCACCGTCTCCTCACCCGGCCGCCTCCATCACCGGACCCTCCTCCCTCCTCCTTCGCTGACTCCTCTTCCACCTCCTCTCTTCACCGCCACCCCCTTCGCAACTGGTCATCCTCGCCATCTCTTCTCTTCGGCGCCATCGTCTTCGCCTCCATTCGTCGCCGCCGTCCACTTCGCCACCATCCTCTCCTCAGCCATCCTCTTCCTAAACAAAAACCCTACATTGTAGATCTGTGAAAACCCTAATGAGTCCGATGCTTTGGCACAGACAAATTGAAGAGGAATCCGACTCCTTGAAGAGGAATCCGACTCCTTGAAGAGGAATTCGACTCCTTGGAGAGGAATCCGACTCCTTGGGACTCTCTTCCCCAAATGTCGTTCATCTCTTCTCCAAAGGTCGTTCGTGCTGCTGTTGCCCTCGACTCTCCACTCCGCCGTGGTCAATCGATTGTATGTTGTTGCTCCTCCCTTGCTCTTAGATTCATTTGATTTCTGAAACCCTATTCTGGATTCATTCGATTTCTGAAACGCTATAGAGGATTTCTGAAACCCTAATCTGCTCGTCCCTTGCTTAGCTTAAACAATTTTGGTTGATTATTAGCTGAGTATTTTGATTCAATTATGCTGATTCGTGCTTCTTCTGATGTTGCTTAATGTTGCTCGTTTGCTCAATTTAACATACTTTACCATGGTAAAGTATGTTAAATTGAGCTTGGAGGTGAAAAGAGAGCTTGTTTACGATTTGAAGCATTCAAATTGTCCCCCTGAGTTGCTGCTGTCAAGAAGCCATCAAGAGATTTTGCAGCCCTTGTGTGCAAAAATGGGGAAAAAGATAAAGTACACTGGTTTGAGGAAGCTGAAAATTATCGAGATCCTGCGGCCAAATGAATGACTTATTGAAGTAAGTTTCATCCTCTCTTTTATGTCATTCCCCTTTTTGGTTCTTTCTACCTGTTCTTAAGATTAAATTTATGCATATATTTCTAATGGTTGGAAAAGTAATATATGTTTATTATTTATCCCTTTTGAAAGCTTAGCTTGGAAGTGCAATTAAAGTAACATACCGTTGCGAGTATAAACAATCTATATTTCTAGTCCTTTTTGTATGACCAATTAGTTACCGTACACAATCAGTTACTTATCTAGCCTTAATCAACTAGCTACAATCTCTCCCTTCAGAAATCATTTACCTTATTAGGTCATACAAGTTGTTGTTGGGAACCTAAGCTTCGGAGAGGAGAAACTCGTCTTTCAATTGAGTTACCATGGATTGTTGTGAGTGATCTCCAATAGCATGTCATTTTATAGCAGCTTAGTCATTTCTTATGTATGGAATTAGTAGAATGAAGATGTTAATTTAAGTATCTCATTTCTTCTACAACAGGTACTACAAGGTACAATGCTCTCTTTTACGGCAGCGACAATTGTCCCCCCATTATTTATTTGTATTAGCCATGTAACTGAACTGATTCTATACTATTGTAGGATTGTAGCTGATACTAGTGTCTTTGCAGAAGTAAATCTGAATATCTGATATCTGACAATTTTCTAAAGGAGACGTGCGTGCCTCAATTGAAGTAAATTCTCTTTGACATCTCATTTGAAGGAAAATAGGTTTTTCGTATAACAAAGAAAACGTCATTTGTAGCACTTAAATTACAACAGCCATAAATCATCTTTATGTCCATGAAGATATCAAAATTCCTAGTTAGATAATTTAGATAATATTCTTTATATCTAATACGTGTTTGCCTTTATTTTATATAGTTACAGTTAGCTTTTATCTCAAGTTGATTAGCACCTTGTTTTTCCTTACGTTGCAATTTCTTAGGATCAAAGAAAGTGTATGTTTTGATGGATTAGAAGGAAGGTTAAAGTGAAAGACATTGCGGATAAACTAGTTAAATTCTTATTAGTTTGCAAATGAGAGTTGTAGGGATTTTCTTTTTTATGTCAACCTGAAAAACATTAAAAATTCTACAGAGAAACTAGTTGAATTCTTATTTCACCTATTTTTCCTCTCTTTTCAGTTTTTTTTATGTTAAAATGTGTGCATGTATTTTCTAGTGGCATTGGTGAGATTAAACTTCTCGTTGCCTTATTTTTGTTTTCCTAGGTGAGCAAGCAGTTAGGTATGTTGAACTCGCCATGGCACAAACATTCTACTGAAGCCTGAAGGAGAGTGAATTGCTTGCTCTGGTGAGGACTCTCCTAATAAATGACACTTCTACCAAGAGTATGCAGTGGGTAAGTGTTGTCATGCCATTTTCTATCGCTCTTTGTGTTGATTTTGTCGTAGTAAAATGATGCTTATGTCGAAATATTGTTTTGTCTTAAAGTATCTTATTGTGTCACCATGTAGATCGAGTAATTAGCATTGATGGCTCTTTAGCATGCATTTTGGATAAAGGAAAACATTTCACTTTCAAAAAACTTGTAATCATGCATGGACCTATTTCCTCACTGAATTTGGCTCATCAAGTTCTATTGATTATAGGTAGGAGCTGGAAATCAAATGGAATAATGACATTGATTTGCTTCTTTTTAATTTGAAGGAAATGATAAGTCACCCAATCCAAAGGAAATTGTGTAGAAGTTTATATGCGCTGTGTAAAATCCACATTAACATTTTCACTATAATGTTTCTTTACCTTTCTGTTCATCATGTTTTCATACTGCTTTTGCATCTTCTTCTCATGCTCATCTGTCTAAACCAAAGGTGTTTGCTAAGAAGGCAAAGGCTTGGTGTGCTTCAAAGGGTGGCATTCCTTATTTTGAAACTTCTGCCAAGGACAGAACCAATATTAAAGCTGCTTTTGAATGTATTGCCAAGAATTCTGTTAAGAATGAGCCTGAAGAAAACATGTAAGTTACTTTATAAAATACTCCTACCATCTAGCTTGTTCATTGGGGAAAAGATTTGTGTCTTGTATTTTACATGAAAAGGAAACATATAAAATGGTGCTTTAAGTATCAATTTTTGGGCTTGTTTGTCTTAGGTGGAGCTTTTTGAAGTTATGGTTTTGTTCCACAAGGGTTTTAGTTTGACATTCTACAAATACTAACACAAAATCCACATTTATATATGTACATACATACATATGTTTGTAAGCACCTGTTGGTTGTCATTTTACAAATACAAATAAATATCTTAATAAATTAAGCATTACCGTGAGGTGGGTGGAATTATCCTGACGAACTCTTTCTTGGTTGTCATTTTAGGACATTTATTCAGTGGAATTTCAGTGGGCAGTCTTTTCTTTTAGTACAGTCTATGCACCTTACCTCTTATTCTTCCAAGTTAGAGAATATGAATGATCAAATTATAGGTTTCACTGTTTCAGTATGAATAATAGCTAAGTTGCTTCGTTATTCAAGGTTTCCATGCTATAATATGTTGATATTTCTTCATTTTTATTTTCTCATCATGTTTCGATTTGTTTTGGAATTATTTTCAGGCAAGGCTAATCAAGGTCTCTCAAGTTTGGAAGAAGTTTCTAACCGTTCACCTATATTCTGAAACAACATTGCATGATCGATAGACTCGTCTTTTTCCAACGTATTATAAGGGTATGAGTCATGTACACACAACTCGAAACCTTGCAAGACACTATAATTTTTCTTATGAAGCAAGACATATTTCAAGTGTTGTTGAACATGTATATTTTGTCTTGAAATCTTGTACGAACTTGAGACTTTTAAGATATTCAATTACAAGATTGTTTCAAACATGTGCATATTGTTCAGTTGTGGATTTGTGGGTGATTATTGATTTGAATGAGAATTATAGATTTAACTACAGGTTTACAATGGTAATATATAAATGGGTATTATAAGACTAGAAAATAAAACACATTATATAGCCCGGTTCTTATTTATCCGGTATATATAACATGAATTTTATGATCAATGGAGAGTATCATATACCCCGGATATTATTTAAATATCCGAGCTATATACATGGTACAAATAAACTTCCCACACACCCAAGAGGAATATACCCCGGAGTAATGGAATTTTATAGCCCGGATAAAGGTTATTATAACCCAGATTAAATGTAGTATATAGCCCGGATATTGGTGGAATATAGCCCGGATATTATAGGAATATAGCCCGGGCATGTTTTTTCAGCTCATTTTTTGTAGGAATTTGCTGGGTTATATACCCCGGATTTTTTTTTCAAATATCCGGGCTATAAAGTCTGAGCCACTTTTCACCCCAACCAACCTGAAGCCCGGAGCTATAGGCTGTCAGATCCGGGGTATATGGCCAAAAACGCCCGGGGTAAAATCCCATTTTTGTACTAGTGGCGTTTTCTATTATCCTCATTTGATAGGTTGAAATGACAAGAGTAGTTGCCTTGGTTGAGCAGTTTGTAGGCGTTTACGAAATCATCCCAACCGTTTATATACTACATATTATACACTTTACTTTATTATTTTCTAACCGCTAATATGTGTATTTTTGTCTGTAATTTTTTAGTATTATTTAATATTCACAACTTTACTATTAAATTGCGCGCCATTGGCGCGGGTATATGACTAGTAATACCTTAATTTAGAAGACTTTTGATGATGTGTCAACACCTCCTTAATTTAATGTTTTTCAACTAATCACAATTTTCTTTTATTATTTCTTTTTCTTTTTGCTTAATCTCTTTCATTCATTTATATTTTTTCCCTTTTATTTTTTTACCCATTTATATACTAACCATCTATATATCTATATCTATATAATACCTTAATTTAGAAGACTTTTGATGATGTGTCAACACCTCTTTAATTTAAGGTTTTTCAAGTAATCACAATTTTCTTTTATTATTTCTTTTTCTTTTTGCTTAATCTCTTTCATACATTTACATTTTTTCCCTTTTATTTTTTTACCCATTTATATACTAACCATCTATATAATACCTTAATTTAGAAGACTTTTGATGATGTGTCAACACCTCTTTAATTTAAGATTTTTCAAGTAATCACAATTTTCTTTTATTATTTCTTTTTCTTTTTGCTTAATCTCTTTCATACATTTACATTTTTTTCCTTTTATTTTTTTACCCATTTATATACTAACCATTGGGTTTAATTCAAAACATTGAATTAAATCTAATGTCTACTATATACATATAATAATAATAATAATAATAATAATAATAATAATAATAATAATAATAATCTATATCAATATATAATATCTTAATTTAAAAACCTTTTCATGAAGCCTAACTTTGTGATAAACATTTTTACCATTTTCTTAAAGATTTCAAGTCTACTTTCATTATGTTATTCTAACTTTTATTAATATTTTATAATATTAATTTGTTATATTATTAAATTTTATTTATTAAAAATCGCGTCATGGTGCGGGAATTGTACTGGTTATAATCATAATGCAATCAATATATAATACTAAAACAGAGACGTGAAAATCCTATGTGACGGGCTCTGGTTGAATTCGCTTACGTGTCGTACTCTGGTGCAATCTGGTCGGGTTTTTTGACACGTCAATTAATGAGTATCCAATAAATTTAAGTCATGTCAATTAATGATTCCACATCCTTAAACTTATCATTATTGGAGTAATAATCACAATTGATTTAAATAATAAAATCTTATCATATCTTGATTAGTTACATTTTGATAATTTTTTTGACTAATTAAATAAATCTAATGAATTTTGATAAACTAGACAATATTATAAATATATAATAAAAAAAGCACTAAATTTTTTAAAAACTTCGTACTAACTATATATCCTACACTATTTTTTACATAATAATTATAATATACTTTCATCTATATTATCCGATTCTACACTATTTTTCATCTAATAATTAAAATATATGGACTATATACAATACGGATGGGCTCCTATTTGAATGAATGAAAACAATTAAAGGAATTTTTTTTTCTAAATATTCATCATTAATTATTTAACAAAATATTCACACTTTTAAAATATTTCCAAAAATATTCATTTTTTGCAGACTTTCCAGAAAAACGCAGTATAAAAGCGCGTTTTATTAATAAGAGGTCATATTTAAAATTGAAAGAGGAGCGGCAAAAAGTTTACAAAAGAAACGCGGGCTAAAACCGCGTTTCTATCCTTCATTTTATTTTAAAATTGATTTTATATTTTTTTCACCAAAAGCGCGGTATACAACCGCGTCTCTTTCTAATTTTTTTTTCCACCTTTAGGAATTCCCGTGGAACTCAGAAGGGAATTGGGAAGAGGAAGTGTGAGGCTGAGCAGAGCTCTTCGGCACGACAACCTCGGAGGACCAGACCATGGCGGAGAGGAGGCCGAGATCATCGGCGACTTAGGAGGTCGGAGATATGATGCCGGAGGTCGGAGGAGAGAGGAGGCCGGAGGTTGGCCGTCGGAGACCCAAATCATGGCGGAGGGGAGGCCGACCGCACCACCAAACCAGGCGGAGGGGAGGCCGAGCTAGTTGGAGATATGATGCCGCCTGAGGTCGGAGGAGAGAGGAGGCTGGAGGTCGACCATCGGAGACCCAAATCTTGGCGAAGGAGAAGCCGACCGCACCACCAAACCAGGCGGAGGGGAGGCCGAGCTAGTTGGCGACGTCGGAGGTCAGAGGAGATCGGAGGTCGAGCTGGGCTTGGCAGAGGGGATTGGTGTTGAAGAAGGTAGATGAACACCCCAATTGTTCATCCCAATTCCCATCCCAATTCCCTATGTATTAGAAAAAGGAAAAAAAATAAAGGAAAGGAGACACGCGACTTGAATCCGCGTGTATTATGAAAACACACAGTTCCCTTACCTAATTTATTCCGAAATAAAATTATTAACAAAAACGCGGATTTAATGCGCGTTTCTTTCGTTAATTTTTTTGTTATTTCTTCCTTCAATTTAAAATATGTCATCTTATCAATAAAGCGCGGTCTTAAACCTCGTTTTTCTGCCAAACCTGCAAAAAATGGATATTTTTGTAAATATTTTAAAAGTGTGAATATTTTGTTAAATAATTATTTTTTAGTGAATATTTTGAAAAAAAAATTCCAATTAAAGAACTTCAATGGATTAAATTTAGACAAATAAACAAAGACTATATACAACTTGAAAAACAAATCAGATGAAATTGAGAAAACAAAAAACTAATTACCGGAAACACACACATATATAAGGTTTTATTATTTCATAGATAATTAATTAATAATTAATAAAATCTTATCATTAGATATAATATACATATATATTGGTGATTAATTTTAATGATTAAAGATAAAAAAAACTCAAGATAAAATATTTATAAAATAACTACATTAATCTTCAATTAAAATAGACACATAGGACGACACGTGTATCAATAGATGGGGTAATCATCTGACGTAGATTAAATATATTGGATCATCATTACTAAATTAAACAGAGACGTGAAAATCCTATGTGGCGGACTCTGGTCGAATTCGCTTACGTGTCGTACTCTGGTACAAATTAAATTTTATAATATTGTAAACAGTTATTCATATCTTTAAAAAAACCATTTGTTTTTAATGTAAATTTATTAGTGGGTCATAGACAAAACTTGAATTACTAAATACTAATATAATATGATAGATTATTTTATTTTATTAAGTTTTATACATTTTTATTAGTTGCAACACAGTTTTGTTTATTTTTATCTTTAAATTTGTTAATGATGTTATTTATTTAATTAATATATTTTAATGATTGTATATTTATTTCCTAAAAAGTTTTCAATCAAGTTATTTTTAATCTTCATAACTTAATTTTAAAAAAATCAAAGATAACATATACTCCCTCCGTTCGGAAATAATTGATGTTTGACTATTTTGCACGTAGTTTTAGGAGCTGAAAACTATATAAAATCTTATTTATTTTAATTAATTTTTTTCATAGTTTAGTACTAACTATTAAACTATGAAAAAAATTAATTAAAATAAATAAGATTTTATATAGTTTTCAGCTCCTAAAACTACGTGCAAAATAGTCAAACATCATTTATTTCCGAACGGAGGGAGTATAATAAAGTAATATTTATTAAAATACCGCGTAATACGCGGGTAATAAGACTAGTTGAATTGAAATCTAAACAAACCCCAGGATTATTTTGGGAATTAATATAATAATATCCAGTCACAAAATTAATTTGGGCCTTAAATTGGGCGGCCCAAAATCGGCCCATTCCGGCAACTCTCCATTTTCCCAGCCTCCACAAGAAATGCTCTCTCAACGACGTCTTCTTTTCCCCCCTCATTCTCCTCCGTCTCCTCCCCGATAGAGACAAAGAAAGTCATCGGAGCTCCATTCATTAGGGTTTTTTTCGCCTTCGATCAATCATGTACCGGGTCGCAGGTTCCCGCTCTCGAGCTCTGAAGGTCAGACCTCTCACTTTCAAGCTTTTTTCGTATTCGGTGAAATTAGCATATGCCTAATTTGCGCCGTTACTAATCGGCGACGATTTGACGGATTTTGGTTGATTACATTTTATTTAGCTTTGGAATTCTCAACTGCAGTCCGATTTATGTGTTTAAATACTGCTGATGAGACTACTTGATATGGATTTACCTGTTTTAGATCAGATCGCGTAGTTGATGGTTTTCATTCCTATATCATGTTGCAGTTATCTAGTAGATGGAGTGCGAGTAAAGGATTTCTATTGTTCTCATGGGAGAAAGTTTGAAGGGTGGAGTTAATGCGACTCCTAATATCTCAGCTGTAGAAATTTTGGGATGATCTAATCTCTTCCAAATAGGAAACGTGAAAAGATGAAATGATGTATGCTTATAGAAGAGTAGAAGACTTAATGACATGAATATATCATCAGTCGGTTATAATTTCCTTTGTTATTCCTTCCGAGGAATGATGGTTGAAATTTTACTTTTTGGTTGTTCATGATTTCACCATATTCAATCTTGAAAAGGAAGGATCTGTCATGAGCCTCTAGTTTTGTAATTGGTGGTCGGGGGCCCTTGATTTGTTTAGTAGCATGTGATCCATGTTTAGACTTCTATTTTATTGGTTTGGAATGAGAAATTGAAATGACTGATTCCTGTTTTTGCATGGTTGGATTTAAAGAATTAAAGGGAAGAAGAGGAAGCAGATCAGCATCACTAGTTTCCGAGTTTTGGGTTGGAACTAATAAAATGGGGGTCTCATTCCATGAATCATGAATGAGATTACTTTTGATTCCATACCAAACATTGAATTGAAATGGATGATTTCTCCTGATTTTAACTCCTACTCCCTAGAAATGGTACTAAACGGGGCCCCTTACTGGGTTAGCTAAAATAAATGTCTCTCCGAAGCTTTGATATGAAGTGGAGTTGTATGTTGGTTGCGTAAAATAAATTTCCCTCTATTGATATGAAGTTGAGTTGTATGTGGCTTTAGTACTTTGCCATGCCTAGAGGAAATAATGTCATGTCCACCTTGGGCGAATACTTTTTCTTTGGGTTCTAGTGAGAACTGAACTGCTTAGTCTCCCTGTAGATGTTAGAAGCCTGTTGTATTCCTTTTTTTCTTTGATGCAAGAAATGACGGAACACCATGTTTTCCATTGAGTTTTGTGATTAGAATTTAGACGTGGCATTGCAAGTGATTCATTCTCTTTTTCAATAATAAGTCAGTTAGCACCTAGCATAGTAATAATGTAATGCCTATTGTTCATTCTTCTGATTAGGACTTAAATTTGTTGTCTACCTTTAGCTGAAAAGATCTCTTGCTTTAGCACAAAACCTCATTTTTAAATACTTGCAAATACAGGGTTGTTTGGGAAGCAAATGTCTGTCAAGGTTTGCTTCTTCAAGTGTTGTAGCCTCCAAAACATCCACTTCAGGAGGCTTGTTTGATTGGCTAACAGGGGGTTCATCTTCTCTTCCATCATTAGATTTCCCACTTGAAGGTGTTCATGTGTCTTCTCCTCTTCCAGACCTTGTGGAACCTGGTAAAACAAAGATAACGACACTCCCTAATGGTGTCAAAGTAGCCTCTCAGACATCACCTGTAAGTCTGGTCTTTTTCTTATTTCTGTCCCATGTTGTTTGTACAACTTTTCACGATTGCCTGCATAAGCATCGTAATTATTGGTGGGTTACTTTTCTGATACAGAACCCTGCAGCTTCTATTGGTTTATATGTTGATAGTGGTTCAATTTATGAGACACCAGCCTCTTTTGGCGTGACACATCTGCTGGAGCGCATGGCTTTCAAAACAACTACCAACCGAAGCCATCTGCGCTTAGTGAGGGAAGTGGAGGCAATTGGTGGTAATGTGACAGCTTCAGCTTCTCGAGAGCAGATGAGTTATACTTTTGATGCCCTTAAGACATATGTCCCAGAAATGGTAGAGCTTCTTGTAGACTCTGTAAGGAATCCTGCATTCTTGGATTGGGAGGTTAACGAATCGGTAAGGTTCTTTTTCATGCTTCTGACTGTCTGACTTCTTGTCTTCCCAACTGGCAGTGAAATGATGCTAGTCTTAGTTCCATGCAGCTTCAGAAATTGAAATCTGAGATAAGCGAGGCTTCTGATAATCCTCAAGGCTTGCTCTTGGAGGCCCTTCATTCTGTTGGATACAAAGGCGCTCTGGCAAATCCTCTCTTGGCTACAAAATCTTCTATCAATCAGTTGAACAGTACAGTCTTGGAGGAATTTGTTGCTGTAAGTTTATTGCAATTATGATTCATGTATTACTGATATGCATATGGGCAGTTAGGATAGAAACTTCCGGGGTAAGCTAGAAGAAAGGGAGAGTTAGTACTATAAATAAGGTTCTCTCGTAGTTCATCAGGCTTGAAATTGCTTAGTTGAGAGTTGGGAGGCGTATCAGCCTTGGTGGGAGTATCCTCCTGTTTCTATCTTGTTCCTTCAATTTCCTGTTGAATACAACTAAATCCTATGTGTTGAGTGTGAATTGGTCCTAGACAGACCTAATCCAGTTTACTGGTCTATCAATTACGAAGACCTATGACAGTATGACTTTAAGATTTTACATTTAATCCTAACTCCTGCCTTAATATATCTCTTAGCAGTACATTTTTTTTTTTGAGAAATGTAGGAGAACTACACCGCCTCAAGGATGGTGTTGGCTGCTTCTGGTGTGGAGCATGAAGAGCTGGTGTCCATTGCAGAACCACTTCTGTCTGATTTACCTAGTGGTCCTCACCACGAGGAGCCAAAATCTGAGTACATTGGGGGTGATTACCGGTGTCAAGCTGGTTCAGGGGTGTGTAAATCATCGCTTAAGTCTCACCTTAAATGCTCTGTTGTAAAATTTGGTTTTTGTCTTAATTAGTTCCAAGTCTTAAAGTGCTTTCTCTATTCCCAGACAACTCATTTTGCCCTTGCTTTTGAGGCTCCTGGTGGCTGGTTGAAGGAGAAAGAGGCTATAATTTTGACTGTTCTTCAGGTATTGCTTTTATGTCAAGGAGAGTTGCTCATTAACATATTTCTGATGGTGTTGCATAAAAGCATTTTGTTTTATCCGTTTATGACTTAGTTTCATCTTTTTCGTTTCTTGGATTACTTTTAAGATATAACACTGAGTTTGACTTGTTGTAGATGCTTATGGGAGGCGGTGGATCTTTCTCAGCTGGTGGTCCTGGAAAGGGAATGTATTCACGACTATGTATGTTGTAGGCAATATTTTTTTTCCTCTCTTTTTTATTCATGTGCAAGTGTAACTGTTAGTTTTAGTGTTCATGTCATTCACATGCTCGTTGTTACATTAACCTATTCATTTATGTGAACTTTGCTTCTCGTGGATATCAGATCTTCGGGTGTTGAATGAATATCCGCAAATTCAGGCTTTTTCTGCATTCAATAGTCTCTACAATAACACCGGTCTATTCGGAATACAAGCTACCACGGTAAGCTATCCTTATATAAACTCAGAAAATACTGCAGCTTTCTAATGTTTATATGGCACATATCATTTATTCTTATTTGCAGCTTTCTAATTTTGATGCAGCTTGAAGGGCAATGGCCCTTCTAGACTGTGTTCATATTCTTGTTCGGTCTTCTCCTTCCATTTTCTGTTTGTTTTTGTTTCTCAAGCAGCGCATTGCCCTTCTAGACAGGAAAAATATATTTGTACGTCTGTCCTGCTGTTGTGAATGCTTAATTTGTTGTGACGAACTATTACAGTCACTCTTTGATGTCAAATAGCAGTGATTGCTTGAAAGTGAGGCAAATTTGTTTCTTTAATGTTTAAATAGGAAAGTTGTAAGATTCAGATGTACCAGGGAAGGATGAGATGACAAAACTGCAAATATTTGCAATTATACTCTTTTTTTTAAAAAAAAATCCTGGATATGATGTATGCAACAAAACATGTAATTTAAAGGTTTATTTTCTATGTTTAGAGCTCAGATTTTGCATCAAAAGCAATCGAGATTGCAGTCAAGGAGCTGATTGCTGTTGCAACTCCTGGAGATGGTATGTTAATAATGCACCTTTAACATCTTATATAATCCAAAAGACTTGTGGTGCTGGTTTCTTACGTCCTCCCCATTCCCTTCTCTTCCAATCTTTGAGTGACAGTTAACCAAGTACAGCTCGACCGTGCTAAAGCAGCAACTAAGTCGGCAATTTTGATGAACTTGGAATCTAGGGTATGTTTCAAAATCATGATCACTATCTTCGAATTTGATTTGTTGTGTCACTGTACCCTAATGATCCATGACTTCTGCTAGTTTTTATTAAACTGATGAAACTTATTGTGTAGATGGTGGCATCTGAAGACATTGGTAGACAAGTTTTGACTTATGGAGAGAGGTAAATCAGCAGCAGAGTTACATGAATTTCCATAGTGATGATCATTTTGATTACCTACCTTTCGTTATCCTATTTTCGGCATTAGACTTGCTGCATGGATAATGCTTAGCTTCCCTTTGGCCCTTTGTGATAGAGCTGAAATGGGGAAACATCTGAGAAGTTGAGATTGATACACACAAGAACAGGAACAACTTGGGGAACCATGGGATTCCAAAGGAATTCCCAAGGCCTAACCAATTCCACTAAGCTAAGCCTCCATAAGGCCTTAAGGCTAATCTGCTAAAGCCTTCACAAAATGATTGTTTGCCTACACTAGTCCTAGCCAGGTTTCCGGAGTGGGGGATATGATGCATATTATGTAACCCCCTATTTCCAATCCCAACATTCCAGTTCTGGGCACTTGCTATATTCATCATGCTAAACCTAATATTCCAAAGCTTATACTTTTTTAATCCTGTTCAAATAGTTTCATCTAGTTTGGATAATCCAATCATCAATTTGGCACAAGTTTCTCATTGTAGCCTATTCATGGCAAGTAATTCATCTTTCTTTTTTTTAGGAAACCTGTGGAGCACTTCCTGAAAGTTGTTGACGAAGTTACGACGAAGGATATTGCTTCCCTTGCTGGAAAGCTCATTTCTTCACCCCTTACAATGGCTTCCTATGGCGATGGTAATTTATCCTTACCGCTGAGTGAACTATCTCTCTCTTTCCTCTCTGTGTGTTAAATTTTATTCTATGAATGCAGTTCTGTATGTGCCAAGTTACGATCAAGTCAGCAGCAAGTTCAGTTCCAAGTGAAATTGCTTGGTGAGAATAGCATCTACTTTTCGTCTCCTGTATTCATTTACATTTGAATGTCCAAGTTGTTACACAAGCAAGGTGCACTGAAGATATTTTTACGGAAAAAAAAGGAATAATGAAAGGATTGCCCTTAATGGTCAAATAAACTTGCAAATGCCTCAAAACTTGTATATTTAGTTTACAAGTTCCCATCCTTCATTCTTTTTGCTGGGGGGCAGAGTGATGGAGCCCCAAACCATGGCTTTCAGAAACGTGGTTGTGATGTTTTGCGATTTTTCTTGGTTGTATAAACATGAAATTTTTTATTCTCGTATAATTTGTTTACCAGAGGTTTTATATCAGTTGGTGGTGGTGGTGTTTGACATTTTCGGGTTTTTTACAGGCAATTACTTCAATTAAAAAGGTTGTCAGTATGAGCTGAGTAGTGAGCTATTCAAACTCGAGCTCAATTTTATAATCGAGCCTAAAATATATATTCAGAAGACAACGCTGAGTTTAGTTTGGTGGGATTCATTGGTGAATCTGCAACTTGAAATAGGTAGCGAGCAAGAAAGCACGAAGAGCAAGATGATCGGTAGGGAGAGAGTGTGTGAAGGGTTGCGAATCTCAGACCTGTATGGGAGGTTAAGGTGGATGTGCACCAGATAGATCGAGTACGAGAGGCGTCTGAGTTTTGAAAGAGGACGAGAGGCTCCATGGGAGGCTGGAGATGAATCTAGACAGCTAGGGTTTGTAAAGTGGGGAAGGAAAGAAAATTATGAAGGGAAGGAAAGGGAATAATTGTAAATACCCTTTAAAAATGACCAAACGTGCTTGACGCGAGCTCGTGACGATCTTGGTTTGGAGCTCGAACTCGACTCGTTTTCAAATTCAAGTGAGCTCGAATCAAGCTTTTTTTTTTTCGAGCTGAGCCTGAATTACACTCGAGCTACTCGGCTTGAATAACAGTCCTAGTTGCCGGAGAAATTTGTTCATATCCCCGCTTTGTTCGAACGTAAAAGTTTGTTTTATCCTGCAATCACAATCTTAGTTCAGCTGTAGCTTCATGTATGAGTTTGTAAGACCTAGAGATATCCGACTAGATCCAACTGAAGCGAGACCTGATCTTGATCCTGATCCTTAGACATACCGAGCTTAAGTTATCTAGAGCCACCAAAATGATTCATAACACAACTTCTACCAATGTTTTTGTTTTGGTCTAAAACTTTTTTTTTCCCAAGTTTATGAACATGTTGCCAAACCTACCGTAAAATCCTTGCACTCACTCGTAGGCATGCAACTTCTTTTCTTTTCTTTTTTTTTCCTTTTTTTAATAGGTAATAATTAAGACGCCTTATAAAGAGGTCATTCTTAATTATCCAAATGAAGGATACACTACTAGAAATTTGTTATTTAACATCGGGTAATAGCCGATGTCTTTCAAAAAAAAAAATCGATGTCTATGTGGGGATGTAAAAAGTCAAAACTTTTTAACATCGGGTAACAGCCGCTGTCTTTGTATGTTATAACATCGGTTATATTTTTAAATCCGATGTCTTTGATATGGTATAACATCCATTATAAGATATACCTGATGTTATATTATACAAAGATATCAGCTATTACCCGATATTAAAAAGTTTTGACTTTTTACATCACCAACATAGACATCGATTTTTTGAAAGACATCGGCTATTACCTGATGTTAAATGATATATTTGCTTTTCTTTTCGTTATTGTAGCCTATGCGGGATTTAAACCCACATCTTTGTGCTTGAGCACAACGCTCTACCAATTTGAGCTAAGAGGCTTTAAATTACCATAACTCGAATGTTTTTTTTAATACAACTCAAATGTTCTTTCTCCACCACAACTCTGACTGATAGCTATTGAATAAATCAAATCATTCCAGTTGAAATTGAATCTACATTCTATCTTGTAGGCAAAAGCAAGCAAAAATAAAGCCTAAACATTTCACATTCTCACCATTCGAAATTTCAACAATAAGTACACAAAATCTGCCACTTAAATCAAATTCCCACAAATTGAAACAAACCCAATCTAAATACACAAATTAGACGCAATGTCAAAATCTAATCATCGTATCACAAATCTAGTAGTAATCCTCAAGAAATACACAAAAAGCAGTGGCACCAAATCTATAAGGGTGAATGAAGAAAGGAGATCTCTTACCTTTCTTTAGGCCGGAATTATCAGCTATAACCTACTCAAATGATCCTTTACGGATTCACACATTGTCAAACCTAAGAGAAAGAAAAATAAATGTTAACAAACTAGGCAATTTCAACTGATCCGGGCTATAAATGCGTGGACCCCTTGATTTTTCCCCTTAATTATCAGTTGTGAGAAAACTATTGTGTGTGTAGCATGTTGCAGCCAATTCAAACAACACAATTACCATGACCAAATGTAGAAGTATGAATTTCAGAGGGAAGGAAAGCTAAGACAACATGAAAAAAAAACAAGCATAAGCTGACTCACATTAGCTGCTCCTCCAATCCAGTAGTTCTGAGCCGATTCACAAGGGGTGTTGATGACAAAATCCCCAGTACTGGCATCATAAGTGGTGATAGTTTAGATTCCTCTTACCTAAAAGACATTACAAAGATACTTAGAAAGACAATGCAAGTTATACAACAAACTAGAATAGGAAACTTTTTACTCACAACTGCCATGCCCCAACCCAATCATGGCAAAGCAACCCTTGACCACATAATCTTTAGTGGCTTTCAACCATTTGTCATGATGGCGCTTGGTACCAAAGAATTGGATAGCACCACCCCTGAATTTCACAAAGGAATTATGTGATCATCTTGCTTCCTCGACCAATAGATATAAAACGAATGGAGTTTGGAGATAACAGAGGCAAATACCAAAGGATCATAATGATCTAATTAGGGTTAGTTTGGTGTGACATTTTCAGTATGAGGAGTTTATTTGTTTAGATAAAGAACTAATAAGAAGCTTATGGATGAACATGATCAGCATTTAATATTAATCTTAACCCCCCCTGCATTAACTGTCTGAAAAATTTTATGTTAGTTCACCTTAAAGCAATTTAACCAGTCTCCCAGAAGGCATAAGTCCTGAGCAAAATAAAAACAAAACCCTTAAATATCAGTCTCACAGTCATCCAATTGAACTACTGTATAAGAAGCTGACCAAGGGAAACAAAACCTCATTGAATTATGATTCATGTTCGCATCTAACACATCAAACAGAGATTGAGAGCACAATAACCACCTAGCCATGTGTATGTCAGTCAATTTCAAACACAACCATGGTCCATAATCAACTTCAATTACAAAGGCAAACAGAGACAAATCAGCTTTTGTTTTGACTTCACCAGTAGCAGCACATACTAATTTTTATAGTTTTGTTTTGACTTCACAATTAGAATTTTCAACTTCCATAGTAGGCATAGCATATAGTACTCAAATTACATTTTTAACAAGAAAGTATACAATTTCGGATAAAAAGTAGTAATCAAATGATCATAGTCTCATAATAGCACCATCTCAGACACGTTTAATTCTCATTTATGATAGTATAGGAATTCATAGAAGAAAACAGTTGACTGTACAAGAAAACAGTTGACTGTACAAGAAAAATAATATGAACATACAGAGCTACTCAAATTTCTTTAAATACCAGCAAAGAATAAGAAAGCTATATCAAAATTCCAAAATGAAGTCACAATCTAATTGAAACACTTACTTTGTTAGTAAGGGACATTAGATCTCAACTTCACAAGTTCTAAATTCAGGCCAACTTTAATTTACCTAAAATCAAACATGTATATAATAGGAGCTGGAAAAAATTAGGAGCTAAAAAAATAAATTTATGCACAGAAGCACAAGACGACCAATGTAGCTGTAATGAGAGTTTCAACTGCTCCCTTAGTAATCTCATACCTGCTCCCTTGATTTTGTTCTCTAGAGCTATTGAACACTAATCTCTCAATTAAAAGTAAAAACAGATAACACTAAAAAAGAGAAGAAAAACAATCACATGTTTCTCTAATTTTTTAGAAGAAAAATAATCAACTTTAAGAGAGCCAAAGGAAGGGAGAATTACCCTCTAAATAGGAATCCAGACATTGTTAGGAGTTCCAACAGCAGCAGCAAAATTTGACACCGGCTAAATCGAATCCAAGCTTCATTTCCTTGAGTGTGGAAGCAAGCTCCCAACTTCAGGTTACAAACAAATGTCAAGCATCAAACTAGCTATCAGAGGAATAATCTCATAAACTTTACGAAACACACAAAACAAAATATCAACATTGAAAAATTTAGGGTTTCCCCCCATAAATTATATCCAAGAAACCATAGCAGAAAAAATAACAGGAGTTGAGCAAATTATAGACAAATGAGAAGGGAAAAAAATAAAAGGAGATAGAAAACCTACAAAATGGAGGAGCAAGAACCTCAAAGAAATTATTCTCGAGCGGCAGCGAAGCGGCGAAGTATGTCGGTGACATCGAAAGGAGGGAGCTCTGGGTGATGTGGGTTGGGGCATGACCGCACGAGTGCTCAGCAATCTGAAGGTGATGCTCTAAGCACGGTTGATAATCAATCTCCTAGGCCACTGAGTTCCTAAAAGAGAAACCCTAGAAATCTGAGCAACTCAATTTCCATTAAACAACTGCTCTTTATTAAGAATTCAGAACTCGATGAGCAAACATATTGACATGTACACACGCACAGAGCACATAAATCCTAAAGAAACCCTAAATCGAAACTTAAAAACAATTTTATCAAGATCGAAATGATGAATCGGAACTAGTTAACCTTACATCAAAAATATTGAACATTGAAAGGAGAAATTCGCAACAGAGACAGCAATTTGCAGAGAGGCGATACTAGAGGCGGTGTGCGAGAACTGAAGACTGATGAGAGAAGAAGAGCGAAGATCGAATACCTAGAGATTTCCCTCACCAGTCGAACTGAGGGAAGAGCTAGCGGAGACGACGGAGATTGAAAATCGAAGAAGAGAAGCCGTCGGAGATAGGAGAGTCGCTTCAGCGGAATTAGGAAAGGGTATAAAGTGTTTTGGGGAAAACTTGAGTTTGGGCACTGGATAAAAAAAAATTGAAGTGTTGGAGGGAATAAGTGTTTTTGGGAAAAAAAATTTAAAGTTTTGAGGGATCTTGCTAGCGGACTTTTTAAATAATTCTGAACTTGAATTCCGCGCTTGAAATTGTTTTTCAAAGAAAACTTTTGACATCTGTGAAAAAAATAGGACGATGTCTACTTTATTTTTCACATCTCAAATTTAGAAACCGATGTTAAAAAACTTTTTAACATGACAGGTTTTTCTAACCGATGTTAAATAACAAAATTCTAGTAGTGATATTACAAAGGGCCCTATAAGTGTGTAAACTCTGAGAGTTACAAATTCTCTCGTACTTATCAATGAAATTTGCAGTTGAATACATTCCCAGCTATGTTAATAAAAATCATTTTTAATTATTAAAAAATAATTTAAAATTATAGACAATATATTTATATGAAGAAAATAAAAAAAGTCATACATTAAAGAAAATAACAAAGAATCAAATGAAACTTAGTTGGCAATATTTCAACCAAAATGGAAGAATACAAAATAAAGAACAAATGTCAAATTAATGTCAACTTGTTCCTCACCCATCTAAAAAAAAATAAGGTCAACAAACAAACAAACTCAGATGGAAGGAAAAAATAACCTTGTTTTCATCACTCAACAAATCCCCAATCGAATAAATCAGCTCAAACCAACACAATATGATTCACTCATTGGTCATCACAGCATTTAACCATCACATTATTATTTAAAAAAAAACATTAAAAAAATTAATTAATCCATATGGTTATGATCGGAGCAGAGCTCCTTCCTGAGGCGGCGGGAGAAGAGGCGGCAAGCGTCCATGCTGAGGTCAACCGCCGCCGACAGCGCCACAAACAACGCCGCGTCCGCCATGCACATCACGTGCTGCGCCCCGACCGCCACCACCGGCCGGCTCACCCTTCCCTCCCCTCCGACCGTGGACCCCATCACGAACCCCCTCACCGCCGCCGCCCGCCCATCGATTCGGAACTCGCCGCCGGCCTTAGCGTTGACCGCGCCCTCGGCGATAGCGGGGCCCACTGAGTCGGTGGCCAGCTCGAACCGATAGCCGAGGGCGTCTGTGGGGCCGCCCCGCTCCCTCCAGGCCTCTAGGCGGCCCCACGGCTTCCAGCTGTCGACGGGGGCGGATGGGTGGTGGCTGGGGCGGAGGATGAGCCATGCCCCCGGGTTCGACCGGGAGACTCGGTCGGACCCCGGGGAGGGAACAAAGGGGGTGACGATGGAGGCCGCCGCCACGGCTGAGCCCGAAAGGTCGTAGATCATCACCATCCAACCCTTGCGGTCCCTCGAAGGCCGATTTTCGAGGTCGCCGGAGAGTGTCCGCTGGAGCCATCCTCTCTTTTTGGGATCAAAGTTGGAAGGCAAAGACCTGCATGCATGCATGTATAGTTAGCACTAAAGAGAGTACACTTAATAAGGAAGAAATTGTTAAAAAAAAATTAAATTTTTTTAGTATTTTATATAATTTTAATTGTCATAATAAAGTGTAGATAAATAATAAATGATAAATTTCATTGAATAGAAACAGTAATTATTTTGATAATATTTCTTTATAAAATTATATTTATATTTCGTACACTTATATTTACATTTTTATAAATTTTTATTATGACAAAACACATTTTAAAAAATATACATATTCTAAAAGATCAATTATATTATAATTTTTTTTAATTTAAACATATTTTTCAAAAAAAAGTTTATAAAAATATAAATATAAGTGTATAAAATGTAAATATAATTTGAAAATAAAATTATACCCAAAATATTTTTTTAATACATATTATATCCAAAATAATTAAATACTACTGTATTGAAGATTACATATAGGTGTAGACTGTAGAAGATCCGAATTGCAGTATTAGTTGAATGAGATGTGATGATATCCCGCTTTAATTATGTCCAAATCTAAATAAGATATTCAATTAATTTTAATTCTATTAATAATTTCATAATTAATTGGTTTCAGAGTATAACCTCGTTATAGACTTTTTTGTAAACTATATAGCATTTGTACCTACGAATTTTTTTTATATTCTTCGTCCAATTAATTAAAAAAGGTACGTGGATCCAATAATAATTTTGTGTTGGTGTATTTAAATATGAAGGTAGTTGATTTTTGTTAAGGGGGGAATTATGTGGGTGGTTGCACATGGAAAAGATCATATGGTGGAGGCCAAATTATATTTGGTATCTTATGGGTGTCTTTGACCAGATTAATACAGTAATTTTATTTATATATATTAGATCTTAATTATTTATCAATTTAACTTTTAATATTTTGGGTAAATTTTCAAGAAAAATTATTTAAAATGTTTTATAGACATGGCCAATTTTGTGTAATTATTGTTTGATGCAATAGGTGTTGCATGATTTCAAAGAGAGGGTGAAATCTTTGTTCCTAAGAAAATTTTTGTTTCGATATATAATGAGGATTGTTTTTAAATATTGAAAGAAAATAATAAATTATGGTTGAATTATGATATTTTTAGTAAAATAAATCATAGAATAAAATTAATAGAATTATATATATAAGTGTAGCATGATATATAAATACGTATTTGAAAAATAATGAAAGAAAACTATAAAATATTATTTGAATATGTCATTTATAAATGAAAAAAATTGATAGAAATTTAAAGTATTTTTAAAAAATCTTAAATTATGGTGTAAATATGACATTTATAGAAAATAATCATAGGAATAAAAATTAATAGATTTTTAAATATATGTGTAGCATGATATAAATACCTTTATGAAAAATATTTTAAAAAACTATAAAATTTGATATAAATATGTCATTTTTAATTGAAAATATTTGGTAAGTAAAAAAAATAGTGAGGTTTAAACTCATGACCTCCTGTATTTTTCTCCCTTTTTTTCTTTACCAACTAATTTAGACACTATTTGTATTATTTTTCTGATTTTTTATTTTTTTACTTTATTATTTTTAAACTACTATATTTTTTACTTTAGTTTTAAAATTTTAGAAAGCTCGATCAATTGGAATCAATTAATGTAAAAGTTTGAAAAAAAAAAGAAGAAGCGAAATTGTAGGAAACCACCCTTTAAATAGGATAGTTTGTAGGAAACCACCCTTTAAATTTAATTTTACGGCAAACCACCCTTTAAAATACATACATTTAAAAACACCACTCATCAACACTTTTCATTAAAAGTCTATTAAGTAAACCAAAATTACCCTTTTACCCCCAAAATATATATTATATTTGAAGGTTGTTAGAACGAAAACAAATTATATTTGTCTGCTTTTAATTGCAATCTAATGAATGTTATTACATTTGAAATCTCTTCTTTTTCTTTTCTCAAACATTAGGTTTAAAATCCTTGGAATCTATATTTAAATCTTTATATATTATATTAAATCTATATCTAATATTAATTTATAAGAATTTCAGATGATGCGCCATCTATATCTACTATTAATATGTAAGTCTTTATAATGATTTGTCATAACCCACTTTTTTTAGAATCCCATAACCGATTTATATTTTTAGATGTTTTTATCAATAAGGTTCAATTACAATTATATTTAAAAAATTCATTAAGATATTCTACATTTTTTCAAACCAATGAGTTTAATTGAATACATTGAATTAATATAAAATCTTTATCTCTATGTAAATATTTATATATTATATTAAGTCAAATCATTTTTTAATGTTTATTCTCTCCTTGGATTGATATAAATTTATAATTAGTTAAATATTTTAAATAAGATTACAATCGCTATATTGATAATGTAAAAATATAACAAAATTTTCTTTCTAATAGGCTTAAAATTATATTTAAATAAGATTACAATCGCTATATATTTTTTTTAATGAAAAGTGATGATGGGTGGTGTTTTTTAAATGAATGTATTTTAAATGGTGCTTTTTTCGCAAATTAATATATTTAAAGGGTGGTTTGCCGCAAAATTAAATTTAAAGGGCGATTTCGTGTAAACTATCCTATTTAAAGGGTATTTTGTTGCAATTTAGCCAAAAAAAATGATAAAAGAGATGAGTAAGTTAAAAAACACAAATCGTAATTAATGATTGATTTTCTAGTCCACCGTTGTACCCTACATTCAAGTTGAGAACATGGCAACTTGTGTTAGAACTTACCTTAAATAATACGGAGTAATTCCTGATTAAAATACGGCAATTAATTATATATAACTAGTACTGTTCAATTCATTACTACCTTAATCCCGAAATACGTTTCATTTTACTTTTTTGATAAATATCAACTTTTTTTTTTATTAATTTTTTAAATAATTACAAACTTATTAATAATAATAAGTTTATAATAATAAAAAAAATATTTTTAAAAAATAATTTTTGTATAGTTTTTATCTACTTAAAAAATATGTGAAAAAGTCAAACAACATTGTATTTTTCGGACGTAAAGAGTATTAACAAAACCGACAACTTGTAGCTAGTGGTTGTCATACTAAGAGGTTCGAAGTTCGAATTCCTTTAAAAACATAGAGTCGTTTGTGAGTGGGATGATCAACTTTTTAAATGGATACAGTAAGATTTATACATAAAAGCTGACAAAAAAAAAATCGTACGTACGTAAAGTTCACGACTACCTTTATTATGAAGTTAATAGGTTCGGATCGGTATAGCTCACATCTCACTATAAAGTTGAATATCTCTCCGATTTTTAATATAAGGCATTTGACTTTTGTGCACGTAGTTTAAGGAGCTCAAAACTATATAAAATATTAATTTTTTTAATTAATTTTTTTTACATTATAATACTTATTATTAATAAGTATTATAATATAAAAAAATTTAATTAAAAAATTAATATTTTATATAGTTTTTAGCTTCTTACACTACATGTACAAAAGTCAAATGCCTTATATTAAAAATCGGAGGGAGTATAGGTTATGAAAAATAGAAAATTGATATTTGTGTGGAACGGAGGAGGATGAAAGATCTACCAAAATCCATTCGTTAGAGAAATGTTACACGCCTATGATCTATCCATATGTAATTTCCACAAACTTCACATTTGTGCCATTTCAACAGAATTCATCGCTCAGTGATCCACAGTTTTTAAACCAGTTTTTATTTTGTTTTATAATTTATTTATTGTTATTATTTAGTGCAAAATGTGAATATTTAACATGCAATACATAATTTTTAATAAGAGTAGAAAATCGTTTTAAAATATAGCCTTAAACACTAGGGAAATTTGCTCTATTTACAAATTACAAGTCAAGATAAGGCCGGTCCATTCCTTTGTGAGGGATTGAATGGAAATTTATTTTATTTAATAAAGAGACTGCAATAAGAAAATATGCATCAATTGAAATCTTTTAACCACCTCAAGTTCATATGTCGAAATACATATGAATATATAAAAAAATGATGAAATATCTTTAGTAAATACTATAAAACATGTAAATCACTTGCTAACGTAATAATTTCATGCATGCATGTTCATCGTTTCTTAACAACTATGAATATTGATTTGTTAAAAAAAAAGTTAAAGATGTTTTTGTTAAAAAAAATATATATTATATCATTACCTTTTAAAAACTCGTTACTTAAATAAGGACATTTTGGTAATAAATATAAAATATCCCTATAAATTTAAAATATTTGGTCGGAAAATAGAGATTGATGTTTCAATTTATTGAATTATATCATATAATGTATTTTCACTTTCTTTTTTGAATTTATTAAAAAAAAAAACTACTCTATACTTTAAGCAAAACATGTCATTTTAGATTGTTATTCTTGTTAATTAAAAGATGTAATTTTAGATATTTAGGTGTTTACTTTACAAAATTTCCATTGTAATTATATATTAATACCTATTAATACTTAGTGCTAGTTTTTGAGAAAGTGAAAAAAGATAGTAATAAATGAGGATATAATGGTATATTTGTTCATCTCCTTACAAATTATGCAAATTGTTAAAAGTGACATATTTTGATTATGTATTATATTTATATATGGTGAATTTTTTAGGAAAAAAAACCCTTAGATTAATTAAAGACTCACCTTTCCTACCAAAAAAAATAAAAATAAAAATAAAATGGGGTCCTAGCACGTACACGATAGCAACTCATATGACTAACAGACTAAACTGCGCCAGATAGAAAGAGGGGAGAGAGAGAGGGGGGGGTGGGGTTACCGGGATCGGCTGTAACGGTCGGCAGTGAACTTGCAGCTAAAAACCGGCTGGCGAACGCCATTGTTCCCCTGCACCTGGAACACCACCGGACTGCACTCCGGCTCACCTCCGAACTGAAACACGAACCTCGGCTCTGGCTCAGACCGAACCACCACGTGGATCTCCCCCTTCCCCTTCCCCTTCCCGCCGACCAACCTCATCCACCCGCTCTGGTAAACCATCGCCCTCCCCTCCGCCCCCCTCAGATCCACCTTCACCTCCACGCTCCCCATCGCCTTCCTCCCGCCGACGCCGCAACTCCCCGCCGCCCCCATCCTCCCGGAGTACACCGACACCCGGAGCACCGCGGGGGACGAGATCCGCCGCAGCGCCGCGAGGTCGAGGTGGAACCCCTCTGCGGCGGCGGAGTAGTCATCCGGCGACGGGGGATCGGAGGAGATCAGCGGGAGGAGAGCTGTCTGGGAGGGGAAGTACTTGTTGAGGCTTATCTTGCAGTAACACGGCGTCGCGCTTGGGTGCACGCCGGAGTTGGCCGCCGGCGATCTGGACGCCGTCGGCAGTTTCAGGGCCAGGGATTCCACTATCAGCCTTGCAAACGGACACGGATCCATCTTTTGTATCTCTTTTAGTTTAGCTTATTTGGGGGTTTTGTAATTGCAAAATGAAGGTGGGGCTGTGTATTATATATGCAACATATCTAACATAAATATATTATTTTAAAACTAATATAGGTAACCTTTTAAATTAAACTATAAATAATTTTATATATAAAAATCAAAATCATTGCATACAATTAAATATTATAATTAATCAGCACAAGTCACAAACAAGTAATTAAATTAAATAATTATATTATTTTTTATTTTTTAGTGAGAATATATAAATAAATAAAATAATATAAAATTCTTCGATGTTAATTATATATATTAAAATAGAAAAGATTAGAGTGATAAATTATTAGTAACACAAGTTCTATTGATATCGACTTGATCTAGACAATATTTCAGTATGTCCAAGGTAAATGATTGAGATACATTGAATAAATTGATCTAACGTAATTCATTATCTGTAACGCATTTGTACACGTCATTACTAATTGTCCACTTAAAGATGACTTAAAATATCAAAATTGGTATAATTATATAAATTTTACTTATATCGACTTAATCTAGACAATATTTCAATATGAAAGTTAATGTAATGGTTGTGGGGCTACATCTCATACCAAGAGGTTCGACGTTTGAATTCTCTTGGAAATTTAGAGTTGTTTATAAGTGGGAGAGTCAACCCATGTCGTTTAACTGGATTAAGATAAAAAAAAATTGTAAATGATCTGGATGTGTTGAATAAATTGATCAAATGAATTCATTATGTCATTAATCATTATCAATAGTTAACAAAATGAGGGTTTAAATATCAAAATACGAATGTTTGTAGTTTGTACTAGTACGTACGGTATTTTTATAAAATCGCTCAAGAAAAGAACACATTAGCTATAATGAAGATTTAATTAGATTGAAATTGGTAACTGATTTTGCTCAGCAAAGAGAGAAGACATTAAGTATAAGTAGATAACACGATCGATGATTCGATATAGGCCTATGATAGGCCTATCACTGAATAACCTTACAATTTGTCATTGTCAACGCCAGTTTATTTATTTTATATACTCCTCCGTATTTATTTAAAGAAAAAAAAACCGTGGGAGGAAAACAATGGATGACGTAACAGAGTACGTTGAACCGTCAACTCCCTCCATGTGGGTCGGACAGTTACCGAGCGGCGGTCTTACCTTTTGCGGGCCCCGCCCCTTCTTACAAAATCCAAACCATATCTTCAAAATATTGCAAATCCTTTTTTTTTCATTTACGTGACTCAGCAGTACGGATAAAAAATATATTCATTCACTGTAATTTTAGTTTTATTCACAAAAGTTAAGAAAGTCAACAAAGTTTTTAGGGAAATTTACAGAAAACAACCCTATAAATATAAGATTTTTCACTTAATCACCCCTTAAATTTAAAATTATAGAAAACCACCCCTTAAATAGCCTCCATTAACAAGTCACCACCCTCCATTATTACTCTATTTTTTTTTATTTTCTCAAAAACTACAACTAAGAATCTATTAATTCTTAGAAGAACAATTTTGTAAAGTAGAGACCAAAATACCTACAATGATGACATTTTTTCCCGAATAAAATCAACACTTTAAAATGACAGAATTACCCTTACAATTATTAATAGAAAGTGAGTTATGACTTTCAATAAAGTAAAAAGCCTAGTAGTAAATAAGAGTATAATAGTATACTTCATATTCGTTACCATTTTTAAAAACCATGTCAAAATGCACAATGGCATATTGTTGTAAACTTAATATGTAAACATTAATCTTAACCATGATTGTGATTTAGGATGAGATTCTATTGAAGCAAAGGGTTGCAATCGCAAACCTTGGAATTCGCCCTCCCTCTCTTAGCCTTTACTTTAGTTTCGTAACACTCGAATAATCCTAATGAGTACTCAAAAGTCAAAATAGTGTCATAACAATAGCACTTAGCAATCCGACCATTAATTCATGAATAAGAAAAACTACACTACCGGTCACCCTCAAGACTCATTATTTCAACATGTTGCTTAAATGTCTTAGGTGGTAACCCCTTAGTTAATTTGATCAACTATATCAGCACGAGTGTTGATGTGCTTAATTGACACCATTTTCTTCCGAACTCCGGCCTTAATTAACTGATAAGTATATCAACTCCATGTGCTTTAAACACTTAGAAAACTTATCATTTTTTGATAAGAACACAATTATCATAATAAATTTTCAGCGACCTAGTAATAGAATCCATGATTTTGTAAGCCCTAAAAGAAAATTTTGTAACCATATGCTTGCATCGTAGTCTCAAAGCATGTTACAAACTCAACCTTCATATTGGATGATGCAATCTATAGACTGTTTGACATTTCTCGATGAAACAACACCACTGGCTAACATGAATGGAATTGAAGCATGCATTTAGGTAGGTATAGTAGGACTTCTTTAATGTAGTTTAGGTGTAAATAATGCAAAATTTCATATATATGAATTTGCAAATAAGGTTATTATGGTTGTGGATCGTCGGAATCTACGTGTATTTGTTGTTGTTTACAAGAGTTGTAGATTCAAGATGAGTGGAACACAAAGCACAGGAGCGGAATCGCATGATAGACCGAGGACGTAAGCAAAGGAGCGAGTTGACGTAGAGGTGCGGCTTCCCGAGGTGGAAGGAAAATTAAAAAAGTATAAGGCCACGCTCGCGACCACGTTCTACTCTGAAACCCTAAATTGATGTATTCTATATTTTTAAATAGGTTATTTTGTAGCATTTTGGACGCTTATTTAAATGACTTTTAGGAGAAGTTTTAGTTACCTTTTGCTTTGAAGAAACCCTAGAGGAGAGTTGTTGTTATGACGAACTAAACTCGTCACTCGTTTGATTGATTAGTTTGAAACTTTCAATCTGTTAATTCTATGAGATTTTCCTTTCCTCTATTTACTTCTGAGTAATTATTATCCTCCGTTCTTATTGCTTACGGTTGAATTTTTGTGTTATTGGATTGTCCACATAATATTACTTGAATTCATTCTATCGCTAGGTCTATAGGAATTTTATTTGAATAACCTAGATCATATATAGTAGCGAATTGTGATCATCTAAGGCTAGTTGACTTATTTGATTGCAAAAGAATAAAAATACAATTGGTTTATTGCTAGTTACCTTATTTCAACTATTCCTATTGAATTTCCTTGGTGTTTATTGCTACTGTTAGATTGAATCTAGATACTTTCTAAATTATCAATCAATAAGGGTGTTTAAAGTCTAGTTGACATTGATGAGATCCAATGTGAAGGATCGATCTCCTCGATACCTAGGATCAAGCAAAATGTCCTTATCCAACTTGGTTCCCTCATCTATCACCCGCCTCGTAAGGGTTGAGTTTCATTTGTGTGTGGGGTATTGTCCGCGGATGAGAAGTGCTTTAAACGTCCTTGGGCAAGTTCGGTTGCCTTCCTCCCTTTTGGGTTCCACATGACTCTTGGTTGGGTGAGACATAGATGCAAACAGGCGAGTTGAATTCATGGGGTTAGCGAAAATGGCGTGAAGATCTTTCTCCAAATTCATCTCACGCTCTATTTTTATATTCTCTCTTCTATTACCTTTCCAAAAGCCCCTATTATGGTTGTTCCTTCTTCTTTTTATACATTGTAGTGGTTGTATAGACACTTGTCTCCACTTTTGAAGATCATGGGACGCCAAATGTCCTATTTCTAGTAGTACGTGGGATGTGGGCATGAGTGCCACGTGTTAGTATACATTCTTGTGTGGGAGTTAGTTTGGGCAGCAATCTGTGGACCATTATATATTTATGTTAATTAGGGCTTATTCTTATGTCCATGGACGGCTTTTGGAGTTCTACTGATGATTAGAGCTGGCAAAATCTGATCCGACCCGAGAAACCCGACCGACTCACCCGAACCGAAACCCGACCGAACCCGAAAATTTGGCATTATGCATAACCCGAACCCGAAACCGATCACGACCGATGTTGACCCGAATACAGACAAACCCGACTCAACCCGGATCCGACTCAAATTTCAACCCGACCCGAATTTCAACCCGACTCGACTCCGAACTGACTCGACTCCCTACCCGACCCGACTCCCAGCCCGATCCAAATATCCTTGAATATATATCTATTATACATTTATACTATAAAACAAAAAAAATTATTGTAATCCATTATTGAGCTATTGATAGTAAATGCTATTTCGAAACAAAATAAAATTTTCATTGATCAAAGTGAAAACTTAAAACCATTAGTGCATAAGTGCATTCCATAGGATCGTTTTATAGGATCGTTATAAGGATCGCTGTAAAATTTAAAGGGTAAATATAAAAAATTTCTTATAATGGACATTTTATAGGATCGTTATAATCGCAAAAAAGGATCAGGATCGTTTTTCCATTTTTAGATCGTAGGATCGAATCGAGATTTTAACAACATTGGAGCTTACGAGCCAATGAGTAGATTATATATTGAATCATATTTAATTTTACTAAAATGCTTTTTGAAATACATAAATAACATGAATTACATATTCAATTTAATAAAATTGATTACCCGGAAGTCTCGAACGAACATGATTCAACAAACTCAACCCAAACAATTAAAAGTTTGAAACAAACGCAGACCCGCTTCTACTTGAAACCTAAATGAGATTGACCCGAGTACCGACCCAAAACCCGAATGAGATCGACCCGATTCTGACCGAAAACCCGAATGGGTCCAACCTGATTCTGACCGAAACCCGACCAATTTGAATTTCATTTTGACCGAATCCGACCCGATCCGACCCGACCAAGCCCGACACAGAAATTTTGACCGAGTTAACCTGACTCATCAGTGTCCCGATCCAAATGTGATCGACCCGAACCCGACCGGATGACCCGAATTGCCAGCTCAACTGATGATGTATCAATGCATTTTTAATGCAGTCTTGTCATATACCTTTGGAAAGGTAATAGAAGAGAGAATATAGAAATAGAGCGCGAGCAGAACTTGAAAAAAGATTTTCTCATCGTTTTTGCTAACTCCGCAGATCCAACTCAACTCTTTGCATTTTGTGTCTCACCCAACCAAGAGTCAGGTTGAACCCAAAGGGAGGAATGCAGCTAAACTTGCCCAAGGATGTCTAAAGCACCTCTCATCCATGGACAATACCGAGCGTGCAAATTGAACTCAACCCTTACGAGAAGGGTGACAGATGAGGGAACCAAGTTGGATAAAGACGTGTTGCTTGATCCCAAGAATAGAGGAGATTAATCCTTCAAATTGGATTTCATTAGACATAACCACTATTTACAGGAAAAGACTTGGAAGTTATTGTCAAAGTATAATCAATTTTTACAATAGTTTAAGGACAAACCGTACAATAAACGAACATCTTCATTTACAACCTTTTCTTATCAAATCAACAATTCTATAATGAAAGCTAATGTTTTATATGAATCACATAATAGAAAATTATAACTTATAGTTTTAATTAACAGAGATATAGTATAATTTTTTTTGGTACTTATAGTATAATTTTTTTTAACATAAAGGATAATTCCAAACCAAATGAGCTAAATGGAGAGTGGTATGCCAGTCGAATTAAATGGTGAAATCAAGAATTGATGTAATGATGATGGGGCCATGGGGGAAAATGAACATGTCGAAACAACTGCGAGAGACACTTTCATGTTGGTCTCTCCGTTTGTCTAGCTTCTTTGTTAAATTTTAAGAAAATCAACAATATATTATTTTTAATTTTAGTCAATTCAATACTATATGCCTAAATCAAGAAATATATGACTCATTTAAAGATGATTCTCCCACTTATAAGCGGAGAACAAAATACCTTTTTAACAATTTTTTTTTTCACCGAACGGATGACTCTGGACCACGTAAACGTATCTATCTATAAACTTATATTGTCGGTCAGTCGGTGGGCGGATTGGATTATGTGACAATGTGTCAATGTGTCAATGTGACATGGCCAAGGCAACTCGTAGTGGGTATCGTGGGCCTTCAAGTTAAAATGGGCCAGGTAGGACCATCTATCTTGGCCCACAAACATGTAATTGCACCCAATATCCGGCAATCAAGATCATGTTTGATTACTTGAAACTTGAAAGTATATTAATATGATACCCATTGGCCATTTCGTAGTTGAGCTGGTAATCACATCAAATTAATTATCAGCAATCTCCCAGGCCGTCAATCATATTTTCCCCAACTTCAAGATATCTCTAAATCATTTTGTTTCATACTTATGATATTTTGTTGTTCAAATTCATCTATTTCACGGTTAGAAAAAAAAAAGAGGGTGTTTTTGTGCTGTGTATATTAAAAAGGGAGTATTTGCCCTTGCTGAGGTAACCTAGTGGTGTGAAGTAAGCAGTGTTTTAAAAATCTTGTCTAGGCACCGCCTAGGGTTTAGGCAGGAGGTCACTTAGAAATTTTTAAACCCAGGCGGGTTTTTAGGCGAAAATTCGTCTAGACACCACCTAGATGCCGTCTAGACCCACCTAGGCACGGCCTAGGCCCGTCTAAGTAATAGATTATTCAGTTTTAGTGTTTACGAAAGTGATTAGTCGATTTAGGGTTTTTTATGCCCCAAGTCGGGATGTATTTACTTTTGAGTCAAATCTATGGTTTTGAATTTTATAAGGTGTAGAGTCGCTAGTTTGATGCATACTTTTGCGTTTATTTACTTTAGTGTTAGTTAACCACCATAAATTTGGGTTTATAAGTGATATTATGGATTATTATTATTATTACATTATATGAATTAGTGAGATGTGTTATACATTAAAATATAAGAAGGTTCTAAATCCGTTTAGGCGCCGCCTAAGCGCTAGGTGGCCACCTTTCGCCTAGCGGCTGCCTAGCACATTTTAGAACATTGAGAGTAAGAGGTGGTAAGAAGGTTTTGGGTTTGATCCATGTCTCTAACTCTTTCTTTGGGTGAAAATTTAGAGAGATTGGAGGTCAATAGCACAAAAAAGAAAAAACTTTGCACTTTTATCCCTAGCCCTTGAAATTGAGCACACATGGCATGATTTGGGGCAAAATTGCACAAAAGTGCAGGTTAAGCTTACCGGTTTTAGTGGGTAAAGAGGGAAAAAAAGGGGGAAAAAAAGGGGAAAAAAGGTGAAGCATAAATGCTAGGGAAAAAAATAAAAAGGAAAACTGAAAAAGAAAAAAAAAGTCTGCTACATTTAATGCAGGTCAAATCAAATGAAATGTGGGGAAAAAAAAGAAAGCGGGTGTAAAAGGGAAGAAGAATATGAGTTTCAGTTTCATTTTGGGTGACATGATGTTTAAATTTAGGTAACACGGTGTTTAAGTTTGGGTGACACGGGAAATCTGGGTTCCAGTTTAAAGACTGATTTGACATGACATTTAATGCATTCTTTCATGTGGCAAGGTCATAAAAACAGGTGACATGAGTGATTTCCTAAACAAATTGGCAGACACACTAAAAAATGTGAAACTTCAAAATCAAACAAGTGACACGGCCGAGAAGTGCTTTGCAACTGGAACTTCCATGGTGGCCATCTTCTCCATCTCTTTTGTCTTAGATTATGCAGGGGGGGTGATAACAAAGGTTCATAAGTATCTACTTTTCTCCATAGATGAGGAGTATTTCGTCAAATACACTTACCCATTGCATATGAGAACAAAGGTTTCTGAGAAATTAAGGTGACACGGGGATTATGATCACTGACAAGGGAACCGAATGAAGGCGACAAGTGCTCTACAACTGGAATTGCAAGCCGAGAGATTGGGGAAAAAAAAGGAAAGCGGATGTAATAAGGAAGGGGAATCTGAGTTCCAATTTCATTTTGGGTGACATGGTGTTTAAGTTTAGGTGACATGGTGTTTAAGTTTGGGTGACACGAGGAATCTGGGTTCCATTTTAAAGTGACATGGTGTTTAAGTTTGTCTTCCATGGTGACCCTCTTCTCCATCTCTTTTGTCTTAGATTATGCAAGGGAATGAGAACAAAGGTTCATGGTTATCTAATTTTTTCCATAGATTAGGAGTACTTCGTCAAATACACTTACCCATTGCATCTGAGAACAAAGGTTTCTGAGAAATCAAGGTGACACGGGGATTCTGATAACTGACACGGACACGGATTTAGGGTGACACATGCTCTGCACCTGGAATTTCAAACCGACATTTTATCTTCAATGGTGGCCTTCTTCTCCAGCCCTTTTGTCCAGGGGAGGAAGAAACTGATTGTCTTCTCCCCTACTCTCTTTTTATACTTTGCAAATTGGAGGGAAACCCCTATCACATCCCATTTTCCCTTATAATGATTGATGTCTTATCACCCCTAGTTTTGGCGCCAAAACTCTCCACCAAAATCTCCTCTCTCTCCTGCTCTTTTTTACCTTCAACCTGCTGTTCCCTTCCACTTTTTATTTTGCACAAACTGACCCCTATGCTACCTTTGCCATTCTCCAAAAAGTGGTGACATTTTTGCAAAGTCACAAAAAATTGTGTCTAGTTGTGCAAAAGGCCCTTAAAGTTTACCTTGATTCTTATAAGTGGATTGAGCCCGTCGGCACAAATCGGTTTACCTGTTACGTGTCAATTGGGTCACGTGTCCGAAATTTACTACTAAATAGTCGGTTTTCTCACCATAAAAAAGGGAGTATTTTCATGACAATATTGGGATTTGGTGTCAGTGAGCTCTCGACAAGTTTTTTCCATTTATTGTATACTTCACATAATATATTCATAATTTAAGAGGATTAGGAAAATGTTATGTCATAGTCCGATCAATACTTGTGTAAAGCTATTTTCACAGACCTAAAAAAAAAAGCTATTTTCACACACTTCTAAGTTTAAATCAAATATGATTAAAATTGTTGTTAAATATGTGTTGAATTAGATAGATTATCGGTAATCACCAAAGGTCTGGGGGCGGAATTCTCGACCAGTAGGGGTATCTAAGGGGTACTCTCTCTCTCTCTCTATATATATATTATATCCTATTCCATAGATTTTATTGTTTATTTGTTTATCTAGCTTTGCTCTGCGATCTAAATCCTAATTAAGAGTGTCTATATAAAATTTTGAGTATCTTCAAAAAACCATATTTACATCCTAATACAATATGATATTCTTTTGTAATGTTTGTTGTTGGTGAACTACATAAATCTTTACCGTGTTCCTATTGTTCGTGCTTTCAAATGTTTCTAGTATGTCGTAACAATGATTAATTGAGTCGGTTAGATTAGCTCACTCGAGTTACAAGTTTAATTAGTTGACCCGGGTTGCTCAAGTTACATTTATAATCGGATTGTATTGTGTCAGGGAATAATTCACATATGTGAATATAAAAAATTGAGCACTAGTAGAAAAATGTGAATATAGCATGCTACATAAGAGGCCGGATGTTGAAAATCCGGGGTCTAATATGCTTCCAAGATTTTATTTATTTTTTTTTTAAAAAAATTTAGAGTATATAACCCGGATATATGACACGTCCGGGTTAAAATGTCGTGGGAGCCTAAATCAAATAACCCGGAGCCTAAATATCCGGGTTATTATGATAATCTAATAACCCGGGCGTGCCATCAATCCGCTTGGTACGGGCTAATATTTACACCCTCCACCAATCTTTAAAAAAAGCCCGGAGTAGTATCCTTTTTTTTTTTTTTTTTTTTTTTTTTTTTTTGGAAGCAGGATAAGGATTAGGGAATCCGCCGAAGACGACCCGGCTTTTTCCCTAGAGCATCCAAACGGATGAGAACATGAAGTTCTGAATCGACGAGGGAGCTATCATCGGCAGGGATACAGTAAGCCAGACGTGCAATCCTATCTGCAACCGCGTTCGAACCCCTGAAAATATGACGAATAGCAACATTAGAAATGTAAGTAAGTAATAACAACGTATCGGCTATCAAAAGCTCGATATTCCATGGGCAGGCCCATTCTCCTAGTAGTGCGTTGATAACGACTAAACAATCTCCCTCAATAAGTAAATTATGAATGCCAAGGGATTTAGCCTTGGCCACACCCATATGTAGGCCCAAGGCCTCTGCGAAGACAGCCGAAGTGTTATTGGACGGACCCGAGCCAATGGAAGTAATGTTGCCGAGATGGTCTCTAATGATAAAACTATAGGTTCCATTATGGTTTGGCCGATAAGAACCATCAAAATTTAATTTGAAACAACCCACCGGAGGTTTTTCCCAATTAGAATTTTTATTTTGTTTTTTACAACCAGCCGTAGTGATAGGGCCAGTTAAAGGACTAGGGGGACCTACAAATTTCATATCATTATCAGAGTCTGACCTAGCCAACCAAGTCTGGCGAGAGGAAGTGCAGAATAAAGAGATGGTGTTAGCAGAAGCCTTAGTTAAATGCTGGAATGCAAGCTGGTTTCGGAAATACCAAATCCCCCACCAAGCGAAGGCCAGATAATTGAAACGAGTTCTGCCTATTTTATTGTGGATAACATTCAAGATATTATCAGGAGTAGAATAAAGGTCTACTTCCGAGAAGCATACCATATTGAAGTTCAAATCTGTAAGAACAGAGATAGTGGTAGGGCATTCTGTAAGGATATGGGAGGTCGTCTCTGACGAGCAATCACAAAAATTGCAACCCGAAGGGACAGCAATGTGCGACCTTTGTAGCCTATCAGAAGTAGGTAGTCCATCTCTAGAGATTTTCCAAAGAAAGTGTCTGATTTTATGAGGAACATCAAGTTTCCATATCCACGAGCATTTGAAATTTGTATGGCCATTGTGTGGCTTAATAATAGTAGAGGCAGAACGCGTTGAGAACCAGCCGTTACGGCTCGGTCCCCAGTAGAGTCTATCAGAGAGCATATTGACAGGCAATCTAATATCTGTGATATTAGTAATGATAGCCGAACTAATCAGACCTTGTAGATCATCATTGAGAGCATTTATATCCCAGTTATTGTCATTTGTGATAAAGCGATCGACTTTCCAGTCAGCAATCTCTCCCTGAATGGGACAATTTGCCGCGTTTTTTAGCGGAGATTCAAATAACCAGTTATCCGTCCAGAATTTGACCGATTTACCGTCTCCAATCGACCATCTCAGGGCACCAAAGTGGGAAAAAAAAAAGAAACGAAAGTCTGAAATTCATCGAAGCAATTCAGTTTAGATCGAGATTCATCCTCGCCTGTCGCCGAAGGGAAATCACGAAGGGATCTCTCCGTCCTCGCCTGTTGCCTAATGTTAGGAACCCTCGCCGTCTTCACCATCTTCGCCCTAACTCTCGCCGAAGGGAGCTCTCCGTCCTCGCCTGTCACCGAAGGTTACTCTCGCCGTCTTCACCATCTTCACCCTAACTCTGGTCGAAGGGAGCTCTCCATCCTCGCCTGTCGCCGAAGGTTAGGAACTCTCGCTGTCTTCACCATCTTTGCCCTAACTCTCGCTGAAGGGAGCTCGGTTGCTCAGAGAAGGGAGCTTGCCCTAACTCTCGCTGTTTCCCGTCGCCTCTCGTTGTCTCACCGAGGTAATTGCCCTAACCCTGTCTTCCTCTCTCGCCTTCTCTCTTCCTATTTGTTGTCTGTTTGGTGGGGATTTATGCATTACCTAGGCACCAAAATCAAGCCGTAATTTGTCTGTGAGTGTTTGGTACTGTCAGTACTTGATCTTTGAATTGAAGATAACAGCTCAACAATTTTGATAAAATTTGCTTGAAAATAATGAGAACAAGCCTTTCTAAAATGTACCCACCATGCCTTCTTTTCTATTGAAACATCATCCAATTTTGCCCCAAGTTTATTACTCCTTTGGCTCCAAAATATGATGAACCTCTTGTTAAGTATAACTGTATAACCAGGTATGCTCTTCTAAATTCGCATCTAAATACCTCTGTTGGTGTTCTGTTCTTAATAATTGAATTTAAGGTTTGATTTTATGCTATTTGAATTCTTTTCCCCTTTTATGTTTGGAATATTGATATCTAGATAGATTTTGGGGTCGAATAGTTGTAGGTGATGTTGTTAATCAAATGATAGTAAAAGGATGTTGTTTGTTAACTTATTCTTGATCTTGCTTCGTATATAGACTCTTAATTACAATCCACTTCGAATCGGAAAAAATGAATGGCCATTGATTCTTGTTACAGTATGCCAAGTGATAGGAAAATGTAGTGTGTATTGCTTGTAGAAGATGTCATATTAAGAACCTGAACCATTGGATATTTCTCAATCTAGTTATGGGCTGTCAAGATTGAGAGCGCGCCCTCAATCTTGTTAGCTTTTGTGTTAAATCTGGAAATTCTGGACTGGTTATTGGTGATGAGGAACATTTTGCTTTTCTTAGTGAAAGGCTCATTTTGTGTTAAATCATACTATCTTCATTTTATTATTTGTTGCCACTTGTTTAGGAAAAAATGACCAACACAAGGAAATACCTTTGATTATTAACTAACATCATATAACTAGAAGTCTTTCTTTTGATAAAATTAAAACAGATTAGCAATGTACGAATCTTTTTTTTTTGAACGAGAATCTATAGACTATCAATATTTCCAATTAAAAGTGATATCTAATGTTTTTACCCGTCTATGGTCTGTTGCAGTTGTTTTGACTACACAAATGTATTGGCGGTGAGAACCTTTCTACTTATTCTAGCCTATAAGAAATTTTTGTTAAAGTTTATCATATTTATCATCTTTCTGGTTTTCATATGGCATTTTTTTAATCAATATTTGTCAATTGCAGACACCGTGGTTTTAATTTTTGTCACTCCACTGTCAATTGCAGGGCATTCTTTGGATCATTGTATAGATGCTTGGCAAGAGGAGCTAGAGCAATACTTCAAGTATATCCCGAGAATTTAGCTCAGCGTGAGCTCATATTGCAATATGCGATGAAAGCTGGATTTGCTGGTGGTGTGGTGGTTGATTACCCTCACTACCACAGGTACTTGGATTATTGAAAGCTTTGTTTGGCAATATAAATACAGACATCAAACTGATCAGGTTTTCATCTTAACGTCGATCTTAAACTTTTTTGGGTACTTCAAATTATGACTGAACATTACCCATTCTATCATCATGGCCAAGATTTTAGTACTGCTGCTAAGCTATAAATATCTTTTATTTGGTATTTTTCCTTTTAAATAACTTTGTAATTAAAAATTGTATCCCGAGACTTATAATTAGAACTGGAATTAAAGTTATTATCGGTTCGAGATCAGGCTCAACTCAACTATTATCACATATTGACATAGTGATGTGTGGAAGATTTAATCTTATATTGTGGTTATGTGGCAGCAGGTTAGCTGCTTAATGGCCCTAATATTATATCAGTTCATGGAATTGAACTGGGCTTGTACCGGATTTAAAAGAAAATTTTACACCATAAAAATCACAGTGATCGGTGGATTAACTGGTTGATGAATATTCATTTTATAAGTTCCTCTCTGCAAGTTCATTATTACTTATATTTAAATGGTCCTCCTTTTTGTGTAAGGCAACAGTGAATGCAAGTATGCCTTGAACCGAGAATTTTGCAAGTATGCTGCTGCTGAGACTTTTGCATCTGTCTGAAGTGTATAGACTGATTATTTGGTTACATCTGCATGTGTTTACTTTTGTTTCAAGTGATCTTCCTTTTTGGACTAGGATCTTAATAGTGCTTGTAGGATGGTTGCTTCTTTTATCATCCCTTCATGCTTCTTTGTCCTGTAATCGTACTCACATTTGAATCCATGTTTCTCTTAAACAGGCCATTGATTTGGTTGCATGTACAAATCAAAGGAACACATGGACTTGGACCTCAAGATCTTGTTAAGTTGCTAAAGGACTCTGTAGATTTTTTTATGTGAATAACAGAAAATGGGTCAATCTTACAGGTCATATAAAAGTCCAATGGTGATCGTAAAGTCTTTTTTACTTATCCTTGTCTTGTACATTTAAACTGATATTCTTCATTGTTTTCAGATTGATGTGGACAAACTTGCAAGATTGCTCCCATTGCATCTAATTGCTGTTCAACTTTTGCTCATTCATCATCAATACGAAGCGCTTGTGTGGGATACCATATGACTGCAACTTAGCATTTAGACAGCTATGGTGAATGCTCGTGTCGTCTCACATCAATCTTTGTAGAGGTTTCCTTGCTAATTGTTGGTTTTGTTAATAGGACGATATATTAGATAAACATGTTGTTGACACTTTTGAGATTGTTTCTTTGTTTTAACCAAATTGATGTGCATTTCTGGTGATGATTACTGGGATTCGAATCAAATTGCATATTTTTTTTTTGCTGGAAAAAAGGTCTTTTAGCCCGGACCTTGTGAAATCCGGGTTAAAAGCTCCTTTTTTTAAAACTAAGGGCCTATATAGCCCGGATATTATTAATATCCGGGCTATATTATATATCAAATAACCCGGATATAAAACAGATCCGGGCTCTAAAGTTTTTTAAAATATTGAAGGAAAAATTCAGTCAATTCTAATAACCCGGGCGTGTGGTTTTTAGGTCCGGGCTCTATACCTATTATCACACCACTTTGATGCCCGGACCCTATTTTATCTATATCCGGGCTATATTAACTTTTAGGTCCGGGCTAAAATGTGTTTTTTCTACTAGTGGAGGTTTTATTTGGTGGGGAATGTGGATAATAAAAAAAAATGTATTTAATAACCAAGATGTGATAGAAGAACGAAGGTGGAAATGATACATACGACAACAAATCCGAAATTGGGAAAGCATTAAGACACTCTTTCAAGACAAAATTGGCACACATCACAACACATCAAGAGCGAATCCTAGAAAAAAAGAAAAATGTTAGATGGAAGGTCCCTGTCCCAGGAATCTTTAAAATCAATTTTGACGGACCAAAACTTTCATTCGGTGAAGCGAGCTCAGGTTTATTATTCGGGACCACACGAGAACAATTGTTGCTTGCGAGGCAACACAGTGCGGTTTTGCCTTTGCTCTTTATGCTGAGGCTCTTGGACATACTCCACTAGGGATTTCACAAGCTAAGGGTCTTGGCCTCCCCAGAACTGAGGTTGAGGAAGACAACTTGTTCATCATGAATACTGTAGTCTAATTGTGGAGGTGTCACTAGGAGATCGAAATGTTGCTCTCAGACAAACATCACTGTGTTGCCTGCAATTGGAGGTTCGGAAACTTGAATCTAAAAATTGGATATTAAAGAATGAAAATTGTATTTTGAATCTCAAAATAGACTAGCGTTTTACTTCTGGATTGTAATTGTAGTTGTTGTATTATGTAAGGAGTTTGCAGGTTGAAAATGTTAGTCTCATATTGTAATTGTGGATTGTTAATGGTTAATATAAGAAGTTTCAAATGAAATGGTTGAATTGATTTGATTTTTGTGGCTTTTAGAAGAAGTTTTGATGTACATTTGATCCTTATATGGTTCTAACTTCTAATTATTGTATCTTGGTGCTTTACTGGCACTTTGGCCAATTGAATTTTGATAATGCATATTTTAGATAGGCACACTAGGCCAAAAACACTATTTTATCCCATTTAATATATCACGATTCCATTGCTTTCTGGCTTAAAACCTCATCGATCTCGCTCTTTTATATTTCGCATTTGTAATTTGTCCGGGATATATTATGAAGGAAAGGCAACATTTGGTAACACATATATAATACATCCCGGTTGAAAACCCGGTATATAAAAAGGGGTATTTTAATAGATTTTATTTATCCCGAATTGGACAATTGGTTACGGATTTTTTAAAATTTTTAATAATAGGGTTTGAATAAAAAAACCTAAAATCGATAAGATAGTACCCGCATGTGATCTCTCCTTCTTCCATTGTTCCCTTCCTTCAACCCTGCAACCACCAGCCTCTCGCTGCAACTCTGCAACCACCATCACCGGCTGTTTCATCCCTTCAGCCATCGTAGCCCCCACATCACCGAAGGTTATTCAGGTGAAGTTACTGCAACTCTGCAACCAAGGGGCAAGGGGTGACTGCCGAAGACGTATTGTTGAACCATTGTATCTGTGTGCGTGCTTGCCCCAGTTCATCCCCAACTCTGCTAATTGCCATAGCTGCTCGAATCCTCTATTAAAGGTACAAAAATCTTCAATACTAAACCTATTTTGTGGAAAAATTACAACTTTGATTGAAAATTGTGATGTTAATTTATTTCGAAATTGCAACTCTGAAATTTCACCGGTCGGTTCATCCCTCAAAGAGCTAACATGGAGTCCTAAATAATTGCAATCGTTAATTGATTTTTTCCTATTTTATTGAAATTGTTGATTGATTATTGATGTGGAAAATTTGCTTGTTAGTCATACTTATTTGTTTGAGTTTTGATAGAAGAAGGATGTATCTTTTGATTTTATTTTTTATTTGAGTGGCTGAAATATGATTTTGATGTGGAAAAGGATCCTTAATAAATAGAAACAAATGCTCTAGTGCAGATCAATAAAAGCAACTTTCATATTTAACTCTTGAAAAAATTGCTCCTATGATTGAAAACCTGCACACTCTTAACATGAAATGGTGAGCAATAATGTTGTTATCTTTAATGCTTAATTGCTAGAATGCCCAAAGTCAAAGGGGGAAAATTTAAATACGTTGTAAACTTACATACAAGGATTCTACATCATAAAAATGGAATTGTTTTTTTCCCAAGAAAACTAACCTTAGAATAAATGGTTCATAAAGCTTCTCGTATTTAGCTTCAAGTGTTGCCCTTTCCTCAAGAAATTTTGCCTCAAGCTCATCATGTTGGCCTTATAATTTTAATGCTTAATAACATCATTCTTAAATTCAGAGAAATTGGAAAAATACACCCTATATTTTGCAATGTCTAAACATTTATATGGACACTAGTCAATAGTGCATGAAAGCTCCCATCCTTTGCATCAGTAGTAGTGGTAGCTCCCTTTATTAGCACTCTCTGCAAGCTTATGACAGCACCATCAATTAACTAAGTCCCAACAAGTCTTTACTCCTATATTCAATGGTTTGTAAACTGAATTGGACCATTGTAATGATCCTATGACAACAACGATCATTACACCACCTGAGTCACTTGTATTCTGAATTTTACAGCCCCCATGTTCCCTTGCAGTAAGGCCTATATCTTCAAATTCAGGGGCTAAACCCAGCTGTAGTTCAGAGTGATAGCCATGTAGGACATCAATCAAAATCTTCTTATGACAACTTGAGAAAGCCATACAAGAATCAAGTTCACCACCCGAATCAAAAACCAAAATCATCTTCAACCCCCTTATGAACTCCAGCCTGCAACAGCATGTGACCAACTAGTGATCCCCCTGGATAAAAAAACTAGCAATTTGAATGCAGATCTCCCTGTAAAAATCAGTTCCCATAACTGAAACGCAACCCAACTCATCAGATGAAACCTCAATTTTAATGACAACCCAAATTTGGAACCATCATACTATAAAACAAAGGACAACAAACCTACACAATGTAAATTACAATGGCACATAGTTATGGAATTGCATAGGTAACTCTGTCCTCTACAATAATTATTGTGACAGATAAAAATAAAATAAGATTATGACTGGGGATTGACACAATCCCGTAAGGCATTTAAATTGCAATAGAAAACATATTAAATTCAGTTCATGTGTCATTCCCCGACTAAAACAATTTGAAATACCAGTGACGCCTAAGAGATAGATTTAAAAGAAACATCTAAGATCTAAATTTAACCCCATCCGTTAAAAATCTCTCCGTGAGTGCTACCCTCGATCACATTCTGTTCTGTCATGTTGAGCAAATTCATCCAAGCTTCTATCCATCTCAGCTCTTAGCAAGTGATCAAAATGATTATAACAAGCTGTCAAATCTGTCATAAATAAATTTCCTTACTGTCAAGGCTTGTTGCATATCTTCTTTTGCTTTTTCTGCCCATGGCTATCGACCGACCCTTCTCAGCTTCCGGTTTAATGTACTTTGTGATTTCATTCTTTTCCCTTTCTGTCTCAACAAGAGAACTTAGCATCAGCTTCTTCGCGTCCTTATTGTCACTAATATGCTCAACACAAGCTCTATCCGAACTCCCGGTTGAAATATAAGTTCTCCTGTTGAATCAAGTATAGAATAACTTATGGTTAATTTGTATGGAGTCAAGTATATAAGAATTGAATGATTTTGAGTTATAGAACAACTTATGGTTAATTTGTTTCAACAGAAAACTGAGAAGATAATTTTAAAAAAATATTTTAAACTATACTAGAAAGCATAAATAATAATGATGATTTTTAAACCGGGAGTTCTTATAGAAGTCGTCACTAATCTCCACCTCCTATACTTAGCGATTTCATTATTACTAATAATTATGATTTTTTAAAAAATATTTTTAAAAAATTTAATATTTTTAACTATACTAGAAAGCATAAATAAATAGTAAACAAACAGTTGAGATAACTCTTCAATATCATATTTCATTACTTTCATTACTTTTTAAATTTTGATTTCTGTCACTGCTGTCATAACACTTCAATATCATATTTTTGTCATTACAAACAGCTGAGATATCTTCTATTTTCTTGCTGTCATAATTGTTATTACTCCCTGGTTTCGGCCTCTTATCCTCATGCCTTCGAGTCGACAACAACATTGCTATGTCTAAGCTTGATCCGTGGCCTAAACCAACATATTAAATTTAGTTCATGTGTCAAGTGAAGAAAAGTTTATACGTTTTAAAAAGAAAATACCAGTTACGCTTGGGAGATAGATTTAATAGAAACATCTAAGCTCTAAATTTAACCCTATGCATTAAAATCCTCTCCGTGAGTGCTACCTTCGATTACATTCTGTTTTGTCATGTTGAGCAAATTCATTCAAGCTTCTGTCCATCTTAGCTCCTAGCAAGTGCTCAAAATGATTATCACACAAGCTATCAAATCTGTCATAAATAAATTTCCTTACTGTCAAGGCTTGGTGCATATCTTCTTTTGCTTTTCCTGCCCATAGCTATCGACCAACCCTTCTCAGCTTCCGGTTTAATGTACTTTGCAATTTCATTCTTTTCCTTTTCTGTCTCAACAAGAGAACTTAGCATCAGCTTCTCCGCCTCCTTATCGTCACTAATCTGCTTAGCACAAGCTCTATCCGAACTCCCGGTTGAAACATAAGTTCTCCTGTTGAATCAAGTATAGAATACTTATGGTTAATTTGTATGGAGTCAAGTATATAAGAATTAAATGATTTTGAGTTATAGAACAACTTATGGTTAATTTGTTTCAACCGATAGCTGAGAAGATAATTTAAAACAATTATTTTTAACTATACTAGAAAGCATAAATAATAATGATGATTTTTTTAAACCGGGAGTTCTGATAGAGCTCATCACTAATCTCCACCTCCTATACTTAGCGATTTCATCTTTACTAATAATTATGATTTAAAATAAAATAATTTTAAAAAATTCAATATTTTTAACTATACTAGAAAGCATAAATAAATAGTAAACAAACAGCTCAAATAACTCATCAATATCAAATTTTATTACTTTTATTACTTTTTAAATTCTGATTTCTGTCACTGCTGTCATAACTCTTCAATATCAGATTTCTATCATTACAAACAGTTGAGATATCTTCTATTTTCTTGTTGTCATAATTGTCCTTACTCTCTGGTTTCGGCCTCCTATCCTCCTGCCTTCGAGTCGAACAACACTATTGTATATGAGCTTGATCCGTAACTTAAACCAACATATTAAATTCAATTCATGTGTCAAGTAAAGAAAAGTTTATACGTTTTAAAAAGAAAATACTACTGACGCTTGGGAGATAGATTTAACAGAAACATCTAAGCTCTAAATTCAACCCTATCCATTAAAATCCTCTCCGTGAGTGCTACATTCGATCACATTCTGTTCTGTCATGTTGATAAAATTCATCCAAGCTTCTGCCCATATAAGCTCCTAGCAAGTGCTCAAAATGATTATCACACAAGCTGTCAAATCTGCCATAAATAAATTTCCTTACTGTCAAGGCTTGTTGCATATCTTCTTTTGCTTTTCCTGCCCATAGCTATCTACCAGCCCTTCTCAGCTTCTGGTTTAATGTACTTTGCGATTTCATTCTTTTCTCTTTCTGTCTCAGCAGGAGAACTCAACATCAGCTTCTCCGCCTCCTTATCATCACTAGTCTTGCATTTGGAGTATTCGAGTTCAAAATCTATGCTATTTTGTGTTTATTCTGTAGTTTTACATTCCAAGCTTGAATTGAGGTTTGGGAGATTCAGAAAAGATGATTTTGGAGCATATGAGAGTCCAAGGGAGGAACATCAAGGGAGATAAGGAGCATAACGTTGAAGACATGAGAAGAATTGTGCTACTTTAAAAGCGGCGCCCGCCGGTCATGCGCGATCAAAAGATCCGATTTCGTCTGAAGATCTTATTATTAGTTTATTGTTATTTTATTTCCTAGGGTTTTGAACGAAAATATTTATGTTATTTTTACTTAACTTTTGAGAGAGGATTTTTGATGGAGAATACAGAGAGGAGAGAAAGACAATTAGGTTTACTTTAGCTATGAGTTGCTAAACTCATAGTTTCGCCTGCAATTCAAAGACATGGTTGGATGAATTGTGAGGATTTGATTTCATATTAGTTATTCATTGGTTATTTATCATCCTTGTTCTTTACTGCTTTATATTTTCATATGTTCTCTCTATGATTGACCATCTGGACAGAAACTGCATCTCTGCTAGCAATTCCTATCTTTTGATTGGTTTCTTTGTAGCAAGTAGGGAAATCAGGTACGTGAGGATACTAATTGCTCTGCAGGATGATAACTTGTAGTTGGTATTGAGTTGGTGAAATTCGGGTTAGAAGCTTGCAACCTTTTGACTTCTAATTGCATTGAGTCAATATTGCTATTAGGCCAAGTACTTAGTTAATTAACGCTATTCTTGTAATGCTACTTGAATAAGTTTTTGCTCATGTTGGTTCAATCTATCAAAGCCAAGTCGGTATAACTTTAGGGATAACAATGAAATCAATCCGAGGACCATGAACTCTAAACCATTGTCAAGAGTTGCAGGTGAAGCGCTTTTCCTATATTATTATCAATCTACAATCATTACTTCTTTTGCACTTTTACTTATTTCAATTATTTACTACAATCTTGCTGCCATTAGTTTAGAGAATCTTCTTAAGAATTATGAATTAGTCTTCTCTGTAGGATTGACTCCTTACTTGTCTGCTATACTAATCTTTTGTTCAACATTGAGTTAGGATATAATCTGTATTTGAGGGACCAGAACAAACGACACAATTACACCTGGTAAAAACAGCCCACCAAATTTACACTAACAGGCATGTTGTTGCATTCCTGGGGCTTAAAGTTGCATAATTTTAGTGTGCTATTTGCTGCTGTTGCTGCTATCACGTTTTTATGGGGTTTTTGTTGCTGATTTATTGTGATTAGTATGCTATTGTGGTCCTGATTTTTTGTGGCTTTTTTATTGTTGCTATAATTTCAGTATGGTATTTGCAAGATGCAAGAAGCTTAAAGTTGCATAACAAAATGTGGATTAACACCATACTCCAAAAGGCAGAGATACAACTTGTTTTTCCCATTAGGATCGCTATCAAAGTTACTAGACAAACATCAAATTACATAACAAAATGGGGTTGAACACCCAACACTCTTTGAAGGATTGTTACACATTATGCAATGACAGTTTGAAAATATACGCACAACCATTCTTCTAGTGAGTCGCGGCCGTCCAAAGAGCTGTTGACATAACTTCTCCCGAAGATTATAATTGTTCACCCTTGTTCATCTCCTTAGTTTTCGTTGTAGGTGATCGTCGTTCAACTCGGATTCCTTGTTCTACTCTCGCCTCTTTTGCAATTGGTCCACCTTTGCCCGTCTTCACATTATGACCAATGCATATGATGATAAAATGACAGAATCATTACAAACAAATGATTATAGGAGACTGACAATAACTTCTAAAACAATACATTAGTATGACAAAACCTGGCATCTTCCACACCGCACAAGGCGAGACCTCTTTCCCGCAAGAGGTTCTCCCTCTTGGCGTCTTCTAGTTTTCGCTCGTCTTCCGACTTCCCTTTTCATGGTTAGTGGGTCTACTTTGGGAAGATCAAATGACGACCACTGCTCCTCATCTGGAACCGTTCTGCAATAACATTATACAAGAGGTGACAAACAATTTTCTTTCCACATCGATGGAGCAATTATTAAAATTAGAGTACCTGTAATTAACAAAGTAGGTTCTTTTATAGAGTCTTATGGAATACCACTAGGAAACATACTGCTCTAGATGACCACTACTCTCGATTACCGCCCTCACCATATGTCGACATGGGATCCCTGAGATTTTCCACTCTCCACACCCACAAGTGAAATCATTAATGTTTACAACCAAACAAACTTACCTTCCATCACTTTGTACTCAGTGGGAGACACTTTGAAAGCCTGTAAACAATACCAAGCCAGGATTTGAGAAATAAAGTGAAATTTTTTGTTGGAACACAAGTAAAGCAAAGGTGACAGAAAAAACCACATCAATGAACTAAACACAATTTTCAAAACAAAACACAATTTTCAGAACAAGTAAGATGAGCTGAACATCACACAATTTTCAGATTTGCTGGAACATCAAACTGAGCAGTAATACATAACATTATTTTTAGATTTCAGAAATGCAATAAAGTGACATACTTGTAATGCACTCGAAGCCTTAAAGGCCTTTTCCAGCTTGTCCTGAGCGTAGTCGGTTATGTCATCAGCGGTAAACTCCCTACAACTTCTTGTCTACTACAATGTCTAACCATCATCTTGCGTCTAATACCTACATGTGTGTAACAGAATCACTCATTGATATAATGTAACAACCCCTTTAAAGCGGATACATTAAGTGAAAGAGTTTCAGTTATAACTTTAAGCAAGGATAAGACGGGAAGGCATCTGTCGGATCCTAATGTTGAATTAAATGAATCCACAAAGTTACTTGAATGAAGTGTGAGGTGCGTGAAAAGTGCGATCATACCTATAACGTTCCCAACATTCAAATTCACCCAACTCTTGAAGCCATTTTGTAGCCCCCTTATCAGCAACAAGTTCTACTCTCTACATTGCTTTCCTAAATTTATGCTAAGAGAATGCTTTGCAACAAGACCAAAACACTTCCTTCACCGGCAATCCTGGAAAGGCCTTCTTGAAATTAGCACAGAGTTGTATGCAACAATAACGCCGGCCAACTGATGGCCACACTTCTGCAAGGGCTGGTTCGACACCTTACGAAGGTGAAAATGAATTAGTACTTGCACATAAACCAATAAAAAAATAGTGACTAATATCAAGTAAAACAAGGTGAGAATGAATTAGTACTTACACATAAACCAATTTAAACAAAAAAAAACAGTGACTAAACTCAAGTAAAACAAAGGTGAGAATGAATTGATACTTACACATATGCCAACTAAAACAAAGGTGAGAATGAATTAGTACTTACACATAAGCCAATTAAAAAATAGTGAATAAAATCAAGTAAAACGATACCTTTTTCCGATCTGAGATAATACACGAGTTGGCTCTATCATTGCTCCTCAAAACCTCCCTTAGTTGAGAAAAAAAAGAAGACCATGTGCTCTTGCATTCATTCTCATACAAACCATATGCTAGAGGAAAAATTTCATTATTTCCACCAACCAAAATAGCGGACAAAACAACACCACCATATTTTCCCTTCAGATGACATCCGCATACTCCAATCAATCCCCTACACCCGTGAATGGCTCCATCTATCATTGCCTTCATCGATATATGAACACACTCTAAAATTATGGTGGCCTCTCGGGATCATATGTACGTTGTACCCAAACAACACGAGCTCTAAACCCGAGGTTAGATGACTTAATCACCTCACAATAACCCAGTAAACTCCTGTACAAAACGTCATGCTTCTCATTAATGACCGCAAGAGCAAGCATCCTTGGTTTGTAAAAGGAGGTTGACTTCATGTTTATTCCATATTTATTCATCAATAGACTTTGCATAGTTGCTTCTGTGATCTCATCATCTGCTCTGACATGGTCAAGTAGCTTCTTCGCAGCTCGCTCTGGAGTTGTCATTGAACTGAACTTAATGAATTTGAGGCAACTATGAGTGTCATCCAATGACTTTATTGCCCAAGTAACCCCATCTGGAAGTCTTGATGCATGATCCTCATATTGTACGTTGATTGTCCACAAACAACAGTGTACCTACTCTGATATGCTTTTACTACCACAATAGAGAAATCCTCCTGAACACAATAATCTCTCAATACATTCATGAAAGCTTCCTTATCTAAAAAAAATCATCCATACCTTCAGTTTAATACTTTCGAAGCTATTACCATACAACTCTCTGTTATCATAAATTCCATCGAAGTAATCATCCGTGTCAATATCATTACCACCAACATCCTCAGAACCACAAATTTTAACATTATCAGCCAACACACGTGTGTTAATGTCAACCAAGTTCACATCAGTAGAAGCTAAATCAACTTCATGTGATGCATTAGAAGCCAAATCAACATCATGTGATGCATTAGAAGCCAAATCAACATTCAACAATTGAAAGTAGTTATAGAATAAGGGGTTGTAGAAACAATAACATTTTCCTTCATCCTACTATCGTCACCGGATGTGGGTTCACTAGGTGTAGAGTGACTTCGAGTTTTTGGCATAAAAATCCCTCTCCTTCTTGCTGTAGTAGCAGAGACCTTCATATTGTAAGCAGAGTGACTATCATAGCTTGAACTTTCTACCGATCTCTTATACTCAATCAAAACCCTTACTAATTCTAGAGTCTTAGAAGGTGAGTCACCGGATCCTATGGCTAGTTTGATTCTTACTAAACACATTGATCATATTCACAACATCAATATCACTCAATAGCTGAAAATTTTGGCAATCATGAGCATCCCATAATATTGGATTTTTGGGAAGAAACATACCTTTCTTTTCTGCCCCCTCTAACAATTCAACAAATATATCCAATAAGTTACAGTTATCTGGGTCTTCCACCTCAAATTCAATGCAGTCACGATGAATATAATGCATTTAAAAGACTATCCTATTTTCCATCCTACAGAACATAATAAAAAAATTTGCACACTAATAAGAGAACTAGTAGTGTGCTGCAATTTTATAATACAAATCCTAACTCCTAATTTCACATGAAAAACTAACCATGTTCAAATTTTTTCAACCTATCCCCTGTAATTTCAAGAAACGGGAGAAGTTTCCAGCACTAACCTCATACCACTATCGCCTCCAACTCCGGTCGGCGGCCTAGACATCCGGTCGTGGTTGCCTTCGCTGTCGATTGCCTCCATCACCACAAGTTTTTCTAAGTTTTTTTGCCCGATTGCAGCTTGGTCTCCCTCCCGGCTCGACGCCCCCATATGCTAAGTCGGAGGGCTGCGTTCATCGGCGTCGAGAAGATGCATACACCGGCCACTTCGTCCTCCTTCGTTCGCTCGCTTCTCAGTTCCCTCGCTCAGACAATCGTTCGTCTTCCTTTCTTTCTTTGTTTCTTTCTTTGTTTTTTTTAATTCAAATCCAACGGAGACAACTTTCTTTGTTAAATTTAACCTTTAAGGGTGCCAGGCGAAATCTACCCAAATGTCAAGAGTACCAGTGGCGGCCCTACGCCCGCCACACCCTTCGCCCCACGACTCCCTTTGTAAAAAATAAAAATAGTAAAAAAAAAACAATAAAAAAACAAATTGGTAAGTTGTCTTTGATTTTGATATTGTTTATTACTTAAATATTGAATTGAAATGATGTTATTGATTTGTTTATAATTGAAATGTCGAAATTTAAATTAATTTGGAGAAATTTTGTTAGGTTTTAGGGTTTAAGATCTGAAGTGTGAAAATTGGGAACACACTTTTCTAATTAAATCGTGTTCATTTTAAGTTTGTTTAAGCACGGTTTAGTCTAAAACCGGACTAAATATTAAAAAAAATAAACGAGAATGGTTTCAACGAAAACCGTGTTCCCCATAGTTAAAGTTGGTTTTAGGAACACACTTTTTTAATAAATTCGTGTTCATTTTAATTTTTTTGAAGCACTTTTTTACCTCGTAAAATTTCCGTTAAAAATAAATAACACTCAGTAGAGTCGGATGTGATATATGACATTTCACGGTAAATGTCATACGAACATAGGGGTAAATATGTAATAATGGCAGAGGGAGAGTTACCATAGATTTCCTACAATAAAGGCGACCGACGTGGATGACACTAATGTGTTTTTCTTCTGCATCTCTCTCTCCATTTTCCATTTTCCATTTTCTGATTTATTTATTGTTTAAAAAAATTTCCTATTTATTGCATTCCGAACAAATCAAAGCAAACTCCCAATAGAACGCTTCATCATAAGAACAAACAAACTCTTTATTGTTTGGATATATTGGAGAATCGAAAAGCAGAGAGAGGAAGATCGAACATGTCGTGGCAAACTTACGTTGATGATCACTTGATGTGCCAAATCGAAGGCACCGAGAACCATCTCCACGCCGCTGCTATCCTCGGTCATGACGGCAGCGTCTGGGCTCAGAGCGCCTCTTTCCCCCAGGTCTCATCTCTTCCTTTTTTTTTTTCCCTGTTTCTCTCCATCATTTTTGTTTTTGAAGCTTCGGCATTTTTAAATTTGAATGACGATCGGAATTAATTAACGGTAGATGATGGAACTCATCGATTTTGATCGTTTTGATTAGTGTTTGAAAATGGAGATTTTCATCATTTGGATTTGGTTTTGATCCGATTACTATTGAATTATAGCTTTTAAAATTTCTTTGATCTTATTTGCAAAAATTTATGAAATATACGATGGGTAGTTAAAGAAGAGAAAAAAATGTGTTGGATTATATATCTATTTTTATTATTATAAGGTCGGGATATACCAACTTAACACAAAAATTTGAGCTAGTGTGTAGAGTATTATCCTTTCTTTATAATTAATCAATTTTAGTCTTTTATAAATTATAATCGATGTGGGAGGGACACTTACATACCAAACCTCTCGACACGCCTCCTGTACATGATAATGAACCCATGCCGGATCTAGTCGATTTCAGCTCTAATACCAATATCCGATGGATCGTTAATGGGGGACAAACACGTGCCAGATTATATCAATTTATTATTATTATTATTATTATAAGGTCGGGATACAATAACAATAAATCAATATAACCCAACACACGTTTCCTCTCCGTTAACGAACAGTCGGATATTTTACAAACTTTTCCTCCAAGTATCCTCATGAACATCTCGTAATCTATTTTAGCAATGGTTAGATAAAAATGTCGCATGTAGTTTGCTTTTTCCTTCTGGATGATATTAAAACGGAGATTACGAGTTGATTGAAAATATTTAATTAATTTGATCATTTGGATTCGGTCTCGATCCAATCTCCTACTGAATTAGAGCTTTTGTAAATTGTCTGATCTGATTGCCTAAAATTTCCTCTACTGGTATTTTAGTTTTACTGTTTTGCATCTTTAATCTTTTGCACTTGGATCATTAATCGGTCGATGATCCTTGTGACTGATCTTGCAATCTATGTTAGCGCTGATCAATCTCTAATGTAGTTGTTTTTTTCTTGGATTATGTTGTTGATTTGTTCGTTATGGTTAATATCTTGTATGCAATGATTGTTATTTGTTACTACAATGTCATCTCTCTATAAATATGTGTATGCAGTTGAAGGCCGAAGAGATAGCAGGTATTGTGAAGGATTTCGATGAGCCTGGTAGCCTTGCTCCGACCGGATTGTTTCTCAATGGGACTAAGTACATGGTCATCCAAGGTGAACCTGGAGCTGTCATCCGTGGGAAAAAGGTTCTTCTTCTCATCTTGATGAACTCTATCCTAAATTCTTTAACATTCTTGTTTGGTGTTTCATATATTCCAATGATCCAATCCACTCAATACTCTGTGTTTTTTTGGTTAAATTATTAGTGAATGAAAACTGATTTTACTTTACAAGAAGTTAAATTCACATGAAGCTATCATTTGGTTTTTTCAAAAGAAAAAAATTGTACTAAGCATAGATATTATATCCTATTTCTTCATGTATCATACTTCCCAGGAATTTGAAAGTGAACAGAAATGTTAGTTCATCTTTCAACACTCTAAATGTGATGATAGTCCAAATGCAACAACACATTTACCATGAATGTTGTTTAGTATCCTTTCTTGCACATGACTTGAAATCCTTGTGGCGGAAACAGGGAACAGGAGGAGTGACAATAAAGAAGACAGGTCAAGCTCTGGTTTTTGGAATGTACGAGGAGCCAGTGACCCCGGGACAGTGCAACATGGTTGTGGAGAGGTTGGGCGATTACCTCGTCGACCAAGGCCTATAGGTTACCTTAAGCATACCAAACATAATATGATGATGAACTTAGCAATTGGTCTTTTAGCATACCAATTGATTGTCTTTGCAAGTTGCGCTATCAACCAATTTGCAGACAATAATCGTGTAACAGACTACAATGTTATTAATTTACTCTTTTCTCTTACATTTCCCCTCATATTTCTACAATGTTATTAATTTACTCTTTTTTCCCCAATGATACTATAATCCTTCATGCATAATTTGTATTCTTTTGCTATATTTTTCAACTTCATGAGTATTCGAATATGAATGTTTCTTTTATGATCTTTGGTTTACATTATGAATGATGAATCAGGTCCGTGATGGCCTAGATCTAAAATATTGTCATTTATAGGGTTCTGGGTAGGGGTGATATGTAAACCAAGTAACTTGTGCTAGTCTTGAGGTTGGCTCAAAAAAAGTTTAGCTTAAAATTTGTCATATTTGAAAACGAGTCGAAGGCGAACACATTTTCGAGCTCGAGTTTTAAACAAGCATAGCTCGTATTGCTCCTTTTATTGTATATTTATTATTTTAGGTTATTTGATATCAAAACGTTATAGAACTTATTTGTTCTCTATTTAGCATGGATAAAAACACATATATTGGAGATACAAAGATTGTATGACACGGGGACAAGACAATCCTAAGAAACATAAGACATGAAAGCGGTAAAACAATTAACCCTAAATTTGTATTTTCAAACTGAAAGCAACACTACCACTACTACTTTGATGAGTTTTAAACCAAAACTTACACCTAATACACAACAATTCAATCAAGATTTACTAAAAGTAACTCAAAAATTGAAATCAAATGTTGTATCATATCCGAGTATCGGACACAATTATGATACCTTCCTAGGAGGTCCATGCTACAATTATGCTACCTTCCTAGGAGGGCCCATGCTATATAGTCGATCATCCTCCTTTCGTCCCTTGTACTTTCCTCTATAGAGCCAGATCTAAATCTAGCGATGACAATGCTCTCTCCCTTTAAGGTCATGATGCTTCCTCACTCATTCATCCATTCCTCACCACTCTCCTTGTTCACTTTCTCCTCGAAATCATTCAGATTGATTCCAATGAGAAGTTATAGAAGATGATTATGGTATTAATCTATAATGCTTATTTGATTTCCATGTCGGGTTATCGAATAAAAGCATATGAAGAAAAGGGTCTTCCAATATACATACACAATTCTAGTCCCAGGTAGACCCTAATCTCCACTCAAAGTTTTCCAATAATGCAACCTATATAATGTTTTCTACCTTGCAATGTAACATATGGTGTTGGAATAGATAGAAACTTAAGTTTGATGCAACCATTCTGGGACAAAATAAAGTTGTGGATTTATGCACATAATAAGTTGTGGACTGATTGATCGATGCCCACAAAACCAATAAAACTCTTCCCAAACTAAAGTACAATAAGTTTGAGCCATGATCGGATCTAGGCTGGTCATGCAATTTGTGAAGCTTTATTGCAATAATGGATCCGTACCATCAATGTTGATTAAAATTGATGACTGTAAAAAGGAGAAATTTAGCCAAATATCCAAGTTGAAAAATGATTTGAGGAATCTTTACATACATTTTATGATTCAAGGCTTTGGCCCTAAACCATAAAGACTATGATTTGATGGATCGACTTTAGGGAGCAGTGGTGTTTTCGAAGATTAATTTGAGGTCAGGCTATCATCGACTCAGAGTGAAGCCAAAGGACGTCCAGAAGACAGCTTTCAGGACGCGGTATGGTCATTACGAGTTCGTGGTCATGCTGTTTGGGCTAACTAACGCGCCAACAGCATTCATGGAGCTCATGAACTACGTGTTCATCAACTACTTGGACCGGTTCATGGTTGTCTTCATAGATGACATCTTGGTGTATTCCAGGAGCAAAGAGGAGCACGAGGAGCACCTGAGGATCATTCCGGAGACGTTGAGGAAGCATCAGTTATATGACAAGTACAACAAGTGCGATTTCTGGATCTCGGAGGTGACCTTCTAAGGCCATGTCATTTCAGCAGAGGGAGTCGACGTAGATCCGGCGAAGATTGAGACCATAGTTGCTTGGGAGGTGCATCAGAGAAATTCTCTCTTTCCTTGGTTTGGCCAGCTACTACAGGAGATTCGTCCAAGGATTCTTGAGCATTGCCAGACCTATGACGCAGCTGTTATGGAAGGATGTTCTGTTCGAGTGGAGTGTAGCGTGTCAGGCCAGTTTTGAGCTTCTGAAGGAGAAGCTGACCACCGCACAAGTTTTAGCATTACCAGATGGAATCGAGGACTTCGTTATCTACATAGATGACAGAGGGAAAGTTATTGATTTGCCCTGTCAAAATATATCCGAAACTAACAAACTAGTATAGCAAGCAAGTCAGGGGTCGATCCCATAGAGAATCAATAATTTCTATATTTTGTGCAATTATTGATTGAGAAGTAAAATATGGGATAAAAGTAAATAAAAGAAACTAATCTAAACAAAAGCAAGTGATAAATAAAAGAGATGTTTTCACCCACAAATTTTCGACATTGGTTGGCTTTATTGGTCATCGAATCTAATTAAAGTTGTTTTATACTAATTCCTCCCATCTTAGTTTGAATAGATTAAAACACAACGAGTGAAATTAATCCCTTACACCTTTATATAACCAAAGCACGACTAAGATTCAACATAAAGATAGCCCAAGTTCCTAAGAATCTAGGCACATGAATAACACCAAGTTAAACATGGTAAACCGAGACCTATGTTGAATTCCCTACTTAGTCATGATCAAACAAGGTTTTTACAATCCTACGCATGCTGCTACGGAATTCATTCAAGTATGATAGAATAAAAACCTAGCAAGATACTATCATGGTAGCTAATCATAATAATATCGAAATATGCACAAGGAAATTCAAAGGATATTAAAGAGAGAAATACTAACTTATTAGAAACTCACAAACAACCAACCAAGTCTCAAATGTGTAGGTGAAAACAACAGAAATTTAGCCAAGCATGGCTCACCTAACTTCCTTCTCTTGAATGGAAAATAAAACCTAAAAACCTACTGAATTTCTATGAGAATAATGGTTGTAAAAGTCTGAATGTTAGTGGATGATTTAGGAATTTTCGTGGCTTGAGTTTATATAGGGGAAAAGAAGCCCGAAAACCCTAGATTCTTAACTTAAAAGATAAGAGAAAATCTCCTAAAATATAATTAAATATCCTAAAAATATTATATTGATGTACCTATTTGTACCTATTTTATTCGCAAGTTTTGACTTCATATTTCATTCGATTCCTCAAATAAAGGTTCAAAATAATATAAATTTGTGTAGAATGGGCTAACGTGTAAGAAATAGAGTCTGCACAAGTTTTGATCTAATTATATAGAAATTGGAGCGAAATCGGAGTCAAAACGAAGAAACCAAGTAAAGCCGAGAAGAGGTCGAAATTGACCCACATGGTCGATATCGACTACACATTGACACAACTTTTGAGCGTCGAGACAGACCATCACACAACAGAAGAAAAGCACTCGATATCGATCACTCAACATCGATATTAACCTAGTCCTGGAAATCGAGTGAAGCTGAGCCCATCGAGTAGAAACAGAAAGGTCGAAATTGACCTGTTTGGTCGATATCGACCACACTTCGACACGGGTTGGACACGGTTTTCGAGACGCGGATTGCTATTCTATCTTCAAGAGCCACGAATTATCTTGTAAATTTAGATAGATTACAACTGAGATTATTTACTTTTTACCTAAAAGCTTTATTAAGTTATTTAGATAAGTTACCTAAAATAAAAGATCTATCCTAAGAGTTTATAGTTTAGATGGAAGTTACAAAAGGGTTAGTAGCCTATCAATAAAGCCCTAGGGGGCTGGCATTCAATCATCCAAGAAGACATAGTCAATCATACAATAGAGTTAGAGTTAGGAAGAAGCTTTAGGGTTTGGCGTTTGCGAAAGCTGACGTTGAGTTGTAAAGTTTCGGAGTTATTAATGCAAGTTCCCTCTTTTATATCAATGATGTTTCCTGCAATGAGGTGCGAGTAGTCTCCCAAAGCTTCTAGGGCCGGGGTGAGCCCGACGTTAGCCATGTGTGCCTGAGATAAGTGTTAGATGTTGATATCGTTGTGTCTATATCATCTCCTACGATTCTATGTTTAGTCCTAATCGAAAGAAAAGGGATTCATGTTAACAACTTGAGTTATAAACATAAAACTGGCAGAGAGAATTAGGTTTATTTGCAAGAGTAATCCTAAGAGTTGGTGTACAGCGAAAGCTTGTCCCTCTGGTGAAATAGCGCAATTGTCCGTCTTATTTGCCAACGTTGTGGTAAACCCTAATCCTAGGAGTTGCTTTTTATATAGTTTATACGCATAAAAATACAGTATTTATTTCTGTTCATCACTCCTTATTCGTCCTTTTAGTCTTCAGCCTTTCTTTGCCGATAAAAGCTAACAACTTTGCAGGAACCAACATCGATATCGACCCCTAGACATCGATATCGACCATTGTGCTTCGTCGACGTAGATCTCCCTGCACGAGTTAGCTAACATCGATATCGACCCACAACCTCGATATCGACCACTCCTGTGTCGATTGGCAGTCTTCTGAGCCAGTCGATTTCTGTTACTGACATCGATATCGACCTTCCTAGTCGATATCGACTGCTTGTTTTTCTCTCTACAGGTCTTCTGTTGTAGAAAGAATTGACAGCCAAGGTCGAAATTGAGCACCAAGGTCGAGATCGAGGCTTCTGGTCGACCAAAGACGTGAGCTTCCCAATGCTACTAGGATCCCGCTGACCTACCTCCTCGTGGATCGATCCTGACTACCCTTCTACTACAACGGGAGGAAGTCTTGTAATTATTTGCATAGGCTAGGATTCGCATTTATATATCTTTATATTTGTATTTGAGAACTCGACTCCCTCTTATCCAACAAATTGGCGCCGTTGCCGGGGAGGCAATCAATCGCGCCCTAGTAGTCTATCTCACGTTTTTATCTAGTTTTGCTTTGCAGGTGTATGCGACGCGCTGATCGCCCACCTGAATTCGAAGGTATAGACAATCCTGAAAGCTATCTTCGCCTTCGAGCTAGAATTCAAAGAGCCATGGCGGATCAAGCGACCCAGGATGAGCAAACTGAGCAACTAAAGAAGCAAATCGAGGATTTAACAACTAGAGAGGTGGCACTTAAAGAGTGTGCAAATAGGGAGGAGGAAGGCCGGAGGCAAATAGAAGCCCAAATCAACGCCCTCCCTCAGAATGCCAAGCAATACATGCACCCTGTGCTCTCAGTGCCTGAATCGGCTATTCTTATCCCCTAGTCTAATTTTGAGATTAAGCCTAATTTCTTAATTGAGATTAGGCGACGTCAATTTGAGGGGAAACCTAGCGATTGTCCTCTTGAGCATATATCTTTATTCCTTGATTTGTGTGATACTATAGCAGATGGCCAAAGCCTTGAATATGTAAAACTAAAGGCTTTTCGTTGGTCTCTCGCAGGGAAAGCTCTAGCATGGTTGGAGAGTCTAGCCCCCAGATCGCTCCATACGTGGGACGAGGTCAAAGATGCCTTCCTCAACAAATTCTTCCCACCATCAAAGACCGCGATGATGCGCTAGAAGATCACGAATTTTAGACAAAAGTCAGGCGAGTCATTAGCGCAAGCATGGGAGCGCTTTAAGGAGCTACTGAGGTCCTGCCCTACGCACGGGCAACCACGCTACGTCATCTAGGAGATCATCTACAACGCCCTGGACGTAGCTACCAAGGAGATGATCAACACCTATACTTCCTATGGGTATCTTGAGCTCCTACCGCAACAAGCTTGGGATACTATAGAGAGGTTAGTAGAATTTGACAACACCTTTGGGACTCCTGTGGCCTCCGTCTCAAGGCCTGCCTCATCTATGCCACTAGAGTTGAGCCCTCCAAGGAGATTGATCCTGACGTCAGAGATCAATTCATGCACGATCAACTCAGGAGGTTGCAGAAACAAGTCAAATTCCTCTCCGCCAACCAACCCTGTGCCGAATGTGGCTCCGTCAGGCATATCACCACTAAATGCCCCCATACGGAGCAAGTACAACTAGCGGAGACATACCAGGAGGCGCGCTACATGAGGAATCCCAATCGCCAGGGGTACCAAAACTAGGGAAATCAACCACCCCAATATAACCCCAGGGATCCTCCGCCCTATAGAGATACAAGCCATCCGGAGAGAGAACCACGAAGGGATGATGTCCAACTCATCCTTGATGAGATGAGGAGGAACCAGACTGCAAATCAACAATCTAGCAGCGCTATCTAGAACCAACTTCAGGGCCTCAACGCCCGAATGGGGGAGATGGATGCTTGGAAGAAGACGATTAAGACCCAAATGGGTCAACTGGCGGCCCAAATCCCAAAGCCACCCGACAAATTCCCTAGACAACCACAAGAAAATCCAAGGGGGCAAGCCGGGCACATTGCCGCTATCAATCTAAGGAGTGGACGCACATTGCCCGAGCCAAGGAGCGAAGGAGAAGTCGCTGGAGACGCAGTCGATGTCGACCCCCAGGTCGATATCGAGGGCCCTGTCGACGTCGGACCAGCAGTCGATGTCGAACCCACTGCGAAGCATAGAACAGAGCCAAAAAGGCACTCGATATCGAGTGACCAGGTCGATATCGACCACCCTGTCGATGTCGACCTCTCTGGAAATCAACCACAACTTCAGAATCACTCGAGGTCGACCAAACCAGTCAATATCGACCACCCTGATGCCGACACCGACCTGCCCAGAAAGCAGAAATCGACCACTTCGCCTCCAAAGCCATCCAAAGCTCTACCCTTTCCTTCCAAGGCGCTGCGGGATCCAGGAGACACCAAGTTCAGACGCTTCGTGAAGATCTTACAAGGTCTAAATCTCACCATACCACTCACGGAAGCGCTCAATGAGATGCCTGCATATATGAGGTTCTTGAAGGACATCCTGTCCAAGAAGAGGTCCATTACAGAGATCGCCAACAAATGCAATTCAATTGAGTTCCCTAAGAAGCGCGACGATCCAGGCAAGTTCACGGTAACGGTAGGGGTTGGTAAGCATCAATTCAAAGCCCTATGTGATCTTGGGGCTAGTGTTAGTTTGATGCCCCTATCAATATGGCAGCAAGTGGGCGTAGGAGCACTGGAGCCCGTCGACATGAAGCTTTACATGGCGGACAACTCCTTTGTGAGACCAACTGGGGTTGTGGATGATGTCCCTGTCAAGGTGGAAAAGTTCTTCATACCCACGGACTTCATCGTGTTGGACATGCCGGAGGATCCTATAGTGCCTATCATCCTTGGTAGGCCATTCACAGCAACAGCGGATGCCAACATCAATGTGAGGAATGACACCCTTACATTCACAATCGGCAATGAGGTCATGGAGTTTTGCTTCAACCCTACAATGAGCGAAGCAAAGCAGCCGGAGCAAGTTATCCTCTCACCAGCTAAGGAGAAACTTCGTAAATTTTTGTTGGCGAGGACAGAAACAGCAAGCAGGGTCGACATCGACTAGAACCAGTCGATATCGACTGCCGACCTCGATATCGACCGCACCACATCGATATCGAGTGAGCCAGATGATTGCCAAGAGCTTAAGTATGGGGTCCCTGACGTCGGCATCGACCCCCACATGTCTACATCGACTACAGACCTCGATATCGACCCTTCTTGGTCGAAATCGATCTCCCCTTAGCCCGAGGATTTCTATTTCGGGCCCGAACAGGTAAACCCATGTATGATTCCTAGCCCTCCTCTGTCCATTATTGATAATTCAACTAATGGGAGGGTCAAAGCTCCATGGTTTGCCCATCTTGCAAAAGTTAGATCAAGAAAGAGAAGGAAAGTGCCCAATGAAGTAAAACCTAACAAAGAAGAAGCCTTTGTTGCCGAACTTAGCTATTATCACAAGGACCTAGATGATCCAGGAGAAGGCTCAAGCTTGAAGGGTCCCTACATTAAAGGCTCATGACACATTGATGGAGAAGTCGGCCTAGCGACTCAAAAAATCTAGAGCTTGTAACTAAAACTTTGATTTTCTTTCATAGAAGGTTTTTAGGGTTTTGATTTTTGGATTTCTAAACTTTGGAAAATGTGATGATCCGTGGTTCTATCTATAATTCTAACAAAGATTTCAGGTTACCAAGTAAATGAAACAACGAAGAAGAAAAGAAGCTACTGTAGAGGCAGTCGAAATCGACCAGGCCAGTTGAAATCGACCACCCAAGGGTCGAGCCACCTCCTGGAGTCGACATCGAGGACTCGGGAGCAAAAAGTAGAGGTCGATATCGACCATAATCCTCGATATCGACCACAATTTGGCAGCCCTCGACTTCACCTTCTTCCTCGACTTCGACAAATGCAGTCGACATCGACCACTGACATCGACATCGACTTCTGGCATCGACCTAACCTGAAATCAACCTGAATCCGCAGGTTGCGCTGTGAGTTTCTCTCTACCCTTGTTTTTCTTTTAATACAGTGAGGGCACTGTATATTTTAAGTATGGGGTGGGGGAAAAACATGTCTTATGGTCACAACTTGGTTTTCTTCTTCGCATTGCATTCATGTTTAACTTTTTTTTCTTAGTTTTACTTTTCATAAAAAATTGTCAAAAAATCCAAAAAAATTAAAAAATGTCATAAATACCAAAAAAAAATGCATGTTTATTTTATAAGTTTGTTTTTAAACCCTACTTAGATGTCCTATGATGAAAACTCAATAGTTGACTTGATCATGTAAATCCTATGGCATATTTGGATGGTTTAGCCTAAGTCCTTAAAATTGTTTTTATGTAGATTGTGAATTTGTGATGAAATTGAGGACATATGATCCTAGGCTAAAAAGCAAATCCAACAAAAATTGTCCTTGTGAGAATTTTAGCCTAAAGGGAGAACATTAAAAATCCCTTTGCTTTCTTGAGTGAATTTACTCTTCCTATGCATCTCTAAATGTTGTGATAGTTATTCAAAGCCAATGCATATATATGTTTATGTTTACGAGAATTAAATGATGGAGGCATCTTGTAAGACATTTTTATCCTCTCTTTACCTACCCTGCATTATCTCTGCTTGAAGCCAGAAAATTAGCCCGACCCCCATTTGGGAATTGAGACTTAGGTTGGTTAGAATAATGCCTTGTGGAAAGAAAAGTGCATATTATCTAGTTTTGAGCAAAGGAAATTATGGGATGGTACATATTTGCATCTTGTCATATTTTGTAAAAGGATTTTTGGCTCACCATATAAATGCACCTTTCCTTTATTTTATTTATGTAATTTCTTTCAAAAAAAAATCGAAAAAAGAAAAAAGATATATATGTATCATGTGCATGAGCCAAATTCCTTAGTTCTTTATTTATTTCATACAAGGTTTATATTTTGAGAGCATACTAAGGTTTGAAAGAAGGGTGATGAGCATTATGGAAGATTGAGCTCGGAAAGTGCAACATTGAAGAGTTATGGTTTGGATATAGTATTGATAAGGTTTAGGAGTCTTGATTCCCGAATTTTATAAGCACCACATAGCCAAATAATTCCATACCTTCTATTTTTATACCAAGCCCCATTACAACCCCGCCGAATGGAGTCTTCTTTGAAGTCTTCCATTGAGCGAAAGTCCTCCTGATGGTTCTTATTGCATTTTCATAATTGGTTGCGAAATGGATTCTTATAAATTGCAATGTTTATGAGTTGTATATGGAATTGAGTTGAGCGTTGATCTTCATAGCCTTAACACATGAGAGTTGAGTGCAAACACATTATCCCTGTGAGGTTGGATCAAAATTGCATATGCCTATGGATCGCTCAAATATGTGTTATGACGTTAAATTCACTTGCTTTGCTTTGCTACCACTTATGATGTTGCTTTTGACAAGGGCGAAGACTTGAAGGGTGTGTTGTAGGTATTGGTTAATGCTTGGTTATTGCTTGAGGACAAGCATCTAAGCATGGGGTGTTTTGATGTACATATTTGTACCTATTTTATTCGCAAGTTTTGACTTCATATTTCATTCGATTCCTCAAATAAAGGTTCAAAATAATATAAATTTGTGTAGAATAGGCTAACGTGTAAGAAATAGAGCCTGCACAAGTTTTGATCTAATTATGTAGAAATTGGAGCAAAATCGGAGTCAAAACGAAGAAACCAAGTAAAGCTGAGAAGAGGTCGAAATCGACCCACATGGTCGATATCGACTACACATCGACACAACTTCTGAGTGTCGAGATAGACCATCACACAGCAGAAGAAAAACACTCGATATCGATCACTCAACATCGATATCGACCTTGTCTTGGAAATCGAGTGAAGTTGAGCCCGTCGAGCAGAAACAGAGAGGTCGAAATCGACCTGTTTGGTCGATATCGACCACACTTCGACACGGGTTGGACACGCTTTTTGAGACGTGGATTGCTATTCTATCTTCAAGAGCCACGGTTTATCTTGTAAATTTAGATAGATTACAGCTGAGATTATTTACTTTTTTACCTAAAAGCTTTATTAAGTTATTTAGATAAGTTACCTAAAATAAAAGATCTATCCACTTGTTTGGATAGAGTTTATAGTTTAGATAGAAGTTACAATCCTTGGCTAGCAAGGGTTAGTAGCCTATAAATAAAGCCCTAGGGGGCTGGCATTCAATCATCCAAGAAGACACAGTCAATTATACAATAGAGTTAGAGTTAGGAAGAAGCAATAGGGTTTGGCGTTTGCGAAAGCCGACGTTGAGTTGTAAAGTTTTGGAGTTATTAATGTAAGTTTCCTCTTTTATATCAATGATGTTTCCTACAATGAGGTGCGAGTAGTCTCCCAAAGCTTCTAGGGCCGGGGTGAGCCCGACGTTAGCCATTTGTGCCTGAGGTAAGTGTTAGATGTTGATATCGTTGTGTCTATATCATCTCCTACGATTCTATGTTTAGTCCTAATCGAAAGAAAAGGGATTCATGTTAACAACTTGAGTTATAAACATAAAATTGGTAGAGACAATTAGGTTTATTTGCAAGAGTAATCCTAAAAGTTGGTGTATAGTGAAAGCTTGTCCCTTGGGTGAAATAGCGCAATTGTCCGTCTTATTTGCCTTATCACATGCATAGGTTAACGTTGTGGTAAACCCTAATCCTAGGAGTTGCTTTTTATATAGTTTATACGCATAAAAATATAGTATTTATTTTTGTTCATCACTCCTTATTCATCCTTTTAGTCTTCGGCCTTTCTTTGCCGACAAAAGCTAACAACGTTGCAGGAACCAACATCGATATCGACCCCTAGACATCGATATCGACCACTGTTCTTCGTCGACGGTGATCTGTGTCGACATAGATCTCCCTGCACGAGTTAGCTAACATCGATATCGATCCAAAATCTCGATATCGACCACCCCTGCGTCGACTGGCAGTCTTCTAAGCCAGTCGATTTCTGTTACTGACATCGATATCGACCTTCCTAGTCGATATCGATTGCTTGTTTTTGTCTCTATGGGTCTTCTGTTGCAGAAAGAATCGACAGCCAAGGTCAAAATCGAGCACCAAGGTCGAGATCGAGGCTTCTGGTTGACCAAAGACGTGAGCTTCCCAACGATACGAGGATCCCGCTGACTTGCCTCCTCGTGGATCGATCCTGACTACCCTTCTTCTACAACGGTAGGAAGTCTTGTAATTATTTGCATAGGCTAGGATTCGGATTCGCATTTATATATCTTTATATTTGTATTTAAGAACTCGATTTCCTCCTATCCAACATATATCCAAAATTAATAATAGATAATCATCAATCTAAAAATATTAATTAATCCATTACGAATGGATAATCATTCAGATTGGATAGAGTTTCCTTTCGAAAAGATAAGATCAAAGCCCTCGACGATTTCGCCGCGGTGAAAAGCTATTTCACCGTGGAGAACCATTGCAATGCTCACGGACACATCTGGGACTTCACCATGGCGAAATGGGGATTTTGCTGCGGCGAACAGGTATTTCACCGCGGCGACAGCGTCAACAGGCTTAACTTGTAATGCACTTTTTAGAGTCATCTTTTGTCTGATTGACACGTATGAATATGCGTTGGAAAGCTCTTTCAAGGACTACAACTCTCATGAAGGCACCAGAATCTAATTCGAAGCCCTCAGAAGCTTAATGAGGATATATCTTCATATTCTTTGTTTTGTCTCGTTCCCTAGCTTCTCGATTTGGCTTCTAACTATTCCTTTGCTTGTTCCTTGCTCTTTGGGACTTCTTCCTTAGCTATTCCAAGTCTCTCCTTATCCTTCTTAGATCCGTTTCTCATGCTCTTCACCTTGGATCTACGAATCTACATAAATCAATCGAAATAGCGTAGTTTCTGAACTTCACCACTAAAAGAGTATAAAGTGAAATTGATAATAAAACAAGAATATGTGACAACGAAATGCACCTAAAATGAACCTATAATGCCTACTAAAATATGCCTTATCAACAGACGCATTGCGGGCTAGATTGGGGTGCGTTCTTCATCCGCGAGACCGAGTTATAGCTTATGATTCACGCAAGTTGAAGCCTAGGGAGGTGTCTTACCCCATTCATGATTTTGGGTTAGCAGTTGTAGTGCATGCTCTAAAGATCTGGAGGCATTATCTGTATGGCACGTCATGCAAGGCGATGATAGATCACAAGAGCCTGAAGTATATCTTCACTCAAAAGGAGCTGAACATGAGACAAAGATGGTGGCTAGAGCTTTTGAAGGATTATCATATGGACATTGTATATCATCCAGGGAAGGCCAATGTGGTTACGGATGCGCTTAGCAGGAAGACTCATCAGGAGTTGACGGTGGCTAGACTAACAGCCTAGGATCGTCTGCAGGAAGCTTTGAGGTCGTGTGGTGTTGAGGTTTGGCTTTAGTGGGAGAGTGGAAAACTGTCCTTCTTGGAGGTTCAGTCAGATTTGATCGATGAGATTCGTAGATGTCAAGCAGATTATCCAGAGATTGCAGCACTAAGAGAGAAGATGGCTCGGGGACGAGCTGAAGAGCTTGCAAAGAGAGCAGACGAGATGCTAACCTTCCAAGGCAGAGTCATGGTACCATCTACTTCGAATATGAGAGAGAGGATAATGCGAGAGGCGCACACTACTTCTTATTTTGTCCATCTAGGGATGAATAAGAGGTACTAGGATTTGAGGAGATTATATTGGTGGCAGAGCATGAGAGTAAATATCACAGATTTTGTAGCCAGATGTCAGATCTGTCAGTAGCTTCGGATTGAGCACCAGAGACGAGGATGACTCGTCAGATCACTTCCAGTTCTCGATTGGAAGTGGACAGACATATCTATGGACTTCATTACCGGACTGAGGCGAGATGTCAGAGGTTTTGATGCCATTTGGGTTGTGGTCGATATATAGATTGACCAAGTTTCCACACTTCATCACTATCCATGAGACTTGGCCTGTTTCGAGTCTAGAAGAGGAGTTCATCAGACAGATTGTGAGGCTTTATGAAGTTTCTAAGAGGATAGTTTCTGACAGAGATGGACTAGACTACAGTTCATAGGGCTGATATTCAAGCCGAGTAGCTCGAGCTCGGCTCGGGCTCGGCTCGGAAAAACTCTGCTCGAGCTCGTTCGAATTTAAAAACGAGCCGAGTTCGAGCTTGTAGTCGAGCTCGTCACGAGTTCGAGCCGAGGTCGAGGTCGAGGTCGAGCTGCTTGTTTTACTCATTTTTAAAAGGTAATTACATTTTTACCCCTAGGTTAATTTAACCCTTCCCACCCCACCCGTCTGCCCATTGCCACCTCTCATCTCTCATTCTCTCGCTCTGCCCTCGTCTCTCTCTCTCTCTCTCTCTCTCTCTCTCTCTCTCTCTCTCTCTCTCTCTCTCTCTCTCTCTCTCTCTCTTCTCTTACTTCTCTTTGCTCTCATCTCTCTGCTCATCGTCCCCGTGTAGATCCATTGCCTCCACCAGCCCGACGATTAGATCTGGTCGACCTCGCCCTCGCCATCGTCTTCCCGGCACTCCTCCGTATCCTCCCATTCCCCTCGTCGCTCTTCATCATCCGTCAGGTATTATTCTACTTCTCAAATTGGTTCTCGGTGTAGATCTAGAATCTCATCAATCAGATCTAGATATCCATCTCCCTACCGTACAAATCTAGATCTAGAATCTCGGACAATCCGCTTCCCTCTCTCTCTTATTTTCCTTCATCGTCGGAGTCCCTACCGTACAGATCTAGATCTGGAATCTCGAATAATCTCGAACAATCCGCTTCCCTCTCTCTCTTGTATATCGTACAGATCTAGATCTAGATCTGGAATCTTAGTGGTTGGAATTGATTTTTCAAGCTTGTTAAAACCCTAATTGAAATTTTCATTTCTGATTTTCAAAGGAGTTTTGCCATTTTGGTGCTCAATTGACGTTACAAATCCGAACCTGCATGTCGAGCTGAAGTGGAATTGGATTACATTGAAGTTGTTTTACAGTTTGATGTGGACTTGAAGCTGTTTTGGAGCCTTGATGGGGGCTATTTGGATGGCCAGTTACTGCTGCAATTCATGAGCTATTCGGAATTTGTAATGTTCATTTTGTGTTTCGAAACTTGGATTGTAATTTCGGATTATATTTCGAACTTTATTTGTAATGTACTATTGTGTTTCGAAACTTAAACGAGCTAACAAGCCAAATGTGAACTCAAAACAAGCCAAAACGAGCTCAAAACAAGTAAAATGAGCTCACGAGCTCGAGCTCGGCTCGGGTATAAGCGAGCTCACGAGCTCGAGCTCGTGCTCGGCTGGAGTGCAAACGAGCTCATGAGCTTGAGCTCGAGCACCTCCCCCAGCTCGCGAGCCGAGCTCGAGTACTTGCTTGGGCTCGTTTTCATATGGAGCTCGAGCTCGATCTTGGCTCGTTTGTAAACGAGCCGAGTTTGAACATCAGGTACTCAAGCTCGTGAGCTCGTATATCACCCCTAACAGTTCAGCACAACTTTCCATCCACAGACAGACAGACAGAGTGAATGGACCATTCAGACATTAGAGGACATTATGAGATTCTATGTGCTAGAGTGGGGAGACAGATGGGTCAGATATCTGTCGTTGGTTGAGTTCTCGTACAACAATAGCTACCATTCTTCGATCGAGATGGCTCCTTATGAGGTATTATATGGGAGGCGCTGCAAGTCGTCAATTTGTTGAGATGAGCCCGCCGATACAGCAACATCGTTGTCAGAGTTAGTTAGAGAGATAGTTGATCAGGTTAGATGCATCAGAGAGCATATGAGAGTTGCTCAAGACCTTCAGAAGAAGTATGCAGATTGGAGGAGGACCAAGAACGTCTTTGATGTAGGATCGCATGTCTGGCTAAGAGTATCACCCACCCGGGGAGTCCGACAATTTGGCATCAAGGGCAAGTTGAGCCCTAGGTATATCAGACCTTTTGAGATTCTAGAGAGAGTGGCTGAGGTGGCCTATAGATTAGCCCTACCCTCTTCCTTAGTAGGAGTCCATGACGTCTTCCATATATCTCAGATCCACCGATATATGCCCGACCCTAGCCATGTCCTTGACTATTCTGACCACCATGTTGAGCCCGACCATACCTTTGTAGAGCATCCTGTTAGGATCTTTGACCGCCGTGTCAAGAAGCTGAGGAACATGGAGGTTTCTCTGCTTCTGGTTCAGTGGGCTAGGAGAGGTCCTGAAGAGGCTACTTGGGAGACTGAGGAGAGTATCTGGGCTAGTTATGGGGGAGTGTTAGATGCGTTGCTTGCATCCTATGTTGATCCTAGCGTGGACATTTCCCTGACGTTGTGAGATAGTGGTGAGTATTATTTAGTTACCTTGCTTATGGGATGTTTGGTTGGTGGTTATCTCTATGCTTGTTGTGCTTATATGGTTGGTAGTTCTATGCAGATTTTCTGATGATATAATGTGATTGATGATGGGGCCTGTTGATATATGATGATGTGCTATATGATTATGACACTTGTATGTTGCTATTATTGTTATGATTCTTAACATGATGAACCTTGATAGGTTGACTTGATTATGTTGATATATGATATCTTGAGATTGGTAGATTGAAACTGATTATGAGATATGAACCTATGGAGAGAATATGGGATTAGCCCTTAGAGGTGGATTAGTTGTTTCTTGAGACTTGGAAACTTGGTTGACTGACATAGGGAGAATTGACTTGAGCTTTTGAAAGGTTTCGATTGGTTAAAAAAAATGATTTGTCTCGAGGACGAGACTTGTTTTTAGAGGTGGATGATGTAAGGACCTTGAATTTTAAATATTATTTTAATTATATTTCATTTAATATAGATTTAATATCAATTTGATTTCTAAGATTCGGATATTTTGAAAATCCTGATCCTCGATTAAATCATCTTAATTTAAATCCTTTAGAGCGGATTTTGGTATAATTTTGAAATTTTATAGTTTTGTTCCGTCTTTTCACTTCGGGATTTGAAAATATCTTTGGATTTTAATATTATTTTTGTTTTAACATTTTATTTCGATTGGGTCGGGATAAGGTCAAGAGAGCGGGTTTTGAGATTTCTTTTTTGGGTATTCGAATTTCGCGTCTCGGGACCACAATCTCCTTATTTCCCCTTCTCCTAATCTTATCTTCTACTTTCTCTTATGAACCAAAAATCTCAGCCCAATTGACTCTCCTTTGGCTGATTCAAATCAAGGAAACTACCACTCACCTTCCTCTTTACCTCTTTGGGTTAAACACCCACCCCACACCTCTCCTTCTCCCCATGCTTGTACATACTTGAAATGGCAAACAAACAAAACATCTCTCGCTCTCTTGTTGTACCCGATCAGCACACCCACAAGCCTCCATCTCTCTTCAATTTAAATCAGAAGACACACCCTCATTTCATTTCACCCACAAACATAAAACCCTAAACACAAAACCCTCCCATTTGTCTTGTTCTTCTTCACCCTTCTTTTCTTCCTACTTTGCCGTGAGCAACCACCTCCACTCCCACCTCTTTCGACTGATGAGAACCACCACCACCACACACTCATCTCCACCTCCCAACTATGCCACCTCCACTGTCATCCCCGCTCACCTCCATTGAAGTTGAGAAGCTCTAAGCTCCTCCCCTTGTTTTGGTGTTCAGGCAAAGCCGAGGCCACCACAACTCCTTCCACCTTCCTTCCTCGATGAGTAGTTACACCAGCATCCACCCCACCTCCCTCAATGTCGACAAGCACCCAGGAGTCACCGGAATCATCCCTCGAAGCCGTCGGAGCCACGAAGACCCCATCTCCCATGTTTCGCGAAGTAAAGGTCGGTTTTCATTCGTTTTCGATTCTTTCAACTTGAACCCTCCCTAAAGGCAGACCTTTAACCCTCTTTCATCGTCCTAAGCCTACCATAAAGCTCTCCTCTCATCGATGTAGCCCAATCGCCCTCAAACACCTCCGAAGTCATTTTCGAAGTCGCTTAGTAAAATATCTCTTCCTCCCTCCCTCTTGCTCTCATTTGTGTCTCTTTGTGTTAGTTGGGGTTGGGGAAAGTTATCGGTGAGAATGAGTGTGGGTTCGTGGAGAAATGAGCCAGTTTGGAGTAAAACCGAACCACAAATACATGTTTTGCCACTCCAAAACCATGGTCGCCGGGGCAAACATGAACTGGGACCAAGTTTAAGGAGACGACCTTTGGCGCGGAGAAAGGCTTGTCGCGGCGGCAAGTTGTCCGTTCGCAAGGAGAAGCAGAGCCGCGTTTCACCGTGGCGAGCGGCCATTTCGCCGCGGCAAAACACGGATCTGGGCTCACGCCGGAGCGTTTCCCTCTCTCCTCCCTCCTTTGGCCCGGTTTGGTCTAAACCCGGTTTGGGGTTATTTTATGTATTAAATTGTTTATATGTTATTTTATGATGTGGTATATTTTAAATTAAAATTGATTTAATTATTTATTTATCGAGCTGATTTATATAAGTATTTAATTAAGTTATTTACTTAGTGATTTGATTGTGTTGGTATTTTAAATGGAGAGTTTGAATTAGATATTTTATTGTAAATATTTCTTAAATGTTTGAATTTCGAGTATGCTGAAATTATTTTAACATGGTAACTTGTTGAGAACGGTTTCACTGAGCCTAATATTTTGAGAACGGCTTTTGGGACGATGATATTTTAACGAACTGACCTATTGGACCCGATGGACTTTGGACTATTTTAACTAGACTATTTTAACTGGAGTATTTGGACTTTAAGTGTATGACCTGAATTGTGAATGTGGCTTGATTAAGAACTTGACTGTTGTTTGGAAATTCAAAATGTTGGAATGTTAGGATTGATATGAGATACTGTACTGAGATGAGATGTCGGATTGAAATAATAGGAATGATATTGAGAATGTAACAGAATACGAAAATGGGGTGTTTAACCTATCTGGTTTTTGTGAAGCTTTCATGTGTGTTTATTTATGCTTAGTGTAATTTAGACTTAGACTTATATATGTCTATTCATATATGCTAGGTGATTTGTGACATGTTGGCTTATCTTCTTTATGCTTTACTTTTGATGTCCTGCTTCTCCAGGTAAGTTCTCCCGGACTTACTCAAGTGATTGGACCTCATGCTTGTGTGTCATATAGTATGTAGGTGTTGCATCATCATGTCATGTAGTAGCATGCATAGGGTTTGCATTATTGAATGAGCATCGGTTTTCTCTTTGTGTATAGTAGAATGGTTGTTAACTTGTGAGTACGCCTCAGTCCCATCGGGTTCGTTCTTGATCGAGTCTTATATTATACCATGAGAAAGAAAGAAACATGAGCATGACATATGATATGGGACATGAGATATGATATATGACATGTATATAGCACCGAGCGCGGCCGACGCTTGCACTAATGAGAATGGGTGCAGGAGTAGAAGAGGGACATGCCACTTGACATTCTATGCGGGATCCCATTTAATATGCTTTCTTCATATATATATTGTCAGCATGATGTGTGTTTAATATTTCCGCTCTGCATTAGATCATCCATTATTCAGGTATAGAGCATATTATATGTCCTCGGTGAGGTCTTCCGGACCTGCATGAGTGGCTCAACCTTGACTTGTTGTATAATTTCAGGTACTTGCTCCCTTGCTTGATTTTGTGTTGTTATGGCGGGGATACCCTATGGCGTACTTGGAGATAGACTGACTATGGACTCCCACACTTTTGATACTTTATACTTTCCGTCGTATTTTGGTTTTGACCCGGCCCTGCCGTAGCAACTATGTATCGTTTTGTGATTGTTGCTTGTTTTGGACGAAACTTGTTTTGCGCGAATTTAGGGTACGGAATCCCTTCTTTTAAACCTAACCCTTTGTTTTGAAACTCAACCCGTACTTGAATTGCAAGATCCGAACGAATGTATCCAATCTTTCGAAACGTAATCCAGGTTTTATAACTCGGGCCGTTACATTGGTAAGAGTATCTTGGTGATAAATAGTGTGGTGGTGATTATTTTTTAAGGTTACGATCTTGTTGTGACATTTTTGTTTTTGATGAAATAATATCACGGTGACTGTTTTTGTATAAAGTCAATAAAAATATGAGTAAGTGACAACATTTGGTGATGCAAAGTGTGTTGTGATATTTTTTTTGTGGTGATAGATATTTGATAAAATAGTATTTTGGTGATCGTTTTTTATGAGAAAAAAATAGTCAAACTTTGAAAATTTTAGTAGTGATATTATTTTAGTGATATACAATATGTAGGTGACATTTCTTGTGGAGAACAATATCATTGTGATAGTTTTTTTATGATATAGTATTACGGTGACAAGGTTGATGACAATTGTCTAAAAAAAAAAACTAAAACATGTAAACACAAAAAGTTGCCACCGAAAAACCCCTGATAAAAAAACTGTAAGCAAAAAAAATTAACACCGAGAGAAAATTGTTATCACATATGTCACAAACTTCATTGATTGGTCATGGTCAATGGTCAATGGTCAAGTAAAACATAAAAAGGAGGGGCAAAATTATCACAAGAGGATATACACCCGGTTTGATACAAAAATAGACACATACTTAAATTAGAGTTTATAAAGGATATTTACCAAAGTAAACCATTCAAATATGCATATTTAAACATCCAATCATTGGAGCTGGTCTAATTGGGAAAAAAAGGGAAGCACTTTCATCATCACTCATTTTCAGACCTAGGAAAGAAAAAAAAACTCCTTAATTTCACAAGAAAAATAGAGATGTGTAGTTGCATATAGACCTGTCAAATGGGTCATTCGGGTCGGGTTCGGATCGGGTCACTTCGGATCCTAGGTAAAACGGATCTCAGGTAAAACGCGTTCCGAGTATATCCAGGTTGACTCGAACCGGGGTTTGACCGGGTTCTGGGTCATTTCGGGTCGATTTCGGGTTTGTCAAATTTTTCCTTTTTAAAAAATAAAAAAATCATGATTTGATAATTTTGCGATAATTTGAAAATTCTAAAATTAAAGACGTGGTTCATAAGTTCTAGTGCTTGTAATTATATACTATATTTGATCCAAAATATTTGATTTTTATTATTTCTCTTTATTTTTAATAAAATGTAATAATATATAAAATATCCAATTTTAAATAATTTTTTAAAAATAATTTAATGCAATTAGTAATAAGCATAGATTTGTTTTAATATTTTAATATTTTTTAGAATTTTTATCTTTTTAAAAAAATGTGTTGAAAAATAAAAAATCAAATACTATCGATCGGATGGAGTATTACACAATACAAATAAATTTAAAAGTTGATTTGAAAATGAAAGATCAAGTGATTGTAATTATCAAATGTAATAAATGTAATCTCCACAAAAAATTTAATCATATATAATTATAAATCAACCGGGTAAATCGGGTCACCAGGTCAATCGGGTAAAATGGGTCAAAATCACCGGGTCAATCGGGTCACCAGGTCAAAACCCAGATTACCCGGAAAATTTTCAGGTTTTCGGGTTCAGGTTAGAAAAAATTTCCGGGTTAAAATTTTTGGGTTCGGGTCGAAAAATTTCCGGACGTTCGGGTCGGGTTGTATTTTGACTGGTCTAGTTGCATATTATGAATTCATCTTCATAGGAGTGCAATGACAAACTATTTACATCACAAGCAAAAGCATGAGAGAAGAATATTGCAATGGCAACCTCTTCAAAAAAAATGGAAAGAATTTATGGATATTGATATGCAGAGGTACGAGTGATAGCATGCATTTAGATGGTCATAATAGGTTTCATTTAGCTTAGTTAAGATGCATATCATGCACGGTTTAAGCACAATTTGCATATTTGCTCTCTATGTTGGTGGAGTCGGAATCTACACGTTTTTATTGATTATTTCAGGTAACTGTGGATCCGAGGAGGAGACATGGGTTGATGAAACATTAGATGAGGATGTATAGTTGATCGAGGAATCTTACATGAAGATCTTAAGAGGTCCTGAGAAGAAGAAGTGAGCCTAAACGAATAACAAGTCTGCAGAAGTTGTCGCCAGACATGCTGAACTTGTTTTGCACTTTCTGGAGGTCTTGGTTGTCCGATCGACTATTATGACCATGCTTGGAAAGCTCTTTCTGAGAGCTACAACTTTCCTGTTGACGTCGAGAGCTGATTCAAAAAAGATTTTTCGTAAAAGACCGATGCAGCGGCCGCCGCATTATGCTACAGCCGCCGCATTAGTACTGCAGCGACGCATTTAAGGTTTTTGCGCAGCGACGGTTTTTTCTATCCAAGACCTATTTATCTATCTTTTGGAGGCCGACTCTTTGGACGATTTTAGAGAGAGCTTAGCCCTAGGTTTCCACTGCTATTCTATTCCACGTTCTATCAGACAATTAGAGATTGAGCGATGTTTTCCATGAGGAACTAAACTCATATGTTCTGCCTATAATTTGAAGCTTTATTTGGATTGATTGTGAGTTTCTAATTCTCGTTCCTTAATTCCACTATTGAATGCTTCGACTTCCTTGTGCTTTGATTGCTTGATTGTTTTATTCTATCTAGCCCACGCAACTAGTTAGAATCAATTCAATTGCTAAGGTTCTGTAGATTCCTAATTGTGAACCTTAACCCAAGTAACAAACTTATCCCTTTAGGGCTGATTGAACTAATTGGACAAGTAGGAAGTTGGATGTGTTGTTAAATCCCTCTTTAGGGACTGCAAATACCTTGGCTAATCTCTGAACTTAAAGCTATCAATTGGGTTAAATCCTTCTTTAGGGACTGTTCGATTAATAAGGGTTTCTAGGACTGATTGGACTAGTAACTATATTGTAACGACCCGGATATAAATACCCGAGTTACGTTTCGAAGGTCGGATACCTTCGTTCGGATCTTGCAATCCAGGTACGGGTCGAGGTTTCAAACCTCTTAAACATTAGTATTCAAAGCGGGGACTTCAAACCCCAAAGCAAGCGTAGGGTCGATAGGTACCCATGACCTGTCCTAAGGTCTAGGTCGCGAAAATTCGTTTAAGGAAAATGGGACGAAAAGCGGAAGTAAAGTACAACTCGCCACGGCAGAGCCGGGTCAAAACCGAAATTCATAATTAAATAATACTTAAGCCAAATTAGCGGGTCAGTCCGGTTCTTCGCTTTCGCCCAGGAGGATCCCTCACCATATAAGTACAGAGCAGCAAAAGGGCGGGTACCTAAGTCTATCCACGAAGTCAGGCCCAGAGACGCATGCGGGACCTAAAGACCTCGCTGAGGACATATAATACGCCTATACCTAGAATAAATGATGTTCTAATGTAGTACGAAATCTAAATCACACTATCATGCTCCTAGTATATATAATATGCAGAAAATAACTGTAAAGGCACCCAAAGAATGTCAAGTGGCATATCCCTCTCCTACCTCTGCACCCCTTCCCGTTAGTGCAGAGACTGGCCAGTTCGATGCTATAGCATATCATATCTGATCATAGCTTATCATATCTCATCATCATATCATATATCATGCTCATGCCCGATGGTGCTGGGCTATCTCATCATCATGCTCATATATCGACAATACTGACTCAAGACACCCGATGAAGCTGGGCTACCCTATGACCCTAACAAAGACTCTAAGACTCACAGATAACGGCCGTTCTCTTTTCAAACACATAAAGAATAGGGATGCTTATTCATAAGTGCAAGTCCTAAGCATGATACTACATGACATGCTTTTATGTATATGTAATACCCTACATACTATATGACACATCAGGCATGAGGTCCGGGTTACTGAGTAAGCTCCCGTAGGAAACTTACCTGGAGGCGCGCAGAATCCAAGCAATCAACACCAATAATAAGCAATGTCCAATAGATCACAAATCACCTAATAAACATACCAACATGCATAAGTCTATCTAATTCACACAAGGCGCCCCTAACTATCATACATAACTTCACATATCTTATAGGTCTCATTATCATCATTACCCTCATATCAACTCACCTCATATCTTATCATATCATCTTATTCATTCAATCATATCATCTCGCATCTTGTCTCAACATCATATCTCATAATCATTTCATAATATCCCATCCACCATCATATAATGCTCATATCTCAACATATTATCACACTCTAACTAATCATCATATAACATATTATACTTTCATATTTAAGGACATATCATACTTCTCAATCATATAATATAACATTATACTTTCATACGACAACACATCACGATATCATATTTAAGGACATATATCAACATCTCATATCCTAATTCATACTTAATTATTATATCGATATCATAACACAACACCTCATAGCATGCTTCATAATCGACACATAACACATCAATATCACATATGATAATTTATATATACAAATCAGACAAGTCAATTTTCCAAGATTCCCGAAGCTCTTAAATCTCAAGTTAGATCAATCTTTATTTAAAACATCTTTTCCAAATCACACTTGACCCAAAAATCCATTTATAAACCATTGCTCATTAATCAACTTATATTATTATTTTATTAAAATAAATCCGACAAGATAAGGATATCTCCAAAATTCCTCTTTTAATTTATTAAACCAATTCCTTTTTACTAAATCAAGTTCTAACTTTTAAAACCCTTGTCCAAATTCTTTTCTTTTTTTTTAAAAAAAAAATCCATATATCATAATATTATACTTTTAAATCTCAAAATATAATAGTATTTTATATTCCACCTATTCAATATATTCTATACCGAAAATATATAAGACTTAGAAATTATTTTTAAAATTCAAGTCCGATTAATAATATATTTTGATTCCCAACAATTTTAAAAGTCACAATTTTATCTATTATTTAATATTCCAATTATTTAATATATATATATATATATATATCAAATATACAATCTTTAAATCTCATTTTAATTCTTACATTTTCAACCCCAAAAAAAAGGCCCAAAACCTCTTCGAAATCGGATCCCTCAAGAAAATAGGCCCAACCCGATTTTTGTTTAAAGCCGGATCCAAGACAGCCCAAACCCGAAACCCATTTTAAAAATCTGGATCCCCTTTTTAAATAGAACAGACCGGACAAGTTTTTATTAAATAGACAACCGAACTGAACCATGAAATAAAACAAATATAAAACCGAACCCGGGTTCACTGTTCATCACCCATTCCCCCCATACCTCTGTTTCAACGGAATTAAAAGAAGGAGGAAAGACAGGCTCCCTCGACGACTCTCTCTCCCGCCCACAAACCGACTTACTCTCCTACCCTCATGGACACGAAAAAGGAACTCAAATCAAACCAAGGAAGAAGGAGAAGGGGAGGAGCTCACCGAGAGGGTCTCGAAGCTTCACTGGAAGTTCGTCGGAGCTCGATTGGGCTTCTTCGGTGTCGGAATCAATGGAGCTTGGCCTAGGACGAAGGGGGGTAGTTTAAAGGTGGAGCTTTATGACATCTCGAAGCGAAAGAATGAGAAGTAAGGCTTACCGTTCGGAAATGGAGAAGAGGAGGAAGGAACGGGGCTCGTCGGAGGCGGAGCTCGCTCGAAGGTGCCGTTCTCAGCTCAGCGCTGCTCCTCGGGAGGTTGTGGCAATCTTCTAGAGGCACTAGAGGGCGTCGAACGGGCGCTCGGAGGTGGCGCCCTACTGTTGCTGCTGCTCAAAGGAGGTGGGGCGGTCACTGTTTTCGAACACAGAGGAAGGAAGGTTCTCGACTTGGGCTACTATCTAGTGGTCAAACGAAATAGGATGGTGGAGCTAGTGATGGGGAATAAGAGATTGAATAGAGAGAGAATGGGGAAAGGGAGGAGATGGTGGTGGCGGTTTGTTCTGGGGAAACAGAGGGAGAATGGGGGGTTTGTATTTGGAAGAAAGAAGAAGGATGGAAGGGAGAATGGAGGAGGCTGGGAAATGGGTTTGTGAGGGTGTGTTGTTAGGGGATTGTTTGATGGACCATAAAATCAAAGAGGGGAGGTGTGTAGGGAGTGCTTTTCTTAAACCAAACAGGAGGGAGGGGAGGGTGAGCTGCAGTCGACAATTAGGTGGGCAGAATAGCTGTTGATGCAGCTGGTTCTGAGGTTCTGAATCACAGGAAGAGGACAAGGAAGGGAGAAGGAAAGAAAAGAGAAAAGAAAAGGAAAAACACTAGTGGTCCCAACTCTCAAATTTCAAAATTCCGGAATTAAGTCCGAATCCCGCTCACTCGATCCAATCCCGACTAAACCAAATTTTAAATCAAATTCTCGAACCGAATAAAATAATGAAATTCGATTTGCATTTTCAAATCACAGGACTTTGAAAGCGGAAATAAAATCTGTTCAAATCAATGTCGGGACTCATTTTAGAAAGTTTCAAATAATCCGAAAGCTCGAGGACGAAAATTCTCAAAGTTTCCAAATTAAATTCCAAAATTTCTTTATTTTAAATCATCATTCGATTAAAATATTAGTTAAATATTCTCGGCCTTTACATATATTAGGTCGGGACAAGGGCATTCTTAGGAAACTTAATAGGACGAGAAGAAGTTACAAGGATCGTTTCAACCAAATAGAGTGGAAAATTGTAGGTAGAACTACTTCTCATCATTGTCTGAATCCAATTCATTTACTTTTGCTTTCATAAATCCACTTTGACGAAAGGCGGATCTTTTGCATTCATAAAACCCCCCCCATTTGGTTACTCAATTAGCATCCGAATCACACCTGAGTAGGAAATTTCCCTGTGGGATCGACCTCGTGCTTATTGCTATACTAGTTATAAGTTTGAGTTTTATTTTGACGGGGCAACGACAGGTTTTCCCTCCGTCAACGAGCCATGCATCCCTTTCTTTGTTTTAACACAATCAATGAATCAAGAAACCAAGTACAAAGGAAAGCAAGTACCAAGAAACATGGAAAACTAGTTTTAATTTTTTCTTTATGGAGAAGGATGCAGTGGAAGCAGAAATTATGACATTGCTTTTTTTTTTGCAAGAAGCAGCAAGTGGGGAAAAACTTATGTGTCCCCAGAATCAGAATTCCCCTAATTGAAGGATATCTCAACATTTCTAAGGAAATTAACCTAGACAAATATTTGGGCTGCCCTATTATCAACGGTAAGGTTAATAAAATTGCATTTGAAGATATCATTATCAAATCATCAAACCAATTGATAAAATGGAGGGCTGATTCCCTATCTCAACAAGGGAGATCCACTCTTATTGCAACAAATCTTTCTTCTAAAACTCTATATGCCATGCAGAGTTTCATGCTCCTGACCCATGTGCATAACAAGTTGGACCAAATTAATAGATCATTTTTTTTGGAATAATGACGTAAGCTATAAACCATTAATCAGTTGGGACAAAATCTACAAGTGAAAGGAGCAAGGAGGTCTAGGCCTTCAAAAATCAAAACATATGAATGATGCTCTTCAACTTAAGCTCTTATGGAAAATTCTGGCTGAACCAAATAATACTTGGGTAAGAATTGTCCAATACAAGTACTTAAAATCCACGAACATATTAAATTATAATGGTCAAAGTAATGCGTCCTGACAATGGTCTAAATTGCACACCTTAATCCCACTTTTCAAAGAAGGTCTAGCATGGACTGTTAGTAATGGCAGGAATATCAACTTCTGGAAAGACTATTGGGCCATGGCCCCAAACTTACTACATCACTGCATATGCCCTGATAGCATTGACACTACTGAAAAGGTAGAGGCATACGTCACTAATAATAAATGGTCCACTGGGAAGCTAGGAATAGTCCTTCCAACTAGCATTGTGGAACACGTTTTAAATATTCCACTACCAATAAATCCGATTGAGGACCGACTTTATTGGTGGTCGGCTAAAAAGGGATGGTTTAACACTTCGAGTGCCTAAAATCTAACAACTCGCTCGTCAACAACTTCCTTTGACGAAAATACCTGGATATGGAAAATTAATGTACCTCCTAAGATTAAAAACATCTTGTGGAAACTGTGTCACAATGCCTTACCGACTGCCTCTCGCCTAGTTAAACGAGGAGTTTCGATTCCCCCCAACTGTTCGCTTTGTAACCACCAGAGGAAGATGCTATACATTTCCTTTTTGAATGCAGGTACAGTACCTTCTTCCAGAACATGCACCCACAAGATAAGTCTCACATCAATAGTATCATTTCTACGTCCAGAAACGTTAGTCATATTCTCGCTTACCTAGGGCGAACCCTTTCCAGTAAAGAAAAGGCCAGCAAGGCATTCAGCTGGTGGATTGCTTGGTATACTCGAAACAATTTTATTTTCAGGAATGAAAAACTACCTTCCTTGGAGGGCTTCAACAAAATTATCAATTCTCATAAATCTAATTGGGATAGAGCCGATTCTTTTAAATTGGATGATCGATCGGACTACACGAAGTGGGGTAATACCCAACAACAAAAGTCTAAGTCTATAGCTGGAAGGTCGTCTAGGTGGGAAAAAACCCCTCGTGGTACCTTCAAACTAAATTTCGACGGGTCCTCTCTGCCTAATAGAGAGGGTTCCATCGGCTATATTATCCGTGACTGGAATGGTAAGGTAATCCATCTTGGAGGCAGAAGTATTGGTCAAAAGACCCCGTTCAGCACAAGGATTAGCTCTAAGAGAAGGTGTGTTAAAAGTTATCGATTCACAAATTAATAATCTCATTATTGAAGGGGACTCCCTCACAATTATAAACTACCTAAAGCATGGTGTAAAGTGTCCATGAGAAATTGAACTCCTGTTAACGGATATTAAAAATCTGCTTTTAAAAATTAATACGCTCTCCTTTTCTCATGTTTACCGCAGTGGTAATAGAGTGGCTGATATGGTCGCACACCTTGGCCACCACCGTTCTAGTACGAGCGTCATAATTTCTGACCCAGGTCTCATGGACCTCATCCAAAAGGATGCTATCGGTTATCGTTCTCTGTTGAATGCATCCGAATTCTTACCTAATAAAGAAAAAGTGGGGAAAAACTTATAACTCTGGTTAGAGTTTTTATTGTGAAGAAAACCACAATTTACTATAAACACAACCTAAGGTAGTTGTTGTCATGATCTCCCTATTGGTCCTCGCATCCCAAAGGTTGACAACCTTACTGCCACTAGCAGGAGGGACAACTTTGAGAAGGGAACCAACGGTACTGGTAAGATAATGCATGTAGTGACTTCCTTAGCTACCCTTCCTCCTCTTTTATTGGTTTGAGATAAAATCAAGAAGAAAGCAAGAAATCGGGGGGGGGGGGGGGGGGGGGTGTGTTCGGCCCCAGCGATACAATCTCTTGGCTTGTTTATTTTTCTTGAGTGTATTCATTTACCCATTTCTATTTTCTCCCTATTAGGGACCAAAAGGTTGCATAAGAGAAACTCTTTCCACCTACTTTTTCTTATGCAAACTTCTTCATCCCACTTTCATCTCATGTCATACACTATTATTTAAAGGCCCCTCTTTTCTCCTCTTAAATGTTCTATTGACTTGAGCATAAGAGAGATGACTCTGGGTTTTCCTAGTGGTTAGTGGCAGTAACAGTATCCCAAGAGGAGAGTTGGGCTAAACAATATCCACCGCTGGGTGACAAGAGACGTTTCGCCTTTCGGGGGAGGAGATCTCGTTGATGATTTCGTTCATTGGCTTGGGCCTTGGAGATCTATGAAATTGGTGCGAAGAGTAGCCAATGGAGGTCTTTATTTGCCATGTCGTTAGGGTTGCTTTAAAAGTGAAGTGGCGGAACTCTCGTGTCTTTAGTGGCTTAGAATATAATGACAACAAGGTCCATTTTGTTAAGAATCGTATCTCCGAGTATCGATCATATTGGGTTAGTCACAAGTAGGATACCTAATGGCTCAATAGATCGAGAAGCTAGAGAGGTATATGGGATATGGGAAATACCACATGATGATTGGGTCTTTAAAATTGAAGTGGCGGAACTTGTGGTCTTGCTTCTCCACCCCTTTTTAGATCAAGTAATCAACCCCCTATCTAGTTTGGTGTCTCAATGTCAAGACTTATTTCATAGAAACGAGAGTCTGTCCAATTATGACACATGTTTGTAGACTTCTTAGCTTTTTTAGCCTGTTTGTTTTTTTCGTTGCATCGTCATGTTTTGAGTATTCAGTCAAAAGAAATGCTATATCTTTCTTATTAGATGATGTTCGATATAAAGTTACCCCGTATAATTTCTACATAGCCATTCATTTTTTTAAAAAAACCTGGGAGCTTTGCCTAATTGCCTCTCTTTCTATCCAAAAAAAATATATTTATCAGTTCATCTAATCGAACCCGGTTCATATAGAACCCGTTTATATTATGGTCGGACGTCGGTCCGGTTTGAAGTGTGGTTCGGGTTTCGAGTCGAGTTTGGACCTATGAACTGAAGTATGAACGGTCTGATTTCCGCGGTCTTTTGAAAATTTTCTCTTCGCTTTTAAAATCTCCTTCCCCTCCTTCTCTCTCTAAAACCCTAAACCAAAGGAAGCACAAATCATTGGAGCATAATCCATGTCGAAGATGAAGATGAAGACCAAGACGCCATTGAAGCCCCTCAAGGTCTCCGTACCACAAGATGCAACTCCCCTCAACTTTTTGTGAGTTACCACCGCCTCTCCCTCTCTCTCTTTCTCTCTCTCTCTCCTTTCAAGGTCGAACGTGACTGTGAATCAGTCAGCTACAGCTAAGGTTCACATCGAGATTGTTTTCCCCACTTTTCAGGACTGCTAGCGGCACATTTCAGGAAGGCGATTTGTTGTTGAATCAAAAGGGGATGCGTCTGATTTCTGAACAAAAAGTGCCCAATGTAAGCTTCTAGATCTACCAAGCTCTTTCATTTCGCCACCTGTTCTTGCGTTGTGAATAATCCTTGCGTGTCCGCTTGAGGTTTTGTATCATCGGGTGTTTGAGATGTCCTGAATTGTCGCTTCTTTTTTTTTTTCACTGGTCAATTACTGTCAGATTTTGTGCTTTGGATTCTGGTTTTCGCACCATCTTTGTCTTCCGAGCTGTAATAATGTCACAATTTGGGCAACCAATTTAAAGAAGATAATGCACAGCTTGATGAAAGGTCATTGTTATCAACTGAAAGTGGCCGAGGGAAATATATGATTCCTTTAGATGACCAATTATTATTCAATTACCTATTTACCTATGCTTAATTTTAGGGGCTGTTTAGGGACTGAATTGATCTGAAAATGAAATATAGACTTATGCTTGACCTTTGGGATTGTCGACTATCAAATGACTTATGTTGAACTGTGAGAGCTCAAAATCAGAAGCACACCCACACAATGCACAAATATTATAGAATGCAGAACATACGCAAAGAGATTACCAAAGCAAGAGGATGAATTCTCTGGATTTGGCTCTCAATTAACCAAGATGATTAATGGATAATCCTAATAGCTCTCCCCTCTATTTGTACTAGCTATTCCCTAATGTCACCCACTTGTCACCCTAACAAACCTCCCTGACAACCATGGACCTTGGGGTTGTTTATGGACTGAATCGATCTGAATATGGAATACTATACCTAAAGAAGGAAGATGAAATACACCACCTATCTAAACAGTTTCCAATTAATAAATGTTTACTATTTCATTGACCAGAATCCGGATGCTAAGGAGCTTGCTTTTCAAATCTCCTTGGAGGACCTTGAGGCCATAAAAGTAATCGGTAAAGGCAGTGGTGGAGTTGTGCAGCTTGTACGCCATAAATGGGTTGGAACTTTTTTTGCTTTGAAGGTAATGGTGGTTTCTAACCCATTAGGTTAGTAGAGAAATTCTGTTCCAAAATCCTTCCACCTCTTTCCAACTATGGCATGCTTTTGCTCAATTGTGATGCCTAATAGAATATTTTGAATGAAGGGCGTTTGAAGAAATTGTAGATAGATTTTCTCCTGAATGAACAATTTAGATTTCTAGATGGCCTTTTTACCCTTGTACCTTGGTACCTGAGGTTAAGTTATTTTTGGAAATAACTATTGCGCAGTATGTCTCAAGATCTGCCTTCTGCTGTAGGTCATCCAAATGAACATACAAGAGGAGAGTCGTAAGCAGATTGCACAGGAGCTGAAAATCAACCAAGCAGCTCAATGTCCACATGTTGTTGTGTGCTACCACTCTTTTTATCACAATGGAGTCATTTCTCTTGTTCTAGAATACATGGACCGTGGCTCTCTAGTAGATATAATCAGACAACTTAAAACAATTCTTGAACCTTACCTTGCCGTTGTTTGTAAACAGGTGCAGTAGGGTCTTCCATGCCTCTCCATTCGTGTTCTTTTGTTCCTTACTCATTCTGTGTCTCACATGATACTTCTTGTATTTCCAGGTTTTACAAGGTCTTATGTACCTCCACAATGAGAGACATGTTATTCATCGGGACATAAAGCCATCCAATCTACTCGTAAACCACAAAGGAGAAGTAAAGATCACAGATTTTGGTGTGAGTGCAAAGCTAGCTAGTTCTATGGGTCAACGTGACACCTTTGTTGGGACGTTCAACTACATGTCGGTATGTGTAGAGATTCATTCTAATAAAAAATGGACATAGATGTTTCTAACATTTTCAAGTTTATGTTGTGACTTGTGGTAAAAACCGCCCATTTTTTCGAATATATAGATCTGACTCTACAATGCCATTTCTAGCCAGAAAGGATTTGCGGCAGTGCCTATGACTACAGCAGTGATATATGGAGTTTGGGCATGGTGATGCTTGAGTGCGCCATCGGCCGTTTCCCTTACATAAAATCTGAAGATCAGCATAATGGCCCTAACTATTTTGATTTGCTGGCGGAAATTGTGGAAAGTCCTCCACCTTCTGCTCCGTCAGATCAGTTCTCACCAGAGTTCTGTTCATTTATCTCTAGCTGGTATGATTCAAGAGCTCAAAGTTGTTTCATTCTCTGTTCCTATTTTTATGATATAGTTCATACGTGGCCAAATTGTTGCTGTAGAGATGCATTTGGTACTTGGTAGTTGGTAATACTTACATACTTGCACTTGTATAACTATGACTTGCTGACCTATGACGTTTAGTCCTTCACTGTATTACATGCTATTAAGCTATGCATATCATAAAATGGCCATGGCATCTTGTTTGGGAATATATGGAAGATGCAAACTTGAAAGCATGTAGTCTGATATCATTTGTTTAGTTAAGATCCTTGACCATAATAGGGGAATATAATTTGTTTGCTAACCTTTTAAGCATAAAATTCAGAGGCAATTAAGTCCTAAATTTGCATACCATAACGGCAGAACTACATGGTAAATCAATATTGGGTCTGAAGCATAAGAATTTTTAATCAACCCAACAAAAGTGTTACAAATTTTGTAATTCTTGTTTTTTTTTTCAGCATACAGAAGGACCCTAAGAACAGATTGTCATCATCAGACCTTCTGGTTAGTACATTATTTTTTTTGTTATTCATACTGTCAACCTTTATTGTTTGTTCTCGAAAGCCCTCTTGTAAGACGATTTTCATCAATATTGCAGGCCCATCCATTCATTAAGAAGTTCGAAGCCAAAGACGTAGACCTAGCAATCCTGGTTGGCAGCTTAGAACCACCCGTAACTGTAAATATCCCAAGATAGGAGCAGCCATCATCAATCATCATTACACAGAAACAGAGACTGTTTCATCTGTACGATACTTGGTTCAGTGTTCTGGTCACTGTAATAACTGATAACTACATTTAGCACCATACTGTTTATGCTGTAATATGCTGTCAAGTTTTGTTCCAGTTGGCTTGAGTAATGCAGTAGTCTGAGAAATTATGAATCAACAGTATCCAGCTTCTTTCTGGTGGAAGGAGAGCATTGGATTGCGTGGCACAACAATGCAGAGCAGCAGAGGTGTTTCCTGTTTCATGTGAGTCGCCAACCCTACAATGGATTCTTTACAAGTATTTCTACTGTTTTATGTGGCTGATTAATCGATTTCTTGATCAGGCACTGGGAAAAAAAAAGGGGATGATAAGTTGTAAACATGTATGAAAATTTGGGAACTCAGATCATGTGTGAAGTAGATTTTTTTTTTTTTTTTTTTGGGAATCTTGCAATGGTATTGGCTCTCTTGTCCAAACTCGGTATTTCATTTTCATGGCCCTGTTTCAGTTTCTCCATACATATAGCCCGGAGCTTTAAGCTAGAATTGATGAACTTGATTAGTTGAATGTGTTACATTTAATAAATTTCAAAAAATGACTCGTAAATTAGGAGATTTTCACAAAATAAGCTGTATAAATTCAATTATGCAATAATAAGAACCTAACATAGGTCAATGACAAATTTACATAAAACCGCCCGTTAAATATATGCTTTTACACTTAACCATCCATTAAATATGAAATTACAAAAACCACCCATTAAATAGTTTTTGTTAACAAGTCATCACTCTTTGTCTATTTCCGTTAGGTATTTGTCAAATATATATGATATTGTAATATTTTTAAGCTTTAAATTTAAATTAAAATCTCAAATAAATTTAAAAATATATTATATTAATTTTTTTTCAAAAAAACTTGAAACTTGATGTATATATGAACAAATTCTCCTATTTTATTCCTAAAAAGGGATATAAAATTTAAAAATATTTAAAGGCTACATTTTAATCAAAATTAAAATTAGTTTATAAATCATTAGCATTGTTTAAATTTTATAATATTTTGATTCTAATAATTAATATCTCATTTTCATTTATTCGTAAACACCTATATACTATATACCAAAAAAAATCTATCTAGATATTTTTTTAAAAATTTTTCCAGCTCAAAAGTATTTTTATTGAAAGTATCTTTATTAAAAGTTTGCTTAAATTTTCAAATGAAATTCAATAGTATTTTCAACATTTAGAACCACCAACCTCCAAATAAATATAGAATTTAAAATTTTGACACATTTTCTCCTAATATATAATTTAATTTTTTTATCCTACCATGAATATAATTTAAATATATTCAAGTTTAAACTTTAAATTTGAATTATAAATTATTAAAATATAATATATTTAACAAAATTCTAAGGGAAATATATAGTGGGTGGTATTTTGTTGATGGAACCCATTTACTGGGTGGTTTTCTGGACTTTCATATTTAATGGGTGGTTAAGTGTAAAAATTTATACTCAAAATCAGAAGATCAAAAAATAGTCGGCACATACCAATCCAATGTATTATGTTTCATTTTATGTATGAGATTGTATTAATATAATATTTTAATATACCAGAAGTTGTTTATAAGAAAATCTGTTGAAAATATGACAATCAATGCAATAAATTTAATACTCCGTCAGTCCGTAACAGGAACTACATCTATACAATGACATAAATTTAATTATCGCGTTTATTATATAGACTGAAATTTTATTATTATATGGTTGATATATTATTATTATATGGTTGATATAATATATAATTTCCTTATGTGATTAAATATTTTTATTTGAATAATATATTATTTATCAAAAAAATTTCCAATAGAATTTTGAAAAAACTCTATCACTAATAAATCTAATATTATCTTAATTCAAAGAGTTTTTTTTATTAGGTAGCAATTAGCAAAATATTTTATACATTAATATATAATTTGTTGATATTATGATTGGTTTTTTTAAAAAAATTTGATCCATGTAGTATTTATAGATGGACAATGTTAATATATAATACGCGCTCCCTATATACACCGCAAATACTTCGTCGGATGCAACGTTGTAGCAACGTTGTAGCAACGTCGGATTTAACGTTGCAACAACGTCCATTCCGACGTTGTATTTTGTGGTGTAATAGCCTTGGGCAAAACAAAGTGGACGTTGTAACAACGTCGAATCCGACATTGTTACAACGTCCAAATAGACGTTGTAGCCTGGAACCCCAACCGACTCGGCCGGGCTTAGCAACGTCCAAATTTGCTCCCAATCAGACGTTGTTACAACGTCAAATTGGACGTTGTATGCCCAGTAAGTTTAGCAACCCCTATAAAAGGGGATAAAGACCGCATTTGAAAATGCAACACAACAATTCCACATTTTCTTTCCTTTCATGGAACCGGTTAGAATTGAACCCGGGATGGAGCCGGTTAGAACTGAACATCGCAGATCAACGCCCCGTGTTGATTTTGTAATCAAATGGGTTCGGCACCGAATGCCCTCGGAGGAGTCCGATTGTGTTTGTCGCAATCCAGAATACATTAACAGTCATCCTTGCACGTTGTTTCGAGTCGAGTATGAAAATGACACTCACATCTCCACACCCATGCAGTTCGGGTGCGCGTACTGCAACCGTTTTCATCAGGGCGTTCCTGGAGCGTATTACTAGAGGGTGAGAGACCTTCTCCTTGAACATATTCGGTCATTCTTCTCCTATTTAAGCGTACATGACCACATTGATGTAGCTCAATAGGCAGGGAAACTTGTGAGGCAAGCAAACATGGAGGTGTGAAACTTTGCATTCAACGAGTTGAAGATTCAACTCATTCGAAGACAAACTAATTAGAGCCTAGTCGATTGTCAAAAAAACATTATGTTGTTATCCGTGGTGTTTTTGTTTGTTTTAGTAAGATGTGTTATCTAATCATTATCTATGAAATGAAGTGTTGACATGTAAATGTTTGTTGTTCTCAATAGGTAGAAACCATCAAAAACAATAATGCAAACAAAACGAACTACACAAATAAAGTATAACCACCAAAGCCAAAGACGAAAACCATAAAAAACAATAATGCAAACAACATTGCCCTGACGCGTCCGTGTTTCTAGGTGCCGCGCTCGCGGCACCCACTAGTGCCCTAGCACGGATTGATGCTGCGCCCACTTTACAACGTTAAATGCGACGTTGTAGTGTCACAAACGATACAACGTCCATTCTGACGTTTTGACAAAGTCAAATTCTACGTTTTGACAGCGTCACATGCAACGTTGCTATGTGGCCTGACCAGGCCCGCATTTTACAACGTTAAATGTGACGTTGTAAATTGTTATTAACGTTACAACGTCCATTCCGACGTTGTAAAGCATCCTTAACCCGCGGATTTGCGGTGTATATAGGGAAACCCTATATAATATCGTTAATATTGTCGATTTGATAGACGATCCTTAGTGTTGGTTCAACATCCACCATCTCCGAATATCATGTGACGGGTGTGGTCACGGCTTGACGAAACTTCTGAGCTCGAACTCGTGTCATTTTACGGCCCAATTGTGTCAGGTTTAACGCAATCAAGTTCAGTACAATACACACTGTATCTTAATTAATATTATAAATCGATGGAGTTAAATAATATTATATTGTTATACAACAAATATTATTTCACCCAAATTTCAATGATGGATGATGGATCGTAAGTATCATTGGAGATTTAGGGTTAGGAAAAAATTATATTTTTTATTCATAAATCATAATCATAAAATAAAATAATAGTATATTATATTGTAAATGAGTGGTGGATGATGGGTCGGGTGCAAGTGAAAAAAGCCATCACATACCTACATTCAACTCGATCCACCACCCACCCGCCCATCATCCACTTTTTACTTTTTTTCCAAGTTTTCACCCAATATTTTGGGTCGGGTGATTCAGATTCGAGTCAAGTGCGGGTGAAAATGTCATCCTGAATACGATTCTATGAGAATATGTTAATACAATTCTATGAGCAACCTACAAAAAAAAATATTTTCGTAAATATTTTGAACTTGTGAATATTTTGGTAAATAAATATTTTTGATTGAATATTTTGAAACAAAATTCTTATATTTCTCATATAGTTTGATTGCTATTAGTTTAATTCTTGTATTGTAATTCAAATTTATTATTTTTGATATATTTTATAATGAATTTCTTTTATTGATAATATATGTAATTTTAGAATAATGTATTAACATATTCTTGTGCACAAAATAGAACAAACACTAGTATTAGGGACGACAATTTCACCCGCACGTGAATCTGAAACACTAGTATTAGCTACGGATGTTGGTCATGACTACCGTTCTCCGCAGCATCCACTAGCCCCACCATCGTCCTCCTTCTTCTTTCCATCCGCCATCGGAGGCCAAACTTGAAGCTTTCCGATGACATATTCGGATCTCCTCCCTCTTCTTTCTCCAACCCTGCTTCCTTCCTCTACAACATCCACCTGAGCACATATACTTGTGTTTGTATATGGGATCCTTAAATATTTTAGTTTAGATGAGGTTGATATCTATCTTCACAAGATGCTAAATGAAGGGTTGTGTCATCTATAGCCACATGGAATGCTTATGTTTGTTGCTTCTTCTGCATAATTGGAAATTTAGTTAAAACTACTAAAATGAAGGACATTTACCTAAACAACTTATAAGAGTAGATATTTCACCCAATTTTTTCAGTAATAATTTTTTTGGTTACAAGGCAAAAATTTGGGATGTGCCAGCCACGGTTATACCACCACCCAAGAGCGTCCTTGTGAACGAGATTTTGGAAATCAAGGTCGGAACTCCAAGGGGAGGAAACGGAATCCAAAGCCAAGTGAGCATGACGACCGGTTGCCTTGTTGGCCTACTTGAAGATGTGGAAAAAGGAGATCGTCTCAAAAGAACCGAGTAAAAAGAGAGCATCCAAATAAGCATTTCAATCTCCAAGGTCGTCATCCCTTGATTGCATTCACGATTGTGAGACAATCATTCTCCAACAATTCTTCGGATCCCCCACTTCTGAGCTTCCACTGGTCCAAGCTGCAATACAACCGCCTCAGCTTGTAAATGCCGACACCTTTCCGCATCTTTTGGCATCGCAAGCAATCCATCTTCCTTCGTCATCTCTAATCAAGAAACCTACAAAAGCGCAATCAGAAGATAATTTAGCTCCATTAAAATTGAGTTTGAAACTTCATTCCTTAGGTTCACGCCACCTAATGACGTTTCTTTGGCGAAGGTTATTCTTTGGTTTGATTGTTCTTGTGATTGCGTCTTCTTCATCTGGGTTATCCTGTTTGGATTTTTTTTTCCAGTTTTTCATGTGATGATGGATTTTTTCAATTACTTCGTTTATTGTTCTTATGTTTTGGTTTTCAAATATGATCTTATTTGTTTTAGTCCAAATACTCCACCAAGAGAAGGAAAGAGTGAGATTTTATTCAGAGTTAAGTTGTCGGGAAAAGTTTTTTAGTGACAGTTTTTATACTTTTATTGCTTTTATTGATATTTCTAATAAGTCGCTCAATATTTTTGTCCAATGAACCTTTCATACTTAATGTTGTCGGACACTCCATTAGAAGAGGAATAACGTCTTCCTCCATGGAGTAACAAAAGGCACAATCCATGGGAGTGTGTATACCTTTGTTTCTTAGTCTTGTTTTGGTTGGAAGTCCATCTAGCACAATTTTTCACCTTGGGCTTGCAAATAGTCAATTTTCCAAATCATATTGAAGAGTTTTTTTTATTTTCTATTGTAGTTCGTGATAAAATCTAGCGCACTAGACGTAGTAAACCAGTCATTTGGGTTTGGTTTTCAGTATAGTCTATCCTTGAAATCTTGCAATGGAAGAGGGATATTAATAATTATTTCTATAATATCTGTTGGCAACATTTCTCTTAGCTTATCTACATTCCTGGTCTTGTTTGGCAATAAGTAATTTTCAACTTTTTCTTGGTCATCTATGCTAAGAGTCAGTCGGTGGTCCTCAAGCTTTCTATCGTCGTTTAGCCATTTGTAATTCCAAAACTTTCTTGTTTTTCCGTTTCCAATCTACCAGATTAGACCTGAGTAGAATTCTTCTTTTAATTCAATTAATTTGGCCCAGTTCCACGACAAATTTTTCTTCTTATAGTCCTAGATTTGGTCATTTTTCAGGTATTTCTCTTACTATCCTAACTCATTGGTTGTGAGGTTCCACAAGAATTTTTCATAAAAGTTTCATTTACAGGGCTTTGTTCACGTCCTGAAGTTCTAATCCTCCTAGTTTTTTTTTATTTGCAAATTTTGTCCCACCCTACTAATGGTTTGTAATTGGGGTCCTTCTTCCATAAAAAATGTTTAGTTTATTAAAGTTGGTGTGGACATTTATCGAGAGCATGAAGTTTTGCATGATATAGTTTGGCTTGGCCAGTAGGTTCGTTTTTATGAGAACCATCCTTCCTTGTTGGGAGTCTTGGGACAACGTAATCGCCTTCCATTTTGTTAGTTACATTTTCGTTTTCCCTATTACGTGTTCAAAGGTTTATTTGTTGACCCTACCTTTTATGATAGGGTAGCCTAGGTATTTGTCTATAGCCACTTGATTCATTATAATGAGAATACTTTAGTTATGTTGTCTTTGGTTGGAAGAAACCTCTTTTGTTACTTGGAATACAGATTTTTGGAAATTCACCGTTTGTCTTGAAATCCGACAATATTCATCAATTATTTTTTAACTTTTGCACACGAGTCTTGAGTTGCTTTAGCAAAGATCATAATGTCATCTGCAAAAGATAGGAACGAGATTCGTGTTAGTTTGGGATCATCTTAAATCCTATTGAGTATATTGTTTTATTGCACTATTGTTGTAGTTTTCTTGCTAGGATTTCCGCCCATAAAATGAAAAGATAGGGAAAATTGGGTCACCTTGTCTTTGTCCTTTTTATGGTCGAAAGGTCTCAGTGGGTTCATCATTAACTAACAACACAGAGAAAGAAACAGTTTGGATGCATTCTTTAATCCAACCCATGAATTTTCCAGAAAAACCGAATTTTCCATGACCACCAGCAGAAAGCTTCAATCCATTTTGTCATAGGCTTTTTCCATGTCAAGTTTTATTATTATCCATCATTGTCTTTCTGTCCTTGTTCCGAAGGAGTGAAAGATTTTGTGAGGTATAAGAACATTATCTTGAATAGTCCGATCAGCAACGAAAGCACCTTAAAGAGGGTGAATGATTTTCATAAGAATTGTTTTCATTCTTTCCGCAAGTATTTTTGCAATCGCTTTATAGATAGTAGAGCATAAGTTAATTGGGTTATATAGTTGTTCGTTATTGAAAGATTTTTGCATTTTGGGATTAAAGAGTTAAAGTATGGTTTATTTGGCATAACATTCTCCCTGATCTGAAAAATACTTTAATGGTCTTAATGACTGACGGTCCTACACAACGTCCCAATATTTTCCATAGAATTCTACTATCATCATGTATGGGACCGAGGATTTATCTTTTCCAATAGAAAAGAAAGAAGATTTTAACTCAAGATTGGTAACCACTTTTGTGAGGTTTTTGTTGTCCTCCGTTGTGATCTCTTTGTCTATTAAGGGTAGATACTCAAGAGTAATATTGTTAATGTTTTCTTTTTTGAACCTTCTTTCAAAATCGTCTTTGATTTCCTTTTTGATGTTTTTTTCGTCGGTTATTTCTATGGCTTATTGTGTTCTAATTTACCTTATCATTTTTCTATTCCGTCTTCCCGACGCAACTCTGTGGGTATCCAGTGTTTGCATTGAGTCTAATAGTTTCAAATATTTTGTCTTTGCTCGTTGACTCCGGTATTGTTTCTGATAATTTAGTAGTCGTTCCTTTTTCTATATTAGTTGTTGTTGACATCTATTACTATCATTTAATTTTACTGTCCTCGACTTTGGTATTTTTGTAAATCTAGTAATTTTTCTTATGTCTCCCTGAATTGTCTAAAGATATTGCCAATAGTTGTTCCTTTTTCTGTGTTGACATATATTTCTTTTTCTATTTTGAGAGAGGTGTCACTTGATATCGGTTTCACTAATTTTTAACTATAAATATTATATTTTTACTTCAAAATGTAAAATACACATAAAAAATTAATATTTAAATTGAAAAATTACCAAATAAACTTGACAAAATAAAAACAACTTCATTCATAGGTTAAAGTTACCTTATCAAAGTCGAAAATTCTAAATATTTTCGATATATCGCCGACATTGACCGACATGTCGGTTCATCGCCGATATTGACCCGATATATTGACGTTGACCCGATATATCGCCGATATTGACCCGATATATCGGCGTTGACCCGATATATGACATTGAATGATATTTTTCACCCGATATACTGATATCGTAGCAAATTCTAAATATCACCGATATATCGGCTGATATATCCGATATTTGGGACACTGAGTCTGATACCTAGATATCAAGCGATATCGATATCTGACGATACCAAACACAGATATATGGAGATACTTAACACTAGATATCAATATTACTTTAAATGATATCGATATATAGCTATATCAAACACTAAATATCAACTACACTAGATATCAAATATCGGAGCCTCCGATATCTGATATCTTAGATACTCCGTATCAAAATACCAAACGGGCCTAGGAAACCGAAAAGAATGCAGGTAATGTCTGGTGGTGGCAATGCAACAGCAAATTTCTCTCTGAATTTCTTCTATCATCTTCAGTTTTCGCTCTCTTTGGCAGTAGAAGATGGAGGATAGAGCCGCCGATTCCTTCAAATCCTCAGCTCCATCGTTTCTCAACATCTCTCATCTCAACTGCATCGATCTTTCCAGTCCCGACGTCCACAATTCCGTTTCGCTACTCAAACAGGTTTGATCCCCTTCATCGATCTTTTTCGTTGTTACTCTTGTCAGGTTCTGAAACCGATTTCAAATTCTTAACATAATTGGTTTTGTGATTTTGATTGAATCTCCTTTTGCTTTAGTTTCGTTTGATATTTTATTGCGCTTTTGTTTTGTCCTGTCTGAGTTTAGGCGTGCTTGGATTGTGGATTTTTCTATGTCATCAACCATGGAATCAACGAGGAGTTCATGGATGAAGTTTTCGACCAAAGTAAGAGGTTTTTCAGTTTACCGACGACACAGAAGATGAAGCTTCTGAGGAACGAGAAGCACCGGGGCTACACTCCCGTACTTGATGAGCTTCTTGATCCCGAGAATCAAGTCAATGGTGAGATTTTCGGATTCTTGGGGTTTCCATGGATTTCATATTTCTCCTTCCTCCGATTCAATAGAAAGCGTGATTGATTCATTGAATTTGGGGCTGCAATTCACACTGAAAATGCACTTCTATTTTTTCTGAGCTTTGGCTTTCAACTGCTGTTTCAAATTTCTCAAGGGGTTGAATCTAATCTCAGTGTCTTATGTTTCAATTTCTGTGTATGTGTAGTCTTTAACTGTTCTACGCTTCTCGATGATAATTGAAAATGCGTGGAGATATGGATTATCCTGTTTACTGGTGAATTGTTGATAGGGGACTATAAGGAAGGATATTATATTGGTGTTGAAGTACCCAAAGATGAACCAAAATTTCAAAAGCCATTTTATGGGCCAAATATTTGGCCAGCAGCAGGTAGATTTTATATAACTAATTAGTGTGATATGCCGGAGCTTCTAAGATAACATGCTTATATTCTTTTGCTTATTTTCCCTTGCTAACAGATATTTTGCCTGGTTGGAGGCAAACCATGGAGAAATATCATCAAGAGGCACTGTAAGTTGTCTTCTCTAACAATTAGGGACCTTGTTTATTGCAGGGAGATGCTCGTTTAGTACTTTGAATTAGATCAATCTGTTGTGTTGTCAACCCCAAAGGTTCAACATTGATCCTGAATTTATGGTCTTAATGTGATGGATGCTGATGAGACCTTTGTATTTTCATTTTCCTGCCCCTTTTCATGCTGGTTCTCTCATGCAATAGTAAGGTAGTGAAGGCAATTGCAAGAATCATTGCTCTTGCACTTGATCTGGAGGCTGATTTCTTCGATAAGCCAGAAATGCTCGGAGAGCCTATTGCCATATTACGCCTGCTGCATTATGAAGGTAAAAGCAAACTCCCGTTGAACTTGGTGGCCTCCTTGCATTTTACTTCTTTTGTTAATTCTAAACCATTGTTTATGATTACTCTGCAGATCGAGTTTCTGAACCTTCAAAAGGATTATATGGAGCTGGTGCACATTCTGACTACGGTTTGATTACCCTTCTGGCCACTGATGATATCATGGGCCTTCAAGTAAGGATAGGGCTGGAATATTGGAAGTGTATATCTACTGAAAAGTCTTCAAGGTCAGTTTTGAACTGACTAATTTCTTTGATCTTTTGCAGATTTGCAAGGATAAGGATGCAAGACCCCAGATGTGGGAATATGTAGCACCTTTAAAGGGGTATGTCCTGTATTCCCTTTCCAATAACTCAAAATTAAGCCATGAAAGAAGATATGTTTCCTAAGCTTCCACTTTGCCCTGTTTGAAATCTGCTCACCAGGGACCCTGCAATAACACTGTTCTTGCATACAGTATACCTGAATCTGTGAAGAATGAATTGTATATTACGGCATTTCACTCACTAGTATCTTGTGTTATACTTTTAACATTACAGGTCATTTGTAGTGAATCTTGGTGATATGCTGGAACGTTGGAGCAATCGTGTTTTCAAGTAAGATGCGCTTTTTCAAGGCAAAAATGCAGTTCATCTTCTGTTTTAGGTATATTGTTTTAGCTAGGTATTTGAAAGGAGATAGAGAACTATCTAGAATAATTTTTTTTATGCTGTCATGTGACTTGTGACCTATGAGAGATGCTAAGGTTTCTTGTAGTGATGCTTAATATATCACCGGGAGTTGGTTTCTTCTCTTCTATGTGGATTTTCCCAATTTTGGGCACTGGGAAGCATTAGGCTTTGTGGTAATAGAGATTACTCGAGTGAGTTGCTCTTCAAACTCTGGCTCTGACATCTCTGCTTTTGTGTGCATTCTTTGAGATTGTGTATGTTTTTTCCATATTCCTCATTAAACATTCTTATAAACCCCGTGCTTATATTATTTCTATAGTTTTGCATATGAAGTTTTTTGTTTATACAGATTGGGGTAACCCTTTTTGTTTTATAGCAATAACTTCCGTTCCCTTGTGTGTTGTCAGTGTGTGATGGTTTGATGTCTTCTGCTTTTGTAGATCGACTTTGCACCGAGTTATAGGGAACGGGCAGGCAAGATACTCCGTAAGATCCTGTATCTCTATAATTTTCCTTTCCCTCCTAAAATTTGCGTCCTATGATTCGGTGTAATGAAAAACTTTTTGTTCTCATTTTCCTTCTACCTGGTTTTCTTTTTTTTTTAAAAAAAAAAATCAACAAAGTGCTCTAGATCTAGACATTGCTACTTGCTAGCATACTTGTAGGGCGGAAGCAAATACAGTAGCACATAAGTTTAGCTAAAACTGCTTTTATGTCTGGACTCCGGAGAGGTAAACTATATTTGGTTATATGATTTTCCTGTGCTTATTAATAATGGAAACATATTTGACATTGAACAGTCATGAAGTAATATAATCGCACCATGATTTCCATCCAAGGGGGAAAAGGCACCAAGGGTTCGTTTGAATACTTGAAATCGTGTTGATAAGTTAAAAACATGGTGATAAGACAACTTTTTTTAGCAATCCACACAGGGCCTTATTTGTTCAGATAACCATCTTATAATGCCTTGTCAAACAATCCCTTACCAATCTTCAACATCATTCTTTGTGGTACAGATCGCGTTCTTCGTGGAACCTAGCCATGAATGCATTATCGAATGCCTACCAACCTGCCATTCAGCGGATAACCCTCCCAAGTAAGTCCAGAGCATACAAATTTTGCGTATTTTCTTGCAAGAGAACATAACTTAATGTAGCGGTGTGGCCATCTGTTTCTCCACAATCAGCATTCAACCTGGATGAAGTGACTCATTTTTATACCCACATTCCCACTCCCTAGGTTTCTTCCGATTGAATGCGCCACATACCTGAGCCAGCGTTACAGCGACACCCACATCGACCTAAACTCGTATCGGATATCTTGAAATATATTCCCGAATCCCTACCCATCGAATTGATGGTAATTTCAGGATGGCCTAAGCTGGCCCTACACAATGGCAATGGAACTCCTTGAAGCCGACATGGTAAGAAAAGGAAGCCTTTGCTTTCAGTTTCTGCTTAATTCAAGTAGATAGCCAGTGTTGTGGATTGTAATTTATAGACACCCGTTTTAAGCTCCACCTTTTTTGTTTTGATGTTTTTTAAGCGTTCCATGTATTCATGCCATCATTTTATATCCTTAGACCATCTTTAACGGTAGTACTATGTGTACCATAACTAATTTAAAAAAGAGAATATAATTAAATGTCAATTTTTTTTTATTAAGCCAATGTAATTATGTGTGATGAGTATCATATATATGATACTCATTTTATTAGTTCTCTCCCACTTTTATATTTTTAGTGTCGATGTCTCAAATCACTTTTTCAATGTTTAAGTCAGTTTTGTGAATGAGTTGTAGGGTGTGGTTGCATTCGGTAAAGAGATGAATTGGGCTTTCATCCGTCCGATCACACAAAGCGTAAGTTAGTGTAACATGAATGGCTTTGTTTGTTAGCCTGGTTTTCGTCGGGATTCCATCTAGTGCAAGTTTCCGGATGAAGTTTTAACTTTCGAAAATGTGTCTAGGGTCCATATCCATGTCGTGTCACTGGTTTCTTCTGTGTTTTGCCTTGTGATATGTGCTAGGGCACTTGCCATACTCAACCATCCATTTTTACTTGGTTGTCAGTATAGTATGTCTTCTATTTCGTGTTTTGGTATGTAGATGTTCTCGATCTTTTTGACCACATCAATCGGGAGGATGTTGGATAGTTCATCTATATTCCATTTCTTGTTGATGTCGATGTATTTTTCCGTCTTGTCAATTTCGTTGATTGTGATGTTGGGATGTTGTCGACCTTGTAGTGGTTTTTCGTCTAGTCAGATATCCTTCCAGAAGTTGATCGTCTTTCCATTTCCTATTTGTCATATTAGTCCTTTGCAGAATTATTATTTTAATTCCATTAGTTTGGCTCATTGCCAAGATGAATTACCTTTTCGCTAGTATTCAAGGAAGGGGGTTTCTTTCAAATATTTTGATCACTTGGACCTACGGGTTACACGGATCTGCTAAGATTTTCCAAAGCAATTTCATTTGTAGTGGCTGGTTCATATCTTTTGTTTTATATATTCCTGCGCCTTCCAATTGTTGATGCTTGCAAACCTTGTCCCAACCAATAAAGGGGGAAAAAGATTGTTCTTTGTTCCAGAAGAAACATCTGTTTATTTGGTCAAGTTCTTTATGGATTGTTGTGTGGGAGCATAAAATTTTGCATAATATAATTTGGCTTAGTTGCCAGGTTTGATCTTATTAGGGTCGCCCTTCCTTCTTGTGAGAGAGAGTTGGCTTTCCATTTTGTGAGTTGTTGCCTGGTTTTGCTTACTGTTTCTTCAAATGTGGTTCGCTTCACTCGACCATTGACAATGTCACTGGACAATAGTCAGTTTGATATTTGTTTTTTTTTATAATAAAGGTAAGAATTTAAATTACCAAATAAATCATTATTCGGTAAATTGTTTATGCTGAGGATAACACCAAGTTGTTTGGTCCCTTCACTGGTGAGGATGTCAAGGTAGCCCTTTTCTCTATGCATCTCACGAAAGTTCTTGGTCCCGACATTGGCATATTGTGGGGCAAGAGGTTACTAGTTTTGTCCTAAATATATTCAATGGTGCGCTAAGACCGATAGAGTTAAATTATACTTTTATTACTCTTATCCCGAAGGTGAGTAACCCCTGTAGGATGAAGGACCTACGACCTATTAGCTTGCACAATGTGTTGTACAAGATTGTTGCAAAAGTGTATGCGAATAGATTAAGGCGGTTCTGCACAAAGTTGTTTCTCCTTCAAAGTGCTTTTGTGCTAGGGTGTTTAATCACTGACAATGTCCTGACTATATTTGAGATTTTTCACTATATGAAGACGAAGATGATGGGGAAGTCAACCTATGTGGTACTCCATACACCCCATTATGAGTTGCCGCCATCTAGCCTCAAAACCCATCCTATAAGGGAGTTTAGCTCGGGGAGGGGTCTGCGACAAGGGGATCCCCTCTCTCAGTATTTGTTCCTGCTATGTGCTGTCAGAAGGAGTGAAGCAGAAGGTAGAATTCAAGGGATCTTAATAGTCCGGGGAGCTCTGAGAGTGTCCCACCCTTTTTTTTTTTTGCTGATGATAGTGTCGTTTTTGCAAAAGTGACTTGTCAATAGAGCAATGAAATCGTTCAAAACCTCCAAGCGTATGGAGAAACATGTGTTCAACAGGTGTATTTTGTGAAGTTGGAGCTATCTTTCAACAGGAACGTTGGGGCCACCCGAATGTTTGAGATTCAATAGGTGCTCAATATCACGGAGGTTGAGAAGCATGAGAAATACTTAGGACTTCTGATGATGTGGGGAAGGTCAATTTTTTTTAACCAGGTTAAGAAAGGGTGTGGAAAAAACTAAAGGGATGGAATGAAAAAACATTTTCGTGGGGGGGGGGGGGGGGGCAAGGAGGTGCTACTGAAATCGATTTCTCGAGAAATACTGCTCTATACTATTTCATGCTTTCATATCCCATCAAGAGTTTGTAGGTAGATCGAGCAACTCATTTGCAATTTTGGGTGGGGTGATAGAGCTGACAAGCAGAAAGTGCACTGGATGAGTTGGAAGAATATGTGTGTCCCGAAGGAGCCGGGTGGAATGGGATTCAAAAATTTGAAGGTTTTTAATCTAGCTATCTTAGCAAAACAGGGATGGAAAATGTTGTGTGAGTCGGATTCTTGGTTGAATAGGATGCTCAAAGCAAAGTACTGTTGAAACACTAGCTTTCTTGAAGGGGGGGGGGGGGTTGGACCGAACTCGAGCTACACTTGGCGTAGCTTGTTGAAGGGAAGGAAGGTGCTGGAAGCGAGGTTGTACTGGAGCATAGGGAATGGAAGTAAGGTGTACACGTGGAGAGAAAAGTGGATACCAAGTCCAAGGGAATTTAAGGTGCTTTCCAATTCGAGTAGGGTGCAGGAGGACATGAGGGTAGTTAACTTGATCGATTGGGGCACATGTAGATGGAAGAAAAGCATGGTGGATTCCATCATGGTAGAGGAGGATGCAGACTTGAGGCTAGTGGACTCAAAGGTGCAAGATGAGCTTGTATGGTATTATAAGAAGAACGGTTTGTAATTCGTGAAGTCGGGATATCATGTGATGATGAACTTGAGAGGAGCACGGGTTGAAGCCTGGGCAGTCTAACTCGACAAGGTACCGAAGGCTATGGAAATATGCCTAGAAAATCGATGTGCACCCAAGGGCGATGAACTTGGTTTGGAGAGCATGCCGTGCCGGGGGATACTACCATCAAACGAAAATTTGGCTAGGTGAAGGGTGGAGGTTGAACTGGGGTGCGCGAGATGTGAGTTGCCGAAGGATGATATGCATTCGTTGTTTAATTGCAAGGAGGATAGACGTGTGTGGAAGGAGGTCCCAGATTTGTATAAGTGTGGGAAGGGGTCTAGAGACATTCTGGGTTTCTTTGAAAAGGTTGAGGGGTTGAAGCTGCCAATACTGGTGCAAGAGTGGGTTGTACTCTTGAACGAGATATAGAGAGCCAGGAACGTGTTCGTGTTTGAAGGGACGGTGAGACCTCCGATGATGATGGTTGAGGAAGCTTCGGCTAGGCATGAGGAGTGCCTAAAAGCAAGGGAGAAAACAGAGGTGGTTGCTACGTCTGCAGTTGTAACGACCCCTGCTTATGATACTTGAGTTAGGTTTCGATGGATGAAACCCCTCGTTGGATCTTGTGCTCCGAGTACTAGAAGCAAGCATTAGAAGTTTAAAGGGGGATTTCGAACCCAAAATCGTGAGGTCCGTTGGAAACCTCGGTTCTTGTCCTAAAACTAATCGCGAAAACCATTTAGCATGCAAACCAAAGCATAAGTCTAAAATGATACATAGGGTGCCATGGCAAGGCCGGGTCAAAACATAGTCCAGGTATAGAGAAATCTCAAGGGTCATAAGAGTGGTGAAGTCAGTATCTCAAGGCGCTCTCTCTCTGCCATGCAAAAATCCCTCGCTCAAAGAGTCAATATATCATCAACAATCACACATAGTCATATACCTAAAAAAATAAAGCGGGCATAAGATTAGATCGAAGCCCGCATGGCTGATCCCCACATATAAATACACATGCACGCTATACCTATTAACATGCTTCTAATGCAGGATAGGAATATTAACACACAAGCATGCTCGCAGTTATATAGCATATGCAAAATATTAAATAGGGCCCTAGCACAGAATATCAAGTGGTATATCCCTCTCCTACCTCCAACCCACTTCCCGTTAGGGCGGAGACTGGCCAGCTCATGAATGCATTCCATTTCATTTTAATTGGATCACGCCTGTATTGAAGCCCAACCCAAAGCATGCTTTCAAATAATCATCATGTTTGTGGTCTTGCAAAAAGAAAGTAATAATGCTGACAATAATGGAGGTGTAATTGTAGGTGTGTTGCCAATGACTTGAATGACTCAAGACGAACCCGATGGGACTGGGCCGTCCTATGACCCTAGCAAAGACTCTAATTACTTCACATATAACGACCAATTTGTTTACAAACACATAAAGAATCAATATCCTCATACGTTAATGCAACCTAGCATGATACTACATGACATTCTTATTATGAAATGCAGCACCTAGTACATCATACACATATAAGCAAGGAGAGGTATGATCAATCTGAGTAAGCCCTGAGGGAACTTACCTGGCTAGCAGAACAACAAAAGAAGAACCCGACAAGTAGCAAGCACAATCAGATAATATCACCTAGATACATAGTAGAATATGAGTCAACATCTAAGCTACTCAAGCATTCAAGGCACACTCAGCATTCAATCGAATAAGTAAGGACATCGCATTACCCAATCCATCATATTCAACCACTCTTCAAACCATAACACCTCATAAGATCACGATAATCTCCATAGCTCACTCAACCCATTTCGCATGCTCATAAGATCATCTCCTCATATAACATCTCAACATGTATATAATAGTTTGTAAACATTACTCATATAATAGTACCTTATTCTACATCATGCCATTAGTCACATCACACATGCTATTAGTCACCCATATATGCTGTTAGTCAATCAATCATATCATCATGCTAGTTAGTCACCGATCAAGTCTAATTCCCAAGTTAGCCTTGAAAAGCATTTCGAAAACCAAGTCATATGTTAGAATCTCTAACCTTGAAATGCTCATGAAGTTCGTCTTTCCAAAACCCAAGTCAAGTCATTAGGTTAGTCATTTATATTCCCAAAATCGTCGAATATGGTTCTTGAAAACGTTCGGCAAAGCTTAGGGAAATAGGGGTTTAAAACTCTCGGCCAAGTTTCGGATAAAGTTTCGGATATAATAGTTTGTTAGTTTTATTATTTTCTCCTTGTAGAATTTTAATAAATAAAGTTTCGGATATATATATAGGAATAGTGTTAAACCTATTGATTTTCTATTTTCCCGGTTCAGGTGAACCGGACCCACCAAAAGAAAATGTCGAACCGGTTCAGGTGAACCCGTCTTCTTCAACCTCCCACCCGTCATTCCTACGGTTGAAAGTTTTGATTTTTAACCTCCTCAAATCTCGCTCAAATCTCAACACTTTTGTTTCTAGAACGTTCCTTATCCGTTTCCAATGAGATTTATGCAACCAATTTGGAGATTCGGGCCCGAACCGTAACCGAACGAACTTATCCCTAAATTCGAAGTGCATCCAAATCCGCTCAATTCGGGACGAATATCATCAAATTGAGGATTGGTATAGCGTTAAGAGTGATTATCTAATCTATTTATGGATTTATTTTAATCAAATCTGTCCCCAAATCCTCCTCCTATAAATACCCCTTCCGGATTACTTTCGAAGCACACCACCACCATTTCTCTCCATATCCGAGCTCTCAAACTGGTTCATCGTGTTCTGAACATCTTAATCTACAATCCCCTTCACAAAAGTTTCACCAAAACATTCCGAATTCAAAACATTCCGAATTCAGAACCCTTAAGCCCTGTTCTGACTCGCGGCCGCGAGTTCCTTTTCGCGGCTGCGAGTCCGGGCCTGAATCGTCGATTCAAGCCCTTTCCCGTTCTTGTTTGTTGTTGTTAGAACTTCTCCCTTTACCCAAACCTTACCATGACTTCCAGAAACATGTTAGTACTCATTTTGAACGTAAAAATCAAGGGAAAGAGAGATTTCTCACCCAAACTCCTTCTTTCTCTTCTTTTCTCCCCCGGGGTGGCTTGAGGGCAAGTTTCCGGCTTGTTCCTTCTGGATCCGCTTGTTAAGTGAGCTGGGAAGGTGCTGGGGAGGTTAAAGGTGAAAAATTTGGAAGTGTGGAGGTGAAAGGAGTGAAAAAAAAGGATCTCTTACCCTTGCTAGACCAAGATTGGACCAAGGTGGCTCCGAGGCATAGATCTCGGTCTTCCGGGTTATGGAATGGCTTCAAAATAACTTCTTGGACACCAAGGGAGGATGAATGAGCTGATGGAGTGCTTGGATCTCAAGGAGGAAGAGAGGAGAGGTGATGGGTGGAGTTTGGTGCTCTCGACACAGGGAGGAAGGGAGGAGAGAGAGGGGCGGCGTTTGTTGGTGATGGTGGTGGAGAGGGTGGCCGGAGGTGGTGACGGTGGGTGCTGGTGGTGGTGATGTGTGGTGGCGGCAGGGAGGAGAGGAGAAGAGGTGTGAGCTTTATTAGGGTTTTGTGTTTTGTCTCCAAAGTTTGGATAAGATTTTGTGTTTTAGGCTTCTTGTGTTTTAGTCACCGATCAAGTCTAACTTGGGAATTAGACTTGATCGGTGACTAACTAGCATGATGATATGATTGATTGACTAACAACATATATGGGTGACTAATAGCATGTGTGATGTCACTAATGGCATGATGTAGAATAAGGTACTATCATATGAGTAATGTTTACAAACTATATGAAAGAAGTAGGATTTGGTGATTGGAAGCGCCGAATTCTCAGAATTCTTGACTTGTTAACCACCGACTTACGACTTCCTCAATTATCGAGCGATTAGAGAGTGATTAGAGAGCGATTAGAGAGTGTGAGATGAGATTAGAAGAGATGATGAGATGGTGTGATGAAAATGGGAGGGAAGGCCCTCTATTTATAATGAATTAGGCGCTGGGTCGATTGGTTGACCCGCCGGGTCCAACGGTCGACCCGGCGGGTCGGCCTTTGGGATTTGAAATCCGACCGTTGGATGGATCTTCCTTTTTTTTTCTTTGAAATCCGACCGTTTGTGCCTTGGTGGCCGGGTTTTAATTTTTTTTTTTTAGTTTTTCACTTATCAAATTAACAATAACAATGTATATTTGTATAATTGTATTAGGTTGTTTTCTTTTTTTTTCAAAATTTGTTATTTACTTATGTAAATTGTGAGTTTATTTATTTATTTGTTATTTTGTTGGTGAAAAATATTTATTTAGTTTTATTAGTTTACATGTTGGATTAGTTAAAAAATCAATTAATACACACATAAAACACAAGTTTATTACAAACCGAACAACGATTACAAACCCATACCGGATTCATTGCCTCGGTCGAGATCGCGCTCGGTGCTTCATGCCTTCATGCATGGCATTACAACATAAAACACTAACTTACTTCCTAGTTCCTACTTTATTTAATACTTCATAAGTTCATATTTTCATAACATCATAAACTTCACACAACACAATACTAAATCTCTAATTACCCAACGGGGCCGACGATCCCGATGCTTCGTCGACTTTGTCCGGATGCTTCTTCGCTAGATGATACTTCAAATTGCCATAACCCAAATTGTTCGTTATTTTGTACTTATGACCACAATAACGACACTCCGCTTCGATCATCCCCGGGCTTGGACAACCGTGTTGAAATGATTGAACAACGAGGAGCTAGAGGATCCGCTACGGTCGGCCATTACGAGTTTACGACGATTGACGAGAATGAATCAATGAAATGTAAGTTGAGTGATGGGACATTTAAGTAAAATGAATTGGAGAGGAGGGGATGCCTATTTATAGGCTCGGACCTATGTTGAAGCCGACCAACGGCTAATTTTTTTTTTTAAATTTACCGTTCAAGTGGGGCCCACATCCAACGGCTACAATTTCAAATGTTGACCCATGTGACCCGACGGGTCACGGGTTATATTTTCCCCGACCCTAACCCTGACCCTCAACCCGAGCTAACCCTTCGACCCTTTGACTCTGACCCGACGGGTCACGGATCGACCCACCCGACCCGTGACTCGTGGCCATGTCTATTCCCAAGTTAGCCTTGAAAACCTTTTCGAAAACCAAGTCATATGTTAGGATCTCTGACCTTGAAATGCTCATGAAATTTATTTTCCAAAACTCGAGTCAAGTCATTAGGTTAGTCATTTATATTCCCAAAATCGTCGAATATGGTTCTTGAAAACGTTCGGCAAAGCTTAGCGAAATAGGGGTGTCTCGGCCAAGGGGTGTCTTGCGACGGCGAAAAGGGTTTTCACCGCCGCGAGTCATCCCAGTGAGCACCCCGCGAAGGACAGGGGTGTCGTGACCACTCGATGCCCACTTGCCCCCGCGAGAGCCTCGTGCTCACGAGGGTGGGGTCATCGCCACGAGAGGCCTCGTGCCTGCGAAACATCCTTTAGTGGCTGCGCGACTGGGAGCCCTAGGGCATCCCAGGTGATCTCGCTTAGACCTGGGCAAACAATGGTGGGCCCGCTCGGCCCGCCCCGCCCTCCGCATTAGCGGACGGGCTTGGACATGGGAAAAATCTCACGCAGGCTGCTAGGCCCGGCCCGCGCCCGCAGCGGGTGCGGGATTGGACAAATCAATCAACCAGTTACAGGCCGCGAGGCCCGTAACAGGTACCCGCCTTTTTTATTAAAATTAATATGTATACGTAATAATTAATATTAATTATTCATTTTTAAAATAAAATAAAAACAATAACTATATATATGTAATATGCACAACTTACAGCAACCCTAATTATAAGATTTGTAATATATATATATATATATATATATATATATATATATATATATATATATATATATATATATATATATATATATATATATATATATATATATAGGGTTGGGTTCGGGTGAGAAGCATTGGTCCAGTGAGAAGGAAAGAAGCGATTTCATTGGTCCATCCGCTAGATCTCGCGCGCGTTTAGACTACTCACACGCCTTTCTATCTCTTGTGCGTTCCACCCACGCACCTTTATGTATATTAAAAAAAATTGGAACCGCTTTTCAAATAAGGAGAATCGAACCCAGACCTGGTAGAAAGTGACAGCACATGGGGCATTACCATCCTAACACCATGTATTCCATGTTCAATTTGCCTTTTAATAGAATTTAAACCTTTTCTATTTTTCAATCGCTCAATGGGAAGTTTACCGATAATAATATATTTATTATCCTCTTTTTTAAAATAAAAAATATAATTTATAAAATGTGTAATTTTCATGATGAAATATATATTAAAATTTATTTCATGAACCACTACTATTTTTACTTCATGAACCACTTCTATTTAGTCACTGAACTAATCTCTATTTAGTCACTGAACTAATCTCTATTTAGTCACTGAACCACTCTCTATTTAGTCACTGAACCAATCTCTATTTAATCACCGAACCACTCTTTATTTAGTACTGAACCAATCTCTATTTAGTCACTGAACCACTCTCTATTTAGTCACTGAACCAATCTCTATTTAGTCAATGAAGCAATCTCTATTTAGTCACTGAACCACTCTCTATTTAGTCACCAAACCACTCTTTATTTAGGACTAACCAATCTCTATTTAGTCACTGAACCAATCTCTATTTAGTATTGAACCAATATCTATTTAGTCACTGAACCACTCTCTATTTAGTCATCAAACCACTCTTTATTTAGGACTGAACCAATCTCTATTTAGTCACTGAACCAATCTCTATTTAGTCACCGAACCACTCTTTATTTAGTACTGAACCACTCTCTATTTAGTCACTGAACCACTCTCTATTTAGTCACTGAACCAATCTCTATTTAGCACTGAACCACTCTCTATTTAGTCACTGAATCACTCTCTATTTAGTCACTGAATCAATCTCTATTTAGTCACCGAACCACTCTTTGTTTAGTACTGAACCAATATCTATTTAGTCACTGAACCACTCTCTATTTAGTCACTGAACCAATACTATTTATTTGATGAACCATTGCTCTTTATTTTATGAATCACTAGAATTTATTTAATGAACTACTAGTATTTAATAATTATAAAAATAAACTCCACATTCTTTGAGCTGGAAATTTCAAAAACACGTACGTACATTTATGAGAGTCGAGCTAATTAACATAATTAGGCGTTGGATGTGAAGTTGAAGTTGGAGCAACTAGTTTGCATCCCGCCCAGATTACCACTGAACCCAAACCTCGACCTCGCAATATCAAATTCCAATAGATTCTCTTCCAACTGGAACCAGCCGATCACAATCGAAGTCCCGGCGCCGGCGCCGCCGTCCACGAACCCCAGACACAGCACATCGTCGTTCACCTGGACCATCGAATTTAGCCCCGATATGCTCCACTGAACGCCCCCGTCTGCGTGGAGCACCGTCGCGATCCCGCTCCTCTCACCGATCTCCTCACCAACGGTGCCTTTCGACCAGGCCTCGCAGTTGCAGATCGATTCGCGAAATATCAGCGGTCAGTACTAGGCTCCGTCGAATCCGATTGGAGTCGACCTTGTTGATATCACAGTTGAGAGCATCGCAACGGTTAAGGTCGCGAGGAGGTCTCCGCCTGAGAAATTGCTTTTGAAGAGAGAGGACGAAGAGGAATGATAGGAAGGAAGGGGGCGCGTGTTGTTCAACCCAAAAAAAAAAGTGCCTTTGTTACTTTTTAATTAACCAATTAGATCGCTTCTTTCCTTCTTACCGAAAGCACTACTTCTCACTTGAACTCTCCCATATATATATATATATATATATATATATATATATATATATATATATATATATATAGGGATTGACTCCGGTGAAAACCTCAAATTATGGTAAAAACCCGTGAGGACTACTTTATATCTTGGTTTTTTTGAAACCCGTGCTAAAAACCTCAATCACACGGTGACTTTACAACTCGGTTCAACCTAAAAACCGTGCTAAAAACTCTAGTTTTAAAATAACACATGACTTTATAGTTCGGTCAAACCGAAAAATTGTGCTAAAAAGCTAATGTTTTAAAATTACATAGTGACTTTATAGCTCGGTTTTATTCAAAACCGGGTTAAAATTTATGACTTTATAGATCGGTTCTATTCATAACCGGGCTATAAAGTAAGTGAACCGGGCTAAAAAGCCGGTCCTCACGGGTTTCTACCGCAATTTTGGTTTTCACCGGAGCGCATTCATATATATATATATATATATATATATATATATATATATAGGGTTGCGCTACGGTGAAAACCAAAATTGCGGTAAAAACCTGTGAGGACCGGCTTTTTAGCCCGATTCACTAGCTTTATATATAGCCCGGTTATGAATAGAACCGATCTATAAGGTCATATATTTTAGCCCGGTTCTGAATAAAACCGAGCTATAAAGTCACTATGTAATATTAAACACATAGGTTTTCATCACGGTTTTTATGTTTAACCGAGATATAAAGTTACGTGTTATTTTAAAACTGGAGTTTTTAGCACGGTTTTTAGGTTAAACTGAGTTGTAAAGTCATTGTGTAATTGAGGTTTTAGACATAGGTTTCAAATAAACCAAGTTATAAAGTAGTTCTCACGGTTTTTACCACAATATGAGGTTTTCACCGGAGTCAATCCCTATATATATATATATATATATATATATATATAAGGAGAGTTTCACATGCATTCACTTCTTATAATGCATTTGTGAGACCCTTTATGAACCATCGGATGATGAAGATTTGGATGGTTGGATTTGAAGAAAATAATGAAAATAATATAAATAAAGAAATAAAAAATTTTCTCTCTCCAAATCCCTTGTCTATCTCCTGGGATTTCATCTCAAAAAAAAGCATAGGATTTCAATTAAAAAAAACGTGGATTTCCTCTCAATTGCCATGCATGGAAGATATTTGATTATTCAAAGAGGGTATTTGCACGGTCGGCTCATATTCATCTACGATGGAAGATTATAACTATGACTTTTCGGGTAGAAAGTTAACGGAAATGGAGATCATTCATAAGTATTTTTTTTGCGTTCATTTAATGAATATTATGAGATTGCAATTGTTTGTTAAAACTATAAGAGCGTTGTTTGGTGTAGGAATCTTGTATTGGGTTTGTTTACGATTTTGAAGATTCATTTGTTTTGTGAGATACAGGAGAGTGCAACCATTATTCATTTGAATAACACAAATAGTTTATCTGAAGATGAGAAGCGTAAAATAGAGTAGACGGGAATATTCGAATGAATATTTATTCAGATGAATAACTAATAATATATTTATATGAATAAGTCGAGTGTATTCAAATGAATATTTAGTCAAATGAATGAATAATAATTTATTCAAATGAATAAATCGATTGTATTCAAATGAATATTTATTCAAAAGAATATATGAATATACTATTTTTCTTTTCATATTCATAACGAATATTAATTCATAGTAGTAGTGTTGAATAATATTCATTCATATTCGTGTTGTTTTCTAGTGAAAACTATCGTAACTTACGTATTTTGAATGTAAATGGATATATATAAAAGACAATTAATTTTTTAATTATTATGTATTGATTTTCCATAAATTAATCTTTTTAGCTTCCACAAATTACTCTTTTTAGTTATCACATGTTGACTTTTCATCATAGCCCTTAATTCAGTTTTAATCTAATGGCTTAAGAAATGTTCTCACGAATGCATTGTAAGGAGCAAATGCATTGAATAGTTATTATATATATATATATATATATACCCGCCACAGAACGAATACTTTTATTTTTCAAATGATTCATATTATATATATATATATATATATAAACAGTAACTATAAAAACAGTAGCTATATGTAATATATATATATATACAACTTACAACTATATGGTTTGTAATATATATATCGGTTTTTCTATCCTATGCCCTAAGGGCATAGGATAAGATCCTAAATTGGGAAATATACCCTACCAAAAATAAGCGACCCTAAGAATCTAATTTAAAATTTGGCTAATGGAATTTAATTAAGGATGTATTTTTTCAAAAATGGGCATCTTATCCTATGCCCTTGGGGCATAGGATAGAAAAATCGTGTGTATATATATATATATATATATATATATATATATATATATATATATATATATATATATATATACAACAACTATAAAAACAGTAACTATAACTATACATATATAATATAATATATAAATGTAATAAAAACCTAATTAGTATAGATTTAATAAGAAAAATTGATTAGGTTTGCGGGTACCCGCAGGCTACCCGCACCCGCATTCACGGACGGGCTCGGACACGACTTCAAACCCGTTAAGAGGGCTTAGCCCGGCCCGCGCTCGCAACAACGGGACAAAATTTCGGGTAAAGCCCGACCGCACCCGGCCAGCGCCCGCGTTTGCCCGGGTCTAATTTTGCCAGTGAGTGAGATTCTCCCTCACTGCGGCAAAATGGGTCACTCGTCGCCGCGAGTCAGAACCCTTTGGCCCTGTTCTGACTCGCGGCCGCGAGTTCCTTTTCGCGGCGGCATGTCCGGGCCTGAATCGTCGAGTCAAGCCCTTTTCCGGCCTTGTTTGTTATTGTTAGCACTTCTCCCTTTACCCAAACCTTACCATGACTTCCAAAAACATGTTAGTACTCATTTTGAACGTAAAAATTGAGGGAAAGAGAGATTTCTCACCTAAAATCCTTCTTTCTCTTCTTTTCTCCCCCGGGGTGGCTTGAGGGCGAGTTTCTGACTTGTTCCTTATGGATCCGCTTGTTGAGTGAGATGGGAAGGTGCTAGGGAGGTTAAAGGTGAAAAATTTGGAAGTGTGGAGGTGAAAGGAGTGGAAAAAGGATCTCTTACCCTTGCTTGACCAAGATTGGACAAAGGTGAAGAGCTTGAGAAAGATCAAAATGGAGTTAAGAAGCTCAAGGAAGAAAGAAAGATGGAAGAAGAACGATCTCAAGACAAACATGGCCGAGGCAAGCAAAAGCTGAGAACATAGCATTTTGCCGCGTTGAGTCACATAGGTCACCACAGCGAGAGAGAACTGGAGCCAATGAAGATAACACATTTCGCCACAGAGAAAGAACCAGTTCGCCATGGTGAAGTTCTAGATGTGGCTATGAGCACTACAATGAGTTGCCGCGGCGAGAAGGCTTTTCGTTCCAGCGAAATCATCCACAAACGATCTATTTAAGAACTAATTCTTATCTTTTCGGAGGAAAACTCTATCCAATCTGAATGATTAGCCGTTCTGAAGGGATTAATATATTTAGATTGAGGTTTATCTAATACTTATTTTGGATTTAATATTTTTAGGATATTTAATTATTTAGGAGATTTTCTCTTACCTTTTTAGGTAAGTATCTAGGATTTTTAGGCCTCTTTTCCCAAGCCACGAAATCCCTAGATCATCAACTCATAAATTTAGACTTTACAGTAGTTTTTTCATCATTCAAGGTTACTTATTTTCCATTTAATTCAAAGGAGATTTAGGTAAGCCATGAGTGGCTAATTCCGCTATTTGTTTCACCTATGTTTCGAAGACTTGGTTGATGATTTGTGAGGCTTATGTTCGGTTGTTTTCCTTCGATTCCTTTGAATTTCCTTGTTCATATTTTGATATTATTATGATTCGTGACATGATAGTATCTTGCTAGGTTTCTTTTCTATCGTATTTGAATGAATTTCGTAGTAGCATGCTTAGAATTGTGAAAACCTTGATTGGATCATGAATAAGTAGGGAATTCGACATAGGTCTTAAACATAGGTTTTCCATTCATATGCCTAGATTCTTAGGAACTTATGCTATCTTAATATTAAATCTTTTTCGTGCTTAGGTTACATAAAGGTGTAAGGGGTTAAATTCACTCGTTGTGTTTTAATCTACATAAAATAAGATGGGAGGAATGTATTTGAAAGAAAATATAACAACTTGAGTTTGAGTCTAGGACAAATAAAGCCAACCAATATGGAAGAATGCATAGGTGGAACGTTTTTCTCCATTGAATTGATCTCAAAATCATCACTTTATGCTTTACTAATTTATTTGCAATCTACTTTAGTTTATTTTCTCATCTTAGTTTGCTTATTTCCCACTTTTAATTTAGTAGTGTTTAAATTACATTGAATCTTAGATTTTCCTGTGGGTTCGACCCTACACTTATCGCTATAATAGTGTGGGAATTTCTTTGGCAAGGTTTACACACGACAGTTTACCTCTCGTCAAGCACACAGATCCTCATAATACGGAGGTGGCTCTTGTACTGATCTACTCATGCCAACCCCTCTAGAATAGGGTTGGCTGCCTACATAGGTCTCCTCCTTTGGTTGATAATGTTGTTGGTAACCCCTGAACCCTCCATGCTGAAGTGGCTCGAGGATCACCAAACTTTTGGTGTCTGTCCGGATGATCGTACTGGGGCTGCTTTCTCTTAAGCTAGGGATCATCAGCTGGGTGATCTGTAGTGGAAAGAGAGTATTGGACCAAACGTTGTACCAATTAGGAAGGTACAACAAGTCCCTCACCTCCTTCGTGAGAGGCACATCATGGCCTTGGTAGCTCGCTAGATAAGAGTTCCCTATCTTCTTTAATACCTTGATGTTCACAAGGTATACAACATAAATTAGAATAGAAGGTCCAGAAGTATACCTCGTGAAGTGTATGCCAAATCTGCTGGCGAGTTTTGCAACCATGCCACCAACCCATAGCTCATCCTGATATGCTATGTATTCAGCCAAATGCTTCAGCCATTCATATCCCAGGTTATTAGGGCGCTTAACCTGGAATAACATACACCAGAAGCAAGTGATCTCCTTCCTTGTAGGCCTGGACAACTCCTTCCTGGCTCATATCGTACTACCCAAGATGCGAAGGTCGTAGGATAGTACAGAAAAAGGGACTGGCGATGTCCCTTCCTAGGTGCGTTGAAAAGGGCCAATTGGGTTGGCCTGTCAAGTACCCCTAGGTCTCCTTCAGATCGAACTCCACTAGCTCATATCGATTTGTGGGGTTAAGGAACCCCAGGAGCTCATTGAAGCATGCTAGGGAAACCTGTCTCAGTTGGTTCCCTCGGCGGAACTCAATCAGACTCGAGTATGATGTAGAGCCTATGTCAGCAGTCACCGTGACCAAGAACTTGGGCGTTAGTGCTGGGTAATGGCGATCAGTAACCTCTAGCTGGGACTTTGCTCCAATATAGGAGAAAGCCTCTCTGATATCCTCATACAACCCAAGCCGAATCACTTCCGTCTTGGAGTTCCAACTTGTCTTATGTGTCCTCTTAAGTATCCTTTTGTACTCCTCTCTCTTGTCTTCACTAGGGATTCTTACGTCATCTAGCCTTTGGCTAGAGGACTCGCACGACCTCTTGCTAGATTGAGAAGACATTGTCCTGATTCACAACAATACAAACCAAGCTAATTTACACAATTCACCATTATCACACACAAGCCACCCTACCCTATACATAGCTAAAAAAACGAGCCCCGAATATCTAACAATATAATCTCAACTTGTTTTCACATGCCAAATCATGCAAGAATAAGATCACCAGGCTTAAATAAAAGAACTTAATCAATCCTAAGCACAAATAATCAAATTCACATCCTAAAACCTTAACTAATCGATATAAAATCCTAAAATTCCAATTATCACATAATTCGTAAAGAATTTGGCAATGCAACGAACATGAATGTGGTTTTCTGCAATATTGATTTTAAAGGGTGGTTTTGAGCAATATGTGCTAATTTAAAGGGTGGTTTCATGCAGTTTACCCTAAAATCCAATGCTTCGAGAAAATAAATCATGATCAAGTAGAACAACACTTTCATAGATGCATCCTCAGCTTAACACATGTAGAAAATCTTGCAGAATAGAACCAAAATCCTAGGTATGAAATGAAAGAATATAAGCAAAACATTAACTTCTCGTTTGTTTTTAGGAAAGGAAAGATAATGGCTAACCTTCCGAATCTAGTCCATTTTTAAGTTAAGATTCATTGATCAATATTCTAACCTTTACAATCCTTCCCTCATTTTCCATACAAAATTTATCCCCCCCCCCCCCCAATTTGATTACATAATTTGAATATAGAGTAACCATATCCCCTAGGACACTCTAACCATTTCTCTCTCCTCTTCTCTAGACTAAAAAAATGATAATCATACAAATTTTACACATAAAATTTGATTTTTTTTCCCTTTTATTCTCTCCTACTCAAACAAACAAGACCTAAGCCAACTATTGACACATGGTAAAAAAATCAAACAATGCAAATGAAGCTACTGATTTTAATAGACAAAAGCTCACTATTAATTCACACATGGTCAAACAGTGCAAATGCAATCAAGCAAATATGTTGTTTGATTCATTTCCATGATAATTGATAAATCATCAAAACATGGTTATGAGATGGAGAGTTTGATTCTTTAGTCATCCAGCATAACTTTTTCTTCTATTAATTACTTGGACTCTTTGAATCAATCAGTATAAGATTAAACTCAGTAGTCAATCAAATCTTATTAAAATTCAAGATGAAGATAAAGAATGAATGAATCAGATGATCGCCAAAAATCGACACTAAAACAATATTGAATCCCTTGATAACAACGTCCAAAATCAGCAATAAAACGAGGACTAGCAGCCCCTAAACAAACAGTTCAGCAACAGCACAAGAGCTACAAAACAACAGCTTCCATGAATTTGACCCCAAAGAAGCGATAGATGACAAAATTCCATGAATTTGAACAAGAAATTTGACAACAAACCAAGTCAAGCGATAATTGATCCTAATGAGCATGCAAACAATTTAGTAAATCAAACATGAATACATATCCTAAATCAATCCCATCAAAACACGTCAATTCATCAAATTCCACTTGGACTCCACGCAAAAACGCAAAACCAGGAGATCAACAGTCACCCACACAAGCATATTTCAATCTAGGTTAAGCAAACTCCACTCTCACACGGCAATCTAGCAAATCTAGATTAAAGTCTACACAGTTCACAACCAAAACGCAAAACCAAACGTACACAAACCACTCTAACGAAGCTCGATTTCGAGTGGAAGCCTCAACCTGTATCGATTGTGTATTAGTAATCTAGCAAATCCATATTCTAGAGAGGAGGGGGTTGAAGAAGATGATGCAAGAGCTTCGAGATGTACAGAACAAAGAGGGGGGAATCGAGGTTACCTTGCGAGTGGTGATAAAGAAGCTTCAAAATCAATATCATAGAGAGAGGTGAATGTAGTAGATGATGCAGAAAGTTGGAGATCGGAGGGGATTGCCGACGACAACGCCTCCGGAGGAGTGTGACACACCTGTAGTGACAGACCCAGGATTTTCGTTAGGGGGAGTTGAAAATTATAACGAACGATAATATTCTAGAATAGGTTTTCGTAGTCTTAGATCACTAATAATCATCCATTGTTTCTCCAATCGAGTTGTTTTTCCACTCCTTACATTATCTCTACTACGAATATTAGTAACATCATCTCGACTTCCAACCGGTTCAACGGTCCATAACCTTGATGGATTAGGAATATGATTAATTGAAGGAAATATCTAAAAATAGGAATAGATGACTTAGAGCAAAAATTGACAAAGTACAAATTATAAGTATGAAATATTAACTCTAAATCAATTCATATAATATATTCCTATATAAAAAAAACAATCCCCAAATCACAAATTTAATTCACAAATCCCAAATTCAATTCACAAAATTGATTCTCAAAAGAAAAAAAACAAACCGAACTAAGTAGAACTAAAAAAAATCAGTGCGAAAAAAAAAACCAACTTGCCTTGCTAAGGCTCTTATACCCCTAAAGGGTAATACTACTTCCCTTAAGGTTAGTCACTTTATTACTTCTGATGCCTGTTGGAATGTGTCACTCCTAAACTCAGTTCTAAAAAATGTTCTGACTCCAGCTGATATTAATCATATCACTACAATTGTTATGCTAATAAATACATTAACTGACCGCCTATATTGGGGACCCAACAGGAATGGCTGGTTACCTACAAATTCTGCGACATCTTTCTTTATTAAGAATAGCGGACTTCAAAGTTTCAACTCTAACTGGATCTGGGACCTGGATGTCCCTCATAAAATTCGGCACTTCCTCTAGAAGATAGCTAGAGATGGGGTACCAACCAAAGAAAGACTTCTATGGTCCCATGTGTCGGTACCTTTGGGTTGTGTTTTCTGTAGAAACAGTAACGAATCAATTCACCACCTCTTATTGAATTGCGATATCGCTAATGAACTCCGGCAGGATCTTAGAATTAATCTCCCAATGAACCTTATCAACAATCATGTAAACAACCCCATCTTGCCTCTACATGCCATTAGGTCAGCTATCGGTAAGCAAAAAATGGCTGATCTAGCTACTAGCCGGTGGACTATTTGGTTTTTCAGAAAATTATCTTTCAACCACTTAACCTCGGTATCTGTTATGGAGCTTAAAATCTTCTACCTATCTTCAAAACAATCATGGGCCGAAGCTAGGCGACTGGATTCTTCAGAATCTATTTCGCATACTCATTCTGCTCGTCCTACTCGACCTTCCTATAAACTCGTGGTTCAGTCAAATAAAAACAAAAACAGATCCGGTTTTTGGTTAAAACCTCCGATTGACTGCGTTAAACTTAATTTTTGATGGATCTGTTCGTTCGGATGGTCGTGCGGCCTACGATTTTGCTTTCCATAACTCTTCAGGTACTTTGATTTCTTCAGGCAATGGTTTGTGTACTAACACGTCGGTGATCTAGACGGAGACCTTAGCCCTTAAAATGGGAATTTTAAAGGCTAAAGAATTACAGATTAGGAATTTATTGGTCGAAGGTGACAACCTTGTGGTTGTAAAGTGATACGGGGTTAGCCGTAGGATGGCCCGATCTTCGACAATCAAACAAGAAACTCAAGAACGGAAGCAAAAAACGAACAAGGCTCAAAGGACGCAGCAAGATTGATGCAAGAAGTAAACAAGACGCAGCAAGAACAACAAGAACCGTGAGGTACTTGAAGTCGACTCAACAAGAAACACAAGACTCGACAAGAATGCAATAAAGACTCGAAATTGAATCAAGACACGACCGATAAGGACTGATTCGAACTATGTAGAATGAGATGAAGACCCCAGGCCTCCTTAGAGGGTAGGAACCAAGCACCAACGACTACACAACCCGCCTCTACAACCTTACACAACCAAGCGGACAACTTGGAGGCACAAGGAGAGAGCTCGTGGATACCAGGATCACCAAGTCTTGCGAAGTTGATGAACTCAAGGCAAACCAAGCTGAGATCTATACCAATTTGCAATCGATGAGCCACGCTTCGAATCGATTGACTTTCACTCGTTGTGTTTCACACAAAACTGAGATTTCTGAATTCAATAATACGTGAAGTGTTCTACAATGATGAAGTCGGCCTAATATAACCCTAACAAGGCTGATTTTCGGCCATAATTAATAAAAATAACAACTTAAAGAAATAATTAAAATAACCCTAAAGTTTCCTAAAATAACTTAAGTAAGAAAGTTGCTAAAATAGGAAATAACATAAGGTGTTCCACACTTAGTGAAAATCGGCACTTCTAAGGCCTAAGGAGGTTCGGCCTCTTGAAGTCCTATGCACATATATGTCTTCATTGGTGGCTCCGGGAGTTGAACCGTACTCGAGAACAAAGCATGACTCATAAACATGAATGAGTCTCGTTGAAGCTTCTTAGCTCGGGCTCGAGTCATTAGTCCTTCTCCAAGTATGATAGGCGTGTCTGGAGGTGTAAAAGATGGTCCCGCATCATAAAGGCTCTCCTGAGTGATTGGAAGTTTTCCTGAAACACTGAGTTTTTATAATCAGATATTCTGTTAGACCTTTTCTCATTTTCTAATGTTGTTATTCGTCATATTTTCAGGGAATCTAATGTTGTAGCGGACTGTATTGCTCGTCTTGCCTAGAGTAGCCTTGCCAACGGTTGCTTAGAAGAGGATCCAGAACTGTTTGTTCTCATCCGCAAGGATGCGCTAGGAAGGAATTCGTATGCGGACGACCCCTCATAAATTTTATCTTGCGTAAAAAAAACAAAAGATAAAAAAAAAAGTTAAGCTGCTTGTAGTTTTTTAAAAGGGTAAATTACACATAACCACCTGTAAATTATGATTCTTTTCACATAACCACCCATAAATTTATAATTACATAAAACCACCCATAAATTAGATTTTTTTTCAAAAGACCACACAATTGCAAAATGTTCATTTATTTCATTTGTAAAGACAAAATGCCCCCATATTTTAGTTTTTTAAAGGTAAATAGTACAATTCTCGCGTCATTGACACCGTTTATTTAAAATAAAATCTTAATAATAAATTAAATTAATATTATACAATTAAATAAAATATTATTTTAATATTTTGAATTAAACTTGTAATAACAAACTCATAAGAGAAGGGTATAATAAGATTATTCAAGATGAACTCTATTATGATAATATATAAATATTTACAAATAGATAAAGGTTATATATTAATTTGATATTTTGAATTAACACACTTGTTATGTGAAATATGAAAATCAATTGTAAAAAGGGGGGAAAAGTGATTTGTTAAAAATGAGATGATTAAGGTGGATATGACACATATGCAAAAACTATTTTGTTTTAAGAGTTTATATAGATATAGATATAGATAATCTGGTTTTTAAAAATAATAATAATATGGTTTTATTTTAGACTCATCCACAACTTATTCAATATTTAAAGGAGAGAAGATCGTCAAGAGCCATTGCAAATCTTTGTTTTTCACATTACAAATCAGATGTAGATATATTGGTTAGGTCATTTATATATATATATACATATATATATATATATTCTACAATGTTTAATTTTCTTACTTTTTTTTAAGGAGGGACGTCAAATTGAATAGCAAAATACATATAATAGTTTTTCTATAAAAACAAATACACTTGAATAAGGGGTATTTTAGTCTTTTCAAACAAAACAAATAGAGTTTTAATGGGTGGGTGGTCTTATGAAAGCATATTGAATTTACGGATGATTTAATGTAATTTCGGATTTTACGGGTGGTTATGTAAAAAGTATCATAATTTACGGATGGTTATATGTAATTTACTCTTTCAAAAAGCAAAGAATAAGAAAAAATGGGCGGATGGTTTAAAAAAACGAAAGAATAAAAAGGGGGGAGGGTGCGTTAAAACTAAAAGAAAAAGAATAAAAAGAGAACTCATGTGGAGAATATTGGTAGGATCAGCTAATTTTTGGGTCAGAATTATCCAGCATAAATACCTAAAAAACGATAACTTGTTATGTTACAACAAACACACCACCGCTTCTTGGCAATGGTCCAAACTTCGACTGCTTATTCCGGAATTCAAAAGAGGTCTGGCTTGGCTAGTGGGTAATGGTAGGAATATTAATTTTTGCACAGACAACTGGGTAACCACCCATAACATTGTAAAACACTGTATCTGCCCTGATAGTATAAATATAAATGAGAAGGTGAAGGACTATATCACTGACAACAAATGGAACTATGATAAACTAAGTCGGGTCTTAGACCAAACTACAGTACAACAGATAATAAACATTCCCCTGCCCATCCACCCGATTGAAGATAGATAATAGTGTTGACCGGCGAATAAAGGATGGTTTACAACATCAAGCGCGTATAAGTTATGTGCCATATCCTTGACTCACAACATAGACGAAAATGCCTGGATATGGAAAATTGAAGCCCCACCAAAAGTCAAAAACTTTCTTTGGAAACTAAGCCATAACACCCTTCCCACTGCCGCTAGACTTGCTAAGCGTGGGGTTTCGGTCCCGTCCTACTGCTCTATGTGTAACTACCATAACGAGGATACATATCATTTATTTTTCGAGTGCCAATTTAACCAATTTGTGAGAAATCTCCATCCTCGCCATTTGAATAATATTAACAACATCATTTCCACATCCAGAAATTTTGGCAAAGTTATGGGGTATATGGGTAAAGCTCTTTCCATCAAAGAAAAAACAGATATGGCATTCAATTGATGGACTGTGTGGAACACTCCGAATAAATTTATTTTTAAAAATGAAAAGTTGCCAAGCCATGAAGGATTTGTTAAAATAGTTAGTAGTCATAAATCTAATTGGGAAACAGCCTCCCATATCAATGCGGGTCAAGGAGGAAGGACTTTAAATAAGGGCTATAGGAATGGGTTAAATGCTTCAAGGCTAACAGGTAGAAATGTTAAATGGAAAAAACCTCCCCATGGTTTCATTAAACTAAACTTCGATGGGGCGGCAGGGTCAAATAGAGAAGCTTCCGTCAGGCACGTCATCCGAGTTCAAGAGGTATTACGATGGATTTAGGGGGTATGGCAATAGGGAGGCAAACGCCTATTATGGAAGAGGGTCTTGCTTTACAATATGGTCTTCTTAAAGCCATCGACTTACACATAGATAACCTCATTATCGAAGGAGATTTGCTAATTATAATTAACTACTTCAAAAAGGGCATAGCATGTCCTTGGGAAATTGAGCTCCTACTTTGAGACATCAAGTGTTTACTCAGATCTTTTCGATTTGTTTCCTTCTCTTATATTTACCGTAGTGGTAATAGAGTGGCGGATAAGGTCGCACACCTTTGTCACTCCCGCTCTAATATGAGAGCCGGTATTAATGACCCAGGTCTCATGGACCTCATCCGAAAGGATGCTTGCGGATAGCCCTCGTCCTAAGGGTGATGTACACATTTGTACCTTTGTTTATCGCATCTTTTGACTTCGTATTTCATTCGATTTCCAAAGAAAAGGGTCAAAAGAATATAAACTTGTGTAAGAATGGGCTAAAATGCAAGAAATAGAGTCTACACAAGTTTTGAGCTAACCATGCAGGAATTCGAGCGAAAACGGAGTCAAAACGGAGAAGCCAAGTAAAGCTGAGCAGAGGTAGATATCGACCCTAGACCCAGATATCGACCTCTGGGGTAGATATCGACCTTCAACATAGATATCGACCTCAACGAGTGAAGCTGAGAAGAGGTAGATATCGACCTTAGACCCAGATATCGACCCCCGGTGTCGATATCGACCCCCATATCGACCTCAACATAGAAATCGACCAGAGCTGAACAAGTCGAGCAGGAACAGAGACCTCGATATCGACCTCTGGTGTCGATATCGACCCCTTATCTCGACAGAAGATAGACTCGATTTCGAATGCGGATTGGCACTATATCTTCAAGGAGGCACGGGATTATCTCACACTTTCAAGATAGATGGCAGCTGAAGAGTTATTTATCTTTTACCTTTAAGTTTTATCAAAATAAAAGACCTATCCTAATTGTTCGGATAGAGTTATTAGTTTAGATAGGAGTTACAATCCTTGGATAGCGAGGATTAGTAGCCTATAAATAAAGCCCTAGGGCTGATTTGTTAGATCATCTTCATACAATCAATAAACAAGACATAGACAATAGAGTTAGAGTTAGAGAGAAGTTTTAGGGTTTGACGTTTGCGAAAGTTGACGTTGAGTTGTAAAGCTTCGGAGTTTATTTTAATGCAAGTTTCTCCCTTTCAATTGACAATGATGAATCCCATGATGAGAAGCGAGTAGTTCCCCAAAGCTCTTAGGGTCGGGGTGAGCCCGACGTTAGCCATGCGCGCTTGAGGTAAGTATTTGATGTTGATATCGTTGTATCTATCTCTCCTCCTACAATTCTATGTTTAGTCCTAATCGAAAGAAAAGGGATTCATGCTAACAACTTGAGTTATAAACATAAAATTGGTAGAGACAATTAGGTTTATTTGAAAGAGTAATCCTAAGAGTTGGTGTACGGCGAAAGCTCGTCCCTCGGGTGAAATAGCGCAATTGTCCGTCTTATTTATCTCATCGCATGCATTGGTTAACGTCGTGGTAAACCCTAATCCTAGGAGTTGCTTTTTACATAGTTTATACACCAAAACCCACTGTTATTTCTGTTCATTGCTTCTCTCTCCATTCTTAAATCTTCGGCCTTTCTTTGCCGACAAAACCACTAACTCACTGCAGGGAGACATCGATATCGACCCCAGACGTCGATATCGACCACTGAGTTCATCGACAGTTTTCTGAGTCGACGACGAACATCGCTGCGGAGTTTTGCTGACATCGATATCGACACCAGACATCGATATCGACCCTTCTGTATCGACTGGCAGTCTTCTGAGCGAGTCGATTTCGTGTACTAACCTCGATATCGACCCCCACTAGTCGATATCGACCACTTGTTTTTTGTCTCTGCAGGTCTTCTGTTGCAGAGAACATCGACAGCCGGGGTCGACATCGAGGCCCAAGGTCGAAATCGAGGCTACTGGTCGACACAGAATTGAGATTTCCGGGGCTACTAGGATCCCGCTGACACGCCTCCTCGTGGATCGATCCTGACTACCCTTCCACTACAACGGGAGGAAGTCTTGTAATTATTTGCTTAGGCTAGGAGTTGGTTTACGTTTATTACATATTTATTATTTGTAATTACTCGACATATCATCCTCCTGCAACAACAAATTGGCGCCGTTGCCGCCACCAGGGGGAAAGACATGTCTTATGGTCATAACTTGGTTTCTTCTTCGCATTGCATTCATGTTTAAATTTTTGTTTTTAGTTTTACTTTTATAAAATGTCAATGATTCCATAAAAAGTCAGAAAATCCAAAAAAATAGAAAAATGTCAAAAATACAAAAAAATGCATGTTTATTTTTAAGTTTATTTTTCTTTACCCTACTTAGATGTCCTATGATGAAAACTCAATAGCTGACTTGATCATGTAAATCCTATGGCATATTTGGATGGTTTAGCCTAAGTCTTTAAATTTTTATGTAGATTGTGAACTTGTGATGAAATTGAGCACATATGATCCTAGGCTAGAAAGCAAATCCAACAAAAATTGTCCTTGTGAGAAATTTTGACCTATAGGGAGAACATCAAAAATCCCTCCGCTTTCTTGAGTGAATTTACTCTTCCTATGCATCTCTAAATGTTGTGATAATTATTCAAAACCAATGCATATATATGTTTATGTTAACGAGAATTAAATGATGGAGGCATCTTTTAAGCCATTTTTATCCTCTCTTTACCTACCCTGCATTATCCCTGCTTGAAGCCAGAACATTAGCCTGAGCCTAAAATTGCAAACTCCAATAAAATTATCCCTAGCCGAATTGAGCCTGACCCCCATTTGGGAATTGAGACTTAGATTGGTTGGACTAATGCCTTGTGGAAAGAAAAGAGCATAATGTCTAGTTTTGAGCGAGGAAATTATAGGATGGTACATATTTACATTTTGTCATATTTTGTAAAAGGATTTTTTTGGCTCACCATATAAATGCACATAGCTTTAGTATTATTTTCAAAAAAAAAAAAAAAAGAAAAAAAAAAGAAGAGAGATATCTATATATAGTGCATGAGCCAAAATCCTTAAGTCTTTTATTCATACAAATGTTATATTTTTGAGAGGTATATTAGAACTTGGAAGAAGGGTTGATGGAATGCATCTTTAGAGCATTATTGTGAAGAGTTATGGTTTGGGTATTGCAAGTGTTGAGATTTAGGAGTATTGATTCCCGAATTATAAAAGCACCACATAGCCAAATAATTCCATACCCTTTATTTCATACCAAGCCCCATTACAACCCCGCCGAATGGAGTCTTCTATGAAGTCTTCCATTGAGCGAAAGTCCTCCTGATGATTCTTATTGCATTTTCATAATTGGTTGCGAAGTGGATTACTATAAATTGCCATGTTTATGAGATTGTATATGGAATTGAGTTGAGAGTTGATCTTCATAGCCTAAACACATGAGAGTTGAGTGCAAACACATTATCCCTGTGAGGTTGGATCAAAATTGCATATGCCTATGGATCGCCAAAATATGTGCTATGACGTTAAATTCACTTGCTTTGCTTTGCTACCGCTTATGATGTTGCTTTTGACAAAGGCGAAGACTTGAAGGATGTGTTGTAGGTATTGGTTATTGCTTGGTTATTGCTTGAGGACAAGCAAGTCTATGTATGGGGTGTTTTGATGTACACATTTTTACCTTTGTTTATCGCATCTTTTGACTTCGTATTTCATTCGATTTCCAAAGAAAAGGGTCAAAAGAATATAAACTTGTGTAAGAATGGGCTAAAATGCAAAAAATAGAGTCTACACAAGTTTTGAGCTAACCATGCAGGAATTCGAGCGAAAACGGAGTCAAAACGGAGAAGCCAAGTGAAGCTGAGAAGAGGTAGATATCGACCTTAGACCCAGATATCGACCCCGGGTGTCGATATCGACCCCCATATCGACCTCAACATAGAAATCGACCAGAGCTGAACAAGTCGAGCAGGAACAGAGACCTCGATATCGACCTCTGGTGTCGATATCGACCCCTTATCTCGACAGAAGATAGACTCGATTTCGAATGCGGATTGGCACTATATCTTCAAGGAGGCACGGGATTATCTCACACTTTCAAGATAGATGGCAGCTAAAGAGTTATTTATCTTTTACCTTTAAGTTTTATCAAAATAAAAGACCTATCCTAATTGTTCGGATAGAGTTATTAGTTTAGATAGGAGTTACAATCCTTGGATAGCGAGGATTAGTAGCCTATAAATAAAGCCCTAGGGCTGATTTGTTAGATCATCTTCATACAATCAATAAACAAGACATAGACAATAGAGTTAGAGTTAGAGAGAAGTTTTAGGGTTTGACGTTTGCGAAAGTTGACGTTGAGTTGTAAAGCTTCGGAGTTTATTTTAATGCAAGTTTCTCCCTTTCAATTGACAATGATGAATCCCATGATGAGAAGCGAGTAGTTCCCCAAAGCTCTTAGGGTCGGGGTGAGCCCGACATTAGCCATGCGCGCTTGAGGTAAGTATTTGATGTTGATATCGTTGTATCTATCTCTCCTCCTACAATTCTATGTTTAGTCCTAATCGAAAGAAAAGGGATTCATGCTAACAACTTGAGTTATAAACATAAAATTGGTAGAGACAATTAGGTTTATTTGAAAGAGTAATCCTAAGAGTTGGTGTACGGCGAAAGCTCGTCCCTCGGGTGAAATAGCGCAATTGTCCGTCTTATTTATCTCATCGCATGCATTGGTTAACGTCGTGGTAAACCCTAATCCTAGGAGTTGCTTTTTACATAGTTTATACACCAAAACCCACTGTTATTTCTGTTCATTGCTTCTCTCTCCATTCTTAAATCTTCGGCCTTTCTTTGCCGACAAAACCACTAACTCACTGCAGGGAGACATCGATATCGACCCCAGACGTCGATATCGACCACTGAGTTCATCGACAGTTTTCTGAGTCGACGACGAACATCGCTGCGGAGTTTTGCTGACATCGATATCGACACCAGACATCGATATCGACCCTTCTGTATCGACTGGCAGTCTTCTGAGCGAGTCGATTTCGTGTACTAACCTCGATATCGACCCCCACTAGTCGATATCGACCACTTGTTTTTTGTCTCTGCATGTCTTCTGTTGCAGAGAACATCGACAGCCGGGGTCGACATCGAGGCCCAAGGTCGAAATCGAGGCTACTGATCGACACAGAATTGAGATTTCCGAGGCTACTAGGATCCCGCTGACACGCCTCCTCGTGGATCGATCCTGACTACCCTTCCACTACAACGGGAGGAAGTCTTGTAATTATTTGCTTAGGCTAGGAGTTGGTTTATGTTTATTACATATTTATTATTTGTAATTACTCGACATATCATCCTCCTGCAACAACAAATTGGCGCCATTGCCGGGGAGGCAATCAATCGCGCCCTAGTAGTCTATCTCACGTCTTTATCTAGATTGGCTTTGCAGGTGTATACGACGCGCTGATCGCCCACCTGAATTTGAAGGAGTAGACGACCCTGAGCGTTATTTCCATCTAAGGGCCCAAGCTCAAAGAATCATGGCGGAAAACGCGAACCAAGCAGAACTTATTGAACAACTAAGGAGGCAGGTTGAGGACCTAACGACTAGAGAGGCGGCACTTAAGGAGCGTGCGGATAGGGAGGAGGAAGGCCGAAGGCAAATAGAAGCCCAAATCAATGCCCTCCCTAGGAATGCCAAGCAATATATGCACCCCGCTCTCACAGTGCCTGAATCGGCAATTCTTATCCCTGCCTCTAATTTTGAAATAAAACCTAACTTCTTAACTGAGATTAGAAGGCACCAATATGAAGGAAAACCTAACGAATGCCCTATGGCACATATTTCTACCTTCTTAGACCTTTGTGATACTATTGCTGATGGAGGTAGTCTTGAATATGTCCAACTAAAAGCATTTCGATGGTCTCTTACAGGTAAGGCATTGCAGTGGTTGGAGAGCTTAGCCCCAAGATCGCTCCGCACCTAGAATGAAGTCAAGGACGCGTTCCTCAACAAGTTCTTCCCTCCTTCTAAGACGGCGTTGATCCGACAGAAAATCACGGCTTTCAAACAAAAGCCTGGTGAAGCTCTGGCGACTGTTTGGGAAAGGTTCAAGGACCTTCTACGATCATGCCCGACGCATGGCCAACCACCATATGTAATTCAGGAGATCATTTACAATGCTCTTGATGCTGCAACAAAGGAGAGGATCAACACCTACACCGCTTATGGCTACCTTGAACTCGCCCCACAAGAGGCTTGGGAGACCATAGAGAGGTTGGTGGAGTTCGACAACACATATGGGACTCCTGAGGTTTCCGACACATCATCATCATCGAGGCCTGCCCCATCTATGCCCTTATATGAACCCTCCAATGTAATCGATCCGGACGTGAAGGAGCAATTCCACAGAGATCAACTTAGAAAGCTCCAAAAGCAAGTGATGTTCCTTTCAGCGAACCAAGATTGCATCGAATGCGGATCGCAGCGACACACCACCATCGAGTGCCCACATGCCGAACAAGTACACCTAGCGGAGACTCACCAAGAGGCGCGCTACATGAGGGGTCCCAACAACCAATATTGGGGAGACCAAAGGTTCCATCAACCACAAAGGAACCCGGTTAACCCTAGGGACCCTCCGCCTTATAGAGCTCCTGGGCACCCGGAGAGAGACCAAAAGAAGGATGATCTTCAACTAGTGCTGGATGAGATAAGGCGGAACCAAGCTAAGAACGATCAATCCAACAATGCAATCCACTCTCAACTCAATCACCTTACCACAAGGATCGGAGAGATGGACATATGGAAAAAGAACGTGGAGACCCAACTGGGTCAATTAGCGGCACAAATCCCAAGACCGTCCGGAACACTCCCTGGGCAACCCACCACAAATCCTAAGGGACAATCCGGGACGGGCCATGTCGCAGCCATACAATTAAGGAGTGGCACCAAAGTACAAAAGCCACGGAAGGAAACAGAGGAGAAAGTAGCAGACCCAGTCGACGTCGACAGACCAGTCGATGTCGACCCAGAGGTCGATATCGACCACCATGTCGACCCCCTGGTCGATGTCGGTGATACTGCAGAGCCGTCAGAGCCCCAACAGAGGTCGAAATCGACCATTCCAGTCGATATCGACCACAGCCCAGTCGACATCGATGTCCAGCAGGCCCCTCCGCCCTCCGTTTTGGCCCCTACTCCAAAGAAGACGTTGCCATTCCCTTCCAAAGCATTAGAGGACCCCACCAAAGGTAAGTTTAGGCGCTTCATAAAGATACTTCAAGGACTCAACATCACTATCCCTCTAACAGAAGCCCTAAGCGAGATGCCCGCCTATGTGCGATTCATCAAAGACATCCTGAGCAAGAAGAGGTCCATGGCAGAGATCGCAGAGGAGTGCTCAAAGATGGACTTCCCTGAGAAGAAGAGTGATCCAGGGAAGTTCGCAATCACCGTGGGACTTGGCCAACATCGTTATAAAGCCCTATGTGACCTAGGGGCAAGTGTAAGTCTCATGCCTCTCTCTATTTGGCAGAAGGTGAATATTGGTGCCCTTGAACCTGTGGACATGAAGCTTTATATGGGTGACAACTCATTCGTCAGGCCCACAGGTATAGTTGATGACGTTCCGGTAAAGGTAGGTAAATTCTTTGTGCCTACTGATTTCATTGTATTGGAGATGCCTGAAGATCCTGTAGTGCCTATTATCCTTGGTAGGCCTTTCTTAGCTACTGCAGATGCCAATATCAATGTACGTCGAGGATTACTAACCTTTACTATAGGGAACGAAGTGATAGAATTCTCTTTCAACCCAACCATGAGCGAAACAAAGCACCTGGAGCAAGTAGTCCTCTCGCCGGCCAAAGAAAAGCTTAGAAAATTCTTGTTGGTAAGGACGGAAACAGCAAATAGGGTCGACATCGACTGGAACCAGTCGATATCGACCAAAAGCATCGAAATCGACCCCCTTTGGTCGAAATCGAGTATGCCAGATCACTGCCAGGAACTTAAGTATGGGGTCACAAAGGTCGATGTCGACCCCCACATGTCGATATCGACCACAACACTCGAAATCGACCCTCCTTGGTCGAAATCGACCACCCCTCAGCCCGAAGATTTCTGTTTCGGGCCCAAACAGGTAAGCCCAGGTATGACCCCTAACCCTCCTCTATCCCCTATTGATGAATCAATTAAACCAATTATTGATAATTCTACTAATAAGAGGGTCAAAGCTCCATGGTTTGCCTATATTGCGAAAGTTAGGTCAAGAAAGAAGTGCACCCAAAGAAGAACCTAATGATGAAGGAACCTTGGTCGCCGAACTTAGATGTTACCAAAAGGACCTAGATGATCCAGGAGAAGGCTCACGCTCGAAGGGCCCCTACATAAAAGGGTCATGAAGAATTGACGGAGAAGTCGGCCTAGCGACTCAAAAATCTAGAGCATGTACATAAAACATTTAAATTTCGCATAGATGGTTTTTAGGATTTAATTTTTTTGGCTGTTTGAAACTTTTAAAACTGAGATAATTTGCGCTTTATCTATATTACTAACAAAGATTTCAGGTTATCAAGCAAAAGGAATGACGAAGAGGAAAAGAAGCTTCTGCAGAGGCAGTCGAAATCGACCAGGCCAGTCGAAATCGACCCCCCGAGGTCAAGCCACCTCCTGGAGTCGACATCGAGGACTCAGGAGCGAAAAAGAGAGGTCGATATCGACCCTAATACTCGATATCGACCTCAATCAGGCAGCCCTTGTCTTCATCTTCTTCCTCGACTTCGACAGATGCAGTCGACATCGACCTCTGACCTAGATATCGACTTCTGGCATCGACCTCACCTGAAATCGACCTGAATCCGCAGGTTGCACTGTAAGTCTCTCTCTACCCTTGTTTTTCTTTTTAATACAGTGAGGACACTGTATATTTTAAGTATGGGGTGGGGGAAAGACATGTCTTATGGTCATAACTTGGTTTCTTCTTCGCATTGCATTCATGTTTAAATTTTTGTTTTTACTTTTACTTTTATAAAATGTCAATGATTCCATAAAAAGTCAAAAAATCCAAAAAAATAGAAAAATGTCAAAAATACAAAAAAATGCATGTTTATTTTTAAGTTTATTTTTCTTTACCCTACTTAGATGTCCTATGATGAAAACTCAATAGCTGACTTGATCATGTAAATCCTATGGAATATTTGGATGGTTTAGCCTAAGTCTTTAAATTTTTATGTAGATTGTGAACTTGTGATGAAATTGAGCACATATGATCCTAGGCTAGAAAGCAAATCCAACAAAAATTGTCCTTGTGAGAAATTTTGACCTATAGGGAGAACATCAAAAATCCCTCCGCTTTCTTGAGTGAATTTACTCTTCCTATGCATCTCTAAATGTTGTGATAATTATTCAAAACCAATGCATATATATGTTTATGTTAACGAGAATTAAATGATGGAGGCATCTTTTAAGCCATTTTTATCCTCTCTTTACCTACCCTGCATTATCCCTGCTTGAAGCCAGAACATTAGCCTGAGCCTGAAATTGCAAACTCCACAAAATTATCCCTAGCCGAATTGAGCCTGACCCCCATTTGGGAATTGAGACTTAGATTGATTGGACTAATGCCTTGTGGAAAGAAAAGAGCATAATGTCTAGTTTTGAGCGAGGAAATTATAGGATGGTACATATTTACATTTTGTCATATTTTGTAAAAGGATTTTTTTGGCTCACCATATAAATGCACATAGCTTTAGTATTATTTTCAAAAAAAAAAAAAAGAAGAGAGATATCTATATATAGTGCATGAGCCAAAATCCTTAAGTCTTTTATTCATACAAATGTTATATTTTTGAGAGGTATATTAGAACTTGGAAGAAGGGTTGATGGAATGCATCTTTAGAGCATTATTGTGAAGAGTTATGGTTTGGGTATTGCAAGTGTTGAGATTTAGGAGTCTTGATTCCCGAATTATAAAAGCACCACATAGCCAAATAATTCCATACCCTTTATTTCATACCAAGCCCCATTACAACCCCGCCGAATGGAGTCTTCTATGAAGTCTTCCATTGAGCGAAAGTCCTCCTGATGATTCTTATTGCATTTTCATAATTGGTTGCGAAGTGGATTACTATAAATTGCCATGTTTATGAGATTGTATATGGAATTGAGTTGAGAGTTGATCTTCATAGCCTAAACACATGAGAGTTGAGTGCAAACACATTATCCCTGTGAGGTTGGATCAAAATTGCATATGCCTATGGATCGCCAAAATATGTGCTATGACGTTAAATTCACTTGCTTTGCTTTGCTACCGCTTATGATGTTGCTTTTGACAAAGGCGAAGACTTGAAGGATGTGTTGTAGGTATTGGTTATTGCTTGGTTATTGCTTGAGGATAAGCAAGTCTAAGTATGGGGTGTTTTGATGTACACATTTGTACCTTTGTTTATCGCATCTTTTGACTTCGTATTTCATTCGATTTCCAAAGAAAAGGTTCAAAAGAATATAAACTTGTGTAAGAATGGGCTAAAATGCAAAAAATAGAGTCTACACAAGTTTTGAGCTAACCATGCAGGAATTCGAGCGAAAACGGAGTCAAAACGGAGAAGCCAAGTGAAGCTGAGAAGAGGTAGATATCGACCTTAGACCCAGATATCGACCCCCGGTGTCGATATCGACCCCCATATCGACCTCAACATAGAAATCGACCAGAGCTGAACAAGTCGAGCAGGAACAGAGACCTCGATATCGACCTCTGGTGTCGATATCGACCCCTTATCTCGACAGAAGATAGACTCGATTTCGAATGCGGATTGGCACTATATCTTCAAGGAGGCACGGGATTATCTCACACTTTCAAGATAGATGGCAGCTGAAGAGTTATTTATCTTTTACCTTTAAGTTTTATCAAAATAAAAGACCTATCCTAATTGTTCGGATAGAGTTATTAGTTTAGATAGGAGTTACAATCCTTGGATAGCGAGGATTAGTAGCCTATAAATAAAGCCCTAGGGCTGATTTGTTAGATCATCTTCATACAATCAATAAACAAGACATAGACAATAGAGTTAGAGTTAGAGAGAAGTTTTAGGGTTTGACGTTTGCGAAAGTTGACGTTGAGTTGTAAAGCTTCGGAGTTTATTTTAATGCAAGTTTCTCCCTTTCAATTGACAATGATGAATCCCATGATGAGAAGCGAGTAGTTCCCCAAAGCTCTTAGGGTCGGGGTGAGCCCGACGTTAGCCATGCGCGCTTGAGGTAAGTATTTGATGTTGATATCGTTGTATCTATCTCTCCTCCTACAATTCTATGTTTAGTCCTAATCGAAAGAAAAGGGATTCATGCTAACAACTTGAGTTATAAACATAAAATTGGTAGAGACAATTAGGTTTATTTGAAAGAGTAATCCTAAGAGTTGGTGTACGGCGAAAGCTCGTCCCTCGGGTGAAATAGCGCAATTGTCCGTCTTATTTATCTCATCGCATGCATTGGTTAACGTCGTGGTAAACCCTAATCCTAGGAGTTGCTTTTTACATAGTTTATACACCAAAACCCACTGTTATTTCTGTTCATTGCTTCTCTCTCCATTCTTAAATCTTCGGCCTTTCTTTGCCGACAAAACCACTAACTCACTGCAGGGAGACATCGATATCGACCCCAGACGTCGATATCGACCACTGAGTTCATCGACAGTTTTCTGAGTCGACGACGAACATCGCTGCGGAGTTTTGCTGACATCGATATCGACACCAGACATCGATATCGACCCTTCTGTATCGACTGGCAGTCTTCTGAGCGAGTCGATTTCGTGTACTAACCTCGATATCGACCCCCACTAGTCGATATCGACCACTTGTTTTTTGTCTCTGCAGGTCTTCTGTTGCAGAGAACATCGACAGCCGGGGTCGACATCGAGGCCCAAGGTCGAAATCGAGGCTACTGGTCGACACAGAATTGAGATTTCCGAGGCTACTAGGATCCCGCTGACACGCCTCCTCGTGGATCGATCCTGACTACCCTTCCACTACAACGGGAGGAAGTCTTGTAATTATTTGCTTAGGCTAGGAGTTGGTTTACGTTTATTACATATTTATTATTTGTAATTACTCGACATATCATCCTCCTGCAACAACAGAGGGCATCCGAATTCTTACCTAATAAAAAAAGAATAAAAAGAGGGGGCGGGTTTTTTATAAAAAAAATCAAAAGAATTGTAAACTCCTATTTAAAAAAGTTTCAAGAAGAAACCCCTCTCTCTAGAATTTCTCAAACCTACCCTAGCGTAAAAAATCATGACATATTGTTGTAACTTGGCCCCAAATGGAGATTCTTCCATATAATCTTCCTCCAATCTATCTAATACCCTACTCTATATCCCAAATTAGCCCATCACCTGTTTATATTTTGATTTCTTGAGGCGTATGTTCTCGGTACTACTCAAGTGTGTACATTGCAGATTGGTGTTCGTGGAGTGGGTGGTGGGCGGGTCGTGGGCGTTTTCGCTCCCCTTCCTATTGTGTCCTTTAGCGCTCCTGCGTTAGCGGTGGTGGCTCGAGGCGGCACTCCGTTTCACAAATTCGACCTGAGGTTCCCCCAATCATAGATCCATCTTTGGTAGTGGCGGTTCGATGTCCGTGTAAGGGCCTTTGCTGCCGCCCATCGTCGTTGGCCTAGTTCCGACTACCTGCAGTAGTGTTTCATATCCTTTCCCTCGTGGTGGTTGTCCCCGTGGTTTCCGCCGCCTTATCAAACGCCCTTCGGGCCAAAAACATCCCTTCGAGGCCTAAAAATGCCCTCCGGGGCTCAATACACGATGGGTCCTTCCTTGGGCCCAAAGGATTTTCCTTAGGCCCGATACCTTGTGCTTTGGGCCAACGGCCCGAGGCAGCCCGAATAACTTTAAGAAAAAATATGGAGTAATTATGTTTTATTGTTATTATTTATATTCATTTATATAAATAATAATTATTATTATTATTTATAATTTCTATTTTTAAGAACAAATAACTCCCGAAAGGGTTCCAATAAAATCCCGTGAGGGTTTGGATTAAATCTCAAAAAGGTTTGGAACAATCCCGTGAGGGTTGAACCAAAATCCCAAAAGGGTTTGATTAAATCCCGAAAGGGCCTCAATAAAATCCCGAAAGGGTTTCAGGTGTGTTGTACTTGGGTGGTCCTCAGCTGCTCTTTTGGTTGGTCTCGGCGGTCCTTTTCTGAGTTGGGGCTCTGGCGTCTTGGAGTCGGGTCTGGCTAGGGCCGTGGCAATGTGTATCGAGGCGTCTCCGTGATCCGGAAATTTCCTTGGAGGTTCGTCTTCACAAGGACTCTTGATGTACCGCTGGCCAGCGGTGTCGCTACTTGGTGGCGCTTGGCTTCAGTTCGTAGTCTATGTTTTCCCCAATGTATTAGATTAGGTTTGCTAGGCCGCCCGAATTTATTTGCCTGTTCTGCCTGGTTTGTACCTTTTGTTATTGTCTTTGTATGTTTTGACGGTTCTCCGTTTGCCGACTTTATCGGCCTCTCGAGGTGTCAGGCCTGTCTGGCCCTCGAATTATTACCTTATTAAAAAAAAAAGAATTATAAACATGGGGATGTAGACTATGTAGTAGCGGCGAAAATTGAACCCCTCTTTCCGATTACCATCTGGGCTAGGTGAAACTAGCTTGTTATGCATACTAGTCTAATTTATTTATTGTAATTACCCATAATATATATATATATATATAAAAAGGGATTGATATTTACATTTACATTTTTTACTATATATACCACATATTTCATTATTTTATTTTTTAAAAATAGACTTTAACGCTCTTGAGTTAAAGACGTGTGATAAATACTTTGCGCATTTTGAATCACACATATGTGACTAAAAAAGGGCAGGGTGTAATACATATAGTAAATTTCATGAGTGAAAATATTATCTCCCTATATATATACATTTTTGTTTTGTTTTCCAAACTAGGGGGTTATAGCCACCCCGAGATCACGGTTTCGCCAGTCGATGGGCCGAGGGTGAGGAATGAACTTGGAGAATGGAGAGATAAAGTAATTGGAGTTTACTGATTTAGGATTGAATAGATAGATATACTTTTATTAAATAAATAATTAATTAGTATAATGAATTGATATTATTTTGGATTAATGAAAAATAAAAACAAATCAATTACCTGTTTTGAAATATACCACGTACTAATTCAAAACAATTAACTGCAATTTTTCAAAAACAGTTGATCAGTTTCACCGTATCGGGCAGGGGCCAACAATAATTAATCAACCCAAAAATTTACTTAAAATTTTGAAATTATTAAAAGAAGAAGGCGCTGGAAATCTGATTGTGGTTTCCCACTTCCGATCCCCTATGGGATATAATAAAATCATAAATCCACGCACAACACAAGTTAATTAAGGCGCTGGAAATCTGATCATAATTAATGAGGAAAACACAAATGGATGGCAGCTTAGAAGAGTGTAAGGAGGAAGAGGAGGAGCTGGGGAAGTGCCTCCAAGTTGACGATGCGGTCACTATGCACAAGGGCCTCCTTCAAACCGAGGCCCTCTACCAGGTACTTTACTTGAATTGTATATATACCATGTTATGTTATGTTATGTTACATATATACTCCGTATTTAATTATTTATGGTTTACAGTATATCTTGGAGACCAGCGTGTACCCTGGAGAGCCGGAGCCGATGAAGGAGCTCCGCAAGATCACTGCCAATCACCCATTGTTAGTGTTCCCCTTTTCATCTTAATTTGAATTCTTTAATATTTAATTTGGTTTCATAAATTATTAATTGGACTACGTAATAAATATTAAATTATTTAAAAAGTTGATATTTTACAAGTAAACGAAGAGTTTTATTATACTCAAGGCCGGTCAGAAAAGCGATTCACAAGGTCTAAAACTAGCATATAACTATGTAAGAATCTTTGTTCTACTGATTGTAGGAACATCGTATTTTCTTCCCTCTTAGGTTCGATTCCCCTTATCAACAACTTTTTTCACATTTTTCCAACTTAACTATACATTTGGTCCCTAAAACCCTTAAAATTTCATTTATTTATTTTTGCTTCAAAATTTTGTTAGTACTTTTGATCAAAAATTTGAATTGATGTCCCCACAAAATTAATAGGTAGTCCATAAAATTAATTTGGATAACTAACTAAAACCAATTATAACATAAAAGCCCAAAAATTAACCAACTTAAAATCAATGATTCATTAAATTAATCAACCTAAAACCAATTTCGATATAAAGGCCAAAAAATTTCATTGCACATGGCCCCTAAAATCTCCGGAACGGTCCTGATACTAGTAATATATACTCCGTATATATATAGGAATGTAATGATGACAACACCGGATCAAGGGCAGTTCTTGATGATGTTACTTAAGCTCATGAACGCCAAGAAAACCATGGAGATCGGCGTTTTCACTGGCTACTCTCTCCTTGCCACCGCCCTCGCCCTCCCCGACGATGGCAAGGTACGTACCATATATATATATGTGCGCGGTGTGATATTTAATTAATTAATTAATTTCTGGTATTTTATTTTATGATGATCGAGATACTAATTATAATACTCCGTATGAACGTATTTTTGACGTGGAATTGGAAACGAGGCAGATTTTGGCGATTGACCTTAAAAGAGAGGACTATGAAATGGGGTTGCCTGTGTTTAGGAAAGCAGGCGTTGCCCATAAGATCGATTTCAGAGAAGGCCCTGCTTTGCTCCTCCTTGATCAGCTGCTTGCTGATGTAAGTATTGCTTTAATTAACCCCATACAATCAAGTTACTCATAGCATTGTTTTGATTAGTTAGATTAAGTTTTTATATTTTTTTATATGAATAAAGTCAATTTTCTAATTATTTAATTAGAAAAGCAATCGGTGACTCTTATAAAATAATTTTTTTCCTTGCCAATAAATGTTCCAACAAGTATTAATGAGGTTTTTTTAATCAATAAATATAAAAGGTTATAATTTATTTTTTGGGCAAAACATTATACTACCTCCGATCCAAAATAAGTGTCATTTTAGACTTTTAAATTTGATCCAAAATAAGTGTCGTTTTATGTTTTTTAGACAATTTAATAGATTGGTTAATGAAAATTGTTATTGGAAGTTGTATTTGTTGATTACTTTTTCTTTCAATCTCTCCATTTATTGGTTGAAAAGATTTATTGGTTGAAAAAATTGGTTAATATTTAATAAATGATAAGGTTTAGAAAAAATGTATAAAACTAATGATAATTAATACTTTACTTAAAAATTGTGTAAAGAGCTAAAATGACACTTATTTTGGATCGGATGGAGTATTTTTTAGGCATACACTAACAATTATTGTATAATAAATAATAATAATATATTCTTATAAAGAAGCTTTTTCTTGCCAATAAATGCTCCAAACATTAAATAAGTTTTTTTAATCAATAAATGTCAAAGATTATAATTTGTTTTTGACAAAGCATCATATTTTGTAGGCATAAATTTTAACAATTATTTTATAACAATATTTGTGATGTTAATTTATGAGGATAAGAGGAAGGAAAATAATAATCTATGTTTATATAACATATATAAAAGAAGCTTATTTTATTTTTGGATCAATACTTTCCTTTTAACGAGAAATAAAATATTTCATCAAAAAAACTAGAAATAAATTTATTATGGTATAATTAAATTATGAATATATGAATTAGTTATAATTAAAAATGGCAGGAGAATAACCAGGGAACGTATGATTTCATATACGTGGACGCAGACAAAGATAACTATTGGAACTACCACAAGAGGTTGGTCAATTTGATAAAGGTGGGAGGGGTGATCGGCTACGATAACACCCTGTGGATGGGCACTGTGGCCGCACCCCTTGACGTCCCACTCACTAACAACTTCCTCAACTACCACAGGGGATTCATTATAGAGTTCAACAAGTCCATCATCGTCGATCCAAGGGTTGAGGTTTGCCAGCTCCCTGTCGGAGATGGAGTTACCCTGTGCCGTCGCATCGCCTAATTATACATCTTCCCTACCGTAGGTAGACCTGAATAAGGATATGCAAGATTCAGTAAGCATGTACTGCATCACCTTGTGTTGTTATATATTGATTGTATGCAACATTGTGTTGGAGGAAGCTGTTTGAAAAGGGTTTTATGAAAAGTGAAAAGTTTCTCTTATTCCACACGGGTTTCTAGGGACTTGAGAGAGTTGTTGATAGGCACATACAAGCACCACCGCCACCGCCATTGGTCCGTGTTTGTGGAACGTATGTAGTGGGGTCTATTTCTGCGTCACGGTGGATTAATTTGGGCCAATATAAGTTAAGAAATGGTTTGTTGATAACCATTCCCTAACTTATCTTTGTTTAATTGAGCCCAAATTTTTCGCTCATTGTTTTTCTCCCTACTCTTGCACACGTTAGAACGTTATAGATTGTCCTCTTCTTCCTATAACTGACGTTAGTCTACTAGCTTCCGAATAACATTTGGGTTTTAGACTGATTCGAGGCCAAGCTAGTTACTCCCTTGATTAAAAGCATTTTATGAAAATAACAAATATAAAAAGAAATAAAGTTAATAGGTACTCCCTCCGTTAATTAAAACTTGACGTTTTACTATTCACGCACGCTTTTTGAGGTGTTAAAAACTATATAAAATATTAACTTTTTTAACATATTTTTTAAATAATTTCATACTTTTTACTATTAAGTATGAATTTATAAAAACAAATTTAAAAAAATGTTAATATTTCATATAGTTTTTATCATTCTAAAAAAGCGTGCATGAATAGTAAACGACAAGTTTTAATTAATAGAGAGAGTAATACTTATTACTTAATATCAAAAACAAAATAACAAATAAAAAAGAAATAGGTAATACTTATTACTTAATATCAAAAACAAAATCTCGGTTTCAGCAACTCCGGTGTCAAAGTAGTGACACGAAAAAAAAAAGAAAAAAAACTCCGGTTTCAGCATCCCTGGTTTCAGCAACTCCGATTTCAGCAACTTCGGTTCAACAACGCGTGAAAAAAAAGAAAAAAAAAAGCAATTCCAGTTTCAGCAACACGGTTTCAGCAACTCCGATGTTGAAGCGCTGACGCGAAAAAATAAAAAACTAATTTCAGCAATTGCAACAACAATTTAAGCAACTCAGTTTCAGCAACTCCGATTTCAGCAACTTAGGTTTCAGCAACGCGCGAAAAAAAAACTAATTTCAACAATTTCAGCAACTTCGGTTTCAGCAACTTCGGTTTCAGCAATGCGCGAAAAAAAACGGTGAAATAAGAGTTGTTGAAATCAAATGTGCTGAAATAAGAGGGGGGCACAGGGGGGCGCGCGTGGAGGCAAAGGGGCAAAGGGGGCAAGGGAAGGAAGGTGGACATTTTGCCAATTTGGGGGGAAGAGTGGACATTTTCCTAATAAAGGCCCTAATTATGGCCTATAGCACAATTCTCCCTTAAAATTTTGATTTTTTTATAAAATTTTGATTATTAACTAAAAAAAATGACATGAAAATATTTTATCTTCGTACCACTTTCTATCTTTCACAATGAAGTAGAAACATGGAAAGATTTTATATCTCTATACTACTTTCTTCATCCACTACAATTTCAATGTGGGATGTAAGAAAGATAAATATGAGAAGATACTTTTCTCAAACTTCATTTCCAATGTAGGAAATAAAATTTAAGCGAAGTTGGATTCATAGGATAATGGGATAAATACATAATATATATATATATATATATATATATATATATATATATATATATATATATATATATATATGGTTGCGCTCCGGTGAAAACCAAAATTGCGGTAAAAACCTGTGAGGACCGGCTTTTTAGCCCCGTTCACTAGCTTTATAGCCCGGTTATAAATAGAACCGGTCTATAAGGTCACATATTTTAGCCCGGTTCTGAATAAAACCGAGCTATAAAGTCACTAATGTAATTATAAAACATGAGTTTTCAGCACGGTTTTTAGGTTTAACCGATATATAAAGTCATGTGTTATTTTAAAACTGGAGTTTTTAGCACGGTTTTTAGGTTGAACTGAGTTGTAAAGTCACTATGTAATTGAGGTTTTTAGCACGGGTTTCAAATAAACCAAGCTATAAAGTAGTCCTCATGGTTTTTACCGCAATTTGAGGTTTAATTTCACTGGAGTCAATCCCTATATATATATACCTTCTCATTATAATGCTCAATTTTCAATATGGGAGGATGCCCTTGTCTCACATGGGAAATGAGTGAATGGAAAGAAAACTATCAAAACTATAAAAAGAGAAGATGAGGGTGTGTTTGTCCCACATTGCATATTGCCTATTGCATATTAGTTGATGTATTATTATGAATATGAATTATTATGAATTATTCTAATAATAATATACATAATAATCATAAACTAATTTTTTTAAATAATTCTTTCAAAAAAAAAGGAAAGTGGGTTGACTCGGCTGGTTGGCGGGTCTTGGGGGCTCGACCTTAACCCGAACCTGCCTACTCGGCTTACTCATTGACCCGGACCAGGTGGGTCGACAACCCGTGGTGACCCCATGGGTTTGGGTCGACTCGCGACCCATGGCCATGCCTAGCTGACACCTCTAGTTTTGCAAAAACACACAACACAAAAAACCTTCTTCCATCATCTGTTTTGCATATGTTATGAGCATTTTTTGTGATTCCGACTCCTTGTTTTGAGTGCATGGTTTGAGAGTGTGTTGTGTAACCTTGAGTGCATGCTCATCTCAGCACGCTGGAGTTCGAGTCAAGTTAGTTCTTGTGCCTCGTTGGGCACGATAGAACTCGAAATAGCTCGCGTGGCTCATTCTAGCACGCTAGAGCTCGCAATAACAACACAATCGCGACCGTCAAGCAACTCAAGATTACAATATCATGATAACATAAGTCTATAACAAATCCAGATCGCGAATAAGAAAGAGTATAAGTAAATGCATCTTTCTTATGACGTTTCCAGATCACAGATCTGATAGAATACAAGTAAATGCATCGTTTTATCGAACCCTAATCGGTCAAGACCACTGGCGGATCCATGGGGTAGGCTCGTGTGAGCGCGAGCCCACCCCGATCCCGAAAAAAAAATATGAAAGGTTAACTATAAAAAATAAATAAATAAATAAAGTATAAATTAATTAGAAGTGAAAATGGATCATAAAGTTTACTTTGCCTAGTTGGTAAAGTATAGATAAGAAACTTTTACCTTTTTATTAGAGCCCAAGGTTCAATTCCCACTTTTTACATTTTCTTCATTTATTTTTAACTATCTATTTATATATAAGTTCAAAGATCTTTTTAAATTGAGAATAATTAATTTCAATTAGTATTGTTTGAATTCTATTTTATTCCTTGAAATTTTTTTAACTAATTATAAATTTTATTCACTTCTAATAATATGGATAACTCTTTGAAATTTTTTTACATAACCCTTCACAATTAAATTTATTTAAAGTTTTACAAAGCTCGTTTCATTATTACTTAATTTTTAGCCTAAATCTCGCCCACCCCTATATTACGGGTTGGCTTCGCCACTGGTCAAAACACGATTGAGGTCCGAGGAGTTATGACGATGCCCTGAAGTTTGGGATAACTATTTAATACAATAATTCAACCAAAATGAGATTATACGATTTTAATATGATAAATTAATAAGGGTTTCCCGCTATATAAATTAAACCCCAATGAAAGGTTGTATAAATCTCAATTAAAGGTGGAACCATATTAAATACAACGTGTATACGAATCAAACCAAGGTTTCGGATATATAAATACATATATAATAAGTCGGGAAAACACAACGAATCATAACAATATATATACATATGCATGACCGAAGCAATGTGTAATAATGTATATACATGTATATTTATATGTCGGCAATCGCCCAAATGCCTCCACCAAGGCAAAAGAAGCCACGAGGGCAGGTTACAAACCCAAGGGTTATGAAATATCATTGATGTGGACATACACATACAGATGTATAAATATATGGTAAATATAAATCAGGCAAGGCAAAATATCACTAAGTATATATACATATCACTACAGCTCATGGTATTTCAGCCATACCACGAACACCTGTCGGATAGCAACCAAAACGGCCAAAGTAAAAGCATGACAATGCTTATTTATTCCTATAAATAGAAGCTCAAGCAACAGAATCAAGGATCGGTTTTTGGGAGATTGGAACGGGTTTCGACTCTTTCGATTAGCTTTTCGGTCTTTCCTAAAGCGGAATTTATACCAAATTGTACGAACCGAACCTTGGAGGGCGGACTGTACGAGGCCGGAAATCTTCAGTACCTTCTCCCATATAACTACCATCATCGAAAAAATCTAAATTAGGGCGGCAAGTTCCATGTAATCACCATCATCGAAACAATCTGAAGTCAGGAGAAGATTCAGATCAAAAGGGAGAGGGTGCTTGAAGGATGTCAGATCCCCATTAGCATCAGCCACAATCACGAATGACGTTGAATTGTAATCGCTTTCACAATCCTCTAGTGAAGGCAATGTACTCTCTAATGAGTCTTGAACGACAAATATTGAAGCTTTTTTGGATTGAGTTGGTAATAGATCCCGACTATGTTTTTAAACCATAAATCGAGCAAAAAATGTTGACATGGAATTGATTATCATTCTCATTAGAATAACTCAATGTCATATAAAATACAACATGATTTTCATTTCGATGATTTCGTGTCGGATTTAAGATTAGGAAAAAATAGTTGGAATACTTTGTTACCACATTTCTGAATTTGAAAAATGGAGATATATATATATATATATATATATTTTAATAGTCTTCTAAAGATTGATTTATTTTAGGTGAAATTGAGTATATAGTGCTAGGACAGGGCTTCCGGTCTGGACCGGACCAGACCGAACCGAAGATTCCGGTCCGGTCTAAGACTGGTGGACCGTAATCTCAAAGAACTTGGACCGCGGATCGGATCAGCACCGGAACTTATGGTCCCATTCTTTCCGGTCCGCGGACCGTAAAGACCGGTTGGATCGAAACTTTACCTTATATTGAAATTTCTTAACCCTATATTTAAAATCTGGATGCGATTCTTCAATCTTAGTCTAAAATATTTATGATTTCTCCAAATCTATACTAAAATCGACATTAATTTGTCAAAATATACACAAAAAACCTAGATCTAAAAGTGAAACGGAGAGAGAGGAACGCCTCACACACATTCACCTCTTTTTTTAATGATAAGAAAACCGGTCCAATTCCGGTCTGGACCGAAAATTCTGGTCCGATCCCGGGTTTGGACCGAAAACCGAAAATAAGAATTTCTTGGACCGTGGACCGGACCGTAATATCCCGGTCCGATCCAAAGACCGTAATTTTCGGTCCGATTCCAGTCTGATCCAAATTTTGCCCAGCCTTAGTATATACCCATAAAACATTTATATTTGTTTATTTGTTCATAATGTATTTAATTTATACTATTGAATGTAACAATTATTAAAATTTTAATATAAAACATAATTAACTTTTAAATAATTATCAAAATGAGACTTTGATTTCAAATTCTTTCAAATCAAGTAAGTTTTTAATAGGGTAAATTGCAACTAATATCCCAATCTTTAGGGATAGTTGCTTTCAATACCCTAACCTTGTAAAATTTCACAAAATATCCTAACCTATACCATTAGTTGCAATTAACACCCTAAATAAGTTTTTTAAATTAAAAAATTACCCACATCAAACAAAAATTACAAAAAAAATCACCTATATTTATAAAATATTTTCAATGAATCCCTAATACATTTAAAAAAATGAGAATTAAATAAATCTCTTACAATTTAACCCCATTTGACCCACCATCCAAAAATAATTATAATAGATGTATGTATATATATATATATAATATACTCCTTTAAAATATAATATAATTACTTTAGCATCTACTCATTTAGAATTTTAATATAATCAATCAAAATAATTAATTATTTATCTAAAAAACATACATTATAATTAAAATCTAAATTTATACTATAAGTCTGTCTCGATACATGCCGATTTGTGGATCTAAATATTCCCTGTATATTATTTGATACGATATATACTGTCTTTTTGGTTAATATTATGTTATATATACTAAAACTAATACATAACATCTTATAATGTATCACACATAAATTTCATGGTATTAAAAAAATGATTCTATAAGAAATGTTTGACATAATAGTTTTACAAAAATAAAATAAAGTAGATTTTAAAAAATAAATGGTAAAATATATGATAACCATTTGCAATAAATAATTATATAATAAAGATATATTAAAAATAATATGGTAAAAAATAATAATTTTACCATATTATTTTTAATATATCTTTATTATGTAACTATTTATTACAAATGGTTATCATATCTCATACCATTTATTTATTAAAATCTACATTATTTTATTTTTGTAAAAGTATTATGTTTAAGAGAAATAATTAATTATTTTGAGTAATTATATTAAAATATTAAATGAGTAAATGCTAAAATAATTATATTATATTTTTAAAGGAGTAGATTTTATATACCTGTTATAATTATTTTTGGATGGTGGGTTGGATGGGCTGAAATTGTAAGAGATTTTTTGAATTTCAAAATTTAAAATATATTAGGAGTTTATTGAAAACATTTTATGAATATGGGTGATTTTTTGTAATTTTGTATGATGTGGGTAATTTTTAAAATTTAAGAATCTCATCCAGGGTGTTAAGTGCAACTAATAGTATATGTTAAGATATTTTGTGAAATTTTACAAGGTTAGGGTATTAAAAGCAACTATCCCTAAAGGTTGGGATATTAGTTACAATTTACCCTTTTTAATACTCCATCCGTTAAGAAAAACATGACGTTTTAGGCTTTGATTTTTGTTAAGAAAAACTTGACGTTTTAACTATTTTGTCCCATTTTTACCTGTTATACCCCTACTCCTATTTACAATCTCAACTGACAAAGCCCTCCCCCTAATCTCTATTACATCATTATCTGATTAGAAATCAAAACTTTTCACATCCTTACCCACCAAATTGAACCCACCATTTTCAATTCATTCAAAATTGCCCGCCCAATCTCACTTCCTCCATTAAGTTTGAAGGTGAAAGGCCGGGTTGACGCCTGTTGCTCTGTCAGTAGTCACCTCCAACCATTTACAGTACTCCGTATTTGATTTACATACAGCAGCCCACCCACTTATCATTGAGGGCAATATAGTCACACTAATATGTTTCTTAAATATTGTGTTAAAGTCTAAAACGACAAGTTTTGATTAACGGAGGGAGTATGATACAATTTACACAAACAAAATATTTTCTCCTTTACTTTGGTTTATGGTCATTTTAATAACTTAATTAATTATTATGAATTGTATTTAAAATGAATCAAATCAACGGATGAAAAATATAATTATAATTAGTTGAATTTTAAATTTTATACTAAGTTTTTAATTATGTTTTCTATCCAATAATTGTAAAATAATAGTTTTTATAATTATTTAAAAATTAAATAAGTTTATTATATAATTAAATTATAATCGCATTTACCTTCAATAATGTTAGATTAAACATATTATGGATAATCAAATAAAATCTAAATGATTTAATGGATATATAAATAATTTTAAAGTTTTGATGGGTAAATCCCCAATTAGTACTGTTTATATGAGCATATTAGTCTGAATTTATTTTCACTATCCAATTCGAAAATGCCACGTTGGCAAATCTGCGTAAAAGTGACCAATAGAAATTCAAGTTGCCATTTGCCAATTTGTCATAGTCGTCGCGAAGTCTGCCAATTGTTGGTCGCCTCGCCTCGCCTCGTCAAAACTCTCCCCGGAACCTTGCGATCTTCTCTCGCTTCCCGCTGTTTCAGTATTCCGGAGCTCCACCTCGCCATCAATGGCGGTTGAGACGGCCAACGCCTCTTCCCTTAGGCACGCATTTGGCGGCGTTCTCGCCTTCTTCATCCTCATCTTGATTGGAGTTCTCGCCTTCTCCATACGCCTTTTCTCCGTGAGTCTTCTGCAACGAAGTTTGTGGTTCTCCCCCCTTTGTGTCTAGATCTACTCCTTGTATTGGATTTTCAGTCAGTTAGTTGAGATCATACTTGTTCAGTTTATAGAATTTAGTTGACTTCTTGTTTTGTTGTCAATTTTGCTGGTTAAAAAAAATTGGTATCTTACTTGTTGGATTCTTTTGCAGGTTATCAAATACGAGAGTGTCATTCATGAATTTGATCCTTACTTCAATTATCGAGTCACTCAGGTCATATTCTCATTCTTTAATGTAGTTGTGTTAGCCTCCCCTCTTTCTTTTTTCAGATCTCTGCTAGAACCATTTAAAACATGGTTATGTCATATTTTTTTTAGCTTGGAAGCTCATTTAGGCGATAATGTACAGTAAATGACTACTCATATAGTCACACTGCAATGCTCAGAATGCTCACCACTAGTTACTTAGAGAGTTAAAGAGTTAACAGAGAAGACGGATTTTGGAGAAGCCAACTAATTTTTTCTTCTGTATTAGCATAGTCAAATTAGATGCAGAGTTGATTCAAACACACATAAAAAAAAAGGAGAGATGCGGAGTTGAAGCTCTAATCTTGATTAAATTGCTTTAAATGCTGTTTTATTTTCAAATAAATTGTTCTAAGCATACATGGAACCTGCAGTACAAGAAGCCAAAAAAGACAGTTACATCTGAAAATAATAGACATAAGTTAACTGTGTGTTACTGTAGTCTATTTCAGGCTTCTTGTCTTGAAGGTTGGGCTGATTAATAGAGGTTAACCTTATCAACAAATTAGGCATCTGGGTTGCATATGTCTGGTACCCCCTATAAGAATAATAGTATGATGTACTAGTACCAGCAACATAGGAGAGGAAATGATCAGACAAGGTGGCTCCCAACTAAGCCAAAATGAGCCTGCCCTTGTTCTTCCAGGCTGAGTAGGATGTCTCAGCAGGTGCATCTCCAAGAGGTCGGTAAGGCAGTGGACTGGTGGTGACAAAAGTAAAGTATCATGTTCAAAGGCCTCTAGTGTGGACAAAACAACACCTTGCCACAGATAATAGTTGGTATGAATATGATCTAGTTTAATGTAGACAAACTGGGAAACTGGAGACATAATGTTAAACATTCATCTTGTGTAGACCCGTGAGGTGAGAGAAGCTGAGTTGAAACATTGGTAGTAGTAGTTGAAGTGGAAGCTGCCATGGCCAAATCGGGAGGTTTTTTAGGGTTCTGATACCAAAAAGGAGAAGAGAGAGTGAGCCTTATGAAGAAGAGAGATTGCTGCTTGGACAGTAGTCTATTAACATTTGAGAGGTTTAATATATACCAATACAAATATCTCAGAATACCCTAGAAGATAGGTAGATGCAGGGTATATACTAAGTACAAATATATCTCAGAAGATAATTCTAGAAGATATGATACTATGATTGACTAGCAATATTTAGTTTTTATTATTCTGATACCCCCTCCCACCAAGAAAAAAAAAAGAGCAAATGGAAAAGTTGCTGCTGTAGCTTTCATTCCTTTCAGTTTTTGCCCCTTTGTAGATATAAGCAAATTAAAGGTAGAACAATCAGAGACTTAAACAATGAACTGGAAGTTAGACAACTATAACCACCTTGTATTTTCCCTGCCCATATCCCTGACTTTATAACTACACTTTAGCTGGTGTTCATGCAGCAAATCCCTCAATATCCAATGATATTGTTGCTATGGCTTTAGGAGGCTTGTGTTTGTATATTTTTAAACTATTACTATGTTCTTTGTGGTGGAATTCACTTGTCATGTTCAGTTACTTTGTCTTTAAACAAAGTTGGTCATCATCCTCAGTTGTCTTTATTCTCGAATGCTAAGACCGATTTGATTTCTATCACTTAAAATTGATGAGGTCAAATGACTCAAATGTGAACTTCAAGTCAGACCTGCTATTGATTGGTAATTCTTTCAGTGTTAAGTAATTTCCCTGAAAACTGCATCCTCATCTTAAGTTTTCGATTCCTAAAGAAATAAAACTGATGGGAATTGTTACTGTTTCAGTATCTGACGAAGAAGGGTATATATGACTTTTGGAATTGGTTTGATGACAGGACCTGGTAACTCCTATCATGTGTTAGTATTTATGTCTCCTTAATTTCCTAATTGCTTGCTTACTTTGGCTTTTATTAAATTTGTTGGTTATGCTTGCATCAAGGTATCCACTTGGCCGTGTGATTGGTGGAACTGTGTATCCTGGGCTGACTTTAACAGCAGGAACCATCTGGTGGTAGGTTTCTGAACATATTATATTTATGATGCATTTTTCTCAATGTGCTGAAGTTACGTAGTCTCTTTTCCTTGTTTCATGATTAGTATCGTCTTTGTAATCCCTTTTAATTATTTAGGTATGTTCTCCTGTTACAGGGCTGTGAACTCTTTGAACATTCCTTTGTCCGTGGAAACTGTTTGTGTGTTTACTGCTCCGATATTTTCAGCCAATGCTGCATGGGCGACATACTTCCTGACAAAGGTTGGTTGCCTGTTTCAATCAATTTCTTGATTTTCCGCACCCCACTCTACATAAGTAAAAGAAAAGAATAAGAAAAGTAGAGAAAATAAAACTAATTTTTCATTTTTTTGCAAGTTTATTCATCTTCAACTTGCTTATATTGTAGGAAGTGAAGGGCACAGGTGCTGGTTTGACAGCAGCAGTTCTTTTAGCCATGGTAAATATGAAATATTTAATATAAAAATGGCCATTTCCCGACTTTGCCTCTTATGTAATTGATGGTAACATTTTTGGGCATTTCCCCTTCTCTCATTGTTATTGAACTCACAATGAGATTGCAATAATTTTTTCATGAAAAAGGATAAATGATGCCAGGCTCTTAATGAATATAATTCGTGCAGATCAACATGCTTGAAGGGAAAAAAAAGGAGTCTGATATTTCAAATCTTATCTCTTCCTTCTTATTTCATTACCGTTAAATGTTTTGTGAGTTTAGAAGTACTATGCGGAGTTTGACAGAGATTTATGAGATTCATAGGACCAAGGAGTTTGCATTAACAAATGTTCTTCCCCTAGTATCTTTTTTTCTTAAGCTAAATTCCCATTTTGTAATAGAGGAAAAAGTAATGAAGATAAGAAGTTCCTCATATCTTGATTCTTAGATATTCAGGGGAAAGGCTACTGCTCAAGTTTGATTTGCTACCAGATTCATTTCATATTGTCTTATTCCTGTATTAGGCTTTGACGGTGAAGTAGTTTCATGTACATCAAGTTCATTTGTGATCCTCACTTTCATAATAGCAATAAGCCATTGTTCCAAGCATGATACAGATGTACTACTTTTTAATGTGATCTTTGTTGAAAACTGTGATGAACTAGATTAGAAGCTGAAAACATAGAAAGAAAAGATACTACATATGTTCATATAGAATATTTTGGAACCTTACTTTTGAATACTCTTTGTAATTGGAGCTTGACCTTCTTTTGTGAAACCACGGGATTGATTTTGATTTTGTTGTCAAAGTCATATTAGTAGAAAGTAGAGTACAACTCCAGTTTTATGTGCATGTATGATACCTACTTTGATATACATAATACAAAATATTCAAGATCTATAAGTTTTAACTCTTTGTCTGCAGGTCCCGTCTTATATTTCTAGATCTGTTGCTGGAAGCTATGACAATGAAGCTGTAGCAATATTTGCCTTGATCTTCACTTTCTACCTCTATGTAAAGGTGTGCTTGGAAAACATTACACAATGACTTGAGATTGGCATGCAAATATGATATTCTTGCCAGTGAAAATAAGTTTTTTCTGTTTTCTATTCGTCATATCCTTGGTGCCTGTGATGTAGATTGTTTCTGTGACAGAGAAGTGATCTTTCTTATGAGATTTTTGAATAAAGTATTAATGAGTAATTTCTCAATTGGGATGCTATATCCGTAGATGATTAAAACCAAAGGGGCGGTATTTTATTTATAATCCTTTTGTTTAAAGTCATCAAAATATTTGGCTCAATCTTTAACGAAGTTTAAGAAAAATTCTCTGAAAAGCTTGTCTCTATTTTATTCACCCCTTCTTTGATGTTTCTTCTGCCTTCTATACCATGGTTCCCATCTTCTCATTTCCCAATTCCCACAAATCCTCTGTTTTTCATCTAGTAGCAATATCATTTCCTTACTTTCTGTATTTTCCTTTCTTGCATTTTTTTTTCTTTGTATATTCTCACACATTGTTGCTTCAACTGCAGACATTGAACACAGGATCTTTATTTTATGCCACATTGAATGCTATAGCCTACTTCTATATGGTATGTTCATGTGTCATTTTTCCTTGTTTGGTTGTTTAATTTTATTTGTTGACCTAACTTGAATTCCATTTTTGTCTTCTAGGTTTGCTCCTGGGGAGGATATACCTTCATAATTAATCTCATTCCCATGCATGTCCTCCTCTGCATTGTAACTGGTCGATATTCTTCTCGTCTGTACATTGCATATGCTCCTTTTGTAAGTTTCTCCAACCTTTCTGAGCTCTGAACTATGATGCCCATTTATCTAGCATTGAGGATTATGAATACTTCTGCTTATCATCATAAAGACCCCCATTTTCTTCCATCTGAAGAAAATTTGTGCTAAAGTCTTGTTATTTTTCTCCACTCTGAAATCTAGTTGTTTTATTTCTTTTATCTATAGCATTTCGTTAGATTTGCACTGTTCTGCGTTTGTTCTATTTGCTGAATAGATGTGGCCTAGCTCATAAATTGAGTACAAATATCTCATAATGTAATCATAGTCTGAGCCATCCATTAGAAGTAGATGCATTGCATCTTTATCAAATTTTAATTTATAAAAACGAGAATTCAGTTGATTGTTCAAATTGCATCTTCTAAAGCTAATGCCATCTCTATTTGGCAGGTAATAGCCTACTCAGTAAAGAACAGTGCATACAAAAAAATGTGGGATACTGGGATGTGAGGGATCAACATTTCATTATTGTTTTCATTACCTTTCATAACTAGAAAGCATTATAACTGCCTCCAAAACCTCAGAGCCTTTGTTTGGTGAACATTTGACAAGACATAGAATTGATAGAAACCACCTGGCATGTTACCTGTGAGGAAAAGTAGACACCAATCGCACTTCTATTCTCTCAGCTGTTATAGGTGTATTATTTTTACTGCAGATAAGATTATGAGTTAGACATGTTTGCCACTTTGCCCTATCCATTGTAATCTCCTCAATTTTTAGAAATATATATTTCGTGCATATTTTTGTTTTAGTTCTTGATGTCAGCAGTTCATATATATTGTATTTTGCAAATGTAGGTTATCTTGGGTACACTTTTAGCAGCATTAGTTCCTGTTGTTGGCTTTAATGCAGTTATGACTTCTGAACATTTTGGATCATTTTTGGTAAGTTATGAATACACAAATATATTATTTCCATTTATATTTGAGGTGCTAAACTACATATATTCTGTTGATCACACCCTTTCTTGTCGGTCATGCTATCATGATATTCTGCTAGCACCTTGCTTAATGTCATTCTGAATCTTTAAATTAATTGTGTAGATTTTTCATGGTACGTTATGAACCTCCTATATAGGCAGGCCATGAATGGTTAAATGAATCTTTATCATATTTTGTAATGCTTACAGTCCTTTATTTGTTTTCTTTTGTGATACATACATTATTTTGAGGGAGAGAATGTAGGATGCTTTATTGACATTTCAATTACTTTCTGTATAAACTTTCATGCCTCATCGATTTTGAAATGATTCAGTTATTGTATTTGACTGGCTTTTCTATAACTAAAAACTTGAGAACACCTAGACAATAGTGTTATAATTTCTATTCATGCATGAAACATCATCAAGCTGATTTTCTATGTTGAATGCAGGTGTTTATTATTCTCCATGTTGTTGCTTTTGTATATTATATCAAGGGCATTCTTTCACCGAAGATGTTCAAAGTTGCTGTTAGTGTTGTACTTTCTTTTGGCTTGTAAGTAGTGCCTTACTGCATTAATTTGTTAATGCATTAAATTCAGGAATACTTGCATCTTGCTGGAATCTATTGATTTAGACTGGAATGTTTTAGACCTGATGTTTTCTGTTTGATTTAATCACTTAGGGTTGTGTGTGTGGGTGTGGTGGCTGCACTTGCTATGCTAGTAGCTTCTAGCCCAACTAAGGGGTGGAGTGGAAGAAGTCTAAGTCTGCTTGATCCGTAAGTTGCCCTCCACACCTTTGCTTCTCTGCATTATGTTTCTCCAAATCTTGTGATATTTCTTTTCAAGGATGAAATGTGCAGTTCTCTATTGGTAAATATGACTAAATTAAGGATTTCAGAGTGCTCTACACACTTACACACTTGTGCTTACTACACATTTCAAGGGTGTAATTTGTATTTCTCTATAGGTATATATTTGCTGGAATCTGTTGATTTCTTGTGATTTGTAAAATCTTTTGGCAAATATGACTAAATTATGGATTTCTAAGTGCTCTGCACACTTGTACTTACATCTGACTATCTTTTGTTGGTGTCATCTTATAGAACTTACGCAAGCAAATATATACCTATAATCGCTAGTGTTAGTGAACATCAGCCACCGACCTGGCCTTCATACTTCATGGATATCAATGTGTTGGCATTCTTTGTTCCTGCTGGAATAGTTGTAAGTGTTTCAACTTTCATTCTGGTCCTGATGTTTCCATCCTTGTCTCTTGGTTCCTCTGTGATTTCTTGATGCGGGAACATGTCTTTCATCTTATGACTCCTTTCTACTGTAGGCATGTTTCTTGCCATTATCTGATGCGAGCTCTTTTGTGGTCCTCTACATTGTAACATCAGTGTACTTTTCAGGAGTTATGGTAAGGAGGTTGATAGAGATTACCGCTGCTATTTTCTTTTGCTATTTTCATCTTTCATCAATATTTAGGGTTCACTTGCAGGTTCGACTTATGCTTGTATTTGCTCCAGCAGCATGCATCATGTCTGGAATTGCCCTTTCCGAAGCCTTTAATGTTCTTACAAGATCTCTGAAATTGAAGTTGCTCGGAGTGTCAGAAACTTTAGAGGATGATGTGAGATCTGTAATTTTTCTCTTCAGCATATGCAAGGACTTTTATGAGCTGGTGCACTCACATTTATCCGTGTTAATGACTGTGAAGGTTCGGGAGGCTAGTTCCAGCGGTGTTCAGAAGCAAAATGACATGGCAAAGAGTGACAAAATTGAGGATAGAATGAAGGAGCGACCTTCAAAGAAGAACAGGAAGCTTGAGAAAGAGAAAGAGAAAAGTTCAACGGAGAAGCCTAAGCCGAAGTCAAAAATGGCAAAAAAACTACTTGTTTTGCCCTGGGAGGCATCTATTGCTGCCTTAGTCTTCCTTGTCCTTTTGTGTGGTTTCTATGTGGTATGCAACTCTTCTTTAGTTTCGACACTGCTTAGGGCTCTTTATTTATAACAGATTGTTAGGTCTAAAATCAGAGTAGATCTAGCTTTATAGTCTCATTTATGTTTCATAGTGGAGAATTTCGCAGTGTCCTTTTTGTTCTCATTTTTGAATGGATAACATATGTTCCCTTGTTCTTGAAACATTGACAGGTTCATTGTGTCTGGGCAGCTGCAGAAGCTTACTCTGCCCCTTCAATTGTTTTAACCACTCGTTCTCATGATGGTCTGCATGTTTTTGATGATTTTCGTGAGGCTTATGCTTGGCTAAGTCACAACACTGATGTTGATGATAAGGCAAGTCTCTCCCTGAAGCTGTCAAATCTTAGTCTATTGCAGAAATCCTAAACAAGGAATCTCTTATGCAGGTGGCTTCGTGGTGGGATTATGGTTACCAAACAACAGCCATGGCTAATCGTACTGTCATTGTAGATAACAATACATGGAACAATACACACATTGCTACCGTGGGAACTGCCATGTCGTCACCTGAAAAGGCTGCTTGGGAAATTTTCAACTCTTTGGATGTAAAATACGTCCTCGTTGTATTTGGAGGTTAGTTTTTCAGCAGCTGATGAGATTGCTTGACATGATCGATGGACCCTCATTTGACTTCTTTTTTCCCTGCAGGTCTTGTTGGCTATCCAAGTGATGACATCAATAAATTTCTGTGGATGGTTCGTATTGGAGGAGGCGTATTTCCTCACATCAAAGAGCCTGATTATCTGGTAAGTCTCAAGTTCTTCAGTAAGATTACCTGTTGTCTTGAGATTCAATCCCATGATAGTCTAGAGTGTCAAGTTATTCGGATGGTTATCATTGTTTTGGTTGGTAAATGCATGAATTCGGGTTTGTTTGGATTGCCATTAATTATTAATTATGACTTATAATGCACAATATTGGATTATAATTATAATATGTATTATAATACAATATTGTGCATTGTAAGTCATAATTAATGGCCATCCAAACAGACCCGAAGTATTCACTTGAGTGCTCTGTATCAATGCAGAATGGCTTTTTTTTTAAATATATATCTTGGTCAATTATTTTAACTCCAGATGCTTTGCTATGTTCCATCTGTTGCGTCTTGGTTGATTTTGGACATCCTAATGAGATCTGTGTTCATACATAAAAGAACCTTCATTCCTTAACATGCTGAAGAGTTCTTTAAAAATTCATCTCTGTTTTAAGATAGGTTTGTGCGTTTCCCCAGAAAGTTTTTCCCCACTAAGCTAATATTTCTATAAACAATCAATATGAATTTATCATTTCTTTAAATCTGATAAAAAAATTTCTTATGGAAAATTGCTGGAAAGTCCATTGTTTTCACAATCTTGTGGGACAATCACGCAAAATAAAAAATAAGAAAAACAGCGTTGTTTCCCCTTCCTCCAAAAATAGCAAGTACAAAGATCGATGAATGTCAGTGTGATATTATGATTGATCTACACTGGCTTCTTGATTGTTGATGAATTTTGATATAATTTTTCCTCGCCTTCTTATTCACTCAAAAGAGAGATGGCCAGTACCGGATTGATTCTCAAGCAACACCAACTATGCTGAATTCCCTTATGTACAAGCTCTGTTATTACAGGTATTAAGGACTGGGTCTTTGTCATTTTTTCCCCCAATAACACACTTGTTGTCAATGCAATCTATGCACTCAATCCTATGAGGCAACACAATTACTCTCTACTTGCAATGTTCTCTTATTGCATTTTTGCTTGGATATGTAGATTTGTGGAGACTGACGGCGGAAGAGGCTTTGACAGAGTTAGGGGGACTGAGATTGGGAAGAAACATTTCAAGCTTACCCATTTTGACGAGGTTAGACTATTGTGTGTGAACCTGCAACCAAATCAAATTCTTTTTGAAATCTTAACATTTATGAATTGTCATATCCGGAGATGGAATCCAACGTTTAAGGATTAGTTACGTTGCGATTTGGGGATCTGATATAAAACAGAAGATACAAGCCAATTAGGAGCCCTCTGACCCTGTAATTCAATTGAACGTCAGCTTGTTATCCTTGGGTAGTCTAGTCACACTCGTTAGCATATCATCAAAGAAGATTCTTGGCACCCAGTGCTGCAGATGCCGGATTGAGTTTCTTACTTGTTGCATACCTTTCTGAATGAGTTTCCGCAACGAATACAGGTGTTTACTTCTCACCACTGGATGGTCCGGTTATACAAACTGAAGCCTGCAAAGAACAGGATCCGGGGAAGGAGGCTGAAATCAAAATCCGTAAGCTACCTTAACATGACCCTTGCATAAAACTTAATAGCATCTGAACCTTCTTTCTAATCCAAATCTTTCTTTCTTTGTGTATTCACAGAAAGCAAGCTCGAAACACAGTGGAACAAGGAGAAAGAACCCATGGAACTAGCGTTCTGGTATGTTTTCCTTCTCGTTAACACACACTTGCCTTCATTCTCTGATTTTGCATATGACACCCTTCCCAGGACGAGTAGCTTAAGGACGTGGGCACATTTTTATGTATCTTGATCTCTTTTAGGTGGGTTTTGGTGAACAGTTATGACTCTATACAGATTTTGTTGTAAGAGCATGTAACTTGAGTTGTAGGCAATACAAGTCCGTTAGCCTTTTACCTTTAGTAAATTTATAGCCCTCCCACTTCATTACTCCTTGAGGTGCCGTATTAGTAGTAATGGCGCTTCTAGTTTCGGAAAGAAATTACTGTCATACAGTTTGGCGTTGTTTCTTCAATCACATTATACCATGGTAAACTAGTGTTTGTGTTTTTTTTTTTTGTTTTTTTTTTCTAAATGAAAGTGATTTGATCTCCAGGTATTAGAGGGGTGACACATTTTATTCAGAAAATTTGGCACCCATTGGCAACAATGTTCTAAAAGGCGCTAGGCGGCCGCTAGACGGCAGGTGATTGCCTAGCGCCTAGGCGACGCCTAGGCGGACGTAGAACAAACTTGTTTATTTCATTATCTTTTAACGTATAACACATGTCAATAATTCATATAATGTAATAATAATCCATAATATCACTCATAAACCCAAATTTGCGATGCTTAACTAACATTAAAGTAAATAAACGCAAAAGTACGCATCCGACTAATGACTCTAAACCTCCTGAAATCCAAAACCATTGGTTCGACTAAAAAACAAATATATCTCGACCTGGGGGATAAAAACCAACTCTATGTTGACTAATCACATGTATAAAAGCTAAAATTGAATAATTGTCGGGCTTGACGGTGCCTAGGCAGGACTAGGCGGGGTCTAGGCGGCGCCTAGGTGGATCTAGGCAGCGCCCAGGCGGGTCTAGGCGACACCCATTCAAGAAGGGATTGTTCAGAGTACATGCGGCAACTAGATCAACTATAACATAAAGGAGAAATACTACTCGAATTAATTGGTTCAAGAGAATCCATTTTCGAAGCAACATTTTAGCAACGGATACAAATACTTCTATTTTTTGCAAGTCAAAGCAAACTAGTATGCGAGGGAGTGCAATCTATTATAGCAAGTCCTCACCATAAGGGACGAGATCTAGGGGTGTTATTGTTGGACTAACTTTCCAGCCACACCCGAAAGCGAATTCAAGTAATAAGAAAACGAACAATAATTCGCCAACAAATCGATGACTAGCTGATAATATCCAATCCGGAGACCAAACAACCTAGCGACCACAAACATAGATCAAAAACACAAATATTGACACACGATTTACGTGGGAAAAACCATCTCTAACAAGAGGATAAAAAACCCACCTTCTACCCTCCAAAGTAACCAATCCATTAATCGTCAAACAATACAAGTGTTTAACAATCCACTCTCACACCGAGATAAACAAACATGGAGATCTCAAACACCAATCTAAATACAACCCAGATATAGAAAGGATTCATCTCCAAAAACTAGCTAAACACTTGTAATCATATTAGATTTCCAGGGAGAGGTACATATCAACAAACACCCATTGTTGACTTGCCAAAGGTGGGAGACATATCACCAAACCAAGAGACGAAACACCCGCCTAAATCTCCTATATTTTCAGCTCCTGCTTTCCTTCTCATGCTTCACAAGACAAAGACAAAGAATTGCCTTTTGTTTTTGTAAAGAAGTCACTAGTGGCTTCATTTGGGCTGGACCCAAATGGGCTATAGACCCAAATGGGGTGTTTTTTTTTTTTTCAGGTGACCAACATTGACTACACATGTTATCTCAGTCATCTGAATCTAACTCAAGCGACGAACATCCAAAAATATGTCATCACCAAAATGATTGCTATCGGTGACTCACTTTTGAGCGACGGGTTCTAATATGTTCATCGCCTGAGGTACTTTCAAGCGATGGAGCTGTTCGTTTAGGGGAGGGTGATTCTAAAATAATCAAATATAAACTCTAACTAAGGTAACTCCCTTATCCAAGCAAATAAATACAAGAATCCCTCCCGATGCAGTGGTAGGGTAATTCAGGATCGAATCCACGAGGAGGTATGTCAGCGCTTCTTAAGTTGCAATCAGGATCAAGCTTTCGACTCCATGAGACACTCGATATCGAGGTGTCTGGTCGATATCGACCTCAACTCTGCTCGATTTCCAGTGAGTTCCCTGCAGAAGACAAAAGCAAAGCAGTCGACATTGAGATGAACCTCGATATCGATGTTAGTCACTCGATATCGACCTTGTCAGTCGATTTCGATGTCAGCAACAGTAACTGTAAAGCGAACCTATTTGTCGGAAAAGTAGTCCGAAGATTGTAGAATGGTGATGGAAAGATGAACAGAAATAAAAAAAAAACTCAAACTTTTTATAAACTTCTATAAACTAAAGGCTTCCAAAGTCGAGGATTAATGCCACAACGATAACAATGCAAGTATGATGCTAAAGTTATGAAATTTAATGTCTTTCCGTCAAATAACTTTCGTTACCAACTTTTAGGTGATTAGAGGCTCTCGCATAAAACATAAGAGTTACTATCTGATTCATGAGTAATCCAAATTCACAATATGATTGGCTTTCTCTTCAATAATGCAAATAATGAATCTCCTCAACTCTCGCAATGGATCATGCATAGGATAGAAGACGGAATCGCATAAAAATCATACCTTTGATGCACTTACCCTACATCGCTATCGCCGGGCTCACCCCGACCCTAGAAGTGGGTTGACTACTAGCGTCTCATCATTAAACTCATCATCATCATGTAAAAGAAACTACTTTGTATTGAACAAAGAGAAAGTACACCGACAAAGCCAAATCTCCGCTCTCGCTTCCACACAACTCCACTCGGCCTCTCTCTTTCTCTCCTAAATCTCTGCGTTCTTACTTCAAAATTGGATCATTAAACTCAGCCCTAACGGCCTCTAATTATAGATATCGAACCTCGCTATCCAAGGATTCGAAAACCTGTCTTTATTCTCTAAGATAAAACTTAATAAAGGTAAAAACTAAAAACTCTATGGTAAAACTCATAAAGTGATAAGTCTGGTGCTTAATGATAGAAGATCTTGACTTTAGGATTATCTCGAACGCTTCGGATAGAATTCTATCAAAAACTGAGTCGGACTTCTTCTGCAGCAACATCTATATCGACCATAAGACCTCGATATCGACCTCCCTTTATCTCTATCTCGAGCTGTCCTTCTCTTCCTCGGATTGACACTCGACTTCTATCAATTAGCTCAATTTTGGCCACTCGATATCGACCTCTTCTGTGTCGACATGCTCTGTTCTTCTCTGCTCGATTCCTGGTTGCTCTGTTTCACTCGATGTCGAGGTTCATCATCGATTTCGACCTCTTCAGTAGACTTCGAGTTCTTTTCCGCTCTTCTTCAATTGTCCAAATTCCGTCCATTTTCGTCTCGATTTCTGCGAAATATCATAGAAACTCGTGCAGAGCTCTATATTTGACAATTATGCATAAACTACACTAATCTTATGATTTCCCCACCAATATGCATGCAAATGACGTTAAAATGGACATAAATGTGCATAGAAAATATAGCAATTTGCACGCACATCAGGAGCCATTCATGTCCATCGTCCGAGCTGCGCGCAATCTAGTGTAGTATATATGGACATATTTATGTAGTTAAAAACAATTTATGATATTAATAGAGATGATCAGATCCTCAGTTGGGGTGACCTAGTGGTGGAACAAGGGGGTGTACGTGGTAAGAAGGTCCCGGGTTCGATCCCTGCCTCTCCCTCTTTCCTTGTGTGAAAATAAAAGATTTGTCTTGCTCCTTATCGGTGGGTTAAGTCGATCAGCACAAGCTGATTTACCTGATACGTGACTCTTGACAGATGGGTTACGTGCCTGAGATTTATCACCAAATGGCGGGTTTTCTCGTCATTAAAAAAATAAATAAAATAGAGGTGATCAAGAAGAACATTCATTTTAAAACTTTATCCATTAAAAAGAAGCAACGCATATATACATTACAACAAGAAGCAACTTTAATTATGCATTGTCAATGGAATCCTATATAACGTACGTACTATCATATTTTAGAATATATGTGTTACATATTTATATTTACGTCACATGCAAAATTTGGATGGTAAAAGTAAATAATAACTCCTGTCAAAGACAAATATGTATAAATCCAATATGCATGTCGGATATATTTGTTGGATATGTGATTTTGAATCCAAAAGTCTAAAACCTAGCTGGAATCTTCGATTTCGTGATTACATTATTGAATCCGATAAGTAGCTTACAATATATATATATATATATTATTTTACATGATTTTTAAAGGAACAAAAACATTTTGTCCACGAAAAAGAACCTTCACCTACCCCTAGCTATACATTTTCAATCATACACGGAAAGTGCTCCATCATATCAACTCTCAAACCCTAACTTATTTTCCCTTGCATTACATTATAACTTAAATATGTATATCAACATTTTTTTTTATTTTCTCACCCTCATGCATTACACCATATTTATCTCAAAAACACATTTTTCTTCCTGCCACATTAGCATAACATCTCATATTACTTATTTTATTAGCAGCATCTCTAATCTTTTTTATTTCTATCTACAAGTATATCCATATCCATTATTTTTTTTCCCAAAATTGTGATAAACAAAAAAAACCATAAAATATGAAAATTACCAGAATATGTTTAGAGAAAAATAAATATAACATTGTGAAAAAAAATTATTTTATTTTTTACATAATGAATTTCAAAATTATATTTTTCTTTAAAAAAAATAAATCAATCCGAAATTATTCCTGATCGTCAATATATGGCCATGATGGAGAACCGACATTTTTTCATTTCTTCATATATATATATATATATATATATATATATATATATATATATATATATATATATATATAGCACTGATAGAAGACCGATAACACTTTTGGTATCGCATGTAGCAATTGGTTTATTGCCAAATAATGCATAGAATATGAGTATTACAATTGAAAAAAATAAATAAATGAATGTATGTATTTAATGACAGAAAAATACAGTTAAACTAGGGTGAAAAAACAAAAGAGGGGACCCACATGCATGCATCGCATGGACCTCCGAGCATATGCCCTGCAAAGTGCAAACAGCCATATTGTTGGAAATTGGAGATCAAAATGTAGACCCCATGCCCATTTAATTAGTTCGCGATCGTGATATATATACGTTATAAATTTCGGATTCTAGTAGTTTAGTAACTCACACGGCCACGACAAGGTCTTTTTTTTTTTTTTAACAAACACTATTTCTATATTTCATATTTGTTAACAGTTATTAGATAACTCAACTATTTAAATATTAATAAATAAATTTATAAGTATGAATAATATAATGATAAATTTAATATTCTAAATTCAAATTAAAAAATATATTTTTGATAATATACAAATATTCTATCAATTTTTTATTTGAAAATTAAAATTCTAAGAAGTTATTATAAATGAAAAAAGACAAAAAATAATACAAACTATCACTCGTGAACCAAAAATAATACAAACTTTAAAATTGACTAACTCGTATACAAACTATGGAATAATAAACCAATTTTGATATGGATCAATTTTCCGGCCAAAATTCCGGCAAACTAGATGACGTGGCAGTCGGAAATTTGACTTGGGCTCAAAACGTAATTAACAAAAAAAAATAGATTAAAAATGTAAATAAAAAAAGAAGAATGAAGAAACTGGTTCCCCAGTACCCTCTCAACTCAACCCTCGTCGCTCACCATTATCTTCCTCCCATGGAAGCTTGGAGCTTTGAAACAACACTCATTCAACCCTCGTCGCTCACCGCCCATCATCAACCTCCACTCTTCATCCTCCACTCTTCATCAGCTTATTACCAACAACGTCATGGCGATAATTGTATCTCACGTCTTCTCCATCGTTATCTGTATCTCCGTCAATCCAACCGAACAAACACAGAAATATCACAGACAAGCCCGCAAATTTCACAAATTGTTCATCTCAAAGGTCATTCAGCATGTTAAATTACAAGTTCAAGGGTTCAATTTTACGAAAAATAAAATAAAATTCAAACATACAATTTAGGGTTTTAATTTTAATTTTTTTTGGGGGGGGGGGGTTTGCTCTAAATTGAACTTAAGGGCAACGAGATACAAGACGACAAAGATAGGCGGTGAGTGAATATGGACATCAAAATAGATCTTGCGACCACGACACTGACAAACAATGCGTCCTCAGCAAATTAGATCTCCTTCTTCCCACACTGATGAGCAAAGATGAAGAAGACGATGTGAATATTGCATATTCCTCATTTTTTTACATATTTAAACTTGACTTTATTATTAATTACATTTAGAGCCCAAAAGAGGGTTATAACTACCAGATCAGCAATTTTATCAGAATTTTGGCCGGAAAAGGGACTTGTATCAAAATTGGTCTATTATCTCATAGTTTGTATACGAATTGGTTATTTTTAAAGTTCGTATTATTTTTGGTTCACGAGTGATAGTTTCTATTATTTCTAGTCATTTTTCCTATTATAAATGGTGTATTTGAGATTAAACAAATTTTCTAGGCAGGTGAAAGAAATTAATTTGAGGTGGTAAAATTTTGGGGTTTTTTGGTAAGTGTCCATAATTTGGGCAAAAATTAAGCCCTAGGACAAAAGAGGGGATAAATTAGGAGAGTGTCCAAAATTTCCAATTTTGCCCCTACTGTTTTAATCCTTGTTTTTCCTCTTCTCCCTCTCGCGTCCTCTCGCCTCTCGATCCCACTGGTTGCTGGCCTGCCGCCATTGAAGACTCCTCCGGCGCTCTTCCTCTCGGCCTCTCCTCCGGCATCCGCCCCGACCAATCCCCGGTGTTCCTCCTCCGGCATCCGCCGTCGCCGTCGCTTGACCTCCTCTCCGTCCGATCTCATCCGCAAGTAGTCGTAGATCTCGCCGAAGAGCATCTCGGCATCAACCGTTCAACCCTAAATCCAAGCCTTCTACCCGCTCAATCACGTTCTACATCTCTCAAGGATGGTTTTCGTGCAAAAACCCCTCTCAAATTTATACAAAATCGCTAACCGCCATTGTCGGACACCTTGGAGCTTCGTGAAACAGCCGCTTAGTAGCCACTGTTCAAGCACTCGTCTCGGTGTGTCAGATCATCCTTCGACAAAATCAACACAACGATGCTGAAGTAGAGATTGCACTCGTCAGTTTGATAGGTCATACGCGTCAAACGGAGCTCTGTGTAAGGAGAACGAGCCGTCGGAAGATCGCCGAAAATCACTTTTGAAGCTGCTCGAGTAGCTGTCGAGATGGGGGAAGAAGAAGAGTAATCACGCCAAACCTCCCAGACTTTCTGTTTTTATAAAATATGCCCCTGTGTTAGTTTCTAAAATTTCAGAAATTATCCCGCAGTTTTAGATGTTGTTCTAGCTCACGTAATCTCCGTTAAAAAATTAAAAATGTAACTACTGTTGTCACCATAATAAAAATAAAAATTATAGATACTGTCACCACTACAAAAACATGGTCATAGACACTGTAATCAAAGGGAAATCATATGATAAGGGAAACACAAACCCTATAGGGGCTAATGAGAAGCCAAAATAAATGTGGTGACAGTTCTCCTCTAATACATGAATGGGTAAGAGGGTCATAGACACTGTAATCAAAATAAAAATAGTCTCATAGCCACTGTCATCACTATAAAAACAGGGTCATAGACACTGTAATAAAAAAGAAAACCCTATAGACGATGTAACCAAAATAAAAACATATAGACATTGTCACCACTATGAAAAAAAGGTTATAGACACTGTAATAAAAGGAAACCCCTAGGAAAAGGGAAGTACAAACCCTATAGGGGCTAATGAGAAGCTGATATTCATGTGGTGACAGTTCTCCTCTAATATATGAATGGGTAAGATAGACATAGACGCTGTAACCACTGTTAAAACAGGGTCATAGACCCTGTAATCACTATAAAAAAAGGGATAAAAACATTGTAACCACTATTAAAATTAGGTCATAGACACTTGTAACCAAAAGGAAAACCCTATGATTAGGGAAGCACAAACCCTAAAGGGGCTAATGAGAAGCCAAAAGAACATGTGATGTACAGTATGGTTTAGGGTTTAGGGTTAAGTCTTTAGGGTTTAGGGCACCCTAAAATGTTAAGTACAGTACGTCGTTAAGATATGATTGTTGTCACCAAATGGAAAACCCTAGGACAAGGTAAGCAAAAACCCTAAAGGGGCTAATGAGAAGCCAAAAGACATTAGGTGGATAGTTCTTCTTCGATATATGAATGGGTAAGAGAGTCATAGAGACTGTCACCACTATGAAAACAGGATAATAGACACTGTCACCACTATAAAAACCGGGTCATAGACACTATCACCACTATGAAAAAGGTAATAGACACTGTAATCAAAGAAAACCCTATAGACGTTGTAACCAAAATAAAAACAGGGTTATAGACACTGTCACCACTATGAAAAAAGGGTCAAAGACACTGTAATCAAAGGAAAACCATACGACAAGGGAGGCACAAACCCTATAGGGACTAATGAGAAACCAAAATACATGTGGTGACAGTTCTCTTCTAATAAATGAATGGGTAAGGGGATCATAGACGCTGTAATCAATATAAAAACAGGGTCATAGACACTGTAACCAAAGAAAAACAAGGCCATAGACACTGTAACCAAAATAAAAACAAGGTCATAGACACTGTAATCAAAGGGAAAACCTAGGACAAGGGAAACAATTTTTTGATGACAGATTCGTTTCAAGAGTTTTTTTTTAATCTTTTTACGGGGTCACTGTCACCACTCTTATCAGTGGTGACACGCTGTAACAAAAAAACAGAGTCATAGACACTGTCACTGCAAAAAAAAAAAGGTCATAGACACTATAATCAAAATAAAAACAGGGTCATAGACACTGTAACCAAAGAAAAACAAGGTCATTGACACTGTAACCAAAATAAAAACAGGGTCATAGACACTATAATCAAAGGGAAAACCTACTAATTTCATTCCATACTATATGCCCCATTCACTGTAAAGTGTCGATTTCATTCCATAATTTCGGTTCAACCATCACTAATTTGACAATTGCACCACCAACTTTTAAGCAATGCCTACTAATGTATTGCATGAAAAGGAAGAAGCTAAAACGAATGAAGTTTCGAGAAAAAGCCAGTGCGTGTAGAGAGCTTCAATTTTGGGTTGGTGACACCAGCATTCCCTCACTGTTAATCTAACCGAGAAATAAAGCTACATAGTACAGAATATCAATTTTAATTACCGGCAAAGAGAAACGATCCTGCACAATAAACGATCATAAGAAGCCCAAAATCTTATCAATGTTCAACTACTTGAACCAATAAAACCCTAGATCTGAGCCGGGATGGACTCAATGATCGAAAAAAACACAATGGTGAGAACAAAACCCTAACTAGCATAGATAATAAATCCATCAATAGAGCGATTTTCTGTTAAGTAATTGAACAAAAAGCACTTCAAATCACATGAATTAGACAACAAAGAAGAAAATAGGAGACATTGATAGAGATAGAGACGACGCCGTCTTCAACAGAAACAACGTCGATGTTGCCGTCGTCGGAGATGAGGTAAGGCCTGATGTCATCGAGAACTAAGTCGACCTTTTCCGGGGTGAGTAAGAAATGTAGCCATTAGGGAGGAGAGAGCAGCCAAAGATCCCGCTCGCATCTGGCGGATTCGAGACCTTTCTCTTTGAACGAAACCCCGACGGCGCGAAGCGGTTCTCCGACCGATCTGGATAGGAACGAGGGAGGCGACGAGGACGCAGAAGATGACGGAGATGGAGGACCGGTTCTTCCTCCTCAGATTCGATCTCAGGACGCTCACTGGTGCTAGGTTCTCCATCCAGCGACGGCAAGGAATCGCAGAAGGCAAAGGATCGGTCGATTTCATCAGATGAGGAAGACAGTAGGAGGGGAAGGGGTTAAATTAAAACAGGGGCAAAAGGGGAATTATGAAAGATTTTTGGACATTTGCTAGGAAAGGGAAAAGGGTGGGACAAATTGTATTTGGCCCAAAGGCCTTCGGCCTTTGGACCAAATTTCTTCTAAAATTTTTTGATAGAAAAAAGAGATAATGATTAGTTATTATTAGCTAGTGTGAATTTACACAATCTTTTAGTAAAAAGACTCAATTAATTTGTTAAGTGAAAGAATTGTTCAATTCATATTATTTTAAAGACTTATAGTGAAAAAATCCGACAATTACTTAAATCAATCAAATAATACAACTGGTAAACTTAAGTAGTTAAATAATATTTTTGATCTACTATTAACTAATTAAGTAAATAAATCAAATAGGGAAACAAATAACAGTCAAAGCTATCAATTTTTTTAATTGAAATGATCAAGCAAAATTGATAATTAAATTATTTACAGATAGAACCATGATTAATTAAGATTTATTTTTTTAAAATTAGAATTCATTAAGGTATAACATTGTTTTATGATTAATTAAGACTCAATAGGTAAAATAGGAAAATAAAGTTGTGTAATGTTAATCTAATCAACTATTGACATTTGATTTAATTATTAAAAAAGAAATGATTGATTAGGATAGTTATTATGGATTTACATTAAAGATATTTAGATAAATTAGGAAAATTGAAGATACATTTGATTTATTTAATAATAAAAATAGCAATAAATCAGTTATTGGGATAATTGATAGTGATTGGGATAATTGGTAGAGATTGACTGCCAGTCATTGGATCTTGCCAAAATAAATCCTAAATTCAGCAACTAGTATAGCAGACAATACAAGTAAGGGTCCCACAGAGAATGTGAGATTAGCGGTTCTTTTACTAACAATTCAGAATAGAAACGAGAGAGAAGAGAGTAAGCAAACGTAAATCTTTGGAGTAGGAGAGAACAAGTAGATGCAATTAAAGTAACACAACAATAGAGATAGTGAATCAAAGAGATATGAATATGTGGATAGTTTCACCCGTTCATCGCAACATGGTTGGTTTCTCGATCCTTGGCCTTCTTCTTATTACTCCCGTTCCGGTTTATACACAGAATTATGTAGGTCGAACTTGCCGATCACCACCTAACTCCATAAACTCTTGCATGAGGGTGAGTAACACTAGGTCCCAGAATGCAATGGCATCTTGATTGGATACTCACTACAAAAAAAATTAAATTTGTTTCGACAAAAAGCCATGGAAAAAGCCTATCTTGTGGTGGCAAAAGGGGGCTAGCTTCGACTCTGTGACGGTTAATGGGGGCGTGGCGAATTCGACGGTGGCAAAATTTGGTAGCTTCGGCTACTAGTTGTAGAAAAAAAGTTAGCCACGTCTAAGCGATGGCAAAGCGACCCTTATGAAAGGCATGACACATTTGCCACGACAATCTGCCGTAGCTAAAGTATCGATGGAAAATAAAAAACCCCCTGCCTTTTAGCTCGGATTCTTCTGACCCGGGCTAAAAAGTCCAATATTTTCTTAAAAAAAATAATACACACAATTTATATATATATATATATATAATTTCATTAATTATACAAAATTTACATACATAATAAAATGTCAAAAACTACATAATTTATATACAACAAATATAACTTTTTATTCCATTCACAAATTTATATATTACCATTCATAAACCAAAGGAGAAAACAGTGACAAAAACTCACAACTACGATGAAAATTCTAGGTTATGTACCTACTTTGTATTAGCCTTATTCTTGACAGAACCACGATTTTCCCCATCGAACTCAGGAATTTGTTTGATCTGTGAGGACTTCTTATTAAGGTTCCCATCCAGCAAACAAGCTTCATCGTGCTTCTTTTGGGGCTCTTGTTCATGATTGTCACACAAAACTTGAAGTTGTCCATTCTTCCTGTAAATAAACATGTCTGCTATTAAATTGCATATCATATAAAGAAAAGATGGAGTTTAATCCAATGTAAAACCCTGGAATGCCCATCAGCACTAATTTAGTCCACTCAACCCGTAAGACCATGAAACAAACAATATAAGACATGACAAATTGTTATAGTAGGAAGAAACACTTGTCTGCTAGTATATTGCATATGGTAGGAAGAAAAGACCAATCAACAATAATTTAATCCATTCAATCAGTAGAAATATGAAAATAATAATATAAGAAAGAATCTTATAAGCATACTATGTATCCTTAAAACTTCACTCTACTAAAAATAACAGTGTTGCAACTATTTTTCCTGAAGTTAAGTGCTAAAAGAAAAAGCACAGCTCAAAAAGAGTTTGGGGCAGAATATTATAAGAACCCTATGAAAACTTCAAAATTCACTAAGTTATTCCATTCAACAGTTCAACTTTCTATACACTAGATATAATAATGTTGCAACCATTGTGCCTGGAGGGAAATGTAAGAATAATTTCAATATAGATATTGACTATTTTCTTTCGAATAAAGAATATATATTTAATTAATTCTTTACCTTTATATTTCTAAATTGATAAGGACACTATGCCGGAATAAACACTGCATCACCAAGCTTCTTCACAAATGACCATGGCTCGACCCCTAGATATATATAACAATAATATTAAGCAAATTGCATCCTCAGCAGAAATCAGATGATCAATAACTTTTTGTTGCTACTAGTTATACACCAACCATATTCATCCATGAGCTTGCTTTTATGTTCCTCAATCAAGTAACTAGTGTCTAACTACCGTAGTAGAAATCATAATCTGTTGCTAGTAACTAGTGTCTAACTACCTCTGGTATGTGAGTTTCACGAATTATAAGTTTGATGTTGGGCATGTTCTTTTTATCAACAGAAAAAGCAACACCTCCACCACAGCTGCTTGTCCAGTAGAACCACCGTGCCTTAAAGCTGTTGGCCTAAAAAGGCTGAATTTTTACATAAATTACATCAAAAATATCACTGAGCTAAAAGAACACTAAAAAGATAATTTTTTGCAGGAGTGATGACATCAGATAATGAAAACAAACTGATTAGCTACTTCAGCACCAGGCATACCATTGTTAGTCATCATTGGGTTTTCTTTGTTGATCAAAATGTCATCCGACCTGATTAATTATTTACCCAGGAGCTGCAATTCCATCATCATCTAGGGCCTGTTGACAATTCAACGCAAATGAATGCAAAAAATAGATCAAATTATTGAATAATAAGTGTAATTTGACAAAGTCACTCCGCTTTGGGATGGAACACATGCAAGGTAACAGTTGGCAACCAACAAAATATCTGCACTTGTCCACTTGGAGTTGGCAAACAAGATCTTAATACTAAAGAAACAAGACAGAAGAAAATAGAAATGTCTGTGTGAATCAAATGTTATATAAGAGCTTATAGCTACCAACATGAAGATGATATAGGAATAGTTCATATCGATCAAGATAGATAGGATAATGTCCCTACTAGTTCTGAATTAAGTTAAAACAAACAAGAACGAAGATATGCTTATCACAGTTTCAGCGCCTTCAATAAATCAACACAGTTTCATAGCCCTACGAATCCTTGAATAAATCAAGTAAACCTGTTATTGTTTCCACTTACATAGCAACAAGCATAGTAAGCAAATTCAATCAATACCATTAAAGCATTTCCACTGAATAGGGTGCCATGACATTAAGCATGTAAATAATAATAGAATATAAAACTTACAAGATATAAACAATACGATACACCCTGCAAACTAACCATAAAACGTAAAGAAATATAACTAGTAACAATGCCTTCCTTTCTTGAATATCTCTTGTCAAAAGATGTTGTTGGCAATCAATATTAGCTACTTATCAGAAAAGATAGCTTTGCACAAGAAAAACATCAACCTTTAAAATGATATCCCTTGTTCATGGATTTCAGATCCTTACATATTATAGGGTTTTTGCAAATAACACATAAAGAAATTAAGTAATTACAAACAGTTTGAGAATGATAGCATAGATGATATAAAAGTGAAAAATAAAGTATCAAACACATTAAAATGGCAGTTCTCCAAAACCTAGCAGCTAACAAGAACATTTTTTTTTCCTTTTTAAAATGACAAATTTCACAAGCTACTTAGTGTAAAATGCATTAGAGTTCTCTTTTAGTTTCTTTAAGAATTTCTTTAACAAATTATGTATGATAAATAATTTTTTCGAACCAAGAGAGGATTCAACAAACACAACCATAAATCACACCAAATGCAATATAAATGCCTTACCTCACCTAATGTTTTCAAAGTATATGTCAAGGTACGTAGTGCATCAACTTTCATTGTAGGACTGGCATCAGGGAACTGAAGCTGCAATTTGCAAAGTCAAGCCAACTCTGAAGACCCTTGATCTAGAGCCAGTAGTTGTAGTATGAACAATGTATAACAAATAACCTTTAGACATAACAAAGCAAATTAGTTCCGAAAGAACAGAAGAAGAAGAACTGGAAGAAAAAAAAACACCATAACTTAATGAAATTCTAAAAGAATATCAGAATAGCATTTAGAAGCAATATATGAATGAAGAAGAGCTCATAGTCTACATGAATTTGAAGTTTGAACATACAACTGAACCACATAGAGCATAAGACAAGTAGTTAAAGCGGGTCAAACCAAAATTAGTAATGAGCCTTTTCTTTTCTAGACTATATTAGTAAAATGGTATATTAACCCATTGGTTTTGCTTTTTCTTAGGCTCAGATTCAACAACTGTTGATTTCTTTTAGTAGAAGAAATGGAATTTGGTCATTGAATAGAATTTCAAGTTTTAACTCTAACAGAGACAAATGCACTTTATCCTTGTGTCTTCTGGAAATAAGAATTTGTTTATACACATCTCTTACATAGAAAGACTCTTATTTCAATCAATCAAGTAAACATGTTGTTCTGAATATATGATATACATTCAGTGAAGAAGCGAAGTGAATTTCCATAACCCTACCAAGCTATCGAGTCAAACAACTATGCTTGTCACAGTTTCAACACCTTCAATAAATCAGCACAGTTTCATAGCCCTACCAATCCTTGAATAAATCAAGTAAACCTATTATTGTTGAGCCACTTACATAGCAACAGGCATAGTAAGCAAATTCAATCAAAATTCCAGCCCCAACCTAAAACCATAATCGTAGATTTTGAAAAAGTCTGAAATCTCATCTTTATGAGCCATTGGAACATCAACAAGTTGAATACATACTTGGAAGATAGAGTGGAATAGAAGAAGAGTGAAGGATTGTACTTGGAATCGCTGAATCGAAGCGAAATTATGGAGATTCCCTCAAAGAAGAAGGAGAGAGTGGAATGAGCGTAGAAGCGAAGCTTGATATGGTCGACGGTGATGAAGACAAGCTTTCTCAAGGCGGGCTTGGCATCTGGCTGGGTCTGGCGATGGGGGACGGTGTTGGTGGTCTTTGACATTGCCTTCTCCAATTCAGTTGAAGGATAGTAAAACCCTAATTCCGAGATGAAGACTGAAGAGGAGATTAAGATAGGGGTCTTCAGATGTAGAGGAGAGACATGAGGATAAAGAAAGGAGAATGAGAGATCTGGGAGAGGGAGGTTGAGAATTTGAGAGAGCAAAGGAAGGGAGATGATGGAGATATGTGTTCTTCGGGAGGCGAAAGTGGAGGAACGGGGAGAGAGAGGTTGATGTTTAATAGAGTACTTTCTTTAACCAATGGCCATGGTAAATATTGCCGAAGCTATCATGCGCGACTAATTTTTTTCTTTCTTCGAATGTAACGCTTCCCATGTCTACTGTCGTGGCAGAAGGGTACCAATTGCCATGGTAAATGCCTGCCAAAGCTAGCTGGCGTGGCAAATGTAATTATTTTTTGTAGTGACTCCCGTCTCATCGGCTTTGTCGCCTAGATTGTCAATCCAACCACTGCTTCAACTAAGAATAACTTCTTGTCATACGATGTCAGTTCTTGCAATCAAGATGTCAATCTCCCTACAACATTCAATTTCCCAAAACGTTCTTGCAAGATGTGTTTTCCACTAATGGATTTCGACCCGCAATAATGGAGGTAATTAAAACCCTAGCGTGATGCAGTTATATCTAGGTCTTGAATCTAAATACAATCACAACATTAATAACTCAAAGCAAAGGAGATTTAAACAATATGGATAGATAAAACCTAGAATCAACCCTCACGATACACCAAACCAGTCTTGAATCGTGAGAAAAACAAAGATAAGACAAGCCTAGCATGACTGCCTTTGAACTAAATATGAAAAGAAAGTAGAAAAGTGTGGAATGGTCCGTCCCAAGCGGGAGACAGAACCCTTTCTAAGCGGTGATTGAAACCCTAGGCTAAAGGGTCTTTATATAGTGCTCAAGGCTGTTGAAAACCCCTAGATCAGCCTGATTTTGAATAGGAAATTAAGAATCTCCAAAAGATAAGATTTCATGCTTAAGGCCCAAGCAAATCGGCGTCGCCAAAAACCCTAGGATCTGCTGCCTCCCGTTGGCTTCCGCTAGCTGGCAGCGGGTTCAATCACATCTTGTCCTCAGCATTTGTTAGGTTTCCATTGGGTATCCACTGGTAGAGGATCCTGCGTTTCCCAGGGCACCTGTGTCTTCCTGCGTCCGTGAGGTAGGTGCTTGGCGTCCCTCATGGCGACTTCCTAGCGGATGCTGGTTTTAGGCTTGCCTTCTCCTTTCTCCCTCTTGATTATCTTCTTTTCTTCATTCTTCTTTGATTCCTTCTTCACTTGACGTCCTTTGGCTTCCTTGCTTTAACTCTCCACCACGTTGAATCCATAAATTTGCATAAATCACTAAAATAGCATAGATTTCAACTTCTTCCACAAAGAGTGTAAATGCACTGAAATAACTAGAATGAGGGCTAAATTACAATGCAAATGCACCTAAAATTATCCTATTATGTATGTCAAACGTACTATACATCATCATTAATTTAATGTAATTAATTTAACAGGAAATGGTACTCAATGTACTAAAAAAACCGGCCCATTGCAAAAATGTCACCCCTTCGGCCCAATTTGCAAAACTGTAAAAAAGGCCCAATTTTTTGCACAAATAACCGGTCTTCTCAACCCGTATTTGTGGGTTAACTATAATGATTACAATTAAAAAATAAACATCACATCACTATAAACATCACGGTCAAATTGGAGAGGGGATTGCCTAAATCGGAGCCCTCAAACCTCGTCAAGGCCTTAATCGGACAATCACACCCCCCAAACCAGTTGCATGTGGCATAAACGGTTTGGAGTTTGACAATTTGGGGGTTATAGACAGTGGTTTGAAGAAAATTTTGAGGAGATTTAGTTTTGGGGGGTTTAGGGTTATTTTGATATTTGTTTGAAGATAGGAATTTGATGGTGGGAGGTTCAAGAGTAGGGCTCAAAAAGGGAGCCAAAGGCAGCGGCAGCACCGCACCATGGCCAACCCGCCGACAAGGAAACAGGCGGAGCAGGAGGAACATAGAAAAGAAGAGAAGCGCGTGAGAATGAAAGAGGGGGCGCCTTCTCTTCTTATGGTTTCTCACTATTCAAATTCTAACGTTAATATTAATATAAATTTTAAATAAACATATCACTAACGAAAATTGATTAAATTATATATATAGAGAGAGAATCGGTTTATATATACTCTACTAAATTATTAAACAATCACATTCACCAATAGAGATAATTCAAATCAATAGGTTCTTATCTTTAACAAACAGTTAATTTATAAACTAAATTTATGCAAATATTACTCATGTGCCAAATAATTTTGTTTATCTTTAAAAAATCACATTAAACAATATAAATAATTCAAATCAATAAGTGTTTATCTTTAACAAATAATTAATTTATAAACCAAATTTATACAAATATTAGATCCATTATACATATTGCTTTGTTTAGCGGTAAAATAATTATTTTATAAAAAAAATAGAAAAACTATAATGAAATTACATCACACAAATTTGAAATTAAATGCCCTTAATCCGGCCTATAGATTAAATTTTACCATTAAGTACATACATATATATATATATATGAAATTAACAAGTCAAAAAATAATATTTATATAATTTTTATGATCTTACACAATTTATGCATGAATAATAAAAATCATATAAAAAAACCGCGAAGATCGCGGACAATAAAACTAGTACCTAGAAATTTTAAAAAGATTTATATTTTAAAACAAAAATCTAAGCCTAAAATACTTGTATTTTTTAACGGAATGTATCTGCTATTTATTAAGACATACTCCGTATTATATTATAATACATTATATACTACAAGTGCTTTATAATTCTGTGGTGTCTGGGAGGCAGCCTGCTGGACAGAACATATATTAATATTCTTGAAGATACTCATACAACAACCCATAATGACCAACATCGGATTCAGCCTCCAGCCCCCACGTGGGACCCACCACCGGCTCCTCGTGCAGCCACCACCCGTCCGCCATCATCGCCGGCTCGTTGTATATGAACTCGCCCCCCAACCGATCGGAAGGCTCCAAACTCGGCAGCTCCACTATCTCCCCCAACTGCACCTCCTCCATTATTATTGGATCCTCCAACGGAGAGGAAGTCGCCAGCGAAGGCAAGGTGGCGCGCAATGCGGCGGCCTTGGCGGCGGCGATCTGCACATCGCGTGGGGAGTTGGAGGCCGGGCGGGGGAGAGATGAGGCGAGGTTGGGGAAGTTAAGGACGGCGGCATCGCCCTTGATGGCAATGGCGGCGGCGTCGTGGGCCATTGCGGCCATCTCCGCCGTCGAGAAGGTTCCGAGCCAGATCCGGGACTTCTTCCTCGGCTCTCGTATCTCCGATACCCACTTCCCCCACGCGCGCTTCCTCACGCCCCTATACACTCTGGGGGCGTCGGAGCTTATCGGCCGATGCTCTTTGGGCATTTTAAAAATGCCCTAGCTGATCGATTTTGTTGGTGATGGAAGCCGAATATTGGTGGATGATTTGTAAAGATCTCGATCCAAGTCAGAAAAAAAAAGCGTTTTGAAGATTGTAATTAAATAAATTAATAGGGTTTGGTATAGAAGAGATGAGCTATGGGCGGGTAAGGCATGGCCGTTATATACGGACCAACTAGGGAATGATGACAAAACTCAATACTCCGTAGGACTAATAATTGGGAGACATGTTTATTTTTACTATTATTTTATTTTTGAAACAGGCAATGGGAGTACATTAATTCTTGTACTGTACGTAGGGATCTCACTCCAAAATATTTAAAACGTGAATTTTTCCCTTTAGCCCGCTAAAACGGTGGGTTTTAAATTATTGATTTTTACTAACGTGTGTCCACAGTCCATCTCTAAATTAGGGGAGTTTGCGCCTTTAACGCGCCCCTTTTCTCCTTTGTCAAATTCATCTCTAAATTCCTAGTTGAAGAAATTGATACCGTCAACCTCTTCTCTATTAACTCCTCATGTCCTAGGCGGTGTTTTCTACGTCGATTGTATCCTTTCTCTATCTCATCCCTCTCAAATCGAACCCTTCCATGACAGTCTCCGGGGCGCTACATTGTTGCCGCCTTCGAACCATCATGTCTAGCTGCTCTCCCTCATCGCTACCTAAAAGATTACACAAGAAATAATTGTAATCTCTATTGATTGACTCAATCAGAGGATGATATATTTATACTTGACTTTACATAATAAAATATGCACAAAAGATAAGTGCAAATCATAAGGAGATAATTACAGATCTTTACAAATATTATCCTTTCCTAATACCCCTGCAAGCTCATGGAGGGGCAATGACATGAAGCTTGGAACGCAATAGGTCAAAACGACGATTTCTTAGAGCCTTAGTAAAGATGTCAGCCATTTGATGATGAGAGTCAATGTGATGAACCAAGAGGGCACCGGCTTCTACCTTCTCACGAACGAAATGGAAATCAACAGGAATATGCTTGGATCGGCTGGCTAGTAAGAACTAGATTCCTCTTCATGAAGGTGGCGCTGAGGTTGTCGCAAAGAACAATAGGTAGACTTGTGAGGCGTAACGCCGCGTAAGCGGAGATCAACAAGAAGTTGTTGAATCCAGCTGAGCTCCGCAACAGTCTCTACAATGGCTCGATATTCAGCCTCCGTGCTAGAGCGAGCAACAACTCGCTGCTTCTTAGAGGTCCAACTGATGAGAGAGTCGCCCATGTAGATAGCAAAACCATATTCCGAGCAACAATCATCGGAGTCAGAAACCCAACCAGCATCAGTGAATGCAGTGATATGAAGCTATGAATAGGGCAGAAGTTGGAATGTGTAGGAGAGAGTGCCCTTGAGGTAGCGCAAATTGCACTTGACCGCGGCCCAATGCTCTTCATTCAGATGTTGCATGTACTGACACACTCGGTTCACAGCATGAGCGATCTCAGGCCAAGTAATGACAACATACTAGAGAGTAGCCATGATGCTACGATAGAGGAATGGGTCGGACATGGGATCCCCATCACGGTGAAGTCGAGAATGAAGCTCAGTAGGACTGCAGATGGGCTTAGCTTCATCTGTTTTGGAGCGAGTGAGGAGATCCCGAATGTATTGCTACTGAGAGAGAAGTATCCGATCCGAGGAGCGAGCGACCTCAACACTGAGAAAAAAGTGAAGCAACCCTAGATCCTTAAGCGAGAACCTCTCATTGAGCTGTGCAATGAAGCGAATAATGGCAGAGGACGGATTCCCTGTTATATGATAATATCATCGACATATATAAAGACATAAATAAGGCATGACTGCGACTGCAAGACAAACAAGGAGCAATCCGATTGGCAAGCATGGAAGTTGGAGCGTATCAAAAATGACTTGAGCTTGTTGAACCAAGCCCGAGGAGCCTACTTGAGGTCGTATAAGGCCTTACGAAGATGACATACATGGCTAGGGCGAGAGGGGTCCACAAAGCCTGGGGGTTGGTCCATGTAAACCTCTTCGGATAGATCCCCGTTCAGAAAGGCGTTATTGATGTCAAGTTGACGAATAGGCCAACCTCTGATAGAGTAACAAAGCAAAGACGAATTGTCGTGGGACGAACCACAAGATTGAAGGTATCGAAATAATCGACGCCTTCTTTTTGGTTATATTCCTTGGCAACAAGCCTGCCCTTGTAACGATCAATGGTGTCATCTGATGTCCTCTTAATTCTGTAAACCCATTTGCATCCGATGTCCTCTTAATTCTTGTAACGATCAATGGATGCCGAGGGACAACCGACCATGTACCTAATTTTGTAAGGGCATCGATCTCGGAGCACATAGTAGAGACCTAATGAGGGTACATTTGAGCCTGGCAATGGGTTTTGGGTTCGGTTTCGGTAAAGGAGGGCGGGGGTAAAGGATGTTTGGAGATGATGAGGGCTTTAGGTTTGAGGGTACCCTTTTGGGCATGGGTAGTCATAGGATGGACAGATGTGTCTGAAGGGCGAAGGTGAGGTAGGTGAGGCGGAGGAGTGGGTAAAACACGGTTGGAAGAGGTAGGAGAGGGTGAAGGTGTAGTATGGTCTTCAGTAGGAGAGGCAGGGGACGGCAAGTGGGAGGAGGGTGGGGTCGATGTCGGGGAGGGTGGGATCGATGTCGAGTGAGAGGCCGATGATGTTGATGCCGAAGAACCTACAGGGAGAGGGGAAGAAGGTGCTGCACCTGCGTCGATAATGGGCTCACGACTGGCGGTCACCGAAGGTAAAGAAGAGGTGGAGGCGACGACTAACATGTCGACTGGGAGACTCTGCACAGGAGAGAAAGAAGGTGGTGACATAGGTGCAGATGGGATAGATGGGAAGACCGACTCATGAAAGACAACATGACGACTAATGTAAACTTGTTTGATGGTGGAATCATAACATAAATAACCCTTGTGACTTGAATTGTACCCTGCAAGAAGATGCAAGCCTTGGTTTTGAACTCAAGTTTATTGGCGTGATAGGGGCCAAGAAAAGGGAAGCATAGACATCCAAACGAGCGAAGAATGGAATACTCTGGGGTTCAATGAAAGAGACGGTAGTAGGGAGATTGATTTTGAAGGACGGGGGTGGGGGTGCAGTTGTGAAGGTAGATAGTTGTGTGAAAAGTGTGTTCCCAGAACTCAGGGGGGATGTTTGCAATGGGCAAGGAGAGTGAGACCTTTCTCCTGGATTGTCTGATTCCATCGATCAACCATCCCATTTTGAGTGGGGGTGTAGGGACAGGAGATGCGATGAGTAATGCCTTGAGATAGGAGGAGAGAGGAGACATTGCGGTATTCTCCTCCCTAACCCGTTTGGTGGGCTTTGATAGTTTGATTGAACTGAGTATGGACCATGGCTTGAAAGAGCTTGAAGTAATGCAAAACCTGAGACTTGTGGTCATAAAATAGATCCAAGTGAATCGGGTGCAATCATCCACAAATAAAACAAAATAGCGGCAACCATTTATTGATAATGATGGAGCAGGGACCCAAACATCAGAGTAAACAAGTTCAAAAGGAGTAGTTTTGGACACATGCATAGATAAAATAGTTAAATGATGAATCTTCCCTAATGAGCAAGATTGACACTTAGACATAGGAGTAAAACTAGAAAGCGGTAACTTAAACGTTGCATAATAGATGAAAAATTTGAGGACTAGGATGCCCCAGACGATGGTGCCACAAACTCGGACTGGTTCGTTTGCCGACAAGTGCACGAGGAGGAACTGGTGACTGGATGTGAGAGAGACTGTAAAGCCCATTGTCAATGATTCCTTTGAGAAGCACCCTTCCCTACAAATTCTTCAACAAACAGAATAAGGGATGTAATTCAAGATATGCATTATTTTCTCTCGGTAGGCGAGATATACTAATAAGGTTCTTTTTCATGTTTGGAACAATAAGAACATTAGAGAGTTTGACAGGGATAGGGATAGCTAGGAAAGTATTATGACCAATGTGAGAAGTAGGAAGGGTGGTACCATTGCCAAGAGATAATTGGTCACCTCTACCATATGCTGAGTCGATGGAAACCTTGCTAAGATCACCAGTGACGTGGTCCGTGGCGCCAGAATCAAAATACCAATTGGGATCGACTAACGTCGATGGAGAAGCCATGTAAGCAGCAGGATTCGATGGTGGTTGGCGCTGCAAGCACTCGGGTGGGTGGCGCGATGGGAAGGCCTGCATATCAAGCCTTTTAAAACAATTCTTTGCGGCATGGCCCGTCTATCGCAGATTTGACAGGGGACCTTTGGGCGAGAACGAGAGTTCTAGGCGGAAGATTCCTGTTGTGAAGTTGGTGACGGAGCGGAGGATTGACAACCTTGCCTCGAGCGGCCAAACGGCCTGTCCGAGGAGCGCTGCTGTGACATGGAGGAAGAGCGGGACTGCCCATAGTGAGTAGAGGGTTGATCGACTGCAGAGGAAGCCTGGGCCTCGTCCTGGAGGTGTTGTTCCTCCCGCAGCAAGTGTCAGAGAAGGGCTGCTGAAGTCAGCGGTTCGGAGCATCCAAAATGGCCTGTTTCATCTCAAAATACTCGATCATGGAGGATCTCGCCTTCGAGACGGTATGGAATTGTTGCTTGAGGTACATAGCCTTGGCTCGAGACTGGTGCTGAAATATGTCATTGATAGCAACCCACGCCTCACGAGAAGTGGTAGGCTTGACAAGATAGCAAGCAAGAGTAGCGGAGACGGTTGTGTTGAGCCAGATGAGGATAAATTTATCCTTTTTCCGCCATGTAACATAGTCGGGGTTGGGTGTGGAGGATGCGACAACGGTGTCGGAGGAGGGTGTGGAGATAGTTTTTGAAGGGATTGTGTCACGGAGGACAAAGTCTTTCAAGTCAAAGGCATCGAGGGCATCAAGAACATTGGCATGCCAAATGGAGAAGTTGGATCGATCCAATTTGACAGTGAATTGAGGAAACTGAAGACCAAAGGTAGGGTGGGAGTTGAGGGCAGCCGAGAGAAGATTGGCTGAGGAATTTGGGGTGTGAGTGGCGTCAGTGTGACGTTGGAGTCGGTCGGGGTGGTGGTGGAGGACATGGATAACGGCGGTGGTGAAGAGAAAAAAAATTTAGGGTTTTAAATCGGCTCTGGATACCATAAAAGATTACACAAGAAATGATTGTAATCTCTATTGATTTGACTCAATTAGAGGATGATATATTTACACTTGACTTTACATAATAAAATATACACAAGAGGTAAGTGCAAATCATAAGGAGATAATTACAAATCTTTACAAATATTATCCTTTCCTAATACTACCTAGCTAATCTCTCCCGTTCTCCTTTCTCGTCTCTGCCTGCTTCGCCATCGGCTGCTTCCCTAGCTCCGCTTGCGTATCCAGCCTTTGGCCACCGGCGTTATTCGGTTGTCTGGCTTGGAAACTCAAACAAATAGAAATTGGTGAAAGATTTTGTTACCTTCACTTTCCAACCCCTGAACGGGCAATAACCAAGTATTTAGATTAAAGGGGTTGTAGGTTTCCTTCTCATTTCCCATCGTCCATCGATGTGGAACTCCAATGGAGCCTTGCGCTTCATTTATTTCGGTTACTGTTTCCATATTCGATCATTGTTCAAACCTTTTCAATTCGATGATTACCCTGGTGGAGTCCAATAGACCGCTTCCACTATATAAATGGATTCCTCGCGTTCGATCTGCCACCCATGTTTTGATTGCATTGGAATTGCCCCGTTCTTGACGATGAACTTGCATCATTTCGTCGGGTGTCAGAAGCCGATGGTAGCTCTGCTGTCTCACCGTTGAGTACGTCTTCCTTTGGGCCCAAGTTTGTTCTCCTTTGGGCTCAAATTTGATTTCCTTTGGGCCCAAGGCTGATTTCCATGGGGTCCAAGGATATCAATTTTCACTTGATTAAAATCTACCTAATCAAGTATCCAAAGAAAAAAAAACACATTTCTTTACATACATACATACATACATACATACATACATACATACATACATACATACATACATACATACATACATACATACATACATACATACATACATACATACATACATACATACATACATACATACATACATACATACACACACACACACATACATACACACACATACATACATGCATACATACAATACATATATGTATGTATGTTATGATTAAAATAGATTGGATCCAAGTTCGGCAGACAAATCCATACCAAGGTTTTTTCAAAGGTGCTTTAAGCAATTGGGATGCCCGGACTCTAGGATTTCAGAATCAAGGATCTTGTACCACCCATTTCCAAGGTCCATTCCTCATTACCCAGTCTCGCTCCTCCATTTTCTGAAATTTGAAGAAGTATACCCCGTTATTCTTTTGATAGATTTTTGCATTCAAATGTCTCCATTCATCATCTATGTACTCTCGTATCTGGTTGTAATTGACAGTATTTCCTGACATGACTCCAATTAACACAACACTCTATCCAACTTTCAAATGCCTTGTTCCTTCTTCATATATTTATGTAAACTTCATAAGTTGTTCAAAACCTTCAGAAAATCTTACCGACACTAAAATTTAAATAAAGCAAGCCAAAAACCTATACCTACTCATCAGTAGACACAAGTCAAAAGTATGAACTAAAGATTAAGAGAAACAATTAGAAAAAACATATTAGCTCAATATTTTGAATCACAATCTCCCTTACAAAAACCCTAAATTCCAACTTATGGTGATGATTCGAACTCCTGAATTCCAAGGAACTCTCGGTAGCAACCTGATTTAGGGAAACAAAAGCTCCTTAAGTGATTAAAACCATAGAAAGGGACTCCAGAAGTGATTCGTACTCAAAAAAATCCAAAGACAAAAGAAGAGGAGAAACCTGACTTAAACTACAACTGAGAAAATGAACCTTTTCTCTCTAGTTCGTTGGAATTCACACGCTTTTCTAGTATAAATCAAAAGTAGCTCTTTCAGACCATGAACACTTCAACTTAATCCATGGAAAAAAAAACCTAGAAATGTGCTCTTTACAAAATCACATCTAGATCTCATTTTTAACTAAACGAAAATTCCACAAAAGCTAGGAACCACTCTAAAATTTTGAGTTACAGAAGCAACTGAATCTTATGTAGTACGCTCAATGATTCAAATTTGAGATGAATTCTAACTCAACATCAGCGATGACAGGTCTACGCTCCAAAAATCTAGAGAGAGAAGAACGGGAATACCTGATTTGAACTTGCGACTTCGGTATCAACCTCAAGTGCGAAAACAAATCTCCAATCTAGCTCTAGTTTAATCCATCTCCCAATTCAAACACACGTTCTGCGATGATTTTCCTGGGTTTTGAAAGTTGGAATAAATTTGGTGATGATTCTCCGAGCGCTTTAGTTTCTCAATTTATGGTATGAGAATTTCGGATAGAGGCGGCTGAAGAGAACTCGATAGGTTGGTGAACTGATGGGGTGGGGTTTGTACCGTGTAGCTTTTTGTGGGTTTAATTACTTTTTATTGAATTTATTAAATAGGCCTATCCTGACGCAAGGAGGCGCCGAAAAAGGTGCAAATCGTGACAGTTAAAGATGTCACCCATTTTCGACATTGTAAGGTGTCGAAAATTATCGACACATAAAAAGCGTCGAGACAAATGCGTCGAAAATAACACACTTTTTCTGTAGTGATACATACATACATACATACATACATACATACATACATACATACATACATACATACATACATACATACATACATACATACATACATACATACATACATACATACATACATACATACATACATACATACATACATACATACATACATACATACATACATACATACATACATACATACATACATACATACATACATACATACATACATACATACATACATACATATATATATATATGAATAAATTCCGCCCAAAAAGGCTTGAATTAAATCCCGAAAGGGCTTGACCAAAATGCGTGCTCGTTTAGGCTGGTTCTTCTTGGTATGTTTTGCTCAGGTGTTGTGCAACTTTGCTTCTAGTGTGTCTAGGCGATCTTCTTCTTTGTTGAGGTTCTAGCATCCGGAGTCAAAACTGGTTGGTATCGAGGTGGTGTGTATGGGGTGACTCTGTCTAACAAAAGGAGCTTCCTTGTAGGTTTGTCTTAACTACCCACATGTGATTTCTAATGTATCGCTAGTCAGCGGTGCTACTTCATGGTGCTGCTTGGCTTCGTTCTTAGTCTAGGTCCTCATCTTGCTAGTTTTAGGTTTGTTTAGATTTATTTTGTTGTAGATTGTGTGTTGCCTGGTTTATTGCGCCTTTTTCTGGTTTTCCATTGCATGTTCGATGATTTTTTATCTGCCGACTTATCTCTCTATCGAGATTCAAGTCTGTCTAATCTCAAATTCTTACTTTATCAAGAGTTTAGGGATTTAGATGGTGTTATCGTCAAGTTTTGCCTATTTATTTTTGTGCTTAAACCGACCCTAGGATAATTGCGTAACTATTATTGCATAATAGCCCAATGATCATGGAATTACCATTGTTGCGAATGTAAGTGGAATTATATGCCAATCGTATTGCTATTTGCTATTTAATCATTGCTAGTTTAGTTTAGTTATTTCTCTCATTCATATTGTTACTTTGCTTTACAATTACATTTAAGAGTGGTACGTGTTCTTTGTGGGGATCGACCCCTTGCTTGTTCTATACTACTTGTTAGTTAGTTATTGGACTTGGGTATTTTATAATGGGATTCTTAAACCACGACATTTAGTAGTCCACCAAATTTGTAGCGTCGTTGTCGGAGAACACCGATTTTTCTTAAGTACGTTTGTTAGTGCGAGGAGTGCATCATGTCAACATTGCAAGCACGGGACCGCACCGTAAAGATGAAATGGAAAGGCTCACGAAAATGGTGAAGGATATATCCACTCAAGTTGCTCAGTTGTAAGCTAGATCTTGTGGGGTTTACGGAGATCCATCGCATCCCAACGATCTATGCTCTCAAGTGTAGGAAAGAGTTATGGAAGTAAACGCCATTGGAGACTATGGTCCCCGATGATTCGGTAAATATTCTTTCAACCTTAACATCAACCCTAATTTTTATCAAGGATTTGGTAATAGGAATGCTCAAGGATCATATCAAAGGAGAATTCAATTCGAGGCCTGTCCTAGGAACCCAATGCAAGCCAATCAGCCACAACAAGATGAGGTTCTTCGCCTCATTATGGATAAGTTCACAGCAACAGAAAAGGTGGTTGGTCAGATGGCTCAAAAGATAGGAAAGATCGAGGCACGAAATGGAGGAAAGATGCCATCTCAAGTGGTAGTGAATCCAAAGGAGAAAGTGGTGGAAGAATCCCACTAAGGGGTCATTACGTCGAGCCAATGATGTGAACCAAAGGCGCTTCTCAAGAGGCAACCCAACATTTGTTTTTCAATTCATTGCATTTACTTTAGCCCTCACTAGCATGGTTACTTCTTATTTTGCATTAGGATTAGTTTATTAAATAAAGAACTCTAGCTTTTCTGAAGAAAACTTGTGTTTTGTGTGTGTTGATTATCTACAAGGTATAGGCTTCAAGGAAAAGAAGGAAGAAGAAGAAGGGCATCTGCAGAACTGGCGCCCACCGGTCAACAATATAGAGAATAAAATCCAAGAGCGGCGCCCGCGACCCGCCTAAGGAACCTCGGCGCTCACTGCCTAAGCCTAGGACCACACATTCATCCCGACACCCGCCGAAAGAGTCTCGGTGCCCGTCGCTTGCCCCGATATTTTGAAAATCACGAGCTTTCATGATGTAGATGGTTGTGGACCTGTGGTTCACACCCTAATCCCATTTGGAGTTGATTTTGATCTTGGTAAGTCGGTTTTGGATGAAAATCTATCAATGGTAATTATGATCTATCTTCTATAATTTTATCTTTCTATCTTAAACTTCTATCTTTTTCCCTTTTAATTATATCTTATATTCACTATATATACTTTGATCCACTCACAAACTCTTTTGTGCAAAAATTTTAACCCTAATTTTAAGATTTCACAACCAAAATCCAGCCTTTTGTATCATTTATCGTATTCACTAATTTTAAACTATCACCTTCAATAATTAACTTCGTTAGTCATTTCTTTATAGCTCGTTGGACCCCGAATCAGAAGACATCAGCTTCTATCCGAAGGATGGATCCCGATCTTCTTCTCTGCTCAAAGATATCGATCACTTGGCATGTATTATCCCTAATGATGCAGCATACACTGGGTTGGGACTCTATTGATGTGTTTATTAAGTCTTAGTTTGGTTGGTAGACCATCTACCACAACCTTCCAGAAAGAGTTTTGGGTTCTTGGAGGTAAACGGAGTTTCCAAATCCAGTTGTGATTTGTAGAATTTTGTACAATATAATTTTTTATCTTGTGAGTTGATTTAGTAGTGAAGCCACCGTTCGTTGCTAGTTTCCAAAGTAATCTACCAAGTGTGTTCCAGGTCGGGATTAGAACATGAATGATGGCACACACAACATTGGGGGGGAAGTTGTCTTAGTAATGGAATATTCAATTATTTTTTAGGGTTGAGTAGATGGGTCACCTTCATCTTAGGATCATGGTTTTCTTGATAGTCTTGAAGAGGGAGATTGTTCATCCAAGGGTCCGACCACACATTTATGTTATTCCCATCCCCTACATAAACTCATAGCAAACCCAAAGATACAAGTATAACAAACAAATAAAGGAGATTAGGAAAATGCATGGTGTGAGAACGGGGAAAAGGATACGATTTTTATCACTCCTCTAAGGCCGAACTTAACCCTCTCTGACATGGATGATGCTCCTCCACTGCGCCCTATCCCTAACCATGCTCTCGTTAAGATTCGGAAGGGCAAAATCTTGTCTAATCACCTCTCTTCAACTTTTCTTTGGTCTTCCTCTGCTCCATCGTACTCTATCAATCTGCAAACTATCACACTTATGCATTGGCACACTCATATATCTCCTCTGCACATGACTAAACCAACGAAGCCTTGACTCTCATAACTTATCTCGGATACTGCTTACTCCTACTTTATCACGAATAACCTCATTTCTGATCATGTCAAGTCTAGTAAAACCACTCATCCATCTGAGCATCCTCATCTCTGCCACCATAAGTCTCTACTCTTGTGCTTTCGTAGTCGCCCAACACTCAGCCCCATATAACATTACCGGCCTAACTACCATTTTGTAGAATTTTCCTTTTTGAGTTTTGGGGGCACTTTCCTATCACATAAGCCTCCTGATGCAATCCTCCACTTTTGCCACCCTATTTGAATCCGATGTCTGATATCTTTGTCCACACTTCCGTCACTCTGCATCACCGACCCTAAGTATTGAAAACTGTCTTTTCTCGGTACAACATCCTCGCCAAGCATCACATCCTGGTCCACTTCTCCCTCTCCTCCTAATATGAAATCCAAACATTCTGTCTTTGTTCTAATCAATTTGAAGTTATTGCCTTCAAACGTCTCTCTCCAACACTCTAACTTACTACTCACACCAGCTCTCGTCTCATTTACTAACACAATGTCGTCTACAAAAATGCATACACCACGAGACCTCGCCCTAAATAGGTCCCGACACCATGTCCATAATCAAGGTGAAAAGGAAGGGGCTAAGAGCCAATCCCAGATGAAGCCCTACCCTCATCGGTAAGTACTCAGTGTCCCCTATAGAGGTGTAAACATTAGTCATAGCACCTTCGTACATTTCTTTGATGATCTTGGTGTATGTCCTCGGAACATCCTTGGCACCTAAACATTCCCAAATGATCACTTTTGGTACTTTGTCGTACACTTTCTCCAAATCAATAAAGACAATGTGTAGATTCCTTTTCCTTTCCCTGTATTTCTCTACCAGTCTTCGCATCAAATGCAATGCTTCAGTAGTCGATCGTCCTGGCATAAAACCAAACTGTCGGTCACATAAATAACCCTTCATAACCTCAGCTCAATAACTCTCTCCCATATCTTCATCGTGTGGCTAAGGAGTGTAATTTCTCTGTAATTCCCGCATTGTTGCACATCACACTTGTTCTTGTATAATGGGACTAACTTGCTACACCTCCACTCTTTTGACATCTTTGCTATTCTGAGAATAATGTTAAAGAGTTGTGTAAGCCATTCTGAACCCTCGCCCCGATGCACTCCCACACTTCAACTAGAATCTCACCCAAACCCGCTGCCCCTCCTACTCTTCATTCTGCTAACAACCCTCTTCACTTCCTCTAGTGAGACACGTCTACAAAAACTGGCGTTCGTGGAAATATTTTGGGGTCCAAAATAGCATTAATAGGGTCCATTTGGATTCCCATTGTATTATACTTATAATACATTGTTTTAGTTTATAATGCATTTAAAAAATAAGCAGTGTTTGGAAGACTATGTAAGAAATTAAATTATAATACATTTAGGGTTAATGGTTTTATTTGATTCATCATTGAGGGCTTCGGAGAGAGGGAATTGGTAAGGACAAAGAGGGATGCTGCCAAGCGTCGACCTCTTCACCCCATCTTGAAGACATGAGCCGCTTCGACTACCATCTAGACGCCGAAGAACAGGAGCGCTATGGAGGCGACGAGCACATATCTTGTGGGTTCTTCAATGGAAGAAACCGGTGGCGATGGAGGCTACTACAATTCCGGATTTAGCATGTGGCCTCTTTGTTTTCGGATTCAGCAAGATGAACTGAGCGAGGAGCAAGAGAGCAGGTGGTGTCGTGGTGGTAGGATGATGAATTGATGAAAAAGGATCACTCAGATGTTTCAAACCCTGATCCGAACTCCAGCGTGAGCACAATGAGAAATTGATCGAAGATATAAGTAGAAAATTAATCCAATTTCATATAAAAAAAAGTATCATTTGGAATTGCTGGTTATTTGAGGAGGGACCGAGGGACTAGAGAGGGGTTTACGGAGGGAGAACGGGGGAGCCGGGAGGAAGAACCGAGAGCTTTCCAAAAAGTACACAGAGTTGGGATTATGTTATTTTTAATTATTTTTATTTTTATCATTAAATCACAAAAATTATCATTATAATGAACTTTTCTATTTAACTAGTCTATACCCCGTGCGCTACGCACGGGATTTTTAAAAACAATATAAGTACAATTATCTTATTGTTTGGATGTTATCATATTAATCAACGCGTTTTAAATAATGTTTAATGTCTTCTTTGTCTTAATTGTTTGGATATAGACAAACATATCAATTCCTTCTCTTCTTTAACCGTTTGGATGCTTTTACATATTGAAGGCTTACATAAACTTGGTAGAAGATTTCATAACCTATAAACTGATTTTTAACATGACATTTTGATTTATTCATTCAAATCAATTTTCAAGAGGTTTTAAGTTTATTAGCTCAAATCGTAAAGCGCTATGCTCACGTACAAAGATGCGAGTTCAAATCTCGTATAGACTATCTATGGTTATATGTAATTGCGTAGTTATCTTGTTACTTAGCTTTTGGTCTTTTGTGATCAACTGAAATATAATTCAGATAAAAAATTTCATAAACAAATATTGAAATTACAAAATCTGAAATTACACAATTAAGAAAAACAATAGAAGTTGAATTCATACCCATACATGACAGCAGTGGTTGGCATAAGTTGTAAAATTAAGAATAGAAGTTGTACAAAAAACTTAAGTCGTAAAAAACCTGTCTGTTGTAAAAATTCAGCAGTTGTAAATACATAAATTGAAAGTTGTAAATTACATAAATTTGAAGATGTAAAATACAGAAATTTTAAGATATAAAACATAGAAATTTAAGTAGGGTTTTGATATATGTTAACTGATGATATCCAACATTATCCCCGGAATCGATACAAGAACACGTCATCAAAATGAGATAATAAATATAGATGATTTTCTAGAAATGCTTAAGTACCTGCATGACTCATTTAAGGGGTTGACCCTTTTACTCACAAGTGACTCCATCTTCCCAAATGGATTCGAACTTCGAATCTCCAGGCATGGAATTTTGCCCCATAACCATTACACTAACATGTGATTGGTTGTAGATGATGTTTCTATAATCAAGAGTTGTGGAATGGATTTTCTCCATAAATTACATTGATATATAGAAATATTGAGAAATTAAATCTATTTTACCATTCTTAATTAATATCACCTACATAACAAAAAAAATGAATAACTTTAGGAAACAATGAAATTTAATGGAATAAATACATTAATGACGTTAAATAATGTACGTGGCTGGAGAATATTTCTTAAATTTAGTTAGGATTTTATACTTTTAGATAAGAGCATCCTTTAGATAAACAAAGCATTAGAAATCAACCATATCCTAAGTAAAAAGATTTGATTAACTATATTATAAGTAAAACGATTTGATTGGTCAATATAACTTTTTTTTAAGGACGATTCGACATGTGGCTATGTCTGACATCTCATTTCATATTATGTAATTGAGTCGATATATACTAGTATGATCCCCGCGTCATAGCACAATTTTTTATAAATAAAATCTTAATAATATGTTGAATTAATATTATAAAAAAGTTCAAATAATTAAATGTTTTAAATTAAGCTCATTGGTTGAAAAAACAATTAAAGTAGTATATACAGATATATATATCTATATATAGATTACTGATATTAATTTTATATTTTCTTATTATTAATTTTATGTTTTGAATTAATCCCATTGTTTTTTAATTACTAAAATTATAATTTAGGCTAAGATCACGAATTAATTGAATTTTTTAAAAAATTGATTGAATAACCTACTTTTGAGGAGAGAGTGACACCTCATCAAAAATGCTTCTCTAATAATAGTTAACTATATACTATATATTGTTTTTTAATTAATAAAATTATAATTTAGGCTAAGATCACGGATTAATTAATTTTTTTTAAAAATTGATTAAATAACCTACTTTTAAGGAAAGAGTGACACCTCATCAAAAATGCTTCTCTAATAATAGTTAACTATATATTGATTGAAAAAACAATTAAAGTAGTATGTACAGATATGTATATGATATAAATTATTCATATTAATTTATGTTTTCTTATTATTAATTTTATCTAGAATAGTAGTGCTTCTGCTTTTTTTTAAATGAATAAAATCAATAAAAATGGTGAAGAAAAGGAATGATTTAAACTAATTATAAACCTTACCAAAACTAAACTAAACTAATAATCTTTTCCTTAATCTGGGATCCCTGGGAAGGAGGATATTTAAACTCCAAACCAAATAAGAATTCATTCGTGAATAAGAATTCAAATTCCAAACCACTTTAGGTATTATATCTACTTAAAATAATAGGTATAATATCCACGTATCTTATTAGAGCATCACCTTTAAAATAGAGAAAAGTGAAGAATTTGGAAAAAATATGGTGTTTTTGGCTCCAACAGTTTCTCTATAATCTAGAATAGAAAAATAAGGACAGAGATAAAGAAATTCTCTAAAATAGAGAAGATGAATTACCTTTGTATTGTTTTCGAACTAAGAAAGGAAGAAAGGTGGAAATATCACCTATCAAATTACCCATTTAATTCGATAGACGATTTCTAGTTTTGTAAAGTAATTTATTTATTACAAGCGCCTTCAATTTGATTGCTATGGAAAATTGGTTAACTTTTGAATTCTGAATTTATATTTAATTTAATTCTTCATAAAGTAATTTTTACTTCTTTAATTTAATTTACGAGTTATTTTCCCATTGGTTTTCAAAGTATTTTGCTGTCATGTGATAATTGATCTATTTTTCGATTTCTATTTTACCATCACTATAACTTCTACATTTTTTTTTTTTTACAGTAGGCAAAAATTTGGATGTACTAACGACATCCATGATCATCTCAAACTTCGATTCCCCAACTCTAATTCAACCATCAACTAACCTTTATCAAATTATTTTTTAAAACATTTATATTCTATAAAAAAATCTCCTTAATTAGATTATACCAGTATTAAATTTTATTTGTAAATGATTTCAAATAAATATATCTTTTAATGTTTTTTAAAAATAACAAACTATCGATCATTACTATATTGTCGATGTAAGTTTCTTACTTATAACTAAATATATATGATATATTAGCAAAATTAAAAAAAACGGAGTATAACATTACATGTTCCCATTTTTAGTTAGCATTTGTTTGATCTGCTCCTAGATTTCCACTTCATCTCATCACATTACATGTTCCCATTTTCAATCTCCAGAGAGGATAAAATGGGGGCAAGATACTCAATTTGAGAAACATTCTTAAAATTAAAATCAAACAACTGCCAATGTCATGATCAAGCTTAGCCATTAGTCTCAGAATATATATATATATATATATATATATATATATATATATATATATATATATATATATATATATGTGGTTTATTCCGAGCAATTGCTTCTTTCAATTACCCATTGCTAAACTGTTAGTACAAAATGGAGTAGGCATTTGGTTTGTAGTACTTACAATGCAAACATTCAGCCATCCCTAAATCAAGTAGTTTGATCTAGAACCACATGGATCAAATGCTCTGACAAATCATGTCTCTCTTGATTATTCCGAGCAATTGCTTCTTTCAATTACCCATTGCTAAACTGTTAGTACAAAATGGAGTAGGCATTTGGTTTGTAGTACTTACAATGCAAACATTCAGCCATCCCTAAATCAAGTAGTTTGATCTAGAACCACATGGATCAAATGCTCTGACAAATCATGTCTCTCTTGATTAAAACAACTTTGAAACTAAAACTCTTAAAAGCACCTAAAAGAAAGTTTAATTACAAGTAGATTTTCATAGGACATAAAAAGGGCTAGAGATCAAAGATAACACAAGAGCCATAATTAATCATCTATTTTCAATGTTAGTTTAGCATACAAATAGTTGAAGAATGAGAAACAAAGGCAAAGACAGGATATTAAAGCCAACCTTAATAAAATAAAAATGTACTCATTTGCATTAAAATGAGTATAATTGGTTAAGAATTGTTCATGAATCAGTAAGAAAACAGAAGTTATCAGGAAATCACTGTCAAACATGAATGACAATCGATACCCCATAAAGAAAATTAAAAGTTTTTATCCAAAAACTCAAGGGCTGCATCTATGTTTTGCCATCTTTTTTGGGTATTGGATCTCCTGCAAAAGAGCCCTACCTAGAGAAGATCTTTTATCGAGACCAAAAAAAACCATCTTCCGGGCTCAGATATCTTTATAAAACAATAACCTGCAAATTTAACGAATTTGGCATCCATGTTACAATGGCTCAAGTATTGGTAATGAGAATCATACAGACTTTACACACCTCTGAGACAGAAGATGAAAATTCTCAATGGTGGACTCTGTTGCCATTGTTGCAGATAACCGTAGGTGAGCCGTTTGCATACTCTCCATACACAAGGAGCCTCTCCTTTCTTTTACTGGTTTCTTTGACACTGCAGTTGATCGATGAGTGTAATAAAGAATTCAACTACCCTGAAACTGCAGCGATAAGCCCTTTTTATGTGGAACAATCAGCAATCAGCACAAGCTCAGCAAATGAACTAAAATGTGCAGTACGAATAACTCTTCCTCCAGGAAAGCAGTCTTACAAGGATAACAGTCTTACACAAGATTGTAGATAACCAACTTCATCATTGAGCTTTTTCTGGCATTCAGCTAAATTAGAAGCTCCTATGTCTATAATGCATCTTGTTAAGTGTTAGAGGAGATGAGTGTATTTTTCATAACTTCTTTCAGATATCCCTTTTTGTTTGTTCATCAGTCAACCCATGATAGATGTCTCCTCCACTTAGAAATTTCAGCACTTCAGTCAAACCCTCTATCAAACAATGGCACAGTTGTTCTGGAAGAAAAGTGCACAAATACCATCAAACTTTAGACTTTGGCTTCCAACCAGAAATTATACCCATCAAGGCAACAAAGAAAAAGGAAAATTAAAAAAGCAAGCAAAGGTATTGATGTCAGATCATTCTTTAGAATTCATCTAACCAAAGGAATTACTTCATTAAGCAAATACTTGATGTTAAAAGAATAAAAAATAGGTTAGGAAATAATCCATGAATTTGGAAGAAGTTTGCTCTAAATTTATGTAATTTATTTGAAAAAAAAGGGAAGATAAATCCAAATGAAGAAATGACCATATTCATTTAAGTATATGTCATTTTGAAATTTATTTATGTAATTAATATGAAAAAAGAACAGAAAAGAGAGTATGAGATTTTAAATTGAGTGTGATCTTAATTTATGTAAATAAGGTTTAAAAATAAGATTATGTTACGAAAGAATATGAGATTTCGTTATAGCCAACAAATCATTCTTTAGAATTCATCTAATGCACTTAAAGCAAGGATTCACAGAGCCACAAAGAGCACTATAGTTGTTGATAGTATTACCTTGGGAGTCCCGCATGCACGAACTATCTTCGACATCGCATCACGAAAAAAACTTTCTTCCTTCTTCAGCCTGTCAATAGGCTGAGCATTCCTGCATGGAGGAAACTGCACATCAAACAAAACGGCCAAAGAACAGAATAGACAATACACAAGTGAATGCAAAATGAAAAAGAAGCAAGCAACAAACAACCTCAATGGCACAGTAGGGTTCCTAACATTTCCCTTTCCACTCGTTGTCCTTGCCCTTCAAGAATATATATGTATAACTCTAATGGAAAATAGTCATTACACTATGCAATTCAAGAATATTTATATTCATCTCTAGTCACAGGGGTTATATGCTATTGGAGTTTTATATTTGAATGACAGTTACTAAATACATACATCATTCTAGTTCTAAGGAATTACGTAACAAAATCATTGAGGCCTACTCATAACTGAAAGTTAAACCATAGAGAATCTTTTTCATGAAATCCACACAGATAATGATAGCTTGTAGTTACCACCCCTATGTCAGGTTCAATATTGACATCTCATAGCACAAATAGTGCATCCCTGAGCAATAGTGATGTGCATATAGAGTAACCAAACAGAAATTTGGTTCTCATAGTCTTCAAAAGTAGACATTTCAGGAATAAAAGCCATAGAAATTTGCAACAGGATGATGGATTTACCAAGTCAGACAGTCCAGCATTGTCCAATTATAGTTGTATTTCTGTATCAAATCCTGCGAACATGAAGATAACAATTGAATTCAGGAAGAAGAAGAAATCACACACACTATGCAACTCCATGTACTACAAAAATAAAAGAGCACCCAAACCTTGTGCCCTGTGGAAGCTAAAGTGGCCTCCTGGCTAGCATATAAGTAGTTATCATCTTCGTCATCAACATTCCAGGCAATGATCGATTTGCTTGGACAATAAGCTTTGTTATAAGACAAACTCTCCTCAAAGCCTCCTTATAACCGATTGGATAGAAATTATGCCAAATTTTCACCAAATCCAACATCTCAACATTCGAAGTAACAAATTATAAACATAAATTTGAAAGTGAGAGGCTGACTGATGAAGGATGAGGAGGAGCGGAGCAATCGCTCAGGGCAGGGGCCGTGATAGAAGAGCAGCGTCGGCGACCAACAGTCCGAGGATTGACACAGCTAGAGACCAGAAGGTCCGGCGCCGGTGAAGTCAACTGGAATTCAACTGGCGGCGGCGGTGAACCCTAAAATTGGGAAGAAAAATACCAGATTGAGTTTGTCGGAATTCCTCCTCGAAGGCCTTGCGCTTGGCAGCCCTAGCCCCGGAAACGGAAGTTTTACTCTTCTTCCTCTCCTCCCGCTGAAGCCTGATCTCCTCCCTCTTGGCCCCGGCCTTCCTGAGCTTCTTCTGCCTCTGCAACTCCATCTTGACTTGCTTGGCGTATTGGCGCCGAACCATCGCCAAATTCGACTCCGCCTCCGGGATCTCTCACCCCCTTATCATCGGTGAGGAGTTGTTGTGCCCTCGAGTCGCCGACGGACGTTCTCAACTTCTCATCATAAAGTGATAAACGGTTTTCGAATGAGAATCTGAGATCAAAGAAAGGCGCTGGTTTAGATCGGGACAGAGATCGTGGGAGAGAGAGGGGGTAGGGAAGGAGAGAGAGGAAGAGAAGGGAAAAAAAAGAGAGAAAAAAAAAATCAGATAGGCCTCCACGTGGATAGCTGAGAGACTTGGAAAGGATAGACTTTAAGTTTTAGGGAGATACATGTATTTTAATTATTAATAAAATGCAATGGGAATCCAAACAGACCCATAAAGGCTGATTGGATGGGTATACAATCAACAAAATATTTAAATATTTTGGGGTCCAAAATAGCATTAATAAAGGCTGATTGGATGGGCTTTTCCGTTGGAGCTGTATGGGCTTTTTGGCCCAACACGTTTTTTTTTCCACCTTTCTTGTTCTTTATAATACGGAGAGCATTGCAATCAGGCTGCTGCTTGAGGAAGAAGAAAAGCTTAGTCCCCAAATCCGTCTCAGGTTTATCTCCGACTGTCGATCGATCCCGCCATGACGAAGCAGCAAGCGAACTGGTCTCCCTACGATTTCAATGGCGGGTAATCACTCCACCTTTCTCTACTCCCTCCTTCTTGCGTTCGATTTTAAGTTTCAATTGCCGTCGTCTTCCTTTTCTTTCTGAAATCGATGTCTTTTTGGCTGTTCACAGAACTTGCGTTGCCGTTGCCGGGGCCGATTACTGCGTTATTGCCGCAGACACTCGAATGTCCACCGGATATAATATCCTCACCCGCGACTACTCCAAGATCTCGAAACTGTAGGGTTTTTTTCTTCCATTTTGATATGGAATCTTTTGAATTGCTGTTGGCAGCGTTTCTTTTTATGTAGATTTTGATCTGTTAGGGAATTAGGTCATTTGAAGATCCGCTGATCTGTCGATAAGTCTCCTGTGTGTTTCTAAGTTGAATGGTGCAACTTGGATGTAATTTGTACAGCTCCTTTAACTGCCCTAGGAATTTGAGCGTGACTGGGGTACATTTTGTGGAAAAAATTGATGTAGACAATCATTCATGGTGTTTGTTTATCCCAGGCAAAATGGGAAGCACGTCATAAATTTGATGAAGGGGTAGATAACCCTAGGAGTAGTTGGAATTAGGCTGTTAGCTATGAGTTAAATGACAAAAGGTTCTATAACATGGATTTGAATCAGCAATCTTGCCATTCTAGCCTACTGTCTTGCCAATTGAATATGATATTCTGAGTTAGTTGTTCTTTTTACTAACTAATAGGCTTTTGAGCTATAATACTTGGTGGTCATTGTTTAGGCGATCAAATTTTGATGGTTCATATATATATAGATGCATAACACAGTTACAAGAGGCTAAACCATATCAAGGGTATTAGCATAAAACCAAAATTCATAGCCCGTTGGGGCTGTGTGCCCAAAAACAAACCCCATGTATACAAAAATCACTCAAAGCTCTCCTCACTCCTCGTACAATCAAGTTAGCAAATCACTTTAGTCTCCTATGTCTTTTGTTTCTTTTTTTTTTTTGCGTGGCTAAATTATTCACGAGGATGAAAATATCTTCATTTGTTTCTTTTTTTTTTTTTGCGTGGCTAAATTATTCACGAGGATGAAAATATCTTCATTATCTGACTATTCTTTATGTTTGCCTTGCAGAGCTGACAAAGCTTTTCTGGCTTCATCGGGATTTCAGGCTGATGTGCGAGCTTTACAAAAGCATCTGTCAGCGAGGCATCTGGTAAGATTTATAATTTTGACTTCTTAATTATGATGAGATGTTTGAATCTTTTTTCATTGCTCTTTCATATTATGTCATTTTTGTGTTTGGAAGCTTGAAGCATGTGTATGTAACTATTTATGCTACAATCTCAGGTGCACGTAAGATCAACAAAGGGTTTTACGTTTGTAGGAGACAATGCAAGTAGGTTGTGATTTAACTGTATTTGACAGTTGACAATCTCATATTGTCATGATGAAATAGGAAACGGGGTATAAAAGTAAATAAATTATAGAAAGAATACCAAGTTTTGGAAAATTTGCAAGGGGTCGCCATTTTAAGGTTTTGTTAACTCGCCATTTTAAGGTTTTGCTATGGAAATAAATTACAGCAAGGGTGGAGTGTTCATTTTGGAGATTGGACTACCCATGTTACTTATAATCATATGCTCCTGCCTAAAGCTCAAAGCCTTCTAAATTGTCTGGAATTTTTAATGTATCATTCTCCATTTTGGGGTTGTCATTCTGTGGGGAAATCTGACCTCTAACAAATTAACCTTCATGTGAAGAAATTTCTGGCCTGTGAGGCTGTTTCTGTTCATTTTTATTATCCTATTATCCATATACTTAAAGCACTCTCTTTACAGTTTTCACACACAAGATATTTGTGATTCTGCTTTGCATTTTAACAAACAACAATTTCTTGTATGACCTGAAACTTACGAAGTGATGGTATAATAGCTGCTGACAAGTCATTAATGTGTCTGATCTTCTTGTTTTGCTTTTTCTCCCCTTCCTTCACTACTTCTAACAGATCTATCAGCACCAGCACAACAAGCAGATGAGTTGTCCTGCAATGGCCCAGCTTCTTTCCAACACCCTCTATTACAAGCGTTTCTTTCCCTACTACGCTTTCAATGTTTTGGGTGGACTTGATAGTGAAGGTAAATGTGCTAAATGCCTTGTGCTGTCATTGTTAGCATTTACTATTCCCCTGCCTCGAGATGAAGATGCAGTTTGTCCTTTTATTTAAACATTTTCCTGACAAATTTCACCACCATTACCGCCACCATGATGTCAAATTCCCAATGAATTATCCTTGTGACTTGTATTGTTATGATCCAATTAATATGTACTAGTAAATTCTGCAATACTGACAAAAGAAATCCTCTATTTCTCCAGGAAAGGGCTGTGTTTTCACATATGATGCTGTTGGGTCGTATGAAAAGGTTGGATACAGTTCACAAGGATCTGGGGCGAAGCTAATCATGCCCTTCCTTGATAACCAACTGAAGTCACCAAGTCCTCTCCTCTTACCTGTTGTGGTACTTTTCTACATTGAAAATTGCAAGAATAAGAATCCATCTTTTCATTTCCTTCACTTTCCTGATCATTCTTTCTAGATTTAGCTCTATTGGGTGTAAATTAATCACTTAAAATCCAATTGCAGGATGCTGTTACTCCTCTTTCTGAATCAGAAGCTGTGGATCTGGTAAAAACTGCCTTTGCATCTGCCACTGAGAGAGACATTTACACTGTAAGTTTCTTCACTGATTAATTTGATTTTGGCCTTCCATCTTTCTAAAACCAAATTTCATTTATTGCCTGTTCGGTTGCAAAACTTGGAAATGGAAAGGGAAATGTGGGCTGAGGTTCTGTAATTGAACTGGGTTCTTGTCTAAGTGTGATATTGTTGTGCTTCTTGAGGATAATAAATCCCTCATTTTGAAACCCATGGCCAATGAGATTCATGTAGAAATCAAATTCTTTATGGAAAATGAGAGAGCATAAGTTCAGATTAATAATAGCTTAAAAATACACCAATCTGTTTTCTCTCTTTTTTTCCCCTATAATGCTTAACCAAATGGGCTCTTTTGTGCACATCAACTGCACCAAATGTTCTCATCTCTAAAAGATGGTGTTACAAAGAAGGAGGCTCTAGCTTTGCATAATGAAGTTCAAAAGGAAATCCACATAATGTTATTTTCACGTTCCTCTTGGAATGAAAAGATAAGAAAGGGCACTTGTCTTTCACAACCTCTCATCCCACGAGCTTTTATGTCTTCCAATTTACATGAGTTTATCAAACTTCAGATGCAAATTTAGCGAATACAGCCTGATATAAAGAGGCAACTTACTGTTAATTATGTTTGTGACAGGGAGACAAGCTGGAGATCATCATCCTGAATTCAGAGGGTGTTCGTCAAGAATACCTAAAACTAAGGTGGGACTGAGCCATCAGTGGTGCGGATATGAATTATCAGAATGTTGTTGCTCTGTTACATTGTCTTTTCCAGTATGAGCTTTCGTAGGACTTGTTCATCTGTGTTGCAGTACTTGTGTGTAACTTTATGAATGCTCTGCATAAGAACAGAATCATCCCAACATTTCCTGCCAAAATTCAATTTGGGATCTTCTTGAACCACTGGTGGGATCTAAGTTGATTCTTCATGTTATCAAGAACAGGCATTCTCAACAAAATTAACCAGTTGCTCTATCCCACACCCAACCTTTTTCTTCCCCTCTTTATTGTGGAAGGCTGGAAGGCCATCAACAGAGACTTTGCACCCGGTTTTAAATAACAAAAACACCCAAAATGCATTTTTCAATTAGGCAAACCGCCTTAGAATTGAGTTCCCATCCTCCACATTATAACAGGCATGGTTCATCTAGGTGGTTGGCTGGGTGTGTGCTTGGCGTGTTGCCTCATTTCACTGGACCCACAATGGGTGGTCCATCACCCGATCCACCACCCATATCCAGTTCAACCATATTCACCTTCACCCATATTCTTCGAATGAATGGTGAAATATGGGTAAGTTTTGCTAAATACACGTAATTGAATTCCAATCAATCTGACAATGACTAAAATAATACGTAGTATCTCTTACACATCTATATCTATATATCTATATCTATATATCTATATAAACTCTTAATTTAGAAGAGTTTAGGATGATTTGTCAATCTTAGAGGCATTTTAGGAGTCTTGACCAATCATTTTTTTTTGCCATTTTTCTTTGATTTTCTTTAATTCTCCTTTTTTTCTTCTTTTTCATTTAATTAATTCTCTTTTTTTTTCTTTAATTTTACTAACTATTGAGTTTAATTCAAAACATTGAATTCAATCTAATATAACTATTGGGTTTAACTCAAATTTATTTACTAACTATCTATATCTATATCTATATAAACTCTTAATTTAAAAGAGTTTAGGATGATGTGTCAATCTTATAGGCATTTTAGGAGTCTTGACCAATCATTTTTTTTTGCCATTTTTCTTTGATTTTCTTTAATTCTCCTTTTTTCTTCTTTTTCATTTAATTCTCTTTTTTTCTTTAATTTTACTAACTATTGGGTTTAATTCAAAACATTGAATTCAATCTAATATAACTTTTGGGCTTAACTCAAATTTATTTACTAACTATCTATATCTATATAAACTCTTAATTTAGAAGAGTTTAGGATGATGTGTCAATCTTAGAGGCATTTTAAGAGTCTTGACCAATCATTTTTTTTTGCCATTTTTCTTTGATTTTCTTTAATTCTCCTTTTTTCTTCTTTTTCATTTAATTAATTCTCTTTTTTTTTCTTTAATTTTACTAACTATTGGGTTTAATTCAAAACATTGAATTCAATCTAATATAACTATTGGGTTTAACTCAAATTTATCCAATTTTTTTTTGTAAAGATTTAGATTTAGATCAAAACAAACCATTAAATTGATTCACAATATCGGCTTTGATGCATTCGAAGATATGTGTAGGTAGTCTATTACTCAGTATAAAATGGGTTATGTTTAACAATATTATTCGGTGTAATCGATTGTTTTCATTATTATGTAGGAATGTAATATGGTTATTATTTAGTGGAATTTTTAGGTTTATTGGTCTGGAGAATGTGCTATGTTCATGACTCGGTCATTTTGCCTTCAATAAGTACCTATTTGAAGTTACGTGCATTCGTTTTAAAGCCCATAAGTTGAATTGACTCTAGTTACGTTTCTAGTTTGTCATATTTTAATAATTACATTTTTCAATATTATTTGGTGTAATTGACCGTTTTCATTATTGTTTAGGGATGTATTATGGATATTATTCATCGGAATGGTTAGGTTAATTATAAGTACGTGGAGTGTGTTATGTTCACGACTTGGTCATTTTGCCTTCAATAAGTACCTATTTGAAGTTAGCAATTTCTTGTATTCGTTATAATCCGGCAATTTTCCGTGTACATTGAACCGAAATATCGATATTGTTCAGTTCACTTACAAAGCCAAAAAATTCCACTCCATACGAATCCAATAATTTTCGCCGAATAAACCACAAAAATATCACCCTACAAAATCATTGGTCGTTGTTCACTCAAGTCAAGTAAATAGGTTTGTAAAAATAACTAATATTCCTTTGAATAAACTTTGTTGTTTCACCGAATAATACCACATATCTTTTTCTGTAAAAATAACTTCTATTCCTCTGAATAAACCTTGCTATTTCACCGAATAATCCACCATCCTTTTATCTCAACCAAAGAAGCTCAATCAGTTGAATAATCACCCAATAAAACCCCCAAGTCGATCCCAAACCCTCATAGAAATTCAAACATTGAGCAATCAATCACCTAAAAACCCCTCAATTCGTTGAATATTCTCCGTTAATCACATTAATCCCAACTAAAACCCTCAATTTGTTGAACATACCAAAATCGAACTCAAACCCTTCAAAATAAATTGGTGCTTACCCATCAATGGGGGTTCTTTCTTCTACCTTTCAACCAACCCTTGTGTGATGAAGAAGATGACGTACACACGCAATCGGAATAGCCCACCGCTGAATATTACCCCTCTCGGCGCACCTCCGCCTGGACAACCCTACTTCCCTGCTACCCTCGCCGCCGAAATAGTCGTCCAGAGAGACTTTGACGTCGGTGGTGGTCTGATTGAGGTATGGAGTGTGATGTTCTGATTGTGATCGAAGAAGAGGAAGAAAAAGCTTTGAAAGGGACCACAGGACACGTGAGGAAGAAGAATAGAAAAAGGTATCCTTAGGGTTTTAATTGCAACCCGACTCCCACGCGCTTCACTTTCTAAAGATCCATTGAAAGGTTTTTTTAAACACCCGTACATGTGGCGGATTGTAGGCCCTCCACCCCTTGTACACCATAAGGGGTGTGTACATCTGAACCACACTATATATATATATATCATTAACTAAACAATATGAAAAGGGATTAAAGCACCTGAAAGATCTTCAAACAACCAATTTTGGAAACATGTCAATGTCTCAACATTCTTAGAATGAAGTTTAGCATGGTGAGCGCTAATCAATATTCCATCATAACTAAAAGCAATCTCAAAAGAAACACTAGATGTAGGGACTGCTAAAATGTCTTTGACAATCATACGCAAAGTGAGAAATTGTGTATCAAGTCTTCAAGAATGAAGGACATCAAACCGAGGACTATTAGGTATCGGAGACCCCTTAAGATACAAATCTAACTCAGACCTCATGGACACCTTCTGGTCATAGTTTTCTTAGCCATATCCCATACAAAAGTCCCCAACTCCACATTGTCAAGACCACTAGAGAGATTATTCACAACATTTAATCCTCCCTTTCAAGTCCCACCATGACCATCTCTATGAGCAGAACTCGAAGCCTCTTTCTCTTGATACTCTGCTAAAATGTCATACAATAATGATTTAACTTGATCAATCTCATATTCAGCTTCTTCACCATAAATCAAGTTGTAGTAGAAAGCAACACATTGCAATTTATTCCTAGGATCCAAAACTGCAATAACAACTAGAACCCCCTTAATACTTGCCCAGTATTTGTCAAACGTTTCCTTAATACTTGCCCAGTATTTGTCAAACTCCATCCTACTTGAAGCCCTGCTACTAATAATTGGCTCTTCACTCTTCAACCAATCAAGTAAAGCTATCTTAATCTCACAAACATGTTTAATAAACAAATTAGTTGGGTATTTTCTACCAAAAAATAGCAATGTCGCTTTGTAGAAAATCACCAACTTCTTACACACCAAAGAAGCTAACCTCCATTCATCATCAGTCAGGATTGGAAACTTAAACTGCGGGTTTTGAAGCTTCAACTTAGCAAACACGTCCTTATAAGGGAGAGCACTTTGAAGCATCAAATAAGTGGAGTTCTATCTTGTTTTGCAATCAAGCATCAATTTTTTGGATCAATCAAGTCTTAGTGTTCGAGCCTTATCTTCAAACTTCTCAATACCTTTTGGAGTTGCACACAGAATAAGACACAATTACGAATTTTCTCAATGATAGGACCAATCACGTTCAAACCATCTTGCACAATCAAGTTTAAAATGTGTGCACTACAGTGCATATGCAGAAATTCACCACCCAACATAAGAGATCTAGAAACAAGTTTCTCTCGTAAAATTTCCATCATTTCATCATTTATGGAGCAATTATCCAAAACCACAACATATTTTTTTTTCAGCAAGGTTATCCATATCTAATGACTCCATCAAGACTTGAGGTAAGACTTGTTTTGTATGAGGACAAGGAACATAAGCAAACTTAATAAATAACTACAAAATATTAAAATTAGGATAATAAAATGCAAATCGCAACAATAACAAACATCAAAAGCATGCATTGATAAATGAAAAACGATTCAATAAGTATAAATTATAATGTATAGAAACGAAAATATCTTAAAGTTCTATTATGTAGAACCCAATCACCATCAATAAAGTGGACTGTGGCACCCATATATCTTTTCTTGTGATGAGTGACGGTCCACAAATCGGTGGTGATAGCAATTCTCCCATTATGTTTCGCGAACATCTTCTTGAGCACTCCCTTGTTGGTTGCAAACATCTTCATCAAAGCACTACTCACCATGTTAGCAAGCTCTTTCCTTGATACATCTTGGCTGAAATTATAGTTCTCTAATCTTGCTTTGTGCTCTGATTTACTAGTATTGAAGCTAAGTGATTGTTGTCGTAGAGCCAACTTAACATGCTTCTTCATACACCTTACATTATAATGATCCCAAAGATGTGAAGTCCCACCCTTGCTCTTGGTAGATAGACATTGGATTGCAATGTAAACATCGAGCCTTTTCTACTCCATCAATTGTCAAATGCTCGAAATATTGCATACTTCTGAATATCACCCCTTACTTTTTTTTTGGAAAACTTCAACCTTAGGCAAACCACTTTCATTAGGCTCAGAAGAAGGTTGGATAGATTCTCCATGTGGAGGAGTTGGCTCAGAAGAAGGTTGATTATAGCTCTCGGGTGGAGTAGGCTTAGAAGAAACAATACGAGGGCAAGAAGATTGATCCGCCACAACAATCCCAGGAACTTTCCTACAAATGCAAAAGTTGTTTTTATCTCATATTCAGATTTTAGAGCATAACCCCATATCAAAAGATGTGAAATCTCATATTTTAGAGCAATAGTTCAACTCCAACGGTCCGAAATCACACCTATAACAAACCAATAGTTTGAAATCACCCTCACAACACAAAATCATATCCAAATCCCTCCTATCGAAATCCCCATTTCGCGAAATCGCAATAATTCAATACATATTATGATATGAACATAAACATTGAATTTCAAACTCGAAATATAAAGAGATTAGATTAGAATTTAGAAAGTTGTCGATTATGGTCCTTGGGGATGGTTGACATGGTGGCTGACGACTAGTGGAGAACGATAACCGGTGGCAGTTGGCAATGATTGACTATGGAGCACTAGATCTCGGAGGTGCAGAATGAGGGATGTTGCTTGCTGTGAGCCGAGAAATAAGAGACAGAAAGCAGCGTACATCGTGGAGGACGTGAGCAGGAATGGCGGTCGACGGCAACTGTGAGATCAAAAGTAGGAATGACGGTGAGGACATGAGGAGAGAGAGCCAATAGCACCCAACAACCCAACAACAACAACAAGGAATTGCGAATAGTGAAACTGGCGATTAGGAAGATAGGGTTTAGGAAGATAAAGTTTGTATATTTTTTTATATAAAATATATAAATAATATTTATAATGTAGATGGATGGTGGATCGGGTCGGGTGGTGCACAGGGTCGTTCAATAAATTTTGGGGGCCCTATTCAATAAAACCTCAATTTCAAAGTACTTGATATTTTTTTCGACACGCTAATTATTAAAAAAAGTTAATATTTTATATAATTTTTAACTTGTTAAAAACGTGTTAACAAGTTCAACATCAACTATGTTGATATGGATTGAGTATTTACTACATTTACTAATATTTCAAAAACATGTAGCACATAAATTAGTGTAAAATATATATATATATATTTAAATAAGATAATAAAAAAGACCAAATAAATTTAATATAGGACTTCTTCCTATTAGATTTGAAGTCATGTATTTTAACTATTTATGTTTGTATCAATATATATGTTACAATATTTTCACATTAAAAAATTTATTTATTGTGTAAAGTTATAATTTACAAATAAAATTTTGAATATATGTGTAAAATCTTAAAATATTAAAAATTAGGCAAAATTGCAGAAAACCACCCTTTGAATAGGGTATTTTGCGAGAAACCACCCTTTAAAACTAAAATTACAGAAAATCGCCCATTAAAACCATTTTCTTTGCAAAATCACACTCATCACCCAATTTCTTTAAATTGAATGTTAACGTGAGTGAAAAATCAATTATACCCCTTATTTTTATTATTATTTTACTTCATTCAATTTGTATTAGTTGATATTTAACTTTTTTGACATGTTTTTCAAAAGTAAAAAACTCTATAAAATATCAAGAAAAATATTGTATTTTTTTAAAAAATAATTTCATATTTACAAAAAAATCCATAAAATTGATGTGTAATTTATGTTTTATACGTTTAAAAAAATGTGCTTACTAAAGGGCTACTTGAAGAAAATAAAAATTAAAAAAAAATTAATGTTTCATATAGTTTTTATTATTTTAAAAATGTGTATGGGATAGTGAACATATTTTAGAATTAAAAAAATATGTGAAATATCATTTTCTTAAAAATTATTTTCTTCAAGTAGCCCTTTAGTAATATACACTTTTTAAAATATATAAAACATCAATTATATCTAATTTTTATAGAGTGTTTTTACTAATAATTATGAAATTACATATAAAAAAAGATATTTTATAGAGTTTTTTACTTTTGAAAAACATGTTAAAAAGGTAAAAATTAATTAATATCAATTGGATGAAGTAAAATAATAATCAAAACAAGGGATATAATTGACTTTTCGCGCATTTTAATATTCAATTAACGGAAATTGGGAGATGGGTGTGACTTTGCAAAGAAAATGGTTTAAAGGGTGGTTTTCTGCAATTTTAGTTTTAAGAGGTGGTTTATCGCAAAACAACCTATTTCAAGGGTGGTTTTCTGCAATTTTGCCTAAAAATTATACTCCAATACATAGTTTTTCATTTGGACAAGACAATTAGAAAATGTATAAAAGACTAAAAAAAATAGATGATAAAAATACCACTGAGATTTGAACGTACAACATAATGGAAATGATGGAATTTAGGGTCAAATACTACTGAGCCAAGATAACTGCATGATACATAAGAGAACGAAAAATATAAGTACAGGTAATAAATTATACAGAAATTTCGTGAGGTACCCCTGAGGTATAGGTTATTTCGTGGGGTGTGCAAAAGTTTGGACTATTTCGTGGATACCCTTGGGTTTAGGGTAAAATTCACGGAATACCCAACTTTTTTTATTTTAACATTTTCCATTTGCTTAAAAAGAAAATTCAATAAATATAAACAAAATCAAAATACGGATAAAAGAGAATAAATGCAGGCGTTCTTGACTTTGGAGGAAGGCGAAGAAGAAGAGAAGCGGAGAAATTTGCAATTGTAGGTCGAGACCAACAGATGAAGGTGAAGTGGCCGGCAATCGACTACCTGTGGGTGCAGGCCGACGACAGGTGACAGGCCGGGCCATTCACTTCCAGCGCCGACCGGAGGCGGAGGCTAGTGTGTGAAGTCCGACGACGATTGAGGTGGGCGCTAAAAGAGTAACAAGTACATCTCTCTTAAAATACCTCTTTCTATGAAATTAGGGTTTACTTGTCATAGGGATTTGCAAAAAATTATGTTCTTTACTCAAATTGTTTTTAGATTCCTTATGTTCTCTACTCAGTATCCTTCGAGATCTCTTTTATTCTTTCTCAATTGCGTGTTGATTATGCGAAATTCAGGGTTTAAACTGACTATTTAAGTTCATTCAGATGGAGTATTGTATTATGTTTAGACTGAATTAAACCTTTGAATTCTCTAGGTTGACAGAATTTTTTTATTGGCAGTGTCTTCTATTGATGCTACTGCCCATTACAGTTTTGCTTTATAAATCTCTCTGTTTAAGCAATATTGGAGATTATTATTTATTGGCAAGATCATCTCTTGATTTTGTTAATGCACATCACAACACGGCTTTTACTTCATACAGTTGATTATTTTCTCTTTCTTGACTATGATTTTGGCCTTTGGTGTGATGATTAATTTCGTTTACTTGTGATATATAAAATCTAAATTTGGGTAATAATATATATATATATATATATATATATATATATATATATATATATATATATATATATATATATATATATATATATATATATATATATATATATATAGGGTGTGGTTCGGGTGTGCACACCCCTTACGGTGTGCCCTGTGCACAAATATTATTCGGTGAAATGTGAAACATTATTCGGTGAAATTTGAAGCATTATTCGTTGAAATGTGAAATATTCTACCAAATACTGTTATGTTTTTTTTTCCATTTAGTTCAGATGAAAACGTCTCAATTCCACTGAATAATTTATAACATTCTACCGAATAATATTTAGTTTTTTTATTCATCCATTTCAAATAAAAGAAACCTCAATTCCCTAAACATACTTACAATTTATATGAAATGTTTTAAATTTTACCAAATAATGTTTCACATTCCCCTAAACAATACTCATATTTCACCGAATAATGCTTCAAATTTCACCGAATAATGTTTCACATTTCACCGAATAATATTTGTGCACAGTGCACACCCTAAGACATGTGCACAAATGATCCATACACTATATATATATATATATATATATATATATATATATATATATATATATATATCATCGAGTAGGATAAGGATTAATGTTAAATGTTGTACAAGTAATTATTATACATCTTTGAATGGACAGTTTGGTGTTAAAAGGATTAATGTCAGATAATGATACTTGAACTATTACTTTTACAGTACTATCTCAAGGCTTTATTTGGTTTTAACAAATCCTCGCTTTCAAAAATACTAATGGTAGTAGGAGCTGGTTCAATTCTATATATGGGTTTGCTCGCATCTGTAGTATACGTATGTATTTCATTACTTCTTAGAATTGAACAATCATTCTCACCGTGCTGCAATATGTGACACTAGCTTTATAGATTGAAATGCAAAATTATTGCTTTGATGCTTGTTTTGAAGCCTATTAGCTCAATTAGGAGAGCATGTGCTTATGCACAAGATGTGTGTTCGACTCCTGCATAGGCTAATATAAAAGATATAAATGATTGATGGTCTGTAATTGGCTTATTGGCATATTAGCATAGTTTAGCTGTCATACCACTTGGAAATGTAGTGCTCTGGATGACCCCTACTCTCGATTATAGCTCTAATCGCATGTCGACATGGGATCCCTCGAATTTGCCATTCCCCACACCCACACATCATATCTTCAATGTTGACAGCCAATGCCGACTTATCTTCCATCACCTCATACTTAGTGGGTGATGCTTTGAAAACGTATGACAAAGCCATTTTATCAACAAAACCAACAGAAAAAACAGCTCCTAAAAAAACAGCTCCTAAAAACACATTATGACAACAAAAATAGAGTCTAACACCAAAAACCGCTTGTATAATCAACTTGTAACAGCAAAAACAACTTATAAAAGCCATTTGAACAGAAAAAAACAGCAGCTGCTACTTTTTCAATCAACTTAATAGAAAAAACAGCCCCTAAAACACATTATAACAGCAAAAATAGAGTCTAACACCAAAAACAGCATGTATAATCAGCTTGTAACAGCAAAACGAGCTTATAAAAGCCATTTGAATAGAAAAAACTAAAAAATGTAAATGAATGCAGAAACTGAAAGACTAAAAATCTGAATACATAAAATCACCGTGTATAACACATACTTAAGTTGATACTTAAGTTGATAAAAGAAACTAAAAGGCAAAGATTTGTAGTCTATGTGGGATTCGAACCCACATCACCGTGTATAACACATTGCTCTACCATTTGAGCTAATAGACTAGTATAAAATAGTATTTAAGTTATACATGACAGCAGGTATGACAGCAAAAAAATATTGTTTTTGATAGTGGAATGCAAGCAAAAATATGACAATAAAAATAATGGTTAAAGTAGGAGAAGATCTGATAGCAAGCATGCCAACGGATTTGACAAATCAAAGCGTTAAAGTTGTGGCAGCAACTTGCAGGCAGGACAAACCCCTAAGATATATTTGATAACAATGCACATACTCTAAAAAGTTGGCGCCGATTAAGAAACCAACTACACCTATGAAAAAAGCACAATCATAATGGTTAGGGTTAAGCATAAGAAAGCATTAACATCTCGTTCTAGCCATTGGCATTCCCTGCAAGAGCACCTCAGCAGCCATGTACTCCAAGATTGCAGCTATGTACACAGCAGCTGTTGCCCCAACCCTTCCGTTTGCAATGGCCTGAGTCTGCAGCAGACGATGAACCTGACCCACTAGGAACTGCACAAATCAAATGGCTTTAATGTATTCAAATTAAGCACTGGAAAGACGAAGTCACTAGCAAGACCATGTTCAAATTCCAAACATAGTTGTCAAATAATCCCTTTTATCACTTTAGTTTGGGTGTGCCTATTATTCAGACTATTTTAACACACAAATATATATTGTTGACTCTGTTAGTTTTATCTTTGTCCTTGATTTCATATAATTGAAGCAATAGTAAATGGAATGAGATGTTTTAGCCATAAATTGATGGGATTTTTTTAAAATTCAAATCAGATTATAAAGTTTTCTTAAATTCAAATCCAACTGAGCAAGAGAGAATGCCCAAATTGATACATTAAACCAAATTCAGGTTTCTATTAGTCTAACTTAACACTCACATGCCTACTGCAAGGAGTACTAACACTATGGCTTTATCATATAAGGCAATTGATCAACACTACCCGCACAACTACTACAGATTCAATGACTAAACCATTGCTCCTTGCATTTTTCGGTTCATTTAGAAAGAGAAGAGACAATCTGGCAGTTGAAACCTTGAAAACTAATCGATATATTATATGAGAGGCTTAAATCTCAGAGTTCTATTTCATGTTATCTTCAAACCGAGAAAGCAAAATCATTCGAGAGCAAATTTAGGGCTTGAAACACAAATTGAAGTTATCTACAAACATCCTCCTAGATTTGGTTGATGTTCTTTCTATCTGCAAACACAAATTCGAAACTTAACTCAATAATCAAGCAACCCCCAATTTTAACTTTAGAACCCTAATTTTTTGAAAAGGAGACATACCTGGCAGTGGCACCAGATTGTTCCGGCGGATTGGCGGCGCCTCTACCACCCCTTACGGCACCTCCGACGAGTCCTGCAATTGCCTTCCCGCTTGCCTCTCTTGGTTGTCACCTCTCTGTCATTGGGCTCTTCTTCTCCGCCTTCCTATTCTCATCTTTTTTTTTAACAGAGAAACCAAACAGAGATGGGAGGGGCTGTTAGTTTTAATTGAGCAGGGCACAAGGCGAATTTAGTATAAAGCTTAAGGGTACCAGGCAAAATTGGTGAATCTTTTGTACACCTCATGAAAAGGCAATATCTCGATGGTACCTGACGAAATTTCCGTAAATTATAAATCGGGACCCTAGAAAAATTCGGGGTCTTGTTCCATTGGGCTTTTTGAATTGCCCATTCGACGGGCCTAGTGGTGTATTGGGTGCGGGTGGACAAAAAAACATCACCCACATCCGACCCGATCAATCATCCATCATCCACTTTCTACCCTTGTTCGGATCGGGTGCAAGTAAAATTGCGATCCCTAAAGGGGGGTTCATCTATCCAGGCCACCCTCTGACCTGTTGTCACTTGCCATAGCTAGCAATGACCAACGCTACAACGAGTAAGTAACTATTAATGTAAAATTAACTTAATCATATTAAAAAAACGAGATGCATCATAAATGAAATCAAATCAAATAAACGAGATCATTTAATATACTATAAAAATAAATATAACGGGAGATTATTTCATATATTAAACGATATATATATATATATGTGTGTGTGTGTTAGTTCCGATGTACACAGCCCTTATCGTGTATCATGTACTTAGAAATTATTCGTCTATTTGTTCATGATTATTCGTTTGTTTCACATAATTATTCTGTAAAAAAAAGTGTAAAAAATGTAAATTTTATTCTAATGAATAATAGCCCAATACCAACGAATAATTTCATTCCACCGAATAATCAGAAGTTACCTCTAATCTCATATGTTGATCTTCTTAATTCAATGACCCAGATTTGTTAATATGATACACAATAAGAGCTTAGTACATTTGATCTATTGTGTATGTGTGTGTATATAATATGTGTTGGGTGATGGGTTGGGTGGCGTGTCGAGTGATGGGTCAGATGACGGGTGGGAAAAATACTTTCATCCGTATTCGATCGGATCCGACCCATCACCCACTTAATATCCGAATTATTTTGGATTTTCACCCACCTTATCAGATTAGGTGAAATTAACATCCATCGAGTGCAATTGAGATTGTCACCCTACACTTAAGGGTCTGTTTAACACAAGTTTATTAGAGTTTTTCAAAGAGTTGTGAGTTGTGACAAGGGTTTTTACGGTTTTCAAAAAAAATATCTTTATAAAACTTTATGTAATTTGTCATATTAAACAAGAATTTACTCTTTTAATTTATCACAAGATTAAAAATCTCTCCATTCTACCGTCCAAAACAGGTATTTTGTCGCACAAAACAGGCTCTAAAACAATGATTATTTTATTATCTTTACCGAAAAATTGATTATTATTATTATTACTCCATCCGTTCGGAAATATAAGTCTATTAACTTTTTGAAACACTTTATAATGAGTTAAAAACTATATAAAATAATATTTTTTTATTAGTTTTTTTTACAACCTTATATATATTACGGAAATTTAGCGAGGTGCCCCTGGGGTATTGCAATTTTCGCGAGGTATACAACTCTTTTGCATATTTCGTGTGGTGCCCCTGAGGTTTTCAATCTTCTCGCCTCGCGCCCTTCCTTGTTAAATCTTTCGGATGTGGTGGATGCCCCGCTAGTTTTCTATTTTGAAATTAAAAAAAAAAAGAAAGAAAGAACGGACATAGAGAGAGGAGTGAAGAGAGAGACAACAGATCCGGCCCTAACGAGGATGACGAGGAGGGAGAGGAAGGTGAGCCGGGAAAGGGAGGGCTGGTGGCGGAAGCGTCTGGCGGTGGCGGAGGAGAAGAAGTCATGGTGGAGGAGGTCGATTTTGCCGAGTAGGAGGACGCCGGCGACGAAGGTGAGGTATTGAAGGGCGGTGAGGAGGCCGACGGAGGTGCCCCTGGGGTTTCCAATCTTTTTCCTCTACAACTCGAGACCATGAAGCTCGCGTTCAATCGAATTCAACCCCCCAAATTCCTCATTTCAAAGCCTTCCCCTTGCTCTCTTCCGCCGTTTCCCTCTCACTCCCCCCGTCGCCACCGGCCGACCCTCTATCCGACAACTCTGGTGAAGATTCGCTCAACCTCGACCAAGAGAGTCCCTTAAAGACCGTCGTCCTGGTGCTCCTCTGGGCGTCCGTCTCCCTCGCCTTGTTCGCCTTCTCCAAGGATGCCAAAGCTGCCGCCACCACCGCTGACGACTCCATTAGAGCTTCAGGCTTCGGCGTCTACCAAATCTGGCGATGAGCTGCGCGGATCTGAGCACAGATCTAAGGGGGTGGAGAGAGAGAAGAATTTATTTAACTCAGTTCTTCAAGATATCGAGTCTAGATCTCCTGAAAGTTCCATTAAATCGTTGGATTCTGTCATGTTAGCGACGCGCTACTTGATTCTTCGCTGTTCTTCTTACTCTCTCTTCGCTCTCGAGCGCTCTCTGCTCTCTTCTCTCTCCATTTCTCCGTCATTTCTTTTTTTATTGCAAACTAACAGAGAATAAAAAAAAACGGTTAGATTTAACCCAAAAGGGCACGAGGCGAAAAAATGAAAATCACAGGGACACCATGCGAAATATGCAAAAGAGTTGTATACCTCGCTAAAATTGCAATAACTAGGGGTACCTCGCGAAACTTCCGTATATATTACTAATAAGTATATAGTTATGTAAAAAAATAATTAAAAAAATATTATTTTATATAGTTTTTAACTTTTTAAAAATTGTGCTAAAATTAAAGGACTTATATTTCGAAACGGATGGAGTATTATTAACGTCAAGTATTACGGCACGGAGTCGTCCCGTTGTATAGATTTTGTCGAAAGCTATCATATGCTTCAAGTTACGAGTCCGTCAGCTTGATACCACGTTTACCACGAGAGTTCAGTACTTCTTCTTCTTCTCTCTCTCTACCCCTCCCTCCTTCCAGTACGGACTATTGACTTCATCTATTTGGTCTCGTTGCGAACTCCAAATTCACGGTACAGATCTCAATTCAAGGCGGCACAGTTGAAACCGTGCGAAAATTGGGCGTTTTATAGTTCATTTTTAGACGCCCAAATCGCTCCCCCGAAATTGAATCTTTCTCCGCCGGTAAGTTCATTTACTGCTTCAATTTTTCTTCCGCTTCGTTTTAGTTTGGGCCCTTTAGGAGCGAATTTCTTTTTATTTAACTCATATTAACTTATGGAATATCTAGGGTTTTGGAAATAGGCAATGTTGAAAATTTCCCTGCTTGATGAGCTGAGTAATCTAGGGTTGCTTATTATCTAGAATCTTTGGGCTAGCTGTTTTTGAAGAAGTCAAGTTTTTTCACTGGTAGGTTCTCCTTGCTAGCTAATCTTCACATCTTCCTTTTTCATGCTTAAATTAATTAGAATTCTTTTTCTTTTAATGTAAAATAAAAAAAAATGGATGTAAATATTGAGAATGCTTTCAATACATGTGAAATGATAAGTGCTTTTGGGACTGTAAAACGTGTTCATGATAAAAGAAAACCAAGTCTAAAGCATCACAAGGTAATAAGCTCAAGTCCAAAGCATAGAAGATTAATCAAACTAAAGTCATCAATTTGAATAGGGTGGATAGTTAGGGAGTGGGCAAGCAAAACCATTCAACGTTGAGATTTGAGACACACATCTAAATCCTCATCAGCAACAAAACAGCAGAGTAACAGAAGGAGAAGGGTAGATGAAGAGGTTGCATAAATAAAATATAAGGGAAATGGTGGGTAAGGGAAGCATTTGCAAAAGAAGAGTGGATAAGGAAAGGGAGAGGTTGCAGAAATAAAGAGGAATGTTTTCAAAAAGATCTCAAAATTGAAGTTTTTGAAATTTTTGGGAGAGGTGAGGCACTCGGGCACCACCTAACCACACTTGCCTCGCCTAACGCTAGGCAGGCGTTGGCTTGGTTCAGGCACCCAGGCTTGGCTGCACCTCTCCTTTTCACACTGTGTTTCCCTTTCCTTGTCCGTGACATAGTTTACATGTTGATACCCTGTTTTCATATATGTATTACCTAGCCTAAGAAATACTTTATACTTATATTGATATGTATATGAAATCTCATTGAGTTTGTTAAGCAAATGTCGAAGTTTGTCATTTCAGCTCATTTCTTGATAATTCCTGTTTAGCTCCTATTTTATCTAATTAAACTTTGAACCATCTTTGATGCAGGAATTTGGTGTTTCCATATGTGGGTTAAGCTTTGAGGATCGGACATTGAGTTTCTAACTTGACATTTTTATCAGACATTATTTATCTTTCTAGTCTGTGAGGATGGAAGATGACAAAGGGCTTGATCTCAGCTTGGGATTGCCCTTTTGTGGATCCTCTTCCAAGTTGAATGGAAAAGTTGATGCTAGTTCAAATGATACTGATAGAACCAGCAAAATTTTGAATGATTTTAGGAATTTCCTCAATGGTGGCATCCCACAGCAAGGCCACTTCACCAGCTTGCCCTCATCTGCCATAATTGGTCATTCTTCCGAGGATGGGAATGCTAGGAGGTTTCATACATCACCTTCAAGCAAGGAAAGGGTGGTAGATGTGGAGGGTGAGAAGGGACCGATGATTGGGGATAAGCGTAAAAATTTATGCGAGGAAGTGCATACTCACAAGAGGCAGGAGACAGGAGCCCAGAACTCTGATTATCATGCTGGAACATCACATATTTCCATAACAACAGATGATGGATCCATGGCTGACAATGAAGACGTGGCAGAGTCTGTATCTGAAACTTCAAGGTTAGCCTCAACCGTTGAGGAGAGCTCTAAACAGCAAGTCAATGCTCGACCTGGAAAAGTAACCACCAGTCTTCCTCCATTTTCTCTGCAATCCGCAAGCTCCTTGAATGTACCTTGCTCGATAACCTTCAAAGAGGCTGTCCCAGTCGGTGCGCCTTCTACGGCCGGTGTTCAGACCCAAGCAATGAATGCCGGAAACACACATATGATGTTTGGGTATGCTCATGGTCAGCTTCCATTGATGGATAAGGATCATCCCTGGGGAATGATTTCCCGGCCTCCATTGCTTCATCCTTATTCTGGTAGACCTATGTCAGCTCCAGGTAAACACTGTTGACTTGCTTTGTGGTCAGTTATTGCAACTTTAGTTTTTGACTTGTTTTGAAAGATGTCTTTTCCCATATTTGAATTGATGAGTGATGTCTTTTCTCATATGGATTTTTGTTGTCTAAAGTGAAAATTTTAGGTCTAGATTGACATAAATAAATAGAAAATTTCATTAAGGTGTCATTAGGATCAATGGAATTACAAATTGATGGATAAGGTTTGAAAGTCATTTTTGATGTTGAGTTATGAATTTTTATCCTGCTCAAGTGACAGCCTAAAGGCATGATTTTTTTTTCTTTTATAAATAAAGGATATGCTAAATCAGTAAAGTAAACTGGTCACTTCATTACATCAATCTAAGAACTCCTTTTCAGGTTCAATGTAACTAAGGCTCTAGTTCGTAACATATAGTTGATGAGGTAGTTGCAGCACATGAGTTAGTTCTTGAAAATCCAATTCAAGAAGCTAATTAAACTATAAACTTAACTTTACCTCATTGAAAACTATAAATATTAAAATTAAAAGATTTGAAAAGCCACTTGTGTTACCAAATGAAACCTAGATTCAGTGTGATTAGGTTTGGAAACTCTGATTTAGTTCACACGAGTTTTAAATGTTTGACATGGCGTTGTAGCCTAACAATGTGAATTTTGTGGTTAAAAAATTGATCTGTAAAGACAATTGTACGTAAATTTGACGCTTGAAAATGAATTGTTAGTTTATTTCAATGACAATTAAATAAATGGGATTTTGATTTCAAATACAAGCCTTGTAAATGTAAAAGTTGCGTTTTTGAGCTATGTTACTCGAGTAAAACAAAAATTAAACACTTGTGTCATCTGAATATGATTTTTAAAAACTCATGTGATCTGTTTATAAATTATAATCAAGAAAAAACTCACAATCCCTGAATAAAAAATTCTGTATAAAATATCCTCATTTGAGCTGGCAGGTCTTTCAGCTAATGGGTAAGTTTGTAAGATTGATCTCATTATTAGAACATTGTCTGTCGTATAATCTTCATTTTAGCATCTTAAGTTTGTAATACATTGTTTATTTGGTGTTGTAGCAACAAATCATGAACTATCTCAGTGCGAACATCCAGCAGTGAAGGAGTGCTCTTCTCGGGCAGAAGACAATGTCAAGATGAGCAACATCTCAGCAATCTTCAGAGGAAACTCCACAACTGAAATCCACAAAGACAACCGTATCCCTTCTGAATACCCCTCCATAAGGCCTGGAATGGCTGCAGACTTGAACTTTGGTGGGTCAGGCTCATTGCCGAATCTACCATGGGTTTCCACAACCGGGCCTGGCCAAAATGGTCGGACAATATCTGGTGTCACGTACAGGTTCAGCGAAAACCAGATCAAGATTGTCTGCGCTTGCCATGGACTACATATGTCCCCCGAAGACTTCATCCAGCATGCTTCTGACGAGCCACCATCGGCCACTGATACCACTGCTGCTGCCACCAGTAGTGCTTTGGCCTCATATCTGGATACCAGCAATGCCGCTGCCTTAGCAAAGAGCTGACAGGGCCATTTTCCCGACATTAGATTATTCTCATCAACTGTATTGGGGTTGCAGGTAAGTAGTGTGGCGATAATAATGTGTAAGCTTGGTTTCCTCTCGTATGCAAGAATGCACAGTTACGAGCTTATAGAAGAACTCCTATTTGGGTTAGGGGTCATATCGCATGTAGGGACAACCTGCTTTCTTGCCCTTGGTTGGAAATTTGTGGCAACATAGAGAAGCCATTTGGGGCCCTTGATAGGATCTTCACACGGTGCTTTTTCAAGCCATTTGAATGACAATTTCTCCATTGTTTGCTCTTCATGAATAGACAGTTTTGGAAGGAACACCAACCAGATACTAATTACCAACTTGATGTGGAAGGGTTTCAAATTTAGGCGTGTTTGGTTTGCCAAGTGGTAATGTAGCATTCTAGACCCATTTTTTAGAGCACCATCTCGTGTAGGTTAAAAATGCGGATTTGAAAACCGTTAAAATCCACTTGTTTTCACTCTAAAAGCTTAGGATTACCATATAGGTTGATTTAGGCTACAACTTGATCCATGGCCATAATTTTTTATTCGGAAATTTCGTGTGGTACCTCGTGATATTGACTTTTTATGCGGTGTGCAAAAGTTCAGTTTATTTCGCCCAGTATCCTTGAGTTTATAAGAAATTTTACCTTGTACCCTTGGTCGGTTAAAAATAACATTAGTTTTTTTTTAAAACAAAATAAGACAAAAAGAAAGAAGAAACTGGGAAGGAAAGATCGATTGACAAAGGAAGTAAAGATCGATTGACAGAGGAAGAGTAAGGATGTACAGAAGAGGAAGAAATGAACAGGTCGCCAAAAGAACGGGCAAGATGAACATGTCGGCCAACGACGCAGACAGAGGAAGCCGAAATCCTCCTGATGTTGGTGTCAGGTATATCTTTGACATTTTAAACCCCTTTCTCATATTCAGAATCGACCGTGTGATTGGGTTTGAATTAGTTAGTTTCTCCACTTAATTTGAGTGTTAGGGTTAAGTTTGGATTCAGAATCTCATTCGGAATCCTATAGTGAGTGTTAGGGTTGCTGTCATGTTAGGGTTTAGGCTTCAATTTCAATCAAGTTGCAATTTTCAGTGTTAGAGTTAAGGTTTAGTAGTTACAATCCAATCTCTAAATTTGTAGGTGTTCGATTATGCTATGTAGGATGAGAGATAATATAGTGTTGCAAATGCATTATATTCATCGCGAATATGTTGAATTTGAGGAGGAAGATCCATATAAGTGTATTGTTTTAGATATCTTTGTTGAATTACTAGTAGGGGCTGAAAAAAAAAGGGTATGTTTCTTCCTAAGAATCCAACCTTATGGTATGCTCATAAATGTCATAATTTTCAATTAGAAAGTGATGAAGATGTTGTAAAGATGATCCATGCATTTAGTGAGGAGAGGTTGATTAAACTAGCAATTGGATCTGGTGACTCACCATCTACGAATCTAGAATTAGAAAGGGGTTTGATTGAGTCAAAAGACCTCTAGAAAAGCCAAGTTATGGCAGTCTACCCGCTTCTAGCAGAAAGATTCCTACTACTACTACTGCAAGTCACTTTACACCGAAGATGGGTTCACTAGGTGTAGAGTGACTTCTAGCCAAAGGCACTCTACACCTAGTGAACCCACATTCGGTGAAGTTAGTAAGGCAAGGGATGTTGTAACTGATTTCTTAGTTGTTGATGTTGTTTTGGTTGATGCTAATCCGCTGAATGTCGAAGTGTCAAATGTTGTTTTGCATTGTAATGCATCACCTGATAATGATAATGTGTCAAATGCTAACTTGCTTGATAATATGTAACTTGGGTCAACTAGGGTTGTTATTCTAGCCGAACGAGACGAATATTTCTTTTTCATATTCAGTTCATTTAGGATATGAACGAGCTCGAGCCGTGCCTAAATTTTGACTCGGGTTTAAAAATGTGTTCATACTCCACTCTTTTAGGAAATAAACGAGCTCCAGACAAGCTTTTTCAAGATTTAAGCAGTTCTACTTGCTCATTATACAGTAACTTACAGAAAATTTTAGACATTCCATAAAATTTGAGCTATTCGAGTTTAATTCGAACGAGCAGAGCTTTGGACCGAGCTTAAAAATGTGCTCATACTTAGCTCGTTTAGAAAATGAATGAGCTCGAGTTGAGTTTTTATCAAACGAGTACGAGTCGAATTCTAGCTACTCGTGTTCACATAACACCCCTAGCTAGTGTCAACCTCCAATGATGAAATGGGCTAATGGTTTTGGAGGTAATGATACCAACACAGATGATTACTTTGATAAAATTTATGAAAATGAAGAGTTGTACGGTGATAATAGCTTCGGGAATTTAAAATGAAGGTGTGGATGATTTTTTTCAACAGGGACAACTAGCAATTGGTGAAAGCAAAACACCTTCACACAATTTCTATCATATCTTCCCTAATCTATGGATGATGGACCACTCATTCTCTTATTGTAATTGACTAAGTTGGGTGCAAATAATCAAAATCTACACAAGAAACACATTCTAAAATTAACATGACACAAGCAAGACATTACTAAACCCTCACTCTATCTTATCTCCCATCCAACATAGAATAATCAAAGCGCAGACAAATTTAGAGATCTAATTGGAATTACTAAACCATCGCACTCAAATTCTCAACCCTAACACTCAAATTGTAATAACAATTGCTAGTTTAACTAGTCTTAAATGTGTACAATGTGATATTTGTAGGATATGCCTACAATAATTTACCTAATTGCTCTGCTCTACTGATATTCAATGGCCAGTAACATTGTTTCTAAGAAGAAATTAAAATGGAAGCTGTCACTGATCTAATCTATTGAGATTCAGAGTTTTGGAATCAACAAATTGAAACCCCAAATTCAATGATAATGAACACAAACTAAACCCCCAAATTCAAACTTTAAAACCCTAAATTCAGTGATAATTAACACAAATTGAAAAAAATTGAAACCCCAAATTCGAACTTTAAAAACCCCTAGTTTTTTTTAAAAGGAGACATACCTCGCAGACGCCTTCACCACCACTTCTGACGGGTCCTACGGGGCCTCCACCACCCCTTCGAGTGCCTCCTGCGACTGCCTTGTGTGGGCTCTCTTAGTTGTCGTCGATTCCTTCTCCTCCAATCGGGCTCTCCTCTTCTCTAGTTGATGCCTCTCTAATTTCTTCGTTTCTCGTTTTTCATCAGAAAAAACAAACGACAATATCACCATTAGTTTAAACTGAGTAGGGGCACAGTGTGAATTTTATGTAAAACTAAGGGGTATTGGATGAAATTAGTGAATCTTTGGTACACCACACCAAATAAGTAGTAGGTGTACTAGGTGAAATTTTTATTATTTATTTATTTTAAGTTTTTTTAAAAGAAGAGTTTAAATATGGTTAGACGTAACTAAACCTTAACCCAAGAGCCTCCTTACAGATGAGAGGTAGAAACTCCGGATGACAAGCCAATGCAACAACAACAATGGAAAACTGATGCTTGGAAACCTTAAAAGTCACTTGATTGATTTCTCTTAAGACATAAGAGCATCCAAGGATAGGTCTAGATGCCATTCATAGCATTGACCACAATTACCATTGATCACAATCAACATCTCTATCTCCCAAGGATAGGTCCAAATGTTGTTCATAGCATTGACCACAATTAGGCTATCACATTCGACTTGGAGTCGTGAGATCCCTAGTCTCTTAGCCATTGCTAGACCCAAATGAAGACCCAAAGCTTCCACAAAAAAACTGCCAATTGACTGTCAAAAATCTAAACTTTCAAATTCAATCAACTTCAACAATGCACACCATCTTCCTTTGAAGGCTCGTCAACTACCGTATGTGAGAGAATTTCTTCAAAGGGTTTTAATCTGGTTTAAAAAACTTACTTTCTAACTTGAGATTGGTTGGATTAATGATAGAGGCTAAACCCTATACCCACAAGTGTATGGGGTTCATTATAGTATATCGTGTGTCGAATCAGACAGACTATGTAATATCGATTGTAACCTTAAACCGATTAAACTAAGCCAATAAAATAAAAGAGAAATATTTATATAAATGGAAAAAGTAACCAAATAATAATAATTAACTATGCAAAATGTGATATTAAAACATAATAGAGTGAGGCAAATCTAGGATAAAAGATCACCACAACAATTCTTTAGTAGATTAATATCGATATTCGTGTCATTTTTGCCCGATTTTATTGAAGGTAGCTATCTAATATACTTAATATCTCCTTTCGGACTCAAGTAATTGTGTCGAAATTGGTTATCAATCTCCTTTCGATTTCAAGCAACCAATTCAAACTTTTTAGTCTCTTAGAACCTAGACATCAATTGCATCAATATCCGTTTTTACACTCAATCAAATATAAACTCAACATAGAGTTGTTATGATAGCTATTAATCCAGAAGGAATTCAATAAAACTTTCACAATAAAAAAATTTCAGGTTCAAACCTAAGGTTCCAATAGTAAATTTTCGCATTTCGACCTCAAACCCTAATTTAGTTGCCTTTTTAGTTTTATTTTCTTTTCGGTCTCAAATTCTAACCAGAATTCTAATCAATTAGAAAATCAATTAGATTAAGAACCTTAGGATTGAATCTAATAAATTATCAGACAAACAAATATCAATACTAACACTACCAAATAATCGTTGGGATCACCCAAACCCTAGAATAAAAAATCAGTCAGACATAATATAATAAACGATGAAATAAATTATGGCAAAAAATAAATCAAAGTTTAGAATAATATGCAAACTATAATTTTCGTCCTCGATCCAGAGTGCAATACCATTATACAATTAAAGAAAAACAAAACCTAAACAAAACATAAAACTAAAATTATAGAATTCGCCGAAGCCTGTGTGCGGCCAAAGATCCGTTCCGCGTTCCCCCCTCCTTTCGTATAAAAAGTAGTACCTCTGTTTCAAAATAAATGTCGTTTGACTTTTTGCACGTTTTTTAAGGAAGTAAAATCTCTATAAAATATTATTTTTTAATCAAATTTTTTTTACAAATTGATACTTATTACTAATAAGTATCAATTTATAAAAAAAATTGATTAAAATTTTATTCTAACGAATAATCGTCTAATAACACCGTATAATCAGAAGTTACTTTTAATCTCATTCGTTAATCTTCTTAATCCAAATAGTCCAGATTTGTTAACATGATACATCATAAGAGTTGTGTACATATGATCCTCTCTCTATATATAATTTAAGCCTATTTAATTTAAGAATTAAAATCTAGCCCAACACCCAATTATAATTTCAGCCCATCACACTACTTCCAAATCCAGTTATTTTCGCAATTAGCTATTTGGTTTCTCGGGTCCGATCCAATCATATTTGCTCTTTGGTATCAACTCTCAAATTTCCACAAAATTAGCCTCAAAATACTTCAAATAAATAAAAATCGGTCCATATGTAGACTCTGAAAATGCAAAATAAAATAAATACAAGTATAAAATATGATAAATATGCATGAAAATGACCTAAACTAATATGAAAAGGCAATCATAAAAATTAGTCTAAAATAGATGTTCTCAATTAAATGAATCAAATTAGGAAGAATTTGCATTATGTGGGAGAATTAAGCCTCCCTTCTTAGGCGAATTTGTGCCCGCCCCTATCATTTTTTTTCACTATTTTTTGCATTATACGGGATTCACTATTTTTTTGCATTAAACGAATCAAATTAGGAAGAATTTTCATTATACGGGATTCACTATTTTTTTTTTCAAATCCCACCGGGATCAAGACGGGCTTGGGATTTACGGGATTTGTGCCCAACCCTATAAATTTTATATGATTTTAAATTAGTTTGATTATCACACAAAATTGGTTGAAACCACGTGATGACATACAAAATTCTTGAAAATTTTGGACACCATGTGAAAAAAGTCAAATCTCATGACTAACAGAAGAAATTTCCATAAATTAAATTAGAGTGAGGCTATAGGCAAGATCCTCAGATGACTCTTGACAAGAGGATTTTCTCATAATTGTGCGACAACTCTTTTTCGATTTTAGAATATGGACTAAAAGCGAAAGTAAAAACTTAAATTTCGTTCATGAAGATACTCAAATCCATCTAACGAAGTGTTATGAAATCTTTTGATGATTAGAACACTTTAAAATCATTGAAATTGAGCAATGAATGAATTTATATGATTATTTGGATCAGTTGGTAGCTTTTGATATTTTTTTAATGGTTTTCGATGTCGAAAGTAAGGTCAACATCTATAGTTGAGGTAAGTATGTAAGCTCGGTATACCAAGCTGAGGTGAAGGTGGAAGATCAGCAAGTTCTGGCGAGCCTAAGCAATAGGCACAACTACTATTGATGAATTTACATAGTTAGCTCATATATACTAGAATTTGCAAATAAAAATTATGCACCGAAAAAAACCCGAGATTAATTTTGTAGGGAAAATGAACGTGTTTTGGAGGGAAAAATTAGGGTTGATGATTGATAATGCATGATTTGTATAGGTGTTATAGGTCATTCTTAAGCCATTTAGACTACATTTAATTAGGTTTTTTTATCATAAAAAACAATCATTGCCTTGAAAGTTGCAAAGTTTGAAATCTACGCGTTTTATGCCTATTTATGCAGATTTCTAAGGATTAAGCTAAAAGAGACATATGAAAGCTAAGATATGAAGCTTAAGAAGCATAAGGAAGAAGACGGAAGGAGAAACGAGCAAGACAAAACAAGAAGAAGAGAAAAGGAGTCACTGTAGAGGAGCGGTGCCCACAGCCAGGGACCAGCGCTCGCCCTCTTCAGCGCACATATGAGGCATCTGCGGAGCTACAGTGGATCGGTGCCCGCTGACAAAGATTCTGGAAGATTTTCTTCCATGGGCAAATTTGACCCATTGGGCTTTTCTTCTATCTTAAGTTCTCCGATTTCTACCCCTCTTATGCCTATAAATACAGATCTCCTCAGCCCCCAATGCAGACAATCATCTCACACATTCACTCAACACAGCACATTCATCTCTCTCTTTCCCTTTTCAGCTATTTCGATAAGCCATGCTCGGCTAAACCTTCTCTATAGTTTTGCTTATATTTTATGCATTGGTTAGAGACACATGAGGGTTGTTTAAATACTATTTTACACTTATGGTTTATGCATATTTGGATATTTATTACACTTGTTCTTTATATGTTAAGTTGTTTACTTGTCTTAATTGGCCACTAAGACAGATAATCAACACGCTAAGAGATTATAGCTAAATTCGCTATTGTGGGCATTAATATGATATAGTAGCAAGCATATCTTGATGAATAGGTTGGAATTCATGAATATGAAAGAGTAATAACATATAGTTTAGTGTTATTCTTAGCGGATGCGATAGCTGGGTTGCACAACCAGGTGACACATCGAATATGCAAAAATTATATGAATTATATGCTTATGTATTAGGGATTTATTGCTTCTTGAACCCCATGCAAGAGTTTAAGGAATTGATATGATCGAATCAGGAAGCTATTCAATTCTGTGCACAAACCGACACTAAGATATCCAAGCATAACCAAACAACCCGATGATCATGGAACTATCAATGTTGCGAATATAAGTGAAACTATATACCTCTCTTATATTATTTCCTTTGCAATGATTATCTCGTTTACATTATTTCTGCTCATTATTACTATCAATCGCATTACGAACTGCTCGCTTGATTAATATGTTTGATCAAACTCTAGTCCTAGACCCTTTGTCCAACAGCCAAACCCAAGTGCACCTAAAACCAACTGGGCTATCATACGTTTATGTTACTCTAAGACATTTATTTTATTTCTATTATCACAACAGACAACCAATATTTTAAAAAAATTAACGTGTTGTGTCAGATACCCGATAATGAAAATATGTCGATCTGAACACGATACGTTTATTATCGTATTTTACCGTTTTATGTTATAATTGTGTAGTATCTAAATCATTTCGTATTTTTTTGTACCGTTTTATTGCAGGTTCGTGTCGTACCAACAAAAAATACTGCACAGCCCTAGCAGAAGGGATGAAATTTTCAGATTTCAGAGGTAAATCATGGTAGAGTTTGTCCTACTTGAGAACATGGTTTGTTGGCCAGCTTATGAAGGTTTGAAGAATGTAACTCAGAAATGATTTCATTGCAAACACAATCATTCCCAAGAACTCCTCCTTTCTATACCACTTTTGATTTTCAATCTTCCTTTTTGTCAAAAATAACACTACTCCCTATAAAAGGGTAATAACCAAAGTTACCAAACAGTCAACGCCTCCATCCCAGTACGTAGGCCCTTTAACCACCTCTTCCTCTTCTTCAATCTTTATTTGAATCACTAAATACAAGTATAAGATTTTAATGTTACACTACAAATTAAAATATAAATATATAATATGTATTATCAAATTCTATAATTTAGTAGATTCTAATAAATTTTAATGATAATGACTCACTTATGATGATGAAAGTTAATCTTTTTTTTTTTTACCTTTTTAGAATAATTTTTTTATTATAAATATACTAGTGAGAATCATATTATTTTATCAATAGTGTAAATATCCATTTTTACACTTAGTGTAAGTGTAGACTTTTCCCCTATAAATGAGCTAATACATTCATGTGAATTTTTGATCAAATGTACGATTTTAACATTCACTTTTGGAGTTAATAAATGTTTTTACCTAATAATAGTTTGTTACACCAACTTCTCAAGTTGGCAAATATTTTGCTAATTCAGAAAGGTAGTATTAACAATTTTTTTAAAGCAAAAATATTTACCGACTCGAACAACCAATATTAAGACTGTATATTTAGTGAAAAATTCATCGTGTGAGTATCAAACCAGTTACATAAAACCCGCTATATGTACACTAGTTAACATTTTCATACCGGCCAAATTGTCGAATTGGTATTACAAAAAAAAGTATCACAAATAACAGATTGGTATAAAAAAGACTTAAAGCGACAAATAGGTATAAAAAATTATATCAATGCGACAAATTGGTATATTTTCCTTAAAAATCCAATTTTTAATAAATTAAGTGAATTTATAGCTCTTCAACTTATTTCCATTTAAAAATATAAACAATTAAAAGAATCTACATTCTACTTGTAATATTATAAATTTTATATTCAAATAAATTTAAAAATCTATTTGAATTATAGTTTTAAAAATATATATTTTAAAAAACTTGATTTATATATCGATACCAACTCTCCCATTTTATTATTGAAAATGTTTATAAAGTTTTAATTTTTTTATAGATGACGTTTTAATTAAAATCAAAATAAGTTTATAAATCATTAAAATTATATAAATTTTAATAAGATTCTTGAGTTTAATAATTAATGTTAAATTTAATGTAACAATTTATTCAATTTGTAAACATCTACATTGTGCGCAAAGTGAAAAAATATTTTAAAAAACATTTATCTCAACCTTCCAAATAAATTCCAGGTTAATTTTTTTCAAAAGTTTGCTTAAATTTTCAAATAAAATTCAACAAAATCTTTAAATTTTATAATCCCCCACTAATATAATTATAATTTTTAAAATTTTTTTTATAGATTTATTTTATCCCTACTAGTCTAATGTTTCATTACAAATTAATACTCCGTAAGTTGGTTTATTAAGTGAATTGAGCTTAATTTATTGAAAAATGGATTTTTTAAGGAAAATATATCAATTTGTCGCACTTATGTCATGTTTATACTTGTTTGTCGCTCTAGATTTTTTAATACCAATATGTCGTTTATAGTACTTTTTTTATACCAATCTTGTAATTTGACCTCTTCATACCCATTTGTATTTATGAGATGGAGAGTATAGTTGACAGTTAATTTACAAAATATTGGTAAGATAGGAAAGGATGGCTCTAAATCACCCGTCTTCAATCTTTGTCCCCCCTCCTATTCCCAACTCTCATCACCTCACAAGCCTTAGCTAAAAAAAATATATAAACAAAAAGATAGATTAAAAAAATAGAGAGAGGTTTTGTGAGATGGAACAGAAGATTCAGATCGAAAAGAATGTCCTTACAGTGACATTCTATAATTTTGAAGATAAACAATGGATGTAGTTAAAAAGTTGAAACGGTCACTCCCTATATTTTATAAATTAATATAAAAAATTATTTTATAAAGTCTTTAATTTATTAAAAAAAAAACTTAACGAAAGGGAGTATTGGTTTATGGTTTGCGTGTGTCATAAAGACATACATAACCATATAAGTAACCATTTCCCAAGGAAAAAAGTAACCGTTTAACGCAAAACATGGGATTCGTCATTCACGTATATAGGAGACATAGGTGCGTTACTCACACTAGAAATCAGTGAATTTGGAGGAACTTGACTTGGATATACCAAAGTTGTTACACTTGTTATGAAAAGCAGTTTCCCTAGTATTAAGGAAAAAGGTCACACACATTGCATGAAACATTTACTTGTAAGTCCTAACCTTGAATTCCATCATTTCCCTACCGTTTTATATTGTGTACCAAAATAGTAAATGAATTCAATAGACTAGTGATTTATTAGAGGGATAATATTAAAGCATTTCTCTTATTAGTTCTGAAGGAGGTCCACCGCAATCCAATATGAAATGATAATAAGTTGGTTTCTCAATCGATTTTGACATACATGGATCGACATAGATTAAGGGCTGATTTATATTGTGCCATTGATATACTCATTGACCGTCGTTCCAGCAATCATGGTAAGCAACATCTAATTACGACAGGTCTTGAAACACAAACCAAATAAGTTAACGTTTGTAATGTGTTTGTTGGGATCTTATATTGATTGTGGAGTAAAAATTATAGAAGTAATAGGTAAATCTTATACACAATGACTCAAGGTTTTGTATTAAAACGATGAAGATGATAACTATAGCACACCAGTGGGAACTCCAGTCTGGCTAGTGTCTCAAATTTTTAACTAATCAAAAAATATTAATACAATAAAGTCCAACTTAGTCGCCATATTTAGCTCTTTGAAAAACACCATATGCACACTTCTTTCGCCTCCCTCCAAAGCCCAACCATGCTTCCAAAAATCCCTCGCCACCACAACAGTTACTTCCTCCACCACCAGCACACTTCCCCCCCACCGGAGACCGCCAACTACTCGCCTCGTCTGCCTCATGTCATCACCGACTACCCACCGAGCCTCATTGCTGTCGTCAGCGCTCTTGCCGCCCTATTCATCCTCGCTCTCGCCGCCATAATCTCCTCCAAATGCCGCCTCCCCCGCCACCGTCTCGCCTCCACCCAAATCCAACACCTCAAACCCTCCGGCCTCAGTCAGAAGACGATCAAATCACTCCCGTTCTTCCAATTCGGCGCCCTCGGAGGATCCAAGGACGGCCTCGAGTGCGCCGTCTGCCTCTCCAAATACGAAAATAACGACTTCCTCCGGCTCCTGCCAAGGTGCAATCATGCCTTCCACGTTGACTGCGTTGACCGGTGGCTCGCCGCTAGCTCCACCTGCCCCCTCTGCCGGAGAGCCGTCACCGCAGGCAACGATTTTCTTCCGTCTTGTTCTGACACCACCTTCACATTCGCAGGTGGATTCAATATCCTCGAAGAATCGGAGGATCGGAGCGCTAGTCTGAATGGGAATTCGATCAGTTTAAACTCAGATTCCAATACGAACGAAGGGATTGGGGTGTTCGTAGAGAGAGAAGAGGATGGGGATCGAGTAGATTCTCGATCGTCCTCCATTTTCAGTATTCGGAGCAGCTTTCTGCGAATGATAAAATCTGGAGCTGGATTGGGAGGAGGAAAGCCTCTCCACAAGCACAACCACAAGATCATCGTCTCCGACGTGGTGTTCAAGAATCGCTGGAGCGACGTGAGCTCCTCTGACTTAATGTTCCTCAACTCAGAGGCGATATTCTCCGATGCATCCGACTCCATCGGAGACAAATCACCGGTGACGGATAGATCGCTCGGAGACAGCGAGATTTTGCAGAGATCGATCGATTTCGTGGAGAGAGATTCAAACGCGTCGCGTTTGTCTCCACCTAGAGCACTGCTGAATTCGACTGCCGAAGGAAGGCGAGATTCTCTGGCGATGGAAAGGAGAAGATCGGTATCGGAGATCACGGTGGTGCCGAGGTTCAGGGAGATGGAGTGGAGAGACAATCCGGTGGCCGGCATCGTGGAGGAGAGGAAAAGGAAGATTTGGTTTCCGATCGCGAAGAGAACAATTGGATTGTTCGCTAGCAACCGAGGAACGGAGAAGAGCGGGACGGATTTTGCATAGTTGGAATTGGAACGGTGTCGTTTGGATGCAAGATTCATTCCTCATTTTTTTTTCTTTTTTTTTGAAAAAGTGATTTCCACAGAGAATCTATTAAAAATTAGAATATACATGTATATAATATGATACTCCATCCGTCTCAAAAAAAAACTTGTTATTTAATTTATTGATGTTTTTTTAAGAAGTTAAAAATTTGATAAAATATTAATTTTTTAATAATTTTATAGATAATTATATTAAGTATGAAATTTTTTTTAATAAAAATATGCTCATCATCACAATTTATACAAGAATAGATGAAATTATGGGGAAATCATATATTCATACATATACATTGATGAGTAAGATCAATCAAAATTCATTCACCCAAAATACAAATACCAGCTCTAGTTTAGTGACTTTAGTCTCTCACTGAAGATGCCCGGTTTTTTTTTTTACTATTTTATATGGCCTGTTCTCAATCAAACACTGATTCGTTACTTCATTGCACAAAAATTGGTACAAATCTCACTTCGAGAAACACCGAAAATGTAAAGACTCGGAATTTTAAAAATATTATTTTCTAAATTAAGATCTAATTTTTGATTTAATATTGATTAGTTTTGATTTAATTTCTAAGATTCCGAAAATTTTTGAAAATTTCCGTCCTCGAGCAAGTGATTTGATTTTATTCCTTCAAGACGAATTTCGGCATAAATTTGTTATTTAAATTAGAAAACGAATTCATTACGCTCTATTATACCGAGACTTGAAAATATTTGTCGGATTTCATTACTCTGAATTTGAAAGTTTAATTTGAATTGAGTCGGGTTTCGTTATTTAATTTAGATTCGATTAGTTATCTTAAATCATGTCGGGTTAAGGTCGGAAAGCGGGTTTCGGGATTTATTTTCGGGTAATAACTTTGACTTTTACACACACTTTCACAGTTACCCACTCCCTCACCCCTACAACCCCTACCCACCTCTTTTCATTCACCCATCTCTGTCAGCCCCTATCCCTCCATCTCCTACATTCATTCTCCATTACATCTCCTCCTCCATCACCTCTGCATTCACCATCTCAACACACCACAATCATTCCTCCATTGCAACACCGAGTGCCACCACACCAGCACCTCCAATCCAAGCACCAAGCACCCTACCCCCCTTGCTCCTCTGTTTTCGAAAATCCACCCAAGCCCCACCGCACCTCTATTATCGAACCACCACTAGCAGCCCGAGTCGAAGCGGAGCAGTCCAGGAGGTCCCGTAGCCGCCGACGATAGCCCGAGCACGCCTTCCCTGTTTCCAGCGACCCCGAAGATCTTCTGGCAAGCCACCGAACCAAAGATCTCTCGTTGAGGTTCCAACTCTTCCCTCCTTTTCCCTTGATTCAGATTTTTGGTTCTCTTATGGGTTAAAATGGTCGGGGAGAGAGGTTCGGTGAGGTTGAGCCTAAGAGAGTGTATGAGAGGGGTCGGAGAGGGACGAATGAGCTCGAGCTCCGGCAAACTCGAGATCACGAGGCGAGCGTGAGTGAGAGCGTGAGCTGGGGGTGAGCGAGCGGCCTAGGCGGGGCCATGGAGTCGAAGAGAGAGGACGAGGAGGCGTAGCAGTCGCCGGCGGGGCTCCTTCTCCGGGCGACGTCGAGCAGCGCAGGCGGGACTCGGGAGCGTAGGCTGGAGGTTGAAGGAGCACTCGAATTGGGCCCCACCTGCTTTCCCCGTCAGCTCCAGGCCCACTCCCCATCTGTTTTTTTTATTTGTTGGGCTGGTTCAGAATTTGAATTAGGGGGAGAAGTGGATCCGGGTTTGGGTCCGAGTTTAGTGAAATGGGGTGGGCTGAGATTGAGCTTTTGGGTTTGGATGTTTTAAGGGTTTTGTGTTTATGTTATATTTAGTTATTATGTTAATTTAATTATTATTTTTTTTATTTTTTTTCATTATTATATATTTATTATTATTAGTTATTAATTAGGAATTATTTATTTAATTAATTATAATTTATTTTAATTATTTAATGATTTATTTTGGTCAAATGTGGCATTTAAAAGGTTGGAATTAAAATATATTGTTTGAAATGATTTATTGCTAAGTATTTGTTTAAAAGTTATCTGTCTACTTGGTGATTAAATGTTAGAAATGTTTATTAGATGTTATTTTTTTTAATAAAGTTAATATTGAGTTGATATGTATGATAATTAAATTATTGAGATTCTATTTGAAAGTGTTAGTTATATGATTGTTATTAGATTATTATTATTATCATTATTCTAGTTTATTAATAAACTAATATTTTCTGTAAATTATTAATATATTATAAGTTGTTTTAAAAGTAGAATTATTGGCACATTATATGTTATGATATGATGTTTTAACATGTGTTTTTAGAGAAGTTAAAGTGATTTATTAATGTTATCTTATTTATGTGGTTTATTAAAAATGGGATGATTTGGTGTTTTATTTAGTTGAATATTGTTTGAGAAATTGTTTAAAGAGGTTTAAGGTTTCCCAAACTGTTTTAAAGGATGTTAAAATCATAGTTAATATTTTCGATAGTGATCTTTTACTTGTATTTTGAGAAATGTTTCTCAAATGGATTATTGTTTTAAAACCGATATGCCGGAATTATTTTAATAATATAATTTTGGGAAATTTTTTTAAGAATTCAAATGTTTAATATCGGGATTTGGCCAAGTATGATTTTAAAAGAATTGTTTGACTATTAGATTGACTTCTTGGAGATTTAAGGGCTTTTGAGGAACTTTGAAATGATTTACTTGAGTTGACTTGATGATTTGATTAATGAAATTACTTGAGCATTTATATGAGTTAAAAGCATGATTTGAAACGTTGGAAATTTGAGATGATTTATGAGAATGGAATTGTGATGATGATGATGATGATGATGATGATGATGATGATGATGATGATGATGATGATGATGATGATGATGATGATGATGATGATGATGATGATGTTGATATAAATAAGATGTGATGATGAGAATATGCCCAAGTTGTGGAAACGAGATGGGAAATTGAATTGAGACATGAATGTTGATGAAGATTGGATGGTTAACTTATATATGTTTTATGTGGATCTTATGTGTGTTATTTGATATGCTTTGTGTAAGTTAGACTTAGACTTATTATGTTATATATTGAATTACTAAGTGATCTCTGATTTGTCTGGACTTGCTATTACTTTTGTTGGTTGCTTGGATTCCGCGCTTCTCCAGGTAAGTTCCTTAAACTTACTCATGATGGGCGCTTTATGCACTGGGTGTTATATAGTAGGCTAGTGTTCATGCACCATACGACTTAGAATCAAGCTTAGGATCTAAAACGGAAATCATATGACTTGCTATATGTCTTTGCTAGAAAACGGCCGTTATAGGTGTTTATTGGTTGATACCTTTTTCTTTATTCTTGTCATCCTAGTTGGTGCTTATATAGAAAGTTGCTTGCACTCGATGATGCGGTAGGCTTTTGGTATAGAAAGTTGCTTGCACTCGATGATGCGGTAGGCTTTCTAATAAGTGCATTAGGACTCTTAGAGCCTTAGGCCTTATATAAGTGTCATTGCTTGCCTTCCTTTCATAGTTAGTAGGCTCATTGCGTGGGGTTGGCCTGCACCGTAAGGTGTGGTAGCTCCTTTGATGGTGAGTTGCTATAGGATTTCTTAGGAGCCTAGAGGGACATGCTATTTGACATTTCTTGTAATTGACGCGCTTCTGTATTTATTTATGCATTTATTTATCCGCGTGCTTACCTGTTTAATTTCCGTTTTGCATTACGCATTTCATCTTAGGAATAGGATGCTTATTATATGCCTCTCAGAGTGTGTTTACACACGCGCAGGAGTGACCCGATGATTGACCCAGATCCCTTTCTTTTTTTTTAGATTCAGGTAACCGTTAGCCGCTATCGTTGCTCATATGGATGCTTGGCGGGTTCAGACTTTTGGCGTTAGATCGAGAGCTTGAAAGACCACTAAACTTCCTCTCTTTTAAAATCTTTTGCATCGTTTTGACCCGGCTCAGTCGTGGCACTCTTTTGGATTGTATTTTGATTTAAACCTTGCATCTTTTTATTTGCGAAAACTTGTGACTCGTATTCGGGTTGTAAGATCTAGTTGGAAGGTAACCTTGCCTTCTTAAACGTAACTCGAATAATTAGATTTTCTTTCCTAGGCCCAAGGGAGGGCAAATAGGGGAAAGAAGATCCTTATTTTCCGGGCCGTTACAGAAAAGCTAACTGGGAAGGCCGAAGCCAACTCCGGTCTTAAAAAATCGACCTCAATGGTTATAATTAATGTCATTATAATACATATATTATTTATGTTTAATATAGTGAATAAAAAAATATAGGGCCTTAATTTATATTAATGTCAAAACATTGATAATAATATGTTATTTTTCTTTACAAAATGTGATTAATATATAGATCTATGCAAATTAAGTGGTTATCAATTGCCAAAATAAAATGAATATTTTTCTAAAAATTACAACATATTTTATATTGTCATAAAAATGATCAATCTATATATCTTCTATATCTATATAAAGTTGGGTGAAGCCCAATTAATTGCACATATTAAATGCTTACAAATAAATCTAATATATATGTAAATTTGTAATACTAGCTTAGGAAATCAAAAAGTTATTGTAACTTATTGGTTATAGGTATAGTTCCAATCCATCATGTCAAGAGATCAAATCTCTGTAACTACAACATTTTTCAAGTTTATAGTATATTGTTTTTTTGTATTTTGTTTTAAACGTAAACACATGCAATATTTCTAAAGCAATTATAATTTTTTTGTTGCTTATATAACATGTAGAAGTGAGTAAGAAGATAAATAGAGTCAAATTAATATATTTATCAAATTTCAAAGATAAATAAACTCATATTTCATATAACGTACGACTACTATTTCGACACATTCACCATCATTGTAGAATAATAACAGAAGGTTACCTGGAAGGCCAATGGATAACCGACCAGCCCGTATCCATGCCTAGGGACACCCGGCTTCAAGTCAGCTATCCGTCGTTCTATGACACCAGACAACGCCTCATGAGTGACCTCGTAAACAACCCTGCCCCATGGGAATTCCAAAAACCGATCCACGTTCTCCACTAGCCTTACAATCCACGCTCTTAAAACCTTCCTGCATTCCCCCCCCCAGTAGAACTCCTTCCACAATAAGGAGGAGAGCGAGCTTGAAACGTCGTCTCGCACTCGGCTCCTTTACCATCGAATTCTTGAAAGCGCTCTCCAGGTCACCCACTGTCATCCTCTCATTTGTGAAAAAGTCCTTCATAGCCTTCTTATCGTCTGCCATGTCCGCTGCCCGGGGTCGACCACAACGCAGCCCAGTCACTAATGCGAACTCCTTCATCGAGAAACGACGGAGTTGTCCCTGCATCATGTACCAACTCTCCCATTTCTTTTCCGTCACAAGCTGGCGTTGTAAAGCGTAGTGCACTAGCTGTGACGAAAATTTGACCCGATTAGCTACATTGATAACCCCTGCGAATTGGCTTCCCTTGAGCTTCTCCCAGTCATACGGGTCGAGCCAATCATCAATGTTCGGCAGAATGGACACTCTCGAGTTTTGGTTCACCCGTGCCCGGAAATGTTTCTCCTCCTGGACTAAATAACGAGGTTGCTGCTCTTTGGCCACTTCTTCTTCGACACCCTTCCTCCTTGGCTTTTTGCTACGCACCATTTCTTCCCTACAATGACATCAACACAATCAGATTTCCACATAAGTTCATATACTCGTGTCACCTAATTACTAATGCCGTGTCAGGCAACTAACAAACCCATGTCACTAAATTCATCCCCTTTCACCTATCTTTCAAACCCATAATTCAGTTTCACACATTCATATCTCGTGTCATCTAAATAATACATCCCTGTCACCTGCCTGACACAGCCCAAATCAAGCACAAGCATCCTAAACCCCTATCACCAAATTCAAACCCTTGTCACCTGATTCCAAGCCCATGTCACCCTATTTATGCTCCATTCTTCCTTAGATAATTGTCCACCTTGTCACCTAACTTCCAAACCCATAACTCAGAGTTTCACACATTCATATCCCGTGTCATGTAACTACAACATCTCTGTCACCTGACTTACACAGCACAAATCAAGCAGAGGCAATCCTCAACCCCTGTCACCTTATAAAAAACCCATGTCACGTGATTCCAAACCCATGTCAATCATAACTGTCCACAATTAGATTTCCACATAAGTTCCAAACCCACCCATGTCAGATGTCACATAACTTCCAAACCCCTGTTAACTAACTTGTAAACCCATAACTCAGTTTCACACATTCATATCTCATAACTCAGTTTCACACATTCATATCCATGTCACCGAATTCCAAACCCCTGTTACCTTATTCCAAAACCCATGTCACCCTGTTTAGGTTTCAAACAAATTAATTCCAAATCAAACACGACCAAATCCTCTATCCTTCTTCTTCAATCAGCCACCCAACACATCCCCATTTCCCGATTTCCCCCTTTCCATCTTCTCCAAAAGCAAATTAAAACCCCTGTCACCCGTTCAGAAACCCATGTCCCTTTCGAAACCATCACCTTCCCATGTCACCTTCCCATGTTATTCAATCCAATCATCCACCAAATCTTTATCATTTCCCAATTTCGAATCCCACCATGCCAAACCCTAACCGCCGATTTCCCAAACCCATACCCGAAAACCACCCTAAAGATCAAACCCATCGTTTCCACAACCGGACAACCCACCATTACCACCGTAAAGGGAGAAACCCAACTCCTTCACCCAGACAACAGTAGCAGCAAAGCAAAGGGAGAAATGGGAGAAATGGGAGAAAAGGAAGGAAGATTTTCAGAAGAAAGAACGTACCTCTCTCTTTCGACTTCACAGTTTGTCGGCCTCTCTCTTTCGACTTCACCGGCGTTCTTCAAGGTTTCGACCGTCCTCTCTCTCTCAATGTCGCCTGTAAATAGCCTCTCTCTCTCTCTCTCAAAACCGCCCTGTAAACTGCCCAAACTGCCCCCTCTCTCTCAATGTCGCCGGTTATGTGTGCCTTTGATTTGATTGGCATTTATTACCCTTTCCAATTTTTTTTCCTTCCCGCGCCGTCAGTTATCAAGCCTCATCATTACCCCTCCCTATTTCCTTTTATTTTTTTATTTTTTTGGGTTCATTCACCCCCTAATGCCGGTTGGGCTACCGGGCATTTCATGCCAATTTTTTCCTTCGGGGGTTAGTTGTGCAAATTTTCAGGGGTTGGGGTTACTTTTGTAAACTTCCAGAAATGTTGGGTTAGTTACCTCCATTTTCTCTTATTTTTATTCTTCCTTATAAAAATATGTACATTAACCTAATTACATTTATATGGACAATTACTTTTAAATGGTTTTTATAGATTGACGCTTGACCAAATCCCCTCTATATAATATGATAACTAAATATATTAGACCCAAAAAATTGAGATTAAAATATGCTCATCATCACACAACTTATATTAGTCTTGAATTCGAACAAAGGAAATAGAGAAACTTTAAAACTTATACAAGAACAGATGAAGTTCTGGGAAAATCATATAATCATATACATTGATGAGTAAAGCTCAAACGAAATTCATTCACACAAAATACAAGTACTAGCTCTAGCCGCTTGAACTATATACAAGGGCTGGTGTCGAAGAATCGGAACTAGGTATTATCGGCACATTGCCAGCCATGCGAATGGTGGCTGGCAAAGCGGCGTTCACTAACTTAACAATGTGAGTGAAAACCGAAGCTCGCTTACCAGTCTTTGAGCCACTCGGGGGTGTTGGCGTCTTCAGCAATTTGGGTGGGAGACGGCACAAGGAATCGGGTTGGGGGGTCATCGGCGATGCTCGCCAAATGATGGGAGATGTGAGAGGTTATCTCCTGTGGTACAGGGAAGGTTTTGTTTGCAATTGCTTCCCAGTCGATCCCAGCGAACCAGGGGTGACTTTTGACGGTATTTGGGCCATCAGCTCCCAGCCTCTCATTCTCGTCGACTTGGAGTAGCTGTAGATAGCATGATTACAATGAGTTATCTCCTGACTATGACTGCGCTATATTGTCCGATTTTAAATGCATCACTCATATATGATAAACGTTAGATTGCTCGAAAGCAAGCTACAGAAGTGGTTAAAATGTTGAAGAGTATAGAGAGAAAACCTTGGTTATGAGATCAACAGCATCGAGGCTGAAAGACTCAGGAAGAGTGAACAGCCCTTTTGCTATCTTTGCAAACGTATCCAGCTCGTTTTCTCTCCACGACCCAAATGGCATGTCGCCTTGCAGCATAAAGTAGATCAGAGCTCCGAGTGCCCACCTGCGGATTCATGTTAAGCTTTATATCAGAAACTATGAATTTCATCCAAAATCCAAGGACAATGGTATGAAGATGATGGACCAACTTTATATTTTCAAACCATAAGCATCAAATGATAAATCAACAAAGTTTATATGCAAAGGAAAAACAGTATATAAATCATTCTGAAAACTTTTGCTATCATTCTGAAGGCTGAAGCTTGTCACATAGTTGTGGATTTTCTTTTAAAAATTTATTTAAAAACAAAATTGTCACCGATTTCAGATGTGGTTGCACTTAGTATCACCAACTTTCAAAGATATGGCAAATATCACTAACTTTTAACTAGGTTTCACTGTGTTACATGAGTCACCAGTGACAATTTTAGAATGAAAGATACGATGGAACTCGTAAACAATATAGTTCCACAAAGGATAAGACATGCCATGTTGTAAAAATAAATCCATATCATATCTTCCACCGAAAAATTGTGTAATTGGAGTGTCTAATGACAAAGCACAACTGAGATAAAAGTTGCTGGGTATTTACTGCAACATTGAAAGCTGATGATACTAGGTTCGTCATATTTACCGCAACTTTCCCATTGTGTTACTGGATAAATTTCTCCAAGGTAGTATTTCAAAGAAAGGTAAAATATCAAGAATCAAATCTACCAATAAAAATAACACACTATATATCCACACACCATAGATTCACTACTTCCAACAATTTCAATGCTAGCATGAGTTGTTTTCTACAACTAGCTTTATGGGTTTATTGGCTCAAATTATTCCAAAATTAAAATCTGAACTTGACACATTTTTCTTGAACTCCATTAGAAGTCACTGGATAGCAATGAAAAAATGGGAAAGGGTAAGAAACTTTACCAGTCAGCAGGAAAACCATGGCCCTTTCCCTGGATTATCTCCGGAGCTAAGGAATCAGCCATCCCACATATCGTGAAAGTTCTCCCACTGGATATCTTCTTCCCGAATCGGAAGTCTACTAGCTACAGTCGAGGGACAAAATTTTTAATCACTCGTCATAATATGAAGCAGATGTTTTTCATATCCAGAGTATTAAAATGCAACAAGTTTATGAAATGGAGAGAAAGAAGTGGAAACCTGCGGATAACCAGACTGATCAAACATAAGCATCTCCGGGGATATGCCTCTGTATAGAATACCATTCTGAAATTCCAAGGAATAGCGTTGTGAATGATTGGGGAAAATAAATTATATCTTTAGCTTAATGTTTATTTAAAAAAAAAAAGAAAGAAAGAAAGAAAGAAGATCGACACAAATTTCTTTAATTATCACTTTCTTCTTAAATACTTTGATTATTATATTCTATAATAGTGTTGGTTTTTATCAAGCAATAATTTAATATTTGTAAACATTTTTTAAGCATAGAGAGTTGGGTGGCGAACTCATGGGCAGCTTTGCGTAATTTATGAGCAATTTTGTGAAAAATCCCCTATCATGCTTTTGTGTAATTTTGATTTATTTTCTATAAAAGGGATTGGATCGGATCAGCAGATTTCAAATACGATCCATTGGTAAGATTATATGTTGAAGACCTATATAATAGACTAAAATGTGCATACCTTGTGAAGATCTTCCAAGGCAGTAACCACGGAAGCAGCATAGAAGCGTGCAGATGCTTCATCAAGTGGATTATGTAGAATGGAGGAAAACGGGCAAGCAAGGCAAGTATTCAAAAGTATCCCAGCATGTGTGTCATCGGCAAAGGTGCTGACAACTTGTGGTACATATGAAGAAGGGCTCAAAGTTACAATGAGCTCTCTCTCCTTTAAGACCTGGTCCTTCTTTCCAAGTAGTGTCACTTTCTCCTTTGGATACCTTTTCAATGTAAGCAAATTCACTGAAAGGAAACACAAACAAATATCCAAAGGATATTCAATACTTCTACAAACTGATACATGCAATAAAATGGTAAAATTCATAAAAATGAGAAGGGTGGAATATTTACTGGAATCTCCGAAAGCTACGAGGCCCACCTCACTACAATCGGTCGAATAAACACATCTTCTCCATTCCTAGGAAGACGACACAAAATGAGTTGGGAGTCACGGTTAAGAAATTTTACACTTACTTCAGACCTCAAGGGGTATTGTTTTGCTTACTAGATCAGATAACTGAGCTCCAGACGGATTTGAGAGATTGATGCTTCTATCAGATACTTCAGTCGGCCCCAAAGGCTTCTGTATTAACCTGGACGATAGAGCAATCTGATCATATGTACCATACGATAAAAAAAGCATAGAACAGAAGTACTGTTAAGAGTACATCAATTGTTTGTAATTAGAAAGACCTCCCATCTTAAACTAAAAACATACATCTGCTCATCCTGTGAAATTTTCGCCAATGGCCCGACAACTGAATCAAACTGATCCTTCTTTAAGACAGAACATACCACATCACCGGTGGCAACTGCTCCCAGCTGGCTGATTTTTTCGCCAAGAAGTGTCCACTCGCCAAAGTATTCCCCTTCAAATTTTTCTACAGAAAGGTGCTTCTTATTCTGTGCAATATCTCTTCGGTTTTGAAAATCAGATGTTAAACTACGCACATTTGATTGCTCCAAAATAGCCGGTTCAAACTCAATCCTCACTTGCCCCTTCTGGATTATATACAATGCAGACAGACAATCTCCCTGCCAGCACAGTATCAAAGATGTGAGTTTACGGACATTTGAATATAATGATTAGTTTCCAATAAAGAACGTACCATTTCAACAATTATTTCTCCATCTGAAAAAGAAATCTCGGATAAAGAATCAGCAATTTGGCTAAGCTGTAAGATTGTCAATTTAGAAAGAAGATCCACAGATCTTAGCAATTTCAAGGAGGACAAATTTGAAAACTCTGACATGAGAATTCCACGAAAATCTCCCCTTTTCAGAGCCCATAGAGTCCCACTTTTCACACAATGGACGGAGGCTTGTAGAGGCTTATGAGACCTGTGGAACACAAGTTGACATCATTTATAAGATCAAATTAAACTAAACTAAAATGGCGTAAAACCAGCTAAGTTTATCCGGATTGCAATAAACCAAAAAGGCAATCTAGATATATTTATAGGATGGGAAATACAATGTACAACATCCATTTCATGTTAGATTTCAGGAGGTCTACATTTTGCAAAAGCTGGACATGTAAACCAGCGTATATTTGTCACAATCTTGCCACCATTTGAAACATATGACTTCAGAAAGCATGCTGAATTTGTCAAAAGTAAATCTTACATTAATGCCAGCTCTCCAAAGGATGATAACTTTTCAGCAGTATAACGATGCAAAACTCTAGGGACCTCACCGTCCTTCTCTTCCTGCCACACAATCTCTAAGATTTCAAGTACACAGGATTTTGATTTGGAAAAAAGGCAAAATAACATATATGGAATTTTAAAAATTAAAAAATAAAACCATAAGATGCAATGATTTATAACCCAAAGACTTTAAGGACTAGTAATTTAATTTTCAGCATTTCATTCACTTTAATATACAGAATGCAACCTGGCTATGTATGAAACTCATAAAGGAGTCGGGATGCTTGTGAGATCAAGAGCTTTATATAGTGTTGATTTCTCACCCATTTCTGGTTATTTAAGGATCCTTATTGATACATCATACATGGAAGTATCTATTACTATTATAAACACATAAGCATGACTATTCCACATGGCATCACTAGGGCAGAGGCTTGCCACGTTAACCACTCACTTTCTCATGACTACGAGGACAAATAAAAAAATGTCCCTTCATTGGTGCTCACCACATCATCTTATTACTCATCCAACTACTTACCACACTACTCATCCCACTACTTATCATTTATTTATTTATTTACTAAAAATTAAAAATAAAAAATTGTATCCCACCACTCAAATACATATCCATATTATTAACTACATTAAATAATAATTTCGTATCGTTAAAAAATATTAAATACTAATACTATGTTTTATTTCATTTCTATATACTTCGTATTATACAATGTCCTAAATACTACTTCCATATTATAAAATACACTAAATAGTAATACTAAGTTTGTTCATTTAAATTAAATACTATTTCGACCTTATTTAGTATAAAATATACTAAATCATAATTTATTACATTTGTAATATTTAAATTAAATTTATGTTTGATTTCCAATAATTTCAGATAAATTTATCTTTTTTACTTTTTACAAAAATTAAAGAACTATCATTACAATAGCATTGATGTAATTTTCTTACTAATAACTAACAATAAATGATATATTATCAACATTATAAACAATAACTATAACTATATATACACTTTAAAATTAAAATAATGAATAATAAATACCAAGTTTTATTTAAATATACTCGTGCCTCCGCGGGCCTAACAATAGTTTCTACAAACTTAAAACATTCATCAAAGTATTTTTATTCCATTATATAAAGGGTGAGGATATGTTACCTGTGTTGCAAGGACCTCAAATTCTCCACTACCGACAACATAAAAGCAATCCCCTTCTCCTCCCTGCAAAAAAGGAACGGAGAAACAAAAAAGCATAAGCCTGCGAAGTGACACATGAATTTATCTGCATTAACTTTCTCAATAAAAAAGGAAGAATAAGAGTTAGTTTGGTAACACGTAGCTGAAAGGGTAGTTGAAGCTAATGAATAAGATATGTTAAATTCAATTGTTCGTAAGCTAGTAATGTGTTTGGTAACCCTAGTCGATAGGGTAGTTGATACAAACTAGCTGATGAGAAAGAATAAAATTAATAGATTTGTGAAAAGAAAAAGAAAAATGCTGAAAAACTTAGGTGAGTAGCTTTTGAAAATCCAGTTTGAAAAGCTAATTAAACTAAAATATTATATTTACCTCATTGAAAACTTTATAATACTAAAACCAAAAGCTCCAAAAAGCTACTTATGTTGCCAAACGGAGCCTAAATATCTATAGCTTAATTTTTTTTTAAAAAAAACTAAATTTTGCATGCTGTAAATTCTAGTTAATGAAATTGCCCTGCAAGTTTATGTCAATATGTAACTGATAAGACGTCCATTTTCACATCAGCTTTGAGGGATTACTACTGTATCTCTTAAAGCACCACTTTAATTACAAAAAGCCCAACCCTTAGAAATGTAGTTAATATCCATGACATAACCATAAAACCAGAAGGTGTAAAAAACATGTTTCATATCATTTACCTGCTCCACAACAATGTCCCCGGCCTGAACCTCAACTCTTTGCATGCAATCCAAGAGCACATGACATTGAGAATCAGTAAGTTTTCTGAAGAGAAAATGATCATGCAATGCCCGCTGAATATGTGCCTGGGTGAATAAAAGAGGTGTTACTTCAATCAAAAGATAATGCATTTACTTGGTTGCACATATACTAATCATCGATCAATGTTCAAACATTCAGATATAAAAATTAAAAATTTACTTCTTCCTCCCATGTTTTCATATGAGATGGGGATGGAGGAACCCAAACTTTTCCATTCTCCAAAGAGTTCTCAATGGCACGAAGACGTGCACGCGACAGATCTTGTCTCACACGTTGATTCTTAGCATTCCAACTTATTGTTGAAGGAGACTCTGATCCCGTGACCTCCACAATTTGAGGAGTGGAGGGCTTCAAGCCAGAATTTGGAGTAGCTAGATGGGTAACTGCACCCTGGAAAGGAGTAGAAAATAGTGATCTAAACAATTTTTTGTAAAAATCGTTGATTAAATATTGAGTGATCAATCCATAGATAACCATGTAAACATGACTAGTTTGCTAGTCATCATTGGTTAGCTCATTTGGTTCTCAGGAAAATAAAAACAAAAAACTAACAAAGACAGGTTCTAGTTTGAGACTGGGGGATGGCCACTTGGGTATGTACCTTGGCCTTTGGGGACCTTACAAATTTACAAGCTCCAACCTCGTGGAATCAGTCACTCACCGAAAATTCAAAAGAAAAAGGAAAAACAAAAGTAGTTTACTGACTAGTGATTACGAGCAGTCTTATACTTACATTTGTCAACCCATCAATATGCACAACAATGATGGTTATGTCATCCGTACGAGTTTCATACTGTAGCCAAAGGCGATAGGACTCAGCAACAATTGCGGCACAAGCATCTCGGGGATCTTTGCACTTTGCAACCTACAAAAATTTGGAAACCAGGATTTAGGATGAATGAATGGAAATCGGTAACTGTCTAGAACAGTAGAGTATCTCTTTTATAATAAATGAATAAAAGCACATGAAAAAGAGACTGCCAAAACATAATGTAAAATCTACCGGCTCATACATATACAGTTTTCTTCAGTTTTTATTTATTTTTTTGGCCAGAAAATACAGTTTTCATGATTGAAAACTTTTATGGAAGCTGAAAAAAATACCTTACCATATCAACCACAGCTTGACTGGATAGGAACTCAAACACGCCATCACTAGCAATGACAAAGAAGGGATATTCTGGTGTGAGCTCCAAAACCATGATTTCAGGGTTTGCCACCACCCCAATTGTTTCAGCAATTGAATCACCAATACTTCTGGTAAAAGCGGTACCAGGATACATCCCATTTGGTACCCACAGTCTAGGAGGATCGCCGTCATCCCCTTCTTCAGTTCCCCAGCACTGAACATCTGGATTCTTCAACCCTTCAATCTGGTCAAGAGTAAGAACTCTAGCTCCACAAAGCTTAACTCGCTCAAGCTCATCAGAACGAAATGGAGTTTGATCAATTGAAAGGTCAACAGCCACAATATCCTTCCCTTTCCTCTGGGCTATGACAGCTCTCGAATCACCTGCATTAGCCACATATATGGTTGTATCCCTCACCAGCACTGTAACTGCAGTTGTACCACTCATGCTATCATCCACATTGTCAGCATGCAACTGTGCATTTGTTGCCAAGAATGCGGCATGGCAAGCCTCTACAGGATCTGTATGAAAATGACTGTTTCTCAGTAGATTTTCGCACAACCTACGCTTCACAAATTGAGAACATTGGGCCCCAAATTCTCCATGTCCATCAAAAACTCCAAATAAATGGTCATTAGCATTATTCCCGAAAGGTGTATGAATACAAAAACTATCCTGGTTAGCTTTGTCAAGAGCATCAGGATAGTAACCACGCTGTGACAAAAACGAGTATCGAAGTTCATAACTTCCTGATGGAACTTTGACTATCCTTAATCCTTCAGCTGGTAAAAACTGAGCAGAAACTCGAGCAAGCCTCCTAATACCTGCCTCGGGATCTCTGCCTAGACTTAATTGGTTCAACTGATCTCTGATCTCACTCTCTTGCCCCTCAAACGCATCAGGGGAAAACACAAGGTTCTCCGAAGCCTTTACATTTTGATGCTGCTCTTTGACACCACTTTCCCTCGGAATGCAAACCTGACCAATACAGGACCTGGAATAAACACAGCCCATCAATGGATTAACCCAATCAAGCAAAACCCAGAAACTGAATTTGCCAACTGTTTCATCAGATTCAACGTCAGCACCCAAATGGGCACCACAAATCAACCAAAGCCACTAAGACGCTCCAATCACTAAACACAGCCCTCTACTGAAAATCCAAAATCCAAATAAACCAAGATGTCGAAATCAGTCAGGAGCTTCAATACCACCACCCAACAGCAAGTCAGCAGCAGTAACAACCAGATGAAACCACAAGCTGCAATATGGAAGGAGCACACATCCAGTCACTAAATCTTGCTTTCAAACAAAATTGAAGCCAAATTGCAGAGAATTCCTTATCCCTTCAAAAGCAGTCACAAAATCAGCAAGGGCTTTTTCCAATTCTGCACAAGCACATGAGAAGCTTCGGAATTAATTAAAACCTTATCCACACAATAAAACAATCATCCACCAAATTCAAACCAAACCAAACCAAACAACCCACAGTAAAAGACCCAAATCACAAATTCAGAATCTCGAATAACTAGAACTTCGAATATGATGAATAACCCTCCGAAAGAAACTTGAATAACTAGAACTTCAAAAGTAGCAAGCACTTAAAAGACCACCAAAGAATAAACCAAGAAAGCATCATTAATTGAAGAAATTGAGGAAGAAAAGAGTATAATTACACTAGAAGGGGAACCCTGATGATCAGTTTGAGCAATCAAACATAGAAATTAGGCGGGTCCTGGTGCAAAACAAGGGAAGTGGGGGTGGGGGTGTCAGTAGAGAAATGGTACAAAGAACACAGACAGGGGAGAGGGGAGAGAGAAGTAAAGGGTGGGAGCCATGTGTGGGAAAAGTGACTCAGGAAGAAAAAGGCGTTTTAGCAATTATCTGAAGGGGAGGAGAGAGGAGATGAAGCCATTGCCAATACCCAGATGGCTATGTGCTTTGGATGGAGCGTGGAAGATTGAGGGGATTTGGATTTTTGCCCCTTTCCCGTAATTATGTGAAAATGATTTTTATGCTGATGGGTTAAAGATTGGTTTCACTTTGTGCTTGATGATTGACGATGACGATGACGATGACGATGGGAAATTGGATTTTGAATTTGAAAGAAGTAGTAGTGGTACTGTGTAGTTTAGTAACTGAAGCTACAATTTCGGATCGGCAGTTCGGCAGGACATGCGTTTCATTCAGATTGTGGGATGTTTGAAAAGTTTGGAATAATCTCAATCAAGTTTTGACCTTGGTCTTCATGCAATGTGATTAATGTTTGAAATTTCTATAGATTTTCCTATAAAATGATTGATCAATTCATTTTAGTTAAACTAGTTATTTTCCCGAACCTTGTTCGGGTTTTTTCATAATATTTTTGATCGAGTTTAACGTATAAACAAAATATCCGACATGTCAATTTTCTACTAACATATTACCCATGTTTCTTGTTATGTTGTTCTTTGAACATTTCTTTTCTTGAGATGATCGATACTTCAAATTTGACAAAGAATATTAAATCCATCACTTCCACGCTTCTCCTAACATCCATTCTAATTGAAGTCAAATAAAAGAAACTTTAAAGTTTTGTGCTAAGGAAATTGAGTTTGGACCCTCTATGATATTTTATCTATTACACATCATGTTCCACTTTCTAAATTGGTCTAAATTATAAACCGATTTGGTAAAGATACCTTAAGTTTAAATGTATAAACCTTATATAGCTAAAGAATAAAAAATGATATTTAGTGTGTGTTTTTTATAATGTCCTAGACCCTTAATTAGAAAAAGTTACTTTATATTTTAGTGTATAAACCCTAAGAGGCCAAAACATTAAAAAAAATACGTTATACCTTTAAAATTAGTCTAAATTATAAATCACTTTCAATACAGCCCACTCAACTATCTTCATTTGTGTTTCCACCACTACCCGTCTTCAGTCCCTCATCTTCCAACAGTTAATTGGAGAGCATCAAAACAACCATGTAATCCAAGTAATGGGTCCAGCTTCTCCTATATGCCCCATCTTTAGGCAAGCCATGTATCTCCTTCTATGGGTCAAGAGGTCCATCGTCCAATAACTAATGGATCCTAATCCCATTGTAGAATGACCTGGGGAAGGAAAACAAATTACTCCATTACAATGAACACCAGCAACAATAAAAAAAAACTCTACAATATCTATCAGTGGAACCTATCAAGTAGCATTTTACATGGAACAATCAAATTCAATTTAGATTGAAAAATGTACACAAATCAGTCTTATAGCACTCAAAATTCAGAAGCGAAATCAGTCCTAGAGCGAAATCAGAAGCAAAAATACAAAATCAGCCATATAAGATCAAAAAAAAATACCCAAGAAGAAACCGACCATATAGAAATTGATACACTAAAAATACAAAATCAGCCATATAGAAAGTAGCAGCCATGATCCAACATTCCAACTCATCACAAAATATGTGTCTTGGTTTCATAACTAACGGATATTGCAAAGAAGAAACCGAGTATATTTGAGATACAATAACTCATTCACGTAAATAAGAATGTTAAATCTAAGAAGAAACTAAGCTACTAATGCAACGCAACCTGGTGGACCAACAGTCCAGGTCATCACAATATCTGTTGGCAATTTGATTATTTTAGGAACTACTTAAATGTAAAATTTTCACAATGTTTATTCATCGCAAATGTTCCTTCATTAGTTCCTCGCAATGTTCCTTCTAAACTCGATGTAATAACATTATAATAACTAAAATAAGAAGGAATTGATCGATGGATTCTACTACTAATGGATTCAAATGGGTAAGACCAATAGTATGACTTTTTTATTACAATTGTCGATGCTAAAAATAATAAATATCATGGAAAAATAACACAACAATGAAATTTCCCCCAAAAATAGCAACATTAAATAACAAAATTACATGAATATATATGATGAATCATTTTAAGCCCACATATTGCAAGGATAATGCGTGTATATAAATAATACACCCATGTTCTGTTTCACTGGGAGCCTGTGAAATTGACTGATCAATTAGAAATTTGAAACTTGTATTCATGTTCATCAACTCAGATTGCATATGATACATGGTTTCTATTTTCATTCACCTTAGAAACTTGCATTCATATGATATTTGCATATAAGGACTTCCTGGACGGGCTGCCTCGCTGCTTACCGGTTTTGTATGCTGCGCCATCCTCTACCTCTTTGTCGCTGGGAGTTAGGCTCGGTCATGGCCTCTACTCGACACCCCGCCTCTTTTCGGTGTACCGCTCCTCCATCCTTCCCCGAGTGGTGGTTGATGGTCCCTGGTGGCAGGTCCCAAACGTCGCCTGGGTTACTGGCTCCATTTTAGCCTTTGTTTTTTCCGGTGCCTATCAGCTTGAGTGGCCCTTGTTTTGGGCCATAGTGGGCTCTTTGGCCCCAAGGCTTGCTGGCCCAAAATGAGGCAAAAAAAGAAATAATAAAATAAAATTAAAATTGATATCAGCTTATTTTATTTCTTATAAAAAAAATCAAACCCTTACTTGCAAGGTTAATACCCCTTTTCTAGGATGGAAATCTGTGTCTTTTTGACCGGTTTTTGGGTGTTTTCTTCGAGTAGCGTGTGGCTCGGTCTTTGATGTTCTCGAGAGCTCTACGGCTTGGTTGAGTTTGTTGCGTCGAGAGAGGTTGGGGTCGTAGTAGTGTGTTATGGGCGACTCCGTATCCGGGAGATTGGTCCTTGGAGTTTCGTCTTCACTACCCACAAGAGTTAGAGTCGTGTTGTACCATTGACCTGCGGTGCTTCCTCTTTTGTGGTGCTTGACTTCGTTCTTCTTCAACATCCTCAACTTTACTGTTTTAGTTCTACTTAGGTTCATTTGTTTCCGAGGGGATGTTACTTGGTGACTGCACCTATTTTTGTATTTTCGGTTTATTTTATGTTTGACGATTCTCCCATCTGCCGACTTGTCGGCCTCTCGAGTTTCAGGTTTGTCTGAACTCGAATTATTACTTAATAAAAAAACTATTTTAATCTTCACTTAAATTTAATAAAAAAATAATTCAAATATAATTGATATAATAAAATATAATTTATTAACAAAACGCGCAAGAGTGCGGGTAACGATTTCTAATTAGGATAAAAAATATAAACAATTATTTTTTTCTCCCTAAATTTAAACTCAATTCAACTAAACCCTTACATTTTTAAAATCACGACACGTAACCTCGTAATTTTATTTAATTCAATCCTCAAAATTAATCCTTACATTATTTTATATATTACTTAAATGATAAGAATTTTGGGAATATTGAAGACTATTTTCTAAACTTTTATTATTTTAAATTAAATTTTTTGACATAATATATACGTGTATGTGTGTGTATATATATATATATAATGCATGTATTATATTTAACTAGTTTTATTACCCATGCCCCTCGCTGTTTCTTAATAAATTTTATATTATTTTATTATATTTATTACAATTAAGTATTAATATTATAAAAAAATTAATATTTTATATAGTTTTTAGTTAAAAAATATGTTAAAAAATAATGTAGCATGTTTTTAGGTAAAGGAGGGATTATTAGACCATTCGAACCATTGTCCCACAATATTATATTTTACCCTCAAATTAATGTTAAGAATAATTTTTGAAAAATTATATTTATTTCATAAATGATAATTCCAACACATTTATTTTTCAAATAATTATAAAAAAATTGTAGAGAATAAAATTTTAAAATAATAGACTTGAAAGCTAGGGTAGATGTAAACTTGAATCTTTTAATTTTAGTTATTTTCTAAAATTTATTTCTTTATGATTTTTCATATTTTTTGAATTTTTTCTAAATACTCATTTTAAAATAATTTTTGATGAAATATTAATATATGAATATATATATTATGTCAAAATATTTTAAATAAAATAATAAATGTTTAGAAAATAGACTTAAATATTCCCAAAATTGTTATCGTTTTATTTTCATTTAAGTAATAAATAAAATATTGTTAGGATTAATGTTGAGGATTGAATTAAATAAAATTACACTTAGGGGGGTTAAGTGTCCTAATTCTAAAAGTTTAAGGGCTGGTTGAGCCGAATTAAAATTTAGGGGGCTAAATATCCTAGTCATAAAAGTTCAAGGGCTATTAGGGTATTCAAGCCTAAATGGAAGAATTTTTGTTTTGAAAATATTCACTATAAAATATTTATTTATCAAAATGTTCACAAATCCAAAATATTTACAAATATATTCATTTTTTGCAGAATTGTTAGAGAAACGCGATATTAAACCGTGTTTCTTGGATAAATCACAAATTTGAACAAAACACTGGGAGAAAATTACATTTTTCTATAAAAACGTGGTTTGAAACCGCGTTATATATATATTTTAGGGTTTTATTTTATTTTTTAGTTCAAAAGCATCAAAACTTTAAAAAAAATAACATTGTAAAACGCGACTTAAATCCGCGTTTTAAGTCGCGTTTTACAATGTTATTTTATTTTTTAGTTCAAAAGTATCAAAACTTTTTTTAAAAAAATAACATTGTAAAACGCGGCTTAAATCCGCGTTTTACCTATAACCCCCCACCAGCACTCATCGTCTCGATTCTTCCCCTCCGTTCACCCTAGTCGTCGACCTCATATCTCGTTTCAAGATGGTGACGTTCTCCCGACCTTACCATCGCACTTTCCTTCCCTTGTGTTTGACTTCTTCCCCGGGCATCTCCCCATGCCTATGACCTCCCCGGGCAGCCGCTGCCATGAGAAATCACCCCAAATTCGCCCGCAACTTTGCTTTCCTCCTCCCACTGCCGCCACTACCTGCTTCGCATAGTCGTAGACTCGCAGGTGGGGAGCCTTGTTGCCGATGGAGATAAGATTGTTGCTGATCCCGCGGGCGAGCCTGAGCGCTTTGAGCTCAATCATGGTGGAGAAGAGGCAGATCGAGACAGGGATGAACAGTGGTAGAGATTACAAGTAAAACGCGGCTTAAAGCCGCGTTTTACTTTTTTTTTTAAGTTTTGATTCTTTTGAAATAAAAAATAAAACAAAACCTTATTATATATAAAAAGCGGTTTGAATCCGCGTTTTTATTAAAAAAATTACTTTTCCCCCGACGCTTTGTTCAAATTTGAGATTTAACCAAGAAACGCGGTTTAAAACCGCGTTTCTCTGATAAATCTATAAAAAATGAATATTTTTGTAAATATTTTGAACTAGTGAATATTTTGATAAATAAATATTTTATAGTGAATATTTAAAAAACAAATTCTAAATGGAAAGACAATTATTATTAATAATGGATTATTCTCCGTTTGGTAGAATCGGAATAATAATATAAATTAAACAACAACATTTTCAGGATAATCTGCTCCGAGTAGGGTTTAGGGGGTCGAGATGTACGCACCCTTTCCTTGACCAAGTCGAGAGGATTTTTCCGAGTGACCCAAGTAAAGACCAATAAGTAACAAAATAATAAAATAAAATAGATAAAATAAATCAAATTTAAAATTAAAATAAAAAACGGTATGTGATAGGCAGAGTTGTAGACCAGAGATGGCCAAAATTAAAATGTAATAAAAATTGGAATAAGGTTGGATTTTTTTAGGAGATGGATATTATTTTTGTGTATTATGTAGTTGTGGAAGGTGAATGTTTTTTTTTAAATAACATTGTAAAAAAATTGAAAGGTGTTTGGTAGTTATAAGGTTTATAAGTTGTTATTGTGGTAAAAAAGTTTTAATGCCCTTTATTGTGGTAAAAAAAAAGTTTTAATGCCATTCATAAATGCCCTCACCTACCACCCTTCTTTCTTACTGTAATGCGTTTCAACTTGTAGCTGCTTGCCTGCTTTATTGGAATCTCGCAATAGAGTGCGCAAATCCACATTACAAAAGTTCTAATTCCTCAATTTATCATGAAAAATTCCAAATTGAAAACCCTAAGTCCAATTAACAACAAAAGCATAGAAAAACAAATCGGGGATTTCAACTTCGGTGCAGATTGAGGTCTTTAAAGAATATTTTGTGCAAGATGTCGATTAGCAGGAGGCTGACTGTAGTATCCGCAGTGTCGTCGGAGAAGACATCGTCGGTGGAGGCGACGGAGATGCCACAACTGCGGTACTTAGCGAGCTAGGTTAATGTGGTTGATGTCGACGGAGGTGGTGATGATGCAACGAGGGCTGGGAGGTGGTGGAGGATTTCGGGGGTGATGGTAGGGCCGACGACGGTGGAAAGGGTAGCCGATAGCCGTGGCAGAAACATCGGTAAGGGAGAAGGTGAAAAAGTTGTTAAGGGGGAGGGGGGATTTGTAGGCCTCGATAAAGAACGAAAGAAATGCACTGGATCCGGAGAGAATGGCAAATTGAAACAAATTTTAGCACCCCAAAATAACCTCTAGAAGCTTGCCCTCCCAAGGTGCCATTTCAAGGAAAAATAAACTCGAAAAAGCTCCACCTTCAACTTCCACACCCCATCAAACATGCGCTAAGCCATTCAAGCAGATTGCACATATTTTTGTACGAGATTTGAAACGATATCATTATTACCATTTCAAAGGAGAAATACATGCTTAAATTAAATATTAATATGATACTTTATTTGCTAAAAAAATATAAATTATTTTATATTTATATATATTTTTAAGATATTAAAAAATAGAGCGAAATATTTTTCTTTTATTAGTTTTTATAATTTTTAATATGATAATTTATTAGGTTGTTAAGAAATGTGCAAATCCTAAAAAGCAAATATTTTAACCAGGTGTGATTTTTACACCACAAATTTTTACTATATACACCACATATTTTAATTTTTTATTTTTTTAAATACACCCAGCAGAGGGGTGTGAGTCAAGAGGCGCGAGTGTGGTCCATATAGTAAATTTTATGGGTGCAAATATTATCACTTATGTAGTATTAAAATATTATTTCAAATATGGTAAATGGGAGAGTGAACTCTTTTTTCGTTAAGCGAGTTCATAGATTTTTTTTAAGAAATAGAGATTTGAATGAATTCCATTTCAGATGTAAGAGCGAACTAGTTTACTAACCTGCATTTTGTGTAAGTTTTATTTTTACAAAATAGTTTTATACATGTATAGTAACCTGCATTTTGTGTAAGTTTTATTTTTACAAAATAGTTTTATGCATGTATAGTGGATATTTGATAAAAATAATTATTTAAAATATTAATGATTAAATCATAATATAAGTATGAATAATATAATGTCAAATTCAATAATCTAAATCCAATATTTTAAAAAGTTTTTTTGAAAAAATTAAAAATTTCTACCAAATTTTTAAAAAGTTTTTTGTATAGAAGGAAAGGTTAACTTTTGTTCTTTTATAATTATTAATTAAATAAAAAATAGTTATAAATATATATATACACACACTCTTAAAACAAAACAATTTTTGCTTATGTATCTTTTTCACCTTAATTTTTTTTTTTGAAACTAATCACCTTTTTTCTTTTTTTTTTTCCTCCTTTTTTTCTCTCTATATCTATCTCTATTAATTTATATTAGATGATTGGAATGAATTAGAACCAATTGAAGAGGTGATATTCTCCCCTTAATATATAATTATTTTTAACATATTATACATTTTCTAATCATCTATCTATATCTATATATACTCTTAAAATAAAATAAGTTTTTATTATGTGTCATCTTCACCTTATTTCTCTCATTTTCAACCAATCACCATTTTTCTTTTTTTTTTCCTCCTTTTTTTTCTCTATCTTTATCTCTACTTATTTATATTAGATGATTAAAATTAATGAGAGCCATTTAATGAGGTGACATCCTCCCCTTAATATATAATTATTTTTTTTAACATATTAGACATTTTCTAATCAATGAGTTTAATACAAAACATTTTAATGCTAAATTTTTAGTCAATCAAATTATAATAAAAAAATTCCTTAATATATTCTACATTTTTTAATCAATTGGTTTAATTCAAAACATCCAAAACATTGAATTTTTAAATTTATTTCTGAATATTAAATATAAATATATATATCTATCTATTAAATAGGAATTTTTTCTATAGTCTTATAAATTGCTAACAAGTAACAATTTTACACAGTTTTTAATCATCTTACTATTAATTAATAATATTTTTTCTTAGGTGTCATAACCATCTTAATTTTATGTTTTTTTTATATTTTTTACTTTATCAATTTTACCCTTCTTGTATTATGTTAACTTTTTTAATATTAAATTTAATTTAATAACAGTAATTTATTATATTATTAATATTTTATTTTAAAAAATATGTCATGGCATTGGAATTATACTAGTTATTTTATTATTGAGATAATTAAGGATGGCATGACACGAAAAATCATAACTTTAGTATATAGTATTGATGATTGATATATAGTTACACTTTTATAAGGATTACATATATACAGTATAATATTCCCCAAAATTATCACAAAAGTATTTGCCCAAAAAATACTTTAGAGGATATCTTATTAGGAGATTTGGATCAAACGAGGAATATTTTTAAATTGCGAACATGTTAATTGTACGTTACTAACGTCATGATATACTTATTTTATATTCCTTCCCTTAAAAAAACTATAAAAAAAATTATTTATACACATTTTTTAGGATAATAAAAAATATAAAAAAATATTAATTTTATATTGTTATAATTTTATATTTATTAAATTTTATATTTTTAAATTTAATATTTTATATAATTTTTATTATTTAAAAAAACATGTATTAATAATAAAATACTTATAAAAAACAACGGATGAAGTACCATTTTGATTGCTTATTCTCATTTTTATTAAATAATAAAAGATATAGTGTTTATTTTATCAGTTTTTTGATCCTAAATTGAAAAAGATTTTCTACCAAAAAAATAATAGACTCCATAAATCTAATTAAAAAATTAATTTATAAATGTACCGGCCAATCACGAATCAGCATCACATGTTAAAATTACACATGATTCTAATTCCATCACGACATGACAATGTCCCACTAATTTTTTTTGTTTTTTCCCCCTTTTGTAATCAATATTCATTATATGATACACAAATTAATATCATGCATATTTGTAATTTTTATACCCATCAATATTCATATTTGACAAACTAAATATTCATTATTCATGCACTATATATATATATAATGTCGGTTACTTGTCTCGTTTAGTTGTATGTGATAATGTCCGAATCGTCCGATGTTTTTATAATAAAGTATTGTAAATAGAACTATACAACTATAAAAGGATCGGGATAAAGAATATTAGTTTAAAAGGGTGTTGGTTATGAAAATCAAATTAATGGATGTGCTGGAAATGCTTTGTGGATGATAGTTGTCACTTGCCATATGTGTTTGGCTAGTTAATTCGTACTGTATAAGACAATCTCATAGCTAGGCTTCGTAGCCTTTTTCTATTAATTAATATATCTCCCATTTAAATTTATGAATTTATTTAACCCATTTCGTTCTGTATGCTTGCAGGAAGCATGAAATTTTGCATAATGGGGCTCGGACTGGATCAGACCGCGCTACTTCTGGCTTTGTTATCCGTGATAGTCTGGGTAGGGTCCTCTCCTGTGGTGCCCATAGTCATGGGTCAGTGTCTGCTATTTAGGCGGAGTGTTATGGCCTCATTGATGGCCTTCTGGAAGCTTCCAGAGGGGGTTCGTGCGACTGGAGATTGAAGGTGACTGCCTCACAATCATCAACGTGTGTGCGGGGCCGTTGGCTGTGCCCGTGGGAACTAGAGATGTCGATCTCGGATATCCTGGGTCTTTGCCTTTCTTTCGAGCGGGTCACCTTCGCGCACATCTTCAGGGAGGGGAATCAAGTGGGGATAAGTTGGTGCATCTGGGTTTCTCTTCGCACTTCGTTGCTGACTGCGTCCCATCTGAGGTCTTTGATCTTTTTCATGGGGACGCCATCGGTCGGTGGGCTAATCGTCATTAGCCTACCCCGAATCCTTGCCTTGTATAAAAAATGAATTTATTTAACCCACTATTAAAGTCTGTTTGGATCGCTAAGTTTTTTAAATGTAAATTTACAAGTCTGAATAGTACAGGTCTCAGATAACGTTGATAGTATCACTGCTCATTTACTGGCCCAACAAATGAACATCCCAATCTCAAAGGCCATGAAAAAGTATATGAGAATCTCGATTCTAAGTGGACGAGTAAATAACAAAGTCTTCAAAGAAGTCATAAACAACCTCAAAAAACAACTTTAAAAATAGAAGGCGTCCACCCTATCTCAAGCAGGGAGAGCAATGTTGATTCAAGCAAATCTAAATTTATAAACCAATTACCTAATGCAAACTTTCTTTCTACCAAAGGGCATTTTGCAGCAAATAGAATAGATAAACAAGAATTTCTTTTTGAACAAGCTATAATTGGACAAATACCTTCCACTCGTTAGTTGGAAAAAGTTGAGCACTATTAAAAAAAATTAGGGGGCTAGGCTTTAAATAAAAAGTCGAAAACATTGACATTAGCCTTTAAATGAAGCTCCTTTGGAAGATTCACACAAAGCCACAGAACATTTGGGTCAAGATAATAAAGGCGAAATACCTCCAAAATGACACACTATTTTGACAAAGAATAAAAACAATACTTTCTGGCAATTTGGAAGGTTTCTAAACTTAAGAGACAACTTTCAAAAATGACTCTTTTTGGCTACTGGGAAATGAAAGATCTATAAATATTTGGCACATTTTTTGGATTACGAATCTCTCTTTTGATATCACTAAAATGGTAGATTTAAAAGCTTTTTTGCATAGCACATTCAAGATCAAGGATTTGGGTCACATCCATTACTTTCTTGGGATTGAGTTCATCTCTACTCAGGCTGGTATGGTGTTAATTAAGTCAACGACAATTCATAAAGGACACTATTTCAGAGTTTGGTTGTGACACAGGTCAATTTGCTATCAGTCCTCGAGCTTCACACCAACTTACTCCCAACAGATTATGATCTACTTCCTAATCCTACTATCTACCAGGAATTAGTGGGCAAATTGAATTTCATTACCAATTTATGTAGAAACTAGCTCAGACACACATGAAAGCCGGTCTGCACACGTTACGTTATTTAAATGGCATAATTGATCAATCTTTGCTTCTCAATAATTCATCTAGTTTTGGTTTACTAGCACATTATGATTCAGATTGGGCTTCATGTCCTTTGACAAAATGAAGTGTGAATGGTTATGTTGTTTTTCTGGGTGGAAATTTGATGTCGTGGAAATCCAAGAAGCAGTCCACTATTTCTCTATCATCCGTTGAGGCCGAATATCGATCACCACGCGGGGTCTGCACAGAAATTGCCTGGCTCACTCATCTTTTACATGAATTTGGAGTCCCTAATATCACTCCTATTCTAGTGAATTGTGATAAGCAAGAAGTTATTTACATTGCTCGGAATCCAGTTTTTCATGAACCCACAAAGCATATCAATCTAGACTGCCATTATGTGCAGGAAAAACTCCTTAAAGGTCTTATTTCACTTCAACTTGTTTCTACATCTCATCAACTTGGGGATGCATGGCCAAAGCCTTTACTTGGACATCACATGCCATCCATTCTTGACAAGTTGGGAATGGTTTCACCCTCTCCCACTTGAGGGGGGATGATGGATCGAGTATGACGTCACTCAGTCTAACTTAACTAGCTCAACCTAAGGCGGTAACTCAATTTAAACCTGTAGTTAACTCTATACGGTTAGGATTGAATGTACATAACAAACGTTTAAGATTGTTACACGTGTATAGGAGAGAAATAGAGCAATGCGTATAAATCTAGATGTTGTAATTATTTGTTGTACACAATATCAAATTCAATCACCTTCTTCATGATGTTCTCAATTTTCCTCTATATTTTCTTTCGTTTAATCAGTTGACATTGTTTACAACCAAATCCACTTTCTTCCTTACATTGTTTAACTATTGCATTAACAAATCCTTTCTTTACTTATTGTTAGCATGAAAATACATGGTGAAAAGGCAGATTTCCCTGTGAATTCGACCTCGTACTTATCGACTATACTAACTTATGATTTTGAGACTTCTTTTACAGGAAACCAATGATTTGTCCCATTTTTAGGTACCGCCATGGAAGATAGAGATTCTCATCACTAACTGCCAGCTAATGCTCTACTCCTTCTTTGAGGTTGGCTTGCTGACAGGACAAAAGTTGTTGGTTCGTATCAAAAGAAATTTCAAACTCACTAGCTAGTATAGCCGGTAAGTATAAGGTCGAATCCGCAACACTAGTAGAAAATAGGCTTTTTAGCCTGGACGTTTTTTAATAATATAGCCTGGATATGGAGCAAATAGGGTCCGGGCACCAGGTTAATGTGATAATAGGTAAAGAGCCCGGAAATACATGCCTGGGCTAATAGAGTCCAATTCGATTTTGGTAAAAAATCTCACAGATTTTAAAGCTCGGATTGTAGTTTAATGTTCGGGTTATTTGGTATATCAAATATCTCAAATATTTTTAACTCCGGGTTAATTCTCCCTATCGAAAAGGCCTATGTAAGGAGATTATATAGCCCATATATTGTTAGATCCGGACTATTTGGTCTGTCATTTTTCAACACGTAATATTTCCCGAATTTAGTAGGTCTGAACTATTTTATGTGTGTATATATAATGGCCATTTTATATAGGTCCTATTCCACCGGTATGTTTTACATTGTTCATATTCACCTGTTTTACAAATATGTTCAGCACATGCAAGCACCAACACAATGCAAGGTTGATTGTACATGTTAAAAAAAAAAAGTAAACACGTTCTCATTATCTTAATCCAAAAACTAGTCAAATCCAGATCAATGTCCATGAACATGCCACTGAATCAAGCTTGAAACTAGGGCAAATATCATGCTCAATACAAGATCTTGTCTCTCCCTTGCATAATAGAACTTATATGGGCCAATAGTCTGCTATTAACTAAAATGAAACATAACTAAAGAGTTTAGATGCTACAAGACACAAATGATATGCTAGATTTGACAGTCAATCTCAGTGAGTTCTTCGTCTGAGATGAATCACAACCTACTAAAGCTAATATCTCCTTCCATCCTGCAAAAATCACCAGAGATAAGTGCAACAGAAAAGTAAAATAAAACCCAAATTAGGAGGCAAATATGAGTTAGAAGCTTCTTACGTTAATTAGAATCAAGTTCATATATTAACTAACGAGGATCAAGTTCAGAAAATTGCACAAAAATAACGAGGGTTACTATCTCAATGGGTAAATTTCACAAAGATCGATTTGAAAATGAAGTGTTTTAAAAATTCGTACCATTTTATACTTGTACATGCGATAAAATAGGCTGACTTTAGGTCATGCATTTTTTACCAACAATCAACAATCGCTCACAATGATGATTACTAAAATAATACATTACCAATTATATTACAAGGAATTCTTACTTACATGATTAAAGTAAATAAATTGTCTAACCACTCTCTTTGGATTTCAACAATATCTTAGGTTTTATAAGTATCCTCACCACTAAAAAAATAAGAAAACTATGTAAGACCTCAAACTTAAGGAGCAATCTAATACCTTTGTCAAACTGGGTCTTTCTATCGGTGCAACAATCATAAATTAGTCACAAACACCTCAAACTTAAAGAGTCTTAATATAAACATGCAAACGAATAGATTAATCACAAACACCTTAAACTTAAGTCAAACGAACTGAAGAAAAATAAGAAAACCATGTAAGACCTCAAACTTAAGTAGTCTTAATATAACAACAAAATTGGAATTTAAGATGTAAAATTAAGAACATTTAATAAAGCACGAATTTTGATGTGTAAACAATGAAGAGAAAGATAGTTTGACCTACGAATTCTCAATGGCGTTGGTTGGTTTACTTGATCATTGAATCTCCTTCTAGTTTTATAACTTCCTATCGATTACTCTTATCTTTGTTTGAACAGACTATTAGCCCTACGAGTTCTAACAATTCCTTACACTCCTAATGCAATCCTAACATGATTAAGTTTTAGCAAATGAAGTACAAAGTCCCAAGGTTTATAAGCATGTAAGTGATAATGCATATTTTGTATAGTCATTTTAGATAATTTTAGGGTAGTTTTAGGTTGCATTAGATATGTTTTTACAGCTAAGTCGCATCTTTATCATTTGCTATTCGAAATTCGGATTCTACGTTTTTCTATGTTAAATATGCAGATTCACGAATCCGAGCTTGAGGCACGGAATGCAGGGAAGCTACCATCTCAAGTGGTGGTGAATCTGAAGAAGAAAATTGTCGAAGAGGACCACTGAGGGGTCACTACATTGAGCCAACGACGTTTAACCAAATGCGCTTCTTGAGAAGCAACCCAAAGTTTATTTTCAAGTTCATTTCTTTGAACCTCTCACTGTCATGTTTATCTTTGTCTGGCATTTAGGTTAGATTTTCTCATGAATAAATCTTTAGATTTTTTGGAGAAATTATGTTTTGGGTGTTGTGTTGATCATTTACAGGTTATAGGCTATGAGGAAAAAAAGGAAAGAGCAGAAAAAGGAAGACATCTGATGAAGTGGCACTACCAAAAAAACAGGAAATAACCACGAATTTTTTAGCAACGTCATATGGTTGTGGCCGAATTCGTGGCTGATAGCAATGAACGTAGCCATGACCTGACATGTCGTCGCTAAATAAGCGACGAGTGAAAATTTTTGTGGCTAAATCCGTGGCTGGGGGTGATGACATAAATTCGTGTCCAGAATGTCGTGACTATTAGCCACGATAATGAATGTCGTAGCTAAATTCATGGCTGTTAGCCACGACTTTAGCCACTATTGAAATATCCGTGGCTGATTTTGACGCCTATAAGCTCACGAAAAAATGTCGTGGTTATACTCGTGGCTAAGAAGAAGTGGCAATTGGCAATCATGACCTGATTTCGTGGCCAATAGCCACGAATTTAGCCACTATTGGAATATCCGTGGCTGGATTCGACGCTAATATGGTCATGCCCATTGTCCTTTGCTGTATTTGAATTTGGGCAATTCTTCATAAAAATTAAAGCAAATAATAATTTTAAAGCCCAAAATCTCACAAAAAAAAATATTAGAGCCCAAATGCGATCAAGCCCAATCTTAGAGATTGTCAAAGCCCAAAGACGGTCAACCCGTTAATGTTAGTCAAAGCCCAATGAATATGGAAGCCCAATTAATAGCTCTCAACGTATTAGTGTATATATACTCTTCACTTAGATGATGACATTCAACTTGATGCATGCACATGTTGGTTCAAGGAATTCTATGGGTTGTTCTCGCCTTGAGGGGTAGACCGAGACCGAGTTTGAGGAAGACTACAAGTGCAAGTTTCCAAGGCTTTCATTGGCATACTACAAGAAGAAGCTATCATTGTGTATAGGACAAGGGGAAGGCGGTGGTTTTAGAAACGTTCGTTGTCTCATTTTTGTTATGCAGGTGCTCCGACATCTCATTTGAGTGTCCTTGTAATATTCGTGCATGTTGAGACTTGTTGTATTGTTGAACTTTTGAGTGTATTTTAGATGTGTTTTGAATGATGTAATTTATGGTTGTATTTTGGATGTGTTTGTGTACCATATTTGTAAAATTATATTAAATTTATAACCTAGCTCATAGAACGAATAAGGCCACGAGCATAGCCAGCAATAAAGTCACGAACTTAGCCATGAATATCGCCACGGGAATAGCCACGGCCGTAGCCAACAATAAAGCCACGAACTAAGCCACCTGATTGGCCACGGTTGTTGCCACGAAATCAGCCACGATAGACGCCAGACATCCCGCACGTGCCAAGCCACGAAATCAGCCACGGCATACACTGTGGCTAACTTCGTCGCTACAACCACGGATGACACGATCCCGAACCGGCCACGGACATAGCCACAGACATGTCAGATCGTGGCTATTAGCCACGAATGTTAGGGAGCTGGCTATTAGCGACGAGGCATATAGCCACGAATGGCGACGAACGTAAAATTCGTGGCTATGCCCGTCGCTAAACTGTTTAGCCACGATTGTTCGTTGCCAATCCGTGGCTATTTCCTGCATTTTTGGTAGTGTGGTACCCGCCCCCAGAGGTCCGACGCCCGCCGCTGTCAGCCCAGAAGAAGAAACACAGAAGCAATGCCCGTCGATCAAGCCTTGGTGCCCTCCGCCGCAACCTAGGGATATACATAAACACCGACACCTACCGTAGGCACCTCGGCGCCTGTCGCTGCACCAGGTTCCTAAAAATTAGGATTTAGTACGACGGATCTACTGGGGCCCACACTTTTAAATTGATTTTGAACTTTGGTGAGTCAGTGTGTGCATAAATCTTATCTATGGTAAGTATATTATATCTTCTTAGCTTTTGTGAATTCTATCTTTCTATCTAAGTTTTATCTTCTATCCTCTCTAATTTTATCTTTCATTCACTATATATACTCCTATTCTCACAATTTTTTGTGCATAGAAGTTTTCTAACCCTAATTATGAGTTTCCACAACAAATCACAACCTTTTTGTGCTCAAAATTTTTGCTTTTGAAGTTGCATTCAAGGATTCATCATTCGAATGTCGGAATTCGACAAATTTCAAAGGCAATAGTAAAGAACAGCACCATCGGCGCCCGCCGCACTCATACTGGGGCTCACCGACGTAACAACAAGAAGAGCTTCTGGTGATTTTTGCGTGAAAATTTTGTGAGTTTGTTCCAATCTTCACTTTCCTTTCTCCTTGGATCATGTATAAGGTCTTGAATATGGTTATTCCAACTAATTTAACATATGATGAGGAAGCAAGGTGGAATTGTTTGGGAGCCTGCATGCACTCTACACTTCAATTTTTCGATCCTCATGCTTTACGCACTTTAGGTTTATTTGAGAGTGTGAAGGAATTACTAAAGAAAGAAGGACTTAGATTGTTCATCCCTAAGGTTGCTCTCACTTACCCCGATCTCACTCGGGAATTTTTGGCTACATTGGAGGTAAATGGAAGTTCGGATGTCCGGGTCATGTTTCAAGGAGAACGCTTTCAACTCACAAAGGAGGACTTCCGGAAGGACTTTGGCATCAATGTTACCCCTTCTACCAACTAACGAGGGAATTAAGGAGTCCAGATCCTTAGAAGACATGGAAGCTAGCAATGAAAAATGATGTCAAGATCGGAATCAGGAACTGTAACTACAGCATCACTCACCCACTATTGAGGGTTTGCCTCAAGTTGTTGAATAACACTTTCTTCGGGCATGGTGACACCACCAGGTTCTCCATACCAACCAGCTGGAGTCACCTCTACTACTTAACCCCAGAGGCAACTGTGGTCCCAGATTGGCTAGAAATGTTTTGATGCTTGTACGGAGGTGATGTTTGAAGATGAAGCTCATATCATTAGTTTTGGAGGCCTGATCACCCTATTTGTTGATTGGTTGAAAGTGAAATGCGATAACCTCATCCCTATAGACAACAGAAGTTTCCTAATGTCTATGTCTTACTTGAAGAGTTCCACCCATCTAGAAGGCCCGAATGCACCGTTTATCTAGAAAGAAGAGGCAAGCCATCATTTATACTTGCCTATGCACATACCTAAGGGCCAAAAGATTACGAATTTCTACCTACCACCAGTGCTAGAGCCAATACTAGGGATGGTAATGGGGCGGGCTCGGGGCGGGGGGTACCCTCCCCGTCCCCATCCTCGTTTATGAAAACTATCCCCGCCCTCGTCCTCGCTTGGGGACAATAATTTGGCCTCGTCTCCATCCCCAACGGGTCCCCGTTCCCATCGGGGAATCCCCGTCCCCGCATTATTTTCCCTGTTGGCATTCCCTGTGAGTTTCCCATTTAAAACTCATGGTTTCCCCCATTTAATAGAAAATCATAAGATCTTATTAAAGTTATGTTAAAAATATGTCCATCCCCAATGGGTCCCCGTTCCCACCGAGGAATCACCGTCCCCGCATTATTTTCCCTGTTGGCATTCCCTGTGAGTTTCCCATTTAAAACTCATGGTTTCCCCCATTTAATAGAAAATCATAAGATATTATTAAAGTTATGTTAAAAATATGATATAAATATTACATATAATATTTCATAAATGCAAATTATAAGGTAAAAATTTAAAAGTGAAAGAAAAATTATATAAACTTAGGTAAGATTTAAAAAAAAAGGGATTTTGTACTCCCCCATCGGGGATCCCTGTGGGGATCCCTAACGGGGGGTAGGGGCGGGGTGGGAATCGGGGTCGGGATTATTATCCACATCCCCATCTCCGCACGGGAAATTAATTTGACCTCCATCCCCATCCCCATTTAATTTCCCCATCCCCGTCCTCACGACGAGCAACATGGCAAGGATTGGGGATTCCCCGCCCTGTTGCCATCCCTAGCCAACAATGAATGATGAAGAGGCGTATGCCACAATGGATAAGGAGTTTGAGAAAGAAGAGAATAATGAAGTTGAGTTTATTTCAGTCTGTTTGGACTTCATAGAGAAGAAACGATAGGAGATGGAAGAGCTCAACAAGAAGTTGTCCTTGGAACTCAAGGAGATCCGAGAGGAGAACTAGCACACAAAGAAGGATCATGACAAACTCTTGACATGAACACACTATAATGTGAAACGGTTGAGTCAAATGTTTATCAATAAGCCACGACCATTTCCGCATCAGCACTTCCAAAGATAAGGCGGTTAATTACCTTACTCCCCCTTGTTTGCTTTTGATTTTACTTTTGATTTTTTTTTATTTCTATTTTCTTGTTCATTGATGACAATGAAAACATGTTTAAATTCTATTGCATTCATGTTTATTGTTTTTTATTCAAAATAAAAAAAATCAAAGAAATATTTGAAAAAATGTCAAAAAAATCATTCATTGCATAAAGTATGTTAATGTCTAAACAACCATCTAGTCTAGTTGGTCCTCAAAATCTTTTTGAAACATAACCATATAAGTTCCATGACCTGTTTGGATTGTTTAGCCTTGTCCTATACTTTTGGTTTTTATGTGAAACATGATTAGGTAAACATAATTGAGCATGTATGATCTACATTCCCAAGCATGATTGAAATATAACAAAAACTTTGTCCTAGTGAGATTATTTGGCCTTATAAAGATATTCATATATCCCTCTGCTTTTGTTCTATGATTTACTCTTCTTAATTATGCATTTATCTCTGAGTATTGACATGGTTATGTACTTTTGAGACCGATTATATACATGTTCATTGCTTATGAATTTCAAGTGATAGAGACAAATAGTTCTTAGCCACATTTTATCCATATCCACCCTACGATATATCTTTTGCTTGAAACCAAGTTTTGAGCCTTATCCTTTTCTTTGAAGCTCCACATCAATATGTATATCTCTAGTCGATAATAAGCCTGACCCATCCGGGAATTAGGATTAGAGTTGATTATGGTTTGATCAAGTTGAGAAGAGAAGAGAAGATATGGTTAATGCATATTGTTGAAAGCTTTAAGAGAAAAGATGTTATGTAGTATGTTCTTATTTCCTCACATTGTATATGGCTTTAGGAAAAAAAAGAAGAAAAAAATAAGAAGAATAAGAAAAATTAAAAACAAAATAAAAGAAAAAAAATACATATAGTTAGCAAGAGGCATAGTCAAAATAAGGTAACCTTTCTTGCCAAAATAAAAAGCCTTAGTTATCAATTTTTATGTGAGAATTAGATGGAATGTAATGCTTGAGAGAATTCTGTGCTGAATTGCTTGAGAGCTTGATGTAATTTTTGAGTTTTTGATTTATGTTGGAATTTTAGGAATCTTAGTTCTAGACTTTTAAGCATCACATGGCCAAATAAACTCCATGTCTTTATTTTCATACCAAGTCCCATTACAACCAAATGAAAAGACCTCTTGATGAATCTTATTTGCTTTGACGTATCTAGTGAAGATTTTGTGATATAAATGTCAATGCTTATGTAGCATTTTGTATATAAAATTGATTTGAGAGTTGTACTTGAAAGACTAACCACATGAGAGAGAGAGAGAGAGAAACACATATTCACTTGTGAGGTTGGATGGAGGTTTGCCTACAACTTGATAATTCAAATACATGATAGGACATTTGCTTACCTCACTCATGTTTGCACTCATTCATGATTTTGCTTTTGAAAAGGCGACTGCATGAAGGATAATGTTTGTGGGATGAATGATTATTGAAATACTCTATTTTGCTCGAGGACTACCAAATGTTAAGTGTGGGTGATTTTGATAATGCATATTTTGTATAGGCATTTTAGGTAGTTTTAGGGTAGTTTAAGGTTGCATTTTACATGTTCTTATAGCTAAGTCGTATCTTTATCATTTTGTATTCGAAGTTCACACTACAAAAAAAAAAGATTAGCAACTGCAAAACCCTGTCGCCAATAGTCGATTTGCCGTCACGAAAGTCCATTAGTGACGGCATAGCGACGGGAAATGAGCCATCGCCAAAAGTGTCGTAGCATATTATCATTGGCGATGGCTAACAACCATCGCTAAAATATCTATGGAAATAAAAAAAATGTTCTCAGCTTTTTATCCTGGTTACATTAGAACTGGCCTAAAAAGTCTCATGTATAAAAAAAACAAAACTCACCACATTCTTGTCCATTCTTACAACCAATAATGTAAATCTAAAGTTAACAAAAATTACACTATAAACCTTTGTTCACAGAAGTCAATTGGTCATATATTATTACAATAAAATAGAAATAACTATTACAAAGTACAAAAATAACCTTTTTTTTCTCAATCGACCTCTTGAAAATAAGATAGCTCAAAATCTATCAAGGTCATGTGAGCACTGCTTTGGAGCAATATGTTATCGGGCTTCAAGTCTCTATAAATTATATCTGAAACATTCAACAAGAAGTCTGTAACGGCCCGGATATAGATACCCGGGTTACGTTTCGAAGGTTGGGTACCTTCGTTCGGATCTTGCAATTTGAGTACAGGTCGAGGTTTTAAAACTCAAGGTTAGTATTTTAAAGTGGGGATTTCGGACCCCAAAATAGCCTGAGGGCCACGAGGAATCTTCGAGCTGTCCTAAGACTAAGTCGCGGAAATTCGTTTGCAAACTAAAGAAAAGCGGAAGTAGAGTACAACTTGCCACGACAAGGCCGGGTCAAAACCAAAACACATAATTATGAAATTGTAAGGCCGAGTTAGCGGGGTTAGACAGATTCTTTGCAAGCGCCCGGGGTTTTCCCACGCCATAGAGACAAAGAGCAATTATACCTAAAAAAATGTGGTGCGAGCGGGATCAGATCGAGACCCCAACGCACCCTGTCCCGCAAGCAAACATACACATACGCTAATATAAAGATGATGCAGATACGGAAATGAAATCACGCTAACATGATCCTAATTACAGTATGCGAAAAAGAACTGTAAAGGTGGCCAAAGAATGCCAAATGGCATATCCCTCTCCTACCTCTGCACCCCTTTCCGTTAGTGCAGAGACTGGCCAGTTCGATGCTATAGCATATCATATCATATCTCATCATCATATCATAAATCATACTCATGCCCGATGGTGCTGGGCTATCATCATACTCATATCGACTCGATAGACTCAGGGCACCCGATGGGGCTGAGCTACCCTATGACCCTAGCAAAGACTCTAGGACTATCACAGATAACGGCCGTTCTGTTTCAATCACACAAAGTAACAGAATGCTCATTCATAAGTGCAATCCTAGCATGATACTACATGACATGCTTTAATGCTTATGCAACACCTAGTATGTCATATATTCACAAGCAGGTATACTCTTTCGAGTCTGAGTAAGCCCATAAAGGAACTTACCTAAGTAAGTCGAACAACAAAAGATACGGTAGAAGCAGAATCTAAGAAATCAACAATCACCTAGTATATAAGCGAATAAAGCGCCATAAGATATTATTCTACTATTTAACACATGGATATCACAAAGAAAATAACTAGATTCCGAGGAATTATCCGAATACCCAAATCTACGTCAAACCCGGTCAAAGTCGCTATGATAGAATTTCCAACACTTTGTTTTCCAACAAAAATTCTCAAAAGATATTTCCCAAAACATAGAAACTCCTTTTTAAATAATTACTTAATATAAATAACTAATATAACACACTTCCAAACTTATGAATAAATCATTTTAAGGTTCCCAACTAAAACATTTTAAATTCATCACAAAGGTACTTATACAAATCACTTTATAATATAACCCTTTCCAAACTTTATTTCCATAAAATCAGAATTATAATAATAATAATAATAATAATAATAATAATAATAATAATAATAATAATAATAATAATAATAATAAAATGATGAATAAAATACGTTACTATATAATGTATACATATATATACATCAACAGAACAAAGAAGCCCACCCAGCCGGCCCAACTCTCTACCCGCTGCCCAGCCCAATAACCCAACTGGCAACCCAGAACGAAACCCGAAGCCCCACCCGGATCCAATGATTCAGAAAAGAGGAGAAATAGGGAGGCATGTGTAACGGCCCAGATTATAAATCCGGGTTACGTTTAGAGGGAAGAATTATCCCTCTGCCAGGTCTTGCAATCCAAGTACGAGCTGCTTATTTATCAACTTCAAGTTATAAACCTGTTTATGTCTTAAGAATTTAATGAAGAAAAATGGGATTTCAAACCCTCGAGACAGTCAAAAGAGATAAAACGAGAACCTGTCCTAATTCAACTAGTAAAAACTCAAAAGAGATAAAAACGAGTTTAAATCAATATAAATACAACATGTTTCTAAATGACAAACATAACCAAAACATTTGTAAAATCAAGCCAGAATAGGTGAAGTCTTCTTAATACTCTCGTCCCGTGAGAAAACCCCGCCATAGAAGCAATCAGCAAGCAAAGGGAGCGGGTACCTGAAACTATACCACAAGTCAAGGTCGAGCCACTCATGCGGGACCGGAAGTCCTCGCTGAGGTCATATAATACGCCTATACCTAGAATAAAGGATGACTAATGCAGTACAAGATTTAAATCACATAAGCATGCTTTGACAGTTATAATATGCGGAAAAACTGTAAAGGACCCAAAACAATGCCAAGTGGCATATGCCTCTCCTACCTCTGCACCCCTTCCCGTTAGTGCAGAGACTGGCCAGTTCGGTGCTATAGCATAGCAATTTCCTCGTGGTGGTGCACTCACCACGGCATCATCATATCATATCATATCATATCATATCATATCATATCATATCATATCATATCATATCATATCATATCATATCATATCATATCATATCATATCATATCATATCATATCATATCATATCATATCATATCATATCATATCATATCATATCATATCATATCATATCATATCATATCATATCATGTCATCTCATCTCTTGCCCGATGGTGCTGGGCTAATCATATCAAATCATCTCATCTCTTGCCCGATGGTGCTGAGCTAATCATATCATGCTCATATCGACTCGATAGACTCAGGGCACCCGATGGGGCTGGGCTACCCTATGACCCTAGCAAAGACTCTAGGACTATCACATATAACGGCTGTTCTGTTTCAAACGCATAAAGAATAGGGATGCTCATTCATAAGTGCAAGTCCTAAACATGATACTACATGGCATGCTTTTATGCATATGCAACATCTACATACTATATAACACATCAGGCATGAGGTCCAATCACTTGAGCAAGCCCCGGAGGACTTACCTGGAGTCTTCACATCCAATTAGCCAGCAAACAAGCCACTCAGATAATCATCCAATCACACTAGCAAGTAATAAGCAAGGAATAGCTCATCAATACATATTTAATCAATACAGAAGCAGGTTTCCAAGTCTTCACAAGAGTAACTAATATTTTAATCAAGTAACCTCGCATTCATATCATAACCATCATTCTCAATTAACCTTGTGCTCATCAAGTATAAAACTTATTTTAAAGCCTTGTCAAGATCATTACTCAAAATATCTTACTTCAAATCAAGCTCAATATTTCCATAACCATCTTCTCAAGTATCATATACTCATCCATATTTAAAGATTAAGCCATGATAATTCAACATTTCTAAAAATCCTTTATGAATTCGATTATCACTAAAACAATCAACGAAAACTCGAAGTCAACGCAAGTAAGAATTTAAAACACAAACAAGTCCTCAAGACACGTCTCTTTATCTAGGATCTCAACCTTACTTATCAAGACAAGTTGTTAAATCGTATCTCAAGGTATTGGCTACTAAACACATGATTGTAACCTAGTAAGACTTTTATCATTATCACAAAGATCTTATTATTATAGATATAACTTAAAGGATCATTATCCCTAGCCAAAAAGATTTAGGCAATAATATAATTCTATAAGCAAATAACAACCAACACTCATCTATACTCATGTTTAATAGCTAACTCAAATTATTAACCAATTTCTTAACCTAAAAAGCATAACAACAAGCTTACAAGTATAACAATAAGCTTACAAGTATAACAAGTTCTCAAGGCATCTTTTATATCTTACATGCTTAACCGAGTCTCGACTAACTCTTAGAAGGCCTTGCTAATCAATTTCATTCAATAAACAACATCCAAATGAAATAGTCGTACTTTAAAGGTCGATTCCTATAAGGAGAGTCCTACGTCATTCCTCATCTTTCATATAACCATATACGCTTGAACATATCTCACTATTGTTATTTTACTTGCCAAGAACATTCCTCATATGACATTCAAATAAAACACTCACACTTGAAGGTATGTCTCTACAAGAAGAATCCTATCTCATTTTCCATTTTACCTATGGCTAACATAACTCTCAATTATATATAGATCTTAGTCAAAAGAATTACCTAGCTAAAATATATATATCAAGTTAAGCTACTTAATTCTATACCAAGGTAACAAGTGTTTCAATCGCTTCTAAACCAATTAAGTTTATATGAACCTCCCAAATGAAATTACGCTATAAATACCTAACTCACTAAAACTTAATCACAATTTATCTACCAATTACAAGCCAACTAAGATTATAGGCTTATTTGACCGAAACAAAACATTCAACCGACAAGTTTAACAAGCCAATTTGGTTTTAACTTTATAAACACCTTAGATTTATTCCGATCATTAAATAAAACACCCTTTAATTTTTCTCTTCAATGGCAAAACTAGAACCAAAACCAGTAAATCTTCAAAATTGTAGTTCAACAACCCAACTAAGCTCAATGTCTACTAATCCAATCAGGCAAGGCAGGTTCAAGATCAAGGAGGTATACCCCAAATCGCATCGATTCCTAGGCTCATTCAAGGGCTCTGGTTCGGAGGGCATGGGCTCGCGAGGTCGTCGGTGTCGGGCTGCAACAGAACTCCGACCCCGTCGGGATCGAGAAGAAGAGTGATGGAGGGAGCCCAACGTTGGCTCGACGCTCGGCCTAGGACGCGCTGGTGGCTCATCGTCGTTGAAAGCAACCCGAATCGGCCATCGATAGAGAGGGAGAGAAAGAGAGAAGCGGTGCAGTTTGAGCCCGAGATTTGGAGACGGGGTTTGTTGAGGCGGCAACGGAGCTCTTTAGGTCCGGGGAGGAGGGAGCTTTGTTCGCGGATAATGGCTGCCTGAAACAAGGCTTTCGGCGGGAGGTGGCGCTGCTCTAACAGAAGGCCGTGAGTGTCGAGCCTGGAAGCGAGGCAGTGCTCCTCTTTGGCGATGGCGATTGAGCTAGAGAGAGTGAGAAGGAGCGAGGGAGATGGACAGAAGGGAGGAGGGATCCGAACAGTGGGAAGGAAGCCATGGGAGGAGAAGAGATTTGGAGATCTGAAATGAAAGTGAAGAAGAGGGCTGGGGCGGCTCTGATGAGGGTGATGAACAAGGAGAGCAAAGGGTGAACAGTGGGAGATGGCAGCTTGGATAGAAAAAGGGTATATATACCCTCAATTAGGTTAACCTAGAGAATTTATAAAAATAACCCGCTATTTCTGATTTTAAAAAAAATATACCCCCATAAAATTATAGATTACATCCTGATAAATTTTATTTAAATCAAAAGCACCACAATACCAACTTCTGCATTAATAAAATAAATAAATAATTTAATTTAATGAAAGTATGCTATATTTTATTTTTTTATATTTTGTGTATATATATATATATTTTGGGGGAATTCAAAATTTTCGAAATTCTCAAGAATTTGAAATTAAAACACGATTCATAAATAATATTTTCAAAATTCCGGATCTTTACATCATCCACCTCTAAAAACAAGTCTCGTCCCTGAGACTAAAATCCTTTTTAAAAGCAACAAAATATTTTTCAAACTCAAGTCAGCTCCTTCTATGTCAATCAACTAGATTTCAAGGATTCAAGAAGTAGTTTATCCACCTCTAAGGGCTAATCCTAGATTCCACTTCCTAAGTTCATTTCTCATGATCATTTTCAACATCAACTCAAGTATCGACATATTCAAAACATCATCATAGTAAGATTCATCATCACATCAGATTTCAACATTTCCAACGTCAAAATATCAACATATCAGGATTTACCATACTAACAATTCCCATTATTAGCATATCGTATAATCATTGAAATCTGCACGTTACTATCAACTATAAAAGAACATAATCATCATACTCACGCATCACCACTAACTCGAAAGGGCAAAATCAAGCTCATGAATTTAGGGTCATGTCCTAGCTAGGTTCAAATCATGCTTCAATCCTGAAATAAAGTCGCGCCTCTCATCAATCTAAACGACCCGCTCTTGATCACACTATATAGGATTATGCAAGGATGACGCAAGGCCTAAGTTGTAACCGAAGGAAAGAGGCAACACCATCTGATTTCAAAGTAGCACGATCTAATTAAGGACAAATGACTGACCCTTGACACGAAGAGAGACTCGGATCGTATCCGGTAAGACTGAACACGAGATTTTCGCCAATGCCCATGAGAAACCCTTAAGGTTATGATCGTATCACTCAAATCATCACGAAACACATCATGTCATAAAACACGGAACGTTGTAATCTTGCACACTAACATGAACCTATCTCAGGAGGCAACGATGATATGATCCTATCACTAGTGTCATATCATGGGGTAAGGTACAAGATAAATAACCTATCATCATGAGAGCAATATTGATATACATACTATCCTCAAGTCAAATCATCACTAATAGGGAATATCACACATGTAATGACCAGGAATGTTATTAAAGTACAACATCCATACATACATAAGATAGATTTAACAATTTGTCACCCGAATATGACTAAATATATTTAGTACGTGCTTGAGGGAATCCTATATGCTACTATAGTGTAAGGAGCTAACCAAAACATGTAAGAAATAGTATGAACATGTCTCAAGAGTCACAAAAGAAACATCATATAGTTTATTAGAAAGACAAGGGAAAGTGTGTGCTTTATGCAATTGTGTCACCAAGGCCGTACATCAATATACATTTCATACCATCATAACCTCAACATGGGAGATAGTATAGCATCCACAATCTTTAAGCAAAATGTGGTGCATATACATGCAAATGCAATTTAAGGGGTGGTCCTGCGAGCATACGAGGCTCAAAACTATTAATGCATAACGAGTATAGAAACACATCATGTGTCAAGTAAAAGTAAGCATGTGCAACATTATGGCCTATGCATGGGTTCTATCCGGATAAAATAGAGTATGATGGTGTCAAAAGGTAACAAGAGAGCCCTAATGATGATATTCAAAATGTGTAAGCAATCATAATCTCATAAAATCACGTAACAAGGGCAAATATGCAAGATAGGTATACTATCAAAACCCTATTACATAAGTGACCATACAAATAATGTAAATAGTGCAAAGAATCAAATACCACATCAGGGATGTGAAATTTCTACATATTATCGGCGACACATGACGATGGGTAAATGCACGAAATCATACTTTAACAACTAACAAGATGATGCATAATGAGTCGGGCTAATCATCTCATAGGAGTGATCATATAAGTAATATAAAGAGTGCAATAAATCATGTAAGCGTATTCTCAAATACTAAATTACCAAATAGTATTTGGTAACATGGCAAGTGTAAGCATACAGAGGTATGGTCTAACCACTAACATGGCGATTCACATCCAGACAAAACAACTATATAATCACACAATATGAATATAGGTGAAGTGTAATCGAGCACGATGTAAATCTAAAACGATGGGGACTAAGCATGGATATATAGAGTATAATGACATAGATATGCATACCAACTAAGATACAGATAGGAAAGGCACGGGCCGAGCTATCATGAGTCATGTAGTAATAGTAATCAATCACTTAGGGCATAAAACTCAGTAATCATTTCTTCGAAAGTAGAGATCATATGAGGGGTACTCGTAGCACACAACACAGTAGGAGGGCACATAGGTAGCATGTAACAACATACATGAAAACAACACATAGTAGGCCGAAATGATCATGCGAAGATCTAACAGGGGCATGAGAGATGTATGAGAGGAAGTAACGTGTCCACGATACAGTAGCGACTATCTCAAGTTACACAAACGTTAGGATGTGCATATACATGTCAACAAGGAATGAATATTACAAGTAACAAATTGTAATTTCACATCAAGTCATGAATGCTCAAGTGTGGCTACCATCAAAATCAAGTAATATTTTTCGAGTGTGTCATACCACAAGAGAATAACATGTGATATATATCTAGAGATCATTTCATAAATTTATATAGCTATCATGGTGGGTGATCATGCGATGTGTAAGGTCCTTAAAGCATGACAATCATAGAGTTATAGTACGAGTTAAGAACAGACAACTATGAGAGGTACATAGGTGAGCAAGACGTTAACCACATAAGACATAAATTCATAATATAGTTAAATCAATGACATTTAACAAGTGTAAGCACACGAAGATCAAAGAAGCACGCAACGAGGAGATGCAAGCGGCAACATGGAAGGATGAAAAGATTATCCTGAGTCTATGATGAAGAGAAACAACCAATAATATGGAGAATAAAGTCACGTAATCAACAAGTCATGTATAGTATATGACGCTAGTGTCACCAGATGAACCACGGTTTCATAAGCATATGATATATATATATATATATATATATATATATATATATATAGGGTCGGGTTCAGGTGAGAAGGGGTGAAAGGGTGAGAAGGAAAGAAGTAATTTGATTGGTCCACGTGTCCAAAAGTGAATTAAAATTAGGAGACACGCGGATTCCCCAATTAATTAGTAACACCTAAACAAATTAATTAGTAACACCTCCACTCTCACAAGTAACACTAATTAATTAGACAATCTACGTACATGTTAAAGTATTTACATGGACTTTTAAAAATTATTTTTTGGCATTTTCACTTGTTAAAAAAATATAAAAAATATATTTTTGGGTGTAATTTAATTTTATCTACACATAGACACCCACTTTGTATATGTTTTTTTGAAAAAAAAAAGTGGTTCACAAGTTATAAAAAAGTGGTTCATCAAGTTACCAAGAAGTGGTTCAGCCCTTTTACTCTTAGTGGTTCAGACCTTTTATTCATAGTGGTTCAACCCTTTTACTCGTGTGGTTCAACCCTTTTTACTCTCAGTGGTTCAGCCCTTTTACTCTTAGTGGTTCAGTCCTTTTATTCATAGTGGTTCAACCCTTTTACTCGTGTGGTTCAGCCCTTTTACTTATAGTGGTTCAGCTCTTTTACTCATAATGGTTCAGCCCTATAAAGAAGTGGTTCATGAAGCTATAAAGAAGTGTTTCATGAAGCTATTAAGAAGTGGTTCATGAAGCTATAAAGAAGTGGTTTATTGAGCTATAAAGAAGTGGTTCATGAACCTATAAAGAAGTGGTTCATTGAGCTATAAAGAAGTGGTTCATGAAGCTTTAAAGAAGTGGTTCATGAAGCTTTAAAGAAGTGGTTCAACCCTTTTACTCTCAGTGGTTCAACACTTTTAGTCACTGAACCACTCTCTATTTAGTCACTGAACCAATCTCTGTTTAGTCATTGAACCACTCTTTATTTAGTACTGAACCAATCTCTATTTAGTACTGAACCACTCTCTATTTAGTCACTGAACCACTCTCTATTTAGTCACTGAACCACTCTCTATTTAGTCACTGAACCACTCTCTATTTAGTCACTGAACCACTCTTTATTTAGCACTGAACCACTCTTTATTTAGTCACTGAACCGATCTCTATTTAGTCACTGAACCAATCTCTATTAAGTTACTGAACCACTTGATATAAACCTCTGAACCAATTAATATAAACCTCTGAACCAATGTTGGAATGCGTTACACAATCACACATAACTCAGCCACTGCTGCCTACACAATAGCCCTTCCGGCCTCCAAATTTCCACCCTGTATAAGCCATTTCGTTTATCTAATTTACTAGCTGAGATTATTGGCCGATGTTCTCATAGTTGTACCGTATCGAGTCAATCGCATTCACCATAGAATCGAAAAAAAAGAAAGGTAGTAAATTAGTTGCCTCTCTTCTTAATTCATGGCTCCCCTCCCTGAGAGCTTAATTAGCATGCACCATAGGAGTTTATAAAGCAATTGTCTGGGCACTTGGCAGCGGTGCCAAGTGGAAGGGCCGTCCATTTGACGGAGTTAACTTGGAAACCAGGCGATGGAGAGTAATTGAGGGTGCAAGGATCTCCAGAATCCACAGATACGTCAAAGATCTTGAGCTTCGGGAAGGAATCGGAAGGAATCAGAAGCGCGGCGGCGGCGTTCTCGATCGGAGGTGTGGCGCAGCGGCGGGCTCGGAGCGAGAAGGGCGAGAGGACGGAGATACCTAGGGCGAGATGACGAGAGGAGGGATTTGAGGAGAGAGAGGAAGCGCGTGGGTTTTTTTTTCCTTTAAAATTCAGATCCGTTTCCACCAATGAGAACACTTCTTTCCTTCTCACCGGAAGAAGAGCTGCTCACCGGAACTCAATCCTATATATATATATGTATAGGGGCTAACATGGCATGCATCGAAAGTCAAACCAATCATATAACAAGGTGAGGGAAACACAAAAAGAGTACTATAAAAGGTAATACGATCATAAGATGAATCAAGTGCAATAGGATAGATATACATATCAACGTAGATCCAAATAGAACAAGTATATCACACAATAACACATCCAAACATGGGAACGCAACAAGACTACCATCATAACCTATTAGAAGTTTCTCAGGGCAGCATCGACTCATCCCTACTGACGCCATAACCCATTCTGAAAGGAAGCCTAGTTATTTCTTAGGGAGACAATAAACTTTTGGGTGAACATCAACCATAAGGAAGACCTTCAAACGAACTTCCCCGAATGAACAAAGATTTCAAAAGATCTCTCCGTACAAAAGAGGATATCCAACATATTTCTAAGAATCATTCATCAAGACCCCTTTTTGGTATTGTACTCCCTCAAGACAATCAACAATCTAACTTATATACCAGTTCGCAACAAGTTAGACTCATAAGGTTTTGGAATATAGGTGACCAACATGGAAGGAATTTAGAGGAAACCAGAGCGGCAATGCAAGAGAAGAGTGTTGAAGGGAGACAAGGAGTTATTATGGCAATCTATCGAGGTTCTCAAAGATCGCAAATAAAACTTTACCAAGAATTCAAAGAAGTCAAACAATAGGTCAACTTGCTATCTTAACGAATCTCACCATTAACAAGTTAGCTTGAATATAGAGTCTCTTCCCTTAGAGAGGAGGAAACCCTTTAATCAAGATTTAAAGTCTACGTTGTAGAGATCATTCTTGTCTTCATTACTAAGCAAGTTACATCTATTCATCATTTCAACCCATAAGGCCAAGTTGTACAAGTCTCTTTCCCTAACCAAATAAACAAGAAAGAATTTATCTTATTGGAATAAGAGGCAGGTAAGTTATCAATTATACAAGTCAGACAATTATAGGATGACAAGTAGCCACATATGCAATACATCATAGTTAACCATCATCGTTCATAAAAAACAAGATAGAGGTGCATGGCATAACTTCACAAAATCTCATAAAGTCACAACATATGAACGATAACACGTCAAGGGTAGGAGGGACAATGTCATACCAATCATATAAATCCTATTTTATGAATATGCAATTCATGTATATTCATTGATTCACATGCATTTTAGTCGAGTTGTACACACATGATCCTCTTTTGAACAATTTCGCATAAGAGAGCAATATCATTAGAATTCATCATCTAAGATATCCCTAAATAGATCATAGATATCATGCCAAAACATCTCAAGTAAGCGCATAAGCGATGCATTTTGTGATACCTACAAGTATTCCATAGGCGTCTCTATGAAATACTTGTACAAGTATCACAAAATTGTTACAATGTTCTCACTATATTCGACCAAGTACTTTACAAGCGTCCTTGTAAAATACTTGTGTCGACTTTGTGAAAACATCATCGCTAAGCAAGAATCAGCAATTTATATCAAGAATCTGAATTTCATAAGTATTTCATATCAACTCAACTAGGAAGTCATATAGTCAGAATAACATGACTCTCAAATCAACAACCATAATTCATCAGTTCTCAAACCATAAGCTTTTCCATCAACTAGAGTAACGTTCTCACGCGTGAGCTCATAAGCTTTCAACCAACCAGAATGAAACATCAGTCATAATCATATAAATCCTCATAATCTCATCTCATGTCCTCATCAAACCAAGCCCAAAAGGCACCAACAATTTCCATCATAAGTGATATACATAGCAACCAAGTATGTATAAATCAAACGCATCAAGAATGGATACAATTGTCCAATCCAAGTCGTCAAGTACTATACATTATATGCGCATAACAAGATCAAAGCATGTTATAAGAATTACGTCAAATGTCATAACAAGGGAAACTCATATAAACAAATGTCATACCAAGTCATCAAGAATAACACACATGAATCACCAAACTTCTTCCCCAAATTTACTTATCTCTAAAATCAAATTTATGAATTACCCAAGCAAGGTTCTAAATATATCCTCCATGCCCATCCATAAAGTATAAAGCTAATGGTCTCTACCAATCCCAATCTATATCCGTAAGGGATAGCTATCGCCACGACTACCCGGTCAAGTCCCGATTCTCACTTCTCAATGTGGTTATCTTACTTATCCATATTAAATTCGTTTTGCCCCTTCAAAACATTCAAAACATGTGAAAACCTTTGGGCCATTTTATTTTCAAAACTCAAAATCACCAATTGCTTTACAACTCATTTGTACTCGGATTGCACAACCTAGCTCTGATACGAACTTTGTAACGGCCCAGATTATAAATCCGGGTTACGTTTAGAGGGAAGAATTATCCCTCTGCCAAGTCTTGCAATCCAAGTACGAGCTGCTTATTTATCAACTTCAAGTTATAACCCTGTTTATGTCTTAAGAATTTAATGAAGAAAAATGGGATTTCAAACCCTCGAGACAGTCAAAAGAGATAAAACGAGAACCTGTCCTAATTCAACTAGTCAAAACTCAAAAGAGATAAAACGAGTTTAAATATATATAAATACAACATGTTTCTAAATGACAAACATAACCAAAACATTTGTAAAGTCAAACCAGAATAGGTGAAGTCTTCTTAATACTCTCGTCCCGTGAGAAAACCCCGCCATAGAAGCAATCAACAAGCAAAGGGAGCGGGTACCTGAAACTATACAACAAGTCAAGGTCGAGCCACTCATACGGGACCGGAAGTCCTCGCTGAGGTCATATAATACGCCTATACCTAGAATAAAGGATGACTAATGCAGTACAAGATTTAAATCACATAAGCATGCTTTGACAGTTATAATATGCGAAAAAACTGTAAAGGGCCCAAAACAATGCCAAGTGGCATATCCCTCTCCTACCTCTACACCCCTTCCCGTTAGTGTAGAGACTGGCCAGTTCAGTGCTATAGCATAGCAATTTCCTCGTGGTGGTGCACTCACCACGGCATCATCATATCATATCATATCATATCATGTCATCTCATCTCTTACCCGATGGTGCTGGACTAATCATATCATATCATCTCATCTCTTGCCCGATGGTGCTGGGCTAATCATATCATGCTCATATCGACTCGATAGACTCAGGGCACCCGATGGGGCTGGGCTACCCTATGACCCTAGCAAAGACTCTAGGACTATCACAGATAACGGTCGCTCTGTTTCAAACGCATAAAGAATAGGGATGCTCATTCATAAGTGCAAGTCCTAAACATGATACTACATGGCATGCTTTTATGCATATGCAACACCTACATACTATATAACACATCAGGCATGAGGTCCAATCACTTGAGCAAGCCCCGGAGGACTTACCTGGAGTCTTCACATCCAATTAGCCAGCAAACAAGCCACTCAGAGAGTCATCCAATCACACTAGCAACTAATAAGCAAGGAATAGCTCATCAATACATATTTAATCAATACACAAGCAGGTTTCTAAGTCTTCACAAGAGTAACTAATATTTTAATCAAGTAACCTCGCATTCATATCATAACCATCATTCTCAATTAACCTTGTGCTCATCAAGTATAAAACTTATTTTAAAGCCTTGTCAAGATCATTACTCAAAATATCTTACTTTAAATCAAGCTCAATATTTCCATAACCATCTTCTCAAGTATCATATACTCATCCATATTTAAAGATTAAGCCATGATAATTCAACATTTCTAAAAATCCTTTATGAATTCGATTATCACTAAAACAATCAACAAAAACTCGAAGTCAACGCAAGTAAGAATTTAAAACACAAACAAGTCCTCAAGACACAAATCTTTATCTAGGATCTCAACCTTACTTATCAAGACAAGTTGTTAAATCATATCTCAAGGTATTGGCTACTAAACACATGATTGTAACCTAGTAAGACTTTTATCATTATCACAAAGATCTTATTATTATAGATATAACTTAAAGGATCATTATCCCTAGCCAAAAAGATTTACGCAATAATATAATTCTATAAGCAAATAACAACCAACACTCATCTATACTCATGTTTAATAGCTAACTCAAATTATTAACCAATTTCTTAACTTAAAAAGCATAACAACAAGCTTACAAGTATAACAGCAAGCTTACAAGTATAACAAGTTCTCAAGGCATCTTTTATATTATACATGCTTAACCAAGTCTCGACTAACTCTTAGAAGGCCTTGCTAATCAATTTCATTCAATAAACAACATCCAAATGAAATAGTCGTACTTTAAAGGTCGATTCCTATAAGGAGAGTCCTACGTCATTCCTCATCTTTCATATAACCATATACGCTTGAACATATCTCACTATTGTTATTTTACTTGCCAAGAACATTCCTCATATGACATTCAAATAAAACACTCACACTTGAAGGTATGTCTCTACAAGAAGAATCCTATCTCATTTTCCATTTTACCTATGGCTAACATAACTCTCAATTATATATAGATCTTAGTCAAAAGAATTACCTAGCTAAAATATATATATCAAGTTAAGCTACTTAATTCTATACCAAGGTAACAAGTGTTTCAATCGCTTCTAAACCAATTAAGTTTATATGAACCTCCCAAATGAAATTACGCTATAAATACCTAACTCACTAAAACTTAATCACAATTTATCTACCAATTACAAGCCAACTAAGATTATAGGCTTATTTGACCGAAACAAAACATTCAACCGACAAGTTTAACAAGCCAATTTGGTTTTAACTTTATAAACACCTTAGATTTATTCTGATCATTAAATAAAACACCCTTTAATTTATCTCTTCAATGGCAAAACTAGAACCAAAACCAGTAAATCTTCAAAATTGTAGTTCAACAACCCAACTAAGCTCAATTTCTACTAATCCAATCAGGCAAGGCAGGTTCAAGATCAAGGAGGTATACCCCAAATCGCATCGATTCCTAGGCTCATTCAAGGGCTTTGGTTCGGAGGGCATGGACTCGCGAGGTCGTCAGCGTCGGGCTGCAATAGAACTCCGACCCCGTCGGGATCGAGAAGAAGAGTGATGGAGGGAGCCCAACGTTGGCTCGACGCTCGGCCTAGGACGCGTTGGTGGCTTATCGTCGTTGAAAGCAACCCGAATCGGCCATCGATAGAGAGGGAGAGAGAGAGAAGCGGCGCAATTCGAGCCCGAGATTTGGAGACGGGGTTTGTTGAGGCGGCAACGGAGCTCTGTAGGTCCGGGGAGGAGGGAGCTTCATTCACGGCTAATGGCTGCCTGAAACAAGGCTTTCGGAGGGAGGTGGCGCTGCTCTAACAGAAGGTTGTGAGTGTCGAGCCCGGAAGCGAGGCAGTGCTCCTCTTTGGCGACGGTGATTGAGCTAGAGAGAGTGAGAAGGAGCGAGGGAGATGGACAGAAGGGAGGAGGGATCCGAACAGTGGGAAGGAAGCCATGGGAGGAGAAGAGATTTGGAGATCTGAAATGAAAGTGAAGAAGAGGGCTGGGGCGGCTCTGATGAGGGTGATGAACAAGGAGAGCAAAGGGTGAACAGTGGGAGATGGCAGCTTGGATAGAAAAAGGGTATATATACCCTCAATTAGGTTAACCTAGAGAATTCACAAAAATAATCCGCTATTTCTGATTTTAAAAAAAATATACCCCCATAAAATTATAGATTACAGCCTGATAAATTTTATTTAAATCAAAAGCACCACAATACCAACTTCTGCATTAATAAAATAAATAAATAATTTAATTTAATGAAAGTATGCTATATTTTATTTTATTTTATATTTTCTATATATATATATATTTTGGGGGGAATTCAAAATTTTCGAAATTCTCAAGAATTTGAAATTAAAACACGATTCATAAATAATATTTTTAAAATTCCGGATCTTTACAGCATGGGTGATCCGGATTTTAAACGATATAACCCCTTTGGCACAAAAAAACCCGGCCCAACCCAATTGAAGAAAGAAGAACTGGGTCATCTTCAACCTCGGCCAGAACAGAGGAGGAAGCGGAAGAGCAACGGGGAAGAGAGGAAGGAGCCTTCCCCGTCGCTCCGGCTATGGGGCGCCATTTGGCTCCAAATTTCACCCACAGATTCGACGAGAATTTCCAACCAAGACCCACCCCTAAACGGAGAAACGACGCAAGGAAAAGGGGGAGAAAGAGGGCACTTATAGTGGCGGCTGCAGGGGAGGTCTCTCCGGGGAAGGTGTTGCGGCTGGCTTCACGGCGAGGAGGAGTGCAATAGAGGAGGGAGTGCAATGTGAGAGGAGGAGGGGGGACCAATGTAACAGAACGGGTGAGCTGGGAGAGAGAGGGAGAGAGAGAGAAAACAAAATTAAAACAAAAACAATATAAAATATAAATAAGATGGAAGGGTCCCACTCGCCTTACAATTCGAATTTTCGACGCTCGATTCCCAATTTCCGCTCATAAAGCGGAATCCCGACGCTAAGAATTTAAATTGAATTAAAACATTTCGGAAAATAAAATAAATTTTAAAATTCGAATACTCAAGAACGGAATTCAGTTCCGTAAAATCTAATTTAAAATGAAGTCGGAAGGATTTATAAAATTGACCTTGCTCGGGGACAAGTTTTCTTCCAATCACACGAATAAAATAGTCATATCTCAAATAATTTTAACTAAAATAATAATTATAAAATATAGAATATATTTGGTCTTTACAAAATCAGATTTTAAAAGTCATAAATACTGAAAAGCAAAGCAACCTGAGAATTTATTTTATCACTTATCCTAGATTTGATATCTCTAAAAAAGACAGCGAATGCATTTAGATTAGATTATGCAGATTAGAATCATGGAAACACATTATATAAGTAGTTGGTACTTCAATAATGAAAAATTATATTTGGAAGCAGCATTACTAAACAGATATGGGCAGCTAGAACTACATATAATGAGGGATGTCTACATGCACAAAAACCATAGGATTCTAGTTCATCTAGAAGGTATGAAATAATATGAAAACTTTTTATCAGCAAAAAAAAAATCTTCATCATCAGATCATCTTACGATTCATGTTTTTTCCCTACCTTGATAGTGAAGGTACTCCAATGCAATCACAACCTTTGCTGTATAAAACCCGCAATAATTAAAAAACAGTTATGGTTTAGGTACAAAAGTACTCTTGCCTAAATGAAGCTAAAAGACTTTCCAGCAGGCAAACAATAATATTGCAAATCCTGTCAGCTGTGACTTTTGGTTTTCATTTTTCACCTTGAGGCCTCAAGGGTACAATAATAGATGCTTTTTGCTTGCTGATATTTAGAGTTTTTAGTAATAGGATAATATTTCGCATTGTAAAGCCACAAACTAAATAACTTGAATGATCATATCATATGCTAGATGACCTATCTCTCAAATTCAAAATATGAAAATCTAGTTACTTCTAAAGTTTTCCACCCCTATAGGATTTCCACTATAGATTACATAACAACACATTTTGAAAGTTTACTTGACTGCATCTTCCTTCAACACCTTCATATTTTGTCGGTCCAAAATCATAAAGAGCTCTCCACTAGAGTAGTAATCAGTTACCAAACAAATGTGTGTTTTGGTCTGTATAACTTCCAAAAATCAGATTCTCAACGGCTCAACAAGCTCAAGTGAATATATCATACATAAATTAAATTTAGTAAGTTACCAAGGATTATATAGACATGGTAGATTTAATTAATTTGGTGTAGGAATCATATATTGTAGAAATAAATCAGTAATTAAAGTTTAAATAAAAGATTTTACAGAAATTGACCTGAAAAGAAGCATATAATGCAGGAAGAAAGGGGTGATCCATCATGTCCAGAATTTCCCTTTTTGCACAAGTTCGTCTGTAAGGATATCAAGACTCAGGGACAAATTAAACACAAACTTATTCCACAACTGTTAGAGCCACTATAAAAAAACAAAAAAAAACTACCGGGAACTATCAATTCCAAATGTCTTTCACAACAAAGGATTCTACAGTTCTCTATATATTTGGTATCTCTAGCCCTAAAATAATAGATGTATTAGTAGAACGAGTGTGGAACATGAGAATGTTCCACATCAAAGTTAGAGTTTAAAACACACAAGAAAATCAAATAGATCTTCCCGGCAACGACGCCAAAATTTGACAAGACAAAAGTTATTGGTTCTTATCAAAAGAAATCACAAACTCACTAACTAGTATAGCCGGTAATTATGAGGTCAAATCCGCAGAGAGATCTACCTTTTCGCAATATGTTTTGAGTGCTAACAAGTAACAAAAGTGGGATTTAAGATGTAAAATTAAGAACAAGTAATAAAGCATGAATTTGGATGTGTATATATAAACAATGAAGAGAAAGACAGTTTCACCTACGAATTCTCATTGTCATTGGTTGGTTTACTTGATCATTGAATCTCCTTCTAGTTATATAACTTCCTATCGATTACTTTTTTCTTGGTTTGAATAGACTATTAGCCCTATGAGTTCAAACAATCCCTTACACTCCTAATGCAACTCTAACACGGTTAAGATTTAGCAAAGGAATAGCACAAAGTCCCAAGTTTTATAAGCATATAAGTAATACCAATTAAATAAATATTTAACTTGTATGCCAATTCCATACACATTCATTCTTCATAATGAATTCCACAAGAACATGTTCGCTAGGATAGATAGTGTTTCATATACGAATGAATCGAAACCCTAGCATGATGCAAATTTAGCAAGGTAAACAACATAATTGATTTAAGCACAAGGAAACTGAAGCAAATGATAGAAAATAAAAAAGAATTCAAAACTCACAATTCAACCAACCAAGTGTCAAATCATAGGCAAAACCAAAAGAGTTTAATTGCTCATGGCTTACCTAAATCACAAATCTTCAATGTTCATAGGATAAATAAAACTAGGCTAAACATTTGTTGATTTAGGCCTAAAGTTTAGCCAAAAAACCTAAAAGACGTCCTAAATAAGATAGAATTTAGGTAGAATTAGATATAATTTCTATTAAGATAAACATGTTTCGAACGTTGTGAAGATCGTGGGCGCACCGTGGGTAGGCCGCGGGCACGGCATTCTGCCCAGAAAGGCCACGGGCGCGACACCACTGGCCGCGGGTGCGGCAAATTTAGAAGCTTGGTGTGCCTTTCACATGTTAGCCGCGAGCACGATGTCTCTGGCCGCGGGCGTGACGACCTTTTGGCTCAAAACTTTAGGGTTCCAGGTCAAAACTTTTTCTTTTTTCCCTCAAACACTTTAAATCTTGTTCCGATGTTCATGAAAGTTCTAGATCTCGAAAAAATCTTTCCAATGCGTACTTATAATAGTCAATCGGACTACCGAGGCCTCCCGAAATTGCGTTACAAGATCAGCTTGTCGAGCGATAACTTTTATTGACTTGTTCTTCACTTAGCCTCCCGTACTTCAATTTCGCTTTTGGGCTCTTCACTTATTTTCCTGTTCTTTACTCTTTCTCCATAGGCTTCGTTTCATCCTCATAATCACTTCTCTTAACCACCTTGGATCTACGATATGCAAATAGACATGAAAACTTGCGTTGATTCCGAACTTAACCACCATATGAGCAAATAAGTAAACTAACACCTAATCATGAAATATATACAATGTAATGCATATAAAACTAACATGTAATGTCTATCTAAAATTGCTTACCTTTGTCAAAAAAAATATATCTATAAAAAATGTACATTGAACAAGTGCGTGTGTAGGCATGACCAAGGGTCGGACCTGTCGAGTGGAGGTGTTTGACTCATTGGGTCATGGGTTAGAAATCATCAACTCGAACCCTAACTCGGAGGAGTCACAGAAATATGCCAAAGTAATTTTGTGATATTTCTTTTTTTATATATAAATAAATTATCTTTATACTATATGACATAAAAATAAGTTTAATTTCTTTTCAACTTGTTTTTATTCACAGAAATTATATAATACAAATTTTTAACAATAATTATATTATTATAAGGATTTGTTTTAAAAGAAAATAAATCTATCATCCGACTATTTAATCTAGTTAAAATAAATTAAATAAATATGTTGTTGTTGATATCTAATGAATTAACATACTTGTATATATTATTTAATGCGGAAATAGAGGCGATTTAATTTTAAATGATCCTTCTTCACATTTATATATACAAGATAAAATTTTAGGATCATGTTATTACTCAAATTCTAAAGTTTTAAAATTCATTTGGAGGATTATATAAATGAAAGTATATGCAGACTTCCGTTTGAACAAATTAAACTGGTAGTTATTACCCAACCTTTGATGGCGGGCAAAAGCAAGTAAATCGAATTGTATCGATCAGCTAGACCCAATGATAATAAGTAAGGTGAACTTGGTTATTTCATTAAGAGAACCCACCAGGGCCTACCCAGCCTTTGAAGTTCGACAATAGGTTGCAGTGGATAATTGAAGTTAAACAGCAACAAGCCAACAACTATTTCCCCCCGTATCTTCTCCAAAGATTTCATTCGACCTTTCAATCTGCGGAGTTTGTTGGCCTCCAAGATCCCTTGGATTATCGTTATCCTTCCTTCTACGCTAATCCTTCCCCATAAGTAAAGGTTAGGCTTTTTCAATTCTTTTACACACCCTCCCTCCTCATGCGTGTTGCCGACGCTCCAGTACAGTCGACGCCGGAGACCACCACCTGCACAAGGAAGCCGTAGGAAGTCCCCCCACAGTCAGATTAACCGCCTGCCATAAATCCAATGTGGCCAACCGGACCTCCTGCACCTTACAGCAGTGATCGAGTCTTCCATTGGAGGTCCTCCTTAATTGACATTGCAGTGACGAACCCGGCGCAGACGACGACATCAAATGCTCAGTCCAGTTCTGAAGTGGGACTGAGAATTTTTCTTTGTACCCCAACCTCTGCGAATTGTAAGCCATCCGAATTCTCTCGTCGATTTGTCCTTTCAATCTCTATTCAAATCAAGTTCCTTTAATTGCCCATATTTCGATTGCTGTCGATCTCAGGTCTAACCTTGTCATCCCCCGTTCTTCCTTTCGTTGCAGTAGTCTCACACCCCTCAATCACCCCCATAAGAGGTAAGCCACGACTTGCACTCGTTTGGGAATTAATCGTTATTAAAGGAACACCCAACTGACCAAGGAGGCGACTTTGGGATTAATTTCTACATCGATCAGACTTCGATTCAAGCCACGATCTGAACCGAATCGAGTGTGGTACTGCCAGGTCTGATTGGCAAGTTGACTCCAACGTGTTTCGGTACCTCAAAATCATATCGAATCACTGTTGAACATGCATACTTGAACATGGTGGGGCGCTGTCAAGTAAGTTCCAGTATGTTTTTATGCAGTGTCGAGGAACCGATTCGAGCCGTGACCTTGGTCAAATCGAAGAGTGCACTGCTGACTACATCGCTAAGTTGAAAGTAACTCAATTGACGAAGTCGAGATGGTCATAAATCAATACCAAACTGACCTGGTCGTGTGTGTTTGGCGTTGAAAGGCTATGCGAGGCCGAAGGCGGCGGTATCTGTGGGACTGGTCGGTGCTTGCTTTCATAGGTAGGTTGTCGATTGGGAAAAGCTTAAAAAAGTAATTAACGAGTAATTAATTTATTGACTTAACTAGTGATCGATTTGTTTAGGTGTTCAGCCTTAGTGTCCGGTAAGTAAAAAAGAGGTTTCTTAGGGGTTGGGTATTTTTTAGGAGGTGAAGTTTATTTTGTGTATTATGGAGGTGTGGAATGTGTAGTTTTTTTTAAATAACCTTGTAAAAAATCTAATTGGTGTTTGGTGGATATAAGGGGTTGGAGGTATATTTATGGTGAAAATGACTATAATACCCTCACATTATTTCATCATCACCTACCCATTGTCCTCTTCTTTCTTTCTGATCGACGAACGCCCATCCAAAACCCTAGACTTCCGCTGTTGGCTCCTTCCTCCTACAATTTTCGAATTCGACCCAAAAGGGGACCGGGATTGAAGGTGGGTTGCTGATCAGTAACGTTTTCGATGGTGAATCGAGTGCTGGTCGGTAACGTTTTCGATGGTGAATCGAGTGGGGACCGGGATTGAAGGTGGGTTGCTGGTCGGCAAGTGAAGAACGAACACGAGTGCAAGTGGGGATCAGGATTGAAGGTTGGTTGTTGGTGGGTATAAGGGGCAAAAATGAACAAAATCCGAGTACCCCATAAAATAAACTCCCAAAGCTAAACCCCCAAGTTTCCAAAATCAAAGAAAAAAAGCTTTACCTCCAACCCCATAACCTCCCGTCAAAGCTGCTCCCAAACGTGTAGTTTCAGAGCTTTCATTTTTTTAACCTCCAAAACCTCTTGACAACTGCTTTCAAACACGCCCTTAATCGGGTGTTTCAGTGTGGTTTAACCCAATTCGTCAAACTGAGGCAAGTGATTTCGTTTAAATTGTCCTCTGCAATGTTTCATGACTTTTGTGTGTCTTTCATTTCTATCGTATCGAATGCGGCCTTGTGACCAATTTTCATGCCAGTTTCGATAGATTACATATCTTGATGTCATTTATCACTTTTATTCTAAATTGGCATGAGTATATAAATAGGCGATTATAAATATAATGTGTATGTATATAATTTATGAGTTAAATAAAATATATCTTGTCGAATAATATCACCATCTTCATATGGAGTTTTATCCGCCATTACAAATTCAAAACGTTGACAAAATGAAGAAATTTTAGATGTTTTGTGTAGAATTGTAATTTGTAGGAATGAAGAGGAGTGAAAATTGTATTAAGAAAAAGTTGTATTTTGCCACACAACCTTCGTTATCTTGCTTCAGACCATGCTTTTCACTTTCATCCAGTTTTCGATTCAACTAAAATAAGAAATCCAAAGTATCCTACATATTATGAACCAAAAAGCGCTTGACAAATATCTAAGATGTCCTATCATAAATGATATAATGAATAAAATCACATTTGAAGAGACAATTAGGGAAATAAAAATGCAATTAACAAATTTAAAAGCAAACACACTATCTCAACAAGGGAGATCGATTACGATGAAATCAAACTTAGCAACAAAATCAAATTATATAATGCAAACTTTTATGTTCTCATCAAGTATCCATCATGAACATGATCAAATCAATAGGAACTTTTTATGGAATACGAACTCAAGCCATAACCCCCTCCTAGGATAGGATAAAATATGTAAGCCTAAAAGATTTGGGGGACTTGGGCTTAACAGGACGGAACACATGAACAAGGCATCATAAATTAAGCTATTATATATGGAAAATTATAGCAGGATTTGCAAGTATATGGGTGAAAGTTGTCAAAGATAAATACATGAAAGATAAACCGATATGAGAATACAAAAAATATGGACAGTGGTGGAAATGAACAAAACTTGTAAAAAAAAAGACGAAATCTGTAAAGCTTTAATCTACAAGTCGGGATGCCCCTAGGGATTTTCTATACACAAACCAAATAATTAATGGCCAAGTGAAGGTACAATATTATATTAACCATGACAAAACTTGAAACAACACTAAACTATGAAATAATCTTCCGAAAGAGATTACACAGAAAATTGAGAATATTAAAGTACCCCATATAACAGTGACAATAGACTATAATGGAAGTGTAGTCAAAATAACTGGTTCTCAATGTCCAGTGCACTAGTTCTAGTGTCTGGCATTAAGAACTTCCAACCTAGTGGAAGAAATTTGATCTAGGATATTGATAGTTTCCCAAGGTTTTTTTGTGTGTGGAAAGTCTCAATGAATAGACTCCCATCCAAGACACGACTAATTAAAAAAAAAAGGTGTTGCAATTCCAACCTTGTGTACCCTATGCGAATGTAATAATGAATACTCTACTCCCTTATTTACATAATGCACAAAAACACTCAATCTGCTAAAACGAATTAGTAGACCAATTCACAAAATTGTTTGAAGTGTCAACACTAACACCCTACTAATAAAGGATATAATGAAAAAAATCTTTTCAAAATTCACCAAAGGGCAAAAAAAGACCTTGGCCACAATGTGGTGGGGGTTATAAACAACCAGAAACAAAATTGTTTTTAATAATGACAATGCAATAAAAGGAGAATAGAAGGGATATATAAGACAACATTTAAAAAATGGGAAAGTACCAAGATGAACTTTTGGGGATAAACTGAAAAAAATGAAATAAAAAATCTTAGATTGAACCTCCGGTAGAAGGAACTCTTAAAATCAACTTTGATGGCTTAAAATTGCCTATAGGAGAAGCCACGATGGGATTTATTATCCAAGACTATAGTGGATCTGTTGTGGCCCTTGATGCATCAAAGTACGATTCAATTCGTCATCAGTCTTGATGGTAGAAATGCATTAAGGCCTTATTGTAGCAAAGGAGATGGGTTGTATAATGGGTTGAGGTGGAAGTCGATAGTTAGACTGTTATCAATATCGATAACATCCGTCAGAAGTGTCTATGGGAGATTGAGATCCTGGTTGCGAACATACTTCTCCTTCTTCAAGACTTTGAATCAACAAAATGCTATCATATTTTTAGAGATGTCAACTTGGTTGCTTATCGGATTGCACAACTGCGCCACTCTTTGGACCCTGGGCAACTGAGTTCTCAACCAAAACTTTTTGTTCTCATGCATCCATAAGTATTGGGTGGTGGTCCAACAATATCCAAATTCTCGCCTTGTTAAAAAAATATTATTAATTTTTAAAAATCCCTTACTAACAAGAGATATATTTGGTCTAAAAAAATTATCTTTGTTTGTATTGAAACATATTATTTAATATCATCCACACTTAAAAAAACTAATAAATACATTATTAGTTCCTCATTTATTACCTTTTACTTTTTTCAAAAATTATAATTAAAAATCTACTTAATGACTATAAAAGACATTTATGAAACCAAAATATTTTAAACAACATCTTTTATTTAATAAGATTTACATTTTACTACAATGACTTCTTTTAATTAACGATGGAAATATTATGGAGGTAGTATTAATAGTGCTAAGGTTTTGTAAGAAATTAAAAGGAAACATGTTTGAACCAGGAGGGAATACTGAAATAGACTTCTCTTGAATCGCGTGACTCGCTCTTGATCATTTTGACCCGTCTTTTTTACCTTTGTTAAATCTGTCCATTTTGAGTAGTGTCATTCTTTGATGCGACTACATTTAGTTCCAGATAGGTTGCAATCTTGAGCGTCTTTTGATTGAGTTGATCGTAGCAGTGTTCGTGACTTCCGAAAATTCCTCATTTAGGTGAGAGAAAAGATCGTTGATCCATACTTCCCTAGGAGACGACTATTTTCATTGTTGAGTTTATGCTTCCATTTTCCTAGCGCCTAGATATCGCATCAGTATTTAGACTCTTCCATGTTCTCAACATTTAAATTATTTTTTTGATTTTTCTCAACTTCCACTCCACTAGTTTGATTTTGATGTGATCTTTTGTGTTTATAACTTTTTTTTTGTTGTTGTTGTTTGCTTTTTCTGCTTATTTTAGGACGGTTTATTCATTAGTCATTTTCGACCTTCTAATTTATTAGACAATAAATTGTTTGATATTTTGAATCTTTACTTCATAAAATTAAAAAAAAGGCTAAGATTTCCTAAAGCCATTAGAAAGGAAAGGCTATATGCACTAAGCACAAGTGCTACATGCACTCAACACGAATGAATCTTAGATCTATTTGACCCTTAGCTTAGCACGTGTTCAGCATTAACTACGTCTGACATTAAAAAAGTAATGAACTGATCAAAGATCCATTCATGTATTTTTTTAAAAAACAAAGCAACCTTACAATTTTTGAAAAAAATTATTAATTACATGTCCGTCTGTTGTATGAATTTTTTTTTAAAATTTAAGTTTCAACTTTTAATGCGAACGGATCTTTGATCTGTTGTCATATTAAACGGATCTTTTGATCCGTTTAAGATTTTATTCTATCATTTTAAGGCCGATTAGGGTTTGTTATGGCTAACTTTTGATCCATTCATTACATTTTTAATATTAGACATATTTAATGTATCTAACATTTTTAATATTAGACATATTTAATGTTGGATACGTATTAAGCTGAAGATCAAACGAATCGTTTTGCCGAACGGAGAGACGAACGGAGAGAGTAGAATATATGTTCGGTGTACTCCGTATTTCGCAACAACCAATTCGAATAGCCAAGGTTTTAAAAAATGGGAATTTCGTCGGCTAAAGTGGCAGATTTTAGCATTAAAGAGGGTGGGCCCAATTGTTGGGGGCGGGAGCCGCCCACGCTGAAAACTAGTATGTACACTCACACTCCATACAAATATACAGTACCATGAAGGGGCAAAATGGGGATTAACAAAAAGAGCACCTGGGTGGCTGTGAATGCAAAAACGGCAAAGTACCAGGGGCAAACTCGGTATCTAATAATCTCTCCCACCCTCTTCTCCCCTCTTCTCTCTCATGTGTTTGGCGCGTACATATAACCCCCTCCATAAAAAAAAACAAATGAATAAATAAATATTAATTGCTCACACGAAAAATAAAAACAAATAAAGAAATGGAAAAGAGTGAAAAGATCGAACGCTTTTGAGAGAGAAAAAAACTGCAAAGAGCAAGCTCTGTAGAGAGAGAGAGAGAGAGAGAGAGAGAGGGTGTGGAGGCCCAGTAGTAGAAAGCACGGAGAGAGATGACTTGTTGATGCGTCTTTGAGAGCTCTCTCTCTCTCCGTCTCTGCCGCTCAACCAGCGCCGTCGGATTTGGCGATCGTACGGCATTCAGAGCTGGTGCGTTTGCTTTCTTCGGCACAGTGTGAAGAAGAAAGAGAGGAAAAAAAGGGGAAAAAATTGATTAAAATAAAGGGAGATCGTGTGAGTACAATGGAGTACGGGCAATCGGAGAGGTCCGAGCCGGATCCTGTAACGGAGGGGTCGGGTGAGGGAGGCGATTCCGGCGTTGGAGGTGAGTCCTTCGATCCTGCATTTCAGTTTCTTTTTTTTATTTTAAATCGGAATTTCGGTTTTTTTTTTCCTCTCTTTTGCTTTTCCTCTGGTGTTGGGGGGATGGGGTTGTGTTTGTGTTTGGAATGCGAGGGATCGAATTGATTCCGATGTTTATGTGGATTTTTTCCTTCTCGATGAGGTAGAATCGATGTTCCACATGGGGTTGGGAGAAGGAGGAGGAGGAACTGGCGGTGTCGGTGGTGTTGGTGGAGGGGAATCGTCGTATCCTGAGCGTCCCGGTGAAGCCAATTGCATTTATTATATGAGGACAGGTTTCTGTGGGTACGGTGAGCGGTGCCGTTTCAATCATCCTCGTGATCGTGGTGAGGTCAGTGTATTGTTTTTCTGAATTTTATATCTCCTGCTGTTCGTTTCCGCTTTTTTATTTTTTTTTATTTTATTCGTTGGAGTTAGGGTTTCGCTATGGAGTTTTGGTTGCGTGTCTCTGACTCTCTGGTACTGATTTGCCATTTCTTCCAATGACATGCTATTTTGTGGTCGAATTTCTGCCAATTTAACCGTGAGAATCAAAATTGCAAGTGGTTTTGTTTGATCATTGTTGGAAGAAGGGGGCAAAAAAAGCATTAGCTTTGTGGTTGAAGAACCGATTTTGCTTACTGAGCTCTGATAATGCGAGATTGTTTGTTGCTCATCAGGTGACCTATGGAGGTGGAAGGGCTGGTGGAGCTGGAGGGGACTACCCAGAGCGGGACGGACAGCCTGTTTGTCAGGTAATGATAATCTACATTGGCTAAAAGTTTTCAGCTAGATTCGGCTTATGATTCACATGTTTGTTTATGAATAAATGCCAAATCAGTTTTGGTTTGTTTTGTTTTGTTGTGTTGTGTGCTGCTGTATGCTGTCTCCTGTAACAGATTTTTTGGTGTGTTTTCAGTTAGTTGGTTTTAACTTGAGTGATTATTGTGCAATGCAGTATTACATGAGGACTGGTTCCTGTAAGTTTGGTTCCTCCTGTAAGTACCATCATCCGAGGCATGATGTTGGTTCTGCAACTGCTGTGCCGTTGAGTATTTATGGATATCCGCTAAGGCCGGTATGATATTCTAATTGTAGTTATTCTTTTGGTATCCAAGGGGTATTTTGGAAGTATACTGTTACATTGCAAATCGGTGCTTGTTATTGACATGCGCTCGTTTTGCATGTAATGCAGGGTGAGAAAGAGTGTACTTACTACATGAAAACTGGGCAGTGCAAGTTTGGTGTGACCTGCAAATTTCATCATCCATTGCCTGCTGGTGTACAACTACCCACATCTACCTCCAATCCTGCACCAGGACCTACTGCTATAACTGCACCTGTTGTATACCCTACAGGTCAATCTTCTGCGACTCCAACTCAGTATGGAATTGCGGCGGGGAGCTGGCAGGTGGCACGGCCTCCTATAGTGCCCGGTTCATACATTCAGGGGCCTTATGGACCAATGCTTCTACCCACTGGGGTAGTTCCTTTTGGTGGCTGGACTCCCTATCCAGTAAGTGATTTAGAGTGTCTGAGAAAGGAACTCTAATTGCAAATCCCATTTACTGATATTCCGTTTCCTTTTCTGGTTGCCCTGCATTTATAGGTATCTGTTAGTGCAGTGCCTGCACCATCTACTGGGCCAGCTGTTGAGGCTGGTCAACTTTATGGTATTCCGTCCACGTCTAGGCTGTCTGCTAAGGCACCTGCTTATACTGGGGGAACTGGACCTTATCCAGCCATCTCTTCTTCTTCCAGTCCTTCAAGTAGTATCCAGAAGGAGTCATCTTATCCTGAAAGGCCTGGTCAACCTGAATGCCAGCATTACCTGAGAACAGGTGAGTGTAAATACGGCCCTTCATGTAGATACCATCATCCAGCACAACGGACTGCACAGAGAGAAAGTTTCAGTCTCACACCTCTGGGTCTTCCTTCCCGCCCGGTATGCATTTTTCCTTATGTTCCACTTTCATGAGAATTATTTTGTTAATGTTGCACCAAACCCAAAATGTAGAATAAGTTTAGTCACTTTCATTTTCTGAATAATTAAGTCATATCTGTAGACTTCAAGTAAGTCCACTTTCATTGGAGGGCTTGGTGCATGGTTGTGATATTCATGGGGTTTTTACGCAGATCCGAAAGATGACTTTGATGCTGAGAAAAGATTTGCAACTGTTAGTTTAGATTAAGTTGTCAAGTAGAGTATTTTGCAGAGGAATGATCATTTTGTTCCACCTCTCACTTGGCGAAAATCACTGAGCTGACAAGTGGAGAACTTTCAGTCTTTCACTTAAACTACTGATAATTTTCACCTGTGATTATCATTATCATTCTTTGACTAAAACCTTCACCGCAATATAATTCACTAAAAAGGGCTTGATCAAGCAGGCTAGACATGAATTGAGCGAGTATCAGGAGATTCCCTCCTCTTTTTGAGATGTTAGCAAAGGTTGAGTCCAGCTAAACTTCTTGTGTGGCCAGTATATGCATCCTTACTCATGATTTATGTTTTAAGTAGCCGCATCGAAATGAAAATTTGAAGAAGAAAAAGAGTGCAACAAAGTACATCCTTTTTGTACGAGTTTATTGCATGATGAAAAGAGGTGTACTAGGACAGTTAGCATATTTGTGTTCTGCTTTCTGTGTTTGATTTACCTAATGGCGAAAGTGTTTTGGATATGTTTAAGTTGTAATGTAGTCTCGTGCAATCTCGTGTGCTTGCCAAACTCGGAAGAATTTTCCAAAGTTGGCTGATGCTGTGCAGATGTTTTGCATGTTCTTAGTCTAGTAAAGGATGGGTCGTCCCTCAGTAATAATTTCAACTCCAAAATGTTTATTATTTAAGTTTCCAGAACTACTCAATGCTTGCTGGTCATAAAATTTGTTAGCATTACACTATTACCATTATTAGCTATCTAAATATTGAATATCGCTCTTCTCTGAGTAAAGCAGTCATCTTTCCAATACATGCGATTATTCATTAAACAGTGTCCAAACTCGTTTAATCTTTTATAATCTCTGTTTGTCAGGGTGCTGCACCATGTTCTTTCTTTGTGCAACATGGAATTTGCAAGTTTGGACCAACATGCAAGTATAATCATCCTATGGGTTCACTGAGTTATAGTCCATCTACTTCATCTCTGTCTGATATGCCAATCGCTCCATACCCAGTGGGATCTTCAATAGTCACTCTTGCCCCAGCATCCTCATCTTCAGATTTACGGACTGAAGTTATTACTGGATCCAATTACAACCCTACCACAATTTATGCCTCACCAAATGATAATGTTTTGCCCAAGAATGGTTCTGATCTGCAATCTGGGACTCAACAGCCTGGCCAGAGCTCTACTACAAAGGGTAGCCCCAGTCGCACAAGTGAACAAGAAGACGCTACACGCAGTTGAAGCTAATTGCTCTGAAGCACTATGTTCCTGCTTTATCTCCCCTGGTGAAAATTATGAGATGAAAAGTCTCCTTATTCTTTTTCCTTGTTGCCAAGCCAGGACTACAATCATCTCACCACATTTTCGACATTGCACTGCCCTTAGACAGCTGTTCTATCCTAGTGTCGATATACGATATAACCATCTTTTTCTTCACCTTTTAATAAACCCCATTTTGTACCTTCCCATTAAACCTCCTATTCAAATAATCAGGGCTACATCTCATCCAAAAGAGGTTCTGCCCTTTCCAAACTCTCCTGCCCTGACTCCAAGAGGCGTCGTCTATTTATGCTTGTAATCCTTTTGAAAATTGAAGAGAGATTGATCAATCTAGGCTCTCAGTCATTTCCCCCACCCTTGGTCAAATGGATTCATTCCATCTTTCTTCTTAGTACCCTTGCCAGACATCCGGGGACAAAGCTTCCAATTCCAACTTTACAATGGAAATTGTGGAAGTACTGGTGTTTCCCACCTTTTTTTTTTGCTTACAACGATTATTCTCACAGGAAACGAGTCATTTCGAGAAGAAGGTTTCGATGGAGGCTTCACTGCTGCTGCCTTTATTTCATGTGTTGTGAGGATTTTCAAGAAAATCACTTGAAATGGCTCTGGTAATTTTATTATAGGAATACATGAAAATTCAAACAGGTTTTCGAACATTGTATAAAATGAGCAGAGGTTTTATACTCTCTTCTCCCATTGCCACTCATTATTTAGCTTCCACTACAAGTTTCTTGCCATAATAATTCCGTTTGCAGGAACTCATCGCCAGGGCACAATCTGGTTTGAGGTAAGTGCTAAAATTTATAGCATTTTGAAAGTTTTCCTCTTTCTTTTCTATAGTCTACAGACATCATTCAGTTTTATATAGGCAAATTGATTGCCCTTTGCCACTGACTATTAGGCCACCTGAAATTGGTAAGTTTTGTGGGGTCTTTAGGCATGAATATCCATCTAACTCAGAGGCTGTTGTGCTTATCAGAAGTTATGAAGGGTTAATTTAGAGTGGTGGTCTGGTAGATCTGGGTCTTAAATCTAAATGCATTACCCTCTTTGTTGTTGGCATCATATGAATTAAATATTAAGTGTGAAGACCCTTAACTACCCAAATTCCCCCATTTATGATCACCAATACAATTCTTGTTGTTCTGTAGTGCATTGTCATTTTGTTTCGCTGTTGTGGACCCGATGAACGGGTGTATAGGGTTATGTGAGTCGTTGCCAACTTTCATTGGTGATTTGGCATCATCCCATCCATTCCTCTCCCAATCCCAGGATCGGTTCGCCAGGGGTAACCCATAATTTACATTGTTCCCAGATTTTAAGCATTTACATTGTTCCCCGAATGCTTGTAGAAAGCCAGTCAAGAGTTCGATCGAGTCTTAGGGGTTTTTATTGGTCCTGTTCTCTGAGGGATTTTGGTTATCAATAGATGGTATGGTGGACAGGCAAAAAGAGTGGGTAGGTTGCCAGCTGTTCATGATTTATGAATTAATCTGTTGTAATGCGTATAAGAAATTATGAACGTATTCAGGACCCATTTGGCTAGAGAGTGCCTTGTCCTCTTCCAAAATAGTTGGAGATGTTAAGGTGCTTCACCAGTTGGGTGTTGTTTGGTTGGTTAACTCACATCCAGAAACCTGTTTGTCTACTAAGCTTCAGTTTGGTTCTTGTCGATATAACTCATTTGTTGATTTGGAACTCGTGCCTGAATTTTCACTCATAGTAGGTGAATACATTTCTAACCACAACGCAACATGCTGAAAATATTCATAGGTATGCATCGTTTGAGTTGTTGGTAGATCACCTGCAAACTGAGGGTTGCTCATATAGTCGATATATATGGTTTGAGGACGACAACAATACTTCATAGCTGTCTATTTGACGAGGCGAAAAATTCTAAACCATACATTCTTCTTAGTGTGCCTCCTTTAGTAAAGAAGCACTTGGAGACTGAGGAATACCTGCACGAGAAAAGCACAAAGCCCTAGGATTAAATCGCTTTCTGTTGCAAGGTAAACGTTTAACATGCCTATCTAGCATAAAACCTTGAAATGGGTCCCTCCCAAGTTAACTTGCAACCGCGATCTGTTTTAAAATAACGGGTATCCGAAATCGCCCACATCAGTTGTAGATGCAGCAGTCTGATACCCATGACCATGATCATAATATGGAAAGGGCACACAATCAGACATCTCCACCATTGGATAGCAGGCTCCCAACATGCAACCTTGTTCCACCACCAATGGATCCTCCATGATCAAGGCAGAAGAGTCAGTTGATGGATAATTAGATGCGCAGCGGAAGTTTTAGAAACTATTTTCTATCATCTAATCGCAAGATCTTCATGCATAAAATCGATAAATCAAATCATTGTTCATAGGAGATACCTCTTGTTGCGTGAACCGGATCTGAACGGGGAAGATTCGGAAGAGAACTAGAGCCCCACGTGTTGCTCCTCTACTTGGTCCACAAGAGCCCGGTCTAGATCTCCTTTGCCTTCGACTGCTAGGACGAAGATCGAAAGGTGAACAATCAAATTGCTCTTGATTGATGATGGTGGAATTCAGCCTCACAACTAATTGTTGCGGCCAAAAACTCACGTTCCTCTCTCTGGGATGTGTTAATTAGGTTAAGTTACTATAAGCCCATCTTTATAAGCTTATATTTATACCTTACTTGATTAATTATTTATTTCACAAATAAATCTTATCCCATTATTATTAATATATATCTAATATACACTAATAATGAAATCATCTATCTTTTGATCAAGCCCGTCAACTCTAAGTGTGTGATCACATAGGACCCGTTTATATAACCATGGGTTTAACCCGTTTAAGCCCATTAATCGTAGTTGGCTTCTAGCAAAGCATTACGACTCCTAAAATAATCGGATTGAATATCTCTATCAATTGTCCTATTCCATAATTAGTCATTGCACATTAAATTAAAGGACACAATTCTTTCAATCTCCCACTTGTCCTTAAACAAGTGTGCAATTTCAGATACCCGTGTCTCTTAATGTCATATTTGATGATATGGTGACATTCATATCTATTATCAAATATATTCCTTGAACTCCGAGTTCGAACTGTCAATTAAACGGATGATTACAAATAATCCATCCGAGCATGGCCATGCATTTTCAGTTCTTGCTCTTCAAGTGGCCTAGACACCATTCCTTTTCAATGCATCACAGTATGCATGAAGAAGGAGGACATCTACAGTCTTGTATGACTATGGCTCCCACTCAACTTTTGGCAATCCCAACTACGACCTTTATAACTCCCTGTTACGGAAAGCGTTTAGCCGTGTCAAAGAAATACCAATCATCAAGAGGGACCATAACACACTCATGTATGAGGAATCTACTAATCATGGTTTAACTTAAAACTCCGCAATCCCTTTTGTAGAGTCTTAAGGTGGGTCTGTCCTATATGTATCATCCATACATATATATGTAATTGACTAGACATCTCCATGTCCCTATAGCCCATGAAACCTGGCGCTATCAGTCAACTTACAATATAGTCATTGATAAAATCACCTATGTCCAAGTTGATGATTTTAGACTACGGACTTGCGATAATTCATAACTGCATTTCACTTAAGGGGGTTTCATTTACCAGAACACTTAAGATAAGCCCATTTGCGAACTACGAATTATTTGGACATTTTATTTATTATCGTTCAACACAATATATAAATAAGGATGAAATATCATATATATATATATCAAGTCGAACATAAACTTAGTGTGTAACACTCTCAATATAAAATGTAACAAAAAGCAATCTCAAAGCCATTCTCCAATGTGTTTGAGACCCTTAGCCCTAGTGTGACCATCATGCTTGGGCTAGGCATAAGCTTCGTCAATGGATTTGCAATATTATCATATGTACACACCTTACACATCTTAATGTCAAATAAGATGATACTTCCTCTTAAGATGTACGATCAACTTGTCATCACCCTTAAGAAATCATCCTTGGTTCTTCTCAAGAACTTCGGGATGTTCTTAGCTGCACACTAGTGTGCCTTTCATGAAATCGATTGGTATTTGCTACACCTACTCAAAGCAAATGCAACATCAGGTCGTGTACACACCATGACATAGGTAAAACCCTTTCTTGGAATCTTGCATTTTGAATCTGTTGAGAATCTTATCTATATAAGTTCCCTGACTCAATCCAAGCAATCTCTTAGATCTATCTCTATAGATCTTTATTCCAAGTATATACTCTGCCTCCCCCAAGTCTTTCATTGAGAAACATTTCTTCAGCCATTCCTTAACGGACTCTAGCATTGGAATGTTATTCCCAATCAGTAGTATGTCATCCACATATAAAACTAGGAAGATCACTTTACTCCCACTAAACTTTTTGTATACACAAGGGTCTTCTTCGCATCTGATGAAATCAAACTCTTTGATCTTTTCATCAAACCAAAAGTTCCAACTCCTGGATGCTTGCTTAAGTCCATATATATAGACCTCTTAAGCTTGCATACCTTCCCAGTATCGCTTGGATCTTCAAAACCCTCGGGTTGTGTCATATACACATCCTCTTCCAAATCTCCATTCAAGAAGGCGTTTTGACGTCCATTTGCCAAATCTCATAATCATAATATATAAGCGGCCGCTTGGATCTTCAAAACCCTCGGGTTGTGTCATGTACACATCCTCTTCCAAATCTCCATTCAAGAAAGCGTTTTGACGTCCATTTGCCAAATCTCATAATCATAATATATAAGCGGCAATAGCAAGGATTATCCTAATAGATCTTATCATGACAACTGGTGAAAGGTCTCTTCATAGTCTATACCATGAGTCTGTTTAAAACCTTTGGCAACTAATCTTGCCTTGTATATAGATACCTTTCCATCCTTATCTGTCTTAAGTTTGAAAACCCATTTGCTCCCTATGGGTTTTACCCCATCTGGCAAATCTATCAAGTCCCATACTTGATTTTCAAACATCGAATCCATTTCGGATCTCATGGCCTCAAGCCATTTCTTGGAGTCTGGACCCGTCGTTGCTTGCTTATAGGTATTAGGCTCATCATGTTCTAGCAGAAGAACATCAAGGTTTACATTCAAGATGAAATCATCATAACGTCTTGGTGGTACCCTTTGCCTCTCTGATCTACGAGTGGGTTCAACTGGTTCAACAACTGGAGCTGGAACAGTTTCCACAACTATTTGTGGATACTCTTGTTCCGGTTCTTGGATGATTTGGGGCCTTTGGCCTTCCAAAACCATCAACTCGTCCTCGACATCATCTATGTCATCTTGTTGTTGAGTTTGTTGCTCTTCATCATGAACTGGTTCAAGATGAATATTTCTCCCACTTGACTTATTGGAAATGAACTCTCTTTCCAAAAAGACACTATCTCTTGCAACAAACACCTTTTGTTCAGCGGGATTGTAGAAGTAATATCCAAAACTACCTTTTGGATACCCTATAAAATAGCATTTATCTGATTTAGGGGCAAGCTTATCCGTTAGTAAACGCTTTACATAAGCTTCACATTCTCATATCTTCATAAAAGACAATTTTGGAACCTTTCCAGTCCATATCTCATATGGAGTTTTGTCTACAGCTCTAGACGGAGTCCTGTTTAGTGTAAGTACGGCAGTTGTGAGGGCATATCCCCAGAAGGATACCGGAAGGTCAACAAAACTCATCATAGATCGGACCATGTCTAACAGGGTCATGTTTCTCCTTTCAGATACACCGTTAAGCTGTGGTGTTCCTGGAGTAGACAATTGTGTTACTATCCCACAATTTTTCAAATGATGATCAAATTCATGGCTCAAGTACTCACCACCACGATCTGACCGAAGTGCTTTTACTTTCTTGCCAGTTTGAGTCTCTACCTCATTTTGAAATTCCTTGAACTTTTCAAAGGATTCCGATTTATGTGACATAAGGTAAATATATCCATATCTACTCATGTCATCAGTAAATGTGATGAAATATTTATAACCACCTCTAGCTTCTGTACTCATTGGCCCACATACATCAGTATGTATAATGCCCAATAGCTCAGTAGCCCTTTCATTTGTTCCTTTGAAAGGTGACCTTGTCATCTTACCCATCAAACATGACTCACATGTATCAATGGATTCACAATCCACGTCTTTTAGAAGTCCATCTTTATGGAGCTTCTTCATGCGGTCTAAACTAATGTGACCCAAACGACAGTGCCATAGGTAGGCTTCACTCAAATTACTTGATTTTTGTATTTATGTTGTAAGATTCTGTTATAAGGTCGAATACAAATATTCCATTAATATCTTGAGCACGAGCATAGAAGATATCATTCTTGTGAATAATTATACCTTCATCTGTAGTGCTAAAATTAAAACCTTCAGAATAAATTACTGCAGCAGAAACAAGGTTCTTTGTAATGCTAGGAACAAAATAACAATTATTTAGTTCTAAGATTAAACCAGAAGGAAGAGATAAACTAAAATCTCATACGACAAGTGCAGCAACGCTTGCTCCATTTCCAACGCGTAGCTCTATCTCCCCTTCTTCACTTGTCTCCTATTTCTTAGTCCTTGCACATTTGAAGTAATGTGAGCACCACATGCGGTATCTAATACCCAAGTAGGACCATTATCTAATGTGCAAACATTGGTTGACAGTAATTCAATAACATAAATACCTGAAGTGTTGGAACTCAAAGTCCCATTCTTCTTGTCTTCCAGGTACTTGGGACAGTTTCTCTTCCAGTGTCCCTTCGCCTTGCAATAGAAACAATCATGGTCTGCAGCCACTCTTGGCTTCTCACCTCCCTTAGTTTTTGCAACTTTCTTGCCTTTCTCTTGGGGATTGTTCTTATTCTTGGCTACCTTCTTAAACCCTTTTCCTTTATTGACATTAAGGACTTCTTTCTTGTTGTCAGTAGGAGTATTCTGCTCAGTAGCTTTGAGCATACCATGGAGCTCGTTCAGGTTCTTCTTGAGACCATGCATATGATAGTTCATCCTGAATGAGGCAAATCCATCATGCAATGAGTGCAACACGATATCTGTGGTCAACTCTTGGTCATATGGGGTGCCTAGTGTCTCCATACGGCTAAAAAGCCCAATCATGTTAAACACATGAGGACCTACTGGCTTTCCTTTCATAAGCTTGCTATCCAGTATAGCCTTGTGAGTTTCATATCGTTCAATCCTTACCTCTGCCTGAAACAACATTTTCAGGTTGGTGATGATAGAGTAGGCATCCTGGTATTCAAACCTCTTTTGAAGGTCAGGTTCCATGCTTGCTAGCATTAAAGAAGTGACAGGTAAAGAATCACTTCTTAACTCCATTTCTCTAACTATCTCCTCATCCGATGAGGCATCGGTAATAGTAGGGATAGGGTTTGTTAGGACGTCCTCACGCCCTTCAGACCTGAGGACGATTCTCAGATTCCTTTCCCAATCGAGAAAATTTGTTCCATTCAATTTGTTTTTCTCAACTATTGAGCGCAGGGTGAATTTCAAGTTATCGTTCGACATAATGCCTATATAAAAAGGACATGACATACAAATCAGTTTATGTTCGAGATGCAAATTACTTAGGATTAAACACCTTTAAAATAAGTAATTGCGCATTTTATTCAAATTGTTATTGTTCCTGGTGAATAAAATGATTCCAAGATCCCATTACACACAGGACCCAACGTACTTTTGCACTGCCTTGAGTCTTGTATGCTCAAGGTAAGTAACAATTACTAATTATAACTCCTTATAATTCTTGGTTGATGATCCACATCCAATGTAAAATCATCCTATGCCTCAAGATCCAAAACTTTGCCTTTTGGTCTCTCGTTGGGTACAACCATATCAAAGCTTATGAACCCCTTGTATAGATTCACCCTCATTAGCCCAAGATTATGGAAAGACACCATCACTTTTATGAAGCCCATCCAACCAAAAATCCAGAACTTAATGGGTTATGATATGAAAAGGCATTGCCCCAATTTACCTTAGGAACTTAAGTCTTTTATTTGTCTTTATTTATAAGTGAAAAAAATATCATAAATAAAAACAACATAAAACTTAAAATAAGGCATTCAAAATGCAATGAAATTGTGATCCTAGTATGGCCCCTACGATGTATAAAATAAAGATCTAATCTTCATGGGTCTCCACCCTTGCGCCCTTCATGGATCTCCATCCTTGAACTTCTTATGTCTTCTTGTCTTCTTGTATTAATTACAATATTTTTCTAATAAACTAATTACTGAAAATAAATTACAAAATACATAACGATACGCAGATCGTGTACAAAAAAACATAACGATACGCAGATCGTATTTATGGGCCATACTAGTCACCTTATGTATGCAAGCAATATATCATAATATAAAACAAGCATAATAAATCCATGAACATTCTTGAAATTTTAATTCAAAAACTAGCAATAATATATATGGAATTAATTTTATGGTAACTATTACCTTGTATAATTGGATAGAAAATTTTTATTAGGGATAAGATATCTACCATATCTAATTAAGGTAATTTAAGATTTTACACTAAAATCATAAATATCTTCCATAACCCTAATTTATCTTTCTTAACCCTAATAGCCGCTCCATCCACTCCCACTCAAATTTTGTAACAATTACAAACTTTTGACAATGGTAGAAATTAAGATGGAAGGTTTTCATAAAACATAAGGGTTTGAGAAATTAATGTACGAATCAAATTCACACAAAATTTGTCAACTTGACATCAAAATCATGAAATTCTCAATTTCTTAGATTCAAATCAACTTATACTTACAAAATCAAATATTTCATGAGTTATACAATAAATCATATCTATTGTATAGCAATTGATTTAACGAAACAACATCAACAATAACCTTTTTTTGAAAAAAAATATGTGCGTTGATAGGAAAGAAAAAAAAACAACATTTTTCGGAAAAATAAATATACAATAATTCCTACATATTGTATAAATATAGTTGATGCCAATTACGTACACATGATCGGCAATCTCATTGACTTTGATCAAGTGCTACGTTGATTCCTAATTCGAACAAGGTAGCGGCTTATGATCGGAATCGTATTCCGATTGTAAACTAGTTTCACGTATTAAATTTTATATATCCAATCAATCAAAATCATAATTTTAATTATATAAATTATTCCATATATCAAATATATTGCTAAATTGAATCAAAACTAACAAGAAAATCAATCGATTATATCAATTTATGCAAGATGCTCTGATGCCACTGATGGATAATTAGATGCGCAACGGAAGTTTTAGAAACTATTTTCTATCATCTAATCGCAAGATCTTCATGCATAAAATCGATAGATCAAATCATTGTTCATAGGAGATACCTCTTGTTGCGTGAACCGGATCTGAACGGGAAAGATTCGGAAGAGAACTAGAGCCCCACGTGTTGCTCCTCTACTTGGTCCACAAGAGCCCGGTCTAGATCTCCTTTGCCTTCGACTGCTAGGACGAAGATCGAAAGGTGAACAATCAAATTGCTCTTGATTGATGATGGTGGAATTCAGCCTCACAACTAATTGTTGCGGCCAAAAACTCACGTTCCTCTCTCTGGGATGTGTTAATTAGGTTAAGTTACTATAAGCCCATCTTTATAAGCTTATATTTATACCTTACTTGATTAATTATTTATTTCACAAATAAATCTTATCCCATTATTATTAATATATATCTAATATACACTAATAATGAAATCATCTATCTTTTGATCAAGCCCGTCAACTCTAAGTGTGTGACCGCATATGACCCGTTTATAATAGCCATGGGTTTAACCTGTTTAAGCCCATTAATCGTAATTGGCTTCTAGCAAAACATTACGACTCCTAAAATAATCGGATTGAATATCTCTATCAATTGTCCTATTCCATAATTAGTCATTGCACATTAAATTAAAGTATACAATTCCTTCATCAGTACCACCCCATCCAAAGCCAGAGCACTGATCATCGTCGAGGCTTGTAATCTCGTGTGGCAGTAATGCATTTGCTTGCGCATTGGCGTTAGGGGACGAAGGTGAAGGTGGTGGGCGTAGACAGTTCTCAGGGACAATGCAACCCAAGTAGCCAGCGTTAGACGATGATTCAGGAACCGACGTGGCAGCTTCTGATCGGACAAAAACGGATTCAGGCTTGGATACCACACTCCCATGTGTCTGGGTGATGGGTTGTTTAGGTGCAGTGGCTTGAAGGAAGTGGGGAGGGAAAAGGGCTGTATGGGAATCAAAGGAAAAATTAGTTCCAAGGTTAGAGTATACAAAGTTGGTCCTTTCTAGGATGCCCTTCATTGAAAAGGCAGCCCTATCATAGGCAAGGGCAGCTTCATGGGCAGTGTCAAATGTGCCCAGCCAGTGCCTCTCCTTGGTGGTTGGGTCTCTGATCTCAGCTGCATATCTGCCCCATGGCCGCCTCCGGACTCCAAGAAACCGCCCTGGCTCAGCCTGCTTTTGCTGGCCCCGGCTCTTGCTGGGCTTGGAGAGAGACATGTTCCTCTGGAGGATCAATGGGAAGTCCATTCCCATAGCCATGGCCATGGCTACTTGATCAGCTGTTGTTGGGATCGGACGCTCTAGGTTTATAGTGTTGAAGGGCTTATCAGAGGCTTTTTGGATGGGCATTTTCAGTGTCAAGACAAGACTCTGTGTGTTGTGTTGTGTTGTGTTGTGTTGTGTTTTGAAGAGGAAGGGTAGCTCCTTTTAAATATAGGTTGATATGGTGAATGTGATCATGGAGTGAGAGAAAATGACAAAATAAAGATGCATTTATTTATTTATTTATTTATTTTGGTTAAATTGCATAAATCCACTCTTAAAATATAGGACATTTTTTTTACAAAGCCACTCATAAAGTAGAAAATTATGAAGAATCAATCCTCCCACAAACTTGTTTTTTAAAGAACTTGTCACGATTGGCTTTAAAATGTTCTAAAATTGTTAAATTATCACTTTTAATTTGACATTTTATTTAAATTATTATATAACAAATAAAAATGCTTACTTTATTTTGGGTGCAATCCATAATCCCTATTCAACATCCAAAATAATTCAATTTAAAACTATCATAATTAACATGATTTATTTAATAACCCTACTACAAAAATTTGGGTTAGAGGCAGCCTCTTCTCTCAAATATTTGATTTTATTTTTTCAGAATGTTGAATTATAATTATTTATTTCTTAATTGTTACCAATATCATACACAATAATAAGCACATGTTTTCCCCGGGATTTTGCAGATTAAAACAAAGAAATTAACATTTTCACTATAGGACTTCTTGTCTGATTCCTGTGGTTTCAAAGGGAGCAGTTGATGCTCATTAGTTTCTGCAATTAGGGGTTGAAATTTAGTAATTCAGAAGTTTGCAGGAGATTTTGTTTTCTTCTTATTTTGCATGTCCTTTTATATTTGAAGCCAAGAGTAAAACAGACAAAAAAATAAAAAATAAAATTGCCCATTTCCCACATGGAATGGAAGGGCAAAGACAAAACTCCACCTAGTGGCTCATAATTCCATGAAATGAAAGTCAAATGATTTTTTTTTTTTTGTCAAGGTTCTGTATATTTTCGAGTATTACATATTTGATGTACAGGAGAGCAAGTAAATTGCGATCGAGAATACCAATATTATATTAATAATTTAACTCTGTATGAAGATTTGCTTACGAAGCTCGATTTTATAACGCGCTACTGCTTAGGATTTAAAAATTGTGAGAGTATTTCGCAATTATATTAGGATTTATAATAATAAAAAAAACTGATCATTTGATTTTGTCAAGCACAATAACTTTGAATTATGACAATATTGGATCATGGTTTGGAATTAATATCATCAATCACGTTAATTTGTGCTGAGGATATTGGCGCGGATCTGGTTTGACACAAGGAAGAAGGTGAGCTGAAAGAACGACGTCATTTAGTTTCTTACGAAAGGATTTGAACAAAAGCAGATGTTCGGCCCAAAGTGATGTCGTTTAGGAAAAAACTAGGAGTATATGGGCCGGAGTTTACTCCGTTGAAGGTTGTTAGCATGAACAACAATCGATCCCCTCGGTCAAAATCAGTTAGAAATTTAGAATAGGAGTGTCTTAGGTGTCTATGTGGAGCCCTAATCACTATAAGTTAAGTTTCAATATAAGTAGTCTAGGGGATCGATCTTGTGTAATCCACATTTCCGAGCTCATTTCAGAGCATATCAATGGCAATCAATTCTTTGTCTTCCGTATAAATCTTCTTCCAAATTGATCTTAGTTTCTATATGGTATTAGAGCATTAGAAGCTAATTGAGATCGTTTGGTTTTCCGCAACTATTTGAAGATGTTGAGTATAATTCTAGTTTTCCTAGGATTTGTTATGCCTTTGGGCTTGTAGGAAGCAGCTTTAGCAACAGCAAAAGGCCCAACAACATCAGCCCATCTCACTTCAACCTTGCATCGACGCCACTTGAAGTCTCAACCGATCAGCTTCAGCAAAGCCTCCTCAACGTTGCGTTTTGGTAAATTAAAAGAGCTTTAAAAGCTCTTTTCTTGTGTTCAGCAGCGAGGGTGAAGCGGTACTGTAGCAGCTGTAAGAGAAGAGAAGCAAGGGCTAGGGTTTCAACGAGAGCCCGTCGCCGCCAAGAGAGCTTGGGAGCTTCTCCCATGGCTGCTCCGGTGATGACAAGGCGAAAGGGCTCTCCGGTGAGAGAAAAGTCAAGGGAAGGAGAGAGCTGCGCTTTCTTGTATGTGCTAGAGAGCTTAAGAGAAGAGAAGTCCGGTGAGATCGAGAACGCTCGAGGTCGAGCTATCTCCGGGACGAATTCTTGAGCGAGCTTGAAGGAAGAAGGAGCATGGCTACACAAAGCTTGATCGATGGCAGCAGTCGAGGCACGAGGTCAAATCGAAGAGGAAGCGACAAAGAGCGACATCGAGGAAGATCGAGAGATGTTGTCCTCGATCCACAACTGGTGCGGCTAATAGAGTTCGAAGGAATCTGTATGACGACAGAAAGGTGGATGGCAACTCAGCTTTGACGCCGACGAATCTGCAGCGACGTCTTGAAGATTCAGGGAGTTTCTTCTTGTCTAGATCTGTCTTTCCTTCATGTGTTAACTCTGATTAGTTGTTTAGATCCTTGTTGTGTATGTATCCTTTGTTTGGTTAGAAAGCTCTCTTTAGGATCTTGTACTCTCTTCTTTCTGATTTGCCCTTAGAGCATAGTGGAACGCTCTCTTGAACCGGGGACGTAGGGAACCTTTTCCCGAACCTCGTAAACAAATCACAGTCTTATTCGTTCTGTTAGATCGAGATTCGGTTCGATCTAGAACCGAGTCTGGGACGATTAACAATTGACGTATGACTCGATTGACCTTATTTGATACCTCAAACCAGGATTTACAAAGTGTTATCAAAGCCAGGTTCGGCTAGTTGCGGTCTGGGCTTCGGATTAGTGGGGTTGCTGGCCTTGTTGACATGTCGCGGGCATTGGTTCCCATTTAAGCGCATGTGACAAGTGCAACTTGTTGGCTAAAAATGCTGTTGCACTTGAGGGGGCGTGTTGGAATGTGGTTGTCCCACATCGGTTATATAGAGAATGCTTGAACAACATATAAGGTTGAAGTGCTACTCCTCTCATTGCCAATTGGTTTTGAGATGGAACCCCGTTGGGTTTATGTGTTGTTCGAGTCTCTTGTATGTGGGCCCGTACACACGACCTCCCTCCAACTTGTCTTAGCCTCACCGGGCCCAACCGATTTTAACATGGTATCAGAGCCAGGTTGGCTCGTTCTTGATTTCTGGCATGCTTCTTGTGTGATTATGCTTGAAATCTGCTTATGTTCATGTTCTTAGATGAGTTACAGTTTTCGCTGCATACTTTCTGTGTTTCTGAATGTCTATGCTTCAAGAAAGTTGGTTACTACTTTGTTTAGTTGCCTTAAGACATGTTGCTTGTGCTTTCTTGAAAGTTCAGTTCAGTAAACTTTGTTGTGTGTGACTCTTGAGCATGAATTCTGAGATCCTGTTGGTTATTTGGTATTGATTTATCAACCGACTATGTATTTTGTTTTGCCTTTTGTTTTCTATGCGAATTCATGGCTGTACAGTTCTACTTTGGTTGAGATTTGGTCAATTTCTTGGACTCATATGTACTCTTTGAATCCTTATGCATAACATACCTGTTTTGATGAATCTTGTGTACATTGACACTTGTTGCATCTCAGTCTACAACTTACTAAAGATGCTTATTCATCATCTGCTGGATGTATGTATGCTTATGAGTCAGATATTGCATGTTTATGATATCTGTTTTTAGGGTTCTTAGTGTGAGTTCCATTGTACTATTTCTTCCCTTTAATTCAAGTATGAACATGTTGTGCTTATGTATTCCATAACTTTGAGTTTTTGGATTACTTGCCTTGCCATAATTTGTTCTTTGGTGCTCTTTTTTAAGAGCCTTACTTGAATTTCAGATTGTATGCTCAGTCTGTGCTCTCATGTTTCTGATTGTGATCAGATTTATTCTCCCTCTCTTGCATTCTATTATTACCCTTATCTCTATAGCTTTACAACCATTTGCTTAGGCTCAACACCCCTAGGTACTACCATCATACATTCTGATTTGACTACTTGTTTTTATGCTTGATAAATTGGATGATTGTTACTCCTGGCCACAGTAATGCATTGTCCTTAGTTTCTTGCATGTTTTAGTAGTTAATTGGATGTTTTCTTGCATGGTATTTGGGTGTCCTGTCAGATTTGTATGTCTAATTCTTTATCTTGTATGATTTAGAAATAGATGTTCTGTTTGAAATCTGATCTGCTTATTGGTTGTTCAGTTTGGGATCATATGAAGCCTTACATGTTGTCTACTCAAGTGTTTGTGAACATAGAAAATGAGTAACTTTCATAAGTTTCTTGAGATTTTCTTTGTCTCGTGCATAACTTAATATGGTCTACAACATTCATGCTTCTTTCCCTTGGTTCTCTCTGCTGCCCCATGTTATCACTGATTTCATTGCATTCATATGACTTTGTGATAGATTCTTTGTGCACAACTACCTGGTTTCATGGCATATACATATAGTTCTCAATTACTCATGTTTGTCGTAATTTTTCCTTGCTATATTCAATGCCCGATAAACTGTCCATGGTAGTGTCTTGAATCTATACGTGTATGTCATGTATGTTTAGAAAAGTTTCTTGAGTTCTACTCTATGTGTAAACCTGTTCAATGCTTTTAACACGTGATCCTCTGTTCTGATTATGTGTTTTGTGTCATATATGAGTGTCCCACTTGTTTGTGCTTACATGATAATATACCTTGATGTTACTTCCTGTACTCACATCACTTCTAGTCTGCTTCATGACTTTGTGATGCCATGATTGTGGGAGTAATAAGATATATTCATGTTATTATGCCTATATGAATTCATATTTACATGCTTCCCATTTTTGTACAAATTGGAATGTCATGATTTGTTTTTCTTACAATGGGATATCTCTGCTAAGTGTCTCTGTTGTTTGCTTCCGCTCGATTCAGTCTTTAGAGAAATTTTTTTTTATCTTATATTGGCCTATAATTGGGTATAATTATTAACTCTTGGTACTCTTTTTGCAAAGAGAAACCCACACCAAGTGCTAAAGAAACTGAAAGGTGAAATCATGTGTTTGAGCCAGAAAGAGAAGGATGTAGATTAGGAACCACGAATGACACTGTGGAATTCCTTCGAGATGAGAGCTTCATCGAAGTTGTTCCACTAGGAAACCATGACGATGGTTATCCTTGGAGATGCTCGCTCCATCAAGCATCTGCTAGAGAAGAATCCGGGATTACTTCTTTCTCCGTTCTCTATTTTTCAGTTTTATTTACATTTTCTAAAATGTGTTGCACTTGGATGAGTTTTAGACTGATCTTTGTTTCCCATCCGATCCTTGTTCACCTTGTGATCTATTTTTGGCCACTTTCTAAGATAGTATCTCTTGCTAAACTGAATCTGATGTCGTTTGTCTTTGATTAAGTATCTCTGAGCATGGCATATTTTTGACACTTTGTGTGCTTAAATTTCTATGTGTGCTTGAGTTACTTAATGATGATCTATGTTATATGATCTGTCTTGACATAAACTAGGATTTAAATGCTTGTTTAATTGATTAACCTTGCTGTTTTTCTTTTAAACTTGGAGCATTTGATCTGGAAGTTTATGTTCAGTTGTAAATCCTACTTTTAGATGATTTCAGTGTGTTGTTCAACATGTTTCTCTTCATGATTAAATGCTTTACGTAATCCACACTCATTGTCAAAATCATGCTATTAGGATTTCTTGTTTATATGTTAAGTACTGTTTGTGATATTCTTTTCCCTTTTGTGCGGATATTAAATGTCACATAAGTACTTGCCTCCTTGCCTACTCTCTTTGATATCCGTCTGTGAAATATTTCTGATTAGATGACTAAGCAAGTCCTCTATTTTGGTCAGAAAACTTTCTCTGAAGAGTAAGTGACCGTGTCACTTATCAACCAAGCAGCTAAGGGATTCCAGATGGCTCGTTGCAGCTCTTCCCATCTGCCAGACTCTTCTAGGAGTTGGAGGATAGTAGAGTAAAGGAGAAAAACCAACCAGAGGAACTTCTCCACCACAAAAGAAGAAAAGTACAGGAAAATAAAAGGCCGAGTGCACTAGGTGTTCATAAGCTCTTGAGGAGCCTGAATCAGCAGCAATCTACAGCCATTGCCAACGTCAAACTGCAGCAATTTGAAGATTGATTCACTCACCAAATTAAGGGGGGCAAAGGTAAGTATTCTATTCCTATTTTAATTTCTAAAGGATAAAGCTCAGGCTGCATAAGCTGTTTTAAGCTTTGATTTCTGAGTCTTGCTATGCCATGCTAAACATGTGATTGTATGCATATGGTGTTTCCTTCCTACATGCCTATAAATGCTCTATTCACATGTCATGTCTCACAATGGCTTGCCTGCCTTTAGATGATAAATAGATGATAGATACTTGCTAGCTCTTACTCTATAATTTGGTTGATTGATCTTTTGAATCTGTTGGCTTGTTTTTCCTTGTGCTTGTTTCTTCTTATGGGAATCTTTTAGTTTTCCCTTGTATGTGGAGGTCTGACAGCTTGTTAACTAAGCTTCCCTCCTTGTGTGTGGTGTTCTGCAGCATGTCGTTCATGCCTGTTCTACCTGGTTGTGCACTACTCTATTCATTGACTTTGGGTACATGTTCTTGAGTGCGTTGTTCACTTTTATGAATTCATGTATTACCTTTGTTAAAGTCTTTGATTTGCCTACATGTCTAGGTCCATTAGAGTATGTGCTTTGGCCTTCACTTGCTAATTGTTATTCATTAGTTGTATAAATGCTTGCTGTTTTTTTGAATTGCTTGTGGTGTTGGCCTCGAGAGGGCATTATGTGTGATATTGCCTCTCATGCGTCTCATTGACTAGAGGGACTCATTTCCTTAGAGACATTTATGTCTTGGTAGTCTATATGAGACATGCTTTCATGGTTACATATCTAGCTTGCTATAAATTTCTTTGCATTTGTTATATGTTGAATTTATGCATCATATGCTAGATTTTACTATGAAAAAGACCTGCTGAAATTCTTGATTTCTATCTCCTTCGTTATGCTTAATACTTGTTATTGCTAACCGTGTGTGGAGAAAGTGTAGGTACAGCGATGACGGACGTCGTTTCATTGTGCTATTAGGTTTACCCTTTCCTCGTTTTCTTTGTAAACTAGACTTAAGAGGGCAGAAGATGAAGACGACATCTGAAGAAGGTTCGAATTCGAAAGGCAACTCTTAGAGATGTGGACTGAATTATGTGTTTGAGGAAACTACCGTGGGTGGAGAGACAGGTGTGCAGGGCTCTTAGAGCAAAACTGAAGCTCGGATTCATAAATGACAATTGTAAGAAACCTGAGGTTGGAAATAATTATTATGAGCGGTGCATCTATTGCGATTACATGGTAATCTACTAATGACTCCAAAATTGTCAAGTGCTTTCTTGTATGCAAATTCAATGAAAGAATTGTGGCTTGAGATAGATGAAAGGTATGGCCAATCTAATATTCCACTTATTTTCCAGTTGCGTCAAGAGTCAAGGCAAATTATGCAAGTTAATGTCTCAATTTCTACTTACTTTTCAAAAATGAAAATATGTTGGGATGAGTTGGACTTGCAGGAATTCAGAACTCTCTTCTTGTGCAATTCTCTTGAGAGTTTTAGAATGGAGAATCGAAATAGATTAATGCAGTTTCTGATGAACCTAAACACAGACTATGATCAAGTAAGGAACCAAATCTTTGTTATGGATCCTCTTCCTACAGTGAACAAAGCATTTTGTCTGTTGTAGCAAGTTGAGAGGCAGAAATAATAGGTTGTTCACATGGTTTCGAATCCTACAACTTTTATGGTGCAACCAGGAGGTGCTTCTTTTGGAGAATCCTTCAAGAATTCAATGAATCAATCTAGAGGAAGTTTTTTTTTTTTACTAGAGGATCTTCTAAGAAGCACTACAAGAAAGCTAGAACTAGAGGGAAGAGATATTATGATCACTATAAAGAGAAAAGTCACCTCATGGAGTAGTGTTTTGAGATAATTGATTACATAGATTGATATAAAGGGAAAAGAGGCAAGAAAGGAAAAATGGTAGCACATGTGAGTGTTGACGGTCAGAAGATTATATATACTCCTCTTTCTAAGGAAGGCCATGTTCTTGTAGAACATATGAATCCAAATTTTGTGCAAAGATGTTTGTCAAGAAGTGCTAAGAGCAATCAAAGGCATGGGTGTTGACAATTCAGGTTAACCTACAAGGGGGCCTTCTAGTAGGGCTTCAACAAGTTTTGCAAGTATTGTGCTTAAAGAACCTTCAGGATCTGACGATGAGAGTCATTCTGATTATTTGCATGCCATGAGCACATGACCATCCTTATCATTTTCTCATATTCCTAGTTGTTTGGTCCCTTTCTTTTAAAAAAACTTAATGGTTTTAACTATAGTTTATTTTGTTTGAACAATTTTATCTTTTGTCATATGATCTACCATATGGTGTTGAACAATGTCCCATATAACTTTGTGTCTTAAGAACCCTTGACAAGATTAATTGTTTTCCCCGTTTACTGCATGATTGCTTGTGATTTTGTATATGATGTCATGATTTACCTAACCCTCTGTAGGTATATTAAAAAGGACTGTGACTAACTAGTAAGTCCCCAGGATGATGTAAGATGAAGGTCAGACCTCGAAAATGATTATTCCTCATTGGAGGAATAGGGTGGTTATTATTTTTAGGGGAATTTTTTTTAAAACTTACATGGTTTAAATAGGGAAGTTTTCCCTTTACAAAGAGAGAAATTGTTGGAGGATTGTCGAGACCTCCACGTTCTCTTATTGTTAAGAATAAACTATGTTATACTTGATGTCTCTTTTAGTACTTGTGCAGGGACTTTGAAGATTGAAGACTGGGTAAGTCAATAAGGGTCACAAGACCCTGCTCATCAAGGAAATAAGATTATAAATTGGATTTTATAAAAAATGCATCAAGGATCTTGGAAGAAATGAAAGGGAAGATCATGGTTGTTGGAAGCCTAGAAGGAAGATCATGTGCAATGGATAATGAAGATTCCTTAAATAAAATATATGAGAATATTTTTTTTATTACAAGGCAAGAGTTTGGGTTGCGTCAACCTCGGTTGTACCACCACCCAAGAGCGTCCTTTCGGACGAGAGCCAAAAGCTCAGAATCAGAATACCATGGTGAGGCATTAGAACTAAGAACAAGATACGCCATCCGATCAGCAGCACGGTTGCCCTCTCTGAAGGTATGGGATAGAGACGACATCTCGAACGAGCGAATAAGAAAGAGGACCTCAGAAATCAGAATCTCGATCTCCCACGGATACTTCCAAGTACCCTTGAGGGTGTTGATTACCACTAAACAGTCCCCTTCCACCTCGATCCTCCTAACTCCCTTTTTAAGGGCATCCTCCAGACCAAAGCGTAGACCAAGAACCTCAACCTGCAAGGCGGAGGCACCACCGCAACCTCGGGCATCACCAGCAACAAGACACCCCTCAGCATCCCGTAGCACAAACCCCGCCGAGGCACAGCCCGAGTGGGATCTCGCACCATCAAAATTTAGTTTCATGAACCCGTCAGCAGGTTTCCGCCAACGAATAGCCCGACTTCTTTGGGGTTTAGGCAGGGTAGTGTCTTGCATAGTTGTCTCATCCTCTTCTTCAAGGCTTTCCTTTTGTGCTTTTTTCCAGCTTGCCATATTTGTCTTATTGCAGCAATTTGTTCATCTAGTCTTGTAAGGTTTTGGTTTTCAAATATGATTTTGTTCCTTTTTGTCCATACACTCCACCATGAAAAAGTAAGGGTAGCTATTTGTTCTGGTTTTAGCCGTTGCACTATTTCGGAGGTTATTGCCTTTATATTTTTGTTTCTCTTATTAGTGTTTCTTACTATTATATATGAGACTATATTTTATCCAAAGGAAGCAAGGGATTGAGTTTTCATTTATGTTTTGATTTTAGGCATCTGTATTAGAATTTATATACATTGCCTAGAATAGATGAAAGTGTGTCAAATGAAGAAGAAGAAGAATTATTGCATGCTTTCGAGGTTAATCGTTTAACTCATGTAATAGGTGTGCTTGAGGTTTATTTTTTTTTATTAACGGTCAACAACTAGTGTTTTCGATTATTCTAGGGTGTCGTAGGTTTTTCAATCAATAAAATAAGTATGCATATTGAATATTCTCCCCAAGGTAAAGGGAGATAGTGGTTTATATCTTGCATGTTTTGTGTGAACTAATGGCATGTATGAAATGACTAATGGCATTGTGAGATGTTAGAGTTATGTTATCGCTTGACTTATACCTTATGAACTATGATGAGTTATAGTGGACTTTTGAGCTATATGATTATTGTGAGCATATGAACGTGGCTGAATGGAACGATGAGAATGATGTGGTCTTATGGAAGGTGGTGATATGATGAAATGGAAATTGCGATATATTTATTATTCTCGTTGAATGATGTATGCTTGAATGCTTGAATGATTAGACGTAGACTTATATATATATATATATATATATATATATATATATATATATATATATATATATATATATATATATATATATATATGTTCCGCTATCTATCTAGGTGATACTTTGTGGTTATGATTGATGTATGCCAGATCTTCTATTATGTTGTTCTGCATAGCCAGGTAAGTCTCTATGGAGCTTACTCAGATCGAATAGAACCCTGCTATATTTGCATGATATACTCGGTGTTGCATATGCATAAAAGCATGCCATGTAGTATCCTGCTTAGGTTGCATAATTGACTGAGCATACTCATTCTTTATGCGTTTGTAACAGAACGACCATTATCTGTGAAGTATCTAGAGTCTTTGCTAGGGTCATAGGACGGCCCAGTCTCATCGGGTCTCGTCTTGAGTCATTCGAGTCATATGAAACCACCTTTACTTATATTATGAGCATGATTACGAGATTTGCTTGCGGGCTTTATATATGATTATGGGTCGGGCCTGCGGGCCGATTCGATTATAATGGAATGGAATGCATTCACGAACTGGTCAGTCTCCGCCCTATCGGGAAGGGGGGTGGAGGTAGGAGAGGGATATACCACTTGGTATTCTGTAATAAAGCCTTATTATTATTATTATTATACACTTGATCTTAGGGGCATGCTAGTGTGTTAATATTTCGCCTTGCATCTAGAAGCATGATTATTAGGTATAGCATATGTGTGTACATATTGTGGGGACAACACCCTTAAGAAAGGGACAGACCCAATTAGACATCATCTGATCTTGCCCACTATTAACGTTTTTAGGTATCCATTATGCTTACCACTATTGAGGCTGGTTTGGCTCCATGACCGCGGGGTTCTAACTGGGCGGAAAGAGAGAGTTAAGACTCTGACTACACTGAATTAATAACGGTTTGGATTTACGTATTTGGATAATGTTTTGACCCAGCTCCGTCGTGGCAATCTTATGTATGATTTTGGAAACTTGACTGGTTGTATGATAAATGGTTTTACGACTTAGGCCATAGGGCAGGTACATGGGACTTACCCCGAGGATTCCAATGGTCCCTCTTGGTTTTTGGGTGTGAAATCCCACTTTCAAAGCGCAATTGTTGGTTTCAAACCTTCAACCTGTACTAGGGGCGCAAGATCCCATCGAGAGGTTTCATCCCTCGAAACGTAACTCGGGAATCATAATCCCAGGCCGTTACATCTTCTTGCTTATGGCATCGATGGTCGGGAAATCTCTCTAGCAAACAGCAAGCTTCGTCATCGAACTTTATTGGTGAAACCCTAGAATCGCCCTCAATGATGTTCTCTTTGGTATTGAAACAACAATAGTGAAAGACTAAAAGGTCTGAGCTATGGTTAGCTTCACATCGAATGTTACATGTGAGTTTCGACAACGCTAGTCAACACGTGTCGTTCCCTGATTTTGGTAAACAGAGAGCGGTCATCCGGAGAACACGTGTTGTTCCACTTAAACTGTTGTTGCAGTGTTCACATTTGGACTTTCAGAGATAAGAGCTAGAATGGGGCTTGGTATTGGGCTGGCTTTAAGTTTGATACCCTTGTGACCAAGCTTGTGTTATTTTATTATCACTATCCAAGTATTAAACCGGTTCCAACGTGAATATCTTGGTTAGGTTGGCTTGGTTTAAACCATGATAGACCACCCCATAAATCTACCATATATTATACACATTGCCATCCGTTTTTGTTTGTTGTACAAACTTGGATTATTACATGATAATATATTAAATGATTCACTTGAAATATATTGGTATATTTAATTTTTTTTGGGCCAAATTAAGAGGTAATGGGCTTTATAAACCATTTTTTATTGTTTTTATTTTTTAAGTTTATAAACCCAAAATAAATTCTTTAATTATATGGACCTTTTCATATATATTGTTCTATTTATACTCTTTAGTGCTTTTTTTTAAAAAAAAAGTTAACATCTTTAATAATAAATTTGAAAAATCGGTACAAAAAAATCTTCAAATGAAATATAACATATATTATAAGGAAAAAAATAATAGTTTATTATATTCAATCCCTAATAAAATATCTAAGTACGCACATTACAATTAGTATTATTAATTATTATAACACAATAAGTTGTGTATTGTGATATAATATTTCACCTTTATTGTAGTACAATATTACTACCATAGAGATTTCATATTGTAATACAATGAATAATTTAGTCTAATTATTCATGTATTACAATAAATACATTTTTTTTATTGTAAATGTATTGTAATTGATTATTCTAATCGCATACATATATTACAAACAAAGCTAATGCCAATATATATGTTATGCTATAAATTAGTGCATGCTCGTATTATACGAATGTAGAATTTTAAAAAAAATTTAATTATCTGTAACAACCCGGAAAATAAGGATCTTCTTTCCCCTATTTGCCTTCCCTTGGGCCTAGGAAAGAAAACCTAATTATCCGAGTTACGTTTAAGAAGGCAAGGTTACCTTCCAACTAGATCTTACGACCCGAGTACGAGTCGCAAGTTTTCGCAATAAAAAGAAGCAATGTTTAAATCAAAATACAATCCAAAAGAGTGCCACAACTGAGCCGGGTCAAAACGATGCAAAAGATTTTAAAAGAGAGAAAGTTTAGTGGTCTCTCAAGTTCTCGATCTAACGCCAAAAGTCTAAACCCGTCAAGCATCCATATGAGCAAAGATAGCGGCTAACGGTTACCTGAATCTAAAAAAAAAGAAGGGGATCTGGGTCAATCATCGGGTCACTCCTGCGCGTGTGTAAACACTCTGAGAGGCATATAATAAGCATCCTATTCCTAAGATGAAATGCGTAATGCAAAACGGAAATTAAACAGATAAGCATGTGGATAAGTAAATGCAGAAATAAATAAAGAAGCGCGCCAATTACAAGAAATGCCAAATAGCATGTCCCTCTAGGCTCCTAAGAAATCCTATAGCAACTCACCATCAAAGGAGCTACCTCTCACCCTACGGTGCAGGCCAACCCCACGCAATGAGCCTATTAACTATGAAAGGAAGGCAAGCAATGACACTTATATAAGCCCTAAGGCTCTAAGAGTCCTAATGCACTTACTAGAAAGCCTACTGCATCATCGAGTGCAAGCAACTTTCCATACCAAAAGCCTACCGCATTATCAAGTGCAAGCAACTTTCTATATAAGCGCCAACTAGGATGACAAGAATAAAGAAAAAGGTCTCCACCAATAAACACCTATAACGACCGTTTTCTAGCAAAGACAGATAGCAAGTCATATGGTTTCCGTTTTAGATCCTAAGCTTGATTCTAAGTCGTATGGTGCATGAACACTAGCCTACTATATATCACCCAGTGCATAAAGCGCCCATCATGAGTAAGTTCAAGGAACTTACCTGGAGAAGCGCGGAATCCAAGCAATACAGCAATCAAGCAAATCCAGACAGATTAGAGATCACCTAGAAGATAAGTAACATAATAATTAAGTCTAAGTCTAACTTACACAAAGCATATCAAATAGCACACATAAGATTCACATAAAACATATATAAGTTAATCATCCCATCATCATCATCAACATTAATGTCTCAATTCAATTTCTCATCTCCTCTCCACAACTTGGGCATATTCTCATCACCACATCTTATTCATACCATCAAAATCGTTCATCTAACTTAACTCAACATCTCATATCATCATATATCATCTCAACATATCATGCTTCGAATTCATATTTACTCATATCTCAATCACATAAATTCTCAAATAATTCCATTAATCAAGTTCCCAAGTCAAGTTCCGAGCAAATTACTTCACGAGTTTCTAAAATCCATTAAATAAAATAACACTTAGTCAAATTCCAACATTAACCATTTAAGCCTTTAAAGCAACTTCACAAGACTATATCATTAAAATAATTCCGGCATATCGGTTTTACAACAATAATCCATTTGAGAAACATTTCTCAAAATACAAGTCAAAGATCACTACCGAAAATATTACTATGATTTCAACCTACTTTAAAACATTTTGGGAAACCTTAAACCTCTTTAAACAATTTCTCAAACAATATTTAACTAGATAAAACACCAAATCATCCCATTTTTAATAAACCACATAAATAAAATAACATTAATAAATTTCTTTAACTTTTCTAAAAACACAAGTCAAAATCATCATATCATAACATAATATATGCCAATAATTCTACTTTTAAAATGACTTATAATATAAAAAAAATTTACAGAAAATATTAGTTTATTAATAAACCAGAATAATGATAATAATAATAATCTAATAACAATTATAAACATGTAAAGCAATTTTAGTAAACATTTAACATAATCATATAACTAACACTTTGAAATAGAATCTTAATAATTTAATTATCATAAATATCACTCAATATTAACATTATTATAAAAACAACATCTAATAAAAATATAATATAAAATCAATTAAATAATAAGTAAATAATATGCATAACATAAGTAATTAAACCCTTAAAACAAATTACCCAATTAATTTAATAATTAAGTAATAACTAATTCATTAAGTAAATAAATAGTATTAACTAAATAAATAATAATTAAATAAGCAAATAAGTAATTAAATAATTTAATGAATAATTAAAGCAAATCCTGAAATTTGACCAAACCAAACCAAAAATAAAAGAAAACCGAACCGGACCAACCTTCCCCCAAACTGGCCCAGTAAAATAAAGCCCCAAACTCCTTTTTAAAACACCAAACCCGGCCCAAAAATTAAACAAATAAATAAAAAAAAGGAAAGAAGGAGGCGGGCCCCACCATATCATCTTCCTCCCCAGTCCTCCCGATCCCCTGCTTCGCCCGGATTCAAAAATGTCGACAAGGGTTATAAGCTATGAAGACGAAGTTGGAGGAAAGAGGCTCACCGAGAGTGCGGTTTCGATGTTCGTCGAAGCTCGTTGGAGGCTCGATTGGCTTGTCCTTCATCGATCCGGGAAGCTCAGGTGCGCCGCTCTGCCGGGGAGGTGCTGTTGGCGTCGAGGAGCTCCAGGGCTGCTACTTCCGCCTGGAGGACAGGGTTTCGGGGCGAGCTCGGACTCCCGAAGTTTCGTCGAAGCTGCTTGCACCAGGGCTCGTGCGAGGAGAAGAAGGCGCCGGGACCTCGGCCTGGAGTCGTTGGAGGGTGGCGTTGGAGGGGCTGCGCACTGCTGGGGGGAAGAAGAGGACTGAGATGGTGGCTGTTGGCGGTTCTAGTGGTCGGAAACAGTAGGTAAAGTGGTGGTGGTCTAGAGGTCGAAACAAGAAGGTTGATGGAGGTGGAGATGCAATGGAGAATGGAGGGATGGGGGGTGACTGGTGATCCATGAAGAGATGGGTGAAAGGGGCTTGACAGATGAATAGGACATAGGTGAGGGAGTAGGTATGACAGGGTGAGGGAGGGGAAAAAGAGTTTGAGTGTAGGAGTGACTATAAAAGTCAAATTAATACCCGGAATAAAATTTGAAACCCGCTTCTCGACCTTAACCCGACGCGATTAAAACAAATTTAAATAAACATTCGAATCCGAATAAAATAATGAAACTCGAAAATATTTCCAAACCTTAGAGTAATAGAACGGAATTGGTCGAAAGAATTCAAACAAATTGTTTGCTCGAGGACGGAATTATTCAAAATTTTCTGAATCCTTAGAATTCAAATCCCAATTAAATCAATATTAATCAAAATTAATTCTTAATTTATAAAATAATATCTTACAATTCCGAGTCTTTACATTATCTTTCAATCGGGAATAAGGTAAGATCAATAGAGATACAAACACAGGGATACCTCAGTCTGGCACCCTTCATATTCATTACTAGAAAAATGCAATTAGACATCCGTTGTGAATTGATGTCTTTGAAAAAACAATTCCGATCTCTTTGTGCATGTAGTAAAAGATCAACTTTTTCACATTGGTTTTAAGTCGATGTCTTTACTTGGTTGAAACATTTGTTTTATTTTGAATATAAATATACTCCCCCCCCCCCAATTTTGTTTATGACATATTCACTTGTTGATAAATATCTATAATTTTTCATTTATAAGCTTTTGAAGATCTGAAACGAATAAGCTTTTGAGGATTTCGACACTACTAAGCCTAACTTTTACATTTACATCACTATTTTTAAAATAAATAACGTATTAAAACCAAATAGACATCTTTTTTTTATTATATTGATTAGGTGTATACTAATTTCATATATATATATATAATTTTTGATTTTTTGTTGTTTTAAAATAATCTATCTCATGAAATATATATATATATATATATATATATAACCGCTGTATTAATATGATATATACATCAAATTTTATTTTTATAACGATGTTATTGTTATTAATGTATATCAGTTTATGTTAGCATTTTAATGTAAAAACATGTGTTACACATTGATTTAGATTTATAGGACGATTTATGTATTGATATCAACATCCATTTTTTTAATAATAGTTTGATTTTAAAGATATGAAATCAAACTTATAAACATACAATATTCGTAATAGTTTGACATATTTCATGTGGCACCTGATAATGCATTTAAAATTTACATAAATAATAGGCTTGTTTTAGGCGCATTTGTATTGTATTATAGCCCTCATATTAGTTAATTACATAGTTCATGATTTATGTGGAAGAAGTCGGAATCTATGCTATTTAAATGTCTTGTGCATATTATAGATTTGAACTTCGAATGGGGGAGGAATCATGGATCAAATAGAGCTAGTAAAAACCATGAAAGAGCCAAGACAATCTGAGGAGCAACAAAGCACGGAATCAAGGTCTAAGAGTTGAAACGACAACGAGTCGCGAAAGTTGTCTGCGTGACGAGCTAAACTTAAAACACTTCGGATGTCCAATCGACTATTATGACCATGCGTTGGAAGCTCTTTCGAAAACCTACAACTTTCATGATGACATCAAAACCAGATTCGAAGTGACAAAGTGTGAAAAAACAGAAGTCGCCACGACGAGAGGAGTGAGTCGCGACCGCGACAGGAGCTGCGCCCGTCGATCTCAGCACCTACGAAAGAAATTCGGCACATGCCTGTGTCGGCGCCCGCCATTACCCATCGATGCTCATCGATGCTAGGGATTCTACACAGATTCGTTTCTTTGATTGCAAGCATGAAATCTCATCTGTTTATGGGCCGATCTAAGGTTTCTTAACAATCAATTGAGCACTATAAATACCCCTCTAGCCTAGGGTTTTCATCATTCAACATTCACACATTCATTCTTTCTCTCTTTGACAGAGTTTCACCTCCCTAGCTCGGGGAGCTGGACCCCGCAGTAGTTCTTTTCTTTTATGTTTTGCATGAAGATAGCCATGCTATGCTAATCTTCTGTTCATTATGCTTGTCAAGATGTTGGTTTGATTATCGTGAGATTGTTTCTAGGTTTTTTCTATCTTATTTTCCATTTCCTTTGTTCTATATTAGTGTTGTGTTATTTCTTTATCTTGATTGATCACTTAGACTAAGTTGCATCTAGCTAGGGTTTCGACTAACTCCGCTTCTACGGGTCGAACCTATAGTACGTAGCAAACACGTCCTGAAAAATAGGTTGGGAAGCTGGATTGTGTAAGGAAACTGACACTTGAGGAGTATTGCTCTCGGTGCGGGCAATGTTTAGAGTGACACTAGATACCCATTGCTGCAAACTTCCAATGGTATTGCTAAAGTTCTAGGATATTAGGACCTATTGCTACTCACACCCCAAGCAAGAGTAAGAAGCATTTTATGAATACATAAACCAATCGCTAGATTAATAAGAAGAACCAAGGAACGAGGTGACCAACCATGTAGCGATGAGCGGGTGAAATCATTCTCATATTCATATGTCGTTATTTACCATTGCTTTACTTTGCTTACAACTACATTTACATCAATCGTTTGCTTTGTTCTATCATTACCTTTGTTCTAAATTGTTGACAAGAATACATACTGAATACACGCTCTCTATGGGATCGACATCTATACTTATTTGCTATACTTGTGTTTAAGTATTAGATATTTATTTGCTATACTAGGTTTATACAAATTTTGTCTTGTGTCCTCTTCCGTTAATACTAACAAAGTCCTATTTTTTGGGGGGAAAAATAAAAGGAAATTGAATTGAAAAAAAAAGAGCAAAAGACGCGCATTTTCTCCTTTCTTTCTTTTTAGTTTTTATGGAGTAGAAAAGTTGTCAACACTCAATATAGATAATAGAAGAAGAGAGATGACTGAACATGGAGAACGATGCAGACGACTTGAGACGACGGCGACGATGGTGAGTGTGTGTGTGTGTGTGGAATATGGCTCTAGTTATGCAGCACTGGAGGGCGTAAGTGGTTGGTGGCGACTCGGAACAGTTATGTATACCAGTATCTGAAATTTTGGATTTAGGGTTAGGGATTTGGGGATTTTGATTTGGTGGTTTCGATTAGCGATTTTATTTGTGGATTTAGGGGTTTGAGATTTTGATTTGGACATTTCTACTGATTTTGAGATTTGGCATTTTACAATTTTGCTAGTTTAGTGAAAAATTAGTTCTATTTGCTAGTTAAATTTGTCATCAATTTTGGGAATTCTGTACTCAATTTTCTTCTTATGTCACTGAAGTTCTATTGATATCTGACTTGTCATTATGTGAAACTTAAATGAATTTTTGTAAACGAATTATTAGCTTTAAATTTTGGCTAGTTCCAATTGTGTAAATCGATTTGGTGATTTCTATTGATGGCTGATGGAATTACTTTGATAGAATTTTATTTGAATATGCTAAGGACTTTACTATTGATAAATTTCTGCTTAATTTTAGGTAAATTAAGGTGTAATGATGGCATTAGCAATTTCTTTGCAATTTAAGAGTGAGTTGATGATTAGTTCTTAGGCATGGTATGATGCTATGTTTATTTATTTTTATGGATTTTAAGATTATTAGCTCAATTAGCTCAAATGGTAGAGCAAAGGGCTCATGCACAAGATGCGGGTTCAAGTCCCACATAAGCTAATAAAGCAATGACAATGAATCATAAATTGGTGATAGGGAAGCCTTCTCAAAATGTAATTGTATGAAATGCATAATCTAATATCAACACTAGTACAAAAATCGTTTTAGACAACACCTCATAGACAACGGTTTTTGAAATAATGTTGTCTATATTGGCAAAAATTAGCGTTTTTGGGGACGCACAACGGTTATTAGTTATAACCGTTGTCTTTGTAATTGCAAAGACAACGTATATATAAAGAACCGTTGTCATACATATAAAAGACACCTCAAAGAATCCAGTTGACAAAACCGTTGTCTATGTACAATTGAAACTGTTGTCTTTATAATTACAAAGACAATGAATACACAAAGAACCGTTTTCATAGATATATAGGACATCTCAAAGAATACGATTGACAGAACCGTTGTTTATAACCAATTAAAACCGTTGTCTTTATTATTATAAATAGAATGAATATAGGAAGAACCGTTGTCATAGATATCAAGACATCTCAAATAATACGATTGACAAAATCGTTGTTTGTGTCCAATTAAAACCGCTGTGTTTGTAATTACAAAGACAACGAATATATAAATAACCATTGCCATATATATATATAGAGCACATCTCAAATAATATGGTTGATAGAACCGTTGTATTTATCCAATTGAAATCGTGGTTTATGCCTAATTTAGAGTAAGTGTTTTATCTTCTCAAATTAAAATAAAAAGTAAAAAATAAGAGTAAAATCTGATTTAATTAAGGAAAAAAAACCCTGCCAATCCATCTTCTCCCGCGAAAACGCACAGTACGTGCCCTAGCTCACTTCAACCTATCAATCGGCGAAGTAGAGCTTCTTGGATTGAAGCTTCTTCGCACAATCGAGCCTCCTCTACTCCCGAACTCTCTTTCATCTCCATCCGTGGTCCAGAATCTTCCTTAAGCCACACCAAGTTCGGTAAGTGTTCTATCTTCCTCATCTATGGGCAGCAGGGTTCTATCGTCCTCTACTCCCGAACACTCTTCAATTGAAGATGATAAGCCCCTCGCACTCTTTCAACTCCCTTTTCCATGCCAGGTTTCTTCATAGTCTGTGAAATTGAAGGCGATAACCACCCCCCCTCGTTCTGTGTTAATACCAAACAGAGAAAGCGGGTACGTTTCTTGTACTGTTAGTTTTTTGATTTTTTTTAGGAACTATAGCAGCATTGTAGGGTCTTTCGATCCCTGCCTAATTGTGTTTTTTCTTTGCAATTGGGTGCAGGAACCATAGAATATCTTGCCAAAAAAAGCGCCCTAACTGCAACTATAAGGTGTGTTTTTTGGATGATTATGAAACCTTAATAAGTAGCCTTAATTGATTTGAAGGAACCATAGAAATGGCATGTTTTTAGAGTGTTTTATGTTCCTATTTTCTATTCTTGTCAACTACAATATCTTGTTCTCAACTCCAACAGTGTCATCAATAGTTTGCCAGCTATGTATGTGGCACATTGTGAAACCATATCTGCAAAACCAAACATCACAAAGCTAGTAGAATTATTATTTGGAATTATAAGTTTCATATGATTACGAATCTCTGTTTATAAACGCTGATTTTATCGTGGATTGCATTTTTCTTTAAAATATTTCATCTATATCCAGGAAATGAGAACTCTTTTCTGTATATAGTTTATTCTCACTACTTGAGGGTACAGTTAAGGAAGCGATGACTAAGTTCATTGAAGTTGAGAACATTGATGGCATAATTTACCAACATAAATCAACTTTGAGTTGTTGTCTTGGATTTGTTATGGATGCTCCTTATGTGTGTGTGTCTAACCTGGATCATAATGTAGGCTTGGCCACTAAATTAGATGGAAAGTTGAATTACAGCAAAGGGTGTGTAACCAACACTAAAAAAACATAAAACTATGAGAGTAGTGTTGTTCAGCAAAAGGTGAGGCAAATAGCAAGGGTAATGGTGTAGGTAAGGTTGTATAAAATGAGGGAATAGATCAGACATAAGTGTTTTCCAGCTCCAGCAGCACCACGTTGAGCAAACCACAAAATCAGAAACATGATAGTTCATAAGCCATGGGTGAAATTTATGACAGCGAAAAATGGGAATGATGAAAAGTTAGGGTCAAAAGTGTATGACAACAAAAATATGTGCACCCCCTGTGTTAGTTTCAAAGGATGACAACAAGCATGAATGGTGCAAATAATTTTAAGACAACAGGGGAGAGGGGGGTTGTGCAAATTGACAGAGGGGCGGAAAATAGGCCTGAGCTGCATGAGGGATCTCCAGTTACTGGAGCAGCAAAGGAATTAGCCAGTTTGAAGGTCATCAAGTGGAAAAATAGTTGGTCATAGTAGTTAATCCCCCTAATTGAAGTCACTTTCCCTTGAGAGTTGATTTTCTTGATTTCTTCTAGATTGTTTAATTCATCTATTTTGGTAGGCTACCAATTACAAAAACACCAAACAATAATAACAAATAAAAAAATAGTTAGATGTTGATATTAAATGAAGCTAAAATTCAGAATTAGAGAACCAATTAATGACATTTGAATGCATTTCCTCTTAGGGATGCGAACATAAAATAGTGAAGCAATACCAAATAGGAATTAACAACTAGATGTATGGGTATAACAAGGTAACATAAACGGTATAGGTAAAATAGTAATGCACGCACTCGGTGAAAGTGATCTTGGGTGTCCGGTGTCCGATTGAGCTCCATTATATGATACCTTTCCGAATAGGGAATCTACTCACGAATCAAACTCACTGCTATGCAGTGACCTAAGGGCTTTTTCGGGCATTTGAGCTCGTTTCAGGACTTAAATTTCCATTTTATTAGTGTTTTTCTTGTTTTTTCAGCAATTTTAATTTTTATCTTTTATCTCACACACACACATATGAATTATCATTCATAATTTTATCTTGTTATAACACTCAAAAGTCGTCGATCTTCAACATGAATTATCTTTTATTTCTTGTCTTTTATCTCTTGACTATTGATATGGTTATTTCTTTTTTTTTACTAGGAATTAATTTTGGAATTTCTCAATAGTCCAACACACTTCTATCTGTCGGGTAAGTTCTTTGCACATTCTCTCTTGTTGTATTGAAATTTTATGCGCTTTTATTTGTTTTTATCCCTCACTTTTGTTGTTCTTTGCACATTTAATTTGAAGTGAACGAGTATTTTCATTTTTTTTTCTAGAAATGTTCAAGTTATCCAAACATGGTATGTAATCTGCTCCAGTTGTGACATTATAGAGCTTCCATGTATACCCATACACACTATCCTCAACTTTCACTTTTGATTTTTCCTTGTGCCTCTCCTTCTCATCATGTGATTCGGTAGCCTGAGTCGACCATTTCTTCGATTCCTTCAACTCCTTAGGGATTCCTGAGTTTGGTAGTGTTATGGGTTGTTTCTTGGCCTCCTGGATTAAAGTCGAATTTGAGCTTTCATCTTGTGCTTCAGCTCATTCATTTAGTGGCTCCTGGGGCGTTTTAACACCTCTTTGAGCCTCTTCTTTTGAGTCCTGGTCCTCACTCTCTTGCTTTCCTGGTTGATTTTCTTGGTCTCATCAGGGAATGTAACTTGTTTCCCATGTTGATTTGGTTCTTCCTCTTGGGGCTGTTTCTGCGTTTCAGATTATAATTAAAAAGGAGAATTACATGGTATTGCATTTTTGAACAAGACTTAGAGAGAAATCTTCTGTAAAGTGCTATTCTTTGATTTGGAATTATTTTTTACTGCAAGACAAACTTTTCACATTCAATATTGAAAATTCTGGAAATAAGGAATCCTTACGGTAAGAAATCAAATCCTCAGTTTGATGGAGAATTAACTATCTCAAACATATAAGCAAATGTCCATTTCCCTGTAAATCCTTAGCCTTAGTCATCCAGTTCAAAATACTCCAAAGAAAAAAAAGAAAAGAGGAGAATATTTACCAAACAACAAACATAATTCTCACAATGATTCCAATCTTTGGCCCTTGTCGTCCATTTCAATAGACTCCTAACATGAAATCTTTGGGATAGAGGGAGTAACTATCAAGCATTTTCTCTTCAAATTATACCTGATCCATGTTTTGGATCTTGTTATGGGTGCTTTTATGGTCTTTCTGATTTGAATTTGACCAGTCCATTGATGCATCTTTGTATTATGTGTTTTTTTTAATCGTCATAGAATACCTTAACTTTTGCTCCTTTATTTTATCATCTTTGATGGACTAATACTCCCTTTTACTAAAATACTAGGATGATCACTTTTGGCATTTCAATAGTTCTCATGGTCTTGGACTGTTTTCATCTTTAATTTGAAATATTGGTCATTGTACTCGTAATAGAGTAGCAATTTCCTATCCTTCTTGGGAGGATGTTCCGATCGAGCTCAAGGAATTGATTGTTGAACAACTTATGGTAAGATAGCAGTACTTATTTTCATTCATCATTAATATTGACGTTATAACTTCTAAATCTAATAACTAACCAATTAACTACTATTATGTATATTTTGTAGCAATCATTTGGTATACCTAATGATAAGGGCAAGATTGGTTGGATCATTACTACAACAAATACTGCATTCAGAGATTTTAAGATTGTTTGGATCATTACTACCTAATGATAAGGGCAAGATTGCATTGAGCCACCTGCTGCCTATGAGTTCATTGACAAAAGTACATGGACTGAGTTTATAAAACGACAACAATCTAATGAGTTTCAGGTTTTTTTCTAAATCCACTTTATGCATTAGTTTTATATTGTTATTATGTACAAATTAAAATAAGAAAAAATTAACTATGAGCAGGTGCTTAGTTCAAGAAATCGTCAAATTGCAAAGCAAAATGAATATCCTTATAGGGCTGGTCGTAAGGGATATGTTGACATTGAGCAAGAGATTGTAAGTTTGTTTTTACTTTATTGAGCATATAAAGTGATGTTCATGTAGTATGCCATAATAATTTGTACAAGTTTTATTTCTTTTTAGATAGAGGACATAAACATGGAACCTTCTGACGAAGTTTCGCGTGGTATCTTATGGAAAAAGGCATGAGTAGACATTGATGGTGGTCTATCAAGAAATGTTCAGGAGGTTGCTAAGAAAATTGTAAGTATTTCTAAAATCCATCAAGTTAACAAACCCATCATGCTTACATGAAAAAATATCTATGTCATTGCAAAATTGCTTCATGAAAAAATATATATGTCCCAATTTGTATTTTTTAGGATGAGATTGATGAACAACTTGCGTCTGGGAAACTCAAATTAGCAATTGCCTTGGGTAAGGATGAGCATCCAGATCGTGTTATCGGAGTTGGCAAAGGCGTGACGATTAAGGATTATTTTGGTGCATCCAAACGTCTAACTAGTTTGACAAAGTGTTCTTCTACTTCTTCTCAGAATGAACTCGAGGTTGAAGTTCAAACTTTGAGAAAAGTGGTTCTTTTTCTTGCAAAACAACAAAATATAAACTTAGATTCAATTGATGGGATTCATGATATACAGTTAAAGGTTCCTTCCATGGAGAATATTGTTGTAGACAAACCTAAAGAAACGATACCTACTCAAGAGATGGCTAGCTATATTTCTACCTCCATGATTGGAGAAGAGAACTGTCGTTTCAAATTGTTTTAGGCACCTTATTATAATGGGTTATCATTATTTTTTCTTTGTTTTCATTTTTCGTATTAATATTTACATGTCATATGTTATATTTATAGTGGGCATTGGATGTTAGCTACCATTAACCCTCGAGATGATACCATATATTGGTTTTGTTCATTGCTTGGAAGTGTGAGAATGGAGTTGAAAGAGGTTATTGAAATATAAGTAAATTGATTTCTTATTATCGATAATAACTTTTGTTTTCATTTATAAACATACATTGTTGTCAATTTTGACCTACTCATCATATTTGATAATTTTTAATGATATTTAGGGCCATGACTATGTATTTTACTGAGATAAAGGAAAATAAATCTAGGAAGAACACAAATTGGGTGGTAGTAAAGGTTAGTTTTTAAAAATTGTTATATTATTTATGTAGAAGAAATGTGGAATGCATCGTTAAATAATAATACATTTATATTGGTATTGCAAGGGTTTTCGTCAGACAAATAATATAGATTGTGGTAATTATGTATTGAGGAATATGCGGGAGATTATCAACCAAAAAGCAGTTTTAGTCCCCATTGAGGTATGTGTTCAATTTATGGTAAAATATCATTATATATGAAGTATCTACATATCTTACATATCCACTATACATAAACATACTTTTTAACTTATGTAGCATTTCTCGCGTTTATCATCTCCTTACACAGCATTTCAAATTGATGAAGTAAGAGAAAAGTGGGTTGAGTTTGTTGAAAAACATCTTGTCTCGTAATTACAATTGTATATTTACATCTACTATTTTTTTTATCACACTAGGTAGTTATCTATATGTGTTCAATGACTTATAGAAACACCAAATGAATAGAAAAAGAACGCGCCCACTAATCATGCCACGCACCCCCAATTTCACCATCTTCTCCCCAATTCTCAACCTCAATAGCAACCCTAGATCATCACAAACCACCGCAAGTGTTGATCTCCCAGCCCTCATCTTTTTGCTGCTAATTACCCAACCCAATAACAACCTCTGCATAATCAAAAAACAAAAAAAAGATGCCCAAACACCCGGATCTAGGCCTCTTCCCAGTTTCATTCCCAAATCCACCTATTTCCATGGCCTTTCCCTTCATTCTTTGGAAGGTGCTACCCTTATCAATCTCCGTAAGCTGATGTACATAATTGTACCTTTGTTTATTGCATCTTTTGACTTCATATTTCATTTGATTTCCGAATAAAAGTTTCAAAAGCATATGATCTCGTGTAAGAATGAGCTAAAGTGTAAGAAATAGAGTCTACACGAGTTTTGAGCTAACTATGCAGGAATTCGATGAAACCGGAGTCAAAACGGACAAGCCGAGTGAAGCTAAGAAGAGATCGATATCGATTGGAGACATCGATATCGACCCTGGATTTCGACACGACTTCTGAGTGTCGAGATAACCACACAAACCAGACTAGAAGCCTCGATATCGACACACATGCATCGATATCGACCATCGTCATAGACATCGACTGAAGTTGGACAAGTCGAGCAGAAACACAAGCATCGATATCGACCTCTGGTGTCGATATCGACCCTACCTCGACAGAAGATAAATCCGATTTTGAGGCTCGGATTGTGAAGTCTATCATCGAAGCCATGAGTTATCTCGTTCTTTTAGATATTAGCAGTTGTTTGTTATCTTTTCCTTTAAGTTTTATCAAAATAAAAGACCTATCCTAAATTGCTCGGATAGAGTTAATAGTTTAGATAGGAGTTACAATCCTCGGATAGAGAGGATTAGTAGCCTATAAATAAAGCCTTAGGGGCTGATTTGTTGAGGCATCCAATCATAGAATCATCGAAGACAATAGACAATAGACAGTTAGAGTTTTCGAGCTTTAAAGTTTCAAGCGCTTACGATAGTTGGCGTTGAGATTGTAAAGATTCGAAATTTTCCATTTATGCAAGTTATTTCAATTCAAGACATGTCTACAATCAACATGAGTGAGTAGTTCCCCTTTCTTCTAGGGTCGGGGTGAGCCCGACGATAGCCATGATGGTAAGGTAAGTACGTCGTTAAAGAATGTATCTTTTATCTCCTTCTACCTTGTTCTTCATCTTTAAATGCGAATTTAAGGAACTCATGTTGTAAAACTTGGGTAGTAATTAGGGTTTCTATTCGAAAGATTATAAACTCAATTATGACAAAGGTAGACAACAATTAGGTTAAGTAATTGAAAAATCTCTTTTCCTATTGGTCGGTTTAGGTGAAAGCCTTTTCCTTTATGATAAAAGCATGCATCTTTAGTTGATCCTTACTTCTTCTATCGTGGTTGTCGTCGCGGTAATCCTTGGCTTTGGAAGACTTTTTCCTTTATTAAGTTTACATTAAAATTTGCCCGCCGTTCGTTGAGTCATCGAAAAACCCAACACCTTTGCTTATTTCTGATCATTGCTTCCTTCCCATCCTTGATTCTTCGGCCTTTTCTTTGCCGACAAAACCACTAACTCACCGCAGGAAGACATCGATATCGACAGCAGAGGTCGATATCGACCAAAACTGATAGATTGACGGTTTTCTGAGTCGATCTCGATACTCTTGGGAAACTTCTGCAAGCATCGATATCGACCCCCTTGTGTCGAAATCGACCCCCTGTATCGACTGGCAGACTTCTGAGCCAGTCGATTTCGTAAACTAACCTCGATATCGACCCCCACTAGTCGATATCGACTAAAGATTTTGTTTCTGCAGGTTTTCTGTTGCAAAGAACATCGACAGCCAAGGTCGACGTCGAGGTCTGACATCGAGATCGAGGCTTCTGGTCGAACATAAAGGACGTGTCTTCAACGCTACTAGGATCCCGCTGACTCGCTTCCTCGTGGATCGAACCTGATTCCCTACTACTATAGCGGGGAGTCTTGAATTTATTTGAAGAGGCTAAGAGTTGTATTGGTTTATATTTTTATTATATATTTCGATTCAATTCTCCCCACGTCAAATTTTGGCGCCGTTGCCGGGGAAGCTATCAATTGCGCCCTAGTAGTTTATTTTCACGGTTCTTTTTAGTGTTATTTTATAGGTGTATGCGACGTACTGGTGACCAACCTGAATTTGAAGGACTAGACGAACCAGAACGCTTTCTCCACCTAAGATCTCGAGTCCAAAGAATCATGGCGGATAACGAGACCCAGGCACAACAAATTGAACGCTTAAGGAAGCAAGTAGAGGATTTCGCTACCAGAGAAGCGGCACTAAGAGAGCGTGCTGACAGGGAGGAGGAAGCCAGGAGACGATATGAGATTCAAATCAACGCCCTCCCCCGGAATGCTAAGCAATACATGCACCCATCGCTCACAGTGCCTGAATCGGCTATTCTAATCCCTACTTCTAATTTTGAAATTAAGCCAAACTTTTTAACTGAAATAAGAAGGCATCAATATGAAGGGAAACCTAACGAATGCCCTATGGCACATATATCAACCTTCTTAGACCTCTGTGATACAATTGCTGATGGACAAAGTCTTGAGTATGTCCAACTAAAAGCATTTCGCTGGTCTCTTACAGGAAAAGCATTGCAGTGGTTGGAAAGCTTAGCCCCAAGATCGCTTCGCACCTGGAATGAAGTCAAGGACGCGTTTCTCAACAAGTTCTTTCCTCCTTCTAAGACGGCACTGATCCGACAGAAAATCACGGCTTTCAAACAAAAGCCTGGTGAGGCTTTGGCAACTGTTTGGGAGAGGTTTAAGGACCTCCTACGATCATGCCCGACGCATGGCCAACCACCGTACGTCATTCAGGAGATCATATACAATGCTCTTGACGCTGCCACCAAGGAGAGGATCAACACATACACCACCTATGGCTACCTTGAACTCGCTCCTCAAGAGGCTTGGGAAACCATTGAAAGGTTGGTGGAATTTGACAATACATATGGGACTCCTGAGGCTTCCGACGCACCATCATTGTCGAGGCCTGCCCCATCTATGCCATTGTACGAACCCTCTAAGGTGATCGATCCAGATGTAAAAGAACAATTTCATAGGGATCAACTTAGAAAGCTCCAGAAACAAGTGAGATTCCTATCGGCAAACCAGGACTGCATTGAATGTGGATCACAGCGACATACTACCATTGAGTGCCCCCATGTTGAGCAAGTGCAACTAGCGGAGACTCATGAGGAAGCCAACTTCATGAGGGGTCCCAATCGCCAATATTGGGGAGACCAAAGGTTCCAACAACCACAGAGGAACCAGGTTAACCCTAGGGACCCCCCACTCTATAGAGCTCCTGGGCACCCTGAGAGAGACCAAAAGAAGGATGATCTTCAACTTGTATTGGACGAGATAAGGCGGAACCAAGCTAAGAATGATCAATCCAACCATGCTATCCACTCTCAACTCAATCACCTTACCATAAGGATTGGAGAGATGGATATTTGGAAGAAGAACGTAGAGACCCAAGGGGCAATCCGGGTCAGGACACATTGCAGCCATGCAACTAAGGAGTGGCACCAAAGTTCATAAGCCACAAAAGGCGACGGAGGAAGAAGTAACAGAGCCTGTCGACATCGACAACCCAGTCGATGTCGACCCTGAGGTCGATATCGACAATCCTGTCGACCCCTTGGTCGACGTCGATGACACTGCAGAACCAGAGAGAGAACAACATAGGTCGAAATCGACCCTACCGGTCGATATCGACCACCCTCCTGTCGACATCGAGGTTCAGCAGGCTCCTTCGACCACCGTTTTGGCTACTCCACCAAAGAAGTTGCTACCCTTCCCTTCCAAAGCATTGAAGGACCCTACTCAAAGTAAGTTTAGGCGCTTTGTAAAGATTCTCCAAGGACTGAACATTACTATCCCTCTTACAGAAGCCCTAAGCGAGATGCCCGCCTATGTTCGATTCTTAAAAGACATCCTTAGCAAGAAGCGGTCCATGGCAGAGATCGCAGAGGAATGCTCAAAGATGGATTTCCCTGAGAAGAGGAGCGATCCAGGGAAATTTGCAATCACCGTGGGACTTGGCCAACATCGCTACAAAGCCCTATGTGACCTAGGGGCAAGTGTAAGTCTCATGCCTCTCTCTATTTGGCAAAAGGTAAGCATCGGAGCACTTGAACCTGTGGATATGAAACTTTATATGGCTGATAATTCATTCGTCAGACCCACAGGTATAGTTGATGACGTCCCTGTAAAGGTAGGTAAATTCTTTGTGCCTACTGATTTCATTGTATTGGACATGCCCGAAGATCCTATTGTACCTATCATCCTTGGTAGGCCTTTCTTAGCTACTGCGGATGCCAATATTAATGTACGTAGAGGATTACTAACCTTTACTATAAAGAACGAAGTCATTGAATTCTCCTTCAACCCCACGATGAAGGAAGTTAATGGTATGAAAATCAAGTCGGTCTACACTAGCATCATGGATTACAAAGAACCGACGGAAAGGGCCCTAACTCCTGAAGAGGCCCTAGCCCTAGCTGCAGAGGAGCTTACCGACGAGGATATTGAGGAGTTCCTGGCTACTGTTCGCTACGGGGTGTAAAGGGGAAGGTGTACGTATGTAAAATAGAAGAGTCAAATAAAGCACAACTAGACTATCTCCCTGTCCCAAACAAATAATACAAGAATCCCCTCCCTTGTAGTAGTAGGGTAATTCAGGATCGAATCCACGAGGAGGTAGGTCAGCGCTTCCTTTGTTGTACTCACGATCAATGCTTTCGACCTCAGCAGACACTCGATATCGAGTATACTGGTCGATATCGACCTCAGTTCTGGTCGATTTCCTAGCGCAGTTCCTGCAGAAGACAAAACAGCAAGTCGACGTCGAGCAGAGACCTCGATATCGATGTTAGTACTCGATATCGACCCTTAAGGTCGATTTCGATGTTTGTCACAGAAACCGTTTTTGTAACCAATTTGTCGGAAAAGGATCCGAAGAAAATAGAATGGAGAGGAAAGATGAATAGAAGCAAAACTAATACTTTTATGAAGAATTTAATTAATTAAAAGGCTTCCAAAGTCGGGGTTTCATGCCACAACGATAACAATGCAAGTTTCATGCTAAAAATATGAACTTTTATGTCTTTCCGTCAAATAACTTTCGTCATCAACACTTAGGTGATTAGAGGCTCTCGCATAATTCCTAAGAGTTACTATCCAATTCACGAGTAATTCAAGTTCGCAATATGAGTGGCTTTCGCTTCAACAATGCAAATAATGAATCTCCCTAACTTTCGCAAAGGATCATGCATGGGGTAGAAGACGGAATCGCATAAAAGTTATACCTTTGATGCACTTACCTCACATTGCTATCGTCGGGCTCACCCCGACCCTAGAAGTGGGTTGACTACTCGCTCTTCATCATGCACATCATCATCATTGTTATTGAAAGAAAGTTACTTTGAATTAAAACTCCGAAAGAAAGTACAACCGAACAAGCCACTCCGCTCTCGCTTTACAACTCCACTCGGCCACTCTCTCTCTCTTTCTATTGCAACTGAATTCTCTGCGTGTGTGTATATAAACTCAGCCCTAATGGCTTCTATTTGTAGATGACGATAAGGACTCGAAACCTTATCTTTATTCTCTATGATAAATAAATAAATAAATAAAAAGTAAAAAAAAATTTATGGTGAAACCAGCCTCCTCATGATAAACCTGATGTGGATGATAGGAAATTTCGATCTTTGGATAGATATTGCAAGCATTGGATATAATTCTATCAAAATCGGAGTCGAATTCCTCTGCCGGCATGGTCGATATCGACCCTTCCACTCGATATCGACCCCTCCAAAATCTTATCTCGAGCTTCTCCTTCTCCTACTCGACTTCTATCAACTTGGTCGATCTGGCAGCATCGATATCGACCTCCAGACGTCGATATCGACTTCTTCTGTGTCGAGATGCTCTGTTTCCTTTCTGCTCGATTCCTATGTCTCGATGTACTCGATGTCGAGGTCTTCAGTCGATTTCGACCTCTTCAGAAGACTTCGAGTTCTTTTTCCGCTCTTCTGAATTCATCCATTTTCATCCTGTTTTCTGCGAAATCACATGGAAACTCGTGCAAACCCATATATTTGACATTTAAGCATAAACTACACTATTCCCATGTTTTCCCATTAATGTGTATGCAAAAGACAACAAAATGAATTCATATGTGCATAGAAAATATGGCAATATGCGCGCACATCAAACACCCCATACTTAAGCTTGCTTGTCCCCAAGCAATACTTTTAATGGTCATTCAGGGGAAGAAAGTAAACTCTCAACATCATAGATTCATTTTTCATTTGTCCCTACAATCAATTGCCATCCTCGAGAAGGTACTTATGTCAACCAAGTCCATGCCTGTGCATAAAAGCAATTTCATACTTATAAAGGAGGTAATATGCAAAAAACAATTTTAGCGACATTGCATTAATAATCAAGAGGACTTTCTTCAAGCTTGTGAGAAGTGGATTGGTAAAAGGCTAAAGGTGGGCTAATATTTGGCCATGTGGTGTTAAATCCGGGGAAGTACACTTTCTTTCCAAAATATTCCACATTCTTCCTTCATAATGTTTCACCTTTCACTCATCGTTCAATGCTTTTTTCACTTTAATGCTTTTACCTCTCTAACCTTAGCACTGTCTTCTCGCGAGTCGCAAACATGGGTGTCATGAATGGCCCCGGATACTTAGTACTTCGGACTCCTCACCTTTGTGTCCCATCTCGCCGAACTATTATCTCAGCGAGCAGGGTCGACCTACCTTTATCTCCTGAGGTGATCGGATTTTTTCTCGCTCATTTAATTTTCCATATTGTATCATTCCTGCCAACAACTTTATAAATGCACAACTCCATATAACTCCAAAGATGTCATCCATTCAAAAAAAACTTTGTCCCCGGATAGGGTATAAGGTAAAAAATGGACAATATGTATATGTGGAGCAATAATGATCATAAGAAGTCTCATATATGGCTTTGTGAATATGCGTAGGTAAGGCTAGGATATGAACTTTGCTTGTATGGAATTTTTATAAAAAATCCTCCATCATCTTATCATGCATATGTCAAAAGCAACTTCAAATTTTCATCTCCTTTATGATTTTCTCAAAAAATTGCACTTCATTGGGACTTCCCTTAACTAGGCAATCTCATGTTATATCTCTAATGAATCTAATTTTGCATCATAGAGCTCTTTTTTATACTTCAATGACTCTCTCTTTTCCAAAATTTTTGATGGGGGTCATTTATTTTATTTTATTTTATTTTTTTATTTATATATGCATAATAAATATGCAACCCTAAACTAAGCATGAATATGCAAATAAGCCTTTCCCCCACCCCATACTTAAAATCTACAGTGTCCTCACTGTATTAGAACTAGGGTTAAGAAGAAGACTTACTAAACCGTCACAAATTTCAGGAGTCGAAGAAGATAACAGGGAAGGTCGATATCGACCCTTTACATCGATATCGATGTCTCTCTTGATTTCTGCTCGGGCTTCAGGGTGATTCGGCCTCGATCACAAACCCTATCCATGTCGACCTTGAGGTCGATTTCGATGTCCGACATCGATTTCGATGCCTTTCTGTGTGCTTTTCTTTCTCCTGCAATTTGAAAACTAAACACAAAATATGCAAAACAATAAAGTGTCTAAAACCAAAACAAAAGCTGTCTTAAAACCAAAACTAAGTCTTTGTTACAAGCTCTAGATTTTTAAGTCGCTAGGCCGACTTCTTCCTTTGCGCTTTTCAAGGTGGCATCTGCAGAGCCCATGTGGCTTGGGCCTCAAATATTACTCCTTTCTTGTCCCGCAGCTGCATTCCCCCGGGATTGATTTGATTCACCGTGAATGGACCTAAGCTCTTATCCTTGAATCTTGTAGGGAACCAATGGTCTTTAGATTTGGCAACATAGACCTTGTCTCCTATCTCATATTGGCTTGAACTATCATCGGATATCCTACATAAACGCACATGCCAAGGCACACCTCTTCCAAATAATGATAAGTCCTTAATTGTAATTGAACAAGAGGAATCCGTACCTTGACTTACCTTCTTCTCCGTCTGTGGCTCAGGTCGATGTCGATGTTCAGAGGTCGATATCGACCCCTGTTGTACACCTGTAGGATCAGTCGATTTAGGGAGTTTTGACTCGATATGATCAGGTCGATTTCGACCCTCAGAAGTCGATATCGAGGTCTCCTCGCCTCTCTTCTCAGTGCTGATGGTGGTCGATTTCGATAGGGTGTGGTCGATATCGACCCTTGACCCCGATTTCGATGCTTCCTCTTTTCCTCCGTCGACCCCATACTTATGACCTGTCACAGAATCTTGAACAATAGTGGTCGATATCGACTTACCTGGGTCAATTTCGATGTCCTGTTGAGCTCCTTCGTTCAAGATTGCTTCAACTTCCTCTACTTGGGCTTCTTTGATGGCTTTTATCTCCATTGGCCCTTGACTTTACACTGTCTTGTTGAAGGAATACTCTATTACTTCATCACTAATTGTGAGTGAGAGCAATCCTTTCTTCACGCTAATGTTGGCATCGACGGTTGCTAAGAATGGCCTACCTAAAATAATTGGACAAGCAGGGTCCTCCGCTATGTCAACAACTAGGAAATCAGCGGGGACAAAGAATTTGCCTACTTGTACTGGCACATCTGTCACTATCCCAGTTGGAATAACTACGGTATTGTTAGCCATGTATAATCTTGCATCCACGGGCTCCAGAGGACCTATCTTTACCTTGTGCCAAATGGTTAGTGGCATCATGCTAACGCTAGCGCCCAAGTCAACTAAAGCATTAAATTTGAATTGACCTAGACCTATAGCGATAGAAAACTTACCTGGGTCCGCCCGCTTTTGTGGTAGCTCCAACCTGTTGCATTCCTCTGCGATCTCAGAGAGCGATCGCTTCTTACCCAAGATATCTTTAAGGAACCTCACATAAGATGGCATCTCGTGAAGTGCCTCTGTGAATGGTATAGAGACATTAAGCCCTTGGAGCATCTTCACGAACCGTTGGAACTTCTTTTCCGCTGGGTCCTTAGTCACTTTTCTAGTTGGGAATGGCAACACCTTCTTCCTTCCTGCGGCTGTAGTGAGGTCGATATCGACAGCAGTGGGGTCGATATTGACTGGAAGAGTCGATTTCTGTGGTGACGCAGAATTAGGGTCGACATCGACAGGAGGGTCGACATCGATGTCACCTTGGTCGATATCGACAGGGGGGGTCGATATCGACGTCTGTTCTGGCTCCTTCTCCTCCACTTTTTGCTCGGGCGTTTGTAATTGACGCCCACTCCTTAGGTTTACTGCCGCAATATGACCTGTGGTTTTGCCCTTTTGGTTGGGCACAGTGGATCCAGGGAGTGATCCGGACGCTTTGGGCATTGCTTCCGCCAATTGACTCATTTGAGTCTCCATGTTGCGCTTCCAAACGTCGATCTCCCCAAGTCTAGAATTGATGCCCTGCAGCTGAGTATGGACGGAGTTATTGGCTTGTTTGAACTCAGCGTGGTTCCTCCGCATCTCATCAAGGATGATTTGCAGGTCATCTTTCTTAGTCTCCCGCTCAGGGTGCCCTGGTGCCCTATAGGTTGGGGGATCCCTTTGATAGAACCTTTGATCGCCCCAATTTTGTTGATTGCCCCCTCCATAGGGGCCTCTCGTCCATTTGACCTCTTTATGTTGTTCCGCCATGGATACTTGCTCAGTATGTGGACAGGCACTGGTGTTATGCCTTATTGAACCACACTCCTGACAAGGTTGATTGTTGCTCAGGAACCTTACTTGCTTTTGAAGGCGGCGTGTTTGATCGTTATGGAATTGTTGCTGTACTTCAGGATCTATCTCCCTTGGAGGCTCATATAGTGGCATAGATGGGGCAGGCCTTGCATCATAGGCCGCAGCAGCCCCATAGGTGTTGTCAAAGTTCACAAGCCTCTCAATGGTCTCTCATGCCTCCGTTGGTGTAAGCTCAATGTACCGATAGGAGGTATATGAATTGATCCTCTCCTTATTCGGCGCATCAAGGGCGTTATAAAAGATCTCTTGGATGACATATGGAAGTTGCCCATGCGTCGGGCATGATCTCAGCAAGTCTTTAAAGCGCTCCCACGCCTGTGCTAGGGTTTCACCTGGCTTTTGTTTGAAAGCCGTGATCCTTTGTCGTAGCATTACCGTTTTAGAAGGTGGGAAGAATTTGTTCAAGAATGCATCTTTCACTTCCGCCCATGTCCTTAGCGATCGTGGAGCCAAACTTTCCAGCCATTGTAATGCCTTTCCTGCCAAAGACCATCGAAAAGATTTTAGTCGCACATACTCTAAGTTTACTCCATCAGCAACTGTTTCACATAAGTCCATAAAAGTAGAGATGTGTTGCAGGGGGCATTCATTCTGTCTTCCTTCAAAAGTATTTCTTTTAATCTCAGATAGGAAGTTAATTTTCAGTTCATAATTGGAGTGAGGAATTATAATGGCAGATTCAGGAACATGAAGGGACGGATGCATGTATTGCATCGCCGTCTGTGGATACTGATTTAGCCGCTCTTGGGCTTGTCTGCGCGCATCCTCCTCCCTATCAGCACGGGCTCGCTCAGCAGCAGCAGCGGCTCTTTCAGCAGCGATTGTAGCATTGTGGTCCTCGATCTCCTTTCTCAACCGCTCTATGATCTCAGCCTGCGTCTCGTTGTCAGCCATGATGCGAATTGCTTTGTTGCGAAGATGGTAGAAACGTTCAGGCTCGTCAATTGGTTCCAGGATAGGTCCGCGATCAGAACGTCGCATAAACCTGCAAAATAAGCTTAGAAAAGATCGTGATTAGCTTAGGGGGCGATTGATTGCCTCCCCGGCAACGGCGCCAATTTGTTCGCTACGGGGTGTAAAGGGGAAGGTGTACGTATGTAAAATAGAAGAGTCAAATAAAGCACAACTAGACTATCTCCCTGTCCCAAACAAATAATACAAGAATCCCCTCCCTTGTAGTAGTAGGGTAATTCAAGATCGAATCCACGAGGAGGTAGGTCAGCGCTTCCTTTGTTGTACTCACGATCAATGCTTTCGACCTCAGCAGACACTCGATATCGAGTATACTGGTCGATATCGACCTCAGTTCTGGTCGATTTCCTAGCGCAGTTCCTGCAGAAGACAAAATAGCAAGTCGACGTCGAGCAGAGACCTCGATATTGATGTTAGTACTCGATATCGACCCTTAAGGTCGATTTCGATGTTTGTCACAGAAACCGTTTTTGTAACCAATTTGTCGGAAAAGGATCCGAAGAAAATAGAATGGAGAGGAAAGATGAATAGAAGCAAAACTAATACTTTTATGAAGAATTTAATTAATTAAAAGGCTTCCAAAGTCGGGGTTTCATGCCACAACGATAACAATGCAAGTTTCATGCTAAAAATATGAACTTTTATGTCTTTCCGTCAAATAACTTTCGTCATCAACACTTAGGTGATTAGAGGCTCTCGCATAATTCCTAAGAGTTACTATCCAATTCACGAGTAATTCAAGTTCGCAATATGAGTGGCTTTCGCTTCAACAATGCAAATAATGAATCTCCCTAACTTTCGCAAAGGATCATGCATGGGGTAGAAGACGGAATCGCATAAAAGTTATACCTTTGATGCACTTACCTCACATTTCTATCGTCGGGCTCACCCCGACCCTAGAAGTGGGTTGACTACTCGCTCTTCATCATGCACATCATCATCATTGTTATTGAAAGAAAGTTACTTTGAATTAAAACTCCGAAAGAAAGTACAACCGAACAAGCCACTCCGCTCTCGCTTTACAACTCCACTCGGCCACTCTCTCTCTCTTTCTATTGCAACTGAATTCTCTGCGTGTGTGTATATAAACTCAGCCCTAATGGCTTCTATTTGTAGATGACGATAAGGACTCGAAACCTTATCTTTATTCTCTATGATAAATAAATAAATAAATAAAAAGTAAAAAAAAAATTTATGGTGAAACCAGCCTCCTCATGATAAACCTGATGTGGATGATAGGAAATTTCGATCTTTGGATAGATATTGCAAGCATTGGATATAATTCTATCAAAATCGGAGTCGAATTCCTCTGCTGGCATGGTCGATATCGACCCTTCCACTCGATATCGACCCCTCCAAAATCTTATCTCGAGCTTCTCCTTCTCCTACTCGACTTCTATCAACTTGGTCGATCTGGCAGCATCGATATCGACCTCCAGACGTCGATATCGACTTCTTCTGTGTCGAGATGCTCTGTTTCCTTTCTGCTCGATTCCTATGTCTCGATGTACTCGATGTCGAGGTCTTCAGTCGATTTCGACCTCTTCAGAAGACTTCGAGTTCTTTTTCCGCTCTTCTGAATTCATCCATTTTCATCCTGTTTTCTGCGAAATCACATGGAAACTCGTGCAAACCCATATATTTGACATTTAAGCATAAACTACACTATTCCCATGTTTTCCCATTAATGTGTATGCAAAAGACAACAAAATGAATTCATATGTGCATAGAAAATATGGCAATATGCGCGCACATCAGCTACATGCACGAGTGATGAGGAAATATTCGACGATGCTCTATCCATGGAGCTCGAAGACGAGGTCGATATCGACGAGGAAAGGTCGACATCGACCAATTCACTCGATATCGAGTGCCCTCAGTCGACATCGACACACTCAGTAAGTCAAGTTCTTCCTTCTTCTCTTACAGGCGAAAACGACCAGCCCATGTCGATAGAAGAGGTCGAAATCGACCAGCCGATATCGACATCAGAGATCGAAATCGACCCTTACCACTTGACGCCAAACAGCTCCGAAGCCGAGGTATGTGCTGAACTCTCAGTCGATATTGACTATTCCTACTCGCCCTCGACTTTTTTTCTGCAGGAATATTTTGAAGATTCCAAATCAAAGTTGGCATCACTCTATGTTTGGTCCACACCGACTCCTATAACTGATTTGGGAACTTCTATCAAGAGAATTGAGATGGATTACCTTGGTGAGATTATGAAGACGGAGGAGGTAGAGGCAATCCTTATCCCACAAGGCCCTTCTCCGGTGCTTAAGCCTCTACCCAACACACTTAGGTATGAGTTTCTCGGTCCAAATTCTACTTTCCCTGTAATTATCAATGCTTCACTAACCACACAGGAAGTAGATAAGCTTATGGAAGTACTTCGTCCTCATCGTAAGGCTATTGGATACTCTCTTGAGGACATAAAAGGTATTTCACCTGCTACTTGTATGCATAGAATCCTCCTTGAGGATGATCATAAGGCATCTATAGAACACCAATGGAAGCTCAACCCCAACATGAGAGAGGTAGTGAAGAAGGAGATCATGCGCATGCTGGATGCAGGAATCATCTATGCCATCTCCGAAAGCGAATGGGTGAGCCCAGTCCATGTGGTGCCTAAAAAGGGTGGAATGACCGTTGAGGAGAATGAGAAGGGCGAGCTTGTGCCAAAGCGAATCACAACTAGTTGGCGAATGTGTATTGACTACAGGAAACTCAACAATGCCACTAGAAAGGATCACTTTCCCCTTCCATTCATTGATCAGGTATTAGAGAGACTCGCCGAACATGATTATTTTTGTTACCTGGATGGATATTCTGGTTTTTGGCAGGTCCCTATTCATCCTGACGATCAAGAAAAGACCACCTTCACTTGTCCCTATGGGACTTTTGCATATAGGAGAATGCCATTTGGGCTCTGCAATGCCCCTGCTACCTTTCAAAGATGTATGATGGCTATCTTCTCCGACATGATTGAGGACATCGTGGAGGTATTTATGGATGACTTCTCTGTTTATGGCACTACTTTCGATATTTGTCTTGCTAACCTTCGCAGGGTACTTGCACGATGTGAAGAGACAAACTTGGTTCTCAATTGGGAAAAGTGCCACTTTATGGTAAGGGAAGGGATTGTGCTAGGCCACAAAGTCTCTAAACGGGGAATTGAGGTGGACAGGGCAAAAATAGAACTCATTGAAAAATTACCACCACCTTCATCAATTAAAGACATAAGAAGCTTCCTTGGTCACGCAGGTTTCTATAGGAGGTTTATTCAAGATTTTTCTAAAATTGCCAAACCTTTAACTAACCTACTAATGAAGGATGTTAAGTTTGCATTTTCTAGTGATTGTCTTGAAGCTTTCAACAGGTTGAAGGAGGCCCTCATATCCACCCCAATCATTCAATCACCCGATTGGTCGCAACCTTTTGAGATCATGTGCGACGCAAGCGATTATGTCGTAGGTGCTTTCCTAGGACAAAGGAGAGACAAAAAACTTCATGCCATCTACTATGCAAGCAAGACTCTTGATGTCGTTCAAACAAAGTACACCACGACGGAAAAGGAGTTCTTGGCAGTGGTCTTCGCTTTTGAGAAGTTTCGCTCATACCTAGTGGGCTCTAAGGTTATTGTTCATACTGACCATGCAGCTCTTATGTACTTAATGGCGAAGAAGGATGCTAAACCTAGGCTCCTACGATGGGTGCTCTTACTACAAGAGTTCGACGTTGAGCTTAAAGATAAGAAAGGAACGGAGAACTCCGTAGCCGATCATCTTTCACGGCTACCCATAGGGCTTCTGGAAGAGTCACATGACAACATACCAATTAATGACTCCCGCCCTGACGAGCACTTAATGAGGCAAGAGGTAAGACGGGCAGAAGAACCACTCGATATCGACCCCCAAAGGTCGATATCGACTGCCCCAAAGGTAAAACTTGCATCGATGTCGACCAGTTTTGATCACAGGTTGTCCATTGCAGAGGTCGAAATCGACCTCCAGACATCGACATCGAGGACCCATATCGAGAAGCCCATGTCGACTGAGCCTGTCGATGCCGTCCAGTCGATATCGACCCCTTCAGGTCGATATCGACCACCTTCAAAACCCTCCGAAGGTGACGAAAAGGTAAGCTTCGGTGAGGATTTCTTTTTTACACCTCCTTCTAGTCCTATCCATGATCTATTTGCTATAAGAAGGGTGAAGGTACCTTGGTATGCGGATTTTGCTAACTATATTGTAGGAGGCGAGATTCCTTCAAGCTTAACTTCGCAACAAAGGAAGAAGTTTTTGCACGACGTCAAACAATATTATTGGGATGAACCCTATTTATTCAAACAGGGGAAAGACCATATCTTTCGACGTTGTATCCCGGAGGACGAGGTAGAGAGCGTAATTCACCATTGTCATTCTCTCCCTACAGGAGGTCATGCTAAAGGATTCAAGACCGCGGCGAAAATTCTTCAATGTGGTTTTTATTGGCCTAACCTTTTCAAGGATGTGCAAAACTATGTAACCTCTTGTGATGAGTGTCAACGTGCAGGTAATATCACATGGAGGAATGAGACACCACTCACAGGCATTCTAGAGGTGGAACTCTTTGATGTATGGGGCATTGACTTCATGGGACCATTCCCTGCTTCAGGCCCCTACAAATACATTCTAGTAGTGGTGGACTATGTCTCTAAATGGGTGGAGGCTGTAGCAACTAGGACCAACGACGCAAAGGTAGTCTCTAAGTTTATGAAAACTAACATCTTTCCTCGTTTTGGTGTTCCTAGAGTCCTTATTTCAGATGGTGGCTCGCATTTCATTGAGAGAGGCTTTGAAGCTCTTTTAGCTAAGTATGGGGTAAACCATAGGGTGGCAACACCCTATCACCCTCAAACTAGCGGTCAAGTAGAAGTCTCCAATCGCCAAATCAAAGCCATCTTGGAGAAGACGGTTTCCCGCTCAAGGAAAGATTGGTCGTCCAAACTGGATGATGTGCTCTGGGCCTACCGAACGGCCTATAAAACACCACTTCGCACAACTCCCTATAACTTGGTATATGGTAAGTCATGTCACTTGCCCGTTGAACTTGAGCATAAAGCAATGTGGGCTCTTAAGGAGCTTAACATGGATTTCGACGAAGCGGAAAGAGGAGGTTCATTGACTTACAAGCCTTGGAAGAGTTGAGCCTAAAGGCATATGAGAATGCCGAAATCTACAAGGAGCGCACTAAGAAATGGCATGATAGGAAGTTGGTGCCAAAAACATATGAGGTAGGTGACAAAGTCCTTGTTTTCAATTCTAGGCTTCGCTTATTTCCAAGGAAACTAAGGACAAGATGGAGCGGACCTTTCAAAGTTCATAAAGTATTCCCTCATGGAGCGGTGGAATTATTTTGCGATGATGGATCAACCTTTAAGGTAAATGGCCACTGAGTAAAGAAATATTATGACAAGGAGGACCCGGAAGAAGAGATTCGCGCCACCTTGGCGTTGAACTAGCGCAAAAAGGGAAATATGTCGAGCTAGCGACTTAAACTCAAGCGCTTCCGGGAGGCAACCCGTTCTTTTCATTTTCTTTCTCTTTTAGTTTTTCGTCTATTTTATATTTTTTAGATCATTCGTGGCTATTCTATCTAAAGTCAACAAGGGAATTCAGCCCAGTAGAGGGTCGATATCGACCTATATGGTCGATATCGATAAGACGACAGAAGGGATCAACAGGTAGAATTACATGGAGGCAGAAGGGGGGTCGATATCGACCTCTAAGGTCGATATCGACTACAGATGTAGGTATGTACCAGGTTAGAATTTATTTTATTTCAGTTTTACTTTTTTTTTCATTCCCTTTATTACCCCCCCGACTTCGACACCCCCATTCCCTTTCGATACCCTAGCCGCCTCTCTGCTTCTTCATCTCTCAACTCTCCGGTCACCCTCTTCACAACCAACCACCACTGTACACCATCCCCACTGCAACCCCTCCCACTGTCAACAGACCCCCGTTCCCCCCTTCACCTTGTGCAGCATATCCCCACTTCCACTCACCCTCTCTTCCTCTTCTCGACCGAGCTCTCTCTCTCCCTCGTTTTCAAGCCTCCTCGCCCAAGATCTACCCCCTGACGGCCAAGAACCACCAGATCCGGCCGCCCCGCGCCACCGGAGATCCCATTGCGCCACCAGCAGCCCCGACAGCACACCAGGTCCGGTCGATTTCGACCCCGCATCGACATCGACCTCTCCTGTCGACAGTCGGTTGTTTCTCTTGTTTCTGCGGTTGCTTTCCTCTTTCTCCCCTAATTCCAACACCCTTCTGGTATGATTTCTCACACTTCCTCTATTTTTTTTCTGGATTTTCATATTTAATTAGTTGATTGGGAAGAAATTTCATATTGGGTGTTTAGGTTTTGAACGTAGATTGCACGGGAAAGAGTATTTGTATGTTTGTGAGGCATGAATTTTTTTTTTATATATATTTGGGGCTATGAATCTGAGTTTTGTATATATATGGGCATGAAATCTGATTTATATATATAATAGGGAGAGATCTAACTTTTATAATTCATGTGGGGCAATAATCGAAATTTTTCATAAGTTTGGGCTATGAATCTGAATTATATATATATATATATGGGCTGATTTTGTAAATCTGATTTTTTTAGGGGGGTTTATATTCTGATTTTTTTTTATATAGATTTGAAATCTGATTTTTTAGGCCAAACTTATTTAGGTCATAAGGTTCCTTAGTATTAAAACTTTAAGAAATTATGTTTAGATAAAATACCATCCTTAGGTACTTTCTTTCACTTAGACATTTACCTTTACAAAATTTCTAGCATAATATGGAACCTAAGTATGGGGTTCTCCCCATTTTAATACAAAGGAGTATTATCTTTGGTATTGGTTTCTTTTGCAGACGATGGTTAGAGCCAAGAACATCCCTCAGGACGTGCTCCGCATTGAGGATGATCAGCAGCGCTCCCTTGCTGAGGATTTGATTCCCCGAGCCACCAGGGCACGATGGTACCATCTCCCTGACATGATCCAGCTAGGATTTCACCCAGGCGTTCAGGAGGCGTTTGAGAACGTCTCTCTACACAGGCTGATTGAGCCACTGGAGGCGCACTACCCCGTTCTGACTGGGGAGTTTATGGCCACATTAGAGGTTCCCGAGCGTACTTCGACCAGCCGCCGAGTCATCTTCCAGCTCGGCAACAGGCGACACAGACTATCGCTCGAGGAGATGAGCGAGATTTTTGGGTTTATCCACACTCCGGCCGCCTTCAGGGTCCAGGACCCCAATGTTATCTGGAGTTACATATCAGGTATACCCTACCCTGCTCCTACTGACTCCTTCACCTCTAGGGTTGTGGGTCCACTTTTTAGGGTAATCTTGAGGGTCCTGGCGAGTACCCTTTGGGCCAGGCCTGAGCTCCGTCGCCCGACACACCGTGAGACGGAGACTCTATGAAGGATGCTCTTCGAGGATGACCCTCTACCATACCTCCACTCCTGGCTCGAGCATATAGTAGACCGCAGACGAACGGTCTCTACAGACATCTTGGACGGCGACATGGTGGCCATCCTCGCCGAGGCTCTAGGCGTCCACACTGAGAGGTACACGGCCTACCAGCTCACGTACCTAGACGCTGCGGTGTTGCGCCAGGGCGGAGTCATCGCGACAGGAGCACAGGGATGGAGACACCCCCAGACGGGGATGCGCCTGCGACACGATTTCATGGATCTGCTGTATATCCCTGATTGGTACCAGTCTTGGACTGGGCAGCCATATCATACGGATATAGATCCGACCGCTGACCCCACCCTACGGAGGAGACCCCCACTCTACAACCATGAGCCAGAGGTGGATGCTATGTCCTGGGACGCTGACCCCCATTCCGACGGAGCTGAGCAGCCCCCAGCCTACCAGGGAGGCATGGATGGCAACGACGATGATAACGCCAGGGATGATGCGGTTGGGGGAGGAGAGGGCCCGCAGGGGTCCCACCACAGCCACCACAGTCACCATAGCCACCATAGCTATGTACCTCCACCTCCTCCTCCCTTCCAGCCCGCCTACACCACTGATTGGCAAGAAGACATGTCTGCCCGCTTTACTAGGCTGGAGCTCTCCGTCACTGAGATGCGCGAGGAGCAGCGACGCTATGGGAGGTTCCTCGAGGGTTTGTGCTCATATATGGGCTTTTCCTTCGATCAGCAGGCTGGACCTTCCACTTTCCTGCAGGCCGCCCCGACAGACTACTCAGGGACAGCTCCTACACAGGGCTGGCCCTTGCTGTTGCCACCTCCCCCGCCCCCTGAGCAGTGATATACATATAGCGTAAGTGAGTGTGAGTGATCCTTCCCTCTACTTTATTTTTCTAACAGTGAGGACACTGTAATCCTTAAGTATGGGGTGGGGATTGAACTTGGACATTATAAACTGCTTTATCTGGTTGTGGTAGGGTTTAAAACTTGGCAAACTTGGCGTGTATTTTATTTACGTTCTACTTGTATGCATTGCATCATATTTAACATTTATGCATTTTAAAGTTTAAGTTCTTAACCTTTTAGTTTGTTTTTGTTAAGTCTATCAAATGTTAAAAAAAAAATACAAAAATGTCAAAATACACAAAAAATGCATGTTTATTTTTAAGTTTATTTTTCTTTACCCTAGTTAGATGTCCTATGATGAAAACTCAATAGATGACTTGATCATGTAAACCCTATGGCATATTTGGATGGTTTAGCCTAAGTCCTTAAAATTTTTATGTAGATTGTGAACTTGTGATGAAATTGAGCACATATGATCCTAGGCTAGAAAGCAAATCCAACAAAAATTGTCCTTGTGAGAATTTTGACCTATAGGGAGAACATAAAAAATCCCTCCGCTTTCTTGAGTGAATTTACTCTTCCTATGCATCTCTAAATGTTGTGATAGTTATTCAAAACCAATGCATATATATGTTTATGTTTATGTTTACGAGAATTAAATGATGGAGGCATCATTTAAGCCATTTTTAACCTCTCTTTACCTACCCTGCATTATCCCTGCTTGAAGCCAGAACATTAGCCTGAGCCTGAAATTGCAAACTCCACAAAATTATCCCTAGCCGAATTTAGCCTGACCCCCATTTGGGAATCGAGACTTAGATTGGTTAGAACTAATGCCTTGTGGAAAGAAAAGAGCATAATGTCTAGTTTTGAGTGAGGAAATTGTAGGATGGTACATATTTACATTTTGTCATATTTTGTAAAAGGATTTTTTGGCTCACCATATAAATGCACATAGCTTTAGTATTATTTCCGGAAAAAAAAAATCCGAGAAAAAAAAAAAAATATATATATATATATATATATATATAGTGCATGAGCCAAAATCCTTAAGTCCTTTATTCATACAGGTGTTATATTTTTGAGAGCATATTATGGAAAGATGAGTTTGGGAAAGAGCATTATAGATATTGAGCTTACATTAAAGAGTTATGGTTTGGGTATTGCAAGTGTTGAGATTTAGGAGTCTTGATTCCCGAATTATAAAAGCACCACATAGCCAAATAATTCCATACCCTTTATTTCATACCAAGCCCCATTACAACCCCGCCGAATGGAGTCTTCTATGAAGTCTTCCATTGAGCGAAAGTCCTCCTGATGATTCTTATTGCATTTTCATTATTGGTTGCGAAGTGGATTATTATAAATTACAATGTTTATGAGATTGTATATGGAATTGAGTTGAGAGTTGATCCTCGTAGCCTAAACACATGAGAGTTGAGTGCAAACACATTATCCCTGTGAGGTTGGATCAAAATTGCATATGCCTATGGATCGCCGAAATATGTGCTATGACGTTAAATTCACTTGCTTTGCTTTGCTACCGCTTATGATGTTGCTTTTGACAAAGGCGAAGACCTGAAGGGTGTGTTGTAGGTGTTGGTTATTGCTTGGTTATTGCTTGAGGACAAGCAAGTCTAAGTATGGGGTGTTTTGATGTACATAATTGTACCTTTGTTTATTGCATCTTTTGACTTCATATTTCATTTGATTTCCGAATAAAAGTTTCAAAAGCATATGATCTCGTGTAAGAATGAGCTAAAGTGTAAGAAATAGAGTCTACATGAGTTTTGAGCTAACTATGCAGGAATTCGATGAAATCGGAGTCAAAACGGACAAGCCGAGTGAAGCTGAGAAGAGATCGATATCGACTGGAGACATCGATATTGACCCTGGATTTCGACACGACTTCTGAGTGTTGAGATAACCACACAAACCAGACTAGAAGCCTCGATATCGACACACATGCATCGATATCGACCATCGTCATAGACATCGACTGAAGTTGGACAAGTCGAGCAGAAACACAAGCATCGATATCGACCTCTGGTGTCGATATCGACCCTACCTCGACAGAAGATAAATCCGATTTTGAGGCTCGGATTATGAAGTCTATCATCGAAGCCATGAGTTATCTCGTTCTTTTAGATATTAGCAGTTGTTTGTTATCTTTTCCTTCAAGTTTTATCAAAATAAAAGACCTATCCTAAATTGCTCGGATAGAGTTAATAGTTTAGATAGGAGTTACAATCCTCGGATAGCGAGGATTAGTAGCCTATAAATAAAGCCTTAGGGGCTGATTTATTGAGGCATCCAATCATAGAATCATCGAAGACAATAGACAATAGATAGTTAGAGTTTTCGAGCTTTAAAGTTTCAAGCGCTTACGATAGTTGGCGTTGAGATTGTAAAGATTCGAAATTTTCCATTTATGCAAGTTATTTCAATTCAAGACATGTCTACAATCAACATGAGTGAGTAGTTCCCCTTTCTTCTAGGGTCGGGGTGAGCCCGACGATAGCCATGATGGTAAGGTAAGTACGTCGTTAAAGAATGTATCTTTTATCTCCTTCTACCTTGTTCTTCATCTTTAAATGCGAATTTAAGGAACTCATGTTGTAAAACTTGGGTAGTTAGGGTTTCTATTCGAAAGATTATAAACTCAATTATGACAAAGGTAGACACCAATTAGGTTAAGTAATTGAAAAATCTCTTTTCCTATTGGTCGGTTTAGGTGAAAGCCTTTTCCTTTATGATAAAAGCATGCATCTTTAGTTGATCCTTACTTCTTCTATCGTGGTTGTCGTCGTGGTAATCCTTGGCTTTGGAAGACTTTTTCCTTTATTAAGTTTACATTAAAATTTGCCCGCCGTTCGTTGAGTCATCGAAAAACCCAACACCTTTGCTTATTTCTGATCATTGCTTCCTTCCCATCCTTGATTCTTCGGCCTTTTCTTTGCCGACAAAACCACTAACTCACCGCAGGAAGACATCGATATCGACAGCAGAGGTCGATATCGACCAAAACTGATAGATCGACGGTTTTCTGAGTCGATCTCGATACTCCTGGGAAACTTCTGCAAGCATCGATATCGACCCCCTTGTGTTGAAATCGACCCCATGTATCGACTGGCAGACTTCTGAGCCATTCGATTTCGTGAACTAACCTCGACATCGACCCCTACCAGTCGATATCGACTAAAGTTTTTGTTTCTACAGGTTTTCTGTTGCAGAGAACATCGACAGCCAAGGTCGACGTCGAGGTCTGACATCAAGATCGAGGCTTCTGGTCGAACATAAAGGACGTGTCTTCAACGCTACTAGGATCCCGCTGACTCGCTTCCTCGTGGATCGAACCTGATTCCCTACTACTATAGCGGGGAGTCTTGAATTTATTTGAAGAGGCTAAGAGTTGTATTGGTTTATATTTTTATTATATATTTCGATTCAATTCTCCCCATGTCATAAGCCCTTCATTCTCCTCTACTTGGGTGATGGCGGTTTTGTTAATTCGTCGTCCGTCAGCAGAGGTTCCAAGGAGAAAAAGAAGAAAATGAAAGAACTTGTCTCAAACTCCATCTTTCTCGACCTCTTTTGTGAGCGGGAGGGTTCTTTGTTGGAGGTTCATGCTTCCAATGAAAACGGGAGCTCTGGCGGTGGCTCTGTGGTTCTTCGGGTCGCTCCGATCTGGGAACGACTCCCTTATTGGGTTGCTGTTTGGAGTTCTCGCTCCTATGGGTTCTCGTCTCGCCTCCTTCTCCGTGGTCTCACATCCGCCTAACTCTTCCCCCCTCCTGGTGTGGGGCTTCCATTCTAGTATCTCGCTTCTTGATGTGCGCGCAAATTGTCATATTTTCTATGCACATAAAAGTCCATTTTATCATCTTTTGCATGCATATTAATGGGAAAACATGGGATTAGTGTAGTTTACGCTTAAATATCAAATATATGGGTCTGTACGAGTTTCTATGTGATTTCGAAGAAAACAGGATAAAAATGGACGGATTTGGAAGAGCGAAAAAAGAACTCGAAGTCTTCTGAAGAGGTCGAAATCGACTGGAGACCTCGACATCGAGTACATCAGAGATATAGGAATCGAGCAGCAAATGAAATAGAGCATGTCGACATAGAGAGGTCGATATCGAGTTTGCCAGATCGAGCTAAATAATAGAAGTCGAGTGCTAGTCCGAGTAGGAGAAGGAGAGCTAGAGATAAAGTTTCACAGAGGTCGATATTGATGTTCAAGGTCGATATCGATGTTGCCCAGCAGAGGAATCCGACTCAGATTTTGATAGAATTTTATCCGAAGCTTGCACGTCTATCCCAAAGTCGAGATTTCTTATCATCAACACCAGAGCTATCATATGAGCTAATTTACCATAGGAGTTTTAGTTTTTACTTTATTTAAGTTTTATCCTAAAGAATAAAGATAAAGTTTCGAGTCTTTGGATAGCAAAGTTTGATATCTATATCTAGAGGCCATTAGGGCTGAGTTTAGGCATTCAATTTCAGTTATTCAAACACATATACGTGCAGAGAATTAGTGAAGAGAGAGAGAGGGCCGAGTGAGTTGGAGAGAAGCGAGAGCAGAGTTTTGGCTTGTTCGGTTGTACTTTCTTTCAAAGTTTAATTCAAATTAGTTTTCTTTCAATAATGATGATGATCTTGTGCATGATGAGGAGCGAGTAGTCAACCCATTTCTAGGGTCGGGGTGAGACCGACGATAACGATGTAGGGTAAGTGCATCAAAGGTATGACTTTTATGCGATTCCGTCTTCTATCCCATGCATGATCCTTTACGAAAGTTAGGGCGATTCATTATTTACATTATTGAAGCGAAGCCACTCATATTGTGAATTGCTCATGAATTGGATAGTAACTCTTAGGAACTATGCGAGAGCCTCTAATCACCTAAGTGTTGATAACGAAAGTTATTTGATGGAAAGGCATTAAATTTCATAACTTTAGCATAAAACTTGCATTGTTATCGTTGTGGCATGAAACCCCGACTTTGGAAGCTTTTAATTAATTGAATTCAATAAAAAAGTTTTAGTTTTGTTTCTGATCATCCTTCTTTACCATTCTATTTTCTTCGGACTCTTTTCCGACAATTGGTTACGAAAACAGTTTCTGTGACAAACATCGGAATCGACTGTAAAGGTCGATATCGAGGTCTAACGTCGATATCGAGGTCTCTGCTCGACATCGACTTTGCTGCTTTTGTCTTCTGCAGGAACTGTATTGGAAATCAACCAGAACTGAGGTCGATATCGACCATACATATCGATATCGAGTGTCTTCTGGGGTCGAAAGCTTTGATCGTGAGTACAACAAGGGAAGCGCTGACATACCTCCTCGTGGATTCGATCCTGAATTACCCTGCTACTACAAGGGAGGGGATTCTTGTATTATTTGTTTGAGACAGGGAGTAGTCTATTTGTGAATTGTTTATTTGAATTATTTGAATCCCTACACTCATCCCCTATAGTGCGAACAAATTGGCGCCGTTGCCGGGGAGGCAATCAATCGCCACCTAAGTTTAATCACGATCTTTTTCAAGCTTATTTTGCAAGTTTATGCGACGTTCTGATCGCGGACCTATCCTGGAACCAATCAACGAGCCTGAACGTTTCTACCATCTTCGCAACAAAGCAATTCGCATCATGGCTGACAACGAGATGCAGGCTGAGACCATAGAACGGTTAAGGAAGGAAATCGAGGACCACAATGCTACAATCGCTGCTGAGAGGGTCGCCGCTGCTGCAGAGCGAGCCCGTGCTGATAGGGAGGAGGATGCGCGCAGACAAGCCCAAGAGCGGCTAAATCAGTATCCACAAACGGCGATGCAATACATGCATCCACCGCTTCATGTTCCTGAATCCGCTATTTTAATTCCTCACTCCAATTATGAAATAAAAATTAACTTCCTATCTGAGATAAAAAGAAATACTTTTGAAGGAAGACCTAATGAATGCCCCTTGTAACACATCTCTACTTTTATGGACTTATGTCAAACTGTTGCTGATGGAGTAGATTTAGAGTATGTACGATTAAAATCTTTTCGATGGTCTTTGGCAGGGAAGGCATTACAATGGCTTGAGAGTTTGGCTCCACGCTCGCTGAGGACATGGGCGGAGGTGAAGGATGCATTCCTGAATAAGTTCTTTCCACCTTCTAAAATGGCAATGCTGCGACAAAGGATCACGACTTTCAAACAAAAGCCAGGTGAAACACTAGCACAGGCGTGGGAGCGATTTAAGGACTTGCTGAGATCATGCCCGACACATGGGCAACTTCCATATGTCATCCAAGAGATCTTCTACAACGCCCTTGATGCGCCGAATAAGGAGAGGATAAATTCATATACCTCCTATCGGTACATTGAGCTTACACCAACGGAGGCATGGGAGACCATTGAGAGGCTCGTGAACTTTGACAACACTTATGGGGCTGCTGCGGCCTATGATGCAAGGCCTGCCCCATCAATGCCACTATATGAGCCTCCAAGGGAGATAGATCCTGATGTGCGGCAATAATTCCACAACGATCAAACATTCCGCCTTCAAAAGCAAGTCAGGTTCCTGAGCAACAATCAAACTTGTCAGGAGTGTGGCTCAACAAGGCATAATACTGGTGCCTGTCCACATACTGAGCAAGTATCCATGGTGGAACAACATGAGGAGGTCAAGTGGGCGAGAGGCTCCTATGGAGGGGGCAATCAACAATATTGGGGCGATCAAAGGTTCTATCAACAAAGGGATCCCCCACCGTATAGAGCACCAGGGCACCCTGAGCGGGAAACAAGGAAAGATGACCTGCAAATCATTCTTGATGAGATGCAGAGGAACCATGCTGAGTTCAAACAAGCCAACAACTCCGTCCATACTCAGCTGCAAAGCATCAATTCTAGGCTTGGGGAGATCGACGTTTGAAGCGCAACATGGAGACTCAAATGATTCAATTGGCGGAAGCAATACCCAAGGCGTCAGGATCATTCCCTGGATCCACTGTGCCTAACCAAAAGGGCAAAACCACTGGTCATATTGCAGCGGTGAACCTAAGGAGTGGGCGTCAATTACAAACGCCCGAGCAAAAAGCGGAGGAAAAGGAGCCAGAACAGACATCGATATCGACCCCTCTTGTCTATATCGACCAAGGTGACATCGATGTCGACCTTCCAGTCGATGTCGACCCTGATGCAGCGTCACCACAGAAATCGACTCCTCCAGTCGATGTCGACCATACTGATGTCGATGTCGATCTAACTGCAGCCGCGGGAAGGAAGAAGGTGTTGTCATTTCCAACTAGAAAGATGATTAAGGACCCAGCGGAAAAGAAGTTCCAACGGTTCGTGAAGATGCTCCAAGGACTTAATGTCTCTATACCATTCACAGAGGCACTTCATGAGATGCTATCCTATGTAAGGTTCCTTAAGGATATCTTGGGTAAGAAGTGATCGCTCTATGAGATCGCAGAGGAGTGCAACAGGTTGGAGCTACCACAAAAGCGGGTGGACCCAGGTAAGTTTTCTATCGCTATAGGTCTAGGTCAATTCAAATTTAATGCTTTAGTTGACTTGGGCGCTAGCGTTAGCATGATGCCACTAACCATTTGGCACAAGGTAAAGATAGGTCCTCTGGAGCCCGTGGATGCAAGGTTATACATGGCTAACAATACGGTAGTAATTCCAACTGGGATAGTGACGGATGTGCCAGTACAAGTAGGTAAATTCTTTGTCCCTGCTGATTTCTTAGTTGTTGATATAGCAGAGGACCCTACTTGTCCAATTATTTTAGGTAGGCCATTCCTAGCAACCGCTGATCCCAACATTAGCGTGAAGAAAGGATTGCTCTCATTCACAATTAGTGACGAGGTGATAGAGTATGCCTTCAACAAGACGGTGAAAAATCAAGGGTCAATGGAGATAAAAGCCATCAATGGTGTCTACATCGCATGTGGAGAAGCCAAAGTAAGAAGTATGACACCGGAGGAGCTTGAGAAGAGGGCCATAGAAGCCCAAGTGGGGAAGTTGTGGCAATCTTGAACAAAGGGGCCCAACAGAACATCGAAATCGACCCAGGTAAGTCGATATCGACTACTAATGTTCAAGATTCTATGCCAGGTCATAAGTATGGGGTCGACGAAGGAGAAGAAGAAACATCGAAATTGGGGTCTAAGGTCGATATCGACCATACCCAGCCGAAATCGACCACCATCAGCACTGAGAAGGGAGGAACGGAGACCTCGATATCGATCTCTGAACATCGAAATCGACCTGATCATATCGAGCAGAAACTCTCCCAATCGATTGATCCTCCAGGAGTACAACAGAGGTCGATATCGACCTCTGAACACTGACATCGACCTGAGTCACAGACTGAGAAGAAGGTAAGTCAAGGTACGGATTCCTCCGGTTCCATTACAATTAAAGATTTATCATTATTTGGAAGAGGTATGCCTTGACATGTGCGCTTATGTAGGGTATCCGATGATGATTCGAGCCAATATGAGATAGGAGACAAAGTCTATGTTGCCAAATCCAAGGACCATTGGTTCCATACGAGATTCAAAGATAAAAATTTGGGACCATTCATGGTAAATCAAATCCATCCCGGCGGAATGCAGTTGCGTGACAAGAAAGGAGTCATATTTGAGGCCCAAGCCACATGGGCTCTGCAGATGCCGCCATGAGAAGCGCAAAGGAAGAAGTCGGCCTAGCGACTTAAAAGTCTAGAGCTTGTAACAAAGACTTAGTTATGGTTTTAGACAGTTTTACTTTGGTTTGAGACATTACACTTTATTGTTTTGCATATTTTGTTTTGGGTTTAACAAGTTGCAGGAGAGAGAAAAGCACACAGAAAAGACATCGAAATCGATGTCCAAGATCGACATCGACCTTAAGGTCGACTTAGATGGGCTTGTGGTCGAGGCCGGATCACCCTGAAGCCTGAGCCAGAAAACGATGAGAAACATCGATATCGATGTAAAGGTCGATATCGACCATTCCTGCTGTCTTCTTCGACTCCTGAAATTTGTAAAGGTTTAATAAGTTTTCTTTTTAACCCTAGTTCTAATACAGTGAGGACACTATAAATTTTAAGTATGGGGTAGGGGAAAGGCTTACTTGTATATTCATACTTAGCTTAGATTTGCATATTTATCTTAATGCATATTTAGTTTATTTTCGGAAAAAAAAATGACCCCCATCAAAAATTTTAAAAAAAAAGAAAGAGTCATGGAAGTATAAAAAAGAGCTCTATGATGCAAAATTAGATTCATTAGAGATATAACATGAAATTGCCTAATTAAGGGAAGTCCCAATGAAGTGCAAAAAGAAAAAAAATAAAGGAGATGAAAAAATTGAAGTTGCTTTTGACATGTGCATGATAAGATGATGGAGGACTTTTTATGAAATCTCCATACAAGTGTCTACATATACAAGTTCATATTCTAGCCTTACCTATGCATATTTGCAAAAGTCACAAGCCATATATGAGCCTTATTATACATTATTATTGCTCCACATATATACATATTGACCATTTTATACCTTATACCCTATCCGGGGACAAGTTTGAGAATGGAAGTCATTTTTGGAGTTGTTATATAGAGTTGTGCATTATTTATGAAGTTGTTGGCAGGAATGAAAAAAATTTATGAAATATGGAAAATTTAATGAGCGAGAAAAAATCCGATCACCTCAGGAGATAAAGGTAGGTCGACCCTGCTCATTGAGATGTTAGTTCAGCGAGATGGGACACAAGGTGAGGAGTCCGAAGTACTAAGTATCCGGGGCCATTCATGACACCCATGTTTGCGACTCACGAGAAGGCAGTGCTAAGGTTAGAGAGGTAAAAGCATTATATTGAATAAAAGCATTGAGCGATGAGTGAAAGGTGAGACATTATGAAGAAGGAATGTGGAATGTTTTGGAAAGAAAGTATGTTTCCCCGGATTTAACACCACATGGCCAAATATTAGCCCACCTTTAGCCTTTTACCAATCTACTTCTCACAAGCTTGCAAAAGTCCTCTTGATTATTAATGCTATGTCGCTAAAATTTTTTTTTTGCATATTACCTCCTTTTATGAGTATGAAATTGCTTTTATGCACAGGCATGGACTTGGTTGACATAAGTACCTTATCGAGGATGGCAATTGATTGTAGGGACATATGAAAAATGAATCTATGATGTTGAGGGTTTACTTTCTTCCCCTGAATGACCATTAAAGGTATTGCTTTGGGACAAGCAAGCTTAAGTATGGGGTGTTTGATGTGCGCGCAAATTGTCATATTTTCTATCCACATAAAAGTCCATTTTATCATCTTTTGCATGCATATTAATGGGAAAACATGGGATTAGTGTAGTTTATGCTTAAATATCAAATATATGGGTATGCACGAGTTTCTATGTGATTTCGTAGAAAACAGGATAAAAATGGCCGGATTTGGAAGAGCGAAAAAAGAACTCGAAGTCTTCTGAAGAGGTCGAAATCGACTGGGGACCCCGACATCGAGTACATCAGAGACATAGGAATCGAGCAGGAAATGAAACAGAGCATGTCGACATAGAGAGGTCGATATCGATGTCTGGAGGTCGATATCGAGGTTGCCAGATCGAGCTAAATGATAGAAGTCGAGTGCTAGTCCGAGTAGGAGGAGGAGAGCTCGAGATAAAGTTTCACAGAGGTCGATATCGATGTTCAAGGTCGATATCGATGTTGCCCAGCAGAGGAATCCGACTCAGATTTTGATAGAATTTTATCCGAAGCTTTCACGTCTATCCTAAAGTCGAGATTTCTTATCATCAACACCAGAGCTATCATATGAGCTAATTTACCATATGAGTTTTTGTTTTTACTTTATTTAAGTTTTATCCTAGAGAATAAAGATAAAGTTTCGAGTCTTTGGATAACAAAGTTCGATATCTATATCTAGAGGCCATTAGGGCTGAGTTTAGGCATTCAATTACATTCAATTTCAGTTATTCAAACACATATACGCGCAGAGAATTAGTGGAGAGAGAGAGAGTGGGCCGAGTGAGTTGGAGAGAAGCGGGAGCGGAGTTTTGGCTTGTTTGGTTGTACTTTCTTTCAAAGTTTAATTCAAATTAGTTTTCTTTCAACAATGATGATGATGTTGTGCATGATGAGGAGCGAGTAGTCAACCCACTTCTAGGGTCGGGGTGAGCCCGACGATAACGATGTAGGGTAAGTGCATCAAAGGTATGACTTTTATGCGATTCCGTCTTCTATCCCATGCATGATCCTTTGCGAAAGTTAGGGAGATTCATTATTTGCATTATTGAAGCGAAAGCCACTCATATTGTGAACTTGGATTGCTCATGAATTGGATAGTAACTCTTAGGAACTATGCGAGAGCCTCTAATCACCTAAGTGTTGATAACGAAAGTTATTTGACGGAAAGGCATTAAATTTCATAACTTTAGCATAAAACTTGCATTGTTATTGTTGTGGCATGAAACCCCGACTTTGGAAGCATTTAATTAATTGAATTCAATATAAAAGTTTTAGTTTTGTTTCTGATCATCCTTCTTTACCATTCTATTTTCTTCGGACTCTTTTCCGACAATTGGTTACGAAAACAGTTTCTGTGACAAACATCGGAATCGACTGTAAAGGTCGATATCGAGGTCTAACGTCGATATCGAGGTCTCTGCTCGACGTCGACTTTGCTGCTTTTGTCTTTTGCAGGAACTGTACTGGAAATCGACCAGAACTGAGGTCGATATCGACCATACATATCGATATCGAGTGTCTTCTGGGGTCGAAAGCTTTGATCGTGAGTACAACAAGGGAAGCACTGACATACCTCCTCGTGGATTTGATCCTGAATTACCCTACTACTACAAGGGAGGGGATTCTTGTATTATTTGTTTGATAGGGAGTAGTCTAGTTGTGAATTGTTTATTTGAATTATTTGAATTCCTACACTCATCCCCTATAGTGCGAACACTTCTCTCCATCTGTACTCGTATACTTGCTTTATTTCACTTATCTTGTTGCTTAGATGTAAATCCAACAATCAGATGGGAAGTTCCTCAGGGAACGACACCCCAAATTTGACTACCCAAACAACACCTAATGGGAAGCCTCTGTGCGACACCCAAATAACCCCGCCACCAACTGGGAAACACCCATGCTATACCCAGTCTAACACATCCTCCCCCTTACTGTCTCTTCATGATTTGGACAAGGGGAAAATCAATATTTCAACCTTTAAATCACAGCTTACCAAGTTAAAATCCAACTGCAATTTTGAACATGTTTGTCTTAAGGTTCGCATGCCTTTGTATTACATCCCTATAAACATGAAGCGGCCTTCAAAGGCTTCTATTAGTTATAAATTTTAATCCCTGCCTTTGTTACAGTATAATCTGTTAGGCTCCTCTGGAGCAAGCCACTCATGGATTATTACTGCACTAACCAATTGTACGAGAAAATCTAATCTTATTCTCATCCTTCAATTTATTAACTTGAATGGATTGTTTCTTCAACACTATAAATCCAGTACTTTACTTATCTTCCATAAACCTACAACACCCCACAGGACAATATATTTACATCACCTCAATCTATCTATGTTACCCACCTTTGCACTTTTCAACTACACTTATACTGATTTTCTTCAATGCAATCTTTTAATTGTGATTTATTACTTGCTTCTTCAATTTTTCTACCACACTTACACTAAATTTCCTCTAAGCAATCCATTAACTATAGATTATTATTTGCTTCCCCAATTTGTGTTTTCATACCAAACCAATGCTATAAAAAAATCAAATGGATTGCAAAGCTAGCTTACAAACTACTTTACGATTATTTAATGAGCTAACCATGATTGGGGTGTTCCCCGAGCCATCTACTCTTATCTGTATCTCAATGCAGGCTACAAGACCAAGGCTTTCCTCCACTATAATACTCAATATTCGCCTACTGGGCAAACAAAAACAAAATGGGAGTCCAGTTGATCACTGCTCTCCTAAACCCAATCCACCGATTTCACCTATTGGGAAGCAGCAATGCGACACCCACCCTAATACCACCGATTTCACCTACTTCGAGCACATCAAGTTCAAAACGAACTCTAGAATCCAAACTAAACCAATTCATTTTGATCGGGCTTTCGGTGCTTTACTACAGCAAAGTTTCTGCACCATCTATGTATTATCATACCTCTGGTTTGGGGTTTTGTCTCTCAAACCCATCTTTGATCAGAAACCTACTTCAACACACCAACTATTACCTCCCACACACAAGCATCTCACAATTCAAACTTCAACCTTAGTTGGCTTTGTCAAGTCTCTCGACAGGCCACACTTGTCCCATCCATATATCTCCTCTCTTCTTTCCCCTCTACACTTACCGTTTAATCAAAGTTTATGTTGCTCTCCAATTTGCAATTTAATGGATAAAACTAAAGGAAATTACTACGGGAATGACACCCAAAAATCCAAACCCACTGGTAAGCCTCTGAGCAAACCCAATTACTGTTCACTCATACTGAAGATGCCTTTGGGCTCTTCTAACCCCACCACACCATCTTCTGCCTCACTTAAATATGATAAAGGCATAGGTAAGATGGATCTTTTAACATCCTGCTCTGAGCTCACCACATGTAAGAACAACCAAAAACAACAAACAAAGTTACATTACCTGCTGATAGACTATTTGTCCCAGGAATTGGTTATAAATTTGCGTCCTGGCCTTCTCTATTTCATCGTGATTACCTGTCTGTATAACGGTTATATAAAACTAATTAAGCCTTCTATGTCCCTTACCTACTATGCCTTTATCAACTTACTGACCTTATTACCTCTTTTAAACTCTATCACAACTAATTTCTACTATAACAGTAACATTTGCCATTGGATTAAACTGCTGAATGTCTACTTATCTTCTCAACTAAAATACCTAAATCACCACAACACTAATGCCATTATCCATTGCACTGAAGCCTCAACTCTAATGACAAATAAAAATTTGAAACTAAACCATTATGAAACTCTACTATAAAATCAATATATTTTACCAAAAACATTCTTTTTTATAATTTCTATTTACAAATCTAACATTGCTCGGGTGTCTTCCACACTCGAGCAACATGAAATGGCTTATGTATCACAGGAACAAATGCAGGAACAACCTACTGCTATCTGCTGGGGGCCGGCTTGTCTTTTGCTGCTGCTCAACTTTAAAGCTCCACATATTTAGGTTAATGAGCTTCTGTACCTGTGTATCTCAGACCAGCAAGTTTATGAGTGTATGATATGTCTCAGACTTAAACTTAATTCATTGTCATCTAAAATCCAATTTGCAGCAAACTCTGCAGCTGTGGCCCTCAATTGGGATTATGTCATGCCTCTTCTAACAGCAACGCAAACCACTGGAGCTCTTTGCGTAAGGTTTAGCAAGCTTCTCAACCTAAGTTCTATAGACCAAAGCTTTGATCGAGAAGCTCACTGTAAAAACACTCCCTCTTATTCACTATTTATTTCCTTATTACTTTACCCATGTTTATATACATCTGATTGTAAGAACACTTATCTCCTTAGAATGGTTAGCATGCGTACAAGCGTTGAAACCCTTTTTCTGCTAGTAACACTGATCAGAGTCTATATCTTATATTATCATCCTAAATCTATCATCATTATTAGCATAACTATACTAGCTCGATTGCATTCTTCTTTTAAGCAGCATGAAGTACCTTATATAATCCAGAAACAGTTGCAAAGAGCATGACCAAACTTACTCTTGACTCGTTACTCTTTACCCTTATGTAGAAATGCTAAAAATCCAATAAATCCATACATTCAATTTGAGCCCATATCCAGAGACAAAATAACCCTTTATAAAGCACTGAATGTTGAATACTGTTACATGCCTTCAACTATCATAGCAAACCTGAAGCACACCCCTCAACGATCTAACGAAAAATGTTCACCATTCCCCTACAACGGTTTCCCATGAAAGTAAGTTATTGGAATGTGCGGGGTTTAAAACGGAAAAACGTATGGACTCAAATTGAAATAACTAGTAAAGTAGAAAATATCCAAATACTAGCTCTTGCCGAAACTAAATTAAATACACCACCTTTAGAGGCTTGCTGGCGCAAAGTAGGTTTTGATAATATACACTTCTACCCTTCTACTGGATTCTCTGGGGGTCTCTGTCTGCTCTGGAAATCTACGCATTTCAACAACGAGAATCTCACCATAGTTTATTCTGACAGTAGGATAATCATAACCAAATATGACAATAACTGCCTAAACATCACTATCTTGATTCTATTCGTGTATGCTCCCCCTCAATACAAACACAAAGACTCCTTCTAGAATCGATTATCTAATTTAGTGGAAACCTTACCTAGCCCCTATCTAATAATTGGTGATCTAAATGATATTCTGCTTTCTTCGGATAAACTGGGTGGGGCCCTTCCGCTCCTATCTAGGTTCTTTAGGTTATCAGAATTTATCACTAATAACAATTTAATTGACTTACCAAAAATTGGAAACAAATTCACTCGGAGGAAAAGAAAATCTAGGAGCGATAACACTTTCGAAAAATTAGATAGAGGGTTGGCTAGAAATAGCCTTCTCAACACATTTTCCAACCTTAAAACCAAAAATTTTGCCTTCACAACCTCTGACCACGCTCAAATCTCAATCGACTTAAATGATAACCAAAAACCTATGCTACAACCCTTGAAGTTTGAAATGGCATGGACGACTAGGAAAGATTTTGAAACCATTGTGGCAAATGCATGGCGAGTCGATGTCCTTGGCTCCAACCTATACAAACTAACCAAGAAACTACAAGAGGTGAAGAAAAAAAGCAAGATTTGGAGCAAAGTCACATTTGGTAATATCTTTCGACAGATAGCTTTACTTGAAAACCATATGCAAGAGCTACAAACAAAACTATACTCTAACTACGACTCATCTTTAGACAATAAAATGTCCTGGCTATCAAGAAAGCATGCTTCGCTGCTTAATTTTCAAAAATGTTATTGGGGTCAACGCGCTAAGAGAACCCATATCAAAGCTGTTGATGCCAACACAAAGTACTTTCAAAAAATAGCAACCGGAAGAAGAAATAGAAATATAATAAAATCAATTCAAACTTCATCAGAATTTTCGGTTACACAAGACTCGGAAATAAGACAAGTTATCAAGGAAGAGTTTTCTGTCGGATTTGGTCAGTCGAGCAGGACACAAACACATAGCAACCTACTAAACAACATCAAGCATGAGGTCACAAACATTGACAATGAAGAGCTAACCCGACCCGTCTCCAACTCGGAGGTAAAAGAAGTAGTGTTCAGCTTAGCTAATGAGAAATCCCTTGGACCAGATGGGTTTCTTGCCGGTTTTTTCAAAAAATACAGGCATATAGTGGGACCTATGGTTACAAAAGCTGTTAAGAGCTTTTTCCTTAGTGGGAAGATTTTGAAACAGATAAACCACACATTCATAGCTTTTATCCCTAAATGCGACAACCCCACAGCAACGAACCACTACAGACCTATTAGCCTCTGTTCTACAACTTACAAAATAATATCTAAAGTCCTAGCAAATTGTCTAAAAAAGATCATACCCAAAATTACCCACCCCCTTCAAAGCGCCTTCTCTTCTGGCCCATCCATCCAAGACAACATCCTAATCGCCCATGAAATATTCCAGTCATTTCAAAAAAAGAAAGGACAAAAAGGCTAGATCGCAGTAAAACTTGATATCGAAAAGGCCTTTGACATGGTTGACTGGGAGTTTCTTCTTATAGTCCTTAACAAGTTCGGGTTCTCATCAAAGTTCACAAATTATATCAAAGCATGTCTAACCATTGTCTCTTACTCTGTTTTGGTGAATAATGAACCCACTGACATGTTTAGTCCCAAGCGAGGGCTCAGACAAGGTGATCCTCTTTCCCCCTATCTATTCCTAATCCTCTCCGAAGTCCTGGCTAAAGGACTCCAACACGAAGCTTCACTACCTCAAAGCCATTTAGGGATCTCTTTAACTAGAGGTGGTTTCAGAATCCTCTTTTTAGCCTTTGCTGATGATATTATTATTTTCGTATCCTCAACCAAAACACATGTGATCAGATTAACAGGATATTATATGAGTACTACTCCCTCTCAGGGCAAAAAGTAAACAAAGCAAAGTCTCAGTTCCAAACAACAACAAACATCAGCGCAAGCAATAAAAGATTGATACACTGTGAACTTGGTATCTCACCTACAAATAGCTTGAGCTCATATCTAGGATGCCCGATCCTTTCTTCCAGGGTCACTAAGGATTCTTCAAGGATCTTATCTCCTCCGCAAAAGCCCAGTTAGATAAATGGAAGGCCAACACACTTTCCCAAGCAGGGCGATGCACCCTGATACAAAGTACTCTAGCATCAAAACCTTTGCATATTATGCAGTGCTTCATGCTTCCATCATCCATACATAAGGAGCTGGATAAAATAAACTGCAATTTCTTTGGAATAAAGGACCAAAGCACAAACCACTAATCAGTTGGTTTGAAGTTTGTAAATCAAAGAAAAATGGTGGGACGGGAATACGCAGCTCCGAAGACATGAATAAAGCATTACAACTTAAGCTCCTTTGGAAGATCTTAGCTGAACCAGATAACCCATGGGTAAGGATAATAACACAAAAGTACCTCAAAAAGAAAAATGTGCTAGCCTATAAGCGACAGAGAGGGTGCTCTTGGCAATGGACAAAACTAAGCAACCTAATCGCACTATTCAAACAAGGTATTAGATGGTCTATTGGAGATGGTAGCAACATTAACTTTTGGAATGACGTTTGGTGTGGATCGGCCCCGCTTAGCAGTGTCATCTCTAACCCACGGAACATTGACCCAGCACTCAGAATAAATCATTTTATCAGCCCCAACAGATCTTGGGACACTCAGCTACTTAAACAGAATTTACAGAACAAATTGAGCCAAGACATAATCGATACAATCATATCAATACCCATCCCAAAAAACATATACCAAGACAGATTATACTAGAAGTGGAGTAAGAACGGTGTGTTTTCTATTGCTTCAGCTATAGATATGATTCACCACTTAAAAAATCATACTAAATCAGATCTAAGCTGGATCTGGAACCTAGACACTATACCAAAAATCAGGACTTTCCTGTGGAGAATCACTAAAAATGGCATCCCAACTTCTGCTAATTTAGCCGCTAGAGGGGCTGGCATACCTTCCAATTGTCCCCTTTGTGACTCCTGCTATGAAGGCACCCCTCACTTACTTTGGAATTGCCTAGTAACATTAGTAACAATACAACTAGTAGAACCCAAAATCCATACGATTCTAACTACAACACAAATATATGGACAGACCACCAATGACACGCTTCAGAACATCAAAAATAGAATTGGCAACGCCAAATTTTCAAAACTTTCAATGACCCTGGTGGAGCATCTGGTTGTTCCGTAACAAAGCAATATTCAAAAATCTAAAGCCTGACATACGAAACATATCGACATTCATTAATAATCAACTTTATCATTGGAATATGGCCAAAACCAATGACGAGAATCCCCCAATAACCGGAAAAAACATGGGAACACCAAAGCGACGATTGAAGGCAAAATGGACCAAACCCCTAGATGGAGAGTTCCTTCGGCTTCATCATCAGAGACCATACAGGAAGTCCGGTCCACATGGGTGCGGGACCTACTCCTATGAGCTTGGCTGTTGGTTCAGAAGGTTTTGCTCTTTGGATGGGAATCAACGCTGCAATAAAAAAGAAACTAACCAACCTCGTTATCGAAGGTGATAACCTCACCATCATTAACAGTCTAAAGGATTGTTGGTGCCCTCCTGGAGATACTGAAATGATCGCCTCTGACGCTCTTATCTCCTTAAGCTGTTTCAGTTCCTCGCAGATTCGCCATGTTTATCGAGAAGCTAATCGAGCTGCAGATTTACTCTCGCACCTCGATTTCGCATTCTCCGGTTCCTCCTTTCCTGACGATTCTGAGCTCTCTGCAATCATCCTTAGGGATGCTCTTGACAAGTGATTCAGTTCATTTTGTCAAATTCTTTTCGGTTAAAAAAAATTAAAAGACTTAAAATTGACTAGTAAATATACTTTTACATCGTGATATTGATGCATGTAATTGATCGAAGGAAATCGTCAAACATTATCAACATATAAGTTCGATGGAGTAAGCACAAGAGTTTAAGTCATATATATATATATATATATATATGCTTATTTATACTCTTTGTTATAGCTAGATTTCCGTAGAGATATATATACACATTTTTCCCACGACTATGACAAATGTTAGTTTTTTGTGTTGATATTACATACTAGTAGTAATTAATGTCATTGTCTTGTGGTATTTTTCAAAGATAATTTGGAGCGGATCTATTACAGGTGCTTACACTATTATGTGTAAATATGCTAAAATTCAATATGCAAAAAACAGTGGTAGACAACAGCTAGTTTAACCATTGTCATTGGTTCATTCAAATTTAAAAATATGTTACACACTTGTTTTAAGTACATTATACAACGGTTATTCTTACCGTTTATACTCAATGACAACGGTTGAAATATACATATACAACGATTCGATTGTATATAGACAACAGCTAAAATGGAGTTTAGACAATGGTTATATGTGCATACACAACGTTTGTGGTGTATCTAGACAACAATGAGATTGTATATAGACAACGGTTCAATTGTATTTATACAACGACTAAAATATAAATTAGACAACGGGGATATGGAATATAAACAACGGTTATATGGCACACAGACAACGGTTATAGTGAACCTAGACAACAATTAGATTGTACATAAACAACATTTATATGACACATAATCAACAGTTAAATGACACATAAACAACGTTATATGACACATAAACAACGGTTATAACTGTTTAATATTGATTGTTCTAAATTTTGGAGTCTTATAGACAACGGTTATGGAGTATTTTTGACAACGGGTATAACCGTTGTGTATAGGAACCGTTGTCATAGGTCCAACCGTTGTTTTACCTAAAAATACACTGACATAGACAACAATGCAATAACCGGTGTCTATGTTAATAAATAACCGTTGTGTAAGACCTTTTTTGTACTAGTGCAAACATCAGGAAATCATATGAACCAATGATCCTGATTAATTTATATAGGGTATAATGTTGTGTTAAGTTTTGTCGTACACTAGCAAATCCAGCTGGTGGGCATTTGCTGCTAAAATTTTTACAAAGGCATTTGAACTTGGTGACATATCATTGTTATTAGTTTGGCTTTCTTGTTTTTAACTGAATATTTTCTTTTCCACTAAATTTCAAATCATCTCAATGGATCTGTGTGTCTAAATGTCTCAAGAGTTTGAACTCTAGTGGAGAGAGCTTTGTAAACAGGTTTTCAAAAAACTCATTTTGGTTTTTTTCAAGACGTAAATCTCATGATCTATATATGATTATCTATAGTTTTTTTTGTGTCTAAGTATATCTAATACTCTCTCTGTTTTGAAATATAAGTTCATTGACTTTTAACACGCTTTTTAAGGAGTTAAAAACTATATAAAATAATATTTTTTTAATTAAATTTTTTTTTTGTGTCTAATTATATCTAATATTCCTTTTTTTCCTTCTTCCCCCAAGTGAATAGATCTGTGCAGTGTGAAGCTTCGCTTCTCCATCGCTTCTCCATCCAGCGCCTTGTCCTCTCCGGTGATATCCCCACCGAGATTTTGTCGATCAGCTTGCCAATCTCATCCGGCTTGACCTGTCCAACAACGAGCTAACCGATTCAGTTCTGGTTGACCTCGGCGAATTGCAGTCGCTAGCAGCTTCCTTCAATTTCCAGTACAACACCGGGCCGGACACGCGCAGTGCCGAGACGATCGCGAACGCCACCAGGTATCAATGACATCAGATCTACTAAAAATGTCTCACTCGTTGTTTTCTCACCTAGATCTGAGAAATCGGGGGTTAGAAACCCAAGAATTGTGCTTCGAGCTCGAATTTGAGCTTGAATTGGAAAGAGGAGGTGGCGTAACTCGCCACCGAAGCGAATGATTCCACCATTGTCAAGCACCTCGTGCTCGAACTTGAGTTTGCGTGGAATGGATCGTTGCAAAGCCGTTACCACCTTATCCACAAATCACAGGCACCAATTTGGGATTTGATTTTGTGCGACATGCTCACTCTAAACTTTCGGGAATTTCCATTTCCATTCAATTCATGTTATTAACTGTATCTACTAAAATATGATTATAATATAATTATAAATATTGATAAATCTTTCAAGATGGAGTGATTATCATTCGTTTAAGGCAAAATTTTACTGATAAATTATTAACATTTGATAATTTTAACATCCTAAATACTCTAAAATGGAGAAATAGTTTGGATGGGTAAGAGGGTCAAAGACGTTGTAACCAAAATAAAAAAAAAAGGGTCATAGACACTATAACCACTATAAAAACAGGGCCATACACATTATCACCACTATAAAAATAGAGTCATAGACACTGTAACCAAAAGAAAACCCAAGGACAAGGAAAGCACAAACCCTATAGGGGCTAATGAGAAGCCAAAATACATGTGGTGACATTTCTCCTCTAATATATGAATGGGTAAGAGGGTTATAGACGTTGTAACAAAAAAAAGGGTCATAGACACTGTAACCAAAGGAAAATCATAGGATAAGGGAAGCATAAACCCTATAGGGGCTAATGAGAAGCCAAAATACATGTGGTGGACAGGTCTCCTCCAATATATGAATGGGTAACAGGGTCATAGACGTTGTAACCAAAATAACAACAGTGTCATAGACACTGTCACCACTATAAAAACAGGGTCATAGACACTATAACCAAAGAAAAACCCTACGACAAGGGAAGCACAAACACTATAAGGGCTAATGAGAGACCAAAATATATGTGGTGATAGTTCTCTTATAATATATGAATGGGTAAGAAGGTCATAGACGATGTAACTAAAAAAACAATGTCAACGAACTGACACCATTATTAAAACAAGGTAATAGACACTGTCACCACTATAAAAAAACAGGGTTATAGACACTGTCACCACTATAAAAACAGGGTCATAGACACTGTAACTAAAGGAAAACCCTAGGACAAGGGAAGCACAAACTATAAAGGGGCTAAACTTAATCAAAAGAACATGTGTTGCACAATATGGTTTAGGGTAAAGTCTTTAGGGTTTACGACCTAAACCCTAAAATGTTAAGTGCAGTACGTCGTCAAGAGATGAATGTTGTCACCAAAAGGAAAATCCTATCACATAGGAAGCACAAACCCTATAGGGGCTAATGAGAAGCCAAAATAAATGTGGTGACAGTTCTCCTTTAGTATATGAATGGGTAGGAGGGTCATAGACATTGTAACCAAAATAAAAATCAGGGTCATAGACACTGTCACTACTATACAACCAGGGTTATAAACATTGTAACTAAAGTAAAACCCTAGGACAAGGGAAGCACAAACCCTATTGGGGCTAATAAGAAGCCAAAATACATGTGGTGATAGTTCTCCTCTACTATATGAATGGATAAGAGGGTCATAGACGTTGTAACCAAAATAAAAATAGGTTCATAGACACTATAACCGAAGGAAAACCCTAGGAGAAGGGAAGCAAAACCCTATAGGGGCTAATGAGAAGCCAAAATACATGAGGTGATAGTTGTCCTCTAATATATGAATGGGTAAGAGAGTTATAAACGTTGTAAACAAAATAAAAACAAACTCATAGACACTGTCACCACTATAAAAACATGGTAATAGACATTGTCACCACTATAAAAACGGAGTCATAGACACTGTCGCCACCCTTATCACTGTCACCACCCTTATCGCTAACTAAAAAAATACTGAGCACATTTTATACAAAAATGGGGTGATTAGGAATTTAATGTAAAGAAGGTGCAACACCTATAGCATAAATACAAATCAAAGATAAAGATTACAGTGTTCAAAGCACATAAAACATGTGTCATCCCGTCAACATGTGTCACCTAGCTTGTATTGCCCAGAAGAAGGAGTGCCAAAAGAATCATTGAACTTTCAACATTGCTAATATTTATTTAAAAGTAATTATAACTACTCAACTACGAGCATTCCAGTTACATGAAGCAACACCTTCCCATGGAAGAAACTTTCTAGAGAGAGGGAATCCTCGGAGGCTCTCGTCGGAGGCTCTTGTTGGAGGCCGACTTTCCGATGAAGGAAGCTCAAAACCCCTCTTCGGAGGCCCTTAACCCCTCTTCGGAGGCCCTAAACCCCTCTATGGATCAGATGTTAACAACTCTAACGGTATTAAATGTTAACAAATCAATATTCGGCAAAATTTATCAAATATTCATCACAGTCACTCAATTATTCATCAAAGCTTTTCAACAACATTTAAGAGATTTATTTCAATTAATAATTATTGCCAATTAAAAAAAATTATCACCCAAAAAAGTCAAACCCTTGTGCGTGTATTCACCCTCAATCCCGTAATTGTGTTACTGTGATGAATATTTCTTAAATGTTGTCGAATATTGATGAATATTTGGAAAATTGTGAATAATTGAGTGACTGTGATGAATATTTGATTAATTTTAACAAAAGGTTTGATGAATAATTGAGTGACTGTGATGAATATTTGATAAATTTTGCCGAATATTGATTTGTTAACATTTAACATCGTAAGAGTTGTTAACACATGACCCAAACTCTCTCTCTATATATAAGTGGGTAAAAGGGTAATTTTAATTTACTTAATAAATTTTTAATGAAAAGTGATGATGGGTGATACTTTTTAAATGAATGTATTGTAAAGCATGGTTTTGTGCAAACTATTATACTCCATCCGTTAATTAAAACTTGACGTTTTACTATTCACGCACGCTTTTTGAGGTGTTAAACACTATATAAAATATTAACTTTTTTAACATATTTTTTAAATAATTTCATACTTGTTACTATTAATTATGAATTTATAAAAACAAAATTTAAAAAATGTTAATATTTCATATAATTTTTATCATTCTAAAAAAGCGTGAATGAATAGTAAACGACAAGTTTTAATTAACAGAGGGAATATTTAAAGTGTGGTTTTCTGCAAACTACTTTATTTAAATGGCGGTTTCATGCCATTTCGCCTTAGAAAAAATAAATGGAAGGGTATGAGGTGAAATTTTACGAAACCTTAGGGATACTACGCGAATTCGGTAAAACTTTATATACCTCAGGGTCAGCGTACCTCGCGAAATTTGCGAGATTAAAAAAAAGGGGTTGTTAGTTACACCCGAAAATTTTACTATTTACACCCAAAATCCAAGTTTTTGTTTTTTTTAAATAAACCCTACGCCTCTTGAGTCATAGGTGTGTGACTCAAGAGGCGCAGCTATTTCTTTCTATATACATACACTGCCCCTCTTGAGTCACACGTCTATGACTCAGGAGGCGTAGGGTTTATTTAAAAAAAAAAACTTGAATTTTGGGTGTAAATAGTAAATTTTGTGGGTGTAAAAAACAACACCCAACCGTTCCTCACTTGTCAACTACGACGTCGTTTCCCTATCGCCATCTCCTTCCTCACGGTGATCACACGAGTTCTCACTGCAATTATCCACCACCGCAACAACAACCGCATCCTTATCGGCGGCTGATTATTCCATTTGTTTCGCCAACTCAATCAAGGTTGGGTTTGAATGGACCCTATTACAAAGACTACAACTTTACTCCGTGTTTTTATTATCCAATCCTGGGAAGGAGTTCGATTGCACACCAACTATTCGATAAAATGCCACAAGAAATCAACCCAATTTTTGCTTGATTCGGTGTACACTTGGTCATCTCTGGCCCCACCTCTACCACCCCCACCTTCATCCAATCACCTCCTTGCCAAGTTGACCTTAAAAAAGAATACAAAATCACCTCCTTTCCAGTCCAGTTGCTCAGATTCTTAATCTGGTCATCTGGAAGATTATAAACAGAGCTATTGCTTTTTCCAAGAACTGTACTTTATTCCATTCCTTGAAATGTGGATTACTCCCATCAGTTATGCCTGAAGTAGAACTAAAATTAAAACCAAAAACTTGACTAATATGGAAAGTTTGCCATTATTTTTTTAATATATCCATAGCAATAAAATATAGTGCTCCAGTCCAGATGGGTATGGTGGGGCCGTTTTGGGTGTGGGTTGTGTGGAGAATCAGTTAAAGAGAGGAGGGGGCTTGCTTCCATCAATGGGGCTCTTTTATTGTTAGCTCTCATAGACAAATCCCAATACCCCCATAAACTCAAGGCAAAGCTCACGCCATTGATCTGCACTCTCAGGAGATCTATCCTTCGTTTCCTTCCAACTTGATTGAATCTGATTGTTTGTCTTTGATTGGATCAGCTATGGAAGCCTCCTTTAATGAACGCCTTGATTTTGGAAAGATGGGTTATGGGTATTCCCTAATTCTTTCCGATTTAGTTACTGTTCTGGATTTAGATTTGGGTTTTTAGGGCTTCTTTTTCTGGGTTCTGTGCAGGTGTAAGCATTACAGAAGGAGATGCAAAATTAGAGCTCCTTGTTGCAATGAGGTTTTCAGCTGCCGTCATTGCCACAACGAGGCTGCGGTTAATCCATCCCATCTCTCTGACATCCAACTTCTGTTTACATATTTCCTGGCGCTTATTTGTTTATGATTTTGAGTTCTGTCATTGTTCTTTCAGAATTTGTTGAGTCGAATTGCTGATCGGCATGAGCTTGACCGATACGATGTCAAGCAAGTATGTTTGTTTAATAATCTGCACATTGCGCCAAATAGACCTGTTTCGTTGGGGTTTTTATTGGGCTTTGAATAGTATTGATTTGAAATCTGGTTTGAACTTGATCTCAGGTCATATGTGAAGTCTGTGACACAGAGCAGCCAGTAAGTTGATTTGGTTTTTGCTAAAATTTCTGATTTGTTAAATTGGGTAATTTTTTGGTGAAATATTTTAATAATATCTTGTTAATTCAGGTAGCCCAAGTATGTACAAACTGTGGGGTTAAGATGGGGGATTATTTCTGCGAGATTTGCAAATTCTTCGATGATGATGTATTTTCTGAAACCCTTCACTCCTTGAATATAGATGGATGATTGAGCTTGGGAATTGATGGATCTTTTTTTTCCTTTTAATGAAGTTGAGTATTAGTATTGAGTCTTGGTGATTGTGTGATTGCAGATTGATAAAAAACAGTTTCACTGTGATGATTGTGGGATTTGCAGGTTATTTAGCAATTTAGCCAGATTTTCTTGCATTCATGTTTTTCTAATCATATCTTGCACAATTTCTTTTGTAAACTGATGATACTTATGAATTTTGAATTAGGATTGGTGGCTCTGAGAACTTCTTCCACTGCAAGAAATGCGGTATGTCCTCATGAACTCGTGATCTTTTGGATGATATCCATGTAGCTTCTTCCATGGATATCTGAAAATAGCTGTAGTTGCAGTCAGTTAGAATGGGCTTTTTCTTTTCTTCTGCAGGTACTTGCTATTCAGTGCATCTACGCGATAATCATATGTGCATTGAGAACTCCATGCGTCATCACTGTCCCATCTGCTACGAGGTGTGTTACTGTTTCCTTGTACTTCGTATTCATCTTTCTTTGGATAATACCCTGCTTTAATTGAACCTTATGCCGAGTTTCTTTCATTTCTAGTTTCTCTTTGACTCGTTAAAGGACACGAGAGTCATGAAGTGTGGGCACACAATGCACGATGAATGCTACTATGAGATGATGAAGCGTGACAAGTATGCGCAATACAGACTTAATTTTTTTTTTGTTGAATTTTTGTTGTTGCAAATGAAGCATTTTTCGTAAATCTAGAAAGGATTTTCATTGTTCCATTCACAGTTATTGTTGCCCAATATGCTCCAAAACAGTGGTTGACATGTCTAAAACCTGGAACAGGATGGATGAAGAGGTATGCTTCATAAAACATTCATATTTGAGTCTCAATAGCATACATACTTAGGTTCATATATAGATGATACCCAACTCGTTTATGTTCTTCCTTATGCGAGCTTCTTAACTATTTATTTAGATGCTTCATTGACTTGTGATATATTTCTGCACTTTCAGATTGAAGCAACCATCATGCCTGAAGCCTATCGCGACAAGAAGGTATATATGAACTTACCTTTTTTCTTTGGAAGCCAATGCATGTCAGATTAGATCATCATAAGGCATGGCTTGCTTTGATAAACTTAGGCAAACATAGCACCTCAGCTGGCATTTTTCTTTTGATTTAATCGGTGATGCAGGTGTGGATCTTATGTAATGACTGCAACGACACCACTGAGGCTTACTTCCATGTATTAGGACACAAATGCAGGCACTGCAGATCATACAATACTCGCATGATTTCCCCTCCGGTCCTGCCTCAATGACTCGCTTCTGTGTGCTTTCACTTCTGACCACCGAAGGCCTCAAATCTGAGCCAGGAAGGGTTGGGAGATGACAAACAGCTGTTGCTGCATTTTCCTATTTTATACAGTCAATTGAACAAAATTAAAATTTGGTTAGAAACATTGTGGTAAAAGTATGAATGGTGATAACTACAACAAACTACTTTTTTTTTGGGAAAGTTTCATGGTATTTGTCCTTGTAGATTATGCAATTGGAAGTAGAATCTACTTTCATATGAATTATATTCTTATGTACATTTATATATCATTTGTTGTTGAAAACTTGAAACCTGGATTTTGTACTGTTGGTTTGGTTTCCCCTTCTTGTTTCTGGTAAATGTGGTTTCTTAAGATCCGAGTATTTAGTTGGTCAATGATGGTTGACTGTTGAGCAGCTCCATCTCATTTACAACTTCTTACCAAGCTATAATTGGGATTTGGAAAGTTAGCAACGACAAGTCACTTGATTCCATAAGAACAACACATAAAAAAAGTTATCAGGTAAGTTATATTTGGATCCTCAAATGATGATAATGTGATTGACATTGATTTTAATGAGTGTTTAGTGCATAAATAAAACATTTGTAAAAACTAAGAGAACATAACAATGCCTCCAAACAATAATTGTGCCAATTCAACTTTGTGTTTAGGGTAAATTACACCAAACTACCTTAATTTACGTCACTTTTCACAAAATCGCCCTTAATTGAGCATATTGAATTGCTAACAAAACAGAGATAAGGACGATGAAATTTGGGTTTGTTGACAAGGGAAATTTTATATTAGCTCTCCAAATAACCTGGCTTACCTGAGATGCATGACATGACTATTGTCTGTGCACCATAACCCGAGCCGATCCAAGTATAAGCTAGTTGTGGACTACCGTCCTTTTTTGGACTTCATCAAGTGTCAACTCCTGCTGACCAAGATGAATCCTGCTCAAGAAGGCTCTTGGAGCCATGAAACCAGGCCTATAGGCCCCGATCCCTATTTATAATCAAGCTCACCAAGTGACTTGCTGCAAATTTGTCCAGGCTTGGGTGACACGTGTCGTGTTGGGGCTAGACACGTGCCCATATTGATGAGTTAGTAGGGTTTCTCACGTTTTGACAAGTTTGCTGACCGCATACCCGGTTTCTAGGTACGCGTAGTGTTAATTGGGGTTTTCATACTTTAGCAGGGTTTCCCCATTTATAACTAGTCGGTTGTGGATATCTTGAGCTCGAATCTTGACCTGCATTCGATTATTGTACTAACTTAGCTTCCTCCTGTCCGCGACTATGAACATTGTGTCTTACATGCCTCATATATCTCGTTCGCGAGCCTAAAAGAGCTTGTAAGTCTTTTCTTGTCATTTTCCATGCTTGCACCGTGCTTGTGAGGTTCTATTTATAGAGCGAGAACGTCTTTTATACCCGTGTTAACCTATTTTCATTCGTGGCATTGTCAGTGATTTCTGTGAGATTGTAAGATTGATGTAAAATCCTCCTTAGGGTTTCCATTCATTAATAAACATATATATATAGGTTACAAAGGTATTGAGTCTTATTGGGCCTTTGAGCCCACTATACATGATAAGACCTATGTAATCTATCAAACCCCCGCAGTCGAAACTGGAGGGGACCGTACAGTGAGACTGGAGCGAAAATCAATGAACAACTGTCGTGGTAAACCCTTGGTGAATATATCAGCGTACTGATAGGAGGACGGGACATGTAGAACACGGACATGTCCAATGGCAGCCTTGTCCTTGACGAAGTAGAGATCGAGCTCAATGTGCTTCGTGCGTTGATGCTGGACTGGGTTGCTAGCCAGATAGACGGCGGAGACGTTATCAGTGTAGACCAGTGTGGCCTTCTGAAGAGGGCAACGGAGCTCAAGAAGGAGATTGCGCAGCCAAGAGCACTCGGAGACAACGTTGGCCACACCTTTGTATTCTGCCTCAGCGCTGGAGCGAGACACGACAGACTAACGCTTTGCCGACCACGACACAAGGGTGTCGTTGAGGAAGACACAGTAGCCAGACATGGAGCGACGTGTGTCAGGACAACCACCCCAATCCGCATCAGTGTAAGCAACAAGGTCAAGCTTAGAGGAAGGAGTGATCGTGGTGCCTAGCTCGAGGGTACCGCTGATGTACCTAATGATCCGCTTCAAGGCCTGAAAGTGGGGTTCCCTGGGTGCATGCATGAACAAGCAGATCTGCTGAACGGTGTAACTGATATCAGGCCTGGTGAAGGTGAGATACTGAAGAGCACCAGCAAGGCTCCTGTACAATGTCGGATCATCAACCAAAGGACCAGAATGAGCATTGAGCTTGTTAGATGTATCGACCGGGGTGGCGACAAGATTACAGTTAACCATCTTAGCCCGAGCAACAATCTCAGCAGCATACTTACTCTGTGAGAGAAACATACCAGACGCATGACGCTGAACAGCAACCCCCAAGAAGTAGGATAACTGACCCAGATCAGACATGGCGAACTGCGAAATAATCGACGTCCGAAGAGCATCAGAAGAGGCAGTGAGAATGATGTCATCGACATATAGTAAGAGAAAGGCCATGTTTGAGCCTCTGCAATAGATGAACAGAGACGTGTCCGAGTGGCTGCCAATGAAGCCCAGGCGTAGCAGATGAGAAGCAAAGCGCTGGAACCAAGCCCGCGGAGCCTGTTTCAGCCCATACAGAGATCGCTTCAGGAGACAGACGTGCTGGGGACGATCAGCATCAGCAAACCCCGGCGGCTGAAACATGTAAACTGTCTCATTCAAATGACCATGAAGAAAAACATTCTTGACATCCAGCTGATGAATGGCCCAGTTGCGCGACAATGCTAAGCTCAACACCACTCGGATAGTGGCAGGCTTGACGACGGGGCTAAAGGTCTCATCACAGTCAATACCTACCTTTTGAGAACGACCGTTGACCACAAGCTGGGCTTTATAGCGCTCCAACGTTCCATCAGAGCGGAACTTGTGATGGAAGAGCCACATACATCGGATGACGTTCGCTTCAGGAGGGCGAAGGACCAGAACCCAAGTACCATTCCTTGTAAGGGCCCTGTATTCGTCGAGCATAGCTGCCTGCCAATTCGGGTCGAGGAGGGCTGTTTTGTGGGAGGTGGGTATGGGGGAGAGGGAGGCGGAAGGGACGGACGCAGGGGGGGCTGTGAGGCGGCGGGATGTGCGGCAGGCGCAGCACTAGGCTGCGGCCACGGCATGGGGGCGGCGGCCGCGGCCGCGGCAGCAGGGTGGGGCAAGGGTAGGGGGTAGGCTGCGGGAGATGGCATGGCTGCGGCCGCAACATCTTGCTGCGGCCGCGGCATCTCAACTGCAGAAGGGGATGACAGCAAGTGTGTGTGGGAATAGGAGGCGGGGTGATGTTCGGTGTTCATGGAGACGATCTGACGGGGTCGGAAGACACCGGAGACGCTGCGGGTGTGTGGTCTGGTGGTAGGGGGTGGTGGAGGTGGTGTAGGGGGGGAGGCAGGAGCACCGGGAGAGCCCTGGGGGAGAAGAAAGTGAGGGAACGATGACTCTGACTTAGACTGAGACACAAGAGGTGTAGAAGAGGGGAGGGGAGGAGAAGCAAAGGGGAAACGAGACTCATCAAATGTGACATGGCGAGACACAATGAGCTTATGGGTATTGATATCGAGGCAGAGCTAACCGCGATGATCAGACGGATAGCCTAGGAAGACACAAGGGGTGGAGCGCGGGTGAAGCTTGTGTGGGGCGGTGGATGACTGGTTTGGGAAGCACAAGCACCCGAAGGTACGAAGGTGATCATACCTAGGCAAGGTGCAATAGAGAGCCTGACCTGGCGAGCGATGGTGAAGGGTGGTAGATGGGAGAATGTTGAGGAGATAACAGGTGTTGGATAAGGCGTAAGGCCAATAGGTAAGGGGAATAGATGCGTGAAAGAGGAGAGAGCGCATCATGTTGGTTATGGTTCTGATGATTCGTTCGGCCTTGCCATTCTGCTGGAAGGTATAGGGGCAAGACAACTGATAGGAGATCCCATTTGTGGCGAAGAAAGAGTGAAAATCTTTGTTGTCAAATTCACGGCCATTATCACATTGGAAGCATTTGATGGATGTGTGAAACTGTGTTTTGATGTAGGCATGGAATTTGGCAAAGACAGGAAACACTTGGGACTTGAAATGCAACGGGAAGACCCATAAGAAATGAGTGTAATCATCTAGTAACAAGAGGTAGTACTTGTGACCCTCCTTGCTAGGCACATGAGAGGTCCATATGTCACTATGAATGATGTCAAAAGGGGCAAGGGTAGAGTTCAAGGACCGTTGAAACGGTAGTCGGGCATGTTTGCCTAACTGACAGGACGAACATAGACTAGAGCGTAGGTCTTTAGGACAGGTGACAAGACTTTGAGAACGGAGGACATCTAGAACGGCAGCACTGGGATAACCCAGGCGTGCATGCCAGAGGCTGGACGATGATGCCGAGAGGGCGACCGGGCATGACTGACTGGACACAGGAGGTGGTGTGACAGGGTAGAGCTCCCCGGTGCTGTTACATCTCATGCGAGTAACCCCCGTAGTAAGATCGTTCACAGAGAAACCAAATGGATCAAACGTAAGGGAAACGTTATTGTCAGTAGTGAACCGACGGACAGAGATAAGGTTTTTGACAATCTTTGGGGCAATGAGGACATTGTTGAGGTGTAGTGGGTGGGTTGGGGTCTGTAGTTTGGTTTGGCCAATCCCTGAAGTAGCAAGACGACCACCATTGTCGACGATAATAGAGTGTGCAGGACCCATAAAGGAAATAGATGAGAGGTTACCTGAGGAGTTCGTCATGTGGGAGGTGGCACCAGTGTCCATGTACCAAGAAGAGTCGGGAGATGTCGGTTGTATAGAGGAGAAGGCGTGATGCGTAGCAGGAGCAGGCGGGGCATAGGCGGCGTTCCAAGGGCAAGGGCCGTGCGGCGACGAGTTGCGCGGCCGCTGCGTAGGGCCGCGGGCGCTGCATATGCTGCGGGCGCGGCCGCGGCCGCAGCTAGTATCGGAGGCGGACATTTTTTTTTGTTTTTGTTTGTTTTTTTTTTAGAGCGGCGCCGAAACCCTAAGGTGGGTAGGAGGTAGGGTTTCGCAAAGCAGAGAGAGAGGAGGGGGGTAGAGGGAGAGAGAGAGGTCGGTGAGGTGACGATGCCGGCGGCGGTAAGAGGAGGGGTGGGGCGGGAGGATCAAAGTAGGGTTCCGTGTGAAAGAAAAGGCTGTAATACCATATGAGATTGTAAGATTGATGTGAAATCCTCCTTAGGGTTTCCATTCATTGATAAACATATATATATATAGGTTACAAAGGTATTGAGTCTTATTGAGCCTTTGGGTCCACTATACATGATAAGACCTATGTAATCTATCAATTTCTTTTACTTTGATATTATCAAAGCATATGAGATAATTAATTAGGTTTTGGAAAAAGTCTTACCCACTTAACCGATAAGTATCAATGTCGATTGTGAAAGGATTTTAAAATTTAAACACAAATTGCAATCACTTCTGGAAAAAAGGGTGAACGTGTTATTGCTGCTATGAATCTGCAGGCACGAAACAATTTGAGGCTACTAACTTCGAAATCGAGCATGAAAAAGTAGATTGGTAGTAAATGGCAGTGAAAGACATTCGAGATCAAGGTTTAAGCCTAAAATAATGCCATCGAAAAATAGTTCGATTACACAATCAAAGAGTAAATTAGGCTCAATCATGATTGAGTTGTCATATTCGAGACCACGTTCGAGGTTACTGTCACGTCTACCTCTAGACACTATAAATGATATAAGTATATGTACTGAAGAAGCTACACATGCTAGAGATAATATATTAATTAATATGTACATCTAGCCCCAAAAATCAAATTACAATATTGTAACTCATTCTCAACTCAACAGTTGTATTATTTCAAGATACATCTACTTTATAAAAAGTATCCATCATAAGGTGGTATAGTGATGGTAGGTAAGGACAGATAGGTAAGGACAGAGTCAGAAAGTTTTAAACAGAGAGTCACCATATTAGTAAACAATGAAACCGAGAAAAAAGTCGTAAAACACACAACATGTTCGATAGTACAAACTAGTGCCAAACGATATTGCAAACTAGTGTCAAATGATATTACAAACTACTACAAAGATATAAAACGGAAATAATGATATAAAACACAATAAATAAACATTGTATTCTTAACATGTAATAATATATAACTAGATATCAAATTTTAAACTTGCGTAACTTCTTACTAAATTCTCAAAATGAGTAATATAACATATGATTTCGAAGCTCTCGAGATGAATGATAATATGTGAATGTCAATTTAAGTAAAATATAAAAGTGTTATAGTATATTGAAATAAAATTAAAGTGATCGATTAATACACTTATAATTTTCAAACATTCATAACTTTTTACTCAGATGTCAGATTAGGGTGTATTATATATTAAAGTGAAGTTATCGACGAGGAGAATATACCTAGGTAATTTGTCGGATGAGGGAAGGGTCACGTGACCCCCTAGGACCTCCTACCGCCGCATCTGGTTGTGAGCTATATCTCATATCAAGAAGTTCGAAGTTCGAATCCCCATGAAAATATGGAGTTGTTTGTGAGTGGAAGGGTCAACCTCTTAAATGAGTCACACCGTATTCGATGCAGATGTAGAGTGACTGAGTCGATCGAACTGAACTAAGACAAAAAAAGAAAACGGTGCAAATCTCTTGTTATGTCTTGAATGATTAGACCCTGTTTGATTGAACGTGGGAATTTCATAAAGTTAATTCCTTGAAACTAAAATTAACTCGATTATTAATAGAGAAAATTTGTGCCGCATGCACAAATTTTCGTACGAATTAGCGGAGTGTCCGGGTTTTGGGACAATATGTGAAATTGTCCATCTCCCCCAATTTGATTAACCCTATCTCTTCATTTTCTCCGGGTCTCTCTCTTGCTCTCTCGATCTCTTCTTTCTCGCTCTCTCGATCTCTCCTTCTCTCTCAATCTCGTCTCTCTTGCTCTCTCGATCTCGTCTCTCTCACTCTCTCGACGCCAGATCTGGAATTTTGCAAAATCGAAGCCGGATCTGGAGGAGGCAAGGCGCTGGACTTGAAGAACGACGCTGGATCTGGAGGGAGGAATCGGCTGCCATCCTCGTGGTTAATTGCAATCGCTGGAGTTCCCGCGGGATCTCCTCACGACGAAACTGAGGATTGAGGGGAGGAGAGGCGCGAGCGTCGGAGAGCGTGAGGGATCGAGACGACGGTGGCGGCAAGCGGAGCAGCGGCAACATCGCCGGAGATCCCCTTCCTCCTATGAGATTTGAGATCTCCTTGAGGTCGAGCGAGCGAGCGAGGTCGAGATCGAGCGAGCAAGGTCAAGGTCGAGCGAACGAGCGAGGTCGAGCAGCCGGAGCGAGATAGCGAGGTCGAGGTCAAGCGAGCGAACGAGGGCCGGAGGCCATGGAAAGACGAGATCGTTGTTCAGGGATTTTACAAAGGTAGAAGAAGTAATTTTTTTGAAATTACAAAAATTACCCATGAATATGAGAATTAAAAAAACTATCTATACTTAATTATGTGATCCACCTCTACTATATTTTTATTTTACATTTGCACAACATAAAGTTATATTTGCACAACAAATTGTTATATGTGCACAACGTAAAGTTATATTTGCACAGCAAAAAGTGCTGAAACGAAAAAAAAACGGAAAAAAATATTACATTTGCACAACATAAAATTATATTTGCACAACATATTGTTATATATGCACAACATAAAGTTATATTTGCACAGCAAAAAGTGGTGAAATGAAAAAAAAGCGGAAAAAAAAATATATTACATTTGTACAACAAAATGTTATATTTGCACAACATAGGGTTATATTTGCACAAACACAACATACTCTTATATTTGCACGACAAAAAAAACTAGACTTGGGAAGGGGATGGACATTTATTTGCACAACACAGGGTTATATTTGCACAAGCACAACATACTCTTATATTTGCACGACAAAATGTAAAAAAAAAAAGACTTAGGAAGAGGATGGACATTTCACCAATTTATCCCAAAGTGTGGACAAATTAAATCACCAATTGAGATATCTTTTTCGGACATTTTGCAAACTCTCCCTTTTTAATAATGATCGATCAATATCTCACTGAATTACACTTAATTGAGAAATGAGCTACGATACGAACAAAACGAATTACAAATGGATTCACTTACATATTGTGAACAACGGGAGGGGAGCGAATTAATTTGTTCGCAGATTGCTGAAGGCGAGCAAGACGAGCAAGAGGAACGCAACGGAGGCCAACAAAGAGAGGAAGACCGAAGCAAACATGGCGCCGCAGAACTTGCCGAAGTGGTTGCACACTCTGTCCCACATCAAGTGGGAGTTGCCCTTGTAGGCGATCACTCCCACCCCACCGCCCGCCCCAATTGCCGACAAGAGAAGAGCCACCGCCACCAGGTCGCCGGCGGCCTTCAGGAGGGCGCCGTTGGGGGTTCCCCGCCGCCTGCCTAGGACCAGCGACAGCGCTGCAACCGCACTTGCTACTGAGTTTGCCACCACCAAGTATCTGCATCCATATATAACAAAATAGGTACATGCATTTTATTATTGATTTTCCTATCCTATGCCCCAAAGCCCTAAGCCGTAAGGACATAAGATAAGAGTCTAAATTTAAAATTATATTTGAAAATTTAATTGGTTTAGCTATTTTTTTAATTAGATTCCTATGATCGATAATTTTTTTTAGGGAATCTTTTTTAAATCAAATGTACCTATATCTACAATTCATGTATACTCTATCCGTCTCAAAATATAGATCATTTGATTTTTTGACACATTTTATAAGGAGTTAAAAACTACTCCCTCTGTCTCAAAATATATGTCTTTTTAGGACTATGCACAAGTATTAAGAAGTAGGTTAAATATAATGATTAGATATAAAAAAGAAGGTTAAGTGTAATGATTAGACTTTTTATTAGAATATTTGTTTATTTTTTTTCAATTTGTAAGGAGGAGAGTAGGGGTGATGTAAAAATTAGAGTAATGATTAGATGTAAAAAGTAGGTTAAGTGTAATGATTCAATCTAAAAAGACATGTATTTTTGACAAAATTACATGAACTAAAAAGACATGTATTTTGAGATAGAGGGAGTATATATATATATATATAAGATATTAACTTTTTTTTTTATTAATTTTATAAAATAATATTATACTTATTAATAATAAATATAATATTATTTTTTAAAATTAATATTTTACATAGTTTTTTACTGCTTAAAAAAACTTATCAATCAATTAAACAATCGATATTTTTCGACAGAGATAGTATTAAATTCCGATATAAGGGATGATGGGAGATTCTTTTATGTTGGCCTTTGATTTACATTTTTTAAAAATATAGTCTTTTATTGTGATTGGACATAAATCATTTATGAATTAGACATAAATTTTTTTATTTATAAATAAAATAATATAAAAAAGTAAATATAACAATCAAATTAAACCAACATAGAATGCTACATTTTGATATTACATGCAAATTGGACCGCAAATTACCATAGCTCAAATGGAATCCGGAGTTGCACACTCTGTTCCAACCCATGTGGGGATTGCCGTTGAAGCTAGGTATGTAGTAGTTATGACCCAACCCTAAATTGAACTCTCATACATAGTGACAATGTCACATATGGTCACATATTTGTCCAATTTAAATTTACTCTGCTTGTAATTTGGTAGATTCTGATCCTTTAAATGAACAAAACCTACTTCCATCGGTTACCCACCTCTTTGATAAAATTCTTGGTACAGCATTTATTATGAACATTATCCAAATTTCAAAACATGTCACAAATAATGTGAATTAAATATGACGAGACTTAATATAATGAGATCTAATATTTTTACATTCTCGAATAATGTGAATTAAATATAATGAGACCTAATATAATTAAATAAAAGAAATTTAACAGTTAGTAATTAATTTTCTAGGATGCAGTATATATCACTTAACATCGAAAATCTCTACAATTTAACAAAGGAACATGTAAATACACCATAAGCTAATATGTTAAAACTCGAATTTTAATCCATATTAATTTTTTATTAAAATAAAACTAAATCATTAGGGATAGTGTCTCAAAATTAACCCAATTTCTTAACGAATTCATGTATACGTCACATCTATTAAGGAAAAAATATATAGATAAAAAATACTTACATCAAAGCAGAAACGTAAGAGAAGTTGGCAGTAAGAGGGAAAGGAATGGAGAAGTCGTGGAGGACATCAACAGAAACCGTCGTAGTCTGTTTGGTTAACGCCACCACTAATGCGGCGGTTAAGGTTAGGACCATCGCCATAACCCTAAGAGCTACCTCAGCGCCACAACTGCATCCCCTTCGGCCGCCTCCCTTGCTCTCCACCCCATCAGTTGTACGTTCCTCCATTTTCATTTATTTGTAGCTAAGTTGCTAGCTAGATTCTGTGAGGTGCTCTTATATAGAAGTCTTGGGCTAATTGATGAGATCGCATGCTCATGGTCGATATATCTTTGATCTCCATTGGTAGTAAACTGATGATGTTGAGACTATTTACTTGTTGATTGTGACACATACCAGCTAGCTCCACAGCTGATTTGTGGTAGAAGAGTTAGGATCCAATGGTCCTTTTTAATAACGAGGATAAACCATTTTTGTTGGTAAATCTTAAACACGTAATCCAACCGACACAATACACAATCTATTGGTCCATGACAACTGCGTTATAATCATCATAAAACCCCTTCTTAAATAAATGCACTGGCTTTCTCAAATGTACTCAAAAATGAACTCGATAATTCATTTTAGGCGAAATTAATTAAATCTTTAGATGGGTGTTACAAAATATTTTCTCATTTCAATTGCAAGAAAAATAATCAACCATTAAGAGATGTGGCATGATAACAAAGTATCTCAACTACTTTTTACTATTTTTTCCTTACCATAAATCCCACATAAAACACTAACATATAATAATCAAAATTAAGTTCGTGTTATATTTTAGATGATATTAATGAATTGTTCTAATGAGAATAATATCATTTGAGCAATTGCATATCAACATTTTTTGTCTTATTTATAATTGGATTATTTTTCTTACCGTTAAAAGGCAATACTATTTTTTAAACACATTTACAAAGGTTAGTTTCAATTTTTTTTATTAGATCTTCAAAATAAAGTTCAGTACGGAGTATTAAAGTTCTCAAGTGTAAAAAATTAAGAAACCATCAACATCGTACTTTGATTCTTTTAAAAAAAAAATACTACATCCGTTGGGCAAAACTTGACGTTTTACTATTTACGCACGCTTTTTTAGGAGATAAAAACTATATAAAATATCTAGTTTTTTAAATAATTTTTGAACGATTTCGTAGTTATTATTAATAAGTACAAACTTTTTAAATTTTTTTTTTTTAAGAAAATGAATATTTTATATAGTTTTTATCATTCTAAAAAAGCGTGCGTGAATAGTAAATGACAAGTTTTACCGAACGGATGTAGTAGTTTTATACAATACTCATTAAAAACTTGAATATTAAAGTTGGATGGTGTAAGGCTCATCTCTTGGCTTGTGTTTTAATTCTAAGTGTTGGTATAAATATGTGCATAAGCATCTGATTGTATTGGAGATTTGGGCTTTAGCCCAATTCCTGATCTCAGAAGCCCATGGGCTTTGAGCCCACTCGGTTGCACATGTGTTAGGCTCCCATTTGCTGGCAACATTGCTCAGCTTGTGAGACTGATATTTAAGGGTTGCTAAAACCCTAAAATCAGTAAGGTGAGCTGCTACGGTTACTGTTTGCTCCGTTCTTGTCTCCTATGACGATTACTAGGGTTTCTTCTCCCTAGCTGCTTAGTGAGCGTCGAACGAGCTCCCTTCCATCCAAACACGCTGATTGAAACACTTGAGCTGAGAGATTTGTAGCTTTGTTGCCCTTCTGGTTCTAGCCTTGGTGACTGGTGTCCTAGTTGAGGCTAACTGATCGTCGTTTTACTTTCATTCGTTTTGTCATTCGATTTGGTTGTAAAACGCTTTCTCGCTTTTAATCTTCTCTTCTCTTTGTTGTTTCTGGTGTTTGAATCTGTAAACCCACTTCAAAGTGGTATCAGAGCCAGGTTTTGGGTTTAGATCTAGGATCTGTTGAAGCTTTTGGTGAAATCTGTCTTCCCTTAGGCTCCAGATCTAAGATTCGTAAGATTTATCGAAACCCTAGTTTGGTGTTTTCGAAATCTTAGTCTCGTCGTTGTAAGCTGTTCGGATCTGGACTTTGAGTCACTAGATCTGAACGGATCCGACAAGAACCTTTGAGATCTGAAGTGTTTTGAGGTTTTATCGACTTTGAAATCACTTTAGACTCACCCGACTGTTGCTCTTTGCTTTGCTTCCGCATTTTAGAGATTCAAATCCTTAGCTGAAGGCTGTAGGATTTGAGTGCTCGCTCTCCACAGATTGCTACTGATTTTCTACCTTTTTCATTGCAGGTACACTAAAACCTCATGTCTGATAGCTCTTACCGTATCAAACCCTTTGATGGGTCAACAGACTTTGCCATGTGGCAAGTCAAAATGAAGGCCATTCTTATAAAAGAGAAATGCTGGAATGCTGTCATTGACTCTTTCCCAGCTGACGCCACTGATTCTACTAAGAAAGAACTGGATCTAATCGCACACAGTGAGATAATGATTAGGATCTCTGATGAAGTTGCTAGACAGGTAGTACACTGTGAGACCTCCATCTTGTTATGGAAGGCCTTACAGGACCTATATCAGGTTAAAACTCTTTCCAGTAGAATAACACCGTTGTGTCGCATTTTTAATTTTAAAATGGATGTGTCTGTGTCTCTTGATGATAATCTAGATAGATTTCTTCGCATGACACAAGAACTTGAACGCTGTGATGATAAGATTAGTGATACTCACCAAGCTGTTATTCTCATGAATGCTTTGCCTTCTCAATTTGATACGTTTAAAGATGTTATTCAGTTTAGTAATGAGACTTTGACTAAGAAAAGAATTGTTGAGGCCATTATTCAAAAAAATGAGGTTATTAAAGTGTTTAAAATGAAAGGAGATAAATCTGCTAAATCTGATCCTAAACCTGATGTGCTTTTTACTAAAGGAACCTCTAAGAATAAAAAGAGAAACAAGAAAAAGGATAAGGAGAAAGATAAACCATCTTCTTCTGATCCCCCTAAAAAGCATTGTACATACTGCAAAAGAAACAACCACTTCATCTCTGACTGTTACAAGAAAAGAGATGATGAGGAAAAGAAATTGCAGAATGGCACAACTGCTGTACTTGATTCCCCTTTCTATTCTCATGAGCTGCTTATGATTGATTCTAATGATTCCTCTGATGTCTGGCTGCTTGATTCTGGTTGCACTTTACATGTTACACCTCATAAGCATGTGTTTGATTTCCTTGATGAATCTGCTGGGGGGAGGTTAGATTGGGAGATATGTCATCTCTTCATATCAGAGGCATTGGTAATGTTCCTTTTAAAATGCATGATGGGGAAATTAGAATTCTTCAAAAGGTCAGGTGGGTGCCTGATCTTAAGAGGAATTTATTGTCAGAATCTGTGTTTAATGACCTTGGCCTTGATATTAATATTTCTAAGGGGATTAGGCCTGTTTCCAGAAATGGTAAAATCCTCATTAAAAGTATTAATAAGAATGGCCTATATCACATTATTGGAAATCCTGTTCTCTGTGCATCATCTCTATTTGCTGAATGTCATACTTCTATGAATGTTCATGATACTATGTTATGGCATGCTAGACTTGGTCATATTGGAAACAAAGGCCTCCATTATTTGTTCAAGCAAGGCTTAGTTGAAAGCAAACCCTCTGATTTACAGAACTGTGAAAATTGTGTTTTTGGAAAACAAACCAAATCTGTTTTTAAGAAATCAGAGTTTATTGCTCAAAAGCCTTTGGAATATGTTCATGCAGACCTATGGGGACCTGCCCAGGTTGATACAATCAGTGGGAGAAAATACTTTCTATCACTGATTGATCACCATTCCAGGAAGGTTTGGGTGAGCATCCTAAAGGCTAAGAGTGATACCTTTGAGGCTTTTAAGATTTGGAAAACCAAAACTGAGGGGCAAACTGCTTTTAAACTGAGATGTCTTAGAACAGATAATGGGCTTGAGTTTTGCAACAAAGAATTTGATGATTTCTGTTTAAAAAATGGTGTGAAAAGGCATCTCACAGTTCCAGGTAACCCCCAACAGAATGGAACAGCCGAGAGAATGAATAGGACCTTGCTTGAAAAAGCAAGATGCCTACTCATTAGCTCTGGCATGAAGCCATCTTTGTGGGGGGAAGCAGTCACCACTGCTGCTTACCTGATCAACAGATCCCCTTCTGCTGCAATTGGGTTTAAAACACCCTATGAATTGTGGCATGGATCAAAGCCAAACTTGTCTCATCTGAGACCTTTTGGATGCACTGCCTATGCTCACCAGAGCATAGGTAAGTTGCAACCAAGGTCACTCAAATGTGTCATGTTAGGCTATCCTGAAGGGGTCAAAGGCTATAAATTACTTGTTATCCAACCAGGAGGGTACAAAGTAATTCTTAGCAGGGATGTCAAGTTCATAGAAACTGAATTTCATTTTAAACAATTATCTGACAAAATTGTTGAGAATCCAGGTACCACTGGTCAGTTCTATGACCCAGAAACTCACCAAGAACATCTTGATGATGAGTTTGATACTGGCATCCCAATTGGGCCTTTTGGCACTGGCAGCACCATTATTGAGCATCAAAATGCTCCTGCAAGTACTGAAGACAGTCCTCACCAATCAGGTGGGGGGGGGGGGGGTAAGCAACTCTTCTCTCTCATCTCCCTCCTCTGAAAATCATGGTGATACGCATAACTCTCTGTCTAACACTTCATCTGATTCTGATTCTATGTCTGAACATGAATCTGCTGAGTTCAATGATGCTTTATCTGATGTTTCTGATTCTGAATCTGTGCATGAAAATGAACCTTTTGATGAAGCCCCTAACTTGGCTAATTATCAGTTAACTAGAGACAGATCACCTAGAGTCAGAATACCCAATAGGAGGTATTTTGAAAATGAAATTGAGTTTGCTTTCATGATTGCTGAGGTTGTTGATGCTTATACCCCTGAGTTGTTTGAACATGCTGTCAAATGTACTCATGCTGATAAATGGATGCTTGCTATGAAAGAGGAGATAAACTCCATGACAACCAATAAGACATGGGAACTTGTTCCTAAGCCTAAAAAGGCCAGACTTATTGGTTGTAAATGGGTTTATAAACTCAAAAATGGTGTGAACCCTGGTGGCCAACCAAGCTATAAAGCTAGGTTGGTAGCTAAGGGTTTCACCCAAAAAGAAGGGGTTGATTATAATGACATCTTTGCTCCTGTTGTTAAATACAAGACTTTGAGATTATTACTTGCTCTTGCTGCTGTTTATGATTATGAGATTGATCAAATGGATGTGAAAACTGCCTTTTTGCATGGTGATCTTGATGAGATTATTTATATGAGACAACCTAAGGGTTTTGAGGATAAATCTAAACCTGATCATGTGTGTTTGCTTAAAAAATCTCTCTATGGTCTGAAGCAGTCTCCTAGGCAGTGGAATAAGAAATTTGACACATGCATGCTTAAACTTGGCTTTAAGATGAGCAGCTATGATCCTTGCTTGTATTTCCTGCATTTGAAGTCTGAATCCCCCTTATATATCTTGTTGTATGTGGATGACATCCTAATTATCTGCAAGTCTAGAGCTAAAGTGTCTGATGTTAAGGATTCACTTAAGAGATTTTTTGACATGAAGGATCTGGGCCCTGCTCAGAAAATTCTTGGAATAAAAATCTCTAGAGATAGATCTAAACATCAGATCTTTTTGTCTCAGAAGGACTATCTGCTAAAAGTCCTTGATAGGTTCAAGGTCTCCAATGTCAAGCCTGCTCCTATACCTCTAGGTGGACATCTTGACCTTACAAAGGTCAAGGAACCCCTGAGTAAGGAAGAGGAAGACTATATGAGATCTGTTCCTTATGATGTAGCTGTTGGTTCTATTATGTATGCTATGATCTGTACCAGACCTGACCTTGCTTTTGCTGTAAGTGTTCTAAGCAGGCACATGTCAAACCCAGCTGAGAAACATTGGGTAGCCATGAAGTTCCTTTTGAGATATATTGCTGGAACACTTGATATTGGTTTGGTTTATGTTTTGCATACTTTACTTACTGAGCTGTATGGTTATGTGGATTCTGATTATGCTAGCAATAAGGATAATAGGAAATCTACTACCTCCTTCTTTTATACTTGGTGTGGCAATTGCATTTCATGGAAGGCACAGTTGCAGCCAATTGTAGCTCTATCCTCTACAGAGGCTGAGTACATTGCTGCAACTGAAGCTTCTAAGGAAGCAATTTGGCTCCAAAATATTTTGAAGGAGGTAAGTGGAAAGAACTAGAAGTCTGTGTTGCATATGGATAGTCAGAGTGCACTCTACCTGTGCAAAGACCCTGTCTATCATGAAAGGACCAAGCACATTGATGTTAGATACCACTTCATTCGAGTTTTGGTATCTAAACATCTTCTCCTTGCCAAAAAGATTGATGGGAAGTTTAATCCTGTAGACTTTGGTACTAAGATTGTAACCACTGATAAGTTTCTCTTTTGTAGGGAATTTCTGCACTTGATCAACCCCAACTGATGCTGAGAAGGAGTATGAATAGCTGATGATAGATAAAGGAGTAAAGCCAGTTCACACTTCAACAAGGATGTTTTACGATATGTGTAAACTTAGAATTAGGAGGGTAATTGTAAGGCTCATCTCTTGGCTTGTGTTTTAATTCTAAGTGTTGGTATAAATATGTGCATAAGCATCTGATTGTATTGGAGATTTGGGCTTTAGCCCAATTCCTGATCTCAGAAGCCCATGGGCTTTGAGCCCACTCGGTTGCACATGTGTTAGGCTCCCATTTGCTGGCAACATTGCTCAGCTTGTGAGACTGATATTTAAGGGTTGCTAAAACCCTAAAATCAGTAAGGTGAGCTGCTAGGGTTACTGTTTGCTCCGTTCTTGTCTCCTATGGCGATTACTAGGGTTTCTTCTCCCTAGCTGCTTAGTGAGCGTCGAACGAGCTCCCTTCCATCCAAACACGCTGGTTGAAACACTTGAGCTGAGAGATTTGTAGCTTTGTTGCCCTTCTGGTTCTAGCCTTGGTGACTGGTGTCCTAGTTGAGGCTAACTGATCGTCGTTTTACTTTCATTCGTTTTGTCATTCGATTTGGTTGTAAAACGCTTTCTCGCTTTTAATCTTCTCTTCTCTTTGTTGTTTCTGGTGTTTGAATCTGTAAACCCACTTCAGATGGGAATAATGACTAAGGTCGGGTACATGGATGTACATGATATCAAAAGCCTAGTATATAAGCTAAAAAAAGATCTATTCATAGCAACAACAAAGTAGTTCAAACCTTATACTATATTAGATTTGAACTTTTTTTTGGTATAAATGATGTAGGATGACTAATGAGAGAGAATAAACAATAACTAATTTAAATATTTTGGAGATAACCAAGAGGTATTAGACCTACCCAGGGGCGGAGCTGAAGGGGGGCCTAGGGGGGCACGTGCCCCCTCTCTCATTTGACGAACTACCTAGGTGTATTCTCCTCGTTGATAGCTTCGTTTTGATATAAAATACGCCTTAATCCGACATTTGAGTAAAAAGTTATGACTGTTTTAAAATTAAAGGTATATTAATCACTTTAATTTTATTTCAATAGGCTATAATGCTTTTATATTTTACTTAAATTAACATTCACATACTATAATTCATCTCAAGAGCTTTGAAATGAGAGGTTATACTAATCATTTCGATAATTAGATAAGAAGTTATACAAGTTTAAACATTTTATATCTGGTTATACATTATTATATGTTATGAGTGCAACAAGTTATATATTACCTAGGTTGTTATTATTCAAGCCAAACAAGTGTAGTATTGTTTGTTCATATTTAGCTCATTTAGAAACAAGTCAAGCTCGAGTCGAACCTATATTTGAACTTGAGCTCATACTCGACCTGTTTAGTAAGTGAACGAGTTTGAACTGAATTTTTTTTTCCAAGTATTATGCAACTTTACTTGCTCATGACATAGTAACTTAAAAACAATTTCACAAAATTCGTGCTATTTGAGTTTCAATCGATCCGAGCTGAATCATGAATTGAGCATAAAAATGTGCTTATAATCAACTCATTTTATAAATGATGCTCGAGCCGAGCTTTTATTGAGCTAAACTCGAGCCTCGAGCCAAGCTTTAGCTCATATAACAATCATAACCTTAACTTAATGTTTATTAGATTTCGTTTGCTATACTTATTTAGTTAATTTTTTTTGGATATTTCATTTATATATTTATATTTCTTTTTTTAGGCGCGAAAAAAATGATAGCGTTTTATCATAAATCGATAACATTTTATCTTAAAATAACATAATTTATTATCGTATTACATATAATTGTGTATGTCAATTTAATCCACAACTATATCACACATTTATAACTGTGCCCCCCTCCGAAATTTTTCTGGCTCCACCACTGGACGTACCCAAGCCGAAGCAATGCAAGTTTATAGGACTAAATGAACACTTCCAATATAAGTACCTGGAGAAGAGAATGCTAGATGACAATGGCTGAGGCAACAAGGCCATAAGGGACCAAAACTATAGTCACAAGTACAAGCTTGCTAAGGACCAACACTATTGTCACAGGAATAGGGCCATATCAAGGACCAACAAATAGATGCAGAAACAAGAACTCGAGGAACCAATATAGTAAAACTAACAATAGGAGTGTGGACTAGAAATATTATTAGATCTTCAAGGCCTCTAGAGACCAACATAATGTTCATGTAATCTAGTCCTCAAAGAATCACAACAGTGATTGCGTCAATATATATGAATGTCATGGGGCATAATAGAAGCCACCATGCTCATAGAGACTTAGACTTTGGTCTAGGATGCACCTTATGGGTGGATTTTATTAGAGGAGTATGATGTCCAATAGTTCTCCAAACCTTATAGCAAGCTTCACTTATTTAAGTTAGGAAGAACTAATTTTCTTTGTAGGGGTATACGAGAGAAACAAGGAATTACTTGTTAAATCTTGTGGCTCATCTCATATGGAATAAAGGAGTAAGAGACTCGTGAGCTTGAAAAAGGTGGTAACTTGTTCACAAGGAACCAGGTAAGTATCTTTGACCCTTAATTTATGTGAAATTCTTTTGTTCTTATTTGTGTTAGGGTAGCTCTTATGGAAGTGTTGTGTGGAACTCAATGGAAGAGTTAGATTGACCTATAGTGCATGCTCTTCACACATCATTTTCATAAAGTATTTGATTAATTTAGCATGATTGGCTAGGATGTTAGTTTTGCACTCCTTATAGCTAGATTCATAATCTTTCTTAAATCAAATTTTGTCCCTTGCAGTTCATGCATAATGTCTTCATCCACATAACAAAAATCTATTCTTTCATGTACAATAACTTATTAAAAGTTTTTTTTTGTTAGCCAATCAAGAAATCGATATGATATGTAGAATGTTGAGAGATGTGAATGAGACCAAAAAGTGTTCCACATCGAAAGTTGAACATAACAATCCCTACTATACGAGTCGGTGGGCTACTCCTTCTATTGTCAATTGGTTTTAGAATAGAACCTCACTCGGCTTGTGTGCTAGGCTACTAGCGCATGTGCGCTTGTGCACATGATCCTCAGTCATCGGTCCAAGTCAGACTTTGATATGATATCATAACGGTTAGCCTAACGACTCGTCTTTTGATCCTACTCTGAGTTACGAGTTGTCCAAGTGTCAACTAGGTACATCTGTGTTAAGTGTGGTCTGGTTTTCTACTGTTCCACTATACCGTCTGTTCGGTATGGTCCTCTTCGGGACACTCGTTATGACTTTCTCTTTCTCCCTCTTCACGTATATCTTTTACAGATCAAGGGAGGTTCTGCTTGACACTTCTCCTCTCCATCTTTTTTTTTATAACATTAGTTACTTGTTTTCAATTACTAATCATCCCTCTGTTTGCTTTGCTGATATGGCTTCTTCGTCCAAGGAAAAAGGAAAAACACCCATGGAGGCCGAGTCTCTCGTGCCTCCATTGAACAACCCCGAAAAGGGCTCAAAACAAACTTTTGATGGTTTTCCATCTGTGGGGATCTCGTCCCAATTGATGGTTTTCCAAAATAAAGCAAAAATATTATGGAGAAGATATTGAAGAAATCGAAGAGCGATATCGAGAACCTGAAGGCGATTCAATCAAGTATCCAGGAGAATATCTCCTCACTTAACCCCACCTCTCTTTTTGCTACCATAGTGGGGGATCCCGTCGAGGCGAAGGAAGTGAGGAGGAAGATCAAGGTCGACTGGAAGTTCTTATTGGTCGGTTTGCAACTGGTTCAGTGGGTAACAATTGGATTGTTCTACGGTTCGACTTGTAGGAAGACCGTGACAAAGTCTGGGAGAAGAGGCCCTTCTATGTGGCTAGCCAACTGATGTTGGTGTGTCCATGAAGGCTGGACTTTGATCCTTGGACTGAGTTTGTCACGACCCTTGACCTCTGGGTTTGTTTTCCTGGTTTGCCAATTAAGTATGTGAGTGACTCTATCCTTAAATCCATTGTTGACCAAAATGGTATTGGAAATGTGATTAGGGTGGATGCTTTCAACCCTAGAGGAGCCCGTCTCCACTACTCGCGTGTTTGTGTCAATACTGATCTGAAACGAATCTCTAACAGAAGTGTGCTCATTGAGCTTGGTGAGCTTGAGTCATATCCTATTTGATTTGAATATTTCCTTGAGGGGTGCGGATCCTGCGTCCTTTCACCTTGCTAATAATCTGTTCGAAAACTGCCTCAAGAGAAAAGTGTGTAACCCGGCTAATGGTGGTATTTTGGGAGGTGGTTTTGAGGTTTTTGTCCAAGATTTAGTGAATGCTAACCCTTTCGATGAGGGTGGTGAGTGGGTACGTATTGTTTCAAAGAAAACTTCTACCCTTCCACCCCCTTCTTTTGGGCCATTCTAAGGTTGAGTTATGAAAATGCTTTGGGAAGAATGTCTCGCTATGTTCTAGCTTGTCTTCATCCAAATCATCCTCGAAGTTGGGGGGGGGGGGGGTTGTCCACCACAAGGAATGACATAGCTGATGTACCATGCTGAATGCACACCCAGATGATGCAGAACTTGTCCTTTTTGAGGCTGACTTCCAAGACCCCAAGTACTATGAAGCCGACGATGATGATATGATTGACTATAATGAAGACATGGAGTTTGGGGATGTCTGTGGGGGTTATTCCTGCATATTTTACTCAAGAAGACTTTGATCGTATGCTTCGTAACATCCTTGCTTCTTCTGAATTTATACTTCCCATCCTTGACGAATCTACTGGTCTTGCTATCCCATGTATGGATCCTTTAGTTGCTCCTTTAGAACTGCCTTCGGACGTTTGAAGTTTGAGCAGCCTAGGGTTGAGGGTTCATCCAAAACCGAGTCGAGCAAGCGTAAACTCGGGGTGGAGGAAGGTGAGTCTGCTAGTTCCAAGCTCATGGGTGGCTGCAACATGTGTGGTAAGAATGTTAAGTAATTCTATTGGGGTAGGGCATACTTACTTCGGTCCAGGCTAGGGAGCAAGGTACGTACTATTGATGATTAAACCACCTTTAAATTTCACTCTTAGCCAATCTTTCCCCTTTTGTGTTGCTGGATTGGTTCATATTAGAACTGGAGGTGGTCTGGTCATGAGTATCATTGGTCTTGTGTCTATGAGTTGTAAGGAGTCTTATGTAATGCTTGTATGGATATTAAGTTTCTTTTTAGAAAATGTGTTTGGTAAAAAGGGTCTAAAGTGTAGCAGATGTTCTGATTTATATGTGTTAATTCGAGTCAATGCAACAGGATTTGTGATGTGCGCGCAAATTGCCATATTTTCTATGCACATTTATGTCCATTTTATCATCATTTGCATGCATATTAGTGGGAAATCATAAGATTAGTGTAGTTTATACATTATTGTCAAATATAGAGGTCTGCATGAGTTTCTATGTGATTTCACAGAAAACAAGGCGAAAATGGACAAATATGGACAAGAGAAGAAGAGCGGAAAAAGAACTCGAAGTCTACTGAAGAGGTCGAAATCGATAATTAACCTCGACATCGAGTGAAATAGAGCACCAGGAATCGAGCAGAGAAGAACAGAGCATGTCGACATAGAAAAGGTCGATATCGATGTCTAAAGGTTGATATCGAGTGGCCTAAATCAAGGATATTGATAGAAGTCGAGTGCCAATCCGATGAAGAGAAGGACTGCTCGAGATATGATAAAGAAAGGTCGATATCGAGGATCAAGGTCGATATCGATGGTGTCAACAGAAAGATTCGACTCAGTTTTTGATAGAATTCTATTCGAAGCTTGCACGTCTATCCAAAAGTCGAGATCTTCTATCCAATCATCACCAGACTTCATCCTTTATATTAGTTTTACCAAGTAATTTAGTTTTTACTTTATTAAGTTTTATCTTAAAGAATAAAGATAGAGTTTCAAGTCCTTGGATAGCAAGATTTGAGATCTATATTTAGAGGCCATTAGGGCTTTGTTTAATCATCCACACACATCCAAGCACACAAAATTTCAGTTTTACATAGGGAATAGCGAGTTAGAGAGAGAGAGAGGCCACGTGGAGTTGTGTAAACGAGAGTGGAGTGGCTTTGTTCGGTTGTACTTTCTTTCTTTTGCAATACAAAGTAGTTTCCTTTCCATGATTATGATGAGTTCAACGATGAAGCGCGAGTAGTCAACCCACTTCTAGGGTCGGGGTGAGCCTGACGATAGCAATGTAGGGTAAGTACATCAAATGTATGATTTTTATGCGATTCCGTCTTCTATCCTATGCATGATCCTTTGTGAAAGTTGAGGAGATTCATTATTTGCATTATTGAAGAGAAAGCCGGTCATATTGTGAACTTGAATTACTCATGAATTGGATAGTAACTCTTAGGTCTTATGCAAGAGCCTCTAATCACCTAAGTGTTGGTAACGAAAGTTATTTGACGGAAAGACATTAAATTTCATAACTTTAGCATCATACTTGCATGAATATCGTTGTAGCATGAATCCCCGATCTTGGAAGCTTTTAGTTAATTGAATTTGACAAAAAGTTTGAGTTTTTACTTCTGTCCATCTTTCCTACACCATCCTAAGCTCTTTGGACTACTTTTCCGACACAAATAGGTTACAATACAATTTCTGTTACAAACATCGAAATCGACTAGCAAGGTCGACATCGAGCACTAACATCGATATCGAGGTTCATCTCGATGTCGACTGCTTTGCTTTTGTCTTTTGCATGAAACTCACTGGAAATCGACTAGAACTGAGGTCGATATCGACTAGACACCTCGATATCGAGTGTCTCCTGGAGTCGAAAGCTTGATCGTGATTGCAACTAAGGAAGCGCTGACATACCTCCTCGTGGATTTGATCCTGAATTACCCTACCACTACATCGGGATGGATTCTTGTATTTATTTGCTTGAACAAGGAGTTGGCTTAGTTGTGATATTTATTTGATATTGAGTTTAAGCAAAATCTACCTCCCCCTACGAACAATTTGTTCCTACTGGCAGGGGTTGTAGCAGCATTAATATTGTCTGTTGTAGTAACGAAGTGTTTCTCTATTACATGTGTTATTATAAGTACTTTCTGGCTCCATGTACCTTGCTTTTTTGTAAGATAATTGTTTGCGAACTAGTGAGGTCCTTATTTTGGTTTGAAAATGTTCGTCTGAGATTAAAGGTTGGTTTAGGGATAGATGATTTTTTGTACTCAAGGTCTAATGGCGTAAGTTTGCTATGCAAATTATTTTTTAGCTGGTTAACATACCTTTGTTAGACAATAACCCTGCTGGAACCTGCGATAAGCAACAAACTTGTTATAGAGCATTAGCGAATGTAGGTCGAACTCGTTTATGTGAAGGGGCTAGGACTGTAGTAAAGTGTGGTATGGGAGACACTAAATGAGAAACATATTTGCCCCTGAAAGAGGTGCAGATCGTATGCAAGGCAACGTCCCCCAAGGATTTCACTAGCTTAACTCACAGGTGCACTTGAGGGAGAGAAGTTAGAACTGGAACATGCGCTCAGAACGGAAAAAAGGTAGGAGAAAATAGGAGAGGGAGATAGGCAATTTATGTTCACTGTGTCTTGAAAACGGCATGCCTTAATCCCCTTATATATATAGCTACTAGAATCGACCTTAGCCCGCAAAAAAAAAAGATTTACGGAAGGAGATTCTACTCTATCTTCAGAGGATCATGGCTATCCAAAACCGTTTTGAAAGGATAATTTTTCTTAAATAAATCCAGTGAAAAATCAGATATTAGCATATAAACACTAACAAGTCTATTCGTAATATCTTCAGCCTCAGGTTAAGATTTTCTGCAAAAATTTAACTCTAACTCCCATCTCGAAGCACGGGCCGAGCCGGATGGATGGTGGCGGCGGCGGGGATGCGTGTTGGTGCCGCATCTTCTCCTCTACCTCTCAATATAGGTAATGGAAGAGTCTTCTTAAAAACCCTTTAAGATACCCTTGAACTTTCTCTGTGGGACGTGGGAAGTCCAAAGGGCACCTTAAAACCTCCTTCCATAAGCATTAACTCTAACAATCACCCACAAATGCCAAGATAAGGGTTTAAAAATTGAGGTTTTGAAAACAAGTTCTGAGCGTATCGAGATTAGTGCTTAAATGCTGATGTCTTGCGACTTGAATCAGCACATAGTGAAACTGGCGATTCCTTCGATAGATCGAATGGCTAGAGGCCTTGAATTCCTCCATTTAGGGGTAAACGAGTAACATACACCTTTCACGGGGTCGTGTAATGTTCTGTTGATGTACATATTTGTACCTCTTTTTATTGCATCTTTTGACTTCATATTTCATTCGATTCCTAAAGAAAAGGTTCAAAATGATATAAATTTGTGTAGAATGAGCTAACGTGCAAGAAATAGAGTATGCGCAAGTTTTGATCTAAATATGTAGGAAATTGAGCGAAATCAGAGTCAAAACGGAGAAGCCAAGTGAAGTTGAGAAGAGGTCGAAATCGACCCACATGGTTGATATCGACTAGACATCGACAAAGAACTAAGTGTCAAGACAGACAACAACACCAACAGAGGAAAAGCACTTGATATCGATCTCCCAACATCGATATCGACCTTGTCCTGGAAATCGAGTAGAGCTGAACCCGTCGAGCAGAAACAGAGAGGTCGAAATCGACCATTCTCGTCGATATCAACCATACTTCAACACGGGTTGGAGACGCTTTTCGAGATGCAGATTGGGAATTCTATCTTCAAGAAGCACGGATTATCTATAAATATTAGATAGATTACAACTGAGGTTTATTTGTTTTTACCTTAAAGCTTTATTAAGTTATTTAGATAAGTTACCTAAAATAAAAGATCTATCCTACTTGTTTGGATAGAGTTTATAGTTTAGATAAAAGATACTATCCTTGGGTAGGAAGGATTAGTAGCCTATAAATAAAGCCCTAAGGGGATAGCATTCAATCATCCAAGAAAACACATTCAATTATACAATAGAGTTAGAGTTAGGAAGAAGCTTTAGGGTTTGGCGTTTGTGAAAGCCGACGTTAAGTTGTAAAGTTTCGAATTTATTAATGCAAGTTCTTTCTTTTCAATCAACGATGTTTCCTGCGATGAGGTGCGAGTAGTCTCCCAAAGCTTCTAGGGTCGGGGTGACCCCGACGTTAGCCATGGGTGCCTGATGTAAGTGTTAGATGTTGATATCGTTGTGTCTATATCATCTCCTACGATTCTATGTTTAGTTCTAATCGAAAGAAAAGGGATTCATGCTAACAACTTGAGTTATAAACATAAAATTGGTAGAGACAATTAGGTTTATTTGCAAGAGTAATCCTAAGAGTTGGTGTACATCGAAAGCTTATCCCTCGGGTGAAATAGCGCAATTGTCCGTCTTATTTGCCTTATCGCATGCATTGGTTAACGTTGTGGTAAACCCTAATCCTAGGAGTTGCCTTTTATATATCTTTTATTCATCAAAACCACTGTCTTTATTTTGATCATCGCTCCTTATTCATCCTTATATCTTCGGCTATCTTTGCCGACAAAAAGCTAACAACTTTGTAGAAAACGGCATCGATATCGACCCCCAGACGTCGATATCAACCACTTGTTTCATCGACGGTCTTCTGTGTCGACGTCGATCATCCTGCATGAGCTACTGACATTGATATCGACCCCCATCCTCGATATCGACCACCCTTGTGTCGACTGGCAGTCTTCTGAGCTAGTCGATTTCTGCACTAACATCGATATCGACCTTCCCAGTCGATATCGACTGCTTGTTTTTGTCTCTGCAGGTCTTCTGTTGCATAAAGTATCGATAGGCAAGGTCGAAATTGAGCACCAAGGTCGTGATCGAGGCTTCTGGTTGACCAAAGATGTGAGCTTTCCAAAACTACTAGGATCCCGCTGAACTGCCTCCTCGTGGATCGATCCTGACTACCCTTCCACTACAACATGAGGAAGTCTTGTAATTATTTGCATAGGCTAGGATTCGGTTTGTATATATTTTATATATTTGTATTTGAGAACTCGATTTCCTCCTACCTAACATCCGTTAAGTTAAATTCCTCAGGAGGCTACAGAAACAAGTCAGAGAACTCAACATAAGAGATCAATTCATGCACGATCAACTCAGGAGGCTACAGAAACAAGTCAAATTCCTCTCCGCCAACCAACCCTGCGCCGAATGTAGCTCCATCAGGCATATCACCACTGAATGCCCCCATACGAAGCAAGTACAAATAGCGGAGACACACCAGGAGGCGCGCTACATGAGGAATCCCAATCTCCAAGGGTACTAAAACTGGGGAAATCAACCACCCCAATACAACCCCAGGGATCCTCCGCCTTATAGAGCTCCAGGCCATCCAGAGAGAGAACCACGAAGGGATGATGTCCAACTCATTCTTGAGGAATTAAGGAGGAACCAGGCTGCAAATCAACAATCTAGCAGCACTATCCAGAACCAAATTCAGGGCCTAAACGCCCGAATGGGGGAGATGGATGTTTGGAAGAAGACGATTGAGACCCAAATGGGTCAACTGGCGGCCCAAATCCCAAAGCCACCCAGCAAATTCCCTTGACAACCACAAGAAAATCCAAGGGGGCAAGCCGGGCACATAGCCGCTATCAATATAAGGAGTGGACGCACATTGCCCGAGCCAAGGAGCGAAGGAGAAGTCACTGGAGACGTATTCGATGTCGACCCATAGGTCGATATCGAGGATCCTGTCGACGTCGGACCAAAAGTCAATGTCGAGCCCACTGCGAAGCACAGAACGAAGCCAGAGAGGAACTCGATATCGAATGACCTGGTCGATATCGACCATCCTGTCGATGTCGACCCCTTTGGAAATCGACCACAGCTTCATACTCCCTCGAGGTCGACCACCAATGTCGATATCGACAATATCGACCCCCCTCGATGTCGATATCGACCTGTCCAGAAAGCAGAAATCGACCACTTCGCCTCCAAAGCCATCCAAAACTCTACCCTTTCATTCCAAGGCGCTACGGGATGCAGGAGACACCAAGTTCAGACGCTTCGTGAAGATCTTACAAGGTCTAAATCTCACCATACCACTCATGGAAGCGCTCAATGAGATGCCTGCATATATGACGTTCCTGAAGTACATCCTATCCAAAAGAGGTCCATCTTAGAGATCATCAGCGAATGCAATTCAATTGAGTTCTCTGAGAAGCGCGGCGATCCAGGCAACTTTGCGGTGACGGTAGGGGTTGGTAAGCATCAGTTCAAAGCCCTTGGTGATCTTGGAGCTAGTGTTAGTTTGATGTCCCTATCAATATGGCAGCAAGTGGGCGTAGGAGCATTGGAGCCCGTCGACATGAAGCTTTACATGGCGGACAATTCCTTTGTGAGACCAACTAGGGTTGTGGATGATGTCCCTGTCAAGGTGGTAAAGTTCTTCATACCCACAGACTTTATCGTGTTGGACATGCCAGAGGATCCTATTGTGCCTATCATCCTTGGTAGGCCATTCTTAGCAACAACGGATGCCAACATCAATGTGAGGAATGGCACCCTTACATTCACAATCGGCAACGAGATCATGGAGTTTCGCTTCAACCCTACAATGAGCGAAACAAAGCAGCTGGAGCCAGTTGTCCTCTCGCCGGCTAAGGAGAAGCTTCGCAAATTTTTGTTGGCGAGGACGGAAACAGCAAGTAGGGTCGACATCGACTGGAACCAGTCGATATCGATTGAAACGCTCGATATGGAACACACCACATCGATATCGAGTGATCCAGATGATTGATAGGAGCTTAAGTATGGGGTCCCTGACGTCGACATCGACCCCCACGTGTCGACATCGACTACAGAACTTGAAATCGACCCCCCTTGGTCGAAATCGACCTCCCCTCAGCCCAAAGATTTCTGTTTCGGGCCCGAACTGGTAAGCCCAGGTATGATTCCTAACCCTCCTCTATCCATTATTGATATTTCAACTTAGTGGGAGGGTCAAAGCTCCATGGTTTGCCCATATTGCAAAAGTTAGGTCAAGGAAGAGAAGGAAAGCGCCCAATAAAGAAGAACATAACAAAGAAGAAGCCTTGGTTGCCGAACTTAGCTATTATCACAAGGACCTAGATGATCCAGGAGAAAGCTCAAGCTTGAAGGGTCCCTACACTAAAGGCTCATGAAGTATTAACGGAAAAGTCGGCCTAGCGACTCAAAAATTTAGAGCTTGTAACTAAAACTTTGATTTTCTTTCATATATGGTTTTTAGGGAATTGATTTTTTGGATTTTTAAACTTTTAAAACTGTGATAATTCATGGTTTTATCTATAATTCTAACAAAGATTTCAGGTTACCAAGCAAAAGGAACGACGAAGAAGAAAAGAAGCTACTGTAGGGGCAGTCGAAATCGACCACCCTACGGTCGAGCCATCTCCTGGAGTCGACATCGAGGACTCAGGAGCAAAAAGCAGAGGTCGATATCGACCATAATCATCGATAACGACCACCATACCCAGGCGACCCTCGACTTCACCTTCTTCCTCGACTTCGACAGATGCAGTCGACATCGACCACTGACATCGACATCAACTTCTGGCATCGACCTAACCTGAAATCGACCTGAATCTGCGGGTTGCGCTGTGAGTTTCTCTCTACCCTTGTTTTTCTTTTAATACAGTGAGGACACTGTATATCTTAAGTATGAGGTAGGGTAAAAACATGTCTTATGGTCATAACTTGGTTTTCTTCTTCGCATTACATTCATGTTTAAGTTTTTGTTCCTAGCTATCACTTTTATAAAAAATTGTCAAAAAATCCAAAAAATTTTAAAAATGTGATAAACCGAAGATACGAGAAGAGATGTAGAGAGAAGAGAGGAGGAATTGGTGTCTTCATTAGGGTTCCAAAGGACCCTTTATATAGAGATTACACATCTTGGGTCCCAAGCCCAACTAGGGTTTCCCATGTATATCCACATACAATAATAATATTATAACACTCCCCCTTGGATGTACATCCCTAAATATTACAAAACTGTCATATTAAAAACCTCGCCTAGAAAACCCAATGGGACCAAAACTAGGAACAAGGAAAAATACAAATGACATGTGATATGCTTTGGTGATACTGCCTCGTTAAAAACCTTGTCAAGAAAACCCAGTGGGACAAAACCTGATCGAAGAGAAAAAGAGTGCAGTGCGTATATACTCCCCCTGAATTCAACACCCTTCTTGTAGTCTTCTCATTCGGGTAAGCTCTTTGAACTTCTTGATGATGCTGACTGTATGAGCTGCATAGTCGAGTCTCAACATTGCCTTTGACGTGTATAAGTTGAGATGTCTTCATACATTATAATTGACTTCGAATGCTTGACTTTCATTTGTTGGCGTTGCGCTGCTTTCAATGCACAAACATAAGGTACTTCAGGACCTAGTGTGCCATTTGATCATGGGGGATCTAGTGTATTAAATGGTGCTTAAGTCGCCTCGTTAAAAACCTTAACTTGGAAAAACCCAATGGGATAAAAACCAAGATCAAGGAAAAGAGTACAACATTGTATGGTACTTCGGGACCTAATGAAATGTCACCATTTTCACAATTATAGGTACTTCTGGTACTCTTATAAGGATCTTTAATCAATTGTATGTGACGGGGCTTTGACATTAATGCTTCAGGCATTTTCAGTCGATCTTTTTCATTTATACGTGTATGCAAGTAACACGTCCGTCATTTACATTTAGATCCGAAATTATATTCACTTTTGGTGAATACATTCTCCACATAATCTGTGATAGGTTTTTATGCAATCAACTTGGCTCTATATTTTATTTTGTACAAACACCCACTTAAAACCAAATGATGTTACACTTTCCGGTGTTGGAACTACAGGTCCAATGTCATCATGCTTAAAGGACTCATTCTTGCATGGATTTCCTTTTACATTCTAGCTCTTTATCATCATTTCGATGTCGACATCCATTATTTGTTTGATGATCATCATATTCTCATAGGCTCTTTCCACTTCTGGGGAATCGTATACCAAGAGCCTAGTGATCTCCAACACTTCTGGTGTAGTTGAGAACCACTTGATATTCATTGAGTTGGAGTTACTTCTGGAACTTCCAAATGAGCTAGTATCTGTGACTTTGTCACTTTCTTGGCCTTTAGTAAATGCTTGCAATGACATATTTGCTAAACCTTATAATCATTTCATTTATTGAACTTCTGGTTCACTTGTATTTATCCGCGGATATGAAATGATAGAGAAGTTGCTTCCGTGCAATCTCTTTCTTAATTGTCTCATTTCCTCTCCCCCTAAATACCGAGCATTTGATCACCATTATAAAGCTCTAGGTATTTGATATCAATAGGGACTCAAACCCCATGTATCATCCAACTTCTTTGTGGTCTCATTGTAATTCATTTGGAGGAGGTACGTCTCGGAACATATGATGCTTATTCAAAACCTTTTGAATGACATGCTCTCTGCTGGAGATAATTAGAGAGATGTTATTGTGTCAAATTTCGAAATGCAAACATGCATGGACCCATTTGACTAATGACTCTTATGGGTCATCGTGAGCTACCTTACGCTCAACAATGTGTTTGATAACATTCTCTACCTTATGTTTCATATGACCAAAGTGTTGAGGCATCTATAATATTGGAATTACACTGGTCTATATGATAGTGTTCCGTAGTTGTCTTATTGAATCCATTCAAGAGACATTAGAGACTTGACATTTACTTTGAATTTAGATGGTCTTGTTGTTAATTTTGCCAAGATGACAGACCATATATGTTCGGTCACCCTTATAGATGATCTTCAGGTCCTAGGATCTTCTGGTCCCTTTTAGTGGGTGTGTATGTGAATGTCAATGATCCCGCCCATCATCGTTTCACATGAATGACCGAATGCCACAAAGAAAAACATTTTATCATTAACTAACTTCTGGTTAGTGATAAGTTTCAATGGGAATTTGAGTGTAAAATAAACCATATATATACATTCTCACTTTGTAAGACTTGCTTCTGGCTAGTCATATGAGATATTGGTGTTCAATACCATGTCAATTCATACATATGTGTCATTGTTACTTCAGGTAACAAGATCAATGCTCTTCTGGAGCTATATGGTATTCATCTTGGTTTTCCATTCAAGATTATTTGAGAAAACTTCAGGTTTTCAAAATTGTTTGACACTTATAAAACCATAATATTCAACCATTGAACCTTGTATATGGTGATCTATTTAATTTAGATGCCATTGAATGGGTATTGTCAGAACTTTAGTTGGTGTCATACTTCAGGTATGAGTCATTTATAATGTTCTTCAAGACATTTAGAATTAATCGTATAACAGACCTAGCTATAAACCACAACAATAACTTTGGTCAAGCGCTTAACCATAAACTCTTTTACACCCTCTACCGGAGGGGCATGCTTCAGACAATGCTTAGAGGATAGTCAGGAAGTGACCTTCTTAACCGGATCGTGTTATGTGGTTACTTCTATTGGTTTTACCGACCAAATAAAAATAGTTCTGAATATTTCATAACCCACATTCCATGTACTTCTTCAAGAGTACAAATGATAAAATTAGAATCATATACTCTTCTAGAGTTAAAAAAAATCATTTACTCTTCTAGAGTTCATTAGATTCTTTGCTCTTCGGGAGTTAATAAAAATCCATAGTAGAGTCTTCAGGCTCTTAGGTTGGTATTGAAAATCTTCACAATCTACGGGATTGTGGTAAACTTTTCTCTCAAATGTTCATTTGCCAAACAAAACTTCATATTAGGCACTCTTGATAAGTTGTTTCTTCGGAAACACTTTGAGCTTTGAATTACAATAAGTAAAATCATAATAATTTTATTCAATATAAAGCAATGAAAAAAATAAATAAATAAAAGAAATTTGTATTTGTCCACGGTGGAGCCATGGAGAAACTTTTCCATTTATCATTTTCTTCAAGAAATGATTTTATTCATAAGATGATTCATTTGTCAACTTCGAGTGACAATTAGTCTCTATTATGTATAATTTGATCATATACTCCAAAGATGATAAGTTACATTAAAAAAATATAGAAAGTTGTCATATAAACATTGACCATATTCTTCAAGAAACGGTATGATCGATTATTACTCACTTCAGGGAGAAGACAAGTTATTCACTTTAATTTCTACACTTCTGGGTATTTGTGCAACTTTAAAATAAAACTCATACACTTCTGGGTATGATTTTAAATAATCTTTAGGAGGATATACAATATATCTCTTATCATTCATTTACTTCAGGAAATGAATATTGTCACTTCAGAGACAAATTTGTGTTGATGAGAGAGAGAGACATTTTATGAATTTTCTTTTCATATCTCTCTTAAGGAGATTATTATCGTTACTGCAGGAACGATTTATGAGCATAATTTGTTCATTCTCTTCAAGGGATGAATTTATTTATTTCGAGAGATAATGATAAATAAATAAATAGTTGATATAGGTAATAAAACTATAAAAACATAAATAAATAAAATAAAATTAGCATATTGTCAACTTCTGGTGACAAACAATTAAACATCCCTACAAATACATTTCGTCTACTTCCGGAGACTGTTGGAGATCGAAACCATCTACTACAGGAGATGAATTTCATCATGATATATAACCTAAAATATTTTATCTTCTTCAGGAGATAAATAAGAATTTAAATTTTATATCTTCTTCAGGAGATAAATAAGGTAATATATAAGTTGTGTTTATTTTATCTACTTCAAGAGATAAACTATTACTTTTGGGATGATATGCAAATTTAACAATTTATATCTACTTCGGGAGATAACGTTTGTCTACTTCTGGAGACAAAAAAACAATACAAAATTGAAATAAATAATAAAACTGAAATAAATAAATAAATAAAAATAAGTTCATCACTACGGGGATGATTTTCAATCGTTCACATCTACTTCAAGAGATGGTCCGTTCATCTACTTCGAGAGATGAGATGTTAATCTACTTTGGGAGATAAGGTTTTATCGATTGTTCATCACTTCGGGGATGAGATTGATTTATCGTTCATCGCTACGGGGATGATATTAAACCATTAATTGGTTCATCTACTTCGGGAGATGATACATCTATACATCTACACATTGACTTCAGGAGATCGGATCTACACATTGACTTCAGGAGATCGTCATAAATAAAGTAAACTATCTCTATAGAATGTGACAATCTTAGTACATAAACCACATGCATCCATAATTAAAAATATCAAATCCATAATTAGCAAACACCTATGCATCCATGCATGATCAGTACAGTAGGCCATATCGATCGCCGTATCGATTTGTAAAATAAAAAAATTTCCGAATGCCGAATACCGAATGTAATATATTCATCGATTTAAAAAAAACAGAATGTTTGCATGTATGATTGTAAGATTTAATAATTGCCTAGGTAATCGAATGCCGAACTCATATTTGTTAGTTGTCGAATGCAGTAGATACGAAACGAATATATAACAAATATAATGGAAGTGTACAAAAAAAAAAATCCAATTTAGGGGATACAATAGATTAATCCAACCGCTTCAGGGGATTTTACAAATTTGATTAATTCAACCTTTTAAAGTTGAAATTAAGTTATATCCACTTCAGGGGATAAATCAATAGTTTATATCCACTTCAGGGGATAAATTTGATCGATTCAACACTACATGGTTGAAATTAATTTATATCCACCTCAAAGGATAAATTTGATTGATTCAACACTGCGAGGTTGAAATTAATTTATATCTAGGGATATGAAAATTTTGATCAATTCAACCATTTTAAGGTCGAAATAATATTAATCGATCCACTTCACGGGATACAACTTATCACTTCAGGAATGATATAACGTAATTTATCCGCTAGGGATATATCAAATTTAATTGATTCAAATCGCTTCAGGGATCATTGAAATTAGTTTATCCACCTCGGATTTTACAAATTTGATTTGATTCAACCACCTCAGGGATTGAAATTAGTTTATATGCCCATAAAAAAAATAAATCAAAATAATAAAACAAATACTGTATATATACTACCGAGAGTTAACTAATAATATTGAAATAAGGAAGTGAAACAAAATTGAACAGACACATGTCTTACACTTCGATTAAACAAATTCGATCTAAAAATAAGAAAAAGAAAAAGAATCAAGATTAAGAGTACAAATATATCACAAGGTAATCGGCAGGGAGAAGATATGAATCATAGATATATTAATATATTGTATCTTAATCAATCAAGGTAATCGGCAGAAGTCATAAAACACATATCTTAAATCAATTAATCTAATATCGTCAACAATGAATATAGAGATTGAGAAGTCAATCAGTAAGAAGAAATAAAACTTACGAAGTATATAGCATCAAGCAAAGAGATTGAGAAGTCAATCAATAAGAAGAACCAAAACAATCAGTAAGAAGAAATAAAACTTACGAAGTATATAGCATCAAACGAATAGACGGCACCCAAAGAAACAAAGAAATTTAATTCTAATATATCTAAGGAGACTGTCGTGCTGATAACGTATGATAAACTGAAGATAAGAGAAGAGATGTAGAGAGAAGAGAGGAGGAATTGGTGTCTTCATTAGGGTTCCAAAGAACCCTTTATATAGAGATTACACATCTTGGGCCCCAAGCCCAACTAGGGTTTCCCATGTATATCCACATACAATAATAATATTATAACAAAAAAATGTCAAAAATACAAAAAAAAATGCAAAATGTCAAAAATACAAAAAATGCATGTTTACTTTTAAGTTTGTTTTTAAACCCTACTTAGATGTCCTATGATGAAAACTCAATAGCTGACTTGATCATGTAAATCCTATGACATATTTGGATGGTTTAGCCTAAGTCCTTAAAATGGTTTTATGTAGATTGTGAACTTGTGATGAAATTGAGCACATATGATCATAGGCTAAAAAGCAAATCCAACAAAAATTGTCCTTGTGAGAATTTTGGCCTATAGGGAGAACATAAAAAATCCCTCTGCTTTCTTGAGTGAATTTACTCTTCCTATACATATCTAAATGTTGTGATAGTTATTCAAAGCCAGTGCATATATATGTTTATGTTTACGAGAATTAAATGATGGAGGCATATTTTAAGCCATTTTAATCCTCTCTTTACCTACCCTGCATTATCTCTGCTTGAAGCCAGAATATTAGCCTGAGCCTGATATTGCAAACTCCACAAAATTATCCCTAGCCAAATTGAGCCTAACCCCCATTTGGGAATTGAGACTTAGATTGGTTAGATTAATGCCTTATGGAAAGAAAAGTGCATATATTTAGTTTTGAGCAAAAGAAAAATTATGGGATGGTACATATTTGCATCTTGTCATATTTTGTAAAAGGATTTTTGGCTCACCATATAAATGCACACTTTTTAGTATTATTTATTATGATTTTCGTTAAAAAAAAGATATATATATATATATATATATATATATATATATATATATATATATATATATATATATATATATATATATATATATATATATATATATATATATATATATATATGTATGATGTGCATGAGCTAAATTTCTTAGTTATTTACTTATTTCATATAAGGTTTAAATTTTGAGAGCATATTAGTGTTTGAAAGAAGGTTTGATGAGCATTATGGAAAGATGAGTTTGGAAAGTGCAACATTGAAGAGTTATGGTTTGGATATTGTAAGTGATAAGGTTTAGGAGTCTTGATTCCCGAATTTTATAAGTACCTCATAGCCAAATAATTCCATACCTTTTATTTCATACCAAGCCCCATAACAACCACGCCGAATGGAGTCTTCTTTGAAGTCTTCCATTGAGCGAAAGTCCTCCCGATGGTTCTTATTGCATTTTCATAATTGGTTGCGAAGTGGATTATTATAAATTGCAATGTTTATGAGATTGTATATGGAATTGAGTTGAGAGTTGATCTTCATAGCCTAAACACATGAGAGGTGAGTGCAAACACATTATCCCTGTGAGGTTGGATCAAAATTGCATATGCCTATGGATCGGTTAAATATGTGCTATGACGTTAAATTCACTTGCTTTGCTTTGCTACCACTTATGATGTTGCTTTTGACAAGGCTAAGACTTGAAGGAGTGTTGTAGGTGTTGGTTATTGCTTGGTTATTTGTTGAGGACAAGCAAGTCTAAGTATGGGGTGATATCGAAATCGGAGTCAAAACGGAGAAGCCAAGTGAAGCTGAGAAGAGGTCGAAATCGACCGACATGATCGATATCGACTAGACATCGACACAGAACTAAGTGTCGAGACAGACAACAACACCAACAGATGAAAAGCACTTAATATCGATCACCCAACATCGATATCGACCTTGTCCTGGAAATCGAGTAGAGCTGAGCCTGTCGAGCAGAAACAGAGAGGTCGAAATAGACCATAGCTGAGGTTTATTTGTTTTTACCGTAAAGCTTTATTAATTTATTTAGATAAGTTACCTAAAATAAAAGATCTATCCTACTTGTTTGGATAGAGTTTATAGTTTAGATAGAATATACTATCCTTGGGTAGCAAGGATTAGTAGCCTATAAATAAAGCCCTAGGGGCTAGCATTCAATCATCCAAGAAAACACATTCAATCATACAATAGAGTTAGAGTTAGGTAAAAGCTTTAGGTTTTGGCGTTTGCGAAAGCCGACGTTGAGTTGTAAAGTTTTGAAGTTATTAATGCAAGTTCTTTCTTTTCAATCAACGATGTTTCCTGCGATGAGGTGCGAGTAGTCTCCCAAAGCTTCTTGGGTCGGGGTGAGCCCGACGTTAGCCATGCGTGCCTGAGGTAAGTGTTAGATGTTGATATCGTTGTGTCTATATCATCGATCTCCTGCAATTCTATGTTTAGTCCTAATCGAAAGAAAAGGGATTCATGCTAACAACTTGAGTTATAAACATAAAATTGGTAGAGACAATTAGGTTTATTTGCAAGAGTAATCCTAAGAGTTGGTGTACAGCGAAAGCTTGTCCCTCGGGTGAAATAGCGAAATTGTCCGTCTTATTTGCCTTGTCGCATGTATTGGTTAACGTTGTGGTAAACCCTAATCCTAGGAGTTTCCTTTTATGTATCTTTTATTCATCAAAACCGCTGTCGTTATTCTGATCATCACTCCTTATTCATCTTGATATCTTTGGCTTTCTTTGTCGACAAAAAGCTAACAACTTTGCAGGACACAACATCGATATCGACCCCCAGACGTCGATATCGACCACTTGCTTCGTCGACGGTCTTCTATGTCGACGTCGATCATCCTTCACGAGCTGCTGACATCGATATCGACACCATCCTCAATATCGACCACCCTTGTGTCGACTGGTAGTCTTCTGAGCTTGTCGATATCGACCACCCTTGTGGCACCCTTGGGTCACGATATTCACACATAGATCTATCATGCAAGCACATAAACCTATAAGCAACACTATTCTCAGCATAACCAACAAACATGGCATTGACAGTTTTAGATCCAAGGTTATCTCTCTTAAATGCAGGAATCCTAACGTTAGCTAAACACCCTCACACTTTCATCAATCTTAGGTTAGGAGAATGACCTTTCCAAAGTTCATAAGGGGTTTTGTCTAACTTCTTCTGGGGTACCTTGTTAAGAACGTAGTTTGCAGAAAGAATAGCTTCACCCCACAAAGAGTCGAGTGACCCAGAACTCACAAGTATAGAAAACCTCATGTTTTTTAAGTTCTGTTCTTTCTTTCTTCTACTCCATATGATTGAGGGCTATAGGGTGCATGTAGTACATTCATGAATTATGCCATTATTCTCACATAATTCATTAAAAAAACATTGTCCCATATTCCCCACCTCTATCGGATTTAAGTCTTTTAATTTTCCTGTCAAGTTGGTTTTGTACCTCAGCTTTGTAGATTAAGAACATTTTCTCCGCCCCTAGACCTTAGCAAATACAACTTGGTATATCTTGTATAATCATCTATAAATGTGATATAATACCTTTTACCACCTCTACTCTCAGAGTTCCTAAAATCAGCTTGATTTGTGTGAAGTAATTCTAGCAATTCAGTGGATCTCTTTGTTACAGATTTAAAAGGTTTCTTAATGAACTTAGCTTCCACACAAATTTCACATTTTTATGATCATTATTACCCAAGTTTGTAATTACGACCATTTTATGCAATTTGTTCACATATTCAACATTCACATGGCCTAATCTAGCATGCCAAAGATCAATATCAACAACGATATAAGAGAAAGTAGAACCTATATTAGCAAAATCAATAACAGTTTGCAAAATAAACAATTCGCCAAACTTATAGGCCTTCCCTAAAAATTTCCCATTCTTGGACAAGACTATAGAGTCACCTTCCATGACACTCCTTAGCCCGGCTCGAGATAAGAGCCCTCCAGAGATCAGGTTCCGATGCAGGGAAGGCATATAAAAAACATTTTAAAGGCTCAGGATGTTACCTAGAGGTGAGCTTCATCGAGACCTTTCCTTTGCCTAGTACCTCCGATTGACTTGAGTTCCCCATGTAGACTTACTGAGCTCCGCTTGTAGGTTCGAACGCGTCAAACAACTCTCTATTGGCACAAAAGTGCTTTGTGGCCCCAGTGTCCACGATCAATTCAGTCATGCTCCCAACGAGGGGACTTCAGTGACCACCACATCTATGACTTTAGGGTTTGTATCTTCAGCAACGTTTGCAATGCCCTTGTCTTGCCCACCATTGTTCTTTTGAGTAGTATGCTGGGCATCCTTCCTCTCACAACACTAGAAAGCCCTATAGCCTTTTCTGCCACAAACATAGCAGCCAGTGTTGTTCTGCTTGTCTCCGTTGTTGTTCTTCTTGAACTTCGCAGGCTTGTTGTTTTTTCCTCCAGGGCCCTTCTTTATTCTTCTTGTTGAAAGGCTTGTAGCCATTCTTGTTAACCTGAAGAGTTTCAACAATGTTAGCTTTTACCATATCAGTAGCAGTGATGGAGATCCCCTTCTCCTTCGACCGGTTGGCTTTCTCAATCTTCAGATGGCTAACGAGTTCGTCCTGGGTATGATCTTTCTTTTTGTGTTTGAGGTGATTGCGAAAAGGTGCTCAGGACTCAGGCAACATCTCAATCAGGATGTCAGCCTGAAGAATTCGCACATCTTTATCCCTTCAGCTAGTATATCCGCTACCAACTTCTCGTACTCATGCACCTGCTCCATGATGGGCTTGTCGTCCACCATCTTGAACTGGATCCACTGTCCAACCACATAATTGCGCTTCCCAACATCTTCAGTGTCATACTTATTGTCTAGGGTTTCCCAAATATTCTTAGTAGACTTTTGGATCAACAGTAGATCGAACAACGTGTTCGTCACGAGGTTCAGCAGATAGCCTTTGACAGTCTTGTTGTTGCGCTCGTACTTCACGAGATCCTCAGATGGCGTAGGAGGATTGGATGGAGCATCACCCTCGGCAACAGCAACAGGGGCGACCGGGGGGTCCTTGAACAACACATAGTCAATCTCCAATTGTTGAAAGAAGATCAGCATCTTCTGGACCATTACTTGTAGTTCAAGCCATCCAAAGGCTCTAGCTTTGAGAGATCGAGCAGCGGCTTCTTGTAGAAGATCTCGACGGCGGCCAATATTCCAAAGGAAATATGTTTCTCACCGTTGGGCAATAACCCTACTGGAACCTGTGATAAGCAACAAACTTGCTATAGAGCGTTAGTGGATGTAAGTCGAACTCATTTATGTGAAGGAGCTAGGGCTGCGGTGAAGCATGGTATGGGAGCCACTGAATGAAAAATGTATTTTCCCCCGACATAGGTGCAGATCATATGTGAGACAACGTCCCCCAAGGATTTCATCGGCTTCTCTAACAGGTGCACTCGAGATAGAGAAGTTGGAACTTGAATAGGCGCTCAGAACAAGAAAAGAGTAGGAGAAAACATAAGAGGGAGAGAGGCGATTTGTGTTCGTTGTGTCTTGAAAATGTCAGGCCTTAATCCCCTTATATAACTGCTGGAATCGACCTTAGCCCACAAGAAAAAGATCCATGGAAGGAGATTCTTCTCTATCATCAAAGGATCGTGGCTATCTAAAACCGTTTTGAAAGGGTAAGTTTTCTGAAATAAATCCAGTGAAACATCAAATATTCATGGATAAACACTAACAAGTCTGTCTGTAATATCTTCGGCCTCAAGTTAAGATTTTTCACACAAATTTAACTTCAACTCCCATCTCAAGTACGAGCTGGACGACAGCAGCGACGGGCGCACGTATGGGTGCCCCATCTCCTTCTCTACCTCTTATTGTAGGTAATGGAAGTGTCTCCTTAAAAACCCTTTAGGATACCCTTGAACTTTCCATGTGGGATGTGGGAAGTCCAAAGGCCACCTTAAAACCACCTTCTCTAAGAATTAACTCAACGACTTTTATGTATTTGGTGTTGGGATAGACTCGACTTTGTTCTTGTTAAAATTAATTTCGGTAAATTTCCTCTCTCTCCCATTTTTTTAATGAGATTAGGGGTGTTATTCGAGCCGAACGAGATAAGCTTGGAATGTTCAAGTTCGGATCGAACGAGAAACGAGCCGAGCCGAGCTCGAGCCTAAAATTTATACGAGCTTTTTTTTGTGCTCAATTTCTGCTCGCGAGCCCAACCATATACTCGAGCTCGGCTTGATAGGCTCGGTCAAGCCAAATGAATGAGCCTAAGCTTGTTCAAACTCGTTACCCAAGCTCGTTCGTTCGGACTCGATAGGCTCATTCATTTGAAACAACCCAAGTAATTAAAAAAGCCAAATTGCAATGGAGAAACCTAGTTCCTCAATCAATGGAAGAGAAATAAGTAGAACAAATTCAACATTTAAGGATCAAATTGTTTGATTCTTCTAGTAGAAATTTAACAAGGGAAAAGCTAAGTAATAATAATTAATATAATTGAAGTTGAATCAAAACTAAAACACCAAAAAACACTCTAACAGTAGCCACGACAACGACATTAACACAGTTAAACATTTACCTCTTCAGGGAATTAACATAGTTGAACAAATACTAGTTGAACAAATACCATTCAATTGAACAAAAAATCTAATTAAACCTTGCTGACAGTAACCTTGCTAACAGTAGCCACGATAACGATAGTAACTTCGATTCCTTTTATGTATTCGAACTAGTTTGAGTCACTGTTCTAAAAATCGCGCCTAGGAGCCGCTTGGGCACCGCCTGGGCACTAGGTGACCCCCCTCCGCCTAGAGCTAAACGGCCGCCTAAGCACGGCTAGGCGTCCGCCTTGACCGCCTGGGCGCCGCCTAGGCGCTAGGCGGCCACTCACCGCCTAGAATCTGCCTAACACTTTTTAGAACACTGGTTCGAGTCGAACTTTTTCGAACCAAGACCGAGCTGAGCTCGAGCCGTTCGGCTCACATAACAGCCCTAAATGGGATCCCTTCATCAATTCCATCCGTTTCTAGTCGACAGGTGCGTTCGGCTATATTTTGTGTTATGCATTAATTTGCTTGCCAAATGGATGTGGGGTCCTCTTTGTTTATTTATTTCTCAACTGACTTTCCTTTTATTCTAAAAAAGTATTTTCAATTGCTCTTTGATTGCCTCTTCCTTTCATTTCTCTCGTATTAAAATGGCCAATAGTAAACTTTCCATCGGAACTTCTCTCTAAAAAAACTCAGATGGCACCCAAAAAATACCCCAAATCCTGTAAAAAGGACGCGCCACACGTGCCCCTAATTCCACCATACCCCATCGGCTTCCCCAAGCAAAAAATCAAAACTCAACTTGCAAAAACATTCGATCCCACTGTAAAGGCCATCCTCTTTCCTAAATCGAGCCTAAATTGGTATTGTCCTACTAAAGCTAAGAGCTTTTTGTACTGGATCTGACCTAATTTCTAGAACCGATGGGTGTTTGGGGTTCTTTCCCTCGATCTAGGGTTGTGCCTCTTCTGCTCCATCACATCTCTTCTATGGCGTTCGATAGCAGCAATCATTGCTCTAATCAAGTCTCCTACCTCTATTCTTCTCTTCTGTGGGTGTCTGCTTTGGGTCTTTGGGCACAAAGAGGCCGCTCTTCATCATTGCCTTCGATGTTTGTGGTTACCTCATGTTCCTAGTGTTCTCTTTGGCAGGTATGAATCTAAAACCCAAAATTTCCTTTCTAAAATCCGGATACCATCTGAAATATGTAAACCTCATGCTTATTTACCTGATAGTTCTCTCTATAAAAGCTTTTTCAAGGACAAATCTAGCTTTCATCCTCTTCTCAACTTTTTTTCTTCTACTGCTATTTCTCAAAAGTGCTCTGCTCTTACTATTTTGATGTGCTTCCATCTTTTTTGTTGTGCCTTAATGGCCAACAACCAACCATTGAAAGGGAAGGGGAATCTCTCTGAGATTCCACCGAAACCCATAAATACCCAATCCAAAGGGAAGCCCTCGGGCGACACCCATAAAACCACTACCCCCTCTAATCCATCTAAAAATGACTGCATATCTTCTATATCACCTTTTGAATCTATCTACACCCCTTCTGCAGAGGGATATACCCAACAAAAAATTTTCAAACAAAACTCACTACATGTCAAAAGGCACTGCTTACTTTCATTGAATTACTTTGATTGCTATCTAGCATCTGTCTTGCACTCATCATGTAAACTACTAACGCTTTTGTGGAGCAACCAAGAATCCTCCATCCCTATTCTTGTGCAGGTGTACAGGTCTATCGACTCCTCCCACCTAATCGACTACTACTTTACTCAGCTTATGGGTGGATTCATGTTCCCCATCACCATCATTCATCATCAAACACAGAAGCTGTTGTTATGGTGCTTGCTACTGTCCTTGACCAATCTCAATACCTTCGAGTTTATAGATAAGACCAAACATTGTAGTCTCTTCAACCAATTCATGTACATGATACTATTTTGGATTTTGCTATTGTATGCAACTCCTCCAACAATCATGATTTCTACTATTTGGTATTTATGCTCTCCATTTTCAAAAATTTCGAAAACATAGAACACGATGTACTCCAACAAAATAGTTAAACACACCAACCCCAGCATTGTCTTACTTGGCAATGTTTACTTTAAACACCCCTCATTAAAAGGATACGATCATGAAATTTAGCTTCTGGAATGTTAGAGGGTTAGGAAGGAAGAACATCTGGACACAGATAGAATCGACCTGTAAGACAGACCATATCAAAATATTGGCGCTAGCCAAGACAAAACTACAACACTCGCCTCCAGATAACTGCTGGAAAAAACCTGGCTTCGACAATATCCACTTCTGTCCATCATCGGGGCTCTCTGGAGGGCTATGCCTCCTTTGGAAAGCTTCCCCACTTAATAATGAAACATTTGAAGAAAAGGATTCGGACGACAGATCGATAACATCTATCTATAATAACTATACTCTCAATTTAACAATCTTAATTTTCTTTGTATATGCTCCTCCTCATGAAGGCGATAAAAATAGCTTCTGGTCATCGCTATCGTCAACTGTCAACCGTATTAATGAGCCCCTAAGTGTGATCGGAGACCTAAACGAAATTACAAACCCATCTGACAAACTGGGATGAGTCACCCCAAGTATGAACCGATTCGGCAGGCTAACAGAGCTCATCACCACACATAAATACACATGGAGAAAGCGCTCTCACGGACAAGATAACATCTATGAGAAGCTAGATAGAGCTCTAATTGGCCATAGCCTACTTCAGCAATTTCCCAACCTATATACAAAAAACCACGCCTTCATCAACTCGGATCATACTCAAATCACTCTGGACTTGATGGACAATCAGAAACCGAAACTACAACCCTTTAAATTTGAGATGGCCTGGACTACTAGGCCAGAATTCGAAACAATAATTAAAAACGCTTGGCGCATAGATGTCCCTGGATCACACCTGTATAAACTAACTAAAAAATGCAAGAAGTAAAAAAGAAAAGCAAAGCCTGGAGCAAAGTTACTTTCGGAAATATTTTCCGCCAAATAACTGAAGTTGAAAAAGACTTACAGGAACTACAACTGCAACTTTGCAACTCCTATAATCCTAATTTAGACAACAAAATCAGAAGACTATCTATCAAGCATTCTTCCCTCCTAAACTACCAAATCAAATATTGGGGACAACGGGCTAAGCGTCAGCACATAAAATCAATAGATGCTAACACAAAGTATTTTCATAAAATAGCAACGGGGCGTCGGAACAAAAACATAATTAAATCAATCCAGACAATAGCAGGACTTACATTTACAAAAGAGAAGGACATTAGGGAAATCATCAAGAATGACTTCATCAAACGGTACTCGCTGAATCAAAGGCAAGGAACACAAACTAGCTTATTAAGCAATATCAGCACGGAAATTACAGACGAGGATAACGATTGGTTAACCAAGCAAATTACCAATTCTGAAATTAAGAATGCCGTCTTTGGACTGGCCAACGACAAATCACCGGGACCTAATGGCTTCCCCGCTGGGTTTTTAAAAAAATATTGGCACATTGTAGGACCCTCGGTCATTAAGGCAGTCAAAGGTTTCTTCTTGAGTGGCAGAATAATAAAGCAAATAAACCACACTTTCATTGCATTAATACCCAAATGTGATAACCTAACTACTACATCCCATTATAGGCCCATAAGCCTCTGCTCAACAACATATAAGATTATCTCTAATGTATTGGCTTCCAGACTAAAAAAAATAATCCCTAAAATCATTAACCCACTAGAGAGTGCATTCACAGCTGGAAGATCCATACAAGACAATATCCTAATTGCAAATGAAATATTCCACTCCTTCTCCAAAAAAAAGGGCCAATCAGGATGGATGGCGATTAAACTCGATATGGAAAAAGCTTTCGACATAGTTGATTGGGACTTTCTACTAGCTGTTATAGACAGATTCGGTTTCTCAAACCGATTTTGTGACTGGATCAAGGAATGTATAACAAAAGTAACCTACTCGGTTCTAGTAAACAATGAGCCAACAGATCTATTTACACCAAGGCGTGGCCTTAGGCAGGGAGATCCGTTGTCACCCTATCTTTTTCTAATCCTCTTTGAAGTCCTTGTTCGAGGACTCTGCAAGGAATATGCAAAACCAGGCAACCATCTAGGCATTGATGTACATATTTGTACCTTTGTTTATTGCATCTTTTGACTTCATATTTCATTCGATTTCCAAAGAAAAGTTTCAAAAGTATATAAACTTGTGTACGAATGAGCTAAAGTATAAGAAATAGATTCTGCACGAGTTTTGAGCTAACCATGCAGGAATTCGGTGAAATCGAAGTCAAAACCAAGAAGCCAAGTGAAGGTGAGCAGAGGTCGATATCGACCTGAGACATCGATATCGACCCTAGATTTCGACACGACTTCTGAGTGTCGAGATAGGCCACACAGACCAGACAAGAAAGCCTCGATATCGACATACAAGCATCGATATCGACCATCGTCATGGACATCGACTAGAGCTGGACAAGTCGAGCAGAAACACAAGCATCGATATCGACCTCTGGTGTCGATATCGACCCTACCTCGACAGAAGATAAATCCGATTTCGAGACTCGGATTGGGAAGTCTATCATCAAAGCCATGAGTTATCTCATTGTTTTAGATATTAGCAGCTGTTTATTATCTTTTCCTTTAAGTTTTTATCAAAATAAAAGACCTATCCTAATTGTTCGGATAAAGTTCATAGTTTAGATAGAAGTTTCAATCATCGGATAGCGAGGATTAGTAGCCTATAAATAAAGCCCTAGGGGCTGATTTGTTAGATCATCCAAGAGGCAAGACAATAACAATAGACAATAGATAGTTAGAGTTTTTGAGCTTTAAAGTTTCAAGCGCTTACGATAGTTGGCGTTGAGATTGTAAAGATTCGAATTTTTCCATTTATGCAAGTTATTTCAATTCAAGACATGTCTACAATCAACATCAGCGAGTAGTCGCCCTTTCTTCTAGGGTCGGGGTGAGCCCAACGATAGTCATGATGGTAAGGTAAGTACGTCGCTAAAGAATGTATCTTTTATCTCCCTCTACCTTGTGCTTCATCTTTAAATGCGAATTTAAGGAACTCATGTTGTAAAACATGGGTAGTAATTAGGGTTTCTATTCGAAAGATTATAAACTCAATTACGACGAAGGTAGATACAAATTAGGTTAAGTAATTGAAAAATCTCTTTTCCTATTTGTCAGTTTAGGTGAAAGCCTTTTCCTTTATGATGAAAGCATGAATCTTTAGTTGATTCTTACTTCTTCTATCATGGTTGTCGTCGCGGTAATCCTTGGCTTTGGAAGACTTTTCCTTTATTAAGTTTACATTCAAATTTGCCCGCCGTTCGTTGAGTCATCGAAAAACCCAAGACCTTTGCTTATTTCTGATCATTGCTTCCTTCCCATTCTCAAATCTTCGGCCTTTTCTTTGCCGCCAAAACAACTAACTCACTGCAGGAAAGCATCGATATCGATAACAGAGGTCGATATCGACCAAACTGATAGATCGACAGTTTTTTGAGTCGATCTCGAGACTCCTGGGAAACTTATGCAAGCATCGATATCGACCCCCTTGTGTCGAAATCGACCCCTCTGTATCGACTAGCAGACTTTTGAGCCAGTCGATTTCGTGGACTAACATCGATATCGACCCCCACCAGTCGATATCGACTAAAGTTTTTGTTTCTGCAGGTCTTCTGTTGCAGAGAGCATCGACAGCCAAGGTCGACATCGAGGTCTGGCATCGAGATCGAGGCTTCTGGTCGAACGTAAAGGAAGTGTCTTCAACGCTACTAGGATCCCGCTGACTCGCTTCCTCGTGGATCGAACCTGATTCCCTACTACTATAGCGGGGAGTCTTGAATTTATTTGAAGAGGCTAAGAGTTGTATTGCTTTATATTTTATTATATATTTCGATTCAATTCTCCCCACGTCAAATTTTGGCGCCGTTGCCGGGGAAGCTATCAATCGCGCCCTAGTAGTTTATTTTCACGGTTCTTTTTAGTGTTATTTTATAGGTGTATGCGACGTACTGGTGACCAACCTGAATTTGAAGGACTAGACGAACCAGAATGCTTTCTACACCTAAGGTCTCGAGTTCAAAGAATCATGGCGGACAACGAGACCCAAGCACAACAAATTGAACGCTTAAGGAAGCAAGTAGAAGGTTTTCAGTAGCAGAGAATCGGCACTAAGAGAGCGTGCTGACAGGAAAGAGGAAGCCAGGAGAAGATATGAGACTCAAATCAACGCCCTCCCCCGGAATGCAAAGCAATACATGCATCCATCGCTCACAGTGCCTGAATCGGCTATTCTAATCCCTACTTCTAATTTTGAAATAAAACCAAACTTTTTAACTGAAATAAGAAGGCATCAATATGAAGGGAAACCTAACGAATGCCCTATGGCACATATATCAACCTTCTTAGACCTCTGTGATACAATTGCTGATGTACAAAGTCTTGAGTATGTCCAACTAAAAGCCTTTCGCTGGTCTCTTACAGGAAAAGCATTGCAGTGGTTGGAGAGCTTAGCCCCAAGATTGCTCCGCACCTGGAATGAAGTCAAGGACGCGTTTCTCAACAAGTTCTTTCCTCCTTCTATGACGTCGTTGATCCGACAGAAAATCACGGCTTTCAAACAAAAGCATGGTGAGGCTCTAGCGACTGTTTGGGAAAGGTTTAAGGACCTCCTACGATCATGCCCGACGCATGGCCAACCACCGTACGTAATTCAAGAGATCATATACAATGCTCTTGATGCTGCCACCAAGGAGAGGATCAACACTTACACTACCTATGGCTACCTTGAACTCCCTCCACAAGAGGCTTGGGAAACCATTGAAAGGTTGGTGGAATTTAACAATACATATGGGACTCCAGAGGCTTCCGACGCACCATCATCGTCGAGGCCTGCCCCATCTATGCCATTGTACAAACCCTCTAAGGTGATCGATCCGGATGTAAAAGAACAATTTCATAGGGATCAACTTAGAAAACTCCAGAAACAAGTAAGATTCCTTTCGGCAAACCAGGATTGCATCGAATGTGGATCGCAGCGACACACTAACATTGAGTGCCCCCATGCTGAGCAAGTATAACTAGCGGAGACTCATGAGGAAGCCAACTTCATGAGGGGTCCCAATCGCCAATATTGGGGAGACCAAAGGTTCCAACAACCACAAAGGAACCAGGTTAACCCTAGGGACCCCCCACTCTATAGAGCTCCTGGGCACCCGGAGAGAGACCAAAAGAAGGATGATCTTCAACTTGTGTTGGACGAGATAAGGCGGAACCAAGCTAAGAATGATCAATCCAACAATGCTATCCACTCTCAACTCAATCACCTTACCACAAGGATTGGGGAGATGGATATTTGGAAGAAGAACGTAGAGACCCAACTGGGCCAATTGGCGGCACAAATCCCTAGACCGTCCGGAACATTCCCTGGGCAACCAACTACCAATCCTAAGGGGAAATCCGGGTCAGGACACATAGCAGCTATGCAACTGAGGAGTGACACCGAAGTTCATAAACCACAAACGGCAACGGAGGAAGAAACAACAGATCCTGTCGACATCGACAGACCGGTCGATGTCGACCCTGAGGTCGATGTCGACACCCATGTCGACCCCCTGGTCGACGTCGATGACACTGCAGAACCTGAGAGATCACAACAAAGGTCGAAATCGACCCTACCAGTCGATATCCACCAACCTCCTGTCGACATCGAGGTTCAGCAGGCTCCTCCGACCACCGAATTGGCTTCTCCACCAAAGAAGACGTTGCCCTTCCCTTCCAAAGCATTGAAGGACCCCACTCAAGGTAAGTTTAGGCGCTTTGTAAAGATTCTCCAAGGACTTAACATTACTATCCCTCTTACAGAAGCCATAAGCGAGATGCCCGCCTATGTTCGATTTCTAAAAGACATCCTTAGCAAGAAGCGGTCCATGTCAGAGATCGCAGAGGAGTGCTCAAAGATGGATTTCCCTGAGAAGAGGAGTGATCCAGGGAAGTTTGCAATCACCGTGGGACTTGGCCAACATCGCTACAAAGCCCTATGTGACCTAGGGGCAAGTGTAAGTCTCATGCCTCTCTCTATTTGGCAAAAGGTGAACATCGGAGCACTTGAACCTGTGGATATGAAACTTTATATGGCTGATAATTCATTCGTTAGACCCACAGGTATAGTTGATGACGAGCCTGTAAAGGTAGGTAAATTCTTTGTGCCTACTGATTTTATTGTATTGGACATGCCCGAAGATCCTATTGTACTTATCATCCTTGGTAGGCCTTTCTTAGCTACTGCTGATGCCAATAGTAATGTACGTAGAGGATTACTAACCTTTACTATAGGGAACGAAGTCATTGAATTCTCCTTCAACCCCACAATGAAGGAAGTTAATGGTATGGAAATCAAGTCAGTCTACACTAGCATCATGGATTGCAAAGAAACGACGGAAAGGGCCCTAACTCCTGAGGAGGCCCTAGCCCTAGCTGCAGAGGAGCTTACCGACGAGGACATTGAGGAGTTCCTGGCTACATGCACGAGTGATGAGGAAATATTCGACAATGCTTTATCTATGGAGCTCGAAGAAGAGGTCGATATCGACGGGGACAGGTCGACATCGACCAAATCACTCGATATCGAGTGCCCTCAGTCGACATCGACACACTCAGTAAGTCAAGTTCTCTCTTCATCTCTTACAAGCGAAATCGACCAGCCCATGTCGACTAAAGAGGTCGAAATCGACCAGCCGATATCGACATCAGAGGTCGAAATCGACCCTTACCACTTGTCGTCAAACAGCTCCAAGGCCGAGGTATGTGCTAAACTCTCAGTCGATATTGACTATTCCTACTCGCCCTCGACTTCTTTTCTGCAGGAATATTTTGAAGAGTCCCAATCAAAGTTGGCATCACTCTATGTTTGGTCCACGCCAACCCCTATAGCTGATTTGGGAACTTCAATCAAGAGAATTGAGACGGATTACCTTGGTGAGATTATGAAGATGGAGGAGGTAGAGCCAATCCTTATCCCACAAGGCCCTTCTCCGGTGCTTAAGCCTTTACCCGACACACTTAGGTATGAGTTTCTTGGTCTAAATTCTACTTTCCCTATAATTATCAATGCTTCACTAACCACACAGGAAGTAGATAAGCTTATGGAAATACTTCGTGCTCATTGTAAGGCTATTGGATATTCTCCTGAGGACATCAAAGGTATTTCACCCGCTACTTGTATGCATAGAATCCTCCTTGAGGATGATCATAAGGCATCTATAGAACACCAACGGAAGCTCAACCCCAATATGAGAGAGGTAGTGAAGAAGGAGATCATGCGCATGCTGGATGCAGGAATCATCTATGCCATCTTCGACAGCGAATGGGTGAGCCCTGTCCATGTGGTGCCTAAGAAGGGTGGAATGACCGTTGAGGAGAATGAGAAGGGTGAGCTTGTGCCAAAGCGAATCACAACTAGTTGTCGAAAGTGTATTGATTACAGGAAACTCAACAATGCCACTAGAAAGGATCACTTTCCCCTTCCATTCATTGACCAGGTATTAGAGACACTCGCCGAACATGATTATTTTTGTTACCTGGATGGATATTCTGGCTTTTGGCAGGTCCCTATTCATCCTGACGATCAGGAGAAGACCACCTTCACTTGTCCCTATGGGACTTTTGCATATAGGAGAATGCCATTTGGGCTCTGCAATGCCCCTTCTACCTTTCAAAGATGTATGATGGCCATCTTCTCCGACATGATAGAGGACGTCGTGGAGGTATTTATGGATGATTTCTCTGTTTATGGCACTACTTTCGATGTTTGTCTTGCTAACCTTTGCAGGGTCCTTGCACGATGTGAAGAGACAAACTTAGTTCTCAATTGGGAAAAGTGCCACTTCATGGTAAGGGAAGGGATTGTGCTAGGCCACAAAGTCTCTAAACGGGGAATTGAGGTGGACAGGGCAAAGATAGAACTCATTGAAAAATTGCCACCACCTTCATCAATTAAGGACATAAGAAGCTTCCTTGGTCACACAGGTTTCTATAGGAGGTTTATTCAAGATTTTTCTAAAATTGCCAAACCTTTAACTTACCTACTAATGAAGGATGTTAAGTTTGCATTTTCTAGTGATTTTCTTGAAGCTTTCAATAGGTTGAAGGAGGCCCTTATATCCGCCCCAATCATACAATCGCCCAATTGGTCGCAACCCTTTGAGATCATGTGCGATGCAAGCGATTATGCCGTAGGTGCTGTCCTAGGACAAAAGAGAGACAAAAAGCTTTATTCCATCTACTATGCAAGCAAGACTCTTGATGCCGTTCAAACAAAGTACACCACGACGGAAAAGGAGTTCTTGGCAGTGGTCTTCGCTTTTGAGAAGTTCCGCTCATACCTAGTGGGTTCTAAGGTAATTGTTCATACTGACCATGCAGCTCTTAGGTACTTGATGGCGAAGAAGGATGCTAAACCTAGGCTCATACGATGGGTGCTCTTACTACAAGAGTTCGACGTTGAGCTTAAAGATAAGGAAGGAACGGAGAGCTCCGTAGCCGATCATCTTTCACGGCTACCCATAAGGCTTATGGAAGAGTCACATGACAACATACCAATCAATGACTCCCGCCTTGATGAGCTCCTAATGAGGCAAGAGGTAAGACGGGCAGAAAATCCACTCGATATCGACCCCCACAGGTCGATATCGACTGCCCCGAAGGTAATACTTGCATCGATGTCGACCAGTTTTGATCACAGGTTTTCCACTGTAAAGGTCGAAATCGACCTCCAAACATCGACATCGAGGTCCCATATCGAGCAGCCCATATCGACTGAACCTGTTGATGTCGTCCAGTCGATATCGACCCCTACAGGTCGATATCGACCACCTTCAAAACCCTCCGAAGGTGACGAAGAGGTAAGCTCCGGTGAGGATTTCTTCTTTACACCTCCTTCCAGTCCTATTCATGATTTATTTGTTGTAAGAAGGGCGAAGGTACCTTGGTATGCGGATTTTGCTAACTATATTGCAGGAGGCGAGATTCCTTCACGCTTAACTTCGCAACAAAAGAAGAAGTTTTTACACGACGTCAAACAATACTATTGGGATGAACCCTACTTATCCAAACAGGGGAAAGACCATATCTTTCCATGTTGTATCCCGGAGGAAGAGGTAGAGAGTGTGATTCACCATTGTCATTCTCTCCCCACAGGAGGCCATGCTAAAGGATTCAAGACCATGACGAAAATTCTTCAATGTGGTTTTTATTGGCCTAACATTTTCAAGGATGTGCAAAACTATGTAACCTCTTGTGATGAGTGTCAACGTGCAGGTAATATCACATGGAGGAATGAGACACCACTCACAGGCATTCTAGAGGTAGAACTCTTTGATGTATGGGGCATTGACTTCATGGGACCATTCCCTGCTTCAGGCCCCTACAAATACATTCTAGTAGCGGTGGACTATGTCTCTAAATGGGTGGAGACCGTGGCAACTAGGACCAACGACGCGAAGGTAGTCTCTAAGTGTATGAAAACTAACATCTTTCCTCGCTTTGGTGTTCCTAGAGTTCTTATTTCAGATGGTGGCTCGCATTTTATTGAGAGAGGCTTTGAAGCTCTTTTAGCTAAGTATGGGGTAAACCATAGGGTGGCAACACCCTATCACCCTCACACCAGTGGCCAAGTAGAAGTCTCCAATCTCCAAATCAAAGCCATCTTGGAGAAGACGGTCTCCCGCTCGAGGAAAGATTGGTCGTCCAAACTGGATGATGCGCTCTGGGCCTACCAAACGGCCTATAAGACACCACTTCGCACAACTCCCTATAACTTGGTATATGGTAAGTCATGTCACTTGCCCGTTGAACTTGAGCATAAAGCAATGTGGGCTCTTAGGGAGCTTAATATGGATTTCGACGAAGCGAGAAAAAGAAGGTTCATTGACTTACAAGCCTTGGAGGAGTTGCGCCTAAAGGCATATGAGAATGCCGAAATCTACAAGGAGCGCACTAAGAAATGTCATGATAGGAAGTTGGTGCCAAAAACGTATGAGGTAGGTAACAAAGTCCTTGTTTTCAATTCTAGACTTCGCTTATTTCCAGGGAAACTAAGGACAAGATGGAGCGGACCTTTCAAGGTTCATAAAATATTCCCTCATGGAGCGCTGGAGTTACTTTGCGACGATGGATCCACCTTTAAGGTAAATGGCCACCGAGTAAAGAAATATTATGACAAGGAGGACCCGAAGAAGAGATTCGCGCCACCTTGGCGTTGAACTAGCGCAAAAAGGGAAATATGTCGAGCTAGCGACTTAAACTCAAGCGCTTCCGGGAGGCAACCCGTTCTTTTACTTTTCTTTCTCTTTTAGTATTTAGTCTATTTTTTTTAGATCATTCGTGGCTATTCTATCTAAAGTTCACAAGGAAATCAAGTCCAGAAGAGAGGTCGATATCGACAGGCCGACAGAAGTGAGCAGCAGGCAGAACAACACAGATGCAGAAGGGGGGTTGATATTGACCTATAAGGTCGATATCGACTACAGCTGGAGGTAGGTGCCAGGTCAGATTTTAATTTCTTTTCGGTTTTTAATTTTTGGGGTTTTTATCCCCTTATATACCCCGACTTCGACACCCCCTCCCCTTTTCGATACCCTACCAGCCGCCATAGCCCTCTCTCCTTCATCTCTCCTTCGTCTCTCACTCCTCCTATCGCTCTCCTCACTACCGCACCACCACTGTCATCCCCATTACCACCCACCACTGCAAACACCAGATCCGCAAGCCGCAAGCCCTCATCCTCTCTTTCTCTTCTCGCCCTAGCCCTCTCTCTCCCTTTTTTTCAAGCCGACAGCACCCAGATCTACCCACTTCCAGCCAAGAAACACCAGATCCGGCTGCCCCCAAGCCACCGCAGAGCCCACCGTGCCACCAGCAGCCCCGACATCGCCCAGATCCGGTCGATTTTGACCCCCGGGCATCGATTTCGACACCTGCTGTCGACAGTCGGTTTTCGTTCTTGATTTTTGTGGTTGTTGCCTCTTTCTCCCCTAATTCCGACACTCTTCTGGTATGATTTCTTACCCTTTATCTATTTTTTTTTCCAGATTTGCATGATTAATTAGTTGATTTAGGGAAGAAATTACATATTGGGTGTTTAGGGTTTGAACGATATTTGCGCGGGAAAGAGTAATTGTATGCTTGTGGGGCATAAAATCTGATTTTTTAATTTATGTGGGGCAAGATCTGATTTTTGTATATATTTGGGCAGAAATCTGATTTTTATATATATAATGGGGTGAGATCTAACTTTTATAATTTCTGTGGGGCAATAATCGGAATTTTCCATAAGTATGGGCTATGAATCTGAATTTTTTTATATATGGGCTGATTCTGGAATATTTTTTTAGTAGTTTAAATTCTGATTTATTTTGGGGTTTAAATTCTGATTTTTTTTACAAGCTAAAATTCTGATTTATTTTGAGGTTTAAATGCTGATTTATTTTCGAGTTTAAATTCTGATGTTTTTTACAAGGGCTGAATTGCTGATTTATTTAGGAGTTTAAATTCTGTTTTTTTTAGGGATTAAAATCTGATTTTTTATATATGTGGGCCAAAATTCTATAAGTCATTAGGTTCCTTAGTATTAAAAATTCAAGAAATTATGTTTATATAAATTGCCATCCTTCGGTACTTTCTTTTTAGAACATATTACCACTTTCACTTAGACAATTTACCTTTACATAATTTATAGCATAATATGGAACCTAAGTATGGGGTTCTCCCTATTTTATACAGAGGGGAATTATCTTTGGCAATGGTTTCTTTTGCAGACGATGGTGAGAGCCAAGAACATCCTTGAGGACACGCTCCACATTGAGGATGATCAGCAGCGCTCCCTAGCTGAGGATCTGATTGCCCGAGCCACCAGGGCACGATGGTACCATCTCCCTGACATGATCCAGCTAGGATTCCACACAAGCGTTCAGGAGGCATTTGAGAATGTCTCCCTGCACAGGCTGATTGAGCCACTGGAGGCACACTACCCCATTCTGACTGGGGAGTTTATGGCCACATTGGAGGTTCCCGAGCGCACCTCGACCAGCCGCCGAGTCATCTTCCAGCTCGGCAACAGGCGACACAGACTATCGCTCGAGGAGATGAGCAACATTTTTGGGTTCATCCACACTCCAGCCGCCTTCAGGGTCCAGGACCCCAACGTCATCTGGAGCTACATATCAGGTATACCCTACCCCGCTCCTACGGACTCCTTCACCTCTAGGGTTGTGAGTTCGCTTTTTAGGGTCATCTTGAGGGTCCTGGCGAGTACCCTTTGGGCCAGGCCTGAGCTCCGTCGCCCCACACACCGTGAGACGGAGACTCTGCGGAGGATGCTCTTCGAGGATGACCCTCTACCATACCTCCACGCCTGGCTCCATCATATCCTGGACCGCAGACGCATGGTCTCTACAGACATTATGGACGGCGGCATGGTGGTCATCCTCGCCGAGGGTCTAGGCGTCCACACTGAGAGGTACATGGCTGATGTGCGCGCAAATTACCATATTTTCTATGCACATATGAATTCATTTTATTGTCTTTTGCATGCACATTTATGGGAAAACATGGGAATGATGTAGTTTATGCTTAAATATCAAATATATGGGTTTGCACGAGTTTCCATGTGATTTCGCAGAAAACAGGATGAAAATGGATGAATTCAGAAGAGCGGAAAAAGAACTCGAAGTCTTCTGAAGAGGTCGAAATCGACTGAAGACCTCGACATCGAGTACATCAGAGACATAGGAATCGAGTAGAAAAGGAAACAGAGCATTTCGACACAGAAGAGGTCGATATCGACGTCTGGAGGTCGATATCGATGCTACCAGATCGACCAAGTTGATAGAAGTCGAGTAGGAGAAGGAGAAGCTCGAGATAAGATTTTGGAGGGGTCGATATCGAGGTCCAAGGGTCGATATCGACCATGCCAGCAGAGGAATTCGACTCCGATTTCGATAGAATTATATCCAATGCTTGCAATATCTATCCAAAGGTCGAGATTTCCTATCATCAACATCAGATCTATCATGAGGAGGCTGATTTCACCATGAAGTTTTAGTTTTTACTTTGTTTTAATTTATCATAGAGAATAAAGATAAGGTTTCGAGTCCTTATCGACATCTAGAAATAGAAGCCAATAGGGCTGAGTTTAGGTATTCCGAATTCCGTTTTAGACACAATTCAGTTGCAATAGAGAATAGAGAGAGAGAGAGGAGGCCGAGTGGAGTTGTAAAGCGAAAGCGGAGTGGCTTGTTCGGTTGTACTTTCTTTCAGAGTTTTAATTCAAAGTAGCTTTCTTTCAATAACAATGATGATGATGTGCATGATGAGGAGCGAGTAGTCAACCCACTTCTAGGGTCGGGGTGAGCCTGACGATAGCAATGTGAGGTAAGTGCATCAAAGGTATGACTTTTATGTGATTCCGTCGTCTACCCCATGCATGATCCTTTGCGAAAGTTAGGGAGATTCATTAATTGCATTATTGAAGCGAAAGCCACTCATATTGCGAACTTGAATTACTCATAAATTGGATAGTAACTCTTAGGAATTATGTGAAAGCCTCTAATCACCTAAGTGTTGATAACGAAAGTTATTTGACGGAAAGACATAAAAGTTCATATCTTTAGCATGAAACTTGCATTGTTATCGTTGTGGCGTAAAACCCCGACTTTGGAAGCCTTTTAATTAGTTAAATTCTCCATAAGAGTCTTAGTTTTGTTTCTGTTCATCTTCCCTCTCCATTCTATTTTCTTCGGATCCTTTTCCGACAAATTGGTTACAAAAACAGTTTCTGTGACAAGCATCGAAATCGACCATAAGGGTCGATATCGAGGACTAACATCGATATCGAGGTCTCTGCTCGACGTCGACTTGCTGTTTTCTCTTCTGCAGGAACTGCGCTAGGAAATCGACCAGAACTGAGGTCGATATCGACCAGTATACTCGATATCGAGTGTTTGCTGAGGTCGAAAGCCTTGATCGTGAGTACAACAAAGGAAGCGCTGACCTACCTCCTCGTGGATTCGATCCTGAATTACCCTACTACTACAAGGGAGGGGATTCTTGTATTATTTGTTTGGGACAGGGAGATAGTCTAGTGGTGCTTTATTTTATTCTCCTATTTTACATACAACACCCCGCAAACTCCCCCCGTGTGCGAACAATGGCCTACCAGCTCACGTACCTAGACGCTGCAGTATTGCGCCAGGGCGGAGTCATCGCGACAGGAGCAAAGGGATGGAGACACCCCCAGACAGGAATGCGTCTACGCCACGATTTTATGGATTTTCTATATATCCTATATTGGTACCAGTCTTGGACTGGACAGCCATATCATACGGATATAGATCCGTCTGCTGACACCACCCTACGAAGGAGACCCCCACTCTTCAACCATGAGCCGGAGGTGGACGCTATGTCTTGGGACGCTGACCCCCATTCCGACGGAGCAGAGCAGCCCCCAACCTACCAGGGGGGGCATGGATGGCGACGATGATGATGACGCCAGGGATGATGCAGTTGGAGGAGGAGAGGGCCCGCAGGGGTCCCATCACAGCCACCACAGCCATCATAGCCACCATAGCTATGTACCTCCACCTCCTCCTCCCTTTCAGCCCGCCTACACCACTGATTAGCAGGACGACATGATTGCCCGCTTTACTAGGCTGGAGCTCTCCGTCACTAAGATGCGCGAGGAGCAGCGCCGCTATGGGAGGTTCCTCGAGGGCTTGGGCTCATATATGGGCATTTCCTTCGATCAGCAGGCTGGACCTTCCACATTCCCGCAAGGCGCCCTGACCTACTACTCAGGGTCAGCTCCTACACAGGACTGGCCCTTGCTATTTTCACCTCCCCCGCCTCCTGAGCAGTGATGTGTGTTGAGTAAGTGAGCGTGAGTGATTCCTTCCCTCTACTTTACTTTTCTAACAGTGAGGACACTTTAATCTTTAAGTATGGGGTGGGCATTGAACTTGGACATTATAAACTGCTTTATCTGGTTGTGGTAGGGTTTAAAACTTGGCGAACTTGGCTTGTATTTTATTTACTTTCTACTCTATTTGTATGCATTGCATCATATTTAAACATTTATGCATTTTAAAGTTTAAGTCCTTAATCTTTTAGTTTGTTATGTCTATAAAATGTTAAAATCTAAAAAAAATAGAAAAATGTTAAAAATACAAAAAAAAAAGCATGTTTATTTTTTAAGTTTATTTTCTAACCCTACTTAGATGTCCTATGATGAAAATTCAATAGCTGACTTGATCATTTAAACCCTATGGCATATTTGGATGGTCTAGCCTAAGTCCTTAAAAATTTTATATAGATTCTGAACTTGTGATGAAATTGAGCACATATGATCCTAGGCTAAAAAGCAAATCCAACAAAAATTGTCCTTGTGAGAATTTTGACCTATAGGGAGAACATCAAAAATCCCTCCGCTTTCTTGAGTGAATTTACTCTTCCTATGCATCTCTAAATGTTGTGATAGTTATTCAAAACCAATGCATATATATGTTGATGTTTACGAGAATTAAATGATGGAGGCATCTTTTAAGCCATTTTTATCCTCTCTTTACCTACCCTGCATTATCCCTGCTTGAAGCCAGAACATTAGCCTGAGCCTGAAATTGCAAACCCCATAAAATTATCCCTAGCCGAATTGAGCCTGACCCCCATTTGGGAATTGAGACTTAGATTGGCTGGACTAATGCCTTGTGGAAAGGAAAGAGCATAATGTCCAGTTTTGAGCAAGGAAATTATGGGTTGGTGCATATTTACATTTTTGTCATATTTTCTAAAAGGATTTATGGCTCACCATATAAATGCACATAGCTTTAGTATTTATTTATTATTTCCGAAAAAAAATCCGAAAAAAAATAAAGATATATATATATAAATAGCGCATGAGCCAAAATCCTTAAGTTCTTTATTTATACAAGTGTTATATTTTTTAGAGGTATATTAGAGCCTAAAAGAAGGGTTGATCGTATGGTTTGCATCTTTTAGTGCATCTTTAGAGCATATTATGGAAAGATGAGTTGGGAAAGAGCATTATAGAGATTATGCTTATATTGAAGAGTTATTGTTTGGGTATTGCAAGTGTTGAGATTTAGGAGTCTTGATTCCCGAATTATAAAAGCAACACATAGCCAAATAATTCCATAACATTTATTTCATACCAAGCCCCATTACAACCCCGCCGATTGGAGTCTTCTTTGAAGTCTTCCATTGAGCGAAAGTCCTGCGGATAGTTCTTATTGCATTTTCATAATTGGTTACGAAGTGGATTTTTATAAGTTGCAATGTTTATGAGATTGTATATGGAATTGAGTTGAGAGTTGATCTTCATAGCCTAAACACATGAGAGTTGAGTGCAAACACATTATCCCTGTGAGGTTGGATCAAAATTGCATATGCCTATGGATCGCCAAAATATGTGCTATGACGTTAAATTCACTTGCTTTGCTTTGCTACCGCTTATGATGTTGCTTTTGACAAGGGCGAAGACTTGAAGGGTGTGTTGTAGGTATTGGTTATTGCTTGGTTATTGCTTGAGGACAAGCAAGTCTAAGTATGGGGTGTTTTGATGTACATATTTGTACCTTTGTTTATTGCATCTTTTGACTTCATATTTCATTCGATTTCCAAAGAAAAGTTTCAAAAGTATATAAACTTGTGTATGAATGAGCTAAAGTATAAGAAATAGAGTCTGCATGAGTTTTGAGCTAACCATGCAGGAATTCGGTGAAATCGGAGTCAAAACCAAGAAGCCAAGTGAAGCTGAGCAGAGGTCGATATCGACCTGAGACATTGATATCGACCCTAGGTTTCGACACGACTTCTGAGTGTCGAGATAGGCCACACAGACCAGACAAGAAAGCGTCGATATCGACATACAAGCATCGATATCGACCATCGTCATGGACATCGACTGGAGCTGGACAAGTCGAGCAGAAACACAAGCATCGATATCGACCTCTGGTGTCGATATCGACCCTACCTCGACAGAAGATAAATCCGATTTCGAGACTCGGATTGGGAAGTCTATCATCAAAGCCAAGAGTTATCTCATTCTTTTAGATATTAGCAGCTGTTTATTATCTTTTCCTTTAAGTTTTTATCAAAATAAAAGACCTATCCTAATTGTTCGGATAAAGTACATAGATTAGATAGAAGTTTCAATCCTCGGATAGCGAGGATTAGTAGCCTATAAATAAAGCCCTAGGGGCTGATTTGTTAGATCATCCAAGAGGCAAGACAATAACAATAGACAATAGATAGTTAGAGTTTTTGAGCTTTAAAGTTTCAAGCGCTTACGATAGTTGGCGTTGAGATTGTAAAGATTCGAAATTTTCCATTTATGCAAGTTATTTCAATTCAAGACATGTCTACAATCAACATCAGCGAGTAGTCGCCCTTTCTTCTAGGGTCGGGGTGAGCCCGACGATAGTCATGATGGTAAGGTAAGTACGTCGCTAAAGAATGTATCTTTTATCTCCCTCTACCTTGTGCTTCATCTTTAAATGCGAATTTAAGGAACTCATGTTGTAAAACTTGGGTAGTAATTAGGGTTTCTATTCGAAAGATTATAAACTCAATTACGACGAAGGTAGATACAAATTAGGTTAAGTAATTGAAAAATCTCTTTTCCTATTTGTCAGTTTAGGTGAAAGCCTTTTCCTTTATGATGAAAGCATGCATCTTTAGTTGATTCTTACTTCTTCTATCATGGTTGTCATCGCGGTAATCCTTAGCTTTGGAAGACTTTTCCTTTATTAAGTTTACATTCAAATTTGCCCGCCGTTCGTTGAGTCATCGAAAAACCCAACACATTTGCTTATTTCTGATCAATGCTTCCTTCCCATTCTCAAATCTTCGGCCTTTTCTTTGCCGAAAAAACAACTAACTCACTGCAGGAAAGCATCGATATCGACAACAGAGGTCGATATCGACCAAACTGATAGATCGACAGTTTTCTGAGTCGATCTCGATACTCCTGGGAAACTTCTGCAAGCATCGATATCGACCCCCTTGTGTCGAAATCGACCCCTCTGTATCAACTGACAGACTTCTAAGCCAGTCGATTTTGTAGACTAACATCGATATCCACCCCCACCAGTCGATATCGACTACAGTTTTTGTTTCTGCAGGTCTTCTGTTGCAGAGAGCATCGACAGCCAAGATCGACATCGAGGTCTGGCATCGAGATCGAGGCTTCTGGTCGAACGTAAAGGATGTGTCTTCAACACTACTAGGATCCCGCTGACTCGCTTCCTCGTGGATCGAACCTGATTCCCTACTACTATAGCGGGGAGTCTTGAATTTATTTGAAGAGGCTAAGAGTTGTATTGCTTTATATTTTATTATATATTTCGATTCAATTCTCCCCACGTCAGGCATCAGTATTATTAGAAACGGAACTACAATTCCCTTCCTGGCTTTTGCTGATGATATTGTCATCTTTGCATCAGCCACCAAAACAGCCTGCGACCAAGTAAATAAGGTACTCAAAGAATTCTCTGCTATATCAGGGCAAAAGGTTAATAGACATAAATCACATTTTCAAACAACACATAACCTCACTGCGGGCCAAAAAAATGTAATCCAAAATGAACTAGAAATCCCCTTCACAAATGATCTAGGTAGCTATTTGGGCTGCCCTATCATTTGTGGACACGCAACAAAGAAGGTATTTAATGATCTTCTTAACAACACAAAGGCACAAGTACATAGATGGAAAGCCAGTTGTCTGTCCCAGGCAGGACGATGCACACTGATAAAAACAACACTATCAACGAAACCACTACATCTAATGCAATGTTTCCTATTACCTAAATCCATACATTCGGAACTAGATAGAATCAACCGGAATTTCTTATGGAATAAAGGCCCGAGACATAAACCCCTAATCAGCCGGTTTGAGGTTTGCAAATCTAAATCTCATGGAGGCCTTGGCCTCCGTAGCTCCGAAGACATGAACAAAGCACTACAACTAAAGCTACTTTGGAAAATATTGGCTGAACCTTGTAGCCCTTGGGTTTCTATAATCATAGAAAAATACCTAAAAATACACATATATTGCAATATCAACGAAAGGGCTGCTCCTCCTGGCAATGGGCGCACCTTATGAAGCTACTACCTCTTTTCAAAGAAGGAATACGTTGGTCTATTGGTAATGGTGAAAGCATTCATTTCTGGTTAGATCACTGGTTTGGTGATTCCCCTCTCATTACAAAGATTACTAATGACCAGCAAATTGATCCTCAAGCAAAAATATCAGAACTTTTACAAGATGACAAATCATGGGATATCATAAAACTAAATAATACCATTCAACAAGCTCTGCCAAATGACATGATAGAATCCATAATAATGACGCCAATACCCAAAAAACATACATGCTAATGTACTATATTGGAAATGGAGCAAGAATGGCAGGTTTTCCACAAACTCCGCAATTACAATGATCAATGACAAGAAAAACCACCATAAGTCTGACTTAAAATGGATCTGGAATCTTAATATACCGCCAAAGATCAAAACATTCCTATGGAAGATTACAAAGAACGGAATCCCCACCTCAGCTAGACTTGCTTCACGAGGAATGGGAATTCCAACTTCGTGCCCCCACTGTGACTCTAATTATGAGGACCTCGTCCATCTTCTGTGGGATTGCCCGATATTGCAAAACACACTAGCATCATTTGAACCCACGTTATTATCAACACTGAATAATTGTTTCGCCCAACAAACCAATATAAACATTATATTAGCAGACATCAAAGAAGCAGTTGGAACTCACCAGTTTACCAAAATTGCCTTCTCTTGGTGGAGTATCTGGTACTTCCGCAATAAAACCTTGTTTGATAAACTCAAACCAAATATAGCAAGTATAGTAGCTTTCATAAAGGACCAACTCCTACTATGGAAATATGCAAAACAAAATGATGACAATCTAGAGCAACATCATAATGAAGGAACGAATCGATCTACTACAAAAGAAAAGAGAAGGAGATCAAAATGGGAACCACCAAGAACAGAAGCTTACAAACTCAATTTCGATGGAGCCCTGTCCTCGTCCTAAGGGGTCCTACGGGTTTATTATCAGAGATCACACAAGTTCCCCGATTTTCTCTGGTGCTGAGCCTTCCCCCATCGCCTCCGTCGTTGGCTCGGAAGGCTTCGCACTATGGAAAGGAATATCAGGGCCCAAGAACTACACATAACTGACCTAATAATAGAGGGAGATAACATAACCATCATCAATAGCCTTAAAGGCCTTGGTTCGCCTATGGGAGACTCAGAAATGATAGTCTCAGACAGTCTAGCCTCCCTAGGTTTCTTCAGAACTTATGAGATTCGTCACGTTTTTAGGGAAGCAAACCATGTTGCGGACCGCCTATCGCATCTGGAATTTGCTTTCTTGGGTCCTGGGACGCCTGACGATTTAATGCTGGGCAATTTCATCCGTTTGGATGCTCTTGGCATATAGGGTCTCCCCTATTGCCAAATTTTTTTCCAGTTAAAAAAAAATGGCCAATAGTACTGGGCTTGTTTATTTTTGGTCTTGGTGTACCCCTCTTCCATGTATCTATTGTTCACTTGACAATAAAAAAAATTACATCTATTGGTTGCTTGAAGACTTTGCTCGTGCTCACCAATTCATCTATATGATTTTCAATTTCTCTCAACTAATATTTTTTTTTGATACAAGGCGATGGTTTGGGGGTAGCTAACCGCAGTTAAACCACCGCCCAAGGACGTTCTCACGGACCGCTTTAGCACACTGAGTAGGAATACAGACATCGACGAAGCGCGAGGAAAGACCAATATGAGCAAGCAAATCAGCCATACGGTTCCCCTCACGGAAGGTATGAGCGAAGGAGACGTCATCAAACTCACGACAGGGACCCAAAGCATCGGAGATCGCCGGTTCAATCTCCCACGGACACTGCCAAACCCCCTTCAAAGCATTTATCACCTTCACACTATCCCCCTCGACCTCAAGGCGGTAGTAGCCTCGCCTCGCGGCTTCCTGCAAGCCAGTTAGAAGGCCAAAACACTCAGCTTGATCCACAGACACCATACCGTGATCCCGAGCACCGCACAACAGAACCTCCCCATGGCAATCCCTGAGTACAAATCCGGAAGCCGCACGACCCAAACCGGTCTTCGAACCATCAAAATTTAGTTTGACGATGCCTTCAAACGGTTTTTTCAACTTTACCATTTTCTGCCTTTTCGTCTTCTTTTGACAGGTGTCATTCCTGCTATTGTCTTTATCGTTTTCTTGGTCCTTCATTTGCACTTTCCTCCAGGTTCTTCTATATTGCTTAATAAACCTTTCCCAATCTTCTATGTTGCCGACATCATTGTTATCAAATAGAATTCTGTTTCTCATGGTCTAGGCTCCCCAAAGCGAGAACGCTAGGGCAGATTTTTGCTTCGAAGAGAGATTAGAAAAGATCTCTGTAATGATATTCTTATAGGTTTTATTGTCTTTGTCAATATTTCGAATTACTTTTTCAATTTGTCTATCCATCATTCCCACCAAGGAAAGGGTCATCCGACATTTGGTGAAAAAGTGGACGTCATCTTCCGTCGCATGATCGTAGAGAGGGCAGTTCATTGGGACATGGATACCCTTGCTTTGTAGTCTGATTTTTGTTGGTGTCCCATTTAGGAGATTTTTCTAGAGAAAGTTTTTAATCTTTGGTGGGCAATCGATTTTCCAAATCCATTCAACATGGTCGGGGTTTCCCCTTCTGGATTTCGTAATGTGGTCTAATGCACTAGTTGTAGAGAACCACCCATGTTTGTCTGGGTACCAATATAATATGTCTTAAAAAACAGAAGTCGACATGTGAATTTCAATTACTTTGTCAACCATATCCGTAGGTAGTACCTCTGCTAATTTTTTTGTGTTCCATGTTTTATTATGTTTTATAAAGTTGCTCACTGTTTCCTGATCGTTAACATGGCCCTGGATATATCTATCGCTAAATTTTCCATCAATGTCCAGCCACTTGTCTTTCCAGAATTTAGTCGTTTTGCCATTTCCAACTTGCCAGAATAAACGTGAGCAAAACTCTTCTTTGAGCTCGATCAATTTTGCCCATTTCCAGGAGGTGTTCTTTTCCCTCTTGTAGTCCCAAATGTTCTCTTCTTTTAGATACTTTTCTCTAATAATTTTTACCCATTCATTATGCGGTTCTGCAAGGATCTTCCATAGCAGTTTCATCTGCAAGGCCTTGTTCCTATCTTTTGATTTTTGGATACCTAATCCCCCATCGCACTTTGGTCTACATATTTTATCCCATCATTGTGAATACTTACCGGAAGCATGAACTTTTGCATAACATAGCTAGGTTTCGTTGACAAATTTGCTTTGATCAAGACCGCCCTCCCTTGTTGACTTAGCTCATTCGCTCTCCATTTTGCTAATTGGTTCTTGGACTTTCCTATGATTTCTTCAAATGTATGTTTGTTTACCCTACCATTAATGATCGGGCAACTAAGATATTTTTCTAAGGCTGTTTGGTTCGTGATTCGTAATAAGGATTGAATCCTCTGTCTTTGGTCATTGGTTACACTTTTGGTTGTTTGGAAAGCCGATTTTTGGAAGTTAACTTTTTGGCCGAAAATTGCGCAGTATTCATCGAGTATTGTTTTCACCGAATCGCAGGCCTTTGTCGTGGCTTTAGAGAAAATCATTATATCATCGGCAAAGGAGAGAAAGGGTATCAAGGGGTCAGTTCTAGATATCATGAATCCGATAGTGTTTCGAGATATTTCAGATTGTCTTTGAAGTTTTCTTGCTAGGATCTCGGCTCTTAGAATAAATAGGTAGGGCGAAACAGGATCACATTGTCTGAGCCCTCTACGAGGGCTAAAAGTGTCCGTTTGTTCGTCGTTGACCAAAACGGAAAAAGACACCGTCTGGATGCATTCTTTAATCCATCCGCAAAACTGTGTACAGAAGCCAAATTTTGTCATGATAGCCAAAAGGAAATCCCAGTTAACTATGTCATGAGCTTTTTCCATATCTAGTTTGATTGCAATCCAACCATCACGTCCTTTTCTGAGCCAAAAGGTGTAATGGCCCGGATATAAATATTTGAGGTACGTTTTGAAGGTTGGATACCTTCGTTCGGATGTTGACATTCCGGTACGGGTCGAGGTTTCAAACCTTTAAAGATCAGTATTTAAAGCGGGGATTTCGAACCCCAAGCAATTGAAGTCGCGAAAATTCGTTTGAATGAAAATGCGAAAGCGGAATTAAAGTACAACTTGCCACGGCGAAGCCGGGTCAAAACCGAAATCATAATCAAATAATACTTAAGCCAAATTAGCGGGTGATTCCGGTTCTTCGCTTTCGCCCAGGAGGATCCCTCGCCATAGAAGCACAGAGCAGCAAAAGGGCGGGCACCTAAGTCTATCCAATAAGTCAGGCCCAGAGACGCATGCGGGCCCTAAAGACCTCACTGAGGACATATAATACGCCTATACCTAGAATAAAGGATGTTCTAATGCAGTACGGAACTTAAATCACACTATCATGCTCCTAGTTTATACAATATGCAAAAACGGAAATGTAAAGGCACCCAAAGAATGCCAAGTGGCATATCCCTCTCCTACCTCTGCACTCTTTCCCGTTAGTGCAGAGACTGGCGAGTTCGATGCTATAGCATATCATATCTCATCATAGCATATCATATCTCATCATCATATCATATATCATGCTCGTGCCCGATGGTGCTAGGCTATCTCATCATCATGCTCATATATCGAAAATACTGACTCAGGGCACCCGATAAAGCTGGGCTACCCTATGAACCTAACAAAGACTCTAGGACTCACAGATAACGACCATTCTCTTTTCAAATGCATAAAGAATAGGGATGCTCATTCATAAGTGCAATTCCTAAGCATGATACTACATGGCATGATTTTATGCATATGCAACACCTACATACTATATGACACATCAGGTATGAGGTCCGGGTTACTGAGTAAGCTCCCGTAGGAAACTTACCTGGAGGCACACATAATCCAAGCAATCAACACCAATAATAAGCAATGTCCAATAGATCACAAATCAACTAATAAACATACAAATATGCATAAGTCTATCTAATTCACACAAGGCGCCCCTAACTATCATACATGATACATAACTTCACATATCTCATTTTAGATTATTCCATCTTATCTCATCATAGATCATTTCATGCTCATCTAATCTCAATATCTCATCCATCATCTCATCTCCAAAACGATTTCTCGAGGAAGTCAACTTAGAAAATCAAACAATTCCTTTTTAAATCGTACATAGTCAAATCCCGACATTAAACATTTAAACCTTAAATCCAATCCCTCAAAATCATATTATAGAAATAATTCCGGCATTTTGTTTCCAAATCATGAATCCTTAAACGTCATTTCCGAAAACTTAGAAATTCCTTCTTAACTAATTTCTTATAATATATGACTAAAATAAGCCACATCTATATTTATAAATAATCAATTTAAATTTCTCAACTTAACATATTCAACTCATCATAAAAGAACTTAATCCAAATAATATTACTTTTTAAAATAATTTCATATATAAACACTTTTCAGAAATTATTTTTATAAAAACAGATTTATTATAACAATAATATTAATAATAATAGAAATAAATAAGTAAAAGTCATCATATAATATATCATATAACATATGTAACACATAACATATAGGAAATAACAACTAGTGATAACCATTTTATAACCTAGCAGCCCAACCCTTACCCGGATCTCCCAGCCCATACCCGAGGAAAAGGCCCAAACCTTGCCTCAAATTCGGACCCAACCCAAACTGAAACTCAAAAGGAACCCGACCCGGATCCAAGGATGTTGAAGAAGGAGGAAATCCGGATGAGGAGATCTGGATCCGGGAGAAGATTAGGCCCAAGCCCATACCCCATTACCTTCTTCCTCAGAACGGAACAGAGTTCAAACGGAAAAAAAAAAAAAAGAAAATGGAAGGAGGAGGAGATGAACCCGGGCTCGCCGGTGAATCCTTCCCGGACCCAACCTCACCCAGATATATCAAAGACTTTCCCCGACCACCCTAGACTCGAAAGCATCTAAACATGTGCAAAGGAGAAGAGTGGAAACGGGAGCTCACCGAGGGCTCGTTCGAGATTTTTCGGACTTCACCGAAGTGGATTAGGCTTCGTCGGAGGTAGATTTGCGCCGGGGCGGCCTAGGACATGTGTAGAGAGATTAAAGGTGATCTTTTATGGTTCAAGAGCGAAGGGAGAAGGAGAGGGTGCTTACTGACCTCAATTGGAGAAAACAGAGGATTGGGAGTGAACAAGGGATGCGCTGCTGGCTGCTCGGAACGCCAAGGAGGTGGCGAGGATGCTCTTGCTGCTGGCTCGAGGAAGAAGAACGAAGCGTAAAGTGGGTGAGAGGTTGCTGTGTGGACGGACGAAGGAGGAGGAAGAACAAGGTGTGGGTGCTCGACGTTTTCCAGAAACGACAGGGGAGGGGAATCGATGGTAGCCCGCTCGACCCTCCGGGCTCTCCTGTGGTGGGTCGGCTCCGTCTCGGAAGTAGGAAGAGTGTTGATGCCACTGGATGGAATGAAGGATGAGGGAGGACAACCAGTGGGTGCTCGGCTTCTCCTAACGGCAAAAAGGGTAGCTCGGACTGGGCGGTCTTCTCCGAGCCACCCGGGAAGGTTCTGGCTACCTGTGATGAACGACGAGGAGAAGGGAGGAAGAGCTGGTGGTGGCGGCTTGATAGAGGCCTTCCGAGAATGAAAAGAGGGAGAGAGGACGAATGGTTTTGTGTTTGAAAGGGAGGATAGAAAACAAGGGAAATGGAGAGAAGAGGATGTGGGTCTTCCTGGGAATTACAGAGAAATGGGAAAGAAGGGGTGTGGATTGCACAAAACAACGAAATGGCTAGATGTGCACTACAAGGAAATCCTAACTGAATTCAGAACAAGAGAGAGAGAGAGAGAGAGAGAGAGAGAGAGAGAGAGAGACAGACAGACAGACAGACAGACAGACAGAAAAAGGAAAAGGAATAAAATTTGAGTAATGGTCCCCCTATGTTACCAATTTAAAATCCCGACCCTCGATCCCAATTCCGCTCACTAAAACGAAAACCTGACGCTAGGAATTTAAATCGAAATTTAAATCATCTTGGAATCTAACTTAATTTTATTAATTCTCGAAGCTCGAAAGCGAAAATCAAATCCCGTCAAAATCCAAATTTTTAAAATGATGCCGGAAGGATTTTAAAATCGAACTTGTGCTCGAGGACGAGTTTTCTCCCATTTTTACAAAATGAATAAAATAATAATATATTTGATTAGAATAATAATAATATAATATACAAAATGTATTCGGTCTTTACATTCATCCACCTCTAAAAACAAGTCTCGTCCCCGAGACTAAAATCATTCTATAGCAAGAGAAAGGAGATTGAAATTGGTGAGTCCAAGAATCATGCCGTTGATCCCGTAAGTACCTCATAAGTGCACCTATGAAGCCCTCACAGTATCTTCGTTGTGATCATGATATCCTCAATTGGCCGTAATAAGTATGTGATATGGGCCCCTATCACATCCTTACCCCGACTTCTTGGTTATATCATAACTCAATAACATCATAACTTCCCGATTAGGTCTTAGCAAGCAATCTATAAGTGCCCCTATAAAATGCTTGTATCCACTTCGTGAGAAGTCATAATGTAAGGTTCAAAAGAGTTTTTTAAAGGGAAAGATTGGCCTAGAAATCATTGAAATTCTCAATATCGTTTATTCTGTTAGAATCCAAATTGGTCCTTTCCAAAAACCACTCAAAATATTCAAATCGGACGTTTAACCATACCAACAATCACATCAAACGTCTCGACATCACACCAGAAGTCATAAAAGTATCTCCTCATCATAGAGTCAACGAACCAAACTCATTGTCAACACATCAACACAACAAGGTCATGCTATTAAAATCCAGCAAAAGGGGAAGGTCAAGCGGTATGTCAATCATCGAATGTCAGCATATTCACTAGATATCATCTTAACTCATCACAATGACATATAACGATCATTTAGTAATCAGGCATCATTATCTCATATATACAAATCATATTCATACTCAAAGTCATATTCATCATTTAACATATCCATAATCATGCTTAACGACCATATAATATAACATCATGCTTATCGCATAGCAGCATATCATTAACTCATGAGTCACATATCATATCACGACACATCCTATCATGCTTCTAAAACAACATCGCAAAGCATCAATATATCATGATAACACTTGTCACTGTCAACTAGATTTCAATATTGCATATCAACATGTAATATCATTATGTATCAGATTCATCATGGTTGCTATCTAACATCATGCAAGCATATATTAATAAATCACAATATCAAGAAGATCTTCACATCACTACCAACCAAATAGAATGCAATCCCCGCTCGCTCGAGTCCAATTCCCAAATCGAAACCACCCTCATCTAGATTCACCCACATCAGCCCAAATAACATCTCCTAAAAGAAGTCCCAATTCTTTTCGATACTCCGATCTCGCCCCTCATTCCACCAAGCACTCTCACTAACAATCCAGCTCTAAGAATCCAACCCCTATCTCTGATTTCACACCCGAGCACCCCTGCATACTATGTTCTCGATACTCACAAGAGTCATTCCCTACACTGCCCATACTACCTAAGACATCACAAGCATTATACCCTATTAACCACATTCCCTCTAGGAAAATTCCTAAATCAACGCCTAGCCGACCTATCGCTAACCACATCCCCACCCGAGATTCACTTAGAAGCTCATCGGAAACCACTAAGCATCGCCTCTTATAGCTCCCAAAACACCCTCAGTCTTACCTAAGCCAACATCCCTCTCTTGCAACTTTCCTCATACCCCCATCGATCATCTTAACCGCTCAAATTCTTTCACCACCCTCCGACCATTCTTCAAGAGAATCTCACCCACAAGTTCAAAGAAGAAGCAATCGTGGACATTATTACACATAAGGACTACATCATGTCAACTAGCATTTATATCAATTTCATCATTAGTTCATCATTAAACATTGCAACTGCATCAAAAAGTCTCCATTTATCGTCATGCTCAACAAATATTGCAAAACATCATATATGAACCTAATCAAATCCAGCTAGCAAGTTTCATCATAACCTTATCTAATAAACAGTTCAGGTTCTCAGCATTTGCAGCTCATGCTTTTATAGGCAAAGGAATTTAGAGCATGCTTAGCAACTCAAAGTATTATCGAATCAAGATATCATGGCACATTAGAACTGTAAGGCATCGAATCATATTATTATAGACAACAGATAAGCAGGCAACATTCATTACCAAGTCAACACATCAACACGCAATTTCCATCGTCAAGTTAGTGCAATATCCCCATCAACAAGTTCAGAAAGGATTAGTAATCCAAACGGAGAACACTCCAGCTGCCAAGTCATACCGCACTCACTAACCAAAACCATCGAAGCGTTCTTGTTCTGCTAACATCGTCGATCCTGAGGCCCGTGGGTTATGGGCCCACGCTTTCGCTGCGCTGCTCTATCGCTATCAAACTTCCCATCCCCTCTTCTATGCGGTCACTCATCCAATGTATCGCGTAGGAGTCCAAGTTAGCGGAGATAGGGGAGTAATAAGGGCGGACAACCTAATTTTCTTTCGGAGACAAACACGGATCAAGGCTAAGGATGACAAGACTAGAGACAAGACTCCGACCCGAAAATAGTAACGATGCCCTTAAGGAAGTCTATTAGGTTACAATTGTGACAAACAAGCACGAATTCATCATGGAGCATATCAATCACACTAATCCACGCTAACATGTACCTATTCAAGGAGAATGACATACATATTCATTCCAAAAGACACAATCGAATCCTACATGGATGCATGTGAGACAAGCTTAATAGTCTTTCATTCCATGGATGCAGATATGTCTAGCAACCTAGGCAAGATATGCGGAGTCAATAATGGTCATGTGGGGTCCAAGGTCATGCGGGATTTTACGAGGATGACAAGTATCATGTATATGAGCAATATAAGAGCATGGTATACACATCAATAAATGAGATCAAATACATCAAGAGGAGGTATATCATAAAAATCAGACGAAACGTCATACGAGAGCAAATAAGAGCAGCATAGTAATTATCACATCTGGCAACAATGATCATATAATAGGTTAAGAATGGCATGTCATCATACGACGAGGTACATTTAGAGAGCATAGATCCTTTATGATGCTAGAGATACATGGTCAGGCATGGCATAGTCAAGAGTGATTAAATGAGTTCACTATGATGTACATGAAAGCAATTGGATCACTACAGAGTAAACAAGATAACATCACGGGCGATAGATTATAATCATGCTAGGAATGAATCATCATAGGGCACATAAAATGGTAAAATAACTGTCACATTATAGAACAAGCACGACATGTAATCATTTAGCAGGTAATATTGGAAGTCATAAGCTCTACATGATACTAACAGCACACATCGAACATGAATACAATTAAAGTAATTCAACTAGGTTCATTCCAATATTCATGGTCATGCATATGCAAAATCATGATATAGGGTGGTGTGTGATCATGCGAGGTGTCAAGTCATACGTTCATGCAAGCACGAGAGGATATCATATAGTAATAGAGGGATACCACCGAGCGAGAACATGTAAACATGCTAGAATTAACCATCACGGAAAGCAAGTCGATCTTCGAATCCAATATCAATCTTATCAGGATGAGTAAAACATTTTAAGAGGATAAAGAGAGGGAAGAACCACACTATCAGGGACCTAGTTCAAGAGAGAATGAACAATAGTGCAAGCAGGGCATAAATGTGCATAAGTCATAACCAAGGATCCTACATGTTACAAATGGCTCAACCTAACATAGGATACATACATGCACTTGATTGATTACTCGACATTAAGCAATACTTCAATTCAATCACATTCCAATAATATAGAAGCATGGGAGGAAATGTAGCGAGGTATAGTGCAAGTCTAAGTAACATGGCAGCATGACTAGAATACGGGGACATGAGTTCAAATCAATGTATACTGGGATGAAACATGTATTTATCAAGACTCATTTATACTAACATATTCTCAATTTAGCACAATTAACACACAACAACATTACTTGCAGAATAATCAACAATATTTAGTCTGAGGAATACAAAATAGATGGGCATGCTATAGATTCTTGTCACAAAAGGAACGATAAGCATCGAGGCGTCATCGGCTAGTATGCCAAGGAGAACATCTTACGAGGCATTCATACAAGGAAGAGATGATCACACTATCATGTACCTAACTCAGGAGAAAGCAATAGCCATATAGATCCATATCATGTGGTTCATACTTCTAACCAACCATTAATACGATCAATACAATAGGCCAAGTAGACATGCTATGACAACATATAATCATGATAGAAAGCAAGGCACAATAAGAGATCTGACCAAGGTAACTAATCATAGATGTAATGACATGAGTAGCTGTTCTCTAATGGTCAGTCGCAAGATACATGTCGGAGATCAGAAAATAATGCTATGTAATGCAATTCAGAGAGAGTCACCATTATAACCGGACAGAGATCCCTAAGGGCAACCACTGACTCCTCCCAACTTACTTATCACCCCCCTTTCCCGTGGGACTCTGGTATGAATCTTTGTGGCAGGAAGACACTGGCTGATCGTCATAAGAATCGAGGAAGACAACCTCAGAAACATCTTATTCTCTATCTCGGAACTTTACCAAGAACCATCTTCTAATACTCACTCAGTCAACCTTTAAAGGAAAACATGACTCCCGAAGACAACGTGGTTACAAACCCGATTTTTCCCGTGGAGGACTCCGATATCCGGGAGAAGGACTCGATAGGATCATCAAGGAGTTGACATAGTGGAAAGGGCTGTTCCACACAAACTTGGCCTGACCAAATAGAAATAAGGGTACTCTCGCTATCCCGTTGCACAGATCATTCAATACACATTTCATAGTCAGGACCTACCAATCAAATCTTAAGCATAACAATCAATCAGCATAGAATCAGTCAGTACCAATTATAATGATCTCCTTCGAGGGAAATCATTCTCAGGCCCAATTAATACATAAAGCACATCAAGCTACCTAATACCTCTCTTCGGGGAGCGACTGACCGGAGGGGAAAAAACCTCACGATCTCTACCTAACTCGCCACTCCAACCACCTCGGTGCAATTCCTTGGAGTCTTCCAACCCATCTGTAAAGAATAAGCTAATATTTTGCCTAGCCGTTCCCAACTACATCCAATAGGGATGGTCTAGCGTCTTTTCTACCCACTCGATCCCTTTGGTTTGATCCATCATATTTAATAAACCGAGTTCATATTTAGTCCAATTGATTAGGCATATTAAATTCATTTTGCCCTTTTAAAACATCTTCAAATCCTTTGAAATTCATGGGCAATTTTCCAAAACATACACCCGACCCTTGCGTACCCGAATTGCACAACCTGGCTCTGATACCAACTTTGTAACGGCCCGGATATAAATATCCGAGATACGTTTTGAAGGTTGGATACCTTCATTCGGATGTTGCAATTCAGGTACGGGTCGAGGTTTTAAACCTTTAAAGATCAGTATTTAAAGCGGGGATTTCGAACCCCAAGAAATCGAAGTAGCGGAAATTCATTTGAACGAAAGTGCGAAAGCGGAATTAAAGTACCACTTGCCACGGCGGAGCCGGGTCAAAACCGAAATCATAATCAAATAATACTTAAACCAAATTAGCGGGTTAGTCCATTTCTTCGCTTTCGCCCAGGAGGATCCCTTGCCATAGAAGTACAGAGCAGCAAAAGGGCGGGCACCTAAGTCTATCCACGAAGTCAGGCCCAGAGACGCATGCGGGCCCTAAAGACCTCGCTGAGGACATATAATACGCCTATACCTAGAATAAAGGATGTTCTAATGCAGTACGGAACTTAAATCACACTATCATGCTCCTAGTTTATACAATATGCAGAAAAAGGAACTGTAAAGGCGCCCAAAGAATGCCTAGTGGCATATCCCTCTCCTACCTCTGCACCCCTTCCCGTTAGTGCAGAGACTGGCCAGTTCGATGCTATAGCATATCATATCTCATCATAGCATATCATATCTCATCATCATATCATATATCATGCTCGTGCCCGATGGTGCTGGGCTATCTCATCATCATGCTCATATATCGACAATACTGACTCAGGGCACCCGATGAAGCTGGGCTACCCTATGACCCTAACAAAGACTCTAGGACACACAGATAACGGTCGTTCTCTTTTCAAACGCATAAAAAATAGGGATGCTCATTCATAAGTGCAATTCCTAAGCATGATACTACATGGCATGCTTTTATGCATATGCAATACCTACATACTATATGACACATCAGGCATGAGGTCTGGGTTACTGAGTAAGCTCCCGTAGGAAACTTACCTGGAGGCGCGCAGAATCCAAGCAATCAACACCAATAATAAGCAATGTCCAACAGATCACAAATCACCTAATAAACATACAAATATGCATAAGTCTATCTAATTCACACAAGGCGCCCCTAACTATCATACATGATACATAACTTCACATATCTCATTTCAGATTATTCCATCTTATCTCATCATAGATCATTTCATGCTCATCTCATCTCAATATCTCATCCATCATCTCATCTCCAAAACGATTTCTCGAGGAAGTCAACTTAGAAAATCAAACAATTCCTTTTTAAATCGTACATAGTAAAATCCCGACATTAAACATTTAAACCTTAAAACCAATCCCTAAAAATCATATTATGGAAATAATTCCGGCATTTTGTTTCCAAATCATGAATCATTGAAGGTCATTTCCGAAAACTTAGAAATTCCTTCTTAAATAATTTCTTATAATATATGACTAAAATGACACATATCTATATTTATAAATAATCATTTCAAATTTCTCAACTTAACATATTCAAATCATCATAAAAGAACTTAATCCAAATAATATTACTTTTTAAAATAATTTCATATATAAACACTTTTCAGAAATTATTTTTATAAAAACAGATTTATTATAACAATAATATTAATAATAATAGAAATAAATAAGTAAAAGTCATCATATAATATATCATATAACATATGTAACACATAACATATAGGAAATAACAACTAGTGATAACCATTTTATAACCCAGCAGCCCAACCCTTACCTGGATCTCCCAGCCCATACCCGAGGAAAAGGCCCAAACCTTGCCTCAAATTCGGACCTAGCCCAAACTGAAACTCAAAAGGAACCCGACCCGGATCCAAGGATGTTGAAGAGAGGAGGAAATCCGGATGAGGAGATCCGGATCTGGGAGAAGATTAGGCCCAAGCCCATACCCCATCACCTTCTTCCTTAGAATAGAACTGAGTTCAAACGGAAAAAAAAAAAAGAAAACAGAAGGAGGAGGAGATGAACCCGGTCTCGCCGGCGACTCCTTCCCGGATCCAACCTCACCCAGATATATCGAAGACTTTCCCCGACCACCCTAGACTCGAAAGCATCTAAACATGTGCAAAGGAGAAGAGTGGAAACGGGAGCTCACCAAGGGCTCGTTCGAGATTTGTCGGACGTCACCGAGGTGGATTGGGCTTCGTCGGAGGTAGATCTGCACCGGGGCAGCCTAGAACATGTGCAGAGAGATTAAAGGTGATCTTTTATGGTTCAAGAGCGAAGGGAGAAGGAGAGGGTGCTTACCGACCAATTGGGAGTGAACAAGGGTTGCGCTGCTGGCTGCTCAGAAACGCCAAGGAGGTGGCAAGGATGCTCTTGCTGCTAGCTCGAGGAAGAAGAACAAAGCCTAAAGTAGGTGAGAGGTTGATGTGTGGACGGACGAAGGAGGAGGAAGAACAAGGTGTGGGTGCTCAGCGTTTTCCAGAAACGATAGGGGAGGGGAATCGATGGTAGGCAGCTCGACCCTCCGGGCTCTCCTGTGGTGGGTCGGCTTCGTCTCGGAAGTAGGAAGAGTGATGCTGCCACTGGATGGAATGAAGGATGAGGGAGGAAAACCAGTGGGTGCTCGGCTTCTCCTAACGGCAAACAGGGTAGCTCGGACTGGGCGGTCTTCTCTGAGCCACCTGGGAAGGTTCTGGCTACCTGTGATGAACGAAGAGGAGAAGGGAGGAAGAGCTGGTGGTGGCGGCTTGAGAGAGGCCTTCCGAGAATGAAAAGAGGGAGAGAGGAGGAATGGTTTTGTGTTTGAAAGGGAGGATAGAAAACAAGGGAAATGGAGAGAAGAGGATGTGGGTCTTCCTGGCAATTGCAGAGAAATGGGAAAGAAGGGGTGTGGATTACACAAAACAACAACATGGCTAGCTGTGCACTACAAGGAAATCCCAACTTAATTTAGAACGAGAGAGAGAGAGAGATAGATAGAAAAAGGAAAAGGAATAAAATTTGAGTAATGGTCCCCCCATGTTACCAGTTTAAAATCCCGACGCTCGATCCCAATTCCGCTCACTAAAACGAAAACCCGACGCTAGGAATTTAAATCGAAATTTAAATCATCTTGGAATCTAACTTAATTTTATTAATTCTCGAAGGTCGAAAGCGGAAATAAAATCCCGTCAAAATCCAAATTTTTAAAATGATGCCGAAAGGATTTTAAAATCGAACTTGTGCTCGAGGACGAGTTTTCTCCCATTTTTACAAATTGAATAAAATAATAATATATTTGATTAGAATAATAATAATATAATATATAAAATGTATTCGGTCTTTACAAAAGGAGTGGAAAATTTCATGTGCAATGAGTACATTATCCTGGATCGCTATGTCTGAGATAAACGCTCCATGTAGCGGATGAATTAGTTTGCCCAGAACAACTTTTAATTTGTCCGCAATAATTTTTGCAATAGCCTTATAGAGGGTCGAGCACAGACTGATCGGTCTATAATTATTTGTTGTTCTTGGGTTGTCGCATTTAAGGATCAGGGTAATAAACGTTTGATTTATTTGCTTTAGCATTCTACCTGAATGAAAGAATCCCTTGACAACTTTAATAACAGAAGGACCCACAACATCCCAATACCGTTGATAGAACTCATCCATCATGCCATGAGGCCCAGGGGACTTATCTTTTCCAATGGAGAAAAACGCCTTCGTTGTCTTCTGGCGAGACTTCTGTGTCTATTAATTCCATGTATTCCCGTAGTTTTTGATAATTTATCCTCTCTTCCTTAAATCTTCTTTCGAAGTCCAAACGAACTTCTTTTCTAATGTTCTCTTCCCCCATGATCATTGTTCCATCTTGGGCTATAATCTCTCTAATTATTTTCCTGTTTCTACGCCCCGTGGCTACTTTATGATGGTAGCCAGAGTTGGTGTCCGAGAGTTTTAGGTGCTTTGTCTTCGCCCTTTGACTCCAATATAGTTTGTGTAATTATAGTAGTTTATTCTTTTTATTTGTCAGTCTCTCTTGGAGGCTTGAAGAGCTCCTAGAGGGAGGTCGGGTGATTCCTTTTTGTAGATTAACCAATTTTTCTTCTATTTCCTTGAGTTGTCTGAAGATGTTCCCGAAAGTCGACTTATTCCATTCTTTCGTTAGTCTTTTAAGTTCTTGGGTTTTCCTTGTTACTTGGAACATGTGGGATCTAGGGTATTGCATCCTCCAAGCTTGTACGACAATGTTTCGATAATCTTTTCTTTCGGTCCATATGTTTTCGAATTTGAAGGGTCGAGCCTTTTTAGATTGGGTGGACCTTAGTTCAATAGAGATTGGGCGGTGATCCGACGAGGAGAAAGCATAGTGTTTCGTAGCAAATGTTCGGAAACCATTGCAAGATTTGGTCCTGGACCAAGGTCCTATCAAATTTTTCCTAAATATTGTTTATATCGGATTTATTTTTCCTCCAAGTGAATTCATTTCCCAACGTCGGTACATCGATAAGATCACATTGGTCCTTGAAGTCTAGTAGTCTTCTAAATCTGGATGGGTTCGGGTGAGCACCACCCCATTTTTCCGAAGAGCTTTGGATCTCGTTAAGGTCTCCCATGACTAGAACCGGTAAGTCAATCTTCTGAATATAGCCTATTAATCTTTGCCAGAATTCTGTTTTCCCATTTTCTTGTGCTAGTGCATAGACAAAACAACAAACACATTTAGTGCCGATGTTAATATCTTCAGGGAGGACGGATGTAAACCATTCATCTTTTTCCAAGATCGATATTTTCCCACTAGCCAATTCGTAGTCTTTCCAAAGCATACAAATTCCCCCCGCCCGACCCCGAGCAGGGGTCCAACAAATCGAATCAAAACCCGCCTTCCGCCAAACCGTCTCCCGGGGTTGGGTCTCAGACTTAGTTTCCAGAAGAGCCAACAGTTGGATGTTTTCGAGTTTACAAAAGGTTTCAACTTCCGTCCATAGGTTTCTTTTCCCAATACCACAACAATTCCATGTGTAAATCTTCATCGAAGACAGTCTATATTTTTCTTTGTCAAAACAACTCTTTTGTTTCCTATGTGCTTGTTTTCTTTTTTCTGAGTTTCATTGTTGTTCAGTTTGGGAAGCAAGTCCCTGGGGTCATAGAAGTTTTTCGAAATTTCACATTCCAGAGGCCCGCTAGCGCTGCAGACCATCAATTTGAAACAGAAAAAACCTAATATGGGGAAAAGAGAGTAGAAAAAACAACCAGACAGGCATATATATAACACAAATCATAGGGCTTCAGAAAATAAATATTTGACATATCATAAATAGGGTCGTTCATGGGTTCTTTGTCCTCCATCTTCAATTCGGTAGTCATAGGTTCATTTTTTTCAATTTGGTCTAAATATTTTTTCTTGTCAGGTCGAGCCTTTTGTTCACTGTAATACTTCAAATTAAGCACAACAAAGTTAAATTTGGCAAAGAGTAGGAAGCAGCAATCGGGGTTCAACAGATGAGCACCAATGGGTTTGATTTCGCAAGTTGCACATATCTTAGCATCAATACAGTCAGTTTCTCTAGCATCACAGATGCACCAGAGGGAAAACAGATCCCACTGCTGCAACACTTCCATAAATTCATGTTCAGTGGCTGAGACATTACAAAGGGATCCAAATTTGTGATTTCTAATCCACTGGATTCTAGATTTTCTCCTAAACTCGCGAAAGGGTACCTTATTCGAATTGTACAGCCAGACAAAAATCAACGACGTTACAGGAGCAAACATCAGCGGATTGGCATTTAGCTGTAACTTTTCCTCGTTATCACACGGTTTATCAATGGGTCTCAAATCAGCTCCATCTAAATCCACCTTTGAGTAAGAAATCTGAGGAATCTTATAGTTCACAAATATTTTCACAGATACAATTTTTTTAGGGTAAATAAAAAGAAACCAATGGATCTTAAACCTAATGTTTTGGTCTAACAGCAAAAAAGCAGTAGCATCGCCAGGGAGAGAAAAAAAGGTGAGATAGTACCTGGGCTCACGATACTCACAAATACTCCTGGGATCGAGAAATGGGACTCCGATTTGACGAGAGGGGCTCGCCAAGACCACTCGCCGGACAGCCACCGAGGTGGAAGCAAAGACCGGACACACCCACGACCGCCACCACCGACGCTGACACCTCCGAAGGTGAATCCAAGACTTGAGATACATCGTTCTGGGTGTAGAGAGATCTTGAACATCCAAATCTTTCCATTTCCTCCTCAATCTAGCCCTCCTTGCTTTCTTTTTTCTCTTTCTCCAAACTTTTTGAAGATGATTTCCCCTTTCATCTTTGGGGTATTTCACCTCAATTTTCTGATTTTTTTGGACTCCGCTAGCGAAGATGAGCAACCATGGCCATCTCACTCTTCCAGCCTTTGCGATCCTCCTTCCATGCTTGGATTTGTGGTTTTCAGGTTGAGGGCGGTGTCTGGGTCGAGGGCTAGGGTTCTTTGGAGGAGCAGGTCGATTTTTTGTTGCATCTTCTTCTTCAACATCTAGCTTGTAAAGATCTCCTTTTTTAGGGCAACGTCGGCGGTAGATGATCGGGGTGTTTGGGCCTTCAAGACATGGTCGACGGCGGCGGATTGTGTTTTTAAGGTTACCCTGTTTGGGATTTTCTCTCTCCTCTTTCGGTAATCCTTTTACATGGAGAAAGAAACGAGATGGGTCGGACAATATCTTTGAGTAACTTGATCCTGTTCTGGTCCAACATCCAATCCTTCAGTACATCCCTGATTTATGTACTAAAAACAATGTGTTTACTACATTCGATCACTGCACAATAACTATCAACTTAGCGTGTGTTTGATAGTAGTTGTAGGTGGGGGTTTTGGGTCTTCAGAAGGTTAAAAAAAAAAGTAACTCATCTCCTACATGTTTGGTAAGAGCTTTGTCATGGGTTGGAGAAGCTTAAGGTGGAGTTTATTTTTGTTGAAAATGGAAGTTGCCCCCTCCTAGCTTCGGGGGGTTAAGGTGGACTTTATTTTTTTGTGGAGGTTTGAAAGGTCAGTTTTACCCTCCACTTTCTTTGGCCCTTTTGTCCCTAGCATTTATGAAGGGCATTTTGGACTTTTTCACTATAATAACCTTTTATAAACCTTACAACCACCAAACACCTTTCATCTTTTTCAAAAGGTTATCTTAAAAAAAATCTCCACCTCTCACACCTCCATAATACACCAAATAAACTCCACCTCCTAAAAAAAATCCAACTCCTAAAAAAAACCCAATTTGCCAAACACGCAGACAAAAGGAACGGATTTAAAGTCCCTCCCTTTAGATTTGAAAATACCCGGACTCATCGTAAAGATTTCCGACTCATTGTCAAACATGCTTGGCGAGCATCCTATGCGGGATCGGATATGTTCAAACTCGTCTATAAAACCAAAATCTTGAAGCAGAAGGCAAATAAATGGAATAAGAAAACCTTTGGAAATATTTTTGGACAACTAAAGGAGGTAGAAGAAGGTTTACTAGAATTACAAATGCAAATGTTTAATTAATCCGAGTGGTGTAATGAGTAGTCGGGAAAAAAATTTCTCAGAAAGAAGGATGACTTGTTATTATTTCAAAAACAGTTCAGGGGTCAACGGGCCAAAACGAAACACATACAACTATCAGACACCAACTCGTCTTATTTCCATATAATTGCTTCGAGTAGAAGATGTAGGATGATTATCCGGTCTATCACAACAACGTAGGGTACTCATGTCATGGAAGATGATAATGTGAAAAATGAAATCAAAAAAGATTTTGAGCGAAGATTTAAAAGAAAAGATAATTCATGAAAATTTGCTAAATAATTACTTAGATCGTATCAATCCTGAGATATTAAAAATTGAAAACCATGATTTAATTAAAATCTCCTCTTATGGTGAAATAAAACATGTCATTTTTAGTTTGGGAAAAAACATCACCCCGAGACCTGACGGAATTACAACAGGATTTTATAAAGTGTATGGGGATATTAGTGGGATCAAGTGTTATCAAAGCTATTAAAAGTTTTTTCTTATCCGAAAGACTTCTTAGACAAATAAATCAACCTTTATTTCGTTATTACCAAAGTGAGACAACCCTACCATGACAAGTCACTATCACCCAATCAGCTTGTGTTCCAATCAGCTTGTGTTCCACAATTTATAAGATCATCTAAAAAATCCTTACTAAATGTCTTAAGTGTGTTGGAAAATTGATTCATCCACTTCAGGGAGTCTTTGTTTTCGACCGTTCTATCCAAGACAATATTTTGATAGCTCATGAAATCTTTCATGCATTCAAAAGTCATAGGGGTAAAGATGGGTGGGTAGCTATGAATATGGAAAAAGCCTATAACCGTATGGACTTACTATTCACTCGAAAAGTCATGGAGAAATTTGGTTTCTCGGTGCTATTAAATAATGACCCAACTGATATATTCAAACCTTCATGAGGAATGAGATAGGGTGATCCTCTATAACCTTTTTTTATTTAACCTTTGTGATGAGATCCTGGTGAGAAAACTTGCTAAAGAATCCCTTTCTTTTGATGGGGATGTAGGCTTCAAATTCGCACAAAATGGTCCTTGTATTCCTTTTCTATCCTTTGCTAATGATATCATCATCTTCTCAAAAGGATCCTCGTGTCAAAAAGTGAAGAATATTTTACATGAGTATTGTTTGATCTCAGGTCAAAAGGTCAATTTCTACAAATCTGCGTTTCATACTACAAAAGGCATTACACGATCAAGAATTCGAGAATTTGATAATTGTTTACATATTTCTAATTAAACATATCTAGATAAATATTTAGGATGTCCGATTATTAATGGACGCGTAAAATAAAGATAAATTTGAGGAAATTCTGGTTCATGACTTGTGCAACATATGGTTCAAGATTTTTGTTAATATGGCTTGAATTTGTTGCTGACCCTTAAGCATCGGGGTTCCAAGGGACAGTGCCCCACGACGGTGGTCTTGCTGACCGGGGGTCAGGGGGTGGTGTACGGGGGGGGGGAGGGGGGTAGGGGCTAGGGGGCAGGGCCACCCCACCAATACAGTATGCTATGTTTATCATAATGGTTCAACATGTGGTTTAGGATATTAACAAGAAGTGGTTCATAACTTGTATAAAACGGAATTTAAAAAGTTAACAAGAAGTGGTTTAGAATATTAACACTAATTCGGTCAAGATTTTACTGAAATACCCGCGTATTTCCGTTTATTTAATTTTAGAATTTTATTAAATAAAAGTCGGAAGTATTTCTTATTCCTCTTATTCATAGTGTGTCGAAATTCGCGAGATAGCGATTTCACGTCTTATAAGGTGAAATGGGGAAAATTATTTTTTTTAATTTTTTTAAATAAATAAATATTTTTTATAAATAATATTTATATATTATTTATGGGTAGATTAGTGGGTAACTAGTTATATATATATATTATACTATATATATACATATGTATTTATTTAGGTATACATATACATGTATATGTGCTACGATAAATATATATATACACACATATACTACCCACATGAAAGTATTGGCAGCCCATTCCAGCTTGAATCCAGCCCACACCAGCCCAACATCAGCAATCAAGAGCTGAACACGGGAGATCCGATTTTGTTAACAAAATCTATCTCTAACCATATGATAAGTAACAATCTTTGGCTAAATCTTTCCAACCTAAAATCCATATCTTTAGGGGATTTGATTAGATTAAATCTTAGAGGGCATTACGAGCTTCCCATCCATATCAAACACACGCCATAACTTCCTCTCCATCATCCTCTGCAACCCCGTAAACATCAGCCGAAAATCACAAACGACAACTATCCCCGTTCACCCTCGATCACGATTCCGACGATCCCAAGGCCAACGACCACCACCACAGGCCTCCTCCAACACCCAGGAAGCCACCGTGCAAGCCCCGACGCAGCAGCTCACCGGAAAGACGTCGGAAACGGCGTCGGAAGTTTCTGCAGAACAGTGATCGAGAGGCCAACTTCGAGGCATTGCCACCACTACCACAGTGACTCAAAGCCATCAAATCCAAATCCTCCGTAAACCTTGCAATACCCTCTGTCAAACACATCTTTTCGTTTCCTCAAATCTGCTCAGGGGTGCTCGTACCATAGCCCCGAAATCGACTGGTGTGCAGTTTTTCTGCATAGCAGAAAAACGTGATTTTGATGAACGTTTCTTTATTCATTCGATTCAGGGGTTGATAATCATTATAAATCATTTCTTTTCAGATTCATACCATAGCAAGGGATTATAGGCTCAAAAATTGGACGATTTCGAGTCCCGTTTGGGTAAGATCCGCTCTATTCATCGCAATTTATCGAGTTTCGAATAAGTAAGCGATGTTTAATCTAACCTACATACTGTTTTGGAACAGTTTACAGCCTGTTTAGCTCCTGAGATTTGGTGAGTACAGAATCGATTGGCTTTTGGGAAAAACAAGGGTAAGTTTTGTACTTTTTAAAAGTTACGGTGCCGTTTCCGTAATTTTTGAAAAGTTACTTATACCCTAATTAATTCTGTAAAATCTCAGGTCCATTCTCAAATTATTTTTCTCAACTACGAATAAGCATTTCGTCAGATTAAGGCAAGTGGTTTGGTTCAATCAGTGCACTTTTGCAAATTTTGTGCCTTTTTCGTAATTATTGTCTTTTTGTGTCTTCTATACATTCCATGCTATGAATTTGTGATAAATATGCAAGTTAGTTCAGTTTGTTGCTATTTATCAAATCCGAAATCTCACATAGCATGATAACTCGGGTAATTATAGTTTGATCCCATAATTTGAGAAAATTATATTAAATGCCCGAACTTCCTAAAAAGCATGATTTGTTCATTTTGTTTCCTTCATGCTAGTTAAGTATGGTGTATTATTGGTTTTGAATATCCATGCTTGTCAGTTATATTATTTCTTGCACTTTATAGATCTAAAGTGTACATTATGCCTTTTGTGGTCACCTAGGATGTAATTGTGGATTGGTACTTATACCGTGTGTATTATTATTGTTGTTGTTGTTATTATGATGTGTGTCTTAAATAATGGAAAAAGGGTAAATTCAGGTCAAGGTTCGGTTATACCTTGCTCTATAAACGTCTCATGAGATGCCCCTTCGAAATTGCAAACCTCTCGAATGGGTACATCTACCTAAGGGTAGTAGGTCATCCGCCCAATATATGCGGCCGAGACCAGTATCACTTGTCCTAATGAAATGATAACGTTGTTATAAATGTATTATTATTGTTGTGTTGTATATTATTTTACTAATAGGTGACCCAATTTCAGCGATGTTATATCATATTCTTTCTGTACTCGGAATATGATTCCTTAGGGTCTTCGGATCCGCATCCCATTCAAACACTCGGTCCTTTTTGGATCATCCTTTTACATTATTTTTATTTAATCAAACGAGTCAAGTTCCACATAAATATTTACTCCTAATTCATATTTTAGTCTATAATCACCAATACCCTTTTATGGTCAATGGGTGGTAGACGGAGTCTTGAACAATTTACTTTCTGCTACTTGCTAGTCGTAAAAAGACTAACCGTCCTATTTTTCTCCTTTGGACGGTTGGGGTCCCTGGTCTGCATACTACACCTCAGCCGTCGATCCGCAGGTTTCGGTAAACGGTCTTGAGGCGCTGAAGAATAAAGGATTTCATTGTTTTTCATTTTGTCGTGTTTTTGAGTTAAGGTACAAACTTCTAGAATTTATGGGATTGTTTTCATTCCGCTGCTACTATTTCATTAATTTGATAATTGTATTTGGACCCCTTTGTTTTGGGTAACTTTATTTTAGAATATTTTATATTTAAGTCTTCCGCTTATTTAACATTTATTTATTATCATCTTGTTTATGGGAGCATGGTTGCATGTCCCTATAAGCCTAAGGCGGTTACAAAGACATTAAAGTCCGCGCAATTGCTGGCGCTGCAACATCTCTTCAGTGTATTAAGAAGGGGTGTTACATTTACTCACTTGTGGTTCAGGTTTTGTAGTGGTTTAATATATTTTTTCAATTTAATAATTTTATTTACATGTAGTAGTTTAACCATTTACTAATAGTGGTTCAATAATTCGATGCCCCATCACGAGGAATCTCATATCTGACAATTTAAGATATGAGATTCAACCTAATAGACGAGAAGGTCATTCGACACCGCATTTCTTGCACTTTCAGATCTGACATTCTTAAATCGGCTTCTTACAACATTTTCGAACCATCGATCGATGTCAACTTCATTGGCGATGTTTCATCGAAGCTCTGCAACACCGAGGTCTTTTCATGCGATGAAGCAATTAGATTTGTAGGGTAGAACAAATCTGGAGAAGCGATGTCAGGGAAGAAAGCAAGAGGAGAGAGGGGGACTCTAGAGAGGACAAAGGCGTCGACGAGGCGGGGTGCCGATGAGGTCAAAGTCGTCTTACTCATTGAAGGTAGTTGGGGGAAAGTTGGTGACAACATCTTCCTGCAAGATGATACGAGAGGAGGGCTTGTGGGAGGAGGACAAAAGAAGAAGATGTAAAAGGAGGTGAAGTAGAATAAGAAGATGACTAAGCGTGGGAAGATTTTTTTTTTTTATTAGGTAAAAATTCGAAGGTCAGACAGGCCTGACTCATCGAGAGGCCGACAAAGTCGGCAGACGGCGAGCCGTCAAACGTACAACCTAAAAATACAGAAATACAACCAACAAGCGAAATGAAAAAAGCAGGAAAAAAAACTCTACAACAAAACGATCCAAGAAGACCAACTCCAAAAAAGTCGAGGAAGCCACCGAAGAACGAAGCCAAGCACCACCGAACAGTGGCACCACGAGCCAGCGGTACAGCAGGACTCTATCTCCTATGGGTAGTGCAGACGAACTCCAAGGAAACTCAATCCCGGATACGGAGTCGCCCTGAGCGCACTACCACGACCCCAGCCAGTCCCGACTCCAGACTCCACGCCCCCCAACCAAGCATAAGACCTCCTAGAAACATCGGAAGCAGAGCCGCAAGCTGCTCGAACAAAACGCCAACAAGATTTTACCTACAAGAATATCGTCAAGCCCTAGCGGGATTTAATCAAACCCTTTCGGGTGGGTTTTACTCAAACCTTTTCGGGATTTAAACAAAGCCCTTTGGGGCCAATAATTTTCTCTCTCTCTTTTTTAACATTTTCGCAAACTTGGGCCCGAGGACCCAAACTTGGGCCAAAGGACCAAATATATATATAGAGAGATGTTGGCTCCTGTGTAAGCAAGATTTATTATGTAATTTGTGAGCAACTTTGAACCATTAGATGATGAAAAATGAGTGGATAAGATTAATTCCAAATTTTAGTCAATTTTTAATTAATTGAAATGGGACCCACGTGAAAATCTGGTCCACTGAAGAGAGTGACTTTCACTCTCCACATATGTACAACTAAATTTATTCATAGGCTAACAAAATAGTATTCGTATGTAACATTAACTTTTTCCAAAGTCGTTAATAACTTTTTATATCATCGAGACGAATAATATGGCGAGTACTTATGAATAAAGTCATTCACGAAAAACGAATAATTCTAAATTGCAATTTCATTGAAATTATATGCAATCATACGTATAAATATATACATACAAACGAATAACTACCGATATACACATGAATAATTTTCAAATTCTCTCGTAAACAAAATCTCCTAAATCATCTACATACACATGTATAATAACCCATATACAAACGAATAATCTTCAATTTTACCTCTAAAATACAATTATCAATTCTAACTCATCTCTCAAACTAATTCAAGAGAAGGAAACGTCTAATTCAAAATCAAGCACTTCGATATGCGGAGATCCGATAAAAGAAAAGTGAATCTTTCTTCCTCATCCAATGTGCAACTTCCAAATACTCAAGGCAGGAGAAGAGTCCAATGTCGAATCCAATTGCAACTGAAATCAAAGGCAAAGGAAGAAAAATCATTTTATTTAAGAGGGATCTCAGGATTTCCATATACATATATTAATTCAGAAAAATTGATAAATCCATATCAAATTTCACCGATTTATATTTGATGCATATCTACAAGACAATGGTCATATATAATTTATACACTAAATCAACTTCATTGACCAAAAGAATCACAATCCGTTCTTAACTTCCAAAGACAATGAGTGGAGAAGGGGATCACAAATTGTTTTATTCAAAGCAATTTATAGGATCAAGAATCAATTAATCACCCAATTTCATACTAGATCTGGAACGAATAAAAACAATTAGAGATTTAGGGTAAAAAACCCTAAAATTCCAAAATAATACACAAGCGATTCAAGAAAAAAAAACATTTACAAGATAGAAGAAGAACCTAAATTGATGGAGATCTTGCTCTAGCGAGCATAACTACCGTCGTCTGGTGCCGATGAGATTGCGAGAGATAAGGATATGGGTTGAAGGCTCCTAGGCCTGAACGAGGAAGATGAATAGAGAGGAGATCTCAGATCTGAAACACTGTTTTGATCTTTTTTCCCTTTCTAATTCTAATATACTACGGGGTAAACTTAAAAAATAAAAAGAAATTTGTGCTTATCCCTTCATACATTTGCATCGCACGCGCCTGTAGATGAAGGTTAGGGTTTTCACCAATGGGCCCCACTTTTATTAATTATTATTTTATTAAAATTTTGGTTAAATCTTGTCCATTAATTTTCATTAATCCAAAGGGTCACAATTGCTCACAAATTACATAGTAAGTCTTGTTACATAGGATTTATCCTCTATATATATATATAAACTACACTGTTTTTATTTCTTTTTTTTCCTTTTTCGGGCTCCTTTGGGCCCAAGCCAAACACTTGGGCCCGAAGGAACGGGCTCAAGAGAAAGCAGGCAGGCAGCCGCCCAGGAGAACGACGACGAATCCAAGGCCATCGGATCAGGCCGGCACCGAAGAAGACAGCCGGACGGAGACCACAATAGGCGAACCCCGCCCACCACAAGGATAAGCGCCCCAGCCAAAAGAACTGAGGGAAGATGACGATCCAAAGAGGGAAGCAGCGCACTGTGGAGAAGATAGACTGCCACAAACCAGTCGGAGGAGGACGATCGGAGAAATCAGAAGGAGTCAAGGCCCCAAGAAACGCACATCATGAGCACGAGAGGGCATGGAGGCGGAACGAAACCCCAAGCCCCAAAATCGGAAGAAAATAATAGCAACTAGAGCAACAACGCTCAAAGAAGAGGGATGCCAATGGAGGGATATGAGCAGTAATTACACAAATTGAACGATTTGTGAGGAAATAGACATGAAATCTCCCGATTTCAGGAGATTGATAGTTGGAAATTAGGGGTGTGTTTGGAATTTGGGGGAGGAGAAGGGGGCGCGTGGGGCAAAGGCCCCAACGCGTTCTCTCGACTGCACTTGGGGTCTTTTCCTAAGCGTGGGAAGATGGTATAACAAAGGGAGTAGGCATGTGAGTGATATTTCAAAGAAAAAATCAGATTCGTTTCCACCAATCAAATTACTTCTTTTGTTCTCAGCTAATTAGTTTGTTTTCACTTGATATAGGCAAGGGTTCCGGTCAGAATAACCCGGTACGGTGAGAACGAAAGAAGCGTTTATACGGGTCGGATTTAATTAAGAAGAATAAAATTAATTAAGAAACACTCTCACGCGCCCGTTCCATCTCAGTACTCATCTTAGTTCTCTCTCCTCTCTTCTCTAAATCTGACGTCAAAACCTTGACAATGGTCGCAACCGCCTTCTCTTTCATCTCCGGTGAGCACAAAATGTCGAGCATCCGAGAAAGGACAGGGATGACCCTAAACGACGCCATCTTCTCTGTATCCACGCCGCCTATTTTAATTTTTGATTCAGCCCCCTTTCTTCTCTTTCGATTCTCCATCTGCATTGACTGACTTCGGCAAAGATGCATTCGTTGGGGTACAGAGCCAACGCTCTGCTTACTTTGGCCATCAACATACTCGCCGTCATGTGCGCCGTTGCTTCCTTCTCTGACAATTTCAATTCCCCTTCTCCTTCTGCCACCGTCGAGGCCTGGATCTGTCTTTCGTCTTCGGATTTTCCGAATTTTGATGTTTTGGAAATCTGATATGTTGTGGCTTTTTTTTGTGGGATTAGGTGCTTATATCAACTGGTTTTAGAAGCTCTCCATTCGTTGCCTCCATCGCATTCCTCCGATGTGTGTCATCGTCGAAAGGCTCCGCATTAAGAGCCTTGGAATCGCTCAGCTGATCTTCATAAGTGGTGGATCTCGCAATACATTTGGAGATTCGAGTGGTGACCAGGAGCAAAAAGGTGGATCTTTGGCCATTGCAGAGAGATATGGAGGAAGGGGATGGACGGAATAAGAGGAGGGGGGGCGGTAGAGAGGTGGAGGGGAAGGAGCTAGTGGAGATCAACAGTGCCGACGAGGTGGTTGCGGAGGACAAATATTGGCCTATTACCTCTAGAGAAGGAGAAGGCGATCGAGTAGCCACAACCACATCGCTTGTTGTTATTGTTGTTTAATGTGATGTTGGTTAATTCAATCTGCATTCTTCACCTATGATCTTTTATACGTAGTACATTGTTTCTCTCTTTTTACGATTAGTTTGACGTGTTGGCTATGTATCAAACTAGTTGCCATCGGATTGGTTTGGCAATTTTCTAAATATATTTTCGTTCCGGCTATATACACCGCAAATCCCCACGTCCTTAAGGACGTGCAAGATATTATACAGCCACCCGAGCCCGGACGTGCAAGCACGTTTTTAATTTTTTTTTAAAACGTGCTTGCACGTCCTCAGGGACGGGCTTGCACGTCCTTAAGGACGTGCAAAGTGCACGGTCTTAAGGACGGGCTTGCACGTCCTTAAGGATGTGCAAGCCCGTCTACAAAAGACGAAGAGGACGTGCCTCTTCGTCTTCCTTCCTTCGTCTTCATTGCCCTCTGAGTCGAGAGAGAGAGTCTTCGTCTTCGCCGGAGTGTGAGAGATAGATCTTCGCCGGAGTGAGAGAGAGAGGAAGAGATCGAGACAGAGAGAGATGGAGCCGGAGAGAGAGGTGGTGGTGGAGCCGGTAGCTGATGAGGGTGGTGGTGGGGGTGGAGCACTGGGGGAGGGGGTGGCGGTGGAGCAGGTGGCCGGGGGTGGTGGTGGGGTGGCGCCCATGGAGGTTGAGGAGGGTGGTGATGGTGGTGGTGGAGCAGCGGCGGCGGCGGCGGCGGCGGCGTCCGGTAGTGGTGGTGGTGGTGATGGCGACGGAGTGGTGGAGGCGGACCTATTACCGCCGCGGAAGCGGCGGTCTGTAGAGGTTTCGCCGGTCCCGACCCCACCGGTATGTTTTTTATTTATTTAAATTGTTTGATTTATTTTTATAGTTTTATAATATAGTTTATATTTTAATATAGTTTTATAATATAGTTTATATTTTAATATAGTTTTATAATATAATTTGATAGATTATTTTAGTATATAGTTTGATAGTGTTAATGTAAAAACAATAAAAACGATTAATATATATGACAAGATATTATAATATATTAAAATATAATAAAAGACATTAAAATAAATGAAAATAAAAACATTTAAAATATATGAAAATATATTAAACTACATACAAATAAATTCTAATTGAAAAACAATAAAAAAAGAGATCTTATAGTTTTAGTATATAGTTTGATAGATATTATATAGTTTGTACATTTTGATAGTTTTAATGGAAAAACAATAAAAACGATTAATATATATTACAAGATATTAAAACATATTAAAATATATTAAAAGACATTAAAATAAATGAAAATAAAAATATTAAAATATATTAAAATATATTAAACTACATACAAATAAATTCTAAATAAAAGACAATAAAAACATTAAATTTCATAATAACAGGCAGGGAGGCTCATGAGGGGTGATGGTACCCTCCGGCCTGTTACGATCGCCGGCCGGGCAGCGGTCAGCCAGATTCCAGAGGAGACGGTACCCGACATTCCGACAGCCACAGTCGACGATCTGCTTGCGTCTGCAGAGCGGTACCAGCAGTCGATGGGTACCCCCCCGGCCGACGAGCACGACAGCTTCTGGAAGGGTCTGCCAGCTTGGGATCCTTCTGGCGATGCGATGATGGGGTTGCAGCCTTCTTTGGAGACCGCTGATGTTTTGAGTAGCTGCATTACTGACGTAGTCGTTGGGCGACGGGGCGACATGGGTAGACCGCCTACTCGTGTTCCACCCACCATCCCGGAGGCATCTACTTCAGCCGTTCCGGAGACTTCTACTTCAGCCGTTGCAGAGGCTTCTACATCCGGCACCCAGGAGGCCGAGCCTTCGACCTCCCCCACCCCAGCGACGATCTCCTTGGCCTCTGCAGATGATGTGATCCCTGACGTCGTTGAGGAGGCTGTCGACGGTCAGGAGGGGCAGGCTCAGGCTCAGGGCCAGGGGGGCCCACAGGTAGAGCCCGAGCCCATACCTGCGCAGGCAGCCGCCCCGGCTGTGTAGGTTGACCCTTTATTGCCGCCGGGAGAGCTGCTTCTGTCTTACAGACATCACCGCGCGTATCAGGTGTGGAGAGATCCTACTGTGGAGCTGCCGCTGCTTAAGTTCCACCACCGGGCGACCCACCTGCAGGCTTTCGATCGCTACATATTTGAGGGCCCGGGGACCTGGGTGCAGGATCTGATCCCATCCGGCATCCCGCAGCTGAGGTCCCTCCACTGGGAGTGTGTCGACGAGTTTACCTGCACAGCCTTCTTGGAGCATTGGCACCCGGAGACCAGCTCCTTCCACTTTCCATGGGGCGAGATGACCATCACGCTGCACGATGTTGCCTGCCTCATGGGACTTCCGATCGATGGCCTCCCTTGTACGTCAGATCTGCCCGCGGGAGCGTTGATCCCCACCGTCGCGGAGTACTACCAGCTCACCCCGCAGGCACTGAAGTCATACAGACACGCTGGCGGACCTCCAGTGAGTTGGTTGACTGAGCTCTGGCAGCAGAGACACGACCCGCTCGTCGACCCCGCCCCCGCTGATGACCCAGAGGCCGCGGCTGATCCTGAGCAGATTAGGCTGCGCATGCATGTGGGAGGGGGGCAGCCCCAGGATGACCCTGCCCAGCGGCGGTTTCTCCACATAGGCTACATGTCCATCGCTCTCGCCGCGACTTTGTTTGTGGACAAGTCGCAGAGCCGGATCCCATGGAGGATATTCGGCCTTATTTGGGACATCCCGCGTACGGCCACCCTTGCATGGGCAGCAGGTGCCCTCGCATGTCTCTACAGGGGCCTAGGCGAGGCTACCCGCTCAGGTGCGAAGGGTATAGATAGCTGCACGCCGATCCTACAGGTACGAGACCGCTGAATTAGAGTTATAGTTTACAAATATTTATATTATATGCTGACGAAATTCTTTTTTGTGTCAAGGCTTGGATATGGGCGTACTTCCCTCGCTTCCGAGGTGATTTCTCCAGCGACCCGGCTAGGAAGGCGGACCCTCGCTTCTACGCGAAGTTCATCGGTCCGAAGGCGCCACAACGCATGAAGAACGCCGCGAAGCTGAAGAAGGTGCGGCAGCTGCGGGACGAGGTGGACCGTCTTACCGTCGCCGACGTATGTATTCGAGACTCTATCTATATAAGTTACATTTCTTAACCGTCATTTACGCTTGATTTTTGTAATTATAGGTCGAGTGGATGCCCTTTGGGCGTGATCTGGACTTCGACGGCCAGTACCGTCAGTCCACCTATCGGGGCACCATCACCTTCTGCGGGGAGGAGGAGCCGTATATGCCCGATAGGTGCCTCCGGCAGTTCGGACGGGTCCAGGGGATCCCGCAGGACGTCATCGCGCCAGATCAGGTCTCTCGCGACACCACCTTGAAGAACGCGAGGTACATCGCCGTGTTTGCCCACAGCCACAACAAGTGGCGGGATCTGCAGGACGAGAGTCGCTTCTACAGGCTGGCCGAGCACAGACGCACCAGCGAGGATTGCCAGGCAGGTGTCACGTCAGATTACATGGCTTGGTACGCGTCGCAGAGCCGGCCTTACGTGTTGCCGACCACGCCACCCCATCCTGACCCGCCGGCGCCCGTCCACCCGATCGGCTTGGATCCTTGGGTGGACCTGCCTCAGCCTCCAGCCATCCCTCCGGCGTTGGCGGCCCGCTTGCATGAGATAGAGGGCTACTGGAGGGCCCTGTCTACGGATCCTCGCCTTGAGGAGCTATTAGACGAGGTGACGGGTATTCTGCATCAGGCTGTCAGCAACCCACCTGGACAGTGATTTTTTTGTACTTTATCTCTATATTATACTTTTATATTATTATACTTTTATAATACGGATTTTGTATCTATCTCTATATTCCTATCTCGAAAACGAAAACGTAAACTTCGAGTTTGGAACGAAAACGAAAACGAAAACGAAAACGTAAACTTGCACGTTAAGAACGAAAACGAAAACGTAAACTTCGAGCTATTAAGCGTAAACATTAAGAACGAAAACGAAAACGTAAACTTCGAGTTAGGTTAGTTAGGGTTTAGGGTTTGGCTAGGGTTGTTAGGGTTTAGGGTTTGGCTAGTTACGGTAGGGTTTGGAACCTTGCACGTCCTTAAGGACGTGCAAGCACGTCGTTGACCACGTGCTTGCACGTGGTCAACGACGTTCATTGTTCCGAACCCTACCTAAACCCTAAAGCCAAACCCTAAACCCTAGCACGTCCTTAAGGACGTGCATTTCTGCTTACAATTGACGCAGCAGTGCCTATTTGAAGCGAAGGGAGACAGCTTCATTCCGCACTCCAAAACAAAGTCCGACTTGTGTCGATATATTCATTCACCGTTAGAATCGTTATGGCCGAGCCGCAAAGCAATCCTCATCTCCAAGTTTCCGAGGTACGGATACGTTTCGTATAGTGAATATATTGCGTATTCCTTCCGTTTTGTTCATATTCCACTAATGTTAATACAGTTTCGAGACTTTACACCTGAGTTCTCGGACCCAAGGGTTTGGAATGACCGTGACGAAATGGTTACGCATTTCAAGGACTTGGGTCGGAGACACTGCATGATTTTAGTAATCAAGCGGTCTTGGACGGGGGCGTCGAATCGTCCAGGCGGGGTTTGTCTTGCTTGCGAGCAGTATGGGGAGTACCGACCACGCGGGCGGAAGCTCCGGAGCACGCAGTCGAAGATAAATGGTTGTCCATTCTCTCTACACGGACACGAAGCTCCGCCGGGTCACTGGTTATGACGGTAACCCACGGTGTTCATAACCATGGGCTTCCAACGATCTTGAAGGGTCACGCCATCGCCGGACATATGACAGAGGGGGAAAAGAAGATGGCCAGGTGGATGAAGGAAATTGGCACTCCTCCAAAATCCATTGGGTACGGATTGAGGCAGTTGGATGAGACCAACGTCACATCAAGGAAGAGCCTTACCAACACGCTCTCCATGATGGTCGCCGAAGAAAGAGGTAGTCGGACGATGACCCAGGATACATTGCACCATCTGCGGGAAAGAGGGTACTACTACGAATTCAGACGGCATCCGGATGACGACAACGTCTTGAGCGACCTCTTCCTGGCGCATCCCGACGGGATCCGGCTTCTCCGAAGGTTCCATTACGTCATCGTAATGGACAGCACGTACAAAACAAATGCGTAACTTATTTAATAACGATTACATTATTGCACATATAGCCCATTATAAAATATTTTACATGTAACAAATTTACACTTGCAGATATGGGATTCCATTGTGCGAAGTGGTCGGGTTCACACCCTCAGGCAATACTTACTGCATCGCCTATGCCTTCATGTCGAAAGAGAACGAAGACACATACGCCTGGGTGTTGCGTCAGCTTCAGAACTTGCTTGGGACGGTTCAGCCTCAAGCTATCATGACTGATCGGGAGCTAGGTCTCATGGCGGCGCTGAATGTTGTCTTCCCCGACGTCCAGCATCTCCTTTGCTGGTTACACGTGACGAGAAAATGCGAGGAAGCTGCTCTGAAGATCACGAAGAATTTAAACCACGTTGGCATCTTTAAGGGCAACTGTTGGGGGCTGTTCGAATCGAGGTCGGAGGAATCATTCAACCGACGTCGTCGGGCGCTACACGCTGCATGGCACCCATTCCCAGGTGTGGTGGCGTATTTAGAGGCGGTGTGGCTTCCACACAGCAGGAGCATCGTACGATGCTACGTAGATAATGTCTTCCATCTCGGCACCCGTACGACAAATAGGGTTGAGGGTCAACACAAGGTTCTGAAGGAGGCACTTCACTCATCGACTGGTGACTTTCACATCGTGATCGATGCAATCCATAGAGTCAACGATTGTCAACTGCATGAGCTGCAAACTGCTTTGGAGATCGACCGCTTCAAATGGCCAGCAGCGGTGTTTAAAGTCAACCTTTTCGATGAGGTAAAGACTTTAATCTCCAAAAAGTGCTTCGATTATCTGTACAAGATGTGGCAGGACGTCGTGGACCAAAAGGTTCCTCCGGTATGCACGGACCGACATTGGAGGGTTTGTTACGGGATCCCATGTGTCCATGAGATTCAGGAATACGTCAACTCCGGTACTCCGATACCCGCCGAGGACATCCACCCGTTCTGGATGGATTTGTCATGGACTGACATCGACGACACCCCACTGCCGTATGAGCTGTCATCTTCATATACGGCTTCCAACGATTTATGCGAGGATGAGCTGCACCCACCCTCATCAGCAAGCGTCCGAAGGAAGGGGAGGCCTCGGGGGTCGAGGAATGCCTGCAGAACCAACCCGTTGCCGTACGAGGAGGTAAGGGAAAGGTTTGAGAGAGAAGAAGCGCGTGCTGCTCGACGTGCTGCTCGGCATCGTCCACAAGCGACCTCAGCTCGACGTGGACGTGATGATGTGTTCGGAGGGTTCAACTGGGGTCGAAACAACGTTGATCCCTTCATGCTCGGTCATATTGAGACGGTGAGGGACACTGTTGGAGATGGTCATTGTGGCTACCGTGCTTTGGCGGCTTTGACATCACCGATCGGCGAGACTGCTTTCCCGGAACTCAAAACGTTACTATGCAATCACTTGGAGGATCACGCCGATCTGTACGCCGGTTGTTATACGGGAGGGTACCAATTCCAGCAGTTCGTCGACTACCAGAGATGGGCGGGAGCTGTGCATGGTGATAGGAGACGGTGGATAGAGCTACCAATTATGGGTTTAGTATTTGCAACGGTATATCAGATTCCTCTCGTCGTCCTAGCTTGGCATCATCCGTTCACATGTCTTCCCATGACCTCGCCGACACCTGCTAACAACCCTCAATCAGCAACCTTTGGTGTAGCCTGCATCGGAAACCAAGACCATTTTGCCGCGGTACGACTTCAAACGTCTTCTTTTATTACCTATTCTTGCTTTTCATATATATGTCAATACTCTAACTCTAATTTTTCGATCTCATAGATTTGGTTGCGTCGTAACGCTCCTATTCCGCCGCCTCCGCCAGAATGGGTCGCACATCATCATCCGAGCGTCGAAGGATGGGATGCTCCGTTTCAAGCTCAGTTTGAGAGATTTCGAGCCTTGCGTGTCGAGTCCGGCCGCCCTTTACTATTTTCCTAGATTTTATTCCACAAGTTTATTAAAATTATGAATGTAAACTTTTTTTTCCGTTCCTTGTAACGTTATTCACATATTATCCGAATGAAAACCTTAACAAATATTGTTTTCTATTTACTTTTACCCGAAATCCTTCAACTCCACTAGCTAACACTTCAATTTTATCAATTAACATTACAAAACCCTCGGAATTCCTAAACCCTAAACCCTAAAACCCTACTAGGGTTTGCACGTCCTTAACAACGTGCAATACTTGCACGTCGTTAAGGACGTGCAAGAACGTTGTTAAGGACGTGCAGCCTTTGCTAGTGGACGTGCATAGTCCCATACTTGCACGTCCTTAAGGACGTGCAAGCACGTCCCTAAGGACGTGCAAATCCTTAATCCGGATTTGCGGTGTATATAGCAACACCCTATATTTTCAAAGTAAGGCTTATGCAATGCGCGGGTACTATATATATCATACACCTTATAATAGTATCAACTTTCAAATGAATAGTAACTTTCACTTTACTACTACAATTAAGACCTATTGTTACACTTTAATCTATTGCAACAGTTTAATCTATTGTGGCGGTTCTTGTGACGATTTTAATCATGTACCATTATAGTACCTATTGTGGCGGTTTTAAATACCCTATTGTGGCGGTTTTTAGCCTAATGAAGCGGTTTTTTCAAAACACATTTTTCTCCTTCTAATGAAGCGGTTTATATATATTTTTTTTGTATTTTATATTTTGTATTTTGATATTTTAATTTGTTCTCTGCTTAAAGGAAAAGGGATCTCAAACCCTAAACGTTGAATCCATCGTTCCTCTCACGGAGTAACCCTCTCGCCGGCCAAACACCCTCTTCATCTTACCTCCCTCCTTGCTGCAGCTCTCTTTCTCCGAGGTCGCCGCTCCAAGCCACATCCCACCATTGTTGTCACCATTCATCTCTATCCATGGCGTTTTCACCCTCCGCTGCCCACTTTCTCTCTCGTCCGCTCAATCGTTGATCGCGACGCCGATGCTCTCCACCTCTGCGCCGCCCCTTATGAGTACCCTAACCCATGGCACCATCTCACAACCACTTCACCCATTAACTAAATCTTTGATCTCCCTCTACTCGATACCACACTCGACCACCAACGCTACCACCAGCCGCCTATGCGTCTGCTTCTGCTTAGAGGCGCTTCTGTCTTGCTGAAGGTTATTGCCGCTTGGTGAAGGTGTTCATGGGAATCATTGCTGGTGCTCCTGTCTTAGTGAAGGTTATTTCCACTTTTGCTTCCACTTGGAGACGCTGTGAAGACTTCGAATCATCCTCGACCTCAATTCCGATCAGGTAAGTATACAAGCTCATATGTCCACCTTTAGCTCTGAATTAAATGTCTAATAGTGGCTTACATTGAGTTTGTTGTGGTTCGGATGATAGAGTTGTGGGGTTTGATTTTTCAATATATTCGAATTGGTGGACTGAATTTGTGCTTTGATTGACTTGAATATATTCGATTATATTTGGTGGTAGCAGACTGAATTTGTGTTTTAATTTGAAATTTGGTATTTGGATGGTGAATATATTTGATTATGTTTGTTCTAGTTTTCTTAGTTTTCTGTGTTTTTTATGAGCTCGTTTTCTTTCAATAGTTAAGCTTATTAGAAACATCTCTAATCTCATAAAGATATAAACAATAAATAAGTAAATCTAGGTCTAAAGATTGAAGAGAGAAAAGAAATATGTGCTTGAGTATGTTTGGAGTTGTTGGCTCATAGTCTTTTCGATCTTTCCCCTCTTTTGGTGCAACTGCTCTGGCTTTACTCTAATGAACATTATAAATGCTCATCCATTTTTAATTTTAAAGGTATAATATATAATAGATTCTGGAAGATGTGTGTTTCTAATTAACATAGGATTGTAAAACAAGAACATGTGTATTTCAGTTTTAGAGCTCCTCTCGACGTGTATATAATCTAGCATCTATATCATTAATTGCGTAGAGTTATTTATTTCTAACTATTTTGAAGCATCATATGATGTTTTTATTCTACTTTTCTTATACAAACCAGTAAAGTGTTTCCCCCACCCTACTTTTCTTATTTTACTTTATCACATTCTTGATTTATGCACTTCAAAAATAAAGACTTCTCATGTTGACATCTAGAATAGAGAGAGGGTGTTTAGAAGGAGGTCTATTGAACGAAAGCCGGATATGGATGTCAAAACAAGAGTAGAAGGGAAAGGATCTGAGAACGATTTAGATGTCAATTTTCTGGCTGATTTGTCAGTAACTTTGGATAAGTATGGAGTTTTTTAGAGTGAGGACCTACAAGATGCAACTAATGGGTTTAATGCCAAGTTTTTTTTTTATTGGAGGATCTGTTTTTAAGCATGTATTGAAGGATCTGTTTTTTTATTGGAGGTTTGTTTTTAAGCATTTATTAGTCGAGAGTATTATGGAAGATTGATACTTTTGTACGTTTGCCTAAAAAAATCCCCCAAAATGTATATTGATATGATGCTCCAAACAATTGATTTTCATGAATTTGATCAATATTTATTGCTTATTTTCAAGTTCATGCAGAGAATGTAGGTGCAAAAACTGCAATACCTTATCTGAAGAAAATTAGGTAACTTGATCATTTAATTTAGATCAACCTACTCATCATTGGTATATTTACCTATAAGCTTCTTTAATAACCTTTGATGTTGATTCATACGATTGTTGTCAATAAGTGTTGGTTGTTAGATGTAGGAGTTCTACATTGTTAATTTTGTGTGTGAGACAAGTCTCTCCGTTTCCCTTGCCTCCTTGTGCAAACATGTTCCATCTTTCTCTTTTATGTTATTTTTTCATTCATAACTGAACCTGATCACATATATCGATCTAGGGAGCATTTGTATCAAATCCAGCTTCATCCTTAAAGCTGGATTGAACTTGTTGAATTGAGTTTGGTTTATGTTTGAATGGTCATTTAGGGAGTTGAACTTGCTGAACTGAACCGGTTTATGTCTTTGTTGCTTTTTTTTAGCTAGTATATTGCTTTTTTAGCTACTAACATCATGATTATTTGTTGTTTTCACTTTTTTCATCCAGTTTACCATCGGCACAAGTTGCTTCCACTTTACAAAATGTGTACCTAAGTTACGAGAAGATGAATGCTAATATACAAGTGATGTTATGTACTCTTGAACTTACTATATTATATTTTGAATTAGGATACATTTAAATGTATTTTTTTTAATGAATTTTAGATATCGATACACTTGAATTTTATATATTCAGTTATTAGTGAATATATATTTTGATGCAATGGATATATTATAATGTGGTTACATATATGTGTTTGTGGGGTGGTACATTTATATTAATGAAAATTTTGTACGTTATTATTATTCTCAATTTGATAAACCATAAATAGCAAAAACTGCTAAAATTAATCTATAAAATGCATGAAAATAAAATTTAAAAACCGCCACAATAGTTCTAAAATCGTTTCAGTGGAATTCATAAAACCGCCACAATAGCTCACAAAACCTCGATAGTAGATCAGAAACTACCACATTAGATAAAAAAAAAACCGTCACATTAGATCATAAAACCGCCACATTAGTTTAGAAAACCACCACAATAGGTTTGAAATAACCGCCACATTAGATAGGGCTATTGCAATGGTTTATTCACCTATTGTGGCGTTTTGAGTTTTTATAATAAACCGCTACAATAAAGGGTAAAACCGCCACAATAGACCTAATGCAACCCGAGCAACAGAGGGGGGTAAAAACTGCCACAATAGGTCTTTGGAAGCGGTTTTCTTATCTATTGTGGCGGTTTATAGTCGCTGCCTTAGGTCTTAATTGTAGTAGTGCTTGTAATTTTAATTATTTTTTTGGGTGGAAATACCTATTTTGTCCTCATAAATTAAATTCTCATCCTATATTAACTATGTCATTTTAAGTAATTTCTATCTTTTTTTTTTAAAATGTCTTTTTTACCCTTAAAAGTTTGAATATAAAAATATTAATTTTTTATATTGCAAGGTCCTTTTATGTCTTTTCGAAATTATAAATTGTCATATTTCATCAACTTCACCTAACTTTATGTTTTTTTCTTACCCAAAATACAATTTGAAAGTTTTCTCAAATCAACTCTACTTTATGTTTTTAATTAAACTATCCAAGTTACAATTATAAGATTTTCTCAATTCAACCACAGTTTGTATTTTTAATTTAAATACCCAAGTTGTAACTTTAAGTTTTTCTCAAATCAAACCGACTTTATATTTTTAATCAAATAATAATAATAATAATAATAATAATAATAATAATAATAATAATAATAATGATGATGATGATGATGATGATGATGATGATGATGATAACAATAGCAATAATAATAATAATAATAATAATAATAATAATAATAATAATAATAATATCATTTTTATGTATAATGATAAGGATTTTTAAACTCTGTAGTTTTGGATTTTTTTTCGTTTTGTTTAACAAATTTTTTAAAACACTACATTTCTTTATTTTTCTTAATTGAAAAACATTATTCTTATTACCTTACTAAAAATTTAAAAATACTAGCCATAAAATTATAATTATTTTTATTTTTATTAATTTCTCAAATCAAACCGACTTTATATTTTTAATAATAATAATAATAATAATAATAATAATAATAATAATAATAATAATAATAATAATAATATTTTTTGATCTGTATTGATCAGGATTTTCAAACTATATAGTTTTGGATTCTTTTTCATTTTGATTAATAAAATTTTTAAAAGACTACCGTTCTTTATTTTTTTGATGAAAATTTAAAAAGACTATCCTTACAATTTCTTATAATGATACAATTATTATTTTTATTACCATAGAAATTTATATGGAAAACAACTCAATTATAATTATTTGCAAATATGCATATGAATTTTTTTTGAAATATTCATAAAATAATAAATATTTACGTAAATATTCAAAGGTTGAAACAAATTACAAAAATATTCATTTTTTGCAGGTTAATCAGAAAAACGCGGTCCCATTACATGTTTTATTAACAAACCTGGAAAGAGATTTGGGCGCCGGGAGGGAAATTGAAAGTTACGAAAGAAACGCAGCCTCAGGCCGCGTTTCTAATTAGAAATAAAAGAAATTTTATTTCAGAGAGAGGATTGCCTATGTGGCACTAGAGACGCGGCCTCAGGCCGCGTTTCTAGTCTGGATCTGGGACCCACAGCAACTGATGTTGCTAACTGGATGGATGAGACGCAAAAGAAAAACGCGGCCTCAGGTCGCGTTTTTCTGTGTTCCAGAAAAGCAACGTCAAAGATTCTTATTCTTTGAGTGTATTGGTTATAAAACGCGGCCTGAGACCGCGTTTTATTCAAGCCCCCCATGCCAAGATTCGCCCTAATCTGTTGAGGGAATATGAAGGTTGAGGGCATATGGTGTGTATGAGTCCGAGTAGTTCATCATTACTCCTCTTTCCTTTCCATTTGCTTCTTCCTCATATGAAGCTCTCAAATTCCTAGCGCCGGTTAACTGCATCAACGCTTCAATTACATATTGTCTCATAGTTGACCAAGGTTTGGCTAAGGTTAGTTTTATACTCTTATTTAAGTTTTTCACTTTTATTTGAATAAGGAAGAGGTTTGGAATCCTTAATAATCTCCTATGTGTGCTTAAGATTATGTGTTTTGAATCTTTAATTATGATGTTGTTACTATTATGATTATGATGTAGGATTATGTAGTTGTGTTATTGATTTTCATTTTGAGGATATTTGTTGATTATTTAGTAAATATTTGTTGATGAAATAGATTGAAATATATGAGTGCGTTTGTACGATTACGCATTTTAATTTCATTGTACGTAATGACAAAATAGTTTAATATTTATGATAAACTAACGTAATGTTAATTATATTATAGGATGAATGAGTATAACAACACATCTTAGCAAGGGTTCGAACAAGTGAATGAGATCTATGTTGATGCTCTTGGTGTTGATCACGAAGGCGACCTGGATGATTCTGAAGAGGACGATGATGCCACTAGGGAGGCGGCGATTATGAAGGAGGCCTCTAATCCGAATTGGAATATTGTTGAAGCTGATCCTATGATAACAGCTTCATGGCAAGGGCTAAATTCGCACGTACAAGTAGATGATGGAAGACAGTTTTTTCGTGGACAAATGTTCAACTCTCTGGAGGAGTTGAAATGTGAGTTGACCGAGTATTCTGTGCGTATGAGTAAGTCGTACAGGACAAAGAAGGCAAGTCCGGAATGGTACACATTTGTTTTTGACAGGAAGGACAGCTGTGGATGCAGTTGGCGACTGTCTGCTCGTCGTATTGATCGAACTGTTGATATGTGGATGGTCGTCAATTACAGTGGGCCTCATGAATCCAACTGTGTTGGAGAGGTTTTGCAGTTGGATAATCGTAATGTCACCTCAAGTTTTATTAGAGGTGAGATTCTTGGGTTTCTTCGCAAGGATCAAGACACGAAGCCAAGTACCATACTCGAGCATCTGACTAAAAGATATGGGATCTTTGTCTCATACATGAAAGCCTGGAGGGCCAAACAGAAAGCTATTGCAGAGATTTATGGTGATTGGGAGGAGTCGTACACGGAGTTGCCTAGGTTCATGGCTACGCTACAAGCTACAAACCCGGGAACAGTTGTGGAATGGTGCAATCTGAATTCTCCAAATCCACATGAGAAGATATTCGGTCGTGTGTTCTGGGCTTTTGCACCGTCGATTGCCGGGTTTGTACATTGTCGGCCTATGATATCGATCGATGGCACCCATCTGTATGGAAAGTACAAGCATGTTGTGTTAATGGCAATGGGCGTCGATGCAAATGATCAAATTTTCCCTCTGCCATTTGCAGTTGTGGAGAGTGAAAATGGAGATAGTTGGGCTTGGTTCATGGATTATATAGGGCGCCACGTCACTCAGAAACTTGGATTATGTGTTATTTCAGACAGACATGCTGGCATACTGAAAACCATGGAGGAGCTGCCCAGATGGAGTGCGCCGAGTGCACATCATAGGATATGCATTCGACACTTGAAATCCAATGTAAACTCCATGTTCCACGATCGTAAGGTGAAAGACATGGTAGGCTGGACAGCGTACCAGCTTACCACAAGCGGGTTTGAAAAGGGGTGTCGTGCCCTCCAGCAGATGAACAGTGATGCTTGGGAGTACTTATCTGCTATTGAGCCAGAGAAGTGGGCGATGTGTAAGGATGGGGGGGTGAGGTATGGTGTTATGACTACAAACTTATCTGAGGTATTTAATGGTGTGTTGAAGGGTGGGAGGAGTCTTCCGATCACAGCTCTTGTTCGCCAAACCTTTTATAAGGTCAACAGTTACTTCGTGAAGAGAAGAGGGGACGCTGGTACTCGCATCTCGCAAGGTTTCCCATTGACTCAGGCGACTGATGACAAGATAGGATTACTTATTGAATCTGCAAGAAGTGCACATGTCACATCATTTGATCTGCAGAATGGAATATTGGAGGTCATTTTGAACCCGTGGGGATCACAAGGTAGGCGAAGTGGGAGGGCATACACAGTGAACTTGCGTCGTCAAACATGTACATGTGCTAGTTGGAAGTTGCTCAAGATCCCTTGCGCACATGTCTTGGCTGTTTGCAGATATCAGAGCATGTCTTCGCGCACTATTGTCCGCGAACATGACACTTCCCATTAGCAAGAGAATGTACGCCCTAGTCTAGCAGTGCACAACATGCTCATCCACATCTTCTGGTAAGGGCACCATTAGTTGTCTTAGCCAGGTCACCTTCACCGACGAACCCCTTATCTGATGTGGCTGGGGTCTTTGCCCAAGGAGTGTTTCAACAACGGTTGGCCAATCGTAGCATGCACTTCCAGTAACTGCAAGACCGTCAACACGTAGCCCCAATATAACTGAAACATCTTGGAGTGTGATTGTGGTCTCCCCTACGTTCAAGTGGAAGGTGTGGGTCTCGGGTCTCCATCTCTCTATCAACGCTGTGATTAACTCGTTGTCTAGCTCGAACCCAGACCCAAGCTTGTAGATGCATTCGAATCCTGCTGCCTTTATGTACTGCATCACTCTCTGGTCAGGAGCTAGATCTCGCCCAAACTTACGCAAGTGTAGTCTATGTTGGATGACACCATTCGTCTACAAATATAACACTGTCAAACACTAGTTTTTTTTTTATCTATTTGTACAGTTTCATGTAATTGTAAGGGTGATAACAACATGTACTTACATATTCTTCGCGATTCCAGACATCAGTTGACCTATGGAGATGTTGTCCATGGAGCACCTCATTCACCAGCGGACCGGGATTCACTTGCATTGCCATTTGTACCCTAAGACAGAACATAATTTGTTCAGAAGGACTTAATGAAATTCTGAATCTTAATTTTGTATTTATACAATTCAAAAGTAGTTATCCTACAATCCCTTAGCAATCAAAATCCCCCTATTTTTATTTTTACCCTAATTCAATTCTAAACTTCTATAATTTTTTTTCCTATACAGAATCTATTGTACTATTATTTTATGCAATCAATAATATTTTCTAAAGCTATTCTACTATTATATAATACAATCTTTCAAGTATATATACACAATCAAAATTACTCTTCTATTATTTCATGACACCTAAAATAAATTCTCTTCTACTAATTATACAATCTTTGATATATGACAAACATTACACAATTCCGGATCTATAATAATCTCTAATCTATATTCGTAAGAAAAAAACATACAAATATCAAATTTTTGTATCAACTATCAAAACATACCACCATCAAATTTTTGTATCAACTATCAAAACATACAACTATCAAAATTTTGGATTAACACAATCACAATTTTAGATCGGATCTACAACTATCACACAATTTCGGCTTTGTAATAATCACTAATCAACAATCAAAAACATACAAATATCACACAATTTCAACAATCAACATTCTCTCATCCATATTCGTACAAAAAAAAAATGCACCTCGAACCGGCGGAGAAACGAGCAATAGATGTGAAACTTCCAACGATTTGAATGAAGGATGGGTAGTTGGTTTGCCTAGATGTGAAACCGGCGGCCTTCGGACAAAACCTCTCGCCCTTATGCTATGGCCTTCGCAACGAAGAAGATGAAGTGGGAGGAGGCGGTTTGTCTAGGGTTATTTCAACAAAAAAAAACGCGAACTGGGCACGCGTTTTATGTGCAACCCCACCTACCCCATTAATTATCCTTTGACCACATTTATTTTTTTTTCGGAAAATACAGAAAAACGCGGCCTGAGGCCGCGTTTTCTTTTGCGTCCCATCCAGTCAGCAACATCAGTTGCTGTGGGTCCCAGATCTAGACTAGAAACGCGGCCTGAGGCCGCGTCTCTAGTGCCACATTGGCAATCCTCTCTCTGAAATAAAATTTCTTTTATTTCTAATTAGAAACGCGGCCTCAAGCTGCGTTTCTTTCGTAACTTTCAATTTCTCTCCCGGCGCCCAAATCTCTTTCCAGGTTTGTTAATAAAACGCGTACTGGGACCGCGTTTTTCTGATTAACCTGCAAAAAATGAATATTTTTGTAATTTGTTTCAACCTTTGAATATTTACGTAAATATTTATTATTTTATGAATATTTCAAAAAAAAATCCCATATTTACACATATATAAAAAGTAACATGTACAATCCAAATATGAATAGACCGCGCGCACCTAACCTAGTATGTATGTATGTGTGTCTATATATATATATATATATATATATATATATATATATATATATATATATATATTAGACCTGTCAATCGGGTCATTCGGGTCGAGTTTGGGTCATCCGGGTCCCGGGTAATTCAGGTTTCCGATCAATCGGGTTACCGGTCGTACCGGGTCGAGCCAAACCGGGTTTGTCCCGGGTTTGGGTCGACCCACCGGGTCAAAAAACTTGAACTTTTTGAAGACGTTTTAAAAATATTAAAATAATATCAAAATTGAATTATAATATAAATATGTCAAATTAAACTAAATAATAATAATATATTTAAATTTATAAATATAATAATATTATTATTATATTAATATTTTAAGCATAAAAAACATATTTATACAAATAAATTTTCTAAACAAACTATAATTATAAAATATATAAGATATTTAACTTATGAGTGACCTTAACTAATACAATTACGTTATGAATCTGTATGGGATCAATTTGGTGCCTATGTGGCGTCTACATGGTGCTGACTCACCGGGTCGATTTTGACCTAACGGGTCACCGGGTCTTGACCCTAAAATTCCCAGGTAATTCGGGTTCGGGTCGATTTCGAGTCCCGGGTCTAAAATACCGGATTCAAACCCGTAAAATTACCGGACGGCTATTGTACTTCATGGACGGCTTGCAACGATGGGGTACGGATCGAGTTTTTTGGTTCGGGTCATAGGTCTAATGTATATATCACAATTTTCGTAGAAATTATTTGATTATAGGTCGTTTTCAAGGAGAATTACAAGTTTAATACTGCGCTAAGGTGATTAGGCAGGACTTAATGTTCAACGTGCATTGGCGTATGGAGAATTCCATCCGAATTGGATGACAATACCTTTCAAAAAATCATTGTGATTTTATTGTAGTGGTAGATGTACAGGGGGATTGGGGTAATTGAAGAACCCCTCTCGTCCGAAAATAAAATCGAAAAAAAATGTGTTTTTGAGTAACTTTTACTAACTTTAAAAATAAAATATTTTAAAACGAATAAGAAATTATAGGGATAGGCTAAACTATCCACAATGGTTGTGTGCAAATATACAAATGTATATTTTTAGACATTTTTAACTCTATTATTGTTTTGGGTGTGTGCAAACGTATACATTTGAGCATTAAATGTGCAAATTTGAGCACATAACATCATCTATGTACAAAAACTTTTACAAAAAGCAAGACAATTTTATTGGTTGATTTATTTATGATTTTTCCCTTTTTGTTTTAAATGAATTGTATTTGAATGGTGTGTAACAAAATGCACATTTCACAAATGGAGTAAATTGCTAAAAATGAGAATTTTTTCAAAATATTCATAAAAAAAATATTTATTTACGAAAATATTCACAAGTTAAAAATATTTACACAAATATTCATTTTTTGCATAATTGTCGGAAAAACGTGGTTTTAAACTACGTGTTTAGTATTAATAAGCAATTTAAATTAGAAGGCGAAGGGAAAATTTTATTTTATTATAAAAATGCGGTTTTAAAACGCGTTTTATTTACATTTTTATATAAAATGCGGGTTAAAATCGTGTTTTAAAAGCTGTGTTGCAGGAGGGAGGAGGACGCCTCCACCGGGCTGTCATCGTCGGCGAACAGAGCTCCCGTACTCCCCTCCATGACCATCTCTCTCCTAGCCTTCTCTCTCGGTTCGCTCTCTCTCGTCTCGACGCCCTCAGTGTGTATGTATACAGTGTGTATGTATATTAATTGTGTAGTATTTTGAATTATTAAAAAAAATATAGATTTATATGTGTTATATCTTTAATTGACTTTGCTTCTTGGATATTAGCTAAAATGAAAATTTAGTTACATAACCAAATGCTATCAGGTAGGTTTCTTCGTCCCGAATCATTTCTTAGAAAAAAGCAGCTAGGTCCGGTGGGCGGCCCGGCCCGCCAACAAGGGCGGGCTTGGACAAGATAGTAGGCTCAAAAAACGGGCATGGCCCAAGCCTGACCCGATACAATGGGCTGCTAAAATGTCGGAGGCCCAGCCCAAGCCCGCCCGACCCGGCCCATGCTCAGGTCTAATTGTAATTAATTTTTAATATAATCAGTTAACTACATTTTAAAAAAATGAATCCGTCAACAGTGCAAATAAAAAACAGTCTTGCTCATCACACGGGCAATTTATTACCAAACACACGATGGCGATTTCGAATCCGAAAACCGTAGTAATTTAGTTGGCTACGGATCTCAAAAAGGGGAGAAATGATATGGCGATGATTCTGAAAACCGTCGCAATAATTACGGCTATGGATACTCAAACCGTGTTAATTGTTTCAATTCGAATGAATGATGACACCTAGTGGCTAGTGTTTTCTATTTATACTGATTTTTAGTTGGTTTTCTCACAATTAACACGTTTGAGCATCCGTAGTCGCACTTTTTGCGATGACTTTTGGAACCGTCGTTATATCTTTGCTCATGATTTTGGGTTCCTTGGCCAGGCAAATTACTATGGTTTTTCGATCCACAATCACCACCGTGTGTTTGACGATAAATTGATCGCGTCAATTGTCTCCCTCATTAAAAAAAAAAGAAATAGATGAAAGAAAGGGTAGCCCATCTATATATATTGGGTCCTACACTCCTATTCTCTTGGACTATATATATATATTATAATTAACTCCTATCTACATGTTCCTTTGCCCACAAAATATCAGGCATGGCGACGACGGAGACTACTACCACTACGACGACTGCTACGACCACAGCGGAGTACGAGAAGGGAGTCCCGCCAGTGTCCCCTCCTACGGCCATGGAATACAAGTTATCAGCATCGGATTTGTTTCTTAGGGTGTTGCTGTTTATGGCGTCGGTGGTGGTCGTCGTCGTGATGGTTACCAGCAAGGAAACTAAGCTGATCATGGATCCCAGGATCCCTTTCCCCATCCGTCATCCTGCAAAATTCACTGATTCTCCCGCTTTCACGTGAGTTCATATTATTTAATTTACAAGTTATTCTTTTAATAATAATAATATTATTAATAAAGATTATATACTCCACTTAGTATATCTGTATACATATATACAGTTTCGTGTAACTTAAAATTATTTTAGTCTAAAATTTATTTTAATTTTAAAACAAAAATTATATTCATATTTTTATAGACTTTTATATTGAAAAATTATGTTTTGAAAATTTTTAAATATATATATATATATTATGAAATAAATTATTTTTTAATTTTCAGAAAATAGAATATTATTTTTATATATGTATAAATATAGTTATTTATAATATGAATATAAATTTTTACTTTTTTAAAGATAAATTTTATGTTGAAATAATTTTATATAGCACCAAGTTGTGCACTAATTGAAGTAGAGGATATAAAATGGCCTAGTAAAGTTATTTCGTGCTTCTTTAATTTTTACTCCGTTTCGAAATTAGTTCTGTTTCGGATATTATGTAATTTGGTGATTTATGTGTATATCGTTTGGTTTTATGAAAAATATGAAATCTTTTATTTGCTCCCTACAAATAAGGATGCGGATAATATAAATGTAAAGTCACATAATTCTAACAATACCAGATTAGACTGGTGAGAAGACCAAATCTATAATAAAAAAAAAACATGTTTATGTTTCAAATTATTTTTATTATATGTTTGTTTAAAAATTTGTGAGTAATTGTCTTTTAAATTTTTGATATAGATAAAATATACATTATTTTACAATATAGTTTTATAAAAAAAATATAAAACATATATTTTTCATCATTTTTTTAGAAATATAATTTTTCAGAAATTTTGTATTGTATATTAATAAGTTAAATAAATTTACCTCAACAAACTAAACTAGTTAAATACTTTTGTGAAATATATGAAAATTAATAATGATGTAGATAATCATTTTTCATAAGAGATATGTGAAAGATGGAAAGCAATGGGAAAAATATTACAATATAAAAAAGGAAAAAAAAAGTGATTGGTTGATAATTAAAAAATTAAAGTAAAGGTGACATATAAGCGAAAACTTTTCCATTTTAAGAAAACTTTTCCATTTTAAGAGTTTATAGATATATAGATGTAAAATAGAAATTTGTAGAGAGAGTGTTTTTTCCCTATATTTTTAGGAAGCAAAAAATTAACCTCTAAACATTTATTTTGCCCTCCAATATAAAATTTATTTTAAATAGAGAATATTTATATTATAGAATTAAAGTCGATTTTCCTATGTCCTTGGACATAGGATAAGATTCTCTTTTTAGAAAAAATATATCCTTAATTAACATGCATTAGCCAAATTTTAAATTAGATTCCTATGATCACTTATTGTTTATAGTATATCTTTCTCAATTAGGATCTTATTTTATGCCCTTAGGGTATAGAATAGACCGGCCGAATTAAATTTACTTAAAGTAAAGAGTATTTATAGTAATAATAAATGCCAAATTTTGTAAAATGAAATTGTTTAGTTATTGGAGTTGGCATAATATACAAATTTGAGAGTTTTTTTTTAATATTTGTTTATCAATTTTTGAAAATTTTTAGAATAGTAATTACTATTAGAGATTATGTTAGCATAGGCGCCATGCAAATCATTCATAAATATCCCTTAAAAAAATGCAAAATATCAATAAGTAGTCTGCATGTTAAAATAATGGGATCATATCTATTATTAGTATCAAACCTGAAGCAAATCCATCCTTTTATATGACATCATTAGAAGTCTCCATTCTACCCGACGGACTATGAGGTATATCATGTCAATAGTATCACCTTATTTCCTATACGTAGACCTGAACAAATGAGGATCAGCCCGCTCGGCCCGTCTCGCCCGCCCGTTATTACAAATGGGCATGAATAAGGGGTAAAGCCCAACTGCCCAAGTGGGCCACTAGGCTCAACGCGCGCCCGCAGTGGATACTGGATTGGAAACGCTAATATATCTAAACGCTATTTTTTTATTTATTAAAATACATATATAATATTAATTATTAATTATTCAATACTTATAAGAAAAAAATATTTATACCCCCAGTCCCTGTTGACTGTTATTATTGTTTACAAAAGACGAATCTAGACAAAATTAAATCAAGCAAGTTGAGGACGTAGACTAACGACGAAGTCAAGCACCATCATAAAACAGCACCGCTGGCTAGCAATATATCCGGAATCCCTATGGGAAGTGAAGACGAACATCCAAGGATGCTCATTCCCGAACATAGAGTCACCTTGTACACGCCACCTCGACTCCACCAGTCTCGACTCCAAATGCCAAAATCCCAACGAAGAAGAACAATGCCTAGACGCACCAAAGCAAAGACGCATACCTTCTGAGCAATCTACACCAAGAACAACTGGCCAAAACAGACATGGATTTTTGTCAAGCCCTTTTGGAAGCGTTGCGAGGGGCGTCGCCGGAGGTGGTGGTGGCGAGCGGGGGCGAGATCTGGCGGTCCTCCTCGAGATCGGATGCGATTTCGCTACTTTTGCATTCTCTCCTCCTTTCAAAAGCAGCTCCACATTTGGCTAAGGTTGAAAATAGGATCGGATGTGACTATGTGAGAGTAAAAGTGGTATTTCACAATATATCTTAACAAATAATCTTTCGTCATCCAAATACCAACGAGGATATTTTGTTAAAATAATTCTCATCCTCTTAATCTCCATAAATAATCATCATCCTCTCCACCAGTCTACCCCTAAAATAATTTTCATCCCTTAAAATTTAATCCACTAGAAAACACAGCCTAATATACAAGTGGCATGTCTTGTATTTGGATTACTGTAATTTTATTTTTTAGAAAATAAATTTAAAGAATGTGAGTTCAAGTTTAAAATTGAAACACCTTTCAAATAAATGAGATGGGAATGTCTACTAGCTTCAATATGAACGAGTTGTGTTTTTATTACCGACTTTCTTTGGCGGATAATCTCTTTTGTGAAGATTGATGGATTTGGTTTGTGAAATTTCGAGAAAAGAAACTTCGGTCGAGTCGTATGAAAACAGAAGTCATATTGGGTTTAATTTTGTTTTTCGGTTATAAAGTCGGGATCACCCTTATAACAAAAAAGCTTAAGCCATTGTATTGGATTTCCCATCTCCTTATATTTTGTGTTGTTATACCACCTATAATCAAGGTGAGATGATAATCTTTTTCATCCCAACAGTTTACTAGCTTAAGTCGTGGATTTGTGATTGACATCTAAAAGCTCTTAGGGAGTCCATAATCTGAGTTATCCACAACTTCTTCTTAGGTCCTTCTGAGTTGCTAGGCGTGCAGTTTGTCAGCATATTTCTCTTTTCTTTTTTTGGTCTTGTTGTTTGTCTTGTGTGATTGTTATTTTATTTCATTTGTCATTTCAATTCTGTCATTTGCTTCTATCATTTGCTTCTATTGTACGTGATGGTTAATCCATCACTGCCTTATCCGATCTCTCGTTTTCTCTAGGCGTATCCAGATAAGCGAATTTCTTTTCTGATACCAAAAAATATGCATATTTAAAAAAACAAATAAAAATACCCTTATACTCTTAAATATTACTTTACTTATTCACTTTATTAAAAACTACTACTAATATCTCCCTAATCATATAAGAGCAATTTTGAAAAGTTGTCACAAAAATATTCAAAATGATATTTTTTTTTGTTAATAAAATTTTCTCTTATTTTTCAAACGAGGAAGTACAAAATATATAATTAATACTCCGTATAATTTCTGTTATCAATGACAACCATTCATTTACGTATATTTGGGGGGAATTCATATCTTGAAAGAATACTGATCGATCAATCAATTTCATTGATATTTAATTCGACAGTAACGCCGAAATGCACAAAATACACACGTATGTATTTTACTCACAAAACAAATGAAACGTCGTCCAATTTTGCATTTTAAATTAAAAAAAATGTTAATTGAATGTTAAACCTTACTAGTTTAGTTGATAAGGATGATACGTAGTGATCGGTAGGTCATGAATCTGAATCCACTCTCCCCGTATTGTAATGTGTCTAGTGTCTACCTATAATTCAAAAATAAAAAATGCTAATTGACTAGTAAGTAACCATCAATTCCGAATAATTACCAAATAATGTTGTTGCTTGAAATGCGCTGCGTTATGAAGTGTGATCCATATTATTTAAATTTACATAACTTTGTTACTTTATGGTTTCTAAAAGTACATTTTGATGCTTCAATTGATCAGATACTTCGTAGTAGCATTCAGTGTCACTGCCCTTTACAGCATCCTCACTGGACTCGCATCGTTGGCCATCATCTGGAAGCCCTCCGTCCCTGCAAAATGGCTACTCATCCTCATCACTCTCGACGTAGTAAGTAAAACCTTCAGCCTGCCTAGCTTAACTAGTTGTCGTGTACGTCGAATCTCCTAAAAGTTTCAAACTGTTTGTTTTGGTGAGGAAAGGATCGAAGCTAAATTAAGTGTCCAATATATGAATGCAGCTGATGCTGAGCATAGTGGCGTCTGCCACAGGTGCGGCTGGAGGAGTGGCATACATAGGCATTCGCGGCAACTCCCACGCGGGATGGCCCAAGATCTGCAACACCTATGGCAAGTTCTGCCGCTATTTAGGTAGCTCTATAGGCGTGGCTCTCTTTGCTTTCTTCTTGCTCGTCTTGTTGGTGGTTTCCAATGCCCACTCGCTCTACCGAAGGGCGCAGCCCTAGCCCCTAGCTAGCGTTGAAAGTTAGCTTTCCGAATCAAGATTCTTGTGTTTGGATTCTACATATATGTCGCGTTCGATCTCTTCAAGCTAAGTATTCTTACGTGTTGTGCAAGTGACTATAACAGGCTGTTTTAATCAAGTGTTTATGTGTGAGTTTGGCATCATTAGAGTACGTGTTTGAATAGTCATTTAGAAGATAAGGATTAGTACTCTCACTACTTGTCAGATGGTATATAGGATATGATGAGGACATTCCAAAATTTGATTTCTAAGGGAGGATACCGAAACTAACCATAGCTATCACACACAGTGGCGGATCCAGAAATTTTGTTAAGGGGGGCTAAAAAAATTTCAAGAAAATTTTTATCGCATCTATCATGTATGTATGAAAAATACTTCTTTTTTGTTTAAATATATTTGAAAAACCTTAATTTATGATTTAAATAGATATTTTCAGTAGACTTTTTAAAAAAAAAACAAAAATTATTTTAAAAAATGAGGATTATATATATGTATAAAAGAAAGTTTTTGTTTAAGTATATTGGAGAAAACCTTAAATTTGGCTAAATTTTTTTTGAGAAAATTATTTTGCATGTATATATGAAAATATTTTTTTTAAATGTATTGGAAAAACCTTAAATTTATGATTTAAATAGTCATTTTTAGTAGGAAAAATGTAAAACAATAAACAAAAATTATAAAAAAAAAAATTGAGAATTTTTTTTGTATGTATATATAAAACGAAAGTTTTTGTTTAATTATATTGGAGAAAACCTTAAATTTGGTATTTGATTAGGCATTTTTAGTAGTAGGAAACTAATAGCAAAAAAATTGTAAAAAAGTGTAGCTAATGGGAATTGAACACATGACCTCAAGGTAATAAATACCCCTCCTTTCCAAATAAGCTAATCTATGTTTATGATTCATTACTCTTTTTACATTTTTTATCTCTAAAATTAGTAAAAATTACCAAAAAATTTCATATAAATTTTTTTTTCCTACGCTTCTCTTCCGGGCTACGGGGGGCTTCAGCCACCCCGAGCCCCCCATAGATCCGCCAATGATCACACATACGTATCCAAGTCTACTTTGCGAGCTACACTAATCACACAATACTAGTAGTCTACTCTAGCACTTATTGCAAGTGACAATATATATATATATATATCGACATGCTCTTTAACTAAGGGTTTGTTGAAAGGGAAATCCCATATTGTTGGGACACTTGTGTGTTCCACATTGGAAGGGGAAAGATTCCGAGCTTCACATACACACATATACCTATATTATAACAGTGACGGAGCCACAACGTCTTTGGTGCGGGGATACAATTATATATATCAGCATTTCCGTTTTCGAATAAAGCGACATCACTTTGTTAGTATAAATTAACAACAAAACTCTATATAATATGACAACAAATGATGTCGTTTTAGTATATAATATTGTCAATTTATAATAAAACGTCGTAATTTTTTCCCATTTAAAATTAAGAAAAATAAATAAATATATGAAATAACAAAAAGAAAAAAACTAACAAAATAAGGATGGAAAACAACACAATAAACATTGAGTCAGTAGACGAGTTGTTGTACTCTTAACATGTAATAATGTATAACCAACTAAAAAAAATTAAAACTTCAGTAACTTACTACCTAATTGTTGAAATGAGTAATATAACCTCTCGTTTCAAAGCTCTTGAGATTAGGGGTGTTATGTGAGTCGAGCTACTCGTGATCAGCTCGAGCTCGGCTCGTATAAAACTCAGCTCGGGCTCATTTATGTTTGAAAACGAATGAGTATGAGCAAAATTAAAAGCTCGTCACGAGCTCGGGCCGAGTTCAAACTTTATGCGAGCTTGCTCGTTTAGCTCGTTTTACATGCATAATTCACTACCAAAAAAAACAATTTAGCAACGGCTATTTACTGTAGCTGAAAGTCCATATGTTGTGACAAAAGGGTAGTAGCAACGACTATAGCAGCGGAAAACCAGCCGTGGCGAAACCTTTTGTGGCAAAAGAGTCTAGCGACGGCTACAGTCGTGGCTAGAGGCAAAGCGACGGCAGGTTGCCGTTGCTAAATTATTTTTGGAAAATAAAAAAACACTACTTTTTAGCCCGACCTCTTCAGGCTCGGGCTAAAAAGTCCCATATTTTTTTTTAAATATAATACACCACAAATTCTATATCCTAAATACATTAGAATAGCAACTCAAAGAATAGTTTTCAATTATATTAAAAAGTATAACAATGTAAATGTAATACATACAATTAAGCTAAGCTACTATACAATTAAGCTAAGCTACTGCACAATTATAAGTTTGTTCTAAATACAAAAGTTTCGTACTGGTTACTAACTATGCAAAATAATGTAAATATTTGTCATCCTTTAGGCAAATCCCATAAGTCGCACCTGATTTTTGCACTCAAGCTTGGCTACTAACGTGGCCTTGTTCTTAAATTCTTGTGATTGAATTCTTGTGCTGCTTGACCAGCAACCTCTTCACAACTACTTGTTCATTTGGTAAAGTTTCCTACAAAAATGTAAGAATCAAATATGTTTGATATACTCCACACTTGAGGTAGCTTTAATTAGCTAGCCTTTAGAACACAATAAAGCCAAGTAAAGCCAATGGATTTTGAATGCACAAATGAATATATCTACCCAAAATGAAACTAGAGATTCTCACTTTATAGACATTTCCAAATCCACCTTCCTTGAATTTATTTTCATTAGAGAAGTTGTTTGTTGTAGCTTCAAGTGTTTCAAAGTCATACTACAAGGAGTTAGTCTGCAGTGGATAAAAATTACCTATATAAGGAACAAGACCACCACTGATGTTTACAAACTGCAATGTATGCTTGAGATATATAAATTGAGAGGTCAAATAACAGAAAGAACAGAAGATTACCTCCTCATGATAACCCTCACGTAACCCATGTGCGAAATGAGGTCTTTCGCCCTTATGCTGACACAACAATTCAACATTCTCAGACTTGTAGCACGAACTTGCACCCATGCTTGATTTGAGATTCCTCTCGACCTTATCGGCGCTTTGGTTGAGTTCATCAATCGGAGACAACTTTGAGTGTCAAGTCAACTAATGCAAGCAATCATTAATGACTCACTTTGTCCTTAAAGAAATAGAGAAAGAGGTCACAAAAGATCATTTAGATATTAAAATCAAGTTTGTGAATTATAGACTGAAAAGGTAACTCGCCTTGGGTGGCCTTCATTCTCAAATCAGTCAACGATTAAACCTCAAAGCTAAGAAACCTCAAAATGAAGAAAACTACTAAGAGGCCAATATATATGGAGTTGAATAAGCAAAAAAGTAATGAAAAGCCTAGTGTAAGGCTCCCGAATGCAGTGTCAAACTCAAGCAAACATATATTGATTTTCAAGGAATAAATAAACTTTTTCAAGATGATACCTAACCATGATCTTACAGATGCACAAGATATTTTTAAAAAAATATTAAAACTGAATCTAAACATCATCACTTACAATATCAGTCTTAGTAACCTTTAATTGAGACCATGTGCATACCATAAGCAATCTTTCTGTGCTCATTAGCAAAGACCTTTACAAGTTCACCCTAGAATTTGAATAAAAAAGGGCATGAAGCTTCATACCCACCGCATTTAATGTTAAATTAAAGGAACTTCACCAAAAAAAAAAAAGGGCATGAACTTATATTATTTATCTCAATGGAAGCCCATATCTCATCGCATTCAGCAACTATTTCTTAATGGAATTGGTATCACTCCAATGCATGAGGCTGACATGAAGAATCTAGGTTGTAGAAAACATCTCATTCACCAATGTATTTACCCCTCGTTGAATCCATTTAAGAACTTTTTAAATGTCCAAATGGCCATCTTCAGAGAATGACACATGCTCACCTCCTTGCACTAAGTGTTAGCCCTGCTTGTAAAAAAAATAGCAACAAAAATATGAGCAGAATGTACTAGAAAATCACTTCTGAAACCAATGTTATAATCACAATTTCAACATTTACCATCCCACATCCATATTTTTTTTTTATTAGGAAAAAATTCGGGGGAGAAAACTCTACCCGAATGCATCCTTTTGGATGAGGTCAAGCAGACCGGGATTATTTTGAATATTAGTACCCCAGGCAGAGTGGCAAAGGTGTGCAACCTTATCAGCCACTCTATTGCCTATTCGAGGTACATGGAGGAAAGAAACCCTTTCCAGATTTGTTAACATTGTTGTAATATCTGATAGTATGAGTTCGATTTCCCATGGACATTTTGTTTTTCCGTTGAGATAGTCAATAATTATTTTAGAGTCCCCCTCAATATGTAGTTTGGTAATTCGTAGGTTTTGGGCGCTCTGTACCCCAAGTTTTAAAGCAAGAGCTTCAGCTTTTAGTGGGCTTTGATAACCGAGTTTTTTATATCCTATATTGATTGGTCTACCTTCCGAGTCTCGGATGATAGTCCCAGCAGTGCTGGCATTGTCTTGGAGGCAAGAACCATCAAAGTTTAATTTGAGGGTACCTCTTGGTGGCTTACGCCATCTGATGTTTGTGTGTTTCGACTTCTGTTGTCTGTCAGGTTTGGGACGTGGCAGAAAGTCAGGATCATCATTGACTCCGCCCACAAACCTAGAAGAGTTGCTCCAATTTAACTCATGTGTTTTAATATTGTGGAGCGCGGTATCTCTACTAGGTATCGGAATTGACCTGAAGATATGCTGATTTCGATAAAAACCAAACAGTCCACCAGCAGTAAGCTAGCTTAGCTTTAGATTTATTATTGATGTTGTTCCCAATGTAGGCCATAACTGGTTTTATGTCTCTTGATTGCTGAAGTAGAGTTGCTATAGTTCTATTGGTGTCGGTTGGGAATCTGAGGAGAGAGGTCGTGTATTGGCATTCCAACATAAGGTGGGCATCATCTTCTGCCGCACAACAACACAAACAGCAAGTGGGGGGCACCGGGACGCTTCGCTGTGCTAATCTTACGGCTGTGGGAAGACCGTCTTGACTTATTTTCCATAAGAAGTTTTTGACCTTTGGTGGAATGTCCAGGTTCCAAAACCAGAAATTAGGAACAGAGCACTGAGCTGACTGTCCTGAAATCAGTTTATACGCACTCGATGTGGTAAACCACCCTTCCCTGTCCAGCCACCAGTATAGTCGATCCTCAAAGGGAGCAGATGGTAGAGGAATATCCAGGATTTCATTGACAATGTTTAAAGGTAGCACCTGGCGGAGCTTCTCAGACCACCATCTGCCAGCCATAATATAGTCGCTAACGGTCTCATCCAGATCTGCATATGGAGGACAAACACCCCTAGCATTCAACGAGAGGCACGAGACCCAGTTGTCCGACCAAAACTTTACCGATTTTCCATTTCCAACTGACCAAATCAACCCCTTTTTGAAAGAATCAATGAGGGTTGTCAGTTTGGCCCATTGCCAAGATGAATCACCTTTTTTCCTATACTGCAGTAGATTATAAGATCGAAGATATTTGTGTCTAATAATGGAGACCCAAATGTTTAATGGTTCAGCTAGGATTTTCCATAAAAGTTTCATTTGTAGCGCTTCATTCATATCTTTGGATTTCCGGATTCCAAGTCCTCCAGAACGTTTTGGTCTACAAATCCTATCCCAGCTAATAAGTGGGCGGTGTTGAAGATCCTTATTCCAGAAGAATGTCCTGTTCACTTGATCTAGTTCTTTGTGTATCGAGGCTGGTAACAGGAAGTTTTGCATAGTGAATAAAGGTTTGGATGCTAAGTTTGTGTTTATTAGGAAAGCACGGCCTTGTTGTGATAGCGCATTAGCACGCCATTTACTTAGTTGTTCTTTGGATTTGCAAATTATGTCTTCGAATGTGGCTTTGGTTACTTTACCATTGATGATGGGGCAACCTAGATATTTCTCTAGGGAGGAGACATTTGAGATATTTAGACAGGTACTAAGCTCAGAAATCTTTGAGTCCGTAATTCCTTTGGTTGCTTGGAAGCTAGATTTATGGTAATTAACCTTTTGACCGGAAACTTTACAATATGATTCAATTATTTCTCTGACCTTGTGTCCTGCCTCAGTGCTCCCTTTGGAGAAGATGATTATATCGTCCGCAAAGGAGAGGAACGGGATTCTGGGACCACCTCTGCCAAATGAGAAACCTATTTGACTTCTTTCTGAATTTGATTCCTTCGCAAGACTTCGCGCTAGAATCTCCGCTCCGAGAATAAATAGAAAAGGGGAAAGGGGGTCACCCTGACGGATGCCCCGTGTAGGGAAAAACATTTCCGTGGGGCCATTGTTTACCAATATCGAGAACGATACACTTGAGACACACTCCATAATCCAGGAGATGAAAGTTGGGTGGAACCCGAATTTTTGGAGGATTTTGTTAGTGAAATTCCAGTCAACTCTGTCATATGCTTTTTCCATGTCAAGTTTTATCGCGAGCCAGCCCATTCGGCCCTTTCGAGATCTGAAGGTGTGAAAAATTTCGTGGGCTATAAGGACGTTGTCTTGTATAGCTCTATCTGATACAAAAGCACCCTGAAGAGGGTGAATTAGTTTTCCAATTATAGCTTTGATCCTTTCGGTGAGTATTTTTGAAATGATCTTATAGATTGTGGAACATAAGCTGATCGGGCGATAGTGGTTTGTGGCCGTCGGATTGTCTATTTTTGGTAGTAGAGAGATAAAAGTATGGTTAATTTGCTTTAGGATTTTCCCGGATAAGAAAAAACCTTTAATAGCTCTAATAATTGATGTGCCTACGATGTCCCAGTATTCTTTGTAAAACTCAGCAGTAAAACCATCAGGACCTGGGGATTTGTTATTTCCGAGGTTAAATAATGCAGATTTTATTTCTTTGTTGGACGGGTGTTGAATAAGGAAGTCATTTTCTTCCTTCGAGATAGTCGGTTCTATAAGATGAAGCATTTCTTCTAATAATCTGTCATCAGTTGATTCCTTTTTGAAACGATTTTCGAAGTCCGTCTTAATTTCGTTTCTGACATTTTCTTCACCGATGATTAAAGTGCCGTTACTAGAAAGAATGTTGCGGATTTGTTTTCGATGTCTCCGCCCCGAAGCCACACGATGAAAATACGAGGTGTTTGAATCTGATAGTTTGATATGCTTTGTTTTGGCCCTTTGGTTCCAGAACGTTTTTTGGAAGAGGAGTAGTTTTTCCTTTTTTTTGATAAGACGTTGTTCTCTGTTAAGAGAGCGTTCCGAGACCCCCGTCGGGTTAGCAGATTGAATTTTGAGCAATTCGTCGTCTACTTCATGTAATTGCCGAAAAATATTTCCAAAGGTTGTTTTATTCCATATTTTTGCTTTTTGTTTCAAAATTCGTTGTTTGAACATTAATTGGAACATAGCAGAGCCAGAACAAGTAGCTCGCCACGATTGTTTAACAATGTTACGGAAGTCTTTCCGCTGCAGCCATGCGTTCTCAAATTTAAACGGGGGGGCTTTGAATGCGACACCATTCTCAAGTGAAATAAAGATAGGGCAATGATCTGATGTGGAAAAGGCCCCGTTCTTAGTAATAAGATTTGAAAAGTCGTGCAGGATCTGATGATGTACTAGCACTCTGTCGAGTTTTTCAAAGATGTCATATTTTCCATTAGCACCTCTTCTCCAAGTGAAAGGGTTCCCAAACGAGGGAAGGTCTACGAGGGAGCAATTATCCTTGAATTGTATCAAACGTGTGAATCGAGAAGGACGGGAGGCTGACCATGCCAGCTTATCCTCACTATAGACAATTTCATTGAGATCGCCCATAATGATACAGGGAACGGACGAAGTATGTACTATTGTGGTGAAGGTTTCCCAGAACTCATCCTTGTCCCGTGGGTCAGGAGGCGCATATGCAAAGAGGATGAGGATGATTTTACGATCATTGTAATTTTCATATCTTAGCCCAATAATACGAGGTAGGTGTATTTCAATAGATAAGATAGCGTTACTCAGTTGATTTGATTTCCACAACACCCCTATACCCCCCGCACGTCCCCTGCTTGGAGACCAGATAGCCTCATCGAAGCCGATATTCTTCCACAGTTTATCTTCCGGGATGGATTCCGCTTTTGTTTCAGCCAGTGACAGAATTTGGACATGCTCGTTTTTACATAGCGCATCAATTTCTATCCAAAAGGTCTTTTTACCTATACCTCGACAGTTCCAGTAACAAACTTTCATTTATAATAACCTATATTGTGGGGATGGGGCGGAGATTTACTGGCCCCATCCATTTGGTACCAAACGAAAATTTCCTTAATAAGTTGATTGCCTACAGGAGTCATTTTTTTTGTTGGGAAAGTTTGAATACGATATTCATGTAATGATGTTCCGTATTTAAGGACAATAAACCTAGTTATAGCTAACCGGCAGGATATTACACTTGACGGAGCCCAGATAACGTATATCAACACTATCGATATTACCATTATTTTCCTAAAATTTTCAGGAGAGAGAGATTTTTTTAATTCGAACCCATCGCAACGAATGGTAGTATATAAGTGCAAAAGCGCATTTGCCAATCTTGTACAAAAGGAACGATCAGGCAAGCCCGTAGATAATCTCGGAATCAGTTCCTTTTTTCTTACATCCAAAAAACGAATGTAACCTTTGGTGGAATTTAGTTGATATGACGGATACCTATTTAATTGATCTTTGAACCCAAATTTGTTATACCAAATGTCCTGATTTGAAATCCAAAAGTATGTATTATCACCCCTAGACAATATTAAACTTATCAACGAGAGGAGCAAGCTATTACACCAATAATGGTTGTTTCCCTTAAAATAGAAGTGTATATTAAAGAGGCTAGCCACGCATGAAGACAATTTAGTCTCAACAAGCAGGGCCCTTAATACGGCCAAGCAGCAGGAGAACTGGGCCGAGATTCGGCAAAGGGCAATGCAAAATTTAGTTCCGATTTGATCATGATCTGAGCCGTAATTTGCATCCCTAACGTAAATTTTAGCATGAAGAAAATAGTTAAGGGCAAACAAACAAATAGTTGTACATGGATTATCATACACCTGCATATAAGGAGCTCCACTTGATCCAGCAAAACAAACAGATTTTGGTTGCACAATATTGGACGCAAGCTGTCCAAAAATGGGATGAAAGAGGACATGCCAGCCCACAAAGGACCCGGGTGGACAAGCCCAACTAGAATAGCTATTTGCACATACCTGGGAGGTGCTCAGGCCAGCCCACATGTTAGCATAGCAAAAGCCTGGTGTAGTCATGGCTTGTTGGTAACTCCAGAGGAAGCACCAAGGTAGCCACCAGGAGTATCGAGTCATGAGTCTGACCAAGACTATTGAAAAGCTTGATAAAATTGCACCAGATGAAGGAATATCTACTATTAAATAGCAAAAAGAGATCAGTTTTTGTATATAATTCGAGAACACAGCCGACCGAAAGCCATTACGTGCGGAGACAGAAGTTTTAATAGTCGGATCAGAAGGGTGAGAGCTCAGGAGCCATAACCGACAGCCCGGAAATGGCACAAGAACCAGCCGTTTATAGAACATATATGTAAAACGCATTAGATTGCAGCAGGATATTATACACACAATCCGGGAATGATTCGATAACATATTCCTAGGAAATATTACAAGAGAATAGATTGAGGTGCCTAGTGCTTGGGGCATATCTATAATACAACGGGAAGCAAAAAGCCTATTCCAAGCATAGATAAGCACTGAGATATAACCGCATAACCATCTAGAACTTAGTCGAATCATGAGCCAACCACCACGCAAAAAGTACGAAGCCGAATAGATAAAACTAAGCCAAAGGCAAGATTGCCAGGAGGAAGTTGGTGGTAGGATCATCAAACTAGCCTTCCTCGCCCAATGAATCCAAAAGAAGCGAAGAAAGGGTTGCCGACCGTAGGTATTACACATGAACACGCTTCTTACCGCCTGCCAAGGAGCCGGAGCAGGCGGTATCACCATCATCAATATCAAATTTCCGTTTGCTTGAACCGGACTTAGAAGCCGAGATTGCACCAGGGGCGGATAACTGATCAGTGTACACAATAGGTTCCATGGAACCGACAGGGACAGAGATGCTTGGAGGGGCAGGTGCAGCAATCTGGACACTAACATTCTCAACCTCCGAGTACTCAATATCAGCAGACGACGCCAAGTCGATCATCATTTTGTCAATGTCATCATCGGTGAAGCTTGCCGGAATACCACCACACTCATGGATCACTTGGGGGTCTTCCTCATAATCAACAAGATCAAGTTCGTATGTATCCTCAAACATGGATGCCGAGAATGCGGGATCGTGGTCAGGGGAGATGAAAATGTCTTCTGTAATAGGAGTACCTGAAAGTGGGAGCTCCTGATCCACCATGGCCGAAGTAAGAGGGCTGATTTGTGGCTCCCCCAACGGAGCAACCAAGGGAGAAGAAATAGGAGCAGGAGTCATCGGAGGAGGCGTAGAGGAAGCCTCGGCCGCAGGGTTGTTGGAGCAGCTGTTGGAAGATTTTGAAGTTGATGAATCCGACAGCTCATCTGTGTTGGTACCAAACAGTTGCAACAGGGCTGACTTCGAATGCCCAAACATTGGTGGGGGTGGCTTCTTTTTGGATACCACGGTGGTCCATTTACCACCTTGAGTAGAGTCGTTGCCAGCCTCCGACATGTCAGCAGGCGCCTCTTGAGGATCAGCGACCTTGTCATTCAGGAAGCCGGACAGAGAAAGCCTCAAGGGGCAGTCAGAGAAATCGTGATCCGGGAGCCCACAACTACCACATCCCTCAGAAAGATCCTCGAACCACATGGGATAAACTTCCAATTGACCATCCTCGTTGAGCACCTTGACCACCCGCTCCCCAATCTTGGTGATGTCTACTGAAGCGCAGACCCGCGGGTAGCGGAATCTCGCGCCATTCTTACCAAAGGCAGCTACCTTGATCACATCTCCGATGCGATTGCCTTCGATCAGGTCTTTGAGAACTTTGTCGCTTACATACTTAACTGGCAGCCCCGGTATCCGAATCCATATGTCCAATGTTGTCAAGGGCTCAGTCAGGGGATCGAAGTCAATCCGCCACGGCCTGATAACCAACATCTGCTTTTCCACATGGAATGGTCGGCCCAGCCAAACCTTTTCCCGGTCCTCCGCCAAATCAAAGCGGAGCTCCATCCAGTTGTTTTTCATAGGTATGATCTGAAATCCACCATCGAGAAACTTCCAATCGAAAGTAATTTTCTTTCGAATGGAGTTGATACTAACCGGATTGCCAACAATGGTGGCGAAAACAGAGGTAAGACTAAGCCCTTTTATATTATCTTGGACACCGTCCAAAACACCCTTAAGCTTCTCCATATTTAAAGCTTGCTTCCTTTGTTTGGATTTCTTTTTTCCTTCCTTCTGATCACTACACCCACCCAAGGGAGGGGTAGAATCAACCAGGGGATTGGCCTCACTAGGAGGATTTGGGCCCTTTCGGGATTTGGGAGGGGTGGGAAACGAGTTCCCGACCCCCATTTGTTCCTTACCTTGTCGCCTTGTCGGAGGCAGATCTTCCTTCATGGGACCTTGAGTACCGATGGAAAAGGAGATAGAAGAAAAGAAAATCAGACTGAGAGAGGAGGGGGAGAAGGGAAGAGGTGAAAGTGCAGGACATATCCCAAGCCAAGCCCACAATTTATAGCCCTCAATCCACACACAATAGACTCTCCCAACCTCGGACACATCCAAGAGACACCCCTCCCAACAAAAAGCTGGAATCCCATCCCAATTACAGTAGAAATTGCCGACGAATAGGATCCCAACAGTATACCCCAAAAATTGTAGAGGATCCGGCCATGGGGGAGGTTTGACGACGCTCGCTGACACATGCCTTTTTTTATTTGGGAAGCAGCCGAAGGACAATATCAGAGGGGTGGGTGCTAGAAGATTCACTCCAGAGATAAAAGAATTTGTATAGGAGATCGACTGATCATGATTAGATCTAGTGAGAACTGTGTAGCACTGCTTGCCCTGGGTGATTTCGATTTGCCATTTAGCGGCGGCTGAGGGATGAGGTCCAGGGAGATAGAGTTGGTTTGTGTTTTCCATCCCACATCCATATTACTGACATCTTATCAATCGGATCCAATCACAAATTATGTAAAATTATAAAAAAAAGAGGGGGGGGGGGTGTGGTTTGTTTAACGTATATGCATGATAATTACTCCGTAAAAAGGTTATTTTGAACGAATTAGAAAAATAATTATTTATAAAAATTAAGAGGGAAGATAAAAGATAGTTTGTGTGTGGTATATATACATATTATAAAAAGATGTTATTACGAAATTATTTAACAAATATTAAATGTACTGTGACTTAGATAAATATTTATTTTATTTGATCTCACAATATTAATTTTAATGATATAAAATATAACCCAAGGAGCTATGTATATATATTATATACATATTGAGTTGTATTTATGTATATACACTAATACACCTACCGTAGATATGTTTTTTTTTTTTTTTTTTGATTAGGTAAAAATTCGGATGGGGGAACCGTAACCGAAAGCATCCTGCCGGATGAGGTCTTGAAGACCTGTGTGAAGGTATAGATCAGGCCCCCTGGTCGAGTAGCTAAGGTGTGCAACCTTATCCGCTACCCGATTACCAATACGGGGGATGTGTGATATACTTACATTCCTTAATTGTTTGAGGAGGCTTAGGATATCTGACATGACTATTTCTATTTCCCAAGGACACCCTACATGTGACCGTAGATAGTCCGTGATAATCTTAGAGTCTCCTTCAATTATTAGATCGGTTATGTTTAGTTCTATAGCTTTTTCTATTCCTAGATGTAGAGCTAAGGCTTCCGCTATAAGGGGTGATTGTCCACCACTAGCTTTTCCACCCATGTTAATTGGGTCTCCACGCCAATCTCTGATAATGTATCCAACTGAGCTATATGTGGTTGATTTAAATGATCCGTCAAAGTTTAGTTTATATTTGCCTTCCGGGGGTTTCCTCCATCGATAGGGTTTCCTATTGTTCTCAGAGAGTCTTTTTCTATTATGTTGTGTCTGTAAGCCGTCGTCCTCCATTTCGTTCCATGTACTGGCTTTTCTCCAATTGTCAATATTAGTCGTGATCCTTTTCTTGATGTCTTGTGCAGAAGGGATTTTTTCATTTCTGAAGATTGTTTGATTTCTTATGAACCAAATGGTCCACCATCGCATCGCAAAGTGTTGTCTCTTTTCCGACGGAAGAGTGGAACCTAAAATTTGTAAAATTTGATTCATATCTCTGTTTTCTGTAATTAGGCTGCTAATAATTTGGGATACTCGTTCAGGGAATTGTTGTTGGAACCTGTTGATGGGGCATTCTATAAAAAGATGAATGTCATCTTCCACGAACTGGTTGCACAAAATACATGTGTTTGGTACCGCCACCCCTTTTTGTGCCAATCGTGTAGCCGTTGGAAGTCCTTTTTGTTTTATTTTCCAAATAAAGTTCTTCACTTTAGGTGGGGCGTCAATTTTCCAGATCCATGCATATTCATCCGATAGCCCATGTGGTGTGGATGCAATTAAATTGTAGGCACTTGTCGTTGTGAACCAACCTTTTTTGGCGGGCCACCAGTACAGTCTGTCTGTAAGAGGGTTGGTCGGCAGGGGGATTTTCATTATATCCTCCACTATGGTCTTAGGAAGTACCGATTGAAGTTTTTCCATCCACCATTGTCCTCCTATTATGAAGTTGCTTACGGAGTCATGAGGAGTAAAGTTATGTTGGGAATCTATTATATCTTTTAGAGGTGTCTTAGCCACCCAATTATCTTCCCAGAATTTAATTGATTTTCCATCCCCCACCTGCCAAATGAGCCCCGATTTGAATTTCGGGATTAGATGACTCAGTTTCGACCATTGCCACGAGGCGTTGCCTTTTCTAGAGTAGGTGAGAATGTGGTTTTCTTTCAAATATTTGTATTGTATGATTTTTCCCCAGTTATTTTCTGGTTCGGCCAGAATTTTTCAGAGGAGTTTTAGTTGAAGAGCTTCGTTCATATCTTTGGTTTTTCTAATACCCAGTCCCCCTTCCCTTTTTGATTTACATATTTTGTCTCAGCTGATTAATGGGCTATGTTGCGCATCTTTGTTCCAAAAAAATGTTCTATTAATATTATCTAGCTGTTTGTGGACTGCTGCTGGGAGCATGAAGCTCTGCATAGAGTATAAAGGTTTTGATGATAGATTAGACATTATTAAGGTTGCTCTGCCTTGTTGAGAGAGGGCATTAGCACGCCATTTGCTCAGTTGGTCTCTAGATTTGCAAAGTATTTCGCCGAAGGTTTCCTTGGTAACCCTCCCATTAATGATGGGGCAGCCTAAGTATTTTTCCAGATTTCGTTCAAGGGATATATTTAGAATCCCTTCAAGGACACGAGCCCTTGATCTGGGAATACCGGGGGTGGTTTGAAAGGCCGATTTATGGTAGTTTACTTTTTGCCCTGAAAATTTACAATAGTCTTCAATTATCTCCTTAACTTTTGTACATGCAGAATTACTCCCTTTTGAGAATATTATTATGTCGTCTGCAAAGGCCAGAAACGGAACACAGGGGCCCGAGTGGCCAAATTTAAACCCGATGTTGTTGTGGTAAGAGTCTGCTTCCTTTGAGAGTTTACGAGCGAGTATTTCTGCCCCGAGCAGGAAGAGAAATGGGGAGAGGGGGTCTCCTTGCCTCAAACCCCTTGAAGGTTTGAAAGGGTCCGTAGGGCCGTTGTTTACTAAAACAGAGAAAGAAACTGTAGTCACACATTCCATAATAATGTCCACAAATTTTTGGCTGAATCCAAATTTTCGGAGAACTGCTTTTGTAAAGTGCCAATCAACTCTGTCGTATGCTTTCTCCATATCAAGTTTTATTGCAGCCCATCCCTTGGAGCCTTTTCTGGTACGAAAGGAGTGGAATATCTCATGTGCTATTAGAATATTATCTTGGATTGCTCTGTCGGAGACGAAGGCACCTTGTAATGGGTGAATAAGTTTCCCTATTACCATTTTTAGTCGTTCTGTTATTATCTTTGAGATAATTTTATATAAGGTGGAGCATAGGCTAATCGGGCGATAATGTGTAGTCATGGTGGGGTTATCAATTTTTGGTATGAGGGAGATAAAAGTGTGATTAATTTGTCTTAGCATTTTGCCAGAGTGGAAGAAGGCTTTTGTAGCCCGGATGATATCAGCGCCGACTATGTCCCAATAATTTTTGTAGAATTCCGCCGTCATACCATCAGGGCCGGGGGATTTGTTGTTCCCTATTGAGAAGACTGCTTTTTTGATTTCACTGTTTGTTGGTTGTTGAATTAGTGATTGATTTTCTTCTTCTGTAATAATTGGGTTGATTTCTGAGAGGTATTCTTCTAATTGTGCGGTCCTATACATTTGTTCCCGATTAAATCTTTTCTCAAAGTCTTTTTGGATTTCCTTTTTGATATTTTCATTGCCAATTATATTTGTTCCTTCAGTCGAGGTAATTGTTCTAATTATCATTCGATTTCTTCTCCCTGTGGCTACTCTATGGAAATAGGCGGAGTTAGTGTCTGCTAACTTTAAATGTTTTGATTTAGCTCTTTGTTTCCAGTAAGTTTTATGAAAGAAGAGTAGTTTTTCTCGTTTAGATAATAGGCTTTGCTCTCTTGTATATGCTTCTGGGTCTTGGTTAGGTTGTTGGGTAGATTGTATTTCGATTAGGGCCTCATCCAATTCTTGTATTTGTCGGAAGATATTTCCAAAAGTTTTTTTATTCCAAGTTTTTGCCTTTTGTTTGAGGATTTTTGATTTGTATGTAATTCGGAACATAGCAGAGCTAGCACATGTAGCTCTCCAAGCTTGTTTAACAATATTCCGGAAGTCTCTCCTTTGCAACCAGATGTTTTCAAACTTAAAAGGGGGAGGTTTAAATCTAATGTTCTTGGACACGTTAATTGTAATAGGGCAGTGATCCGAGTTAGAGAATGCTCCATTTTTAGTTGCCAAATCAGGGAACACGTTGATTATTTCATGTTGAACAAGTACCCTATCAAGTTTTTCAAGAATATTATCTGGGCCAGAACGTTTTTTCCTCCAAGTAAAGGGGTTGCCGTACGAGGGGATTTCCAGCAAGGAGCATGCATCTTTGAATTCCGTTATTCTCAGAAATCTCCCAGGTAGGGTATCAGCCCCACCGCACTTATCCGAAGATTGGCTAATTTCGTTTAGATCTCCCATGATTAAGCATGGAATGGTGCTTTGGTTAGTCAGCATGTATAGATGTCTCCAAAAGACATCTTTCTCTGAGGGGTTTGGGGGTGCGTATACAAATAACATTAGACACTCTACGTTCTCTTTTACATTTTCATATTTTACTCCAATAATTCTTGGGAGATGGATAGTCACCGTGATGGATTCGTCTATGAAGGAGTTTTCATTCCAGAATAGGGCAATACCCCCAGCCCGACCGGAAGCCGGGGACCAACACATGTTTGTAAATCCCGCATTTTTCCATAAGGATTCCTTTGGTTCTGTTTCAGTCTTTGTTTCTGCTAATATTAGCATTTGTACATGATCTAACGAACGCCATTAGTTTATGTTAGTCCAAAAGGTATTTTTTCCAATCCCCCTACAGTTCCAATATCGTATGATCATGACCCATTGACCTTTGTGTAGGAGGGCAAAGGATGATCCCTCCCAAACACATATATTGCCCTTATAGACGTTTTCCTTATCAGATGGGGCTTTCTTTTTTTGGGTTTTTCCTTAGCGTAATTTGCTTTTATGATTATTTCTCTAATTGTTTTATTTGGGACCTCAAAATTATTAGGAAGCCTATGCTTATTCCTAATGTGATTTTCCTTCAAAAGTCCCCCCCATATGTAATCAATTTTATTTAGGCCCTTTTTATTAATTAGGATAGTCATGTAGATTTTCATAACAAAACGGGTTAGATATCTTGAGGTGAGATTTCTATAAGATTTATTTCTTAAAACAGTTATGTATGGGTTTTGGAGGAGTAACTTGCGTTGTCGATCGAAACTGATTTGAGAGGGGAGTTGAGTTTTGGAGGAGCCGCCCACGAACGCCTTGGAGCAATCCTCCAAAGTAGGAATTTGTGTACATGGAATCTGCTTTTCGTCCTCCAAGAATTGGCGGATAATATTAGTATTGATAAGATAGTTGAGTTTTATTACTTTTCTAATGATTTTCCTTATCTTTTGGGAGAATAATTTCGATCTCTGACCTTTGCCGTTGAGTTTGTTGATGTTTTTGCTTTTGTGAGTTAGTGAGCTATAGTGAGAAGAAGATACATTATGTAGGATAGAGTGGACATCAGAACTGAAGACCAAACTAAGCCCATTTAAGCGAATTGTATTAGATGGGCTACGGGCGGGAGTCATAACCGGAGATGCCCAGTCCCAAAAATCCTTTAAGGAAGAGATGTAATCACATAAGCAGTTGTCCCCATCTTTCATTACTAAATTTTTGGAGCAGTAGGATACATCAAGCAAGATACAAGCTAGATACTTAGGATAATACAACCAACAAGAAACCAGGGAGAGTTCAATACTAAATCTAATACAACAGAACAGTGGACTAGCAGCTAGATAAACAGAAGAAGAGAAAACCATACACATACAATCCGAGTTCATGATAGAACTACCTCGAAGGGGGCACTGATCAAAAGGGGCAGTCCAAAAAGGAGTATACTGCCCAAGATACTTCAACAAAGGTAGTTTGATCATCAACTGCTCAGGACTTGTCCCCCAACTACCAAAGGAACAAGTAGCAGTACACCATAATAGATCACATAACATTCTTACCTCGCTTGCTGCCTCCACCCATCAGTTCGGAGCAGGCAGACTCGCCATCTTCTTCCCCAAGCTTACGCTTTCCCGATTCAGTCTTAGATGATCCCTCCCCCAGCATGAGCTCAGACCTCCGGATCACCGTAAGTGATGCAGAAGGAGCAGTTGGAGCGAGAGCAGAGGTATTGGCCTTCCGAGTTGGGTTGCTGAGTGGTGGGAGATCAAATTCCGCCGAGGCAGGGATGTTAGCAAGCATAGTATCAAAGTCGGCTTGGGTCATGTCCGCGGGGATCCCACCAAAACCGTCCTCAAGCTCGGAGTCCACCTCGAAATCCATCATAGCATCATCATCAGTTGCATAAGGCTCGGGGTCGAAGAAGTCAGTCTCCTCAGGAAGGGGCGTTTCATCATTTGGGTGTGTTGCAATGACAGCAGAGGCGGGGGCCGGCACAGTCTCAAGCACGACGGGGATGGATTCCACCTCTTTTTCCTCCTCAGGAATGACAGGATGGGTAGATGAAATATCAGCAGACATGGAAGAAGATATGGAGGATGAGGAATCAGATGAAGTAACCACATTCTTCCCGAAGCATTTCCAGATTTCACCTTTGGAATGACCAAAGGAGGGGGGAACATTGACAGCAGGTTTCCTGGAGGCCACTTGAACCCACTCCCCCCCATCCGTGGGGAGAGATCCATCCACCTGGGTGCTTTCTGCAGCCGGCCCCTTGCCCAGCAAGCCATCCGCAAAAGCATTACACAGTTTCCGGACGGGGCAGTCCTCAAAGAGGTGATCAAGCAGGCCACAGCTACCACAACCTTCAGGGAAGTCCTCGAACCACACAGGATAGCATTCGAGGACACCATTTTCATTGAGCAGTGATATCTTTCTTGCCTTGATAAGAGCAAGGTCAGTCGAGATGCATACTCTCGGATATCGTAGCCTAGCCCCTTTGGAGCTGAACGCAGCCACACGAAGCACCTTACCAATATGATTTTCCTCAATAAGAGAAGTGAGGACGGAGTCACTGATATATTTGATAGGTAGTCCCGGGATCCTGACCCAAAGATCAAGTCTAGTGACAGACTCAGTCCAAGGATCAAAGGATATGCTCCAGGGGCGGACAAGGAGAAGCTGGCTAGCCACATGGAAGGGGCGCCTCTCCCACACCGCATCTCGATCCACAGGGAGATCAAACTTGAGCTCAAACCATTTGTTGGCCACCGGGACAAGCTGAAATCCACCAGTCAGGAACTTCCATTCAAGCCTGATTCTCTTTCTGACCTCCTTGGCCTCCACAGCATCGCCAATGATAGTAGCGAAGAGGGAGGAGGAAGCGAGAGCAGAGATATTTTCCTGGATGTTGTGCTGAATCACCTTCAGTTTCTCCATATCCACCTTAGGCATCTTAGCTTTTTTCTCCTTCTTCAGCTTTTCCTTTGTTTTCTCCATCGATGGAATGGGCTTGCCCTTCTGAACCTGATTTATGCCCTTTCGGGATGTGTTTGGGTGGGGAACGAAGGAATCGTTCCCCATTGATTTTTTTCCTTTATCCTTTGAGGATGAGGCCATGGTTGTAACACAAGCAGAGAAATTTAGGATTAGCAATTTAGAAGAACAGTAGAGAATATAGTAAGGGAAGAAGGTGATGTGAGTTGAAAGAAGATTCAACCGGTTCTTCTTATAGAGCTTTGAGAAACCTGAGATTTGAGACAGAGAAAGGTACTTACCCCATGCAGATCGACCACTCGAGAATGGCCATCGGCGGAGGTGCAGGGCCGACCAAGCATGATTTGACTCCAAGGAGGAGCAGCAGAGGGAGTTGATAAAGTTCCTCGCCATACAGGCAAAGAGAGGCCACGGCGGGGGGCGGGCGCACCATACTAGGCGTTGACCCCATTGAGACGAATCTCTTTGGGAGGACCGGATTTGACAGCAGCCACCAAGGAGATGAGGGTGGAAACCCCGAACCAGTAAACAGCTACTCACAATCGAATAGAAAGCGTCCCAGAAAGTATAATCGACAGAGAAAAAGGGGTTTTTGAGGGCAAAAGTACCAGGAACTTTCCGATTGAGACTCGAGAACCTCAGGTAGACATGATCAGAGATGATTCGACACAGGGAATGAACAATTTGGATGAAGATTTCAGATCTAGGGTTTCCACGAACATCGTCTTTTTCTTGACAGATTTGAGCAGAGGAAGAGGTTTTTTTGGGCGCGTGGGGCGCGTACTTTGAGCCTGTCCGGGTTCCCATCAGCTTTACCTACCGTAGATATGTGGATGTATATATACACACTTGGCCTTTGGTTTTTTTTTTAATAAAGAAGAAGGCTTGGGCGGAAGCCACTATCCAGCCCAATCTTCGATCCGAATACGACCCGGACCCAAAACGGGTCTGATCATCATCTTCCTCCTTGAATTTGTCATCTTCCTCCTCTTTCACGTTAAACGCAGGGGGATGGGAGTTTCAATGGTGGTTTTTAATTTTGGACGTTTCGCCTTCAAAACATCCTGCTAATCAATTCCACCTTATAAAAAATGAGGACAAATCTTGAATTTGTGGACGAATTCATCCCCGTCCAAATTCACAAACCCTAATTCTTCAATTCAACCCGATCCGGTGATTATGTGACGGTTTCATCCAAATTGATTGAGAGAAATGAATGACGACATCAATTGAATTTTAATGGCTCATTCAATTTGATCCAATCCGGTGTTTTGGAGCTTCCCTATAAATATGAACGTTTTCCCATTTTAGCAAATTCCACCATTGATGGCCACGACTCGAGCTCCTAACCTAGTTCATAGTGTTTCCAAACACCTTATTCTACAAATCCCATTCAATAACTTTTGAGAAAAACATACAAAATTTAAAACGACAAATTTTGGGTTCGAGCTCGCCAGAGAACAGCCGCGCCACATCCCAGCCGCTGCCACCACCGCTAGAACCGTCGGGGAGGAGCACCCTTCCGCCAAGAGTCCGTAGCCACCGACTCCGTCCACTTCCCTGCCTTGTCGAGGCCCCAGGGAGCCGTCGAAGCCGCGATGGAGGGTCACCGGAAAGTAACTGCAGAGGTGCTGTCGGGACACGGGAGGGAGAAGAGGCTGATTTAATTACATAAGACCTCCCAAACTTTCAATTTTGGTAAAATATGCTCCTCGTTCAATTCGAAAATTATACTCCCTCCGTTTCCTTTTAAGTAACTTTTTCAAGTCATGCACGTAGTTTTAGAACGATCAAAACTATATTAAATATTAATATTTTAATAATATTTTTTTAATAATATTATACTTATCACCAATAAGTATGAGATTATCGAAAAAATATTTTAAAAAATTATTATTTCATATAGTTTTTCACACCTTAAAAAACGTGCCTGAATAGTAAAAAGTCAATTAAAAAGAAACGAGGTAGTAAAGATTAGCCCGCAGTTTTAGAATGTAAATAACTCGCGTTAAATCTTAAAATTTGCAGCAGTTATCACAAATTCGAAACCCATATTCCTAGAAGGTCGCAAAGAGGGTTGTATTAGTATAAGTCTATTTCTTAAAATACCAATTAATTAAAGAATAAATTTGTCCCAGAGCCATTTTAAAGGCCTTTTTTAGGTGACTGTCCACCAAGGTTTTTTAATTAGGAAAAAGTCCCTCACATCTGCTTTCTCATTTGTTCATCATCATATCTGAGGGGAAAAGGCTCAGACCCTCCCAGATCCGAAGAGAGAGAGAGGCGCTCAATCTAGCTCTGTTCATCTGTATTTTCCAACAATTATTCCTTGTTTTTGCCCTCTCCTTAATCCGAGGCCACCGAAGAGCGACAGCGGTGACAAAGTCAGCGAAATCGCGAGTGCTGAAATTCTATGGCGACCTGAAGCGGATGAAGTGCCGATATCGTTGGGAGGAAAGCTGGCGAACTTCCTCAACTCTCTCTTCAGTGCTAGAAGGCAAGTACTCGAAAGATCGGGATCTGGTTGTAACCTCATGGATGTCCGTCGAAGATCTAGGGCCTCAGATTCAGCCTTGATTGCGATCTGGATCTAATTTGCTTGTGTGAATCTGGAACTGGATCTCGTTTCTCGTCGACGGTGGTTCCGCTGCCACCGATGTATTTGAAGAGATGAAACTGCGGGGATGAATATGGGATGATAGCAGGTGCGTCGATGCATTTGAAGCTTCCTGTGAGATGAATTTGAAACAAATAAGTGAAATAATTAATAAACATGAAATCGAAGTTGGAAATTAAGATGGAAGATCGATTGGGATCGATGGATAATTGAACAGAGCACATGCTGGAAAGAGGAACGGCGATGGCGGAAGAAGCGAGAATGGAGAAGACAAGGAGAAAGACAAGAATAGCATTAACTGCGAGAGGCGCCTTGCTGGTAGTCATCCCGTAACTTCTCTTCCTTGCATCACGAGTTCCATTAATGGAGAGATGGTGCCACTCTTTAGCATCTGGATGAAGGAGACGAAAAGGTTTGATTTAGTTTGCTGTTTCCAACAACTTATTTTGGAGGTATTTTCGTTTGTGATTATAATTTTGTTAATTTCACTTTTCAATCCACAACTTTGTTATTATAATTTTGTTCAGCAATATGCTAATATGCACATGGGGATTTGCGCTTTGGTTGTTGTTCTGATTGTTGCATTTATTGGTTTTTGATCAACTTTGTTATTATAATTCACAACTTTTATTTAATTTACATTTTTCCCTATTATATACTAGTAATTCACAACGTTGTTCAGTAATATGCTAATCTGCAAAATCATTTAATTTAAGCAATTTCTTTATTTTTTCTACATCATTGCATTATATTAAAAATACAATTTTAGCAATTTTTATAATTACTTAACAATTATATATTCAAAAAATAGAATTTGTGGTTAGTTTACTATTGTGATTGAGGTTGCTTTGGTGAGAATTTGTGGTTAATTATTATAAAATTGTATGAGTTACTATATCTTACACACAAACATATATTTCAGCATTTCAGCATTTTTTGAAAAAAAAAAAATTTTAGCATTTCAGCATTTTTTTAAAAAAAAACTTCGGTTTCAGCAACTTCGGTGTCGTAGTGGTGACGCGAAAAAAAAATCAACTCCGATTTCAGCAACTTCAGTTTCAGCAACTCCGGTGTCGAAGTGGTGACGCGAAAAAAAAAAAAGAAAAAACAAACAACTCTGGTTTCAGCAACTCCCGTTTCAGCAACTTAGTTTACAGCAACGCGCAAAAAAAAAATTTCAGCAACTTCGGTTTCAGCAACGCGCGAAAAAAAAACGCTGAAATAGGGTTTGCTGAAACCAAATGTGCTGAAACGGGAGGGGGCACAGGGGGGCGCGTGGGGGGCAAAGGGGCAAAGAGGGCAAGGAAAGGAAGGTGGACATTTTGCCAATTTGGGGGGAAAGGTGGACATTTTCCTAATAAAGGCCCTAATTATGGCCTATAGCACAATTCCCCCATAATTAAATTATTCTTCGTGTCTCGTAATTTATGTGTGTAGATCTGTTCCCAATTTATTCAAATCCGTCACCACGTCTTTGAAGTCCATAGTTGGTATTGAAATCCAACAAGGCGAAAAAAACAAGCAACATTCCGAGTCTTTTATGCTCATTTGCATGTCTTTGTGTCTTGTTGTTTTCTTGTCTTGACATTCATGCCAAATCGATTAAGATAAATTACAAATCACTTGTTTTGTTTAATTCATTCACTTGTTATTTTGGATTTGGCATGTAAAAAAACCGGATAATGTTATTATTGACCTTATATTAAAATAAAAACACGGTATACCCACATTATTATTAAAACATGATTTATCCTCATTCTTTCATCCTAAATTAAATATATATGCAACACGTTTATTCTTTGAAGTTTCCGTATTAATTATAAAATTTGACATCCATTTTACTTTCATTAAGATGGATTATGTTATCTTATGTGATCACTTAGGTTTGCCTTAATCACTAGTTAAAATGTGATGATGTGCATGAGACGTGGAACTCAATTGAATCAGAACCAAATGAAATAAAATACAGTGTGTGTATCAATGAAGATACGAGGTCCAACCCAATGGGAATTGAGCGGTGTCTCAACTTTTGGTTATATACTGAGTCGAGTTTGTATTTCATGGGTTAAAGCCATGTTGCGTCTTTAGCCAAAACAATTTCATGAAACTAACATTCTCAAGATGTTATATTCGAGATTATCGAAATTGGACTACGAAAAATGTAGGTAGGTCGGACGTCCTATCCAAACTCGACCGGTATGATATAGAGTGAAAACACTATATCAAACAAATTCAGTTGCGTATGATACTCGTTGAATGAATTAAAGTATAAAAGTGATACAACATGAGAAAGAGTGAAGTACAATTTATAGTGATTGTAAATGTATTTTCAAGTTATATCATATTCCATCTAAATTGGAGTATGGTTCCTAAGAGTGTTTCACACTCACATCTTTTCTTATTCAATCCTTATGAATTATCCGTGTCACACAATACATGTCGTAAAATTTGTTAGCCAACCTAAAATACTCTAATAATCGCATTTGGGTTTAAATTCATACCATTAAAGGTCAGTGATTATAAATCTGAAATAGTCCCCGTTTTTTAGCCTTCACTTGCTAGTTAATTCTCGCGAACTAACCATCCTTTGTTTGAACAGCTAGGGGTTCGTTATCTTCATACAAATACTCTAGCCTCCAGTTCATAGTTTAAGATCGAGTCTCTTAAGAGAAGTTGAAGAAGATTAAGAGAACATTTTATTTTCAAGATTTAATTATTTAAAGTTCTTAGAAAATATTGTACACGTGTTTTACTATTTATTTTTACCAAGTCTTCCGCGGTAATTTTTTAATGTATCGAATATTGTAATTTGAATCATATATTTAAAAAAAGATTTATTGTATTTTAAGACTTCTGCCATTTATATTTCATTTTGTTATCATCTTATTTATGGGAGCATGGTGGCATGTCCCTATAAGACTAAGGTGGTTACGAAGACCTTAAAGTCAGAGTAATCACTGGCGCTGTAACATTCCCTCGTTCACAAAAGGGGGTGTTACAGAGGAAGGGGACACGTGCTCCCCCATGCTCCCTTTGGCTCCACCCCAAAAGGAGATGTTTTACTACATCTACGGGAAATAGACTTGTCAATCAACTCATTCAGGCTAGGTTCGGGTCATTTGGGTCCCGAGTAGATCGGGTTTTGGATCAATCGGGTTACCGATCATTTCGGGTTAAGACAAATCAGATTTGCCCCAAGTTCGGGTTGACCTCGTAGGTCAAAAAAACTCAAACTTTTTAAGAATATTAAAATATTACAAAAATTAAATTATAATATAAATATGTCAAATTAAACTAAATAATAATATTATAATTAATTTATAAATATAATAATAATATATAATTATTTTAAGCATAAAAATCATATTTATAAAAATAAGCATTCTAAACATAATATAATTATAAAAATCATATTTATAAAAATCGACCCGAACCTGAATGACCCGGGACTATTAGGGTCGAGACTCGATGACCCGTTGGGTCTCAATCAACCTGGTGAGTCAGCACTATGTAGACATCACACAGACACCAGATAGAGCCCACACATATTCGTCATGCAATTGTGTTTGTTAAAGTCAGTCATATGTTTAGAATGCTTATTGTTGAATGATTGCTTCAGAGAGAAAAATCTTCCTCGTAAAATATAAACTTTTAGTGAGGAATTTAAACTTTTCTCGCAATTAAATTTGGGGCATTTTCTCAATTTTAACACAAATAACAACGAAAATGGAATGTCCGCGCGCACTAATTGATATTTTTAGCGACAAATTATTTTCTATAAAAACACATACTTTTAGCGATAAATTCTAAATTTGGCGGGGTTTGCATAATTTCCACCAAATATTTAACTGCAAAATTGAAATTCCTTGATAAATGTATTTTTAGCGATGAAAATATTCCTCAATAAAAACTTCAAATTTGTCGCCATTACTGTTACAATTTATAATATGGTAACAATTAGCGATGAACCAAAAAATTTGTCATTGATTGTTGTTTGTAGCAAGGAATATATGTTTCTCGCTAAAGTTCTCGTGCCATTTTATGAGGAGTGGTTATGTTCATCACTAAAGCCCACATTTATCGAGGAACAATAATTTTTCACTAAAACTTTGGTCGCTATAACGCTTTATCAAGTGCATTATTATAGACCCTGAATGTGTTATTGTTATATATGCATCGTTGTTTTGGTTCATATTATTTTTGTACTCTTTCTTGGGAGAGTTAAATGATCTTTATTCCGGTTTAAATGTGAAATAATTTGTTTTAGTTCATTTTGTATGACATGTTATATATGTATTTTTTATATCATTATAATATAAAAATATAAATTTATATATAAAAGTAAATATAAATTTGTTCTTATTCATTTTGTTCCGTAATTAAGTAACTAACGTACGAGTACTCCACTAGTTTAATTTTTCAAAAATTAAACACGGTTTTTATATAATCAAATATGATTTATTGAAAAAGTCGCGATGCCTCATTGTTTACTTTACCTATATAACCCTAAAAATCTTACAGTTGTTTACCACACTCAACCTGAATTGACGCGTAACACATACAATATTACAATTGGACCGGGTCTAGTAAATAAATAAAACATTAAAATTAATGTTTTTTTTAATGAGAATAACCCACATTCAATGTTAAACACTTAGAACGTGACTAAGCCGGCAAAACTCACGTAATAGGTAAATCGGTTTGTGCTAATTGACTAGACCGGGTAAGAATTAATGTGAACCATGATTTTTTGTCCAAGAGAAAAGGCGGATCGAAGTAGAAAGTAGAGCTCAAACCCGAAACCTTTCATTAACCCTTCGCTCTGCCACCGTACCCCATAATGGCTACAATTGTATTTACTAATTTCATAAAAGCCATGTCACTTGCCAAAAGAAATAAAATAATATTTTTTTTATTGTTTTGTTTTTGTAATGAAAAAAGATAAGAGATTAAAAAGTCGCATATGAAAGTATAAATTAAAACAAGTTATATATTAATATATAGTCCGTATAAAAATGATGGAATTTACGATCGATTAAAACTCATTAGATATGTGTACGTACTAGAGTACTAGTGTGATGTGCACTCATACACACGTACTTAATAATCAAAAAAAGAAACAAATATTATAATGACCGAGTTTGATTTGGTACGGCATTCTATTGATAATATACCGTAGTTGACGTATTCTAACAAGAAAAACAAATTCAATTCGGCTTGAAAACATTGAAAACTTTCTTAGCTTTCACTATAAATAAAGATAAAAGAGGCAATCGTCTATTCATAGTCTGAAACTACAAAATGCAATAAAAATGGAGGCCCCTGCAGAGAGCAACATTGTAGTTAACTATCTCCCTCTCGAGATCGCTCTGAAGATCGCGTCTTCTCTTCCGGTCTGAATTGCTATGTGTTTCTCTACATATTTCTCCGTAAATCGATCTGTTTAGAAACATAAATATATATGATTCATTTGATCGAATTTGGTGGTAGGATAAAAATGTATGTGCGCTTGGAAGTTGCAGCAGGAAATGGAGGGAGATTTGCGGGTCGGATCCTATCTGGGTTTCCCTCTCCATGAAGAGGTGGCCTTCTCTGTTCGCCCACCGGTCTCATGTACTTGATTCGGATCCTCTCATCAAGGTATACTTGTCCTCTTTTTTCTCTCTTTGTATGTAAACATCATTTGGGGTCAAATTTGAGCCTTCATGAGTTGGAATGAAAAGACGTGTTTGGTAATTGTTGAGACTCAATAACAAGTATATAAGATTGGTGGACTACTCCCCAAGATCAGATTGCTGCAGTGAATGCCTCTAATTAGACGATAATGTACGAACTCATATAAAGAATTCATCATTTGGGATACAAGATCAGATTCAAATTAAGGTTTTGATCGAGTATACGGTACCATTTGAGTGATAAGACTACATTAAGTAAAAGTATGGCGTTGAACTCGAAAAGGATTTGGTTAGTATGTGTTAAGAGGTTTGAATGAGTCCATAAAGAGTCTCACATCGAAAGTTGAACATAAATGAGCCTTAATATATAAGCCGATGGGCTACTTCTTCTAATGTCAATTGGTTTTAGAATGAAATCTCACTCGGCTTGTGTGCTAGGCTATTAGCGCATGTGCACACGACACCCAATCATCATCTTTAGTACCTTAACTTGTGTGGAGAGATTTCAATAATTCGATAAATACATACTATAGTGAAGTATTGCAGATACATCGAAGTTTGGTTTGCCTCATACATCCATGTATATATATGTAGGACTGGAAGAGATTTTATGCGAAAAAGCACAAAGAGATAGCGTCCATTACAGCCTCGGTTGTGAAATTTGTGGGATCGGACTCGATCAACCTCCAAGGCTACAAAAGAGTGCACGAGCAGCTAGCTTCAGTCCAATATAGTTTCAGAGATGTTGAGATATTTCTCTTCGATCTGAACCTCAATGTAGTCCTCAACCTCCTAGGATTGCATTACTCCCTCAACTGCCTCAAAGTGCCTGTACGTACGTTCACTTCACCAATATATTATTTGTTTCGATATTGAACATACTTTTTCAACAAATGAAACTACGTACATTACATATATATATATATATTGTACGTTTTGGTTTTGTTTTGAGGACAGGCTGAGCTTGTCGAGGGAGCGCTTCGGAGACGCGGGATCTATGAGAGGGAAGTTCGGGTAGAGTGGACGATGCTGGTAAGGCCGAGTTTTGAGTGCACCGTTGTAAGTGAGAGACGTGCTGCCTCGTTTTCGTTGGGGGATCTAGCAATGGGGAATGGCGATTTCAAAGAAGAAGGAACAAGACAGGAGGTTTTCGGAATCCTTGAAGAAGATGCCATATTGGGTGATTTGTTTGTGTGGGCAAACATATTTGCTTCTCATTAATGCAAACGTATAAATAACCTATGTATGATGTAATAAAAAAATATATATTCCCAAAATTTGAATCTTACCGTTTGCACTCCTTGCTCAAAGTTCAAAATGGATCTATATAAAATGTGAATTACTGTGCCCTTATATATGAATAATACATGTGTTTGCACAACTCCCATTGGTTTGAATTTTTGACAACTGTCTTCTTGTAAGTTGCGAAAATTCACCCACCTTAATTACCGAATTTATTCATTTCTTTTTATTTGACTTTTTTAAGCTAGGTACGTTTTTTAAAAAAGATAAAAATTGCATAAAATTTCAATTTTTAATTTAATTTTTTTAATAATATTATATTTGTTACTATGAGATTATTAAAAAATTTATTAAAAATAAATATTTTATATAATTTTTTATTACCTTAAACGGATACTTGAACCGTTGAACATAACAAATGTCCTCTCACAAAGATAATGATCCATTAATATTTGACCATTTATTTCTAGAAAGTTGCATATATTGCCCTTGCAAATTTCATCGATCTTAGCTAGTACGGAGTATATTTTTTTTCCCTTTCATTTTGTAAGAAATGCAAATTGAATTCGTACACAACCCTTATTTGTGTTGGTTCTTTTCCGGTCAAAGACTCAAACACCGGAGCAATCTGCGGACTTGTATGCAATTCGGGTTGCACACTGATCCAAGGAGCTACTCCGTAATAAAGAGGGATCGATGGAGGTATCGTCAATAGTGTTCATCTCGGATTAAAAACTAGTGTACGTACGTACGTGGACACGAAATACACAAAATTAATTTGATGGAAAAGATTGGTAATTATGAGGGTGTTTAATATATTACGTGTTGCCCATAGCGAAAGATGAAGGGGTTGATCTGATTGTGGAAGAACATGACTATCGTGCTCATGAAATCTATATATATGTCTCAACATCCCATATGGATTTCTTTGTTAAGTATGACAATCATGATATAATATATGAGTGGTGGTGAAGTAAGCTTCTATGGTTGGCCCTACCTAGGTTGAAAATAGCGTGCGATCTTCCTAGGCACTGTACGTACACTTTAAAAGCACGAATTCTAGATGGGGTTGTCTAAGACGTGGCAAGATGAGTTTCGTGTATTAGCAATACGAAATTTATGTAATTACACTTGAATTCTTTTTATTTTTTTTTCAAAATAATAAGAGATTGGCCTGAGACGACAAAGAACCGAAATAACAAAGTATGAAAATTTCGTCAATCTCGTTGAATCTAATGAAAACAAAAGTTAAGATTTGTTTTGAGTTTTTTACATTGAGTTTGATGGGTGTCGACAATTTTTTTTTGGTTTTCAGCGTGAGGACTATCTCGGCACAGTTCTTCGAGTCTTTGTTATAACCTCAGCATAATATGTCAACTTGACAACAACAAGCCTACTACATAACCTCGGCCAACTTCCACGAGCCTATTGTATATGCTTGGCTTAAATCTCCGAGTTCAAGTGCTTTTCTTGGCCTAGGTTGCCGAGTATCTCTTGGCATGTAATTCTCCCGAAATCGACCGTTTATACCCTACATTGCCACCCAATCTTGTACAACCTCGCTCCTATCACGACAACAACAACAAAACACAAAAAAAAAAATCACAAAACAACACAAAATCGAGAGCATATGTCGGATTTTCAAATTTTCACCCAACACTCAAAACCGCTAATTTCTATGTCGAATGACCCGAAATCAATGAGATTTTTACATTATATGAGATAAGATACCTTTGTAGTTGTAGATCGATGTGGATTTTGCCAAAAAAAAAAAAGCTCTACAAGTCACTAGATTTGAAGACGAAGTTGAAGATGAACGTTTGTATTGAAGGTTGAAGATGAAGTTGAATATAAATGTACAAGTTGAAGGAGGAGACATGCTGTAAAAATCTTGGGTTAATTTTTTTTTTCGTCTTGGGCCAATCCGTAATTATTTTATGAAAAATGAAAAAAAGACCCGAGTGTAGTTACATAAACTTTTTCTTGCAAACAACCGAAACCTACATTTGTTTAACTCTATTGGTGATACGTTAAAAAATAACATAAAAAATATCAATCCACTAGTTTTGCCAATGGATCATATATAGATCCCTTTACATTAATTTTATTTATTTTACTTTTTTAAAAGAAAGAAAAATGTAAATGAAAAAAAAAATCATGGATGGATCCGTCCATGATATTTTTTTGATAATTTTTACTCATTTTAGGGATAAAAGAGTGTAAAAGAAATAAAGAATAAAGACAACTTATTTTAGCTATTAAGGAGAGTTATTATTTTACATTAAAGTCACTAGTTCAAACACCCTTAATCTCATTTTTTTTACAATTTTTTATTTCTTTTAGTTTTCTTCTATTTAAAAATGCTTAATTAAATAACAAATTTAATATTTTATTTAATATATTAAAAAATTATTTTTTATATATACATATATAAAAAAAATCTCAATTTTTGTTTTCATATATATACATGCAAACAAAATTTCCAATTTCGTCGGAAATTTTTTACCCCCTAAATAAATTACTGAATCCGACTGCTGGTAGGACTACTAGTTTGGACAGATTTGTGGCATGAAACAATTAGGAGTCATTAATTTTGGAAAAAAAAAAAATCATCCCCTTTTCAAGCAAAAAGTGGCAAAGTATTTGAATTGCTTTTCTTTTTAAAGGCTAAAGGACAAACGATAGTAATGGAAGGCGGTGAATGCACCGCTCTTGTAAACTAGAAAGTTGAAGATTTTGGTGGATGAAACTCAAAAAAGACCCGAAGACAACCTTAGCCACCATATGGTGGGGATTATGGACCATAAGAAATAGAATTGTCTTTAACGATGACAACTATACAGATAAAAAATCAAGAGATGTATTTACGACAACAACTAAAAGAATCCAAAATATTATACTAGGAAGAGATGGAACCAAAGAAAGCACAACCACATCCTACTTCTAGGCGGCGGAAAAACCTCAGATGGTCTAAACCGGCGTTTGGTGTATTCAAGATCAACTCTGATGGCTCCAAGCTGCAGCCATCGGGTGAGGCAGCAACTGGTTACGTTATCTGGGATTACCAAGGCCGAGTCATATACATTGGCGCCGCCTTGTGTGGCTCCGTTTCAGCCTTGATGGCTGAAGCCCTGACTCTTCACTCCGGCCTAGTAGCAGCTACGTACTTGGGCTGCCGACGGATTGAGCTTGAAGGTGATAGCCTCACGGTGATAAATTCGGTGTATGGTGTGTGGAAATGCCCTTGGGAGATCGAGATGATTGTCACCGACATCCAGCACTTACTACAACGGTTTGAGGCTGCTACCTGCAAGCATGTGTTCCGAGAAGTGAACCAGGTTGCGGACAAGGTGGCTCATCTCTGTTTTGCGATGGATCTTGATTCTTTGACGTCGCATCCGAAGTATTTGATCCTCGTCCGAAAGGACGCTATTGGGTTGTGGGTTAGCAGGGCCTAACACCACCCAAATCTTTATCTTGTATCAAAAAAGAAAAGTTGAAGATTTTAGAGAAAATAGATTTTTTTAAAAAAAAATTTCAATAGCTAATCTATACTTATCTCTAAAATAGAAATCATAGAAGAGAGAAAAAATTTCTCTAAATTTAGAGAAAAATGAAAAAAACTCTAAACTTTAATTCTCTTCAATACCAATGCAAATGTATTAGAATTCATCAACAATTAGACAAGTTTGTCGTATTTATACAAAAATTAAATTAGGAGTTCTAGTTATAATTAAATTAAATTGGATATTTTGCTATAATTAACTCAATGTTTAATTCAAACATGTTAGTTTTAAGTTATGTTAAAACTCATGTCATACATAAATATCAAACTTACACTAGTTTACATTTTAAATTATGTTAAGTTTAAATGTTAAACTTCAGGTTTCAATTAAACTTATTTACGTTTTTTAAAAATTTAACTTAAAAATCATGTTCATTTAGTTGTATGAAATGTTTTCCAGTTTGCATAAAGTTTAAGGATAACTAAAACTAAAATTGTTTTAAATAGAGAGTATATATAGTTTGTAATAAATGCAAAAATTTGTAAAATAGAGATGGTGTTGGAGTTGAAGTATAAAATTTTCAATGCACTTTACAGAGACCTCGTTGATCTGATTGATGCATAAGATTATGCGTTGGAAAGCTTTCAGATGCCTACAACTTTTTTTGAAGACATCGGGACCAGATTCGAAGTCCTCAAGGGCGAAAAGAGGAAGTTCTGACCCAGAAGGCACGACACCCATCGCTGAAAGCACGGCGCCCGCCGTGGAAATAGAGGCACTCGTCGTGGAAATAGTTGCGCCCGTCACGAAGACACGGTGCTCGCCATGAACGATAAGGCAGAATTTGAAGTAAATCTTTAAGAAAGTCTATCTTTGGTTTTGCCTACGATTCAACACTTAGTTGGTTGAATCATGAGACTTGAATTTTAGTTATGCCTACTGATTATTTCATCTTCTTTGTGTTGAGTTTTATGCTGTTAATTTTATCTTGATTGGCCACCTTGGTAGAATCGCATCAAGCTAGGGTTTTAATTCATCATTTGGATAATCGAATATGTCGTTGTATGGACTCAAGCAAGCACCGAAGCAATGGTATGAAAAGTTTCACAAAACCATACATAGCTTTGGATTTGAGGTAAATAGATCTGACACTTGCGTTTACTAAAAAATATTTGGTGTTGATTGTGTGATTATATGCTTATATGTGGATTTTATATATATATATATATATATATATATATATATATATATATATATATATATATATATATATATATATATATATATATATATATATATATATATATGTTGCCTTTTGGATCACACGTAAATGCTACTTCGTATAAATTTGACCAAATAATTTTTGTCCTCTCAGTTTGAAAAGAAAGATATGGGTGAAGCTGGTGTGATTGTAGGTGTTAAAGTAACTAGAAAAGGAAATGACTTCTTTAAATCTCAACCTTATTATGTAGAGAAAATGTTGAAAAGGTTTGACGATTTTGATGTTGTCCCAGTAAAAACTCCTTATGATTCTAGCGTGCAACTGTAAAAAAATTTTGGGAATAGTGTATCACAAAATGAGTATGCTAAAATAATTGGGAGTTTAATGTTTTTGATGAACTACACTCGGCCTGATATTGCATATGCTATAAGTAGACTCAGTAGATATAACCATAACCCTAATAAAGATCATTAGATTGCACTTCACAGGCTAATGAGATATCTGAAAGGCACAATGGATTGGGGTTTACATTATGTAGGGTACCCTCAAACTTTGGAGGGATATCGTGATGCTAACTGGGTTATTGATAATGATGACGTTAGCTCCACTAGTGGTTATGTGTTCACATTGTGTGGTGATGCTATATCATGGAAATCATCAAAAGAAACTTGCATTGCTAGATCAACTATGGAATTTGAGTTCATAGCTTTAGATTTAGTTGGATAAGAGCAGGTTGAGTGGTTAAGGAGCTTACTGGCTGGCTTACCTTTGTCGGGAAACAAAGCTCCATCCATTTCTCTACATTGTCACTCAAAATATGCTATCTGTTTAGCTAACAACAATACATATAATGGCAAGAATAGACACATTCGGATTGGACATGAAGGTGTGAGACAACTAATTATGACTCGTGTGCTCTGTTTGAAGTATGTGAAGTCTGAGAGGAACTTGATTGATCCATTGACGAAAGAGCTAACTAAAAGGTTGGTTTTTCATTCGTCTAGGGGACTGGGACTCAAACCTATATGATGAGAGATACACTACATCTCAATCACAAGACAGGTGTATTGAAGAAGGTTGAGTCATGTACTTGATGGACAACTTGTGTTTGTGTGGGGTGGGGTCTGTTTTTGGATATCAGTTCATAAATTTTCTGAATTATCTTTTCTTTCTTTTAAAACGGGTGTTTCCTCCTTCAGAAAAAACGTACACAAAAAACTTTTTCTCTCTTCTTCTTCTACAAACGTCCTGAGCATTCTTTGCAGTTCCTACAAGTAGTAAGATTAGAGGTGTCTGGATTTCCCAACACATAATTCAATGTAAATGAAGGATCCAATTTTGGTCATACTATTTTGCATCCATCAGTACTGAAAATTGACCATTTGTATATCACATCACATGTACTGATTTACTTCCTTTAATAAGGACCCTACCCTCTTTGCTCTTCCTATCCCATCGATGTGTTGGAATTGGCGCCTGCAGTATCGAGTTTGCTTCAAGCGAACCCCCGATTTCCGACAACACTAAAACTTCCCATTAATTTCACTAAAACTTCAAGCGAACCCCAGATCGATCACCACCACGCATTGATCCCTTTCTTTCATTTAATTTGTACCTAATTTGAAAGCCCGTTTAATCATATCAAAGCTAATCAACGAAACAGTGAGATATGAGTGTATAATGTGTATTCAATAAGGGCTTCCTGATCGATCAACAACACGTACATGTATTGTATATACCAAATGATCGTTTCCAATCAGAGAGTCTTACATCAATCACATGTCGATCTACTGAAGAATCAGATTACAAATGACTTGCAACTTAAAACAAAACAAGAAAATTGGCACCTTGACTTAAGTTTCACCTTGAAAACCCGGAGGATCGGAGTGGCAGCAGTCAGTAGCACCGATATATGGCGTACCCGGTTCGACGGGGAGGTGGACTGCAGGCAACAAAGATGGCAAGAGCAATCACCAAGCATACCAAGAACATCATCAAATCCGGGCCTCCGCTATCGCCGTTCCCGGAGGAGGCTCCGCAGCAGACGCTACCGCCCATGGCTTTGGCTCTTGATGGGTGCTTGGGCTCTTCTTCTGTATGGAGATTGGAGGAAGAAGATATAAGGGGATACAAGCAAAATGAAATGGCAATGGGTTCTTTTTCCTTGTGAAAATGAATGGAGTTGACCTGAAAGTTCTTTGTTTAATGTTTATTTTGGGGGTGGTTTAGAAGATTCCAAGATTTGGATTCATTGTTTATGGATGCATGGAGATGTGTGGTAGGGTTAGGTACACTTGTTTTGACCGGTTGATATAGTTGTTGGGCGATCCATTTGTCCATTTGATCCCTGTAATTAATTGTTTAAGCTTCTGGGGTTCAACAGCTTTTTATACCAATTCTTAGAACAAGTTGTAGAGACGACTTTGTAAATGAGGAGAAATGGCTACAAATTCATGGTTTTATACTCGCTCATCTTTCTTGCAATACACACAGAAAATATATAGTTGGGCTGCATTGGCCCAAGCCCAGTTGATTTGGAGGATTCATACTGTCCATTTGTCTTCACAATACTACATTTTTTTTTTTTTGGTATTTTATGCATATAGCTCTATTAGCTTGCAAATATGGTTGAGATATAGGATGGATATCATATAGAGCGTCAATCGAGTCATTTTTTTTTTTGACAGTGGGGAAGAAGTAGATCGACAAAGCGATCTTGAAGTCATCAGCAGATAGCTTGGATGATCCTAAACAGAGGGTCGCTAAAAGAAAAATTATCTAAGATTACAATTACAGAATTTTAGAATTAAAAGTCTAGAAAAATTAAAACGCTATTTCTTCGGATCAATAAGTGAAGTCATTGATTCTTGATTTCTATTCTTGTGGCTTGGAAAGCGGTGATGGTTCTGGATCTGGATCCAGATACGGCAGCAACCAAGCTCGCTCTGCAATATTGTTACATGTGATGGCTCGGACTCGAAACTTGAGATCTGAAGTTGCACAACCCTAGTCATTGTAAAAACCAAGATTTTTAAATAAATATTTTTATAATTATAAAATTGATTTTAATAAAAATTTATTCAAATTCCGAGACTCCGAAAAATTTTAAAAATCTCTGTTCTCGAGCCAATGACTAATTTAAATTCTTTCGAATAATTCCGGCATAAACTTGTGACTCAAATTTAAAAACGAGTAATTTCCGCTTTATTTTTCCAAGGCTTAAAAATAATTTCGAGTTTCGTTATTTAATTCGGATTCAAATGTCTATGTTAAATTTATTTAATCACGTCGGATTAAGGTCGGAAAGCGGGTTTCGAGATTTATTTCCGGATAATTATTTTGACTTTTTCCACTCACACTCAACCTATCTTACCCCTCTCCCTATTCTAGCTGGTAGGTCAACCCCTACCCCTAATTCATGTCATTCATCATCCCCTGCAATTGGTCCCTCCCTCACCTTACCTTAGCCGCACCTAGCAGTAGCATCCTTCCAATCCACTAAACCCACTCCCCTCCTTTCCAATCTCCAAGCTGCACCCACTCCCCTCCTTTCAAATCCATATCGAGCTCATCCTTGGCCCTGTCCGGCGAGCTTCGAGCACCACAACAGCCTCCACATACTCCACCTCCCCCGTTTTCGACTCCACAGAATCGCCCCAGCCCCTTTCTCCTTTTTTTTTGCCGGAGCTATAGCCACAAGGGCTTCCTCCTTCCTTTGATTGATCGGTGCCAAACACACGCCGCAAGAAGCAATAGGAGCTCCTCAGTTTTCGGTCCTAGGGACGCAGCCCCGAGTCACCGGCGAGCCATCAGACCTCCGACGAATCTCCAGCGACCTCGAATCCGTTCGGTGAGCTTTTGAACCTTCCCTCCCTTGGTTGATTTTGATTTCGTTCTCTTCTGTCTGAAATGGTCTGAGAGAGAGAGAGAGAGAGGGAGACCACGCCTGAAGAGAGGGATTCGTGGTTGGGCGAGGTCCAGCGAGTGAGAGAGCACCGGAGAGCGAGAGCGAGGATGGGCGAGCGAGGGAGACGAGCGGGAGGTAGCGAGTGGCTGGGAGAGGGTATGCGGGTGAGCTCGGGCGAGTGCGAGAACACCGGAGAGTGAGCGTGAGAGCGAGTCGGAAGGGTCGAGAGCGGGGATGGTGAGGACGAGAGGTCGAGGGCGGACTGCGGGCGGGTCTGGAGGTTGAGGAAGATGGGGAGTGGGGCCCGCCTTTTCTTTTTCATTTATTATTCCCAATCTGGTTTTTTTATAAGGCAGCAATTTTGGAGTGTTGGTGGGCCGGATGTGGATCTGGGTCCGGGTATGGGTAATGTTTTGGGCTGAGGTTTGGGCTTGAACTTGGTTGGGTTAATTGTGTTAATAAATTATTGTGTTAGTATATAATTGTTATATAACTTGTAATTTATTTATTTAATTATTAATAATTTTATTTCTGAATTATAATTTTAAATATTATATTTAATTATTCAGAGTATTTAATTATCTATTTTAATATATATAAAATCTGATTTTTTTTAAGTATTATTTAGTTAATTGACTATATTGTTTTAATGTGTGAAGGTTCTTTAAATACCTTATGGATTGCGATTCTTTATATGGTTAAGTTATTTAATTATATTTTCTCTAATTCATTTATTTCGTTATTTAAACTGATTAATTGAAAATGATTTATATGAATAAACTAATTGCTGAGTTTTGATATTTAAAATGGGTACATTGAGTTGTTGGGTTGTTTGTAAAGAATTGTAAATGCCGGAATCGTTTTAATAACTTGACTCGTTGAAAAGAATTTAAATAGGAGTTAAATTTTGATAAAGACTTGTTGGTCAAATAATATTTTAACGAAAAATATTCTACCGATTGACTTAACTGGACTTGATTATAACTTGATTGTGTGAAATACTTGTAAGTTGCTATTGTTACTGAGTACAATGAGTTTTGAAACATGATTTGAGTTATTGGAATTTTGGAATAATTCATGGGAATAAGAATGAGTTGAGTTGACTAATTATGATATTATGACCGAATTGAGAAAGATGTGGATTATGAGATATGAGGAGATGAGATGAGAAATGGAGATGAGATGATAATGTTGATAACGAAGAAATGGTTGGTTATATTATTTATGTGTATCTTATATGTTCCATATGTAACTTGTGTGTTAATTTCCATGCTTTGTGTAAATTAGACTTAGACTTATTATGTTATTTATGAAATTACTAGGTAATCTATGATCTGTTGGATTGCTTACTTCTGCTGCCTTACTTTGCTGCTCTGCACCTCCAGGTAAGTCCTCCGGGGCTTACTCAAGTTAGAACCTCATGCTTGATGTGTCATATAGTATGTAGGCATTATAATAGCATGTCATGTAGTAGCATGCCTAGGTTCTGCATTAACAAATGAGCATACGTATTCTGAATGCGATTGGTAGAAACGGCCGTAAGTCGTAAGTGTAGGGTCTTTGCTAGGGTCATAGGACGACCCAGCCAAATCGGGTTCGTGCATAATCGAGTCTTGTCATACGAGTCTGATTATATGAGCATGATGATGGATATTATGGAGATATTTACATGAGCATGATATGGACATTACATGATCTCGGATATGACCTGGTCTCTACGCCTAGGTATGGGCGCAGAGTGGCCTCCACCCTAGGTATGGGAGTGGACGAGTCGCCACCCTAGGTATGGGCGTGGTTTTCGAGTTGGATATACCGCTTGGCATTCTTTGGGCCATTTACCGCATTTTTGCATATTATATATCCTACCAAATTGCTTGCGTGTTTAACATTCCAGTATTGCATTAGATCATTCTCATCTAGGATTAGAACATATTATATGTCCTCAGCGAGGTCTTCAGGGCCCGCATGAGTGGCTCGACTTTGACTTCGTGGTTAGTTTCAGGTACCCGTACCCTTGCTTGATCATGTGCTGTTGTGGCGGGGAATATCTTATGGCGCAGTGAGAGTGAGAGGAAGACCAACTTGAACTCCACACTTTTGCTACTTATTTACTCGTATTTGGTTTTGACCCGGCCATGCCGTGGCAACTTGTACTAGGATATATCCTTCTTTATGCTTTCGAACTTAAAACGTTTTGGGCGACTTAGGCAAGTAAGAAAGGTTCGGGGTACCCATCAGCCCTACCGCGAATTTAGGGTGCGAAATCCCTTCTTTGAGCATTAAAAACTTTGTTTTAAAACTCAACCCGTACTCGAATTGCAAGATCCGAACGAAGGTATCCAAGCCTTCGAAACGTAACCCGAATACTTATATTTGGGCCGTTACAAAGGTGGTATCAGAGCTTGGGTTGCGCGATTCGAGTATAAATGGGTTGAAGTATGATTTTGGAAATTGCCCAATGTTTTCAAATGATTTTGAAGAGTTTTATAGGGCAAAATGAATTTAATATGGCTAAATTAATGAACAAAGCTTAATAAACTTGACTAAAATAATAAAAATTGGAAAAAGGGAAATCGAGTGGGTAGAAAGGCGATAGACCATCCTATTGGATGTAGACTTGGGAAAGGGTAGGCAAAACTTAGCTTTGTACTTTACAGAGGGCCTGGAAGACTCCAAGGAGTTTGCACAGTGGTGGTTGGAGCAGCGGGGTTAGAATGTAGAGGCCGAGGGGATAGTTGCCCCTCCGGTCAGTTGCCCCTCGAAGGGCAGCTTCTAGATAGATTATGTGGTTTTATATAAATTGGGCCTGAGGGCGATCCCCCTCGAAGGGGATCTGATTATACATTGTTGAGTGCTTATGTGCTAGATGCCTTGTTTTGACATTCCTCTTCATGTGTTCCTTCCTTCGGTCTAGGATTTTATTTGATATATTCTTGGGAGTGTGTTGAAGTTCTGCAGCTAGGATAGCGAGACGTCCTTTCTTATCATTTGATTGGGAAGTGTAGACCATATAGGGTGATCTTTCCACGTCCTTCATTCATTGGCATCATGCTCCTTTCATTTTGCATTTTACCCTTTTCTACCTTCCTTCCATATTGACAGATGATATTTTTTTCAGTCTTCTTTTTCTTATATTGGCAAAATCTTTCACGAGAAATTGTGTTGATAATCTCACTACGTTCATGATTCTTGTTCGAGTGTATTGACTCCTTGGGTATATGATGTGAGAGTTAGGTGAAGGTAGGAATGTGGGAGAATTGAGGATATTCTGTAGACTTGAGGATGGGATAGTATTGAAAGGTGCATTATTTGTATCGAAAGTCTAAGGTACTAGGTTAAGAAAAAAAAGCAGAGAGGTCAACTTAGTCAATTAGAGGCGCTACCGAATCTTGTTTTGGGATACGTGTAGGGATTAGGAATCTAAATTTTTGTGATTGGGGATACAGAATGAGAGGATGACACTTATAAGGTTGTAGTGGAAGATGATTATTTAGAGGTGGATTAGCGATGGGAATGTATGCGGATATGGGCAGTAGAATAAGGGTATTGAAACAATTTTGGAAAATTTAGAATAGGACGACATGTAAGGATCGTAATTGTTTGGGATCGTAGTAGAGTTTGGAGTGACAGTTGGCGTTTCGAGTAAATATATATGAAATTTGGGAAATGCGATTTGGTTCAGAAGTGCTCGTATGACTTACTTAGGCAAACCTCATGTGTGGATCAGTTGAGAAGAGATGCAGTAAGGGTTTTGCTAAAAGGTTCAAGATTGGGGAGCCTTCAGATCTTTGGGTGAGTTTGAGATTTTATTGCCGAGAAAGAAAGGGGGTGAGGTTTTGGAATAATTGATCTTCATCTGTGATAATTAGGTAAAGTATTAATTTAAGGTTTTAGGTGAGTGAATAGGAAAATCGGGATCGTAAGCTTGGGACCGTACTTGAGTAATTGGACAACTTGTTTGACTTGTGCAATTAGGTTCTTCATGATGAACTTTGGGTGAACTGTAGGCCCTTGAACTTTTGTGGGAATCGGTGAGGGAAATAGAGGTTTGATTTTACGGAGAGTGAGACGCACTAGGACTTGGGATTCGGAATATAGCATGAGTCTTCTTGATGATCATTTACACCTTATTGAATACTTCTATGCTACGTGTTCAGCCGTTGCCTTCATTCCAACAATCATGGTTGACACCCGACATGGACCGACCGGGCATGGAGGCCCAGTGCGTAGAGGTAGAGGACGACCCCGTCGTAAGGCAGCTACTGTTACGACCGACGCTGACACTCCGACACCTGAGGGCGGCGAGACTCAGGTCCCTATTCAGCATACCACACCGGGGCAGATGGACAGAGCTGCGATCTTGGAGGTCTTGCGAGAGTTTCTTGGGGAGTCACAGTCTGCAGCACCCGGGGCCCAGATCCCGATCGAGCCGCCTAGAGCGCCTGAGCTCGCTCGAGCTGTCCCTATGGCCGTTGCGCGACCCGAGAAGCGCATCGACTGGGTGAAGGTCATGGGGCAGTGTAGGCCGCCGCAGTTCTCAGGAGGCGCTGGAGAGGATGTAGAGATGTGGTTTCGTCAGCTAGGCGGGATCTTCGACCATATCGATGCGCCAGCTACAGAGCGACAGAGGCTGGCAGCAGGACATCTGCGGGAGGACGCCTTTGATCGCTGGTCCGTGTACAAGACGGAGCAGACCGAGTGGAGTTATGATGCCTTCCGGACTTTGATGCTGAAGGAGTATAGTCCCCCGGGGACTCAGATTGCTCGCGAGGTGGCATTTTATCGTGGGACCTACAACCCGTCCCTCCCTGTTACTGATGTTGTCCGCCAGTTCAAGAAGGAGCTGGTTTACTGCGCACACCTATGTCCCACTGACGAGAGTCGCATTCGACTGTTGTCGATGAGGTTGTCGCCAGATGTACTACTACATGCTTCTAGCCTTGGCGCAGTCTCGTTCGATCGTTTCTTGGAGGTCGTTCTTCTGTACGATCAGCAGCGTATCTTATCTGATGCAGCCTATGCATCATCTCATTCCGACGGGAAGAGATCAAGACCTATCGAGCCTAGATGGGATGAAGGGCCTAGAGGATATGGAGGAGGATTCAGAGGAGGTGTACCGAGGATGCCATCAGTATCGTACGCTCCGAGTAGGGATGTCCGAGCTAGGATTGTTACTTGCCATGGCTGTTACGAGGACGGACACACTCGACGACATTGTCCGAGGAGAGCCGCTATATGCTTTGCATGCGGGGCCCGTGGACATCGATCACACCATTGCCCCCAGACTAGAGGGACTCCATCCGCACCAGCACTTCGACTTCCAGAGGCTCCTAGGCCAACGCCCCGTGTCCATCAGATGAGCGCAGAGGAGTATCCCGCCCCTCCTACTGTAGGTAGTGTGGTTCCGCATAATTGATTCCGTGTTCAATTTGTTGCTTGATTGTGCCTATCTGGTTGGTAGTGATGTGCAGACTCCATGTTTTTTTTATGATCTATTGATGATGTGTTCTATGGTGTTGATAATTGAGATTTGATGCTATGATGAATTTTGATAGGATGATGTTGATTATGTTGAAATATTGATGTGTAGTGATGTCTTTGAGCTGATCTGCCGAGATTGATCTTGAGAAAAGCACCTAGGAAATGGAATATGGGATTAGCCCTTAGAAGTGAATGTTGCCACCTCTTGAAATTCTTGAAACCTGATGGACTTAAATAAGAGAAATGACTTGGATTTTGAAAGATCGAGCACGATCGAGAATTTGCTTGACCAACTTTAATTGAGAACCCTTTTGAAATTTTTTTTTAGACCCGGGTTTACATTATAATGTCCCATGAAGTGGATACAAGCATTTATAGGGGCACTTATAGATTGTTTGCTAAAACCTAGTGGTGACGTTATAATTCTTTTGAGTTATAATGTAACCAAGAAGTCGGGGTAAGGTTGTGATAGGGGCCCATATCACATTCTTGCTACGACCAATTGGTAATATTATGATCATGACGAAGATACTGCGAGGATCTCATAGGGGCATTTATGAGGTACTTGCGGAATCAATTGCGTGATCCTCGGACTCACCAATTTCGAAATTCATCTCCTAGCTTTAAAAAGGATTTTAGTCTCGAGGACGAGACTTGTTTTTAGAGGTGGATGATGTAAAGACCAAGATTTTTAAATAAATATTTTTATAATTATAAAATTGATTTCAATAAAAATTTATTCAAATTCCGAGACTCCGAAAAATTTTAAAAATCTCTGTTCTCGAGCCAATGACTAATTTAAATTCTTTCGAATAATTCCGGCATAAACTTGTGACTCAAATGTAAAAACGAGTAATTTCCGCTTTATTTTTCCAAGGCTTAAAAATAATTTCGAGTTTCGTTATTTAATTCGGATTCAAATGTCTATGTTAAATTTATTTAATCACGTCGGATTAAGGTCGGAAAGCGGGTTTCGAGATTTATTTCCGGATAATTATTTTGACTTTTTCCACTCACATTCAACCTATCTTACCCCTCTCCCTATTCTAGCCGGAAGGTCAACCCCTACCCCTAATTCATGTCATTCATCATCCCGTGCAATTGGTCCCTCCCTCACCTTACCTTAGCCGCACCTAGCAGTAGCATCCTTCCCCTTTTAAATCAAACCCACTCCCCTCCTTTCCAATCTCCAAGCTGCACCCACTCCCCTCCTTTCAAATCCATATCGAGCTCATCCTTGGCCCTGCCCGGCGAGCTTCGAGCACCACAACAGCCTCCACATACTCCACCTCCCCCGTTTTCGACTCCACAGAATCGCCCCAGCCCCTTCCTCCTTTTTTTTTTCCGGAGCTACAGCCACAAGGGCTTCCTCCTTCCTTTGATTGATCGGTGCCAAACACACGCCGCAAGAAGCAATAGGAGCTCCTCAGTTTTCGGTCCTAGGGACGCAGCCCCGAGTCACCGGCGAGCCATCAGACCTCCGACGAATCTCCAGCGACCTCGAATCCGTTCGGTGAGCTTTTGAACCTTCCCTCCCTTGGTTGATTTTGATTTTGTTCTCTTCTGTCTGAAATGGTCTAAGAGAGAGAGAGAGAGGGAGACCACGCCTGAAGAGAGGGATTCGTGGTTGGGCGAGGTCCGGCGAGTGAGAGAGCACCGGAGAGCGAGAGCGAGGATGGGCGAGCGAGGGAGACGAGCGGGAGGTAGCGAGTGGCTGGGAGAGGGTATGCGGGTGAGCTCGGGCGAGTGCGAGAACACCGGAGAGTGAGCGTGAGAGCGAGTCGGAAGGGTCGAGAGCGGGGATGGTGAGGACGAGAGGTCGAGGGCGGACTGCGGGCGGGTCTGGAGGTTGAGGAAGATGGGGAGTGGGGCCCGCCTTTTCTTTTTCATTTATTATTCCCAATCTGTTTTTTTTTATAAGGCAGCAATTTTGGAGTGTTGGTGGGCCGGATGTGGATCTGGGTCCGGGTATGGGTAATGTTTTGGGCTGAGGTTTGGGCTTGAACTTGGTTGGGTTAATTGTGTTAATAAATTATTGTGTTAGTATATAATTGTTATATAACTTGTAATTTATTTATTTAATTATTAATAATTTTATTTCTGAATTATAATTTTAAATATTATATTTAATTATTTAGAGTATTTAATTATCTATTTTAATATATATAAAATCTGATTTTTTTTAAGTATTATTTAGTTAATTGACTATATTGTTTTAATGTGTGAAGGTTCTTTAAATACCTTATGGATTGCGATTCTTTATATGGTTAAGTTATTTAATTATATTTTCTCTAATTCATTTATTTCGTTATTTAAACTGATTAATTGAAAATGATTTATATGAATAAACTAATTGCTGAGTTTTGATATTTAAAATGGGTACATTGAGTTGTTGGGTTGTTTGTAAAGAATTGTAAATGCCGGAATCGTTTTAATAACTTGACTCGTTGAAAAGAATTTAAATAGGAGTTAAATTTTGATAAAGACTTGTTGGTCAAATAATATTTTAACGAAAAATATTCTACCGATTGACTTAACTGGACTTGATTATAACTTGATTGTGTGAAATACTTGTAAGTTGCTATTGTTACTGAGTACAATGAGTTTTGAAACATGATTTGAGTTATTGGAATTTTGGAATAATTCATGGGAATAAGAATGAGTTGAGTTGACTAATTATGATATTATGACCGAATTGAAAAAGATGTGGATTATGAGATATGAGGAGACGAGATGAGAAATGGAGATGAGATGATAATGTTGATAACGAAGAAATGGTTGGTTATATTATTTATGTGTATCTTTTTTTTGGTTAAAGTATTTATGTGTATCTTATATGTTCCATATGTAACTTGTGTGTTAATTGCCATGCTTTGTGTAAATTAGACTTAGACTTATTATGTTATTTATGAAATTACTAGGTAATCTTTGATCTGTTGGATTGCTTACTTCTGCTGCCTTACTTTGCTGCTCTGCACCTCCAGGTAAGTCCTCCGGGGCTTACTCAAGTTAGAACCTCATGCCTGATGTGTCATATAGTATGTAGGCATTATAATAGCATGTCATGTAGTAGCATGCCTAGGTTCTGCATTAACAAATGAGCATACGTATTCTGAATGCGATTGGTAGAAACGGCCGTAAGTCGTAAGTGTAGGGTCTTTGCTAGGGTTATAGGACGACCCAGCCAAATCGGGTTCGTGCCTAATCGAGTCTTGTCATACGAGTCTGATTATATGAGCATGATGATGGATATTATGGAGATATTTACATGAGCATGATATGGACATTACATGATCTCGGATATGACCTGGTCTCTACGCCTAGGTATGGGCGCAGAGTGGCCTCCACCCTAGGTATGGGAGTGGACGAGTCGCCACCCTAGGTATGGGCGTGGTTTTCGAGTTGGATATACCGCTTGGCATTCTTTGGGCCATTTACCGCATTTTTGCATATTATATATCCTACCAAATTGCTTGCGTGTTTAACATTCCAGTATTGCATTAGATCATTCTCATCTAGGATTAGAACATATTATATGTCCTCAGCGAGGTCTTCAGGGCCCGCATGAGTGGCTCGACTTTGACTTCGTGGTTAGTTTCAGGTACCCGTACCCTTGCTTGATCATGTGCTGTTGTGGCGGGGAATATCTTATGGCGCAGTGAGAGTGAGAGTAAGACCAACTTGAACTCCACACTTTTGCTACTTATTTACTCGTATTTGGTTTTGACCCGGCCATGCCGTGGCAACTTGTACTAGGATATATCCTTCTTTATGCTTTCGAACTTAAAACGTTTTGGGCGACTTAGGCAAGTAAGAAAGGTTCGGGGTACCCAGCAGCCCTACCGCGAATTTAGGGTGCGAAATCCCTTCTTTGAGCATTAAAAACTTTGTTTTAAAACTCAACCCGTACTCGAATTGCAAGATCCGAACGAAGGTATCCAAGCCTTCGAAACGTAACCCGAATACTTATATTTGGGTCGTTACAGTCATGGTATATAAGGTGGTGGTGATGCCGGATTTAAACCTAGTGGTCATAAATCTAAGCACCATCGACTGACTATATTGGGTTTTTCAATTTTGTGGGTTTTTATTTTTGGAGGTGGGGGATAATATTAGATTTGTGTCAATCGAGTCACTTCTTTTTTTTAGTAGGCAAACATTTGGCATAATTTACGCAGCGCGTAAATTACAACCATGATCATCTTGAAGGATGATGGAATACAGATCCCTATTATAAGGGAGAGTAGATCTATTACAAATGATGTCATGTCTAGCTATATAGTCAGCTACTTTGTTGGCTTCTCTGGAGGAATGGCGGAACTCTATTTGATCAAAATCTCTAGCCAATGTGCGAATCTTTTCCACATGATGTGTGATTTCCCAATTGACGATACCACTTCCATTTATTGCCTTAATAAGCGTTTGGTTGTCACCTTCGACTAACACCTTCTTTAAACCTCTCGTTGTAGCGGTCTGCAGCCCCAAACAGATTGCCGCGGCCTCCGTCTGAAGGACTGAGCCTTTGCGGGTAGCCTGGTAGAAAATATCAATAACATTCCCATTGGAGTCTCTGACAACTTCCCCCACCTGACAGGCGCCCGTGAGTTTCACGGAGCCATCTGAAATACCCCAAATTATTTTTGGGCTATTTCTTATTTTTATTTAATTAAATAAATCTATATTATATTAAACTATATTATATATATATTGTGAATTTGGTCATTTAATAAATTCACCTAATATATATGGTATGGATTAGAATAATTAAATTATTCTAAAGAGAAATAATATATGAGTTGATTTGATTTCATAAATCCTTTAAATACTCTTATTATTTAATTTATAAAGTTAAATTAAATAATATTTATCCCGCTAAAGGGAAGAAACCTATCTTCTCGATCTTTAATCTTTATCCACTTCTTTTATTTCTTTTCCTTAAAATTTATTATCTACCCATGATCTCTATCCTTAATTGATTCTTAATCCTAAAGAATCAAAACTCTATCTTTTACCTTTTATCTAAACCGAATTCAACGGTATAGATACACGTCAAAATCTTAGGGTTTCCCACAACCCAAAACCAACTCAACGTCACCCAACATCACCGTCTCTCATCACCCTCCTCTCCCGTTTACCCCTGTGAGCCGTGTCGCCCTTCACTGCCTGAGCAACCGCCGGCGACGTGAGCCACGAGCCATCCCTGCCGAACCATCGTCCGAGCCATCACAGTGCAGCCCTTCCCCGGAGACGCGCCACGAGCCAAGGCCGAGAGCCCTCGCTGCGTTCGCCCTGTTGCCGCCGAAGATCCGAACCGCCGAGGAAGAGCCACCCGATCGCTGCCCTGCCGCAGTCCTTCGCCGCCGAACCGCCGAGGAAGAGCCACCCGATCGAAGACCCATTGCCGCCGGAGGAATTCCTTGTCCTCCTCTGTACGTGACTTCAAAGGGGAAAGAAAGATCTGAGATTTTTAATCTCTTTTGGTTAAATTACAGAAACTCCCCTTGTTTATATTCTATTCTCGTTTCTGGCCCTAAATTAATTATTTATTAAATTAGTCGGCCAATACTTCTGTACTAATTCGATTCTTGCCTGTTTCAGCAATACCAAGCGATCTCGAACACCCACGCCGAGTTCCGCTCCCCGAGAAAGTTATATTGGTATAGATTCTTAACTTTATAGAATTAATTCAATTTCTAATTGGGTTAAGTAAAGTTAATTATATAAAGTACCAATATTAATTAATTCCTTTTCCGTTGGATTCAATAGGTGCTCAAATATCGTCTTGTTGTCGTCAACCGATCAAGGAAGGTTAAGGCAAGTGATTTCGTTCAATGCCCTTTGCATGTTTCGTGATTTTCTTTTGGCGTGCCTTTTTATTCTTCTGTATCGAATGCGGCCCTGTGGCCAATTTCCTTGCCAGTTTCGATAAATTGCATATCCGTCTACTTGATGTAATTTATCTCATTATTCATAAATTGGCATGAGTATAAATAAATGGGCAATTATTAATTTAATTATAGTGATATGTGTATTAAATATGTTATTTGTTTATAACTCGAGATAAGTGAAAATTGCCCATTTTCATCTTCCTAATTGCATGAATTTCTGCTTGTTTCTTTCATGCAAATTAATAGCATGTGATATTAAGATCCTTTGAAATATCCGTGCTTGTACGTCCTCGTTGGTTTAATGTCGTTATTATGATCACCTAGTATTAAATGTTAAAGCTGTTATAATTAAAATGTGCATCTCACGTGGTGTGGATTGACTTAAAGTCAGTGCGAGAGCTATCTCGCAGGTTGGGAATAGTGTAAAGCCCAGTCTAAAAGGTTCCATGGAATATCTAGACTTCAAACAGTCTCAGGTCGCAGTCCTAGTTGAGTCTGGACCCGTGTCCCTACGTACGATTAGACTTCAAAGTCTCAGGTCGCAGTCCTAGTTGAGTCTGGACCCGTGTCACTACGTTTTATATTGTGTTATATACATATTTACATTATTGTTATTATCGAGGTTATTAATAGGTGATCAATTCAGTTTTATTATACTTCTTTCTTATTCGAGGTATAATTCCTTTTCTTATCATATAATCGATCGTTATGATCATCCGAGTCATGTTACGAATCTTATTTCTTATTCAGCTTCCACCTTAATTACTCGTGTCTTTCCCTTAACCTATGATATACTGTTTTATGGTAACTGTATGGTTAAAGTCTGAACATTTTCCCTATCATTTGCTAGTCTTAATTGTACTAACCATCCTATTTATTGGATGGCTGGTGTCCTTCGTACTCACGAAACACCAGGCCATATTCCACAGGTTTAGCACGGGCAGTGGAGCAGGAGAGAGCTAAAGAGAGGACTATCATCCATGGATTTTTAAAACTGCAGTTTATAAACTTTTACAGTTTCCGCAATGCTACGTTGGTTTTAGCTATTTTGAATGTTTATTTACAATTTATGGTTTTGGCATTTTAAGCTATGTTATTTGGATTGAATAGTTTAAACTACGATATTTACTTGACTTCCGCACTATTTTAATCAATTGTTCGAAGTATCATCTTGTTTATGGGAGCATGGTAGCATGTCCCTATAAGCCTCAGGTGAATGCAAAGACATTGAAGTCTGAGAATTCACTGGCGTTGTAGCCCTCCCTTGGGATTAAAAAGGGGGTGTTACACCATCCACATTGATTTTGAATATATTAACGTCTGGTCTATTCCATTTCGTGTTCTGTCTTCTTCTTTTACGATGTAAGGGTACTTGCATATTTTCTTCATGTCTCCAATTATTCTGGTATGTTATTATTTGTTGGACCAAGTTGGGAATGTATGACAATTTCTTTTGCTTGAATTCATTCCTGGAGGTCCATATTGCTTGCCAGATGAATCCCAAATCTTCCATCGTATTTTTGGTCGTTGAGCTAGCAAGTATTTCCAGAATATCAGTTGTATTATTGCCACCTCTACTATTTAGGATCTTTTTCCCCAATGATCTTTCATAGTGAAGAATTATCTCTCTTGTGTACTTGCAATTAAGAAACAGATGTGTGGAATCTTCATCATGAGAATCACAAAGACTACATTGGGATGGTACACGGTTTATGTATTTATTTAGTCTATTTTTTGTTGGTAATCCATCAATCATAATCTTCCAAACTAAGTTTTTAATGTTAGGTGGCAAGTTTAGTTGCCAAATCCAGTTTATGTCATCAATGGTCTGGTGACTAATGCTATTTAGTTTCTTGGTGGATTTAGTGGTGAAAATTCCACTTGGTTCTAGTTTCCAAACAAGTTTGTCCGGCGTGTCCCATTCAGGAATCTGAATGTCGAGAATCTTTTGAAGTCCCATTGTTTGTGTTGTAAGAAGTTGGCTAACCTTCATCTATGGGTCAAGGTTTTGAGAGTATACTTCTAAGAGTTGGTCTTTCACCCAAGGGTCTTTCCAAATATTAGTTGATAAGCCATTGCCAATGATCCAATGTAGACCTTGGTTGAATTTTTCTCGAAGAGAGAGGAGTCTTCCAAATTGCCATGAGGTGTTCATCCAAGTTCTTTGATTAATGTTGTCATGGTCTAGATATTTTTCTTTTATCAGTTTGACCCAAATATTACTTTGCTCCGTATGAATCTTCCAAAGAAGTTTCATTTGAAGGCTTTCGTTAAGTTCTTATGCTTTTCTGATTCCAAGTCCACCATGTTGTCAATCGAGTGTCAATCGAGTCACTTGAATTAGGTTCAAATTAGGTCATTTTGGGTAAAATAGGTCTCTGATAGATCCGGATTAACTCGAACCAGGGTTTGACACGGTATTGGGTGAATTTCGGGTTTGTCAAATTTTTTTAGTAAAAATTCTTATTTTGATAACTTTATGATAACTTGAAAATGCTAAAGTTAAAGACGTGGTTGCTAACTTGTTCTTTTTGGTCCCTATACTTATTAGAAGATGTCATCTAAAGTTCAAGCACTTGTAATTATATCCTACCTTAGATATAAAATATTTGATTTTTACTATTACTCATGATTTGTATAAAACTTTAAACTATATAAAATATCAAAGTTTAATTATTTTTAAAATTATTTCATAGAGATTTTTAAAAAAACGTGTTGAAAAATAAAAAAAATCAAATATTGTCGATCGGGCGGAGTAATATACAATACAAATAAATATAAAAGTTGATTTGAAAAAGAAAGATCTAGTACTTGTAATTATAAAATGTAATAAATTAGAATCTTCATGAATAATTTTAATAATATATAATTATAAATCAATTAATTTTAATAATATATTAATTATTGAAGTTACCTAATATAACTTTGGGATTTTCTTGGCTTTTAATTGGTCAAAATTTTGTTTTAACAAGTCGGGTCAGTCGGGTCAAAACCCAGTTGACCTAGAAATATATCGGTTTTTCGGGTTCGAATAAAAAACAAATCTCGGGTAAAATTTTTCAGGATTTAGAGTTAGATCGATCAGGTTAGGTTGAGTTTTGACAGCTCTAATATGACATGTTAATATGCTCTTCTAAAAGAAAATATGGGAATATGCTTACTATCGAAAGACGGATCATTAGGTTAAGCCGTTGAATTATGGGAAAATAGTATTATTTTCTTCTCTTTAAAAAACTATAATTTTAACCTTTAATTTTTATTTTAAAATAATTACACTTTTAGGGTTTCAAATCATTCATCTTTTTTATTAATAGTAACATATAAAAAGAAAATAATGATATTAAGAAAAAGAATTTAAAAATGTATAAAATGTTGTAATATTCAAATACTAGTGTAAGTCCCGTCCCGTGCACTGAGAACATGTTAAGACAATATTATAAATAATTCAAATAGATTCCAATTAATAAAAAATAATAATCTAATATAAATCATTTTTTACACCAAAAACTAATATTGATATAAATAAATTTAGTTCGCTAGATTATATATAATCTAAATATATTTTATTTATATTCCCTCAAAATATAAATAAAATTCACATTTATAAGATAAAAGATTTTTTTCTAATCTATCATTATTTAAATCTCATATAATTTAATAGATAGCTAATTTTAAAAATATGTTAATATTATTTTTTTTATTAAATATGTAGTATATATTTATTACGTTAGTTTACTAAAATATTTATGACGGATGGATTGTGGCTATATAGTATAGCTAGAGCTGGCAATTCGGTCGTTCGGGTCGGGTTCGGGTCAGGCTTGCTCGGGTCAGGTTACTGACGGGTCCGGTCAGTTCGGGTAAAATTTATGGTCGGGTCGGGTTCGGGTCAGGTTCGGTCATAATGAATTTTAGATTGGTCGAGTTTCGGGTTAAATCGGGTCATGCCCATTCGGGTTCGGGTCAAAGCGGGTCGGGCTCCTTCGAGTTTCGGGGCAAGGGGCGAGTCGGTCTCATTTGAGTTTAGAATCAAAGTGGGTATAGTTTGTTTGAGTTTTCGAACGAATCATATTCGACCCGTTTGGATAATTAGGTTGATTTTGACTCGGTTGAATACTTAAATATATAATTTACTTAAAATAAATGATTTTGACTCGGTTGAATACTTGAATATGTAATTTTGACTCGGTTGAATACACTCGTTGTCATTGACTCATCGGTTGTCGACCGATTTTAAAAAATTTATAATAGAAAATTCAGTATTCGGCAACATCGTCCTTTTTTAAACATTTAAACCAACTGATCGGTGCTATAATTAAATCAAATTAATTGTACATTTAGGATTTAACCTTATTTTAACTAGCAAGTTGCAAATGAGCTTATTTGTGGTTTGACTATATCATTGGCTCATTTCATTTTCAATGCCCATTTCACTTTTAGCTTTTGACCCATTAGTTTTTTTTCATTATTATTATTAGTTTTTAACAAATCTAGATATAAATAATTAATTCTATCAAACTATAATAATATAGATAAAAATAAAATAACAACTACAAAATTATTGATTTGGATATAAATAATTCTTTCCACCAAAAAATAATCATGTATCATAATTCATACAAATTATGGAATATGGACAATTAGAATAACCATAATTATGAAATCTAATAGAATTATTATACTTATATTTATAAAAAGAAATCCATTTATAAAAACCGAAAACTACTAGAATTAATAGAATTATTAACACTAATAGTCTAATAGAATTTTTTAGGTGAAAAAAACCCTTAAAGAGTTAGATTTATGAAAATTATAGAATTATTAGCACTTAGTTATGAAAACTAATAGAATTATTATACTTATACCTATAAAAAGAAACATGTTTAAAAAAACCGAAATTATAAATAAAACTTATAAATACTTCATCTTCGATGGATTCTAATATTCGATGGATTTAAAGTCTTGAGATTTGAAATTTGTGATTGAGATTGAGATTAGATCGAGATTGATATTTAGATCAAGATTGAGATTTAAGATTGGGACAAATATGGACATTTGAGATTTGAGATTTGAGGTTGAGGTTAAGATATATAAAGATTTGAGATCAAGTTAAGACTGAGGTTTGAGATTGAGTTCAAGATCGATATTTGATATTGAGATTAAGATTAAGATCAAGATTGAGATTTGAGATTGAGTTTAATGTTGAGATTGTGATTGAGATTATGATTTGAGATTTGAGATCTAGATTTCAGATTGAGACCGAGATTGAGATCATGATTTGAGATTAACATTGGGGTTCGAGATTTGAGATTAAGATAAAGGTTGAGATCGAGATTGGGTTTGAATTTGAGATTAAGATTGGGGTTTGAGATTTAAATTATTCGATTGAATATTCATTTATTTATACTTTGGTGTATAATATTATATATAAGTATTAACTTATACAAATGCATACACTTGTTAACATATACAAATATTATATACTATTAACTTATTAAATATTAACTTATACAAATGCATACACTTATTAACATATACAAATATTATACACTTATAATCTTATACACTTATAGAAGTAATATAAAATAATAAATAAAACTTATAGGTACATTTTTCATACAAAGTATTGAAGTAATACATACAAAGATGGTTTTATAAATAAAACTTATGGGACTATGGGAGGGAAATGAAATTTATTTAACATATGATATTATAAGACCATCCACATCCCAAGTGGAAAATGTGAGAAATTTAGACTCTCACTAAAAAAACATCTCATATCCCATGTATTTTGAGTGTCAAAAATGTTAAAAATTTTCCACCCCTTCAAATTTCCACCTCTCTTTAAGAGACTGCAAATTGTGTGGGTCTCACCTCTCCACCAATCAAATCTATTTGATCTTTTCTTCTTTCTCTTTACTCCAAAATTTTATGTTTCCTTTTTTTCTTTCCAATTTTTCTTTTAATTTAAAATATTAATATTATATCCGATTTATGATTTTTTTACACCGAAATGTATATAGTAAAAAAATATAATCAACTGTAATAACATTTTGATTTTATAAATAAATTATATGCAAAAAATTAAGGTTTTATTAACTCACAATAAAAATAAATGAGATGGAGGCTATATTGTGGGATGTGTGAAAAAAAACACATAGACGGAGTGAATACAAAAATTCGTATGTGGGTAGAGGTTATAAATAGGATTATAAACTCAATGGGATGTGGATGGTTTAAGGGAGGGAAATGAAATTTACAAGGGAGGGAAATGAATTTTTTTTTTAAACAAATAAGAGGGAAATAGTAATTCCCAACTCACACAGTCACACAAGACTCACAATTCATCTCATAAACACACAGCCATCAGCCCGTCACGAACTCACGACTAGGGCAACAAGTGTACGCAGGCCTTCGACATCGCCGATGTCCTCTCGAACTCGCCGGTGTCTTCTCGAACTCAACGAAATCATTGGTGTCCGACTCACACACATAGCCACAACTCACACAGCTCGCAGAGTCGCAGCTGTCCTCTCGAAATCGCCGGAATCCGTGTTTGCAATTGCCGGAATCGAAGCAGTCAGGCAAGTATCCTCTCGAATCTCGATTGTAAATGTTGCTCACAGCCTTGCACTTTCAGATCCGGTTGCTTTTAGCCTTGCAATTTCAGATCTCGATTGTAAATGTCCTCTCGGTTGAGCGTCATTTGTTTCTTGAGCATTATTTCTCTCTTTTTGCACCTGGCGTTGCTATACGCAGTCCATATCAAAAGGACGAAAGAAAAATGTCTAACATTGTGAATTTGTGATTTGTGAGCTCATATGAATCTGTCACTATTTCAAACATGTTGTGCCAAGCATCTATAATACATGAGGAATTACATTTTGTATGTTGTTGTTTATACTTCCTAGACTTTCCAGGTAATTCAAAATGATGTAACTACTTCCATAAAAAAATGATGTAACTACGTTGTGAAGTTTTCCACCCAAGTATGTCTCCCTTGTAACTTTGATTTTACTTGCTTATTATTAATATGATAACAATTAATAAGAATAATTGATGTTTTATGTATTAAAAGTAAAATCATATGCTTGTGTTAAAAAAAACATTTAACATTCAAGCATTAAATATGATATTGAGGTTAAACAACCATTTCCAATTGGGTCGGGTCGGGTCGGGTTGAGAGTTAGGTCGGGTTGATAGTCGGGTCGGGTTGAGAGTCGAGTCGGGTTTGGGGCGGGTCGGAATTATCTGTGTTCGGGTCTATTTCGAGTCGGGTAATGTTCGGGTCGGGTTCGGTCTCGGGTTCGGGTTACAGATGACTTCAGATTTTCGGGTTTCGGTCGAGTTCGGGTTCGGGTGAGTTGGTCGGGTTTCTCGGGTCGGGTCAGATTTTGCCAGCTCTAAGTATAGCTATATAATATTTTAATCATTTATTTTGGCCTAAACAATAATATAGATATAAATAAAATAAGAATTATTGGATAATTAATTTCAATATAAATAATTATTTCCACCAAAAAATAATCTAGATACAAATAAAATAGCACATATCAAATACTATATAGGAAAAATTTGCTATATGTCCATTTGAGATACAAATTTCAGCTCCTTGTCCATTTTCATAGGTGATTTAGGTGAATGTCCCAAAGTGACAATTTTACACCTACTATATAATTCCCTTCTTTTTCCTTTTTTTTCTTCCCTTAATTGAAGACGATCTGTACATCTACAACCTCTTGATCCTTAACCTCGCCGACAACGATTTCCACTGCAACCTTCCCGTCGGGCTGTCGATGAACAATTCTCCGTCTTCAACATGACTTCGTTCACTGAAAACCCCAATCTGTGTTGGCCGACCCGCCAAAATTGCCCTTTTTACCCTAACCCTAACAATCAATCTAAATCCCATAAGTTTGAGATCCAACTGAAACCCAATCATCATCGCAATATCTGCAAACACTTCGACTCCACCGTAAAGGACGTGCTCGAATGTGTTTACGACGAGAACATCATCAGAAAAGGCAGCGTCGGGGTCGTCTACAGAGGGACCATGTCGAACGGGAGCGATGTCGTAATCAAACGACTTCTGAGCCGCTGCCAAGGCGACTGCCACGACCACGACGGATTCAGAGACGAGATCTAAACACTTGGGAGGATCCGATAGCGGAACATCGTCCATCTATTCGGATACGTGTCGAACCTCGGCACGAACCTCCTTCTCTACCACTATATGCCAAACGGGATGATGGTTGTTTGCACTCCAATGGCTTCCATGTCAATGGACTTTAATTCCTACCTTAAAGAATGTCACCCACGTACCTTCGTTATGCAAGCGAAACAAATTTGTCTATGTCCGAATATGGAAAATGTCTGAATTTGTCTATCTCTAAATATGGAAAATGAAGTTTGTTTAAATGTATTTATACAGATCCCACAAAAAAAAAGCACAGAGGAAGCACAAAGGCTAATGAGAAACCAAAAACATGTGGTGATCGTTGTCCTCTAATATATGAATGAGTAATAGAGTCATAGACACTGTCATCACTATTAAAAAATGGTCATAGACGTTGTTACCACTATAAAAACAGGGTCATAGACACTGTAACCAAAAGAAAACCCTATGACAAGGGAAGCACAAATCCTAAAGGGGCTAATGAGAAGCCAAAAGACATGAGATGGACAATTCTCCTCCAATATATGAATATGTAAGAGGGTCATAGAAGCTGTAACCAAAATAAAAACAGGGTCATAAACACTGTAACCAAAGGAAAACCCTAGGACAAGGGGAGCACAAACCTTATAGCTAAGGGCTAATGAGAAGTCAAAATACATGTGGTTACAGTTCTCCTCTAATATATGAATGGATAATAGGGTCATAGAAGTTGTAACCTAAATAAAAACAGGGTCATAGACACTGTCACCACTATAAAAATAGGGTCATAGACATTGTAACCAAAAGAAAACCCTATGACAAGGGAAGAAGAACAAACTAGAGGCTAATGAGAAGCCAAAATATATGTGGTGACAATTCTCCTCTAATATATGAATGAGTAAGAGGGTCATAGACGTTGTAACCAAAATAAAAACAGGGTCATAGACATTGTCACTACTGTAAAAACAGGGTTATAGACACTATCACCACTATAAAAACAGGGTCATAGACATTGTCATCACTATAAAAACAGGGTCATAGACACTGTCACCACTATAAAAACAGGGTCATAGACACTGTAACCAAAATTAAACCCTAGGATATGGGAAGCACAAAACTTAAACGGGCTAACATCCAAAAGAAAAACCCTGGGACAAGGGAAACATAAACCCTATAGGGGCTAATGTTAAGCAAAACCATTGCTGTCACCAAAGCGAAAACCTAGGACAAGGGAAAGTGTTATTAGTAGTGCCACCACAATAAAAAAATGTAACCACTGCTGTCACCACCCTTATCATTGTTACCACCCATATCACTGTCACCACATTTATCGTTGTCACCACTCTTATCACTGTCACCACCCTTATATATCAGTGGTCATTGTCACCATCCTTATCACTGTCACCACCCTTATCGGTGGTGAGACTGTTAATAACATATATATGTGATAACAACTTTTTTTCCTGATGACAATATTTTTTTACATATATACCATATATAATATATATTGTGTACATAAAATCCATAAATAATCTCTGACTCAAATACACAAGATCAATAAAGAAGAGAGATAAATTAATAATGGAGGTAGAGAGAGTACATGCATTGGCACTGGATGGAGAGCTGGAGGAGCTACCCGGTCACTTCATCGGGGGGAGGAGGAGAGGTCGGAGAACAGCAAGGCTCTCGAGGATGTGAAGGTGTCGGTGATCTCGTTGTCGCAGCCGCGGGAGGCGGTGGTCAAGGACATCTCCGACGCTAGCCGAGAATGGGGGTTTAGGAGGCCGGAGCTTCAGGAGGCCGGAACGACCTTCTTCGATCAGCCTTGGGAGGAGAAGGAGAAGAATTCGAACCACCCTATCAACGCCTCCTTCGAAGGCTACGAGATCCAAAATTGGAGCGGGAACGGATCTCTGAAACTTCAGATATGATCTCCGAGACTTCAGATGCAAGAGCGGCAAGAGATCTCCAACAGGGATGATCGGAGAGAGAGTATAAAGGCAAGGGTAAAAGGGGAATTAGGAAAAAAATTTGGACAAATGCCAAAAAATTATTTAGGGTGGACAAATACCTAATGAATTTATAAAATGGATATTTGGACAAATACCAAAAAATTATCTATTAATATTTTTGGTAGGTATGACTATGAAATATTTTTTATTTATATTTTTTGTCAATTAACTAAAATATATATAGATATATTGTGGCTTATATATTATTTTATTAAATTATTTTCCTAGAATTAACCACAACGCGACATATAGGATGTTATGCATCGGTTTTAGTATATGTATATAGATTCTATAAATTTTGCTCAAAAAAATATTCTATAAATTGAATGCAATAGAACTTATATTTTTTTTATATAAATAGCAGGTAATTTTTATTTCGAAATCATAAAGTCTTCGAATACAATATTAAATAAGGGTTCTGGTAAATCAAACTCTGAATAAACAAAATACGAGGACGAAGGTCGAATCTGTGTAAGGAATTGTGCCAGTTTGTTCACCATATGTCGAACTACGCTCCATCTGCACTCCTCAAGCTCTCTTGCCAAACTCCTTTCCTTACCCATGAGCACCCCTCCTCCCTTTGGCTAAAAACCACCCCTTGCAACTGTTGTATTAGTTGTGCACATTCAGACTCAGCATATCAGCCTCAGCAACCCTTTTTTATGTGCCAACGTCAGTCCCCAAATCACCACGCATTCTACCACCAATGGTGAGGATCCTCGCTGAATCGACTTTGCCACAACCCAACTCACCCCCCCCCCCCTAAAGACCCTCAAGCTATCACTCCTACCACACATGCTTTGTCTTCCGATGTAGAGACATCACAATTAATTTTAACAATCCCTCCATTCACATTTGTAACCCCTTCTGTCGGAATGTCCCTGCTACTCGTTCCCAACTCCCTCGAGGCTGCCTCGACTACCTTAAATTTGAGCCACTACCAATAGCCCAAAAACACCTCTCCTCCAGTACATCTCGCCCCCATAGGATGCTGCGCCATGCATAACTTGGTGTAGCTCCTAGTTTTGCCTCAAGAAAGGATGTCCACATAAGGTATCAAGCTTTCAGCAATCTATCTGGCAACGACTCTGGCTCGTGCAGAATCCCCCAGCCAGTTTTAGGAAGAAGAGCCAGATTAAAGGTTTCCATATCGCGAAAGCCTATCCCTTCATAATCCTTTGCTAGGCACATCCACTTCCATGGCATCCAATGGATTCCCATCTACAGGGCCGTGCCGATATTTTGGGGGGCCCTGTGCTAAAAATTTAGTTATTCCTATTCATAGTGTTGATGAATTTAAAAGTACTATAGTTGTATTAGATAAACCGTTTTGCTATATATTGCAATGTTGTTTAACTTTTTGGTATGTTTAAAACTAAAAACTCTATTTTTTTTTTGAACAGGAAAAATTTTGGCCGTTAGCTGAGCCAACTAACCAAGAGCATCCTTTCGGATGATAGAACATAGAACCGCGTCAGTGGGGATGCAAGGGCCGTTAAAATCAGTCCCAAGATGGGAAAGACGGTCAGCGGCGCGGTTACCATTCCTGAAGACGTGCTGGATAGAAACTTCGGGAAAAAGTCGTAAGGCACAGAGAACATCAGATAGGAGTAGCTCAATATCACCGGAGCAAGATATTCCAGCACGGAGACAGTTAACAATACTAAGATTATCTCCTTCAACGAGAAGGCGTGAAATATTAAGATCAGATGCTATTAGAATACCCTTCCAAAGGCCGTAGCATTCGGAACCAATCACAGAATCAATAGGGGAGGAACCAGACCCAGAGTACAGGACCTGGCCCAAATGGTCACGAATAATGAACCCATAGGAGCTGGTGATACCAGGTGTAAATGCTCCATCAAAGTTTAGTTTAGCCCAATACCTAGGCGGTTTAGTCCATTAGGCATTGTGTTTTTTAGTCTTGAGTGAATTACTAGTCTTATCTGTAGTAGCCATATCCGTGTTTAAGTCATCTCTTTTGGAGTTTTCCCAATTTGTCATTTGTGTTTTTGTGAAGGAAATTATAGTGTTTGTATTTGGTTTGTCATTATCAAAAAGCGATTTATTTCTGAAATACCAGGAACACCACCAAGCCGTAGCTAATTTGGAGAATTCTTTAATTCCTATTGTTGAGTGAATGGCACATATTGCATCATTGATAGTATTGGTCGTATCATAAGCTTGATAAATTGTGCTGTATATACTAGGGAATAAATGCTTGATTACTTGTGAAGTTACGGGACATTTGAAAAGTAGGTGGTCAATATCCTCAAAGCACATATTACAAAGCGGACAGTCAGTAGGTATGCCAATTCTTCGTGACGCTAGTTTGACAGAGGTAGGAAGCCCATTTTTGGAGATACGCCACATGAAGTCTTTAATTTTTGGGGTGACATCTAACCTCCACAACCAGGCTAAGTCGTATTTGTAATGACTTTTGGTTTTTTGTATGAGAGTAATTGCTGAGTCAGTAGAGAACCAACCATTTCTACTAGAGGCCCAGTATAACCTATCTTGGTGAATATGTTTAGGTATTGGTATTTGTAGAATTGATTTAAGGATCTCATCACTAAGGATGTCTTTGGTGGTAGTAATCAGCTTATCAGCATCCCATTCATTAGTGTTGGTGATGAAAGAACCCACCATAAGATTTTCATTGATAAGGTTTGTATTTTGTGCGTGGCTGGATAGGGGGGAGTTATCTAGCCAACGATCATGCCAGAAATTAATGGATTTTCCATTGGCAACACCCCAACGGAGACCACTCTTAAAAAGCGGAATCAGAGAAGTCAATCTGGACCATTGCCAAGAGACTGAGCCTTTCTTTTTGTAGGTTAATATAGTTGTGTCCCTCATATATTTATGGGATACTAACTTAACCCATGGGTTATGAGGTTCAGCTAAAAGTTTCCAGAGGAGTTTGAGCTGGAGAGATTTGTTCATATCTTCGGAAAGACGGAGGCCGAGACCCCCGTTTGATCGTGATTTGCATACTTCGAACCAGTTAATAAGAGGTCTATGCTTGGGGCCCTTGTTCCATAGGAAATTCCTATTTATCCTGTCTAGTTCTTTATGTATATGCATTGGTAAGAGGAAGCATTGCATGATGTGTAGTGGCTTTGATGCAAGGTTTGCTTTTATTAGAGTGCATCTGCCAGCATGGGAGAGATTACTTGCTGTCCATTTTGTTAGTTGTGATCTGCAGGATTTGGTAATATCGTCGAAGGTGGATTGAGTTACTTTACTGGTAATAACCGGACATCCAAGGTACTTTCCAAGATTGGTCGTGTAAGGGATTTGCAGTTCATTGGTAATTGTTTGCTTAATTGTGTTGTTAGTGTTTGTTGACACATAGAATGCAGATTTGTTATAGTTAATTCGTTGACCCGAGTGATAGCAGTAGTCTCTAGTAACTTGGTTAATTTGGTCACACGCTTTTTTAGAAGCTGATGCGAAAATAATAATATCGTCAGCAAAAGCAAGAAAAGGGATCCTGTCACAATTTCTTTTGATGGTAATGCCAAGTTGACTACCACGGATTTCAGAGTCATGGTGTAGTCCTCTGGCAAGGACTTCAGAGACCAGACGGAATAAGTACGGAGATAACGGATCTCCCTAACGGAGTCCTTTGCTTGGTGAGAATACTTCTGTGGGTTCATTATTAACAAGTACGGAGTAGGTTACAGTAGAGATACATTCCTTAATCCAGGAGCAGAACTTGGCATCAAACCCAAAGCGAGAAAGAATATTGAGAAGGAAATCCCAACGGACCATGTCAAAGGCTTTTTCCATATCGAGTTTTATGGCCATCCAACCAGAGGAGCCCTTTTTTTGTTGAAATGAATGGAAAATCTCATTTGCTATGAGTATGTTGTCTTGTATTGAGCGTTTAGCGATGAAAGCGCCCTGAAGTGGGTGGATTAGTTTAGGGAGAATTCGTTTTAGTCTATTAGCCAAAATTTTTGATATTATTTTATATGCAGTAGAGCATAGACTAATAGGTCTGTAGTTGCTTGTTGTTGTTGGATTGTCACATTTTGGAATTAACGCAATGAAGGTATGGTTGATTTGTTTTAAGATTCTTCCACTAGCGAAGAATCCTTTAACAGCTTTGGTGACCGAAGGCCCAACAATAGACCAGTAGGTTCGGAAGAAACCAGCGGGAAAGCCGTCGGGACCCGGGGACTTATCATTGGCAAGAGAGAAGACTGCATTTCTTATTTCTGAGTTTGTTATAGATCGTGTAAGACTCTCATTCTCTTCGAATGAAACTTGTGGTATAATGTATTGTAGAAGCCTACAATTGTCATTGTTTTATTGTGTAGCTGTAAATCGGGCTTTGAAGTCACGTTTGATCTCATCACGGATTTGGGGGACAGTATCAAGTTTAATTCCTTCCCGAGTGGTGATGGTTTTGATGATATTCCTATTTCTTCTGCCAGTGGCTATACGATGAAAATATTTGGAGTTTGTATCCACATGTTTGATATGAATTCTTTTGGCTCTTTGTCCCCAGTAACTTTTTTGGAAATCAACAAGGTGGTTATATTTATTCAGTAGACGTTTGTGTTTTGATTCAAGGTTAATATCATAATTAGTAAGTAGCTGTTTTTGTACATCTTGTAGTTCAGTTTCTATTTTGGCTATCTGTGAGAAGACATTCCCAAAGGTTTTTTTGCTCCACTGCTTGCTTTTCTTTTTAAGTTCTTTTAGTCTCATAAATAATTTGAACATATGGGAACCCGAGGGATTAATGCGCCATGCTTGTTTAACCAGATTTTCATAGTCTTTGTGTTTTGTCCAAGCCAGTTCAAACTTAAAAGGTTGCATTAGCTGAGGTTCATTCGGGAAAATCTCTAATGTTATTTGTGCATGGTCTGAGGTTGTGAATGGGTGATTTTAGTACTCAAGTGTGGCATGATAGAGAAAATATTTTTATGCACCAAACATCTGTCCAGTTTTTCATAGACATTCGATTCAGCAATGGAGCTTTTACGCCACGTGAATGGGTTACCAGTTGTTGGTAGATCGATAAGGTCATGTGTTATCATTAGCTCAGTAAGTCTGTTAAATCTTGTGGAGGTAGGCATTACACCTCCGAGTTTGTCATTTGGAGAGAGAATGTCGTTGAAGTCCCCGACAATGATATATGGTAGTGAGGATGAGAGTATGATAGAATTGATTTCCTTCCAGAAATTGGTTTTCTGATTATTGTGCGGAGGAGCGTAAATAAATAAAATTAAGATTGTAAGATTGTGTTTGTTGTTGTGGTATTTTGTCAATATGAATCTCATATTTGACGAAATCACCATGAATGTGTCATCGTTTAGGTGCGAGGACTTCCAAAGAAGGCATAGGCCCCCAGAAAGTCCAATGGAAGGACAGAAATGAAAGTTATCAAAGCCAACATGGCGCCAATAAGATTCTTTTGGAGGTGATTGTAATTTGGTTTCCGCTAAGGCAAGAATTTGGATGTGATCTGCCTTACAGGTTGCATCTATTTGTGTCCAAATATTTTTCCTAGCCAATCCTCTAACATTCCAATAGCTTATTTTCATTGGAAACTATTTTCTTGCTAATGGGTTTCCATTTGGTCTTGCTTTCGCAAATATAGTACTTCCAAAACAAGAGGATTTGTTTTGGAAAATATTGTATTGCCATTGATAATCTATTCTTAATAACCAGTGAGAGGTCATGGATGCAGACAGAAGGGAAGGGAGTCCATTCTGGAAAAATAAACCAAAGCCCAAACGTATAAGGAACAAATATAAGGTATTCAGTAGAGAAAGTAAAATTAGCTACTGAACCAGGTAAAGTACTTGACAAAACAGTCGTAGTCCTTATATTAGGTGAGATTACAAGCTTCAAACAACAAATAAAGACATCAGTAAGATTAGAGATTGAGTGTATGTTGGTCCCATGGCTCAAATCCAAACTACAAAGCTGCAACCCAAGCTGAAGAATGTAAGTGATCCAGAGAGGGATTTTTTGTCCCTGCAAAGTCAAAAATATTACTAGTAGAAACAATATAGAGATAAGATTTATGTATTCATGTGAGTTGTAGCATGTGAACCTGTAGACAGTATAATGGAATGGAAACTGATCCCCGGAAGAGGATAAAAACCACCACCAATCTTTAATTCGAGGCTCATTGATAGGGGGGCATGCAATGATAGAGAGAAGAAGTTCAGAAATATGTGTAATAAGTATAGTACTAAGTATAATCTTGTAAATAAAGGTACAATAACTGTTATAAGAGGAGAGAAGAATTACAAGAGTAATTTTTGAGTCAGTTATAGTGATAGTTTGTTTTTGCAAATTCTTAGTTATGCTGCTGACAGAAGACTCCAATATGATATAGTTAGCTACTGTGCTTATAAGCTGGATGTTTGTATATTTGATGTGTGTCACTGTTGTGTAGACAACTTGGTTAATAAGAACATAGGAATCCAGTAACTTCAATTGGATATGGCAATAAGTGTACCAAGTTACAGGAAGGCATATTACATCATAATAGAATACATCACAGAGACAGCAGGTACATCTAGAGTGCAACTGAAAATACACAAAGGAAGGATAACAGTCATCATAGTAGATCCTCACAGGGGTGGGCCTTTCAAAGGGTGGGTGGTAGGGTAGTAGTAAGAGTGAATTGGAGATTACAAAAACAAAAGGCCTCAGTTGAAGCCAGCCTGGAGGATGTAATATCATGAACAACTAATTGTTTTTTTTGGTCCTCTTCAGACCAGAGCTTGCAGTATCCTTATCCCCATCCAAGAGCTTGCGCTTGACTGAGTCAGAGGTAGAGGGTTCAGGAGGAGGTAAGTCCATGGAACTGAGAAGCTTGACCACAGTAGAGGTAGAGTGAATAGAATGGAAGGATGGATCAGATAGAGCCTCAGAGGGGGCAATTAAACCCTCCTGCAGAAACTCAGCAGCACCATCCTCCAAGTATTCATACTCAGTAATGTCATGGGATTGCATATCCTCCTCCTCCATCTCAAAATCCAGACAAGGAAGAATCTCAGAGTCTATCTCAGCGCCAATGTCAAGGTAAGCATCAGAGATTGGGAGAGCACCAAAGCTTGCTGGGTTATCATCATTAGAGGGAATTGGTATGGTAGAGATAGTGGGTAAGGGTTTGAAGGTTTTATGCTGCTCAACCAACAGAGGGGGAGCCTGCAGCTCAACTTCAACAGCCCCAATGGGAAGGACCTGCACAACAGACAGAGGATCTGCTGGCACAGGGGACCTAATCACAGAGGGGGGGGGGGGGGAAGGAGCCACAGAGGCATCAACCCCAGTGACAAAGGGAGCAGCAGAATTTGGTGAATCCTTTGAGTCTTTGGAGGAAGCAGAAGAAGTAGAGTTGGCCTCAAAAGAGATAGAGACTCCACCCTTGCCAGAAATATAGGGTTTGTGAGCAAATGCAGTAATTGGGTTAGGAAGCTTGGGGTGCTTCCCTTTCTTATGGACCTTGGTCCACCCATCATCCCCATCAGGGTCAGGAAGTTTTGAGGGTCTTTTGATAACAATTTTAATTTTCTTTGGCTTGGGTGTTCGAAGGGGGCATTGGTTGAAAAGGTGGGAAAGAGCACCACAATTTCCACAGCCATCTGGAAACTCCTCAAACCACACCACATAAGTGGTGAAGTCATTGGAACCAGTAGGAACAATGATAGTGTTGGAGAAAGGTTTAGCAATATCAAGGTTGATGCAGACACGCACAAATCTGACAGAAGGATCAACAGAAGGGTCAAGTTTGACAAATGAGCCCAGGTTGTTATAATCAATGATAGTGGATAAGGCAGTAGGAGTTTTGTAAGCATCAGGAAGAAGGGTAAGTCGAACCCACATATCAATAGCAGTGGAGTTTGCCATGATAGGATCAAATGAAGGGACCCATGAACGAAGGATGAGCAGTTGACCATAGATGTGATAGGGACGATTTTCCCAGATGCAAGCTAGGTCAGAGGCGCTTGAGAAATGGATCTCAAACCAGTAGTTAGGGAGATCAAAAATCTCAAATTCCCCAATGAAACCTTTCCAGTCGGATTCAAGTTTTTCCTGAATTTTGTCAATCTCAATGGGGGATCCGAAGATCCGACCATAAAGAATGCAGGATGGGTCAGTGTTGCGGGTAATTTGGGATCTCGAAAGCTGCTTGTAAAAAGCATGGAGATCCATTTTCCCTTTTCCCTTATCCTTAGTGGATTTGGAGGGAGTAGTGGTGTTTTGGGTGTCGCTTGACAGCTTCCCATTTGATTTTGTAGTAGATTGGGTGTCGCTTTGCAGCTTCCCTTTGTAAAAGTTAACAGTTGGTGGTTTAGGGTTACTAGAACCCTGATTTTTTTCCGGAGGAGTACTCATGAAGAGGATAAGCCAGCGAAAGTAAGAGAGAAGAGAATAGATTGAAGAAGAAGTGTGAGCATTAAATGCAGTAAACATACCGTATTTATAGATGCAGAGATCGACGATGTCAAGGGGGAGGATCTGAGAGTAGAAGGTTTGAAATCTTGTACCTGAGAGGAAAGCGAAGCACCAGGGATCTGAAGCAGATGAAAGGCCATACCCTGTAAACCAGAGAACCGTACATCCAAGCCAGGATGGAGAGAGAGAACAAAGAATCCTTATACCAAACCACACGAGCAAGCAAGAAATAATCATTGAGCAGAAGTTGACTTAGATCGAGCCAAAGGGGAAACCCAAGAGTTGAGAGGACAATACGGTCACGAACTAGATCAAGATAACCATTAGGATGAACTAAATAGCTTTTTTTTGCAGATAAAGTACAGATATTATGGCTAAAATCAGATCTGATAAGGGATTTAGGTTGAGTGTTTGAGCATCTCCAAAGTTTGAAGAGAGAGATGGGAAGGATGTGTCTACTCAAGTCGGATAAAAGGCTAATGAAAAAAGCCATAGATGAACTGGGATTGAAGAAAAGCCAAACCCATAACCGTAGGGGTCTGCATGAGCGAAGAAAGTGGTAAGAGCTCAATTGAAGACTGACATTTTGTAGATCTAGGGTTTTGCAGGCGGCGGGGCTTTCTTCTTTGCTGATAAGATTGGGGTTGAGCGCAGGTCGATTAGGTTTTTTAGGCGCGTGGTGAGGCGCGTACTTCTGGGGTAAAGGGGTTTTTTGCGGGTACATGTTTTTTAGTTTAAGTCCGAGTCTCCTCGATCAACTAAAAACTCTATAAAATATCAACTTTTCAAAGTTATAATTTTATACTCCGATATTTATTACTAATAGTATAGAGTTATCAAAATATAAAAATAAAAATATTTTTCTATAATTTTTAACTTCCTAAAAAAATGAAAAAAGTCCAAATAATTTTTAATATGAGATGGAAGGCGTAACACAATTATTTTTCAATTAAAAAAAACTATAACTGTACTCATGCTTACAAAAGGTATATAAAAAAAAAAGAGTAATGTATTCATCACTAATTTCTCCAACAATGATTTTGTATGAATGTGCTCATAAAGAAAAGAAGAGAGGGTTGAAATCCAAAATGTATGCAGTGAATAATGATAATAATAATTTAATATGGTTCTCCTTTTTTAAAAAAAAGAAGAAGTTAACTGAAAAGGTAAAAAAAAAAAAGAGAAGTTAATCGAAAAAGGGAAAAAAAAAATTGGAAAGGTTAAAAAAAAAAAGACGGAGATGGGACGGATGAGATTCGAACACTGGATAAATAAGCAACCCTTCAAATTGTCAGGGCTCCCTAACCACCAAAGCAAACGGAACAACATATATGTTATAGCAAGATATTATATTTATATAGAAATAGATAATAATATTGGGCCCCAAATTTTTGGGGGCCCTGTTCTGTTGGGCTGCCTGAACACCCTCAGGCACGGGCCTGCCCATCTATATCTATATAATATCTTAATTTAGAAGACTTTTGATGATGTGTCAACACCTCCTTAATTTAAGGTTTTTCAAATAATCACAATTTTCTCTTATTATTTCTTTTTCTTTCCATCTCTTTCATACATTTACATTTTTTCCCTTTTAGTTTTTTACCCATTTACTAACCATTGGGCTTAATTCAAAACATTGAATTAAATCTAATGTCTACTATATGTATGTATGTATGTATGTATGTATATATATGTATATGTATATGTATATGTATATGTATATGTATATGTATATGTATATGTATATGTATATGTATATGTATATGTATATGTATATGTATATATGTATGCACAATACTCTATATCAATATAATATCTTAATTTAAAAACCTTTTTGATGAAGTCTAACTTGATGATAAACATTTATATCATTTTCTTAAAGATTTGAAGTCTACTTTCATTATGTTATCCAAAATTTTATTAATATTTTACAATATTAATTTGTTATGTTATTAAAATTTTATTTATTAAAAATCGCGTCATGGCGCGGGAATTGTACTATTTTTCTTTTAACTATCTACCCACAAAAAGTCACACATGAGCTACTCGATCTCCTTACAAAGATATCCTGGCAATAGAAAATATGACATAGTATATAATAGGATAGCTTGGGCGACAGATTGCAAAAGTACCTCCTTCCCCGCATGATAGAGTGATCTCTCAACTTCTTCCATACCCTATCTCGTACACTACTAAATATCACCTTTTTTGACTTTTCGATCATGGCTGGCAGTCCTAAGTATCTCTCATGCTTGTCCACTTCTAGGATCCCATCACTCTTTGAATCTCCCCCCGTGATTCCTTATTCACATTTTTGTTGAAAGACAGCTCGGACTTCGTAAGGTTTACCTGTTGTCCTGAAGCTTCTCCGTAAGCACGAAGGATATCTATAATCTCTACGCTCGGTTGACAGTTGGCCTTTGCAAACAAAATATTGTAACAATAAATAAATGAGATATAATAGGAGCCGAGCTAGCAATTTTTATCCCCTTTTATAGCCCATCCATTTCACTTTTCTAATGAGCCGTGAAAATATCTCAACACACAACAAAAAGAGGTAAGCAGAAAGTGGGTCTCCCTGCCTCAACCCCCTAGTCGAGACGAACGTAGAGCATGGCACCCCCTCCAACCCCCCCCCCCCCCCCCCCCCCAACCAACCAACTATGGAAATGACACCAAGGTCACACACCGCATTATCAACCCTATCCAATCCCGATGGAAGCCCATTATGCCCATACAATGCTCTAAGAAAGACCACTCCACCTGGTTGTATGCCTTTCTCCATATCCAGTTTGACTGTTAAACACCTTCTTACCCACTCTCTTATTTTTCGTATAATGAAAAACCTCAAACATCGATAATACATTGTTTGTGATAAGTCTTCTTGAAACAAAAGCGCTTTGACTCGGAGAAATGAACTTACTAAGACACATCTTCAAATAGTTAGCTAAAATTTTGGATATGATCTTAAACAACACATTGCATAAAATGATCAGTCGAAGATCCTTCATCGTGATTGAAGAAGTCACCTTTAGGATTAGTGAAATATAAGTGTGGTTAAGAACCTCCGAAAGAGGCGCTCCAACCAAAATATCAAGAACAAAGCTAGTAACATTCGTGCCGGTGATATGCTTGTACCATTGGTAGAAGAGTGCTGACATACCCTTCACATCCAGGAGATTTAGTAGGGTGCATTGAGAAAATGGCATGTTTTACCTCCTCGCTAGTAGACAGGCACACTAGCTGTAGGTTATCCTCCTCTGATATGATAGGTGAGATCCCTTGAGTAGCTGGCTCCGAAGATGTGTTCAGGCTTGTTTTAAACAATTTCTCAAAATAATTCACAGCCATCCTAGTCATCCCCTCCTTGCTTCTCTACTTCATCCCTTCATCGTCCACTAACCGGCTCCCCTCATTCCTCCTCTTATGTACCCATTCCTCCTCTTTCGTCCACTGGCTTTCTAGTAAAATTACCTAGTGTTTTTGCCCCCCATTTAAGCTCGGCCTACTCAAGACGAAGGAGTTAGAGCGTCAACGTATTATGATCGAGGGTTACAATTTGGTGTTGATCAACGCCCTCAAAGATAGTAGAGCACGTCCTTGGGAGATTGAAATCATCATCACTGATCGATATCCTCCATATTCTCCAACAATTCGAGGTGATAGGATTCTCCCATGTCTTTCGAGAGATCAACCATTGTGCAAACTGTATTTCTCATCTCTTCAAGACTAATGACTCGACTTTGCCTCTCCATGACAGGAATCTACGCATCTATATTAAAAAAGATGCCATTGGTTGATGGTCTAATAGGGCCTAACCACCTCCAAATCATTACGTGTATCATAAAAAAAAGGAAGAGTGTAGCGAGGAAGAAGAAGATCTCGGATTGGGTTGTTCTTATTTTCATTGATTTTTTGTCATTGCTTGTTGCTTGTTTGTGCATCTTTTCTTTATCCACCACCAGACAACCCTAGCGCCATCCGTGTTCCACCATCGTCAGTCACCTTGTAGAAGAATTGGTTATTTTCAGCCAAAACGCCCATAATCACCCACAACCACCTAAAAGCCATCCAGTAATGTTCTAATTTTTTAGAAAAAAATTAAAACAATAAATTATAGAAATTTAATTAAGGTATACAAACATGTCACTACACATACACATATATATATCTAGGATAATCCATCTTTGATGGTAAATCCTAGACGCACGACCTAGTTGATAGGTAATACGCAGTAGGTAAATTGGCTTACGATGATCAACTCAACTCATCGTAAAAAGTAAAATGAATCTTAATTTTTCATCCGAGATAAAGGGTGGAGACAGGCTCGTGCATAGGCTTGTTCAGGTGGACCGACGAAATAGGGCCTCCAAACTGATACCTAAGCAACAAGCACTCCGTCCTGAGTTCGAACCCAATTTTTTCCAAGCAGGGGCCCTAATTTATTTTCACTCCTCTTTGTTGTAATCATTTTTTTTTGTTTGTAAATTGTAATAATTTATAATTCGTTTTTTTGGGTAACTACCATAAAAATAATGTTAAATTATTTTCTAAGTGGGAAGGGGGATAATTTCTTCTTCACTCTTCTTTCTCTGTAATTATTTATATTTTCTTTGTAAATTATAATCATTTATAATTCAATTTCTAAGTTTTTTTAGTAATTTCTGTAAAAACACTGTTAAATTATTCTAAAAAAATAAAAACATTGCGAAATGAAATTAATAGACTTTCTTTAAAATCAATGTCATACATAGACAATAAAAATATGTTAATTCTTTCACAAACTCTTGTTAACATTTTGATTAAAATAATCTAAAATTTGATCAAGATAGTTTTTTATGATATTTACGAATATTTTACCATGGGTACAATATTTTTTTCCCTTTTTTAAAGAAATATTTTCATAGATTTCTTTTAAAACTAAAAGAAAAAAAATATTTTCATATACTTACACCATTTAAGATTTATTAAAAGAAATGATCGCTCTAAAAAGATCGAAATGATCGATTTTATTTTAATTTCTGCACCGGGTTATATATAAAATATTAATTTATTAATAATATTATACTCCACCCGTTCACTTTTATTTGTCTTTTTATTATTTAAGCATGTTTTTTAAGGTGATAAAAACTATATAAAATATTTATTTTTTTGATAATTTTATTTAATAATATCATACTTATTATTAAAAAGTATGAGATTATTAAAAAAAAATTAATTAAAATTTTAATATTTTATATAGTTTTTATTATCCTAGGAAAACGTACGTGAATAGTAAACGACAAATAAAAGTGAACGGATGGAGTAATTATTACTCAGTCCGTTCGGCAAAACTTGTCATTTTAGCATCTTTCACAAGTTTTAATGCAATTAACAAATGTACTAATTTACCCTCAATTATTACCTTCCTTTTTTACTTTATCGAAAACTACAACTAACAAACCATCAATCATATCAAGGGCATTTTTGTAAAGTGAAGGCCAAAATACCTACAATGACAAGTTTTTTTGAACAAAAATAACACCCTAAAATGACAAGTTTTGACGAACGGAAGGAGTATTAATAAGTACATTATGAGATTATTAAAAAACTACTAAAAAAATAAATTTTTATATGGAGTATACTCCGTAGTTTTTAATTACGCAGTAGTACAAAAATCAATTAATACTCCGTAATAAAATTAACAAGTAACCGAGGGAACATATTTGATTGATTGATTGATTGGTGAACGGGTGATACAATTGATTGATATTGATGTAAGGTTATTCAAATAGCACCCGGACTAATTGAGAAGAAGCATATTTTGATTAAACAAAATTTATATCAGCAAATCCCAAAAAACTAATGAAAAAGAAAACAATGGTGAGATCAACATCTCACCTCTCTAAAAGCATATACTATGACATTAAAACTATGATACTCCATCCGTTCGGCAAAACTTGTCATTTTAGCTTCTATCACAAGTTTTAAGGCAATTAACAAATGTACTAATTTACCCTCAATTATTACCCTCTTTTTTTACTTTATCGAAAACTACAACTAACAAACCATCAATCATATCAAGGCATTTTTGTAAAGTGAATGGCAAAATACCTACAATGACAAGTTTTTTTGAACAAAAATAACACCCTAAAATGACAAGTTTTGCCGAACGGAGGGAGTATTAAAATATGGAATAATTTAAAATTGTGTTTTGGATATAAATAAGTTACAAGACTTTCTTATAATTATAAATTATTTAAAAACAAATTTTACATGTTGATGAAAAATTGAACTGGTGATATCCGATATCAAAATATTGTTGTCGAGAGTGAGAGAAGTTTCATTCTCTCACGTACCCCATAATCGCAATAGAGTGGCTGATAAGGTTGTACGTCTTTATCGCTCACCAAGATTTTCGACATTTACACTGATACTAGGGGTGTGCATGATTCGGTTCAAACCGATTTTTTGGGCCGAACCAACACAAACCGAACCGAACCGAACCTAACCGAATTTTTCGGTTCGGCTTTCGGTCCGAGAATTTCCATTTTTCGGTTTCGGTTCGGTTTGTGTTCGGTTTCGGTTCGGTTTGTGTTAAACCGAATTTTTTTTAATATTCCAATATATATATACTACTTTTTATACACTACATAAATACTTTTTATACACTACACATATAAAGGGTATATATACACATATATACAATATATGTATTTGCATTACTGTGTCTATATATAAATACATATATACAATGTATTTGCATTATCACTGTCTCTATATATAAATACATATTTTTTTAGTGTGTAGTGTGTATATATATAAGAAAAATAATAAAATATAAAAAATATTATAATTCGTATGCGGTTTAGGTTCGGTTTTTGTTAAATCGATTTTTTTTTTTTAAAAAAAAATTTTAAAGTTTTTTTGATGTAAATTCGGTTCAATTGTGTTAAAACCGAACCGAACACAAACCAAATCGGCAAATAACCGAACCGAACCTAATGCTTTCGGTTCGGCTTTCGGTTTTAAATTTTTGAGATTTTCGGTTTCGGTTCGGTTCGGTTCGGTCCGGTTCGGTTAGGTTTTAGACCGATGCACACCCCTAACTGATACAAGTTTTCAAAATCTCGTCCGTAAAGATGCTAGTATTAGAATATCAAGTAAAATTATTCCACCCGAATTATTATCCAATTAAAAAAACGGATTTTCTATCCTATGCCCTTGGGGCATAGGATAACAACCTCAATTGGGAAAGATTCCCTAATTTTAAATCATTTTAGCTTTTTGTAATATTGCTTTCCTAGGGTCGCTTCTTTTTTTAGTAGGGAATCTTTCCCGATTAAGGTTCTTATCCTATGCCCCAAGGGCATAGGATAGAAAGACCGTTAAAAAAAATATCAGCAGCTCACCTTATTTTATGACTGAGCCATAAAGGGAAGTTTCAAGGAGTGATTATTTTGGGTTTGAAAAAAAGATATTGACAGGGTGTGATTTTTCATTAATCCATGATTCCATTTTGGATTACGGTTACGGAGTACTTAAGGATTGTTGGGAGAAAATGAAGCTATTTGGGCTGCGGGCCCATTAAAGCCCATGGACTTTCAGGAAGAACCCGATGGCAAACTCGTTATTTAAAGCTATATATAATGGCAAATATTGTAACTCCCCTATATAAATACCCACACCCCTTTATCCGTCACATTCTTTGTCGCCTCTATAAAGCTTCAGCTTCTCTCCTCTGTTCCCCCATTTCTCTTCTCCTCCCTCCGCCGGTAACTTCCTTCCGTCTTCTTCCGCCCTCCACCACCGGAGATCCGCCGATCTTTCCAGATTCCGGCCACCGTCCGCCGATCTAACTACTCTCTTCTCTCTCTACCCTTCCCCCTTTTCTCCTCTCTCTTCCAATTTCTGTTTTATTTTTTGAAAAAAATAAATAAATATTCTCCTATTTTATCTCCTTTTTATTTTATTCATCCGTTTTGTTTATTATTATCCGTTTATTTTAAAACTGCTTTTCCATCCTCTGACGCTAATCGATGATTGGACGTTTTTAACCCTAACCCTGGCCTCTTTTTACCATATTTACCCATTCAACCCCCAATTTTAATTTTAACTGCCTGTTTTATTTATTTATTTTTGTTTTAAATCTCTGTAATTTCTACATTTAAAAAAGGAGATTGTGGTCTGGTGGACTTAAAGAAAAATCCTGAAAGTCAGGTGATTGAACGGTCAGGATGAATCATCCCCGTGGGGCATTGACGGCCCAGATTCCCCGAAAACGCAAAGAAAGGGAGGACCTGTTTCTCCCTTCCTTGATGAAGAGCAACAAGGCCAAGCAAGTACAAATATGTGGCCCACCTTCCCCTTCCTCCCACCCCAATACGACGTCGTCGAAGCCAAAGCCGACCGAGCCGGTCCTGTCTAACCGGCTCCTAGCCGGCTACATGGCCCACGAGTTCCTCACCCAGGGCACCCTCCTGGGGCAGAAGTTCGATCCAGCCCGAGCCCAAGCAATTCCGATGTCCGCCCCGGGAGCCGAGCCGAAGAAGAAGCCGGGCCCTCAACCGGCGCCGCCGCCGCCGAGGAAGAGCTATGCTGAGGTGGCGTCCCTTTTGAAGGCGGATGGGGCCCAGATCTCAGGGATTGTGAACCCCACCCAACTGGCTCGCTGGATTCAAATGTGACCGTGCTACGTGGCAGACTGGGATTGGACCGAAGAGGTCCATGGGGATTGTGGGGGGATTTTCAAACAAGCCCCCTTTCCCCTCAACGGCAACCACTACCACATCCCGGCGAATGACGTCACCTTGCCGGGACCCGCGGGGGAGGGAGGTAACTTTAGTTGGCCGATGTAAATTTTGAATTACGGCGGGAAGGTTATGTAATGTCGTTTAATTGTGTTAGTTTAAACAATATGGATCGTTGCTGTGTTGTCCCAAGTGTTTCGCTTGTTATATACTGATCCGTATGTATTGTTCATCGATTTGCATATGCTTATTTTCGCCGATAGGAATCGAATTCTACGAGCCATGATGAGGGCGAGTAGTGATCTGGTGCCCCATTAGACATAGATGATCATGCATAGGTTGTGGAACTGATCGATCGAATGGTCTCTTTGTAAGTTTGGTGAGAGTGAAAGGAAGCAGTAGGTGCGGGGGTGGGAGAGTCATGAAACTTGCATTTTTTTTTGGGATCAATTTCATTTTCATGCGACAATGTAATGGTGGTGAGCTCATTTCTTTCATCACTACTATCCACAGTTTTGGATTTAAATCCAACTTTACTTTATCTACTAATGCGAGATTACATAATTAAAAGTTATATACTTTCCAATTTATAATTACAATGAACTTAGTTGTACAAAAGATATCTTCTCATGCCTGATCCCTGAATATATTTACTTACAAATAAAATGTGCATAGTAGACCTACTATACGCACTCTAAAATGGACATGACACACACTTTTCAAGTTAGTGGATATTTTTTCTTCAAAACAATGCATCACTCTGTTAATTAAAACTTGTCGTTTACTATTTATACACGCTTTTTTAAATTGATAAAAACTATATGAAATATTAACTTTTTAAAAAATTTATTTTTATAAATTCATACTTAATAGCAACAAGTATGAAATTATTAAAAAAATATATTAAAAAAGTCAATATTTTATATAGTTTTTAACACCTAAAAAAGCGTGCGTGAATAGTAAAACGTCAACTTTTAATTAACGGAGGTAGTATGTTGATACTGATTTACCAAGCTGGTAGAATGTATGCGGACTTGAGAAGTTGATATCTGGATACTATTTTCATACAAAAATATTTACTGATTTGAAAAGTTAATGTCATGACGGTTTACGAAAATAAGTGCAACTATAATAGGTGAAGATCTGAGTATATATAGGTTAAAATTGAGCTCAAATTATAGAGAAAAATAAAACTAAACTACTGGGTATTTTATTTTTAAAAAATGAAATATAAATATATTTTTTATTTCATTTTAAACATTATTACAATTAATAATTTTTTTTGATTAAGTAAGAATTCGAATGCGAACCGCTATCCGACAGCATCCTTTCGGATGAGGTCAATAAGACCTGGGTTAGCGTGTAGAGGGGGAATGGAGGCAACATGAGCAAGGTGTGCAACCTTATCTGCCACGCAGTTGCCGTTACGAAGGACGTGCGAAAACGAAACTTCGTAGAAACCCGTGATGAGAGCATTAATATCTGACAATAAAAGCTCAATTTCACATGGACACTTAGTTTTAGACTGTAGATAGTTTATTATAGTCAATGAATCGCCTTCAATGATAATATTAGGGATTCTCATCTCTAGAGCCCGCTGAACCCCTGCTCTTAAAGCCAAAGCTTCGGACATTAAAGGTGATTGGTATCCAATAATTTTACTTTCCATTGCTAATGATTGTCCATTGTTGTCCCGAATAATATACCCTATCGAGCTTTGTCGTTGCCCCGAGGTGGAACCATCAAAATTTAGTTTGACCTTCCCAGTCGGGGGTCTTTTCCATTTGTCTTTTTTCTTTATATTCAACCTTTTCTTAGTGGTAATTAGTCGTCGCTGTGTATCATAGTTTTCCTCGTTGTTGTGCCTTTCTGCTCTAATCCATTCATCACAAAATGAGTTGACAAGTTTGACAAATCCTTCCATGTTCGGTGGTTTTTGTTGTTGGAAAATAAGTTTATTGCGAGCAATCCATATGGTCCACCAGTGAAATGCCAGTTTCTATTTCTGTTGCCTATCAAGTAATCTATATAATTTTGTCATTAATGAATCAATATTTCTTGATAACATAATATGGTCTGAAATTTCTGATTTGATTTTTGGAGATAAACTCGAACAACAGAGTGAGTACGTGCATTCAAATAGTAGGTGAGCGGTATCTTCCTCATGGTGATTACACATGGCACAATAAGGTGGGATTGCAATTCCTCGTCGAGAGAGCCGGGCAGCCGTTGGGAGTCCATTATGACACACTTTCCACATGAAATTTTTGATTTTAGGTGGAACATTTAGGTCCCATATCCATGCATTGTTATTTGTTTTTAATTCTGCAGTTTTTGTTCTAAGTTTGTATGCACTTGAAGTTGTAAACCAACCTTTTTTGTCCGGCCACCAGTACATTCTGTCTTGTATTTTACTTATTGGAAGGGGAATTTCTGCTATTTGCTGAGCTGTAGTACTTGGTAAAACCGATCTGAGTTTATCTAGATCCCATGTCCCGTTTTTTATGTACTGGTCCACAGTTTCTTCCCAATTAATTTTTGTTTGATCGAGGCACAAAGTGTGGATATTGTGGACGGTAGCCCACTTGTCTTGCCAGAACTTGATAGTATTCCCATCACCTACCGACCAAACCAGACCTTCCTTAAATGGTTGTATAAGTTTCCTAAGTTGTGTCCATTGCCATGAGGCATTTCCTTTTTTCTCAAACTGAAGTATTGGCGTTGACTGTAGGTACTTATGGTTGACAATTTTGACCCAACAATTGTCTGGTTCGGCTATAATTTTCCAAATGAGTTTCATTTGTAATGCCTCGTTCATTTCCTTCGTCTTTCGTAATCCCATTCCCCCGAGCGCTTTTGGTCTACATACTTTATCCCATCCTATGAGGGGTTTATATTGTAGATCCTTATTCCAGAAGAACGTTCTATTGATTTTGTCAAGTTCCGAGTGAATTGTTACTGGAAGCATAAAGCTTTGCATAGAGAAGAGTGGTTTAGATGCTAAATTTGAGTTTATTAACATAGACCTACCGTGTTGGGATAGGGAATCGGCCCTCCATTTTGATAATTGAGTATTTGTTTTACCAATAATCTCCTCAAATGTGCTTTTGTTCACTCTACCATTAATAATCGGACATCCCAAATACTTGTCTAATTTGTCCTGCTTTGATATGTGTAAGCAACCTTCAATGGTAACTATACGCGATGCAGGTATTCCTGGGGAAACTTGAAAAGCCGATTTATTGTTGTTTACTTTTTGTCCCGACAGTTGGCAATAATCATCAATGATTTTCTTGACCTTTTCGCATGCTGCCATATTGCCTTTTGCAAAAATAATGATGTCATCGGCAAAGGCCAAAAACGGGATCCTTGGACCAGATTGACCGAACCGAAAGCCAATCCCAGATTTGTTGAGGTTGGACTCAGAAGTGAGTTTTTTAGCGAGCACTTCCGCACCAAGAATGAAAAGGAACGGGGATAAAGGATCACCTTGTCTTAAGCCTCTCGAAGGTTTAAAAACCTCTGTAGGCCCATTATTGACTAGTACAGAAAAGGACACAACAGACACACATTCCATGATTAATTTGATGACTTGGTTACTGAAACCAAATTTTGTTAAAACTGCCTCTGTGTAGGTCCAATCTACTCTATCATAGGCTTTTTCCATATCCAGTTTAATAGCCAACCACCCGCTAGTCCCTTTTCTCGTCTTGAAAGAATGGAAGATCTCATGCGCGATTAGTATATTATCTTGAATAGCTCTATCCGATACAAATGCTCCTTGAAACGGGTGTATTAACTTACCAATCATCATCTTGAGTCTTTCTGTTAAAATCCTTGATATAATTTTATCTATATTTGAACACAAACTAATAGGTCTATAATCTGTGGTTTTAGTTGGGTTATCACATTTTGGAAGCAAAGTGATGAACGTATGATTACATTGTCGGAGAAGTCTTCCCGAATGAAAAAAAGCTTTAACTGCTTTAATAACATCGGTGCCAACAATATCCCAGTATGCCTTATAAAACTCTGTTGTCATTCCGTCCGGTCCAGGGGATTTGTTTAATCCTAGAGACCAGACAACAGTTTTTATCTTCTGACTGCTAGACAGCACAATACCTACACTCTGTCTTCATCTACAACTCCTATAAATAATACTCCCTCCGTTAATTAAAACTTGACGTTTTACTATTCACGCACGCTTTTTGAGGTGTTAAAAACTATATAAAATATTAACTTTTTTAACATATTTTTTAAATAATTTCGTACTTGTTACTATTAATTATGAATTTATAAAAACAAATTTAAAAAAATGTTAATATTTCATATAGTTTTTATCATTATAAAAAAGCGTACATGAATAGTAAACGACAAGTTTTAATTAACAGAGGGAGGAAGTAGGATTCTTTACAGGATTCTTAATATATTTCGATAAAGATGCATAAGGAGATTTTAAGCTTGTTGCAGAAAACGAAGCCAGAGTTCCTCACGGCATGGCGAATGATTCTCCTCTCACGGCATTGAGTAGGAAATCAGTTAATCACCAGTTGCACACCTCTATTAAACATGGTTATGGCTAATAGGAACTAAAAAACTAAACTCAGTTCAACTCCAGAGTGAAAAGGCTTATTATTTACTGTAGAATCTACGTTGAAGCCATCCAGAATCAATTCCCCAAAAGGGAGTTAAGACACGAAGAGCATAAACTCGATTACTCATACTGAAAAACCAAATTGATTTTATAACAATCAAAATCAGGAGAATCAGCGATCGGCACAAAACCAATTAGAACGATAACTGATGTCAGAGCAATCAATCGAGATTCAAGAGGTGTAAAATCAATAGACAATATGGAGTTCGAATGGGAAACAAGATTAGGGAAGTCGAATAGGAAGAAGAATCAGAAAAATAAAATCAAAGGGAACCTGATTGTCGGAGTTGATAAGGCAAATTCCGACGTTGGGACGATAGCCAGAGGGAAGATCCTCCATGGGTGAAGTAGAGAGAAAGAGAGGAGAGGGGAGGGGAGGAATTACAATTTCATTCCCTTACTTTAATTTATAAGTTATAATTAAGGATTATCTTTTAATGACATTAAGGTAACCAGCACTCTTGATTGTAAATGCTCTAAGGAAGTGAATATGTAATAGTTTATAGTATTGTAGAGTATTTTTTGAGATTTAGATTTCATTGTTGAAAGATATGGTCTTTTTTTTTGTAAAGATAAAAGTAATTTGAGGTATCATACAAAGTGATAGTTCCAAAGATGACAAAATTGATGGCAGGAAAACCCCTAAAAGCAAAGGCAAAGAGAACATCCGACGAAAAAATAAGAGAAAATATCTCTTCTTTTATTTTAATTTTTTAAAAGGTGGTGCACTATCCTTTTCTTCCCTTTTTTTTAATAAAAAAAACTTCATAAGAAATTATGATCAGTCACGCATGAGGCATGACCATCCTAAACATCTATTTACAAAAATCCTCGTTTAAAATCTAAACAATAGTCACGAGGCAATATATTGACCAAGCATTACTTAAATGAACTTTCTAAAAGAATTTTCAATTTTCAATTTTCAACAAAAGTAAGTAAATCCATTTATTATCAGAATAATTTTTTTTTTGTCTTAATTCAATTCGATCTAGCTCAATCACTTTAGATATAGATTGGGTAAAATGTGTTCTATTTAAAATATTAATCCTCTCATTCACAAGTGACTCCATATTGTAAGAAATTCGACGAATTTCTTGACATATAATGTAGCTTCGTAGCTACTACACCAATTTGTAGTCTAACACTACTGACCATAGGTTATTTGTGTTAGTCAAACTTGGTGAAACCGATTTGTTAGCAAGTTGATCAGTAGTGGTCTTGAGAAAGAAGTAACTCTTATCATATAATTAACTACCTTCACACTTTGTAAATCTGAATTCATTTTCAATGAAACAGAGAAAATTCAAATCCATTTACATCTTATTACATGGTATCAGTCTAGGTTCTTCATCTTCCGCGCTTCAATGGCGGATGATCCTCCTTTCTCTACTTCTTCCCTGGATCCAAGTGATGAGCTCTTCCTTCACCACTCGGATCACCCAAATTACGATTTGTCCACCAGTTTGCTGAGTGATCGTAACTATGGCCACTTGCGTTGCTTCGTCGAAGTCTCCCTGCTCGCCAAAAACAAGCTCGGATTTGTCACTGGCTCTTGCTCTCGCCCTACAACTTGATCGAATGCGATTAAGCAGTGGGAGAGGTGCAATAACATGGTAATTTCCTCGATCATACACTCAGTTGAGAAGGATATTGCTGAATCAATCCTCTATTATAGATCTGCTGCTTTGATTTGAAGAGATTTAGAATCTCGCTTCTCACGCTCAAAGCGTATTCGCTTATTCCAAATTCAGCGTGATATATTTTCAATTTCTCAAAACACATTGTCTCTTACATTTTATTTCACTAAATTGAAGTGTTTATAGGATGAGTACTGATGTGCGCATATTTCACCATGTTTCATGCTTACATCTATTCTGTTTTCATGCATATTTTATACTTTTGGGTTGGAAAAGTAGTGAATTTGTGTAGTTTGAGTTCATTTGCAAGATATGGAGATCTACACAAGTTTTGGTTTGATTTTGCAGAACACAGTGCATTCTACAGAAGAAACAAGACAAACAAGAAAAACACAGAAGAGCTCGATCTCGAGCAGGAAGTACTCGATCTCGACACATGTACTCGACATCGACCAGATGACCCAAGATCGACTGAGGAGAAAAGATGAAGATCTAGCCAAATCCATGTCGACCACAACAAACCAACTCGACTCGACATAGGACACTCGATATCAACCTGTCCACTCGACATCGACTGGTGCGACAGGCGTGTGAGAAACGCAGATTGGGCCGAATCTTTGGAGGATATTGTTTAATTAGCCACGAAGACATCTATCATCTACCAAGATTCATCTATCTTAGGGGTATATTCCTAGCATGTTAGGGAATATTACCTATTTTAATATTTTATTTTAGGATATAATTTAGTTTAGATAAACTTTCCATATACCAATCTTAGTAGGATTAGGACTCCAATCCATGGTTAGCAAGGGTTAGGAGGAAAGAAAGCCCTAGGGGGATGACTTTATTCATTCAACCAACCAACGGTAATTCGATCAACGCAGAGAGAGAAGGAGAAAGGCGAGAGAGATAGAGAAAGAGAAGGTAGTTGTAAGAGTGAAGTTTCCTTTTGAAGTTTTAATGCAAACTTCCTATTTTTATGCAAAGATGTTTTCCCCAATGAAGAGTGAGTAGTCGTCCCATCTTCTAGGGTTGGGGTGAGCCCGGCGGTAGCCATGTAAGTACGCTTTATTCTCTATTTGATTATGCGATTTCATCCTCTACCCCGCGCTCAATCCTTTATGCAAGTTTATGATCATTCCTTATTTACCTTATATGAAGTGAAAGTGGATTATACATGTGAATTTGGATAGTAATTAGGTTTTGCTTGCGAAATTTGACTAAACCCTAATTATGAAAAGGTAGAAAAAATTAGTTTTTTATGCGAAAGCCTCTACATTCCTAATTAGTGATGACAAAAGTTTAATCTTTTATGTGAATAAAGTAATAATGCATACATGGTTATCGTCGTGGTAAATCCCTATCTTAGGATCTTTTAGTTATATTAAACAAAAACCCAAAAAGATTATGTTTTTATTTACTTTCTTTATTTTATTTTCTGTTTTCTGCATTCGTTAGTTTTTGTGAAGCCACTTGATTTCAACCTCCTGCGTCGATATCGACCACCCTGCATCGAGAGACCCTTGTTGAAAATCTTCTGAATCGACAGTAACCCACTAACCCACTCGAGATCGACCTATCTAGTCGATATCGAGTGCTTCTGTTTGCTGTTTTCTTTCTACAGTTTTTCACAGATCGACGCAAGCACTAGGAATCGACTGACCCTGTCGATATCGACTTCCCAACTCGATATCGAGGCTACTGGTCGACACTGTGCAGAGTTCTAAAGACTATTCAGGAAATCCCTAACCCGCCTCCTCGTGGATCGATCCTGATTCCCTTCCACTGCAGCGGGAGGAAGTCTTGTATTTTATTTGCGTGAATAAGGGATTGGTTTGCATCTATATTTATATTTGTTTAAGTCAATTCTTCCTCCCTTCGTCAAATTTTGGCGCCGTTACCGAGTAGGCTATCAATCGCGCCCTGTTTAGTCTTACTTACCTGTTTACATAGTGTTGTTTTGAAGATGTATGCGACGAGCTGACCGCACGCCTGAGTTCGCTGCTTTAGACGTTCTGGAATGCTTCCTTTGTCTACAAGAAAGGGCTAAGAGGGTCATGGCAAACGAAGAGACGATGCAAGAAGAGCTCGAAAGGCTTAGAAAGCAAGTTGAGGGGTTTCAAACCGAGCACGATCAACATACTCAAGCACAACAAAGGATGGCCGCTCGGTACGAACAAGAAGCCCAAGCTCGCCGACAAGCCCAAGAGCAACTACGCCATATCCCATAGAATGCCAAATAATATATGCACCCAACTGTGGCGGTGCCTGAGTCTCCTATTGTCCTCCCTAACGTTTCTTTCGAAATTAAAAGTACTTTCATAGCGGAGTTTAGGAGATATGCTTTAGAGAGAAAGGGCTTTGAATGCCCTATGACGCACATAACTACTTACATTGATTTATGAGACACCACTGCTGACAGTGTCAATCATGAATATGTGCGTCTAAAAGCTTTTAGATGGTCTCTTGCAGGAAAGGCGCTACATTAGTTGGAGAGCTTGCCCCCATGATCTATCCGAACCTGGGGTGAACTTAGGGATATCTTCCTCAACAAGTTCTTTCCACCATCAAAGACAGTGCAGATTCGCCAAAAGATCAAGTCCTACAAGCAGAAACCAGGGGAGACAGCGTAAGTCTGGGAGCGCAAGACTTACTGAGGTCCTACCCTACGCATGGGAAACCGCCATATGTTATCCAGGAGATCATCTACAATGTCCTGGATGTGCTTACACGAGAGTAGATTAACACCTATACCATCTATCGCTACCTGGAGCTTACGCCTAATCAAGCCCGGGAGACGATTGAAAGGCTAGTGGAGTTCGACAATACCTATGGGAATCCGGCGGCACCCGATGCTAGGCCGCCACCATCCATGCCACTATATGAGCCTTCAAAAGAGGTGGATCCTGAGGTGAAGGACTAGTTCATGAAAGACCAGATAAAGCGTCTTCAAAAACAAGTTAGGTTTCTTACTAACAACCAAGCTTGTTTAGAATGTAGGTCGCAGAAACATAACACGACGGCTTGTCGCTACACGAAGCAAGTACAATTGGCGGAGACCCACGATGAAGTAAAGTATGCGCGGGGGCCCAACTATGGAGGCAATCAAGGGAATTGGGGGTATCAACAACCCCCACCATATAGAGCACCTAGCCATCCTGAGAGGGAAAGGAGGGATAATCTACAACTCATCCTAGATGATATAAGAAGGAACCAAGCGGAGACAAAGCAATCCAACAATTCCATCACACCCAACTATATGGCATTAACTCTAGGCTTGGTGAAATTGACACATGGAGGAAGAGCGTAGAGACCCAATTGGGTCAATTGGCGGCAACCATTCCACGACAACCCAGAGGGCTCTTAGGCCAACCACAAGCCAATCCAAATGGGCAACCAGCGGGCCACATCGCCGCCATATGCTTAAGGAATGGAAAGGAAATACAAATCAACAATGATGAAATGGAGCCAGCGGAGAAAGTCACTGAAGAGCCAGTCGATATCAACACACCCAACTCGATGTCGACTGGCCCACTTGATGTCAACACCCCAGTCGACGTCGACCCTGTCCAGGCGCCCCCGAGATCGACCACAACAGTCGATGTCGACACCCCCTTATCGATGTCGACCATTCATCATCATCACCTTGGGCCAATCCCGCTCCGTCGATGAAGAAACCACTTCCTTATCCCTTCAAATCTTCAAGGGACCCTGCGGACGTGAAGTTCCAACGCTTTGTGAAGGTACTCTAAGGCCTTAATGTCACCATACCATTCACGGAGGCCTTTCATGAGATGCCATCTTACGTCCGGTTCCTGAAAGATATCCTGAGCAAGAAGCGATCAATTGCTGAGATCGCAGTGGAGTGCAGCAAGGTAGACTACCCGGAGAAGAGGACTGATCCCGAGAGGTTTTCCATTACTATACGGCTTGGCCAACATCGCTACAAGGCTTTGTGCGACCTAGGGGCTAGTGTGAGCCTCATGCCTTTGTCCATATGGTCAAAGGTCAACATTGGAGCCTTGGAGCCAGTAGATATGAAGCTATATATGGCTGACAATAACTTTGTAAGGCCCACAGGTATTATCGATGATGTTCTAGTGAAGATGGGTAAATTCTTTGTACCCACTGACTTTCTTGTGCTAGATATAGCAAAGGATCCTACATGCCCCATCATCCTAGGGAGGCCGTTCCTAGCTACGGTCGACGCAAATATCAGCATACGGAAGGGACTATTGTCATTCACCATTGGCAATGAAGTCATCGAGTTCTCCTTCAACCCTAACATGAAGGAGGTAAACCAAATGGAGGTCAAGGATATGCATGCAATAGGGAGAGTAATCCCTTGTGATGAACCAACGGAAAGAGCCTTGACAAATAGGGGTGATATACGAGCTCACGAGCTCGAGTACTTGATGTTCAAGCTCGGCTCGTTTTTAAACGAGCCGAGCTCGAGCTCGAGCTTCATTTGAAAATGAGCTCAAGCTTGTACTTGAGCTCGGCTCGCGAGCTGGAGGAGATACTCGAGCTCGAGCTCGTGAGCTCGCTTCTTCTCGAGCCGAGCTCGAGCTCGAGCTCGTGAGCTCGGTTACTCGAATTGAGCTCGAGCTCGTGAGCTTGTGAGCTCGTTTTACAGTATTCGAATTGTTGCAAACTTGCAACTAATAACATGTAGCTTGATTTGTATTCAAGCTCAACCTTATGCAAAATATCTAATGACCTAAATAATTGAATTGCAAAGTAATCTAAAACATTACACCGGTATTCAAAGTACAACCCGACATTACAAGGTTCAAATACATCATAAACTCGAAATAGATAAAGTTCGAAATAGAACAACACATGAACACAATGACGACGACATAAGCAACACGAACAATAACATTCGGGCACTTGGGTAGCAACAACATTAACACGGGCTGGAATGACAAGTTTAACTCCCTTTTTCTTCTCCATCAACCGCAAAGGCAAAGCTTCAAAGATACAATCAATTCAAGGGAATCAAGCTTCAAAGATACAATCAATTCAAGGGAAGTGTTAACTTAACAATGCTTTTCAATGAAACAAAACAATAAATATTCATAAAAGCTGGGGCGTTTGATATCTATAACAAACTTAAGGCAGGCATCAAGCATCAAGGGTTATTTATGCCCATTACACCTTTTTCTGTGAAGCCTATCAGTACATGTATCCAAATACTCAATCTGCATCAGAAATTATTTTCTGATCACACCTACTCTTCCTTTTATATTGAAAAAGATCAAGCATGAAATTCACTGACTTGTTAAACGAAACACATCGAAAATAAAATAAAACAAAAAACATACCAATCGCATCTAGACTTGCTGAAACCGGAATAAACCCAGAAGATGAAACTAAACCGTGAGATGATCTAAATCCAATAACACTGCAAAATCCAGCAAGCAACAAGTAAACACCTCAGGTATTTTGGCCAGGTTATATTGTGACGCTTTAGATGAATCTATATATAAGCCTCTTCTAAATGCCAGCACGGTCTAACAGATCAATAATTTTTTGATTCAAATTAACTTAACCACCATAATCTTCCAAATTCTGTTTCAAGTTAACATCTTAAAAATTTCAAGTCCATATATTATTTGGAGTTTAAATAAATCACATAGGTTTATTCTTTTATTTGATAATCTCTTCAGATTCGCACATATTTGATTTTTCATAATTCAACATCATACTTTTAAGCAACATCTCAATCTGAACAGTTATGAAAATCAAATAGTATATGCTCGAGGCTAAACCTGAACATTTATTTTTTTATATCACAAAAAGATTAAAATTATCGTTTCTAAAAATCTTAATGTTGGATGATAAGATAAGATAAGACAGTTGCTAAGAAACAACACACTATTTTCCAAAATCTATAACAAATGTATATATACCAATTTTCTCAAAAATATCAACAGACAAATGTAACTACGATATCCTTTCTTGAAAAACAAAATTCCACCATGTAACCATCTATTGTCACACATATGTCACTATGATATCCTTATTTCATTAAGAGAGATGTACCAAAAGATGCACACAAACTTATCAAAGACAGTAAATGCTGTCAAATTTAAACCCAACAAGGATAAGAAGAAATAGAATCAAAGCAGCAAGAGAAAATGGAATCTTGCTTCAACTTTGAAGGGCACAACTGCAAATTGAAACCAAAGCTGCAAATTGAAACCAAAGCTACTAACTTTAGAGAGTGAGGTGCCGTAGGATCAGTTCTGAGGGAAGTTTAAGCTTTAACTGGTAAGCTTTTTTGAGGAGAAGGCCGAGAACGAGTGCGAGGGTCGCCTCAAACCAAACCACAAACGAGACAAGAGGAGGGAGGAGATGGCTCGTACCTGACAGCCCTTCGAGCTCGAGATCTAGCCACCACAACAATGGAGATTTTCCGGCGGCGGCTAGAGGAGAAGGCGTGCAAGGGTCGGGTCGAGATCTACCCAGACGGACTGAGGGAGCGCTTGACCAGATCTTAGAGCTCAGATCTGAGAGCGGAGACGGACTGAGGGTCGAGATCTACCCAGGCGTACAAGGGCGGCGGAGCGGCCTCAGATCTGAGAGCTCGCTGTGGTCGAGCTTGAAATTGGAATGGAGAGAATGAAGGTGAAGGACAGGAGGAGGCAACTGGCCAACTGGGGAATGGGGGAAAGGACGGAAGAGACAAGGGAAAAGGGAATTTTACCCTAGGGGTAAAATTGTAATTTCACCTGAAAATGAGCAACCGAGCTTACTCGAGCTCGGCTCGAGCTCGTGACGAGCTCGACTGGGAGCTCGAGCTTGGCTCGTTTTATAATTCGAGCGATCCCGAGCCAAGCTTTTCTCGAGCCGAGCCCGAGCCGAGCTCGAGCTACTTGGCTTGGATATCAGCCCTATTGACAAATGAAGAGTTAGAAAAGAGGGCCTTGGAGGTCCAAATGGAGGAGCTTTTGGCAATTTGGCACCAAGCCAACGGAGAAAAGCCTGACAAAGCACTCGATGTCGACACCCACCAGTCGATGTCGAGTACACTGGAGCCAAATCGAGTGCCAGATGCTAAGTATGGGTTTGACACCAACAGAGCACTCAAGATCGACCAGAGCCAATCGATATCGACTGGACCCACTCGAGATTGACTCCCCCTGATTGACACCCCTCCATCGACTGCACCCTCAGGAGAAAAGCCACTCAATGTCGACCCCCTGACTTGATGTCGAGTGATCCCTCAGAGCAAAACCGACTCAAAGATAAGTCCAGGTAAAGATCCTCTTCCTTTAGCGTTAAATTCTAATATCCCTATGAAGCGAGTATCCTTTTTTGTATGCCTAACTAACATGATAGGTAAGCCTATAAGTGAATACAAGACAGGCGACAAGGTACTTATGGAGCAATGCAACACTTTGGGATGCAAGAGAAAGGATGGAAGGAAGAAAGCACTAATGACCATCTACAAGGTCTATCTAGGGAGATTAGAGCTTAAGGACAAGAAAGGGACGGTGTTCAAAGTAGAGCTTGAAAGCCCTGAAGAGGACATGAGAGCCATATGATCCCTACATGTGCCACCTTAGATAGAAGCGCGGAAGAAGTCGGCCTAGCGACTATAAAGTCTAGAGCTTGTACATAGACTTTTAAAATTTTAGGGTTTTGAATTTTTGGTTTTGGATTTGTTTTAAAACTTTAAATTTGGAGTTTTAGAGTTTCGTGAAGAAGACTAGCAATTGCAGGTACGAATGAATCTGCAAAAGCACTCGATATCGACATACTCAGTCGATATCGACCAAGGGAATCGAAAGGATCGAGCGACTGTGATCGACACTGAGATCACCCTGAGTCGAAGCAGAAGATCGATATCGACATACCCAGTCGATATTGACACCATCACTCGATCTCGACCTCTCCTACAGACGTACCTGATTTGAGCCGTTGCGACGTTTTCTAGTAAGTTCTCTTTCATTCCACTTCTTATTTTGTTTTTACAGTGAGGACAATGTAAGATTTATGTATGGGGTGGGGTAAAAGCATACTTACCTTATTTCAATTGCTTAATCGTTAGTTTAATGTATAAAGTCTTGTTTTTCCACATATTGTTAGTTCTTACATATTGGGCATCATATATACATATTTTTCTCATGAGCATAATGTTTATAATTCCTACATATTTTGAGAAAAGTACCCCCATTGAAAAAAATTGAAAAGTGTCATGGAAGTAGTTACAAAGCTCGACGATGTAAAAGTAGATCCGTTGGAGATATAACAATTAAATTGCCTAGTAAAGGGAAGTCTCAATGAGGTGCAATTTTTAGAGAAAACCATGAAAGGAGTAAAACTTGAAGTTGCTTTTGACATATACATGATAAGAGGACGGAAGACTTTATTTTCCATTTGATCATTATTCATCCTACCATTACCCGTGCTTATTTTCTTTACATCATATTCCAAGCCATATGTGCTTAATGTCATATTTGCTCCACACGTTCTTCAATTGCCCATTTTTAGACCTTTTTACCCATCCAGGAGATTATGTTATGGAATGGATGATATATTATGGAGTTGTTATATGGTTTGATATGTTGTGAAAATATTATGAAATTTGATGGCATGAATTTTATATGGAAAATTTAATGAGAGAAAAGAAAATCCAGTCCCCTAGGAGTTAGGTGAATCGACCCTGCTTGCGAGGAATAAAATTCACGCGAGATGGGACACAAGGTGAGGACTCCGCATCGCTAAGTATCCGGGGCCATTCATGACACCCATTTTTGCGACTCGCGAGAAGACAACGTTAAGGTTAGAGAGGTAAAAGCATAGAAGTGAAAAAAACAAAGTTCATTATGAGGAAAGGAATGTGGAAATCACAAAGGAGAAAGTGCATCAATGCAAAGAAGAGAGTTTGGAAGTTTCTCCCTGGATTAAGCACCACATTGCCAAATATAGCCCACCACTATACCTTTTACCCACTCTTCACCATTGCGCATAAAAGTCCTCTTGATTATTAATGCTATGTTACCAAATTGTGTTTTTTTTGCATAACCCTCCTTTTGAGCGAGATGTTGCTTTTCATTCACAACATGAATTTGAAGGCATTAGTACATTTGCGAGGATAGTAATTGATTGTAGGGATATATAAGAATGGATCTACAATGTTGACAATTTTAGTCCTTCCCCTGAATAACCAGTAAGAGTATTGCTTGAGGACAAGCAAGCTTAAGTATGAGGTGTTTGATGTGCGCATATTTCACCATGTTTCATGTAACACCCCTTCTTAGAACACTGAAGAGATGTCATAGCGCCAGCAATTACTCAGACTTTAATGTCCTTGTAACCGCCTTAGGCTTATAGGGACATGCAACCATGCTCCCATAAACAAGATGATAATAAATAAATATTAAATAAGCGGAAGACTTAAAATATAAAATTATAATATAATATTCTAGAACAATGTTACCTAAAACAATGGAGTAGTAGCAGCGAAAATAATGTTTAAATAGTTGCAACGGAATTAAATAAGTTCAATTACATAAATTTAAAAAGGTTGTACCTTAATACAAAACATAAAACAATGAAAAACGATAGACTCCTTTATTCGTCAGCGCCTCAAGGCCGTTTACCTAAACCTGCGGATTAGTGGCTGAGGTATAGTATGCAGACCAGGGACCCCAACCGTCCAAAGGAGAAAAATAGGACGGTTAGTCTTTTTACGACTAGCAAGTAGCAGAAAGTAAAATGTTCAAGACTCCGTCTACCACCTATTGACCATAAAAGGGTATTGGTGATTGTAGACTAAAATAAAAATGAGGAATTAATATTTATGTGGAACCTGACTCGTTTGATTAAATTAAAATAAATTAACAGGAAGATCCACAAGGACCGAGTGTTTGAATGGGATGCGGATCCGAAGACCTTAAGGAATCATATTCAGAGTACGGAAAGAATATGATATAACGTCACTGAAAATGGGTCACCTATTAGTAAAATAATGTACAACACAACCATAACAATACACTTATAACAACGTTATCATTTCATTAGGACAAGTGATACTGGTCTCGGCCGCATATACTGGGCGGATGACCTACTACCCATAGGTAGATGTACCCATTTGAGAGATTTGCAATTTCGAAGGGGCATGTCATGAGACGTTTATAGAGCAAGGTATAACCGAACCTTGACCTGACTTTACCATTTTCCATTGTTTAATACACACCTCACAATAACAATAATAATAATAATAATAATAATAATAATAATAATAATAATAATACACATGATATGATTACCAAATCATAATTACATCATAGGTGACCACAAAAGACATAATGTCCACTTTAGATCTATAACGTGCACGAAATAATATAACTGACAAGTATGGATATTCAAAACCAATAATATACCATACTTAACTAGCATGAAGGAAACAAAATGAACAAATCATGCTTTTTAGGAAGTTCGGGCATTTAATATAATTCCCTCAAATCATGGAATCAAATTATAATTACCCGAGTGTATCATGCTATGTGAGATTTCGGAGTTGATAAATAGCAACAAGCTGAACTAACTTGCATATTTATCACAAATTCATAGCATGGAATGTATAGAATACACAAAAAGACAATAATTGCGAAAAAGGCACGAAATTTGCAAAAGTGCACTGATTGAACCAAACCACTTGCCTTAATCCAACGAAATGCTTATTCGTGGTTGAGGAAAATAATTTGATATTGGACCTGAGATTTTACAGAATTTAAAAAGGGGTTAGTTACTTTTCATAAATCACGAAAACGGCCCCGTAACTTTTAAAAAGTGAAAACATTCCCTTGATTTCTTCCGAAAGAAATCCAAATCTGTACCCAAGGAAATCTCAGGAGCCAAAATGAAGGTCAACTGCTTCAATACAGTAGATTGATTAGAATGAGCCCAAACACCTAATCGAAATACGGTAATTCGCGAGAAACGGAGTGGATCTTACCCAAACGGGACTCGAAAATGTCCAAATTTCGAACCTAAGATCCCTTGGTATGGTATGAATCTGAAAAACAATGATTTATAAGAATTAACAGGCCATGGGTCGAAAAAGAGAAAGAAAAACGTATAAAGATCACGTTTTTCTGCTGTGCAGGAAAACTGCTCACCAGTGAACTTCGGGGCTGTCGTGCGAGTGCCTCGAAGAAGGTATGAGGGAGAGGGAAGATGGGTTCGACAGAGGGTGTTGCAAGGTTTCTGATTCAGTGGGATTCGATGGCTTAGAACCACATTTCTGGTGGTGGCAATTCCTGAAAGTTGGCTTGTCGATCACTTTCTGCAGAAACTTCCGACGTCGTTTCCGACGTCTTTCCGGCGAGCTGCTGCGTCGGGGCTTGCACGATGATCTCCTGGGTGTTGGAAGAGACCTGTGGTGGTGGTCGTCGGCCTTGGTTTCTCCGGAATCACGGTCGAGGGTGATTGGAGATAGTGGTGGTTTGTGATTTTCGGCTGATGTTTGTGGGTTTGCAGAGAATGATGAAGAGGGAGTTAGGGTAAACATGATAGACAGAATGAAAGGCTGCAATATCTTTTTCAATTTGACCCAATCGGATCCCCTGAATTTAGGGATTTTCGGTTGATAAATTTGGATAAAAGATTGATAGTTATCATTTTGTTAAAGATAGATTTTGTTAAAATAAAATCTCATCCGTGTGTCTTTGTGTGTGCAGGTTTGATTTACCATGAAGTTGGGCCGGCTTTTGTCATTGAAATGGGCTGCCAAAGATGTTGGAAGTCTACATATATGTAAGGACTGAATGTATTTTATATTATTATATTAATATATTTGAGTAAATAAATGATTATTTTATTCAATCGGTAGAAATGTGAGAAAACCCGTCCTCGAGTGTACGTTTGATTTTAAAAACATTCCGGCATCGTTTTGAGAATTTAGATTTTAGCGGATTTAATTCCGCCTTCGAGCTCCGAGTTTTGATTAAATTAATTTAATTCCGTTATCTTGTAATTAGTAAATTAAATTTTATTCAATTTGATTTAGTCGGGATTCGATCAGACGAGCGGGTTTCGAGATATTGTCGGGTATTCAAAATATCTTGTGGGGACTAATTCTTTTTTTTTTATCATTTTTCTTTTATTCTCTCTCTCCCATCTGCTTGCGTGGTCCACCCCCCCCCCCCCTCCCCTGCAATGTAACAGAACCCCACCCTACCTTGCCTTCACTCCCCTCATGACGCACCACCCTCCCTCAGTCTCTCCTCCCTCTCTCTTTTCAATTGCCTCTGCTGAACTAGCACCCTCACAATCTCTCTCTCCCTCTTTTCGGTTCTGCATTCCACCACAAACACCACTCTCTTCCCTCTTCTTCTTCTCTTTCAATTCCAGAAACTGTCCTCCTCTGCCCAGCTCAGCCAGGGGCGCCGCCGAGGAGTCCAAGTCACCACATCTCACCTTCACCCTCTCAGCTACACCACCAGCACCTCTTCCTCCCAAGAAGCGGCCGTAGCAGTAGCAACGAGGGTTCCTCCGACGCCAGGAGCCGAGCCAGAGGCCATCAGAGCCGCGTCGCACACCGTCTCCCCTGTTTCATCGCAAGAGGTCGGTGATGGTTTTCCGTTCGTTTTCGACCCAATTCCTCCTAAGGGTTCACCTTTAACCCTCCTTCGTCCTTCCTAGGCATCGAACAAGGGATTCCCATCGTCGGCGCAGCCGGATCGAGTGGATCGAGCACCTCCGATGAAGCTCCGAAGCCCTCTTGGTGAGCCCCTTTCTCTCTCTTCCCTTCCTTCTGGGTGTGTGTGTGTCGGGCGGCTGACTCGGGTGGCCGGAGCCCAGCCCCACCGCCGCCGGATGCCCTGGGTTCGCCTTCCCCTCTTCGCCTTCCGTCCGGTGTGAGCGAGAGCTCTGTCCGAGCTGTGAGGAAGAAGACCCGTGTTCTTTCCTTTCTTCTTGGGCTGGGTTGGGCCTAATTTTCGGGTTGGGCCTGACCCGAATAACTCCTAAAGGGTCCGGGCTTCACCTTCCTTTCTTTTCTTTCCTTGGATCCGGGTTGGGGCATGCTCGAGTTTGGGCTGGGTTGGGTTTTGATTTCGGTTGGGCTGTGTTATTTTTTTGTTATGTTTTATATATATACATATATATTGTGTTATGTATTTATATATATATACCCATATATGTTATATGTTTTAATTATTCTGATTTTGGAAAATGAATATATATATTTATATGTTCTGAAATTATTAATATTTATACTTAAAAAGGTTTTAAAAGTGATATTAAGTGATATGGAGTTAAAAATATATTTTTGGTTGTTTTAAGAATATATGGATAGTAAGTGTTAAATTTTGTGAAAATTAGTATTAATTTGGGTTTGGTTATAATTATAAAATTCTAGAAATTAATCTTTATATATTGTTTATTTGTTTTAAAATAATATTGATTGGATTATTTTAATTGATGCATTTCATGAGGATTTAAGTATGAGAGTGGGGAATTTTAAATTGAGTTGTTGGTTTTGATTTATAAGTATTATTTGTGAGCTTAGAATTATTTTGATGATTTAGTATTGAGAATTATTTATATAATGTTTGAATTAAAATGCCGGAATTATTTCTATAATATGATTTTGGGGAAATTGCTTTTTAGGGCTTAAATGTTTAATGTCGGGATTTGGATAAGCGATTTTAAAAGGATTGGTTGATTTTCTAAGATGAGTTCTTTGAGAGATTGTTTTGAATATGAGTTGAAAATATGGTTTGTATGATTTTATCAATGGGTTTGATTGAAAGAAGGATTTTGGTCGATTTGATCGTATCGAAAAGGTTTTAGAAAACAGTTTTACTATCGGTTGGTTTTGAGGATGTGGAGAACTTGGGTTCGTGTGTATGAACGTTGGTATGGTAGCTTATGGAAATGACTTGATGATAGGTGTGTATTGCTTTTGGATTGCTTTGGACTTGCATTTGGGCCCTTGCTTGTGTTATCTTGCTGTTCTGCATCAACAGGTAAGTATCCTACGGGACTTACTCAGTAACCTGGACCTCCTGCATGATGTGTCATGTAATGTGTAGTTTTGTTGCATATTAAAGCATGCCATGTAGTATCATGCTAGGATTGCATTGAACTGAGCATGTGTTTACTTTGTGTGTTTGAAACATAACGGCCGTTATCTGTGATAGTCCTAGAGTCTTTGCTAGGGTCATAGGGTAGCCCAGCCCCATCGGGTGCCCTGAGTCTATCGAGTCGATATGAGCATGATGATAGCCCAGCACCATCGGGCATGTTTAATTTATATTTAATTTATGTTATGATGATGATACCGTGGGTGAGTGCACCACCACGAGGATATGCTATGCTATAGCAACGAACTGGCCAGTCTCTGCACTAACGGAAGGGGTGCAGAGGTAGGAGAGGGATATGCCACTTGGCATTGTCTTGGGCCCTTTACAGTTATTTTCCGCATGTTATATATACTAGGGGCATGATAGTGTGATTTAAATCTTGTACTGCATTAGTCATCTTTTATTTAGGCATAGGCATGTTATGTGGCCTCAGCGCGGTCAGAGGACCCGCAGGCGATCACCAGGCCTGACTTCGTGGATAGTGTTAGGTACCGCTCTTATCGCTCCATGCTTCTGTGACGGGGAAATCTTTTGGCGAATCGAAGAATCCGGCTAATATATTCTAACTTGACTAATGGCAATCACCCACTCTGTTTTGGTTTTGACCCGGCTCTGCCGTGGCTTTTGTATCTACACCGTACTTCCGCTTTATTTTCGTTTAAATTGTATTTTTGAGACTTCGACTTATTAGAGGTTTGAAACCTCGACCCGTACCTGAATTGCAACATCCGAACGAAGGTATCCGACCTTCGAAACGTATCCCGGATATTTATATCCGGGCCGTTACAATATATATATGCACATATATATATACGCACCACATATATGAATACATAAATAAATACATTATATATATATGTATATATATATATGTATGTATATGTATGTATATATATAACTAGTTACCCACTAATTTACCTATATATAAATATAAATATAAATATTATTTCTAAAGATCTTATTTACTCAAATAATAGCATCGATTTTTATTTAATTTAAATTACATGTATTGAATATTGATAATGAGGAAATATTTTATCTATTTAAATCAATTCCTTTTTATTTTATGTCAACTAATATAATTATTCTAAAACTTTATGTTATCTATTTTATTTTCACTAATCACGTTAACTTCAAATTATTTTTGACTAATTTAATGTAAGGAGAATTTATTTATATTTATTAAAACTGAAATACCCAAAAATACTTTGGGGTATTTCATTTCATGCTTACATCTATTTCGTTTTCATGCATATTTTATACTTTCGGGTTGGAAAAGTAGTGAATTTGTGTAGTTTGAGTTCATTTGCAAGATATAGAGGTCTACACAAGTTTTGGTTTGATTTTGCAGAAAACAGTGCATTCTAGAAAAGAAACAAGACAAACAAGAAAAGCACAGAAGAGCTCGATCTCGAGTATGAAGTACTCGATCTCGACGCATCTGCTCGACATCGACCAGATGACCTGATAGAGCATGATTAGATATGCATATTAAGGTTTCATTTAGCATAGTTTGGTTGTAAATAGTGCATATTTTAGTTACAATTACATGTTTACATGTGGTATTGGAAGAGGCGGAATCTACACGTTTTTATTTATTAGTTCAGATAGATGTGGATCCGACGAGGAACGAAGAGACTCTTGGATGAATGAAGAGTCAAGGGGAGGATGAAAAATGAAGAGCATGGGAGCGGAGTCGAATTTCGAGAGCCTAAGTGAAGAACAAGTCAGTAGAAGTTGTCGTCAGACAAGCTGAACTTGTTTTGCCTTTTTTGGAGGCCTCGATGATCGGAATGGCTATTATAAGGATGCGCTGGAAAGCTCTTTCCGAGCTCTACAACTTTCATGTTGACATCAAGACCAAATTCAAAGAGGAAAAATCGCTATGAACAGTATGGCCGCCCCGCGACTCGAAGCTCAGACGGAGGATTTCGCAGATCGTCGGCCGCCCCGCGGCTTGCTGCTGAACGCCGAATAAGAATCCGAATCTGAATTAGGGTTTTATAATATGTTTTTGGCCAACTCTTTTGAAGGCTTTTAAAAGGACATCTTAGAGTTATGTTTTATTCACCTTATGCACTTTAAAGGATTATTGAGAGCACGTTTGAGCATGAGCAACTAAACTCTCAAGGTTTCGCCTACAGTTTGGATCTTTGATTGTTGAATTGTGAGTTTCTTAATCTAGTTCTTATTCCTATTCGAATGTTTTGGCTTCCTTGCGCTTAATTCCTTGAAGGTGTTTTATTCTCTCTGGCCTGATCAACTAGTTGGAGTAGATTCATTTAATTGCTAGGGTTTTGTAGATTCCTCGCAGCGAACCTTAACCCAAGTGACAATCATATCTCTTTAGGACTCGTAGGACTAATTGGATGTGTAGGAAGTTGAATATATGTTAAATATCGACTCGTAGCTTGATATTGCATATACCTTGATTAATTCATATTCTTAATGCTATCTCTAGGTTAAATCTTAACCGTGTTAGGGTTATTTAGAGATAAGAATTACTAGGACTCGTAGGACTGGTAATTTACCCAAGATTTGGAAAAGAACATTGGTAGGAAAAGACAAGAGCTAGAGGCTGAAACAAGGATCAAATTCATCAATTGAAGTGACAAATTGTAGGTGAACCTGTTTCTCTCTACTGCATTTTACAACCTCCATTTATTTGTTTGTTTGCTTCCGCTTTGATAAAAGGCTGATCTTTCCTCACAAACCACTCCGTTTCTCTGTTACTTGCGATTAGATTAACACTAGAACTTCTTAGATTTCCCTGTGGATCGACCTCTTTCTTACCAACTATACTAGTTGTGAGTTTGAGTATTCTTTGGCAGGAACAACGACAGGCTTTCCTCTTGTCATGACCCGAGATCGACTGAGGAGAAAAGATGAAGATCGAGCCAAAGCCATCTCAAATAAGCATATAAGTGATGCATTTTGTGATCCCTACAAGTATTCCATAGGCGTCCCCATGAAATATTTGTATAAGTATCACAAAATCGTCACCATGTTCTCACTAGATCCGACCAAGTACCTTACAAGCGTCCCTGTAAAATACTTGTGTCGACTTTGTGAAAACATTATCCTTAAGCAAGAATCAACAATTTATATCAAGAATCTGAATTTCATAAGTATTTCTTATCAAGTCACTATGAACTCTTATAGTCAGAATATCGTGGCTCTCAAATCGACAAACATAATTTCTCAATTCTCAAAACCATAAGTTTTCCCATTAACTAGAGTAAGATTCTCAAGCCTGAGCTCATAAGCTTTCAACTAACAAGTACGAAACATCAGCCACAACCATGTAAATTCTCATAATCTCATCTTATGTCTTCATCAAACCAAGGGCAAAAGGCACCCAACAATTGCATCATAAGTGATATAAATAACAGAACAAGTATGCATAAGTCAAACACATCAAGAATGGCAGTAATTGTCCCACCCAATTCATCAAATACCATAAATTATAAGCCCACAACAAGATCAAATCATGTTATAATAATCACATCAGATGTCATAACGAGATAGACTCATGTAAATAGATATCGTACCAAGTCATCAAGAATAACACACATGAATCACCAAACTTTTTTCCCAATTTACATATCTCTAAACTCAAGTTTACGAATTACTCAAACATAATTCTACATATGCCCTCCATGTCTGTCTTTAAATTGTAAAGCTAAGGGTCTCTGCAAATCCAAATTCTATATCCGTAAGGGATAGACTATCGTCATGACTACCAAATCAAGTCCCGATTCTCACTTCTCAAGGTGGTTATCTTACTTATCCATATTAAATTCATTTTGCTCTTTGCAAACATTCAAAACTCGTGAAAACCTTTGAGCCATTTCATTTCCAAAACTCAAAATCACCAATTGTTTTACAATTCATTTGTACTCGGATTGCACAACCTCACTCTGATACTAACTTTGTAACGGCCCAGATTATAAAATCTGGGTTATGTTTAGAGGGAAGAATTATCCCTCTACCAGATCTTGCAATCCAAGTATGAGCTGCTTATTTATCATCTTCAAGTTATAACCCTGCTGATGTCTTAGGAATTTAATGATATAGTTCAAGAAAAGTGTGATTTCAAACTCTCAAAACAGTCAAATAATCCAATCACGATTTTGTGCTTTCGCACGGGTACCTGTCCTAATTCAAGTTATTCAACTAGTCAAAACTCAAAATAGACAAAAACGAGTTTAAATCAAGATAAATATACATTGCTTCTAAATGTCCAACTAAACCAAAACAGTTATAAAGTCAAGTTGTAAGATGTACGAAATCTTTTTAACACTCTCGTCCCATGAGAAAACCCTTCCATAGAAGTAAATCAGCAAGCAAAAGGGAGCGGATACCTGAAACTATACCACAAGTCAAGGTCGAGCCATTCATGCGGGACCGGAAGTCCTCGCTGAGGCCATATAATACGCCTATACCTAGAATAAAGGATACTCTAATGCAGTACTGGAATTTAAATCACACAAGCATACTGACAATTTATATAATGCAGAAAGCGATAAATTGGATCCACACAAAATGCCAAGTGGCATATCCCCATATCTCTCAATATGTACCCACATCGGGGCCAAGTCCATACCCACACCGGGGTTGGAGTCCACGCCTACATCGGGGGTCGGACGCCCGGTCGGTGTCGTAGTCATATCATACCTAAAGCCCATACCCACGCCAGGGTTGGAGTCCACGCCCACATCGGGGGTCGGACGACTCGGTCACCACCACGGCCATATCCTCTCGTATAAGTGTATAATCATACTCATTGACTCGACTGGGGACCAAAATGATATGAAACACGAATGACCCCTATGACCCTAGCAACGACTCTAAGGACTCAAAAATAACGATTGTTCTCTTTCCAAACGCATAAAGAAGATGGATGTTCATTCATGAGTGCAGATCCTAAGCATGGTACTACATGACATGCTCTTATCTATATGCAACACCTACATACTATATGACACATCTGGTATGAGGTCCAATCACTTGAGCAAGCCCCGGAGGACTTACTTGGAGTCTTCACATCCAATTAGCCAGTAAACAAGCCACTAAGAGAATCATCCATGAGCAAACAAGCCACTCAGAGAACCATCCAATCACACTAGCAAGTAATAAGCAAAGAACAACTCATCAATACACATTTAAGCAAGGAATAACTCATCAATAAGTTGTAAGGGGATCGAATTTAGTTCTAAAGTAGGGTCTACTTAAACAAATTGATTAAAAAAAAATTTTATAAATTGATACTTATTAGTAATAAGTATCAATTTATAAAAAAAATTAACTAAAAAAATAATATTTTATAGAGTTTTTAGCTCCTTAAACAACGTGCACAAAAGTAAAACGACAATTATTTTCAAATGGAGGGAGTAGCATTTTCTAAGATAAGTCTTGAGAACTTGTTACATATGTAAACTTTTTATGTCGATTGAGCTATGAATTTAGTTAGTAAGGCTATATAAACAATGTTCTACAAATTATTATGCTCGTGTGCTCTAGGCTTGAATGTAGTGCTTTAATATTGATTAGCTCTTACATTTGAGATTATATGTGATTTCTTGAAATATCAACTTACCTTGGTTACTCGTTGAGCATGATTTATTATGTGAGTTTTGATAAATAAGACTTGTTGATCCTTGGTTTTGGGAGTTTTGTTGAGTATTCAAGTATTTGATAATTGATGGTTACTTGAGAAAATGTTTAAGAAAAACCTGAACTTGATATGAAGTAAGATATTTTGAGTGATGACATTGGTAAGGCTTTAGCTAAGTTTCATACTTGATGAGAACAAGGTTAATTGAGAATGATGGTTATGATGAGAATGCGAGGTTACTTGAATAAAATATTGTTTAGTCTTGGGTTGACTTGAAAGCCACTCAAAGACCCAAAGTTGGTTTGGAAGTCTGTTTGTGTGTTGATTAAATGTGTATTGATGAGCTATTCCTTGCTTATTACTTGTTAGTGTGATTGGATGGTTCTCTGAGTGGCTTGTTTGCTGATGGATGATTCTCTGAGTGGCTTGTTTGCTGGCTAATTGGATGTGAAGACTCCAGGTAAGTCCTTCGGGGCTTGCTCAAGTGATTGGACCTCATGCCTGATGTGTTATATAGTATGTAGGTGTTGCATATGCATAAGAGCATGTCATGTAGTATCATGCTTAGGATCTGCACTTATGAATGAGCATCCCTATTCTTTATGCGTTTAAAAAGAGAACGGCCGTTATCTGCGAGTCCTTAGAGTCGTTGCTAGGGTCGTTGGGGCATTCGTGTTTCATATCGTTTCGGTCCCAGTCGAGTCTTATATTATGATATGGCTGTGGCGGTGACCGAGCGTCCTACCTCGGAGTTGGGTACGGACATATGATGATTGCGGCACCAACCGAGCGTCCTACCTCGGAGTTGGGTACGGACATGTATGACCCCGGAGTGGGCACAAATCGAGATATTGGGGATATGCCACTTGGCATTCTATGTGGATCCAATTTATCGCTTTCTGCATTATATAAACTGTCAGCATGCTTGTGTGATTTAAATTCCAGTACTGCATTAGAGCATCCTTTATTCTAGGTATAGGCGTATTATATGGCCTCAGCGAGGACTTCCAGTCCCGCATGAGTGGCTCGTCCTTTACTTGTGGTATAGTTTCAGGTACCCGCTCCTTTTGCTTGCTGATTTGCTTCTATGGCGGGGGTTTCCTCACGGGACGAGAGTGTTAAGAAGACTTCGTACATCTTACAACTTGGCTTTACAAATGTTTTGGTATAGTTGGACATTTAGAAGCAATGTATATTAATCTCGATTTAAACTCGTTTTGTCTCTTTCGAGCTTTGACTAGTTAAATTAGGACAGGTTCTCATGCAAAAGCACAAAATCATGTTTGGATTATTTGACTGTTTTGAGGGTTTGAAATCCCATTTTTCTTGAACTATATCATTAAATTCTTAAGACATAAACAGGGTTATAACTTGAAGATGATAAATAAGCAGCTCGTACTTGGATTGCAAGATCTGGCAGAGGGATAATTCTTCCCTCTAAACGTAACTCGGATTTTATAATCTGGGCCGTTACAGTCTCTTTCTTGCACTTGCTTCAAATTCGTTCCGATTTCTGCAAAATTGAATAAAAACTTGTGTAGACCTCTATATCTTGTAAATAAGCATAAACCACAAAAATTCATAGCATTCCCAACTCATAATGCATTTAAATGATAGAAATTGGACTAAAAGATAAGCACGAAATATGGTCAATTATGCGCACATCACACCTTTACGAGGTCTGAGTGGGAAAACGAGAACAAAGTGGAAGACCGACCTTCTGAATTGGGCTCGATCGGGCTCCTGGATTGGCCTGGTGGTGCCCCTAGTGGTTCGTCGATGTCGAGGGAAGGCTCCTGGGCTTGTGCTGGATGCGGTTGCTCGGGGAGGAAGGGAAAGAGCTTGCCCTCTCAATCGGCAAAACTGGGGACTCCGGTGGGTTCTTGGCGATGAAGACGACGACGAGGAATTTTAAAGGTAAGATGATCGACGAGGAAGAGAGGGTGGTGGTCTACTGGCGGCTCACAGTCAGAACAAGATCGGAAAGGGAGGAGACAAGGTGAACATGGTGGTGTTTGTGGTGGCCATTTTTGCTCGGAAAACCTGACTCAAATGGGGGTTTTCTTGGGTTGTTTTTGTGAGTGAAAAGAGAGTAGAGGAGAAGGAGATCAAGGCTGAGGGTTTGGTATCTTTTGAATGGGGTTTAGGGTTCCTAACTTCCCATATTTCTTCATTTATAGGGGAAACAAAGAGGGCAATAGGAGGGTGAGGCAAATAGGCTAAGTGGGTATAGGTGGTTGTTGGTGAGCAAGTGAGGAGGAAGAGGACAAGACAGTTGAGTAGGACCGAGTGTGTGTGTGTGAGAGAGAGAGAATTAGAAAAAGGAAAGAAAAGGGAGTTGGAAGTGGTCTCCTAAAGATATTTCAAATACCGGAAAAAAATATCTCGAAACCCGCTCACTCCATTCTATCTCGACTCGATCTAAATAAAGTTTCAAACTCAAGAGGATATTGACACCTGAAGGTATTTTCAAATCCCGAGCCGAAAAGACAGAATAAATCTTCAAAGTTCAAAATTAGGCTGGGATCCGCTTTAAGGATTTTAAAATACGATTTTTAAGGTGAGGACTAGGATTTTCAAAATATCCAAATTTTTCGACTTTAATTTATTTTTAATAAAATATTATTTATAACCCGAGGTCTTTACAAAGCATTAAAAAGCAAATATATCCTAACTAAAAAGATTCGATTAATTGAATTATAAGTAAGATGATTTGATTGATCAATATAACTATTTATAAGCAGAAGCCAACACATGGCTAAAACGACTCCTCATTTAGTATTATATAATGTAATTGATATATAGATAACTAAAGATTAGACAAATTTAAATCCTTATTAGTTCATGATCTCATTACATAAATTACTCCATATTATTTAAATACTAGTTGATAATTAATTGAATTAATAATTTAATGGTGGAGTCAAATCAAAAACAAATATTCTAATTAAAATTAACAAAAAAAAAAATCAAAACTCATCATATTAGTTATTCCAAATAATGATTGATAAAAAGCCAGATAATGAGATTTTATTTTAATTTAGTGACCCCAATTTAAAGATAAAATATCAAATAATTAGAAAGATATAATCAATTAATAATCATATACTTAAGGAGAAGTCATCATGTGGCATAAGGCGATTTCTCCATACACATCTTATGGTGTAAACTGTGAACAGATTGATTATTTGTATGTAACAGCATAATTATTCATCTGACGTAATGTAATTATTTGTATGTATTAATAGTTTTTTATATATAAAAACTATTTGTCTATTCCAAAATGATTATTCGTATGAGTTATGTATGAATAATCATGTTGTTTGAGACATCGCCTATGAATCGGAGTTGGGGTTAGCAGATCATGATAATCTTTGAAAGGAGCATTCGGCAGTTGTGAAATGGATCCTCGAGTATCTTAGAGGCACTTCGAGTGTGTGCTTGTGCTTTGGTCCTGGAAAGCCTATTCTTGATGGTTTTACAGATGCGGATATGTTAGGTGACACTAACACAAGCCAATCCACATCAGGATATCTAATTACATTCGTATGGGGAGCAGTCTCATGGAAATCGAGACTGCAGAAGTGTGTTGCTTTGTCAACGACATTGAGTATATGACTGTAGTTGAAGCTGGTAAGGATTGAGCCGATATAGATATGATTTTCTTATATATGATAAGTTTTTACCCACTTGTCAAATAACTATTATATTGAAAGATATATCCTACTATGAAGCATATGAAACATTAGATAATCAAGAAAAGTATTTACGTAGAAAGTTCTGTTTAAAACCTAGTGGGGCAATATGGGACAAAAAATAGCGGGCAAAGATTTACCTACGTGGAAAGGATGATTCATTCAGAGCTACCGCCCAAATAAACAAAATATTCTTGTGATAGGCCCTGTTCCGGGGAAAAAATATAGTGAAATCACCTTTCCTATTCTTTCACCAGACCCTGCTACTAAGAAAGATGTTTACTTTTTAAAATATCCCATATATGTAGGCGGTAATAGAGGCAGGGGGCAGATATATACTAAGTTTAAGAAATGTAGAACTAACTAAATAAACTTAATTATCCTTCAAAACAAAAAAAAACACATGTTTGATAATCAACTTTTTGATGATCTACATCTCAAGGTCAGGCGCGGATGGGCACATTGAACTATCCATGTGGTTGAGAGCCCTCACAGTCCAGGCACAAAGACGCAATTATCAAGGGCGCGCTCTACCACTGAGCTATTGGGGGTAATATAATCTTTTCGTAAAGGCAACTCTTCTCAAAATCTCAAAAGGTGCTGAGTTGGAATCAAATTCGAACTAGAATTAGTATGGTAACCGCGAAAAAATTCATTAATTCATACCAAATGAGAGACTTACTAGAGGAGTTGGGAGTGGATATACCTGATCATTGGTGACATCTCTTAAAATTCATAAATCTACTTTGATGACATGTATTACTTGTGATTAAATCAAAAGAAATGCATTGATGATAGGCATACAATTGTAATCAAAATCAGCTATCAACATTTTGATTACTTTTATTCATTAATTTAGTTGGAGTGTGCCAATAACAAAGTGCCGAAATCAAAATTCAAACAACACCTGTGTGATTTAGGTTACAAATATCCATTAACTATTCTTATAGCTACATAAAAGACAGGTATTAATTATGATTAAATTAAAAAAATACATTGATGACAGGCATACAGTTTTAATCAAACTCAACTATCAACATTTTTAAAGCAGAATTCGAGATTACAGTATGATAATCACAAAATCAGCAACTAAGATCAAAATCGATGACAATATTCACAACTCAAACAACAATTGTGCTCCAGATTACAGTACTATAATCAAAGATTACAGTTCATTCAAATTAGAAAAAAATACAGAATATACGAAATTTACCTCTTTTGAAAACTGAATTCGGGATGACAGTGTTATATTTGAGCACAACTTGTTTTAGGTCTGATTTTAGGGCTCGAAATCGACGATGACTGGTGCCGAAATCGACGCTCGTACTTGAGATCAAAATCAAAATTACGGTAGGTCGTTGTTGTCCTATTCTTTATTTCGTGAAAGAGAAGAAAAGGGCGAAACATTGAGAAAAGGGAATGGGATAGTGTATGCAGGGGCAAAAATATCATATTAGGACATTTACTTAAATCACTTATGAAAATGAATATTTACCAAAATAGGCTAACTCAAATGGACATATAGCAAATTTTTCCTTTCTCATTCGTGATACGCATTTAAATTTAAGGACGATTAACTGGATATATTGCAATCAACAAGGGAAAACATTTTTATAAGATTTCTTCCATGATTATGTTTAACATGCTATTTTATTTTATTTTATTTTGGTCATTCTTATTGAAATTATGTAAAAATTTATTTCCTAGGTGGTTTAGATATTTTATACTGTTTGGTTCAAACTTTTTACAATATGTGGTTTAAACATTTTACATTATGTGAACCACTACAGAGAAAATAAAATCCAAATACACTTGAATCACATCAGGTAAAATCTTTAACCACATAGTGTAAAAGATCTGAACTACAAAGTGTGAAAGGTTTGAACCACATGTTGTGAATTGGTTCAAGATTTTAAGAAGAAATGATTCATGATATTAAAAATAAATAGTCCATGATATTAACATGAAGTGGTTCACATTTTTACTCATATGTGGGTCATGACTTGTACAACATATGGTTTAGAATTTTAAGAATAACAGATTTAAGATATTAATAAAATATGGTTTAGGTTTTTAAGAATAAGTGGTTTAGACTTTTACTCATACGTGGTTTGAGACTTGTACAACATGTGGTTCAAGACATGAACACATGTGTTTCAAGACTTATACAACATGTAGTTCAATATTTTATGAAAAAATATTTCAGGATATTAACAAAGAGTGGTTCAGGCTTTTACTTGCTTATGGTTCAGGATTTGTATAACAAGAGTGGTTCGGGATATTACCAAGAAGCGGTTCAGACTTTTAGACCCATTGGTTCTAATGGTATATAAATATAAAAAAAATCTAAGTACATATATATAAGCGAAAATGAGGGGTTCATACTTTTACTCTCATGTGATTCAAGTCTTGTACAAGAAGTGGTTCATGATTTTGAGAATAAGTGGTTCTTAATGTTAAGTGACTTCAGGTCTTCACTCGCATATGGTTCAGACTTTTATTCACATGTGGTTTAGACCTTATATTGGACACAAGCATTATCATGTATGCAGGAATTATTCGTTTATTTGCACATTATTATTCGTCTTTCTTCACATGATTATTCCCCTATAATTATGTAATTATTCATCTCTACAAATAGTGTTAAAAATAAAGTTTATTCTAACGAATAATCGTCCAATACCATCGAATAATTTTATTACAACGATTAATCCCCTAATACCAATGAATAATCAAAAGTTACTTTTAATGTTATCCATTGTTCTTATGAATTCAATGACCCAAATTTGTTACACAACTCAGAAGAACAACTCTTATTGTGTATCATGTTAATAAATCTAGGTCATTGAATTCAGAAAAACAACGGATACGATTACAAGTAACTTTTGATTATTCATTGGTATATACCTAAGAAAATTTGTAGAGTACTCCATTACCATCAAACTAAACACTCGTTTGGTTTAAATTTTGGAAAGGTAAAGGAAAAGGAAATTAATGTAGTCCATTTTTAGTTTAAAATACATTGTTAAAAAATTTAATCATTGCCCTCTCCTCCCAACTTTTCATACAAAATTGGTCTTGTTCCTCCTTATTTTAATCATTCGTTTGAACAGGGGTAGTCATATTTCCTATACTTCTCTAATCATTACCCCTTATATCTTATTTTTCATACAAAAATAACATTTTTCTTTTATATACGAAAATCCCGTCATCATAGCACGAGGGCATTCTGGTCTTTTACCAAGTAAGTCGATCATTTTTATCACACGAAATTATCCTAAATAACAATTAAAAATGACGTATATTATTTATGCGGTATCATAATCAATAAATTCGAATATTCAATAAGGCATTGACTGACATCAATGCAGTTACCATTTCGCCTATTGAATACGGTAATAGTTTCATGCATTAAAGGGCCTTGACCGATTTAAATATTGTAACGATTTTTTCTATTAAATATCATAATCGTTTCTTTTATTTAATACTCGAATAGTATAAATAAGAGATGATAGATGCATATTGGTGGGGGACATGTGCTGACTTGAGCGGGGACACAAGCCCCGCCCCAACCTCGTTTGTTCTTGTTTTGCAGGCTACGGTTCGGGTGGAATCCATGGTCGAGAGAACGATCTCCTTCAACCACTATGATGCAGATTTTATGCATAACATCTATATATATTTTTTTATACATAATTTGTTTTCATTCCGTTTAGTTTGTATACTTATACAATCGTTAGTTTTTTCATGATTAGTTGATTACATTACTAAGACCAATTATCATTAGTTTTATTTTAATCTAACATTTCGATAGTTTCTTAAAGCCTTGAATTGGACATCCTTTACGTAGGGGCTATCAATTAACTTAGATAAGGTGGTATTTCAATGCGAAAAACCTCATAATCCATTTTTGAAAATCCAATATCTCAGAGACAATCCTGAAAATCCAATATCAAATTACCTTATAGGTATAGGCTAATGTCTAGAACAAAACTTTTCAGTGATAGATCGATTCGATCCTCGAACATTATATAAGTTTTTATATATATGTGTATAACTAGTAGAGGCTCGAACCTATGACCTTTGAAATGAAGAGTTAAGTAGGAGTTCATAAATCATAACATCGATCACTTGGTAATTGTTAGTTGGTACTCAACTCAACTCAACTCAACTCAATCATCACTAGCTCACACACTCTTGCTCTTCATGGACTCGGCCAGCTTCTTGGCGATGCAGTACGCAATCGCCTGGATCGTGACCATCGGATTGACCCCAACCGCGGTAGGCGTGACGCTGCCATCGCACACAAACAGCCCCTCGGCCTCCCAGCTCTCGCCATTCTCGTCCACCGCGCCCTCCCTCTCGGTCGCCCCCATCCTACAACTCCCCATCTGGTGCCCCGTGTTGTACACCCCCCAAACCCTACTTCCCATGGGCCCATCCAGCGCCTCCACCGACTCCAAAAACTCCTCCATCGCGCCCTCTCCCGCCCCTCGACACTCGATCCTCTGACCGTCGCTCCTGTAAGTCCCCACCTCCACCGCCCCTGCCGCCACCAGGATTCTCAGAGCCCTCCTCAGCCCCGCCGTCATGTTCTGTTTGTCTTGAGAATTCATCCTGAAGCTGACTCTACCTTCTTTAGTGACTTCTCCGGAGCCTTGGTCTCTTATCATACAGAAAAGGTGGGATGTTCTTGAGTACTTCCTGAGCCTCTCCTTAACCCCAAGGCCCGATTCCCACGGACACATTGCCGCGAAAGACGAAGGTCCTATAGCCGGGGTCTCCACAAGGGCTATAGGGCTTTTCTTAGACGTCGAATCGCCTTCTTCTGAATGTATGAGCTCATGGACGGAGGTTATAAGCCCGCCTTGGTAAATCTTCCCCTCGATTCTCGACTCAGGTCCATCCGGGAAGTAGCCCCAAACCATCATTGCAGGGTGGAGGTGGAGGTTTTTGCCAATGTGCTTGTTTCTTAGGCCACTGGAGACTACTAGTGGCGGCGTCGAAAGCGCCCCACACGCCGAGATTGTGACTTTAGCCTCTATTTGGATCTTCCTTGTGATGGTTTGGTTCAGAGATTTCGCCACCACTCCTACGCACTTCTTCCTCCTCGAACCCCTCGGGTTCTCGTTGCCTACCAACAGGAGCTTCTCAGCCTTGCACCCGGCTATGATCACGCAACCTTTCCCAACCGCGTCAACAAGCCAAGTGACATCAGCCCCTTGCTTATCGCCCGTTGCGCACCCGAATTGGCAGGACCCGCAATAGTGATCACCCGACGAGTTTCGAGGCACTTTGTCCACTTCGAGCCCCAAATTCTCACACCCTTTTCTTAGAACATAGTTTTGAAGCCCTTCTTTGGCACAATCCTGGGTCACACCGATCCTCCGACACACTGCTTCCATAGCGAACTCATACCGTGAGCTCCCGAAGAGCGACAACCGATGATCCTCGGCCCACTCCCTTAATACTTCCTTGGGCGTCTTTATAGAGGCCGACCAATTCACAAGGGAGCCTCCGCCGACGACATTGGCAGCCATAAGCATGACACCGCCATCCGTAGTAGTGAGCATGCCTCCTTTTTCAAGAAGCTCATCCATGGAGGGCTTCTCCAACAGCGAGTAGTCCGACGCAGTGTAGTAGTTGCCCTTCTCCAAGACGACGACCTTCTGGCCGGAGCCAGCTAGGATCGCTGCAGCCACAGCCCCGCCGCAGCCGGAGCCTATGATCACCGCGTCGCATTGGACCCTGTAGAGGTTGTTTTCTTGGTCTTCTGTGACTTTGAGGCCCTTTTGGGTTAGGGAATGGATCAATGTGGTTGGAGATTCGTAGAGGGTTTCGATGATCCGTTGCTCCAGTGGTCTCGGCTTTGACTCCTTGCCAACATGGGTGCTTTCGTCTGCTTTGTAGTCCATTGCCTCCCAAGCTGGGTTTGTGTTGGATTTTTCATCAAACTGTTACATCATCAAATTTGAATACATCAAATTTTATTCAAATTACCGCTAATTCATGTTCTTGCAGGGCCATTTTTGGCCAAAAAAAAAATATAAATATAAATATAAATAAATTAATAAATTAAAGGAAAAATGGGACCATTTGTTATCCAATCTTGCCTTCTTCTTTTTTTTTGTTTTTTGGTAAATTATGTCATTAGTTATTAATCTTTCGTATTTTTTCTTGTTGGTAATCCTCCGTTGGTTTTATTCAACCCTATTAAATTAATTAAATTAATTTTCAATTAAATTAATTAATTAATTAAAGAAATTTTTTTAATGGATAATTTAGAGTAAATCTGAATTTTTAAGTGAATGTTTAAGATATGTAAAAATAAATTTTCAATTAAATTAATTAATTAATTAAAGAATTTAAAAAGTGTTATTAATAACTTCATGTGAGTGTAGAGCGAACAGGATAAAGGAGCATGTTTGAGGATAGAGAATTTGGACTTTTTTTAATTTTAACTATCATTCATTTAGGGGCAAATTGCAAAAAATAACACAAATTTTAGGGGTGGTTGCGTTTGGTGGCACCAACTTTCAAAAATTGTATAATAATCACCAACTTTGAAGAGTGGTTGTGGTTAGTAGCACGACCACCCTTATTATCATTTTGTTTAAAAAAAATCACATTTCCATTCTTTTTTTAAACCCACTCACAATTTTCTTCTTAAAAAAAACAATTTTTATGTTTATAAACTCAATTTCAATTTTTCAAAAAACATCAATTTTTTAAAAATATAATTGTGATATTAATTGGTATCTTTTTAAGGCACTCATTTTTCATTTTAAAGTCATTACTTATTATTTAATTTTTGAAAAAAAGATGAGTTTATGGAGAAAATAAAATTAGTTCTTTTTTAACCGGGTGTAAATAATGAGTGTATTATTTTAAGAAAAAAGGGGAAAAGTAGTGTTTTATAAAATAAATTATATTTTTTAAAATTAAAAATGAAAATGGATTATTTTTAAAAATAAAATATGGGCATTTTTTAAAAAATTGAAAATTGGATGGTTTTTTTTCTACAAAGAATGTTAATAAGAGGTTATATTTCAATAAAAATAGATGTGCCACTTATTGCAACCAGAACCAAAGTTGGTGATTATTTTCAAAATTTTAAAAGTTCATGCCATTAAATGCAACTACCCCTAAAGTTCATGCTATTTTTCACAATTTGCCCTTCATTTAAAAATAAAAACAAAATTAAAACAATTCTTTACATGCCTTTTTATTGTTTTTAGGTAGACCTGAGCAGACATGGGCTAACCAGCCCGGCCCGCCCAACCCGCCCTGTAAAATATGCGGGCTTGGGTAAGGTAATTGGCCCAAGCGGGCCGACAGGCCCGACCCGGTTGGCCCATAGAGCCGGGCTTGGGCTAAGGGTTAAGCCCAAGCGGGCCGGTAGGCCCGGCCCGCCTATATATATTACTTATTTATATTTTTATATATATATATATGTATTAAAATACTACGGAGTATATATATTGATTATATAATATCTAAACTTTTACATATATTACTTTATAAATACTAATAGTATTTACATCGCATATAAATTAAGAAATACAATAGTACTAAATATATTATTTTCAAAAAAAATTCATTAAAATGAACCTACATAAAGATTATAGTGTGTAATTTCACATTTGTATAACTTGTATACCTTTATTTTGTATAAAATTTCAATCTTTGGAGACATTTAGCAAATTTGTGTAGTTTGAGATCAAACGTAAAAATAATAAAATAAAAATAATATTTTACGAAATTATAATGGGCGGCCCGGTGGGCTACCCGGCCCGCCCATGTGGGCGGGCTTGGGCAAGAGAGTTGGCCCAAAACCGGGCCTAACCCAAGCCCAGCCCGCTAAAGTGGACCAAGATATTCTCATAGGCCCGGCCCAAGCCCGCTCAAGCCCGCCCATGCTCAGGTCTATTTTTAGGTCATTAAAGTCTATCATTATCCTCTTCAACATGTCATCTATATCTAACTAATTTTATGATCTATATAAAATTTTAAAATAGAAGAATTTTTATCAATGTATTGTATTTATCTTAATTTTTATCACATTTTTTAAATCTTTTCTTCTTTTTCTTTTTCATTATTATAAACATTTTTGAACCAATAGATTTAATTCAAAACTTAAAATTATTTAAAATATTATATTACTCACATAATTTATATTTCTAGACTAGATATTTATTCTTTCTCATTGGCCAAAAAAATCTATAGATTTAATGATTTCTTAGCTTTAAAAAATTTATAATTTTCACCTCCTCTCTTCAATTATTTGGCAAGAGTTTCTTTTCAGAAATATGAACATTGGACTAATTTGAAGCCCCCTAGAGCTTTGACCATCCACATTGGGGGGTTTATTAAGGGTTTTTAAGACAATAAAAATAATTAAATAAAGGAAGGAGGGATGTATAATTTAAAAAATGATGTTGATAGTTTCTTACCTAGCAACTCAATAATAAACTCAAGAAACCCAAAAAGGGTGATGGTGGGGAGTGAGAAGAGGAGAGAGAGGAAAAAATAGTTGGGTATTCAATTAATTTAATTATTAAATTAAATACGTATAGTATTAAAATGGATTGTATGGATGTGAGTTGAAAATAGAGTTGGGTTTTTAAGGAGAGAGAAATAAAGGATAGTTAAGAAACCGTAGAAACCGAAACCAACATGGATGCTCTAAGACCGTCTACAAAAATTGTGTGCAAATGTATAAATATGTAATTTTTAGACATTTTTCATTTTAAAATTGTGTGTAAATGTATAAATGTGTAATTTTTAGACATTTGAGCACACTATCTCCCCACGTGTATAAAATTTTACAAAAAGCAAGACAATTTCATTGATTTATTTATTTATAATTTTATTTTATATTTTATTTTAAATTAATTATATTTGAATGGTGCGTAAAAAATGCACATTTTACTAATTGAGCAAATCACTAAAAAATAATGTGTATTTTTACACATCTTTTGTAAATATATACATTTTGATCAAACCATTGTGGATGGTCTAATGCAGATTCTTTAGTCAGGTAACCGTCATAAAAAAAATCCTAATAAATTAAAAAGGAAATTTTACATAAAACCACCCCTTAAATATAAAAATTTTTATTTAACCACCCATTAAATTCAAAATTATAGAAAAACACCCTTTAAATGGTTTCTATTTAAAGCTCACCACCCTTCATTATTTTTGTTGTGTTAACATTAAATATATTATATTTTAATATTTTAGAACTCAAATTTGATTATAATTATATTTAAATTTGGAATTTGAGGGTTGAATTACATTTTAGGAATCATTTGATTTATTTTTAAAAAATAGTAATAAATATAGCCTACAATTATCATCTCAATTTATGTTTATAAAATTTTGGGCAAATTGCAAATAATAACATGAACTTTAGGGGAGGTTGCGTTTAGTGGCACCAACTTTCAAAAATTCTATAATAATCACCAACTTTGAAGGGTGGTTGTGGTTAATAGCACAACCATTTTATTTTAAAAGTACACCCCTTATTAACATTTTGTTTACAAAAAAATCACATTTTTCCATTGTTTTTTTAAACCCACTCACAATTTTCTTCTTCTTAAAAAAAACAATTTTCATGTTTATAAACTCATTTTAAATTTTTCAAAAACATCATTTTTTAAAAAAATATAATTGTGATATTAATTGGTATCTTTTTAAGACACTCATTTTTCATTTTAAAGACATTACTTATTATTTAATTTTTTGAAAAAAAAACTGAATTTATGGAGAAAATAAAATTATTTTTTTAACGGGGTGTAAATAATGAGTGTATTCTTTTAAGAAAAAGGGGAAAAGTAGTGTTTTATAAAATAAATTATATTTTTAAAATTAAAAATGAAAATGGATTATTTTTTAAAATGAAATATGGGCATTTTTTAAAAAATTGAAAATTGGATGATTTTTTTTCTACAAAGATTGTTAATAAGAAGTGATATTTAAAAAAAATGATGTGCCACTTATTGCAATCAGAACCAAAGTTGGTGATTATTTTTAACATTTTTAAAGTTCATGCCATTAAACGCAACTATCCCTAAAGTTCATGCTATTTTTCACAATTTGCCCTAAAATTTTTAAAATATTATGTATATTACTCTTTTATTTATAATATGATTAGAAATCATTATTTCTATTTATAAAGTTAAAAATAGCCTTAAAACTATTATTTATTTGTAGTTTAAATATTGACGTTCAATAATTGAAATTTTAGATATTTTTATAATATTTATTTGTAGTTTAAATATTTATTTGTAGTTTAAACGTAAATTGTAATAATAATTCTAACCTATATTTATTATTATTTTTTAAAAATAAATAAAACAATTTCTAAAATGTAATTTAGCCCTTAAATTCAATAAAATTTGAGTTTAAAAATATTAAAATATGATATATTTAATGATAACTCAAAGAAAATAGACGAAGAGTTGGAATTTGTACATAGACACTGTGTAAAGGACGATTTTCTTTAATTTTGAATTTAAAGAATGGTTTTATGTAAATTTTCCATTAAAAAAAAACAGAACTTGCGAAAAAAAAAACAGAGGAGAAACAGGGGAGCAAAGAACTCACATGGGAGACAAAGATGAAAAGGCAAATAGATTTGACATAGTAGAAGAACACCCTTAGGAAGAGCATGTATCTACTCCCACACCACCCCTCCACTATCTTCTCCCTCCTCCCATGGGGCAAATCTGCGAACTTTACAACAAATGGCAACTGCCTGCAAAAACAGAGTGTCCCGCAGAGGAGGAAGGTGCCGATTCTTGAAGAGAGGAGCCACAGCATCGCCCTCACAAGGAGCCTTCCTTCAGGCAGTCCCCTCTCCCACATCATCTCCGCCACCTCATCGGGGATTGGGGGTTGGGAGGCGGAGGCTGCGTAGAAGGCTCTGACGGGGTCTGAGGGGTGAGCCTCCGTTGCAACAGAGGGGTCCAGCGAAGGTAAGAGGGTGTCGCAAATGGCGGACAATGTTTCTATTTCGGTTGCAGAGAATCCATGGGAGGGATCTGTAGTCTTCTTCCTTCTTAGCCTTGGGTGCCCCTGTTTCTCCATTGTTTGTTTGATCTGTTTCTCAAGGAATGGAGTTTGTTAACAGGTTTGCGGTACGACTGCGTTTATTATATCAGCGCTGCACGCCTGCACGTGGAAGATCCCAATGGCAACACACACCCAATTGACTGAACTCACCAACGTCTCAACCTTCCACTAATCTTTACTGTAAAAAATTAGTACATATTTTTTTGGGGACACTTAATTTGATTTTATATAGTGCCTCGATTCCTTTTTAAAATTTTTACTAAAAAATAAATATTTTATATAGTTTTTACATTTCTAAAAAAAGGTACATAATTGAAAAAGTCAAATAAAAAAAACAGAGGGAGTATTTAGTATTTAGTATAACCTCACAATGAAAACTCAACTTTGACCAATAAAGTCGAGTTAGGATCTCCTACAACTTAAAGTGTACCTCACGATGCACAACTAAATTATTTTGAGTACGATTCTACTTTTAAAATTTTAAAAATATATTTACATTTCATATACTTGTATTTTATAAACTTTTATCATAAAAAATATTATTTTAAAAATTTATAAAATTAAAAGATCAAATATATTAGAAAATAAATTTTATATTCTTTTAAAATATGATTTTTGATTTTTTTCCAATAAAAGTTTATAAATATGTAAATAAAAGTATGTGGACTATAAATATATTTTCATGGATTCTGTTTAGTGCCTGGTATTTTTTCCTTTTATTGCATGTCGGTCGTCGTATCCGGAATACTTCCTTCTGCATTCGGAGTCGAGCTCGTGTGCTCAATGATCATAGCGTCTCCTGAATCATCTTCAACCTGCACAATCGCTCTTACCGCCCGGGCAGTGACACGTTGACGTCGTGTAGATGCGTGTAAGTTCGATCTTCTATCCATCTGTAACGAAAAAAACAATCATCAATTTCATAAGAACACAACATTGGTCGCAGCAACCACGGTAGCATTGGTCGCAGGGACCTCAAGAGCACTGGTCGCAGTGACCACCTCACTTACTAGTCGCAGTGACCACTTCTTTGGTCACAACGACCACTTCTCTGATCACAGTGACCACCTCCGTCCCTGGTCGCCGTGACCGCTTCTTTGGTCACAACGACCACTCTGGTCGTCCCTAGTTGGCATGGTCATTTCATCGTCTTCGTCCTCATACCACAAATCCTTCTCTCCCCAACCCCAACCAAAACGCATCTTTCGATCTTTATAAGCATAGATCTGTCTAATGGATACCTATATACTACTGTTTTGACCACAAATACACAAAATCACACCCTTTTTCACACAATCTTTCAATTCCTAAGATCAAAGCACCCAAATCCCTAAAACATTGTTTAATAACTCGAAGTCACAATGAAAATATGAAAAATGTACCTAAACGTCGATAGATCTTCGATTTGAATGTGTTTATTTGAAGAAAAGGAAATCAAATTAGCACTTTTGAATGATTTGGGGATTTTAGAAAGGTAGGGGTGTGTTCCCGTGTGAGAGAGGTTTGAGGAGTGGAGTGGGGTGGGGTGGGGCAGGGGGTAATTTTTTATCCTCTTCTAAAAAAATATTTTTATCCTATTCTAAACAATAACATCACAAGGAGGTTATTTTTAGAACAGGGTAAAATCGTCTTTTAGAGCAGTACCAAAATATCCACCGTAATTATAATAATTTATTACCCCACCCTACCCAACTTTATCCAACCATTCTCTCCTCTCCCTCTCACGCTCAACAACCCCTAAATTACCCCAAACCCTCAAAATTTCACAAAGTGCTAATTCATTAACTTTTATTCAATTAAACTCATCCAAATCGAAGATCTATCAAAGTTAAACTACATTTTTTTACATTTTCACTGTGATTTTGGATTATTCAACAAGGTTTTAGGGATTTTAGTGGTTTGATTTTAGGAATTGAAAGATTGTGTGAAAAGTGATTAAAGGTAGTGTGATTTTGTTTAACTGTACTCAAAACAGTAGTATATAGGTATCCATTAGACAATTTTACGCTTACACACAGGTCAAAACTTACGTTTTGGTTGGGGTTGGGCAGAAAGGGATTCGATGGCAGAGGAAGAAGATGAAGAGGTAACAGTGACCATAAGCAGTATTGGTTGCTGTGACCCGTTGCCAAATGATCGTTGCGACCATATGCACTCTGGGGTAGGGTTTTTATCTTTTTTTTTTTATCTAAAATGGTGTGGTCGCAACGACCAAAGGGCAAGGTGTTTTGCTTTAAAAAAATAAAAATATATTTACATCTCATATACTTGTATTTATATGTTTATAAACTTTTATCATAAACTTTCCAAACTCTTTTTAAAAATTAATTGGTGAAATTTTAAAAATATATTTACATTCCATATACTTGTATTTATATGTTTATAAAATTTTATCATAAACTTTCCAAACTCTTTTTAAAAAGAGAAATTTACAGAAAACCCCCGTTAAATGTGTTCTTACACTTAATCGCCCGTTAAATTTAAAATTATAGAAAACCACCAATTAAACGGTTTTTGCTAACAACTCACCACCCATTGTCTATTTCTATTAGGATTTTATCAAATGTATATGATATTATACTATTTTAAGCTTTATATTTAAATTAGAATCTCAAATAGCTTTAAAAATATATTTTACTAAATTTTTAAAAAATATTTAAAAAAAACTTGATGTATGTATAAAAAAAATCTCCTATTTTATTCCTAAAAATGGTTATAGATTTTAAAAATATTTTATAAACTAATTTTTAATCAAAATTATAATAAATTTATAAGTCATTAGCATTGTTTAAATTTTATAATATTTTTATACTAATAATTAATGATTCATTTTCTTTCATTTGTAAACACCTACACCATATACCCAACATGTAAAACAAAATTATCTAAGTATTTTATATAAAACTTTATTAAAATTCAATAATATTCCATATTTAAAACCTCTGTCCTCCAAATAAATATAGAATTTAAAATTTTCACATTTTTTGCCCCTCTTATATTAATATATTTTTTTATCCCTATCATAAATATAATTTAAATATATTCAAGTTTAAACTTTAAGTTTTAAGTATAAAATATTAAAATGTACTATATTCAATGGAATTCTAATGGAAATATATGGTGGGTGGGATTTTTTAACAAAAACCATTTAATGGGTGATTTTTTATAATTTGTATTTAACGGGTAGTTAAATGTAAAAACCTATGTTTAATGAGTGGTTTTATGTAAATTTTTATTTTAAAAATTAATTGGTGAAAGTTTAGATTGCTGGGTCGTCGTTTAAAAATTAAACACCCATTGAATAGAAATTTACAGCTTCTTACCATGGGCCAAAAAAACGTTACCAACTCCTTTTTTTTATCAGCCAAAAACTTCCCAAACTATTTATAGGCTTATTATAAAAACCCTATAAGTCCATAACAGTGGCCATAGCATAGCAGGGCTATCATTTAGGTGGTAGGTGAACCATTAATTCGTTCGAGGATTTTTACGCTTGTGATACACCCAAAAATATCCGGAGTTCTGTGTTCTAAAGATGTCCACTTGTTAAGTTGTTAGTGTTTTTTTACGGGCGGAGAATGCAATTGTTAACTCTATTATGCAGTTGAAATAAATGGCCTACCTTGAGTGGTTGTTTGATGAAAAGTTTTAAAAAAAAACTGCTGTTTTGTAACTGTAGTTGTAGTTGAAGTAATGAGATGAAAGAAAATAGAAGTGTGTGCTTAATTTGACAAAAAGAAATGGCATCCAAGGAACCAATTACAGCTGCTAGTAGGGAACAAGTAGACCTTGCCTGTCCACATAAAGGACTACTGGTAGAACTTGGCCTTTAAAGCCCTCCCCTCAAAGTCCAAAACGCCCTACTAAAGGACTAACAATATCAATTGATGTAGTTGGCCAAGGATCAACATCACATTCACGTGATGATGACCAAGATTGAAAACCAAGTCACCCTCCCAATATACAGATTACCCATGAATGGGCATGTTCAGTGGCCTTGTTTTTGCAGCAATCAATTCAGCCAACTGAACATTGCCAGTCGATTTTATGGTGTTTCAGGACTGACAGCAACACATATGCTCAACTGTCAAATAACTAACACAAGTCACTGAATTCAGGCTCAGGGTTTGAAAACCATGATCAAAGTAACTATTTTTACAACATAAAACACACGGAGAGACACAAATGGAGGTGCGGGTAGACAGTAGTTTGTGTGAGTTACACAGCTCAAGTGTTTCTTGTGCACACAAATGCAGCAGCAGCATAAATAAAAAGCTCATCATCTGATTATTTTTTACAGAAGGTGCCATAAAAGAGTGACTAAAATATAAGATGAGAACTGTCTAGAGACTAGAGGTACCTGAACATTGCTGGTCGATCTCTTGATATGAGCAGAACTTGGGACGATGCATAGTCAAATGATGGGGTGTACATGTCATCTGGGCCAATGACTTCTTTAGGCTTTTGTGGGGCATCATAGTCCAGAGCAAATGATGGCAATCCATCGTCTTTTAAGACGTCAAAAACAAAGAGCCCTTGGCCACAAACGCCCATGACAAGGTCTGAATTGCCCCAAACTTGATTCAATGAGATATGGTGGGAATGAGCATTTGATTCTGGCAAAGCATATGTGCTGACCACCTTTTGTCGTCGCAGTGAGAATTGTTGCACTTGTGAAGAGGATTGTGTCTTTCCTGGTTGTCTTACACTATTGCAGCCAAGATACACAGAATCCCCACGAGAGAAAATGGATTGGGCGGTTACACGAGGCGTTGGTATCTTAAGTCCTATACCTGATGGCTGACGAAAGTCAAGGATGTTGATTGAATCAGCTGTGCAAAATACACCATCGTTCCCTTCTGCTTCTGATGAGGTTATTCTGCACAAGAACGAGGGACAATTTAGGCCCATCAGTTGAGAATTGAGATGTTTCTATGCAAGTTGCCCGGACATAAGGAGAACACAGATAATTAGATGATATCTACCTAGGAAATTAAAGGAAGTAAAAAATGGAGTAAGAATTTAACCTTTGTCGGACCCCTCCGCCAACTTCAGCATCAGTGTTACTCACATGAAGTGCTGAGACTTTATGGCCAGAAGTAGGAACAGATAGCACAGCTTGAGGGTTGAGTGAGCCTACATCCCAGAGAGTAATAGCATCTGATTCAGCAATGACAACTTTCCCTCTGTTCCTCCATTGCAATGGACTTGAATTTTCCATCATGAGTACAGGTTTCTGTACATCCCACTTCATGATTCGCTCACCATCACGGACATCAAATATCTGGACACTTCTCTGAGAACTAGCTGTCGACACAACCAATGGTCCTGATGGTTTATACCACCATTGTCTGTTTTCTGTGGGCATAATGGCGGTTGAAGTATACCTTCTAGTATCCAGGGGTGCCAGAATGGATCTTTTGCTGGCTGTTCTATCTTCTATGTGGAAAGCCTGAATTTCCTTGGTGTAGAAATCCCAGGAACAGAACCCTGCCTCCAATGCGTTTCCTGCAGATGCAGCCACAACATATTTTCCCGAGCATCCATCTGCACTAGTGGCACGAACTATCCAACAGTCTCTCCAAATATTCGAGGAGATTGCTGATGGAGGATAATACATTGATTTCTCCTGAAATAGAAGTTCAGAAATCAGAAAACAAATTTTCTACTAGTGGAGACAGCTTCTAAGGCTACCTTTTAAACCATCAAATATCAAATAGTTGCTAGTGTAAAAAAATGCCCATGACCAAACACATGACAATAGGAGTAATGCACGAGCCATTTGTCCAAATCAGTCCAGTAAAAACATGAATACAGTACAAGTCCTTCAGCATTCAGTAGGATATTAAGTCAGAATGAAAATGCCTACATTTTTTTAGCCAGATTACCAATTTTAAACTAATGATATTGAGAACCACTTGAAAGGAGCATAGCAATGTACCTCGCTGTTGGCAATATCATGAAGTGAACAAGAACCATCAGCATGAACTAAAAGAACTGATTCTCCCTCAGAAACAAACCAGCCCCCAGTAGAAGCTTTGCTCCCTATTTCACGCATCTGACATGTAGTCTCATCTTCATTGTCCTCTTCAACTATCATTGTTGGCCTGTTTTCCTGCTCATCATCAAACTCGTCAAGTTGCTCATTTGATGTAAGCGCTAGCTCAATATTAGGTTTCCCAGCAAACATTTGAGAAGCTTGTTGTACAGGCAATTCTGAAGCATCTTCTGGCTCATGAACTTCACTAACTAATCCATTGCAGATATCCATACCCACATTATATGGCTGCTGATTTAGGGAAGCCAGGAACTCAAGTGCAATTGGGTTCTCATCTATTGGGCAGGTCATTGGTACATGAGCTGAAGTTGGCTCGCACATGGGCAGTACAAATTTATTACTTTCAGAGCTTGAAGATGACGTCTTTATTGATGATCGTCCTTTTAGCAACTTCTGATGAGGCAGCAACCTTGCTTCTAGTTCATCAATGTTCAGGCCTTTCACTGAAATCTTCCCACCGTCAACTTGCTTATTTTGAACAAACCCTTCCTCTGTTGCCTGCATCACATTCACATCCTTATCCATGTTTCTGGAGATATTCAACTTCCTACCAGATTCACCTACAACATGACCAATTGCCTTTTCAATCCCTGATATCTTCTCCTGAATATCAGAAATCTTCATCTTAGACGCATCTGGGTTATTCATATCTAGCATCTCTTTCGTCCTCTTAATATCAGATGCAATTCTCTTCACCTTGCCCTCCAGGAATGCAAGCTTTTCTTGGAGCTTGCTTTGGTGCTTGTCACCAACTCTTCCACCAATGCTGACAGCATTCACATCCTTTTCCTTAGAAGCACCCAAACCCTTCAAATTATCCCCCAAAACTTTTGAGGACAAACCAGGCCTAGCCTTCTGGGATTCAGGAGGATTTCCATAGGATTTTGCAACAACATTTGGCCCTTTAGCACTTGGGTCCTCTGGAATAACACTTCTGCAAATGGAAGGGTCTTCTCTTTCTAGAGCTGATGTATCAGCATTTTCAGATGATCTTATTGCTGATAAATTACCATCATTTTTACAATCATAGAAAGCCTCAATCTTTTCAGGTGCACTCTCATTGAAACTTGACTTTAAATCATTTTCGTCAACCGCTGCCCTAATCCCTGCGGAACCCTTTCCACAATCTCTCACCAGCTTAGCTCCAATGTCCACATTCTCCTTCATATCACCATGAACACGCTTCTCACTAGCTTTCAGAGCAGAATCCCTAGCGCCTTTCCTCTCCAAGCCCCTAAACCCACTCATTCCCTTCGCATTAGCAACTCTAACAGCTGACGTCTCCGGATCCGGACGCTGATGTTCAGAAACCGGGACCCTAGAAACCCTAGTTCTCCGCATGTCAGACAAAATCCGGGTAAAATCAGAAGGGCTAGAGCTCCTACCTCTGGGCACGGAAGACGATGACAACCGTCTCCTAGCCTCAGCATCTCCGCCGATGGACCCCGCCGCCGCCGGCCTGTCTATCCTCGGCATAGGGCGGATCGCTGGCTTCTGCGACGCCGCCGGCCCCCTGGAAACAGATCTAGGTTTCTCCTTGTGGGTGGACCTATTGATGCTGCTGCTGACACTAAGAAGGGCCTTGGTTTTGTCGGAGAGCGGCGTCAGTGGCTTGGAATTCGGCATTCCCGCCGTGACCTTGCCGCCTGCGCCGCCGCGCTCCTTAATCCGGCGAACTCCCACGGTCGCCATTTCTGCAGTACAAATTCGTCGGCTTTCCTCTTTCCCTAATTCCTCTCCTAATAAATAAATTAGCAACCGAATTTGGGATTCTAGGCTTTCTAGAGTTTACATTCGATTTGGATCGGTGAAAGGGGTTGAAGAAGTAACTGGAAGGAAGAACTGTGCCCCGGTGTTTGTGGTTTGTGGGATGTCGACAAACCCTGTGAGCGGGAGTGAGGTGATTTTTGGGGATTTTGAGTTTTTGAAATTTTTATCTGAAAACAGGCGCGGTTTTTGTTATTATTACTGTATTATTTTTATTATTAAAAAAGAAACTATAACATTATTATTATTATTATTATTATTATTATTATTATTATTATTTACAAGAAATTAGTGAGTACCCGAGATACTATCTGGGCACCCACTCTATTGGCGATAATAAAATAAAGTTTAGTAAAAATATAAGCGGCAAATATTTGGGCACCCATTCCCGAGATATTATTATTATTATTATTATTATTATTATTATTATTATTATTAGAGATAGGATCTCCTACAACCTTTATAGTGTACCCTTAGGTATAACACAAAATTAATTAGGCTAAATATTTATGATAAAAAAAATTTAAAAATTATTTTTATGTTATAAATAACCAATCATATATATTTATATAATTTTCTCATCAAAAAATATATTTTGAAAAATATTAAAATTATTATCATCAAATAATCATCTTTTTAATTTCATTATTTTTCAAAATATGTTTTTTCATGAGATAATTATACAAATATGTATGATTTGTTATTTATAACATAAAAATAATTTTTTGAAATTTTTTATCATAAATATTTAGCCTAATTATTTTTGTGTTGTACCTAAGGGTGCACTTTTTTTTTGAACCGAAAAGAATTTGGCTATAAGGGTATCCCTTTATGCCAAGGGCATCCGAACAGATGAACTCACAAAGCGCTGAGTCGTCAGGAGCCAGATGGCTATGGAAAGCAACGTACAGATGCGATAAGCGGTCCGCAACTCAGTTAGCTTTCCGGAACACATGACGAATCTTAATTGAGTGGAAAAAGTCAAGCGAGACTAGACTGTCTGAGACAATCATTTCAGAATCTCCTATTGGCTTTCCCAGGCCTAAAAGGATGTTAATGATAGTTAGGTTATCTCCTTCAATTTCGAGTTTAGTTATGCTAAGATCACGGGCAGCTTGCAAACCCTTCCAAAGACCAAGAGCCTCAGAACCTGTGATGGAAGGGATTGGACAAGACACAGATCCCAGGAAAATAGGGGTGCCTTTACAGTCCCTGGTGATGAATCCATAAGAGCCTTTAGAAGAAGAGGACCCACGCTCCATCAAATTTAAGCTTGTAATTACCCTGAGTCGAGGCAGCCATTTTGCTTTTCTCCTTTTAAGCTCCGATTTTTTGTTTGGGGTTGTTTTCATGTTTGTTGTTGGTTGGAACAATCATCAATATCCTTATTCGAGTTCCACACTAATACTTGGTCTTTCAGAAAGGATAAGATGCTCCTGGGATTGGGTTTAGCGTTATCAAAAAGTGCTTTGTTGCGGAAATACCAAATACTCCACCAAGCAAAGGCTAGCTTAGTGAAGCGAGAAGTGCCAATGGTCTCCTTGATTTGTTGAACGGTGTTGTTTAGATCAAAAGTTTGCATAAAGTTGTTGTTTATTGGAACAAATAAAGAGCAGTCCATCATTGTGATTACATTTCGTGAAACAGGACAGCTCTAGAGCAGATGGGTTGGTCCTCGTAGTTTGAATCACACTGCGGGCAAGATGTGGGATTTTCATACCCATGACAGTCAAGTCTAACCGAAGTGGACATCCCATTATTAATGATTTTCCAAAGTAGTGTCTTGACTTTCGGTGGGGCATCAAGCTTCCAGATTTAATTCATATCCGTCTTTTGGTGATTTTTCCTATTGTTTATCATTTCTATTGCAGAGTTAGTGGAGAACCATCCATTCCGACTCCATTTCCAGTAAAGTCTGTCCATATGTATGTTTTTGGGTATTGGTGTTGCTGTTATGGAGTCTAACACTTCCATAGGTATTATATCTTTGACGACGTCGCCTAATTTTGTGAGATCCCATGCTTTGTCATCTGTCATGAATTTGTTTATTTTAATCGTGGTATCGATTTTTGTTATATCCGATACGAAGGTAATAAGTGGCGAGTCTCCAATCCAGTGATATGTCCAGAAGTTTATGCTTTCCCCATTGCTAATAGACCATCGAATGCCTTCCTTGAAAAGTGAGATGAGTTTAGTGAGTTGGGTCCATTGCCACGAGGCTCCACTTTTCTTATGATATTGCAGTATATTCTGTCCTTTAAGATATTTTTCAGAAATTATGGAAACTCAAGGATTGTTTGGTTCCGCTAGAATCTTCCACAAAAGCTTTAGTTGTAGTGATGTATTCATATCTACCGATTTTCGGAGTCCGAGACCCCCATTCTCTTTTGTTTTACAGATCTCATACCAGCTGATTAGTGGTTTATGTGTGGGGCCTTTATTCCATAGGAAGTTCTGGTTTTTATCCAATTCTGCATGTACAGATTTAGGACGTAATAAGAAAAATTGCATAAGATGCAGTGGTTTAGCTGATAATGTTGTCTTAATTAAAGTACAACATTCGACCTAGGATAGACAGTTTGCCTTCCATTTGTGGAGTTGATTTTTTGTGGAAGTTAGCAATTCCTTGAAATCATCTTTTGTGGTGCGACCACAAATGATCGGGCATCCTAGGTAAGTTCCTAAGTTAGTGGTATATTGAATTTCTAGTTCGTTATGAATAGTATTTTTTTGAGTTGTTTTTATGTTTGGGGACGTTTGAAAGTGTGATTTATGTCTGTTCACTTTTTGCCCTGAGATGGAAGTGTATTCTCTGAGAATCTTATTGATTTGGTCACAAACAGTTTTGGTAGCTGAGGCAAAAATAACGATATCATCAGCAAATGCTAAATATGGGATCTTAGTTCCACTTCGTGTCAATCTGATTCCTAGGTGGCTCTTGGGTTTCGCTGATTCATTGTGTAATCCTCTGGCTAGTATTTCTGAAAGGATGAGGAAAAGATAGGGTGATAGAGGGTCTCCTTGACGAAGTCCCCGTTGCGGAATGAATAGATCTGTTGGTTCATTGTTCACTAGTACCGAGTACGTAACTATGGTTATGCACTCCTTGATTCAACCCGAAAACCGGGGAGAGAAGCCAAACCTATCCATCACTGATAAGAGGAAGTCCCATATCACTAGATCAAAAGTAGACCTGTCAAAACACAACCCGACCCGATCGACCCGACCCAAACGCCCGGAAAATTTCCAACCCGAACCCGGAAATTTTGACCCGGAAATTTTTTCTGACCCGAACCCGAAAACCCGGAAATTTTCAGGGTAATCTGGGTTTCGACCCGGTGACCCGATTGACCCGGTAATTTTGACCCGATTTACCCAATTGACCCGGTGACCCGATTGACACGGTTGATTTATAATTATATATGATTAAATTTTTTTATGGAGATTCTAATTTATTACATTTTATATTTACAATCACTTGATCTTACAATTTCAAATCAACTTTTATATTTATTTGTATTGTGTAAGACTCCGTCTGATCGATAGTATTTGATTTTTCGTTTTTCAATAGACTTTTTTAAGAAGATAAAAATTCTAAAAAATATTAAAATATTAAAAAAATTCTATGCTTATTACTAATTGCATGAAATTATTTTAAAAAAATTATTTAAAATTTTGATATTTATATATTATTACATTTTATTAAATATTACGAGAAATAATAAAAATCAAATATTTTAGATCAGATATAGTATATAATTACAAGCACTAGAACTTATGAACAACGTCTTTAATTTTAGATTTTTAAATTTATCGCAAAATTATCAAATCATGATTTTTTTAATTTAAAAAAGAAAAAATTGACCAACCCGAAATCGACCCGAAATGATGTGAAACCCGGTCAAACCCGGGTTCGATTCAACCCGGAAATACCCGAAACCCGTATTACCCGGGACCCGTATTACCCGAGATCCGAAGTGACCCGACCCGAACCCGACCCGAATGACCCGTTTGACAGGTCTAATCAAAAGCCTTTTCCATGTCTAGTTTAACTGTCATCCAACCCATTGCCTTTTTTCTTCGAGAAAGAATGGAAAATTTCATTTCCAATGAGAATGTTGTCTTGTATTGATCGCCCTGCTGTAAACGCACTTTGTAAATTATGAAAAAAAATTGATTAAAAAAATAATATTTTATAGAGTTTTTACCATATTAAAATGCGTGCGGAATAGTAAAGTGACATTTATTTTGAAACAGAGGGAGTAATTTTCTATGTAATTGTATTTCTTTTCCTTAACGGGGCCTCTTGGGATCCTGCTAAATATGAACTTTTGAGTGCTACTGTCGTTAGGCATAGATGACCTTCACATACAACTATACAAGACACATTCAGATTAGAGATAATTTGCTGGGAAGGCAATTTTTTCGGCCTAATTGGCGGAATGTCCAAGGTTTTGGACAAATTGGGAAATTGTCCACTATATATACTAATTCAATCAGATCCCCAATTACATATCAAAACAAACAGATCCCCAATTACATATCTCTCCCCTCTCTCGATCTCTCTGGCTCTCTCGATCTCTCAATCTCCGTCATCTTCAATAAACCGTGCCTTCATCCATGTCTTCATCGCAGAGGAACCGCCATCTTCAATTTCCGTCATCTTCAATCTTCGTCATCTTCAATCTCCGTCATCTTCAACATGCTGTGGAGGTAGGGTGAGGGAGCGGTGGAGGACGGGGTTCCTCGCAGTGGAACCGCCTTCATCCATGTCTTCATCGTCAATCTCAGATCTGGAATCGTCTTCATCTTCAATTTCGCCGACGCAGTGGAACCTGTAATCGTCTTCATCAATGTCTTCATCTTCAATCTCAGATCTGAGATTCCTGTGTTTCGCTTCAATTTTGGTTAATCGCCGCGCTCGATTGAGCTTGATTGCGAGGTTTTCTGAATCGATATTCTTTGGAACTACATGATTTAGGTGGTTAATCGTCGCGCTCAATCGAAATTTTGTCGATTCGGAGGCATCGACGGACTTCAGCAACTAATCGCCGCGCTCATTCATGTAGTTTAGGGAGAAAGTGAACAGTGGCAACAATGGAGGTTTCAGATCTGAGCGAGGGAGAAAGTGAATCTGGCGATGTCGAGCAACCGAAGCGAGGTCGAGCCGGATGCGGTGGCGAGCGAGCGGCGGAGCGATGAGCGAGCGAGCGAGCGAGCGCGACTGTCCGGGCGGCTGTCTTCATCGAAGGTTGAAGATGGCGAGCGAGACCAGATCGGCCGGAGCGAAGGTTGAAGATGTAATTTTTGTTAAATTACAAAACTGACCCCATAAATACGGGAATTGCAAAAAATATCTATATTTTATTATGTGATTCACATCTACTATATTTTTATTTTTACATTTGCACAACATAAAGTTATATTTGCACAACAAATTGTTATATGTGTACAACGTAAAGTTATTTTTGCACAACAAAAAGTTCTGAAACAAAAAGAAAACACGGAAAAAAAAAATATTATATTTTGCACAACAAAATGTTATATTTGCACAACATAGGATTATATTTGCACATCGTCCTCTTATATTTGCACGACAAAATGTAAAAAAAATAAAAATAAATAAAAAAAAACTAGACTTGGGTCATATCTGCAAAACTTATGGTTATATTTGCACAACGTACTCTTATATTTGCACGACAAAATGAAAAAAAATGAAAAAAACTAGACTTGGGTTATATCTGCACAACTTACGGTTATATTTGCAAAACATACTCTTATATTTGCACGACAAAATGTTAAAAAATAATTTAAAAATAAATAAAAATAAAAATAAAAAAACTAGACTTGGGTCATATTTGCACAACTTACGGTTATATTTGCACAACGTACTCTTATATTTGCACGACAAAATGTTAAACAAATAAAAATAAATAAATAATAAAAATAAACTAGACTTGGGACATATTTGCACAAGTTACAGTTATATTTGCACAACGTACTCTTATATTTGCACGACAAAATATTTAAAAAAAATAAAAAAAATAGACTTGGGTCATATTTGCACAACTTACGGTTATATTTGCAAAACGTACTCTTATATTTGCACGACAAAATGTTAAAAAAAAATAGACTTGGGTCATATTTGCTCAACATACGGTTATTTTTGCACATGCACAACATACTCTTATTTTTGCACGACAAAATGTAAAAACAAAAAAACAAAAAAAACTAGCCTTGAGTCATATTTGCTCAACATACGGTTATTTTTGCACATGCACAACATACTCTTATTTTTGCACGACAAAATGTAAAAAAAAAAACGAAAAAAAAACAAAAAAAAACTAGCCTTGAGTCATATTTGCTCAACATACGGTTATTTTTGCACATGCACAACATACTCTTATTTTTGCACGACAAAATGTAAAAAAAAAAAGAAAAAAGAGTGAGACTATAAGCAAGATGATAAAATTGCTATTGGCAAGATGGACACTCCACCAATTTGTCCAAAAATGTGGACAATTCACCAATTAGGACAACTTTTTTGGACATTTCACAAACTCTCCCTTCATATTATTCCTAGTCAAGGTTCTAAATATCGTGTATCGGGGTCGTATCGCTTAGGAGTAAAAATGATATATCGGGGATATATCGAGATATACCGGATTTATCGGTTTCGCTAATTTTTATCTATAAGTACTATATTTATACTTCAAAATGTAAAAATATACATGAAAAAATAATATTTAAATTGCAAAATTACCAAATAAACTTGATAAAATAAAAACAACTTCATTCATAAAGGCTAAAGTTACCTTATCAAAGTTGGCAGTTCTAAATATCCCCGATATATTGTCGATATTGGCCCGATATATCGGCGTTGACCCGTGATGTGCGCGCATATTGCCATATTTTTTATGCACATATGAATTCATTTTGTTGTCTTTTGCATGCACATTAATGGGAAAACATGGGAATAGTGTAGTTTATGCTTAAATGTCAAATATATGGGTTTGCACGAGTTTCCATGTGATTTCGCAGAAAACAGGATGAAAATGGATGAATTCAGAAGAGCGGAAAAAGAACTCGAAGTCTTCTGAAGAGGTCGAAATCGACTGAAGACCTCGACATCGAGTACATCGAGACATAGGAATCGAGCAGAAAGGAAACAGAGCATCTCGACACAGAAGAGGTCGATATCGACGTCTGAAGGTCGATATCGATGCTGCCAGATCGACCAAGTTGATAGAAGTCGAGTAGGAGAAGGAGAAGCTCGAGATAAGATTTTGGAGGGGTCGATATCGAGTGGAAAGGTCGATATCGACCATGCCAGCAGAGGAATTCGACTCCGATTTTGATAGAATTATATCCAATGCTTGCAATATCTATCCAAAGGTCGAAATTTCCTATCATCCACATCAGGTTTATCATGAGGAGGCTGGTTTCACCATGGAGTTTTAACTTTTACTTTTTATTTATTTATTTTAGTTATCATAGAGAATAAAGATAAGGTTTCGAGTCCTTATCGTCATCTACAAATAGAAGCCATTAGGGCTGAGTTTAGGCAACCACACACGCAGAGAATTCAGTTTTCAATAGAGAGAATTTGTAGAGAGAAAGAGAGAGTGGCCGAGTGGAGTTGTAAGGCGAAAGCGGAGTGGCTTGTTCGGTTGTACTTTCTTTCGAAATTTTAATTCAAAGTAGCTTTCTTTCAATAACAATGATGATGATGTGCATGATGAGGAGCGAGTAGTCAACCCACTTCTAGGGTCGGGGCGAGCCCGACGATAGCAATGTGAGGTAAGTGCATCAAAGGTATGACTTTTATGCGATTCCGTCTTCTACCCCATGCATGATCCTTTGCGAAAGTTAGGGAGTTTCATTATTTGCATTATTGAAGCGAAAGCCACTCATATTGCGAACTTGAATTACTCATGAACTGGATAGTAACTCTTAGGAATTATGCGAGAGCCTCTAATCACCTAAGTGTTGATAACGAAAGTTATTTGACGGAAAGACATTAAAGTTCATATCTTTAGCATGAAACTTGCATTGTTATCGTTGTGGCATAAAACCCCGACTTTGGAAGCCTTTTAATTCATTAAATTCTTCATAAAAGTCTTAGTTTTGCTTCTGTTCATCTTCCCTCTCCATTCTATTTTCTTCGGATCCTTTTCCGACAAATTGGTTACAAAAACAGTTTCTGTGACAAACATCGAAATCGACCTTAAGGGTCGATATCGAGTACTAACATCGATATCGAGGTCTCTGCTCGACGTCGACTTGCTGTTTTGTCTTCTGCAGGAACTGCGCTAGGAAATCGACCAGAACTGAGGTCGATATCGACCAGTATACTCGATATCGAGTGTCTGCTGAGGTCGAAAGCATTGATCGTGAGTACAACAAAGGAAGCGCTGACATACCTCCTCGTGGATTCGATCCTGAATTACCCTACTACTACAAGGGAGGGGATTCTTGTATTATTTGTTTGGGACAGGGAGATAGTCTAGTTGTGCTTTATTTTATTCTCCTATTTTACATACACTCACACCCCGCAACCCCCCGCAAACGAACAAATTGGCGCCGTTGCCGGGGAGGCAATCAATCGCCACCTAAGTTAACCACGATCTTTTTCTAAGCTTATTCTGCAGGTTTATGCGACGTTCTGATCGCGGACCTATCCTGGAACCAATTGACGAGCCTGAACGTTTCTACCATCTTCGCAACAAAGCAATTCGCATCATGGCTGACAACGAGACGCAGGCTGAGATCATAGAGCGGTTGAGAAAGGAAATCGAGGACCACAATGCTACAATCGCTGCTGAAAGGGCCGCTGCTGCTGCTGAGCGAGCCCGTGCTGACAGGGAGGAGGATGCGCGCAGACAAGCCCAAGAGCGGCTAAATCAGTATCCACAGACGGCGATGCAATACATGCATCCGCCCCTTCATGTTCCTGAATCTACCATTATAATTCCTCACTCCAATTATGAACTGAAAATTAACTTCCTATCTGAGATTAAAAGAAATACTTTTGAAGGAAGACATAATGAATGCCCCCTGCAACACATCTCTACTTTTATGGACTTATGTGAAACAGTTGCTGATGGAGTAAACTTAGAGTATGTGCGACTAAAATCTTTTCGATGGTCTTTGGCAGGAAAGGCATTACAATGGCTTGAAAGTTTGGCTCCACGATCGCTAAGGACATGGGCGGAGGTGAAAGATGCATTCTTGAACAAGTTCTTCCCACCTTCTAAAACGGCGATGCTATGACAAAGGATCACGGCTTTCAAACAAAAGCCAGGTGAAACCCTAGCACAGGCGTGGGAGCGCTTCAAAGACTTGCTGAGATCATGCCCGACGCATGGGCAACTTCCATATGTCATCCAAGAGATCTTTTATAACGCCCTTGATGCGCCGAATAAGGAGAGGATCAATTCATATACCTCCTATCGGTACATTGAGCTTACACCAACGGAGGCATGGGAGACCATTGAGAGGCTTGTGAACTTTGACAACACCTATGGGGCTGCTGCGGCCTATGATGCAAGGCCTGCCCCATCTATGCCACTATATGAGCCTCCAAGGGAAATAGATCCTGAAGTACGGCAACAATTCCATAACGATCAAACACGCCGCCTTCAAAAGCAAGTAAGGTTCCTGAGCAACAATCAACCTTGTCAGGAGTGTGGTTCAATAAGGCATAACACCAGTGCCTGTCCACATACTGAGCAAGTATCCATGGCGGAACAACATGAGGAGGTCAAATGGACGAGAGGCCCCTATGGAGGGGGCAATCAACAAAATTGGGGTGATCAAAGGTTCTATCAAAGGGATCCCCCAACCTATAGGGCACCAGGGCACCCTGAGCGGGAGACTAAGAGAGATGACCTGCAAATCATCCTTGATGAGATGCGAAGGAACCACGCTGAGTTCAAACAAGCCAATAACTCCGTCCATACTCAGCTGCAGGGCATCAATTCTAGACTTGGGGAGATCGACGTTTGGAAGCGCAACATGGAGACTCAAATGAGTCAATTGGCGGAAGCAATGCCCAAAGCGTCCGGATCACTCCCTGGATCCACTGTGCCCAACCAAAAGGGCAAAACCACAGGTCATATCGCGGCAGTAAATCTAAGGAGTGGGCGTCAATTACAAACGCCCGAGCGAAAAGTGGAGGAGAAGGAGCCAGAACAGACGTCGATATCGACCACCCCTGTCGATATCGACCAAAGTGACATCGATGTCGACCCTCCTGTCGATGTCGACCCTAATTCTGCGTCACCATAGAAATCGACTCTTCCAGTCGATATCGACCCCACTGCTGCCGATATCGACCTCACTACAGCCGCAGGAAGGAAGAAGGTGTTGCCATTCCCAACTAGAAAGGTGACTAAGGACCCAGCGGAAAAGAAGTTCCAACGGTTCGTGAAGATGCTCCAAGGACTTAATGTCTCTATACCATTCACAGAGGCACTTCACGAGATGCCATCTTATGTAAGGTTCCTTAAGGATATCTTGGGGAAGAAGCGATCGCTCTCTGAGATCGCAGAGGAATGCAACAGGTTGGAGCTACCACAAAAGCGGGCGGACCCAGGTAAGTTTTCTATCGCTATAGGTCTAGGTCAATTCAAATTTAATGCTTTAGTTGACTTGGGCGCTAGCGTTAGCATGATGCCACTAACCATTTGGCACAAGGTAAAGATAGGTCCTCTGGAGCCCGTGGATGCAAGATTATACATGGCTAACAATACCGTAGTTATTCCAACTGGGATAGTGACAGATGTGCCAGTACAAGTAGGTAAATTCTTTGTCCCCGCTGATTTCCTAGTTGTTGACATAGCGGAGGATCCTGCTTGTCCAATTATTTTAGGTAGGCCATTCCTAGCAACCGTCGATGCCAACATTAGCGTGAAGAAAGGATTGCTCTCACTCACAATTAGTGATGAAGTAATAGAGTATTCCTTCAACAAGACGGTGCAAAGTCAAGGGCCAATGGAGATAAAAGCCATCAAAGAAGCCCAAGTAGAGGAAGTTGAAGCAATCTTGAACGAAGGAGCTCAACAGGACATCGAAATCGACCCAGGTAAGTCGATATCGACCACTATTGTTCAAGATTCTGTGACAGGTCATAAGTATGGGGTCGACGGAGGAAAAGAGGAAGCATCGAAATCGGGGTCAAGGGTCGATATCGACCACACCCTATCAAAATCGACCACCATCAGCGCTGAGAAGAGAGGCGAGGAGACCTCGATATCGACCTCTGAGGGTCGAAATCGACCTGATCATATCGAGTCAAAACTCCCCAAATCGACTGATCCTACAGGTGTACAACAGGGGTCGATATCGACCTCTGCACATCGACATCGACCTGAGCCACAGACTGAGAAGAAGGTAAGTCAAGGTACGGATTCCTCTTGTTCAATTACAATTAAGGACTTATTATTATTTGGAAGAGGTGTGCCTTGGCATGTGCGTTTATGTAGGATATCCGATGATAGTTCAAGCCAATATGAGATAGGAGACAAGGTCTATGTTGCCAAATCTAAAGACCATTGGTTCCCTACAAGATTCAAGGATAAGAGCTTAGGTCCATTCACGGTGAATCAAATCAATCCCGGGGGAATGCAGCTGCGGGACAAGAAAGGAGTGATATTTGAGGCCCAAGCCACATGGGCTCTACAGATGCCACCTTGAAAAGCGCAAAGGAAGAAGTCGGCCTAGCGACTTAAAAATCTAGAGCTTGTAACAAAGACTTAGTTTTGGTTTTAAGACAGCTTTTGTTTTGGTTTTAGACATTTTTATTGTTTTGCATATTTTGTGTTTAGTTTTCAAATTTGCAGGAGAGAGAAAAGCACACAGAAAGGCATCGAAATCGATGTTAGACATCGAAATCGACCTCAAGGTCGACATGGATAGGGTTTGTGATCGAGGCCGAATCACCCTGAAGCCCGAGCAGACACTCGATATCGAGTATACTGGTCGATATCGACCTTCCCTGCTGTCTTCTTCAACTCCTGAAATTTGTGACGGTTTAGTAAGTCTTCTTCTTAACCCTAGTTCTAATACAGTGAGGACACTGTAAATTTTAAGTATGGGGTGGGGGAAAGGCTTATTTGCATATTCATGCTTAGTTTAGGGTTGCATATTTATTTTAATGCATAGTAAAAAAAAAAAAAAAAAATGACCCCCATCAAAAATTTTGGAAAAGAGAGTCATGGAAGTATAAAAAAAGAGCTCTATGATGCAAAATTAGATTCATTAGAGATATAACATGAGATTGCCTAGTTAAGGGAAGTCCCAATGAAGTGCAAATTTTTTGAGAAAATCATAAAGGAGATGAAAATTTGAAGTTGCTTTTGACATATGCATGATAAGATGATGGAGGATTTTTTATAAAAATTCCATACAAGCAAAGTTCATATCCTAGCCTTACCTACGCATATTCACAAAGCCATATATGAGACTTATCATGATCATTATTGCTCCACATATACATATTGTCCATTTTTTACCTTATACCCTATCCGGGGACGAAGTTTTTTGAATGGATGACATCTTTGGAGTTATATGGAGTTGTGCATTTATAAAGTTGTTGGTAGGAATGATACAATATGGAAAATTAAATGAGCGAGAAAAAATCCGATCACCTCAGGAGATAAAGGTGGGTCGACCCTGCTCGCTGAGATAATAGTTCGGCGAGATGGGACACAAAGGTGAGGAGTCCGAAGTACTAAGTATCCGGGGCCATTCATGACACCCATGTTTGCGACTCGCGAGAAGACATTACTAAGGTTAGAGAGGTAAAAGCATTAAAGTGAAAAAAAGCATTGAACGATGAGTGAAAGGTGAGACATTATGAAGGAGGAATGTGGAATATTTTGGAAAGAAAGTGTACTTCCCCGGATTTGACACCACATGGCCAAATATTAGCCCACCTTTAGCCTTTTACCAATCCACTTCTCACAAGCTTGAAGAAAGTCCTCTTGATTATTAATGCAATGTCGCTAAAATTATTTTTTGCATATTACCTCCTTTATGAGTATGAAATTGCTTTTATGCACAGGCATGGACTTGGTTGACATAAGTACCTTCTCGAGGATGGCAATTGATTGTAGGGACATATGAAAAATGAATCTATGATGTTGAGGGTTTACTTTCTTCCCCTGAATGACCATTAAGAGTATTGCTTGGGGACAAGCAAGCTTAAGTATGGGGTGTTTGATGTGCGCGCATATTGCCATATTTTTTATGCACATATGAATTCATTTTGTTGTCTTTTGCATGCACATTAATGGGAAAACATGGGAATAGTGTAGTTTATGCTTAAATGTCAAATATATGGGTTTGCACGAGTTTCCATGTGATTTCGCAGAAAACAGGATGAAAATGGATGAATTCAGAAGAGCGGAAAAAGAACTCGAAGTCTTCTGAAGAGGTCGAAATCGACTGAAGACCTCGACATCGAGTACATCGAGACATAGGAATCGAGCAGAAAGGAAACAGAGCATCTCGACACAGAAGAGGTCGATATCGACGTCTGAAGGTCGATATCGATGCTGCCAGATCGACCAAGTTGATAGAAGTCGAGTAGGAGAAGGAGAAGCTCGAGATAAGATTTTGGAGGGGTCGATATCGAGTGGAAAGGTCGATATCGACCATGCCAGCAGAGGAATTCGACTCCGATTTTGATAGAATTATATCCAATGCTTGCAATATCTATCCAAAGGTCGAAATTTCCTATCATCCACATCAGGTTTATCATGAGGAGGCTGGTTTCACCATGGAGTTTTAACTTTTACTTTTTATTTATTTATTTTAGTTATCATAGAGAATAAAGATAAGGTTTCGAGTCCTTATCGTCATCTACAAATAGAAGCCATTAGGGCTGAGTTTAGGCAACCACACACGCAGAGAATTCAGTTTTCAATAGAGAGAATTTGTAGAGAGAAAGAGAGAGTGGCCGAGTGGAGTTGTAAGGCGAAAGCGGAGTGGCTTGTTCGGTTGTACTTTCTTTCGAAATTTTAATTCAAAGTAGCTTTCTTTCAATAACAATGATGATGATGTGCATGATGAGGAGCGAGTAGTCAACCCACTTCTAGGGTCGGGGCGAGCCCGACGATAGCAATGTGAGGTAAGTGCATCAAAGGTATGACTTTTATGCGATTCCGTCTTCTACCCCATGCATGATCCTTTGCGAAAGTTAGGGAGTTTCATTATTTGCATTATTGAAGCGAAAGCCACTCATATTGCGAACTTGAATTACTCATGAACTGGATAGTAACTCTTAGGAATTATGCGAGAGCCTCTAATCACCTAAGTGTTGATAACGAAAGTTATTTGACGGAAAGACATTAAAGTTCATATCTTTAGCATGAAACTTGCATTGTTATCGTTGTGGCATAAAACCCCGACTTTGGAAGCCTTTTAATTCATTAAATTCTTCATAGAAGTCTTAGTTTTGCTTCTGTTCATCTTCCCTCTCCATTCTATTTTCTTCGGATCCTTTTCCGACAAATTGGTTACAAAAACAGTTTCTGTGACAAACATCGAAATCGACCTTAAGGGTCGATATCGAGTACTAACATCGATATCGAGGTCTCTGCTCGACGTCGACTTGCTGTTTTGTCTTCTGCAGGAACTGCGCTAGGAAATCGACCAGAACTGAGGTCGATATCGACCAGTATACTCGATATCGAGTGTCTGCTGAGGTCGAAAGCATTGATCGTGAGTACAACAAAGGAAGCGCTGACATACCTCCTCGTGGATTCGATCCTGAATTACCCTACTACTACAAGGGAGGGGATTCTTGTATTATTTGTTTGGGACAGGGAGATAGTCTAGTTGTGCTTTATTTTATTCTCCTATTTTACATACACTCACACCCCGCAACCCCCCGCAAACGAACAACCCGATATATCGCCGATATTGACCCGACATATCGGCGTTGACCCGATATATGGCATTGATCAATATTTTTCACCCGATATGCCGATATCATAGCGGATTCTAAATATCTCCGATATATTGCCGATATATCCGATATTTAGAACATTGTTCCTAGTTCAACAATAGGAATGAAGTGCTATTGTATATTTTTTTAGTGGGCATGTATATAACATAATTTCTAATTTCTTAGGTAATGATATTGTCTAATAATTATTTGTTAATATATATATATAATAAAACATATGCTTAGATGTTTTTATTAATTTTAATTATATATATAATTATATATATACGTGACGGGATGGGATTTGGGGGACGAGAACTCTCCGTCCCGCGTCCCGTCCCGCGTATATTTTGCAGGGCGGGATTTTTTTTAATTTTTTTACAAATTCCGCTAGGATCGGGACGGGATGCGGGATGGGACATGATTTGCGGGATTTGTGCCCACCCCTAATGCATAGAGATAAAATTTGTAACTAAGTTTACTTTCCTATAGCAGTGTTGAATAATGACAACCTCGAATTGGTTGATGATACGCTTGATTTCTTCTATGGCCATTAAGATTTCCCAATGTGTAGATCCCTTATCATTAATTTCATTGACCACAAGTTGATTGTTGCCTTCAATAATGAGTTTCTCGATGCCTAAAGATATGACTCGCTTGATTCCTTCCTTGATAGGCTAAACACCTACACCCACATGTGTATGGGGTTCAGTTGTAGTAATCAAGTGTCGTATCCACAAGGACCGGAGGAATATCGATTGTAAATTCGAGCTAGTTCAACCAAGTTCAGAATAAATAAGCAGATTAAGAGTGCGTATATAAAGTAACCAGGAAAACCGATGAAGTGTTATGAAATATATATATAAATATATGGAAGACGTCTAAGGTTAAGGATTTACCAACAATGCATCATCAATAGGCAAAACAAATATTTTTCTCGCACGAGTGATTCCGAAATCAAATTGTGGAGGTAGGTTATCTAAGGTAATCGCGCATCCCCTTTCGGGTTTAGCGCAAATGTGCCTAAATCGGTTAGCAATCCTCCTTTCGGACTCAAGCAACTGATTTAGACCCTTTAAGTTCGTAGAGTTTTAGGCAATAATCACACTAACGTCGCCTTTCGGCTCAGAATAATATCAAAATTGCCTAAAACACCTATGACAACCTATGAATCCTCAAGAAGTTAGTTTCACTTTCGATCAATAAACTTCGGGTTTAATCGTGTAGTTCCGATGGATCCTAATCACCTTTCGGTCTCAAATCACCATCTAAATTCCAATTTAGGTTTATCGTCTTTCGATTTCAAACCCTAAATCGGATCTAATCAACTCGCATCAATCAGAATAAGTACAACACGATTAAAACCACAATCTAATTCAGAATCATTCGAGAGATGTTAAGAACAAGCCTATTTCCGCCTTGTCGGGACAATCCCAACCCTAGAACAAGAAATCTAGCTACTCATGGAGAAGTTCATGCTTGATTCAATCATATTTGGCAAGATAAACATCGGACATCAGAAACAACAACGGAAAATTACCCGAATTTGATGAATCCAACAAACTATCTTGAAGAATCTCCAATCTCCAAAGCTTCCAAATAGGTCCCTACTTCCTCAGCTTTTCGGCCCGGTGAACTCCTCAAAAATGTCCCTTAAATATCCCCTCAAATAAAAATAAATTAAAAACGGAAAAAAAAAACTGTTCAGGGACGACACTCGGGAATTACACTGATCGAGTGTCTCGGGCACTCGGCCGAGTGGACACTCTGGCATATAACTAGTCGAGTGTTGAGGGCACTCGGCCGAGTGTAAACTTCTTTTAAGCTACTGGAATCCACTCTGGCAGTACACTGATCGAGTGCCAAGGGCACTCGGCCGAGTGTATGGTTTTCTAAGCTACTGGAATCCACTCTGGCAGTACACTGATCGAGTGCCAAGGGCACTCGGCCGAGTGGATGTCTTTCCTTGCTTCCTCGCCTTCTGCCGAGCATGCCTCGATTTCCGTGCTCCACATCTTTGATTCCGTCCCTCCTAGTTCATCATTGACACCTACAGAGCGCACCGAAAAACCTCAAAGCTTGTCATTCTCCTTTAGCTCTCTCATTGGCATCGAAACCGCTCAAAAACACCTGAAATCACAACAAATGAGCGGCAGACACCGATTGCTCCAAACCAAACAAAAAGGGCCAAAAATATATATAATACTTAACTCAAATGCCCTAATCCTGATACAAACATGCCATTTAATCATCGCTAATTAGACACTATCAAAATACCCCATACTTAACCTTGCTTGTCCCCAAGCAAGACTAAGACAAAAATCACACAGTAGCATCTACTACTTCAAAATATTCGACGAATGCCGTCCTAGCATATCATAACCAACAACCAAGCTTGACTAGCACTTCAAATCTCACCCTCAAAACTCATCATCCACAAAGCTTGAACAATCTCAATAATCTCCAACACTTGGTGTTATGCACACAACAAAATCATGAGGACTTTATAAGATTATGATGGGGCTAAGGTAGAAACAGTTAGGTATGGAAAAATTTCAGGCCACTTGGTGCTAAAATCCGGGAAAAAGGATCATGGGAGAACAACCGGAGAAACACCAACTACAAATAATCAAATTCATAACAATACACCAAACAAACTCCATCACAACAACTTTTTCATGTTCACTTTCGTCAACCACATCAAAAATTTTCTTTTTCTTTTTCACTCTTTTTCTTACCTCTCTAGCCTCGACACCGTTATACGCGAATACAAACATTTGTGATGAATGCACCCGGTTACTTAGTGTCTCGGCCTCCTCACTTTGCACTTCTTCCTACTTGTGTGAATTTTATTCTCCACAAGTAGGATCGGTTACTAACCGTATTTTTTTCTCTTTTCTTGACTTTTGCACAAGAGTGAATTTTATCCTCCTCTTATCCCAAGACTTTTCTCTTTTCTTTATTTCTTCTCTTTTTTTTTTCAATCACAATCAAGAGAAATCACCTCATTACTTGAAGCTCATCCACACAACAAAATACACTATCATGACCCAAAATCCCGGATTGGGGGAAAGGCAAATAGCGGTTATTAAAAATCTTGTGGAGCTACCAAAGAAACAGACATCTAAGGCTCAGAAGACTTCAAGCTGATGATCAAATGCAAGGGTAGGCAAGGATAAATGGGTTGACAAACTGCCTCAATCATATTTCAATTTGTGCACATAAACTCAATAATGTGGTATCAAGTCAAGCTCGAGTATCCATGTATGAGGCGAGATATACACCTGATTGAGCAAGATGGTATACATGCTATATAGTCAAACAAGGCAATAACTCAATGCTCAAGCAATCATCAAACATTCCAATTCATCACAACATTCCGGAATCAGAGTTGGGTCCAAAAGTTCAAAAAGGAGCAAGACCCATGATAAAAATATCTACACCAAATCTGACGTTCACCCCTTTTTTTTCTGGGAAGATCCCACTCGACCGAGTGGCGATCTTCTGATAAAAAAAACTCGGACCGATTTTTTTTTTCATGTTTACGGGAGGGTAAATAAGAGAACTTACCTCGGGTTGCCTCCCGAAAAGCGCTAGTTTAAGGTCTGAAGCCGACCTTCCATCACCTTCAAGTGCTTGGGTCGAGACGATCGACAGAAATGACCCTCTCGATTGGATGCCCGGTGAAATACTTCTTCAACCTTTGGCCATTTACCTTGAACTCACCGGTCCTTTCACTCCACACATCAACAGCACCATGAGGATACACTTTCTTCACCTGGAAAGGTCCACTCCACCTCGACTTCAACTTGCCTGGGAATAACCTTAACCTCGAGTTGAAGAGTAAGACGAGGTCGCCTTCTTGAATCTCCTTAGGTGAGATGTGCTTGTCATGCCACTTTTTAGTCATCTCCTTGTAAATCTTTGCATTCTCATAGGCCTCCAAACGCAGCTCCTCAAGCTCTTGCAACTGTAACTGCCGCTTTTCTCCCGCTAGCTTCATATCCAGGTTTAATGTCTTAATCGCCCAATAGGCTTTGTGCTCTAACTCAACAGGGAGATGGCATGACTTTCCGTACACCAACTTGTACGGAGTAGTACCAATCAGAGCCTTAAAAGCAGTCCTATAAGCCCACAAAGCATCATCTAATTTTGTTGCCCAATCTTTCCGCGAACGAGACACAGTTTTCTCCAAGATGCTCTTTATCTCCCGGTTGGAGACCTCTACTTGCCCACTCGTTTGAGGATGGTATGGGGTTGCAATCCGATGATGAACCCCATACTTCTTCAGCAAAGCCTCAAAATTCCTCTCAATGAAATGGGAACCGCCGTCGCTAATCAAAAATCAAGGAACTCCAAACCTCGAGAAGACTACATTCTTGATGAACTTTGTGACCACCTTAGCATCATTAGTGGGGGTTGCCACAGCTTCAACCCATTTCGACACATAATCCACCGCCACAAGTATATACTTGTATGGGCCAGAAGATGGAAAAGGTCCCATAAAATCGATTCCCCACACATCAAACAACTCAACCTCCAAAATGCTATTCAGCGGCATCTCATTTCTCCTTGAGATATTCCCTGTCCTTTGACACTCATCACAAGAAACAACAAATTAACTAACATCTTTGAACATAGTAGGCCAATAGAAGCCAGACTGAAATACCTTGGCCACAGTCTTGGAGGTGCTAGCATGACCTCCAACTGGTAGAGAATGACAATGTTTGATGACACTAAGGACTTCTTCCCTCGGAAGGCATCTTCTGAAAAGCCCATCAGAGCACTTTTTAAAGAGGTAGGGTTCGCTCCAATAATAGTGCACCACATCCTTCAAGAATTTCTTCCTTTGCTGAAATGACAGATCACCAGGCAACTCATTACATACAATGTAATTCACAAAATCAGCATACCATGGTACCTCAGAAGTGGTACTCAAGATCTCAGCGGCGAAATCAAGTAGATGCTCATCCAGAAAAGACTCATTGATGGGGAGCTCAGATGAAGTGTGCTCTAATTGCTCCGACAGTAACCTGGACAAGTGATCAGCAACCATGTTCTCCGTGCCCTTCTTGTCCTTAATCTCCAAATCGAACTCTTGGAGAAGAAGAATCCACCTAATTAGACGCGGCTTTGCATCTTTCTTTTGCAGCAAGTATCGGATCGCAGCATGATCCGTATACACAATTACTTTAGCACCCACCAAATAAGACTGAAACTTCTCGAAAGCAAAGACTATAGCAAGCAATTCTTTCTCTGTTGTGGCATAATTTCGCTGAGCTTCGTCCAGGGTCCTACTAGCATAGTATATGGCATGGAGTTTGTTGTCCTTCTACTGGCCCAGAACGGCCCCAACTGCATAGTCACTGGCATCATACATTATCTCGAAAGGGAGATCCCAATCGGGAGACTGCATAATAGGAGCTGAGATCAATGCCTCCTTCAACCTGCAAAAGGACTCATGGCACTCCGGAGAAAAATCAAAAGTGACATCTTTCATTAGCAAGTTAGAAAGGGGTTTAGAAATTCTAGAAAAATCCTTTATGAATCTCTTGTAAAAGCCAGCATGGCCTAGAAAACTCCTAACACCCTTAACCGAGGTAGGAGGTGGTAATTTCTCAATCAAATCTACCTTTGCTCGATCCACCTCAATACCGCGGCTAGAAACCAAATGACCAAGGACAATACCTTCCCTTACCATGAAATGACATTTCTCCCAGTTTAAGACAAGGTTCAATTCTTCACAATGCTGCAAGACTCGAGACAAGTTAGACAAGCAAGCATCAAAAGAGGAACCATACACAGAGAAGTCATCCATGAACACTTCCATAATGTCCTCAATGAAATCGGAAAATATGGCCATCATGCAACGCTGAAAGGTAGCAGGGGCATTACACAAACCGAAGGGCATTCTCCTATATGCAAAGGTGCCATAAGGACAAGTGAAAGTAGTCTTTTCCTGATCATCCGGATGGATAGGAATATGAAAGAATCCATTATATCCATCTAAATAACAGTAATAAGAGTGCTTAGGCTGCTTAGCTAATCTCTCAAGCATCTGATCTATGAAGGGAAGGGGGAAGTGGTCTTTACGGGTGGAGGCATTCAACTTCCTATAATCTATACACATTCTCCAACCCGTAACTGTCCTAGTTGGGATCAACTCATTCCTATCATTCTTGACAACAGTCATCCCTCCTTTCTTAGGAACCACATGAACGGGACTAACCCATTTGCTATCAGAAATAGGAAAAATAATACCAGCATCTAGCAGTTTAAGCACTTCCTTTTTCACAACCTCTTTCATGTTAGGATTAAGCCTTCTTTGATGCTCTCGGGTGGGTTTATGATCATCCTCCATTAAAATCCTATGCATGCACATGGAAGGGCTTATCCCTTTCAAATCATCAATTGTGTAACCTAAAGCCTTCCTATGCAATCTAAGCTCATGCAACAACTTTTCAGTTTCCTCCAGACTTAGGCTAGCATTCACAATCACGGGATAAGTGGAATTAGGACCCAAGAATTCATACCTCAAAGAAGAAGGAAGTGGCTTCAACTCCATCTTAGGTGCATCTTCCATCTCTTCATCATCTCTTTGCAAAACCTCAAAAACAGCTTCGGGGTCTTCTACAGCAGCTTCCAAATCATGAACTACTTCAGCAAGTAGCTCATCATCACCAGCATCAGTCACACTCTCCATAAGACATAGCTCTAGAGGGTCTCTTTCAATCACCTCTGTCATGACATCTTGAGCTTCTTCATCTATTACATCAATCCTGTGACATTCATCCTCAAAAACAGGGGCTTTCAAAGATTTAGGAAGGTTAAACTCAACTTTCTAATCCCCTATTTCAAAGGAAAAAGTCCATTTTCGAACATCAATCACAGCACCTGCAGTGGCCAAGAAAGGCCTTCCAAGAATGACAGGGACGCGAATGTCGGCGTCCATATCTAAAACAACAAAATCCACAGGTACAAAGAACTTACCCACTTTTATAGGAACATCATCCAAGATGCCAGTGGGGTGGGCTATGGACCTGTTCGCCATGATAAGTTGCATCCTAGCAGGCTTAAGCTCTCCTAAGTCTAGCTTTTTACAAATAGAGAGGGGAAGCAAGCTTGTACTAGCTCCCAAATCACATAGAGCTTTATAATCAGGACCATAACCAAAGGAAATAGGGACAACGAAACTACCTGGGTCCTCCAGCTTAGGCGGCAGCTTGTTTTGGATCAAGGCACTACACTCCTCGTTGAGAAACACCGTCTGGCACTCATCTAGCTTCCTCTTGTTAGAGAGGATCTCTTTCAAAAACTTCACATAGGAGGGCATTTGGGACAAAGCATCGGTGAAGGGTATGTTGATGTAGAGCTTTTTCAACACCTCTAGGAACTTCCCGTATTGCTTCTCAATCTGAGCTTGAGCCTTCCTTTGTGGGAATGGAAGCGGTGGTTTGTAAGGAGGAGGTGGGATATAGGGCGACTCTTTCTCTGACTCTGCAGCTTTATCCCCTTCAATCTCAACACTCTCTTGAGCTCCAGTTGGCTCGAAAGGACTCGGATCCCCCAATTGCTTACCACTCCTTAGAGACACAGCAGAAATATGTCCCTTAGGATTATCTTCTGTTCTCCCTGGAAATTGACCAGCAGGCCTAGCAGTGTTGTTGGCCTGCTGAGCTACTTGAGTCTCAAGCATTTTCTGTCCCCGTGTGAGATTCTGCACTTCTCCAGCTAGACTCTTAACGGCTCCCATAAGTTGTTCCATCATTATCTCCATCTTGTCCTTCTGTGGTGAGGCTTTTTGTGGGAAACCAGGAGGTGGCCCTTCTGCGGCTTGCTTATTAGCGTAGGAGAAACCAGGATGATCTCTCGCTCGGGGATTGAAGTTGTTATAGTTCCTGTTGTAAACTTAACCCCTATTGTAGTTGTTGCCCATGTAGCCAACTTCCTCCTCTTGACTAGCATCTCCTTGGGAGGCATAGATCTGGCAAGCTGAAATAGTGTGATCCTGGGATCCACAGAACTGACATGGCACTGGTCTAGAACCCGCAACACTCACTTCCTTAGTAGACAAAGACTTCTCCATAACTGAGGCTAGACATTTAATCTCAGCAGCCAATGAGTCATATCTAGCATCCTTATAAGTTTCAGCATCCACCTCATAGATCCCTGCACCCCTTTTGACATTAGAGAGTGCCCTAGGTTGTGATTATTTCCTACATCTCTTAGCCGTCTTCTCTACAAAGGCCCAAGCATCATCGGCCTCCATCTCTAAGAATCCTCCTCCAGATAAGGAGTCGATCAATAGCCTAGTGTGGTCATCAACAGCCTTGTAGAATATCTCCAACAAATTCAGCTTAGGCATCCCATGATGGGGACATTCAAACAACAAATCCTTGAATCTCTCCCATGATTCATGGATATTTTCTCCATCTCTTGCTGCAAAAGCATTTATCTTCCTTCTCATCTCAACAGTTTTAGCGGGTGGGAAGAATTGATTCAAAAATTCAGAAGACAAGGCATCCCAAGTAGTAATGGTACCAGCAGGAATAGAGTTGTACCAATGCTTAGCCTTTCCACTCAAAGAAAAAGAGAAAGACCTCATCAGAAGCTCTTCTGGACTAACTCCTTGAACCTTCACCATGTCTAGCAATTCCTTGAAAGTGGCGATGTGTTGGTGAGGATTCTCCGAAGGGAGCCCATTGAAAAGATTTTGCCTTATCATATTCAGCAAAGAAGCTTTCAGCTCGAAGTTGGCGGGTGTTAATGGAGGAAGGACAACACCCGGTTGTGGTAGATACTGAGCTGGATCCATCCGCTCTCCTAGAGTAGTTGGCCCTTGTGGTTGGCCAAGTTGTAACTGTTGATTAGCTAACTGTTGTCGGAGGTCGGCATTTTCTTGATCTCTTTGAGCCATTTGCCGCTCCAGTTCTTCCAATCTGGTCATAGCGTCAGCCATCGTTTCTGCTCTAGCAGCTTGCTGTTCAGCTCTTCTTCTATGAAAGGTGCGCTAAGGTTCAGGGTCAAAACGCACTAGATCGCTAGAGCCTTTCGCCTTTCGTATTCAATATAAAGCACCACCTGAATCCAACGACAAAAAGAAACAAATCAAAGTAACAAAAGAACTTAGAGAACTAGTCTTCCAAAAGACGATCGATAATAGCACCGATCCCCGGCAACGGCGCCAAAAACTTGATAGGCTAAACACCTACACCCACAAGTGTATGGGGTTCAGTTGTAGTAATCAAGTGTCGTATCCACAAGGACCGGAGGAATATCGATTGTAAATTCGAGCTAGTTCAACCAAGTTCAGAACAAACAAGCAGATTAAGAGTGCGTATATAAAGTAACCAGGAAAACCGATGAAGTGTTATGAAATATATATAAATATATGGAAGACATCTAAGGTTAAGGATTTACCAATAATGCATCATCAATAGGCAAAACAAATATTTTTCTCGCCCGAGTGATGTCGAAATCAAATTGTGGAGGTAGGTTATCTAAGGTAATCGCGCATCCCCTTTCGGGTTTAGCGCAAATGTGCCTAAATCGGTTAGCAATCCTCCTTTCGGACTCAAGCAACTGATTTAGACCCTTTAAGTTCGTAGAGTTTTAGGTAATAATCACACTAACGTCGCCTTTCGGCTCCAAATAATATCAAAATTGCCTAAAACACCTATGACAACCTATGAATCCTCAAGAAGTTAGTTTCACTTTCGATCAATTAACTTCGGGTTTAATCGTGTAGTTCCGATGGATCTTAATCGCCTTTCGGTCTCAAATCACCATCTAAATTCCAATTTAGGTTTATCGTCTTTCGATTTCAAACCCTAAATCGGATCTAATCAACTCGCATCAATCAGAATAAGTACAACACGATTAAAACCACAATCTAATTCAGAATCATTCGAGAGATGTTAAGAACAAGCCTATTTCCGCCTTCTCGGGACAATCCCAACCCTAGAACAAGAAATCTAGCTACTCATGGAGAAGTTCATGCTTGATTCAATCATATTTGGCAAGATAAACATCGGACAGCAGAAACAACAACGGAAAATTACCCGAGTTTGATGAATCCAACAAACTATCTTGAAGAATCTCCAATCTCCAAAGCTTCCAAATAGGTCCCTACTTCCTCAGATTTTTCGGCCCGGTGAACTCCTCAAAAACGTCCCTCAAATATCCCCCCAAATAAAAATAAATTAAAAACGGAAAAAAAATTTGTTCAGGGACGACACTCGGGAATTACACTGATCGAGTGTCTCGGGCACTCGGCCGAGTGGACACTCTGGCATATAACTAGTCGAGTGTTGAGGGCACTCGGCCGAGTGTAAACTTATTTTAAGCTACTGGAATCCACTCTGGCAGTACACTGATCGAGTGCCAAGGGCACTCGGCCGAGTGTATGGTTTTCTAAGCTAATGGAATCCACTCTGGCAGTACACTGATCGAGTGCCAAAGGCACTCGGCCGAGTGGATGGCTTTCCTTGCTTCCTCGCCTTCTGCCGAACATGCCTCGATTTCCGTGCTCCACATCTTTAATTCTGTCCCTCCTAGTTCATCATTGACACCTACAGAGCACACTGAAAAACCTCAAAGCTTGTCATTCTCCTTTAGCTCTCTCATTGGCATCGAAACCGCTCAAAAACACCTGAAATCACAACAAACGAGCGGCAGACACCGATTGCTCCAAACCAAACAAAAAGGGCCAAAAATATATATAATACTTAACTCAAATGCCCTAATCCTGATACAAACATGCCATTTAATCATCGCTAATTAGACACTATCAAAAGTCAATGCTTTGATTCACAATATGGTGCAAGATGAAACCTCCTGATGGAAAATATCGACCACTTGTCCCATCTCATCTCGGATAATACATCCAATATGTGACTCTCCTGTTAATTTGACAGATCCATCAACACTAACTTTGTAGAAAACACTATGTGGTTTTTATTCTTCCGATTCACCCGTTTTCTAGACTTATGCTTAGTGGTGTCATAAGGCACCTCCTGACCCTACAACAAATCAAATAGTTTAATTCTCAATTGTAAGGAGTTTGTGGAAGTGGAGCATTATTGGCATTACAATATCTTCTTATTTCTATATTTCCAAATTGAACGCCACAAAAAACAAAGCACGTGAAAATTCTTGTTTGTTGCTTTTGTCAAGTTAAGATTTTGTATGGCGTCATTACCTGTTTGTGGAAGGTGGATATTATAGTCTATCTTAATATTAACACCACTGAGCATGGATATTGTTAACGGGCATTCAAAGAACATGTGATTATCATCCTCATCCGTCGCGTTAAATAAGCAACATTGAAAGGGAACACGGTTATAGTATTTGTTCAGTCTGCACTTAGTTGGCAAGGTGTCACCACCGACTTTTCAAATAAAGTTCTTTATTTCAATCTACCAATAAGCCATCTGAGTCCCGTGTAAAATTTATCTCGAATATTAAGTTGTAACAGCCTGAATATATTATCCGGATTATGTTTCGATGGTTGGATACCTTCGTTCGGATCTTGCAATCCAAGTACGGGTCGAGGTTTCAAAACCAAAGTGTCAAGTTTTGAAAGAGGGGATTTTGAACCCCAAAATGCGAGATAGGGTCGTTGGGTACCCCAAACCTGTCCTACTTCTAAGTCGCGCAAAACCTTCTTAAAGTTCGAAATAACGAAATGAAAAGCAATCCAAGATACAACTCGCCACGGCAGAGCCGGGTCAAAACCAAATATGAGGAAAAACGAGTAAAGTATCATCCAAAGTATGTAAGTCGGGTGTTAGTCTCTCGGATCATCGGCCCAAAAGAAAACCCTCGTTATGGAAGCAAGCAACAAGCAAAGATCATATACTTGAAACTATACCATGAAGTCAGGTCGAGCCACTCATGCGGGCCCTAAAGACCTTGTTGGGGACATATAATACGCCTATACCTAGAATAAAGGATACTCTAACGCAATACTGGAATTTAAATCACGCAAGCATGCTGACAATTTATATATAATGCAGAAACCGATTAAATGGATCAAGATAGAATGCCAAGTGGCATGTCCCTCTTCTACCTCTGCACCCATTCCCGTTAGTGCAGAGACTAGCCAGTTCGATTGATGATATATCATATCATGTCTCATCATAGCATAGCATATCATATCATCATATCTCATCATCATATCTTATGCTCATATCGTATCTCGTGATATATAAATGACTCGAGGAGGACAACACCCGATGAGGCTGGACTGTCCTATGACCCTAGCAAAGATTCTAATGACTCATAGATAATGGTCGTTCTGTTCCAAACGCATAGAGAGTACGAATGCTCATTCATATATGTAAGTCCTAGGCATGATACTACATGGCATGTGATATGCAATACCTATATACTATATGACACATCAGGCATGAGGTCCGGTTACTAAGTAAGCTCCCGTAGAAAACTTACTTGAAGTGTAGAACAACAAGAAAAACAACAGATAATAGAAGTCCAAACAAGTCACAGGTCACCTAGCATATAAAGATAATAATAACGTAATAAGTCTAATGTTCCATCTACCTAAGCACAAAGAGGTACACACATGAAAAGCATTTCCGGAAATCATCTGATAATTCAAAATACTCGTGAAGTAAAGAAAACATTTGAAAGTTGAGATATCCGAAAGGTTAATATTCCAGTTTAAACTTCCGACAACCCATCATTGTTAATCCATCCAATGTCTCAATCTCAGTCCAATCATAATACAATGTTCAAGTCCAAGTCCAGTTAAACAGTCCAAAATGTCTAAGGTTCAATGAGTCGGAAATATCCAATAAAATAAGGTTCGATAGGTTAGGTCAATCCGTTAGAGCAAAGTTCATGAAATACAGTTATCCCAAGGTCATTCTCACATCAGTAAGTCCAATTAAATCAGTCAAAGTTGTATCTTTAAAGGAATCCCGACATCTCGATTTTTAAAGCAACAAATCCTTTTGAGAAAACTTTTCCAAAATATAAGTTTGAAGATCATCATAAAATATCTTAAACATCGACTAAGGTGAAAATATCTTTTCATACATTTTAAGAAAGTTCAAAACCTTTTCAAAATATTTAAATCAACAATCTCAAAACATTTCATTTTTCCAAAACCATACCTTACAAATAATGAAATGAAATACATTTAAAAATCTTCACAAAATCATCATGTACGAACCTCACCCAAAATATATAAGTAAACCGATTCAACAAAAATTGGGCCAAAGGCCCAAGGAAATAGGAAGAGAACCAGCCTCGTCCAAGTCGCAGAACAGGGTTTCGCCGCGGCGAAATGGCCACTTGCCGTGGCAAAACTCATCCCTTGGTTACCAGCGAAGGAGGGCTCTCGCTTCCACGAGAATCCCCTTTCGCCGCGGCGAAAGTCTTCTTCTTCTTCCTTAGACCCAGTTCGCATTCGTTGCGGCAAAACACGCAATTCTGGCTCGATTTTTCCTTGAGTCCAGTTCTTTATTCCCTAAACCCTTCCTAAGCTCAACTACTTCCCTTCTCGACCTCAACCAACAAGAGAAGACACAAATGCAAACTAGAGGGGAAGAGCGGAAGACGGATTAACAAGGGTCATTGAGAAAATCTTTAAAGTGCTTCAATGGCGGATTCCGTGCTCCGATGTAAATGAGAGTGCTTGAGCAGAGTCTAGGAACACAAGTGGTGAATAAAAAAGCTCCTATATAGGCTTTGGAGTTGAAAACGAGAGAGAAAAGGGGAGACCGACCTTGTTAACGGAAAAACAGGGGAAGCGAGGAAGACAAGGCTCGATCAAGCTTCCTCGAGGCTGGAATGACTTCCTCTTGGCCTAGAAAGGTGGAGAATGAATAAAGGCACACTTTTATAAAGGTTAGAAGTGAAAGGAAGCAAGGAAGGAGAGAAACAGAGCTTTACCATGCGAGGGACGAATATGGAACGTTGCTGAGTTTTTCGTTGCGACGGAGAAATGGGGTGTCGCGGCGGTGAAATGCTGTTGGACCTTCTGTTTGTTTTTGTTGTGGAGACGACTTCAACGACGGGGCTTGGTAGTTTCTCTTCACTTGGGCATGAAAGGAGGGAGATAAGAGGTGTTTTTGTTTGGAAGAAACACAAGAATAAGGTGATTTAAAGGTGTGTTTGGAGCTTGAAAATGGAGGATGGAAGGGAGGGTTTTTTTTGGGGGGGGGGGGGTGTTTTGATTTCAAAATGAGAGAGGAGAGGTGTTTGCTCTAGGGTTTTCAAATTTTGGATGGGAGGTTTAGGGATTGGTGCCCTTTTATAGTGGATGGAATGGAGGTTGGGTGTGTGTGGTCTCACCAAAGGAGGAAAGGGACAAAGAAGACAAGGAAGGTAAGGGGAGAGAGAGAGAGAGAGATGTGGTCCCACAGTTTGACTTTTGAGTCCCGATAATTTAAACCCGAAACTCGTTCCCTCATCCCGAATCCCTACTCTCGGAAATATCAAATCGAATTCTCAAATCATTTTTAAAACAGTCGAATCGAATTTCAAATTCTTAAACTCAAAGCTCGGAAGCGGAAATAAAATCCGTCAAAATCTCTAATTTCAAATGATGTCGGAATTTGTTTTGAAAGATTCTTCAAGTAGCAAGTTGCTCGAACACCAGTTTTCCCCAAAATTTCCAAATTGGATATGATATATTTATATTTTTAATTAAAATACTATTTAAATATTTTCGGTCTTTACATAAGTAGCAGCCCAAATTGCCACGAAACATTATGATTACTTTTAGTCATAATAGTATATTGTTTAAGATATTTTTCTTTTACCATTTTAACCCATATATTGTTTGGTTGTGTATAAATTTTCCATAGAAGTTTCATTTGGAGAGTTGTATTGTTGTCTTGTGCTTTCTTAAAATCATGTCTACCTACATGTTTTTTGGTGCAAAGTCAATCCCAGTTATTTAGTGGGTGGTACCTTTTGCTTTCTAATTTGTCCTAGAAGAAGTTTTTGTTTATTTTATCAGTTTGGTGTCAAATACCTTTTGAGAGTAAGAAGGTCGTCATTAGATAGTTTGTTTTAGAATTTAAGTTTGCTTGTATGAGAACAGATCTCACTGTTTGCGAAAGAGAAGAGGATTTTCACTTAGATGAGTTGCTTTTTTAAGTTTTTGATTGCTTCTTCAAAAACAGAGTTCTTAACCTTACCACATATTATTGGGATTTCAAGGTATTTCTCTAGTTTTTTTAGTAATGGGAATGTTCATTTCATTCGCAAGCAAGGAAGCAACCGAGGTAGGGACGTTTCCAACCGTTTGTAGGGAGATTTTGTTGTAGTTTATTTTAAAACTTCAAATTACGGTAAATTGTGATCATTTATTGAATGTTTACCAACGTTTTTGCATACAGAATCCAGCCCAAACGGGGTGTTACATCTAATGATTATATGCTTAATATTTTGTGTAGGTAATGCACCAATGAAATTATCAAGGAAATTGAGCATAATAGATATAGATATAGATAGTAAGTGATAAAGGTTCAATAAGTTAAATATGAATGTTATAAAAACAGAGATTATCAACTAGGATATTACTTTAATGTATTTATTTTAACATTTAAATTAAAAGTGGGTTGATTAGTTGATATTGTCATATTTTTCATATAAAATATCTTGTAATTTTCTATGTTGCATTTTTAATATAATATTTTTATAATGTATTGTTTATGAGTGGTCTTTTGTATTTTTTTAATATAATATTTTTATAATGTATTGTTTATCAGCGATCTTTTAATTAAGTCGCATATTTTATACAAAAAATATATGTTCTAGAAGTAGCACGGGTCTGTCAGCCTAATTACCAGTTATAAATGTTTAGTATGTTTATGAACGATTTTATACAAAAATATATGTATTGTTTATGAACGATTTTACGATCCAATAAAGGTAAAACGATTTTTTAGTAGGTAAAAATTCGAGTTCAAGCATACTTGAAACTCGATGGCTAACCAAGTCAACAAACGAAACACCGTCAATACAATCCAGACATAATAACACAAATCAACAGAGAAGTCGATGGAGAACCAAAGACATCAGCCAAGAAATCAACAAAGAAGTCGATGAAAAATCCAATCAACCCATACAAGACATTAGCCAGCAAAGAAATCGATGGAGAACCAAGACGCGCCACGAGTGCCAAGAATGCGAGAGAGTACAAAGACTCATGACAGTACCCCAACCGGAAAGGGCAACTCTTGAGAAAGTGTGGATTGTCGACGTTGCCCCCACCTAAATGGAGGATCTTCGAAGATCACGAACACAACCACGATCCGTTGTCGATCAAACAGGACGCCCAATCCCGCAACCCAACACAAAGCAAACGCAACTACACCAAAGCACCGACCCGACGCCAAAAGACGGGGCACATACATGCCGAACAGGGAAGATCAATCAACCGTTGAAAATGTGAATAGGACTCCCGAAACAAATAGGATGTTCGGGGAACACAATTATTCTTTATCCATATAATATTTTCTGACCCTATCGGGATTTAGTATATATAAATATGAAATCATTTTTATTTATTTATTTATTTTTAATTAATTTTATTTTACTTGGGCCCAAAGCAATAGTTCGAGCCTAATTCTCACACAGCCAGACCACCTTCGGGCCCAAGGAGACCCAAAACGCAATATAACAAGAGATGTCGATTGTTGAGCATAGGACGATGTGGATACCATCGGTGCCGAAAAGGTCACCGGACCAGCAACCCATTGGGGGATAGCAACACGACAACGATGGAGCAAGAGCAACATAGACGGCTGGCGACATCAACCCATCGATCGGAGCACCGAACACGGGAGAAAACTAGCCGAAGAGGCGTCGAGACAGATGGGACTCTGACTAAACCCACCCCGGGTAAAGCAGAGAGGGAAAGGGAAGGGTTTGGACCCCAAACCACCCAAATCGGAGGAAATCGAGGCGATCTTCCAAGAGAGAGGAGGAGGAGGTGAAGCGGCACAGACGACACCGGGTGAAGGAAACAAGTGGGCCAGCGATGGTCACCCAAATCGAAAAACCAAAATGGTTATCGAAGGTATTTTGAACCCCAAAGGAGAGATTTGAGACTTCAAAGGGGTTTGAATCCATTGCAAAAGCAGATTTGAAACACCAGCCGATCGAATCGAGCCAGGAATCAAAAGAGGATTTCAATAGAGGAGGGAACACATCCCTGGAGAATCACTCCATCAACTGGTCAAGGGGATGGGCCACGCCAGAAAGCCAAAGGCATCTCGAATCGACAATCCAAAGGGGTGATTCTTCCACCTGAACCACCAGGAAGAGGAGAGGCGGCGAGGGAGGGCAGGCCAACGGGTCGAGGCCCGTCGAGGTGGATCTTCATCTCTGAAGAGGGATTTTACAACCTCCGAAGAGGGGTTCTCAGCCTCCGAAGAAGGGATTTCGATCTGGCGAACGAACATCGAAGGTGAGGTGAAAGAAGGTTTCAAAGTCAGGCGAAGGACTAGTGGAGATCGGTGAGGGTTTCCTATTGTGGGTGCCAACTCTCTCTAGCAACTAAAGAGAAGGTAGATTTTTTTTCCTTAAGGTAAAACGATTTCTATTTTAGGTAGAATCTTATAGTCCAAATATAATTTCGATATAAAAAAAGTAGGATCTTATGTACTATCTTGATCCTACGTATGATTTTTACAATCACACAAAATGTCTATTTTAAGTACTTTAAAATATTTTCACTTTAATATATAATTAAGAACTTTTCAATGTATTAGGTTAGTTTATTCTCAAAAAACCGTCTGCCTATACTATATTTAGTTTATATGTACAATCTAACAACATTATAAATATTTTTTTTACTTAACATAATATTTGATTATATAAAACATATTAACTTAATATTTTTTTAAAAAATTAATTGAATTGATATGGTGAGATATTATGATCCTATGATTTAATCCGATCTAGAATCTCGATTTTAACAACATTGGTTAAATGCTTTGGTCATCCGTTTTGGATTATGTTGAATTTGGTTTATGCTCATTTTGAGTTTTTATTGTCATGGATTTTAGTTATTTCAGGTTTTGATGATTTCAACATTCATTGTTAAAATTTTACTAGGATATATCTTAAAGTTCGGATTATTTACATTTTTAGTTATAGCGGGTTTGACTCTTATTGGATTTTGGTTTAATCGGCTTTAGTTCATTCAGTTTTGGGTCAATTTTAGTTATCGAGATTTTGGGAAGTTGAGGCAAAATGGGTTGGCCTGGGTCGATTTTTTGTGATATACTATACAATTTTTTTTTGTTATTCAGATCAATCAGTTTCGGGTAGGTTGGATCAAATTTATGGGTTCGGGTTGACCAACTCTAGGTCCAATGACGGGATGAAAGTCGTTGGTTCCCTGTCAAAGATAATCCAAACCCCCTAGCTACTACATCTGGTAAGTCTAAAATTGATCCACGAGGAGTATTACCTTTCCCTATGCACTTGAGTTGATAACAAGAAGTAACAATTTGGAAAACGATTGCAGATAAAAAGTAAACAAGAATAATCAAGATCACAATGGTGATTGGTTTGATAACAATAGAGATGAAGTAGTTCCACCTACAGATTCTCAACAATGGTTGACATACTTGATCCTTGACTATTTTTCTAGTTATTATAATTCTATTGATTAATCCGATATTGGTTTAAATAGGTTGTCAATCCTCGCGAATATAAAAACCCCTTACATTCGTATGCAACCCTGTCTCTGCATGATTTAACATATAAACATCACAAATTCCCAATATGCTTGGTAGAAAGGCAGTACCGCGACCCCCTTGAGAAACTAGTATATGTTAACAATTGTCATCTCATCAAACCTAATTACTCAAGAACTGATATTTAATCAATATGTCATCGCCCTACACAATCAAGTCATTCCTTACGGAACGCCCAATTATGTTTGCTACAAAAGGTCTAATTATTCTTGTGAATGAATTGAAACCCTAGCAAGATGCACTTTTATCAAGGCAGCTAATCAAAATAGAATTAACAACATAAACTCAGCACAAAGATAATGAAACAATCAAAGGAATAACGTAGAATTCAAGCCTCACAGTTCAACCTGTAAAGACCCGGATTTTGAAATCTTGATTTTCGGAAAAAGGAAAATAAAATTAGAACGGATTTAATCGGATTTTATTTTAAAAATAAATAAATAAATAAATCAAGCTAAATAATAATAATAAACTCATCTTTAATTTAATAATAAACCGAACTCGAGATTCTTAAAACGAATTCCGGCCCAATCTTGAACTTTGATAATCGATTCTGTCTTTTATCTCGGGATTCGGAAAATTTCTTCGGATAACGATATTCTTTCGATTTTAAAAATCGAATTGATCGAGAGAGCGGGATTCGGAAAATCAATCATCGGAAATTTAAATTTTTGACTCGGGACCACAATTCCGTCCTCTTTCACCCATTCTTATCAATTCCAACTCACTTCCTCTTAGTTGGGTACTATCTCTACTTCCCTCCCTCCTTTCTTGATTCCCCCTTTCTTTGGAAACAAACAACACCTAGCCTGCTGCCTAGACCAGTTGATTCCTTATTACCCATTCTCCACTTTCATTTTCAAACCCAAACACCCCTTGAGCTCTCTCTCTCTCACTGTTTTGCCGAGCCCACCTTTCTCCTCCTTGTTCCATGCCGCTAGCCCCGTCTCACCACCCCATAGCCACCTCACCATCCACCGTCGCCTCCTTCACCCTTCCCCACCTCCGTCCAAGCCGTGGGTTGTACCCCCTCTTCCTCTGTTTTTGCCGAGGGAAAGATCCAGCCACACCCACCTTCATTCCTTTCGAGTTGCGCCAGTACCCAGACTCCTCCCTCCCTCTGACATTCAGCGACGCCGGAGCGCCTCCCGGAGCTACCAGCAGCAGCCGGAGCCGCCAAGAACAGCCGACGCCGCCACCTCCTCCGCGTTCCCCTGTTCTTCCCCATTTGAATCGGTGAGCTCCTTCTCTCCTCTCTCTCGCCCCCAAACTCCTTAAAGCTTACGCCTTTCACCTTCCCCACCCTTCTTAGGCAAGTTCCGGTGAGAAGCCGGCCTCGACGAGTCCAAACGCCGCTTCCCCGAGCTCATTTTCCGGCGACATCGAGGGCCCTAGGTGAGCTCCTCCCCCCTCTTTATTCTTCCCTTTCCTACTCGAGTCATGGTCCATGTGTGACGGGTGGATGGTTGGAGCAAGCTGGCGCTGCCAGCGAGGTCCCCTCCTCCCCCTCTTTTCGATTGAAACGGCGAGCAGTTGTTCAAGAAGACAATGAACAGTGCCCCCTCTCTCCCGATTTCCCCTACAGTGGGCCCGCCTTATGTCACCGGCCACATCAGCCTAGGTGGGCCCCTTCCTTAAAAAAAAGAGGGAATCCAAAATGGGATTTGAAGGGAGAGAGAGATAGGTTGGGTTCTTTATGGGTTGGGCCTGTTTTAGGTCCGCTTTTCATTCAAACAAATGGGATTGTTGGGCTTAAATTTTAAGAAAAGAATCAAGGGAGACTTGGGCCAATTTTATAAAATCAATCCGGTTTTGGTTAATAAATATAGGGGCTGTTTTATTAATTAAATAAAATGGTTGGTTACTTTAAAGATTTGAGAATATTATCTGAAAGTGTTTTAAAGAAAATGGTAATTGAAATATTATATTATGCTATTGAGATTTAAAGAATATAAATATTATTTTGAGAATTAAAAGATATTATATTATGACCTTATAAAATACTGGAACTTAAAATATGTTATCAGATTAAGTCACAAAAGGAATTTGACGAATGTTTTTAAGAATCGGAAATTCTAACTAATCAACTCGAATTTTGGAATAGCTTAGGAACTAACTTGGGAATCCGACTGGTTCGATGACTAACTAGCATGATGATATGATTGTATGACTAATATCATGATATTGTGATGATGTGTATGAAAGGTTATATGCTAGTTACTTATGATGATGAAGTGACATATGAGCTAAGTATGAGTATAAATTATGATATGTCAATATTGCTATGATACGATGTCGACGAACTTGTTGAATGTGAATTATGAGATGAAATGTTGATATATGTCCTTAATGATATTATAATGTGTTGTTGTATATGGAAGCATGATGAGATGTTGAGATGATGAGTTGAGGTGGTACTTGATAAGTCATATAGGGACTTTGCGATGAAAAATGAGAAAAGTTGAATGATGATGATATGGAATGTGATGACGAGACTTTCGATTGTGTGAACTTATGTAGAATGAACTGTGCTTATGTGCTTGAATGTAGACTTATACGTTTATTATGCTCACTAGGTGACCTTAGCCTATCTAATGCTCTATTGCTGTTCTGCACCGCCAGGTAAGTTCCTTTATGGGCTTACTCAGATTCGAAAGAGAATCCCTGCTTGTGATTATATGACATACTAGGTGTTGCATAAGCATTAAAAGCATGTCATGTAGTATCATGCTAGGATTGCACTTGTGAATGAGCATTCAATTACTTTGTGTGTTTGAAAACAGAACGACCGTTATATGTGAGTCATAGAGTCTTTTCTAGGGTCATAGGGTAGCCCAGCTTCATCGGGTGCCCTGAGTCAGTATTGTCGATATATGAGCATGATGATGAGATAGCCCAGCACCATCGGGCATGAGCATGATATATGATATGATGACGAGATATGATATGATGATGAGATATGTTATGTATGATGAGATATGATATGCTATAGCATCGAACTGGCCAGTCTCTGCACTAACGGGAAGGGGTGCAGAGGTAGGAGAGGGATATGCCACTAGGCATTCTTTGGGCGCATTTACAATTCTTTCTGCATATCATAACCTAGGAGCATGATAGTGTGATTTAATTTCCGTATTGCATCAAAGCATCTTTATTATAGCGTATGTGTATACTTGCTTATGGGACAGAGTGCGTTGGGGTCTCGGTTTGATCCCGCTCGCACAACTTGTTTTTAGGTATGATTGCTCTTTGTTTCTATGGCGTGGGAATCCCCCGGGCAATTGCAAAGAACCTGCCTAACTCCACTAATTTGGTTATATAATTTCAGAATATATGTTTTAATGATTTGGTTTTGACCCGGCCTCGTCGTGGCAAGTTGTACTTTACTTCCGCTTTCACCAATTTCGAAAATGAATTTCCGCGATATAGTCTTAGGACAGCTTAAGCGTTCCTAGTGGCCTTCGATTGTTTTGGGGTTCGAAATCCCTACTTTAAAATACTGATCCTTTGAGGTTTGAAACATCGACCCGTACTCGAATTGCAAGATCCGAACGATGGTAACCAACCTTCGAAACGTAACCCGGGTATTTATATTCGGGCCGCTACACAACCAATCATGTCTACGAATCGTAGGCGAAACTAGAAGAGTTTAATTACTCATACCGATGTAGAAAACTCCAATCTTTAATCCTAAAGCATCTGACCATTGAAACTAATGAAAAACAATGTATTTATAACCACCTAAAACCGGCCTGAAGAAACCCTAAACAATTCGGATAAAGATTGCCTAAAATAAAGATTTTTGACAGATTTCGCAATCTTTTAAAATTGTCTCCACGGCGGGCGCCGTGGATCCTGGGTTACGTTCCTCTTCAGCTTCCCTTCTTCGTTGTTCAGCACTCCTCTTGTGTTTCTTTCTGCCTCCTTTTCCGGCTATAATCAAGGTCTCCATAGTCCAACAAGCCAACATTTGCCCCTCATTAAGCTCGGAATATAAATATGCAAATTAAACACAAAAATGTCGTAGATTTTGAACTTGAAAAATGAACGAATTAATAAAAATGCAATTTAACATCTAAACATGCAAATATGCAATATGTACACCCAAATGCATCTAAAATTATCTATAATTCCTATCTAACAAGTAAAAATTATTTTTAGTATCCAAAGCTAGTAATGACCCACTTCGCAATGTTACATAGTTGGAAACTTGGAATCAATGAAAAACAGTCTTATTTTACAAACGATAAAAGAAAAATGGGTTTGATGAGATCGAACTTTTAATTGTTTTTTGTGTTAGATATTTTGGCGTTTTAGTGGATTTTTGATCGTCGGTTCCAGGCAAGGCAAAGCAATGAATATGGACGCAGATTTGCAGCTGACTTGTTGATAAGAAGGAAACATGGGAGCATGCTTCAGCCTTTTCACAAATAAAAATGGCATTGTTTCGTGGGAGGGAGTGGAAAAATTAAAATTTCCCCAATTAATTAAGAAAAAATTAACTTTTGCACTTGTCAACCATTTTTGAATTGATTAAATAATCACTACTCAAATTATTAAATTAATTATTGCTCATCTTCGTGGCCTCCATGTAAGCTTATAGCTTAGGGAGTGCAATCAAAAATAGATTCTTCAGGCAAAAATAACAGCTTGCATCTTTCCTTATCATCCTCACATTGACAGAGGGAGATCCTAATCTCCTTCGTTTCTTGGAAGGATTGTGGAAGAGATTCATAAAACTCGACAATTTCCTCTTCCCGCAAATTTTAGCTGACTATCGGATTCATCTCATCGTCGAAATTAAAGCTCTATTTGGTGATCAGTAAACACTAGGAAGAAACAAGAAGATCAAGCAGGCAGATCGATTGCCTTGCCACTTCAATGGCGGTGGCGATGAAAGGCCTCTTAAAAGGCCTTAGATACATATCTCACATCTTTGGTATGTTACTCCCTTTCCTTTCCAGTTTCATCATCCAAATTTAGGGATGAAAAATGTTGTCTAGTTTTGGTTACATGGGTATGTTTGGTTCTTCATCCAATTTAGAGAGGAAATGTCGTTTTTTTCGTAGAGTTTTTGATCTATGCTGGTTCGGTGCAATGCAGAAGACGAGAATGAACCGGAGATGAAAATAGGCGAACCCACGGATGTAAGACATGTTGCTCACATTGGGTGGGATGGTCCAACTGCTAGTCCTCCCAGCTGGGTAGGTTCCTTTGAACACCGAGATTCTTTACTCCCTTATACGACTCCTAAAATGACTGTAAGCTCATCGTTTTTCATTTATCCGCAGATGGACAAGTTCAAAGGCGATGGAGAGCCGGTATCCCCATCACCAGAACTAGGTAAGTAATGTGATATTATTGTCATTTGCATTCGAAAAACTTCAGTCTTGTTACTTTACTGACAAATAGCGAACTGTTTTATTCCATAGATACCAAACAAGTAGGCTCTGAATCGGTAGACGAATCCCCATCAAGACACCGCTCAAAGGTTTCAAAAGGCGGGGAGCCTGGCAAGCAGTCGCGTAAGAAGAAAGCGAAGGGCTCATCAAGAACATCGTCAAAGACGAAGAGCACCATGGGACGGTCAGCCGAGACAACTAGCCCTGACCCAGATCTTGAAGGAGGATAAGGAGCATGCCGAAACTCGGCTTTGAATGAGACCTCTATAAGAACTCGTGCTTTGTAAAATCTGGAGCTTAAGTTTGAGTTTTCATTTGTTGTTTCTCCTCCCTTTCAACTGTGTATAATTTCAACTCTACAACTTCTGTTTCCTCCTTGTTTACTTTGTGTTGCCCCTTTGGCTAGACCTCTCCACGAATCTAACCAGCCGGGTCGACAAGTTTGATCCGATGGGTCACGGGTCGAGAAGTCATGACCTGAATCCTAACGCGTGGATAAGGTGGGTCGACAGGTCCAAGTGACTTGCCGGGTTGACAGGTTTGATCCGGCAAATCACGGGTCGAGAAGTTAAGACCTAAATCCTAACTCGTGGATAAGGTGGGTCGACAGGTCCAAGTGACCCGCCGGGTTACAAGTCGACCCATTGGGGCGAAATAAAAAAAAATGCCTTTTTTATGTTATTTTTTGCAAATATCATATTTTTTCGTTGAAAAAAAAAGGGGGAAGCTGGGTCTAACAGTAATATTACCATTGCCCATTTTTTGAACATTGGACCCAATGGCTCTACCTGTCGGGTCCAACATCTATATTTTTTTTTTGGTTTGTTATGTGTTTGGTTTGATTTATTTAACAATTTTGATGTGTTTAATAATTTCATAAATGTTATTATCTATAGTTAGGTAAAAATCATTAAAGAAAAATAATCAATTATAGAAACAACAACATATTTAATTATCAATCGCCATCATAACTAATGCGGAAACGCTACAAACAAACAACAATATGATATTTAAAACGAAAATAACTAGGCACATCAGGCAGAAAATCATAACTACAAATGATTAAATACAATTTCATGAGCGTCTTGCTTCGCATTCTTCTTTCGACTACTTGTCAGGATGCTTACTTTGAACGTGCTTCTTCAGATAGTCATATCTCAAATTGTTCCTCATTTATAACCCTATGAACAATATCAACAAACATCCATATAATAATCATTACAAGAAATTCTTTCTTCTCATTGGAAATGCGTAAAAAAAATAAGAAATCGCAATTATTTGTAGCTGACGGTTCTTCATTTCGATTTGCCATTGAATGTTTGATGAGATGTAAAATTGAAAGAATGTTAAAACTTATTGGATTGGAGATGTGTGTAAAAAATGTAAATGTTTTGAGGTATTTATAGAGATGAAATGTGCTTACAAGTTACAACGGCTTGAATTCACAATGACTATATTGTACAAATACAATATAACTATTTTTTAAAATTAAAGAATAGTACGACCCGATGGGTCGGCGGATTCGAATTAGGTCGACCCCTAACCTGCGTTGCATTAGGGCTTGGAGATCGAAACATGTCTTCGGTAGAGGGATGTCATCCCAGAAGTAATTCCAGACTTCCCTTGTCCACCAAGCTCGTGCAAACCCTGGGAAATGGATAGTGGTTACATCGACTCTTTCTCGTTCGAGGTATCCACAGTAGTTTGGGATAAACTTTGTGTGTTGTTTCCAGGCCCGTACCGAAGGGTGTTCATATGGATTGATTGATCAGGCCCCAAAAATTTAGGGGCCCATATATTTTTTTTAGGGTTTGTATGTTAGTATGTTCTATATAAGATAAAAAGCCCACAACCTATTCCCAAAGAGCTACCCGGTATTGTGCTACCGATCACAATTGTCCTTAACACTTGTGATTATTTAGAAATTATGCAAAGTCTTTATCATCACAACCAATTGCCTTTAAGGTTAGTGATTTTTGTGATGCAATTTAACTTTATATAAAAAAAAGTTAAAACACATGAAATAGGCCGTTTTTCGTCAAACAATAGCCAAATTAAATGTCATAACTTCAGCTTAGACTTTTCAAGTTTCAACGAGTTTTTCCTTTTTTTCAAGCATTTGACTTGGAATAAATACAGCAAATAGGTCCATCACATTTCACACAACCTACTCATAACGATTTTCATGGGAAGGGATCAGACCTCCCACTCTTTTGCTTCTCCTTTAATCAGGATTAAATCCCTCAATTTAAGTTGCTTTGAAGATCATATTTTTCCTACCAAAATCGAAGAAACTCTCAATCAGAAACTCATTTCCTCATCCGTCAGAGGAATGAAGCTAAGTGATTTCCGTTCCAAATTCAACTTCAAGGTGATTTAATTTTTCTTTGATGGTTTCTCACTCACAAAACAAAATTTATGCTTTAAACCCTTTAAAGATGTGATTTGTTGAACTGTGCAGGCTCTTAGCTTTGTCCTTGGAGATGCAGGGCTTAGGTTAAGGCATAGAATTGGGAAGAAACCTTCATGGATGGCACCAATTTCCCATGGCCATCATGTGGTTGAGTATCAGCCATCAGTTAGTGGCTACTATGATGGCGAGTCGAGTGCCCTTGATCTCGATACGGTTTTGGTGCAAAGAGAGCAAATTGGCCACCTTGATTTGTGGCTCTTTGGAGTGTTTGATGATGGAGTTGGCAGTGGGATTTCTGGCTATCTTCAATCCCATCTCTTTGATAAGAAACCCAAAGAGGCAAGTCTCTAAATATGTAGCTTTATAGTATATTTAAATTATAACAGTAGCAATATGAGAAGTAATTAGTTGCTTTACTCTCAGATCATAAACAAGTGTAAAGAGACCATGAGAAAGGCATGTTCAAGTGTTAGAGGCAAGTGCAGAGAGGCCAGTAAGGAACACGATGAGAAGGTTAATGTCGGCTCAGCTTCTGTTCTAGTGATCAATGGGGAGAGGATTGTGATAGCTTCCATGGGAGAGTATAGAGCTGTAGTATGCAGAGACGGTGTAGCTCGTGAGATACGAGCAAGTAGCCATCGTCTAGAGAGGAAAAGATATTGGCCTCACAAGTTCATTTTCGGTAAGAACTGAATGATCTATTGTCACTCTACTTCAAGATGGATCCTTTGTTTTTGCTTGTAAATCCGCGTATTGTGTCAGGTGCGCTGCACATGCCTAAAGTACGCATCCAGGCACGTAGCTCCATCAAGTATCGGATAACAAAATCTTGGAGGAGTTCAGATATTGCAGTTGCTAGTCAAGGAGTAGATTCAGAAACCGAATTTGTCATCTTAGGGAGCCCTGGTGTTTGGGAGGTGAAACTCAGCAGGACTCATCATGTTACCTTTGCATTACAATCTCAGGGCGATTTCCTTGCCTCTTAATTTGCGCGTTTATTTCAGGTAATGAATAATCAAGAAGCGGTGAATCTCATCAGCCATATTGAGGACGCGCAAAAGGCAGCAGAATGCTTGACAAAGGAGGCTATGGCCAGAAGGAGTAGAAGGAACATCTCTTGCTTGGTCATTCGGTTCGACTAGAAATGCTCCCAAATTTGTTCTGAAAAATGTTGCAGCCTGCACTGTTAACTTGAAATGCTTAACTGCAACAGATTGCAGTTTGTTTCATCCATTTATCTACTTATGAAAGCTATCTAGGAAGAGAAAAAATTTCATTGCTTTTTGGCATGAAAATCAAGAATGAAATTTAGGGAAACTCCAATCATACAGAAAACTAACTAGATAAGATTTTACTTTGGCTTTTTAGACTGTAAGGACTCAAGATTTTGTTCACTGATAAAACTACACAATATGAAATCTGTTTCAGGTGACCAATTTTCTCATGACTCGGTTTCATTATTACTTGCATACTTCCCTTGATTGACAAATCATACCCTTTGCAACTACACATATTTCATATAGACTAACAGACGGATGCCAACAATCACCAAGACGCGTTAAGATACATATGTACAATCGCATTTTGTCTCAAATATGTTGGACATGTCAGCAAGCAAAGGTATTTGAGAGAACAAGGAACAAGAAGAGAAGAAAGTAGAAGCCTCAAACCTTGCTTTCGTATGAAATTATATTAATTTACTCAGCTTCTTCTCAGTGGTCTTGATCCAAAATGATGATAGGAGGGAGAGAGATCGAGATGCTGCAACCACAAGGAATAATGTTTGCTTGTCATGAATGTAAGTAACAATGAATCTGAGAGTAAATAACTTTAGTATATGCTTACGTTTATGTGCAGTAGTACGAGCACTCGAACCTTCCCCTTGAGATACGAGTGTTTTAAAACTAGCAACTGCCATTTCAAGTACAAATCATAATCCAAACATCAGTCTCACATTGTCAGCGTTAGCTTCCTTGTTTTCTCAACAAGAATATAGCATGGATATAGTCTTTTTAACAATAGAAAAAGGCTATAATAATGCGTGAAGCAGTTTCAGCAGTCGGTGTGCATTCTAAGTAGTATTATTAAAGCTGTGAAACATGACATGCCCAAATTCTATAGAACTCAAAAGAAATGGTACAAAAGCCGAGTTTATTACCATCACCAGATGAAGCAAAATGTGATGCATTATAATCTGCAATGGAGCCATCATGATTGGCTACATCTGGCACCAGATTGAATTCACCTGCAATAGAATTGCGTCTCTTCCGCCCAAACTTCAATAACTGCTTCAAGCCTTTGAATGATTCCTTTTCCATAGGCTTTTCTGAAACTTCTGAAGTCTTGACAAATTTGTGCTGTTCACTGAAAGACAAGCGTTCTGCACTGCCACTCGATACATGTACTGTTGTGAGCTCACTAGCTGCTGCTGTTGTTGTATCAACTGCAGGTGGTGCTTTTCCATACTCTGACTTCTCAATACAAGGATCTTCTAGCGAGGATACTCGCGCATATGGGGCATTGTATGGCTTTTCAGTGACCTTTACAATTGATATGTTTGGCAAGACTTTGTCAGCACAACAAGCTGGTTCTGCCTGGTAATAAAAATGACCAGAAATGAAATGTCTATACGCAGATAACATAAATATGTTTTCAAATTCAGAAAAATCATAATAACTTCATGGCAGAAGATACCTTTGTTAATTGGCACTCGAAGGTTCCTTGATTGATTTCTTTCGCATTGCTGGGAGAGATATGTGGATGAACAGCCACACCTTTAGAGGTTTTCCCCTTTGTAGGATCCAAAGCAGACTTTAGACTTTGGACAAGTATCTTTTCTTCAGATGCCGGTCTGACTGGATAATGCTTCTCATATTCGAATATCATAATGGTTTTCTCGACTATTGTTTCGTCATCATAGTCCTTCTGAGATGAAACTCCGACACTTTTCATGTTCATCTTGTGTGATGGCTCATTTATTGAACTTTTCTTCTGAGCAACCTCAAAGAGTTCTTTTGACACTTGATTGTCTGTCTCCGGTAGAGCTGTAGACTTGAATACCTCAGTCTTTTTTATCTCAGATCCTTTGGATGAGCTTTTAGAAAGAGACTTTTCACTTGGAGTCATAATTGATGAAGCAATATAACTAGTACCCTTCAGCTCAATCAAAGATGAGGTTGACCGAGTTAAATGATTTCCATCGGAATGGCTACTAAAATTTAATCTTCCTAGTCTAGAGACTTTCTGAGGATCACCAGATAATCTTGATATGGTTTTTAATGTTGTCCTCTGTAGAGGTGAGGATAACCCAGGCTCTGTATCACTATATTTTGAACCTTTATACAAGGCTGGTGAAAGCTTTGTTGCCACTAGTTTCTTAGTTTGAGGTGAGGGCAAAGGCGAACTTCCAAGAGTGCCACTACTGCTTCTTGCAGCAATTCTCTTTTTTCGCTCTATCTTCAGAGCTTCCAATCGTCTTATTTGCTCCTCCTCCTGAAAAACATCATGCTTCGTGAAGAAAACCGCCAAACTATGCAAAGCATACATACTACTAGGAAGTAAAGTAAGTATGAGATGAAGAGCAAGGTTTTAACAGAGAACATGATTATAAATAAATAAATAACAAAGCAACCTTCACCTTTTTCAAATTTTGTGGATCAGCCTTTAATGAACATGGTCTTTCTGCAGGAGCTCCGGCTTCTTCTGCAGGGCTCAACTTTGAAGGTTTGCCTCTCTTTGTCACTGCTGTAACATTTTTCTGATATTTCGATCCCTGGACATTTTCCAACTTCTTTGTAGTCCCTTGCTCTCCATCAACACACTTCTTATGATCTTCCAACTTAGGCATCATATTTAAGTCACAAGACTCATCATTGCACACACCGCCAATCTTATTGCTAGAGTTTTCTGGACCTAGAAGAACCTTGGGAAGCTCAGTCTCCATGTCAATAGACATTCTGCCATCAAATTCAACCTCATCTATTGAGTTTGAACTACATGGAGCTATGAAGGACTCAGTAGCCAAATCATGTGATGAAGTCAAGTTATGAACATTTCTGTATCCAAATTGATCTACTACATATTGATTGAAGGGAAACACAGGATTAACAAAAGGCTTATCATGCCTGTGGATCAACATCTCATCACTTTCAGTTGCACTTCGCCCGTATGCAATTTTTCTTCCTCTCATGTCAGAAATACTTTGGCCAAGTTTTACTCCTCCCTCAGCCAGCATTCCATCTAGCGATGTTTTCAGTGTCATGTCCTCTCTTATAGCATGATGGTTATCCACTTCATCATATTTTTTTTGTCCTTCAAAAAGAGAAGGGTTGTCACCAACAACAGCTTGTCGCTTTCTGCCCGAAGCTTTCCCCTCTTTATCAGATATGCTGCTTCTTCCTGAATTACCACCTTCATCAGCATTTCTATAAAGAAAATTTTGAAATGTTTTCCAGTCTCCATCATCTCCAACATGCCCAGATAGAATTACTTCCCGGCATTGACAATTTTCTTCTTCATCAGAAGTATGGCAAACTAAGCTTTCGGAAGCATCAATATCTTGAATATCTGACTCGGTATACAACTCTGCATTATCCATTGAATGTCTTCTCTGTTTCATTATTTGACCAGAATGCAACCCATACTCGTCAACAACAGTCATATATTGGGGCTGAAAAAAAGTTCTGTTTTGATAGTTGTGATAGTAGGCTATGGGCAAAGGACATAGTTGGAGTGCTGGCATGTGACTTGCTTGTGGATGAACTGGCCACGGAAGATGAATAGGATGAGGCTTCAGACCTGGGCAACATGGGTAGATATTAGTTCAAGCCAAGACCCCAACAAGGGAGCAGCTCTTAATCATATCAGGTGGTTGTAAAAATATAATTTATAGGCAATAGATACTTCCTTATGTACAGTAGTAATTAGTAATACTAATACTTGACTTTCAAATTTGCTTGTTAAATAATTGAACATTCTAGACAGCGCAACAAGCGCAGAAAAGTGCCTGTGCTACTGGCTGTACATGATGTACCATTGTTTTCTGAAGGCACCTCGCCCTGGAGGCATGATTCGTTGAATTCAACTTGCTTGTCACTTGCATTTGGAATTGCAGATGCAATCATTGGAGCAAAATTTGCATGAGATTTTGCTTCCACTGCTTCAATTTCAACCCATTGTCCACTTTCATGCTTTGCTTTCCAGATTTCCATAAATCTTGAGCATGCTTCCCTATCACATTTGGAAATTCAATGCAAGTAAACCTTTAACCTTACAGGATACTTTGATGCATGTTGTTCTGAAAAAAACAGGATATATCTCGAGGAAGAAAATATAAAATGTTTTGTGTAAAACAGTGTTTCTTACATCAAACGTGTAGCCCCAAAGCATTCAGCGAATGACATCAGTGGAGCTATATGATCAATGTCAAAACCAGCAGCCATGGCCTGTGCAAATGCCATTCCTTGTTCCTTTTGGAGCATGCTTTTACGGGGCTCAAGAACTTGCAGAAGCTGAGTTCTAATCAAGATACAGACTCCTCTATCAGAATATAATCTAAGATTGTTTTAAGATCTGTGAAACCATCAAAAAAACATTTTTTTTAAATGATGAACTCAACAAATACATACTTGGAGTTTACACCATGCATGTTGGAGTGATCAGTTTCTAGTGCATCAGGCTGCAAATACAGAAGTGCAAACCTAACTGACATCTCCTTGTCACAAACAAGAGAAAGAAATATTTCATCCTGATATGGAAGTATGATTGCAGAAATCAAATAAAAGATACCTTGTAAATGACCATTGTTTTCTCTTCATTGCTAATTGTTACATCTTTGCTGCCTGTCCAAGACAATAACGTCTTTAAATTCATAGCAAATGCTTTCTATTATTTCAGCCATTATCTATTTATAACCAACTTCAACAATACAGTGCCTTTCTAAGAGCATAGTCCTCACTCGTCATGTAGGATTAGGAAACAGTTCAAAGATGTTGAAGCCAATACCGAAAATACCAAATTCCATCAACAAAAGAATAACAAAATGGGAAACCAAAATCGGTGAAGAATGTAAATTCTTTCAAGTAGAACTTGAGATAATGATCTAATAAGGGTACATACAGCCAAGTATTAAGCCAGAACAACAATCGCCAATGGATTATTTTATAAGTGGAAACAGACCTAATTTGGCAGCACTATAACTATTTGGTCTTCTAGAGACAGCTTCACTGCTTTTCTCTTGTTTTATTTGATGATCATGTACCTGCTGCAGAAGTGAAAAGTGAAAAGGCAACTCCATTAGTGTTTACTGGGCCATAATGTGACTATAGATCTTTATGATCTTCACTTACACTAGGCAATTCCATGCCATTGTCACTCTGAAACAACATTGCCTTCAAAATCTGTGATATTTCGGATTCTATAGTGTAAACCCGCTCAAGGATTTCAGGCGTCCTCACAAAACGAACAAACCTGTAGCAGATAAAAACATTTGAGCCTTTCAGATACGTATAAACACCAAAACAAGCAACAGTTACAAGACTAATCAACGGAAAATATTTCCTTCATAAATAAGAAAATAGGTAATTGATGCCTGTTCAATCATTCTTGAACAAAGGGTACAACAAAGCCAGTTGGCTTTTTGGGTTGTCGTCCATACAAAAAGTGGACAGAAAAGCTGTATTTACCTTTCTACTGTACCCACTGTAAACCATGCTGAATCACCGCCGGGATGTGGTTCAAGAGTGATTGAATAGCCCCCCTTTTCAATCTGTTCCTGGGCTGACTTCAACTGTGTAAGAAAAGGATCAAGCAAACCCGAAGCAATTCGCTCTGATCTCCCATTAGCACTGATCACAAGATCACACCTGAAAAAATAGGAGTTCCGATCTTGTTGGACAAATTTAATTGTCATATGCAAGGGCTTTTCAATCTGCTGGCTTATCAAGATCCCATTCAAGAACCATCCAAGGTCCATCATGTGCTCAAAACCCCCCTTTAGTGAGCCCAAATCCTTGACAAAACCTTTAAATGTTTGTCTACAAAAGCTCATCCAGAACAACCCAAAGCCAAACCAGAAAGATTGATCGATCTAAAACCCTAGCTTACTCCAAAAGAAGGAAAAGCGAAGGGAGAAAAAAAGATGCTTTACCTGCTTCATTCACTTAAATTCGCTCCAAAATCATAGGCTAAAATCAATATGTAAAAAAGGCGCAAACTGCGGACAATCGCCCGCGAAAACACAAAGGAGACAATACCAGATGAATCTTAGCAAATCGAGTAGCGAAAGCAAGAAATTCTCGAATCGAAAGAAGAAGAAACATTAAACGAATTGCACTTTACCTGGTACGGGTGGGAGTGAGTTGGAAAACAACAGAATCAATTCTGGTACTCGATTTCATGACCGAATATGGAAAAATAAGAGCTTCGCACTCGCTCTAGAAGGCCGATCGATCCCCGAAAACACGCAAACCACTAGGATTTATCTATCCTGCGCACTGCTTCCATGGCAGCTTAATCGAATCCGATTTGCGTTTAGGCATGAAGGAAACCACCACGACTGCGTGAAACTGAAACGCTAACCAATGGGAACTTAGTTTCCTTTAATGGCGGTGTGAAAGGAGTTTGGATGAGAATGGAGGTTTCTGCAGAGCGAAAGCGTGAACGAATAGTAAACGGCCAAACACCTCCTCCGACTTTTTTTTGGCTCCTTCACGAGTACTCAGTAGCAGTACAATTCCAAATTAAATTAATTTTTAAAATAATGTAATTAATGAATTAGATTCTATATGGAGAGAGAGGGAGAAGAGGATCCGAAGTTGCAGATGCCTCCGACGAGGTGACATTGGAGTTTATCCGACCTCCGGCGACCGGAAATCTTCACCGAATAAGGAGAAAAAGAAATTGAGGAGGAAAGATAAACGCAGACGCTTCACAACGACGGAGTCAGAGAGGCCATAAAACAAATGAATTTTGACCCCACTAGGCGGGCCCACCTTCCCCTCAACGGCTAGTGTAACTATGTTTTTGCTAATTTTAGCTGTGGTTGCGATTTGTTAATAAATTTTAGGAATCTACTTTTTAGAAGAATGTAAAATTTTTTTTCAGAACAAGACAAAAATACCCTTACAATTAAATTAATTTACACCCTTACCCACACTACCCTAGCCCACCTCATCTAACTCCATTCTACCTTTTTTCAAGAACCAGAAGAACCGACCAGAAGATCGATACCACCTTCATCGCCACCGTACTGCCAGGGAGCATCGGCCTTGACGACGATGAAGGAGAAGCGGAAGGTGTCGCCTTCGTACTGCCAGGGAGCGACCAATTATATCTATTAGCTTCAAGAACTTCTATGATATTCATCAGAAATAAAAACATGGAAAACCCCCAAATTGTTCATACATTCACAGACCATAAACAATACCTCTACAGACAAAGAAGATATCAATTTGAAAGAGAAAAAAAACATGAAAAAGAACCATCTAATAAACCTCATAAAAATAATTACGCAAAAGCAAAACCTAATTAAGCAAAAATGGAGCAAGCAAACAAACAATAGACAACAAAACGGCAACAGGTAGAAGCAATTGAGCACATAACAAAGGGGATTTTACCAGCGCATGGCGTTCACCGGCTTGAAAGGAGAGTTTCTGGTGGCTCACCGCCGCCGTACCGCCATTCCCGTCATCATGCACAGCCCTACCGCCATTATCAGACATCACAATCCGACACTCGCCGTGCCCATCTCTTCTCTCTCTGTTCCAACAAACGCACACAATTAACAATAAGAACAAACCAATTAGAAATCAAATCCGAATTGAGAGACAGAGAGACGGAGAAGAACTGAGGAGAAGATCTGAAATCCAACATAAGAAGGTCGCAACGACCAATACACCCATGGTCGCAACGACCGGTATGCTTGTGGTCGTTGCGACCACAATGTGGGGAAAAAAATAAAATTGATCGCAACGACCCTAACCCCTATGATCGTTGCGACCAGTTTGTGGTTTTAAAAAGCAAAATGGTCGCAACGACCATTTTGCATATGGTCGTTGCCACCATATTGTCATGCGCTAAATGGTAAATTACCCCTGCGCTAAATAGAAATCGTGTAAATTTTATTATATAAACCATCTTTGAATTAATATAAATTATTAATTCATATAAAGTAAATATATAATATTCAATTGTGTTATTTTTTTAGAATGTAAATACATATTTGGGTCTAGATTAATCACATTTGTTCTCTTTTTAAAAATAGTTAAAATATATTTTTTATCTTGAGTCTAGATTTTATACTTTTTAATAAAAAAATATTAAATGATTAAAAATCTTACGTATTAAATCCAAAAGAAAGAAACACATTATAAATTCCATATGTAAATTCAATCCATTTTTATTTTTATTGATAAAAAAATAAATATAAATATTTATAAAAATATTATCAAAATATAACTAAGTAAGATATGATAATAACTTATTAATTGATGTAATATTGGATAGATTATTTGATCTAAAAAGATAAGTTTTCTAACTAATTAAGATATAAGGTTGAATATTTATAAGAATAAGTGGACCATTAATTGAGATGGCAAAATTATATTGGTTTATACTATATTAATCCAGAATATAACACGTATAAGAATTGCTCCGGAATATGACACTTATGCGAATCGCACCGAAGGAGACTTCAGACATTTTTTTAGTATTTTATATAGATATAGATATAGATATCTATATCAAACTATATTTTATGTTTACTTTAATTCCATGATCGATTATTAAAATCTTCTAAAAGTACAATTATAAGAAAATTATATTATGTAATATTTTTGTGTATTTAAATTTTTTAGGGGTTTCGTCTTATAATTTAAATTACTTTAGTTTTTGACATATTTTTTAATAAACTAAAAACTTTATAAAATATAAAAAATTATAACATGATGACATATTTTAAAAATATAAATTTATAACATGATTTTTAATCCATTTATAAATCAATTTTGTTTTCAAATTTTTACAAATTGCAATGGTGATACATTCAGTGCAAGTGTGTAACCGATCATTGTATCACCCTTTTTAATTCCATAATTTTTCAAAATTTATATATATTAATGAAGTGTATTGTAACATTATTAAGTATTTTTTCCCTTCAATTTCCATGTCACGGCACACCATATTGCTGGAAATTTGATCAAGAACGAATCCAATCAAAATTGCATTTTAATTAGTAGCATAATTGACCAAATATTGGATAGATTATTTGATTTAAAAGGATAAGTTTTTTACCTAATTATATTCGTTTATTAATTGATGTGGCCCATAAATATAATACCACTTTAATCCAGAAAATGACACGTAAGCAAAAATAACCCCGCTTTAATCCAGAAAATTCTGTGGACGCGAGATCGCATCAGAGGCCGTTTCTGGCCTCTGTTTTAGTATTTTACTAGTATTCGTTACCCGTGCGGTTGCGCGTTTTGTTAATAAATTATATTTTATTATATTAATTATATTAAAATATTATATTAGATAATTAATTGACATGGCTTAAAAAAATAAAAATCAAATTGACGTGGCTCACAAAAATAAAACCATATATAAATATATTATATTCAATTTGATCTAAAAGGTAGAATAACACACCAAATATTCCTTCTTCATCTTTTAAAATAATACTGTAAATAATATAGTTTATTAACAAAAGCATGAAAATAATAAATATGTATAACAACTAATTCAAGTTATATTGGATAGATTATTGATCTAAAAATATAAGTTTTTAGCTAACTATATTCGTTTATTAATTGATGTGGGCCAGAAATATAATACCACTTTAATGCAGAAAATGCCACGTAAGCAAAAATAATCCCGGTTTAATCCAGAAAATTCCATGGACGCGAGATCGCACCAGAGTCCGTTTCAGGCTTCTACTTTAGTATTTTATATAGATATAGATATTAGAAAACTCATTTAAACTATTTTATATTTCGGGTCAGGTAGACCATGTTTGTCAAAGAATACTAGGGATGCTAAGAATAATAATATTTTATTCTTGTCTCTCCGCCACATCATCTCAGCATTCCATTCTCATTTTTCCCACTTTATCAATAGCATCACTAGTATTTCAAAATTCATCTTTTCATACCCACTCAATTTATAAATATACCCCTCTCCAATAATTATTTCCATTCTCGATTATATTATTATAGTCATTTATTATTATTAAAATATTAATATTATTTATAAACAAAATAGTGTGAACTATATATAACAAAATATTCCATAATTATAATTCAATTTTTCGGATTATATTTTGCATATTTATAATCAAAGAGAAATATTTTTTAAAAAAAAATATAGTCAACATATTCAAAATTGATGTCTACATGTAGATAAAAATGAATCTAGTATTGTGGTAATTTTTTTATTTTACATTTTTATTACCGAAATATTGATTTTAATGTGTAAAACAATTAAACCCCAGGGTGAATCTACACTGTCCAACACACAACATGTGTCGGAAGATGCCGCTGAGCTCCTGCAACCCATTACCGATGTGACGCCTGTCCCCTTTGTTGCAGCATCTCGCATGCGCGCTAGAGGGAGAAACGAAGCGTGTTGATGCCGGAAACCCATCTGCGACGTCTTTTTGCCTGTGGTGTCTTCCGAAAATTGCAAATGCTGGCCAACTCACCAATTTGGATCCACAACTTTAGCTTCTAGTATCGATACTTCCTAAGAAGCTCCCTAGTATCGCTAAAGGCATTATTGTGATTTTTTAATAATAAAAGTAGTAGTATCCCTGCACAATACAACACCGATAAAATTGCCCTTAGTGTAAAACTGAAGGTTTGATAAAACAAAATAGATTTTATCCGGAAGTGAAAGATCTAAAAAAGAAAACATGAAAGATAAACGGATATAAGAGATTTTTACGAGGTTCGGCAAAGCCTACATCCTCAAGGCCTTAAGAGTTGGCCGAATCTACTATCAAGAGTTCTTAAAGGAACAATTAAGTAACAAATACAAAAACAATCCTAGATCTATGGATGCATGTGAATCAAAGATGTAAAGGAGAAAGAAAAATCCCCATGGATGGGAATCGAAGATCGAAGATGTCTTCGATCTTCAACCCTAGATCTACAGAGAGAAAGAGAAAAGCTAGCCATCGAAGCTCAAACATCTCTAGAAGAGCGTCGTCAACCACTGTCTTCTTCTCACCGACTCGAAAGCAAAGATCAAGTAACTGAACCCAAACCCTAGAAACCCTGGCGGAGCTTACTGAATAGGTAAAAGTTGAACAATGTCCAAACCAATCAGAATTCGTGCCTTTTATAGCTAGGTTACCTGGAGAAAAACCCTAGCATATGAAACACATCGATTTGCTTAATCGTTGTGTTTCATAATACTAACCCTAGCATATATATACACACATATAAGTTATGTATCATCACATCACTATTGTCCATTAATCCTGTTAGAAGTTCAAGTCGAATTCTCGACTCAATACAATTTTGTTGGGACTAACTACAACTGTGCATCCATACATAGTACAATATAATGTTATATTACTCATCACATACACATACATGTTACAAACACATAACAATATTACGTGTAAAACACATAAACACGATATAGGAAAGTAAACACATATCATTACAGTTAGTATTTTGAGTAAATTATATTCTCATAGTATTTAGTAAAGGACGTCATTTAACTTTTGGATATATTTTTAAATGGGCTAAAAAAATATTGAATATATAAAACATTAACTTTTTGGCAATCGTGAAAGTATTAATTTCTAGAATGATATTTGGATTGAAAATGCACCACTAATTAAGATTGTAACAAATAAACAACAAATCGATCAAGGTACACCAATTTATTACTAGTATTCAGACTTGGATATAACGCATCTCATAATGGCACTAAAGGATCATCTTGAGATAACGATTATTGATTAAAAAAAAGTATACCAATCCCAAGAAACTGAAAATGTGACATACTTTACCCGTGCTAAGCAAAAACGATTGGTTCTCTACCAAATCTACAATTGAGATGATTAACACAAGAAAATGTCATATGATCAGAATGCAAATGGATTTAAAAGCTTCATGTACAATTACTCGAATATCACAAAAAATGGTGTAGAAAATTGAATATTAATCTTATAGACATCATATATATGGTCTCTATTTGTTGATGTCCCCATCAATAAATAGAGACTTTTAAAGGGTGTAATATATTATGTATATAGTGAAAATTTAGCTATCTGCACAAACACGCCACCACCACCGATTCTCGGAATTGGCAACCTATACCAATGCGCTAGCAGTCAGTAGCACAACCCTACGCCAAGCAATTCACTGCCACCACCAACGCCTCACGAGATCGATACTTCCTACCGTGCATTTGATGAGATGTTGCCTTGTGAATAGAAAGTCCGCTTTTAAAGCACTAGCTACAACTAATTCCAAAAATCAAGAAATTCAACGGAATTCTCATATATTTTGGGTAGAAAGTGTAACTACCCAAAAGTTGGAATATTTACTTCAATCTACCTCCTTTTTTTTCTTCTAATGTTAGGCCATACATTTATAAATCGTATGTTATATAGTAGCCCTATATATATATATATATATATATATATATATATATATATATATATATATATATATATATATATATATATATATATGATAGATTACATAGGCATATATTGTATAGTGGGCCCAAAAGTCCAATACCTTTGTAACCTATATATATGATTATCAATGAATGGAAACCCTCAAGGAGGATTCTATGATCAGTCTCGTGATCTAACATGGTATCAGAGCCTAAGATCCCTCAACCCTAATCTTTTTCCACAAAAAAAAACACAAACACAAACCCTAGCCGCAAAACCCTAATCCCTACCCATCCCCACCGCCGCCGCCACCCCCTAGCGGCGCCCCCCCTCTCCCCCTTCTCGGCAACCCTAGCGTCGCCCCCCCCTCTCTCTCCCTCACTTTTGATATTGGAGATGATGCCGCCTCCCGCAGCCCACGCGGCGGCCACGGTGGTGTGGGAGGAGGGGGGGAGACGGGAGCACCGGGAGAGCTCTGGGGAATAAGAAAATGTGGGAATGAGGACTCTGAATCAGAATGAGACACAGGAGGGGTAGGAGAAGCAAAGGGGAAGCGAGACTCATCGAAGGTGACATGTCGAGACACAATGAGCTTATGAGTCTTGATATCGAGGTAGAGGTAACCGCGATGATCAGACTGATAGCCAAGAAAGACACAAGGAGTGGAGCACGGGTGAAGCTTGTGCGGGGCGGTAGATGACTGATTGGGGAAGCACAGGCACCCAAAGGTACGAAGGTGATCATACCTAGGCAATGTGCAATAGAGGGCCTGTCCTGGCGAGCGATGGTGGAGGGTGGTAGATGGGAGAATGTTTAGGAGGTAGCAAGTGGTGGCTAAGGCGTGAGGCCAATAGGGAAGGGGAATAGATGCGTGGAAGAGGAGAGAGCGCATCATGTTGGTGATGGTTCGGATGATTCGTTCGGCCTTGCCATTCTGTTGGGAGGTATAGGGGCAAGACAAGCGATAGGAGATCCCATTTGTGGCAAAGAAAGAGTGAAAATCTTTGTTGTCAAATTCACGGCCATTGTCACATTGGAAACACTTGATGGATGTGTGGAACTGTGTTTTGATGTAGGCATGGAATTTGGCAAAGATGGGAAACACTTGGGACTTGAAATGCAACGGGAAGACCCATAAGAAATGTGTGTAATCATCCAGAAACAAGAGATAGTACTTGTGACCCTCATTGCTAGGCACAGGAGAGGTCCAAATATCACTATGAATGATATCAAAGGGAGCAAGGGTAGAGGTCAAAGACCGTTGGAACGGCAGTCTGGCATATTTGCCTAGTTGGCAGGAAGAGCATAAACCAGAGCGTAGGTCTTTAGAACAGGTGACAAGACTCTGAGAACGGAGGACATCTAGAACGGCAGGACTGGGATGACCCAAGCGTGCATGCCAGAGGCTGGACGACGATGCCGAGAGGGCGACCGGGCACGACTGACTGGACACAGGAGGTGGTGTGACAGGGTAGAGCTCCCCGGTGCTGTTACATCTCATGCGAGTAACCCCCGTAGTAAGATCGTTCATAGAGAAACCAAAGGGATCAAACGTAAGGGAAACGTTATTGTCAGTAGTGAACCGACAGACAGAGATAAGGTTTTTGACAATCTTTGGGGCAATGAGGACATTGTTAAGGTGTAGTGGGTGGGTTGGGGTCTGTAATTTGGCGTGGCCAATTCCTGAAGTAGCAAGACGACCACCATTGCCGACGATAATAGAGTGTGCAGGACCCTTAAAGGAAATAGATGAGAGGTGACCTGAGGAGTTCGTCATGTGGGAGGTGGCACCAGTGTCCATATACCAAGACGAGTCGGTACATCAGCGGCACCCTCGAGCTAGGCACCACGATCACTCCTTCCGCTAAGCTTGACCTTGTTGCTTACACTGATGCGGATTGGGGTGGTTGTCCTGACACACGTCGCTCCACGTCTGGTTACTGTGTCTTCCTCAACGACACACTTATATCATGGTCAGCAAAGCGTCAGTCTGTCGTGTCTCGCTCCAGCGCTGAGGCAGAATACAGAGGTGTTGCCAACGTTGTCTCCGAGTGCTCTTGGCTCCACAATCTCCTGCTTGAGCTTCGTTGCCCTCTTCAGAAGGCCACTCTGATCTACACTGACAATGTCTCCGCCATCTATCTAGCTAGCAACCCAGTCCAGCATCAACGCACGAAGCACATTGAGCTTGATCTCCACTTCGTCAGGGACAAGGTTGCCATTGGACATGTCCGTGTTTTACATGTCCCGTCCTCCTATCAGTACGCTGATATATTCACCAAGGGTTTACCCAGACAGTTATTCATTGATTTTCGCTTCAGTCTCACTGTACGGCCCCCTCCAGTTTCGACTGCGGGGGTTTGATAGATTACATAGACATATATTGTATAGTGCGCCCAAAAGCCCAATACCTTTGTAACCTATATATATGATTATCAATGAATGGAAACCCTCAAGGAGGATTCTATGATCAGTCTCGTGATCTAACAATATATCTAACCAAATTTGGCAATGCGATCATTTAGGTTTTCCCTGCAATGCAATGGAGGATACTGCAGGGAGAGGGATTTGATTAATATATATCCATATAGGAGGGGAGCAGTATAAGGAGACAGGCCAGTGCAAGTGTGTAATTGCAGTAATAATATACATATAATAATATATGACCCATGTGTGCATATATATAATTGAGTTGCTACTTTTATTGTTTTCAACCAATTCAATTTTATTTTGTATAAAATTATTTGGGAGCAGATATCATGATGCTTTATATATATGCAGGGTATATAGGTAGGAAAAAAACAACAAAACAATATTCCTGTCACAATATTAATGCAAGTTCATGCATCGGTCGTTCGCAACTTCCAAAACTCATACCCCATCTAAACAAAATCATATATTCGATAAGGTATTTTGACCTAAATTATATATATGTGTGGGTATCGAAAATATCTTATGTAATTATTTTTCGGTGGATTAATTATTTTTTATAAGTACACTTAAGTTCTTATAATAGGATAAGAGAGATTTGAACTCAGTGAGTTATTGCTCACTATATGTCAAGTTTATCAACCAATGGTAGAAGTATTACGGTAAAAAAAAAAAACAATATATTCCCTTAACACAGTAATTATATGTCTTTACAGGAAACCTTGCTCTGACCTCTCTCTAGAATTCTAGAGAGAGGGAGGAGAACCAACCCAAAAAAAAAAAAAATCCAGAATCTTGTATTTCAATCTCTTTCCCCTACCAGCACAATCAATAGAGTTTGGGGTCTACCTCCTCCTTCGGGAGCCTAAATCTCCTTCGGGAGCCAATACCTCCTCCTTCGGGAGCCTAAATCGCCTTCGGGAGCCAATACATTCTCCTTCGGGAGCCTAGATCTCCTTCGGGAGCCAATACCTCCTTGTACAAATCTCCTCTGGGAGCCTCCACGTCGCTTTCTCTACCGCCAGTCTCTGGTGTGAGAGCGCTCTAACCCCGTCTACGGACACCCAACACCAACTTCGGCCGTCTCCGACCTCGTCTCCGGTCACCGCCGTGCCACTGTTACGCCACCATGCCTTTGGTTGGGTGTGACGCAGAAAGTGAAGTGATATAACCCATCCCGAATCCCTTGAATGGAATGCGTTTCAAAGCCAGAATATTTTTGGGGCTTTTGTTGTTTTCGTGTTCTTGGCCTTGAATCCATCTTCCTCCTTGTCCAATTGGCCCTCCAGCCCTGCGTTTGGCGTCCCTTTTGTCGATGGTGTGTACCTCTGCCTCCAACATCATTGTTTTCTCCCCTCAGCTTTGGCTGGGTGGCCGATTCACCGCCGGAGTGGCTCGGTCCTTCCTCTTCCTCCTTCCGGCTGCCTCCGGTTATGCTACCTGGGCTTCGTTGATTTTCCGGCGTTATCGGGTGTCTACCTCGCCGGTCATCCCCATTCCGGAGTTCGATCTCCTCCCACTCGCATCCTCCCTTCACTTGGTTTGCTCGGGCCACCATCGGTTTGGTTTCTCCGGCTGCCCACGGTGGCGATTCCCCTTCGGTTGGCCTCTGTGGGCGTCGGGGCCTGTTGGCGGCGATGGCTTTCGTTACTTGGCAGTGATGAACTCCATTATTTTGGCTTTGGGCCTGATGGATAGCTTGGGCCCTAATCTGGCCCGAGGATGGAAAACCAAAATTATATATATTTATAATTAATTAATTAAAACATCACATGGCACATATATATACACCCTTTATATATATATATATATATATATATATATATATATATATATATATATATATATATATATATATATATTGCTATGCAAGTTTAACTATATGCATTTAATTCCCGGAACTTTCTTGCGCTCTTCGTCCTCTCGCGGTCGTGCTTCATTTTCTCGGGTTGGTTGGAGCTCTGTCTGCTGGTTCGTGGTTAGTTTCGGTTGAGGAGCAGTTCTGCGGCCCTGGTTGATCGTAGTGATCGTGTTGGAGGTGTTCGTGGTCTCCGAAGATCCTTCATCTAGGTGGAGGGAACGTCGTGTGATCCACACTTCCCCAGGAGTCGTCTTTGCCCTACGTGGATTTCTGCTTTCCGTCTTTCCGGCGGCGAGACATCGTGTCAGCTGTGCTGTCCCATGCGCTCGCTATCCACTTCTCCATGCCGGGTCTCCATCTTCTCGCTGCTGTGTCCGTTTGTGTACTTAGGGTCTGGGGTTTTCCGGGTTTTTTGTGTAGTTTTTGATGTATTAGGTGTTTGTATTCTGTTTCCATGTTGTAATTTCTTCTGCTATGTTGTTTGTTTAGACGGTCTCGAATTATTTCCTAATCAAAAAAAAAAAAAAAATATGTCTTTACAGGAAATTTCAAATATTTATAAAATCATCAATTAATATACCAATTTACGCTGAGAATAACATATTGTTCTACTTCTATCTTTTAGTTTTATTGAAAATTGTTTTTTTTTATAGAGTAAAACTTCGGCGGGATGGACCTAGCCGATAGCATCCTTTCGAATGAGATCAATAAGATCTTTATTTGATGCCAATGCGACCCCAGAAGAAGAGTGGCTAAGGTGTGCAACCTTATCTGCCACTCTATTCCCTTCCCGGGGCACATGAGAAAATTTTGTCCTTAAGAAAGAACTTATTATCCATTTAATATCCCCATAAGAAACTCTATTTCCCATGGGCAGCAACCATGGTGTTTTAAGTTTTGGATAATTGTCAAGGAGTCACCTTTAATGACTAGGTAGTGGATATGTAATCGGCTTGCCTGTAGAAGTCCTTCCCTTAAAGTCAGGGCTTCTGCCAAGACAGGAGTCTGTTTACCAAATATTTTGTTTCCAAGGTGGACTGGGTTACCGCTACAGTCTCGAATAATGTATCCTCCACTACTCACCCCATCCGTAGAAACTGCACCATTGAAGTTCAGCTTCATGAATCCGCTTTCTAGTTTCCTCCATCTAATATTCTTTCTACTTATTTTTCGCAAAGTTGTCTTGTGCAAACGATTAGAATCGTTGTTTTCTTCCTTTTGGTTTGCTTTTTGCCAGTTCTCTCGAGTAGCTTTCACTCTTTTCTCTATCTCCTGGAGGGAAGGGATTCTATTATCTCTGAATATTACTTGATTTTTGAGAGACCAAGTAAGCCACAAGTTTACAGCTAATTGATCATTCTCTTCATTATTAAGCTTTTCCCCCAACTCTTTCATGATCACTCTAATGTCCCTTGTTGTCTCTAAAGTAGGGTTCGTAATATCTTCAACCTGCTGAGAGTGAAGGCACGTTCTTTTAATGAATTTACACTTGAGGAATAGATGAACCTTATCTTCCCCTTGTGCATCACAAAAAGGACAACCATTCGAAATAGGTACCCCTCTATTAGCTAGCCTTTCCTTTGTAGGTAGTCCATTTTGGCAGAGTTTCCACATGAAGTTTTTAACTTTTGGTAAAATGTTTAGTTTCCAAACCCATTAGTTTGGGTCATCTGCTTCTCTGTCTGGATTTGTTATGATTTTCATGGCGCTAGCCGTTGTAAACCATCTACTCTTGTCAGGCCACCAATATAGTCTATCCAGAATTGGGTTGATAGGAAGTGGAATGTTTATTATCTCCTTTACAATATCTGTATCTAGGTCTTGTTCTAGTTTTTCCTTTCACCATTTTCCCCCCATTATATACTAACTGACTCGGGTGTTAAGTTGGGAATGCGAGTTTGAGTTGATTCTTTGTGATAAAGGTTCTAGCGAGACCCATTTATCTCCCCAAAATCTAACATATTTTCCATCTCCTATAGACCAGATGAGGCCCATTTTAAATTTATCTATTAGAAGACTGACTTTTCGCCACTGCCAAGAGGCATTGCCTTTCCGCTTATAGTTTAGGATGTCAGTTTCCTTCATGTATTTGTATCTTATAATCTTAACCCAGTAGTTATCTGGCTCCGCTAGCGTTTTCCACAATAATTTCATTTGGAGAGCTTCATTCATGGAGAGCTTATGCTCTCTCACAACAAGGACGATCAGTTCTCATCAACTTGAACCTGGTGGTTAAACCACAATACACAATGCAAAGTTTTATGCTTCCTACCCACATCCATAACGAACTGGATCAAACAAAAAGAACCTTCTTTTGGAACAAAGATGTGCAACACAGACCACTCATCAGTTGGGATAGAATTTGTAAACCGAAAAGAAAAGGCGGTTTGGGACTAAGGAAATCTAAATGTGAAGTGATACCAAATATTTTTAAAAGAAGGATAGAATTGTCACTTTGCTCAAAAAATGTCACTAATAATCTTGTAATAATTACATGTAAAGTGATACCAAATATTTTTAAAAGAAGGATATTTAGGAAGAAATTGAGAAGGTTTGAGATACATTTATCTGACTATAGCGATATAGCGAAATACCACGTACACCATATTGTCGATTAAATATTGTAATCATTAACAATATTTTGAAGATAAAAGATTTGCCTCCCCATTTAGGACTCATCCAAAAAAAATTAGATATGTACAGTGTACTATATTAGTGTTAATAGGAGGACGTCGAGTATCTTAAATACAAATATAAAGATATGTAAATGCGAATCCGACTCCTAGCCTATGCAAATAATTACAAGACTTCCTCCTGTTGTAGTGGAAGGGTAGTCAGGATCGATCCACGAGGAGGCGTGTCAGCGGGATCCTAGTAGCGTTGGAAATCTCACGTCTTGCGTCGACTAGAAGCCTCGATTTCGACCTTGGAGCTCGATGTCGACCTCGGCTGTCACTCCTCTCTGCAACAGAAGACCTGCAGAAACAAAAACAAGCAGTCGATATCGACTGGAAAGGTCGATATCGATGTTAGTCAGCGAAATCGACTGGCTCAGAAGACTGCCAGTCGATACAGAAGGTCGATTTCGACGTCTAGGGGGTCGATTTCGATGTTTAGCAACTCCGCAGTGATGATCGTCGTCGACTCAGAAAACCGTCGACGAAACTCAGTGGTCGATATCGACGTCTGTTGTCGATATCGATGTCTTCTCCTGCAAAGTTGTTAGCTTTTTCGTCGGCAAAGAGAAGCCGAAGACTTTAGGATGGATGAGGATGCGATGAACAGAAATAAAACAGTGGTTTTATGTGTATAAACTATGTAAAAAGCAACTCCTAGGATTAGGGTTTACCACAACGTTAACCAATGCATGCGATAAGATAAATAAGACGGACAATTGCGCTATTTGACCAGAGGGACAAGCTTTCGTTGTACACCAACTCTTAGGATTACTTTTGCAAATAAACCTAATTGTCTCTACCAATTTTATGTTTATAACTCAAGTTGTTAGCATGAATCCCTTTTCTTTCGATTAGGACTAAACATAGAATCGTAGGAGATGATATAGACACAACGATATCAACATCTAACACTTACCTCAAGCACGCATGGCTAACGTCGGGCTCACCCCGACCCTAAGAGCTTTGGGAAACTACTCGCTTCTCATCATGGAACTCATCATTGATTGAAAGAAATAAACTTGCATAAATGGAAAACTTTGAATCTTTACAATCTCAACGCCAACTATCGTAAGCGCTTGAAACTTTAAAGCTTCAAACTAAAACTCTAACTTTCTATTGCCTATTGCTATTGTCTTTCTTGCTTGGATGATTCTAATAAACCAACCCCTAGGGCTTTATTTATAGGCTACTAATCTTTGCTATCCAAGGATTGTAACTCTTATCTAAACTATGAACTCTATCCAAACAATTAAGATAGGTCTTTTATTTTGATAAAACTTAAAACAACTTGATAAAACTCAAAGGAAAAGATAAATTCAGTTGCTAACTATGTAGAAGTACAAGATAATCCGTGGCCTTGATGATAGAATTCATAATCCGAGTCTCGAAATCGGATCTATCTTCTATCGAAATAAGGTCGATATCGACCACAGAGGTCGATATCGAGGTATGTATTTCGGCTCAACTTGTCCATCTCCATCGATGTCTATGTTGAGGTCGATATCGATGGTCGATATCGATGTTGAAGGTCGATATCTATGTTGAAGGTCGATATCTACCTCTGCTCAGCTCTCCTTGGTTTCTCCGATTTCGCTCGAATTCCTGCATGGTTAGCTCAAAACTTGTGCAGACCCTATTTCTTGTACTTTAGCCCATTCTTACACAAGTTTATATTCTTTCGAACATTTTCTTTGGAAATCGAATGAAATATGAAGTCAAAAGATGCCATAAAAGGAGGTATAAATATGTACATCAAAACACCCCATACTTAGACTTGCTTGTCCTCAAGCAATAACCAACACCTACAACACACCCTTCAAGTCTTCGCCCTTGTCAAAAGCAACATCATAAGCGGTAGCAAAGCAAAGCAAGTGAATTTAACGTCATAGCACATATTTAGGCGATCCATAGGCATATGCAATTTTTTATCCAACCTCACAGGGATAATGTGTTTGCACTCAACTCTCATGTGTTTAGGCTATGAAGATCAACTCTCAACTCAATTCCATACACAATATCATAAACATTGCAATTTATAAAAATCCACTTCGCAACCAATTATGAAAATGCAATAAGAACTATCAGGAGGACTTTCGCTCAATGGAAGACTTCAAAGAAGACTCCATTCGGCGGGGTTGTAACGGGGCTTGGTAAGGAATTAAGGGTATGGAATTATTTGGCTATGTGGTGCTTTTATAATTCGGGAATCAAGACTCCTAAATCTCAACACTTACAATATCCAAACCATAACTCTTCAATGTTGCACTTTCCAAGCTCAATCTCCCATAATGCTCTTTCCCAACTCATCTTTGTATAATATGCTCTAAAGATGCACTAAAAGATGTAAACCATACTATCAACCCTTCTTTCAAACTCAAATATGCCTCTCGAAAATATAACACTTGTATGAAATAAATGAAGGACTTAAGGATTTTGGCTCATGCACTATATACATATATCTTTTTTCTTTTTTCTTTTTTTTTGGATTTTTTTTTGACGAAAATAATGAATAATACTAAAAAATATGTGCATTTATATGGTGAGCCAAAAATCCTTTTACAAAATATGACAAGATGAAAATATATATCAACCCATAATTTCCTTGCTCAAAACTGGACAGTATGCACTTTTCTTTCCACAAGGCATTAGTCCAGCCCATCTAAGTCTCAATTCCCAAGTGGGGGTCAGGCTCAATTCGGCTAGGGATAATTAGTGCTTGTATAATTGTGCGGATGCTTTTTATATAATAATTTTACATATAAGTAAAATATTTATATAAGTTAAAATACAATAGGATTCTTATAACTTTATCTAAATTCCATTTAAAATTTTAATAAATTTCATATTAATATCCGTCCAACTAATGATTTTTCTTTACTATAATTGCATTAATTCAATAATATATTATAAACTCCTAAATCTATTATGTTTCACAACTAAACTAAAATAAACTAATTATTTTTATTCATAAATGTAATAAAGGAATTTATTACATGACTTATTATTACCTGACTATATATTATACTATACACACATATATATAACCTTTATTGTTATCATTGAAATGAAAATAATTGATTAAAGTAAATATATAATCAAATTATAACAAAGTAATTTATTAAATGGATCTAATCGTTATTTATATTTTGTCCCATGAATCAAAACTACAAAATATTATATGTTTTTTTTATTGAAAAAGTAATTTAAAAAGAAAATCAATTGGTTAAGATTTAGAAAAAGAAAAAAAATTAATTAATTACTTATTTAAAGAATTAATTTGATTTATAATAAATAATAATTTATTTAAATATAGAAAAATATTTAATTGGTTAACAAACAAACCTATATTAAAGGAGAAGCCGCCAAATAACGTAGGCGACTTCTTTTTTAGTATTATTAATTGATAATTGATAAGAGGGGGTGAAGTAATTGCATTGGATTATAACTTATTTATAATAGTATACTATTGTTCACAATTTTTAATAACTAAAAAATTAAATAAATATAAATATAGATAAATAAATAAAACAAGATGAAATAAAAAGCAAGTGAACCAAATATGCACAATCGACTATAAAACCAAGCAAGCAGGATAGGGGCGACGACCCAAAGCATACTATCTCGGTGAGCTCTCCCTAGCAATATCTATCCCTCGTCAACCCTTAGCTGATAGCGAATTTTCGCTGTCTGCGATCTCTGGATAGGCCTTTTGATAGGTGTAAACAAGGTTAGATTATTCCTAATTACCTCCCCCAAGACTCCTTGGGTTGACCTTTGCTACATCGAATTTGCTCGATCGGAAGTCTGTCACATCTACTTACTGACACATCTGGGTCTCTCTTACTCACATGCCCAAATCATATGAGCCTTGATTTCTACAGTTTGTCCTTAATGCATATCACTCCTACTTTATCTCGGATAACCTTATTTTTTATTTTGTCCAGTCGTGTGTGTCCGCTCATCCATCTAAGCATCCTCATATTTATCACCATAAGGCTCTGTTTATGAACCTTTGTAGTTTCCCAACACTCTGCTCCATATAATATGGCAAGCCTCACTACCACCTTATAGTATTTACCCTTTAGTTTTAAAGACACTTTCTTATCACATAGAACATTCGACGTCATTCTTCATTTCTGCCACCCCATCTGAATCGGGTGCTTAATATTCTTGTCAACTCCACCATCGCTCTGCATCAATGACCCTAAATACTTAAAATCGTCTTTCCTCTAGATCTGAATCCCCTACAACATCGAATTTCCAACATCTGTTCCTGGCCCTCCCATGTTGAAGTCCATGTACTCTGTCTTAGTCGTGCCTACTCTAAAGCCTCTGGCTTCCAATATCTCTCTCCAAAGCTCCAATTTGTTGCTTATACCTTCTTTCTTTCATCTAACGAAACAATATCGTCCGCGAAAAGCATGCACTATGGAATCTCTCCTTGAATAGGTATTTTGATGATCACATCCATAACCACAATGAAAAGAGAATGACTTAGATCAGATAATTGGTAAGCCTACTTACAACATATTACTTTGGTTAAGGATCGATCGGAAAGGATATGTTCACCGCTAATTTTACTATCTCCACCGCTAATCACTGCACCATGTTACGGTGGGTTAATTATTCTCTAATCATGTACACCGCAGCATACAACGGTGGCTTTGATCTGTTATGTGAACCGTTTCAACACTCACTGCAACAGGGTACGGTGGATAAGGAATAAGCCAAATATAATTTGATTCCCATATATTCAAGTTGAATGTGTTGTCATGGTGGTACAAAGGCTAGTCAAGAAAGTAATGGTGGTATGAGTTGAATGACGTTTTTCACGCCCTTGGATAGTTAATTTTGACAGACTTATCCTTCTTCGTTATTTTTTAATTAATAAAAAAAGAAAGAAAGACTGAGGTGCAAACGGAGAATGAATTCGGAGGCAAAGGCAATAGGGAGAACTCGGAGAAGTGGCCTTTGACTAAAGCAGGTCGACCTGAGAGGAACGAAAGGAGAGGGAGAGGGAAAAATCGTGACTGACAGAGAGAGAGAGAGGAGGCGACACTGCCTGGAGGTGGAGGTTGTCGAACAACCATGGACATGAGAGGCGACGCCGTAGTTTGTAGGAAAGGCGGAGTCCGACCGACTTGAAGGTATGGAGTTAAAATCTTTTGAAAATTAGGGTTTCAAATTTGAGGTTTCGAATTTAGTTTGTAAGTTGTTATTTCGAATTTGGGGGTTTCGAAGGAAACACGCCCTGATTTTTTTTTCTGCCAAAACCTTGTGCTTGTGCTAATCTGTAAATTTAAAGGTGCTCAAGATTTACATGTTTTACTTGATGGAAAAGTGGAAACCACCAACTTGGTTTGTTGTTGACCAGGTTCCCAGCTCTTCCATTGACGGGATGAAAATCATTGATTTCCAATCAAATAATTCCCACTCTCACAAATTAGTATAATTGACAAGAAAGGGGTTGAATCCTCGGGAGATTTAAGATTTCACAATGCAATTTGATCACCAAAATAACAAAAGTGAGAAAAGATGCAACTTTTAAATAAGAACAAGCAAAATAAAATAAAGATGGAATTTTGTGATAAAATCAAGAGTAAAGAACGGTTCCGCCTACGAATTCTTTGGCATTGGTTGGCTTATCGATCATTGAATCTTTTTCAAGTTATTAACTTTCCTACAAATTCCTCTCGTCTTGGTTTATATAGATTAAAAGTCCTACGAGTCCAATTAATCTCTTACACCCCTATTCAATCCTAACACGGTTAAGATTTAACAAAGAGATAGCAAAACGTCCCAAGAACTTGAGCACATAAATAACACCAATTAAACACAGTAAATCGATGTTTAAGATATATGTCAACTTCCTACATAATCATGCTTCAAACACGGAATCCACAATCTTATGCATGCTACTATGGAGATAACACAAATACGAAAGTATTAAATCCTAGCACAAAATCAATATTATCAAGTTGGCCAAGCAAGATAACATCAATAACATAACAATAAGAACAAGGAAGTTGAAGGAATTATAGTGGAGGAAAGATAACTTGAATTAAAAACTCACAATTCACCAACCAAGTCTCGAAAACGTAGGCGAAACACTAGGAAAATTAGTCGTTCATGGCTTACCTAAGCTCTCTTCTCTTCTATGGTGATTGCTCTTCTGCAATGCCTCCTTAAAATAACCCTAAACATCCTATTTATAACCCTAAATTTCTGAATAAACAAGGTAAAAGATAGATAAATTAGACAGAAATTTCCTAAATCAAATTAGATAAAAGATAGAGATTTTCAAATATAAACCGGCGTCAGATTTCGCTGCCAGCGACTAGCTTTTTCGCTAGCAGCGAGTTGTCATGGATGCCTTGGTCGACCTACTATTGGATTCTCGCTAGCTACTCGCTACCAATCTGCTACCAGCGAATCTTCATGCCTTATTCGCTCGACAACCTGGTCGATTCTGCTGGTAGCGAGAATTTCCGCGGCAGCGACTCCACTCACCCGCTGGAGAAAAACTGCTCATCCGCCGGCGCGAGACAGCTCATCCGCTGGAGCAAACGGCCTTCAAAGGGAGCGGCTGTGTCTTTGTCCTGGTGCAACCCGCTAGCAGCAAGACTTTTCGCGACAGCGAGTCCATCCGCTGGCAGCGGTCTAGCTCCTTGCTCACTTGCTTCCTTGGTTCCCCTTGCTGGCTCCACTTTTCTCGCTTGCTGGGCACCTTCTCAGCTGACTCCATTAGCTGGCAGTAAGCAACACTCACTAGCAGCGAAATACGCCCAAAAACTTTGCTTTTCTTCATTTTTTTCCCCGTTCTTTCTTTCCTTCTTTCTTTCCCTTCTTAGCTTGATTTCCTGACTTCACTTGGCCATTTTTTGTAGCTTTCCCTTGCTTTCCACCATGTCTGATCTACAATTCTGCACAATTTAACCGAAATAGCGTAGATTATGAACTTTACCACAAAAAGAGTTTAATCTAAACTAACACTAAACATGCATATTCTATAATGCAAATACATCTAAACCACCCTATAATGCCTATTAAAAATATGCATTATCATCCATAGTTGAATACTTGGATCACTTCAATGATATAATAAAAATTCTGATTATTTTTTCCAATTTAGAAATTAGGGCTACTGATCTGGATGGGTTGCACATCATTTATTTGATTAAATTTAAGAATGAGGTGATGCAAAATAATGTTCTCCTATTGGTTTGATTCACAAGGATAATGGTCGTTTCTTAGTATTTGTATCGTTTAATCATTCTACAAAATCTTCTTAATGTAAATGGAGTCACCCTTCCCAAATGATTTTTTGTCATTCATTCTTTCAAGCTTGTTTTTGTAATGCCGGTTTTCAATTCATAAATGGTTGCCTGCAATATGCACAGATTGTAGGTGCTTCGGTCATGCTTCTAAAGGGTGTTCGAACACAAAGGAAAACACATGCCTTGCTACGAAGAAGGAGAATTCGCAGCAAGTTTAGGTCCCACAGAGTACGTCTACACGGGTGCTTACAACTGATGGTGAGCATCGGACTATAGTTGAGAATTAGAGGAGAAAAATATATATATGAAAGCAGAAACTCAATGTGCACCAAAGGGTTGTTAAAGAGGTTGTTGTGAGGAAGGAATATGGAAGGCAGTGGGACCAAAAGATCAAAGAAAAAAAATCAAGGAATACGTGTAGCTGAGTACCAACTTCGATGATGATGATGAGGAGGATTGTCACTTCGATCAAAGAAAAAATCAAGGCATTTATCTCATATAAATTTGAAGCTTTGTCAATGCATACATCGAAGTATAGGTTCATTCTTATGCACAAAGACGTGGGTTCAAAATTTTTTTAAGTCTATTAGCTCAAATGGGAGAGCAAAAAGTATGCATGCACAAAGACGTGGGTACAAATCCCACATAGACTTTGTTGAATTTTTTTGAAAAATTACATTTTTGAATTTGTTATATGAATATTTATGTTTGCTGTTATGATGAATTTAGTATGTATGGAATGTAATCTGCATATTTGTTGTTATATGAGTTTCGAATTTGCTGCATATTTGCTTATAGGAATTTAGTCTAGAACTTAGGGAGTTTTCCATTTAGTTACTAAGCCTGGAATTGAGTCTGTTATGAGTTTCGATTTTAGTCTGGAATTTTGGTCAAACTTTTAAATTTGTGTTATAAGAATCACATCATTTATAGTAGCAACTAAATCTATTTAATTTGTTCTTTGCTTAATTTTTACATACATTTTGGATGAACAACCTGAAAATTCAGCAAAAAGAGCAAAACGAAAATAAGTAGCTAACATATGCCATAAATTGATTTATCCAAGAAACAAAAATTGATTTATCATCGTAATCTTATTCATCCCATAAATCTCACTAATGAGCAGATTAATTAAACAAAAGCACAATAATGAGCAGTTTAATTAAACAACCACAATTTTGGCCAAATATTTGTATTATCCAAGCTGAGAAGGAACCCATATTTGAACAAGATGTCATCAATACAAAGAACCAATCAGAACCACAAACTGCCCACAATTTTATAAAGCTACAATAGAACTAGATACACAGTTTTCTCTCCAACTAGATTAAACAAAAATGACTAGATTGCGCTATATACCAATCTTAAACCCCCTACACAATTCAACAACAATGAAAAAAACCAGATGAATCAACATTCATCTAATTGAGCAACATTGATAACTTCAAATGTGAAAGACCCAACAAGGAGTGAAGTGGAAGGGCCAAGTTGGTTAACTGAAATGCTCAAAGTGAGTTCACATTAAACATATGCATAAGATAAATCACAAAATCATATTATTATACCAAGTTCATATTCAACAACCAGTTTTATAAAGTGCATTCTAAATAATTATAGGAAGCACATTAAGATCAAGTGAGCAAGCAAAGTGCAATTCTAACAAGTCCTTCATGTGCAATAAATTGGTTAAAACTCTACCTTAAACTTCAAACCTACAATAATCAACTTTAAGCTCTTTGTGCTGATATAGTCATATATTACTACAAGAGATTAACTCTTCGTTTGTTTTTAGGTAAGGAAATATAATGGTTATTCTTTCGAATCTAGTCCATTTTTAGTTTAAGATTCATTGATCATTATTTTAATCATTACCATTCTTCCTTCATTTTACATACAAAATCTATTTCCTTAGGATGCTCTAACTATTCCCCCCTTCTCTAGACTCACAAAAAAATGTTGATCATACAAGTTTTCTATATAAATTTTGATTCATTTCCCTTATATTCCTTTCTAATCAACCAAACAAGGCCTAAAAGTATTGATGTACTGAGCAAGCACGTACATTAGGATCAAATGAGCAAGCAAAGTGCAATTCATCTTCTTTGTTGCATTTGAATCGAATCCTTTGACCCCTTTATTATTTTTGTTGAAAGTTTTAAAATTACAAATCTCCCAAAATTCTCATCTTTAACCCTAAATTTGATATAAAATTCCATAAATCCCCAAACTCAAACATATAACCCCTAATTTTCGCAAAATCCTCAATTGAAACACATACTTGTGGTCGTCTGAGTCGTCGTCTCGGATCGCAACCGGACTCCACTTTCTTCATAACCTCGTGATCCACTTTGCATGCCAACGTCGTCCTTCTAGCATTCCGATCATCTCCCACCTCTCTTCTTTGTCGGGAGTCAGATTTGAGTTCTTAGTTCGAAAGCACATCTTCTTTGTTATGAGTTTTAAGTTAACAGAGTTTGTTAACAAGTTAACGGAGGAGTATGTGACAAAATGTTTTAAAATCACATGGGCACCGGGAGAAATATGTTAAAGTTTTGTACACATCGTGAATTGGCTCATACCTCATGGATACCCCGTGAAATTTCCGTTTTGTTTTCTATGTGTTGTGGCTTAATGGACCTATCTGTGTTGGGAGTAATTAATTTGCTGCTATATATTCAACTAAAAAAGGAAGGGTGTTAAGGTTTTAATTTGGTTAATACGTGTTGTGGCTTAATGGGCCTATATGTGTTGGGCCTAATTAATTTGCTGCTATATCAATAGCATAATACTAAAGAAGAAGTCGCCTAAGCCATTTGGCGTCTTCTCCTTTAATGTAGGCATTTTAAATTAATTAACTAGTGTAGATCCCGTCCGTGTACGGGAAATACGTTGATCTAAATATAAATTATTTTTTCCTCCAAAAAATAATATAAATATAAATAAAATTAGTTTGATAGGTTATATATATAATCTAAATATCTTTTAATTAGATTCTCTCAAAATATAAATAAAATTCACATTTATAAGGTACTACGTAAAAGTTTTTTTTTCTCATCTATAGTTAATTAAATCTCATGTAATTTAATTAGATAGTTGATTTTTAAAAATATTTTAATATTATTTTTTATTAATTATGTACTATATATTTATTACATTAGTTTACTAAAATATCTATGTACGTACGGATGGATTGTGGCTACATATATGGCTATATAATATTTTAGTTATTTATTTTGGCCTCAAAAAATAATATAGATAGATATAAAATAACAATGATTAAATGATTGATTTTGATATAAATAATTCTTTCCACTAAAAAATAATCTAAATATAAATAAAATAGCACCTATCAAATATTACATATTTATCTATTAATATTTTTGGTAAGTATGACTATGAAAATTAGTTTTATTAATTATTTTTATTATTACTACTACGTTTAATTATATTTATATAGTTTTTTCCTTATATAATATTTACTCTTTTATAAGATATTCCATCTATCCAATTATATGTGTTAATGGTAAAATAAAATAATTATTTTTATTAGATTTCCTTTTTTTACGGGAGAAAGTTTTGCGAGATGCACTTACGCGTCGCCACGTATGCAGATGCACTCACGTGCCGCCACATAAGCACCAATGCATCGGTTTTAGTATATGTATATAGATAACAAAATCTTAACAAATCTTATCCTAATTAAGTATTGATTTTTTTAATTGTTTATAGTAATATTTTGACTAAATCTTAACAAATGCAAATTAGTTAAGATATGATAATTTACTTATTTTTCTTTAACTTTTCAAAAAGATTTATAATATATATCTTTAGTCCTATTTATTTTAAGTATAAATTGAGTTGTTTGGATAATTAAGTAAATTTAATTAATTAATTAATTAAATCTAGTTCAGTTAAGATTTGAATACGAAATCAGTGGATATATTCTTGATATTTTAATTGATTAGTTTAGATATTCAACGGACAAAGATTAAAATAAAAGCATATTTATTTTAACAAATCAAATATGACTTCCTTCGTTATCTGTTTAGATTTTTATATTGTGTGTCTTCCTATGTACACCATCATTTACTATATAATTATCCTTCTTCTCACTCCCTTTCCATTCTTCTTCTTCTTAATTTTACCTCAAGTTTGTTGTATCCATTGAAGGATAAATTCGTACAATCATACTGATGATACTAATCAACAATTAAGGAAATTATTGGTGAGACTCAATTTTATTTCTCGCTCTCTTTTATTTTTGTATTTTTTTTAATTTCAATTTCAGATTCTCAATATGAGATTTGTTTGTACGCATAAGTACTTCTTAATTTGTATTCATCACTCTATATGTTATTTATTTGGTTGAGTATATAAGTTATTATTTCATCCCGTAGTTGGCATTCATTTAATTTGTTATTAATTATTGTCCCAGTACTAATCATTATTGTTCCATTAACATTGTTTTGAAAAAAATATTTATCTATATTTCAACTGAAGATACTATTTCTCAAAAAAATAAAATCAAAGTTACTATAACCATTTTTTTAAATTACCCAATTATCAGTTTTCCTTTTTTTTCAATTAGTTACTTTGATTTTTTAAAATATATATTACAAAGGATTTGGGAAAGAACATGCATTTTTTTACTCTTATCCTAATTAGATATTGATTTTTTATTATTATTTGTAGTAATATTTTGACCAAATATTAACAAATGTAAATTAGTTAAAATATGATAATTTACTTATTTTTCTTTAACCGTTCAAAAAGATTTATAATATTTTTGGTCCTATTTATTTTCAGTATATAGTAAACATGCCACTTTGTTTAATTAAATTTCTAAATAGTTTGAACAAATCCTATGTTAATTAGGTTTGAAATATATTATAAGAATCCTTGATAATTATATTTAAACTTATATAAATGTTTATATATGTATAAATTATTTTATAAAAAGCATCCGCACAAACGTGCGGGTCCTAAACTAGTATGCAACTAAAAAAGGAAGGGTGTTAAGGTTTTAATTTTGCTTTATATGTGTTGTGACTTAATGGGCCTACGTGTACTGGGCTTAATTAATTTGCTGCTATATCTATTAATATTACTAATTCTGTTAGCATTTGGCTGACATGTCACTCCCTCAATTAAAGTTGATTTTTTAATCACAAATCCCTTTTCTTATTGGTCGATAGTATTTTGGGAAGGTTTCAATATATGTTTCTTATATTAAATTTATCACAATCGTCTCCAAAATGTCTACATACATTGAATATAATATAGGTTTACTATGATTTTATGTATATGGAAATACTCATATTAGTATAATATATAATTTCATATTCTCATTCAATGCTTTTGGCCAATTTTAATATTTTTTCCGTTGATATATATCATCTGAATGTGGATGTGTGTATATATATATGTGTGTGTATATATATAACACTAAAGAAGGAGTACACTGAATACGTGTGCCGCATTCTCTATAATTTTCGATCTTATGTGACATTATCTTATTTCACCATGCTTACGTGTCATTTTATGGTTTTTTATATTTTTTTAATTAACTTTACATTAATCTATGATTTCTTTCCCCAGTGAACTCTACCAATTATCCTAAGATTGTTTACCTACTTATGATTTTTTTATTTGAATTTAGATTATTAAATTGTCATAATATTATTCATATTTATAGTAAATATTATTCATATTTATAGTAAATTTTATTTATTACTACTTTGAATAATTGTATTATCTAATAGTCGTGAACAAATATAAAATACTTTGTAAAAAGAGACCCCGTGGCCCGCACAAGGTGCGGGTTATTAAACTAGTATGCAACTAAAAAGGGAAGGGTGTTAACCTAATTAATAAAGTGGATTGTTAAATACATGAATAATTTTTACTGAATAGACCGAGGTGATCCTTCAAACCATCAAGCCAACGTGATTTCTTGTCTTCTTATTCCATGAATTTATATTCATCCTTTTCTGAATCCACCGCACCTTAAATCGGTGGATTGTACTAATCTCTCCACCCACCGCACCATTAAGAAGTGGTTTGTCTCAATCGCTCCAACCCACAGCACCATACAACGGTGAGGTAAGTTATCCGTAATTAATCCACCGCAATATAGTACGGTAGTTAGTGGTAAAGATAGTAAAAATGAGTGATGAAAATATCATCCTCATATTGGCGGTTCAATGGTTCACCTTAAGTTTGGGAGGAAATGCCGGTCCAGGCCGGACCGGTTAAGGAGTTGCCCGGTTAAGGGGTTGTCGGTTAATTTCTTCGGTTTTATCCACAATTTTGACGCTATGTTTTCTGCCATCGCCGGATCAAGCACGTCCTTGGGGAGCCATTCAATTACCAGGTCGGCACTCTGAACACTCTAATTGCTTACAAGAATTGTTATCGTTTGTAATTTTGTACCATCTTCGTTTACGAACTTGCTTGATTTCTTGAGATAATACGAGTTTGATTCATTTTCTGCAACTATGAATACCCTAATTGCAAATCGAAATAGCAAAAAGCAACTTTTTCTGTGTCGGAGATTTCTGTGAAGGCCAATCCAGCAAGCTTTTAACTTGCATTTCAGAATGCTAGATCCGTACTTGAGAAACAAAGTCTAAATGAGAACCTTGAAATTTGGGGGTGGGGGGGGCGATGTGAGCAACCCTATGTTGAATTTGTGGGTTTGGATTATTGTTGGCAGTTGATTTTTCTCTTAAAATTACCTTTGCCTACTCAGTGTTGACTGGGGCCTGAAGCTGCTCCTCATGTTTCTAATTGTAGTGAATTACATTTTTGGGGGCACAATAACAATTAGCCTACCTCTTCAGAGTTAGGACTTGGGATTATTACTATGGAAACATTAGCATATCTCTACTAATTTGAGATGCCTGTTTGCAAGGAATGTAGTGCCACAGCAAGCGAATTTTCTGATGATATGGGGTTAATCCGGTTGAAGCTCCTAGCTTCGGTTTTCGGTCACAGGTGTGATATACAGTTCTGTGAGAAACCGAGAAACCCCGGTCGGGTCGTATGAAAATGGGAGTCGTGTAGGGTTTTAATTTGTTTTTGTTTATAAGTTCAGGATCCACCCTTCTAACACAAAAGCTTAAGCCATAGTGTAGGAGTTTCCCTTTCTTACAATCAATGTGGGATGGCTATCTTTTTTATCCCAACACGCCCCCTCAAGTGCAACCCGCCTGGATCGGGTTGACACTTGAACAATTTTTTTTTTTCTTCTTTCGGGTCGAGACTCTCAATCTCTTTATAGCTCGCCCAGTTTTTGGTTTTTACAACGGGTTTCGGCATCTCAATCGCCTACCCCGAAGCCAGGAAAACCGACTCCGACTCGGACTTGCTCTGATACCATGTCAAATTCCGAGAAACCCGGTCGGGTCGTTAGAAATCGGGAGTCGTGTCGGGTTTAAATTTGTTTTTAATTATAAGGTCAGGATCCACCCTTCTAACACAAAAGCCATTGTGTAGGAGTTTCCCCTTTCTTACAATCAATGTCGGATGGCTATCTTTTTTATCCCAACAAGTTCAGTGCTCAGCATACAATTTGTTTCTAGGCTAGTAGCAGATACCTCTAGTAATTTTCAGCCACCAATTGGTTTATTTGAAACAGAAGTTCTCAGTAGAGGATACCTCATAATTTTTAGGCATCAATTAGCTATTTCAACCAAAAGAGCTGAAATACGATCCTCTGTAAAAATAGATTGGATCCTCCAGTTACTTATGGAAAGTATCACATAGACAACTAGGTGTTTGGAATCCCCCTTGTTGTTTAGACTAGTACATGTAGGATGCCAAAATACCACTTAAATCGACTCTCTGACATCCGTATTTCCTATGAATACTTTACAAGGGATTTGTGGGTCATCGGCGGTTTTAGTGCCTGTGTCATATATGTAGATTACTTTCCCACATTTTTCGTGTAAGTTCCATCTTTTGTTTAGTTTTCAAACCCTATCTTAAGTCTTGAGGCTTTCCTTTCTATGCCTGATTTCTTCTATTTGCATGTTTATGTGTTAGATTTTGCTTGCTCAATTAACTTCTCTGTGATAATAAATTATATTTGTTGACACCCTGTTTGCAGTAACTAGAACCTTTTATGTGCTAATCAATTATCAATCTAGTGGATCTCATCTCACCTGGAAGGCTGGAACATGAACTTAAATTAATCAATCCTTATGCTTATTGCTTAAATATGAGACTGATCATAGGAGTCATTGGAAAATTTTAAAAGCAATATTATTAGGAAATAGGTAATTTAGGAATACAACTGTACAAGCACCTTGTCTTCCAGTATCAGGTAATTTTGGTCACAAGTAGCACTGCCAAAGTGCTTTAAAACAAAGTTTGAAACGGAAGTCATTTGCTGTCTGCTCCGGTGGGAGTAGGGATGTCAAAAAGAGAGAGTAACCTCAACAGAAGCATTGAAATTGAAATGCAAAAGGATAAAAGCTGCTTCTCTGACAACAGGAGCTACTAAAACGACTGAACACTATTTCTGCAACCCCTGCAATTCATGCTTTCAAATTAGGATATAGTAGCATAATAATACACAAGTATAGGATTTCTTACAGGTGCAAGGTCACATCCACATCATCACGGCTGTTCTCATCATCTCCAAGATCAATGAACTCTGGGAGAGGGCGTTCCAGTTGATACAAAAGAGGCCTTGTATAAGCATTAGCTGGCTCATTGTTATGGTTCCCAGCAAGTATTCTTGCATCTTGGAACACTTCGCTGCTATATGTGGCTTGTTCCCATGACTGTGATCCTTGAGGGTTTCCATCCATCCTGAGCTGGTTGCTTCCAGGAGCTGCTGCTGGCATAAGGAGGTTTGCATTTTGAATCAAATCCCTTAAAAGCAGATGAGGTTGCAGCACTGGGTTCTGGCCATTGGAGGTAATTATTGTTGTTAGCCTATGGTTGTTGCAGTGATCTATGAAAAGATTGATATCAATTGTGCTAAAATTGCATATCCTGCAAACCCATTGGCATACGATAAATGCACCCTCCCGAGTCTGGTGTCTGTTGCCACTCATGGTTATGGTGATGAATGTGAATAAAATGGAGATACTAAGCTTACTGAAGATGTGCTAGATGCCTAGTGGTATATATATACTGCTCTTTCTTTCCTGGTATATGACATGACTACAAATGATATTCATGAATGTAACTGATTGGTAGGTGACCGAATGTGCTCAAAACGTAATGGTTTGACTCACTTTTGCCAGGAGCGTTGCAACAGAAATTAGAGTTAAATGGCATTTATCGCAAATGCGGTGATTACATAAATGTAGTCTTAATTGTTATTCATACATTTATTCGCTAACGACAAATGATTAGTAGAAACTGATGTATGGGGCTCAGTGCATGTGTAACTCTTCATTTCCTTATCTCCAACTTTGGACTTTTTATTTGATCATGCTTTACTGCTTTAGTCATGTCATTCAATTTCATTTACTTCCCCACTAATTTCATAAAGCTAGGTTGCACAATGCATAACCAGAAAAAGAAACAAAAACAGAGAAGCATCATTTCTCATAGGTGCCTTGTTGGAGAGTATTGTAACATACTCTCCAATTGTTCTTATAATTGTAATTGTATATGCGGCTGTGCCTTGCAAGAACTCTTCATAGGTGCCTTGTTGTTCTGTTTACTCTTTGAAATGTGCTCTTTCCTGTTGTATATTGCAAGATGTATTTCCAGAGCTAACCTCTTTCCTGTTGCATAGTTGTAGGGGAGAATGCATCGGAAAGAGGGGGGGGGGGGGGGGGGGGGGGGGCAAGGGCTGCCAGACACATTAGGCTTCTCGTGTGTCACATTTCTCTCAGCATGGTATTAGAGAATAAGGCCTAGGTTTCACGGATTATGTTTCACAATTTCGTTGTGTTTATTTGCTCTTGATCCCTGTTCCATTCGAGAAAAGCAGCATGGAGAAGTGCTTCTCCTAATGTACATGTTGATGACTGGAGTCCGATGGTTGATCAATGATCAGAAATAGCTTTATTTTCTTATGTTCACTCTTCAAGCATATAAAGATTTGTATGAACTCCCCTGTTTTGTGAGATTGGAGTGTTCCTATTTTGTCATAATGTATGTAGTGTATTTGTTGGCAAGCAAGACATGGGGAGAAATGATAGACAAGATCTTGCTCATGTTGACCTTGTAGAAGAATTGACGGCGGATCGAGCAAGGTGAAAGAGTGCTATTCAGATTAAAGAAGGCTAAACTTGTCAGCAAATGGGTGTTTGAATTTGGATCCTTTTTCATTATTGTTTTCTTTTCATTTAGTTGTTCGTTTGCTCCGTCTTTATAGATGGTTTAGACATGTATCTTCTGCAATATTTTGGTCAATTGAAAACACCTTTTCGACGTAATCGGAGAAAGAGTATATACACCTTGATCTCCAAACACTGCTCTAATCGGGATACACAAGACTTGTATATGTACTGCATTTGTTTGTCAGACATTTTCGTTTCTAACCTTAACTGTGTACAAGATGAAACTTGCCAAAAGCATTTTGTGTTTTGCTATTGGCTGGTGTTTTGAAAAATAACTGAAGTTGAAACATAGGTTTGGCTTATTGCTTCCCAAGGGCAACCAATATAGACTCAGGCCTATCAACCCTGCAACACACATGTATCTTTAGTCAAAAAATTCCTTATAGGGTCGTCACCAACGAGCAGGGATGCAGCTCTTGAGGCGGAAACCAAAGCACATCACAGTTGCCGGTTATTGAGCTGACAAGTGCTGAATGCAGATCTTGTGCTACGATGGCATAGTCGGAGCCTCTGGATATCTGAACTAAAAGTAGTAGTGTTTCAATAATGAAATTCAGATATTCAATACAAGCAAATGATACTAGAGTACGAAGAAATAGCCCTAGGAAGAAATCGCCCTATGTAGAATACTAGCTAATGCCAAAGGTCACTTTTTTTCTTATTACAATTACTGAAGTTGCATCATGTTACGAACAATTCCATGTCGCGAGGCATTCCTCCTTTCCATGGGTTGTGTTTGAGTATGATATTACCAAAGATGGATAAGTAACTTCAAACGTTCATAGCATAGTTGTTGAGCTTCAACTGGAACCAGAAAAGAGATTATTCACACGAGCGAGTAACCAAGGTAAATTTGGCTGAGCTGTTATAGATGCTCTGATCTCCACAGTTGACCAAGAGGAAAGAGATGGCCCTGCCCTTTTGTCAAATAATAATTTGATTCACAAAAAAACGTTTCTTACTTCCTCTTGCCTGTCCCTATAGAGAGGAATTCAAAGCTCCTCAGGGCATCAAACCCACCAGGCTTGATTGTTGAGCCATTAGCGGCGGTTGATGGTTTGGGGTCGAACCCAGGTTGGATCCTCTGTGCAGAGGACATGCGACCACTAGTCGACAGTAATCGGCTCGACCGGCTGTCACTGGGTTCACCGGAAGAACTGGGCTTGCTTGTTGAAGCGACAGCTCTCTTTGAGGCACTGTCAGCCCTGGTGCTACGACCTCGCTCAGAATCAGCTAGCTGCTAGAAAGCATAAGCAACTTAAACATCAGATCCAGCTGTTGGCATGCATATCAAATTTTCATTAATATACAAACTAAATTCAGCAAGAATCTGATGGCTAGGGGTGTCGTCACCATGGCCAAAAATGTCAAGATTTCAGCATGGCATGCCAGGCATGCCCTAAATTACTGATATTATCAATATTCTATACGATGCAGGTTAGAAACATGGAGCCAGGTGAAGGGGCTAAGGAAGATGAAGATGATTCATTTTCTAATTACTCACCACATCCTTGGATGAAGGATCATCTGGGGACCTGTTTCTAGAACTGTCACCGTGCAGGGCAGTGATAGGGTTCCTTCTAACAAAGGCCTCAACAGCACCAGGGAATCTATCTCGAGCTTCTTGTCCTGCTAGGTAAGAACGTATATCAAAAGGTGCCAACAAAAAAGAATAGTCTTTGACCGGGGGCGGGGGGGCTTAAGAAATTCAGTACTCCTATCCAATTAACCAGCAGAATTGCAAAAGAATCAAGGAACAAATACGTTTAATTTGTGACAAGATAGGTCACTCGGCACCAAAGATAAAACTAATTAGCAGATATAGAGATATAGCTCAGACTAATCGAAATTATTTTCCCAATTCCATTTTTTCACATAGCGGAACATGAAAGTTCTTCATGCACAAAGGTACAAACATGCTAAGTTGTTTGTTTTTCAGAAAACTAACAATGCAGATAATGAACTCCTTTTCAGAGAAAGGTTGGGATACCTAAAGGCCTCTCTACCCTTTCTGCAGAAGGTCCAGGATTTAAATCTGGTTTTGCAATTGGCTGCAAGGAGAATGCCAGATAAGAGTATTAGTTGGTGACGACCACATATACATATATACACTGACATGAAAATAATTATCTAACCAACCCGTAATCTAGAGCTGGACCCAATCTGTGGATATTTCAGCATCGTCCAGTCAAATACGTAGTCAAACTGGTAACCTGTACAAATTACAAGAAAGCATGGATGTTTAAAAGTTAAAACATAAAAGAGTACCAGCAGAGGCAGCACTCATGTGAGGTCTGAGTTCCAAATAAAAAAAAATTACTTTATGATCCATCAAATCAACATCCTTCATAAGACATTCAGCAAATAAGGTGGCATTTTAAAAAATAAAACAATAAATATCACCTTCATTTATCATGCCAGAAGTTAAAATAGCATTTTAAAAAACAAAATCAACAATAAATAAGATGACTGAGAATAAACTCATCTTTGCAACATTAGTGAATAGTGATTAACATTTCCCTGTTCAAAAGGCCAACATTTAAAATCCAATGGGAAGAGTAACTATGACGATCTTCCAGTCACTTAAACAGAGCACGTAATACCTTCACGAATGAATAGGTCACGGAATAGCCTTTTAAGGTATGAATAATCTGGCTTGTCCTCAAACCGCAATGATCGACAATAATGGAAATATGATGTGAACTCTGTTGGATAGTTTTTGCAGAGCACCTACAGGATATTGCAAAGATTAGGTCTTCAACTTTTAAAAATAACAATTGAATCAACATATACATCACATCTGAGGAATAGGATTTGAAAATTTTAGTGCCTCAATTGGAGTGATCATTTTCTTTTCACTTATTTTGTCATATTTCTGCTTCTTGGTACCAGCTTTTAATCCCTGCCATGGTAGGCTGCAAGAAACCATAAAGATCAACTAGAGAAATTCCAAGCAAGGTGTTAGGCTTGAGTGTATCATATCATAAAGTGAAAAGTGTTCTACCTTCCCCTCAGGAAATACATGAGCACATATCCAAGAGACTCAAGATCATCTCTTCTACTTTGTTCTATTTCAAGAAAAAAAAAATAACAGAATGAATTCTCTGTTAAAAATCCACTAGTTGAACGAGCGAACAATAACAATATAATTCATCATCATATCTTAGAGAAATAAGAGAACTTACCAACCCCAAGGTGAGTATTGACACTAGCATACCGAGCAGTTCCTGTGAGGTTCTTATTCTCTCTGTAAATATGTTACAATATACCATCAGGAATCAACAAGAAACATAAACCAAGCATCAGCATGCAGCTGATTCCTGAATATCTGGTGCAAAAAGTGTGAGAAAATCTGTAACAAATGTCAAATACAGACTAAATCTTGAACATGTTATAGAGAAAACCAGTAAACAAATAAGAAATAAGACGGTGACAAAGAACTTGTAAGATGTTAACAGAATTTGAACGTTGCACCTAGTAGTACCTGTAAGGTATGTGCTTATGTGTTTGAAGATCTCGATACTTCTTTGCAAGGCCAAAATCAATAACATATACCTTCAAGCAGACAATGGGAAAGACATTTTAGTAGACTACAAGAAAAAAGATACAGTAAGATCACATATAATCACTATAATTTTTCATATATGAAGGAAGTACCAGACTGCCAAGCAATCAACTGAACTCATTAGAGTGGAGAAATTTTGCCAATGACATATGAAGGGTCTCACAAGATACAGAATTTTGTAAATAACATATTAGTTGCTTCTCAATTTCGGAATGCTCTATCCAATTAATGCAATATAAACAAGGTAAAGTATATAGCATGCCAATGAAGAAGTCAAGACCCAAAAAAGCAAAATTCTACTTCAAGCATCATCATAGTATTTTCCTTTCTATGCTCTGACATAGGAGCCTGGATAAAGATACCATGGTATAAAAAAAGGTTGTCTTTATTTTTATCTTCTATCTTTATTATACAACTTCATGCATGTCCTTAGAATATATATTATTCCCCAATAAAAAGAGTAACAAATTTCCGAAACGGAAAACGTGTATTTTATGCCTTCATCTACTAAGAATTATAAATTCTAGAGCATTCATTTCCACGTGGCTCTAGAAAGATTGCATGCACTGCCATAAAACTAGAGTACCAGACTATCAATTTTACCAGACTCTACTACATGCATCACAGAGCAAATACTAAAAAATGTTGTGACAAGCTAAGAATTTACCTGATTTGCTTTGCGCCCAAGGCCCATCAGGAAGTTATCAGGTTTAATATCTCGATGAAGAAAACCTCTGGAGTGCATATATTCAACTCTATTAATCTAAAAGAATGAAGTAAAGCATATTTCAGTCTGCTGTCAAAGATGAAGTACATTGCTCCTCAGTGCTAAAGTGCTAAGAACAGCCATATTACCATTTGATCTGCAAGCATCAAAACTGTCTTCAAAGTGCACTTTCGGTTGCAATAGTTGAACAGATCTTCCAGACTTGGTCCAAGAAGGTCAATGACCATGATGTTGTACTCACCTTCAACACCATACCATTTAAGATGAGGAACACCAGCTGCAAAATGAAAATCACAAAATCAGCCATCAAGACCAGAGATGCAGTATTTTTACGCAATTCAAACAACAACAAAAAAGGAGAAAAATAATAAGGTGCTTACTTCCTCCCTGAAGAAGCATGTACAATTTTGATTCATAGTGAAGCTGAGGGTGTTTGGTCTTGACAGATTCCTACAAGTAACCAAGGATAAATTTTTTAAAAAAATCAACATTCAAGAATAACCAGATTAAGTATGCCAACTTCTTTTTTCTGGCCAAGGAAACTACAGAAACACGCTTCTAAACTGATACATGTAGCCACAAAATGTAGAAAAAATATTGAAGTGCAAAGCAAACTGAATCCATTAACTTGTTTGCCAAAATAAAAGAACAAAACAAGCACAAGAAAATTTTAATTAGGCAAAAGCACTTAGGGCGCAAACCAGCTTAATAGCAACTTCTTCACCGGTCTGCGTATTAACACCTATAGAACAGAACAAAACGCCAAAACAAACAAAAACAAGTCATTAACCATTTTTGCAGATCAATTATATTAAGATCAAGAAAGCATCAGTATAAGATTATGAGCCAATCACCTAAATAAAGCTCGCCAAAAGAGCCACTTCCGATCTTCCTCCCAAGCTTGAACTTCCCACCAAGTACTTGATCCATTAGTACTCTAGACATGAATCCAACAAGCTTGCACACAAGAACGTCAAGCTTGAAACTTTATCTTCGATTGTGCTAAAATCGGAAGGTTCTATCACCAGTACTAGAAACTCCAAAAGGAAAGTCCTAGGGTTGCCAAATTTGAGCATACAAACAATCTATACAGCCTAACCGGACTCCTAGAAAACGCCAACTTTCCAATCGTAAACGGAAAATTTCACCTAACACCAGATCCAGAACTCAAACTGGGTCACTATTGACTGCACAAATCGAAATTAGTCGAAACCACAATTTAAAAAAAAAAATCGCACTTCGACAGAAAAACAAAGCACAACGGGGACGGATGGAGAGAAAGAAATGAAAAATAGAAGAATTAAAACTGATCTAAGTAAATTGGATAATCTAAAAGAGGATAAAGATGAACAAATCCCTGGGGAAACGATAAAATGTCAGATTCCACGAGGGAGGCGACTTGGGCGTTTGGATCTGATGAAGAAACAGAAAACAAGAGGTAAGGGACAGAAGATGAGACGATCGGTCAGTAGTAGATGGATATGAGATTTCAGAGTGGGATGAATTTCTGGGAAATTGCTTGAGATTCCGAGGAGATGGAAACAAGAGATCTGTGGAAAGAGAGAGAGAGGACGAAGACGAAACCAAACAGCGTCAAAAAGGGTAAGAGACGGGGAAAAGGAGAACTTTTGCTTTTTGATTTTCGATATTTTATTTTATTATTTATGTTATTTTCAATTTATTTTCCTTTTTATAAATTTATGGCTCAATGATTTTATCCAAACGACAATAAAATATTTCCACCCGAAAAAAAAAACGACAATAAGTATAAAAATGTGATTTTCACAAAAGTTCCATTTAGATCTTATCCTTCCCGTTCAAGGAAGTTTGTCTTCAATTCTTTGTTTGGAAATTCCGTGCAAATTTGGTTTTGGGAGAGAACCGATCTTTTCTTTTTTTAAGCAAGATAAAAATTAAGAAAGCTGTCGACGACCCGGTGTCTTTCCTAGAGCCTCCGAACGGATGAGAACACGAAGTTCTGGATCATTTCTGATGCTATCATCGGCAGGGATGCAGTAAGCCAGACACGCTATCTTGTCCGCAACCGCATTAGATTCCCTGAAAATATGACGAATAACAACATTAGAAATAGAATTAACAGTGAGGGAGATATCGGCTAAAACTAGCTCGATATTCCAAGGGCAAGTCCAGTCTCTCAACAGAGCTTTTATTACAACCAAACAATCTCCTTCCATCAGTAGATTTTGAATTCCTAGGGCAGTCGCCCTTTGTACTCCCATTTGTAGCCCTAAAGCCTCGGCGAAAACCGCTGAGCTAATTGTCACAATGTCTCGATCCTATCGAGATGACTGCACCTTCGTGATCTCTAATAGCAAATACAAAAGTACCAGCACTAGATTGACAGTAAGAACCGTCGAAATTAAGTTTGAAAAAACCCATATGTGGTTTTTCCCAACCCACAGAATTCTTGGTTCTGTCACTGGTCGTTGTGGTGTTCGGATTGCTATTATAATTTGTTTTCGTGTGGTTGATTATCCCAGATGTACTATTATCATCCAAACGAGTCCTCCAAGTGCTTTTAGCTGACGAGCAGAACAAGGCGATTGTTTTAGGAGTAGCATCGGTTATGTCGTTAAACACTATTTGGTTTCGAAAGAACCACAACCCCCACCACACGAAGGCCATGTTACTTAGGTTGTTTTTACCTACCAGAGTATAAATCTTATTGAGGATAGTATTAGGTTTGGATCTATTATCAATTCCATTGAGAATGGAATGAAAAGGGATATTATTACGAAGGTCATGTAGAAGGATTTTAGTGATAGGGCACTCTAAAAGCAAGTGAAGTGTTGTTTCAGAAGTGCTGCTGCAGAAGTTGCATCCTGAGGGGACGGCTATGTGTGATCTTTGTAGACGTTCTGATGTCGGTAGTCCGTCACGCGAAATTTTCTATAAGAAGTGTTTTATCTTGTGAGGTAGGTCTAGCTTCCACAGCCATTTACAGTCATAGTTTGGATCTCCATCGTGAAGATGGATGATATCCGTAGCGGATCTAGTCGAGAACCAGCCGTTTCGACTAGGTCCCCAGTAAATCCTGTCAGGAAAAGTATGAGCCGGTAGACGGATGTCTGTAATATTTTTGATTATGGTCGCACTTAGCAGACCTTGTAAGACACTATTGAGTTTGTCGACGTTCCAAGTTCTGTCATTGGTAATAAATCTATCTACTGCCCAACTAGAAATTCTGTCATCAACAGTTGAAATAGCTGAGGTAGCTAGAGAAGTGTCGATAACCCAATTATCCTTCCAAAATTTAACCGATCGACCATCTCCAATAACCCATCTAAGGCCAGGTTTGAATAAGTGTCTAATGGCTGTTAACTTCGACCATTGCTAAGATGTATTGCCCTTCTTGATATAATCCATTACAGAAACTTGTTTTAGGTATTTTGCAGAAATAACACTAACCCAAATGTTGTTTGGTTCCGCAATGATTTTCCACAGTAATTTTATTTGTAATGCAATGTTCATAGTTTCTGCTTTATAGATCCCTAAACCCCCGGCTAAGGTGTCAACAAATCTTATCCCAGCTAATAAGCGGGGTGTGTCTGTGGTCCTTATTCCAAAAGAACTGTCTGTAAACTTTGTCTAGTTCATGTAGAATCGAGGTGGGTAGTATGAATGCCTACATTATGAAAAATGGCTAAGCGCTTAGGTTGGATTTGATGAGCACCTTTCGACCCTCGGCTAGTTCAGTACAACGTCTGTGAACGTATTCCGATTGACTCGGCCATTTATGATCGGACAACCAAGATATTTTTCAAGGTTATTTGTCAAAGGAATTCACAGTCACTACTAGAATTCTGTTATTTAACATCGGTCAATTAACATCAGTCAGAAAAACACGTGATGTTAAATATGTTTTTAACATCGGTCAATAAATTTGTGATGTTGAAAATAAAACAGACACCACATGTTTTTTTGACCGATGTTAAAAAATAATTTTTGGAAAAAATTAAGCGCGCGGAAAATCCCGCCTATGTCAAATACACGCGGTAATTTAACACTTAGAAAATTTTTCAGAAATTTGTGTTTGTTCTTTCAAAATTAAAAACACCCCCCAAAACTTCAACACTGAGGAAAAAACAAATGAATTCTTTACAAAGAAAAAAGAAAGAAAGCCTAACTCATTCCTCTTCTAATTCCAAATCTCGACTCTGCTCCCTTTCCTCTCAGCCCCGACTCGCGGCCGCGAACCAGTCCTCCTTGTTCATCCCCATTACCTTCCTCTTCCAATCTCGCCGGCTCTCAGCTCCTTCCTCATCAGCAGCAAAATCCCTTTCATTCTCGTTTCGCTCGAGCCCACTGGAAGCCTTTTCTTCTCTAGTATATCTCTCTCCCTCTTCTGGTTTGCTTCCCCGCCGGAACCCTAACCACCCTCTTCTCCCAGAGATGTCGTCCGCTGCCTGCTCTCTCTATCTCTCTAAAAATATAGCATAGAAGTCCCCACCGTAAAATCTCCATCATTGCACATGTGCTTGTTGGCCTCGTCCGACACCTCGCCACCAGCCTTATCCTTCCTTCTATGACTACACAACTACTGCAGCACCTCCGAGGTAACACATGTATCCTCTTTTCTCTCTACGATTTGAAAATTTTGGATTCTAGGGTTTAGTGTTCCAATTCTTGGGTTTAGGGTTCGAAACTCTTGGATTCAAACTCGAATTTGCTTAAACCTCTTGATTTTTGTATTCAAATATTGATTGTTGATTGTCAATTTTCGACTGAAGGTCTTTCACAGGGTTTTATCAATTTTAATAAGGTATTTTCTCGATTTTAATCAGGTATTTTATCGATTTCTCGATTTTTTCGACGTTTTGAGAATCGACTCCCTCCTCCTGTGTTTCTGTTGCATTCAGATTACTTCCCTTGTGTTTGGCTTCTTTTGTTGCATTCAGATTTCTGCCCTTGTGTTTGGCTTCTTGTGTTGCATTTAGATTGCAGCCTTGATTTCCTCTTTTTTTTTTTAATGTTGTCGATTAGCTTCCCTTCTACTGGTTTGTCTAAATTGAATGGGAAATTATTGGAAGATGAACACTAAATATAAATATGTATATACATTAATCATGACAGGTATATTTTTTTGGTTCAGTGAAGGTTGCATCACAGTTGGTGCTGAAATGGATCATGACAGGTATATTTTTCTTGATTTCGTTAATACATTGATTTATCAATTATCCTATAGAAGTAGGGGAAACTAGTTATACTGTGATGAGAAGATGCCATCTCAAACAATAAAATTACCTGCTCAGGATTTTACGAGATATCTGTTGAGTTACTTTTGGGTTTTGCTTTTGGTAACCCTTCAATCGTATGTGTTTCGTCCAGGTTAAATTCACCAACCACGTCGACAATCACAATTGAATTACTGGGCCATCAACTTCAGTTTTTGCAGGTATTGTTGCTTGACTTGTTCATTGTCAAAGATGATATTGTTGCTTGACTTGTTCTGCTAAAACTCCTTTGGATGTACTGATAAAAAAAATGTATATGATTATGTTGAAAATGAACTACTTGGGAACCAAAATAGAAAATTTTGCATAATAGACTTTAATTTGTTTCCCATTCCAATATCATCTTTGATCGTTGTTTTTAGTGATGTTTATTCTTCTTACTAGATTTTTTAATCCAAGTTTTCTTTCTTTGCTTTAGGGAGAGGGTTCTTAATATCTTACCTGCTAACTGAAATTGACCTTTCCTTTGGTCATATGCAGGACCCAAACTCAAACCATTTAGGAACAACTGTTTGAGATGCTTCCATGGTTTTTGCTAAGTTTCTGGTATGGTCACTATCTTAAGCACCATCCTAAATTCTCACTTGGTTTGAAATGCTCGAAACAGCTTAATTTCACATCCTAAATCACGAAACACGGAAATTTGAAAGCTACACATTAATTTTCATGTTAATCAAATACTGTATCAAGTGTCTAATTTATCATTGTGTGGTCTCAAAATTGGATACTACATGAACTCAACAAGACATCATTGGTTGGGAATAACCAAAGTGGTTATCCCTGTACTGCTCTTGTGATCTAAGTTTACCTCATCTTGTTAAAACATGCTCGAATTTACAGGCTAAGATGGCTTTCATGAGGTCCTTTATCTGACCTCTGATTCATGTTTGTTGTTCTCCTGATAAAAAAAATTAAGAGTAGATATTAACACAAGTGTAAAGAAAGCGTGTCAAATCTATCTGTTTTCATACACATGATTTGGTGATTAAAGTGTGATTTAGGGATCACAATTTTTCAGTTGGAGTTTATCATCACATATGTTGCTGTTTTTTATTTAACCACAAAAAAAACATATGTTGTTATTTTTTAGTGTTATGGGAACTGTTGGGTAATGAGATTGGATGTAAAAGATTTTTTATCATCACATATGTTGCAGTTTTTTAGTGTCATCAGATATGTTGCTCTTGTGCATAACATGTATATATAATATACTAATACTACTAGATGTTACCCTGCATTCTGAGATGGAACTAGTTGTATACTTGTATATGTGATCAAGTGCAGGGCATGACTGTTTAACATAATGACCCAGAGAGCTCTCAAAGGGTCTAGGATGCTTGCTCAATCTAATGGATATGTAAGGCTAAATGTTATAATTATGTTTAAAATAATTTTTTAGAAATATAGATACTCAATCTCATGGATATGTGAGGCTAAATGTTATAATATGCTAATTATGTTGCTCTAGGATGCTTGTTAATACATGGTCGAATTAGAATCTAGGTTTGGTTGATCTGTTGTGATTGCGGAATCTGTTATCTACTCTAGATCTGTTGATCAGATTTGGAAGCAATTAGAATCTAGGTTTGGTGGAGTGAATCGTACTCGATTATATCAAGTTCAGAAGGATATAGCTGCTTTAGAACAAGGAAATCTTGGTATTCCTGAATACTTTACCACCACCCCCTGTGTATGATTTCTCTGAAACCCCTCTTTTTTGGTTTCAATTTTAGGGTTTTCTAAGAGGTTTCAATATTAGGGTTTTGTTTTCCTGATGCTGTTGCTGATTTCTTGAAATTCAGAGATCTCCGTCTCTACTGAAGCGGAGGAGTGGCCTTAGGGTCCACCAGGAAGCGGAGGAGAAGGCCAACGAGATCTTCGTCTCTATTGAAGAAGTAACGATTTCTCTTTTCTCTTACTTTTCCGATCTCGATTTGTTATCCAAGTGCTCGGAGTCATTTTGATTTCTCTTACTTTATGTTTTATCTACATAGAAAACTCTTCTTCAATCCCTTCTTGATATCGGCTTAATGATTTCTGCATGATATAATGAAAATATTGCTTTTGACGCTAATTCTAAAAATGTGCTTGTGATCTATGTCTATTGCTTCTATTATTTAACATTTGCAAAAAGTATTCTAAATAAATCAAACAAGTGTATCAATATTCAATATACCATAGTAATTTTTTATTTAGATTACAGTCATCAAACATAGATGACAAAGTAGATATACACCTGCATTTCAAATAAAGGTATAATGGTGCGATTAACCAAAAACTTTCTAAGTTGTGTTGCAATTAGCTCAATTGCTTTGTGAACAGCAGCAGGTTCTCCCACAACTTCCACCACTCTGTCATCTTGAAGAGCAAACACAGGAAGATCCTCTAACAAAATATACAAATATTAAATCAGAAAAAGTTCTAATACTGCATAAAGGGTTGTTGTCACTAGAGTGGGTTAATGATTTCTGCATGATATAATGAAAATATTGCTTTTGACGCTAATTCTGAAAATGTGCTTGTGATCTATCTACTGTTTCTTTTATTTAACACATGAAAAGGTTCTAATACAGCAGCAGGTTCTCCCACAACTTCCATCACTCTGTCATCTTGGAATGCAACGAGGAGATTGGTGTGTGTTATAGTTATCCATGCACTAATATACCCTAGTGTAAAGTGCATTAGTTGATCCCACTCCTGTTGTGTAGTTGAGCTGAATTACTGTTGCTTTTTTTTTTCGCAGTGTTAAATATCATGAAACTTGCCTGATTGCATCAGTTTTGCTGAATTATACACCGCTCCTGTGATCTTATTAATTGTTCAAATGAATTGCAGCTGTTTCATATCGTTGTCTTCTTGTTTTGAACCCTTATGCTTTTTTTTTGTGGTATGTGATGTGATGCTTGTCGGAATGGAAAGACTTGGACCTCTCTGTGTGATGTGTTACTTCAGTTAAATGATTTTTTGTGCTAATTTTCTGAGTAATATCGTTGAGCATAATGACTATCTTATGTGCATAATTGCATTTTCTTTCAATCTAGTGTAGAATAATCACAGTTGAGTTGACATCATTAGGGGTCTTGAATTGAAAGCCTGATTATGGTCATTTCAGGCTCTAATTGAATTGAAATCACTGTATAGTTGCTTTGACCTTTGTGTATTGGCTTTCATGCCCTTACTCCTGGTAGTAAGGGCAAGGCATCAGACAAATGAAGGAGCTTTTTCTTCAAAGACTGACCAGTCAAGGAAGGGTGCATATCGAGCCTCCTTTCATGCTTGCAAGTTTGGCCATGCTATTTCCGTGAAAGAACTATGCCATCTCTAAAGTCTGCCAAATGGAGTTCCAATAGCCTCTGATGTATGCGAGTGTGAGTGTTTGCTTAATCAATTAAAGAGGTACCTTTTTCTGTCTTCCTTGAACCATGATGATGTATTTTATTCTAGACACGGTATTGAAATCCTTCAATTTAGTACTCTGCAACTCCGACACACAGAAACAACAGCTTCTCTTCTTGTTACCACTTTCAAATTTGAATTAGTGCTTCTCTTATTCTTGTTAATTCAGCATTGTTTCTATTGACTAGCGAATTGATTGTTTATTCTCTATATATCTTGCACCAACAAGGGCAAGTTTTGTAAGCTTCACATTGTTGTCTTTTGCTATTAGTTTATTTCCCTTGTTTCTTTGCTTCTTAAGTTTCATATGCTCTGTTTTTGTTATTATGTAAGAACATTCTATCTAATTTAAAGCTTATTAGCTCAAATGGTAGAGCGTTGCGTTCAAACGCAAAGATGCGGGTTCAAATCCCGCATAGGCTACAATAATTAAAAAAAAACTGCAAATATGTGATTTAACATCGGGTAGCAGCCGATGTCTTTAAAAAAAAATTCGATGTCCATGTGGGTGATGTAAAAACTCGAAAGTTTTTCACATCGGCTATAACCCGATGTCTTTGTATATTATAACATCGGTTATATTTTATAATCAATGTTATAGGATAACAAAGACATCGGATTTAAAAATGTAAACGATGTTATAATATACAAAGACATCGGGTTATAGGCGATGTGAAAAACTTTTGACTTTTTACATCACCCACATAGACATCGATTTTTTTTTAAAGACATCGGCTATATTACCCGATGTTAAATCACATATTTCTAGTAGTGAGTGCAGCTGAGATACTTTGAATTGCCGAGCTTGTCGTCCCGGCAGAAACTTGGAAACTTGACTTATGTAGGTTAACCTTTTGGCCCGATATGAGACAGAAACGTTGAATTGTATTTGATAGGGAAAGACAGGTCGTGTGGTTAGATTTTCCGAATAAAAGGATGTCATCTGCGAAAGCGAGAAAAGGGATCTTAACTCCCCCTACCCATTGAGAAGCCTAGGTCTTTTGAAGCGGTTGTTTGTCTATGAAGAGTTCTAGCCAGTACCTCAGCTGCGAGGAGAAAAAGCAATGGGGACAGAGGATCTCCTAGTCTGAGACCCCTAGTTGGTAAGAATGGAACAGATGGTTCGTCATTTATTAAGATGGAGTAAGAGACTGTTTGCATACATTCAGAGATCCAACTAATGAATTTAGTGTCAAAACCAAAATTTTGAAGAACGGCAAAAAGAAAGGGCCATTCGACACTATCGTAAGCTTTTTCTATATCAAGTTTGACGGCCATGTATCCACATTTGGCCTTATTTATTCTGTAAGAATGGAAGATTTCATGGGCGATCAAAATATTATCATGGATGGACCTTCCTTTAGTGAAAGCACGTTGTAACGGATGGATGAGTTTATCAAACACTTTGGCAAGTCTAGTAGTCAGAATTTTCGAAATGATTTTATACACAATAGAGCACAGACTTATCGACCGAAAGTGGTTAACAGTCTCCGGGTTGTTTGTCTTTTGGATTAATGTAATGAATGTGTGATTAATCTGACGAAGCATTTTTCCAGATAAGAAAAATGATTTAACAGCTTTTATTACCGATGGACCCACAATGTCCCAGTAGGTTTGATAGAAACCAGCTGGAAAACCATCAGGACCCGGAGTTTTATCCGCTTTGATAGAGAATACAGCTGTTTTAATTTCAGCGTTCGTAATAGGTGAAGTCAGTGCGATGTTGTCAATATCAGAAATCTCATTTCCAATAACATCAAGATCGCTTGTAAAGGACATGTTATGGTTGTAGTTTGTTTTGAAACGGCCAGAGAATGTCGAAATGAACTCATCTCTAATCAAGGAATTATCCGTGAGATGAGCACCAGAATCGGTTCTTATATATTTAATTATTTTTTTACCTCGCCTAACCCAGGCTATACGGTGGAAGTAAGCTGTGTTTGAGTCGTTTAGTTTTGCATGTTTTAATTTTGCTCTTTGGCTCCAGTATCGTCTCTGATAATCAAGCATTCTTTCTCTTTTGTTGAGGAGTCTCCTATGGTGATCAAAATCGGTCCTGTTATGATTTATAATTAAATTTTGTTGTAATAGCATAATTTCTTCGTTTGTCTGAAAAATCTGTTTGTGAATATTGTTGAAAGTTCTTTTGTGCCATTTTTTTTGCCAAGGTTTTTAGTATCGTTGTTTTTTTTTAACTAATTTATACATGTTGGAGCCTAAGGGATTGTTCCGCCACGCTTGTGTAACTATATTTTTAAATTCAGGTTTAAGTTATCTGACGTGGGGAGAATTGAATCGAAATATATAATAAAATATAAACCAATACAACTCTTAGCCTCTTCAAATAAATTCAAGACTCCCCGCTATAGTAGTAGGGAATCAGGTTCGATCCACGAGGAAGCGAGTCAGCGGGATCCTAGTAGCGTTGAAGACACGTCCTTTATATTCGACCAGAAGCCTCGATCTCGATGTCAGACCTCGATGTCGACCTTGGCTGTCGATGTCGTCTGCAACAGAAAACCTGCAGAAACAAAAACGGTAGTCGATATCGACTGGTGGGGGTCGATATCGAGGTTAGTTCACGAAATCGACTGGCTCAGAAGTCTGCCAGTCGATACAGGGGGTCGATTTCGACACAAAGTGGTCGATATCGATGCTTGCAGAAGTTCCCAGGAGTCTCGAGATCGACTCAGAAAACCGTCGATCTATCAGTTTTGGTCGATATCGACTTCTGCTGTCGATATCGATGTCTTTCCTGCAGTGGGTTAGTGGTTTTGTCGGCAAAGAAAAGGCCGAAGAATCAAGGATGGAAAGGAAGCAATGATCAGAATTAAGCAAAGGTGTTGGGTTTTTCGATGACTCAACGAACGGCGGGCAAATTTTAATGTAAACTCAAAGGAAAAGATCTTCCAAAGTCAAGGATTACCGCGACGACAACCATGATAGTAGAAATAAGGATCAACTAAAGAAGCATGCTTTTATCATAAAGGAAAAGGCTTTCACCTAAACCGACCAATAGGAAAAGAGATTTTTCAATTACTAAACCTAATGGGTTTCTACCTTCGTCATAATTGAGTTTATAATCTTTCGAAAAGAAACCCTAATTACTACCCAAGTTTTACAACGTGAGTTCCTTAAATTCGCATTTAAAGATGAAGAACAAGGTAGAAGGAGATAAAAGATACATTCTTTAACGACATACTTACCTTACCATCATGGCTATCGTCGGGCTCACCCCGACCCTAGAAGAAAGGGGAACTACTCACTCATGTTGATCGTAGACATGTCTTGAATTGAAATAACTTGCATAAATGGAAAATTTCGAATCTTTACAATCTCAACGCCAACTATCGTAAGCGCTTGAAACTTTAAAGCTCAAAATAAACTATCTATTGTCTATTGTTCTTCTCTTCGATGATTCTATGATTGGATGATTAACAAATCAGCCCCTAAGGCTTTATTTATAGGCTACTAATCCTCGCTATCCGAGGATTGTAACTTCTATCTAAACTAATAACTCTATCCGAACAACTAGGATAGGTCTTTTATTTTGATAAACTTAAAGGAAAAGATAACAAACAACTGCTAATATCTAAAAGAACGAGATAACTCATGGCTTTGATGATAGACTTCACAATCCGAGCCTCAAAAATCGGATTTTATCTTCTGTCGATGTAGGGTCGATATCGACTCCAGAGGTCGATATCGAGGCTTGTGTTTCTGCTCGACTTGTCCCACTCCAGTCGATGTCTATGACGATGGTCGATATCGACGCATGTGTGTCGATATCGAGGCTTCTAGTCTGGTTTGTGTGGTTATCTCGACACTCAGAAGTCGTGTCGAAATCCAGGGTCGATATCGATGTCTCCAGTCGATATCGACCTCTTCTCAGCGTCACTTGGCTTGCTCGTTTTGACTCCGATTTCATCGAATTCCTGCATGGTTAGCTCAAGACTCGTGTAGACTCTATTTCTTTCACTTTAGCTCATTCTTACACGAGATCATATGCTTTTGAAACTTTTGTTCGGAAATTAAATGAAATATGAAGTCAAAAGATGCAATAAACAATAGTACAATTATGTACATCAAAACACCCCATACTTAGACTTGCTTGTCCTCAAGCAATAACCGAGCAATAACCAACACCTACAACACACCTTTCAAGTCTTTGCCTTTGTCAAAAGCAACATCATAAGCGGTAGCAAAGTAAAGCAAGTGAATTTAATGTCATAGCACATATTTTGGCGATCCATAGGCATATGCAATTTTAATCCAACCTCACAGGGATAATGTGTTTGCACTCAACTCTCATGTGTTTAGGCTATGAAGATCACTCTCAACTCAATTCCATATACAATCTCATAAACATTGCAATTTATAAAAATCCACTTCGCAACCAATTATGAAAATGCAATAAGAATCATCAGGAGGACTTTCGCTCAATGAAAGACTTCATAGAAGACTCCATTCGGCGGGGTTGTAATGGGGCTTGGTATGAAATAAAGGGTATGGAATTATTTGGCTATGTGGTGCTTTTCAAATTCGGGAATCAAGACTCCTAAATCTCAACACTTGCATTACCCAAACCATAACTCTTCAATATAATGCTCTTAAAGATGCATTCCATCAACCCTTCTTCCAAGTTCTAATACACCTCTCAAAAGTATAACATTCGTATGAATAAAAACTTAAGGATTTTGGCTCATGCACTTTATATATATATACATATATTTTTTTTTCGGATTTTTTTTTTCGAACATAATACTAAACTATGTGCATTTATATGGTGAGCCAAAACATCCTTTTACAAAATATGACAAAATGTAAATATGTACCATCCTATAATTTCCTTGCTTACAACTAGACATTATGCTCTATTCTTTCCACAAGGCATTAGTTCCAACCAATCTAAGTCTCAATTCCCAAATGGGGGTCAGGCTCAATTCGGCTAGGGATAATTTTGTGGAGTTTGCAATTCAGGCTCAGGCTAATGTTCTGGCTTCAAGCAGGGATAATGCAGGGTAGGTAAAGAGAGGATAAAATTGGCTTAAAAGATGCCTCCATCATTTAATTCTCGTAAACATAAACATATATATGCATTGGTTTTGAATAACTATCACAACATTTAGAGATGCATAGGAAGAGTAAATTCACTCAAGAAAGCGGAGGGATTTTTGATGTTCTCCCTATAGGCCAAAATTCTCACAAGGACAATTTTTGTTGGATTTTCTTTTTAGCCTAGGATCATATGTGCTCAATTTCATCACAAGTTCACAATCTACATAAAAATTTAAAAGACTTAGGCTAAACCATCCGAATATGCCATAGGGTTTACATGATCAAGTCAGCTATTGAGTTTTCATCATAGGACATCTAAGTAGGGATTAAAGAAAAATAAACTTTAAATAAACATGCATTTTTTTGTATTTTTGACATTTTTCTATTTTTTTGGATTTTTGACATTTTATAGACTCAACAAAATCAAACTAAACGGTTGAGAACTTAAACTTTAAAATGCATAAATGTTAAGTATGATGCAATGCATACAAGTAGAATGTAAATAAAATACATGCCAAGTTTGCCAAATTTTAAACCCTACCACAACCAGATAAAGCAGTTTATAATGTCCAAGTTCAATCCCCACCCCATACTTAAAGATTACAGTGTCCTCACTGTTAGAAAAATAAAGTAAAGGGAAAGATCACTCACACTCACTTACGCTAGATGTATATCACTGCTCAGGGGGCGGGGGAGGTGGCAACAGCAAGGGCCAACCCTGTGTAGGAGCTGCCCCTGAGTAATCTGTCGGGGCGGCCTGTGGGAAAGTGGAAGATCCAGCCTGCGGATCGAAGGAAAAGCCCATATATGAGCCCAAACCCTCGAGGTACCTCCCATAGCGTCGCTGCTCCTCGCGCATCTCAGAGACGGAGAGCTCCAGCCTGGTAAAGCGGGCAGACATGTCTTCCTGCCAATCAGTGGTGTAGGCAGGCTGGAAGGGAGGAGGAGGTGGAGGTACATAGCTATGGTGGCTATGGTGACTGTGGTGGCTGTGGTGGGACCCCTGCGGGCCCTCTCCTCCCCCAACCGCATCATCTCTGGCGTCATCATCGTCGTTGCCATCCATGTCACCCTGGTAGGCTGGGGGCTGCTCAGCTCCGTCGGAATGGGGATCAGCGTCCCAGGACATAGCATCCACCTCTGGCTCGTGGTTGTAGAGCGGGGGTCTCCTCCGTAGGGTGGGGTCAGCGGTCGGATCTATATCCGTATGATATGGTTGTCCAGTCCAAGACTGGTACCAATCAGGGATATACAGCAGATCCATGAAATCGTGTCGCAGGCGCATCCCCGTTTGGGGGTGTCTCCATCCCTGGGCCCCTGGTGTGATGACTCCGCCCTGTCGCAATACCGCCGCGTCTAGGTACGTGAGCTGGTAGGCTGTGTACCGTTCAGTGTGGACGCCGAGAGCCTCAGCGAGGATGGCCACCATGCCGCCGTCCAAGATGTCTGTAGAGACCGTTCGTCTGCGGTCTACGATATGCTCAAGCCAGGAGTGGAGGTATGGTAGAGGGTCATCCTCGAAAAGCATCCTCCGTAGTGTCTCCGTCTCACGGTGTGTCGGGCGACGGAGCTCAGGCCTGGCCCAAAGGGTACTCGCCAGGATCCTCAAGATCACCCTAAAAAGTGGGCTCACAACCCTAGATGTGAAGGAGTCTGTAGGGGCAGGGTAGGGTATACCTGATATGTAACGCCAGATGACATTGGGGTCGTGGACCCTGAAGGCGGCCGAAGTGTGGATGAACCCAAAGATATCGCTCATCTCCTCGAGCGATAGTCTGTGTCGCCTGTTGCCGAGCTGGAAGATGACTCGGCGGCTAGTCGAAGTGCGCTCGGGAACCTCCAATGTGGCCATAAACTCCCCAGTGAGAACGGGGTAGTGCGCCTCAAGGGGCTCGATCAGCCTGTGTAGAGAGACGTTCTCAAACGCCTCCTGAACGCCTGGGTGAAATCCTAGCTGGATCATGTCAGGGAGATGGTACCATCGTGCCCTGGTGGCTCGGGGAATCAACTCCTCAGCAAGGGAGCGCTGCTGATCATCCTCAATGCGGAGCGCGTCCTGAGGGATGTTCTTGGTTCTAACCATCGTCTGCAAAAGAAGCCAATACCAAAGATAATATTCCCTTTGATTAAAATGGGGAGAACCCCATACTTAGGTTCTAATTATGCTAGAAATTTTGTAAAAGTAAATGTCTAAGTGGAAGAAAGTACACAATTTCTTAAAGTTTTAACACAAAGGAACCTTATGACATAAATAAGTGTTGCCTAAAAAAAAATCAGATTTCAAATTATATAAAAAATCAGAATATGAACCCCCTAAAAAATCAGATTTACAAAATCAGCCCATATATATATAAAATTCAGATTCCTAGCCCAAACTTATGAAAAATTCAGATTATTGCCCCACATGTATATATAAATATCAGATTTTCCCCCTAATATATAAATAAATCAGATTTCATGCCCATGTATAAACAAAACTCAGATTCATAGCCCCACATATATATAAAAATATTCCATGCCATACAAATACTCTTTCCCGCGCAAACTACGTTCAAAACCTAAACACCCAATATGAAATTTCTTCCAAATCAACCAATTGAATATGAAAAATCAGAAAAAGTAGAGGAAGGGTGAAAAATCATACCAGAAGAGTGTTGGAATTAGGAGAGAAAGAGGCAAGCAACCGCAAAATCGAAAGAGAAAACCGACTGTCGACAGGGGGTGTCGATATCGATGCCCAGGGTCGAAATCGACCGGATGCTGTGTGTTGTCGGGGCTGCTGGTGGCTGTGGTGGGTCCTCCGGTGGCGTGGGGCAGCCAGATCTAGCGGTTCTTGGCCAGAGATGTGTAGATCTAGGCGATGAGGCTCGAAAACGAGGGAGAGAGAGAGAGGGCTAGGTCGAGGAAGAGAGGAAGGGATTTTGTGGCTCGGGGTGTTGCTGCACAGGACGAGGGAGGGTGTGGTGACAGTGGGTGGTTGCGGCGATGGGGGCTGTGGGGAGGGTGTGGGGAGGGTGATCGGAGGGAGAGGGATGAAGAAGAAGAAGAAGGGCGGCTAGGGTGTCGACAATGGGAGGAGGGTGTCGAAGTCGGGTATAAAGGGGATGAAAACCCCAAAAATTAAAAACTGAAAGAAATTAAATTCTGACCTGGCTTACCTCCATCTGTAGTCGATATCGACCTTAGAGGTCGATATCGACCCCCCTTCTGCATCCGTTTAACACGTCCTGTTACTCCTTCTGTCGGCTGATCGATATCGACCATATAGGTCGATATCGACCTCTCTTCTGGGCTGGATTTCTTTGTTGACTTTAGATAAAATAGCCACGAATGATCTCAAAATATAAAATAAATAAAAAAAACTAAAAGAAAAAGAACGGGTTGCCTCCCGGAAGCGCTTGAGTTTAAGTCGCTAGCTCGACATATTTCCCGTTTTGCGCTAGTTCAACGCCAAGGTGGCGCGAATCTCTTCCTCTGGGTCCTCTTTGTCATAATATTTCTTTACTCGGTGGCCATTTACCTTAAAGGTTGATCCATCGTCGCAAAATAACTCCACCGCTCCATGAGGGAATATTTTATGAACCTTGAAAGGTCCGCTCCATCTTGTCCTTAGTTTCCCTGGAAATAAGCGAAGCCTAGAATTGAAAACAAGGACTTTGTCACCTACCTCATATGTTTTTGGCACCAACTTCCTATCATGCCATTTCTTAGTGCGCTCTTTGTAGATTTCGGCATTCTCATATGCCTTTAGGCGCAACTCTTCCAAGGCTTGTAAGTCAATGAACCTCCTCTTTCCCGCTTCGTCGAAATCCATGTTAAGCTCCTTAACAGCCCACATTGCTTTATGCTCAAGTTCAACGGGCAAGTGACATGACTTACCATATACCAAGTTATAGGGAGTTGTGCGAAGCGGTGTTTTATAGGCCGTTCGGTAGGCCCAGAGCGCATCATCCAGTTTGGACGACCAATCTTTCCTTGAGCGGGAAACCGTCTTCTCCAAGATGGCTTTGATTTGGCGATTGGAGACTTCTACTTGACCGCTAGTTTGAGGGTGATAGGGTGTTGCCACCCTATGGTTTACCCCATACTTAGCTAAAAGAGCTTCAAAGCCTCTCTCAATGAAATGCGAGCCACCATCTGAAATAAGGACTCTAGGAACACCAAAACGAGGAAAGATGTTAGTTTTCATAAACTTAGAGACTACCTTCGCGTCGTTGGTCCTAGTTGCTACAGCCTCCACCCATTTAGAGACATAGTCCACCGCTACTAGAATGTATTTGTAGGGGCCTGAAGCAGGGAAGGGTCCCATGAAGTCAATGCCCCATACATCAAAGAGTTCGACCTCTAAAATGCCTGTGAGTGGTGTCTCATTCCTCCATGTGATATTACCTGCACGTTGACACTCATCACAAGAGGTTACATAGTTTTGCACATCCTTGAAAAGGTTAGGCCAATAAAAACCACATTGAAGAATTTTCGCCGCGGTCTTGAATCCTTTAGCATGACCTCCTGTAGGGAGAGAATGACAATGGTGAATGACGCTCTCTACCTCGTCCTCCGGAATACAACGTCGAAAGATATGGTCTTTCCCTTGTTTGAATAAATAGGGTTCATCCCAATAATATTGTTTGACGTCGTGCAAAAACTTCTTCCTTTGTTGCGAAGTTAAGCTTGAAGGAATCTCGCCTCCTACAATATAGTTAGCAAAATCCACATACCAAGGTACCTTCGCCCTTTTTACAGCAAATAGATCATGGATAGGACTAGAAGGAGGTGTAAAGAAGAAATCCTCACCGAAGCTTACCTTTTCGTCACCTTCGGAGGGCTTTGAAGGTGGTCGATATCGACTTTCAGGGGTCGATATCGACTGGTCGGTATCGACAGGCTTAGTCGACATGGGCTTCTCGATATGGGTCCTCGATGTCGACGTCTGGAGGTCGATTTCGACCTCTGCAATGGACAACCTGTGATCAAAATTGGTCGACATTGATGCAAGACTTACCTTTGGGGAAGTCGATATCGACCTGCTGGGGTCGATATCGAGTGGTTCTTCTGCCCGACTTACCTCTTGCCTCATTAAGTTCTCGTCAGGGCGGGAGTCATTGATTGGTATGGTGTCATATGACTCTTCCAGAAGCCCTATGGGTAGCCGTGAAAGATGATCGGCTACGGAGTTCTCCGTTCCTTTCTTATCTTTAAGCTCAACGTCGAACTCTTGTAGTAAGAGCACCCATCGTAGGAGCCTAGGTTTAGCATCCTTCTTTGCCATTAAGTACCTAAGAGCTGCATGGTCAATATGAATAATAACCTTAGAGCCCACTAGGTATGAGCGGAACTTCTCAAAAGCGAAGACCACCGCCAAGAACTCCTTTTCCGTCGTGGTGTACTTTGTTTGAACGGCATCCAGAGTCTTGCTTGCATAGTAGATGGCATGAAGCTTTTTGTCTCTCCTTTGTCCTAGGACAGCACCTACGGCATAATCGCTTGCGTCGCACATGATCTCAAAAGGTTGCGACCAATCGGGTGATTGAATGATTGGGGCGGATATGAGGGCCTCCTTCAACTTGTTGAAAGCTTCAAGACAATCACTAGAAAATGCAAACTTAACATCCTTCATTAGTAGGTTAGTTAATGGTTTGGCAATTTTAGAAAAATCTTGAATAAACCTCCTATAGAAACCTGCGTGACCAAGGAAGCTTCTTATGTCTTTAATTGATGAAGGTGGTGGTAATTTTTCAATGAGTTCTATTTTTGCCCTGTCTACCTCAATTCCCCGTTTAGAGACTTTGTGGCCTAGCACAATACCTTCCCTTACCATAAAGTGGCACTTCTCCCAATTGAGAACCAAGTTTGTCTCTTCACATCGTGCAAGTACCCTGCGAAGGTTAGCAAGACAAATTTCGAAAGTAGTGCCATAAACAGAGAAGTCATCCATAAATACCTCCACGATGTCCTCAATCATGTCGGAGAAGATAGACATCATACATCTTTGAAAGGTAGCAGGGGCATTGCAGAGCCCAAATGGCATTCTCCTATATGCAAAAGTCCCATAGGGACAAGTGAAGGTGGTCTTTTCTTGATCGTCAGGATGAATAGGGACCTGCCAAAAACCAGAATATCCGTCCAGGTAACAAAAATAATCATGTTCGGCAAGTCTCTCTAATACTTGATCAATAAAAGGAAGGGGAAAGTGATCCTTTCTAGTGGCATTGTTGAGTTTCCTGTAGTCAATGCACATTCGCCAACTAGTTGTGATTCGCTTTGGCACAAGCTCGCCTTTCTCATTCTCCTCAACGGTCATTCCGCCCTTTTTAGGCACCACATGGACTGGGCTCACCCATTCGCTGTCGGAGATGGCAGAGATGATTCCTGCATCCAGCATGCGCATGATCTCCTTCTTCACCACCTCTCTCATGTTGGGGTTGAGCTTCCGTTGGTGTTCTATAGATGCCTTATGATCATCCTCAAGGAGGATTCTATGCATACACGTAGCAGGAGAAATACCTTTTATGTCCTCAAGAGAGTATCCAATAGCCTTACGATGAGCACGAAGTACTTCCATAAGCTTATCTACTTCCTGTGTGGTTAGTGAAGCATTGATAATTACAGGGAAAGTAGAATTTGGACCAAGAAACTCATACCTAAGTGTGTTGGGTAGAGGCTTAAGCACCGGAGAGGGACCTTGTGGGATAAGGATTGGCTCTACCTCTTCCGTCTTCATAATCTCACCAAGGTAATCCGTCTCAATTCTCTTGATAGAAGTTCCTAAATCAGTTATAGGAGTCGGTGTGGACCAAACATAGAGTGATGCTAACTTTGATTTGGACTCTTCAAAATATTCCTGCAGAAAGAAGGTCCAGGGCGAGTAGGAATAATCAATATCGACTGAGAGTTCAGCACATACCTCGGCTTCGGAGCTGTTTGGCGTCAAGTGGTAAATCGACTGGTCGATTTCGACCTCTTCTGTCGATTTCGGCTGGTCGATTTTGGCCACTTCTGTCGACATGGGCTGGTCGATTTCGCCTGTAAGAGAAGAAGGGAGAACTTGACTTACTGAGTGTGTCGATGTCGACTGAGGGCACTCGATATCGAGTGGATTGGTCGATGTCGACCTGTCTTCGTCGATATCGACTTCGTCTTCGAGCTCCATGGATAGAGCATCGTCGAATATTTCCTCATCACTCGTGCATGTAGCCACGAACTCTTCAATATCCTCGTCGGTAAGCTCCTCTGCAGCTAGGGCTAGGGCCTCTTCAGGAGTTAGGGCCCTTTCCGTCGGTTCTTTGCAATCCATGATGCTAGTGTAGACCGACTTGATTTCCATACCATTAACTTCCTTCATTGTGGGGTTGAAGGAGAATTCAATGACTTCGTTCCCTATAGTAAAGGTTAGTAATCCTCTACGTACATTAATATTAGCATCCGCAGTAGCTAAGAAAGGCCTACCAAGTATGATAGGTACAATAGGATCTTCAGGCATGTCTAATACAATGAAATCAGTAGGCACAAAGAATTTACCTACCTTTACAGGGACGTCATCAACTATACCTGTGGGTCTGACGAATGAATTATCAGCCATATAAAGTTTCATATCCACAGGTTCAAGTGCTCCAATGCTCACCTTTTGCCAAATAGAGAGAGGCATGAGACTTACACTTGCCCCTAGGTCACATAGGGCTTTGTAGCGATGTTGGCCAAGTCCCACGGTGATTGCAAATTTCCCTGGATCGCTCCTCTTCTCGGGGAAATCCATCTTGGAGCATTCCTCTGCGATCTCTGCCATGGATCGCTTCTTGCTAAGAATGTCTTTTAAGAATCGAACATAGGCGGGCATCTCGCTTAGGGCTTCTGTAAGAGGGATAGTAATGTTCAGTCCTTGGAGAATCTTTACAAAGCGCCTAAACTTGCTTTGAGTGGGGTCCTTCAATGCTTTGGAAGGGAAGGGCAGCGTCTTCTTTGGCGGAGAAGCCAAAACGGTGGTCGGAGGAGCCTGCTGAACCTCGATGTCGACAGGAGGGTGGTCGATATCGACCGGTAGGGTCGATTTCGACCTATGTTGTTCTCTCTCAGGTGCTGCAGTGTCATCGACGTCGGCGAAGGGGTCGACAGTGGTGTCGATATCGACCTCAGGGTCGACATCGACTGGGTTGTCGATGTCGACAGGCTCTGTTACTTCTTCCTCCGTCGCCTTTTGTGGTTTATGAACTTTGGTGCCACTCCTTAGTTGCATGGCTGCAATGTGTCCTGACCCGGATTGCCCCTTAGGATTGGTAGTTGGTTGCCCAGGGAATGTTCCGGACGGCCTGGGGATTTGCGCCGCCAATTGACCCAGTTGGGTCTCTACGTTCTTCTTCCAAATGTCCATCTCTCCAATCCTTGTGGTAAGGTGATTGAGTTGAGAGTAGATAGCATGGTTGGATTGATCATTCTTAGCTTGGTTTCGCCTTATCTCGTCCAATACAAGTTGAAGATCATCCTTCTTTTGGTCTCTCTCAGGGTGCCAGGAGCTCTATAGAGTGGGGGGTCCCTAGGGTTAACCTGGTTCCGTTGTGGTTGTTGGAACCTTTGGTCTCCCCAATATTGGCGATTGGGACCCCTCATGAAGTTGGCTTCCTCATGAGTCTCCGCTAGTTGTACTTGCTCAGCATGGGGACACTCAATGGTAGTATGTCGCTGTGATCCACATTCGATGCAATCCTGGTTTGCCGATAGGAATCTCACTTGTTTCTGGAGCTTTCTAAGTTGATCCCTATGAAATTGTTCTTTTACATCCGGATCGATTACCTTAGAGGGTTCGTACAATGGCATAGATGGGGCAGGCCTCGATGATGATGGTGCGTCGGATACCTCAGGAGTCCCATATGTATTGTCAAATTCCACCAGCCTTTCAATGGTTTCCCAAGCCTCTTGGGGAGCGAGTTCAAGGTAGCCATAGGCGGTGTATGTGTTGATCCTCTCCTTGGTTACAGCATCAAGAGCATTGTATATGATCTCCTGGATGACGTACGGTGGTTGGCCATGCGTCGGGCATGATCGTAGGAGGTCCTTATACCTCTCCCAAACAGTTGCCAGAGCCTCACCAGGCTTTTGTTTGAAAGCCGTGATTTTCTGTCGGATCAGCGCCGTCTTAGAAGGAGGAAAGAACTTGTTGAGAAACGCGTCCTTGACTTCATTCCAGGTGCGGAGCGATCTTGGGGCTAAGCTTTCCAACCACTGCAATGCTTTTCCTGTAAGAGACCAACGAAATGCTTTCAGTTGAACATACTCAAGACTTTGTCCATCAGCAATTGTATCACAGAGGTCTAAGAAGGTTGATATATGTGCCATAGGGCATTCGTTAGGTTTCCCTTCATATTGATGCCTTCTTATTTCAGTTAAAAAGTTTGGCTTAATTTCAAAATTAGAAGTAGGGATTAGAATAGCCGATTCAGGCACTGTGAGCGATGGGTGCAAATATTGCTTAGCATTCCGGGGGAGGGCGTTGATTTGAATCTCATATCGTCTCCTGGCTTCCTCCTCCCTGTCAGCACGCTCTCTTAGTGCCGCTTCTCTGGTAGCGTAATCCTCTACTTGCTTCCTTAAGCGTTCGATTTGTTGTGCCTGGGTCTCGTTGTCCGCCATGATTCTTTGGACTCGAGATCTTAGGTGAAGAAAGCGTTCTGGTTCGTCTAGTCCTTCAAATTCAGGTTGGTCACCAGTACGTCGCATACACCTATAAAATAACACTAAAAAGAACCGTGAAAATAAACTACTAGGGCGCGATTGATAGCTTCCCCGGCAACGGCCCCAAAATTTGACGTGGGGAGAATTGAATCGAAATATATAATAAAATATAAACCAATACAACTCTTAGCCTCTTCAAATAAATTCAAGACTCCCCGCTATAGTAGTAGGGAATCAGGTTCGATCCACGAGGAAGCGAGTCAGCGGGATCCTAGTAGCGTTGAAGACACGTCCTTTATATTCGACCAGAAGCCTCGATCTCGATGTCAGACCTCGATGTCGACCTTGGCTGTCGATGTCGTCTGCAACAGAAAACCTGCAGAAACAAAAACGGTAGTCGATATCGACTGGTGGGGGTCGATATCGAGGTTAGTTCACGAAATCGACTGGCTCAGAAGTCTGCCAGTCGATACAGGGGGTCGATTTCGACACAAAGTGGTCGATATCGATGCTTGCAGAAGTTCCCAGGAGTCTCGAGATCGACTCAGAAAACCGTCGATCTATCAGTTTTGGTCGATATCGACTTCTGCTGTCGATATCGATGTCTTTCCTGCAGTGGGTTAGTGGTTTTGTCGGCAAAGAAAAGGCCGAAGAATCAAGGATGGAAAGGAAGCAATGATCAGAATTAAGCAAAGGTGTTGGGTTTTTCGATGACTCAACGAACGACGGGCAAATTTTAATGTAAACTCAAAGGAAAAGATCTTCCAAAGTCAAGGATTACCGCGACGACAACCATGATAGTAGAAATAAGGATCAACTAAAGAAGCATGCTTTTATCATAAAGGAAAAGGCTTTCACCTAAACCGACCAATAGGAAAAGAGATTTTTCAATTACTAAACCTAATGGGTTTCTACCTTCGTCATAATTGAGTTTATAATCTTTCGAAAAGAAACCCTAATTACTACCCAAGTTTTACAACGTGAGTTCCTTAAATTCGCATTTAAAGATGAAGAACAAGGTAGAAGGAGATAAAAGATACATTCTTTAACGACATACTTACCTTACCATCATGGCTATCGTCGGGCTCACCCCGACCCTAGAAGAAAGGGGAACTACTCACTCATGTTGATCGTAGACATGTCTTGAATTGAAATAACTTGCATAAATGGAAAATTTCGAATCTTTACAATCTCAACGCCAACTATCGTAAGCGCTTGAAACTTTAAAGCTCAAAATAAACTATCTATTGTCTATTGTTCTTCTCTTCGATGATTCTATGATTGGATGATTAACAAATCAGCCCCTAAGGCTTTATTTATAGGCTACTAATCCTCGCTATCCGAGGATTGTAACTTCTATCTAAACTAATAACTCTATCCGAACAACTAGGATAGGTCTTTTATTTTGATAAACTTAAAGGAAAAGATAACAAACAACTGCTAATATCTAAAAGAACGAGATAACTCATGGCTTTGATGATAGACTTCACAATCCGAGCCTCAAAAATCGGATTTTATCTTCTGTCGATGTAGGGTCGATATCGACTCCAGAGGTCGATATCGAGGCTTGTGTTTCTGCTCGACTTGTCCCACTCCAGTCGATGTCTATGACGATGGTCGATATCGACGCATGTGTGTCGATATCGAGGCTTCTAGTCTGGTTTGTGTGGTTATCTCGACACTCAGAAGTCGTGTCGAAATCCAGGGTCGATATCGATGTCTCCAGTCGATATCGACCTCTTCTCAGCGTCACTTGGCTTGCTCGTTTTGACTCCGATTTCATCGAATTCCTGCATGGTTAGCTCAAGACTCGTGTAGACTCTATTTCTTTCACTTTAGCTCATTCTTACACGAGATCATATGCTTTTGAAACTTTTGTTCGGAAATTAAATGAAATATGAAGTCAAAAGATGCAATAAACAATAGTACAATTATGTACATCAAAACACCCCATACTTAGACTTGCTTGTCCTCAATCAATAACCGAGCAATAACCAACACCTACAACACACCTTTCAAGTCTTTGCCTTTGTCAAAAGCAACATCATAAGCGGTAGCAAAGTAAAGCAAGTGAATTTAATGTCATAGCACATATTTTGGCGATCCATAGGCATATGCAATTTTAATCCAACCTAACAAGGATAATGTGTTTGCACTCAACTCTCATGTGTTTAGGCTATGAAGATCACTCTCAACTCAATTCCATATACAATCTCATAAACATTGCAATTTATAAAAATCCACTTCGCAACCAATTATGAAAATGCAATAAGAATCATCAGGAGGACTTTCGCTCAATGGAAGACTTCATAGAAGACTCCATTCGGCGGGGTTGTAATGGGGCTTGGTATGAAATAAAGGGTATGGAATTATTTGGCTATGTGGTGCTTTTCAAATTCGGGAATCAAGACTCCTAAATCTCAACACTTGCATTACCCAAACCATAACTCTTCAATATAATGCTCTTAAAGATGCATTCCATCAACCCTTCTTCCAAGTTCTAATACACCTCTCAAAAGTATAACATTCGTATGAATAAAAACTTAAGGATTTTGGCTCATGCACTTTATATATATATACATATATTTTTTTTTCGGATTTTTTTTTTCGAACATAATACTAAACTATGTGCATTTATATGGTGAGCCAAAACATCCTTTTACAAAATATGACAAAATGTAAATATGTACCATCCTATAATTTCCTTGCTTACAACTAGACATTATGCTCTATTCTTTCCACAAGGCATTAGTTCCAACCAATCTAAGTCTCAATTCCCAAATGGGGGTCAGGCTCAATTCGGCTAGGGATAATTTTGTGGAGTTTGCAATTCAGGCTCAGGCTAATGTTCTGGCTTCAAGCAGGGATAATGCAGGGTAGGTAAAGAGAGGATAAAATTGGCTTAAAAGATGCCTCCATCATTTAATTCTCGTAAACATAAACATATATATGCATTGGTTTTGAATAACTATCACAACATTTAGAGATGCATAGGAAGAGTAAATTCACTCAAGAAAGCGGAGGGATTTTTGATGTTCTCCCTATAGGCCAAAATTCTCACAAGGACAATTTTTGTTGGATTTTCTTTTTAGCCTAGGATCATATGTGCTCAATTTCATCACAAGTTCACAATCTACATAAAAATTTAAAAGACTTAGGCTAAACCATCCGAATATGCCATAGGGTTTACATGATCAAGTCAGCTATTGAGTTTTCATCATAGGACATCTAAGTAGGGATTAAAGAAAAATAAACTTTAAATAAACATGCATTTTTTTGTATTTTTGACATTTTTCTATTTTTTTGGATTTTTGACATTTTATAGACTCAACAAAATCAAACTAAACGGTTGAGAACTTAAACTTTAAAATGCATAAATGTTAAGTATGATGCAATGCATACAAGTAGAATGTAAATAAAATACATGCCAAGTTTGCCAAATTTTAAACCCTACCACAACCAGATAAAGCAGTTTATAATGTCCAAGTTCAATCCCCACCCCATACTTAAAGATTACAGTGTCCTCACTGTTAGAAAAATAAAGTAAAGGGAAAGATCACTCACACTCACTTACGCTAGATGTATATCACTGCTCAGGGGGCGGGGGAGGTGGCAACAGCAAGGGCCAACCCTGTGTAGGAGCTGCCCCTGAGTAATCTGTCGGGGCGGCCTGTGGGAAAGTGGAAGATCCAGCCTGCGGATCGAAGGAAAAGCCCATATATGAGCCCAAACCCTCGAGGTACCTCCCATAGCGTCGCTGCTCCTCGCGCATCTCAGAGACGGAGAGCTCCAGCCTGGTAAAGCGGGCAGACATGTCTTCCTGCCAATCAGTGGTGTAGGCAGGCTGGAAGGGAGGAGGAGGTGGAGGTACATAGCTATGGTGGCTATGGTGACTGTGGTGGCTGTGGTGGGACCCCTGCGGGCCCTCTCCTCCCCCAACCGCATCATCTCTGGCGTCATCATCGTCGTTGCCATCCATGTCACCCTGGTAGGCTGGGGGCTGCTCAGCTCCGTCGGAATGGGGATCAGCGTCCCAGGACATAGCATCCACCTCTGGCTCGTGGTTGTAGAGCGGGGGTCTCCTCCGTAGGGTGGGGTCAGCGGTCGGATCTATATCCGTATGATATGGTTGTCCAGTCCAAGACTGGTACCAATCAGGGATATACAGCAGATCCATGAAATCGTGTCGCAGGCGCATCCCCGTTTGGGGGTGTCTCCATCCCTGGGCCCCTGGTGTGATGACTCCGCCCTGTCGCAATACCGCCGCGTCTAGGTACGTGAGCTGGTAGGCTGTGTACCGTTCAGTGTGGACGCCGAGAGCCTCAGCGAGGATGGCCACCATGCCGCCGTCCAAGATGTCTGTAGAGACCGTTCGTCTGCGGTCTACGATATGCTCAAGCCAGGAGTGGAGGTATGGTAGAGGGTCATCCTCGAAAAGCATCCTCCGTAGTGTCTCCGTCTCACGGTGTGTCGGGCGACGGAGCTCAGGCCTGGCCCAAAGGGTACTCGCCAGGATCCTCAAGATCACCCTAAAAAGTGGGCTCACAACCCTAGATGTGAAGGAGTCTGTAGGGGCAGGGTAGGGTATACCTGATATGTAACGCCAGATGACATTGGGGTCGTGGACCCTGAAGGCGGCCGAAGTGTGGATGAACCCAAAGATATCGCTCATCTCCTCGAGCGATAGTCTGTGTCGCCTGTTGCCGAGCTGGAAGATGACTCGGCGGCTAGTCGAAGTGCGCTCGGGAACCTCCAATGTGGCCATAAACTCCCCAGTGAGAACGGGGTAGTGCGCCTCAAGGGGCTCGATCAGCCTGTGTAGAGAGACGTTCTCAAACGCCTCCTGAACGCCTGGGTGAAATCCTAGCTGGATCATGTCAGGGAGATGGTACCATCGTGCCCTGGTGGCTCGGGGAATCAACTCCTCAGCAAGGGAGCGCTGCTGATCATCCTCAATGCGGAGCGCGTCCTGAGGGATGTTCTTGGTTCTAACCATCGTCTGCAAAAGAAGCCAATACCAAAGATAATATTCCCTTTGATTAAAATGGGGAGAACCCCATACTTAGGTTCTAATTATGCTAGAAATTTTGTAAAAGTAAATGTCTAAGTGGAAGAAAGTACACAATTTCTTAAAGTTTTAACACAAAGGAACCTTATGACATAAATAAGTGTTGCCTAAAAAAAAATCAGATTTCAAATTATATAAAAAATCAGAATATGAACCCCCTAAAAAATCAGATTTACAAAATCAGCCCATATATATATAAAATTCAGATTCCTAGCCCAAACTTATGAAAAATTCAGATTATTGCCCCACATGTATATATAAATATCAGATTTTCCCCCTAATATATAAATAAATCAGATTTCATGCCCATGTATAAACAAAACTCAGATTCATAGCCCCACATATATATAAAAATATTCCATGCCATACAAATACTCTTTCCCGCGCAAACTACGTTCAAAACCTAAACACCCAATATGAAATTTCTTCCAAATCAACCAATTGAATATGAAAAATCAGAAAAAATAGAGGAAGGGTGAAAAATCATACCAGAAGAGTGTTGGAATTAGGAGAGAAAGAGGCAAGCAACCGCAAAATCGAAAGAGAAAACCGACTGTCGACAGGGGGTGTCGATATCGATGCCCAGGGTCGAAATCGACCGGATGCTGTGTGTTGTCGGGGCTGCTGGTGGCTGTGGTGGGTCCTCCGGTGGCGTGGGGCGGCCAGATCTAGCGGTTCTTGGCCTGAGATGTGTAGATCTAGGCGATGAGGATCGAAAACGAGGGAGAGAGAGAGAGGGCTAGGTCGAGGAAGAGAGGAAGGGATTTTGTGGCTCGGGGTGTTGCTGCACAGGACGAGGGAGGGTGTGGTGACAGTGGGTGGTTGCGGCGATGGGGGCTGTGGGGAGGGTGTGGGGAGGGTGATCGGAGGGAGAGGGATGAAGAAGAAGAAGAAGGGCGGCTAGGGTGTCGACAATGGGAGGAGGGTGTCGAAGTCGGGTATAAAGGGGATGAAAACCCCAAAAATTAAAAACTGAAAGAAATTAAATTCTGACCTGGCTTACCTCCATCTGTAGTCGATATCGACCTTAGAGGTCGATATCGACCCCCCTTCTGCATCCGTTTAACACGTCCTGTTACTCCTTCTGTCGGCTGATCGATATCGACCATATAGGTCGATATCGACCTCTCTTCTGGGCTGGATTTCTTTGTTGACTTTAGATAAAATAGCCACGAATGATCTCAAAAATATAAAATAAATAAAAAAAAACTAAAAGAAAAAGAACGGGTTGCCTCCCGGAAGCGCTTGAGTTTAAGTCGCTAGCTCGACATATTCCCCGTTTTGCGCTAGTTCAACGCCAAGGTGGCGCGAATCTCTTCCTCTGGGTCCTCTTTGTCATAATATTTCTTTACTCGGTGGCCATTTACCTTAAAGGTTGATCCATCGTCGCAAAATAACTCCACCGCTCCATGAGGGAATATTTTATGAACCTTGAAAGGTCCGCTCCATCTTGTCCTTAGTTTCCCTGGAAATAAGCGAAGCCTAGAATTGAAAACAAGGACTTTGTCACCTACCTCATATGTTTTTGGCACCAACTTCCTATCATGCCATTTCTTAGTGCGCTCTTTGTAGATTTCGGCATTCTCATATGCCTTTAGGCGCAACTCTTCCAAGGCTTGTAAGTCAATGAACCTCCTCTTTCCCGCTTCGTCGAAATCCATGTTAAGCTCCTTAACAGCCCACATTGCTTTATGCTCAAGTTCAACGGGCAAGTGACATGACTTACCATATACCAAGTTATAGGGAGTTGTGCGAAGCGGTGTTTTATAGGCCGTTCGGTAGGCCCAGAGCGCATCATCCAGTTTGGACGACCAATCTTTCCTTGAGCGGGAAACCGTCTTCTCCAAGATGGCTTTGATTTGGCGATTGGAGACTTCTACTTGACCGCTAGTTTGAGGGTGATAGGGTGTTGCCACCCTATGGTTTACCCCATACTTAGCTAAAAGAGCTTCAAAGCCTCTCTCAATGAAATGCGAGCCACCATCTGAAATAAGGACTCTAGGAACACCAAAACGAGGAAAGATGTTAGTTTTCATAAACTTAGAGACTACCTTCGCGTCGTTGGTCCTAGTTGCTACAGCCTCCACCCATTTAGAGACATAGTCCACCGCTACTAGAATGTATTTGTAGGGGCCTGAAGCAGGGAAGGGTCCCATGAAGTCAATGCCCCATACATCAAAGAGTTCGACCTCTAAAATGCCTGTGAGTGGTGTCTCATTCCTCCATGTGATATTACCTGCACGTTGACACTCATCACAAGAGGTTACATAGTTTTGCACATCCTTGAAAAGGTTAGGCCAATAAAAACCACATTGAAGAATTTTCGCCGCGGTCTTGAATCCTTTAGCATGACCTCCTGTAGGGAGAGAATGACAATGGTGAATGACGCTCTCTACCTCGTCCTCCGGAATACAACGTCGAAAGATATGGTCTTTCCCTTGTTTGAATAAATAGGGTTCATCCCAATAATATTGTTTGACGTCGTGCAAAAACTTCTTCCTTTGTTGCGAAGTTAAGCTTGAAGGAATCTCGCCTCCTACAATATAGTTAGCAAAATCCACATACCAAGGTACCTTCGCCCTTTTTACAGCAAATAGATCATGGATAGGACTAGAAGGAGGTGTAAAGAAGAAATCCTCACCGAAGCTTACCTTTTCGTCACCTTCGGAGGGCTTTGAAGGTGGTCGATATCGACTTTCAGGGGTCGATATCGACTGGTCGGTATCGACAGGCTTAGTCGACATGGGCTTCTCGATATGGGTCCTCGATGTCGACGTCTGGAGGTCGATTTCGACCTCTGCAATGGACAACCTGTGATCAAAATTGGTCGACATTGATGCAAGACTTACCTTTGGGGCAGTCGATATCGACCTGCTGGGGTCGATATCGAGTGGTTCTTCTGCCCGACTTACCTCTTGCCTCATTAAGTTCTCGTCAGGGAGGGAGTCATTGATTGGTATGGTGTCATATGACTCTTCCAGAAGCCCTATGGGTAGCCGTGAAAGATGATCGGCTACGGAGTTCTCCGTTCCTTTCTTATCTTTAAGCTCAACGTCGAACTCTTGTAGTAAGAGCACCCATCGTAGGAGCCTAGGTTTAGCATCCTTCTTTGCCATTAAGTACCTAAGAGCTGCATGGTCAATATGAATAATAACCTTAGAGCCCACTAGGTATGAGCGGAACTTCTCAAAAGCGAAGACCACCGCCAAGAACTCCTTTTCCGTCGTGGTGTACTTTGTTTGAACGGCATCCAGAGTCTTGCTTGCATAGTAGATGGCATGAAGCTTTTTGTCTCTCCTTTGTCCTAGGACAGCACCTACGGCATAATCGCTTGCGTCGCACATGATCTCAAAAGGTTGCGACCAATCGGGTGATTGAATGATTGGGGCGGATATGAGGGCCTCCTTCAACTTGTTGAAAGCTTCAAGACAATCACTAGAAAATGCAAACTTAACATCCTTCATTAGTAGGTTAGTTAATGGTTTGGCAATTTTAGAAAAATCTTGAATAAACCTCCTATAGAAACCTGCGTGACCAAGGAAGCTTCTTATATCTTTAATTGATGAAGGTGGTGGTAATTTTTCAATGAGTTCTATTTTTGCCCTGTCTACCTCAATTCCCCGTTTAGAGACTTTGTGGCCTAGCACAATACCTTCCCTTACCATAAAGTGGCACTTCTCCCAATTGAGAACCAAGTTTGTCTCTTCACATCGTGCAAGTACCCTGCGAAGGTTAGCAAGACAAATTTCGAAAGTAGTGCCATAAACAGAGAAGTCATCCATAAATACCTCCACGATGTCCTCAATCATGTCGGAGAAGATAGACATCATACATCTTTGAAAGGTAGCAGGGGCATTGCAGAGCCCAAATGGCATTCTCCTATATGCAAAAGTCCCATAGGGACAAGTGAAGGTGGTCTTTTCTTGATCGTCAGGATGAATAGGGACCTGCCAAAAACCAGAATATCCGTCCAGGTAACAAAAATAATCATGTTCGGCAAGTCTCTCTAATACTTGATCAATAAAAGGAAGGGGAAAGTGATCCTTTCTAGTGGCATTGTTGAGTTTCATGTAGTCAATGCACATTCGCCAACTAGTTGTGATTCGCTTTGGCACAAGCTCGCCTTTCTCATTCTCCTCAACGATCATTCCGCCCTTTTTAGGCACCACATGGACTGGGCTCACCCATTCGCTGTCGGAGATGGCAGAGATGATTCCTGCATCCAGCATGCGCATGATCTCCTTCTTCACCACCTCTCTCATGTTGGGGTTGAGCTTCCGTTGGTGTTCTATAGATGCCTTATGATCATCCTCAAGGAGGATTCTATGCATACACGTAGCAGGAGAAATACCTTTTATGTCCTCAAGAGAGTATCCAATAGCCTTACGATGAGCACGAAGTACTTCCATAAGCTTATCTACTTCCTGTGTGGTTAGTGAAGCATTGATAATTACAGGGAAAGTAGAATTTGGACCAAGAAACTCATACCTAAGTGTGTTGGGTAGAGGCTTAAGCACCGGAGAGGGACCTTGTGGGATAAGGATTGGCTCTACCTCTTCCGTCTTCATAATCTCACCAAGGTAATCCGTCTCAATTCTCTTGATAGAAGTTCCTAAATCAGTTATAGGAGTCGGTGTGGACCAAACATAGAGTGATGCTAACTTTGATTTGGACTCTTCAAAATATTCCTGCAGAAAGAAGGTCGAGGGCGAGTAGGAATAATCAATATCGACTGAGAGTTCAGCACATACCTCGGCTTCGGAGCTGTTTGGCGTCAAGTGGTAAATCGACTGGTCGATTTCGACCTCTTCTGTCGATTTCGGCTGGTCGATTTTGGCCACTTCTGTCGACATGGGCTGGTCGATTTCGCCTGTAAGAGAAGAAGGGAGAACTTGACTTACTGAGTGTGTCGATGTCGACTGAGGGCACTCGATATCGAGTGGATTGGTCGATGTCGACCTGTCTTCGTCGATATCGACTTCGTCTTCGAGCTCCATGGATAGAGCATCGTCGAATATTTCCTCATCACTCGTGCATGTAGCCAGGAACTCTTCAATATCCTCGTCGGTAAGCTCCTCTGCAGCTAGGGCTAGGGCCTCTTCAGGAGTTAGGGCCCTTTCCGTCGGTTCTTTGCAATCCATGATGCTAGTGTAGACCGACTTGATTTCCATACCATTAACTTCCTTCATTGTGGGGTTGAAGGAGAATTCAATGACTTCGTTCCCTATAGTAAAGGTTAGTAATCCTCTACGTACATTAATATTAGCATCCGCAGTAGCTAAGAAAGGCCTACCAAGTATGATAGGTACAATAGGATCTTCAGGCATGTCTAATACAATGAAATCAGTAGGCACAAAGAATTTACCTACCTTTACAGGGACGTCATCAACTATACCTGTGGGTCTGACGAATGAATTATCAGCCATATAAAGTTTCATATCCACAGGTTCAAGTGCTCCAATGCTCACCTTTTGCCAAATAGAGAGAGGCATGAGACTTACACTTGCCCCTAGGTCACATAGGGCTTTGTAGCGATGTTGGCCAAGTCCCACGGTGATTGCAAATTTCCCTGGATCGCTCCTCTTCTCGGGGAAATCCATCTTGGAGCATTCCTCTGCGATCTCTGCCATGGATCGCTTCTTGCTAAGAATGTCTTTTAAGAATCGAACATAGGCGGGCATCTCGCTTAGGGCTTCTGTAAGAGGGATAGTAATGTTCAGTCCTTGGAGAATCTTTACAAAGCGCCTAAACTTGCTTTGAGTGGGGTCCTTCAATGCTTTGGAAGGGAAGGGCAGCGTCTTCTTTGGCGGAGAAGCCAAAACGGTGGTCGGAGGAGCCTGCTGAACCTCGATGTCGACAGGAGGGTGGTCGATATCGACCGGTAGGGTCGATTTCGACCTATGTTGTTCTCTCTCAGGTGCTGCAGTGTCATCGACGTCGGCGAAGGGGTCGACAGTGGTGTCGATATCGACCTCAGGGTCGACATCGACTGGGTTGTCGATGTCGACAGGCTCTGTTACTTCTTCCTCCGTCGCCTTTTGTGGTTTATGAACTTTGGTGCCACTCCTTAGTTGCATGGCTGCAATGTGTCCTGACCCGGATTGCCCCTTAGGATTGGTAGTTGGTTGCCCAGGGAATGTTCCGGACGGCCTGGGGATTTGCGCCGCCAATTGACCCAGTTGGGTCTCTACGTTCTTCTTCCAAATGTCCATCTCTCCAATCCTTGTGGTAAGGTGATTGAGTTGAGAGTAGATAGCATGGTTGGATTGATCATTCTTAGCTTGGTTTCGCCTTATCTCGTCCAATACAAGTTGAAGATCATCCTTCTTTTGGTCTCTCTCAGGGTGCCAGGAGCTCTATAGAGTGGGGGGTCCCTAGGGTTAACCTGGTTCCGTTGTGGTTGTTGGAACCTTTGGTCTCCCCAATATTGGCGATTGGGACCCCTCATGAAGTTGGCTTCCTCATGAGTCTCCGCTAGTTGTACTTGCTCAGCATGGGGACACTCAATGGTAGTATGTCGCTGTGATCCACATTCGATGCAATCCTGGTTTGCCGATAGGAATCTCACTTGTTTCTGGAGCTTTCTAAGTTGATCCCTATGAAATTGTTCTTTTACATCCGGATCGATTAACTTAGAGGGTTCGTACAATGGCATAGATGGGGCAGGCCTCGATGATGATGGTGCGTCGGATACCTCAGGAGTCCCATATGTATTGTCAAATTCCACCAGCCTTTCAATGGTTTCCCAAGCCTCTTGGGGAGCGAGTTCAAGGTAGCCATAGGCGGTGTATGTGTTGATCCTCTCCTTGGTTACAGCATCAAGAGCATTGTATATGATCTCCTGGATGACGTACGGTGGTTGGCCATGCGTCGGGCATGATCGTAGGAGGTCCTTATACCTCTCCCAAACAGTTGCCAGAGCCTCACCAGGCTTTTGTTTGAAAGCCGTGATTTTCTGTCGGATCAGCGCCGTCTTAGAAGGAGGAAAGAACTTGTTGAGAAACGCGTCCTTGACTTCATTCCAGGTGCGGAGCGATCTTGGGGCTAAGCTTTCCAACCACTGCAATGCTTTTCCTGTAAGAGACCAACGAAATGCTTTCAGTTGAACATACTCAAGACTTTGTCCATCAGCAATTGTATCACAGAGGTCTAAGAAGGTTGATATATGTGCCATAGGGCATTCGTTAGGTTTCCCTTCATATTGATGCCTTCTTATTTCAGTTAAAAAGTTTGGCTTAATTTCAAAATTAGAAGTAGGGATTAGAATAGCCGATTCAGGCACTGTGAGCGATGGGTGCAAATATTGCTTAGCATTCCGGGGGAGGGCGTTGATTTGAATCTCATATCGTCTCCTGGCTTCCTCCTCCCTGTCAGCACGCTCTCTTAGTGCCGCTTCTCTGGTAGCGTAATCCTCTACTTGCTTCCTTAAGCGTTCGATTTGTTGTGCCTGGGTCTCGTTGTCCGCCATGATTCTTTGGACTCGAGATCTTAGGTGAAGAAAGCGTTCTGGTTCGTCTAGTCCTTCAAATTCAGGTTGGTCACCAGTACGTCGCATACACCTATAAAATAACACTAAAAAGAACCGTGAAAATAAACTACTAGGGCGCGATTGATAGCTTCCCCGGCAACGGCCCCAAAATTTGACGTGGGGAGAATTGAATCGAAATATATAATAAAATATAAACCAATACAACTCTTAGCCTCTTCAAATAAATTCAAGACTCCCCGCTATAGTAGTAGGGAATCAGGTTCGATCCACGAGGAAGCGAGTCAGCGGGATCCTAGTAGCGTTGAAGACACGTCCTTTATATTCGACCAGAAGCCTCGATCTCGATGTCAGACCTCGATGTCGACCTTGGCTGTCGATGTCGTCTGCAACAGAAAACCTGCAGAAACAAAAACGGTAGTCGATATCGACTGGTGGGGGTCGATATCGAGGTTAGTTCACGAAATCGACTGGCTCAGAAGTCTGCCAGTCGATACAGGGGGTCGATTTCGACACAAAGTGGTCGATATCGATGCTTGCAGAAGTTCCCAGGAGTCTCGAGATCGACTCAGAAAACCGTCGATCTATCAGTTTTGGTCGATATCGACTTCTGCTGTCGATATCGATGTCTTTCCTGCAGTGGGTTAGTGGTTTTGTCGGCAAAGAAAAGGCCGAAGAATCAAGGATGGAAAGGAAGCAATGATCAGAATTAAGCAAAGGTGTTGGGTTTTTCGATGACTCAACGAACGACGGGCAAATTTTAATGTAAACTCAAAGGAAAAGATCTTCCAAAGTCAAGGATTACCGCGACGACAACCATGATAGTAGAAATAAGGATCAACTAAAGAAGCATGCTTTTATCATAAAGGAAAAGGCTTTCACCTAAACCGACCAATAGGAAAAGAGATTTTTCAATTACTAAACCTAATGGGTTTCTACCTTCGTCATAATTGAGTTTATAATCTTTCGAAAAGAAACCCTAATTACTACCCAAGTTTTACAACGTGAGTTCCTTAAATTCGCATTTAAAGATGAAGAACAAGGTAGAAGGAGATAAAAGATACATTCTTTAACGACATACTTACCTTACCATCATGGCTATCGTCGGGCTCACCCCGACCCTAGAAGAAAGGGGAACTACTCACTCATGTTGATCGTAGACATGTCTTGAATTGAAATAACTTGCATAAATGGAAAATTTCGAATCTTTACAATCTCAACGCCAACTATCGTAAGCGCTTGAAACTTTAAAGCTCAAAATAAACTATCTATTGTCTATTGTTCTTCTCTTCGATGATTCTATGATTGGATGATTAACAAATCAGCCCCTAAGGCTTTATTTATAGGCTACTAATCCTCGCTATCCGAGGATTGTAACTTCTATCTAAACTAATAACTCTATCCGAACAACTAGGATAGGTCTTTTATTTTGATAAACTTAAAGGAAAAGATAACAAACAACTGCTAATATCTAAAAGAACGAGATAACTCATGGCTTTGATGATAGACTTCACAATCCGAGCCTCAAAAATCGGATTTTATCTTCTGTCGATGTAGGGTCGATATCGACTCCAGAGGTCGATATCGAGGCTTGTGTTTCTGCTCGACTTGTCCCACTCCAGTCGATGTCTATGACGATGGTCGATATCGACGCATGTGTGTCGATATCGAGGCTTCTAGTCTGGTTTGTGTGGTTATCTCGACACTCAGAAGTCGTGTCGAAATCCAGGGTCGATATCGATGTCTCCAGTCGATATCGACCTCTTCTCAGCGTCACTTGGCTTGCTCGTTTTGACTCCGATTTCATCGAATTCCTGCATGGTTAGCTCAAGACTCGTGTAGACTCTATTTCTTTCACTTTAGCTCATTCTTACACGAGATCATATGCTTTTGAAACTTTTGTTCGGAAATTAAATGAAATATGAAGTCAAAAGATGCAATAAACAATAGTACAATTATGTACATCATTATCCAAGCTAACTAAAAACGAAAGAGCCTCTTATGCAGATGACCTTGCGAACGTAAGTCAATCGAGATCGGGGCATGATCAGAATTCGTGAACGGGTGAATCCTCACTCGAATCCCGTCATAGGTCGAGATGATCTCATTCTGGGCAAGAAGACGATCTAGTTTAGCGTAGCTATTATCCGGAGATCCCGTTTTTTTCCTTTGCCAAGTATAGGTTCCTCCATGTGTCGGAACATCATGTAGAAGAAGATCGTTCTTTAGTTGTTGGATTCTGATGAATCGTCTTGCATTTGGCAGGGAGCCTCCTAGTTTATCCTCTAGAATGGCGATCTCATTTAGGTCTCCCAGAATACAAAATGGGATTAAAAGATTTGAAGCGTAATGGTTCACAGAGTCCCAGAATTGGTCTTTGGAACTATAATCTGCTAGAGCGTAAGTTAATAAGAAGGGAAAAGTTTCGTTCAATTTGCAATCATGGTAGTCAATATGAATAAATCTAGATTGCACTGAAACGAGCTTAATTTCTCCCTCGGAGGGCGATAGATCCTTCCATAAAAGGCATATCCCTCCCGAAAAACCAATCGCATGGTCGAAAGCGATGTTGGTGAACCCGCACTTTTTCCAAGCGTACTCAGGCGGTGGTCTGTTTGATTTAGTTTCAAGGAGGACAAGAGTATTAATTTGATTATTTCTACAGAATAATTCTGTACTAGTCCAAAAGTTTCGTTTCTTAAATCCGCGAAAATTCCAAGAGCAGATATTCATGAAAACTTATTTTTGGTAGGTGATAGTTTGAAATAAACGAGAAAAAGTATTTGAGAATTCCTTTCTTGTATAGATATATAGTTAGTAGTTGTATTTTTAATACTAATAGAGAAGTAGTAAGTGTTCATGGCTAGTCGAATGAGCTCAGTAGCTTTTGGCAAGAGAGGTTTCATTCGTTTAAACCATTGGAATTGTACACAAAGTGTAAGATAGTTTATGTAGGCCCTAAAATAAGAGATTTTCTCTGTTTGGTGGGGTGCCTGATATTGAGTGACAATGTAACACATCTCATTAATAAAAAATGTGTAATAATAATATAAACTGTTAAGAAACAAGTATAGAGTATGATACACCAAATGACCATAGATCGAATGGTTTTCAAACGTAAGAAGAACAAGGTCTTTGTGTGGTAATAAATCTGTAAGTGTATTATATGAATGGGCTTGTGAGCCTTGAGTTTGTAATTTTGATGGTGTAAAAGCTGTTGCACCAACATGGGTGAAACTTGAAGCAATCCTCAAAGTAAACGGGCTGTAACCATAGAGAAGACAACACCAGGCTGCAACAGAGCGAACAAGTAGCAGCAGCAGCATCTTGGCAGTTGTTCGAGCAAGGCAGGCCCCTATAAGGCAAAACCTGCAGAGAAAAACAACCAAGAAAACAGGGAAGTAGTAGCTTGTATAGAGACAATGGAGGTAATAAGAAAAATTAACTCTGTAATATAGGAAGAAAGTGAAAATGAAGAAGATAAAAGTAACACAAGGCATATAAACATAAAGATGTTGATCAAACATTATAGATGCTAGGTGAATCATAGCCCTAAGTGTATAAGCACAACAAAAAGAAGGATGGTGAAAGGCAGCAGTAGGGTTGCATTTGCGAGGTCTCCCATCAGTTTTAGTCGGTAAGGCTATAAGTATCAATTGCACCACCACCCGGCTATGGAAACCTGCAACAGAAGACACTCCCACACACCTCTTACGATGGCAGTGGACCACAACCCGATTAGAAGCTACCATGTCGCAAACAACGGAACGACACAAGTATTCCGAACTAACAACACACATGACAAAAAAGCAAAACTCAATTATTAATTGTCTTGTGTCGCCATAGCGATTCAGAGTACAGCCAGATCTTGGCCTAGAACAGTTTGTAAACATGATGAAACAAGAGTCGAGTAGCAATTGAAGAACTAGGTGCCAAACATCAAAATCTAAATAGGCGGTCAGCCCAAAAGAAATTAGTTGCAATTGGAGGTAAATCCGACAAATAGAACGAGAAACCTGTGTTGTGGTCACAATACTGGTGAGATGGGGTCGTTGTCGCTTCCAATCCCCAAGGAAGCAAAAGAGGAAGAGTCACCCGGTTCACTGCCCAAATAGCAGGCCAAGCTCCGCAGCGACAGCCCCGCGCCCATCCTGAGATCCCGACGACCCCAACAGCGGGTAAACAACCCGGAGATAACAGTAACTCCTCCCGGCTGAAGAAAAGGTAGCAGAGCGCAGAAGAAGCAAGAGAGCAGTTGATGAAATTGGAGGGCTATTCGCCCAAATGTTTTCTGAAATCCATTGAGGATGGTATTTGGAGGGAGCTACCTCCATTGATGCGGCCTGGGCAAGGCCGGGACTCGGATAGAGTGGTGCCAGGCTGGAAGGTGAACTGAAAACTGAAGGAGGAAGAAGGCGGCGGTGGACGGGGTTCTGAAACACTAGCGCGTGAGGCGCGTTGTTTTTAAGGGGTGAGGTTTTCATTTTCGTCTCCCTCACATACATGACACCATCTTTTTTTTTTTTGGTTGAAGATGGGAAAGAATTAGGAGTGTTATTCTAATGTATTTTTTCGGATGAGAATTTTAAGTTCTGTGTTTTTCTCTAAAGATCCATCAATAAGGATAATGTAGGTCACATATGTAATCTCATCTGCTATAATTAGCTTTCTTGAAAATATGACGAATCGAAACATTAGAGAAAGAAATAAAATCCACTACTAGGTTCGATTGTAGAAGCTCAATGGTCCATAGACACTCCCAATCTCCTAAGATAGTTTCTACAATACACAAATTACCCCTATCAACAATTTCTGAATACCAAGTTCTTTAGCTTTCTGCTAGGGCTGGCAAATGGTACATAAATTATCATACTAACTGCATACCAACCACGTACTGACTATGTTGATAACCACTCTGGTGGTAACCAACATAACGGTAACTATCGTGGTAGTAACCACGTGAATTTGGTACGACAGTGGTAATGATATCTAAAATACCATGGTTAGCGTGTGTGTATATATATTATTTTATTTATTTTTGTTTTATTATTTAATGTATTTACCTTTTAGCCCCTATTTGGTATTGATATCAGGATATGAGGTATGGGTATGGATATCGTTGATATCCATATCCCTTTTTGGTATGAGGGTAAATGGGTATCAACTTGATATCCCCATATATCCATCCTTTGTAAAAATACCCTATTTCATATCTCCCAAAAAACACCGGTATCACGCTTAGCAGGAAAAAAAACTTCTTCTTCTACGCTCTTCGCTCAGGGGGTTCGCACTGCTCATTGCTTGACGTAGGGGAGAATTGATATAAAATATAAAACCTAGCAATCAACTCAATCCTATCAAATAAATTCAAAACTCCCCCGTTGTAGTAGTAGAGGAATTAAGTTCGATCCACAAGGAAACGTGTCAACGGATCCAAAGTAGTTCTCAATCACGTTTTGCATAAGTCGACCAGAAGCCTCGATGGCGATTGGAACAGTTGATGTTAGTCAGGGTTGTCGATCTTGAGTGGTCTCTCTCTTCTCTGTGCTCTCGATGTCGATCAGAACACCTCGACATCGAGTGGATTCCTGCACTCACCAAAAACAAGCAGTCGACGTCAACTGGGGCAGTCGATGTCGATATCAGTAGCAACCGTCGATCGACACAGAAGACCATCGATCAATATGAGGAACTCGACGTTGACCAAGGCAGTCGATCTCGAGCACTCTTACATAAACAGAAAACGTCGGAAAAGATGGTCGAAGAATAAAAGGATGTAAAGGAAGATATGAACACAAAAGCAAGGGTTTTGGGTAATAATTTGAAAGAGTGTAAAATATAATAAAGAAACTCCTAAGGCTAGGGTTCACCACAACGTTAACCACACATGCACAAGATAGAATAAGACCGAAAATTATGCTTTCACATCAAAGGACCAAGCCTTCGCCTTTTCCAACAAATAGATATATTGGATCTCGCAAATAAACATAATTGTCTCTACCGATTTTATGTTTATGATCCAAGTTGTTCGCATGAATTCTTTTTTCTTGATAAGGGCTAAACACAAGAAGGTATGAGATGATCAAGACATAACAAATATCAACATCAAACCATATCAAGGATGCATGGCTATCGTCGGGCTCACCCCGATCCTAAGAGAAAAGTGACTACTCGCTCATAGTAGAAATAGACATGATTGAAATAAAAGAAACAAACTTAACTTGCATTGAAATAAACTTGAAGTCTTCACAATCCCGACACTGGCTCTCGCAAGCACCAAAACCCTAAAGCTTCCTAAAACCCTAAAACTGAATGAAATTGTTTTCTGTGTAAATTGAATTGTTCGATGAATAAAACTCATCCCCAAGGGCTTTATTTATAGGATACCAATCCTTGTTAGCCAAGGAAAGGTAATTCTATCCTAACTAGAAGATAAAACTAAATAAAAGAAGATATAAACTAAATAGGAAAAGAACATATATCCCTAGGGTAGATAGGAAAATATCCATAAGGATTAAATCTATCTATAGAAAAGATGTAAATTCGTGGCTTAGTAAGTCTCATTCCACTCGGATTGCTCAAAACGCGTCACAACTTCTGCAGATAGGTCCAGTCGATGTTGACTAGAGTAGTCGACGTCGAGCACTCTGTCTCATTCAACCTCGAGCATCAGTTGGTTATGTCGATGTCGAGTGCCTCGGTTGACCTTGGTGCATGTTGACCTCTCCTCTAGTAGGTAGTCTTTCTTCACTCTTCTTTACTTAGTTTCTTGATCACTCATCTCATTTGATGTCGAGAGCTCCAATCGATATCGACTGCTCTGCATCGGTTCTCACCTTCTCGTTTCGGCTTCGATTCTGCTCCAATTTCTGCACAATTAAACCAAAACTTGTGTAGACCTCTATTTCTTGTAAATAAGTATATACTGCACAAATTCAAGGCATTCCCAACCATAAATGAAAATATAAGAAAAAAATTGAAGTAAAAGTAAGCATAAAACATGGTCATTTTAGCGGACATCAAATCACCCCATACTTAAGCTTGCTTGTCCCCAAGCAATGCTTTTTTATGGCCAGCAACGGAAATCAGCATCATGAACCCATTCTCATATTTCCCTAACAACCATATGTCATCCTCGCAAAGGTATTGTTGCCTTCAAATCCATTCCTGTGAATAAAAGCAATACTTGTGGAGCAAAAATTTCTTTTGAGGCACATATGGCTTAGAATGTGATGTGAGGGCTATAAATGCAAAGGTATGAATGGCTAGGGCAAATAATGCTTGAAAGGAAAATATAAAGTCCTCAATCATTTTATCGTTGCATATGTCAAAAGCAACTTCAATTTACCTCCCTTTGTGGTTTTATCAAAAATTTGCATTTCATTTGAGACTTCCCTTTACTAGACAATTGCATTGCAATATCTCTAATGAATCCACTTTTGCGTCGTTGAGTCATGTCAAAGCTTCCATGACACTTTCTTTGTTTTCGGGGGTGTGGTCCTTTTATTTACTCAAAACTCTCCTTTGGTTTAAAGAACAATAGCAAACATAATATACAAAGAGAACATAATAATCTAGACCATTCAGAATTTTAGCCATAAAACATTTAGAATTTTCACCGAAAAAACGATAATGTAAAGCAATGCAAGAGATAACTAAGCAAAAAAGATCATGTAAAGCACATAAGCTCTTCCCCGACCCCATACTTAAAATATATAGTGTCCTCACTCCTCACTGTATTAAATCAATGTAAAACAAGGGTAAAGGAAGAAACTCACATATTAACGCGCAGAGATCTATGAATCAGGTACCGTCGACCAGTTGCCAGCAGCCGACATCGACAGGTGCAATCGATGTCGACAACAACTCTATGCTGTCAAGGAGTGTCGAAGTTGAGGGCCTCCATGGGTGGTCGACATCGACGGGGTCTCATCGATGTCGACTGCTCTTTGCAGCTCCAATGTGATTGATGTCGATCACTCTTACTCAGTGGCTCGACCCTAGCATGGTCGACGTCGACCTCGTAAGGTTGATCTCGACTGCTTTCTCAGAGACTTCGTTTTGTTTCCTTGTTGTCCATAGAAACTAAAGCCAGATTTTTAAAAAATGTTCAAAACCAAAAAGAATCCAAAACCTAAAATTCTAAGAAAAATCTAAATAAGGTTTTATGTACATTTGTATGGCCATTTAGTTTATGAGATAAAATTATATTAAAAAGTTGACAAAATTTTGGCACATGGCTTGACATAATTTAAAAAATATTTTTATTAATGTAACTAACTAACCTATCGAATTATGGATAATTGGATTTGTAGAATAGAAATTCCCCTAAGAATGAAAAACTTTATTTGGAAAAGTGGCTATTGATGGACTTCCAACAAAGATGAGGCTAAATAGATGCATAGATAGAGTTCCTTCCCAATGTTGTCAATGCAACGATGATGATGAAGACAATAACCATTTCTTTATGAAGTGCCCATTCACAAAAGCTGTAATTTCTAACTACGAACAAAGCAGTTGGTAGGAACTTCCTATGCTTGATAGGTAGACATATCACACTAGTAAATATCATCCAGATGAGAGATGACACTTCTCAGTTTGAAGAACTGTGTTTCATCTGACAAACTGTGTAGGATACCAGAAATAATATAATCTTCAATAAAAAGAAACTTGATCCAGTGTCATCTATCGCCCAAAAAATAATAGTCAGTCTTAGAGATTGGAACCAGGCAATAGCAAGTGACAAAAAAAAAACGAAACATAAAGAAAAGACGAAAAAATTCAAAATGGCGTCAACCACCTAGGGCTATCTTTAAAATTAATGTGGATGACTCGGTAAAACCCACTAGTATATGCCAGGTGGGAGGGATTATTAGGGAGAGTGATGGACGGGTTAGAGATATTTTTAAACAGGAGACTTGCAATTGATCGGTTCTTCAAATAAAAGTCTTTGCCTTCTATGCAGGTATGCAACTAGCCTTAACAAAATGTTTACGAAGAGTCATCATTGAAGGGGATTGCTTGGAGGTGGTCTTGGCAAAAGGATAACAACAATATCAAATGGGAAATTACGCGTCATATGGAAATGATTGAACGATTGAAATCAAGTTTTGACCACATTGAATTCAGACGCTGCTTTAGAGAAGCAAATAAGGTGGCCGACTACATAGCTAGAAGTAGAGATTGTTGTAATATTTTGAATCTCTCTATTAATAGGGATCTCTATAACATCATCTTTCAGGATGATCATGGTGGTGCTTTACTCATGTAGTAACGCTCGCCCTATGTTTGCCTATTGTAAAAAAAAACAACTAATATGAAAAATTAATATAGATAATATGACAAAAATAAAAAGAAGTCAAAAAGTGAAAATAATATACATATTATTTTTTATGACCATTTAATAGATATATACAACTAATTAACGAATAAATAAATAAATTCTTTAAAAAGGAAAAGAAGGCCCATGATTTTTTATTTATTCATATATAAGTATAAAATGTTACGATAATATTTTATTATTTAAATTAATTTTTATTGTTAATGAAAATGGACCATATTTAAAGATGTGAGTAAAAGATAAGATTTTATTAATTGACATGGCTAAAATAAACGGGTTCAGATTGAGGCAAAATATGACACATAAACAAATTCGACTAGAGTCTAACACATAGGATTTCACGCTTCTGTTTTAATATTATTAATATTATTATTATTATTATTATTATTATTATTATTATTATTATATATTGAAAGTGAAATTGATGATATATAAATATATATATATATATAGGGATATAGATATTAATAGAGAGTTTTAACTCCCACTTTTTTCGAGGAAAAAAATGATGCAATACGCGATCGTTGAAAATCCAAAGACTTCCATTTAGACCTGTCAAACGGATCATTCGGGTCGGGTTCGGGTCGGATCACTTCGGGTTCCGGGTAATACGGGTCCCGGGTAATACGGGTTTCGGGTATTTCCGGGTTGAATCGAACCCGGGTTTGACCGGGTTTCGGGTCATTTCGGGTCGATTTCGGGTTGGTCAATTTTTTTCTTTTTTAAATTAAAAAATCATAATTTGATAATTTTGCGATAAATTTAAAAATCTAAAATTAAAGACATTGTTCATAAGTTCTAGTGCTTGTAATTATATACTAATCTGATCGAAAATATTTGATTTTTATTATTTCTCGTAATTTTTAATAAAATATAATAATATATAAATATCAAAATTTTAAATAATTTTTTTAAAAATAATTTTTTTAAAAATTTGATATTCTATATATTATTACATTTTATTAAAAAAAATTGATTTTTTTATTATTTCTCATAATTTTTAATAAAATGTAATAATATACAAATTTTCAAATAATTTTTTAAAAATAATTTCATGCAATTAGTAATAAGCATAGAATTTTTTAATATTTTTTAGAATTTTTATCTTCTTAAAAAAGTCTGTTGAAAAACAAAAAATCAAATACTATCGATCGGACGGAGTATTACACAATACAAATAAATATAAAAGTTGATTTGAAAATGAAAGATCAAGTGATTGTAATTATAAAATATAATAAATTGGAATCTCCATAAAAAAATTTAATCATATATAATTATAAATCAACCGGGTCAATCGGGTCACCGGGTCAATTAGGTAAATCGGGTCAAAATTACCGGGTCAATCGGGTCACCGGGTCGAAACCCAAATTACCCAGAAAATTTTCGGGTTTTCGGGTTCGGGTCAGAAAAAATTTTCGGGTCAAAATTTCCAGGTTCGGGTCGGAAATTTTCCGGACGTTCGGGTCGAGTCAACCGGGTCAGGTTGTGTTTTGACAGGTCTACTTCCATTCCATACACTAGTTAGTTCGACTCCCTCGAACGGTTGTTAAGGATGCATATATCATTTGGGTCTATCAATCCATAATGGTCAATCCACTCCAATGAGACTAGTAGGAGTCAAAATGTGGATCTTGTATACCCCATTGAAAATCAACTTATTAAATTCAAATCTATCTCATGACTCACAAAAAAGAATATTTCTTAGCTGAATTTTCTGTTTGTTTGGCTATGTCAAAGACGAGGATCGGACTTATTAGGTACATTTCATGGAAGAACAATCTTCATACATACCCATTCTTATTTTAATAAGTACTTCGATCTACAGTAAAGGAACAATCGTTTCATATTATTATAACGCGATTTCTTAATACATTACTATTTTTTCCTAGAAATACTATTAAACTCCACAGTTTATTGTAAATCTGATTGCACGGAGAACCTTATTAAAGACAATAAAAATTGAAGAATGGGAGTTCTGCACTTCTGCGGAGCTTCCACAAGTTACTTTTATATCTTTACAAAAACATCTCATTATTAACACTTATTTACCAAATCACCCACTATTATTGAAAAGTTAACAATTCTCCACCACCCATTATATAAATATGAATCATGCTAATTAAATCTTTTGTATTTATTTTATAAAATTAATTATTATGAATGGTAGACAAGATTGAATATATAGTTTATATTAGACGAGATTAAATGATTAATTTTGGATTTGGGGTTTAGGTTTAGGATTTAGGGTATAGGGTATAGGGTTAAGATTCAGGGTTTAATTTTTCACTCATTTACATTTTTTGTAAAGGATATTTTTAATAAAGGATATTGTACAAGTTTAATTTTTGTAAAGGATGTTTTGTACAAGTTTTAAAATAAAGGATATTTTTGTAAATAAATTTTAATTTTATTATTAATTTTTTTGGATATGGATGATAAATTTATTATTTAAAATTTCATATTAAACTTTTTTCCTTGAATTTTTAGCGCAAATGACAAGGTTTTCGTGACTTACTGCGGAATTTGACAATTGGATCTTTTTTTTTACCAGGGAGAATTTATTCGATCAACCACAAAAGTCAATTGGTGCAAATTGAGAGCTAAAAATATCAATGACCTATCTAGGGGTAATGAGGATACATCAGTTAGAGAATGCAACTAGGGCTGTTCAAAATGTGACCCAACCCGAAACCGATCGAACAAAAAATAGGGTTTTGGTTCAGCCCGAATACTATATGGTTCGGGCCTTGGACTGTAAAAAAAAAAGAAATTTCAGTTTCGGTTTGAAAACCGGAACCGAACCAAAATTTTTTATTCTGAACCGAAAAAATCAATTTTTTAAAAAATAAATAACCTAATTATACATAACTACTGGCTACTACATTTACTTTTACGGTGGGTGGCAGACTAACATGTTAGATATGGATCCTTTTCAAATTCCCTTTTCCCAACCCCGTAGACTCGCCTAGGCCTCTTGCTGCACTCAACACTCTCCAAAGTCCTCTCATCGCCTCGTAAGACTCGCCCACCCCTGTCGTCGCCGTCGCCATCCTTGTCGGCTGCTAGTGTTGCTCGTCTGCCCTCTCCCGCTCCCATAGTCCCACAGGCGCACCACTCATGTCCCAAATCCAATCCAAGTTGTTTCCAATTTTCCATTTTTTAAAACTTTACCTTTTCCTTTTGTTAATCTACTTGTATTACCATTAATTTGTTAATCTACACATGTAATTTTAGATTTGTAAAGCAATTATTAAGGTCTTTTTTAGTTTTTTCAAGCCTATAACCGAAAAAACAAAAACCGAGTTATCAATTTTGGTTCAGGCTTCGGTCCAACCCTCCAAAAAATTTGGGTCGTCAGTTCTGGCCCAAACCATTCGGGTCAACCTGGTTCAGGCCAATTCAGCCCATTTGCGCTACCCTAGAATGCAACACTTGAATCCACTCTTGAAGTGAGGAAGGAGTGGGGTTGGCTTTCATCTCAATGAGTATTGAAATCCCATGTTGATATGTTTCCCTCTTTTATATTTTATATCCAAAGTTTTATGTTTCTGCAAATAATGTCCTTGTGAGGTCCACCTTGCTAACTGCCAAGTGTGTTTTGTCTTGACTATTTAAGCTCCTCCTTTTCTTTTTTTTTTGGGGTAAGAGTGAATGAAGCATAACAATGACTATAAACCCTAAACGAAGTCATCCTCATCTTCCTTTAACGATTATGAATGATCCTTCTTTTTTAAGCTAGAATTTGATTGCCGCTTGATATTGAGCACCTCTTGAGTCTAGATCTAATAATAAAGCTAGGTTTTTACATGGTATCAGAGCCTGAAGGTTCTTAGTTGATTTCCGCTGCATTCAATGAGTTCTTTTGAAGTTTTCCATCCATGGACGATGATAACTCCGTTCATGGGAGATTTGACAACCAGAAGAACCAAGGTAATCTTGCTGACCCCCTGTTTTTAGCTAATTCTGATAACCCAGGATCGCAACTCGTTACAAGTACTTTTGATGGATTAAGCTTGATGTAACTCAAAGAAATATCGGTCATCCTAAATCACTTTGAGGTTGGACCCGAAGAAAAGCCGAATTAAGGTGCAAGCATCACAACTCAATTTAGATCCATCTGCAGACAAGTATAAGGCCTTAACATAGGTTTAGACCCAACCGCGGACATGTAGGAGGCCCTGTCATCCTGGACACATGGCGGACATGCCCAATCCACGGGTCCTAATACACTCACTACGTCTCAAACACTTTCAGACACTTGTCTACCCCGTGTCCATATAACCAGGACACTATATAAACCAAGATCGAATGAGAGAGAAGAGGGCTTTTTGGAAATCAAAGAAGACAAAACTTAGAGAGAAATAGAGCTACTTGGCTTAAAAGCACTAATCACCAGGTGTCCTCCACTGAACATTAGTAGCTTCCTTCCGCGTCCCATCAACTACATAAGATTTCGAGAGGCCTCCATGAAAGGAGGTAACCTTTATCTGCGAGGAGTTACCAATGCTTCGCTCGCAGCGCAGGTATGCTTCCGAATCTCTTCGTGGGTTAGCGAAAATCCTTAAGATGAGGCCAAAAAGTTATCTTTGTCTGCGACACCACGACACAAGTAAAGTCACTTGGCCTTCGACCAAGTGTCTCAGGTAAGCCCGTGCTGACCGCAGACGATCCTTGATGGCCCCAGCTGGGTCCCATTAAAACAGGATTTTCCAGGGGGTTTTCGTCAAAACTTTCTACAATGGATGAGGGGATTTATGATGGCACTAGGTGCAAAAAACAAACTCAAGTTCGTAGATGGGACTCTCGTGAAACCTGCTGATGCAAACTCTATAGAAGCTCAAAGGTGGATTAGAGTAGACTTCATGGTTAGATGTTGGTTGCTCAATTCCATGTCTAGCTCTATAAAAGAGAGCTTTATCTATGTGGATTTTTCTAAGCAACAATAGGAAGAAATCTCAGAGAGATATGGTCAGTCTAATGGGCCTTTGATCTATCAGTTGAGGAAGAAAATAAGTGGGATAACATAGGATAAAATGTTGGTTGTAGAGTATTTCAATAAGCTCAAGAGGATATGGGATCAACTCCATGTATTGGAGAGCATCCCAGTGTGCACTTGTGGAGGAATTTCACAATGTAGATGTGAATTACAAAAGAAGATGAATGACGTCGAGATGAGGAATAGGCTTATGCAATTCCTAATGGGACTAAATGAGTATTATGAAGGGGTACGAAGCCAAATATTGTCAACTGATCCTATACCCAACATCAACAGAGCATACTACTTGGTCACATAGGCAGATAGTTAGAGGCTATAATCAAAATTTTACAAGCTCAAGAGGCCATGGCAATAATATAGGATATCAAGACAAAAGAGACAACATGAGAGAATATGAGGGTCGAATGGATAAAGCTGAGAAAGCCAAGCTAAAATGCACATTCGGTCATCAAAAGGAGCATTTGGTGGACCAATACTTCAAAATTCATGGATACCCTTAGTGGTACCAAGGTCTCAAAGATCCCATGAAGGGATCAGCAAAATCAGTCGGGTTGTAGGAGCAAGACAGTCCCATAGATGATGACATATCTCAAGGGAAGTCCATTGATGAAGGAATAAACAGAGCTCTTATGAATGTTGTATGCCATCAGATCTTTAAGATGATGAAAGGGAGGACATCTATAGAGGGACCTTCATCTGCAAATTTTCCAAGTATGTTTTTACTCTCCACTATGAATTATGTAGATAGATTGGAGAGCAAAGGGGGATGGATAATAGATACAGGTGCCAATGATCATATGATCGATGATGAATCATTTTTATATGATAGGATGAGGTTAAGAAAGACAATTTATGTTGGTTTGCCTGATGGACACATTGTCATGGTAAATGAGTCCGGAAAGGTCCAGTTATCTTAGCAAGTTGTACTACACAATGTGCTTTATATCCTTGGTTTTAAACATAAGTTGTTATCAGTTCGAAGAATAGTAGAAAGAACTGGTTTAAGGGCTTTATTTAATATGCATGGTTGCACTTTTTAGGGCCCTGGATGTGATGAAGTGTTGATGAAAGGAATTCGAAAGGATGGTCTCTACAAGGTGCCTCAAGTGTTTCCAAAGGATCCAGGAAGCAAGTGGAGTCAGCAACATTTGCAGCATTTTCCTTATGTTTTTTCTTCTGTTAAGATAGATGTTCATGTTCATCATGCCAGGCTAGGACATACATCGTATCTAAGATGAGACACATAGAGTTTTTAAGACATTTTGTTCAAGAAGATTTGTTTTGTGAGACATGCAGTTTGGCCAAACATCACAAGCTACCTTGTCAATTAAGTAATTCCATGGCCAAAGGCCTCTTTAATCTCATTCATGTTTTGATTTATGGGGACCTTACAGGGTTCCTAGTGCTAAGTATTTCCTTACCATTGTAGATGATTACAGTAGAGTGACATGGATGTACCTGCTTAAAGAGAAAACTGAAGTGTGCAAGGTGATCATAACTTATTTCTCATATGTCTTGACTCAGTTTGGAAAGACCGTCAAGTGTGTTCGTAGTGACAGTGGAATAGAGATTATGAACAAAGATTGTGGGGAATTTTTTGCATCAAATGGTGTGATCCATCAGAGGAGTGCACCATACATAGCACAACATAATGGAAGGGTCGAGAGAAAACATAAACACCTTGTTAAGACAACTAGGGCAATAAAGATTCATGCTAATGTACCTGAAGTGAGTGCATTCTTACAGAAATTCATGTGATCAACAAACTTCCTACTATAATGCTTGGGTGGAAAACTCCCTTTGAGAGACTCTTCAAAAGGAAGCCATCCTATGATGAGTTGAGAGTGGTAAGATGCTTATGCTTTGCTTTTGTAGATCGGGCAGTGAAGGATAAATTTGTTGCTAAAGGAAGAAAGTGTGTATTTCTGAGTTATCCACGTGGTCAAAAGGCCTACAGAGTGCTTGATTATCAGACTGGGAAATTTTTTGTGAGCAGAGATATTGTTTTCCATGAAGAAAAAATTTCCTTTAAAGATGATTGCCATACTATCAACAAGGACAATAAAGCCTTACCCACTTTACCCCTTGTAAATCTTGTAGATGATTATGAGAATCGGCATTACCAACCAACAAATATAGATCTGAACCCATCATTTGTATCAAACCAAAATGAGTTACCTAATAACCTTTTACAAAATGATGAACCCATGGTGACCCACTCCCTTTGGAGAACACCATCACCACAAAACATACCACAAAATCCTTACTTAAACCAAAATGATTTTCCTCCCTTGAGGAGATCTTCCAGACCCCTAACCAAGCCATCAAGGCTCAAAGATTTTGTTTATCCCACCTTACCATCAAATTCAAACCAACTATCCATATCCTTTCTAGCCAATGTCCTAGGAGACTTGTCTAACTACTCAGAGGATTTTATAAGATCATTTGCCAACATGATCACCATAACTGAGCCCAACATCTACAAGCAGACTATTAAAGATAGTTTATGGCAAGAGGCCATGATCGAATAAAGACCTATTAGCTCTGGAGAGAAATCAGACCTAGATCATGACATACTGTCACCTCATCAGAAAGCAATAGGATGCAAGTGGGTATACAAGGTGAAGTACAATCCTAATGGGTATGTGGAAAGAGATAAAGTAAGGCTTGTGGCAAAAGGATATATCAAGTGGAAGGGAAGGACTATAAACATACCTTCTCACCAATTGTTAAGCTTGCCACAATGAGATTAATCTTCTCTATGGCTACTAAGAAGGATTGGACAATATTCTAGTTGGACATCAACAATGCCTTCTTACATGGAAACTTCGAAAAGGATGTTTACATGGTTCCTTCAGAAGGATATGATGCCAAGACAGGGAAAGTATGCAAGTTGATAAAGTCCTTGTATAGACTAAATCAAGCACCCAAACAGTTGAATTCAGAATTGTCACAGTTCATGGTATCTCATGGATATGTACAATCTAAAAATGATTACTCATTGTTCATTAAGCAAGGTCTAAAGGGGCAGGTGTATTGAAATCACATGAACATCAAGTGTAATTTCTCTTCATCAAAGAAAATACATACTGGACATTATTGATGATTGTGGTATGATAGGATGTAAGCTGAGTGGTTTCCCATCCCAAAGGGATTGAAGTTATCACTAGAGATTGACATTCCTCTCACAAAGTCAGAGAGATACAGAAGGCTTGTGGGAAGACTAATGTTTTTTAACCTTACAAGATCGGTTTTATTATATGATATATTCAACATCTAAGCTAATTCATGTGCAATCCTAAGGAGCCCCATATGGCAGCAACAATGCACGTGATCAAATAGCTTGCAGGGACTCTTGGATTGGGATTATTCATGGAAAAAGAAGCAGTTTTTGATGTCATAGAATATTGTGATGCAGATTGGGGAGCACGTGCATACAGTGTTAGATCTCTCACAAGCTATTGTGTCTATTTTGGAAGTTCTCTTATGTCATCGAAGACAAAAACAACAAACTGTCTCAAAATCATCAGCACAGTCTGAGTACAGAAGTATCTCCAAGACTACCAGTGAACTCGTATGGATTGAAGGGTTGCTTCATGATTTATCTGTGAGTATACATTTGTTGGTTACATTGCATTGTGATAGGAAAGCAACCATTCATAAAGCAGCCACTCCTGTCTTCCATGAACGAACGAAGCACATCAAAGTGGACTGCCACTTTATTAGGGAGAATGTGTTTGAGGGATTCATACATACACCACATATTCGAACAGGGCTACAAATAGCAAACGTGATGACAAAACCAACGGGTGAAGAACATCTCAAGTTTTTCATCGGCAAGTTGGGACTTGTCAATCCTCTCCCAAGTCCAACTTGAGGAGAGGGTAGTGAAATCCCATGTTTATATGTTTCCCTCTTTTACATTTTATATCCGAAGTTTTATTTGCCTGCAAATAATGTCCTTGTGAGGACCTCCTTGCTAGTTGGCAAGTGCATTTTGTCTTGACTATTTAAACTGCTCCTTTCTGTTTTTTGGGTAAGAGTGAATGAAGGATATGAATGGTTATAAATCCTAAATGAAGTCATCCCTCTCTTCCTTTAACGACTATGAATAATCCTTCTTCTTTGAGCTAGAAGTTGATTGCCACTTGATATTGAGCACATCTTGAGTCTAGATCTAGTAATAAAGTTAGATTTTTACAACAAGTTGATCAACAAATATTAGTGTCCCAGTGAAAATATCGACGAGCAAACTCCTCAAAGCTTTTTGATGCCCATATCAAACAAGATTCATAATAACCTTTGTAGTTGAGTTTTTCAAGCATTAACTAAATGAGAAATCCATGTAAACTTTAATAACGACATCAAAGTGACAAATCTAATTCCAATTTTTTACTTAAAAATTATATATATAAAGTTCAATCACACTTAACACTCACAAATAGTTAACTGGCTTTATATGTGCTCTTTTCTTGTCGTAAACCTAGACATTGTTTATGCAACCCAACTAAAAGAAGAAATGTTACAAAACCTGATAAATCCCTTCCCCTCAAAATAAGTTCAAATCAATATCTTACAAATGAACTCCTTGTTAATCATCATTCATGTTCATCTCGATGTTGGAAAACCACAACGATGTCTCTATCATGAAAATGCATCAGAGGCAGGAAATAACCCACCAGATGTGATTTCTTCGATGACAAAATCATTAATCATCCTTATGAAAGCAAGGGAGCAAAGCCTTCATAGAGCAGGTTCTGTGGCCCTGTATAATTTTCAATTTTGTTACAAATTATGATACTTAATCAGTTAATCCCCAATCATAATGGTTGAAAATATAATAAATCGTGTACCCTAAATACACTAAAAATTAACGTTCAATTGGATGTTATAGAAACGTCAAATCCGACGTTTTACAACGTCAAATCCAACGTTGTGGCAAAAATTGTGATTGAATGTTGCGAATATGGGTCTGGCAACGTTGGATCGAATGTTTCTAATACATGCAAGATCAGACCTAACATAAAATATTAAAAAAACTAAATAGCATTCACAACGTCCTTTTGGACTTTTTTTTGGTGTGTGTGAAATTGTGTAATATTAAAAAAAATCTAAATAGCATTCACAACATCCTTCTGGACGTATTTTTGTGTGAGATTGTATCTTCATAATATATTCCCTAGCAACATCCAATTTAACGTTGCTAGCTTGGATCGGCCCGAGTCAATCCTACATCGAGCAACGTCGATAACTTCTCCACTAACAATGTCCAATTCAACGTTTTGTATAACGTTCTTTTCGACATTGATTAGCGATGTGGACTTGCAGTGTACATAGAAACACCCATAATAAATTAATGTTAGAAAGTTATGTCTGTTAGTTGTATTTTTCTTGTAAATGGTGTTAGGTAGACTATGAACTTCATAGTCTACTTTTAGACAATTATTATGTTCTAGGTATTAGGTGCAATTACTCCTATTACTTTCATATTGTAACCCTTGACCTCTTTCCATGTATTTATTCTTCCCAATGTGTATTCAAAAAATATTATCACTCTTTATTTTCTCACATGGTATTAGAGCTCTAGTTTTCTTTGATCTAAAAACTCTCTTGTTTTTTTAGCAACCTCCATTGTTGCCTTTTCAAGTTGTAGGCTTCAATGCTACATTTTTTCCCCTTAGTGGCCTTGCTGCTACATACCTTGCCAATCATCTACCATCCAAAGTTCTAAACTTTCTCAGATCCAATTGCTTAACAAAGTTTTCCCTCACCATAATCTCACCCACGGTCCTGCTCCTAAGTTGTTTGGATGTGCTGCTTTTGTCAGAAAACTTGATCCTAGGTCCCTTAAGTGCATCTTGATCGGCTACTCCACCATACAAAAGGGCTACAATGTTACAATCTAGCCACCCAAAAGACCTACATCATTGCTGATGTTAATTTTCTCTCCTTAATTTTCCTGTCCCAACTTCATTGAGTCGGAGAGCACCCATTCACCGGTTACAACACCTATTTCTCCTCTAGATATTGCAACTCCTTAACCATATACCCCACTACAAACAATTGACATTCCACTCACTACTTCCTATATCTAAGCAGCTCTCCCGGGACTTTTCACATGTGTATGCTAGAAGAAATGCCATCTTTAAAATACAACATGTTGAAAATTATGATCCGAGAATTGTGACAGATGATACATCAACTCCCACCTCAAAACTTGATATGCCAATTGCATTAAAGGTAATAAAGAGTGCAGAAATCATCCTCTTTATCCTCTTTCTAACTTTGTGTCCTTACACTGATTCTCACCCACACACAAGCACCCTTCCGCAGGTATCTATTCTTAAGAATGTTAACGAGGCTTTAGCTCAACCAGAATGGCGTAAGGCAATGGAGGAAAAAATGTGGGATCTTGAAAGAAATAAAACTTGGATTCTTGTTGATCGTCCTCATGAGACACATTGTTGATTGTAAATGGGTATTTACTCTCAAGTACAAAGCTGATGGAAATCTTGAAAGGTATAATGCTTTGTAACAAAGGGGTTCACTCAGACCTATAGAATTGACTACCAAGAGACTTTTCCGGTAAGAGTTATTAGCAAATTTATGTATGATCCTAGAGAACCACATATGCAAGATGCACTCTGCATTTTGCATTATCTAAAAGGTTGTCCAGGGAAAGGCATCCTATTTGAAGGAGACAGAAAACTGAACTTAGAAGCCTATACTAATGAGAACTTTGCAAGATGTATTGTTGATAGAAGGTCTACAATAGGATATTGCATTTTTCTTGCTAGAAATCTAATTGCCTAGAGAACCAAGAAACAACGGGCCATAGCATAGTCTAGTGTTGAGTCTGAATTCAGAGTTGTTGCTCATGGTATTTGTGAGTTATTATGGCTTCAAATGATTCTCAATAACTTGAAGGTCAAGTGGAAGGATCCTATGAAGCTATATTGTGACACTAAATATGTTATAAGCATTGCTTATGATCCTATTAAACATGACAGAACTAAGCACGTTGAGGAAGATAGACACTTCATTAAGAAAAGAAAAGGCCGATCAAGATCAATTACATTCCAATACAACTATAACTTGTAGACTTGCTTACCAAATAGCAACTCCTCTAAAAATTCTCTAAAATGGAGAACTAAATAGCAAAATAGCTAAAAAATTTACAGTCCAACTCCAACAGCCTATCTATTATACGAATTTCTACATTTATTGCATACTATAATATATACATAAACTAATAATATAATAAATGTGTTTATTAAGATTAACGTTTTTTGCAACAATTATTTATCTATTATATACAATATATGTTATAATATGGTGCAAATGCAACCACTAAACTAAGTCTTTCAAATCAGCTACACGACTATGCAATACTTGATATTAAGAAATTATAGTAATTGAGTCATATAATTTGATTCTAATTATGTCAATAATTTAATCAAACACCCAATTCAATATTATCATCACTAATTTAGAATTGATGATTACAAGTAAGAAATTAAAAAAAGCAAAATCAGTAAGTATGATCTAAAACTAAAACGAAAGAAATAAAATAAAATGCAAGCTATCAAACACCGTCAACTCAACCATTTCATTTTTGTCATCGGTAATTTAATTAGAAATAACTACTACAAATGACTAGTTCATAATCAACACAGAAAGAAAAATTGAACTCAATCCGAACAATCAAACTCAAGGCAGAAACAACAATTTGAAGCTGGAAATCCAATCAATTGAAAAGGGAGGGGTAAAGCATTTAATTTTAGAGTTATCAATCCTTCCTTTAAATTTAGATCTCTCTCTCTTAAAATATCCCCTTTTCTCTATTATACAAGTGCGGTTGGGGGTGCTCTAATGGAATATTTTTACAAACCCAGCTTGAGGGGGAGTGTTGGAAATATAATAAATCAATGTCAAAATGTTATGTCTCTAAGCTGTATTTTTCTTGAAAATTATGTTAGGCATACTATTAGGTTCCTAGTGTACTTTTAGACATAACTATTATGTTCTATGTATTAGGTGCAATTACTACTTTCGCATTGTAACCCTTGACCTCCCTCCTTCCTTGTACTACATTTGTTATGTTTTTCTCCCTGTATGTATTCAGAAAATATTACTCCTCTCTATTTTCTCACAATAACAAATCACATAATTTCATATAGATGATACATGTTTGATAAATGGTATAATACTGATGAAAGAGGGTCAAAATTCATATATTTAACATTTCACGAAGTAACTAATATAGTAACGTGTAAGAGGTAATTACATCCAGAAAGGAGTTTCATGTTCCTCCTCAACAAAGAAAGGATAACAAAGAGGAACATCAAACAGAAATCAAGGCACTGTATGTACACTTTCCCAGCTATCAATGTATAGAATGACTTCTGAGGTGATCATACAAAAACCACAAATATTAATGTGTGGTGGTAGTAAGGGAGTGGGGGCAATTCATGTGTTGGTATGAATAAACTTAAAAAACAATCATAAACCTTAAAGATGATGCTTTTTTTTTCGATACCTTAAAGATGATACTTGAAATCCAGAGCTCAACTGTATCAACAATCAGGTTATGTATGAGAAATAAATTGGTCTGCTGTTTTGCCCAGATTCTCTTCTTTCCCAAGATGCTTCTGTTTGAGGAGGAAAATGGTCCAAAACTCCCACGCTTGTGCTGATTAGGATCTGATTCCAACTTAATGGTCTTCTGTCAAATATCACATATTGAATATATAGAAGAAATAAGCACTAAATCATAAAAACTCAATCCTAAGGAGTATTATGTTAGAATGCCATATCAGAAAAATTGCATCCTTTTATGTATTTGTAATGGGAAATTGGCTGCCAAATAAAGAAAAGTATATTGGTACAGAATTTTGCTTAAGTTGGAAATTCATAGAGCTAGAAGCAAGAATAGATCAGATTCACACACAAACACAGGAAAATGAGAGATAATAGCACTCTCAGTAGCATAGACCATCCGCTTATTTCTTCTGATTATACTTTTCTAGCCTTATTTGTACTATATTCATCTAAGCCCAGTCAAATTACTCTATAGTGGGTTGAAATACAATTTACTCTACATAAAGATCGATTTTATATGAGCCTAGTCAAATTTAAATTGGCTAGTTAAGCCGGATAAAATAATCGTGAGTACCGAACAAGAGTTTAAAAATTTTAAAAATATTCAAAATACCAAAAAAATCCATTAATGTATTGTACAACTTCAATTTTATGCAACAAATTACAGTGGAAGTGTAGGAACAGACAGTGAGTTGCAATTGAATCAACGAATCGTGCTTTGTAACCAGCAACAAAGGTTTTTAGTTATGAAAATAGCAACATACTATATTCATGTCGAAGGTAGTCAAGGTATTGCCTTCTTGCTTTATTCTCTGGGTGGTGGTGGTGGTGGTGAGACGGGTGTCAGATCTTCTAGAAGAGAGCTATGTTTTGTTAGATGAGCTGGTTGAGGAGGCGGATACTTCTTTAGCACCCGTTCTTTGTTACACTTCCACCATTCCTCTGCTTGCTTCTCCTCGAACTTCCTTTTACTGCAAGATTACAAAAGCAGCCAGACATAATCAGGAGAGACGTGAGTAAGGCTTCACATGATGCAGGGTCATCAACTTTAGTAATTTGAAATGATTAAATTCGGGTTAAGGCAAAGAATATCTTGTATAATGGTCCGTTTGTTTTTGCACCTGAATCTGACTCTCTTGTAGAATTTGGCACCATTACGGAGTTGAAAGACAGTAACATAAACACCAGGTTCAAATTGCTCGACAACCTCTATTGCTTTCTCAATTTTGACAGTCGAAGTTCTAGACGACCTTGTATCTGTTGCTTGAGAATCTGCTCGTTCCGTGCTCTCAATTGCAGAAGATTCAATTGTATCTTGTAAGGCGCTTTTAGAATGTAGTGGTATGTCTCTCACTCTTGAAGAATTAGAATTGTTGACAGGTTGCTTATCATTTGGCACTGGGATATAAGCAAAGTCACTAGCATCAGCTACAGGAAGTTCGGGAGTTTCATCTAAGGTATGATCTGAATCTTGTGGTATGTCTCTGACTCTCAGAGAGTCTGAATGGTTGGAATACTCAACCTCTTCTAGATAAGAACGTTGAGGATCATACATTTTAATTTTGTGTCCTTTAAGGAAGTTTTCGGCTTGCTTTTTCATAGCCTTGAAACCATCACTCTCATATATATCTGGTGGCAACTTCCCAGCCATTTCGTTTAGCTGAATAAGAAAAGGACAAAACTAAAATCAAGAAAAACAAAATACTTTCACTTTGAAGTGGATTTCTATTATCTGCAAACTACGTACAATAAGTAAAGCTTTTTTTTCTGTCCTTCTCTTCTTTCAAAATCACATCCAGGGAGGGATTTAATAAATCAAGAATCTATTTTATTATGCTGCATATGAGTCCAGGCCCACAAGTACGGATGGACAAGGAGTTCAGACCATGCCACATTTGTCAATTTATATTTTTCTCCACAATCACCCATATTTGTGGTCGAACATACTAGACCAAACATGCCAGCCCACATTTCCCCAAGTCTAAGTTGTGACACCATAATTCATTGCCATATATATTCCAAAAAATTACATGATATATGTCATGCATGATTAGAGCTTGGATAATATGTAGGTTGCTTGCATGATAATATGTAGATTCAATGCATCCAATATGATTTTTTTTGGTAGTACAATGCATCCAATATGATTACAAAGCTTAACAAAGAAAAAAAGCATCTGCATTTTAAGCCAACAAAACTATGGAGGCACGACTTTATAATTCATTTGAAAATAACTAAAATGCCATTCCAGTTGTACAAAATGATCTCTTTGAACAAGTTGTTATTTGAAAAATATTTTCCATTTTAGAATTTCAGAAACCTCTGATGCTGTTTACTTGTTTAGACACAATTTTCATGGAAAATAAGATGATTTCAGTTAACTGAAATTAAATTATATATATATATTTATTTATGAATAATATTATACTTCAATCTGACTATTTTTTTTTTATCAAACTACCAAGTAACATTTTATAGGGTAAAATGCCGAAAACCATCATTTAAATCGGTTAAATTGCTCAAAGTCACCGATTTAAATTTAAAATTACTGAAAACCACCAGTTAAATAGATAAATTGCTCAAAACCATCCGTTAAACTAAAAATTGCTGAAAACCGTCTATAAAACCTACTTTGTTAACCAAAAGTCAACCATGGTTAGATCCATAGAGCTCTATTTCACCAATTACAGCTGGTATTTAACAATTTTTAACTTAACAGGTGGTTTTTCCACATTTTACCCCTTTTAATACCAATTTGTCCAAAGGGGCACTTTTTAACAAAAATGGTATTTTGACCATTTAATAGTAAATAGCATGTATCAGGAATAAGAAGTTAACATATGCTAGTAGTATAGTAATTTTTTCTGAATCAACTAAAGAATAAGACTTTATTGTTCACCACATGTTTTTGTTAAAGAGTACAAAGCATCATAATTCAAATAAAAAACTTCCAAGATTACGACAGAACAATTGTATTACTATGATAACTTGTACCTGAGTAGTAACCAACATTATAACATCCTTTGCTACTTTGCATCTTGAGGCTAATGTCAAAGCTTCTCTGGAATGTTGCATTATATATTTATTTTCCTCATTTTGGGCTTTACATTTTTGCTTTAGAGTTGAGATCTGTAGTCAGCAAACAACAAAAAAAAATACAAAAAGTATGAGGAAAGGCATCAGGGATTGCATTTAAGAAGGCATGAGTTAGAAGCGATAAGCACCTGATTTTGTAGTTTGGCCACTTCATCGCTTAGAACTTCGTTTGACTTTTTAAGGCTATCAATGGCACCCCTAGAGGTCAAAGGAGATGGGGGGCCGGATCTTCTATTATACGGTGAGGCCAGTCTTTGAACATGTGATATTGTAGAAGCAGGCTTTATATTTTGAAGAGTTCTCAAGGAATTTGGAAAGCCAAGATCTTGCATATGCTGAATTGTTGGCACTTGAGAAGCTTGGATGATGGAAACAGAATCAAATCTTGCCCCTGGATTTTGAGATTTAACCTCAAGGTACTTCACAGGTTCAGTGGTGGGAGCTGGCAAAATCCTTCCAGATCTTATGTCATCTTTGTCAAATCTTTCCCTTGTTAAGTCAACGGAACGACGAGCAGTAGTGGATTTTTTGCAGAAAGTTGATCCACTTCCAACTCCAGGAGATTTAAGTTTATTATAGCAAGCATCACAAACACGATGTGGTTTGTTGGGAGTGGGAGCAAGTGCTGCTTTTAGTGCTTTCCTAGAACTACAAGCATGGCAATGCACAAGTCCACAATTATAACAATTGTGCCTCTTCTTGGTAAAACCAAAAGCCTGCCGACACCCAGAACAAACAGATTGGTCAGATCCAGAAACCCACTTATGGATGCATATAGATGAAGTCAAATTTGATCCACATGCTATGCTCTTAACATGCCTGTCTTTTAAGGCTTCGATCAAAGTTGGAGACTTGCGATCTTCACTATCTCCATGTCCTAATTGTCCATTGGCTCCTTTACCCCAGGTGAATACCTCAGTTCTTGAAGTGAGGACTGCCACATGGTTTGCTCCACATGCAATTTCTTCAACGAATTCCCCAACTAACTTGTCTTTTACCAAGCACGGTTCTTTGCCTGCTGAATTTGGATTTCCAAGCTGACCATAAGCATTACTGCCCATAGTGAAGATATGACCTGATGTAGTAAGCGCAACAGTGAAAGTATGTCCACAAGCTATCTGGTGGAAGTTGTAATCGATCAGAGCAGACACACATGTTGGAAGCAAATATGTCTCCTTGTTTTCATGGCCTAAACGGTATTTGTCACCATCGCCCCAAGTGAACAACTTTCTAGGTGACATATTTGCATTAGATCCAGAAGAATTTGTGATTTCTACGATAGCTGCAGTATGCCATACTCCTCATGCTACTTTGATAGTCCTCATCTTGGTCAATTGTTGAACTTCCTTTGGATAGAAAACACTTTCATGATCTCCATGTCCTAAAACGCCAAACTTTCCATCACCAAATGTAAACAGCTTACCTGTGGAAGTTATAACTGCAGAATGCCAAACACCACATGCAATCAATTGAACTTGAAGTCCATCCAACGGACCAGAGACCCTCTTTGGTATCTAGTGGCTTGTATCAGTACCTTGACCAAGAAGTCCAGCATTGTGGGTGCCATCTCCCCAAGTGAACAAATCTCCAGATGTTGATACAGCACCTGTATGATATTCTCCACATGCAACAAAATCCACATTAGTCACTGAGAGGAAGTCTACAATTCGAGGTTGACTCAAGTCTATCTCATTTCCATGGCCAAGTCTTCCTCCTAATTCCTCTCCCCAAGTGAAAACCTCACCTTGTCTGGTTACAAGGGAGATATGACGAACTCCACAAGAAATTTGATGAACATCTAGAACTATATTAGTTTCCAGAGGCTTTGGAATCAAAATATCAACTTTTGAAGAAAATTGGTTCCCAGAGCCCTCCGTTGATACTCCATCCGACCAGAGTTCACCCCATACATAAACATCCCCCAACGATTCTAAATCATCTGGTCCAGCACTCGAACAACTGGAAGTGCTTGAAATGCTAAGTCGTTGCATATGTACTTACTCAGACCCAGCATTTGACCATGAAACATGAATCCATAGACGGTCTAGAAGAGGATGATCTAGAGATACACAACCTTGTGAGTATTCAACCAAATCATCAGATTGAGTACAAGCAAAAAAAGTAATTCATGAGGCTGTATTTAAGTTGGCATGGACGGATGGTAACAAGTCAAAAAATATAGCTTTTCGTAGTCTCCAAAAAGCTTCACCTGCCTGTTCACATAAGAGCTTATACTAGAGATTCATACCACTATAGATGTTCTACTTCCTTCATATTTGAATTTAGAACAATAGGTAAAACCTTTACAGTAAACTAATGAAATTGTAATTTTCCAAAAAAATTGTAACAACATTCACCTTAACCTACAATGCTTCCACTCATTTGTACAGTGCAAGTGTAAAAAACGCACTAGAATCCGAATGAAACTAGGAACTAAAATCCCCAAAATTCTCCCCTTTTAGAATAAATTTTCCCATACACTGTTGATTGGGAATCCAAAAAGCAGATAAACTGAAACTACTATAGTAACTATATAATACAAATCCAACACTTAAACGAAGCAAAAACCTAGAAAGACAGCCAAATTACACAATCATAACAAAAGCAATAACAAGTAAAGAGAGAAAAAGAGGAGTTACCGATTGATAGGAATCGCTCTCAGAATTAAAATAGGTTAGAGTATCCTCCGCGAACCAACTTCCTAGTGTTTGGCAAGAGGGAAAAAAATAGATGGATCACAAATCGAGCATTCGATTTCTCGATGAATAAATAATCCAAAGAACAGACAGATGATTGAACCGAAACCTTAGGGCGTCAAAGGAGAATGAATATTTCAATTTGATGGAGAAGACACCATGAATTTGCATAAGCACGGATGAGAATTGCTGAATCTTGACCAATCAAGCTCAAATTCCTGGCATCTGAAAGTATTTTTTTAGAGAGAAAATAATTGGAGCGAGGGGGGGGGGGGGGGAGGATAAGTGATACATGAATCGGGTAGTTTTTCCCCATCTCCAGCGAATTTCGGAGCGGTTGCCAGGAATAAAATGGAAGAAAAATGAAATTTTCCAATCTTGCATGAAAAGCTCCATTTTCGTTTTTCTCATCTCCTACAACATTAAAGCTGAACCTTTTTGGATCCGGATTCTCTCCTAACCAAAGCTTCCTAATATTTACCTAATACTTTGATCTCAACCGTTCAAAAAAACGAGTGGCTTAGATTGCATTTTTTAATTAACCCCAAATTCTCAAAACCCTTTTCTGATAAACCGTCAGCCACACCTCCTGCTCTTGGAATCGGATCCTCTCCCGTCAGACGCTTCCTCTTGCCCTCACAATCCTCTCGCTCTCTCCATCGATATATCTCAATTACAGCTTCTCTAATGGTTTCTTGTCCTTTCTCTCGAAATCACGAGTGTCGTCGTTGCGCAGTGTCTCCAAATCCTCGCATTTTGTTTCCTCTTCATCCAATTTTCCGCTCAGATTGACGAAGCATCAAGGGGGAGTTCGACGGGAGATGAAGAGAGGAGTTGATGGCGAAAGCTCTCCATCCGATTTGAGGATAAGGATACCACAGTTGTTGGCAGCAATCAATTCCTGCCATAGTCTCGTGCGCAGGTGCGTTCATCTTTTTGTTTAATTTGTTTCAATCCTCATTGAAGTAAATCCCTTTTAATCCGGTACTTTGGTGACTAATGAAGCATCAAAGAAAATGGTTGAGACTCTTTAAATTTATTGCCCTGAAGTTCATATCGCATATCACCTGTTCGATGAAATGCCTCAAAGATTATGGTTTGCTTAGGGTTCATATCGCATATCATCTGTTGTCAGCAATGAGCATAAGCTTAAGCTTAGTTGGAGTTGTTGTAGGCTGAAAGTATATGTAGACTAACCCATGTTGTGCTTCAAATTGCAGTGAAGACATTTGTGGAGCTTGAAAAATCTATGTAATCTGTGTTCAAGAAGTAGTTTAGGAATTAGGAGTAGAAGAAATCATCCGGATATTAGCTTTGTTCTCTCCTCTCAAATCTCAATTTCTCTCTAGGTTTTCTTATTTTGCCTGCCAAAGATTGATCCTTGCATATGAATTTCAAGAATTTTTGATCCCCTGTGTTTATTGATATCAAAATTTGTGCAGATTATCACTGTACTTATTTCGGTGAAAAGTGTCCAGTATTAAGAGAAAAGATGTTAAAAGCAAGATGACGTCACTTGATACAGGTCTTCCACCCCAATGTTTGCTCTGATCGGCTGGTAATCGTCCTCATACTTTATGTTTATTCATCTGATTTATTTTACTTTTGGCTCAAGAGATGCGATCTTGCTGCAAATCGACTTTTCTTTTGTCATCTGACTTACTCCGACAGCTTGATATATCTTATGTGTGTTGTATTATTTCATTTAGAAATTGATTAGCATTTTGTACAGAACACTAGAAGAGGACAGAGGCTCCAATTATGTGTTTGATGTTTCCTAGGACATTGAATACAAGGGGTAAAAAGATAGGAAAGAACTGTCAAGTTAGAAGGGCTAGTTTATTGCTGATTTCGGGGTAGGAAGTTTGTCTGAATTGTTGTATTGGCTATATAGTTGAAATCAGGGAGTGTGTAATAAAATCGGTATGCTGTTTGATTTGCTGCTTTCTGGCTAAGCTGTTTCGGATAGAATTGAAACTATTCTGTTCGGTTTTGCAATTTATATGCTTTGTTCAGTTTTTATATTAACAAGTAGCCTATTAGCTCAATTGGTAGAGCATTGTGTTTGCGCACAAAGATGTGGGTTCAACTCCCACATAGGCTAATATATTCTCTTTCTCAAACTAATGTACATTGACATTTATTTACCATACTCTCTGATCCTGTTTGCTTCTGTTTTATAATTCATCATAAAGAAGATTATTCCATTATTAAACCTTTTGATTGTTTGTGCTTTGTCAGTACATTATAGCAAGGGAGAACTAAATTTGATGCTTACATCAACAATACAGTACATGAACTTTTTAAAAATGTGCAGCAATCTGAATCCTCACAGGCACAGTCACCAGCAGATAATGAAGCAACAAGAGCAATCAATAACAGGCACATCAACAAATTGAGGCCATGAGAAGATCAACAAGCAGGAACATAAAATTGTTTTACCAACAGGACACCAACTAACTAATGTTAAGGCTGGTTGAATCAATGCAAAATTTCCTACATCAAGTATTATTTGAAAATGACACCGAAAACTAAAAATATATCCATAGACTAGTTTTCCTCATTATTTGTAGATCTGTGGCCTGCAGAAGGAGGTCGTATGCTATTTGATTGAGTAGATGCTTGTGAACTTGGTCCAAAGAATTCTTGATGAGGCATCCAAGGCATTTGGTTCGTCATGTTCAAATCATGTGGATGCATCTGTCAAAATACCAATGAGGAACAAACAAAGGATGACAAAACTAAAATATTTAATCACACACTCACATTGTACGAAGGAAGGAGCATTGACATATATCCACCACCAGTAGCAACTTGAGGTTGAAGTGAAGAAGGTATAAGAGATTGGTTCACATCGACATTATTTTTTGGGACTCCGTGTACCTATAATTATATAGAATTAGAGTATTCATTCAATAAATAATACGAATTTAGCAAAATGTTAAGAAGGTTTTCAACTCATTACCTTTGCAGTCTTCTTTTTGCTTTTGTTTAACTTAGTTTCAAACTCTCCCTTTGGTCTACGCTTCCCACGATGAGTAACTTCTCTCTTCTTAAATCCTTTTGCATTCGAAGTTAGAGGATCATTGGATGAATCAACCAACAAACACTGTTGGTCTTGATCTTCCACGACTTTGTCACTGTTTATTTGTAAACGTAACACATCTTCAACCATCTTTGATAACTTATCAACCTCAATACTAGCTAGCTGATATGCCTTCTCACTTTCTGATGCTCTAGATGCTATACGAACCAGTTTAGAACATAGACTTCTATATCGAGATGTCTGTTTCATTCTTGGATTTGATACAATCTCCTGTCCATGCATATCTTTCACAACACTATCAACTCTTGCATTTTTTGTCCACCTCTTCAAGATATATTGCTCCGGTATCTTTTTTATTAGTGCAGTCTCCCTTCCTTCTGCCATGACTTTAATACAATGCCTACACAAGACACCTACAGTCTCAAACATCCTACAACTACAAGATACAGTAAACTCCCCTTCTCTTATTACTGCTCGCTCCTTAGTGAATCCATCCCTCACAACAGTGAAGATAAATTTATCACCACTAGACACACACTTCGTAATAGAAGACTTCAAAGAATCTTCAAACTGAGCCTGAAAGACTTTGAATATCACTTTAGTGTAAAGTTCTCGTGCATGTAAGAATAGGCTTACCTCCATTTTGCAGTGAACAATGCGGAAAACTAGATCATACTCAGCTTCCAGTTCCTTATAGCGCCTATCATTTAACACTCTTTCAAAGTGAGCAAAAAACTCGGGCAATTGCAGGTCTGAATTCAAATACCCCTTCAAAGTAGCATTAAGGCTTTCACTAAGTTGTGTAGTTTGCATTCCTGCGGACCATGTCCACTTGACATATGCATGCGCCCATTTTCTTCTTATTGCATATGTTGCATCCAACCAAGGATCATCATGTACATCATACTCGTCAAGCATGGACTGCCAAGCACTCAGAAACTCATCCTCTTCTTCAATCTCATAAACAAATTTGCTGAACACATTAGCTTTATGCTCATGGTGGTCTCGAAACAGAAAACCTACTTTCTTTAGAGCATTTTGCATCAAATGCCATACACAAAGACAATGGTAAGTATCAGGCATCACATGTAACACAACCTTTGCTATTGCCGCATCTTGATCAGTAAAAATAGTTTGTGGAGGCCTCCCACTCATTGCCTTAAAAAAGGTCTCAAACAACCATATAAAGGATGCAGCAGTCTCATCATACATTAGAGCAGCTCCAAATATAACAGTCTCCTTGTGATGATTTAGTCCAACAAACGCTGCAAATGGCCGATTTGCTTCATTCAGTTTGTACGTAGTATCAAAACTTACCACATCCCCAAATAAGCTATAGTCCATAATCATTTTTGCATCGGCCCAGAAAATGTTGGTGATATGCTCCTCGGTATCCAGCTGCATCTCATAGAAAAACGATGGGTTTTCCAACATTTGCTTTGAGAAATATTCCATTAGAAAACCAGCCTCTCTAAATTTCAACTTCTTTTGTCGAACACTTTGAAGATAATTCTTATGGTCCTGCTTTGTAAATCCCAACGACTCCCTTCCACCAGCTTGTTGACCCATTAACTCAAATGCACATTTTGGAGGGAGTCCAGAATTTGCAGTAAGGTCTATAAATGCACTATCTGTAGTTTTCACAAGGCGTTGAGATGGCATCATATGCACAATATCTTCACTGACAAGGGGATGATTGTGCTCTTCAGTAAAACGATAAACATGATACTTACCAGTACGCCTATCTAGCTTAATCCCCATATGTGCTCCACATCCCGTCCTTGTATGTGCTCTTGGATTTTTTGTTAAATCATCTCTCTTATCATGCTTTCAAAAACCTTCCTTACAACATACAAACGTTCTGGAAGTCAATACACCTTGTTTATCCTTAGCACCGACTTCTCTTCTAATACTAAATCCCTCATTGCATCCGTACGCATTATAAAGTTGGTATGCAACAGCCTCGGATTCGAAGGTCATATCAATTCTAGGTTTCACCGATTCTTTTGATTGTTCCAAATGATCGATACTTTCTTCTGTTGTTTTTTCCATTCTCAAAATCTGAATTGAACAATCAACATAAAAAAAATGGAAGAAGTGTGAGCATAGAATAATTGAACAATCATCTATACTTTATTGGTTTTGTGTTTTCATATACATTTTTACTATCTTAATCATTCACTGATAAACTAAATAAGCTTAAGCATTTGACTTTACACTAAATTCTTTACATCAATTAATTTAACTTTACACTAATTAATTAACTTGGTGTTAATCAATGAAGCAAAAAGAAAAGTATGAGTTTCTCTCGTAGTCGTACATGCACTGATAATTAAAGTCTAGGGTTTCTAATTCAACTAATTTAACAAAAAATTGCAATACATCAGAAAACACATACCTTGCCCTGCAACTTTAACCAAAGCTTTCAAGGTTGAAGGCAATGGTGGTCGACGTACTGAACAGCGAGCGTGATGACTTAGCTTTCAAGGTTGAAGGCAATGGTGGTCGACGTACTGGACAGCAACCGTGATGAATCAGCTTTCAAGGTTGAAGGCAATGGTGGTCGACGTACTGGACGGTAACCGCGATGACTCGGTGTTGAAGTAGGGTTTACTGATCGCGCGTGAAATTGCTTGATCGATCAGTTTTTTAATTAATTAGTTCATTTAATTAAATTTATTTATAAGAGAATTAATCTTAACCATTGATATATTTGAACGGTTGTGATTAGTCTATTAGGACAATATTAGGCAAGGGGGATTAGGAGAGAATCCGGATCCAACCTTTTTAGCCCAATGAGCCTATCCACGTGGAGCCCTATCTAATTTTTTTTTTCTCCTCTTTTTATCCCTTCTTCTTTCATTGTTTCTTTTTCTCAATGTTCATCTATTTAGAACGGTATCTCATCTACAGTTTCTTCTAATAACCGCTCCCTATCCATCCATCTTCTCTTTCCAAATCCTCTTCCTAAATCCATCTTCTCCATCACTTTTGTGTATGGAAAACCACTTCTTAGAGCATTTGAGCACGATCTATAGTCTACACAATCAATGAATTTCTAGGTTTTTTTTTGTGGTTTTCCCTGCTTTCTTTGTCTTTCAGTCTTTCTCCATTACTTTTGTATATGGAAAATCACTTTTCAGAGCAACCATCAAGACCTGGTATATCCCAATGTCGAACTGCTAAGGTATGCCAACAATGTGTTCTCCCGATTCCCTCTTTTTATAGTTAGTTACTTCTTCCTCCTTCAATATATTAACAGGTGACCTTGACCCAAAATTTCTATCAAGTTCATGTTTGTTTCAGGCTTCATCTTTGCAAAGCTTTCTTTATGGTTTCACTCACTTCCTCAATCTTTGCAAAGCTTTCTCTGCAATCGGAGCCCTAGAAAGTGACTGGACACTTTTCCGAGCACCGATTTCGCACTTACAATTTAATTTTGAACTGGTATGTTGTGCCTCTTTCTGCCTTGAATATATATTCCGGATTCTCTAACTTTTTTATTCTCAGATTTCATTCTATTTTTTGCCGATTCGCCTTTTGTCGATGTGATGGATTTATTGGCTGCGGTTGAGAGTTTTATTTCGAACTGGTTTCTAAGATTGAGATAGTCCTACCTGTGTACCAATCACCCTAGGGTTTTCGTTTGTAAGCAATTTCTGCTAAATTGGTGTATTTGATATCGTTTGTGAGCAGCTATAGGAGTATAAACATGTCCATATGGAAATCGTGTTTACTAATTGATGGAATTCATCTCTAAAGCTCTACTTCACTTGTGCTGGGGAGCAAAAAGAGTGAGGTTCAGGGATGTTGAAATCGACCGGTCTAAATCTGGGACATCTGAGGCTGCTTCCCGTATAGATGAGTCAAAAATTCTAATTTCACATTTACTGATGCTTTCATAGGGTGGATAGCTTATTCTAAACAATATGAACTTGCCAACTACTGCAACCAAATTAATGGATATGCCTCAATCCCTACAATATAATAGCAAAAGCAATGTCTTTGCAAAAGAATTTTATATTTATGGATTTTCTTCTCTTAAACCGCTTGCAGTTGAGATTAGGCCATCAGGGCACCACGTTCTATTCATCTCTCTCAATTCCTTCCTAATTCTCTCCCAGAAGTTACTGTGAAGTTGCTCTCCATCTTCTCCCTCTCTCTGTTGCAGCCCCGCCTGGTCCTTCCCTACCCGCTCTCTCTCTCTGCCACGATCTGAAACCACCAAATCTACTTGGTCTCAATAGAAAGAAGGCAGCGCGAATGCGAGGGGGCGAGGCTCCGGTAGTTACGAGGTTACGAGGGGTCGTGAGCGGTGTCGTCGAGAAGAGCTCCGGTGGTTACGAGGGGGCGAGGCTCGGTCGTCGAGAGAGAATGTGTGAAGGAGGAAGGATGGAGAAGCCTCACCAGCTACTATGGCGAGAGGTACGAAGACAAATCAATTTTTGCCTAGACGCCTTTTGTTTGATAGATTTAGTTTTCGGTTCTGTTTTTTATTTATGTTATCAGATCAGAGGTTCCCAATCTTCGATAGAAGCAACAGAGGTTGATCGAGGTGGAAGAGGATTGGCGAGCTCTTACATGGTTGGTCTCATGTTTGGAATGACAAACTAGGCATGTTTGGAATTGGAATCATGTTCGTTTTATTTTGCCTGCAAGGTGTTCGATAAAATGCCAAATTTCAGTTATTTAAATTATTTAGTGTTCCAATTAACAGTTTATGGGATCGGTTTTTATGCTTGTGGGAGGAACACAAACCCATGAATTGGATGAGTCTTATCTCGCTTTCCTTTGCTTAGATGCTGAATTTTTCCTAGATGTTTAGATACTTAGATGCTGAATTTTTCTTTCAATTTAAAATTTGGGACTTTATTCTTCACAAATAGGTTTTGTAATTGAGGTTTCTTTATCTTTGGTTCTTGAGTCGATTATGTTAAAGCAAAAATTTAGTTCAATACATATATTCTTGGTGGTTTCTCTATTCTTGGTGATTGAATTGATAAATTAGGTTGGGAAGGTCTGGTTTAACGGTTAATTTGTTATTGAAATACATATATTTGGATTGGCTGATTGCAAATCATTGGCAACATGTCTTGACAAGGAAAAAAATCCCTTTCTGTAAACTTCTACTTCTTTGATAGGTCTTCAATTGCTAAAGAAACTCCATAGCATGTATCCAATGTATTCATAAATAGCTTCACCTCTTCAATTTCGTTTTCCAATTTTAATGGTTATTTACTTCTTCAACTGAGTGACCATATTGAGTATTTTCCCGTCTCTATTGATCATCCAACACCATATCCTAGTGAGTCCTAGAGCATCATGTCAAGGTTAATAGTGAGTGGGCCCCTTTAATCTTTTTTATGAAACTATGGATGTCAACTCTATCATCATGCAAGTATAATAGGGTATAAACAAACAACTCTTTACAGATGAGTGATCAATTTAGCCTTATACAAGTTTTGAATTTATTTGTCCAATATAATTTAGCTTTATGATGAGTAAAAATTTTCTATTTCTTATTTGATTGATGAGATATTACTGAGATTTTATTTGGTTGATGAGATTTTATAATTTACCCTTATACAGGTTTGATTATTTCCAATTCGTATTTGATTGATGAGAAGCTTATTCCAGATTCTTATTTGGTTGATGAGGTATTGTTTTGCATTGCAATTCATAGTTAGATTTATAGTAGTTGAGCAGAAGCAATGACTCCATTACTGTAGTTAGTTCAGCAGAAGCAACTCTGTTTGCAAACTTTTTTAGGGTTGCTATTCGGATTGGGTATTTGAGAGAGGAGACAAATCAATGGTAGGCTGAAAAAGAACGAAATGCGGCTCTCAAAGACGGGCACTCCGGGAGCTTTGGCAACCCGAAGAACAATCAGGTTTGTCCTTTTTTCTACTCTGCTATTTGCCTTTAATTTCATCCGATTTGGGCTTCAGAACACAAAAATTAGGGTTGAGTTTGTTGATTTGTAACTTGGGATTTTTTTATTTTCGAGCGAGCTTTTGATTTGGATGGTCGGAGCTGGGAGGCAAGGGAGGAAGGATTTGTGCATGAATCAATTAACATGTTCTCTCTGGGAATCTGTTTTCGTTTGCCATCTGTCTAATATACATATTTTTTTTTTCTCTGGGAATCTGTTTTTGTTTGCCATCTGTTTTCATTTTTGTCATAGCGGCAGCTAAAGGAAGTGGCCAATTTGCAGTCCAGGTTTCCTAACTCTTTCTTAATAGAATCAATGCATCAACATAACAATAACTTGATGGCTTCAAAACTAGCATTATTTCCCATGACTCCCACCTGAATGAGACTTGAAGTTGTACTAAAAGTTTCAAATAAAAATATCAGATTGAAAAATAGATTAACGCTATTATTAATAGTGCCTTAGATTATGAGAAATTTATTAATATTACTTCCACCTAATCTTTGATTATAAGAATTAAGAAATTCTTGATAGGTTCATAAACTAAATAGATTCATGCCAGTTTCTGATTATGAGAATTAAGAAATTCTCATAAGGTGTTTATAGATTAACAGTGCCTTAGATTATGAGAATTAAGAAATTCTTGGTGATAAGGTGTTTATATGTGCTGATAAGGTGATTATAAGGAACTTAGATGGACCATAAGATAGTGTAGTTTGGATAAGAAGTCAATAATAGATTCCTGCAATTTTTTTCCCCTGTTGGCTCTATCATCATCCAAGTTTTGTGATGAGCCTAGGAAGTATTTCCAATTGTCTAGAGGTTTGTCATTTTTTTGTGTTGATTTTATTTTTCTAGATTCTGGATTATAGGACGCTGATAAACTTTTAAGTAGGAAGACTATGTGATTATAGAATCTGGACTGGATTATAGCATACCTCTTAAGAGTAACAAAGCTGATCTTTGATCCACTTGGTTCAGGTTCCCTGATGTTCAGCTGACAATGATATGTAAGTAGGCACCTAACTTTCTCTCCATCTCTCAACCTTGCTATGGTCTTAGAAACTGGATGAAAATCCTCTCTAAAAACTTTGGTTACACTTTTATATCATCTGATGATTGTGTTGCCAAATATGAGTTCTGATGGAAAAAGATGAATTGGCTCTTAGTTACGGAATATTTTTAGGTGGGATATTTGTAGTTGGGATATTTCTCTATTTCTATTTATCTATAGATAGGTGATAAATATACAGTGTTCATGTTTTCTTCATTTACGATTTCCTATTAGTATTGTGAAATCTTTGGATAAGCTTGTAGCTCAAATGATTAGTTTTCTAATGTGCTGGGATATTTCACTGAGTTTCTACTAAATATATTCTCTGCATAATTTAAAATTCGTAAATGTGGATGTCTTAGGTAAATATTTGATGCACACTGCAGAAGTCATATTCACTCCTTCAAATCTGAAAAGAATTCATTATTTGAAGCAAAAGCATATTGGCCAAGATCAAGTTGAATTGTATGGTTGTGGTTTTTGGGTGCGGACAACAGTTATTACATTCCTGCTCATGAGCATCAGTTGTCTGCAAATGCTCGTGAACAAGAATTCAAAGCTTTGAATGATGGGCAAAGGAATGATGGATCTGCAATTGGTAAAGAACAAGCATATGTTGCATTACTTGTGCTGGTGCATAGAGAAGATGTTGATAAGTTACAAGAGTATCTTAAGAAGCACTCACTATTTTATTTCTCTTCAAATGAGTCCTAAAGGGACTGTTGCATTACTTGTGCTGGTGCATCTCATTAGACTCAATTGCTAATTTTCTTCAGGTTCACTCTTGATAGATGAATGATGACATTCTATCAGTTGTTTACTTTGGTGGATCATGAACGTTGTATTCTTTAAGGTTGCTGCTGCCTGCTGGGTAGTTTTGAAAGGTGTTAGATTTTATTAAAAGTGTATGCTATGTAGTTAGACAGCTAGAAAAAACATAAACAGAAAGATGGTATTCATTTGAGCCATTGAGGCATGAATATGATTTATTTTATTGGAAACGATAGTTTGTGTGTTATAAATAACGGTATTGTTGAAGCTTTAATTGAGAAACTTTCGTACAATAGTGATAGGGTGTTTATGTGTTATAAATATAAGAGCCTGATAATGACATATAGGCAACCGGGAACCCCTCAGATCAAGGTAAATCGCCTTGCAGTTTCTCTGGTTTGTGGTTTATGGTTTGCGGTTTGGAATTTGTTTTTCCATTTTCTTCCTTTCTTCACAATATTTTTCAATTGTGGGTGATCGGTAACAAATGTGACACTTGGATCAACTTCAATCTGACTACAGTGAAGGGTCTAATTTTCTCTTTCTTAGTTTCACAGTTGCAGTTGCTATTATCAGTCTTCAGTTGAAAAATTTTCTATTGAAATAAATATTTGCTTCTGAATGTCACTGCGATAATGTTTTCATATAAAGATGTCATTTAGCCAATCATCTTAGGAAAAAAAGGTTCAAATTTTGTAACTTGAATGATAGCAAATGTAGTTTGCTTGCTTACAACATTTAATGTGAATACGCAGTGATGCACTCAATGCTTGGTTCGCTATTGCTGCAGGAGGATGCTTATGACTCATGTTGATCTTATTGAAAAGCTTCTGAACTACAATGGTAAGTCACCAAAATCACAAAAATTTGGAATTGCTTTTAATGCCTGTATTTAAACACTTTCTGGAAATGTGAAACGATTCGGTGAACTCCTTAGTGCATCATGATAACCATAGATAGTCTATACGAGATTTGAAATCGCATTTTTGTGTGTAAGTACAACGCTCTACCATTTGATTTTGAGTTAATTGACTTAAAACCTCTCCAAAATTGATTTCAATTAATAAATCAAAATGTCATGTTCAAAATCAGTTTATAGGATTAGGAAATCTTCTATGTAAATCTTCAACATCTAAAAGCATCCTTACCATTAAAAAAGACAAGGAATTGATATATTTGTCTATATCCAAACAATTAAGACAAAGAAGACAGGAAATCGAATGTTTTTCGGATGAGTACTATGTTTATACATTATTTAAAACGCATTGATTAATATGATAACATCCAAAAAAAAATAAGATGATTGTACTTAGATTAATTTTAAAAATCCCGTGCACGCACGGGCTCTAGGCTAGTTTGTTCTTATTTTTTTTACCTTCTTTTCTATTTCCGTTTGAGAAATTTGAATTAATTAGAGAACCCCTCGTAGATGTATATGAATAATATGATTAGTTTGAATTCAAGCCTCCAGTACTTTGAGAACCTCATTTCTAATTTCTCCCCACCTAAATTATCTTAAATATCATTAAATCAAATAAACTTTGGATTTTTTTAATGACATAAGGCTCCTAACTAGTTACTTTATAAACTTTATTTGGAGATTGAAAATCTGGCCATCATTTTCCCAAAAATTCGAAACTTGCCTGGATAGCTTTCGATGTTTTATGCCAGAAGATAGCTCCGCAATACTCTAATGTTTTACGCCAGAAGAAATTTCTACAATGCTCTAAATTACTCCTAAAATTGTATCTATGTTTTTTAGTGCCTCAAATTTGACGGGAATGGAAGGAGAAAGGGGATGATTTGACGCGAGACGAATAAGATTTTTTTAATCAATAATACAAATCTCAATTGAAGCTAATGTAACTTTGAGTGTAAATTGGTCGATGTAGCACACTTTTTGTTGGTGGGTGCTTCAGAAAAACAAGGATTTGATTATGGAGGTGATGGTGTTAACATTGGCAATTGTTTGAGAAGCTTTGAGCAGGAAACAGGTGGATTATATATATATGGTCGCATTTTTTGTGTTATTGTTTATTGTCAATGTTTCTACCTGTACGTAGTAAAGATGTTGGAACAAAAGAAAGGATTATGCTACTTGCATGGGATGATTGTGTTATGGCTTACTGTCCATGTCTCTTATGGAGATAGCAAGGACATGGGATGATTGTGTTTGCCGATTCAAGAGAAAGGGTTGTGCTAAAGTTCTATGTTGTCGAACAAAATTGCAGAGCATCCAATTAGCAAGGACTTATAAGTGACATCGGATCACAAGGTTAGATTTGTGAAATATCTCAAATAATGCTTGGGTAATACTCCAGGTATTTTTACTAATCACGTGTGCCCTGAGCACACGGTGATGTAGTGATTCATTTTTTCTTAAAGTTATTTGTAATGTTATGTGTTACTTTTTCTTTGGCATGTAATATTGTTTTATGTGTGTATGGATATGTATGTGTGTATGATGACTATCCAGGTATTATATAGTGTATGTTATGTATATGTGATGCACTATTAAAGTTAGTCTCGACTGAGTTGAATTGAGTTTCTTAGGCTTGATTCTCTAACGAGATTAACTAAGTAATAGTGGAGTTAACACATATTATATAACATATGATATATAGTATATGTATAGAGTATGATAAAGGGGAAGATAACAGATTTGGGCTTTAGGCCCAATATCTGGCCTAATGTCTCAGGATTTGAGCTTGGTAGCCCATGGACGCCGGATCTTACCATTTGCCTTACCTTGTCTGACGTGTTGCGTTTTGGAGGCTCGAGCTTGACCTAGCTATATAAGCTCCTTTCCTCCGTCTGACCTAACCACTTCAGCTTCCACATTCTCTCTCATCATAAACGCTCTACTAGGGTTTATAGGGTTCGAGGTTTCTCAACTCTTGTCGTCGGCTTGAGAGCGCTCGGAGAAGAAGATTGTGGTTGGTGTCTCTGGGAAGGTGGTTAGAGCTCTGGCGTCCTCCTGGTGGCCGCTCTCCTGTGCCTTATGGATTTAGGGTTTTGAAGATCGAAGCCCACTTCGATCTTCGGTTATCCCATACAGGGGGGTTTCTCTTCTCCTTTTGTACTCCTGATTCACATGCATATTAGATCTAGGGTTGTTTACTTTCATTGTTTGATCATCCCTTGTACGAAGTCTCTATAGTGGATTCGGCCAACTCTTGAGGCCCCATGGATGTAGGCATTTATGCCGAACCACGTAAAATCATTGTGTTCGTGATCTTGCTTGTGATTTTGTTTCTTGATCTTTCGTTTATCGTTTACGATCGACTTCGCTTCCGCTTAAACCGATTTCTAGTTTTAGGATCTTTGGTTTTACATTATTCATGAACCGGATCTTATAGCTCCACCTTTATTATGGTACGTGCAAAGATAAAAAAACAATTCGTTTAATTTTAACTCATTTTTTGTTTTCTGGTAAACCAAACTAAAATCAATCCGTATATAATATTTTTTAAATCCCGTGTGTAACGCACGGGTACTAAACTAGTTTTTAGAAACGCTGAAATGGAAGCAAGTGTTTGGAAAATCAAGTATGTAGAGCGCGCCATTGGAGACCGAGAGCGAGTAAGCGACATAGCGGATGCAGGTCTACTCCATGTGGAATGATCATGAATCAGTTGAAGGCCATTGTCATATATTGATATACTACAGTCTATAGTGAGTAGAAAGTATCAGCGCACCGCAAACACACCTCGGTTTAGTGGCGAAACCAGAAAGTTTCGGTGTCGGAGCGGAGAAACTGTATATGAGTGTTGTCATTTTGGAATAAACCGACGTTGCTTTATTAGTTTAAACTAGTGTGAGTCCCGTGTCTAACACACAGGTATTTGTTTAAAATTTTAAGTTTACGTTCTAATGTAATTAATTTTGAAAGTCAAGTGGAAGTGTTATGTACAAAATGAACAAAAAACTAATAGTAAAGAGAAGTGCTAACCCAATTGTAATTAAGATGACAATTGTAATTAAGTATACCATCCATGTTATTTTTATTAATTGAATAAATGGTATGTTAGTATGGAATTGGTTGAATTTCATTGACTAATTTAGGCCATTTTAAAATTTTGAAATGTTTTGGTGAAGTTAGTGGAATGGTCGCTGGTTAATGAGATGGTTAGTGGAGGTATGGTGGTTATTAAGACATGACAAAAACTAATGGCGTGGATTTATATTAAGGGTCAACATGTAGATGTCAAAGGGAGTGGGAGATGTGGATTCATTCAGAGGGTGACATGTGGAACGGAGCCTTCTGGTGAAGCCACGTGAGCGAGAGATGCTTCTGGGTTTATAATAGTAATAGATTAATAGTAAAATTTTATGCTCCAATGAGGGTAGCCTAGTGGAGCAAGGGGGAGTAAGAAGGTCTCAGGTTCAATCCTTACCTCCGCCCATTTTCTTGGGTGAAAATCCAAAGTTTGCCTTACTCCCTACTAGGGTCGAGCTGGTCGGTCCAGGCCAGCTTACCTGATGCGTGACTTTTGCCAGTTGGGTCACATGTTCGGGGTTTGCCATCAAAGATGGTTTTCCTCATCATAAAAAAATAATAAAACTTTATATACTATGACAACAAATGATGTCGTTTTAGTATAAAATATTGTCAGTTTAGAATAAAACGTCGTTGTTTTTTCCATTTAAAAATAAGAAAAATAAATAAATATATTAAATAGCGAAAGGAAAAAAAACTAAGAAAATAAGGATAGAAAAAAATAATACAATAAACACTAAGTCAGTAGACAAGTTGTTGTACTCTTAACATATTAATGTATAACCAGCTAAAAAAATAAACTTCGGTAACTTCTTACCTAATTGTTGAAATGAGTAATATAATCTCTCGTTTCAATGCTTTCGAGAGGAATTATTGTATGTGATTGTTGATCAAAATAAAATATAAAAACATTGTAGTTTATTAAAATAAGATTAAAGTGATTAATATACCTTCAATTTTTAAATATTTATAACTTTTTACTCGGATATCAGATTAAGGAGTATTATATATCAAAACTAAGTTATCGATAAGGAGAATATATATATATATATATATATATATATAGAGTATGGATCAATTGTGCACAAGTCTTATGGTGTACCTTGTGCACAAATCTGGACCATTGAAACGAAGGAGATGGATGGCTGAGATAAATAGAGGGTTTTTATGATTTTTTTAATTAGAAATATGTGGGACCCACACAAAAACCCCTCTAACTTCCATGGAAAAGCGCGTGTGGAGTGTTAATTCAATTGATGAATTTCATCTACGATTACACCGTACCATTTTCAAATGTGGACCCTAAAAAATCAATTCATTACTTTTTTATTTGAAAACAATGGCTAACTTTTATACTAATTGGCAAATGATATTTTACTATTTTGATTTTTTTAGAGTAATTTTTTTAGGGTATTCTCTCATTTAAATAATGAATCAACTGAAATTTCGATGAATAATATTTCAAAATTTCTATTTTAAAATTAAAAAACCCTATCTAAAAGAAATATTTACAATTGTACAAATATTATGACAAATTTCTACTAATAATAATAATCAAACCCCAATTTTCTACAAATAATATTATGACAAATTTACGATTATACACTGCAAATATTTTAACGAATGATGTTGGAGATGGTGTTCCTAATATTTGATTTCTAATTACAAAGTACACCTATTCTATTGAATAATTATTTAAAATTCAACGAATAATATTAAAAACCTCATATCTCAATCATACATTAATTTCGTATTGCAAAATACATACATTCTATTGAATAATTATTCAGAATTTAACGAATAATATCGACAATCTCATATTCCGATTCAATCACACATTTATTTCGCACCACAAAATACACACATTCCATTTAATAATTATTCAGAAGTCAACGAATAATATCAACAATCTCATATCTCAATCACAAAATACCCACGTTCCATTGAATAATTATACATAATTCAACGAATAATATTGACAATTTAAATATCTCAATTACAAAATACACACATTTCATTGAATAATTATTAAGAATTCAACAAATTATTCAAAACTTCCTAAACATCAAATTTCAATTTCAAAATACACCAATTTACTTGAATAATGATTCATAATTGATTGCCTAATCCAAGAGCCGACAAAGGAATCGAGTGATGAACCGAGAACCTGAGCAGCAGCAGGCGAGGACTAAAGGGGGCGACCTGGTCGACGTGCGAATCGGTGTGACTACGCGAGGGCGGCTCCAGGAGATGAGGAAAGGGTCGGCGATATATGTTGTTTACGGGAGCCTGCGCGGCGGCAACTGCCTTGAAGTCCGAGAGAGGGTCGCTGCTTCTGTTTTTGGGATCCTCGGGTGTTGCGAAAAGCCCAAATCGCTCATTGGCGCCGCCGGCTCCACAGATCTACTCCGCCGATCTACTCCGTAGAAAGCCCATCATGAACTGTTCCTCTCCGTGTAGTGCTCTTGCTCTGGCCCCCTCTTTTCCAGTTGGATCTTTGTCGTTGAAGCCGAAAAGTCCGACGGCAATGGACGATTTGATTCCGATGAAGTTTTGCGGTGGCGGAGGCAACTGCTCGAAGTTAGAGGATGAGGATACCGAGGGTTAGAGGATGGTGGGTGAATAATTTGTGTAAACAAGCAGCTTAAATAAAAAAGAGAGAGAATGGGGGTTGAGTTTCACGTAAGAGGGTGAGAGAGTGGGTGTTTTTTGGCAAGGGGGGTCCACAAATTAAAAAGCAAAAAAAAAATACTTTTAATCATGGTCATCCCCTCTCCATCAATGGTTCATATTTGTGCACTAGATACACTATAAGGGGTGTGCACAAGAGAACCACTCCCTATATATATAAGGGGTTCATCGGATGAGGGTGGAGTCACGTGTTCCCCATGCTCCCCCTTGGCTCCACCCTTGCTTCGGTTGATGTTAATGTTTAAACATGATAATCATGCTTAAGCATTGGAAAAATACATGCTTCCACTTATTTGAGAATTCGATGGGAAAATAAAATTAAAATTTGATGGAGTACACTGATTGTATAGTTTGTATAAGTAGGGAATAGTTTTACAGTTGAATGAAACAATTTTTCCTTCTTTCTCTATTCTCTCTCTATGCTCCTCTTTTCTATCTTTCGGTTCCATGATGATAGAAATCATCTAGGTCAAGGTAGTATCATAGCAAGAGAACCTTTTCGCATAAATTCTCCTTGCAAACATGATCAAATCTCAATTACTTTCTCTTACGCAAAATCAGTCCGGTAGATCTCATCATCATCCTGAAGATCATCAATCACCCTCTTCCGCAAACTATGGATCGTCCCGGATCGGATCTAGTATCAGATGTTCATTTTTAGATCCTAGTGATCCTCTCTATCCGTTCGACCCACTGGCGTAGCCAGAAATTATACTGGGGTGGGCAAATTATGCAAGAAGCAAAAAATGCTCACAAATAATGTGTACAAACATTCTCTCAGGAAAATGGAAAGGGTGATTGCTACCAAGGTTCGAACATGGGTGAGTGGGTAGATTTTAGGAAAAACAACTTTAAATGAACCAATGAAACAAAGGGCTTTAGATGTTTTCTTCTTCAACTATACAATATTTCATATGTATTTTTTTGGATTTGGGGTGGACTTGAACACATACAAACCCACCCCTGTATCCGCCAATGGTTCGACCAACCATGTTCGATGCTCGTTTCTCATACCTTTGATGGAAGATCGTATAATAATGAATGGAATAGGTATCTAAAAATCTCTTTCTCTGTAAAGAATAAATGGTGTTTTGTTGATACTAGTTATCCTAAATCTAGCAGTGATTCACCTCTTATGAGAAATTGGGAGAGATGCTACGATCTTGTGATTTCTTGGATCTTGAACAGTTTGAGTCAAGAAATTCGTAGCAGCGTCATCTTTCTTGATTCAACCAAAGAAATTTGGGTTGAATTAGCATCCAGATATAATCAATCTAGTGGTGTGTAGCTATATTCTGAACAGAAAGAACTAAACTCGAATACTCGAATCCTCGATTGCATAAAGAAGTTGTTGGGTTGCATCATACATCCTCATTGGACTTGGATCATTCATGGGCTTGCTCATTCTTGGACCAATCCAAGGAACTGCCTAGAAGAAGTGAAGAAGTTTTCTCCAACCTTCTTCATCCTTCCAAAGCTCTACAAGTTTCTCCAATCTTCTAATTCTTCTAGCATCCACAAGGTTTCACTATCTTCCACGACCCCTAGCTTCTACAAGCCTTTACTTTCTCAAGTCCCCAAGGCATGAGGCCTATAAATAAGAGGCTCCTCCCCATTTCCAATCCATCCAAAAAACATACAATCACCTCATCCTACACACAAAGCCTTCATCCCACACATCCATACCCACTACTTGTATTAAGAGTCTTTTCACCACCTTGTACTATCCTACAAAGTTCTTTGTACTCTTTTATATTTTGTAGTGGATTTTATTGGCTCTTGCCGCCCGTGGGTTTTCCTCCCGGTACTCGGGTTTCCCATGTTAAATCTGTGTGTGCTCGATCTTGCCTTACTTTCTCTATTTTGTGAGTCCGTTCTTCCGCTACGTGCTCTTGTTATTATTACCACTAAATCTTAACAGAAGTTCATCAACTTCAACTTATTATACGAAATTCATAACTCTGTGGGATGAGTTAATAAACCTGAAACAGGTTCCTTGTTGTGCAAGATGTGGTGTTGTTCAAGTGTTAGGCAAGCAAGAAGAAGAACAAAAACTAATATACTTCGTCTAAATGAGGATTATAGTGTCATTAGAGGGAATATCTTGATGATGAGACCTATACCTCTTGTTTCACTGGCATATTCCATCATCCATGAAGAAGAGAAGTAGCGAAAAGCCAAGACAAGTACCAAGATCACAGTCGATTCATCCTCCTTGTGTGTAGATGGAGGATCACAAGGACTTGTTGGCATAGCCCTAGCAGTGGTGTCATAGAGGTCAAAGAATGATCAGGAAAAACCAAGTAATTTTTGCAACTACTGCAAAAAGACAAGCCATGTCATAGACAAATGCTATAAGTTGCATGGTTTTCCTCTAAATTTTAAGTTATCTAAGAAGATCGCAGCTTCAACACAAGGAGAAGTTTCTTGGCAATCTGGTGGAGAACAAGCAACAAATGTGATACTCGGTCTAACTAATGATCAATATGTGCTGCTTATCAACTTGCTAAAATCTAACTCAGTGCAGAATGTTTGTGCTTCAGCAAGTATAGTGAATGCAGACATCCAACATGCATTTGTCGGTATGCTCTCAAATCCTATTGCTAAAATAGGCTCTTGGGTCATTGACAATGGAGCTAGCAATCACATGTGTTGTGATGTTTCGTTATTCAGTTCATCTGCTAGATTAAAATATCCATTTTCTTTGGTTTTGCGAAATGAAGTAAGGTTGATTGTTGACACTGAGGGAACAGTTCAAATTTCTCATAATCTTGTTTTACAATGAGTTTTATATGTCCCTTACTTCAAATTTAATCTCTTATCCGTGGCAAAACTTATTAGTATGATTGTGATGTGCTATTCACAAAAGGTTATTGCACTATAGGGCTCTTCAGAGAAGAGACCTCATGAACTTGGTAAAGCAGTCAATGATCTCTATTTGTTACAGCAACAGAAGGCATTAGTTCAGTCCAAGATATCTGTACCGAAGGAGTTGCTCTAATATGTTTTGTCAACTTCCACGAGTTCAGAAGATTCCTACATACTATGGCATATTAGGTTTGGCCATTTACCCTATTACAAGTTGAAAACTCTCTTTGTTTTTCAGTCTCCTGATTAAAATCAGACTATAGCTTCATGTGATATTTGTGCTAAATCTTGACAGCATCATTTGCCATGTTTTCCAGTTAATTCACGTTGATGTTTAGGGACCATATCATAAAACTACTCATAATGGTTATAAGTATTTGTTGACGATTTCAGTAGGATCACTTGAACACACTTGGTCAAAGAGTAATGCTTTTGATGTGATTAAGACCCTATTTGGTATCGATATCTTGATATCAAAATATCGATATCGGTTGATATCTTGATATTAAATGATATCCCTTCAAAATTAGTATATCAAAGAGGCCAAAATCTAATAACTAGATATCAAGGGATATCGATATTTGTCTATACCAAACATTATATATATATATATATATATATATATATATATATATATATATATATATATATATGGGTGATATCGATATTTATCTATACCAAACACTAGATATCAGATATCATATTAAGTAATATCAATATCTATATATACAAACACCAAATATCAAATATCGAAGTTGATATCCAATATCTAGATATCAATACCAAATGACCCCTAAGACTTTTATTGCCATGACTGAGAGACCGTCCGGGCATAAAGTACAAGTGTTAAGATCAGACAGTTCATTAAAACTTGGTTCAAGAAAGCTACTACAAATTTCTAGACAACACAGGGTATTATTCATCAAACAACTTGTGTTGCAACAAATACCATAACAACATAGAGTTCTAGAGCACAAACATAAGCAGAAGATACTTTAAGAGCTCTTTTGTTTCAGTCATATATTCCTTTGACACAATGGGACTCTTATTTTTAAAAAAACTTTTCTCGAAAAAAAAAAGCACATGGATTAATAATCACAACTTTGTTGGTTCATATTCTAATCTTGAGTGTCCAATGCACAATTTAATTAGCGATGTTTTGACAACATTATTGTTAACAACACAACTCCTATTTTCGTCTCTCTTATTTTTTCGGGGACAAAAACCATCTCATTTTCGCAAGATGGTCACTAGATAGATTTACATCCAAACATACATTTATGAAACCTAGTTATCTTATGCAACTACTCATGCTTTTTTTTACTCATACTTACCCACAGTATTCAAAAGAGTTAGATCAAATAAACTATTGGCTCTAAGGATAAAACATAGTGGTGGCATGGATGGGCACAATATTTTTTTTTGATAAGGTAAGGATTTGAATGAGGTCAGGCCCTGTTGAACCACCACCCAAGGGCATCCTTGCGGATGAGTACGCGCAGAGCAGGATCAACGAGGAGGTCCCGCGTGGGCGTTGTGTGGATTAGACGCGCGATCCTGTCGGCGGTCGAGTTGACCCCCCGGAAGATATGGCCGAATTGCACCCTAGTAAAGTATTAGAGTAGGAGCAGGGTGTCAGAAATCAGCATCTCGATCTCCCACGGGCAGCACCATAGGCCTCGCAAACAATTGATGATGGTCAGGCTGTCGCCTTCAATCATGATGCTCGAAAGCCGAAGCTTCTTTGCCTTGGTGATGCCTCCTCTGATCGCCAAAGCCTCCGCAGTTAATGTTGAGATGTGCTCACATTTGAAGCCGCCACACTCGATGACCGCCCCATTGTGTTACCTAATACTGAAACCTGCAGAAGCTTCACCCGAAGATAGTTTGGATCCATCGAAATTAATTTTGAAAGATCCCTCATCTGGTTTACTCCATCTCAAATTTCTTTTTCTCCGTGGTTGGGTTGTCCGAGCTTTCTGGTGGTGGCATGTGTCCTCCTCTTCAAAGGTCCATTTAGAGGCAGCCCAGTGCTGTATTTGTTGTTTGGTATAATTCTCCATAGTGTGGATGGATCTTGTATTGAGGTTTTCAAGTACTTGCCGATTCTTGCTCCACGATGTCGTCGCAAGTCTTCCTTTTTGCTCGTGGTTGAGTTTAGTAAAAATTTCACATACAATGGTTTTGATTGGTTTATTTCTAGTGTTAATTTCTCGAATCACTTTTTCAATGTTTGGGTCAATTTTGTGAATCAGTTGTAGGGTGTTGTGGCATTCGGTAAAGAGGTGGATTGGACTTTCATCCGTCTGGTCACACAAAGCGCAAGATAGTGGAACATGAATGCCTTTGTTTGCTAGTCTGGTTCTCGTCGGGATTCCATCTAGTGTAAGTTTCCAAATGAAGTTTTTGACTAGGTTCCATATACATGTCGTGTCACAAGTTTCTTCTGTGTTTTTCTTTGTGATGTGTGCTAGGACACTTGCCGTGCTGAACCAACCATTTTTACTTGGTTTCCAGTATAGTCTGTCTTCTATTTCGTGTTCTGGTATATAGATGTCATCGATCTTGTTGACCACATCCATTGAAAGGATGTTGGATAGTTCATTAATATTCCATTTCTTGTTGACGTCAATGTATTTTTCCACCTTGTCATTTTCGTTGATTGTGATGTTTGGATGTTGTCGACCTTGTAGTGGTTTCCCGTCTAGCCAGACGTCTTTCCAAAAATTTATCGTCTTTCCATTTCCTATTTGCCATATTAGTCCTTTGTAGAATTCTTCTTTTAGTTCCATTAATTTGGCCCATTGCCAAGATGAATTTCCTTTTTGCTGGTATTCAAGGCTGGTGTTTCTTTCAAATATTTTTCTTTAATCACTTGGACCGATGGGTTACATGGCTCTGCTAAGATTTTCTAAAGCAATTTCATTTGTAGTGCTTGGTTCATATCTTTTGTTTTATGTATTCCTACACCTCCCAGTCATTTCTGCTTGCACACCTTGTCCCAACCAATAGGAGGGGGGGAGAAGGATTGGTTTTTGTTCCAGAAGAAGCATCTGTTTATTTGGTCAAATTCTTTATGGATTGTAGTGGGGAGCATAAAATTTTGCATAATATAGTTTGGCTTAATTGCCATATTTGATCTTATTAGGGTCGCCCTTCCTTCTTGTGAAAGAGAGTTGGCTTTCCATTTCGTGAGTTGTTGCCTGGTTTTGGATACTGTTTTTTCAAATGTGGTTTGGTTGACTCGACCATTGATAATGGGATAGCCGAGGTATTTATCAAGTGCTATCTGGTTTGTGATATGGATCTTAATTTGGATCAAGAGGCAGCAAGAGTGGAATAGAGGATAATTCTCAAAAGAAAGAAATTCACAAGTCCAAGAATTCTTAGCCTCAAGAAAACCAATATCAACAATGCACAAAAAAGCAAAAGTGCAATCATTCATACTTGTCTCTTTTTCATTTTTTCGTGTGTGATTTTGCAACCGGTTCAAGCTAGGTTCTCCAAGTCCTACACCAGGTCTGTTATATGAGGAGGAAGAACCAACCAAGCACCAGAAATCAAAATTTAATTAAGTGTTGATCACCAGTGTGTACGTGTTTATCGCTTAACATATCAAAGGGGGAAAGAGATGAAGAGATCGAAAAGTACCAATTTTGTCTAAATCTATTTCTATAGGATACGTTTTGTAGAAAAAATTCCAAAAAGTCATGGGTGCATAAATCCACACACTGTCTAGAATTCTCTCTCACAAAGGTCAAAGAAGAATCAATAACGACCATGGATATAATCTACAACTTAGATCCCACTGTGGTTGCCTTAGGCCCGAGAGTCAAAAGATCATGTTTTTCACGTCGGAGAGGTTTTCGATTTTGGTCATCTTGGATTATTTGTTCAAAGCAAGTTTCATAGCTGGGACTCAAAATAGTATCACGCAGGTTCAAACGGGTGCATTTTTCAGAATTCATCAAGTCACCATTCACAGGACAGACCCAAAAAGCAGAGAGAATGCAAATCACCCAGCAATGAAAATAAGATGCCAATTCGTCTACAAAATTCTCGGATTCACATCAGATTTCAAGGGTTTTGTTTAACCAAAGTTCAATTGAAGGATCAAGAAGGAGAATGCAAATCGATCTAAAGAAGTAGTAGAGTTCAAGTAAGAGAATAAACCTGGGAGACCGAACCCACGCACTTGGAGCAGACCAAGAGGCCGACATCAAGGAGCCACCGCCGCGCCCTACAGTCCCTAGCCACCAGGGAGGGGAAGAAGAGGGGGGAAGCCCGCCACCAGTCCACCAAGGCCACCGCCAACGAACGTCGCTTTTCAGATATTCTTGAGATGTCGCCCTTCTTTTCTCCATTGCTTTGTCATTTCGAAACCAACTCCCTTTGGTTTCTATCTCAACACATCTCAGATTGGGCAGGCCATTCCCGATCTCAACACATCTCAGATTTCTATCTTCATCACCAGTTTTCCCCACTTTGGAGCATCGTTCTTGAGAAGTTTCTTTCGGTAGGATTCACACTATCGGACAACTTGGAGTTGCGGTTCTGTATATGTGCGGATCTGCGTTCTTCAGGCAGCGTCAACGGCGGTGGCAAAGGGGAGCTGGGTTAGGGTTTTTAGTGGGTCGGTGGTTTGGAGCTTTGTGTTGTGGCCGGCGGCGGTGGGTTGTGGTTTTAGGGTTTTCTATGTTGAGAAAACCCTAAAACCATAGTAGGCTCGCGTTTTTGACACAAGTATTTAATTAATTTAATATTTTTATTTTCAAAAATAATATATTAAATAGTTTTTATCTTAAAAATCCTTATATTTTTGGACCGAAGGAGGAATAATTAGTCTACAAAGTTTAACTGTATATTCAGAAAAATTAATAATTTAGTTATCCATTAAAAAAAAGCTACGGGGTGAACATTTTCGACATACAATTTTTTTTTTTTGGGGGGGGGGGGGGGTGTTCAACTTCCATATACAAAATTTGGAGTAGAATAAAATCTTCTAAGAACATAGGCTTCTTTGTGAGCAAACGGTCTCTTCTGAGAAGTCACCACCTCCTCCTCCGGGAGTCTAAACCTCCTCCGGAGCCTCAACCTCCTCCTCCGGGAGCCTAAACCTCCTCCGGGAGTCTCCACACCACCTCCTCGGACACACTCATGGTGTGTTCTAGTGAGTGGGAGTCATATTCCCGCTTCGGTTGCCTCCGATCTAGACTCCGTTCATCGAAGCTATTTTCGCCGAATAACCAACAACCACCAAGCAGCAAGCGCCCAACACAACACAAAAGTGCAGATAACCCTCTGTGGAAAGAGAACGCGCCTGGGTTTCCCACGCGCCCCCAGCTTTCGCCTCATATCCGTCGCTAGTTTCATCTATCTTCCTCGGCGATCCCGGTCGGTTCCGACTGCCTTCAACCCATCTTCTCAACCTCTGTCCGGTTGTCTCCGCATGTACCTATGGTCTGGTCGGTGCCGTTCGCCATTGATTCATCGGTAGGCGTTTCCCGCCTCTCTTTTTCGAAACCCTAGGTTCATTCCGTGCTCGTTTCGGGCTTTGGGGGTCTCAAATCTGCAATTGCAGCTTCGATTCTGTTTGAATCTATGAAAAATCTCCTTAGGAGCCCAAAAACATCCCCTTGTGGTTCAAAACTTTCGATCTCGATTCTCTCCGATTGATTTTTTAGGTAAAAATCTGATGTCTCCAAGGCCTCGATTGGGTTTGGGCATTTTGTCGTTTCTTCCGCCTTGTCTATTGGGTTGTGCCATCTTCACCCCAACGCCTTAGTGTGTGCTGCCGCCGCCTTCTCCTCTACGCTGCTTTCCAATCGGCCTTTCCATGGGTCTTATTGCTTTTCCTTGGGCCCGTGGAGAGGCTTGACACATTATCCTTGGGCCCAAGTTAAATCCTTAGGTCCAAAGCCGGCCCGAACACTTAAAAAATAATAAATAAAATATAATAAAACTATCTATTTTTATATATTTGTATTTTGATATATAAATAACCCCTTTCTTGTAAGGTTTACATTGGTTGGGTATGTTGTGTCCGGAGTCGGGACAAGTTGGGGTCATCGTAGTGTGCAAAGGGCGACTCCGTATCTGGGAGATTGGTCCTTGGAGTTTCGTCTTCAAGGCCCACAGGAGTTAGTGTCCTGTTGTACCGTTGACCTGCGGTGCTTCCCTTTGGTGGTGCTTGGTTTCGTTCTTCATCGGCGTCCTCAATGCTACGGTTTTAGTTCCGCTTAGTTTCATTCATTTCAGAGTGCACATTACGTGGTGATTGTGCCTTTTTTTCTTTTCTTTTTATGTATTTTTGACTTTCTTGTTCCACTTAGTTTCATTCATTTCATAGTGCACATTACGTGGTGATTGCGCTTTTTTTTCTTTTTCTTTTTCTTTTTATGTAATTTTGGCTTTCTTATATGTTCAACGGTTTACCCGTCTGTCAAATTTTTAACGGTTTACCCATCTCGAGTTTAAGGTATGTCTACACTCGAATTATTACTTAATTTTAAAAAAAAGCTACGGGTAGTATTCTTTTTTTTTTTTCTGGCGTTTCACAAAACAACAAACAGACATTTTGTATTCAGGCCATTAACCAAAGCATTTTACACTACGTTAGCCAAGCATTTTACAGTACGTTAGGCCATTAACCAAAGCATTTTACAAACTAGAAACCGAGGGAAGCCATTAGCAAACCATTAAAGATAATCTCCCACTTTTCCCTCCCTTTTATTTTCCAAAATTTATTAAAGACTTGAAATAAAAAACCTCTCAACTCAAACGATGGCGAAGCTCTCCCTCTGTCGCTCCTCTCTGGACTCGAACGGCCTGAACACTTCAATCTCCCGCCTCCCCGTCTTCAACCTCAACGCCTCCTGCCTTGAGATGTCGTACGCGTTGGCCAGCACCTCCACTGGAATCGCCCTCAACACCGATGTCTTCCCGGCGATTGGGCTGGTGATTGCGTTGTCGTTCGTCTTCACGTCCACCCACTCAATTCCTTGCTTTCCCGCCTTCACAACCACCGCGAACCCCTGTGGGATCACCAGGATCTGTCCTCTCTGTAACACCTCGTCGAACACCGTTTTCCCTTCGTCTCCCACCACCTGCGCTCTCCCCTCTCCTTTCGTCACGTACAGTGCGCTGTGCGCATTCAGGTTCCACCTCGGTCCGATTATCGCGTTCTGCACAATTTCCAGGTTAATTGAACTCCAATTACATAATTCTCCGGTCGATTTTGGTTTAGTCGAGTCATGAATTGAATTTGTGCGTGCGTGGTTGATTTTAGGGTTTGTACTGAACCGAATTGGAAAGGTTAGGGTTTATACCTTGTACAGGGTGACGTGTTCGGCGCTGAGGCGGAGGTATTCGAGGATCGGGAGAGAGTTGCTGTTAATGGTGTTGATTCTGCCGGCGCGTGGGCTGAAGACGTCGGCCTGAGCGGGCCTATCTATGTTGTGCCTGAACTTGAGGTTGCAGAGCGAATCTTCGACTCCATTACCGTAGCCTCTCCTTCCTCTTCCTCTCTCTCTCCTCTGACCTCTTTCTCTCTGATGTTCTCGCTGTTCCTCTTCCTGCGACTCCTCGGGGACCTGGACCTGGAGGTCCCGAGCCTGGACGATGAATCCTCTCTGGTCGTTCTCTCCTCGGATCTTGCTGATCGTCTCCTGGTCAACTCCTCTGAAGACTTCACGGAGGATCTCATCGTCGAAGCCACTAAGGACGTTTCCGCCTACCAGTGCTTCGTCACCTTGTTCGGAGCGGCGGCCACGTTGCATCTCTTCCCTCTCCTGTCGTTGGTGACGGCCTTGTTCCCTGCTTTCCTGGTTCTGACCAGCTAGGAAGAAGCTCTGTTCATAACATCAAATACAATTGCAAACTATAGCTTTAGCATCCAACAAGGTTCAAAACTAATCACCAAGATGAATGGAGTTGATGGATCGAAATCACTGACCCTGACGTTCTGATCGAGCTGGTTGTGGAAGTTGTTGGAGTCGATAAGGGTGATACTGATGAGGTCGGTGTCGCCATCGTTGTGAGTCCACTGAACCACACCAGCTGGGGAAGGAATGACATCACCTTCTCGGATGCGGATCACCTTCTGGTGTTGGTCTCCCTCTTCGCGTCCCTCTTGGGGCCTGTAGCGTCGGCTTTCGTCTTCCACTTCGCGTCTCTCTCTGGGCCTGAAGTGTCGGCTCTCGTCTCCTTCTTCGCGCCTCTCGCTAGGCCTATAGTGTCGGCCTCTTGAGGATTCCGATTCAGATTCAGATTGGAATGTCTCAGGACATCCGGGCACAATCACTCCCTGAACTCCCCTTCCTGTAAGACCAGAGAGGCTTAGATAAATTAATTGGATAAAAATAGTGATAAATGAAGTGAAGAAAGCATGCCTTGCTCGATGAAAGTGAGGTAAGGGGCGTTGGTGTAGGAAGGAAGCAGGAGGCCGCCGGGCTGGATGACGAGGCGGACAGCAACGAACCCAGTGCAGCGGAACTCAGGGGTGTTGTGGTCCCAAATCTCGGTGACACCAGCCTCAGACTTGACACGGCGGCTGGGCTCGGAGGCGGTCAGCCTCTGGATGTCGCACTGCTGCTGGAACTGCTGCTGCTGGTGGCCGCGCTGCTGGTGAGCGCCTTGACGACTCTGCCACGGCCACTGCTGGGCAGAGCAACCGAGCACCAGGAGGCACAGTGCTAGCGGGAGTATGAGTTTGGGGGCCATTGTGGATTTGTTATGATGATACTGAGACTTGGATTTGATGGTAGTGTTGATGGAGGGGGGTTGGGTTTTATAGTGGGGAGTGGGACTGAGTGAGGTTGTAGATGCATCTTGCATGGATGCCATGAAGCCAATTAGCCTGCAGGGGGGAGTGTACACGTATTGGGTATGTGGCGAACCGTGGCAACTGATATTGGGTTTTGATTTTCAGGGGACCTTTGATGGTATATGTTCATCGTGAATCTTGCCCTCCAAATGAGTTAGGTGCCTCCATATTTGGAACATTTAATTAAATACCAGAGGGAGTAGGAACCTCAACCCAGTGGATTAAGATAAGTAGATAGTAACTTATACAACATGTTGGATTTGGGCAGTGTTTGGCGAAAGAGATTTTAGAAACGCAAACTAGCAAAGTTTACCCGGAAGAAGAAAGCAAACTAGCAAAGTGATAATGGTATGATGTAAGGCTAGTTTGGATTAATAGGCTTACGGCTTATGCTTACCTGCAAGAAGAAAGCAAACTAGCAAAGCTTGTTTTGTTGGCCTGTCAGCTAATTTCAATTGTGTATCATGTTTCCTATCGTGAAGATAATTAGTGCAATTATGCTCATAGAAACTGGTTATAGATATTCTGGCCTTAATTTTACTTGGGTGTCCGTTGGGCATAAAATTGGAAAGCCAATGTTATTTACACCACAAAATTTACTATTTACACCACATATTTCACTTTTTATATTTTTTTAAAATACACTCTGCTCCTCTTGAGTCACACACCTGCCCCTCAAGAGACGTAGGGTATTTTACATTAAAATACCTTGCGCCTCTTGAGGGACAGGTGTGTGACTCAAGAGGAGCAGGGGTGTGATTCAAGAGGCGTAGATGTGGTGCATATAGTAAAATTTATGGGTGTAAATATTATCACCCAATTGAAAACATAAATAGACAATATAAATAAGAAATTACTATTAAGGAATCGGCTTAGAATAAATTGTTTATATTTGGTGCTTGGTGCGGTTGAGATAAGTGTATTCTTAAATCCTTTAATGTTTGATAAATTCTAGAAGAATAGAGTTGAAATAAAGACTAGTTAATAAACTTATATAAGCATATATAAGCTAAAATAGAGACATAAAGTTAGAGTTTATATAAACTAAAATAGAGACATAAAGTGATAAACTCTGAATTTTTTTTTGCAGAATCATCAGAAAAACGCGATTTGAAACCGCGTTTCTAGTACTAATAAGCAATTCAAATATGAAGGTGGAGGGAAAATTATATTTTTTTTATAGAAACGCGGTTTCAAACCGCGTTTTATTCAGACTTTTGAATAAAACGCGGGTTAAAACCGCGTTAGTATATATGTTACAATTAAAAAAACAAAAAAAAGAAATTAAAAGTGGGCGCTCAGGCCTTAGAGGCATTAGCAATTTCAAAAAATAAAAAAAAATTAGTAATGTACTTCCCGGAAGGCATTACGTAGTGGTTTCAAAAAGATTCTCTGAGCGCCCACTTTCAATTTTTTTTCTAAACATAAAACGCGGCACTATGCGGCGTTTGTACTTTTAGTTTTTTTTTGTTTTTTTTTAATTGTAACATATATACAAACGCGGTTTTAACCCGCGTTTTATTCAAATGTCTGTATAAAACGCGGTTTGAAACCGCGTTTCTATAATAACATATAATTTCTCCTCCGCCTCCATATTTAAATTCATTATTAGTACTAGAAACGCGGTTTCAAACTGCGTTTTTCTGATGATTCTGCAAAAAATGAATATTTGTGTAAATATTTTAAACTTGTGAATATTTTCGTAAATAAATATTTTTTTGTAAATATTTTGAAAAAAATTCATTGTGTTTGATTTTAGTTGAATTTGGTTATGTGTTGTATTTTGATATAATTTGATCCCATCATTTTTATCCACGTCAATTAAATTTTTTTATTTTATTTTATCCACCTCATTTAATATATTACAATTAATTTGAATAATAAATTGCTATTATATATATATATATATATATCTTATACTCCCTCTGTTTGAAAATCTATGTTCGTTGATTTTTAACACATTTTTAAAGAGTTAAAAACTATATAAAATAATATATTTTTATTAATTTTTTTACATAATTATATACTTATTAATAATATATATATAAGACGTATGAGATGGGTCAAAGAATAATAAATTGCTATTATATATATATCTATCTTATACTCCATCTGTTTGAAAATATATGGTAAGCCAAAATAGAGGCGTATGAGATGGGTCAAAGAATAAAAAAAACAACAATAATGAACAGACATAGGGGCAGAAAAGCAGTTAGAAAGGAACCCATAAGGCTCAAAGGCCCTTTTTAAGATCCACAATGACATAAAATCGAAAGGAAAACAGACGTTCAAAAAAATGGTACCAAGAGTCAAAAACACCCAAAAGATAGCAATAAAATAAACAAAAATAGGAAACCAAAACTCTAGATTGGAGTTGGAGAATGGACGGCAGTGTCCAAAACTCTAGATCAGGTGTGGCGACGGCGACAAGTCACCCAAAAAATAGAGCGTTTTTTAGGTCAAACCCCTCTATGTTTTTTTAATTTATTTTGCCATGGGTTTTAACTTAGTTGGAAGTAGCTATAAAATAGTTGTCTCATTTTCATTTTTATTGATTGAATTTCTTTTTTCTTCTACTTTTGTTGCAACTCTACAATATTTCCCTTCTAAAATATATGATGTATCACGTGATGTGTCAGCAATTACCATTTTATAAATAGAAATTTGGAAACAAAAAGATCGATTGAAATCACTCCCGCAGGCCACAAACACATTGATTGAATCCTCCACAATTGCAACTATGAACTGCATCAAGAATCTGGAATTCTTCCCAAACTTTTTTTTAATTTCTCATAATAGGCCCCCACAGATAGATTTTCTTGACGAATATTACTCATATCTCTACAAAACTGATATATCAAAGGATCATTGGACTCATAAAACCTTTCTCTGATTTCATCCCATAGTTCTCTGGATGACTGAACATACATAAAACCTTCAGCCTTATCACTCATCATCGCATACATTAACCAATACATTACCATATAATCAACCATAGTCCATTTTTTTTCATAATCCTCACTATCCTTTTGAGGTTGAACACAACTACATGTGATCAAACCTAACTTCGCTTTGGCTTCTGAAGCCATTCTAACATTTCGACTCCAACTTGTGAAATTAGTTCAACTGAAGTGAGTTGAAACTAATTGCATCCCCGGATGATATGAAATTAGACAAGAACAAAGGATTGTAATGAACATTGCTCATACCTTTCATCATGTCCCCAAATTGCATTCCATTTCTGAAATTCAACCCTTTGCCAACAGTTTCAGGGTTTGAAGGTTTCACATAATTGATGGGTTGGAGGTGTCACAGAAATGAACGTTCCTCTTCCAGCTCCATTTCTTATGTTTCCTACTCTAGATTCGTGTCCTCGCGAGTTCGTCACATTTCTTCTGGCCATAAAGAATCAATCGAACACGAATCATAAAATGAACAATAAAACACAATCCATAAAACAACGAAGATCCTCTTAGCAAAGAACCTTCTCTATCAATTGAGATCGCTAAAAATGCTCTGGTACCATTTGGAAATGAAGAGATTGATTTAAACCAAGAATATTAAAATAAAAAAGAAACAGAATCCATGAAATCTCTCATACAGAGATCAAGAAACTGAGTTTAAAACTTGAAGAAGGAAATGGCACCATCAACTATTTAAACTGAGCTGTAACCGAATAATAGACTCCAAAATGACTAAATTACCCTTGTCAGTTAGAGCTAATAACACCCTCCAACCTTAGCCTATATGTTCCCACAAGAAACCTTTAATTTATGTACATGCATCACTATGACTGTTGCAGGGATTTCATGTACATTGTTTTGTACGCATAAGACTTTACTCTATCATGGGTGGGGGGGGGGGAGAAAAAAACAATGGTCTATAATTCTCCCTTTTCATGTTGTCACATCCACTCTATTGTTTTATTACAAGTTATTGATTATCTGGTCATTTTCATTACCGAATTTCTCTTAATTTCCATGATTTTTTTTTTATTTTCGTAGTTGTGTTTGCTTAAATTTACCAATAAAAGTGAGTTTGCAGGTTGCACTTGAATTTTCTAGCTTTTGATGATTTTTTTTTAATTTGGTATTACATTGTTATATTCATGGATAAGAAATAATCTTAATGCGCCATTCTAATCATGATTTAGATAACCATAAGTTGATTGTAGTAATCGTATGATATTTAAAATAGGAATTGGTACTCAATATCCGGCCCTTTGTAAAAATGTCACCATCCCATATGAAATATGATAAATGTTAAAAAGTGAAATATTTTTGCAAAACTAACAGGTCACCTTGACCATATATTGTGGGTTAATGGATTTGGACGGACTTTTGAAAATTTGGAGGTCTTTGGGTGGGATTTAAGGGATTAGGAAAGGGGGGAGAGAGAGAGGGAGAGAGAGAGAGAGAGTTCACATCATCAAAAATCAAAACTGCAATCTGGCGACTGAGAGAGAGAAGAGCGGCGAAGGCGGAGAAGAGAAGCGGAGGAGGCGGCGAATTCGGTTGAGCAATCTGGCGACAGAGAAGCATAGGCAGAGGCGGCGATTGAGAAGATGAGGTGGCGACTTCTGGTGAGAGAAGAAAGTGGAGGCGACGGCTGAGAAGTGAAGGCGGAGGCGAAGGGATCCGACGAGAATCCGACTACCATTTCAAAACAAGTAAGCAAACCCTAACTAAATCCCAACAAAATGGTAGTCGGATTTTCGAATGGGGATTTTGGTGTGAAACCCTAATGCAGTGAGAATTTTGGGTTGGAATTTCAATGTGAAACCGTAACTCCATCTAAAACCCTAACATCTTGAGAAAACTCCATCTGTTTCGTGTCGTTTTGCCTGCAGGTCACAAAGATGCGGGGCTAAGGAAGAAAGAAGAGAAGGATTCCGGCGAGAACAGTGGGGACGAAGGAAGAAAGAAGAGGCATTGAGAGAGGAGGAATTAGATTATCTACAGACACAAATCTCTTGAATCTAGAGGCTCATTTAACTTCTGCAGGTTATACCACAACCTATAAACTAAAACAAAAGATTCAACGATCTTTTTTGAACAAAATTCCCCCTTATAAATCAACTTATTAGGATGCTTGGTTCCTTTACGGAACAACTCATAAAATGATCGAAAAATGGATATATACCTCATTCTTGTAGTCTCAATCTACAACCTCAGAAAAAGAATTGTAAACAAATAGATGGACCCTATGGAGGAAAGGTCAAAAAGCCAGGCACATAACTGACAAAAAAAATTAAAAAATTAAAATAAAAATCAATCATCAAAATAACGATAGAAACACAATTGAAATATTAATAAATGAATTGATCTGGCCTCTGAGGTTAGAGTGCGATGTTCACCTTCTGGTGTGCCTTTTTCTTCATGATTGTTGATGATTTTATTGTGGTACGAGTCGTGTTTGGTGGGAATCGTGGTAGTGTGTTCTCAGACAACATCGGTTTCAAGTAAAGTTTTCCCTGGAGTCCCGTCTTAACTTCCCACATGAGATCGTGTCCTGGTATACTTGCTCGTTGGCGGTGCTATTGCAGCAGTGCTTGACTTTCCACACTTTCTTCATTGACCGGAGACTTAGTGCTCGTTTGGATTAGTTTGAAAAACCCAGGAAGTTGAATATCCCAAGATGTTGGATAGAATATCTGCGTTTGGTTAAAAATTTTCATCTCCAAAAACCCAAGAATTGAAATTCTCATGAATTTAACTTCCTGTGAAATACATGAATTGGAATTACCAAGGGGGTACATGGTAAGACATCTTCCACCCTTTTCTTACTAATAAAAATCCCTTATTTATCTCGCTATATCAAATCCACCATTATTTCATTTTTCAACCAAACATGTTTCATAAAATCCCAGAAAGTGTAATTCATGGGAAGTAGACTTCCTAGGAATTAAATTCCGGGAAGTAGACTTCCTATATTTATCCAAATGAGCACTTAGTATTGGTTCGATGGTTCGTTGGTTGTCTATCATTTTCTGTGTTAACCTCATTTTTATTTATTTGTTCTATTTGAAGGTTTTTCTGTGTGCTAAATTGGTTCGGTGATGTGCGCGCAAATTGCCATATTTTCTATGCACATAAAAGTCCATTTTACTTGTCTTTTGCATGCATATTAATGGGAAAACATGGAAATAGTGCAGTTTACCCTTAAATGTCAAATATATGGGTTTGCACGAGTTTCTATGTGATTTCGCGGAAAACAGGATAAAAATGTACGGATTTGAAAGAGCGAAAAAAGAACTCGAAGTCTTCTGAAGAGGTCGAAATCGACTGGGGACCTCGACATCGAGTGAATCAGAGACATCGGAATCGAGCAGGAAAAGAAACAAAGCATGTCGACACAGAAGGGGTCGATATCGACGTCTGAGGTCGATATCGATGTTGCCAGATCGACCAAATTGATAGAAGTCGAGTGCCAGTTTGAGTAGGAGAAGGAGAAGCTCGAGATAAAGTTTTGAAGGGGTCGATATCGACATCTATAAATAGAGGCCAATAGGGCTGAATTTAGATTCAAGTTAGCATCCAATAGCATTCAATTTACAAGACAATTCAGTTTCAATAGAGAGTAGAGAGAGAGAGAGGAGGCCGAGTGAAAGTTGTAAAGCGAGAGCGGAGTGGCTTGTTCGGTTGTACTTTCTTTCGAAGTTTTAATTCAAAGTAGATTTCTTTCAATAACAATGATGATGATGCGCATGATGAGGAGCGAGTAGTCAACCCACTTCTAGGGTCGGGGTGAGCCCGACGATAGCAATGTGAGGTAAGTGCATCAAAGGTATGACTTTTATACGATTCTGTCTTCTATCTCATGCATGATCCTTTGTGAAAGTTAGGGAGATTCATTATTTGCAATATTGAAGCGAAAGCCACTCATATTGTGAACTTGAATTGCTCATGAATTGGATAGTAACTCTTAGGAACTATGCGAGAGTCTCTAATCACCTAAGTGTTGGTAATGAAAGTTATTTGACGGAAAGACATTAAATTTCATAGCTTTAGCATAAAACTTGCATTGCTATCGTTGTGGCATGAAACCCCGACTTTGGAAGCCTTTTAATTAATTGAATTCTTTATAAAAGTCTTAAGTTTTGTTTCTGTTCATCTTCCTCCTCCATTCTATTTTCTTCGGACTCTTTTCCGACAAATTGGTTACGAAAACAGTTTCTGTGACAAGCATCAAAATCGACTGTAAGGGTCGATATCGAGGTCTAACATCGATATCGAGGTCTGTCTCGACGTCGACTTTGCTGTTTTGTCTTCTGCAGGAACTGTGCTAGGAAATCGACCAGAACTGAGGTCGATATCGACCAGTATACTCGATATCGAGGTCTGCTGAGGTCGAAAGCTTTGATCGTGAGTTCAACAAAGGAAGCGCTGACCTACCTCCTCGTGGATTCGATCCTGAATTACCCTACTACTACAAGGGAGGGGATTCTTGTATTATTTGTTTGGGATAGGGAGTTAGCCTAGTTGTGCATTATTTTATTTAGTTTATTTGAATCTCCTACTACCACCCCGCTTGCGAATATTCGGCCTCTCAATTAATCAGACGGTGATTTGTATGATTTTTCAAATTCTTACCTTTTTTTGAAAAAAAATTCAATCTATATAAACACGACTATTTTTCCCACTATGATGGGTATATTTATGTAACTTTTTGGTAAAATATAATATGCAAAATGTGTGTTTATGTTACAAATTGAAAAGAGAAATAAAGTATATCTCGGAAAGTGGAAATGTTCGTGGGAGATCGAGATGATCATTACAGATGTCATGCATCTTTTCTGGTTCTTTGAGTGGTCAACTTGCAAGCACATCTGCAGCGAAGTCAACCAAATGGCAGACAAGGTGGCTTAGTTTTGACGTACAATGTACCATGATGCACTCATGTCTTAACTAGAGCTCATTTCCCTAGTTTGAGAAGATATTATTGGACAGTGGGTGAGCAAGATCAAAAAATAAATAAATTAAGTCTATTATTTTATGGGTGATTTAGGTAACTAGACCTTTTGGAAAATCTAATTAGCTAATTGTACCCTAAACAAATAAATTAGATGGTGTGTACCCCTTCCATTCCTTCTTCCCACCTTCCCCCTTCTTTCCCTTCCTTCCTCCCACTTTGACAATTGATGCCAATTTTTTGTGATGCCATTTTTTCACCGTTGACCACTGATGCTAATTTTTTTGATGCAATTTTTTTAATGTCATTTTTTTACCATGATGTCATTTTTTCAAAGTAGTGTTTTGATGTCTTTTTTTAATGACATTTTTTTCTTTAATGTGATGCCACTTTTTTGATGTAGTATTTTGATGTCATTTTTCTAATGTAATTATTTGATGCCACTTTTTTAATCAAATCGTTTGATACCACTTTTTAAATCAATCAATTTTATATCAATATATTTTCATTGATTCTACTTTTAATTATTGATGACGCATTTGTGATTACACTTCATTGATGCAATCATTTGTAGTAACATTTTTATTACAGTTTTATACAATTGATGACACAAGGGCATAAATTGTGATTAAAATTCATTGATGACATCTTTTATTAATGAATTTTATTCGTTGATGATATTTGTGATTACACCTCATTAATCTCAACCATTTGTAATGACATTGTTTAATTTGTTGATGACATTTTTATTGATAGCATTTTTATACAATTGATAACATATAAACATAAAATGTGATTACACTTCATTGCTGACATTTTTTTTTTGTCTCAATCATTTGTGATGACAATATTTAAGAATCTAATAAAATGAAAAACCACATAGGGTGTCTTCCCTCCTCTATCCCAGTGTATGTTTCTTGGTTGTTCTTGTCTCGAAGAGGAGAATACACTTAGGTAATTTGTCGGATGAGGGAGGGGACACGTGCACCCCATCCCCCTGACTCCGGCTCTATGTCTATTGCGGACAATCTTGTGCTAAATAGGAAAATTTTCCTTGCGTTAAATAGAATTACCGAAATGTGCTTTGTCTTCGACTAGTGAAATCTATAATAATTGCATTCTATTTAGATACATGTAGTAAAAAAATGCATCATTAAAACTAACAAACTGAACCAGGGAATGCTATTCAGTTACTGTGAGTGGACTCGACTCTCATCTAGGATTAGTGCAGAGCACCTTAGTTAACGGTAACTGCGATAGCTACACCAACTGCAAACCAACATATTCCATATGTGAATGGTGACATGATATATAGTGCTCAGTTTCCGTGGAAGATTTTATATTGGTTCTCTCTACAAAAAGAAACAAAAGGCATTCTTTACAAAACCTACACATTGTTTCTATATAGAGCATTAGCCAAAAACACTGTACCCCTAATTAAGATGGTTAGTCAGTATCTATAAACGCCTCCGAACTCGTCGCCCATTGGGATTAGCTAATTAAGAAGGTGTACCTTCGGCATCCAGATCTATCCCAAAGATACTGCTTCCGCTTCATTTCTTTCTCCCTGGAAGAGCAGGACGTCCATTTACTGTAGCCACAGTTTCAAGCAACACACACAGAAGTGAGGGGAAACTCTCTTCCAAGTATTTGAAACCTTTAGACTGCATTGAAACTGCAAGTGATACCATAGAAGAGCAGGATTAGGATTAGCACACTGTGACCAACCAAATGCAGCCAAGATGAACTATTAGCACATTGATGTGCAGTCTCAGATATTATAAGTATAAGAACGCACCTCCCAAGTTTGTTGCATTGAGATGGGGAAATGGTGTTGCTCTGCCAATGAAAGAGTTGTAGCAACAGTGATATCTTCACATAATTTTGATTCCCACAGCAGTTTTAGCCTTTCCAGACCAAATCGGTCAGCAAATAAGATTTACACTTTTAAATCCACTTGCTCAGCAACTAAACATGAATTTCATAGAATAAGTAGTTTTTGCATCAGATAAGTAATACATAGAATAAGTAGCTGTTGCATCAGATATTTACACAACTAGTATTTCCTATGAAGACTCGAACATGATATTTACACAACTAGAATCTCCAGAGCAAGAAAGCACATATTGGAAGTATCATCAAATAATTGAAATAAATGAGAGGAAGCATAAATTAGGAACACAAGGCATCACTTGGGCCATCAAACAAAAAAAAGTATGCAGAGTATCAACGTCAAAATCAGTATGCTAGACTCCTAGTATTTGAGCTAAAAGAACAAGTAGTAAATTACTTTCCACAAGAGTTTGTTTAAGTTGCTCAACTTCATTACAGAGATCATCGTTTTACGCTTCAATAATATTTACATGCGTTGCTAATTGCTCCATAAAGAGATATATAAGCACATAGATGAAGAAAAAGAACATGGAAGCAAACTATTAAATCCTCATTTTCTGTAAAATAAGACAAATCGCACTAATAAACGAAGTGAATTCAATCCATTTTCATCTATACTCTAAAATCAGATCCCATGCTAAGCATTCAACTCATCGAAATCCATCAAATCTTCTTAAAACAATCTAAAAAACGTACACAGATCATCCCCTTTGAGAAATTGAACATCCCAATGCTCCGACACAATTTGCTTCACCTGTGCCTACACAAACTCGCACTAATTAAGGAAACTTGATGAAAAACAGGCAAAATTAAATAAGACTCGGACCTCCCAAAAGCCAAAGCAAATCACCTCCAAGCTCTGAATGCACCAATCAGACTAAGAATCACACAATTAGACTCTTGAATCAACTACAATTCAATGCAAGTTTATATGCACAAAAACAAGGTGAAATTCCACATGAGACCTCAATAATTCTTGATACTTCTTGAAATCACCAATTAGACTAAGAATCAGACACAATCTCAATAAGTATAATTCATCATCATAGACCTCAAGCCCTCAACTAGAGTTTCATTAGAAATCTCATTAAGATTCAAACACAATTAACCATATACAAGGAGAATTGAATCATATGCGGGAATCGCTACCTGTTTGTGGCGCAGAGAAACCCTAATCAAGGTGAAAAGGAAAATTGAATCATATAAAAGGAGTAGAGAAACCCTAAAACGTAACCTGTTTGTGGCGGCAACAGAGGAAGAAAATCAGACCAACAGCAGTTTGAGAACAAAGGGAGAGAGAGGCGTCAGACAAGCGACTAATGGCGACGCCGATGACACGCAGATCTCAAGTAGCAGAGGACAGACGACGAGATGAGCAGGGGAGATCAGAGAGCCGCCATGGGAGCTGTTGGTGACTGTTCGTTTGGGGGATGTCGATTCGCTTAAACAAAATATCAAATAAATATCACAACTAAGCCAACTCCCTATTCAAGAAAATAAAATACAAGAATCCCTCCCGATGTAGTGGTAAGGTAATTCAGGATTGAATCCACGAGGAGGTATGTCAGCGCTTCCTTAGTTGCAATCACGATCAAGCTTTGGACTCCAGGAGACACTCGATATCGAGGTGTCTAGTCAATATCGACCTCAGTTCTGGTCGATTTCAGGTGAGTTTTTGTAGACAAAAGCAAAAGCAGTCGATGTCGAGATAGACCTCGATATCGATGTTAGTGCTCGATATCGACCTTGTCAGTCGATTTCGATGTCAGCAATAGAAACTGTATTGTAACCTATTTGTGTCGGAAAAGTAGTCCGAAGAGCTTAGAATGGTTATGGAAAGATGGATAGAAATAAAAACTCAAACTTTTGTATAGAATTTCAATAAACTAGAAGCTTCCAAGGTCGGGGATTCATGCCACAACGATATTCATGCAAGTATGATGCTAAAGTTATAAAATTTAATGTCTTTCCGTCAAATAACTTTCATTACCAACACTTAGGTGATTAGAGGCTCTCGCATAAAACCTAAGAGTTACTATCCAACTCATGAGAAATCCAAGTTCACAATATGATTGGCATTCGCTTCAATAATGCAAATAATGAATCTCCTCAACTTTCGCAAAGGATCATGCATAGGATAGAAGACGGAATCACATAAAAATCATACCTTTGACACACTAACCCTACATTGCTATCGTCGGGCTCACCCCGACCCTAGAAGTGGGTTGACTACTCACGCTTCATCGTTGAACTCATTATCATAATGTAAAAGAAACTACTTTGTATTGCAAAAGAAAGAAAGTACAACCGAACAAAGCCAAATCTCCGCTTTTGCTTCCCTTCAACCTCAATCGGCCTCTCTCTCTCTCTACAAATTCTCTGCGATAAAACTAAAAACTCTTGATGTTCTTCGATTTGTGTGTATGATTAAACTCAGCCCTAATGGCCTCTAATTATAGATCTCAAATCTTGCTAGCCAAGGATTCGAAAACCTATCTTTATTCTCTAAGATAAAACTTAATAAAGGTAAAAAAAACTCAAAATTCCATGGTAAAACTCATAAAAGATGAAGTCTGGTGTAGAAGATAGAAGATCTCGACTTTAGGATTATCTCGAACGCTTCGGATAGAATTCTATCAAAAACTGAGTCGAATCTTTTCTGCCGCAACATCGATATTGACCTTTCTTTATCTTATCTCGAGTAGTCCTTCTCTTCCTCGGATTGGCACTCGACTTCTATCTATATCCTCGATTTAGGCCACTCAATATCGACATTGGGACATCGATATCGACCTCTTCTGTGCTGACATGCTCTGTTTTCCTCTGCTCGATTCCTGGTGCTCTGTTTCACTCGATGTCGAGGTTCATCATCGATTTCGACCTCACAGTAGACTTCGAGTTCTTTTTCCGCTCTTCTTCACTTGTCCAAATCTGTCCATTTTTGTCTCGAATTCTGCGAAATCACATAAAAACTCGTGCAGACCTCTATATTTGACAATAATGCATAAACTACACTAATCTTATGTTTTCCCACTAATATGCATGCAAATGATGATAAAATGGACATAAATGTGGATAGAAAATATGGCAATTTGCGCGCACATCAGTGACGCGCGCTTGACAAGCGAGATCGTCTGGAAAGAGACAATTGAGAGGAAGCGGAAGTGAGAGAGAGACAGTGAAAGAGAAAGGACAGATGAATCGCCAGAAGTGAGAGCGAAAGGCAGATGAATCGTTCGCATAGATGATGGGGAGGAGGAAGCAAGGGTACAAAGCGGCTAATAAACATTGAAAATGGTCTATAACGCCTAAAAAAATAATTAAGAAGCCTAATCACCTAATTAAAAGTTTCTAGGGGTAAAACTACCAAATTTTCTCTTATTTTATTCCTTTGGGAATACCTTTTTTGTTGGAAAAAAAAATAACCAAAATGAGTGTTTATGTTACAAACCGAAGAGATGATTCAAGTTTATCCTTTGGTATGTCTTATATAGAAATGACCATTTTTAGAGATCATTAACCAATTATAGGGGTTTTCCACGTACAACCATCCATAAATTATACATGTAGCAACAATTTAAAAGTAAAACATGGCTTCTATTTGGAAAAAAAAACTGCGCCGCAAAACTACTGATTCGTCACAAACGCAAAACTCCTCATACAAAACTCGATCCCCACAATAATTTTGTTGAATCGCCATTTTTAACTTGATTCAGAAGCCATGCATTAAGTCTAATTGCAGCCCACACCTTGCTGCGTCGTATCTAAACTGTAAGTCCATTTATGAAACCTCCCCACTTGATAATGTGGCCATATATCGATCAGATTATTTATAAATTACACTTGACTGAATCTATTTCAAACATTTGTATAAATGGGTGAGAGATAAATTAACCCCTCCAGTATTTAAATGTTCCAAAGATGGAGGTACCTAGCTCATTTGGAGGGCCAGATTCATTATAAACACAACCCCCTAAACTCCAAGAACCATATACCATCAAAACGTCACCTGAAATCTAAAACCTCATATCACTTGCCACGGTTCGCCACATATCCCATACGTGTACTCCCTTGCAGAGTTACATGCTAATTGGCATCCATGCAAGATGCATCTGCAACTTCATCCAAATCCACCATGCAACCCAGTCAGTCCCACTCCCCATTATAAAACCCAAAGCCACACCACCACCACTTCACCACCACCATCAAATCCAGCTCCCAGTATCATCATATCCATCAATCCATGGCCACCAAACTCATACTCCCGCTAGCACTGTGCCTCCTGGTGCTCGGTTGCTCTGCCCAGCAGTGGCCGTGGCAGAGCCGTGAAGGTGCCCACCAGCAGCGCGGCCACCAGCAGCAGCAGTTCCAGCAGCAGTGCGACATCCAGAGGCTGACCGCCTCCGAGCCCAGCCGCCGTGTCAAGTCTGAGGCTGGTGTCACCGAGATTTGGGACCACAACACCCCTGAGTTCCGCTGCACTGGGTTCGTTGCTGTCCGCCTCGTCATCCAGCCCGGCGGCCTCCTGCTTCCTTCCTACACCAACGCCCCTTACCTCACTTTCATCGAGCAAGGCATGCTTTCTTCACTTCATTTATCACTATTTTTATCCAATTAATTTATCTAAGCCTCTCTGGTCTTACAGGAAGGGGAGTTCAGGGAGTGATTGTGCCCGGATGTCCTGAGACATTCCAATCTGAATCTGAATCGGAATCCTCAAGAGGCCGACACTATAGGCCTAGCGAGAGGCGCGAAGAAGGAGACGAGAGCCGACACTTCAGGCCCAGAGAGAGACGCGAAGTGGAAGACGAAAGCCGACGCTACAGGCCCCAAGAGGGACGCGAAGAGGGAGACCAACACCAGAAGGTGATCCGCATCCGAGAAGGTGATGTCATTCCTTCCCCAGCTGGTGTGGTTCAGTGGACTCACAACGATGGCGACACCGACCTCATCAGTATCACCCTTATCGACTCCAACAACTTCCACAACCAGCTCGATCAGAACGTCAGGGTCAGTGATTTCGATCCATCAACTCCATTCATCTTGGTGATTAGTTTTGAACCTTGTTGGATGCTAAAGCTATAGTTTGCAATTGTATTTGATGTTATGAACAGAGCTTCTTCCTAGCTGGTCAGAACCAGGAAAGCAGGGAACAAGGCCGTCACCAACGACAGGAGAGGGAAGAGATGCAACGTGGCCGCCGCTCCGAACAAGGTGACGAAGCACTGGTAGGCGGAAACGTCCTTAGTGGCTTCGACGATGAGATCCTCCGTGAAGTCTTCAGAGGAGTTGACCAGGAGACGATCAGCAAGATCCGAGGAGAGAACGACCAGAGAGGATTCATCGTCCAGGCTCGGGACCTCCAGGTCCAGGTCCCCGAGGAGTCGCAGGAAGAGGAACAGCGAGAACATCAGAGAGAAAGAGGTCAGAGGAGAGAGAGAGGAAGAGGAAGGAGAGGCTACGGTAATGGAGTCGAAGATTCGCTCTGCAACCTCAAGTTCAGGCACAACATAGATAGGCCCGCTCAGGCCGACGTCTTCAGCCCACGCGCCGGCAGAATCAACACCATTAACAGCAACTCTCTCCCGATCCTCGAATACCTCCGCCTCAGCGCCGAACACGTCACCCTGTACAAGGTATAAACCCTAACCTTTCCAATTCGGTTCAGTACAAACCCTAAAATCAACCACGCACGCACAAATTCAATTCATGACTCGACTAAACCAAAATCGACCGGAGAATTATGTAATTGGAGTTCAATTAACCTGGAAATTGTGCAGAACGCGATAATCGGACCGAGGTGGAACCTGAATGCGCACAGCGCACTGTACGTGACGAAAGGAGAGGGGAGAGCGCAGGTGGTGGGAGACGAAGGGAAAACGGTGTTCGACGAGGTGTTACAGAGAGGACAGATCCTGGTGATCCCACAGGGGTTCGCGGTGGTTGTGAAGGCGGGAAAGCAAGGAATTGAGTGGGTGGACGTGAAGACGAACGACAACGCAATCACCAGCCCAATCGCCGGGAAGACATCGGTGTTGAGGGCGATTCCAGTGGAGGTGCTGGCCAACGCGTACGACATCTCAAGGCAGGAGGCGTTGAGGTTGAAGACGGGGAGGCGGGAGATTGAAGTGTTCAGGCCGTTCGAGTCCAGAGAGGAGCGACAGAGGGAGAGCTTCGCCATCGTTTGAGTTGAGAGGTTTTTTATTTCAAGTCTTTAATAAATTTTGGAAAATAAAAGGGAGGGAAAAGTGGGAGATTATCTTTAATGGTTTGCTAATGGCTTCCCTCGGTTTCTAGTTTGTAAAATGCTTTGGTTAATGGCCTAACGTACTGTAAAATGCTTGGCTAACGTAGTGTAAAATGCTTTGGTTAATGGCCTGAATACAAAATGTCTGTTTGTTGTTTTGTGAAACGCCAGAAAAAAAAAAAAGAATACTACCCGTAGCTTTTTTTTAAAATTAAGTAATAATTCGAGTGTAGACATACCTTAAACTCGAGATGGGTAAACCGTTAAAAATTTGACAGACGGGTAAACCGTTGAACATATAAGAAAGCCAAAATTACATAAAAAGAAAAAGAAAAAGAAAAAAAAGCGCAATCACCACGTAATGTGCACTATGAAATGAATGAAACTAAGTGGAACAAGAAAGTCAAAAATACATAAAAAGAAAAGAAAAAAAGGCACAATCACCACGTAATGTGCACTCTGAAATGAATGAAACTAAGCGGAACTAAAACCGTAGCATTGAGGACGCCGACGAAGAACGAAACCAAGCACCACCAAAGGGAAGCACCGCAGGTCAACGGTACAACAGGACACTAACTCCTGTGGGCCTTGAAGACGAAACTCCAAGGACCAATCTCCCAGATACGGAGTCGCCCTTTGCACACTACGATGACCCCAACTTGTCCCGACTCCGGACACAACATACCCAACCAATGTAAACCTTACAAGAAAGGGGTTATTTATATATCAAAATACAAATATATAAAAATAGATAGTTTTATTATATTTTATTTATTATTTTTTAAGTGTTCGGGCCGGCTTTGGACCTAAGGATTTAACTTGGGCCCAAGGATAATGTGTCAAGCCTCTCCACGGGCCCAAGGAAAAGCAATAAGACCCATGGAAAGGCCGATTGGAAAGCAGCGTAGAGGAGAAGGCGGCGGCAGCACACACTAAGGCGTTGGGGTGAAGATGGCACAACCCAATAGACAAGGCGGAAGAAACGACAAAATGCCCAAACCCAATCGAGGCCTTGGAGACATCAGATTTTTACCTAAAAAATCAATCGGAGAGAATCGAGATCGAAAGTTTTGAACCACAAGGGGATGTTTTTGGGCTCCTAAGGAGATTTTTCATAGATTCAAACAGAATCGAAGCTGCAATTGCAGATTTGAGACCCCCAAAGCCCGAAACGAGCAAATGATGCAAGGGAGTTGGCTACTCAGAAGCAGGCCTCTCAACCCAAATGGAAAGAGCAATAAACCTAGGCTACACAATAACAAAGCGGGGAGTAGCTCTTCCCCTCGAATCAATGAAGGACAGCGCACCCTTGGGTGGCTCGTCTAATGCATGAAAACCAATAGGAAAATAAAAAGCAAATGATGCAAGGGAGTTGGCTACTCTGTTTCGCTTTCTTGAATTGAAGACATGGTGGAACTGGACTTCCCAGTCCCTCAAGAGGAAGTCTTGACACAGATTGGTCAAGCTAAAAAGAGGGTGACATTCGGCAACACCACGGTTGATGAGCGTAACGACCAGCTGCGAATCGGATTCAACAATAACATTCTGAAATCCCTTCTCCCAAGCGTATTTCAGCCCATCATGGATCCCCCAAAGCTCTGCCATAGGGACAATGCACATGCCGAGTCTATGCACATAACCGTCAATCCATCGGCCCCCGGAGTCCCGAATGAGACCCCCAGCCGAAGCACAACCAGTGCTATCCACCGCACCATCCGAGTTCAATTTAACCCACTCTAAAGTGGTTTCTCCCATGCTATCATCTTCACTTGGCTCTGCTTCCCCCCCCCCCCCCACTTGTCCTGGTCTGGCGTTCCGAGCCTGACAATACTCCTTCGTGTGATCAGTGATAAAGCGGACTTTGTCGGCATCACGACGACCATTTCTGAACACCCGATCGTTTCTCCACCTCCAAGCCCACCACAGTGCATTGGCGAATAGGCACATCTAGTCCAAGCCTTTAGTACTTCGACTCTCCATCATCAGATTACACCTGAACCATTCTACAAAAGGCATAAAAAAGAAATCAGGGAGCCCAGAAGGCAAGTTAAGCATTCTCCAGAACTCATGAATGTGAGGACAACCCCTAAACAAGTGGATTAGAGATTCGATTGATCCAAGCACTCCGAGCACCAGGGATCACTCGCAAGGTGTCTATTGCATCTTTCCTCATTGGTGGGGATAGCTCCCCGGGCCACTGTCCAAATGAAGTAGCGCACACGTTCGGTAACTTTAAGGCTCCAAATTCTGTAAAAAAATCACAGTATCTAAACAACACAACCTGTTAGCTTTAATTAGTGAGACAAACAAAGGCGGATTTGATAGGGTACTCACCATCCGTCGTCCCTATCCAGCTAATAACATCCTGCCTTTCCAAGCCCTCTATCAAGGCAATTGCAGCCAACTTCATCAATATGGCCGTGATGTACATATTTGTACCTTTGTTTATTGCATCTTTTGACTTCGTATTTCATTCGATTTCCAAAGAAAATTTTCAAAAGTATATAAACTTGTGTACGAATGAGCTAAAGTATAAGAAATAGAGTCTAGACGAGTTTTGAGCTAACCATGCAGGAATTCGATGAAATCGGAGTCAAAACGAAGAAGCCAAGTGAAGCTGAGCAGAGGTAGATATCGACCTTAGACCCAGATATCGACCTCTGGTGTCGATATCGACCCCCATATCGACCTCAACATAGACATCGACCAGAGCTGAACAAGTCGAGCAAGAACAAAGACCTCAATATCGACCTCTGGTGTCGATATCGACCCCTTATCTCGACAGAAGATAGACTCGATTTCGAGATGCAGATTGGAACTATATCTTCAAGGAGGCACGGGATTATCTCATACTTTCAAGATAGATGGCAGCTGAAGAGTTATTTATCTTTTTACCTTTAAGTTATTCAAGTTTTATCAAAATAAAAGACCTATCCTAGTTGTTTGGATAGAGTTCATAGTTTAGATAGAAGTTTCAATCCTCGGATAGTGAGGATTAGTAGCCTATATGTTAGGGAATCCAAGAAACAAGCAATCAATCAAGACAATCAATAGAGTTAGAATTAGAGAGAAGTTTTAGGGTTTGACGTTTGCGAAAGTTGACGTTGAGTTGTAAAGCTTCGGAGTTTATTTTAATGCAAGTTTCTTCTTTTAAATCAACAATGAGTTCCATGATGAGAAGCGAGTAGTTCCCCCAAAGCTCTTAGGGTCGGGGTGAGCCCGACGTTAGCCATGCGCGCTTGAGATAAGTATTTGATGTCGATATCGTTGTGTCTATCTCTCCTCCTACGATTCTATGTTTAGTCCTAATCGAAAGAAAAGGGATTCATGCTAACAACTTGAGTTATAAACATAAAATTGGTAGAGACAATTAGGTTTATTTGCAAGAGTAATCCTAAGAGTTGGCGTACGGCGAAAGCTTGTCCCTCGGGTGAAATAGCGCAATTGTCCGTCTTATTTATCTTATCGCATGCATTGGTTAATGTTGTGGTAAACCCTAATCCTAGGAGTTGCTTTTTACATATTTTATACACCCAAAACCCTCTGTTTTATTTCTGTTCATTGTTTCTCTCTCCATTCTTAAATCTTCGGCCTTTCTTTGCCGACGAACAACTAACCCACTGCAGGGAGACATCGATATCGACCCCAGACGTCGATATCAACCACTGAGTTCGTCGACAGTTTTCTGAGTCGATGACGATCATTCTGCGATGTTTGCTTGACATCGATATCGACCCCGAGACGTCGATATCGACCCTACTGTGTCGACTGACAGTCTTCTGAGCCAGTCGATTTCGTGACTGACATCGATATCGACCCTTTCCAATCGATATCGACCACTTGTTTTTGTTTCTGCAGGTCTTCTGTTGCAAAGAACATCGACAGCCGAGGTCGACATCGAGCTCAAAGGTCGAAATCGAGGCTTCTGGTCAACGCAGACTTGAGACTTCCCAAAGCTACTAGGATCCCGCTGACACGCCTCCTCGTGGATCGATCCTAACTACCTTCCACTACAACGGGAGGAAGTCTTGTAATTATTTGCATAGGCTAGGAGTCGATTTACATTTATACACTTATTATTTGTAATTTGAGAACTCGACTTTCCTCCTTAACAAATTGGCGCCATTGCCGGGGAGGCAATCAATCGCGTCCTAGTAGTCTATCTCACGTCTCTATCTAGATTGGCTTTGCAGGTGTATGCGACGCGTTGATCGCCCACCTGAATTTGAAGGAATAGACGACCCTGAGCGTTATTTCCATCTAAGGGCCCAAGCTCAAAGAATCATGGCGGAAAACGCGAACCAAGCTGAACTTATTGAGCAACTAAGGAAGCAGGTTGAGGACCTAACGACTAGAGAGGCGACACTTAAGGAGCGTGCGGATAGGGAGGAAGAAGGCCGGAGGCAAATAGAAGCCCAAATCAATGCCCTCCCTAGGAATGCGAAGCAATATATGCACCCCGCTCTCACAGTGCCTGAATCGGCAATTCTTATCCCTGCCTCTAATTTTGAAATAAAATCTAACTTCCTAACTGAGATTAGAAGGCACCAATATGAAGGAAAACCTAACGAATGCCCTATGGCACATATTTCAACCTTCTTAGACCTCTGTGATACTATTGCTGATGGACGAAGTCTTGAATATGTCCAACTAAAAGCCTTTCGCTGGTCTCTTACAGGAAAAGCATTGCAGTGGTTGGAAAGCTTAGCCCCAAGATCGCTCCGCACCTGGAATGAAGTCAAGGACACGTTCCTCAACAAGTTCTTTCCTCCTTCTAAGACGGCGTTGATCCGATAGAAAATCACGGCTTTCAAACAAAAGCCTGGTGAGGCTCTGGCGACTGTTTGGGAAAGGTTTAAGGACCTACTACGATCATGCCCGACGCATGGTCAACCACCATATGTAATTCAGGAGATCATATACAATGCTCTTGACGCTGCAACTAAGGAGAAGATCAACTCCTACACCTCCTATGGCTACCTTGAACTCGCTCCACAAGAGGCTTGGGAGATCATAGAGAGGTTGGTGGAGTTCGATAATACATATGGGACTCCTGAGGCTTCTGACACACCATCATCGTCGAGGCCTGCCCCATCTATGCCCTTATATGAACCCTCCAATGTAATCGATCCGGATGTAAAGGAGCAATTTCATAGGGATCAACTTCGAAAGCTCCAAAAGCAAGTAAGGTTCCTTTCAGCGACCCAAGATTGCATTGAATGCGGATCGCAGCGGCACACCACCATCGAGTGCCCCCATGCTGAACAAGTACACCTAGCGGAGACTCACCAAGAGGTGCGCTACATGAGGGGTCCCAATCACCAATATTGGGGAGACCAAAGGTTCCATCAACCACAAAGGAACCCGGTTAACCCTAGGTACCCTCCGCCTTATAGAGCTCCTGGGCACCCGGAAAGAGACCAAAAGAAGGATGATCTTTAACTAGTACTGGATGAAATCAGGCGGAATCATGCTAAGAATGATCAATCCAACAATGCTATCCATTCTCAACTCAATCACCTTACCACAAGGATTGGGGAGATGGATATTTGGAAGAAGAACGTGGAGACCCAACTGGGTCAATTGGCGGCACAACCCACTACAAATCCTAAGGGACAATCCGGGACAGGCCATGTCACAGCCATACAATTGAGGAGTGGAACCAAAGTACATAAGCCACGAACGGAATCGGAGGAGAAAGCAGCAGACCCAGTCGACATCGACAGACCCAGTCGATGTCAACCCAGAGGTCGATATCGACCACCATGTCGACCCCCTGGTCGATGTCGATGACACTGCAGAGCCTGAGAAGTCACAACAGAGGTCGAAATCGACCATACCAGTCGATGTCGACCAGATCCCAGTCGACATCGATGTCCAGCAGGCTCCTCCGACCACCTGTTTTGGCCCTTGTACCAAAGAAGACGTTGACATTCTCTTCCAAAGCATTGGAGGACCCCACCAAAGGTAAGTTTAGGCGCTTTATAAAGATACTTCAAGGACTCAACATTACTATCCCTCTAACAGAAGCCCTAAGCGAGATGCCCGCCTATGTACGATTCCTCAAAGACATCCTGAGCAAGAAGAGATCCATGGCAGAGATCGCAGAGGAGTGCTCAAAGATGGATTTCCCTGAGAAGAAGAGTGATCCAGGGAAGTTTGCAATCACCGTGGGACTTGGCCAACATCGCTACAAAGCCCTATGTGACCTAGGGGCAAGTGTAAGTCTCATGCCTCTTTCTATTTGGCAAAAGGTGAACATTGGCGCCCTTGAACCTGTGGACATGAAACTTTATATGGCTGACAACTCATTCATCAGGCCCACAGGTATAGTTGATGACGTTCCGATAATGGTAGGTAAGTTCTTTGTACCTACTGATTTCATTGTATTGGAGATGCCTGAAGATCCTGTAGTGCCTATTATACTTGGTAGGCCTTTCTTAGCTACTGCAGATGCCAATATCAATGTACGTCGAGGGTTACTAACCTTTACTATAGGGAACGAAGTGATAGAATTCTCTTTCAACCCAACCATGAGCGAAACAAAGCACCTGGAGCAAGTAGTCCTCTCGTCGGCTAAGGAGAAGCTTAGAAAATTTTTGTTGGCGAGGACGGAAACAGCAAGCAGGGTCGACGTCGACTGGAACCAGTCGATATCGACTAAAAACATCAAAATCGACCCCCCTTGGTCGAAATCGAGTATGCCAGATCACTGCCAGGAGCTTCAGTATGGGGTCACAGAGGTCGATATCGACCCCCACATATCGATATCGACCAAAGCACTCGAAATCGACCCACCTTGGTCGAAATCGACCTCTCCGCAGCCCGAAGATTTCTATTTCGGGCCCAAAAAGGTAAGCCCAGGTATGACTCCTAACCTACCTCTGTCCCTTATTGATGAATCAATTAAACCCACTATTGATAATTCTACTAATAAGAGGGTCAAAACTCCATGGTTTACCTATATTGCAAAAGTTAGGTCAAGAAAGAAAAGGAAAGCGCCCAAAGAAGAACCTAATGATGAAGAGGCCTTGGTCGCCGAACTTAGCTACTACCAAAAGGACCTAGATGATCCAGGAGAAGGCTCAAGATTGAAGGGTCCCTACATAAAAGGCTCTTAAAGCATTGACGGAGAAGTCGGCCTAGCGACTCAAAAATCTAGAGCGTGTACATAAAACCTTTAAATTTTTTTTTTGCATAGATGGTTTTTAGGATTTAATTTTTGGTTTGTCAAACTTTTAAAACTGAGATAATTCGTGGCTTTATCTATGTTTCTAACAAAGATTTCAGGTTATCAAGCAAAAGGAACGACGAAGAAGAAAAGAAGCTTCTGCAGAGGCAGTCGAAATCGACCAGGCCAGTCGAAATCGACCCCCCAGGGTCAAGCCACCTCCTGGAGTCGACATCGAGGACTCAGGAGCGAAAAAGAGAGGTCGATATCGACCCTAATACTCGATATCGACCCCAATCTGGCAGCCCTTGTCTTCATTTTCTTCCTCGACTTCGACAGATGCAGTCGACATCAACCACTGACCTAGATATCGACTTTTGGCATCGACCTAACCTGAAATCGACCTGAATCCGTAGGTTGCGCTGTGAGTTTCTCTCTACTCTTGTTCTTCTTTTTAATACAGTGAGGACACTGTATATTTTAAGTATGGGGTGGGGGAAAAACATGTCTTATGGTCATAACTTGGTTTTCTTCTTCGCATTGCATTCATGTTTAAATTTTTTTTTTGTTTTACTTTTATAAAAATGTCAGAAAATACAAAAAAATACAAAAAATGTCAAAAATACAAAAAAAATGCATGTTTATTTTTAAAGTTTATTTTCTAACCCTACTTAGATGTCCTATGATGAAAACTCAATAGTTGACTTGATCATGTAAACCCTATGGCATATTTGGATGGTTTAGCCTAGGTCCTTAAATTTTTATGTAGATTGTGAACTTGTGATGAAATTGAGCACATATGATCCTAGGCTAAAAAGCAAATCCAACTAAAATTGTCCTTGTGAGAATTTTGACCTATAGGGAGAACATCAAAAATCCCTCCGCTTTCTTGAGTGAATTTACTCTTCCTATGCATCTCTAAATGTTGTGATAGTTATTCAAAACCAATGCATATATATGTTTATGTTTACGAGAATTAAATGATGGAGGCATCTTTTAAGCCATTTTTATCCTCTCTTTACCTACCCTGCATTATCCCTGCTTGAAGCCAGAACATTAGCCTGAGCCTGAAATTGCAAACTCCACAAAATTATCCCTAGCCGAATTGAGCCTGACCCCCATTTGGGAATTGAGACTTAGATTGGCTGGACTAATGCCTTGTGGAAAGAAAAGAGTATAATGTCCAGTTTTGAGCAAGGAAATTATGGGTTGGTGCATATTTACATTTTGTCATATTTTGTAAAAGGATTTTTTGGCTCACCATATAAATGCACATATTTTTAGTATTTATTTATTATTTTCGTCAAAAAGAAAAAAAGAAAAAAAAAGATGTATATATATAGTGCATGAGCCAAAATCCTTAAGTCTTTTATTCATACAAGTGTTATATTTTTTAGAGGTATATTAGAACTTGAAAGAAGGTTGATAGTATGGTTTACATCTTTTTAGTGCATCTTTAGAGCATATTATGGAAAGATGAGTTGGGAAAGAGCATTATAGGAGATTGAGCTTACATTGAAGAGTTATGGTTTGAGTATTGCAAGTGTTGAGATTTAGGAGTCTTGATTCCCGAATTATAAAAGCACCACATAGCCAAATAATTCCATACCCTTTATTTAATACCAAGCCCCATTACAACCCCGCCGAATGGAGTCTTCTTTGAAGTTTTCCATTGAGCGAAAGTCCTCCTGATAGTTCTTATTGCATTTTCATAATTGGTTGCGAAGTGGATTATTATAAATTGCAATGTTTATGAGATTGTATGTGGAATTGAGTTGAGAGTTGATCTTCATAGCCTAAACACATGAGAGTTGAGTGCAAACACATTATCCCTGTGAGGTTGGATCAAAATTGCATATGCCTATGGATCGCCAAAATATGTGCTATGACATTAAATTCTCTTGCTTTGCTTTGCTACCACTTATGATGTTGCTTTTGACAAGGGCGAAGACTTGAAGGGTGTGTTGTAGGTGTTGGTTATTGCTTGGTTATTGCTTGAGGACAAGCAAGTCTAAGTATGAGGTGTTTTGATGTACATACTTGTACCTTTGTTTATTGCATCTTTTGACTTCGTATTTCATTCGATTTCCAATGAAAAGTTTCAAAAGTATATAAACTTGTGTACGAATGAGCTAAAGTATAAGAAATAGAGTCTAGACGAGTTTTGAGCTAACCATGCAGGAATTCGATGAAATCGGAGTCAAAACGAAGAAGCCAAGTGAAGCTGAGCAGAGGTAGATATCGACCTTAGACCCAGATATCGACCTCTGGTGTCGATATCGACCCCCATATCGACCTCAACATAGACATCGACCAGAGCTGAACAAGTCGAGCAAGAACAAAGACCTCGATATCGACCTCTGGTGTCGATATCGACCCCTTATCTCGACAGAAGATAGACTCGATTTCGAGATGCAGATTGGAACTATATCTTCAAGGAGGCACGGGATTATCTCATACTTTCAAGATAGATGGCAGCTGAAGAGTTATTTATCTTTTTACCTTTAAGTTATTCAAGTTTTATCAAAATAAAAGACCTATCCTAGTTGTTTGGATAGAGTTCATAGTTTAGATAGAAGTTTCAATCCTCGGATAGTGAGGATTAGTAGCCTATAAATAAAGCCGTAGGGGCTGATTTGTTAGGGAATCCAAGAAACAAGCAATCAATCAAGACAATCAATAGAGTTAGAATTAGAGAGAAGTTTTAGGGTTTGACGTTTGCGAAAGTTGACGTTGAGTTGTAAAGCTTCGGAGTTTATTTTAATGCAAGTTTCTTCTTTTAAATCAACAATGAGTTCCATGATGAGAAGCGAGTAGTTCCCCCAAAGCTCTTAGGGTCGGGGTGAGCCCGACGTTAGCCATGCGCGCTTGAGGTAAGTATTTGATGTTGATATCGTTGTGTCTATCTCTCCTCCTACGATTCTATGTTTAGTCCTAATCGAAAGAAAAGGGATTCATGCTAACAACTTGAGTTATAAACATAAAATTGGTAGAGACAATTAGGTTTATTTGCAAGAGTAATCGTAAGAGTTGGTGTACGGCGAAAGCTTGTCCCTCGGGTGAAATAGCGCAATTGTCCGTCTTATTTATCTTATCGCATGCATTGGTTAACGTTGTGGTAAACCCTAATCCTAGGAGTTGCTTTTTACATATTTTATACACCCAAAACCCTCTGTTTTATTTCTGTTCATTGTTTCTCTCTCCATTCTTAAATCTTCGGCCTTTCTTTGCCGAACAACTAACCCACTGCAGGGAGACATCGATATCGACCCCAGACGTCGATATCGACCACTGAGTTCGTCGACAGTTTTCTGAGTCGACGACGATCATTCTGCGAAGTTTGCTTGACATCGATATTGACCCCCAAACGTCGATATCGACCCTACTGTGTCGACTGGCAGTCTTCTGAGCCAGTCGATTTCGTTACTGACATCGATATCGACCCTTTCCAGTCGATATCGACCACTTGTTTTTGTTTCTGCAGGTCTTCTGTTGCAGAGAACATCGACAGCCGAGGTCGACATCGAGCTCAAAGGTCGAAATCGAGGCTTCTGGTCGACGCAGACTTGAGACTTCCAAAAGCTACTAGGATCCCGCTGACACGCCTCCTCGTGGATCGATCCTGACTACCCTTCCACTACAATGGGAGGAAGTCTTGTAATTATTTGCATAGGCTAGGAGTTGATTTACATTTATACACTTATTATTTGTAATTTGAGAACTCGACTTTCCTCCTTAACAGGCCGCAGGTAGGCGGAGAGACAGGGAACCCCATTTCTACCCCATCTCATCCATCCAGTAGAATTTGATGTTGTGAATCAAATCCTCTTCACTCAAATCGTCAATGACATGATCGATAAGCTTCTCTTCTGTCAGCCACCGATCTAACCAGAAACGGGTCGTCAAACCATTCCTAACCAGCCACTTGGAACCATCTAAGACCACTCCTTTGAGGCCCTTCATTAAGCTCATCCAAACTACAGAAGGTCCCGAGACTTCAATTGCCGATTCTCTCGTATATTTAACCTGTAACACAGAACACCAAAAGTCGGTGCTTTTGCTCGTTAAGAATCTCTAATCCAACTTACCTATGATAGCGATGTTGAGTTCTCTCATCGATCACAAACCAAGTCTTCCAACCTTCTTAGGTTTGCATACCTCATCCCAAGCCACAAGATGAATCTTTCGCTGATTTCCGCTCTCTCCCCAAATAAACTTCCTGCACGTACACCCGATCAATACTCTCGTAGATCTCCATTGGTAACACAATAGTATCCATAGAGTAGACAGGGATAGAAGCCAGAACGGATTTGGTAGGAGTGTCTACCCTTCCAGCTAGTAATTCGACTTGTGGTCTTCTCCATGATAGGTGCAAACATCTCTTTACAAACTCTACCGTGCAGCACAGGCATACCCAAGTAACTGCCAAGGTTAGTGGTCTCATCTTCCTTCCTCACCAATCATCAGAATTCTTGCAACTTCTCCCTCTTCGATCGATATGGAATTCGAGGAATTGCAACAGTCCTTCGTTTGTACAGATATGTCCTCCTACCTTGTCTCACCCTCGCCGCCATCTCGCTCTCACCTTGAAACTTGTCATCCATGATTGCTGTCAGTTCGCCCTTGCCGCCGTCTCGCCCTTGCCGCCTTCACTCTTGCTCGACATTAATTGATTGATTTTGTGAGAAACATAATCGAACTCCAATTGAAATTGCTCAAATTGCTAATTGGAAATTGTTTGTTAACAAGCAGAGATTGAAGAAGATAATTGAGTAATTTATTAAGGGTGAAACTAGAGGCAGAGCAGATCAAACCCCAGATGAACAAGGAGGACGAGAGTGAAAGAGGGCCGGTACTACTAGAAACACATGAATTATCAACGGTGATTTAGGATGGAAACAACAACAACAACAACATTCCCAGTATGTCCCGCCAAAGCAGGGTCTGGGGGGCCAAATTGTACACACTCTTTCTCCGACGTCGTCGAGAGAGTGTTTCCTAGTGGCCCAGACATCAATGAATATAAACTCATAGAAAAACATAGAAAAAAAGGACAAATGTAACACGGGAAACTAAAAAAGATAGTGGGATGGTGTGCGAATGGGGATATGGTCTCTGTCACTCCTTTGTGGCGTAGTCTAACCCTCTCCGACGTGGATGACTGTCCTCCAATGTGTTCTATCCATAACCATGTTCTCTGTAAGGTTCAGAACGTCACAATCTTGTCTTATCACCTTCCTCCAACTCTTCTTCGGTCTCCCTCTACTCCGACGTACTCTATCGATCTCCAAACTTTCACACCTACGAACTGGCACGCTCGGCTCTCTTCTCTGTACATGACCAAACCAACGAAGCCTTGACTCCCGTAACTTATCTCGGATACTGCATACTCTCACTTTGTCGCGAATAACTTCATTTTTGATCCTGTCTAGTCTAAAAAATCCACTCATCCATCTAATCATCCTCATCTCTGCCACCATTAGTCTTTGCTCCTGTGCCTTCGTAGTTGCCCAACACTCAGCCCCATACAACATAGCAGGCCTAACTACCGCTTTGTAGAATTTTCCCTTGAGCTTTGGGGGCACTTTCCTATCGCATAAGACTCCTGATGCAGCCCTCCACTTCTGCCATCCCCTTTGAATCCGATGTCTGAAATCTATGTCCACACCACCGTTACTCTGCATCACCGACCCTAAGTACTTGAAGCTCTCCTTTCTCGGGACAACATCCTCACCCAACATCACGTCTTGCTCCACGTCTTCCTCTCCTCCCAAGCTGAACTCCACATATTCCGTCTTTGATCTACTCAGTCTGAAGCCCTTGCCTTCCAACGTTTCTCTCCACCTCTCTAACTTCCTACTCACCCCTGCTCTCGTCTCATCCACTAACACAATGTCATCCGCAAAGAGCATGGACCATGGGACCTCTTCCTGGATAGGTCATGACACTACGTCCATGACCAAGGTGAAAAGGAAAGGACTAAGGGCCGAACCTTGATGAAGCGCCCTACCCTCACTGGGAAGTAATCAGTGTCCCCTACAGAGGTGGCAACACTAGTCAGCGCACCTTCGTACATGTCTTTGATGATCTTGGCGTATGATCCTAGAACATCCTTAGCTTGCAAACACTCCCAAATGAGCTCTCTCGGCACATTGTTGTAAGCTTTCTCCAAATCGATAAAAACCATGTTTAGATTTCTCTTCCTTTCCCTGTATTTCTCCACCAACCGTCTCATTAAGTGTAAGGCTTTCGTAGTCGATCGCCCTGGCATAAAATCGAACTGGTTCTCAGACACACAAACACCCCTTTGCAACCTCAGCTCAATAACTCTCTCCCATATCTTCATTGTGTGGCTAAGGAGTTTAATACCTCTGTAGTTCCCGCATTGCTGCACATCACCCTTGTTCTTATATAAAGGAATTAACTTGCTCCGCCTCCATTCTTCTGGCATCTTTTACGAATTATTGGAATTTCCAACAGGAGACACTAGGTTGGAAAAAAGAGCGTTGGAATTCATTCCAACCATTAGTTTCTATTGGAATTTCCAACGCGGTCTATGGGTTGGAAATCACCAACAAATAAAACCGTTGGAGCACATAAATCATTTAAATTAAACCGGTAGATGCATTAGGAGATTCCAACAAATGTAGTGTTGGAAATTTCAACTATTGAAACAGTTGGAATTCACGGTTATTGTTAAAAAAAAAAGCAAATTTGAACTTACGACGGTTATTCAATTTTTTATCATAACTATAATTATAATAAATAATGAATACATATAACTAAATAAATAAATAATGTAAAAAATCATGAATATAAACTTCATTTATCCAGCATATGAAAATCGACTCATATATTACAAAATTTAGGTGTTCTAAAGATTACAAAATATCTCAAAGGAATGAATCGATCAAATGAATAAGAAAAGCACAATATACTTAGAGTCGGCTAAGCAAATATGACATTTCTAGATCCGCTTATTCCTGTAAGATCATTGAAAAAAAAAAAGAAAACCAAACTAATCAGCAAACACAATGGTTGATCATATCGCTCAACTCCGAAGATAGAACACAAGAAGAGTGTGTGAATGCCAGACACTATCCATCGATGAATCAAATATTCATCCGGGTTTAGAAACTCCAAAATCGTCCCATTGTAAATAAATTCATGCAAAAATAGGCGGTGTGTTGAGGGTGACTTTGCACTTGCTATATATCCATGTCTTCCTCCTACCGCCTTACATCCAACACCTTGTGTTCAAGCATGAGTTTGTCATTTGCATACACTTTGGGCTTGATGTCGGCATGTACTCGAGCATAAGCCTAACAGATTTGTACTTCACCCCACAAGCGTTGTAAATAGCTTAAATATTTTGGAGTAAAGATGGAGTTCTGGTGACATAACCAGAGAGGGAGAAAGGAAGATAGAAATAGAGAGATAAACATGGATTTTAATGATAAGAAGATGAAACTATAAAACCGCATCAGTTGGTAATCAACTGCACATAAAGCCACGTTCTTGATTTGTGAGATACAATATTTCTCTGTTTAAATTCAATTTTCTCTCACCTATCTTATTTTTTTCTCTAATCAGATTATTTCTCAACTGCAAGATAATTATTTCTTGATTTTTTAGATATAAATAAATGATTATTATTATTAAAATCTCTTGATCAAAACCGTACAATAACTGTAAAGATTTTCTCAATCTATTTTTTTTAAATATGGAATCCAATTAACTTTTAACCGGTTGAAAATATTAGAATCAGTTTCCAATATATTCAATTGTTGGAAATTTTTTTCCAATAATTTTTAGTGTTGGAAAATTATGTAAAATTATTTCTCACAACTATACTAGTTTTTTTTTAACCAGAAAGGATTCAACGCACCGGACATTCCCAGTGGTCGAGAGGCTGAAAGAACGGCAACGGACAAACCGTTATGAAAATAACCGAAAAATATAGGACAAATCCACAAAGACAAATACCACAACTATACTAGTTGGAAACTCATTTCCAACACTTTTTAGCGTTGGAATATTTTCTAATAAATATAATTGTTGGAACAGTTACGTTGGAAATGGCTTTGTTTCTAGTGGGTGAGGGTAATATATTAAGGGTATTTTTGACATTTTATCTCAAATACAACTTTCAAACATTATAACCACCAAACACCTTTACAAGGTTATTTTTAAAAAAAAAAAATCTTCACCTCTCACCTCTCACACCTCCATAATACACAAAATAAACTTTACCTCCTAAAAAACCTCAATTACCAAACACACACTTAGTTCCTCACAGTGACTATTGTCTCAGTTTCTTAAACCAAAACTCCATTTTTCCCTTTATTGGTACAATTCCTTCACTAGTGCACGTACTACTTCCAGTGATATCGTCTCTTGGCTCCTTTCACGATACCTAAACGGTTATACTATTCGCACGGCTCTATCTCGCTAAATGCACGGTATCGCTGCCGAATTTCCGAGTCGGCAAGCTGGATGCCGATGCCTACTTCCTAAGTCGGCATTCAGGCTGGTCGTGACTCTGCCTGAGGCTATCGGATTCTCTGCTTGCAGGCGTTGGGACATCCCGACCTAGGGACTCGGCAGCGGCATAGGCAACGGGAGCACGGTTTAGTCAACGGGACAACATATTTTCAGGCGAGCCAGAAATCTTGCATTCTCCTTGCCGATCTGGAGATTCGGCATCAGCATTTTCCTTGCCGACTCAGCAACTCGGCTCCGACACCGTGCCAATGGCGAAAAAATGATCGTGCGAATAACAACCCCTATCTAAATTGTCTTTACCTATCTTTTGATGTCGAGTTCTCTTACTAACTTTATTTTTCATTTTTCTACTAAAACTACTTTATTTTTTTTTCTCATTAAAACACTAATTAGCAAATTAATATGACTGAAATTTTTATAGCTCTTACATAAATAAGGAGTTGTGGAGAAACTATAGAGTTTACTAGAATGTAAAAATAAAAATAAACGAATAAGAACCAATACCAAATAAAAAATAGAAAAAATTGGATTGGTAAATGCTATATAGCCTCTCCTACTATAAGATCTCATCCCGTAAAGAATAAAAGAAAATCATGTATTGGTTTAGGTGATTTCCAACAAAATATAATGTTAGAAATTAATGCTAGCTCCTAATAATGGAAAAATTAAAGGCGAGCATAATTTGAAACTTAAACGTGGTGGTTTCAATGGAATGATGCATGTGGGTGGGTCCGGTCACTCCATATGTCACTATTAACTTTAGCTTGTCGAGGTCGACCTTAACAAGCTCTCTCGAGACAACGAAATGGAATTTGAAGACGTAATGTTTTAAAAGGCATTGTTTGGTATAAGTATATACGTATGGTAAATGCAATAAAAATAAATTATAAGTTATATGAAAAAATTTATTTAGATAAAAGAAGAATACTAATTTTTTTTATGAATAATAAGATAAGAGTAATGTTTTTTATGAATAATAAGATAAGAGAGATAATGAATAGAGAAGTATAAGAGATACGATTACCCCTTATTTAAATGATTGATTGAAAAAGAGGGGAACAAAACCGGTTTTGTATTAGAAGTTGGAATAAGAGGATAATTAATTTTTTTTTAATAATGTATCTTAAAGTATAAACTAGTACAATTCCCACTCCATAAATGTATCTTATTATTCTCTCAGAAAAATTAATAAAAGTTAAGATAAAAATCATAAAATTTTTTACCATAAATGTATCTTATAATTCTCTTAGAAAATTATTTTTTAAAAAAATATCATGTAAAGTATAATGCATAAATATAGATATCTTAAATCACTCGGCAATAATAATATCAATGTAATTGTAACTTTGTTTAAATGTGATGTGTCATAGCCAATAGTTATATTCAATATTTTAAATTAAGCCCAATAGTTAGTAAATATATTAAGAATAAAAGAAAAATGTGATTGGTTTAAAGAGATAAAGAGAATAATAATAATAATAATAATAATAATAATAATAATAATAATAATAATAATAATAAAAGGAAATAAATAATTACAAAATGGAAAAAAAAACTTGATTGGTGGAAAGAAGATGATTAAGGAGAGATGACACATAAGCATTAAGTATTCTAAATTAAGAATGTATATATAGATATAGATATATAGATAGTTAGTAAATATGTTAACAATAAAAGAAAAAATGTGATTGTTTTAAAGGGATAAAGGGAATGAATAATGATGATGATGATGATGATAATAATAATAATAATAATAATAATAATAATAATAATAATAATAATAATAATAATAATAATAATAATAATAATAATAATAATAATAATAATAATAATAATTAAAGAAAATAAATAATTAAAAGAGAGAAAAAAACTTGATTGGTGAAAAGGAGGGGATTGATAAGACGATGATATATAAGTATTAAATATTTTAAATTGATTAACTATATTTTTTTTCCATTTTTCTTTATTTTTTAAAATTTAAATCAAACGAGGCTTAAAGGTTTGGTTTTCAAAGGGGAAAGAAGAAATTATTCAACGATCGTCTAAAGGCCCATATGCATGCATTTAGCTTGCTTGCTGCATTAATTTGTCACTTCAAAGTAAGCTTTGGCATTCGATAACGATATATATCTTTGACGATTAATCTCTCTCTCTCTCTCCTTCTCACTCGCCGGATTCCGATTTCAATTAGAAGTGCCCCACCCCTGACCCCGTCCTGTCCTTCTGTCCCTTACTCCCGACTTTTTGGCCCGTTTATTGATCACCAAACGACGCCGTTCTGGAAATATCATCCCGTTAGTCGGGCCTTAATTTTTATAAGCTCCTTCTAAAATAAACTTCCAACTTCCGGGATACTTCTGCGTAAGCAACGTTTCCGATCGGAATGTGTTTCCTTTGAGATTGGTCAACTTAGGGTGTATAGGTTGAGATGTGAAAAGACAAAGTGTACCATATCGAAAGTACGAATATAATAAATCTTGTATATAAGTTGAGTAGCTACTTCTCATATCATCAATTGGTTTTAAGATGAAACTTAATTCCGTTTGTGTGTTAGACTATTAGCGTATGTACCCAATTCGGACTTTGCATTGATAAGATGTAGCCTAAATAGCTAAAAAAAAAGGCATTTCACATCAGTTACAAGTTGTCTTAAGAGTGACAACGTACACATTAGCTTACACTTTAGTAATGAAATGTTGTGTCTGATCCGTTACAAGCACGACTCCCTTTGATCTTGGGTTTAAAAGATACTTATGTTGTACTTGAACAAATTTGAACTATGCGATTGCAACAAGGGTAGCGAATATTGTAGAGATCGAAATGCATTCATTGAAGAAGAGTTAGCTAGCATGCTTATATATGAGCAAGCGTAGCTTCCCTTCGATCTCTCTATATATGTATGTATTCGATCCTTGAAACTAACTAACTAGTACATTCACCTCAATTTTCTTATTGCACTACAAAGTATTCCTAGCTCGTTAATCCTCCGTAAAAATAAAACAAAATCTAGACATTACTTTATGTTTTTTTGAAATTCCAATCATATATAATTTACTCTTTCAAATAAGAAATTATATACTCATCTTATAAAAAAAAAAAGAAATTATATACGCATCTTGCAGCATCACTGATATTTATAACAATGCCTAGCTATAATCATCACTGATGGTGATAATATATATAATGAATTAATTTACTCCTTTTATAATCAATCACCAAATACCCAACTTGGGGACATGGGACACTAATTAATCCTTTTTTGCACCTTCCTTCATACATCATCATCATACTGTATAATATAAAATTCTCTCTCCTAGCTTGTATTGGTGAAATTTGTGAACCAATCAAGTTCAAGAGGGGAAAAAAGAAGGAAAAAAAGAGGGCTAATTAGTGTAATCTATGACTATGAAGAGATGATCGATCAAATCCTCAAATTAAGTTCTTCTAGTTCTTGTGGCCCACCAGTTTGGATGAACACATTGTACCAGAATTCCATTTCATCATCCAGACCACCTCCAACTGCGTCTTCAAATCCAACCTGGTCGACATTGTCGGTCATTGACACAATCTCAAAATCGTCGATTGACAGATTTTCGGTCCAAAAGCTCTCATCGATCTCCGGAAAAGACTGCATAGATGAGTCCTCCGTAAAAGATGAGGCCTCATCTATGGTGGTGGTGGTGTTGGTGGATTGCTGGGGAGACCCAGCCGGAAAATAGTGATCGGTTTCTTCACTCATTTTGTTGTTGTTTTCTTCATCGTTGGAGGGCGTTGTTTTGATGGACTTGATCTTCTTCTTGTTCTTTTCTTTGTTAGTTTCGCCATCGCTTAGCCTCTTCTTCAAGTGCGTGTGCCACACGTTCTTGATTTCGTTATCGGTTCGTCCTGGTAATCTTGCAGCTATTGCAGACCACCTATGTTGTACAAAAATATAACAAAATTGGTCATAAATTAATTAGTTTTTGTAACATATATAGAGAGAAATGAATTAAGGGTATATTTATAATATTGACGTGGTAAAATTAAATTACCTGTTTCCGAGCAGTTCATGGAGCTTGATAATGGCTTCTTCTTCTTCGAGGGTGAAGCCGCCTCTTTTGATATCGGGTTTCAAGTAGTTCACCCATCGTAGCCTGCAACTCTTTCCGCACCTCAACAAGCCTATAAAATTAAGAAGAACACAAAAAAGATTTAATCAAAATGATCGAAACAATTAGTTAATCAACCAATTGATAATTGATAATTAGGAATTAGGATATATATAATTACCAGCTTGTTTAGGGAGAGCGCGCCAATTGGAGTGGCCGTGTTGGAGAATGTAAGAGATCAAGATTTGATCTTCGTCGGGGGTCCATGGCCCCTTCTTCAAACCCATCTTCTCACAGCAAGGAGCTCTTCCCATATTCGATCGATTGAGAGAGAGATCTCCTCCGATCCTCTTAACTTAATTATATTGGGGTGGATTGTGATGAAGTTAGTGCAGAACACACTCTTTTAAATCTCAATTTATACACTGGAAAACAAGTAGGTAATGACAAATCTCCTTTCAATATATGCTGAAATGGCACTCGATCTCTCAGAAGGGTGTGAAATTAAAGACCTGAATGAATTGAATCCACTCTAAAAAAGCCACATGCTCACAATCAGCTTACCCCTATATATACTACTGACTTGTGTGTATGAAAACAAAGTTTACTGTATACTTACTACTAATCAACTTATTTTTATTTCATTCCTTTTCAAACGTACTTAATTAAAATACTGTGAATGTGTCAATTTCGATTCTATTCTACGGAGTAATAATTTAGGCTCAGCGCGCCCGTATAAATATATATATATATATATATATATATTATAAAACTAGCTAATTAATTTAACCGATTGAGTAGGGTTCATATTGTCTTGTATTTTATCATTTTTGTTGAAAGAATGAAGAATGTAAAGAGACCAAAAAGAGTCTTACATTGATAATATGAATAAAGACCTGTGAGCTACAAGACCATCCCAACCCTAAAACGCTCTCTCTTAGTAGCGTTATTTGCCGCCGCCGAGGCTTCGGCTTCAATGGCACCGCCCACCTTCGGCCTCACCGGCTCCTCCTTCACCAAACTTATGCCCCTTTCCCTGCTCTCTATTTACAGCAGCTCTCGTCGCCACCGAGACTTCGGCTTCATTGGCGCCGCCCACCCTCTTTGGTCTCCGCTTTTGTCGGTTCGAGTTGTTAACCTTGCTTCTCGTCTGCTTCCACCAGCAACCATTTACCCCTTTCGATGGCTGTAATCGAAGCCTCCCAACACCAACTGTTGTCTTCTCTGGTCGTCGGGCTCTCCCCGTCTCTTGACAGATCTGCGCCCCTGTGGAAGCCACCGCCACCGCTTGCTCCTTTGTGGTGGTTGCTTTCGGCGTCCTTGGTGGTTCATCCGCCTTTTCCCCTACATCGATGTCGGCTTTGACATCTAATCCGCCCTTCCATCGACTGCTGCTTCGGGTTGGTGGTCGGCTGCCTTTTAGGGGTTTTCTTTTCCATTCCGTCTTTCTTTCCCCTTTCTTTTGTACTGTTGTTTCAATTTCTTTGCTTCGTCTCATCTCAGTCGCCTCTATTTTGACTACCTAGTAGTCTTTACGATCTCGTTATCATCCTTGAGGGATTGAGATGGGTTGGGGGATTTTTTGGGCAATGGTTTGGCTTGGGGTTGGATTTGCGGTCTGGTGTGCTGTGTTTGTTCTTGTTGTGATGCAGACCTTCTGTGAACGGTTTTTTGATTTGCTGTTTCCGAAGACGTCGTGGATTTGCGATCGATATCTGATGGCTCTTTGGAGTCCATAATTTGAGATGTCCGCTAGTGTCCCCAGGGTTCTCTGTGTGCGTCCTCCGTTGGCTGATTGAGTCGTTTGTCATGTGGGCTTTGTTTTACGATGTAGGATAGCTTGCACGTTTATTTTATTTTCGCATTTTCATTTCTGTCATTTGCTTCTGTTATTTCCTTTCTGTCATTTGCTTCTGTTATTTGATTTGGTTGTACATGATGGTTAGTCCATCTACCAGCTTGTCCGGTCTCACGGTTCTTCTAGGCTTGTCTAGAAAACTGAATTCTTATCTTGCTTCAAAAAAATGAATAAAGACCTGTATATAATTTAGTGGGCTACTCTTCTTAATGCCAATTGGTTTTAGGATGGAACCCGTTTGGCTTATGTGCTAGGGCAGAGACGGAGCCAAAAACTTATCGAAGGGGGGCGTAATTTTGCACAAATTGTTCAGTTCATTTTCGATAGATTTTTTTTCTAAGTTTAGTATATCAAAACTATGATTTTTTAGTTCAAACGACGATGTTTAAGTTCAAAATAACATTTTTTTAGTTCAAAACAATGACATTTTCGCTCAAAATGACAGCGTTTTAATTTAAAACGATAGTATTTTAGTTCAAAATTGTACGTGTAATTAATTGTCGTATGTTTTTTTCTTTTTAAATGAATAAAACAATGTCATTTTAGTCTATAACGATATTATTTTTCACTAAAAAGACACCATTTGAAACTTAATGATTAAAAATATAATTTGTTGTTCTCTTAGTATATATATAACAGTGTGTAATAAGATATAAAAATTTTAAACTTGCATAATTTCTTATCGGATGATTGAATTTAGTAATATAACCTCTTGTTTCGAAGCTCTTGGACTGAATTATATTATTAAAATATCAAGTTAAGTAAAATATCAAAGCATTGTGGTTTATTAAAAGACATTTCAAATAATTAATTTGTGTTTAATTTTCAAACGTTCATAACTTTTTACTCGGGTATCGGATTGAGGCTTATAATATATCAAAACGAAGCTATCGACGAGTAGAACAAGTATAGGTAACTCATCGGAAGAAAGGAGGGGCGTATGCTCCCCCTTGCCGCTCCCTAGCTCCGCCTATATGCTAGGATATTAGCGCAAGGACGCACGTGTGCACACGAATACACGACCTCCCATCACGAGCAGGTTCCATCCTAATAAGAGCGGTGTACATTTGATTTTATATATATATATATATATATATATATATAAAATAAAATTGGTCTTAAAAAACTTAATTTGGAAAAAAAATTCTATACAATAAAATATTGACCCAAAGTATGAAATATTAAGAAAAGCTAAAATAATTTAAGGAATATTTTTCATTTAGATTTTTTAAGGTTTATATACGAAGAATAAGTTAAAAAAAATCCGAAATAAAATATATGTGGCTTATAGTTATACGATTCACTCAAGTCTTTAATTAATATCAAAGCATATTCAATTGGAATGCAGTATTCATTCCAATAATGTATGATCTCTATATATCTAAAATTCGTTCAAATAAACGAATAGCCATTTTTGTGAATGGAGATCATATCATATGTATCTTAATCACTTAGGAATTTTTTTTCGAAATATTCATAAATAATTAAATAATTACGAAAATATTCAAGCTTTCAAAATAATTACATAAATATTCATTTTTTGCAGGTTGAACAGAAAAACGCGGACCCAGACTGCGTTTTATTCATAGAGCAGGAAAGAGAATTGGCGTCTGGGTGGGGGTTTGAAATTTACGAAAGAAACGCGGTCCCAGACCACGTTTCTACTTTTAAATAAAACGAAAAATACGAATAAAATGACGATGCTTAGCTGGCACTAGAAACGCGGTCTCAGACCGCGTTTCTAGTGTGGACTGGGGACCCACTCGTCAGTTTTTGCTGAGTCACAATGGTGTGATAGTTGTGTTTTGAACGATTATGTTTCTGTTTTTTCTATTTTTTCGTTTTTTTTTTGTTTGAAAGATTATGGATTAGGAGATGAGATGTTATAGGGTAAATAATGGTTTGATAGTTGAATGTTTGTGGATGTTGATTAATTAGTGATTATTATAGATCCGAAATCTTATGATAGTTGTAGATCCGAAATTGTGGGATGATTGCATGTTGAAACAATTAGATTGTATGAATATGGGAAGAGAATTTTGTTTTAAGTGGCATGAAATAATAAGGGAGTATATTTGTGGCATGAAAGAATTAGATTGTATGAATATGGGAAAGATTAGGAAGCTTTGATTGAGAACAAAATTTTTATAGTTCAAAATAATAGGATAATAACAGATTATATATAAGAAAAAAAAATTATAAAAGAGTAGAATTTAATTAGGTTAAAAATATATAGAGGAGAAGAGGATGCAAATAATAGATTTTGATTGTTAAGGGATTGTAGGTTAAATAATTTTGAAATGCATGATAAAAAAAAAATAGATGTAGTATGTAATTTATTTGCGATTCTGAACAAATTAAATTCTTTGTCTTAGGAAGGCAAACACGGCAATGCAAGTGAATCCCGGTCCGCTGGTGAATGAGGTGCTCCACAGACAGCATCTTCATAGGTCAACTGATGTGTGGAATCGGGAGGAATATGTAAGTACATATTGATTTCATGACGTATACAATTACTTGAAACGTTACAAGTTCATATAATGCAATATAATCCTCCAACTATAATAAATCAACTACATTCTTACGCACATAATCTTACATCTTAGTCACAATAAAGATTCAAAACACATAATCTTACATCTTACTCACGATAATAACTACGTAGTCGTGCGATTTTTTATTAAGGATTCAAAACACCTAAACTTAAGTACAACAATGGAAGAATATTAAAGATTCTAAACAACTAAATCATTCAAATAAGAGCGATAAAGTCAAATAAGAGTGTGAAACTAACCTTAATAAGAACTTCAAGCAACTATGTGACAATATATAGATTGGATAATTGATTGTTTTAACCGGAGAGCTTCATGCGAGAGAAGCAAAGGCGAAGGGATGATGAAGGAAGGGATGAAGTATTTAGGAAGGGAGGGATGGGTTATCATATGTATATAAATAAAAATGCGGACTCAGCCAGCGTTTTTAGCTCAGATTCTCCTACACCAGTAGGAGGGAATATTTGCAGAAGCTATGCGGCTTAGAAACGCGGCCTGACCCCGTGTTTTTGAGTACAGATTCTCATACAGGAATCTTTGACCCATTTTTTTTTTCTGAAACCAACAGAGAAACGCGGTCCCAGACCGCGTTTCTCTATGTGACCATTGACTCAGCAAAGAATGACAAGTGGGTCCCCAGTCCACACTAGAAACGCGGTCTCAGACCGTGTTTCTAGTGCCAACTAATCATCGTCATTTTATTCGTATTTTTCGTTTTATTTAAAAGTAGAAACGCGGTCTGGGACCACGTTTCTTTCGTAAATTTCAAACCCCCACCCAGGCGCCAATTCTCTTTCCTGCTCTATGAATCAAACGCGGTCTAGGTCCGCATTTTTCTGTTCGACCTGCAAAAAATGAATATTTGTGTAATTATTTTGAAAGCTTGAATATTTTCGTAATTATTTAATTATTTATGAATATTTCGAAAAAAAATTCATCATTTAGTATATATTTTAGCTTTAAAAAAATAAAAATATTATATTTATATTCCACATGCTTTATAAACATTAATCATGAAAAATTATTATTTAAAAAATTATATATAATAAAGAATCAATTATATTATAAAATATTTTTTTATATTTTTTTAAAATATGATTTTTTATAATAAAAACTTATAAATATATCAATTTAAGCTAATGAAGCATAAATATAATTTTGATTTTTTTAAATAAAATTAAATTACAAACAAAATAATGACGTGATCGATGTACAGACGACATTGCACATACTATCAACTAGTTCAGTACCCACACTGTGTGCGGTTTTTAAATTTAAATAAATTTGAAAATAAAATCCGTTTATTCAATTAATTAATTTCTTCTATACTTCTGATTTCTCAAATATGAATGAATTTATACTTTATTAGTATAAAAGCTAATTTCTCCTTAGTTACTTGTTACTCCTTGCTAGTATATATATTAGTGGAAACAATGTATGGAAAACTAATTTCTCAAATCTGAATGAATTTATACTTTATTGACAACATATGAAACAACATATGAAAAGCTACTATATATTAGTGGAACCAATAAAATAACATACCAATTGTAACCAATCAGCACGTTATTTCGAAAAACTTACCAAGGAAATCGTAAACAAAGTCGTAAATAACCTGCAATAACAACACCAAAAAGAAGGGAGAAGACGTCAACGTTTGTGAAATAACATTAACAATCTAAACTATATATATGTCAAAATCTAAAAATCTATCCATAATTGTATATGTATGTGTCTCAACCAACTTCTCCTTTATTATATATAATAGAAGCAGAAGGATCCTCTGGTCCGCTTTCATAGTCCATTTTATAGGTCCTCTATTAGTACGTGTTTGCGAGAGGATTATTTTTTTAGGAGGTGAAGATATTTTTTCGGCGTGCAGGGCATGGAGATTATTATTAGAGGTGGACGAGATGAAGATTATTTGTAGAAAATAATCTCGTACGTGTTTGATTGAATGGGGATTAATGTTTTTATGGAATAGTGGGAAAACACACAAAAGCCCTTACTTTTACCCTTTTGGATACCCATTACAGTTGTAGAAATATAAAGGGTATGTGTCGCAACCGCTGCAATCTCTCTCTTCTCCATAACCTCAACCTCAAGCTGCCTCCTTGACCGGCAAGTATTTTTCGACAAAGAAACCGAGCTTGTTCTTGCCCTACACCTTCTCCGATTCCCAACCTGCTCCGCAACAGGATCCTCGATCTCTAGCCTCAAGTCAATCCGATAGCCAAGTCCTAGTGGATCGCCGAGCGGGGGAGGAAGGAGAAAGAAGCAGGAGATCGCGACGAGCTAGGTAGACTGGGCTTTGAAGGGGTTTTCGTCTTTGTAGGAGGTGCGATTTCAACGGAGAAGTGCGGGATGTGCTTAGGGTTAAATCCAGATCTGACACCATTAGGGCTAATCTTAATGCCAATTTGGATCGGTGCAGGGGATCCGAACTGAGCAGTGGAGGAGTTGAATACATGGTTGTCTGATTTTGAATGAGGAAGATGGTGAGGATATGAGAGCTAGTTATGGGGCAAAAAAGGCTATACGAGGTGGAAAATTTTCTCCACCCCCAAAACGAAGATACCAAAATTCGGGGTTCTTCCATCTCTTCCACCCCATTCACTCCCACCGCCACCACCCCTTCCACAGCCTCCCAAACACGCCGATCCAAATCCCGAAAAAAAAAATCTTCAACCCCTTCCATCCCTTCCACCCCCTCCCAAACACACCCTTAGCCTATTATAATTGGTGGGATATTTAAAATGGTTTTTTTTGGTGACAAAGAATCCATCTTTGGTGGTAAACCTCGAGCATGTGACCCAACCGATAAGAGTCACGTACCATGTAAACCGACTTGCGAAGACCGACTTGACCCAGTAGTAGAAAACAAGGTAAACCTTGGATTTTCGTCCAAGGAAAGGTGCTAAGACAGAGATCAAATTCAGGACCTCCATACCACCCCCTTACTCTACACCACTAGGTCACCCTGTTTAGGGCAAATGGTTTATTAATTTTTCATTCAAGTGTTAGTAATATTTAGTACACTATAATTTAACTATTTCCCACCAATGATAGCAAGTGTACTATAAAATACACTACAAGGTAGACTAGATAATCTTGGTCGCAATACAAGACGTACATCTTGGCTATTTTTTGAACGGGGGATGGGCCGGGTTGCAACGTGCAAGTGGCCAGAGACTGGTTCAACAACGTAACCCTCTCTAATTAATGCAGTAAGCAGCTTCCATGAAATACCGGCCTAGCTAGTTGAACTTAGAAGTATTGATAACGCTGGGCCAACTCGGACTATGATTAATTACGTCTTTTTTTTTTCTGGTTAGTGGATTATTACTTTTAATTATTATTTTTCGTATCCCTTTTCTACCAATTAATTAATAATCACTTTGTTTAAACCTGCTTTTCAGGTTGGCCAAATTTTATATAAATACACATAACTAAAGTTCAAGTTGTTAAATTATATATATAATTAATGATAATGGAAACATGTTTTCTGCGTACCGTAATTTAAAATGACTTGGAGATCTGTCGATCAGATCGCATCTAATTAAAAAAATATAAAAAAAAATTTGATTTCATATGTATATTGTGTGAAATCTCTCACATATGATACTAGCTTGCAAGACCAATCGCAGATGATATAATAGGATAAGAAGCTTTTTTAAATACTTTTTTTTAACCCATATTTTTTAAGTATATCGATTAAGCATTCATATGAATGGCAATTTTCTTTTAGATTTTGTTATTTGAATTTTTCTTTAGGGTTAATCTATGACTAAAGAGTAAATTTTGATAACATACTTGTCATTAATTTATCAATTATATTAACGGGTTTTCTATCCTATGCCCCAAGGGCATAGGATAACGAGCTCAATCGGAAAAGATTTTCCAAATTTAAATTATTTTAGCTTTTCTTAAAATTGATTTCCTAGGGTCGCTTATTTTTTTGGTAGGGAATCTTTCTCGATTAAGGTTCTTATCTTATGCTCTAAGGGCATAGAATAGAAAGACCGTTATATTAATATTACAAAAATAGAAGGGTAAATCTAATATATGTTGAATTTAAAATTTATTAATTAAAATTCTAACTATTACTTTTCCATTTATAAATTTTCATGCAACTTTTTTTCACTTTCCTAATTTTAATTATGTTTTAATTAAGTTAAGATTCACAGGACATGATTTTGTTGATTTTACTTCCATTTACCCTTAACCTATATGTGCATTTATTATTAACTGATTTTTCTAACTTAATAAGTTTCATTTGAAAAGATTTTTTAAATTTAAATAATTTTAGCCATTTTTAATAATGTTTTCTTAGAATATATGTATCCAAATAGAGAATCTTTCCTAATATAATTTGTTTATCTTATATCTTTAGCCTTTAGGGCATATAATAGAAAAATCCATTATTCGAATCCATGATTTTTTTTGGAAACCTGAATATACTTCGATTGATTGGCGGGTTTTTTCTATTATTATTTTTATTTGTAACGTGACTCGTGAGGAGTTCTGATATTATCGACTAATTTCCCACATGTTCAAGTCCTACTCTATAAAGAACACGAACCGATAAGCCATGTAAACTAGAATAAGGGTCATTGGTTGATTGGCGGGTTAATTTGATTATTTGTCCAATCGTACATCCATGCTGAAATTAAAATAACTTTGTCCAAAGAAAAGAGTAAGACAATGAACACGAGGGTTGGAAATTTGAAAAGTAATCATATGCTGTGTGGGATATGTAAAAAATCACGGTGGTCTTGTAGTCACTCGAATATTGTTGATTTTATCACGTGTCTTATTTATTTATTTATTTTTCAGGTTTCTGCTTTATTACTCCAACTATTATTATTCTGACAAGTAGCGGTCACCCTCTGAAAGATGGGGCGAAATTTTTAGTGTGTATTGAGATATTGACCTTAAATAAACTCATTCACCTAAACTACGACTTTCATCTTAGTAGTGGATTGTAGAAAAATATACTTACATTTGTTTGGTTGCTATACATGATAATGGTTTCTTGCCATTCATTGAAAATTCAGACATTTATCATATTTAGGAGTGTAAACTTATCAAAATCCAATCATGCTAAATTCAAAACTTTTGCATTTACCTAGGATTGTAAACTCATCGACATACGATGGTAGAAACATAGAGAGGATGATGCAAGTTAGGGCTAGGCAAAATTTGGATCGGGCCGTAAGTGGACCGGAATCGGACCGAAAATTACGGTCTTTGGATCGGACCGGGATATTACGGTCCGATCCGTGGTCAAAGAAATTTCTATTTTCGGTTTCCGGTCCAAAACCCAGGATCGGAATTTTCGATCCGAACCGGAATTGGACTGGATTTCCTATCATTAAAAAAAGGAGAAGAGGTCTGAAACACCAAATTCCAGATTGTTGTGCTTTACCTAAGAATTGGTCCTGGTCTGCGGATCGGAAAGACCGGGACCATAAGTTCTGGTTCTGGTCTGATCCGCGGTCCAAGTTCTTAGAGATTACGGTCCACCGGTCTTGGACCGGATCGCAATCTCTGGTCTAGTCTAATCCGATCCAGACCGAAAGCCCAATCCTAATGCAAGTTGAACAAAGAATAGAAGAGCTTTTTTTAGGTGAATTTTTTTTAAAAATAAAAGAGAGGCTAGTAGTAGGGATTGGAACCCCCAACCTTTGGTCTCATTTTATTCTCCTTCCTTCTCATTGACCAACTAAACTAAGTGGATTAGTTGATTCAATATTCATCCTAGTTTTACTTATTACAACAATGCCATATATATAAATAAACTATTTTTTCTCCAAACTCCGGAGGCGCATGAGTTGAAGGGTGGGGCGGCCGCCTATGCCCACCACACCCTAGGGCCGCCCTTGATTCTGACTCACTCGTCACTAGGTCAATCCTGCCAATGTACATATCTAGTCTTGTCACCATAAACAATAATCTTGTCAATGTAAATAATTAACATTGTCATCTTGAACATGCCTTTAATTTCTAATTATGGTGAATAATCTCGTAATTATGGTATGGATAAAATGACATCTTTAGTCTTTTCCCGATTTCCATCCTGTCAATATTAATGCTCAACTAGTCAACTTTGTCATGATGAACATTTATCCTATCATAGTGAATTTTTTATAGTTTGGATACGCACGTATTGGCATTCTTTTTTTTTATTCCTATTGACATTTCTTTTCCAATCCATTATTAAGACAATATTTTTACTACGGTTAGTTTTATTATTTGTAAGTTTCTGAAAAAAATATTAAAATCATTATTTTAATAGATATTTCATTTTTTAACTTTTCTTTGAATTCATAATTCTCCTTTTAAAGTTTTTTACATTTAAATTTAAAGGTAAAATCAATACATATTTACAAATAGAGTATATGTTAAAAATGTAGTATATGATAGATTTTCGAAAGTGAAATGTATTTTCAACTTTTAACATTGATAAAATTTTATTGCACTTGTTTATGGAGAAGTATATGTAAAGTATGATTCAAATTGTATAATTACTTGTGTGATCTAAGTTTGGCTTAAAATGGTAATTATAAAATTAATTAGATTTATTTAAATAAATACATGATAAAATAATACATAAGTAAATTTGACCAGAACCCGACACATAGGAGTTTGAGTATTTGTTTTAGTATACACATATAAATAGATTATTAAATTATATAAAAAGAATTAAAATAAAAATGATATTTTATATAATTTTTATCTTCTTAAAAATATGTTAAAAAGTCAAAAGATCTCTATTTCTAAACATAGGTAATACTAATATCTAGTGCCTAATTAAGTGATCTATTTCTATTTAATTAACTTGAAAAATGACCAAGTTCACCTTAATTAACCACCTTTCTAAAAACAATCTATCTTTAACTTAATCAATACTACTATCAATATTTTCAAATATTAATCTACCTTAATTATCTTAAACCATATATACATGTTTACATTTTTAAAAGAAGATTTGTTTATAATTGGTTGAAGTTGATTAAATTCAATTATGCAAAATTCTATTCCTTATTAAAAATCACCGATTTATATCAACTATTAATATTATATTTGCTAGATACATAAAATTGATTATCTCTATTTAGTTCTAAATTTTCGGCCTTTTTTTTTATCCAACACATATTTCTTGGTCTCTGCATGTATGGAAGAAGATAAAGTTGATAAAATTTAAACAACTTGATTTTTCTCGACATTAATATGCATATAAGCTTGATTTTTTTTATTAAGTTTATATATTCACAGTTGCAGTGAAATCCTTATGTTTTTTTTATACAAGCTAAGGATGCTGAAGCGCGCTCAGTAACAAATGACGAAGAGAGACCGAAATGTGCCAGTCTATCAGCAACTCGGTTCCCCTTGCGGAAGGTGTGCGAAAAGGTTACCCTCTCGAAAGCACGACAAAAGCTAAGGGCATCCGAGACCATCATCTCAATTTCCGAAGGACACCTCCAGATCCCCTTCATGACGTTAATCAGCGTCAAGCAGTCGCCCTCCACCTCGAGCCCAGAGAAACCCCTCTTCGTAGCTTCCTCGAGCCCAAACAAAAGAATGAGACACTCAGCTTGCACCACAGACACCCTACCGTGGCCCCGGGTACCACAAGAGAGAACTAACCCATGGATGTCACGAATAACGAATCCAGAGGCAGCAATGCCCGAACCAACCATAGCACCGTCAAAATTGAGTTTGATAAAGTCGTCGGTGGGCTTTTTCTAATTTACAATTTTCTGTTTTTTTGTTCTGTTTTGGTGGGTATTTACTTTTGTAGTGGATGTGTCATCTTCTTGTTCCTCCGATCGTACTTTTTTCCAACTTATCCTGTATTGTTTTATATTTTTTATACATTCTTCCTGATTTCTAATGTCATTGTTGTCGAATAGAATTTTGTTTCTCATTGACCGAATGCCCCATAGGGAAAAGGCAAGGATCGATTTTTGTTCTGCCGAGATATTTACAAAAATGTCCGTAATTATATTCTTGTAAGGTTTGACTAGTTTGCCCTTGTTTCGGATTATTTGCTCGATTTGTCTATCCATTCTTCCAATAAAGTATAAAGAAGTTGGACATTCGGTGAAGATGTGAATAGCATTTTCACCATTGTAGTTGCAGAGAGGGCACTCAAGTGGGACATGAACTCCTTTACTTTGTAGTCTGACTTTCGTCGGGTCCCATTTAGTAGGTTTTTCCATAGAATTTTTATTTTATTTTTGACGGACAATCAATTTTTCAAATCCAACCGAGTGGATCGGGGTTGGTTCTTCTAGTTCTCGTGACATGGTCTAGGGCACCCGCGGTTGAAAACCAACCGTTTCTGTTTGGTTTCCAGTATAGTCTATCTTCGATTTCATTTGTGGGGATATATGAACTTCCAAGATTCTTTCGACGATGTCCACAGGGAGGAAATCTTTTAATTTATCCACATTCCAAGTTTTGTCTGGTTTTAAGAATTGGTTGATTATTTCTTGTTCTTCAAAGTGAAATCTTTCTCTTTAGTAAAGTTAGCTTTTTTGAGTATTAATGCACATTTAGAAGACAAAAAGTCTCATTAACAAAAACACTATAATAAAAGATTAATATTGTTTCTAAAAAAATTTAGTATAAATTTTTTTAGAAGATGAAAAGTCTAATTAATGAAAATGACAAAATATTAATGTACTATTTCTAAAAAAAATATTTTAGTAGTATATACATAAAGTTTCAATTCATCACAAATTATAAAAGAAGATAAAAAAATCTAATTAATTAGCATAAAAAAGATTTATATTTACAAAGATATACAAAATTTTTATTATTTATAAATATTAATCTTTAATGAAATTTTAAGTAAGTTATCCAAATAATCAACTGAGTAACGTAAATCAGAGAAAAAAAATTACAAGTATAAAATAATAAGTAAACCATATAAAAAAAACTAGCTAAAAATAAAATTTGAAGAAACTTATTTGAATAATTAATTGAGTAATGCAAAAAAATAAGAAAATTAAAAGAATAAAATAAACGTAGATTAATTTAATTTATTTGAGAAAATTAATTGGAGTAAATATTATTTAGGTACGTATATGACAAATGGATAAATGTAAATTAATTTAATTTATTTGATAAAATATGATAGCAATGGATAAAAGTATAAACTAATTATATTTATATATTTAAGAAAGAACTAAAAAACTAAAAGAAATATGTTTTTGAAACCCGCTTCTTATAACAAATACTCCATGTTATATAGAGTTACTAATGAAATAAACCCTTAAAATTAAAAGATTCAAACTATATAAATTAATACGAGTAATATAAATCATTGTTTATATGAAATATATAGTGACATTTTATTAAAAAATTAAAAAATTAAACCCGTGCGTAGCACGGGACTATCCACTAGTCCTTATGTAAGCGTTGGTCTTGCAAAGTGCTTTAATTTTTTTCTTTCTTTTTTTGTAATCAGAAAAGTGCTTTTATTTTTAGGCAAGCTGTTCCCGTCTTGTTTTGAATGCTTGTCTTTATATTCTAAACTAGTCTAGATCCCGTCCCATGTACGGGAAGAATACGTTAAATACAATATTATAAATAATTTAGATAGATTCCAATAATAAAAAAAATAATGATCTAAATATAAATCGTTTTTCCACTAAAAATTAATACTATGAAATATTTTTTATTTATATTTATATTTTTCTCAATTAACTAAAATATATAGATAGATAGATTGTTTATATACTTTTTATAAATTATAATAACATATTATTTTATTAATTCTTTTTCTAGAATCAACCACAGGGCGCCATATATGATTTTTTGCCCTAGAATCAACCACAATGTGCCACATAGGACGCTATAAATCGATTTTAGTATATGTATATAGATTAAGTTTGAATTAAATTTAATTTAGGCTTGCGACTTTGCGTTGATCGATGTCTTTGGTAAACAAAAACACAAAGGAAAACAAACGACCTTTTTAGCCTACTAAGTAAATCGATTTTAGTATATGTATATAGATTAAGTTTGAATTAAATTTAATTTAGGCTTGCGACTTTGCGTTGATCGATGTCTTTGGTAAACAAAAACACAAAGGAAAACAAACGACCTTTTTAGCCTACTAAGGGAAACGAAAAGAATTAATTCGACTATTGAAAATCCGCTACTCGTGTTCATGGTCCGATTCATCCAAAGGTAAATCAAATTGATCAATCTATTGTACATACAATGAACAATTAATAAAAGAAAAGAATATTTTTTTGTAATGACAATGACAGAAAAGAAAGATATACAGATTTACGTAATTCGATAACGGTATGTTACCTATATACATGAGTAGAGGAACTTAAAACCAAAGCATCTACGCCACATGTCGCTCCCTCGCGCAAAGTTATTTTTGGCAACATTTATATTGAATATATTTAGAAATAACTTTTTTTAAACAATGGGATTAATTCAAAACTTTTTTAAATAAAGTTAATATTAACTATACAATATTATTTCATTCTATATTAATTATACAATATCATTTCAAGCTATTTTCTTTAAACAATGAGATGAATTTAAAACTTTATATATATATATATATATAGTACATTCCAAATATATGATTTTTTTGGAGTAACCAATCTCTCTCTCTCTCTCTCTCTCTCTCTCTCTCTCTCTATATATATATATATATATATATATATATATATATATATATATATATATATATATATATATATATATATATATATATATATATATATATATATATATATATATCTTGAAAACTATTTTTGTTTTTATGATAACCTTAATTTTTGTAATTTCACCTAACCAACCTAATCTACACAAAATTTCACATGATAAAATTTTTAAATGTTTTTTTGACCAATGAGATTTATTTATTCTAACTATTAAATGATAAATATTTTTTATTAATTAGATGTCATAATTACCTTAATTTTACAATTTCCTCCCAATCAACTGAACCTAGAAAAAAAAAATCCAACTATTAAAATTTGGACAAGTTTCTTTAATTAATCTATCTATATCTAACTAATAAACCGTAAGCATTTTTTATTAGGTGTTATAACTTATAAGCACCTTTATTTGAGGATTTTCACTCAACCAACCTATTATACTTAAATCTTAAACTAATGTAATTTTTACACATTTTTCACAAATATTAATTTTTTTACTTACTTTATCAAATCAATTTTTTTCTATTTTATGTTAACGTATGGTAATAGTTTATTTCATTTTATAGCGGTAATTTCATTTTTATACTTACAAAAATTTATTTTTATTTTTTTTAAAAGAAAAATACGCGCCATGGCGCGGGGACTGTACTAGTATGTATATATATAGTGACTCAATGAAACCCTAAGCTCATTATGGGCCATAAAACCAAAACAAATCATGATAAACCTGTTACAAGAGAATATCCTAACCCTCGACTCGCTGACTGGTCAGCAAGACCATCCTCCTGGGGCATTGCCCCTCGAAACTTCTGTTAGGGCGTCTTCGCTCCCTGAGACCCCTGATGTTTACCGGTTAATAGTAGATTCAAGGCATATTAGCATAATTTTTCCTTGTTGTACTTGGCAAGGTGTTGGAAAAAAATGATTAAAAAGCAAAGATATTAAGTCCAAGATCTAAACATGTACTTCACACTTCATGTCTAATACTACATCCATAGCACCATTTGATCAATTATCTATCTATCTAGCTATAAGAAGTAAATTGAAAAAAAATAGTTAAACTTTCTACAAAATTTCATTTTGAAAGCATCAAATAAACAATGTAAAATACAAATACGTCGAGATAAACAAAATAAATGATTGAGGAGAATTAAAGTATTAATAGTTAATAGAATATTTTAAAAACCAAACAAAATGAATATGTGTATCAAATCAAGAACCAATATTAGTAACTTTAATAACTATTGATTCTAAAGGATCAAATGATATATTATAGGAAAAACTAATTAAAATACCCCCATCTTTGGGGGTATGGTAAAAATATATTCTCAACTTTCAAATGTAATAAAAATATCTCGATCTTTGAGGGTAGTAGTAATATATTACCACGAGTTTTCTCACGTGTCAAAAATGCTGACAAGGCAACCCACATGGATTTTTTTTACAAGAGTTTTCTTGAACAATGTCCTTAGGAAAAAAGTAAATAGTTGGACCGGGTTCGTACCCAACGCCTTTTTCTCCCTTCTATCTTCTTCCGTGGTCGCCTTTTGAATTGTCTTCCATGCAGCTCATGATTCCTCTTCAATGACAGTCTTCCTCCCTCATGGGTGCCTATCTTGAGCTGTCTCGATCTCTCAAATCTTCTTCCTCTTTGTTTCGTTCACGGATTTGGCTGAGTAAATTTTATTTTTTACCCTCTTCGTTGTTGCTGTTGTTGTCGGTTTAGTTTTGTTATTGGTTTGGTGTTAGGAATAGAATAGTCGTGTTGTGATAATTTGCGGCAATTTTGACTGGATTAGTTGGTTGGTTGAATCAGTTTCGTTTTTTGGGTTTAATTTTGTTATCGGTTTATTATTTTCTTTAAGGAAACCGTTCAAGAAAACCCAATTTTAGTGCTAATTTGTAAAAAGGCTTCCACGTTGGTTGTTTTGTAAAAAAAAATCCACGTAGGTTGTCTTGTTAGCATTTTTGACTCGTAAGAAAACTTGTAGTAATATATTACCACTACCCTCAAAGGTCGTGATATTTTTATTACATTTGAAAGTTGAGGATATATTTTTACCATACCGCCAAAGTTGGGGGTATTTTAATTAGTTTTCCCTATATTATAAGATAAGATTGGAATTCCAAATGATCAAATATTGAATTGTAGAGGGACGGAGTATGTTTATTTTAGGAAAAATGATAAAAAAAATGATTATGTTTATTTTAGGAAAAATGATAAAAAAAAACGAATTATCAGTAATGAACGAATTTTAATATGGGTTTTAATTAATAATATGAATTATCAACTATGAACCAATATTTCATATTAAACGAAATCTTCATTCAAAATGAAACGCTCCCAATGAGCAAAAACAAAACCCTAAAACAGCGTTTCCAACTTGCCGATCTGCCGCCGCCCACCACCAAGGGGATCCCCCGTCATGCTCACCAGCGAAAGCCGAAGACCACTCCCTCTACAACTCCCTGCTTCTTTGGTCGATCAATCATTCCTCTCTCTTCGACTCAGACCTACCATCCCACTTGTCACCCCTCTCCTCTTGGCTTGATTGAGCGATTTCAAATCGTTTGTACGGAGGTGTCCGCTTCTGATTCGTCCCTATTTCGGTGGTATACCCCCACTTGGCTTGCTTTTTCGACCTGGATTGGAGCATTTATGTGGGATGGGAGTAGTTGGAGGAGGCCTGACGGGCGTGGGTCTTCCGTCAGGTGGCGCGCAAGGCTCTTCGCATCTGTTTTCCCCCTTTTTGTCTTGTCTTCGTTTAGCGGGCGCCTCGGATGTCAGGTAAGTTCTCTACCCTCCTTAATAGCGTACTGCAACTCTTCCTTGGCTTACAAGCCCCGACCCTATAAATACATGGTTCCGATCTACAATATGATGCACAATCCGCTTGCAATCGTTCCATTCTTACTCTATCTCAAAACTATTGCTTTACAATCTGGTGAATTCTCTGGTTTCATTACTATGTCTGCTTCTAAGTCCTTCATGGATGCTCTAAATCAAACACATGGCCCATCCTCTGAAAACACATCCCCCGACGCTACCCCCGCTACTGTCCTCCCTGCCGTCCCAAGTTCCGGTCCTCCGTTGGCCGGTCCTTCGGCTCCGGCCCCTCCTCTGTCAGCGATGGATAAAGGCAAGGGAAAGATGGAGGAAGACTCCTCTCCTGAGGCTGGGGAGGGTTCTACGGAGCCTAAACCTGAGGATCCCTCTGGGTTTTTCAAGCGGATAGCCGACGTGAGGACCAAGGCTGTGGAGGCCCATCAAAATGTGCTCCTGGGGTCTGTCTTTGGAGGTTTCCCCGACTTCAACAAACTCAAGCAGAAGGTCCGTAGCGACTGGCGCAGCTGTGTTGGAGCATTTGAGGTGATTGAGCGCTCAAATGGTTGGTTTGAGGTGAGGTTCTCCTCTCATTCTGATCTCAAACGTGTTTGGGATGACCGTCCTTACCATATCCTTGGTCAGCTTCTTGTTCTAATTAAGTGGTTCCCTGCTTTCAACCCAATCACTGCTGAAATTACTCATTTGGACCTTTGGGTCCGTATTCCTAACCTGCCTCTTGAGTTCATGTGCCGTGAAGCCTTGGTGGAAATTCTTCGGGAGTACGATGCTGGAACCTTAATCCGCCTTGACAGGCTTTCGCACCAAAAGGTCAGGGTCAACTTCACCCGTTTCTGTATTAACGTTGCTTTTGCTAATATGTGTGGCTCTGTCGTCGTTCCTAATGAGGTCGGTGCTCATGTGCCCCTCTGGTTGTGGTATGAGGACTTTCCTGATGGCTGTGGCTTCTGTGGTGAATTTGACCACTCCTTCAATGATTGTCCTTCTCGGGCATCGAAGAAGGCTATTCCCAAAGTTGTTATTCGTGGTGCTGGTCGGGTTGTTGGAGTGCTCAAGGATCCCAAATGGACTAAGGTTCAGTCGAAGCGGTCGACCGGTGAGTCTTCAAAGACCAAGGAGAGCCTCAAGCCTTACATGGCGGGGCTGAATGGGGTGGTGGTAGAGTTCGTCTCCACCACCCTCCATTCGGCTGCAAGGACAGAGCCGCCTACTCCTATGGTCGAACCTATCCATGTTGAGGGTGCTCCTCTCCGGAATGATGTGGTCCTTCCGATTTCTGATGATGAACCTTTGGGATGGGTCTCGACGGAGGCCGGGATTGTGTCTCCTGCTTCCGTTTTGCCTGCCTCTACTGGGAGGATTGGAATCCTTGCTGCTGCGCTAGTGGTTGACCCACTGCATTCTGTTGCTATTGTTCCCTCAGGTGGGGATTCGCCAGCTAGGGCTAACTCGGATCACTCATACCGTACCACCTAGTCTATGAGTTCTTCCCATTCCATGGTTCGTCTGTATGGTTCTATGGGGATTAGGTCCCCGGGGAGCTCTGTGGACCATGGCGGATCCGATCTTGGTAAGCGGGGCGGGGACCAATTGCTGGATGACTCGGCTTCATCCCAGCTGAAGAAATCTAAAAAATAATCTATGTTAGGTTATTTATATATTACTAGCCTATGTGCTGCCCATGTTTTCGGGTCTTGGGCTCTTTTGGCGCTTGTTCGGCTCGCTTATGGTTTGCTAGTTGGAGACATAACTGGGTTATGTCTTTTTCAGGTTGGGGGTAGAATGGTTAACACCCGCATTTTTCTTATTCCTGCTTGTTTGATCAGCACTATGTGCTTTGGCCTTGTATGCCTAAATTTTCAATCGGATTGGTATTTCAAGTACATGGTTTCTTTTACTTACCTGCTCATGTGGTTTCGGTTGATCACTGTGGGTCCTTCTCGTATCTTTTCTACCAATTACTTCATCTTGACTTACTCCAACAGTTTGTATTTCGATTACTATCATTTCTATGCTCATTCTGAAGTCATTATCGTTTTATTTTACTTCTATTTAAGAATCACTGATGCCTATTTAGTTCTTTCTTGTCTCTATTTTTGTTCTTCTCTGCACTTGCTTTGCTCGGGACCTGCTGGCTTGCTTGTTCCTATTTGCAGGTGCTGCATTGGTGAATACGTACTTTGCGGATCGAAAGGTTGTGTTGCTAATTGGTGGGGCTTCATAATGCTTTGTGCAGTTCCTCGGTCGTTTGGGATTACCTTCTCGGTAACATCTACTACCTCTAATCTGTACTACAATGGTTCCTTTTCTTCTTCGTACATTGTGTTCATCACACTCAGTGTTCTTGACTACAGTTTCACATACTTACTATTGCAACTCAATGCAACAGTCAACAAAAGTCTATGGGTATCACCATACCACTCAATTCATCCTTCCTTATCGGACACACCGACGATCTCTAGTTCTTGCATTGGTCAAGGTCGACTTCAACAACCACCAAACTGGTGCTCCTGGGCAAATCCATTGCGTAATTGTTATAGTTCGTATGAAAAATGTACAATCTTCTTGTTCAGTGTAATTTTAATAAAATTAATCAATATATAACAAACTACTTAAAAAAACCGCGTAAGACGCGGGTAATAAGACTAGTTATTATAATACCAAACTATGCCTTCATTATTATAAGAGGAAAGGGCAGTAACTAGACCAAAAAATGGGCCTATTTGCACAACTAGACCACAAGCCCAAAAATTGGCCCAAAATAAACTCTCTACCCCCAAGCAAATATAACTGCCGGTTTTGAAGCACTATTTGTAACCGGCTGTAGAGGGTGCGGGATTTCTGAAATTAAAACGAGGAGGGAGGCAGAGACAGTTTACAATTATGAAAATAAAAAGAGGAGGGAGGGAGAGAGACGGTTTACAAGCGACAGACAGAGAGAGGAAAAACCAGAAAGGAGGAGCAAGAGGAGGAAGAAACGGTTGAAGAAGAAGGGCCATCTGTCACCGCCAGGGAGGAAGGAAAAGTTTGAAGACGAAGACGAAGGTAAGCAACTGGAGTTTTTGTTTGAGTTGCGAATTTGGGGTAATGGGTGTGCGGTTACATGCGGTTGTGTGAAGAAATTGAGACATTGGGTTGCCATTGTAGTTGCTTAGCAGTAGATTAATGAAGTAGGCGGGGTTAGGGGTGCCATTGTCAGTCGATTTTGGGGAGGTGGGTGCGTTTAGGGTTTGTGGGTGTCGGGATACGGAAGGGTAAGGGTTAGGTGATGTTGGGTAAGAAATTGGGGACAAAAGGGCAAGGAGGGGGTCGGATGAGTAGGGAATCCACAAGATTGGGGGTAATCGGTAGGGTATATGTGCACATGAGGTAGGACAGATTCTCGAAGGTTGTTTCTGAAATTGTGGTAGCAGATTTGGTACGACCGGGTAAAGATATTGGCTGGAGAAATTTGAACATCTGGTATGCCGAGAGGGGTGAAGGAATTTTTGGTTGATTGGTTGTTTAGTGTTGAAACCGTTAGTGCCCACCAAGTGTTTGATGAAATGCCTAAAAATATGATGAATAAATGGTGATTTTATTTTGGTTAATTTCCTTGCCTATATGATGTGTTGTGAAAGAGGTAAAATGAATCAAACTTGTCTGAAATGCGAAATTGGTAGGACAGAAGAGTATAACATCAATGGTAGGATAGGAAAATGAAGTTGGTAGAATAAATTTAGACTGTTGGTATGTATGACAGATTAGGTGACCTGAATGTCTGAATTTATGTTTGGTATTGTGTAGCAGGTACCCCCACTTTAAACATCATATAAAATGACGAAGTCAGGGAACAAGAAAGCCCGTGCAGGACCAAGCAGCCAGGGGGTAAGGAAACTGAGATAGTTGCTTGGGTTGTGGTTGTAAAGGTTGGGAAAAAATGTGTAAAGGTAAGATTCTTACATGTTTTGCAGGCTGTCCTGGCTGTTCCAGAGACACAACACTTCTCATGGAGGGCGCAGTCTTATGCAAATTTCGAGCTGTTGGAAGGCATCGACGTAACCATTGACCGGGAGGATTACAAAGCCTTGTGCAAGAGCCAGTTTGGGGGCATTGTGAAGATGGGGTCGAGAAACAAATTCGCTGCACAGTTGGTGCACTACTGCCTTCTCCACCAACTGAAGACTCGGAAGACACATGAGATGTGGTACTCCCTCCAGGGGCATCACGTTCGATTCTCTCTTCAGGAGTTCGCGCTCATGACGGGCCTCAACTGCTCACCACCCCCCAGGGATGTCATGGAGGGGGACCACAAGGAGTGCATTAACCAGCTTTTTAAGAAGGGGGGTGAAGATGAAGGATGTGGAAAGCGCTTGGGCCCACGAAAAATTGACGGAGTCGGGGTCCCTGATGAAAAAGTACAAGCTTGCCCTCCTAGTCATAGTGGAGGGCATCCTGTTTGGGTTGGAGAAGAAGACACAAATAAGGGGGTGGGTTGTGAAGCTGCTGCTTGAGGACACAAACCGTTTTCTGGAGTTCCCTTGGGGAAGGCTGGTGTACGAGAGGCTACACGAAAGCCTCAATGGGACGCTGAAGGACATGGTGGCTGCAAACAGTCACTTGAAAGACAGGCCGACGTACACGCTGTACGGGTTCCCCATGGCCTTCCAGGTTAGTGAAGTTATACAAAATGTTATAATCCGGTGCCAATTGTCAAAATGTGTTGTTGTGGCATGCCAAATGGATATTTGTATCCTACCAATGGGGTATCAATATCCTACCATATAGATATATATATCGTACCAATGGGATATGAATATCCTACCAAAAGGGTAAAATCTATGCTACCAACTTCCTGAATTTGTCATGCAAAATGTTTTCTCATATCTTACCATATTGTCTTTGCAGCTGTGGGTGTACGAGACCTTCCCAGAGATTGGGAATCATTTCGGGAGCAACATCAACGACACGATCATCCCGAGGTGTCTGAGATGGGAAACCCGAAACTCCCACATCCGATACGAGAACGTCAAGTCCTTCCTGAACCTAGACGCCCCCGCCGACGACGACATAGATGAACACGTTCTGCTCGCGAAGCCTGAGCCCATATTGCACCCAACCCAGAAGGAGAAAGCTGCCCACCTGCATTCCTCGTACAAGAAAGACTCTCCAGACGTCTTCTTTGACCAGATTGTGATTGAGCATATGAGGGCCTGGAGAGAGAAGCGACGACAAGAGGATGCCACAGCTGGACCCAGTCAGGGAACCAGCCAGTCAGGGTCAGACGCGTCGAGCGTCGGTTTGGAGGCCCGGATTGTGGCGAAGGTTGAGGCTCTCTGCAGGGGCATGATGGTCGAAATGGGGAGCAGGTTCAAGGTGCTTGAGGAGAGGATCAGTGAAGTTTCCAGAGATTGCAAGAAGGCTTTATCTAAGAGGGCCGGCAAGGGAAAGGTATGTGCTTCTTTGCCCATCTTATGTGCAATTGGTAGGATAGTGTTGACGTGTTGGTAAACCATAGTAAGCCAACTGGTATGACAGTTATGTGTAAATGGTAGGATAGTGTTGATGTGTTGGATACCCCATAATATGCGACTGAATGACTGAATCTCCTTGCAGGTGTACGTGTCTTTGGATGACGATGTTGGTGAGAAGGATGTTGAGAAGGATTTTGACAAGGTTGAGGAGGATCTGGTTCACAAGGACGGTGATAATGTTGAGGACAAGGCGGAAGAGACGGAAGAGCTGAATGCTGATGACAAGGGGCCGGCCAAGCAGGGAGAGAACGTTGAGGAGCAAACGGCGGAGAACGAACAGGTGAACGCTGGTCTTAAGGGGCCGGGCAAGCAGGTAGACAACGTGGAGGATAACACGGCGGAGAACGAAGAGCTGAACTCTGATCTTCAGGGGCAGGGCATGCGCACTGTTGATGAGGTTAAGGACAAGGTTGAGGATGAGGCAAAGGAGGGCGACCAGGACAAGGCTTCCACCGAGGATGATCACGACAAGGACCAGGGAGAGAAGGTGGTCAAGGCTGAGGGTCAGAGTAAGCAGGGAGACATGGGTGGGGACGTGAAGGGCAAGGACGCTGTAAAACAATCTGCAGGGGAGGGTTCTAAGGATGAGTCTGATGCAGATGCTGCCGAGGAAAAGGTAAACCTTACGTGTTGGTAGGATAGGCATGCCCATTTGGTAAGAAAGATGTAGCTTGTTGGTAGGATCTTAACATCAGTTGATTTTCGTACGATAGAATTACGTAGTTGGTAGGATATATTTACCCTTTTGGTAGGATAAGGTCTGCTGTTTGAAAATAACTCGGGTTTGTGTTTGATTGTTAGGAGACGAAGCTGGAGTTGAGGAGAGGCAAGCGCGATAGGAAGGTCACAGCGAAGTTGGGGGAATCCTTCGTGACTCAAACCTCTAAGCGGGCCAAGAAGGGTGCAAAGGCAACGTGTCCAGCCACCGACGCGGCTGCGGAGGGGATGGTCACGGATGCACAGAAAGAGGAGTTCTTGGCGTGGCTGGAGAAGTTCCCGACGCAGGTGAAGGGCCCTGATGGGACCCAATTGAACAAGGACTTCTTCAACAACCTCATCTCACCCGGCGTATGGACATCCACCGAGGTACGCAAACGTTCGTCCTCTTCCACTTGTTTCGTTATTCACTTACGTCATGGGACCAACGCTAATGGGAATTTGTAACGTACCCCATAACGCAGCATATCCAGCAGTCCCTAGTCCTGGTCCGGAAGGCAATGGAGGCCCGGGAGGGTGACAAGAAGTCGGGCGTCGTCGTGCTCGACCCCTACTGGCAGGACGCAGTTGTGAAGCAGTTGGACGCAGTGAGCGGGGATGTGAGCCGCATTACAGGTTGCAATGTGTCGAAGGCGCTGCTTAAGTACTTTGCGGGGACACTTCCTGACAACTACGGCAGGACCTGGTCGGTGGCGAACGCCAAAATCTTAGCGCCTTGGAATTACAAGGCCAAGCACTGGATCGACCTCGTGATCGACCTTGTCAGGTGGAACATAGAAGTGCTGGACAGTGACTGGTAACAGATCAAGGACAAGGAGCTGCAAAACCACCTGCAGCCCATTGCGAAGCTGATCCCGGTGGTGATGCAATTTTCTGTGGAGCTCCGTGCCAGGCACACTGTCAACGTCCCCAACCCTCTCACCATATCCCGCACAGTCAAGATCCCCAGGAACGAAACCTCGTAAGTGTCTCTTAACTCGTGGTTTATGTAATTCTACTATTATTGGTATGATAGATGCCTAACAATGGTAGGATATAATCCACCCATTGGTATGAAAAAATGATTGAAATGGTAAGAAACATGAATGTATTTTTGTAACAATCCTTTATTGTGCAGTGGTGACTGTGGAGCATACGTGATTAGGACGTTGCAGCTGGTGGCAGAGGGCATTGAAACATTCGACACCGTCAACGACGCATATATTGGCCCCTACCGCCAATACTTGGGCCTCTCCATACAACGACACTCTCTGTAGGACTCGTCCCAACCGGTCGTCATCCGTCGTATTTAGCTTTTGGTTTGTGAAGACATTATCTCATGGTTGTCTATGTTGTTGGATTGTGATGTTCTTTGTTTGGAAACTTATGCTATTTTCAAAACATCGGACGTGTTGACACTTATGTTTGTTTGAAAACTTATGTTATAGGTTGTAATGTGTTTTGTTAACGGTTTTTATGTGTTGTGATTGTAATGGTTTAAACTAGTATTTATGCTTCGCGGCAATTAGTTTCTGCTTACACCCACGGTTACATTGTTTGAATTTGAGTTATGTTTGGAAGGTATTGGTAAGATAACAGAACAATATTGGTAGGCTATGTATAGACTATTTGGCAGATACAAACAAGATAGTGGTAGGACAAAATGATAATTACTTAATAGATCCGATAATTCATGCCACTGTCGCCAAACCATGACATCCATGACAGTATCCATTACAAATAGCCCCCCCTAACAACCCGACAATATGAGACACAAGGCACAAAATACTGGCGCAACTAGGAGTTAGCCCATACATAATATCATACACATGGCAAAAAATTGTAGGGCGCACTGATGACTTCCCAAAATAACTCCGTCAGCTGACCTGAGCGACCATCAAACAACACTAATGTCGACGGCGCTTTGGCCCCCTGTATTCGCCCTTCGACGGATAGCGCTTCGTCTTTGGCCTTCCCGGCCCACGCTTCACCACCGGCGGCAAGCAAATCTTCGCAGCTACTTCTGGAGGCACCGCCCATGTGTCACGAGGTGGCACTGGGTAGATTACATTGATGTAGCACGCTCGCCAAGCGTCAGCCCTGTATAGAGGATGGACGAGAGAGTATGGGTCGATCTGACGTACCTTGGCCGCGGCGAGGGCATGTGCACAAGGAATCTGGTCAATTTGAAAGTGCTTACATGTGCAAATCCGAGCAGAAAGGTTGACCAGCCAAGCGGACAACCCTTTACGAACGTCATACTCGTGTTCACTCAACGTCTTCACCTGAAGACATATAGCCTGCATGGCGTTTTGCCTCAAAACGGCGTCCACATGGTCAGTCACAACCTTGTCGGGATTTAAACTTAGCTCCCGGCGCTTCACGAACCACTCACCCACTCTGTCGAGTATGCTGTCCATCAGGGAGGTTACGGGCAGGTCACGAGGTTCAAGGAATACCGAGTTCAAGCGCTCGACATGGTTTGTGGTGGTGACGTTGAACCGATTCGCGGGATAGAAAGTCCGTGCCCAATTGGAGAACCCGGCCATCTTAATGTATTCAGCACCAGTGGGCGACTTCTGTCTGAATGCTTCGAAGTGCCCATTGAACTCCGCAACCTGTGTACGCGTTTGCCATTAGGAAGAACAGTTTTTGTAGCCCACCCGCCTTGTGATATGCCTTCACATTCTGAAATAGATGGTAAGTGCAGCGGCCATGCTTTGCGAAGTCGTAACTTGCTCGAATCCCCTTGGTGATGCTCATGTGCTTGTCGCTTACCCACACCACGTGGGTCTCATCCGGGACCACGCGTTTCATTTGACGGAAAAAAAACCCCACGATGCGTCATTCTCCCCGTCGACAATTGCAAATGCAACGGGGTATATGTTGTGGTTTGGGTCTTGGGCAGTCGCAAACATCAAGCAACCACGATACTTCCCCTTCAAGAAACTTCCATCCACCGAGAATACCTGCCAATGTCACAGTTTCAAACGGTAGGATGTAATTTACCTATTGGTAGGATAAAGGGACACAGTTCGTAGGATAATAAACGGTAGGATGTACTGTGACTATTGGTAATACATGTATTGGAATGACAAGTGTATACTATTGGTAAGATTCCATGTTCCATTTGGTAGGAAATTAAAGTAGCAAGGGCGTATCTGTCTGAGGTGTGGGATGGCTGTCCGCCAAACACCCAAGCTCACGAACGCATACTTGAATTGCTGGTTATCATCACGGACTAATGTGGTTATGGTCCCGGGGTTTGCTTGCTCAAGCATGTAAAGGTATGAGGCCATCCGATCGTAGCTCTCTTCGTAGGTCCCGTACAAGCCGTCCCGTGCGGCTCCCTTCGCCCTGCGTGCCTTCCAGTAGCTGCAGTCCACGCCCAACCGAGATTTCATCATCGTCCTGATCTGACGGGGAAGCAGCTCCTTCCCTGACCCAGCAAAACTGCAAAGATGCCAACATACGAGTTACACCAAAAAAATTCCACCAACACATAGTACATAGACGGGGAACAAGACGCCGGTTTAGAAACTTACTCCGACACCAAACTCTGCCCCATCAGCTTGTAATTGGCGTTGCGCTGGTAGTTGCAGACGACACTAACCTTGCAAGTGTGTGTGTCCACGAACTTACGGACCACCCACTTCTTAGTTTCCCGATACGTTGACGCCCGACAGTACCATGAGCAGTTCGGTTCGGGACATACAACCACGTACGCCGTTGTTGTCGATCGCTTCACTTGGATCGCGTAGCACCCGCGCAAAGCTTCCCACTTCACTATGGACTGAATGGCAGCCTTCGTATCGAACATCTCCCCCTCACGTAACACCTTCACACTCTCCCGAGGGTCTCCGACTAGAGGAATGAACCGAGCCACGTCCTTTTCCACTTGCTCCAACGTCGGCAAAGGCTGTTTGTGTCCTTGGAATGCTCGCTCTATCTCTTTCACCGCTGCCTCAGCCTCCTCATCCCATGATTCGGATGTCTCGTTCGGCCTCCCACCCTCCACTTTCACGGGGAAACCACCCCCGATCATTTCATCGTCGGAGCTTCCTACGTCTATTATGTCCTCCATTCCGTGGGGGAGTAGGACGTCCACATCGTCGTCGGTATCAACGATCACCACTTGCTTTCCTCGTCGGATGGCATCAGACCTGCTCACGTCACCACCGTTCTCTGGGTCATCCACTTTGTGAAGCTGTCCCACTTCACCGCCCTGTCCTACCATTGAGTTCTCATACATCCTACCAACTCCTTCCGATTGTCCGACCATTATGTTGTCATCCATCCTACCAACTCCGTCCGCCTGTCCGACCATTATGTTGTGATCCATCCTACCATTACCAGAATGTATACCGCTCCCAGCAACCTCCCCCTGCATCCCACTGACGCTGTCCTTTTCAGTGGGACAACACTCATACTCCCCCGCTACACACTCAGCACACAGACAGGTCCCTCCAGTTTCGCTGCTAAGGTCTTCCAACTTCCCTTTCTCCTCGATGGAGCCTCGAACCTTCTCATCCGCCCCTCCGCCTCCATCAAGACCATGATCGAAGTCTTCCTGGGTGGTGGGAGGCCCGGTTAGGAGTATTTCCCCTGGGGTGGGAGACAACAGGTCCTCAGCCCATGAGTCGGAGTTCTCCGACTCATGTTCTTTGGAGGGTGTGGAAGGGGTTGTCGTTTTCATTCGTAAGGTGGCGTGCAGTGCGATTGGCCAGGCTCGTGCGCCGGATTCAGTGTTGTAGAACTTGAAGGCTTCTAGGTCATCGTCATCCCGGACCCGAATGGGAGTGGCCCGCCCCATCGAAGGAGGGAGGTAGGTGAGCTCAATGTCGTACAATACCATGTCCACGTCGAATTTGGAAACAATCTTCTCCTTTAGTTGGTCGTAGCCAATATTCTGTCCCACCACCATAGCTGCAGTACGTGCCTCTCCCTTGAAGACCAAGCTCCCACTCCCGGGAGCCCACCAACCGCCGCACACGACATTGATACATACCCTATCACCTGGGGTACGCCACGGGAATAGAGGATCAGCCTGGGGGGTAGTTCTGATATAGGAAAGAGGAACAACTACAAAGGAAAGGTACAAGATGACTTACCCATCGCTGCCACTGCCACCAACAAGCTTGTTGCACTTTTCCTGAAATGGAAAGACAGTTGAACACTATTGGCAGGCCAGCACTGTACTATTGGTAGGATAGCAACTGTATCGTTTCCTCGGATGCACGTGTGCCTTTTCCCCCGACCTTTCCGCCTCTCTCCTGCTCTGCCTCACTTTTTGCAGGGCATGTTGGGGTGTTTCAGATCCTCCTCTCAACCTTATATATGTGCTTGGGGAACACCCATCAATGCAATGATTGCATTTTCCCCTCATAAATGCTCCCCCCTTCCCCCCAATGAAGAACCCCGTTTTGGCGCCAAAATTACACTGACAACCCGCCAAAACAGCTACGGTCAATCCACTCCAAATTTCTCCAACATTTTCAGCTATAGTAGGACGTCTTAAGTCTATTGGTACGATAACTCTATGCTATTGGTAAGATAAATTTACCATATTGGTCAGACAGATGCTCTTCCTCTTCCCCCAATGAAGAACCCTGTTTTGGCGCCAAAATTACATGGACATCCTGCCAAAACCGCTACGGACAATCCCCTCCATATTATCTCCAAAATTTCCATGTATGGTAGGACAGTTTTGGCCTATTGGTAAGACGAATGTCTTCTATTGGTAATCCAAACGTGTCCAGTTCCCAGAATTGAAGGTGATGCTTTGCCCTCACCTTTCCACTCGTCTCCTATGTTGGCTCTCTTTTTTGCGGAGCATTTAATAAGGAATGACACCCATCAATCAAGATTTTATAAGGGTTGATTGACACCTTTAATTCCAATTATTTAAATTTCCCCTCATAAATGCTCCCCCTTATTTCCCTACTTTATTTGAGCCACACCCAAATTCCTCTGACATGTGCAGTACCTCCCCCTCCTGATTTCTCTCGGCCAACTGATGCAGCTACAGTGCTGGCCTCCCCTTCACCTGCTACTTCCTCTCCCGGTGGTATTTTTGCATTTGCAAAAATATACCGCTTTCTACCCCTAGCCAAAAAAAGGGTACATGTCTACTTATGCAAATGGGTCCTTTTTTTGGTCTACTTATGCAAAGAGGCCTTATTATAATGACATGTATTTGGTTAACTACCCAACTGGGTCTATCGTTTTATAATTCAATTAATGGATTGGCTTTTCTATTGATTAGGAATCTATCCGGTTTTTACTACATTTGTATAATCACAATTTATTGTGGTAATGCTCTAGGGATATATTTGTTGTTCCTTACTTGTGATCATCTTTCATTTTATACCGTACCATGTTTTCGTACATGCATTAACACTACTTTGGTCCCGTCTACTCCGAAACTCATACCAACTGTTACGTTTAATTGTTATATAACATGAATATATGTACTTGGAATTCTAGGGGCATCTGTAGTCGCAATTTTTGGACAAACATCGACCTCTTCTGCAGAACTAATGAGATAAACGTTATCGCTCTACTGGAAACAAAAACAGATAAGATCCCACATGACAAATTCTGGAAAAAATGCGGGTTCACGACTATCGCTTTCGATCCTTCGATTGGTTTCTCAGGAGGAATTTGTCTCCTCTGGAAGGATATTCCGCCTGCCAAAGGCTCTATCGATCTTATCTCGATTCACCATAGGTTTATCTATATAAATTACACGGACAACTGCAATCACCGATCATTTGCAGTCATTGTTGTTTATGCTCCACCTGACAATAGGCTAAAACAAGCATTCTAGGAGGAAATCTCGGACTACACAACACAATTGACATACCCGTTCTGCATCATGGGTGATCTAAATGACATTGTTTCTCCTTCTGACAAGTTGGGTGGGGTGGCTCCTACTCCATCCAGGTTTTCCCGATTAACAGACATTAAACATAATCTATCTCTGTCAGAAGTTCCTACTTTTGGAGGACAATTCACTTGGCAGCGGAATATGGGGGGTCCTGACAATTGTCTTGAGAAGTTAGATCGTCTCCTCGTACATACAGACGTCCTACAAAATTATGATTCCATTAGAGTGAAAATTTATACATTTACACGTTCAGATCATGCACCAATATCAGCTGACTTTCGTACTAATGTTATGCGTTGCAATCATCCCTTTCGTTTCGAGATGGCTTGGGCAACCCGTGTGGACTACAAAAACGTTGTTCACCAAGCTTGGAGAGTTGACACTCACGGTTCACTCATGTATAAAATTACGCAAAAGGTTACCCTACTAAAAAAGTTATCTAAGTCCTGGCATAAAAAAACTTACATGAATATTAGCAATCAGATTGTCTCTATCGACTCTGCACTCCTCACTCTTCAAGCGCGGTTAATTAACAAGTTTGATAAACATGACTTGAAAACATTGAAACAACTTCTTAACAAAAGGGAACGTATGCCGGACTTCCATCGCCGGTACTGGAGTCAACGTGCTAAAGCTAAACATATCAAGCTGGTTGACTCTAACTCTGGGTATTTTCATAAAATCGCAACGATCAAAAGGGGTAGGAAACACATTAAGCACATCACTCTAGACAGTGGTATTCTGATTTCAGATTACAACATCATTCAACAAGAATTTGTCAATGAATTCAAATCAAGATTTAAAACTAATTCCACCCCTAATAGACAATTTGACGATGTACTTGATGTCATTACATCAGATATTACTATCCAAGACAATCTTATGCTCACCAAGCCAATATCAAATTCGGAGGTGAAGGTGCAGTGTTCTCCATGGCTTCGGATAAGGCTCCGGGTCCTGATGGCTTACCACCGGGTTTTTACCAGAAGTTTTGGGATGTTGTTGGACCGTCGGTCACTAAAGCGGTTAAAAGCTTTTTCTCTTCTGGGAAAATGCTACGGCAAATTAATCATACGTTTATTACCCTTATGCCAAAAACAGATGACCCATCAATGATCAATCACTACAGACCCTTCAGTTTGTGTTCTACATTATATAAAATTATTGCAAAAATCTTAACCTCTAGATTAGGAAAATTTTTTTACAAATTAATTCATCCACTACAAGGTGCCTTCACAAATGGCCGGTCTATTCAAGATAATGTTTTAATAGCACACGAGATTTTCCACTCTTTTCGTTCCAAAAAGGGGAAGTAAGGAATGATTCCCATGAAACTGGATATGGAAAAAGCGTACGATAGAGTGGAATGGCCTTTTCTTTTTCAACTTCTACAAAAGTTTGGTTTCTGCGCTAAATTTGTGAATTGGATTCGAGAGTGTGTCTCCACGGTGTCATACTCCGTCCTCGTCAACGACGAACCTACTACCTTGTTCCAACCATCAAGGGGCCTCAGACAGGGTGATCCTCTATCTCCGTTCCTTTTTATACTTACTTCTGAAGTTCTAGCACGTTCCTTACAAAGAGAATCAACCATTAACAGAGACGTCGGTTTTAGGTTGGGTAAACCGGGTGTCTGTATCCCATTTCTGGCGTTCGTTGATGACATTCTCATCTTTACAAAAGCAACTCCTACCGCTTGCAGAGCCGCTTCTGTTGTGCTTGATAGATTCTGTCAAGCTTCTGGCCAGAAGGTTAATTTACATAAATCCAGTTTTCAAGCGTCTCCTAATACCACACAAACATCCATAAACTCGATTATTGCTACTATCGGTATTCCCCATGCGAACAATTTCGATAAGTATCTGGGTTGCCCTATTATAAATGGTAGGGTCAATCGTGATACTTTTGTTGAGGTTGTACTCAAAACAAAACAACAATTAACTAAATGGAAAGCTTCGAATCTGTCGGCTGAAGGCCGTAAGGTTTTGATTAAAGCCAATCTTAGTGCCCAACCTCTATTCATCATGCAAGCCTTTTTACTCCCCTCTTCAATCCTTAACGAGTTGGATAAGGTTTACCGACAGTTCTTCTGGAATAAAGGATCACATGTGCCACCGCTCATTAGTTGGGACAAGATTTGTGCATACACACTAAAGGGGGGCCTTGGGATTCATAAGGCCGAGACAATGAATATTGCCCTTCAGATGAAGTTACTTTGGAAAATCATCTCGGAACCTTCTAACATCTAGGTTCGCGTTGTTACAGGTAAATATCTTAAGGATTCCAAACTAATGTATTACAAAAAACAGAATAATACCTCTTGGCAATGGTCCAAGCTTATGTCTTTAAGGAAAATATTCAAGGCCGGCCTACGCTGGAGTGTAGGCAACAGCTTGTCGGTCAATTTTTGGACATATAACTTAGCATTTAGTTCTCCGCTAGCCGAGAGGGTAAACCACAATTTAACTGTAAATGATCTGGATATGAAGGTCAATCAATTCATCTTACCAAATAACGTTTGGGATTGTGACCTTCTGCGGTCACAACTATCGAACTTGCTTTCTCCTGCAGATATTAGCCACATTACCAACATCATCTTACCTTCTAATGGATTATCGGATCGCCTTTACTGGGGTCCCAGTAAGGACGGATGATTCTCTACAAGTTCGGCAACCACTATTCTTTCTAGTGGTTGCGGGAATGCCAGTTTCAACTGCGGTTGGATCTGGGATCTGGATGTGCCTCCAAAAGTTAAACACTTCCTATGGAAAATTGCTCGTGACGGCCTACCAACTAAAGAAAGACTACAGAAGTCGCATGTATCTATCCCTGCTGGTTGTGTGTTCTGTGGTAATACAAATGAGAGCTCTGATCATATCTTCATCGATTGCAATGTCGCAATGAGGTTGCGTCTTGCTCTACACATTCCATTACAATTGAACCACACGGGTGGTGTTATATCTAATGATCAGATACCTCTCAATCACATCAAGTCATGCATCAGTTTCACTAATATGGGGAGATTGGCGACATGTTGGTGGACTATTTGGTATTTTAGAAACCAACTTTCTTTTGGGAAAGTAAACTCTGTTTCGATCAACGAGATGAAAATTTTTTATTTATCGAGTACACAATCGTGGAATGCAGCTAAGAGTTTCAACAATGTTGACTCTTGCTCGGACAGGGCATCTACACGCATTTGTGCTCCCTCGTCTACACTGGCAGGAATTGGGAATCGTTTGCAAAAAAGAAATGGAATTTGGAACAAACCACCTGTTAATTTTTGCATGTTAAACTTCGACGGATCGGTACGTTCGGATGGTACTGCCTCATTTGTCTTTGTTATTCGGGATCCTCAGGGACACCCGGTCTCCATGGGCAATGGCAAGTGCAACGACAATTCGATCCTGTACGCTGAGACGGTTGGTCTTAAGATGGGTGTTTTGCGTGCTAAACAATTACATCTTCAGAATCTCCTCATTGAAGGAGCTAACCTGGTGGTTGTTAAAGCTCTTCTAGGGGATTGGAAGTGCCCTTGGAATATTGAGCTTTTACAATCGGATATTTTATTAGATCTTTCGTCATTTTCTAATGTTGCTATTCGTCATATTTTCAGGGAATCTAATACTATTGCGGATCGACTTGCTCATCTTGCCCACAGTTCCCCTGCCGACGCTTGCATTGAAGATGATCCAGAGCTTCAAGTTCTCATCCGCAAGGATGCGCTAGGAAGGACGGCCGTTTCAGGTCGTGGTTCCTAATTCTTATTCTGCTTCAAAAAAAAATATTTCATATTAAACCAATTTTAATACAAAAAAATTTCAGTCGATTTTTCGACCAATTATTCAATGTGTCAATTGAATGTTCAAAAATTTAATGATGTGTCAACTTAATATCATTGAATGCATTAATATCTATATAATATCTTAATTTAGAATACTTTTCGATGATGTGTCAACACTTCCTTAATTTAAAGTTTTTCAACCAATCACAATTTTCTCTTATTATTTATTTTTTCTTTTCTCTTCATCTCTTTCATAGACTTATATTTTTCCCCTTTTATTTTTGACTCATTTACTAATCATTGGATTTACTAACCATTGAATTTAATCTAATGTCTACTATTAATAATCTATATCAGAATATTATCTTAATTTAAAAATCTTTTTGGTGAAGGCTGACTTTTTGGTAAACATTTTTACCATTTTCTTAAATATTTCAAGTCTACATTCATATGTATCGTAACTTTTTATTAATATTTTATAATATTGATTTGTTATGTTATTAAACATTTATTTATTAAAAATCGCGCCAAGGCGCGGGGATTATACTAGTAATATTTAAAAATAAAAACTAATTATCAGTATAAATTGAATTTTAAGGTTAATTTACTCATCTAATTTACACTCAAATTTGGTGTTTTTTACATAAAACAATACATTAAAGGCTTAACGATGTGATGTAGCATCATTAAAATTTTCAATTTTCAGTTATCATGTCGAAAGTTTGGTTGAAAAATTAACTGAAAAAATTCCGGTAGTTTGTCATGTTTTTTATGGTAAGTTCGTAATGTTTTTGATACAGTAGTTTTCAAAGTTTGTAGTGAATACTAATTTTGATTTATAACTAATATAATACTCCCTCCATTCTTTAATATTTGTGATTTTGAAATCTGCACGTTTTTTTAGGAAGGTCAAAATTATATAAAATAATATTTTTTTATTCAAATTTTTTTAATAATATTATACTTATTACTAATAAGTGTGAAATTATTTAAAAAAATTATTTAAACAATAAATATTTTATATAGTTTTTAGTACATTAAAAAACGTGCCTGAATAGTAGAATGTCAAATAAAAAAGAATGGAGGGAGTAGTTGGTACGGAGTATTATTTTTGGTACAGTATTTTTTTTTTCACTAATACTATTTCTTTGACGTTATGTGCCGAAAACAAACATAATTGTTAAGTACAAGAAAAATGATTGAACCATACAACCTTAGACTTTAACCCAAAGTATAGAGTTTAAATTAAGATTAAATTAAGATAGTTGAAAGTTTTGAAAAAAGGTACTGAATGATAATTAATGTGGGTTGAATTGGATTATAGTAGTATTAATTTGACTAACTCAAGTGTAAGCAACTACGTTCCAAATTCCAACTGGAAAGTTACCTTTACCGACTTTCCAACCACCACCCCTCCAGTTATCCTTTTTTGACTTCTTTGATTACACTACTAATTTCTCTGGTTAATCTCCGAATCAGACAATGCTCTCTGCAATTTGTACACCACGTGTGGCATATGTAATTTCATGGAGTATTTATGGATGATGTTCAAAATACTTGGAACGAGTCTTATTTCCCAGATTATATGTTCAACCACGTATATGGTTGCATTTTATCCTTGTAAATTAACAGTTTAACACTACTGTATAAGTTTATATATACAGGCATGCATGCCAATGACTCAACAATAATAGATCACAAATCTGCAGGGAGAAATTGCAGAGGCATGCATATATGAGGGGAGGCCAAACATACCTTGGCCTTGCTTCCTAGTAAGTTGTTGCAATAATGATGAATTCTTGAAATTTTTTTTAGGTGGTTAATTTTTTTTAATTGGTTTTTCTTCCGAATTAGAGAGACGGGAACTTTCAGCCGCCCCTAGCCTCTTAGGTCCATCAGTAAATATAAAAGTTAGATTGATTTAGCGATTTGACTTTTATCTCTTTTTCCTTTTTGCCCATGTTCAAATCCCATTTTCTTATGTCTTTACTCATCTACCAAATAATCCAATTTAATACTCCCTCTGTTAATTAAAACTTGTCGTTTACTATTCATGCACGCTTGTTTAGAATGATAAAAACTATATGAAATATTAACTTTTTTTAAAAATTGTTTTTAAAAATTCATACTTAATAATAAAAAGTATGAAATTATTAAAAATATATATTAAAAAAGTTAATATTTTATATAGTTTTTAACACCTCAAAAAGCGTACATGAATAGTAAAACGTCAAGTTTTAATTAACGGAGGGAGTATATGAATGTAGCCTAGCATAAAAAATAAAAAAAAAATTTCTAGTTTTGTCCTTGTTTGGGCCAAAAATTCAAAGATGATTCAAGTTGTTTATTTTTTTTCCCACTATGTTAACTAAAACTAATCTAGTTCATATATTGGTTTGAAACCATATTATTTAACATTCATCCAATTTTTAAATTTCAAATCCAACATCGAGAACTTGATTGGGATTCTTTTGAAAAATATAATAGGAATCTTCAACTGAAAAGGCATGATTCTTTAATTTTAGTGAATGATTTTGACACGGTGTGTCTAGTTGCAAGATGAGAAAGAAAGTGATACCAAGTTAACAATGCATGCATGGTAATCAAGCAAGCACAAGTATACAATCAAGATAGAAATGACCAATGATTAGCAAAGGGGCCATAATTGATGTTTTAGTTAGGATATGTGTTAGTTACAAGTATTATAAATAAGGGGTGAATAAATGAGACAACCATCTCTTTTAAAATGCTCTTTATGCTCGGTACACAACAATAAAACCATCGCCATAATGGATATCTCGTGAGCTTATGTTTTCCTCTCATTCTTTACAAATTCCATAATTTCCCAAATTCATCATCTTTTTCATTCAATCATACAAAATCTACCACTGTATCAGAGCTATAAATTATTCAGTTGAAAGCTTCCACACGAAATCCGCCATGCGAGAAGTCGAAGATCACAACGTTGATTCAAACAATGTTATGTTTCTCCATCATTCGAATAATCCTAACTATGTATTGTCAACATAACTATTCAATGATCGAAATTACTACCACCGGAGAAGATTGGTGGAGGTTTTATTCACTAGTAAGAATAAATTGAATTTTATCACCAAACGATGCAAGAGGACAAATCTATTGTCTCTAACATATGCATAGTGGAAAGGTACAATAACCTATATTGTGACATCAAATAGACCTTGCACTATTGTGATTCTGTTACATAGATCTAGCTAGATCGCAAAATGAGGTTCACTTTTTCTGATTGCACTTTAATCTTTCAGGTTCCAATGGATTTGTTCATGCTTTGTCAAAGAAATCTTCTTATTGGTTCATATTTTATAAAAGTTAAGCATTTATGGGGGGAATACTTTGACTTGATTGAGGCACACAATTGTGGATCATGTGGAGCATTAGTTTTCTTTTTCAGTTTCTTTTCAAATTGCAAGTGATTTCATTTCTAACCGGATTAAACGAGTCATACAATTTGGTTTGAAAAACATTCTTATGGTGAGGTTGATGCCAAATATTGGGGAGGCATACTGCTTGGTTCTTGATGAAAAAAGCAGAGATAATTGCATTCTTCACCAACATCAGGAAGTGATTGCACTACTCTAAGTGCATCATAAAAGGGAGAAATTAGAAAACACTAAGGGAATAATAACAACAATGACCAAGTACTATAACAATGGGGAGAAAACAAACATTAGCAATGGGGAGAAAGTAAGTCCAAGAATGAGGGAGGAAAGTCCTTAAAAAGAAAATAAGGAAGGAAATCAAGGCAGTCTTGTGACCCCTATAAGAGAGAAGGGTAAGAACATAGAAAGATGCTTCAAGATCTATGGCAACCACTTGGTTCTTGAAAGGAAAAAAAGTAGTGATAGAGTAGTAGGTTACAACATAGAATAATGGGTAACTACTTAGTTCTTGAAGAAAAAAAAGCAGAGATAATTGCATTCTTCACCAACAATAGCAAGTGATTCCACCACTCTTAGTGCATCACAAAAAGGAGCAACTAGAGGGAACCAAGGGAATAAGAACAACAATAGCCAAGTACAACAACAATGGGGAAAAACCAACATTAGCAATGTGGAGCAAGTCAAGAGGAAAGTCCTTAAAATTATAAGAGAGTGGGTCACATTATAGAAAGATGCTTCAAGATCCATGACTATTAGAATAACAAAGACGTAACTCAACAGAGAAGTCTTCTTGGAAACAACTTATCCAGCTTTGCTTACACCCAGCTCGGACCGAGGGAGCATAATAGCATATACGTGGACATCTATCATAGGATGATATATAGCCTTGATCCCCAAGCAATACATTGTATCTTAACCTTACATATGGCAACATCTCAAGCTCTCTTGAGCTATATATATATATATATATATATATATATATATATATATATATATATATATATATATATATATATATAGGGATTGACTCCGGTAAAAACCTCAAATTGTGGTAAAAATCCGTGAGGACTACTTTATATCTTAGTTTTTTTGAAACCCGTGCTAAAAACCTCAATCACACGGTGACTTTACAACTCGGTTCAACCTAAAAACCGTGCTAAAAACTCCAGTTTTAAAATAACACATGACTTTATATATCGGTTAAACCTAAAAACCGTGCTGAAAACTCATGTTTTAAAATTACATTAGTGACTTTATAGCTCGGTTTTATTCAGAACCGGGCTAAAATATGTGACCTTATAGATCAGTTCTATTTATAACCGGGCTATAAAGCTAGTGAACGGGGCTAAAAAGCCGGTCCTCACAGGTTTTTACCGCAATTTTGGTTTTCACCGGAGCGCAACCCTATATATATATATATATATATATATATATATATATATATATATATATATATATATATATACTATAATCTGGTGAATAGAAGATGAGAAATACAAGGCCACAGAGCCAACATTTTCACGATCAAAATCATACCATAAACTATAAAAATTTGACAAATTTTGTATGATCGAGTGATGATGATGAAGAATTTGCACGACTGGGGAATTTGCAAAGAACAAGCAAAAAACATAGGTTCACGTGATATCCATCAATGACGATTTTTTTTACAAAGCAAATAAATAGTTTAGGTGGTGTCTCATCTGGCATGATCACCACCCAAAAGCGTCATAGAGGACAAGAACACGTAATTCTGAGCTTGAATTCACTGTATCAGGATCTAGTACATGTCAAAGTCGTGCCACACAGTCTGTAACCTTGTTGACTTCCCTAAAAAGATGGTGGCAGTTCACCACCTCGAATGATTGTATCATGAAAAGCATGTCTGCAGAAAGCAACCCGACTACAGTATTCATGATGACCAAGTTGTCTCTCTTTTATAACTGATTTTAGAAAACATTTTCCTAGTGATATTAATGTTGTTTATTAGCTCCTTATTTATAATACTAGAATCTAACACATATTCTAACCAACACCATCAGCTACGACCCTTTCGTTAATCACCATAAATCTGTCTTGATCGTGTGCTTGTGCTTGCTTACATCTCTTTGTGATAGGAGGAAGGCAAGATTGCGAGTAGAAAGAAAGGAGAGCACTAATAACCCTACGAGAACTTCTCTCAAGTAAAGTGACAACTGATTTCAATATGTTTCATTTGTTTGTGAAAAAACAAATTGGGAGCTAGCAATATATATGCATGCATAGCCAATTTTTTATCATAGTGAAGAGTGACTTGAGCGATGTTCTGAAGGTCAATTTCCTCTAGAAGGTCGGCCAAGTAGGTTAGTTGCTTGGGATATTTCTCGATGCTCTACGTCAAATGAACTCTTCGAAACGGTGGCCTCCTTCTTGGATTTAAAAAAAAAAACAGAATCTGATGCCAACAATAAAACATAGTTAGTGACTAACCTTCTAGAAATTGTACAAGATGCCAAGTCAGAATCCAAGAAAGCTTGAATGGCAAGATTAAGTCCAAGCTAGATGCCACTTGATTTCACATAGCGTGAAACGTACATTATGAAAACTTGGTAAGGGTGTTGCAAAAATTGGATAAAAAGTTGAACAACGAAAGACGAATTAAGCCTGGCGTGAGTAAGGTTGTTTAACTTCTCGAGAAGATTTGGAAACAAGAAAGGATTAGCAAAAGGATTTCTAGAGTTTGTAATTAAGTGGCAAGATATGACAACAGCAGATGCTTCTTGTAGATGAGCATCATTAAGGATTTCTTGAGCAAATTTTCATTGGTGACGAATAAAATTACCTTCAGATTGCATTAGGGATGGAAATGGGTTAGGTGATGAATGGGTGGAGCTATTTTTTTCACCTGACCTATCATTAAAAAAAATCAACCAACCCATCAATCATCCAACTAATTTTTCATCCATCACCCGATGCATATGGATGAATTTGGCTCGAAAGCTTGGAAGTGCTAGTGTAGTAGAGTCCATTGTTTACTTCAACAAAAACCAGTGCATTGTCCATTTGAAGGCCATAGATAGGGAAGCAATGAGAGGAAGTGTAAGATATCTATATGGAGGTTTAAGGTAAGTTATTTTACAAACATCAAGTTATAAACAAAGTTAGAGGCATGAAGAGCTTCAGATAGGATGATGTTGTTGCTCACATTAATGGTACCAATGTTGGCTATATGGGATTCGGATTATCCTTCATCTGGCTTGATTATGAGATTAGAGCTTGACGTTTTGGTAAACGATTAAAAAATGTTTAGGTATGGTGTTATGTAGTGAAGTTGCTCCACTATCGATGATCCATCGATGGTTTCCACCATGAATAGAAAAAAAATAAGGGCGGGCTTACCATCATCCCTGAGGTATTGCCTGTTTCAAAGGTGCTTTGATTGCTTAGGAGTGCAATGAGTTAATGCCTTGGTATGGGACAACACTTGTTTATTAGTAATCCTGCCAACATTGCCTTCAAATATCTTAGGAAACGAGCCGTGGAGAGTGGCTTTGTGAGTGCATCCGCAATTTGCTCTTTTGTGGACATGAAGGAGACTTGAAGGGTCTTGGCTTGAACTCGTTCGCGAACGAAGTGGTAGTCCAAGGAGATGTGTTTGATGCGGTGATGCAGGACCGGATTCATGGCCAAATATGTAGCACTTAAGTTGTCACACCATAGGAGTGGCGGGTGCTGAAGATAGATCCCAAGTTCAGCCAGCAGAGATTGAATCCAGAGTGTTTCGCAGGTGGCAATGGTGAGGCTCCTGTACTCGGCTTCAGTGGATGATCGGGCTACGGTAGCTTGTTTCTTGGAGCTCCAAGAGAGGAGGTTAGCACCAAGATAGATGCAATAGGCACCAATGGATATGCGGTCATCGTTTTCGCCGGCCCAATCGGCGTCAGAGAATGCAGACAGGCGGGGCTGGAATGCAGAGGAGATGTGGAATCGTAGAGTGCTTGTAGCCTGGAGATAGCAGATGATCCTCTTTGTGGCTTGCCTGTGAGAAACCTTTGGCTGATGCATAAATTGGCAAACCCAATTGACCGGGAAGGAGATATCCCAGCGAGTGAAGGCCAAATATTGGAGACTACCGACGACCCTTCGGTACAGAGAAGGGTCTTCAAATGAAGCCGTGTGTGAACCAGATTTCAAGGCCATGGTGGTGGACATTGATGTACATATTTGCACCTTCTTTTATTGCATCTTTTGACTTCTTATTTCATTCGATTTCCAAAGAAAAGGTTCAAAAGAATATAAACTTGTGTAAGCATGGGCTAAAATGCAAGAAATAGAGTCTGCACAAGTTTTGAGCTAACCATGCAGGAATTCGAGCGAAATCGGAGTCAAAACGGAGAAATCAAGTGAAGCTGAGAAGAGGCAGATATCGACCCCCAGTGTCGATATCGACCCCCATATCGACCTCAACATAGAAATCGACCAGAGCTAAACAAGTCGAGCAGGAACAGAGACCTCGATATCGACCCACTGGTGTCGATATCGACCCCTTATCTCGACAGAAGATAGACTCGATTTCGAATGCGGATTGGAACTATATCTTCAAGGAGGCACGGAATTATCTCATACCTTCAAGATAGAGGACAACTGATGTTTTATTTATCTTTTTACCTTTAAGTTATTTAATTTTATCAAAATAAAAGACCTATCCTAATTGTTCGGATAGAGTTAATAGTTTAGATAGGAGTTACAATCCTCGGATAGCGAGGATTAGTAGCCTATAAATAAAGCCTTAGGGGCTGATTTGTTAGATCATCCAATCCCAGAACAATCCATTAACCCAAGACAAAGACAATAGACAATAGAGTTAGAGTTAGAGAGAAGTTTTAGGGTTTGACGTTTGCGAAAGTTGACGTTGAGTTGTAAAGCTTCGAAGTTTATTTTAATGCAAGTTTCTTCCTTTCAATTTACGATGAGTTCCATGATGAGAAGCGAGTAGTTCCCCAAAGCTCTTAGGGTCGGGGTGAGCCCGACGTTAGCCATGCACGCTTGAGGTAAGTATTTGATGTTGATATCGTTGTGTCTATCTCTCCTCCTACAATTCTATGTTTAGTCCTAATCGAAAGAAAAGGGATTCATGCTAACAACTTGAGTTATAAACATAAAATTGGTAGAGACAATTAGGTTTATTTGCAAGAGTAATCCTAAGAGTTGGTGTACGGCGAAAGCTTGTCCCTCGGGAGAAATAGCGCAATTGTTCGTCTTATTTATCTCATCGCATGCATTGGTTAACGTTGTGGTAAACCCTAATCATAGGAGTTGCTTTTTACATATTTTATACACCAAAAACCCTTGCTTTATTTCTATTCATTGCTTCTCTCTCCATTCTTAAATCTTCGGCCTTTCTTTGCCGACAAAACCACTAACTCACTGCAGGAAGACATCGATATCGACAGCAGAGGTCGATATCGACCAAAACTGATAGATCGACGGTTTTCTGAGTCGATCTCGAGACTCCTGGGAAACTTCTGCAAGCATCGATATCGACCCCCTTATGTCGAAATCGACCCTTCTGTATCGACTGGCAGTCTTCTGAGCCAGTCGATTTCGTGGACTAACATCGATATCGACCCCTTCTAGTCGATATCGACCACTTGTTTTTGTCTCTGCAGGTCTTCTGTTGCAGAGAACATCGACAGCCGAGGTCGACATCGAGGCCCAAGGTCGAAATCGAGGCTTCTGGTCGACGCAGACTTGAGATTTCCAACGCTACTAGGATCCCGCTGACACGCCTCCTCGTGGATCGATCCTGACTACCCTTCCACTACAACGGGAGGAATTCTTGTAATTATTTGCATAGGCTAGGAGTCGATTTACATTTCTACCTCTTATTATTTGTACTCGACTTACCTCCTTAACAGACACGGCCTTGGAGTTCTCCATGTTTGTCCTCTTGACAAGATTAGTGATGTATTTTGTTTGAGAAAGGTAGAATCCGGCGGAGTCTCTCGTTACTTCAATGCCCAAAAAATAATTCAAATTGCCACGGTCCTTTACAGGGAAACGATTAGAGAGAGCTGCAACAAACTTATCTGAGAGGTGCACGTTAGAAGAGACAATCAACAAATCATCAACATAAACCAAAACAAACACAGAGCAGTGACCAAGGTGATAGACAAACAAGGAGGAATCTGCACGAGAGTGCGAGAAACCGAGTTCAATCAAGGCATCACTCAGTTTGGAGAACCATGCGCAGGGAGCTTGTTTGAGTCCGTAAAGTGATTTGTGGAGTTTGCAAATATGATGTGGGAATTAAGAATGGGTAAAACTAGGAGGTTGATGGATGTATACCTCATCTTCTAAGTCTCCGTGTAGAAACACATTCTGAATATCAAGTTGCCGGACTCCCCAATTGTTCATTGCTGCAAGGGATAAGAGAAGACGAATTGTGGTCGGTTTAGCAACGGGACTGAAGGTTTCAGAAAAATCAATCCCATGGATTTGATGGAAGCCCTTTGCGACAAGTCAAGCTTTTCGACGCTCGATGGAGCCATTGGAATGCCTCTTGGTCTTGTAGACCTATTTCACACCCAAGACATTGGTAGATGTTTCTGGGGGAACGAGGGTCCAAGTTGAAGGTTCGATAATGTAAAACAAAGAAATATAGAAATACTCTAGAAGGGGGGGTTGAATAGAGTATGCCGGTTTTTCGCAGATTCTCAAGACTTTTGAAGCTCGTGCAAAATCCTTTGAGATTAGACATAGTCTTTTCTCTGTAAACCTGAATCACAAAGTTAAACAGTCGAACCAAGTGCGGAAATAAGGTAAAGCAATAAGTAAAGGACTCGATGAGTTGTTTACGAGGTTCGGCACGAACTTGGCCTACGTCCCCGCCTAGGGTTCTTCCACAACCCTAGGATTCAACCAGCTTTTATTGATTCACAAGACTTAGGATCCTAGTAGCTCACCGAGAAGCCTCTCTCCTATACAATTGCAATCTAGTCAACTCACGTTCCCTTGGAGTCCTAGACCAATCTAGAAGAGCCCCACCTCTCTATGCTATCTAGTACAATCCTCTTACACTTAGTGAATCAATCGCCTAGTGTCTACTTCCCGAGTTACAAACTCTTGAGTATAACACTCTCTCGAAATATATCCTATAAGCTCACAGTGTAACTCTCAAATGCTTTGAAATGAAATAACAGACTCTTAAGGACTAGTAGAGAGCACACGAAGAAGACAGATCTCGCTTGAAGGCTTGAGTGTATGAAAGCTTGTGTTCAACAGGTGTGTAGCTGTCTTCTTCTTCCTTTTCTTTTTATTGAAACAAATCGGCGCCTAAGGATCTTCACCAACGGCTAGAGAGGATCATGGCTTGAGCTGGATCTTCTATCCTTGGAAACTTTCGGAGGTCATGATCTTCCGATTTGAATATTCTCAATTTACAACATAAGGAAGGAAATAATATTCGAAAATACTACCTGAAAGGTTAGTGTATATATAATAATATAATGGAAGCATATAATAACATAAAATAATATTCGAACATAATATCATATAGAACATGTTTTGTGTTTCATCAATACTGTTAAAGCTTCAAGACCTTTGACACAAACAGACTGTCAAGGCCTTTGAAACGTATTCCGATTTTCATCAAGGGAGTGGAGTTATCACAGGTTTTGGTGGCTAGGAGGGCACTGAATTCAGAGGCCATCGCTTGTTGCCATACTTGAAATTTGGAGGCAATCGTGTAAGAGGTAGGTTCATCAGGTACTGGTGGAGGGCCAGAAACATTGGAACAAGAAGGGGGTGGCCAGGGGATGGTACCGTCGTGACGAATTAGGGGCTTGACAATGGGCTGATTTGGAACGGGTCATCATGTGGTGGGTGTTTTGTGGGGGTGGGGAGTCGCCGCTGTCATGGGAGGGGTTAAGCGATAAGGGTGTTGGAGAGGTAGTGGGGGAAGCTGGTGGGGAATTATGGGATTGGGTTGAATTGGGTTGAGAGGGAGAGTTTAAATGGTGTGGGGAATTGGGTTAAAATGGCTCAGTGGGCCCAATGGAAGAAGTGGGCTGCAATATTGTAGAATTGAGAGAGAATTGAAAATATAATGGTAAAGGGGTAGGCAGCAGCGGGAGGCTTGATGGTTGAGGCTGGCCCACAGAGGAAGGGGAGGATGTATAGGGGAAGGTGTGCTCATGGAATATGACATCTCGCGATATGTAGCGGTGGGAATTTATCCAATCATAACATATATCCCAAGAAAATAGTAGGTGTGGAGCGATAAGAAAGCTTGTGGGTATTATATGGGTGTAAGTTGGGAAAAGCAAGACACCCGAAAACTTTGAGGAAGTGGTAGTCCGGGAGATGGTTGTATAGGACATCATATGGACATTTGTGGTTAAGTAATGGGGTGGGAAGACGGTTTATGAGGTATGTGGTGGTTTCAAAGGCATGATCCCAAAAGGTGAGGGGTAGGTTGGCATGTTTAAGGAGGGTAAGGCCCATATCGACAATTCGTCGGTGACGAGTTTCGATGGAACCATTTTGGGCATGAGAGTGTGGGCAAGTAATTTAGTGGGTGATACCATGTGTCATGAAGAACTGGCGTAAAGGCTTGAATTCAGTGCCCCCGTCGGTTTGAATGGCAATGATCTTGGTGGAGAAACGATTTTGAGCAAGTTTAATAAAATGAGAGAATACAGTGGTAACAAGAGATTTAGAAGAAATGGGAAATAACCAAATATATTTAGTGAAGTCATCTACAATTGAGAAGTAATATCTATGCCCATTAATTGAGAGATGGTGGGCCGGCCCCCACACATCAGCAAACAAAAGTTCAAAAGCTTTAGTATATCGACTAGAAATAGAAGGGTGTGGTAAAGGGTGGGCTTTAGCCCAAGAACATGAACTACAAGGAAACTGGGCCATTGGGCCTCTTTGGATAGGTAAACGGAGCCGCTGACAAATGGACCGGGTTAGGTTTTCTGAAGGATGGCCACATCGGTGGTGCCAAAGTGAAAGAGAGGCAGCCGTGGCAAGATTAGCTTGTGGTGGTGGGGATGGCATCAATGAGGGAGGCGGCAACTGGAAACTTGTACAGACCGTCCTCAACGGGACCTTGAAGAAGAAGCTTGCGAGTTTGCAAGTCTCTCACACAAAAATGGTTAGCAAAGAATTGAAAAAATACATTGTTATCAAGGCAGAAGTGATGTACAGAGAGAAGGTTTTTGGAAATAAGGGGAGTATGCAGGAGTTCAGAGAGATAGAAGGTACCGTTTTGAGTGTGGAACTGAGCGGAGCCTTGAGATTGAATCAGAATGTGAGATCCATCACCGAGAGCCTTCTATTCTGTGCCTGAATATGGTAGAGCGTCGATTGAGAATGCTGATGCGTCGGGGGTGAAGTGGTGTGTAGCAGCAATGTCGGGGTACCACGGCAAGGAGGCGGTGGTCATATTGGCATTGAAGGAGGCAGGTGGTGGCGCTTGACATGAATGATTGAACCAGTGCCAGCAAGAGAGAGCAGTGTGTCCTGGTTTGTTGCAAACTTGGCAGGTGGGACGGTTGTCAGGGCCACCGGTGAAGTTGATCGGACGACGACCACCGTTGGAGGAGGAACGAGTGTCATTCCAGGAGGGGCGGTTGTCGTTCCAAGAGGGACGAGTGTCTCTATCAGAGCGATCGCCAGAGCCGCGCCCCCTGCCCCTGCCTCTATTTTGGTACGAACCTCGACCACGACCTTGGCTTTGGGAGGAGACAGTGGTACTGTTGTTGGCAGTAATAGGTGATTGAGAGGTGTTTAGATTGTGGATGAGGCGACCTTCATGTTGGATAAGGTAGGATAAGACCATATTTGGAGAGGGAAAGTTGGGTTGTGTGGATAAGGATGTAACAAGAGACTCGTAGTCTGCACCGAGCCCGGCTAGAAGATATGTAGAGAAGTCCATGTCTGAGATGTGTTGGCCGGCGGCGGAAAGAGTAGTGACGAGGGTCCGAGCACGGTTGTAGTATTCGGTGCATGTTTCATCTCATTTCTTGAGAGAAGCTAATTGAAGAGGAGCTTGGACGATTTGAGCGTTGGATTGGACGACAAAGAGCTCGTGAAGAGTTGCCCAGATTTGGGCGGAGGTTGTGTAGTCGATGATCTGCGCTAAGAGGGGCTCTGTGAAAGAGGAGGTTAATACAACCATAACCAATTGATCCTTGGCTATCCAGGCTGCGTAATGGTTTGGTTCAACAAAATGAAGTGTGGGCGGAGGAGCTGGGTTTGTTCCATCTGCAAAACCCATGAGACCCTGAGAGTTGAGATATGTTCGGACTTGTATTCTCCAAATAGGAAAGTAGCTAGAGGTGAGTTTGATAGGGATAAAACTTGAAAAGGCAGGAAGGTAGGTGGAGGAGGAGGGTATAAGAGGAGTCGCCATCAATTATATATAATAAAGGAGAAGTCGGTTGAGACACATGACGGCTTCTCCTTAAAAGTAGTCATATGAACCAATCAAATTTTTAAAAGAAATAATTAATATATGTACAAGATAAAATTAGATATATCTATTCAATCAATCAATATATCTATATATGCATAAGATAAAATTTTATTCTAACTCTATTTAATCAATATATCTATATATGCATAAGATAAATTTTGACCCAATTTGATTAGATGTGGATATATTTTTAGAAGATATTAATCAAAATTTAAATAATATTATTTAAGATAACATTTAATAATTAATATATCCATAAGATAAAATTTTATTCTAAATCTATTTAATCAATATATCAATATATTCATAAGATAAAATTTGACTCAATTTGATTAGATATGGATATATGTTTAGAAGATATTAACGAATTTTAAATACTATATACGATAAGAGTTTACCTATTATATAAGATAAGATTTTACCTATGTAACATATGTAACCAATTTTAGAAGATATATATAATAGATATAATAAATGATAAGTCGTATGTAACATATGACATCTTCTCCTTATCTCAATAGTAATAACCAATAAAAAAAATTATCTCCACCTTAATCAATTTTAAGATAATACTTTCCATACGTTTTAGACATAGAATATTTTGGAAAGATTTTACCCAATTTTGTAAGATTTTGATAATAATCATATAAAAGGTTGATAATACTTTCAATATATTAATGAAATGGTAATTTTATTTAAATTTTGTAACAATTCAAAAGTGTTGAAATAAATTAATTAGCTCTCTAAACGGTTATTTATATTAAATTTATTTAAATTGTAAAAAACCCGCACACGGTGCGGGTATTGAATTAGTTAAAGGTATAGTTTGAGAAGAAGAAGGAGAAGCAGTAGGATTTTGATCGTGAAAATGTTGGCTCTGTGGCCTTCTATTTCTCATCTTCTATTCACCGGATTACATTACATATATATATATAGAGCTCAAGAGAGCTTGAGATGTTGCCAGATGTAAGGTTAAGATACAATGTATTGCTTGGGATCAAGGCTATATATCATCCTATGATAGAGGTCCACGTATATGCTATTAGTTTACATTCGAAAAAGATAGCAACAATTTCTCAAATTTCATGTGACGATTTTTCCTGCCTAAGCCAGGATTAATTAAGGGTCTTGTTATATACACTGTAAATGATGATTAAGGATTTGTACGTCTTTATTAACGTACATGTACGTCCTTATTAACGTGCAAGTGTGGAACTGTGCACGTCGTTAACAAACTAGGGTTTGCACGTCCTTAACAACGTGCAAATAATGCACGTCCTTATTAACGTGCATGCACATCATTTACAATGTGCATGCACATCATTAACAATGTGCAATAGTGCATATCATTAACAATGTGCATGCACATCGTTAACAAAGTGCATGCACATCAAATACGACGTGCATACACGTTTTTTTTTTAAAAAAAATTACGTCCGTGCACGTAGGCACGCTTTGGGGTTTATCCACCTTGCACGTTAATTACGACGTGCATGCACGTCGTTTTAAACGTGCATGCACGTCATAATTAAGTGCGGATTTGTGGTGTATATAGCCGAAGCGTTAATTAATTTACTCAGTTCAATAAAGAATGATGAAGCCTAAATCGTTTTATATTTTAGGCAAAATTATAGAAAACCACCCTTTAAATAGGGTGTTTTGCGAAAAACCACTCCTTAAAATGAAAATTGCAGAAAACCACCCGTTAAAATAGTTTTCTTTGCAAAGTCACACCCATCACCCAATTTTCGTTAATTAAATGTTAAAGTGTGTGGAAATTCAATTATACCCCTTATTTTTATTATTAGTTTACTCAATTCAATTGGTATTAGTTGATATTTAACTTTTTAACGTTTTTTCATAAGCAAAAAACACATTAAAATATCAAAAATATTAAAAAAATAATTTCATACTTACAAAAAAACCCTATAAAAAATTGATGTATAATTTATGTTTTATACATATAAAAAATGTAATACTAAGGCTACTTGAAAAAAATAAATATTTTTACAAAATAATGTTTCATATAGTTTTTATTATACTAAAAATGTATGTGGAATAGTGAACATATTTTTAGAATAATAAAAACTATATGAAATATCATTTTTTAAAATTTTATTTTCTTCAAGTATCCCTTTAGTAATATACACTTTTTAAAATATAGAAAACATCAATTATATCTATTTTTATAGTGGTTTTACTAATAAGTGTGAAATTATATATAAAAAATGATATTTTATATATAAAAAAATTACTTTTGAAAAAAACATGTTAAATAGGTAAAAATTAATTAACACCGATTGGATAAAGTAAAATAATAATAAAAATAATAGATATAATTTATTTTTCACGCACTTTAATATTCAATTAACGGAAATTTGGTGATGGGTGTGACTTTGCAAAGAAAACGGTTTTAAAGGGTGGTTTTCTGCAATTTTCGTTTTAAGGGGTGGTTTCACGCAAAACTCCCTATTTAAAGGGTAGTTTTCTGCAATTTACCCTTTATCTATTAATAATACTAAAGGAGAAGTCGCCTAAGCCATGTGGCGGCTTCTCCTTAAAAGTAGGATTTTAAGTTATAAAATTAATTTAAAGTAGGATTTTTTTAATTGTTTGGATATGCCAATTAAAAAAAATCTAAACTAATCTTATCGGTTTATAAAAAAATCTAAACTAATCTAATCTAAACCAATCTAAACTAATCTAAAAAAATATAAACTAATCTAATCTAAACAAATCTAAACTAATATCGATTTATAAAAAAAAATCTAAACTAATAATTGTAAGAATATGCCAATTAAAAAAAATCTAAACTAATCTTATCAGTTTACAAAAAAAAATCTAAACTAATCTAATCTAAACTAATCTTCTAAAAATAATTAATCAAGTAGCTTATCTAATTGTCGTATGTATCTATTTGCCAATATATCTTAATTGTCGTATATATCCAGATTAATTGCAGATATATTCTAAAGAACTAAAAAGATATGTCATATATATCTTATTTATATATTGAGTTAGTGATCCTATGGTATGTCGTATGAAATGTTTTTTTCAACCGAACTAGATCAAATTGTCCACGATGACAAATAAGAAAGGTAAGGAGCCCACAGAGAAGAATAATAGGAAGGTTCAAAAGAGAGGTACGTTAAATATTTAATTTATGCATCATATGAAAGTTTGATAGTAGTGCAAACATTTTTTACCGAGCAAAATTTAATATAATCGGTTAAAATCTTTAATTTGGAATAGGCTATTATTATTGTTGTTGTTGTTATTGAAAAAAGGATTAATTTTATTTTCTCATAATAAACACACATGCAATTTTAGTTTGTCATTCAAATGACAAACGAACTCATTTCACACAGATGAAAAAAGAAATAAAACAAAGAATTGAAATATAATAATTTAACCTACTATAATCAGAGTTAAAAAAAATATTCTTATTTAAAGACATCCCGCCCAAAGTACGGTAGCCTGGATCCCAAATTGGGAGGGCCATTGGGATACCGTCCGTGGGGTTACACTATTATATATAGTACGGAGTATATACACACATTTTACTAATGGCCGTAGATACTTTATATCCGAAATTGTTCAACCGGAAAGGACTTGTGGGTAATATCCAAAGGTACTCGGTTCGAACTCCGGATGACCGCTCTTTATTTACCAAATACAAGGTAGATACTTTATATCCTCTTCAAGGTAGATAATATACATCTTATTGGAAAATTTGCATAAAACTACCCTCTAAATAGGGTGTTTCGCGGAAAACCACTCTTTAAAACTAAAATTGTAAAAAATTACCCGTTAAAACCATTTTTGTTACAAAGTCACACCCCATCACCAAATTTCAGTTAATGAATGTTAAATTGCAAGAAAATTCAATTATATCATATCCCTTGTTTTTATTATGATTTTACTCCATTCAATCGGTATTAAAGAATTTTTACATTTTTAACATGTTTTTCAAAAGTAATTTTTTTTATAAAATATCTTTTTTTTATATATAATTTCATACTTATTAGTAAAAACACTCTATAAAAAGTAGATATAATATATTGATGTCCTATAAATTTTAAAAAGTGTATATATATTACTAAAGGGCTATTTGAAGAAAATAAATTTTAAAAAAATGATATTTCATATAGTTTTTTATTATTCTAAAAATATGTTAACTATTCCACACACACTTTTAGAATAATAAAAACTATATGAATTTTTTTAATTTTTATTTTCATCAAATAGCCTTTTAATAATACACATTTTTTAAAATCTATAAAACATAAATTACAAATTAATTTTTTATAGAGTTTTTTTGTAAGTATGAAAATATTTTTTTAAAAATAAAATTTTATAAAATTTTTACTTTTGAAAAATATATCAAAAGTTAAATATCAACTTATACCAATTGAATGGAGTAAAGTAATAGTAATAAATATAAGGGATATAATGGAATTTTTACACACTTTAACGTTCGATTAACGAAAATTAAATGATGGGTGTGACTTTGCTAAGAAAATAGGTTTAACGGATGATTTTATATAATTTTAGTTTTAAGAGGTGATTTTCTGCAAAATACCCTATTTAAAGGGTAGTTTAATGCAATTTGGCCTATCTTATTTATCCAATGACATAGCCCAAAGTCCAAAACACGTGTGTGTATTTTGTAACTTTGTAATGAAGCCGTTACACTTGTATGACTCATTCATCTTATTCATTCCAACAAGTATCGAAGTACCAATTAGTAGGGTTGGGCAAAATTTGAATCGGACCGAAATCGTACAAAAAATTACAGTCTTTGCATCTGACCGGGATATTACGATCTGATCCACGGTCCAAGAAATTCTTATTTCTGTTTTTTCGGTCCAAACCCGGGATCGGACCGGAATTTTCGCTCCGGATTGGAATTGGATCGGATTTCTTATCATTAAAAAAAAGAGGTGAATGTGTGTGAGGCGTGCCTCTCTCTCCGTTTCACTTTTAGATTTAGGTTTTGTGTATATTTTGACAAATTAATATCGATTTTAGTATAGATTTGGAGAAATCATAAATATTTTAGACTAAGATTGAAGAATCTCATCCCGATTTTAAATCTAAGGTTAAGAAATTTCAATATAGGGTGATGTTCCGGTCCAACCGGTCGTTACGGTCCGCGGATCGGAAATACCGGGACCATAAGTTCCGGTCCTGGTCCGATCCGCGGTCCATGTTCTTAGAGATTACGGTCCACCGGTCTTGAACCGGACCGGAATCTTCGGTCCGGTTCAGACCGGAAGCCCAACCCTACCAATTAGTAATTAGTAATTACTATGCAATACAGAGTATTTGATTTAATATATTTACTACTGTAGTATTTTTGTTAATCGGCCATATTCTTACGCATTTTCTTAATGAATTATATTTTATTATATTAATTATATTAAAATTATTTTTTATTAAATTTTATGTGAAGGTTTAAATAGTTTATTTAAAATTTTTTAATAAAAATTTTCAAACAATCGTGAATTAACTTAAAGTATAAAAAGATCATGTAAAATAACTTAAAGTAAAATAAATTTAATTGTGCTAAAAAATAATAGATTTTTTAACGAATTAAGTCTGAAGTTGAGAATTAACATAAATATTTTGATGATAAGATTTTTATTGTTTAATACATAATTAATTAATAATGAAATGTTATCATTAGATATAATGAACTAAAAATAACTCATGGTAAAATATTTATTAAATAATAAAATATATAATTCAAGGTACAATATTTATAAAATAAATCATGGTAAAATAATAGATTTTGTAGCCACTTAAGATATGAGATGGATGCATAAGATGACATGTGAGTAAAATAGATGAAGTCATTATCTAACTTTCTTAAATATATTTGATCATTTTGACGTGTCAAAAAACCTAAGCCAGATTGTACTAAAAAGCGACAAATAGGTGAATTACACCAAAGGAGACCTCAAATCTCTATTTTTAATATATTATATAGATTTATTCATTTCCATTTGGGCTAATAAAGTATATAACAAACCAAATTGTGGAAAAAGACAAGGTTATCGAAGAAATTAATTAATTAAGTTGGATCTTTTTTTTTTTTTTTGCTCATATAATTAAGTTGGATCTTTCGACCACATTGGTGGTCCAAATTGAACAAAGAACCGAAAAATAGGTTGACAATCAAGGAAATAAAGTAGAAAGGTGGGCCGTTTTATGATGACCAATTACGGATTTGAAATGCAACTTGTATTTTGTCTGAAGCACACATTTCATACAGTAGTAGTAGTATATAACAAAAATATCTTTTTTTTACAAACTAAAATTTTGGGTGGTATCAAGTTATACTCCGAATAGCGTCTCTGAAGATAAGCTTCGAAATCTCCGAACGTGAAGCCAATGAGGCGTGTTCGCTACCTGATTGAACTCACAAAAGATATGATAAGAATAAGCTAACTCAAAAGTAAGGAGAAGTAGAAGAATGTTACAAATCACCATCTCGATTATCTCCCACGAACATTTTCAAAGGTCCATTACACCGTTGAGGATGGCCAGACTATCATCCTCCATCTCGATGTGATAGAGCCCTGAATTCTTTAGGTCAAATGCCTCTGTCAACATTAATGCTGAAGAAGAACCACATTGTGAAGCATCACATACTATCAAATAACCTACATGGTTATGAATCATAAAAGCCATTGTGGCTTCTCCTGAAGGGAGCTTAAAACCATCAAAATTAATAACATTTTCTAAATACACCACTTGTCCTCACAAGGTTGCTGACCCAATTTCACAAGATGCTACAGAACACATTGTTGGAGCATCCAAACATTGCCTAAGGCCACATTAATCCACAAAAAGTGGTGGGCCCAAGACCTGGAAAAGGGGGCGGAGTGATGATCTACAAGATGTTGCAGATCACTTGAACGAGCGCCAAGAAAAGGGTGGGGAGTTTGGGTGGGAAAGTTGGGTCCGCATAAGGTTTTAGAATAATTTACCGCTTCCGCTCCCTCTTGCGAGCGGTTACAATTGTGAGGATAAGTGATTTTGGATGGGGGAGGGTGCGAGGATTTCCAACAACGTAACTTCCTAATGACAGCGTGTTTTTTCAGTGAGGGTGTGGTGACTTTTAGACGAGGCAAGGATTACACGTGAATAAACAAAAGGAGACAAGTATGGAGGAATTAGTGAAGGGTATGAAGGAGGTATTCCGGGAGGAGGTGGCGGAGACGAGCATAGAGGAGTTAGTAAGGGAAGTGGAAGTGGCACTTGAAGATTTTTGGTTTTTTCGTACGGTCCGCCATCGATGGCGGACCGTACGAAATCTCATAAAGTCACAGCATATGAACAATAACACATCGGGTGTAGAAGGCACAACGTCATATCAATCGCATAGGTTCTATTTTATTAATAAGAGAGTTATGTCCATTCCTTGATTCACACATATTTTAGTCGAGTTGAGTACACATGATCCTCTTTTGAACGAATTTCACATAGGAAAGCAATGTCATTAGAATTTATCATGTAAGGCATATAGAGCATGTAAAGCATAAACTAAATAGATCATGAGTCAATATCATGCCAAAACATCTCAAATAAGCATATAAGCAATGCATTTTATGATCCCTACAAGTATTTCATAGGCGTCCCCATGAAATACTTATATAAGTATCACAAAATCACCCCAATGTTCTCACCAGATCCGACCAAGTACTTTACAAGCGTCCTTGTAAAATACTTTGCCGACTTGTGAAAACATTATCATTTAAGCAAGAATCAATAATTTATATCAAGAATTTAAATTCCATAAGCATTTCTTATCAACTCAACCATGAAGTCTCATAGTAAGAATATCATGGCTCTTAAACAAACATAGTTTCTCAGTCCTCAGAATCATAAGTTTTTTCATCAACTAGCGTAAGATTCTCAAGCTCGATTTCATAAGCTTTCAACTAACCAATACGAAACATCATCCATAACCATGTAAATCCTCATAATCTCATCTCATGTCCTCATTAGACCAAGGCCAAAAGGCACCAACAATTTCCATCATAAGTGATATATATAGCAAAACAAATATGTATAAGTCAAACACATCAAGAATGGTGACAATTGTTCAATCCAAGTCATCAAGTACCATACATTATATGCGCATAACAAGATTAAAACATGTTATAAGAATTACGTCAGATGTCAAAACGAGGGAAACTCATATAAACAAATATCATAACAAGTCATCAAGAGTAACACACATGAATCATCAATCTTCTTCCCCAATTTCATATATCTCTATAATAAAGTTTACGAATTACCCAAACAAAATTTTACACATGTCTTCCATGCCCGTCTGTAAAATTTTACACATGTCTTCCATCAAGGTTACATTTAGAGGGACGGATAATCCCTCTACTAGATCTTGCAATCCAAGTGCGAGCTGTATATTGATAATGTTTAAGTTATAACCTTGTTAAGTCTTAAAGAATCAAAAGCTAGGATTTAAAGGAAAGGGGATTCCAACCTTCAAAACAACTGAAATAATCGAACATGATTTTGTGCTTCCGCACGAAAACCTGACCTATTTGAACTAGTCAAATCTCACAAAGGAATAAAACAAGTGTAATTCAAAGTAAATACATGTTTCTAAATGACAACCTTAACCAAAACGTTTGTAAAGTCAAGTTGTAATAGGTTTGAAGTCTTCTTAACACTCTCGTCCCATGAGAAAACCCCGCCATAGAAGCAAATCAGCAAGCAAAGGGGAGCGAGTATCTGAAACTATACCACGAGTCAAGGTCGAGCCACTCATGCGGGACCGAAAGTCCTCGCTGAGGCCATATAATACGCCGATACCTAGAATAAAGAATGCTCTAATGCAGTATTGGAATTTAAATCACACAAGCATGCTGACAGTTTATATAATGCAGAAAGCGATAAATTGTATCCACACAGAATGCCAAGTGGCATATCCCTCTCCCACTCCTCCCCCTTTTTCATAAGCGGATCTGGCCAGTACGGTACCCATTTCCTCATGTTGATATATATTTGTGTTCCTTTCTGTGATTGATCACCATGTTAGGAATCGCATCTATGCTATGAATCCATTGTTGGTTTCTCGATAGCAGGCGAAGTAATTGATTTAGTGATATTTCTATGCCTTTGTAGTGGATGATAACAATTGATCTATGTCGAGTAGATATGTTAGGGCCGAGTGGGTTGTTCCCTTGCTTTCTAATTGCATTTTCAATTGGTCTTAAGTACTCGAATCGTTAATGCTATTCTTGAGTGATGACGCCTTGAATAAGAGATTGTATCTTTGCAGAACAATCGATGTTAGGTTAGTCCACATAAACTCTATAAATAATATTGAAATCAATCCTAGGATCTTGAACCTCAACCATTGTCGAGAATTACAGGTGAAATGCTTTTCTATCTTATTATCAATACTTTGCAATCATTACTCTATTTGCTTTATTTTGCTATTTCATTAAGTTGTCATAATCTACTTGCTATTGTCATAAGAAGTCATCGATAGAATTATATAAGTGAATCCTTTTCTCTTGTGGGTTCGACTCCGGACTTTATTGCTATACTAATCTTTTGGTTTGAGCATTGAGTTATGATATTATTACTATTCGGGAAAGGTCTAAAAGCCAACGACATTCGCCCCGCAACAAATTCTTGGAGTCGTTGACGGGGAGAAAAGAGAAGTTTATTCACTTTAATTTTCTTTTGTTGATTTCTTTTTATCTTTATTTTTGCTTTAGTTTTTGTTTTTCTTTAGGTTTGGCCTACTCTGTATGGTTCAAACCCGCTCTTCTAATTCATCGCTTTTATCTTTTGATCATGAGATTGAAAGATCTCTTTATAGGTTGAAAAGGATACTTGATTTCAATCAAAATAAGGAGATGGAAGACAACAACAACAACAATAATAACAACATCATTAATCCACCAATAAGGACCTTGAAAAGCTTGAAGGAACCCAATCTGAATGCACAACCGCATGCAATCAGACTTCCTGCTCTCCTTGAAGGTTCGAGGTTCGAATATAAATCTAATTGGTCAACTATTTTGCCTAATTTTCATGGATTGCCTGGGGAGGAACCAAATAAACACCTTGTAAACTTTGCTAGTGTCTGCAATAGACTTATACCCCAAGGCCTAACCGATGACCAATTAATGCTTAGAGTGTTCCCCTTTACCCTAAAGGATTCGGCTAGCGATTGGTTATATTACCTTCCCCCCGAAAGCATTACTACTTGGGTTGAATTAAAGAAAGATTTCCTTCAAAAGTATTTTCCTACTACTTGCCACATCAAACTCAAAAAGGAATTGTCTAGTATTGAGCAATCACATATGGAGCGTCTTTATGAGTATGTTGAGAGATTCAAGAGGCTTAAGGGTATTTTTCCACAACATGGTATACCCGAGGACGATTTAGTGCTATATTTATATGAAGGCTTGCCTGATAGAGATAGGAGTGTTATCAATGCTACTAGTGGAGGAGATGTTTTGGACAAAACACCTCAGGAAGTAATGCAAATTTTTGAAGGTTTAGCCAATGATTCGCAACAATATGGGAAACACCAAGGAGTAAGAGGAATACATAAGTTGGATAATTATGGAGACAATCGCAGAGATGAATTAAATAGGCTTACTGAGATCGTCATTAAGATGGCTATGCAATTAAATCAATCACAAGAGCCTAGACCCTGCGAAGTTTGCAAAGATCCAAATCATCCTAATGATAAGTGTCCATTGATTCAAGAGGAAGTTGTTGATCTTGATGCTATGGATTATGGACCTCGCCGCAACTTTGGTAACAAGTTCTACAATTCGAGCTACAACTCAAACTATCAAAGTGGATTCAACGGTGGGGGCTAGCAACAACAAGCACCATATCAAGGAAGGAGCCAATATGAGAATCATTCACGAAATCCTCAACAGGAGGATAAAGAAGAGACTCTAAAGTTATTGTTGGACAATATGAGTGTCTAGGAGAAATTGTTGAGTCAAATGGCTAAGGAGATTGGAGAATTGAAAGCTAAGGATTCGGGCAAGTTGTCATCGCAAGTGGTAGTTAATTCGAAGGAGAATGTAAGTGTCATGATCCTTAGAGGAGGTAAAGAAGTAAAATTACCCACTAAAAGTTTAGAAGAAAGGCCTAAGGAGGTGATTGACATAGGTGAACAAGGAGAAAACAACTCGGAAACAAAACACCATCAACCGGCGCCCGCTGCCCAGAAAACCGCCGCCCGCCGCCCCTGTCAGTGAGTGATCCGATTTTTTACGTTGATCCATCCGTGAATAAATCATTGAAGGAGTGGTCTTCTGAGGTTCCTAGAGCTGCACCACCCTTTCCTCATGCCTTAAAACCCGATCGTAAGTGGGAAGATAAACAAATTCTATACGCTACCATTGCTCATTGTGAGGTAAATATTCCGCTTTTGAATTTAATAAAAACTGTGCCTCGCTATGCTAAGTTCTTAAAAAAATTATGCACTATGAAAAAAAAAAGCAAAGGATGAGGAGAAAGGAAAAGGTAAGTTTGAATTAGAGTGTTTCCGCTATGTTATAGAAAAGATTGCCCGAACAGTGTGGTGACCCAGGTATGTTCACTATTCCATGTGCAATTGGTAATATTAAATTTACTAAGGCTATGTTGGATTTAGGAGTTTCAATTAATGTCATGTCATACAATTTGTACATATTTTTGGGTCTAAATGCTTTGTCGGAAACTGGTGTTACTATACAACTCGCTGATCGTTCTAGTATTAAACCTAGAAGAGTTGTTGAAGATGTTTTAGGTAAGGTGAATGAATTGATATTTCCTGCTAATTTCTTTATATTAGATATGAAACAGGGTACGTTTGAAACCCCAATTATCTTGGGAAGGCCATTCTTGCGAACAACTAAGACTAAGATTGATTGCTTTAAAGTTTCACTAACCATGGAGTTTGACGGTAAAAAGATTGAATTTTCTATTTTTGAGCCTATTACTCTTTCTCCTAATGATTATTTGGATGTTCTTGATGCTAATAATGTTGATTGCAGGGATACATTAAATGATTTGTTAGATGTTTCTAATGATAAGGAATTGTTGAATAAGGAGTGTTCTAGCAATGTGAAATTTGAATTAGGGAAAGATGAAATTGATATGAAAATTGAAAGTTTGTTTGATCCACATGAAAATGTGCCTAATCTAAATTCCAAAATCTAAGCATTGTGTTTCAATCAAAAGCCTTTCTTTCAATCACCCATCAAACACATTCATCACTACCATTCGTCCATCAAAATTCAATTATTTTCACACAATCCCTATCCCTACCATCAAAGAAAGACCTTGAAACCATGTTTGGATAATCAATTATCAATTTGGAAGGAGTTGGTCATCGGATCCTTGACGCCTTCAACTCGGATTCTCGGTTCCGCATCATCGGTGCCCGCCGCCCCAAAAACCGGCGCCCGTCGCTGCATACAGTGAGGAGAATTTTTGTCGTTTCTTGTGAGTTCTTTCACGGTTCTTCGTTGGTTTCATGCATCATGTCTACTATTCTCGATATGGAGAAGCCCTTCTATCTGACGAAAGAGCTGGAGGATCGTTGGATCAATCTTGGGAATAGAGAGTATCGCCCTACAATGTTCTTCGGTCTGTATACTTTGCATCGTCTGGGACTGTTTCGGCATGTTTCTCGGCTTCTTGGGAAAGTTGGTTTGGGTGATTTCTTGGATGTAAGCGCGCCCACTTATCCTGAGTTGGTTAAAGAATTCATGGCTACCTTGGATTACCGTGCTGACTTGGAAATTCATTTCTATATGAGGGGTAAGAAGTTCATGGTGACTAAGGACATCATCACATAAGCTTTTGGAGTCATAAAGACGCCTGCATACTCATGGGGATTTGAACTGGCTTATCCGTATGCACATGATTCTTGGATGGTGGCCACTGGTCGATCTTGTGGGTCGGGTGGTAATTGTTTTGATTAAATGATTACCCATCATGCTTAGAGATTGGGATATAGGGTGTTGAGTCAAACCTTCGTTGGGATGGTTGATCCTGAGTTGGTTACTATGAGACCCTAGAGTTATACTTACTGTTTGACCCTTGAGGCAATGCAAACTCCTGATTGGGTTCAACCATTTTTGGGATGTTGTACTGAGATGATTAGGGCTACACCTGTGAGGTTTGATGGTACTACTGCTTTGTGAGGTTTGGTGTCGCTGATTGCTCGACACTTGGGAGTTCGTCTTGATGGATTACTGCCTCTTGATGGTGATACGGTCTACAACATTGTTGCTCTGACTCAGTGGGGCATTATTGTAGTGATTCGGCGTCCCAGTGGAGCAGAGTGTTTCAGATGGATAGCATGAGATTACGGACATCATCATCTATACCTTTCTACAAAGCTACCGTATTGTTTTCGACTGGATGATTTCAACTTAAGCCATAATAGTTCCCCCTTATCGCTTGAGCCACTTGAGGATGATTCTGAGGGCCATGGTCCTGAGGAAACTGATCTGGCAATAGAGAGGAGCATAATGAGAATGAAGAAGAAGATGTAGATGTTGAAGACGCTAACCCTATCTACGTTGCTATTGATAATCTTGAGCGTCGATTCTTGGATTTGGAAAGGAGGAATGAAGATAAGCTTGCGAGTATTTCTGCAAAGATTACTATGCACATAATGGATAGCCTTCGTCAGCAGGCTGAACCCCAGACCCCATCTTCACATTAATAGGTTAGTTATTCGCTTCCTTCACCCTCAGTTTTATTTTCATTGTTCTTTTTGTTTATGCATTGAGAACAATGCAACATTTAAGTGTGGGGGGAGTGGTTCATGTAGTTTAGCTCATTTACTTTAGTTCATGATTGAGTTTTGTGTTTCATGTTTATTTCATAGTTGTTATTTATTTTGAGTTTATTTATGTTTTAGTTATGTTTAAGTCTTTATATTCAATTCATGCATCATGCTTAAGTTTATTTGTTATTAAAAATACAAAATCAGAAAAAATAGAAAATGTCGAAAATAAAGAAAAAAATTCATGCATTGCATATATATATATGTGTGTGTGTGTTATTAAAGATACCCATCTAGTTTGAGTGTGTCCTCTCGACTATATTCTAGCATGATTTTATATATCCCTTGGAATTCTGGATAATTTGACTTTGTCTTAAAAATTGTTTTTATGTGAAATATGAGTTGGCATAGGTATTTGAGCATGTATGATCTAACTTCTTAGGCAGGTTTGATATCCAACAAAACTTGTCCTAGTGAGAATTTTGGCCTTATAAGGGATTACATCTATATTCCCTTCTGCTTTTGTTGTGTGATTTACTCTTCCTATACATTTATCTTTGAGTATTGACATGGTTATCTATTTTCGAAACCGATTATATACATGATCATTGCTTGTTAAGTTCAAATGATAGAGGCACCTTTTAGCCACATCTTATCCATGTCTACCTTATATTATATCTTGCTTTGAAGCCAATTTGTGCCTTTAGCCTATTTTATTTGTAAGCTCTACAAAATTCATTATTCCTAGCCTATGATAAGCCTTACCCTCTTCCGGGAATTAAGATTTAGAGTTAGTTATGGCAATTCATTTGGAGTTATGGAAAAGAAGCTAAAGTGTGAGACTATCATGGTTTATAGTTTTTGAGAAGATGTAATGTTATGTGCTTATAGGTTCCCTCATATCATATTGTATTACATTTTATTTGGCTCATAAAAAATCAAAAAAAAATCAAAAAAAAAAAGGAAAAAGAGAAAAAATCGAAAAGAAAAAAAGAGAAAAAAAAAAGAATAAAAGAGCCATTTTATCTATTTTTGCATATGAGGAGTTGGATTGATGTTTGGTTGAGAGTTATTTGAGATGGGTGTTGTATATGCATATTTAAGCATATTTGAGATTGTTGGAGTTTATTGATATATTTTTGAGAGCTTATGTTATTTTGAGAGTTTATGAGCATATTGTTATATGTTGAGAGTTGTGTTATATTGTGAGCTTGATGTACTTTTGAGTTGGTTTGTGTTATGTTGGGAGTTTTTAGGAATCTTATTTTCCCAGAATTAATAGCACCACATGACCAAATACAATTCATTGTCCTTAGAGCATCCGTATTCATGGAACCCAATTCGGTTCCTTAACTCTCATCTTTATTTTTCTCTCTCCTCAAGAAAACCAACTTAATTTTTCTCTCTCCTCAAACCCCTCTCTTTCTCTTTCCTTCCATCTCACCCATGTCCCCCCTTCTTTCTTTCTTGAGTTTTTAAGGGTTCCTTACTACTAAACTCATCACATCATTCCTTAACAAAGTAAATCCTTCATCTATTGTTTTATTGTTAAGTTCCTTATTTTTCTCCTTTAAACACCCCAATGTGGGTGCTCTTATGTTTTTACCAAGCCCCATTACAACCCCGCCGAATGGAATCTTCTTTGAAGGTTTCCATTGAGCGAAAGTCCTATTGATGTTCTTATTTTTGCTTTGATGTATCCGGTGGAGATTTTGTGATGTAAGTGTCAATATTTATTTTGATGTTTGTATATGAAATTGAGGTGAGTGTATGCTTAAAAGCCTAAACACATGATAGCGAGAGAAACACATATTTTCCCTTGTGAGGTTGGATTGACAAGCATGCAAGCTACTTAATCGCCTATATACATGTTATTACGTTTTTATGCCTTGTTCATATTTGCACTATGATTGAAGTTGCTTTTGATGAGGAAAAATTGTGAAGAAATATCTTATGGGATGCATTGATTATGTTTATGGTTCATGGTTGCTTGAGGACATGCAAGCTACTTGATAATGAATATTTTATGTAGGCATTATAAGTAGTTCTTATTGCATTTAGGTAGTGGTATTGCATATGTTTTAGTCTATTTCTATATCTTTCTTGTGAAGTATTCTCGAGTTCAAATTCCACGCCTTTTTAGTGTTTATTCTGCGGTTTTACATTCCGAGCTTGGATGGGATCTTGGAGGAGCTTAAATGACTGATTTTGGAGCATAAAGAAGGCTAAGAAAAGAGCATCAAGGGAGCAAGGAAGCACAACGTCGAAGCTAAGGAAGGATCGTGGAGCATGAGGAGCGGCGCCCGCCGGGCTTCTATATCAGCGATTGCCGAATTAAGTCCGAAGATTCTATTCTATTATTATCTTATTATCTTATTCTCTATAGTTTTACATGACTCTATTTAGGTTATATTCATCTTATTTCAGACGGGAGTTAGCATATGACATTAGAGACACGTTGTTTTGAGAGAAAGAGAGAGATGAGCGTTACTTTGGCTATGAGTTGTTAAACTCGTAGTTTCTCCTGTGATTCGAAGATATGGTTGAATGAATTGTGAGGATTTGATTTCGATTAGTTATTTATGAGTCTATTTATCATCTTGTTCTTATTGATATGCATTTGTGTTCCTTTCTATGATTGATCACCATGTAAGGAATTGCATTTATGCTATGAATCCATTGTTGGTTTCTCGATAGCAAACGAAGTCATTGATTTAGTGATATTTCTATACCTTTGTAGTGGATGATAACAATTGATCTATATCGAATAGATGTGTTAGGGCCGAGTGGGTTAATCCCTTGTTTTTCTAATTGCATTGAATCGCGTGTCAATTGTTATTAAGTACTCAAATAGTTAATGCTATTCTTGAGTGATGCCGCCTTGAATAAGAGATTGTATCTTTGCGGAACAATCGATATTAGGTTAGTCGACATAAATTCTATAAATAATATTGAAATCAATCCTAGGATCTTGAACCTCAACCATTGTAGAGAATTACAGGTGAAACGATCTTCTATCTTATTATCAATACTTTGCAATCATTACTCTATTTACTTTATTTTGCTATTTCATTAAGTTGCCATAATCTACTTGCTATTGTCGTAAGAAGTCATCGATAGAATTATATAAGTTGAAACCTTTTTTCCTGTGGGTTTGACTCCGGACTTTATTGCTATATTAATCCTTTGGTTTGAGCATTGAGTTAGGATATTGGTACTATTTGGGAAAGGGCAAAAAGCCAACGACGTTCGGCCATGCACCATTGCCACTGAGGGATTCGCATTGGCATCGGACTTAAACAACGTGCTAAAATAATTCATCGCTATCCTAGTCATTCCCTCCCTCATGTACTCCTCCTCTCCCTCATCTGTCACCAGTCTCTGTACCTTATTCCTCCTCCTTCCCGACACCTTCTTATGAAAGAAACTTGTATTGCAATCCCCACACCTGAATTCATTAGCCCGAGCTCTTTGGAACCACATAATTTCCTCCCTATTCAGCAACTCACTCTCCCTTCTCTTGAGTTCCCTCCTCTCACACACCAACTCACCCATCATCCCTTGGCTACTCAAGTCATCCAACCGCTTCCCCCCCCCACCCACCCAATTCTGGCCACACATTACCAAAACTAGCCCTATCCTAATCCTTGAGATCCATAGCACATTGCTCAATCTTCCCCTTTATTTCTTTTTCCGCCCTGGCAGTCCCCAGATTCACCCATCCATTATGTATAATCTTCATACAATTCTCATCAGACAACCACATAGCCTAAAATCTAAATGGTGTTTCCCCATTATGATTATCACCCAAAAACACACCCATCATACAAATCATTATGGGCAGGTGATATGAGTTGCACCTCTGCAGATGCTTCACCATGATATGCAGATAGGCCTCTAAATGTTTCTCATTTCTGAAAGCCATATTAATCCGCTCCTAAATAAAGTCCACCCCCACTTTTCTATTATCCCACGTGAATCTAGTCCCCGTGAAAGGGATCTCTCTCAGACCACACTGATCAAGCGTTTCTCTGAACTCCACTAGTCGGCCAAATCTTAGGACATTTCCCCTTTGCCTATCCGCTAACGATGTGTAAAGATTGAAATCACCTGCACACATTCATTCATCATGCTCATCCTCCCCCAACCTCCGCAACAAGCCCTGGGTAAGATGTTTATTCTCATTCTCCGACCACCCATTCATACGAGTCCACCTCCAAGCCTGGCCTCTCCCAATGCGGAACCCTGATATTTGCTGTTCATTGCTTCTTTTCCATTCTTTTATTCTTCGACCTTCTTTGCCGACATTTTTTATTTTCTGTAGGAGCAATCGACATCGGCACATCTGGTCAATATCAACTGCCTCACAACGGTCGACGTCTCTGCTGTGTCGACTTTGCCTTTTTTTACTGCTTTTGTGCCCTCGACATCGATTGAACAGGTCGACTATCTCTTTTGTCTGTGTCTGCAGGTTTTACACTCGAGATCGATAGCTTCCATCGGATCGACTAATCCCAGTCGACATCGAGAGCTTTTAGCCGACTTTTGCAGAGCGTGTTTACAACTACTACAGATCCGCAAAACCGCTTCCTCTTGGATCGAACCTGATTTCCCTTCCACTACTGCGGCAGAGTCTTGAGTTTATTTGAGAGGCTAGAGTTACAATTGTTTTTATATTCTTATATATTTGCAATCAATTCTCCCCTACATCACAAACCCCCCGACTTACCAACATAGTTCACCACAAACATCCTGCTATAACCTAGCACCACCCTCACCTGTTCCATCCTCTCCCTCATCCACTTTGTCTCCATCCAAAACAACAACTTCGGGGTCTCCCGACTTACCATAGAGGCAAGTTTGTTAACTGCACAGGCCTTCCCCAATCTTTTACAGTTATAACTTTTACAATTCATTGCTCCTCAGGGGATCTTATTACCCGGAGAAATCACATTGTCGAGCCCTGTCACCTCACTCTTCCTTCTCTTCTTAGCTACCTCCAAGTCCTCCCCTCCCCCCGTTTCCCTTCACCGTCTATTATTGACGGAGGGAAAACCTGTCGTTGATCCTTCAAAGTAAAACTCAAACCTATAACTAGTACAACAATAAGTAAGAGGTCGATTCACGGGGAAATTTCCTATTCAGGTGTGATTTAGATGCTAATTGAGTAACCAAATGGGGGGTTTGTGAGAATGCAAAATGATCCGCCTTTTATCAAAGCGGATTGACGAAAGAAAAAGTAAATGAATTGGATTTAGACAATTGTGAGAAGTAGTTCTACCTAAAAATGTTCACTTTATTTGGTTGAAACGATCATTGTAACTTCTTCTCGTCCTATTAAGTTTCCTATGAATGCCCTTGACCCGACCTAATATAATTACTAGTCCAATCAGTGCTAGAAACCCTTATCAATCGAACAGTCCCTAAAGAAGAATTTAACCCAATTGATAGCTTTATGTTCAGAGATTAGCCAAGGTATTTGCAATCCCTAAAGAGGGATTTAACAACACATCCAACTTCCTACCTATCCAATTAGTTCAATCAGCCCTAAAGGGATAAGTTTGCTACTTGGGTTAAGGTTCACAATCAGGAATCTACAAAACCCTAGCAATTGAATTGATCTAACTAGTTGGCCAGACAAGATAGAATAAAACAATAATCAATAAGCGCAAAGAAGTTGAAGCATTCAATCAAGGAATTAAGGAACGAGAATTAGAAACTCACAATCAATCCAAATTAAGCTTCAAATTATAGGCAGAACCGATGAGTTTAGTTCCTCATGGTAAACATCGCTCAATCTCTAATTTGTCTGATAGAACGTAGAATAGAAAATGAAGTGTTTGAAAACTAATAACACTTGTCCTTAAAAAGTCTAAGCCAAACCAAAAAAACGTAATAACAAATAAACTAGTGTTTTAATAAAGTAAAACTCGGCGTTCAGGCAACTAATGCGGCCGCAGCGGCATGGTGCTGCGGCCGCTGCACGCGGGCTCTTCCACTACTCGCTGTGTCTCTCCTTGCGGCGGCCGCGGCACACTTGCTGCGGCCGCTGCATCTCTCGCTGCCAGGTCCTCGCAGCTAAGCCGAGAGCACTCCAATCTCTTTTCTCTTCTTTCTTCAAGTCTTTCTTCTTTTTCCTTCAAGATCATGCTCACAATTGTGTTCGAATCTAACTCTGTAAAAATACTCACAAATTCCCACAAAATCCGAACTCTTCCAAAATAATCGTCAGATGCACTTTAACTCCAAATCATTAACTAAATGCAACCTAACTAGCCTAAACATGCCTATAATACCTATCTAGGATATGCATTATCAAATTCCCCCACACTTAGTGACAGGACGAAATCGTTGTGTTTCCTATCAAAATAATACTCAAACCTACAAACTAGTATAGCAAGCAAGTAAGAGGTCGATCCCACAGAGAATCAAGCATTCCTATGTAATGTGTATTTACCAATTTGTAGAAAAGAGGGTTTTGAGTGGTTGCGAATGATAAATATTAACAAGTTAGGAGAATCAATAATTAAGAGATAGTTTCACCTACAATTCTCAACCCTATTTAGTGAATTCGATCCTTGTTTCCTACTCAAAGTCTTTTCCTTTTCCAATCAAATGTTCTTATCTTGATTTGTATAGATTATTAGCCCTATGAGTTCTAATAGTCCCTTACTCCTAGGCAATCTTAACACGGATTAAGGTTTAATCCTAGGAATAGCAATAAGTCTCAAGATGTATAAAGCTTATAAGCAATATCAATCCCCTAAAGAACTAATATTTAACATATAGTCAACTTCCTACACATTCAAGCTTTCTAACGAAGTCCACTAGAACATGTTTGCTACGAAAGATTAAGAATCATAACGAACAGTTCAAAACCCTAGCGATGATGAGATCCTAAAAAGGTGATCAATCGAGATAGAATCAAACACTATAAAACATTCAAGCACAAAGAAGATGAAACATATGATGCAAATAAGAACAAGAATAGAAAACTCACAATTCAACCAAACGGAGTCTCAAATCGTAGGCGAAACCAAATAGTTTAGCCCTCCATTGTCAAACGATTGTCAAAAGATTGGATGAGACCCCTAAAACACCATAAAACAAGCCTTTAAATATGCCTAAGAACCGTCATAAAACCCTAGAAGACGTCCTCAAAAGATAGAATGCAAATAAGGAAAGATAGAGTTATTGGATAAATTCGGTGCTGATTCGGCCCAGCAAGGCCGCGGGCGCTGCCTCCCAAGCCGCGGGCGCGGCTAATGCAGTGAGCTCTGAAATTCTGGCAGCAGGCGCTGCCATGGTGGCCGCGGGTGCGTCTTTTCCAGCATATAGCAAATTTTCCATTGTGAATTTGGTCTTGATGTCAACATGAAAGTTGTAGCTCTCGAAAAGAGCTTTCCAACGCATGCTTATAATAGTCAATCATACCACCGAGGCCTCCAGAAAGTGCGATACAAGTTTAGCTTGTCGGGCGACAACTTTTGTTGACTTGTTCTTCACTTAGGCTCTCGAACTTCAATTTCGCTCTCATTCTCTTCTTCTAGCTTCCTCTTCTTGACTCTTCCATAATCCATGAGCCTCCTCGTTCCTTGTCGGGATCCACATCTACCTGAAATAATCAATAAAAACGTGTAGATTCCGACTCCACCAACATGGCGAGTAAATATGAAAATTCTACTTAACTTATGCATGTTATGCACCTTAACTAAGCTTAATGCAACCTATTATGGCTACCTAAATGAGCTCTATCACTTAGCCTTTGCTTGTCCTCAAGCAATGATAGAATGAACATAAATGAATGCATCCCACAGGAAATCCCTTTAAGTCTCAACCTTATCAAAAAGCAACATTATAGCAAGTGTAACCACAAACCAAGCAAACAAACGTCATAGCATGTATCCAAGTGATCAAAGCTTATAAGTAGAAATCATCCAACCTCACCAGAAATATGTATTTCTCTCATGCTCTCATGTGTTTAGGCTTTAAAATACAACTCTCAACTCAATCCAAAATGCACTAAGCTCATAGACATTGACCACAATATCACCAAATCTCCACCAAATTGCCATTACTTGCGTGACTCAATAAAGAAAAAGAATAAGCAAAATGTGACTCTTTTTTTTTCTTTTGTTCTTTTTTTTGGCACGATTTAGAGAGGGGATTAGCCCTAGGTTTTCATTCATTAACATTCATCATTCACAATTTATTTTAGATTGAGAGCGATGTTCGCCATGGGTGGCTAAACTCTCTTCGTTCTATCTACGATTTGAAGCTTTGTTTGGATTGAGCTGTGAGTTTCTAAATCTTGTTCCTTATTTCTTATATTGAATGTTTCAACTTCTTTGTGCTTGAATGTTTGATTGTTTTATTCTATCTCGCCTGATCAACTTGATAGAATCAATTCAACTGCTAGGATTTTGTAGATTCCTGATTGCGAACCTTAACCCAAGTGACAAACTTATCCCTTTAGGGCTGATTGAACTAATTGGATGGGTAGGAAGTTGGATGTGTTGTTAAATCCCTCTTTAGGGACTGCAAATACCTTGGTTAATCTCTGAACTTAAAGCTATCAATTGGGTTAAATCCTTCTTTAGGAACTGTTCAATTGATAAGGGTTTCTAGGACTGATTGGACTAGTAACTATATTAGGTCGGGACAAGGGCATTCATAGGAAAACTAAAAGGACAAGAGAAAGTTACAATATCAATTCAACCAAATAAAGTGGATAGTTGTAGGTAGAACGATCTTCTCTAAATTGTTTTGCGTCAACTTGTTTATAGTTTATTTTGTTTTCTTTCTTATTTCAATCACCCCAAAACCCCCTTTTTCACTAATTGGTAAATACACATTGCATAGGAATACTTGATTTTCTGTGGGATCGACCTCTTACTTACTTGCTATACTAGTTTGTAGGTTTGAGTTTACTTTTGATACGGTTTACGTGACTAAAAACCGTCCATCAAATTGGAATTTGACGGAGGAAAAACCTGTAGTTGATCCGTCAAAGTAAAACTCAAACCTATAACTAGTACAACAATAAGTAAGAGGTTGATCCACATGGAAATTTCCTATTCAGGTGTGATTCAGATGCTAATTGAGTAACCAAATGGGGGGTTAGTGAGAATGCAAAATGATCCGCCTTTTTTCAAAGCGGATTGACGAAAGCAAAAGTAAATGAATTGGATTTAGACAATTGTGAGAAGTAGTTCTACATACAGTTTTCCACTTTATTTGGTTGAAACGATCATTGTAACTTCTTCTCGTCCTATTAAGTTTCCTATGAATGCCCTTGTCCTGACCTAATATAGTTACTAGTCCAATCAGTCCTAGAAACCCTTATTAATCGAACAGTCCCTAAAGAAGAATTTAACACAATTGATAGCTTTATGTTCAGAGATTAGCCAAGGTATTTGCAGTCCCTAAAGAGGGATTTAACAACACATCCAACTTCCTACCTATCCAGTTAGTTCAATCAGCCCTAAAGGGATAAGTTTGCTACTTGGGTTAAGGTTCACAATCAGGAATCTACAAAACCCTAGCAATTGAATTGATCTAACTAGTTGGCCATACAAGATAGAACAAAACAATAATCAATAAGCGCAAAGAAGTTGAAGCATTCAATCAAGGAATTAAGGAATGAGAATTAGAAACTCACAATCAATCCAAATAAAGCTTCAAATTATAGGCAGAACTGATGAGTTTAGTTCCTCATGGTAAACATCGCTCAATCTCTAATTTGTCTGATAGAACGTAGAATAGAAAATGAAGTGTTTGAAAACTAATAACACTCGGCCTTAAAAAGTCTAAGCCGAACCAAAAAAATGAAATAACAAATAAACTAGGGTTTCAATAAAGTAAAACTTGGCGCTCAGGCGACTAATGCGGCGGCCGCGGCATGGTGCTGCGGCCGCTGCACGCGGGCTCTTCCACTACTCGCTGCGTCTCTCCTTGCGGCGGCCATGGCATACTTGCTGCGGCCGCTGCATCTCTCGCTGCCAGATCCTCGCAGCTAAGCCGAGAGCACTCCAATATCTTTTCTCTTCTTTCTTCAAGTCTTTCTTCTTTTTCCTCCAAGATCATGCATCCCAATTGTGTTCGAATCTAACTCTGTAAAAATACTCACAAATTCGCACAAAATCAGAACTCTTCCAAAAGAATCGTCAGATGCACTTTAACTCCAAATCATTAACTAAAGGCAACCTAACTAGCCTAAATATGCCTATAATGCCTATCTAGGATATGCATTATCAATTATCATCTTTTCAGCTTCCATCTCCATCACTTCTTTTCTTTTTATTCCTCCTAAACTCTCCAGTACATGCCCTCTCCCTCCCGTCTTTCCCTGATCCTTGGCCACTGTTTTTCATTTCTTTTCCCCAACTTTGTCCCCAACCCTCCCTTTTTGTGCCTCAGTTACTTCTCTCTCACTCTCTTTTTTCCATATCCTCACTCCTCATTTTCCCTATATTCTTAGTGAAAATGGTATCCTGGCCCACCCTATAACCCATGGACCCTTCTCCTTTTTTCCCATGCACATGCACCTCACCCTCCTCCCTTTCTTGTCCTTTACTATTTGATATTTCGTGCCTACCCTCCTTATCATTCCCCTCTAGTCTCGCCCTCTCAACTCCCTCTAAAACCATATGCTCCTCTCCTGATAGCTCTTTCTCTCATCTCTCAAAGCGTCAGCCTTTTCCTGCTTCTCTAACCACTCAATCGGAGTCCTCCTCCTTCCCCCTTTCCTCCCTCCTCCATTTCCTTTCCCTGGCTCCCAATTCCCCCCACTATTCTGTCCATAACCTTCCTCTCATCTTCCCTTTCCATGTTGCTACGCTCCCTCAAAGTCCTAATCGACAGCGCCCTCATTCAATCCCCATATTCCTCTTTATAATTCTCCTTCTCCCTCCTGTCACACTCCCCGTCAACATGCCCAATCCTCCCACACAGATAACAGAAATTAGGTAATCTCTCATACTTTACCTCACACCCCTCCTCAGGGGTTTTTGTAGATCAATCAACACCTTCATCCTTATAAATCTGGTTCCCGTCACCGGCTCCTCCTCATCCAGTTCCACAATTCCCCCAAAGCCTGCTCGAGCCTTTCTGCCATCGCCTTCGTATACGCTCCCATCGGTACATCATACAAGTGGACCCAGAATGCACATTGAGAGGACGTGATGGTCGACGCCTGCTCTAGCCTTGGTTCCTTGAGAACCAACATCAACCTATCAAAAGAACATGACCCTCCCTTAAGCACTTTCTCTATATCCTCCACCATGCTAAATTGAAAACTAAAGAGGTTCTCTTTAATATCTCTGAATAGAAAACCATGCTCCGTCTTCCATGCCCCCTTTATTGTTGCTTTGAGCACTTTTGCATTAGGGGCTCTATCAGCCAACTCCTTCCCCACCAGCGACAACTTTACCTAGATCGATGCCCATTCTTTGATCACTTCATCCTCATCCAGTGCAATCTCCTGCTTCGTTGTCAAGAGAATCCCCTTCCCTCTGCTTCCCATAACTAAACCATGAACCTTTACATCAGCTGATGTCGTTGCCAATCCGAACGATCTCTCGGAGTGTTGAATCTCGCACGATCGGCGAGGACTACCTAGCTCTAATAGCCTTAGACCATAGAGACGAATAGACAGCCGGTGATGATCAGGGACCAACGACACACACCATCTAATCACCCTAGGGTTTTTCTATATCTACAAACCCTTTTTTCGCTATTTGTTCATATACATATATGTATTATATATTAAACATTGCTTTTAGAAGTTGCCGATATGTTATATATATGTGTGTGTGTCTATATATATATATAGGGATTGACTCCGGTGAAAACCTCAAATTGCGGTAAAAACCGTGAGGACTACTTTATAGCTTGGTTTATTTGAAACCCGTGCTAAAAACCTCAATTACATAGTGACTTTATAACTCAGTTCAACCTAAAAACCGTGCTAAAAACTCCAGTTTTAAAATAACACATGACTTTATATATCGGTTAAACCTAAAAACCGTGCTGAAAACTCATGTTTTAAAATTACATTAGTGACTTTATAGCTCGGTTTTATTCAGAACCGGGCTAAAATATGTGACCTTATAAATCGGTTCTATTAATAACCGGGCTATAAAGCTAGTGAACGGGGCTAAAAAGCCGGTCCTCACAGGTTTTTTCCGCAATTTTTGTTTTCACCGGAGCGCAACCCTATATATATTTATATATACACGGATTGACTCCGGTGAAAACCTCAAATTGTGGTAAAAACCGTGAGGACTACTTTATGGCTTGGTTTATTTGAAACATGTGTTAAAAACCTTAATTACACAGTGACTTTACAACATAGTTCAACCTAAAAACTGTGCTAAAAACTCCAGTTTTAAAATAACACATGTCTTTATAGCTTGGTTAAGCCTAAAAACTGTGCTGAAAATTATATCTCGGTTTTATATCTCGGTTCTATTCAGAACCAGGCTATAAAGCTAGTGAACCGAGCTAAAAAGCCGGTCCTTATTTGGGTTTTTACCGCAATTTTAGTTTTCACCGGAGCGCACCCCTATATATATGGTGTGATTTGGGTGTACACACCTCTTAGGATGTACATTATACACAAACTTGAGCCTTTGATTGAAAGAAGATGGAAGACTATGATTAAAAAAGATTTTCTTTTTTTGCTTTTTAATCCGTGGGACCCGCGTGCCAAAAAACACCTACTCTCTCCTTATCACGCACGCTCACACCATCCCCATTTTTTTTTAAAGTTGCTCCCCCACCCTATATTTTTTTAAACAACCTGATTTCGTCAACTTTAAAAATTAGTCAATTCAACTGAATGATTTTCACATGCTACCGAATAATGTTATTTTTTCCCATCCAATTTAGATGAAAATTCAGCAATTCCACTGAGTAATTAGTCACATGCTACCGAATAATTTTTTTTAAGAATAATATTTTATATTTCACCGAATAATGCTTCGAAATTCACCGAAGAATGTTTCATATTTCAAAAACCCCAAATTCATAAAAAAAAAACTACTGATTTCTATGAATAATTGTTCAATATCACCGAATAATATTCCATATCCCACCGAATAATTCTTCAAATTTCTATAGTATCATAGGTTTCCCATTTCGTGATCGGGATTTCCTTTGATGTGTTGCTCTTCTTGCGCCCATCGTTGCATCCTCGCAGCCCGTAACCTCCATCTTCTTCCATAAGTTCTTATGCGATTGAGCAGCCTGACCTTGACCTCGACACCTCGCCCATCACGTGTGTTTGTGTGGACCAGAGAATGGGAAGGGAGAAGCATTATTCGGAACCATATAAGGAAGGGAGAAGCCAATCGCACCCCTGCCTTCCATCGTCGGAGACAAGCCAATCGAATCCTCCTCCGCCACCGTCTCACCACCAACCGCGCTATCCATTGACGGTTGAAGAAGCCCCATCCAATGGAGCCCGATTTGGATCTTGGGCTACACAGTACCGCCTCTGCCGATGGAAGAAGAACGAAGGTGACTTGGGGCTTTGGTTCAATTGGCTACTCTGCCTCCAGCTGCACAGTACCGCCTCCGGCTGCACAGTCCGATTTGGAGTCCGATTGTGGTCATTGGATGGAAGAAGGATGCGACATGGGGCTCCGGTTCAATCGGCTCCTCCGCCTCCGGCTCCACAATACCGCATCTACCGATGGAAGAAAAAGGCGATTTAGATCTCCGGCTGCACAGTACCGCCGATTGAAGAAGCCCCATCCATCGGAGTCCAATTTGGATCTCCAGCCCGACCCTGGCCACTCAAATGAAGAAAAAGTAAATAAATAAGGATTTAGGGTTTCTTTTCACACAACACACGCGTCAGTCAAGCGCTGTGTATTAGTTTTCATTTTTTTTATTTCCGAGCCACGTGTGTCAATCCTATCTATCCCTTCTATTTCAATCAAAGGCTCATATTTGTGTACAATGTACGTCCTAAGAGGTGTGTAAAAAAGATCCATATATACACACACACAGGCATATTCATTCTTCTGGTTTGATCAATATCATACTATCACTAAATATAACACTTAATGAAATAGTCCAATTCTTACTTCTCTTATAGGGTTTACTTTATATAGCAGGAAACCCCTATTTAATTATCCCTTAAGATTGTATAATCTCTTTTTGGTTGAATAAACGAGGTGTTAAATTAGCCCTATTAAAATAGGGCATCGTCATAGCTCTTCGGATCTCAATCGTGTCTTGACCGATTCGGGTTCGATAAAAATGATGCATTTACCTATATTTTCTTTTATTCGCGATTTGAAAATGCTTATATGTGAACTTCTTCATGATATCATAACTTTGAGTTTCTTTAATGATCGCGATTTGTGTCATAACTTTGAGTTGTTTTGATGATCACGATTTGTCTTGTAAGTTTGAGTTCTAGCGTGCTGAATGAGCCACGTCAATTAAATTGATTCGAGCTCTAGTGTGATGAATGAGCTACATGAGCTATTTCATGTTTTAACGTGCCAAACGGTACACGTGAATTAATTTGATTCGAGCTTTAGCATGCTAAATGAGTCATGCGAGCTATTTCATATTCTAACGTTCCAAATGGGACATGTGAATTTAATTGATTCGAGCTCTAGCTTGATGAATGAGTCATGCGAGCTATTTTGTGTTCTAACGTACCAAACGGGACACGTGAACTAAATTGATTCGAGCTTTAGCATGCGGAATGAACCACGCGAGCTATTTCGTGTTCTAACGTGCGAAACAGGACACGCAAACTAAATTGATTCGAGCTCTAGCATGCTGAATGAGCCACGCGACTATTTTGTGTTCTAACGTGCCAAATGGGACATGCGAACTAAATTGATTCAAGCTCTAGCGTGCTGAATGAGAAACGCGAGCTATATTGTGTTCTAATGTGCCAAACGGGATACGAAAACTAAATTGATTCGAGTTCTAGCGTCCTTAGATCACCTTCTAAACGGGACACCACCACCTTGGAGGAAGGGTATGAACTATTGGTCAAAATTTCCTCTTTTGTGATTTTTTTGATGTTTTTTTGTCTTGTACCTAGATGCTTAGATCACCTTCTAAACCTAGTATGGTTGTAAAAAGTTGATTTAATTTTGGTGTTGGAAGAAAGAGCTCTTTTTGTGAAAAGTTTTAAAACCCTTTTGAAAATTTATGAAACTTTTCAGTTAACACTTTCATCAATTTTTAGGGCATTCAAATTAATTTATAAAATCCCAGAAAAATTATATATCGTTGTTTGACCTGTTTAATATTTGGGAAGGTTTAGAATGGCTATAAAAGATAAACAAACCAACATGCCTATTTTGTAACTAAGAAACTGGCTGACCACTATTCATTTTTGATACCATAACTATTTGGGTTTGTATGCCACATCTATATGCCATACCAAGTTTTAAAGCTAACTTCAAAAGCTACAACTCTGGTGTTGTAAATTTTTACAGTAACCATATGAAACATGAGGAATTTGGGTTGAAATTGGAAACTAATTCCCAAAAGTGGAAAGTTTGAGGAACATTTTTGTGAAAAGTATTCAGGGGCCTTTACAAAGGCTGTAACGGCCCGAGATTATGATTCCCGAGTTACGTTTCGAGGGATAAAACCCCTCCTTAGGATCTTGCGCCTCGAGTACAGGTTGAAGGTTTGAAATCAAGGATTTGTAGTTTAAAGCTGGATTTCGCACCCAAATCCGAAAGGTCTACTGGAGACCCCGGAGTAACCCCTATACCTGTCCTAAGTCTACAAAGCGGAAAATCTTTTATCATGCCAAGGACATAAATTCTGAAACGATACAACCAGTGTCGCGGCAGAGCCGGGTCAAAACAGAGTATAAGTAGGAAGAAATCCCAAAAGTATGAATCTGGTGAAGTCAGGGTTCAAACACTCACTCTCCGCCATATGAATGGACCCCGTCAAAACAGCACATAATCAAGCAGTGGATCGGGTACCTGAAACTATACCACAAAGTCAGGCCAAGAGTTCGCCTGCGGGTCCTCTGACCGCGCTGAGGACATATAATACGCCTATACCTAGAATAAAGGATGCCTTCATGCAATACTGAATATTAACCACACTATCATGCTCCTAATTCATATATGTAGAATATGAAGTAAGGCCTTAACAAAGAATACCAAGTGGTATATCCCTCTTCTACCACCACCCCCCTTCCAGATAGGGTGGAGACTGGCCAGTTCGATGCTATAGCATATAATATCTCATCATCATATCGTATCTCATGCTCATCTCGTATCTCATGATATATATATAAATGACTCAAAGAGGACAAGACCCAATGAAGCTGGGCTGCCCTATGACCCTAACAACGACTCTAGGACTCATAGATAACGGCCGTTCTGTATTCAAACGCATACAGAATAAGAATGCGCATTCATAAGTGCAAGTCCTAAGCATGATACTACATGGCATGCTTATGCATATGCAACACCTACATAGTATATGACACATCAGGCAGGAGGCCCTGGTTACTGATAAAGCCCCGGAGGACTTACTTGGAGAAGCGCAGAATCCAAACAATAATCAGCAATGGCAAGCAATCCAACAGATCAAAGATCACCTAGTAATCCCATAAATAACATAATCAGTCTAAGTCTAATTTACGCAAGGCACACAAGTCACATATGAACATATAAGATACACATAAATGTGATAACTCGACTGTCTCATCATTATTAACATTATCATCTCATCTTCAGTTCTCAACTCGTCTCATCATAACTTGTCAACTCATCAGTTTAAAAACAACCTCCATATATATATATATATATATATATATATATATATATATATATATATATATATATATATATATATATATATATATATATATATATATATATATATCATACTTAGCCAAATTCATATATTACCATTTCATACTCACACTTAGTATATAATATATATCATCATCATCATAATTAATTAACACTTAATCTCATAAACTAATTCACAACAAGTCATGCTATTAGTCACACATATCATACTCTTAATCAAACGATCATATATCATGCTGGTTAGTCATCGAATAAGTCTTACTCTTAGGTTAGTTTCAAAACCGTTTCAAATCCGAATTAAACAGTTAAGAATTCCGACCCTTGAAAATACTCGCCAAAGTCCTTTTTCAATTTATTTATTAAATTACTTTCCGACCTTGAAATTATTTGCTAAATTTCTTTTTTAAAACTTCAAGTCTCACATAATATATTTTAAATCCCAATTAATATTATGTAATATTTTAATATCATTTATTAGCACACTTTTATAAAATATTTCCGAATCCCTTAAGGTCCAAACCATTTTTATTTAATAAAAACCGACACTTTCTAAAATCTCCAAAATAATATTTTATATTTTAATCCTTAAATAATATTATAATATTTTAAATACTGCTAAATAATTAAATAAATAAACGAATAAGCCCGAACCGAACCGAACCGAACCAAACCCGTAATTATATATACTCCTAACTGGTTAAATGTTAAACAAATAATGTAAAATTGTGAAGGTCCCACAGTAGTTCATCTTCTTGAATTCAAAAAGGAGGAAGCCCTGCCTGGCGCCAAGCTCCGCTCGATCTCGCTCCCGCCGGCCGAGCTCCGACAATTGTCGGAGCTCTCGACCTCACCCGATCGTCCCGCACTCAGCTCACGCACACTCCCGACTAGTCTAAGCATTGAAAAAGACTCATAAACGAATCGAAACGAGGATAAATTCGGAGCTCACCGAGATGGATTTTTCGCGACTTCGGAGCTCTCGATCGGAGTTCTGGGCTTCGTCGATGGCTCGCGATCGCTTGTTGGACCTACACCGGATGTGGGTGAGTGTGATGGTGAAGACCGCAAGCAATTTCGATCAAAAACGAAGGAGGGACGTATACCGGAAGTTAGCTTGCAAAACAGAGTAAGGAGGTTTGTTCACTGTCAAACGGACGTGGGATCTTCGGAGGCTCGTCGATGACGCCAAGAGCTCTAGGGGCGGCTGCGATTGCCCGTCGATGAAAGAGGAGGATGCGAGGGTGAAAACGACGATGAAGAGGCTCCGAGGCGAGGTGCGTGGTGATGGTGACGAGGGGAGGAACCAAGGCTGCGATGGTGGTGATCAACGATGGTTATGGTGTGAAGGGTGAGCAGCGTGGGGATGGTGAAGACGGGATGGTGATGAATTGGATGAAAGGAGCAGGTGAGGGTGATGATGAATGAGTGAATGACGGGGTGAGGGACGAACTTTGCAGAGGTATGGTGAGGGAGTAGGTGAGGGTAGTGTGTGGAAGTGGTTAAATCCATACCCGGAAATCTATCCCGAGTACGCGAATTTCGAATCACGAAATTAGTCCCCGAATGTTAGTTTCCCCGAATCTCGCTTACTCGATCAATTAGATTTTTAAAATCGACAAGGATATCGCCATCCGATAATTATTTTGAATTTTCGAGGTAAAAGGACGGAAATCGTTTGTTAAATTTTATATTCTGGTCGGAATCCGCTAAACGAGTTTTAAATTCGATTTAAATTCGTTTTTAATTCTCTTTTTCCAGAAAATTAGGATTTTGAAAATTCGAGCCTTTACATCATTCACCTCTAAAAATAAGTTTCGTCCCCGAGACTAAAATCCTTTTTAAAACTGGGGATGAAGTTTGAAATTGGTGAGTCCAAGGATCATGCAATTGATTCCGTAAGCATCTCATAAGTGCCCCCATGAGATTCTCGCATTACCGTTGTCATAATCATAATATCTCCAATAGATCGTAGCAAGAATGTAATATGGGCCACTACCACATCCTTATTCCGACTTCTCGGTCATATCATAACTCGAAAAGCATCACAGCATCTCCCCTAGGTCTTAGCAAGCAGTCTATAAGGGCCCCTATAAAATGCATGTATCCACTTCGGGGGGCATTATAATGCAAGCTCGGTCAGAAAAATTCAAGAGGGTTCCTCAGTTTGAAAAGGTTTGGTCTCAAAATCATTGAAGTTCTTGATCGCGTTAAATTTCTCAAAATCAAACTCAGTCCTTTTTAAAGACCATTCAAAATTCCCTACCCGACGTTAGTCAAGCAATTTTCAAATCATAGGAGGTGGAATCATCCACCTCTAAGGGCTAATCCCATATTTTCCTTTCTAGGTTCCAAGTCAGAATCAAATCTCATCAGTTCGGTTCTATAATCCTAGCAATTCCAATTTAAGGCATCATATATCATAGCAATCGTATCACACATTCAGAACCAGGTCATACTCATGTCACAGAGAGTCACATAACATAACATATCTAGCATCATATCGTTCATGGTAGGATTTATCACATCATCTCACAGAAGTTACACACCATATCAATTAGATAAGCACGTCATATCAATCAGATAAGCACATCATATTAATCAGATAAGCACATCATACTCATGCTACTCCCAAGCATCATCGCATTAGAGGCAAACAAGTACTTCCGTACGTTAGCATTCCATCGAGTTCAGGGAATAACTATGTTAGTACTAACAATTCACTATTGTCGACGACCATACATCATAGAATCAACATCGTCTATAGCATAAAATTCGCACCACACTCGGCCCCAAGTAAAGCATTCGCTAGATCACATCCTCAAGAGAACCTGCCTATAACTACCAGTCATGACAAGACACGACCACTACCCATCAACTCTTGCATTAAGATAAAATTCACCGAGGTCTACCAACTCAATCCACTTCGACATCCCGATCTAAAGTCCTACCTTCCATTCGACCATTTAAAACTATCTCTCGGAGTTCCCAAATCACAAAATTTCCTCATTCAGACAAGCTAAATAACTCGATCTACTACCAAGACTCCATATAGAACACGTCCTTGCCCTAGGGGTCCTCTATCAGTCTCATCCTTACCCTCTAAGAGAAATTCCGAGTCCTCAACTAAACTGCTCTCACGATTGATCTAGAGGCTTCTTAACAATCTCGCTTACTCTTTCTAGGCTCTCAAGACTCCGCCTGAACATCATCCCCCAAAGAGACATCTCGAATCATCTTGCTAACCCGATCATACTCCACGCACCACTAACCACTCTCACTAACCATCCACCTCTAAGGACCCAACTCATGCTGACCATCTCACACCTGACACTCCTGAACAATTCTAACGCAGAAACCCAACTAGTGGTACTCCCAACCACGAATCACGATGACCCTCAAGCCGACCCACTCTAGATCCTCTTCCCAGCATACTCTACCTGGACTAGTTCCCTCAACTCCGCATGTTTCCCCAAATTGCCTCAGATCACGCTTCCTTGACCTTGAAATCTCTACCGCTTAAACCCTTATGCACCGATCATCCTTTTCACCGAATTCATATGACATCCTCGTCCTAATTTCCTAAGTATCGCAACTTCACCAACCTTCTAAAATCTCTTATCCTCTAACATCCTCAATACCTTCTGCTTTGCCTAGTTCCCAAATCCATACTCATAATCTCCCTATCTCAACCTTAAGCCCACAGTCTTACTAGGAATCTCAACTACATTCTTGCCTAGCTACCAGCCTTTCCTCGAAGATTCATCTCACATCCTCAAATACCTCAATAGCCATAATAACCTCCACCCATAAATCCCGATTCATTCCCTATGCCAAAATCCTTCAACAACACATCTAGAAATCCTTCACTCATAATTTTCCCCAAGCATTACCAATCCTATCTAAACAACCCCAAATACTCATCACACGAACAACCCTGATCGATAATTTCCTAAGCAACCTCATACTACTCTTCCATGGCAATTCCTCAACCTCATCCCTTACCGAAATCGCTCCTACTCACAGCACACACCACCTAGTCCCAAATTCTACGATTCCTCAGATGTTCGTTAATCGATCATCCTCGACGCCGCCCACGATCCGCTCATAGACCATCTAGACGCCTTTCTTAGCACACTAATCCGTCTCACAACACCTCCCCTCAAGAATCCCCCGATCAACTCCTAGCTCGCCCATCCACCTCTAGAACTATCTTAACTACCTCTACCCATACCCAATCTCAAGATCACCTTAATGAAACTAGTCTAGACCTCAGCCAACCACTCTCTTATACTACCCGCACACACTACCTGCTTAGACTACCACTTCTCACTAGGACATCTCCCTCAAAATCTCGCCATCCTAACCCAAATCCCCGCTCTAAGACCCATGTGGAAGCTCATCCGATAACCCTGCTAACCACTATCTCCTACGAGTCTTAAAACTCGCTCGGCTCTACTTAAGCAAACACATTCTTCCCGTACTCCACCTCACACGACCAACGACTAGATCTGAAGACCTCAATCTACCTGTCACTTTCTGAACCAGCTTATCGAAGAATCTCACGACTCATACTCAGACAGAAGCACCATCAACATATAGGACCTATATATCTTCTTACTAGCGAGTCAAAATACTAAGCTCCAAGGCACATCATCATAGGCATAAATCAGTCAGGCAATCATTCACTACCAGTTCAGCACATTCATCATCACATACTCAATTAGATCAGTTCTAGGCCTATCGCACAACATCAATTCCGATTAGTATAGAAGCACCGCAATTTGAATTAAGGATGCTCTTCCTCGAGTCAGTTGGAAGGATCTTGTTCACGACTGCCATCTTCTCGCATGTTCATTCCTTTTTCCATCGGTGATGTCGTTCCTGGAATCTATGGGACATGGACTCGTCATGCTTCCGTTGAGCCACTCCGGTGCCATCTAGCCATTCGTTCTTTCTTCCATGTCGACGCTCATGAAGGAATCGCAAAGGTTAAAAGTTACGGAGATAGGGGAGAGACAAGGGAGGACAACATGACTTCCATAAGGATTCAGACATGGACCAGGACTAGGGACGACGAGACCAAGGAGAAGATCCCAACTCGAGAGTTACAACGATGCCCTTTTAATTGTGGCATGGAAACACATAAAAATCAAGAGATATCATCACATTATTTCACACTAGTATGCACCTATCTCAAGGAATATCGATTTATGCATTCATAACATGTTCCTATAATCATCTTTATATGTGCGTAGAACAAGCTAGAAACCTATCATTTCATTCACCAATCATGCTTGACAGACTAAGAACATGTATGCACAGACTGACATGGGACATATATGGCATAAGTTATGCAAGATCTAGCAAACATCACAGGATATCATATGCACGACTTATCACTCATTTAGATACACAATTAAGCAAGTCATAATATTACGGAAATCATGCTAAGATGTACCCTAAAAATCATGCTAAGGGTATGGTCAGTTCATGCAGGGTTGGTATAGCAACTATCTCATCACATACAACCATATTCGCATAGTAAGACTAAGACGTCACACAATCATACGAGGGCCTATAACTGGGAGGTATATGTCTTACATGATACTAGAATTGCTCATTAAACATGTACACGGTCAACATGGTCTAATTAGATTAATTCAGCATGCTAGGACAGTCATCTCATATATTAAACATACAACGAGGGTTGACCACACTATCATGGGCCTAATTCATGGGAAGACAATAATCATGGAAGTTCCATACATATGACACATACATCTCATAAGAGCAACCGTGCAAGATATCAAGCAAGTCATGCTAAAATACACCAGTATACTATGTCATGCAACCACAAGAATGGCTACACCTATAACCGACATAATTCTCCAAGGCCATTCACCGACTCATCACCCCGTTTCCCCGTGGGGCACTATTATGACTCGCTGGGTAGGACACAAGGGCACTCACACTGTTTTCAAGAGACGAGGGTGGAACTCGTGTTAAGACTCTTGTGGTAAGAAGACATGGTTGGCCATTACGAGTATCGAAAGGGATGGCTCCATAAGACAACTCACTTCTATCTCGAAACGATTTAAATCCTCACCCCCACTATCATGCTCAAGTAACCCTCACATCTGACACGATTTCCAAAGGTAATTAGTTGACCGACCTAAATTTCCCGTGGAAGAGCCCAACCTCAGGTACGAGACTCGATAGAAGCATCGATGGTGGGATACGAAACAAGACTCAAAACGGGGAGAACGGATGCTTCTCGACCCTTGCTAACATGCCTAGATCATTTGGTGGGACGGATGACGAAATCGGAATCATCAAGGGGGTTGAGTTATGGAAGGGCTATTCCGACAAGACAGGTATTCCAATTACACAAGGTCAAGGTTTCCTCCCGCTATCCCGTTTACACATTCAATACATGATTCTAGTTAAGGCATACCGATTAGTTCGCTCTCCTATGCACAATAGCACTCAACAAGATTAATATGATCCTCTTCGAGGAGGATCGCCCTCGGGCTCAGTTAGATATAATGCATACAATCACAGAGACGATCTATGCCGTCCTTCGAGGGATGGCTGGCCGGAGGGGCAAGAACCTCACGACCTCCTAACTGGACACTCCAACCTCCGTGGTGTTCCTTGGAGTCTTCTAGGCCCATCTGTAAATAAAAGCTAGTATTTTGCCTACCGTTCCCCGAATTCTACATCCATAAGGGAGGTCTATCACTTTGGTCTCTACCCACAAGATTGTTTCCCCTTTATTCATTCAGGTTTTAAGTCCAATTAAATTCATTTTGCCCTTTAAACATTTTCCAAAACCATTTGAAATCATTGGGCGATTTTCAAAGCCATCTTCAACCTACTGTACTCGGATTGCAAAACCTCAACTCTGATACCACCTTTGTAACGGCCCGAGATTATGATTCCCGAGTTACGTTTCGAGGGATAAAACCCCTCGTTAGGATCTTGCGCCCCGAGTACAGGTTGAAGGTTTGAAATCAAGGATTTGTAGTTTAAAGCGGGATTTCGCACCCAAATCCGAAAGGTCTGCTGGAGACCCCGGAGTAACCCCTATACCTGTCCTAAGTCTACAAAGCGAAAAATCTTTTATCATGCCAAGGACATAAATTCTAAAACGATACAACCAGTGTCGCGGTAGAGCCGGGTCAAAACAGAGTATAAGTAGGAAGAAATCCCAAAAGTATGAATCTGGTGAAGTCAGGGTTCAAACACTCACTCTCCGCCATATGAATGGACCCCGTCAAAACAACACAGAATCAAGCAGTGGATCGGGTACCTGAAACTATACCACAAAGTCAGGCCAAGAGTTCGTCTACGGGTCCTCTGACCGCGCTGAGGACATATAATACACCTATACCTAGAATAAAGGATGCCTTCATGCAGTACTGAATATTAACCACACTATCATGCTCCTAATTCATATATGCAGAATATGAAGTAAGGCCTTAACAAAGAATACAAAGTGGTATATCCCTCTTCTACCACCACCCCCCTTCCAGATAGGGTGGAGACTAGCCAGTTCGATGCTATAGCATATCATATCTCATCATCATATCGTATCTCATGCTCATCTCGTATCTCATGATATATATATATATATATATATATATATATATATATATATATATATATATGACTCAAAGAGGACAACACCCGATGAAGCTGGGCTGCCCTATGACCCTAACAACGACTCTAGGACTCACAGATAACTGCGGTTCTGTATTCAAACGCATACAGAATAAGAATGCTCATTCATAAGTGCAAGTCCTAAGCATGATATATATATATATATATATATATATATATATATATATATATATATATATATATATATATATATATATATATATATATATATATATATATATATATATATATATATATATATATGACTCAAAGAGGACAACACCCGATGAAGCTGGGCTGCCCTATGACCCTAACAACGACTCTAGGACTCACAGATAACTGCGGTTCTGTATTCAAACGCATACAGAATAAGAATGCTCATTCATAAGTGCAAGTCCTAAGCATGATACTACATGGCATGCTTATGCATATGCAACACCTACATAGTATATGACACATCAGGCAGGAGGCCCTGGTTACTGAGTAAGCCCCGGAGGACTTACCTGGAGAAGCACAGAATCCAAACAATAATCAGCAATGGCAAGCAATCCAACAGATCAAAGATCACCTAGTAATCCCATAAATAACATAATCAGTCTAAGTCTAATTTACGCAAGGCACACAAGTCACATATTAACATATAAGATACACATAAATGTGATAACTCGAGTGTCTCATCATTATTAACATTATCATCTCATCTTCAGTTCTTATCTCGTCTCATTATAACTTGTCAACTCATCAGTTTAAAAATAACCTATATATATATCATACTTAGCCAAATTCGTATATTACCATTTCATACTCACACTTAGCATATAATATATATCATCATCATCATAATTAATTAACACTTAATCTCTTAAACTAATTCACAACAAGTCATGCTATTAGTCACACATATCATACTCTTAGTCAAACGATCATATATCATGCTGGTTAGTCATCGAATAAGTCTTACTCTTAGGTTAGTTTCAAAACAGTTTCAAATCCGAATTAAACAGTTAAGAATTCCGACCCTTGAAAATACTAGCCAAAGTCCTTTTTCAATTTATTTATTAAATTACTTTCCGACCTTGAAATTATTTGCTAAATTTCTTTTTTAAAACTTCAAGTCTCACATAAGATATTTTAAATCCCAATTAATATTATGTAATAATTTAATATCATTTATTAGCACACTTTTATAAAATATTTCCGAATCCCTTAAGGTCCAAACCATTTTTATTTAATAAAAACCGACACTTTATAAAATCTCCAAAATAATATTTTATATTTTAATCCTTAAATCATATTATAATATTTTAAATACCGCTAAATAATTAAATAAATAAACGAATAAACCCGAACCGAACCGAACCTAACCAAACCCGTAATTATATATACTCCTAACCGGTTAAATGTTAAACAAATAATGTAAAATTGTGAAGGTCCCACAGTAGTTCATCTTCGTGAATTCAAAAAGGAGGAAGCCCCGCCTGGCGCCAAGCTCCGCTCGATCTCGCTCTCGCCGGCCGAGCTCCGACAATCGTCGGAGCTCTCGACATCACCCGATCGTCCCGCACTCAGCTCACGCACACTCCCGACTAGTCTAAGTATCGAAAAAGACTCAGAAATGAATCGAAACGAGGATAAATTTGGAGCTCACCGAGATGGATTTTTCGCGACTTCGGAGCTCTCGATCGGAGTTATGGGCTTCGTCGATGGCTCGCGATGGCTTGTTGGACCTACACCGGATGTGGGTGAGTGTGATGGTGAAGACCGCAAGCAATTTCGATCAAAAACGAATTGCAAAACAGAGTAAGGAGGTTGGTTCACTCTCAAACGGACGTGGGATCTTCAGAGGCTCGTCGATGACGCCAAGAGCTCTAGGGGCGGCTGCGATTGCCCGTCGATGAAAGAGGAGGATGCGAGGGTGAAAACGACGATGAAGAGGCTCCGAGGCCAGGTGCGTGGTGATGGTGACGAGGGGAGGAACCAAGGCTACGATGGTGGTGATCAACGATGGTGATGGTGTGAAGGGTGAGCACCGTGGGGATGGTGAAGACGGGATGGTGATGAATTGGATGAAAGGAGCAGGTGAGGGTGATGATGAATGAGTGAATGACGGGGTGAGGGACGAACTTTGTAGAGGAATGGTGAGGGAGTAGGTGAGGGTAGTGTGTGGAAGTGGTTAAATCCATACCCGGAAATCTATCCCGAGTACGCGAATTTTGAATCACGAAATTAGTCCCCGAATGTTAGTTTCCCCGAATCTCGCTTACTCGATCAATTAGATTTTTAAAATCGACAAGGATATCGCCATCCGATAATTATTTTGAATTTTCGAGGTAAAAGGACGGAAATCGTTTGTTAAATTTTATATTCCGGTCGGAATCCGCTAAACGAGTTTTAAATTCGATTTAAATTCGTTTTTAATTCTGTTTTTCCAGAAAATTAGGATTTTGAAAATCCAAGCCTTTACAAAGGCTATCAACATGATTCAAGATGCTAAATTGTAGTTCCTTTTATATAAAATATGATAAAAATGGGAAATGTATGCATTATAGTTTTAAATATATTATTTTAGATTGGCAAAATTACAGAAAACCACCCTTTAAATATGGGTGTTTTCACTTAACCACCCCTTAAATTCAAAATTACAGAAAATCACCCTTTAAATGGTACTTGTTTACAACTCATCACCCATTCAACTATTTTCTTTAATTTATCATTAAATATATTATATTTTAATATTTTTAAACTCAAATTTGATTGTAATTATATTCATATTTTGAATTTAAGGGCTCGATCATATTTTAGGGATTATTTTATTTGTTTAAAAATAATATAATAAATATAGCCTAGAATTATTATTTTAATTTATGGTTGAAAATGTTTATAAAATTTTAAAATATTATGGAAATTACTCTTATTTATTTATATTTTCAATAAGAATAATTTACATAATGTTTTAAAAATTTATAAACATTTTCAAACATAAATTAATATAATAATTCTAGGCTTTATTGATTATTATTTTTAAAAATAAATACAATGATCCCTAAAATATAATTGGGCCCTTAAATTCAAAATTTCAATATATTTACAATCAAATTTGAGTTTAAAAATATTAAAATATAATATATTTAATGATAAAGTAATGAAAATAGTTGAATGAGTGATGAGTTGTAAACAAATACTATTTAAAGGGTGGTTTTCTGTAATTTTGAATTTAAGGGGTGGTTAAGTAAAAACACCAATATTTAATGGGTGGTTTTCTGTAATTTTCCCTTTTAGATTTTCAACTCAGCTTAGAATATGAAAGAAACCAAGAAGTTGCTTGCTTGTTGCTTATATGTGCAAGTATGATTGAATCTTATGCTTGGTGTATGTTATAATGCTAGATGTTATGTGACTTGATCTTTCAGAGACCTTAAGCCAATTAAGTTCTCCAGAACTTACTGATGACTCGGGTTACCATGCTTGGGTTGTTATCATGTATCCTAGGTGCTAGATTAGGCATGACTAGGTCTTGCATAGTGCTTGAGCATATCTTTTCTTTATGCCTCTTCTCAGTCAGATCCGAACCCGACTGACACCCGAATAATTGTAAAAAAAAAAATGGATCCAAGACCGACCAATCCGATTCGAGTTAAGCTTGAACTCGAAAGCAATCCAAACCCAATAATAACCCGAACCCGATTATATCTGAATGGACCGACCCGAAAACAATTTGAAACCCAAAATTACTCGAACTCGATTATACCCAAGACCTGATATCAACCCGAGTTCGATATGACTCAAAACTAAATATCCCAACTCGAATCCAACTTGTCTCATCCGATTGTCATCTCTAGTTATATGTGTCTAGAAGTCTTTGCTAGGGTCATGAGCGTAACCATGTCTTATATTGGTTCGCACCTTAATCGAGTGAAAGAAAGGAAAATGAAACAAATAATTTGATGACACTGGATATGAGCATGCAAATTGAAATCCATGGTACATGAAATATATGGTGGTCTGCTATGAACCACTTCTAGCTCACAATTCAATTGGACATGTAGGTTATATTCATACTGGTTTCTCTGCTAGACCCTTTTGTACAAGCCAGGGTTGGTGAAAGGGTTAGGATAGAGGGATGTGCACTTGAAATTCTTTGGGCCCCATTTATCGTATTTTTCTATTACTATGTTGTTATGTTTATATATATATGATTCTTTTACTTACCTTCCGTATTGCATTAGAAATATTATTAGATATATGATGTTTATTTGGAATACATCACTTGTGTGTATACCGATGATTGACCCCATTGTTTACACTCCTTTTTAGGTTCAAATACTTCTGCCTATCATTGACCATGATAAGAGAGCGAACTTCTAACTCTTGCTACTTACTTCCTACCTTTATTCTCCTTTTTTTTTGCCCGACTTTACCGTGACAAGTTGTACCTTGTATGGATTTCCTTTACTTGTATTTCCCATGTGGCTTATGCCACTAGTGGTACTACGACATATACAGGCCATGAAGTGCCAAGTCACCAATGGACTCAAAAAATATTTTGGAGTTAGAAATCCCTCCTTTCAAAACCGAATAAAAACTCTCTAATACTTAATAGGTTAACAACTTCAACATTCTAAATTAACAACTCATATTTAGATTGTAAGAATGGAAAAAAGTGTAAGCCTTCCATCTAAATGTAACCCGTATAATTCCCTGCTCCTCTCGTTCTTACTAGGCTCGGTGGGGGTAAGTGCAGGAAAAGAAGAATAAGCATTATCTTGTTCGTTAAACATTTGGCCAATGTAATCCAGTCATTGGAAAAAGTACACCATTTCTAACTCTAATAATTGAACAATGTAATTGAACACCCCTTTAGACATCTGGAACTGTCAATAAAAGACCTCATCTAGGTATGTTGCCAACTCGAGAAGTAATCGTTGGAAAATTAAGCAAAGCCTGTCTCTCCCTTTCCTTTTCAATGTGATGACATCTCCTTCGTGAACTTCAGGTTGTTGGTAGGCTTGTTAAAGTGCCTTAGATGCAATTTCCATTCTATAAAGCATGCTTGTATCTCGCCCAATACCTTCTTCGGATCTACTGCTAGAAAGAAAATGGTTTATTTTTGAAGAATTTGAATAAGATCTAGACATTTTCGGGTTTGGAGAGAAATGAGTTTGGTGTGATCTTTCCCAAATACTACATTGCCAACTTATATAGAATTTTTGAACTCACAAATTGACTAGGCGTTATCACATGCAAGTTATGAAGAACACATTCTTGAATAATTAAATGGAATTGATAACTATATGGAAAAAGAGGATAAGACATTATCACATAAAAGTTGTAAAGATTAGATTCTCGAAGATTGAAATGGATTGGACAAGTCTCTAGAACAAAGGGACTATGTGTTAAGACATGCAAGCTATAAAGATCATATTTTTTAAGACTAGAATAGATTGAACAACTCTCTAGCACAAGGACAGAGCATTATTATATGCAAACATTAATTCCATTACTTTAAGTAAACATGCATTACAAAATACAAACCATACATTACATGAAGAAAACATGCATAAAAAGTACAAAACATGCGTTACAAGAAGGTAACATAGATCACATTAAACTAAACACGCATTAAACATAGAGGTTCCCCTTTATCAAGGGGAATATTGATCAAGGAGCTCCTTGAATAATGTCATTTTGATCTTTTTGGCCTTTGGTGAAAGATTTGCAGTTGACATGGGGTTGTTAAGTAAGTCAATCTTCTTCACTCACTCCATGTCGCCTATTTCCATCTTATTTACTCTCTCCATTCTCTCTAATTACATCTCTTTCGCTCTCTCATACCTTTACTACTTCTCCCTCTTGTGGTTCTTCTTACCAATTTGAAACTCATACAATTTTTTGAACTTTTTAGCTTTTTCTGCCTCAAGTTATTTGGTAAGCTCCCTATGTGTTGCCTGATCAAATGACATTGATTCCTTCCCCTTTCTTTTATACTTCTTGATGTTCATTGGACGTTTTATACGACTAACGCGCTCTATACAGTTTACCGATACACCAGTAAACTAGGATCTTTTAGAACTCCCATTGTTTGCATTGTAGAGATTGATTTTCATCTAAGCAATCAATACTCCACTCAGGTCTCATCACGCAATGCAAGTCCTGAATGCTTTTCTTAAGCACTTTCCATCACTCTTAGAAGCATGTTCACTTGCCCTCATGATGATGTCCTTCTCGCTAGATGCTCTCATATGAATTGCTTCTTAAAAATCAACAAATAAAGTTAGCTACATTGAAGTTGATTTTTTGGCATCGTACCTTAGATTTCCAAGCATCTCCTTCCACTTAGTGTGATTTCTTATATTGCTTGCATAAAACTCCAATTCTAGAAAAACCAATGCTTGTGAATATTGGTCGGTGTTGATGGTCATGTCAGTTGATATGTTTATGAAAGATCTGACAATGAAATTTATCATCTTAAACGCCATAGTAGGCATGAAATGGATGAAATTCATCACATGTTTCCTCAAATTCCCCACGACCAGTACCACAAGCACCAACACGATCTCGCCCATGAGCATGAGCATGACATTGGCCACGAGAACCTTCACCAACACATGTTGGCACATTGAGAATACCTCGTTAGGTGTTATATGTTGGGATTGACTGTGACCGTTGTGCATTTGCATTACCAACAATGCATGGGATACAAATTTTTGAGTTTGAAGAGAGAAGTTTCTCATCATCGCTTGGATCATAGACAAAACCAAGAGACATATTTCAAAAGATAGAGAAGTAGAAATGATCTGATTGATTTGGGATGGATCCATAATGATGGAAAAGATGAAAAAGTAAAATGGGTGCAGTTTGCAATGTTATTGATTATATATATAGGTTAGTTCCGGTGTACACAACCCTTATCGTGTACCATGTACTCAGAAATTATTCGTCTATTTGTTCATGATTATTCATCTGTTTTCACATAATTATTCATCTGTAAAAAGAGTGTAAAAACTGTAAATTGCATTCTAATGAATAATCGCCCAATACTACTGAATGATTTCGATCCACCGAATAATCTCCCAATACCATCGCATAATCAGAAGTTACTTTTAATCTCATCCGTTGATCTTCTTAATTCAATGGCTCAGATTTGTTAACAGGATACACAATAAGAGTTGTGTACATTTGATCTATTGTCTATATATATATAGAAAAACTTGGGAGAGTTCTAATAGTGAACACATCATTCTCCATGGACAAAATTTGAACCAAATTGATAATAGGACTACTCAATGCATGAACAATTTTTCATGCATTTGGTTTGATAAGACAATTCATTGCGTTTTCACACACTATTTCTACCATATTTGCAGATGAATCATCCACATTTCTACCACCTTTTAAATACTAAATAATATTTTGTCTTAAAAATGTAAAAAAAAACTTCTTCAATTTTCTGTTCTTACTAATGTAAGTTAATGCAAAATAATTTTTGGATATTATTATATATAATTGAATTTGTGAAAAAATATTTAAAAAAAATATATTCAAATATATTCGAAATTGATGTTTATATATAGAAACAAATAAATCTAGCTTTGTGGTAATATTTTTCATGTTTTAATATAAAAATTACATATTATAACTGTAATTAAATATACTATCGTCAGGTTTCATCATAACCATCCACTTGTTGCAATTTGCGAGCTCTCTCCCCGCTAGGGGAAGCATCTCGTTACCCCAATGCTTGTCCTATTCACATTTGTTTATCATTAAATACCTAAACATCCCTCCCACATTTTTTTTACAGTATGCAAAGAGTTGGATGTGCTACAGACATCCATGATCATCTGAAAAGATGATGTTTTGGAACTCGTAACAATAAGAGCCTAGGATGATATTACAATTTAAATGAGATTTTGAAAGGAAATCGGCTGCTCGATTCGCCTCTCTATAGCAATGTTGAAAGCTGATCATTTCGAAGTCTTCTTTAAGAGACTTGATTTCTTCAATTAGTTGTGCTACCTCCCATGGGGTTTTGATTATGTGATTGATGTCATTGATGATGGTTGCGTTGTCACTTTCAATAATGATTCTTCCGATTCTCAAGTCGTTTGCCTGTCTTATACCTGCATATATAGCCATAGCTTCTGCTAAAATTATAGAGCATTTCTAATATTGCTTTTATATATATGAATTACTTGACCTTAGTTGTTTCTCAAAATGCAACCAATTTGAGTTTCATGATTAATTTTGACTGAGGCATCTACATTAATTTTGATCGTGTTAGGAGGTGGATGTTTCCAAAATAATTTATGTGGAGGTCTACTGATTTTAGGTTTTATGTAATTATTATTTTCTTTATTCCAGCAAGATTTGTTGTCAATTGTTTGGTGTAGAGTGTTGATGATATTTTTGTTTTTGTTATTTCGGAAGATAATATTGTTTCTTAGTTCCCAGATACTGTGCCATAAGTGACAAAGGTCAGAAAAGTCTTTATTAAGAGTTTTGGTGTTAATGATATTTTCAGAGACGTTGTCTGTTAGGTCCGGTATAATGAATAATTTTTTTAATTTGATGCCAAGATTTATTATAAGAGATTTGGTGATCTGACAGTTAAATAAGAGATGGTTTGTGTCTTTGTTGTTTGCAGGAGGATTGATATGTCAAGTAATTACAAATATAAAGATGTAAATAAATGTAAACCAACTCCTGGCCTAAGCAAATAATTACAAGACTTCCTCCCGTTGTAGTGGAAGGGTAGTCAGGATCGATCCACGAGGAGGCGTGTCAGCGAGATCCTAGTGGCCTTGGAAAATCTCACGTCTGCGTCGACCAGAAGCCTCGATTTCGACCTTGGGCCTCGATGTCGACCTCGGCTGTCGATGTTCTCTGCAACAGAAGACCTGCAGAGACAAAAACAAGTGGTCGATATCGACTAGTGGAGGTCGATATCGATGTTAGTCCACGAAATCGACTAGCTCAGAAGACTGCCAGTCGATACAGAAGGGTCGATATCGATGTCTGGTGTCGATATCGATGTCAGCAAAACTCCGCAGCGATGTTCGTCGTCGACTCAGAAAACTGTCGACGAACTCAGTGGTCGATATCGACGTCTGGGGTCGATATCGATGTCTCCCTGTAGTGTGTTAGTTTCTCGTCGGCAAAGAAAAGGCCGAAGATTTAAGGATGGAGAGAGAAGCAATGTACAGAAATAAAACAGTGGGTTTTGGTGTGTATAAATATGTAAAAACAACTCCTAGGATTAGGGTTTACCACAACGTTAACCAATGCATGCGATGAGATAAATAAGACGGACAATTGCGCTATTTCTCCCGAGGGACAAGCTTTCGCCGTACACCAACTCTTAGGATTACTCTTGCAAATAAACCTAATTGTCTCTACCAATTTTATGTTTATAACTCAAGTTGTTAGCATGAATCCCTTTTCTTTCGATTAGGACTAAACATAGAATCGTAGGAGGAGAGATAGACACAACGATATCAACATCAAATACTTACCTCAAGCGCGCATGGCTAACGTCGGGCTCACCCCGATCCTAAGAGCTTTGGGAAACTACTCGCTTCTCATCATGGAATTCATTGTTGATTGAAAGGAAGAAACTTGCATTAAACTAAACTTCGAAGCTTTACAACTCAACGTCAACTTTCGCAAACATCAAACCCTAAAACTTCTCTCTAACTCTATTGTCTTTTGTCTTGGTAATTGATTGTTCTGGGATTGCATTATTGGATGATCTAACAAATCAGCCCCTAAGACTTTATTTATAGGCTACTAATCCTCGCTATCCAAGGATTGTAACTCCTATCTAAACTATGAACTCTATTCGAACAATTAGGATAGGTCTTTTTATTTTGATAAAATTAAATAACTTAAAGGTAAAAGATGAATAAAACTTCAGCTGCCATCTATCTTGAAAGTATGAGATAATCCCGTGCCTTCTTGAAGATATAGTTCCAATCCGCATTCGAAATCGAGTCTATCTTCTGTGGAGATAAGGGGTCGATATCGATATCAGGGGTCGATATCGAGGTCTCTGTTCCTGCTCGACTTGTTCAGCTCTGGTCGATTTCTATGTTGAGGTCGATATGGGGGTCGATATCGACACTGGGGGTCGATATCCGGGTCTAAGGTCGATATCTACCTCTTCTCAGCTTCACTTGATGTCTATGTTGAGGTCGATATTTATGTTGAAGGTCGATATCTACCCCAGAGGTCGATATCTGGGTCTAGGGTCGATATCTACCTCTACTCAGCTTCACTTGGCTTCTTCGTTTTGACTCCGTTTTCACTCGAATTCCTGCATGGTTAGCTCAAAACTTGTGTAGACTCTATTTCTTGCATTTTAGCCCATTCTTACACAAGTTTATATTCTTTTGAAACTTTTATTTGGAAATCGAATGAAATAAGAAGTCAAAAGATGCAATAAAAGAAGGTGCAAATGTGTACATCAGTCTTCTATGTTGGAGTTGCAGAGAGAGCAAGTGTTGGGGACTCTATTTATATATTTTTTTAATCGGGCAGTGGTAGGTAAGATATCCAGAATGATTTTCCATATAAAAGTTTTTATATTTGGAGGGATGTCAAGTTTCCAGATCCAGTTTGCATTAATTTTATTTGTGTTTCTGGTATTGAAAAGGGAAGTAGTGTATTTTACTGTAAATTCTTCATTGTTACTATAGATCCAAATAAGTTTGTCAGGAATATTTCTTGTTGGAATATGTATGTTGATGTACATATTTGCACCTCTTTTATTGCATCTTTTGACTTCATATTTCATTCGATTTCCAAAGAAAAGCTTCAAAAGTATATAAACTTGTGTAAGAATGGGCTAAAATGCAAGAAATAGAGTATGCACAAGTTTTGAGCTAACCACGCAGGAATTCGAGCGAAATCGGAGTCGAAACGAAGACGCCAAGTGAAGCTGAGCAGAGGTAGATATCGACCTTAGACCCAGATATCGACCTCTTGTGTCGATATCGACCTCCATATCGACCTCAACATAGAAATCAAGTGAAGGTGAGAAGAGGTAGATATCGACCTTAGACCCAGATATCGACCCCCGGTGTCGATATCGACCCCCATATCGACCTCAACATAGAAATCGACCAGAGCTGAACAAGTCGAGCAGGAACAGAAACCTCGATATCGACCTCTGGTGTCGATATCGACCCCTTATCTCGACATAAGATAGATTCGATTTCGAATGCGGATTGGAACTATATCTTCAAGGAGACACGGAATTATCTCATACTTTCAAGATAGATGGCGGCTGAAGAGTTATTTATCTTTTTACCTTTATAGTTATTTAAGTTTTATCAAAATAAAATACCTATCCTAATTGTTTGGATAGAGTTCATAGTTTAGATAGGAGTTACAATCCTTGGATAGCGAGGATTAGTAGCCTATAAATAAAGCCCTAGGGGGCTGACATTCAATAATCTTTTCATCCAAGACAACAAGCAAGACAATAGACAGTAGAGTTAGAGTTAGAGAGAAGTTTTAGGGTTTGACGTTTGCGAAAGTTGACGTTGAGTTGTAAAGCTTCGAAGTTTATTTTAATGCAAGTTTATTTCCTTCAATCAACAATGAGTTCCATGATGAGAAGCGAGTAGTTCCCCAAAGCTCTTAGGGTCGGGGTGAGCCCGACGTTAGCCATGCGCGCTTGAGGTAAGTATTTGATGTTGATATCGTTGTGTCTATCTCTCCTCCTACGATTCTATGTTTAGTCCTAATCGAAAGAAAAGGGATTCATGCTAACAACTTGAGTTATAAACATAAAATTTGTAGAGACAATTAAGTTTATTTGCAAGAGTAATCCTAAGAGTTGGTGTACGACGAAAGCTTGTCCCTCGGGAGAAATAGCGCAATTGTCCGTCTTATTTATCTTATCGCATGCATTGGTTAACGTTGTGGTAAACCCTAATCCTAGGAGTTGCTTTTTAAATAAGTTTATAAACACCAAACAACTATTTTATTTCTGTTCATTACTTCTCTCTCCACTCTTAAATCTTCGGCCTTTCTTTGCCGACGAAGAACTAACTCACTGCAGGGATACATCGTTATCGACACCATACGTCGATATCGACCACTGAGTTCGTTGACAGTTTTCTGAGTCGACGACGAACATCGCTGCGGAGTTTGCTGAGCATCGATATCGACCCCTAGCATCGATATCGACCCTTCTGTATCGACTGGCAGTCTTCTGAGCTAGTCGATTTCGTGAACTGACATCGATATCGACCCCCACCAGTCGATATCGACCACTTGTTTTTGTCTCTGCAGGTCTTCTGTTGCAGAGAACATCGACAGCCGAGGTCGACATCGAGGCCCAAGGTCGAAATCGAGGCTTCTGGTCGACGCAGATGTGAGATTTCCCAAAGCTACTAGGATCCCGCTGACATGCCTCCTCGTGGATCGATCCTGACTACCCTTCCACTACAACGGGAGGAAGTCTTGTAATTATTTGCTTAGGCCAGGAGTTGAATTACATTTATTACATCTTTATTATTTGTAATTACTTGACATATCAAGCCTCCTGCAACAACAAATTGGCACCGTTGCCGGGGAGGCAATCAATCGTGCCCTAGTAGTCTATCTCACGTCTCTACCTAGTTTGGTTTTGCAGGTGTATGCGACGCGCTGATCGCCCACCTGAATTTGAAGGAGTAGACGACCCTGAGCGTTATTTCCATCTAAGGGCCCAAGCTCAAAGAATCACGGTGGACAATGCGAACCAGGCTGAACTTATTGAGTAACTAAGGAAGCAGGTTGAGGACCTAACGACTAGAGAGGCGGCACTTAAGGAGCGTGCGGATAGGGAGGAGGAAGGCCGGAGGCAAATAGAAGCCCAAATCAATGCCCTCCCAAGGAATGCCAAGCAATATATGCACCCCGCTCTCACAGTGCCTGAATCGGCAATTCTTATCCCTGCCTCTAATTTTGAAATAAAACCTAACTTCCTTACTGAGATTAGAAGGCACCAATATGAAAGAAAACATAATGAGTGCCCTATGGCACATATTTCAACCTTCTTAGACCTTTGTGATACTATTGCTGATGGACGAAGTCTTGAATATGTCCATCTAAAAGCCTTTCGATGGTCTCTTACAGGGAAAGCATTGCAGTGGTTGGAGAGCTTAGCCCCAAGATCGCTCCGCACCTGGAATGAAGTCAAGGACGCGTTCCTCAATAAGTTCTTTCCTCCTTCGAAGACGGCGTTGATCCGACAGAAAATCACGGCTTTCAAACAAAAGCCTGGTGAGGCTCTGGCGACTGTTTGGGAAAGGTTTAAGGACCTACTACGATCATGCCCGACGCATGGCCAACCACCGTACGTAATTCAGGAGATCATATACAATGCTCTTGACGCTGCAACTAAGGAGAGGATCAACACCTACACCTCCTATGACTACCTTGAACTCGCTCCACAAAAGGCTTGGGAGACCATAAAGAGGTTGGTGGAATTTGACAATACATATGGGACTCCTGAGGCTTCCGACACACCATCATCGTCGAGGCCTGCCCCATCTATGCCCTTATATGAACCCTCCAATGTAATCGATCCGGATGTGAAGGAGCAATTTCATAGGGATCAACTTCGAAAGCTCCAAAAGCAAGTAAGGTTCCTTTCAGCGAACCAAGATTGCATTGAATGCGGATCGCAGCGGCACACCACCATCGAGTGCCCCCATGCTGAACAAGTACACCTAGCAGAGACTCACCAAGAGGCGCGCTACATGAGGGGTCCCAATCACCAATATTGGGGAGACCAAAGGTTCCATCAACCACAAAGGAACCCGGTTCACCCTAGGGACCCTCCGCCTTATAGAGCTCCTGGGCACCCGGAGAGAGACCAAAAGAAGGATGATCTTCAACTAGTACTGGATGAAATCAGGCGGAATCAGGCTAAGAATGATCAATCCAACAATGCCATCCATTCTCAACTCAATGACCTTACAACAAGGATTGGGGAGATGGATATTTGGAAGAAGAACGTAGAGACCCAACTGGGTCAATTGGCGCCATAATTCCCTAGACCGTCCGAAACACTCCCTGGGCAACCCACTACAAATCCGGGACGGGCCACGTCGTAGCCATACAATTAAGGAGTGGCACCAAAGTACAGAAGCCACGAACGGAATCGGAGAAAGTAGCAGATCCAGTCGACATCGACAGATCAGTCGATGTCGAGGATGAGGTCGATATCGACCCCCATGTCGACCCACAGGTCGATATCGTGGCTACTGCAGAGCCATCAGAGCCACAACAGAGGTCGAAATCGACCCTACCAGTCGATATCGACCATATCCCAATCGATGTCGATGTCCAGCAGGCCCCTCCGACCACCGTTTTGGCCCCTCCACCAAAGAAGACGTTGCCATTCCCTTCCAAAGCATTGGAGGATCCCAGCAAAGGTAAGTTTAGGCGCTTTGTAAAAATACTTCAAGGACTTAATGTTACCATCCCTCTTACAGAAGCCCTAAGCGAGATGCCCGCCTATGTGCGATTCCTCAAAGACATCCTGAGCAAGAAGAGATCCATGGCAGAGATCGCAGAGGAGTGCTCAAAGATGGACTTCCCTGAGAAGAAGAGTGATCCAGGGAAGTTTGCAATCACCGTGGGACTTGGCCAACATCGCTATAAAGCCCTATGTGACCTAGGGGCAAGTGTAAGTCTCATTCCTCTCTCTATTTGGCAAAAGGTGAACATTGGCGCCCTTGAACCTGTGGACATGAAACTTTATATGGATGACAACTCATTCGCCAGGCCCACAGGTATAGTTGATGACGTTCCTGTAGGGGTAGGTAAGTTCTTTGTGCCTACTGATTTCATTGTATTGGAGATGCCTGGAGATCCTGTAGTGCCTATTATACTTGGTAGGCCATTTTTAGCTACTGCAGATGCCAATATCAATGTACGTCGAGGATTACTATCCTTTACTATAGGGAACGAAGTAATAGAATTCTCTTTCAACCCTACCATGAGCGAAACAAAGGACCTGGAGCAAGTAGTCCTCTCGCCGGCTAAGGAGAAGCTTAGAAAATTTGTGCTGGCGAGGACGGAAATAGCAAGCAGGGTCGACATCGACTGGAACCAGTCGATATCGACTAAAAACATCGAAATCGACCCCCCTTGGTCGAAATCGAGTATGCCAGATCATTGCCAGGAGCTTAAGTATGGGGTCACAGAGGTCGATATCGACCCCCACATATCGATATCGACCAACTCACTCGACATCGACCCTCCTTGGTCGAAATCGACTGCCCCTCATCCCGAAGATTTCTGTTTCGGGCCCAAAAAGGTAAGCCCAGGTATGACTCCTAACCCTCATCCGTCCATTATTGATGAATCAATTCAGCCCATTATTGATAATTCTACTAAAGAGAGGGTCAAAGCTCTATGGTTTGCCTATATTGCTAAAGTTAGGTCAAGAAAGAGAAGAAAAGCGCCCAAACAAGAACCTAACATCAAAGAAGCCTTGGTCGCTGAACTTCGCTACTACCAAAAGGACCTAGATGATCCAGGAAAAGGCTCAAGCTCGAAGGGTCCCTACATAAAAGGGTCATAAAGCATTGACGGAGAAGTCAGCCTAGCGACTCAAAAATCTAGAGCATGTACATAAAACTTTTAAATTTTTCATAGATGGTATTTTTTAGGATTTAATTTTTTGCTAAGATAATTCGTGCTTTATCTACGTTTCTAACCAAGATTTCAGGTTATTAAGCAAAAGGGATGACGAAGAAGAAAAGAAGCTTCTGCAGAGGCAGTCGAAATCGACCAGGCCAGTCGAAATCGACCCCCCAGGGTCAAGCCATCTCCTGGAGTCGACATCGAGGACTCAGGAGCGAAAAAGAGAGGTCGATATCGACCCTAATACTCGATATTGACCCCAACCTGGCAGCCTTTGTCTTCACTTTCTTCCTCGTCTTCGACAGATGCAGTCGACATCGACCACTGACCTAGATATCGACTTTTGGCATCGACCTAACCTGAAATCGACCTAAATCCGCAGGTTGCGCTATGATTTTCTCTCTACCCTTGTTCTTCTTTTTAATACAGTGAGGACACTTTATATTTTAAGTATGGGGTGGGGGGGGGGGGAAAGCATGTCTTATGGTCATAACTTGGTTTTCTTCTTCGCATTGCATTCATGTTTAAATTTTTGTTCTTAGTTTTACTTTTATAAAATGTCAAAATCTAAAAAAAATGTCAAAAATACAAAAAAGTGCATGTTTAAATTTAAGTTTGTTTTTTTAACCCTACTTAGATGTCCTATGATGAAAACTCAATAGCTGACTTGATCATGTAAACCCTATGACATATTTGGATGGTTTAGCCTAATTCTTTGAAAATTTTTTTGTAGATTGTGAACTTGTGATGAAATTGAGCACATATGATCCTAGGCTAAAAAGCAAATCCAACAAAAATTGTCCTTGTGAGAATTTTGACCTATAGGGAGAACATCAAAAATCCCTCCGCTTTCTTGAGTGAATTTACTCATCCTATGCATCTCTAAATGTTTAGATAGTTATTCAAAACCAATGCATATATATGTTTATGTTTACGAGAATTAAATGATGGAAGCATCTTTTAAGCCATTTTTATCGTCTTTTGACCTACCCTGCATTATCCCTGCTTGAAGCCAGAACATTAGCCTGAGCCTGAAATTGCAAACTCCACAAAATTATCCCTAGCCGAATTGAGCCTGACCCCATTTGGGAATTGAGACTTAGATTGGTTGGACTAATGCCTTGTGGAAAGAAAGGAGCATAATGTCCAGTTTTGAGCAAGGAAATTATAGGATGGTGCATATTTACATTTTGTCATATTTTGTAAAAGGATCCTTTGTCTCACCATATAAATGCACATATTTGTTTATTATTTTCGAAAAAAAAAATTCCGAAAAAAAATAAATAAAGATATCTATATATAGTGCATGAGCCAATATCCTTAAGTCTTTTATTCATACAAATGTTATATTTTTTAGAGGTATATTAGAACTTGGAAGAAGGGTTGATGGAATGCATCTTTAGAGCATATTATGAAGAGTATGGTTTGGGTATTGCAAGTGTTGAGATTTAGGAGTCTTGATTCCCGAATTATAAAAGCACCACATGGCCAAATAATTCCATACCTTTTATTTCATACCAAGCCCCATTACAACCCCGCCGAATGGAGTCTTCTTTGAAGTCTTCCATTGAGCGAAAGTCCTCCTGATAGTTCTTATTGCATTTTCATAATTGGTTGCGAAGTGGATTATTATAAATTGCAATGTTTATGAGATTGTATATGGAATTGAGTTGAGAGTTGATCTTCATAGCCTAAACACATGAGAGTTGAGTGCAAACACATTATCCCTGTGAGGTTGGATCAAAATTGCATATGCCTATGGATCGCCAAAATATGTGCTATGACGTTAAATTCACTTGCTTTGCTTTGCTACCGCATAAGATGTTGCTTTTGACAAGGGCGAAGACTTGAAGGGTGTGTTGTAGGTGTTGGTTATTGCTTGGTTATTGCTTGAGGAAAAGCAAGTCTAAGTATGGGGTGTTTTGATGTACATATTTGCACCTCTTTTATTGCATCTTTTGACTTCATATTTCATTCGATTTCCAAAGAAAAGCTTCAAAAGTATATAAACTTGTGTAAGAATGGGCTTAAATGCAAGAAATAGAGTTTGCACAAGTTTTGAGCTAACCATGCAGGAATTCGAGCGAAATCGGAGTCGAAACGAAGAAGCCAAGTGAAGCTGAGCAGAGGTAGATATCGACCTTAGACCTAGATATCGACCTCTGGTGTCGATATCGACCTCCATATCGACCTCAACATAGACATCAAGTGAAGCTGAGAAGAGGTAGATATCGACCTTAGACCCAGATATCGACCCCTGGTGTCGATATCGACCCCCATATCGACCTCAACATAGAAATCGACCAGACCTGAACAAGACGAGCAGGAACAGAAACCTCGATATCGACCCCTGGTGTCGATATCGACCCCTTATCTCGACATAAGATAGACTCGATTTCGAATGCGGATTGGAACTATATCTTCAAGAAGGCACGGAATTATCTCGTACTTTCAAGATAGATGGCGGCTGAAGAGTTATTTATCTTTTTACCTTTATAGTTATTTAAGTTTTATCAAAATAAAAGACCTATACTAATTGTTTGGATAGAGTTCATAGTTTAGATAGGAGTTACAATCCTTGGATAGCGAGGATTAGTAGCCTATAAATAAAGCCCTAGGGGGCTGACATTCAATAATCTTTTCATCCAAGACAACAAGCAAGACAATAGACAATAGAGTTAGAGTTAGAGAGAAGTTTTAGGGTTTGACGTTTGCGAAAGTTGACGTTGAGTTGTAAAGCTTCGAAGTTTATTTTAATGCAAATTTATTTCCTTCAATGAACAATGAGTTCCATGATGAGAAGCGAGTAGTTCCCCAAAGCTCTTAGGGTCGGGGTGAGCCCGACGTTAGCCATGCGCGCTTGAGGTAAGTATTTGATGTTGATATCGTTGTGTCTATCTCTCCTCCTACGATTCTATGTTTAGTCCTAATCGAAAGAAAAGGGATTCATGCTAACAACTTGAGTTATAAACATAAAATTTGTAGAGACAATTAGGTTATTTGCAAGAGTAATCCTAAGAGTTGGTGTACGGCGAAAGCTTGTCCCTCGGGAGAAATAGCGCAATTGTCCGTCTTATTTATCTTATCGCATGCATTGGTTAACGTTGTGGTAAACCCTAATCCTAGGAGTTGCTTTTTAAATAAGTTTATACACACCAAACAGATGTTTTATTTATGTTCATTACTTCTCTCTCCACTCTTAAATCTTCAGCCTTTCTTTGCCGACGAAGAACTAACTCACTGCAGGGAGACATCGATATCGACCCCAGACGTCGATATCGACCGCTGAGTTCGTCGACAGTTTTCTGAGTCGTTGACGATCATTGCTGCGGAGTTCGCTAGCATCGATATCGACCCCCAAGCTTTGATATCGACCCTACTGTGTCGACTGGCAGACTTCTGAGCTAGTCGATTTCGTGACTGACATCGATATCGACCCCTTCTAGTCGATATCGACCACCTGTTTTTGTCTCTGCAGGTCTTCTGTTGCAGAGAACATCGACAGCCGAGGTCGACATCGAGGCCCAAAGTCAAAATCGAGGCTTCTGGTCGACGCAGACGTGAGATTTCCCAAAGCTACTAGGATCCCGCTGACACGCCTCCTCGTGGATCGATCTTGACTACCCTTCCACTACAACGGGAGGAAGTCTTGTAATTATTTGCTTAGGCCAGGAGTTGGATTACATTTATTACATCTTTATTATTTGTAATTACTTGACATATCAAGCGTCCTGCAACAACATATGATGCAGATCATTTGGACGATGTTATGGGGAAAGATATTATTCAATTTATTCATATCCCACGAATTGTTTTTAGTGAAAAGGTCACATACTTTTAGATTAGGGTTTTGATTGTTTCGGAATGTTTCAAGGTATTGTTCATTTACCCATATGTCAGTCCATACATTTATGCTTTTTCCATTACCTACAAGCCAGAGTAATCCTTTTGAGAAGAGGTCTCTGATATTTAGAAGCCTTCCAAATTGCCATGAGGTTTTGAATTTTCCTCTTTCCATTAACGATTCTTTTGAGAGGTATTTTTCTGAGATTACCTTAGACCAGATATTGTTAGGATTGGATATGATTCTCCAGAGGAGTTTCATTTGCATTCCAATATTAATTTCTTCTGCTGATTTAAATCCTAATCCGCCGTCCTTTTTGGGGGTGCATAGGTGTTCCCAGCTGATTAATGGGTGATAATTATCAGATTGAAGTTTTTTCCAAAAGAAATTTTTGTTTATTTGATCAATTTTATTGAGAATTCCTTTAGGAAGAAGGAAAGATTGCATTAAATAATTTGTTTTAGAGTTGAGGTTAGCTTGAATTAGTACTGATCTACCGGCTTGTGAGAGAGTGTTTGATTTCCATTTTGAGAGCTGTTTTTTTAGACTTAGTATAGCATCATCAAAGGTAGCATTACATACTCTTCCACTAATGAGTGGTATTCCGAGATATTTTTCCATTGTTTTGGTAATAGGAATATTTAGTTTTTGGGCGAGGGATTGTGCATTATTTTGTTGTATATTTTTGGAGACTTGTAGGGAACTTTTATCATAATTGATGGTTAATCCAGATAAGTTAGAAAAGTTTTTTATGATATTTTTAATCGTGTATAGACTTAGTTCGTCGGCACGTCCAAAGATTAGTGTATCATCAGCAAAGGATAGGAAAGGGATATGACTGCTATTGTTTGTGAGTTTAATACCAATTAAAGGATCACATTCTAGGGATTCTTGTTGTAGCATTCTTGCTAGTAGTTCCATTACTATTACGAAAATATAAGGTGCAAGGGGATCTCCTTGTCTTATTCCTCTTTGCGTTTGGAATGTATATCCTGGTAAGTTGTTGACTAGCACGGAAAAGCTTGTTTTGGTAAGGCAAGTCATAACCCAATTAATCCATTTAGGGTCAAAACCAAATTTATTTATAATTGTTTCAATAAATTTCCAGTTTATTTTATCATAGGCTTTTTCCATGTTAAGTTTTAGGGCCACCCATCCTAATTTCCCTTTTTTGTTGTGGAAAGAATGGAAAATTTCATGAGCAATTAGTATATTGTCTTGGATATTTCTACCTTGTATAAATGCTCCTTGAAAAGGATTTATGATACGCGATAAGATCGGTTTCAAACGATTAGCTAGTAATTTTGAGATGATCTTATAGATAGTATTGCACAGACTGATTGGTCGATAGTGGTTAATGTTAGAAGGTGTATCTATTTTCGGAATAAGAGCAATGAAAGTTGTATTTACTTCCTTTAGGAGAATTCCATAATAGAAAAAGGATTTGATTGCCTTACATAAGAGATTACCTACAATGTCCCAGTTCTTTTTGTAGAATTCTGGTGGAAAGCCATCAGGGCCTGGGCTTTTGTCATCTGTCATTGAGAATAAAGTGTCCTTGATTTCTTTATCTGAGAAAGGTTTTGTTAAGGCAAGGTTTTCAGAATTAGTGATGGTGTGATTTATTAAGTTAGGAAAGCGTGTGTTGTTATTGCTTGTTGGGTTATTTAAGATGAATCTTTCAGCTAGTTCTTTGGTAATTTCTTCTCTTATTTGATCTTCGTCTTCAATTAATGTTCCATGTTTATTTGTAAAATTTCGAGTAGTATTTTTTGAATTTCTTATTTTTGTTATGGATTGATAGTATTTGGTATTTTTGTCTCCAAATTTCAAGAAGTTTGATTTGGCTCTTTGTTTCTAAAAAGTGTTATTAAACTCCATAAGGGCTTCCCTTTTGTTTAAGAGTCTGTTATATTTGTTGTTTGTATTTTCAGTTGAAGTTCCGATGGTCTGTTTTGTTTGTAAAAGAAGGAGTTGATCTTCAATTTCTTTTATTTGACGAAAATTGTTATTAGGGTGTGATTTGCACCAATATTTTATATTTTTTTTAGTAGTTTTTGTTTTTGTAGTAATGTGAACATGAATGATCCGTGTAGTTTATTTTCCCATGTTGATTTAATTAATTTGTTATAATTATCATTGTTGGTCCAGGACATTTCGAATCTGAAGGGTGATCCAGCTCTTAATTTATTTGTTCCAATAGAAATGGATATTAAAGAGTGGTCAGAGGTTGTAAAGGGGTGGTTGTGTACTGATAAATTTTGAAATTGATTTGAGATATCTGTATGGGCCATAACTCTATCTAATCGTTCATAGGTATTATTTATACAATTTTTTCCTTTTCTCCATGTGATTGGGCTTCCAGTATAGGGAATTGTATGGATATCTAATTCCTCTGAGATCTGTTCTATTCTTTGAAATCTTTTAATATGTGGTGGTACTCCACCTATTTTTTCTTGAGCAGATTCAATTTCATTGAAGTCGCCCATTATCATACATGGTAAGGATTGTTTCTGAATATTTGTTATTAGTTCAGTCCAGAAGGTGTTTTTTTCAGTTTGATTGGAGGGTGCATAAATGAAACAAATTATGAATTTAAAGTTGCTAATGTTGCCAAGGTATATAATGTAATTATCTGTTTTCGTTAATTCTTTGATTGATTCTGTAAATTTTGAGTTTTTAATTAGGATCCAAATTCCACCTTTGGTTCTATTAGAAGGGATATAGTGGGCGTTATTGAAGCCTGCTCGTTTATAGAGTGATTCATTAGGTCCTTCACTTGATTTTATTTCTGTGAGAACTAAAATATCTAGATTATTTCTTTTTCAGATGTAGGCTAGGTCTTCCCAAAGATTAATTTTTCGAACCCCTCTAATGTTCCAATATGCTATGTTTGTCATTTAAAAACTGTTTTTAGATAATCTAGCTTTGTGATCCGTTTTCTAATATAGTAAAGTTTTATCTTTTTGGTAATTCTGAATTTTTTATTTTTGATAGGTAAAGAGGTTATATTCTCTATTTTAGATTTCATTTGAAACGGAAGTTTTATATTGAGGTTGTTATAATTTTTTGGTTCATGATTTGTTTTATGTTCTTTTGTTATATTTGTACATTTATTGTTAGCCCTTTTTTTAGACTGATTATGGTTGATTCCAAAATTTTTTATCAGGATAAGTTTTTTCTTGTTATGATAGTTATGGGTGGTAAGTGTAACGGCCTGGATATAAATATCCGGAATACGTTTCGAAGGTCGGATACCTTCATTCGGATGTTGCAATTCAGGTACGGGTCGAGGTTTCAAACCTCTAATTAGTCGAAGTCTCAGAAATACAATTTAAATGAAAGTAAAGCGGAAGTACGGTTTAGATACAAAAGCCAAGGCAGAGCCGGGTCAAAACCAAAACAAAGTGGGTGATTGCCATTTGTCAAGTTAGAATATATTAGTGACAGGACAAAATCGTTGGTTTTCCTATCAAAAGAATATCCAAACTAACCAACTAGTATAGCTAGTAAGTCCAGAGTCGATCCACAGGGAACTATTGTGACTCTATGTGTTCTAATCACTAACAAGAGTAACCAAGGGGGTTTGTATGAAAACAAAATGGAATTGAAATGCACAAAGTAATTAATGGTGGGATTTGTTGACAATGATGATTGAAAGGTTTCACCTACGATACTCGACCTTGGTTCATCTCCTTGATCCTAGTTCTTCATTTTAGTTGTATCTTTCCTACCATCTATTCTTATCTTGATTTAAATAGGTTATTAATCCTATGAGTTCTAATAACCCCTTATTCCTAGGCAATCTTAACACGGATTAAGGTTTAATCCTAGGAATAGCACTAAGTCTCAAGATATATGAAGCTTATAAGCAATATTAATTCCCTAAAGAACTAACATTTAACCTATATTCAATCTCTCATACAATCAATCTTTTCTACGAGATCTACTCAATTGTATTTGCTACTTTGGATTAAGTTTCACAAACGTATGAATCAAAACCCTAGCGATGATGCAATTCTAACGAGGTCGCGAATCAAGATAGAATTAACATCCACAACAATGAAAGCACAAAGAGATTGAAATAGATGATGGAATTAAACTAGAAATTCAAACTCACAATTCGAAAGAACCAAGTCTTGATCGTAAGCGAAACACAATGAGTTTAGTTGCTCATTCTCCTAAAAATCGTTCTTCAATTCTTCAAAAGTCAAAAGATCCTAACATAACCTAATTTCAGTCTTCAAAACCTAGGATTACCGTCAAAGAAACTTAGAAAACCGTCTTCCAAAAGACATGGCCCAAATAGGTGAAAAGGAAACATAGAACTGGACCGGCCCATTAAGGCCGCGGGCGCCGCCCCATAGGCCGCGGGCGCGACTTATGCAGTAGGTTCATTCTTGTTGGCAGCGGGCGCTGCTTCCTTGGCCGCGGGCGCGGCTTGTCTGCTTCCCTTGTTCTTCTTAGGTCGCGGGTGCCGCCTCTCTGCTCGAATGTCTCTTCCTTCTTCCTTATGCATTCAACCTTGGCTTTTCTAGCTTGTTTTCACTTCCATATGGTCCCTCCAACTCTCATTAATGATCCCTTACCTCCTTTGAGTCTAGAATCTGCAATTACACAACAATCTTATGTAGATTCCGCTCTTAACCCCTAAATGAGCAAACAAGTAAACTAACTCATTAACATGCAATATCTACATCTAAATGACCCTAAAACTACTCTATAATGCCTATCTAAATATGCATTATCAAACTCCCCCACACTTAGCCTTTTGCTTGTCCTCCAGCAAAACAATTCATTTGTGAATCATTCATCCCACGACACTATCATTCATGCAATAGCCTCATCGAAAGCAACATCTCAACAAAGTGCAAACATAGGCCAAGCAAACAAACGTCCTAGCATGTATTTGAGTAATCAAGTAGCCCGCATGCTCATCCATACAACCTCACCGGGAATAAAGTGTTTTCGCTCTCACTCAAGTGTTTAGGCTAATCAAATAACACTCAAACTCCATCCAAATGCAACTAAGCTACATAAGAATTGAAATTGAATCAAAATTGCCATTGAGAATATCATTACTAGAGAGAATCATCATGAGGTCTTTTATCGGTTGTAATGAGGCTTGGTAAGAACATTAAGGTGGGGAGTACTTTGGTCATGTGGTGCTTGCAAATCCGAGAATTAGAATATACTACACCTCTATAATCGCCATACCCTCTAACCATCAAACTCAAGGCTCAAACAACTCATCCAAAGATCTTTTTCATCAACCACAATATCCTCCAATTCACAACTAAACCAATGAAGTAGTTCCTTTATTTCACAAAATGTAAAGACATATATATACTTCTTTTTTTTTTCTTTTCTTCTCTTTTTTTTTCTGATTTTTTTTCATTTTTTTCTTTTGAAATAGATAATACACATACTTTAGAACCAACAACAACTCAAAGGCTCAAGATGACAACTCCACCATTACATATCATTCCACTCTCAAAGCTCACTCAATATTACTCAAACCAATCTCCAACCAACTCTACTCCTAGTTCCCGGATGGGTTAGGCTATAATTAGTTAGGTGATGATTTTTGTGGAGCTACAAAGAATAGGCTAATAGGCTTAAAGGGCTTCAAGCAATGGAACAATGTAAGGTAGATATGGAGAATATACGGCTAATAGAAACATGCCTCAATCATATGAAACCACCAATAACGATCATAATAGTGCGACTAGGCATAGATAAACAAAATCAATTCTAAGAGGTAGAAGCATTGGAGAGTATTCACACATGAACGAAAGCAAAAGGACATCAATGATGTGTAGTCCCAATAAGGCCAAAAATCAACTCACAAGGGTAAATTTTTGTTGGATTTCAGACATGCCTAGGAACTTAGATCATACATGCTCAATTATGTTCACCTAGCTATGTTGCACATAAAAACCATAAATGGGATAAGGCTAATACAATTCACACATGTCATGGGACTTATATGATCATTCTTTTGAGCATACTTATATGACTAATTAGGCTAGGTGGTTGTTTGATAAATGACATATCTTATGCAAATGCAATGCATGTTATATATTTTTTTTCTTTTTCATTCTTTTTCTCCATTTTTTTTTCTGTTTTTTTTTTCGGAAATAGAAAATATATACTCCTAACATGAGAATTCATAAAAATGAAATCTATGCATACTATGAAGAATGAATGATCTAAACATGCAAGATATGTACACTAGCTAGCTAAACCCTCCCCCACACTTGTAACTTTCATTGTGTCCATGAAATTGCAACAATAAAAAGCATAAAGAATAAGGGAGGAGAAAAAACAACTTACTTGCTCATTGGTATGGCGGAGGTGGAGGAGGATGGTATGGCGGGAATCCTGGGTAAGCGAAATGGAAGAACTCCTCCTGGCGGAGACGCATCCGCTCAATCGCCTCCATCTGAACTCTTTGGGCCTCAATCTGGTGCTGAAGAAGCTGACTCTGGGTCTCACGCACCGTCGTAAGATCCACTGAGATGCCCTGAATGTCCTGACGAAGATAAGAAAACTCCTGGCGGATGTCCTGCTGGTTCTCCCACAAACTGTGCTGCTCCACTCTCAACGACTCCATCTGTCGCTGGAGTGCCCAGAAGGAGGGCTCATCTCCTCTAGAAGTGCCCGAAGAACCAGTACCCCCCTGAGACGGCCCAAGCTGGAAATCCATGGGCTCAGTAGGCGGAGCATCATCCTCATCATCCTCTTCCTCCTCAACTCCCCCCCTCATCATAGTCCGGTCCGAATCCAATGGCGGGGGCCCCTATGGGGGCATCATGAGGAATAAAGAAGTCCGCTGCCGTCGGTCCGAAAGGAAGCGGGCGAGGCACCCTAATCTTGTGCACATTGTTTTTCCCCGCCTGCCAAATGAAAGAGGGCCCCTCGCCCACCAAATGGTTCGCTCTCCTCAGTGCGGCTAAATCCAAGCGATAGTTATCGCCCACCGAATCTTGAAGGTCCGACGTGTTGACACGATGTTCCCAAGCAATCAATGTGACTAAACCTCCGAACCCGATGGGCGCTGTCTTCCTCTTCGTCCCATCCCCAAGAGCCTCCTTGCAATGCTGCAGAAACAACTCCACCCAATCCGGAACTTGGTCTCCATCCGGAGTCAAACACCAAAGATATGAGAGAGCACATAAGGACACCTTGTTTATCTCCGCTTGCCCAAAGAAGGTGTTGTTCAACACCTTGTGACAAAGGCGGAGCGATGGGTGAAGAATGCTATAATTGTATTCCCCCGCCTTGGGCCGCATCACCTGTCCTGTTGCCCCATGCCAAAAATAGGTGGTGGTGGCTTTGGGAATCCGATACCAATATTCGGTGGCTTCCGCAGAAACTCCGAAAGCTCGAGCAAAACGGTCTCTATCGGAATGGTACGCCCTACCTCTAAGCCGAAAATCTATACCACCCACTTCTTTAGCTTTCAACGTACTAAAAAATTCACGCACCAAACTTGGGTACGTCGGAGCATTCTTGTCTACAAACTCCCTCAAACCTCCTTTCTCTAACAATTGACGAACCGTTGGCTCGAAACCTAGCACTCTCAATGTCGGAACATCAAAAAACTTTGTTGATAAAATATCCCTTCCCTCAAGATCATTCCACCTCTTCTTTTGGTTACTAGACATTCCCGAAGGTCTTTCCATCGTCTATCAATCACTAATGGTCGGAAAAGAGCGAAAAAAGAAGACTTACACGAGCAAGGGCGTCGGAACAACAAAGTGAGTGCTATAAACAGGGGCCGCGGGCGCCGCCTCAGAGGCCGCGGGCACTGCCTGCGTGATGATTCTCCTGTAAAGGCGGCGGGGAAAGCCGCGGGCGCCGCCTGGGGTGCGGCCTCTCTGGCTGCTTCTCCTCGTCTCTGGTGGCTCCGACTTGTCTCCGGGGCTCCGACTTCAATGCCGAAGCGTCGATTCTCTAGAAACGAAGCCGAAAAGATCCCGTTTGCCTCCTTGATGTACGTAAACACTCCGATCTTCACAATGGAGATGGATGGGGTGTGTTTTGGGGTGGTGAAGTGGTGGATGATTGTGGTGGTTTGTGAAGGTGGGTTGTGGAAAGAAAGTTTGAATTTTTGTGGGCGGAATGACGAACGGAGTGCGTGGTTGCGTAGATCGGGAGCGGGAATGTCGGAAAACGGGGTCGCTTTTGTGATTGGAGGATGCGAGGGTTGAGATGTGGTTAGAGGGTGATGATGGAGCTTGAAGCTTTCTTTAATGGTGATGGGAAGCTAGAAAGAAGGAAAGAAAATAGATAGGAAAGAAAAGAAAGATAGAAGAGAGGGGATATGGACAAAAGAGAAGGCTCACGTGAGGAGTGTAAAATAATTTTTTTTTATGTGTGCAGCTTTTTTTGCAGGGTTTTGGATCCGTCAGGGCCGCGGGCGCCGCATGTAGGCCGCGGGCGCCGCTTGTAGGCCGCAGGCGCGGCCTTTATAGTAGCCCTCCCCCTGTAGGCCGCGAGCGCCGCCTTAAGGGCCGCGGGCGCGGCTTTTTGCTCAGATCAACCACTTCTTCATCCTTTTTTTCTCGTCCCCTGAAAGGTTAGTACACTATGGCGGAAAGCAAAATCCTAAGAATCTAAGACGGTGTAGTACTCTTAAAAAAAATAAAACAAACTCGAAAGACTAGGAATGAAAAGAAAGAAAATTGAAATCTACTTACCTCGGGTTGCCTCCCGAGAAGCGCCTTTGTTTCTCGTCGTTGGCTCGACGAAATAGCTCCTTACTGAGCCTCGTCAGCTGGCTCATGTAGAGCCATCTCTTCCTCTATTCCTGTGGAGAATCCATCAAAATAGACTTTAAGCCTATGACCATTTACCTTGAACACCTTACCGCTTTTCTCATCTTTGATGTCCACCGCTCCATGTGGGAAGATATGGACGATGGTGTACGGGCCTGCCCAACGAGAGCGGAGTTTTCCAGGGAAAAGTGTCAAGCGGGATTGATACAGAAGTACCTTATCCCCCACCTTGAAATCTTTCCTCAATATGTGCTTGTCGTGCCAAGCTTTGGTCTTATCCTTGTAGTTGGTGGCGTTGTCATAAGCATCCCATCTCAATTCCTCGAACTCCTGAAGTTGGAGTTTTCGGAATTCGCCAACCTCATTGATCTTCATGTTGCACTCCTTCACCGCCCAATATGCCCTGTGTTGAAGCTCGACTGGAAGATGACACGCTTTTCCATATACTAATCGATAGGGAGACATACCTATTGGTGTTTTGTATGCCGTTCGATAAGCCCATAATGCATCATCCAATCACGAACTCCAGTCCTTACGATTCGGGGCAACCGTCTTCTCTAAGATGGTTTTGATCTCACAATTTGACACCTCGGCTTGCCCATTGGTTTGGGGGTGATAAGCGGTGGACACCTTTTGCGTTACATGATACTTCTTGAGTAAAGCACTCACCGTCTTATTGCAAAAGTGTGTCCCTCTGTCGCTCATCAATGCTCTTGGAACACCGAATCTAGAAAAGAGATCCTTCAAGAACCCTGTAACAACTCGTGAATCATCAGTTTTGGTGGCTTTTGCCTCCACCCATTTGGAAACATAATCCACTGCAAGTAATATATAAAGGTTCCCAAAGGAGCTAGGGAAAGGCCCCATGAAATCAATGCCCCACACATCAAATATTTCACAAAACATCAAGCGCATTTGGGGCATTTCATTCCTACCTGACACGTTCCCCACTCGTTGGCATCGATCACAAGATTTACAATAAGCATGAGCATCTCGAAAAATATGAGGCCAAAAGAATCCTGAATCGAGCACTTTCCTAGCAGTTTTTCGTGGTCCGAAATGACCACCACAAGCATGTGAATGACAAAACTCAAGGACATAAAGTACCTCGTCGTCGGGAAGGCATCGACGAATTACCTGATCCGCACAATGTTTCCATAGAAAGGGGTCATCCCAAACATAGTACCGAGCATCATGACGGATCTTGTCCTTCTTGGCCTTCGGAAAGTTTGGCGAAAACACTCCTGTAACAATGAAATTCACAATATCCGCATACCATGGGTTAGGAGTGTGTACAGCCATCAATGACACCCTTGGAGAGTCAAAAAGGTCCGCCGCGGGGTTGGCAGCGGGTGCTGCCTCCATGGCCGCGGGTGCTGCCTTTACAGCAGCTTTCCCCTGTAGGTCGCGGGCGCCGCCTGAGGGGCCGCGGGCGCGGCTTTTTGCTGAGTCCGAGATTTCCATTAAGCTTTCGTCGGGGAATTGGCCAAGGACGAGTGGGTGTTCTCCCACCCCATTCACATGTAATATTCGGCTTAAATGGTCGGCCACGAGGTTCTCCGCACCCTTTTTGTCCTTGATTTCCACATCAAACTCACTCAAGAGCAATACCCACCGAATCAACCTTGGCTTGGCTTCTTTCTTCGTCAAAAGATAACGAAGTGCTGCATGGTCAGTATAAATAATTACCTTAGCGCCAAGTAGGTAGGGTCTGAACTTCTCCAATGCAAACACCACGGCAAGGAGCTCTTTCTCCGTGGTCGTGTAGTTCGGTTGAGCTCCATTTAGCATCATGGATGCATAGTAAATCACATGTGAAGCTCGTTCCACCTTCTGCCCAAGCACGGCTCCCAACGCATAGTCACTTGCATCGCACATCAACTCAAACGGTTTGGACCAATCCGGAGCTTGGATGATAGGTGCACTTGTAAGCCTGGCTCTCAACTCATTGAATGCCTCCTTGCATTGGTCATTGAAATCGAATGATGTCTCCTTCTTTAGAAGTTCACATAATGGTGCGGTGATCTTCGAAAAGTCCTTGATGAACCTGCGATAAAAGCCTGCATGACCAAGAAAAGAGCGAATTTCTCGCACATTAGTAGGATAAGGCAATGATTGAATGATATCAATCTTTGCATTATCAACTTCAATTCCCTTTCGGGAGACAATGTGGCCTAAAACGATTCCCTGCTCAACCATGAAGTGACATTTTTCATAATTGAGGACTAGATTGGTCTCTACACATCTCTTAAGCACTAGTGTCAAGTGGTGCAAGCAAGACTCAAAGTCATTTCCATGAACCGTGAAATCATCCATGAAAACCTCTATAAAATGCTCAATGTACTCAGAAAATATGCTTACCATACACCTTTGGAAAGTACCGGGTGCGTTACACAATCCAAATGGCATTCTGCGGTATGCAAATGTGCCAAAAGGACATGTAAATGTCGTTTTGTCTTGGTCCTCTGGTGCAATGGCAATCTGGAAATACCCTGAGTAGCCATCTAAGAAACAATAAAAAGAGCGAACGGCAAGGCGCTCAAGCATTTGATCAATGAAAGGAAGGGGAAAGTGATCCTTACTAGTCACCGCATTCAATTTGCGGTAATCAATACATACTCTCCAGCCTGTTTGGACTCGTGTAGGTACTAGTTCACCCTCCTTGTTCTCAACCACTGTGACACCTCCTTTCTTAGGCACCACCTGCGTTGGACTCACCCAATTGCTATCCGAAATAGGGTAGATCATTCCGGCTTGAAGGAGTTTTAGCACCTCCTTCTTTACCACCTCCATCATCGGTGGGTTGAGCCTCCTATGTGGTTGTCGTGATGGCTTAGCTCCATCCTCCACCAGAATTCGGTGCATACACATGGCCGGACTAATCCCTCTGATGTCCGCAATTGTCCATCCCAGGGCTGTCTTGTTCTCCTTAAGCACCGTAACTAGCCTCTCCTCTTGATCTTGGTTGAGCTTGTTTGATATGATGACAGGCAATGTCTCACCATCCCCCAAGAATGCGTACTTGAGGTGATCTGGCAAAGTTTTGAGCTCAACTTCAGGGGCCTGCACAATAGAAGGAAGGAGCTTTTCCTTCGGGAGAGTTAGTTCAAAAGGACCACCATTATAGGGAGAGGTAAAAGAGGGTTGAGCTATTAGCTCAATCAAAGTTTCCTGCAGGTTAGTAGGAATAGCATAATCAATAGCAAACTCATCTAGAGGAGCCTCTAAAACTACCTGCAGATCATCATCATTACTAAGCTCAAACATGTCTTCAACACATGGCTCTATAATATCAAGAAACCACAGGGAATGATCATCTGAAGGAAACTTCATAGCATCAAAAATATTATACTCTACCTTCACACCATCAAATTCCATAGTAAGAGAGCCAACATGAACATCAATTTTCATTCTGGCGGTCTTTAAGAACGGCCTACCCAGGAGGATAGGTGCGTCAGGAGAGCCGTTTTCCATGTCCAAAACGAAAAAATCAGCAGGAAAGATCAAAGAGTCAACCATCACAAGAACATCCTCAACAAAGCCTCTAGGATATATGTGAGAGCGATCCGCTAATTGAATCACTACCCTTTTTTCATGCAAAGTACCAAGTTCTAGAGTCTTATAAAGCGAGTAAGGTATGACATTGATAGATGCTCCTAAGTCTAACATAGCTCTTTCAAACTTAGTCTCACCTATTTCACAAGGAATGGTGAACATACCTGGATCGCTACACTTCTCGGGCAAACTCTTTCGGAACATAGCGGATACATGCTCACTCACCTGTACTTTTTGTTTCCCCTTCAACTTTTGGTTCCTCTTTATCGTGCATAGTTCCTTCAAAAACTTAGCGTATCGAGGAATACTTTTAATGAGCTTGAGAAGGGGAATGTTTACCTCACATTTGCTAAATACCTCGAAGATCTCCTTATCGCTCTCTGGCCTCCTAACGTCTTTCAAAGCATTCGGGAAGGGTGGAATAGGTTCATAGGGGGTGAGAAGTGAAGGTTTGGATGAACATTCACCCCCGGACAGGTGGCCGCGGGTGCTGTCTTCAGGGCCGCGGGGTGCTGCCTTTACAGTACCCCCATCCAGACTGGCCGCGGGCGCCGCCCCATAGGCCGCGGGCGCGGCTTCTGTATGACGGTCCTCCATCTCGTACTTTTCCTCCTCCTCGACCTGGGAATCCAAATCCTTCTTGTTTTCATCCTCTTTTTTACCATGAGAAGTGTCAAACAGTTCCTTGCCACTACTAAGGGTGATGGCGCTGACGTTCTCCTTTGGATTAACCACCGTCTGCGACGGTAGCTTCCCCGAATTTCGAGCTTGAAGTTCACCCACCGTTTGAGCCAATTGACTCACTTGCTTCTCCGTGGCTTTCAGCGCTTGTGCTAGTTGAGTATTCTGTTCTAGGATAGCCTTGAGCGTATCCTCAATGGACGAACTTCCTTGTTGAGGACCCCTTTGTCTATTGTCAAACTGTTGTCTGTATTGGGGTCCTCCCTGCTGATTGAAAGGAGGTTGTTGCTATTGATTGTTTCTCATTCCATAGCCTTGTTGGTAACCTGCATTATAGTTATTTGAATTGAAATTGTTAGAAAAATTACCATACCTTTGCCCTCGTGGAACAAAATCTCCCATTCCATTCAACTCCATTTCTTGCTCCTGCAGCATGGGACAAGCATCCATGGGATGATTCGGATCAGAACAGAGCCCACACGCCTTGAGTTGTTGTGGGGTTCCTTTAAGCATCATCTGTCTCATCATCTCCTTCATTTCCGCCATATCGCTCTGCAGAGTGGAGTTGGAATCAATCGCTAGCACTCCACGTGCATGTCCGGTTTTGCTGAATTGCCTAGATCCCTCAGAAAGCTCTGAAAACACCTCCCAAGCAGCATTGGGTGTTTTGTTTAAAATGTTACCTCCACAGGCAGAGTTGACTGTCTTGCGCTCCTCGTCAAGCAACCCATTAAACAAAAAGAGCACCAAATCTTTCTTTGAGAAACCATTGTAAGGGCAGCTAGAGCAAAGCTTTTTAAAGCGCTCAAAGTATTCATAGAGGGTTTCTGTCGCCTGCTGGTCAATGCTGCTGATAGCCTTTTTCAGGCTATTCAACTTCGTCGCAGGAAAATACTTCTCTAGGAAGAGACGCTTCAAATCAGTCCATGTGGTTGCACAACCTGGGGGCAAATAGTAGAACCACTCATTAGCGTCATCCTTCAGCGAAAATGGGAATGCCCTCAATTTGATTTGCTCCTCCATGACGTTGCCTGGTTTCATTCCGACCACGACTGTATGGAACTCAGATAAGTGCTTGTGGGGGTCCTCACCACTCAACCCATGGAATTTGGGTAAGAGATGGACCATCCCAGATTTCAGCTCGAAGTTCACACCGTCCCCAAGCTCAGGGAACTCCACCGCCAATGGTTGTTGAGCAAAATCAGGTGCTGTGAGCTCCTTAAGTGTACGGTTATCCTCGTTAGCCATCTCTATCCTTTCTCCTTCTCCTTGATCGAAAGATAACTCGCGAAGGTGATTACGAGCTTCTCGCCTTAAACTAGAGAGAGTCCTCTCGATCTCTGAATCCAAAGACAATAAAGATGAATTAGTAGAACGAGTGTGGACCATATACGTGGTCCACACCTAAGTTAGCAATCAAACACACAAAGTAAACAACTAATAGTTCCCCGGCAACGGCGCCAAATTTTGACAAGACAAAATCGTTGGTTTTCCTATCAAAAGAATATCCAAACTAACCAACTAGTATAGCAAGTAAGTCCGGAGTCGATCCACAGGGAACTATTGTGACTCTATGTGTTCTAATCACTAACAAGAGTAACCAAGGGGGTTTGTATGAAAACAAAATGGAATTGAAATGCACAAAGTAATTAATGGTGGGATTTGTTGACAATGATGATTGAAAGGTTTCACCTACGATACTCGACCTTGGTTCATCTCCTTGATCCTAGTTCTTCATTCTAGTTGTATCTTTCCTACCATCTATTCTTATCTTGATTTAAATAGGTTATTAATCCTATGAGTTCTAATAACCCCTTATTCCTAGGCAATCTTAACACGGATTAAGGTTTAATCCTAGGAATAGCACTAAGTCTCAAGATATATTAAGCTTATAAGCAATATTAATTCCATAAAGAACTAACATTTAACCTATAGTCAATTTCTCATACAATCAAGCTTTTCTACGAGATCTACTCAATTGTATTTGCTACTTTGGATTAAGTTTCACAAACGTATGAATCAAAACCCTAGCGATGATGCAATTCTAACGAGGTCGCGAATCAAGATAGAATTAACATCCACAACAATGAAAGCACAAAGAGATTGAAATAGATGATGGAATTAAAGTAGAAATTCAAACTCACAATTCGAAAGAACCAAGTCTTGATCGTAAGCGAAACACAATGAGTTTAGTTGCTCATTCTCCTAAACATCGTTCTTCAATTCTTCAAAAGTCAAAAGATCCTAACATAACCTAATTTCAGTCTTCAAAACCTAGGATTACCGTCAAAGAAACTTAGAAAACCGTCGTCCAAAAGACATGGCCCAAATAGGTGAAAAGGAAACATAGAACTAGACCGGCCCAGTAAGGCCGCGGGCGCGGCTTATGCAGTAGGTTCATTCTTGTTGGCAGCGGGCGCTGCTTCCTTGGCCGCGGGCGCGGCTTGTCTGCTTCCCTTGTTCTTCTTAGGCCGCGGGTGTCGCCTCTCTGCTCGAACGTCTCTTCCTTCTTCCTTATGCATTCAACATTGGCTTTTCTAGCTTGTTTTCACTTCCATATGGGCCCTCCAACTCTCATTAATGATCCCCTTACCTCCTTTGAGTCTAGAATCTGCAATTACACAACAATCTTATGTAGATTCCGCTCTTAACCCCTAAATGAGCAAACAAGTAAACTAACTCATTAACATGCAATATCTACATCTAAATGACCCTAAAACTACTCTATAATGCCCATCTAAATATGCATTATCAATTAGCCGGATTCTTCGATTCGCCAAAAGATTTCCCCGTCATAGAAGCATGGAGCAACAAGAGCGGTACCTAACACTATCCACGAAGTCAGGCCTGGTGATCCTGCGGGTCCTCTGACCGCGCTGAGGCCACATAACATGCATATGCCTAAATAAAATATGACTAATGCGTTACAAGATTTAAATCACACTATCATGCCCCTAGTATATAATATTGAGAAAAGAACTGTAAAGGGCCCAAGACAATGCCAAGTGGCATATCCCTCTCCTACCTCTGCACCCCTTCCCGTTAGTGCAGAGACTGGCCAGTTCAGTGCTATAGCATAGCAATATCCTCGTGGTGGTGCACTCACCCACGGTATCATCATATCATATCATATCATCTCATATCTTGCCCGATGGTGCTGGGCTATCATATCATGCTCATATCGACTCGATAGACTCAGGGCACCCGATGGGGCTAGGCTACCCTATGACCCTAGCAAAGACTCAAGGACTATCACAGATAACGGTCGTTCTGTTTCAAACACACAAAGTAAACACATGCTCAGTTTAATGCAATCCTAGCATGATACTACATGCCATTCTTTAATATGCAACAAAACTACACATTACATGACACATCAGGCAGGAGGTCCAGGTTACTGAGTAAGTCCCGTAGGATACTTACCTGAAGATGCAGAACAACAAGATAACACAAGTAAGGGCCCAAATGCAAGTCCACGGCAATCCAAAAGCAATACACACCTATCATCAAGCCATTTCCATAAGCTACCAGATCAACATTCATACTCACGAACCCAAGTTCTCAACATCCTCAAAACCGACCGATAGTAAAACCGTTTTCCAAAATCTTTCCGATACGATCAAATCGACCAAAATCATTCTTTCAATCAAACCCATTGATAAAATCATACCAACCATATTTTCAACTCATAAATCCCAATTTAAGTCAACTCATGTTCAAAATACTTTCTCAAATCATACTTGGCCAAATTCCGACATTAAACGTTTAAGCCTTAACCCATTTTCCAAAATCATGTTATAAAATAAGTCCGGCATGTTTCTTATTTCAAAAACATAAAATAAGTTCCAATATTAAACCATCAAAAATAATTCTATGCTCACAAATCATATTTCTAATTCAAAACAAACAAATCGCTTTTAAAATTCCTAACTCGCATATTTAAATCCTCGTGAAATGCATCATATATAAATAATCCAATTAATACGATTTTAAAACAAATGAACAATATATAAAGATTAATTTCCAGAATATTACGATTATAACCAAATACCAAAATTATAATAATATTCAAATATTTTATGCTTACTATCCATATAAACTCAAAACAATCCATAAATATATTTATAACTCCATATCAATTAATATTACTTTTAAAACCTTTTAAAATATATATATATATATATATATATATATATATATATATATATATATATATATATATATATTCCAGAACAGATAAGGATATACATTTATTTTCCTAAAAATCAGAAATAACAACAATATATAACATATATATATATATAATAACATAACATAAACTTAACACATAACATAAAATAATACATACTTCATATATAAATAATTATAACAACCAGCCCATCGAATCAACCCAGCCCAGAAACCCATGACCCGGATCTGGCCCATACCCAAAAACCAAAACTGGATCCACCAAGGGGAAGAAAGAAAGAAAAGAAGGAGAGAAGAGAAAACCCAATCCGGAAGTCATGACCCGGCCCAGCAAATCAAGCCCATCCCATTTCCCTTACATTAACCCAATCCGAACCCAGCAAGGAAAAGGAAAGAAAGAAAAAAAAAAGAGGGCCCACGGGGGCTGACTCGGCGCCAGGTGGAAGGGCGGGGCCCATGTCCATGTTGTTTTAAATGAACCGGAGATTACTGCCTGAACCGGACCAGAATAAAAGAAAGGAAAAGAAACCAAACCGGCCCTGAACCCGTCCCCTCCAAACGAAGAACAGAGCTGCTGCAACTGACGGAAGAAAAACGAAGAAGGGAAGCGGAATCCAGGCTTCTCCGGCGATTCTTCTCCGGCCCAACCTCACCCAGACACATCGACAAGGAATTCCGACCATCCCCCACCCAAAAGAAAACAAACGCGGAAAGAGAGGAGAGAGGAAAGGGGCTCACCGGAACTTCGAGGAATCCGACACCGGGGATGCTCCGAGGCGGATTTGGACTCCAATGGCGAGGGAGAGGCTCCAGGGGATCTAGGAAGAAGATAAGGTTCATAAAAGGGGTACCTTTAGGGGATTTCTAGTCTAAAAATTAAACGGAGCTCGAAACCGACCTTGGAGTGAAACAGGGACGACGAGGGACGAGTGCGGCTTTGGTGGTGACTCCGGGCTGCTTCTGGGCGGCGTCACTGCTCGGAGAGGAAGGGCGCTCCTGTTTTCCTCAATCGAGAGAGGAGGAGCTGATGCGGGCTGCTGCTCGGCGGCTTCCAAAACAGAGGACGGGGTGTGTGCTTGGTGGTGGCGGGGTGAGAAGGGAGAGGGTGGTGATGGTGGTGCTGAGGCTGTGCATGCGGCAAAAAGGGGTTGTTTTGGAGCCTCTGTTCTCATGGCAAAGAAGAGAGAGAGCTATAGGATGGGTTTGGGATTTTTCTGAAATTGAAATGTGATGGGGGATAGGGAAATTGTGGTTTGTTTGGGCACAAAACAACAAATGCAAGCTGGGTGAATTTCAGATTATGAGGAGGGAGGGGGGACCGCAGAGAGAGAGAGAGGGAGAGAGAGAGAGAGAGAGAGAATAAGGAAAAGGTAAATTGAAAATATATGGAATTGGTCCACTAAAGAAATTAAATTAGCGGAATCGACTCGAAACCCGCTCGCCCGATCGAATCCCGACTAATTCAAATATAAATAAGATTTAAATTACAAATCTCAATATAACGGAATTAAATAAATTTTATCAAACTCGGAGCTCGAAGGCGGAATTAAATCCGTTAAAATCTAAATTCTCATAACGATGCTGGAATGTCTTTAAAATCAAACTTACGCTCGAGGACGGGTTTTCTCACATTTTTACCGATTGAATAAAATAATAATAATATATTACTCAAAATAATAATATAATAATATAAAATACATTCGGTCTTTACAGTAAGTAGGTAAGTTTGAGGGTGTTTATACCAAATTGGATTATAGTATTGTAGGTTATACCACATTTTGTTGAGTAAGGGGGGTGTTAACCCTTTTTCTGTGTCGTTAAGCTTTGGATAAGGGCAATTGGGCCAAAGTAATTGATGGGTCGGACTGTTAATTTTTTTAACAGATTTGAGATAGTTGTGATTAGTACTATTAATAGTTACAAATTTGATCTCGTAAATTACTTGGTTGAAGCGCAATATGTGTAACCTCATGGAATGAATATTATAGATAGGATCATGATTAATATCATTTAAATTATTTGTAATCATTCCATCCTTGTTATTTAACACTAGTTTAAATTGATTGTAGTTACGAGTGGATCTATTAATCAAACTATGATCAATATTGTTAAGAAAATAATTATAGATATCATATTTTTTGGGATGTTCCAAATCTCTCCAAAACTGTTTCCAGTAACTCAACATGTGTAAGGCTAATCGAAAGGGGTGCTAACCCAGAGAACTTGTTGTTAAGCTCTTTAGAAGCATATGTAATCCAACATATTTGAGGAGCTATGGTTTTGGAAACACCAGCTGATGACAAATAGTTGTTTAAAGGGCAACCAGTAAGACAGAAATAAGAACCAGGGAAAATAATCACAAGCCACACAAAGCCTCTAATTAGAGAACGTAGCCACACCACCAAAGAGACATCCATTTGAACAGCAAAATCATGGATGCTATGTGGTCCATCTATACACGCAAGAACCAAACATACAACCCTTAGAGCACTAAGGTACACCGAGTCAAAGAGTAACAAGAACCTAAAATTATAACAGTACCACAATTCGAATCGCTTGCTTACCATAGCGAGCCGCTTGCTTACTTGAAAGCAGATGCCAACCCTTGAAGCAGCGCAAGCACCACAGATGCTAACATAATCAACACTGCCCAAAGAGTAAGGAATACTAGAAAGCCAGAGAAAGGCTCTAATCCAACAAACTGAGACCTGCAGAAGCACATAATAGCAGCACCAACAAAACCAAAGGCAGCAAAAAACCAGCCAGGGATAAATTAAACTTCGCATATTAAGTAGAAGTAAGAGATACTGATAATTTTCATCAGGTGGAGCATCCCAAGCACAAGAGGAAAAGAGTTGGGATCTCCACCCAAAAACAAGAGGATAACGAGAGAAATCATTGTCATCATAGCAGGAAACACATATAAAGTGAAATCGAACAAGCTGAACTTAACATGGTTGTGGTTATTTAGAGGGATAGGTGTAGTAGCCAGCTCACAACCTAACATCTTCATAGAAACCTTCATCGTCAAGGAGATATACTTGCTTATAGAATCATGAAACTTTACATCAGATTTAGAATTAAGATCGAAATAAGGGTTACGAGAGTCGTCATCCCTTGTCACCATCAAAAGAATTTAGACATCAAGGTGATGGGGAACGGCGTTAGTGTAATCTAGGAAAAGATTTCTCCCATGAGGTTTAAAAAGAGTTGTTACATTAAGAATAAAGGGGGTAAAGTTATTAGACAGATAAATTGGTTTTTGAGAACCCAGTAAATCAATATGTTTAATGTTGTCAAGCTTATTAGTCATGCAAATTTTGAATTAAAACTCATGCCAATTTCTAAGATTCCAAGAGAGCATGCATAAGCTATCAGTATATTTAAGAGAATAGAAACTTGATTGTAGGGAGATGGGAAGGTTATAAGTAGACTTATCTGTCCTGAAGCCTTGAGATCTTTCATTTTTGTAAGGGGATTGCAACTTTGTCTCCTTTTTGAAAGGCCGGCCAGCAGAAGCAAGAACAGGATTGATATAAATACTGGATTTATGGAGCTTTGCCAGGTCATGGCGATTCAAAATTTTCTGGGATGTATGGTTTTGTTTGGTGGGGTATGTAGACAGGAGATTGTGTTTGGGCTTGTGTTTAAAGGTTGTTTGATCAAGACCGACAGCTAAATCCCAGCGGACAAAGCTATCAGCAAGATCCCTCAGAACACGCCTCACCCAAGAACAAGCAGAGGAAGAAGAAAGCAGTAGCTTGGTTGGGATTGCACTAGCCATGTTCCAACTCAAGGAGCCGCCACCACAACAAGGTAGAGAGGACCCCCCCGAAGTGCGCAAAGACCCCTGCAGCACCAGAAACGACCCGAATCTCCTCCGGATAGAAAACGCCTTCTTCCTTTTTCTGTAATCCCATCTTTCTTTTTCAGATTCAAGCTCAAACACTCTCAGATCTCGTAACTTCTGACTTTTTTTCCCACCCTCCTTTCTAATCTTTCTGTTTTTGTTTCTATTTTTTGGATTTTGAGAGTGTTTGCAAGTAAGGGAGGCATATCTTGGGTTGAGATTAACAAATTTGGCGGGTCTCCATTCAGATTTTGGGTGGATTATGGGTGTGGAATCGCTACTGGTGGCAGGGGTTTTGGAGGAGGAAGAGTTGGTGGCAGCTCTGGAGTAAATTAGGTTTTTCATTCTTCTCTCTCTTTTTTCGTGGCTCAAACATCCCTCCCACATTGCAACCGATAAAAATGCTCTTAGTAACTTGAGAGATATAGATGCTACCCTTGGAATTTATTGGTATTAGTTATGTCTATTGTTAATTTGAATACAAAAATTAATACATGTATTCATTTATGTACTTCTTTACCTTGACAAGCTCAATATGCAGATATAAAAGGCAGTACTTTGACCATTTTTCTTTCGAGGATACGTAGTATCAGTTTATAGAATATATATTTCCAAAAAAATGGCCTTATTCTAGGTCAATTGAGTTAAGTCGTTGTAACTATAGATCAGGTATTGTATGACTCATTTCATAAATGTAAGATTTAATAAGTTTGGTATGCAAATAAACATTAGTTGTATGTTATTTTTTACATTTCATTTTATCATGCTATATATATATATATAATTTTCTGCACTTCTAACAGAAGACCAGCTCCAAAAGGATGAAGTCTATATATATATATATATAGACTTCATCCTTTTGGAGCTGGTCTTCTGTTAGAAGTGCAGAAAATTCAATTGTCTATTTCTCACTTGAATTAGATCTATTTTTACTTTTTATTTGGCTATAGTTCTTTTTTAGATGTTAAATTTGTTTTGGTTTTGTTTCATGCTTATGTTTTTAATTAATGAGGAAGCATCAATAAAAAAAATTACTGTTGTGTTATAATTTTGTAAAAAAATTACTGTTGTGTTATAATTTTGTAAAAAAATTAAATTTGACTTGGCACTTCATGAAAAATCGTCCCTATTGGACAAACTGTGACCACAAAATATATTAGTATATAAAAGTTCTCACATGAATAAATTAAGAGTAGAAAAGTCACTTAGACCATCTTTAACCATGGTACATTTAAAAAAAGTCATATTTTTTTTATTAAACTAATGCAATAATATGAGATAAATATCACACATATAAGCTGTATACTCACTTTATTGATTCAGTTCCACTATTTTTTATTTTGGACATTTTTAATAGCTTATTATCCTCATATAATTACTCACTTTATAGAGTATCTATATATTTATATATTTATATATAATTACTTAATTCAGAAAATTTTTCGCTTACGTGGCATCCTCCTCACGTTTCACTCCCCTTCGACCAATTACCTTTTTTTTTCTTTTTAAATTTTATTTTCCAATTAACCAATCAAAATACTTTTTTCTGATTTTTTTTCCACTTTCCAATCAAAATACCTAATTGCACGCTCACGTCTAGATGTCTATTTCGTTACTTCTTAGAACTCATTTCCGTTGGTTTATTTCATCATTTGGATTTTGGTTGTTATCATTTGATTAACAATCTTGATTTAGAGAATAACACTGGATGTTTTTTTTATCTTGAATCATTGTATCACATTTTAGATATAATTCAGTTGGTGAGCAATCTCCATTTGACAACATTACTTAAAATCCGACATCCAAAATTCAGTCGTTGTAACTTGCTTTATAAAAGTTTAGAAAACGTTACCTTACATTTCTTTATTAATTTTGGTTAATTTTTTAAATATTTTTAATATTGTTATTTGGTTTTTCCTTTTAATAAATATTTTATATTTATTTTATTTTTGTCTCGCAAACGCGTCATGACACGAGAATTTCACTAGTGATCATTAAAGAGGCTAATATAGCGGCAAAACTTAACCATTTACAGGTAAAGATCAAGTCCATAACTGATCTATTTATCACGTGCGATATATTTGGGGTGTTGTTTTTTACACCCACAAAATTTACTATTTACACCCAAAATCCAAGTTTTTCTTTTGTTTTTTAAATAAATCCTACGCCTCCTGAGTCATAGACGTGTGACTCAAGAGGGGCAGGGTATGTATATAGAAAAAAATAATTGCGCCTCTTGAGTCACACACCTATGACTCAAGAGGCGTAGGGTTTATTTTAAAAAAAAACAAAAACTTGGATTTTAGGTGTAAATAGTAAATTTTATGGGTGTAAAAAACAACCCCTTATATTTGATGTGATCCATTTGGCATTTACACTGCCCTTTTCCAATGCCTATATAATACTAGTGAAAGCTTCAATCCAAAATACTAAACACTTGAAAACAGACAATTAAGAGTTTCCCATTACCCAGCTGACCCAGCTGCAAATTAAGTTTAAAAATTGCATATCACAGTCAGAACAGTTGGCATAGATCGAGACAAATACAAATTAGGACTGATGTGAAAGATGAGTTCGGATATGAGAACCCCAAATTCCCTTATGCTAAGAAAGTTCAACGTACATTATCCACAGTACTTAATGCCTTCAAAGTCAATTTTGATAGGGGCTAAGAGGGGTACGTACGTACAGTGTTCAGTGACAGAGAAGGCCGCGATCGACTCTCATCATATATAGAAAGATAAGGTATAATTAAGTTGGTGATTGTTGCGCGGACGAGCTAATAACATGGAATTCTTCAACTTGGGCAACTGATAAGACCTGACAAACATTTTTCATACACAAAGGTTAAGGGTCCACAGCATTCATCATCACCCACATGCTGCTGCCTACATTATATGTTGTTGACGAAATCTCTGAATCTCACAGCACTCAAACAAGTCCAAGTTTATATATATAGTCCAAAGTCCTAATTCACTAGCTAGCGCACTGTCTAATGGCGGGTAGCACTCAAGGAATTCTTAATATTTGTGCATGAATTAGATGAAACAGCAACAAGTAATTATTAATATGAAATGGAGGTAGTATCGATTAACTAAAGGAAAAACATAGACATCACTCACATCAAATTAAGAAATTCGGTTTATCTATTATGTGCCCTAAGAGCATATATAGGATAAAAGTAAACCCTAAAAGGAAATTGTTGAATTGAACCTCATAATCTAATTTAAAATGGTTAAACCAGGTGCATCGGAAAATATTTTCCACTTCGGCTTCTTATACTATGCTCTTGGGGCATATGATAGAAAATTCGTAAGAAATTAAGGAAATATTATAATGAAATCTAGATATTTCTCCTAATTTTCTAATTAAATAAAGAAAAAATATAGCCATCACTTCTAACAAATTAAGGAAGTAGTGTAATTCTTATAAACTAATGGTTGATTAAAAAAAAGAATATTTTTATATTATTAACAAGAGGCATTGCCAGTGTTCTAATTAAAAATTTCACAGGCGGTGGGCGGGAGGACACTTGGGAATTTTTAAGTCTAGGCGGATCGATCTCTAGGCGGGAATCCGTTTAGGAACCGCCTAGGCCTATCTAGCCTAACGATTAATTAGTTTTAGCATTTAGATGATTAGTCGAATTTGGGTTTTCTTATCCCCCAATTAGCTGGGATGTATTTGTTTTTTAATCGAACTTATAGTTTTAGATTTTAGAAGGTTTAGAGTTGCCAATCGGAGGTGTACTTTTACATTTATTTACTTTAGTGTTAGTTAAGCACCACAAATTTGGGGTTTATGAGTTTGATTATTATTCCATTATATATGAAGTATTGACATGTGCTAAATGTTAAAATATAAGAAAATAATTATGTTTTTCTAACTCTACGTAGGTGGCGCGTAGGTGCTAGACCGCAACCCACAACCTAGCTCCTTTTAGAACAATGGGTATTGTGGAGTACTTGTTAAGAATAGCATTTTTACAAATGTTCTAAACTTGAGGTCATTTTATAATTTCCTTAGACTAACTATTTTTGTTGCATTTATATGAAATAGGGATAGTTTTATAATTTATGAAAATCGGGAGAGGAGGATTAAAAACAACTTCATGCCAGTTTGATACAATAGATTACAACTTAAATAGTTCATGCTTTCACACATGTATTTATGTCGTGTAGACACCGAAGCATGAATAGAAACCCACATTTTGAAAACATCAATATTAAAGAGATGCTAAAAACCACAAAAGCTACAACGCACCATCAGAACATGTAAATGAACATGATGGTTTGTAATACAGCATGAGCTAGTGACAACTTCATACACTACTAAAAAAAAAACAGGAAATAGCTACAGATGGTTAGCCACGGATTATAGGTGACCCTGTATTCGTGGCCATTAGCGATGACATTGGCCACGACTGTTCCTGACCGTGGCTATATTCGTGGCTAATACTCATCCTGGTATGACATGCCAAAACATTCGTGGCTATTAGCAACGATCCAGATGTCCGTAGCTGATTTCGTGGCTCGATATGTGTCAGTGTCAGTAAATAGCCACGAACGTAGCCACGAATAGGATTGTCGTGGCTGTTTTCGACGCTGATATGGCCACAACACAATATCTGTCGCATATTCATGACTATTAATCACCAGAAATCAAATGAACATATTTGGTGAGTGGGCCTTGGGTCACTAATTGTAGGCGGGCCGGATATATATCATGAATGGGCTATCCGATTACACTCGATCCGTGGCTAAATCCGGGTACAAACTCTCCCAAAATTTCTAGGCTCAACCCATTAGAAGCTAGTGAAAGCCTAATTATCTTATCTCAGCCCATTGAATGAAGTGGTGATTTAGCGACGACTGGATCCGTGGCTAAATCAGCCCAAATATGACTATGTTTTCCCCGATTGGCCCATTGACGGGCCCAAATATGCCTATGAAATTTTTTTTATATAAATTAACAAGTGTTGAAAAATATATATATTAACGAATTAATAAATTCTTATGAGAATATTATAAGGGTATGTTTTGAGGAAAACTCATATAAGTGACTAATAAATGTTTAATAAAACCTTATATTGAGTAATAAATTCTTATTATAATACTATAAGAGTATGTTTTGAGGAAAACTGATATAAGTTACTAATAAATGTTTAATAAAACCTTATATTGACTAATAAATTCTTATTAGAATATTATAAGGGTGTTTTTGTTGTTGCAGGAGGATGATATGTCAAATAATTACAAATAATAAAGATGTAATAAATGTAATCCAACTCCTGGCCTAAGCAAATAATTACAAGACTTCCTCCCGTTGTAGTGGAAGGGTAGTCAGGATCGATCCACGAGGAGGCGTGTCAGCGGGATCCTAGTAGCTTTGGAAATCTCAAGTCTGCATCGACCAGAAGCCTCGATTTCGACCTTGGGCCTCGATGTGGACCTCGGCTGTCGATGTTCTCTGCAACAGCAGACCTGCAGAGACAAAAACAAGTGGTCGATATCGACTAGAAGGGGTCGATATCGATGTCAGTCACGAAATCGACTAGCTCAGAAGTCTGTCAGTCGACACAGTAGGGTCGATATCGAAGCTTGGGGGTCGATATCGATGTCAAGCAAACTTCGCAGAATGATCGTCGTCGACTCAGAAAACTGTCGACGAACTCAGTGGTCGATATCGACGTCTGGGGTCGATATCGATGTCTCCCTGCAGTGGGTTAGTTCTTCGTCGGCAAAGAAAGGGCCGAAGAATTGAGAATGGAGAGAGAAGCAATGAACAGAAATAAAGACAGTGGTTTTGGTGTATAAAATATGTAAAAAGCAACTCCTAGGATTAGGGTTTACCACAACGTTAACCAATGCATGCGATAAGATAAATAAGACGGACAATTGCGCTATTTCACCCGAGGGACAAGCTTTCGCCGTACACCAACTCTTAGGATTACTCTTGCAAATAAACCTAATTGTCTCTACTAATTTTATGTTTATAATTCAAGTTGTTAGCATGAATCCCTTTTCGTTCGATTAGGACTAAACATAAAATCATAGGAGGAGAGATAGACACAACGATATCAACATCAAATACTTACCTCAAGCGCGCATGTCTAACGTCGGGCTCACCCCGACCCTAAGAGCTTTGGGGAACTACTCGCTTCTCATCATGGAACTCATTGTTGATTGAAAGGAAGAAACTTGCATTAAAATAAACTTCGAAGCTTTACAACTCAACGTCAACTTTCGCAAACGTCAAACCCTAAAACTTCTCTCTAACTCTAACTCTATTGTCTTTCTCTTGGATTGGATGATTAAAAGATGATTGAATGCCAGCCCCCTAGGGCTTTATTTATAGGCTACTAATCCTCGCTATCCAAGGATTGTGACTCCTATCTAAACTATTAACTTTATCCAAACAATTAGGATAGGTCTTTTGATAAAAACTAAATAACTTAAAGGTAAAAGATGAATAAAACATCAGCTGCCATCTATCTTGAAAGTATGAGATAAATCCGTGCCTCCTTGAAGATATAGTTCCAATTCGCATCTCGAATCCGAGTCTATCTTCTGTCGAGATAAGGGGTCGATCTCGACACCAGGGGGTCGATATCGATGTCCGTGTTCCTGCTCGACTTGTTCAGCTCTGGTCGATTTCTATGTTGAGGTCGATATGGGGGTCGATATCGACACCAGAGGTTGATATCTGGGTCAGGGGTCGATATCTACCTCTGCTCAGCTTCACTGGGCTTCTCCGTTTTGACTCCGTTTTCGCTCGAATTCCTGCATGGTTAGCTCAAAACTTGTGCAGACTCTATTTCTTGCATTTTAGCCCATTCTTACACAAGTTTATATTCTTTTGAACCTTTTCTTTGGAAATCGAATGAAATAAGAAGTCAAATAATACAATAAACAAAGGTACAAATATGTACATCAAAACACCCCATACTTAGGCTTGCTTGTCCTCAAGCAATAAGCAAGCAATAACCAATACCTACAACACACCCTTCAAGTCTTCGCCCTTGTCAAAAGCAACATCATAAGCGGTAACAAAGCAAAGCAAGTGAATTTAACGTCATAGCACATATTTTGACGATCCATAGGCATATGCAATTTTGATCCAACCTCACAGGGATAATGTGTTTGCTCTCAACTCTCATGTGTTTAGGCTATGAAGATCAACTCTCAACTCAATTCCATATACAATCTCATAAACATTGCAATTTATAAAAATCCACTTCGCAACCAATTATGAAAATGCAATAAGAATCATCAGGAGGACGTTCGCTCAATGGAAGAGTTCAAAGAAGACTCCATTCGGCGGGGTTGTAATGGGGCTTGGTATGAAATAAAAGGGTATGGAATTATTTGGCTATGTGGTGCTTTTATAATTCGGGAATCAAGACTCCTAAATCTCAACACTTGCAATACCCAAACCATAACTCTTCATAATATGCTCTAAAGATGCATTCCATCAACTCTTCTTCCAAGTTCTAATATACCTCTAAAAAATATAACACTTGTATGAATAAAAGACTTGAGGATTTTGGCTCATGCACTATATATAGATATCTTTATTTATTTTTTTTCGGATTTTTTTTTCGGAAATAATAAGTAGATATGTGCATTTATATGGTGAGCCAAAGAATCCTTTCACAAAATATGACAAAATGTAAATATGCACCATCCTATAATTTCCTTGCTCAAAACTGGACATTATGCTCTTTTCTTTCCACAAGGCACTAGTCCAACCAATCTAAGTCTCAATTCCCAATTGGGGGTCAGGCTCAATTTGGCTAGGGATAATTTTGTGGAGTTTGTGATTTCAGGCTCAGGCTAATGTTCTGGCTTCAAGCAGGGATAATGCAGGGTAGGTAAAGAGAGGATAAAAATGGCTTAAAAGATGCCTCCATCATTTAATTCTCGTAAACATAATCATATATATACATTGGTTTTCAATAACTATCACAACATTTAGAGATGCATAGGAAGAGTAAATTCACTCAAGAAAGCGGAGGGATTTTTGATGTTCTCCCTATAGGTCAAAATTCTCACAAGGACAAATTTTTGTTGGATTTTCCCTTTAGCCTAGGATCATATGTGCTCAATTTCATCACAAGTTCACAATCTACACAAAAATTCAAAGACTTAGGCTAAACCATCCAAATATGCCATAGGATTTACATGATCAAGTCAGCTATTGAGTTTTCATCATAGGACATCTAAGTAGGGTTTAAAAAATAAACTTAAAAAATAAACATGCATTTTTTTGTATTTTTGACATTTTTCTATTTTTTTGGATTTTTTGACACTTTATAAAAGTACCACTAAGAAAAAAAATTTAAACATGAATGCAATGCGAAGAAGAAAACCAAGTTATGACCATAAGACATGTCTTTCCCCCACCCCATACTTAAAATATATAGTGTCCTCACTGTATTAAAAAGAAGAACAAGGGTAGAGAGAAACTTACAACGCAAACCTATGGATTCAGGTCGATTTCAAGTTGGGTCGATGCCAGAAGTCGATATCTAGGTCAGTGGTCGATGTCGACTGCATCTGTCGAAGTCGAGGAAGAAAATGAAGACGAGGGCTGCCAGGTTGGGGTCGATATCGAGTATTAGGGTCGATATCGACCTCTGTTTTTTCGCTCCTGGGTCCTCGATGTCGACTCCAGGAGGTGGCTTGACCCTGTGGGGGACGATTTCGACTGGCCTGGTCGATTTCGACTGCCTCTGCAGAAGCTTCTTTTCTTCTTCTTCGTCCCTTTTGCTTGGTAACCTGAAATCTTTGTTAGAAATATAGATAAAGCACGAATTATCTCAGTTTTAAAAGTTTCACAAAGCCAAAAGTCCAAATCCTAAAAACCATCTATGAAAATATTTAAAGATTTTATGTACACGCTCTAGATTTTTGAGTCGCTAGGTCGACTTCTCCGTCAATTCTTCACGAGCCTTTTATGTAGGGACCCTTCGAGCGTGAGCCTTCTCCTGGATTATCTAGGTCCTTTTGGTAGTAGCTAAGTTCGGCGACCAAGGCTTCTTTGATGTTAGATTCTTCTTTGGGTGATTTCCTTCTCTTTCTTGACCTAACTTTAGCAATATAGGCAAACCATGGAGCTTTGACCCTCTCTTTAGTAGAATTATCAATAATCGGCTTAATTGATTTATCAATAATGGATGGAGGAGGGTTAGGAGTCATACCTGGGCTTACCTGTTTGGGCCCGAAACAGAAATCTTCGGGCTGAGGGGTGGTCGATGTCGACTAAGGTGGGTCGATTTCGAGAGCTTTGGTCGATGTCGACATGTGGGGGTCGATATCGACCTCTGTGACCCCATACTTAAGCTCCTGGCAGCGATCTGGCATACTCGATTTTGACCAAGGGGGGTCGATTTCGATGTTGTTAGTCGATATCGACTGGTTCCAGTCGATGTCGACCCTGCTTGCTGTTTCCGTCCTCGCCAACAAAAATTTTCTAAGCTTCTCCTTAGCCGGCGAGAGGACTACTTGCTCCAGGTGCTTTGTTTCACTCATGTTTGGGTTGAAAGAGAATTCTATCACTTCGTTCCCTATAGTAAAGGTTAGTAACCCTCGACGTACATTGATATTGGCATCTGCAGTAGCTAAGAAAGGCCTACCAACTATAATAGGCACTACAGGATCTTCAGGCATCTCCAATACAATGTAATCAGTAGGCACAAAAAACTTACCTACCTTTATAGGAACGTCATCAACTATACCTGTGGGCCTGACGAATGAGTTGTCAGCCATATAAAGCTTCATGTCCACAGGTTCAAGTGCGCCAATGTTCACCTTTTGCCAAATAGAAAGAGGCATGAGACTTACACTTGCCCCTAGGTCACATAGGGCTTTATAACGATGTTGGCCAAGTCTCACGGTGATTGCAAACTTCCCTGGATCACTCTTCTTCTCTGGGAAATCCATCTTTGAGCATTCCTCTGCGATCTCTGCCATGGATCTCTTCTTGCTAAGGATGTCTTTGAGGAATCGCACATAGGCGGGCATCTCGCTTAGGGCTTCTGTAAGAGGGATAGTAACGTTAAGTCCTTGAAGAATCTTTATGAAGTGCCTAAACTTACCTTTGGTGGGATCCTCTAATGCCTTGGATGGGAATGGCAACGTCTTCTTTAGTGGAGGGGCCAAAACGGTGGTCGGAGGGGCCTGCTGGACATCGATGTCGACTGGGCTTTAGTCGATATCGACTGGGGTGGTCGATTTCGACCTCTGTTGTGGCTCTGATGGCTCTGCAGTGGCCTCGATATCGACCTGTGGGTCGATATGGGGGTCGATATCGACCTCATCCTCGACATCGACTGGTCTGTCGATGTAGATTGGATCTGCTGCTTTCTCCGATTCCGTTCGTGGCTTATGTACTTTGGTGCCACTCCTCAATTGTATGGCTGCGACATGGCCCGTCCCGGTTTGTCCCTTAGGATTTGTAGTGGGTTGCCCAGGGAGTGTTCCGGACGGTCTAGGGATTTGTGTCGCCAATTGACCCAGTTGGGTCTCTACGTTCTTTTTCCATATGTCCATCTCCCCAATCCTTGTCGTAAGGTGATTGAGTTGAGAATGGATGGAATTGTTGGATTGATCATTCTTAGCTTGATTCCGCCTGATTTCATCCAGTACTAGTTGAAGATCATCCTTCTTTTGGTCGCTCTCCGGGTGCCCAGGAGCTCTATAAGGCGGAGGGTCCCTAGGGTTAACCGGGTTCCTTTGTGGTTGATGGAACCTTTGGTCTACCCAATATTGGTGATTGGGACCCCTCATGTAGCGCGCCTCTTGGTGAGTCTCTGCTAGGTGTACTTGTTCAGCATGGGGGCACTCGATGGTGGTGTGCCGCTGCGATCCGCATTCGATGCAATCTTGGTTCGCTGAAAGGAACCTCACTTGCTTTTGGAGCTTTCTAAGTTGATCTCTGTAGAATTGCTCCTTCACATCCGGATCGATTACATTGGAGGGTTCATATAAGGGCATAGATGGGGCAGGCCTCGACGATGATGGTGCGTCAGAAGCCTCAGGAGTCTCATATGTGTTGTCGAATTCCACCAACCTCTCTATGGTCTCCCAAGCCTCTTGTGGAGTGAGTTCAAGGTAGCCATAGGAGGTGTAGGTGTTGATCCTCTCTTTAGTTGCAGCGTCAAGAGCATTGTAAATGATCTCCTGAATTACATACGGTGGTTGGCCATGCGTCGGGCATGATCGTAGGAGGTCCTTAAACCTTTCCCAAACAGTCGCCATAGCCTCACCAGGCTTTTGTTTGAAAGCCGTGATTTTCTGTCGGATCAACGTCGTCTTAGAAGGAGGAAAGAACTTGTTGAGAAACGCGTCCTTGACTTCATTCCAGGTGCGGAGCGATCTTGGGGCTAAGCTTTCCAACCACTGCAATGCTTTCCCTGTAAGAGACCATCGAAAGGCTTTTAGTTGGATATATTCAAGACTTCGTCCATCAGCAATAGTATCACAAAGGTCTAAGAAGGTAGAAATATGTGCCATAGGGCATTCGTTAGGTTTTCCTTCATATTGGTGCCTTCTAATCTCAGTAAGGGAGTTAGGTTTTATTTCAAAATTAGAGGCAGGGATAAGAATTGCCGATTCAGGCACTGTGAGAGCGGGGTGCATATATTGCTTGGCATTCCTAGGGAGGGCATTGATTTGGGCTTCTATTTGCCTCCAACCTTCTTCCTCCCTATCTGCGCGCTCTTTAAGTGCCGCCTCTCTCGTCGTTAAGTCCTCAACCTGCTTCCTTAGTTGCTCAATTAGTTCAGCCTGGTTCGCGTTATCCGCCATGATCCTTTGAGCTTGGCCCCTTAGATGGAAATAACGCTCAGGGTCGTCTACTCCTTCAAATTCAGGTGGGCGATCAGCGCATCGCATACACCTGCAAGGCCAAACTAGAAAGAGACGTGAGATAGACTACTAGGGCGCGATTGATTGCCTCCCCGGCAACGGCGCCAATTTGTTGTTGCAGGAGGATGATATGTCAAGTAATTACAACTAATAAAGATGTAATAAATGTAATCCAACTCCTGTCCTAAGCAAATAATTACAAGAGTTCCTCCCGTTGTAGTGGAAGAAAGGGCCGAAGAATTGACAAAGAAAGGGCCGAAGAATTGAGAATGGGGAGAGAAGCAATGAACAGAAATAAAGACAGTGGTTTTGGTGTATAAAATATGTAAAAAGCAACTCCTAGGATTAGGGTTTACCACAACGTTAACCAATGCATGCGATAAGATAAATAAGACGGACAATTGCGCTATTTCACCCGAGGGACAAGCTTTCGCCGTACACCAACTCTTAGGATTACTCTTGCAAATAAACCTAATTGTCTCTACTAATTTTATGTTTATAATTCAAGTTATTAGCATGAATCCCTTTTCTTTCGATTAGGACTAAACATAAAATTGTAGGAGGAGAGATAGACACAACGATATCAACATCAAATACTTACCTCAAGCGCGCATGGCTAACGTCAGGCTCACCCCGACCCTAAGAGCTTTGGGGAACTACTCGCTTCTCATCATGGAACTCATTGTTAATTGAAAGGAAGAAACTTGCATTAAAATAAACTTCAGAGCTTTACAACTCAACGTCCACTTTCGCAAACGTCAAACCCTAAAACTTCTCTCTAACTCTAACTCTATTGTCTTTCTCTTGGATTGGATGATTAAAAGATGATTGAATGCCAGCCCCCTAGGGCTTTATTTATAGGCTACTAATCCTCGCTATCCAAGGATTGTAACTCCTATCTAAACTATTAACTCTATCCAAACAATTAGGATAGGTCTTTTGATAAAAACTAAATAACTTAAAGGTAAAAGATGAATAAAACATCAGCTGCCATCTATCTTGAAAGTATGAGATAAATCTGTGCCTCCTTGAAGATATAGTTCCAATCCGCATCTCGAATCCGAGTCTATCTTCTGTCGAGATAAGGGGTCGATATCGACACCAGGGGGTTGATATCGATGTCTGTGTTCCTGCTCGACTTGTTCACCTCTGGTCGATTTCTATGTTGAGGTCGATATGGGGGTCGATATCGACACCAGAGGTCGATATCTGGGTCAGGGGTCGATATCTACCTCTGCTCAGCTTCACTGGGCTTCTCCGTTTTGACTCCGTTTTCGTTCGAATTCCTGCATGGTTAGCTCAAACTTGTGCAGACTCTATTTCTTGCATTTTAACCCATTCTTACACAAGTTTATATTCTTTTGAACCTTTTCTTTGGAAATCGAATGAAATAAGAAGTCAAATAATGCAATAAACAAAGGTACAAATATGTACATCAGTTTTGAGGAAAACTCATGTAAGTGTCTAATTAATAAATCTTTAATAAAACATTATAGTAAGTAATAAATTCTTATTAGAATACTATAAGGGTATGTTTTGAGGAAAACTCATATAAGTAACTAATAAAAGTTTAATAAAATCTTATATTAACTAATAAATTATATTAGAATATTATAAGGGTGTTTTTTGAGAAAAACTCATATAAGTGCGTAATAAATGTTTAATAAAACATTATATTAAGTAATAAATTCTTATTAGAATACCATAAGGGTATGTTTTGAGGAAACTCATATAAGTAACTAATGAAAGTTTAATAAGATGTTATATTAACTAATAAATTCTTATTAGAATATTATTAGTGTCTGTTATGAGGAAAACTCATACAAGTAACTAATAAGTGTTGCATAAAACCTAATATTAAGTAATAAATTCTTATTAGAATACTATAAGGGTATGTTTTGAGGAAACTCATATAAGTAACTAATAAAAGTTTAATAAGATCTTATATTAACTAATAAATTCTTACGAAAATAATATAAGAGTATGTTTTGAGGAAAACTCATATAAGTAACTAATAAGTGTTGAAAAAAACCTAATATTAAGTAATAAATTCTTATTAGAATACTATAAGGGTATGTTTTGATGAAAACTCATATAAGTAACGAATAAATGTTCAATAAAACCTTAAATTAACTAATAAATTCTTATGAGAATATTATAAGAGTAAATTTTCAAGAAAACTCATATAAGTAACTAACAAGTGTTGAACAAAATCATATAGTAACTAATAAATTCTTACGAAAATACTATAGGAGTATGTTTTGAGGAAAACTCATATAACTAACGAATACATGTTTAATAAAACCTTACATTAACTAAAAAATTCTTATGAGAATACTATAAGAGTAAGTTTTGAGGAAAATTTATATAAGTAACATATAAATGTTGAATCGAACTTTATATTAAGTAATAAATTCTTATTAGATTACTATAGGGTTATGTTTTGTGAAAAACTCATATAAATAACTAATAAGTGTTGAAAAAAACCTTTTATTAAGTAATAAATTCTTATTAGAATACTATAAGGGTATGTTTTGAGGAAACCTCATATAAGTAACGAATAAATGTTTAATAAAACTTTATATTCACTAATAAATTCTTGTTATAACACTATAAGGGTATGTTTTGAGGAAAACTCGTATAAGTAACTAATAAATATTTAATAAAACCTTATATTAAGTACTCAATTCTTGTTAGAACACTATAAGAGTATGTTTTGAGGAAAAACTCATATAAGTAGCTTATAAGTGTTGAATAAAACTTTATATTAAGTAATAAATTTTTTTTAGAATATTATAAGGTTATATTTTGAGGAAAACTCATATAAGTAACTAATAAGTGTTGAATAAAACATTATATTAAGTAATAAATTCGTATTAGAATATTATAAGGGTATGTTTTGAGGAAAACTCATATAAGTGACTAATAAATCTTTAATAAAACCTTATACTAAGTAATAAATTCTTATTAGAATACTATAAGGGTATGTTTTAAGGAAAACTCGTATAAGTAACTAATAAATATTTAATAAAACCTTATATTAAGTACTCAATTCTTGTTAGAACACTATAAGAGTATGTTTTGAGGAAAAACTCATATAAGTAGCTTATAAGTGTTGAATAAAACTTTATATGAAGTAATAAATTTTTATTAGAATATTATAAGGTTATGTTTTGGGGAAAACTCATATAAGTAACTAATAAGTGTTGAATAAAACATTATATTAAGTAATAAATTCGTATTAGAATATTATAAGGGTATGTTTTGAGGAAAACTCATACAAGTGACTAATAAATCTTTAATAAAACCTTATACTAAGTAATAAATTCTTATTAGAATACTATAAGGGTATGTTTTGAGGAAACTCATGTAAGTAACTAATAAATGTTTAATAAGACGTTATATTAACTAATAAATTCTTATTAGAACACTATGAGATTATGTTTTGAGGAAAACTCAAATAAGTAACTAATAAATTTATAATAAAACCTTATATTGACTTATAAATTCTTATTAGAATACTATAAAAGTATGTTTTGAGGAAAACTCGTATAAGTGAGTAATAAATGTTTAATAAAACCTTATATTAACTAATAAATTCTGATAAGAATACTATAAGGGTATGTTTTGAGGAAAACTCATATAAGTAACGAATAAATGTTTAATAAAACTTTATATTAAATAATAAATTCTTATTAGAATACAATAAGAGTATGTTTTGAGAAAAACTTATATAAGTTACGAATACTATAAAAGTAAGTATTGAGTAAAAGTTATATAAGTAACAAATAAGTGTCGAATAAAATCTTATGTTAATTAATAAATTCTTATGAGAATAATATACAAGTAATTTTATTTTTACAATTTCCGATAAATTTTTTTTTTTGGTGTTTTCCGATAAAATTATAAAGAGTATTTGACTTTGTTGTTATTTTAAAAGATATCTTATAACTTTTATGAGTTTTTTTATAATATTAATGTTTTATATTGTACTAGTATGTTTCAAAATAGAAAATTCCAATCCAATATATATATATATAAAGTGAATATGTGTTGAAAAAATTTCTATCGACATTAATTTGGCGGAATTGGCGCGGAGTGGAAATTGTTTTGGGCGGCATATTTAATTTTTGAGGGGGAAACTTGCTGGGCTTGAAATTTTAGAAGTGTGGCCCGGGTATAAAAGCAACTTTTCACTTTCTTAACCCTAATCGCCTCTTCTGTCTTCAGTTCACCGCCTCACCTCCTTCAGATTCAACATGCTTGCATTGTAGCCTCTTGCCTATTCCTCCACTGTCACCTCTAGTCTCTCTCGCTTCTAGTCTCTCTCGCCTTTCCATTATAGTCTCTTGCCTCTTCCTCCATTGGTGCCTGGAGTCCGAATCATCCCAACGCCTTACTTGCCTGGAGTCCGAATCATCACAATGCCTCTTTTGTCTTCAGTCCAAATCATCCCTCTCGCTTCTAGTCTCTCTCGCCTTTCACAAATTTATGTTTCACAGAATTTTCGTTTCACAAATTTTGATTTTGTTTCTCAAATATCTGTTTCAGAAATTTCGATTTTGTTTCATTGAAGTTTAATACCTAATTTCGATCAAACACCCCATACTTAAGCTTGCTTGTCCCCAAGCAATACCTTTAATGGTCATTCAGGGGAAGAAAGTAAACTTTCAACATCATAGATTCATTTTTCATATGTCCCTACAATCAATTGTCATCCTTGATAAGGTACTTATGTCAACTAAGTCCATGCATGTGCATAAAAGCAATTTCAAATTCATAAAGGAGGTAATATGCAAAAACAATTTTAGCGACATAGCATTAATAATCAAGAGGACTTTTTGCAAGCATGTGAGAAGTGGATTGGTAAAAGGCTAAAGGTGGGCTAATATTTGGCCATGTGGTGTTAAATCCGGGGAAACATACTTTCTTTCCAAAACATTCCACATTCCTTCTTCATAATGTCTCACCTTTCACTCATCGCTCAATGCTTTTTTTCAATATATGCTTTTACCTCTCTAACCTTAGCACTGCCTTCTCGCGATTCGCAAACATGGGTGTCATGAATGGCCCCGGATACTTAGTACTTCGGACTCCTCACCTTGTATCCCATCCTGCGGAACTATTATCTCAACGCAAGCAGGGTCGACCCACCTTTATCTCCTGAGGTGATCGGATTTTTTCTCACTCATTTAATTTTCCATATTTCATAATTCTTTCATTCCTGCCAACAACTTCATAATAATGCACAACTCCATATAACTCCAAATATGACATCCATTCTCAAACTTGTCCCCGGATAAGGTATAAGATATAAAAATGGGCAATATGTGTATATGTGGAGCAATTAAAGATAATGATAAGGCTCATATATGGCTTTGTGGCTTTTGCAATGATGCATAGGTAAGGCTAGGATATGAACTTGTATAAATAAGCACTTGTATGGAATTTTCATAAAAAGTCCTTGATGTACATATTTGTACCTTTGATTATTGCATCTTTTGACTTTATATTTCATTCGATTTCCAAAGAAAAGTTTCAAAAGTATATAAACTTGTGTCAGAATGGACTAAAGTATAAGAAATAGAGTATGCACGAGTTTTGAGCTAAGCATGCAGAAATTCGATGAAATCGGAGTCAAAACGAAGAAGCCAAGTGAAGCTGAGCAAAGGTCGATATCGACCTGAGACATCGATATCAACCCTAGATTTCGACACGACTTCTGAGTGTCGAGATAAGCCATACAGACCAGACAAGAAAGCCTCGATGATCGAAATGCAAGCATCGATATCGACCATCGTCATGGACATCGACTGGAGCTGGACAAGTCGAGCAGAAACACAAGCATCGATATCGACCTCTGGTGTCGATATCGACCCTACCTCGACAGAAGATAAATCCGATTTCGAGACTCGGATTGGGAAGTCTATCATCAAAGCCATGAGTTATCTCGTTCTTTTAGATATTAGCAGTTGTTTATCATCTTTTCCTATAAAGTTTTTATCAAAATAAAAGACCTATCCTAATTGATCGGATAGAGTTCATAGTTTAGATAGAAGTTTCAATCCTCGGATAGCGAGGATTAGTAGCCTATAAATAAAGCCCTAGGGGCTGATTTGTTAGATCATCCAATCCAAGAAACAATCAAGACAATAGAGTTAGAGTTAGAGAGAAGTTTTAGGGTTTGACGTTTGCGAAAGTTGACGTTGAGTTGTAAAGCTTCGGAGTTTATTTTAATGCAAGTTTCTTCCTTTCAATCAACAATGAGTTCCATGATGAGAAGCGAGTAATTCCCCAAAGCTCTTAGGGTCGGGGTGAGCCCGACGTTAGCCATGCGCGCTTGAGGTAAGTATTTGATGTTGATATCGTTGTGTCTATCTCTCCTCCTACGATTCTATGTTTAGTCCTAATCGAAAGAAAAGGGATTCATGCTAACAACATGATTTATAAACATAAAATTGGTAGAGACAATTAGGATTATTTGCAAGAGTAATCCTAAGAGTTGGTGTACGGTGAAAGCTTGTCCCTCAGGTGAAATAGCACAATTGTCCGTCTTATTTATCTTATCGCATGCATTGGTTAACGTTGTGGTAAACCCTAATCCTAGGAGTTGCTTTTACATAGTTTATACACACAAAACCCACTGTTTTATTTATGTTCATTGCTTCTCTCTCCATTCTCAAATCTTCGGCCTTTTCTTTGCCGACAAAACAACTAACTCACTACAGGAAGACATCGATATCGAGAATAGAGGTCGATATCGACCAAACAGATAGATCGACAGTTTTCTGAGTCAATCTCGAGACTCCTGGGAAACTTCTGCAAGCATCGATATCGACCCCTTGTGTCGAAATCGACCCCTCTGTATCGACTGGCAGACTTCTGAGCCAGTCGATTTCGTAGAATAACATCGATATCGACCCCCACCAGTCGATATCGACTACAGTTTTTGTTTCTGCAGGTCTTCTGTTGTAGAGAACATCGACAGCCGAGGTCGACATCGAGGCCCAAGGTCGAAATCAAGGCTTCTGGTCGACCCAGACGTGAGATTTCCATCACTACTAGGATCCCGCTGACACGCCTCCTCGTGGATCGATCCTGACTACCCTTCCACTACAACGGGAGGAAGTCTTGTAATTATTTGCTTAGCCCAGGAGTTGGATTACATTTATTACATCTTTATTATTTGTAATTACTTGACATATCAAGCCTCCTGTAATAACAAATTGGCGCCGTTGCCGGGGAGGCAATCAATCGCGCCCTAGTAGTCTATCTCACGTCTCTACCTAGTTTGGTTTTGCAGGTGTATGCGACGCGCTGATTGCCCACCTGAATTTGAAGGAGTAGACGACCCTGAGCGTTATTTCCATCTAAGGGCCCAAGCTCAAAGAATCATGGCGGACATCGTGAACCAGGCTGAACTTATTGAGCAACTAAAGAAGCAGGTTGAGGACCTAACAACTAGAGAGGCGGCACTTAAGGAGCGTGCGGATAGGGAGGAGGAAGGCTGGAGGCAAATAGAAGCCCAAATCAATGCCCTCCCTAGGAATGCCAAGCAATATATGCACCCCGCTCTCACAGTGCCTGAATCGGCAATTCTTATCCCTGCCTCTAATTTTGAAATAAAACCTAACTTCCTAACTGAGATTAGAAGGCACCAATATGAAGGAAAACCTAACGAATGCCCTATGGCACATATTTCAACCTTCTTAGACCTTTGTGATACTATTGCTGATAGACGAAGTCTTGAGTATGTCCAACTAAAAGCTTTTCGATGGTCTCCTACAGGGAAAGCATTGCAGTGGTTGGAAAGCTTAGCCCCAAGATCGCTCCGCACCTGGAATGAAGTCAAGGACGCGTTCCTCAACAAGTTCTTTCCTCCTTCTAAGACGGTGTTGATCCGACAGAAAATCACGGCTTTCAAACAAATGCCTGGTGAGGCTCTGGCGATTGTTTGGGAAAGGTTTAAGGACCTACTACGATCATGCCCGACGCATGGCCAACCACCGTATGTAATTCAGGAGATCATATACAATGCTCTTGACGCTGCAACAAAGGAAATGATCAACACCTACACCGCCTATGGCTACCTTGAACTCGCTCCACAAGAGGCTTGGGAGACCATAGAGAGGTTGGTGGAGTTCGACAACACATATGGGACTCCTGAGGCTTCTGACACACCATCATCGTCGAGGCCTGCCCCATCTATGCCCTTATATGAACCCTCCAATGTAATCGATCCGGATGTAAAGGAGAAATTTCATAGGGATCAACTTCGAAAGCTCTAAAAGCAAGTAAGGTTCCTTTCAGTGAACCAAGATTGCATTGAATGCGGATCGCAGCGGCACACCACCATCGAGTGCCCACATGCCGAACAAGTACACCTAGCGGAGACTCACTAAGAGGCGCGCTACATGAGGGGTCCCAATCACCAATATTGGGGAGACCAAAGGTTCCATCAACCACAAAGGAACCCGGTTAACCCTAGGGACCCTCCGCCTTATAGAGCTCCTGGGCACCCGGAGAGAGACCAAAAGAAGGATGATCTTCAACTTGTGCTAGATGAGATAAGAAGGAATCAAGCTAAGAATGATCAATCCAACAATGCCATCCATTCTCAACTCAATCACCTTACCACAAGGATTGGGGAGATGGATATATGGAAAAGGAACGTAGAGACCCAACTGGGTCAATTGGCGGCACAAATCCCTAGACCGTCCGGAACACTCCCTGGGCAACCCACTACAAATCCTAAAGGACAATCCGAGATGGGCCATGTCGCAGCCATACAATTGAGGAGTGGTACCAAAGTACATAAGCCACGAACGGAATCGGAGAAAACAGCAGATCCAGTCGACATCGATGGACCAGTCGATATCGAGGATGAGGTCGATATCGACCCCCAGGTCGACCCACAGGTCGATATCGAGGCCACTGCAGAGCCATCAGAGCCACAACAGAGGTCGAAATCGACCATCCCAGTCGATATCGACCATATTCCAGTCGATGTCGATGTCCAGCAGGCCCCTCCGACCACCATTTTGGCCCCTCCACCAAAGAAGACGTTGCCATTCCCATCCAAAGCATTGGAGGATCCCACCAAAGGTAAGTTTAGGCACTTCGTAAAGATTATTCAAGGGCTTAACGTTACAATTCCTCTTACAGAAGCCCTAAGCGAGATGCCCGCCTATGTGCGATTCCTCAAAGACATCCTGAGCAAGAAGACATCCATGGCAGAAATCGTAGAGGAGTGCTCAAAGATGGACTTCCCTGAGAAGAAGAGTGATCCAGGGAAGTTTGCAATCACCGTGGGACTTGGCCAACATCGTTATAAAGCCCTATGTGACCTAGGGGCAAGTGTAAGTCTCATGCCTCTCTCTATTTGGCAAAAGGTGAACATTGGTGCCCTTGAACCTATGGACATGAAAGTCTATATGGCTGACAACTCATTCGTCAAGCCCACAGGTATAGTTGATGACGTTCCGGTAAAGGTAGGTAAGTTCTTTGTGCCTACTGATTTCATTGTATTGGAGATGCCTGAAGATCCTGTAGTGCCTATTATACTTGGTAGGCCTTTCTTAGCTACTGCAGATGCCAATATCAATGTACGTCGAGGGTTACTAACCTTTACTATAGGGAACGAAGTGATAGAATTCTCTTTCAACCCAACCATGAGCGAAATAAAGCACCTGGAGCAAGTAGTCCTCTCGCCGGCTAAGGAGAAGCTTAGAAAATTTTTGTTGGCGAGGACGGAAACAGCAAGCAGGGTCGACATCGACTGGAACCAGTCGATATTGACTAAAAAACTCGAAATCGACCCCCTTGGTCGAAATCGAGTATGCCAGATCGCTGCCAGGAGCTTAAGTATGGGGTCACAGAGGTCGATATCGACCTACACATATCGATATCGACCACAACACTCGACATCGACCCTCCTTGGTCGAAATCGACCACCCCTCAGCCCGAAGATTTCTGTTTCGGTCCCAAACAGGTAAGCCTAGGTATGAGTCCTAACCCTCCTCTATCCATTATTGATAAATCAAGTAAGTCGATTGTTGATAATTCTACTAAAGAGAGGGTCAAAGCTCCATGGTTTGCCTATATTGCTAAAGTTAGGTCAAGAAAGAGAAGGAAAGCGCCCAAAGAAGAACCTAACATCAAAGAAGCCTTGTTCGCCGAACTTAGTTGCTATCAAAAGGACCTAGATGATCCAGGAGAAGGCTCGAGCTCGAAGGGTCCCTACATTAAAGGGTCATGAAGCATTGACGGAGAAGTCGGCCTAGTGACTCAAAAATCTAGAGCGTGTACATAAAACCTTTAAAAAAAAATTTCATAGATGGTTTTTAGGATTTAACTTTTGTTTTTTTTTAAAACTGAGATAATTCGTGCTTGATCTATATTTCCAACAAAGATTTCAGGTTATCCATCAAAAGGAACGACGAAGAAGAAAAGAAGCTTCTGCAGAGGCAGTCGAAATTGACCAGGCCAGTCGAAATCGACCCCCCAGGGTCAAGCCATCTCCTGGATTCGACAACGAGGACTCAAGAGCAAAAAAGAGAGGTCGATATCGACCCTAATACTCGATATCGACCCCAATCAGGCAGCCCTTGTCTTTATTTTCTTCCTCGACTTCGACAGATGCAGTCGACATCGACCACTGACCTAGATATCGACTTCTGGCATCGACCTATCCTGAAATCGACCTGAATACGCAGGTTGCACTGTTAGTTTCTCTCTACCCTTGTTCTTCTTTTTAATACAGTGAGGACACTGTATATTTTAAGTATGGGGTGGGGGAAAGATTTGTCTTATGGTTATAACTTGGTTTTCTTTTTTCGCATTGCATTCATGTTTAAATTTTTGCTCTTAATTTTACTTCTATAAAAATGTCAAAAAAAAAAATTGTCAAAAATACAAAAAAAAATGCATGTTTATTTTTAAGTTTATTTTTAAACCCTACTTAGATGTCCTATGATGAAAACTCAATAGCTGACTTGATCATGTAAACCTTATGGCCTATTTCGATGATTTAGCCTAATTCCTTAAAATTTTTATGTAGATTGTGAACTTGTGATGAAATTGAGCACATATGATCCTAGGCTAAAAAGCAAATCCAACAAAAATTGTCCTTGTGAGAATTTTGACCTATAGGGAGAACATCAAAAATCCCTCCGCTTTCTTGAGTGAATTTACTCTTCCTATGCATCTCTAAATGTTGTGATAGTTATTCAAAACCAATGCATATATATGTTTATGTTTACGAGAATTAAATGATGGAGGCATCTTTTAAGCCATTTTTATCCTCTCTTTACCTGCCCTGCATTATCCCTACTTGAAGCCAGAACATTAGCCTGATCCTGAAATTGCAAACTCCACAAAATTATCCCTAGCCGAATTGAGCCTGACCTCCATTTGGGAATTGAGACTTAGATTGGCTAGACTATGCCTTGTGGAAAGAAAAGAGCATAATGTCCAGTTTTGAGTAAGAAAATTATGAGTTGGTGCATATTTACATTTTGTCATATTTTGTAAAAGGATTTATGGCTCACCATATAAATGCACATAGCTTTAGTATTTATTTGTTATTTTCGAAAAAAAAAGATATATATAGTGCATGAGCCAAAATCCTTAAGTCTTTTATTCATACAAGTGTTATATTTTTTAGAGATATATTAGAACTTGGAAGAAGGGTTGATAGTATGGTTTACATCTTTTTAGTGCATCTTTAGATCATATTATGGAAAGATGAGTTGGGAAAGAGCATTATAGAGATTGAGCTTACATTGAAGAGTTATGGTTTGGATATTACAAGTGTTGAGATTTAGGAGTCTTGATTCCCGAATTATAAAAGCACCACATAGCCAAACAATTCCATACCCTTTATTTTATACCAAGCCCCATTACAACCCCGCCGAATGGAGTCTTCTTTGAAGTCTTCCATTGAGCGAAAGTCCTCCTGATGATTCTTATTGCATTTTCATAATTGGTTGCGAAGTGGATTATTATAAATTGCAATGTTTATGAGATTGTATATGGAATTGAGTTGAGAGTTGATCTTCATAGCCTAAACACATGAGAGTTGAGTGCAAACACATTATCCCTGTGAGGTTGGATCAAAATTGCATATGCCTATGGATCGCCAAAATATGTGCTATGATGTTAAATTCACTTGCTTTGCTTTGCTACCGCTTTTGATGTTGCTTTTGACAAGGGCGAAGACTTGAAGGGTGTGTTGTAGGTGTTGGTTATTGCTTGAGGACAAGCAAGTCTAAGTATGGGTTGTTTTGATGTACATATTTGTACCTTTGATTATTGCATCTTTTGACTTCATATTTCATTCGATTTCCAAAGAAAAGTTTCAAAAGTATATAAACTCGTGTCAGAATGGGCTAAAGTATTAGAAATAGATTCTATGTTTAGTCCTAATCGAAAGAAAAGGGATTCATGCTAACAACATGATTTATAAACATAAAATTGGTAGAGACAATTAGGATTATTTGCAAGAGTAATCCTAAGAGTTGGTGTACGGTGAAAGCTTGTCCCTCAGGTGAAATAGCACAATTGTCCGTCTTATTTATCTTATCGCATGCATTGGTTAACGTTGTGGTAAACCCTAATCCTATGAGTTGCTTTTACATAGTTTATACACACAAAACCCACTGTTTTATTTCTGTTCATTGCTTCTCTCTTCATTCTCAAATCTTCGGCCTTTTCTTTGCCGACAAAACAACTAACTCACTGCAGGAAGACATCGATATCGACAACAGAGGTCGATATCGACCAAACAGATAGATCGACAGTTTTCTGAGTCGATCTCGAGACTCCTGGGAAGCTTCTGCAAGCATCGATATCGACCCCTTGTGTCGAAATCGACCCCTCTGTATCGACTGGCAGACTTCTGAGCCAGTCGATTTCGTGGAATAACATCGATATCGACCCCCACCAGTCGATATCGACTACAATTTTTGTTTTTGCAGGTCTTTTTTTGCAGAGAACATCGACAGTCGAAGTCGACATCGAGGCCCAAGGTCGAAATCGAGGCTTCTGGTCGACGCAGACGTGAGATTTCCAACACTACTAGGATCCCGCTGACACGCCTCCTCGTGGATCGATCCTGACTACCCCTCCACTACAATGGGAGAAAGTTTTGTAATTATTTGCTTAGGCCAGGAGTTGGATTACATTTATTACATATTTATTATTTGTAATTACTTGACATATCATCCTCCTGCAATAACAGTCCTCCATCATCTTATCATGCATATGTCAAAAGCAACTTCAAATTTTCATCTCCTTTATGTTTTTCTTCTTTTTGCACTTCATTGGGACTTCCCTTAACTAGGCAATCTCATGTTATATCTCTAATGAATCTAATTTTGCATCATAGAGCTCTTTTTTTATACTTCCATGACTCTTTCTTTTTTTCAAAATTTTTGATGGGAGTCATATTTCTCTTTTTTTTATATGCTTTAAAATAAATATGCAACTCTAATCTAAGTATGAATATGCAAGTAAACCTTTCCCCCACCCCATACTTAAAATTTACAGTGTCCTCACTGTATTGGAACTAGGGTTAAGAAGAAAACTTACTAAACCGTCAAAATTTCAGGAGTTGAAGAAGACAACAGGCAGGGTCGATATCGACCCTTGATATCGATATCGATGTCTCTTGATTTCTGCTCAGGCTTCAGGGTGATTTGGCCTCGATCATAAACCCTATCTATGTCGACCTTGAAGTCGATTTTGATGCAGGTCATCTATGTCGATGCCTTTCTCAGTGTGCTTTTCTCTTTCCTGCAATTTGAAAACAAACACAAAACCAAATATGCAAAACAATAAAGTGTCTAAAACCAAAAACTAAGCTATCTAAAAACCAAAACTAAGTCTTTGTTACAAGCTCTAGACTTTTAAGTCGCTAGGCCTACTTCCTCTTTCGCGCTTCTCAAGGCGGCATCTGCAGAGCCCATGTGACTTGGGCCTCAAATATCACTCCTTTCTTGTCCCGCAACTGCATTCCGCCAGGATTGATTTGATTCATCGTGAATGGTCCTAAGTTCTTATCCTTGAATCTTGTAGGGAACCAATGGTCCTTAGACTTGGCAACATAGACCTTGTCTCCTATCTCATATTGGCTTGAATCATCATCAGATACCCTACATAAGCACACATGTCAAGGCACACCTCTTCCAAATAATGATAAGTCCTTAATTGTAATGGAACAAGAGGAATCCGTACCTTGACTTACCTTTTTCTCAGTCGGTGGCTCAGGTCGTTGTCGATGTTCAGAGGTCGATATCGACCCCTGTTGTACTCCTGGAGGATCAGTCGATTTGGAGAGTTTTGACTCGATATGATCAGGTCGATTTCGACCCTCAGAGGTCGATATCGAGGTCTCCTTGCCTCCCTTCTCAGTGCTGATGGTGGTCGATTTTGATAGGGTGTGGTCGATATCGACCTTTGACCCCGATTTTGATGTTTCCTCTTCTCCTCCGTCGACCCCATACTTATGACCTGGCACAGAATCTTGAACATTAGTGGTCGATATCGACTTACCTGGGTCGATTTCGATGTTTTGTTGAGCTCCTTCGTTCAAGATTGCCTCAACTTCCTCTACTTGGGCTTCATTGATGGCTTTTATCTCCATTGGCCCTTGACTTTTCACCGTCTTGTTGAAGGCATACTCTATTACTTCATCACTAATTATGAATGAGAGCAATCCTTTCTTTACGCTGATGTTGGCATCGACGGTTGCTAGGAATGGCCTACCTAAAATAATTGGACAAGCAGGGTCCTCCGCTATATCAACAACTAGAAAATCAGCAGGGACAAAGAATTTACCTACTTGTACTAGCACATCCGTCACTATCCCAGTTGGAACCACTACCGTATTGTTAGCCATGTACAATCTTGCATCCACGGGCTCCAGAGGACCTATCTTTACCTTGTGCCAAATGGTTAGTGGCATCATGCTAACGCTACCGCCTAAATCAACTAAAGCATTGAATTTGAATTGACCTAGACCTATAGTGATAGAAAACTTACCTAGGTCCGCCCGCTTTTTTGGTAGTTCCAACCTGTTGCATTCCTCTGCGATCTCAGATAGCGATCGCTTCTTACCCAAGATGTCTTTAAGGAACCTTACATAAGATGGAATCTCGTGAAGTGCCTCTATGAATGGTATAGATACATTAAGTCCTTGGAGCATCTTCATGAACCGTTGGAACTTCTTTTCTGCTGGGTCCTTTGTCACCTTTCTAGTTGGGAATGGCAACACCTTCTTCTTTCCCGCGGCTTCAGTGAGATCGACATCGACATCAGTAGGGTCGATTTCGACTAGAGGAGTCGATTTCTGTGGTGACGCAGAATTAGGGTCGACATCGACAGGAGGGTCGACATCGATGTCACCTTGGTCGATATCGACAGGGAGGGTCGATATCGACGTCTGTTCTGGCTCCTTCTCCTTCGCTTTTTGCTCGGGCGTTTGTAATTGACGCCCACTCCTTAGATTTACTGCTGCAATATGTCCAGTAGTTTTGCCCTTTTGGTTGGGCACAGTGGATCCAGGGAGTGATCCTGATGCCTTGGGCATTGCTTCCGCCAATCGACTCATTTGAGTCTCCATGTTACGCTTCCAAATGTCGATCTCCCCAAGTCTAGAATTGATGCCCTGCAGCTGAGTATGGACGGAGTTATTGGCTTGTTTGAACTCAGCATGGTTCCTCCGCATCTCATCAAGAATGATTTGCATGTCATCTTTCTTAGTCTCCCGCTCAGGGTGCCCTGATGCCCTATATGTTGGGGGATCCCTTTGATAGAACCTTTGATCTCCCCAATTTTGTTGATTGCCCCCTCTATAGGGGCCTCTCGTCCATTTGACCTCCTCATGTTGTTCTGCCATGGATACTTGCTCAGTATGTGGACAGGCACTAGTGTTATGCCTTGTTGAGCCACACTCCTGACAAGGTTGATTGTTGCTCAGGAACCTTACTTGCTTTTGAAGGCGGCGTGTTTGATCGTTATGAAATTGTTGCCGCACCTCAGGATCTATCTCCCTTGGAGGCTCATATAGTGGCATAGATGGGGAAGGCCTTGCATCATAGGTCGCAACAGCCCCATAGGTGTTGTCAAAGTTCACAAGCCTCTCAATGGTCTCCCATGCCTCCGTTGGTGTAAGCTCAATGTACCGATAGGAGGTATATGAATTGATCCTCTCCTTATTCGGCGCATCAAGGGCATTATAAAAGATCTCCTGGATGACATATGGAAGTTGCCCATGCGTCGGGCGTGATCTAAGCAAGTTCTTAAAGCGCTCCCACGCCTGTGATAGGGTTTCACCTGGCTTTTGTTTGAAAGTCGTGATCCTTTGTCGCAACATCGCCGTTTTAGAAGGTGGGAAGAATTTGTTCAAGAGTGCATCTTTCACCTCGGCCCATGTCCTTAGCGATCGTGGAGCCAAACTTTCAAGCCATTGTAATGCCTTCCCTGCCAAAGACCATCGAAAAGATTTTAATCGTACATACTCTAAGTTTACTCCATCACCAACTGTCTCACATAAGTCCATAAAAGTAGAGATGTGTTGCAGGGGGCATTCATTATGTCTTCCTTAAAAAGTATTTCTTTTAATCTCATATAGGAAGTTAATTTTCAATTCATAGTTGGAGTGAGGAATTATAATGGCAGATTCAAGAACATGAAGCGGCGGATGTATGTATTGCGCGCATCCTCCTCCCTATCAGCACGGGCTCGCTCAGCAGCAGCGGCGGCCCTTTCAGTAGCGATTGTAGCATTGTGGTCCTCGATCTCCTTCCTCAACCGCTCTATGATCTCAGATTGCGTCTCGTTGTCAGCCATGATGCGAATTGCTTTGTTACGAAGATGGTAGAAACGTTCAGGCTCGTTGATTGGTTCCAGGATAGGTCCGCGATCAGAACGTCGCATAACCCTGCAGAATAAGCTCAGAAAACGATCGTGATTAACTTAGGTGGCGATTGATTGCCTCCCCAGCAACGGCGCCAATTTGTTCGCTACGGGGGGTGGTAGTAGGAGATTCAAATATTTAAAATAAAACAAAGCACAACTAGACTATCTCCATGTCCCAAACAAATAATACAAGAATCCCCTCCCTTGTAGTAGTAGGGTAATTCAGGATCGAATCCACGAGGAGGTATGTCAGCGCTTCCCTTGTTGTATTCACGATCAAAGCTTTCGACCTCAAAAGACCTCAATATCGAGTATACTAGTCGATATCGACCTCAGTTCTGGTTGATTTCCTAGCGCAGTTCCTGCAGAAGACAAAACAGCAAGTCGACGTCGAGCAGAGACCTCGATATCGATGTTAGACCTCGATATCGACCCTTATGGTCGATTTCGGTGCTTGTCACAGAAACTGTTTTCGTAACCAATTTGTCGGAAAAGAGTCCGAAGAAAATAGAATGGAGAAGGAAGATGAACAGAAACAAAACTAAGACTTTTGAGTTGATTTCAATTAATTAAAAGGCTTCCAAAGTCGGGGTTGCATGCCACAACGATAACAATGCAAGTTTCATGCTAAAGCTATGAAATTTAATGTCTTTCCGTCAAATAACTTTCGTTATCAACACTTAGGTGATTAGAGGCTCTCGTATAATTCCTAAGAATTACTATCCAATTCATGAGCAATTCAAGTTCACAATATGAGTGGCTTTCGCTTCAATAATGCAAATAATGAATCTCCCTAACTTTCGCAAAGGATCATGCATAGGGTAGAAGACGGAATCGCATAAAAGTCATACCTTTGACGCACTTACCTCACATTGCTATCGTCGGGCTCACCCCGACCCTAGAAGTGGGTTGACTACTCGCTCCTCATCATGCACATCATCATCATTATTGTTGAAAGAAAGCTACTTTGAATTAAAACTTCGAAAGAAAGTACAACCGAACAAGCCACTCCGCTCTCGCTTTACAACTCCACTCGGCCTCCTCTCTCTCTCTCTCTACTCTCTATTGAAACTAAATTGTGTGTAAAATTAGATACCTAAACTCAGCCCTATTGGCCTCTATTTATAGATGTCGATAAGGACTCGAAACCTTATCTTTATTCTCTAAGATAAACTAAAATAAAAGTAAAAGCTAAAAACTCCATGGTAACTCAGCCTCCTCCTGATAGATCTGGTATGGATGATAAGAAATCTCGACCCTTTGGATAGACGTGCAAGCTTTGGATAGAATTCTATCAAAATCGGAGTCGGATTCCTCTGCTGGCATGGTCGATATCGACCCCTAGACATCGATATCGACCCCTTCAAAATCTCATCTCGAGCTTCTCCTTCTCCTACTCGAACTAGCACTCGACTTCTATCAATTTGGTCGATCTGTCAGCATCGATATCGACCCACAGACGTCAATATCGACCCCTTCTGTGTCGACATGCTCTGTTTCCTTTTCTCCTCGATTCCTATGTCTCTGATGTACTCGATGTCGAGGTCCCCAGTCGATTTCGACCTCTTCAGAAGACTTCGAGTTCTTTTTCCGCTCTTCCGAATTCGTCCATTTTTATCCTGTTTTCTGTAAAATCACATGGAAACTGGTGCAAACCCATATATTTGAGAATTAAGCATAAATTACACTCATCCCATGTTTTCCCATTAATATCCATGCAAAAGACGATAAAATGGATTCATATGTGCATAGAAAATATGGCAATTTACGCGCACATCAAACACCCCATACTTAAGCTTGCTTGTCCCCAAGCAATACCTTTAATGGTCATTCAGGGGAAGAAAGTAAACTCTCAACATCATAGATTCATTTTTCATATGTCCCTACAATCAATTGCCATCCTTGATAGGGTACTTATGTCAACCAAGTCCATGCATGTGCATAAAAGCAATTTCAAACTCATAAAGGAGGTAATATGCAAAAACAATTTTAGCGACATAGCATTAAACATTGAAATAGGAAGACGAAGTAGGAAGTTTGACATGTGTCTTAAACGTTGAAATAGGTGTTATTCATATGCCCGAATTCTTAGGACTTTGTGCTATCTTCCAATGAAAACTGAAAGGAGCATTCTCATTGGTTACTTTATAAAAGTGGACCCCTCCACTTTCCAACTAAAATCCAAACAAAAACTTAAAATTACATAGAATAGCCACTATTTTATAAACTTTAGTTTGTGTGTTATTTTCAATTTTCTTTATAATTTTGCATTTATCTTGTTTTAGTTTGTGATCTTCAAATTTGGTATCAGAGCCAAGTTAATTAAAAATAATCTGTATTTATCTATAAGCCAGTCTGGAGGTATCTACTAATTGTCCCCAGAAGACTAATCCTCATGCTTTACATTTAGATACAAATGATAAGCACTTTCGAGCAATTTTAAATGCTATTTCAGACCAACTTATAGATCTAAAAGTTGAAGTTAAAAAATTAGAACAGTTATATCTTGAGATTAGCAGTAAGATTTTTAAGATCGTAAAAGAAACAGGTGAAGTGCATCACTCAACCAATCTAAAAGCCAGCAACGAAATTAGTCATCAGATAAGCCTAAAATCTAGTGGTGAAATTAAGAAAGGAGATCCTTTTAATATAGTTATCCATTTAAAAATTCCAAAAAGAAGTTCTCTACTAAGTTAGATAATATAAAGAAAAAAGGTGTTATTGAAGAAGAAAATCAAGACGAAAATCAAATCCTTAAAAATGAATCAACATCCAGTTCTACAAACAAGGAGATTTAGCACTAAGTTGGATGACCCAGAGTGGAAGCTGAAATTACAGAAACTCAAAACCATTGAATTCAACTTCACAAACCAAGAAGTTATGATTGATGATGAGTCTGACTGAAATTCTGATGAAGAAGCCGTATATCACCATTGGGATTAATTAATCTAAAAGACATGAAAAATATTCCCATATCTAAAGTCCAACAGAGGCTAGATGAAATACTAAGACAAAGAAGGCCGAAGGAAAATGAACTAGTAGAACATAACGAAGCTAGAAGAAACTACAGGCGCTATGAACATGGTTCAACGAGTAATTATAGACCTAGGCTAAAGCCAAAGGAGTTTCTAGAAAAGAAAGAAAGATTTGGAGTAAGTATTATGCCAAACCATAGGCCAAATCAAAGAGAAATTAATCTAGAACCCATAAGCGAAACAGGTTACAAATTAAACCTGGATGGTGTAAGGAAAAGACGTGAGATAATAGAATTCTGGAAGAAAAGTATGATGAGCGTATTGAACATGAATGTAGGATGGAATTCTTCTCAATTCCTTAATTATATAGAACACAGTTTCTATGGTTGTATTGCCGATTGGTATGGAGCCATTGATGATGAAGCTAATTGAAGAAAGGTTTGATGGAAACGAAGAATCTGAAAATGAGTCAATTGAAGGTGAAGAAATTAATGAGATGATGGAAGGGGAAGCTCCTAGTGAGTTCTCTGATGAGTATGAAATGACCACCTTAGCTCAACTTCAGCAAGATGAAACTTCTATTGATGAAGAACAAGTAGAAGAAATGACCAGATCAGGGGTTGATTTCCCGATCATTGCCAAAGAACAGTTTGTTAAAAAAATCATTGTTCTCTAAATATGCTAAATATGTGTGTGAAGAAATGTCTAGAGACGTAACGGTTAAGAACAATGAAAATCAAGCAACAGAAGTAAACTTAATTAATTGGGTAAATATTCAAAAACATAACAAAGACAAAAAAATTTAAATATATCTTCATATGTGGCATCCAAGTTATTATAACTCCATTACAATACTATGGTAAAGATGTGCAATGCATTAACTTTGTCTGTGATATCAGGCATAAAAGGTTTAATGACCAATGCATCAGTGGAATAGTCTGTAATCTGAGTCAAGGAGCAGTCTCTTGGATCTGTAGACCAAACTATTATGTTAGTCTAGAAGATCATTATGCGTCTAAATTCTTAGCTATAAAATTATTAACAGAAGGTATCAGTATGCACAAGGGAACTTGTCCATTACAACTGATAACTCCACTCCCTTGATGAAAATCGGAATAAGTTTCAAAGGCCTTGACAGTCCGTTTGTGTCAAAGGTCTTGAAGCTTTAACAGTATTGATGAAACACAAAACTTGTTCTATATGATATTATGTTCGAATATTATTTTATGCTTCCATTATATTATTATATATACACTAACCTTTCAGGAAGTATTTTCGAATATTATTTCCTTCCTTATGTTGTAAATTGAGAAGATTCAAATCGGAAGATCATGGCCTCCGAAAGTTTCCAAAGATAGAAGATTCAGCTCAAGCCATGATCCTCTCTATCCATTGGTGAAGATCCTTAGGCACCGATTTGTTTCAATAAAAAGAAAAGGAAGAAGAAGACAGCCATACACATGTTGAACACAAGCTTTCATACACTCAAGCCTTCAAGCGAGATCTGTCTTCTTCGTGTGCTCTCTGCTAGTCCTTAAGAGTCTGTTATTTCATTTCAAAGCATTTGAGAGTTACACTGTGAGCTTATAGGATATATTTCGAGAGAGTGTTATACTCAAGAGTTTGTAACTCGGGAAGTAGACACTAGGCGATTGATTCACTAAGTGTAAGAGGATTGTACTAGATAGCATAGAGAGGTGGGGCTCTTCTAGATTGGTCTAGGACTCCAAGGGAACATGAGTTGACTAGATTGCAATTGTATAGGAGAGAGGCTTCTCGGTGAGCTACTAGGATCCTAAGTCTTATGAATCAATAAAAGCCGGTTGAATCCTAGGGTTGTGGAAGAACCCTAGGCGGGGACGTAGGCCAAGTTCGTGCCGAACCTCGTAAACAACTCATCGAGTCCTTTACTTATTGCTTTACCTTATTTCCGCACTTGGTTCGACTGTTTAACTTTGTGATTCAGGTTTTCAGAGAAAAACTAGTCTAATCTCAAAGGATTTTGCACGAGCTTCAAAAGTCTTGAGAATCTGCGAAAAACCGGCATACTCTATTCAACCCCCCTTCTACAGTATTTCTATATTACTTTATTTTACATTGTCGAACCTTCAATTGGTATCAGAGCTTTATTCACTGCTTTTGATCTAACAATCTTGTGAGTTTTCGATCATGTTTGGTGAAGCAAGCGGAGGATTTGCACAGGGAAGGTCTACCAGCAGACCACCACTCTTTGTAGGTAACAACTTTGTCCACTGGAGATCATTGATGAACATGTTCACCATAGACCAACATCTGGAACTTTGGAACATTATAGAGAATGGGCCAAAGATTCCAGAGAAAGACGGACCAAATGGAACCAAAGTTGCAAAGAAGGAGTCTGAATACATCCAAGCGGATCTTGAACTCGTCTCCAAAAACTACAGGGCTATTAACTTACTTTATTATGGTCTTAGCACTGATGAGTTTAACCGTATTTCATCTTGTAGGTCAGCTAAAGAGATTTGGGACAAGCTGGTCGTCACCTATGAGGGAACCAGCCAAGTGAAGGACACCAAGATCAGCATCTTCCTTCGAAAGTATGAACTTTTCAAGATGAAGCTTGATGTGTCTATCAAGGTCATGTTCACACGATTCACATAAATCACCAACAACCTTGACTCTCTCGGCAAGAGCTTTACAAACGTTGAGAAAGTAAGGAAGATATTGAGGTGTCTCCCAAAAGAAAAGTGGGGTCCTAAAGTAACAGCTATAGAGGAAGCCCAAGACCTCACTACTTTGCCTCTTGACGACCTGCTTGGGAAACTGATCACGCATGAGATGATCCTTAATAAAGACGATGGAGAACTTCGAGCAAGCACTAAGAATTTGGCGCTCAAATCTAAGAAGGATGACAACAAAGATGAATCTGATTCCGAAGATGAGGATGACGATGAGGATGATCCTTTTGCTCTTATCACAAGAGGCCTTGCTCGAATCCTCAAAATGAAGAAACAATTTAACAACAAGGATGGATCAGAGTCTTCTAAATTCCGAGGTAAGTCTCAATACAACAAAAATGATAAGAAGACTTAACTGTTGTCTTGTTTTGAATGTGGTGAAACAGATCATCTTGTGAAAGACTGCCCTCAAAAGACGAAGATCCAGTCCAAGAAGGGTGATAGATGGAAAAAGAAAGCCATGGTGGCAACTTGGAGCGATTCTGACTCCGACTCCGACGATGAGAAAGCCAATGTTTGTCTTATGGAATCAGGAGATGAATCTCACGATGAGAAGCTTGAGGTAACCGTAAGAGAACTTATGGCAAGTCCAAAAGAGGTAGTATCGGAATTCCTTTCTAATATGATTGCCAATGAAGAGAAACTTATTGCCCAAACTAACACTCTTATTAAGAGAACTGTGGACCAGGAAAGAACTATTGAGGATCTGTCTATGAGGGTCAAAAGTCTTGAAGCTTCCTATTCAGGTCTTGACATTAAAGTCAAGACTCTTGACTCAGAGAAATCTGAACTCAAGCAAGATCTCTCGTCTCTGAGAAGTGAACATCATGACTTAGAGAACGAGAAGATCTCCCTGAATAATAAGATTCAAGACCAACAGACAGCCCTCATAAGTTTTACCAAATCCAAAGGCACTCTTGATAGGATGTTGGGTGAGCAACAAAATTCTCTAAACAAAAGTGGTATTGGTTACAATCCAAGGTTTCTAAAGAAGCAGCACATTACCACCTTTGTAAAGGCAAAAGAAAGCAGAACCTCTCCTATATGTCACCATTGTGCTCGAAAGGGACATGTAAAAGAGACCTGCCCCTATAGAAGAAATGATCCATATATCATTCGCAATACATTCCCTGTTCATTTGAGAAAAGAACGGATAACACAAGTTTGGGTCCCAAAAGGCACTATTTTACCAAATATGGTTTATCCCAATAATGGATCCAAATTTGCTTATTGGTCTAGCCACAAAGGTTGATGTTTGTTTTGCAGGAGATCACCAAGGTGAAGGAGCAAAAATGGATTATTGATAGTGGATGCTCGAGGCATATGAGTGGGAAGAGTTCTCTCTTTCATGATCTAAAGGAGCAATCCACAGGAACAATCACTCTTGGTGACAAAGGAAAGTGTGACATCGTTGGTATTGGTAGCGTTGGGAGTGATTCCAACCATAGTATTAAAAATGTCTATCTTGTGAATGAATTAAAGGATAATTTGCATAGTGTTTCTCAATTATTTGATAGTGGCAATAATGTCAGATTTAACAAGAAGAGATGTCTAGTGTGCAGAGAAGATACAGGTGAAGTTATACTAACTGCATATCGTTACAACAATATATACGCTGTGAATGCTGATCAAGTGGCACAAGGAAGCTTAACCTGTCTAAAAGCTTTGACGGACGATCCAAAGCTCTGGCACAGGAGACTCGGTCATGTGAGTCCACATACACTACAGAAGCTTGTGTCCAAAGGGCTTGTAAGAGGACTACCTGAGATGGACTTCAAAGGTATTGATATGTGCAATGCATGCACACGAGGTAAACAAACACGTAGCTCTTTCAAACCCAAAAAGGTTGTAAGTTCTTCTAGACCCCTTGAACTTTTACATATGGATTTATGTGGTCCTATGCGAGTCAAATCTCCCAATGGTAAACAGTACATGCTTGTTGTTGTTGATGATTTTTCTAGATATACTTGGGTTGCATTTTTAAAAGAAAAATCAGAGGCCTTATTTGAGTTTTCAAAACTTTGTAAGGAGTTGCAAACTTTAAGAAACGAGCCCATAGTGTCAATTCGAAGTGATCATGGTAGGGAGTTTGATCAACTTCAGTTTGATTTGTTTTGTGCTAAATATGGCATCTCCCATAACTTTTCTGCTCCTAGGACACCTCAACAAAATGGGGTTGTGGACCGAAAGAACCGCACCCTAGAGGATAGGGCCAGGACTATACTTTTAGAAAATGCATTACCTAAAACCTATTGGGTTGAAGCTGTTAACACAGCTAACTATATTTTGAATCGTTGTCTCATTCGTTCCATCTTAAAGAAAACTCCTTATGAACTTTTCAAAGGCCGCAAACCACTTATATCTTATTTTAAACCCTTTGGTTGTACTTGCTTTGTTCATAACAATGGAAAAGATAACCTTGGGAAATTTGATGCGCGTAGTGATGAAGGTATATTTCTTGGCTACTCCACAAGTAGCAAAGCTTATAGAATCTTCAATAAAAGGACCCAGTTAGTTGAAGAAAGTATACATGTTATATTTGATGAATGCAATGACGGTTCTTTGAGGGAAAGTGTTGCAGATATAGATCTTAACATCCAATCGGAGAACGAGGAAGGTGATGATGCTGCTACCAAGAACACAGAGAAGAGGAACATACAGGAACAGATTCTCAACACTGAAGAATTGGCCCAAGGTGTTGAAGATTCGACCAAAGCCCTTGGTGTCCAATCCAACAGTGTTGAAATGTCAGAAACTGCGGAAACTGAACCTAACAGGACTATGGAGTCAGATGTACCACAAATCAATCCTTCTGGTGTGACGAATCAAGGAGCTGAGACTAGCAAAAGAAAATTCAAATACTCCTCATCACACTCATTAAAGGATATCATTTCTGACCCTACTTCTAGTATTCAAACTCGTTCTAAACTTAAAGATCTTTGTGCTTTTCACGCGTTTGTCTCTCTTATAGAACCCAAGAAGGTAGATGAGGCCCTTCAAGAGCCAGATTGGATCATTGCTATGCAAAGTGAGCTTAACGAATTTGAAAGGAACAAAGTCTGGACCTTGAAGCCTAGGCCAAAGCATCAATCAGTCATTGGCACACGATGGGTATTTCGAAACAAGCTAGATGAGAATGGTAAGATCGTGAGGAACAAGGCAAGGCTTATTGCTCAAGGCTACAATCAAGAGGAAGGTATTGACTACGAGGAGACCTTTGCTCTCGTAGCCAGGCTTGAAGCCATTCGTATATTATTAGCATTTGCATCTTTTATGAGCATAAAGCTATATCAAATGGATGTCAAGTGTGCTTTTCTCAATGGTTTCTTAGAAGAAGAAGTTTATGTGGCTTAACCCCCAGGTTTTGAAAGTTTGGAATTTCCTAATCATGTTTATAAACTTGACAAAGCGCTTTATGGTTTGAAACAAGCCCCAAGAGCTTGGTATGAGCGCTTGTCAAAATATCTTTTAGAAAATGATTTTAAAAGGGGTTTGATCGACAAGACTCTTTTTATCAAGACCAAAGGAAAGGACATTTTGGTTATTCAAATTTATGTTGATGATATATTATTTGGTGCTACTAACACATCTTTGTGCAAGGAATTTTCTGACATAATGTGCAGCGAATTTGAGATGAGCTTGATGGGTGAACTCAACTTCTTTTTGGGATTACAAGTTCATCAATCCAAGAAAGGGATCTTTGTCAACCAAAGCAAGTACACTAAGGATCTCTTGAAGAAGTTCAAGATGGATCAATCCAAAGCAGCCAAGACTCCCATGAGCTCAACATTATTCCTAGATCAAGATAAGACTGGGAAGAGTGTCAATCAAAAGGAGTATCGGGGAATAATTGGATCTTTACTATATCTTACAGCTAGTAGACCTGGCATCATGTTTAGTGTTTGCATGTGTGCTAGGTTTCAAGCTGATCCTAAAGAATCTCACCTCGTGGCTATGAAGAGGATCTTTCGATATCTTAATGGCACTAAGGAGCTTGGACTATGGTACCCAAAGCAAAAGGATTTCACATTAATCGGGTATTCGGATGCAGATTTTGCAGGCTATAAGGTGGATAGGAAGAGCACATCAGGATATTGCCAATTCTTAGGAGCATCATTGATCAGTTGGCATTCTAAGAAACAAAACTCAGTTGCCCTATCCACTGCAGAAGCCGAATACATAGCAGCTGGAGCATGCTGCTCCCAAATCCTTTGGATAGCTCAACAAATGCGAGATCTTGGCATCAACCTCAAAGGCATTCCCATTAAGTGTGACAATACAAGTGCCATCTCCATTACAAAGAATCATGTTCAGCATTCAAGGACCAAACATATTGATGTAAGGCATCATTTCATTAGAGACCACGTCGAAAAAGGTGATGTGTCCATTTCCTTTATTTCAACTGATTATCAATGGGCTGACATTTTTACTAAGCCATTGGCAGAGGACAGGTTCACCTTCATTAGACGAGAGATCGGGATGCTTAACAAGGATGCACTTTCGTAGGGGGAGCTTTCCCTTTACGAAAGATAAATTCTACTCAGTGTCAAGACCCTTGAGTTTTATGTCAAGGGTTGTGAACTGAATGATAGAAAACAGATATCGGATCGTATATATTTGGTTAATATCTTTTTAGATATTTGATCAAGTATTATTTTCATCGGATTTCAAAATAATTTATTTATGTCACATACTTTATCCGTAGAGATATTTTTGGAACAAAATATTTTCGGTTATTTCCCTCCTATTCTAAAATGGTTAAGAGAAGATTTGATTTTTGAATTGAAATATTTTTCAAATTGGCAATGTTATCATTACTTACATTGGAACCCTAAACCCCGTCCCATCACTCAAATCTCTCCTATTTAAAACCCAAACCCCTCTCGATTACCTCATAACCTCATAACTACCCAAAACTCTTCCAATTCTCCCTCTCCAATCTCTCAAACTATCCTGAAACCTTAGCCGAATACCTCCATGGCTCCCAAATCAAAGAAAGCTTCCACACCCAAAAGACTTGGCGCCACCCCCAAGGGATGCCAGGTCACTGCTACTTCTCCTACACCTGAACCCACACCTCAAGCCATCGTCCCTGCTGTTGTCCAGAGCACCATCGCTGAGAGCACAACTACAGTAACCAAGGGCTCTCAAAAACGCTCTGCTAAGAAGCCTCTCAGTGCGAAGCAGAAAGGGAAAAAGAAGGTCATCGCTGAGGAGGTGGATGAGGAAGAAGAAGAGGAGGATCTTGATGCTATTCTGGAAAGGGATGCAGCCAAGGAAGCCGAAGAAGAAGCTTTAAGGAAGAAAAAGGCCGAGGAAGAGGCCGAGCTTGCAAGGAAGTTGGTCGAGGAGGAAGCTGAGAGAATCCGGAAGGAAGCCGAGGCGGAGGCTCTCAAGGAGGTTCCTTCTGAAGAGGAGCCTGAGGAAGAGGACGAGGAGCAAGACGAATCCGGAGAGGACGAGGATACCGATGAAGACAACGCTGAAAGGTCCGGTGAGGACTCGGGGTCAGAGGAAGAAGAGGAAGAGGAGCCCGAGCATGCTCCCTCTCCTTCTCCTCCTCCTCCTCCCCCGTCTCCAAAGAAGCGGAAAGCCTCTACAGCCAAGCCTCCTTCTCCCAAGCGCGCCAGTAAGGGCACCCTCAGAAGCCTTGAGGCGCCTGCCAAGAGGTCTGCTCCAACACAGGCTAGAAGGAAGAACGCTAATCCTCCCGCTCTCATTCAGGTAAATCAATCCCTCCCCTCTTCATGGTTTGAAAATGCTGAAATGGCTGGTAAGTGGGTAGATGAGTTTCGAACTCGTAGGATCTGCTGTTCTGATTTTTTAGATATTGCGTTCTTTAAAGCTTTGAATTTACCGTGCATTGCTATTCTTAAAAAATCCCCAGCCTTGACCCTTCTCAATCTTGAAACCATCTATTATCCCCAACTCACCCGCCTGTTCTATATAAATCTCAAAGCCAAACACACTGACGATGGTTGATTCTTGGAATCTGTCGTCAAGGGAGTTAGAATCTCTTTCAACTCCTTTGACTTCGCTGATTTCCTTGGCCTTCCTAGCCCTTGTCCACCCTCTCAAGAAAACCCCTCTAAAGAAGACTGCATTACCCTTGCCCGATCCAAATATCTTCTACCCGAGTCATCTACCAACACCTCAAAGCAGCTAACCCACTCATCCCTTACCCTAGAGGCAAAGATCATATTTAACATCATTGTGCGTTGCCTCTTACCCCGTCTAAACTCCGGCTCTCTCCTGACCGACAATGCCATGATCCTACTTTACCGAATCCTCAATGGCCTTGATCTTGATCTGGCCAACACCATTTTAGGATCCATGGCTCACACTAGAAAAGCCAGGAAAGGAACTCCCCTCCCCTTCGTTACCCTTTTGACCCAAATCTTCAAAGCTTCTGGAATCGATTTTAAAAATGAAGAACAGCAGCGTCATATGGGTAAGTTCGACTCCAAGAGCCTTGAAAAGATTGGCATCACTCGGTCCCCCCAAGGGACTTGGAGTCTTGCCTCTCCTTCAAAAGCTCTTCCCACTGCCTCAGCTGTTGATGAACGCATGGACAACCTGGAATTGGGCTTGGAGGAAGTTCGCCTGGATATCAAGGAGCTGCACAAAGAGTTTATGACGGAGATGAGCGGGGTAACCAAGCTGTTGCAAGGTCTGTGGTCGCGGCTCACTGATGATGTTCCGGACGATGAAGCTTAACCCTATCCTACCCTACCCTAACCCCAAATCAGAAACATTGCTGGTTTTTGGAAACTGTTTCAAAACTTTTGGTGACTGTTTTACCTCCTCCCTTTGTTGAAAGAGAAAAAGGGGGAGATGATCTGTGGTGGTGTTAGACTTTTTAAAACTGTTGCGATTTAAAGGTCTTGGAAGACCTTGGTTTTATTTTCAGTTGGACGGTCTTCTTGCTTTAAAATTTTGATCCAACATTTGTCTAACCCATGCAGGTACTTAGTCCGATTTTACTTATATTATATATGCTTGACTAAGTTGCAGGGATGCACAGGTTTTGTCTTTCATCAAGGGGGAGATTGATAACTCCACTCCCTTGATGAAAATCGGAATAAGTTTCAAAGGCCTTGACAGTCCGTTTGTGTCAAAGGTCTTGAAGCTTTAACAGTATTGATGAAACACAAAACCTATTCTATATGATATTATGTTCGAATATTATTTTATGCTTCCATTATATTATTATATAATACACTAACCTTTCAGGAAGTATTTTCGAATATTATTTCCTTCCTTATGTTGTAAATTGAGAAGATTCAAATCGGAAGATCATGGCCTCCGAAAGTTTCCAAAGATAGAAGATCCAGCTCAAGCCATGATCCTCTCTAGCCATTGGTGAAGATCCTTAGGCGCTGATTTGTTTCAATAAAAAGAAAAGGAAGAAGAAGACAACCATACACCTGTTAAACACAAGCTTTCATACACTCAAGCCTTCAAGCGAGATCTGTCTTCTTCGTGTGCTCTCTGCTAGTCCTTAAGAGTCTGTTATTTCATTTCAAAGCATTTGAGAGTTACACTGTGAGCTTATAGGATATATTTCGAGAGAGTGTTATACTCAAGAGTTTGTAACTCGGGAAGTAGACACTAGGCGATTGATTCACTAAGTGTAAGAGGATTGTACTAGATAGCATAAAGAGGTGGGGCTCTTCTAGATTGGTCTAGGACTCCAAGGGAACGTGAGTTGACTAGATTGCAATTGTATAGGAGAGAGGCTTCTCGGTGAGCTACTAGGATCCTAAGTCTTGTGAATCAATAAAAGTCGGTTGAATCCTAGGGTTGTGGAAGAACCCTAGGCGGGGACGTAGGCCAAGTTCGTGCCGAACCTCGTAAACAACTCATCGAGTCCTTTACTTATTGCTTTACCTTATTTCCGCACTTGGTTCGACTGTTTAACTTTGTGATTCAGGTTTTCAGAGAAAAGACTAGTCTAATCTCAAAGGATTTTGCACGAGCTTCAAAAGTCTTGAGAATCTGCGAAAAAACGACATACTCTATTCAACCCCCCTTCTAGAGTATTTCTATATTACTTTGTTTTACATTATCTAACCTTCAACAACTAAAGTGGAAGGTAGTTTATAAATTAGAAAACACTATAAATTCTCCACGTAAGTGTCACATAGTAGAAGCCGAGAAACACGAGATAGTAGGTCCTAGCAAAGAGGTTGTGCCAGCAAAGCTAAGACCATATCAGATAAAGCTAAAGACTATTTGGGTAAATGCATTCGAAAATTATGCAGCCACTAGCAGCGATAAAGTTTTAACCATAGATGAAGAAGGTAGAATCCATACGAATGCCAAACTACAAGTAAACCTATCTAGGTGTCCAAGTCTAGCCAGAAATCCTAGTTTTAGGTTCAATCCTAATCTCAGTATTACACCAAGGAACCAAGAAGTTACTGCAAGCAAGAAAGACAAGTCATTTGTGATAGATGAGGATATAGCTAGCATGATAGCAGCCTTAAACAAGAGGTTAGAAAATAAAATTATAAGAGAACCATCTAGACATAGTATTGATCTAGGTTCCTGTCCTTTTAGGGAAACTGGTACAACTCCTTCCTGTCCTTTTAGAGAAACTGGTACAATTCCATTGCATCCTCCAACAGTCTTAAGACTTGTAGAAAGACAGGGAGAAGCATCTGGTTCTGAGCCTAAAGGAAAGATAGTAGGATATCAAACTAGAACCATTAGTGAACCTATCTTTGAAAATGATGTAACAACAAAGAATTTCACTGGACCTCCTCAAGAACCGTTTTGTGAAGAAGAAGAAATAGGAATGAGAATGGAAGTGATGGATCTTAGGTATCTCTACGAAGAAAATACGAGGATAGAAGAGAGCCTTGAACATGTCAGTAGAGGATCCTTGAAGAAAAATTGTAGAATTACAAACCCCAATAGTATTTATATCCCAATAAGTATTTGTTTAGAAGGGTTTAACATTTACGAATTATGTGCCTTTGTGGATAGCGGTTGTTCTGTATGCTTTGGTAAGAAGGCATTATTTCCTGAGTTCATATGGCATAAATGTCGTAGACCAATCCAAGTCAGAATAGCTGACGATAGTATCATGGTTCATTCAGAATTAGCTTCTGATGTGCCAATCATGATAGGTGGAGTCCCATGTGTAATCCCTACACTCTGGGCTACTACTCAACCCTCACACGATATGTTAATTGGAAACAACTTCCAAAGACTTCATGTCCCAGTCACTCAACACTTAGACATGATGGTCTTTAATATCAATGGAGAGGATGCTTGGGTTACAAAGATCAAACAACCATATACACACCAAGCAATAGAGTTCACGCGCACTAAGCGTGGTGAGGAATATATTCTTCCTACTCAAAGAGAATTTGCACTCTCCATATGTGAAATAACTTTAAAAGAAAAAATTCTTAAATAGCAAGAAAAAATGTGCAAAGAGTTATATTCTGAAAATCCTTTAAAATTTTGGGAAAAAAGATAAATCATTTGCTACCATAGAGTTAATAGATCCAAAAGCTGTCATTAGAGTAAAACAAATGGTTTACACTTACAAAGATCAACAAGAGTTTAAAGAACAAATTGATGAGCTATTAAAGAAAGGATTAATCAGAGAAAGCAAAAGCCCTCATTCTAGCCCTGCCTTTATGGTCAGGAATCATGCTGAGGAAAAAAGAGGAAAAGCTAGAATGGTTATCAACTATAAAAAGCTTAATGATAATACTGTTTTTTATGGATACTATATCCCTAATAAATCAGTTTTATTTAATAGAATACAGGGAGCCACTTGGTTCTCTAAAATGGACTGCAAAAGTGGTTATTGGCAGGTAAAGATGAATGAAGACATCATTCCACTTACTGCATTTAGTGCTCCACAAGGACATTATGAGTGGATAGTCATGCCATTTGGTTTAAAGAACACACCACAAATATTTCAGAGAAGAATGGACAATGTTTTCAAACAATTTAAACATTGTTGTCTTGTTTACATTGATGATATCTTAATCTTCTCTAAAACCTTGGAGCAACATAAACATGATTTAAAAGCTATAACCCAAAAGTGCATTGATCATGGAATCATTCTAGGAGGGAAAAAATGCATCTATGCTGAACCAGAAATAGAGTTCCTAGGACTAAAGATTAAAGCAGGCCAAATTGTGTTGCAGGAACATATTTTAGAAAGGTAGAAAAATTTCCTGATGAAATCAAAGACAGAAAACAACTAGAAAGGTTTCTAGGCTGTCTTACTTATGCTTCTGATTTCATTAAAGATTTAGCCAAACTAAAAAAACCTTTACAGATAAAATTGAAGAAAGAACAAGTTTGGAATTGGACTCATTTAGACACTAAGATAGTCAAGGAACTAAAAAGAAGATGTCAAAAGCTTCCAATATTGACTCTACCTAATGAAGATGATGAGTTAGTTCTTGAAACAAATACTAGTGATGATCATTGGGCAGCTATTTTGAAACTAAAGAAAGATAACAAGCTTTGCAGGTGCAGCAGTGGCAGTTTCAACAAATCCGAATATAATTACACTGTCATGGAAAAAGAGATTCTTGCGATTTATCATGGAATCCAGAAGTTTACAATCTTTTAGCCCCTAAACCTTTTACAGTCAGAACAGATTGTAAAGGAATATTGGGTTTTATAAATAATAATCTTGATATTATGAAAGCGCATGGTAGACTCTTGCGTTGGCAATTAGCCCTTAACCAATTCACCTTTATTGTCAAACATGTGCAGGGTTCAAAAAATTCCCTAGCAGACAGCCTAACTAGAGAACTAGCTAATGCACCAAAGAAATCAGATTCGATGGGAAGACCCTCGCTGGGCAACCAGCGAGATAGATCGTGATTTCTTAAGTGACATAAAGGAATATCAAGGATGGGTTTCTCCTCCAAGTTTTTACATTTCTGTTGATTTTGGAAGATTTACTCATAACAGATTCCGTTGTGGACTCCTAGAAACGAGACACAGAACGGTTGAAAGATTTTTAACTTTAGAAATTATTATAAAAGTTCTTCAGCTACATGTAGAACTTCAAGAAGAAATCTGTAGAAGATGGAGGATGAGAGATTTCAGACACTTCTACTGGATGGTAACCGGAAGGATCAGAAGACCGCCAAGAGGAGTGATAGATGGATGGTTTACTCATTTTTAGTAGACAACCAGGCAGGATTGGGAGGAATATCATTGCCCATCATGCCAGGTGAAGACGCAGATTACTTGAAGTCATGGAAATATGGAATGTGTAGCGGACTTTATCAAATCAATCGATCATGGCCAAAGGAAGAAGAACAGAGCATCATGCTCAAATACTTCACCAAGTTCCATAAAGAGGTCTTCCTCAGAGCAGCAAAGTTTGAACACATGGAAAAGATAAATGGTTGTCGAGTTGTCAGTGCTTGCATGGATGTTAGCCCGGGAAAAATCCGGTTACCACATTACTTGATCTTCATATTATTTACAGAGGGATACTGGTACGTATAGAATCCAGTAGTGGGAAACCTTGGTAATACCATAAGACATCCATGGGTACGTAGCAAGAGCGAAAGGGTTCTTCTACATCTATTTTTACATCAATAAGTATAGGCACACTGACTGTGGAATATTCAAAGTAGGGAACACCACCTTCATCATAACCCCACAGCTCAAGCCTCTGATGCAACAAGCCATAGACAGGTCTGAGTCCATTGAATTATATTTAGCACAGATAGAGGCTGGACGCTTCTTAGACAGAGAAGGCCATGAGAAGTTGATTGATATGTTAATTACATGGGATCGAGAATACACTGAAGGACTAATGCTTGATCTCGATTTGGATAATGAGCAAGATCTAGAGATTGATAATCTCCAAGATCTGATAATGGATGATAATGATGACTTAGAGGCCAATATGGGAGAAAAAGGGGTCCAAAACCTGAATGATTAAACACCACCATTGTGCACCTGCACAATTATTGTACCTTTTTGTTTGCTTTTCATCATGTGAGTTGTATTATTGAGTCAGCACTGTGTGCTTTTATTGTTTTCTGAGTGCGTAGGGGCCCATATGCCGGCCATTAGATTTTAGACGTTGTAAAGGCATCCAATGCCTTTCAACCAGCTTTATATATAGAGCTCTCCTCGGACTTCTAGAGCATCGAATTTCAGAGAGAGAGAGAGAGAAAATTAAACCCATATGAAAAGGGAGAGAAGTCTTGTAATACAGAAAGAGAAAGAGAAGCATTGTTGAGTTCTGAGTAGGTTGGTTTCCCATCACTCAAAAACTCAAGAATCCTTCGATGGATCTTTCTGGTGTGAGAATTTAGTATGTTTGTATGTGTGTAAGCTTTAAGTAAGGAGTGCTTGTGTGTTGTAATATTTTACAGATTCAAAGTTTGTTTTTAAGAAAGGGAAAGCTACTTAATCGAACTCTATGTTCTGAATAATTAGTTTTCTTGATTCCAATCCTTTCACCCTCTAAAAACAAAAACTGAGAGTTAGAGACTACAGTCTAAGGTAGGAAACGAAACAGATATGAGATGTGCTTGGACTAAGGGACGCCTGGTTGAAGGTTAGCAACCTCTAGAAAACCGGAAGCTAAAGGAATTCCGGTGGTCCAGTGTAACTAAGTTCAGTTATCGGTCAAACCTCTCTATCTTTAAGTTTTTAATTGCAGAGCGTGGTGGGCTTGAAACCATAGAAAATTCATTATTCATAATATAGTCAGTAGATTATGGTAGTTAGTACCACCAAAAGTCATTTATAAATCCTTGTTATTTCATTTCGAAAACATTAAGAAAAATTTGCAATTACTATAAAGTTTGGGTACCTTTGCAATTTGCTATAAAAATCACCCCACCTGTGAGCCTCACGGTGTCAACCAATCAAAACAATTCTCACGGTTTTTACCACAATATTGGTTTTCACCGGAGAGCGACCCTATATATATATAGATATATATACACATATATATAGATATATATACACATATATATACATATATATACACATATATATACATATATATACACATATATATACATATATATACACATATATATACATATATATACATATATATATATATCACTTGCTTTGGTTTATATCGTTTTCTTTTATTTTCTTTTACAAAAATCTCAAATTTTTCCTTTCAATTGATAAATACACAATACATCGAGATATTTGTTTCTCTGGGGGATTGACTTCGTACTTGCACACTATATTGAGTTTGTAACTTTTTAGTATTTATCTTTGGCAAGGTGAACCACGATATTTACTTCTATTGCGGGTTCGTGGTAGACTTGACATCTTTCTTGTATGTTCTTGTCACATGATCTTTTGATCTTTGTCTGCTTGTACTTGTGAAATGCTACCGATTTAACTATGTTATGATGCGACACTTGTATCATGCCTTACATGGTTAACGTCTTGTTTAGCTATGTACCTCATCATTGTTTTTTCTTAACTTGTCCTATCATTCTATAATTGTCATGATTTAATGGCCTTACATCTCGCATGCCCATACACCACAATAGTAAAATAAATTTACGTGATAATCTCTCTCTATATATAGATACAATGGGTATGTATGGATGCATTTTTAGTAGGTAAAAAAGTAGTAAAATTAGGAGGTTTATATTTAAGGTAAAATTTGGTGAATATCCATTTTAGATGTGAAAATTAAGTAAATGTCCATTTTTTACATAATTAAGTAAATGTCCATTTTTTAAAAAATACCCCTCCTTCCTCATCTCTAACCCTTCCTCCTTCTCCCTTTGACCAGTTTTAATTTTAACATTGACTGGTCAACATTGACCATTTCGGTCAATACCTGCACTTGGTGACAGTTTTTTGTGAAAGTTGTGTATATTTTTCGATGATAGTTATTGTGATAATTATTTTGGTGACAACTGACTTTTTTTGTGACATTTTATTTTTTCTTCTAGTGACATTTAGCAGAATTTTTTTCTCGTACTAGTAAACACTGTCACCAACCTATTGTCAGCAATTACAGAACATTGTCTCCAACTTTTTGTCACCTACTATAAAATATCGTCACCACTAATTTTTACTAACTACATACTATCACCAACTGCAAAATATTGTCACCAAACTATTGTCAACAACCACAAAACATTATCATCAAATTATTTTCACCAACTTATTGTCACCAAACATTGTCACAAACCAATTGTTACCAACTACATAACATTGTCATCAATCTATCATCCCTAAATAGAGAACATTATCACCACCCCCTATTGTCACCAACCTACTTTCGTAATCTGTTGTCACCAACAATAAAATAGTGTCATCAATATATTGTCACCAACTACGAAACATTGTCATCAAATTTATCTCCCCTCTAGCGTCTTCATCCTCTTCATATTGTCATCAAACTAAAATGTTTGTACATAACCAATGTCATCATTATCACCTAATATTAACTTACTTTTGTCACAAAACAAAAACCCTAGAACTAGGGGAGTATAAACCCTAGAGGGGTTAAAGCTAAGTAAATAAAAATTTGATGTACAGTGTGGTTTAGGGCCTTGGCCCTAAACCCTAAATCCTAAACCCTAAAATGTGTGTACAGTACTAATGTCATCATAGATTGAGCATAAATAAATGTAAATAAAAAATCACAAAAAATATAAGCATCGTTCAATAAGCAGTAGAAATCATACATTAAGTTAGTCACCATGATAATGAAAATAATTTATAAATCCCCAATTGTTGACTACATTAATTTTTTAAAATAAAGGGGAATTGTTGACTACATTAACTTTCTACTATTTAATTAATTAACATCCCAAAATGGTGACAATAAAAAGGTAGGTGCATATTGTAATCATAAAAATCCATATCCAGCACTTCTTGAACAAATCCATAGCCATCCTCTCTCTATACGCATCCATATATTCGTCAGAAACAACTTCAATGTCAACATGAAATGCAAGACACTCGATATATTTGATGGTATGGATACTACAACTTCCACTACAATTGAACACAAAGAAAATGAAAATTAGATTATAACTAAATGAGATATTAAAAAAATGAAATCTATTGTAACACATGGGAAAGAAACATATCCTCCACTATTCTGCGCAAGACCATCAACCCTCTTGATTGAAAACGAATCGTCATCAAAATCTTCAAATCTTACACTCTTCCTCATCAGTGTTGGAAGCAATTTGTACAAATCTTCACAGTTATCAACCAATACTTCAATTGAGAAAGGACTCATATTGCAGTCGTAAACATTTACATTTATCTCCTCCAAATCAATCTCCAAGGTAACCCAATGTTTAATTGTCACAAATCTAAAAAGAAACAAAATAACAACATAAATTCAACTTAAAACCACCAAAAACCTAAAGTCCACATAAGCATTTGATTAACTATGAATTAGTTTCACCATAACATAGTCTCGGTTTAGTTGGTAATATAAGGTCAAGATAAATAACAGTTATCACCAAACAAATAATCGTCACCAAACAGGCAAGGCAATGCTTAACCCATAAAATTGAACAACACATAAAGTAAGAACGAAATTAGAATTATAAAGAAGAACACTAATTACCATTTGGATGATCCATTTGAAGTTGCTAAAAACAAACAAACCCTAAAAATGAAAATGAATTGTCACTAGTGAAATGAAAACGTGATACAAAAACTTCAAAAATCACAAAGTGACTAACAACAAAACCGAAAATTACTCTATTTTCAAACAATGGCATTGCAATTTCACAAAACCATCACACAATTTCACAAGGGGGTTTCCGAAAAATTGATTGAGTGGGGTCGAATTTAGGGCAAATTATTCCTCAAACCAAAGGGGAAAGGGAACCGAAATTAAGTAGAGATTGAAAGGAAACGGGGACTAGAGAAGAGATAAGGGAGATTGAGAGAGACGGGGAGAGGTAAAACATGGACGAACTAACCTCAGTCCGACAAACAATGGTTGAGCGAGAGGGACAGAGATTTAGAGGAACGGGGAGGGGCGACGGGGTAAAGGAAAGATTGAGAGGGACATGGAGTGGCGAGATAGAAGAGCATACCTGAAGACTGAAGTGCAGCAATGGGGGTTGAGCGATGGTGGACACCAGATGGAGTGAGAAGGCAAGAGAGAGGAACAAAGGTTAGAGATAACGAGAGAGAGGCATCAAACATACAGGAAACAAATTGAGAGAGGAAAGGCTTTACTTTTATATCAGGGGCAATGTTGGAACTAATTAAAATTTATGGACATTTACCTAATATCTATTTCAATGTGGACATTAAGTTAATTACACTTCCTAAATGGACATTTGAGCAAATTTTTTCTATATTTAATATGTGTATGGGTACCCATTTTAGTGAGTTTGTAGTTAAAAAATGGAGTTAAAAAAAAAGCTTGGGCAACAAGCTTTTTTTGGTGTTTTTTTGGTTTATTTGGTTTGAAATTACCACAATACCCCTAATAACAACCAAATAAACTTCACTTATTACAAATAAACTCTGTTTTGTCCCATACGGTGTTTATATTATTCCATAATCATTCAACCTTTATTTTACACAATTTTTCAATTTCAACTATTTTTAAAATTTAGTCATTTTTTTAACTCCACCCCATACGAACCCAATGTGTTGTTCTCTTGTAGTATGCCACCCTTGGAAATTACTATTTGATTGTGATGATAGTCGCACTTGGGCATCCATGACTTGACATGTTATTACATTTAGTTACTTATTTTATTCATAACTTTGTTGACATTTATATTTATATCGTTACATTTAGTGTAACTATAGGTATTCACTACTGTTTCATGGTCATATTATTCCCTTTTACACTTCTCTCATGTTCTTGTTATGCGACATTTGTTGCATGATTATTTTGGCTTATTATATATTATTGTAATGTATCTGACTTTGGTTATAGTGTACTACTGTTGGTTTTGACATTGCACATGCTATGACACTAATACTATGAATGTGCAACCATCACCTCTTGAAATAAGTTCATGTTAGAGTGTGATGCTATGACTTTGGATATTCGTGTCTTTAAGCCTTGTGTCATACTCGTGCAACTGACGATATTATGATCAAGAATGGGTAGTAATTAGAGCGGCGCAGCAGAAGCGAGGTGAGACAACATGCTGACTTTCTTAACATATTGATTTGTGCTTTCCCTTCTTAGTACATATGCTATTTATGATGATATTTGTTTTCTGCACTTTGAAATCTTACGGTAGATAATTTGATAGCTTGAGTTTGACTTTGAGATTTTGTGAATGAATTAACGAGAAAGTCTATGGATTTTGAGATTGAATTATAATTGAGTTAGAAAACTTTGGACACATGTTTTGATTTCATTAACCAAGAATATAGTGATTTGGTTTTCAAGCAATTGAGATTGAAAATGGTATTCACTATGGTTTTAAGAATTTCAAGGGACGACTTTCATATTTTGATGTCATCATGAGCATTTTAGACGTGATGATTCAGAATGAATATGTTTCTTAATTGGAGACACATAGTTATGCTATGAGATTCTGAGTACATATTATAACAACGTTTTAGGAATTTGCGATAGAAAAGAAATTATGAAGAATACCGACTTGTTTTGTTTTGATGTTTACATTATTATATTTTCACGAAGTGGATACAAGTATCTTACGAGGACAATTGTGAAGTACTTTATAAGACCTAGTGAGAATATCATGATGATTTTGTGAGACTACCACGATAATTTTATAGGGACGCATGTGAGATGCTTTGTGGGAATTACAAAATGCCTTGGTAAAGTTCTTGTTTTACAAATGAGCTCCTAATGCTTTGAGAGATTTTATCAAGTGAAGCATTTGAAAAACAATCAACTACAATGTTTGAAGAAATTTACCAAGGTCATGGTCATTATAAATGTTAAAGGATTCTAAGACGCTTTTGAGACATTTTGATATTCATGTTATACAGTTATCAAGTTGTTCCGCACATGTTTTAATTATGTCTTTATATGGTACTACCTCCGTTCTGCAAAACTTGACGTTTTACTATTCACGCACGCTTTTTTAGGAGATAAAAACTATATAAAATATCTATTTTTTTAATAATTTTTTTTAACAATTTCGTAGTTATTATTAATAAGTACAAACTAGTTAAATTTTTTAAAAAAAATGAATATTTTATATAGTTTTTATCATTCTAAAAAAGTGTGCGTGAATAGTAAACGACAAGTTTTGCCGAACGGATGTAGTATAATGATGTGATTTTATCATTACTTAAGCTTTTAAAAATGTTTTTGTTATGCCTTGAGGTGTTTACCTGTAAATATGAATTTGGAAACTCATTGAGTTATAAATTTGATTTAAATAACATCATTAAAGCAAAATGATTTGAGTAGTGTCGTAAAAGTTTACTTGACTAAATAGTTAAAAATCGTACCTCCCGATTTGAATTTTGATGTTAAGAGCTTTATCTATTATCCATGTTAATTTAACATTTGAAATTTATTAAAATCTTATAAATTAATAATAAAGTATTTTTATTTTTATATATAAAATGTTGTTACAAATTGTGGATGTTGAGTTTAAAATGAATATTATGTTAGATCATATCGATATGAGTATGACCATTTTTTGGCATTTTTAATCTAAATAGAATCTATTGGGTTGAGTTTTGTGATTTATTGTGGTAAGATTTTACAATATAAGAAAAACGGAATATTTTTATAATTTAACCTAAGCTAACCCTAAGATACCTGTATAAATACACCATTTTCGTTCGGTCTTCCACTATGAAATGGTCAAAAAAATGAAAAAATTTACAAAATAGCCAAATAAACAAATTATTTTGAAAAATAGTCAAAACAGGGGTAAGTCGTTGTTTGTAATAGCGACTCTAACCCAAATTTGAAAAAATAATAAAATATTAAAATTATTGTTATAAACAGTGGCTTACGTATTTTTTTTAAAAAAATAATTTTTAAATGTTTATTTATTTTAAAAGTATAAAAAATATGTATGAAGAGTCGTTGTTATATGAGATAGAGAGATATCAGTGAGAGAGAAAAGGAGAGGGGGAGTAACGAAGTAGAGAGAGGGGGGAGGAGAGAGAAAGAGATAGAAAAGAAAAGGGTATGAATTACTAACAGAGAGAGAGGGAAGAGAGTGAAAAAGAGAGGGAGTTATTGGAGGTGTTTGTCTTTTTTTTTCAGCAAATAAACATATAAGAAATTGGGGAAAAAATAAAAAAAAATATCTAAGTCGTTGTTATATACAACGAATTTAATATTTTATTATTTTTTTAAAAAAATTTGGGGTAAGTCTCTGTTACAAATAACGACTTACCCATATTTTGGCTATTTTTCAAAATTGTTTGTTTATTTGGCTATTTCACAAAAAAAATTTTACTATTTCAAAAAAAAATCCACTATTTACTTTCCCCTCCCCTCCTCATTTACGGATCTGAACAAAGGAATTCCCATCCTCCCATGGCTGCCTCATTTTTCTTCTTCATCTCGCCCTCATTCCTCTTGCGTTCCCTCCTAATCTCTCTTGTTCTCAACATTGGACCCGAAGGCATTGTCATGGGTCTTACCAAGAAGACAGTAGCAGACCTGAGTAGTCCACAACCCAATGTCGAAGCTCGAGCCTAGTTGAACTATGAGTTGCGCTTCCCCCGACTTGCCTAGGTCGTGAGCCTTCCCCGTTCCGAGTCGGTCTCCACATGGAGAGCCTCAACTCGTCCCTTTTTTTTCTATTGGGAGCAAGGTTGATTGGGTGATTCAACAAGTGCTTTGCTTGTTGTTAATTGGATACGAAGACTCAAGGTAAGGGATACAAACAATTTTCGCTTTGAAAGAGAGACGGGAAATGGAGAAACTATCTGTCTCAATTCAGCGGTGATAAAGAAACGGTTTTGCTGAGCAGCGGTGAGTCCAGTGGTGTGGAGCAAAGGGGTGGTAAGGAAGTCTCGGGTTCAATCTCTGCTTCCGCCGCTTTTCTTGAGTGAAAATTCAAGGTTTGTCTTACTCCCTACCAGTTGGTCAAGCCGATTGGCGCAAACCGGTTTACTTAGTACATGACTCTTGTCAGCTGGGTCACGTATTCGAGGTTTACCACCGAGAAACTAACATGAACAGTGACCGGTAAAGCTTATTAAATGATGCTTTTTTAATGAATTTAGACTGGTTAGTGGACAAACAAAAATGGTGCCCAAAGAATGTGATTCAATCTACTTTCCCTATAAATTGTTACTAAACAAGTTTCAACTAATTCGGAACATCATTTCTCTTTCAAAACCCACAATAAAAATGGAGAGAAAAATATATCCTAATCAACATGAATGTAAATTAAGTGCACCTGTGCTAGTGTTGAAGAGTTAATTTCCACTGCAAATAAATTTGGGCTGCTTGGGTTGAATTTGGAAATAAATTTGGGCTAATTGGGTTGAATTTGGTGGCCCAACCCAAGTTTAGCTCTACAATAACGGACATGAAGAAGACACTTCAATTTGAAGCATAAACATAGTTACGGATCGGACTATCTTGTTAAATAATAATTTAAAATTTTGGAATAATTTTCAAAAAATGATTCTTAAATAAAATAATTATTACAAACGTAAATAATTAAAGTGGAACCATCAAAAAAATACAAAGGTAAAACTTTACAATGACCTTTCACAAAAATACTAATGCTTAAAGTTAAAACACTTTAAAAATAATTATGACTCACATTCCAATCTTCAACTACTGTAGTGCTTAACCTAATATGCAAAAATCAGTCTACATCTTGATACAATAATGGATACCAGCTAGTCAAACAGTGAATGGTTAGTTCATGAGAACTAGCAATTAACAACACGAAAACAGAGACTATTTTGGACTCAAACTCATTGGCTATGATTAGGTATGAATCTAAACCCAAATGAGATTAATTAGAGTATTTTAGGTAGGTTGACTTTTTAAGACACGACTCGTGTAACATAGATGACCCCGAAGAATTAAGTAAGAAAAGATGTGAGTGATAAGCACTCTTGGAAACCATACCCCGAGTACCAATGAAATATGATACAAGCTTCATTTAATTGTGCACCATGAAAATATATTTCTTATTAGTTTTATATTAAATATCGAATTAAAAGGTACATCGTATTGCCCTAATTTGTTCCGCCAGTAGTTACCCAAACGTTTGGGAGAGCCTACCTTTGGAAGGCAGAATAGGGTTGACTTTGTATCCCTCAACTAGTGCAGTTCTCGTTCCTTGCACAAAGAATACATTAATACAATATAAATATGTGGTACATATTTATTATGTTAGTTTACTAAAACATCTATGTAGGGATGGATTGTGGCTACATATTATGGTTACATAATATTTTAATAATTTATTTTAGCCTCAAAAAATAATATAAATATAAATAAAATAACCATGATTAAATAATTACTTTGAATATAAATAATTCTCTTCACCAAAAAATAATCTAGATATAAATAAAATAGCACCTATCAAATATTACATATTTATCTATTACCGGAGTAATATTTTTGGCAAGTATAACTATGAAATATTTTTTATTTATATTTTTGTCAATTAACTTTTATATATATATAGATTGTGGCTTATATAGTGATGTGCGCTCAAGTTGCCATATTTTTCATATACTTTTACTTTGATTTCTTCTATATTTTCATGCATTTTGGTTGGGAACATGGTTTTTAGGATCGAGATCCTAGTGTGGGATCGAAACAAGGGCGTAGGATCGGATCGTAAGATCGTAAGATCCTAGTGAAAAGTGAAAATAAAACTAAGGATAATGTCTTATAATAGTTATAACAAACAAATACCTTCATTTTAAAATAAAACTAATCTTTTCATACATTAAATAAACTAAATAACTAACATAGTCCAATAATAACCACTTAACATTCATAATTTCTCAAAGATAACGTCTCCAAAAGCGATAAACATACAAGGATAATGTCTTAAAATGTGACAAACATAGGAGAGATAAATCACATATCCAAATTTCTGCATTTCACTAATGACAAATCCAAAAATAATCTAAAAAAACTCACAAAAAAACGCACTAAAACACATAAATAAAAGTAACACGCACTACCCAGTAAGGCAGTAACCACACATAACCAGCAGACATTTCGAATTGAAAAGGACTGAAAATTCGAGACTAGAATCAAATCAAGATTCACATTTCGCCATAAAAACGGACTAAAAATATGAAAACACTAAACACTCACTCGACCTATTGCTGAACTAATGAGAGCCTGAGAGGTGTGCTACTGCTACTCGCCCCCACCATCAATGTTTGTTGCTGACCTGTTCGCTGGAGTCACCACCAGTCCGCCACCAAATACTCCATGAAATCGCTTGGCCCAATCGCTTGTTGCTTACCATTCAGACGGTCGATTGCTCACCACTCGGATTAGGGTTTCACATTTCAATCATTGACTCTACTGAGTGGAATAGAGCAAGAAGCAATCCAGATGTCCGAGAGTGGAAATGGGCTTCAAAACAAAAACCCCATGGGGTGACTTTAACAAAATCAACCCACTATCCAACAAAATATAATACATACAACTCAAATTTTAACATTGCAAGGATCGCACTATTTTCTTAGGATCGTAAGATCCTAACAGATCCTAAAGATCCTACTGTAAAGGTTCGGATTTTAAAATAATATTTATAAATTAAGAATTTATTTTGAAATAATATTGATTTAATTAGGATTTGAATTCTAAGATTTCGGAAAATTTTGAAAATTCCATCCTCGAGCAGAATAATTTTATTTTAATTCTTTTGGAGTGGATTCCGGCATAAATTTGAATTTGATCAAAAATGGATTTTATTTCCAATTTCTTATACCGAGATTAAAGACATTGTTCGGATTTCACAATCATTGTTATTATTCGGATTTGAACTTTTGGGTTTAATTTCAGTTGAGTCGGGCTAAGTTCGAAAAAAAAACGGGTTTCAGGAACTACTTTCACGATTTCAAATTTTTGGACCACTTGGAAGTTGTTTCTTTGTCTTCCCTTCATCTGAATTCAAGGCCTGCACAACCCCTCCCCTTGCCTTGTTTGCTTCCCAAATTAGACCAACATCACCTACTCTTATATCCTCCCCCTTCCCCCTTACCTTTCCCTCTTTGGCAATTGAGCCAACAACTCCCACGCTGTAACCTCATCTCCCCTCTTCTCCTTTTAATTTGAAATGGTCCCAGGCCAAGGCAAATCCAGATGAGAAACCATCTCTCTCCATTCATGTTAGTCTCCAAAACAACCCATGAACCTACACAAGAACACATTCACTCCATTTTCTCTTCCCCCCTTCTGCCTTGTCAAACAAACCCAGCTTGATCTCCTGCCCTTGCATTCCCCTGTTTCCTAGCTAGAACAGCCCCAAACACAATCCATCACCACCACATTTCCGTTGCCCCAGTCTCCGGGACCACCTCCTCTCCTCGGAAGCCAGGCTGTAAGCTAATATCGAGAGTTCCCCTTCTGTTTCTGTGGAGCAAACCGAGCGCACCCGAGCCACCACCCCAAGCGCAGTAGCGGCAAAAGAGACCCCCACTTCCTCCGACGACGTCGAGCCAAGTACGAGCGAGCCCAGGAGCCATCGCCGACCAGCACCTCCCTCACTCCTCGCTCTGTTTTCTCAATCCAAACCACCGGGCCTAACAAGTTTCCCCGAGTCTCCGACGAGCTCGAAGGATCTCCGGCAACCCTAGTCGAGCCCGATGCGTGTTTCCGGCGAACCTTCGAAACCTCGGTGAGCTCCTTCCCTTTCTCCCTCTTCCTTGGCTGCTTTCGTGTCCCTTTGTGTCCATGAGTTTCGGTTTGAGTGGTCGGAGGAGTGGCGTCGACATCGAGCTTCATTCTCTTTCTCGTTCCTTCCTGTTCGAGCGCAGTGGATGGGATAGGCGATGATGAATAGTAAAACGGGTTTGGGTTTAATTTCTTTGGTTGTGGTCCGGGTTCTCTGGGTTTAACAAATGGGCCCAATTGTGGTATAAGGCGTGGGCTGGGTTTTTATTTGGGTCGGGTTATGATTTTACAAAGGGGATTGGGCTTATGTTATAAAATGAAAATCTGGTTTTGTGTGATTTAAAATAAGGCCCGATTTTGGAATATATATATTATATAATATTATTTTGAGAATTGAGGATAAAATATTATTATTATGGTAGAGATTAAAAATATAATATTTGGACTTGGATTTGGAAAAAGGGTTTTAAAAGTAATATTTTGAGATGTGTTATTATATTATGTTCTATAAGGTGATTTTAGAAGTATGGCCTTTAAAATGGTTGGGATTTAAAAATATTGATCGAACTCGAATTTGAAAAAGGAAATTGGAAAATATTTTCAAAAGTCGAGAATTGATTTAATAACCTTAAGGAGGGATTTTTGGAAATATTCTAACATTGTCAGATTTATTTTGATAAAATAATAATATAAGTTGATTAAAGAGCAATGTTTATGAATGGATTTTTGATGACTTGGGAAAACGTTTTAAATAAAGATTGATCTAACTTGAGATTTTAGAGTTTCGGAAATCTTGGGCAATTGACTTACTTTATCTAACTTGGTTTGACTTGATGAATCTTATGTGATGAGTGTGAGCATGATGTTAGGATATCGATAATAGTTTAGTATAATTTATGATATGTTGATATTGATATGATGTGTTATATGACGATTATGAGATTATGGGATGTTGGTCTATGAAAGCATGATATGCCTTAAAATGAATATATGTTTAAAACGGGATATGTTGAGAATGTTATATTATGTTATAATGTGAAATTATGTGGTCGATATATGAATGATTGTGAATTACGAGCATGACATGAATTATGTTAAGTTATTTATGATCATGATTAGGTTGAAACGTTAAGTTGATTATGAGGATAAGTGTGAAGCATGATGTATGATATGTGAGTATTATATAATGATGAAAGAGATGTTATGATGAAATGTTATATGATAAATATGGAGGTGGTTATGAGATATGATATGTTGAGACGAGTTGATATATGAGATGAGTTGAGAAGAATGATGAATTGAGATGATGATGTTGATGTGGAATATGTGATGAGATGAGACTATGTGATGGGATAGCTTAATAATGACAATGAGTTATTTGCCTTACTAGTTGATGTGTAGAGGTTAATGGGCCCCTTTGTGCTTTAGACTTATGATTGTTGCTTATTAAACTATTAGGTGATCTATGACGTGGTTTGGCTTGCTTATACTGGTTATTGCTTTTGTTGTTATGCAATTCCAGGTAAGTATCCTACGGGACTTACTCAGTAACCTGGACCTCCTGCCTGGTGTGTCATGTAATGTGTAGTTTTGTTGCATATTAAAGCATGCCATGTAGTATCATGCTAGGATTGCATTGAACTGAGCATGTGTTTACTTTGTGTGTTTGAATACAGAACGGCCGTTATCTGTGATAGTCCTAGAGTCTTTGCTAGGGTCATAGGGTAGCCCAGCCCCATCGGGTGCCCTGAGTCTATCGAATCGATATGAGCATGATATGATAGCCCAACACTATCGGGCAAGAGATGAGATGATATTATATGATATGATTAGCCCAGCACCATCGGGAATGAGCATGATTTATGATATGATGATGAGATATGATATGATGATGAGATATGATATGATATGATGATACCGTGGTGAAGTGCACCACCATGAAGAGAGTGCTATGCTATAGCCCGAACTGGCCAGTCTCTGCACTAACGGGAAGGGGTGCAGAGGTAGGAGAGGGATATGCCACTTGGCATTGTCTTGGGCCCTTTACAGTTCTTTTCTGCATATTTTGTATATACTAGGGGCATGATAGTATGATTTAAATCTTGTACCGCATTAGTCATCTTTTATTTAGGCATAGGCATGTTATGTGGCCTCAGCGCGGTCAGAGGATCCGCAGGCGATTACCAGGCCTGACTTCGTGGATAGTGTTAGGTACCGCTCTTATTGCTCCATGCTTCTGTGATGGGGAAATCTTTTGGCGAATCGAAGAATCCGGCTAATATATTCTAACTTGACAAATGGCAATCACCCACTTTGTTTTGGTTTTGACCCGGCTTTGCCGTGGCTTTTGTATCTAAACCGTACTTCCGCTTTACTTTCGGTTAAATTGTATTTCTGAGACTTTGACTGATTAGAGGTTTGAAACCTCGACCCGTACCTGAATTTCAACATCCGAACGAAGGTATCCGACCTTCGAAACGTATCCCGGATATTTATATCCGGGTCATTAAACCTACCGATCCTAGGCAGATCCTAGCACTAAAGAGTATATATGCCCGATTCGGATCAGAAGCTCACCTAGAATCGTAGGATCGTAAGATCCGGATCGGGATCCTAATAACCATGGTTGGGAAAGAATAAGATTAGTGTAGTTTATGTATATTTGCCAATTATAGAGGTCTACACGAGTTCTTGTGTTATTTCGCAGAAATCGAGGCAAAATTGGAGCGATTGGGAGAAGAGAAGAGAAGCTGGAAAAATCACTCGAAGTCTACTGAGGAGTTGAAATTGACCAAATGACTCGACATCGAGTGGAATTTGAACACCAGAAATCGAGCCAGGAAGAGAACAATGCAACTCGACACAGACTGGTCGATATCGACCAAAGCTAGTCGATATCGAGTACCCCAAATCGAGTGAAGTGATAGAGATCGAGTGCAAATCCGAGGTCGACTAGAGCTGGCTCGAGATAGAAGAGAAGTGGTCGATATCGACTGAATCTAGTCGATATCGAGTGCTGCTGCAGAAAGATCCGACGGTTTTTTGATAAAATCTTATCCGAAGAGCATTACTTCTACATTAAGTCGAGATCCTTTATCCTTTTTATCAAACTTTATATCCTTTAGGGTGAATTCATATTTACCTAAAGTGATTTTTATTTATTTACTTTAGTAAGTTTTATCTTAGGAATAAAGATAGATTTTCTTATCCTTGGATAGCGAGGTCAGAAGTCTATAATTAGAAGCCATTAAGGCTGAGTTTTTCATCATTCAATTCATCCAAGAATAGTTTCAATTCAGTAGAGAGAGAGAGAGAGAGAGAGAGAGAGAGAGAGGCCGAGTGAAGGAAGAGGAAGCGAGAGCGGATTTTTGCTTTGTTCAGTTGTAATCTTTTGACAAATTTCAATTCAAGTTTGATGATGATGTTTATGGCTATGAAGCACGAGTAGTTCCCTTACTTCTAGAGTCGGGGTAAGCCCGACGATAGCCATGTAAGTTTGTGCATCAAAGGTATGGTTTTTATGCGATTCCGTCTTCTATTCTATATGCATGATTCTTCTACGAAAGTAGTAGGCAATCCTTATTTGCATTATTGAAGCGAAAGCCAATCTTATTGTGAATTTGGATTAATTACGAAATTGGATAGTAACACTTAGGGTTTATGCGAGAGCCTCTAAATCACCTAATTGTTAGTAACGAAAGTTATTTGACGAAAAAGCATAATCTTTCATGAATTTGGCATAGGCTTATATGGTTATCGTTGTGGCATGAAATCCCCGATCTTGGAGGTTTTTAAGTTTATTGAAGTTATTAAAAATCAGTGTTTTTATTCTATTCATCTTTCCCTCATCATTCTTAATTTCTTTGGACACTTTTCCGACACAAATTGGTTACGTTACAGTTTCTACGAAGACTCGATTTCAACTGCAGAGGTCGATATCGAGTGGTTGACCCGATATCGAGTACCCTACTCGACGTCGACTGTTGCTTTGTCTTTTGCAGGAATTTGCTGAAAATCGAATGGAACTGTAGTCGATATCGACTGATCTACTCGATATTGAGTGATCTTCTGGAGTCGAAATTGAACGTGATTGCAAGTTTAGGAACCGCTGAAATACCTCCTCGTGGATTCGATCCTGAATACCCTACCACTACATCGGGACGGATTCTTGTAATTTTATTTGCTTGGACAGGAAGTTGGTTTGGTTTAATTCATATTGATATTTATTTGATCCGGATTCCCTCCCACCTTGTCAAATTTTGGCGTTGTTGTCGGGGAGGCAATCATTCGCGCCCTAAGCTTTTCTCACGTTCTTTTTTAGTGCTGATTTTGTAGGTTTATGTGACGCTCTGATCGTGAACCTATCTTGGAAAGTCTAGACGAGCCCGAACGTTTCGTCCATCTTCGAAATAGAGTAATCAGAATCATGGCGGAGAACGAGACACATGCTCAACTCATTGAGAGATTGAGGAAGGAGATGGAGGACCACAATGCCACCATTGCCAATGAAAGGGCAACTGCAGCTGCAGAGAGAGCTCGCACTGATAGAGAGGAGGATGCACGCAGACAAGCCCAGGAGAGGCTCAATCAATATCCACAGACGGTCATGCAATACATGCACCCTACACTCACCGTGCCTGAATCCGCAATTATCATTCCTCCCTCTAATTATGAAATTAAAATTAACTTCCTTTTTGAGATTAAACAAAATACTTTTGAAGGAAGATCTAATGAATGCCCCTTGCAACATATTTCTACTTTTATGGATTTATATGAGACTATCGCCGATGGCGCAAATTTAGAATATGTTAGACTGAAATCTTTCCGATGGTCTTTTGCAGGGAAGGCTTTGCAATGGCTTGAAAGCTTGGCTCCACACTCGCTGAGGGCATGGGCAAAGGTGAAGGATGCGTTCCTAAAATTCTTTCCTCCATCAAAAACGGCGATGTTGTGACAAAGGATCACGGATTTCAAACAAAAGCCTGGCGAGACATTGGCACAGGCATGGGAGCACTTCAAGAACCTATTGCAATCATGCCCTACGCATGGGCAACTACCTTATGTCATCCAGGAGATCTTCTACAACTCCCTTGATGCGCCGAATAAGGAGAGAATCAACTCTTACACCTCCTATCGGTATATTGAGCTTACACCAATAGAGGCCTGTGACACAATTGAGAGGCTTGTCAACTTCGACAACACATATGGGACTACTACGGCCTATGACTCAAGGTTTGCTCCATCTATGCCACTTTATGAGTCTCCAAAGGAGATCGATCCAGATGTGCGGCAACCATTCAACAATGATCAGACACGCCGCCTGCAAAAGCAAGTTAGATTCCTCTCCAACAACCAAGCTTGCCCAGAATGTGGGTCTACCAGGCACAACACCAACGCTTTCCCTCATCTTGAGCAAGTCAGCATTGCAGAAACGCATGAGGAAGATAAGTTGATGAGAGGCCCCTATAGAGGGGGCAATCAGCAGTATTAGGGGGGGATCAAAGGTTCTATCAACCTTAGCACCAACAGAGGGATCCCCCACCTTACAGAGCACCTGGGCACCCCGAGCGGGAACAAAAAAAGGATGACCTGCAGTTCATACTTGATGAGATGCAGAGGAACCACGCAGAGTTTAAACAAGCCAATAACTCAGTCCATACTCAGCTGCACAACATCAACGCTAGGCTCGAGGAGATTGACATTTGGAAGAAGAACATTGAGACCCAAATGGGTCAATTGGAACAAATCCCCAAACCGTCAGGATCGCTGCCAGGATCTACTGTGCCCAATCTAAAGGGCAAAACTACTGGTCAAATAGCGGCTTGAATATAAGGAGTGGGCATCAGTTGTGAACGCCCGAGCAAAAAGCGGAGGAGAAAGCCACAGTCGATATCGACCAAGATGCAGTTGACATCAAGTCCCCTTTACTCGATGTCGATACAGAAGCTGAGCATCACCAGAAATCGACTCCTCTAGTCGATATCGACAAGACCCTACTCGATATCGACTCAACTCCAACCGTAGTAAAAAAGAAGGTGCTTCCATTCCCTAAGAAAACTGTAAAGGACCCAGTGGAAAAGAAGTTTCAGCGCTTTGTGAAGATCCTTCAAGGGCTCCATGTTACAATTCCATTCACTGAAGTTCTTCATGAGATGCCATCTTATGTAAGGTTTCTCAAGGACATACTGGGTAAGAAGCGATCAATTGCTGAGATCGCAGAGGAATGCAACAAGTTGGAGCTACCAGAGAAGAGGCCAGACCCAGGTAGGTTTTCTATCACTATAGGCTTAGGTGAGCACCGATTTAATGCATTATGGGATTTAGTGGCTAGTGTTAGCGTTATGCCACTAACAATATGGTCAAAGGTAAAGATTGGTGCCTTAGAGCCTATGGATGCTAAACTCTTTATGGCAAACAACACGGTGGTCATTCCAACAGGCATGGTAGATGATGTGCCAGTGCAAGTAGGTAAGTTCTTTGTCCCTGTTGATTTTCTAGTTGTTGATATGGAAAAGGACCCTGCTTGTCCAATTATTTTAAGAAGGCCCTTCTTGGCAACCTGATGTGGATCAAGATGAGCTTTTGTGGCTCAAACAACGACCTTGATCCTGGCAACGACTCGAGGACGGGTCGAATGCAAATGGAGGAGAATGATGTCATCCTCAAGAGGAAGAAGAAGGCTCCACCATGGATTAAAGTAAAGAGGCTGAAAGAGCCATTGAAGAGGCCGACGACTACGCCAAAGATATTCTAATTATTTTATTATTATTATTAGTTTTTAGTTCTTTCCATATTTAGTAACTCCTATGTTAAGTTGGAGCTATTTATGGAATATCTTATTTTTAGTAATACTTAGTTAGGTGAATAAGGTAAAAAGGAAAGTCTATCTACGTAGATTTTTCCTTAATCACTAAGGTTTGACTTTTCAAACTAAATCTAGGGTTTCATATATCTTATTATTATTTTAAGTCAGCCATGATGATCCTTTGCAAGGTGAGGATGGCTTAGGAATCTATTTAACGTACGTTCATTCCATTAGGTAAAGGCAAATTGAAATATAGAATTGAAGAAACCCTTTGGCTAAAGGGTTCTTCAATCTTCAATCCAAACACTTGTTTCATAATTTCATATTGTTCTTCATCCTTTTAATCATCCAAACAATTGTCTTTCGAAACCTTAACCCAAACACAACCCAAAACACAATACACAAAATCTACAGGAAACCCGTCGCAGAAACCCTAGCGCAGCCGTCGCAGAATTCTAGGAACCGTCGCTGCACGTTCTGTGAACAGTAGCGGCAGCCGCCTATCTTGCCGCGGCCGCGGCATCTTCCTGTAGCCGCCGCGATAGTTACTGCGGTGTTGTTCGTGGTTGTTCCTTTGCTTCCGCTATCTTCACACTTTAAATACCTTCAAGACCTAGTTCCAAATCAAGAGAAATCAAGGATTATTGCAAGATCGGGCCGTCAACAAGTAGTTATTCTTGATTCGAAGCCCACATGCGAAGGATCGGGAATAGCAACACATCAATTGGTATCAGTTTCGGGTTACTTCATCTTCCTTGATATTCTTATTTTTTGTTAATGTTTTGATTTGATGGCTTGGGAGATTTGGGGCGATTGGGATGATGATCCCGATCCATTGGATGAGTTCCTTGCTTTGGCACGGGCCGCACATCAACGACGCCAACGAGAGTTGCAGAGGAAAGCTTTGCAACAACAACATCAACGTCATCGTCAGATTTGGCTTCTCCAACAACGAGAGGCTTAGGATGAACGACGACAAAAGGAGAGAGCACAACTTCAAGCCGACCTTTCTGCCATGTTCGCCGAATCAAGGGCCGAGTTCATGAAGGGCTTGAAGGAGGAATTCTCATATGACTTTCGTCAAGCTTTTGCTTCAGTCTTCACCCCTGCTCCAGCGATTGTAGTTGCCTCAACCAACGATGAGGTAATTGAGCCTAAGGAGCCTCGTGTTGAAATCGTTGCCCAGAATTCAGCACAGCGCGCTGAATTTGTTTCGTAGGTTCCCGTTGACTCTGACCTCGGATTCACCTCATCTAAGTCTTGTTGCGAAGCTGACTTGCCAAGATTTCCAACGGTGGGTCACACGCTGCAAGACTCCCCCGGGAAGGCCTCCAAATCTGTGCTGCAAGTGGACTGCAGTGTTGCGCCGAATGTGTTGACTTTGTCCAGTGACACCGAAGAGGATGTCGAGGCCGTTCCTATGGAGTTAGCTATTGTACCTCCTGAGAATGTCCTTGATGTGCCCCGTACTGCTCTTACTTTTGCTTCTTTTGACTTTTTGGACTCAATGTTGCCTGGTTTTGTTTTTGAGGTGGTGGCACCTCCTATTATTTTGTCAGATGTTCTTGCTTGTCCTCCGATGTCATGCTTCATTCTTGCTACTGTCCCCCCGCTCCTCAAAGACTCGATTCGAGGAAGAATCGAAGCTAAGAGGGGGAGAATGATGTGGATCAAGATGAGCTTCTGTGGCTCAAACAACGATCTTGATCATGGCAACGATTCGAGGACGGGTCGAATGCAAATGGAGGAGAATGATGTCATCCTCAAGAGAAAAAAGAAGGCTCCACCATGGAATAAAGTGAAGAGGCCGAAAGAGCCATTGAAGAGGTCGGCGACTATGCCAAAGATATTCTAATTATTTTATCATTATTATTATTATTATTATTATTATTATTATTATTATTATTATTATTATTATTATTATTATTATTATTATTATTATTATTATTATTATTATTATTAGTTTTTAGTTCTTTCCATATTTAGTAACTCCTATGTTAAGTTGAAGCTACTTATGGAATGTCTTATTTTTAGTAATACTTAGTTAGGTGAATAAGGTAAAAAGGAAAGTCTATCTACGTAAATTTTTCCTTAACCACTAAGGTTTGACTTTTCAAACTAAATCTAGGGTTTCATATATTTTATTATTATTTTAAGTCAGCCATCCTGATCCTTTGCAAGATGAGGATGGCTTAGGAATCTATTTAACGTATGTTCATTCCATTAGGTAAAGGCAGATTGAAATATAGAATTGAGGAAACCCTTTGCTAAAGGGTTCTTCAATCTTCAATCCAAACACTTGCTTCATAATTTCATATTTTTCTTCATCCTTTTAATCATCCAAACAATTACCTTTCGAAACCCTAACCCCAAACACAACCCAAAACACAATACACAAAATCTACAGGAAAACCGTCGCAGAAACCCTAGCGCATTCGTCGCAGAATTCCAGGAACCGTCGCTACACGTTCTGTGAACAGTAGCGGCGGGCGCCGCCTATCTTGCCGCGGCCGCGGTCGCGATAGTTGCTGCGGTGTTGTTCGTGGTTGTTCCTTTGCTTCCTCTATCTTCACACTTTAAATACATTCAAGACCTAGTTCCAAATCAAGAGAAATCAAGGAGTATTGCAAGATCGGGTAGTCAACAAGTAGTTATTCTTTATTCGAAGCCCACAATAACGGACATGAAGAAGACAATTCAATTTGAAGCTTAAACATAGTTACGGATCAGACTATCTTGTTGAATAATAATTTAAAATTTCAGGATAATTTTCAAAAAATGATTCTTAAATAAAATAATTATTACAAACGTAAATAACTAAAGTAGAACCATCAAAGAAATACAAAGGTAAAACTTTACAATGACCTTTCTTAAAAATACTCAATGAAATGCTTAAAGTTAAAACACTTTAAAAATAATTATGACTCACATTCCAATCTTCGACCACTGTAGTGCTTAACCTAATATGGAAAAATCAGTCTACATCTGGATACAATAAAGGATACCAGCTAGTCAAACAACGAATGGTTAGTTCATGAGAACTAGCAATTAGCAACACGAAAACGGACACTATTTTGGACTGAAACTCATTGGCTATGATTAGGTATGAATCTAAACCCAAATGAGATTAATTAGAGTATTTTAGGTAGGTTGACTTTTTAAGACACGACTCCTGTAACACAAATAACCCCGAAGAATTGAGTAAGAAAAGATGTGAGTGACAAGCACTCTTGGAAACCATACCCCGAGTACCAATGAAATATGATACAAGCTTCATTTAATTGTGCACCATGAAAATATATTTCTTATTAGTTTTATAATAAATATCGGATTAAAAGGTACGTCGTATTGCCCCAATCTGTTCCGCCAGTAGTTACCTAAACGTTTGGGAGAGCCTACCTTTGGAAGGCAGAATAGGGTTGACTTTGTATCCCTTAACTAGTGCAGTTCTCGTTCCTTGCACGAAGAATACATTAATACAATATAAATATGTGGTACATATTTATTACGTTCGTTTACTAAAACATCTATGCAGGGATGGATTTGGAAGGCATAATAGGGTTGACTTTGTATCCCTCAACTAGTAGTTCCCGTACTTCTAGGGTCGGGGTGAGCCCGACAATAGCCATGTAAGTTTGTGCATCATATGTGATTTCGTCTTCTATCCTATATACATGATTCTTCTACGAAAGTACTAGGCAATCCTTATTTGTATTATTGAAGCGAAAGCCAATCTTATTGTGAATTTGGATTAATTATGAAATTGGACCGTAACACTTAGGGTTTATGCGAGAGCCTCTAAATCACCTAATTGTTAGTAACGAAAGTTATTTGATGAAAAAGCATAATCTTTCATGAATTTGGCATAGGCTTATATGGCTATCGTTGTGGCATGAAATCCCCGATCTTGGAGGTTTTTAAGTTTATTGAAGTTATTAAAAATCAGTGTTTTTATTCTGTTCATCTTTCCCTCATCATTCTTAATTTCTTCGGACACTTTTCCGACATAAATTGGTTACGTTACAGTTTCTACGAAGACTTGATTTCGACTGCAGAGGTCGATATTGAGTGGCTGACCAGATATTGAGGACCCTACTCGACGTCGACTGTTGCTTTGTCTTTTGCAGGAATTTGTTGAAAATCGAATGGAACTATAGTCGCTATCGACTGATCTACTCGATATCGAGTGATCTTCTGGAGTCGAAATTGAACGTGATTGGAAGTTTAAGAACCGGTGACATACCTCCTCGTGGATTCGATCCTGAATACCCTACCACTACATCGGGAGGGATTCTTGTAATTTTATTTGCTTGGACATGGAGTTGGTTTGATTTAATTCATATTGATATTTATTTGATCCGGATTCCCTCCCACCTTGTCATATAGCTTTCTATAAATTATGACAACATGTTATTTTATTATTTTTTTAAATCAACTACAACGTACCACAGAGGATTTTGTTTCCTAGGATCAACCACAACAAGCCACATATGACACTATGCATCGGTTTTAGTATATGTATATAGATATAGATATATAGATACTAAGTCCAAAAACATGTTGACTAATTACTTGTTTATGTACTTCATTCATTTTCCTCACATTGAATATCTTAAACACATTCATACAATTTTACACATTCTATCACTTTTATTATAGGTTACAAGTTTTACAAAATAGACTTCTTAATATCGCAAGATATCGATCTCACTCTCTTTAGTGGATAACAATCTAAAACCATTTTCAATAGTATAACATTTTGAGCCAGAAATGTGTTTGTTTCATGAAACTTTTAAACAAAAAAAATAATGTGTCTTGACCTGCATGTTAATACGTCACGTTTTATTTTAGTTGATGTGTTTTGCTTTGATTGGCACATTTTACTTTAATTGATCTTTTTATTTTGCACCGAAGGGTCGGCCCAATAGGTCACTTGGACTCGTCCACCTGCCTTGTCTACAGGTTAGAGTTCAGGTCATGATTTCTCGACTCAGGATCCGCCGCGTTGAATCCATCAACCCGATGGGTTGGGCCCATGAACATGTTTATCTCCTCCAAACCTAACTCGTCCCAAAAGGACACACAACGTAAGATTCATTTTTTAAAAACCTTGCTGTCAATCACCACAACGTTATGCTTATGCCACTAATCCACACCGGCTGATTTAGTGGTCAAAGTCTTCGTCATAAAAAAATTGTAGAAACTCAACAGAGATTGTATTAGTGCTAATAATAAAGTAGGCATAATAAAACACACAATAAATAAACAAGGACACATGATTTATAGTTGAAATCCTCAACTTATTTGCAAGTAATGTGAGATAAATTCATCACCTCCCTCTGCCTGGGAAAAGATTTCAAATAGGTTTACTTCTTTTTATTAATAAGGACACCTAAGACTTTACTAATATAACCCGAAGTGTTGGCGTACTGCCATAACCCTTACAATAAATATAAAGCAAACCTACCTGACCCAAACCACGAAAAACAACTAAACACAAACCAAAGAAATAAAGAAAAAAAAAACTACACAAGGGTTATCTTCTTAGGTTCCTCAAAATTCTCGTTTATCCGGACAACATATCGACAACAAGACCTTCGTCTTCAAGCTCTCCACTTTCCTCGATTCCTTTTAAAGTCTTTTCCTCTTATTTTAGCATGAATGAACCTTTTTCATGGAAGTTAGTTGTAACTTATATCCTTAAACATTACTTCGTCAAGGCAAAAACCTTCTCAGATATGAAAACACATATTTTATCCTACAATAAAATATTTTTTTATCGATCCATATGTAAATGGACACTTTCCATCCATAAATATATATTCTAAATCAAACATCTGTATGATCTTTCCACTGAAAAAGACATTTTTTCTCTTTCCAATTTTATGCCTCTTAATATCCCCAATTACAAATAAACTCATCATATAAACTCCTCTAAAAAATGAAGGAAGATAATATGTTTTCCTATGGAAATTAATCTCATATCGAATGGATATTTTACAACAATACTACGATCTTCCATCTTCTCTAATTTTAGCTCGAGTTAGATCATCCAATATACACAATCAATATATCATGTGAGTACGTCCACTGTGGATTTCGTTAATCTCATTAGTTGACAATATTTTCCATCAACAAGGACTCTTAAGCTAGACTTCTCAATGGAAACTTTTCTGTTTTTTTTCTTATGACTCTGTCACATCCCTAAGAGACTTTCTTTGGTATCTTTTCCAAACTTCACGAGATCTTTCTTAACCAATGTTGCAGGTCCTAAAGGACACCACTCTTCTTTCTCATGTGCCTCTTTATCAATCTTCGTCAAATCTCGTCTTCATACATCCTCATACAGAAATACATTCAAAATCGTTGTTAGGGATTATTAAAAATCTCACAAATCCTAACAAAGATCTAGGAGAATTGACTTCCATTCGCTCGGATTGAGAAAGAACGGGATTTCTAGTGCTTTCGTTATACTTAGGGGCAGATCCAAACGGGGGCATATAGGGGCACGTGCCCCCACCATCGTCTGATGAACCCCTTATATAATCTTCTCGTTGATAGCTTCGTTTGATATATAATACTCATTAATATCCGAGTAAAAAGTTATAAATGTTTGAAAATATAAGGTATATTAATCACTTTAATCTTATTTTAGTAATCTTCAATGCTTTTGTATTTTATTTAGATAGAAATTAAAATACTATAATTTATATCAAGGGTTTCAAAACAAGAGGTTATATTACTTATTTCGACAATTAAGTACGAAGTTACAAAAGTTCAAATGAATGGAAATGCCAGATTTTGTATTTTCCATTTTGCAAGATGTTGGTGATGCACATTTCTAAGAAGATGACAGAAGTAAGAATTCACAAAGCTTTTTAACTTGGTATATCATCACATTGAGTTATTTTTCGTGTTACCAGTTGCAACAACTACAGTGGAAATAACTTTCTCTACTATGAGTATTATCAAGATATACTTGTACAATAAGATGAAGGAAGACTTTATCTCTTAGAGTTTGGTCTGCTTTGTCGAAAAAGATGTTTTCAAGCGCATTAATAATGAAATTATACTTCAACATTTTTAAGGTATTAAAACTTGTAAAATGGATTTACTCCATTTGTTGTTAGGTTCAACTATGTGACTATATAACTCTAATTAACAATTAACAACTCTTTGTACTACTAAATTATTTTATTTTTATCGATATTTTAGAGTATTGAAAATATTGTATGTTGTATGAGTTCGTGTTATTCATTATCATTTGTCACCATTGTGCCTCCACCCTCATCGAGTTCTGGCTCCGCCCCTTGTTATACTTCACATTCAATCTATTTAATCATTTGTAAAACATCTAGAAAAACATATTATAGACTAGATTTTGTTATCACAAAAACACATATATCGTTGACAATCCTGAGGTACTCTCATAAAAAAATCAATCCTTTTAATCCTGCAAAATAAGCACATCATTTACGCCAATACTATTAAGAGAAATTAGTAGTAAATACCCCACTTTCATAATTAGTTTGCAAAAATACCTACTTTTGAAAACAATTGCACCCACATAAAAATTTGCAAAAACACCATATTCAATTAGCAAAACTAGCCTACCACCCAAAAAAGCAGAAATTAAAAAAAGGTAAAATATTTTTGAATTTATCTTTTTTCTCCTATATATAAATGATATTAAATAATTAAAATCGTATCTTTACTCAATCTTCTGCCGATTATTACATACATCATGTCAATGTTCATAGTTGATTTTATCAACGTTCATATTCATTCTGTCAATATAATAATGTTTTGGTTTCTAGATACATATGACATTCATTTTCTAAACATGGTTAATAATTAAGTAGATATGATTTAATATAGGGGAATTACTACTAAATACCCCAGTTTGATAATTGGTTTGGAAAAATACCTAGGTTTAAAAACAATTGCATCAATATATGAAACTTTGCAAAATACCTTCTTTAAATATCAAAACTACCCACCACCCCGAAAAATAAGGAAAAGAAAAAGTTAAATATTTTTGGTATTTATCATTTTTCTTATATTTTTAATTACTTTTAAATTATATTAAATAATTAAATAAAAAAATATGGAATTAAAAAAAATTCTCAACCCCGATCCCTAACAGCTAGCCCCGACCCAAGGTTATGATTTAGGTCAAAACTATATCTTTACTCAACCTCTCGCCGATTATTGATCATATCCTATCAATGTTCATATTTGGGATTTTCAAGAACGATATTCATCCTGTCAATGCAATAATATTATGGTTTCAAGATATATATTGACAATTCTTTTGTAAATATGGTTAATAATCCTGAAGATATAATTTACCGTATCTTCCATGATTCTCTCCCTGATTATAACTTTCATCCTGTCAAAGTAAACCAACAGCCTTGTCACTATGACCATTACTCTTGTCGTTGGGAACAAATAACTTTGTCATATTGAACATGCCTTTAATTTATAGTTATGGTATGGATAAAATCGTATCTTTATTCCCTTCCCTATTATAGACTTCATCCTGTCAGTATTAATTATCAGCTTTGTCATAAAGAATTTATATCTTGTCAAAAAGAAATTTTATTCCTGTCAGTATTAATTCTCTTACTAAGGCAATGTTTTTCATCCGGCTAGTTTCATTATTTTTAAATTTCTGAGAAAAAAATATTTAAAACATTATTTTTAATATATATTTCATTTATATATATATTTTTTACTTTTCTTTTAATTCATAATTCTCCTTTTAAAGATTTTTACATTTAAATTTAAAGGTAAAATCAGTCATTTAGCACAAATGACTCACCTATCCTATTTTTGCTATTCTAAAAAAACAGGTATACTTTTGCAAACCGAACACCGATTTGGTGTATTTCTGCAAATCGACCTATAATATATCTTTAGTCAATCTCTCCTCAATTATAGTTTCATTCTTGTCAATATAAATATCTAGCATTGTCACCATAAACATTAATCTTGTCAATGTAAATAATTAATTTTGTCATCTTGGACATGCCTTTAATTTCTAATTATGGTTAATAATCCAGTAGTTATGGTATGGATAAAATTTTATATTTAGTCTCTTCCCGATTATAGATTCCATCTTGTCAATATTAATGCTCAGCTTTGTCATGATAAACATTTATCCTGTCAAAGTGAAATTTTTATAGTGTGGATATGCACGTATTGACATTCTTTTTCTAATCCCTTACTAAGGCAATAATTTTACTTTAATTAGTTTTATTATTTATATGTTTCTGGAAAAATATTAAAATTATTATTTTAATAGATATTTCATTTTTTAACTTTTCTTTTAATTCATAATTCTCCTTTTAAAGATTTTTACATTTAAATTTAAAGATAAAATCATCCATTATTTTTTAGCACAAATGACCCACCTATCCTATTTTTGCTATTCTCACAAATCGGGTATACTTTTGTAAACAAAACACTGATTTGGTGTATTTCCGCAAATCGGTCTACTATTAAACCTAAAGTAACGCTAGATTCAATATTTAGAGACCTTGTTAGCAATAGTCACAATCCTTTTAATCTTTTAAAATAAGCAAGTCATTTACGCCAATACTATATATTAACCCTAAAGTAACGCTAGATTCTGTATTTAGAGACTTGGTGACAATGGTCACAATCCTTTTAATCCTTCAAACTAAACACGACATTAATTTATACCAATACTGTTAAAGATAAAGTAACGCTAGATTCAGTATTCAGAAACCTTGTTGGTAATCGTCACAATCCTTTTAATCCCTTCAAATCAGCACGTCATTTATGTCAGCCTCACTAATCTTTAAATAAAATCACACACACTGGCAAGTTCAATGTATGTTCAAAGAGCCCGCTCCCAATGGGTACAATCCTTTTCATCTCTCAAATTGCACTAATCACTTATAACAATCACAACAAATCATTCTAAAAAAAAATCACATAACTTCAGAGATTCAAAAACTCATCTTTCAATAATTACATGCATTTCTAATTCATCAAAATAAACACGTCACTTTTTTTTTATCTTAATACAGTTTGATCGATTCAGTGGTACTGTGTACGTTCGAGCACACTCCTTTATAAATGAGCACATCACTTGGATCAACTCACAAACTCATTTCAGGGTTTATTTTTCCTCGCCCGAAACACCGTTAGCCCTTTGAAGTTTGGAAAGAGTAAGGATGTTCTTCGTTTGTTTGTATTTTGTAATTGTAATTGTAATTGTAATTGTAAATCATATTTTACCGAGTGGTGGAGACAGACACCAAAGGTGGGGTCGCGCTTTCTATCATCTCTCTAGTTTCCATTTTCCATTTCTCTCCTCTACCAACCAAAACATATTCTATGGTTGTGTGTTGGGTTTTGCTTTGAAATTCCAATTCCGGAGAAAGACTCTCACGAAGCGCTTATCTAAATTGAAGTCGCAAAGACTTGAAATTTCAAAACCCCTTTCCTCATTTCCATTTTCTACAAGCCATTATTTTAATGCCCCAGCACAGATTTGCGGCTCCCACCGAGCGTTTCCGCGATTTCTCTCTCCCTATTTCTTTCCTTTTTTCTGTTAAAATTAATCGACAGTGAGAGAGTACTGTATTTATGTTTTCATTTGGATTTGCTCCGTCTGTTGATTCAATATCTGTTTTTGTGCTTGATTTCCCCAATTGGGCAATGTTAGATTTGCGCCTCGTCGCTGTGGTGGGAAGAGATCGTTCTTTCCGGTTGATGAGCAATTGATCAGCTTTGCAGAAAAGAAACAACAAAAATTCGAGTTTTGCTTCTTTAAAGGTAACGCCTTTGTCGTGTATGATTTAGTTTAGCTTATTTTATGATTATGATGATTTGTTTTTCTTTGAATCTAGTGCATCTTATTTTATGATTATGAATAGATTTCAACTAAATACATATCAAATGTAGGGTCTTACCATTCAATTTCATAGACCCGATAAATATTTTCTTGTTCAGAAACATGGCTAGGTGCTATTGCAGGGTGGAATTAGAGTGACAAGTTGTCAAATAATTTACATTACTTCTGTTCAGGTGGCTCAATTTGTCACTTTTGATACTAAATATATATTATATTTTAATAACTCATTTTTCTAGACATAAAACACACATAGCATAAGTTTAAAAACTTGATTTAGTATAACTTACAGCGTTGATGATTTTTCTATATATACTCCAGCATACTTGATTAAGAAAGAAAACTCTAAAAGAATATTGATCAAATTGACATGCTTAACCTATCTTACTTCTGGGAGATAGATTAGAAAATCCGTTTCAATATTTCTCAATGTTTAACTAAGATTTTGTGAATGTTTACTTTTTCGGTTTAGATTTTACAATATAGAGAACTAGTACAATTCTCGTGCCATGACACATATCTTTTTTATAAGCAAATCATAATAATATAACAAATTACTATCAAATAAAATAAAATGTTTGATTCAATGTTTTGATTTGAACCAATTTATTAGAAAATATATAAGGAATATATACTAAATTAATGTTTTAAATTCAACGAGCTAGGAGCCCAACCCCGGTGAAGCAGCATCACTTCATTAGAAAATAAAAAATATATATTTTAATTTAATTTTTAAAATCCTATAATTATGGAGGTGATGACTCCTCATAAAAATGCTTCCATTTTAATAATTACTTATGTTATATAGATTATAGATAGAACGATGATTAGAAAATAAAAAAAAAATATTTTAATTTCATTTTGAAAATCCTATAATTATGGTGGTGATAACACCTCATAAAAAATGTTTATCTTTTAATAGTTAGTTATAGACAGATTATAGATAGTTTCCCATGTAAAGAAATCCGTTTTCAAGGAATAGAATTCGACACACCAATTAACATGTACAAATGAAAAAAAATATATTCAAAACTGACCAAGAGAAATCAGTCCAAAATGCCAGCAATCCGGCATGCCAAAACCTTAACGATTTTTTTTTTTTTTTTGAGAAAAAAAACCTTAACGATTAGAAATATCGTTAATATATTAGTATCATAGTTTTTTTGGTCCCTATTTGCAACTTGCAGTGTTGAATTTATTTTGTTTTTTTTTTCTGGATGCATTTTGGTATGGAGCACAGGTGATTTAAGTGGATATTTGGATTGATAATACATTGAAACAATGTTGAGGGATTCAGCTTGGTGGTTGTTGGTTTCTTTCTTGTTGATGAGTTCTGTATGTGCAACTGAAAATGAGTATTTAGGATGCAATTGTGATGATGATATCGGCTTGCTGAGCATAGATAACATCTTGGACTGTCAAAGGGTGAGTGATTTCCTGATTGCGATTGCATACTTCTCGATCCCAATTGAGCTTCTTTACTTTGTCAGCTCCGCAAAGCATCCCTTCAAATGGATTCTCGTTGAGTTCATAGCCTTTATTGTGCTTTGTGGAATGACCCACCTTCTCAATACCTGTACTTATGGCCCTCACCGATTCCATATCTTGTTAGCCCTCACTGTGTTCAAGATGCTCACAGCTGTGGTGTCGTGTGCCACAGCCCTTACTGTATTTACTCTCTTACCGTGGCTTCTCAAGGTGAAGATTAGGGAGCATATGTTGAGAAAGAAAGCTTATGACTTAAACAAGGAAGTGGGGATCATTAGGAGACAAAATGAGGTCTGGTGGCATGTTCGTATGCTTACTCAGGAGATCCGAAAGTCACTTGATAGGCATACTATTTTGTATACTACCTTGGTGGAGCTGTCTAGGAGTCTAGAGTTGCAAAACTGCGCTGTGTGGATGCCGAACGAGGACAGGACAGAGATGATCCTGACCCATCAACTAGAAGGAAAGGCGGATCAAAGCTTCTATAGTGGGTCAATTCCTTACTCGGATCTTGATGTTAGACGTGTAAAAGAGACTCAACAAGTCATAGTGCTGAACCCTGATTCAGCCTTTGGTGTGGCAAGTAGTGGAGGGTTGGGGGATCCGGGTGCTGTGGCTGCTATTCGTGTGCCCATGCTCAAGGTCTCAAACTTCAAAAGGGGAATAGCTCAATTAACCAACGCCTGTTATGGAATACTTGTTTTAGTTGCTCCTTCTGAGCATGGTAGAAAATGGCACCCCCAAGAGCTTGGAATAATCAAGGCTGTCGCTGATCAAGTCGCTGTTGCAATCTCCCATGCTGCCATCCTAGAGGAGTCTCAGATCATGAGAGCGAAGCTGGCTGAGCAGAATCATGTCCTGCAAATCGCGCAGAAGAATGCTGCAATGGCGAGCCAAGCAAGGAACTTGTTTCAGAGGGTGATGAGTGATAGGACGAGGAAGCCAATGCACACAATTTCGGGGTTGCTTTCGTTATTACGGCAGGACAGTCCGAGCAGTGAGCAGCAGTTGATCATCAACACAATGGCAAAGACAAACAATGTGCTCACAGTGTTGGTCAACGATGTGATGGATGATTTACCGACTGAGAACGGGAGGTTCCCATCAGAGCCGAAATGTTTCCGGCTACATTCATTTGTTAGGGAAGCGGGTTGCCTTGCTAGGTGCTTGTGTGTCTACAACGGCTGTGGTTTTACTATCGAGGTCGATAAATCATTGCCAGATCATGTAGTTGGTGATGAGAGGAGCGTCTTTCAGGTGATTCTGCATATGGTAGGCAATTTGTTGGATAGTAACAGTGGAGGTAGAGGACGGTCATTGCGATTTCGCGCTTTCTCCCAACACGGGAAGGAACTAAGAGGTGATCAAAGATGGGTCACATGGGCCTCGGATTTGTCTGATGATGGTTGTGTTTTTATCCGGTTTGAAGTTGAGATTGTGAGTAATGGCGGCCCCCCAGCAGATGAGTTTGCATCCTCATCTCTCTGGTACAGTCAGAGACATTACAGAGAGGCTGACCAAGGCGACTTCAGCTTCCAGGTTTGCCAAAAGCTTGTTGAGGTAAACTTTAAACTATGAATCTCGTAAGATCCTTCAATGTTATGTTTGCCAATCCGATAAGACCGTTAATACCGCGGCTGAATTTGATTGTTAAATTAGTTAATCTTACACTCCTAAAAGCGCTGAAATTCCGAATGGAGTTATCCGAATTCTACTAACACTTTTGGCTTCTTTGGCAGTTGATGCAGGGGAGCATCTGGGTGTTTTCCAATCAAGAGGGTTGTCCTCAAAGCATGGTCCTAATTCTTCGCTTTCGACTCAGCCCATCAACTGGAATACCCCTTCCAGACTCGAGAGAGTCGTCAACACAGCCGCTTCCCGCCCATCGAAGTGAAGTCTTCAGGGGCCTCCAGGTCTTGCTAGCTGACGAAGACGACATGAATAGGGCAGTAACCTGTCAGATGCTAGAGAAGCTTGGCTGCTCCGTGACAACGGTATCATCAGGATACGAGTGCCTCAGTGCCATAGGCCCAATTGGGTCATCGTCCTGCCATCAGGTTGTCCTCCTCGACCTCTTCTTCCATGATATCAGCGGGCTTCAGGTGGCTATGGAAATAAGGAAGCTCTGCAGCCACAGCCCACCACTAATCGTGGTGCTGACAACCATTGGTGTGTCGTATCTTGACTGCGAGAAGCTGAAGGAGTTTGGGATAAATGCGGTGATCCGGAAGCCGGTTGTGCTGGAAGATTTTGCTGGTGAGCTCAAAAGGGCTCTCCTGCAGGCTAACAAGGGTATTGAATAAAAGGGCTCGGTAGGATTGATGAGTTTCAGCAACTTCAGTTGAAGCTTAAAAGGCATTTATGGTTGAAACCTTGAACTATAGGCATATGGGAAGATAAAGCTAGATTGCACATTGCATTCAGGTTTTTATCTGGGTTTTATTTATCCGATCAGTGGTGATCTAATTCCTCAGTTTTCAATTTTGTTAAGCAATAAAATTTGGGGTTTACTTTGACAAAACTAATTAAAATAACCCAATCTTTATAGAAGAATTAAGCAAATATCATCACCTTTTAATTGTATGAAAAATAACCCAACCTTTAGGGAAATGGTAAAAAGGTATTCCAATTCTTTTCTCCAACTATAAATCTGAGCAAAAACGAGGACATATAACGGATACAATTAAGATTTTGATGAATTTTTGACGATATTGACTTATTTTAATGAGAATAATAACATTTGACCAATTTCGTGTCACTGTTAGAGTTATTTTAATTATTTTTGTAGTTTACTTTTTAGAAGAGGATAAAAATATCTTTTAGATGATGACCAAAATACCCTTGTAACAATTTACCCCTGCCCCACACCACACTCCCCCATGCAACCTCCTCCCTCATGCAATCCCCATCTCCAAAAATCCATATTTCTACAACTTTTGTTCAATTCAACACATTCAACTCGAAGATCTGCCAAAGTTAAGGTACGTTTTCAACATTTTCATTGTGATTTTGAGTTATTGAACAAGATTTTAGGGTTTTTGGTGGTTTGATGTTTGGATTTGAAATATGGTGCGAAAAATGGTGTGATTTTGTGTATTTGTTCTCAAAAGAGTAGTATATATGCATCTCCAAGACATATCTACGCTCACAAAGGTCGAAATTTGTATTTTTAGTTAGGGTTGGGGAGATTATGATTCGAGGTCGGAGGAAGAAGACGACGAAATGGTATCCGTGACCAGAACACAGATAGTCGTTGCGACTAGAAGTCCGTGTGGTCGCTGCGACTACTGGGTTATGTGGTCATTACGACCAGTGCTCCTCGGGTTGATGCGACCATTTCTGTCTTAGTCGTTCTATGTTTGTTGATTGTTTTTTTACCTTACAAATGGATAGAAGATCGACCTTACATGCATTCGCACGACGTCAACGTGCTGCTGCTAGGACAGCATGAGCAAATGCGCAGGTTGAAAATGATTCAGTAGATGCGATGATCACTGAGCAGCACACGAGCCCTATTTCGAATACGGTTGACAATGCGCCTGAAGGTTCTCACCGATGTCCTAGAACTAGCAGAATTACGCATCAACGACGTGTAAGGCCCATAGTACAACCATTGTTGACGAGTCCAGCTCCATGAGGGCCTAGTATACCAAATCTCCTGTTGGGCTTTGAGGGTCATAGCACATGCCATTTGGGCTAAGCCACTTTGTAAAAACTTATTTATGTCATTTACTACATCTGAGCATACTAAATTTTGACAATCAAGACGCCTATAATTTTTATGATTGATGTATGTGTCCATAGATGCAAGAACCCATGAAGCTACATTGTCGTACCACACAACTTTACAAGTGGGTGATGGATGACGACAATACATGGTGTATGTGATCTTGTGTGCATCAGTGATTTGTCACATCTCCAAACGTCCATGTACACGAAGCACAATGGAGATCTTATGGATGCATTTGTTGAGCGTTGGCATCCACGTACGCCGACCCACAACATCTTGCCCATGTATCAACAACTCTATAGCCTTGTGTGAAACAAAATGCTGCAATAATCGAAATGCATCTTCAGTTGCTGCAGATGACATCGCTTTCAATTGAGATTGACCAAACGATGCTTTAATTTCACTTATTTGAATCTCAAGCGCTACATGCATGTTGTTGAAGACAGAATCAAGACTCATTGATCCATTTGGATTCATAAGCTGCTTCAGTGTGGAATGAGCATATCTCTCTCTCCCTCTCCCTCTCCCTCTCCCTCTCCCTATATATATATATATATATATATATGATATATATATATATTTTCTCTTAGGTTTTCTCTATTCACGCTATCCTTCTTAAATCATTTTTCGAAATCTTATGTATTTCCTTTCTAATGTTTTCCTCACCTACGATTTGTGTACCATCTGAAGCAATGATGTTTCGAATGATTTTTCTATTTCGTCTCCCCGTTGCTATTTTGTGGAAGTAGCCTGATTTTGTATCCAACAATTTTAGATGTTTGGATTTCGCTTGTTGTTCCAGAATTTCTTATTGTACATAAGGAGAGATTTCTTCTTCTCAAGTAAATTTGCTTGTCTATTCATGTGGTTGAAGTTATCATTCTCTAGAGTTTTCATCTTATTTCAAGTAGATTTTGCTCCACTTTTAATTTCCGGAAGATGTTTCCCAAAGGTTTTTATATTTCATTATTTGGTTTTTGCTATTAGGAGTTTAGTTTTGAAAGTTTGTTGAAACATAGCCGAATCATTATAGTTAGCCCTCCAAACCTGGTGGACTATGTTGTGAAAATGCTTTCTTTGTAGCCACATGTTCTCGAATTTAAAAGGCTAACTTTTATGAGATTCCCCTTTGCTCAGTTCAAGCGAGATTGGACAATGATCTAATTATGAAAAGGCATGCATGATGCGTGGTATGATATAATTCTTCAAATTTATTGAATAATTTGTTATCATTATCTTAATCATATTGGCTTAACCAAATAACAAAGAAGACAAAATCAAAAGAACCATCAGTTTGTTACTTAAAACCAAATTTTAAAAATCCAAAAACTCACAACTGACTGAGGTTTGATAGGTGTACAATAGATACATTTGTTGAATAGAAGATCTTGATAATGATCAATATTTTTTGTCAACTAATATGTATGGCCTATTATTTTAAATATTTATAAGAAACATAGATTATAAATAGTAGGGTTAGAAATTAGGATCCGATTATTATAAAGTAATTCTCCATAGATTTTTTTAACTTAGTTATAATTAATAGTACAACCTCATGAAATATACTATTTTTAGTGTTATATTTTGAATATATATTTCAATATTACATATTTAAAAAAATTCAAATAAAATGCATAATGAACTCAAAACAAAAAAAATCAAATGTTATTTGTTTGAAAAAAAATCATTGTAAAAATAGACCAATAATAGGTAGTCTAACTTTGCACCACCTATAACAAAATGATTTGTAATGGCAAATGATCATAAAAGATTATATGTTTTTATTAAAAAAAATAAATCGGAGAAGAATTAGAAAATAAATGGATTAATTAATTACTTATTTAAAAAATAATTTGATTTATAATAAACAATAATTAATTATGAAAAAAATGATTATAATTAATGTATCTATACTAAATGAGAAGGTGTCACGTGACGTAGATAACTTCTCGTTATAAGACCTTGTACAACTCCTTTAAAATGAAGACATATAAAATAGAGATTATATTTCTGGTTATTCTGGTTTATCTCAATTCTCGTAACATTCTTGTTATTATTTTATTTTTTTTAGAAGACAATTTACATCCTACAACATATAACCTTTTTTTTAGAAAACCCCAAATTGAAAATGCTCCGTAGGAGTGACCCTTGCTTGAGTCAAGCCCCACCGGTTTCCGCCCGGTCCGACAACCCCTCTTCGGAGTCTAAAACCACCTCTTTGGAGGTTGAGAATCCCCTCTCCGGAGGTCGAAAACCTTCCTCGCCGTTCTAAGGTCGGCCTGTTCACCGTTGCCGCCCCTGGCATAGACCGAACCATGGCATCTTGCCTTGCTTCATCTGTTTTCGGTGGAGTTTCTCTACCAAAATCTCAAATTAACTTGGGGCTTTTGTCCTTTGTCTCAGCTTCGGCCTTAACCTTGAATGCACCATTCTTCTGCAACAAATGAAAATCGGTAAATATAAATGAAAAGCGGCAAAAGAAAATGAAAATAGGCAAAAACCTTGGATGCTCTCTCATCCTTGAAATCCGATTCCGACTTGCCTCGGTCGTGTTTCTTCTTGTTGAACCTCTCACCATTCTTCTACAGCAAATCAGGCACTCTCTTTAATCCTCTTGCGATTTCCTTTCCCTTTCATGGTTGCGCTGTTGGGGATTTTCGCTACAATTTGGTATTGTACAACCCCTATATTCATCAATCGAACACAGTTCGACCTCAATAGCGTCTTCGATTACCCAGTGAAATTCAATCGGACGTTGTCGACCTCTTCTTCGGATCCTCATCTTCGTTCTGTGGGTTTCAGTCGCTTTGGTGGCTGTTCCTTGTCAGTTTGAAGCACTTGTTCCTTGCTTCGTTTTGTAGTCGGTGGCCGGTTGCGGCTTGGCTGTTCCGCGGCTGCAATTTCCATCTCCGCCGGCGGTCGGCCGCTGCTCCCTCAGCCGCTGATTTTCCTTGCGCGGAGCTGCTCCTTTCGTTGTCGGCTTCCTGTCTGTGCCTCGTTTCGGAACTTGGCTGGTGGTCTCGGACTGAGAAATGGCTCTCCTTGTTTTGGTGCAGCTTGGCTGGATTAGCAACAGTAGCCTGGTCGTTGGTCTCGGCCCGAGGTTGGTCTCGGCCCGGCTATTGTTGTGCTTTGGGCCCAAGTCAAATCCTTGGGCCCAAAGTAAGCCCGAAAGAAAAAATAATTAAAAGAAAAAAAAGAGTAAAATGGGGATTTTTTCTAATTATATATTCTCATATTTCTTTATATATAATTATTTAAAATCCTGTAAAGACTCCAAACTCCGCTCGAAATGGCGTATACTAATCTCAATATGGTCTAGAAAATATAATATTTATATATTTGGAATAATTGTGCTCCCCAAACGTCCTGTTTGGTTTCAGGAGCTCCTTTTTCACATTTCCGACAGTTGATCGTTCTTCCTGTTTTGCTCGTATTTTCCCTGTCTTCTGGCGTCGGATCGGTGCCTTGGTGTGGCTGCGTTTGCTCTTATTGGGTTGCAGTATCGGGCGTCCTGTTTGATCGACAACGGATCGTGGTTGTGTTTGTGGTCTTCGAAGATCCTTCATTTAGGTGGGGGCAACGTCGGCGATCCACACTTCCTCAGGTTTCACCCTTCCCGGCTAGGGTACTGTCGTGAGTCTTTACACTCTCCCGCGTTCTTGGCAATCGTGGTGCGTCCTGGTTTCTATCGATCTCTCTGTTGGTTGACGTCTTGTACGGGTTGATTGGGATCTCTTTCTTCTCTGTTGATTTGTGTTATTATGTATTGTTTGTTTGACGGTTTTCCGTCTGCCGACTTGGTCGGCCATCGAGTTTCATGTATGTCTGAACTCGAATTTTTACCTAATAAAAAAATATATATATATATATAACCTTTTTTATTTGTGATCTCATTATTTCATAATAGAAAAAGTTGGTTTATCACCAAAAACAAAAAAAAAACCGAATCTTTTTTCTTTTGTTTGGCATTTATTTATAGTCTTTCAAAATCCAACTGCCGTGTATCGCTTTTCCAAAATAAACAACGCCAATCTCTAATAATTTTCTCTCTTTTTTTTTTGATGCTAATATAATTTTCTCTCTTTAATTTTGACTCAACTTCTCCGTATCCTTTGTTCTCATCACTGTTTCATCAATTAATCTATAAGAGCATCCCCGAAAAGATTCCCATTTTCATTTTTTGGAGAATGTTGGAATGGTTTTTGCTCCAAAAGCTTCCCCATTATATTCTCCAAAATAGAGAATGGATGGAAAATATAGAGGTCATTCCCTAAATTTGGAGTAGGAGTGAGTTTTATAATGGGAAACTGTTGGAATAAGACAAAAAAAAAAATTCAGAATATTTGATTTCTCATTCTCTATTTTGGAGATTGTTTTAGGGAAGCTTTGGGAATGCTCTAACTAATCAAAATCTGTAAACTACAGATTCCATTTCTTGGAGATTCCATTTCAATTACAGATTTACAAATTTACACATCCTTATTAGAAAATCGATTTACAAATCCAAAATCCCTAATAGAAATTACATACACCTGTATTACTTTCACTTCTGACGCCTTTCTTGATTTCGAAGCCATAGATCATCTTCTAGAACCATCCAATCGAGCGAATGGAGCGAGCGACGCCGGCTGAAAGCAGAACGGCGCCGCCTGCCATTTCTTGAAAACGCCGGCGGCATTCTGGTCGGATCCGGCGGACGCCTGGTGGTGGAATCCGTCCTTTCTGAAGCTGTTGAAGTCCGCCGCCTTGCCGAAAGATGCCGGAGGAGAGGAGACGACCGGCGAGAGGAGTGGTATCGCGACGTTCCACTCCTTCGGCCTGCTTGTCTGTATCGACGCCGGAGCGTGGCGCTGGAGACGGCTCGGCTGTCGGCGGCGGCTTGCGGTGTCGGCTGCCATCGGATTTTAAATTAATTTTGGGAGGGCGTTGGGATAAGGAGTGATTGGAGATTGTGGGAGCGACGGAGGAGGATGAGATAAGAGATATGTTGTGTGCTTGTGGGGGCAGGTTCGGGTATATATAGGGAGTAAAAGGAGCGTAGCTTCGACGCGCGGAATTGTTAGGGGCCAAAATTAACTCAAACTTTAGGGAACTTGTTATAAATTAGTATAAATAGTAATTCAATTACATTTTTAACGATTCCCCCAATTAAAATCGAAGTCGCTTTTTAATTTAGAGAGAGGGAGTAGTCTCCTTGGCGGTATCTCCGTCCACCGCCGAGCTTGTGAACTCCTTTTCGGAGGCAAATAACCTCTTTGGTGGTCGTTTTCATGTCCCGTTAGCCCTTGGCTGGTTCGCAGGTCCTCTCGCCTCCATCCTCCCCCCTTCGGGTTTGGCCTAGCTCCCCCCCCCCCCCCCGATGTCGATTTGGATTGCTTCTCCGCTCATCCTTGATTCTTTTCTAGATTCCCTAGTTTAGGCTTTGTGAGATGTTGTGGATCTCTGTCCCCTCAGCCCTTCTCTTCCCCCTCTAGGACGAATCTGGTGCATCTGAACCCATCTTCCTCATCCTTTAAACTCGGTAGCTCGGGGGGTCCTCGTCCTTTCCGCGCTCGCTCCTCCTACTTCCGTGGCTGAAGCTGTGGATTTCATCCTTCCTCACCCCTCCCATTGGCTGCATTGGGTGGTGGTGTTTCGAGTTCTTGCTAATCCGGCCTGGGCTTGGTGCTCCTGCCCCCTATTTCTCCCGTCCGTCGACTATACTCGGTCACCGGATGCCCTCGATTCATGGCGTCTTCGTGACTCCTGTTCACCTGGGCTCTTCCTCGACTCATACATGTGGTGCCTCCCTGCCTCGGGCCTTGGCGACAGCGGTCGGTGTTGCTCGTCTCCGGGCGGCGGCGCCGGTGGTCTTTGTCGGCTGTGTTGCGCTTGTGGTGACCTATTCTGTCATGAATGGTCCCTTGTTCATTTCCTCATTTGGGTTGTTGTTTTCTTTGGCCTACTTGCTTTCTCTTTGGGAGCTGGCCCATTGGAATAAGATATTAAAAATAAAAATTAAATATTAAGTAAATATATATTTCTTTAAATAAATATTTCCCGGTTGGGTTTTATTTTTCCGATTAGGCCTTTGGTGCGTTCCATCCAGGCGGTGTTCTACGTGTGGCGTGACTGGACTTTCTTTTCCATGTGATGGGGTTCTGGTTGTTCGGAGTCGGGACAAGCTAGGGTCGTTGTAGTGTGTATCGAGGCGTCTTCTTTTACCGGAAGAATGTTTCCTTGGAGGTTTGTCTTCACTGCCCACAGGTGACTCTTGATATACCGTCGGCCTACGGTGTTGCTTCTTGGTAGCGCTTGGCTTCGTTCGTCGTCTACGTCCTCATCTCGTTTGGTTTAGATGTGTTTAGTTTCGCTTTGTAGTGTGTTTTTGCTTGGATTTTGCACCACCTCTATATTTTTATTTATGATGATTATCCGTTTGCCCACTTATCGGTCTTCGAGGTTCAAGTATGAAAAGGCTTATTTTAGGTATTGTTTTTAAAAAAATACCTAAAATAATTAAGTATAATACGATGACGCTGACGCGTGATGATAAGTTAAATGATTTTAAGTAATATATAGATATAGATTCTATGAGTTTTTAAAATTGAATAAAAAAACTTATTCAACTTAATGTTTGTATTTTGCAACTTAACAAATTGTCCATGTTATTTTCACAAACATTAAACATTGGTGGTGCTATTTTATACAACTATCGCAACATTAATGTTATTTAGTGTCTGTTTTTTTTTTTTTGAGAAGTAGTGTCATTTAACATATAAATTTATTATCAAAATAATTAACTTTTAGTAGCAATTATGAAAAGGGTAAATTGCACTCACTAAGGCCTAATTTTGCTCTCACCCTAGGCTAAAACCCATTTTAGCATTTTTGTTTTTGACCTATTTCTAAAAGAAAGACCAAATTTGGCTTCCTCTTTTGGAAGGCCAAATGCTATTTTTTATTTATTAATTTATTTTTAAGTGTTTAATATTTATATACATCTATAAATACTACAATTATAAACCTATATATTTTATAGTTATGGTTTTTAATTAAAAATAAAAGTTGTTCTATTGTAAAGATATTCAAGAGTTCTTCAATATGACTATAATATTTGACATATTTGAATTATCATTGCATAAATAATATTTTTAGAAAATGACATTAATATTTTTTATTATAGATTCATCAAAATTATAATAAAAAATAAATATTAAGTTGTTTAAAGTACTAAAGAAGAAAAACAAGTACAAATAAAACTACCAACTATTGAATCATGATCACATCTAATATTCTGGTAGATCCGCATTACTCTCTTCATAACCATTTCCTGTTCCGAAGCCACCACTTTGATCATCTTCATGTATATAGTTTTTATTGCTCGTTCGAAAGTTACAACAGTCATAATTTTAAATAGTTTAATTTGAAGAGTGAGATGATGACGATATTCGAGAAGAATTCATTGTTGATTCAAATCGAAAGGATAAAGATAGAATCAGATGAAAGAAAGGAGATATGAAAGTTCTAAATTATATTAGTATTATAAGAAATTTAGCCTGTCAAAATTGACCTACGGTGGGAACAGTAAAAACGTATAATAGGTCAAAAGAGAATATTTTATAGAATATGCAACAGGAGTGTAAGAACGGAAATATTCCAAAAGTTGGCAGAAGAACAAAAATCCACCTTTGCTTTCTCGTGGTGGAGCATTTGGACAATGAGGAATATTTATTTTTTTTGAAAACCAACCTGTAAATCTGGTTTCGGTATTATTAAGGTCAAGTTTAACGTTTATCTAATTTGATTAGCACAGATTAGGTTCTAGATTGAACAGAATCCAAATCAAACTCAAACACAAGGACACATTGATTTGTTTACGAGGTTCGGGAAAAATTCCTACGTCCCCGGCTCAAGAGAGTGTTCCCTTGTGCTCTAAGGTGAAATAGAAGCATACAAAACAGTCCTAGAAGGCAGTCTAAGCAAAGTACAAAATATAACCAATCTAAAAACAGATGTGAATGCTTAAGAAAGAATCGAGAAAGGAACTGTTATGACTCCCTGTATTCAGGTCTCTATGAACTTGTGAGGCTGCAACCGAGTCACTGTCCACCACAACCGAGTCACTGTCCACCACTGAAGCCGTCCTTTGATTCTCTCGTTCTCATCGTTCTTGGTCGTGGATCTTCGGCGCCGAAACAAAGCCAAGATCCTTCAATCTCCTGCGCATTTGATGACCTTTGCTTCCTTTTAGTTCGGACCTTTGTATCTGCCTTCGACATCTTCCTTGACAAGAAGCTACACTCGACTTCTCCCCGAAATGTCTCTCAAGAAAGGTCCTAAAGATCGCTCGACCTCAAACAATCTCGCTCACCGAAACCTCAAACAATCTCTTTTCTCTCACCCGAGTGCCTGACGCCTTGTCATCACCGAAAACGCCATGGGAGAAGCTTTCAAGCTCTCTCGACGGTGCTTCGAGCTCCTCACTGCGAACCCCAACCTTCTCTCGTTCTCTCTCTTTTTGCCATCTCTGTAAACTCCCTCTTTGTGTGCTACAGTGTCGGGTCTGAGTCAGGAAAGAGACCTTTTATAAGGCACAACTATTCACCTTCAGTTTCCTTAGCACTATGTGTTCTTTTCTCTCTGCACAGAAGGTAAACACACTGAGTTAATTCTCATAATCTTACAGCAGACCAATGAGATGGAAGTTTTCTATATACTCAATTAGGTAGGTAACATGCAGCAGAGAGTTCCCACGACATAGAGAAAAAACAGATCAAATTAATCCTAATTTGAACAAAAACAGGAAACATGAAGATCTGCATTCATAAGGGCATACCATGTACAATTGTCAGAACTTCTGCCAATAAAGCATCGTGTGCATAAACTTCAAACAGTTTATATAAAACATGAATACAAGAGAAAAGGAAGTGAAACCAAAATCTTATCATGTAAGCACAAGCACGTGAGACATAAGACACATAATCAGAACTGAGGATCATATATTGAAGGCAATGAACAGGATTACACATAGAGAATAACTCATGAAACTGTTCTAAACATACATGACATACAATAACATATTCAGAACACTACCATAAACAGTTAATCATGCATTGGATATAGCAAGAAAAATTACTACAGACATAATTAATTGAGAACTATATGTATATGCCATGACAGCAGGTAGTTTGTCACCAAGAACCTATCACAAAGACACATGTATGCAACAACATCAGTGATAATATGGGCAGCAGAGAGAACCAATGGAAAGAAGCATGAATGTTGTAGACCACATCAAGTTATGCTCAAGACAAAGGAAAAACTTAAGAAACTTATGAAAGTTACTCATTTTCTACGTTCACAAATACTTGAATAGACAATATGTAAAGCTTCATTTAATCCCAAACAAAACAACCAGCAATCAGTTTTGACAAGAATTTGAAATATGTCAACTATAGCTCTATCATACAAGATGAAGAAGAAAGACATACAAATATGCACAAGAACCCAATATGCCAAGCAAATATACATTCAATTAACTACTAAAACATGCAAGAAACTTAGTACAACACATTATTGTGATCAGGAGTAATATATATCCACTTTATCATGCAAGAAAACAAGTAGTTCAATGAGAATGTAAATTAAATGGCAGTAGATAGGGTGAAAAGTCAAAACAAGTTTGTAAATAATCAAGAGGGTGGTAAGAGAACATGCGAGAGGGTTAACAAAAACTCAAGTCAAGCTCATCATGGAGATCTAAGAACAAGTTGTAAAGAAACACAAGTAATCCTTATGCACAAAGTTGTAGGAAACACTAGCTTAACATGTTCAAGACTTGAATAGAGGGAAGAAGGAGCACTTAAAGCCTCACATTAAGAACCCCAAAATCAGATATCATACATAAGAAAAATATGACAAGCACACACTTATAGAAGATGATGAATATGTATAAGTACAATGTTTCATACAAAGATATCATATATTTCATTGCTCACAAAATTTATCAAATCAAGCGTGTGATACATAAGGGTTCAAACAAGCACATATCAGTCCAATAAAACTGACCAAAATCTCAACCTATATTCATCTGTACAACCAAGATTTTCAAATGAAAACAAGACATAAAATAGAACATGAGAATGGTTGAAAAAGGAATACCAAATAACCAGCGGGATCTCATAATTCATGCTCAAGAGTCACACACAACAATGTTTACTGAACTAAACTTTCAAGAAAGCATAAGCAACATGTCTTAAGGAAACTAAACAACGTAGTAACCAACTTTCTTGAAGCTTAGACATTCAGAAACACAGAAATATGCAGAGGAAACTGTAACTCATCAAAGAACATGAATATAAGCAGATTTGAAGCATAATCAATAAGAAGTATCCCAAAAATCAAGAACAACCCAACCTAGCTCTGATACCAATTTGTAAATATGGTTTCGGTATTTTTAAGGTCAAATTTAACGTTTATCCAATTTGATTAGCACAGATTATGTTCTAGATTGAACCGAATCCAAATCAAACTTAAACGCAAGGACAGATTGATTTGTTTCGGTATTATTAAGGTCAAGTTTAATGTTTATCCACTATGCACTAAGGTGAAACAGAAGCATACAAAACAGTCCTAGAAGGCATTCTTATCAAAGTACAAAATACAACCAATCTAAAAACAGATGTGAGTGCTTAAGAAAGAATCGATAAAGGATCGAGAAAGGAAGTGTTATGACTCCCTATATTCAGGTCTCTATGAACTCTTCGAGTTGCAACCGAGTTGCTGTCCACCAATGAAGTCGTCCTTTGACTCTCTTGTTCTCATTGTTCTTGGTTGTGGATATTTGTCTCACTTCGGCACTGGAACGAAGCCAAGATCCTTCGATCTCCTACGCATTTGATGACTTTTGCTTCCTCTTCGTTCAAAACTTTGTATGTGCCTTCAACATCTGTCTGTATGAGAAGCTACACTCGACTTCTCCCCAAAACTGCACTCAAGAAAGGTCCCGAAGATCGGTCGACCTCGAAAGATCTCGCTCATCAAACCCTTTCGCTCTCTGCGCAGCAGCTATTATGTCGCTTCCTCTTCTCTCTCTGCCTCGTCTTTTCTCTCACCTGAGTGCCCGACGCCTTGTCATCACCGGACGTACACCATGGGAGAAGCTCCCAAGCTCTCTCGGCGGCGCTTCGGGCTCCTCGTTGTGAACCCTAACCTTTGCACGATCTCTCTCTTTTCACTGCCTCTGTGAACTCCCTCTTTGTGTGATATAGTGTCGGGCCTGAGTCAGGAAAGAGACCTTTTATAAGGCACAACTGAAGTTAATCAAAACGTTGCATTGATGCAAGCCAGATGGAGAAGCTGTATTGCTGTTGCTGAGAGTGAATGTGGGCTGAAGATGGGTTGTGTGTAGCTGCTAGGCTTGTCCAACCTAATGGGTTACCAGCCTATAACAAAAGAAACTACGAAGACAAGATTACGTATAGAGCTGCAAGATCTGACCCGACCCGAGAAACCCGACTGACTCACCTGATCGAACCTGAAAATTTAGCGTTGTGTATAACCAGAACCCGAAACCGAGCCCGACCGACATTGACCCGAAACCCGAAGTGACCCAAATACAGACAAATCCGACTCAATCCAGATCCGACATGACTTCCAACTCGACCCGACTCCCAACCCGACCCGAATATCCTTGAACAACTATTTTTTAATTAAAAAAGGTTGAAAGAACTCCGTATAATTCCAATGTTACCATGTTTACCCTCATCGTTACAATTAATTAGTTTCTTTCCCTTAAAATTTGTATTTTCCACATTAAAAAAAAGAACAATAACCATTTTTGAATACTTAATACTTAATAAGTTGTATACTTAATTTTATATCATCTATTTAAATACTTAATAATGAAACATAAATAATTGAATATGGTTTAAAATACAAGATTACGGGAATATGAATATGTGAATATATGATAGTTTTATAAGTTGTATACTTAATTTTAATACTTGTATTTAGAATTTTATATTTTCTCACATAATTAAGATTACCAAAAATAAAATGATCGATCAAATCACTTGAAATGAATAAAATATAAAATCATAACTTTATTTAGACATGAAAGATAATAATTTGTCTATAACGAATTTTATATCATCTACTTAAATACTTAATAATTAAACATAAATAATTGGATATGGTTTAAGAAAACAAGATTACGAGAATATGAATATATGATAGTTTTATAAGTTGTACTCATAATTTATATTACCTTATTTTCCAGAATTCGATGAGGGATGAAGGGAATACTTTAGATGCATCGAATATTCTAATTCATCGAATAATCAGAGATGAATTTATATATGAGGATTAAGGTGTTTAGTTATTTTCATATAGGCAATAATTTGTTTACTTTATAAGTATTGAAGATTACATCACAAAGGAGTCGGGTTACTAGATTACTCGAAACTCCAAAAGTCATCAACTCATAGTATATTCATATAGATTGATGTAAATCATTACTCGTTTACTCATGTAATGAATTATGAATGATCGACTTGAATTTAAAATTCTCATTTCTTACAATGAGGATATTATGGATATTATAACTTGAATCATATATAATTTTATTTCAAACCTACTTTTTGAAAGACACAAATACACAATCACACAAACAACGTGAATTATCTTTTAGATAGGGAATCAAATATGATTTTGATAACAATATATTGCCAAATTTCAATGAAATTATTGATGAATAGAACGAGCTTACGAGTCGTAGATTATATATTGAATCACATTTAATTTTACTTGAAAAATACTTTTTGAAATACACATAACATATATTACATATTCAATTTAATAAAATTGATTACCCGAAAGTCCCGAACGAACATGATTCACCAATTTCAACCCAAACAATTGAAAGTTTGAAACAAATATAGACCCGCTTCTATTTGAAACCTGAATGACACCGATCCGAAAGGCCAAAACTCATATGAGACAGACCCGATTTGACCGAAAAGCCGAATGCGTCCAATCCGATTCAGACCGAAACCCGACCAATCTGAATTTCATTTTGACCGAATCCCCGACCCGACCCGACCAAGCCCGACACAGAAATTTTGACCGAGTTGACCCGACTCATCAGTGAGACAGTGACCCGACCCGAATGTGATCAACCCGAACTCATCCGGATAACTCGAATTGTCAGCTCTAATTACGTATATGAAAAAAGCATATCTTTTTATTTATATTTATTTTGTATATAGTAAAAGAAGCTTTTTTGCCATAAATGAGGTTGAATAAATGAGAAATATTGAAGATTTAAAAAAGAAACCTAATCATCACTTCAATAAAAACCAACACTAAAGTAAAAATCATCTTTATAAGAAGTTAAAAAGTCTAATTTAACATTATCTAATCAATTATTTGTGTAATATTTTGAAAGTAGAAATCTAATTATCCTTTTTAAAATCAACAATTTAGTATTTGATTAAAAAAATCAACACTTGAGTAAACATAATATAAATGATCGAAAACAACAAATTAAATTATATTCATGAGCTTCATCAAATATTTTTAAATTGTAAATTACCAAAAATAAATCCAATATATAAAATAATTTATTATATACAATAATATATTTTAAAACATCTAATACTATAAAATTTTCATTGATGGATAAATAAGTACTCTGTATAGTAAGATGCATGCTCTACCATAATTTCAGTTTCTGACAAGAAAAAAATAGCGTATAGAAAAATAAAACTAAAATAGTTTTAGCATAATCTATATGGAAAATTAAAACCTTGCATACCTAATTTAAGAAATAACTAAAATGTGAAATGAAAAAAGTCTAAAGAAAGATAAAATAGATTAGACTGAGTTTCTATTTAATTAATTTTTATTTTTAATTTATTTTTATATTCGAATTACTATATTAATGTATAAACTCATCAATACAAAAGTCGATAATCTCGTGCGTAGCACAGAGTAGTCTACCTAGTGACCCAAGTAAACTAGAGTTATAAACTCTACACAAACAATTGGGAGGCCGGAGAAATAGGTAACCTATTATCAAACAACACATAAAAAATGTATTTAAATGACTAAATAGTGTCATGACATGGGATTATTATTTTCCACAACTTCAAAAATTTATGATCTTTTTTACAACTATCTCAATTGTTGGTATTTTGTGCAAAGTATCCTACATTAATAGATAAAAGAATTCTTTTTAAAAAAACACCTTCAAAGATCATGCATGCAATTTTTTAGAAAATTACAGAAACAACAGGTGATTTATATAAGTTCAAAAATTGGGTACTTTTTGTAAAACTCTACCTAAATTCTTTGGCCGAAAACAGGGAAAAGAGCAAAGCCAACAGCAAGATTAAACAAGGGGCCAAAAGAAGGTAAAAGTCTAAAAGGTGAGAAGACCACCGAACGTATAATAATGGCTTGATGTATCTATGAGACGTTGGAGGTGGTCAATCAAACCTCGTTCAGAATATGCCATTTTAATCTAAGCTAGTATTACCCATTTCTTTAATTTGTTAAGGATAAATATGTTATTTTTTCAATATGGTTAAGTATTTGTGCAAACAAAAAAGGTATGTAATCTAGAGATAAAAAAGGCAACAGTACTCAGATTTATCCCTCAAGAATATGTGTCAATTCTAAGTAAAGATGGAAAAAAATAAAAAGTAGATTGAGTCAATACGCAAGACGATTTTGTTTATTGGTAAAACAAATAGTACTATATTATAACAGTCTTTTTCATTTGTCAAAAAACTAAATACGGTTTTGGCCTGAGAAATAGCGAGGAACCAAAATATCGAACTCCCGAAAACATCGCAAATCTTGTTGAATGTGAAGGAAAATAGGATTTAGAATTTGTTTTGGGTTTTTTCTTTGAGTTTGGTGTATGTCGACAATTATTTTGTATTTTCGGCATAAGGATACACTCGTCGGTCTAACAACACCAAGGCTATAATAAAAACTCGGGCAATCTCAACGTTGCTTTGACATAATCTCAGCCAATTTCAACGAGTGGACAACATAACCTCAACCATTTTATATAAGTCTATTGTGAGGATATTTCTTTCCAAAATCGATACCCTTATTCATGGAAAGAAAATCCGTCAAACATTATTTTTGAGGGAAAATTAGACACACAGGAGTTTAATTAGATGAGGAAAATTGAAAAAAAAAGAGGGAATGCATTTTGAATTTGTATGACAAATTAGTGTAAATAACAATAATAAAAAAGAATAAAGAGATTCATTCTCAGTCGGGGTGGCATAGTACGTGGTGTGGAGTAAGGGGGGAGATAAGGAGGCCAGTTTCGGGTTCGATCCCTGCGTCCGTCCCTTTTCTTGGGTGACAATCCATTGTTTTCTTTGCTCCTTATCAGTGGGTCGAGTCAATCAACGCAAGTCGATTTACTTAGTGTGTGGCTCTTGCCTGCTGGATCACGTGTCCGGGGTTTGCCACCAAATGGTGGGATTCCTCATCATAAAAAAATAGCATAAATAGGCATAGGATGGTAGGCTTATTTAATTGTCCAAAGAAAGAGAAAATGGCGACAAAAGTTGAAGCACATTGACAATACGGACGAGATCTTGTTGAGGTTTACATATTTATGCGGAATTCGATTGAAAGCGAGGGAGTGGATGCTAAGAAGGTTGGACATGCGCTTCGAAATGGAAGAGGTTGGTCTCCAACCATCAAACGGATGATCGAAGAAGAGATCAACTATCACGAGTTTATCAACAACCGTGAATTAAGTTCGACAATTAATTTGTAACATGAAGCGTGTGATGGCACTCCCAGTGGTGGATCTATCCATAGTCAAAGTGATGCCCCCATCATCTTCAACCTTCCTCTCTCTCTCCTCCCACCCTACCACCACCACTAACCCTCACCTAAGTCCTCCTCTTCTGCCGCCCTGGCCGGCCGACCACCACAACCGCCGACTACCGCCGCAGCCGATCCAGCAACTCCCGGGACAAGCCGATCCGCCGATTTTCGTACTCCTCCGTCACCGGCCATCGTATCGCCGCCACCGTATCCTTCTTCTCTCCGCTCTCTGATGATGGTTTATTGGTTTCGGATGAAACCCTAACCACTGGCTTCGGTTGAAACGACAAAAGCTCCAAATAAATTCACCCCCAAATTAGCAAATTGAAGCCAGGGGGTGTTGTGGGCGGGTTCACTTGGGTCACGAGTTGCTATCGGGGCCTTCTATGAAAGAATCGAAAATTTGAAATCAGGGGATTGAAGAAAGGGGGTGGGTAATTGTAAGGGTATTTATGTCTTTTCGTTTTATTTCATCCCCTTCATCCCTAAAAATAATTTACATCCAACCAAACACAAACGGGATTAATTTTACAAAAAATCTCCATCCCGTCCATCCACAAAAATAATCTTCATCCCTTTCATCCCCAAAATCCATCCCCATCTACTAAAATCCATTCTGTTGTCAAACACGCCCTAAGTAGGAATCTTAGGAGATTTATCTAGTTTATTAATATTTTATTTTAGCCAAATTCTATCCTTTGCAAGGAAAGATTGGCAATGCTTTGTTATTTAAGAAACATTCAATTCATTCAATAAACTTAGATTGGGAACAAAATTGAAGAAACCTTTTAGCTAAAAGGTTCTTCAATTACCAATCCAAAAGTTTTTTCCTTCTTACAATCATATTGTTGTTTTTACTTGTGTTCATTCATCCAACAATCACCCAAACCCTCGTTCAATACAAACACAAAAACAAACCCAGAAACCGTCGTAAACAAGAAGGAGCCGTCGCTGCAGAGGATCTGAGCCCGTCGCTGCTCCTTCGCTTCACGCCCAGGCGGTGGCCGTGGCACCTTGGCTGCAGTCGCTGCATCTGTCGTTGCCCTAGCCGCTGCGTCCGTTGCTGCATCCCTCTAGCCGTCGTCGCTATTGCTTTGCTTGTTGTCTTGTGTTGCTTGTTTTACTTCCGCTGCTTTAGCATCTATTCCACACTCAAAACTTGTTCCATATCAACAGAATTCAAGATGATAATTTCAAGAACGGGCCATCAACAAGTTGGTATTCTTGATTCAAAGCCCACATGCGAAAGATCGGGAATATCAACGTATCAAGTGGTACTAAAGCCATAAGTATACGCAAGTTCTTGTCTTTTCTTGATGTTACTGACGTTTTGATTCAATGGTTTGGGCTTTCTATGGAGATTGGGATGATGATCCCGATCCATTGGAGGAATTTTTTGCCTTAGAAAGTGCTAAAAAACAACGGCGCCAACAAGAGTTACATCGGAGAGCTTGTCTACAACAACAAACCTTAGAGTGTCAACGTGAAGCCAAAAGACGCCACATTTGGCTTCAACGTCTAGAAGAAGAACAACGATGCAAGAAAGAGGCACAACGTCAAGCCGATCTTCAAGCCATTCAAGCCTTCCTGGACGCACCACGTCCTCCTGGGATGAGCGATGCCGACATCCTAAGGTATGAATTGGAGGCGATGTCGAAGGACAACCGTGATATCTTTCTTGGTGTGTGTCTGGAAGCTTTCGTCATAGCATATCCCCCTGCTCCAGCGGTTATAGTTGCCTCAACCGATGATGAGGTAATTGAGCCTAAGGAGCCTAGTGTTGAATTTGTTGCCCAGGATTCAGCGCAGCGCACCGATCTTGTGTCACAGATTCCTGTTGACTCCAACCTTGGATTCACCTCATCTCAATCTTGTTGCGAAGATGACTCGACGAGTTTTCCAACGGTGGGTCACACGCTGCAAGAATCCCCAGGAAAGGCATCTGAAACGGCTCTGCAAGTGGACTACAGTGCTTTGCAGGATGTTGTGGTCATTACCGATGAAGACGATAAGGACGTTGGGAACACTTCTCTCAAGTTAGCTATTGTACCTCTTGAGAATGTTCCTACTATTTAGAATTCTGACGTTCATGGGGTTATTGAGCCTATTGATATTGTTTCTTTTGATTGTTCAATGACCGCTATGACAGGTGTTGTTTTTGGGGTTTCTATACTTCGAATTCTTCTAGCACCCATTCCACCCACCCCTCCATCATCATGTTTGAAGGTTACTGCTTTTTCCCCACTGTTCATCACCGACTCGATTCGAGGACGAATCGAAGATAAGAGGGGGAGAATGATGCAATCAAGGATGAGCTTTTATGTCTCAAACAATGATCTTGATCCCGGCGACGACTTGTGGACGAGTCGAATTCAAATGGAGGAGAATGATGTCATCCTCAAGAGAAAGAAGAGGCTCCACCATGGATTAAAGGGAAGAGGCCGAAAGAGCCATTGAAGAGGCCGATGACTAGGCCAAAGATATTATAATTATTTAATTATTATTATTATTATTATTATTATTTTTTAGTTCTTTCCATATTTAGTAAATCCTATGTTAGTTGGAGCTATGTATGGAATGTCTTATTTTTAGTAATACTTAGCTAGGTGAATAAAAGTGGAAAAAAGAAAGTCTATCTCTTTATATATTTTCCTTGGTCACTAAGTAGGAATATTAGGAGATTTATCTAGTTTATTAATATTTTATTTCAGTTAAATTCTATCCTTTGCAAGGAAAGATTGACAATGCTTTGTTATTTAAGATACATTCAATTCATTCAATAAACTTAGATTGGGAACAGAATTGAAGAAACCTTTTGGCTAAAAGGTTCTTTAATTACCAATCCAAAAGTTTTTGCCTTCTTACAATCATATTGTTGTTCTTACTTGTGTTCATTCATCCAACAATCACCCAAACCCTCGTTCAACACAAACACAAAAACAAACCCGGAAACTGTCGCAAAACCAGAAGGAGCTGTCGCTGCAGAGGAGCCGAGCCCGTCGCTGCTCGTTCGCTTCACGCCCAGGTGGCGGCCGCCGCACCTTCGATGCGGTCGCTGCATCTGTCGCAGCCCTAGCCACTGTGTCTGTTGTTGAATCCCTTCAGCCGACGTCGCTATTTCTTTGCTTGTTGTCCTGTGTTGGTTGTTTTACTTCCGCTGCTTTAGCATCTATTCCACACTCAATACTTGTTCCATATCAAGAGAAGTCAAGGCGATAATTGCAAGATCGACCCATCAACAAGTTGGTATTCTTGATTCGAAGCCCACATGCGAAGGATTGGGAATATCAACGTATCACAAAGAGAAAGTCCCGAGGAGAAACAAGCGTTTGCAAAAGAGAAAGTTGTAATAAGTTGATTTTTATTTATTTTTAGGGGTTTCTAAAAATCAAATAGTAGTTTCGAGTTCATCATGTAATCAGGATTCGATATAATAAAACGTATTGGATTGAATTAGTGAAATATTTCTATAAATATTGATTCGACCCAGATTGTCGGGTCTTTGATAAATCCTCGTTGAAACTGACTAAGCATATGCAATATACTCGTTGAAAATAGTCGAGCCTCTTATATAACCTCGCCCAAATTTATCGAGGTTATATATTCAAATTTTCTAATTTAGAATCGATTTTATTTGGTTCCTAAAATAAAAGTCTTCGGTTTTATCCATAAAAAATCACCAATTTTATCTGTTTCCTAAATTTTATATCATTATAATTAAGATATGACATATATTTTTTAAAATCATTAATATTAAATTTTATATATTTGTCTGCGTGATATGGGATGTATTTTATATAAACTCTAGTCTTCTTCAACACCTACCAATATCATAAATTGGTTGCCCAATTAAATTGATCCTAAAAACAAGTCCATATGAAATTGAACGGGAGAAAAAGAGAGTAATATGAATGTAGATGGTGAATCATGCAAGGAAAGTGAAGATGTGCATATGAATGAAGAAAATTAGGGGTGGACACGGGATGGGATGTGGGTCGTCCTGCGTCCCGTCTCGTATAATTTTTGTGGGACATAATTCACTATTTTTTTTAAATCTCACCCGAGATTTATCTCTTACAAGACGGGACAAGCCTTGTCTTTCAAATAAAAAATATTATAAAAAACATCTTAAATTCTCTAATATTTTGCAACTTACAAAGACATAACAGATATAAATTTATAATTTTTTTTATATTTTATATTCCCTCTCCCCCCCCCACACAAACACACACATGCATGACATGACGAGATTTGCAAGATGAAGAATCTTTGTCCTGGTCCCATCCCACATATGTCCCACATCCCGTCCCACATAATTGTTGTGGGCTGCACCGGGATGGGATTTACTATTTTTTTTCCACCTCCTAAGAAAATATTGAGATAAGTTATAAAGTATTTTGTATGTGTATTTAATGTCAATACTTATTTAGTATACAACCATAGATAAATTTAAGAAAAATCTAAGTGTGGTGAAGAATATAACTGATGTAGAGGAGAATTGATTATAAAATAATATAAAATATGAAACCAAGTAATCAATCATATCCTCTCAAATAAATACAAGACTCCCCCGTTGTAGTGTAGAGGAATTAGTTTCGATCCACGAGGTAGCGTGTCAACGTTGCCTAAATTGTCGACCAGAAGACACTCGATCTCGACTGGGTGCAGTCGATCTCGAGTGGTGTCAGTGGCTCTCGATGTCGATCAGAAGACCTCGACATCGAGTGAAAACCCTCTAAGCACAAAAACAAGCAATCGACTGGGGGGCAGTCGATGTCGATATCAGCAGCAACGCCAATCGACACAGAAGACCGTCGATCGACCTGGGGCACTCGACGTTGACCTCTACAGTCGATATTGAGCACTCTCTCAAAAACACAGTAAAGTATCGGCAAAGAATGGTCAAAGAATAAAAGGATGGTAATGAAGATATGAGCAGAAAGACAAGGTTTTTAGGGTATCACGCAACACACGAAGAGGTTTCAAATAAATATGGAAAAATCTCTCAAGGCAAAGGTTTACCACAACGTTAACCACACATGCACAAAGATAGAATAAGACGGATAATGATGCTTTCTCATTAAGCAACAAGCTTTCACCTTTTCCAATAAATAGATATATATGCATTAGCAAATAAACCTAATTTGTCTCTACTGTTTTAATGTTTATGATCCAAGTTATTAACATGAATTCCTTTTATTTCGATAAAGGCTAAACACAAAAGAGGTAGGAGATGATCAAGACATAAAAACATCAAATTCACATCAAGCATGCATGGCTAACGTCGGGCTCACTCCGACCCTAAGAGAAAAGCGACTACTCGCTCATAGTAGAAGGGGACATAATTGAATTAAAAGAAAAGAACTTAACTTGCATTAAATATAAAACCGAAGTGTTCACAATCTTGGCACCAACTTTCGCAAACACCAAAACCCTAAAGCTTTCTAAAACCCTAAAAACTCTAAAACTGATTGTGTGCATTGTGTTGTGTAGATTAGATCTCCTAAAACTCAGCCCCAAGGACTTTATTTATAGCATACTAATCCCTGCTAGCCAAGGAAAACTAATTCTATCTAAGCAAAAGATAAAACTTAAATAAAATCTAAATGGGAAAATAAAATATATACCTAGGTTAAATAGGAAAATACACATAAGGAAGTGTCTATCTAAAATAAAGAAGATAAAGACGTGGCTTGTTGATCTTTCCAAAACCGGGCTCCTTCACGCGTTCAAACCGCGGATTTTCTTCAGTCGACGTCGAGTACTTCATTTCACTCGACCTCGGGCATCATTCGACTCTATCGACGTCGAGTGCTCAGTCGACATGGGTGGTGAATGTTGACCTCTTCTCCAATAGCTTGCTTATCTTGGCCTTTCTTCACTTAGTCTCTCCACCAGTTTCTCCAGCCGATGTCGAGAACATGGGTCGATGTCAACTGCTTTGCGATGGTTCTTAGCTCCTTGTTTAGGCTTCAATTCTGCTCCAATTTCTGCACAATTAAACCAAAACTTCTGTAAACCTCTATTTCTTGCAAATAAGTATATACTACACAAATTCAAAGCAATCCCAACCCTTAATGCAAATATATGGCAGAAACTGAAGTAAAAGTAGGCATAAAACATGGTCAATATATCGGACATCAATAACCAATGCGAAGTAAAAGGCAAAGTGAAGAGTCGTAATAGGTGATGTAAATAGAATAGAAAAACTCTAGACAATTTTCGCAAACTTTTTGCAGATTGAAATGGATTCCAAAAACCTGTACGAAAATAAAACTTATCAAAGTATAAGGCGAAAATTAAATACGAAGGTAAAACTTAGGAACACAAGAATTGTTAACGAGGTTCAGCACAACTTGGCCTACGTCCAGGCCTAGGGTTATCCAACCCGTAGGATTCTAAAGCACTATTATTTCACTTATTATGGATCCTAGATATATAACCGAGAAGATCTTTCCTTCTTCTAAACACTCGAAACCTCACCCGCTTATATCAAGTCAACTCAGATCCCTTAGAGTCCTAGATACAATTTAGAAGAACAACCCTTATCCTCTTAACTCGTAGCCTCACCCGCTACTATCTAGCCAACCCAAAACACTCGTGAAATAATAGCCTAGTGAATATGCATGAGTAGAGGTTTGCTCTTAATTAGTATAGCACTTTAGACTTGTACAATGAAGCTCTAGAAACTCTCAAACTTTCAAAAGACAAAGCAAGAACAACAATGGAGAAAGAGAGAAACTATGGAGGATGATTGCAAGGGAGAATGCTTTGCTTGTAGATTGAATGCTCGAGTTGTATTCTTTTTCTCCACTTGCACCGTCTCTTTTATAGGCTGCATGGGCTGATTTTTGAACATTTGAATCCCCTTAATTTAGCTTAATATACAACCATGAAATTCAGGAAATAATCCAAAAAAATCAGCACCATATCTTCTAATATTTTCCAGTCGTTTTCAATTCAAAAATTCAGCTCCTTTCTTCCACAAAATCTGCACACAAATCAAACTATATCCAAACATCCATATATATATATATATATATATGTATACACACACACATACCCAAAAACAGATTTAAACAAATAAATCTTTTTTAAACCGAATTCTCAAATCTGATTTTAGATGAAGATAAATATATCCGAATAAATAATTCAACATAGATAAATATCTCCAAATAAATAAATAAAAACAGCGTCTGGGCATTGTCAAGATCTTGATATAGATATTAAAACTTGCCGATTCAAATAACGAATAAATCTTATCTTATCCAATTGATATTTGTATGAAACAAAATACCTGTCTTGTCTTTCATCATACCTACAAAAACACATTATATACAACCTTCATCAAGGTGGAGTTATTACAAAGGGAGAAGAACGTCAATGGAGATCGATTGTATAACAGTTTCTGCATTTAGCAAAAGAATACAATTATTTTTAGATGCATAGGAGATTTGATGACAGTGTTGCCAGTGAGCAGCTATTTTTTGCTCACCTTGAATGAGTAAAGTTATTAAGGTCACTCTCTATCATATGTGTTGATAATGGATGTCACATACAAGACAAATGAGTAAGTAAATACACATTATATGGTGAATGTTCATTTATTACATGTAAAAGAATTTCACTTCATATTTTTTTTTATTGCAGGCACAAAGTGCCTCTTTTTGAGATCTTTGGATTCACTTGGACCCGAAGACTTTACCAGTTGGTTGTGTTTTAATGTCAAATGAAATGACATAGACATATGATTAATTATATTCTCATAATGTTGAAAGAAATGCTAAAATTTATTGGGAAAATGCCTAACATATTTGTTAATGACAAAGAGTTGATATTATTGAACGCAATTATAGCCCAATTCCCTTGTACGCCTAATATATTGTGTCATAAACATATTCTCAAGGATATTCAGGCTCATTGTTTGATTCATATGCATGAATATAATAAAATTATGTTTAAATCATAAATATTAAATTAATTTAGATGAAATAATTTAATATTATCAATATATGTAATTTCATAATTTGGCATTAATGAATCCATTTAAACCGGCTTGCTATCCGCATGGTTATGTTTCGCCAAACACACAGTGGGTTCACCGACTTTCGGTGTCGGCGAGCGTTTTTGACCTAAAAAAAGTTTGCCGACCTGGAAAAGTGGTGTTGGAAAAATGGCAATCAATTTTGGCAACACTGATTTCTCATATTGACAAGTTTTTTTCAGTCCAAAGATACTTGTTGATATTAGAAGTCTGTAAATGACTGTGTATTTGATGAAATTTTAACCGTGGCAATCGGATTGTTCGGGTTGGGTTTGGGTGTACCAATTCAGGTTCGGTCATATATCGGGTTGGGTCATATGTCCAATATATTGTATATTCGGTCGGGTTCGGGTCGGGTTGGGTAAGTTTGCGGATCGGATAAGTTCGGGTCAAATGGATTTCGGGTTGGGTCAAGTTGGGTTACATTTAGTATTATTATCAAATAATTATTATTTTTTTATTTATCTTAATTATTGAGTTTTAAACACATTTATTTAGTTATATTAGGACTCATTATCTGTGATTCACAATATTTAAATGTTTAAAAATAAGAAAATTAAAGTAATTATAAGGATGAGTCAAGTCTTGTTCGAGTTGGGTGAAGGACAGGTAGGGTCGAGCTCAGGTTCATTCGGATATGGGTCACAACAGGTCGGGCTCGAATTCGGATTTCGATTGTGCATGATATTAGATTTTCGGATTTCAATTAGATCTGAATTCTGAGACTACGGTTGTTATTCGAGCCGATCGAGCCGAGTATTGCTTGTTCATATTCAGCTCGTTTAAAAACGAGTCAACCTTAAACTGAGCCTAAATTTGGACCCAAACTTTAAAATGTGCTCATACTCGGCTCGTTTAGGAATTGAACGAGCTCGATTTGAGCTTTTTTCGAGCTTTAAGCAACTCTTTTTGCTCACAACATAGTAATTTAAAAGAAATTTTAAGTTTTTTACAAAATTTAAACTTAAACCAAGCGAGCCAAGCTTTGACCCAAGCTTCGAACTAGTAGGCTAATATATTGGAGACCCCGTGCCCATGGAAGCAATATGCCAATATCCCATTGCAAATGGTATTTGACCGCTTGCGACAGACACCTCCCACGTGATGACGTGCGCTCACCTTCACCTCAGATTTGGTCATATATTACGGATCAAAATATAATTTGGTCATATATTTTAATAGAATGGGATTGCAAATTTGGATTTCCATACTTTTTCTTCAATTCTTCCATTTTTTCCCTGGTAAAAATAAATACATGGTTTTCCACTTAAGTCATGTTTATCGAGGAATCCTAAAAATATTAATATTTTATTCTTATATTTCAGCCAATATCCTAAAAGGCACTAGGTAGTTGTTAGATGGCAGGAGGTCACCTAGCGCTTAGGCGAATTTAGAACAAATTTGATTATTTTCTTATATTTTAACGTATAACAAATCTCAATAATTCATATAATATAATAATAATAATCTGTAATATCATTCATAAACCCAAATTTTTCATGCTTAAGTAATACTAAAGTAAATAAACGCAAAAGTACACATTAGAATAGCAACTCTAAACCTCATAAAATCCAAAATCATAAGTTTGACTCAAAAGCAAATACATCCCGACTTAGGCCATAAAAACCCTAAGGTTACTAATCACTTGACTAAACGCTAAAACTGAATAATCTCCGACCTAGACGAGCCTAGACGGTACTTAGACAGGTCTAGGCAGTGCCTAGGCGGCACCTAGATGGTGTCTAGACGGATTTCCGCCTAGAGACCCGCCTAGGCATAAAAATTCCTAGGTGTCTGTTTAAGGTCGATATCGACCTCTGCTCAGCTTCACTTGGCTTCTCCGTTTTGACTCCGATTTCGCTCGAATTCCTGCATGGTTAGCTCAAAACTTGCGCAGACTCTATTTCTTGTATTTTAGCCCATTCTTACACAAGTTTATATTCTTTTGAACCTTTTCTTTGGAAATCGAATGAAATAAGAAGTCAAAAGATGCAATAAAAAGATGTACAAATATGTACATCAAAACGCCCCATACTTAAACTTGCTTGTCCTCAAGCAATAACCAACACCTACAACACACCCTTCAAGTCTTCGCCCTTGTCAAAAGCAACATCATAAGCGGTAGCAAAGCAAAGCAAGTGAATTTAACGTCATAGCACATATTTAGGCGATCCATAGGCATTTACATTTTTTTATCCAACCTCACAGGGATAATGTGTTTGCACTCAACTCTCATGTGTTTAGGTTATGAAGATCAACTCTCAACTCAATTCCATACACAATCTCATAAACATTGCAATTTATAAAAATCCACTTCGCAACCAATTATGAAAATGCAATAAGAACTATCAGGAGAACTTTCGCTCAATGAAAGACTTCAAAGAAAACTCCATTCGGCGGGGTTGTAATGGGGCTTGGTAAGGAATTAAGGGTATGGAATTATTTGGCTATGTGGTGCTTTTATAATTCGGGAATCAAGACTCCTAAATCTCAACACTTACAATATCCAAACCATAACTCTTCAATGTTGCACTTTCCAAGCTCAATCTCCCATAATGCTCTTTCCCAACTCATCTTTCCATAATATGCTCTGAAGATGTACTAAAAGATGTAAACCATACTACTAACCCTTCTTTCAAACTCTAATATGTCTCTCAAAAATATCACACTTGTATGAAATAAATAAAGGACTTAAGGATTTTGGCTCATGCACTATATACATATATCTCTTTTTTTTTACGAAAATGATAAATAATACTAAAAAAAACATGTGCATTTATATGTTGAGCCATAAATCCTTTTACAAAATATGACAAAATGTAAATATGCACCACCCCATAATTTCCTTGCTCAAAATTGGACAATATGCACTTTTATTTCCACAAGGCATTAGTCCAGCCAATCTAAGTCTCAATTCCCAAATGGGGGTCAGGCTCAATTCGGCTAGGGATAATTTTATGGAGTTTGCAATTTCAGGCTCAGACTAATTTTCCGACTTCAAGCAGGGATAATGCAGGGTAAGTAAAGAGAGGATAAAAATGGCTTAAAAGATGCCTCCATCATTTAATTCTCGTAAACATAGACATATTTATATATTGGCTTTGAATAACTATCACAACATTTAGAGATGCATAGGAAGAGTAACTTCACTCAAGAAAGCAGAGTGATTTTTGATGTTCTCCCTATAGGCCAAAATTCTCACAAGGACAATTTTTGTTGGATTTGCTTTTTAGCCTAGGATCATATGTGCTCAATTTCATCACAAGTTCACAATCTACATAAAAATTTTAAGGACTTAGGCTAAACCATCCAAATATGCCATAGGATTCACATGATCAAGTCAGCTATTGAGTTTTCATCATAGGACATCTAAGTAGGGTTGAAAAACAAACTTAAAAATAAACATGCATTTTTTGTATTTTTGACATTTTTCTTTTTTTTTTTTTTGTTTTTTTTTTACGATTTTGACATTCTTTATAAAACTAACAAACTTAAAGGAGTTAAACTTTAAAATGCATAAATGTTTAAACATGATGCAATGCATAAAAATAAAGTAGAGAGCAAATAAAAGATAAATACAAGCCAAGTTCGCCAAGTTTTAACCATAACCACAACCAGATAAAGAAGTTTATAATGTCCAATTTTAATCTCACCCCATACTTAAAAATTACAGTGTCCTCACTATTGGAAAAGCAAAGTAGAGGGAAGGAGACACTCACGCTTACTTACGCAATAAACATCACTGCTCAGGAGGCGGAGGAGGTGGCAAAAGCAAGGGCCAGTCCTGTGTAGGAGCTGACCCTGAGTAGTAGGTCGGGGCGCCCTGTGGGAATGTCGAAGTACCAGCCTGCTGATCGAAGGAATATCCCATGTAGGAGCCCAATCCCTCAAGCATCCTCCCATAGTGGCGCTGCTCATCGCGGATCTCAGCGACGGACAACTCCAGCCTAGTGAAGCGAGCAGTCACGTCGTCCTGCCAGTCAGTGGAATAGGCGGGCTGGAAGGGAGGAGGAGGTGGAGGCATATAGCTGTGGTGGCTCCAGTTGTAGTCGATATCGACCTTAGAGGTCGATATCGACCTCCCTCTGTGAGTCGACTGTATTTCCTTGAAGTGGTATCTGTCGGCCCGTCGATATCGACCATATAGGTCGAAATCGACCTCTCCTCTGGACTCGATCTCCTAGTTTTCTTTAGATAAAATGGCCATGAATAATCTAAACATATAAAATAATCTAAAAACAAAAAGAGAAAGAAAAGGAAAAGAACGGGTTGCCTCCCGGAAGCGCTTGATTTTAAGTCGCTAGCTCGACATACTTCCCTTTTTGCGCTAGTTCAACGCCAAGGTGGCGCGAATCTCTTCCTCCGGGTCCTCCTTGTCATAATATTTCTTTACATGGTGTCCATTTACCTTAAAGGTGGATCCATCGTCGCAAAGTAACTTCACCGCTCCATGAGGGAACAATTTATGAACCTTGAAAGGTCCGCTCCATCTTGTCCTTAGTTTACTTAGAAATAAGCGAAGTCTAGAATTAAAAACAAGGACTTTGTCACCTACCTCATATGTTTTTGGCACCAATTTCCTATCATGCCACTTCTTAGTGCGCTCCTTGTAGATTTCGGCATTCTCATATGCCTTTAGGCGCAACTTCTCCAAAGCTTTCAAGTCAATGAACCTTCTTTTCCCAGCGTCATCGAAATCCATGTTAAGCTCTTTGAGAGCCCACATCGCCTTATGCTCAAGTTCGATGGGCAAATGACATGACTTGCCATATACCAAGTTATAAGGAGTTGTGCGAAGTGGTGTCTTATAGGCCGTTTGGTAGGCCCAGAGCGCATCATCCAGTTTGGATGACCAATCCTTCCTCGAGCGGGAGACCGTCTTCTCCAAGATGGCTTTGATTTGGCGATTGGAGACTTCTACTTGGCCGCTGGTTTGAGGGTGATAGGGCGTTGCCACCCTATGGTTCACCCCATACTTGGCTAAAAGTGCTTCGAAGCCTCTCTCAATGAAATGCGAGCCACCATCTGAAATAAGAACTCTAGGAACACCAAAGCGAGGAAAGATGTTAGTTTTCATAAACTTAGAGACTACCTTCGCATCATTGGTCCTAGTTGCCACGGCCTCCACCCATTTAGAAACATAGTCCACCGCTACTAGAATGTATTTATAGGGGCCTGAGGCAGGGAATGGTCCCATGAAGTCAATACCCCATACATCAAAAAGCTCTACCTCTAGAATGCTTGTGAGCGGTTTCTCATTCCTCCATGTGATATTACCTGCACGTTGACACTCATCACAAGAGGTTACATAGTTTTGTACATCCTTGAAAAGGTTAGGCCAATAAAAACCACATTGAAGAATTTTCGCCGCGGTCTTGAATCCTTTAGCATGGCCTCCTGTAGGGAGAGAATGACAATGGTGAATCACGCTCTCTACCTCTTCCTCCGGGATACAACGTCGAAAGATATGGTCTTTCCCTTGCTTAAACAAGTAGGGTTCATCCCAATAGTATTTCTTGAGGTCGTGCAAAAACTTCTTCTTTTGTTGCGAAGTTAAGCCTGAAGGATTCTCGCCTCCTGCTAACATAGTTAGCAAAATCCGCATACCAAGGTACCTTCTCCCTTCTTACAGCAAATAACTCATGGATAGGACTAGAAGGAGGTGTAAAAAAGAAATCCTCACCGGAGCTTACCTCTTCGTCACCTTCGGAGTGTTTTGAAGGTGGTCGATATCGAACTGTAGAGGTCGATATCGACTGGAAGGCATCAACATGTTCAGTCGATATGGGCTGCTTGATATTGGTCCTCGATGTCAACGTTTGGAGGTCGATTTCGGCCTCTACAGTTGAAAACCTGTGATCAAAATTGGTCGAAATCGATGCAAATCTCACCTTTGCGGCAATCGATATCGACCTGTCATGGTCGATATCGAGTGGATTTTCTGCCCGTTTTGCCTCTTGCCTCATTAGGTGCTCGTCAGGGTGGGAGTCATCGATTGGCATGTTGTCATGTGACTCATCCAGAATCCCTTTGGGTAGCCATGAAAGATGATCGGCTACGGAGTTCTCCGTTCCTTTCTTACCTTTAAGCTCAACGTCGAACTCTTGTAGTAGGAGTACCCATCGTAGGAGCCTAGGTTTAGCATCCTTCTTCGCCATCAAGTACCTAGGTGTTGCATGGTCAGTATGAACAATTACCTTAGATCCCACTAGGTATGAGCGGAACTTCTCAAAAGCGAAGACCACCGCCAAGAACTCCTTTTCCGTTGTGGTGTACTTAGTTTGAACGGCATCAAGATTCTTGCTTGCATAGTAGATGGCGTGAAGCTTTTTGTCTCTCCTTTGTCCTAGGACAGCACCTACGGCATAATCACTTGCGTCGTACATGATCTCAAAGGGTTGCGACCAATCTGGCGATTGAATGATAGGGGCGGATATAAGGGCTTCCTTCAACCTATTGAAAGCTTCAAGACAATCACTAGAAAACACAAACTTAACATCCTTCATTAGTAGGTTAGTTAAAGGTTTGTCGATCTTAGAAAAATCCTGAATAAACCTCCTATAGAAACCTGCATGACCAAGGAAGCTTCTTATGTCCTTAATAGATGAAGATGGTGGCAACTTTTCAATAAGCTCTATCTTTGCCGTGTCCACCTCAATTCCCCTTTTCGAGACTTTGTGGCCTAGCACAATCCCTTCCCTTACCATAAAGTGACACTTTTCCCAATTGAGAACTAAGTTTGTCTCTTCACATCGTGCAAGTACCATGTGAAGGTTAGCAAGACAAACATCGAAAGTAGTGTCATAAACAGAGAAATCATCCATAAATACCTCCACGATGTCCTCTATCATGTCGGAGAAGATGGCCATCATACATCTTTGAAAGGTAGCAGGGGCATTGCAGAGCCCAAATGGCCTTCTCCTATATGCAAAAGTCCCATAGGGATAGGTGAAGGTGGTCTTCTCCTGATCGTCAGGATGAATAGGGACCTGCCAAAAGCCAGAATATCCATCCAGGTAACAAAAATATTCATGTTCGGCAAGTCTCTCCAATACCTGGTCAATGAATGGAAGGGGAAAGTGATCCTTTCTAGTGGCGGTGTTGAGCTTCCTATAATCAATGCACATTCGCCAACTAGTTGTGATTCGCTTTGGCACAAGCTCGCCCTTCTCATTCTCCTCAACGGTCATTCCACCCTTCTTAGGCACCACATGGACTGGGCTCACCCATTCGCTGTTGGAGATGGCATAGATGATTCCTGCATCCAGCATGTGCATGATCTCCTTCTTCACCACCTCTCTCATGTTGGGGTTGAGCTTCCGTTGGTGTTCTATAGATGCCTTATGATCATCCTCAAGGAGGATTCTATGCAGGTAGCGGGTGAAATACCTTTAATGTCCTCAAGAGAATACCCAATATCCTTACGATGAGCGCAAAGCACTTCCATAAGCTTATCTACTTCTTATGTGGTTAGTGAAGCATTGATAATTACAGGAAAGGTAGAATTGGGACCAAGAAACTCATACCTAAGTGTGTCGGGTAAAGGCTTAAGCACCGGAGAGGGGCCTTGTGGGATAAGGATTGGCTCTACCTCCTCCGTCTTCATAATCTCACCAAGGTAATCAGTCTCAATTCTCTTGATTGAAGTTCCCAAATCAGCTATAGGGGTTGGCGTGGACCAAACATAGAGTGATGCCAACTTTGATTGGGACTCTTCAAAGTATTCCTGCAGAAAAGAAGTCGAGGGCGAATAGGAATAGTCAATATCGACTTGTCCATCTCCAGCGATGTCTATGTTGAGGTCGATATCGATGTTTAAGGTCGATATCGAGTGCCTTCTTGGTTGGTCTGTGTGGTCTATCTCGACACTCAGAAGGTGTGTCGACAAAAGGTCGATATCGACCTCTGCTCAGCTTCACTTGGCTTCTCCGTTTTGACTCCGATTTCGCTCGAATTCCTGCATGGTTAGCTCAAAACTTGTGCAGACTCTATTTCTTGTATTTTAGCCCATTCTTACACAAGTTTATATTCTTTGAACCTTTTCTTTGGAAATCAAATGAAATAAGAAGTCAAAAGATGCAATAAAAAGAGGTACAAATATGTACATCAGTGTCCTGTCGCCTAGCGCCTATATGTGCGATTTTTAGAACACTATTTTCAGCCACATCATCCTAGTATCTCTTTCTTACTTTTCCCAGTTTATCAATAGCATCTCAAAACTCATTCTTACCTATTAATTTAATTTACAAATATACTCCTCTCTAATAATTATTTCCGTTCTCGATTATATTATTATATTCATTCTCAATTATATTCCAATAAAAAATAAAATAACTTCTTATATTATTTATTCTTACTATTTAAAATTAATTAAAATTATTTTTTGGGTATTATTATACATAATTGTATTTAAAGAAAAATAGTTAACTATCGCCCTACTTCCTTGTCAGAGAATATGTCGCGATTCTTTCGTTCAATTGTTCTTGCAAACGAAGTTAAGGAGATCCTTGTGCTTGTGTGTACCAAGTAGGTGCGTCGCATTTGAGGAAAAGACGATTATGAATCAAGTTTACACACATATTGATGCATATATAAGATCATATATTGGACGTTAGAAAATCATTTTATAAAAATTCTGGTTTAAACATCTCAATTCCAAACACAAATAGTATCTTTAATCATGCAGTAGTCTACAAATCCTAATTACCTAGCTAGCCTACATCTAACGATGAATCCAAAAAAGAAAATGAAAGAAAGAAAAAAGGTTTCAAAGGATATCAACGCATGGGCGGTGGCCCTCAACGACTCTCCCTATAGACTACATAATATAGTATCTTTAATCATGAAGTAATCTACACTTAAGGTCAAATTATGTAATTCCACAACGTTACATATGAGATACTACTTTCTTACTACCTTGTTCTCTTTTTTTTTTGCTGGTCAAAGATTCATTAAAAAAAGATAATTGATTGTGATATACGAATACGGAGTACCTAATAATTAAGCGGCCACTCTTGCGTGATTAGCATTGAAGATAACTCCAATTCAGATATTTTGTTTGAATATACGATACTGATCGATTTTTAAGATTCTGAATTTTGATAATATGATGTAGATCTATCCGACGACTATGTGATATGAATCGACAAACATTAATCAACCAAAAACTTTAAAGGAACACATGGAATGATGACGGGGTTTGAGTTTAACCTATCTATCGGAAGAACTCTCTCTACAGAGTCTCAAGTAGGGAGAGACTTCTGCCCAAATCTACTATGTTTGAAACATATTACAAGATGTGGTTGCAAATTCAACACATATTGTTCTATTTTCTATCTTTCTCATATCTAAGATCTCAATGAGAAATACATAGAAAGAATTCTATTTAAACGAACCAGCGTATTGTCTGTATATAGCTTATACGATAGTTAGAACAAAAAAGCGTATTGTCTGTATATAGCTTATACGATAGTTAGAACAAAAATTTCAATGTGGCAATTAAAGGAATATATCTGCGCGGCCTAATAGATAGTTCAAGTTACACGTACACTCCCATAATCCATTTTCTTTAGGAGAATTTCCTTCAACTAGTCGTGTTATGTTAAATAACATAATACAATATATTACGGGGTTGAAGCAGGAACAAGAATTCGTCGGAATGTCTCTCTCTGAACTACTCATTTTCAGATGAAGCACGCCTCCATTATCTTTTGGGAGGCCTACGCCCCATAGGACCCACGGGCCAAGGGACTGCCATGGGGCTTCCACCCTAATGGCGGAAGTAATGGCACTACACAAGGGTGCTAACCGAGCTAAAGAGCTTGCTATTGACAATTTGCTAATCGAAGGCGATAACCTCACTATTATAAACTCTATGTTGGGTGACTAGATCTACCCTTGGGAGATAGAACTCCTACAATCTGATACTAAATTAACTCTGGTTTATTTTAATTCTGTTTATGTTCGTCATATTTTCAGAGACACAAATGTTGTAGCAGATCGGATCACACGTCTTGCTTACAGTTTTCCTATCGACGATTTTCTGGAAGCTGATGTGGAGTTACGGACCCTCATCCATTAGGACGCACTAGGGAAGAATGACTCACCTTAGTCAGTCGTTTTTGTGCATTCTTGTCTAAATTTTTCCTTGCATTAAAAAAAATAAAATTCTAAATCAGCAAAAACAATGTAGTGGGCTGGAAAATTCTAAATCAGCAAAAACAATGTAGTGGGCTGGGTGTGATATGTTTGCTCAGCAGTGTACGTGAGGGCTTCCTTTGGTATATTTATAAGGCAAAAATGCATAAAACCACTCACTATTCATTGTTGTTTGCAAATAACTACCCCTTATTAAAAAATTATCAAATAACCACCCATTATTCATTGTTGTTTGCAAATAACCACCCTTATTCAAAAATTGTCAAATAACCACCTATTAAATATAGGTTGTTTGCAACTAACCACCCATACCCCTTTTCTTGTTAAATCTCACTTAATTTAATATGAACAGATAATTATACCCCTATTCTTTAATGTTTCATTTTCAGTAAAAAGACAATTATACTTCTCTTTGTTGCTTGATTTTTCAGGTATTACAATTAGACTTGTCAAATGGGTCATTCGGGTCGGGTCACTTTGGGTCCCGAGTAAAACGGGTTCCGGGTACATCCAGGTTGTCTCAAACCGGGGTTTGACCGAGTTTCGGGTCATTTTGGGTCGATTTTGGGTTTGTTAATTTTTAAATAAATTTTTAATCTAGGTTTAGGGACATTTGATTTACCCGATTACTCGGAAAACATTTTTAATAAATTAAAAAATGAAAGATCAAATGTTTTTAAATAAAAAAATTTCCGACCCAAAATTAATCATATATTATTACATTTTATTAAAAAGAAAATTTTTTGATATTTTATATATTATTACATTTTATTAAAAATTACGTGAAATAATAAAAATCAAACATTTTTAATAAGATGTAATAATATATAAAATATCAATTTTTTTTAAAAATTGTTTAAAATTTTGATATTTATATATTATTACATTTTATTAAAAATTACGAGAAATAATAAAAATAAAATATTTTAGATCAGATATAGTATATAATTACAAGCATTATGATTTATGAACAACGTCTTTAATTGTAGAATTTTAAAATTATCCAAAATTATCAAATCATGATTTTTTTTAATTCAAAAAAGAAAAAATTGACAAACCCAAAATCGACCCAAAATGACCCGAAACTCGGTCAAACCCGGGTTCGAGACAACCTGGATGTACCCGGAACCCGTTTTACTCGGGACCCGAAGTGACCCGATCCGAATGACCCATTTGACAGGTCTAATTGTAATACCTGAAAAATCAAGCAACAAAGATAAGTATGTCCTTTTACTAAAAATGAAACATTAATGAATAAGGGTATAATTGTCTTTTCATATTAAATTAAGTGAGGTTTAATAAGAAAAGGGGTATGGGTGGTTAGTTGCAAACAACATATATTTAATGGGTGGTTATTTGACAATTTTTTAATAAGGGGTGGTTATTTGCAAACAACAATGAATAGTGGGTGGTTATTTGACAATTTTTTAATAAGGGGTGTTATTTGCAAACAATAATGAATAGTGGGTGGTTTTATGCATTTTTGCCTATTTATAATATATAATCTTGGGTTACATTTTGGGTGGACTGATGTAGTGGGCAGTAACATTTTGGGTGGATTTGAAACCATATTCTTATATGGGTGGACTGTTACTTTTGGATGGGCAGGTGTAGTGGACTAATTTAGTAGGGTGACTTGTGACGGTTAGAGCTTTTTCAACCTATTTTTCATTTTAGAAATTTTGGAGTTTTTAAACAATTTTAAAATATTTTTTTGTTTTAACAAATTCCTCATCATATTCTTCGAAATGAGGACGTAACGGTCAAAATAGAGAGGTTTCCCTAAATCTACAACATTCTTCAAAGCTCAACAATTTTCCAAATGATTGAAATAGGGAAGCTATTAGAGATGAAGCAAAAATAATCTGAAAAATATGTATATTTTATTTCCCTATTTTGGAGAAATTTTGGAGATGGTCTTAGACTATAATATATAAGTCTTTTTACAAAAAAATTTTTGACAATGTGTAAAAAATGTTGACAAAAATGTTTTTTCGTGGGCCAAAAATGTTGACAATGTGTAAAAAAAAAGTTTTTTTTTAAAAAATAAGTCTTTTTACAAATCAGTACTAAAGTCTGGTATAATTCATGATTTCATGAGGGAAAAAAAAGAAATGAAGGGTTAGACCGGTCAAACAAAATAAAATTTTGGTTTTATTAAACCGAAATTTTGCTAATTTCAACAAGCACCACTTTCCTTAAAGTGGCAATGATGGTGAGTTTCAAGGGAAAAAGAAGGGTTGCAAGGAGATCGATAAGGAGAGCAGATGCATCACTAGAGTATAAGTTTTTAGCCTATTTTTAAAAATAACCGTTTAGGTTTAATAAAAACCGAAATTTTATTTTGTTTGTCTGGTCTAACCCCTCACTTCTTTTTTTCCCATGAAACCAAGAATTATACGGGACTTTAATATTGATTTGTAAACAGGTTGATTTTTTTTTAAAAAAAATTTCCCACGTATGCTACCTTATCAGCATTTTTTGCTCATGAAAAACTGATGGCAATATGTTACCCTACTCTTAAAAGTTAAGATATTTTTATGACATTCAAAAGATGAGGATATTTTTAAGAAAAAATTTGCAAAACCGACCCATTTTTAGGATCTAATTAGGAGAGTATCCACTAACCCTTCTAAATTAGCTAAAAGTTCACCCTTTTTTAGATCTAAATTCGTGCCCCCTTAAACCGATGGATACAGGTGAGGCGTTCTCTATTGTACGTAGCCGTCGTTCTCCCACCACCTCCCTCTCTCTCCTCCGTTCTCACGCTTACCACCATCGCCCTCCCGTTCCACCGCATCTGCCACCGTTGCCGCCACCACCATCCACCGTCGGCGACCATAACCTCCATCATCGATGTTGGAACGCCAGGTCGGGTCACCACTGCTCCCTTCGTCCACTCCCCTTGGAGCCCTCCCGCTCCGACGAGCCACCTTGGAGCCCTGATATGCGGCGAGGATCCAGATCTGGCTCCGTCGCCAGATCTGGTGGCGAGGCGGTGGCTGCAGCCGATGTTATGCATCTCATGAAGGTAATTATTTCCCATGGATTTCCTCATGATTTAGTTTTTTATTTGGAATTTCAATTAGGGCTTGATTTTCACCTGAATTGAAGAGTTGAAGCCGACTAATATATCCGAGGTGAGTCCGGTGACCGGGAACACGTGACAGCTTGACATCGATGAGCCTTGACCTGAACCGAACTGCAAGCTACTTTAGTTCAAATCGAAGAATGGAATGGTATATAATTTTGAGGATTTTTGCCAAGATTGATTTAGGAGTCTAAAATGCTTGAGATAGCCATTGATTTCTTGAATTGGGGATGGGTTAATTGAATACAGGACATCGAGGGGTAATTGAATACAAAACATTGAAGGGCTGGGTTTGATTAATTTGGTTTTAGATGAACCGATTAGAGGGGTTGAAGGTAAGATTAAGGGAGCCGAGATGAACATTGAAGGGCTGGAAAATTGTTAATCTTATTTTTACTGCAGCTTGCTTTCAACAATGTATGATACAGTAGGATTTATTTGTGTTGATCTTTTTTTAGTGTAGCTAAAAAGGTACAATATACCTCCTACCCAAATGGGATCTTCTACAACCCTCCCTACAACTCTCCCTACTCCACAAATTTTTTTAACATTTATTTAATCTTAAAAAAAATATAAAAATTATATTTATATTCCTAATGTCTATTTTTATATATTTATAAAATTTTATTTTGAAAAATCATGTTTTAAAATTTTTAATAATTATATTTTGTAAAATATTGCCTTTTTTAATTTTAAAAAATCATAAAACGTGATTTTTCAAAATAAAATTTTATAAATATATAAAAATAGATATTAGGAATATGAATATAATTTTTTTAAAGATTAAATAAATGTTAAATATTTTTGTGATGTAGGGAGGGGAGTAGGAAAAAAGTTGTAGGAGATCTTGCCTGCCTCCTACCCAACTTAGTTTATGCTTACTGTTGGAAATATATATAAAAAAAAGGATCATGATATATATATATACTAGTGTAACACCCGTCCCAAGCATGGGGATTACGATGTATTGAATATATATTTCTGTATGTTGTGTTGTTTTTGTTCGGAGGTGAATTTAGTTGGTTGTTTCTATGTATTAAATGTTGACTATATAATGTTAAATGCAAGATGTTATATAAGGTATATTGTCAATTTTTTAAAAAATTAATTATAAAGATTGAAATAATTTGATATTGAGAGGTTTATAAAATAAAATTAGCTATCCTATTGTATAATTATTATTCAATAATTCAAGTGTCATCTAACATCTCGTGAATAAATTGATAAATATTCATATGAAAATGATGGAATAACTAATGGACATTTGATCAGTTGACCGAAAAGGGAAATATTTATAATAAAAAAAATATATTTATATTTTTTACTTCATTCAAATTATGTATTTTTGAAAGATAAAATCTCTCTTAAATTTGTGTAATAAAAATAATGATTTGACGTTAATTTGAAGTTAAAATATATGGATGGGTAACGGTTTGAACAGTGCAATAATACTGTCTTTGCTATCCTAGCTTTTAGGTAAAAAAAATCTAAAAAAATTAATCTTATTATTTTTGAAAAAATTAATTTTAAAAATAAATGGGTTATTTTTAAATAAATGTATCCTAGCTTTCAAGTAAAAAATCTTTAAAAATGATTGTTATTATTTTTTCATTTAAAAAAATAAATGTGCAGGAATTATCATTAATATAATTATTTTTAAAATAATTTGACATTAATTTGAAATTAAAATATAATAAGGAGGGGTAACGGTTCGAATAGTATAATAATACTCCCTCCTTTAATTAAAAGCATATCACTTTGTTTTTTTAACAATTATTTTATTCAAAAATCTTAAATAAAGTGGGAAATTTATTTTTATAGTTTCATACTTATTTATAATAGATATAATAAAATGAATATATAGTAAGGGTAGTTTACAATGAAGCACCACCTGAAAATTTAATTTTTTTTATACATATTTGCAGTTGTAATGTACTTGTAACAATTAAAAAAGAGATATTTAAGGAAGAACTAGACATCCACACTATCCCTTATACGGGAAGCCCAGTTACATGGAGAAAAAGACAATCCCCTATTGACAATATCTATGAACGACTTGACAGAGTTATGATCCACACAAACATCTCTAATCAATTTCCTAACTTAACCGTTCACAATCACCCCTTTACGAGTTCTGATCACTCTCTTATATCCATCTCAATCGGAATAAAAATAAAGAGAGCAGGATCACCATTCAAGTTCGAAATGTCATGGACAAATAATGACAACTATAATAAATTAATTAAAACAACTTGGCAAAACAAACTTCATGGATCTTTTATGTTCACACTACTGCAAAAGCAAAAACTAATTAAAAAAAAACACAAAACTCTGGTGTAAATCACATCCAAATAACAATTTTAGACAATTAAAAGATATTGAAGATCAACTCTTACTACTACAAACACAACAAACTGCTGGAAACTCCAATGATAATATAGATAACAAAAGACAGAGATTATTAAATAAACGTGAAATGCTCATGAATTTTAATAATAACTTTTGGAAACAAAGGGCCAAATCTAACTTCCTTAAATTTGGAGACAGAAACACCAAATATTATCAATCAATAACCAAAATCAGAAACTCTAAAAACATTACTCGCAACTTCACAAATAAAAATGGTCTTATCATCGAAGATGAAAATCAAATTAGAAATGAAATTACAAATGAATTAGTCGAAAGATTCATCTCAAATAATGAAACAACCAATACCAACTCATATTTCCTAAACTTAATTAACCACACCATTACTGACAATGAAAACTTAGCCCTAACCCAACCCTTCACAGACAAAGAAATTAAAGACACTCTATTTTCAATGACAGATGATAAATCTCCAGGTCCTGATGGATTCCCACCAGAATTTTACAAAAAATATTGGAACATTGTGGGAAACCTACTATGTAAAGCTATCAAATCTTTTTTTCACTCAGGCACTCTTCTTAATGAAGTAAACACAACGTTTATTGCACTTATTCCTAAAATTGACAAACCCACTAACATTAACCATTACCGCCCGATTAGCCTTTGCAACACCATTTATAAAATTATCTCTAAACTTTTAGCCAATCGTTTAAAACCTATCTTACCCCGCATTATTAATCCTTTTCAAGGAGCCTTTGTTCAAGGGAGAAATATTCAAGATAACATTCTAATAGCTCACGAGGTTTTTCACTCATTCCATAACAAAAAAGGAAAACCAGCTTGGATGGCTATCAAACTCGACATGGAGAAGGCTTATGACAAAATAAGCTGGAATTTTATACGTATAATACTAAATAAATTTGGTTTCCACCATAAATGGATAAACTGGGTTATGACCTGCCTTACTAAAACTAACTTTTCAGTCTTAGTAAATAACTTGCCTGGCAAGACTTTTCAAACATCTCGAGGTATAAGACAAGGAGATCCTCTAGCACCATATATTTTTGTTATAGCTATGGAACTATTAGGAAGAATGATACAACAAGAATCATTAGAATACGAACCATTAATTGGAATCAAACTCACAAATAATAGCGAACCTATACCTTTTCTCTCATTTGCAGATGATATACTCATCTTTGGAAACGCAAACGATTTAAGTCTTCATACAATTAAAAACCTCCTAAATAATTTTTGTAACACATCAGGTCTCTCTATAAATTATAACAAAAGCTCCTTGCAGGTTTCCAAAAATATCTCGGCCCAAAAAGCTCAAAGTCTTGTTCAACAATTAAACATCCCTGTACCAAAACGATGGAAAAATACCTAGGAATACCATTAATCAGTGGCAGAGTTAACAATAACTTATTTGATGAAGCAATCATAAGCCTTAAAAAACAACTATCAAAATGGAAATCGAATACCCTCTCCCAAGCAGGTAGATCAGTTCTTATTCAGGCAAATCTCAATTCTAAAACAAACTACTTAATGCAATCTTTTCTTCTTCCCAAAGGAATTCTAGATAAAATTGATCAAATTAACAAAAACTTCTTCTGGAATAAACTCCAATCTGATAATTATCATCCGTTAATTAGCTGGGAACGCTTATGCACCCCTAAAAAAGATGGTGGATTAGGTTTTAAAACAGCTGAACAAATCAATATAGGCATGCAGATGAAACTACTTTGGAGAATAATAGCTAATCCTAATAATATCTGGTCTAAGGTTATCACTGAAAAATATCTCTCAAAAGAAACAATAATGGAAAGAAGTAAAACTAAAACTTCATGGCAATTCGGCCGACTTCTCAACATCAGAGATCTCTTTTCTAAAGGGCTTCTCTGGCTTGTAGGCAACGGTAAAACTATCAATGTTTGGAACGACATCTGGGTGAATGCACAATACCTTGAAAACTTTAGAAATGATCGTAACCCTAACTTAAAAGTCTGTGACCTCTTTACAAACTATAAGACTTGGGATACTGATAAACTAAATAGTATTTTTCCCCCTCATATTGTCCACATGATAAAAAATATTTACATCCCAAATATTGATATCCCAGACAAACTAATTTGGATCTACAATAAAAATGGAATCTTTAGCGTAAAATCTACATCTTCTCTCCTTAATACCAGAAACACAAATAACATCTCTGCAGATTGGATTTGGAAACTGAAAATCGCTCCAAATATCAAAAATTTCATATGGAAAATCATATTATATATTTTACCTACTGCTACACGTTTGAATAGATATATAAATAGAGTTCCTAGTACCTGCTCCCTCTGCAATAATGAGGCAGAAGACACAAATCACTTAATCTTCAACTGTCAAATCACCAGATCTCTTATCCATAACTTGGCTATTAAACTAAAGAAATCATTCATCATTCCAAACTTAACAAATGATATCTCAGAAAATATTATTAACACAAAAAACCAAAACATAGACTTTACAGATCTTTGTCACTTATGGCACTCTATTTGGGAACTTCGAAATAAAATTATCTTCAAAAAAGGCTCAAATAAAAATTTAACCAATACCCTAACCCAGACTATAGATAAAATTTTATGCTGGAAAAAGGAACAAAATATAACCAATTCACCCAAACACACCAGGCCTCGTGACAAAATGACCTGGAAATATCCTCCGAAAAATATCTTTAAAATAAATGTAGACGCCTTTGTTAAAATTGGTATCCAACCCCAGATTGGATGTATTATTAGAAATTATCAAGGTCACATAATCCATATACATAAGAGCTATGGTAAAACAGACTCTGTAATCCAAACAGAATGCTTTGCAATACTTGCAGGTATAAGACTGGCAGCAGAACTTGGAATACAGAAGACCATTATTGAAAGTGACTCTACAACTGTTATCAACGCCATCAACCAGATGAACAACATACCATGGGAAATTTCTCAAATAGTTGAAGAAATACATGCTCTAAGCAAGGACTTTGAATTCATCAAATTCCAGCACTGCTACAGAGAAAAAAACGGTGCAGCTGATTTCATTGCAAAATCAGAACTGAGTTGTAATTCTATTTTAGATTGTAGCTGCGAATTCCAAAACATCATCTTTTCAGATGATCATGGATACCTTCAGTATCCAAATCTTTGCCCACTGTAAAAAAAAAAAATTAAAAAAGAGATTGTATTTGAGTGTGAATATTAAATGAAGCAGTGTTTATCCATTACGTTTGGAACAAAGGCCCAAGGGTAAACCCTCTCTCTACTGTGACTGTGTTTTGACGCAGACTCAAGGAAAATTGAATCCTGCCTTCAAGTCGTCGTTGTCCGCTCTCCACGACTCAACCTCGTCGTCCAGCTATCATCGGCCGCTGCATCGCCACTCACCTTCGACAGTGACGACTGCTATGAAGATTTCGGCTGGGCGCTGCGACATCGACGCCGGTGGCCACCTTCTGCTAGGATTCACGAGTTCGGGAGATTTCAAATCAAAGGTAAATTTCCAATTGCCTGTGTGAAAGTGTGTGCATTATGGGTGAGATTTTCAATTCAATTTGAAATAACTGGAATTTAGAATGGTAGATTTTGAAATTGAAGTTTAATTTCTGAATAGGGATAGTTAAAGTTTGTGAAATTAGAATAAGAAATTAATAAAAAAATCTAATAAAATTTTTGATGATACTTAAGTTGCAATTGAAAGGGAATGTAATTACAAATTATAATTAAACAATAATATAAAATCTATGCATTTTATAATGAAGCTACTATGGATATCAGCCCCTCCACTTTTCCTGTTTGTTTATTGTGTACCTGCATGAGAACAAATAAATAAGCAATTGGTGAGAAGAAGATTCTCGAGTGTTTGTGATTTTTGCTTAATTTTTAGATGTATTGAAGTTACCTATTCATGCTAAATTGTGGAAAACTTCTTTGTATACCACATTAGTTGTAGAGGTGGAGGTATTTCCGTTGTTATCGCAAATTAAGATTTTCAACCCATCTCTGGTTGTAACTCGAGAAATGGCTAAGTAGAGCTTTCCATGTGTGAACTAATTAAGCAAATCGCCATCTAATATATATATATATATATATATATATATATATTAAATATTTGTTTTAGAATACCACCACAATATTACACATCCCAACACCAAAATTTGAAAATTTAATTCTATAACAGTACCTTATTTTGAATTCAAGAACTTCATTGATATTTTCACCAAATATAAGCCTCGTATTAAAGCAATTTGATACTTGCATGGTGCTTGCTCATTTATGAAACATAACATACGATTAAATAAGTGAACAGATAAAAAAAAATTCTCATTATTTAAATATATATCCCCTTTTTTTTTGTTCATCATGCATATAAAGTGTACCTTACCTTGCACTTTGTAAAATTATTATAGATAATAAAAAGAATATGCATGTATAAATTATCTTGCCATTGTTTAATTTTTCCACACTGGATGATCATAAATAGGTTGTCATCTTCAACGCTTTTTAGTTTGAATGAAAGTTGTTCAGCATATTCTCCCCATAAAACACAATCAAGGAGAATATTCCTATATATGTATATAATCTATTAGTAATATATATATATATATATATATATATATATATATATATATATATATATATATATATATATATATATATATGAACCTTACTATATGGTAAAAGAGTGGTAATAATAATACTTAAAAATACACTCACTTGCAATCTTGTAGCTTAAACGTAAACCTACTATTACCACTGGTAGGTAGGAAATAAATATCATCAACTCTTCCAATCACATCTACCAATGTAAAGAAACAATGAGGAAAAGTTACTTAAATAATATGATACAATAGTTAATTATAGCTAATTTGAACAAACTTATATATATATATATATATATACACATACGTACCGGGTAAGTAGCTTCGATCTTCTTTATCAATAATTATACGCTCAAAATCAATGAAGTTGAACGATGATGTGGGAATATCTACGACCGCATTGCACTCTTTTACCGATGTTGCAAATGTAAAATTTACCTTACAACCATATTTTGTTAACTTCCATGAGACAGTGTTTCTCCCAACACGAAAATGCTTGATAATATATAGCCCACCCTCTCTAAGGATATCAGAAAAATTATCTAATAATTGTTCATTGATAAAGCTTTGTATCTTTCCTCCCTGTAAAGGAATATTTTTTAAGTTAAACATAACCTTGTAAAGTAAAATATTATAAATCACGAAAGGAATATGTATGAACTTTTTAAAGATATCTATATAAATTAAAACATAGAGGGTCTCATGACTTGTTTTCATAAAGTTACATGTTCATCAATGAAGATCATATCTATGTGGGTAATTTTATGGGACTTGAAGTCTTTAACCTTCCATAGATGAAGTATGCGAATTCTTATTTTTTTCATCTTCTTTGTTGGTTGTAAGATCATGAATAGCATCATATACTTTTGCCATTATAATCCTAAATCAAAAGATAAAATTATATTTGTAAATATCAAACATGTCAATTTAATATGAATCAAAGAAAGATTAGTTTTTAATTCAAACACTGTCAATTTTAATATATACCCTCGTCAATTTATTAATACAACACACAAAACGTAGCCATAAACATGTCAATTTATTAATACAACACACAAAACGTTGTTAATTAGAAATTCTAACCTGAGAAGGGTGGAAACTAAAATCTTTCTTCCAAAGCCTAGGCACACACAAAGAACAAAAGGATTGAATAGAAAAGGTAGTGGTTTATCCAATGGTCATATGTATTATTTTTATAGCAACTCCAAAGTTGTTAATTAGGAAAATCTATCTATCTATACGATTAAATTAGAATGGTATACTCATATTTGCCGATATGATATATATGATTAGATTGCATGGACAAAGTTGTTAATTATTTTTATTTAATATTATTAAATATGTCAATGTAATTTGGGATGAGAATTGGGTGAACATAATATAATTTGTATATGGCAATTGGGTGATATATATGATGTGATAGCCATATATAATTTGGGATGGGATGTAAGTAGTATTGAATTTAATATATTAAATATGTCCATGTATAGATTCATATATACAAGATGTATATTGACGTGGGGAGAATTGAATCGAAATATATAATAAAATATAAACCAATACAACTCTTAGCCTCTTCAAATAAATTCAAGACTCCCCGCTATAGTAGTAGGGAATCAGGTTCGATCCACGAGGAAGCGAGTCAGCGGGATCCTAGTAGCGTTGAAGACACGTCCTTTATGTCCGACCAGAAGCCTCGATCTCGATGTCAGACCTCGATGTCGACCTTGGCTGTCGATGTCGTCTGCAACAGAAAACCTGCAGAAACAAAAACTGTAGTCGATATCGACTGGTGGGGGTTGATATCGAGGTTAGTTCACGAAATCGACTGGCTCAGAAGTCTGCCAGTCGATACAGGGGGTCGATTTCGACACAAAGTGGTCGATATCGATGCTTGCGAAGTTCCCAGGGGTCTCGAGATCGACTCAGAAAACCGTCGATCTATCAGTTTTGGTCGATATCGACCTCTGCTGTCGATATCGATGTCTTTCCTGCAGTGGGTTAGTGGTTTTGTCGGCAAAGAAAAGGCCGAAGAATCAAGGATGGGAAGGAAGCAATGATCAGAAATAAGCAAAGGTGTTGGGTTTTTCGATGACTCAACAAACGGCGGGCAAATTTTAATGTAAACTCAAAGGAAAAAGTCTTCCAAAGTCAAGGATTACCGCGACGACAACCATGATAGTAGAAATAAGGATCAACTAAAGATGTATGCTTTTATCATAAAGGAAAAGGCTTTCACCTAAACCGACCAATAGGAAAAGAGATTTTTCAATTACTTAACCTAATTGGTGTCTACCTTAGTCATAATTGAGTCTATAATCTTTCGAAAAGAAACCCTAATTACTACCCAAGTTTTGCAACATGAGTTCCTTAAATTCGCATTCAAAGATGAAGAACAAGGTAGAAAGAGATAAAAGATACATTCTTTAACGACGTACTCACCTTACCATCAAGGCTATCGTCGGGCTCACCCCGACCCTAGAAGAAAGGGGAACTACTCACTCATGTTGATCGTAGACATGTCTGGAATTGAAATAACTTGCATAAATGGAAAATTTCGAATCTTTACAATCTCAACGCCAACTATCGTAAGCGCTTGAAACTTTAAAGCTCGAAAACCCTAACTATCTATTGTCTATTGTTCTTGTCTTTGATGATTCTATGATTGGATGCCTAACAAATCAGCCCTTAAGGCTTTATTTATAGGCTACTAATCCTCGCTATCCGAGGATTATAACTTCTATCTAAACTAATAACTCTATCCGAACAATTAGGATAGGTCTTTTATTTTGATAAAACTTAAAGGAAAAGATAACAAACAACTGCTAATATCTAAAAGAACGAGATAACTCATGGCTTCGATGATAAACGTCAAAATCCGAGTCTCAAAATCGGATCTATCTTCTGTCGATGTAGGGTCGATATCGACACTAGAGGTCGATATCGAGGCTTGTGTTTCTGCTCGACTTGTCCCACTCCAGTCGATGTCTATGACAATGGTCGATATCGATGCATGTGTGTCGATATCGAGGCTTCTAGTCTGGTTTGTGTGGTTATCTCGACACTCAGAAGTCGTGTCGAATTCCAAGGTCGATATCGATGTCTCCAGTCGATATCGACCTCTTCTCAGCTTCACTTGGCTTGCCCGTTTTGACTCCGATTTCATCGAATTCCTGCATGGTTAGCTCAAAACTCGTGTAGACTCTATTTCTTTCACTTTAGCTCATTCTTACACGAGATCATATGCTTTTGAAACTTTTGTTCGGAAATCAAATGAAATATGAAGTCAAAAGATGCAATAAACAATAGTACAATTATGTACATCAAAACACCCCATACTTAGACTTGCTTGTCCTCAAGCAATAACCAAGCAATAACCAACACCTACAACACACCCTTCAAGTCTTTGCCTTTGTCAAAAGCAACATCATAAGCGGTAGCAAAGTAAAGCAAGTGAATTTAACGTCATAGCACATATTTTGGCGATCCATAGGCATATGCAATTTTAATCCAACCTCACAGGGATAATGTGTTTGCACTCAACTCTCATGTGTTTAGGCTATGAAGATCACTCTCAACTCAATTCCATATACAATCTCATAAACATTGCAATTTATAAAAATCCACTTCGCAACCAATTATGAAAATGCAATAAGAATCATCAGGAGGACTTTCGCTCAATGGAAGACTTCATAGAAGACTCCATTCGGCGGGGTTGTAATGGGGCTTGGTATTAAATAAAGGGTATGAAATTATTTGGCTATGTGGTGCTTTTCAAATTCGGGAATCAAGACTCCTAAATCTCAACACTTGCATTACCCAAACCATAACTCTTCAATATAATGCTCTTAAAGATGCATTCCATCAACCCTTCTTCCAAGTTCTAATACACCTCTCAAAAATATAACATTCGTATGAATAAAAAACTTAAGGATTTTGGCTCATGCACTTTATATATATATTTTTTTCGGATTTTTTTTTCGAACATAATACTAAAACTATGTGCATTTATATGGTGAGCCAAAACATCCTTTTACAAAATATGACAAAATGTAAATATGTACCATCCTATAATTTCCTTGCTTACAACTAGACATTATGCTCTTTTCTTTCCACAAGGCATTAGTTCCAACCAATCTAAGTCTTAATTCCCAAATGGGGGTCAGGCTCAATTTGGCTAGGGATAATTTTGTGGAGTTTGCAATTCAGGCTCAGGCTAATGTTCTGGCTTCAAGCAGGGATAATGCAGGGTAGGTAAAGAGAGGATAAAATTGGCTTAAAAGATGCCTCCATCATTTAATTCTCGTAAACATAAACATATATATGCATTGGTTTTGAATAACTATCACAACATTTAGAGATGCATAGGAAGAGTAAATTCACTCAAGAAAGCGGAGGGATGTTTGATGTTCTCCCTATAGGTCAAAATTCTCACAAGGACAATTTTTGTTGGATTTGCTTTTTAGCCTAGGATCATATGTGCTCAATTTCATCACAAGTTCACAATCTACATAAAAATTTAAAGACTTAGACTAAACCATCCAAATATGCCATAGGGTTTACATGATCAAGTCAGCTATTGAGTTTTCATCATAGGACATCTAAGTAGGGATTAAAGAAAAATAAACTTAAAAATAAACATGCATTTTTTGTATTTTTGACATTTTTCTATTTTTTTGGATTTTTGACTTTTTATAATCTCAACAAAATTAAACTAAAAAAACTTTAAAATGCATAAATGTTAAATATGATGCAGTGCATACAAGTAAAATGTGAATAAAATACACGCCAAGTTTGCCAAATTTTAAACCCTACCACAACCAGATAAAGTAGTTTATAATGTCCAAGTTCAATCCCCACCCCATACTTAAAGATTACAGTGTCCTCACTGTTAGAAAAATAAAGTAAAGGGAAGGATCACTCACACTCACTTACGCTAGATGTATATCACTGCTCAGGGGGCGGGGGAGGTGGCAACAGCAAGGGCCAGCCCTGTGTAGGAACTGTCCCTGAGTAGTCTGTCGGGGCGGCCTGTGGGAAAGTGGAAGGTCCAGCCTGCTGATCGAAGGAAAAGCCCATATATGAGCCCAAACCCTCGAGGAACCTCCCACAGCGTCGCTGCTCCTCGCGCATCTCAGAGACGGAAAGCTCCAGCCTAGTAAAGCGGGCAGACATGTCTTCCTGCCAGTCAGTGGTGTAGGCAGGCTGGAAGGGAGGAGGAGGTGGAGGTACATAGCTATGGTGGCTATGGTGATTGTGGTGGCTGTGGTGGCTGTGGTGGGACCCCTGCGGGCCCTCTCCTCCCCCAACCGCATCATCCCTGGCGTCATCATCGTTGTTGCCATCCATGCCACCCTAGTAGGCTGGGGGCTGCTCAGCTCCGTCGGAATGGGGATCAGCGTCCCAGGACATAGCATCCACCTCGGGCTCGTGGTTGTAGAGCGGGGGTCTCCTCCGTAGGGTGGGGTCAGCGGTCGGATCTATATCCGTATGATATGGCTGCCCAGTCCAAGACTGGTACCAATCAGGGATATACAGCAGATCCATGAAATCGTGTCGCAGGCGCATCCCCGTTTGGGGGTGTCTCCATCCCTGGGCCCCTGTTGCGATGACTCCGCCCTGTCGCAATACTGCCGCGTCTAGGTACGTGAGCTGGTAGGCCGTGTACCGTTCAGTGTGGACGCCGAGAGCCTCAGCGAGGATGGCCACCATGCCGCCGTCCAAGATGTCTGTAGAGACCGTTCGTCTGCGGTCTACGATATGCTCGAGCCAGGAGTGGAGGTATGGTAGAGGGTCATCCTCGAAAAGCATCCTCCGTAGAGTCTCCGTCTCACGGTGTGTCGGGCGACGGAGCTCAGGCCTAGCCCAAAGGGTACTCGCCAGGATCCTCAAGATAACCCTAAAAAGTGGGCTCACAACCCTAGAGGTGAAGGAGTCTGTAGGGGCAGGGTAGGGTATACCTGATATGTAACTCCAGATGACATTGGGGTCGTGGACCCTGAAGGCGGCCGAAGTGTGGATGAACCCAAAAATATCGCTCATCTCCTCGAGCGATAGTCTGTGTCGCCTGTTGCCGAGCTGGAAGATGACTCGGCGGCTAGTCGAAGTGCGCTCGGGAACCTCCAATGTGGCCATAAACTCCCCAGTGAGAACGGGGTAGTGCGCCTCCAGGGGCTCGATCAGCCTGTGTAGAGAGACGTTCTCAAACGCCTCCTGAACACCTGGGTGAAATCCTAGCTAGATCATGTCAGGGAGATGGTACCATCGTGCCCTAGTGGCTCGGGGAATCAACTCCTCAGCAAGGGAGCGTTGCTGATCATCCTCAATGCGGAGCGCGTCCTGAGGGATGTTCTTGGCTCTAACCATCGTCTGCAAAAGAAGCCAATACCAAAGATAACATTCCCTTTGATTAAAATGGGGAGAACCCCATACTTAGGTTCTAATTATGCTAGAAATTTTGTAAAGGTAAATGTCTAAGTGGAAGAAAGTACACAATTTCTTAAAGTTTTAACACTAAGGAACCTTATGACATAAATAAGTGTTGCCTAAAAATAAAAAATCAGATTTCTAATTATATAAAAAATCAGAATATAAACCCCCTAAAAAAATCAGATTTACAAAATCAGCCCATATATATATAATTCAGATTCCTAGCCCAAACTTATGAAAAATTCAGATTATTGCCCCTCATGAATTTATAAAAGTCAGATGTCTCCCTAATATATATATAAATCAGATTTCATGCCCATGTATAAACAAAACTCAAATTCATAGCCCCACATATATATAAAAAATTTCATGCCATACAAATACTCTTTCCCGCGCAATCTACGTTCAAAACCTAAACACCCAATATTAAATTTCTTCCTAATCAACTAATTAAATATGAAAAATCAGAAAAAAAATAGAGGAAGGGTGAAAAATCATACCAGAAGAGTGTTGGAATTAGGAGAGAAAGAGGCAAGCAACCGCAAAATCGAGAGAGAAAACCGACTGTCGACAGGAGGGTGTCGATATCGATGCCCAGGGTCGAAATCGACCGGATGCTGTGTGTTGTCGGGGCTGCTGGTGGTGCGGTGGGACCTCCGGCGGCGTGGGGCGGCCGGATCTGGCGACTCTTGGCCGGCAACGTGTAGATCTGGGCGAAGAGGCTTGAAAACGAGGGAGAGAAAGGGGGCTAGGTCGAGGAAGAGAGGAGGGGACCTTGTGGCTGTGGGTGTTGCTGCACAGGACGAGGAAGGGAGGAGGGGATCTTGGTGGCAGTGGGTGGGTATGGTGGTTGCGGCGATTGGAGGCTGTGGGGAGGGTGATCGGAGGGAGAGGGATGAAGAAGAAGAGGGGCGGCTAGGGTGTCGAAAACGGGAGGAGGGTGTCGAAGTCGGGGCTGCTGGATGAAAACCCCAAAAAATAAAAACTGAAAGAAATTAAATTCTGACCTGGCTTACCTCTATCTGTAGTCGATATCGACCTTAGAGGTCGATATCGACCCCCCTTCTGCATCCGTTTAACACGTCCTGTTACTCCCTTCTGTCGGCTGATCGATATCGACCATATAGGTCGATATCGACCTCTCTTCTGGGCTGGATTTCTTTGTTGACTTTAGATAGAATAGCCACGAATGATCTCAAAAATATAAAATAAACAAAAAAACTAAACGAAAAAGAAAAAGGAAAAGAACGGGTTGCCTCCCGGAAGCGCTTGAGTTTAAGTCGCTAGCTCGACATACTTCCCTTTTTGCGCTAGTTCAACGCCAAGGTGGCGCGAATCTCTTCCTCTGGGTCCTCCTTGTCATAATATTTCTTTACTCGGTGGCCATTTACCTTAAAGGTTGATCCATCGTCGCAAAATAACTCCACCGCTCCATGAGGGAATACTTTATGAACCTTGAAAGGTCCGCTCCATCTTGTCCTTAGTTTCCCTGGAAATAAGCGAAGCCTAGAATTGAAAACAAGGACTTTGTCACCTACCTCATATGTTTTTGGCACCAACTTCCTATCATGCCATTTCTTAGTGCGCTCTTTGTAGATTTCGGCATTCTCATATGCCTTTAGGCGCAACTCTTCCAAGGCTTGTAAGTCAATGAACCTCCTCTTTCCCGCTTCGTCGAAATCCATGTTAAGCTCCTTAAGAGCCCACATTGCTATATGCTCAAGTTCAACGGGCAAGTGACATGACTTACCATATACCAAGTTATAGGGAGTTGTGCGAAGCGGTGTTTTATAGGCCGTTCGGTAGGCCCAGAGCGCATCATCCAGTTTGGACGACCAATCTTTCCTTGAGCGGGAAACCATCTTCTCCAAGATGGCTTTGATTTGGCGATTGGAGACTTCTACTTGACCGCTAGTTTGAGGGTGATAGGGTGTTGCCACCCTATGGTTTACCCCATACTTAGCTAAAAGAGCTTCAAAGCCTCTCTCAATGAAATGCGAGCCACCATCTGAAATAAGGACTCTAGGAACACCAAAACGAGGAAAGATATTAGTTTTCATAAACTTAGAGACTACCTTCGCGTCGTTGGTCCTAGTTGCTACAGCCTCCACCCATTTAGAGACATAGTCCACCGCTACTAGAATGTATTTTTAGGGGCCTGAAGCAGGGAAGGGTCCCATGAAGTCAATGCCCCATACATCAAATAGTTCGACCTCTAAAATGCCTGTGAGTGGTGTCTCATTCCTCCATGTGATATTACCTGCACGTTGACACTCATCACAAGAGGTTACATAGTTTTGCACATCCTTGAAAAGGTTAGGCCAATAAAAACCACATTGAAGAATTTTCGCCGCGGTCTTGAATCCCTTAGCATGACCTCCTGTAGGGAGAGAATGACAATGGTGAATGACGCTCTCTACCTCGTCCTCCGGGATACAACGTCGAAAGATATGGTCTTTCCCTTGTTTGAATAAATAGGGTTCATCCCAATAATATTGTTTGACGTCGTGCAAAAACTTCTTCCTTTGTTGCGAAGTTAAGCTTGAAGGAATCTCGCCTCCTACAATATAGTTAGCAAAATCCGCATACCAAGGTACCTTCGCCCTTCTTACAGCAAATAGATCATGTAAAGGACTAGAAGGAGGTGTAAAGAAGAAATCCTCACCGAGTCTTACCTTTTCGTCACCTTCGGAGGGCTTTGAAGGTGGTCGATATCGACTTGCTAGGGTCGATATCGACTGGTCGGCATCGACAGGCTTAGTCGACATGGGCTTCTCGATATGGGTCCTCGATGTCGACGTCTGGAGGTCGATTTCAACCTCTGCAATGGACAACCTGTGATCAAAATTGGTCGACATCGATGCAAGCTTTACCTTTGGGGCAGTCGATATCGACCTGCTGGGGTCGATATCGAGTGGTTCTTCTGCCCGACTTACCTCTTGCCTCATTAAGTGCTCGTCGGGGCGGGAGTCATTGATTGGTATGTTGTCATGTGACTCTTCCAGAAGCCCCATGGGTAGCCGTGAAAGATGATCGGCTACGGAGTTCTCCGTTCCTTTCTTATCTTTAAGCTCAACGTCGAACTCTTGTAGTAAGAGCACCCATCGTAGGAGCCTAGGTTTAGCATCCTTCTTTGCCATTAAGTACCTAAGAGCTGCATGGTCAGTATGAACAATAACCTTAGAGCCCACTAGGTATGAGCGGAACTTCTCAAAAGCGAAGACCACCGCCAAGAACTCCTTTTCCGTCGTGGTGTACTTTGTTTGAACGTCATCCAGAGTCTTGCTTGCATAGTAGATGGCATGAAGCTTTTTGTCTCTCCTTTGTCCTAGGACAGCACCTACGGCATAATCGCTTGCGTCGCACATGATCTCAAAAGGTTGCGACCAATCGGGTGATTGAATGATTGGGGCGGATATGAGGGCCTCCTTCAACCTGTTGAAAGCTTCAAGACAATCACTAGAAAATGCAAACTTAACATCCTTCATTAGTAGGTTAGTTAATGGTTTGGCAATTTTAGAAAAATCTTGAATAAACCTCCTATAGAAACCTACGTGACCAAGGAAGCTTCTTATGTCTTTAATTGATGAAGGTGGTGGTAATTTTTCAATGAGTTCTATTTTTGCCCTGTCTACCTCAATTCCCCGTTTAGAGACTTTGTGGCCTAGCACAATCCCTTCCCTTACCATAAAGTGGCACTTTTCCCAATTGAGAACCAAGTTTGTCTCTTCACATCGTGCAAGTACCCTGCGAAGGTTAGCAAGACAAATATCGAAAGTAGTGCCATAAACAGAGAAGTCATCCATAAATACCTCCACGATGTCCTCAATCATGTCGGAGAAGATAGCCATCATACATCTTTGAAAGGTAGCAGGGGCATTGCAGAGCCCAAATGGCATTCTCCTATATGCAAAAGTCCCATAGGGACAAGTGAAGGTGGTCTTTTCTTGATCGTCAGGATGAATAGGGACCTGCCAAAAACCAGAATATCCGTCCAGGTAACAAAAATAATCATGTTCGGCAAGTCTCTCTAATACTTGATCAATAAAAGGAAGGGGAAAGTGATCCTTTCTAGTGGCATTGTTGAGTTTCCTGTAGTCAATGCACATTCGCCAACTAGTTGTGATTCGCTTTGGCACAAGCTCGCCTTTCTCATTCTCCTCAACGGTCATTCCGCCCTTTTTAGGCACCACATGGACTGGGCTCACCCATTCGCTGTCGGAGATGGCATAGATGATTCCTGCATCCAGCATGCGCATGATCTCTTTTTTCACTACCTCTCTCATGTTGGGGTTGAGCTTCCGTTGGTGTTCTATAGATGCCTTATGATCATCCTCAAGGAGGATTCTATGCATACAAGTAGCAGGTGAAATACCTTTTATGTCCTCAAGAGAGTATCCAATAGCCTTACGATGAGCACGAAGTACTTCCATAAGCTTATCTACTTCCTGTGTGGTTAGTGAAGCATTGATAATTACAGGGAAAGTAGAATTTACACCAAGAAACTCATACCTAAGTGTGTTGGGTAGAGGCTTAAGCACCGGAGAGGGGCCTTGTGGGATAAGGATTGGCTCTACCTCTTCCGTCTTCATAATCTCACCAAGGTAATCCGTCTCAATTCTCTTGATAGAAGTCCCTAAATCAGTTATAGGAGTCGGTGTGGACCAAACATAGAGTGATGCTAACTTTGATTTGGACTCTTCAAAATATTCCTGCAGAAAGAAGGTCGAGGGCGAGTAGGAATAATCAATATCGACTGAGAGTTCAGCACATACCTCGGCTTCGGAGTTGTTTGGCGTCAAGTGGTAAAGGTCGATTTCGACTTCTGATGTCGATATCGACTGGTCGATTTCGACCTCTTCTGTCGATTTCGGCTGATCGATTTCGGCCACTTCTGTCGACATGGGCTGGTCGATTTCGCCTGTAAGAGAAGAAGGGAGAACTTGACTTACTGAGTGTGTCGATGTCGACTGAGGGCACTCGATATCGAGTGGATTGGTCGATGTCGACCTGTCTTCGTCGATATCGACTTCGTCTTCGAGCTCCATGGATAGAGCATCGTCGAATATTTCCTCATCACTCGTGCATGTAGCCAGGAACTCCTCAATATCCTCGTCGGTAAGCTCCTCTGCAGCTAGGGCTAGGGCCTCTTCAGGAGTTAGGGCCCTTTCCGTCGGTTCTTTGCAATCCATGATGCTAGTGTAGACCGACTTGATTTCCATACCGTTAACTTCCTTCATTGTGGGGTTGAAGGAGAATTCAATGACTTCGTTCCCTATAGTAAAGGTTAGTAATCCTCTACGTACATTAATATTGGCATCCGCAGTAGCTAAGAAAGGCCTACCAAGGATGATAGGTACAATAGGATCTTCAGGCATGTCCAATACAATGAAATCAGTAGGCACAAAGAATTTACCTACCTTTACAGGGACGTCATCAACTATACCTGTGGGTCTGACGAATGAATTATCAGCCATATAAAGTTTCATATCCACAGGTTCAAGTGCTCCAATGCTCACCTTTTGCCAAATAGAGAGAGGCATGAGACTTACACTTGCCCCTAGGTCACATAGGGCTTTGTAGCGATGTTGGCCAAGTCCCACGGTGATTGCAAATTTCCCTGGATCGCTCCTCTTCTTAGGGAAATCCATCTTTGAGCATTCCTCTGCGATCTCTGCCATGGATCGCTTCTTGCTAAGGATGTCTTTTAAGAATCGAACATAGGCGGGCATCTCGCTTAGGGCTTCTGTAAGAGGGATAGTAATGTTCAGTCCTTGGAGAATCTTTACAAAGCGCCTAAACTTGCTTTGAGTGGGGTCCTTCAATGCTTTGGAAGGGAAGGGTAGCGTCTTCTTTGGCGGAGAAGCCAAAACGGTGGTCGGAGGAACCTGCTGAACCTCGATGTCGACAGAAGGGTGGTCGATATCGACCGATAGGGTCGATTTCGACCTATGTTGTTCTCTCTCAGGTTCTGCAGTGTCATCGACGTCGGCGAAGGGGTCGACAGTGGTGTCGATATCGACCTCAGGGTCGACATCGACTGGGTGGTCGATGTCGACAGGCTCTGTTACTTCTTCCTCCGTCGCCTTTTGTGGCTTATGAACTTTGGTGCCACTCCTTAGTTGCATGGCTGCAATGTGTCCTGACCCGGATTGCCCCTTAGGATTGGTAGTTGGTTGCCCAGGGAATGTTCCGGACGGCCTGGGGATTTGCGCCGCCAATTGACCCAGTTGGGTCTCTACGTTCTTCTTCCAAATGTCCATCTCTCCAATCCTTGTGGTAAGGTGATTGAGTTGAGAGTGGATAGCATGGTTAGATTGATCATTCTTAGCTTGGTTCCGCCTTATCTCGTCTAATACAAGTTGAAGATCATCCTTTTTTTGGGTCTCTCTTAGGGTGCCCAGGAGCTCTATAGAGTGGGGGGTCCCTAGGGTTAACCTGGTTCCGTTGTGGTTGTTGGAACCTTTGGTCTCCCCAATATTGGCGATTGGGACCCCTCATGAAGTTGGCTTCCTCATGAGTCTCCGCTAGTTGCACTTGCTCAGCATGGGGGCACTCAATGGTAGTATGTCGTTGTGATCCACATTCGATGCAATCCTGGTTTGCCGATAGGAATCTCACTTGTTTCTGGAGCTTTCTAAGTTGATCCCTATGAAATTGTTCTTTTACATCCGGATCGATCACCTTAGAGGGTTCGTACAATGGCATAGATGGGGCAGGCCTCGACAATGATGGTGCGTCGGAAGCCTCAGGAGTCCCATATGTATTGTCAAATTCCACCAACCTTTCAATGGTTTCCCAAGCCTCTTGGGGAGCGAGTTCAAGGTAGCCATAGGCGGTGTATGTGTTGATCCTCTCCTTGGTTGCAGCGTCGAGAGCATTGTATATGATCTCCTGGATGACGTACGGTGGTTGGCCATGCGTCGGGCATGATCGTAGGAGGTCCTTATACCTCTCCCAAACAGTTGCCAGAGCCTCACCAGGCTTTTGTTTGAAAGCCGTGATTTTCTGTCGGATCAGCGCCGTCTTAGAAGGAGGAAAGAACTTGTTGAGAAACGCGTCCTTGACTTCATTCCAGGTGCGGAGCGATCTTGGGGCTAAGCTTTCCAACCACTGCAATGCTTTTCCTGTAAGAGACCAGCGAAATGCTTTCAGTTGAACATACTCAAGACTTTGTCCATCAGCAATTGTATCACAGAGGTCTAAGAAGGTTGATATATGTGCCATAGGGCATTCGTTAGGTTTCCCTTCATATTGATGCCTTCTTATTTCAGTTAAAAAGTTTGGCTTAATTTCAAAATTAGAAGTAGGGATTAGAATAGCCGATTCAGGCACTGTGAGCGATGGGTGCATGTATTGCTTAGCATTCCGGGGGAGGGCGTTGATTTGAATCTCATATCGTCTCCTGGCTTCCTCCTCCCTGTCAGCATGCTCTCTTAGTGCCGCTTCTCTGGTAGCATAATCCTCTACTTGCTTCCTTAAGCGTTCAATTTGTTGTGCCTGGGTCTCGTTGTCCGCCATGATTCTTTGGACTCGAGATCTTAGGTGGAGAAAGCGTTCTGGTTCGTCTAGTCCTTCAAATTCAGGTTGGTCACCAGTACGTCGCATACACCTATAAAATAACACTAAAAAGAACCGTGAAAATAAACTACTAGGGCGCGATTGATAGCTTCTCCGGCAACGGCGCCAAAATTTGACGTGGGGAGAATTGAATCGAAATATATAATAAAATATAAACCAATACAACTCTTAGCCTCTTCAAATAAATTCAAGACTCCCCGCTATAGTAGTAGGGAATCAGGTTCGATCCACGAGGAAGCGAGTCAGCGGGATCCTAGTAGCGTTGAAGACACGTCCTTTATGTCCGACCAGAAGCCTCGATCTCGATGTCAGACCTCGATGTCGACCTTGGCTGTCGATGTCGTCTGCAACAGAAAACCTGCAGAAACAAAAACTGTAGTCGATATCGACTGGTGGGGGTCGATATCGAGGTTAGTTCACGAAATCGACTGGCTCAGAAGTCTGCCAGTCGATACAGGGGGTCGATTTCGACACAAAGTGGTCGATATCGATGCTTGCAGAAGTTCCCAGGGGTCTCGAGATCGACTCAGAAAACCGTCGATCTATCAGTTTTGGTCGATATCGACCTCTGCTGTCGATATCGATGTCTTTCCTGCAGTGGGTTAGTGGTTTTGTCGGCAAAGAAAAGGCCGAAGAATCAAGGATGGGAAGGAAGCAATGATCAGAAATAAGCAAAGGTGTTGGGTTTTTCGATGACTCAACGAACGGCGGGCAAATTTTAATGTAAACTCAAAGGAAAAAGTCTTCCAAAGTCAAGGATTACCGCGACGACAACCATGATAGTAGAAATAAGGATCAACTAAAGATGTATGCTTTTATCATAAAGGAAAAGGCTTTCACCTAAACCGACCAATAGGAAAAGAGATTTTTCAATTACTTAACCTAATTGGTGTCTACCTTAGTCATAATTGAGTCTATAATCTTTCGAAAAGAAACCCTAATTACTACCCAAGTTTTGCAACATGAGTTCCTTAAATTCACATTCAAAGATGAAGAACAAGGTAGAAAGAGATAAAAGATACATTCTTTAACGACGTACTCACCTTACCATCATGGCTATCGTCGGGCTCACCCCGACCCTAGAAGAAAGGGGAACTACTCACTCATGTTGATCGTAGACATGTCTGGAATTGAAATAACTTGCATAAATGGAAAATTTCGAATCTTTACAATCTCAACGCCAACTATCGTAAGCGGTTGAAACTTTGAAGCTCGAAAAACCTAACTATCTATTGTCTATTGTTCTTGTCTTTGATGATTCTATGATTGGATGCCTAACAAATCAGCCCTTAAGGCTTTATTTATAGGCTACTAATCCTCGCTATCCGAGGATTATAACTTCTATCTAAACTAATAACTCTATCCGAACAATTAGGATAGGTCTTTTATTTTGATAAAACTTAAAGGAAAAGATAACAAACAACTACTAATATCTAAAAGAACGAGATAACTCATGGCTTCGATGATAGACTTCAAAATCCGAGTCTCAAAATCGGATTTATCTTCTGTCGATGTAGGGTCGATATCGACACCAGAGGTCGATATCGAGGCTTGTGTTTCTGCTCGACTTGTCCCACTCCAGTCGATGTCTATGACGATGGTCGATATCGATGCATGTGTGTCGATATCGAGGCTTCTAGTCTGGTTTGTGTGGTTATCTCGACACTCAGAAGTCGTGTCGAATTCCAAGGTCAATATCGATGTCTCCAGTCGATATCGACCTCTTCTCAGCTTCACTTGGCTTGCCCGTTTTGACTCCGATTTCATCGAATTCCTGCATGATTAGCTCAAAACTCGTGTAGACTCTATTTCTTTCACTTTAGCTCATTCTTACACGAGATCATATGCTTTTGAAACTTTTGTTCGGAAATCAAATGAAATATGAAGTCAAAAGATGCAATAAACAATAGTACAATTATGTACATCATATATCCATAATTTATTCTCTGTTAGGAAAACGGATGGCTATAATTTGTATCTATATACATATAGTTCATCGTCATCAAAGTGATTAAATTTATTAATACAACACACAATAACGATTAATTAATACTCCAATATATATTTATAAATTAATCTAACATAGAATGGAAACTAATTAAGGGTATGTAAGATATTCCATCTATCCAATTATATCAGTTAACGGTAAAATAAAATAATTATTTAATCATTTTTAATTATATAGATTAGAATTATCTAATTATTTTTATTAGATTTCCTTTTTGACGGGAGAAAGCTTTGCGAGATACACTCACGCACTGCCACGTAAGCAGATTCACCCACGCGCCGCCACGTAGGCAACAATGCATCGGTTTTAGTATATATATATATATATATATATATATATATATATATATATATATATATATATATATATATATTTAAGAATGCATATATACTACTTGAATGGAAAAAGTTTGCATTTTATAACCAACCTTCGTTATGCTGAAATTAATTCTTATACAATTGTATGAGCTACTATATCTTACACACAAGCATGTTCAGCAACACGGTTTCAACATGAATTTTGATGTTACTTGCTTTAAATCTCCTTTAAAAGCCTCTTATCTCAATGGTAGAGCAATGTGCTTATGCGCAAATACGTGGGTTCGAATCCCGCATAGGCTAAATTTTATATCCCGCAACACGGTTTCAGCAATTCTGATTTCAGCAAACCCGGTGTTGAAGTGGTGACGCGAAAAAAAAAAAGAAAAAAAGACAAAAAAGCAACTCCGGTTTTAGCAACACGGTTTCAGCAACTCCGATGTCGAAGCGCTGACGCAAAAAAAATAAAAAAAAAAAACTAATTTCAGCAATTGCAACAACAATTTAAGCAACTCCGGTTTCAGCAACCCTGGTTTCAGCAACTCCGATTTCAGCAACGCGCGAAAAAAAAAACTAATTTCAACAATTTCAGCAACTTCGGTTTCAGCAACGCGCGAAAAAAAAACGCTGATATAGGGGTTGCTGAAACCAAATGTGCTGAAACAGGAGGGGAGCACATGGGGTGCGCGTGGGGGGCAAAGGGGCAAAGGGGGCAAGAGAAGGAAGGTGGACATTTTGCCAATTTGGAAGGAAGTGTGAACATTTTTCTAATAAAGGCCCTAATTATGGCCTATAGGACAATTATTTTTATTTTGGCGAAACTAATTAAAATAACCCGACTTTTAAGGGTGTGTTAAAAATATATCTCAACCTTTCAAATGTAAGATAAATATCCCAACCTTTAAGGATGTGTTAAAAATATATCCCTACCTTTCAAATGTAAGATAAATATCTCAATCTTTATAAGTGATGTTATAATAATATCTAAAAAAATTCTCTAGGAAAGAAAAACTAACATGGCATACGTATGTGGCAAAATAAATTAATAAAAAAATAAAATTTAAAAAATATATATAAAAAATTAATAAAAGGGTTTAAGAAAACAAGGTTTTTCATTTATTATTTTTTAAAAAAAATTTCAAGACACTTTATTAATATTTCAATTTTCCATATTATTCTTCTTTGTTCAATTGTCCCATTTTTTTTACATAATTTATTTACTAAAATTCTAACTATTCTTCTTTCTATTTTAAATTTTAATTAAAAATGCGAAATTAGTTAAATGGCCCATTATACAAATATGGGTGTTATCCCTCAAATATAAAAATCATCTAAATAAAAGATTAAACACTTGTAAATCTATCATTTTTTATATATATTTATATTTTATTGATTTATTTCTTTCCTTGATAAAAAAAAAAGAAAACTGGTTTAATAAAACAAGGTTTTTAATATAGAGTTATAAGAAAATAGTGTGTATAAAATATAAAAGATGAAACATATGTAAATCTATAATTTTTTATATAGATTTTTTAAATTTTTATTTTTTTATTAATTTTTTTTTTTGCCATATATGCATGTACTCTTAGCTTTTTTTGTATAAAATTTTTGAGATATTATTTTAACATCACTTATAAAGGTCGAGATATTTATATTACATTTGAAAGGTTGAGATATATTTTTAACACCCCTTTAAAGGTCGAGATATTTATCTTACACTTGAAAGGTTGGAATATATTTTTAACACGCCCTTAAAGGTCGGGTTATTTTAATGCCTTTTATTTTTAACATACCCAAAAATGATGGTATTTTCATTAGTTCTTCTAAAATACTACAGTATGATTAAACAAAAGCAGTCAATTGGCATAAATGACTTCTCTCTTGTTACATACGGAGTATTATAAATATATATAATAATATAGATAGATTTGTGATGTTGATTTGACGAGGGTTCAAACCTTGAATTGAATAGTATATAACAAGTATTTGCTGATCGGAGTACGTGTATTTGGTTTAAACTTGACGAAGAAATCGTTGTACTGTAGTTTGTACTCCGTATTGTTGAAGTATTTTAACGTTTGTTTATATAAGAGGGGAATGGAAAGGTAAGGTATTAAATTTTACATATAAAATGTATATGATCATCATTTTTTGTGAGCTTGGAGGAGAGGGTAGGGGGATTATTAGACCATCCTAGAGGTATTAGTTATCCCCCTTCAAATTAGGGAATAGAAGGGTAACAAATTTTGTATGAAAAATGGGAGAAGAAGAAGAATGATTAGAATAGGGGGAATTATGCTATAGGCCATAATTAGGGCCTTTATTAGAAAAATGTCCACCCTTCCCATCCAAATTGGCAAAATGTCCACCTTCCATCCCTTGCCCCCTTTGCCCCTTTGCCCCCCTACGCGCGCCCCCTGTGCCCCCCTCCTGTTTCAGCACATTTGGTTTCAGCAACCCCTATTTCAGCATTTTTTTTTCGCGCGTTGCTGAAACCGAATTTGCTGAAATTGTTGAAAATAGTTTTTTTTTTCGCGCGTTGCTGAAACCGAAGTTGTTAAAACCGAAGTTGCTGAAACCAAAGTTGCTGAAACCAAAGTTGCTGAAACCGAAGTTGCTGAAATTGTTGAAAATAGTTTTTTTTCGCGCGTTGCTGAAACCTAAGTTGCTGAAATCGGAGTTGCTAAAATCAGGGTTGCTGAAACCGGAGTTGCTTAAATTGTTGTTGTAATTGTTGAAATTAGTTTTTTTTGCGCGTTGCTGAAATCGAAGTTGCTGAAATCGGAGTTGTTAAAACCAGAGTTGCTTTTTTTTTTCTTTTTTTCTTTTTTTTTCGCGTCACCGCTTCGACACCGGAGTTGCTGAAACCGAAGTTGTTTTTTTTTCTTTTTTTTTTCACATCACCACTTCGACACCGGAGTTGCTGAAACCAAAGTTTTTTTTTTCAAAAAATGCTGAAATGTTAAAAACAAATTTCCAAAAAATGCTGAAATAATGAAATGCTGAAATATATGCTTGTGTGTAAGATATACTAGCTCATACAATTTTATAAGAATTAATTTCAGCATTTCAGCATAACGAATTAATTTCACCATTTCATCAATTCATTATATTTTCAAGCATATCAATTCCAAGTTTACAATATATAAATATATATAATATTTATAAACGTATTAATATGCAGGATATAAATATATGCAATATAAAGCTGAAGCCGAAAGTATATAATTTTTGCCACTAACGTTGCATAGCCCACTAAAATCCCTTCTAACCCATTGACTTTAAAGGCCCACCCAAACAAAAGTTACTAACCCATTGAGATTTCCACAGCCAACTGAACAAAATAACACAAAAAGTAATGACAGCACCAGTCCCGGGAGTATGACAGCACCAGTGGAAATATTAAACAAACTAATAACAACACCACAAGTATGACAGATTGACAGCTCCGGAATTTGAATCTGAATCTGAGTCATAAAAAAGGAAGATGAGCGAATCACAACTAACAATCTCCTAACAAAAATAATGTGAAATAATTCCATTCAATCCAAAAGAAAAATTCACAATAAATTCAAATGTTTGATGGATTAAGAGAAATGTGTGCAATTCAATGGAAGATTAAGTATCCTCAAACCTCAATCCATAAATCTCAAAGAAACATGTAAAGTTCACAAATAAGTGGCATGAGTCAAAAGCACCGCATAAAATCCAGAAGCAAATAATCACAATAAGTTGTAGAAGTGGTGGCATGTCAATGCAACCCCCAAGTAACCCCCAATAAGCTGATACTACTGAAATGCAACCCCAAGTAAAGCTTTCGATGCTGATACGACCTTACTTGAACAGGGAGAGCACATTACCAATGGTAGGAGCACAATACCATGGCAGACGGACGACGACGCGGACGTCGGATCCACCGGCCTCCTCTCCTCTCCTATTGCCGGAGTCTCTCTCTCTCCGGTCTTCTCTTTCTCGCCCGCCCTCGCCGAGAACAACAGAGGGATCCGAATCTGAATCTGAGCACAATCAACAAGAGGAATCCGAATCTGAGAACAACAGCTCTTCATCGGCATCGCGAGAGGAATCCGAATCTGAATCAACAAAAAAAAAGCAGAACGATCGTCAAAGCAAGCAAACAAAATCGAATATGAGATCGACGATTAGGCGAGGCTGTTGCGGAGGGTGATCTCAAAGCCGGAGATCGACGATTCGCCGCAGATGCGGTCAAAATTAGCGGCGGCGGGGCTAGCGGAGGAGCCGAGCTTCGTAGAAAGGAGGGAGGGATGTCGTCTTCATCGTCAGAGAGAAAAACGATGAACAGATCCAAGCGATGAACTCCAGATTGACGGAAGAAAAAATAGGGGGCACTTGTAATTTAGGGTTTAATTAGATGGACTTTTTACCAATAAAATAAATCTGTGGATAGTTTTCAAATTTGATCCAAAAAAAGGCAAATTTTTTCTTAGAATAGTGATCAATGAATCTTAACTTAAATATGAACTATATTTATAAGGATAATCATTACCTTTCTCTATATTTATAAGGGTAATCATTACCTTTCTCTCCCTAAAAACAAACGGGTGTAAATTCTTTAATGTATTGATGGTTTAATTTATCCTTCTTGATGGGAATAATTGATCCATTTACTTGCAATTGATTCATATTTCAAGTGTGGCATCATAAATTCACAACCGCTGCAGCAACTAATCACATCCTAAAGTTGGCTTTTCAATCACAAAAAGTCTTTAAAATAGACTGTAATTTGTTAGCCCGCCAAAAGACCATTCGGGGAAGTTTCTAGCTTACACATCGAGTTCATCCACTGTAAGAATTAGAAAAGTCGTACCAATTAATTTGACCAACCCAAACAACAGTTATTTTATTTAAAGCCATTTGCTGTTCACTGGCTGCACCCAAAACCCAACAGCCATATACCCGCCGGCACACCACCGCAGCACCACCATGTGCACGCTCGACAGGCGCGGCAACGTCTTCGTCCTCACCCTGACCGGCGAAGGCAGTGAGCACCGGTTAAGCCCCTCCCTCATCGAGTCCATCCGATCGGCTCTCTCTCAGGTCCGATCGCAGGCCTCCGAGGGCGCCGCGCTCGTCACGACAGCCGAGGGGAAGTTCTTCTCCAACGGTTTGGACATCGCCTGGGCCGAATCCTCCGGCACAGACGCCGGATTCTACGATCAGCTCCACCACAAGGCCGAATACATGAAGCCGCTGGTCGCCGACCTCCTTTCCTTCCCGATCCCGACGAACGCCGCCGTGACAGGCCATTCCGCCGCCGCCGGATTTGTGCTGGCGATCAGCCACGACTACGTCCTGATGAGGAAGGACAGGGGAGTGCTGTACATGAGCGAGCTGGACATCGGGATGACGGTGCCGGAGTGCTACATGGCGCTTATCAGGGAGAAGGTTGGGACGCCGGCGGCACGGAGGGATGTTATGCTGAGAGCGAAGAAGGTGAGGGCGGAGGAGGCGGTGGGGATGGGGATAGTGGATTCGGCACACGGTAGCGCGGGGGAGACGGTGGAGGCTGCGGTGAGCCTGGCGGAGGAGTTGGCCGGGAGAAAGTGGAAGGGAGAGATATATGGGGAGATGAGGAAGAGCTTGTACCCGGAGACCTGTAAGCACCTTGGGCTTGTCGCTAAGCTTGTGGTGGCTCCTAAGCTTTGATATTTTACACTTGAATTGTTACAAGCCCTAAGCTATGTACCTTTAGAAACATGAGGATCGGACGAATCTTATGAAGAGTAAGAAGCTTTTGATGGATTTGTGATAGTGGGCATGTGATTTTAATGTATGATATATGTATGTGATTGTGTTATACTGATGTGAGCAACAAGATTGGACACAAGCACTATGCCATGCCGCAATTTAGGCGACGGACAAGAAGTCATCGCCTAAGTGGCCCCACATCACTGGACCCTTCCGACGACGAATATGTCGTAACCTAAATGTTGGTTGCTTCAAGTCTGCACCTCTATTATTCAGACGACGAAAGAATGTTTGTCCGTCGCTTGAGATCATTCAGGCAACGAACAAACCACTCGTTGCCTGAATATGGTCAACGACCTAGAAGTCGAGCTTAGCCATTCAAGTGACGAAAAAAGTTCATTGCCTGAAATCATATGGACATCAGAATACATTCGCTGCTTGAGTTATGAGAAGATCATTATGAGTTTACTTTGTTGGCTTGAGTTCGATGACTAGTTTGTTCGTCACTAGGTTGTTCAAGTGACCAGTAATATCAATGTTCGTCGCCTGAATCAATTTTGGATTTTTTTAAAATTCAAGCAATTGTTATATACTATGTTCGTTGTTTGAGGAAATTTTATATTAAAAATATATATTTACAATATTATTAGTACCCCTATTTTTGCCATATCAAATGCACAAAACCTGCTCACATTCACATTAAAGCACACAATCACACCTGCCCACATTCAAGCACATTCAACCAGTTTATGGGTTCTTAGTTGCCACATGCAAGCACAAACACACTTACTCACATTCACATTTGACAAATTCTGCATTTATCACATGCATAATGCAAACTACAAGACTGCAAATACACACCAACCAATAGTTATAAATAGGTCAATTCCCTAGTTGCCAATCACCTCAAGGTTTGAAAAAATAATGAAAACATAAGCCTCTAGGGCAACAACTCTACAAGCTTACAATGAAATAATTATTGACCTTTTACACCTCAAACTAATAGGACGGTATTCATCTGCACTAAGGAAGACTACTTTCGGACATGCATTTAGGGATGCTTTACAATCCAACAAGCATTGATGAGCTTGTTTCTTTAGCTACATTGGCACAAACTTTAAGGATCAACTTCTTACTCTAACGAGTGGGGAAATCAGTCATTGGATCTCCTTAAAGAAATCCCTAAACTCAAATACTAGTATGGCTAGTAAGTCAGGGTATCATCCTACATAGAGCGTGTGATTAGTGGTTCTCTTGCTAACAATTAGATAGAAAGGCATAATATAAAGCATAGTGACAGTTGAGATCAAGTAGAAACAAAGTAAATGAAACAACGGACAGAGATATGAGTGTGTGAATGATTATACTCACTCGTCGCAACATGGTTGATTTCTTGATCCTTAGGCTTCTTCTCACTTACTATTCTAGGTATTGTTTTATGTATGCATGATAGGTGGTCACACTTCTTACTCTAGCATGGGGGTCAAGAAACATTTAGTCCTAATAACCTAGCACCTAAACAATACTACTCCCGTTTCGTCGGCTTTATCAACTAGGTTGTCAATTCCAACCACCGTTTCCATTAAAGGTAATGCTTCTCAGATGTCGATCTCCTTACACTACCAGATTTCATAACCGTTCCTATAGGATGTGTTTGCTACTATGGATTCGACCCGCTAATGCGTTTGTAGTCTAAATCTTAGCGTGATGCAACTATATCTAGTTCATGGCTCTAAATATAATCACAACATAAAAGAATAAAGCATAAAGGAGATACGGAACAATCACTGATTATTATGTGCCAAACGAAGGGTCACACGTGCCAAAATCAGACAGTGTATATTAATGAAAATGGGTAAATTCACTATTAGAAATATGTGATTTAACATCGGGTAATAACCAATGTTTTTTAAAAAAACCGATGTCTATTTGGGTGATGTAAAAAGACAAAAAAATTTCACATCGGCTATAACCCGATGTCTTTGTATATTATAACATGGTTTATATTTTTAAATCTGATGTCTTTGTTATCCTATAACATTGATTATAAAATAGAACTGATGTTATAACATCACAAAGACATCGGGCTTTGATCGATGTTATATAATTTTGAGTTTTAACATCACCCACATAGACATCGATTTATTATTTTGATTAACATCGGTTTGTAGCCGATGTTAAATGAATTTTTTTCGTTGTAGCCTATACGGGATTTGAACCCGCACCTTTGTGCTTGAACACATCGTTCTACCAATTTGAGCTAATAGGCTTTAAATTAGCAATAAAAAACAAATTACCACATCATTTACTAATTCAATACTGTTGTCAAAAGAAAACAAGAAACAAACTATTCTAGATTCACCCCAGCCAAACAAACTATGCACTTCTCATTGAACAAGACGGAGTTGTATAGCAATAAAAGAACAAGCTATCAAATAAGCCAAAATCCATAGAACGAACTGCATATGCAAACCTGAGAAACCACAAGTTGTTCATCAACAGACTCTGTCATTGAATGCATAAGCTTGTCCAATAGTTTTACCCGTGCATCACACTCATAATCCTTCCTGTACTTGACATAATGCAATCACATAAACAAAAAATAAACAAAGGCCAGCTCCTATTTCACTTTTAGAAAAGATCATCATAGAAAGAGAATGTATAAAAACTCTCAAGTCAGGATATTACCACACAAACAACTCCCACGACCAGCCAGTAGCTCCCACAACCTTAAAAATGATTTTCAAGCTATTTCAAGCAGCTCCCACGACCAGCCAGCAAGCGTTTTACAAAGCAACAGAAATGCAGCAGCTGAACAGCTCTTAAAATAGTAGATTATCTCACAAACAACATGCAACAACTTCAAACAAATAACCCTTAACATTGCAATTTAAAAGCTAAAAAATTCAGCAACATCATCTACATTTGCATCAACTTATTCAGCCCCAACACCCTTTAGCTACAACGCCCTAACATTGAGAAACAACCCATAATACTGAATTTTAGTGCCCGAAAAAATATTGGCAGCATGCACAATAAAATAGACCAAAAGATCACTTGTATATCAATTTCTTGAATTAGCACAAGGTACACATGAAACTTGTATCGAGAAATGAAACAATAACTTTTCAATCTGACAATAAAGATAGCAAAATTGATAAATGCGGTATAAATTTCCAATAATACATACATCAGCCAAGCATCTCTAAGCTAATCAGTTCAAATATGGCCTTATAGGTTTGAGTATCAGACTCTATTTTGGCATTGCTAAATGCTACACTATTACGAAAGGATAAATGGGATTAATTAATTACTGTCTCGTTCTTCATACATATAGGGGTTTTATGCTTTAACACGGGAAAAAATTTAAGTGGAATAGTAGTCTACATACTTTTTTTTTGGATCCATATTTGTCTCATTCTTCAGACTAGGATCCGACAGCCGAGCTATTTGCCTTCTCATAAGAACTTCAAATGGAACCTCTACATTGTAAAGGTTAAATCACATTATAGAACTTTCAAAATAATCAGCATAGGTTAGAAGCCATCAAGTATAAATTTCCATTAAGTAACATCAAATAGTTGTAAGTACATCAAGGAAGAAAAACTAAACTACAAGATCAAAGCAATTGAAGGGGGAAACCTTATTGATAATTTTGAAGACCTACTTCTGGTAAACTCAAGCAGATCTTGGTCCAGTTTCATTCTGAATAGTGCGGATATCATGGTCACTCAAATCTTCACATGGATCCATTTCCTAAAGAATTGACAAAACATTGCAAACTATCAACATACATGTCATGATTCAGAGATACGAGGAGGTTGAATTCAGCAAACTGAAAAACACATCCAAAAATGTGAAGTCAATGAACTGGTACATCTAACATATATTGGCCATTTAATCAGGAAGTGAGAAGTTAGTTTAAAGCAATCCTCAAAACTCGAAATAGAGAGTGACAAATGGCAGCCAAAACACATCTCTAAACTCTTAACAAAAACTGATTGGAAAATGTAGGTGTATAGGAGCTCCACCAGATAGCTCAGATGTAGATATCTCTTCATTCTTGCCTTCAATAATTGAAGAAAAATTTGTTTACAACCGCATAAAAAATCACTTGAGTTAAAAAAAAAGATGATAGAACAAGAGTAAAGGCACCAATTTTCTGACTCTTACCTTCTGAATATTTTGAGAGAATGTCCAGGATAACACTTCCCTGAATAGCCTGTTGACAGAAAAATAGAACCATTAACAATGATTGAGTGGGGATTGCTTGTAACAACAATTGGGTTAAGCTTTTTTTTTTGTGAAAACAGTTGGGGTTAAGCTTTATTCTCATACTATTATGGTAACTAAGTGGTTTTGACAAATCAATATCAAGTGGTATATACTATGATGATACTTTAAGACAATTCTCAATTTTTGATAACGTCTTAAAAATTAAACACTATCAAAATGGTACAAAACTAATTGCCATGAATTTTTTAGCAGAACATATGAATTGAAATAATAAGATCTTAGTCCTGACTATTCTTCTCATCCTGCTTATAAATTGTCCATATTTATAATGTTTGTTTCTTTTGCAATCAAAACTTAGCATCAAGTGAAGAATGGCAGCAAGTCCTCCATCACTTAATTTCCCAAGAAGATTTCACGATTCTTCAGTATGAATGCTTCTAATGATCTTCAGATTTTTTTATTTTCCATTTTAGTTTTCATGTAGATGATGAATAAAAGGGATTTTGAATAACAAAGACATTTGACTTAACGAGAGAGATAACACCAGAAGAAGGACTAGCGGTAGGGGGATGAGCAGCACCAGAGCAGCCATCCATACCCGACAACGAAGGAGCACCAACAGATGAAGGGGGAGTGGAGGAATTCATTACCTTTACCACATCCATCAACGCAATGCCCAAAGTGGTCAAGTCACTCCGTATTTGATCACTTCTTTTGTAATCCTTTCCATCCCGAGCTGCTGCTCCCTCCTTTATCTATTCCAAGACATAATCTTCCATGATCCCTGCTCTAACCAACGCCTTCTCTTTCAACTGCGACAACACCTGCATCGATGACAAAGTTCATCAACAACAACAAAATAAAGAGGCATTCTGTTTCAATCTTAATTAATTTAAATTAACTTATTTCCTAATTCCGTTTCGTTTCCTCTAGGCAAGATTCAAGATTTCAAGTCCAGTTTCAACTGATAATCAAACCTATTTATTTTACCCCTACCGAAAGCCAAAAAAGAGGGAAATGACACTCTGTTTCTTACAAAACATCAAAGCAGGTAGCACTATAGCAGAAAGAATGTAAATAGAAGGTGAAATCATACCTCCGAATAAGGCAAGGCAGATAGCAAGCCTAGGACCTCCAACACTTTCTTGACATGCCTCTCTAATTCAACAAGGGCCTGAACAATGGTTAGTTGTTGCTGCTTCTGCATTTTCTTCTAAAACCCTCAAAAACGATTTAGTTGTCAGTCAAAGGGTAAGAGAGTGAAGACTTATTCAACTTCAAGCTTCTTCCCCCCCACGAGCAGTAGACAGAGAATTGAGAATTATACCTTGAGCTAGGTGATGGAGCTATTTATGAAGCTAAATGTTTCTTTAAGAGAAGCAGTCAGTAAGTAAGAAGTATGCAGGTCATCCCGTCAATGGAGGGTGACGAAGCTGAGCAAGCCCTACCCGGTCCTGAATCCCACCTGAAGCATCCCCACCATCCTTAGAATCGCCCGAATTTAATGAAGAAGCTCTACTCCATCCATAAAACTCTACACCTCCACCAATTGACATTGCAGGGTTAGATTTAGGGTTTGGGGAAATTTAGCGATCAAATAAAAAGGGTAGAATTGAAATCTGATTAGGATTGAATAATTTCTAGGGTTTCAGATGTTGTTTACCTGATAGAGGGAAGAGAGAATCGACATTTGTCTTCGCCAGTGGCGAAGCCAGGGCAATATTAAGGGGTGAGCGAGATTTAAAGAACCCGAAAGTATAAATTGATATACAAATTTTACACCAGCAAAATTATTGCAAAAAGTGTTCAGACGGTGAATTTACAAAATCTAGTGAACTAATTAGTTTTTTTTGGTCAAGAGTGAACTAATTTAGTAAAACGAACAACTATTTTCAAAACTTAAAAGAACAACTCAATACAAAATTATGCTAAATTATTGAATAACATAAAAGAATAAGCTCATATTTCATTCATCAAATTAAATTTTGTCTTCTGATATATATCAGCAATCACTAACAGTGGCAAGCCAAGAATGTTTTTTCACAAAATATCACGCTAATGAAGGGAATGGAAGCAAAAAACTAGTTAGAGCTTGAAGAGAATGGAAGCAAAAAAATAAAAAAATAAAAATTTCATTTTTTTTGGGGTGGGCTGGGGCCCATACCAGCCCACCCCTCTCTCCGCCAGTGGTCTTCGCTGTTAAGGAGTAGCTCTAGGGCTTGTTCACCTTCTTAGACTCATAGCATGAGAACGAGGAGTAGAACAGATGTCTGTTTAAATTGGGGTTTAGGGAATGTTGTAGATGATTTAAATTGGGGTTTAGGGAATTTTCTGGCGGGGTTTTTAATTAATTCAAGATTTGACTTTGCGCCTTTTATAAAAAAGTTGGAAATAAATATTTAACATCGGTAAAAAAAATATAGAATAATGTCTGCTTTATTTTGAACATCTCAAATTTTAAAACCGATGTTAATTTTTTTTAACATCACAGGTTTTTTTGACCGATGTTATTGAACCGATGTTAAATGACATAATTCTAGTAATAAAATAAGCTTGCGGTATTTGTTTTATGGGCATCACTACTCCCCATCCTCTTCATATCTCCACCAAAAGTGATAAGACTATGTTCTCCTCTTACTTTCGCAGGGAGAAAGGGCTGGTCTTTCTCACTTTTGTGTCCAGCGATCGGTGGGAATGTGGACGAGGTGGTTGGGTGTTCAAAGGTTCGTACAAAGCAATGGTGATATAGGAGACCCTGCAGTTTGGGACATTGAGGAGCATGATCATGGAGAAGTTGGGGGTGGAGCCTCCCGCTTTGAGTTGGAGTTGACGTATCTTCCCGAAACGAAGAATGAGGGATGCAATCCATTTCAAGTGGATGAGGACTCCGATTGGTATGCTTTTTCAATGCACTTAAGTCCGACATTTGGCTTTTGATTATGTAATGAAACATAGTATGCATCCCTCTCTCTCGTATGTTTCTTCAACATTTTCCCGTTTTGCTTTCAATGCACTTAAGTCCGACATTTCCCCGTTTTGGAGAAATTTTGGAGAAAATGTTGGAGATGGTCTTAGTCTGTAATTTTAAACGGGACTCTTCGTTGATCCGTTATATTGCCACTTGTTTTTTCGCGAGCCAAAAATGTTGACAATGTGTAAAAAAGTTTTTTTTAAAAAAAATAAGTCTTTTTACAAATCAGTACTAAAGTCTGGTATAATAATTGGTTTCATGAGAAAAAAAAAGAAATGAAGGGTAGACCGGTCAAAAAAATAAAATTTTGGTTTTATTAAACCGAAAATTTGCTAATTTCAACAAGCACCACTTTCCTTAAAGTGGTAATGATGGTGAGTTTCAAGGGAAAAAGAAGGGTTTCAAGGAGATCGATAAGGAAAGCAGGTGCATCACTAGAGTCCAAGTTTTGCAGCCTATCTGTAAAAATAAACGTTTAGGTTTAAAAAAACCGAAATTTCATTTTGTTTGTCCGGTCTAACCCTTCATTTCTTATTTTCCCATGAAACTAAGAATTATACTGGACTTTAATATTGATTTGTAAACAGGTTGATTTTTTTTTAAAAAAAAACTTTTTTTCCACGTATGCTACATCAGCATTTTTTGCTCATAAAAAACTGGTGGCAATATGTTACCACTACTCTCAAAAGTTAAGATATTTTTATGACATTTAAAAGATGAGGATATTTTTACCATACCCAAAAATGATTGTATTTTATTTAGTTTTCCTAAAATACTATGATTAAACACTACAAGAAAAATCAGTTTGGGCGACAAAACATTTCGTCACAAAACGTGATTTTTCGTCGCCCAAAGTTGTTTGTGACAAAATGAGTTTCGTCCCTTGTTAGTCGCCTCACCCCCGTCGTAAAAAGTTTGGGCGACCAAAAAATTTTTCGTCACCATAAGTAACTCTTTTGTGATGAAATTCAAATTTCATTGCCATAGAGTTTTCGTGACAAGTTTTAAAATTTGGTCGCCCAGTGTTAGTTTAATAGTTTTGTCGCCCAAAGACCCTATTTTTTGTAATGAATTTTTTCTTTTCTCACCCATCGTACCCCTGTTTTTGTGATAACTTTTTTGTTTTGTCATAAAAGATAAAAGTGGTAAAATATAATATATTCCCCTAAATTTGCATATTTAACCTATTTGACTCATTTGATATATATATATATATATATATATATATATATATATATATATATATATATATATATATAGACACACACACAAAACATACATAAAAAACTTTGTTTAAAATATATTCAATTCAAAACATTTTTATTTTAATAATAAAAGGTTCTTAATAAGTACCAAATGTTTATAGTTGTAAAACATTTGCATTTCAATGCAAAACCTAAACACTTAAGAACTAAATATTCGATAAAATAGGTGTCTATCTCGAATTTGCTCCATCACATCTCCTAAAATAAGTTCGGTTAGTCCAAATTACTTGTTTCTTCTATTATTTGCTTGACCTGAAACAAAGAGAGGAAAGATTGGCATTTGGTTAGTCCAAACATTATCAAAAGTAGAAAACTAACTAATGCCCCTAAATTTTATCGTACAAATGAACTACTAAAATGGGTAGCCTCAAACATACAGTAATGCAACCCATGATAATTAATTCAGACATCCTCAGTTAACATTCCATGATAGAAAATCCATGACAGAAAACTCATTATTCCATGACAAATAATTCAGATAGCCTCAGAAATACATTAATGCTATATAAAGAAATACAAGATTGTGCTAAAACAAAGAAGCAAAGGGAAATAGAAGACAAGTTAACACCAACTCATCAATGAATGCTCTAATATGAACACAGCTCAGTTAACATTCATGCTCCATTTTAAAATCTTAAAAAGGCAGGTAATATTACCTTCAGCAGAACCATTTTGAATTCCAGAGATTACTAGAGATCACTGTAACAAGAAATTGAAGAAAAGATCATGAAAATTCTATGGAGATTACCAATGAAAAGCAAGCACAAAATTCTAGTAGTTACCTCATTTGTGAAGATTCATTTGTCCCGATGTGAATGCACATAATTATTCTTGCATCATTACATGAAACTCTTCCCTCATTCTCTATTCTCTTTCTTTGGAATCTTGTTTCATCTTCTCTTCTCTTTCCATGGCATCTTGTTTCATCTTCTTGATTTCTTCAAGCATGATAATTTTATCTTGTTGAAGCACTTGAATTTTCTCCTTTAATTGTATGGATTCTTCATATTTAACTCTCCCACTTTTGGCCTTGGGTGGTTTTGGCCCATATCGTAGACCATTTATATACCCCGATGATGTGCCTAGCACCCGCATGTAAGCCTCCTCTACTGTTAGATTATCAACACCATTTTCTTTGAGTTGCTCTTCGTGGAGCTGTTTAAACTCTTCCAATTTACCCTCTACAAACTTGTCCATGAAAATAATATATACAAATATTTCCCATTATTTGAAAAATGAAAATAGACAAAATAAAATAAAATATGCTATATATGCAGAAACAGTAGTTGTTAGCTAGGCCACTTGTTTGCTTGGCTTTCTACTAATTACACTGATTCTTTAGTACTCTAGTCCACAATCATTAACACAATATCATAATTTACAAACATGAATAATCCGAGGATTTTGAACTTACTTTTAGTGCTTAAGATAAAGATGGCATCATCTAATAAAAGAAAAATAGATTCCACAAACAGTTGTTGAAATTAATTACATGATAAACATAGTATTGTAGTTCAGAAACAGTTTTATGAGTATAACCACACCCCTTAAGAGAAAGATGGCATCATCTAATTTGTAATTAAGAGCATCTAACAGAAATGCCCTAACAACTACTGAGATTTGTTATTGGCGATTATAATTAAATTGAATGAATAAAGGATCTAAGGAGGAACACGAAGCTTTCTAAAGGCAAATTCAGAACATTAGAAATATCAGAAAATAATAATAGTAAAAAAAAGAGCCAATTGGTCCATATATTTATATTTATGTAACCGAATAAGAAAACAAACTGAAAAAATCATTAAATTAACTTTTGGTGAGTTCCCACAAGCTAATGTATTCAGGAGGTGGTGGTGGTTCACTTGCTCCACATGCTTCACTGCCATCTTTGGTACTTTGGGGAGCTTCTTCAGAGGCTTCAGAAGAAACTGCTAGACATCGACTCTTTCTCTGCAAAGTACATTAGTTAATTATACACATACAAATAAGAATTGATAAAGGAAAATGTTCTTTTTATTACCAATAGGTCAAGAATTCTAGCGGTTGACTTTGATCCCTGGACGGCCTTCACCTTTTGCTTTGCCCAATTGTCTCGATTAATTTGACTAATATGCTATAAAGCAATTTAATATTAATATATATTAGACATAATAAAACACAACTCATTAATAAACTTTGATCGAGAATAACAACTTTATTGAAAATCAATCAAAATACGATGTGAATCATCCCTAAAAAGAAGGGCTTTTAAGGCACTAGTTCCCTCTGTAAATGAATAAGAAAATATATTCAGAAATATAATAAATATATTTCTTAAAGCATCCCTAAAAAGAAGGGTTGTTAATCAGTGAACTTGCATCTTTATTGAAAATCAGTCAAAACATGCTATAAATCAATTCACCTTTTGCTTCTCTGAACCCCAATAATTCTCTATGATCCACTTCCAATAAGCGGGGTTAACAACTTTGGGACAGTTCTTGAGTGCTTCAGCTATGGAAAATCCATCAAATATTGTTCTTTAAGCCTATAGCGTCATTGCCGATAGAGTGCCTTGCATTGGTTCTCCACAACCCAATTAACACTTTCCTCATCAGGCAAATTCCATTCAGCCTAGAAGAGAGTAATTTTACTTAGATATGAAAAATGCATCACATCCAAGTTGTGTCGAATCTTCAAATGCTTCCAATACGGCAGTTGGAAAAAAATACTAAACTTCTTCCATTGATGGATCATATACCGATCACTTCTCTTTTTTCCCTCCTTCCCATAAGGTGACATTGCTTAACATACTCAATTCTTCCACAAATCTCATCTCCTTCCAAGAATCTAGAAGGTGGCCTATTTTCAGCATTACCAAATTGTTTTCTGTCCTTCCTCCATTTGTGGGATAATGGTAGGAATCTACGGCTGCCCATATAACAATACTTGTGACTGTTCTTTAGATATGCAGATGTTGTATCCTTATGACAATTAGGACATGCAAGAGCACCTTTAGTACTCCAACCTGATAGATTAGCATGTGCTAAAAAATCACTAATTGTCCACATTAACAATGCATGCATATTAAATGTCTACTTACTGAATGCATCATAAGTTTTAGCCCCAACTTCCCAAAGCTCTTTCAACTCATCAATCAGTTGATCAAGAAATACATCTATGTCATGTTCTGTAGATTTAGGGTCCGGAATCAACAAAGACAGCAACATATTTGAACGTTTCATGCACATCCATGGAGGCAAGTTATAAGGAATGAGAAATGCATGCCATATACTATAATTCCTACTGAATTGAGCTCCAGGAATCAAACCATCAATAGCTAGTCCCAACCTGATATTACGTGACTCAAAAGAAAAGTGAGGGAAACATTCATCAATAAACTTCCAAGTCTTTGAATCCGCTGGATGCCTCAACAACCCATCTTTAGTGCGATTCTGCTTGTGCCATTGCATATGTTCAGGCAACTTTGATGACATATAAATTCTTTGAAGTCTGGGAATCAAAGGAAAATGGAGCAATACTAATCGAGGAACTCTCACTCTCTTTTCCAACCCCTCAACTCCACTACCACTATCATCTTGTACATTAGTGGTTTCTTCCCATCTAGAACATCCACAAGTAGGACAGAAATTGCAATTTGCATACTTCTTTCGATATAAAACACAATGGTTTATACATGCATCAATCTTCACATAATTCAAACCTAAATATTTTGTTAACTTATTTGCCTCGTATGAACTTTTAGGAAAAGTTTCATCAAAACCAAATGCCATGTGTAATGCATTCAATATCATCGAGAAGGATTTATCACTCCACTTGTGGCTTAATTTTATATGGAGTAAAGTTACCATAAACTCCAATTTTGAAAATGTCTTACATCCAGGGTACAAATCTTCCTCTGCACTTCTCATCAATCTTTCAAAATTTTCAGGCATCTCCAAATTTTCAGGCACATCATATATTTCCACATCGACACTTGTAACGGCCCGGATATAAATATCCGAGATACGTTTCGAAGGTTGGATACCTTCGTTCGGATGTTGCAATTCAGGTACGGTTCGAGGTTTCAAACCTCTAATGATTAATCAGTATTCAAAGCGGGGATTTCAAACCCCAATCAATCGAAGTTACAACAATTCAATTTAAACGAAAGTAAAGCGGAAGTGAGGTTTAGATACAAATGCCACGACAGAGCCGGGTCAAAACCATAACATAAATTCTAAAGTCGTAGCCAAGTTAGCGGGGTTAGACAGATTCTGGCAATCGCCCGGGGGATTTTCCCACGCCATAGAGATAGGGAGCAATCATACCTAAAAACAAGTGGTGCGAGCGGGATCAGACCGAGACCCCAACACACCCTGTCCCGCAAGCAAATATACACATACGCTATAATAAAGATGCTTCAATGCAATGCGGAAATCAAATCACACTAGCACATTCCTAAATTATAATGTGCGGAAAAGAACTGTAAAGGCGCCCAAAGAATGCCAAGTGGCATATCCCCATATCTCTGTATTTCCCGTACCCACTCCAAGGTAGGGCGCTCGGCCTCAGCCGAACCGTAATAGATATATTCCCGTACCCACTCCGAGGTAGGGCGCTCGGTCTATGCTGAACCGTATCAGAGATTTATATGTATCATACTCATCGACTCGATCGGGGACCAAAACGGTATCAAACACGAATGCCCCCATGACCCTAGAAAAGACTCTAAGACTCACAGATAACGGCCGTTCTGTATTCAAACACACAAAGTAATCGAATGCTCATTCATAAGTGCAATCCTAGCATGATACTACATGACATGCTTTAATGCTTATGCAACACCTAGTATGTCATATATTCACAAGCAGGTATTCTCTTTCGAATCTGAGTAAGCCCATAAAGGAACTTACCTGAATAAGCCGAACAACAGAGAAACAAGGCAGAAGCAGAATCCAAGTAATGAGTCACCAATAGTAAGCAATGTCCAACATTTCACAATCACCTAATAACATACAGATGCATAAGTCTATCTAATTCACACAAGGCGCCCCTAACTATCATACATATCTTCACATATCTCATTTCATATTATTCCATCTTATCTCATCACAATCCATATATCATTTCATGTTCATCTCATCTCATTTCCAAAACAATCTCTCAAAGAGCTCAACTTAGAAAATAAAAAAAAATCCTTTTTAAAATCGCTTATCCAAATCCCGACATTAAACACTCAAGCCTTAAAACCAATTTCCCAAAATCATATTATAGAAATCATTCCGACATGTTTCTTATTTCAAAAACATTATATAAATAAATTCCAATATTAAATCATCAAAATAACCTATGATCACAAATCATATTTATAATTCAAAACCAACAATTCACTTTAAAATTCCTAACTCACATGTTTAAATCCTCATAAAATGCATCAATTAAATAATCCAATTAATATTATTTTAAAACAATAAACAATATATAACAATTAATTTCCAGAATTTATAATTATAACCAAATCCTAAAATAATAATAATATTCAAATAATTTAACACTTACTATCCACATAATCTCAAAACAATGTCTAAATATATTTATAACTCCATATCAATTAATATAACTTTTAAGACCTTTGTAAAATAAAATATTAATATTTTCAGAATATATAAATATTATTATATTCCAAAAATCAGAAATATTAAATAAAATAACATACGTATATATACCAACATAACATATAATATAATTATGCATAACATAAACACCAACCCCCCTTCTTTTTGAAACCTCACCCAATAGCCCAACTGAAACCAATCTGACAGCCCAACCCAAACCCATGACCCGGATCCACAACCCAACTCGATCCCAGCAGAAAAGAAAGAAAAGGCCCAAGTTTGGTTAATGAACCCGGCCCAAAAGAAATCAGGCCCAAGCCACCCAATTCATTCTTTCAAAATCTGTAACAGAAGCATATTTCTTTTCTTTTAAAACAGAAGAGGCCCCAACTAAGTTGGAAAGGGATGTGGCAAGGGGTGGGGCCCGCTTCTTCTTCCTCCTTGTTCTATTCGGCGAAACAGAGAACGGGGAGAGGAAGCCCCTGTGTTCGACAAAGGAATGAGAGGAGGAGGGAGCTGGCCGGCGGTGGGGGAGCTGGGCTCCGGCCACTCGACACACCCACACGGAGACGGAAAGGAAGAGAAGAAGAAAAAGAAAGGGAGAGCTCACCAAGGGTGTTCGAAGGTTCACCGGAATCACGAGTCGGTGGCACCTCAGTCCGCCGGAGGTGGAATCGGAGAGATCTCGGTCTAGGACGAAGGTGAGAGGTGTAAGGTGCGGCTTCACAAAGCTTTTGAGCAGAAAAGGGGGAAGGAGCTTACCGCTGCGTGATCGGAAAACAGGGGAGGGGTGAAGGAGGGCGGCGGCGGCGGTCCTGCCGGCGGCTCGGGCGCACTCGGACGTTGGAGGGAGGACAGAGGCGGCCGGGCTGCTGCTGCTTGTTGTTGGAAAGGGACGGAAGCCGGCTTCTTTGACGGAGATGAGAAGGGTGGAGCTGGTGGTGAGGCTCGGCAACCCGATGAAAGCCCTGGGTTTTTCCTGGTGGTTTCTCAACGGCTAAAAGGGAAGAAAGAGATGGGTTTGAGGGCTTTTGATGGATATAACTTAGGGTTTCCTTGAGACCAAATCTGTAGGGAATATGCGGATGAAATGGGAGGTATGGATTGGTGTGTGTATGTGAGCTGGGTATAGGTAAGGAAGAGGACAAAGGGGGACCAGCCTCATTTGACAGTCATCCGAGAGGGAGGGTGGGAGAGAGAGAGAGAGAAATAAAAGAATAGGGGAAAATAAAATAAATAAAATTGGTCCCCACGAAAAATTCAAATTAGCGAAATAGATTCGAAACCCGTTCGCCGGATCGAATCCCAACTAAATCGAATTTAAATAAAATTTCAATTACTAATATCAAGTTAAACGGAATTAAATTAATTTTTATCAAAACTCGGAGCTCGAAGGTGGAATGAAAATCCGATAGAATATAAATTCTCAAAACGATGCCGGAATGACTTTAAAATCAAATTCACGCTCTATGACGAGTTTTCTCACATTTTTACTGATTGAAAAAAATAATAATTTATTTACCCAAAATAATAATATAATAATATATTCAGTCTTTACATTTATCCACCTCTAAAAATAAGTCTCGTCCCCGAGACTAAAATCATTTTAAAGCAATGGGATGATGTTCTAAATCGGTGAGTCCGAGGGCCATGTCCAAGGATCTTGTAGTCATCTCGGTTGCGTCTTCCGAGATTCTCAAAATATCCTAGTCACGGTCGTGACATCTCCAATTGGTCTGGACAAGTGTGTAATAAGCGCCCTTATCACATCCTCGCTTTGACTTTTCGGAAGTATCACAACTCTAAAAGTATTACAGTGTCCGACTAGGTCTTAGCAAGCAATCTATAAGCACCCCTATAAAATGCTTGTATCCACTTCGTGAAACGTCATAATGTAAATCTAGTTCGTAAAACCTCAAAGCGTTTGTAACTGGAAAGATTGTAATCTAAATCATTGAAACTCTCGACTTCTTTAAAACCCCAAGTTGGCCATTTCCAAAACCGCTCAAAATCTTCAAATTCAACGTTTAACCAAGCAGCATTACACCAAAACAAGTCAAATCCTCTCAAATCAAGATTTCGTCAAAATCTTCCAAAAACCAAATCAGCTTCTCGCATACCAATCAATCAAATTCAGAAGGTAGGAGGTGGAGTCATCCACCTTTAAGGGCTAATCCCATATTCTCTTCCTAGGTTCCAGAATCGAATCAATCTATCAGTCTCAATTCAAGCAAGATGCATAAGCCATAAGAAATGCATAACTGTATAACCAACCAATCTCCAATCAACACATCATACGGCAAGTTTCAACACATACCAATGTAGTGCCACAAGGTCACATCAACATCTTCATATCATACTAAAGGTCGCAATATGCATCTCAACAATATGCCACAATCATAACACACGACCCGATATCACACCAAAAGTCATAAAAGATATCTCACTATCGCATATCACCACCGCAATCATAGTAGGGTCAGTCACAACAAGGGATCTCATGTAAAGAATAAATTCACATAGTCATCCTATCCAATTTTTATCCATCATTATCATAACACATTATCACGTCGATCATAGCGAAATTTCATCATAGGTCAACGAAACAAACCTACTTATCAACCCATCAATACAAACAAGGTCATGCCATTGAGATTCAATCAAAAGGGGAGATCAAGCAGTATATCAACATCCAATGTCAACATGCTCTTTAGACATCATCTTAGCTCATACAATGACATATAACGATCATTTAGCAATCACGCACCATTAACGCATATATTAAGTCATATTCATGCTCCAAGTCATATTCATCCCTTACCTATTCATAATCATGCTTATCAACCATATAGTATAACACCATGCTTTCACATAATCAACATATCATCATTTCACGATTCATACAACACATCATAACATGCTTCTAGAACAACATAGTAGGATAACAATGTATCATTATCATGATCATAGTTGTCACTACCACTTATATTTCAGTATTGCATATCAACATGTAATATCATGTCATACAGGTTTATCATGATCGCTATCTAACATCATGCCAGTTCATATTAATCACATAATCAAGGAAGTCCTCACATCACTACCAATCAAAATGAAACGCAATCCCCGCTCGCTCATCCCCCACTCTCAAGTCAAGACCAACCTTCATCTAGACCTACCACATCCACTCGGATACTACCCCACAGAAGAAGGCCCAATTCATTTCGATCTTTCAATCTCACACCTCTTCCCACCAAGCACTCTCACTAACAATCCACCTCTAAGACTCCAACCCCTACCTCTGTTTTCACACCGGAGCACCCCTGCTTACTATGATCTCGATATCCACAAGGTCATTTCTTACACTTCTCACGCTTCCCAAGATATCACAAATATCATGTCTTGCTAACCACGCAACTTCTATAAAAATTCCTCGGTCACTACCTAACTAGCCTATTCCTAACCATACCCCTTATCCAAGATTCACCTAGGAGCTCATCGAAACCACCAAGCATTACCTCTTATAATTCCCGAACTCACTCGGTCCAACCTAAGTCAACACCCCTCTTCTGCAACTTTCCCTTTACCACCGTCGATCATTCTAAATCGCTCAAAACCTTTCTCCACTCTCTAACCACTCTACCAAAGGACCTCACTCACATGTTCAAAGAAGAAGCAATCATGGATCTTATTACACAGAAGGACTACATCATATCACTAGCATTTATATCAATAGCATCATTAGTTCATCATTAAACATTGCAACTGTATCACAAGTCTCAATTTATCATCATGCTCAACAAGTATTACAACACATCCTATATGAACCTTATCAAATCAAGCTAGCAAGTCTCATCACAACCATACCTAATAAATAGTTCAGGTTCTCAGCATTTGCAGTTCATACCTTATAGGCAAGGAATTTAGATCATGCTTAACAACTCAGAGTAGCATCACATCAAGTCATCATAGCACATCAGGACGGCAAGGCACCGAAGCATATATATCATCATAGACAGCGGATAATCAGACAATAATCATCACCAAGTCATCACATCAACACGCAACTTTCAACATCAAGCAATGCAATATCACCATCAACAAGTTCAGAAAGGATTAACAATTCGAACGGAGGACACTCTCGCTTGCAAGTCATATCGTACTCAATAACCGCCATCCTCGAAACAAGCTTGTTCCGTCGGTCTCGTCGATCCTGAGGCCCGTGGGTTATGGGCCCACGACGCTTCCGCTGCGCTGCTCTATCGCTATCTAACTTCTCGTCCCCTCTTCTATGCGGTCGCTCATCCAATGTATCGCGTAGGAGTCTAGGTTCACGGAGATAGGGGAGTGACAAGAGCGGATGACCCAATGTTCCTCTCGGAGACAAAATGAACCAAAGCTAAAGATGACACGACTAGAGACAAGACTCTGACTCGGGAATAGTAACGATGCCCTTAAGGAGGTCTATTAGGTTACAATTGTGACAACAAGCACAAAATCATCATGGAGCATATCAATCACACTAATCCACACTAACATGTACCTATTCAAGGAGAATGACATACATATTCACTCCAAAAGACACAATCGAATCCTACATGGATGCAGGTGAGACAAGCTTAATAGTCTTTCATTCCATGGATGCAGATATGTCTAGCAACCTAGGCAAGTTATGCGGAGTCAATAATGGTCATGTATGATTTGAAGTCATGCGGAATTTAGTGAAGGTAACGAGCATCATGTATATGAACAATGTAAGAGCATGGTATACACATCAACAATTGAGTCCAAATATATCATGTCAAGGTATGTCATAACAAACAGGTGAAGCGTCAATACGAGAACACATAAGAGCAGCATAGTAATTATCACATATATGAACAATGCACGAGTTTGGTGTATGCATCATACGAGATCATATAAGGGCAACATAGTAACTATCTCATCTGACACAATGATCATATATTAGGTCAAGCATGACACATAATCATATGACGAGATACAGTTAGAAAGCATGGGTCCTACATGATACTAGCGATGCATGATGTGATACAAGCATAGTCAAGAGTCATTAAGAGGAGTTCAACATAATATTCACGAAACATGAGGCATCATCAAAAGTAACAAGAAGGACATCATGGGTGCTAGATTATAATCATGCTAAGAACGAACCATCATAGAGTACATATATGGTACAATAGTTATCACATCATGGAACAAGTACAACACGTGATCATTTAGCGGGTCATATTGGAAATCATAAGTCCTACAGGACACTACTGGCACATATCGAACCTGAACACAATCAAGATAACTCGACTAAATTCATTTTAGCATTCATGCGTCATGCGTATGCAAAATCATGATATAACGTGGTGTGTGATCATGCGAGGTGTCAAGTCATACTTTCATGGAAGCACCAGAAGATACCCTAGAGTGATAGAGGAATACCACCGAGCGAGAACACGTAAACATGCTAGAATTAACCATCATAGAAGGCAAGTCGGTCTTCGAATCCAATATCATTCGTATCAGGATGAGTAAAACACTTTAAGAGGATAAAGAGATGGAATAACCACACTATCAGGGACCTAGCTCAATAGGGAATGAACAATAATGCAAGCAGGGCATACATGTGCATAAGTCATAACCAAGGATCCTACACGTCACTAATGGCTTAACATAACATAGGACACATACGTACACTTGATTGATTACTCGACATTAAGCAAGACTTCAATTCAATCACATTCCAATGATATAGAAGCATGGGGGGGGGGGGAATGTAACGATGTATAATGCGAGTCTAAGTAACGGGCAATATGACAAGAATATGGGGACATAAGTTCGAATCAGCACATACTAGGATGAAACATGCATTCACCAAGACTTAATTATGTCACATATTCTCCATTCAATGCAAGGAACACACAACACTATCATATGCAAAATAATTCACAATAGTTAATCTGACAACTACAAAATAGATGGGCGTGCTATGGTTCTTGTCACAGAAGGAATAATAAGCATCGACACGTCATCACCTAGCATGCTAAGGAGATCATTTATATGCATTCATACAAGGAAGAGCTTATCACACTATCATGGACCTAATCCAGGAGAACAACAATTATGCAGGTTCATATCATGGGGTTCAAACTTCCGATCAATCATACGATCAAGAGGCCAAGTAAACATGCTATAACAACATACAATCATGATAGAGGGCAAGACACAACACGAGACTTAAGCAATGTGACCAGCATGGATACAAGATGTCATATAACCACGAATTTACATTAAGGATCATCATCATCACAAGTTCTGAGAATTACGTAGCATATAGGGCATGCGGACATCAAGTCATAACACGTATCCATCAAGTAAGGGGCTCACTCTATCATGATACTAGAACTGAACGATCACATTATCATGAACCTATTCACAGAGAGGACATCAATTATACAACTTCCTAGCATATGACATATATATTCGTGCCCTAGTATGACAAAGCAATATACTAAGTAGATCATGTCGGGATGATATGGATATAACGAATGTAGCTCGAACCCATACAATGGTCATCATGAACATCAAGCATGTAAGCACAGTTTCAAATTAAGGATCAAACTGTAGGTCAAAGAGTAGTGCATATAGAATCACACAATCATGGACAGAGCAATCAAGATAACCTGCTAGAGATCCATAAAGGCAACCATTGACTCTTCCTCAATGACTCATCACCCATCTTTCCCGTGGGACTCGGATACGACTTTCTATGGCAAGAAGACTCTGGTTGATCGTCATAAGAATCAGGAAAGACAACCTCAAAAACACCTTACTTTTGACTCAAAGGGACGTCAAGAACCACCTTCCAATACTCACTCTGACAACTTTCACATCCATACGTGATTTTCGACACAGTGTTTTTATCAACCCGATTTCCCCGTGGAAGACACTGACATCCGGGAGAAAAAATCGATAGAGCCGTCAAGGGGTCAACATAGTGGAGGGGTTGTTCCACACAAGCTGGCCATAGGGAAGTAAGGGTACTCCCGCTATCTCGTTCGCACAGATCATTCAATACTCATTCAATACTTAGGACATGCTAAACAAATCTTTAGCATATCAAGCACTCAACATAGAATCAGTCAATGACAATTATAACGATCTCCTTGGAATCTTCCAGACCCAGCTGTAAAGAAAAAGCTAGTATTTCGCATACCCATTCCCAACTATATCCAAAAGGGATGGTCTAACGCCGTTTCTACCCACTCGATCCCTTATTAGTTGGTTCTCCTCTTTTATCATAAGCCAAGTTCATATTTAGTCCAATTGAGTTAGGCACCTTAAGTTCATTTTGCCCCTTTAAAACACTTTCAAATCTTTTGAAATCCATGGGCGGTTTTCCAAAACATACACTCGACCCTTGCGTACCCGAATTGCACAACCTCGCTCTGATACCAACTTTGTAATGGCCCGGATATAAATATCCGAGATAAGTTTCGAAGGTTGGATACCTTCGTTCGGATGTTGCAATTCAGGTACGGGTCGATTGATTGGGGATTTCGAACCCCAATCAATCGAAGTTACATCAATTCAATTTAAACGAAAGTAAAGCGGAAGTGAGGTTTAGATACAAATTCCACGACAGAGCCGGGTCAAAACCATAGCATAAAATCTAAAGTTGTAGCCAAGTTAGCAGGGTTAGACAGATTCTTGCAATCGCCCGGGGGATTTTCCCACGCCATAGAGATAGGGAGCAATCATACCTAAAAACAAGTGGTGCGAGCGGGATCAGACCGAGACCCCAACACACCCTGTCCCGCAAGCAAATATACACATACGCTATAATAAAGATGCTTCGATGCAATGCGGAAATCAAATCACACTAGCACATTCCTAAATTATAATGTGCGGAAAAGAACTGTAAAGGCGCCCAAAGAATGCCAAGTGGCATATCCCCATATCTCTGTATTTCTCGTACCCACTCCGAGGTAGGGCGCTCGGCCTCAGCCGAACCGTAATAGATATATTCCCGTACCCACTCGAAGGTAGGGTGCACGGTCTATACCGAACTGTATCAGAGATTTATATGTATCATACTCATCGACTCGATCGGGGACCAAAACGGTATCAAACACGAATGCCCCCATGACCCTAGCAAAGACTCTAAGACTCACAAATAACGGCCGTTCTGTATTCAAACACACAAAGTAACCGAATGCTCATTCATAAGTGCAATTCTAGCATGATACTATATGACATTCTTTAATGCTTATGCAACACCTAGTATGTCATATATTCACAAGCAGGTATTCTCTTTCGAATCTGAGTAAGCCCATAAAGGAACATACTTGAATAAGCCGAACAACAGAGAAACAAAGCAGAAGCAGAATCCAAGTAATGAGTCACCAATAGTAAGCAATGTCCAACATTTCACAATCACCTAATAACATACAGATGCATAAGTCTATCTAATTCACACAAGGCGCCCCTAACTATCATACATATCTTCACATATCTCATTTCATATTATTCCATCTTATCTCATCACAATCCATATATCATTTCATGTTCATCTCATCTCATTTCCAAAACAATCTCTCAAAGAACTCAACTTAGAAAATAAAAAAAAAATCCTTTTTAAAATCGCTTATCCAAATCCCGACATTAAACACTCAAGCCTTAAAACCAATTCCCCAAAATCATATTATAGAAATCATTCCGACATGTTTCTTATTTCAAAAACATTATATAAATAAATTCCAATATTAAATCATCAAAATAACCTATGATCACAAATCATATTTATAATTCAAAACCAACAATTCACTTTAAAATTCCTAACTCACATGTTTAAATCCTCATAAAATGCATCAATTAAATAATCCAATTAATATTATTTTAAAACAATAAACAATATATAACGATTAATTTCCAGATATATATATATATATATATATATATATATATATATATATATATATATATATTATAACCAAATCCTAAAATAATAATAATATTCAAATAATTTAACACTTACTATCCATATAATCTCAAAACAATCCCTAAATATATTTATAACTCCATATCAATTAATATCACTTTTAAGACCTTTGTAAAATAAAATATTAATATTTTCAGAATATATAAATATTATTATATTCCAAAAATCAGAAATATTAAATAAAATAACATACATATATATACCAACATAACATATAATATAATTATGCATAACATAAACACCAACCCCCCTTCTTTTTGAAACCTCACCCAATAGCCCAGCCGAAACCAATCTGACAGCCCAACCCAAACCCATGACCCGGATCCATAACCCAACCCAATCCCAGCAGAAAAGAAAGAAAAGGCCCAAGTTTGGTTAATGAACCCGGCCCAAAAGAAATGAGGCCCAAGCCACCCAATTCATTCTTTCAAAATCTGTAACAGAAGCATATTTCTTTTCTTTTAAAACAGAAGGGGCCCCAGCTGAGTTGGCAAGGGAGGTGGCAAGGGGTGGGGCCCGCTTCTTCTTCCTCCTTGTTCTGTTCGGCGAAACAGAGAACGGGGAGAGGAAGCCCCTGTGTTCGACGGAGGAAGGAGAGGAGGAGGGAGCTGGCCGGCGGCGGGGGAGCTGGGCTCCGGCCACTCGACACACCCACACGGAGACGGAAAGGAAGAGAAGAAGAAAAAGAAAGGGAGAGCTCACCGAGGGTGTTCGAAGGTTCACCGGAATCGCGAGTCGGTGGCGCCTCAGTCCGCCGGAGGTGGAATCGGAGAGATCTCGGTCTAGGACGAAGGTGAGAGGTGTAAGGTGCGGCTTCACAAAGCTTTTGAGCAGAAAAGGGGGAAGGAGCTTACCGCTGCATGATCGGAAAACAGGGGAGGGGTGAAGGAGAGCGGCGGCGGCGGTCCTGCCGGCGGCTCGGGCGCACTCGGACGTTGGAGGGAGGACAGAGGCGGCCGAGCTGCTGCTGCAGTGCTTGCTGTTGGAAAGGGACGGAGGCCGGCTTCTTTGACGGAGACGAGAAGGGTGGAGCTGGTGGTGAGGCTCGGTAACCCGATGAAAGCCCTGGGTTTTTCCTGGTGGTTTCTCAACGGCTAAAGGGGAAGAAAGAGATGGGTTTGAGGGCTTTTTATGGATAAGACTTAGGGTTTACTTGAGGCCAAATCTGTAGGGAATATGCGGATGAAATGGGAGGTATGGATTGGTGTGTGTATGTGAGCTGGGTATAGGTAAGGAAGAGGACAAAGGGGGACCAGCCTCATTTGACAGTCATCCGAGAGGGAGGGTGGGAGAGAGAGAGAAATAAAAGAAAAGGGGAAAATAAAATAAATGAAATTGGTCCCCACGAAAAATTCAAATTAGCGGAATAGACTCGAAACCCGCTCGCCCGATCGAATCCCAACTAAATCGAATTTAAATAAAATTTCAATTACTAATATCAAGTTAAACGGAATTAAATTAATTTTTATCAAAACTCGGAGCTCGAAGGCGGAATGAAAATCCGATAGAATCTAAATTCTCAAAACGATGCCGGAATGACTTTAAAATCAAATTCACGCTCGAGGACGAGTTTTCTCACATTTTTACCGATTGAAAAAATAATAATTTATTTACCCAAAATAATAATATAATAATATATTCAGTCTTTACAACACCCATATTTGAATTGTTACTCTCTAAGACACTAGGAAACCTAACATTAAGTGCCTTATGTATTAAAGGTTCCATATCATCTCTCATCATATCATCATCGACATATAAATCATCTCCATGAGATCCTAATTCATTTTTTGTACTTTGAATAGGATCTTCTCCATGAAACTTCCAAGGATCATAATCATTCATAATTTCATGTTCCATTAAATGTGTCCACATTGTATCTTGATCAAGAAAAAAAGCAAGCAAACAGCTCATTCAAGGACACCTTGACACGACATTTTCCTCTTTATCCTTAAACGCAAATTCCAAAAATGACTCAACCCCTTCTATATATTTAGGTTGAGCCCTATATGATGCGCCCCTATTGATCTCCACGTTCGATCACCAACCATCCTTAAAATCAACCAAGAAAGAAATGAAAGAAGGGACAAAAAAAAATAGGAATCGTTGACTAAAAGAAAAGCTAAAGTTAGCAAGTCACTTGCAGTTATGCAAGTGACTTGCAGTTATGCAACAACATCTCCCATGATGGTTTATAACAAGTTGTTGAACATCTCAGTGGATAAAGAACAATTTTATAAAAGCAGGAAACAAACAGACACTCCATGAATTTTTTATAATAAATGTATAGCTATATAATCTATATTGAACACCATATAGATTCATAGAAAAGTAACAGCCCAAAAACCTATTTGCTTTGTCTCTCAAAGATCAAAAAAAAAAAAAAATTTCATGAGAGTTACAACCTTTACCTCATTCGTGAGTGTTACTGACTCAGAAATAAAGACCAAGGTTTTCTTCCTTCCCTCCAACAAAGTTGGAGAGGAAAGACAATGCAATAAACAAGATTTTCATAGAAATTTTCAAGCAAAAAAATGACGATATCATTAACACGTTACAACCTTTACCTCATTGAAGATACATCGACGAAATTATACCACTAAAGAAAGCAATTAACAACTACATACAAAGTTGATATTTTCTCTTATTCTAGAGAAACTATCTCTAAGATTCTCCTAAGTAGATAATCTATCTCATGATAATCCATTGAAAAATAACAGGTTTAAGCTCAAGCTAATTATATGTGATATGCACAACAACAAATAAAAAAGTACTACAAAACCAAATTGGATTAACATACATCATATCAGTGTAAACTGATTACCTTCCAACAGGGTATATGTGATATGTCAATAGAGTTCCCTAAAAAATTTGGTCTTCAGCTTTGATGTCATATCATAGTTGACTTGCTAACCATCCTGGAAGAAATATTTTGAATGAGATTTCAGAAAATAAACAAGGAAGAAAATGTTTTCAACCAGATTGCAGATTTGAGAATGAAAAATTCACCTGGAATGTGAACAAGCACTCTCTAAAAGTTATCAGAATGAAAAAGTTTTCAAGATGGTCTCATCTACTGCCAAATCGAAGTTTGCAAGGACGAGCACTCTCTAAAACCTCCTCGATGAGACTCCTAAAGCACAAATAAAATTAGATAAAAGAACAAATAAAATTGAAGACAAACTTGAGAAAAAAATTAGTCCAAAAGAGCCCCCAAACCAAAATTGAGATTAGTTTTCTACTGAGCATCGATGGCTTCCATGTTCAATTTCTAAACCAATACATAATCTTAAAGTTTTGAACATTTTTAATAAACAACTTAATTCCAAAATACCAGTATTAAATAATCTCAACTAGAAGATTTTCACTTAATTAACTTGATACAATTTACGGATTAAATTAATACCTCAACAACCTTCCGGCTTTGTGCAGGGGAAGAGGATGAATGGTTTTTATGTGTACAACTAAATCCTAGGGTTCCATACCTCAAACCAGAAACTTGTTCAATCCAACCTCCTAAAGCGAAATATGCACAAGGAAAGAGCAGAAGATGTACCTCAAACCAGAAATTGTATTCCTCTGCCTAAAAAGTCAGGTTCATGGAGAGCGAGAGAGCCAGCGAACGAAAGAGATAGAGCGGCGAGCGAGAGAGAGAGAGAGAGAGAGAGAGAGAGAGAGAGAGAGAGAGAGAGAGAGAGAGAGAGAGACTCAGAGAGCGGGCGAGCTAGAGAGCAAGAGATCAAGACACAGAGAGCGGGCGAGCCAGCAAGCGAGAGAGCGAGACACAGAAAGTGGGCGAGCCAGAGAGAGAGTGAGACATAGAGAGAGGGCGAGCCAGAGAGAGGGTGAGCCAGGGAGCGAGAGAGCGAGACACAAAGAGCGGAGCGAGAGAGCGAGACACAAAGAGCGGACGAGAGAAGTTCTCTCAGAGAACGATTGAAACCAGTTAGGGTTTGGGACGAGACATAGCGAAAGAGAGAGATCGAGTGAGAGTTTGGGTCCTTTGGGACGAAGTGAGTTTTTTTTCCGGAATTTTTAAAAATAAAAAAGGAAATGGAAAAAAGAATGGTGTGGGTTGGTTTGGTCGCCCAAAATACCCTTTTGTGCCACAAACTTAATAATTTGTCACCTAAAGTTTGATAGGGTGAGACTCCATATATTTTGTCATTAAAAGATATTTTGGGAGACAAGTTATTTTTGTCACAAATTTACTTTTTGGGCGACAAAATCAATTTTGTCACCCTATATTTTTTTTGGTCGCCGAAAGCAGTTTTCTTGTAGTGAAACAAAAGCAGTCAATTGACATAAATGACTTTTCTCTTGTTATATATTATAAACTAGTGTAGGCCTCGTCCCGTGTACGGAGAATAGATTAATACAATTAATATAGATATAAATAAAATTAATCTGACAGATTATAAAAAATCTAAATATTTTTTTTATTTAGGTAATTTTTTTCTTCTAATCTACAATTAATTGAATCTCATGTCATGTATTAGATAACTGTTTTTTAAAATATTTTAATATTGTTTTTTGTTAAATATATATTATATAAATAAAATTAATTTGACAGATTATAAAAAATCTAAATATTTTTTTATTTAGGTATTTTTTTTCTTCTAATCTACAATTAATTGAATCTCATGTCATTTATTAGATAACTGTTTTTTTAAAATATTTTAATATTTTTTTGTTAAATATATAGTATATATCTACAACTTATATTGTTTTTCCTTATATAATATTTACTCTTTTATAAGATATTCCATCTTTCCAATTATATGAGTTAATGGTAAAATAAAATAATTATCTTTATTAGATTTTCTTTTTGACGGGAGAACGTTTGACGAGATGCACTCACGTGCCGCCACGTAGGCAACAATGCATCGGTTTTAGTGTGTATATATATAGATATACATATAATATAATATTTAATATAATATTGATAGATTTGTGATGATGATTGACGAGGATTCAAACCTTGAATTGAATATATAACAAGTATTTGCTGATCGGAGTACCGAGTACGTGTATTTGGTTTAAACTTGACGAAGAAATCGTTGTACTGTAGTTAGTAGACCCCGTATCTTTCTCTTTAGTAAAGTAATCTTTTTTTTAGTATTAATGTACATTTAGAAGCCAAAAAGTCTAATTAATAAAAATAATAAAAGATTAATATTGTTTCTAAAAAAATTTAGCATAATTTTTTTTAGAAGATAAAAAGTCTAATTAATGAAAATGATAAAATATTAATGTACTATTTTTTTAAAAAATATTTTAGTAGTATATACGTAAAGTTTCAATTTATCACAAATTATAAAAGGAGATAAAAAATCTAATTAATTAGCATAAAAAATTATTTATATTTACAAAGATATAATTTTTTATTATTTATAAATATTAATCTTTAATGAAATTTTAAGTAAGTTATCCAAATAATCGATTGAGTAACGCAAATCAGAGAAAAAAATTACAAGCATAAAATAATAAGTAAACCATATAAAAAACTAGTTAAAAATAAATTTTGAAGAAACTTAATTATTTTAATTGAGTAATGTAAATAAAATAAGAAAATTAAAAGAATAAAATAAAAGTAGAAATTAAAAGAATAAAATAATATTATTTATATTTTATACAAATATAATAATTGGAGTAAATATTATTTAGGTATATGACAAATGGATAAATGTAGATTAATTTAATTTATTTGAGAAAATATGATAGCAATGGATAAAAATATAAACTAATTATATTTATATATCTAAGAAAGAACTAAAAACCTACAAAAACATATGTTTTGGAAACTTGCTTCTTATAACAAGTATTCCATGTTATATAGAATTACTGATGAAATAAACCGTTAAAATTAAAAGATTAAACCTATATAAATTAATACGAGTAATATAAATCATTGTTTATATGGAATATATGACAATAAATTTTATTAAAATTTTAAAAAATTAAAAGCGCGGACTATCCACTAGTTGTTGAAGTAATTTAACGTCGTCGAGTGTAAATTCTTTATTGTATTGATGGTTTAATTTATCCTTCTTGATTTGAATAATTGATCCATTTATTCGCAATTGATTCATATTTCTAGTGTAACATCATAGTTAAATTCACAACCGCTGCACCAACGAATCACACCACTACCAACTCCCCTAAAGTTGGCTTTTCAATCACACAATGTCTTTAAAATATACTTCCTCCGTTCGGCAAAATTTATCATTTTAGGATGTTATTTTTGTTCAAAAAAAACTTGTCATTATAGGTATTTTGCCATTCACTTTACAAAAATGCCCTTGATATGATTAATGGTTTGTTAGTTGTAGTTTTCGATAAAGTAAAAAAGAAGGGTAATAATTGAGGGTAAATTAGTACATTTGTTAATTGCTTTAAAACTTGTGAAATAAGCTAAAACTAGTACAGTACCCGCGCCATGACGCGATTTTGTAAAAAATATAAAACAATTAATATTATAAAATATTAATAAAAGTTAGGATAAAAATCATAAAAATAATTACTATAAAAGTATCACGGAAATAATTTTATATATATTTTTTTAAAAAAACTCATTTAAATTAGCATATATAAAAATTTATAGAAATTTTAAATCACTCTTATTGGTTAGAAAAATAATAAAAACATTGTAATTTTTAAAAAAAATATATCATTGTAAATTTGGTATTAAGAATATATATGGATAATTAGAAAATGTGTTAAAAATAAAAGAAAAAAAATAATTTAAAGAGATAAATGAAAGAAGAAGAAATAATTAAAGAAAAAATATTTGATTGGTTTAAATAGCTAATTAAAAACACGGCAAGGATAACATAGGCTAAAACTCTTATGTTTTAAGAATAAATATATATATATAGGTATAGATATAAAGATTTACATATAGATTAATATTAGGCATTAGATTGCATTCAAAAAAAATATTAGATATTTTAATTACTATAATATATATCATGTAATTAATATATAATGAAATAATACTATATAGTTCATATAGTTAATATTACCTTTACTAAAAAAAAGTTTTGAATTAATCCCATTGGTTAAAAATATATTAAGAGATGATATTATGTTAATAATGTGTAAATAATATTAGATAGTTTAATTACCATAATTAAATTATATTGTGGAAATAATACCTTACAAAAATAACTTTGTGTGAGGGGACGACACGTGGCATAGGTGCTTTGGTTTTAATTAATATATAGATAATTAAATTATATTGTGGAAATAATACCTTACAAAAATAACTTTGTGTGAGGGGACGACACGTGGCATAGGTGCTTTGGTTTTAATTAATATATAGATGGTTAAAAATATATTATGAGATGATATTATGTTAATAATGTGTAAATAATATTAGATAGTTTAATTACCATAATTAAATTATATTGTTGAAATAATACCTTACAAAAATAACTTTGTGTGAGGGGATAACACGTGACATAGGTACTTTGGTTTTAATTAATATATAGATGGTTAAAAATATATTATGAGATGATATTATGTTAATAATGTGTAAATAATATTAGATAGTTTAATTACCATAATTAAATAATATTGTGTAAATAATACCTTACAAAAATAACTTTGCGTGAGGGGACGACACGTGACATAGGTAATTTGGTTTTAATTAATATATAGATGATGCCCAACTTTTGTTAGCCCGCCAAACGACCATTCGGGGAAGTTTCTTATACATCGAGTTCATCCACTGTAAGGAAAGTCGTACCAATTAATTTGACCAACCCAAACAACTGTTATTTTATTTAAAGCCATTTGTTGTTGTTCACTGGCTGCCCCCAAAACCCAGCAGCCATATACCCGCCGGCACACCACCGCAGCACCACCATGTGCACGCTCGATAGGCGCGGCAACGTCTTCGTCCTCACCCTAACCGGCGAAGGCAGTGAGCACCGCTTAAGCCCTTCCCTCATCGATTCCATCCGATCGGCTCTCTTTCAGGTTCGATCGCAGGCCTCCGAGGCCGCCGCGCTCGTCACGACAGCCGAGGGGAAGTTCTTCTCCAACGGATTCGACCTCGCCTGGGCCGAATCCTCCGGCACAAACGCCGGATATTACGATCGGCTCCACCACCAGGCCGAATACATGAAGCCGCTCGTCGCCGACCTCCTCTCCTTCCCCTTGCCGACGATCGCCGCCGTGACAGGCCATGCCGCCGCCGCCGGCTTTATGCTGGCGATCAGCCACGACTACGTCCTGATGAGGAAGGACAGGGGGGTCCTGTACATGAGCGAGCTGGACATCGGGATGACGGTGCCGGAGTGCTACATGGCGCTGATCAGGGAGAAGGTGGGGACGCCGGCGGCGCGGAGGGATGTTATGCTGAGAGCGAAGAAGGTGAGGGCGGAGGAGGCGGTGGGGATGGGGATAGTGGATTCGGCACACGGTAGCGCGGGGGAGACGGTGGAGGCTGCGGTGAGCCTGGCGGAGGAGTTGGCCGGGAGAAAGTGGAAGGGAGAGATATATGGAGAGATGAGGAAGAGCTTGTACCCGGACACCTGTAAGCACCTTGGGCTTGTCGCTAAGGTTGTTGTGGCTCCTAAGCTTTGATATTTTACACTTGAATTGCTATAAGCCCTAAGCTATGTACCTTTACAAACATGATGATCGGATGAATCTTATGAAGAGTAAGAAGCTTTGATGGATTTGTGTTAGTGGGCATGTGATTTTAACGTATGATGTATGTGATGTTATGTGATTGTGTTACACTTATGTGAGCAACAAGAGTGGACACAAGCACTATATATGAAGTCGTCGTCTAAATGGCCCTTACATCATTGGACCCTTTCGGCGACGAATATATGTCGTCGCTTGAATGTTGGTTGCTTCAAATTCGTGCCTCTATTATTCAAACGACAAAAGAATGGTTGTTCATCGCTTGAGACTATTTAGGCGACGAACAAACCACTCGTTTCTTGAATATGGTCAACAACCTAGCAATCGGGCTTAGCCATTTAAGTGACGACAAAGTTCATCGCCTGAAATCATATGGACGTCAGAATATTTGAATTTTCAGGCGACAGATACATCATGTTCGTTGCATGAGTATTGTGACAACGGATATACTGTCGTCGCTTGAGTTATGAGAAGACCATTATGAGTGTACTTTGCTGGCTCCTCTCAATGTTCGTCGTCTGAATCAATTTTGGAATTTTTTAAATTCAAGCAATTGTTATATGCTATGCTCGTTGTCTGAGGAAATTTTGTGTTAAAAAATATATATATTTACAATATTATTAGTACCCCTATTTTTACCATACCAAATGCCCAAAACCCGCGCACATTCACATTAAAGCACACAATCACACCTTCTTACATTCAAGCACATTCAACCAATTTATGGATTCCTAGTTGCCATATGTAAGCATAAACACACTTACTCACATCCATATTTGACAAAAAATGCATTTATTACATGTACACTACAAACCACAAGAGTGCAAATACACACCAACTAGTAGGTATAAATAGAGCAATTCCCTAGCTGCCAATTGCCTCATGGTTTGAAAAAAGAATGAAAACATAAGCCTACAGGGCTACAACTCTACAAGCTTATAATTAAAGAATTACTGACCTTTTACACCTCAAACTGATGGGATGGTATTCATCTACACTAAGGAAGATTGTCTTTGGACATGCATTTTGGGATGCTTTACAATCCAACAAGCATTGATGGGCTCATTGCTCTAGCTACATTGGCACAAAATCTAGGAATCAACTTGTTGGGACTCTAACGAGTGGGAAAATCGATCGTTGGATCTCCTCGAAGAAGTCCCTAAACTCAAATACTAGTATAAATAGCAAGTAAGTTAAGGTATTGTTCCACAGAGAGCATGTGATTAGTGGTTCTCTTGTAAAAAATTAGATAGAAAGGCAGAATACTCCCGATTTTTAATATAAGGCATTTGACTTTTGAGCACGTAGTTTAAGGAGCTAAAAACTATATAAAATATTAATTTTTTTAATTAATTTTTTTTACATTATAATATTTACTATTAATAAGTATTATAATGTAAAAAAATTAATTAAAAAAATTAATATTGCATATAGTTTTTAGCTTTTTAAACCACGTGCACAAAAGTCAAGTGCCTTATATTAAAAATCGGAGGGAGTATAAAGCAGAGTGACAGTTGAGATCAAGTAGAAACAAAGCAATTGAAACAATAAATAGAGATATGAGTGTGTGAATGATTTTAGTCGCACTTACTATTATAGATATTGGTTTATGTATGCATGTATGATTGGTGATCACACTTTTTACTATAGTATGGGGGTTGAGCAACATTAAGTCCTAATAACCTAGCACCTAAACAATACTACTCCCATTTCATCGGTTTTTATCACCTAGGTTGTCAATTCCACCCACCGCTTCCACTAAAGGTAATACACCTTAGATGTCGATCTTCTTACATACACTATCCAAATTCCTGAACCGTTCCTATAGGATGTATTTGCTACTTTGGATTCGACTCGATAATGCGGCTGTAGTCTAAACCCTAGCTTGATGCAACTATATCTAGTTCATGACTCTAAATATAATCACAACATAAAGCAATAAAGCATAAAGGAGATATGGACAACAACTAATTATTACGTGTCAGATGAAGGGTGACACATGCCAAAATCAGATAGTATATATTAACGAAAATGGGTAAGTACGTAACCCTGATCTACATATCCCCACCGAAAGTGATAAGACCATGTTCTCCTCTGACTTTCGCAAGGGAGAAAGGGCTGGTCTTTCTCATTCTCGTGTCCGACGGTCGGTGGGAATATGGACGAAGTGGTTGGATGTTCAAAGAGCAAAATTCGCACAGTGCAACGGTGATAGAGGAGATCCTGCAGTTTGGGGCGGTGAGGAGCATGATTATCGAAAAGTTGGGGGTGGACGCATCTCTCTTCGAGTTGGAGTTGACATATCTTCCCGAAACAAAGAATAAGGGATGCAATCCATTTCAAGTGGATGATGAATCTGATTGGAATGCTTTTTTAATACACCTAAGTTCGTCATTTTTCTTTTGATTATGTAATAAAATGTAGTATGCATCTCTTGCTCTCTCTTGCATGTTTCTCCGAACTTTTAGGACCTTCGTGTAACTATGTGTACAGAAAAAACCAGTCCTTTTGCTTTGAATATGGGAATGTGGCTCTGTTTTGATCATTGGTGGAGTAAGTAGGAACGGTGCATCATTGTTGACACAAACATTTTCAAGTTCAGTGAGCATACAAAACATGGAAAGTGTTAACTCGTCTCCAAAAATGTTTTACGTGCCATCAACAAGTAAACAGGTGCCATCAACTAGTACACACATGCCATAAATTAATGACAGGGACTTAGAAATGCACCTAAGTCCAAGCTTATAGAAAAACCAGTTCTGCTTGGGTGGGGGATTGTTCTTCTTCACATGCCTCCAATACCTCTTCCCTTGTCGTCTTCTTCGTTTTTGAAACTCCTCCTTATCTGGTGGCCAAATGGGGGTTTAAATGCCTCTCTCTCTCCCCCCTCTCCCCCCTCTCTCTCTCTTCCTTACAAGGGCACCATAATTGTGATTATTACAATTACCCTGAATAGGCAGTTTGGGGCACCAACCACTTCTGCAATTTTGTACTCCCAATTGCTAGCTAGTTTTACAAAATTTGGAAGGGGAGTTACTTTTACAAACAGACTAACATTTTGGTATATTCAATGTTATTTCCTGTAAATTATATATGTGATGTACTCATATATGGGATATATATGAGATGATAGGTATTAGTCTTATAGGCTATTATCATAAATATAGGTAATTGTACTCCACGGAGATCATCAATTGACATAATCATCTCTTTGCCCTTACCCCTCTTTCCTCCTCTCTACCTATAGTCCTCACCTACGTCTACTCATCATCCCCTTCAAGTCTAAACTCTAACCTCTCATCTCCTTTACTTCATCTCCCAATTTCAATTATCAGCTAGTGATGCCCTCTTTCGAGTCGCGACATCATAATATATTAATTCAATATTTTGAATTAAATCTGTTGGTTAGAAAATATAGAATATATTAAAGAAAAAAACTATAATTGATACGATGATGTCACCCATTAAAATTACTTTTTATTTAAATTATATATTAATATTAATATTAATCAATGTTTTGAATTGAACTCATTGATTAAAAAATGGATTATGTAATGAATTGAACAAAAACGATCAAAAATATATCTGCATATAGTAAAGTTGTGTGATATATGTAGATTGAAAAATTGAAAAAAAAATAGCTAAAACATCTAAGCATAATACAATGATACGTGTTAGTAAGTGAACTATGTTTAACTTAAGTAATATATAGATCAGTCTTTCTATCCTATGCTTTAAGAGCATAGGATAAGAATTTTAATCGAGAAAAATTCTCTACCAAATAAAGAAGTGGCCTTAGGAAAACAATATTTAAAAAAGCTAAAATAATACTCCCTCCGTTCGGCAAAACTTGTCATTTTAGCTTATTTCACAAGTTTTAAGACAATGAACAAATGTACTAATTTACCCTCAATTATTACCATCCTTTTTTACTTTATCGAAAACTACAACTAACAAATCATCAATCATATCAAGGACATTTTTGTAAAGTGAAGGGCAAAATACCTACAATGACAAGTTTTTTTGAACAAAATAACACCCTAAAATGACAAGTTTTGCCGAACGGAGGGAGTATAAATTTAGAGAATTTTTTTTTCCAGATTTTTCACGAGGTAACCCTGTGGTATAGCGCAATTTGGGTGGTAAACAAGATCGCCTGGTAACCCTGGGGTTTCAAAATATTTTGCGTCGCACCCAAAACTCTTGTTTTGGTTGAGAAATGAAAGTTTCAACTTCAATAAGGTGGTATTTTGTAATATTAAAAAATTGATGGGTTTTATTAGGAATAAATCATACTATATTAACTTAGAACATGCAAATCAAGAAGACAAAATAAGGAAGAAGACTTGCAGACATATAGAAGAAGAAAAAGAACGAGGTGTGTCTCCGACGATGGGGGTGGGCGGCGACGGATCAGGACGGAGATGGTGGCTCCGAACTTGGCGGCGGCGGCTCCGACCTAAGCAAAGCGAAGAATTAGAAGGTGTAAAAATTTAGGGGTTAGGGTTTCGAAATTTTAGGGCCAATTTTTCCTTGATTCGGAGTCGCTGCCAAGGTTGGAGCCACCACCACTGTCTGGATCGCCGCTGCCCACCCATTCGTCGGAGTCGCACCCGTTCTTCTACTTCGCATCTGCAAACCCTGGTTCTCCTTGTGCTCTTCTCTCTTCGTCCTTTTGTTCTAAATGCCTCACAAATTTGGACTTGATATGAATGAGAAGATCCATACAGTGTAGAAGAAAAAGATCCATCAAGAGGTTAAAGTAGGCAATTTAGGTCACACAATAGCTAGAATTTATCTGGTTGTAGGCGAGGAGCAAATATTTGTAAGGGTTGAAAGGAGGAAAGCAATTTCAAAAATGTTTGTTCTAAATTAATATGATTTAATTTCTAATAAAAACCACAAAATTTTCAATATTACAAAACACCACACATCAAAGATAAAACTCCCATTTCTCAACAAAAACCAAAGTTTTGGACGTGACGCAAAATGTTTTGAAAACCCAGGGTTATCAGGCGAAAAACTTGAAACTCTTGTTTACCACCCGAATTACGCTATACCACAAGCAAGGGCGGAGCTGGGGGCTTGAGGGGTCACGTGCGCCTCTCTCATTTGATGAGCTACCTAGGTATATTCTCCTCGTCAATAGCTTCGTTTTGATATATAATACGCCTTAATCCGACATCTAAGTAAAAAGTTATAACTGTTTTAAAATTAAAGGTATATTAATCACTTTAATTTTGTTTCAATAGACTATAATGCTTTTATATTTTACTTTAATATTCACATACTATAGTTCATCTCGAGAGCTTCGAAATGAGAAGTTATACTAATCGTTTTGACAATTAGATAAGAAGTTCCGCAAGTTTAAAAAATTTATTGAGCAAAACTCGAGCCAAGCTCTAACTACTTAGCTCATATAACAACCATAATTTTAACTTAATGTTTATTGTATTGCATTTCCTATACTTATTTAGTTAATTTTATTTCGGATATTTCATTTATATATTTATATTTCTTTTTTAGGTGTAAAACAAATGATAGCGTTTTATCAAAATCGATGACATTTTATCTTAAAATAACATCATTTATTATCGCATTACCATTACATATAATTGTTTATATCAATTTAATCCAAAATTATATCCTACATGTATGATTGTGCTCCTCCGAAATTTTTCTGGCTCCGTCACTGATCACATAATTACCTCGCGAAAAATCCGTAAATTTTCTAAAAAGAGATCAAATAAGTAATACAAGTTCAAAAGACAAACAATCGGTCCGAAATTTTTCTGGCTCCGTCACTGATCACATAATTACCTCGCGAAAAATCCGTAAATTTTCTAAAAAGAGATCAAATAAGTAATACAAGTTCAAAAGGCAAACAATCGGTTCTATAATTGTTTTGTACCACAATTATTACAATAGGTTTTGGTTGTCAATTTTTGGACACCCGGGGTTCGTCTTCTTAACCACTCGGACATAGGGGTTCATTTCATATGATATCATACTTTGGTTTTAATTCGACAGATTACCTCCTTCACTCCAGGAGTCATCGTTCCATACACCGCCTCCTCCTTCCTTTCCGAAATCACATCCATGGCCAGCTTCTCCACTTACAAAGTGAGTCAGTCCTCTCTCTTTCTGTTTTAGTCTTTTTATTTGGAATTGTCGGATCCTGATCCGATCTGATCTGGTTAATGTATGCCGGATAGAAATCCTTTAGTTAAGCTAATGTTTGGATGTGAGGAACTCGGAGGGCCGAATTTTTGGTGCACAATTCGGAATGTTATTGAATCCTTGACGGATCTGGTTGTTGGACTTGGAGTTGTATTTTATCAACCTTAAGATCTGAAAATTTTAGGTTAAGAGGGCCTTCACGGTGCGAGATTTGAATTTCTTTTGTTCTCCATCTTTCAAATCGATTTCGAAGCCTTTTTCCGCCTGATCTAGCAAATTGGCGATCTGGAACTGATTCCAGAACCATTTCTTTTCCTGTGGGTGATGAATCCATTGTAGCAGTACCGACATTAGATAGTCCAAGCATCAATATTGATTTTGAGTACTTTGACAGGTGAAATTGGATTACGGAAAGACTCAGGAGCACATGAGATAGACATTGCTTAGTACTCCAATGGAATATATTGTAGAAATATGGAGGGGGAGTAATAATGTTTTACTGGATCTCTGTTATTCCCTTTCTTTTCAGTACCATCATGGAGATCAGTAGAGTTGTTATTTTTTATTTTTAATACAGCTTCTCTGATTTGACATTCTGGAACTCTCATTTACATACACAGGGGAGAAATGTAGAGATTTTGAAAGAATATCTCCATACATTGCCGGCCTTGTATCTTGAAAAATGAATTAATCAATGGGAACGGAGGAGTGGAGTGAAAGAAATTTCTTACACCGAAGCATCTTTTTCATCAATGTTTAGTATCAATCTGGAAATCAAATTTCATGAAGTACTTTTATTATCATGAGAGAGCTTGTAGATAAGCTTGAAATTTGGTACTAAATGGATGGGTGAAGTAGATTGAAGGGGGGAAACTTAAGAATCTGAACTTTTATTTTCTGTATCTTCCCAAATCTTCTTCTCCAATCCCTTTTACAAAATGAGGCCATAAGTTGATTCATTCCATATTATTGATCTTTGTTTCTTTTCTTTATACTATGATCCTGCCTTCTGTTCTCTTCTATGCTAGTTCGTTTGTTATTGTGGATCATGGATTTCTTTTCTTTCAACTAGTAAGAAATCAGATTTCTTCTATTGACAATATAAGCTGCCTTCATATAACTTAAGAAATAGTGGCATTGATAATCTCCAATTTAGAATGGTTCCTGAGTATGGTACCATTTGTGGAAAAGAACGCGATTACTTTTGCTTGCTATATTCTATTTCAGTGCAAGACTAGATATATAATTTGTGATGATTTGTGTAATTTCCATGTCTTATGTATTGTTTATGTAAGCCATGTGAATACTTTAGCTACCTAAGCACTCCTATTTTGCTTCTTATTTTGTTTGTCATTCAAGTGTTTGCATTTATGAGTGGCCTAGTTGGCTACCAAATAAAACAGCTAAAGAACAGATGTCTTTAGTTTTTAATATTTTTTGTTTGAGTTTTGTACTTTTATCACCTCTTTTGTGTATGCTTTTGCTGATTCAATTTTGATTGTGCAGGATTCATGTCCTTCCATAAAGAACATACTCCTACTGGATTCTGAGGGCAAGAGGATTGCTGTCAAGTATTACTCGGACGATTGGTCTTCAAACAGTGCAAAGTTGGCTTTTGAGAAATCTGTATTTACTAAAACCCAAAAGACGAATGCTCGCAGTGAAGGTACCAGCAGGATGTTGGGGCAGTTCACAGTCCTTCCCCTTCCCTGCCTCCCTATAAATATTTTTTCAACTGTCCAACTTTTCCTTGATGATCTGAGATTCTGAGAGTACTTTACAAGAATACTTTTTTTCCCCCCAAGAGAAATTGAATCACATTGTGTTTTACATTCAGTGTGCAGTTGAACTTTTTTTTTTTTTTTGCTTTAATTTTGCTGTTTTCTGCAATGATTTCACAGCTGAGATAACTATGTTTGACAACAACATTGTTGTCTATAAGTTTAACCAAGACCTCCATTTCTTTGTCACGGGAGGAGATGATGAAAATGAGCTCATTCTGGATGCAGTCCTGAATGGTTTCTTTGAGTCAGTGAACATTATTTTAAGGTAGAGCATTTAGCACATGGTAGATTTTTCACTCACGCCACTCAACATTCTTATTTGACATTCACTTGGTTTCTGCAGAAATAATGTCGACAAGTATGAGGCACTCGAAAACTTGGATCTCATTCTTCTATGCCTTGACGAGATTGTCGATGGAGGGTAAATAGTTCTCAATTTTCTGTGATATTCATAAGCTTTATAGTTAGTAATAGGGTAATACTCTTAAATTTAGTTTTTTCTACCCGTGCTTGTTAAATTAATGCTTATTGGGCAATGGAGTTTTACTGTGATTTCATCTTAGTCCTGCTTGCTTCATGCTACTGTTCCTAAAAGTTCACAGTTCATGCATCTTAATTGGTAAGTTGAATATTGTTAATTTGCTCATCCAAAAGGAAGCAAGAGTACCCTGTGCCTCATATCTTCTCGCTAGCATTTACTGTTCTTAGTTACAAATTCTTGTATTGTCCTTCCCTCAGTTTTCTATGATGGGTTTCTGGAACACTCTATCTTGTGTTTTCCATCAATCCTCAAAGTCGGTTCTGAATATTGTTCCCTTTTGGCAGCATGGTTCTTGAAACAGACGCCGAAGTTATTGCTGGGAAAGTAGCTTCAAACAACAGTCTTGATGCTTCAGCACCCTTGTCCGAGCAGGTATATGTAAATTCTAACTACCATTATTCTAACCTTTCTATTTCCAATATTTGTTCAGCCGAAATTGTCTGTTGGAAGCACACACCTCTTGATTGTTGGTAAAAATTAGTTGTAAAGTTTCTCAAACAATTGGTGAAAATTATATATACATTTAAGTTTATTTTACAAGCAGTTACCGATTTTCTTTCATCCGCAGACCATATCACAAGCTTTGGCATTGGCACGCGAACATTTGACAAGATCCCTGCTGAGCTGATGTGCTATTGGCAAGATAGAGATGAAGCAACTATTGGCAAGCTCTCCCATTGATTTGCTACTTCCGTTCCACCTTTCAGTATCCCCATTTGCAAGCTTAAGGTTGCTGTCTATGTATTCTGGTTAGTTTTAGTTTCAGAAAAGGGTTGTATTGACATTCATACTCCGCACCTCCTAGTTTATGGTGGTTCGGTTGAGCTTGAGCAACATGACTCTCAGTTGTTGTCGAATATATACTGGCTTGGCTTTGCTGAATTATACGCTATCCCTCAGATCATTGATGTATCATGTCATTTTCAAATTGCTTGCTATTGCTATCAATTTTGGTCATGTTTGATCTCTTATCTTTCAATTGTTTACTGCTATTGTTTTGATTAATCTTAAAGAATATCATGGAAAAGGCAGCAACTTTGTTTGAATATATATGTCAGTATGTAAAAGGTAGCAACTTTGTTTGAATATTATATGCGAGTAAGTTTGAGTTTTGGCAACTCAATAATACATTTCAACCGAGTTGAATATTTCTTCCAGATCTTTTCGAATGTATTAATATTTGGGCCAGGTTATGTGGGCTTCTTTTGGGGCTTCACACAGATGCCACTTTGCCTATTTATGAAAGGAGAACAATAAAATTCACAAAACGATTTCATAGTTTGCTTTTATACTACTGAGATTCGCTGATACATCATACATGATGACACCGTATAACACCTAACAAGATCATTTAATACTAGAAGATAAGAAAAAAAAAAAATATTGGTAGCTGTTCATTTGGGTAAGTGATTAAAGCAACTGGATATGACTTCATTTGCGAATAACTTGATGATGTATACCCCTTTGAAGCATTCATAGTTCGCTGTATTCAGTTTCAAAGTGGACCTTTCACTCAGAAAATCACAGTGATTCTACCAGAAGAAGGTAAGTAAACCAACACCTCTGGTTTCTCATGAATTATATATTGATGATTGATGATTGATGATTGTTAGTTGCATTTCACTCATCCCAACACCCAGGTGGGGATTCCAGTTTAGTCTGGTAGTAGATTTTAATGTTGACTTGCGGATAACCCAATGTTTTTTTTTTAAAAAATATAATGTTGATTTACAGATGATCCATGTTTGCTGTGGTGGATTATATTGATTACTTGCAAGTTCTATGGAAGCTAACCATATATGTCCATCTTACCAGCGAAAAGTCGGGTTTCAATGGCGACAAATGAAATTCACTGGGAGTATGATCGAATGAAAGAGTTGAAGGATGTTGATGAGACCAAAGCTGGAGTTAAAGGCCTAGTGGATGCCGGTGTGAAAGCTGTTCCTAGGATATTTGTTTGCCCCACTGATGAAATCTCCTTGATGTCCGGTGATGATCAGTTCCAAGTTCCAACCATAGATCTTCAAGGTATTCTACAATCAAGCAACGAGCATCGCGTGGAGACAATCAAAGCAATCGTTTCTGCTTCAGAAAAGTGGGGCTTCTTCCAGCTGATAAACCATGGAATTCCATTGGAATTGCTTGACCGAATGATTGAAGGGGTTCGCGTGTTCAATGAACAGGATCTTGAGACGAAGAAGGAGTTCTATAATCAGGATCCAATGAAAATGGTTAGGTTTAACAGCAACCATGATCTTTACAAGTCTGAAACCGCTAACTGGAGGGATACCTTGACTGTCATCACTCAGTACACCGGTCATCTTGATCCCAATGAACTGCCTAACATATGGCGGTATATAGTACTAGATGATATGAAATCAGATGAAAATGGTAATGTTTTTTTTTATTATAAAGTCTAGCATCTTTTGGCAGGGATGTGATATTGGAATTTACGAGTGAAACCAAGAAGTTGGGAGATGCGTTGCTCGAGCTGTTGTCAGAAGGTCTTGGACTTGGATCTGAGCACCACCTTGGAGCCATGGAATGCACACAAGGGTGGACTTCTGTGTTCCACTACTACCCTGCTTGCCCTCAACCGGATTCAACTATAGGAGCCACAAAGCACACCGACCCATCGTTCTTCACTGTGCTTTTGCAAGATCAAGTTGGTGGGTTGCAAGTCCTCCATGAAAACAAATGGGTAAATGTCCACCCTGTCCCCGGTGCCTTAGTTGTCAACATTGGAGATATTCTCCAGGTAAAAATCTTTGGAGTTCTGCTTTGATTCTTCGTGATTTAGGGTGTGTTTGGCATGTCATTTTGTAACATTGATACAATACATTCTTACTGATATGACCTAATATGGTAACTGAGAAAATTGACAGAAGATGAAAAACATGATAATAATTTAGGGTATGTTTGGAATGCATGTTTTGACACACAGATGATAACGAATGACAAGCTGAAAAGCATAGAGCACCGGGTGGTTGCAAATCATGTAGGGCCGTGGATTTCTGTGGCAATGTTCTTCACAGGCTTAAGTACATCTGCCAAGGTATACAGGCCAGTTGAAGAGCTGGTCTCAGCAGAAAATCCTGCTGTCTACAAAGAATTTACTATTGGTGAGTACTTCAGAAGCTTCCTTTCGCAGTCTGTTGGCGAGTCTCGCTTTGACCATTTCAGGGTTTGAGGTGATAGCAGATCTCTTCACAGCTGGATCCATGGCTATGCAGGTTTTCTTCTGATGTTGTCTTACAGGCTTCAACACTTGGATTGCTAGTTGGGTTTTCACTATTGAATGTACTGAACTACATGTTATGACTCGGATAATGCTAGTTGGGTTGTCTTACATACTGGCCATCTTGATCCCAATCGAGAGCTCGCAAAGTGATTGTGCTTTCTGTATCCAACTCTCAACATTCCAGCACAAATTGATCAACTTGTAACTCGACTGTGTTATGTGTCATTAGACCCTCCGATGACAATTTTATCGTTAAATATATGATGTGACTACGGTAATTTTGACATGGCATATCATATTTGCATAATTGCTTGTCCTTCCATAAAGAACATGCTCCTCCTGGATTCTGATTTCTGAGGGCAAGAAGATTGCTGTCAAGTATTACTCAGACAACTGCCCTCAAATAGCGCAATCTTGGACAACATTTCATCTGCCCTTGAATTAATATTCCTTGATGATCTGTGACTCTCAAGAGTATTTGTTAAACTTTTTTCCCCCCAACAGAAATTGAATCACCATTGTGTTTTATATCCAGTGTGCAGTGCAGTTTAACTTCTTTTTTTTTTTTTTTTTTCTGAGCCTTCTTTAATTTTGCTGATTTCTGGAATGATTGCACAGCTGAGATAAATATGTTTGGCAACAACATTGTTGTTTACAAGTTTAACCAAGACCCCCATTTCTTTGTCATGGGAGGAAATGACGAAAATTCGAAAAATAGCTTATTTTTTATGCAGTCCTGAATGGTTTCTTTGAGTCAATTAACATTATTTTAAGGTAGAGATAAAATAGTTCTCAATTTTCTGTCATAGGCACAAACTTTATAGTTAGTAACGGTATAATACTGTTAAATTGATTTATTTACTTGTGCTTATTAAATCAATATTCTTAAATTCAGGTTTTCTGAACTATAGTCTATATATCTTGGACACCATTGTTGTCTTTGAAGGTTGCTGTCCATGTATTCTGGTTAGTTTTAGTTTCAGAAAAGGGATGTATTAACATACAAATTCCGCACCTCCTAGTTATAAACAATGACTCGGATCATGATGTATCATGTCATTTTCAAATTGCTTGCTATTTTAGCAGTTTTGGTCATGTTTAATCTCTAAGTATCGACGGTTTACAGCGAAAACCATAGAAGCTTTTTAATCCAGTTTTCAAATTGCTGGTGTCAAAGCTGTTCCTAGGATATGATCAGAGTTAGTGTAGTAGCTAGAGTTTACTATTGACTTGCAGTCGTTGCAGATAATCCAATTTTCCTGATTAAAAAATATAGTGTGTATTAGTGTTGACCTACAGATAATTAATGACCCAGTTATGAACTCCATTTAGTGTGGGAGCTAATCTAATCTTTGGTTAACATCTTCCTTCATAGTAACTGCAGGTGAAACCTTGGGTCTTCAATGGGGACAAATGAAATTCACTGCGGATATGATCGGATGAAAGAGTTGAAGGATTTCGACGAGACCAAGGCTGGAGTTAAGGGCCTTGTTGATGCCGGTGTCAAAGCTGTTCCTAGGATATTTATTCGCCCTCCTGATGAGATCTCTTCGATGTCGGGTGATGATGAGTTTCAAGTTCCGATCATAGATCTTCAAGGTATTCTCCAATCAAGCAAGGATCGTCGTGGTGAGATAAGCAAAGAGATCGTTTCAGCTTCGGAAAAGTGGGGCTTCTTCCAGCTGGTAAACCATGGAGTCCCTTTGGAGTTGCTTGACCGAATGATTGAAGGGGTTCGAGCTTTCCATGAACAGGATCTTGAAGTTAAGAAGGAATTGTATAGTCGAGATCCGATGAAGTTGGTTAGATTTAACAGCAACCATGATCTTTACAAGTCTGCAACTGCTACTTGGAAGGATACCTTGACTGTTACCTCTCCTTTTCTCGGTTGTCTTGATCCCAATGAACTGCCTAACATTTGCCGGTAACTATTATAGTACTTACTTTATGAGTTGAAATTAGATGAAATGGCGATGTTTTGGTTATGAATTTGAGTATTTTTGGCAGGGATGTGGTGTTGGAATACACAAGTGAAGCTATGAAGTTGGGAGACACGTTGCTTGAGCTGTTGTCGGAAGGTCTTGGACTCGGATCTGAACACCGCCTTGGAGCCATGGACTGCACACAAGGGTTCTCTTCTGTGCTGCACTACTACCCTGCTTGCCCTCAACCGGATTCGATGATTGGAACCACAAAGCACACCGACCCATCATTCTTCACAGTGCTTCTGCAAGATCAAGTTGGAGGGTTGCAAGTCCTCCATGAAAACAAATGGGTAAAGGTCCATCCTGTCCCCGGTGCTCTAGTTGTCAACATTGGAGATATTCTCCAGGTATAAATCTTTTTGATTTTGGGTGTGTTTGGTGTGTCATACTGATAAAATAGTACTTCAATTCTTTTTTCAGATTTATATGATGATCTATATGTGTTGAGGAGGGCTAGTCATAGGCGACCTTGAGACATATCCTTTATCCGTTTGTGTCCCTCATTCCTTTGCCCATTTTTTCACCTTAAGTGTATTTGCTCTCTAGATGGTTTATGTCCGTTGTTTATTTTATGACACTTCTGGGTCACATGAAAACACCCTCTCGACATTTTAGGGAAAGGGTGTGTACAATTCAACCCCCTAGACTTTGCCAAGAGTGGGAGAAACTGGGATTGTTGTTGTTGCTGTTGTATGATGATCTAACCAATGAACATGTATATGGTGTCCGTATGTTTTGAAACAGATGATAACCAATGACAAGCTGAAAAGCATAGAGCATCGGGTGGTTCCAAGTCACGTAGGACCAAGGATTTCTGCGGCAATGTTCTTCACCGGTACAAGTAAAAGCACTAAAGTATACATGCCAGTTGAAGAGCTGGTTTCAGGAGAAAATCCTGCTGTCTACAAGGAATTCACTATTGGCGAGTTCTTCAAAAGCTTCTTTTCGCAGGCTGTCGGACAGTCTCGCTTTGACCACTTCAAGGTTTGAGCTAGCGCTCTGCAATTAGGATAATGTTGTATTTTGTCATTTTCAGTTGCTTGTTATTGTACGTTATTATCATTTTCGGCCGCGTTTGGTGTCTAAACTTCCTTTGAACTTCTTTGCATTTGTATTTGGCTGTATTCAAAGCAACTGTACGTACATGACTTCTTATCTTATGTAGAAGATGAGAAGAGAAATTAAACATTAGTAGTACGTTGTGCATTTGAACGTGCAAGTGATTAGAGCAACCAGATATAACTCTTTATTTGGGTAAAACTTTGAATTAATAATGATGGTGTATATCCCTTTGAAGCATTCATAGTTGGCTGCATCAGCCCCATTATATATTAATTAAGCTTCAGGTTTTGATTGAATTTAAAGGAGAACTTGAACTCACAGTGACTTCTACTCAAGGTAAGCGAACAAACTCTCATCTGGTTTCTCATGAATTGTATTCTCGCTTTTTAGTTCCCCTTACTTATACAATTAATAAATAACTGGATCATTTTGGGTATTATTCGTCTTCTCAGGGAAAATACACTTACACCACTTTTTACAATTTAATCGTAAACGCTACTTTTTCAACTTCAATTAGATTATAAACCTCTCATTGTGCGTGGTGTTTATGTACTTATTTTTCTATTATTAACAATTAGTATTTATTTTATGTACATAATTATGTAATTATATAAATTATTATTTATATAAATGTATATATTTTTTATTTATTTATCGAATTTATATATTTATTTCATTCGGAATGTATGTTCGTTCAGGCTCTTCGATTTTGTGCATTGAGCGCTTATCTTTTTATTTCTATCTTTTTATTGGTAAGTAAAAAATAAATTCTAAGCATTTACTTTTACTAGTAGTAACATCAATCAACGTAATTTATTTGTAATTATATAAATTATTATTTATATTTGTATTTATTTATTGTTTAGTAGTTATTGTTTAATTATTTTGGTAATTATTTATTGTTAATTATTTTATATAATTATTTTTCCTAACATTAAATTTATTTGTTATTTTATATAATTATTTTCCTGATGCTGCCACTAGTACGAGCACTGGATTTGTAGCAATCGAAGGTGTTAATTGGCGCAGTGAAGTTTCTCTTCCTCCTCCTAGTAGGAGTAGCGATTCGAGGGCGGATGATGTTTCATCTGGAATCGCTGGTGGTGGAAGAGGTGGCCGGGGCGGTTTGGGGAGGAGAGGGGAGATAGTAGCAGCGCGCAGTAGTAGTAGGGAGGGAGAGGAGGGGAGGGGGGGGGGGGCTCCAAGGCTGCTGGTGGAAGACATGAGAGTGTGGCTGTGGTTGTGGAGAGAGGAGGAGGGAGAAGGAAGGCAGGAATTCGGGGGCGTTGGCGTTCAGATGACGTCTCTCACCGTTCCTCCTTAATTCTGATGCTACTACCCACATCCCTAGTCACACTATCACTCAAATAAATTATTATTTACATTTGTATTTATTTATTATTTAGTAGTTATTGTTTATGTATTTTATGTGATTTATTTATTTTTCTAATATGAAATTTATTTGTTGTTACATTTATTTATTTATTTATCTTGTTTATTAAAATAAAATTTAATTTAATTGAATAAAATAAAATAAATAAAGGGATTTTTTTGTTATTATTGAATAAAATTTAATTACATTGAATAAAATAAATAAAATTATTTATTTAGTTATTATTATATTTATGTGTTTAATTTTTTAATTATTTATTGAATTGAAAAGATTGATTTATTAAATTAATTTGTTGTTACAGTTTTTTATTTATTTATCTTGTTTATTAATCTATGATTGTTTGTTTGATTTATTTTGTTGATTAATTTTTTTACGGTAACAAATATATATATTTAAGGTATCTTATTTATTGAATTTATATATTTATATTATATATATATATTTATTTATTAATCTTGTTCCTTAATCTATTATTGTTTGTTTAATTTATTAATCTAGTATTTATTAATCTTGTTTATAAATTTATTTATTTATTTTTATTTTTATGTGTTTAGTTTGTTATTTATTTATCGAATTTATATATTTGTTTCAAGCTGAATGGATGTTTTTTCAGGCTCTTCGATTTTGTGCATTGAGCGTGTATCTTTAACCCATGTTATGTTGTCAGTAGGGATGTGTCCATCTAGCCTGAACTGCCTAGTAACACGTTGAGGTTGATATGCTTCAATGTAGCAATCACACCATAAGAAAGCCTTTTCGGAAGAGTTTATAGCCTGAACTGCCTAGTAACAAGTTGGAAGCCTTTCACCAAGAATTTCCACGCAAACTTGATTTTTTTTGCGAATGATTTTTGCCTCCACCAGATCTCCAATGATGGTGGCATACATGGAAGTGGTGTGTAGGTTGGAGATGTTCTCCTGGATTCCGCCCAGCAGACCTGTCAGCCGGTCCATGTTGACAGTTGGTTTCCGAGAGCCCTTGCTGGACTTGGAACCCTTGTTTCGCATACCTTCGTTGGGAGTTTTATCTCCCTTAGGGTTTGTGTTTGTCTCAGCAAGTGTTTTGCCCAAATGGGGGTTGGAACAAAGTGGAGAGGTATCCTCATCCACTTGGATTGCTTTTCCTTTTTCTTTTATCATTTTGTTCATTATGCAAAAGCAAACACCAGAGAGATAGTTAGAAGAAAGAAGAAGAACATCTTGGATATTGTGTGGTGAATTAAGGAAGTAAATCTCCTTTTTATAGGTAGAATAGGTCCTAATCGAACCCGTAAATGAATTAAGGTTCAGGTCGCACCTCTGCAAAAGCACTTTGGATTGCAACAGTAACTACTCGCATGCTCGCTGGAACAGGGCAGGCCTTCTACCCCCTTCTACCTGCTCGAACTCGGTGCCGGGCCTCATTTGGATTCAGAATTAGGAGGAGGAGTAGCCAACCAAACACTCTAGAAGAACATCATTAAGCCTGGGTTACACCTTCTTTGATTTGAAATCACACGAAATTCAACTCTCAAAAGTAAGATTATGGAAACTAGAAACACTTTACCCCCCCCCCCCCCCCCCCCCCAACAAAGGTTCTGGGAAAGGACTCATAATCGGATAAACAACTGACAGGAGAGGCGATTTTGTACTTGCTTGCTAGAAAGGTGAAACTAACGATCAGGAGCCCAAAGAAACTTAAAGTTTTTATGAATACTTTGTAATCCAAAAGGGAAGAAGGAGGCGAAACATAGGAGGCAGAAAAGGGGTTAGGGTTGGAAGGGTAATCGCCCTTTTCCAATCGAAAAGAGAGCATCCTCAATGGGGGTTTGCTATTTTTTTAGGCCCATTTACTTATAATTAGACCCATTTAGAGAATTTTACACATTAAGGAATTTTACACCTTAAGGACATTTTACATTTGAACCATTACCTATATATATAGAGAGAGAGTATGGATCTATTGTTCACAAGCCTTTGGGTGTACCTTGTACACAATTATGGACCCTTGATCTGATTGTGATGAATGGCTAAGATTATACGAAGTTAATATTTTCTTTTTAAAAAAATGGAAAATAAGGCCCGATTGATTCAGAAGTGCGTGATAACACATTGAAATAAAACCCTACCACACAGCTTCCTCTTCAAGATCGATGCTGCATCGTCTTCAAGTTCGATGAGCAATCCTGAGAACGGTGATGAGGCGAAGAGAAGGCTAACAGAGGCGAATCGGAGGCGGGCGGGGCTGGTGTTTGGTTCGGCTTTTCCGGGCGATGTGGTGTCGATGTTTAGGAAGGGCGGTGGCGATATGTGGTGGAGGTGGGCTGGTGCGGATGGGGGTGCAGAGGAAGGTTGGCGAACGACGGTGGTGGTGATGGATGCAGGAGATTCGTGGTCGATAGGTGGTGGTGAAGGGTGAAGCTGGGCGAAGAGGCTCCCTCCTCCTCTCCCTCTTTCAAAGCTATGGAAGTTCAATTTGGCAGCCATGGAAATTCGATTCCAGAGGAATGAAAGGGACGGTGGTGGGGTGGGGTGAGGGGTGTTTGGGAGTAAAAAAAAATGTGCATTTCGGAACTCAAGAAAAAATCACTACATAGGCATTCGTATTGGTGCAAGCCTCTATTCGACAATTCAGAAATAAGTACAAGTCGATGGTAGCAATTACGAACAAATAAAATATGCACGGAAAGCATTACGTATCAAAAGCATTATATTGTGGGCATTACATTCCTTGAGCGGACGTTCTTCCTTAGACTGCCCCAAACAAAATAATCCCAAATCCTAAATCAGCCAAATGAACTCTAGCTTACCGAAGCCCTTAATCGGATTAAACAAAGGGGCGAATCGCAAAGGAAAGGATGCAAACAGAACCTACGATACGCTCTCATTGCACGAGGTCATCCGTCTTCGACTATTGGATGCTCGCTTCGCGCTCTCCTTTTCTCATTCGAATGCTGAAATCGAAAAAGCCCTAAATCGCACAAATTAAAACCCTAAAATCGCAATTTGAAAACAAAAATCAGTGGAGCGTGAAAACTAAACACTAAATTGAAAGGGGGGTTCGTGGGGGAAGCTGAAATCTAGACCAAGAGTCGTCCGAAGATTGGATTGAGCAATGAATTCGGGCATAAATTCGCAAAAAGAAAAAAAATTTAAAACGCACTTAATCGGAGAAATTCGAGTTGAAGTTGCGCCTTGAAGTCGGCCTCGGTTGTCGAAGCTTGACCTGTTTGTCAGTCTCCTCAGCTTCAATTGCCCGGATCCAAGGCCCTGGGATGTGCTTCGATGCCGGCGGTGTTTAGTTGCAGAAGGAGGCGATGAATAGAAATAAAAAAGGAAATATGTGCTGATGAGTTCAGAATTGGGTTGATTGCTTCACAAAAAAAAATTGATTGGGTTAGTTAAAAAAAAAAGGTAGTAAGTCAAATTGGGCTAATACAACGCAAATCCACGGTTAGCCTGCTAATACAACGTCAGATATAACGTTGCAGCAACGTTGGATGTGACGTTGCTACAACGTCTAATCCGACGTTGTGATGTGCCATACACGACGTTGTGAATTGGAGGACGACGGGGCGGTTCGGGCACTTTACAACTTCAAATTAGACGTTGTAAATTGGGCATGGTCGGGCCACATAACAACGTAATATTTGATGTTGTAATAACGTCATATTTGACGTTGTGGTCTCCCATAACAACATCCAATCGGATGTTGTTAATTAGGCCATCTATAAACATCGCAACACTTGTTTCTCGAGGCACATCACCTACCATACACTAAACACACATCATGGCATCAAACCCTAATAGTTTTGTTAAAGATGGCATGTTTCGTGATGGGACCCGTTTCATTGTTGAAGTGGAAAGACACCGTCGTCCGCCTGAATATGATGCTTGCAACTGCAAGCACAAGAACTATAAGCATTTATTTCGATGCAATCTATTTTCTGTGCAGGGTTGCCGCATCCTCAAGAGGTCACCACAGTTACAATTCGGGTGTAAAGAGTGTGACGACGACCCTGCGTCGTACCATATGCGGATCACTGAGCAGATAGAGGATATGTTGACCGTTTTGTACGGCGACGTGTCTCCCCCACATTGTTCCAGAATAGCACAGTATGCAGTTGATATGTCAGCGCGCCCTGCCCAAGATGAGATGACGACATATGCGTTCCAACAGGTGCAGATTCGGATATACCCAAACATTCATGAGGAGTCCGTCGGTAGCTGTTCCGTTTAATACAAGAACCCTTGCTGAAATTTTAAGTTAAAAAATATTTGTAATCCTTGCTGAAATTTTAAGTTAAAAAATGTTTGTAATTTTCGATTTGGCGCCAACTGATGTTCGTTTTGCTTGAATGATTGTTTTTTATGTTTCTACGTCTTGATAACAACAAACGTGCAAGGATGAATGGAAATGTAATAGTGCAATGATAACTGAACATCGTGTCATGACTCCTAAACGTGGTATAGGGGACGACCTTCCTGAACCCGCAATTCTCAAAATCTATCAAATTGGTCTTGGAAGCGAGTATCCCATCCGTTGACGCTCGGGTGATGGTATGCTGTCCATTCATGTGTTGGAGGAGGTAAAGGAGCGTTGAGATGTAACCATATCTGCAATAAGTATATTAGATTGTTAAGTTTGGTAATTTATGGATGAAATGCAGTTGAAGTGAGAGTAACACATATCATACTCACCGCTGCAAAATGATCTTGGTTCCCGATGCGGGCTAGGCCTAGCATGGCCTCGTGGGGGGCGTCATTTGGTTGTTTGGTGTACATAGGGAGGCATGTGAATGTCATGTGCCAAGATAAGACGACAAGGGACACCTGGTAGACGGTTGCGAACACAAGACCCATGATCGGCAGCTCGATCCAATATCTTCGGTCACCTCCCACTATGCCGGAGTAACTCTACAGGTCGATAAACTCTAGCACCGAATACTGATGTGCGCGCAAATTGCCATATTTTCTATGCACATTTATGTCCATTTTGTCGTTATTTGCATGCATATTGGTTGGGAAATCATAAGATTAGTGTAGTTTATGCTTATTTGCAAAATATAGAAGTCTACATGAGTTTTTCTATTATTTCGCATAAATCAAGATGAAAATGGATGAATTTGGACAAGTGAAGAAGAGCAGAAAAAGAACTCGAAGTCTACTGAAGAGTCGAAATCGACCTAAAGACTCGACATCGAGTGAAACAGAGCATCAGAAATCGAGCAGAGGAAAAACAGAGCATTTTGACATGAAGAGGTCGATATCGATGTCCCAAGGTCGATATCGAGTGGCCTGAATCAAGCAAAAAGATAGAAGTGGAGTGCCAATCTGAGGTCGAGTAGGACTGCTCGAGATAGAGAAAAGAGGAGGTCGATATCGATGTTCCTGGTCGATATCGAATGCTGCTGCAGATAGATCCGACGCTGTTTTTGATAGAATTCTATCCGAAGCTTTGCATCTATCCTAAAGTCGAGATCTACCAATTAACCACCAGACTTATCATCCTTTATGATGTTTACCTGAGGAGTTGTAGTTATTTACTTTATTTAAGTTCTATCTTAGGAATAAAGATAGAGTTTCGAATCCTTGGATAGCGAGGTTTGAGATCTATAATTAGAGACTATTAGGGTTGAATTAGGATCATCGAAGAACATCCAAGTTCAGTTTTACATTCAATATCGCAGAGAATAGGGGAGAGAGAGAGCCGAGTTGAGTTGGAGGGAAGCGAGAGTGGAGATTTGGCTTTGTTCGGTGTAACCTTTCTTTGCAAAGTTAATACAAAGTAGTTTCTTTTCAACGATGAGGAGTTAAATGATGATGAAGCGCGAGTAGTCAACCCACTTCTAGGGTCAGGGTGAGCCCGACGATAGCAATGTAAGTCAGTGCATCAAAGGTATGATTTTTATGCGATTCTGTCTTCTATCCTATGCATGGTCCTTTGCGAGAGTTGAGGAGATTCATTATTTGCATTATTGAAGCGAAAGCCAATCATATTATGAATTTGGATTTGTCATGAAATTGGATAGTAACTCTTAGGTTTTATGCGAGAGCCTCTAATCACCTAATAGTTGGTAACGAAAGTTATTTGACGGAAATGCATTATCTTTCATAAATTTGGCATAATACTTGCATGATTATCGTTGTGGCATGAATCCCCGACCTTGGAAGCTTTTAGTTTATTGATTCATATAAAATTTTGTGTTTGTAATTCTGTCCACCCTTCCATCATCATCCTACGTTCTTCGGACATCTTTTTCGACGCAAATAGGTTCGTTTACAGTTTCTGTTGAAGACTCAATTTCGACTGCAGAGGTCGATATCGAGTGCTGACATCGATATCGAGTACCCAACTCGACGTCGACTTGTTGCTTTTGTCTTCTGCAGGAAACTTAACTGGAAATCGACCAAAACTGAGGTCGATATTGACTAGGCACCTCGATATCGAGTGGTCTTCTGGAGTCAAAACTTGATCGTGATTGCAAGCTTAGGAAGCGCTGACATACCTCCTCGTGGATTCGATCCTGAATTACCCTACCACTATATCGGGAGGGATTCTTGTATTTTATTTGCTTGAACAAGGGAGTCGGTTTAGTTGATATTTATTTGAATATTGTATTTTAGCGATCCCTCCCCCTACGAACAAATACCCTCCCATATAACAACCAGCGTAAAGTTGATGATTCTGTTCGAAATGGGTGCACAATAACCCTTTCATATCTCGAAACCGTGCCTCCCCTGGCCTTAACATCAGTTGTGCCAAAGCCCAATATCCGCAGTGACCATCTCCTACAACGTTGATGGATGCCGCAATGTGCCTGAACATAAAAGGGTCCACATTGTTGTGACCCCAGTCAAAACCTCAGTACTGTGTGTCAGACGGGGGTCCGAACGGTCGATCCCTACCGCAGCGACCTAATCTGGCTTCCTCCCTTTTAAAATTGGCCTGATATTCCTCATATCGTAAGGGATTCGTTCTGCACGGGTTCCTCCTCCCTCTAGGTCTGCCCTTTGAACGTACGCTACCACGCTCGGGTGGGTGCAGATCAGGGTCACAGGCTTTATTGGAGGTAGTGTACGAAGACGACATGGCATAGGGTAAGGCATCATTTTCTGATACATCCCACGTCAGATCTCTCCAAAATGGGTGGATGTCGTCTGGTGATATTGGAACTCCTTCAGCAACACAACGTTAAACGTCGTGCACATACGACAACCCATAGCAAATTCTCCAATACCGGTCGAGGAACTCTTCATGTACTTTTCCATCGACAACGGTCCTCCAATGATAGTACAGATATTCGAAACACTTCTTTGAAACCACATGCTTAACCTCATCAAATAAGGGGACGTTGTGTGCATTAGTTGGACATTTGAAACGATCTATCTCCAAGGCAGTCCGGAGATCGTGCACCTGACAGTCATTAACTCGATGAATGGCATCCACCACGACACAAAAATCACCTGTGGACGAGTGCAATGCTTCCTTCAACACTTTATGCTGGCCTTCAACCCTACACATTGCATCATGTGCTCGAGGTGAACGAATGTCAAAATTTAGGAAAGGAGTTACAAGGGTAACAACGGAAACGATATGCATATCTATTGGTTGTCCTCGTTCCAAAGTTGAGGACGTGGTCGGTGTGACATTGACAAGGCTTGTCCGGTGGATAAGCCACACTGATTCCAGATACCCCATGACCCTGAGTGCTATCCTCCATTGGCCGTGAAGCCATCACCGACGCCGTTCGAATGACTCCTCTGAAGAAGACGAGAATAAACCCCACACATGACTCTTGAATAGAAGTGTAAGTTTCAAATTTTCGGCAATCTTCAATGCAGCCTCTTCACACTTGCGAGTAACATGTAACCAACACAGTAAATGGTGCACATCGGGGAAGACGACCCTAAGTGCAGCGAGAAGGCCTAGCTCCCGATCTGTCATGATCGAATCGGGTACCCTACCCTGAAGAATAACATGTAGGTTGTTGAGCACCCAAGCGTACGTGTCCTCGTTCTCGCGAGCCATAAAAGCATAGGCGATGCAAAAGTTATTTCCCGTTGGCGTTAAGCCCACTATCTTGCACAGAGCAACATTGTACCCGTGGACGCAGTGTAGCAACGTACTCACATTAGTTTAACACTCGATAAGGAAGAAATGTACGAAGACATAAGATATAGTACTTACGCGTTCGTCTTGTACGTACTATCCATCACGATGACATACGAGTATTTGTTTAAGAGACGAATCTCATCCAGGTGTGCGAGAAAAAGGTCTTTCAATACGTTGTCATCGTCTGGGCTTCTTTTGAATTCGTAGTAGTAGCCTCTTTCTCGGAGACGATGGAGGGTATCTTGCGTCATCGTCCGATTTCCTCTCTCTTCAATGGCGAGTTTGTTGAGGGTGTTCTCCAGTGATCGCGCTGAGGTGACGCTATTCGCATCTACTTGCCGTAGCCCGTACGCGATGGCCTTCGGTGGAGTTCCTATGTCTTTCATCCACTTGCACATTTTCTTCTCCCCCAGGTTCATCTTTCCCGCATAAGCATGACCCTTCAATCGGTGAGGGAGGTGATCGTTGTGCATTCCATTTCGCACGGTCATCGTCCACATACCCGGTCCCCCCTCGTGACCGTGTAAGGAGAATGAATAGTTGGTTAGTTTGCTCTGCGTGTTGTGAATCTACTTTCCCCTTCTGCAAAACACCCCATATTGCTCGCACGCTAACAACACGCCACCCGATCGGTTTACAGCGCTAGACCACGATCGCTTGATTACTAAGACCATATTGTGTTTCACGCCGATATGCTTAAAATGGTCGACCATTTCTTTACGGCAATGCCAAATACGGGTGTCGGTAAACATAATTGTAACGTCTCGATACTGGATAAAGACATAAGAAAGTATATGAACTCGATTTTACTTAAAAAATATATCCTTATGGATACAGATAAGCACATAGAGGGAGAAAGTATATCCTTACTTCAGCTTAAACTAGATACAAATATGAACATAGAGGCAAAGAATACATCTATAACATTTTACTTGTGGGACGACATTGATTTGTGGTGTGGGAGCTTCATCTCGTGCCACCTCCATCGCTCGTCCACTTTTCGAGGATGACATTTTCCTCTCTATAGATAAAATTACTATTGTGTGAAATTGTGAGGTGAAGGGACGACATTCATTCGCCCTCATGGTGGATGTATATAAAGGCATCGCGTGGGGGACCATACATGACATCAATTTGCGCATTCTGGTCAAACTTCACAACGTCATATTAGGCGTTGTATAGGGTTGACCCTCCTTACACAACGTTAGAATTGACATTGTAAAGCCAATTACAACGTCCAATCAGACGTTGCAAAGGTTTGTCCCCCTTATACAACGTGTAATTCAATGTTGTAATGGTGGATTCCCCCATTACAACGTCCAATCCGACGTTGTGATTGGGGGGACCATATAAACCTCGACCTCTGGTTCCCACTCCCCACATCCCCAATACACCATACACCAAACACCCAAAAGCCCTCAACCATGCCTTGAACTCTGTACAGCATCGTCAAGGAAGTCGAGTTCTCATATGGGACCCATTTCACTGTTAAAGTGACCAGACACAGTGTGCCGCCTGAACGTCACTTTTGCAACTGCAAGCACATGAAGTATCGTCATTTTTATCCATGCACTTTATTTTCTGTGCAGTGTCGTCGCAGGTCTGAGCGGTCAACGGAGGTGCATTTTGGAGGAAGGGATTGCGACGATGACCCTGAGTCATACTACCCTCGCGTGTTGGCGCAAATAAAGGATAATATCAAAAGTATTTACAGTGATGTGAGTCATTCACATATTCGCAGCATTGCCCAGTACGCAGTGGACTTAGTAGCGCGCCCTGCCCAAGACACAATGGCAACGTACGCATTCCAGCAGGCGCTGATTGAGATACAACTAGCGGCTCATACTGAGTCCGTTGGGAGCGACTGATCCAATTGATTTTGTGTTTTCAATGTACGATTTGGGGTAACTGTACGTTTTTTCATATGTTATATATTCGGTAATGCACTTGTGATGTAAACTCTATGTACTCCCCTTGATTTTAACCTTAGGGATATTTATGGCTTGGATCTAATCAAATCTATGTACTCCCCTAAACTATGTAAACTCTATTCGGTAATGCACTTGTGATATAATTTATTTGATTATTCACTTGAATCGAATCTAATTAGAAGAACAAATATATTGAATATGAATAATTTTAATATTCACTTGAATCGAATCTAATTAGAAGAACAAATACATTGAATATGAATCATTTTAATATTCACTTGAATCGAATCTAATTAGAAGAACAAATATATCGATTGAAGATGAGTCGATGTCGAGTCAAAATGCAGCGTAGGGTATCAACCTAGGCATAGGGCATGCAACGTCAGATCAAACGTTGCTATACCCTATCCAACGTCGAATCCGACGTTGCAAACCTTATGCATAGGGTTGCTAGGGTAGGAACCCTAAGCTCTTCACAATGCAACGTCGGATCTGACATTGCATAGGGTTTAGCAACGTCCGATCCGACGTTGCATACCCTATGCATATGGTTGCTAGGAAAGCAATCCTATGCCCTTCACAATGCAACGTCGGATCTGATGTTGCATAGGGTTTAGCAACGTCCGATCCAACGTTGCATACCTTATGCATAGGGTTGCTAGGAAAGCAATCCTAAGCCCTTCACATTGCAACGTCGGATCTGACGTTGCATAGGGTTTGGCAACGTCCGATCCGACGTTGCATTTTGAAGGGCCTATAAAAGCAACAGCCCACCCCAACAACCCAAACACACAACCACATTCCCTCTCCCACATATACCACCTAATGTTGGTCCCCATTAGACCCCCAAGTACCTTCCTAAAAGACAGAGAAACGTCCAAGGGGACCGGTTATCAAGTTAGAGGGACGAAACACCATTTTCCGCCTGAGAGGCCTACCAATCCGACATTGGCAACATGATTACGGAAATGCTGGACGAGTTCTACCATGATGTATGTCGGCATTGTATTTGTGAAGTATGTAGTATCATTGTAGGCAATGTATGTATTATCATTTCAACTTTGATAATGAAGGAAGGGTTTGGGTTTTTATAGGCCTTGGCTCTTTGAAAAACTTTGTCCACTGCAATCGTCGAACGATGAGTGAATCTACTTGCCGAAAAATTTCAAGTACGTAGAATCACATGTTGTTCCACGAGTGCAGCGGACAAAGTTTTTCAAAGAGTCAAGGCATATAAAATAATATAAATAAATTCGCCAAATTCCAACACTTAATAAAATTTCAAGTACGTAGAATCACATGTTCTACTTATGTTTGTAACAAAGCTCGTCGCGGTGTAGGGTTTTATTTTTTATTTAACTTGTTCATCAACTTGTTCCTCCCTCCGATAAGGAATTTGTTACTTCGCCAAATTCCAACACTTAATAAAATAATATAAATAAATTCCGACATTAAACAAGTATTCCAATACTCACACAAGTATCGAAATGGAATTTTATACCTAATCATTTAATATCCCAATACTCACACAAGTATCAAAATAGCTTTAACATATGGAAAAAGGGTCAATTAACAAACAAATACTAACTAAATATTAAATAATAATTTCTAAAAGTGTTGCATAAATAATCAAATATATTAATAATCCAGAATAATTTAATGATGAATAAATAAACAATTATATAACAATTTAGATAATAATATATGTATAAAATAATTTAATGATGAATAAATAAACAATTATATAACAATTTAGATAATAATATATGTATAAAATAAGTAATTTAAACCCTTACAACAATTACCCAAAACCCATAACCAAAGGCCCATGTCTCAGCCCACCCGAATCCGATACCCGGATCCAATAACGGGAATACAACAACGTTCGATTTTGCATTACAACGTTGAATTCAACGTTGTAATTTGAATCACAACGTCCAATCGAACGTTGTGATTCAAAACGTTGTGGGGCACAACATTCAATTGAAAGTTGTGTCCACTATGCACAACGTCGAATCCGATGTTGCGCTTCTTTTTATATAAAGCACAACATCGGATTCGACGTTGGTAGTCTTCTTCCTCAACACGAATCGGCGAGAGAGAGATCGAATCCGACGTTCCCAAATCCGGCGAGAGAGCGATGGTGAGATCCCGAGGAAGAGGCAAGGGCGGCGTTGGGTGAGGAGGAGGAGGAGGTGGTGGCGGGGGTGTTGGGCGAGGATGAGGAGGCGGCGCCGGCGAGGAGGGGAGCGAGGCGGTAGTGGTCGAATCTGGGCGAGGTTGGGGCACTGGTGGTACTGGTGGATTTGGAGGGGGCGACGCCTGTGGTGCTGGTGGCGATGGTGGTGGCGCCGGTGGAGGGGGTGGCCACAGTGGTGGGAGGCGTACCCAGGAGGTTTCTCCCCGTCGAGTACTACATCGGTTAGCATCAATTCATTTTATTTTCATTTTACCTTAGTGTTTAATTTTGTATAGAAATAATAATTAGTTTATTTAATTTTAGATAATAGTTAGTTTATCGGAAGTAATAGTTAGTTTATTTAATTTTAGATAGTTTTATTTAAATTTTAAATATTAATTTAATTTAGATTAGTCATATATGATGATATTGAATTAAATAAAAAATACAATATATTGAAAAAATAAATATATATAAAAATTGTTAAAAATAGAATAAAGTATAGAATAAATTGTTAAAAAATAAAACAATTTATAGAAAAAATAAAATAAAAAATATATATACATTAAAGTATAAAAAAATTGTTAAAATTGTTAAAATAAAGTATAGAAAAATTGTTAAGAAATAAAATACAAATACAATATATTGAAAGCAAAATATATTTAATACAATATATTGTAAGTATAATAAAATCAAAATTGTACTGAACAAAATGCAAACATAAAAAAAATGAAGTATAGAAATAAATTGTTACAAAATAAAACAGTTTATAGAAAAAAATAAAATTTACTTATATATACATATAAATTAAAATATAGAAAAAAATTTAAAAAAATTGTTAAAAAATCGTTAAAATAAAGTATAGAAAAAATTGTTAAGAAATAAAATACAAATACAATTTACTGAAGTTAACATTCAATTGAAATAAAATAATATATTTAAAAACTACTTTGAAATTTAATAGGATTCCCGGATGAGGAGGGATGACGAGACTGTTCGCGTCGTTCTCAGTCGAGATCGCAATGCGGCTTTACCTACAGTAGCAGGGAGCGTCGACACGGCCGAGGTCATCATCACTGATTCGTCTTCGCAGACAGGGTCAGATTTCATGGCTCTTGTGGAGCAAGAGACTATGACCGTGCGTGATACAGCGATTGAGGCTGCTACGTCCCAGACGCAGTGGACGGAGAGGGCGCAGTGCTGATTGGACGCCGATTCTTCATTCTTCGTCCTTGGTGTTGGGGTTCAGCATCGCACAGGTGGTGCTAGTACCTCCGGACAGGCACGGAGCGACGCTGATTGGGCTGAGGTCATCGCAGTAGTAAGTTGCTTCCTTACACCTGCTCCGGTAGGGGACGACACACTGAGGAGGATGTGAGGGATGTTCATTTCGACCGAGAGGATCTCGATGATGATAGTGATCATGATGGGGAGGATCACGAGGAGGGTGGGCACGATACGGGACAGGAGATGGTGGGGCAGGTGGCGGGCCGGGGCATACAGGTGCCAGCTCAAGGCCCGCAGGGGGCGGGGCAGGTGGCGGGTTAGGACTCGCAGGGGTCAGCTCAAGAGCCGCAGCCGCAGGGGGCGGTGCAGGAGGAGGGGGCCGAGGAGGAGGAGGAGGAGGGGGGGTCGGGAGGGGGCGGAACAGGCCGATGATGGGGACGATGAGCTCCCCGATGGCGAGTTGCCTCCAGGAGATCTTTTGATCTCATATAGGCATCATAGGTCTCAATGGCTATAGACGGACCCAACCTTTCAGCATACATTGCTAAAGGTTCATCATCGGGCTACACACCTCGATCCGTTCCGCCGCTACATATACGAGGGCCCGATGACATGGGTGCTGGATGCAACTCAGTTTGGTCTACTGGGGCTGCTTGATTTGAACTAGGACGGAGTGTATGCCAAGTTATTGACTGTGTTAATTGAGCACTGGCAGCCGGAGACGAGCTCTTTCCACTTTTTATGGGGCAAGATGACCATCACACTCCACGACATCGCTTGTCTGATGGGGTTGTCGATTGACGGACTGCCTTGCACCCCTACCCCTGACCATCTGCCACTACAGTTAGAGCCTCTACTGCAGCAGAGGTATGGTTGGACCGCGACCGAGCTGAAGAAGCACTGGCAGCCGTGGGGATCAGTTCGCCGACCTCACCGCCGATATCAGAGAGCACCACCACTATTTCACTGTTGGTTTCTTAGCTACGTTGCTGGGTGCGATGCTCTTCATCGACAAGTCCTAGAGCCGCGTACAATTCTCGTTGTTTGGGCTAGTTTAGGACTTAGAGCACACTGGGAGACTAGCTTGGGGAGTAGTAGTGCTTGCCTTCCTTTACCAGGGATTCAGGGAGGCCACGAGAGGCGAGGCTAAGGGTCTATGTGGGTGTGCTGCGCTTCTGCAGGTAAGTGTGAGTTTAATACGATAAATATGTTGCTCTACTTGCGAGTTACATATGAAAAGTGCTCTAATGGTTTATACTGTATAGACATAGATCTGGTCGTACTTCCCTTGTTTTGCGGGTCCACTTCGCCCAGACAGGGATGTAGGGGATGATCCCCGATACATGACACGATTCGACCCGTCACAGGCCGCGAAGAGGGGGAACGACAGGGAGAGGCGTAAGCTTGAGTGGAAGCTTCGGGCACAACTTGAGCGCATGACTATCGATCAGGTAACGTGTTTCTCACTTTCTTTGATATTAACTACATATGTCGAGTAAGATTGTTTCTCTAATATCATTTTTACAACTTAGGTCGAGTGGATGCCTTTTGGCAGAGACCTGGATTTTGCAGGTCGGTTTCGCTCCTCCACCTATCGAGGCACCATCAGATTCGGTGGTGTCTTTGAGCCTTACATGCCAAATAGGGTGCTCCGACAGTTTGGCCGCGTGCAGGAGATCCCATTGGGCGTCATCCCTCCTACCCTGGCCCAGCGACCGTTTCAGCTAAAGAAGCGTTACGTCGTGACGTTTTCCCATCAGCACGACCGTTGGTCATCACAGGACCATGACAGATTCTACCCTGTCACTGGTCACCGGGGGACGAACGAGAGCTGTCAGGGAGGCATCTCAGCTGACTACCTCGCTTGGTTCCAGTCCCAGAGTCAAGGTCATGTGGTGCCCACAACAGTGGTACGAGATGATGATCCACTGGCTGCGCCTACACACCTAGACAACATCATCGGACCAGCTGAGTCTGCTCTGCGCCAGGCCCGGGTCGACGAGATGACCCAGGGTATTCAGGCATTGGTCGGACATCCCCAGCTGGACCAGATGTACGAGCATATTATGAGCTACATTAGATCTTTTCAGTAGATACATTATATTTTGTTTGTTTATGACATACTATTCGTATTTGGTGGGTATACTTTATTTGTGTAGTTCTTGTTGCTTGCATTAGTGTTTTTGATGGTTTCTACCTATTGACAATAACAAACAATCACATGTAAACGCTTTACTTCATAGATAACGATTAGATAACACATCAAGATTACTAAAACAAACAAATACACTACGGATAACAACACAATCGACCAGGCTCTACTTAATTCGTCTTCGGAATGAGTTCAATCTTTAACTCGTTGAATGCAAAGTTTCGGTCCTCCATATTTGCTTCCCTCACAAGTATCCCTGCCTGTTGAGCTACGTAAACATGGTCATCTCTTCTTACATCGGGGAAGAATGACCGAATACGTTGAAGGAGAAGGTCTCCAACCCTCCACTCATACGTTCCAGGAATGCCCTGATGAAAACGGTTGCAGTACCTACACCCGAACTGCAAGGGTGCGGAAATGTGAGTCTCATTTTCACACTCGACCCAAAACAGGGCGCAAGGATAACAACCACTGTATTCTGGATTGCGGCAAGCACAGTCGGACACCTCCGGGGGCATTGGGTACCGAACCCTTTTGATTACAAAATCAATGCGGGGGGTTGATCGGCGATGTTCAGTTTTAACTGGCTCCATGGAAGGAAGGAAATAAAATTTGGAATTGTTGTGTTGCATTTTCAAATGCGGTCCTCACCCCCTTTTATAAGAGTTGCTGATATTACTGGGAGTACAACGTTCAAATTGACGTTGTAACAATGTCGGATCATATGTTGTTACAACGTCCAAATGGACGTTTCTAAGCCTGACGGAGCCCGGTGGGTTCCAGCCTACAACGTCGGATCCGACGTTGCAACAACGTCAAATCCGACGTTGTTACAACGTCGGATTCCTTTTTCGTTGGGCAAATATACCACCACGAACAAAGTCGGATTGGACGTTGTGGAAACGTTAATTTTGACGTTCCTACAACGTTGGATCCGACGAAGTATTTGCGGTGTATATATATATGAAAAGCGTTAAAATAGAAAGGCTCAATTTAAAATGGGAGCATATGTCAGCCCGTTGACTTACAAGAGAGAAACGAGCCCTTTAATTTGGTCAACACCGAATATCCGAACCTATGCACGTACATAAGCTTGGCAAATTTCAAATGAAATTTATTCAATCACAAAATTTACCTACTATAATATAAGAATTACTAGTCTTACTACCCGCCCGTTGTGCGGTTTTTTATAGTTATAATATGTATTTTTTATATTAAGTTTTTTTTATTAAAGTGTGAAGGTTAAAAAAGTTTCCTTGAAATATTTAATGGAAGATTTCGTCTAACTATAAACTAAATTAAGTGGTTATTTTATTTCGCCAAATAAAGTAGATTTTTCCTTCTTTTGGGTCAATTTTTTAACTATATAAAATCTCAATAAACCGTTTATAAAAAGAATTTTTTTTATAATTGTTTATTTGTCTTATTCATTTTACATGATTTTATATTTAATATTCTGTAATAGCTTTAAATTATTATCAATTCATTATTAGTGATAAATTGTTTAATATTTATATAGAGAGATAATGGATAATGAATAACTTTAATTGCTAATTTTGTAAAAAAATGTATAGTTTTACCTCGCTTTTCTTCATATTTATTATATTTATTCACATTACATTTATTAGAGAGCAATAGATGAATAAATTGTTTTCCTTGTACATATATGTTAGTTATTTTTTAGTAAAAATAATAAATTTATGAGATAAAGCTTACATTTTGATAAAAATGTAAAAGTTATGAGATAAAATCCATAAAATTAACAATAATGTTTAAAATAATGAAAAATTGCATTCTTGTCATCTTTTTTAATATACATAGACTTTTTGAATTTATTTCTATTAAACTTTTTAATTCAATTAAAAGAATAGCTAAAAATAACTAAAATTTAAGGAATAATTAGATAATTAGATTTGGGGGCATACGGTAGAAAATTCAATTTTTTATATTTATCTCAAAACTGAGATTAATTTTCCCTTTATAAAAAATAAAAAATTTGCTATATGTTTATATAGATATATTATGTTCAATTTTTATTGGATAGATTATTTGATATAAAACGATAATTTTTTTAACTAATTAAGATATAAGGTTGAATATTTATAAAAATAAGTAGCACCGTTAACTGAGAGGACAAAATTATAATGACTTATATTTTTAGTGGATCGAGCAAAATATTAGGAATCAAATTTACCCAAAAAAGGTGCAAGATGACTTAAAGCCTTCTTATTTTAACTTTTTGTGAATTATTTATCATTCTTTGTCTCATAAATTAAAGATTAAAGATAATTAATACTATATAAACTTGAATGTCTTAATTTATTACGGAGTATTTTAACAATCCATCCTAATTAGGTACTAAGTTGCGAACTAATATGGTGCGGTGGGAATAATATTAGATAGATTTAATTAAAATGATAAGTTTTCTACCTAATCAAGATATAAGGTTGAATATTTATTTAAAAAAAATTAAGATATAAGGTTATATTAGATAGATTATTTGATCTAAAAAGATAATTTTTTATCTAACTATATTGACTTATTAATTGATGTGCCCCGAAAAGATAATACCACTTTAATCCAGAAAATGACACGTAAGCAAAAATAATCCCGCTTTAATCCAGAAAATTCCATGGACGCGAGATCGCACCAGAGACCGTTTTAGGCATCTGCTTTAGTATTTTTATATTAATTAATTATGAAAAGATAAGTTGTTGGAGATCACAATTTAAATTTGGTCATATTATTTTATAAAGTTGTTTGAGATGTTTTTTTTAGAAAGTAATTTATTGGTCATATTGGAGATTTGTTATATTTAAATTGTGATCTCCAATAAAATACTTTAATCATGTTATAAAGTTGGTAGTTACATTAATTTAAATCACTCGTCTGAACCATTATTTAGTTATTGATGTTGCTACCAATTTATAAATTTCTTATCAAATATTATATCTAAACACATAAAATATTTTATCAACACAAGCATGAAAATATTTTATTAACTAATTCGAGTTGAAATTGATCGAACAATGTTGGAAAAAAAATCAAGCATATCTTAATAAAATATAATAGATCATAGATCGATAATATATAGGTTAAATAATTAATAGATAGATTACATCGCTACTATCAAATCTACATGGTTGTTATAACTTATATTTAAATTTAATTGGCCCAAAAATATAATACCAATTTAATCCAGAAAATGCCACGTAAGTAAAAATAATCCCGCTTTAATTCAGAAAATTCCGTGGACACGAGATCGCATCAGAGCCCGTTTCAGGCCTCTGTTTTAGTATTTTATATAGATGTTTTAGTATTTTATATAGATATAGATATATAGATAGATATAGATAATTGGCACAAATAAGAAATTGAGTTTAACACGTATATATATACATTTAGAGACCCATGAGCCGTGAGAAAAACCCTAAAGCCAAGACCCGCCGCCTCCACCGTGAGCCAAAGATCCGACATGAAGAAGACGGATTCTGGTAGACAGACTCCGCCAAAGATGAAGAACATTCCAAGATCCGTCGCTATCAACAAATTGTAGGCAGAAATCGGCTCAATTTGGGTGTTGAAGAAGAAAATGGATCTAAAAGAGGGCCAAAAGCGTGGATCGAAAAGGCTCTTAGGTTCCTCCTCCTCGCTATCTCTTTCGACTTTGATTCAAGATTTCTGGTTTCAGAAAGAAAAAGAAGAAGTATTTACATAAAAAAAGAAAATATAGAAGTTAGATCTGACAATTTCGGTTTGGAGTTGCTGGTCTGCTCATGATTCCGCTCTCTTCCTGGGATCTGGCGGCTCTCTTGGTAGAGTTGGCGGCGGTTTTGGCGGTGGTGGCTTCATCCCTGGCCCTCCGTCTCAGGAAAATGTTCGATGATAAGCTTTGATGTGAACCCCCTTGTCGTCTGGCCTCGTCCCATGGGTGTCAAGCTCCATTCGGATCCTGAAGTTTCCCTCACACGGATGCCTCAATGTGACTCCCCCAGGTTGTATCTTTCTTGCCTTCTATATTGGCAATTATTTCTTGAGAACTCTACTCTTGTTGCTTTACCGTTTAAACTGATGAAGGATTATGAATATGTAAATCCTAGTAGATATGATCCCCGAACCCTCGGTTTGTGCCTCGACACCAAGAAAAGAACTCACAAAACACTCAACCGAAAATTGAACCACCGCTTTGAACAAGAACACATCGCTGACCCCATCAGTTCCGGATTCAGTGGTATTTGCTCCCGGTCGACCCCATTTCAGAAGTGGATTATCCCCCCTTTCTACTGTAAGTACGATCCTTTCAAAGAAAATTTGAAATTTCAGCCAAATTACACGCATGATAACATGGAAAAAGTCTTGATTTATGAAACTGAAAGACCAAACAATGGGCATAGAAAGTTGATTTCGAATAAGAACGGCAACAAGAAGAAAGCAGATCTTATACTCAGGTACCATCAATCCCTTCCTCTCCCTTCCTTTATTTGGTTGTGGATGGGAATGAACAAAAATTACTCTTATTTTTGTGAGGAAAATGACTCTTCTTACTATTACTATCGGTCTGAGACGTTGCTTTTGACTTGCCCGAGCAACGATCGAATTTCACCTATGTTGAAAAATGAAGATGATCATGTTCTAATAGAACACGTGAAACAAGAAACTGTCTCCCCCATCCATTGGTTTTGAATCAAATTGCGGGCAGAGAAAAGGAAAAATGAGAAAAAGAAGAAATGAAAGCCTTAAGAATGATAGGAAAATGATTGAAAGAAACGACAACAGTAAGAATGCTTGGAATATTGAATGAAACATTTTGATGACCTTGTCTTCTGCTGAATTATTGACAATGACTTTTGAAGCCTTGTTTGATTTGCTTCTGGTTGTATTTTTTTTTTTTTTACAGTAGGCAAAAATTTGGATGTACTAACGACATCCATGATCATCTCGCAAGATGATGTTCTGGAACTCACAACAACAATCGTTCAAAATTAAATTACAATTAAACTGAGATTTGGCAATAAAATCAGCTGCACCATTGGCCTCTCTATAGCAATGCTGAAAATTGATGCTCTCAAATTCTCTTGTAAATGAAAGGATCTCTTGGACAATTTGAATGATCTCCCATGGACTATTGTTCGCATGATTAATGGCATCGATGATGATTGCACAATCACTCTCAAGTATCAATCTACGGATCCCCATCTCCGCTGCCAATCTTATACCTGTATAAACAGCAAGAGCTTCTGCCAAAATGACAGAACCCATCCTAATATTACATTTATGTATCCGAATAATTTGGCCATTATTATTCCTCATAATACAACCAATCTGTGGTTGAGTATCAGTTTTCACCGAAGCATCTGCTTCTGGTTGTGATTTGTTTTTATGGATTGTGGCTTTGTTTGGTCTTTGCGATTGATTGTCTCTCCCTTGTTCGTGTTGAACATGGTCTGCGCTGGCTCCCTGTGGGTAGATTGTTGTTTGTAATCTATCTTGTGCATTCATACACCAATTTTGAGCCCATTTTAAATCAACTGAACCATTGCTTGAACCCAATGATTATGAACAACAAAAAGCTGATAAAATCAAAACAACGATACAAGAAAAGAATTGAAAATCATAATTACCAAGTGTCTGGTTGCTTGGTTTCTCAACCTCCCTTTCTCCCTCTTAGTCTTGTCTGCTTAAGGTTTTTGGTTGGTTGCGCTTGCGGGCTTCTGCCGGTAAGTGAATTACCTCAAACTTTTTCTGAAATCAGGGACTTAGTTCCTAACTTGAAAAATTCTGAAATTCAGATGATCAAATATGATCAAATGAAAAAGGAAAAACAGGAAATTGGGCGAAGAATAGACTTAAGAAAGAAAATAGAAAATAAGAAAAATAGGAAAATGCCTATTTGTGAAAAGTATCATGAATCAATTGAACATACTTCTTGGAAAAAAAGTGAGCAGGAAAAAGGAAAAATGGGAAAAAGAAGAAATGAAAACTGTAAGAATGCTAGGCAAAGAAGTGAACATCAAAAAAAGAAAAATATAAATGACAAAAGCACAAAGAAAGTCTATAAACGCATTAGAACCATCAACGGAAATGAATCGTATGACAAAGGAAAAAACCAAACTCGAAACCAGGAGACTAGAAATATGAAAATGACAAATTCATACCAAAATAAGTTAGGATGAAGATTTGTACATGGAATTGTTGTGGGATTGGGAAAAGAAACCTTTGGACTGAGATAGAAACTTTCTGTAAAATAGAAAATATACAAATTCTAGTTCTTATGGAAACAAGAACGGAATCGCAACCCTCGGAGGCCGTTTGGAAAAAGGCGGGTTTTGATTCGATTTGTTGGGTTCCGTCAAGGGGTAGATCGGGAGGGATCTGCGCCTTATGGAAAGACTACCAAATTTCTTGTGGGAGAGTTTCTATTCTCAGAACGGACGATCAATTCATCACTATGAAAATAAAAGACAATAACATCAGATCGACCCTTGCTTGTTGTTTTGTTTATGCGCCCGCCCAAGAGGGTGAAAAATCTCTGTTCTGGGCTAGGCTCCAAGACCACATTCAAGAGATTGACATCCCTTCCATTGTGATGGGGGATTTAAATGAGATCCAATGTTTCTCTGAAAAAATAGGGGGTGTACCCCCTAATCCGAACAGATTTAAAAGACTATTAACCTTTAAGGACCAATGTATCCTGCTTGATATTCCAGCGCTCGGAAATGGTTTCACCTGGAGAAAAAACAGAACGGATGTAAACAACATCTATGAGAAATTAGATAGGACTCTTGTACAAGACCAAATCCTTCAATAGTATCCACAAATAGCAACAAGAAACTACGCCTTCTATTCCTCAGATCACTGTCCAATCTCCATAGAAATAAAGAACAACGAAAGTAAAAAGGCTAGACCCTTCAAATTTGAGAAAATGTGGCTACAAAGAAAAGACTATCGGAACATTGTTGCCCGGGCATGGCGAATGTCTTATGTTGGGTCACATATGTTTTAAGTGGTAAAGAAAACACAAACTCTCAAAAGATTAACCAAAGAATGGAATAAAACTACCTTTGGAAATATCTTTTGCCAATTGAAAGACATTGAAGATAAATTGATAGAACTACAAATGAGTCCAAGCCAAAGTCAGCAATCTGGAAACAACAACAAACAACTATGACTTATAAATAAAAAAAACAAGTTACTACATTTCCATAAAATATATTGGAGTCAAAGAGCGAAGACAAAGCATGTGAAATTATTAGATACAAACTCAGGATATCACCATAAAGTAGCAACAGGTTGCCGAAACAGGAAAATTATTAGAGAATTACGAACCCAAAGTGGAACTACAATCAGTGGCGAAGAAAACATCATAGAAGAAATCAGGGTGGACTTTGAAAAGAGGTTTAAAAAGAACCAATCAATAGACGACTATTGGAAGAATAACTCTCCTTGATAAACCCGAAGATCACCGACGAGGATAATGATCTGATCACAAGACCAATCACAAATCAAGAAATCAAAAACGCTGTCTTCTCTATTGGAAAAAACAAATCCCCAGGTCCGGACGGTATGACTGCTGAATTTTACCAGCATTATTGGGATTTGGTGGTACCATCAATTATAAAAGCTATCAAAGGCTTCTTCCATTCTGGACGAATGCTAAGACAAATAAACGAAACATTTAACACCTTAATTCCAAAATGTGATGACCCAAAAACAACAAATAACTACAAACCAATTAGTCTCTGCACGACCATTTATAAAACCATTGCGAAAATACTGGCGGATAGAATGAAACCCTTGTTGAACAAAATTATCCACCCATTGCAAGGAGGTTTGATTACTGACAGAGCAATTCAAGACAATGTGCTAATCGCTCACGAGATTTTTCACTGCTTTCGAAGCAGGAAAGGTCAAGAAGGGTGGATTGCAATTAAACTAGACATGGAGAAAGCTTATGACAGAGTGGATAGGGATTTTCTCCTTGCTACTTTGGATAGGTTTGGATTCTGTAGGAAATTCTATGACTGGATTCAGGAATGCATCTAAACTATTTCGTTCTCTGTTTTGGTTAACGACGAACCGACTAAAACATTCCGACCACTCAGAGGCTTGAGACAAGGTGACCCAATATCCCCGTACCAATTCATCATAGGTGCAGAAATCCTAGCCAGGAGACTCAAATATCAATGTGACCAAACTAGAAACTCTATTGGTTTCAAGATATCTACAAATGGTGACCATGTTCCATTCCTCTCGTTTGCTGACGACATAATGATATTTGCCAAAGCGACATCGGAAGCATGCTCAACAGTGAAAAAGATTCTGGATGAGTACTGTGAGATATCTGGCCAAAAAATAAATTTCCAAAAATCAGCTTTCCAGCTTACCAGTGGGATCTCAAATGAACGAAAACAACAACTTCAGAACTGCTTGCAAATTTCAAATCAAGCATCTCTAGAAAAATACCTTGGCTGCCCTATCATAAATGGCAGAGTAACTAAGGAGACATTTGGTGAGGTTCTGGGGAAAACAAAGAACCAATTAACAAAATGGAGAGCAAATGAACTATCCCAATAAGGAAGAGCGATTCTAGTCAAAGCGAATCTAGCTGCCAAACCGAATTACTTGATGCAAAATTTCATGCTTCCTGCAACCATTCATTCAGAGCTTGACCAAATTAACAGATATTTTTTCTGGAATAAGGACTCGACGTCAAGCCTTTAATTGTTTGGGACAAAGTGTGTTGACCAAAAAATGAAGGCGGACTAGGCATAAACAAAACAAAAGATATGAACAAGGCCCTACAAATGAAATTGTTATGGAAAATTCTTGCTGAGCCTCAAAATGGATGGGTGAAAATTATTAGAGAAAAATATCTTAAAGATGACAACATTTGGGATTACAAAAAGAAGAAAAATACTTCATGGCAATGGGCCAAATTGATGGAATTAAAAGACGAATTCTGCTAAGGGCTGATATGGCAAATTGGCAACGGGAAAACGATTAGATTTTGGAAGGACAAATGGCTACACAATGAGAATTGCCTTCAAGAAATTCGACTACAAGACCAAATAGAAGAATCTGAAACAATTGTCCAGTTTATAAAACCGGACAAAACTTGGAATGTAGAAAGATTGAGACAAAAACTCCCGATGAATGTTGTAGACGAGATCTTAAGAATTCATATCCCTAAAACAGAGATTGAAGATAGAGTATATTGGAAAGCTAGCAGAAATGGCTGGTTTTCTACGGCTAGCGCTTTGGACGATATCATAAAAGCAAGAAGAGCTAGGTGTGACCCATTAGAGTGGATATGGAAGATTGACTGTCCACCGAAAATCAAAACCTTCCTTTGAAAAAATATCCTTAATAGAACCCCAACGAAAATCAGACTTAGGAACAAAGGAATTGATGTCCCTCTGGGCTGCCCCCTTTGCAACCAATGTGAGGAAGACGCAACCCATTTATTCACGGCATGTCAGGCATCTCTGACACTAATCGCAAGAATGGATAAGAAAACCGAAAGAATAATACGAAACACTGACAAAACTAACAAGACCTACAAGATGATAAATATTGAAATATTCTCCCAGCTATCGGCTACTCAGAAATCGACACTAGCGTTTTCCCTATGGGGGATCTGGTCTATGAGGAACAAAATCCTTTTCGAAAATCAAGATGTCAAAAATATGGAACAATGGATAAAGATCATTACACAATACAGGTTATCATGGAAAAAAGCTCTAGAATATGATCTAGAGAACGATGAGGCTACATTTATACACCACAAACCTCAAAACAGATCGAGATGTCAGAAAAAAGTTAAATGGAAGAAACCGCCTGAGGGATTCATGAAGCTAAATTTTGATGGAGCTAAGGTCGCGTCTGGGCAAGCTGCAACTGGTTTTGTTATCCGCGATAGCCGTGGTAGAGTGGTGTCCTGCGGTGCGCATGATCTTGGGAGCGCTTCCTCGATCCAAGCTAAGTGTCTCGGTCTTCACACTGGCCTTCTTTCTGCTAAGAGGATGTGCTTCTCTCATCTCGTGGTGGAAGGAGACTGTCTGACCATTTTCAACGCCCTGTGAGGGATCGGTACTTGCCCGTGGACTATTGAGATGGTGATTACCAATGTTCTCAGCCTCTGCTAATCCTTCGAGGCCATCGTCTTCTCCCACACATTACTGGAAGGCAAACAGGTCGCGGACAGATTAGTGCACGCTGGTTTGATCTCCTCTTTCTCTATCGAGCGGTGCCCTGCCGAGATTAAGGATCTTGTCCGTAAGGATGCCATTGGACAGTTGTTCAATCGAGGTTGACCACCCCCAAATTTTCGCCTTGTATAAAAAAAAGAAATTGAGTTTAACAAAATCAAAAAGTTTAAACTCGTAAAATCTCATTTCGAGTTTATCTTAGTGGGTCGATCTAAAAATTGACTTCTAAGTAAAAACGGAGTCAAAACCCTAAGTCAAATTTCTCCAAACTCAAGTGGTTCTAAAAGGAACTACGCTCGATTTGATTCCGAGTTGTCGGATACGTAGGCCACCTGACATAAAGCTAAAGCTCGTCAGGTTCAATCGTCAAACCGAAGAAAATCAAATTAGTTCTAAAAAGAACTACGTAAAGACTTGATACTCTCGTATGAGTTACGTAGGAAATCCGATATTAAAATTCAATGTATATTGGATTCAGTCGCTCATCCTAAATTAAATTAAATTTGTCCTTAAAAGAACTACGTGTGGTTTGATCCCGTTCTAAACGGGTACGTAGGACACACGATCAAGCTCGTCGGGTTGAATCACCAAACCCAAAAAAATTAAATAAATTAAAACACTTTGAACTGCGTAAGGCTTGATTCTCTTCCAAGAGATACGTAGGCAACCCGCTAAAATTCGGGTGCAACCCAAATCACTAAAACCACTCAAGTCTTGGTGTCGATACAACTTCGAATCAAGAGGATAACCTGTTAATATGAGGAGGATCGAGTTTAAACAAATATAAAATATAGATGCAAATTGAATCCTAGCCTACGCAAATAATTACAACACTTCCTCCCGTTGTAGTAGAAGGGTAGTCAGGATCGATCCACGAGGAAGCGTGTCAGCGGGATCCTAGATAGTCTCAGAAAGCTCACGTCCTTGTCGACCAGAAGCCTCGATCTCGAGTAATGGACTCGACGTCAACCTAGGCTATCGATTTCTGCAACAGAAAACCTGTAGAGACAAAAACAAGCAGTCGATATCGAATAAATTGGGCGATATCGATGTCAGCAAACGAAGTCGACCTGGCTCAGAAGACTGCCAGTCGACACAGGGTAGTCGATATCGAGTAATGTACTCGAAATCGACCTCAGCAACAGATGCAGGAACAATGTGCGTCGGCAAATAAGAGGGACAATTGCGCTATCTCATCCGAGGGACAAGCTTTCGATGTACACCAATGATTAGGAATACTCTTGCAAATAAACCTAATTATCTCTACCAATTTTATATTTGGAACTCAAGTTGTTAGCATGAATCCCTTTTCTTGCGATAAGGACTAAACATAGAATCGTAGGAGATGATATAGACACAACGATATCAACATCAAGTACTTAACTTAAACACGCATGGCTACCGTCGGGCTCACCCCGACCCTAGAAGCTTTGGGGAACTACTCGCTCTTCATCGAAATAGACACCGTTGATTGAAAGGAAAAAACTTGCATTAATTGAACCTCTGAAACCTTACAATCCAACGTCGGCTTTCGCAAATGCCAAACCCTAAAGTTTCTCTCTAACTCTTTTGCTATTGCGAGATATGATCTCTGTGATTGAATGCCTAAAAACCAGCTCCCTAGGGCTTTATTTATAGCTACTAATCCTTGCTAGCCAAAGGAAAGTAGATCCTATCTTCTTTCTAAAAAGACAACTGATGTACACATTTGCACCTTCTTTTATTGCATCTTTTGACTTCATATTTCATTCGATTTCCAAAGAAAAGGTTCAAAAGAATATAAACTTGTGTAAGAATGGGCTAAAATGCAAGAAATAGGGTTTGCACAAGTTTTGAAGCTAACCATGCAGGAATTCGAGCGAAATCGGAGTCGAAACGAAGAAGCCAAGTGAAGCTGAGCAGAGGTAGATATCGACCCCTAACATAGATATCGACCTCTGGTGTAGATATCGACCTTCAACATAGATATCGACCTCAACATAGACATCAAGTGAAGCTGAGAAGAGGTAGATATCGACCTTACACCCAGATATCGACCCCCATATCGACCTCAACATAGAAATCGACCAGAGCTGAACAAGTCGAGCAGGAACAGAGACCTCGATATCGACCCCCTGATGTCGATATCGACCCCTTATCTCGACAGAAGATAGAATCGGTTTCGAGATGCGGATTGGAACTATATCTTCAAGGAGACACGTGATTATCTCATACTTTCAAGATAGATGGCAGCTGAAGTTTTATTTATCTTTTACCTTTAAGTTATTTAAGTTTTATCAAAATAAAAGACCTATCCTAATTGTTTGGATAGAGTTCATAGTTTAGACAGGAGTTACAATCCTTGGATAGCGAGGATTAGTAGCCTATAAATAAAGCCATAGGGGCTGATTTGTTAGATCATCCAATGGAAGACAAAAACGATCAATCAAGACAATAGAGTTAGAGTTAGAGAGAAGTTTTAGGGTTTGACGTTTGCGAAAGTTGACGTTGAGTTGTAAAGCTTCGAAGTTTATTTTAATGCAAGTTTATTTCCTTCAATCAACAATGAGTTCCATGATGAGAAGCGAGTAGTTACCCAAAGCTCTTAGGGTCGGGGTGAGCCCGACGTTAGCCATGCGCGCTTGAGGTAAGTATTTGATGTTGATATCGTTGTGTCTATCTCTCCTCCTACAATTCTATGTTTAGTCCTAATCGAAAGAAAAGGGATTCATGCTAACAATTTGAGTTATAAATATAAAATTGGTAGAGACAATTAGGTTTATTTGCAAGAGTAATCCTAAGAGTTGGTGTACGACGAAAGCTTGTCCCTCGGGTGAAATAGCACAATTGTCCGTCTTATTTATCTCATCACATGGATTGGTTAACGTTGTGGTAAACCCTAATCCTAGGAGTTGCTTTTTACATATTTTATACACACAAAAACCCCTGTTTTATTTTTGTTCATCCCTTCTCATCCATTCTTAAATCTTCAGCCTTTCTTTGCCGACGAAGAACTAACACACTGTAGGGAGACATCGATATCGACCCCAGACGTCGATATCGACCACTGAATTCATCGACAGTTTTCTGAGTCGACGACGAACATCGCTGCGGAGTTTGCTGAGCATCGATATCGACCCCTAGTGTCGAAATTGTCCCTTCTGTATCGACTGACAGTCTTCTGAGCCAGTCGATTTCGTGAACTGACATCGATATCGACCCCCTCCAGTCGATATCGACGACTTGTTTTTGTTTCTGCAGGTCTTCTGTTGCAGAGAATATCGACAGCCGAGGTCGACATCGAGGTCCAAGGTCGAAATCGAGGCTTCTGGTCGACGCGTACTTGAGATTTCTAAAAGCTACTATGATCCCGCTGACACGCCTCCTCGTGGATCGATCCTGACTACCCTTCCACTACAACGGGAGGAAGTCTTGTAATTATTTGCTTAGGCCAGGAGTTTATTACATCTTTATTATTTGTAATTACTTGACGTATCCAGCCTCCTGCAACAAACAAATTGGCGCCGTTGCCGGGGAGGCAATCAATCGCGCCCTAGTAGTCTATCTCACGTCTCTAACTAGTTCGATTTTGCAGGTGTATGCGACGCGCTGATCGCCTGCCTGAATTTGAAGGAATAGACGACCCTGAGCGTTATTTCCATCTAAGGGCCCAAGCTCAAAGAATCATGGCGGACAACGCAAACCAGGCTGAACTTATTGAGCAACTAAGGAAGTAGGTTGAGGACCTAACGACTAGAGAGGCGGCACTTAAGGAGCGTGTGGATAGGGAGGAGGAAGGCCGGAGGCAAATAGAAGCCCAAATCAATGCCCTCCCTAGGAATGCCAAGCAATATATGCACCCCGCTCTCACAGTGCCTGAATCGGCAATTCTTATCCCTGCCTTTAATTTTGAAATAAAACCTAACTTCCTTACTGAGATTAGAAGGCACCAATATGAAGGAAAACCTAACGAATGCCCTATGGCACATATTTCTACCTTCTTAGACCTTTGTGATACTATTGCTGATGGACGAAGTCTTGAATATGTCCAACTAAAAGCCTTTCGATGGTCTCTTACAGGGAAAGCATTGCAGTGGTTGGAGAGCTTAGCCCCAAGATCGCTCCGCACATGGAATGAAGTCAAGGACGCGTTTCTCAACAAGTTCTTTCCTCCTTCTAAGATGGCGTTGATCCGACAGAAAATCACAGCTTTCAAACAAAAGCCTGGTGAGGCTCTGGCGACTGTTTGGGAAAGGTTTAAGGACCTACTACGATCATGCCCGACGCATGGCCAACCACCATACGTAATTCAGGAGATCATATACAATGCTTTTGACGCTGCAACTAAGGAGAGGATCAACACCTACACCTCCTATGGCTACCTTGAACTTGCTCCACAAGAGGCTTGGGACACCATAGAGAGGTTGGTAGAGTTCGACAACACATATGGGACTCCTGAGGCTTCTGACACATCATCATCATCGAGGCCTGCCCCATCTATGCCCTTATATGAACCATCCAATGTAATCGATCCAGATGTAAAGGAGCAATTTCATAGGGATCAACTTCGAAAGCTGCAAAAGCAAGTAAGGTTCCTTTCAGCGAACCAAGATTGCATTGAATGTGGATCGCAGCGGCACACCACCATCGAGTGCCCACACGCCGAACAAGTACACCTAGCAGAGACTCACCAAGAGGCGCGCTACATGAGGGGTCCCAATCACAAATATTGGGGAGACCAAAGGTTTCATCAACCACAAAGGAACCAGGTTAACCCTAGGGACCCTCCGCCTTATAGAGCTCCTGGGCACCCGGAGAGAGACCAAAAGAAGGATGATCTTCAACTAGTACTGGATGAAATCAGGCGAAATCAGGCTAAGAATGATCAATCCAAAAATGCCATCTATTCTCAACTCAATCACCTTACCACAAGGATTGGGGAGATGGACATATGGAAAAAGAACGTAGAGACCCAACTGGGTCAATTGGCGGCACAAATCCCTAGGCCGTTCGGAACACTCCCTGGGCAACCCACTACAAATCCTAAGGGACAATCCGGGACGGGCCATGTCGCAACCATGCAATTGAGGAGTGGCAACAAAGTACACAAGCCACAGACGGAAACAGAGGAGAAAACAGACCCAGTCGACATCGACAGACCAGTCGATGTTGACTCAGAGGTCGATATCAACCACCATGTCGACCCACAGGTCGATATCGAGGCCACTGCCGATCCATCAGAGCCACAACAGGGGTCGAAATCGACCATCCCAATCGATATCGACCAAAGCCCAGTCGACATCGATGTCCAGCAGGCTCCTCCGACCACCGTTTTGGCCCCTCCACCAAAGAAGACATTGCCATTCCCTTCCAAAGCATTGGAGGATCCCACCAAAGGTAAATTTAGGTGCTTTGTAAAAATACTTCAAGGACTTAACATTACTATCCCTCTTACAGAAGCCCTAAGCGAGATGCCTGCCTATGTGCGATTCCTGAAATACATCCTGAGCAAGAAGAGATCCATGGCAGAGATCGCAGAGGAGTGCTCTAAGATGGACTTCCCTGAGAAGAAGAGTGATCCAGGGAAGTTTGCAATTACCGTGGGACTTGGCCAACATCGCTATAAAGCCCTATGTGACCTAGGGGCAAGTGTAAGTCTCATGCCTCTCTCTATTTGGCAAAAGGTGAACATTGGTGCCCTTGAACTTGTGGACATGAAACTCTATATGGCTGACAACTCCTTCGTCAGGCCCACAGGTATAGTTGATGACGTTCCAGTAAAGATAGGTAAGTTCTTTGTGCATACTGATTTCATTGTATTAGAGATGCCTGAAGATCCTGTAGTGCCTATTATAATTGGTAGGCCTTTCTGAGCTACTGCAGATGCCAATATCAATGTACGTCGAGGGTTACTAACCTTTACTATAGGGAACGAAGTGATAGAATTCTCTTTCAACCCAACTATGAGCGAAAAAAAGCACCTGGAGCAAGTAGTCCTCTCGCCGGCTAAGGAGAAGCTTAGAAAATTTTTGTTGGCGAGGACGGAAACAACAAGCAGGGTCGACATCGACTGGAACCAGTCGATATCGACTAAAAACATCGAAATCGACCCCCCTAGGTCGAAATCGAGTATGCCAGATCGCTTCCAGGAGCTTAAGTATGGGGTCACAGAGGTCGATATCGACCCCAACATGTCGACATCGACCGAAGCTCTCGAAATCGACCCACCTTGGTCGACATCGACCACCCCTCAGCCCGAAGATTTCTGTTTCGGGCCTAAATAGGTAAGCCCAGGTATGACTCCTAACCCTCCTCTGTCTCTTATTGATAAATCAATTAAGGCCATTATTGATAATTCTACTAAAGAGAGGGTCAAAGCTCCATGGTTTGCCTATATTGCTAAATTTAGGTCATGAAAGAGAAGAAAAGCGCCCAAAGAAGAACCTAACATCAAAGAAGCCTTGGTCTCTAAACTTAGATACTACCAAAAGGACCTAGATGATCCAGGAGAAGGCTCACGCTTGAAGGGTCCCTACATAAAAGGGTCATAAAACATTGATGGAGAAGTCGGCCTAGCGACTCAAAAATCTAGAGCTTGTACATAAAACCTATAAATTTTTAGATGGTTTTTAGGACTTGACTTTTGGCTTTTTGAACTTTTAAAACTGAGATAATTCGTGCTCTATCTATATTCCTAACCAAGATTTCAGGTTATCAAGCAAAAGGAACGACGAAGAAAGAAAGAAGCTTCTGTAGAGGCAGTCGAAATCGACCAGGCTAGTCGATATCGACCCCAATCAGGCAGCCCTTGTCTTCATCTTCTTCCTCGAATTCGACAGATGCAGTCGACATCGACCACCGACCTAGATATCGACTTCTGGCATCCACCAAACCTGAAATCGACCTGAATCCGCAAGTTGCGCTGTGAGTTTATCTCTACCCTTGTTCTTCTTTTTAATACAGTGAGGACACTGTATATTTTAATTATGGGGTGGGGGAAAAACATGTCTTATGGTCTTAACTTGGTTTTCTTCTTCGCAATTGCATTCATGTTTAAATTTTTGTTCTTAGTTTTACTTTTATAAAATGTATAAAAAAAATCCAAAAAAATAGAAAAAATGTCAAAATTACAAAAAAAAAAATGCATGTTTATTTTTAAGTTTGTTTTTTAACCCTACTTAGAGGTCCTATGATGAAAACTCAATAGCTGACTTGATCATGTAAATCCTATGACATATTTGGATGGTTTAGCCTAAGTCTTTAAAATTTTTATGTAGATTGTGAACTTGTGATGAAATTGAGCACATATGATCCTAGGCTAAAAAAGCAAATCCAACAAAAATTGTCCTTGTGAGAATTTTGACCTATAGGGAGAACATCAAAAATCCCTCCGCTTTCTTGAGTGAATTTACTCTTCCTATGCATCTCTAAATGTTGTGATAGTTATTCAAAACCAATGCATATATATGTTTATGTTTACGAGAATTAAATGATGGAGGCATCTTTTAATTCATTTTTATCCTCTCTTTACCTACCCTGCATTATCCCTGCTTGAAGCCAGAACATTAGCCTGAGCCTGAAATTGCAAACTCCACAAAATTATCCCTAGCCGAATTGAGCCTGACCCCATTTGGGAATTGAGACTTAGATTGGTTGAACTAATGCCTTGTGGAAAGAAAAGAGAATAGTGTCCAGTTTTGAGCAAGGAAATTATAGGATGGTGCATATTTACATTTTGTCATATTTTGTAAAAGGATTTATGGCTCAACATATAAATGCACATATTTACTTATTATTTTCGAAAAAAAAAAGACATCTATGTATAGTGGATGAGCCAAAATCCTTAAGTCTTTTATTCATACAAGTGTTATATTTTTTGAGAGGTATGTTAAGGGTTCAAAAGAAGGGTTGATAGAATGGTTTACATCTTTTAGTGCATCTTTAGAGTATATTATGAAGAGTTATGGTTTGGGTATTGCAAGTGTTGAGATTTAGGAGTCTTGATTCCCGAATTATAAAAGCACCACATAGCCAAATAATTCCATACCCTTTTATTTTATACCAAGCCCCATTACAACCCCGCCGAATGGAGTCTTCTTTGAAGTCTTCCATTGAGCGAAAGTCCTCCTGATGATTCTTATTGCATTTTCATAATTGGTTGCGAAGTGGATTATTATAAATTGCAAGGTTTATGAGATTGTATATGGAATTGAGTTGAGAGTTGATCTTCATAGCCTAAACACATGAGAGTTGAGTGCAAACACATTATCCTTGTGAGGTTGGATTAAAATTGCATATGCCTATGGATCGCCAAAATATGTGCTATGACGTTAAATTCACTTGCTTTGCTTTGCTACCGCTTATGATGTTACTTTTGACAAAGGCGAAGACTTGAAGGGTGTGTTGTAGGTGTTTGTTATTGCTTGGTTATTGCTTGAGGACAAGCAAGTCTAAGTATGAGGTGTTTTGATGTACACATTTCCACCTTCTTTGATTGCATCTTTTGACTTCATATTTCATTCGATTTCCAAAGAAAAGGTTCAAAAGAATATAAACTTGTGTAAGAATGGGCTAAAATGCAAGAAATAGGGTCTGCACAAGTTTTGAAGCTAACCATGCAGGAATTCGAGCGAAATCGGAGTCGAAACGAAGAAGCCAAGTGAAGCTGAGCAGAGGTAGATATCGACCCCTGACATAGATATCGACCTCTGGTGTAGATATCGACCTTCAACATAGATATCGACCTCAACATAGACATCAAGTGAAGCTGAGAAGAGGTAGATATCGACCTTAGACCCAGATATCGACCCCCATATCGACCTCAACATAGAAATCGACCAGAGCTGAACAAGTCGAGCAGGAACAGAGACCTCGATATCAACCCCCTGATGTCGATATCGACCCCTTATCTCGATAGAAGATAGACTCGGTTTCGAGATGCGGATTGGAACTATATCTTCAAGGAGGCACGGGATTATCTCATACTTTCAAGATAGATGGCAGCTGAAGTTTTATTTATCTTTTACCTTTAAGTTATTTAAGTTTTATCAAAATAAAAGACCTATCCTAATTGTTTGGATAGAGTTCATAGTTTAGATAGGAGTTACAATCCTTGGATAGCGAGGATTAGTAGCCTATAAATAAAGCCCTAGGGGCTGATTTGTTAGATCATCCAATGGAAGAGAAAAACGATCAATTAAGACAATAGAGTTAGAGTTAGAGAGAAGTTTTAGGGTTTGACGTTTGCGAAAGTTGACGTTGAGTTGTAAAGCTTCGAAGTTTATTTTAATGCAAGTTTATTTCCTTCAATCAACAATGAGTTCCATGATGAGAAGCGAGTAGTTCCCCAAAGCTCTTAGGGTCGGGGTGAGCCCGACGTTAGCCATGCGCGCTTGAGGTAAGTATTTGATGTTGATATCGTTGTGTCTATCTCTCCTCCAACAATTCTATGTTTAGTCCTAATCGAAAGAAAAGGGATTCATGCTAACAACTTGAGTTATAAACATAAAATTGGTAGAGACAATTAGGTTTATTTGCAAGAGTAATCCTAAGAGTTGGTGTACGGCGAAAGCTTGTCCCTCGGGTGAAATAGCACAATTGTCCGTCTTATTTATCTCATCGCATGCATTGGTTAACGTTGTGGTAAACCCTAATCCTAGGAGTTTCTTTTTACATATTTTATACACACAAAAACCCCTGTTTTATTTCTATTCATCCCTTCTCATCCATTCTTAAATCTTCGGCCTTTCTTTGCCGATGAAGAACTAACACACTGTAGGGAGACATCGATATCGACCCCAGACGTCGATATCGACCACTGAATTCATCGACAGTTTTCTGAGTCGACGACGAACATCGCTGCGGAGTTTGCTGAGCATCGATATCGACTCCTAGTGTCGAAATTGACCCTTCTGTATTGACTGGCAGTCTTCTGAGCCAGTCGATTTCGTGAACTGACATCGATATCGACCCCCTCCAGTCGATATTGACCACTTGTTTTTGTTTCTGCAGGTCTTCTGTTGCAGAGAACATCGACAACCGAGGTCGACATCGAGGCCCAAGGTCGAAATCGAGGCTTCTGGTCGACGCATACTTGAGATTTCTAAAAGCTACTAGGATCCCGCTGACACGCCTCCTCGTGGATCGATCCTGACTACCCTTCCACTATAACGGGAGGAAGTCTTTTAATTATTTTCTTAGGCCAGGAGTTGATTACATCTTTATTATTTGTAATTACTTGACGTATCCAGCCTCCTGCAACAAACAACAATTACCCTTAAGACATATTCTATCTAATTAAGAAGATAAACCGTGGCTATGTGATAGAACTTGCAATCCGTATCTCGAAAAGCGCATCCAATCCGTGTGAAACTCCAATCGATATAGACCAAGGTAGTCGATATGGAGCTCTTCGTCTTGGCTCGACAGGCTTCATTCTACTCAATTTCTGGGGCAAGGTCGATGTCGATACAGGCACTCGATATCGAGTAGTCTCTATGTTTGGTCTTTGTGGTCTGTCTCGACGCTCAGAGTCCACGTCAAGGTCTTCAATCGATATCGACCAGTCTTGTCGATTTCGACCTCTCTTCAGCTTGGCTTCTTCGTTTCGACTCCGATTCCACTGCAATTCCTACATATTTAGACCAAAACTTGTGCATACTCTATTTCTTGCACGTTAGCTTATTCTACACAAATTTACATTATTTTTACCTTTACTTTAGGAATCGAATGGAATATAAAGTCAAAACATGCAAATAAAAAGGCTAAAAATATGTATATCAAAACACCCCATACTTAGACTTGCTTGTCCTCAAGCAATAACCATGAAATAACCAATACCTACAACACACCCTTCAAGTCTTCACCCTTTTCAAAAAGCAACATCATAAGTGGTAGCAAAGCAGAGCAAGTGAATTTAATGTCATCACACATATATGAGTGATCCATAGGCATATGCAATTTTAATCCAACCTCATAGGGATAATGTGTTTGCACTCAACTCTCATGTGTTTAGGCTATGAATATCAACTCTCAACTCAATTCCATATACAATCTCATAAACATTGCAATTTATAATAATCCACTTCGCAACCAATTGTATAAATGCAATAAGAACCATCAGGAGGACTTTCGCTCAATGGAAGACTTCAAAGAAGACTCCATTCGATGGGGTTGTAATGGGGCTTGGTATGAAATAAAGGGTATGGAATTATTTGGCTATGTGGTGCTTATAAAATTCGGGAATCAAGACTTCTAAACTTTATCACAACTATATCCAAACCATATCTCTAAAAATAATGCTCAACCAAACTTGCTTTCCATAATGCTCATCAACCTTCTTTCAAACCCTAAAAATGCTCTCCAAAAATATAAATCTTGTATAAAATAAAATAACTAAGGAATAATTGGCTCATGCACTAGTATAACAATATTTTTTTTACGAAAATAAATAATGTGCATTTATATGGTGAGCCAAAAAATCCTTTTACAATGTATGCCAAGATGCAAATATATACCAACCCATAATTTCTCTTTACTTAAAACTAACACTATGCATATGCACTTTCTTCCCACAATGCATTAATCTAAGCAATCTAAGTCTCAATTCCCAAATGGGGGTCAGGCTCATTTCGGCTAGGGATAATTTTGTGGAGTTTGCAATATAAGGCTTAGGCTAATGTTTTGGCTTCAAGCAGAGATAATTCAAGGTAGGTAAAGAGATGATAAAAATGGCTTAAAAGATGTCTCCATCATTTAATTCTCATAAATATAAACATATATATGCATTGGCTTTGAATAACTATCACAACATTTAGAGATGTATAGGAAGAGTAAATACACTTAAGAAAGCAGAGGGATTTTTGACGTTTTCCCTATAGGCAAAAATTCTCACTAGGACAATTTTGTTGGATTTGCTTTTTAGCCTAGGATCATAAGTGCTCAATTTCATCACAAGTTCATAATCTACATGAAAGCAATTTGAAGGACTTAGGCTAAACCATCCAAATATATTATAGGATTTACATGATCAAGTCATCTATTGAGTTCTCATCATAGGACATCTAAGTAGGGTTTAAAAACAAACTTAAAAAAGGTAAGTATGCATTTTTTTTTGTATTTTTGACATTTTCTAATTTTTTTTTGAATTTTTGTATTTTTAAAAAACTAATAAACTAAGAAGATAAACTTAAATATGAATGCAATGCAAAAAAAAAAAGAAAGCTAAGTTGTGACCATAAGACCTGTTTCATCCCCACTCCATACTTAAAATATATAGTGTCCTCACTGTATTAAAAGAAAAACAAGGGTAGAGAGAAACTCACAGAGCAACCTATGGATTTAGGTCGATTTCAAGTCAGGTCGATGCCAGAAGTGGATGTCGAGTAAGTAGGTCGATGTCGACTGCATCTATCTATGTCGAGGAAGAAGTCGAAGTCGAGGGTCACCTGGGCTTGGTCGATATCGAGTTGATTGGTTGATATCGACTGCTCCTTTTCGTTCATTAGTCATCGATGTCGACTCCAGAAAGTGGGTCGACCCTAGGGTGGTCGATTTCGACTGGCTTGGTCGATTTCGACTGCCTCTATAGAAGACTTCTTTTCTTCTTCGTTGTTCTTTTTGCTTTGTAACCTGAAACCGTTGTTAGTTCATAATAATATAGCCACGATATATCAAAGTTTCAAAATCCAAAATCCAAAATTTAAAAACCCTAAAAACCATCTATGTGGAAATTTTAAAGGTTTTATGTACACGCTCTAGATTTTTGAGTCGTTAGGCCGACTTCTTCTTCTATACTTCATGAACCCTTAAGGTAGGGACCCTTCAAGCTTGCTTCTCCTGGATCATCTAGGACCTTTTGATAGTATCTAAGTTCAGCAATCAAGGCTTCTTCTTTGTTAGGCTCTTTGTTGAATGCTTTCCTTTTCTTGCTTGACCTAACTTTAGAAATATGGGCAAACCAAGGAGCTTTGACCCTCCCATTAGTTAAATCAACAGTAATGGACAGAGGAGATTTAGGGATGATACCTGAGCTTACCTGTTCGAGCTCGAAACAACGATATTCAGGTGGAGGATCAGTCGATCTCGACAGAGTTGTGTCGATTTCGATTGTAGAAGTCGATGTCGACTGGGGGTGGTCGATGTCGACGTTAGGGACCCCATACTTAATCTCCTGGCAACTCAGTGGATCATCTGGGTCACTCGAAATCGAGTAGAAGTGGTCGATATCGAGTGATCTAGTCGATTTCGACTGGTTCAGTCGATCTCGTCTCTCTTTGCAGTTTTCATCCTCGCCAACAAGTATTTGCGAAGCTTCTCCTTTGCAGGTGAGAGGGCAACTTATTCTAACTGCTTTGTTTCGCTCATTGTAGGGTTGAAGCGAAACTCCACGACCTCATTGTCGATTGTGAATGTAAGGGTGCCATTCCTCACATTGATATTGGCATCCGCTATTGTTAAGAATGGCCTACCAAGGATGATAGGCACAATAGGATCTTCCCGCATGTCCAACATGATGAAGTTTGTGGGTATGAAGAACTTTCCCACCTTGAAAGGGAGATCATCCACGACCCCAGTTGGTCTCACGAAAGAGTTGTCCGCCGTGTAGAGCTTCATGTCGATGGGCTTTAATGCTCCTACGTCCACTTGTTTCCATATTGATAGGGGCATCAAACTAACACTAGCCCCAAGATCACATAGGGCTTTGAATTAATGCTTACCAACCCCTACCGTCATTGCGAACTTGCCTGGATCGCCGCGCTTTTCAGGGAAATCAATTGAATTGCATTTGTTGGCGATCTCTAAGATTGACCTCTTTTTGGACAAGATGTCCTTCAGGAACCTCATATAGGCCGGCATCTCATTTAGCGCTTCCATGAGTGGGATGGTGAGGTTGAGACCCTGTAAGATCTTCACGAAGCGTCTGAAGTTGGCGTCTGCCGGATCTTGCAGCGCCTTGGAAGGATATGGGAGTGCTTTGGATGGCTTTGGAGGCGATGTGGTCAATTTCTGCTTTCTAGACTAGTTGACATCGACATCAGGGTGGTCGATATCGACTGGGTTGGTCGACCTCGGGAGAGTCTGAATCTGTTGTCGAGTTGCAGAGTGGTCGACATCGAGTTGATGGTCGATATCGACTGGGGCACTCGATATCAAGTGCCTCTCTTGCTCCATGGTATGCTTCGCAGTGGGGTCGACATTGACTGGGTGATTGACTTCGACAGGGCCCTCGATATTGACTGGGTTGTCGACATCGAATGCGTCTTCAGTTACTTCTCCTTCTCTTCGTGGCTCGTGCAATTGACGTCCACTCCTTAGGTTAATGGCGGCTTTGTGCCCGGCTTGCCCCCTAGGGTTTTTTTGTGGTTGTCCAGGGAGCTTGCCGGACGACTTTGGTATTTGAGCCGCTAGTTGACCCAGTTGGGTCTCAACTGTCTTCTTCCAAGTGTCCATCTTCCCCATGCGGGCGGTAAGATGGTTGCGTGCTCCTTTATTCTCAGCATGGTTCCGCCTCATCTCATCAAGGATGAGTTATACATCATCCCTTCGTGGCTCTCTCTCTCTCTCTCTCTCTCTCTCCAGATGGCCTGGAGCTCGGTAAGGCGGAGGATCCCTAGGGTGGTATTGGGGTGGTTGATTTCCCCAGTTTTGGTACCCCTGGCGATTGGAATTCCTCATGTATCGCGCCTCCTGGTGAGTCTCCACTAGTTGTACTTGCTCCCTGTGGGGGTAATCAGTGGTGATGTGCCTTACGGAGCCACATTCGACGCAGGGTTGGTTGGCGGAGAGGAATGTGACTTGCTTTTGAAGCCTATTGAGTTGATCTTGCATGAATTGCTCTTTGACGTCTGGATCAATCTTCTTGGAGGGCTCATAGAGTGGCATAGATGGGGCAGGCCTTGAGTCGGAGGCCACAAGAGTCCCATATGTGTTGTCAAATTCGACCAACCTCTCTATAGTATCCCAAGCCTGTTGTGGTAGGAGCTCAAGATACCAATATGAGGTGTAGATGTTGATCCTCTCCTTAGTAGCTATGTCCAGGGCGTTGTAGATGATCTCCTGGATGACGTAGGGTGGTTGCCCATGCGTAGGGCAGGACCTCAGCAGCTCTTTGAATCGCTCCCACACTTGCAACAGGGTCTCATGTGGCTTTTGTTTGAAAGCCATGATTTTCTGACGTATAACCACCGTCTTGGATGGTGGGAAGAAATTGTTAAGAAAAGCATCATTGACTTCATCCCACGTGCGGAGTGATCTGGGGGCTAGGCTTTCTAACCATGCTAGTGCTTTCCCTGTGAGAGACCAACGAAAAGCCTTTAGTTTCCCGTATTCAAGGCTTTGTCCACCAACAATTGTATCACATAAATCGAGGAATAAAAAAATATTCTCTAGAGAGCAATCGTTAGGTTTTCCCTCAAATTGACGTCACCTAATTTCAGTTAAGAAGCTAGGTTTAATTTCAAAATTAGAATGAGGGATAAGAATGGCCGATTCAGGCACTGAGAGCACAGGGTGCATGTATTGTTTAGCATTCTGAGGGAGGGCGTTGATTTGAGCTTCAATTTGCCTCCTAGCTTCCTCCTCCATGTCAGCACGCTCTTTTAGTGCTGCCTCTCTAGTTGTGAAGTCCTCGACTTGCTTCCTTAGTCGCTCAATCTGTTGCGCCTGGGTCTCTTGGTCCGCCATGGCTCTTTGAATTCTAGCGCGAAGGTGAAGATATCTTCAGGATCGTCACCCTGTCGTTGCCAACCAGCCACACCCAGCAACCACCATCCATTCCTCGTCGTCGTCGTTTTCATCCCCGTACCCCGCCGATGCCCCTGTTTGCATTGAAAACAATCGAGCCTTCCACGTCCTTCTCTCCTCGACGAGCAGCAGCTGCACCATAAGCACGGAGGAGCATGTTCTATTATGGCGGGGGATATCTTATGGCGCAGTGAGAGGGAGAGTAAGACCGACTTGAACTCCACACTTTTGCTACTTATTTCCTCGTATTTGGTTTTGACCCGGCCATGCCGTGGCAAGTTGTAATATGAGATTTCCTTCTTTATGCTTTCGAACTTAAAATGTTTTGAGCGACTTCGGCAAGTAGGACAGGTTCGGGGTACCCAATGGCCCTATCGCGAATTTAGGGTGCGAAATCCCTTCTTTGAGCATTAAAAACTTTGTTTTAAAACTCAACCCGTACTCGAATTGCAAGATCCGAACGAAGGTTTTCAATCCTTCGAAACGTAACCCGAATACTTATATTTGGGCCGTTACAGTTCATGAACCACTTTATTTTAAAAACAAACAAATAATTAATTAAAAAATAAACATTAAAAGAAAATAAATGAAGAATTAAAATTTTACAATTATTAAATAGTAGTGGTTCATGAAATAAATTCTAGTGGTTCATGAAATAAAAGGTAGTGGTTCATGTAATAAAGAGTAGTGTTTAATCAAATAAATAGTATTGGTTCATGAACCATTTTATTTAAAAATAAATAAATAAAAGATTACAAAATAAAAAAATTAAAATAAAATAAAAGAAGAATGAAAATTTTTACAATTATTAATTAAAAAGTAGTGGTTCAGGGTTTTAATAAGAAGTGGTTTAGGGTTTTAAACCAAGTGGTTCATGGGATTATTACCAAATTGTTCAACGTTTTAATACCAAGTGGTTTAGGGTTTTAAACCAAGTGGTTTAGGGTTTTAAACCAAGTGGTTCAGGGGTTTACTACCAAGTGGTTCATTAAATAAATAGTATTGGTTCATGAAATAAATAGTATTGGTTCATAAACCATTATATTTTAAAAACAAATAAATAAATAATTAAAAAATAAACATTAAAAAGAAAATAAAAGAAGAATAAAAATTTTACAATTATTAAATAGTAGTGGTTGATTAAATAAATTCTAGTGGTTCATCAAATAAAGAGTAGTGGTTCATTAAATAAATAGTATTGGTTCATGAAATAAATAATATTGGTTCATGAACCATTTAATTTTTAAAAACAAATAAATAATTAATTAAAAAATAAACATTAAAAAATGAAGAATTTAAATTTTACAATTCTTAAATAGTAGTGGTTCATGAAATAAATTGTAGTGGTTCATGAAATAAAGAGTAGTGTTTAATCAAATAAATAGTATTGGTTCATGGACCATTTTATTTTAAAAACAAAATAAATAAAAGATTACAAAATAAAAAAATAAAAAAATAAAAGAAGAATGAATTTTTTTACAATTATTAATTAAAAAGTAGCGGTTCACGGTTTTAATAAGAAGTGGTTCAGGGATTTTATACCAAGTGGTTCACGGTTTTAAACCAAGTGATTCAGGGGTTTAATACCAAGTGGTTCAGCGTTTTAATACCACGTGGTTCAGCGTTTTAATACCAATTAAGTGGTTCAAGGTTTTTAAACCAAGTGATTTAGGGTTTCAAACCAAGTGGTTCAGGGGTTTGATACCAAGTGGTTCAGGGTTTTAAACCAAGTGGTTCAGGGGTTTAATACCAAGTGATTCAGGGTTTTAAACAAAGTGGTTCAGGGGTTTAATATCAAGTAGTTCATCAAATAAATAGTATTGGTTCATGAAATAAATAGTATTTGTTCAAAAACTATTTTATTTTAAAAACAAATAAATAAATAATTAAAAATGAAAATTAAAAGAAAATAAAAGAAGAATGAAAATTTTACAATTATTAAATAGTAGTGGTTCATTAAATAAATTCCAGTGGTTCATCAAATAAAGAGTATTGCTTCATCAAATAAATAGTATTGGTTCATGAAACATTTTATTTTAAAAACAAATAAATAAGTAATTAAAAAATAAACATTAAATGAAAATAAATAAAGAATGAAAATTTTACAATTATTAAATAGTAGTGGTTCATGAAATAAATTCTAGTTGTTCATGAAATAAAAGATAGTGGTTCATGAAATAAAGAGTAGTGGTTCATTAAATAACTTCATGAACCACTTCTTTATAACTTCACGAATCAATTCTTATTAGCTTTATTAACCACTTGTTATACAAGTCATGAACCACTTCTTGTTAGCCTCATAAACCACATCTTATTAACTTCACGAACCATGTGTTATACGATTCATGAATAAAATAGTTGAACCACTATAAATAAAATGGTTGAACCACTATGAATAAATGGCTAAACCACTACAAATAAAATGTTTGAACCACTATGAACAAAATGGTTGAACCACTACAAATAAAATGGTTCAACCACTACAAATAAAATTGTCAAACCACTATAAGTAAAATTGTTGAACCACTACGAGTAAAAGCGGTGAACCACTTCTTGTTAATGTCATGAATCACATGTTATATAAGTTATGAACCACTTCGTTATAAAAAAATTGTTAATAAAAAATTATAAATAATATTTTAATTGACATTAGAAAAAATTTCTTATTAAAAAAGCAATTGGATTTTGGGAAAATAAAGCCAACCTAAAACAAATTAGAACATTAATTGAACAAAAAGGCTAAGTTGGCATAGTCATTAAATTCAATGGGTGGTTGGAGTTAATTATAATTCCATCCGTCCCATAATATTTGTCTTTTACTATTCATGTACGCTTTCTTAAGAAGCTAAAAACTATATAAAATATCAACATTTTATTAAATTTTTTTAAATAATATCATACATATGACTAATAAGTATAGAATTATTTTAAAAAATTAATTGAAAAATGGATATTTTATATAGTTTTGAGCTCCTTAAAAAACGTGCATGAATAGTCCAAAGACAAATATTGTGGGACGGAGGGAGTATGGGGTATAAAAGGCTACCAATGACCTCTTACTCTAATGGTAAGGGAGAGATAACCCTTGCAAGAGGTCAAGGGATCAAATCCCATTCTTTACACATTTGTGTAATTAGTGGGTGCTCAAGCCTTTATTGGCTTGGGTGAGCCTGCCTGGTGGCTTGCCGTCTGGCTTACCGGTTTGCGTCCTTTGCAGGCTAGAGCTCAGACTCGTGGGGAATTAGTCGACAATCTCGGAACCCCACGTTATAAAAAAAAGGGTACCGAAAAAAAACTAACAATCTAAAGAGTCAAAACAAATTAAAAGACAAATTGAATTAAAAGTCTGTGTTGGTATAGTGGTTAAGATAAGGAGGGATTGGAGTTTAAGAATAATGATTACAGTACAGTGTTGATTCTTGGTGAATTTGTTTTCAATAGAGGCGCGTGTTAGCCACACGGGGGAGGTGCGACTGGTATTCGCTAGGCACACAAAATAGTACCTTTATTTAATGTAAAATTAACGCGGGCTCCATTGTTTTTATCTACGTGGACCAATGAAATCGTTTTTTTCCTTCTCATTGGACTAATGCTTCTCACCTGAACCCAACCCTATATATATATTCTTTGTATTTTCTTTTGTATATATATATATATTATAATTATATGTATAATGTGTTCGTTGTGTATATACAAGGAAAATCGTAAAATATTAGAAATTTATGTATGGTAAGCCTCTGAAAACTGCAAAAATATATAAGAATTTTAAAATTTTTTATAATGCTATTTATTCGAGGGACAGGGCCCGTCCCGTCCCGTCCCGCAACGGACAAGGCCCGCGCGGGATTGAAAAATATGTAATGAATCCCGTCATGTTCCCGTCCGGCGCCCACCCCTATTGACATGTCATTTTCAAATTGCTTGCTATTTTAGAAGTTTTGGTCATGTTTGATCTCTAGGTATCGACGGTTTACAACAAAAATCATAGCAGCTTTTTAATCCAGTTTTTAAATTGCTGGTGTCAAAACTGTTCCTAGCCTCCTAGGATATGATCAGAGTTAGTGTGGTAGCTACAATTTACTATTGACTTGCAGATAATCCAGTTTTCCTAATTAAAATAGTACGTGTGTATTAGTTTTGACCTACAGATAATTAATGATCTAGTTATGAACTCTATTTAATGTGGGAGCTAATCTAATCTTTAGTTACCATATTCCTTCATTGTAACTGCAGGTGAAATCTTGGGTCTTCAATGGGGACAAACGAAATTCACTGCGGATATGATCGGATGAAAGAGTTGAACGATTTCGACGAGACCAAGGCTGGAGTTAAGGGCCTTGTTGATGCCGGTGTCAAAGCTGTTCCTAGGATATTTATTCGCCCTTCTGATGAGATCTCTTTGATGTCGGGTGATGATGAGTTTCAAGTTCCGATCATAGATCTTCAAGGTGTTCTTCAATCAAGCAAGGATCATCGCAGTGAGATAAGCAAAGAGATCGTTTCAGCTTCGGAAAAGTGGGGCTTCTTCCAGCTGGTAAACCATGGAGTCCCTTTGGAGTTGCTTGACCGAATGATTGAAGGGGTTCGAGCGTTCCATGAACAAGATCTTGAGGTGAAGAAGGAATTTTATAGTCGAGATCCGATGAAGTTGGTTAGATTTTACAGCAACCATGATCTTTACAAGTCTGCAACTGCTACTTGGAAGGATACCTTGACTGTTACCTCTCCTTTTCCCGGTTGTCTTGATCCCAATGAACTGCCTAACATTTGCCGGTAACTATTATAGTACTTACTTTATGAGTTGAAATTAGATGAAATGGCGATGTTTTGGTTATGAATTTGAGTATTTTTTGGCAGGGATGTGGTGTTGGAATACACAAGTGAAGCTATGAAGTTGGGAGACACGTTGCTTGAGCTGTTGTCGGAAGGTCTTGGACTCGGATCTGAACACCGCCTTGGAGCCATGGACTGCACACAAGGGTTCTCTTCTGTGCTGCACTACTACCCTGCTTGCCCTCAACCGGATTCGATGATTGGAACCACAAAGCACACCGACCCATCATTCTTCACAGTGCTTCTGCAAGATCAAGTTGGAGGGTTGCAAGTCCTCCATGAAAACAAATGGGTAAAGGTCCATCCTGTCCCCGGTGCTCTAGTTGTCAACATTGGAGATATTCTCCAGGTATAAATCTTTTTGATTTTGGGTGTGTTTGGTGTGTCATACTGATAAAATAGTACTTCAATTCTTTTTTCAGATTTATATGATGATCTATATGTGTTGAGGAGGGCTAGTCATAGGCGACCTTGAAACATATCCTTTATCCGTTTGTGTCCCTCATTCCTTTGCCCATTTTTTCACCTTAAGTGTATTTGCTCTCTAGATGGTTTATGTCCGTTGTTTAGTTTATGACCCTTCTGGGTCACACGAAAACACCCTCTCGACATTTTAGGGAAAGGGTGTGTACAATTCAACCCCCTAGACTTTGCCAAGAGTGGGTGAAACTGGGATTGTTGTTGTTGCTGTTGTATGATGATCTAACCAATGAACATGTATATGGTGTCCGTATGTTTTGAAACAGATGATAACCAATGACAAGCTGAAAAGCATAGAGCATCGGGTGGTTCCAAGTCACGTAGGGCCAAGGATTTCTGCGGCAATGTTCTTCACCGGTACAAGTAAAAGCACTAAAGTATACAGGCCAATTGAAGAGCTGGTTTCAGGAGAAAATCCTGTTGTCTACAAGGAATTCACTATTGGCGAGTTCTTCAAAAGCTTCTTTTCGCAGGCTGTCGGACAGTCTCGCTTTGACCACTTCAAGGTTTGAGCTAGCGCTCTGCAATTAGGATAATGCTGTATCTTGTCATTTTCAATTGCTTGTTATTGTACGTTATTATCATTTTCGGTCGCGTTTGGTGTCTAAACTTCCTGTGAACTTCGTTTGCATTTGTATTTGGCTGTATTCAAAGCAACTCTGTACGTACATGACTTCTTATCTTGTGTACAAGATAAGAAGATAAATAAAACATTAGTATTACGTTGTGCATTTGAACAAGTGATTAGAGCAACTGGATATAACTCTTTATATGTGTATAAATTTGAATTAATAATGACGGTGTATATCCCTTTGAAGCATTCATAGTTGGCTACATCATCCCTATTATATACTCCCTCTGTTAATTAAAACTTGTCATTTACTATTTATGCACGCTTTTTTAGAATGATCAAAACTATATGAAATATAACTTTTTTAAAATTTCTTTTTATAAATTCATACTTAGTAACAAGTATGAAATTATTAAAAAAATATATTAAAAAAGTTAATATTTTATATAGTTTTTAATACCTCAAAAAGCGTGCATGAATAGTAAAACGTCAAGTTTTAATTAACGGAGGGAGTATTAATTAAGGTTCAGGTTTTGATTGAATTTAAAGGAGAACTTGAACTCAAAGTGACTTCTACTAAAGGTAAGCAAACAAACTCACATCAATCGTAAACGAACTCAAAGTGAATTTAAAGGAGAACTTGAATTTAAAGGAGAACTCATGAATTATATTCTCGCTTTTTAGTTCCACTTACTTATACAATAAATAAATAACTGGATCATTTTGGGTATTATTCGTCTTCTCAGGGAAAATACACTTACACCACTTTTTGCAATTCAATCGTAAACGCTACTTTTTCAACTTCAATTAGATTATAAACCCCTCATTGTGCATGGTGTTTATATATTTATTTTTCTATTATTAACAATTAGTATTTATTTTACCTACATCATTATGTAATTATATAAATTATTATTTATATAAATGTATATATGTGTTATTTATTTATCGAATTTATATATTTATTTCATTCGGAATGTATGTTCGTTCAGGCTCTTCGATTTTGTGCATTGAGCGCTGTAAAGGCTCGGGTTTTCAAATTTTGATTTCAGATAAAAAAATGTTATTGAGTTTAAAACTTATATATATATATTAATAATTGATTAAATGTGAAATAAGTTTTAAGCCATATATATTTAAAACTGGAAATATTAAATGAATGGAATATAAGTTATATGATATTAGTGATGAGATTTCAAAAATAAAATATTATTATTAAGGTTTAAAGTTATAGTATTATTATGGTGATGTAAGATATTATATTATGAGACTTGAATTGTAAAGAGAATTTGGAAAATAGGTTTTAAAGGATGAAAATTGGGTTGCGAAATGAAATTTGATTAATAAGAGTTAAAAAGGGGAATTTTCGGAAATATTCTAACATTGTCGGATTTGTTTTAATAAAATAATAAAATAAGTTGAATTAAAGGGTAATGTTGCAAGTGCATTTTTGAGTCAAGTATGATTGGGAAAGTGTTTGAATAATGATTTGAGCTAACTTGAGAGATTAAAAGAGTTTTAGGAAATCTTTGGAAAATGACTTAGCTTACCTAACTTGATGTGTTATGATTGTTAAGTATGAATTGTGAGATGCAATGTTGATATATTGATGTGCGCGCAAATTGCCATATTTTCTATGCACATATGAATTCATTTTATTGTCTTTTGCATGCACATTAATGGGAAAACATGGGAATGGTGTAGTTTATGCTTAAATGTCAAATATATGGGTTTGCACGAGTTTCCATGTGATTTCGCAGAAAACAGGATGAAAATGGATGAATTCAGAAGAGCGGAAAAAGAACTCGAAGTCTTCTGAAGAGGTCGAAATCGACTGAAGACCTCGACATCGAGTACATCAGAGACATAGGAATCGAGCAAAAAAGGAAACAGAGCATTTCGACACAGAAGAGGTCGATATCGAGTATACAGGTCGATATCGATGCTGCCAGATCGACCAAGTTGATAGAAGTCGAGTGCCAGAAGGAGAAGCTCGAGATAAGATTTTGGAGGGGTCGATATCGAGGTCCCAGGGTCGATATCGACCATGCCAGCAGAGGAATTCGACTCCGATTTCGATAGAATTATATCCAATACTTGCAATATCTATCCAAAGGTCGAGATTTCCTATCATCAACACCAGATCTATCATGAGGAGGCTGATTTCACCATGAAGTTTTAGCTTTTACTTTGTTTTAATTTATCATAGAGAATAAAGATAAGGTTTCGAGTCCTTATCGACATCGATAAATAGAAGCCAATAGGGCTGAGTTTAGGTATTCCGTTTTAGACACAATTCAGTTGCAATAGAGAATAGAGAGAGAGAGGAGGCCGAGTGGAGTTGTAAAGCGAGAGCGGAGTGGCTCGTTCGGTTGTACTTTCTTTCGGAGTTTTAATTCAAAGTAGCTTTCTTTCAATAACAATGATGATGATGTGCATGATGAGGAGCGAGTAGTCAACCCACTTCTAGGGTCGGGGTGAGCCCGACGGTAGCAATGTGAGGTAAGTGCATCAAAGGTATGACTTTTATGCGATTCCGTCTTCTACCCCATGCATGATCCTGTGCGAAAGTTAGGGAGATTTATTATTTGCATTATTGAAGCGAAAGCCACTCATATTGCGAACTTGAATTACTCATGAATCGGATAGTAACTCTTAGGAATTATGCGAAAGCCTCTAATCACCTAAGTGTTGATAACGAAAGTTATTTGACGGAAAGACATTAAAGTTCATATCTTTAGCATGAAACTTGCATTGTTATCGTTGTGGCGTGAAACCCCGACTTTGGAAGCCTTTTAATTAATTAAATTCTTCATAAAAGTCTTAGTTTTGTTTCTGTTCATCTTCCCTCTCCATTCTATTTTCTTCGGATCCTTTTCCGACAAATTGGTTACAAAAACAGTTTCTGTGACAAGCATCGAAATCGACCTTAAGGGTTGATATCGAGGACTAACATCGATATCGAGGTCTTTGCTCGATGTCGACTTGCTGTTTGTTTTCTGCAGGAACTGCGCTGGGAAATCGACCAGAACTGAGGTCGATACCGACCTGTATACTCGATATCGAGTGTGTGCTGAGGTCGAAAGCCTTGATCGTGAGTACAACAAAGGAAGCGCTGACCTACCTCCTCGTGGATTCGATCCTGAATTACCCTACTACTACAAGGGAGGGGATTCTTGTATTATTTGTTTGGGACAGGGAGATAGTCTAGTTGTGCTTTATTTTATTCTCCTACTTTACATACACACCCCCCCCCTGAGCGAACATATATGCCCCTTAAAAATGATATTATGATGTGCTAATATATATATCAAAGCATGATGTTATATTATATGGTTGATAAGCATGATTATGGATATGTTAGATGGTGCCTTAGAGTATGAATATGACTTAGATATGAAATGATGATACATGACTTCTAAATGATTGCTATATGATATGATAATGAAAGGTTGAGATGAGATATTGATATGATGAGTTGAGATGAGTTAATGAGATGATGAGTTATAATGAGATATGAGATGCGATGGAAATATGACGATGAGACTTTCGATACATGAAATTATATGAAATCGTGTGTGCTTGTATGTTTGAATAGATAGACTTATCCTTCCATTATGACTACTAGGTGACTTTGAACTGTGTGATTGCTACAATGCTGTTCTGCATCGCTAGGTAAGTCTCTACGGAGCTTACTCCGATCGAATAGATATTCCATACCTTATGTGCATGATATACTAGGTGCTTGCATTTACGATCATCATGCCATGTAGTATCCTGCTAGGTTGCATTGATCGTTGAACATTCTATTTCTTTATGCGTATGTAAATAGAACGGTCGTTATCTGTGAAGTAACTAGAGCCTTTGCTAGGGTCATAGGACGGCCCAGTCCCATCGGGTCCCGTCCTGAGTCAATCGAGTCGTATGGAACTCCCTTTACTTATATTATGAGCATGATTACGAGATTTGCCTGCGGGCTTGATATATGATTATGGGTCGGGCCTGCGGGCCGATCCGATTATAATGGAATGAAATGCATTCATGAGCTGGCCAGTCTTCGCCCTATCAGGAAGGGGGTGGATCGAGGTAGGAGAGGTATATACCACTTGGTATTCTGTGATAAGGCCTTATTATTATTATTAGGCATTTGATCTTAGGGGCATGCTAGTGTGTTAATATTCTGCCTTGCACCTAGAAGCGTGATTATTAGGTATAGCGTATGTGTGTACATATTGTTGAGGCAGCACCCTTAATGAAGGGACAAACCTAAGTGGGCATCGATCTGATCCCATCCACTATTACTGTTTTTAGGTATCCATTATGCTTATCATTATTGCTACTGATTTGGCTCCATGACTGCAGGGTCTAACATGGCGGAAAGAGAGAGTCAAGACTCTGACTTCACCAATTATTTAACGGTTTGGTGTTGGATGTAGGAGAGGTATATACCGCCGTGGCTCCATTGTGATGTTGATATGATACTATCCTTGTTGTGGTCATTAGCATGATGCAACTTGATGATTTGACTCGATTATGTGTATGTGTATAATAATTCGCAATATTGTTGAGTATAATGATACCTTGAGTTGCTTGATATGAATGACGATGTATTGATAATGTTGTGGATATGGAATGTTAACAAGTATAACGTAGGATATGTGTGATGACTTCCATGGTTGTTCTGCTTGATTATGTGGGTTGAGGACCTTGGGTAGAATGATCGGAGAGCAGTGAGAGGATTTGAGTTGTAGGATTGATCAATGATAGTATGAACTAGAGATCTAGGGAGGTGATGTTAGCTTAGATGAGACCGAGTGAGTTCTAGGATTGATAGGAGATAGTGGTTAGTGGATTTCAGGCGAGCTTTTACGTAGGCTTTAGAGAGAAGTAGGATTAGGATGGCAGGATTTTAAGCGAGAGGGTGTTGGTATATGCCGGTAGCATAGGAGGGTAGTTGGTCTAGGGTAGTTCGTTAGGGTAATCTTGAGAGTTGATGTGAGCATAGGTAGTTATGATAGTTCTAGGTGTAGACAGGTAGGCTAGGAGTTGATCAAGCTTATGGCGGAAGTGTTGATAGATAGGTTAGTGCACTAGAAGTAAGTTAGGTTATCTAGGAGCGAATCGTGAATGACGTAAGGTTGATCGACTAAGAACTGCTAGGGAATCGTAGAAATCGGGACTAGGTCGTAGGTGCTGTGATTAAGGAACGACTTTAGTGAGAAATTAGTTGGGAGCTGCTTGAGAAATCGTAACCTTGGGAATTAGGGTGATCATATATTAGCAGGACTGGATGAGAAATATGTAATTTGGAGTTTTTCAGGTAATGTTGAGGATGCTTGATGGAATTTTGATCGAAGGAACTTGATTGACAAATATTAGCATAAGAAATGGAAATCCGAATTGATGCATAGGAATTGTTTTAGCTATTAAGGTATTAGGGAACGAAAGATGGACCTTTGAGGAAGGTGCTAGTAGCAAGGCGAGAATGTCGTTGAGGTTACGCGTAGGACGGACTGCTTGAGGATCGAGATAGGAAAATATTGAGTAAGGGATATGGGAATTGGGCAAGATAAATGAGGTTTGGGGGTAATAAGAACCGGAATTGTGGAGGATTCGATAGAGTTTTAATGCCTTTTGAAAAAAAATCGGATAAGGGTAATGTAGAGATTCTCTGGGAATGATGACGGGTAAATAGCAGCTTTAAGTGGTAAGATATCGTAGTTTGACGAATTGTAATCTAGGGCGAATCAGGAACATGTGGCGATGAGGAACTAGAGTAGGACTGTTGTTGCAGGAGGCTGATATGTCAAGTAATTACAAATAATAAGATGTAATAAATGTAATCCAACTCATGGCCTAAGCAAATAATTACAAGACTTCCTCCCGTTGTAGTGGAAGGGTAGTCAGGATCGATCCACGAGGAGGCGTGTCAGCGGGATCCTAGTAGCTTTGGAAATCTCACGTCTGCGTCCACCAGAAGCCTCGATTTCGACCTTAGTGCTCGATGTCGACCTCGGCTGTCGATGTTCTCTGCAACAGAAGACCTGCAGAGACAAAAACAAGTGGTCGATATCGATTGGGGGGTCGATATCGATGTCAGTCACGAAATCGACTGGCTCAGAAGTCTGCCAGTCGATACAGAGGGGTCGATTTCGACACAAGGGGGTCGATATCGATGCTTTTCTGCAGTGAGTTAGTTGTTTTGTCGGCAAAGAAAGGCCGAAGAATTGAGAATGGAGAGAGAAGCAATGAACAGAAATAACAGTGGGTTTTGGTGTATAAAATTTGTAAAAAAGCAACTCCTAGGATTAGGGTTTACCACAACGTTAACCAATGCATGCGATAAGATAAATAAGACGGACAATTGCGCTATTTCACCCGAGGGACAAGCTTTCGCCGTACACCAACTCTTAGGATTACTCTTGCAAATAAACCTAATTGTCTCTATAAAGTTTATGTTTATAACTCAAGTTGTTAGCATGAATCCCTTTTCTTTCGATTAGGACTAAACATAGAATCGTAGGAGGAGAGATAGACACAATGATATCAACATCAAATACTTACCTCAAGCGCGCATGGCTAACGTCGGGCTCACCCTGACCCTAAGAGCTTTTGGGAACTACTCGCTTCTCATCGTGGAACTCATCGTCAATTGAAAGGAAGAAACTTGCATTAAAATAAACTTCGAAGCTTTACAACTCAATGTCAACTTTCGCAAACGTCAAACCCTAAAACTTCTCTCTAACTCTAACTCTATTGTCTATTGTCTTTGTCTTGCCTTGGATTAATGGATGATTGGATTCGTTCTAGGATTATTGGATGATCTAACAAATCAGCCCCTAGGGCTTTATTTATAGGCTACTAATCCTCGCTATCCAAGGATTGTAACTCCTATCTAAACTATTAACTCTATCCGAACAATTTAGGATAGGTCTTTTATTTTGATAAAAACTTAAAGGAAAAGATAATAAACAGCTGCTAATATCTAAAAGAACGAGATAACTCATGGCTTTGATGATAGACTTCACAATCCGAGTCTTAAAATCGGATTTATCTTCTGTCGAGGTAGGGTCGATATCGACACTAGAGGTCGATATCGATGCTTGTGTTTCTGCTCGACTTGTTCAGCTCCAGTCGATGTCTATGACAATGGTCGATATCGATGCATGTATGTCGATATCGAGGCTTTCTTGTCTGGTCTGTGTGGCTTATCTCGACACTCAGAAGTCGTTTCGAAATCTAGGGTCGATATCGATGTCTCCAGTCGATATCAACCTCTTCTCAGCTTCACTTGGCTTGTTCGTTTTGACTCCGATTTCATCGAATTCCTGCATGGTTAGCTCAAAACTCGTGCAGACTCTATTTCTTATACTTTAGCTCATTCTTACACAAGTTTATATACTTTTGAAACTTTTCTTTGGAAATCGAATGAAATATGAAGTCAAAAGATGCAATAAACAAAGGTACAAATATGTACATCAAGGACGACTCGAGGTTTTGTGATTGGTTAAGGTAATAGTGAGACTCTAAAGGGTAAATTATGATGATGAACATGTGAATTGCCATGATCTTATTAGGGGATTAGACGATACAGTTCCAAATTAGTTGGGTCTTGGTGAGTTAGTTAGTCAAAGTATGTCTGTTGGTCATTTGGATAGATGTGGCTGAGAAGGGAGTTGATGATTCGTGGTTATGAGTGAGCACTAATTGGTTCTATGGGTTTGAATTTGGCGAGAATAGGCGATTGAGTATTTCTATCGAGGTGAGGTGCTTATGTTGCCTTGGGATGTGTAAGCCGTTTAGGGGGATGAACCTGGCGATGAATGTTGAGGACATTTTAGGATGTTGTGGCTAAGGTTAGCAGTAGGAATCTGATCTTTAGAGGTGGATTAGTAGTGGGGATGCTTAGTGGTATTGGAAGTAAGATTTGAGTATTGAGGTGACTTGGGATTTCTCTTCAAGGGTTAATAGTCGGACGAAATTGAAGGACATAGGAGAAATGGATGAAATTGGTTAGAAACACTTAGGGTGAGGATGTACTAGATAAGGAGTCTTGGTATATGATTGAGATATTGAGCTTGGCGAAATAGGTAATTGACAGTTGTGAATTCGGGACATAGGCTTTGGAAGGTTGGGTGAAAGGATAAGACCTGAGTTTGAAATGTTGAGTAAAATTGATCCTTAGATGGCTTGAGAGTTGAAATGCCTAGTTATCTGGGTTGGGATTTAGGCCTTGAATTGCTGATGGTTGTGAGGCTATATAGATTGTCTATGAGTGGGACATATGATAAGCGGAATGCAATGGTACTTAGGACTATTATCGGATTTGAGTTGGTAGACCTAGATGAGGTTGATCTTGAATTACGAGTGATGATAGATAAGTAGTGATTATGTTTTGTTATATTAGTAGATGTGGATGAGTTTCTCGAGGATGCGACCTATTGTCATGCGATACTTGGGGCCAATTAACGTGCAATTTCTATGCTATAGACGATGCTGATTCACTGTTGTATTGCCATAGGCACTGATGATGTGCTAGTACTGACATAGTTACCCGTTGAACTTGATGGAATGTTGGTATGCGACGATACTTGTATGACTCTGATAATTAGCGCATGTATGATGTGATTTATCTGATTGTTATGAGGTGCAACTTCTATGATGTGATGTGATGGAGCCTACTATGTGTGATGCTATACTAGGTGTGTTATGGGTTGTGATTATCCTCGATGTGACTTGAGTATGCTATTGAATGTGCTACATGATTGTTGTGTTACAAGATGCCTTGAATCGAATGGTTAGAATGATAGAAGCTGAATTGACAGAACTTGATTCTGAACTGAAACCTACGAAGAAAATATGGGATTAGCCCTTAGAGGTGGATGATTCCCGCTTTTAAGCTCTGAACTTGCTTGACTAACGTCGGATTTGAAGGATTTTGAACGGTACTTAAAATGATTAACTTGGATTTCGAGAGGCTGAACGCGACTGAGAATTTTAACTATTTTAAGGCCAATCTCTTTCAAATAAAAAACCTTTTTCAAACTTTCCCCGACACGAGTCACATTATAACGCCCCACGAAGTCGATACAAGCATTTTATAGGGGCACTTACAGATTGCTTGCTAAGACCTAGTGGAGATGCTATGATGCCTTTCTAGTTATAATATAACCGAGAAGTCGGAGTAAGGATGTGGTAGGGGCCCATATCACATTCTCGCTACGACCATTTGGGGATATAATGATCACGACGGAGATACTGTGAGGATCTCATGGGGCACTTATGAGGTGCTTACGGGATAAATGGAATGATCCTTGGAATCAACTATTTCAAACTTCATCCCCTTGCGTTCACTTGGTTTTGGCTCGAGGACGAGACTTGTTTTTAGAGGTGGATTATGTAAAGGCTCGGGTTTCCAAATTTTGATTTCAGATACAAAAATGTTATTAAGTTTAAAACTAATATATATTAATAATTGATTAAATGTGAAATAAGTTTTAAGCCATATATATTTAAAACTGGAAATATTAAATGAATGGAATATAAGTTATATGATATTAGTGATGAGAAATATTATTATTATGGTTTAAAGTTATAGTATTATTATGGTGATGTAAGATATTATATTATGAGACTTGAATTTTAAAGAGAATTTGAAAAATAGGTTTTAAAGATGAAAATTGGGTTTCGAAATGAAATTTGATTAATAAGATTTAAAAAGGGGAATTTTTGGAAATATTCTAACATTGTCGGATTTGTTTTAATAAAATAATAAAATAAGTTGAATTAAAGGGTAATGTTGCAAGTGCATTTTTGAGTCAAGTATGATTGAGAAAGTGTTTGAATAATGATTTGATCGAGCTAACTTGAGAGATTAAAAGAGTTTTAGGAAATCTTTGGAAAATGACTTAGCTTACCTAACTTGATGTGTTATGATTGTTGAGTATGAATTGTGAGATGCAATATTGATATATGCCCTTAAAAATGATATTATGATGTGCTAATTTATATGAAAGCATGATGTTATATTATATGGTTGATAAGCATGATTATGGATATGTTAGATGGTGCCTTAGAGTATGAATATGACTTAGATATGAAATGGTGATACATGACTTCTAAATGGTTGCTATATGATATGATGATGAAAGGTTGAGATGAGATATTGATATGATGAGTTGAGATGAGTTAATGAGATGATGAGTTATATGAGATATGAGATGCGATGGAAATATGACGATGAGACTTTCGATACATGAAATTATATGAAATCGTGTGTGCTTGTATTGTTGAATAGATAGACTTATCCTTCCATTATGACTACTAGGTGACTTTGAACTGTGTGATTGCTACAATGTTGTTTATCACCGCGAGGTAAGTCTCTACGGAGCTTACTCAGACCGAATAGATATTCCCTGCCTTATGTGCATGATATACTAGGTGTCTGCATTCACGATCAACATGCCATGTAGTATCCTGCTAGGTTGCATTGATCGTTGATCATTCAATTTCTTTATGCGTATGTAAACAGAACGACCATTATCTGTGAAGTAACTAGAGTCTTTGCTAGGTTCATAGGACAACCCTTTCCCATCGGGTCCCGTCCTGAGTCAATCGAGTCATATGGAACTTCCTTTACTTATATTATGAGCATGATTACGAGATTTGCCTAAAGGCTTGATATATGATTACGGGTCGGGCCTGCGGGCCAATCCGATTGTAATGGAATGGAATGCATTCATGAGCTGGTCAGTCTCCGCCCTATCAGGAAGGGGGTGGAGGTAGGAGAGGGATATACCACTTGGTATTCTGTGATAAGGCCTTATTATTATTATTAGGCACTTGATCTTATGGGCATGCTAGTTTCTGAATATTCCGCCTTTCACCTAAAAGTATGATTATTAGGTATAGCGTATGTGTGTACATATTGTGGGGGTAGCACCCTAAATGAATGAACAAACCCAAGTGGGCACCGATCTGATCCCACCCACTATTAACGTTTTTAGGTATCCATTAAGCTTATCATTATTGCTTCTGATTTGGCTCCATGACTGAGGGGTCTAACATGGCGGAAAGAGAGAGTCGAGACTCTGACTTCACCAATTATTTCATGGTTTGGTGTTGGATGTTTTGATCATGTTTTGACCCGGATCCGCCGTGGCAACCTTATGTATGAATTTGGAATCTTCTTGGTTGTATGAACAATGAATTTTGCGACTTAGGCCATAGGGCAGGTACATGGGACTTACCCCGGGGATTCCAACGGTCCCTCTCAATTTTTGGGTATGAAATCCCTCCTTTAAAGTGAAATTGTTGATTTTAAAACCTTCAACCTTTGCTCGGAGCGCAAGATCCAACGAGGGGTTTTATCCCTCGAAACGTAACTCGGAAATCATAATCTCGGGCCGTTACAAGCGCTTAACTTTTTATTTCTATCTTTTTATTGGTAAGTAAAAGATAAATGTAACTCGGGAATCATAATCCCGGACCGTTACAAGCGCTTATCTTTTTATTTCTATCTTTTTATTGGTAAGTAAAAAATAAATTCTAAGCATTTACTTTTATTAGTACTAATATCAATCAACGTAATTTATTTGTAATTATATAAATTATTATTTATATTTGTATTTATTTATTGTTTAGTAGTTACGGAGTATTGTTTAATTATTTTATATGATTTATTTATTTTGGTAATTATTTATTTTTTAATTATTTTATATAATTATTTTCCTAATATTAAATTTATTTGTTATTTTATATAATTATTTTCCTGATGCTGCCACTAGTACGGGCACTGGGTTTGTAGCAATCGAAGGTTTTAACTGGGGTAGTTAAGTTTCTCTTCCTCTTGATTAGAGTACTAGTAGTAGTGCAGGTAATAGGAGTAGCGATTCAAGGGCGGATGGATGTTTCATCCGGGACCGCTGGTGGTGGAAGAAGTGGTCGGGGCGGTTCGGGGAGGAGAGGGGAGATTGTAGCAACAGTAGTAGTAGGGAGGGAGAGGAGGGGGGGCACCAAGGCTGCTAGTGGAAGACATGGGAGTGCGGCGGCGGTTGCGGAGAGGGGAGGAGGGAGAAGGAAGGCAAGAATTCGGGGGCGTTGGCGTTCAGACGACTTCTCTCACCGCTCCTCATTCTGATGGTGCTACCCACATCCATAGTCACACTGTTACTAAAATAAATTATTATTTACATTTGTACTTATTTATTGTTTAGTAGTTATTGTTTATGTATTTTATGTGATTTATTTATTTTTCTAATATGAAATTTATTTGTTGTTACATTTATTTATTTATCTTGTTTATTAAAATAAAATGTAATTAAATTGAATAAAATAAATAAAGGGATTTTTTGTAATTATTGAATAAAATTCAATTACATTGAATAAAATAAACAAAATTATTTATTTAGTTATTATTATATTTATGTGTTTAATTTGTTAATTATTTACTGAATTGATTTATTTATTAAAGTAATTTGTTGTTACGGTTTTTTATTTATTTATCTTGTTTATTAATCTATGATTGTTTGTTTAATTTATTTTGTTGATTAATCTTTTTACGGTAACGAATATATATATTTCAGGTATCTTATTTATTGAATTTATATATTTATATTATTTATATTATTTATATTATTTATTTATTTATAAATAATATTTTAATTGACATTAGAAAAAAAATTTCTTATTAAAAAAGCAATTGGATTTTGGGAAAATAAAGCCAACCTAAAACAAATTAGAACATTAATTGAACAAAAAGGCTAATTTGGCATAAGCGATTAAATTCAATGGGTCGTTGGAGTTAATTAATATGGGGTATAAAAGGCTACCAATGACCCTTTGTGTAATGGTAAAGGAGAGATAACCCTTGTAAGAGGTAAAGGGTTCAAATCCCATTCTTTACAGGTCTGCCTGGTGGCTTGCTGCCTGGCCTTTGCAGGCTAGGGCTCGGACCCGTGGGAAATTAGTGGACAATTTCGGAACCCCCACGTCACAAAAAAAGGCTATCGAAAAAAAAAACAAAATATTTAAAGAGTCAAAACAAATTAAAACACAAATTGTACAGTTTTCGATTCTTGGTGAATTTTTTTTTCAATAGAGGCGCGTGTTAGCCACACGGGGGGAGGTGCGACTGGTATTCGCTAGGCACACGAAATAGTACCTTAATTTAATGTAAAATTAACGCGGGCTCCATTTTTTTTATCTACGTGGACAAATGAAATCGTTTCTTTCCTTCTCATTGGACTAATGCTTCTCACCTGAACCCAACCCTAATATATATATATATATATATATATATATATATATATATATATATATATATATATATATATATATATATATATATATTCTTTGTATTTTCTTTTGTATATATATTGTAATTATATGTATAATGTGTCCGATGTGTATATACAAGGAAAATCGTTAAATATTATAAATTTATGTATGGTAAACCTCTAAAAACCGCAAAATATATAAGAATTTTAAATTTTTTTATAATGCTATTTATTCGAGGGACAGGGCCCATCCCGTCCCGTCCCGCGAGGGACAAGGCCCGCGCGAGATTGAAAAATATGTAGTGAATCCCGTCATGGCCCCGTCCCGCGCCCACCCCTATTGACATGTCATTTTAAAATTGCTTGCTATTTTAGAAGTTTTGGTCATGTTTGATCTCTAGGTATCGACGGTTTACAGCAAAAATAATAGCAGCTTTTTAATCCAGTTTTTAAATTGCTGGTGTCAAAACTGTTCCTAGCCTCCTAGGATATGATCAGAGTTACTGTGGTAGCTACAATTTACTATTGACTTGCAGATAATCCAGTTTTCCTAATTAAAATAGTACGTGTGTATTAGTTTTGACCTACAGATAATTAATTATCCAGTTATGAACTCCATTTAGTGTGGGAGCTAATCTAATCTTTGGTTACCATCTTCCTCCATTGAAACTGCCGGTGAAACCTTAGGTCTTTAATGGGGACAAACGAAATTCACTGCGGATATGATCGGATGAAAGAGTTGAAGGATTTAATGAAACACAAACCCGGCTCGCTCGTCTCCCACTCTCAAGACAAGACCGACCTTCATCTAGACCTACCAACATCTACTCGGATACTGCCCCATAGAAGAAACCCCAATTCATTCCGACCTTAATCTCACACCTCTTCCCGCCAAGCACTCTCACTAACAATCCACCTCTAAGACTTCAAACCCTATCTCTGTTTTCACACCCGAGCACCCCTGCATACTATGTTCTCGATACCCCCAAAGGTCATTTCTTACATTTCTCACTCTTCCCAAGATATCACAACATCATGCCCTGCTAACCACGCATCTTCTATAAAAATTTTCTCGGTCACTACCTAACCAGCCTATTCCTAACCATACCCCTTATCCAAGATTGACCTAGGAGCTCATCGAAACCACCAAGCATTGCCTCTTATAATTCCCGAGCTCACTAGGTCTAACCTAAGTCAACACCCCTCTTCTGCAACTCTTCCTTACCACCGTTGATCATTCTAATCACTCAAAACCTTTTTCCACTCTCAGACCGCTCTACCAAAAAGGACCTCACTCACATGTTCAAAGAAGAAGCAATCATGGACATTATTACATAGAAGGACTACATCATATCAACTAGCATTTAAATCGATAACATTATTAGTTCATCATTAAGCATTGCAACATGTATCAAAAGTCTTAATTTACCCTCATGCTCAACGAGTATTGTAAAACATCATATATGAATAAAGTCAATTCAAACTAGCAAGTTTCATCATGATTTTAGCTAATAACAGTTCAGATTCTCGGCATTGCAGTTCATACTATATAGGGAAGGAATTTAGATCATGCTTAGCAACTCAGAGTAGCATCACGTCAAGTCATCATAGCACATTAGGACTGTAAGACATCGAATCATATATATCGTCATAGACAACGGATAATCAGGCAATAATCATTACCAAGTCATCACATCAACACGCAATTTCCCACATCAAGTCAGTGCAGTACACCATCAACAAGCTCAGAAAGGGTTAGCAATTTTAATAGAGGACGCTCCCACCTGCAAGTCATATCGTACTCAATAATCGCAACCCTCAAAGCGAGCTTGTTCCGTCGACATCGTCGATCCTGAGGCCCGTGGGTTATGAGCCAACGCTTCCGCTGCGCTGTTCTATCGCTATTCGACTTCCCGTTCCCTTTTTCCATGCGGTCGCTCATCCAATGTAACGCGTAGGAGTATAAGTTAGCGGAGATAGGAGAGTGACAAGAGCGGACAACCCAACGTTTCTTTCGGAGACGGAGTAGACCAAAGCTAAAGACGACATGACTAGAGACAAGACTCCGACTCGGGAATAGTAACGATGCCTTTATGGAAGTCCATTAGGTTACAATTTGTGACAAACAAGCACGAATTCAAACTTTTACTCACTGTGGATATTAAAAAGAAGTGGTTTAAGTATTTACACGTGGTTCAAGAGTTGAACATCATTTGCTTCATTATATTTAAGAAAAGTGATTCAAACTTTTACTCATATGTTGTTCAAGACTTGTATAACATGTGATTCAAGACTTGTTTACATATGGTTCAAGTTATTGACAAAAAGTGGTTCAAACAATGTACAACGAGCCTGACCCCACTTGAATTTTTGCATGTTTAAAAAACTATTTTTTAAAGTGGTTTAGATCTTTTACACTATGTGGTTCAATATTCTTATTATTGTTATTTTTACTCCAAAAAAAAAAATCAGTGGCAACATCATATCCTTTCTTCAATTTAGTGGCAGATGTTGGGTCCATGCAAACACCCTTGACATGTCAGTTCAGTTCGTGTATAATGATCAATCAAGTAGTATTGATAAAGGTAATTCAAACCTTATTCCTGATCTCAAATCCATCGCCCTTCTCCGATCCCAAATACCCTCCCTCAAAATAACCTCCATTGGCTTATAAAATTATAAAACCTCACACACACCAAATAGTAAACCAGGTTGACGACCCGCAAGACCGTCATCAACCAACAATTCAACAGAACCTCTTGAGCTTCCCCTTATTCAACTCTGAAATAATATAAACATTACACCTTATATTTATGGTCATAGTTCAAGGTTAAGGGATCCAAACTTAGATATATGAATATGTCTAAGGGTCCTTATAACCTTAAGGCTTAAGCAGATGTCCTATATTATTAGGCATATAATGGATATTACTTCATCACACAAAAGTCCTGTAATTGACCAATGTTTAAGTGATAATGCCACATACATGCCTAAACTATTGCAATGTACAAGTTTAAAGATACACAACACTAGCTAGGTCTTCGGAATGGAAATCTTCACAAAAAAAAATTATAAAATCTAAAGCCTTAGTTAGTCATATACTCATATGAATGACGATGTAATTATCATCCAAATCTAACTCGACTTAACCGAAATTCATAAATATAATAACTAGAGGAAATTTGTAATGCCTTCAATTAAAATATTGTACATAATGGAATTGAGAATTTATTTTGGCTATTATTTTTTTTTGTTAGTAGCTGTGGCACCATCCCTCCCAAAATTATATCAAATACATCATACCATTAGCTAAACTAGGTGGACCCTAATACTCACGAAACTTCAAAACCGGAGTCCTGTTTTGCCTGTTATACCTCAGAATGCTCCAAAAGATCAGCCTTCTAGTGTCTTTCATCGACCATCTTTCAGCATAGCCTGACCTTCTAGAGACATCCTGAATCAATGGGTTCAAACTCTGGCTTCCACTCGAACCAATGCCTGCATACACCTAAGGGTCACAACAAGTAATCCATTTTCACTGAGCTTTAGTTTGTTGATCATAAAGAAGAAGAATCATGAATTAAAAATACTATGTGTAAAATGTATCTCATGCTCGAGTTCATGAAAGAGCCAACCAAAGGGTCACAACATGAATATATAAATATATAAACTCTCAAATGAGATAAAATAAATAAAATTATTTATTTAGTTATTATTATATTTATGTGTTTAATTTGTTAATTATTTACTGAATTGATTTATTTATTAAATTAATTTGTTGTTACGGTTTTTATTTATTTATCTTGTTTATTAATCTATGATTGTTTGTTTAATTTATTTTGTTGATTAATTTTTTTTACGGTAACGAATATATATATTTCAGGTATCTTATTTATTGAATTTATATATTTATTTATTTATAAATAATATTTTAATTGACATTAGAAGAAAAAAATTTCTTATTAAAAAAGCGATTGGATTGTGGGAAAATAAAGCCAACCTAAAATAAATTAGAACATTAATTGAACAAAAAGGCTAAGTTGGCGTAGTGATTAAATTCAATGGGTCGTTGGAGTTAATTAATATGGGGTATAAAAGGCTACCAATAACCTCTTGCTCTAATGGTAAGAGAGAGATAACCCCTTATTGGCTTGGGTGAGCCTGTCTGATGGCTTGCCGCCTGACTTACCCATATGGTCTCAAATTTATTGAATTGTAGCTAGAGATGATCAAGATAAGGAGGGATTGGAGTTTAAGAATAATGACCACAGTACAGTTTTTGATTCTTGGTGAATTTATTTTTCAATAGAGGCGCGTGTTAGCCACACGGGGGGAGGTGCGACTGGTATTTGCTAGGCACACGAAATAGTACCTTTATTTAATGTAAAATTAACGCGGGCTCCATTTTTTTTTATCTACGTGGACCAATGAAATCGTTTCTTTCCTTCTCATTGGACTAATGATTCTCACCTGAACCCAACCCTAAATATATATATATATATATATATATATATATATATATATATATATATTCTTTGTATTTTCTTTTGTATATATATATATTGTAATTATATGTATAATGTGTTCGGTGTGTATATATAAGGAAAATCGTTAAATATTATAAATTTATGTATGGTAAACCTATGAAAACCGCAAAATATATAAGAATTTTAAATTTTTTTATAATGCTATTTATTCGAGGGAAAGGGCCCATCCCGTCCCGTCCCGCGAGGGACAAGGCCCGCGCGAGATTGAAAAATATGTAGTGAATCCCGTCATGGCCCCGTCCCACGCCCACCCCTATTGACATGTCTTTTTCAAATTGCTTGCTATTTTAGAAGTTTTGGTCATGTTTGATCTCTAGGTAACGACGGTTTACAGCAAAAATTATAGCAGCTTTTTAATCCAGTTTTTAAATTGCTGGTGTCAAAACTGTTCCTAGCCTCCTAGGATATGATCAGAGTTAGTGTGTTAGCTACAATTTACTATTGACTTCCAGATAATCCAGTTTTCCTAATTAAAATAGTACGTGTGTATTAGTTTTGACCTATAGATAATTAATTATCCAGTTATGAACTCCATTTAGTGTGGGAGCTAATCTAATTTTTGGTTACCATCTTCCTCCATTGAAACTGCAGGTGAAACCTTAGGTCGTTAATGGAGACAAATGAAATTCACTGCGGATATGATCGGATGAAAGAGTTGAAGGATTTCGACGAGACCAAGGATGAAACAGTTGAACGAAATTCACTGCGGATATGAGTAAAAGTTTGAATTCGTGCTTGTTTGTCATAAATTGTAACCTAATGGACTTCCATAAAGGCATCGTTACTATTCCCTAGTCGGAGTCTTGTCTCTAGTCATGTCGTCTTTAGCTTTGGTCTACTCCGTCTCCGAAAGAAACGTTGGGTTGTCCGCTCTTGTCACTTCCCTATCTCCGCTAACTTATACTCCTACGCATTACATTGGATAAACGACCACATGGAAAAAGGGAACGGGAAGTCGAATAGCGATAGAGCAGCGCAGCGTAAGCGTGGGCCCATAACCCATTGGCCTCAAGATCGACGATGTCGACGGAACAAGCTCGCTTTGAGGGTTGCGATTATTGAGTACGATATGACTTGCAGGTGGGAGCGTCCTCTATTCGAATTGCTAACCCTTTCTGAGCTTGTTGATTGTGTACTGCACTGACTTTATGTGGGAAATTGCGTGTTGATGTGATGACTTGCTAATGATTATTGCCTGATTATCCGTTGTCTATGACGATATATATGATTCGATGCCTTACAGTCCTAATGTGCTATGATGACTTGACGTGATGCTACTCTGAGTTACTAAGCATGATCTAAATTCCTTCCCTATATAGTATGAACTGCAATGCCGAGAATCTGAACTGTTATTAGCTAAAATCATGATGAAACTTGCTAGTTTGAATTGACTTTATTCATATATGATGTTTTACAATATTCGTTGAGCATGAGGGTAAATTAAGACTTTTGATACATGTTGCAATGCTTAATGATGAATTAATGATGCTATCGATTTAAATGCTAGTTGATATGATGTAGTCCTTCTATGTAATAATGTCCATGATTGCTTCTTCTTTGAACATGTGAGTGAGGTCCTTTTTGATAGAGCGGTCTGAGAGTGGAAAAAGGTTTTGAGTGATTAGAATGATCAACGGTGGTAAGGGAGAGTTGCAGAAGAGGGGTGTTGACTTAGGTTGGACCGAGTGAGCTCGGAAATTATAAGAGGCAATGCTTGGTGGTTTCGATGAGCTCCTAGGTGAATCTTGGATAAGGGGTATGGTTAGGAATAGGCTGGTTAGGTAGTGACCGAGAAAATTTTTATAGAAGATGCGTGGTTAGCAGGGCATGATATTGTGATATCTTGGGAAGAGTGAGAAATGTAAGAAATACCCTTTGGGGGTATCGAGAACCTAGTATGTAGGGGTGCTCGGGTGTGAAAACAGAGATAGGGGATGGAGTCTTAGAGGTGGATTGTTAGTGAGAGTGCTTGACGGGAAGAGGTGTGAGATTAAGGTCGGAATGAATTGGGGTTTCTTCTGTGGGGCAGTATCCGAGTAGGTGTTGGTAGGTCTAGATGAAGGTCAGTCTTGGCTTGAGAGTGGAAGACTAGCGAGCGGGGTTTGCGTTTCATTTTGACTGGTAGTGATGTCAGGATTTTCTTGATTTCGTGATTTGCTAATATGTACTGGCATGATGTTAGATAGCGACCATGATAAACCTGATATGGCATGATATTACATGTTGTTATGCAATATTGGAAATCTAGTTGTCAATGACAAGTGTTATCATGATAATGATATGTTGCTATGTGAGAGCATGATGTTATATTATGAGCGGGAGATGTTAAATGATGAATATTGAATTGGATCGTGAATATGACTTATATATATATATGATATAATGGTGCGTGATTGCTAAATGATCGTTATATGGCATTGTATGAGTTGAGATGATGTTTTATGAGTATGCTGACGTTTTGGTGATTGATATATTGACTGACCTTCCCCTTTGCTGCATCTTAATAACCCGACCTTGTTGTGTCGATGTGTTGACAATGGGCTTTGGTTCGTTGATTCTATGATGAGAGATACTTTTATGACTTTTGGTGTGATGTTGAGATGTTGTTACGATTTTGTTATGTCGTTGAGATGCATATTATGTCCTTTAGTATGATATGGAGATGTTGATGTGGCCTTGTGGCACTACGTTGGTATGTGTTGAGACTTGCCGTATGATGTGTTGATTGGAGATTGATTTGTTATGCAGTTATGCATTTCTTATGGCTTATGCATCTTACTTGAATTGGGACTGATAGATTTATTCGATTCTGGAAACTAGGAAGAGAATATGAGATTAGCCCTTAGAGGTGGATGATTCCACCTCCTGTCTTTGAGTTTGATTGATATGCGAGAAACTTATGTGGTTGTTGGAAAATTTTGACGAAATCTTGATTTGAAAGCATTTGACTTGTTTTGGTGTAAAGCTGCTTGATTAAACATCAATCTGAAGATTTTGAGCGGTTTTGAAAAGGACCAATTTGGAGTTTTAAAGAAGTTGAGAGTTTCAATGATTTGGATGACAATCTTTACATTTACAAACGCTTTGAGGTTTTACGAACTGGATTTACATTATGACGTCTCACGAAGTGGATACAAGCATTTTATAGGGGCGCTTATAGATTGCTTGCTATGACCTAGTCGGACGCTATAATACTTTTAGAGTTATGGTATTTCCAAAAAGTCGAAGCGAGGAGGTGATGAGGGCGCTTATTACACACTTGACTAGACCAATTGGAGATGTCATGACCTTGACCAGGATGTTGTGAAAATCCCGGAAGATGCAACCGAGATGATTGCAAGATCCTTGGACATGGTCCTCGGACTCACCGATTTCAAACTCCTTCCCATTGCTTTAAAATGATTTAGTCTCGGGGACGAGACTTGTTTTTAGAGGTGGATAAATGTAAAGGCGGAATATAATTTATATATATATATATATATATATATATATATATATATATATATATATATATTATATTTTATTATTTAATTAAATATGTTATTATTCATTGCAATTTGTAAAAGCGGAAAAAAAGTCGTCCTCGAGCACGAGTTCAATTTTAAACTCCTTCCGGCATCATTTAAATTTTGGATTTTGACGAGATTTAATTTTCGCTTTCGAGTTCCGTGTATTCATAAAAATCAATTTAAGTTCCGAGATGAGTTAAATTTGATTTAAATTGTCGAGTGTCGGGAATTCGTTCTAGTGAGCGGAATTGGGATCGAGAGTCGGGATTATCGGGTTCGACTTTTGAATTTCCGGGCATCTTTCATTTTATGTATGGACTACTCTTTTATATTTCCTTTTCCCTTTTTCTTTATCTCTCTCTCTCTCTCTCTCTCTCTCTCTCTCTCTCTCTCTCCCTCCCGAATTTCTGCCCAAAGGGAGCTGGTCCCCTCCCTCACACACAGCTCAAGAGTGGCCCCCCTTCTTCCTTACCTCCTCTGCCTTGTGTTACCACAGCCCCATCGCCCCTTCTGTTGATTCAGAACCTGCCCATTTGAGTTCAGGCCACCTCCCCACGCCAATTGCTCGATCCAATCCCCCTCTTGACTTCATTTGATTCCCATTTCAGAGTTGAATCCCCATCTATCTCTTTTTGATTTCACTTCAATATCAACAACACAAAAAGAAAAACTCACACAGAACACACCCTTATCCCCCTCCCTCCTTGTATGCCGAGAGCAGGGGCTCTCTTGCTCCTCCTTTTGGCTCCGCCACCACACCCCCTAACCCACCACAGTCACCGTCACCACCGCCCCGAGCAGCTCCCACCTTCCGCCGCACTCGTCCTGACTTGTTTGAAACCCGGGCGTCTCCCTCACCCTCCCCTGAACCGGAGTTCCAGCACCTCCTCCTCCTATGTTGTTATATAGTTATTATATATATGTATTCAAATGGATTATTATTATTATCACATCTTGAGATTTCGTGTTAAATATAAATTCTAAAATTTTATTATAAAATGGTTTTAAAGGGGCATTATCTGGAATAGGTATTTAGTGTTGTTTTAATTGTGATTATAGGAAATTTGAAATATGGGTTTGATTTATAAATATGGTTGTGGAAATAGAATTATGTTGTGACTAAATGCCGGACTTTACTCTATAATGTTTTTGAAATAAGAAACATGCTGGAATGATTTCTATAATATGATTTTAGGAATTTGGTTTTAAGACTTAAGTGTCTAATGTCGGGATTTGGATAAGCGATATTAAAAGAATTGTTGATTTTCTAAGTTGAGTTCTTTGAGAGATTGTTTTGAAAATGAGTTGATGAGATGAGATGAACATGGAATAATATTTGAATTATGATGAGATAAGATGGAATAATCTGAAATGAGATATGAGAAGTATGGATGATAGTTAGGGGCGCCTTGTGTGAATTAGATAGACTTATGCATTTGTATGTTATTAGGTGACTATGATATGTTGGACATTGCTTACTATTGGATGATTCATTACTTGGACTCTGCTTCTGCCTTGTTTCTCTACTGTTCGGCTTATTCAGGTAAGTTCCTTTATGGGCTTACTCAGATTCGAAAGAGATTACCTGCTTGTGAATATATGACATACTAGGTGTTGCATAAGCATTAAAGCATGCCATGTAGTATCATGCTAGGATTGCACCTGTGATTGAGCATTCTATTTCTTTATGCGTATGTAAACAGAACGGCCGTTATCTGTGATAGTCCTAGAGTCTCTGTTAGGATCATAGGGTAGCCCAGCCCATCAGGTGCCCTGAGTCTATCGAGTCGATATGAGCATGATATGATAGCCCAGCACCATCGGGCAAGAAATGAGATGATATGATATCATATGATGATGCCGTGGTGAGTGTACCACCACGAGGATATTGCTATGCTATAGCACCGAATTGGCCAGTCTCTGCACTAACGGGAAGGGGTGCAGAGGTAGGAGAGGGATATGCCACTTGGCATTCTTTGGGCGCCTTTATAATTCTTTTTCGCATATTGTAAATTAGGATCATGTTAGTGTGATTTAATTTCCGCATCTGCATCATCTTTATTATTAGCGTATGTGTATGTTTGCTTGCGGGACAGGGTGTGTTGGGGCCTCGGTCTAATCCCGCTCGCACCACTTGTTTTTAGGTATGATTGCCCCCTGTCTCTATGGCGTGGGAAAATCCCCCCGGCGATTGCAAAGAATCTGTCTAACCCTGCTAATTTGGCTATACGACTTTAGAACATATGTTTTGGTTTTGACCCGGCTCTACCGTGACTCTTGTATCTAAACCTTACTTCCACTTTACTTTTGTTTAAATTGAATTTCTGTTCTTTGATTGATTGGGGTTCGAAATCCCCGCTTGAATACTGAATGATCTTTAGAGGTTTGAAACCTCGACCCGTACCTGAATTGCAACATCCGAACGAAGGTATCCGACCTTCAAAAAGTAACCCGTGTATATATATATCCGGGCCGTTAAAAAGTTGGTATCAGAGCCAGGTTGTGCAATTCGGGTACGCAAGGGTCGGGTGTATGTTTTGGAAAACTACCCATGGATTTCAAAATGAATTTAATATGCCTAACTCAATTGGAATAAATATGAACTTGGCTTATGATGAAAGAGGATAACCAACTAATAAGGGATCGAGAGGGTAGAAAAGGTGCTAGACCATCCCTATTGGATGTAGTCGGGAATGGGTAGGCGAAATATTAGCTTGTTCTTTACAAATGGGTTGGGAAGGTTCCAAGGGGATCGTTATAATTGTCATTGACTGATTCTATGTTGAGTGATTGATATGCTAAAGATTTGATTGTTATGTTCTAACAATTTAATGAATATTTAATGATCTATGCGAACGGGATAGCGGGAGTACCCTTCTTCTTCTTATATGGTTAAGCTCAGTTTTTGTGGAACCACCCTTTCCTTATGAATGCTTTTGACAGTTCGATCGAGTCCTCCCTTCGAATATCGGTCTCCTCCATGGGAAATCGGGTTGGTGAACATATTGTTTCGGGAATCATGTATGGATGTGAAGGTTGTCTGAGTGAGTATTGGAAGGTGGTTCTTGATGTTCCCTTGAGTCAAAATTTAGGTGTTTCTGAGGGTGTCTTTCTTGATTCTTATGACGATCAACCGGTGTCTTCTTGCCATAAAAAGTCGTATCCGATTCCCACGGGAAAGATGAGTGATGAGTCAGTTAGGAAGAGTCAATGGTTGCCCTTATGGATCTCTATCGGGTTATCTTGATCTACTTGGTATATTGCATTGTCATACTAGGGCACGAATATGTAGGGCATATGCTAGGAAGTTGTGTAATTGATGTCCTCCCTGTGAATAGGTTCATGATAGTGTGATCGTTCAGTTCTAGTATCATGATAGAGTGAGTCCCTTACTTGATGGATACGTGTTATAATTTGATGTCAACGTGCCTTATATGCTACGTAATGCCCAGTACATATTATGATGATGACCCTTAATGTGAATTCGTAGTTGTATGACATTCTGTACCCATGCTTGTCCCATTGCTTAGGTCCCGTGTTATGCCTTTCTTTCTCTCATGATTATATGTTGTCATCGCATGTCTACTTGGCCTATTGATCCTATGATTGATTAGAAACATGAACCACATGATATGAGTCTATATGATTGTTGCTTTTTCTGAATTAGGTCCATGATAGTGTGATCGACTCTTTTTTATATGAATGCCTCATAAGATGTGCTCCTTAGCATGCTCGCTGATGATGCCTCGATGCTTATCATTCATCTTGTGACAAGAATCTATAGCATGCCCATCTATTTTGTCTTCCTTTGATGAACTATTGTTGATTATGCTATAAGTAGTATTGCTATGTGTTAATTGTGCTAAAGCGAGAATATGTTAGTGTAAATGAGTCTTGATAAATACATATTTTATCCCAGTATGCAGTAATTTGAACCCATGACCCCATATTCTCGTCATATTGCCCGTTACTTAGACTTGCATTATACATCGTTACATTTCCTCCCATGCTTCTATCTTATTGGAAGGTGATTGAATTGAAGTCTTGCTTAATGTCGAGTAATCAAACAAGTGCATGTATGTGTCCTGTGTTAGGTTGAGTCATTAGTAACATATAGAGCCCTTGGTTGTGACTTGTGCGAACTTATGTCTTGCCTACATTATTATTGATTCTCTCTTGAGCTAGGTCCCTGATAGTGTGGCTCTTTCCTCTTTCCATTCTCTTAACATGTTTCACTCGTCCTGATTAGCTTAATGTTGAATTTGATGATTGACTAGCTTTCCGTGATGGTTAAACCTACCATGCTTACATGGTTAAAATGTCTATTACCCCATGATATTCTCTTGTGCTTGCATGAATGTATGACTTGATACCTTGCGTGATCACGCACCACCCTATATCATGATTTTGCATATGCATGACGCATGAATATCGGAATGAATCTAGTTGAATTACTTTAATTGTACTCATGTTCGATGTGTGCTATTAGTATCATGTAGGGCTTATGATTTCCAATATGACCCGCTAAATGATCACGTGTTGTACTTGTTCTATGATGCGATAACTATTGTACCATATATGTACTCTATGATGGTTCGTTCTTAGCATGATTATAATGTAGCACCCATGATGTCCTTCTTGTTACTTTTGATGATGCCTCATGTTTCGTGAATATTATGTTGAACTCCTCTTAATGAATCTTGACTATGCTTGTATCACATTATGTATCGCTAGTATCATGTAGGATCTATGCTCTCTAAATGTATCTCGTCGTATGATTACATGTCATCCTTAACCTACTATGTGATCATTGCTGTTAGATGTGATAATTACTATGCTGCTCTTATGTGTCCTCTTGTGACGCTTCATCTGATTGTTATAATATACTTTGCCATGATATATTTGGACTCATTTGTTGATGTGTATACCATGCTCTTACATTGATCATATACATGATGATCGTTATCTTAATTAAATCTCGCATGACTTCGAATCATACATGTTTATTGTTGGTTCCGTATAGCTTGCTTGAAGTTGCTAGGCATATCTGCTTCCGTGGGATGATAGACTACTAGCTTGTTTCACATGCATCATTATAGGACTCGATTGTTCCGTTAGAATGAATGCGTATGTCGTTGTTCCTTGAGATAGGTACATGTTAGTGTGGATTAATGTGATTGATATGCTCCATGACGAATTCGTGCTTGTTTGTCAAAAATTGTAACCTAATGGACTTCCATAAAGGCATCGTTACTATTCCCGAGTCGGAGTCTTGTCTCTAGTCATGTCGTCTTTAGCTTTGGTCTAATCCGTCTCCGAAAGAAACGTTGGGTTGTCCACTCTTGTCACTCCCCTATCTCCGCTAACTTATTCTCCTACGCGTTACATTGGATGAGCGACCGCATGGAAAAAGGAACGGGAAGTCGAATAGCGATAGAGCAGCGCAGCGGAAGCGTGGGCCCATAACCCACGGGCCTCAGGATCGACGATGTCGACGGAACAAGCTCGCTTTGAGGGTTACGATTATTGAGTACGATATGACTTGCAGGTGGGAGCGTCCTCTATTCGAATTGCGAACCCTTTATGAGCTTGTTGATGGTGTACTGCACTAACTTGATGTGGGAAATTGCGTGTTGATGTGATGAATTGGTAATGATTATTGCCTGATTATCCGTTGTCTATGACGATATATATGATTCGATGCCTTACAGTCCTAATGTGCTACGATGACTTGACGTGATGCTACTCTGAGTTGCTAAGCATGATCTAAATTCCTTCCCTATATAGTATGAACTGCAATGCCGAGAATCTGAACTGTTATTAGCTAAAATCATGATGAAACTTGCTAGTTTGAATTGACTTTATTCATATATGATGTTTTACAATACTCGTTGAGCATGAGGGTAAATTAAGACTTTTGATACATGTTGCAATGCTTAATGATGAACTAATGATGCTATCGATTTAAATGCTAGTTGATATGATGTAGTCCTTCTGTGTAATAATGTCCATGATTGCTTCTTCTTTGAACATGTGAGTGAGGTCCTTTTTGGTAGAGCGATCTGAGAGTGGAAAAAGGTTTTGAGTGATTAGAATGATCAACCGTGGTAAGGGAGAGTTGCAAAAGAGGGGTGTTGACTTAGGTTGGACCGAGTGAGCTCGGGAATTATAAGAGGCAATGCTTGGTGGTTTCGATGAGCTCCTTGGTGAATCTTGGATAAGGGGTATGGTTAGGAATAGGTTGGTTAGGTAGTGACCGAGAAAATTTTTATAGAAGATGCGTGGTTAGCAGGGCATGATGTTGTGATATCTTGGGAAGAGTCAGAAATGTAAGAAATTACCTTTGGGGGTATCGAGAACATAGAATGCAGGGGTGCTTGGGTGTGAAAACAGAGATAGGGGTTGGAGTCTTAGAGGTGAATTGTTAGTGAGAGTGCTTGGCGGGAAGAGGTGTGAGATTAAGGTCGGAACGAATTGGGGTTTCTTCTATGGGGCAATATCCGAGTAGATGTTGGTAGGTCTAGATGAAGGTCGATCTTGGCATGAGAGTGGGAGACGAGCAAGCGGGGTTTGCGTTTCCTTTTCACTGGTAGTGATGTGAGGATTTTCTTGATTTCGTGATTTGCTAATATGTACTGGCATGATGTTAGATAACGACCATGATAAACCTGATATGGCATGATATTACATGTTGTTATGCAATATTGGAAATCTAGTTGTCAGTGACAAGTGTTATCATGATAATGATATGTTGCTATGTGAGAGCATGATGTTATATTATGAGCGGTAGATGTTAAATGATGAATATTGAATTGGATCGTGAATATGACATATATATATATATATATATATATATATATATATATATATATATATATATATATATATATATATATATATATATATATATATATGATATAATGGTGCGTGATTGCTAAATGATCGTTATATGGCATTGTATGAGTTGAGATGATGTTTTGTGAGTATGTTGACGTTTTGGTGATTGATATATTGACTGACCTTCCCCTTTGCTGCATCTTAATAACCCGACCTTGTTGTGTCGATGTGTTGACAATGGGCTTTAGTTCGTTGATTCTATGATGAGAGATACTTTTATGACTTCTGGTGTGATGTTGAGACGTTGTTATGATTTTGTTATGTCGTTGAGATGCATATTATGTCTTTTAGTATGATATGGAGATGTTGATGTGGCCTTGTGGCACTACGTTGGTATATGTTGAGACTTGCCATATGATGTGTTGATTGGAGATTGATTGGTTATACAGTTATGCATTTCTTATGGCTTATGCATCTTTCTTGAATTGGGACTGATAGATTGATTCGATTTTGGAAACTAGGAAGAGAAAATGGGATTAGCCCTTAGAGGTGGATGATTCCACCTCCTGTTTTTGAGTTTGATTGATATGCGAGAAACTGATGTTGATGTTGGAAAATTTTGAAGAAATCTTGATTTGAAAGGATTTGACTTGTTTTGGTATAAAGCTGCTTGATTAAACATCAAATCTGAAGATTTTGAGCGGTTTTGAAAAGGACCAATTTGCAGTTTTAAAGAAGTTGAGAGTTTCAATGATTTGGATGTTAATCTTTCCATTTACAAACGCTTTGAGGTCTTAAAAACTAGATTTACATTATTATGTCTCACGAAATGGATACAAGCATTTTATAGGGGCGCTTATAGATTGCTTGGTAAGACCTAGTCGGACGCTATAATACTTTTAGAGTTGTGGTATTTCCGAAAAGTCGAAGCGAGGAGGTGATAAGGGCGCTTATTACACACTTGACTAGACCAATTGGAGATGTCATGACCGTGACCAGGATGCTGTGAAAATCCCGGAAGACGCAACCGAGATGATTGCAAGATCCTTGGACATGGTCCTCGGACTCACCGACTTCAAACTCCTTCCCATTGCTTTAAAACGATTTAGTCTCGGGGACGAGACTTGTTTTTAGAGGTGGATAAATGTAAAGGCGGAATATAATTTTTATATATATATATGTATATATATTGTATTTTATTATTTAAATGTAGAGACGTGAGATAGACTACTAGGGCGTGATTGATTGCCACCCCGGCAACGGAACCAATTTGTTAAGGAGGTATGTCGAGTTCTCAAATTAAAAATAATAAAGATGTAAACGTAAATCGACTCCTAGCCTATGCAAATAATTACAAGACTTCCTCCCGTAGTAGTGGAAGGGTAGTCAGGATCGATCCACGAGGAGGCGTGTCAGCGGGATCTTAGTAGCTTTGGAAATCTCAAGTCTGCGTCGACCAGAAGCCTCGATTTCGACCTTAGGCCTCGATGTCAACCTCGGCTGTCGATGTTCTCTGCAACAGAAGAGATGCAGAAACAAAAACAAGTGGTCGATATCGACTGAAAGGGGTCGATATCGATGTCAGTCATGAAATCGACTGGCTCAGAAGACTTCCAGTCGACACAGTAGGGTTGATATCGATGTTCAGGGGTCGATATCGATGCTAAGCAAACTCCGCAGTGATGTTTGTCGTCGACTCAGAAAACTGTCGACAAACTCAGTGGTCGATATCGATGTCTGGGGTCGATATCGATGTCCTCCTGCAGTGGGTTAGTTGTTTCGTCGGCAAAGAAAGACCGAAGAATTGAGAATGGAGAGAGAAGCAATGAACAGAAATAAAACAGAGGGTTTTGGGTGTATAAAATATGTAAAAAGCAACTCCTAGGATTAGGGTTTACCACAACGTTAACCAATGCATGCGATAAGATAAATAAGACAGACAATTGCGCTATTTCACCCGAGGGACAAGCTTTCGCCGTACACCAACTCTTAGGATTACTCTTGCAAATAAACCTAATTGTCTCTACCAATTTTATGTTTATAACTCAAGTTGTTAGCATGAATCCCTTTTCTTTCGATTAGGACTAAACATAGAATCGTAGGAGGAGAGATAGACACAACGATATCAACATCAAATACTTACCTCAAGCGTGCATGGCTAACGTTTGGCTCACCCCGACCCTAATAGCTTTGGGGAACTACTCGCTTCTCATCATGGAATTCATTATTGATTGAAAAGAAGAAACTTGCATTAAAATAAACCCCGAAGCTTTACAACTCAATGTCAACTTTCGCAAACGTCAAACCCTAACACTTCTCTCTAACTCTAAGTCTATTGATGGTATTACTTGCTTGTCAATTGATTGATTGAATGCCATCCCCCTAGGTCTTTATTTATAGGCTACTAATCCTCGCTATCCAAGAATTGTAACTTCTATCTAAACTATGAACTCTATCCAAACAATTAGGATACGTCTTTTATTTTTGATAAACTTAAATAACTTAAAGGTAAAAAGATAAATTACTCTTCAGCTGTCATCTATCTGGAAAGTGTAAAATAAATCCGTGCCTCCTTGAAGATATAGTTCCAATCCGCATCTCGAAACCGAGTCTATCTTCTGTCGAGATAAGGGGTCGATATCGACATCAGGGGTCGATATCGAGGTCTCTGTTCCTGCTCGACTTGTTCAGCTCTGGTCGATGTCTATGTTGAGGTTGATATGGGGGTCGATATCGACACCAGAGGTCGATATCTGGGTCCAAGGTCGATATCTACCTCTGCTCATCTTTACTAATTGGCTTCTTCGTTTTGACTCCAATTTCACTCGAATTCCTGCATGGTTAGCTCAAAACTTGTGCAGACCCTATTTCTTGCATTTTAGACCATTCTTACATAAGTTTATATTCTTTTGAACCTTTTCTTTGGAGATCGAATGAAATATTAAGTCAAATAATGCAATAAAAGAGAAGTACAAATATGTACATCAAAACACCCCATACTTAGAGTTGCTTGTCCTCAAGCAATAACCATGCAATAAAAACACCTACAACACACCCTTCAAGTCTTCGCCCTTGTCAAAAGCAACATCATAAGCGATAGCAAAGCAAAGCAAGTGAATTTAACGTCATAGCACATATTTAGGCGATCCATAGGCATATGCAATTTTTGATCCAACCTCACAGGGATAATGTGTTTGCACTCAACTCTCATGTGTTTAGGCTATGAAGATCAACTCTCAACTCAATTCCATATACAATCTCATAAACATTGCAATTTATAATAATCCACTTCGCAACCAATTATGAAAATGCAATAAGAACCATCAGGAGGACTTTCGCTCAATGGAAGAGTTCAAAGAAGACTCCCTTCGGCAGGGTTGTAATGGGGCTTGGTATGAAATTAAGGGTATGGAATTATTTTGCTATGTGGTGCTTTTATAATTTGGGAATCAAGACTCCTAAATCTCAACACTTGCAATATCCAAACCATAACTCTGTAATGTTGCGCTTTCCAAGCTCAATCTCCTATAATGCTCTTTCCTAACTCATCTTTATATAATATGCTCTAAAGATGCACTAAAAGATGTACACCATTCTATCAACCCTTCTTTTGAACTCTAATACACCTCTAAAAATATAACACTTGTATGAATAAAAGACTTAAGGGTTTTGGCTCATGCACTATATATATACATCTCTTTTTTTTTCGGATTTTTTTTTTCGGAAATAATAAATAAATACTAAAGATATGTGCATTTATATGGTGAGCCAAAAAATCCTTTTAAAAAATATGACAAAATGTAAATATGCACCAACCCCTAATTTCCTTGCTCAAAACTGGACATTATGCTCTTTTCTTTCCACAAGGCATTAGTCCAGCATATCTAAGTCTCAATTCCCAAATGGAGTATGCAATTTCAGGCTCAGGCTAATGTTCTGGCTTCAAACAGGGATAATGCACGGTAGGTAAAGAGAGGATAAAAATGGCTTAAAAGATGCCTCCATCATTTAATTCTCGTAAACATAGACATATTATGTATTGGCTTTGAATAACTATCAAAACATTTAGAGATGCATAGGAAGAGTAAATACACTCAAGAAATCGGAGGGATCTTTGATGTTCTCCCTATAGGCCAAAATTCTCACAAGGACAATTTTTTTTGGATTTGCTTTTTAGCCTAGGATCATATGTGCTCAATTTCATCACAAGTTCACAATCTACATAAAATTTTAAGGACTTAGGCTAAACCATCCAAATATGCCATAGAGTTTACATGATCAAGTCAGCTATTAAGTTTTCATCATAGGACATCTAAGTAGGGTTTAAAAACAAACTTAAAAATAAACATGCATTTTTTTTTTGTATTTTTGACATTTTTCTATTTTTTTTGATTTTGACATTTTATAAAAGTAAAACTAAGAACAAAAATTTAAACATGAACGCAATGCAAAGAAGAAAACCAAGTTATGACCATAAGACATGTTTTTCCCCCACCCCATACTTAAAATATACAGTGTCCTCACTGTATTAAAAAGAAGAACAAGGGTAGAGAGAAACTCACAGCGCAACCTTGCGGATTCAGGTCGATTTTAGATTAGGTCGATGCCAGAAGACGATATCTAGGTCAGTGGTCGACGTGGACTGCATCTGTCGAAGTCGAGGAAGAAAATGAAGACAAGGGCTGCCTGATTGGGGTCGATATCGAGTATTAGGGTTGATATCGACCTCTCTTTTTCGCTCTTGAGTCCTCGATGTCGACTCCAGGAGATGGCTTGACCCTGGGGGGGTCGATTTCGACTGGCCTGGTCGATTTCGACTGCCTCTGCAGAATCTTCTTTTCTTCTTCATCGTTCCTTTTGCTTGGTACCCTGAAATCTTTGTTAGACATATAGATAAAGCACGAATTATCTCAGTTTTAAAAGTTTAAAATCCAAAAGTTAAATCCTAAAAACCATCTATGCGAAAAAATTTAAAGGTTTTATGTACACGCTTTAGATTTTTGAGTTGCTAGGCCGACTTCTCCGTCAATTCTTCACGACCCTTTTATGTAGGGACCCTTCGAGCTTGAACATTCTCCTGGATAATCTAGGTCCTTTTGGTAGTAGATAAGTTCGGCGACCAAGGCTTCTTCATCGTTAGGTTCTTCTTTGGGCGCTTTCCTTCTCTTTCTTGACCTAACTTTGGCAATATAGGCAAACCATGGAGCTTTGACCCTCTCATTAGTAGAATTATCAATAATGGGATTAATTGATTTATCAATAAGGGACAGAGGAAGGTTAGGAGTAATACCTGGGCTTACCTGTTTGGGCCCGAAACAGAAATCTTCGGGCTGAGGGGTGGTCGATTTCGACCAAGGTGGGTCGATTTCGAGAGCTTTAGTCCATATCAATATGTGAGGGTCGATATCGACCTCTGTGACCCCATACTTAAGCTCCTGGCAACAATCTGGCATACTCGATTTCGACCAAGGAGGGTCGATTTCGATGTTGTTAGTCGATATCGACTGGTTCCAGTCGATGTCGACCCTGCTTGCTATTTCCGTCCTTGCCAACAAAAATTTTCTAAGCTTCTCTTTACCCAGCGAGAGGACTACTTGCTCCAGGTGCTTTGTTTCGCTCATGGTTGGGTTGAAAGAGAATTCTATCACTTCGTTCCCTATAGTAAAGGTTAGTAACCCTCGACGTACATTGATATTGGCATTTGCAGTAGCTAAGAAAGGCCTACCAAGTATAATAGGCACTACAAGATATTCAGGCATCTCCAATACAATGAAATCAGTAGGCACAAAGAACTTACCTACCTTTACCGGAACGTCATCAACTATACCTATGGGTCTGACGAATGAGTTATCAGCCATATAAAGTTTCATGTCCACGGGTTCAAGGGCGCCAATGTTCACCTTTTGCCAAATAGAAAGGGGCATGAGACTTTCACTTTCCCCTAGGTCACATAGGGCTTTGTAACGATGTTGGCCAAGTCCCACGGTGATTGCAAACTTTCCTGGATCACTCTTTTTCTCAGGGAAGTCCATCTTTGAGCACTCCTCTGCGATCTTTGCCATGGATCTCTTCTTGCTAAGGATGTCTTTGAGGAATCGCACATAGGCAGGCATCTCGCTTAGGGCTTCTGTGAGAGGGATAGTAACGTTAAGCCCTTGAAGTATTTTTACAAAGTGCCTAAACTTACCTTTGGTGGGATCCTCCAATGCTTTAGAAGGGAATGGCAACGTCTTCTTTGGTGGAGGGGCCAAAACGGTGGTCGGATGGGCCTGCTGGACATCGACATCGATTGGGATATGGTCGATATCGACTGAGATGGTCGATTTCGACCTTTGTTGTGGCTTTGATGGCTCTGCAGCGGCCTCGATATCGACCTGTGGGTCGACTTGGGGGTCGATATCGACCTCATCCTCGACATCGACTGGTCTGTCGATGTCGACTGGATCTGCTACTTTCTCCGATTCCGTTCGTGGCTTATGTACTTTGGTCCCACTCCTCAATTGTATGGCTACGACATTGCCCATCCCGGATTGTCCCTTAGGATTTGTAGTGGGTTGCCCAGGGAGTCTTCCGAATGGTCTAGGGATTTGTGCCGCCAATTGACCCAGTTGGGTCTCTACGTTCCTTTTCCATATATCCATCTCCCCAATCCTTGTGGTAAGGTGATTGAGTTGAGAATGGATGGCATTGTTGGATTGATCATTCTTAGCTTGATTCCTCCTTATCTCATCTAGCACAAGTTGAAGATCATCCTTCTTTTGTTCTCTCTCCGGGTTGCCAGGAGCTCTATAAGGCGGAGGGTCCCTAGGGTTAACCAGGTTCCTTTGTGGTTGGTGGAACCTTTGGTCTCCACAATATTGGTGATTGGGACCCCTCATGTAGCGCGCCTCTTGGAGAGTCTCCGCCAGGTGTACTTGTTCAGCATGGGGGCACTCGATGGTGGTGTGCCGCTGCGATCCGCATTCAATGCAATCTTCGTTCGCTGAAAGGAACCTCACTTGCTTTTGGAGCTTTAGAAGTTGATCCCTATAAAATTGCTCCTTTACATCCGAATCGATTACATTGGAGGGTTCATATAATGGCATAGATGGGGCAGGCCTCGATGATGATAGTGTGTCGAAAGCCTCAGGAGTCCCATATGTATTGTCAAAACCACCAACCTCTCTATGGTCTCCCAAGCCTCTTGTGGAGCGAGTTCAAGGTAGACATAGGAGGTGTAGGTGTTGATCCTCTCCTTAGTTGCAGCGTCAAGAGCATTGTATATGATCTTCTGAATTACATACGGTGGTTGGCCATGCGTCGGGCATGATCGTAGTAGGTCCTTAAACCTTTCCCAAACAGTCGCCAGAGCTTCACCAGGCTTTTGTTTTAAAGCCGTGATTTTTTATCGGATCAACGCCGTTTTAGAAGGAGAAAAGAACTTGTTGAGGAACGCGTCCTTGACTTCATTCCAGGTGCGGAGCGATCTTGGGGCTAAGCTTTCCAACCACTGCAATGCTTTCCCTGTAAGAGACCATCGAAAGGCTTTTAGTTGGACATATTCAAGACTTCGTCCATCAGCAATAGTATCACAGAGGTCTAAGAAGGTTGAAATATGTGCCATAGGGCATTCGTTAGGTTTTCCTTCATATTGGTGCCTTCTAATCTCAGTTAGGAAGTTAGGTTTTATTTCAAAATTAGAGGCAGGGATAAGAATTGCCGATTCAGGCACTGTGAGAGCGGGGTGCATATATTGCTTGACATTCCTAGGGAGGGCATTGATTTGGGCTTCTATTTGCCTTCGGCCTTCCTCCTCCCTATCCGCACGCTCCTTAAGTGCCGCCTCTCTAGTCATTAGGTCCTCAACCTGCTTCCTTAGTTGCTCAATAAGTTCAGCCTGGTTCACGTTGTCTGCCATGATTCTTTGAGCTTGGGCTCTTAGATGGAAGTAGCGTTCAGGGTCATCTACTCCTTCAAGTTCAGGTGGGCGATCAGCGCGTCGCATACACCTGCTAAACCAAACTAGGTAGAGACGTGAGATAGACTACTAGGGCGTGATTGATTGCCTCCCCAGCAACGGAGCCAATTTGTTATGGAGGTATGTCGAGTTCTCAAATTAAAAATAATAAAGATGTAAACGTAAATCGACTCCTAGCCTATGCAAATAATTACAAGACTTCCTCCCGTTGTAGTGGAAGGGTAGTCAGGATCGATCCACGAGGAGGCGTGTCAGCGGGATCCTAGTAGCTTTGGAAATCTCAAGTCTGCGTCGACCAGAAGCCTCGATTTCGACCTTGGGCCTCGATGTCGACCTCGGCTGTCGATGTTCTCTGCAACAGAAGACCTGTAGAAACAAAAACAAGTGGTCGATATCGACTGGAAGGGGTCGATATCGATGTCAGTCATGAAATCGACTGGCTCAGAAGACTGCCAGTTGACACAGTAGGGTCGATATCGATGTTCAGGGGTCGATATCGATGCTCAGCAAACTCCGCAGTGATGTTCATCGTCGATTCAGAAAACTGTCGACGAACTCAGTGGTCGATATCGACGTCTGAGGTCGAAATCGATGTCTTCGTACAGTGGGTTACTTGTTTCGTCGGCAAAGAAAGGCCGAAGAATTGAGAATGGAGAGAGAAGCAATGAACAGACAAAAAACAGAGGGTTTTGTGTGTATAAAATATGTAAAAAGCAACTCCTAGGATTTGGGTTTACCACAACGTTAACCAATTAGCATGAATCCCTTTTCTTTCGTTTAGGACTAAACATAGAATCGTAGGAGGAGAGATAGGCACAACGATATCAACATCAAATACTTACCTAAAGCGTGCATGGCTAACGTCGGGCTCACCCCGACCCTAAGAGCTTTGGGGAACTACTCGCTTGTCAATTGAATGATTGAATGCCAGCCCCCTAGGGCTTTATTTATAGGCTACTAATCCTCGTTATCCAAGGATTGTATCTTCTATCTAAACTATGAACTCTATCCAAACAATTAGGATAGGTCTTTTATTTTTGATAAACTTAAATAACTTAAAGGTAATAAGATAAATAACTCTTCAGCTGTCATCTATCTTGAAAGTGTAAAATAAATCCGTGCCTCCTTGAAGATATAGTTCCAATCCGCATCTCAAAACCGAGTTTATCTTCTGTCGAGATAAGGGATCGATATCGACACCAGGGGTCGATATCGAGGTCTCTGTTCCTACTCGACTTATTCAGCTCTGGTCGTTGTCTATGTTGAGGTCAATATGGGGGTCGATATCGACACCAGAGGTCGATATCTACCTCTGCTCAGCTTTACTTGGCTTCTCCGTTTTGACTCCGATTTCGCTCGAATTCCTACATGGTTAGCTCAAAACTTGTGCAGACCCTATTTCTTGCATTTTAGCCCATTCTTACACAAGTTTATATTCTTTTGAACCTTTTCTTTGGAGATCGAATGAAATATGAAGTCAAATAATGCAATAAAAGAGATGTACAAATATGTACATCATCGTCCTCGAGCAGGATTTCCATTTTAAACTCCTTTCGGCATCATTTAAATTTTGGATTTTGACGAGATTTCATTTTCGCTTTCGAGTTCCGTGTATTAATAAAATTAATTTATGTCCGAAGATGAGTTAAATTTGATTTAAATTGTCGAGTGTCGGGAATTCGTTCTAGTGAGCGGAATTGGGATCGAGCGTCGGGATTATCGGGTTCGAGTTTTGAATTTCCGGGCATCTTTCATTTTATGTATGGACTACTCTTTTATATTTCCTTTTCCCTTTTTCTTTATCTCTCTCTCTCTCTCTCCCGAATTTCTGCCCAAAGGGAGCTGGTCCCCTCCCTCACACACAGCTCAAGAGTGGTCCCCCTTCTTCCTTACCTCCTCTGCCTTGTGTTACCACAGCCCCATCGCCCCTTCTGTTGATTCAGAACCTGCCCATTTGAGTTCAGACCACCTCCCCACGCCAATTGCTCGACCCAATCCCCCTCTTGACTTCATTTGATTCCCATTTCAGAGTTGAATCCCCATCCATCTCTTTTTTATTTCAGTTCAATATCAACAACCCAAAAAAAAAACTCACACAGAACACACCCTTATCCCCCTCCCTCCTTGTATGCCGAGAGCAGGGGCTCTCTTTCTCCTCCTTTTGGCTCCGCCACCACACCCCCTCAACCACCACAGTCACCGTCACCACCACCCCGAGCAGCTCCCACCTTCCACCGCGCTCGTCCCGACTTGTTTGAAACCCGGGCGTCTCCCTCACCCTCCCCTGAACCGGAGTTCCAGCACCTCCTCCTCCTGGGTTCTGTCCGACGAAGCCGAAGCCGGGCCACCAGCAGCATCCCGGAGCGCCGCCGCCGAGCTCTCGCAGTTGGGGGAGCGACCATCGAAACACGGAGGCCACCTCGGAGTCGTGACTGTAAGTTCACCCTCCTCCCTCCTTTTTCTCGCGTTGCTTCCTTCCTCGAGGTCGGGTTTTGGTCGGAGTTGGAGTCAGGGTCGGAAATCATTGCCGGCGAGCCTCCTCGTCGCCCTTCCGTCGAACGCATGGGATGAAGATGTTGATGATAAACCGTCCCTCTTCCATCCCCCATTTCTCTTACCCGTCGGCCCCGTCCACCTCACTTGCCACATCACCCGTGGGGCCCTCTCCTTTTTTTTTTCTCTTCTCTTCATCTGGGTTCCTTCCTCCCTTTGGGCTTCGGTGTGGGCCGAATCCGGATGGCCACTTCCGGGTTATATCATTTTGGATTCGTGTCATCACTCATTAGGCTTTCCTTCCGGGTTGGGCTGAGTGTTGGGTGGGTTTGGGTCTTTCCATTCCGGTTTACATTTTTGGGCCTTTTCTTTCTCTCTTCTCTTACTCTTTCCGGGTTGGGCTTATTTCCATCCGAATTTTCGGGCCTCTGGGTATTGGTTTGGATTGTTTTATTTAAAGGGTGTTGTTTATTATGTTGTGTTAATTGTATTATACCCTATGTTGTTATATAGTTATTATATATTTGTATTCAAATGGATTATTATTATTATCACATCTTGAGATTTCGTGTTAAATATAAATTCTGAAATTTTATTATAAAATGGTTTTAAAGGGGCATTATCCGGAATAGGTATTTAGTGTTGTTTTAATTGTGATTTTAGGAAATTTGAAATATGGGTTTTGATTTATAAATATGGTTGTGGAAATAGAATTATGTTGTGACTAAATGCCGGACTTTACTCTATAATGTTTTTGAAATAAGAAACATGCCGGAATGATTTCTATAATATGATTTTGGGAATTTGGTTTTAAGACTTAAGTGTCTAATGTCGGGATTTGGATAAGCGCTATTAAAAGAATTGTTGATTTTCTAAGTTGAGTTCATTGAGAGATTGTTTTGAAAATGAGTTGATGAGATGAGATGAACATGGAATGATATTTGAATTATAATGAGATAAGATGGAATAATCTGAAACGAGATATGAGAAGTATGGATGATAGTTAGGGGAGCCTTGTGTGAATTAGATAAACTTATGCATTTGTATGTTATTAGGTGACTATGATATGTTGGATATTGCTGACTATTGGATGATTCATTACTTGGACTCTGCTTCTGCCTTGTTTCTCTACTGTTCGGCTTATTCAGGTAAGTTCCTTTACGGGCTTACTCAGATTCGAAAGAGATTACTTGCTTGTGAATATATGACATACTAGGTGTTGCATAAGCATTAAAGGATGCCATGTAGTATCATGCTAGGATTGCACTTGTGATTGAGCATTCTATTTCTTTATTTGTATGTAAACAGAACGGCCGTTATCTGTGATAGTCCTAGAGTCTCTGTTAGGGTCATAGGGTAGCCCAGCCCATTGGGTGCCCTGAGTCTATTGAGTCAATATGAGCATGATATGATAGCCCAGCACCATCGGGCAAGAGATGAGATGATATGATATGATATGATGATGTCGTGGTGAGTGCACCACCACGAGGATATTGCTATGCTATAGCACTGAACTGGCCAGTCTCTGCACTAACGGGAAGGGGTGCAGAGGTAGGAGAGGGATATGCCACTTGGCATTCTTTGGGTGCCTTTACAGTTCTTTTTCGCATATTGTAAATTAGGATCATGTTAGTGTGATTTAATTTCCGCATCTGCATCATCTTTATTATTAGCGTATGTGTATGTTCGCTTGCGGGACAGGGTGTGTTGGGGCCTCGGTCTGATCCCGCTCGCACCACTTGTTTTTAGGTATGATTGCTCCCTGTCTCTATGGCGTGGGGTAATCCCCCGAGCGATTGCAAAGAATCTGTCTAACCCTGCTAATTTGGCTATACGACTTTAGAACATATGTTTTGGTTTTGACCCGGCTCTACCGTGGCTCTTGTATCTAAACCTTACTTCCGCTTTACTTTTGTTTAAATTGAATTTCTGTGACTTTGATTGATTGGGGTTCGAAATCCCCGCTTGAATACTAATTGATCTTTAGAGGTTTGAAACCTCGACCCGTACCTGAATTGCAATATCCGAACGAAGGTATCCGACCTTCGAAACGTAACCTGGGTATATATATATCCGTGCCGTTACATATACCATGGCTTGTATGCACGTGACATATGTATGCTAGGTTGGACCTATTTGGATTACCTGGATTTTATTCATGCTTTGATGCATATCTCAACGTGCTTGTAGTTGATCTTACCTACTAATGTGTGTACCATGCTAGCTCATGCAATAGTTCATGTATGAAATGCCTATTATTCTTATTAGACTCTGCAAGACTGCTTATATCGCATGATTATTACTAGCCCTCACATGATTATGTGCCAAACATGACTATTACATGAGATGATAGATTGCCAAAGTTGTTTCGCATGCACGTCCATGTAGGAATTGATTATATGTACATGTATGAATACATATGTTGTTACCCCTTGAGTAGGTACATGCTAGTATGAAAATTTACTGATATACTTCATGATGAATACATGCTTGATTGCCGCAATTATAACCTCCTAGATTTCCATAAGGGCATCGTTGTCATTCTCGGGTTGGAACCTTGTCCCTAGTCTCATCGTCTTTAGCCTCGGTCCATGTTTGAGTTTGTCAGGAACCCAGATTATCTGCCCTTGTCCTTCCCCTATCTCGGTTGACTTGGAACCCTATGCGATAGTTCTAGAATTGACATGATGAAGAATTCTGATGTGCTGACATTTATAGGCTGCGATGTTAGTGAATATTGCTTCGATGCCTTAGTGTTCTGATATGCATTGATGATATGACATGTTGATATTCTGAGTTAACAATTATTGTCTGAATGCTTTGCCTATAAAATTTGAATTTCAAATGTGAGACCATGATCTAGTGATATGATATGATAGATGATAGGCTCTGTTAGTGTGTGATGATGAACCATTGTGATGTTGATATGATATTATCCTTGTTGTGGTCATTAGCATGATGCAACTTGATGATTTGACTCGATTATGTCTATGTGTATTATAATTCGCACTTGAGTATAATGATACCTTGAGTTGCTTGATATGAATGATGATGTATTGATCATGTTTTGGATATGGAATGTTAACAATTATGACGTAGGATATGTGTGATGACTTCCATGGTTGTTTTGCTTTATTATGTGGGTTGAGGACCTTGGGTAGAATGATCGGACATCAGTGAGAGGATTTGAGGTGTAGGATTGATCAATGATAATATGAACTAGAGATGTAGGGAGGCGATGTTAGCTTAGATGAGACTGAGGGAGTTCTAGGATTGATAGGAGATAGTGGTTAGTGGATTTCAGGCGAGCTTCTAGGTAGGTCTTAGGAGAGAAGTAGGATTAGGATGGCATGATTTTGAGCGAGAGGTACTGGTATATGCTGGTAGCATAGGAGGGTAGTTGGTCTAGGGTAGTTCGTTAGGGTAATCTTGAGAGTTGGCGTGAGCATAGGTAGTTATGATGGTTCTAGGTGTAGATAGGTAGGCTAGGAGTTGATCAAGCTTATGGTGGAAGTGTTGATAGATAGGTTAGTGCACTAGAAGTAGGTTAGGTTGTCTAGGAGCGAATCGTTAATGACGTAAGGTTGATCGACTAAGAACTGCTAGGGAATCGTAGAAATCGGGACTAGGTCGTAGGTGTTGTGATTAAGGAACGACTTTAGTGAGAAATGAGTTGGGAACTGCTTGAGAAATCGTAACCTTGGGAATTAGGGTGATCATATATTAGAAGGACTGGATGAGAAATATGTAATTTGGAGTTGTTCAGGTAATGTTGAGGATGCTTGATGGAATTTTGATCGAAGGAACTTGATTGGAAAATATTAGCATAAGAAACGGAAATCGGAATTGATGTATAGGAATTGTTTTAGCTATTAAGGTATTAGGGAACGAAAGATGGACCTTTGAGGAAGGTGCTAGTAGCAAGGCGAGAATGTCGTTGAGGTTGCGCGTAGGACGGACTGCTTGAGGATCGAGATAGGAAAATATTGAGTAAGGGATATGGGAATTGGGCAAGATAAATGAGGTTTGGGGGTAATAAGAACCGGAATTGTGGAGGATTCGATAGAGTTGTAATGCCTTTGGAAAAAAAATCGGATAAGGGTAATGTAGAGATTCTCTGGGAATGATGACTAGCAGCTTTAAGTGTTGAGATATCGTAGTTTGAGGAATTGTAATCTGGGGCGAATCAGGAACATGTGGCGATGAGGAACTAGAGTAGGACGACTCGAGGTTTTGTGATTGGTTAAGGTTATAGTGAGACTCTAAAGGGTAAATTAGTATGATGAACATGTGAATTGCCATGATCTTATTAGGGGATGAGACGATACAGTTCCAAATTAGTTGGGTGTTAGTGAGTTAGTCAGAGTATGTCTGTTGGTCATTTGGATCGATGTGGCTGAGAAGGGACTTGATGATTTGTGGTTATGAGTGAGCACTAGATGGTTCTCTGGGTTTGAATTTGGCGAGAATAGGCGGTTGAGTATTTCTATCGAGGTGAGGTGCTTGTGTTTCCTTGGGATGTGTAAGTCGTTTAGGAGGATGAACCTGGTGGTGAATGTTGAGGACGGCCCAGTCCCATCGGTGAAGTAACTAGAGTCTTTTCTAGGTTCATAGGACGGCCCAGTCCCATCGGTTCCCGTCCTGAGTCAACCGAGTCATATGGAACTTCCTTTACTTATATTATGAGCATGATTATGAGATTTGCCTGCAGGCTTGATATATGATTATAGGTCGGGCCTACGGGCCGATCCGATTATAATGGAATGAAACGCATTCATTAGCTAGCCAGTCTCCTGAGTCAATCGAGTCATATGGAACTTCCTTTACTTGGTATTATGTGATATGGCCTTATTATTATTATTAGGCACTTGAAGTATGATTATTAGGTATAGCGTATATGTGTACATATTGTGGGGGCAGCACCCTTAATGAAGGGACAGACGCAAGTGGGAACTAACGTTTTTAGGTATCCATTATGCTTATCATTATTGCTGCTGATTTGGCTCCATGACTGAGGGGTCTAACATGGTGGAAAGAGAGAGCCGAGACTCTGACTTCACCAATTATTTAACGGTTTGGTGTTGGATATTTTGATCATGTTTTCACCCGGCTCCGATGTGGCTACCTTATGTATGAATTTGGAATCTTCTTGGTTGTATGAACAATGAATTTTGCGACTTAGGCCATAGGGCAGGTACATGGGACTTATCCCAGGGATTCCAACGGTCCCTCTAGATTTTTGGGTATGAAATCCCTACTTTAAAGCGAAATTGTTGATTTTAAAACCTTCAACCTTTACTCGGAGTGCAAGATACAACGAGGGGTTTTATCCCTCGAAACGTAAGTCGGGAATCATAATCCCGGCCGTTACAAGCGCTTATCTTTTTATTTCTATCTTTTTATTGGTAAGTAAAAAATAAATTCTAAGCATTTACTTTTATTAGTAGTAACATCAATCAACGTAATTTATTTGTAATTATATATATTATTATTTATATTTGTATTTATTTATTGTTTAGTAGTTATTGTTTAATTATTTTATATGATTTATTTATTTTGGTAATTATTTATTGTTTCATTATTTTATATAATTATTTTCCTAATATTAAATTTATTTGTTATTTTATATAATTATTTTCCTGATGCTGCCACTAGTACGAGCACTGGGTTTGTAGCAATCGAAGGTGTTAACTGAGGTAGTGAAGTTTCTCCTCCTCCTCCTGATTAGAGTACTAGTAGTAGTGCAGGTAATAGAAGTAGTGATTCGAGGGTGGATGGGTGTTTCATCCGGGACCACTGGCCGGGGCAGTTCGGGGAGGAGAGGGGAGATTGTAGCAACAGTAGTAGTAGGGAGTGAGAGGAGGGGGGCACCAAGGCTGCTAGTGGAAGACATGGGAGTGCGGCGGTGGTTGCGGAGAGAGGAGGAGGAGAAGGAAGGCAAGAAATCGAGGGCGTTGGCGTTCAGACGACGTCTCTCACCGCTCCTCCTTCTGATGGTGCTACCCACATCCATAGTCACACTGTCACTAAAATAAATTATTATTTACATTTGTATTTATTTATTGTTTAGTAGTTATTGTTTATGTATTTTATGTGATTTATTTATTTTTCTAATATGAATTTTATTTGTTGTTACATTTATTTATTTATTTATCTTGTTTATTAAAATAAAATTTAATTTAATTGAATAAAATAAATAAGGGGATTTTTTGTAATTATTGAATAAAATTTAATTACATTGAATAAAATAAATAAAATTATTTATTTAGTTATTATTATATTTATGTGTTTAATTTGTTAATTATTTACTGAATTGATTTATTTATTAAATTAATTTGTTGTTACGGTTTTTTATTTATTTATCTTGTTTATTAATCTATGATTGTTTGTTTAATTTATTTTGTTGATTAATTTGTTTACGGTAACGAATATATATATTTCAGGTATCTTATTTATTGAATCTATATATTTATATTATTTATTTATTTATTTATTTATTTATTGATCTTGTTCATTGATCTATTATTGTTTGTTTAATTTATTAATCTTTTTTTATAAATTTATTTATTTATTGTTATTTTTATGTGTTTATTTATTTATTTATTTATCGAATTTATATATTTATTTCAAGCTGAATGAATGTTTTTTCAAGCTCTTCGATTTTGTGCATTGAGCGTGTATCTTTAACCCTTGTTATGTTGTCAGTAGGGATGTCTCCATCTAGCCTGAACTGCCTAGTAACAAGTTGAGTCTGATATGCTTCAATGCAACAATCAAACCATAAGAAAGCCTTTTCGGAAGAGTTTATAGCAGATATCAATTCTTTGTCATTGGATATCTTACCCTTCCACACACCCCCACTTCTAAAAAGGTTATGTTCTTTCAAGTAATGGAGTTTCATAAGAGATTCCTTCTCAAGTATGATTGAATCTCCTCCCTCCATCCCTCCATACTCTCGTATCATTTGCGAGCTTCAGTCAATCATGGAGGTAATCGGGTTCACCCGACCCATGAGCCTTGACCCATCAACCCATGACTTCGGCACTTAAAAGACTCGCACTGAATAATATTTTTTAAAACTATAGGCGGCAAGAATAGATCGAGCAGTGACATATCTAATTCAATATTCATACCTATTTAGTGTGTTTATAAAAAATTTCCTTTTAATTTTAGATAAATTACATGTACTTTACGTTTGTAAATAATTTTGTACACAGAATATGCCCACATAGAGTAGGCGCACCGAAGATGTGCATCAAATCATTGCACACATGGAAGATGTGCACTCCCTATGTACACATTTTCCTCATACAGAACTATTTACAAACGTAACAAACATGTAATTTCTATAAAATTGTAATGAGATTAAATTAAGACACTAACCATGTGGCCTCACAGACGCAGATGTCTCTCCGATCGATGTATTCTTTTTCGGCTAAACATTTTTTAACAATTACTTAGATGAAGCGATGTGACCTAACCAAAACTAATTGCCTGAAAAGTGAATTTTTATTTTCATTTGAGGAGTGATAGCGGTTTGGGAAAAATTACAGTACATAAACAAAGTAAATGGGATCCACACCTGGGATTAAACTCATGGATGCAACTGATTCCCGTTCTTTTTATAATGTGACTAATTTCGATATATATGATTTGCTCCATTCACAGGTAGAATCAACATTACCCAGGATTCGGAATAGGGCTAACCCTAGCTATTTGTATATACAGAGTATATGCCAATCAAAATCTTTTCAAATTTCTTTAAGCAGTGGGTTTTAAAAATCTTAGCTCGAAGTACTCCCTCATTCTTTCTTGTGTGTATTAATATACTCTTTAAAAAATTACTCAAAACTGAAGGCAGATTATACTAATCAATAGTGTTTGTGGGTTTTGTTTTTTTAGCAGCAAAAAAATACAATATTTAAAGTCAATTCAAAATGAATTGATTTTAACGTCAATCACCTATCCCACTGTAACGGCCCGGGATTAGGATTCCCGAGTTACGTTTCGAGGGATAAAACCCCTCGTTGGATCTTGCGCTCCGATTATAGGTTGAAGGTTTGAAAAACAACAGACGCTAGCGTTACCAGATGGGACAGAGGACTTCGTCATCTACACAGACGCTTCACGTTCTGGATTGGGATGTGTTCTGCATCAGAGAGATTGGGTCATCGCTTATGCTTCGCGCCAGTTGAAGCCTGCAGAGGTGTCCTATCCCGTTCATGACTTGGAGTTGGCAGCTGTAGTTCATGCTCTGAAGATTTGGAGGCATTACCTGTACGACACTTCATGCAAGGTGATGACGGATCACAAGAGCTTGAACTATATTTTCACTCAGAAGGAGCTGAACATGCGACAGAGAGGGTGGCTAGAGCTTCTAAAGGACTATGACTTGGACATAGTTTATCACCCAGAGAAGGCCAATGTGGTGGCAGACGCGCTCAGTAGGAAGACTCACTAGGAGGCATCAGTTGCGAGGCTTACAGTTCAGAAGGATTTACAGACAGATTTGATGAGGTGTTGCTTCGAGGTGTGGGTTCAGCGGGAGAGTGGACAGTTGTCATTCTTGGAGGTTTAGGCTGAGTTGACCGAGGAGATTCATCGAGGTCAGGTAGACTGTCCAGAGATTGCGATTTTGAGGGAACTGATTGCTCAGGGTTGATTCAGAGAGCTTGCAGAGAGAGTAGATGGGATGCTGACCTTTCAGGGTAGAGTTGTCGTTCCATCCACGTCAGATCTGAGGCAGAGGATCATGCAGGAGGCTCACTCCACTCCTTATTTTGTCCATCCAGGAACGAATAAGATGTATTAGGATTTGAGGAGGTATTATTGGTGGCAGAGGATGCGAGCAGACATCACAGATTTTATAGCCAGATGTCAGGTTTGCCAGCAGGTTCGGATTGAACACCAGAGACCGGGAGGACTTATCAGGTCGCTTCCAGTTCCCGCGTGGAAGTGGACAGATATCTTGATGGACTTCGTCACTGGGCTGAGGCGAGACGTTAGAGGATTCGACGCCATTTGGGTTGTGGTTGATAGGTTGACTAAGTCAGCTCACTTTATTCCGATTCAGGAGACATGGTCAGCATCGCGGTTAGCTGAGGAGTTCATTTGCCTGATCGTGAGACTTCACGGAGTACCTAAGAGGATCGTATCTGACAGGGATAGACGTTTTACCTCGAGGTTTTGGCATCAGGTTTAGGAGAGCCTAGGTACCAGACTGCATTTCAGTACAGCTTTTCATCCTCAGACAGATGGCCAGAGTGAAAGGACGATTCAGACCTTGGAGGATATGCTGCGATCATGTGTTTTGGAGTGGGGAGACCGTTGGGTCAGACACCTGCCGTTGGTGGAGTTTTCATACAAAAACAGCTACCATGCGTCGATCGAGATGGCTCCATATGAGGCTCTGAATGGGAGGCGATGCAAGTCGCCAATTTGTTGGGATGAGCCTGCGGACACGGTTTCGTCTTTGCCGGACCTAGTTAGAGAGACCGTTGATAAGGTGGGACGCATCCGTGAGCACATGAGAGTCGCCCAGGATCGCCAGAAGAAGTATGCAGACAGGCGGAAGACAGAGATTGAGTTCCAGGTGGGTTCGCATGTGTGGCTTCGAGTTTCGCCTACCAGAGGGGTCCAACGGTTTGGCATCAAAGGAAAGTTGAGTCCGAGGTATATTGGCTCGTTTGAGATTCTGGATAGAGTTGGCAAGATGGCCTATCGCTTAGCTTTGCCCCCATCCTTGGCCGGTGTTCATGACGTCTTTCACGTCTCACAGCTTCGCCAGTATATCCCTGACCCTAGCCACATCCTTGACTATTCGGACCTCCAGATTGAGCCCAACCATACCTTTGTAGAGCGTCCAGTGAGGGTTCTTGATCGTCGTGTCAAGAAGCTTAGGAACAGGGAGGTTCCTTTGCTTCTAGTTCAGTGGTCTAGAAGGAGCCCTGAGGAGGCCACGTGGGTGACCGAGGAGAGTATTCGGGCTAGTTATGGGGATGTCCTAGACGAGTTGCTTGCGTCCTATGTCGAGCCGAGCGTAGATATTTCCTTGACCACGCGAGTGCGGTGAGTTGTCTAGTTGGATTGGGGATGGGTTAGCGATATCTCTGTGATTTTGTGCTTATGCTTGGTAGTTGTGTGCAGATCCTTGGTGATATGATGTGATGAGCCTTGATGATATGATGGTGTGCTAAATATATTATGGTATGCTACTATCCTTGACGTGTTTAGGTCATGCTATTAATATGTGATATGAGTGCCACTCTATATATATCTATATATGATGCTTGATGATAGAAATGATGGAAGCTAAAGTATTAGAATTTGATCATAACATGGAACCTAGGAAGAGAATGTGGAGTTAGCCCTTAGAGGTGGATGGTAGGATGAACTGAGAAGTTGGAAATGAATTTGACTAACGTTGAACTTGATGTTTTGAACGGTTTTTTAAAGAGCACGTTGTGATGTTTTGTGTTATGATATGACTGAGGAGTCGGAGTAAGGATGTGGTAGGGGCCCATATTACATTCTTGCTAAGGTCTATTGGGGATATTATGATCACGGCAACGGTACTGTGAGGATCTCATAAGGGCACTTATGAGATGCTTACGGGATCAATGGCATGATCCTTGGACTCACCAATTTCAAACTTCATCCCGAGTTTTAAAATGATTTTAGTCTCGGGGACGAGACTTGTTTTTAGAGGTGGATGATGTAAAGACTTGAATTTTCAAAATCCTAATTTTTCGGAAAAAGAGAATTAAAAATGAATTTAAATCGGATTTAAAACCTCGTTTAGCGGATTCCGATCGGAATATAAAATGTGACAAATAATTTCCATCCTTTGACCTCGAAAATTAAAAATAATTATCGGATGGCGATATCCTTGTCGATTTTTAAAAATCTAATTGATCGAGTAAGCGAGATTCGGGAAAAATAACATTCGAGAACTAATTTTGAGGTTCAAGATTCTCGTATTCGGGATTTATTTCCGGGTATTGGTTTAACCAATTTCACACTCCACCCTTACCCACTCCCTCACCTCACCATACTCTGTCAAATCCATCCCCATTCCGGATCATTCACCATACCCTTCAATTCAACCCCTTACCTCGACATTCTTCTTTCTTCAGCATTCACACTCCCCGTCACCACCATCACCGAAGCCCCTTACCCACACCCTCCATCACGCATCACCTTCACCCCTGTTGCCGATCATCACCACCGAGCTCCATCGCCACCCGTCCTCCTTCTTCCTCGAGAGCGCAGCAACCATGGCAGCACCTTCGACATCTCCTCGGAGCCACCAGCAGCAGCCGCAGCATCCCTCGGAGCCACCCACATCAGCGGAGCTACCACCGGATCCGCCACGAGAGCCACTGCAGCCCCATTCCCTTCTATCCCCTGTTTGAGTGCATTTCGCCGCTTCGGTAAGTTGTTCTCCTTCGTTTTCGATCCAAATCACCCCCGAGCTCCTCCATCACACTCACCCGACGAGCCATCGCGAGCCACCGACAATGCCCAGACCTCCGACTGAGAGCTCCAAAGTCGCGAAAATCCCTCGGTGAGCTTCCAAGCCTCCTTTCATCCTTCTTTCGATTTCGTTCTTTCATTTTATGCTTAGAGTAGTCGAGAGGTGAGCGATAACTGAGTGCGAGTAGTCGGGTGTGCTCGAGAGCTCCGACAACTCAAGAGCGAGGCGAGTGTGCAGAACGAGCGTGAGAGGCGAGAGCGCGAGTGATGTCGAGGGCGAGCTGCGAGCTGGGCGAGGCCGGTCGAGTGGGAGACCAAGGCAGGGCTAGACGACGGAGGGACGACGCCGGAGACGGAGGGCGAGAGGCGGAGCTCGGCACCGGCAGGAGCGAGGCTTGAGCTGAGCAATGGCGGGCTCTCCTTTTCGAATTAGGAAGAAGAAGGAGATCGTGGGCCCTCCTGCTGCCCAGTCAGCTCGTGTGGCCCTGTCCAGTCAGCCTCTTTTGGTTATATTAGTATTAGGTCGAACCGGTTGGGAGTTATGTTAATTAGCGGGTTTGGTTTAGGTCGGTTCGGGTTATTCATTTATTTAATTAACCAATTAGCGGTATTTAAATTATTTAAAATATTACATAATATTAATTGAGGATTTAAAAGATAAAATATTATTTTGAGAGTTATATAAAGGGTTGGTTTTATTAAATAAAAATGTTTTGGATTTTAGGGGATTCAGAAATATTTTATAATTGTGTTTTAATAAATGGTATTTAAAATGTCTATAATATTATTGGGAATGAAAAAAAATTATTGGGACTTAAAGGTTTATAATGAATTTGGAAAAGAATTTCAAGGTTGGAAAGTAATCTAATAAATAAATTTAAAAAGGAATTTAGCGAGAATTTTCAAGGGTCGGAATCTGTAACTATTTAACTGGGATTTTAAACGGTTTTGAAACTAACTTGGGAATAAGACTTATTCGATGACTAACTAGCATGATAATAAAATCGTTTCACTAATGGTATAATATGTATGACTAATAGCATGATATTGTGGTGATTTTTTTAGAAGAGATTAAATGATCGATACTTGTGATGATAATGATATATGTCCTTATGGAGAGTATGAGTATGGAATTGTAATATGCGAATTTGGCTAAGAATGATATAGAGGTTATCTTAAGCTGGTGAGATGACGAATTATATATGTTGAACTGTATGAGATGAGAGATGATTGATCAGGATGAACAGGAAGTATGATGGATGCGAACTTGTTTATTTATCTGTTTGTATGAGTTTGTGATATATGTGTTCAGAGAGACTATAGAAGTTTACTCAGGGGCTTACTAAGTAACCAATACCTCCTGCCTGATGTGTCATATAGTATGTAGGTGGTGCATATGCATAAAAGCATTTCATGTAGTATCATGCTTAGGAATTGCACTTTCGAATGAGCATTCTTATTCTGTATGCGTTTGAATGCAGAACGGCCATTATCTGTGAGTCATAGAGTCGTTGTTAGGGTCATAAGACAACCCCGCTTCATCGGGCGTTGTCCTCCTCGAGTCATATATATATATATATATATATATATATATATATATATATATATATATATATATATATATATATATATATATATATATATATATATATATATATATATATATATATATCATGAGATACGAGATGAGCATGAGATACGATATGATGATGAGATGTGATATGCCACTTGGTATTCTTTGTTAAACCCTTACTTCATATTCTGCATATATGAATTAAGAGCATGATAGTGTGGTTAATATTCAGTACTGCGTGAAGGCATCCTTTATTCTAGGTATAGGCGTATTATATGTCCTCAGCGCGGTCAGAGGACCCGCAGGCGAACTCTTGGCCTGACTTGGTGGTATAGTTTAAGGTACCCGATCCACTGCTTGATTTTCTGCTGTTATGACGGGGTCCATTCATATGGCGGAGAGTGAGTGTTTGAACCCTGACTTCACCAGATTCACACTTTTGGGATTTCTTCCTAATTATACTCTGTTTTGATCCGGCTCTGCCGCGACACTGGTTGTATCGTTTCAGAATTTTTGTCCATTACATGATAAAAGATTTTCCGCTTTGTAGAGTTAGGACAGGTACAGGGGTTACCCCGGGGTCTCCAGCAGACCTTCCGGATTTGGGTGCGAAATCCCGCTTTAAAGTACAAAACCTTGATTTCAAACCTTCAACCTGTACTCGGGGCACAAGATCCTAACGAGGGGTTTTATCCCTCGAAACGTAACTCGGGAATCATAATCTCGGGCGGTTACAATTAGGACGTTATCCTGAATAGCTCTATTTGAGACAAAGGACCCTTGTAGAGGATGGATGAATTTGCCTATTACTCATTTCAGTCTTTTTGCAATTATCTTTAAAATAATTTTATATATTTTAGAACAAAGACTGATAGGTCTATAATTATTTGTTGAAGTTGTGTTGTCAATTTTGGGTAGAAGAGTGATAAAAGTGTGGTGTATTTGTTTAAGCATTAGATGTGATATGAAGAAACTTTTGACTGCCTTAATGACCAAAGGCCTAACTATATCCCAATATGTTTTATAAAATTCAGCGATCATCCCATCCTAGCTAGGTGATTTATTTTTACCGATGCTAAAAACTACGTTTTTAATGTCGCTGTTGGTGATGGGTTTAATCAATTTCTCATTTTCCGAATCTATGATTGAGTTATTGATTAGCTCTAATTGGGTTGCCCAGTCCTTACCTCTTGGTCTTGCAGTTTTGAATCTATATTCGAAATCCTTTCTAATCTCTTGTCTTATATTATGTTCACCAGTAATCTGTGTTCCCTCTGCCGAGGTAATATGTCTAATAATTTTCCTATTTCTTCTTCCAGAAGCTATTTTGTGGAAGTAACCAGAGTTGGTATCTGCAAGTTTAATATGTTTAGTCTTTGCTCGTTCATTCTAGTAAATTTTGTGAAAATTTAATAGCGCCTCCTTTTTCTTTAATAGATTTGACTGCTTATAAAAAATGTGGTGTCCTTGTCTTTGTGTATCTAAGCCCTGGATTATCAGCTCCACCTCCAACAATTTAAGTTATTTAAAGATGTTTCCAAAGGTCTTCTTATTCCACTCTTTAGCCCTACTCTTAAGTAATTTTGTTTTGAATACCGGTTGGTACATAGCTGAACCGCCATAATTAGCACGCCAAGCTTGTTTTACGATATTTCTAAAGTCTTTTCTTTGAAGCCATATGTTTTCGAACTTGAAGGGTGCAACCCTAAAAGGTTCATCACTATGGAATTCAAAAGAGATAGGGCAGTGATCAAATGTTGAGATAGCATGATGAGTAATCTGCAAGTTTGGGAATTCATCAATGATATGACTCTACACAAGAGCCCGGCCAAGTCTTTCATAAATAATTTCATCGTCCGAAAATTTCTTCCTCCAAGTGAAATGATTCCTAGTAAAAGCAAGGTATATGAAATCATGTTTGTTCTTAAGTTCAATTAGTCTTGCAAATCTGTTTGGGTTGCTCTCTGCTCCTCTGATGTGCGCGCATATTGCCATATTTTCAATGCATTTTTATGTCCATTATGTCGATATTTGCATGCATATTGGTTGGGAAAGCATATGATTAGTGTAGTTTATGATTATTTGTCAAATATAGAGGTCTACACGAGTTTCTATGTGATTTCGCAGAAATCGAGACAAAAATGGAGCAAAATGGAGAACGGAAGAAAAGTTGAAAAAGAGCACTCGAAATCGAGTACAGTGGTCGAAATCGACCAAAACCGTAAGCCGACGTCGACTGAACCAGAAGCTGAAGGTGGAAAAAGCAACTCGATATCGAGTAGTACAGGTCGAAATCGACCAGACCAAATCGAGTAGAAATCCTACACATCGACCGAACCACCAGGAGCATAACAGAGGTCGATATCGAGTGACACTGATCAATACCGACTACACTCGGAGACAAAAAAGGTAAGCCAGTGTACGGATTCCTCTTTTTCTATTTCAATTAAAGATTTATCTCTATTTGGAAGAGGTTTGCCTTGGTATGTGCGCTTGTGCAGGGTATCCAATGATGATCCGAGCAACTATGAAGTAGGAGATAAGGTGTTTGTCTCCAAATCAAAAGATTATTGGTTCCCAAGTAGATTCCAAACAAAGAGGATGGGACCCTTTACTGTAAACAAAATCCATCCAGGCGGGATGCAGCGGAGAGATAAGAATGGAATGTTATTTGAGGCCCAGGCTACATGGGCTTTGCAGATGCCGCCTTAGGAGCATAAAGGAGAAGTCGGCATTTCGACTATAAAGTCTAGAGCTTGTAACAAGACAATTAATTTTTTAGGTTTTGGACACTTTTGGTTTGTTTTAAGACTTTATTATTTTGGTTTTGTTTTGTTTTTATTTTCTAACGAGTTTCAGGTAAAGAAGGAGCGCAAAAGTAAGATCGAAATCGAGTAAAGTGCTCGATATCGACCTATAAGGTCGATTTAGAGGAGCTTGTGGTCAACATGAGATCACCCTGAAGCTTGGAACCACTAGGAATCGAGTAAAACTAGTCGACATCGACTGGTCCACCCGATATCGACTTCCCCCGCAGACTTCTTCGACTCCTGATTTTCGCGAATTTTTAGTAAGTTTCTTTTTTAACCCTAGTTCTTATATAGTGAGGACACTGTAATCTTTAAGTATGGGGTGGGAGAAAGGCTTACTTGCATATTTTTCATAATTTTTTTGCATATTTCTTTTTTATGTTTATGCATATGCATACATATTTACTTTAGATAGCGTTATCTTTAAGCATGGTTTATTTATCTTATGCATAGTTTATTTTTCGGAAAAAAGAAAAAATTACCCCCATAAAAAATTTTTAAAATAAAGAAAAGAGTCATGGAAGTTTTTATTGAACTCGACGATGCAAAATTAGAGTCATTAGAGATATGACATGAAATTGCCTAGTTAAGGGAAGTCACAATGAAGTGAAATTTTTTAGAGAAAACCATGAAAGTGAGGTAAAAAATGAAGTTGCTTTTGACATATGCATGATAAGATGATGGAGGACTTGATAATTTCCATACGTGTGCTCAATTTCATATCCTAGGCTTACCTATGCATATCTGCAATTACACAAGCCATATATGAGCCTTACATCATTATTGCTCGACCATATATTACATATTTCTCATTTTTTATACCTTATACCCTATCCGGGGACAATGTTTGAGAATGGATGTCGTCTTTGGAGTTGTTATATGATGTTTGTGCATATTATTGATGTTGTTGGCAGGAATGGAACATAATTTGAAATATGAAAAATTTAATGAGTGAGAAAAAATATTCCGATCACCTCAGGAGATAAAGGTAGGTCGACCCTGATCGTTGAGATGTTAGTTGAGCGAGATGGGACACAAGGTGAGGAGTCTGAAGTACTAAGTATCCGAGGCCATTCATGACACCCATGTTTGCGACTCACGAGAAGGCAGTACTAAGGTTAGAGAGGTAAAAGCATTATAGAGAAAAAAGCATTGAGCGAAGAGCTAAAGGTGAGAAATATTATGAAGAAGGAATGTGGAATGAAAGTTTGGAAAGAAAGTTTATTTCCCCGGATTTAACACCACATGGCCAAAAATTGCCCACCTTTAGCCTTTTACCAATCTACTTCTCATAAGCTTGAAAAAGTCCTCTTGATTATTAATGCTATGTTGCACAAAATTGTTTATGCATATAACCCTCCTTTTGTGAGTATGATGTTGCTTTTATTCACAGGCATGGATATTGATGACATTAATACCTTTTCAAGGATGGCAATTGAGTGAAGGGACATATAACAATGAATCTATGATGTTGAGGGTTTACTTTCTTCCCCTGAATGACCATTAAAAGTATTGCTTGGGGACAACCAAGCTTATGTATGGGGTTTTTGATGTGCGCGCAAATCGCCATATTTTCAATGCACATTTATGTCCATTTTGTCGATATTTACATGCATATTGGTTGGAAAAGCATAAGATTAGTGTAGTTTATGATTATTTGTCAAATATAGAGGTCTACACGAGTTTTTATGTGATTTCGTAGAAATCGAGACAAAAATGGAGCAAAATGGAGAAGGGAAGAAAAGCTGAAAAAGAACTCGAAGTCTACTGAGGAGTCGAAATCGACCTAAAGACTCGACATCGAGTGAAACAGAGTACCAGAAATCGAGTAGATGGAGTCGACACAGAGAGGTCGATATCGACATGAACATGATCGATATCGAGTGCCTAAATCGAGTGAATTGATAGAGTTGGAGTGCCAATCCGAGGTCGAGTAGAAATGCTGGAGATAAAGAAAATAAAAGGTCGATATCGACATGTCCTGGTCGATATCGACATGTCCTGGTCGATATCGAGTGCTGCAGACATATCCGACACTATTTTTGATAGAATTCTATCCGAAGGAGTTCAAATCTATCCCAAAGTCGAGATCTTCTATCCATTAACACCATACTTGTTATCCATTATGGTGAATTTGATATTTACCTAAAGTGATTTAGTTATTTTACTTTATTTTAGTTTTATCTTAGGAATAAAGATATATTTTCTTATCCTTGGATAGCGAGGTTTGAGATTTATAATTAGAGGCCATTAGGGCTAAGTTTAATCATTCAATCAGAGCAAGAAAACATTCCATTTCAGTTTTAATTACAGTAGAAAGTAGAGAGAGAGAGAGAGAGCCGAGTGGAGTTGAGAGGAAGCGAGAGCGGAGGATTGGCTTTGTTCGGTTGTACTCTTTCTTTTGCAAGTTTAATTCAAAGTAGTTTCTTTTCAATGATGATGATGTCTATGATGATGAGGCGCGAGTAGTTCACCAACTTCTAGGGTCGGGGTGAGCCCGACGATAGCTATGTAAGTTTGTGCATCAAAGGTATGATTTTTATGCGATTCCGTCTTCTATCCCATATGCATAATCCTTTGCGAGAGTTGAGGAGATCCTTGTTTGCATTATTGAGGCGAAAGCCAATCATATTGTGAATTTGGATTAGTCATGAAATTGGATAGTAGCTCTTAAAGATGCACACTTGTCCTTGTGAGAATTTTGGCCTATAGGGAGAACATCAAAAATCCCTCCGCTTTCTTGAGTGAATTTACTCTTCTTATGCATCTCTAAATGTTGTGATAGTTATTCAAAGCCAATATATAAATATGTCTATGTTTATAAGAATTAAATGATGGAGGCATCTTTTCAGCCATTTTTTATCCTCTCTTTACCTACCCTGCATTATCCCTGCTTGAAGCCGGAAAATTAGCCTGAGCCTGAAATTGCAAACTCCACAAAATTATCCCTAGCCAAATTGAGCATGACCCCCATTTGGGAATTGAGACTTAGATTGGCTGGACTAATGCCTTGTGGAAATAAAAGTGCATATTGTCCAGTTTTGAGCAAGGAAATCATAGGTTGGTATATATTTTTATCTCGTCATATTTTGTAAAAGGATTTTTGGCTCACCATATAAATGCACATATTTTTTAGTATTATTTTCGAAAAAAAATCCGAAAAAAGAAGAAAAAAAGAGATGTATAATATCCTTCTCAATGATCTTTTCCAACTCATCTTTCTATAATATGCTCTAAAGATGCACTAAAAGATGTTAACCATAATACTAACCCTTCTTTCAAACCGTTAACATGTCTCTCGAAAATATCACACTTGTATGAAATAAAGGACTTAAGGACTTTGGCTTATGCACTACGTATATACATCTCTTTTTTTCTTCTTTTTTCGGATTTTTTTTTTCGAAAATAATACTAAAAAATATGGGTATTTATATGGTGAGCCAAAAATCCTTTTACAAAATATGACGAGATAAAAATATATACCAACCTATGATTTCCTTGCTCAAAACTGGACAATATGCACTTTTATTTTCACAAGGCATTAGTCCAGCCAATCTAAGTCTCAATTCCCAAATGGGGGTCAGACTCAATTTGGCTAGGGATAATTTTGTTGAGTTTGCAATTTCAGGCTCAGGCTAATTTTCCGGCTTCAAGCAGGGATAATGCAGGGTAGGTAAAGAGAGGATAAAAAATGGCTGAAAAGATGCCTCCATCATTTAATTCTTATAAACATAGACATATTTATATATTGGCTTTGAATAACTATCACAATATTTAGAGATGCATAGGAAGAGTAAATTCACTCAAGAAAGGAGATGGATTTTTGATGTTCTCCCTATAGGCCAAAATTCTCACAAGGACAATTTTTGTTGGATTTGCTTTTTAGCCTAGGATCATATGTGCTCAATTTCATCACAAGTTCACAATCTACATAAAATTTTAAGGACTTAGGCTAAACCATCCAAATATGCCATAGGATTTACATGATCAAGTCAGCTATTGAGTTTTCATCATACGACATCTAAGTAGGGTTAAAAAATAAACTTAAAATTAAACATGCATTTTTTTGTATTTTTTTGTATTTTTTTTGACATTTTATAAAAGTAAAACTAAGAACAAAAATTTAAACATGAATGCAATGCGAAGAAGAAAACCAAGTTATGACCATAAGACATGTTTTTCCCCCACCCCATACATAAAATATACAGTGTCCTCACTGTATTAAAAAGAAGAACAAAGGTAGAGAGAAACTCACAGCGTAACCTACGGATTTAGGTCGATTTCAAATCAGGTTGATGCCAGAAGTCGATATCTATGTCAGTGGTCGTTGTCGACTGCATCTGTCGAAGTCGAGGAAGAAGGTGAAGTCGAGGGATGCCAGGTGGTGGTCGATATCGAGTATAATGGTCGATATCGACCTCTCTTTTTCGCTCCCGAGTCCTCGATGTCGACTCCAGGAGGTGGCTTGACCCTAGGGGGGGTCGATTTCGACGGGCCTGGTCGATTTCGACAGCCTCTGCAGAAGCTTCTTTTCTTCTTCGTCGTTCCTTTTGCTTGGTAACCTGAATACTTTGTTAGTTTAATAGATAAAGCCATGAATTATCTCAGTTTCAAAAATTTTTTTAAAAAAAGTCAAATCCTAAAAACCATCTATGAAAAATTTAAAGGTTTTATGTACATGCTCTAGAGTTTTGAGTCGCTAGGCCGACTTCTCCGTCAATTCTTCACGAGCTTTTTATGTAGGGACCCTTTGAGCTTGAGCCTTCCCCTGGATCATCTAGGTCCTTTTGGTAGTACCTAAGTTCGGCGACCAAGCTTCTTTGTTGGTAGGTTCTTCTTTGGGCGCTTTCCTTCTCTTTCTTGACCTAACTTTAGCAATATATGCAAACCATGGAGCTTTGACCCTCTCATTAGTTGAATTATCAATAATTGGCTTAATTGATTCGTCAATAAGGGACAGAGGAGGGTTGGGAGTCATACTTGTGCTTACCTGTTTGGTCCCGAAACAGAAATCTTCGGGCTGAGGGGTGGTTGATTTCGGCCAAGGTGGGTCGATTTCGAGTGCTCTGGTCGATGTCGACATGTGGGTGTCGATATCGACCTCTGTGACCCCATACTTAAGCTCCTGGCAATAATCTGGCATACTCGATTTCGACCAAGGGGGGTCGATTTTGATGTTTTTGGTCGATATCGACTGGTTCCATTCGATGTCGACCCTGCTTGCTATTTTCGTCCTTGCCAAAAATTTTTTTCTAAGTTTCTCCTTAGCGGCGAGAGGAATACTTGCTCCAGGTGCTTTGTTTCGCTCATGGTTGGGTTGAAAGAGAATTCTATCACTTCGTTCCCTATAGTAAAGGTTAGTAATCCTCGACGTACATTGATATTGGCATCAACAGTAGCTAAGAAAGGCCTACCAAGTATAATAGGTACTACAGGATCTTTAGGCATCTCCAATACAATAAAATCAGTGGGCACAAAGAACTTACCTACCTTTACAGGAACGTCATCAACTATACCTGTGGGCTTGACGAATGAGTTGTCAGCCATATAGAGTTTCATATCCAAAGGTTCAAGTGCGCCAATGTTCACCTTTTGCCAAATAGAGAGAGGCATAAGACTTACGCTTGCCCCTAGGTCACATAGGGTTTTATAATGATGTTGGCCAAGTCCCACGGTGATTGCAAACTTCCCTGGATCACTCCTCTTCTCAGAGAAGTCCATCTTTGAGCACTCCTCTGCGAAATCTACCATGGATCTCTTCTTACTAAGGATGTCTTTGAGGAATCGAACATAGGCGGGCATCTCGCTTAGGACTTCCGTAAGAGGGATAGTAATGTTAAGTCCTTGAAGAATCTTTACAAAGTGCCTAAACTTACCTTTGGTGGGATCCTCTAATGCTTTGGAAGGGAATGGCAATGTCTTCATCGTTGAAGGGGCCAAAACGGTCGTCGGAGGGGCCTGTTGGACTTCGACGTCGACAGGGATCTGGTCGATATCGACTGGAATGGTCGATTTCGACCTCTATTGTGGCTCTGATGGCTCTGTAGTGGCCTCGATGTTGACCTGGGTGTCTACCTGGGGGTCGATATTGACCTCGTCCTTGATATCGACTGGTTTGTCGATGTCGACTAGGTCTGCTGCTTTCTCCTTCGCTTCCGTTCGTGGCTTTTGTACTTTGTTGCCACTCCTTAATTGCATGGCTGTGACATGGCCCGTCCCGGATTGCCCTTTAGGATTTGTAGTGGGTTGCCCAGGGAACGTTCCGGACGGTCTAGGGATTTTCGCCGCCAATTGACCGAGTTGGGTCTCTACGTTCTTTTTTTAAATATCCATCTCCCCAATCCTTGTGGTAAGGTGATTGAATTGAGAATGGATAGAATTGTTGGATTGATCATTTTTAGCTTGGTTCCGCCTTATCTCATCTAGTACAAGTTGAAGATCATCCTTCTTTTGGTCTCTCTCCGGGTGCCCAGGAGCTCTATAGGGCGGGGGGTCCCTAGGGTTAACCGGGTTCCTTTGTGGTTGATGGAACCTTTGGTCTCCCCAATATTGGTGATCGGGACCCCTCATTTAGCGCGCCTCCTGGTGAGTCTCCGCTAGATGTACTTGTTCAGCATGGGGGCACTCGATGGTGGTGTGCCGCTGCGATCCGCATTCAATGCAATCTTGGTTCACTAAAAGGAACCTCACTTGCTTTTGGAGCTTTCGAAGTTGATCTCTATGGAATTTCTCCTTTACGTCCGGATCGATTACATTGGAGGGTTCATATAAGGGCATAGATGGGGCAGGCCTCGACGATGATGATGTGTCGGAAGCCTCAGGAGTCCCATATGTGTTCTTGAACTCCACCAACCTCTCTATGGTTTCCCAAGCCTCTTGTGGAGTGAGTTCAAGGTAGCCATAGGCGGTGTAGGTGTTGATCCTCTCCTTGGTTGCAGCATCAAGAGCATTGTAGATAATCTCCTGAATTACGTACGGTGGCTGGCCATGCGTCGGGCATGATCATAGTAGGTCCTTAAACCTTTCCCAAACAGTCGCCAGAGCCTCACCAGGCTTTTGTTTAAAAACCGTTATTTTCTGTCGGATCAACGCCGTCTTAGAAGGAGGAAAGAACTTGTTGAGGAACGCGTCCTTGACTTCATTCCAGGTGCGGAGCAATCTTGGGGCTAAGCTCTCCAACCACTGTAATGCTTTTCCTGTAAGAGACCAACGAAAGCCTTTTAGTTGGACATATTCAAGACTTCGTCCATCCGCAATAGTATCACAGAGGTCTAAGAAGGTCGATATATGTGTCATAGGGCATTCATTAGGTTTTCCTTCATATTGATGCCTTCTAATCTCAGTAAGGAAGTTAGGTTTAATTTCAAAATTAGAAGCACGGATAAGAATCGCCAATTCAAGCATGGTGAGCGCGGGGTGTATGTATTGCTTGGCATTCCGAGGGAGGGCATTGATTTGGGCTTCTATTTGCCTCCGACCTTCCTCCTCCCTATCCGCACGCTCCTTAAGTGTCGCCTCTCTAGTGGTTAAGTCCTCAACCTGCTTCCTTAGTTTCTCAATCAACTCAGCCTGGTTCGCGTTGTCTGCCATGATTCTCTGAGCTTGGGCTCTTAGGTGGAAATAGTGCTTAGGGTCGTCTACTCCTTCAAATTCAGGTGGGCGATCAGCGCGTCATATACACCTGCAAAGCCGAACTAGGTAGAGACGTGAGATAGACTACTAGGGCGCGATTGATTGCCTCCCCGGCAACGGCGCTAGTTTGTTAAGAAGGAGGAAGGTCGAGTATCTCAAATACAAATAATAAGATGTAAATGTAAACTGAATTCTAGCCTATGCAAATAATTACAAGACTTCCTCCCGTTGTAGTGGAAGGGTAGTCAGGATCGATCCACGAGGAGGCGTGTCAGCAGGATCCTAGTAGCGTTGGGAATCTCACGTCTTACGTCAACCAGAAGGCTTGATTTCGACCTTGGAGCTCGATGTCGACCTCGGCTGTCGATCCTCTCTGCAACAGAAGACCTGTAGAGACAAAAACAAGTAGTCGATATCGACAGGAAGGGTCGATATCGATGTTAGCAGACGGAATCGACTGGCTCAGAAGACCGCCAGTTGACACAGGTGGTCGATATCGACGTCTGGGGGGTCGATATCGATGTTCAGCAACATAGCAGTGATGATCATCGTCGACTCAGAAAACTGTCGATGAACTCAGTGGTCGATATCGATGTCTTCTCCTGCAAAGTTGTTAGCTTTTATCATCAAAGAAAGGCCGAAGACTTTAGGATGGATGAGGATGCAATGAACAGAATAAAGACAGTGGCTTTATGTGTATAAACTATGTAAAAACCAAATCCTAGGATTAGGATTTACCACAACGTTAACCAATGCATGCGATAAGGTAAATAAGACGGACAATTGTGCTATTTCACCCGAGGAACAAGCTTTCGCCGTACACAAACTCTTAGGATTACTCTTAGAAATCAACCTAATTGTCTCTACCAATTTTATGTTTATAACTCAAGTTGTTAGCATGAATCCCTTTTCTTTCGATTAGGACTAAACATAGAATCGTAGGAGATGATATAGACACAACGATATCAACATCTAACACTTACCTCAAGCGCGCATGGCTAACGTCGGGCTCACTCCGACCCTAAGAGCTTTGGGGGACTACTCACACCTCATCATGGAAATCATCATTGATTGAAAGAAAGAAACTTGCATTAAAATAAACTCCGAAGCTTTACAACTCAACGTCGACTCTCGCAAACGCCAAACCCTAAAACTTCTCTCTAGCTCTATTGCTATTGATTGTGTTGATTGATTGAAAGATTGTTAAAAGATTATTGAATGCCAGCCCCCTAGGGCTTTATTTATAGGCTACTAATCCTCGCTATCCAAGGATTGTAACTTCTATCTAAACTATGAACTCTATCCAAACAATTAGGATAGGTCTTTTATTTAGATAAACTTAAATTAACTTGATAAAACTCAAAAGTAAAGATAAACCCAGCTGCTAACTATCTAGAAGTCCAAGATAATCCGTGCCTCCTTGAAGATAAAGTCTCCAATCCGCATCTCGAAATCGAGTCTATCTTCTGTCAAGATAAGGTCGATATCGACACCAGAGGTCGATATCGATTTATGTGTTTCTGCTCAATTTGTTCAACTCCAGTCGATGTCTATGTTGAGGTCGATATGAAGGTCGATATCGACGTTGGAGGTCGATATCTATGTTGAAGGTCGATATCTACCTCTGCTCAGCTTCACTTGGCTTCTCCGTTTTGACTCCGATTTCGCTCGAATTCCTGCATGGTTAGCTCAAAACTTGTGCAGACCCTATTTCTTGCACTTTAGCCCATTCTTACACAAGTTTATATACTTTTGAAACTTTTCTTTGGAAATCGAATAAAATATGAAGTCTAAAGATGCAATAAAAAGAGGTACAAATATGTACATCACAGCCGCATGCGAAGAGGAGGAGATGTGAATTATCGAGCCTGCCTGAGCAGCAGAGGAGCCAACACCACTCGTAGTTCTACTGCATAGTTAACATTTTGGGCAGTTTACAAACAGATGATCGACTTCACCACAGCTATCACAGGCGTTTGGAAAGTCCTCTAACAAGAGAGGATATGATTCAAGGACACCCAACTCGTTAGGCAGGAGAATCTTGTGTCCAGCGACCATAATGAGATCTACCGAGACACAAACTCTCGGGTACCTTAGACGAGCCCCTTTTTCATTACATGTAGCCACCTTTAGCACCTTGCCAAGTCCATTCTCCACAGCAATCTTATTGAGGATTTCCTCACTGATGAACTTCGAGGGAAGCCCAGGGAAGCGCACCCACATATCGAGAGTGGTGAACGGTTCCATCATCGGCTCAAAATCGACCCGCCACTGCTTAAGGAGAAGGAGACGACCAAGGATGTGATATGGTCTTCCCGTCCGAGCTTGCTCCCTATCCTGAACCAAACCAAATCTCAGCTCGTACCAGTTGTAAGCCAATCGGGATCAATTGGAAGCCTTTCACCCAGAATTTCCACGCAAACTTGATTTTTTTCCGAATGATTTTTGCCTCCACCGGATCTCAAATGATGGTGGAATACATGGAAAAGGTGTGTAGGTTGGAGATGTTCTCCTGGATTTTGCTCACCAGACCTCTCTGCCGGTCCATGTTGACAGTTCATTTTCGGGAGCCCTTGCTAGACTTGGAACCCTTCTTTCGCATACCATCGTTGGGAGTTTTACCTCGCTCAGGGGTAGTGTTTGTCTCAACAAGTGTTTTGCCCAAATGGGGGTTGGAACAAAGTGGAGAGGTATCCTCATCCACTTGGATTGCTTTTCCTTTTTCTTTGGTCATTGTGTTCATTATGCAAAAGCAAACACCAGAGAGATAGTTAGAAGAAAAAAGAAGAAGAGCTTCGATATTGTGTGATTAATTAAGGAAGTAAATCTCCTTTTTATATGCAGAATATGTCCTAATCGAATTCGTAAATGAATTAAGGTTCATGTCGCACCTCTGTAAAAGCACTTTGGATTGCAACAGTAACAACTCGCACGCTCGCCGGAATAGGGCAGGTCTTTCGCCCCCCTTCTGCCTTCTCGAACTCGTTGCCGGGACTCCTTTGGATTTAGAATTAGGAGGAGGAGTAGCCAACCAAAAACTCAAGAAGAACATCATTAGACCTTGGTTACACCTTCTTTGATTTGAAATCACATGAAATTCAACTCTCAAAAGTAAGATTATGGAAACTAGAAACACTTTACCCTCAACAAAGGTTTTGGGAAAGGACTCAGAACTGGATAAACAACTGACAACAGAGGAAATTTTGTACTTGCTTGCTAGAAAGGTGAAACTAATGATCATGAGCCCTAAGAAACTTAAAGTTTTTATGAATACTTTGTAATCCAAAAAAGAAGAAGGAGGCGAAACATAGGAGGCAGAAAGGGGGTTAGGGTTGGAAGGGTAATCGCCCTTTTCCAATCGAAAAGAGAGCATCCTCAGAAGGGGGTTTGTTATTTTTTTAGGCCCACTTACTTATAATTAGACCCATTTAGAGAATTTTATATATTAAGGAATTTTACACCTTAAGGACATTTTACATTTGAACCATTACCTATATATATAGAGAGAGAGTATGGATCTATTGTTCACAAGCCATAGGGTGTACCTTGTACACAATTGTGGACTCTTGCTCTGACTGTGATGAATTTCTATGATTATACGACGTTAATATTTAAAAAAAGAAAAGAAAATTAGGCCCAATTGATTCATAAGCGCGTGATCACACATTGAAATAAAACCCTAACACACAGCTTCCTCTTCAAGATCGACGCTGCATCGTCTTGAAGATCGATGAGCAATCCTGAGAACGGCGATGAGGCGAGGAGGAGGCTAGCAGAGGCGAATTGGAGGCGGGCCGAGCTGGTGTTTGGTTCGGCTTTTCCGGGCGATGTGGTGTTGATGTTTAGGAAGGGCGGTGGCGATATGTGGTAGAGGTGGGTTGGTGTGGACGAGGGCACAGAGGAAGGTTGGCGAACGGCAGCGGTGGTGATGGATCTAGGAGATTCGTGGTCAATAGGTGGCGGTGAAGGTGAAGTTGAGCGAAGAGACTCCCTCCTCCTCTCCATCTTTCAAAGCCATGGACGTTCAATTTGGCAGCCATGGAAATTCTATTCCAGAGGAATGAAAGGGACGGTTGTGGGGTGGGGGTGGGGGTGGGGGGTGAGGGGGGGTGGTTGGGTGGCAGAAAGGGGCGGTGGTTGTAGGTGCGGTGGTGATGGTTTGGTATTCATTATTGATTTTCTTATGTTATTACGTTATTGAGGTTTTTGCATTGAGTGGAATCTCTAACTGTTATTTAGTGATTATTCGGTAATCTTTAATAATTATTCAATGGAATAAGTGGAATATCTAATTGTCAATATTATTCGTTGAATTATGAACAATTAGTCAACGGAATGTGTGTATTTTGTAATTCGAAATAAATGTATGATTGAGATATGAGACTGTCGATCGATATTATTCGTTGAATTCTGAATAATTATTCAATGGAATGTGTATATTTTGCAATTCTAAATAAATAAAATTGGGATATGAGATTGTCGATCAATATTATTCGTTGAATTTTGAATAATTATTCAATGGAATATGTGTATTTTGTAATTAAAAATCGATATTTAGGAACACCATTTCCAACATTATTCATTAAAATGTGAAAGATAATTCAAAACTTTGATTATTTTGTAATTCGAAATCAATTGAGGGATGAGGTTTTTGATATTATTAATTGAATTTTGCATATTTATTCAATGGAATATGGGTATGGGAAAAGGTATAAAAATAAAATAAAAATGAAAAAATTACAAACTCATCCACATAATGGCACAGAGGGGAAAAAATTAGAACTCACGCACATAAGAGGGAAAAGAGGGAGAGTGAAGGTGAGATTTATGTGGGATCCAGTCTCTTCTAATTAGAAATAAATAAAAAAATCTAGATTAATCTGTTTCAATCAATGGTCTACAATTGTATACAAGATATATATATATATATATATATATATATATATATATATATATATATATATATAGACGATAGATCAAATGTACACAACTCTTATTGTGTATCATGTTAACAAATCTGGGCCGATGAGATTAAAAGTAACTTCTGATTATTCGATGGTATTGGGAGATTATTAGGTGGAATGAAATTATTCGGTGGTATTGGGAGATTATTCATTAGAATAAAATGTACAGTTTTTACACTCTTTTTACAGATGAATAATTATGTGAAAACAGATGAATAATCATGAAGAAATAGATGAATAATTTTTGAGTACATGATACACGATAAGGGTTGTGTACACCGGAACTAACCTCTATATATATATATATATGGTTCGGGTGAGAAGCATTCGAACCGGTGAGAAGGTAAGAAGGCAGTGATACACACGCGCTTCTCTTTATTCAATTCAATAAATAAACCAGATCTGGTTCTTTCTCCAGGATCCTCCTTTCTTCCTCTTCTTCCACTGGCCGCACCACCCTCTCTTTTACTTCTTTTTCCCCCATCCACGATTACCAACGAAAATTGGTCACCTTCATCGCCAATCTCCCACTCAATAATGAAGTCGCCCTTCCTGAAACTCCCCTTTGGAATGCCCCTTGATTGAATAAAACTCTACAGATTTGGGGAGGAAGGAGAAAGAGAGTGGAGTAATGGAGGTAAAGGCGAGAGCTCCCGGTAAAATCATACTCTCCGGGAAACACGCCTTCGTCCATGGATCCACCACAGTCAATGCTTTCATCAACCTCTACACCTACGTCATTTTTCGGCTTCCTCCGCCCACCGGTAATTTCTCTATATTGTAACTTGGAATCCCTAATCAATCGAAAGCTATTTCTTTCGATTACATAGGCTTGTGCATCACGGATCGCTAGCTTGTTTTATCTATATTACATACTAAATTGCTTTCTTAGCAAATCCCTTTCATTCAATGGCTTGTTAGCTATTTTCTTGTGGAAATTACTTCCATTTTAATTGCATTTGGTACAATAATTCTGTATAATTGTACCCTAGGTTTTTCTTGATGGATTCTGAATTACTTAATAATCAATTTTCTTCTATATAATATCGACGACCATGGATCACAAAACATATTTGATATATCCCAAGTTATATCTGCTCGCTCCCTCGCTGAGTACCTTCTCCTCGTTTCACTTGGTTGTTGATAGGCACTTCTTCCGATCACTTTCTCTCAAAATTTGCAGTGTTTTTGTTTAAATTCACTTAAAGAGTGCTGGATATGTGTTTTAATTAGTTTCCTGTTTGGTTTACAATCGATATGGTTTCTAGTTTTCGCAGATAGAGTAGATCGATCAAGGGAGATAAGCGGCTCCGTTTCTGTCCCAAGGACTCATGGCGAGGAATCTCGAAAAAATGGCATCCAATGACTCCAAGTGGAGGCTTCTCGTTCCTCCAAAAGTTTCAAAGGATGCTAAGTGTTATAACGAAGAAATGACTTAAACAAATATAAATATAAGTGCAAACCAATCCTTTATCCGTGAAAATAAATTTCAAGACTTTCTCTCGCTGTAGTGCGAGGGAATCAGGATCGATCCACGAGGAGGCGGGTCAGCGATGCCTGGATAGTGTTTAAAGTTCCTGCCCAAGTTGACCAGTAGCCTCGATATCCAGTTGGGGAGTCGATATTGACAAGGGCAGTCGATTCCTAGTGAGTGACGTCGATCATTGAAGAACATGCTAAGAAGAGAAAATAACAGAAGTACTCGATATCGACTAACGATGTCGATGTCGAGTAGTCAGTAGTTCATGTCGATTCAGAAGACCGTCGATGTAGGGTTGGCTAGACGCAGGTGGTCGATATCGACTATCGGGGTTAATTTCGAGTTCTCTCACAAAAGATGTCGAATGCAGAAAACAGTAAAGTAAAGTAAAGAAATAAAGAAACTAAATAAAGGCAACAGATTTTTGGGTTTTTTAATAGTATAACTAAAAGCTCCTAAGGTAGGGATTTACCACGACGATAACCATGCATGCATTATGACTTAATTCACATAAAGGATTAAGCTTTTCTCAACATCAATTAGGAATATAGAGGCTTTCGGATAAAAACCTAATTGTTTCTACCTTTTCATAATTAGGGTTTAATCAACTTTCGCAGGCAAAACCTAATTACTATCCAAATTCACATATATAATCCATTTTTCGCTTCATATAAGGTAAATAAGGAATGATCCTAAACTCACATAAATGATTTAGCGCGGGGTAGAAGAAGAGACCGCATAATCAAATAGAGAATAAAGTGTACTTACATGGCTACCGTCGGGCTCACCCCGACCCTAGAAGTAGGACGATTACTCGCTCTTCATGTGGGAAAACATCATTGAATAAAAATTGAAACTTTGCATTAAACTTCAAAAGGAACTAATAATACAACCACCGCCTTCTTCTCCGCTATCTCCTCACTCTCTCGACTCTCTCTCTCTCCCTCCTTTTGTTGATCGATTGTTGTATGTTGGAATGATTAAAAGCAAGCCCCCTAGGGCTTTATTTATAGCCTCCTAAACCTTGCTAGCCAAAGATTGGAGTTCTATTCCTACTACGATTACGAAACGGAAAGTTTATCTTAACTAAATTATATCCTAACATAAAATATTAAAATAGGTAATATTCCCTAACATGCTTGGAATATACCCCTAAGATAGTTGAATCTTGGTGATGACAGATGTCTTCGTGGCTAAGCAATATCTTCCAAATATTCGGCCCGATCCCCGTTTTTCACACGTCTGCAGCACTAATCGATGTCGAGTGGACAAGTCGATATCGAGTGACCTATGTCGATTCGAGTTGGTTTGGTGTGGTCGACATGGCTTTGGCTCGATCTTCGTCTTTTCTCCTCAGTCGTTTTTGAGTCTTCAAGTCGATATCGAGTAGCTTTATCGAGATCGAGTGCTTTTATCTCAAGATCGAGTTCTTCTGTCTTGTCTTGTCTTCACTCCAAAAAGCTCCATTTTCTGCGAAATCAAACCAAAACTTGTGTAGACCTCTATATCTTGCAAATGAACTCAAACAACAAAAATTCACTACTTTTCCAACCCGAAAGTATCAAATATGCATGAAAACGGAAAAGATGTAAGCAGTGAATATGGTGAAATATACGCACATCACTAAGCTGGTTGAGTATGACGCGTTGTTGCTCCATCGCTTCCATGAGAAAACAATATGAAGATAAAAATTGCTTGCATTGATGCATGAAATTTCAGTTAATTAGTGTTCATCTTTGCGAAAGACTGTTGTAATTGACGTATGTTGAAGTTCGTGTTCACATCCACTTCGAGTAGCAATGCTTTTATGCAGGAAACGAGTCTTAGTGTTGGAATTATGTGATATTCTGGCTTTGTGGTATAAGCATTGCACCACTTGAAAACGCTGATAATATTTCTTAGCTTCAATACATTTTAGATATCATATTTACCAAATTAATCCCTGTGTCTATGTGTATGTGAGCAATCTTGGGTCAAATTTGACCACTTGGTATTAAAATTGTATAATATTTTTATTTGGCAAGTGGTATATGAAAATAAAGAGCATTGGTTGATGCGCGCGCAAATTACCATGTTTTACATGTACTTTTCTGTCGATGTTTGTCTATATTTTCATGCATATTGGTTGGGAAAGCATAAAATTTGTGTGCTTTATGTTTATTTGCCAATTATAGAGGTCTACACGAGTTCTTGGGTTATTTCGCAGAAATCGAGGCAAAATCGGAGAAATTTGGAGAAGATAAGAGAAAGCTGAAAAATCACTCGAAGTCTAATGAGGAGTTGAAATCGACAGAATGACTCGACATCGAGTGGAATTTGAGATCAGAAATCGAGCCAGAAGAAGAACAATGCAACTCGACACGGACTGGTCGATATCGACTTAAGCTGATCGATAATGAGTGCCCCAAATCCAGTGATGTGATAGAGATCGAGTTCAAATCCGAGGTCGAGTAGAGCTGGCTCGAGATAGAAAAAGAGTAGTCAATATCGACTGACACTAGTCGATATCGAGTGACGCTACAGACAGATCCGACGTTTTGATAAAATCTTATCCGAAGAGCATTACTTCTACATTAAGTCTGAGATCTTTTACCTTTCTATCAGACTTTATATCCTTTAGGGTAAATTCATATTTACCTAAAGTGATTTATTTTATTTACTTTCAACAAGTTTTATTTTAGGAATAATTTAGATTTTCTTATCCTTGCATAGCAAGGTTTGAAATATATAATTAGAAGCGATTAGGGCTGAGTTTTTTATTCAACCAAGCAAGAAAGAACGTTTCAATTCAGTAGTTAAAGAGATAGAGGAGGCCGAGTGGGGTTGAGAGAAGCGAGAGCGAATTTTTCTTTGTTCGGTTGTAATCTTTCGACAATTTCAATTCAAGTTTATTTTCCAATTATGATGATGATGTCTATGGTTATGAAGCGCGAGTAGTTCCCCTCCTTCTAGGGTCGGGGTGAGCCCGACGATAGCCACGTATGTTTATGCATCAATGGTATAATTTTTATGTGATTCTGTCTTCTAACCTATATGCATGATTCTTCTACGAAAGTAGTAAGCAATCCTTATTTGCATTATTGAAGCGAAAGCCAATCTTATTGTGAATTTGGATTAATTATGAAATTTGATAGTCACTCTTAGGGTTTATGCGAGAGCCTTTACATCACCTAATTGTTAGTAACGAAAGTTATTTGACTGAAAGGCATCATCTTTCATGAATTTGGCATAGGTTTATATGGTTATTGTTGTGGCATGCAATCCCTGATCTTGGAAGTTTTTTAGTTTATTGAATCTTATAAAAATCAGTGTTTTAATTCTGTTCATCTTTCCCTAATCATTCTAACTTTCTTCGGACACTTTTCCGACACAAAAAGGATACGTCACTACTAGAATACTGCAATTAGACATCATGTGATTTAAGTCTGTCAAAAAAGCAGTAGATATTAAATTGATCGATTACATCGATAATTTTTTTTTCTAATGTTTAAAACAGTTTACACAATGGTCAAATATATGGACAGATGTGAAATTATTAGTTTTGAAAAAATTAAAAACGCGCCCGTTTAGGGAAGAGGCGGGATCAAAACACTTTGAAAAGAAATTAGAGCCCGGACTTTCAAATTTGAAAATAAAGTTAACACTTCAAAAAAAAAATTGAGCTTCTTTTTCAAATACCCATTAGTTTTTAACACTAAAAAAATATGGCACTTAAAAATTTTCTATCTTCTGTTTTCTCTCCCCTCTCTCCACATTCATCAGATCTGTTCACACTCTTCTCTCCCGAATATCTTTCAAAATCCTCTCTTCTCTCACCATTTCTCCTGGATGTCCTCGCCACCGACTCTGCCCCCGTCACTGCCGCCACCACCACCACCGCCACCTTTCTTCTCTCTCCCTACTTCAATCTTCCACTTCTCCTCCTCCTCCCATAGATCTGAGATCTGAGATCTCCTCAACCCTCATCGACCTCTCATTTGTGACTTCTCTTCCCCTCTATCCCTCACCCCTTCAGAACCCTCGCCATCATTCCAGTCAGAGCACCACCTCCTCCTCCATCATCGAGGACTTCTCCATTCCCAGATCTGACAGAGAGGGTGACTCCACCATGACTCCGCTGGCGCTGTGACTTCGGCAAGCTAAATTTCTGCTCGTTTGCCATTAGATCTCCGATATCTTTAACAGTAGATCTCGACCACCTTCGACATAAGTGGATCTCGAGCACCTTTCTCATATCTTCGGCTTCTCCATTTATCCGGTAATCTCTTCAAACCTTTTTCATTTCAATTTAAAATCTTGATTACTGTCTAGTTAGGGTTTGATTTCGAGGGCCATTGAAGTTTGTTTAGGGTTTAATTTTTTGGATTCCAGTAACTTCTCTCTTTCCTAGCTTTACTTTCAATTTTACTGAGATTCTGAAGTTTGTACTCTCGGATTCTGATGTTTGGACTCTCGGATCTAATTCTTTTTCTCAGTTCAGTATGAATTTAAAGGACATACAGAGAATGGAGAGGAGATTTTGAAGCCTTCTGGGGTGCGTTTGGATGCCCCTCTATTTTAGGTAATATATGCTTGTTGCAAATGGAATTTGAGTCGATTCTTTTACAGTTCCCCTTTTAGAGATTTCTAGCTTTGATTTATTAGGTTTTTTTTGCTTAGTAGCTCTACCTCTATGGTTTAATGAGTTCAATGTTTTATTTTCTGGATGTAGAATTGGATAGATCAAAGTTGTAGGCTAGATTCGATTGTCAAATTTAATGCCTAATTTCAGGCAAAATGCCAAATTGCTTGTTACTTATTCAGTCCCTGCGAGAATTTCAGAAGATGATGAGAAATCTTGAAGAGGAAGCAGTATAAGAGATGAGAAAGAGTGCGACAAGTCCCAAAGGCGCTCGAAACATTATTCTGATAAAGGTGCTCTTTTTGTTCTTCTTTTCATCTAATTTCTTGGTGAAATTTGAGGTTTGTGGCAATTTGTTGTGACCTAGGATTGTGTTTTGACCAGTAATTAAATTACTGAAATTTGATTTTTGTTTCAACTAAGATTACAACTTGATTTTTTGTTAACCATCCAACTTCCTTCACTATGTGATTCACACTGAGATCCTTCTGTAGATATGTCATTGTATGTGTTCATGATGTTAATTATTTGCATCCATTCGAATCTGCGTGTTTCTGAGATGTCATGATTTAAGATGCATATCGATGTATTTTTACTATCATTGAACTGAAATTTGAGTTACTCAAGTTTTAGGTTATTATATAATGTGATAGGTGGAAGTTGAAATCTCAGTCATCCTTATTCAGTGTAACAACAATGATGTGAAACTGCAGCGACCAATGTTCTGTAGCAGTCTCTGTTGCTGATGCCTGACTCCTTCCCCTGGTCACTACCTCCATCACTGTTGATCTTCAGCCTCTCTCCACCCATCCGCCCCTCTCTCAAATTCGGTTGAAAATATGTTAATCACAAGTTTTGGTTGAAAATGAAATGCTTCTTCTTAGATAGTATGCCTTACAACTGAAACTGAAAGACAAAGATGCAATAAAACTTTATCTGCAGCTTGAAAGTTTAGTGCACAAAGATGCTTCTTAATATATTTAAGAAATAATGTCTGGCCTAGAAGGGCCAAAACATATGTATTAAGCTAAGCTTGAAATGCCTTATATTTTTACCCTCATGTTCTTGCTTTGTCCAATTCCCATTCCAGTGTGTTTGACCTAAAAAAACCTTTATTTTGCTCCTATCTGATTTGCTTTTCATATTCTTCTATAATCTTATACTCTATATTGTACAATGTCCCTATTGCGGGCTGGTTGAAGAGGCTGACTATAAATCCACCACTGAACTGTTTGGTAAGAAAGGTGATGAGAAGACTCTTGACAACTTCATCCCAAAATCTGAAAGTGACTTTGTTGAGTATGCTGAAGTCATTTCATATAAGCTTCGCCCATTTGAGGTTAGAGTAGTTTGTATCTTTCTTTTTACTCTCCTACGGACTTACCCTTTTCTAAGGGAGATGAAAGTACTTATATATCTTTTGAATGCAGAAAAGTTTTCATTATATAGGACTTCTAAAAGCAGTTATGAGGCTCTCAATGACTTCTCTAAAATCTTATTCTTATTGTTGTAATTTCTTGCAATTTTCAGGTTTTACGACGGAAACCTGAAGCACTTGTTAGTGTGTTACCCAAAATGAGGGATAATATAAAATATCGAGGACGAGATACGCTTCCACTGATCGTGTGGATGATAGTTCAGGTTGGTGCTTTACAATATCACATTAGGACTATTATCAAGATTTAGATAAAACATAAATATGCTTATCGTTTTGGTCCAGAATTTATTTATGTATTTATATTTTTTTGTTCTTACTTTTTATGCTCTTATTTTTGTCCAGAATTTATTTATTTATATTTTTTATGTTCAGAATTTGTTTATTTACATTTTATTTGTATGACATTAGGCAATATCACTCCTTTTTAATCCAAAATTAATTTATTTATTAAGATTTTTATGTTGTTACTTTTGTGGCTCTGCAATGTGTCCCTTGACCTTGTAAACAGTTTATTAATGGGGATCATGAAATCGTGAACCAAGAGAGAAACATCCTTACCCATGCAGCAAAGTAGGACACAAATTGTGAACCAAGAGTGAATTTTGAATATGCTTGGCTCTTGGAGTGATTTCTGAATGTGCTTGGCTCTTGGAGTAGGGTGCCCAGACTACATAGTTTTAGTTTTTGGAAGTGTGCTCAAACTATCCTTTGTACCCGTCATTTAAAAGTATTCATCATTTGTAAAGTGTATTTTTCAAGTACCTATCATTTGTAAAACATTTGTAAAGGGTGTTGTGTATGTTGTAGTTTATGTTAATGTATATGTTCATTACGTACTCATCATTTGCGGAATCTTATTATATGAACAAAGGGTGTTGTGTATCGAATGAAAAAACATTGAATTATAGGTGAAAAGTGTTGTGCTTGAATAACTATGAAATCAAATCATTACATAAAAACGGATGCTAGTATCATTATAGACGTCGTCTAAATAATCTAAACCACTGTGTAACATATATGTTTACATCACAATGTTAATATAAATTGATATATATTGCTAACAACAACATCTTTATAAAAATCTAAAATGATGTTTATGTCATATGAATACATCAGTTATGTACATATATCATACGATAGATTATTTTAAAACAAAAAAAATACAAATTATACATATGAAATTAATATACACAAAATCAATATAATAAAAAAGATGTCTATTTTGTTTTAATACATTGATTATTTTAAAAATAGTGATGTAAATGTAAAATTTAGGCTTGGTGTGGACATCTTTAAAAGCTTATAAATGAAAAATAACGAGGCTTTAACAACAAATGAACTTGTCAAAAATAAATTTGAGGGGCTGATTTATATCTATATTCAAAATAAAATAGATGTTTTAACCAAGAAAAGACATCGACTTAAAACCGATGTGGAAAAGTTGATCTTTTACTACATGCACAATAAGGTCAGAATTTTTTTTGAAAGACATCTGTTCACAACAGATGTCTAATTGCATTTTTCTAGTTGTGCGTTTACAGTTTCTACGAAGACTCGATTTCGACTGCAGGGGTCGGTATCAAGTGGCTGACCCGATATCGAGTGCTCTAATCGAAGTCGATTGTCTTCTGTTTGTTTTACAGGAATTTGCTGAAAACTGAGTGGAACTGTAGTCGATATCGACTGATGTACTTGCTATCGAGTGATGTTCTGGAGTCGAAATTGACATACCTCCTCGTGGATTCGATCCTGAATACCCTACTACTACATCGGGAGGGATTCATGTAATTTATTTTATTGGACAGGGACTTGGTTTAATTCATATTTATATTTATTCGATCCAGGTTCCCTCCCACAAAAAATTTTGGTGTCGTTGCCGAGGAGAAATATTATGAAGAAGGAATGTGGAATGGAAGTTTGGAAAGAAAGTTTATTTCCCCGGATTTAACACTACATGGCCAAAAATTAGCCCACCTTTAGCCTTTTACCAATCTACTTCTCTTTAAGATTGCAAAAAGTCCTCTTGATTATTAATGCTTTATCGCACGAAATTGTTTTATGCATATAACCCTCCTTTTGTGCGTATGATGTTGCTTTTAATCACGGGAGTGGATTTGTGTACATTCGTACCTTTTCGAGGATGGTAATTGATTGTAGGGACATATAACAATGAATTTATGATGTTGAGGGTTTAGTTTCTTCTCCTGAATGACCAAAAAGTATTGCTTGAGGACAAGCAAGCTTAAGTATGGGGTGTTTGATGTGCGCACAAATTACCATGTTTTACATCTACTTTTAAGTCGATGTTTGTCTATATTTTCGTGCATATTGGTTGGGAAAGCATAAGATTTGTGTAGTTTATGTTTATTTTCCAATTATGGAGGTCTACACAAGTTTTTGTGTTATTTTGCAGAAATTGAGGCAAAATCGGAGCAATTTGGAGAAGAGAAGAGAAAGCTAAAAAATCACCGGAAGTCTACTGAGGAGTCGAAATCGACTGAATATCTCGACATCGAGTGGAATCTGAGGTAAAAAATCGAGCCAGAAGAAGAACAATGCAACTCGACACAGACTGGTCGATATCGACTTAAGCTGGTCGATATCGAGTTCCCCAAATCGAGTGAAGTGATAGAGATCGAGTGCAAATCCGAGTTAGAGTAGAGCTGGCTCGAGATAGAAGAAGAGTGGTCGATATCGACTGATACTAGTCGATATCGCGTGACACTGCAGACATATCCGACGTTTTGATAAAATCTTATCTGAAGAGCATTAATTCTACATTAAGTCGGAGATCTTTTATCTTTCTATCAAGCTTTATATTCTTTAGGGTGAATTCATATTTAACTAAAGTGATTTAATTTATTTACTTTAAGCAAGTTTTATTTTAGGAATATGATAGATTTTCTTATCCTTGGATAACAAGGTTTGAAATCTATAATTAGAAGCCATTACGGCTGAGTTTTTTATGTGTGCGCAAATTACCGTGTTTTACATCTACTTTTATGTTGATTTTTGTCCATATTTTCGTGCATATTAGTTGGGAAAGCATAAGATTTGTGTAGTTTATATTTATTTGCCAATTGTGGAGGTCTACACGAGTTCTTGTGTTATTTCGCATAAATCGAGGCAAAATAGGAGCGATTTGGAGAAGAGAAGCGAAATCTAAAAAATCACTCGAAGTCTACTGAGGAGTCGAAATCGACTGAATGACTCGACATCGAGTGGAATCTGAGATCAGAAATCAAGCCAAAAGAAGAACAATGCAACTCGACACACACTGGTCGATATTGACTTAAGCTGGTCGATAACGAGTGCCCAAAATCGAGTGAAGTGATAGAGATCAAGTACAAATCCGAGTTTGAGTAGAGCTGGCTCGAGATGGAAGAAGAGTGGTCGATATCGACTGACACTAGTTGATATCGAGTGACGCTACAGACAGATCCGACGTTTTGATAAAATCTTATCTGAAGAGCATTACTTCTACATTAAGTCGGAGATCTTTTATCTTTCTATCAGACTTTCTATCCTTTAGGGTGAATTCATATTTACCTAAAGTGATTTAATTTATTTACTTTAAGCAAGTTTTATCATAGGAATAAGATAGATTTTCTTATCCTTGGATAGCAAAGTTTGAAATCTATAATTAGAAGCCATTAGGGCTGAGTTTTTTATTCATCCAAGCAAGAAAGAACGTTTGAATTCAGTAGTTAGAGAGAGAGAGAGGAGGCCGAGTGGGGTAGAGAGAAGCGAGAACAGATTTTGCTTTCTTCGGTTGTAATCTTTCGATAATTTCAATTCAAGTTTATTTTCCAATGATGATGATGATGTCTATGGTCATGAAGCGCCAGTAGTTCCCCTGCTTCTAGGGTTGGGGTGAGCCCGAAGATAGCCATATAAGTTTATGCATTAAGGTATGATTTTTATGTGATTCCGTCTTCTATCCTATAGGCATGATTCTTCTACGAAAGTAGTAGGCGATACTTATTTGCATTATTGAAGCGAAAGCCAATCTTATTGTGAATTTGGATTAATTATGAAATTGGACAGTAACTCTTAGGGTTTATGCGAGAGCCTCTAAATCACCTAATTTTTACTAACAAATGTTATTTGACGGAAAGGCATCATCTTTCATGAATTTGGCATAGGTTGATATGGTTATCGTTGTGGCATGAAATCCCCGATCTTGGAGGTTTTTTAGTTTATTGAATCTTATAAAAATTAGTGTTTTTATTCTGTTCATCTTTCCCTAATCATTCTCACTTTCTTCGGACACTTTTCCGACACAAAAGGTTACGTTTACAATTTCTGCGATGACTTGATTTCGACTTCAGGGGTCGATATCGAGTGGCTGACCCGATATCGAGTGCTCTACTCGACGTCAACTATCTTTTGTCTGTTTTGCAGAAATTTGCTGAAAATCGACTAGAGCTGTAGTCGATATCGACTGATCGATCTATTCGATTTTGAGTGATCTGCTAGAGTCGAAATTGAACGTGGTTGCAAGCTTAGGAACTGCTAACGTACCTCCTCGTGGATTCGATCCTGAATACCCTACTACTACATCGGGACGGATTCTTGTAATTTATTTGCTTGGGCAGGGAGTTGGTTTAATTCATATTTATATTTATCTGATCCAGGTTCCCTCCCACAAAAAATTTTGGCGTCGTTGCCGGGGATGCAAGAATTCGCTCCCTAAGCTTTATTCACGTTCTTTTCTAGTGCTGATTTTGTAGGTTTATGCGATGCTCTGATCGCGAACCTATCTTGGAAAGTCTAGACGAGCCCGAACGTTTCCTCCACCTTTGAAACAAAGCAATCAGAATCAGGGTGGAGAACGAGACACAGGCTCAACTCATAGAGAGAGTGAGGAAGAAGATTGAGGATCACAATCCCACCATTGCCAATGAAAGGGCAACTGCAGCTGTAGAGAGAGCTCGTGCTGATTGAGAGGAGGATGCACGTAGACAAGCCCAAGAGAGGCTCAATCAATATCCGCAGACGGCCATGCAATACATGCTCCCTACGCTTACCGTGCCTGAATCTGTGATCATCATCCCTCCCTCTAATTAAGAAATCAAAATTAACTTCCTTTCTGAAATTAAACGCAATACTTTTGAAGGAAGAGCTAATGAATGCCCCTTGCAACACATTACTACTTTTACGGATTTATGTGAGACTGTCGCCGATGGCGCTAATTTAGAATATGTAAAACTAAAATCTTTTCGATGGTCTCTTGCAGGGAAGGCGTTGCAATGGCTTGAAATCTTGGCTCCACGCTCGCTAAGGACATGGGCAGAGGTGAAGGATGTGTTCCTAAATAAATTTTTTCCTCCATCGAAAACAGCGATGTTGCGGCAAAGGATCACAACTTTTAAACAAAAGCATGGCGAGACATTGGCGCAGGCATGGGAGTGCTTCAAGGACCTATTGCGTTCATGCCCTACTCATGGGCAACTACCTTATGTCATCCAGGAGATCTTCTACAACTCCCCTGATGCGCCGAATAAGAAGAGAATCAACTCTTATACCTCCTATCGGTACATTGAGCTTACACCAACGGAGGCCTGGGACACAATTGAGAGGCTTGTCAACTTCGAGAACACTTATGGAACTGTTGTGGCCTATGACTCAAGGCCTGCCCCATCTATGCCACTTTATGAACCACCAAGGGAGATTGATCCGGACGTAAGGCAGCAATTCAACAATGAACAGGTGCACCGCCTGCAAAAGCAAGTTAGATTCCTCTCCAACAACCAAACTTGCCAGGAATGTGGTTGTACCAGGCACAACACCAACGCCTGCCCACATCTTGAGCAAGTCAGCATTGCAGAAACACATGAGGAAGCTAGATGGATGAGAGGCCCCTATGGCGGTGGAAATCAACAATATTGGGGGATCAAAGGTTCTATCAATCTCAGCATCAACAGAGGGATCCCCCACCTTATAGAGCACCTGGACACCCTGAGCAGGACCCAAGGAAGGATGACCTACAAATCATACTTGATGAGATATGGAGGAACCATGCAGAGTTTAAACAAGCCAACAACTCAGTCTACACTCAACTGCACGGCATCAACGCTAGGCTCGGGAAGATCGACGTTTGAAAGAAGAACATGAAGACCTAAATGGGTCAATTGGCCGAACAAATTCCCAAACCGTCAGGATCGCTGCCAGGATCTATTGTGCCCAATCTTAAGCGCAAAACTACTGGAGACATAGTGGCTATGAATCTAAGGAGTGGGCGTCAGCTGTGAACGCCCGCACAAAAAGCAGAGGAAAAAGCCACAGAACAGGACTCGATATCGACTAATCCGGTCGATATCGACCAAGATGCATTCGACATCGAGTCTCCTTTACTCGATGTTGATACAAAATATGAACATCATCAGAAATCGACTCCTCCAGTCGATATCGACCCACCTCTACTCGATATCGACTCAAATCGAGCCGGAGTGAAGAAGAAGGTGATGCCATTCCCTAAAAAAACTTTGAAGGACCCGGCGGAAAAGAAATTTCAGCGCTTTGTGAAGATGCTTCAAACGCTAAATGTTACAATTACATTCATCGACTCCTGGCCTAAGCAAATAATTACAAGACTTCCTCCCGTTGTAGTGGAAGGGTAGTCAGGATCGATCCACGAGGAGGCGTGTCGGCGGGATCCTAGTGGCTATGGAAATCTCAAGTCTGCGTCGACCAGAAGCCTCGATTTCGACCTGGGAGCTCGATGTCGACCTCGGCTGTCGATGTTCTCTGCAACAGAAGACCTGCAAAAACAAAAACAAGTGGTTGATATCGACTGGAAGGGGTCGATATCGATGTCAGTCCACGAAATCGACTGGCTCAGAAGACTGCCAGTCGACACAGAAGGGTCGATTTTGACGCTAGGGGTCGATATCGATGCTCAGCAAACTCCGCAACGATCTTTGTCGTCTTCTCAGAAAACTGTCGACGTACTCAGTGGTCGATATCGACGTCTAGGGTCGATATCGATATCTTCCTGCAGTGGGTTAGTTCTTTTGTCAGCAAAGAAAGGCCGAAGGTTTAAGAATGGATGAGAGAAGCAATGAACAGAAATAACAGTGGTTTTTTTGTGTATAAAATATGTAAAAAGCAACTCCTAGGATTAGGGTTTACCACAACGTTAACCAATGCATGCGATGAGATAAATAAGACAGACAATTGCGCTATTTCACCCGAGGGACAAGCTTTCGCCGTACACCAACTCTAAGGATTACTCTTGCAAATAAACCTAATTGTCTCTACCAATTTTATGTTTATAACTCAAGTTGTTAGCATGAATCCCTTTTCTTTCGATTAGGACTAAACATAGAATCGTAGGAGGAGAGATAGACACAACGATATCAACATCAAATACTTACCTCAAGCGCGCATGGCTAACGTCGGGCTCACCCCGACCCTAACAGCTTTGGGGAACTACTCGCTTCTCATCATGGGATTCATTGTTGATTTAAGGAAATAAAACATGCATTAAAATAAACTCCGAAGCTTTACAACTCAACGTCAACTTTCGCAAACGTCAAACCCTAAAACTTCTCTCTAACTCGAACTCTATTGTCTTGCTTGCTTGTCTCTTAGATTGGATGATTGGATTGAAAGATTATTGAATACCAGCCCCCTAGGGCTTTATTTATAGGCTACTAATCCTCGCTATCTAAGGATTGTAACTCCTATCTAAACTATGAACTCTATCCGAACAATTAGGATAGGTCTTTTATTTTGATAAAAACTTAAAGGAAAAGATAATAAACAACTGCTAATATCTAAAAGAACGAGATAACTCATGGCTTTGATGATAGACTTCACAATCCGAGTCTCAAAATCGGATTTATCTTCTGTCGAGGTAGGGTCGATATCGACACCAGAGGTCGATATCGATGCTTGTGTTTCTGCTCGACTTGTCCAGCTCCAGTCGATGTCTATGACGATGGTCGATATCGATGCTTGTATGTCGATATAGAGGCTTTCTTGTCTGGTCTGTGTGGCCTATCTCGACACTCAGAATTCGTGTCGAAATCTAGGGTCGATATCGATGTCTCCAGTCGATAACCCTCCTTTTGTGCATATGATGTTGCTTTTATTCACATGCGTGGATTTGTTGACATTAGTACCTTTTCGAGGATGGCAACTGATTGTAGGGACATATAACAATGAATCTATGATATTGAGGGTTTAGTTTCTTCCCCTGAAGGACCAAAAAGTATTGCTTGAGGACAAGCAAGCTTAAGTATGGGGTGTTTGATGTGCGTGCAAATTACCATGTTTTACATCTACTTTCATGTCGATTTTTGTCTATATTTCCCTGCATATTGGTTGCAAAAGCATAATATTTGTGTAGTTTATGTTTATTTGCCAATTATGGAGTTCTTGTGTTATTTCGCAAAAATCGAGGCAAAATCGAAGCAATTTGGAGAAGAGAAGAGAAAGCTGAAAATCACTCAAAGTCTACTGAGGAGTCGAAATCGACTGAATGACTCGACATCGAGTGGAATCTGAGATCAGAAATCGAGCCAGAAGAAATACAATGCTCTAAAGGACCGGATTTTAAAATCTTGACTTTCGGAAAAAGAAAATTAGAAATAAAATTAGAACGGATTTAATCGGGCTTTCTTTAAAAATAAAATAATAATAATAATTATTATTGTAATAGAATAATAAACTCGTCTTTAAATTAATAAACCAAACTCGTGATTTATAAAACGAATTCCGACCCAATCTTGAACCTTCTAAAAGTTCGATTTCGTCCTTTTCTCGGAATTCAAAAAATTTCTTCGGATAACGATATTATTTCGGTTTTAAAAATGTAATGAATCGAGAAAGCGGAATTCGGGAAACCAATCCTCGAAAATTCAAATTCTCGACTTCTGGATTGAAATTTCTGCTCCACCTTATCCTCACCTAAACCGAAAAATCAACCCAAGCTTGGAGCCTTGTGTGTTCAAATTCAAAGATGCCATTTTCTCTATGTGGTGAAACATCCACATACCTCTTTTCTTCCCACCCTTACCTTCACCTCCTTGAAATGGCAATGGGTCAACTTGCTCACCTTATGCTCTTATCCAAATCTGAGCAATTACACACCCAATTCTCCATAGATTAAAGCATCTTTGACTCATTTTATATCCATACCAACCCAAAACCACAAACACACCCTTACTCCCCTCTCTGATTGGACTTGCCGAGAGCTCAAGCTCCTAATTCCCCTCCTCCTTTGCTCAGCCACACCACCACCATTATTCCACCATCTCACCACCAAGTCCCCGCCATGACTTCCACAGTCACTATCACCTCCATCGTCAGCCACCACCCGAAGTCGCAGCCTCCCACCACTCTCCTTCCCCTGTTTTGCAGAGCACCCAACAACCCAGATCCATCCTCTTGTTCTCCCTTCTTTCGCCTCGAGCCAGCAACTTCCTCCCCCCCTCTGGCGAGCAGCAGCATCGAGCAGCGCACTGTCGAGCCACCGAGCCTTGTTTCCCTTGTCTCCGATGAAACCTCCGGTAAGCTTTCGATCTCCGTTATTGACTCACAGCCACGAAAAGGATCAACTTTAACCATCAATCCTTCGTCCTCGGCCGAGATCTCCCCGATTCCGACTCCGATGGAGCTTAAAGGACCTCCGACGAACCTCCAGCGAGCCCGTCGCGCACAAACCCCTCGGTGAGCATTTAGATCTCAACACTTTCCTTGTTCAATTCCTGTGTGTTTCGCTCCTTATTGTTTGAGGAAGCAGAGAGAGAGAGAGATCGGCCGGCTCTGGGTGGGGTCTGGAGTGATGAGGGCGGGAGAGGCCCAGAGCGAGCGGGCTAGGGACGGGGCCATGAGGGCTGAGGAAGAGGAGCTTGTTCGTTTACGGGAGGTAGATTCGCTTAAACTCAATATCAATTAAATATCACAACTAAGCCAACTCCTTGTTCAAGCAAATAAATACAAGAATCCCTTCCGGTGCAGTGGTAGGGTAATTCAGGATCGAATCCAGGAGGAGGTATTTCAGCGCTTCCTTAGTTGCAATCATGATGAAGCTTTCGACCTCAGGAGACACTCGATATCGAGGTGTCTGGTCAATATCGACATGATACGTTTGGAATCCCCGATCCTTCGCTTGTGGGCTCAGAATAAAGAACAACGCCGTATATTTGCCCAATCTTGCAATGCTCTTTGATATCTCCTAATTTTGGAACAAATTAAACAAGGGATAAAAATCTGATTTATGGCGACAGATTAGACTTGGAAAATTTCAGCAACTACAAACGCAGTAATAGTGACAGAAAGAGAGAAGAGAAGTGACGGAGGGAGGCCGCGGACGCCGCGGGTGTGCAGCGGGGATGTCGCGGGAGATGCAGCGGCCGCTGCAAGGCCAAGGGGCGGCCGCCGCCGCTGTTGGCTATGAGGGTTTAGCGACGCTCCTCTCTTCTCTGCGACGGAAGGCTTATGGTTCAGCGATGTTTTTTCTGCAGGAATTTGTGTTTGTGTTTTGTGATTTGTTTGAGATTAGGGTTTCGAAAGGTAATTATTTGGATGATTAAAAGGATGAAGAACAAACTACAATTATGAATCAAAGTGTTTGGATTGAAGATTGAAGAACCCTCAAGCCAAAGGATTTCCTCAATTATATTTCAATTTGACTTTTCCTAAAGACTCGAACCTACGTTAAATAGAAATTGATAAGCCATCCTCACCTTGCAAAGGATCAGCATGGCTGTGTAAAAATAATAATAATTAATTAAAACACTAGATTTAGTTTAAAAAGTCAAACCTTAGTTGTTAAGGAAGAATCTAAGTAGATAGACTTTCCTTTTTTCCTTATTTATCTAATATAACATAAAATAAAATAAAAATCGGTAAATTTCTGAAAATTTCCACCAGCCCTAAGAATAGGCACGAAATGGGCCTCATGGTGGATCGGGCCTCGCCTTCATTAGCTTGGTCTAAGGTCGCAAGCTCAATTCTTAGACTGACGGTCTAGTTTTGAGCAAAGTGATCCAAGGTGTGAATCCTTGCTCCATAACTCTTTGATAACGAATGAGAAGTGCTTGGGTAGCATCTTCAATGTTTTTAGCCCTAGCACGAGTGATAGGGCCATCAAATGGCACCTTCATGTTGTTCTCAATGTCACCAGGAGTCATCGCTGATTGCACTGCATCACGACCTTAGTTCTGGTCGATTTCCAGTGAGTTTCCTGCAGAAGACAAAAGCAAACACAGTCGACATCGACCTTGCTAGTCGATTTCGATGTCTGTTATAGAAACTGTAATGTGTAACCTATGTGTCGGAAAAGTAGTCCGAAGAGCTTAGAATGGTAAAGGAAAGGTGGACCAAAATAAAAACTCAAACTTTTTTTATCAAATTCAATTAACTAAAAGCTTCCAAAGTCGGGGATTCATGCCACAACGATAACAATGCAAGTATGATGCTAAAGTTATGAAATTTAATGTCTTTCCGTCAAATAACTTTCGTTACCAACACTTAGGTGATTAGAGGCTCTCACATAATTCCTAAGAGTTACTATCCAATTCATGAGTAATTCAAGTTCACAATATGATTGGCTTTCGCTTCAATAATGCAAATAATGAATCTCCTAACTTTCGCATAGGATCATGCATAGGATAGAAGACGGAATCGCATAAAAATCATACCTTTGATACACTTACCCTACATTGCTACCGTCGGGCTCACCTCGACCCTAGAAATGGGTTGACTACTCGCGCCTCATCATTGAACTCATCATCATCATGTAAAAGAAAACTACTTTGATTAAACTAAAGAGAAAGTTACAACTGAACAAAGCCAAATCTCCGCTCTCGCTTCACACCCAACTCTACTCGGCCTCCTCTCTCTCTCTCTCTCTAACTCACTACTCTCTATGTAAAACTGAAATTCTCTACGTGCTTGGATGTGTGTCGATGATTAAACTCAGCCCTAATGGCCTCTAGATATAGATCTCGAATCTTGCTAGCCAAGGATTCGAAACTCTTATCTTTATTCTCTAAGATAAAACTTAATAAAGGTAAAAAATAAACACTCCATGGTAAAAGATCTAAAGTGATATGTCTGACGTTGAAGATAGAAGATCTCAACTTTAGGATAGACGTGCCAGCTTCGGATAGAGTTCTATCAAAATCTGAGTCAGACCATTCTGTTGGCAACATCGATATCGACCTCTCTTTATCTCTTATCTCGAGCACTCTTTTTTCTCCTCGGATTGGCACTTGACTACTATCAATATGCTCGATCTAGGCCACTCGATATCGATCATCAGACATCGATATCGACCTTTGTTGTGTCAACATGCTCTGTTCTCTTCCTCTACTCGATTCCTGGTTCTCTAATGCACTCGATGTCGAGGTTCATAGTCAATTTCGACCTCTTTAGAAGACTTCGAGTTCTTTTTCCGCTCTTGTTCTCTTGTCAAAATCTGTCCATTTTCGTCTCGTTTTTATGCGAAATCATATAGAAACTCATGCAGACCCATATATTTGACGATAATGCATAAACTGCACTAATCTTATGATTTCCCACAAATATGTATGCGAAAGAATGATAAAATAGACTTAAATGTGCATAGAAAATATGGCATCTTGTGCGCACATCAAACACCTCATACTTAATCTTGCTTGTACCGAAGCAATACTTTTAATGGTCATTCAAGGGAAGTAAGTAAACCCTCAACATCATAGATTCATTTTTCATATGTCCCTACAAACAATTGCCATCCTCGATAAGGTACTAATGTCAACCAAATCCACGTTTGTGCAATAAAGCAACATCATACTTGTGAAAGGAGGTTTATATGCATAAAACAATTTCGTAACATAGCATTAATAATCAAGAGGACTTTTGCAAGCTATATAGAAGTAGATTGGTAAAAGGCTAAAGGTGGGATAATATTTGGTCATGTGGTGTTAAATCCGGGGAAATAAACTTTCTTTCCATAACATTCCATTCCACATTCCTTCTTCATAATGTTTCTCACCTTTCACTCATCGCTCAATGCATTTTTTCACTTTATAATGCTTTTACCTCTCTACCCTTAGCACTGCCTTCTCACGAGTCACAAACATGGGTGTCATGAATGGCCCCGGATACTTAGTACTTCGAAATCTTCACCTTGTGTCCCATCTCGCTGAACTAACATCTCAATGAGCAGGGTCGACCTACCTTTATCTCCTGAGGTGATCGGATTTTTTCTCGCTCATTAAATTTTCCATATTTCAATAATTGTGTTTCATTCCGGCTAACCACTTTAATAATAATATGGACAAACTCCATATAACAACTCCAAAGATGACATCCATTCTCAAACTTGTCCCCGGATAGGGTATAAGGTATAAGAAATGGGCAATATGATATATATGTGGAGCGATAATGATAATGATATAGTAAGGCTCATATATGCTTGTGACTTTTGCAAATATGCATTGGTGATGTACATATTTGTACCTCATTTTATTGCATCTTTTGACTTCATATTTCATTCGATTTTCAAAGAAAAAGGTTCAAAAGAATATAAACTTGTGTAAGGATGGGTTAAAATGCAAGAAATAGAGTTTGCACGAGTTTTGAGCTAACCATGCAGGAATTCGAGCGAAATCGGAGTCAAAACGAAGAAGCCAAGTGAAGTTGAGCAGAGGTCGATATCGACCTTGAACAACGATATCGACCATAGATGTCGACACACCTTCTGAGTGTCGAGATAGACCACACAGACCAACCAAGAAGGCACTCGATATCGACCTTCAACATCGATATCGACCTCAACATAGACATCGACTGGAGATGGACAAGTCTAGCCGAAACACAGATATCGATATCGACCTCCAACATCGATATCGACCTTATCTCGACAGAAGATAGATCCGATTTCGAGACTCGGATTATGAATTCTATCATCAAGGCCACGGATTATCTTGTGCTTTAGATAGGTTGCAGCTGAAATTTATCTTTTCCCTTAAGTTTTATCAAGTTAGTAGGATTTTATCAAAGTAAAAGACCTATCCTAATTGTTTGGATAGAGTCCATAGTTTAGATAGAAGTTACAATCCTTGGATAAAGAGGATTAGTAGCCTATAAACAAAGCCACAGGGGGCTGGCATTCAATCATCAATCAACACATCCAATTACATTCAATAGAGTTAGAGAGAGGTTTTAGGGTTTGGCGTTTGCGAAAGCCGACGTTGAGTTGTAAAGCTTCGAAGTTTATATTTTAATGCAAGTTTATTTCTTTCAATCAATGATGAGTTCCATGATGAGGTGCGAGTAGTCCCCAAAGCTCTTAGGGTCGGGGTGAGCCCGACGTTAGCCATGCGTGCTTGAGGTAAGTATTAGATGTTGATATCGTTGTGTCTATATCATCTCCTACAATTCTACGTTTAGTCCTAATCGAAAGAAAAGGGATTCATGCTAACAACTTGAGTTATAAACATAAAATTGGTAGAGACAATTAGGTTTATTTGCAAGAGTAATCCTAGGAGTTGCTTTTACATAGTGTATACACACAAAACCATTGTTTTATTTCTGTTCATCGCATCCACATCTATCCTAAAGACTTCGGCCTTTCTTTGCCGACAAAAAGCTAACAACTTTGCAGGAAAAGACATCGATATCGACCACCTGTGTCGACTGGCAGTCTTCTGAGCCAGTCGATTCCGTCTGCTAACATCGATATCGACCATCCCTTGTCGATATCGACTGCTTGTTTTTGTCTCTGCAGGTCTTCTGTTGTAGAAAGGATCGACAGCCGAGGTCGACATCGACCTCCAAGGGTAAAATCGAGGCTTCTGGTCGACGTAAGACGTGAGATTTCCAAAGCTACTAGGATCCCGCTAACACGCCTCCTCGTGGATCGATCTTGACTACCCTTCCACTACAACGGGAGGAAGTCTTGTAATTATTTGCATAGGCTAGGAGTCGTTTTACATTTATACATCTTTATATTTGTATTTGAGATACTCGACATTTCCTCCTGTTAACAATTGGCAAGGCTAGGATATGAACTTTTGTAAGCACTTGTATGGAAATTTTCTTAAAGTCCTCCATCATCTTATCATGCACATGTCAAAAGCAACTTCAAATTTTTCCTCATGCTTATAGTTTTCTTTTTGCATTTCATTGGGACTTCCCTTAACTAGGCAAATTCATGTTATATCTATAATGAATCTAATTTTGCATCGTAGAGTTCCTTTTTTTTTGCTTCAATGACTCTTTCCTTTATTTTCACAATTTTTTGATGAGGGTCATTTTTGTCTCTTTTTTTTTCAAAATATGCTATGTATGCATAAAGATAAAGATGCTTATGCTTAAAGATAAATATGCTTAAAGATAAAAACATCTAAAATAACTAAGTATGAATATGCATAAACATGTAAAACTATGCAATAACTATGTAAAATTTCAAAATACGCTAAAAATATGCAAAAATATGCAAGTAAGCCTTTCCCCCACCCCATACTTAAAGATTACAGTGTCATTACTGTATTAGAACTAGGGTTAAGAAATAAACTTACTAAAACGTCACAAATTTCAAGAGTCGAAGAAGTCTACAGTGGTGGTCGATATCGACCTTTAACATCGAAATCCACTTCTTTAATCGATTTCTGGCTCAAGCTTCAGGGTGATCCGGCCTCGACCACAAGCCCCTCGGAATCGACAAAAACTAAAACCATACAAAAACAATGCAATATAATATAAAGTCTCAAAGTAAAATGTCCAAAACCAAAAACTTGGTGTCTTCGTTACAAGCTCTAGACTTTAAAGTCACTAGGCCGACTTCTTCCTTTACACTCTCAAGGCGGCATCTGTAGAGCCCATGTTGCTTGGGCGTCAAATAAAACTCTTTTTTTTATCTCTCAACCGCATCCTGCCCGGGTGGATTTGATTCACCATGAATGGTCCCATCCTCTTGTCTTTGAATCTATTAGGGAACCAATGATCTTTTGATTTAGAGACATAAACCTTGTCTCCTATCTCATAATGGCTCGGATCATCATCGGACACCCTACACAAGCGCACATGCCAAGGCACACCTCTTCCAAATAATGATAAATCTCTTATAGAAATGGAAAAGGAGGAATCCGTACCTTGACTTACCTTCTCTTCTTTCTGTGGCTCGGGTCGACATCGATCATCAATAGTCGATATCGAGCTCTGTTGTGCTCCTGGAGGTTCAGTCAATTTGGAGTGGTTACCCGATATGATCAGGCTGATTTCGACCATTAGAGATGGATATCGATGTCTCTGGTCCATCCTTCTCAGCTTCTATGGCAGTCGATTTCGACAATGGTTTATGGTCGATATCGACCTTGATGCTCGATTTCGAGGTTCTTTCCCCTCCATCGACCCCATACATATAACCTGGCAGAAAATCTTGAACTATGTTAGTCGATATCGACTTACCTAGGTCGATTTCGATGTTCTTTTTGGCTCCTTCGTTCAAGATTTCCACAATCTCCTCCACTTGGGCTTCTATGGCCCTCTTTTCAAGTTCTTCCGATGTTATACTCCTTATCTTTGCTTCCCCGCATGTGATGTAGACACCATTGATGACCTTTATCTCCATTGGCCATGCATTGTTCCTTACCGTCTTGTTGACGGTGTACTCTATCACTTCGTCACTGATTGTGAATGAGAGCAATCCTTTCTTTACGCTTATGTTGGCATCGACGGTTGCTAGGAATGGCCTACCTAAAATAATGGGACAAGCAGGGTCCTCTACAATATCAACAACTAAGAAATTAGCAAGGACAAAGAATTTACCTACTTGTATTGGCACATCAGTTACCATCCCTGTTGGAATCACTACCGTATTATTCGCCATGTATAACTTTGCATCCACGGGCTCCAGAGGACCTATCTTTACCTTGTGCCATATGGTTAGTGGCATCGTGCTAATGCTAGCGCGCAAATCAACTAAAACATTAAAGATATATCAACCTAAGCCTATAGCGATAGAAAACTTACCTGGGTCCGCCCGCTTTTGTGGTAGCTCCAATCTTTTGCACTCCTCTGCGATCTCAGAAAGCGATTGCTTCTAACCTAATATGTCTTTAAGGAACCTCACATATGATGACATCTCATGAAATGCTTCTGTGAATGGTATTGAGACACTGAGTCCTTGAAGCGTCTTTATGAAACGCTGGAACTTCTTTTCTGCTGGGTCCTTAATCACCTTCTTTGATGGGAATGCCAACACCGTCTTCTTTCCTGCGGCTGGAGTTAGGTCGACATCGACTGGATGGGGGTCGACAATGACTGGACGAGCTGATTTCTATGGTGACTGATCAGTAGTGTCGACATCGACTACAGGAGGGTCGATATCGACGTCACCATGGTCTATATCGACAGGGGGGTCGATATCGACGTCTGTTCTGGGGCCTTCTCCTCCGCTTTTTGCTCGGGCGTTTGTACTTGACACCCACTCCTTAGATTCATCACCGCTATATGTCCAGTAGTTTTGCCCATTTGATTGGGCACAATTGATCCAGGCAATGCTCCTGACACTTTAGATATTGCTTCCGCCAATTGACCAATTTGGGTCTCCATATTGCGCTTCCAAATGTCTATCTCCCCATGCCTCGAGTTAATGCCCTGCAGGTGAATGTGCATAGAGTTGTTGGCTTGTTTGAACTCAGCATGGTTCCTCCGCATCTCATCAAGAATGATCTGCAGGTCATCCTTCCTTGTTTCTCGCTTGGGGTGCCCAGGTGCTCTATATGGTGGGTGATCCCTTTGTTGATAGAATCTTTGATCTCCCCAATATTGTTGATTGCCCCCTCCATAGGAGCCTCTCATCCACTTGGCTTCCTCATGTTGTTCCGCCATAGATACTTGCTCAATATGTGGACATGCACTAGTGTTATGCCTTGTTGAGCCACATTCCTGACAAGTTTGATTGTTGCTCAGGAACTTGACTTGCTTTTGAAGGCGGCGTGTCTGATCGTTGTGGAATTTTTGCCGCACATCAGGATCTATCTCCTTTGGAGGCTCATATAGTGGCATTGATGGGGTAGGTCTTGAGTCATAGGTCGCAGTAGTCCCATAAGAGTTGTCGAAGTCGACTAGCCTCTTAATCGTCTCCCAGGCCTCCGTTGGTGTAAGCTCAATGTACTGATAGGAGGTATATAAATTGATCCTCTCCTTATTCGGCGCATCAAGGGAGTTGTAGAAGATCTCCTGGATAACATATGGAATTTGCCCATGCATCGGTCATGATCTCAACAAGTCCTTAAAAAGCTCCCACGCTTGTGCCAATGTTTCACTTGGCTTTTGTTTGAAAGCAGTGATCCTTTGCCGCAGCATCGCCATTTTAGATGGTGGAAAGAACTTGTTTAGGAATGCATCTTTCACCTCTGCCCATGTCCTCAGGGAGCGTGGAGCCAATCTCTCTAGCCATTGTAATGCCTTCCCTGCCAAAGACCATCAAAAAGATTTTAGTCTCACATACTCTAGATACACACCATTAGCAATGGTTTCACATAAGTCCATGAAATTAGAGATATGTTCCAGTGGCCATTCATTAGGTCTTCCTTCAAAAGTGTTTCTTTTAATTTCAGAGAGGAAGTTTATTTTAATTTTATAGTTGGAAGGAGGGATAAGTATAGCGGATTCAGGAACATGAAGCGGCGGATGCATGTATTGAATCGTTGTCTGTGGATACTGATTGAGCCACACTTGGGCTTGTCTACACGCATCCTCCTCCCTATCAGCACGGGCTCGCTCTGCAGCAGCAACGGCCCTCTCAGCAGCAATTGTAGCATTATGGTCCTCAATCTCTTTCCTTAACTACTCTATGGTCTCAGCCTGAATCTCGTTATCTGCCAAGATTTGAATAGCTTTGTTGCGAAGATGGAAGAAACGTTTAGGCTCGTCAATGGTTTCCATGATAGGTCCGCGATCAGTGCGTCGCATAAACTGGCAAAGTAAGCACTGAAGTAGATCGTGAGAAAACTTAGGTGACGATTGATTGCCCCGCCCCCCCCCCCCCCCCGGCAACGACGCCAATTTGTTCCTTTAGGGGAGGTAGATTCGCTTAAACTCAATATCAATTAAATATCACAAATAAGCCAACTCCCTGTTCAAGCAAATAAATACAAGAATCCCTTCCGGTGCAGTGGTAGGGTAATTCAGGATCGAATCCACGAAGAGGTATGTCTGCGCTTCCTTAGTTGCAATCACGATCAAGCTTTCGACCTTATGAGACACTCGTTATCGAGGTGTCTGGTCGATATTGACCTCAGTTCTGGTCGATTTCCAGTGAGTTTCCTGCAGAAGACAAAAGCAAACACATTCGACGTCGAGATGATCCTCAATATCGATATTAGTGCTCGATATCGACCTTGCTAGTCGATTTCGATGTCTGTTACAGAAACTGTAATGCGTAACCTGTGTTAAAGGAAGAGTATTCTAAAGAGCTTAGAATGGTAAAGGAAAGGTGGACAGAAATAAAAAATCAAACTTTTTTTTATCAAATTCAATTAACTAAAAGCTTCCAAAGTTGGGGATTCATGCCACAACAATAACAATGCAAGTATGATGCTAAAGTTATCAAATTTAATGTCTTTCCGTCAAATAACTTTCGTTACCAACACTTAGGTGATTAGAGGCTCTCGCATAATTCCTAAGAGTTACTATCCAATTTATGAGTAATTCAAATTCACAATATGATTGGCTTTCGCTTCAATAATGCAAATAATGAATCTCCCTAACTTTCGCAAAGGATCATGCATAGGATAGAAGACGGAATCGCATAAAAATCATACCTTTGATGCACTTATCCTACATTGCTATCGTCGGGCTCACCCCGACCCTAGAAGTGGGTTGACTACTCGCATCTCATCATTGAACTCATCATCATCTTGTAAAAGAAAATTACTTTGATTAAACTAAAGAGAATGTTACAAACAAACAAAGCCAAATCTCTGCTCTCGCTTCACACCCAACTCCACACGGCCTCTTCTCTCTCTCTCTCTCTCTAACTCGCTACTCTCTATGTAAAACTGAAATTCTCTTCATGCTTGGATGTGTGTCGATGATTGAACTCAGCCCTAACAGCCTCTAGATACAGATCTTAAATCTTGCTAGCCAAGGATTCGAAACTCTATCTTTATTCTCTAAGATAAAACTTAATAAAGGTAAAAACTAAAAACTACATGGTAAAAACTCTAAAATGATAAGTCTGGCGTTCAAAATAGAAGATCTCGACTTTAGGATAGACATGCAAGCTTCGAAAAAATTCTATCAAAATCTGAGTCGGACCTTTCTGCTGGCAACATCGATATCGACCATGGTCATCGATATCCACCTCTCTTTATCTCTTATCTCGAGCACTCCTTCTTCTCCTCGGATTGGCACTCGACTTCTATCAATATGCTCGATCTAGGCCACTCGATATCAACCATCAAACATCGATATCGAACTCTGTTGTGTCGACATGCTCTGTTCTCTTCCTCTGCTCGATTCCTGGTTCTCTGTTGCACTCGATGCCGAGGTTCATAGTCGATTTCGACCTCTTTAGAAGACTTCGAGTTCTTTTTCTGCTCATGTTCTCTTGTCCAAATCTGTCCATTTTCGTCTCGTTTTTCTCCGAAATCACATAGAAACTCGTGCAGACCCATATATTTGATGATAATACATAAACTACACTAATCTTATGATTTCCCACTAATATGCATGTGAAATAAAGATAAACTGGACTTAATTGTGCATAGAATATATGGCAATTTGCGCGCACATCAGAGCCGATACCGAGGACGAGCCGGTGACGCCGAGAAGAAAGATCGGAGGAGGAGGCGAGCTCGCCGGCGGGGCTCCATGTTTGGGCGAGCAAAGGAGCAGGGCTGAACGCTTGGGAAGAGGAAGAAGAAGATTTGTGGGCCTACCTCGGCACATCGCAGCCACCTCACCATGGAGCCCACTTTTTTTTAAAGAAACTCCAGCTTGGCTTCAGAATAAGGAGGGAGCAATGGGATGGCCTTTTGGGCCTGTTTTCTTTAGGCTAGCATGGTTGGTTTCAAACAAATGAGCTTGGGCCTTTTTCTTTTATCCAATCCGGTTGTGGGGTGGCAGAGTAGGGGCTAAATTTAGGGTTTGAAAATATATGAGTTCGGTTTTGAGGTTTTATGAAAAGGGGAGGTCGGCTCATAATTTTTATAAAATAAGGGGCTTTTTTATTAAATAAAATGGCGGGTATTTTAAAGGGGTTTGCTACTATTATTTGATAGTGTTTAATAAAAATGGCATTTAGGGTATAATATAATATTATTTGAGATTTAGAATAGAAAATATAATTATTAAGATTTAAAAGTATAATATCATAGTGATTTAAGACAAATAAAATATTATGAGACGTTGAGACTTAAGAAGGTGTTATCGGAATTTAAATCAGCAAGGGGTTTGACGAACATTTTCCAAGGTCGGAATTCCTAACTAGTAAACTCGGTTTTGAAAACGGTTTTCGGGACTAACTTTGGGATTCGACTCGGTCTCCTGATGTACATATTTGTACCTCATTTTATTGCATCTTTGGATTTCATATTTCATTCAATTTCCAAAGAAAAGGTTCAAAATAATATAAACTTGTGTAAGAATGAGCTAACATGCAAGAAATAGAGTCTGCACAAGTTTTGATCTAATTATGTAGGAATTCGAGCGAAATCGGAATAAAAAAAGAGAAACCAAGTGAAGCTGAGAAGAGGTCGATATCAACCACCAACATCGATATCGACTACAGAGCATTGACACAGAACTGAGTGTCGAGACAGACAACAACACAGCAGAAGAAAAGCACTCGATATCGATCTCCATACATCGATATCGACCTGAACCTAGGAATCGAGAGAAGCTGAGCTTGTCCAGCAGAAACAGAGACATCGAAATCGACCTTCATGGTCGATATCGACCATACTTCGACACGGGTTGGACACGCTTTTCGAGACACAGATTGGTAGTTCTATCTTCAAGGAGCACGAATTATCTTGTAACTATAGATAGATGCAGCTGAGATTTACTTACTTTTACCTTAGAGATTTATCAAGTTTTTAGAGTTTTATCAAAATAAAAGACCTATCCGAATTGTTTGGATAGAGTTCATAGTTTAGATAGAAGATACAATCCTTGGATAGCAAGGGTTAGTAGCCTATAAATAAAGCCCTAGGGGGATGGGATTCAATGATCCATCAAGACATCCAATTACATTCAATAGAGATAGAAGAAGCTTTAGGGTTTGGCGTTTGCGAGAGCCGACGTTGAGTTGTAAAGTTTCGAAGTTTTAATGCAATTTTCCTTTCAATCAATGATGAGTTCCATGATGAGGTGCGAGTAGTCTCCCAAAGCTTCTAGGGTCGGGGTGAGCCCGATGTTAGCCATGCGTGCCTGAGGGAAGTGTTAGATGTTGATATCGTTGTGGCTATATCATCTCCTACGATTCTATGTTTAGTCCTAATCGAAAGAAAAGGGATTAATGCTAACAACTTGAGTTATAAACATAAAATTGGTAGGGACAATTGGGTTTATTTACAAGAGTAATCCTAAGAGTTGGTGTACAGCGAAAGCTTGTCCCTCGGGTGAAATAGCACAATTTTCCATCTTTTTTACCTTATCGCATGCATTGGTTAACAATGTGGTAAACCCTAATCCTAGGAGTTGCTTTTTATATAGTTTATTCTCATCAAAGCACTGTCTTTATTCTGTTCATCGCTCCTCATTCATTCTTAAGTCTTGGGCCTTTCTTTGCCGACAAAAAGCTAACAACTTTGCAGGAGAAGACATCAATATCGACCCTAGACGTCGATATCGACCACTGAGTTTCTTCGACGGTTTTTTGAGTCGACGACGATTATCCTGCACGAGTTTCTGAGATCGATATCGACCCTCCTACCTCGATATCGACCATACTGTGTCGACTGGCAGTCTTCTGAGCCAGTCGATTTATGGAACTGACATCGATATCGACCTACCCTAGTCGATATTGACTGCTTGTTTTTTTCTCTAGAGGTCTTCTGTTGCAAAAAGAAATCGACAGCCAAGGTTGAAATCGAGCACCAAGGTCGAGATCGAGACTTCTGGTCGACAAAAGACGTGAGCTTTCCAACGCTACTAGGATCTCGCTGACACGCCTCCTCGTGGATCGATCCTGACTACCCTTCCACTACAACGGGAGGAAGTCTTGTAATTATTTGAATATGCTAGGAATCGAATTGCATTTATATTTCATATATTTGTATTTGAGAACTCGATTTCCTCCTACCGATATTGCCTTACTAACTTGGCATGATGTTATGAATGTTTGACTAATAGCATGATATTGAGATGATGTGTTATAAAAGGTTATGTGTTAGTTACTTATGATGGTGAAGTGGTATATAAGATAAGCATGAATATAAATTATGATATGCCAAATTGCTATGATATAATGTCGAAATATTTGTTGAATGTGAATTACGAGATGAAATGTGATATATGTCCTTAAAATGATATTATGATATGTTGATGTATATGAAGCATGATATTACGTTATATGGTTGATAAGCATGATTATGAATATGTTATATGAAGCCTTAGAGAATGAATATGACTTATATATGAAGTGATGATACATGACTAACAAATGATTGCTATATTATATGATGAGGAAACATTGAGATGAGATATTGATATGATGAGTTGAGATAATACATTGAGATGGTGAGTTATATTGAGCTATGAGATTTGAGATGAACGGATGATGATGAGGAAATGATAATGATGAGACTTGTGGATTGTATGGAATTGTATGGGATATTATATGTTTTAAGTGACAATAAGAGTAGACTCATTTATATTACTTATATATGTGTTAGGTGATCATATGAGACATGTTGGCTTTCTGTATACCTAGTTGTTGCCTTTTGCTGTTCTGCACTTCTAGGTAACTATCTACGGAGCTTACTCAGATCGAATAGATATTCCCTGCTGAAGGTTCGATAATGTAAAACAAAGTAATATAGAAATACTCTAGAAGGGGGGTTGAATAGAGTATGCCTGTTTTTTGCAGATTCTCAAGACTTTTGAAGCTCGTGCAAAATCCTTTGAGATTACACTTAGTCTTTTCTCTGAAAACCTGAATCACAAAGTTAAACAGTCGAACCAAGTGCAGAAATAAGGTAAAGCAATAAGTAAAGGACTCGATGAGTTGTTTACGAGGTTCGGCACGAACTTGGCCTACGTCCCCGCCTAGGGTTCTTCCACAACCCTAGGATTCATCGGGCTTTTATTGATTCACAAGACTTAGGATCCTAGTAGCTCACCGAGAAGCATCTCTCCTATACAATTGCAATCTAGTCAACTCACGTTCCCTTGGAGTCCTAGACCAATCTAGAAGATCCCCACCTCTCTATGCTATCTAGTACAATCCTCTTACACTTAGTGAATCAATCGCCTAGTATCTACTTCCCGAGTAACAAACTCTTGAGTATAACACTCTCTCGAAATATATCCTATAAGCTCACAGTGTAACTCTCAAATGCTTTGAAATGAAATAACAGACTCTTAAGGACTAGCAGAGAGCACACGAAGAAGACAGATCTCGCTTGAAGGCTTGAGTGTATGAAAGCTTGTGTTCAATAGGTGTGTAGCTGTCTTCTTCTTCCTTTTCTATTTATTGAAACAAATCGGCGCCTAAGGATCTTCACCCACGGCTAGAGAGGATCATGGCTTGAGCTGGATCTTCTATCTTTGGAAACTTTCGGAGGCCATGATCTTCCGATTTGAATCTTCTCAATTTACAACATAAGGAAGGAAATAATATTCGAAAATACTTCCTGAAAGGTTAGTGTATATATAATAATATAATGGAAGCATATAATAACATAAAATAATATTCGAACATAATATCATATAGAACAGGTTTTGTGTTTCATCAATACTATTAAAGCTTCAAGATCTTTGACACAAACAGACTGTCAAGGCCTTTGAAACTTATTCCGATTTTCATCAAGGGAGTGGAGTTATCAATCTCCCCCTTGATGAAAGACAAAACCTATGCATCCCTCCAACTTTGTCAAGCATATATAATATAAGTAAAATCGGACTAAGTACCTGCATGGGTTAGACAAATGTTGGATCAAAATTTTAAAGCAAGAAGACCATCCAACTGAAAATAAAACCAAGGTCTTCCAAGACCTTTTTAGTCTAACACCACCACAGATCATCTCCCCCTTTTTGTCTTTCAACAAAGGGAGGAGGTTAAACAGTCACCAAAAGTCTTGAAACAGTTTCCAAAAACCATCAATGTTTCAGATTTGGGGTTAGGGTAGGGTAGGATAGGGTTAAGCTTCATCGTCCGGAAGATCATCAGTGAGCCGCGACCACAGACCTTGCAACAGCTTGGTTACCCCGCTCATCTCCGACATAAACTCCTTGTGCAGCTCCTTGATATCCAGGCGAACTTCCTCCAAGCCCAACTCCAGGTTGTCCATGCGTTCATCAACGGCTGAGGCAGTGGGAAGAGCTTTTGAAGGAGAGGCAAGACTCCAATTCCCTTGGGGGGACCGAGTGATGCCAATCTTTTCAAGGCTCTTGGAGTCAAACTTACCCATATGACGCTACTATTCTTCATTTTTAAAATCGATTCCAAAAGCTTTGAAGATTTGGGTCAAAAGGGTAGCGAAGGGGAGGGGAGTTCCTTTCCTGGCTTTTCTAGTGTGAGCCATGGATCCTAAAATGGTGTTGGCCAGATCAAGATCAAGGCCATTGAGGATTCGGTAAAGTAGGATCATGGCATTGTCGGTCAGGAGAGAGCCGGAGTTTAGACGGGGTAAGAGGCAACGCACAATGATGTTAAATATGATCTTTGCCTCTAGGGTAAGGGATGAGTGGGTTTGCTGCTTTGAGGTGTTGGTAGATGCCTCAGAAAGAAGATATTTGGATCGGGCAAGGGTATTGCAGTCTTCTTTAGAGGGGGTTTCTTGAGAGGGTGGACAAGGGCTAGGAAGGCGAAGGAAATCAGCGAAGTCAAAGGAGTTGAAAGAGATTCTAACTCCCTTGACGACAGATTCCAAGAACCAACCATCGTCAGTGTGTTTGGTTTTGAGTTTTATATAGAGCAGGCGGGTGAGTTGGGGATAATAGACGGTTTCAAGATTGAGAAGGGTCCAGGCTGGGGATTTTTTAAGAATAGCAATGCACAGTAAATTCAAAGCTTCAAAGAACGCAATATCTAAAAAATCAGAACAACAGTTCCTACGAGTTCGAAACTCATCTACCCACTTACCAGCCATTTCAGCATTTTCAAACCATGAAGAGGGGAGGGATTGATTTACCTGAATGAGAGCGGGAGGATCAGCGTTCTTCCTTCTAACCTGTGTTGGAGCAGACCTCTTGGCAGGCGCCTCAAGGCTTCTGAGGGTGCCCTTCCTGGTGCGCTTGGGAGAAGGAGGCTTGGTTGTAGAGGCTTTCTGCTTCTTTGGAGATGGGGGAGGAGGAGGAGGAGAAGGAGAGGGAGCATGCTCGAGCTCCTCTTCCTCTTCTTCCTTTGACCCCAAGTCCTCACCGGACCTTTCAGCGTTATCTCCATCGGTATCCTCATCCTCTCAGGATTCGTCTTGCTCCTTGTCCTCTTCCTTAGGCTCCTCTTCAGAAGGAACCTCCTTGAGAGCCTCCGCCGCGGCTTCCTTCCGGATTCTCTCAGCTTCCTCCTCGACCAACTTCCTTGCAAGCTCGGCCTCCTCCTCAGCCTTTTTCTTCCTTAAAGCTTCTTCTTCGGCTTCCTTGGTTGCATCCCTTTCCAGAATAGCATCAAGATCCTCCTCTTCTTCTTCCTCATCCACCTCCTCAGCGATGACCTTTTTTTCCCTTTCTGCTTCGCACTGAGAGGCTTCTTAGCAGAGCATTTTTGAGAGCCCTTGGTTACTGTAGTCGTGCTCTCAACGATGGTGCTCTGGACAACAGCAGGGACGATGGCTTGAGGAGTAGGTTCAGGTGTAGGAGAAGTAGCAGTGACCTGGCGTCCCTTGGAGGTGGCGCCAAGTCTTTTTGGTGTGGAAGCTTTCTTTGATTTGGGAGCCATGGAGGTATTCGGATAGGGTTTCAGGATAGTTTGAGAGATTGGAGAGGGAGAATTGGAAGAGTTTTGGGTAGTTCTGAGGTTATGAGGTAATCGAGAGGGGTTTGGGTTTTAAATAGGAGAGATTTTAGTGATGGGACGGGGTTTAGGGTTCCAATGTAAGTAATGATAACATTGCCAATTTGAAAAATATTTCAATTCAAAAATCAAATCTTCTCTTAACCATTTTAGAATAGGAGGGAAATAACCGAAAATATTTTGTTCCAAAAATATCTCTACGGATAAAATATGTGACATAAATAAATTATTTTGAAATCCGATGAAAATAATACTTGATCAAATATCTAAAAAGAGATTAACCAAATATATACGATCTGATATCTGTTTTCTATCATTCAGTTCACAAACCTTGACATAAAACTCAAGGGTCTTGACACTGAGTAGAATTTATCTTTCATAAAGGGAAAGCTCCCCCTACGAAAGTGCATCCTTGTTAAGCATCCCGATCTCTCATCTAATGAAGGTGAACCTGTCCTCTGCCAAAGACTTAGTAAAAATGTCAGCCCATTGATAATCAGTTGAAATAAAGGAAATGGACACATCACCTTTTTCGACGTGGTCTCTAATGAAATGATGCCTTACATCAATATGTTTGTCCTTGAATGCTGAACAAGATTCTTTGTAATGGAGATAGCACTTGTATTGTCACACTTAATGGGAATGCCTTTGAGGTTGATGCCAAGATCTCGCATTTGTTGAGCTATCCAAAGGATTTGGGAGCAGCATGCTCCGGCTGCTATGTATTCGGCTTCTACAGTGGATAGGGAAACTGAGTTTTGTTTCTTAGAATGCCAACTGATCAAAGATGCTTCTAAGAATTGGGAACATCCTGATGTGCTCTTCCTTTCCACCTTATAGCCTGCAAAATCTGCATCAAAATACCCGATTAATGTGAAATCCTTTTCCTTTGGGTACCATAGTCCAAGCTCCTTATTGCAATTGAGATATCGAAAGATCCTCTTCATCGCCACGAGGTGAGATTCTTTAGGATCAGCTTGAAACCTAGCACACATGCAAACACTAAACATGACGTCAGGTCTACTAGCTGTAAGATATAGTAAAGATCCAATCATTCCCCGATACTCCTTTTGATTGACACTCTTCCCAGTCTTGTCTTGATCTAGGGATAATGTTGAGCTCATGGGAGTCTTGGCTGCTTTGGATTGATCCATCTTGAACTTCTTCAAGAGATCCTCAGTGTACTTGCTTTGGTTGACAAAGATCCCTTTCTTGGATTGATAAACTTGTAATCCCAAACAGAAGTTGAGTTCACCCATCAAGCTAATCTCAAATTCGCTGCACATGATGTCAGAAAATTCCTTGCACAAAGATGTGTTAGTAGCACCAAATAATATATCATCAACATAAATTTGAATAACCAAATGTCCTTTCCTTTAGTCTTGATAAAAAGAGTCTTGTCGATCTACCCCCTTTTAAAATCATTTTCTAAAAGATATTTTGACAAGCGCTCATACCAAGCTCTTGGGGCTTGTTTCAAACCATAAAGCGCTTTGTCAAGTTTATAAACATGATTAGGAAATTCCAAACTTTCAAAACCTGGGGGTTGAGCCACATAAACTTCTTCTTCTAAGAAACCATTGAGAAAAGCACACTTGACATCCATTTGATATAGCTTTATGCTCATAAAAGATGCAAATGCTAATAATATACGAATGGCTTCAAGCCTGGCTACGGGAGCAAAGGTCTCCTTGTAGTCAATACCTTCCTCTTGATTGTAGCCTTGAGCAACAAGCCTTGCCTTGTTCCTCACGATCTTACCATTCTCATCTAGCTTGTTTCGAAATACCCAAGTGTGCCAATGACTGATTGATGCTTTGGCCTAGGCTTCAAGGTCCAGACTTTGTTCCTTTCAAATTCGTTAAGCTCACTTTGCATAGCAATGATCCAATCTCGCTCTTGAAGGGCCTTATCTACCTTCTTGGGTTCTATAAGAGAGACAAACGCGTGAAAAGCACAAAGATCTTTAAGTTTAGAACGAGTTTGAACACTAGAAGTAGGGTCAGAAATGATATCCTTTAATGAGTGTGATGAGGAGTATTTGAATTTTCTTTTGCTAGTCTCAGCTCCTTGATTCGTCACACCAGCAGGATTGATTTGTGTTACATCTGACTCCATAGTCCTGTTAGGTTCAGTTTCACTAGTTTCTGACATTTCAACACTGTTGGATTGGACACCAAGGGCTTTGGACGAATCTTCAACACCTTGGGCCAATTCTTCAGTGTTGAGAATCTGTTCCTGCATGTTCCTCTTTTCTGTGTTCTTGGTAGCAGCATCATCACCTTCCTCGTTCTCCGCATAGATGTTAAGATCTATATCTGCCACACTTTCACTCAAAGAACCGTCATTGCATTCATCAAATGTAACATGTATACTTTCTTCAACTAACTGGGTCCTTTTATTGAAGATTCTATAAGCTTTGCTACTTGTGGTGTAGCCAAGAAATATACCTTCATCACTACGTGCATCAAATTTCCCAAGGTTATCTTTTCCATTGTTATGAACAAAGCAAGTACAGCCAAAGGGTTTAAAATAAGATATAAGTGGTTTGCGGCCTTTGAAAAGTTCATAAGGAGTTTTCTTTAAGATGGAACGAATAAGACAGCGATTCAAAATATAGTTAGCTGTGTTAACAGCTTCAGCCTAATAGGTTTTAGGTAATGCATTTTCTAAAAGCATAGTCCTGGCCATATCCTCTAGGGTGCGGTTCTTTCGTTCCACAACCCCATTTTGTTGAGGTGTCCTAGGAGCAGAAAAGTTATGGGAGATTCTATATTTAGCACAAAACAAATCAAACTGAAGTTGATCAAACTCCCTACCATGATCACTTCGAATTGACACTATGGGCTCGTTTCTTAAAGTTTGCAACTCCTTACAATGTTTTGAAAACTCAAATAAGGCCTCTGATTTTTCTTTTAAAAATGCAACCCAAGTATATCTAGAAAAATCATCAACAACAACAAGCATGTACTTTTTACCATTGGGAGATTTCACTCGCATAGGACCACATAAATCTATAAGTAAAAGTTCAAGGGGTCTAGAAGAACTTACAACCTTTTTGGGTTTGAAAGAGCTACGTGTTTGTTTACCTCGTGTGCATGCATTGCACATATCAATACCTTTGAAGTCCATCTCAGGTAGTCCTCTTACAAGCCCTTTGGACACAAGCTTCTGTAGTGTATGTGGACTTACAGGACCGAGTCTCCTGTGCCAGAGCTTTGGATCGTCCGTCGTAGCTTTTAGACAGGTTAAGCTTCCTTGTGCCTTTTGGGACCCAAACTTGTGTTATCCGTTCTTTTCTCAAATGAACAGGGAATGTATTGCGAATGATATATGGATCCTTTCTTCTATAGGGGCAGGTCTCTTTTACATGTCCCTTTCGAGCACAATGGTGACATATAGGAGAGGTTCTGCTTCCTTTTGCCTTTACAAAGGTGGTAATGTGCTGCTTCTTTAAAAACCTTGGATTGTAACCAATACCACTTTTGTTTAGAGAACTTTGTTGCTCACCCAACATCCTATCAAGAGTGCCTTTGGATTTGGTAAAACTTATGAGGGCTGTCTGTTAGTCTTGAATCTTATTATTCAGGGAGATCTTCTCGTTCTCTAAGTCATGATGTTCACTTCTCAGAGTCGAGAGATCTTGCTTGAGTTCAGATTTCTCTGAGTCAAGAGTCTTGACTTTAATGCCAAGACTTGAATAAGAAGCTTCAAGACTTTTGACCCTCATAGACAGATCCTCAATAGTTCTTTCCTGGTCCACAGTCTCTTAATAAGAGTGTTAGTTTGGGCAATAAGTTTCTCTTCATTGGCAATCATATTAGAAAGGAATTCCGATAATACCTCTTTTGGACTTGCCATAAGTTCTCTTACGGTTACCTCAAGCTTCTCATCGTGAGATTGATCTCCTGATGCCATAAGACAGACATTGGCCTTCTCATCATCGGAGTCGGAGTCAGAATCGCTTCAAGTTGCCACCATGGCTTTCTTTTTCCATCTATCACCCTTCTTGGACTGGCTCTTCATCTTTTGAGGGCAGTCTTTCACAAGATGATCTGTTTCACCACATTCAAAACAAGACAACGATTTAGTCTTCTTATCATTTTTGTTGTATTGAGACTTACCTCGGAATTTAGAAGACTCTGATCCATCCTTGTAGTTGAATTGTTTTTTCATTTTGAGGATTCGAGCAAGGCCTCTTGTGATAAGAGCAAAAGGATCATCCTCATCGTCATCCTCATCTTCGGAATCAGATTCATCTTTGTTGTCATCCTTCTTAGATTTGAGCGCCAAATTCTTAGTGCTTGCTGGAAGTTCTCCATCGTCTTCATTAAGGATCATCTCATGCGTGATCAGTTTCCCAAGCAGGTCGTCAAGAGGCAGAGTAGTGAGGTCTTGGGCTTCCTCTATAGTTGTTACTTTAGGACCCCACTTTTCTTTTGGGAGACACCTCAATATCTTCTTTACTTTCTCAACGTTTATAAAGCTCTTGCCGAGAGAGTCAAGGTTATTGGTGATTTCTGTGAATCGTGTGAACATGACCTTGATAGAGTCATCAGGCTTCATCTTGAAAAGTTCATACTTTCGAAGGAAAATGCTGATCTTGGTGTCCTTCACTTGGCTGGTTCCCTCATAGGTGACGACCAGCTTGTCCCAAATCTCTTTAGCTGACCTACAAGATGAAATACGGTTAAACTCATCACTGCTAAGACCACAATAAAGTAAGTTAATAGCCCTGTAGTTTTTGGAGACGAGTTCAAGATCCGCTTGGATGTATTCAGACTCCTTATTTGCGACTTTGGTTCCATTTGGTCCGTCTTTCTCTGGAATCTTGGGCCCATTCTCTATAATGTTCCAAAGTTCCAGATCTTGGTCTATGATGAACATCTTCATCAATGATCTCCAGTGGACAAAGTTGTTTCCTACAAAGAGTGGTGGTCTGCTGGTAGACCTTCCCTGTGCAAATCCTCCGCTTGCTTCACCAGACATGATCGAAAACTCACAAGATTGTTAGATCAAAAGCAGTGAGTAAAGCTCTGATACCAATTGAAGGTTCGATAATGTAAAACAAAGTAATATAGAAATAGTCTAGAAGGGGGGGTTGAATAGAGTATGCCGGTTTTTCGCAGATTTTCAAGACTTTTGAAGCTCGTGCAAAATCCTTTGAGATTAGACTTAGTCTTTTCTCTGAAAACCCGAATCACAAAGTTAAACAGTCGAACCAAGTGCGGAAATAAGGTAAAGCAATAAGTAAAGGACTCGATGAGTTGTTTACGAGGTTCGGCACGAACTTGGCCTACGTCCCCGCCTAGGGTTCTTCCACAACCCTAGGATTCAACCGACTTTTATTGATTCACAAGACTTAGGATCCTAGTAGCTCACCGAGAAGCCTCTCTCCTATACAATTGCAATCTAGTCAACTCACGTTCCCTTGGAGTCCTAGACCAATCTAGAAGAGCCCCACCTCTCTATGCTATCTAGTACAATCCTCTTACACTTAGTGAATCAATCGCCTAGTGTCTACTTCCTGAGTTACAAACTCTTGAGTATAACACTCTCTCGAAATATATCCTATAAGCTCACAGTGTAACTCTCAAATGCTTTGAAATGAAATAACAGACTCTTAAGGACTAGCAGAGAGCATACGAAGAAGACAGATCTCGCTTGAAGGCTTGAGTGTATGAAAGCTTGTGTTCAACAGGTGTGTAGCTGTCTTCTTCTTCCTTTTCTATTTATTGAAACAAATCGGCGCCTAAGGATCTTCACCAACGGCTAGAGAGGATCATGGCTTGAGTTGGATCTTCTATCTTTGGAAACTTTCGGAGGCCATGATCTTCCGATTTGAATCTTCTCAATTAACAACATAAGGAAGGAAATAATATTCGAAAATACTTCCTGAAAGGTTAGTGTATATATAATAATATAATGGAAGCATATAATAACATAAAATAATATTCGAACATAATATCATATAGAACAGCTTTTGTGTTTCATCAATACTGTTAAAGCTTCAAGACCTTTGACACAAACAGACTGTCAAGGCCTTTGAAACTTATTCCGATTTTCATCAAGGGAGTGGAGTTATCAATCTCCCCCTTGATGAAAGACAAAACCTGTGCATCCCTGCAACTTAGTCAAGCATATATAATATAAGTAAAATCGGACTAAGTACCTGCATGGGTTAGACAAATGTTGGATCAAAATTTTAAAGCAAGAAGACCATCCAACTGAAAATAAAACCAAGGTATTCCAAGACCTTTTTAGTCTAACACCACCACAGAAAAGTCTAACACCACCACAGATCATCTCCCCCTTTTTGTCTTTCAACAAAGGGAGGAGGTTGAACAGTCACCAAAAGTTTTGAAACAGTTTCCAAAAACCATAAATGTTTCAGATTTGGGGTTAGGGTAGGGTAGGATAGGGTTAAGCTTCATCGTCCAGCACATCATCAGTGAGCCGCGACCACAGACCTTGCAACAGCTTGGTTACCCCGCTCATCTCCGTCATAAACTCCTTGTGCCGCTCCTTGATATCCAGGCGAACTTCCTCCAAGCCCAACTCCAGGTTGTCCATGCGTTCATCAACGGCTGAGGCAGTGGGAAGAGCTTTTGAAGGAGTGGCAAGACTCCAAGTCCCTTGGGGGGACCGAGTGATGCCAATCTTTTCAAGGCTCTTGGAGTCAAACTTACCCATATGACGCTACTTTTCTTCATTTTTAAAATGGATTCCAAACGCTTTGAAGATTTGGGTCAAAAGGATATCGAAGGGGAGGGGAGTTCCTTTCCTGGCTTTTCTAGTGTGAGCCATGGATCCTAAAATGGTGTTGGCCAGATCAAGATCAAGGCCATTGAGGATTCGGTAAAGTAGGATCATGGCATTGTCGGTCAGGAGAGAGCCGGAGTTTAGACGGGGTAAGAGGCAACGCACAATGATGTTAAATATGATCTTTGCCTCTAGGGTAAGGGGTGAGTGGGTTAGCTGCTTTGAGGTGTTGGTAGATGCCTCGGGTAAGAGATATTTGGATCGGGCAAGGGTAATGCAGTCTTCTTTAGAGGGGGTTTCTTGAGAGGGTGGACAAGGGCTAGGAAGGCCAAGGAAATCAGCGAAGTCAAAGGAGTTGAAAGAGATTCTAACTCCCTTGACGACAGATTCCAAGAACCAACCATTGTCAGTGTGTTTGGTTTTGAGATTTATATAGAGCAGGCGGGTGAGTTGGGGATAATAGACGGTTTCAAGATTGAGAAGGGTACAGACTGGGGATTTTTTAAGAATAACAATGCATGGTAAATTCAAAGCTTCAAAGAACGCAATATCTAAAAAATCAGAACAGCAGATCCCACGAGTTCGAAACTCATCTACCCACTTACCAGCCATTTCAGCATTTTCAAACCATGAAGAGGGGAGGGGTTGATTTACCTAAATGAGAGCGGGAGGATCAGCGTTCTTCCTTCTAACCTGTGTTGGAGCAGACCTCTTGGGAGGCGCTTCAAGGCTTCTGAGGGTGCCCTTCCTGGTGCGCTTGGGAGAAGGAGGCTTGGCTGTAGAGGCTTTCCGCTTCTTTGGAGACGGGGGAGGAGGAGGAGGAGAAGGAGAGGGAGCATGCTCGGGCTCCTCTTCCTCTTCTTCCTCTGAACCCAAGTCCTCACCGGACCTTTCAGCGTTGTCTCCATCGGTATCCTCGTCCTCTCCGGATTCGTCTTGCTCCTTGTCCTCTTCCTCAGGCTCCTCTTCAGAAGGAACCTCCTTGAGAGCCTCTGCCTCGGCTTCCTTCCGGATTCTCTCAGCTTCCTCCTCGACCAACTTCCTTGCAAGCTCGACCTCCTCCTCGGCCCTTTTCTTCCTTAAAGCTTCTTCTTGGGCTTCCTTGGCTGCACCCCTTTCAAGAATAGCATCAAGATCCTCCTCTTCTTCTTCCTCATCCACCTCCTCAGCGATGACCTTCTTTTTCCCTTTCTACTTCGCACTGAGAGGCTTCTTAGCAGAGCATTTTTGAGAGCCCTTGGTTACTGTAGTCGTGCTCTCAGCGATGGTGCTCTGGACAACAGCAGGGACGATGGCTTGAGGAGTAGGTTCAGGTGTAGGAGAAGTAGCAGTGACCTGGCGTCCCTTGGGGGTGGCGCCAAGTCTTTTGGGTGTGGAAGCTTTCTTTGATTTTGGAGCCATGGAGGTATTCGGCTAGGGTTTCAGGATAGTTTGAGAGATTGGAGAGGGAGAATTGGAAGAGTTTTGGGTAGTTTTGAGGTTATGAGGTAATCGAGAGGGGTTTGGGTTTTAAATAGGAGAGATTTGAGTGATGGGACGGGGTTTAGGGTTCCAATGTAAGTAATGATAACATTGCCAATTTGAAAAATATTTCAATTCAAAAATCAAATCTTCTCTTAACCATTTTAGAATAGGAGGGAAATAACCGAAAATATTTTGTTCCAAAAATATCTCTACGGAAAAAATATGTGACATAAATAAATTATTTTGAAATCCGATGAAAATAATACTTGATCAAATATCTAAAAAGATATTAACCAAATATATACGATCCGATATCTGTTTTCTATCATTCAGTTCACAAACCTTGACATAAAACTCAAGGGTCTTGACACTGAGTAGAATTTATCTTTCATAAAGGGAAAGCTCCCCCTACGAAAGTGCATCCTTGTTAAGCATCCCGATCTCTCGTCTAATGAAGGTGAACCTGTCCTCTGCCAAAGGCTTAGTAAAAATGTCAGCCCATTGATAATCAGTTGAAATAAAGGAAATGGACACATCACCTTTTTCGACGTGGTCTCTAATGGAATGATGCCTTACATCAATATGTTTGGTCCTTGAATGCTGAATAGGATTCTTTGTAATGGAGATGGCACTTGTATTGTCACACTTAATGGGAATGCCATTGATGTTGATGCCAAGATCTCGCATTTGTTGAGCTATCCAAAGGATTTGGGAGCAGCATGCTCCAGCTGCTATGTATTCGGCTTCTACAGTGGATAGGGCAACTGAGTTTTGTTTCTTAGAATGCCAACTGATCAAAGATGCTCCTAAGAATTGGCAACATCCTGATGTGCTCTTCCTATCCACCTTATAGCCTGCAAAATCTGCATCAGAATACCCGATTAATGTGAAATCCTTTTTCTTTGGGTACCATAGTCCAAGCTCCTTATTGCCATTGAGATATCGAAAGATCCTCTTCACAGCCACGAGGTGAGATTCTTTAGGATCAGCTTGAAACCTAGCACACATGCAAACACTAAACATGATGTCAGGTCTACTAGTTGTAAGTTATAGTAAAGATCCAATCATTCCCCGATACTCCTTTTGATTGACACTCTTCCCAGTCTTGTCTTGATCTAGGGATAATGTTGAGCTCATGGGAGTCTTGGCTGCTTTGGATTGATCCATCTTGAACTTCTTCAAGAGATCCTTAGTGTACTTGCTTTGGTTGACAAAGATCCCTTTCTTGGATTGATGAACTTGTAATCCCAAAAAGAAGTTGAGTTCACCCATCAAGCTCATCTCAAATTCGCTGCACATGATGTCAGAAAATTCCTTGCACAAAGATGTGCTACTAGCACCAAATAATATATCCTCAACATAAATTTGAATAACCAAATGTCCTTTCCTTTGGTCTTGATAAAAAGAGTCTTGTCGATCAACCCCCTTTGAAAATCATTTTCTAAAAGATATTTTGACAAGCGCTCATACCAAGCTCTTGGGGCTTGTTTCAAACCATAAAGCGCTTTGTCAAGTTTATAAACATGATTAGGAAATTCCAAACTTTCAAAACCTGGGGGTTGAGCCACAAAAACCTCTCCTTCTAAGAAACCATTGAGAAAAGCACACTTGACATCCATTTGATATAGCTTTATGCTCATAAAAGATGCAAATGCTAATAATATACGAATGGCTTCAAGCCTGGCTACGGGAGCAAAGGTCTCCTCGTAGTCAATACCTTCCTCTTGATTGTAGCCTTGAGCAACAAGCCTTGCCTTGTTCCTCACGATCTTACCATTCTCATCTAGCTTGTTTCGAAATACCCAAGTGTGCCAATGACTGATTGATGCTTTGGCCTAGGCTTCAAGGTCCAGACTTTGTTCCTTTCAAATTCGTTAAGCTCACTTTGCATAGCAATGATCCAATCTCGCTCTTGAAGGGCCTCATCTACCTTCTTGGGTTCTATAAGAGAGACAAACGCGTGAAAAGCACAAAGATCTTTAAGTTTAGAACGAGTTTGAACACTAGAAGTAGGGTCAGAAATGATATCCTTTAATGAGTGTGATGAGGAGTATTTGAATTTTCTTTTGCTAGTCTCAGCTCCTTGATTCGTCACACCAAGGGCTTTGGACGAATCTTCAACACCTTGGGCCAATTCTTCAGTGTTGAGAATCTGTTCCTGCATGTTCCTCTTCTTTGTTTTCTTGGTAGCAGCATCATCACCTTCCTCGTTCTCCGCATAGATGTTAAGATCTATATCTGCAACACTTTCACTCAAAGAACCGTCATTGCATTCATCAAATATAACATGTATACTTTCTTCAACTAACTGGGTCCTTTTATTGAAGATTCTATAAGCTTTGCTACTTGTGGTGTAGCCAAGAAATATACCTTCATCACTACGTGCATCAAATTTCCCAAGGTTATCTTTTCCATTGTTATGAACAAAGCAAGTACAGCCAAAGGGTTTAAAATAAGATATAAGTGGTTTGCGGCCTTTGAAAAGTTCATAAGGAGTTTTCTTTAAGATGGAACGAATAAGACAGCGATTCAAAATATAGTTAGCTGTGTTAACAGCTTCAGCCTAATAGGTTTTAGGTAATGCATTTTCTAAAAGCATAGTCCTGGCCATATCCTCTAGGGTGCGGTTCTTTCGTTCCACAACCCCATTTTGTTGAGGTGTCCTAGGAGCAGAAAAGTTATGGGAGATTCCATATTTAGCACAAAACAAATCAAACTGAAGTTGATCAAACTCCCTACCATGATCACTTCGAATTGACACTATGGGCTCGTTTCTTAAAGTTTGCAACTCCTTACAATGTTTTGAAACTCAAATAAGGCCTCTGATTTTTCTTTTAAAAATGCAACCCAAGTATATCTAGAAAAATCATCAACAACAACAAGCATGTACTTTTTACCATTGGGAGATTTCACTCGCATAGGACCACATAAATCTATATGTAAAAGTTCAAGGGGTCTAGATGAACTTACAACCTTTTTGGGTTTGAAAGAGCTACGTGTTTGTTTACCTCGTGCTTCTGTGACTTCAATTCCGTACTGCACTAGAACATCCTTTATTTTAGGTATATGCGTATTATATGTCTTCAGCGAGGTCTTTAGGGCCCGCATGCGTCTCTTGGCCTGACTTTGTGGTTAGTTTTAGGTACCCGTCCCTTTTGCTTGCTGAGTGCTTCTGTGGCGGGTTTTTCCTCACGGGACGAGAGTGTTAAGAAGACTTCGTACAACCTTGATTTTATAAGTGTTTTGGTTTATTTGGACATTTAGAAGCAATGTACATTTATATTGATTTAAACTTGTTTTATCTCTTTTAAGTTTTGACTAGTTGAATTAGGATAGGTTCACGTGCAAAAGCGCATATTATGATTAGATTATTTGACTGTTTGAGGGTTTGAAATCCCCTTTTCTTTTCTTGAATTATATCATTAAATCCTTAAAACTTAAACATGGTTAGAACTTGAAGAGATATGGCAGAGGGATACTTCTTCCCTCTAAACGTAACCCGGACTTCATAATCTGGGTCGTTACACCAATGCATGCGATAAGGAAAATAAGACGGACAATTGCGCTATATCATCGGAGGGATAAGAGTTCACTGTACACCAACTCTTAGGATTACTCTTGCAAATAAACCTAATTGTCTTTACCAATTTTATGTTTATAACTCAAGTTGTTAGCATGAACCCCTTTTATTTCGATAAGGACTAAACATAGAATCGTAGGAGATGATATAGACACAACGATATCGATAGCAAATACTTATCTTAGGCACGCAGGGCCAACGTCGGGCTCACCCCGACCCAAGAAGCTTTGGGAAACTACTCGCTCTTCATTGTAGAAAACAACATTGATATGAAAAGGAAAAAATGCATTAATAACTGATACGTTGCTATTCTCGATCCTTCGCCTGTGGGATTGGAATCAAGAACAGCGTCTTATGTTCGTCCCGATCTTGCAATATCGCCTTGACTTCTCTAGGATTAAGAACAAATATGGTAATATGAGTTCAAACTATTGCGACAGAAACAAGGAATTCAAGCAACCACACAAGCGAACAAAAGCGACGAAGGCTGGAAGGAATGTCGCGGCCGCAGCAGGGCATGCAGCGGCCGCCTCGTGGTTGCAGCCGGTATGCTGCGACGGAGTTCGTCCTCTCTACAGCGACGGTTCTCCCTCTTAGTTCAGCGACGGTTTCTCGTTTGTTCGTGTTTGGTTTTTGTGTTTGGATGATTGGATCGAATTCTGAAGTGAACGAATGAATGTAATTGATAAGAAGAACTCTAAAGCAAAGGTTTTGGATTGATTATTGAAGAACCCTTTAGCCCAAGGGTTTCATCAAATCTATCATCAATCTCCCTCTATTGAATGAAAATGAAACGTTTAAATAGAAACATAAACCTAGAAACCCTAGACCATTCTTTCCTTGCAAAGGATTGACATGGCCAATAAAATAATAATTAGGTAAATAAAAAATCCTAGATGATAGATAAAACTAATGCTTAGTGATTAAGGAAAATCCCCTTAAGATATTTTCCTTCTCCACTTTTATTTACCCTAGAAAAATAGGAAAGAAACTAATTAAAAATAATATCAATTAATTAAAAAGTCAACTAGGAGATATTATTCTAATTTACATTATTTCTAAATAATAATAATGCTTAAATAATTTTTTTTGGTCCAAATAATAATGCTTAAATAATGAATAATTAAATAAACATAGATAAATTCATCCAAATAGTGACAGCTCCAAAGATGTTGATTTTCGGCCATTATTGAGGCTGATTCTGGAAAAACCTTCAACAACTAAGTTGTAGAACTTTTCGTCATCGTTCCAACAAAGTATGACACGACCCAATCCGATAAATATGGACTCAGAACGATCCATTTTACTGAGACATCGAAAAGGTGTCAAACCCTCATGAACGAACCAAAACATGGACATAAGCTCACCTTGCACTTTTTGACCTTCTTCCATGGTGGAGCCTTTTTCTTTCTCATGAGGAGGACATACTCTTCCTCCAATATCCCTCAAATCGATCATGATAGCTCGCCTGGATCGAGGTCATTGTTTGAGCCACAGAAGCTCATCCTTGATCATTGCATCATTCTCCCCCTCTTATCTTCGATTTGTCCTCGAATCGAGTCATTGATGAGCAGCAGAGAAGGAGCAGCAACCTTCAAACAACATGATGGAAGGGTGGGTGGAATGGGTGTCAGAAGATTTCGAGGTATAGGTACCTCAAAAACAACACCTGTCATAGTGGTCATTGAACGAGCAAAGGAAACAACATCAATAGGCTCTATAACCCCATGAGGGATGGATCGCTATAGGAGTAGGGATGGATCATGCAATTCAAATATTCAAAGATAATTCAAAACTAGGCTAACTCCCTGTCCCAAACAAATAATACAAGAATCCCTCCCAATGTAGTGGTAGGGTAATTCAGGATCGAATCCACGAGGAGGTATGTCAGCTCTTTGCTTTTTGTAATCACGATAAAGCTTTCGACCCCAGAAGACACTCGATATCGATGTGTCGGGTCAATATCGATGTGTCGGGTTGATATCGACCTCAGTTCTAGTCGATTTCAAGTAGAGTTCCTGCAGAACACAAAAGCAGCAAAGTCGACGTCGAGACAGACCTCGATATCGACGTTAGACCTTGATATCAACCTTTACAGTCGATTTCGATGTTTGTCACAGAAACTGTATTTCGTAACCTATTGTCGGAAAAGTGTCTAAAGAATGTAGAATGGTAAAGAAGGATGATAAGAAATCAAAACTTAAACTTTTATGTAAATTCAATTAATTAAAACGCTTCCAAAGTCGGGGTTTCATGCCACAATAATAACAATGCAAGTATGATGCTAAAGTTATGAAATTTAATGCCTTTCCGTCAAATAACTCTCGTTATCAACACTTAGGTGATTAGAGGCTCTCGCACAGTTCCTAAGAGTTACTATCCAATTCATGAGTAATCCAAGTTCACAATATGAGTGTCTTTCGCTTCAATAATGCAAATAATGAATCTCCCTAACTTTCGCAAGGAATCATGCATAGGATTGAAGACGAAATCGCATAAAAGTCAAACCTTTGATGCACTTACTCTACATCGCTATCGTCGGGCTCACCCCGACCCTAGAAGTGGGTTGACTACTCGCTTCTCATCATGCAACTCATCATCATCATTGAAAGAAAACTACTTTGAAATTGCAAAAGAAAGAAATTACAACCGAACAAGCCAAATCTCCGCTCTCGCTTCCACCAAACTCACTCGGCTCTCCTCTCTCTCTCTCTCTACAAATTCTCTTTTTTGAAAACTGAATTCTCTGCGTGTGTGGATTGCCTAAACTCAGCCCTAACGGCCTCCAGATATAGATATCGAACTTTGTTATCCAAAGACTTGAAACTTTATCTATATTCTCTTAGATAAAACTTTAAATAAAGTAAAAACCAAAAGTTTTATGGTAAACCTAGCTAAAGTGATAGCTCTGACGTTGAAGATAAGAAATCTCGACTTTATGATATACGTGCAAGCTTTGGATAGAATTCTATCAAAATCTGAGTCGGATTCATCTTCTGGGCAACATCGATATCGACCTTCAGACGTCGATATGGACCTCTGTGAAACTCTATCTCCAGATCTCCCTCTCCTACTCGGATTAGCAGTCGACTTCTATCATTTATCTCAATCTGGCCACTCGATATCGACCTTGGATCATCGATTTCGACCTCCCTGGTGTCGACATGCCTTGTTCTTTTCTTGCTCGATTCCTATGTCTCTGCTGCACTCCATGTCGAGGTCTCCAGTCGATTTCGATCTCTTCAGAGGACTTCGAGTTCTTTTTCCGCTCTTTCAAATCTATCCATTTTTGTCCTGTTTTCTGCGAAATCACATAGAAACTCGTGCAGACCCATATATTTGATATTTAAGCGTAAACTACACTAATCCCATGTTTTCCGACTAATATGCATGCAAAAGAATGACAAAATGGACTTATATGTGCATAGAAAATATGGCAATTTGCGCGCATATCAAACACCCAATACTTAAGCCTGCTTGTCCCCTAGCAATACTTTTAATGGTCATTCAGAGGAAGAAAGTAAACCCTCAACATCATAGATTCATTTTTCATTTGTCCCTACAATCAATTCCCATCCTCGATAAGGTACTTATGTCAACCAAGTCCATGTCTGTGCGTAAAAGCAATTTCATACTCATAAAAGGAGGTTTATATGCAAAAACAATTTCAGCGACATATCATTAATAATCAAGAGGACTTTTGCTAGCTTGTGAGAAGTAGATTGGTAAAAGGCTAAAGGTGGGCTAATATTTGGCCATGTGGTGTTAAATCCGGGGAAATAAACTTTCTTTCCAAAACATTCCACATTCCTTCTTCATAATGTCTCACCTTTCACTCATCACTCAATGCGTTTATTCAATATAATGCTTTTACCTCTCTGACCTTGGTACTTCCTTCTCGCGAGCCGCAAACATTGGTGTCATGATTGGCCCCGGATACTTAGTACTTCGGACTCCTCACCTTGTGTCCCATCTCGCTGAACTAACATCTCAGCGATCCACTACTAGAATACTGCAATTATACATCATGCGATTTAAGTCTGTCAAGAACGCAACAGATCTTAAATTTATCTATTACATCGATATTTTTTTTTTGATGCTCAAAACAGTTTAGACAACGGTCAAATATATGGACAGATGTTAAATCATTGGTTCTAAAAAAATAAAAACACACGCGTCTAGGGGAAAAGGGCGGGATCTAGTAATTAGGAAAAAAAATTGGAGGTTTTTCAAATTCAAAGTTAATTTTTAACCAACACACAAGTTACAACCACTTCTAATACTCTATATGTCTCTTCTCCCTCCCTCTCACATTTAATTAACCCGAAGCTAGGCAACCCAGCAAATCCCCAAATCCTGAACTCTTCACCACTTTCTTCTTCCTCCGGCGACCATCCTCCTCCGTTACGGGCTTCTTCCTCCGGCGACTGTTCTCCTTCTTTACCGCCTTCTTCCTCCGGTCATCTCTCTAAACCCCATCTTGACCACGACCTCATTGAGACAAAATCAGAAGAAGGCTCGCACTTTTCTATGCCTAAATCAGAAGAACGCTCTCACTTCCGCTAGTCTTTGGAATCGTCGGCTTCCATTTACAGTACTTTTTCTTATTCGCCTCTCTCTGTCCACTTCACATATCCACCATAAGCCTCTCTCTCTGTTGTAGATCTAGGGTTTTTTAGTTTGCTGCGACTTCGGGTTTTTCTTGAAATAAATCGATTTCGGGTTCTTCTTGTAGATCTAGGGTTTGTCATTGATCAAGGGTTTGTTGTTTGTTGTATCTGTTGGATCTAGGGTTTGTTGTTTGTTTCTTGAAATAAATCGATTTCGGGTTCTTCTTGTTGAGTCATTTACATTGCTAAGAAATATGTCTATCAGGACTCAATCATCAATGAGATAAACACCCACTCTCACGCTAGATGGGAAGCTGCCAGCAATGACGAGATCTCGTACTCTTCTATTTCGTTTCTGTTCCCCTTAGTTTATGGTTGCTCTATTTTTGAGTTTATTGGGGATTATTTGCAGTTAAAAGGTATATTTACACTTTGATTCCTATATTTAACAAGAAAATTATCATCCTTCCATTATTACTTTGATTCCTATATTTAAATCTGAGCAAAGAATGTGACTGTCATTTAAGTTGAAATCAAACAAACTTTCAGGGGATGAACTTCACTCTCATTCCTTTTCTCTCAACCTTATTCTTAATGTTGGCTTCTTGTGTTCCTTGAACTGATTTCGCTTCTTGTGTTCCTTGAACTGATTTCGCTTCTTGTGTTCCTTGAACTGATTTCGCTTCTTGTGTTCCTTCTCTAATATTTGTATGGTGCTGATTAATTGAAGAGTGGTCTTCTTGCTGCAATTTTATTTTTCTTTGATGAATGAAGCATTTTAGTTTTGGATAAGGGTAAAAAATTTAGTTTGATCCATGGGATGTGGAGCAAGCTTTATCAATTCTTGTTCAGGCCAATCAGAGTTGAGGTTGTGCTTTCACCCTAAGATAATCTAAAGTGATTTTTCGTACTGTTGAGGCTTTACACAGATTCATCATGTGTTGAATGGTTTCTTTGTTTCCCGTGTTCAATTTATTTGCGATAACCATGAAATTTGCTGCCTTTGCAGTTTTTTTAATGTGATGGAATCACTAGTAATTTGGAGGGGCATTAGGTAGGTGCTCGTTGTTGCCTCTCAATATCATTTAGTGCAGAGGGGATTGCTCAAAGGTGTATGTTTCATTATGAGATAAAAAAATAAGTTATTTCTTTTTACATTTTTCACCTGTCAATGTCCATGGAATTCGCATGCATAGTCCTTCTAACTATTTCCCCAGTTATTGTTGCAGGGTTGCTATGTATATGGTATACATGGAAAGAGGTATTTGGATGCTATTGCTGGTCTTTGGTCTACAACATTAGATAGGTAACTGCTGCTTATGATATTCATCTTGTATATAAAGAATAACTAAAAATGAATAAATTTTTTATGATCGAACACCTCATGCTAGCGATTATTTCAAATAATGACTTCTGGCTACTTGCAAAACTATAGGAGGAAACGAATCGAGACTTGTTGTTGCTGGTTGCTCCAAATGAACAGTTGAATACTCTGCCTTTTTGTCAATCCTTTTGGAACCGCACAGTGAAACCCTTTTTGGTAAATGAAATTTCATTTTTTTCCCAACTAACTTAGTATCGAGCTATATGCTTGCTTGTATTTGGATAATTGGATATTAACATGATTTAAACCATGTTATTGGACCTTTTTATCGTGCTTGCCTTCTTTTTTTCTTCTTCTTATCATATCTGTTGTTGTTGTCTTTCTGGATATACCTTCAAGAAAAATGTTGTAGTTTGCATAAAGCATGCTGAGTTGTAGGTCTAAAGAGAACATTTTTTTATGGATATTATTCTTTTAAATAGAAAAATTAGTTGGGGATGGTAAGTGCAGAAGCCATAAAAAAAAGACATGAATTTTGAAGATGTAGCTTTATAAGATCTTAATAACAACACACATTGAGGAGAAACTCCAAAAGTAAGTTTATTGGACAAGCCAATCAATAGTGGTGTTGTATTGTCTAGGATGAAGCAGTTTAGAGCAACGAACGAATTCAAGCAGCTTGCATTAAACATATATACAACAACCTGTATAAATATATATTCTTAGTGTTGCAATTTGTTACTTTTGAAATTGCATCTTTTTTCCATTTTTTGATTGTTATTTACAAAGTTCATCTTGAGATGAATTTTATTGCTTCTTCTACTCTAAAAATGTCAAAGTGATTGTTTTACTTCAAAGGTGCTGATTCTCTTGCACTTTTACTGGACAGCTATAACCTAAATGTTGACCTTTTAGATGTGCACGCAAACAAAAGCACATTTCGTTGTTATGACAAATTTCAATATGAAGTACAATCCCTGTGGTCAAAGTAGGCTCATAGAGATTTTCCTTAAGCAGGATAATCTCATCCAAGGTATATTTTCCATTAATATCTTTATAAACAGAATATTAGACCCAAAAGGTTACTCATTTTATTTATTTTCTACAATATCTAAATAGTTCTATAATCTATGAATTTAAGTATATCTTATTTTTCTGTCTAGGTCATTAAATATATGTTCTTTTTCTGTTTGCGCTAGGTTGTTAAGTTTATCATTGTGCTATCTCCTCTTCTAGCAGCTCAGGTGCGTAGCTAAGAACTTTTTAGCTCGTATACAAAAATAGTTAGATTATACTGCAGTCATGTATTTTTATTCTCCTGTCATTAGTTTCAGCTATCCGGGCATCGAACTGTTACTATTTACTTTAGTTATTTGAAAGTGATTAGGATAAATGAATAACTTGGGAGTGGAGATTATCCGATGTGTAAATATTCTTCTCTGTTTGATTGCAGCCTCTAATCTCAGCTTTGATTAGAAGCAGATTACGTATCAGTCCATCTCATTTTAAGAAGTTCATGGTGAAGTTGATGAACAGAAGGTGATTTTTTTCAATGTTTCACTTCTCTGGTACTCTTTTATAATTATTGGTTAGCTGAAATTCTCAACATTTTAAAAGTTAAAGCACATATTACATTATATTTTACACAATAATCTTAGATTATTAGGCGGTTGATGTGCGCGCAAATAGCCATATTTTCTATGCACACATGAATCCATTTTATTGTCTTTTGCATGCATATTAATGGGAAAACATAGGAATAAGTGTAGTTTGTGCTTAATTGTCAAATATATGGGTTTGCACGAGTTTCCATGTGATTTCGCAGAAAACAGGATAAAAATGGATGAATTCGGAAGAGCGGAAAAAGAACTCGAAGTCTTCTGAAGAGGTCGAAATCAACTGAAGACCTCGACATCGAGTACATCAGAGACATAGGAATCGAGCAGAAAAGGAAACAGAGCATATCGACACAGAAGAGGTCGATATCGCCGTCTGGGGGTCGATATCGATGCTGCCAGATCAACCAAATTGATAGAAGTCGAGTGCCAGTTTGAGTAGGAGAAGGAGAAGCTCGAGATAAGGTTTTGGAGGGGTCGATATCGATGTCTAAGGGTCGATATCGACCATGCCAGAAGAGGAATTCGACTCCAATTTTGATAGAATTATATCCAAAGCTTGCAATATCTATCCAAAGGTCGAGATTTCCTATCATCAACACCAGATCTATCATGAGGAGGCTGATTTCACCATGAAGTTTTAGCTTTTACTTTGTTTTAGTTTATCTTAGAGAATAAAGATAAGGTTTCGAGTCCTTATTGACATCTATAAATAGAGGCCAATAGGGCTGAGTTTAGGTATTCAATTTCAGATCCAATAACATCCAATTTTCGCAGAGAATTTCAGTTGCAATAGAGAGTAGAGAGAGAGAGGAGACCGAGTGGAGTTGTAAAGCGAGAGTGGAGTGGCTTGTTCGGTTGTACTTTCTTTCGGAGTTTTAATTCAAAGTAGCTTTCTTTGAATAACAATGAAGATGATGTGCATGATGAGGAGCGAGTAGTCAACCCACTTCTAGGGTCGGGGTGAGCCCGATGATAGCAATGTGAGGTAAGTGCATCAAAGGTATGACTTTTATGCGATTCCGTCTTCTACCCCATGCATGATCCTTTACGAAAGTTAGGGAGATTCATTCTTTGCATTATTGAAGCGAAAGCCACTCATATTGTGAACTTGAATTGCTCATGAATTGGATACTAACTCTTAGGAATTAGGCGAGAGCCCCTAATCACCTAAGTGTTGATAACAAAAGTTATTTGACTTGAAGACATTAAAGTTCATATCTTTAGCATGAAACTTGCATTGTTATCGTTGTGGCATGAAACCCCGACTTTGGAAGCCTTTTAATTAATTGAATTCTTCATAAAAGTCTTAGTTTTTTTTCTGTTGATCTTCCTTCTCCATTCTATTTTCTTCGGACTCTTTTCCGACAAATTCGTTACAAAAACAGTTTCTGTGACAAGCATCGAAATCGACCATAAGGGTCGATATCGAGGTCTAACATCGATATCGAGGTATCTGCTCGACGTCGACTTGCTGTTTTGTCTTCTGCAGGAACTACGCTCGGAAATCGACCAGAACTGAGGTCAATATCGACCTGTATACTCGATATCGAGGGTCTGCTGAGGTCGAAAGCCTTGATCGTGAGTACAACAAAGGAAGCGCTGACATACCTCCTCGTGGATTCGATCCTGAATTACCCTACTACTACAAGGGATGGGATTCTTGTATTATTTGTTTGGGACAGGGAGATAGTATAGTTGTGCTATGCTTTATTTTAAATATTTGAATCTCCTACTTACATCCCCGCCTGCCGAACAAATTGGCGCCGTTGCCGGGGAGGCAATCAATCGCCACCTAAGATAATCACGATCTTTCTCTAAGCTTATTCTGCAGGTTTATGCAACGTTCTGATCGCGGACCTATCCTAGAACCAATTTACGAGCCTGAACGTTTCTACCATCTTCGCAACAAAGCAATACGCATCATGGCTGACAACGAGACGCAGGCTGAGATCATAGAGCGGTTGAGGAAGGAGATCGAGGACCACAATGCTACAGTCGCTGCTGAAAGGGCGGCTGCTGCTGCTGAGCGAGCCCGTGCTGATAGGGAGGAGGATGCGCGCAGACAAGCCCAAGAGCGGCTAAATCAGTATCCACAGACGGCGATGCAATACATGCATCCGCCACTTCATGTTCTTGAATATGCCATTATAATTCCTCACTCTAACAATGAATTGAAAATTAACTTCCTATCTGAGATTAAAAGAAATACTTTTGAAGGAAGACATAATGAATGCCCCCTGCACCACATCTCTACTTTTATGGACCTATGTGAAACAGTTGCTGATGGAGTAAACTTAGAGTATGTGCGACTAAAATCTTTTCGATGGTCTTTGGCAGGAAAGGCATTACAATGGCTTGAAAGTTTGGCTCCACGATCGCTAAGGACATGGGCAGAGGTGAAAGATGCATTCTTGAACAAATTCTTCCCACCTTCTAAAACGGCGATGCTACGACAAAGGATCACGACTTTCAAACAAAAGCCAGGTGAAACCCTAGCACAGGCGTGGGAGCGCTTTAAGGACTTGCTGAGATCATGCCCGACGCATGGGCAACTTCCATATGTCATCCAAGAGATCTTTTATAACGCCCTTGATGCGCCGAATAAGGAGAGGATCAATTCATATACCTCCTATCGGTACATTGAGCTTACACCGACGGAGGCATGGGAGACCATTGAGAGGCTAGTGAACTTTGACAACACCTATGGGGCTGCTGCGGCCTATGATGCAAGGCCTGCCCCATCTATGCCACTATATGAGCCTCTAAGGGAGATAGATCCTAAAGTGCGGTAACAATTCCATAACGATCAAACATGCCGCCTTTAAAAGCAAGTAAGGTTTCTGAGCAACAATCAACCTTGTCAGGAGTGTGGTTGAATAAGGCATAACATCAGTGCCTGTCCCCATATTGAGCAAGTATCCATGGCGGAACAACATGAGGAGGTCAAATGGACGAGAGGCCCCTATGGAGGGGGCAATCAACAAAATTGGGGTGATCAAAGGTTCTATCAAAGGGATCCCCCAACATATAGGGCACCAGGGCACCCTGAGCGGGAGAATAAGAAAGATGACCTGCTAATCATCCTTGATGAGATGCGGAGGAACCACGCTGAGTTCAAACAAGCCAATAACTCCGTCCATACTCAGCTGCAGGGCATCAATTCTAGACTTGGGGAGATCGACGTTTGGAAGCGCAACATGGAGACTCAAATGAGTCAATTGGCAGAAGCAATGCCCAAGGCGTCAGGATCACTCTCTGGATCCACTATGCCCGGCCAAAAGGGCAAAACCACAGGTCATATTGCGGCAGTAAACCTAAGGAGTGGGCGTCAATTACAAACGCCCGAGCAAAAAGTGGAGGAGAAGGAGCCAAAACAGGCATCGATATCGACCCCCCCTGTCGATATCGACCAAGGTGACTTCGATGTCGACCCTCCTGTCGATGTCGACCCTAATTCTGCGTCACCACAGAAATCAACTCCTTCAGTCGATATCGACCCTACTGATGTCGATATCGACCTCTCTGCAGCCGCGGGAAGGAAGAATGTGTTGTCATTCCCAACTAGAAAGGTGACTAAGGACCCCGCGGAAAAGAAGTTCCAACGGTTCATGAAGATGCTCCAAGGCCTTAATGTCTCTATACCATTCACAGAGGCACTTCACGAGATGCCATCTTATGTAAGGTTCCTTAAGGACATCTTGGGTAAGAAGCGATCGCTCTCTGAGATCGCAGAGGAATGCAACAGGTTGGAGCTACCACAAAAGCGGGAGGACCCAGGTAAGTTTTCTATCGCTATAGGTCTAGGTCAATTCAAATTTAATGCTTTAGTTGACTTGGGCGCTAGCGTTAGCATGATGCCACTAACCATTTGGCACAAGGTAAAGATAGGTCCTCTGGAGCCCGTGGATGCAAGATTGTACATGGCTAACAATACGGTAGTGATTCCAACTGGGATAGTGACGGATGTGCCAGTACAAGTAGGTAAATTCTTTGTCCCCGCTGATTTCCTAGTTGTTGACATAGCGGAGGACCCTGCTTGTCCAATTATATTAGGTAGGCCATTCCTAGCAACCGTCGATGCCAACATTAGCGTGAAGAAATGATTGCTCTCACTCACAATTAGTGATGAAGTAATAGAGTATTCCTTCAACAAGACGGTGCAAAGTCAAGGGCCAATGGAGATAAAAGCCATCAAAGAAGCCCAAGTAGAGGAAGTTGAAGCAATCTTGGACGAAGGAGCTCAACAGAACATCAAAATCGACCCAGGTAAGTCGATATCGTCCACTAATGTTCAAGATTCTATGACAGGTCATAAGTATGGGGTCGACGGAGGAAAAGAGGAAGCATCGAAATTGGGGTCAAGGGTCGATATCAACTACACCCTATCGAAATCGACCACCATCAGCACTGAGAAGGGAGGCAAGGAAACCTCGATATCGACCTCTGAGGGTCGACATCGACCTGATCATATCAAGTCAAAACTCCCCAAATCGACTGATCCTCCAAGTGTATAATAGGGGTCGATATCGACCTCCGAACATCGACATCGACCTGAGCCATATACTGAGAAGAAGGTAAGTCAAGGTACGAATTCCTCTTGTTCAATTACAATTAAGGACTTATCATTATTTGGAAGAGGTGTGCCTTGGCATGTGCGCTTATGTAGGGTATCCGATGATGATTCAAGCCAATATGAGATAGGAGACAAGGTCTATGTTGCAAAGTCTAAGGACCATTGGTTCCCTACAAGATTCAAGGATAAGAACTTAGGACTATTCATGGTGAATCAAATCAATCCCAACGGAATGCAGCTGCGGGACAAGAAAGGAGTGATATTTGAGGCCCAAGCCACATGGGCTCGGCAGATGCCACCTTGAGAAGCGCAAAGGAAGAAGTCGGCCTAGCGACTTAAAAATCTAGAGCTTGTAACAAAGACTTAGTGTTGGTTTTAGACAACTTTTGTTTTGGTTTTAGACACTTTATTGTTATGCATATTTTGTGTTTATTTTTCAAATTACAGGAAAGAGAAAAGCACACAGAAAGGCATCGAAATCGATGTCAGACATCGAAATCGACCTTAAGGTCGACATGGATAGGGTTTGTGATCGAGGCCAAATCACCCTGAAGCCTGAGCAGAAATCAAGAGAGACATCGATATCGATGTAAAGGGTCGATATCGACCTTCCCTGTTGTCTTCTTCGACCCCTGAAATTTGTGATTGTTTAGTAAGTTTTCTTCTTAACCCTAGTTCTAATAGAGTGAGGACACTGTAAATTTTAAGTATGGGGTGGGAGAAAGGCTTACTTGCATATTCATACTTAGATTAGAGTTGCATATTTATTTTAATGTATAAAAAAAAAGAGAAAAATAACCCCCATCAAAAATTTTGAAAAAGAAAGAGTCATGGAAGTATAAAAAAGAGTTCTATGATGCAAAATTAGATTCATTAGTGATATAACATGAGATTGCCTAGTTAAGGGAAGTCCCAATGAAGTGCAAGAAGAGAAAAAACTTAAAGGAGATGAAAATTTGAAGTTGCTTTTGACATGTGCATGATAAGATGATGGAGGACTTTTTAAAAAAATTTCATACAAGCAAAGTTCATATCCTAGCCTTACCTATGTATATTCACAAAGCCATATATGAGACTTATCATGATCATTATTGCTCCACATATAGACATATTGCCCATTTTTTACCTTATACCCTATCCGGGGACAAAGTTTTTTGAATGGATGTCATCTTTGGAGTTGTATGGAGTTGTGCATTTATAAAGTTGTTGGCAGGAATGATACAATTATGAAATATGGAAAATTAAATGAGCGAGAAAAAATCCGATCACCTCAGGAGATAAAGGTGGGTCGACCCTGCTTGCGTTGAGATAATAGTTCTGCAGGATGGGACACACAAGGTGAGGAGTCCGAAGTACTAAGTATCCGGGGCCATTAATGACACCCATGTTTGCAACTCGCGAGAAGGCAGTGCTAAGGTTAGAGAGGTAAAATCATTATATTGAAAAAAGCATTGAGCGATGAGTAAAAGGTGAGACATTATGAAGAAGGAATGTGGAATGTTTTGGAAAGAAAGTATGTTTCCCCGGATTTAACACCACATGGCCAAATATTAGCCCACATTTAGCCTTTTACCAATCCACTTCTCACAAGCTTGAAAAAAGCCCTCTTCATTATTAATGTTATGTCACTAAAATTGTTTTTTGCATATTACCTCCATTATGAGTATGAAATTACTTTTTATGCACAGGCATGGACTTGGTTGACATAAGTACCTTCTCGTGGATGGTAATTTATTGTAGGGACATATGAAAAATGAATCTATGATGTTGAGAGTTTACTTTCTTCCCCTGAAAGACCATTAAAAGTATTGCTTGGGGACAAGCAAGCTTAAGTATGGGGTGTTTGATGTGCGCGCAAATTGCCATATTTTCTATGCACACATGAATTCATTTTATTGTCTTTTGCATGCAAATTAATGGGAAAACATGGGAATAAGTGTAGTTTATGCCTAATTGTCAAATATATGGGTTTGCACGAGTTTCCATGTGATTTCGCAGAAAACAGGATAAAAATGGATGAATTCGGAAGAGCGGAAAAAGAACTCGAAGTCTTCTGAAGAGGTCAAAATCGACTGAAGACCTCGACATCGAGTACATCAGAGACATAGGAATCGAGTAGAAAAGGAAACAGAGATATCGACACAGAAGAGGTCGATATCGACGTCTGGGGGTCGATATCGATGCTGCCAGATCGACCAAATTGATAGAAGTCGAGTGGCAGTTCGAGTAGGAGAAGGAGAAGCTCGAGATAAGGTTTTGGAGGGGTCGATATCGATGTCTAAGGGTCGATATCCACCATGCCAGCAGAGGAATTCGACTCCAATTTTGATAGAATTATATCCAAAGCTTGCAATATCTATCCAAAGGTCGAGATTTCCTATCATCAACACCAGATCTATCATGAGGACGCTGATTTCACCATGAAGTCTTAGCTTTTACTTTGTTTTAGTTTATCTTAGAGAATAAAGATAAGGTTTCGAGTCCTTATCGACATCTATAAATAGAGGCCAATAGGGCTGAGTTTAGGTATTCAATTTCAGATCCAATAACATCTAATTTTCGCAGAGAATTTCAGTTGCAATAGAGAGTAGAGAGAGAGAGAGGAGACCGAGTGGAGTTGTGAAGCGAGAGTGGAGTGGCTTGTTCGGTTGTACTTTCTTTCAGAGTTTTAATTCAAAGTAGCTTTCTTTCAATAACAATGAAGATCATGTGCATGATGAGGAGCGAGTAGTCAACCCACTTCTAGGGTCGGAGTGAGCCCGACGATAGCAATGTGAGGTAAGTGCATCAAAGGTATGACTTTTATGCGATTCCGTCTTCTACCCCATGCATGATCCTTTACGAAAGTTAGGGAGATTCATTCTTTGCATTATTGAAGCGAAAGCCACTCATATTGTGAACTTGAATTGCTCATGAATTGGATAGTAACTCTTAGGAATTTTGCGAGAGCCTCTGATCACCTAAGTGTTGATAACGAAAGTTATTTGATGGGAAGACATTAAAGTTCATATCTTTAGTATGAAACTTGCATTGTTATCGTTGTGGCATGAAACCCCGACTTTAGAAGCATTTTAATTAATTGAATTCTTCATAAAAGTCTTAGTTTTGTTTCTGTTCATCTTCCTTCTCCATTCTATTTTCTTCGGACTCTTTTCCGACAAATTCGTTACAAAAACAGTTTCTGTGACAAGCATCGAAATCGACCATAAGGGTCGATATCGAGGTCTAACATCGATATCGAGGTATCTGCTCGACGTCGACTTGCTGTTTTGTCTTCTGCAGGAACTGCACTAGGAAATCGACCAGAACTGAGGTCGATATCGACCTTTATACTCGATATCGAGTGTCTGCTGAGGTTGAAAGCCTTGATCGTGAGTACAACAAAGGAAGCGCTGACATACCTCCTCGTGGATTCGATCCTGAATTACCCTACTACTACAAGGGAGGGGATTTCAAAGTCTTATTTTATATCGGGCAAAGGGTATTGTGTATCAAACGAAAAAGTATCGGATTATAAATGAACAGTGTTGTGTTTTAAATATATGCATTAAGATAAATATGTAAATCTAAACTATGTATGAATATGCATGAATTATATAAATATGCAATAACTTATAAAATATGCTAAAATATGTAAGTAAGCCTTTCCCCCACCCCATACTTAATGTTTACAGTGTCCTCACTGTATTAGAACTAGGGTTAAGAAGAAAACTTACTAAACCTTCACAAATTTCAGGAGTTGACGAAGACAACAGGCATGGTCGATATCGACCTTTCAACATCGATATCGATGTCTCTCATCGATTTCTGACTCAGGCTTCAGGGTGATCCGGCCTCGACCATAAGCCCATCTAAATTGACCATAAGGTCGATGTCGATCTTTAACATCGAAATCAATGTCTCTTATGTGTGCTTTTTTCTTTCCTGCAACTTGTTAAAAAAAAAAAACCAAAACAAAACATGCAAAACAATAAAGTGTAGTGTCTCAAACCAAAGTAAAACTGTCTAACACCAAAACTAAGTCTTTGTTACATGCTCTAGACTTTTAAGTCGCTAGGCCGACTTCTTCCTTTTTGCGCTTCTCAAGGCGGCATCTACAGGGCCCATGTGGCTTGGGCCTCAAATATTACTCCTTTCTTGTCACGCAGCTGCATTCCGCCGGGATGGATCTGATTCACTGTGAATGGTCCCAAATTCTTATCTTTGAATCTCGTAGGGAACCAATGGTCCATGGATTTGGCAACATAAACCTTGTCTCCTATCTCATATTGGATCGAATCATCATCGGATACCCTACATAAGCGCACATGCCAAGGCACACCTCTTTCAAATAATGATAAATCTTTAATTGTAATGGAACAGGAGGAATCCGTACCTTGACTTACCTTCTTATCTGTCTGTGGCTCAGGTCTACATCAATGTTCAGTCCTCGATATCGAGGTATGTAGTACTCCTAGAGGACCAGTCGATTTGGAGTGTTTTCCCTCGATACGATCAGGTCGATTTCGACCCTTAGTGGTCGATATCGACGTCTTTGTTCCTCCCTTCTCAGCTTCAATGGTGTTCGATTTCGGCTCTAGGGTATGGTCGATATCGACCTTAAACATCGATTTCGATGTTCCTTCTTCTCCTCCGTCGACCCCATACTTATGACCTGGCACAAGATCTTGAACATTATTAGTCGATATCGACTTACCTGGGTCGATTTCGAGGTTCTATTTGGCCCCTTCGTTCAAGATTGCCACAACTTCCTCCACTTGAGCTTCTATGGCCCTCTTCTCAAGCTCTTCTGGTGTCATACTCCTTATCTTGGCTTCTCCACATGCAATGTAGACACCATTAATGGCTTTTATCTCCATGGGCCCTTGATTTTTCACCATCTTGTTGAAGGCATACTCTATCACCTCGTCACCAATTGTAAGTGAGAGCAATTTTTTCTTCACGCTAATGTTGGCATTGACGATTTCTAGGAATGACCTACCTAAAATAATGGGACAAGCAGGGTCCTCTGCTATATCAACAACTCAGAAATCAGCAAGGACAAAGAATTTACCTACTTGTACTGGCGAACAAATTGTTCACTATAGGAGTAGGGATGGATCGTGCAATTCAAATATTCAAAGATAATTCACAACTAGGCTAACTCCCTGTCCCAAACAAATAATACAAGAATCCCTCCCAATGTAGTGGTAGGGTAATTCAGGATCGAATCCACGAGGAGGTATGTCAGGTCTTCCCTTGTTGCAATCACGATCAAGCTTTCGACCTCACAAGACAGTCGATATCAATATGTCGGGTCGATATCGACCTCAGTTCTGGTCGATTTCTAGTAGAGTTCCAGCAGAAGAGAAAAGCAGCAAAGTCGACGTCAAGACAGACCTCGATATCGACGTTAGACCTCGATATCGATCTTTACAATCGATTCCGATGTTTGTCACAGAAGCTTCCAAAGTCGGGGTTTTATGCCACAACGATAACAATGCAAGTATGATGCTAAAGTTATGAAATATAATGTCTTTCCATCAAATAACTCTCGTTATCAACACTTAGGTGTTTAGAGGCTCTCGCACAGTTCCTAAGAGTTACTATCCAATTCATGAATAATCCAAGTTCACAATATGAGTGGCTTTCACTTCAATAATACAAATAATGAATCTCCCTAACTTTCGCAAGGAATCATGCATAGGATAGAAGACGGAATCGCATAAAAGTCATACCTTTGATGCACTTACCCTACATCGCTATTGTCGGGCTCACCCCGACCCTAGAATTGGGTTGACTACTCGCTTCTCATCATGCAACTCATCATCATCATTGAAAGAAAACTACTTTGAAATTGAAAAAGAAAGAAATTACAACCGAACAAGCCAAATCTCCGCTCTCGGTTCCACCAAACTCACTCGGCTCTCCGCTCCCTCTCCCTACAAATTCTCTCTATTGAAAACTGAATTCTCTGCGTGTGTGGATTCCCTAAACTCAGTGATAGCACGCATTTAGTTAGGCATATTAGGTTTCATTTAGCATGATTTAGAAGTTTACAATGCATAGTTTGGGCTAGATTTGCATTTATGCTTGTTTTGTTGGTAGAGTTTGAATCTAAACGGTTTTATGGATTATTTCAGGTAGATGTGAATCCGACGAATAATGAGAAAGCTCATGGATGAAGGAAGAGTGAAGAGGGGGAGGAAAAGTGAAGAGCATGGGAGCAGAATCGAATTTCGAGAGCCTAAGTGAAGAACAAGTCAGCAGAAGTTGTCGCCAGACAAGCTGAACTTGTAATACACTTTCTGGAGGCCTCGGTGGTCCGATTGACTACTATAAGCATGCGTTGGAAAGCTCTCTCCGAGATCTACAACTTTCGTGTTGACATAAAGACCAAATTCGGAGTGGAAAAAGTGCTGTGAACAGTAGGCCGCCCCGCGGCCAAGCTTGCCGCCCCGCGGTCGGGTTGGCTGCCCCGCGGCTCCTGTTGAAACGACCAAACTTATTATATGCTTACTTAGGGTTTTATATTAATTATTTTGGCTGACTTTTATAAGTTTATTAAGAACTATTAGGGTTATTTTCTTATACATCTAACTCATCATTTAATAAACTTAGAGACTATCAATTGAGAGATTCCTAGAGGGAAGCCTCCATGGCCATGGAGTGCTAAACTCTTCCGTTTCATCTCTGGATTGAAGCTTTGGTTTGATAAAGTTGTGAGATTTCTATTATTGTTCTATTCCTATTGATTAGTATTGATTCTTTTCCGAATATTGTTGATTTCTTCTAGTCCGTACAACTAGTTGAGATTGTTGCTAGGATTTTGTAGATTACTCGTAGCGAACCTTAATCCATAGTAGCAAGCATGCCTTTTGAGGACTCGTAGGACTAAATTGGTGTGTAGAGAATCAATTATATGTTAAATAATGACTCGTAGCTTGGTGTTGCATGTATCCTGGTTAATCCTTAATTTTAATGCTACTATTAGGTTAAATCTTGACCGTGTTAGGGTTATCTAATTAGTAAGGGTTACTAGGACTCGTAGGACTAGTAATTTAAACAAGATCAGGACAGGAACAATAATAGGATGAAAAGAGAACTTGAAGAAGAATTGAGGATCAACTAATCAAACTAAAGTGGATATTTATAGATGAAACTATTTTCTCTACTGTTATCTCTACAAACTTGTTTATATTTTCCGTTATCTACTTCAATCACCAAATCCATCTTTTCTACTAATTGGTAAATAGACATTGCTTAGAAATACTTGATTCTCTGTGGGATCGACCTCTTACTTCCTTGCTATACTAGTTTGTGGGTTTGAGTTATACTTTGATAGGAACAACGACAGTTTCTTCCTGTCAAATTTTGGCGCCGTTGCCGGGGAATCAAAGTTATTTCTTTGTTTTGTGTGTTTGCCAATTATTGTATATAACTAAATTTGTTGTGAACCTATCTTACGGTTCATAACACTCTTGCTACTAACTTTTAGATGTTGAGGTTGTTGCAGTTTGAAGGTGAGAACTTTCACCAATATCTTACCAGATTGCAGAGATATGTTGACATTTATCAGAGATATGATTCTTTGCATAATTGACAGGATGACTGCTGAGATGAGAGCACTTGCTGAGTACATGAGCAACGGAGGCTTGGCGTGGTTAGGTTTGTCGGGGTTGTGAGATTTTTTCTGTTATATGGATTACCATGTTGCGCAGGAAGGATCCTTCACTTTGGTTTCGCCACCTGTGAAGGACTCTGTCATACACCTAGATGAAATCCAAGCCATTACTCAAGCGGTGCAGGAGAATGGTGAGAGACTAAAAAACCTGGGGGAACAATTGAGCCAACTTACTAAAACATGTAGCAAGATAATAGCAGATCAGATGGTCAGCCCTCAAGTTGATAAAGAAAGCAAACCCATCTAGCCATTCCTTGAGACATTGAAGGATGCAAGAATAGAAGATCATGTCGAAGTCATTGTGCTTAATTCATTCCCTCCTAGTTGGTTTCAACATGATAATGATCAGAACGAGGAGGAATTGTTCGCAGATAACGATAGTGTCTTTGACGATGGAGAAGATGGTCTAGTGCTTCCTGACATGGAATCTCATAAGTCGACGCATGAGGTTTCATGTGTTGTGTCTGCTACTCTATCCGATGCATTCATTCTGAGCTCCCCCGTTGATGAACCATGTCTAGAGCCACCTGCTAAGGCTCAAGAGGTAATAAAGGTAAACTTTTGCAATTTGGAAGGTAATGGTGATTATGTTGATCCTTTTAATTGCTATTTTGAGAAGCCACCAGTGGAACTGAACTGGTGGTATCATATTCCTCGATCAGAGAGTCATACTCAACTCTTTGATAAATGGAAAAGGTTTTTAAGTGTTATATTATATTGTTTCAATTTATTATTGTGCTATTATGTCTTGTGTAAGATGTGTGCACAGGAATATGATAGGTTGTTGAGGGCATTGACGATCTCTGATAGGTAGGGAATTGTGATTGAGAATAAGTCATGCCGATAACATAAAAAAAGGCGCTCCATGGGAGGCAACCCGAGGTATATAGTTTTAGATTTTATTAATTGCATCAATTTATTATCGTTTAGTTTTTGTTTCGTGGGGCACTAACACAGCAAGGCTGAAATTTGGAAAGGGAAAAGGCCGCCCCGCGGCTTACGGGCCGCCCCGCGGCCATGTCACTTTCCCAGCAACCCCGCGGCCTCTGACGGAATTCATGAATCCACCTTTCTACCACATTGTGAGTATTCCATTTATCTCTTCCTCTACGTTTTTATAATTTTGTTGTCTTTAATTTTCATTGAGGACAATGAAAGATTTAAGTGTGGGGGAGGGATTGCATTACATATAGATAGATTTAAAAAAAATCAAAAAAAAATGCATATCATGTTTATTTATGTTTTCATATTTATTTTTACTCATATATTGCATTTGTAAATAAAAAATAAAAAAATATCATGCATTTCATATACTTTAGGTCTTATTTTCCCACTAGGCTACTTGTCCTCTATATTTATATTTTGTTCTTATCATGTGCCCCATGACTTGAAGTGTTTGAAACTTTGAATTGTTTTATAGACTTTTTGGGAACATGATTGATGAGATAATTGAGTATGTATAGTCTTTGGAATTTAAGTAGTATTGAAGTTCTAACAAATTGACCTTGTGAGTTATTTTGGCCTTATTGGGACTACACATTCATAAGTCCTCTAGTTTCTTTGTGTGTGAATACTCTCCTGGATTACTTCCTATTTAAATTGCGTTTAGATATCTTTATTGAGGCTGCATTTATATGAGTTTTGCATTTAACCTTAAAGTGATTGAGGCATGATTTTCTTTTAGCCATATTATACTCTATCCACCCGTACACATTATCCTTTGCTTGAAGCCAATTTGAGCCTTATAAGCCTATTTTGTTAGCTCCACAAAATCTTCCTAGCCAATTATTAGCCTGACCCATCCGGGAATTAGGAGAAGAGTTGGTGAATATATATCTTGATATGTTGATGGGGTTGCTTTGAGTGGAGAAATTATGTTGGGTGATTCATTTGTACTTCATAGAGATGGTTTTTATGTGCTTATTACTTGGGACCTAAGGAGGATAAAATTCACTTAGGGGTAAAAGTCAAGAAAAAAAAAGAAAAAAAAAATTCATAACAAAAAACAAAAAATTCCAAAAATGAATGAGTTTGTGTGGATATTTGAAAATTGTGTGCGAATTTGTATTGTGAAGGAGTATATGTTATTGGAATGGTATATGAAGATTTTTGGTGTTGGTGTTTTTCAGGTTGTTTACTAACCCTTTTTCCCGGATTTTTAGCACCACAAGGCCTAAATATCTTGTGTTCCTACCATGGCCCCATTACAACCTATTCAAAAGACCACATGATTTTGGTTGCATGTGAAGTCACTAGCGGTGGAGATTTAGACCACTGACACAATTTTGTTTTAGCTAAGTTTTCAAGGATTGAGTTTGAGCGCGAATGATTAGCCTACACACATGAGCGAGAGTGAAAACACATTTTCCTGGTGAGGTTGGATAGATGTACTTGCTTTATTCCTTGGATTGCACATGTACATGTTATGACGATATTTGTCAATCTTTGTTTCCCTATTTTTGAGCTTAAGTGTTTTACCAAAGTGATTACATGGATTGCTTGTCTGTGGGGTGTTGATTTGATTTTCATTTTCATTGCTTGAGAATAAGCAAAAGCTCAAGTGTGGGGGAATTTGATAGCACGCATTTAGGTAGGCATATTAGGTTGCATTTAGCATGATTTAGATGTTTACAATGCATAGTTTAGGCTAGATTTGCATTTATGCTTGGTTTGTTGGTAGATTCGGAATCTACACGGTTTTATAGATTATTTCAGGTAGATGTGAATCCGACGAGGAATGAGAAAGCTCATGACTGAAGGAAGAGTGAAGAGGAGGAGGAAACGTGAAGAGCATGGGAGCGGAAACGAATATCTATAGCCTAAGTGAAGAACGAGTCAGGAGAAGTTGTCGTCAGACAAGCTGAACTTGTAATGCACTTTCTGGAGGCCTCTGTGGTCCGATTGACTATTATAAGCATGCGTTGGAAAGCTATCTCCGAGATCTACAACGTTCCGGTTGACATCAATACCAAATTTGAGTGGAAAAAGTGCTGTGAACAGTAAGGCCACCCCACGGCTCGAAGCTCTGACGACCGATTTCGCAATCGCCTGGCCGTCCCGCGGTCTAGGTTGGCTGCCCCGCGACTTCTGTTGAAACAACCAAACATATTATTTGTTTACTTAGGGTTTTATATTAATTATTTTGGCCGACTTTGTTAAGTTTATTAAGAACTATTAGAGTTATTTTCTTATACATCTAACTCATCATTTAATACACTTAGAGATTATCAATTGAGAGAACCCTAGAGGGAAGCCTCCATGGCCATGGAGTGCTAAACTCTTCCGTTTCGTCTATGGATTGAAGCTTTGGTTTGATAAAGTTGTAAGATTTCTATTATTGTTCTATTCCTATTGATTCGTATTGATTCTTTTGCGAATATTGTTGATTTGTTCTAGTCGTACAACTAGTTGAGATTATTGCTAGGATTTTGTAGATTCCTCATAGCGAACCTTAATCCATAGTAGCAAGCATGCCTTTTTAATTAGGACTCGTAGGACTCAATATATAATTGTGTAGAGACTCAATTATATATTAAATACTGACTCCTAACTTGGTGTTGCATGTATCCTAGTTAATCGTTAATTTTAATGCTACTGTTAGGTTAAATCTTGACCGTGTTAGGGTTATCTAATTAATAAGGGTTACTAGGACTCGTAGGACTAGTAATTTATAGATGAAACTATTTTCTCTTTTGTTATCTCTACTAACTTGGTTATAGTTTCCGTTATCTACTTCAATCACCCAATCCATCTTTTCTACTAATTGGTAAATATACATTGCTTAGAAATACTTGATTCTCTATGGGATCGACCTCTTACTTGCTTGCTATACTAGTTTTTGGGTTTGAGATATACTTTGATAGGAACAACGACAATTTCCTCCTGTCACTCAGCCCTAACGGCCTCTAGATATAGATATCGTACTTCGTTATCCAAAGACTCGAAACTTTATCTTTATTCTCTAAGATAAAACTTAAATAAAGTAAAAACCAAAAGTTATATGGTAAAACTAGCTAATGTGATAGGTCTGACGTTGAAGATAAGAAATCTCGACTTTAGGATATACGTGCAAGCTTCGGATAGAATTCTATCAAAATCAGAGTCGGATTCATCTTCTGGGCAACATCGATATCGACCTTCAGACGTCGATATGGACCTCTGTGAAACTCTATCTCCAGATCTCCCTCTCCTAATCGGATTAGCAGTCGACTTCTATCATTTATCTCGATCTGGCCACTCGATATCGACCTTGGATCATCGATATCGACCTCCCTGGTGTCAACATGCCTTGTTCTTTTCTTGCTCGATTCCTATGTCTCTGCTGCACTCGATGTCGAGGTCTCCAGTCGATTACGACCTCTTCAGAAGACTTCGAGTTCTTTTTCCGCTCTTTCAAATCTGTCCATTTTTATCTTGTTTTCTGCAAAATCACATAGAAACTCGTGCAGACCCATATATTTGATATTTAAGCGTAAACTACACTAATCCCATGTTTTCCGACTAATATGCATGCAAAAGAATGAAAAAATGGACTTATATGTGCATAGAAAATATGGCAATTTGCGCGCACATCAAACACCCCATACTTAAGCTTGCTTGTCCCCAAGCAATACTTTTAATGGTCATTCAGAGGAAGAAAGTAAACCCTCAACATCATAGATTCATTTTTCATTTGTCCCTACAATCAATTGACATCCTCGATATGGTACTTATGTCAACCAAGTCCATGCCAGTGCATAAAAGCAATTTCATACTCATAAAAGGAGGTTTATATGCAAAAACAATTTCAGCGACATAGCATAAATAATCAAGAGGACTTTTGCAAGCTTGTGAGAAGTAGATTGGTAAAAGGCTAAAGGTGGGCTAATATTTGGACATGTGGTGTTAAATCCGGGGAAATAAACTTTTTTTCCAAAACATTCCACATTCCTTCTTCATAATGTCTCACCTTTCACTCATCACTCAATGCTTTTATTCAATATAATGCTTTTACCTCTCTAACCTTGGTACTGCTTTCTCGCGAGTCGCAAACATGGGTGTCATGAATGGCCCCGGATACTTAGTACTTCGGACTCCTCACCTTGTGTCCCATCTCGCTGAACTAACATCTCTACGAGCAGGGTCGACCTACATTTATCTCCTGAGGTGATCGGATTTATTCTCGCTCATTAAATTTTCCATAATTCATAAATTATTTCATTCCTGCCAACAACTTCATAATAATGCACAACTCCATATAAAAACTCCAAAGATGACTTCTATTCTCAAACTTGTCCCCGGATAGGATATAAGGTACAAAATGGGCAATATGTGATATATATGTGGAGCAATAATGATCATGATAAACCTCATATATGGCTTGTGACTTTTGCAAATATGCATAGGTAAGGCTAGGATATGAACTTGTATATTTAAGCACTTTTATGGAATTTCATAAAAAGTCCTCCATCATCTTATCATGTACATGTCAAAAGCAACTTCAAATTTTCCATCTCCTTTATTTTTTTTCTTTTTGCACTTCATTGGGACTTCCCTTAACTAGGCAATTTCATGTTATATCTCTAATGAATCTAATTTTGCATCATAGAGCTCTTTTTTTATACTTCCATGACTCTTTCTTTTTTTCAATTTTTGGTGGGGGTCATTTTTTCTCTTTTTTTTTCGAATTATAAACTAAGTATGCATTAAGATAAATATGCAAATCTAAACTAAGTATGAATATGCATGAATTATATAAATATGCAATAACTTATAAAATATGCTAAAACATGTAAGTAAGCCTTTCCCCCATCCCATACTTAAAGTTTACAATGTCCTCACTGTATTAGAACTAGGGTTAAGAAGAAAACTTACTAAACCTTCACAAATTTCAGGAGTTGAAGAAGACAACAGGCATTGTCGATATCGACCTTTAAACATCGATATCGATGTCTCTCATCGATTTCTGGCTCAGGCTTCAGGGTGATCCGGCCTCGACCACAAGCCCATCTAAATCGACCATAAGGTCGATGTCGATCTTTAACATCAAAATCGATGTCTCCTCTGTGTGCTTTTCTCTTTCCTGCAACTTCTTAAAAAAACAAAACCAAAACAAAACCAAAACAAAACATGCAAAACAATAAAGTGTAGTATCTCAAACCAAAGTAAAACTGTCTAAAACCAAAACTAAGTCTTTGTTACATGCTCTAGACTTTTAAGTCGCTAGGCCGACTTCTTCCTTTCTGCGCTTCTCAAGGTGGCATCTGCAGAGCCCATGTGGCTTGGGCCTCAAATATTACTCCTTTCTTGTCACACAGCTGCATTCCACCGGGATGGATCTGATTCACCGTGAATGGTCCCAAATTCTTATCTTTGAATCTCGAAGGGAACCAATGGTCCTTGGATTTGGCAACATAAACCTTGTCTCCTATCTCATATTGGCTCGAATCATCATCGGATACCCTACATAAGCGCACATGCCAAGGCACACCCTTCCAAATAATGATAAATCTTTAATTGTAATGGAACAGGAGGAATTAGTACCTTGACTTACCTTCTTATCTGTCTGTGGCTCAGGTCGACATCGATGTTCAGTCCTTGATATCGAGGTCTGAAGGTCGATTTTGACCCTCAGTGGTCGATATCGAGGTCTCTGTTCGTCCCTTCTCAGCTTCAATGGTGGTCGATTTCGGCTCTAGGGTATGGTCGATATCAACCTTAAACATCGATTTCGATGTTCCTTCTTCTCCTCCGTCGACCCCATACTTATGACCTGGCATAGGATCTTTAACATCTTTAGTCGATATCGACTTACCTGGGTCGATTTTGAGTTTCTATTTGGCCCCTTCGTTCAAGATTGCCACAACTTCCTCCACTTGGGCTTCTCTGGCCCTCTTCTCAAGCTCTTCTAGTGTCATACTCCTTATCTTGGCTTCTCCACATGCAATGTAGACACCATTGATGGCTTTTATCTCCATTGGCCCTTGATTTTTCACCGTCTTGTTGAAGGCATACTCTATCACCTCGTCACTAATTGTGAATGAGAGCAATCCTTTCCTCATGCTAATGTTGGCGTCGACGGTTGCTAGGAATGGCCTACCTAAAATAATGGGACAAGCAGGGTCCTCCGCTATATCAACAACTAAGAAATCAGCAGGGACAAATAATTTACCTACTTGTACTGGCACATCCGTTACCCTCCCTGTTGGAATCACTACCGTATTGTTTGCCATGTATAGTCTTGCATCCACGGGCTCCAGAGGACCTATCTTTACCTTGTGCCATATGGTTAGTGGCATCATGCTAATGATAGCACCTAAGTTAACTAAAGCATTAAATTTGAATTGACCTAAACCTATAGCGATGGAAAACTTACATGGGTTCGTCCGCATTTGTGGTAGCTCCAACCTGTTGCACTCCTCTGCGATCTCAGAAAGCGATCGCTTCTTACCTAATATGTCCTTAAGGGACCTTACATAGGATGGCATCTCATGAAGTGCTTCTGTGAATGGTATAGAGACATTAAGTCCTTGAAGCATCTTCACGAACCGTTGGAACTTCTTTTCCGCTGGGTCCTTAATCATCTTTCTAGTGGGGAATGGCAACACCTTCTTCTTCCCTGCGGCTGTAGTGAGGTCGACATCGACATCAGTAGGTTTGACATCGACTGGAGGAGTCGATTTCTATGGTGACGCAGCATCAGGGTCGACATCGACAGGAAGGTCGACATCGCCGTCACCTTGGTCGATATCGATGTCTGTTCTGGCTCCTTTTCCTCCGCTTTTTGCTCGGGTGTTTGCAATTGATGCCCACTCCTTAGGTTCACTACCGCAATATGTCTAGTGGTTTTGCCCTTTTGGTTAGTCACAGTGGATCCAGGGAATGATCCTGACGCTTTGGGTATTGCTTCTGCCAATTGACCCATTTGGGTCTCCATGTTGCGCTTCCAAACGTCAATCTCCCCAAGCCTAGAATTGATGTCATGCAACTGAGTATGGACGGAGTTGTGGGCTTGTTTGAACTCAGCATAGTTCCTCCGCATCTCATCAAGAATGATTTGCAGGTCATCCTTCCTTGTCTCCCGCTCAGGGTGCCCTGGTGCTCTATATGATGGGGGATCCCTTTGATAGAACCTTTGATCACCCCAATATTGTTGATTTCCCCCTTCATAGGAGCCTCTCGTCCACTTGGCTTCCTCATGTTGTTAGCCATGGATACTTGCTCAGTATGTGGACAGGCACTAGTGTTATGCCTTGTTGAGCCACATTCCTTACAAGTTTGATTGTTGCTCAGGAACCTGACTTGCTTTTGAAGGCGGCGCGTCTGATCATTGTGGAATTGTTGCTGCACATCAGGATCTATCTCCCTTGGGGGCTTGATGTGCGCGCAAATTGCCATATTTTCTATGCACATATGAATTCATTTTATTATCTTTTGCATGCACATTAATGGGAAAACATGGGAATGGTGTAGTTTATGCTTAAATGTCAAATATATGGGTTTGCACGAGTTTCCATGTGATTTCGCAGAAAACAGGATGAAAATGGATGAATTCAGAAGAGCGGAAAAAGAACTCGAAGTCTTCTGAAGAGGTCGAAATCGACTGAAGACCTTGACATCGAGTACATCAGAGACATAGGAATCGAGCAGAAAAGGAAACAGAGCATTTCGACACAGAAGAGATCGATATTGACTTCTGGGGGTCGATATCGATGCTGCCAGATCGACCAAGTTGGTAGAAGTCGAGTGCCAGTTCGAGTAGGAGAAGGAGAAGCTCGAGATAAGATTTTGGAGGGGTCGATATCGAGGTCCAAGGGTCGATATCGACCATGCCAGCAGAGGAATTCGACCCTGATTTCGATAGAATTATATCCAATGCTTGCAATATCTATCCAAAGGTCGAGGTTTCCTATCATCAACACCAGATCTATCATGAGGAGGCTGATTTCACCATGAAGTTTTAGCTTTTACTTTTTTTAATTTATCATAGAGAATAAAGATAAGGTTTCGAGTCCTTATCGACATCTATAAATAGAAGCCAATAGGGCTGAGTTTAGGTATTCCATTTTTAGACACAATTCAGTTGCAATAGAGAATAGAGAGAGAGGAGGCCGAGTGGAGTTGTAAAGCGAGAGCGGAGTGGCTTTTTCGGTTGTACTTTCTTTCGGAGTTTTAATTCAAAGTAGCTTTCTTTCAATAACAATGATGATGATGTGCATGATGAGGAGCGAGTAGTCAATCCACTCCTAGGGTCGGGGTGAGCCCGACGATAGCAATGCGAGGTAAGTGCATCAAAGGTATGACTTTTATGCGATTCCGTCTTCTACCCCATGCATGATCCTTTGCAAAAGTTAGGAAGATTCATTATTTGCATTATTGAAGCGAAAGCCGCTCATATTGCGAACTTGAATTACTCATGAATCGGATAGTAACTCTTAGGAATTATGTGAAAGCCTCTAATCACCTAAGTGTTGATAACGAAAGTTATTTGACGGAAAGACATTAAAGTTCATATCTTTAGCATGAAACTTGCATTGTTATCGTTGTGGCATGAAACCCCGACTTTGGAAGCCTTTTAATTAATTAAATTCTTCATAAAAGTCTTGGTTTCATTTCTGTTCATCTTCCCTCTCCATTCTATTTTCTTCGGATCCTTTTCCGACAAATTGGTTACAAAAACAGTTTCTGTGACAAGCATCGAAATCGACCTTAAGGGTCGATATCGAGGACTAACTCGATATCGAGGTCTCTGCTCGACGTCGACTTGCTGTTTTGTCTTCTGCAGGAACTGCGCTAGGAAATCGACCAGAACTGAGGTCGATATCGACCTGTATACTCGATATCGAGTGTCTGCTGAGGTCGAAAGCCTTGATCGTGAGTACAACAAAGGAAGCGCTGACCTACCTCCTCGTGGATTCGATCCTGAATTACCCTACTACTACAAGGGAGGGGATTCTTGTATTATTTGTTTGGGATTGGGAGATAGTCTAGTTGTGCTTTATTTTATTCTCCTACTTTACATACACACCCCGCTTCCCCCCAGCGAACAAATTGGCGCCGCTGCCGGGGAGGCAATCAATCGCCACCTAAAGTTAATCACGATCTTTTTCTAAGCTTATTTTGCAGGTTTATGCGACGTTCTGTTCGCGGACCTGTCCTGGAACCAATTGACGAGCCTGAACGTTTCTACCATCTTCGCAACAAAGCAATTCGCATCATGGCTGATAACGAGACGCAGGCTGAGATCATAGAGCGGTTGAGAAAGGAGATCGAGGACCACAATGCTACAATTGCTGCTGAAAGGGCCGCTGCTGCTGCTGAGCGAGCCCGTGCTGATAGGGAGGAGGATGCGCGCAGACAAGCCCAAGAGCGGCTAAATCAGTATCCACAGACGGCGATGCAATACATGCATCCGCCACTTCATGTTCCTGAATCTGCCATTATAATTCCTCACTCCAATTATGAATTGAAAATTAACTTCCTATCTGAGATTAAAAGAAATACTTTTGAAGGAAGACATAATGAATGCCCCCTGCAACACATCTATACTTTTATGGACTTATGTGAAACAGTTGCAGATGGAGTAAACTTAGAGTATGTGCGACTAAAATCTTTTCGATGGTCTTTGGCAGGAAAGGCATTACAATGGCTTGAAAGTTTGGCTCCACGATCGCTAAGGACATGGGCGGAGGTGAAAGATGCATTCTTGAACAAGTTCTTTCCACCTTCTAAAACGGCGATGCTACGACAAAGGATCACGACTTTCAAACAAAAGCCAGGTGAAACCCTAGCACATGCGTGGGAGCGCTTTAAAGACTTGCTGAGATCATGCCCGACACATGGGCAACTTCCATATGTCATCCAAGAGATCTTTTATAACGCCCTTGATGCGCCGAATAAGGAGAGGATCAATTCATATACCTCTTATCGGTACATTGAGCTTACACCAACGGAGGCATGGGAGACCATTGAGAGGCTTGTGAACTTTGACAACACCTATGGGGCTGCTGCGGCCTATGATGCAAGGCCTGCCCCATCTATGCCACTATATGAGCCTCCAAGGGAGATAGATCCTGAAGTACGGCAACAATTCCATAACGATCAAACACGCCGCCTTCAAAAGCAAGTAAGGTTCCTGAGCAACAGTCAACCTTGTCAGGAGTGTGGTTCAATAAGGCATAACACCAGTGCATGTCCACATACTGAGCAAGTATCCATGGCGGAACAACATGAGGAGGTCAAATGGACGAGAGGCCCCTATGGAGGGGGCAATCAACAAAATTGGGGTGATCAAAGGTTCTATCAAAGGGATCCCCCAACATATAGGGCACCAGGGCACCCTGAGCGGGAGACTAAGAAAGATGACCTGCAAATCATCCTTGATGAGATGCGGAGGAACCACGCTGAGTTCAAACAAGCCAATAACTCCGTCCATACTCAGCTGCAGGGCATCAATTCTAGACTTGGGAAGATCGACGTTTGGAAGCGCAACATGGAGACTCAAATGAGTCAATTGGCGGAAGCAATGCCCAAAGCGTCCGGATCACTCCATGGATCCACTGTGCCCAACCAAAAGGGCAAAACCACAGGTCATATTGCGGCAGTAAACCTAAGGAGTGGGCGTCAATTACAAATGCCCGAGCAAAAAGTGGAGGAGAAGGAGCCAGAACAGACGTCGATATCGACCCCCCCTGTCGATATCGACCAAGGTGACATCGATGTCGACCCTCCTGTCGATGTCGACCCTAATTCTGCGTCACCACAGAAATCGACACTTCCAGTCGATATCGACCCTACTGATGCCGATATCGACGTCACTGCAGCCGCAGGAAGGAAGAAGGTGTTGCCATTCCCAACTAGAAAGGTGACTAAGGACCCAGCGGAAAAGAAGTTCCAACGGTTCGTGAAGATGCTCCAAGGGCTTAATGTCTCTATACCATTCACAGAGGCACTTCACGAGATGCCATCATATGTAAGGTTCCTTAAGGATATCTTGGGTAAAAAGCGATCGCTCTCTGAGATCGCAGAGGAATGCAACAGATTGGAGCTACCACAAAAGCGGGCGGACCCAGGTAAGTTTTCTATCGCTATAGGTCTAGGTCAATTCAAATTTAATGCTTTAGTTGACTTGGGCGCTAGCGTTAGCATGATGCCACTAACCATTTGGCACAAGGTAAAGATAGGTCCTCTGGAGCCCGTGGATGCAAGATTGTACATGGCTAACAATACCGTAGTGATTCCAACTGGGATAGTGACGGATGTGCCAGTACAAGTAGGCAAATTCTTTGTCCCTGCTGATTTCCTAGTTGTTGACATAGCGGAGGACCCTGCTTGTCCAATTATTTTAGGTAGGCCATTCCTAGCAACCGTCGATGCCAACATTAGCGTGAAGAAAGGATTGCTCTCACTCACAATTAGTGATGAAGTAATAGAGTATTCCTTCAATAAGACGGTGCAAAGTCAAAGGCCAATGGAGATAAAAGCCATCAATGAAGCCCTAGTAGAGGAAGTTGAAGCAATCTTGAACGAAGGAGCTCAACAGAACATCGAAATCGACCCAGGTAAGTCGATATCGACCACTAATGTTCAAGATTCTGTGACAAGTCATAAGTATGGGGTCGACGGAGGAAAAGAGGAAGCATCGAAATCGGGGTCAAGGGTCGATATCGACCACACCCTATCGAAATCTACCACCATCAGCGCTGAGAAGAGAGGCAAGGAGACCTCGATATCGACCTCTGAGGGTCGAAATCGACCTGATCATATCGAGTCAAAACTCCCCAAATCGACTGATCCTACAGGTGTACAACAGGGATCGATATCGACCTCCGAACATCGACATCGACCTGAGCCACAGACTGAGAAGAAGGTAAGTCAAGGTACGGATTCCTCTTGTTCAATTACAATTAAAGACTTATCATTATTTGGAAGAGGTGTGCCTTGGCATGTGCGTTTATGTAGGGTATCCGATGATAGTTCAAGCCAATATGAGATAGGAGACAAGGTCTATGTTGCCAAATCTAAAGACCATGGGTTCCCTACAAGATTCAAGGATAAGAACTTAGGTCCATTCACGGTGAATCAAATCAATCCCGGGGGAATGCAGCTGCGGGACAAGAAATGAGTGATATTTGAGGCCCAAGCCACATGGGCTCTGCAGATGCCACCTTGAGAAGCGCAAAGGAAGAAGTCGGCCTAGCGACTTAAAAATCTAGAGCTTGTAACAAAGACTTAGTTTTGGTTTTAAGACAGCTTTTGTTTTGGTTTTAGACACTTTATTGTTTTGCATATTTTGTGTTTAGTTTTCAAATTGTAGGAGAGAGAAAAGCACACATAAAGGCATCGAAATAGATGTCAGACATCGAAATCGACCTTAAGGTCGAAATGGATAGGGTTTGTGATCGAGGCCGAATCACCCTGAAGCCTGGGCAGAAATCAAGAGAGACATCGATATCGATGTAAAGGGTCGATATCGACCTTCCCTATTGTCTTCTTCGACTCCTGAAATTTGTGACGGTTTAGTAAGTTTTCTTCTTAACCCTAGTTCTAATACAGTGAGGACACTGTAAATTTTAAGTATGGGGTGGGGGAAAGGCTTATTTGCATATTCATACTTAGTTTAGGGTTGCATATTTATTTCAATGCATAAAAAAAAAATGACCCCCATCAAAAATTTTGGAAAAGAGAGAGTCATGGAAGTAAAAAAAAAAAAAAGGAGCTCTATGATGCAAAATTAGATTCATTAGAGATATAACATGAGATTGCCTAGTTAAGGGAAGTCCCAATGAAGTGCAAATTTTTTGAGAAAATCATAAAGGAGATGAAAATTTGAAGTTGCTTTTGACATGTGCATGATAAGATGATGGAGGATTTTTTATAAAAATTCCATACAAGCAAAGTTCATATCCTAGCCTTACCTACGCATATTCACAAAGCCATATATGAGACTTATCATGATCATTATTGCTCCACATATACATATTGCCCATTTTTTACCTTATACCCTATCCGGGGACAAAGTTTTTTTTGAATGGATGACATTTTTGGAGTTATATGGAGTTGTGCATTTATAAAGTTGTTGGCAGGAATGATACAATATGGAAAATTAAATGAGCGAGAAAAAATCCGATCACCTGAGGAGATAAAGGTGGGTCGACCCTGCTCGCTGAGATAATAGTTTAGCGAGATGGGACACAAAGGTGAGGAGTCCGAAGTACTAAGTATCCGGGGCCATTCATGACACCCATGTTTGCGACTCGCGAGAAGGCAGTGCTAAGGTTAGAGAGGTAAAAGCATTATATTTAAAAAAAGCATTGAACGATGAGTGAAAGGTGAGACATTATGAAGGAGGAATGTGGAATATTTTGGAAAGAAAGTGTACTTCCCCGGATTTAACACCACATGGCCAAATATTAGCCCACCTTTATCCTTTTACCAATCCACTTCTCACAAGCTTGAAAAAAGTCCTCTTGATTATTAATGCAATGTCGCTAAAATTGTTTTTTGCATATTACCTCCTTTATAAGTATGAAATTGCTTTTATGCACAGGCATGGACTTGTTTGACATAAGTACCTTTTCGAGGATGGCAATTGATTGTAGGGACATATGAAAAATGAATCTATGATGTTGAGGGTTTACTTTCTTCCCCTGAATGACCATTAAGAGTATTGCTTGGGGACAAGCAAGCTTAAGTATGGGGTGTTTGATGTGCGCGCAAATTGTCATATTTTCTATGCACATATGAATTCATTTTATTATCTTTTGCATGCACATTAATGGAAAAACATGGGAATGGTGTAGTTTATGCTTAAATGTCAAATATATGGGTTTGCACGAGTTTCCATGTGATTTCGCAGAAAACAGGATGAAAATGGATGAATTCAGAAGAGCGGAAAAAGAACTCGAAGTCTTCTGAAGAGGTCGAAATCGACTGAAGACCTCGACATCGAGTACATCAGAGACATAGGAATCGAGCAGAAAAGGAAACAGAGCATTTCGACACAGAAGAGATCGATATCGACTTCTGGGGGTCGATATCGATGCTGCCAGATCGACCAAGTTGGTAGAAGTCGAGTGCCAGTTCGAGTAGGAGAAGGAGAAGCTCGAGTTAAGATTTTGGAGGGGTCGATATCGAGGTCCAAGGGTCGATATCGACCATGCCAGCAGAGGAATTCGACCCCGATTTCGATAGAATTATATCCAATGCTTGTAATATCTATCCAAAGGTCGAGGTTTCCTATCATCAACACCAGATCTATCATGAGGAGGCTGATTTCACCATGAAGTTTTAGCTTTTACTTTTTTTAATTTATCATAGAGAATAAAGATAAGGTTTCGAGTCCTTATCGACATCTATAAATAGAAGCCAATAGGGCTGAGTTTAGGTATTCCGTTTTTAGACACAATTCAGTTGCAATAGAGAATAGAGAGAGAGGAGGCCGAGTGGAGTTGTAAAGCGAGAGCGGAGTGGCTTGTTCGGTTGTACTTTCTTTCGGAGTTTTAATTCAAAGTAGCTTTCTTTCAATTACAATGATGATGATGTGCATGATGAGGAGCGAGTAGTCAACCCACTTCTAGGGTCGGGGTGAGCCCGACGATAGAAATGCGAGGTAAGTGCATCAAAGGTATGACTTTTATGCGATTCCGTCTTCTACCCCATGCATGATCCTTTGCAAAAGTTAGGGAGATTCATTATTTGCATTATTGAAGCGAAAGCCACTCATATTGCGAACTTGAATTACTCATGAATCGGATAGTAACTCTTAGGAATTATGCGAAAGCCTCTAATCACCTAAGTGTTGATAACGAAAGTTATTTGACGGAAAGACATTAAAGTTCATATCTTTAGCATGAAACTTGCATTGTTATCGTTGTGGCATGAAACCCCGACTTTGGAAGCCTTTTAATTAATTAAATTCTTCATAAAAGTCTTGGTTTCGTTTCTGTTCATCTTCCCTCTCCATTCTATTTTCTTCGGATCCTTTTCCGACAAATTGGTTACAAAAACAGTTTCTGTGACAAGCATCGAAATCGACCTTAAGGGTCGATATCGAGGACTAACATCGATATCGAGGTCTCTGCTCGACGTCGACTTGCTGTTTTGTCTTCTGCAGGAACTGCGCTAGGCTATCGACCAGAACTGAGGTCGATATCGACCTGTATACTCGATATCGAGTGTCTGCTGAGGTCGAAAGCCTTGATCGTGAGTACAACAAAGGAAGCGCTGACCTACCTCCTCGTGGATTCGATCCTGAATTACCCTACTACTACAAAGGAGGGGATTCTTGTATTATTTGTTTGGGATTGGGAGATAGTCTAGTTGTGCTTTATTTTATTCTCCTACTTTACATACACAGCCCGCTTCCCCCCAGCGAACAGGGCTCAAATAGTGGAATTGATGGGGCAGGCCTTGCATCATAGGTCGCAGTAGTCCCATAGGTGTTATCAAAGTTTACGAGCCTCTCAATGGTCTCCCAGGCCTCCGTTGGTGTAAGATCAATGTACCGATAGGAGGTATATGAATTGATCCTCTCCTTATTCGGTGTATCAAGGGCATTGTAGAATATCTCCTGGATGACATATGGAAGTTGCCCATGCGCTGGGCATGATCGCAATGATGTACATATTTGTACCTTTGTTTATTGCATCTTTTGACTTCATATTTCATTCGATTTCCAAAGAAAAGTTTCAAAAGTATATAAACTTGTGTAAGAATGAGCTAAAGTATAAGAAATAGAGTCTGCACGAGTTTTTGAGCTAACCATGCAGGAATTCGATGAAATCGGAGAAAAAACGAAGAAGCCAAGTAAAGCTGAGAAGAGGTCGATATTGACTGGAGACATTGATATCGACCCTAGATTTCGACACGACTTTTGAGTGTCGAGATAGGCCACACAGACCAGACAAGAAAGCCTCGATATCGACATACAAGCATCGATATCGACCATCGTCATAGACATCGACTGGAGCTAGACAAGTCGAGCAGAAACACAAGCATCGATATCGACCTAAGACATTGATATCGACCCTACCTCGACAGAAGATAAATACGATTTTGAGACTCGGATTGTGAAGTCTATCATCAAAGCCATGAGTTATCTCGTTCTTTTAGATATTAGCAGCTATTTATTATCTTTTCCTTTAAGTTTTTATCAAAATAAAAGACCTATCCTAATTGTTCGGATAGAGTCCATAGTTTAGATAGGAGTTACAATCCTCGGATAGCGACGATTAGTAGCCTATAAATAAAGCCCTAGGGGCTGATTTGTTAGATCATCCAATCCAAGAAGCAGGACAAAAACAATAGACAATAGATAGTTAGAGTTTTTTTAGCTTTAAAGTTTCAAGCGTTTACGATAGTTGGCGTTGAGATTGTCAAGATTCGAAATTTCCATTTATGCAAGTTATTTCAATTCAAGACATGTCTACAATCAACATGAGCGAGTAGTCGCTCTTTCTTCTAGGGTTGGGGTGAGCCCGACGATAGCCATGATGGTAAGGTAAGTACGTCACTAAAGAATGTATCTTTTATCTCCCTCTACCTTGTGCTTCATCTTTAAATGCGAATTTAAGGAACTCATGTTATAAAACTTGGGTAGTAATTAGGGTTTCTATTCTAAAGATTATAAACTCAATTATGACAAAGGTAGACATCAATTAGGTCAAGTAATTGCAAATCTCTTTTCCTATTTGTCGGTTTAGGTGAAAGCCTTTTCCTTTATGATGAAAGCATGCATCTTTAGTTGATTCTTAATTCTTCTATCTTGGTTGTCATCGCGGTAATCCTTGGCTTTGGAAGACTTTTCCTTTATTAAGTTTACATTCAAATTTGCCCGCCGTTCGTTGAGTCATCGAAAAACCCAATACCTTTGCATATTTCTGATCATTGCTTCCTCCCCATTCTCAATTCTTTGGCCCTTTCTTTGCCGACAAAACAACTAACTCAATGCAGGAAGACATCGATATCAACAACAGAGGTCGATATCGACCAAACTGATAGATCGACAGTCTTGTGAGTCGATCTCGAGACTCCTGGGAAACTTCTGCAAGCATCGATATTGACCCCCTTGTGTCGAAATCGACCCCTCTGTATCGACTGGCAGACTCCTGAGCCAGCCGATTTCGTGGACTAACATCGATATCGACCCCTACCAGTCGATATCGACTACAGTTTTTGCTTCTGCAGGTCTTCTGTTGCAAAGAACATCGACAGCCAAGGTCTACATCGAGGTCTTGCATCGAGATCGAGGCTTCTGGTCGAACATAAAGGATGTGTCTTCAACGCTACTAGGATCCCGCTGACTCGCTTCCTCGTGGATCGAACCTGATTCCCTACTACTATAGCGGGGAGTCTTGAATTTATTTGAAGAGGCTAAGAGTTGTATTGCTTTATATTTTATTATATATTTCGATTCAATTCTCCCCACGTCAAATTTTGGCGCCGTTGCCGGGGAAGCTATCAATAGCGCCCTAGTAGCTTATTTTCACGGTTCTTTTTAGTGTTATTTTATAGGTGTATGCGATGTACTGGTGACCAACCTGAATTTGAAGGACTAGACGAACCAGAACGCTTTCTCCACCTAAGGTCTCGAGTTCAAAGAATCATGGTGGACAACGAGACCCAAGCACAACAAATTGAACGCTTAAGGAAGCAAGTAGAGGATTTCACTACCAGAGAAGCGGCACTAAGGGAGCGTGCTGACAGGAAGGAGGAAGCCAAGAGATGCACCGATCGCTCACAATGCCTGAATCGGCTATTCTAATCCCTACTTCTAATTTTGAAATTAAACCAAATTTTTTAACTGAAATAAGAAGGCATCAATATGAAGGGAAACCTAACGAATGCCCTATGGCAGATATATCAACCTTCTTAGACCTTTGTGATACAATTGCTGATGGACAAAGTCTTGAGTATGTCCAACTAAAAGCCTTTCGCTGGTCTCTTACAGGAAAAGCATTGCAGTGGTTGGAGAGCTTAGCCCCAAGATCGCTCCGCACCTGAAATGAAGTCAAGGACGCGTTTCTCAACAAGTTCTTTCCTCCTTCTAAGACGGCGTTGAACCGACAGAAAATCACGGCTTTCAAACAAAAGCCTGGTGAGGCTCTGGCGACTGTTTGTGAAAGGTTTAAGGACCTCCTACGATCATGCCCGACGCATGGCCAACCACCGTACATAATTAAGGAGATCATATACAATGCTCTTGATGCTGCCACCAAGGAGAGGATCAACACTTACAACGCCTATGGCTACCTTGAACTCGCTCCTCAAGAGGCTTGGGAAACCATTGAAAGGTTGGTGGAATTTGACAATACATATGGGACTCCTGAGGCTTCCGATGCACCATCAACGTCGAGGCCTGCCCCATCTATGCCATTGTACGAACCCTCTAAGGTGATCGATCCGGATGTAAAAGAACAATTTCATATGGATCAACTTAGAAAGCTCCAGAAACAAGTAAGATTCCTTTCGGCAAACCAGGATTGCATCGAATGTGGATCACAGCGACACACTACCATTGAGTGCCCCCATGCTGAGCAAGTACAACTAGCGGAGACTCATGAGGAAGCCAACTTCATGAGGGGTCCGAATCGCCAATATTGAGGAGACCAACGGTTCCAACAACCACAAAGGAACCAGGTTAACCCTAGGGACCCCCCACTCTATAGAGCTCTAGGGCACCCGGAGAGAGACCAAAAGAAAGATGATCTTCAACTTGTGTTGGATGAGATAAGGCGGAACCAAGCTAAGAATGATCAATCCAACAATGCTATCCACTCTCAACTCAATCACCTTACCACAAGGATTGGGGAGATGGATATTTGGAAGAAGAACGTAGAGACCCAACTGGGTCAATTGACGGCACAAATCCCTAGACCGTCCGGAACATTCCCTGGGCAACCAACTACCAATCCTAAGGGGCAATCCGGGTCAGGACACATTACAGCCATGCAACTAAGGAGTGGCACCAAAGTTCATAAACCACAAAAGGCAACGGAGGAAGAAGTAACAGAACCTGTCGACATCGACAAACCAGTCGATGTCGACCCTGGGGTCGATATCGACACCCCTGTCGACCCCCTGGTCGACGTCGATGACACTGCAGAACCTGAGAGAGAACAACAGAGGTCGAAATTGACCCTACCAGTCGATATCGACCAACCTCCTGTCGACATCGAGGTTCAGCAGGCTCCTCCGACCACCGTTTTGGCTTCACCAAAGAAAACGTTGCCCTTCCCTTCCAAGGCATTGAAGGACCCCACTCAAGGTAAGTTTAGGCGCTTTGTAAAGATTCTCCAAGGACTTAACATTACTATCCCTCTTATAGAAGCCCTAAGCGAGATGCCCGCCTATGTTCGATTTCTAAAAGACATCCTTAGCAAGAAGCGGTCCATGGCGGAGATCGCAGAGGAGTGCTCAAAGATGGATTTCCCTGAGAAGAGGAGTGATACAGGGAAGTTTGCAATCACCTTGGGACTTGGTCAACATCGCTACAAAGCCCTATGTGACCTAGGGGCAAGTGTAAGTCTCATGCCTCTCTCTATTTGGCAAAAGGTGAACATCGGAGCACTTGAACCCGTGGATATGAAACTTTATATGGCTGATAATTCATTCGTCAGACCCACAGGTATAGTTGATGACGTCCCTGTAAAGGTAGGTAAATTCTTTGTGCCTACTGATTTCATTGTATTGGACATGCCCGAAGATGCTATTGTACCTATCATCCTTGGTAGGCCTTTCTTAGCTACTGCTGATGCCAATATTAATGTACGTAGAGGATTACTAACCTTTACTATAGGGAACGAAGTAATTGAATTCTCCTTCAACCCCACAATGAAGGAAATTAATGGTATGGAAATCAAGTCGGTCTACACTAGCATCATGGATTGCAAGGAACCGATGGAAAGGGCCCTAACTCCTGAGGAGGCCCCAGCCCTAGCTGCAGAGGAGCTTACTGACAAGGACATTGAGGAGTTCCTGGCTACATGCACGAGTGATGAGGAAATATTCGACGATGCTTTATCTATGGAGCTCGAAGAAGAGGTCGATATCGACCAGGAGAGGTCGACATCGACCAAATCACTCGATATCGAGTGCCCTCAGTCGACATCGACACACTCAGTAAGTCAAGTTCTCTCTTCTTCTCTTACAGGCAAAATCGACCAGCCCATGTCGACAGAAGAGGTCGAAATCGACTAGCCGATATCGACATCAGAGGTCGAAATCGACCCTCACCACTTGTCGTCAAACAGCTCCGAGGCCGAGGTATGTGCTGAACTCTCAGTCAATATTGACTATTCCTACTCGCCCTCGACTTCTTTTCTGCAGGAATATTTTGAAGAATCCCAATCAAAGTTGGCATCACTCTATGTTTGGTCCACGCCAACCCCTATAACTGATTTGAGAACTTCAATCAAGAGAATTGAGACGAATTACCTTGGTGAGATTATGAAGACGGAGGAGGTAGAGCCAATCCTTATCCCACAAGGCCCTTCTCCGGTGCTTAAGCCTTTACCCGACACACTTAGGTATGAGTTTCTTCGTTCAAATTCTACTTTCCCTGTAATTATCAATGCTTCACTAACCACACAGGAAGTAGATAAGCTTATGGAAGTACTTCGTGCTCATCGTAAGGCTATTGGATATTCTCTTGAGGACATCAAAGGTATTTCACCCACAACTTGTATGCATAGAATCCTCCTTGAGGATGATCATAAGGCATCTATAGAACACCAACGGAAGCTCAACCCCAACATGAGAGAGGTAGTGAAGAAGGAGATCATGCGCATGCTGGATGCAGGAATCATCTATGCCATCTCCGACAGCGAATGGGTGAGCCCAGTCCATGTGGTGCCTAAGAAGGGTGGAATGACCGTTGAGGAGAATGAGAAGGGTGAGCTTGTGCCAAAGCGAATCACAACTAGTTGGCGAATGTGTATTGATTACAGGAAACTCAAAAATGCCACTAGAAAGGATCACTTTCCCCTTCCATTCATTGACCAGGTATTAGAGAGACTCGCCGAACATGATTATTTTTGTTACCTGGATGGATATTCTGGCTTTTGGCAGGTCCCTATTCATCCTTACGATCAAGAGAAGACCACCTTCACTTGTCCCTATGGGACTTTTGCATATAGGAGAATGCCATTTGGGCTCTGCAATGCCCCTGCTACCTTTCAAAGATGTATGATGGCCATCTTCTCCGACATGATAGAGGACATCGTGGAGGTATTTATGGATGATTTCTCTATTTATGGCACTACTTTCGATGTTTGTATTGCTAACCTTCGTAGGGTACTTGCACGATGTGAAGAGACAAACTTAGTTCTTAATTGGGAAAAGTGCCACTTTATGGTAAGGGAAGGGATATTGCTAGGCCACAAAGACTCTAAACGGGGAATTGAGGTGGACAGGGAAAAGATAGAGCTCATTGAAAAATTGCCACCACCTTCATCAATTAAGGACATAAGAAGCTTCCTTGGTCACGCAGGTTTCTATAGGAGGTTTATTCAAGATTTTTCTAAGATTGCCAAACCTTTAACTAACCTACTAATGAAGGATGTTAAGTTTTCATTTTCTAGTGATTGTCTTAAAGCTTTCAATAGGTTGAAGGAGGCCCTTATATCCGCCCCAATCATTCAATCGCCCGATTGGTCACAACCCTTTGAGATCATGTGCGACGCAAGCGATAATGTCATAGGTGTTGTCCTAGGACAAAGGAGAGACAAAAAGCTTCACGCCATCTACTATGCAAGCAAGACTCTTGATGTCGTTCAAATAAAGTACACCACGACGGAAAAGGAGTTCTTGGCAGTGGTCTTCGCTTTTGAGAAGTTCCACTCAAACCTAGTGGGTTCTAAGGTAATTGTTCATACTGACCATGCAGCTCTTAGGTACTTGATGGCGAAGATGGATGCTAAACCTAGGCTCCTACGATGGGTGCTCTTACTACAAGATTTCGACGTTGAGCTTAAAGATAAGAAAGGAACGGAGAACTCCGTAGCCGATCATCTTTCACGGCTACCCATAGGGCTTCTAGAAGAGTCACATGACAACATACCAATCAATGACTCCCGCCCTGACGAGCAGCTAATGAGGCAAGAGGTAAGACGGGCAGAAGATCCACTCGATATCGACCCCCACAGGTCGATATCGACTGCCCCGAAGGTAATAGTTGCATCGATGTCGACCAGTTTTGATCACAGGTTGTCCACTGCAGAGGTCGAAATCGAACTCCAGACATCGACATCGAGGACCCATATCGAGCAGCCCATATCGACTGAACCTGTCGATGCCGTCCAGTCGATATCGACCCCTACAGGTCGATATCGACCACCTTCAAAACCCTCCGAAGGTGACGAAGAGGTAAGCTTCGGTGAGGATTTCTTCTTTACACCTCCTTCCAGTCATATTCATGATTTATTTGCTGTAAAAAGGGCGAAGGTACCTTGGTATGCGGATTTTGCTAACTATATTGCAGGAGGCGAGATTCCTTCAGGCTTAACTTCGCAACAAAAGAAGAAGTTTTTGCACGACGTCAAACAATACTATTGGGATGAACCCTACTTATTTAAACAGGGGAAAGACCATATCTTTCGACGTTATATCCAAGAGGATGAGGTAGAGAGCGTGATTTACCATTTTCATTCTCTCCCTACAGGAGGCCATGCTAAAGGATTCAAGACCGCGGCGAAAATTCTTCAATATGGTTTTTATTGGCCTAACCTTTTCAAGGATGTGCAAAACTATGTAACCTCTTGTGATGAGTGTCAATGTGCAGGTAATATCACATGGAGGAATGAGACACCACTCACAGGCATTCTAGAGGTAGAACTATTTGATGTATGGGGCATTGACTTCATGGGACCATTCCCTGCTTCAAGCCCCTACAAATACATTCTAGTAGCGGTGGACTATGTCTCTAAATGGGTGGAGGCCGTGGCAACTAGGACCAATGACGCGAAGGTAGTCTCTAAGTTTATGAAAACTAACATCTTTCTTCGCTTTGGTGTTCCTAGAGTTCTTATTTCAGATGGTGGCTCGCATTTTATTGAGAGAGGCTTTGAAGCTCTTTTAGCTAAGTATGGGGTAAACCATAGGGTGGCAACACCCTATCACCCTCAAACTAGCGGCCAAGTAGAAGTCTCCAATCGCCAAATCAAAGCCATCTTGGAGAAGACGGTCTCCCGCTCGAGGAAAGATTGGTCGTCCAAACTGGATGATGCGCTCTGGGCCTACCGAACGGCCTATAAGACACCACTTCGCACAACTCCCTATAACTTGGTATATGGTAAGTCATGTCACTTGCCCGTTGAACTTGAGCATAAAGCAATGTGGGCTCTTAAGGAGCGTAACATGGATTTCGACGAAGTGGGAAAGAGAAGGTTCATAGACTTACAAGCCTTGGAGGAATTGCGCCTAAAGGCATATGAGAATGCTGAAATCTACAAGGAGTGATGTACACATTTGCACCTTCTTTTATTGCATCTTTTGACTTCTTATTCCATTCGATTTCCAAAGAAAAGGTTCAAAAGAATATAAACTTGTGTAAGAATGAGCTAAAGTGTAAGAAATAGAGTCTACACGAGTTTTGAGCTAACCATGCAGGAATTCGAGCGAAAACGGAGTCAAAACGAAGAAGCCAAGTGAAGCTGAGCAGAGGTAGATATCGACCCTAGACCCAGATATCGACCTCTGGGGTAGATATCGACCTTCAACATAGATATTGACCTCAACAAGTGAAGCTGAGCAGAGGTAAATATCGACCCTAGACCCAGATATCGACCCCCAGTGTCGATATCGACCCCCATATCGACCTCAACATAGAAATCGACCAGATCTGAACAAGTCGAGCAGGAACAGAGACCTCGATATCGACCTCTGGTGTCGATATCGACCCCTTATCTCGACAGAAGATAGACTCGATTTCGAATGCGGATTGGCACTATATCTTCAAGGAGGCACGGGATTATCTCACACTTTCAAGATAGATGGCAGCTGAAGAGTTATTTATCTTTTTACCTTTAAGTTATTTAAGTTTTATCAAAATAAAAGACCTATCCTAATTGTTCGGATAGAGTTATTAGTTTAGATAGGAGTTACAATCCTTGGATAGCGAGGATTAGTAGCCTATAAATAAAGCCCTAGGGGCTGATTTGTTAGGGGATCCAATAATCCAATCATAGAACAACCCAAGACAAAGACAATAGAGTTAGAGTTAGAGAGAAGTTTTAGGGTTTGACGTTTGCGAAAGTTGACGTTGAGTTGTAAAGCTTCGGAGTTTAGTTTAATGCCAGTTTCTTCCTTTCAATTGACAATAAATCCCATGATGAGAAGCGAGTAGTTCCCCAAAGCTCTTAGGGTCGGGGTGAGCCCGACGTTTGCCATGCGCGCTTAAGGTAAGTATTTGATGTTGATATCGTTGTGTCTATCTCTCCTCCTACAATTCTATGTTTAGTCCTAATCGAAAGAAAAGGGATTCATGCTAACAACTTGAGTTATAAACATAAAATCGGTAGAGACAATTAGGTTTATTTGAAAGAGTAATCCTAAGAGTTGGTGTACGGCGAAAGCTCGTCCCTCGGGTGAAATAGCGCAATTGTCCGTCTTATTTATCTTATGGCATGCATTGGTTAACGTTGTGGTAAACCCTAATCCTAGGAGTTGTTTTTTTACATAGTTTATACACACAAAAACCCTCTATTATTTCTATTCATTGCTTCTCTCTCCATCCTTAATTCTTCGGCCTTTTCTTTGCCGACAAAGAACTAACCCACTGCAGGGAGACATCGATATCAACAGTAGAGGTCGATATCGACCAAAACTGATAGATCGATGGTTTTCTAAGTCGATCTCGAGACTCTGGGAAACTTCTGCAAGCATCGATATCGACACCAGACATCGATATCGACCACTTGTTTTTGTCTCTGCAGGTCTTCTGTTGCAGAGAACATCCACAGCCGAGGTCGACATCGAGGCCCAAGGTCGAAATCGAGGCTTCTGGTCGACGAAGACGTGAGAATTCCAACGCTACTAGGATCCCGCTGACACGCCTCCTCGTGGATCGATCCTGACTACCCTTCCACTACAACGGGAGGAAGTCTTGTAATTATTTGCATAGGCCAGGAGTTGGTTTACATTTATTTACAACTTTATATTTGTAATTACATGACATATCAACCCTCCTGCAACAACAAATTGGCGCCGTTGCCGGGGAGGCAATCAATCGCGCCCTAGTAGTCTATCTAACGTCTCTATTTAGTTTGGTCTTGTAGGTGTATGCGACGCGCTGATCGCCCACCTGAATTTGAAGGAGTAGACGACCCTGAGCGTTATTTCCATCTAATGGCCCAAGCTCAAAGAATCATGGCGGAAAACGCGAACCAAGCAGAACTTATTGAACAACTAAGGAAGCAGGTTGAGGACTTAACGACTAGAGAGGCGGCACTTAAGGAGTGTGCGGATAGGGAGGAGGAAGGTCGAAGGCAAATAGAAGCCCAAATCAATGCCCTCCCTAGGAATGCCAAGCAATATATGCACCTCGCTCTCACAGTGCCTGAATCGGCAATTCTTATCCCTGCCTCTAATTTTGAAATAAAACCTAACTTCTTAACTGAGATTAGAAGGCACCAATATGAAGGAAAACCTAACGAATGCCCTATGGCACATATTTATACCTTCTTAGACCTTTGCGATACTATTGCTGATGGACGAAGTCTTGAATATGTCCAACTAAAAGCCTTTCGATGGTCTCTTACAGGTAAAGCATTACAGTGGTTGGAGAGCTTAGCCCCAAGATTGCTCCGCACCTGGAATGAAGTCAAGGACGCGTTTCTCAACAAGTTTTTTCCTCCTTCTAAGACGGCGTTGATCCGACAGAAAATCACGGCTTTCAAACAAAAGCCTGGTGAAGCTCTGGCGACTGTTTGAGAAAGGTTCAAGGACCTTCTACGATCATGCCCGACGCATGGCCAACCACCATATGTAATTCAGGAGATCATTTACAATGCTCTTGACGCTGCAACGAAGGAGAGGATCAACACCTACACCTCCTATGGCTACCTTGAACTCGCCCCACAAGAGGCTTGGGAGACCATAGAGAGGTTGGTGGAGTTTGACAACACATATGGGACTCCTGAGGCTTCCGACACATCATCATCATCGAGGCCTGCCCCATCTATGCCCTTATATGAACCCTCCAATGTAATCGATCCGGACGTGAAGGAGCAATTCCATAGAGATCAACTTAGAAAGCTCCAAAAGCAAGTGAGGTTCCTTTCAGCGAACCAAGATTGCATCGAATGCGGATCGCAGCGGCACACCACCATCGAGTGCCCACATGCCGAACAAGTACACCTAGCGGAGACTTACCAAGAGGCGCGCTACATGAGGGGTCCCAACAACCAATATTGGGGAGACCAAAGGTTCCATCAACCACAAAGGAACCCGGTTAACCCTAGGGACCCTCCGCCTTATAGAGCTCCTGGGCACCCGGAGAGAGACCAAAAGAAGGATGATCTTCAACTAGTACTGGACGAGATAAGGCGGAACCAAGCTAAGAATGATCAATCCAACAATGCAATCCACTCTCAACTCAATCACCTTACCACAAGGATTGGGGAGATGGATATTTGGAAGAAGAATGTAGAGACCCAACTGGGTCAACTGGCGGCACAAATCCCTAGGCCATCCGGAACACTCCCTGGGCAACCCACCACAAATCCTAAGGGGCAATCCGGGACAGGCCATATCGCAGCCATACAATTAAGGAGTGGCACCAAAGTACAAAAGCCACGGACGGATACGGAGGAGAAAGCAACAGAACCAATCGACGTCGACAGACCAGTCGAAGTCGACCCAGAGGTCGATATCGACCACCATGTCGACCCCCTAGTCGATGTCGATGACACTGCAGAGCCATCAGAGCCACAACAGAGGTCGAAATCGACCCTACCAGTCAATATCGACCCAACTCCAGTCGACATCGATGTTCAGCAGGCCCCTCCGACCTCCGTTTTGGCCCCTACTCCAAAGAAGACATTGCCATTCCCTTCCAAAGCATTGGAGGATCCCACCAAAGGCAAGTTTAGGCGCTTCATAAAGATACTTCAAGGACTCAACATCACTATCCCTCTAACGGAAGCCCTAAGCGAGATGCCCGCCTATGTGCGATTCCTCAAAGACATCCTGAGCAAGAAGAGATCCATGGCAGAGATCGCAGAGGAGTGCTCAAAGATGGACTTCCCTGAGAAGAAGAGTGATCCAGGGAAGTTTGCAATCACCGTGGGACTTGGCCAACATCGCTATAAAGCCCTATGTGACCTAGGGGCAAGTGTAAGTCTCATGCCTCTTTCTATTTGGCAAAAGGTGAACATTGGTGCCCTTGAACCTGTGGACATGAAGCTTTATATGCCTGACAACTCATTCGTCAGACCCATAGGTATAGTTGATGACGTTCCGGTAAAGGTAGGTAAGTTCTTTGTGCCTACTGATTTCATTGTATTAGAGATGCCTGAAGATCCTGTAGTGCCTATTATACTGGGTAGGCCTTTCTTAGCAACTGCTGATGCCAATATCAATGTACGTCGAGGGTTACTAACCTTTACAATAGGGAACGAAGTGATAGAATTCTCTTTCAACCCAACCATGAGCGAAACAAAGCACCTGGAGCAAGTAGTCCTCTCGCCGGCTAAGGAGAAGCTCAGAAAATTTTTGTTGGCGAGGACGGAAACAACAAGCAGGGTCGACATCGACTGGAACCAGTCGATATCGACTAAAAGCATCGAAATCGACCCCCCTGGGTCGAAATCGAGTATGCCAGATCGCTGCCAAGAGCTTAAGTATGGGGTTACAGAGGTCGATATCGACCCCCGCTTGTCGATATCGACCACAGCACTCGAAATCGACCCTCCTTGGTCGAAATCGACCACCCCTCAGCCCGAAGATTTCTGTTTCGGGCCCAAACAGGTAAGCCCAGGTATGACTCCTAACCCTCCTACGTCCATTATTGATAAATCAAATAAGCTGGTTATTGATAATTCTACTAAAGAGAGGGTCAAAGCTCCATGGTTTGCCTATATTGCTAAAGTTAGGTCAAGAAAGAGAAGAAAAGCGCCCAAAGAAGAACCTAACATCAAAGAAGCCTTGGTCACCGAACTTCGCTACTACCAAAAGGACCTAGATGATCCAGGAGAAAGCCCACGCTCGAAGGGTCCCTACATAAAAGGGTCATGAAGAATTGACGGAGAAGTCGGCCTAGCGACTCAAAAATCTAGAGCATGTACATAAAACATTTAAATTTCGCATAGATGGTTTTTAGGATTTAATTTTTGGCTGTTTGAAACTTTTAAAACTGAGATAATTCGTGCTTTATCTATATTTCTAACAAAGATTTCAGGTTATCAAGTAAAAGGAACGACGAAGAAGAAAAGAAGCTTCTGCAGAGGCAGTCGAAATCGACCAGGCCAGTCGAAATCGACCCCCCCAGGGTCAAGCCACCTCCTGGAGTCGACGTCGAGGACTCAGGAGTGAAAAAGAGAGGTCGATATCGACCCTAATACTCGATATCACCCTCAATCAGGCAGCCCTTGTCTTCATCTTCTTCCTCGACTTCGACAGATGCAGTCGACATCGACCTCTGACCTAGATATCGACTTCTGGCATGGACCAAACCTGAAATCGACCTGAATCCGCAGGTTGCGCTGTGAGTTTCTCTCTACCCTTGTTTTTCTTTTTAATACAGTGAGGACACTGTATATTTTAAGTATGGGGTGGGGGAAAGACATGTCTTATGGTCATAACTTGGTTTCTTCTTCGCATGGCATTCATGTTTAAATTTTTGTTTTTAGTTTTACTTTTATAAAATGTCAAAAAAAAAATATCCAAAAAAAAAATAGAAAAATGTCAAAAATACAAAAAAAAATGCATGTTTATTTTTGAGTTTGTTTCTTTACCCTACTTAGATGTCCTATGATGAAAACTCAATAGCTGACTTGATCATGTAAATCCTATGGCATATTTGGATGGTTTAGCCTAAGTCCTTAAAAATTTTATGTAGATTGTGAACTTGTGATGAAATTGAGCACATATGATCCTAGGCTAAAAAGCAAATCCAATAAAAATTGTCCTTGTGAGAATTTTGACCTATAGGGAGAACATCAAAAATCCCTCCGCTTTCTTGAGTGAATTTACTCTTCCTATGCATCTCTAAATGTTGTGATAGTTATTCAAAACCAATGCATATATATGATTATGTTTACGAGAATTAAATGATGGAGGCATCTTTTAAGCCATTTTTATCCTCTCTTTACCTACCCTGCATTATCCCTGCTTGAAGCCAGAACATTAGCCTGAGCCTGAAATTGCAAACTCCACAAAATTATCCCTAGCCGAATTGAGCCTGACCCCCATTCGGGAATTGAGACTTAGATTGGTTGAACTAATGCCTTGTGGAAAGAAAAGAGCATAATGTCTAGTTTTGAGCAAGGAAATCATAGGATGGTACATATTTACACTTTGTCATATTTTGTAAAAGGATTTTTTTGGCTCACCATATAAATGCACATAGCTTTAGTATTATTTCCGAAAAAAAAAATCCGAAAAATATATATATATATAGTGCATGAGCCAAAATCCTTAAGTCCTTTATTCATACAAGTGTTATATTTTTGAGAGCATATAATGGAAAGATGAGTTGGGAAAGTGCAGTATAGAGATTGAGCTTACATTGAAGAGTTATGGTTTGGGTATTGCAAGTGTTGAGATTTAGGAGTCTTGATTCCCGCATTATAAAAGCACCACATAGCCAAATAATTTCATACCTTTTATTTCATACCAAGCCCCATTACAACCCCGCCGAATGGAGTCTTCTATGAAGTCTTCCATTGAGCGAAAGTCCTCCTAATGATTCTTATTGCATTTTCATAATTGGTTGCGAAGTGGATTATTATAAATTGCAATGTTTATGAGATTGTATATGGAATTGAGTTGAGAGTTGATCTTCATAGCCTAAACACATGAGAGTTGAGTGCAAACACATTATCCCTGTGAGGTTGGATTAAAATTGCATATGCCTATGGATCGCCAAAATATGTGCTATGACGTTAAATTCACTTGCTTTGCTTTGCTACCGCTTATTATGTTGCTTTTGACAAAGGCGAAGACTTGAAGGGTGTGTTGTAGGTGTTGGTTATTGCTTGGTTATTGCTTGAGGACAAGCAAGTCTAAGTATGGGGTGTTTTGATGTACACATTTGCACCTTCTTTTATTGCATCTTTTGACTTCTTATTCCATTCGATTTCCAAAGAAAAGGTTCAAAAGAATATAAACTTGTGTAAGAATGAGCTAAAGTGTAAGAAATAGAGTCTACACGAGTTTTGAGCTAACCATGCAGGAATTCGAGCGAAAACGGAGTCAAAACGAAGAAGCCAAGTGAAGCTGAGCAGAGGTAGACATCGACCCTAGACCCAGATATCGACCTCTGGGGTAGATATCGACCTTCAACATAGATATCGACCTCAACAAGTGAAGCTGAGCAGAGGTAGATATCGACCCTAGACCCAGATATCGACCCCCAGTGTCGATATCGACCCCCATATCGACCTCAACATAGAAATCGACCAGATCTGAACAAGTCGAGCAGGAACAGAGACCTCGATATCGACCTCTGGTGTCGATATCGACCCCTTATCTCGACAGAAGATAGACTCGATTTCGAATGCGGATTGGCACTATATCTTCAAGGAGGCACGGGATTATCTCACACTTTCAAGATAGATGGCAGCTGAAGAGTTATTTATCTTTTTACCTTTAAGTCATTTAAGTTTTATCAAAATAAAAGACCTATCCTAATTGTTCGGATAGAGTTATTAGTTTAGATAGGAGTTACAATCCTTGGATAGCGAGGATTAGTAGCCTATAAATAAAGCCCTAGGGGCTGATTTGTTAGGGGATCCAATAATCCAATCATAGAACAACCCAAGACAAAGACAATAGAGTTAGAGTTAGAGAGAAGTTTTAGGGTTTGACGTTTGCGAAAGTTGACGTTGAGTTGTAAAGCTTCGGAGTTTAGTTTAATGCAAGTTTCTTACTTTCAATTGACAATAAATCCCATGATGAGAAGCAAGTAGTTCCCCAAAGCTCTTAGGGTCGGGGTGAGCCCGACGTTAGCCATGCGCGCTTAAGGTAAGTATTTGATGTTGATATCGTTGTGTCTATCTCTCCTCCTACAATTCTATGTTTAGTCCTAATCGAAAGAAAAGGAATTCATGCTAACAACTTGAGTTATAAACATAAAATCGGTAGAGACAATTAGGTTTATTTGAAAGAGTAATCCTAAGAGTTGGTGTACGGCGAAAGCTCGTCCCTCGAGTGAAATAGCGCAATTGTCCGTCTTATTTATCTTATCGCATGCATTGGTTAACGTTGTGGTAAACCCTAATCCTAGGAGTTGTTTTTTTACATAGTTTATACACACAAAAACCCTCTGTTATTTCTATTCATTGCTTCTCTCTCCATCCTTAATTCTTCGGCCTTTTCTTTGCCGACAAAGAACTAACCCACTGCAGGGAGACATCGATATCGACAGCAGAGGTCGATATCGACCAAAACTGATAGATCGACAGTTTTCTGAGTCGATCTCGAGACTCTGGGAAACTTCTGCAAGCATCGATATCGACACCAGACATCGATATCGACCACTTGTTTTTGTCTCTGCAGGTCTTCTGTTGCAGAGAACATCCACAGCCGAGGTCGACATCGAGGCCCAAGGTCGAAATCGAGGCTTCTGGTCGATGCAAACGTGAGAATTCCAACGCTACTAGGATCCCGCTGACACGCCTCCTCGTGGATCGATCCTGACTACCCTTCCACTACAACGGGAGGAAGTCTTGTAATTATTTGCTTAAGCCAGAAGTTGGTTTACATTTATTTACAACTTTATATTTGTAATTACTTGACATATCAAGCCTCCTGCAACAACAAGGAGCGCACTAAGAAATGGCATGATAGGAAGTTGTTACCAAAAACGTATGAGGTAGGTGACAAAGTCCTTGTTTTTAATTCTAGACTTCGCTTATTTCCAAGGAAACTAAGGACAAGATGGAGCGGACCTTTCAAGGTTCATAAAATATTCCCTCATGGAGCGGTGGAGTTACTTTGCGACGATGGATCAACCTTTAAGGTAAATGGCCACCGAGTAAAGAAATATTATGACAAGGAGGACCCGGAAGAAGAGATTCACGCCACCTTGGCATTGAACTAGTGCAAAAAGGGGAATATGTAGAGCTAGCGACTTAAACTCAAGCGCTTCCGGGAGGCAACCCGTTCTTTTCCTTTTCTTTCTCTTTTAGTTTTTAGTCTATTTGATATTTTTTTAGATCATTCGTGGCTATTCTATCTAAAGTCGACAAGAAAATCCAGTCCAGAAGAGAGGTCGATATCGACCTATATGGTCGATATCGACAGGCCGACAGAAGTGAGCAGCAGGCAGAACAACACAGATGCAAAAGGGGCGTCGATATCGACCTCTAAGGTCGATATCGACTACAGCTAGAGGTAGGTGCGAGGTCAGATTTTAATTTCTTTTCGGTTTTTAATTTTTGTTTTTTTACCACTTTATATCCCCCGACTTCGACACCCCCTCCCCTTTTCGATACCCTACCCAGCCGCCGCTCTCTCTTCTTCATCTCTCTTCTTCATCTCTCTCCTGCATCTCTCCGGTCGCCCTCCTCACTGCCGCACCCCGCACTGCAATCCCCATCACAACAGCCCACCACAACTGTTCACCAGATCCAACCCCGTAAGCCCTCGTCCTCTCTTCCTCTTCTCGCCCTAGCTCTCTCTCTCCCTCGTTTTCAAGCCGCCAGCGCCAGATCTACCCACAGGAGGCCAAGATACACCAGATCCGGCCGCCCTAAGCCACCGGAGAGCCCAACGCGCCACCAGCAAGCCCCGACATCGCCCAGATTCGGTCGATTTCGACCCCCGGGCACCGATTTCGACGTCTCCTATCGACATCGGTTTTCGTTTTCTTGATTTTTGCGGTTATAGCCTCTTTCTCCCCTAATTCCGACACTCTTCTGGTATGATTTCTTACCCTTCCTCTATTTTTTCCAGATTTTCATGATTAATTAGTTGATTTAGGGAAGAAATTACATATTGGGTGTTTAGGGTTTGAACGATATTTGCGCGGGAAAGAGTAATTGTATGTTTGTGGGGCATAAAATCTGATTTTTTTAATTTATGTGGGGCAAGATCTGATTTTTGTATATGGGAATGAATCTGATTTTTATATATATATAAATGGGGTGAGATCTAATTTTATAATTTCTATGGGGCAAAAATCGGAATTTTCCATAAGTATGGGCTATGAATCTGAATTTTTTATATATATGGGCTGATTCTGGAATATTTTTGGTAGTTTAAATTCTGATTTATTTTGGGGTTTAAATTCTGATTTTTTTTTTCTACAAGCTGAAATTCTGATTTATTTTGAGGTTTAAATGCTGATTTATTTAGGAGTTTAAATTCTGATTTTTTAGGGATTAAAATCTGATTTTTTTATATATGTGGGCTAAAATTCTAAAAGTCATTAGGTTCCTTAGTATTAAAAATTCAAGAAATTATGTTTATATAAATTGCCATCCTTAGGTACTTTCTTTTTAGATATATTACCACTTTGACTTAGACAATTTACCTTTACATAATTTCTAGCATAATATGGAACCTAAGTATGGGGTTCTCCCTATTTTATACAGAGGGGAATTATCTTTGGCAATGGTTTCTTTTGCAGACGATGGTGAGAGCCAACAACATCCTTCAGGACACGCTCCGCATTGAGGATAATCAGCAGCGCTCCCTAGCTGAGGATTTGATTGCCCGAGCCACCAGGGCGCGATGGTACCATCTCCCTGACATGATCCAGCTAGGATTTCACCCAGGCGTTCAGGAGGCGTTTGAGAACGTCTCTCTACACAGGTTGATTGAGCCACTGGAGGCACACTACCCCGTTCTGACTGGGGAGTTTATGGCCACATTGGAGGTCCCCGACCGCACCTCGACCAGCCGCCGAGTCATCTTCCAGCTCGGCAACAGGCGACACAGACTATCGCTCGAGGAGATGAGCAACATTTTTGGGTTCATCCACACTCCAGCCGCCTTCAGGGTCTAGGACCCCAACGTCATCTGGAGCTACATATCAGGTATACCCTACCCTGCTCCTACTGACTCCTTCACCTCTAGGGTTGTGAGTCCGCTTTTTAGGGTCATCTTGAGGGTCCTGGCGAGTACCCTTTGGGCCAGGCCTGAGCTCCATCACCCCACACACCTTGAGACGGAGACTCTGCAGAGGATGCTCTTCGAGGATGACCCTCTACCATACCTCCACGCCTGGCTCGAGCATATCGTAGACCGCAGACGCACGGTCTCTACAGACATTATGGACGGTGGCATGGTGGCCATCCTCGCCGAGGGACTAGGCGTCCACACTGAGAGGTACACGGCCTACCAGCTCACGTACCTAGACGCTGCAGTATTGCGCCAGGGCGGAGTCATCGCACCAGGAGCACAGGGATGGAGACACCCCTAGACAGGGATACGCCTGCGCCACGATTTTATAGATCTTCTATATATCCCAGACTGGTACCAGTCTTGGACTGGGCAGCCATATCATACGGATATAGATCCATCTGCTGACCCCACCCTACGGAGGAGACCCCCACTTTTAAACCATGAGCCGGAGGTGGACGCTATGTCTTGGGACGCTGACCCCCATTCTGAAGGAGCAGAGCAGCCCCCAGCCTACCAGGGGGCATGGATGGCGACGATGATGATGACGTCAGGGATGATGCAGTTGGAGGAGGAGAGGGCCCGCAAGGGTCCCACCACAGCCATCACAGCCACCATAGCTATGTGCCTCCACCACCTCCCCCCTTCCCGCCCGCCTACACCACTAATTGGCAGGACGACATGACTGCCCGCTTTACTAGGCTGGAGCTCTCCGTCACTGTGATGCGCGAGGAGCAGCGATGCTATGGGAGGTTCCTCGAGGGTTTGGGCTCATATTTGGGCTTTTCCTTCGATCAAAAGGCTGGACCTTCTACATTCCCGCAGGGCGCCCCGACCTACTACTCAGGGTCAGCTCCTACACAGGACTGGCCCTTGCTATTGCCACCTCCCCCGCCTCCTGAGCAGTGATATGTGTGTAGCGTAAGTGAGCGTGACTGATTCCTTCCCTCTACTTTACTTTTCTAACAGTGAGGACACTGTAATCTTTAAGTATGGGGTGGGGATTGAACTTGGACATTATAAACTGCTTTATCTGGTTGTGGTAGGGTTTAAAACTTGGAAAACATGGCTTGTATTTTATTTACTTTCTACTCTATTTGTATGCATTGCATCATATTTAAACATTTATGCATTTTAAAGTTTAAGTCCTTAATCTTTTAGTTTGTTAAGTCTATAAAATGTCAAAATCTAAAAAAATAGAAAAATGTCAAAAATACAAAAAAAATGCATGTTTATTTAAGTTTATTTTCTAACCCTACTTAGATGTCCTATGATGAAAACTCAATAGCTGACTTGATCATGTAAACCCTATGGCATATTTGGATGGTTTAGCCTAAGTCCTTAAAATTTTTATGTAGATTTTGAACTTGTGATGAAATTGAGCACATATGATCCTAGGCTAAAAAGCAAATCCAACAAAAATTATCCTTGTGAGAATTTTGACCTATAGGGAGAACATCAAAAATCCCTCCGCTTTCTTGAGTGAATTTACTCTTCCTATGCATCTCTAAATGTTGTGATAGTTATTCAAAACCAATGCACATATATGATTATGTTTACGAGAATTAAATGATGGAGGCATCTTTTAAGCCATTTTTATCCTCTCTTTACCTACCTTGCATTATCCCTGCTTGAACCCAGAACATTAGCCTGAGCCTGATATTGCAAACTCCACAAAATTATCCCTAAGCCGAATTGAGCCTGACCCCCATTTGGGAATTAAGACTTAGATTGGCTGGACTAATGCCTTGTGGAAAGAAAAGTGCATAATGTCCAGTTTTAAGCAAGGAAATTATGGGTTGGTGCATATTTATATTTTGTCATATTTTGTAAAAGGATTTATGGCTCACCATATAAATGCACATATTTGCTTATTATTTTCGAAAAAAAACTCCGAAAAAATAATAAAATAAAGATATATATATATAGTGCATAAGCCAAAATCTTTAAGTCTTCTATTCATACAAGTGTTATATTTTTTAGAGTTATATTAGAACTTGTAAGAAGGGTTGATAGTATAGTTTACATCTTTAAGTGCATCTTTAGAACATATTATATAAAGATGAGTTGGGAAAGAGCATTATAGAGATTGAGCTTACATTGAAGAGTTATGGTTTGGGTATTGCAAGTGTTGAGATTTAGGAGTCTTGATTCCCGAATTATAAAAGCATCACATAGCCAAATAATTCCATACCCTTTTATTTCATACCAAGCCCCATTACAACCCCGCCGAATGGAGTCTTCTTTGAAGTCTTCCATTGAGCGAAAGTCCTCCTGATGATTTTTATTGCATTTTCATAATTGGTTACGAAGTGGATTATTATAAATTGCAATGTTTATGAGATTGTATATGGAATTGAGTTGAGAGTTGATCTTCATAGCCTAAACACATGAGAGTTGAGTGCAAACACATTATCCCTGTGAGGTTGGATCAAAATTGCATATGCCTATGGATCGCCAAAATATGTGCTATGACGTTAAATTCACTTGCTTTGCTTTGCTACCGCTTATGATGTTGCTTTTGACAAAGGCAAAGACTTGAAGGATGTGTTGTAGGTGTTGGTTATTGCTTGGTTATTGCTTGAGGACAAGCAAGTCTAAGTATGGGGTATTTTGATGTACATATTTGTACCTTTGTATGGGGTATCTTGAGGACAAGCAAGTCTAAGTATATAAACTTGTGTAAGAATGAGCTAAAGTATAAGAAATAGAGTCTGCATGAGTTTTTGAGCTATCATCAAAGCCATGAGTTATCTCATTCTTTTAGACATTAGTAGTTGTTTATTATCTTTTCCTTTAAGTTTTTATCAAAATAAAAGACCTATCCTAATTATTCGGATAGAGTCCATAGTTTAGATAGGAGTTACAATCCTCGGATAGCGAGGATTAGTAGCCTATAAATAAAGCCCTAGGGGCTGATTTGTTAGATCATCCAATCCAAGAAGCAAGACAAAAACAATAGACAATAGATAGTTAGAGTTTTTTGAGCTTTAAAGTTTCAAGCGCTTACGATAGTTGGCGTTGAGATTGTAAAGATTTGAAATTTTCCATTAATGCAAGTTATTTCAATTCAAGACATGTCTACAATCAACATGAGCGAGTAGTCGCCCTTTCTTCTAGGGTCGGGGTGAGCCCGACGATAGCCATGATGGTAAGGTAAGTACGTCACTAAAGAATGTATCTTTTATCTCCCTCTACCTTGTGCTTCATCTTTAAATGCGAATTTAAGGAACTCATATTGTAAAACTTGGGTAGTAATTAGGGTTTCTATTCGAAAGATTATAAACTCAATTATGACAAAGGTAGACACAAATTAGGTTAAGTAATTGCAAAATCTCTTTTCCTATTTGTCGGTTTAGGTGAAAGCCTTTTCCTTTGTGATGAAAGCATGCATCTTTAGTTGATTCTTACTTCTTCTATCATGGTTGTCGTCGCGGTAATCCTTGGCTTTGGAGGACTTTTCCTTTATTAAGTTTACATTCAAATTTGCCCGCCGTTCATTGAGTCATCGAAAAACCCAACACCTTTGCTTATTTCTGATCATTGCCTCCTCCCCATTCTCAATTCTTCGGCCCTTTCTTTGCCGACAAAACAACTAACTCACTGCAAGAAGACATCGATATCGACAACAGAGGTCGATATCGACCAAACTGATAGATCGACAGTTTTCTGAGTCGATCTCGAGACTCCTGGGAAACTTCTGCAAGCATCGATATCGACCCCCTTGTGACAAAATCGACCCCTCTGTATCGACTGACAGACTTCTGAGCCAGTCGATTTCGTGGACTAACATCGATATCGACCCCTACCAGTCGATATCGACTACAGTTTTTGTTTCTGCAGGTCTTCTGTTGCAGAGAACATCGACAGCCAAGGTTGACATCGAGGTCTGGGATCGAGATTGAGGCTTCTGGTCGAACATAAAGGACGTGTCTTCAATGCTACTAGGATCCCGCTGACTCGCTTCCTTGTGGATCGAACTTGATTCCCTACTACTATAGCGGGGAGTCTTCAATTTATTTGAAGAGGCTAAGAGTTGTATTGCTTTATATTTTATTATATATTTTGATTCAATTCTCCCCACGTCACGCAATAAGTCCTTAAATCGCTCCCACGCCTGTGCTAGTGTTTCACCTGGCTTTTGTTTCAAAGTCGTGATCCTTTGTCGCAGCATCGCCCATGTCCTCAGCGAGCGTGGAGCCAAACTCTGCCCATGTCCTCAGCGAGCGTGGAGCCAAACTCTCAAGCCATTGTAATGCCTTCCCTGCCAAAGACCATCGAAAAGATTACAGTCTCACATACTCTAAATTTACTTCATCAGCAACTGTTTCACATAAATCCATAAAAGTAGAGATGTGTTGCAGTGGGCATTCATTAGGTCTTCCTTCAAAAGTATTTATTTTTATTTCAGAAAGGAAGTTAATTATAATTTCATAATTGGAGTGAGGAATTAAGATAGCAGATTCAGGAACGTGGAGCGGGGGATGCATGTATTGCATCGTCGTTTGTAGATACTGATTGAGCCGCTCTTGGGCTTGTCTGCGCGCATCCTCCTCCCTATCAGCACGGGCTCGCTCTGTAGCAGCGGCGGCCCTCTCAGCAGTGATTGTAGCATTGTGGTCCTCAATCTCCTTCCTCAACCGCTCTATGGTCTCAGCCTGCGTCTCGTTGTCAACCATGATGCGAATGGCTTTGTTGTGAAAATGGAAGAATCCTTCAGGCTCGTTAATAGGTTCCAGGATAGGTCCGTGATCAGAACTTCGCATAAACCTGCAAAATAAACTATAAAAGATCGTGAGAAAACTTAGGTCGCGATTGATTGCCACCCCGCCAACGGCGCCAATTTGTTCGCTATAGGAGTAGAGATGGATCGTGCAATTCAAATATTCAAAGATAATTCACAACTAGGCTAACTCTCTGTCCCAAACAAATAATACAAGAATCCTTCCCAATGTAGTGGTAGGGTAGTTCAGGATCGAATCCACGAGGAGGTATGCCAGCTCTTCCCTTGTTGTAATCACGATCAAGCTTTCGACCTTAGAAGACACTCGATATCGATGTGTCGGGTCGATATCGACCTCAGTTCTGGTCGATTTCCAGTAGAGTTCCTGCAGAAGACAAAAGCAGCAAAGTCGACGTCGAGACAGACCTCGATATCGACGTTAGACCTCGATATCAACCTTTACAGTCGATTAGGATGTTTGTCACAGAAACTGTAATTCGTAACTTGTTGTTGGAAAAGTGTCCGAAGAATGTAGAATGGTAAAGAAGGATGATCAGAAATCAAAACTTAAACTTTTATGTAAATTCAATTAATTAAAAAGCTTCCAAAGTCGGGGTTTCACGCCACAACGATAACAATGCAAGTATGATGCTAAAGTTATAAAATTTAATGCCTTTCCATCAAATAACTCTCGTTATCAACACTTAGGTGATTAGAGGCTCTCGCACAGTTCCTAAGAGTTATTATCCAATTCATGGGTAATCCAAGTTCACAATATGAGTGGCTTTCGCTTCAATAATGCAAATAATGAATCTCCCTAACTTTCGCAAGGAATCATGCATAGGATAGAAGACGGAATCGCATAAAAGTCATACCTTTGATGCACTTACCCTACATCGCTATCGTCGGGCTCACCCCGACCCTAGAAGTGGGTTGACTACTCGCTTCTTATCATGCAACTCATCATCATCATTGAAAAAAAACTACTTTGAAATTGCAAAAGAAAAAAATTACAACCGAACAAGCCAAATCTCCGCTCTCGCTTCCACCAAACTCACTCGGCTCTCCTCTCTCTCTCTCTATAAATTCTCTCTATTGAAAACTGAATTCTCTGCATGTGTGAATTGCCTAAACTCAGCCCTAACAGCCTCTAGATATAGATATCGAACATTGCTATCCAAAGACTCAAAACTTTATCTTTATTCTCTAAGATAAAACTTAAATAAAGTAAAAACCAAAAGTTCTATGGTAAAACTAGCTAAAGTTATAGCTCTGACGTTGAAGATAAGAAATCTCGACTATAGGATATACGTGCAAGCTTCGGATAGAATTCTATCAAAATCTGAGTCGGATTCATCTTCTGGGCAACATCGATATCGACCTTCAGACGTCGATATCGACCTTCAGACGTCGATATCGACCTCTGCGAAACTCTATCTCGAGCTCCCCCTCTCCTACTCGGATTAGCACTCGACTTCTATCATTTATCTCGATCTGGCCACTTGATATCGACCTTGGATCATCGATATTGACCTCCCTGGTGTCGACATGCCTTGTTCTTTTCTTGCTCGATTCCTATGTCTCTGCTGCACTCGATGTCGAGGTCTGCAGTCGATTTCGACCTCTTCAGAAGACTGAGTTCTCTTTCTGCTCTTTCAAATCTGTCCATTTTTATCCTATTTTCTGCGAAATCACATAGAAACTCGTGCAGACCCATATATTTGATATTTAAGCGTAAACTACACTAATCCCATGTTTTCCCACTAATATGCATGCAAAAGAATGACAACCACAACATCCTCATTATTGTCAGCGGCAACAACCACAACATCCTGCGCAGCATTGCAGTCCACTTGCAGAGACGTTACGGATGCCTTCCCTGGAGAGTCTTGAATTGTGTCCCACCGTTGGAAAGCTCATCGAGTCAACTTCGCAAAAAGACTGCGATGAGGTGAATCTGATGTCGGAGTCAACGGGAATCTGCGAACCAAGATCAGTGCGCTGTGCTGTTTCCGGGGCAACGAATTCAACAATAGGCTACTTAGGCTCAATTACCTCGTCGTCGGTTGTGGCAACTATAACCGTTGGAGTAGGGGTGAAGGAAGAAGCAAAAGCTTGATGAAAGCCATCCAAGAATCCCTCCTTCAAGCCTTTCATGAACTCGGCCCTCGATTCAGTGAACATGGCAGAAAGGTCGGCTAGAAGTTGTGCCCTCTCCTTTTGTCGTCGTTCTTCGTCAGCCTCTCATTGTTGGAGAAGCCAAAGCTGACGGAGATGTTGTAGTTGATTTTGACGCCGCTCCTCTTCGACCTCTGCTTGCCGCTAAAGCCAAAGTTGGCGTCTTTTGGCTTCGCGTTGACGCTCTAGTTGTTGTTGTTGTTGCAAAGGTCTTCTCTGCAACTCTCATTGGCGTCGTTATTGTTTAGCACGTTCTAAAGAAAAGAAATCATCAAACAGATCGGGATCATCATCCCAATCTCCATAGAAAGCCCAAACCATTGAATCCCAACATCAGTAACACCAAGAAAAGACAAGAACTTGCATATACCTACGGCTCTAGTACCACTTCATACGTTGCTATTCTCGATCCTTCGCTTGGGGGCTTGGAATCAAGAATAATGTCTTATGTTCATCCCGATCTTGCAATATCGCCTTGACTTGTCTTGGATTAAGAACCAATATGGTAATATGAGTTCAAACTATTGCAACAGAAACAAGGAATTCAAACAACCACACAAGCGAGCAAAAGCGACGGAGGCTGGAAGGAATGTCGCGGCCGCAGCAGGGTAGGCGGCGGCTGCCTCGTGGTTGCAGCCGGTACGCAGCGACGGAGTTCCTCCTCTCTGCAGCGACGGTTCTCCCTCTTAGTTCAGCGATGGTTTCTCGTTTGTATGATTGGATCGAATTCTCAATTGAACGAATGAATGTAATTGATAATAAGAACTCTAAAGCAAAGGTTTTGGATTGATTATTGAAGAACCCTTTAGCCAAAGGGTTTCATCAAATCTATCATCAATCTCCCTCTATTGAATTAAAATGAAACGTTTAAATAGAAACATAAACCTAGAAACCCTAGACCATTCTTTCGTTGCAAAGGATTGACATGGCCAATAAAATAATAATTAAGTAAATAAAAAATCCTAGATGATAGATAAAACTAATACTTAGTGATTAAGGAAAATCCCCTTAAGATATTTTCCTTCTCCACCTTTATTTACCCTAGAAAAAGAGGAAACAAACTAATTAGAAATAATATCAATTAATTAAAAAGTCAACTAAGAGATATTGTTTTAATTTACATTATTCCTAAATAATAATAATGCTTAAATAATGATTAATTAAATAAACATAGATAAATTCGTCCAAATGGCGACAGCTCCAAAGATGTTGATTTTCGGCCATTATCGAGGCTTATTCTGGAAAAACCTTCAACAACGAAGTTGTAGACTTTTCGTCCTCGTTCCAACAAAGTATGATACGACCCAATCCGATAAATATGGACTCATAACGACCAATTTTACTGAGACATCGAAAAGCTGTCAAACCCTCATGAACGAACCAAAACTTGGACATAAGCTCACCTTGCACATTTTGACCTTTTTCCATGGTGGAGCCTTTTTCTTTCTCTTGAGGAGGACATACTCTTTCTCCAATATCCCTCAAATCGATCTTGATAGCTCGCTTGGATCGAGGTCATTGTTTGAGCCACAGAAGCTCATCCTTGATCATTGCATCAATAACTCCGAAACTTTACAACTAAATGTCGCCTCTCGCAAACGCCAAACCCTAAAGCTTCTCTCTAACTCTACTCTATTGCTATTGTGGTTGTATGATTGAATGTGTAATTAAATGAATAAAAACCATCCCCCTAGGGCTTTATTTATAGGCTACTAATCCTTGCTATCCAAGGATAGTATCTTCTATCTAAACTATAAACTCTATACAAACAAGTAGGATATATCTTTTATTTAGGGTAAATATAGAAAATAACTAACTAAACCTTTTAGGGTAAAAAGTACATATTCCCAAGGTCGAATCTATCTAAATCTATAGATAATCCATGGCTCTTATGGATAGAATTGCAATCCTCGTCTCGAAAAGCGCGTCCAACCCGTTTCGAAATCTAGTCGATTTCGAACTCTTCGTTTCTGCTCGACGGGCTCAGTTCCACTCGATTTCTAGTATCTTCTATCTAAACTATAAAATCAAGGTCCGTGTTGATGCTTCAGTCGATATTGACCAGATAGGCCAAAATCGATCTCTTCTCAGCTACACTTGGCCTCTTCGTTTTGACTCCAATTTCGCTCCAATTCCTAAATAATTAGATCAAAACTTGTGCAGACTCTATTTCTTGCACGTTAGCTCATTCTACACAAAATTACATTATTTTCAACTTTTATTTTAGAAAATCGAATGAAATATGAAGTCAAAAGATACAATAAAAAGGGTACAAATATGTACATCAAAATACCGCATACTTAGACTTGCTTGTCCTCAAGTAATAACCAAGCAGTAACCAACACCTAAAACACACTCTTCAAGTCTTCGCCCTTGTCAAAAGCAACATCATAAGTGGTAGCAAAGCAAGTGAATTTAACGTCATAGCACATATTTGAGCGATCCATAGGCATATGCAAGTTTTTATCCAACCTCACAGGGATAACGTGTTTGCACTCTCAACTCTCATGTGTTTAGGCTATGAAGATCAACGCTCAACTCAATTCCATATACAATCTCATAAACATTGCAATTTATAAGAATCCACTTCGCAACCAATTATAAAAATGCAATAAGAACCATCAGGAGGACTTTCGCTCAATGGAAGACTTCAAAGAAGACTCCATTCGGCGGGATTGTAATGGGGCTTGGTATGAAATAAAGGGGTATGGAATTATTTGGCTATGTGGTGCTTATAAAATTTGGGAATCAAGACTCCTAAACTTAAACACTACTATATCCAAATCATAACTCTTTCAATGTTGCACTTTCCAAACTCATCTTCCATAATGCTCATCAACCCTTCTTTCAGACCCTTATATGCCTCTCAAAAAGATTACACTTGTTTAGATAAATAAAGAACTAAGGAATTTGGCTCATGCAAAACATATATATCTTTTTTCGATTTTTTTTCGATTTTTTTTGAACGAAATTAATAATAAAATAAAGGTGCATTTATACGGTGAGCCAAAATCCTTTTACAAAGTATGAAAAGATGCAAATATATACCATCCCATAATTTATTTGCTCAAAACTAGACAATATGCATTTTCTTTCCACAATGCATTATTCTAACCAATCTAAGTCTTAATTCCCAAATGTGGTCGGGCTCAATTTGGCTAGGGATAATTTTGTGGAGTTTGCAATATAAGGCTCAGGCTAATATTATGGCTTCAAGAAGAGATAATGCAGGGTAGGTAAAGAGAGGATAAAAATGGCTTAAAAGATGTCTCCATCATTTAATTCTCGTAAACATAAACATATATATGCATTGGCTTTGAATAACTATCAAAACATTTAAAGATGCATAGGAAGAGTAAATACACACAAGAAAGCTGAGGGATTTTTAATGTTCTCCCTATAGGCCAAAATTCTCACAAGGATAAATTTTGTTGGATTTGCTTTTTAGCAAAGGATCATATGTGCTCAATTTCATCACAAGTTCACAATCTATATAAAAACAATTTTAAGGACTTAGGCTGAACCATCCAAATATGCCAAAGGATTTACATGATCAAGTCAGCTAAAAAAACTTAAGAAGGTAAGCATGCATTTTTTGTAGTTTTTGACATTTTTTTAATTTTTTGGATTTCTTGATATTTTTATAAAAGTAAAACTAAGAACAAAAACTTAAACATGAATGCAATGCGAAGATGAAAACCAAGTTATGACCATAAGACATGTTTCTACCCCACCCCATAGTTAAAATATACAGTATCCTGGTTGTATTAAAAGAAGAACAAGGGTAGAGAGAAACTGACAGTGTAACTTGCGGATTCAGGTCAATTTCAGGTTGGTCGATGCCAGTAGTCGATGTCGAGTACTGTGGTCGATGTCGACTGCATCTGTCGAAGTCGAGGAGGAAGGTGAAGTTGAGTTCCGCCTGGATCTGGTCGATATCGAGTAGCTATAACGATATCGACTTCTCTGTTTGGCTCCTGGATGATCGAGCTCGATCTCAGGAAGATGGCTCGACCCTAGGGTGGTCGATTTCGACTGGCCTGGTCGATTTCGACTGCCTCTGTAGTAGCTTCTTTTCTTCTTCGTCGTTTCTTTTGCTTGCCAACCTGAAAATCTTTGTTAGAATAATAGATAAAACCACGAATTATCACAGTTTCAAAAGCTCAAAGATCCCAAAATCAAAATCCTAAAAACCATATATGAAAATTTTAAAGGTCAATGTACACGCTCTATATTTTTTAGTCGCTAGGCCGACTTCTCCGTCAATAGTTCATGGGCAATTAAGGTAGGGACCCTTCAATCTTGTGCCTTCTCCTAGATCATCTAGGTCCCTTTGATAGTAGCTAAGTTCGGCAACCAAGGCTTCTTTTTCGTTAGGCTCTTTATTGAATTCTTTTCTTCTCTTCCTTGACCTAACTTTTGTAAGATGGGCAAACCATGGAGCTTTGACCCTCCCATTAGTTGAATTATCAGTTGTGGACAAAGGAGGGTTAGGGATTATACCTGGGCTTACCTGTTCGGGCCTAAAACAGTGATCTTTGGGTTGAGGGTCGGTCGATTTCGACAATGGATGGTCGATTTCGACTTCAGTAGTCGATTTCAACAGGTGATGGTCGATGTCGACGTCAGGGACCCTATACTTAAGCTCTTGGCAATCATCTGTCTCACTCGATATGGAGATGGTATGGTCGATTCCGAGTGTTTTAGTGGATATCGACTGGTCCCAGTCGTTGTAGACTCTCCTTGTTGTCTCCGTCCTTGCCAATAAAAACTTGCGAAGGTTATCCTTAGCTGGTGAGAGGGCAACTTGTTCCAGCTGCTTTGTTTCGCTCATTGTAGTGTTGAAGCGAAACTCCACGACCTTGTTGCTGATTATGAATGTAAGGGTGTCATTCCTCACATTGATGTTGGCATCCGCTATTGCTAAGAATGGCCTACCTAGGATGATAGGCACAATAGGATCCTCCGGCATGTCCAACACGATGAAGTCCGTGGGTATGAAGAACTTTCCCACCTTGACAGGGACATCATCCACAACCTCAGTTCGTCTCACAAAGGAGTTGTCCGCAATGTAAAGCTTCATGTCGACGGGCTCCAATGCTCCTACGCCCACTTGTTGCCTTATTCATAAAGGCATCAAACTCACACTAGCCCCAAGATCACATAGGGCTTTGAATTGATGGTTACCAACCCCTACCGTTACCGCGAACTTGCTTGGATCGCCGCGCTTCTCACGGAACTCAATTGAATTGCATTCGTCGGTGATCTCTAGGATGGACCTCTTTTTGGACAAGATGTCCTTCAGGAACCTCATGTATGCAGGCATCTCATTGAGCGCTTCCGTGAGTGGTATGGTGAGATTTAGACCTTGTAAGATTTTCGCCAAGCGTCTGAACTTGGTGTCTCCTGGATCCCGCAGCGCCTTGGAAGGATAGGGTAGAGTTTTAGATGGCTTTGGAGGCGAAGTGGTCAATTTTTTCTTTCTGGACAAGTCGATATTGACATTAGTGTGATCAGTATCGATTGGTTTGGTCGACCTCGGGGGGGTTTGAAGTTGTGGTCGATTTCTAGAGGTGTCGACATCCAATGGGTGGTCGATATCGACCTAGTCACTCGATATCGAGTGCCTCTCGGGATATGTTCTGTGCTTTGCAGTGGGCTCGACATCGACTGTGGGTTCGACGTCGACAGGGCCCTCGATATCAATTGGGGGGTCGATATCGACTACGTCTCCAGCGACTTCTCCTTCACTACTTGGGTCGGGCAATGTGCATCCACTCCTTAGATTGATAGAAGCAATGTGCTCGGCTTGACCCCTAGGATTTTCTTGTGGTTGTCCAGGGAGTTGGTCGGGTGGATTTGGGATTTGGGCTGCCAGTTGACCCAATTGGGTCTTAATGCTCCTTTTCCAAGTGTCCATCTCCACCATTCGGATGATGAGGTGGTTGAGCACTCCCTTATTTTCAGCATGGTTCCACCTCATCTCATCAAGGATGAGTTGGACATCATCCCTTCGTGGTTTTCTCTCCGAATGGCCTGGAGCTCTATATGGCGGAGGATCCCTGGGATTATATTAAGGTGGTTGATTTCCCTAGGTTTGGTACCCCTGGCGATTGGAATTCCTCATGTAGCGCGCCTCTTGGTGAGTCTCCGCTAGTTGTACTTCCTCCGTATGTGGGCATTCAGTGGTGATATTGTATTTGATATTATATATTAGCGATCCTCCCTGGCAACGGTGCCAATTTTTTCGTGGGGGGGGGGGATCGCTAATATATAATATCAAATACAATATCAAACTAAACCGACTCCCTTGTCCAAGCAAATAAAATACAAGAATCGATCCCGATGTAGTGGTAGGGTAATTCAGGATCGAATCCACGAAGAGGTATGTCAGCGCTTCCTAAGCTTGCAATCACGATCAAGTTTCGACTCCAAAAGACCACTCGATATCGAGTAGTGCAGTCGATATCGACCTCAGTTCTGGTCGATTTCCAGCTATTTCCTGCAGAAGACAAAAGCAAAGTCGATGTCGAGATTTTCACTCGATATTGATGTCAGCACTCGATATCGACCTCTGCAGTCAAAATCGAGTTTTCAACAGAAACAGAAAAAGTAACAGATTTTGTCGGAAAAGATGTCCAAAGAACGTAAGATTGATGATGGAAGGGTGGTCAGAATAAAACACAGATTTTATTAACTTCAATAAACTAAAAGCTTCCAAGGTCGGGGATTCATGCCACAATGATAACTATGCAAGTATTATGCCAAATTTTATGAAAGATGATTCCTTTCCGTCAAATAACTTTCGTTACCAACTATTAGGTGAGGCTCTCGCATAAAACCTAAGAGTTACTATCCAATTTCATGACAAATCCAAATTTACAATATGATTGGCTTTCGCTTCAATAATGAAAACAAGGAAATTCCTCAACTCTCGCAAAGGATCATCCATAGGATAGAAGACGGGATCGCATAAAAATCATAACTTTGATGCACAAACTTACATTGCTATCGTCGGGCTCACCCCGACCCTAGAGTGGGTAAACTACTCGCGCCTCATCATCATTGAACTCATCATCATGGAAAAGAAACACAAATCGACTCATCATCATGGTAAACTACTCCCCCACGAATGAATTTGTTCGTGGGGGGAGGATCGCTAATATATAATATCAAATACAATATCAAACTAAACCGACTCCCTTGTCCAAGCAAATAAAATACAAGAATCCCTCCCGATGTGCTGGTAGGGTAATTTAGGATCGAATCCATGAGGAGGTATGTCAGCGCTTCCTAAGCTTACAATCTCGATCAAGTTTCGACTCCAGAAGACCACTCGATATCGAGTAGTGCAGTCGATATCGACCTCAGTTCTGGTCGATTTCCAGCTATTTCCTGCAGAAGACAAAAGCAAAGTCGATGTCGAGATTTTCACTCGATATTGATGTCAGCACTCGATATCGACCTCTGCAGTCGAAATCGAGTCTTCAACAGAAACAGAAAAAGTAACAGATTTTGTCAGAAAAGATGTCCGACGAACGTAAGAATGATGATGGAAGGATGGTCAGAATAAAAACATAGATTTTTTTAACTTCAATAAACTAAAAGCTTCCAAGGTCGGGGATTCACGCCACAAAGATAACTATGCAAGTATTATGCCAAATTTTATGAATTAAAGATGATGCCTTTCCATCAAATAACTTTCGTTACCAACTATTAGGTGATTAGAGGCTCTCACATTAAAGCTAAGAGTTACTATCCAATTTCATGACAAATCAAAATTTACAATATGATTGGCTTTCACTTCAATAATGCAAATAAGGAAATTCCTCAACTCTCGCAAAGGATCATGCATAGGAGAGAAGACGGAATCGCATAAAATCATAGCTTTGATGCACAAACTTACATTGCTATCGTCGGGCTCACCCCGACCCTAGAAGTGGGTAAACTACTTGCACCTCATCATCATTGAACTCATCATCAATGAAAAGAAACTACTTTGTATTAAACTTGCAAAAGAAAGAGTACACCGAACAAAGCCACTCCGCTCTCGCTTCCCTCTAACTCACTCGGCTCTCTCTCTCTCTAACTAAGTACTCTCTGTGCATTGAAATTGAAATTCTTGCTGTATGTGTGGATGATTCTAACTCAGCCCTAATGGCCTCTAATTATACACTTCTAACCTCGCTATCCAAGGATAAGAAAATCTATCTTTATTCTTAAGATAACACTTAAATAAAGTAAATAACTAAAACTCCTTAGGTAAATATCAAATTCACCATAAGGGATAACATGTCTGGTTGTATTGGAAAGAAGATCTCGACTTTAGGATAGATGTGAATGCTTCGGATAGAATTCTATCAAAAACAGCATCGGATCTGTTTGTATCACCAGTCGATATCGACCAGGGAACATCGATATCGACCTCTTCTTTTCTCTATCCCGAGCAGTTCTACTCGATCTCGGATTGGCACTCGACTTCTATCAATTCAGTCGATTCAGGGCACTCGATATCGACCATGTTCTGTCGATATCGACCTCTCTCTGTCGACATGTTTTGTTCTCTATTCTGCATGATTTCTTGTACTCTGTCTCACTCGATGTCGAGTCTTTAGTTCGATTTCGAATCCTCAGTAAACTTCGAATTGTTTTTCCGCTCTTCTTCTCTTGTCCAAATTTCTCCATTTTTGTCTCGATTTCTGCGAAATAACATAAAAACTCGTGTGGACCTCTATATTTTGCAAATAAGCATAAACTACACTAATCTTATGCTTTCCCACCAATATGCATGCAAATATCAACAAAATGGACATAAATGTATATGTAAAATATGGCAATTTGCGCGCATATCAAACACCCTATACTTAAGCTTGCCTGTCCCCAAGCAATACTTTTAATGGTCATTCAGGGGAAGAAACTAAACCCTCAACATCATAGATTCATTGTTATATGTCCCTACAATCAATTGTCGTCCTCGAAAAGGTACTAATCTCAACAATATCCATGCTTGTGAATAAAAGCAACATCATACTCACAAAAGGAGGGTTATACACATAAAACAATTTCGCAACATAGCATTAATAATCAAGAGGACTTTTGCAAGCTTATGAGAAGTAGATTGGTAAAAGGCTAAAGGTGGGCTAATATTTGGCCATGTGGTGTTAAATCCAGGGAAATAAACTTTCTTTCCAATCTTTCATTCCACATTCTTCTTCATCATATTTCTCACCTATCACTCTTCGCTCAATGCTTTTTTTCACTATAATGCTTTTATCTCTGTAACCTTAGCACTGCCTTCTCGCGAGTTGCAAACATGGGTGTCATGAATGGCCTCGGATACATAGTACTTTGTACTCCTCACCTTGTGTCCCATCTCGTTGAACTAACATCTCAACGAGCAGGTTCGACCCACCTTTATCTCCTGAAGTGATCGGATTTTTTTCTCACTCATTAAATTTTCCATATTTCAAAATTTCTTTCATTCCTGCCATCAAGTTCAATATATGCACAAACTCCATATAACAACTCCAAAGATGACATCCATTCTTAAAATTGTCCCCGGATAGGGTATAAGGTATAAAAAATGGGAAATATGTAATATATGTGGATCAATAATGATAATGATATACGGCTCATATATGGCTTGTGTAATTGAAAATATGCATAGGTAAGGCTTGGATATGAAATTGAGCACATGTATGGAAATTATAAAGTCCTCCATCATCTTATCATGCATATGTCAAAAGCAACTTCAAATTTTACCTCACTTTCATGGTTTTCTCTAAAAAATCGCCTTTCATGGTGACTTCCCTTTACTAAGCAAGTTCATGTTATGGCTCTAATGAATCTACTTTTACATCGTCGAGTTCAATATAAGCTTCCATGACACTTATTCTTGCTTTCAAAAATTTTGATGGGGGTCTTTTTTTCGAAAAATAAATATGAATGCATAAACATGCTAAAGATAAATAAAGTGCTTAAAGATAAATAAACAATTCTAAAATAACTATGTATGAAAAATATGCATAAACATTAAAAAGCAATATGTAAAAACTATGAAAATTTAAAAAGATGCTCAAAAAATGCTAAAAATATGCAAGTAAGCCTTTCCCCCACCCCATACTTTAAAGATTACAGTGTCCTCACTGTACAAGAACTAGGGTTAAGAAAGAAACTTAATAAAAATTTGCGAAAATCAGAAGTTGAAGACGTCTGCAAGGGCAGTCGATATCGAGTGGACCAGTCCATATCAACCAGTTTCACTCGATTCCTGGTGATTCAAAGCTTCAAGGTGATCTCATGTCGACCACAGCTCCTCTAAATCGACCCTTTAGGTCGATATCGAGCACTTTACTCGATTTTGATCTTTCTTTTGAACTCCTCTTTCCTGAAACTCGTTAGAAAACAAAAGCCAAAACAAACAATAATGTCTCAAAACAAACCAAAAATGCTTAAAACCAAAAAACTAATTGTCTTTTACAAGCTCTAGACTTTATAGTCGCTAGGCCGACTTCTCCCTTTATGCTCTCAAGGAGGCATCTGCAGAGCCCATGTAGCTTGGGCTTCAAATAATACTCCATTCCTATCTCGCAGCTGCATCCCGCCTGGATGGATCTGGTTCACAGTAAAGGGACCCATGCTCTTTGTTTTGAATCTATTCGGGAACCAATGATCTTTTGATTTAGAGACATACACCTTATCTCCTACTTCATAGTTGCTTAGATCATCATTGGATACCCTGCACAAGCACACATACCAAGGCAAACCTCTTCAAAAAAGTGATAAATCTTTAATTGAAATAGAAAAAGAGGAATTCGTATCTTGGCTTACCTTTTCTGTCTTTGAGTCTGGTCGATATCGATCAGCGTCACTCAACATCGACCTCTGTTCAGCTCCTGGAGGTTCCGTCGATATGGAGGATTTCTACTCGATATGGTCCAGTCGATTTCGACCTGGTGGACTCGATATCGAGTTACCTTTTCCACCTTCATCATCTGGGGCAGTCGATTTCGGCATAGGTTTTTGGTCGATTTCGACCACTGTACTCGATTTCAAGTTCTCTTCTCCTACGTCGACCCCATACTTAAAACCTGGCACAGAATCTTGAACTATGTTAGTCGATATCGACTTACCTAGGTCGATTTCGAGTGGCATTTCGGCTTCTTCGTTCAAGATTGCCACGACTTCCTCCACTTGGGCTTCTATAGCCCTCTTCTCTAGCTCCTCAGGTGTCATATTCCTTGCTTTTGTTTCCCCACATGTGATGTAGAAACCTTTGATTGACTTCACCTCCATAGGCCCTTCATACTTCCTCACCGTCTTTTTGAAAGCGTACTCTATCACCTCATCACTAATGCTGAATGAAAGCAATCCCTTACTCACGCTTATATTTGCATCCACGGTTGCTAAGAATGGCCTTCCTAAAATAATGGGACAAGCAGGGTCCTCTGCCATATCAACAATTAGAAAATCAGCAGGGACAAAGAACTTACCTACTTGCATTGGCACATCATCCATTATCCCTGTTGGAATAACCACCGTGTTGTTGGCCATGAAAAGTTTTGCATCCACATGCTCTAGGGGACCTATCTTTATCTTGTGCCATATGGTTAGTGGCATCATGCTAACACTAGAACCTAAATCACATCAAGCATTAAAGAGATATTGACCTAAGCCTATAGCGATAGAAAACTTACCTGGGTTCGCTCTCTTCTCTGGTAGTTCCAACCTGTTGCCCTCCTTTGCGATCTCAGCAATTGATCACTTCTTACCTAGTATATCGTTAAGGAACCTCACAAATGATGGCATCTCATAAAGTGCTTCATTAAATGGAATTAAAACGTTAAGCCCTTGAAGCATCTTCACAAAGCGGTGAAACTTCTTTTCCGCCGGGTCCTTAATAGCTTTCTTTGGGAATGGCAACACCTTCTTATTAACTGCGGCTGGAGTTGAGTCGACATCGATTAGATGGTGGTCGATATCGATTGGAGGATTCGATTTCTGGTGAATCTCAACTTCTGTGTCGACATCGAGTACAGGAGACTCGACATCAATTTCACCTTGGTCGATATCAAATGGGTTAGTCGATATCGATGTCTCTTTTGTGGTTTTCTCCTCCACTTTTTGCTCAGGTGTTTGCAATTGGCGCCCACTCCTTAGATTTACAGCCGCTATATGTCCAGCAGTGATCCTAACGGTTTGGGTATTTGTTCAGCCAATTGACCCATTTGGGTCTCCATGTTCCGCTTCCAAACGTTGATCTCCCCGAGCTTAGAGTTGATGCCTTGTAGCTGAGTATGAACATAGTTATTGGCTTGTTTGAACTCAGTGTGGTTCCTCCGCATCTCATCAAGAATGATCTGCAGGTCATCCTTCCTTGGTTCGCGCTCAGGGTGCCCTGGTGCTCTATAAGGTGGGGGATCCCTTTGTTGATGTTGTGGTTGATAGAACCTTTGATTTCCCCAATACTGCTGATTGCCCCCTCCATAGGGGCCCCTTGTCCACTTAGCTTCCTCATGTTGCTCCACTATGCTTACTTGCTCAATATGTGGGCAGGCATTGGTGTTGTGCCTTGTTGAGCCACATTCCTGACAAGCTTGGTTGTTTGAGAGAAACCTAACTTGCTTTTGTAGGTGGCATGTCTGATTGTTGTGGAATTATTACCGCACATCAGGATCAATCTCCTTTGTAGGCTCATAAAGTGGCATAGATGGTCTGAGGCCTTGAGTCATAGGCCGCAACAGTCCCATAAGTGTTGTCAAAGTTGACTAGTCTCTCAATTGTGTCCCAGGCCTCCATTGGTGTGAGCTCAATGTACCGATAGGAGGTGTGTGAGTTGATTCTCTCCTTATTCGGCCCATCAAGGGAGTTGTAGAAGATCTCCTGGATGACATATGGTAATTGCCCATGCGTAGGGCATGATCTCAGTAAGTCCTTAAAGCGCTCCCACGTACGCCTGTGCCAATGTCTCACCAGGCTTTTGTTTGAAAGTCGTGATTCTTTGCCGCAGCATCGCCCTTTTAGATGGAGGAAAGAACTTGTTTAGGAACGCATCCTTCAACTCTGCCCATGTCCTCAACGAGCGTGGAGCCAAGCTTTCTAGGTATTGTAATGCCTTCCCTGCAAGAGACCATCGAAAGGATTTCAGTCTTACGTATTCCAAGTTTTCACCATCAGCAATAGTCTCACATAAATCCATAAATGTAGAAATATGTTGCAAGGGGCATTCGTTAGTTCTTCCTTCAAAAGTATTTGTTTTAATTTCAGACAGGAAGTTAATTTTTATCTCATAATTAGAGGCATGAATTAAAATTGCAGATTCAGGAACATGAAGTGGCTGATGAATGTATTGCATCGCCATCTGCGGATACTGATTAAGCCTCTCCTAGGCTTGTCTACGCGTATCCTCCTCTCTATCAGCGCGAGCTCACTCCGCAGCAGCAGCGGCCCTTTCATTGGCGATTGTAGCATTGTGGTCCTATATCTCCTTCCTCAACAGCTCAATTATTTGAGCCTGCGTCTCGTTCTCCCCCACGATACTGATAGCTTTGTTTTGAAGATGGAGAAAACGTTGTTGCTCATCTATACTTTCTAGGATAGGTTCGCGATTAGAGCGTCACATAAACCTGCAAGATCAGCACTAAAAAGAATCGTGAGAAAATCTTAGGGCGTGATTGATTGCCTCCCCGGCAATGGCACCAATTTGTTTGTGGGGGGAGGATCGCTAATATATAATATCAAATACAATATCAAACTAAGCCGACTCCCTTGTCCAAGCAAATAAAATACAAGAATCCCTCCCGATGTAGTGGTAGGGTAATTCAGGATCGAATCCACGAGGAGGTATGTCAGTGCTTCCTAAGGTTGCAATCACGACAAAGTTTTGACTCCAGAAGACCACTCGATATCGAGTAGTGCAGTCGATATTGACCTTAGTTCTGGTCGATTTCGAGCTATTTCCTGCAGAAGATAAAAGCAAAGTCGACGTCGAAATTTCATTCGATATCGATGTCAGCACTCGATATCGACCTCTACAGTCAAAATCGAGTCTAAAAGTAACAGATTTTGTCAGAAAAGATGTTCGAAGAACGTAAGAACGATGATGGAAGGGTGGTCAGAATAAAAACACAGATTTTGTTAACTTCAATAAACTAAAACCTTCCGAGGTCGGGGATTCATGCCACAACAATAACTGTGCAAGTATTATGCCAAATTTTATGAAAGATGATGTCTTTCCGTCAAATAACTTTCGTTACCAACTATTAGGTGATTAGAGGCTCTCGCATAAAACCTAAGAGTTACTATCCAATTTCATGACAAATCCAAATTTACAATATGATTCGCTTTCGCTTCAATAATGCAAACAAGGAAATTCATCAACTCTCGTAAAGGATTATGCATAGGATAGAAGACGGAATCACACAAAAATCATACCTTTGATGCACAAACTTACATTGCTATCGTCGGGCTCACCCCGACCTTAGAAGTGGGTAAACTACTCCTGCCTCATCATCGTTGAACTCATCATCATGGAAAAGAAACTACTCTGTAACTACTCTCTGCTTATTGAAACTAAAATTCTTGTTGTATGTGTGGATGATTCTAACTCATCCCTAATGGCCTCTAATTATATACTTCTAACCTCGCTATCCAAGGATAAGAAAAGCTATCTTTATTCCTAAGATAACACTTAAATCAATTAAATAACTAAAACTCCTTAGGTAAATATCAAATTCACCATAAGGGATGACATGTCTGGTGGTATTGGATAGAAGATCTCGACTTTAGGATAGATGTGAACGCTTCGGATAGAATTCTATCAGAAACAGCGTCGGATCTTTCTGCAACAGTCGCTATCGACGAGCGAACATCGATATCGACCTCTTCTTTTCGCTATCTTGAGCAGTTCTACTCGACCTTGGATTGGCACTCGACTTCTATCAATTCAGTCGATTCAGGGCACTCGATATCGACCTCTCTCTGTCGACATGCTCAGTTCTCTGTTCTGCTTGATTTCGAGTACTCTGTTTCACTCGATGTCGAGTCTTTAGGTCGATTTCTACTCCTCAGTAAACTTCGAGTTATTTTTCCGCTCTTCTTCTCTTGTCCAAATTGCTCCATTTTTGTCTCGATTTATGCGAAATAACATAGAAACTCGTGTAGACCTCTATATTTTGCAAATAAGCATAAACTACACTAATCTTATGCTTTCCCAACCAATATGCATGCAAATATCGATAAAATGGACATAAATGTATATGTAAAATATGGCAATTTGCGCGCACATCATAGACCTTGCTAAGAGTAGGATAAACTAGGATTATCATTGTTGTTGTTGTATGATGATCTAACCAAAGAACGTGTATATGGTGCCCGTATGTTTTGAAACAGATGATAATCAATGACAAGCTTAAAAGCATAGAGCATTGGCTGGTTCCAAGTCACGTAGGACCAAGGATTTCTACAGCAATGTTCTTCACTAGTACAAGTAAAAGCACTAAAGTATACAGGCCAGTTGAAGAGCTGGTTTCAATAAAAAATCCTGATGTCTACAAGGAATTCACTATTGGCGAGTTCTTCAAAAGCTTCTATTCGCAGGTTGTCGGGCAGCCTCGTTTTGACCACTTCAAGGTTTGATCTAGCGCTCTGCAATTAGAATATGGCATCACAGTTGGAGCAATGGCTATGCAGATTGTTGTTTGATATACTTTTAACATATGTTATGACTCGGATAATGTTGTATCTTGTCATTTTTAACTGCTTGTTATTGTACGTTATTATCATTTTCGATCGCGTTCGGTGTCTAAACTTCCTGTGAACTTCGTTTGCATTTGTATTTGGCTGTATTCAAAGCAACTCTGTACGTACATGACTTCTTATCTTGTGTAGAAATTGAGAAGAGAAATAAAACATTAGTAGTACGTTGTTCATTTGAACAAGTGATTAGAGCAACTGGATATAACTCTTTATATATGTACAAATTTGAATTAATAATGATGGTGTATATCCCTTTGAAGCATTCATAGTTGGCTGCATCAGCCCCATTATATATTAATTAAGCTTCAGGTTTTGATTGAATTTAAAGGCGAACTTGAACTCACAGTGACTTCTACTCAAGGTAAGCGAACAAACTCTCATCTGGTTTCTCATGAATTGTATTCTCGCTTTTTAGTTCCCCTTACTTATACAATAAATAAATAACTGGATCATTTTGGGTATTATTCGTCTTCCCAGGGAAAATACACTTACACCACTTTTTACAATTTAATCGAAAACGCTACTTTTTCAACTTCAATTAGATTATAAACCCTCATTGTGTGTGGTGTTTATTGTTGGTTTGAAGATAATCTAGTTTTCTTCGTTAAGTATAATTCGTCTACCAATTAAAAAAATATGTCATTTTAACCTGTTACCTTATTGCTCTTTTGATGGAAAATATGCCATTTTACATCTTGTACTTAAGTAGGGACTAGGGAGTAATTACTTAACATATTTCTTCTTCAAAATTGCACATATTAACACTTTTGATGACAAGTCTCTATTATTCATGTAGCTCACCATGAGGATTGTAATTAAAATTCAGGAATATATTAAGAATGCTGAACAGTTAAAGTAGAGTGGTAGATTATCTATTTAAATCTTTCTTCCTTTTTTCTAGTTCTGCTACTAGCAAAGCATTGGACTTCAATGGCTACAAATGGAATTCAATATGATCGGATGAAAGAGTTGAAGAATTTTGTTGACACAAAGGCTGGGCCTAGTGGATACAGGTACAGCTGTTCCTGGGATTTTTATCTGCCCCCCCCCCCCCCCCCCCGATTGAGATCTCATTGATGATGAAGAGTTCCAAGTTCCGATCATAGATCTTCAAGGTGTTCTCCAATTTTCTATAATCGGGATCCGATGAAAATGGTTAATGTTTAACAGTAACTATGATATTTACAAGTCTGAATCCCGGTCATCTTGATCCCAATGAACTGCTAAGCATATGCCGGTATATAGTTACTTGCTTTATGATTTAAAATTAGATGAAATGACAATGTTTTTGTTATGAATTCTGGTGTGATTTGGTAGGGATGTGATTGTTGGAATACACAAGAGAAGTTAATAAGTTGGGAGATGCGTTACTCGAGCTGTTGTTGGAAGGTCTTGGACTCGGACCTGAACATCGCCTTGGAGCCATGGAATGTACACAAGGGTGGACTTATGTGTTCCACTACTACCCTGTTGGCCCTTAGCCAGATTCGATGATAGGATCCGCAAGCAATTAAGAACTCACAAAATTAGAGTGACTTCCATTGATCCTTACACAGTTATAGCCTCCAGTTACTGTGGTAGCTAGTGATTTTACTCTTGACTTGTACTTATATAATCATGTTTTCTTGATTAAACTATAGTTTATTAGTGTTGACCTACAGATGATATGATCCAGTTATGGACTCCAGTTACAATTTGTGTACATCTTTCTTCCTTTTCCAGCAACTATCAAAGCACTGGTCTTCAATGGGGACACATGAAATTCACCGCGAATATGATCGGATGAAAGAGTTGAAGGATTTCGACGAGACCAAGGCTGGAGTTAAGGGTCTTGTCGATGCCGGTGTCAAAGTTGTTCCTGGGATATTTATTCGCCCTCCTGATCATGAGATCTCTTCGATGTCGGGTGATGATGAGTTTCAAGTTCCTATCATAGATCTTCAAGGTGTTCTCCAATCAAGCAAGGATCGCCGCAGTGAGATAAGCAAAGAGATCCTTTCTGCTTCGGAGAAATGGGGCTTCTTCCAGCTGGTAAATCATGGAATCCCTTTGGATTTGCTTGACCGAATGATTGAAGGGGCTCACACTTTCCATGAACATGATCTTGAGGTGAAGAAGGTGTTCTATAACCGGGATCCGATGAAGTTGGTTAGTTTTAACAGCAACCATGATCTTTACAGGTCTGCAACTGCATCTTGGAGGGATAGCTTGTCTGTAATCTCTCCTTATCCCAGTTGTCTTGATCCCAATGAAGTGCCAAACATATGCCAGTACATAGTCCAGTAGTACTTTTACGATTTCAATTTCGACGAAATGGTGTAATGTTTGTTGTGAATTTTTAGTATCTATATTTGTGTTTTGGCAGGGATGTGGTGTTGGAATATACGAGCGAAGCTAAGAAATTGGGAGACGCATTGCTCGAGCTGTTGTCAAAAGGTGTTGGAATCAAGTGTGAACATGGCCTTGGAACCATGGGATGCACACATGAGTGGACTTCTGTGTTGCACTACTACCCTGCTTGCCCTCACCCGGATTTGATGATAGGAATTGCAAACCACACTGACCCATCATTCCTCACTGTGCTTTTGCAAGATCAAGTTGGCGGGTTGGAAGTCCGCCATGAAAACAAATGGGTAAAGGTCCACCCTGTTCCTGGTGCTCTAGTCCTCAACATTGAAGATCTTGTCCAGGTATGAATTAATCTTTGTGATTTAAGGGTGTGTTTGGAGACTACTTTATGTTTTTTAACTGATATGGTGTCCATTGGGAATCCATGTTTTGACATAGATGATAACCAATGATAAGCTGAAAAGTATAGAGCACCGGGTGGCTGCAAATCTCGTAGGACCAAGGATTTTTATGTCGATGTTCTTCACCGGTAATAGGACATCGTCTCAAGTATACAAGCCGGCTGAAGAGCTAGTTTCACCAGAAAATCCTGCTGTCTACAAGGAATTCACTCTCGGCGACTTCTTCAAAACCTTCCATTCGCAGGCGGTTGGTCAGTCTCGCTTCCACCACTTCATGATTCGAGCTATATATAGTTTGTCGTCTGAAGTTGTTGTTTTGTCTTCAGGACTTGCATTGCGAGTTGAGTTATGTTTTGAGGTTGACAAAAATGACTCAATTGTTGTTGAATAGACTCAACTATATGTTATGATCACTATGATAATGTTGTATCATGTCCCTTTGAATTGCTTTATATATATTGTTATCATTTTCACTATTGGCGAGTTTTTTCGAAAACTTCCATTTTCACTACATATTCACTACTTGTAGGTCTAACGTGTTCGGTGATGACGTCGCACCTTGTGGAATTCATGTGATAGATTTTGATACACCTGTTTTTGGTTATTGTCAGTTCGTAATTCGGTTAGTACGATTTCGTACTTGTGATGTTTCAACAAATAAGAAAATTCAGTGGTTTGTGTTTTTCCCATTCAAATATAGTTCATTCTGAAATGCAACTTTTGATCTAGAGATTTCACAAACCCAGTGGAATTCCATTTAGAGTAGTTGCGTTTGAGGGTTGAGTTGCGCACATCATTTCACTGACTCTGAAACATGACCCATAGAAATTATTGGTAATTAAATAAGAGATCCAACTTTCAAATTCCTTGTTATTTTTACCATTTTCGGTCACACCGGGTGTCTGAATGTCCTTTGAACTTACCATGGTTAACATTAACAATTACAAAACAATGTTATTTTGACTAATGTGGATTCAATATGAGATAATACATATTTTGCTCTTCTTTAGAAATGGTGACAACAAAGCATTTTTTGTTACGGTGAAGGGAATGAATTGCTTGGTTGCTTGAGAATGTGAATTAGTCAATCACATTTCACAACGTAAACTCATCTGTGTACGTAGCAGGGATCCATCAAACATACTCGCACAACAAGATTAGTTGATTCCATAAAATAAACCTCAATCCTCATATTTTTTTCTTTTAAAATAATCAATATTTGGGTATTTGTTGTTACCAACTCTAATCAGAGTAGTTATATCCCTAACTTTTGACTCAATTATCCTATGTTATGACACCAATACATAGTTCTTCGGTGACATTAATTTAAATTTGTACATGTTGACATATCATGTCATATCTTTTTGTAAAAAAAAAAACGAATCTTAAAGTGATAAGTGTAATAGAGTATAAATTGGTGAAATTTAGTATAACTTGGAAAGTTGGCAACCCTTAGTACAAAAGACCTAAAAAAATTAATCCCATTTGCCATAAATTTGAAAAATTTCTTCAGTTCATTATTGATTTTTGATATTAAGATCATCGATCTCTAGTAGGTTTCCCATTTTGAAAATCTTAAAGTTTGTAACAATATGAATATGAAACAAAACTTTTTGTTTTGTATTGGTTCAACTGAGAAATTGAATTTACAATGTGTAAAAATGAGATAATAAGGGAAAAAATTGTAAAGAAGGGAGCGGAGTTCGGTTATTGAGATAGGTTGCAGTTAGAATACATTTTCCCCAGTAAAGAAGAGGTGATTTGGATTGGAAACATAAAGAACGAGCAACTTCAAGAAGATGGTAGCGCTTCTTTTCAACAATCCTGTTTTGTTGAGGGGTGTAAACACAACTTGTTTGACGAAAGATGGCTTTGGATGAATAAAGATCAGTGGCATTGGATCCACAAAACTCAGGTTGTCAAACAAAGTCGTTTTGATTTTGGCTGAAAATTGAGTGGCAACAAGGTTCATGAAATCAGTAAGAATGGATAGAGCATTGCTCTTATGGGAAATGAGGTAAGTCCAAGTACACCTAGTATGATCGTCCATTATGGTTAAGAAATATAGATAACCATTCTGAGTGGGAGTATGGTATGGCCCCCAAGTGTCAATATGAATAATGTCAGATGGTGCAGAGGTGCGAGTAATAGACATAGGAAAAGGATTCCTGTGTTGCTTAACATGGGGGCAAATTTTGCATAAATGTGCAGGCTTCTGATAAGTATCAACCACAACAATATGTTTAGTTGAGAAAAAGGCATATGGCCTAATCAACAGTGCCAAAGTTCAAGTAAGTGAGATGACAATAGAGAGGAAGCACCAACAAAAATATTATTTATGTCATTAACAGGAGAAAGATAACGAGTGCAAAAGACATCATGAGTAACAACATCAGTATTCTTACTAATAGACATGTTCACAACATATAATCTCTTAACCTCACTTTTAATTATACGTGGTGTCTTCATCAAACGATCCTGAAGGAAACAAGATTAAGGAGTGAAAAGGACATCAGTATTGGTGTTGGGAATGAGTTTATGGATAGAAAGTAGATTGAAACAAAAAATAGGCACATGAAGAACTTTAGAAAGGATTAAGGAAGGGGAAAGTTGTATAGAACCATAATGAGTAACCATAGCAGTTTTGCCATTCGGCATAATAATGGAAATGGAATTGGTCAGTAGCCCCGCTATCAATGATCCAAAATGGATTAGAACTAGAAGTGAGAAAGCTGAAGTTCGTACCTGTAAAAAACGATGCCATATCAAATTGAGGAACATTTGGCTTACTCAAGAGAGCCATGAGCTGATTGTACTGCTCAAAAGTGAGACCAAGAGTAGCATCAACCATCGCAGTAGCAGTATGAGCACCACTAAAGTTTTGAGGACATTTTCCGGGAGGGTAGCCATGCTTCTTCGAGCATTTATCAACCGTATGACCACCAAGGGAACAGAAATTGCAGAAAATAGTGGGGTCGTGAATTTTCAGCAAGTCTGCAAAATATGGCCTCCAATTTTGCAGTTATCACAAAACAAAGAACTTCGGCCTTCACCTTGAGAAGGAGACTTAGCGGAAAAACCTCGGCCACAACCTTGAGAACTGGAAGGCTAGCCAAGGGCCATAGATTTTGTAGAATCAAATGAACGACCTTCTGATGGAGAGCAGTAGACAGATCAAATTGCTTGTCAGACTTAGTACCAATCTCTCGTTGTTCTTCATTATGAAGAACAAGCTTATATATGACCTCGCTCAAAGTCAAAGGAGGTTGTAACATCAAAATTTGAGCGCGAGCGGAGCTATACAATTCATTAAGACCAAAGAAAAATTGAATTATATGTTGATCTTCAAGCAATTTCTGCACAAGACCAGCAGATCCACATTCACATAGGCGATCCTCAAAAAGCAAAGCATACTCATCCCATAGCTTCTTCAGCTTAGTAAAATTCGAAGTGACTGACAGAGATCCTTGAGAAACAGAAAATAAATCTCTCTGGATTTCAAACATGCGAGTCCAATTGGATTTAGCGAAGCGAGCAGCCAGATCTCGCTAAATCAAAGCAGCAGATCAATGATAGAGAATAGATTCAGCTATTTCTTTGTCAACAGACTGGGATATTACCATATTATTGCAGCGCTTCTATTGAGTAACTAGATTCGAGGTCGCCAAAGGACAAGGACAAGAGTCGGTCACCAAACTGATCTTATTCTTCGCTAGTAGAGAAACTTCAACAGAACGACGCAATGGTCCATAATTGCGGTCGATCAGTAAAGAAGTAGAGAGCACATAGTTCGGATGATCGGAGTGATGAAGATAGAGCTCATCACTCGGATCAAGGGAAACAACAGAAGAACGAGAGGAATGAGAATCATCCGCCATGGATGAAAACCTAGACTGATACAATGTGACAATATGAAGAAAATGAAACATAACGTTTTGTTTTGTATTGGTTCAACTGAAAAATTGAATTTATAATGTGTATTCGTTTGGTATTTATACACAAAAAAAAAAACAATATGTGCAAGACACTAAGTAACAAACTAATGCCGACTCATCACATATACCAACTGGAGTAAATAGAGTTTTTGAAGAATGTTAAGGTTTTTTATATTCGTCAAATTTTCCATCACATTTTAAAAAAGGAAATGTAGCAAAAAAAAATAGATATATAGTATTCTCCGAATGTCCAACATTTTTCAAAACTAAATTATTTTCTAAATTTTTGAAATGAAGTTGTTAAATTTTAAGCAAAAATAATTTAAAAAATATGTATTTATTTTCTATTTTTGAGAAATTTTAGAGGAAATTATTGAAGATGGTTTAAGAGACATAAGTATAAGTCCAAATTTTCAAAATCAAAGGTATATTTTTTTGACCGATATTTCCTAAAAGTAAACGAAAATATGCTTTCTTTAGCCTCACCTATTTCATGGAGAAAAGTCGAGCACGATTTGAGGTTGAAAAATAAAATATATATAATTCAATTGCAATGTCGATCTGTAATTATGTATTTTTTTTCCTAGCAACAACAAAGAGAAACGTGAGTGATAAAAGAGTGTCTGAAATAAGAAAAAAATGCTCATAGTTGATCTCAAGGCCAGCGAAAAAATGAGTCGGCTCATTTTAAAAATAAAAAATGTTACCAATTCCAAAATATAGGTCGTTTGATTTCTTGACATATTTTTTTCAAAGGAGTTAAAATTTTTTATTAAATAATATTATACTTATTATAATATTTTAAAAATTAATAAAAGTGAATATTATTAATAAGAGTGTTAATATTTTATATAATTTTTAACTTTTTAAAAAATGTGTTAAAAAATAAAACGATTTATATTTTAAGACAGAATAACTTTAGTTCCCTTTAATAAGTATACGTAGATTAAAAAATAGGAGTATTGTTTTATCCCAATTTACAAGGGTAGAAATAAAAACCGTTGTATTCAGTGGTAGTTTTCTGGAATTTCTCCAAAAAGAAATTCCATATGCACAAATCGACAGAAACACACACGCCATTTAAGAGGTCGTTTGCTTCTTCAACTGACCCAGTTTTTCTTTTAAACGGGAGGTCTCCACTTTGGGATTTCTCCCCTCTTCCCACCGATTCTGAAATCAACTTCTCTTTCCATTTCCTCGTTTGGCTAATTGCAAACCATCATCTCAAATTTCTCCGTTTCTGGAACCCTTTCCTCCGATGAGATCCCAGCTTTATCTCCTTTAACTGTTTGGCTGAGATTTTGGGGGGTTTACACTTTAAAGGACAGATTCAAGAGATGAAAGATTTTGCAGGGACACCTGGCACTGCATCAGGCCTCGCCCTCAGGATTTCTCAGTGTGTTTTTGCTTCTTCCGCTATTGCTTTCATGGTTTCCTCTCCCGGCTTCTATTACCTCACTGCTTTCTGGTACTTCCTCCTCCCCCCATCTCTACCTTTCTCAAGGAAAAGGAATTTCATTTGTTTTTGTTTCAATTTTTTGATTTTGTCTTTTATGGATTCATTCGATTGTCAAGGAGATTGAAATTTTTGGTTTGCGTAAATGTGTTGACTGCTGATAAGAGTATGTGCCTAACAGACCCTTGAATTTAGGTATTATTCCGAATTTCAGATAAGAGTTTATGAGAATTAATCTGGCTTCCATGTAGTTGTAATGTAAGTGTTTGATTTGCTATTAGTTCACATGTTGTCCTCTTACACCGAATCGATTTTGATGGTAGTGAAAACTGGAAAGTAGTGGTTGTTGAAGATTGCAATGCCTTTGAAGGAAAGCTGACTTACATCTTTGGAAGTAGGCGATTGGTCATGGTGATGATGATGATTGATATCTAAGTTCATATCTTAATTACTGAAAGAGGGTGTCTCTTTAGGTAGTTTTATTGGGTGTTTAGCTTGTTGAGAGTAATGGATTGATTAAGGTGATGTAGCAAACAAGATCCGATCTTTATATGAAACAATTGCCCTGAAATCAGCATTTATTTTGTCAATGTATTTCATAGTTTTTGTTACGTTTTCTTCTTCACCTTTTGGATGTTCTAACGCCGAGTACCACATTTGGTACAGTTACTAATATAATGAATTTGCATTATAATGTGAATAGGAAGGAATATTTTAATAGATCATAGTAGATTTGTTAGCGTGAATCGTCCTATTTATGTTTAGTCTTCATAACTTGACAGATTTTAGATGCATAATTTATCTTTCATATCCGTCAAGAGTACTCCAACTCTGCACCTGAAATCTGGCAATGTCCTGACATAAGCAAAAAATTATGCAAGAAAGGAGCTTCTCTACCTCCAAGTGTCCTACAACCCCAGTGTCCTACAAGTCTGAGGGTCTACACACAGCATTTTCAGTACATATATTATGATAAAGCTTGCAATTGCATTATCCATGACTAGTTATAAGGCTCCCTGATTGTTCTTAGAAGCTTGTATTACGAAATTTGAAGAAAATTATTTTAAGAAATATGACATATCTTGCAGCTATTTGGTTGCATCTATGGCATTGCAAGCGACTTGGAGCTTTGGATTGGCATTATTGGACACATATGCCCTCATGAAGAAGAGAACTCTTCATAGCCCAGTCCTCGTCAGCCTCTTTGTAGTCGGAGACTGGGTAAGCCTTCTAGCCCTTTTCTTCAGGGTCATATTCTGGCTGTTGATTTGCAAAAAGAGAAAACATATATATTTCGGTCTGGATAGTTAACTCGTTGCATCATAAACTGGGTGTCAACAGGTGACAGGAACATTGTCTCTGTCCGCTGCATCTGCCTGTGCAGGGATAACAATCTTGTATTTTGATGCTGGAGTTTGCAAAACCGGGTACAACGAATGTGCCAAGTTCCAGTTCTCGGTTGTCCTCGCCTTCCTCAGTTGGGTGATGATCCAGACTTCATCCCTCATCATGTTCTGGCTTCTTGCTTCTTCTGGGTAGGTTGGGAGCCAAACTCTTTAACTTTGGGAAGATCCTATTATACTTGTAGATACATAGGAAATTACTTGTGTAAGATAGAAAATAAATAATATGGACACAGGAATTTTGATATTTTCTCAGTGTCAATTTTGATATTGCATTGAAAATTTTGTGATATAGTTAGGCTCGAATCCGGGTTTGGCCCAATTCTTGGGCTCGACCCGAATCTGGCCATGATTCGTGTATAAACAGAAGTGAAAAAGGATGAGGGAATTTCTGATTTGTAATGATCAAATTGTGCAGCTTAGAATTTTTTTGTGGTATATTCGGTATGAATTTTTGATATGCAGCCTTATTTGTACTTTTAAATGAGAATTCATTTATTACTAAAAGGGTAAATTGCAACTAATATCCCAACCTTTAGGGATAGTTGCTTTTAATACCCTAACCTTGTAAAATTTCACAAAATATCCTAACATATATCATTAGTTGCACTTAACACCCTGGATGAGATTCTTAAATTATAAAAATTACCCACATCATACAAAAATTATAAAAAATCACCCATATTCATAAAATGTTTTCAATAAACTCCTAATATATTTTAAAATTTGAAACTAAAAAATCTGTTACAATTTAAGCCCACCCAACCCACCATCCAAAAATAATTATAACAGGTATATAAAATATACTCCTTTAAAAATATAATATAATTATTTTAGCATTTACTCATTTAATATTTTAATATAAGTACTCAAAATAATTAATTATTTATCTTAAACATAACACTTTTACAAAAATAAAATAATGTAGATTTTAATAAATAAATGGTATGAGATATGATAACCATTTGTAATAAATAGTTACATAATAAAGATATATTAAAAATAATATGGTAAAATTATTATTTTTTACCACATTATTTGGAATATATCTTTATTATATAATTATTTATTGCAAATGGTTATCATATCTTTTACCATTTATTTTTTTAAATCTACTTTATTATATTTTTGTAAAACTATTATGTTAAACATTTCTTATAGAATCATTTTATTAATACCATGAAATTTATGTGTGATACATTATAAGATGTTATGTATTAGTTTTAGTATATATAACATAATATTAACCAAAAAGAAAGTATATATCGTATCAAATAATATACAGGGAATATATAGATGCACAAATCGGCATGTATTGAGACAGACTTATATAAATTTAGATTTTAATTATAATATATGTTTTTTGATAAATAATTAATTATTTTGATTGATTATATTAAAATTTTAAATGAGTAGATGCTAAAGTAATTATATTATATTTTAAAGGAGTATATTATATATATATATATATATATATATATTATTTTTTGATGGTGGGTCAAGTGGGGTCAAATTGTAAGAGATTTATTTAATTCTCATTTTTTAAAAATGTATTAGGGATTCATTAAAAATATTTTATGAATATGGGTGATTTTTTGTAATTTTTGTTTGATGTGGGTAATTTTTTAATTTAAGAAACTCATTTAGGGTGTTAATTGCAACTAATGGTATAGGTTAGGATATTTTGTGAAATTTTACAAGGTTAGGGTATTGAAAGCAACTATTCCTAAAGGTTGGGATATTAGTTGCAATTTACCCTTACTAAAAATAATGCAAACTATCAATTATGAATCAATATTAATATGAAATTTAAAAATCACTAAAAGATATACAAATTATTTCACTTAAACCAATTTCGATAATGGATTGGGCGATTTTTCATTAAAATTTTTCACGTAGCAACAGAATGTTCGAAAATTTAATAACATGGCACCATATTAAATCCTCAAATGTAATTTTTCAAAATAACAAGTGAATTTTGGTACAAATTGGATTTTTATGGTTAGTTTAGGCATCTAATTTGCACCCGAATTTTTTTTTAATACAAATATTATACTATGTTGATGTAGTGTCACATCATTAAATTTTTTAAAGAGAAAATGGTACTCCTTCCGTATCAGTATAATTGACATTTTGACCAATTTCACAGTTTTTAATAAAACTAAAAATAGAAAGAAGAATAGCTAAAATTAGGGTTAGAATTAGACCTGTCAATCGGGTCATTCGGGTCGGGTCATTTCGGGTTTCGAGTAAAACGGGTTCCGAATAAAACGGGTCCCGGGTAGATCCGGTTGATTTGAACTCGGGTTTGACCCGATTTCGGGTCAAATCGGGTCGATTTCGGGTTTGTCAAATTTTTCTTTTTTAAATTTAAAAAATCATGATTTAGTAATTTTGCGATAATTTTAAAATGTTAAAATTAAAGACGTGGTTCATAAGTTCTAGTGCTTGTAATTATATACTTTATCTGATAAAAAAATATTTAATTTTTATTATTTCTCATAATTTTTAATAAAAATTTTAAATATATAAAATATCAAATTTTTAAATAATTTTTAAAAATAATTTCATGCAATTAGTAATAAGGATAGAATTATTTTATTATTTTAATATTTTTTTAGAGTTTTTATCTTCTTAAAAAATGTGATGAAAAATAAAAAATCGAATACTATGGGTTGGAGGGAGTATTACACAATACAAATAAATATAAAAGTTGATTTGAAAATGAAAGATCAAGTGATTGTAATTATAAAATGTAATAAATTGAAATCTCCATAAAAAAATTTTAATCATATATAATGATAAATCAATCGGGTCAATCGGATCACCGGGTCAATCGGGTAAAAATTACCGGATCAATCGGGTCACCGAGTCTAAACCCAAATGACCCGGAAAATTATCGGGTTTTCGGGTTCGGGTCAGAAAAAATTTCCGGGTCAAAATTTTCGGGTCCTGACCCAAATTTTACCAGGCGTTCGGGTTGGGTTTTCGAGTCGGGTTACGTTTTGACAGGCCTAGTTAGAATGGTATAATAACCACCAAAAAGGTGATTACCACGTACCAACCACCAACTGATGGTACACTAATATTTATACCACGTATCAACCACAAGTTGTGGTTACCATCGATACATTACCATGATTACCAAGCTAAAATTCTATTTGTATTTTTTTGAAACCCCTTGACTACCCATCAAAGTTATCGAACGAAAAAAAATATGGTTATAAAAAATAATATGGTTACCACATGTTAAAAGTTCAGACAAACCATGTTCATAACCAAAACAAACCAAGTTCAAACAATTTAGATCAAAGCTCAAAATTATTATAAAGTAAAAACTTAAAAGTAAAAACATTAAATAATAAAATAATATACACACTCGGTAACCATGGTAACCATGATATTTCAGATTTCATTACCAATACCATACCAACTTCACGTGGTTACCACCACGATGGTTACTGTCATGTCGGTTACCATCAGTGTGCTTATCACATAGTCGGTATGTGCTTGGTATGTGGTTGGTATGGTAATTTCCGTACCATTTGTCATTCCTAGCTAAAATTTTAACAAATAAATAAAGTGAAAAAATAGACCAATGAAAAAAATAATAGTATGGGAAGTTGGAGTATTAATAGAGTATCTTGGAAATCAAATACTCCGTACAATTAATGAGATGAGTTGACAAAATTAGAAATGTTTATCATTAATGTTGTTTAAATGGACAAATATTTGTTACATGGAAAAGTGGCCAAAAGGTTAATTATATTGATACGGAAGGAGTAGTAATTAGAACAAACTTTTTTGTGGTTTGCAAAAATGTTCACAGATGTGGAAAATTGCAATAATGGACCGAGTTTACTTATGTCTGGTTACTAATTGGGCTGTTTCCGGGTAAAAAGGGAGGGAATGTGTTAGACCATTTTTTGGGAAAATAAGTGGAGAGAGCGGGGGGTCATTAATGATATATTTAAGGCCCTTTTGCATAACTAGACCAAAAAAAGGGCCCTTTTGCTAAACTAGAGATGTCCCCTTTTTATTGGCTAGGGGTAGAAAGTGGTATATTTTTGCAAATGCAAAAATACCACCGGGAGAGGAAGTAGCAGGTGAAGGTGAGCTGAGCACTGTAGCTCCATCTGTTGGCCGAGAGAAATCAGGAGGAGGAGGTGCTGGACATGTCAGAGGAATTGGGGTGTGGCTCCAATAAAGTAGGGAAATAAGGGGGGGCATTTATGAGGGAAAATTTAAATGATTGGAATTAAGGGTGTCAATCAACCCTTATAAAATCTTGATTGATGGGTGTCATTCCTTATTAAATGCTCTGTAAAAAAGAGAGCCAACATAGGAGACGAGTGGAAAGGTGAGGGCAAAGCATCACCTTCATTTCTGGGAACTGGACACGTTTGGCTTACCAATAGAAGACATTCGTCTTACCAATAGGCCAAACATGTCTTACCATACATGGAAATTTTGGAGATAATATGGAGGGGATTGTCCGTAGCGGTTTTGGCGGGATATCCGTGTAATTTTGGCGCCAAAACAGGGTTCTTCATTGGGGGAAGAGGGAGAGCATCTGTCTGACCAATATTGTACATTTATCTTACCAATAGCATATAGTTATCTTACCAATAGGCTTAACATGTCCTACCATACCTGAAAATGTTGGAGAAATTTGGAGTGGATTGGCCGTAGCTGTTTTGGCGGGTTGTCGGTGTAATTTTGGCGCCAAAACGGGGTATTTCATTGGGGGGAAGGGGGGAGCATTTATGAGGGGAAAATGCAATCATTGCATTGATGGGTGTTCCCCAAGCACATATATAAGCTTGAGAGGAGGATCTCAAACACCCCAACATGCCCTGCAAAAAGTGAGGCAGAGCAGGAGAGAGGCGGAAAGGACGGGGAAAAAGGCACACGTGCATCCGAGGAAACGATACAGTTGTCATCCTACCAATAGTACAGTTCTGGCCTGTCAATAGTGTTCAACTGTCTTTCCATTCCAGGAAAAGTGCAACAAGCTTGTTGGTGGCAGTGGCAGCGATGGGTAAGTCATCTTGTACCTTTCCTTTGTAGTTGTTCCTCTTTCCTATATCAGAACTACCCCCCAAGGCGATGAAGTGGGACAGCTACACAAAGTGGATTACCCAGAGAAGGGTGGCGACGTATACCCTGTTGCATTTGCCATTGTCGACGGGGAGAATGACGCATCCTGGGGTTTTTTTTCCGTCAAATGACGCATCCTGGGGTTCAATGTGCACTTCGAAACTCATCAAATACTTGGACTTTACTATTACGATGATAAATAGCCTATTAGCTCAATTGGTAGAGCGTTGTGTTTGCACACAGAGATGTGAGTTCGACTCTCACATAGGCTAATACGGAGTGTGTGTTCATAAGTCTCCGATATATTGTGTTGTGGTAAAGTCAATTATGCATTTACATATTTCCAATAGTATAAATATATCGTACCATCTGTGTGCATCTATCCTACCATTATTGTCAAGTTATACAGGAATTACTGGGTTTCCATTATGATCCTACCAATATTGTTGTTTTCTCCTACCATTAGTTTCCATCAATCCTACCATTCTGATCCTACCGATATCATTGTTTTCTCCTACCATTAGTTTTCATCTATCCTACCATTTTTGTGCATCTATCATACTAATTTAAATAGCTTTCAAGGAAAATCAAGCTAGAAACCGTAGCAAATTATGTTCCACATTTTTCAGAAAAACAACCATAATCTCGAAAATCAAGCTGGAGAAGGTCCACTTGGAGGACGCCCGAAATTGGATGCCGTAACTTGTCTCGACTTCTCCTTCTCCATAATCTCGAAAATCTTCGGATCCGCCGCCACCAAGGGTTGGTTGCCCCATGATTTCACCGCGCCACAGCGCGATTCCAGGGAAGAATTGACAGAAACACGCTTAGACGACGAAGAACAAGGCGAGTCCTCCCTGTCGCGACGCCGCTTGTTGAGGCACTTAGCGTGGCCTAGAATCCGGAACTCCTCCGCGCCCTCCCCATCTTCATCAACGACGTCGTCTTTCTCCTCGGGATCCCTGTTGAGCTCGAGGAGAGGGTCTCTCTCATCGAAGCCGTTCTCAACCCTGGAATTCTGCGTGGACGGCTGTAGAGGGATTGACGAATTCTTGCGCAATCGGGAGTCGATCTGAAACGAGATCGATTCGTCGTTCATCCGCGGGGCCCTAATCGTGTTCTCCAATGGTGCTCACCCAGGATTTGGCTCGGAGGAGGCAGCGACGAATCTGTGTTCTAGCCTCTCTCATCTTTTCTCTTCCCAGGTCACCTCCTACAAGGGGTAATGAACAGTGCCAAAAAATCGGTTGTTATATTTGCTGGGGGGTAGAGAGGTTATTTTGGGCCAATTTTTTGGCTAGTGGTTTATTTGTGCAATTAGGCCCAAAAATTGGTCTAGTTACTACCCTTTCCTCTATATTTAATGGGGAAGGGGTTGTGGAGGGAATGTGCCAGGAGAGAGAGGGTCTTTATTTCAGAAAAAGTGGGAGAGAGAGAGTGTCGGTGAGTGAGAGAGAATAAATGACTATGAATAAATGTGAATTTATTTGATTAAAATCTAATTTTTGCTAATAAAAAATTTTTAAATAATTTTTTTAAAAAAATTACCTCAATACTAGATTCAATTTTCTCAACCCATTGACATAAATTTTAAATACATTTGAAATAATTTTAAAAATATTTTTTTTGGAGTATACTTTCACTTGTAAATATACCATATCATCGATAGTATGAGGTATGACACTAAATATATACAATAGTGTCATGAAAAGATAGAACTCCTGTCTTGTATAGAAAGTAAAGAGTTATGTGACATAAAATATTTGGAAGGGGGGGGGGGGGGGGGGAGAGAGAGGGTGGAAAAGAAAATAAGGAAAGAGGGTGAGTGTGTAGGGGTATCAGAAAAAGAGGGAGAGATGGTGACTGTGAGTGAGAGATGATAAATGACTAGGAATAGGTGGTTGAATTTATTTGATTAAAATTCAATTTTTGCTGTTAAAAGTTTTTAAAATAAATTTAAAAAAATTATCACAATACTAGATTTATTTTTCTCTACCCATTGACATAAAATTTAAATATATTTGAAATAATGTTAAAAATGTTATTTATTTGGATATACTTTCACTTTTAAATATACCACACTATCGACAGTATGAGCTATGGCAGGAAAAGATAGAACACATGTCCTGTATAGAAAGTAAATAGTCTCCCGTTGGTGATCTGTGTGGGAGGTACAATTCACCACTTCCATTTTTGCGCAAGGAGACATGGAGTTCCAATAGCGTTGAAGAATTTGAATGCCTCTAGGTCATCTTCGTCCCTAACCCCATGACGAGTAGACCGCTCCTTTGAAGGGTGTAGATATATGAGGTATTTCAAATTTCCCCTTAGCCTTGTTCTAGGCAGTCTTCACTTGGAAGGAAAAGTACAAAATAGTGGCAGGAAATAACTAGTCATATGATAGAGATTTCAGACACTCGTGGCAGGAAATTACTACATAAGTGGTATAAATACTCAACGTAGGCTTGTTCCGTGCAAAAGACATTATTAACCTGGCATGAAAGTAATACACAATGGCAGGACATAGTTATTTACGTGGTCGATAGAACTCCACGTGACCTTGCGATGTTATCAGCCTTGAAGTACCTTTGTGCTCATGATATTGCGTTGTGGGTACGTTGTGTTGCTTGCTAGCTATTGTTTCAGTTGTATCTTGAAAATGTTATGTTTATTTAATGAAGACAGTTTTATGAGTCGTCCTGCCACTATTTTTTTTACTTTCCTACCACATACATGAATAAATATGGCCTCTCACATGTGTATTAGTTTCATGCCAAGTTAATAATGATCTGCCCAGAACAAGACTACGTTGAGTCTTCATGGCACTTATGTAGAAATTTCCTGCCACGAGTGTTTGAAATCCCTGTTGTATGACTAATTATTTCCTACCACTACTGCTTTTCCTTCCAAGTGAAAACTTCCTAGAACAAGGCTAAGTATAGTCATCTTGTCACAAATGTATTTATTTATTGCCACTAGTTTATGAATATCCTGCCGGGTTTGAAAATATTTCTGTCCATTAGATGTTCCCGCCTTTCTCTATAATGCAAAAATGGTTCATGTAATATAATTAAGGGCTACTAATTTGTCATCCTGACAACAATTTTTTTTATTTCCTACCTTCTTACTAAAATTATCATGTGAGTGTCGCAAAATTATCATACCAAAATTATCTGACAAATGTGCAAATACGTATTGATACATACTGACAGGTTCATGAAATTCACCAAAACACCTCAAACAAGTTGAACATACAAACAGAACAAGGCATAACAATGTCACTTTTCTAACTATTGCTAAAACCATCAAACCAAACCAGTTTAGTCTAATAAAGCCAACAATACGAGTTAACCAAATTCACATAACAACCTCTTCGAAACCTATCCTCCCACGAGTTCACAATATTCACATAACAACCTATTTTGAGGCATAAAATCGATGTTACAATTCTTGTGTTTTTTTGTTTCTTCTTCTTTTGCCCTTAGCTAAAGCTCACTCCGGAGCCTTGAAAAAGGTTGTCGGTTCTTGAGAGGTAGGGAGAAACCCCAAGGAGATACACCGTGGGAGGAGAAGCCCGATTCCTAGCAAACAAGGACAACGCACATCGCCTTCGCTTTCGAACCTCGTTGTCTTTTTTCCCCCTTTCCTTCCTTGTTGGCCCTTTGCTTGCCGCCCCTATTTTGTCCATTGAGAAATTCTTCAGCTTTTGTGCCACCATCTTTTTCTTTTCTTCCTTCTCATTTTTTTGAGTTTTTTTTCTTCCTTTTCAATTGATTTTTTTCTAGACGGCTTCTTTTGCCACCGATTTGCTGCCCAGCTTCTATCTTCTTCACTTTTGGTGCCCAGATCCATATCCAGATCCTTTCTCTTTGGTCTTGGAATGCCTCTATATTTTTTTTTCTGGAGTGGATTTGAAATCGGAAGATTCCTACCAAATTCCCAAATCCTCCATGAATGTCCTACTTCTGAATATTTTCTGCCACAAGACTTTTTACTTTCTATTGAGAACATCGGTTCTATCTTTTTTCTGCCACTATTGTATATATTTCTTATCATACCTCATATTGTCGATGATGTGGTATATTTACAAGTGAAAGTATACCCCAACAAATAATATTTTCAAAACTATTTTAAATATATTCAAAGTTTATGTAAATGAGTAGAGAAAAATGAATCTAGTATTGTGATAATTTTTTTAAATGAAAAGTTTTTAATAGAAAATTTGGATTTTAATCAAATAAATTCAACTACCTATTTCTAGTCATTTATTCTCTCACACTCACAATCACTCTCTTTCTCTCTCCCTCTTTTTCTAAAATAAAGACATTCCCTCCACAACACTTCCCCATTAAATACATCATTAATGACCCCTCCCCCCCTTTTTTTTACAGTAGACAACCATTAAAATGTCTTTGCGAGCAAAGATCATTCTTGATCATCCTTACGGATGATGTTGCAAAGTTCCCTGTTCAAAGGGAAGCTAAAAGGATTACATACAATATCATTCTTAGCAATAAAATCAGCAGTTGAGTTTGCTTCTCTAAAGCAGTGCCGAAAATCAATCTTCATAAAATCTCTCTTCATAAACCTGATCTTCTCAATTACTCTGAGTATCTCCCAAGGCACTTTTGTCAAATCTTCTATTGCTTTAACCACACCCAGACTATCTCCTTCAATGATGATACTTCGCCAGCCTCTCCTGCATGCTAGCTCTTTCCCTTTGTAAAAAGCAAGGGATTCAGTTTGGGGTACTGATCCCTTTTGAACCTCATTGTGAAACACTTAAATGACTTGTCCATTCCAATCTCTAGCAATGCCCCCAATATGGCATTCCCCAGAGGGTTTGACTGATCCATCTACATTTATTTTGTAGATGGTCATCAGCGGCTTAACCCACTTTATGTGTTTACCCACCCTTTTCTTTGCGACGATTTTGTCATGCTTTCGAGCCTTTTCCCATTCCAAAATACAGTTGATAATTTGCTGGGTAATAGAGGACACAACCTCCATCCTTTTGTTTTGGAAGATGATTGAGTTTCTGATTTCCCAAATAGTTTTCCATATAACACAGAGATTTTCAAAATATGTGTTATTTGTTCTTATTTGATCTATTTCTTTTATTGTAGTATGGGCATCCCTAATACCAATAAAGGATCAGCCCGTCTTACACTCATAATTACTGATAATGGACCTGGTAATAGGACAATGTAGTAAAAGATGAGTGGCGTCTTCGTCCTCCATATTGCAGAGACAACACTGAGAAGGAACTCTGTTAAAGTATCTATTTAATCGCACTTTTATTAGTAAACCATTTGTTACCAACTTCCAAACAAAGTTTTGAGTTCTTGAGGGGAGTTGGAGCTTCCAAATTCATTTATTTTCATTATTGTTGTGACCATTACTTCGAATTAGTTTTTGAATTGATTTTGTTGTGAAGACACCTTCCCTATTAATCTTCCAGAATAATCTATCAGGCGTATCCCTTTTCGGGACTTGAATTTGGGTAATAGTTTGGACCACATGAGGAGGGAAGAGTTGGTTAAGAAGTCTTATCTTCTAATGCATATAAGGATCTAAGAGTTGTGAAACTTTCATTTCAGGGTCATTATTGTTTTTAAAAAAATCCGGATGGATATCATAAATCCAGGGGTCAGACTAGACGTTTATGCTATTACCATTCCCAATAAGCCATAATAGGCCCTTTTGGTTCACACAACTGGAGTAGCCGGCCGAATTGCCATGACACATTATGGATAGTAATATCCGAAATATACCTACTTTGTAATTATTTTTCCTTAATTACCTTGACCCATATGTTGTTTGGTTCCGTGTAAATTTTCCATATGAGTTTCATTTGGAGACTGATATTTCTTTCCTCAACAGTTCTGATTCTGAGACCACCTTGTTCTTTCGGGGCACATATCTTGTCCCAACTGATCAACGGGTTATAGCGTTCGGATTGAAGTTTGTTCCAAAAAAAAAGTTTTTATTTATTTTATCAATTTGTTGTAGTATTCCTTTTGGCAGTAGAAAGCTCTGCATGAGGTAATTAGTTTTTGAGCTAAGATTAGCTCGGATAAGTGTCGTTCTCCCTGCTTGTTATAACGATTAGGCTTTCCATTTCTAGAGCTGTTTTTTAAGACTTTGTAATGCCTCTTCAAAGACACAGTTTCTGACTCTCCCTCTAATAATGGGTATACCAAAGTATTTTTCCATCCCTCGGGAAATCGGGATGTTCATTTGTTGTGCCAGCGCTCTAGCCAAAGCCTGACTAACATTTTTGGATACTTGGATCGGATTTTTATGGTAGTTAATGGTTAGCCCAGAGAGATTGGAAAAAGTTGTTAAGCATATTTTTTATCGTATCAAGACTTTTATGCGAGGCGCTCGCAAAAAGCAGTGTGTCATCAACAAAGGTAAGGAAAGGAATCGGAGCACCTCGAGGCGTTAGTTTTATACCCACGAGAGCGTCCTCCATAAGAGCTTCGGTCTGAAGCTCTCTTGCTAGGCTTTCCATAACAATGCCAAATATATATTGTGCAAGGGGATCACCCTGTCGAATACCTCTTTCAGGCTTAAATTGCTTACCTGGGTTATTGTTGACGAGGACAAAAAAGGTCGTGATGGTCATACATTGCATGATCCATGATTTCCTTTGTGGGTGAAACCCAAATTTCTTTAGTGCAGCTTCTATGAAGTTCTAGTTAATCTTGTCATATGCTTTCTCCATGTCTAGTTTTAGCGTCATCCAACCATTTTTACCTTTTTGTTTATGGAAGGAGTGGAAAATCTCATGTGCTATTAAGGTGTTGTCTTGGATTGTTCGCCCCTCTACAAAGGCACCCTGAAATGGGTTAATGATTTTAATGATCCCCTCCCCTTTTCCTTCACTTTTTCAACCAGTGTTTCCCATTTGATTCACTTGGGTAACCTGTGCAAAATATTGAGGGGGTGGAAGGAGAGGGACTATTTATGCAAATCTCCCACATCCACTACACTTTTGCAAACAATTTTTTCTTTTGGTCTACTTGTGCAAATGTCCCTTTTTTAATATTTGGCTGTCATGTCGAAAAATTAAATGAGAGATTGAACAAAATTTTCTCATTTCAAAATTATTTTATATGAATAGTTTATATATCTTTTTAGTGATTTTCAAAGTTAAGATTAATATTAGTTCGTGATTGATATTTTTTTATTATTTTCAGCCATTTCTCCAATTTAAAAGACAGCCAATCAAATTAAGTTAATTTTTAAAATCAAATTATTTGGAAAACAGGTTTTATATTACATGATTAGGGCAACGAAAATGAGTAGGTCTTCTACCCACCTTGCATTTTTTTAATACCTTGTTTTTTTAATTTTTTTCAAACAGAAACTACTTCATTCTATTTTTTCACATACTTGCAATATTTTATGAACATCTTTTGTTATATGTGAAAGAAGTTGATTACAAAGTGCAGCACTGCAGCAGCATTATCACCACTCAAAAAAAAGTTGTTGAAACAAAAAAAAAACCAAAAAAAAAAACTACCTAAGCTTGTTTGGCTCACTCAACTTTTGAGTTCCCAATTTCGATTTTTTATTACAAAACTAAAATTGATTTTCAAAAAAAAAAAATTCTTATTTACAGTTTTGAGTTAGTCTAATTAATGAAGATGATTATAATTTAAAGGAATAATTTTGTGATTACAGAGAAATTAACGTTTCACAACACCAAAAACACATAAATAATCACTGTTTGACAAAAAAAAACATAAATAATCACTGGAACTATGAATTTAAGGACCGATTTTTACCGTTTCAAACCTCAAAAACATGCTTCTAATACCGTTGGAAGATTTAGAAATATTTTTAGAGTAGCTAAAAATTTCCTAAATTTTTTTCCTTGTATGTATGAAACTTTTTTTTATTTAAATATATTAGAAAAAATTTAAATTTGTGATTTAAATAGTCATTTTTAGTATGAAAAGTTAAAGAAAAAGAAAAATTATCAAAATATATATGAGATATATATAGGGTGTGGTTCGGATGTACACCCCATAGGATGTACATTATATATAAATTTGGGCATTTGATTGAAAGAAGATGGAAGACTAGGATTAAAAGAGATTTTTATTTTTTCTTGAAATAAAAAAATGGTGGGACCCACGTCCAAAAGCCTGACGTTTTTTTTCGGATATGATTTTGATGTTTTGAAAAAATGGTCAATTCCACCGAATAATATTTTACATTCTACCGAACAATGTTATGTTTTTTTTTCGTTCAGTTCAGATGAAAACGTCTCATTTCCACTGAGTAATTTGTAACATTCTACCGAATACCGTTTTTTTATTCATCTATTTGAAATAAAAGAAACCATAAATAATATGGATCGACAATCTCATATTCCAATCTTATTTCTAATTACAAAATGTGAGGCTAATGGATTTTGACGTTCGTTTTTCGCTTAAAACTAAATCAAAATACTAAAAAAATAAAACAAAACGAAAGGGAAAACACGATTTGTTAACGCAGTTCGGGCGAACCCTACTCTACGGGATCTCAAGAGGGGAGATCTCCGGTCCCAGTTTCCACTAAGCTTTAGAGAAAAAAAAAAAGGTTACAAGTTGGCTATGATGGCTAAGCACAAGAACGAGTAACACGGGAACCTCAAATACAGAAAACCAGAAGAGAAACGAGAAAGAAGGAAGAAGAAGCCCCCCGTATAGGCAACTGAGAAGCATCCATGAAGCTTCTCACGGAGATCACTCAGCCACACCACCGGCGGCACCACACGAATCTTCTTCTTCTTTAGATTAGGCTTACACATGCACGGTCAAAACCTTGACGACCCTCTCTCTTTCCTATAGCACTGAAGAAGCTTATATATACCCGAGCTCTCAGCTAGGGTTAGTACAATCCTCCAACGGTCACAAGGTAAAAGGGCCAGCTTACTGAGTTGGGCTGGATCAGCCCAAGCAAGTAAGGCCCAACAAAGATAATATGAGAATGAGGTTTTTCCCAGGTGTTGAAACAATATAAATACATAACACTTATACATAAATATGTTCAGTACCTTAAGATCAAGGGATTGAAACCTTAGTCATAAAAATATGTCTAATAGGTCCTTGCAAGCTTAAAGGATGTGTCCTATATCAAGATTAGTAATTATGCATATTATTTCATCACTAAGCTAATTACAAGTTCAATAGTTATAGCCACAGACATGCCTAACTTATTACAATAAAGAAGATTAACGCAATCATAAAAATTGCCCTTCTAATCTTGTAGTTGGTCCTCAGTTTTCCGGCTTCCTTAGGGTCTTGGCGTTTCTCTTGTCCGTCCTTGATCCACGTGCTATTGGTGCTTAAGGAGAATCCAAAATGTGCAGGGCATCATTGCAATATGTGATGTGCGCTTATTTCACCATGTTTCATACTTACATTCATTCCGTTTTTATGCATATTTTATACTTTTGGGTCAGGAAAGTAGTGAATTTGTGTATTTTGAGTTTATTTGCAAGATATGGAGGTCTACACAAGTTTTGGATTGATTTCGCAGGAAACAGAACATTTTAGAGTAAAAACAAGACATTGGAGAAGAGCTCGATCTCGAACAGAGGCACTCGATCTCGGCTAAGTGACTCGATATCAACAAATGCACTCGAGGTCGATTGAAGAAAAGAGCCAGATCGAGACTGAGGCAATGTCGACTAGAAATCAACCATGTAGACTCGACATGAGGCACTCGACATCGACTGGCGCCACAGACGCATAAGAGATGCGTAATGGACCCAGATCTTTAGAAGATTTACTTAGCCACGTGATACATCTATCATCTACCAAGATCTTCTATCCTTAGGGGTATATTTCAAGCATGTTAGGGAATGTTACCTATTTTATTATATTTATTTTAGGATATAATTTAGTTTAGATAGAATTTCCTTTTACCAATCTTAGTAGGATTTGCACTCCAATCCTTCGCTAGCAAGGGTTGTGAGGTTATAAATAAAGCCCTAGGGGCTGGTTTTAGGAATCATTCAATCAACAAAGCCTTAAGTGATAAAGCAAAGAAGAGCAAGTAGTGAGAGAGATAGAGAAGAAGGTGGTGTTTGGTTGTACGATTAGAGTTTCTTTCCAAAGTTTAATGCAAAGTTATTTCCTTTATTCAACAATATTTTATCCAATGAGACGTGAGTAGTCGTCCTACTTCTAGGGTCAGGGTGAGCCTGACAATAGCCATGTAAGTATGCTTGAATTCCATATTCGATTATGCGATTTCATCTTCTACCCCGTGCTCAATCCTTCATGAGAATTTAGGATCATTCCTTATTTACCTTATATGAAGAGAAAGTGGATTATATATATGAATTTGAATAGTAATTAGGTTTTGCCTGTGAAAGTTGACTAAACCCTAATTATGAAAAGGATAGAAACAATTAGGTTTTTATGCGAAAGCCTCTATATTCCTAATTGGTTGATGATAAAAACATAATCTTTTATGTGTTTTAAGTGTTAATGAATGCATGATTATTGTCGTGGTGAATCTCTACCTTAGGAGCTTTTAGTTTATAAAGTTAAAAACTCAAAAGAATCTGTCTTTTTATTTTCTTTATTATTTCTTTATTTTATTTTTCTGTTACAATCTATGAAACAAATCGACATCGACACTACCACTCAATATCGAGTGCACTGCAATCGGAGAAAGTAAGTCAACGGTCTTATGAGTCGACCGGAACATACTGACCTACTCGAGATAGACCACCTTAGTCGATGTCGAGTGCCTTCTGTTTCTGTTGTAGGTTTCGCATTTCAACTGCAACACTAGGAATCGACATTCCCTGTCGATATCGACCTATCTAGTCGATATCGAGGCTTCTGGTCGACGTAGCACAGAAATTTCACAAAACTATTCAGGAACTGCTGACTCGCCTCCTCGAGGATCGATCCTGATTCCTTACTGCTTCATCATGATGGAGTCTTGAATTTTATTTGCTAGGGAAGGAAATGATTCGAATTATATCTTTTGTTTACATATCTAGATTCCCCTCCTAACAGTATACAAACTTATCAGCAGTGACAACCTTAGTGCCAAAATCAGAAGGATTCAAAGCACTTTTAATTTTGCACACATTAAGCATCTTATATTTGTCATTCTTCCTGATGTAATGAAACCTAACATCAATATATGTGTTTCTCTCTTGATATAAGGGATCTTTGCACAGATAAATAGCACTTTGAATATTAATGAACACAGTAGGCAGATAAGTTTTCTTTTCTATTTCCTCTAAGAGACCTCTAAGCCAAATAACTTATTTGGCGGCCTCTGTTGCAACCATGTATTCAGCTTTTGTAGAGGAAAGAGCTACTATAGATTGCTGCTGAGACTTCCAAGATACATAGTTTCTAGCCCAAGTGAAATAAAATGTAGTAGTAGACTTCCTATTATCCTTATTACTAGCATAATCAGAGTTCATATAGCCAATCAATTCATGTTTAGGACTGTGTTCAACAAACTAAGTCAATTCTTTTCAATTCGATATAGATATCTCAGCGGGTATTTCATAGCATTCCAATGAGGTTCTCCAGGATTAGACATAAATCTCCTCAAAACACTGATAACAAAGGGAATATCTAGCCTAGTACACAACATAACATAAATCACAGATCCAACAACTACATCATATGTCACATTGCTCATTTTCTGAATCTCATATTTAGATTGGAGGCATTGTTTCTTAGATAACTCAAAGTGCCCTCCTAAAGGGGTAACTGCAGGTTTAGAGTTAAGCATATCAAATCTATCAAAGACTTTATGAACATATTCAGACTGAGATAACCATATAAGCTTTCTTTTTTTTGTTTCTGTGAATATTAATACCAAGTATCTATCCAAGATCTTTCATATCAAAGTGCATTTTCAAATCTCTTTTAACTCCAGAAATGATAATATTAGAATTTGAAATAATAAGAATGTCATCTACATATAGGAGCACATAAAGAGGAGAATGAGAACCAACACTTTTGAAATAACGACAAGTATCATATTCACTTCTATGAAAACCAAGCTTAATCATACAAGAGTCAAATTTCAGATTCCACTTCTTAGTAGACTGTTTTAAGACATAGATGGATTTCTTAAGTAAACACACATGTTCGGATTTCAACTTATCTCCCTGAGGGAGTGGGACAGAGAGTTGGTGCCGAAAACAAAGCTCTTATTTTCTGTTGAGTAATAATGTGAATAATTTTTGAATGTGCCCCTCGAAAGCTTAGATTGAGACATATAAATAGTTTCATCAAGTTCTCCATGTAAAAAAGCAGTTTTCACATCCTTTTACTTAAGTTCCCAGTCATACACATCTATAGCAAGTAATAATATCAAAGTCTTATACTTAACTACTAGAGCAAATATGTCATTATAATCAATGTCCTCCCTCTTAGTAAAATCCTTAGCAACTAATCTACCCTTGAATCTATGTGGTTCCTTAGGACTAATACTTTCTTTCAATTTATAAATTCATCTGCACTGAATAACCTTAGCCTTTTTTGGTTTCTTAAATAATATCTAAGTGTTATTAGTCATCCTAGAGCTAATTTCCTCTTGCATAGCTTTCATCCAGTTTTTGGCTTTAAAACATTTCACAGCAAGTTCATATAATTTAGGCCCAAAAGGATTTAGAACAACATCAAAAGAAAGGAAGGCATACTCAATAATATTAGATTGAAATTTTTTATATGGATTCTAACCTTAGAAGCTCTATCTCTAGTCAATTGATAATCAGAGTTGTCATGGAGAGGAATAAAATTCACACCAGAATACACACATCATCAGCATTAGACTCATGGATAGAAGAGAAAACAAAGAATTAGGGTTAGAGTTTAACTTCCCTTAGTTGAATTCCCCTCCCCCCCTAATTGTTGTGTATGAGAACTTCCTTCTTTATTACTTTTATCTTGAACACTGTCTTGACCCTCCATAGGCCGAGTGTTCTCTTTGCTTGCAGACCCTTCAACAGGCTGCCTATCAACACTTGATTATGATTCACTTGTTGTAGGATTGGAATGGTATCCAATATCAAATTCTTCTTCTTCCTGCTCAGGTGGCTGGTCATTTTGAGTATAAAAATGTCTTGTGGTAGGGGTTGCTTCACTCTCATCCGCTCCATTGGTACCTCTCTGCTCAGAAGAAGGTGTTAGCATAGATTTGAATGGAAACTCAATCCCAACAAAAGTAACATTCCTTGAGATGATAACCTTATAGCCATGATGTTGAATAAGGAGGATTTTATATCCTTTAACACCGTCTGGATAACCTAGCACGGCTCCTTTTTGAGCTCTTGGGTGAAGCTTCCCTTGTGAAACACGGGAATAAGTAGCACACCCAAAAGGTTTCAGGTAAGTCATGTTGGGTTTCTTTGCAGTCCACATCTTCTGTGGTGTCCTAAAGTTCACCACAAAAGATGGAAACCTATTAATAAGGTAAGCTGCAGTAGTTCCAACCTCACCCCGTAAGGAATGTTTCAAACCAGCACTAACTAACATGCATCTAGACTTTTCTAGCAATGTCCTATTCATTCTTTCTGCAATACCATTTTGTTGTGGTGTACCAGGAACTATCAAGTGTCTTTTTATGCCATGTTGCTAACAAAAATCATCAAACTCAACATTGCAATATTCTAAACCATTTTCAGTTCTGAGACATTTAATACTTTTGCCATTTTGATTTTCTACAAGGGTTTTCCAGGTTACAAATTTATCAAATGCTTCATTTTTAGACCTCAACAGATATAATCCAACCTTTCTAGAAAAATGATCCACAAAAGTAATAAAATACCTCTTACCACCAACAATTTCTACCTGTGTAGGCCCCAGAGGTCAGAGTGGATGTAATCTAGGGGCCTCTCAACAACATATTCAGAGGAAGGAAAAACATGCTTGGTTTTTTTTCCTAATACACAAGTTTCACAGAAAGCTGAGCATGTTTTTTTATCTATTAAACCATGTTTAAACAAATATTGCATGCATTTTGTTTCCAATGTGACCAAGCCTACTATGCAGAATTTTAGTTTGGTCTAAGTTTAGGTTTTCACCATTACAAGCAGTGTTAGCTTCAGGAGGTGGAATTACATAGTTAAGCCCACCCCCTTTGATACTTCTTATAATGGTGACTCCATCCCTTTTGACATCTCTAATCCAATTTTTAATGTTGATATTAAAATCAAGAACATGAAAAGTAGATTCAGACAAGAGCCTTCTCCTTGGTCAGGGACCCATCTAACATTTTAGAGGACTCTAAACTTACCATCATACATGCACATAGGCTCATTACCTATACCTTTAATTTCCAGTGAGGTCAAGTCACCTAACATGACTTTTCCTCCATTGAAAACCTGGAAGGAACTGAAATCACACTTGTTATGAGTAGCATGAATAGTCCAATATGAATCTAAATCCAGGCATCAACACTAACAACAACATACTGATGAACAACAAGCAATTCACATGGATATTGCGACTCAAGAACAGAAGCAGATTGCTTTTATCCCTTTACATTTTCATCCCTTTTTTTTATAACACTCTTTAATATAATGACCAGGGATCCCACAGTAATGGCATTTTCTATTTTCTTCTCAGAACTAGAAGAAGCAGCAGATTTATCATCATTTTCAGACTTTGATCCTTGTTCTTATTCTTGTTCTTCTTTTTCTTGCCTTTAACCATCAAAACCTCAATTTTAACCTCAGATCTATTGTTAGTTTTACACTTAAAACACTTTTAAGCTTTCATTTTTCTGCACAATAGATTAAAGAATTTTGTCTTTAAATATAGAGTCCTCACTATACTGTATAACATCTTTAAACATATCAAACTGAGAAGGCAGAGAGTTAAAGAACAAGATAGCCAAATATTCATCCTTAATAGTGTCCTTTTTATCACATCTCTCAAGATCTTGGGTCATTCTTAAGAATTTATCCAAATTAGTTTGTAGAGATTGATTTGTGTCCATTTTAAAATTAAACAAATAACACATGATAACAATACGGATAGGAAAGAACTTAACCAAGTAAAGGGTTTCCAGAGTATCCCACAGGGCTTTAGGGTTAGTAATACTCACAACCTGACGAGCTATGTCATCAGTCAACCTGATGAAGATCTTAGAATGAGTCATCTCATCTAGATCCTTCTTGATGGCTTCAGTAGCTCCCTCAGAGTACTCCCCTTGTACTATCTTCCAACACTTCTTTTTGATGAGAATTGCCTTCCACTTCAGCTCCTAAATAGCGAAGTATGTTGACCTATCAAAAGGTTTTATTCTCATCCCATTTCTTGTCATGATAAGTACCCGAAACAAACCCAAAATATAAGATTAGGAAAATATACGAAGAAGACACACACACACAAAAAACTCAACAAAGGTAAGAAGGGACTTAGTGGATTGAAGGGATATCTAGGGTTTCAACACCAAAAAACCCACAAATCTGTGTTCGACTTTTGTTTTTTTTCTTTTAACAAAATCAAAATGAAGAACAAATGAAGGCAAGCAGAAAAGCGGAAGCGACACAAGTTGAATCTGAACACAGGGTTCTTAGATTCGAACCCTAATTAAGGCCATAAAACTCTAGTTTTCGGAAGAACCTTGTTCTGATACCAATTTGATGTTCGTTTTTCTCTTAAAACTAAATCAAAATACTAAAAATAAAATAAAAAGAAAGGGAACACATGATTTGTTAACGCAGTTCGGGCGAATCCTACTCTGCATGATCTCAAGAAGGGAGATCTGGTCCCAGTTTCCACTAAGCTTCAGAAAAACAAGGTTACAAGTTATCTATGGTGGCTAAGCACAAGAACGAGTAACACGAGAATCTCAAACACAGAAAACCAAAAGAGAAACGAGAAAGAAGGAAGAAGAAGCCCCATTTATGTGCCACCGAGAAGCTTCCACGAAGCTTCTCACGTAGATCACTCAGCCATACCACCGGCGACACCACTCAAATCTCCTTCTTCTGGATTCGGTTTATACATGGTCCAAACCGTGATGACCTTCTCTTCTTTTATTTCCTTTAGGGTTTACAAATGAAGTTCCAAGGGTTCCTCTAGCATTAAAGGAGCTTATATATACCCGAGCTCTCAGCTAGGGTTTATACAAGCCTCCAACTGTCACAAGATAAAAGGGCCAACTAATCCGAGTTGGGGTGGATCAGCCCAAGCAAGTAAGGCCCAACAAAGATTATATGAGAATGAGGTTTTTCCTAAGTGTTGAAACTATATAAATACATAACACTTATACATAAATATGGTCACTACCTTAAGATCAATGGATCCAAACCTTAGTCATATAAATATGTCTAAGGGGTTCTTGTAACATTAAAGGACGTGTCCTATATCAAGATAAGTAATTATGCATATTGTTTCATCATTTATGTAATTACAAGTTCAATAGTCATAGCCACACACATGCCTAACTTATTACAATAAACAAGATTAACACAATCATAATAGGTTTTGAACTCGTGACTTCAAAATTAAAAATACTTAAACTTTCTTTATAATTTATTACTCTTTTTACACTCTTTTATCTTTAAAATTAGTAAAAATTATCAAAAAAAAATCTCTTATATTTTTTCCATATGTTTTTCTTTTAGAATAGAGGGACTCCGCCCACCCTGAGCCCCCTAGATCCGACTTTCGGTTCATGATAGATCTACCACTATTGTGACACCTCTTCCTCCTGCGTAACCTCCTCGGCTAAACACACACATCCCTCTTGTTTGTATTTTCTAAACCCCATAACACCTTTTTACTAAGCACACCCTCAGTGTCAGTGATCTCATTTTAGAAAAAGAAATTACACTATAATTTAACAAGAAATTAGAATTTCAACAACAAGGACAAAAATATAAATAAAATATATATTATTTAAACATTATTCATGCCATTGAAACCATAATTTAATAAACTTGAGGAACAAAGGAAGTCCAACAAACCCTAACTCCGCTAAATGAACGCGCCTCACGGATTGTTTCTTCTTCTTTTTCACCAAAATCACCCTACACCGCCTCGCTATTGTCTTCTTCCCCAGTCAATCCTCTGTCTAGGCATAAAATTGCCTTTCCCCACCAATAATGTCTGGTGCCCAAAAGGGGTAGCTCCCTCCGTCATTCGCTCCATTAAAGCTCCCAACTCCGATGGGATTGCAAACAAGTTGCTTCATCTAGGTGTGGGCATCACCCATGTGCTGACATTATGTAATTCACTCCCTCTAAAGTGGGGTGAATGGTGCCTCTATCTCCACTTGTGGGTGGTGGGGATGGGATGGCTTTGGTTTTGCCTGGTTGGAATAGGTTCAGGTGGCGATGATATGAGATGTGCGTAATTTGGGCGGGGGCCTGCTCTAATGTTTTGTGTATGTGTCACTTCTGGTTGCAGACTTTTGATTTACCTCGACCCTGACCCTTTACCACGTAAGTAACCCTAATTTTGGTCTCTTTTTGCTAATTGCTTGTTGTTTACTCAACTTTAGTCTTTTTTATAAATCTGGTTGGTATGCCTAATTGAGATTACAATCCTTTTACTTTCTCTCTGTCTATCTCTTTGAGTGTTTACTAGTTGTGTTCCTCTTAACTACTGTATGATGCTTTATTTACTAAGTGCTTAATGGTATCCGATATGGATGGTTCGAAAACGTTTAAGGAAGTCATCACCGATGACTCCTCTTATTTGCATTCCCCTGCTTTGCATCCTATTAACAATCATACTCATGTCATAGTTCTAAATGGTGATCCTTCTGTGGGTCACGGTGATGGCAAATGCTCTCCCAAGCCTAAGTTGTTGATTACAGACAAGGGTAAGGCTAAGGTGGTTGATGTTCTGGCCACTAAGGTTGTTGATAATCATACGAAGGTATTTCCTAAGCCTAGTTATTTTGAGTGCCTTATGGAGGCGCATAAAAAGGTCATTAATTCACATCACAATGTTCTTATTGGGTCTTTGTTTAGGGGGTTCCTGATTTCTCTAAGCTAAGGGCTAAACTGAAAAGGGATTGGAGAAATTTCGTTGGGTCGGTGGAGATCATTAACCATTCTTATGGTTGGTTTGAGATTCAGTTTGCTAATTTGGTTGATCTCTTTAAGATGTGGGAGGACCGCCTTTATCATTTCTTTGGTTAACAAGCTTTTGTATAAGTGGTTTTCTTCCTTCAACCCAATTTCTAAAACATTACTAGTGTCGATATGTGGATTCATAATCCGTGTTTGTCGGTTGAATTCATGTGTAGAGAAGCTTTGAATTAGATTCTATGTGAGTTTAAGGTCAGTTGGTTTATCCATCTTGATAAGTTATCGCACCAGAAAGCTAGAGTTAGCTTTACTCTCTTCTTTACACATGTGGAATTGGCTAGATTCTACGGGGAGGTCACGGTTCTTAATGATGTGGGCAAAGCTAAAGTGCTTCGTCTTTGGTATGAGGATTTCCCGAATGGGTACAGTTTCCATGAGGGTTATGATTATGAGTTTGAGGTGTACCCTGGCTGTGTCACTAAGAAGGTGGTTAGTAAGGTCACGATCTGTGCATTGTCTACTCGCACTCAATCACCTCCCACAAATGAGTGGACTAAGGTGGGCTCTAAGACTACCAAGAGTGGAAATCATTTTGAGTGTTCTAGCATTAAGCCCTATCTAACGGGACTTGAAGGTGTGGTGGTGGAGTTTTTACATAGCTTGGGTGATATTTCCATTGATGTTGCTCCTCCGAGGCCTGATGAGGCTATATCTCATCCTCTTATTGTTGGTTGTCCGGTTGAAGGATCGCTCCCCGCTTCTGATGATTTGATTTTGGGGTGGTCTAACAAGGAAACGGTGGTTAAGGTTACCCCAATTACTAGGCCAGTGAAGGTGTTCCTTGCCTCTAGGTTTGTCACATGTGCCATGGACGTTGATTATTTGGGTGCTCTGCTTGTCACCGGGTTGGTGGGTGTTGCTCCCAATGGTTCTGATACTAATTAAGATTGGGCATGTGCTCTTGGATTCGGATGCTAGCTCTTAGGCTTTATATCGCACAGTGAGCTCGTTGACTCCAGTGAAAACCTCAAATTGTGGTAAAAACCATGAGGACCACTTTATAGCTCGGTTCATTTTAAAATCCGTGCTAAAAACCATGTTTTTCAATTTACACAGTGACTTTATAGCTCAATTCAGCCTAAAACCGGACTAAAATCATCTGGTTTAAAATTATGAAGTGACTTTATATCTCGGTTCTGAATAGAACCGGGCTAAAAAACATTCAGAACCGAGCTAAAAAACTATGACTTTATAGCTCAGTTATATTCAGAACCGGGCTAAAAAACCGATTCTCACGTTTTTTACCGCAATTTTGGTTTTCACCGAAGCACACCCTATAAATATATATTCCAATCTACTTATTAGAATATATGTTAATATGTTTAATTAGAAAATATTACTGATCAAATAAATGATAAACTCTAGAATTTTTTTTTTTAAAAAAAATATTTTTAATGAATCATTTCTAATCAAACTTGTTCACCTATGTTTAAAGGGTATAGATCAAAGAAACCGTATTAAAAAAACGGAATTGCTATTCACACTGTCGATTTCTCGCCATTTACACGGAAAGCATCTCCAATCGCGCATGGCGGATACGCGGTAAAAAAAGTGCACCATTGCCAACCGCGCCAATCGCGCATGGCGGATACGCGGTAAAAAAAGTGCACCATTGCCAACCGCGCAATGTGAGTGCGCTGATTTAACATGGATGAAATATTGACGTATGCGTACTGCGAGTTCACATCAGTATACATTAGTACTCCGTATTAATTTGACTAGTTTAATTAAACCTAAAGCTTAGGCCATCTCTCTAATCTCTATAACCCTATACAATGAATTTAGTTCACTTTTGCAGATATTAGACCACTCATTTCCGTATAACAATAAGCACTTTTTACAGAACATGAACTCTTTTTGCATGTGTATTTGTAGCACTTTTGCAGGTATATTTGTAACTCTCCAACTTATACGGAGTATTAATTTAATCGATGTCACTTCAATCGCTGCTCGTTACGAAGGTTGTATAGCTTTGTAACATATTTTTTTAAAAAAAAGTATAATCACGCATTGCGAGTGCACGGATATACATACTCACAATGCGCGCAGTTTTAAAACGTGTAAAAAACGAAAAATTTATCGTGTAAATAGTAAGCCCCTAAAAAAATTATATTACCATAATAGATTTTTATTTTTATATTGACATAATAGATTGAGCAAACCCTTTTTCTTTTTGGTCGAGGTGCACTAACCACTAACATCCAAATCAGTGTTGCCCTAATAAATAAAGTAAACTATTTAAAAAGCCAGTATAGTGCAACGGCCATTAATTGATCCAGAAATCATGCAACAAATAAAAGCCCTAAAGACAGCTCCCACATGATTTACATGTTCTGAATTTCGCAAAATGCTCTATGTTTTCAACAAGGGAGAGTAGAGAAGAGACTGAGAGGCGGATAGAAAAAAACCATATTTATTTATTTATTTATTTTTGATTAGGTAAAAATTCGACACACCGGACAGACCCGGTGGATCGATAGGTCGAAGAAATCAGCGACGGACAAACCGTCAATACAAGCAAATTACAAAACGACACCAAACCAGATAAAACCAAATTACACGGGTGCAATTACAGACGCATGCTAGTACTATTAAATAAAAGAACATAAGCAAAGTGTGACATCTCTTGTGTTAGTTGGTAGGGGCACGTAGGGAATCCCTGGGGAACAAAGTGGAAACCTCATATTTGGACTCTACCATCGAGCCTTCAGGTTTCAATCACGTCCACGACCTCTTGCACGTCGACATAAGAGAAGAACAATGCTCTAAACTTCTAGCCCCACTGCCAAATAACCACACCGCAAAGCAACTCGGTAGATCTAGCCACCCCTTATAAAAATAAAAACCAATTATTATTATTTTTCTTTATTTTTTTATTTTATATGGGCAAAAGCCCCACCTAATTTTATAATAATAACCTCAAACGTGCCCAACAAGTACGAGCCACAAACAGAAGCAATCCCAAAAAATCCGAGATACGGCCTCAGAGGAAACGTGCCGCCCACGGAGAGGTAAGGAATAGGGTTGGCGACGCCGTAGCGACGGCAGAGTGCATAGGCCGGCGGAACCGGAAGTTGGCAGCATAAAGGAGGGTGGGCAGAAAATGGCGGGGCGGTGAACAGGGAATCGGTGGATTTTGTGGGTCGGGAGAAAAAGCCAGTTCACAAATTAAGGGGAAATTTGACGACATCGGTGAACGCCGAAAGGGGAGGAAGAAGCGGTTGCCGAAGGGGGGAGAATAGGTTGTCGACAACGGCACCGAGAAGGAGATCGGGTGGCCGGCGATGGCCAAGGCATGGAGGTGGCATCGTGCCCTTCAAATAGGGATAAAGGAGCACGTCGGAGGGCTGCGAAAAGCCAACCGGACCAGCAGACCCAGCCAAACCAGGCCAACCAGGGTTGTAGAAAGATTAATTGTGTGGACCGTGGAGGGTTGAACAATTTACGGCTAAAACTAAAAGCCCCAAAACGTAAAAGAATAGGGAAATTGGATGGAAAAGGGAACCCACCCAAGAACAAACCAGCGAATGGGAGCACCCTAATGAAAGAATACTGAAAAGTGGAGCCACCGACAATCGATGGTGGTGTGATGGCCAGCCAAACGGGCAAATTTGGAGTGAATGTTAGACGAGTTTCTAGAGAGAGGGCAGAGCCCTCTCTATCTTGGGTAAAGAGTTTACAAGGGAAACTATAATTTTTGGTGTTTATTCATAATCAATAAAATATTATTATAACACTCTTTCTTGGATAAACCTCTATAATATTACAAAATTGTCTCATTAAAAACCTCGTCTAGAAAAACATAGTGGGACAAAACCTAGGACCAAGGGAAAAAGTGTACATGTGTAATTATACTCTAGTGATACTGTCTAGTTAAAAACATTGTCAAGAAAATCAAGCTAGTAGAACAAAACCTGATCGAAGGGAAAAAAGTGGATACGTGTATACTCTCACTGAATTCAACATCCTTCTCATAGTCAATCTTCTCATTCTAATAAGCTATTTAAACTTCTTGATGACATCGACTTAATGAGTTGCATGGTCGACTCTCAACTTTGTCTTTGATATGTACAAGTCAAAATATCTTTATATATTATAATTGACTTCAGCGCGCTTGACTTTCATGTCTTGGGTGTTTTTTTTGATGACGTGGAGGTTCCGAGGTTATCGACTAATCCTCCACGGGCCGAGCACTAGCCTGCAAAGCACTCAAGCTGGGTAAGCCAAATGGCAAGCCGCAAGACAGGCTCACCCATGCCAAGGTAAACCAAGGCATGAGTACCCACTATAGCAGAAATTGCTCCTAGTGGGATTTGAACCCTTGACCTCATGGTAGTGAAGCACAAGGAAGCACCTCACTCTTACCACTAGGGCAAGAGGTCATTGGTTCCATGTCTTGGGTGTTGAGTTGCTTTCAATACACAAGCATAAGATACTTCAAGACCTAATGTACTCTTCATCATTTGGCATGGGAGATCTGTTTTATATTAAACTGGTATTTGTTACCCATTCTTTTGGGCGTTTTGTTAATTAATTAATTATATTTTATTAGATCTCATAACAATAAGTACTCTTATTTATATACTCCCTATTATTTTTTCACTTATTTATCCAATAAAGAATACATAATAAAATAAAATATCTTTATTTTTTTCATTATTTGATAAAAATATAAAAAAAATATAAACCACTTAATTGATTTTCTCTCTTATAAATGAAAAAGTTTATCTTATATGAATGATAAAAAAATATTTTAAAAATATTAAATGATTATATTAGTAATATTGGATAAGATTTTAGAACATCGTGTGTTTGGATAAGATTTTAGAACATCTTGTGTGTGTGTGAGTGATAAGATTTTAGTGTTGGAATGATAAAAATTAATTGTATATATAGAGTGATATATACGTTGATAAATAGATGTGGTTATTGTATGACGTGACTTAAATATATTGATCCTCATTAATTGACATGTCAAAATCTCAGGTTAAATTGCATCAGAAATGATACATAGGCGAATTGCACCAGAAGAGATTTCAGGTCAAATTAATATAGATGGTGCATAAGTTGTTTTGTTAAAAATCTTAACATGGAAAAACCTAGTGGGGTAAAAAACCAAGATAAAGGAAAATAGTACAACTTTATGTGATAATCCGAGATCGACCTAATACAGTGTCATCATTTTGATAATTATAGGTACTTGAAGTACTCTTATAATGATATTTAATTAATTACATGTTGACAAGGTTTGCAAACATTAATACTTCAAGCATTTTGAATCATTCGATCCTTTCCATTTATATTCAATGATCAATATGGCATGGGTATGCAAATACTACAGGTCCAAAAAATCATGATTAAAGAATTCATCTTTACATAATCGCTTTTTTCAAGCTCTTTACCATCATAATTTCGATATCAACATCCTTTATCTATTTGATGATCATCACATTCTCATTGGCTCTTTCCACTTGCGAGGAATCATAAATTAAGAGCATATTGATCTTCAACACTTTCAGCATATTTGAAAATCATTTGATATTCATTGAGTTGAAGTTACCTCCGGAACTTTCAAATGAGTTGGTGTAATTTATGTGACTTTATCAATTTTTTGGCTTTAGAAAATGCTTATTTGTTAAACCGTATAATCATTTCATCTATTGAACTTCTTGTTTGATTGTATTCATATATGCAGATCTAAAATGATAGGAAAGTTGCTTCCATACAATCTCTTTCTTAATAGTCTCATTTCCTCTCCCCCTAAATATTGAGCATTTGACCACTATTATGAGGCTCTAGGTATTTGATATCAATAGGGACCCAAACCCCATGTATTCATTTAACTTCTTTATGGTTTCATTTTAATTCATTTGTGAAGGAGGTCTTGGAATATATACCGTCCATTCAAAATATTTGAATGACTTACTATCTATTGGAGATAATTTGGAAGAAGTTATTGTGTCGAATTCGAAATGGAAAAATGCATGGACCCATTTGACTAATGACTCTTCTAGGTTGGTATGACTCTTATGAGCTACCTTATGCTCAACAATGTGTTTGATAACATTTTCTACCTTCTATTTCATATGACCAAAGTGTTGAGGCATCTATAAAATATTCTCGTGCACGGAACAAGACTTATGTGGCATAACGTCTTATGTGGCCGCACATGGCCGGTTGATTCTAGAAAAAAATATTTCCGCCAAAAAATATATTAAAATAATATATTGTCATAATTTATAGAAAGTTATCATAAACCACAATATATCTATATACTCCTTATGATTTAAAACATAAGACATTTTACTATTCAACACGTGTTTTAATGAGTTAAAAACAATATTAAATATTATTTTTTATAAACTATTTTTTTATAATTCGATACTTAATACTTTTGATGCTGGAAAATATTTTAAAAAAAATATTTAGATAATTGTTTTAGTATATCGTAAGTTGTTACAAATGAAGGAAAATGAGACATTAATTATTAGTATAAAAATATTATTGAATATAAACAATGTTAATGACTTATAAACTTATTTTAATTTTGATTAAAAAGTAGTGTATAAAATATTTTTAAAATTTATAACCACTTTCAGGAATAAAATAGGATAATTTGTTCATATATAAATCAAGTTTTTTAAAAATATTCTTAACAAACATTTAGTAAAATATATTTTTAAATCTATTTGTGATTCTAATTTAAATAAAAACTTAAAATATTATAATATCATATTTATTGGACAGAACCCTAATAGAAATAGACAACGAGTGGTGATTTGTTAACATAAACCATTTAATGGGTGGTTTTTTGTAATTTTGTATTTAACAGGTGGTTATTTGTAAACACCTATTTTTAATGGGTGGTTTTCATATTTAAAGATTGAGGCTATTGACAAGATGTCAAAATGACTATTGAAATGACGAAATCAAGATAAATTACACGCAAGTCCTTTTCAACTTTACAAAATATTTACGCATCGAACTGAACCGAAATCACTCTTTCAATTCAACATGACCAGTTAATTCAACATTATCGGAGGCTCGGAGCCAGTGGCGGATCTAGGAATTTTGGTAAGGGGGGCTGAAATTTTTTTCCAAGAAATGACGGTTTGAAATGTTCGAGTATAAGGTTGTACCTAGCTATATACAACGTTGACACATTCAGTCCTGCTTATTTGTTGAATGACACTAAAAATGCCACTATACTGTTCTGCGGATTTAAGAACCTACATCACCAATTGTAATGTAACTAGACCCGGGCAAACGTGGGCACGGGTCGGGATTGGAACGGGTTTTACCCCAAACATTATCCTAGTGTTGCGGGCGTGCGAGGGTCGGGCTAAGCTTGCTTCGCTGGTTGAATGTATTGTCCAAGCCCGTCCGGTATTGCGGGCGCGGGTTACCCACGAGTACCCGCAAAATCTAAATTGTCTATGTACTTCGACAACAACAAAAATATTGTATGCTATCCACTTCAATCCAAAAAAAAAATATCTGCTGGGGTAATGAACTAGTTGTTTGATGTTGTCTACTTAGAACAAAAAAACGACAGTTGTTGAATTTTAATTAATATTGTACTAGTTATTATAAGTATTGATTACAGGGAAAAAAGGGGGGCTAGTGTTTTTTTTTTAAAAAATGCAACAACAGTTGTTGAGGGGTTAGTGTTTTTTTTTAAAAAAAAACAGATCCTACAAAAGGAGAAAAGGAAAAAAACAGATCCTACAAAAGGAGAAAAGGGGGGAGGCTGAGTTAAAAAAAACAGATCCAACAAAAGGAGAAAGGGGGAAGCTGAGATTCAAACTAGGGATGCCCCACACCCCCTTCAAATTGGCTCAATGTCCAATCCGTTGGGCTAACATATCTTTGTGATTCTACTTTACTTCACTTCAATATATTACTAATTTAACAGGTATATAAAAATATACATATACCCTTATTTTGGCCAGCGGGGGGCTTCAGCCACCCCGAGCCCCCCCCCCCCCCCCCCACATCCGCCACTGCTCGGAGCCACCGTCTCAAAGTTCCACTCATTATCCAACACTAATCTAATCGAATTAATCATACCCAAAATGGAAATAATCTAAATCTATATCGCAGACAACAAATGGATAAGGTGGGTGGGGTGGCCCTTGGTGGCGACGGTATGGTGGTTTAGGGATGGCATTTAGGAGCCTGTAGTTGCGGGGAGTGGTGCGTTGGTGGTCAGGAAGGGTGGTGGCCGTTAGTTGTTTTGCGATTGAGTTCATAAAATTAGGGTTTTTTATTTTCGTATTAGTAAATGATATCTGTGGTTTTCGATTTGCAACAGTGGGTCCTGTCTTGAAATGGGTACATAATTTCAAGAGATTAAGGCTTTCTTCCGCGACTCAAATCTAGGTGGTGCATCCGGCAAACTACCGGAAGATCCCAATCGGAAGGCTTGTGTAATCCATCTGCCTTAAGAAAGAAAAAATTAACCCTAATCCTAGCTAGTTTAGACCTAAATAGAAAAGGTTAAATTTGGTGAATGTCCATTGTAGATGTGAATATTAAGTAAATGTCCATTTTTGTACAAAATTAAGTAAATGTCCATTTTTTTCAAAAATACCCCTCCTTTTCATCCCTAACACTTCCTCCTTCCCCCTTGACTATTTTTAATTCGATTTTTCTATCCTATGCCCTTGAGGCATAGGATAAGATACCCATTTTACAAAAAATACATTCTTAATTAAATTCCGTTAGCCAAATTTTAAATTAGATTCTTAGGGTCGCTTATTTTTGGTAGGGTATCTTTCTCCATTTAGGATCTTATTCTATGCCCTAAGGGCATAGGATAGAAAAACCGTTTTTAATTTTAACATTGACTGGTCAACATTGTCCATTTCGGTCAACGCTTGCATTTGATGATAGTTTTTTGGTGACAGTTCTTTGGTGACAGTTGTGTATATTTTTTCGGTGACAGTTATTGTGATAATTATTTTGGTGACAATTGACTTTTTTGATGACATTTTATTTTTTTTCTAGTGACATTTAACAAAATTTTTTTCTCGTACTAGTAAACACTGTCACCAACCTATTGTCATCAATTACATAACATTGTCACCAACGTTTTATCACCACTAATTTTCACTAACTACATATTATCACCAACTGCAAAATATTGTCACCAAACTATTGTCACTAACTACATAACATTTTCATCAAATTTATCTCCCCACTAACGTCTTCATCCTCTTCATATTATCATGAAACTAAAATGTTTGTACAGAACCAATGTCATCGTTATCACCTAATATTAACTCACTTTTGTCACAAAACTAAAACCCTAAAACTAGAGGAGTATAGACCCTAGAGGGGCTAAAGCTAAATAAATAAAATTTTGATATATAGTGTGGTTTAGGGCCGGGGTAGTCTTTAGGTTTTAGGGCCAAGGCCCTAAACCCTAAATCCTAAACCCTAAAATGTGTGTACAGTACTAATGTCATCACATTTGTTACCTAATATTAACTCACTTTTGTCACAAAACTGAAACCCTAGAACTGTGGGAGTATAGACCCTAGAGGGGCTAACCCTAAGCCAACAAAAATTTGATGTACAATATGATTTACGTATAGCTAGTGATCATAGATTGAGTATAAATAAATGTAAATAAACTATCACAAAAAAATACAAACACCGTTCAATAAGTAGTGGAAATCATACATTAAGTTAGTCACCATGATTATGAAAATAATTTATAAATCCCCAATTGTTGACTACATTAATTTTTAAAATAAATTGGAATAGTTGAGACAGTCACCATGATTAGATTGCAATGAGTATCAAAATACAAACATCATACAACTTAATGCTAGCAAAAAATATATCAACATAACAATAACTGTCACCGCCACATTATATATCATCAAAATATTGTCACCAAATAAAATTTTAAAAGTTTGACTAGTTTTTCTCATATGAAATTGTCACCAAAATAGTGCCACCAACCTATTTTCACCAACTACAAAACAATGTCACCAAAATAAAATGTGTGTACAGTACTAACGACATCACCATTTGTCACCTAATATTAATTCACTTTTGTCACCAAAATATTGTCACCAAATTAATTTTTAAAAGTTTGTCTAGTTTCTCTCACCGAAATTATCACCAAAATATTATTTGTAAAGACCGGGTATATTTATATATTATGATTTTTTTATTAAATAAATTATTATTAAATTCAATTTGTAAAAGTGGAATAAAACCCGTTCTCGAGCATAAGTTTTGGATTTTAGTTATTCCGACATCATTTAAATTTCGGATTTTGACGGGATTCGATTTTCACTTTCAAGATCGAGTATTAATAAAGATTAATTTAAACTCCGAGTTTTGATTGAAATTAATTTAATTCATTTATCTTAAAATTAGTCATTGAAATTTTATTTAAATTCGATTTAGTCGGGATTCGACCGGGCGAGCGGGTTTCGAGTCTATTCCGCTAATTCAAAATTCGTCTGGGGGACCAATAATATTTATTTTATTTCATTTCCCCTTTCTCTCTCTCTCTCTCCCTCTCTCTCTCTCTCCCTCTCTCGACTGGTCCCTCCCTCCCTTTTGTCTTCTTTCATCCAATATACAACACTGTCCTCCAATTACACCTCCCTCCTCACCTCACTCTCATCCAAATCTGAAATTCCTCACAGATCCCTCTCTCTCTCTCTCCCTATTTTCTGTTTTGCAGACCACCAAACCACCCACAAATGTAACAGAGAAGACCCACCCCCCCATACCTCTTTCACACAACCAAACACAACCCTCCCTTCCTCCCTCTTGAGCCTTGCCGAGGAGCACCCTCCAACCTCCTCCACCATTTCAGCTGGCCGCCACCACCACCACCTCACCACCTCACCACAGTCGCCATCACCTTCCCCCGGCTCCCAGCAGAAGTAGCCGCAGCGCCAGGACGCCTCCTTTCCCCCCTGTTTCGCTGTCAAAAAGGGGGCCGAGGCTAGCCGAGCTCCTCGACAGCTCCTTCCTCCGAGTCGAGCAACAGCAGCTCCCTCCGATCTTCTCAACGACGACGAGTCGCGAGGAACATCCCAGCCGGAGCCAGAAGGACGAGCAGCCCCGTCGTTTCCCTCGTGCCCTTTTTTCCCTTGAAACTGAGCGGTAAGCCTCCTCCCCACCTCCTCTCGCTTGAAACAATCGTAAAGGTAGACCTTTGAGGCCCCTTATTCTTTCCTAGGCCTCCTCGGTGATCGATTCATCCCCGGTGAACCCGAAGAGCTCTGATCGAGCCTCCGACGTGTCCAAATCGAGCCCTCGGTGAGCCTCCCTTCTCTCTCTCTTTCTTCCCTTCCTGGTGTTGGGGGGGGGGCGTCGGGTGGCCGGAGTGGGTGGCCGGGGCTCTGGAGCGCCGCTGGAGTCTTCCCTCTTCCCCTCCGTTTTCCGAGCACGGCACCCATCCCTTATTCTTCTTTCCTCTCGTCTACTGGTGAAGGAGGAAGAAGGTGGGCGTGGCCCCACTGCCACCTCGGCTGCCACATCAGCCCCATGGGGCCCATCTCTCTTTTTTTTTTCTATTCTAGGTCCGGGTGGGCTGAGGAAAGGGAGAGGCGAGCTTGGGCCTAATTCTTCCCGGGTCCGGATCCCTCTTATCGGGTCCCTCCTCCTTCCTTGGGTTTCTGGGCCGGATCTCTTCTTGGGCTTCTTTCCGGGTTGAGATTTGGGCCTTCATTTATGTTTGGTTGGTCTGGCTTTACCGGGTTATATTATGGGTTGTGTTTTAATTTCGGTTTTGAATTACATATTGTTAAATGTTATGTTTATATATATATATATATATTATGTGTTATATTGATTATTATTTCGGATTTGGGATAATATATATATATATATATATTTTTAAATATTCTGAAATATTTTAATATATTTTAAATAATAATTGATATTGGGTTATGTATACATCTATGGATTGTTTGAGATTTTATGGATAGTAAGTGTAAATTATTTGAATATTATTTTAGTTTTGGAATTTGGTTATAATTATAATATTCTGGAAATTAATCTTTGTATACTGTTTTTAAAAAGGGTATTAATTGGATTATTTGATTGATGCATTTTATGAAAATTTTAATATGTAAGTTGGGAATTTTAAAGTGAATTGTTGATCTTGATTTATAAATATGATTTGTGAGCTTAGAGTTATTTTAATAATTTAATATTGGAATTTATTTATATATGGTTTTTGAGATAAGAAACATTCCAGAATTATTTTATAACATGGTTTTGGGAAGATGGGCCTTAAGGTTTAAATGTTTAATGTCGGGATTTAGATAAGCGATTTTAAAAGAATTGTTTGATTTTCTAAGTTGAGTTCTTTGAGAAGTTGTTTTGAAAATGAGATGATGAGATGAGATGGGATGATCTGAAATGAGATATGAAAAGAGATGTATGATAATTAGGGGCGCCTTGTGTGAATTAGATAGACTTATGCATTTGTATGTTATTAGGTGATTGTGATATGTTGGACATTGCTTGCTATTGGTGAATCTTACTTGGATTCTGCTTCTGCCTTGTTCTCTGCTGTTCGGCTTATTCAGGTAAGTTCCTTTATGGGCTTACTCAGATTCGAAAGAGATTACCGGCTTGTGAATGTATGACATACTAGGTGTTGCATAAGCATTAAAGCATGCCATGTAGTATCTTGCTAGGTTGCACTTGTGATTGAGCATTCTATTTCTTTACGCGTATGAAACAGAACGGCCGTTATCTGTGATAGTCCTAGAGTCTTTGCTAGGGTCATAGGGTAGCCCAGCCCCATCGGGTGCCCTGAGTCTATCGAGTCGATATCAGCATGATGATAGCCCAGCACCATCGGGCATATTTATTTTAATTTATGTTATGATGATGAGATATGATGATGAGATATGATATGCTATAGCATCGAACTGGCCAGTCTCTGCACTATCGGAAAGGGGTGCAGAGGTAGGAGAGGGACATGCCACTTGGCATTCTTTGGGCGCCTTTACAATTATTCTCGCATATTGTAAATTAGGATCATGCTAGTGTGATTTAATTTCCGCATCTGCATCATCTTTAATAACGTATGTGTATGTTCGCTTGCTGGACAGAGCGTGTTGGGGCCTCGGTCTGACCCCACTCGCACCAATTGTTTTTAGGTATGATTGCTCCCTGTTTATATGGCGTGGGAATGTCCCCCGGCGATTACAAAGGAATCTGTCTAACCCCGCTAATCTGGCCATACGACTTTAGAATTTTGTTTTGGTTTTGACCCGGCCTCGCCGTGGCTTTTGTATCTAAATTCGTATTTCCGCTTTACTTTCGTTTAAACTGAATTTATGAAAACTTCGACTGATTAGAGGTTTGAAACCTCGACCCGTACCTGGATTGCAACATCCGAACGAAGGTATCCGACCTTCGAAACGTATCCCGGATATTTATATCCGGGCCGTTACAAAGTTGGTATCAGAGCGTGGTTGTGCAATTCGGGTACGCAAGGGTCGAGTGTATGTTTTGGAAAACCGCCCATGAATTTCAAAAGATTTGAAAGCGTTTTAAAGGGGCAAAATGAACTTAATATGCCTAACTCAATTGGACTAAATCTGAACTTGGCTTATGATAAAAGTGGAGAACCAACTAATAAGGGATCGAGTGGGTAGAAAAGGTGATAGGCCATCCCTATTGGATGTAGTCGGAAACGGGTAGGCGGAATACTAGCTTGTCCTTTACAGATGGGTCGGGAAGACTCCAAGGAGATCATTGAATTGCCATTGACTGATTCTATGATTGAGTGCTTGATATGCCTAACTACTTATTGAATATTGAACGATCTGTGCGAACGGGATAGCGGGAGTACCCTTCCTCTTATATGGTTAAGCTCAGCCTTTGTGGAACCGTCCCTTTCCTTATGAACCCTTTTGACAATTCAATCGAGTCCTCCCTTCGAATATCGGTCTTCCACGGGAATTGGGTTGGTAAACAGATGGTGTCGGGAATCGTGATTGGATATAGAGGTTGTCCGAGAGAGTATTGGAAGACGGTCCTTGATGAAATTTCGAGCTAGAGAGTGAGATGTTTACGAGGCTGTCGTTATCAATTCTTATGACGATCCATCAGTGTCCTCTTGTCACGGAAAATTCGTATTCGAGTCCCACGGGAAAGATGGGTAATGAGTCAGTTGGGAAGAGTCAATGTTGCCCTTATGGACTTCTATCGGGTTATCTTGATTGCCCTGTTCATGATTGTGTGATTCTATATGCACTACTCCTTGACCTACAATTGATCCTTAGTGTGAATTTGTGCTTATGTGCCTTGATGCTGATGATGACCATTGTATAGGTTCGAACTACATTTATTATGTCCATATCATCCCGACATGATCTGTTTAGTATATTGCATTGTCGTACTAGAGCACGAATAAATATGTCATATGCTAGGATGTCGTCTAATTGATGTCCTTCCTGTGAATAGGTTCATGATAGTGTGGTAGTTCGGTTCTAGTATCATGATAGAGCGAGCCCCTTACTTGGTGGATACGTGTTATAAATTGATGTCGACGTGCCTTATATGCTACGTAACTCCCGGTACATGTTATGATGATGAGCTTTAATGTGAATTTGTAGTTGTATGACATTTTGTACCCATGCTTGTCCCATTGCTTAAGTCTCGTGTTGTGTCTTGTCCTCTATCATGATTGTATGTTGTTATAGCATGTTTACTTAGCATATTGATTGTATGATTGATTGAAAACATGAACCACATGATATGAGTCTATATGATTGTTGCTTCCCTTGGATTAGGTACATGATAGTGTGAACGAGTCTTGATAAATACATGTTCTATCCTAGTATACATCAATTTGAACTCATGTCCCCATATTCTACTCATGTCGCCATGTTGCTTAGACTTGCTCTATACCTCGTTGCGCTTTCCTCTCGTGCCACTATGTCGTTGAGATGTGATTGAATGAACTCTTGCATACCGTCGTATTAACCAGTCGAGAGTATGTATGTACCATATGTTATATTGAACCACTAGTAACATGTTGGGCTCTTGGTTGTGACTTGAGTGAATTCTACTTTGCCTACGTTATTGTTGATTCACTCTTGAACTAGGTACTTGATAGTGTGGTTCTTTCCTCTTTCTGTTCTCTTAACATGTTTCACTCGTCCTGATGAGTTTAATGTTGAATTCGATGATTGACTAGCTTTCCGTGATGAACAAACCTAGCATGCTTACATGGTAAAGATGTCTATTACTCTATGATGGCTTCTCGTGCTTGTATGAACCTATGACTTGACACCCCGCTTGATCACACACCACTCTATGTCATGATTTTGCACTTGCATGACGCATGAATATCAGAATGAATCTAGTTGAATTACTTTAATTCTACTCATGTTCGATGTGTGCTACTAGTATCATGTAGGGTTTATGATTTCCAATATGACCCGCTAAATGATCACGTGATGTACTTGCTCTATGATGTGACAACTATTGTACCATATATGTACTCTATGATGGTTCGTACTTAGCATGATTATAATCTAGCACCTATGATGTCCTTCTTGTACATTTGATGATGTCTCATGTTTCGTTAATATTATGTTGAACTCCTCTAAATGACTCTTGACTATGCTTGTATCACATTATATATCGCTAGTATCATGTAGGACCCATGCTCTCTAGATGTATCTCGTCATATGATTCCGTGCCATGCTTGACCTAACATATGATCATTGTGAGATAGTTACTATGTTGCCCTTTATATGATCTCGTATGATGCGTACACCAAACTTGTACATTGTTCATATATGTGACAATTGCTATGCTACTCTTATGTGTTCTCGTATGACGCTTCATCTGATTGTTATAATATACATTGCCATGATATATTTGGACTCAATTGTTGATGTGTATACCCTGTTCCTACATTGTTCATATACATGATGCTCGTTATCTTCATTAAATTCCGCATGACTTCAAATCATATATGATCATTGCTGGTTCCGTCTATCTTGCTTGAAGAATGCTAGGCATATCTGTTTCCATGGAATACTAGAATGTTAGCTTATTTCACAAACATCAGCGTATGACTTGATTGTGTCCTTGATATGAATACGAATGTTGCCCCGAGATAGGTACATGTTAGTGTGGATTGACGTGATTGATATGCTCCATAATGAATTCGTGCGTGTTGTCACAATTGTGACCCTATAGACTTTCTTAAGGGCATCATTACTATTCCCGAGTCGGAGTCTTGTCTCTAGTCATGTCGTCTTTAGCTTTGGTCTATTCCGTCTCCGAAAGAAACATTGGGTCGTCCGCTCTTGTCACTCCCCTATCTCCGCTAACTTAAACTCCTACGCGTTACCTTGGATGAGCGACTGCATGGAAAAAGGGATCGGAAAGTCGAATAGCGATAGAGCAGCGCAGCGGAAGCATGGGCCCATAACCCACGGGCCTCAAGATCGATAATGTCGACGGAACGAGCTCGCTTTGAGGATTACGATTGTTGAGTACGATATGACTTGCAAGTGGGAGCGTCCTCTATTCGAATTGCTAACCCTTTCTGAGCTTGTGGATGATGATATTGCACTGACTTGATGTTGAAAGCTGCGTGTTGATGTGATGACTGTTGCTTGATTGTCTGTTGATTATGATGATATGATTCGATGTCTTACAATCCTAATGTGCCTCGACGACTTGATGTGATGCTATTCTGAGATGCCAAGCATGATCTAAATTCCTTGCCTATAATGTGAACTGCAAATGCTGAGAACCTGAACTGTTTATTAGATGTGGTTATGATGAGGTGTGTTAGCTTGACCTGATTAGGTTCATATATGATGTTTTACAATCCTTGTTGAGCATGACGGTAATTTAAGACTTTTGATACCTGTTGCAATGCTTAATGATGTTATTGATATAAATGTTAGTTGATATGGTGTAATCCTTATGTGTAATATTGTTCATGATTGCTTCTTCCTTAAACATGTGAGTGAGATCCTTTTGGTAGAGTGGTCAGAGAGTGGAGGAAAGGTTTGAGTGATTAGAATGATCGGCAGTGGTAAGGGAAAGTTGCAGAAGAGGGGTGTTGACTTAGATTGGACCGAGTGGGTTCGGGAATTATAAGAGGTAATGCTTGATGATTTCGATGAGCTCCTAGGTGAATCTCGGATAAGGGTATGATTAGGGATAGGCTGGTTAGGTAGTGACCGAGGAAACTTTATTAAAGATGCGTGGTTAGAAGGGTTCTACGTCGTGATATCTTGGGAAGAGTGAGAAATGTAAGAAATGACCTTTGGGGGTATCGAGGACGTAGTATACAGGGATACTCGGGTGGGAAAACAGAGATAGTAGTGGACTCTTAGAGGTGGATTGCTAGTGAGAGATATTGGTGGAATGAGGGGCGAGATTGGGGTATTGAAATGTATTAGGACTTCTCTTGAGGATGCTACCTGAGCTGATGTTGGTGAATCTAGATGAGGCTGGTTTTGATGTAGGAATTAAAATCGAGCGAGCGGGGTTGCATTTTATTTTAACTTATATGATGTGCAAATTTTCTTGATTATGTGATTAGCTAATATGTACTGGCATGATGTTAGATAGCGACCATGATAAACCTGATACGACCTGATATTACATATTGACTGACCTTCCCCTTTTGCTGAATCATAATAACCTGACCTTGTTGTGTTGATGACGAGTTTTGGTTCATTGATTCTGTGATGAGAGATACTTTTATTATTTCTGGTGTGATGTTGGGACGTTGTTATGACTCTGTTATGTCGTTGAGATGCATATTACGACCTTTAGTATGATATGGAGATGTTGATGTGACCTTGTGGCACTACTCTGGTATATGTTGAGACTTGTTGTGTGATGCGTTGATTGGAAATTGGATGGTTATACAATTATGCATTCTTATGGCTTATGCATCTTGCTTGAATTGAGACTGATAGATTGATTCGATTCTGGAAATTAGGAAGAGAATATGGGATTAGCCCTTAGAGGTGGATGACTCCACCTCCTACCTTTTGAATTTGATTGATTGGTATGCGAGAAGTTGTTTTGGTTTTTGGAAGATTTTGACAAAATCTTGATTTGAAAGAAATTGACTTGTTTTGGTGTGAAATTGCTTGATTAAACATTGAAATTGCAGATTTTGAGCGGTTTTAAAAATGGCCAACTTGGGGTTTTAAAGAAGTGAGATTTTCAATGATTGGGATGACAACCTTTCCATTTACAAACGCTTTGAGAATTTACGAACTGGATTTACATTATGACGTCTCACGAAGTGGATACAAGAATTTTATAGGGGCACTTATAGATTTCTTGCTAAGACCTAGTCGGACGCTATAATGCTTTTAGAGTTGTGATACTTCCGAAAGGTCGAAGCAAGGATGTGATAGGGGCGCTTATTACACACTTGACTAGACCAATTGGAGATGTCACGACCGTGACCAGGATGTTGTGAGAATCCCGGAAGACGCAACCGAGATGATTGCAAGATCCTTGGACATGGTCCTCGGACTCGCCGATTTCAAACTCCTTGCCATTGTTTTAAATGATTTTAGTCTCGGGGACGAGACTTGTTTTTAGAGGTGGATAAATGTAAAGACCGGGTATATTTATATATTATGATTTTTTTTATTAAATAAATTATTATTAAATTCAATTTTTAAAAGTGGAATAAAACCCGTTCTCGAGCATAAGTTTTGGATTTTAGTTATTCCGGCATCATTTAAATTTCGGATTTTGACGGGATTCGATTTTCGCTTTCAAGATCGAGTATTAATAAAGATTAATTTAAACTCCGAGTTTTGATTGAAATTAATTTAATTCCGTTATCTTAAAATTAGTCATTGAAATTTTATTTAAATAACATTTATTTTATTTCATTTCCCCTTTCTCTCTCTCTCTCGACTGGTCCCTCCCTCCCTTTTGTCTTCTTCCATCCAATATACAACACTGTCCTCCAATTGCACCTCCCTCCTCACCTCACTCTCATCCAAATTTGAAATTCCTCACAGGTCCCTCTCTCTCTCTCTCCCTCTTTTCTGTTTTGCAGACCACCAAACCACCCACAAATGTAACAGAGAAGACCCACCCCCCCCCATACCTCTTTCACACAACCAAACACAACCCTCCCTTCCTCCCTCTTGAGCCTTGCCGAGGAGCACCCTCCAACCTCCTCCTCCATATCATCTGGCCGCCACCACCACCACCTCACCACCTCACCACAGTCGCCATCACCTTCCCCCGGGTCCCAGCAGAAGTAGCCGCAGCGCCAGGACGCCTCCTTTCCCCCCTGTTTCGCTGTCAAAAAGGGGGCCGAGGCTAGCCGAGCACCTCGACGGCTCCTTCCTCCGAGTCGAGCAACAACAGCTCCCTCCGATCTTCTCAACGACGACGAGTCGCGAGGAACATCCCAGCCGGAGCCAGAAGGACGAGCAGCCCCGTCGTTTCCCTCGTGCCCCTGTTTTCCCTTGAAACTGAGCGGTAAGCCTCCTCCCCACCTCCTCTCGCTTGAAACAATCGTAAAGGTAGACCTTTGAGGCCCCTTATTCTTTCCTAGGCCTCCTCGGTGATCGATTCATCCCCGGTGAACCCGAAGAGCTCTGATCGAGCCTCCGACGTGTCCAAATCGAGCCCTCGGTGAGCCTCCCTTATCTCTCTCTTTCTTCCCTTCCTGGTGTGGGGGGGGCGTCGGGTGGCCGGAGTGGGTGGCCGGGGCTCTGGAGCGCCGCCGGAGTCTTCCCTCTTCCCCTCCGTTTTCCGAGCACGGCACTCGTCCCTTTTTCTTCTTTCCTCTCGTCTACTGGTGAAGGAGGAAGAAGATGGGCGTGGCCCCACTGCCACCTCGGCTGCCACATCAGCCCCATGGGGCCCATCTCTTTTTTTTTTCTATTCTAGGTCCGGGTGGGCTGAGGAAAGGGAGAGGCGGGCTTGGGCCTAATTCTTCCCGGGTCCGGATCCCTCTTATCGGGTCCCTCCTCCTTCCTTGGGTTTCTGGGCCGGATCTCTTCTTGGGCTTCTTTCCGGGTTGAGATTTGGGCCTTCATTTATGTTTGGTTGGGCTTGCTTTACCGGGTTATATTATGGGTTGTGTGTTAATTTCGGTTTTGAATTACATATTGTTAAATGTTATGTTTATATATATATATATATATATATATATATATATATATATATATATATATATATATATATATATATATTATGTGTTATATTGATTATTATTTCGGATTTGGGAAAATATATATATATTTATAAATATTCTGAAATATTTTAATATATTTTAAATAATAATTGATATTGGGTTATGTATACATCTATGGATTGTTTGAGATTTTATGGATAGTAAGTGTAAATTATTTGAATATTATTATAGTTTTGGAATTTGGTTATAATTATAATATTCTGGAAATTAATCTTTGTATACTGTTTTTAAAAAGGGTATTAATTGGATTATTTGATTGATGCATTTTATGAAAATTTCAATATGTAAGTTGGGAATTTTAAAGTGAATTGTTGGTCTTGATTTATAAATATGATTTGTGAGCTTAGAGTTATTTTAATAATTTAATATTGGAATTTATTTATATATGGTTTTTGAGATAAGAAACATTCCAGAATTATTTTATAACATGGTTTTGGGAAGATGGGCCTTAAGGTTTAAATGTTTAATGTCGGGATTTAGATAAGCGATTTTAAAAGAATTGTTTGATTTTCTAAGTTGAGTTCTTTGAGAGGTTGTTTTGAAAATGAGATGATGAGATGAGATGGGATAATCTGAAATGAGATATGAAAAGAGATGTATGATAGTTAGGGGCGCCTTGTGTGAATTAGATAGACTTATGCATTTGTATGTTATTAGGTGATTGTGATATGTTGGACATTGCTTGCTATTGGTGACTCTTACTTGGATTCTGCTTCTTCCTTGTTCTCTGTTGTTCGGCTTATTCAGGTAAGTTCCTTTATGGGCTTACTCAGATTCGAAAGAGATTACCGGCTTGTGAATGTATGACATACTAGGTGTTGCATAAGCATTAAAGCATGCCATGTAGTATCATACTAGGTTGCACTTGTGATTGAGCATTCTATTTCTTTACGCATATGAAACAGAACGGCCGTTATCTGTGATAGTCCTAGAGTCTTTGCTAGGTTCATAGGGTAGCCCAGCCCCATCGGGTGCCCTGAGTCTATCGAGTCGATATGAGCATGATGATAGCCCAGTACCATCGGGCATATTTATTTTAATTTATGTTATGATGATGAGATATGATATGCTATAGCATCGAACTGGCCAGTCTCTGCACTATCGGAAAGGGGTGCAGAGGTAGGAGAGGGACATGCCACTTGGCATTCTTTGGGCGCCTTTACAGTTATTCTCGCATATTGTAAATTAGGATCATGCTAGTGTGATTTAATTTCCGCATCGGCATCATCTTTATTATTAGCGTATGTGTATGTTCGCTTGCTGGACAGAGCGTGTTGGGGCCTCGGTCTGACCCCACTCGCACCAATTGTTTTTAGGTATGATTGCTCCCTGTTTATATGGTGTGGGAATGTCCCCCGGCGATTACAAAGGAATCTGTCTAACCCCGCTAATCTGGCCATACGACTTTAGAATTTTGTTTTGGTTTTGACCCGTCCTCGCCGTGGCTTTTGTATCTAAATTCGTATTTCCGCTTTACTTTTGTTTAAACTGAATTTATGAAAACTTCGACTGATTAGATGTTTGAAACCTCGACCCGTACCTGGATTGCAACATCCGAACGAAGGTATCCGACCTTCGAAACGTATCCCGGATATTTATATCCGGGCCGTTACATTATTTCAATACACATTTGTCACCACCAACATGTAACCACAAAAAATTATCACCACACTACGGGAAGTATGTATAATATCAGAAATTAGCAAATAATTTGATAGGAGAGATAGAAATTAAAGTCACTAAACTAAAACAGGGGAGTATGGCTTAAAGGGCCATACATGATACCACTGCTCACAAGCTCTACACAACAAAGAATGCAAAATCATCTACATACACCCAAGATTACAAGGGCTGATAAAAAAATGTTTTTGTTTTGTGCAACATTTGGTTAAAAGTATATCTAACATTCAACAACATGAGATGAGAAAGGAAGTTGAATACAAATTTCTGCATAATTTTTGTTGTCAATCCATCTGTTGGTTTTGAATTTAGATGATCAATAAGTATTGAATACAGACTTGTGAAGTTCGCTTAGATTTACTGAACAAGAAGAGAATTGATCTTGTGGACGAGGACTTCAGATTGGTTCTAATCCATGATTGACACCGGTGGGATAGTAACGTACCTTGGCAGGTAAGTGGTCTCTAATGGATGCTCCTAACTCGCATCTTTTGCATCTGATTTTGATTCATTAGAATCAGCTTCTGCCTTCTGAGATGTGTAAAGGCCCGGGTTTTCAAATTTATGATTTCGGATGAAAAGAAATTAAAACGGATTTTAAATCGGATAATTCAAGGAAAATTCGTTCTCAACTTAATAAATTGATTTCGAAACTCCTAAAACGGATTTCGACCTCAATTTAAATCTTGGCGAGCGAGTCCGACCCTTCACCTCGAGACTTCAAAAGAACTTTAGATGTCAATATTCTTGCGATTTTAAAACGTTATTTTGGTTGATTCGGGATAAGATTGAGAGAGCGGGTTCGGTGTATTTTTTGGGGTAATTTGAATCTTTGGGACCACATGTGAGCTTTGTCTTCATCTTCCCCTTTGTCTCCTTCTTTCCCCTCTCCTTTTTTTTATTATAGGTTTGTAGCCTCCCTCCAGCTGCAGTAATCTGATTTTGGTAAGACACCCCTACCTCCCTCTCTTCCTCACACCACCCTTGCTTCATTTTTTTTTTGGCAAAGTGCCAAGCCACCCCACGCCATTTCAGACAAACCTCAACCCTCCCTCTCTTTTGATCAATGTAGGCCCTCTCCTCTCCTTTTCATTCAGATTTTAAAAGCAAATCCCCCACAGGTCACACATCCCCAACACTCCCTCTTTATCCTTTGAATTCGCCCTAAAAACTTCCCCTTGGGCACCCCTTGCCGCTTGCCCAAGCCCCACCACCGCGAGCTCCTCCCCTCTGCCCCATCGCCATCACACAGCCACCACAGCTCCTCCCTCAACCCACCTTCTTATTCCTCGGAACCGAGAGCAAGCCAGGCTCCCTGTTTCGTGTTCGAGTACACAAAGAAACCGAGCAACCCAGCTCCACTCCATTTTCCTCCCTCATTCAACAAACAACAGCCCCGCCCTTCCTCATCTTCCTCCTCGGTGTCTCTGAGCGCCCCGAGCTGCAAGAAGAGCCCCCAGAGATCCCCCGAGCATTGATGACATTGCCTCCTCTGTTTCCGCTTTCGAAATCGGTAAGGTTCGTTTCTCCTTCCGTTCGACTTCGAGCTATGGAAAGCTTTACCCTTATGACTCCGTCCTTCGACCCAGGACAAGAACGAACACTCCGAGCCCCCGACGCAGCCAAATCGTGTCTCCGACGAAGATTTTTCGGCGAACCCGACGCGCTCGAATCTGCTCGGTAAGCATCCTAACATCCTTCGAACTCCATTTTTAGATTTTTGTGTTGATTTCACCCTTTGTCATTCGATTAAACTGGAGAGGGAGAGTGTGAGAGCGAGTCGAGAGTTAACGGCGAGGTCAAGAGCTGGGCGAAATCAAATGAGAGCAAGTGTGAGCGAAGAGGCGAGGGAGCTAGAAGCGAGAGCGCGAGCGAGAGGGCAGGCGAGCGAGCGAGCGGAGCGGGGAGAGCGGAGAAGAGGTCATGGCTGCCGTCGGCTTCTTTGCGAATAGAGAACGGAGAGGGAGTTGAGGAAGAAGATGATGACGTGGGTCCCGCTCCACCTTGGCGTCAGCACCGTAGGACCCTTTTTTTTCCCTTATTCTGCTGATTCGGGCCAGGCAAGAAAGGGCGGGGATGGGCTTAAATGAATCTTGGGCTGAGTAGTGTTTTTGGGCCGGATTATTTGGTTTAAAATAAAAATGGTTTTGGGCCTATTTTACAAATTGAATCCGGTTTTGGGGTTTAATAAATAAGGGCCGATTTTGTAAATTAAACAAGGAGTCCCGGGTTTTGTTATAAATATATGTTAAGGGTATTAAAATAATAATAATAATACATTATGGTCTTGTAAAATATGAAAACTTAAAATAAATTATTGGAGTTGAATTAAAAGGGAATTGGAAAATATTTTCACAAGTTAGAAATTAATTTCATAACCTTCAGGAGAAATTTTGGAATTTCCCTAACTTTGTCGAATTTGTTTTCATAAAATAACAAAATAAATTGATTTAAAGAGTAACGTTTTGTAAAGGAATTTTTGGGTCAAGTACAAGTCGAGGGAAAATGTTTTGAATAATTATTTAAAGTTAACTTGGGGGCCTATTGTTTGGATTAACTTATGGGGTGATTATGAGATGTTGTGCTATGCTATGTGTGATGCGTGATATGAATATATAATGTGAGCATGATATATTGAGTAAGGTAATGTTGCGTCAATACGTGTTATATGAGTGCAAATATGATTATTGATAGGAACTTAGGTAAGATGTGGTATATGGTGTGAATGTATATATGTATCGAAGCATGCTTTATGTGAGATCTCAACTTGATAGATATGAAAGCATGATATGTTCTTAAATATAAAAGTATGAATATGACCTGTATATGAGGTGATGGTGCATGATTACTAAAAATGTTACATGATGTGATAATGAGTTGAAGTATGATGAAACATTGAGATGAAATATTGATATGATGAGTTGAGATGATGAGTATATTAAGATATGAGATATGAGGTGAACGGATGATGATGAGGAGATGATAATGATGAGACATGTGGATTGTATGAAAATGTGTGACATTATATGCTTTAACTGACATTAGAAGTAGACTTATTTATATTACTTATGTATGTATCTAGGTGATACTCTATGACTGTGACTTGTTGTGTGCCGGTTTACTATCTTGCTGCTCTGCTAGCCAGGTAAGTCTCTACGGAGCTTACTCAGATTGAATAGATATTCTCTGCCTTATGTGCATGATATACTAGGTGTTTGCATTCATGATCAGAATGCCATGTAGTATCCTGCTAGGTTGCATTGATCGTTGAGCATTCTATTTCTTTATGCGTATGTAAACAGAACGGTCGTTATCTGTGAAGTAACTAGAGTCTTTGCTAGGGTCATAGGGTAGCCCAGCTTCATCCGGTGCCCTGAGTCAGTATTATCGATATATGAGCATGATGATGAGATAGCCCAGCACCATCGGGCATGAGCATGATGATGAGATAGCCCAGCACCATCGGGCATGAGCATGATATATGATACGATGATGAGATATGATATGCTATGGTGAGATATGATATGCTATAGCATCGAACTGGCCAATCTCTACATTAACGGGAAGGGGTGCAGAGGTAGGAGAGGGATATACCACTTGGTATTCTGTGATGAGGCCTTATTATTATTATTATGCACTTGATCTTAGGGGCATGCTAGTGTGTTAATATTCCGCATTGCATCTAGAAGCATGATTATTAGGTATAGCGTATATGTGTACATATTGTGGGGGCAACACCCTTAATGAAGGGACAGACCCAAGTGGGCATCGATCTGATCCCGCCCACTATTAACGTTTTTAGGTATCCGTCATGCTTATCATTATTGATGCTGGTTTGGCTGCATGACCGCGGGGTCAAACATGGCGGAAAGAGAGAGTCGAGACTCTGACTTCACCAATCTATTAACGGTTTAGTTTTGGATGTTTGGATCACATTTTGACCCGGCTTTGTTGTGACCATCTTATGTATGAATTTGGAATCTTTCTTGGTTGTATGATTTATGAATTTCGCGACTTAGGTAATAGGGCAGGTACTCTCGGTTTTGGGTATGAAATCCCACCTTTAAAGCGAAATTGTTGATTTTGAAACCTTCAACCTGTACACGGAGCGCAAGATCCAACGAGGGGTTTTATCCCTCGTAACGTAACTCGGGAATCATAATCCCGGGCTGTTACAAAGTTGGTATCAGAGCCAGGTTTTGCAATCCGAGTATGATAGGTTGGAGTGGTTTTAGAAATGGCCCAAAGTTTTCAAATGACTTTCAAAAGTTTTCGAAAGGGCAAAATGAATTTAATTGGACCTAACCTTAGACTAATCGGCCTTTAGGATCGAACTCGTGGGTAGAGACCCAAGCGGTAGACATTCCTTATGGATCTAGAACTCGGGGAACCGTAGGCAACATACTAGATTTCTTTTACAGATGGGTTTCGAAGACTCCAAGGAGCCCAAGGGTTAGAGTGGCATGGGTTAGGAGGTCGTGAGGTATTTGCCCCTCCGGCCGGCCGTCCCTCGAAGGACGGCATAGATCGACTCCGTGCTCATGAACTTTGAAAATGATCATATTAAACTCGTTGATTGCTTCCATGCTGAGTGCTATTGTGCTTAGGATAGGGAACTAATCGGAATGCCCTGTCTATGAAACATGTATTGAATGTTTGTGCAAACGAGATAGCGGTAGAAACCTTATTCTAATGTAATCAGAACCCCGTCTTATCCGAACTGTCCCCTTTGGTTCAACTCTCCTCGAGGGTCCCCACTTTCGTCATTCGTTCTATAAAAAAACACCTAGGTGTGTTAGTAAAGGTCAAATAGTGTTTGCTCTCCTCGTTGTGAGTCCTACTTCATATTCCAACCATCGATGTCCCTATCGAGTCTCCTACCTATGTCAACGTCTACAATGGGGAATTAGGTCGGTCAACTAATTGCTTTCGGGGATAGTGTCGGATGTGAGAGTTACTTGAGTATGTTAGGGAGGGTGATTATTGACATGATTCTGAGCCTCGAAATGAGTGGTCTTATAGAGTCATCCTCTTTCACTTCGTGATGGTCAATCGACATCTAGTCTAAACACGAACTCTACCATCTCCTTTCGGAAAACAGTGTGAATGTCCTTGTGTTCTACCAAATGAGTGACGCTAATGTCCCACGGGAAACGGGGTGATAAGTCATTTGGGATGAGTCGGTGATTGCCCTTAGGGATTTCTGTTTGATTATAATGGTTTCTCTCTCTCTATGATCGTACGATTGATGTGTTGATTGTATTCACACCCTGATTTACTCGACTTATTGCATTTTCGTACTAATGATTGCATGAGTGCATGTGTCGCATGTTATGAATCTGCATGATTGTTGCCCTCTTTTGGATTAGGTTCATGGTAGTGTGGTCAACTATTCGTTGTATGTATGTCCATGCAAATTGGTCTCCTTATCATGTTAGTATTGCCCTCGTTGCTTATCATGCCTTCTATGACAATTAACTCATAGCATGCTCACCTATCTGACATCCGTGACGTTTCTCTCTTACTATATGGTGTCTTATTTTGCCTTCATGAATTTATAACCTGACATCTGGCATGATCACACACCACACTATATCATGAGCTCTTATACGCATGGTACATGATTAGGATGTTGAACCTATTCGGACTACCTCGACAGTGCTCATGTCTTGTCCTGTGTTACTAGTGTCATGTAGGACCTATGCTTTCCAATTTTGATTCATCGAATGACTAAATGCCACACTTACCCTATTATGTGAGCCTCGTTGTCATAAAATGAGATAGTTCATGATACCCCTTGTACACTCCTTCTATTGCAAATTAGTCTGATAATTATGACATACCTCAGCATGCATGCACTCGACTCCGTGATGATATGACCTGCCTATGTGTCTAACTAACATGATTAACTGATCATACATGAGATGCTTATGATGCATATTGATGTGCATGTTTTTAGTCATATTTTTCCATATACTTTAGTGTTAATATAAGTCTTTTTCATTGGTTATGCATTGGGTTTAGTATCTTTTGCATAGATTTTCATGTTTCATAAGAAATAGATGTCTTCACTAGCTTTTGTTTAATTTACAGGATTTTTGAAGCCGTTTGTGAAGAAACTTTCAAGAAATAAAAGATGCGGAAAAGAATAAGGAGCGCATAGGAAAAAGAACGGAAGCAATCGGAGTTCAAACAAAGGAGATATGGGCGTTTTACTGAGCTGTACCGACCCTATACCGACCCAACCTGGGTCGGTACCGAGGCATAATCTGACAGAACGAGCCAATTTGAGCAACAATACTCATACCAACCCTAAGGGGGCTCGGTACCGAGGTGGCCCGGGTCGGTACAGACTCCCTGGCGGACGATTTTTATCCAAATTTAATTATTTTTACCCCTTTCTTTAGATAGACTTTAAATAAAAGTATTATACTTCGTATTTCCTAATTTAGTTTATGGGTAATTAAATATAAATAGGATTTTTAGGGTTTGAAAAAGGGAGTTTTTGGCAGCCCTAGTTTTTCCTGAAATTCTCAGCACACTTTTGAGAGCATTTGTGAGCGGATTTAAGAGCTTTTTGAAGCGATTTCTTCGGCGAAGGTTGAGGAACGTTTTGTAAGGCTTTGGGACGCATTGTTGACATTATTTTCAGGTTTTATTCAATTCATAATTTCTGTTTTATTTCTCTTTTCATGAATTTTGAGTTATTCACAATGAAGATGTGTGAGTAGTCGCCTTTTCTAGGGTTGGGGTGATCCCAACGATAGTTATGCTTGCGAATTTGTTATGAATTGATGAATTGATGGGTTTTATCTATTGTTATGTGCTAAGTACTCAATGAAAATTGGGTAAATTCTTTTTCGCAATTGAATTGAAAGATTGAAATTGTGAATTGGATAGTAATTAGGGTGTTGAAACGCAAGTTTTGAATAACCTAATTAAGATTTTTAGTAAAGTTTGTCGATTTGTGAAAATAAGTTGATTGATTTGCAAGGGTTGATGTAAGTTGACCTTTTCAATAGATAAAAACATGATTTTCATATGATTCATTGCGATGCATGCTTAATTATCGTTGTGGTGATCTCTATGCCCTAGATCTTTTATATTATTGATATATTTCAAAAAATTCAGCAACATACAAACCCCCAAAACTCTATACTTTTCATCCCTTCTTGCTATTTCTTGCTCGTTGGTAACTAGAATTGAGTCACTGACTTTCTCCCTGCAAACGAATTTGACCCTACTATACTATAGTGGGGTTTCGATCTTATAAATTTTTTTGATTGAAAATAAACCCTTCATCAAATTGGCGCCGTTGCCGGGGAGATTTCAATTGTGTCAAAGTTTTAGTTACTATTAGGGTTTGGGAATAGCCCATCCCCCTTTGCTTTTAATTGTGGTGTCTTTGTTTTCTTTTTTGGTTTCAGTTTATGCCATCGGGGCGACGTCGGCTTGATTTCGATTTTGCTATCGATCCCGAACCGGAACGCTCTTTCCATCGCAGACTACGAGAAGCCAAGACAATGGGAGACAACACAGGCAACAATGGCAATAATGGCAACAATGTTAACAATGTTAACGTTGCTACGGAGATGGCTGAACTACGTCGCCAGATGGAGCAGTTTCGGCTCGATGCAGAAAGAGAAAGGGAAGCGACTGCTTTACCTTTTATTTTCTCTTTTTCTTTTCTTCCTTTTTCTTTTCTTTTCTTTTTCTTTTCTTTTTCTTTTCTTCCTTTCTTTCTTTCTGTCCAGCCCCATTTCACAGCCCAGGCCTCGGTTTCGAGTGTCCCAACCCAGCTCCGCCTCCTCTCCGCGCCACCCACGCCCACCACAGAACACCTCCGGCCAAGCCACCACCGCCGCTCGCACCCCCACTCTCTGGCGCACCCCCTGATCCCAGCATCACCCCGGTTCGAGTCCAGCAGCACCCACGCCGAACCACTTTGCCCTCACCCCTGCCCTCGGTTTCGAGAACCCCGCAGCCAAGCACTGCCTTCTCTCGGTGCCTCCCACGCCCACCACAGGTCACCTCCGGCCAAGCCACTGCCGCCGTTTGCACCACAACCCTCTGGCGCACCACTTGAGCCCAACCTCACCCCGGTTCGAGCCCCCAGCAGCCCACACCGAACCACTTTGCCCCAATTCACTGTTTTAGTACTTTAGGCTCGTTACTCTTCGAAACCTCCGATTTTCTTCCTCTTTCTACTCAACATTGGTATGATTTCTTACCCTAAACTTGTTTATTTCAATTATTTTGATTGATTGGATGATTTGGGTTGAGATTGAAAACCTAGGATTTGAATTAGGATTCAAAATTGGGGCTTTTTACCGAGGGTCGAATGGTCGAAATTGATGATGTGGTTGTGTTGTTGAGTTGTTTTGGAGCATCTTTCATGTTCATAGCATTGTCAAATTGATTATAGATTGTGAGCCAATTGTATATTATGTTTTTCTTGCGATTCATTTCGAGTTTTGATTTTGATTTGATTTTTATGCTTTAGGTTGATTAGTTTCTTCTATTTTAGCATAAAAATTATCTCTTTACATGATTTGACAATTGCAAGCAAGTTATATATCCATTGCATATGTATTTAACTTGTTTTGAACTTAAGTATGGGGTTGTGACGGATGAGTTATGTATAATGAGTTGTGTATTACTTATATTACTTTTCTTGGGTATATTGTTATATGATTAGGGGATGCCTTAGTGCTTCTACATGATGTTACATTAGTTATATTGTTTCCCCTTTTCATATAGTCTAGGTTGAGCATATGTTTTATATATAAGTAGTGCATTATATTTATTCTATATGGTGGTGAGTTTGTGTGCATTTGAATTCATTTGGTATTTTCAAGAATGCACTTATTATTATGTGGTTTTATGTTTCCACATGCTTTATATGCTTATAGGATTTATTTAGTGCATCTTATTTCTTTTGTGTCTACTCGGTTGTGTAGGTATGTATGACTTGATCATAATTGACTTGGTTTTATGATTATAGAAAGATATTTAGCTTGAGTTTCTTTTCTTTGTTTCAGGAATATGTTCCGTTCTAAGAGCAAGAGGGTTAGAGAGTCATCTTCTACGCTTATATTGGATGACGTGATCATCTATGACGCGCGTCAAAAGGAGTACAAGGACATCCTCAAGAACCACAAGCTTCGGGCTCGGTGGTATGACCCTATAGATGGAGTGAGCCTGGGAATACAGGATGACATAGTGGAGGCCTTTTCCTATTTATGCGTCACGTGTCTACTGGATCCTGTCCAGCGCTTCTACCCAGCCCTCGTTGCCGAGTTTGTGGCTACTTTGCAGACGGACGTCAATGGGCCGGATTTTGAGGGCCCCATTATATTTCAGCTGGGAAATGAGATGCACACTTTCACCTTGCAGCAGTTCAACGCTCTGTTGGGATTCCCCAACCCTGTAGAGCCATACAACGTCGTCAGCTGCAAGGCTTTGGATACATGGAAACTAATCACCGGCACGCCCAGATGGCCTGAAAGAGCTCTTCCAGGTAAGGATATCGCGAACCCTCTTTTTCGCATTATCCTTAGGATTTTTGGCAGTACTATATGGGCAAAGAAGGAGCTTTCTAGGCCTACAAGGATGAAAATTGCTTGTTTAAGGGGGAGTGTTATTCGAGATGGAGATGCCCCTAAATTTGGGTTATGAGTTCCTTACGCATGTTAGAGATTACACGAAGAACGCCGATGACATTTGGTTTTGTGGTATGGTTGTGCTTTTGGCCAAGCGCCTACAAGTTGATCTAACCAGATACAAGTCTACGGCTACTCAGCTTATAGACATTGCTTATTTGACAAGTGCTAAGGTGATCACGAGGAAAAGGGATAGGTACTTTTCTACTTTTCATGGTTATAATGTTGAGATTCTCAAGCATAACTTGGACCTGTTGTATGTACCGAATTGGCACAACACTTGGGCTGAGGAATATTGTTCAACCTCAGAGGTCATTTTCGGAGATCCTCTGAGACGTCAGCGACCGCCTAGGTATCCCCATCCAAAGGACACATTAGGTTTAGTGGTTCACCAGTCGGAGCATACTGAATTCATGGATCATGACGTTGGGCCTAGTAGCCACTACTTTTCTGATGGGGCTAGCCCGAGTAGGACTTCTACACAACAATCTTCTTTCGATGATATCATGCGCGAACTGTAATATCTGAGATTAGGCCAGGAGAGCTTGCAGGAAGGGCAGACTGTTCTGAGGGATGAGTTTACACGCTTGAATGAGAGGATGGACCTACAGGAAGCACGCGCGTCCTCTTTTACATCTTGGGTATCGTCTCTCTTCCCACAGAACCCATTCCCACCGCCTCCGCCCTTTGAGTAGAGTTTCTTGATTTCTTCAACAGCTTCTGCATCTTGTTTTTGTGAGTTTCTAAGTCTTTTTCCTTTTACTTTAATTTTCTTTTGACAATGGGGACACTGTCTATTTTTAAGTATGGGGTGGGGGATTCAGAAAACTTATGTGTCATTATTTTTTAGAATTGTTCTTCTATGTGTTGTTCTGCACTTCATTTTATTTGGATTATGTTATGCATTCATGTTTTAGGTCTTATGCATTTTAAGTTTTAACTCCTTAGTCATATTTTAATTATCTTAGTCCTGCTTTAAGTAAAAAAAGGAAGAAAAAAAAACAAAAATGTCGGAAAAAAAATGCATGTTTATTTTAGGTGTTAGTTTTAGCTTTATACCCTAACTTAGATGTCCTATGATGATAAATAATGGCTGACGTGATGATATAAGTCCCATAGTATAATACGGTTAGGTAGACATAATTGAGCATGTATGATCTAAGTTCCTAGACATGACTGAAGTCCAACAAAACTTTTACCTAGTGAGAATTTTCGCCTTATATGGAGAACATAAAAATCCCTTTGCTTTCTTGAGTGAGTTTACTCTTCGTATGTATATTATCTCTAAGTATTGCGATGGTTATCTATTTTTCAATGCCAATATATATATATAGGGAATGGTTCTAGTGAAACGAATAATACGGTGAAACGAATGAATATTATGTTGTGTGATTATGAATATGATGTAAATATGGGTATATGAATATGATATTATTTATATTCAAATAACATAAAATGAATAACACCATATTCATATTGATACACCATAATATTCACATATTTATATTCACATGATGTCATATTCATATGAATATGACATAATATTCATTCATTTTACCGTTACACCGTATTATTCGTTTCACTAGAACTCTTGCCTATATAAATATATATATATATATATATATATATATATATATATATATATATATATATATATATATATATATATATATATATATATATATATATAGGGATTGACTCCGGTGAAAACCTCAAATTGTAGTAAAAACCGTTAGGAGTACTTTATAGCTTGGTTTATTTGAAACCCGTGCTAAAAACCTCAATTACATAGTGACTTTACCACTCAGTTCAACCTAAAAACCGTGCTAAAAACTCCAGTTTTAAAATAACACATGACTTTATATATCGGTTAAACCTAAAAACCGTGTTGAAAACTCATGTTTTAAAATTAAATTAGTGACTTTATAGCTCGGTTTTATTCAGAACCGGGCTAAAATATGTGACCTTATAGATCGGTTCTATTTATAACCGGGCTATAAAGCTAGTGAACGGGGCTAAAAAGCCGGTCCTCACAGGTTTTTACCGCAATTTTGGTTTTCACCGGAGCGCAAATATATATATATATATATATAGGGATTGACTCTGGTGAAAATCTCAAATTGTGGTAAAAACCCGTGAGGACTACTTTATATCTTGTTTTTTTTGAAACACGTGCTAAAAAACTCAATCACACGGTGACTTTAACTCTCGGTTCAACCTAAAAACCGTGCTAAAAACTCCAGTTTTTAAATAACACATGACTTTATAGTTCGGTCAAACCGAAAAATCGTGCTAAAAAGATAATTTTTTAAAATTACATAGTGACTTTAAAGCTCGGTTTTATTCAAAACCGGGCTAAAATTTATGACTTTATAGATCGGTTCTATTCATAACCGGGCTATAAAGCAAGTGATCCGGATTAAAAAGTCGGTCCTCACGGGTTTCTACCGCAATTTTGGTTTTCACCGGAGCGCATCCCTATATATATATATATATATATATATATATATATATATATATATATATATATATATATATATATAGTTAGGATTTAGTGGTCAATAGAACACGAGCACGCAGCGGAATAATGGAATCACAAAATAGAGAATAAGGCAAGATAGAACACACACCGATTTAACGTGGGAAACCCGAGTACCGGGAGGAAAACCCACGGGCGGCAAGAGCCAATAAATCCACTATAAAATAGAGAGAGTACAAAGAACCTTGTAGGATAGTACAAGATATTGAGAAACTCTTTTACAAGTAGTGAATATATGTGTGTGAATGATGAAGGCTTAGTGTAGGATGGATTGTATGTGTGAGGTTTGGATGGTTGAGTTTTTGTGGATGGTAAGGATGGATGAAGGTAATGCCTATTTATAGGCCTTGAATCCTTGGAGGTCAAGAATCGGATAAGGACTAGGAAGACTCTAGATCCTCCAATTTGGATGAGTCTTAAGGAAGTCTCTAGAGTATTGGAGAAATGAGGCAAGAAGATGAGAAGCTTCTAGCAAAAGCTTAGACCTCATTTGGATCAAATCCAATCTTAATCATACTTGGTCCATGTGAAGCAAGCCCACTTGAGGATGTGGATGCAACCCAACAAACTCCGCCTTGCATCGATATTCGAAAGAGCTCTCGCATAAAGCCCCGAAGGGCACTCAGTGCTGAGAAACACCAACCAAGTCCAAACAGTGTTTGAACTTGGCAATATGAAGTGCCTTTGTCAGCATATCTGCAGGGTTATCATTTGTATGAATCTTCTTCACAATAATCTCTCCGTCTGAGACAATATCCCGAATGAAGTGGCGCTTGACGTCGATGTGCTTGGTCTTACTGTGATAGCCATTGTTCTTCGTCAGATGAATGGCACTTTGATTATCACAAAAGACAGTAAGAACGGTGCGATAAACCCAGCTCATTGATTAATCCACGGAGCCAGATAGCTTCTTTTACTCCTTCTGTGGCTGCAATGTACTCAGCTTCAGTACTTGATAGAGCTGTGACTGATTGGAGTGAAGCACACCAACTAATAGAGGATCCACACAGAGAGAAAATATATCCTGAGATAGACTTTCTTCGATCCAAATCACCACCATAATCAGCATCAACATAGCCATCAATATGGCTAGACCCTGCTCTCTTCCTATCAAAAGTCATGCCAATATCAGCAGTCCCTTTCAAATAGCGAAGTATCCACTTCACTGCATTCCAGTGCTCTCTTCCAGGATTGTGCATGTATCTGCTGACCAAACTCATAGCGTATGCCAAATCAGGTCTGCTGCAAACCATGGCATACATGAGACTTCCAACTGCGGAAGCATATGGAACGTTTGTCATCCGTTCCTTGTCCTCCTCTGATTTTGGGCACTGATTATATGACAACTTAAAGTGTGCAGTGATAGGAGTGCTCACAGGCTTAGCGTCTCTCAAATTGAACTTGTCAATCACTTTCTCAATATACTTTTGCTGACTTAACATGAGTCTTCCAGCTTGACGATCCCTGTGAATTTCCATCCCAAGAATCTTCTTGGTCGCGCCTAAGTTCTTCATCTCGAACTTCTTGCTTAACTGGGTCTTTAACTCATTGATGAGAGTAATGTCACGAGCTGCAATCAACATATCATCAACATAAAGCAGCAAATATATAAAAGACCCATCAGGCGCCTTTTTGAAGTACACACAGTTGTCATATTGGCTCCTGGAATAGCCTTGACTCAACATAAATGAGTCAAACTTCTTATACCATTGTCTCGGAGCTTGCTTGAGACCATAGAGAGACTTCTTTAGACGACATATGTGGTCCTCCTTTCCTGAGACCACAAAACCTTCAGGTTGTTGAATATAGATCTCTTCCTTCAAATCTCCATGAAGAAAGGCAGTCTTGACATCAAGCTGCTCAAGCTCCAAATCATACAGAGCAACCAAGGCAAGTAATATACGAATAGAGGTATGACGAACAACAGGAGAGAAGATTTCATTGAAATCAACACCTTCTCTCTGATTAAAACCTCTAACAACGTACCTTGCCTTGAACCTTGCATCTTCAACTCCAGGAATGCCATCTTTCTTCTTGTAGATCCACTTGCAGGTAATAGCTCGTTTGCCCTTTGGCAATTTCACCAGATCCCAAGTGTCATTTTTGTGAAGGCTTTCAACCTCTTCCTGCATCGCAACTAGCCACTTGGAGGAGTTAGCACAAGAGATAGCTTCTGAATAGCTCTTAGGTTCAGCAACTTCTTCAATCTCTTCGGCAATGGCCAGAGCATATCCAATAAAGTGGCTTTCATCGTCATAGCGAGCAGGTTTCTGAACATCATGTCTCTTTGGACGATCACGAGCAATACAATGTTCTTGTTGTGGATCCATGGCCTCAAGAGTGGTAACCGGTGTATCACCGGATTGTGTGCCAGAGGAAGAAACATCAGCTGACTTGGAATCAGAGGTTTCAATTTCCACTATCTCAGTGGCATCACTTTGATTGCCTGCAGAAGGAACAACAACAGATTCCTTTCCAGAAGATAATAATGCATTTTCATTAAAAGTGACATCTCGACTATTGATGATTCTTTTAGACTCTAGACAAAATAATCGATATCCTTTAACTCCTCCAGGATAACCAATGAAAATGCATTTAATAGCTCTAGGGTTTAACTTACCATCATCAACCCGAGCATAAGCAGGACAATCAAAGATCCTTAAATTAGAGTAATCAACCGGTTTACCTGACCATATTTCTTCTGGAACCTTCCCTTCAAGAGAGGCATGTGGAGAGCGATTGATAAGATAACAGGCTGCATGGGCAGCTTCTGCCCATAGGTTTTTAGCCAAGCCAGCATGAGAAAGCATACAACGCACTTTCTCTAGAATGGTCCTATTCATGCGTTCTGCAACCCCATTTTGTTGGGGTGTGCCCACAATAGTGTGGTGCCTAGCAATACCTTCTTCGGCACAGAATTTGGCAAATTCATAATTGCAGAACTCAAGACCATTATCAGTACGGAGCGTTTTAACTTTCTTCCCAGTCTGATTTTCAATAAGAATTTTCCATTCTTTAAACCTGGGAAAGACTTCATTTTTGTGGCGTAGAAAGAGAGCCCAGACTTTTCTTGAATAATCATCAATAATAGTCAGCATATAAGAACGCCCACCAAGAGAATGAACATGAGAAGGACCCCATAAGTCAGAATGAATATAATCCAAAATACCTTTGGTTGTGTGGCAGCCTTTAGCAAAGCTAACTCTTTTCTGTTTGCCAAAGACACAGTGCTCACAGAAGTTGATCTTGCAGCTGGTATGAGTACCCAAAAAACCTCTCTTTGAGAGCAAATGCATGCCCTTTTCACTCATGTGGCCTAAGCGCATATGCCACAACTGAGTATCATCATGATGAGAGGTAGAAGATGAGGCAACTGAAGCTGAGCCTGCAACAGTAGCACCTTGCAGGACATATAGACTACCAACACGGGTAGCTTTCATCAAGACTAGAGAGCCACGGGAAACTTTTAGAACTACACCTTCAGCTGCATACTTGCACCCATGAGATTCTAGGGTGCCTAGAGAAATCAAGTTTCGTCTCATCTCCGGGACGTGTCTAACACCCGTTAGAGTTCGAATAGTACCATCATGAGTTTTAATCTTGATAGTACCTTTTCCGACAACCTTGCAAGGATTGTCATTTCCAAGCAAGACAGATCCACCATTGATTGGTTCATAGGAGGTAAACCAATCCTTATGTGGACAAATATGGAAAGTACAACCAGAATCAAGAATCCACTCATGTTTACTTCTATCATCGGTGTTAGAAGCTAAGAGAACATCCCCATCAAAGCAAGCATCAACAATAGCAGCTTCGGCGGATTTATCAGAATCATCAGATTGTTTCCCTTTAGCCTTTTCCTTTTTCTTCAATTTGTAGCATTCAGAAATAATATGCCTTGATTTCTTGCAGTAATTGCATGACTTTTTATTTCTAGACATTGATCTGGGCCTAGAAGAATTACTACTATTGCCTCTTTCAGTGCTACGCCCCCTAACCGTTAAACCTTTACCAGGTTTCTCAAAACGGTTATCAACATCATATTTTTCTTTAGCTAGTAGGTTAGCCTTAACATCTTCCAAGCACAGAGTATCAGCATTATTTCCATATAGCATGATTTCCTTAAAGTGCTTATAAGAAGGGGGCAAAGAGACAATTAACAAAACAGCTTTGTCCTCATCATCAACTTTAACATCCAAATTTTCAAGATCAACAAGGATAGAAGAGAACTCAGAGAGATGAGTTTGAATCGGGGTACCTTCAGCCATACGAAGAGTGTAGAGACGCTCCTTCAGCCTCAGCTTGTTTGCAAGACTCTTCGTCATATAAAGTGATTTAAGCTTCAACCACAACTCAGCAGCAGTGGTCTCATGAATCACCTCGTGCGCAAGACTTCGCGAGATAAACAGAGTTGGATAGCTGATAAAGCTTTCTCGTCCAACTCGTCCCATTGCTCATCCGTCATAGTCGACGGTTTCTTGGACTTTCCATCCAAATCTTTCTTCAAGCCGTTTTGAGTGAGAACGGCCTTCATCTGGACTCGCCAGATAGAGAAGCTAATCTTGCCATCAAATTTCTCAATATCGAACTTAGTGACGGTCAGCATTAAGGATGTGATTCCAAGAACGATCTTAGAAGGCTCTGATACCACTTGTTAGGATTTAGTGGTAAATAGAACACGAGCACGCAGTGGAATAACGGAATCACAAAATAGAGAATAAGGCAAGATAGAACACACACCGATTTAACGTGGGAAACCCGAGTACCGGGAGGAAAACCCACGGGCGGCAAGAGCCAATAAATCCACTATAAAATAGAGAGAGTACAAAGAACCTTGTAGGATAGTACAAGATATTGAAAAACTCTTTTACAAGTAGTGAATATATGTGTGTGAATGATGAAGGCTTAGTGTAGGATGGATTGTATGTGTAAGGCCTGGATGGTTGAGTTTTTGTGGATGGTAAGGATGGATGAAGGTAATGCCTATTTATAGGCCTTGAATCCTTGGAGGCCAAGAATTGGATAAGGACTAGGAAGACTCTAGATCCTCCAATTTGGATGAGTCTTAAGGAAGTCTCTAGAGTATTGGAGAAATGAGGCAAGAAGATGAGAAGCTTCTAGCAAAAGCTTAGACCTCATTTAGATCAAATCCAATCTTAACCATACTTGGTCCATGTGAAGCAAGCCCAAAATATATATATACATATATATATATGTATATATATATGTATATATATATATGTATATATATATGTATATATATATATGTATATATATATATGTATATATATATATGTATATATATATATGTATATATATATATGTATATATATATATATATGTATATATATATATGTATATATATATATATGTATGTATATATATGTATATATATGTATGTGTGTGTGTATATATATGTGTATATTATATACACATAAAGATATATCTTAAATACATGCATGATATAGAGTTGGCGATTAAGGATAAAGAAGTAAAGAGCAACTCTGAAGTTCAAGAAGTTGTCCGTGACGGAAAAAGTGTTCGTGGTGCCATCGGAGCATGAGTCTACTTGGATAGTTTCCTGTGAAGGTTACGGCCAGACGACTAGTCCAGTCACAATATTTGGATATAAGGTATATAACTATATATCTTTATAATAAAAGAAGTAGATTTATTGCCTAAAAAATTAACTTGTTTGAAATCTTCTCTAAGACAAAAAGAAATAGCTAGTGATTTTTAATCATACTGTATTATTAGTTGATAGTTTGAGTATTTCCACTATAAATATAACTTGTCCTTGTCCTGAATACTTTCTCCCCCTAAAAATATATAATAACACTAACCTATATACCTTCAATGTGATCTGATATATATTCCCTACCATATAAAGAAACTTGCGATTGTATTCCATATATTAGTTGCAAGATGAGCAGTCACCATCTCTCTTGCCATCAAAACATTACAAGAAGGCGCCCCTACACTATCACAAATTAAATAGTTGTTACACCCTGGCCAATTAATATTTGGATATGTTATCTGCACGACTGGTTTATGCACGGTGTCGATACGGGGAGTCGGTGGCGTGCGTGTTGCTGACTGTGGATCGCTGATCGGTGTGTTGTGGGCTGCTGGCATGGTGGCGTGGTCTGCCCACTCCAAAAGTTGGTGACAGTGGCGTAGTCATACGGATTGTGAAAATTTCGCCGTGTAAATAACAACCCCATAATATTCCATCTTCAAGAAAATAATTAGCCGGCCCATATCCCCTTTTCACATTGGTGCTTCAATTCCCTTCAGTATTATATTCCAAAATTCTCTAAATGGGCATGTTGCCCAATTTATCTATTTTTTAATCTAAAGTTAGGGTACACAATGCAAGTATCCCTTTATTAATTAAGGTCGAACAGAATTATTTGGTTGTTACTACTTAATTTGCACCTTTTGTTATTTTCGTATGATTGACGGTTTGTCGTCTGCCGACTTTGTCGGCCACTCGAGGAGTCAAGCCTGTTTAACCCTCGAATTCTTACCTTATCAAAAAAAATTTTATGGTCGAACACTAATCTCTAAATACTCACGGTGTGTAGCTAGCTAGTTATATTATTGTTGATCTAAGAAATCGATTTCAAAACCTCCCACTAAAACAATAATAAATCGATAATGGAACCTTGCATTACTACACCAACTCATTGGGTTATGTCATACAAATATGATTTGATTTTATCTTGATATCCATCCATATACTCCACTTTTTTATATTAGTTTTTTATAGTAATATAGACAAGTAGTCCATACATTATATATATGAAGTGGTGTGGTATTGGAGATATGCGGCTGAGGTATATGACACGTGTATGATGGAGAATAGTTCCCTCCCTTTTCCCTCCACAACTTTGTTTTCAGTTAGAGAGATCGATCATCAATGGAGTTTTCTTGATTTCTTTCCCCAAATATTTTCCAATCAACATCAACATAAACCTATTAATGGTTATGATCAATACCTTGGCTTTTATCATGTCATCTTCATATACCTCATCTAAAAATGTAATAAAATTAGTAGATATAGGCAGTCCATTTGTATTTTTAGATGAGGTTTGCTATAAATAGCTAAGCTAATTGTATAAAATTCATAAAGCATGTTTGATATAAACACAAGTTCAATTGGAACTATCGTGTTCCGCAACTAATAAATCGATAGAAAATAAACATCAGCTTGTTTACATGAAATTCGATCAACCAAATTGAAAATCTTTTTATAGTCCCAAATTCGAATCTCCCAACAAGAAATTAATTAGGTATTTCAGAATCTGTGTTTAGAATTGAATTGAAAGCAAGGAAGCCATGAAAGAACACAAATGGAGCTTTTCTTTCTGTTGCAACTGAGAATCGAAGAAGTTGTTACAGGAGGAAGAAGGAGGGGGATATTTATAACAGATTACACACGTGCCTCTCACGTGATTCACTTAACTCTAACTACAGAACCGGGTTTAACACAAAAATAAACCTTAAAACATGAAACCCGGTTTACATATAATAACATCCCCCCTCAAACTGGTGATGGATCTGGGAGATGCATCCCCAGTTGGTGCAGCAATTCCTTATGATGTGCAGCAGGTAGGATCTTCGTGAGCACATCTGCTAGCTGATTTTGTGTGGGAAGATAGCTAAGCTGCAGTAAGCCATCCATAACTTTTTCCCTTGTGAAATGGCAATCGATCTCAATGTGTTTCGTACGTTCATGAAACACTGGATTTCTTGCAATCTGTAAAGCTGATTTGTTGTCACAATGCAACATTACTGGCTTCAGATCTGTTTCACCAAGCTCTTGAAGCACATTGACAAGCCATGTAACCTCTGCAACAGCTTGACTCATAGATTTGTACTCTGCTTCAAATGAACTTCGTGACACAGTTGCTTGCTTTTTAGATTTCCATGAGACTGGGTTTTCTCCATACAACACAACATACCCAGTAACAGATCTTCTTGAAATCGGGCATGATGCCCAATCTGAATCTGAGAAAGCTTGTAGCTTGATAGATGAACCCTTCTGTAACTTGAGTCCATATTGAACAGTCCCTTTCACATATCTGAGCAAATGATGCAATGCAGCTTCATGTGTAACATCTGGAGCTTGAAGAAACTGACTTAATACCTGCACAGAAAAAGATATATCTGGTCGAGTATTTGTTAAGTAGCTCAACTTTCCCACAATGCTTCTGTAACTAGTTGGATCCTGTACCAATCTATTCAAATCAGAAGCTTGTAACTTCAAATTCAAAGGTAAAGGTGTGACACATGGTCTCTTGTCATCAATTCCAGCTTCCTTGATGATTTCCTGACAGAACTTCCTTTGGCTTAGGATTAAAGATTTGTTAGACTGAATTACTTCAATGCCTAGAAAATAATTCAGTTTACCCAAATCTTTAATGCTGAACAACTCATGAAGATGAGCCTGGAGTCCATTGACTTGAAACAAATCTGAACCTGTCACAATTATGTCATCTACATATACTCCAACAATGGTTAGCTGATCTTTTTCATGAGATATGAACAAAGAAGGATCATGCTTAGACTGAACAAAGTTAAACTTAATCAAAGTATCATATAACTTGTTGAACCACTGTCTTGAAGCCTGTTTTAAACCATACAATGATTTTTTCAATAAGCAAACTTTATTATCAGGATTTGGAACCCCTTGAGGCATGCTCATATATACCTCTTCATGTAAATCACCATGCAAGAATGCATTATTTACATCTAACTGAAAAATATCCCATCCTTTATTCAAAGCTAAAGACAGAATTATCCTTACTGTAGACATTCTAACCATAGGAGAGAATGTTTCATCATAATCAATTCCATACTGTTGAGTGTACCCTTTTGCAACCAATCTTGCTTTGAATCTCTCAACTGTCCCATCTGCCTTTAGTTTGATCTTGTAGATCCACTTACATCCTATGGCCTTTTTTCCTGCAGGAAGATCAACTAATGTCCATGTGTTGTTAGATTGCAAAGCATTTATCTCCTTATCCATGGCTTCAATCTACTTGGGATTCTTTGAAGCTTTAGTAAATGACTTTGGTTCAACCAAATCATTTGAATCAATCATAGATGCTGAATTACATCTAAATTGAGAATCTTCAACGGATATAAAAGAATCTGTAAAACCAGTCATAAGTGGAAACAACTCAACATTTGCACCAAAATTGCAAATAAAATCCTGCAAATGAATGGGATGTCTAACTGTCCTTGTTGACCTCCTAACTTGTTGTGGAGGACCCTCTCCATTTTCTAGAACATTGACATCAGTTTCTGTTGAAGATACACCACTGCTGTCATGAGACTCATTTCTGTTGACATGAGTTAGACAAAGTAACATTCTCATTGATAATCTCACTATCAGGAAAAAAATATAGAATTAGAATCATCCATCATTATATTTGGCAGAGGAATATTAGTATTAAAATCAATTTTATGTAAAGGAAATTGCATTTCATGAAATTGAACATCTCTAGAAACAAATATTCTATGAGACTTTAAATCCATAACCTTGTATCCTTTTGTCCCATGAGGATATCCCACAAATATGCAAGGTGAACTCCTTGGATCAAATTTGGATCTGTTAGACTTTAAAGTACTAACAAAACACAAGCATCCAAAAGACCTTAACATAGAATAGTCAGGATTTTTCTGAAACAACAATTCATAAGGAGTTCTAAATTGAATTGAAGATAAAGGAAATCTATTAATCAAGAAAGTAGCTGTCAACACACATTCTCCCCAGTACTGAATTGGAAGATGTGATTGAAACAAGAGGGCACGAGCAGTCTCTAACAAATGCTTATGCTTTCTCTCTACCACCCCATTCTGTTGTGGAGTGTGTACGCATGTGGTTTGATGTATCAAACCCATCTTACTATAATATCGTTGAGCCTCATTGCAGCAAAACTCCAAACCATTATCAGATCTAATTGTCTTTACCTTGACATTGAATTGAGTACTCACAAAAGTAACAAAGGATTGCATAACAGAAAAAGCACAACTCTTGGTAGCAATCAAGTGAGTCCAGGTTGTCCTGGAATAATCATCAACAATAGTCAAGAAATATTTAAACCCATTGTGAGTAGGCACACTATAAGGACCCCAAATGTCCACATGCATCATTTCAAAACATCTCAAAGACTTTATTGAACTATCAGGAAAAGTACACCTGTGTTGTCTTGCTTTTGGACAAACATGACAAACATGATGTTTCTTACTTTTCACAAGAGATTGCAGAAATGGAAAATGAAACAATTGATCAAATGGAACATGTCCAAGCCTACAATGTCATAGCTCTAGAGAAGCAGCTTGAGCACTATTACCTTGAATATCTCTATCAACATGTTTTGCAGAAACCAAATCATTAGAAGCATGACTGTCATGGCTATCAATATTGCTCTTCACAGATGTGAGATACAGTCCCTTAGACACTTCACCAAGCACCTGTGGCTTGTTCATTGAAGGGCCCTGTATCAAACATTAGGAAGGTGTAAACAACATATATGTATTCAAATCATTTACAAATTTCCTAACAGATAACAAATTATAAGCAAACTCAGGCACATGTAGCACATCATGTAACATAATTCGATTTTGAAGCATAATAGAACCAATATGACAGATTTTAGACTGCTGTCCATTTGGTATGGTAATATAGCTAGGCATATCAAATGTTTTATAAGAATAAAACATAGATAAATTTGGACAGATATGGTGTGTTGCACCACTGTCAATGACCCAACTATATTCATTACCAGATACATTGAAACAGAATACATTACCTGCCATCATATTAGTATCTTCTCCAGCACCTTGCTTACTCAAGAATGCCATAATCTGATCATACTGCCCCTTTGTCAGAGAATGAGTAGCTTCTTGTTGAGGAATATGAACATCCTCAACAGCTGTCACATTTGAGGCAAACCTTTTTGACTTGTCCCCTTTAAAATTTGGAGGATATCCATGAATCTTGAAGCACCTACTGATTGAGTGCCCAGATACCTTGCAATGCTCACAAAAATAATTCCCCTTGCCTTTATTATTACCCTGTGCTGTCATATTACTCATCTGGCTGCCATTACCACCCTTCTGTGAATTGAACTTCCCATTCTGATTGCCATTACCATACTGATTTCCATTTTTCTGAAAAGCATTGAATGCTGCAGTACTGTCATTGACAGAACTTGCATTATTCAATCCCCTTTGGCTTTCTTCATCAATTAGCATTCTATACACATCAGCAATATTAGGAGTAGGTTTCATCAACAATATACTAGTCCTTACTCCATTATACGAATCTGGTAACCCAACCAGAAACTACATAACTTGTCGATTAGCAAAAGATTTAGACACTGGAACTTCAGATCCACAAGCAGTACACACAGGGGATTCAATCAAATCCATGTACTCATCCCACAATTTCTTGAATCTTGTAAAATATGAAGTAATTGAAGAACCATTCAGAGAAATAGTAAACATCTCCTTTTGTACCTGATAGAGTCGGGTACTGTTGGGTGATTCAAAGCGCATCTTGAGTTCATCCCAAACTTCTTTAGCTGTACGAAAGTATAGCAGAGATTCAGCAATCTCCTTGTTCACCGAATGCAATAGCCACGCCACAACCATCCCGTTACATCTCCTCCATTACTGATATCTTGGTGATGTTTCAGGAGGAATCTGAAAACTCCCATCGACGAGCGCAATTTTGTTCTTAGCAACGAGAGATACCTCTACAGCTGTCCTCCAGTGGTTGTAGTTAGTGTCGTTTAGCACATGAGTGGACAAATTGTAACTTGGATGGTCCGAATGATGCAAGAATAAGACATCACTCGAATCCACAGGATTTGGTTCTTGACCGTCCATATTTGATCAAGAATTCAGAATGCAGAAACACAGAGTGTAGATTTCAAACAGAAAAACCAAAGATCGATCAAGAACAGAAATCGAAAGCTATAGTAGCTCTGATACCATTTCAGAATCTGTGTTTAGAATTGAATTGAAAGCAAGGAAGCCATGAAAGAACACAAACAGAGCTTTTCTTTCTGTTGCAACTGAGAATCGAAAAAGTTGTTACAGGAGGAAGAAGGAGGGGGATATTTATAACAGATTACACACGTGCCTCTCACGTGATTCACTTAACTCTAACTACAGAACCGGGTTTAACACAAAAATAAACCTTAAAACATGAAACCCGGTTTACATATAATAACAAGGTAGGTAAATAATCAGGTATATACATAATATATCTATCTATCATCTGGCCACACACACATATATTGTACGTGTACTACTAAGGAATTGAAATTGGCTAACACTGTACACATATTATAGGATTGTCCACTTGTTCATCTAATCAAATATATTTATATTTCTAAGTGGAGTATGAGATCGAGTTACCATAAAAACCAACGGCAACAAACATGTATAAATTGTGAATGTTACGCTTTGTATCAGATTACCTGTAGCCATGATATTTTGCCCCAAATTCCTTCTTCCACACTGATTCCTACATCGCTTTAACATGCCATCTTCATGTTGCAGTAGTGTTCGTCGCGCATACCTTACAAGTAGTTGCCAAAAGAGGGCAACGAACCCATAAGATCGCGCATATTTCGTGTACGCATATGATAACTAATGTACCATACCTGTAGATTCAAATTGTAACTCCCAAATGTGTCAACTACATAATTTTCAGAGATATATTGAGTGTAACTTTAATCAGAAAAAATGATGATGATCTCCACGTCAACAACATCATGTATGATGGGCCCACTGGAACGCCATTATAAACGCCCCCTGATTAGCATCTGATTCCAGCAGCTTACACCAGGGAAGGAGGAGTATCAGATTACCATATTTAAGGGGTTCAATTTGGTACCTCAGAGTAGGTATTCTGTGGTTTTGCAAGGAGCAAGAGGAGGTCTCGAAGAAGACGCCATGGCTGGTGAAGACGGAGGCGGTTCCATGAAGGGCTTCTGCAACAAGTTTAGGCCACATATTGTCATGGTTTTAGCACAAGTAGGCTACACTTTCCTCTACTTCATTACTGAGGGATCCTTTAACCGTGGGATGAACCCTCATGTTTACGTAACCTACCGACACATTGTGGCTGGTCTCGTCATGTTTCCTTTCGCCTTCTTTCTCGAGAGGTAGTGCTCTTCAATCCAAGCCTAACAAAACATGATCACAATACAACAGAAGTTCTCTTAATTACATGAATGTACACTTTGAATCATGCAGGAACTCGAGACCGAAGTTGACAGTGACCTTGTTTGGAGAGATTTTCGTTCTTTCTCTGCTCGGGTGAGCTCAATCACAATCAGAATCACAATCGCAATCACAAGCACACTAATCAAACACTATGACCAAAACACTGAGTTTTTATTTTCCCCTTTTTGGCAGGGTGAGTTTGACACTGAACATGTATTTTGCAAGCCTAAAGTACACATCGCCGACTTTTGTAGCATCAATGGTGAACACTGTACCTTCTGTGACTTTCCTAATTGCTGTTGTTCTAAGGTTGGCTCCATTTCTTCTTGGAAGTTGTTCACCAAGTATTAACCAACTAAAAGAAAAAATATACAGTAACCCGGTTTCCTGGCCTGTTGTATATATATGTAGGCTGGAGACGCTGGATATCAGAAGGCCAAGAGGTGTTGCGAAGCTCGTAGGAACACTGATTTCATTAGTTGGTGTTCTGATCATGACTCTGTACAAAGGGTCCATCATAAGAAACATCGGTCATCCTCCAATAAACATCAAAGGCAACGCAGAAATCCACGAAAGCTGGGTGAAGGGCACGGTGCTTACCATAGCCAGTTGCATCGCATGGTCCATATGGTACATAATGCAGGTTAGGATCACAATTGTAATGATTTAAAAGAAAAAAAAAAAGAATCTTGAAATCTTCTATTGGATCATCCGTGGAAATTGACTGTGTTATATATGGGAGTTGAATCTGCAGGCATACACGCTAAAACGGTACCCAGCACAGCTGTCACTAACGACATGGATGTGTGTCGTAGGTGCCGCGCAGTCAGCAGTTTATACGGTGTGTGTTGAGCACACAGCAGCTGCTTGGACCATCGGATTCAACGTAGACTTGTGGTCTACCATTTACGGGGTAGGTGTAGCTGTGGCATCTGATCAAAACAAACTAAGTTTACTTGGTGTACATGTTTGTAGAATGATGATTGGAATTGGATTGGTGTGGTTTGGTAGGGGGTGGTGGCTTCGGGTTTGATCATCTTCGGTCAGCTGTGGTGCACTGAAGAAAAGGGACCGGTCTTCGTGACCATGTTCAATCCCCTATCGACATTGCTGGTTGCTGTTCTAGCATACTTTGCGCTTGGCGAGAAACTCTATGTTGGCAGGTAAAACAAACAAATAAATAAGCAAACCAGCTTTCAACTCTGAAAGCAAATATAAAGTGTGACAGCAGAAGTACTCATATGAGTTTGTTAATTCGTTTACGATGAGCAGCCTACTCGGAGGAGCAATCCTCATCTTAGGATTGTACTTGCTGCTGTGGGGAAAGGAAGAGGATCAAACAGCTCCGATTAAGTCAGCAGAATCAGATTTCATGTACGACGATCCATTGCCAGTTAAACAACAAGCAGCAAAGGAAGAACCATAGGACACAAACGAATGCAACTATGGAGTATGAGCATCAGTTCTAATTTCTTTCTTTGTTTCAACAAAGACAGATGATTGGTTTTTTGTTCAAATGAATGTATCAACCTGAAGAAATTAATGCATGTATGTATGCTTTGTGTTATATATGCTTTGGCTCAAAATGTAGCAGGCTAGTATCTGATGCTGATGTATATAAAATCGAACAAGCTTATGCACATAGCATCCACTTCTCTATCTCGCTTTCGCTTCCAACATCTCTGCGCCAAACGGAAACTCGATCTCTCCACCCTCATTCTGCAGGGGATTGATTTCTTTTGCTTTCGATTGGATATCCTATCGATCGATCAATTGAACTAGGGTTTTGATTTCTAGCCTTTGAATTGGGGGATTTAATTTCTTTGATTGAGCTCTGACAGTTGATTCATTCAGGAGGCTGAGTAGATTTGAAGCTCTTGGTTTGGATAAACAAAGTTAAAATTAGTTGTGATTTGATCTGACTCTGACTCAGACTCAATAAGTTATCAGCATGTATAACACAAAGATCAACAAATAGAAGCTCTAGTTGCAAGTTTTGGAACTATTTTTCATTAATCATCCCCATTTTTTTTCAATCTTCCCACCAAGGATAACGTGTACTGAATACAGTTTAGCACACCTGCGGTTTTTTTTAATATAAATATTAGTTTGTGGCAGTTTTTTTAATATAAATATTAGTGTGTTTGGTATTGAAAAAGACATAAAAATTTACAATTAACCCTTAAACCCCAATTAATACTCTTTGAATTAGATACATTTTCTATTAAGACACATTCAACTAATTAACTTCTTTCAATAATTTTTAATTGTTATATTCACTCAAAAATAACAATCAAAGGAGAAGAAATCAATTTATATATATTCTTTCAATTTTTTTGAATTTAAACAAATTTTGTATTAAAACATGTTGGATAAAAATTTGGTAAAATTATATATTTAGCTTAGATATTTAAGAAACTTGGTTAAAATCTTATAAAAGTAAATTAATATCTAATAAAATTTGTAAAAATGTTATCTTTAGTATATAATATATAAAATATTTTTTATGCTATATAAAATGAATGTTAGCCGGCCAAATTATAAGTTAAATTCAAATTAGTCAATTTCATATAAATTTTATTTTGATTTAAAAAAACTCTCGCCCCTAACAAAAACATTATAGGTTAATTTGAAAATGCTATAATTGAAAAATGATTAATATCTTATAAAAATATATCCAGATACAACAAAATTGAGTAATATCACATCCTACTCATATATTACTGAATTGATTAAAAATGTTTAGATATTTATTCAATGTTGGATTTAAATTGGATATAATTTGAAATAATATTAATTTGGATACAAAGTGTAAAACTTTTTATTCTTAAAAAAGCACGTCAAAGAGGTGTCATAAGCGATTTCTCCTTTAATAATAATAATAATAATAATAATAATAATAATAATAATAATAATAATAATAATAATAATAATAATAATAATACACTACTACAATTCCGCCCTTTAGCGGCGGTCAAAAACCGCTGCCTAAAGCCGTCTAACCGCGGCCTAAACCCTTTCGTGGCGGTTATCCGACCGCACCATCTGCGCCCGTCGCTATATACCTAAGGCAGCGGTTTGAGCAGTCTAGGGTGGCAGATATTGTAAGAAGGTAAGACCGCTGCCAGAAGCTACGAAGAACCGCTGCCAAAAAGTCTAAGGAGACATTTGTGTGAGAGAACAATGGCAGCGGGTAAATATGGTTTGGGCAGCGGTTTTAAAAGGGCTACAGAAGCGATTGAGGGACCCTATGACAGCGGTCCTATATTTGTGGAAGCGGTTTCGGTTCTCTATAGCAGCGGTTCTGGAGATTTGGTGGTGGTTTGATGCCTCTTGGGCAGCGGTTCACTAGGAAGGGATAGTACTATTGGTATCATATAGAGGCGGGTATATGTATCTGTGGAAGCGGTTTTGGTACTATGTTGCAGCAGTTTTGTTACTCTTTGGCAGCGGTTGAGGAGTTTTGGACGACGGTTTATTGACAATTTGGCAGCGGTTAACTAGGTAGGGATAATGTTTAGATCAGCCTATAGACGCGGGTTATGTATCTGTGGCAGCGGTCTTGAGTAGTTTGGAAGCGGTTTTTGTGCTATGTGGCAGCGGTTATTGTGTGTTGTGGGAACAAAAATAAGGACATGTGGCAGCGGTTGTACATGGCTTCGAAATGAAATGATTTCCCAGCGGTTTATTTAGAACACATATATACACCCATGTGATATAAAAATAATAATAATAGAGATATTTATATATATTGAAATTATAAATTTAAAATAAACTACAAAATGAAGAACATAAATTGAAAATGCTGGACTTTCATTGCATTATAATAATTAGCAAAGTTTCATTACAAAAGTGTGGTTTCCTAAGGGTTAGCTATAGCATATAAACAAAAGGCTAAACCCAAAATGGTCAGCAACATGTGCAATGTGCAGGTCTTTATATGTAATTAACCTGGGCAAAAATGGAATCCGAGCAAAAGTATAGCAAGATGTGCAATATGGACATTATACGTCGATTAGCAAAATGTCATCGAGCTAGAGACCTGCAAATTGAAGAAGCAACAAATGAAGTATGTCATTAAAGAAGCAACATTTGAATGGAAAAAATTAAAAGGGAAACAAATTAAAAAATACAGTGCTATAGCTTACATGAAAAGCATGTAAGCATGCCGTCTATAAGTAATAATAAAAATGAGGAATGAGTCAAACAGAATGAGATAATGGATCCCCAAACAGAGGCAAACAGAATGAGACATTCAACACAACCAACATCTCTAAGTAATATATATAACTTGGATCCCCAAACAAAATGAGGAAAGCAGCCATAATATAAATCAAATAATGGATCCCCAAACAGAGGCAAGAAGGCAGAATACAACCTGAACATAAATCATTCGAAAAGCAAGGCTATGGATGTAAAGACTCGGGATTTTCTTAAAAAATATTGTTTTTATATTAAGAATTAATTTTGATTTGATATTAATTTAATAGGGATTTGAATTATTTGATTTCGAAAAATTTTGAAAATATCCGTCCTCGAGCGATTAATTTCTGTTTAATTATTCGAAGCAAATTCTGGCATGAATTTAGATTTTGTAAAAAAAAAATGGATTTTATTTCTACTTCCTTATACCGAGGCTTGAAATTATTTGTCGGAATCCGTTGTTATTTCGAATGTAAAAAATTTATTTTGAATTACGACGAGATAGGGTGGAGAGAGCGGATTCGAGATTTTATTTTCGGGTATTTTCTTGGGACCACTTGCTTTTGCTTTCCCCCTTCATTTGTCTTCTTCTTCCCATTCCCACCCGAATTTCAGGCAGCAATAGCACCTCTTTCCCTCACCCCTCCTCTCTGCCTTGTCTCTCCAATTTCGGCAAATGTCAAGCCAACCCATTACTGTCTACAGCCACACACAGCCCCAATGCCAGCTCTACTGACCACCTCCCTCTGCCCTTTTGCCTGATCCACCAATTGCAGCCAACAAACCCCTCCCTCCCTCCTGTTTCAATTCAGAAAGCACTCCCTCCTTTTGAATTCCAAATGCACACCTCCCCTCTTTATTTTGTTTTCAAACCCACAAACCTCTACACATCCTTCACTCCCTCTCCTATTGTCCTCAAAACCTGCAGCTCTCCTCCTCATCTTGTTGTTCTCCCAATGAAACCCTTGCAATCTAAATGCTCAGCAACAACAGCCCAGGCGCCGAGCCAACATTCCCTTGCTCTCTTGTGAATCATAGCCACCACGCAGCCACCTCTCCCTCGTCACTCCTCCTCCGTCCAAGCCGGGACTCCACCCTCTCCTCCTCTGTTTTCCAGAACCAACGACGCCGAGCGGAGCCACCCCGAGCGCTCCCGAGTCCCACCTTTGTCTCTGTTCCTCTGTTTTCCCTCAAATATGCGGTAAGGCTCCATCTCACCTCTTTTCTCTCTCAAACCTTGTAAAGCTCCATCTTTAAGCTATAACGTTCCTTTCTAGACCACCCCGGTGATTGTTCCATCTCCGACGAGCCCACATCGACTTCCGACGAGCTTCGGCGAGCATCGAAGCCCTTCCTCGGTGAGCTTCCTTCCTCGTTCACTTTCCTTCCACCTCGTTTTCTTTTTGAATCCATTGAAATTTCGCTTCCAGAGTGGGTAGAGCGACCTTGAGAGCGAGGGCGGAGTGCGCGAGAGAGTTGTGAGTGAGAGGGAGACGCGAGAGCCTCGAGAGCTGCGAGCAGGGCCGAGAGCAAGATTGTGAGGTCGGGCTACGAGGTGTGTGAGTGACGTAGAGGGAGGGCGGGGGATGAATAGCATTGCAGGCCTGGGCGATTGAACAGTGAAGAAAGGAGGGAGTCAGAGGTAGAAGAAGGCTTGTGGGGCAACGGGTTCGGGTCTGGATTTTCTTTCCTTTTATCCGGTTCAGTTTCTTTCCTTTTAATGTCGGTCTGGTTCACCTCATTTAAAATCAGATTGGGTTTGGGCTGGATCCGGGTTGTGGGCCGGGTTTCTCTTTTGGGTTGTTGGGTTAGGATTTGGGCTATTGCTTTGGGTTTGTTATTGTGTAAATGGGTATTTGTATATATGTGTTATATATTATGGTTGTATTTAAATATGGTTAGTTTATTTTTATTGTTATATTATTTCTGATTTATGAATATAAATTATAATTTCTATAAAGTATTTATATATATAGATATACATATATATGTTATAAGTTGTTTTAAGAGTAGATTTATTTGGGGATATATTATTTTATTAATGAGGTTTATTAAAAAGGGGATGTCTTGATGTTTTATTTGAATATTGGTTTCATAAAATTAAAAAGAAGATTTTTGGAATACCCTAACTTTGTCGGTTTTGTTTTGATAAAATAATAAAATAAGTTGATTTAAAGAGCAATGTTTTGTAAATGGATTTTTGGGTCAAGAATAACTTAAGAAGTGTTTTGGATGATGAAGTGTCTACCTTGTGTGTATATAAATTATGATATGGTGATATTGCCATGATATGTTATGATATGGATACATATGGAAGTATGATATGTTATATGACGATTAGAGTATGAATATGACTTATATATATAACAATGGTGCATAATTTCTAAATGATGAGTTGAAATTATCAAATGTTGAGATTATGAGATATTAGATATTGAGATGAGATGGTGAGACGATGTGATGAGTTATGACGAGTTGAATAATGATGATGGTATGGAAGATATGATGATGAGTTCTATGAAATAGGTGAAGTTATGTATACTAGTTAGGGGCGCCTTGTGTGACTTAGACGTAGACTTATGCATTTTGAATGTTCATTAGGTGATTGTTGACATTGCTTGGATTCTACTTCTGCCTTATTCTCTGTTGTTCGGCTTATTCAGGTAAGTATCCTACGGGACTTACTCAGTAACTTGGACCTCCTGCCTGATGTGTCATGTAATGTGTAGTTTTATTGCATATTAAAGCATGCCATGTAGTATCATGCTAGGATTGCATTGAACTGAGCATGTGTTTACTTTGTGTGTTTGAATACAGAACGGCCGTAATCTGTGATAGTCCTAGAGTCTTTGCTAGGGTCATAGGGTAGCCCAGCCCCATCGGGTGCCCTGAGTCTATCGAGTCGATATGAGCATGATATGATAGCCCAGCACTATCGGGCAAGAGATGAGATAATATGATATGATATGATTAGCCCAGCACCATCGGGTATGAGCATGATTTATTATATGATGATGAGATATGATATGATGATGAGATTTGATATGATATGATGATACCGTGGTGAAGTGCACCACCACGAGGAAATGGCTATGCTATAGCACCGAACTGGCCAGTCTCTGCACTAACGGGAAGGGGTGCAGAGGTAGGAGAGGGATATGCCACTTGGCATTGTCTTGGGCCCTTTATAGTTCTTTTCTGCATATTATATATATACTAGGGGCATGATAGTGTGATTTAAATCTTGTACCGCATTAGTCATCTTTTATTTAGGTATAGGCATGTTATGTGGCCTCAGCGCGGTCAGAGGACCCGCAGGCGATCACCGGGCCTGACTTCGTGGATAGTGTTAGGTACTGCTCTTGTTGCTCCTTGCTTCTGTGACGAGAAATCTCTTGGCGATTTGAAGAATCCGGCTAATATATTCTAACTTGACAAATGTCAATCACCCACTTTGTTTTGGTTTTGACCCGGCTCTGCCGTGGCACTTGTATCTAAACCTTGCTCCTGCTTTATTTTCATTTGAATCGAGTTTCCGCGACTTTGATTGCTTGGGGTTTGAAATCCCCGTTTTGGAATGCTAATCTTCAAGGTTTGAAACCTCGACCCGTACCTGAATTGCAACATCCGAACGAAGGTATCCAACCTTCGAAACGTACCTCGGATATTTATATCCGGGCCGTTACAAGGGAAATGTAATCGAAAAGCAAGGCTAGGGAAGTGGCAGCCAAAGCATATGTTAACAAAGCACAATAGAAAAAATCCACTCACTACCAGATTCATTTTTATGCACAAGACAAAATCACGAGTAAAACCAATAGTAAATCTTGCAATCATACTCAGTCACATACATCCATAAAAAATCAATGAGTACATGTGACTTTAAGGAGCATGAAACACACCAAAATCAGCCATCACATTATCAACTTCCACCAAGAAAGAATACATAGATTCGACAATTTCAATAGCATTGTGTGATGTAGACCACAACATGGCAGACAGAAAATATTGTAAGTAAAGTTTATTACCTGCTAGAAATCCGCATGATAGGGCAATCAATAACCAAGATTGTGCACTAGTCTTCAACCCCTTGGTCGGACCTACAAATATTGTGTACATAGAAAATGTTAAAAGAAATTAACATGTACAAAATATATATGTCCTAGAAAAACTAATATTATGATGAGGAATTAGTCTAACTCACATAACTTCATCGCCATGGGAAGTAGATCCACCTTCATCGTTTTCTGATGATTCATGTGAGGTTGATCCATCTTCTTGGTTCGTTGAAAAGTTGGGAATGACAATATCAACTCCGGGATTAGCATCTCGTAACTTTGAAAAAACAGAAATCAAGGTGTCCTCCAACTTTTTGTTAAAGTGCTCTGCAATGCCCTCCAAGAACACCTCGGGAAGTACAACTGGGGTCTTCACATCCTTACATTTGAAACTGGACTTTGTCACACCTAGTCCATGCATACGCAATCGCCCATTATGCTCTTTCTTTGTGATCACATCAAAATATGGATCAGTTTTGCTGCTTCCGTCACCCACAGAGGTTACTGATTTCATCTTCTCCTTAAAAAGACAAAAAAAAAAAAACAAAATATTATGTGTATTAGAAATTCAGCACTGTATACATACACTCATTCATCAAAATAAGGATTAGTTTTTATGGTCTCACAATGTTTGAAAGTGTCTCCTCATTCTGTGTGAGATATATATGTCCTGCCACTCGCTTCCTGGACTCAGTATATACGTCTACTTCTGATGGACATTGCTTCTGTGGGTGGTTTTGTTGCTGTAGAAACAGGACAAGGTAAAATTGAATAGCAAATATTTCAGATTGGAAAAGGGATGGAATAATAGAAAATTTACCATTAAATGACGCTTGACAGCGTAAGATACTGGCCCAAGAGTATGCATATCACCTTGCTTTGCTCGGTTCTCTTTGTTTTTCTTACTGATTTCCTAATTATTCATATGTGAAATCATAGTTTTTCATTTAGATTGAGACAAACAAAATGCAGAGGCAAGAAAACAGTAGCTTAAATACAGACCTTAGCTTTGTTTGAGCCCTACTGAGACCCCTAATTCCTCAGTCCATATCGATTCACTTGAAATTGCTCCCCAAATCGTTGTTGAGCCCTACTGAGACCCCTAATCGATTGATTCGCTCTTCGCCCTAAATCCTTACCCCAAATTGGTTCACTCGTACCCCAAATCGATCGATTCGCTCATCGATTTTCCCTCAAAACCCCAAACCATCTAACCCTCGAACTTCATGTGTTTCCCCCAAATCATCTAAGCCTCGATGAGCACTGCATGTGTGTTACTTTACTTACTTTTCTTTCAGTGTACTGTTTTCTTTTTTTTAGCGGGTTTTTTGAGATTTTGGGGAAATTAAGGCGGGCTGGAGTATTGTGAACCCGCCAAAAGGGCGAACCGCTGCCTGAAATATATTTTTTTAGTGGGGTTTGGGTGAACCGCCGCCCTAGCCATTTTTGTTTAAATGAACCGCTTCCACAATATCCTTGGACCGCCTCTGTAGGCACATGTTGTACGAACCGCTGGCGAAACCGCCTCCGTAGCCTAACCCAATTCTAATTACGGGAAATTCTCCTAAACCGCTGCTCTGAACCGCCTCCTTAATAAACCGTTGCTTTGAACCGCCTCTTTTGCTCGGAATTGTAGTAGTGATAATAATAATAATAATAATAATAATAATAATAATAATAATAATAATAATAATAATAATAATAATAATAATAATAATAATGGATTTGTATATGTGGTAATAAAAATTATAAAATTCAATCAAGATAGCAAAAGCCGATGAAAGATTTGATTAATTTTGATTTTTAGTGATAAAATTCTATTTACAGAATACGTGGACTTGGAGATAGATTGATAGATATATCATGTACTTGTTATACAAGGAAACATACAAAACTAAGCGAGTTTATATTTAATCTCATGTTGTTGGACCCCTAAAATTGAGTTACTATATATGATCTCAACGTCCAGATTCAAACAGCTAGCATCGAAATTCGAAACCAATCGCTCAATCAATAATGGAAGAATGCGCGGAGTGCAAGGCGGCAACCCAGACCGTGTTGGATCATGCCACCGGCGACATCATCTGCACCGAGTGTGCTCTGGTGTTAGAGTCCCACTTCATCGACGACACCCCCGAGTGGAGGAGCTTCACCAACGACGACTCCAAGGACATTGATCCTGTCCGTGTAGAGCGAGCCACCACCACCTCCACTCTATTAGCAAAGTGTGATCTCTCCACCGTCATCTCCTTAACCAATGGCATCAAAGCTGACTCCCTTCCGGCTTCCCTGTCCTGGAAGAAGAACCGTGGGCCAAACTCTGACCAATCTCTCACCAATGGCTTCACCACCATCGCCTATATGGTTGACACTTTGGGCCTCGTTTCGACTATAAAGGTATGTTAAGTGTGCCTTCTTATCGATCAAACAATTTGCTTTTTTGCTAAATTAACCTCGAATGTATGTATATAGTTCCGAGCCATTGAAATCTATAACAAGGTGCAAGATCAGAAGGCTAGCCGAGGAAGGAATCATGTCGCAATCTTGGCAGCGTGCCTGTACGTAGCTTGTCAGCAAGAAAACCATCCGCGTACTATAAAAGGTACGCCTGCAGCCTATATTTGTAATTAAATGAATATCATCCTGTTTCTGAGCTTCTTGATCACGTCGATTTTGTTTAGAAATCCTTACTGTCACAAATGGCGCCACAATGAAAGAGCTTCTCCGAGCCAAAAAGTATGTAGTGAAACAGCTTGGAGTTGGAGTTGAGATAGGCCATGCGGAAACTGGAACCCTACATGCCGGAGACTTCCTGGTAAGTGCACACAAATAGGCAAATCCAATCAATAGTATTACAGAATCGTCTTCTTTAGACTCCTTACCCATTTGATGTTGTATTCAACTTTAATTTGTCCGCAGAGGCGTTTTTGTTCTAACCTTGGCATGAACAATCAATCCGTTAAGGCTGCTCAAGAAACGGTACAAAAGATCGATAAAATGGATATCAGGTAACAAGTTTGGACAGGTCCCTTTAATTTTGGGATAATATTTTCTAAATTTCGTCCATCTGTTTGCAGGAGAATTCCCACATCTGTTGCTGCCGCTGTTATTTACATCATAACGCGACTTTCTAAAGAGAAGAAGCCAATACTGTTGCGAGGTTTGTATACGAATCTTTGTTTCTGTGAACTGATTTAGTCAACTACCTTAGCTTGGATGTAAGATCAAAGCTCTTATACTTTATAAACTTTGTCGTCGATCAGATGTATCCATTGCTACTGGAGTTGCAGAAGGAACCATACGAAGCACATACAAGGATCTTTACCCTCACGTTTCAACGATCATCCCTAGCTGGTTTGCCAACAAGGTTGATCTCAAGAGCCTTTTGAATGACAAGTCCAAGTAGGAAGGCACGAAGGGCTTATGTACCCGCGGAAGATACTTGTACAAATGATGGCTGCAGAGGCACATTAGCTAATAGTAATGTCTTGGCTGAACGAGATTTTGAAGCTTGTAATTGTATTGATTGTTGGAAATCTTACTGTAAGGCTTCAAAGTTAGAGGTGTTGAACTCAACTGAATTCATAATCCTTCAACTAACTGCTGATTCACTGTGCGAAAATTATAGATTGTTTGCTATTGATTCAACTATCAAATTCATCATCTGCCAAAGGATTCAAGGGTTTTCTTCATCCCCAAGTGAAGGACTACTTTACCATTTACACAACCCGAAAATTCATCTCCTTGCTGCTGCTGTCCAAGTCCAAGTTCTCTGTATAAGAATCAATGGACCTACTTACAATGTTCACCAAAAAAAAACATATGAACCTACTTACACATCTTTGATGACGACTCACTTGAATATTCATACTACCAACGTACTCGAAATGATAACCTGCTCGAAATGAAGTTGAACGGAAAATCTTGTTTAACACGCAATTTGATGCTTGACCACTAATGTGTTTCAATAAAAGCCTTAATCCCCATCACCATCCATGCATATGGCACCCCCTCATCTTCATTCCATCTTCCCCATTGCTCTTGCTGCCAGAGATCCAATACTAAAATCAACAAACAACCATAAATCAATCCCACAAAACACCTTCAAACTGGAATTTCAATGACACCCCTGCGAAGTAAAAGAACCTTACAATAAAAACGAATGCAACTGTGAAGTGTGGGGTATGAGAATCAGTTCTACTTTCTTTCTTTCAAGAAAAGACAGACGATTGATTTCATTCAAATCTATCAACCTGAAGAAATGAATGTATTCTTTGAGTTGATGGCTGAATCGGAAAAAGGAAGCCACAAATTTCAGGGCTATGGCTCAAAAGTAGCAACTGATGTATATACAATCGACCAAGGTTATGCACATATGCATGATCCCCCGAGGCAGGAGTTCCAGCAACTTCACTGGTCAAAATTGACAAATTCAAAAATACATACATGTCCTGACTTTATATAGTCTAACAATCACTTAAGACATAGAATAGTCAGTTGTTTCAGACTCCGGACAAAGGGTTTTTAACATTACTATCCAACAATACTGACCAAGGGTGAATTACTCATCACCATCAGGCAATCAACAAGCATAACAACACCGAGTACACAATGGAGTTCTGAGGGAAATTATCAAACAGGTACAAAAACTAGCCTTTCAAGAAGCTCGTTGGGAACTATGTACGAGCAGTTTGGCCACCTTAGCCATGGATGTCTAGGTTGAACCGGAGATCAGAGATGATGAAACTAGAACGCTGTTTACATTTGGAGATGGATGAAAACATGAACCTTGGTGTGATGCAGATACAGTTTGCATAAAACGCTAAGCGGCTGGTGGCCTGAGTTCATGGTCACGGGAAGTATCAGACACCGATGAAGGTAGATAATGCCACATTGGGTACATGCTATAACTGGGGACAAGCGCCATCTTGTTCATCTGGGGATGATAAACAGGCGGATGAGGTGACATAAATCCCGGGGTAGGACCAGATGAGATTGCTTTCAGTTGCTGTTCCATCTTATCTCTTTCTCCCTTCAGCATCTGTTTCTCTTCACGAAGTTCATGTTTCTCCCCCTGCAGCAAGGAGATGGAAAATCAAACAAATTTTCAGCTTGTTTACATCGAACTGTTGGTTCAAATTCATTGGCTTTTGTCCATAAACAAGATGTATATTAGAGTAAATGTCAACTATCCACTCTTGTGATAGAAATAGGAAGTAATCCACCTATAAAGAGATGCACATAAGGAATAAGAAAATTGGGATAGTTGAGAATAGTATGGTTTAGCACGAGGAAAAAGATATGAAACCAACAAAGGGAAGGGCATACCTCTTGGCTACGATAAGATAATCCACTAGGTAAAGCAACTCCAAAAATGAAATCATACAAAGGCATGATAAATAAACAGAAATACATAATTTTGTGTTGGCAAAAGCGTTAATACAGTTCAAATGTTCAAATAGAACTTGCAAACAAAAAAGATCAAAATTATCAACTCCAAAGATGAAATCATATGCAAGCATAATATTTGCACCCACAACAGAAAAGGAATAAACAAGCAAAAACAAAATTAGCAAAGTAAACTGACCTTTAAAGTTCTTATTTCTTCTTGTAGCTTTTTGTTCTCCTCCTTGAATTCTTCATTTTCAGTTCTTAGCTGATTCAGAACTTTAATGGCATCATCAAGTATAGCCAATTTGTCAGTTTTAGCAGCTCTCCCAGGTTCTAGCGTGGAGCTCAAATCTATGAATCTATATCAAAGTAGAAACTAAGAAATTAAGATAAACATTACTAAGATGGAGGAAGGAAAGAGAAAAAATCTGGATAGTAAGGTAAAACGGGAATCAGTCCTCCTAGCTTTGAGTTGTTTGCATTTGGTCAGATGTCAGTTTTAGGGGCACAGTTAGTCTGGGTGTAAATATCTATCTCCCAAAGAGTCCATCAAGAGTGTAACTATGTAGCTTCTTCTCTTCACTTCTCCAACAGCCTCAACGGCATGAGCTTTGACAATTTCTACTTTGAGAAAATATAAAATAGATGGGCATGCTAAGGTTATTCAAATGTTATTTCTCTCTGCAATCCAAGTGCAACAACTATGTACAGTATCCATCTCAATCCCTGGAATTTCTTCAACTGATGTATATATAGCTGAACAAAATGCCGAAGTATTATACCTAGAGTAGATGTTAACAAACCAAAGCCTAAACAAGAAACAAAAGATAAAAAAAACAATGTGAAGGTTTGAAGGATATACTTTCAAGAAATCCATACCTATCATTCAGTTTTTCCCTGCGAATCCTCTCACGGCAAGCTTTAGCCCCAGGCTTGATACAGGAGTGACGGCCCCTGTCAATCACACATAGAGCATCATCAAAACGCATGACATATGATAAACTCTCCCAACAATGTTTTAAGAGTCATGTTCACTGTCCCCTAATAAATAATTTACTTCCACTTTGTTAAATGATAATTTAAAGAAAAAATAACACTTTAAAAGATTTCGCCAAAGGGAAAAAAAACACTCTACTACAAAAGTGTAGTAAGAAATAGAGACACTAATTTCAAACTGTGGATGAATAAAATCATAAGCTTCCATGCAAAAAGAATGACAAACAAGACATGTGCAAAAACGGGGGAAGTTGAGAATTGTTTACAACAGCACATCATTTTCAAGAATCATGAAATACATTGATTATGATATACCTCTTTCCCGTGCACTTCTTTTCCGCGGAATCTTGGTCCAGTGGTCCAGAAGAATTCTGAGAGAAGTCGATGTTAATGCTAGGACCCGCAGAACTTCATGCAAATTAAACAACAAATCAAAACAATCAATATGCTGGTCAGTACACTTGAAAGCAAGATATATGTTGTTCCTTGAAGAAATGGTAAAGTAAGAAATAAAGTTTCAAAAAGAAAGAAATTTATTAAAAAACTGAAATCCTTTCAAAGACCATACAAACAGCCAATTGAATCCAACTTAGTTCTCGGATCTATTTAATCAGGCCATCTTTGTATTAACTGCACCACCAGTAATCATTTAAAGACTCTTTTTAGATCTCTCTGACCATACAAGAAGGAGCTTTCGAGCCTTGATCCACCAAACCTAGAGCTCAAAGACCTTGACAAAATGACAAAACCATGCTGATGCATCATAATCTCAGAACCAAACGCCCCAGTTCTTAACTTTATACAAGCAATATCTTAGGCCCAATATTGATTATGTGGGTTACCTAAATCATAGGCAGAAAGAATGAAAGACAATCTAACCTCCTGGTTTGACTTGTTAGAGATTCAAAGGCAACAAAAGAACATCCGTACTATACCAAATGACTACTTCAACAGTGCTCTTCCATTTGATGTCTTTCTAACAATTACTTATCTTAATCTGTATGATACTAGTTACTTAAAAAATACAAGTTTCCAATTCTATAGTCCCTTGTGCTGCGCCAGAATATACCAATAAACTTTTTTCCGACATGAAATCCACTTTGAAAATTTACTCTTTTTTTTTTGCTGATAAATCAACAGGCGGTATCAAATCTAAAAGGATTCCAATTTCAAGTTCCCGTAACAATTTGAATCAAGATAGTCAGGAATTGTCTACGATCGCAAAAGAAGCAATTAAAAGCTTACGTATTTGACCTAGAAAATGTAAAATGAATGGAATGAATATTAACCAATAGCAATAATGAAAACAGGCGCGATTTCAATCTAGAATCGGAAGTAGGAGGAGGACACGAACCCTTGATTGATCCAATTGAAGTCGGAAGAGGAGACGTCGATGAAATTGCAATCGAGGAGGTCCCACGTGTTATCGTCGAACGAATCCATCACGGCCCACAGACAACAAAACAATTAACCGATCTTGCTTCTCCGTAACGATTCAAAGCGTTTTCGAAGAATAAAGTCAAAATTGCAGTGGGAAGGGGTAAGAGACAGAGAGAAAGAGAGAGAAAGGTCAACGACAAGCTGAGCGGCAAACGATGAGAGAGAGAGAGAGAGAGAGAGGAGGCGAGGACGAGATGCGCCTGAGATTGGGATTTGGGATGAAGGGAGAGAGGAAAAGTAAGCCAATCAAAACCTGCCACGTGGAGCTAAGATTTGTGCGGATTTTCCCCTACACACCGTCTCCCGCACGTGTGCCATTATTTGATTTTTGTTGTTTTTATTTTTATTTTTATAAGGATTAAATCTTATGGACGGAAAGTGATACAAGAAAAGGAAATACTTCGTGCCAATGGACAAAATTAATTAACCTTCTCGACCTCTTCAAAAGGGGTTTGAGGTGGAGAGTTGTAGATGGCTCCTCGATTAATTTCTAGAATGACCTTTGGTTTGGTTCGTCCCCTCTCTGGACTCTATCAACCAACCATACCACAACAAACTCAATCATGTCTGTCAATGAATTTATCACTGCTTCAAAGACCTAGGATACCTCAAAACTCTAGCTACTATTACGAGATCATCTACCCCAAACAATTATTGATTCTATAGCCAAAACCCCGATTCCAAAATACGTATCACAGGACAGGCTTTACTAGGATTGGAGCAGAAATGGTTGGTTCTCTACTGACTCGGCAATTGAAATGATCCAAAACAGTAAATCACACACTATATCGGACTTTCACTGGATCTGGAAACTAGATTGTCTCCCAAAAGTTAAAGAATTCATCTGGCGCATCACAAAGCTTGTTATACGTGGTGTTGGGATCCCAACTAACTGCCCCTCGTGCGACATGTGTTATGAAGATACTAAACACCTACTCTTCAACTGCCCTATCTTCAAAGCCACTCTCCAGCCACTACCCCCCACATCTCTGGTAAGGTCAGCAACACATGCAACGCAACAACCACTATCGCAAAAACCCTAATTCAACTAAGAAATGAACTAGTTATCCATGACTTCTCCATTCTAGTTGTTGCTTGGTGGAGCATCTGGTTTTTTCGAATCAAAACGGCTTTCAATAACACCAATCCTAATCCAAAAGCCATAATATCATTTATCTTTGAGCATATATTCAACTGGAACAAATCGAAAGAATTAGACCAAGACTCAGAAATCAATAAATACACTCCTCACATAAAGACAAACAATAAAGCTTCTCGTAAAAACGGTAAATGGTCAAAACCCAGAAAATGATGGTGCGAACTCAATTTCGATGGCGCATTCTCTTCTACGTATTCCTCTTCCTATGGTTTCATTATTCGGGATGATAAGGGATCTGTTATCTTCTCCGAGGCTGGTCCCTCAGCCTTCCCCTCTATTTTGGGTGTCGAATGCTTCGGCCTTTGAAAAGGTATTAATAGAGCAATTGACCTTCAAATTACTAAGCAGACTTTTGAAGGAGATAACCTTTGCATCATCAACAGTCTGTTGATTGGTTGTTCGTCCTCAGGGGAGATCGAGATCATTTTATCTGAATGTCTCCTCTCTCTCCCCCCCCCCCCCCCCCTCCCTCCTTTTTCTCTCATCTTGAGATTTTGCATGTCTTTAGGGAAGGTAACGGTGCAGCTGATCGTCTATCACATCTTTCTTTCTCTCACTCTGGCACCTCTCTCCCTTCTGACGTTGCGCTTCCTAGTATCATCCTTCGGGATGCTCTTGGCTAGTTGTCGTGGCAGCTACCAAATTATTTTCGGTTAAAAAAAACAAACACTAAACATGGTAGAGGGAAGCAGAGAATACAAGAGTGGAAGTGACAAATCCTAAATTTTTTGCTTAAATTTTTTAGAAAAATACATTAAATTTGTAATTTAAATATTTATTTTAAACTAATAAGAATACAATAAACTATTTTAAATCAATAAGAATAAGAGAAAAAAATGATGTTAAATTGTTTTAATTTAAGCCCGTATTCACTAACTAAGTTAAATTGTCTTAGAACTAGTGGACTACTCCGTACTAAGCACCGGATTATCGACTTTTGCATCAATGAATATATACATTCATATATTAATTCAAATAAAACTAAATCAAAATTAAAAATGAATTAAATAGAAACTTGGTCTAATCTATTTGGTTTTTTTAGACCTTTTCATTTCATATTTTATTTATTCCTTAAATTAAATAGGTAAGGTTTTAATTTTCCATCTAGATTATACTAAAACTATTTTTTAGTTTAATTTTTCTATACACTATTTTTTTAGTGTCAAAAACTGAAATTATGGTAGAGCATGCATCTTACTATTATACGAAGTACTTATTTATCAATAAATGAAAATTTTATAGCATTAGATGTTTTAAAATATATTATTTTATATAATAAATTATTTTTTTTTATATATGGTGTCTATTTTTGGTAATTTACAATTTAAAAATATTTGGCGAAGCTTATGAATATAATTTAATTTGTTGTTTTCATTGTATATTGTGTTTACTCAAGTGTTGATTTTTTTAATCAAATACTCAAGTGCATGTTGATTTAAAAATGAAAAATATTACACAATTAATTGATTAAAATTTTTAATTCACTTCCATGTTTCCTACTAATATTTTATAAAATTTTAAATTTAAATTTATGATGAATTTATATATAATTATACTAAAAACGTTTTTTAAGAAATAGTAACAAAATTTTTTGTTTACATTAATTATACATTTTATCTTCTTTTGAATGTGTATTAATACTTATAAAAGGTTAAATTTACTAAAGTAATTAATATAAAATTGATGATTACTTGGCTCTCTACTTTTCAAATATTTTCATAATAATTGATTAGATAAAATAAAGGGGCATTTGCTAAACTAACCTACTTTTGGGAAAAGTTTGCAAGGTTAACCCAATCCGAAAAAAAATTGCACCAAACCGGTTATCCAATTTCCAGTTGCAACCGGTTGCAGGTAATGTGGGGGGAGACTGGACAATGTGTGATCAACAGCTGGACATGAGAGAGAGAGAGGGAGATGGAAAAGGGAAGAAAAGACAGAGAGAGAGGGGGAAAAAGCAACAGTAAAGTTGCAGAGGAGAGAAAGGAGGGAAAAAAGCATCAGTAAAGTTGCAGAGGAGAGAGAGAGGAGGGAAAAAGCAACAGCAAGTGGGCGGGGGTCTATTTGCAGGTTGACATGTAAGCAGTTAGTTTTACCTAGACACCCAAAGCAAAACGACATGTCACCTATTGGAATTGACTGGATAAGAATTATCGCAGAAACAGATTCACCATCGACTTCAGATAAAAAAATGTTGATAAAGTACTTTAGATAGAGTATGTGTGTGCTGAGAGGATAAGAGATAGGTGGAAAAGTCAAATGGGTAATTAATAAGAGGAGAGAGGGAAAGGAAGAGAGAGAATGAGAGGGAGAATTAATTGGGAGAGAGAAAAAGGAGGAGAGATGAAAAGAATGAGAGAAAAAAAAAGTACAAAATTATTTATAGATTAAAAGAAAATAAATATGGAACCAGAAAAAATGAGAGAGTGGGAAAGGAGGAGAGAGAGAAAGTAGAAGGGAAGGGAAATGGTGGTGGTGGATCACAAAATGAATAGAGTTAATATTACAATATTGAATGATCCTTATCTGCATATGAAACTCTGATATCAACGTTGGTAATAAAAATGAATTTTGATCATTTATACTAAAGCAGCTAGACTAGAGTTGATGTCCTGATCACGGGACAACAGACCACATTAGAAATTTGGTTTCTACTTCCAAGTGTTCTTTCTACATGACGCTTACTTTAGTTTTACATGACACTTACTTTAGTTTTACATGACGCTTACTTTAGTTTTACATGACGCTTACTTCTAGTTCAACCAAGACAAGTCATTATTTCAAGAGGATAGGATGCAATACTAATAATCTCATATGTTACAGTCTTACAGAAAAGCATGCTATCCCATACGAACCGATATCTAGTACCATGACCAGCATTCATAATCATAGAATATCAAAAGCGTCCACAATCATAAAATACATCAACCTAAACAAAGAGAGCATGGCTAAGCTGAAATTTATTATAGAAAAAGCAATGTTGAATTTATTATAAAAAACGCAGCAAATACCTGAAATTGCTCAAAGTGAGAAGAGGTCTTCGTTAAATGTCGAGAAAACCTTCAAATTCCCTCAAAGTGAGAAAACCTTCAAATACCTGAAATTTCTCAAAGTGAGAAGTAATGTTACATAAGTATCTATTGAACTTGCTACTAAAATTCAATTGAATCAACTGCCTAATGTAAATGCATTCAGGTTGTGAATCAAAATACTTAAAAGAGTGAGTGGGCATCGAATTTTTCGTTTACTTAGATCAAAGCTCAAATTGGATTTAAAAATGTTTCTCCCCATCTACATAGGTGCTAAAGATGAGTTTATATGCACATGAGAAGCTTCTCATTCTTTATGAAATCATTAAAGTGCATTGTCATTTGCATTTAAAAGGAATTTTACCTGACACATAATGTATTTTACATGACAAATAATGCATTTTACATGACACCTAACGGTATGCATTTTACATGAGCTCTATGTGCACCTTGCGACAAGGTAGCCTCAAATAGTTATGGCTTTTGATTTCTTCCTTTACCAAATACTAAGAAACAAGCACACAAATCAAAATCGTTGCATGTTGATACTTCCGGCTCTTAGATGGCATCAGTGGGGCCTCGACCAAGCCTCCGAATACTGCACTTTTTCTGTCCCCTACAACCTAGATAGATTTCGGCAGATACATTTTTTTAATCATCTACAGTTACCCCAGTTTGTACCTTTGGTTTACATGACAGATAATAAACTTGACATGACAGATAATGACTTTGACATGACAGATAGTTAACAATTGGTGTACTCTTTTTGGGTTTGTCTATAAATAACTAATATTCACGTTGCATCATTTTGAATGCTTGTGATATTTATAAAAGAGAGTACTTTCAGAAATCTCCAGATTTGCTATGTCAACCATTTTTACGGGAAGTATTTTGCTTGAAACTTTTCAAAGAAATCGACGTCGAGTTAGGAACCGTGCAAAGAGGTGGTAAAGGGCATAGATAACTAATAGCGACGCAGGGACAATTACAATCAGAACATAGAGCATTGACAGTCAAATTCGAATGTCACGACATTTTATTTCAATTCACCTGTCAAGTAAAACAATTCACCTGTCAAGTAAAACAATTCATGTGTCATGTAAAACAATTCACGTGTCAAGTAAAACAATTCACGTGTCATGTAAAACAATTCCCGTGTCTAGTAAAATAATTCACGTGTCATGTAAACCAATTCATGTGTCAAGTAAATCAGAATTACATTCAACCACAACCCTGTTTATCAAACGATAATGATTCAATCCAACGTACAGACGCTGAGGGTGTCAGGCTGGAATGTTGAAATAGATGGGTGGCGAGAGAATGATTCAATCCAACGTAAACATTAGAGAAACCAATCATCCAACTTACCCGCCCCTCCTAATCTCAATCCTTGCTCCTGGGCAGGTAGATTAATCGAGATGTCTTGGTGGTTTTGACTTAACAAGGTTCCTAGTCGCGGATGATACTTCTTCTCTATCAGATCACTCGTCCTATCTCCCTCCCCAAAATCCCTTTCTTCGTTTTCGTTCAGGGATGAACTTTAGCATTGTAAAGCTTGGTAATTTATTGAATTTATAATTTGTCTTAAGTTTTAGTAAAAGCGAACGATATATTGCTTAGACTCGACTTCTGCAACCCGATTGAGAGATCTGACTATGAGATTTTAGTTGGGTTTCATACTCGTCTGAGTGTCAAAAGAGAATTTCTCATGCTAAAAAACCGAATTGCTCAAGCTTGAACATATCTACTGACAAAACAGGTTACAAGATGGATAAAGTACCACACGTACATATAGAAATCATAGAGAACATCTCATTTGAGTTGTTATTATTGATTGAGTGCTATTACACGCCATAGTAATGACATGAACTTATATTAACATGTCATTCAAATCCTGCATACATGACATAAACTTATATTAACATGTCATTCAAAACATAGCTTTGATAACCTGGAATTCATCTTCCCTGTGTGTTGAATTCATTATAACATGTGTTGTTAACATGACATGTAATAAGTTTGACACGTCACCTACATCACTTGACATGACAGTCAGAGTGAGCGTACTACGGAGTTGAGGAATTTGAATTATTGGGGATAGTTGTTGAAATGTTCGATTGCGTTCTTGAGAATGACAAATTTGAGAAATTTATTACTGAAGCCAGATTAACTTGGTTTCAAATGCAGCCTTGGATGATTTCTGGGGTAAGTCTGCTCACTCTGACTGTCATGTGAAGTGACGTAGGTGACATGTCAAACCTATTACCTGTCATTTTAAAAACCCATCTTATGATGAATTCAACACACATAGAAGATGAATGTCTTGGCTTTTGATTTATTTGATATGAAACTGCCTATAATTTGGTGATGTAGCAAGCTTGACTTGTTCTAAACATAATTTGATAGTCGGCATTGGTTCATGAATAATAAGCCTATGTGAGAATTGAACCCACATCTTTGTGTATGACCACAATGCTCTCCCATTGAGCTAATATGCTATATGAGCATTTTTTAACAAGGAAAACTACAGGAATCTCACAAAAATAATTCCACTTACTGTGAGTGTGATAATGTCTTTCCTTAGTTAGATTCAAGAGTAGTAGCAGAGATTTCGAGCAACAATTGCGTGAGTGGCTAGGGTTCCGTTCTATATCCTCATTCACCGAGTTCAATCAACTTCACCATGTTATCAAATTACAGATATTGATATCTCTAATTTAGGTGATTGTGGCACCTAGTATAGTAGTACATGTCTTAATTCCAAGACCCAAAACCGGACCAGTGAATAGTATGAATGCCAAATGATGTAACGTCAAAGACAACTAAGCAAAAGATGAGACGTATGGAAGGGTACAATAAATGGGAAAAACAAGCATTACCTTGATCACTTTAACCTCAAGCATTACCTTGATCACTTTAACCTCAAGCTTCAGTATCGTCTTGAATCTTGACACCGCATCAACCATTTGCTTTTCACCGCATTTTAGCTCTATGCATCAATAGTATTTAGGATTTCAAAATAACATACAATGCCTCAATAGTACTAATCCATAATTCAAATGGTTTATCAAAATTGTAACTCCGATCAATTGGAAGTTGTGAAGTACTCAACATTTTAACAAATAACAGCCCAAGATTGATTAGTCTTTTCCACTCCTAAGAAGCAAACAGCCTAAAAAAACAACAAGAAATCTGAAGCAACAACCCAAAAAATTCAGCAACAAAATAGAAGCAACAACCCAAAAAAATTCAGCAAGAAAATGTGTTCAACAACACTCGAAAACACAAATCAGAAGCAAGAAAACATTCAAAAAAAATTCAGAAGCACTCTAACAGAAACAATGCACTCGAAAACACTCGAAATTCTGAAGAGAAATCAGTCCTACAGCGAAATTAGAAGCAAAATAAGTCCTAGAAGCGAAATCAGTCCTACAACACTCAAAATCCAAAAGCAAAATGAGTCCCATAGCGAAATCAGAAGCAAAATCAGTCCTAGAAGCGAAATCAGAAGCAACAGATGTGAAATCAGTCCTAGAGCAATGGAGATTCAGAAGCATATGCAAAATAAAAAATCTGAAATTCAGAAGCAAGCGAAATAGAATCGAAATTCAAAAGCAAGCGAAACAGAGATTCAGAAGCCATCAACAAGCGACTTTATCAACAGAAGAATGGGCAAGCGAAATCAATCGAAATTCAGAAACGAAATAAGAAATCACATACCTTCGCCGCCACCAAGCTTATAGATCTTGTCGGACCTCCTACCTCTGATGTTGGATTCACTGCCGCCACCCTCCGATGTTAGATTCAGAAACGAAATAAGAAATCCCTCTGATGTTGGATTCGCCGCCGCCACCCTCCGGTCGGACCTCCTACCTCCGACCCAGATCTGACGGTGGTGCCCTGATGAGAAGTCGCCTTTCTTATCGCCCTTCCTCTCGCCTTTGTTCAGACGGTGGTGCCCAGATCTGACTGTTACTCCAGGTAAAGATTACCGCTTGGGGTGCAAATTTTTAAGGGAAAAGGGTTAAACCCTTACAAATTGTTTGGATATTGGGTTATGGGTGCAAAGCAATCCGGATAGGGGGTTATTTACTACCATTCACTCTAAAATAAAATTAGTCTCTTTATCTTCTTATAAAGATTATTTATTTTCTTTTTAGTCTCTTTAATTTCTTATTAAGATGATATATTTTCTTTTTAAAATTTTCAATATTTCTCTTTTATTCTACCTCATTTATGGCAAAAAAACTTATTTTACTAAAGAGAAAGATTTAATTATTCGTTTTTACTCGTTTACTAAAAAAATAAAAATAAAAACACAACTTTTTTTTTCTTCTTCTTCTTTTTTTTGAGGAGGGTTTCATTCACTCTAAACAAGACCTGTCAAATGGGTCATTCGGGTTAGGTTCGGGTTCGGGTCATTCGGGTCCCGGGTAAATAGGGTTTCGGATCAATCGGGTTACCGACCATTTCGGGTCGAGCCAAACCGGATTTGTCCCGGGTTCGGGTCGACCCACCGGGTCAAAAACCTCGAACTTTTTTAAGACTTTTTAAAAATATTAAAATAATATTAAAATTAAATTGGAATATAAATATGTCAAATTAAATTAAATAATATTATTATAATTAAATTTATATTAATAATATTATATTAATATTTTAAGCATAAAAAATCATATTTATATAAATAAATGTTCTAAACATACTATAATTATAAAATATATGTAAGTTATTTAACTTATGAGTGACTTTTACGAATACAATTGCATGACGAATCTGTGTGGGGTCAATCTGGTACTTATGTGGCGTCTAGATGGTGCTGACTCAACGGGTTAGTTTTGACCCACCGGGTCACCGGATCTTGACCCTAAAAGTCCCGGGCAATTCGGGTTCGAATCGATTTCGGGTCCCGTATCTAAAATACCGGATTCAAACCCGTAAAATTACAAGGCGTACGGGTCGGGTCATGTTTTGACAGGTCTACTCCAAACCCCTCCAAATCTGCCATTGGTTTTCAAGAGTTATATGAGATATTTTTAAAAATCACTTACACTATCACAATCAATTCAATTAACAAAATTTACAAGAGTGTAACCTCGTATGAAATTAACCCTACCCACGTCAAAGGACAACTGTACTAAAACAAACAATTTGGAGCCAAGGACTAAAATTCCTTTATCCAAGTCCTTTTTTCAAAAAAAAAAAAAAACGTAGTTCCATGAAGTTTTAGTGGTTAATTTCTTTTTATGAAAAAAAATAGAGTATATTATATGGAGTGTGTATCATTTTCTGTCAATATGTAAGACATTTAATAATGTTGATTTCTGTATGTCCACTTGAGCAAGATAATCTTGTTTTTGTGAGATAACGTCAGTTTTTGAGATAACAATCAAAGAAGAAATCAAGAAATCATCCAACTTGAGCAAGATAATGATTTTTTTTTGTTTGGGTGAGCAAATTAATCCTACCAAAGTGCACAGAGTGAGATATGCAGGGAGGCAGTGTACCAAAAGGGGCAAAGAGTCAAGGTCTACGAACCAAACATTAGCAAGCATTAAATATTTACAATTTGATCCACACAAAGTTAAAGTTAGCTTTTATTTTTGTCTTAAACGTGGGCATAGGCCCTAAGTTTCTTACTCCCTCAGTTGCAAAATATAAGGGCTTTTATTTTTTATCACGTTTTTTAATAAGCTAAAAACTCGATAAAATATTAATTTTTTATTAATTTTTTTTCATAGTATTATACATATTAACAATATGTATAATACTATGTAAAAAAATTTAATAAAAAATTAATATTTCATGGAGTTTTTAGCTCATTAAAAAAACGTGTCAAAAAGTAAAAGCCCTTATATTTTGCAACGGAGGGAGTATTGATTAATGCATAGTTTTAGCCCAATTATTCGGATACAAATGACCCCGGATGCAATCGAATTTTTTTTCAAAATATTCACTAAAAATTAAATATTTACAATTTTATTCACAACTTCAAACAATTTATATAAATATTCATTTTTTGTAGAGAAATCAAAGAAACGCGGAACCCGCGTTTCATTTGTAATTTGAAACCGAGGTGTATCTGAAAAAAATAAACTGAAAAAACGCGGTTTTAAACCGCTTTTTATAATTAAATATGTGTAAAACGCGGTTTGAAACCGCGTTTATACCAATTTATTTTTCAAAACTAAAATTTACAAAAAAAAAAAAAAACAAAAAGAGAGAGAAGCGCGGCTTCAAGCCGCGCTTCATGTGATAGGCAGGACACCGATCTGCTCCTCCCCCTCCAAGTGCAATCATCTCCCTCTTCGTATCAGTTCATCAAAAACAATCATTTCAAGAAATTCAACTGCAATCATCAATATAGTAATTCTTTGCCCCCAATTATGGGAGTGAAATCTCATCTCCCTCTTCGGTTTCAACTGAGTTTCCCTCCCCAATCGTGGCCGACGACGAACGCCTTGTCGACACCGAGCGCGTCGAGGAGTGCCACCAGATCGCCGAATATAGTCAGGAAGGGAGGCCAGCGGCGCCGATCGGGAACCACCATTGAAGGAGACGGTTGTGGTCGATCAGGAAGGAGCAGTGCGAGGGGAGGAGGAGGCCGATCGGGAACCACCAGTGAAGGTTGACGTCCTGACTTCTGCCTATCACAAGAAGCGCGGCCCTCTCTTTTTTTTTTTTTTTTTGTAAATTTTAGTTTTGAAAAATAAATGGGTATAAACGCGGTTTCACACCGCGTTTTACCCATATTTGATTATAAAACGCGGTTTGGAACCGCGTTTCTTTAGTTAATTTTTTTCCATACACCTCGGTTTCAAATTACGAATGAAACGCGGGTTTAACCCGCGTTTCTCTGATTTCCCTGCAAAAAATGAATATTTATGTAAATTGTTTGAAATTGTGAATAAAATTGTAAATATTTAATTTTTAGTGAACATTTTGGAAAAAAATTCGATGCAATCTGGTGGGAATAAAATAATTTGAAAAGGTAGCCTCTAAGGAAATAGACCAATTTGTAAGGACATCAGCGACTAAATTAGCTTGGCCTCTTATATGCTTGACTTGAACTCCCCATATATCTTGTATCCTCTATGAGCTTTCGGCATTGGGAGATTAGGTGGGAGTTGGCAAGCATCTCCTCCCTCTACCATTAGCCCATTACATATCGAGGTCCATTCAGTCTCCAAAATAAGCTTGGATATGCCCATCATGCTTGCAACTTGTAGGTCGTGGAGGATCACCCATGCTTCGGAGTTTATGGAGGAGCACCCAGACACGGAACTAGAAAATGTTAGAGTTAATGCTTAGAGAAGGTGGTTTTTAAGGTGTACTTTGAACTTCTCACATCCCACCTGGAAAGTTCATAAGTATCCTAAATGATTTTTGCGGAAAATCTTAACTTGAGGCCAAAGATATTACGAATAAACTTGTTAGTATTTATCCGCGAATATCTAATTTTCACTGAAATTATCCTTTGCGAAAATCTATCTTTTTCGGTTTTGGATAGGCTCCGATTTTCTGAAGATAGACTAGAATCTTTCTTTGCTTGCAACTTAAAAAAGATTTTTGCGGCTATATAAGGGGATCGAGGCCTAGGGTTTCAAATACACAGCGAACACAATTGCCTCTCTCCCTCTCCTGTTTTCTCCTACCCTTTTCCCGTTTTGAGCGCCTGTTCTAGTTCCATCTTCTCTCCCTCTAGTGTGCCTGTGAGAGAGGCTGGTGAAATCTTTGGGGGACGTTGCCTCGCATACACTATGCACCTCTGTCGGGGACAAATACGTTTCTCATTGAGTGGCTCCCATACCACGCTTCACCGCAACCCTATCCCCTTGACAGAAACGAGTTCGGCCTGCATCAACTAACGCTCTATGGCAAGTTTATTGCTTCTCGCAGGTTCCAAAAAGGTTATTGTCCAACAGTGAGAAACGTATTTACGTTGGAACAATGGCCGCCGTTGAGATCTCCTACAAGAAGCCGCTGCTCGATCTCTCAAAGTTGGAGTCTTTGGATGGTCTAAAAGATGCTGATCTTCTTTGAATAACTGGAGATTGACTATGTGTTGTTCAAGGACCCCCTAGTCGCCCCTGCTCCTGCTGCGGCTGCCGAGGGCGATGCTCCGTCCAATCCTCTTGTGCCATCTGACTATCTCGTGAAGTACAAGCGCGACAACAAGACTGTCAAAGGCTATCTACTGAACCACATGACGAATGCACGTTGTTCGATCTGTTGCTGATCCAAAAGTCTACTAAAACTATTTAGGAAACACTGGATAAGAAGTATGGCACTAGCGATGTTGGGAAGCGCAAGTACGTGATTGGACAGTAGATCCAGTTCAAGATGGAAGACGACAAACCCATCATGGAGCAAGTGCATGAGTACGAGAATTTGGTATTGGATACACTGGATGAAGGGATGAAGATGTGCGAAGTTCTTCGGGCCAACGTCCTGATTGAGAAGTTGCCCGAGTCTTGGGCACCTGTCGTAATCACCTCAAACACAAAAAGAATGATTTTGCCCTAGAGGAACTCGTCAACCATCTAAAGGGAGGAAGCCAACCAGCTGAAGGAGAAGGAGACCTCCATCATTGTTGTTGATACGGTAAAAGCTAACATTGTTGAAACTCCGCCGGTTAACAAGAAAGGCAACAAGCCTTTCAACAAGAAGAACAAGAAGGGACCTGGAGGACAAAACAACAAGCCTACGAATTTCAAGAAGAACAACAACGGAGACAAGCAGAACAACACTGGTTGCTATGTATGCGGCAGACAAGGCTACAGGGCTTTCCAATGCTATGAGAGGAAGGATGCCCAGTATGCTGCCCAAAAGAACAATGGTGGGCAGGACAAGGGCATTGCAAACTTCGTTGAAGGTAGCGCTCCTAAAGTCATAGTTGCGGTGGTCACTGAAGCCAACATTGTTGTGAGCATGACTGAATGGATTGTGGACATTGGGGCCACCAAGCACTTCTGTGCCAACATAGAGCTGTTTGATGAGTTCGAACCTGCAAGCAGAGTTGAGCAAGTCAACATGGAGAACCCAAGTCAATCGGAGGTGCTAGGCAAAGGAAAGGTCTCGCTGAAGCTCACCTCAGGTAACATCCTGGCCCTGTAGAATGTTTTTTTTATATGCCTTCCCTGCGTCAAAACCTGATCTCTAGAGGGCTCTTATCTCGAGCCAGGCTAAGGGGAGTCATGGAAGGTGACTCTATAGTCTTGTCTAAGAATGGAAAATTTTTAGGGAAGGCCTATAAGTTTGGCAAATTATTTATTTTGCAAATTGTTGTTGATTATGCTAATATAGCTTCTACTTCCACTTATATCGTCGTTGATGTTGATCTTTGGCATGCTAGATTAGGTAATGTGAATGTTGATTCTGTGAATAAATTGCATAAAATGGGCCTAATTACAAACTTGGGTAATCATGATCATAAAAAATGTAAAATTTTTGTGGAAACTAAGTTCACTAAGAAACCTTTTAAATCTCTAATAAAGAGATCCACTGAATATTGCTAGAATTAGTTCACACCGATCTAGCTGATTTTATGAATTTTGAGAGCAGAGGTGGTAAAAGGTATTATATCACATTTGTAGATGGTTCTTCAAGATATACCAAATTGTATTTGCTAAGATCTAAAGATGAGGCCGAGAAAATGTTCGTAATCTACAAAGGTGAGGTAGAAAACCAACTTGAGAGGAAAATTAAAAGACTTAGATCCGATAGAGGTGGGGAATACGGGACAATGTTTTTGAAAGAATTCTGTGAGAATAATGGCATAATTCATGAATGTAAAACACCCTATATCCCTCAATCGAATGGAGTAGCAGAAAAAAAGATCAAAACTTTAAAAAACATGATGTTTTCTATGCTTGTGAGTTCTAGGTCACCCGACTCTTTGTGGGGTGAAGGTGTTCTTTCTGCAAACTACATTCTTAACAAGGTACCCCACAGGAAGTTAGACAAAACCCCTTATAAACTTTGGAAAGGTCATCCTCCTAACCTAGGATTGATGAAAGTGTGGGTTCTTTGGCTAAGATTGGGATTCCTGCATTTAAGAGAGAAAACCTTAGATCTAAAATTGTTGATGCCATGTTTGTTGGTTATGCTGAGAACAGTGCTGCTGCCTATAGGTTTATGTGCTTGCATGATAGATCTATGTGTGAATATTGTGATGTTGAATTTTTTTAGCATATTTTTCCTTTAAAGAAAGATCATGATAGTATTCCTGTTGTTGCTGAACCTGCATCTTTGTCTTTACCTAATTCTGTCGGTGTAGAAGAACCTAGTGAAATTAGGAAAAGTAAAAGACGTAGAACTGAAACTAGCTTTGGTCTTGATTTTGTGACTGCTTTCTTGACTGAACTGCGTGATTTAGATGAAATCAATGAGTCTCTCATTTATGTTCATATGATAGAGGATGAACCTAAGACATATAGAGAAGCTATGAGTTCAGTGGATGCTAGTTTTTGGAAAGATGTTGTAGACAGTGAAATTGAATCTATCACAAGTAACCACACTTGGGAACTAGTTAATTTGCCTAGAGGTTATAAGGTCATTGGTTGTAAATGGATCTTTAAGTGAAAACTTAGAACAGATGGTTCTATAGAAAGATTGAAGGCAAGACTAGTAATCAAATGATTCACACATAAACATGGAGTACATTATTTTGACACCTATTCTCGTGTAACTAATATTGCATCCATTAGAACTTTATTTTCTTTGGCATCTAATTACAAGCTTTTGGTACATCAAATGGATATAATTGCAGCTTTTTTGAATGGTGATCTAGATGAGGAAATATACATGGAACAACCTCTGGGTTTTGTGGTTCCAAGTAAGGAGAATATGGTTGGCAGGTTAAAGAAATCTCTCTATGATTTAAAGCAAGCGCCTAAACAATGGTATGAGAAATTCCATAACACTGAGTTGAGTTTTGGATTTGTAATTAGTGGATCTGATGCATGTGTTTATACCAAGATGTTCAATTTTGGTTGTGTTATTGTGTGCCTACATGTTGATGATATGTTGTTATTTGGCACTAGCATGCATGTGATAAATGAAACCAAAAAGTTTCTTTCCTCTCGCTTTGAAATTAAAGACTTAGGTGAAGCAGATGTGATTATAGGTGTTAAAGTAACTAGAACTAAAAATGGCTTTACTTTATCTCAATCCCATTATGTAGAGAAGGTATTGAAAAAATTTAACAACTATGATGTGAAGAACCCCATATGATGCTACCATAGAGTTAGTGAAGAACTCAGGTATAGGTGTTTCCCAAGAGGAATACGCTAAAGTTATTGGGAGTCTAATGTTTTTGATGAACTATATATACTCGACCTAATATAGCATATATAGTAAGTAGACTCAGTAGGTATACACATAATCCTAGTAAAGAACATTGGAATGCATTTAGAAGGTTAATGAGATACCTTAGAGGCACTCTTGATTAGGGATTACACTTTGAGGGTTTTCCCTACGTTCTAGAAGGGTATTGTGATGCAAACTGGGTAAGTGGGACTTATGAAATTTGCTCCACTCGTGGATATGTTTTTACACTGTGGTATATCTGTCTCATGGAAGTCTACAGAGCAGAGTTGTATAGCCCAATCGATGATGGAGTCAGAGTTCATAGCTCTAGACCTAGCATGGCAAGTGGCCGAGTGGCTAAGAAGCCTACTGGCAGATATACCAATGTGGGAGCATCCAGCTCCTATAATTTCTCTACACTGTGACTCACGGGCTGCCATTGGAGTAGCAAACAATGGAGCGTATAACGGCAAGAAGAGGCATATACGCATCCGACATGAAGATGTGAGGCAGTTGGTTAGAAATGGGGTACTCTCTTTAAAGTATGTACAGTCAGAGAGGAACCTCACAGATCCATTGACTAAAGGACTTTGCAAAAGGCTAGTCCTTGACACTTTGAGGGGAATGGGGCTAAAGCCTATGAGATGAAGAATCCGTGGCGAAAACCATTAATTTGGTCGAACGCAAGCCATGGAAAGACTCATATGAGATACACATCTCTCATTCCTATGGAAAGTGTATAGTGAGGTTGAGCTAACGCTCTTAGTGATTCTATAGCCCAGACATTGGGTGGTCCTATAAGACGGACTTGATAGATCACCGAACAACACAAAGAGAGGTTGAGCCTTAGAGCTCTTAATGACTTCATAACCCACTGTGGGGGGTATTCTGTATTAAGATAGATATGATGAAGTCACCTACGCGAGTGTGAGGGATTGGCAACCCTCCAAGGTGAGACATAGGGCAGTCTTCACTAGAACACTCATGAGCACCCAACGTGTGCTAAAACATGGATGTCTTATGTGATAAGACTTAGCGGAATGTTACAAGACCCCGTGGAAGGTGTGTGTTGCTGGTTTACCCTTGAGTAGAGGAATTCAAGGCCTCTGGCCATTCGCTATATCGAAGGGACTGCCAGTTTCACTATGTGTTGATTCAAGTCGCAAGACATTAACATTAAGCACTAACCTCGATACGCTCAGAACTTGTTTTGAAAACCTTAGTTTTTAAACCCTTCTCTTGATATTTGTGGGGGATTGTTGCCGCCGCCGTCATCGTATGTCTGGCTCGGCTTCACTCGTGCTCGTGCTCGTGCTCCGAGATTGGAGTTGGAGTTAAATTTTTGCGGAGAATCTTAATTTGAGGCCAAAGATATTACGGATAGACTTGTTAGTGTTTATCCGTGAATATCTAATTTTCACTGAAATTATCATTTGCAAAAATCTATCTTTTTTCAGTTTTGGATAGGCTCCGATCTTCTGAAGATAGACTAGAATCTTTTTTTTTTTTTTGCAGCTTAAGAAAGATTTCTGCGGCTATATAAGGAGATCGAGGCCTAGGGTTTCAAACACATAGTGAACACAATCGACTCTCTCCCTATCCTATTTTCTCCTACCTTTTTTCCCGTTCTGAGCGCCTGTTCTAGTTCCATCTTCTCTCCCTCGAGTGCATCTGTGAGAGAAGCCGGTAAAATCCTTGGGGGACGTTACCTCGCATACGATCTGCACCTCTGTCGGGGGAAAATATGTTTCTAATTCAGTGGATCCCATACCACGCTTCACCGCAGCCCTAGCCCCTTCACAGAAACGAGTTCAGCCTAAATCCACTAACGCTCTATAGCAAGTTTGTTGCTTCTCGCAGGTTCCAGCAGAGTTATTTTCCAACAGAAAATAAATTTTGGGTGAGTTGAATAGACTAATTTTTAATATATTTATAATTTTCATTAGCAAAAATTTTACTCTAATAAAAAATACATAATTTTTTATTAGTTTTCCTTATTTTTTTAACTTTTTTTATTTTTTTAAAAAAATAGGACGGGATGGAACGGATGTTAGCCCGCCCCTAGTTACGGCCCTGGGAGCACCTGTCGCACTTGAAAGTGTAAGCTCTCGTAAACATGTCTTTGGAATTTCGAAAAACATCTCCTCTACCCCGCCAAACCCAGATTGCCTTTTGAGACGTCATTCATGTTGAGCTTAACCCAACCATGGCCTAATGGTGACCACACAGAAGGAGGGCCAGGCAGCCTCAGTGTTATATTCCTGCTCCTAGCCATCCTCCCCTGCACTTGAAAGTAATTTGATGTTTTCCTCCACACGTTATAGTTCACTCTATCCAAATTGTCCACACCTCAAAAATTAATTTATTTCTACTCTTCCATGTTCCCCAGATCATGTTTCCAAAGATTGAACTCCATCTATACCCTTCCTTCGTATTATCAAAGACCCATTGTTGAATATCCATTATCAAGAAAAATGAGGGTTGTAGCTTGTTTTTACCAATTTGTTGTCACATTCTTAACGAACAAAAACCCTCCCCTCATGAAAAAGAATGCGCCTACCCCAATAGCCACGAACCCCCAATTTGTTCACCCTCTTCCCTCAATCTAATGCGGTTTGGGAATTGATAGAGCCAATCAGGGACTGCAAGAGTCCGAAATAGGCATACAATCCTTGAGGATCGGAGGATGTGAGCTAGAAATCCCTAATTGAGCAAGAGATTGTCAATTCGGAATGAGATATGAGATCTCAGTTAAGAGATTAGAGAGGAAATAAGATATTTTCATTTGTTAAAATTTGAAACTGAAAATACAACGTTATATAGGAGAGTGCAAATCGGTTTAAAAAAAGTAAATATAATATAAATGAACCGGGTTGGTTCACTAATGAAATGCATAACATGAAGAACATCCATTATTGCCCTGTATCAGTACTCCGCTTCTTGAAGATCATTTTCCTCAATGATCAAATTAAATACGGTCTATCGATACTCGCAATCTATAGGTGGAGCTGTAGCTACAAGCTTTGGGTGCTGACGTCCGGGATCGAAGACATATACCACAGTGCTCTCATCCAGTAGATTATATATAAAACACAATAGGAGAAACAACAAGGAATTTAATCTTCATAAAGTTTGTTGTTATGTGCTGCAAACTTCTTCTCAACTCTTCTTGTATCCCAGCTTCCATACCATTCAAGCAAAGACAAACCAAGTACTGCAGCCAATGATTCATATCTAAGATGTCATTAGGTGTCCCCATGGTGGGAAATCCTGTTGGACACGTCATGTGATTCCCATCGTGAGTAACTCTCTAAACTCCTTGTTTCCAGATCACAAGTGTGTCCAGAAAGAGGTTTCACATGATGATTTGTAAAGAGAATCAAGAGATCATTTCAACTCTGCAAAGTATGACCACCTGACCTTTGTGAGAGGTTTGTATGATCAAATATAATAGGATGATTCCTCCAGCTAGACCCCCGGGTACCATATCCCGATCAAATTAGCCACTCATGATCTTCTTCAGCAAATACACCAAGCAACAAAATAACCTTTGCTTTATTTTCCAATGTTCCTTGTATGTGATTCCGGGGTAAAAAACAAACTGCTGGAAACTAAAGCGCTTGAAACTAAACAGACCAAGTATTGCCAATGAACACCTGTCAATCTCTCCATCTTTTAAAGCTCGTAAATTCCTTTCCCAAGCATTAGGATCCCGATTAAAAGAGTTTCCACAAACCATTAATGCTCCTCCATCAGGGTCAAAATTCATAGTGCCAAAGCAACTGCCCATCAAGATCAACCCAACTGTCAATAATGAACTAAGGACTCAAACCATCGTATCACTACCCTTCCATATGTGAAACATACTAGCTAGTATTAGCCATTGTCCTCTAGGATCAAGACATACATGCTGACCGCAGACACAAGCTGAATCGTACAAGTGCAGATCAACCAGAAAAGTAGTCATGGTGCAAACCAAAATAGATTGACCTTAACGCATGGATGAGGCCTACTAGTAAGCACTAAACAGTCCCCACCGGGGTCAAAGGTAAGCTTGTTTACACAAACCTTGATCAATTCCTGAGTGCCTCTTGCCATTTTGAAATCAGAATGTGCAGGAACACAAATCGCTCCCCATGAAGAGTATTCAATCAATTCTTTAAGGGAAAGAGTAATTCCACATTAAATAGCATCATTCAAAATAGTAGTACGCCAAACCAATAAGCTTCAAACAAGTTTGTCTTCACACTGGTATCCATGAGTGCCAAACCAATAAGCTTCAAACAAGTTTGTCTTCACACTCAACTTCACGTGAGGACATTGCCAATTCCCTCCTCTTGTAAGAATTGCACCCGAGTCATGAGAATCACCACCAAGCCACATTGCTTCTCCTCCTGGATCAAAAGGCAAAAACCCTACCATATCATCTAAAATATTTTCCTCCACTAACTTAGGTACTTCATCGAAAGCTTGATAGGCAATTAGAGTTGAATAATCCTTGAACTGTTGATCCTTGCTAACCATAGCTGAAATTTGCATTCCTGACTCATGATCGATGTCCATAACAACAAATAAGTCACCTAAATAGGCTGCTAGTTCATTAATTTTATCAAGCAAATCACCACACACTTCATACTTCCGATTCACAATTGTTTCAGAAATTTTGGAAGAGAATCTATTGATAACTCTTTTCGACATCATCTCAGGCGCAAAGTTCTCTGTATAAAGCTTGTTTGTTGGGATGAAGCGAATATTACCCCTGTTCGACTCATCTAGTACCCGTAGGTGGCACACTACTTTAATTTCCAGTGTAATCAACCCCCACCGGGATTGAAAGACACCATGCTATCACAAACACCCATCATAACCTGAACATTTTATAAATCATGAGTAAGAAGTGTGACTAGATCAATGGGGGATCGAGTTACCTACCAGTGAGCCTTCCATTTGAATGCTCTCGTCAGTTTTCTTTGGGAGATCATCCAAAAACGTAATTCCTTACCGTCCATCCACGATAGCATTTCGTCGAGCATTTTATGAGCAACAGAGTTTCGGTGTTCCCTTGCAATAATCAGATCCCTTTTGTATCAATATGTTCAAGCTCTTCACCTTGATTCACAACACCATCAAATTTTGGTCTCTCTTTAATTTGAACTGGTTGTGCTTCCTAACCCGTAGGTGAAAGAGATGAACTACCCTCTTGCTCTTGGTGGATCGAAGGACTGAAGTAGTCCATCAACGACTGAAGCATCTCCTTAATCTCCGCTAAGTCAAGCCCGTTCTTAAACTCAAACGACTATAGCGCCTCTTGAATTTTGTCCATGAATTTGTTCACCACTTGAAGTGCGACACTGTAGCAAGTTTCATAAGCCATGGAAGCGATGAGAGGTCAAAGGCTCTGATACCAATGATGCGGTTTGGGAATTGATAGAGCCAATTAGAGAGTGCAAGAGTCTGAAAGAGGCATACAATCCTTGAGGATCAGAGGATGTGAGGTAGAAATCCCCAATCGAGCAAGAGATTATCAATTTGGAATGAGATCTGAGATCTCAGTTAAGAGATTAGAGAGGAAAAGAGATTGGGAGAAAGAAGATATTTTCATTTGTTAAAATCTGAAACTGAAAATACAACGTTATATAGGAAAGTGCAAATCGGTTTAACAAAAGCAAATACGGAGTACTATAATATAAATGAACCGGGTTGGGTCACTAATGAAATGCATAACATGAAGAACACCCATTATTGCCCTGTATCACAATCCACAATCCAGACCTCAGCCTTTCATGAATCCTTTTCTTCAATTCCATCTTATCATATATTTAGTCATTGTTTATGGTTGTCTTGTGCATCAGCTCGCGGAGATTCACTTTTGTTCAACCTCTATCAAAGTTGAAGAAAAGGTTACGTAGGGGTTGAGTAACCCTAACTATAGCAAGTGTCGAATTCAACATAAATTCTGCCACTTTCGGTCGAAATCAGCCTCCGTTGCAGGTTCGTTTTCCTGTTAGTGGGTGTCGTGGATGGCTATTCTTGGGGGTTGGCTTGAAATCCTATGATCTTTGGGGGGTTATCTTGATCTATGGAGAAATATCGAGTGGTATAGTGAGTTGTCAGTCTGAGTTTAATTGTGTTAGAACAAGGAGGGTAGTATGGGAATTTTATCTTTACCAGCTGTCCAATATTGCCTATATATACCACATTGTATGCTGTAACAAATTAATGAGAGTAATGACAAAATAGAGCATGATTCTCTGTGATCAGAAATTGGTGGAAACACCACCTTGCTCTCTGCAGGAATTCTGAGCCATTGCCGTTATTTGCTTCCCATTTTTCTGTCCTTTGAGATTTGCAGATTTCCTATCAAATTGTTCATCCAAACCCTTACACAGAAACACAAATTTGATTTCTATCCTTTGATTTGTAACATGGTATCAGAGCGATGGTGATTGAGCAATCTGTGTAGCCATGGCAACAAACCCAGAAACCGAGAGCGAGCTTTTTCTCCACCATTCTGATCATCCCAACTATGTCCTTTCCACCAGTCTTTTAAACGAGAGGAACTATAGCCATTGGAAGAGATCTGTTGAAGTCTCACTCATGGCGAAGAACAAGTTGGGTTTCATCACAGGCTCATGCTTAAGGCCGACGAATGATGCTCAAGCTGCAATCAAATGGGATCGCTGCAATTCCATGGTGATTTCCTGGTTAGTCCATTCTGTTGAAAAAGATATAGCTGAGTCGATTTTGTATTGTCGCACTGTTGTTCAACTCTGGAAAGAACTTGGAAATTGTTTTGGAAAATCAAACAGAACAAGGATTTATCAGGTTCAACGAGATCTTGTCTCTTTGAGCCATGGTAATAGTTCAGTTTCTAGCTATTTCACTAAGATGAAGAAGCTTTGGGATGAGTATACTATACTTGTGGAAGATGCTGTTTGTGACTGTGGTTCAAGGACCATTTTAAACAAAATCATACAGGATCAGCAGGTGGTCTCGTTTCTCATGGGTCTAAACGACAGTTACAATGCTGTGAGAGGCACCATTCTCATGATGAGTCCTGCTCCAGATCTGGACCAAACTTATCAGATTGTATTACAGGAGGAGCAGCAAAGAGGGATTGGAAACATTGGCAAACCTGAGACAGATTCTATGGCTTTTGCAGTGCAGAGGAATCCATCCACCAACCCTCAGAAACCCAAGTTTTGTGACCACTGTAAAGTGGGAGGGCACAACATGGAAAACTGCTGGAAATTACATGGTTATCCAAACAATAGACCCCCTGCTGCTGGATCCACAAGCTTCTGTGATCACTGCAAAGTGAAGGGTCATTCCATTGACAAATGCTGGAAGATACATGGGTTCCCTCAAAACAAAGGAGAGAGCAAATTTTACTGCACACATTGCAAGACAGGCGGACATTCAATTGAGAGATGTTGGAAGATACGCGGTTATCCACCTGGAAAGGGCCCTTCTGCTATGGCAAATGTGAGCATCTTTGAATCTACCCCCGCAAGCTCCTCTTCTCCTCATATTACTCAGCAACAGTATGATCAACTTGTGAGCCTGCTCAGCAAACACTCTCCAACTGAGGGACTATCTCATGCTGCCTTCTTAGCAGGTAAAACTTTATCTCTTTTCTCTCCATTCAGTGATTCCACTTGGATCCTAGATAGTGGTGCTACCAACCACATCACTCCACATTTACACTACTTTCATGATTTTAAACCTGTACATACCCCTATCACCATTACCTTACCAAATAACAAAAATGCATCCATATCAAATGTTGGTTCTATTGCTCTTTCCCCTGACATCATGCTTCACAATGTCCTTCACATACCTGATTTTCATTATAACCTCCTATCCATTCACAAACTCACCAAAGACTTGTCATCTAACATTATTTTTACTCACAACCTTTGTTTGATTCAGGCCCCTTCGATGAGCAAGCCTTTAGTGATTTGCCATGAAGCAAATGGACTTTATGTGTTTGACAAACCAGCTTCTCTTCCTCCAGTCTTTGAACCACATGCCACCACTGTTTTGCCTACTCTAGAGCACTCTTTTTGTAATAATTCTAGGACAAATTTTGGTGAACTTTGGCATTGTCGTATGGGACGTCTTTCTTATGATCAGCTGCAATATATTAAGAATGTTGGTACTCATTTTAAGGCTCATTCTATTTGTGAGATTTGTCCTAAAGCTAAACAACACAGAAAATCCTTTTCTCATTCAAATAGTCATGCTACAGCCCCTTTGATCTTGTTCATATTGACACTTGGGGACCTTACAAGCACCACACTCATGATGGATTTAGATATTTCCTAACTATTGTGGATGACAATTGCAAAGCAACCTGGACATATTTGATGACCCATAAGAGTGATGCCCTTACCATTCTCAAAACCTTCATTTCCATGATTTCTACTCAATTTCAAGCCAAAATCAAATACATCCGATCAGATAATGCTTCTGAATTTTGTGATCATATGACCACCTCATTTTTCAAAACAGAAGGCATTATACACCATACGTCTTGTGCTTACACACCACAACAAAATGGTGTAGTTGAAAGAAAACACAAACACCTATTAGAGGTTGCTAGAGCATTGCTCTTTCAATCAAATTTGCCTTTACAATACTGAGGAGAATGTATTCTTACAGCCACATATTTGATCAATAGAAGTCCTTTACCTTCTCTAAACAACATTTCTCCCTATGAGCTCCTTTTCCACAAAACACCAGATTACAATTTCCTCAAAGTCTTTGGTTGTCTTTGCTTTGCCAAAACCTCCACAAGAAATAGAGATAAATTTCAACCACGTGCCACAAAATGCTTGTTTTTGGGATATCCTTTTGGAAAGAAAGGATACAAAGTCTTAGACCTTCAAACCAAACAAATTTTCATCTTTAGAGATGTCACCTTTCATGAATTTCACTTCCCATATCACCTTTCTCCACCCACATCTGAGAGTATTCCTCTCCCACCACCTCTTTCTGAAATTCAAAATGATGTACCCATTCCTAATATTCATGCAGCTGATCACCCATCACCACCTCCACCTCCACCACCTCTCCCTCTCAGAAGATCCAACAGAACACATACACAACCTCCTCATTTGAATGACTATGTCTGCACATATACTCCTGCTGAGTCAATCAATACTGGCTTCATTGCTCCATTTCAACTACCTAAAACTTTCCATGCTCTTCTTGCCACTACAAACTCTTATCATGAACCAACATAATTTTCTCAAGCATCTAAGGATCCCAATTGGGTCACTGCAATGGGAAAAGAGATAGAGGCTTTACAAACTAATGGCACGTGGTGTTTAGTTCCCTTACCTGCAGGAAAGAAACCCATTGGTTGCAAATGGGTATTCAAAGTAAAGCTTCGTTCAGATGGCACTCTTGAGCGTTATAAAGCTCGTTTGGTTGCCAAGGGATTCACTCAACAAGCTGGCATTGACTATCATGACACATTCTCACCAGTTGTGAAGATGACCACCATAAGAACCTTGATATCTATTGCTTCTGCTAAGGAATGGCCTCTTCATCAACTCGACATAAACAATGCCTTCCTACATGGAGATCTTCATGAGGAGGTTTATAGGACCGTCCCAGAAGGCATTCCCAACGCCCACAATCAGGTATGTCTACTGAGGAAGTCAATTTATGGGTTGAAACAAGCTTCCCGCCAATGGTTTCATAAACTTACCACCTTTCTGTTGACATTGGGCTTCACTCAATCAAAGAATGATTACTCCTTATTCATCCACAAATTGCATTCTCAAACCACCATTGTTGCTATCTATGTGGATGATCTTTTGATCACTGGCTCCTCTGTTGACAGCATAACCCGTTTGAAAATACTTCTCAATGACCAATTCAGCATTAAGGATCTTGGCCTACTTCATTATTTCTTGGGTATTGAGGTGACCCATCTCCCAAAGGGTGTGGCTTTCACTCAATCCAAGTTCACCACAGAACTCCTTGCTGAATCTCAATTACCTCCCTCCACTCCTGTTTGCACCCCCTTACCCTTAAACACAAAACTCAACACTTCTGATGGTGATCTCCTTCCTAATGCTTCCCTCTACAGACAAATTGTTGGTAAACTAAACTACCTTACCCATACACATCCTGACATTTGTTTTGTTGTCCAAACATTAAGCCAATTCATGCAAGAACCAAGAACTCCCCACCTCCTAGCCTTACATCATACATTGAGATATCTAGCAGGCACAATTGGTCATGGAATTGTGTTACATGGCTTTGCCAAACCAACTCTTACAACATACTCAGACTCTGATTGGGCAGCCTGCCCTGTCTCTCGACGATCAGTTAGTGGTTTTCTGATCCTTTTTGGCTCTTCACCAATTGCTTGGAAGTCCAAGAAATAGTCAACAGTGTCTAGAAGCTCTTATGAGGCAGAGTATCGTGCAATGGCACAAGCTACATCCGAGCTTACTTGGCTAGTTAGATTGCTTGAAGAACTTGATGTTGGTCCAATCCTTCCAGTGACTCTCCACTGTGACAACAGATCTGCCATCCAAATTGCTCAAAATCCGGTTTTCCATGAGAGAACTAAGCACATTGAGATTGACTGCCACTTCACTCGAGAGAAAATTATGGATGGCCTCATTGAACTCTGCTTTACACAATCATCTGAGCAACTAGCTGATGTTTTAACCAAAGTTCTTCCTTCTGCGCAACAAAACTATCTTTTATCCAAGCTGGGGATGTTACATCCTCCAGCTTGTGGGGGGGGGGGGGGGGGGTGTTAGAACAAGGAGGGTAGTATGGGAATTTTATCTTTACCAGCTGTCCAATATTGCCTATATATACCACATTGTATGCTGTAACAAATTAATGAGAGTAATGACAAAATAGAGCATGATTCTCTGTGATCAGAAATTGGTGGAAACACCACCTTGCTCTCTGCAAGAATTCTGAGCCATTGCCGTTATTTGCTTCCCATTTTTCTGTCCTTTGAGATTTGCAGATTTCCTATCAAATTGTTCATCCAAACCCTTGCATAGAAACACAAATTTGATTTCTATCCTTTGATTTGTAACAGTTCGGCCTTCGATTCAAGGTATTCTCTCCATGGATCTTTCCTATCTACCTTGGCCTGGTATTGAAGAGGGGTCTTAGGATATTGGCTTGTAATTTGGTTTTCCCTACTTGGGCTCTTCTTCTTTTGTATAACCTTTCATGAATGATATCTTATTGGCAATTTGATCTCTTATTTTACATTAATCCATTGGAGTACAACAACCAAAAATTAGACCTTGTGGTGGATGACTATGTCCTACCACACCCCACCTCCTGAAAGAGCTATCAAACAATTCAAAAAAACAAAAACGTTGAGTAGACTCTCCCCTCCGATGATGCGAAGAGTCAATGGCATAAATCCGCTAAGCTCGGTACGAAATGTCCTTCTCATTGTGAATATATGGTCCTTTATCATCTAAAGGTGCAAAACGTGGTGAGCATATTCTGTTCATTTTCTCGCACTCTCTAAAATACTTTTTCAATCTTGGGAAAGGTGAATTTGTTTTTTGAAATCAAAACTTGCGTTCTAGCTTAAGGCAAATTGTTGAGCATGCTACCTGGTTATGTAAAAAATTGGACTTTATTTGGAGTAGAGTGTTATTAATGCTAAATTATGCCCCTGGTTATCTCTGTTTGAATAGATTGATGAGTGGGTGGAAATCCTAATGTTGGATAAAGGATTGCTTGTACATGAAAATTCCTTAGCCGATTGGGCTCTATCCCTCGAGTATGCTGAAACTTACAATGAGCCAGACAATGAGACTAAAGGGGTGATTCTGTCGGTTCTTTCGAAGGCCACTCGTCACAATCCTAAGGTTTGTGATGAGAATTTGGGAAACAGAGTTGTGCAAGAGATTGGTGGTTGGCCATAGTGTGTGTGGGTGTGTGTGTATGGGGGGGGGGGGGTTGTCCCCGAATTACTTGAAGTTACCTCTTCTAGTCCAAACAATTTGCACTCTTTGTAACTATGCAACGGAGGACGATACACACTTATTCTTAGAATTAATGCCCATACAATAGTATCGAACTATCATTGACAATGGGTATCTGTTAAACCATTAACAACATGATTCCAAGATCAAGGAAATTTAAACCTATCTTAGCGCTACTGGGCAATAAATTATCGAAAACAGAAAAGGAAGAATTAGCTTTCTCCTGGTGGACAACATGATATGTTATAAACCAAATTATATTTCGGTATGAGTCACCACCATCACAACAACCCGTCAAACAAATAATCAATATGCACGTGGAAAATTGGCTAAAAACCGCCACTTAACAAGATATCAATGTAGATCTAAATTATGCCAGAAAACTAACCACTGGACTAAGAAAAATTATCAATTTAAAAAACAATTTGATGGAAAAAATCTCCAATAGGCACGAGATTGTCAAATATAAATTATCAATTTGAAAAACAATTTGATTGAAAAACAACGCAAATATAAATGGGTTTTGAAGTGGGGACATAATTTCAAGGGGGTGATACGAGATTGTCAAATTTAATGATGGCCATTAGTAGAAATTGTGCAAAACACATTTCTTCAACAACAAGAATCAAACATACAAACATTTAATATGAATTAAGAAATAATTCATCCTTACTAATTGAATAAATGTCTGTAGATATTTTAATTTTTACTTTAAAGTCAAGTAATTTTTACCCATGTAGAATTAATATTATGTTTAGTAAAAGAGTGGGTAGTTGAAGTTGATACATTGTCTGTGTTAAAAATATGTTAATAAACTAACATAATATTTGGTAAATCTAGTTGTTAGAGTAGTTGATGAAAATTTGTGAATAAAAAACCAAAAGTTCCAAAAAACTTGAATAAGTAGTTGTTGAAAAACTCAAATTTTCAAAACTAATTAAACTAAAATCTCATTTTTTTTATTTTATTTAAAAAGTACAGTATATAACATCAAACTCAAAAACTAGGAAAAACTATGTAATGTTATCAAACAGAGTCTAACTTGCAACATGGATTGTCTCAGATGAACATTCAAGGGAGGCAGACAATCACTTGGGTTTTTGTGGCCCATTATCTTACATCTCACTGACTACACCAATCCCCAAACCATTAAACAAAATGAAATGAATAGAACTCCTTCAAACCCCTCTTCACAATCCACCAATTTCAATCTGTTTTATGTGTACATTGTATACCAATCACACCCCACTCTCCCATTCCCAGTTCATTAACAAGTACTAGTAAAATTGAACTAAACAGAAATCAGGAAACAGGGGGTGAAAATTGTTTGTTTTCAGTTCCCCTGTATTTAGGAATCCAATTTAAGAGGCAAAGCAGCAATCCTTGATCCTCCAAATGTGAAGCACGAGCTTCTTCCTTCACTGCTTGAGCTCTCATTCCCCTGTTTCCCTCTCTTCTCCAATCCCTTCCGAATCTCCCAACTAAGCTGCCGGTGGCTCGACGAATCCATCGATATCGATCTCCTTATTGGATGAACTCCATCAAAGCCTTCATCTTTCGCCCTCGAATGGACACACTCATCGTCCAAGCTCGTCTGGAACTCCTTCCTCGCCTTCCATGGAGATGGCACAATGGAGATCGTTGACGAATTCCCCGAGTCGCTCCTCCTGTTATCCGCCCCACCCAATACAGGATCGTCCAAATTGTCGGCGACGATCTCAATAACCACGTAATCGTCGTCGTGATTTTTAGGGAGGCTGTCTATTGCACACAAGGTGTTCGATGAAATGCCGGTGCGGCAAACAGGGCAACTGGCATTGCTCTGAAGCCAGACATCTATACAGTCAATGTGGAAAGCATGGCAGCAGTTGGGTGTCACCCTAAGCTTCTCCTCATTGTTGAACTCGCTTAGGCAAACCGCGCATTCAAATTGCTCTGCTTCGTCTTCACTCCTGCCATCATCGAGCTTCTCCTTGGGTTCCCTTCTGAATTGGATCACGGGAATGAGCTGGATGAGGTACTCGTCGAGGCCCCGGGGGAAAGGATCGGAGATCAGGTCCTCGTTGGAGGAGTGTCCGGGGAGGGATAAGCGGCGGAGGTGGTCGATTTGGTGCCAGGAGAGGCAGCATTTGATGACGAAGATGTAGTAGCTGACAAGCAATAAGGCGGTGAGGAGGATACCGACGGTGGCGATGGCGAGGATGGGGAAGTCGGAGGAGGAGCCATGAGGCAGGGGGTGTGTGGATGAATCCATTGGATTTTGGAGGGGTGGGAGTGGAGATTTGTGGGGGGTTTAAAGGGAGGGTATTGAATGAGTGTAGGAGGTGGGAAAGGCATGAAAAGAGGGCTTGGAATTTAATGCCAATTAAAGGTTGGATTTTGATGGGTGAGTTTTTTTGTTTATAGGGAGGGGAAAGAGTGTTGGGCAAGAACAACAGGGGAGGGGAGGGAATGTAGGTGTTGAATTTGTTGGCCTTCAGGAAAACTGGGAATTTGAGTTTTGGGATGGACAATATCTTGTATCAACTATCAAGTTTAGTTTTGCACTCTTTGGTTACAGTTAGTTTGGAGGATGTGAAAATCACACCTAATTCTAGGTGTCAATTGCTATCAATAAATCCTATGGGTTTTTAAGCCACAAGTAACTCATTTGAGTTCCTATTCTTGTTTTTTTTTTATCCGAATATAACGTTGATGAGCTACTCTTTCCATTATTTTTCTCTTGTATTGAAAGTGAGTTTCATTGATTCATATCACTTGAAAACAAGTTCAAAATATACAACATTGGGACACCTTCAATTTTTACAAGAGTTATAGGGCATAATCTAGCAATTGTTTTTGATACAAGAAAATATTTGAGAGAAATATTTGAGAGATCAAATGGATCGACAGACGTACTAACCGTCATTCAGCTCCCAAACATAAAATAAACGTGCAACATTTTCTATCAATAGTGCGAGCCACTCAATTTGCATTTCTTCTAGTAAATGGAATTGAGAAAAAAAGGAAGGCTAGCGTTGATTTTACTAGTGTCCTTAACAACAAGATCAAACTCTATGATTCTCGCTAGAGATGATGCTTTCACCCAATTTGCACGAGCGACTTGATGACAATTTGTTTCCAATGACCCCCAGTTGCTTCACCCATTTTAAGGTCAATATAACAACAATTGCCTCGGCAGATTGAGCTAGAATGACCCTCAGATAGTTTTAACTAGGAGTTGATAAATACACCGGTAATTTTTACTGGATACACCGCTAATTTGTTCTACTTGTTGCAGAACTGAGTCCGCAAGAGGTTGTGGAGCGCTTCGACCGCTGTGCCAAACAGCGTAATTGGGCAAAGGTGGTCCGCATCAAGTTACGAACCTTCTTTGGAAAAGTAGTCCGCATCAGGTGGCGGACTGTATGGGCGATTTTAAAAAAAAAAGGTCCCCAACCTTGTGCGGAGTTAGTAAAGAAATTTGCCTCCAATTTAGCTTCGAAAATACCCTTGAAATGTGGCAACGAAAAATATTCTGAGGGTGACATCGAGGGTATTTGCCTCGACAAATTTGAGGCTAAATAGGATCGATAGTTGGCTTCCAAAAGAGTTCGTAGGTAAATTCAAGAATAAAATGACATCAAAAGTACCATCAAATTATTTCGAGCCTAATCAAATTAGCCTCTAAGTAGTTTATTGAAAACTTTGTAGCTAAATTCAAGGGTCAATTTAATAATCTTGAATTTTATCATGCCTAATATTTCATTTATGTGACCTAATACTCAAAATATTTATACAATTTTACCCACGAAGTTAAGATTGAAATGATCATCATATAATAGTTAATAATATCACAATGAATTCAATAGTCTACAACACAACAATTAGCATTCTATCATTGAAATTTCCCTCGAATATTTTTTACACTCGAAAGTGCATTTCTAGGGTATATTAGCATTGAAATTGCCCTTCAATTATTTTTGAAGGTAGTTTAGCCTCGAATATGGCTTTGAATATGAAAATGTATAATATTGACCAATTTATACCCTCGAGGGTAAATTTTAGCTTTCCCGTTTAAAAGGATGATTTCTGATAGCTTGATCCTCATTGAAGCTTGTTGAATCAATGTTAATTTTGAATGTTTCCTCAGGACAAGTAGTGTAGTGTTCCCCTTGCTCGTTGCTGTGGGATTTGGTCGCTTTCATCAGCAAGCCAAAATGCTTCTAACCAAGCATCAACATCATCTCCATTGTTAATTGGTTAAATGTATGATGAAATCTTATACTATAAGATTTATATGTTAGATTGATTGCGCATATGTAACTGTATAAGACGACGCTTACTGATCTTCAAGCTAGGTTATGTGGAGGGTATGTAAAGGCCGGATTCACTAGGGTTTTCACTATGTGGCCATGTTGGTATCATTTACTTGTCAATTGTCATTGATGGATACAAAGCCTTGCAACAATATCCTACATTGAATCCAGTAGATCAAGTAGTAACTGCACTTTGGGCCATACACTATTTAACTCTTTTAAAGTGAATATATGTAATCTCTTACGGAGTAATTCAAATCTGCACAATTAATGGTGGAAATGCCCCACTTCTGTGCCTTCCAGTTTCTTGTCTCCCTCACGCACCATGCCTACATTTAATTTGCTATGTAATCAGTAGTAATTCAATTACGGAAATTTCATATAATCGATTATTTTGACGTATGGTAAATTTTGTTTGATTTTCAAAATATTTTAGGTATATGCCTCATTTTTCTTTATCTTTTCAGCTTATTTATTTATTTATTTTAATAAAAAAAGATAATATTGTATGTGATAATTTTCAACTTTTTCTTCAAGTTTTTGGATAATATTACGGAAACAAGTTAAATCCTTTTTAAAACTAAAATACATAGTACTACTTTACAAGTATAAAGCATATACAGTATCATATATGTGAATTTGGGAAAGGCATTGATATGAAATAAAAAGAGAAAAGAGAAAATGATGGAGAATAAATGGGAATAAACAGAAAGGGAGCAGCTGCTGAAAGGAATACGTGCTGTGCTGCAGATACGACTATTAATTTGGATATGCTGTCACGGGCTTTAAGCTGACCATTTATGGTATTGCTCCCCTTTGTACACTTTATCAATACTCTCCAAGTTGTATATATGCATATTTTATTACTACCTCCGATCCAAAAAGGATGTCGTTTGACTTTTTAACACGTATTTTAAGGAGCTAAAAACTACTCCCTCCGATCCAAAAAGAATGTCGTTTGACTTTTTAACACGTATTTTAAGGAGCTAAAAACTATATAAAATATTAACTTTTTTTAAATTATTTTTTCACAACTTAATATTTATTGGTAATAAGTATTAGATTATAAAAAAATATTAATAAAAAATATTAATATATTATATAGTTTTTAGCTCCTTAAAATACGTGTTAAAAAGTCAAACGACATCCTTTTTGGATCGGAGGTAGTATAGAATATATTAACTTTTTTATTTTTATTTTTTTATAATCTAATACTTATTACCAACAAATATTAAGTTGTAAAAAAATAATTTAAAAAAAAGTTGATATATTATATAGTTTTTAGCTCCTTAAAATACGTGTTAAAAAGTCAAACGACATCCTTTTTGGATCGGAGGGAGTAATTTCTTTTTGGTCTTGTCTAATTCTATCAAATTAAAACATACCATGTAAATAAGATCAGGATGACAGATTGTAAACCAACTTCCACTCCCATTGACTACAATAAAAAGATTGGTAAAGTTGAAACTCAACCAACTATTGATGAGTGATTTTATCAGAAATTGTGTGAAAAGCTGATATACCTTGCTCACACTCGGTCAGACATTGCCTTCGTAAACGTCATTAGTTAATTAATGCTAGACCCTGAAGTTTGTGGTTATGTACACCACATATGACATTGATGGTCCAGTTGTCAACATCATTTTGATGACCCTCAAGCTCAAACAAATTAAACATCCGACCTTCCTCGATCTACTTCGCCTACTTGATGTAGGTGAAAAATCCAAGTCGACAACACGCCTCTCCGAGATTCTTCGTATTTATCGCACAGTAAATGAAATATAATGTAATCAATCCAGTCATTTTGTTCTTCCAAGACCGAAGAATAATTGATCACAAATATCATGTCTTTTACCTTCCCTATATATCAAGTTTATGCCTTCATATTCATTTGAACAACCCAAAACCTATCAAGTTGAAACATCGAAGAATAATCGATACCCACATTAATCAAAGGTTGGTTTTGTTCCTACGTAATATAACTTATTACTCACAACCTCAATATCATGTTGTACTACGTGGTACATAATATACATTATATTATTTGATTATGTTTTTTTTTATAATTCATCAACATATCTAAATGGGCAGTATGGCAAAATTACACTATATTTGTATGAATATAACACTACTAAGTTGCACATTCTATTATGATTCATCAAACTATCTTACCTTGAATGCCGTTAAAATCATACCACATTAATTCTCTAACATTTATATTAACTGTAATAATTGTAATGCTAATGACCCAAATTAAGTTATATGAACAACTTACTTGGATATTCATACAAGCTCTTTTGGATCACTGTAATTATAAATATCGAATAATAGCTCAACTCGTTCATCGTCTTCTAATGATGTCATAACATCAACAAGAGATTAACGACGCTTACCCTACAAACTGATCAACGACAAGAGAGCATCCATTGACGTTGTGGATTACCCCACCGCTCACTCCCCATTTATAGGTACTCCCCGCAGCTTGATTTGATTAAGTATTTATCAAAAAAGGAAAGAAATAACGAGAGAGAGAAAAGGAGTATGCCTAGATAATGGTGCAAATTAACGAGCCTCTATATGGAACAAGGTGTGGAATCTAAGGGTGGTCTCGCGGGTTCGAAATTTCGTTTAGCGGGCTTGTAAGGAGATATTGCCTTGTCGGATGAATCTAGTGAGGAGGCGGGTAGCAGTGAGTGAGGGATGTGATCTGTTGAAAGTTAAACTTAATTTTATTAATGTTGAGAGGTTAAAAGTTCATGCATGCATATGCATTGAACCATATTGAAGACATGGAGTGAATAGGTGAGTTTCAAGAGATGCATTTAGGTTGATGTTTCAATGTTTAAATAAGCTAGATGTTTCTAGTTTGATTCATGTACTAGAAATAGTATAAATAGGTGTCTTTGTAAGCTTGAAGAGATAAGAGTGAAACACACAAAAATAAGAGTTAAACACATTTGAGAGCTTTTGAGCTTATTTTCCTCTTCAAATTGCCTCTTCCAATATTATTTCCTCTTCAAATTCTATCAAATTGGTATCAGAGCCCGGTTATGGCTAATTCAAGTTTTCCGTTCCAATTTCCTCGTCTCACAAAAGAAAATTATGAGAATTGGTGTCTACGCATGAAGGCACTTCTTGGTTCCCAAGATGCGTGGGAGATTGTCGAGAGAGGCTATGAGATGCCTCAAGATGAAGCTTTGTTGACTCCCACCGAGAAGGAGGTCTTTCAAAAGACCCGGAAGAAGGATCAACAAGCTCTCACTCTCATCCACCAATGTCTGGATGAGTCCATGTTCGAAAGAGTGGCCAATGAGACGACCGCCAAGGAAGCATGGGAAATCTTGAAAACCTCTAACCAAGGGGTTGACAAGGTGAAGAAGGTGCGCTTGCAATCTTTGCGAGGAGAATTTGAAGGTCTCCGAATGCAAGAGTCCGAATCATTTGCGGATTTCTTTGCAAGATTGTTGGCCGTGGTCAACCAAATGAAGCGATATGGAGAAAGCATCAAGGATGCTCGAGTTGTTGAGAAGATACTTCGTTCATTGCCAACGAAGTTCGATCACGTCGTAGTAGCCATCGAAGAGTCGAAAGACTTGGAGACTATGACGGTTGAAGAACTCATGGGTTCTTTACAAGCCCGTGAGGAGAGAATCAAAAGCAGAAAGGATGAGCCAACAGAGCAAGTCCTAGCCACCAAGCACTCAACCCAAGAGAAGGGTGATGATCATGAGAGGTCTCAAAGAGGAAGAGGACGAGGACGTGGACGTGGACGTGGATCTTTTCGAGGAAGAGGAAGAGGCGGACAATCAAATCATGACTCCAATGATGGAGAAGGTGGTCAATCCTCGAGAGGACGAGGAAGAGGAAACTTTGGCAAACAGGATAAGTCAAAGGTTCGATGTTATAATTGCCAAAAGTTTGGGCACTATGCTCGAGATTGTTGGAGTGCTCCTGTTGAGGAGAAAGCCAACTATGCGGATGATTCAAAAGTGGATGATGCCACTTTGTTGCTAGCCTACCAAGGCGAGGACAAAGACAAGAAGGATGTGTGGTACCTTGACAATGCGGCGAGCAACCACATGTGTGGTGATAAGAAGAAATTTGTAGATCTTGATGAGTCGATCACCGGAGGTGTTACGTTCGGAGACAACTCCAAAGTTCCCATCAAGGGAAAAGGTACAATTCTGATCCGTATGAAGAATGGTGGTCATCAATTCATAAGCAATGTTTATTTTGTTCCTAACATGAAGAGCAACATTTTGAGTCTGGGACAACTTTTGGAGAAGAACTACGAGGTGCACATGAAGAATCGTAGTCTCTTGCTCCAGGATGATCATCAAAATGTGATCGCCAAGGTGCCAATGACGAAGAATAGAATGTTCTTGTTGAATATTCAAACGGATGTCGCCAAATGTCTCAAAGCTTGTGTAAATGAGACACCATGGCTATGGCATCTAAGGCTTGGGCATGTGAACTTCGGGAGCTTGAAGTTGATGTCTCAAAGAAAGATGTTGAATGGTTTGCCTCCAATTGATCAGCCAGATCAAATTTGTGAAGGGTGTCTCGTCGGCAAACAAGTCCGAAAAAGCTTTCCAAAAGAGAGCACTACAAGAGCAAATCAGCCACTTGAACTTGTCCATGCCGATGTTTGTGGACCAATAAAGCCAACATCGTTCGATAAAAATCGGTATTTCCTGCTCTTCATTGATGATTTCAGTAGAAAGACCTGGGTTTATTTTCTGAAAGAAAAATCCCAAGTTTTTTCTATGTTCAAAAACTTTAAAGCTCTTGTGGAGAAACAAACTGGTCTTTATATCAAGTCTCTTAGAACTGATAGAGGTGGCGAGTTTACTTCTAATGAATTCAATGAGTTCTGTGATTTGAATGGCATCAAAAGATTTCTCACAGTGTCAAGATCTCCTCAACAAAATGGCGTGGTTGAAAGAAATAATCGGACCATTCTCAACATGGCCCGAAGCATGCTGATGACAAAGAAGATGCTAAAAGAGTTCTGGGCTGAGGTAGTTGACTGCTCTGTCTATCTAGCCAACCGATGTCCAACGAAGAGCTTATCAGATCAAAGTCCTCAAGAAGCATGGAGTGGAAGAAAGCCAAGTGCATCTCATTTGAGAGTGTTTGGGAGCATTGGCTATGTACATGTGCCAGATCAGGTGAGAACGAAGCTTGAAGATAAAAGCAAGAAGCATGTCTTCATCGGCTATGACCAGAGATCGAAAGGCTACAAGCTCTATGATCCAGTGACGAACAAGATTGTTATTAGCAGAGATGTTCAATTCGATGAAAATGATGCATGGGATTGGAGCCTTGAAGACAGGGAGAGATATGATTTCTTTCCATCTCCTACTGAAGAAGAGCAAGGCGAAGGTGTTTATCCAGAACCTACAACGCCTTCTCCATCACCAAGCGTTCAAAGCTCACCATATTCTTCAAGGATGTCAGCATCGCCATCATCCTATGAAAGCTCAAGTGGGAGACCTCCAAAAATGAGAAGCCTTGAAGAAATTTATACTCAAGAGGAGGATTCGCATGATGATCTAACTCTCTATTGTTATTTTGTTGATTCCGAGCCCGTGGATTTTCAGGAAGCAGTGAATGACGAAAAATGGAGAGTTGCTATGAATGAAGAGATCAAGTCGATCGAGAAGAATGATACGTGGGCGCTGACAACTTTACCAAAAGGTGAAAAGCCCATTGGTCTGAAGTGGGTTTTCAAAGAGAAGAAGAATGCTCAAGGAAAGGTTGAGAGGTACAAGGCAAGGCTAGTTTCCAAAGGCTACAACCAACGTCCAGGAATTGACTATGGTGAGGTGTTTGCTCCAGTTGCTCGATTAGAAACTGTTCGTCTGATGATTTCACTTGCTGCTCAGAGAAAGTGGAAGGTTTACCAGATGGATGTGAAATCGGCATTTTTAAATGGCGTGCTTGAAGAGGATGTTTATGTTGAACAACCTCCTGGGTATCTCGTCAAAGGCCATGAAGATAAGGTGCTGAAGTTGAAGAAAGCCTTATATGGCTTAAAACAAGCACCTCGTGCATGGAATAGCAGGATTGACAAGTATCTGCAAGAGAACGGGTTTTTCAAATGCCCAAATGAGTATGCACTCGATGCCAAGGTCTGTGAAAATGGTGATACTCTATTTGTTTGCTTATATGTTGATGATCTGATTTTCACGGGTAACAACCCGAGAATGTTCGGAGATTTCAAGCAAGCCATGACAAGAGAGTTTGAGATGACTGATCTTGGTCTCATGTCTTATTATCTCGGCATTGAGATTAAGCAATCAGATGATGGGATTTTCATTTGCCAAGAAAGATTTGCTAATGAGATTCTGAAGAAGTTCAGAATGGATGGTTGTCAGCCTGTAACTACACCGACAGATTGCGGAGTCAAGTTGTCAAAGTATGACGAAGGTGAGAAGGTTGATTCTACAACTTTCAAGAGTCTTGTTGGAAGCCTGAGATATCTGGCATGCACTCGCCCAGACATTCTATATGGAGTTGGGCTCGTGAGTTGATACATGGAGACACCGACATCAACACATTTCAAAGCAGCAAAACGTATTCTTCGGTACATCAAAGGTACTATCAGCTATGGTTTGCTTTATTCTTCTTCAAATGAATATAAGCTTGTGGGTTATAGTGATAGTGACTGGGCTGGAGATATTGATGATCGAAAGAGTACTTCAGGCTTTGTTTTCTTCATGGGAGAAACTGCTTTCACTTGGAGTTCAAAGAAATACTGCTTTCACTTGGAGTTCAAAGAAGCAGTCTATTGTTACTCTTTCTACTTGTGAAGCTGAGTATGTTGCTGCTACATCTTGTGTTTGTCATGCTATCTGGTTGAGAAGATTGTTGGGAGCTTTGCAGATGCCGCAACCGGAAGCCGCAGAGATCCTTGTTGATAACAAGTCAGCCATTGCTTTGGCTAAGAACCCTGTGTTCCATGATCGAAGCAAACACATTGATACGAGGTATCACTTTATCCGTGAATGTGTTTCCAGAAACGATATTGAAATCAAGTACGTGAAGACTCAAGACCAAGTTGCAGATATTTTCACGAAGCCTCTGAAAGCTGAGACTTTCATCAAGTTGCGGTCTATGCTCGGAGTTACCAGGAATTAAGTTTAAGGGGGTGTGTTGAAAGTTAAACTTAATTTTATTTGGGCTGATTTGGGCTGCTGCGAGAACTATCTAGGAGGGAACTAAGCCAATTGTAGCCGAGCTAGAGGCGGTTTGTGGGGCGGTTCAGTTGGCAAATGAGCATGGGATGGATTGCGTTGTGATCGAGTCGGATTGTCAAGAACTTATTCGGCTTGTGTTAGGGTGCAATATATCGTACAGAGGAGTGATTGGGCAGCTGCAGCATAAGGTCCTTTGGCTGGCTAGGAGCTTCAGAAGATGCTTATGGAGCCATGTTAGGCGGGAAGGAAACCAAGCGGCGGATTTCTTAGCGAAACTTAAGCCTTTTTCTTTTTATTATATTATTTCAGAAGACGATCTTCCGAGTCATTTGAGTGATATTGTGTTTGGAGACCGTATGATTATGGAATAAAGTTTTAATATGTTTTCCTATAAAAAAAACATCAATTAAAACTGATCAAGATTTTTCTCATTGGATGTCTAATATTCTTGTTCGGAGGGAGTATTAATATATGGCGGATTTGCGGATATACCCTACCCAAAAAAAAGTGTTACTTAAATACCCCAATTTCTACCAAATTGCAAAGGATGCCTATTTGGGCATATTTGCAATAAAAGTATTGGGAAGTTAGATATTTTTAATTAATATAAAAATATAAAAATAGGATTTTTGGAAAATTAAATAAAAACAGATTTTGAGAAATTGAAAAAAATAGGATTCTAAAAAATTAAAAAAAAATTATGGAAATTGAAAAAACAGAATTTTTGAAAATTTTAAAAATTATTTTCCGAAAAAAACTAGAATTTCAGAAAATGGGAAAATAGGATTTTTGGAAATTAAAAAAACAGATTTTTGGAATTTGGAAAAAATTGGGTTTTCGGAAGTTTAAAAAATAAAAATAAAAAAACAGATTCATGGGAAATGGAAAAAAATAATTTTTGGAAATTAAAAAAAAACAGTTTTTCGAAAATTAAAAAAAAATCCAGATATGAAGAAGATAGATTTTAAAAGAAAGATTTTTTTAGACAAAATCTGAAAATAAACTTTAATTTTTATAATTAATTTTCTTGCAAATCAACACTGTAATCTAAAAAAAAGGAAATAATATTTGAAAGATATGATTGTGTAACTGTTTAACCTACCAAATGAGAGTTGTTTACCGTTATCATCTTCTTCTTATACAATTGACTTCATATCGGGTAGGGATCCCCTCCCCGAAATCTTTCCCAATCAAAAAAAAAAATTGAAGTCAATTATGAGAAATTGTTTGAGGTGGTTACGTTTTGTTTTTTATCCTGATATGTGTATAACCATATCCTGTCAATATGGAAGTGCTATCCTGTCAACATTTGTATTCCTATCCCGTCATGTTTGATAAGAATATCCTGCCAAGGTCTTGTTTTAATCATGTCAGACTATAGGTATATTCCTGTCAAGTGTCAAAACGTAGGTGAATGATGTCTCGACCAAACAAAAGACCAAGATTCCGGGGTGAAAGGTGGCTACGACATTTCTTCATTTAATTAGGTGGCTACGTTTAGTTTTTTATCCTGATATGTGTGTAACCATATCCTGTCAGTATGCAAGTGTCTTCCTATCAACATTTGTATTCTTATCTTGTCAGAATATAGGTATGTTCTTGTCAAGTGTCAAAATGCAGGTGAATGATGTCTCGACCGAAAAAAAGACTGGGATTCTGGGGTGAAAGATGGCTACGACATTTCTTCATTTAAGGTGGCTACATTTTTTTTTATCCTGACATGTGTATAACCATATCCTGTCAGCATACAAGTGTCTTCCCGTCAATTGTGAAAACATAGCTCAATGATGACCTACACCTCTTATACTTATACAACGTGGTCAAGCATCACACACTATCAACTACAGATGGTTAGTGTTTTCCGATCCATTATTTGCAACAATCTTTTCGACGTTTAATCCCCAACGCGCTTTGACACCTTTTTGGTTTGTATCCTGACATGTTAATACCCCTATCTTGTTAAGATCTATTGAATTTCCTATCATGTTATATGTGTTTTCTTGTCAAATGTGAGAATTGAGCTCAATGATAACCCACGTCTCTTACACTTGTATGACATCGTCGAGCATCCCACAGTCCACACTATGAACTACAGATGTTTAGTGTTTTTCGATCCATTATTTGCAACAATCTTTCGACGTTTAACCCCTAGCTTTGACATATTTTTGGTTTATATCCTGACATGTTGATAGCGCTATCCTGTCAAGATCTATTAAATTTCATGTCAAGCTATAAGTGTTTTCCTGTCAATTGTGAAAACGTAGCTCAATGATGACCCACACCTCTTATACTTGTAAGACATCGACAAACATCCCACACTATCAACTACAAATGGTCGGTTAGTGTTTTCTGATCCATTATTTGCAACAATCTTTACGACGTTTTAACCCCCAAATTTGACACCTTTTTGGTTTGTATCCTGACATGTTAATAGTCCTATCCTGTTAAGATCTTTGAATTCAATTCTTGTCATGTTATGTGTTTTCTTGTCAAATGTGAGAGTTGAGCTCAATGATGAACTACGCCTCTTATACTTGTACGACGTCGTCAAGCATTCCACACTATAAACTACAAATGATTAGTATTTTTCGATCCATTATTTGTAACAATCTCGTCAACGTTTAACCCTCGGCTTTAACACCTTTTTTGGTTTGTATCCCGACATGTTGATAGCCTTATCCTGTCAAGATCTATTTAATTTTGTATCATGTTATATGTGTTTTCCTGTCAAATGTGAGAGCTGAGGGGTAGTTCAATGATGACCCACGCCCCTTATACTTGTATGGAGTCAGCATCCGACACTATCGATCAACTACATATGGTTAGTGTTTTCTGATCCATTACTTGCAACAATCTTTTTGACGTTTAACCCTCGACTTTGACACATTTTTTGTTTGTATCCTAACGTATATTGTCAAGATATATTGAATTTCATGTCAAGTTATATGTGTTTTCCTATCAAATGTGAAAATGTAACTCAATAATGACTCACACCTCTTATACTTGTAAGACGTCGTCGAGCATCCCACACTATCAACTACTGATGCTTAATGTTTTCCGATCTATTATTTGCAACACCAGCAGCCATGTATTATCCTCCTTTAACCTTTGAGAAAAGCATAATCGACGCAAGGCCAAGAAGCAACACCGGCTCTTTTGGAGCCACATGGGTGAGGGAGGATGCTTAGCTCGCTATTTGATGTCGGCCAAAGGCAAGGCTGAGCCTGCTACTGGTTTGGATGTGTTGCAGATCAATCAATTGTAGATTGTCAACGTGGTCAAGCATCCCACATTATCAACTACAGATGGATAGTGTTTTCCGATTTATTATTTACAACAATCTTATCGACATTTATAAATGAGTATGAAAGAAACATATGGTGTTGCCCGCAATAAATTTTTTAAAAATATGACAAATGGAAAATTTATAGTTGCTTCAAACATGAATGTCTAAATGAGTATGAAAGCATTCTCATTCCTTTTTCAAAGGTAAGGACTTGACCAAAATGAACAATGAACAAAAATAGACCTTGTAGTTTGGTTCAACATGCATCTTAAAAGCAGATGCATGTGACTTGTAGATGGAAACATTCTTTGAGATCGCATGTTTCCTTTCCATGCCTTCACCTTCCTTCCTGGGGAATCCACCAACCATGACTGCGATGTTGACACCAATGCAAGCTTCAACGACATCAGTTGTAGCAACAACACCTAGGAGACAGACCATGGTATATATTCTATAATATCTATTCCAATTTATCTAATAGCACAAAATAATGAAATACGAATGGCTAAAAAACATACAAACACTTACCTTTAAGAAGTGGGAAGGAAACATCTATGAGCTCCATCTTCACTCCATTGAGAGCCTCAGCAGCTGGAGGAATATCAAGCATATGTAGAATCATAGGCTGATCACATCCCAACATCACTCCTTTGACAATCATGGGAACAAGAGCATACCGGTTTTGTCCTACGTACATATATATATATATATCAGATTTAATAGAACGAAGACTTATTATCAAGTTATATTTGGCATCTAAAGGCACAAATAGAACTAATAAATGAACAACAATTTCATAATGTAATGTTAAAGTTTTTTAGAAATTGGAGAAAGTTCATAGCACCAGAAAAGAAAACTTTAATAACATAGGGGGTGACAAGTGCCCTATGCAGAAATATGCAAATACCTTATCAAGTCCTTCATCCAAATCAAACCAAATTCAGTGCATAGGTTTTGGAAAGTATTTGCTATAAGGTTTTGTGTTAACTCACTTAAGTGCATATAAGGTTTAGGAAATATGAAATCGAACTTCAGGCCCATGGTTAAGTAGTTAACATAAGCTATAACTTCAAGCATTTTAGGAATCAGTCACTATTACTTTGGTCTGAGTGAAAACTAAGCAGTTGGTTAACCTTTCTACTCTGTATTCACTATATTCTATGTGACAATCCAAATATTCACCTAGTTAAATATTTATACAATATTTGCAAATAATTTGAGAGAAAAGAAATAAGCTTCCAATTTCATAACATTCTTTGTGTCAATGGAAACCAAAATGATTACACTTACATCTTTTTTGAAGACTTTCCCCTTGTTTTTGTCGTTGACGGGTGCTTTTCGCTTCCTCTTCTATCGTTGTGCTTCATCCCTGTGAATGCTTTTTCATCTCATTTGGTCGACAAGGGCTAGAATCCTTCCCACCTCTTGTAATGGCCATGCCTGAGAGATATAACTCATGTTTAGAACGAACTAAATCGACTTAATTATTCAATATCCAAAGCCTATGAGACATACCTCAGGATTAGAATGAAACAAATCAGGATTTAGCTTCTTTTTCCGGTCCTTGAACTTGCGATTAAGACTACCCTCTTCAATATCAAAAGTCTTCTCCCTATCAGTAGGCAAGAATCAATTGTATTTTTACATCGTCCATAGACATAATCACATATCAATCAAAGTAAAATACTAAAATCACAACACATATATTAAGCACTAGCAACTAGATTAAATCCTATCTTGTTGCAAACATGTTAAGCCTGAAAAATATCGAATCTGATAGGTGAAGCATTTCAAGAACATCACAATTCCTTCGGAATTCCCAAATGAAGCAGAAAAAAAAATTTTCAGCTCCATACAACATTCAAAGCATTTCAATAACATTGCAATTCCTGATTTTAGTTCAATCTAAAAGTAATTTCCTAATTTTGAGTTGAGAAGGCATGAATTCAAACATTAGGGGTATCTACCATGATCGGTGTCACTGCATGCCCTTTGAACCCCATCGTAACCTCAACGAGGCATTCGACAAATTGCGAATTGGGTTTGGTTTCATGTAGGGTTCGGATTTCGTAAGCACTAGGCTTTAATCACTGCAGTCGATAAACACATGAGCACGGAGGAATCAAGTAACAAACCTAGGGTTTACTTGAATTCGATGACAGAGGGCTTCGATGGACGACACTAGACCTGATGATGATCGACGATGACCGTTACGATCTCCTCACCGGTGGTTTGCTGGCTGAGACGGTGGTGGCGGCGGAATGTTGGTGTTCGACGATTTGGGGCTACATTGTCGACAAGAGCAGATGAGGAAGATGAGGGGAGGCCGGATGCCCGGTCAGAGGAGGGCTGATGGCGAGACCGAAGAGCCAAAGATGGTGAGAAACCGCCGGCGGAGGAGGCGTGTCGATCGGTCTGAGAGGAGAGCTTCAACGCCGGCGAAGGAGAGCTTGCAAAGGGTCGGATTTTTTGTTGCCCTTCGATCGGGCTGGTGCAAATGAGATCTTCTACAACCCTCCCTACTCCACAAAATTTTTTTAACATTTATTTAATCTTAAAAAAAATTATAAAAATTATATTTATATTCCTAACGTCTATTTTTATATATTTATAAAATTTTATTTTGAAAAATCATGTTTTAAATTTTTTTAATAATTATATTTTGTAAAATATTTCCTTTTTAATTTTAAAAAATCATAAAACATGATTTTTCTAAATAAAATTTTATAAATATATAAAAATAGATATTAGGAATATGAATTTAATTTTTTTAATTTTTTTAAGATTAAATAAATGTTAAATATTTTTGTGATGTAGGGAGGGGAGTAGGAAAAAATCATAAAACATGAATTTTTTTTTTCTGATCTTTTTTTCTTTTTTATTCACTTTTTATTTTCTTTTTTATGTGTTTTATTTTATCTTCCATTTTTAGTTTTTTTTTTCTTATTTTTCCGTTTTTCTTTTTTTTTTATCTTCCATTTTCAGTTTTTTTTTCTTATTTTTTCTGTTTTTCTTTTTTTTTTTCTTTTTTTTTCTGTTTTTCTTTTTCTGTTTTTTTTTTCTCTTATTTTTTCCGTTTTTTTTTTTTTTGTTTCATTATTTCACGTTATTTTTTCCTTTTTGGTAGTTTTGCAATTTTAGTAGGTAGATTTGCAATAAAATTAGGCATATTTGCAAAAAAAAATAAAAAAACAAGGCATATTTGCAAAGGTCTTATGGATTTTGGGTATTTTTTTTGCTATTCTTCCATAATATATTCTCTATGTATGAGGGGATCTAAACTAGTACAATATATGATATGATTGACTTGTCATATAAGTATAGCTTTTTCTATGGTATGCTTTTTCCCCGTTGTGGAAGTACCTAGCTACCTTATGGACTTTTTGTGATCTTAAGTTTCCTTTAAAAACAATTAATTATACACTTTTGCCCCACTTCTGATTCTAATTAAGTAGGTATAGATATCTTGGCCATGCTTTAATTATTTAGGATAGTAATTATTGACCAATTAAGGATAAGAAGATTACATTTACAAGGGTTTATCAACATTAACCCTTCCATATCTTTCAAATTTGAGAACGCCTGGCTTCAACAGAAGGATTTTCATAACATCGTCAAACAGTCATGGCGAGCAACTTGCCCAGGCTCTACTATGTTTTAACTTATTTTTAAACAAAAAATTCTAAATAAAAAAGCAAAAGAATGGAATAAGTACACCTTCGGGAATATATTTCGTCAATTGAAAGAGGTGGAGAACGAACTGCTTAAAATTCAATCATCAGAATCAATAAATACCTCACAGAGAACCATCCGTAAAGAAAATTGCCTTCTTAGAAAAACGGAAAAACTTCTTATTTTTCAAAAAACATTCTGGAATCAAAGAGCCAAAACAAAACATCTTAAGTTTTCAGACTCTAACACATCGTACTTCCATCGTGTTGCTTCTGGGAGAAGACATAGGAAACAAATCCGCAACATAACTATTGCTGAAGGTACATTAATAATTGGAGAGGAAAATGTCAGAAACGAAATTAAAAATGATTTCGAAAAAAGATTCAAAAAAGAACCTATCGATGATAGACTTCTAAATGAAATGCTTAATCTAATCCATCCCTCAATTACTACTGAAGAAAATGAATTTCTCATTCGACTCCCTTCTAATAATGAAATAAAATCTATAGTGTTTAGTATGGGTAATAACAAATCTCCAGGTCCTGACGGAATTACAGCCGAATTCTATAAGAAATATTGGGATATAGTTGGGGTGTCTATTACTAGAGCTGTTAAGAGTTTTTTCCACTCCGGTAAAATTCTTAAACAAATAAACCACACGTTTATTTCACTACTGCCAAAACGAGACAACCCAAATACTACCAGTCATTATCGTCCAATCAGTTTATGTTCAACACTATATAAAATCATTTCAAAAATCTTGATAGAAAGAATCAAAACAATTATTGGCAAACTAATCCACCCGTTACAAGGAGCGTTTGTGTCGGATAGGGCCATTCAAGATAATGTGTTAATATCTCATGAAATCTTCCATTCTTTCAGGTCACGTACTGTCGTTAGGAGGAGGATGATATGTCGAGTAATTACAAATAATAAAGACGTAATAAACGTAAACAAACTCCTAGCTATGCAAATAATTACAAGACTTCCTCCCGTTGTAATGGAAGGGTAGTCAGGATCGATCCACGAGGAGGCATGTCAGCGGGATCCTAGTAGCTTTGGAAATCTCAAGTCTGCGTCGACCAGAAGCCTCAATTTCGACCTTGGGCCACGATGTCGACCTCGGCTGTCGATGTTCTCTACAACAGAAGACCTGCAGAGACAAAAACAAGTGGTCGATATCAACTGAAAAGGGTCGATATCGATGTCAGTCACGAAATCGACTGGCTCAGAAGACTGCCAGTCGACACAGGTGGTCGATATCGATGTATGGGGTCGATATCGATGTTCAGTAACTCCGCAGTGATGATCGTCCTCGACTCAGAAAACTGTCGACGTAACTCAGTGGTCGATATCGACGTCTGTGGTCGATATCGATGTCTTCTCCTGCAACGTTATTAGCTTTTGTCGGCAAAGAAAGGCCGAAGACTTTAGGATGGATGAGGATGCGATGATCAGAAATAAAGACAACTGTTTTGATGAATAAAATCTATGTAAAAGGCACTCCTAGGATTAGGGTTTACCACAACGTTAACCAATGCATGCGATGAGATAAATAAGACGGACAATTGCGCTATTTCACCCGAGGGACAAGCTTTCGCCGTACACCAACTCTTAGGATTACTCTTGCAAATAAACCTAATTGTCTCTACCAATTTTATGTTTATAACTCAAGTTGTTAGCATGAATCCCTTTTCTTTCGATTAGGACTAAACATAGAATCGTACGAGGAGAGATAGACACAATGATATCAACATCAAGTACTTACCTCAAGCGCGCATGGCTAACGTCGGGCTCACCCCGACCCTAAGAGCTTCGGGGGACTACTCGCTTCTCATCATGGAACTCATCATTAATTGAAAGAAATAAACTTGCATTTAAACTATAAACTCCGAAGCTTTACAACTCAACGTCAACTTTCGCAAACGTCAAACCCTAAAACTTCTCTCTAACTCTATTGAATGTAATTGAACTCTAAAATTGGATGGTTGTTTCTTGGACGATCTAACAAACCAGCCCCTAGGGCTTTATTTATATGCTACTAATCCTTGCTATCCGAGGATTGTAACTTCTATCCAAACTATGAACTCTATCCAAACAATTTAGGATAGGTCTTTTATTTTTATAAAAACTTAAAGGTAAAAGATAACTAAGTCTTCAGCTGCCATCTATCTTGAAAGTGTAAGATAATTCCGTGCTTCCTTGAAGATAAAGTTCCAATCTGCATCTCGAAATCGAGTCTATCTTTTGTCGAGATAAGGGGTCGATATCGACACTAGAGGTCGATATCGAGGTCTCTGTTCCTGCTCGACTTGTTCAGCTCCACTCGATGTCTATGTTGAGGTCGATATCGACACCAGAGGTCGATATCTATGTTGAAGGTCGATATCTACCTCTGCTCAGCTTCAATTGGCTTCTTCGTTTTGACTCCGATTTCGCTCGAATTCTTGCATGGTTAGCTCAAAACTTGTGCAGACCCTATTTCTTGCACTTTAGCCCATTCTTACACAAGTTTATACTCTTTTGAACCTTTTCTTTGGAAAACGAATGAAATAAGAAGTCAAATGATGCAATAAAAGGAGATATAAATATGTACATCAAAACACCCCATACTTAGACTTGCTTGTTCTCAAGCAATAACCAAGCAATAACCAATACCTACAACACACCCTTCAAGTCTTCGCCCTTGTCAAAAGCAATATCATAAACGGTAGCAAAGCAAAGCAAGTGAATTTAACGTCATAGCACATATTTTGGCGATCCATAGGCATATGCAATTTTGATCCAACCTCACAGGGATAATGTGTTTGCACTCAACTCTCATGTGTTTAGGCTATGAAGATCAACTCTCAACTCAATTCCATATACAATCTCATAAACATTGCAATTTATAACAATCCACTTCGCAACCAATTATGAAAATGCAATAAGAACTATCAGGAGGACTTTCGCTCAATGGAAGACTTCAAAGAAGACTCCATTCGGCGGGGTTGTAATGGGGCTTGGTAAGAAATAAAGGGTATGGAATTATTTGGCTATGTGGTGCTTATATAATTCGGGAATCAAGACTCCTAAATTTCAACACTTGCAATATCCAAACCATAACTCTTCAATGTTGCACTTTCCAAGCTCAATCTTCTATAATGCTCTTTCCCAACTCATCTTTCCATAATATGCTCTAAAGACGCACTAAAAGATGTAAACCATTCTATCAACCCTTCTTTCAAACTCTAATATACCTCTAAAAAATATAACACTTGTATGAATAAAGGACTTAAGGATTTTGGCTCATGCACTATGTATATAAACATCTCTATTTTTTTTCGTATTTTTTTGACGAAAATAATAAGTAAATACTAAAAGAATATGTGCATTTATATGGTGAGCCAAAAAATCCTTTTACAAAATATGACAAAATGTAAATATGCACCAACCCATAATTTCCTTGCTCAAAACTGAATATATGCACTTTTCTTTCCACAAGGCATTAGTCCAGCCAATCTAAGTCTCAATTCCCAAATGGGGGCCAGGCTCAATTCGGCTAGGGATAATTTTGTGGAGTTTGCAATTTCAGGCTAGGCTAATGTTCTGGCTTCAAGCAGGGATAATGCAGGGTAGGTAAAGAGTGGATAAAAATGGCTTAAAAGATGCATCCATCATTTAATTCTCGTAAACATAAACATATATATGCATTGGCTTTGAATAACTATCACAACATTTAGAGATGCATAGGAAGAGTACATTCACTCAAGAAATCGGAGGGATTTTTGATGTTCTCCCTATAGGCCAAAATTCTCACAAGGACAATTTTTGTTGGATTTGCTTTTTAGCCTAGGATCATATGTGCTCAATTTCATCACAAGTTCACAATCTACATAAAATTTTTAAGGACTTAGGCTAAACCATCCAAATATGCCATAGGATTTACATGATCAAGTCAGCTATTGAGTTTTCATCATAGGACATCTAAGTAGGGTTTAAAAACAAACTTAAAAATAAACATGCATTTTTTTGTATTTTTGACATTTTTCTATTTTTTTTTTATATTTTTTTGACATTTTATAAAAGTAAAACTAAGAACAATAACTTAAACATGAATGCGATGCGAAGAAGGAAACCAAGTTATGACCATAAGACATGTTTTTCCCCCACCCCATACTTAAAATATACAGTGTCCTCACTGTATTAAAAAGAAAAACAAGGGTAGTGAGAAACGCATAGCGCAACCTGCGGATTTAGGTCGATTTCAGATTAGGTCGATGCCAGAAGTCGATATCTAGGTCAGTGGTCGATGTCGACTGCATCTGTCAAAGTCGAGGAAGAAAGTGAAGACAAGGGCTGCCTGATTGGGGTCGATATCGAGTATAATGGTCGATATCGACCTCTCTTTTTTTTTGCTCCTGAGTCCTCGATGTCGACTCCAGGAGGTGACTTGACCCTGGGGGGGTCGATTTCGACTGGCCTGGTCGATTTCGACTGCCTCTGCAGAAGCTTCTTTTCTTCTTCGTCGTTTCTTTTTGCTTAGAAACCTGAAATCTTTGTTAGGAATATAGATAAAGCCACGAATTATCACAGTTTTTCAAAGTTCAAAATCCAAAGTTTAAAACCCTAAAAACCATCTATGCGAAAAATTTAAATGTTTTATGTACATGCTCTAGAGTTTTGAGTCGCTAGGCCGACTTCTCCGTCAATTCCTTATGAGCCTTTAATGTAGGGACCCTTCGAGATTGAGCCTTCTCCTAGGTCATCTTGAGACTTCTCCGTCAATTCCTTATGGTCCTTTTGGTAGTAGCTAAGTTCGGCGACCAAGGCTCCTTTGATGTTAGGTTCTTCTTTGGGCGCTTTTCTTCTCTTTCTTGACCTAACTTTTGCAATATAGGCAAACCATGGAGCTTTGACCCTCTCTTTAGTAGAATTATCAATAATCGGCTTAATTGATTTATCAATAAAGGACAGAGGAGGGTTAGGAGATATACCTGGGCTTACCTGTTTGGGCCCGAAACAGAAATTTCGGGCTGAGGGGTGGTCGATTTCGATCAAGGAGGGTCGATTTTGAGAGCTTTGGTCGATATCGATATGTGGGGGTCCATATCGACCTTTGTGACCCCATACTTAAGCTCCTAGCAATGATCTGGCATACTCGATTTCGATGTTTTTAGTCGATATCGACTGGTTCCAGTCGATGTCGACCCTGCTTGCTGTTTCCTTCCTCGCCAATAAAAAATTGTCTAAGCTTTTCCTTAGCCGGCGAGAGGGCTACTTGCTCCAGGTGCTTTGTTTCGCTCATGGTTGGGTTGAAATAGAATTCTATTACTTCGTTCCCTATAGTAAAGGTTAGTAATCCTCGACATACATTGATATTGGCATCAGCAGTAGCTAAGAAAGGCCTACCCAGGATAATAGGCACTACAGGATCTTCAGGCATCTCCAATACAATGAAATCAGTAGGCACAAAGAACTTACCTACCTTTACAGGAACGTCATCAACTATACCTGTGGGCCTGACGAATGAGTTGTCAGCCATATAGAGTTTCATGTCCACAGGTTCAAGGACACCAATGTTCACCTTTTGCCAAATAGAGAGAGGCATGAGACTTACACTTGCCCCTGGGTCACATAGGGCTTTATAGCGATGTTGGCCAAGTCCCACGGTGATTGCAAACTTCCCTGGATCACTCTTTTTCTCAGGGAAGTCCATCTTTGAGCACTCCTCTGCGATCTCTGCCATGGATCTCTTCTTGCTCAGGATGTCTTTCAGGAATCGCACATAGGCAGGCATCTCGCTTAGGGCTTTTGTAAGAGGGATAGTAACATTAAGTCCTTGAAGTATTTTTACAAAGCGCCTAAACTTACCTTTGGTGGGATCCTCCAATGCTTTGTATGCAAAGGGCAACGTCTTCTTTGGTGGAGGGGCCAAAACGGTGGTCGGAGGGGCCTGTTGGACATCGATGTCGACTGGGCTCTGGTCAATAACGACTAGAGTCTGGTCGATATCGACTGGGGTGGTCGATGTCGACCTCTGTTGTAGCTTTGATGGCTCTGCAGTGGCCTCGACGTCGACCTGGGTGTCGACCTGGGGGTCGATATCGACGTCATCCTCGACATCGGCTGGTCTGTCGATGTCGACTGGATTTGCTGCTTTCTTCGATTCCGTTCGTGGCTTTTGTACTTTGTTGCCACTCCTTAATTGTATGGATGCGACATGGCCCATCCCGGATTATCCCTTAGGATTTGTAGTGGGTTGCCCAAGGAGTGTTCCAGATGGTCTAGGGATTTGTGCCGCCAATTGACCCAGTTGGGTCTCTACGTTCCTTTTCCATATATCCATCTCCCCAATCCTTGTGGTAAGGTGATTGAGTTGAGAATGGATGGTATTGTTGGATTGATCATTCTTAGCTTGATTCCTCCTTATCTCGTCTAGCACAAGTTGAAAATCATCCTTCTTTTGGTCTCTCTCCGGGTGCCCAGGAGCTCTATAAGGCGGGGGGTCCCTAGGGTTAACCTGGTTCCTTTGTGGTTGATGGAACCTTTGGTCTCCCCAATATTGGTGATTGGGGCCCCTCATGTAGCGTGCCTCTTGGTGAGTCTCCGCTAGGTGTACTTGTTCAGCATGGGGGCACTCGATGGTGGTGTGCTGCTGTGATCCACATTCAATGCAATCTTGGTTCGTTGAAAGGAACCTCACTTGCTTTTGGAGCTTTCGAAGTTGATCTTTATGGAATTGCTCCTTCACGTCCGGATCGATTACATTGGAGAGTTCATATAAGGGCATAGATGGGGCAGGTCTCGACGATGATGATGTGTCGGAAGCCTCAGGAGTCCCATATGTGTTGTCAAATTCCACCAACCTCTCTATGGTTTCCCAAGCCTCTTGTGGAGCGAGTTCAAGGTAGCCATATGCGGTGTAGGTGTTGATTCTCTCCTTGGTTGCAACGTCAAGAGCATTGTATATGATCTCCTGAATTACGTACGGGGGTTGGCCATGCGTCAGGCATGATCGTAGTAGGTCTTTAAACCTTTCCCAAACAGTCGCCAGAGCCTCGCCAGGCTTTTGTTTGAAAGTCGTGATTTTCTGTCGGATCAACGCCGTCTTAGAAGGAGGGAAGAACTTGTTGAGGATGCGTCCTTGACTTCATTCCAGGTGCGGAGCGATCTTGGGGCTAAGCTCTCCAACCACTGCAATGCTTTTCCTGTAAGAGACCAACGAAAGGCTTTTAGTTGGACATATTTCAGACTTCGTCCATCAGCAATAGTATTACAAAGGTCTAAGAAGGTTGAAATATGTACCATAGGGCATTCGTTAGGTTTTCCTTCATATTGGTGCCTTCTAATCTCAGTTAGGAAGTTAGGTTTTATTTCAAAATTAGAGGCAGGGATAAGAATTGCCGATTCAGGCACTGTAAGAGCGGGGTGCATATATTGCTTGTCATTCCTAGGGAGGGCATTGATTTGGGCTTCTATTTGCCTCCGACCTTCCTCCTCCCTATCCGCACGCTCCTTAAGTGCCGCCTCTCTAGTCGTTAGGTCCTCAACCTGCTTCCTTAGTTGCTCAATAAGTTCAGCCTGGTTCGCGTTGTCCGCCATGATTCTTTGAGCTTGGGCCCTTAGATGGAAATAACGCTCAGGGTCGTCTACTCCTTCAAATTCAGGTGGGCGATCAGCGCGTCACATACACCTGCAAGGCCAAACTAGATAGAGACGTGAGATAGGCTACTAGGGCGCGATTGATTGCCTCCCCGGCAACGGCGCCAATTTGTCGTTAGGAGGAGAATGATATGTCGAGTAATTACAAATAATAAAGATGTAATAAACGTAAACCAACTCCTACCCTATGCAAATAATTACAAGACTTCCTCCCGTTGTAATGGAAGGGTAGTCATGATCGATCCACGAGGAGGCGTGTCAGCGGGATCCTAGTAGCTTTGGAAATCTCAAGTCTGCGTCGACCAGAAGCCTTGATTTCGACCTTAGGCCTCGATGTCGACCTCGGCTGTCGATGTTCTCTGCAATAGAAGACTTGCAGAGACAAAAACAAGTGGTCGATATCGACTGGAAAGGGTCGATATCGATGTTAGTCACGAAATCGACTGGCCTAGAAGACTGCCAGTCGACACAGGTGGTCGATATCGATGTATGGGGTCGATATCGATGTTCAGTAACTCCGTAGTGATGATCATTGTCGACTCAGAAAACTGTCGACGTAACTCAGTGGTCGATATCGACGTCTGTGGTCGATATCGATGTCTTCTCCTGCAACGTTGTTAGCTTTTGTCGGCAAAGAAAGGCCGAAGACTTTAGAATGGATGAGGATGCGATGATCAGAAATAAAGACAGCTGTTTTGGTGAATAAAAGCTATGTAAAAGGCACTCCTAGGATTAGGGTTTACCACAACGTTAACCAATGCATGCGATGAGATAAATAAGACGGACAATTGCGCTATTTCACCCGAGGGACAAGCTTTCGTCGTACACCAACTCTTAGGATTACTCTTGCAAATAAACCTAATTGTCTCTACCAATTTTATGTTTATAACTCAAGTTGTTAGCATGAATCCCTTTTCTTTCGATTAGGACTAAACATAGAATCGTAGGAGGAGAGATAGACACAACGATATCAACATCAGGTACTTACCTCAAGCGCGCATGGCTAACGTCGGGCTCACCCCGACCCTAAGAGCTTCGGGGGACTACTCGCTTCTCATCATGGAACTCATCATTGATTGAAAGAAATAAACTTGCATTTAAACTATAAACTCCGAAGCTTTACAACTCAACGTCAACTTTCGCAAACGTCAAACCCTAAAACTTCTCTCTAACTCTATTGAATGTAATTGAACTCTAAAATTGGATGGTTGTTTCTTGGATGATCTATCAAACCAGCCCCTAGGTTTTTATTTATAGGCTACTAATCCTTGCTATCCGAGGATTGTAACTTCTATCCAAACTATGAACTCTATCCAAACAATTTAGGATAGGTATTTTATTTTTATAAAAACTTAAAGGTAAAAGATAACTAAGTCTTCAGCTGCCATCTATCTTGAAAGTGTAAGATAATTCCGTGCCTCCTTGAAGATAAAGTTCCAATCCGCATCTCGAAATCGAGTATATATTCTGTCGAGATAAGGGGTCGATATCGACACCAAAGGTCGATATCGAGGTCTCTGTTCCTGCTCAACTTGTTCAGCTCCACTCGATGTCTATGTTGAGGTCGATATGAGGGTCGATATCGACACCAGAGGTCGATATCTATGTTGAAGGTCGATATCTACCTCTGCTCAGCTTCACTTGGCTTCTTCGTTTTGACTCCGATTTCGCTCGAATTCTTGCATGGTTAGCTCAAAACTTGTGCATACCCTATTTCTTGCACTTTAGCCCATTCTTACACAAGTTTATACTCTTTTGAACCTTTTCTTTGGAAAACGAATGAAATAAGAAGTCAAATGATGCAATAAAAGGAGATGTAAATATGTACATCATGTACGGGCCACGAGGGTTGGTTGGCGATAAAATTAGATATGGAAAAAGTGTACGATAGAGTTGATTGGAATTTCACAAAAAAGATTCTTGAAAAATTTGGGTTTCACCATACTTTCATTACTTGGGTCATGGAATGCGTAACGACTGTTTCCTTTTCAGTGCTAGTGAACAATGGTCCTACTGATATGTTCCTCCCTTCTCGTGGGCTTCGCCAAGGGGATCCTCTATCCCCTTTCCTGTTTATCCTAGGAGCCGAAATCCTAGCTCGAAACTCGCAGCTGAAACAAATGTGGATAATAGTCCAATTGGGTTCACCTTTGGTAGGAATGGTCCTCGGGTTCCTTTCCTGTCTTTTGCTGATGACATCATCATTTTCACAAGAGGCAGTGTTGATGCAGGACAGAAAGTTAGAACAATAATTGATACATACTGTAAAATCTCAGGGCAAAAAGTTAATTACCATAAATCAAGCTTCCAAGCTACAAAAGGCATTTCGAACACTAGGATCTCCGAGCTTAGTAATTGCTTGAATATTACAAATGAAAACTCATTGGAAAAATATCTCGGATGTCCGATTATTAATGGTAGAGTAAACAAACATACTTTTGAAGATATCATCTGTAAATCTAAAGAACAGCTAAGTAAATGGCGTGCCAATGCTTTATCACAACAGGGACGTGCAATCCTTATCAATACGAACTTATCAGCTAAACCGCTGTACACAATGCAAAACTTTCTACTACCCGCTTCCATACATAAAGAGCTTGATCAGATTAATAGAATGTTCTTCTGGAATAAAGATCTTCAACACCGGCCGCTCATTAGCTGGGATAGAATTTGTAGACCAAAAAAGTGTGGGGGGTTAGGGCTCAGGAAATCAAAAGAGATGAACGAAGCCCTTCAAATGAAACTACTCTGGAAAATATTGGCTGAACCAGACAATGTCTGGGTCACTCTAATTAAATACAAGTACTTACATTCTGTTAACATCCTTGAATACAAGAAATGTGGTGATTCGTCTTGGCAATGGGCCAAACTGACCACTCTCATTGATAAATTTAAGTCGGGACTTATTTGGTCAATTGGAAATGGGAACTCTATCAAATTTTGGACAGATAATTGGATTACAACCTCTTCTCTGCAGTCTAGAGATGATTGCCCCCAAATTGGGAACAAGGAAGAAACCGTGAGTGACTACATTATGGGGGGTAGATGGTGGATGGAGAAACTAACCAAGGTGCTGCCTATTAACATTGCCAAAGAAATCTTGGACATTCCTCTTCCCCTCTCTACTTTTAAGGATCGGCTATATTGGTGGCTTGATAGAGCGGGTTGGTTCACCACTTTGAGTGGATACAAACTAATCACATCTCAATCCGCTCTAAATTTAGACAATAACGCCTGGATTTGGAAATTGGACGTTCCGCCCAAGGTCAAAAATTTTCTATGGAAGGTTTGCCAGGATGGTCTCCCAACTTCCTCTAGGCTGGCCTCTCGTGGGGTCTCTGTACCTTCCACCTGTAGCCTATGCAACTGTGCGGCCGAAGATGATATTCACCTCCTGTTAGAATGCCATTATGTGCGCTCTCTATTTCGGTTTCCTTCTCGCATAATCTCAACAATCTCTAGTATGATAAATCACTCTCGAGATATAAAACCTATCATTTCTTTCATCGGGAACAACCTTAATGCAGCTGCCAAGGTGGAGCTTGTCTTTGTTTGGTGGTCTGTTTGGTACATTCGGAACCAACACGTGTTTAGGCAGGTCCCCATCCCGCTTAGAGATACGACACTACGTATTATTAAAACCCACAAGGAGAATTGGGGTAAAACAGTTCAGATAGAGCATAGCTTAGATGAGGACTTCCTCTTACACACTAAAAACTCTAATCACCCAAAGAAGAAAAATAAGTATGGTAAGGTTACGTGGCGTAAACCCCCAAGGGGAACTCTCAAGCTAAATTTTGATGGATCCACAAAAACAAACAATGACAGCTCGTCGAGAGCTATAATTCGGGATTGGGAAGGACGACCAATTCGCATATGTTACCAAAAACTTGGTAAACAAAGCCCATTGAAAGCGGAAGCTCTTGCTTTAAAACTGGGAATCCAACACGCTACTCAACTCCGTATCGACAAAATCCACATTGAAGGCCATTCTAGTATAATCATAAACCACCTCAACCAAAAATCTAAATGCCCTTGGGAAATTGAACTGATCTTGTCAGATATTAAACTTCTTTTATCGACTTTGAAAGAAGTTTCCTTCTTTCATGTGCCCCGTTTAGGCAATAGAGTGGCTGATAAGGTTGCACACCTTTGCCACTCTGCCTGGGGTGTCGATATTCACAACGATTTCGGTCTTTTAGACCTCATCCGAAAGGATGCCATCGGGTAGAGCTCGCTCGCCCGAATTCTTTCCTTATCAAAAAAAAAAACATTAACCCTTCCATATGATTGGTCAATTGAAAATTGGGTCTTTTTTAAGGGCTTCTTTAACAAATTTTCCATTTATTTGAAGTTTTTGAAAAATTTTAAGACTTTTTTTATGTCCAACAAATTACTTTTCTCATTCTCGAAATGAGAAAACACTAGAAAAATTAAAAGGCTTCTTCAAATCTGCATGATTCTCCAAAACAAAATAATTTTTTTAAATCTTCGAAATTGAGAAGTTATTGGAGTTAAAACAAAAATAATTTAATATATATATATATTATTTCTCTATTTTAGATAAATTTTGGAGAAACTATCGGAGATGACCTTAGGCCATGTTTATCCGTTACTATTCAAAATACTAAAAATACTACTCCCTCCGATCCAAAAAGGATGTCGTTTGACTTTTTAACACGTATTTTAAGGAGCTAAAAACTATATAATATATCAACGTTTTTTAAATTATTTTTTTACAACTTAATATTTGTTGGTAATAAGTATTGGATTATAAAAAAATAAAAATATAAAAGTTAATATATTATATAGTTTTTAGCTCCTTAAAATACGTGATAAAAAGTCAAACGACATTCTTTTTGGATCGGAGGTAGTATTTTTTTTTTATCTATCTCTCTCCACCATATCAGCATGACATCACTCCCTTAATTTTTTTTTACTTTAACAATAACATCCCTAACATCCCACAACCCATTTTTTTTAAACCAATTCAATTTACGAATATACCCTCCATAACAAATATTTCCAACATATTTATAATATTATTATAATATTATATTAGTATTTACTTCCTACAATTTAGTTATAAAATTTATGTCATTTATAAAATGAATTAGTAAAAGTTAATGCGATCCACGTTTGAGATTTAAAATCAAATAGCAAACTCCATTGATTAAACAAAAGGAAATTACACAAAAGGTAATACATAAACTAAAATGCAACTTAACACAAATAATACGAAATTTGCGAAATCTAATTGCCTCCATGTGTGGAACCAAATCTTTGACAAATGTGTTCCTTCAAGCCCTCACTAAGTTTGTGGTGCCTTCCATTAATTATATTGTAATTAATAATTTTTTTTTAAAATATGTCAAAACATATTCAAAATTGATGTCTATGTGTAGAGAAAAATGAATCTAGTATTATGGTAATTTTTTTAAAAAAAATTTACATTTTAATTAGCGAAAATGACATTATTTGAATATAATTAAAATGTGCCAGATTAAATCTCAACATTTGATTCGCTTCGATCTCAACCGTTCCTCCCCACAACCAGTGAGATCGTGACACGCGTAGGGCTGGCAAATGGTACGGAAATTACCATACCAACCACGTACCAACCATATACCGGCTATGTTGGTAACCGACATGGCGGTAACCATCGTGGTGGTAACCACGTGAAGTTGGTACGGTAATGGTAATGAAATCTAAATACCATGGTTATCGAGAATTTTAAGTTTCTTTATACTTTTGAGTTTTGACCTGTTCATTTCTAGTCTATTCGTTCAAACACAACCAAGCATCAGCCTTAGCCTCTACTTTATACTTTTGAGTTTTGATCTAAATTTTTTGAACTTAGTTTGTTTTGGTTGTGAACTTGGTTTGTTTGAACTTTTAACAGGTGGTAACCATATTATTTATGGTAAACATATTTTTTTGTTCGATAACCTTGATGGCTAATGTATGGTAGCCAAAGGGTTCAAAAAAATACAAATAGAATTATCGCTTGGTAACCATGGTAATGTACCAATGGTAACCACAATTCGTGGTTACCACATATGTGGTAACCACGACTTATGGTTGGTACGTGATATGAAAATTAGTGTACCACCAGTTGGTGGTTGTTACGTGGTAAACTGGTAATCACCATTTTTTGGTGGTTACCGCACCATGCCAACCCTAAACACGCGTCCCCCCCTTTTGTAGAGTTGCGTCAGCCACTGAAGCCCAAAACACGGTGTTTTATGTATGAATGTAGTCAAAACAACGTCATTTTGATTTTACCTTTTCGGAAAAAAAAGAAATAAAGTCTGACTTGCATTTATGAGGGAGGGTTAGCATCGATGCTTATTTAGCATCCTTCAAGCATCTATCTGCTGGATTTGATAGTTTTTTAATTTTTTTTTTACATTGTAACATCTTGAATAGTCCCCTATTAAAAGTGCTTTAAAGTCTCCCAATGCTCAACAATTATAAGACTATCCACAATGATTTTGCCTATAATGTATACATTTGCACCAGATGTATAAAAATACACTTTATTTTTTGGTATTTTGCTCCAATAATTAAATGTGTATTTTTACACACCATTCAAATACAAATAATTTAAAATAAAAATGAAAACAAAAATCATAAAAAATATACCAATAAAATTGTGTTGCTTTTTGAAAAAGTTTTTGTACATGGGGAGGTGATGAACTCAAATTTGCACATTATATTCTCAATTGTGCACATTTTCACACCCCAAAAGCAACCAATAGAGTTAAAAATGTTTAAAAATACACATTTAAAACATTAACACACAAACATTGGATTTAATCTAGAATAAATTTGCCCAACAGGCCACTTTTTGGGCTCAAATTGGACAAATGTCCACCACCCTTATTAAATTAGGGTTTTGTCCACCCCAAAACTGTGCCCCAAGATCTCCTCCAAAGTTTCTGTTGTTCGAAAATGGTGGTTGCACGCTCTCAATCTATTCGCAGTCGATCTCCCCCGATTCCGAGCGGATATTGCTGCTTTACTCCCTCCTCTTCGCGCGCTCTCTCGATCGATCCATACCGGTGGTGCCGCATTCCCGAGCTTCACCTCCACGATCCGCGCAACCGCCGCCGCTAATAACCGTAGATCTATCCATGGCGGAGCTCCCAAGGCAACCTCCGCTAGCTGGTGGACCCCGCTCTTCGGCTGGTCCTCGGAGGCCGACTACATTAACGCTCCTCCTCACACCGCCACCGGTTACGCCGCCCCGCCGAAGCCTCAGACTGAGGGATCCGAAACCGAGGCGGCGGGATCCAGATCCGGCCGGCTTTTCACAGTCGGATGCTTCACAGAGGAGAAGGCGAAGGCGCTCCGGAAGAAGACGGTGGAGTGCTCCACCTTCCACGACAAAATGTACCACTCGGCGATCGCTTCTCGTATGGCCTTCGACCTCGGAGACAGTTAGATCTTTGAATTTTCTCTCTCCTAGGGTTCTAAAAGGTTCGCCGGCAGCCGATATATATATATATATATATATATATATATATATATATATATATATATATATAGAGTTTTTTAGTATTAATTTAAACTAATGCATTTGCAATTACGAAGATAACCAATTTGGATGATAACCAATTTGAAGATAACCAAATGTTTATAATTTTATTTTTGAATTGTTATCAAATTGCACAAGCATATATTTCAGCATTTCATCATTTCAGCATTTTTTGGAAAAAAAATTTTTAGCATTTCAGCATTTTTTGAAAAAAAAAAACTCCGGTTTCAGCAACTTCGGTGTCGAAGTGGTGACGCGAAAAAAAAAAGAAAAAAAAGCAACTTCGGTTTCAGCAGCTTCGATTTCAACAACTCCGGTGTCGAAGTGGTGGCGCGAAAAAAAAAAAGAAAACAAAAGCAACTCCGGTTTCAGCAACCCTGGTTTCAGCAACTTCGATGTCGAAGCGCTGACGAAAAAAAAAAAAAAAAACTAATTTCAACAATTTAAGCAACTCCGGTTTCAACAACCCTGGTTTCAACAACTCCGATTTCAGCAACTTAGGTTTCAGTAACGCGCGAAAAAAAACTAATTTCAACAATTTCAGCAACTTCGGTTTCATCAACGCGCGAAGAAAAGAAAAAAAAACGCTGAAATAGGAGTTGCTGAAATCAAATGTTCTGAAACAGGAGGGGGGCACAGGGGGCGCGCGTGAGGGGCAAAGGGGCAAGGGAATGAAGGTGAACATTTTGCCAATTTGGAAGGGAAGGGTGGACATTTTGCTAATAAAGGCTTTAATTATATCCTATAGGACAATTCCCCCTTTAATTATTCCAACAACTTTCTAAAAATACACATTTATATATATATTGACCTCTTTCAAAGGTTATCTCTCCCTTGCCACTAAAGCAAAGGATTGTATATTGTGATTAACGTTTTGATCGAACACAAAACAGAGTTTAACCAAGTTCTAACATTCCAAACTACCTCGATTTTTTTTTATGGAAACTACCTCGATTTGTATGTAAAGATTGTAATTGACGATGTAATTTATTTTTTAATTTATTTTTTGTGTGTGTCTGTTTTTTTTCCATGACGGCACTCAACACCGAATGACTAAATTATAACCTTTTTTATTTCGTGTGACATTATCTTCTACTTCTAGAAGTATGTATATCTTCTACTTCTAGAAGTATGTATGACATGTTTTGAGATTATAAAAATGCTGGCAAGTACACCTGTATAAATATACCTATTTTTTTGAAAATATCAAAAATAGATTAGATGGGTCATTTGTGTTAAAAAATGAGGGATAATTTTTATCTTTATATTTAAATATAAAATATTTAAAAGGAGAATTTTAAATTAAAAGAAGACTAATTTGCATAAATACACCGAATCGGTGTTCTGTTTGCAAGAGTACACCCTTTTTGTGAGAATAGTTAAAATAAGATGGGTGGGTCATTTGTGCTAAAAATTAATGGATGATTTTACCTTTAAATTTAAATATAAAAATCTTTAAAATGAGAATTATGAATTAAAAGAAAAGTTAAACAATATTTTAAAAATGAAATACTATGTATATATTAAAATAATGATTTTAATATTTTTTCTAGAAAATTAAAAATAATAAAACTAACCGGATAAAAAACATTGCCTTAGTAAGAGATCAGAAAAGGAATCTCAATACGTGTGTATCCACACTATTAAAATTTCAGAATGAATGTTTATCGTGACAAAACTGAGAAATAATACTGACAGGATGAAATCTATAACCGGGAAGAGAATAAAGATACGATTTTTATCCATATCATAACTATTAGATTATTAACCATAATTAGAAATTAAAGGCATAGCCAATATAACAAAGTTATTTGTTTACATTGACAGGATAAATGTTCATCATGACAAAGCTGAGAATTAATACAGGCATGATGAAATCTATAATTGGGAAGAAAATAAAGATATGATGTTATCCATACCATGACTAGAAACTAAAGGAAATCCAGTATGACAAAGTTATTTATTTACACTGACAAGATTAATGTTTATAGTGACAAGAAATTATACTGACAGAATTGAAGCTATAATCGTGAAGAGATTGATTAAAGATACGATAAATCATATCAACTGATTATTAACCATATTTACACTGGTAAGTTATAAAACTTACATAAGAACCTGCTGCACTTGTGAGTGTCTTGGAAGCAAGTTCAACTTTTCCTGTTTTTGTACTAAGAATTTTTATCGCTATAAAGAGGGGAAAAAAGAGAAGAGGTGGTGGCTAAAATACAAGCTTATATTATACCTAAAATACTTCTTAACTTGGATAAACGATGATAAAAGGATCTTCACAAGTTGGTAGCCAAAATACAAGCCAACATGACAGCTAAAGCATTTTTCATAACTGTAAGTGAACATCATGGGTCAGGTGTGTCAAGCCCCACAACAATAGTGTCGCAATCTTGAGGGCTCCCCAAGGGAGAACTGAACTAGCAGCTCACTTGAAAGTCGAGGGCATGGGAGGGAGCCTAGGCAACAGCTCGGTGTACTCCAAAGCCTGGGATCGGAGCTTCAACAGGTAGTTTGTGTTGTGACGGAAGAAGGGGACGTCAGACAAACCCCTTTAACACACACGAATCGGGATGGACAAGAATTGTAAACCAGAGAGCCAAACTCAAGGAACCCAAACCAACAATCAGACACAAACAGAAGATAAAATAACCAAACACAAAGAACACCAGATTTACGTGGAAAACCACAAAACGGGGAAAAAACCACGGGAGCTAGAAACTTCCACTATCAACAATAACAAGTGGGTACAATCTTCTCTAGATAAAGTTAGAGGCATACAACATCAACAAGCTTGGCCAAATCTCCAATTTCATCACCCAATTGGTGGAAATCAACAACAAACCAAGAGAGAACACTAACAAAGGGGATCTGAGATTGGAGGATCAAAACAATGATCCAACCGTACAAAATAAAGCCTATGATGAGGTGAACAACATAACAGAAAATCATCCCAATCGGAGGTCGTTTGGTCGTCGATCGGGGCACTTCAAAGTAGGTTAAACAATTGGATACGATTTTCTCCAACTCTCTCTTCTTTTGTCCCTTTCTCACTCCTTGTTTTCTCTCTCTTACTGTCCCAAATGGAAAGTTATCCCCTTTTATAAGGGGGTAAAACATCACATGGTAAAACCACATGGTTAACTAGTCCAATGGACTCTTCCCCCATATAGGAGGGAACACAACATAGCTCCCCCTCAATCCTATATGGGGGGCTCGAGCAAGCCCGCTTTTGAGCAGCATTTGATGAGCTTCTCCTTTGACAAAGTCTTCGTCAGCATATCTGATCCATTGTCATTTGTGTGGATCTTCATGAGCTTAAAATCTTCGTCTTCTACTCTTTCTCGAAGCCAGTGATACCTCCTTCGGATGTGCTTGGTTCGGGAATGGTAGGCAGCATTCTTGGCAAGTTGGATGGCACTCTGATTGTCACAATAGAGTGGGTAGCAAGCTTGCTCCACTCCCAACTCCTCTAGGAAGTCTCTCATCCATATCAGCTCCTTACCAGCTTCAACTGCAGCCATATACTCTGCTTCAGTCGTTGACAAAGCAACACACTTCTGCAGTCTCGATTGCCATGAGACTGCTCCCCCTGCGAATGTAATCAGATATCCAGATGTGGATCGGCTCGTGTCAATATCACCTGACATGTCTGCATCTGTAAAACCATCAAGCATAGGCTTTCCAGGACCAAAGCACAAACATACTCTCGAAGTGCTTCTGAGATACTTGAGAATCCATTTCACAACTGCCCAATGCTCCTTTCCAGGATTACTCATGAACCTGCTGATAACCCCAACTCCATAGGCAATGTCTGGCCTAGTGCAACCATGGCATACATCAGACTACCAATGGCTGAAGCGTAAGGCACCTTCTTCATCTCTTGTTTCTCTTTCTCACTTTTAGGACACTGATCAGAACTAAGCTTCATGTTCACTGCAAGTGGAGAACTCACGGGTTTAGCCTTGTCCATGTTGAATCTTTGCAGCACCTTCTCAATGTATCTTTCTTGTGATATCCACAACTTCTGATTCTTTCTGTCACGGGTAATCTGCATACCCAAAATCTGTCTTGCAGGGCCAAGGTCCTTCATAGCAAAGGACTTTTTCAATGCAGTCTTGAAACTAGCAATCTTGTTGGTATCCTGGCCAACAATAAGCATATCATCCACATAAAGCAAGAGAATCAGAAAGTCACCTTTGGCGTAATTCTTCACAAACACGCAGTGGTCGGCATGTGTCTTGTGGAACTTGTGGTCGATCATAAAAGGCTCGAATTTCTTGTACCATTGCCGAGGCGCTTGTTTCAAACCATACAAGCTCTTTCTGAGACGACAAACCATCTTCTCTTTTCCCTTGACTTCAAAACCTTCAGGTTGCTCCATATATATTTCTTTTTCCAAATCACCATGAAGGAAGGCGGTTTTCACATCAAGCTGCTCGACCTCTAGGTTTATGCTAGCAGCCATGCCTAGAACAACCCGGACGGATGACATCTTCACAACTCGAGAGAAAATCTCATCGAAATTTACACCCTTTTTCTGCTCAAAACCCTTCACCACAACTCTGGCTTTGAACCTGGGAGGTGTACCATCTTCTCCAGACTTCAAACGAAAGACCCATTTATTCTTGAGAGCTTTCTTTCCCTTAGGCAATTTCACCAAGTCATAGGTGTGGTTCTCATGCAAGGAACTCAACTCATCTTGCATGGCATTGTACCACTCTTTCTGATGCACATCTGACATAGCTTCCTCATAGCATTCAGGCTCTCCTGAATCAGTCAACAGCACATAATCGCTGGTTGAGTATCGTAAGGAAGTCTGTCTCACTCTGGCAGATCTTCTCAACTCAACTTCGGGTTGGATAGGGGGCTCTTCTTTTTGAGGTTGTGGAACTTCTTGTGGGTCAACATCACCATCATCATGCTCATCTTCCTGCTGATTCTGAACTGAACTTCTCTGCACAACTTGAGGAAAAACGGGATCAAAGGTGACTGGAGCTGGAGAGGAAGACGACGATCGCTGGAGCTTCCAGTCATTAATAGTCTTGTCTTCCATGAACACAACATCTCTGCTTCTAACCACTTTCTTATCTTTAAGATCCCACAATCTGTACCCAAATTCATCCTCTGAGTACCCTAGGAAGATACATGGCTTTGTCTTACTATCAAGCTTGGATCTCTGATCTCTAGCAACATGAACATATGCTAGGCATCCAAAGACTCTCAAATGTTGGAAGGAAACATCTCTTCTAGTCCAAACCCTATGTGGAACATCACCATCAAGAGGAACTGAAGGCGAGCGGTTGATGAGATATACATCAGTCAACATTGCCTCCGCCCAATAGGACTTTGGCAGCTTTGCAGTCGACAACATACTTTTGACTCTTTCTGCTATGGTTCTGTTCATCCTCTCTACAAGCCCATTCAGTTATGGCGTCTTCGGAACTGTTTTCTCAAGCCTGATGCCCTGACTCTTGCAATACTGCTCAAACGGACCCCTATACTCTCCACCATTATCTGATCTGACACACTTCAACTTCAAACCAGTCTCTCGTTCAACTCTGGCTTGGAACTCCTTGAAAACTGTTAGAACCTGATCTTTGCTTTTCAACACAAAAGCCCATAATTTTCTAGAATGGTCATCAATAAAAGTGATAAAATATTGTGCACCACCATGTGACTTGAAATCCATAGAGCACACATTAGTATGAACAAGGTCTAATGCATGCTTTCTTCTAGATGGAGGTCGAGTATGAAACACTACTCGATGTTGCTTTCCAGCTAGGCAATCAACACAAGGTTTGAGAGAAATACCTTGCATATCCGGGAGAATGTCCTTCTTGGCGAGCATCTGCAAACCTCGCTCGCTCATGTGTCCAAGCCGCTTGTGCCATAGCTCTCCGGCACCATCATCAATCACATTTGCTTCTTCTTTGCAAATCTTGGCTTGCATCACATACATGGTATTGTGCTTCTTTGCCCGGGCTACAATCAAGTTTCCCTTGGAGCACTTCCAAACACCGCCTTGTGTATTTTGAGCATAATCATCATCATCAAGTATCCAGAAAGATATCAGATTCAATCTGACATCAGGAACATGACGGACATTTCTCAAAATCAAATTGCAACCAGTGGATGTCAACAAACAAACTGTGCCAATGCCAACAACATTGGACACGCCATCATTTCCCATCCTCACACGACCAAAATCTCCACAAGTGTAAGACGAGAAGTACTCCTTGTGTGGAGTAATGTGATATGAAGCAGCTGAATCAACAATCCAAGTGGACTCATCATTTGCAAGATTCAAGGAACCTTCATCAACCATCACAAACAACTCCACTATTTCATCACTGATTGTAAGAGCAGCAGTGTCTTTATCTTCTTGATTTCTCGACGTCTCCGACTTCTCAGATTCTTTGCCTTTGTCCTTCTTGAACTTTCGGCAATACTTTTGAATGTGACCTGGCTTCTCACAATAATAGCAAATGTACTTGCTTCGAGACTTCGATCTCCCTTTGGACATGTCTCTGTTCTGCTGCTGTCGTTGCTTACTCCTTCCTCTGTTGTTACCAGAACCCTGTGTCACATTAGCCTCTGACTGTGAGGAGACACCCATCTCCTTCCTTCTAGTCTTTTCGTTCAAAAGACTAGCCTTCATAGATTCCATAGTCAGCATGTCTTCCGGAGCGGAATTACTAAGTGACACGACAAGTGTATCCCAACTATCCGGCAATGAGGAGAGTAGTAGTAAAGCCTGCAACTCATCATCTAACGACATCTTCATAGAAGCCAACTGATTCACAAAGCCCTGAAATGTGCTCAAGTGCACAACAATGCTCTCACCATCTTTGTACTCCAATTTCACAAATTTTCTCATCAATGATGCCTTATTGAGGGCATTCTTCCTCTCATACATCCCTTCAAGCTTATACCATAACTCATAAGCATTTGTTTCATTGGCAATATGCTGGAGCACACTCACATCAACAAATTGTCTGATCGTAGCTACCGCTTTTCGATTCAGAATCTTCAATTCAACATCAACGCACCCGTTGGAATCTCTTTGTGCACAATCGGCTCATACAGATCTTTCACATACAAAAAGATCTTCCATCTTTATCTTCTAATCTGAATAGTTGCCCGAATTCAACACAATCATTCCCTGAAAACTGCTCTTTTCCTCCATCCTAAACCAAATGCTCTGATACCAGTCTGTTGTGACAGAAGAAGGGGACGTCAGACAAACCCCTTTAACATACACGAATCAGGATGGACAAGAACTGTAAACCAGAGATCCAAACTCAAGCAACCCAAACAAACAATCAGACAAAACAGAAGATAAAATAACCAAACACAAAGAACACCAGATTTACGTGGAAAACCCCAAAACGGGGAAAAAACCACGGGAGCTAGAAACTTCCACTATCAACAATAACAAGTGGGTACAATCTTTCCTAGACAAATCTAGAGGTATACAACATCATCAAGCATCAACAAGCTTGGCCAAATCTCCAATTTCATCACCCAATTGGTGGAAATCAACAACAAACCAATAGAGAACACTAACAAAGGGGATCTGAGATTGGAGGATCAAAACAACGATCCAACCGTACAAAATAAAGCCTATGATGAGGTGAACAACATATCAGAAAATCGTCCCAATCGGAGGTTGTTTGGTCATCGATCGGGGCACTTCAAAGTAGGCTTAACAATTGGATACGATTTTCTCCAACTCTCTCTTCTTTTGTCCCTTTCTCACTCCTTGTTTTCTCTCTCTCTTACTGTCCCAAATGGAAAGTTATCCCCTTTTATAAGGGGTTAAACATCACATGGTAAAACCACATGGTAAACTAGTCCAATGGACTCTTCCCCCATATAGGAGGGAACATAACATAGCTCCCCCTCAACATAGCTCCTACCTTCCTTATTTGAATTGATCCTCTGCAATATAGCTTCCTTGGGCACATCATCCCGCGGGCTCTGTAGACTGCCATATAGGTCCTGTTATAGTTGCTTTTCAGCTTGGTGAGTGGTTTTAGGGATTCAGATTCACCTTCAAGATGCAGATCGGATTGGGGAAAGGAAGGCACTGGGTTAGTAGAGACCTTAGCTGTTGTATCCATAGAAGTACTTGACTTGTAATCGTAAACATAGGATGATTCAGATGAATACTCATTTGACCTCTCGATCTGGAAATAAAAGTTGCAAGAAACATGGTTTGTTAGAACAATTTGGATCTCTTCAGTGTTTCCAAGTATAAAAGATCTCAATACCAATACTTTACTGTCAAGATACCAAATACCGTTCGAGGGTTGGGAAATGTTAAGGGATAAAATAATGTATAGGCGCGAATTAAAAAGTTGTTTCATGCTTCCGGCTATTAGTTCCGAGGAACATGGATCTCCAATGTGTTTATGAGTGTGCTTTAAGAGGCTATAGAGAAGGTAGGGACTATTGTACATGAACTTGGTCAAGGTTCACCCCATGCTTCTTCAGAAATGACATGAAGCTGTCAAGTTTATCATCACTTGGTCGGTAATGTCCACTATATGCCGATATAGACTGAAAAGTGCAGATTCATCAAACATAGATACAAGAAAATGAAACAAAAGCTATCGCAACAAATTGAAGAAACTATGAGCTTAATCACAATGGAGTAGACCCTATTCTAATATCTAATTAAAGCCTACGGGTTTCATTCTGATTTCACAAAATCTAAACATATTTTTTACATTCTAGAAGTGCCACAATTATGGTCTAATTTTAGGATTTTAGCAGCCTATACACGAGAGAACAAAAAAGACAAGGCAATAAACATTTAAACCTTGTTGAAATCTGAATGACAGCTCAGTATTCAGAGTTCAATAGAAAATCACAAACCCTAATCCATATCATAGAAAGGGGGTGGGAGCCTCCACACTCTACATCTAACAATAGATTCGTTATGATATTGAACAATCTCATCCTTACACAAAGAAGAAGATGTAGCGCATATACAGAAACCCTAAAAGGGGGGGGGGGAGAGAGAATACAATCAATGAAGCACCTAGACATATTCGAATGGAGAAATTAAGCATATGTATAAAGCAGAAAGAGGAACCAGAAACCAATTCAGAAAAAACAGTGTGTAGAAAAAGGTCGAGGATTACAAATAGTGTTTAAGAGGGTGACTTTCGTTGAGAGACTTAGGGCGTGCTCGGCAGAGGCTTATTGGGGATTGTCGGGGTTTTTTTTTAAAAAAACAACAACCTCGAGGGTGGTGTTTGGCAGCGGGTTATTCGGGGTTGTTTCATTTGGAGGTGGAGATTATACCGGGTTGGATGAGGTCCATAATCCAACCCTTCCCCATGAAGATTGTCGGGATTGTTGGAATTGAGAACCCCATATCTGACGCCCTTGCCCCTGCGTCATTGCCTCTTTCCTCTTCTTCTTGTCGAAAGGAGTAGTGCTTCTAGGCGTGGTTGTCAATCTTCACTTGCAACTCGCAATCGTTAGGTTTCAATCTTCAATCGTGAGGTTTCGAATGAGCAGTGATTCTGGGAGTGGTTGGTGGAGCACCTCCGACGACAAAGGCCCCAAATTCGCAAATGCCCGCCATGGTGGAGTTGAAGGGGAGGGGAGGTGGAAATCACGACGGAGGGAGGGGGAGGGAGGAGCGCAGGAGATGGTGAGGTCGGACGGAGGTGAAGGAGATGGTGAGGGCGGACGCAGGTGAAGAGAAGCCCTTGGGGAGGAGGTTGCGGAGAGGCGGCGGACAGAGGATAGGGCAAGGAGGCGGGGGCTGAGATCGGAAATAGGGGAGGAAGAAAGGTAGGAGGTGGGGGCACTTTTGTCTTTTTGTAAGAAAACAAAAAAAATAATCTTATACCAACCAAACACCCTACCGGGATTATTTAAAAAAAATCTCGACCTCTTCCATCCCCATAACCCATACAATAATCTTCATCTCATATAATCCCTTAAAAATAATCTCCACCCCTTAAAAAATAACCCATTGCCAAACTCGCCCTTACGATGGTTGCGAGGTGGGGCACCCACAAGTTACCACAATTGAAACGGCAACAATTGCGTTGGAGGGTGAGCTTGATGACCTTAGAGGGTAAGGGCGGCAAGTCGGAGTTGGAGTTGGAGGCTGAGAGAGGGCTGAGGTAGGAGGGTCGCGTTGCTCTTGGGGTCGGGCACCAATGAGTTAACACATTAGAAGAGGGCAACAATGGCGTAGGGTAAGGGCGGTGTCGCAAACCGATTGCGCCGGAGGGTGAGAGCGGCGAGTCAAAGCCCGAGCTGGAGTCGGAGCCGGAGGCTTCGGGCGGGCTAAGGTCGGAGGGATGGGGGGTTGTACGTTCTGATTAGGGATTGGGGTTTGTTGTTAGAGATTGGGGTCAGGGGCTCTTGGTCTTGTTAACTTTTTTTTATTTTTTGGAAATTGTAGATTTTTTATTATTATTTAATTATTTAATATAATTTAAATATATAAGAAAAAAGATAAATACCAAAAATATTTTACCTTTTTTTCTTGATTTTTTGGGGTGATGGGCAGTTTTGATAATTGAATAAGTTGTTTTTGCAAATTTTCAAATGTGGATGGAATTGTTTTCAAAACTAGGTATTTTTGCAAACAAATTATCAAAGTGGGATATTTACTACTAAATCCCCTTAAAAGAAAAGTTAAAAAATAAAATATCTATTCAAATAATGCTTTTATTAATTTTTTCAAAAGCTAATAAATAATAAAACTACCGGGAATAAAAACATTGCCTTTAGTAAGAGATTAGAAAAAGAATGTCAATAAGTGTGTCTACAAACCCTAAAATTTTCACTTTGACAGGATGGATGTTGATAGTGACCAAGCTAAACATAAACATTGATAGGATCGACGCAATAATCGGGCACGGAGACTAATGATACAATTTTATCCTAAATTATAACTGCTAGATTATTAATACTAATTAGAATATAAATGTCAATACTTGTTGAACGTATTGACATTTAATATTTTCACTTTGGCAGGATGAATGTCTATGGTTGATGATGCCCTAAAAATAGGGCTAGTTGAATGTTATATTAATCCAACTTAGAGAAGATTATTTGATCTTGGGAGATGCTTATCTCTCGAGATCAATCAACGTAAGGATTGTAACGACCAAAATATAAATATTCGTGTTATGTTTTGAAGGTTGGATACCGTCGTTCGGATCTTGCAATCCAAGTACGAGTCGAGGTTTCAAACCTCAAAAGTTAGTGTTTTGGAAGAGGGAATTTCACATCCCAAATCTAGCGAAGGGCCGTTGGGTACCCAGAACCTGTCCTATTTGTCTAAGTCGCTCAAAACCGTTTGGACTCAAAATCGAACCCACCTTTCACTGTTCATCTATCGTCCCCAGCGTTTGCAATCGAAATCGGAAAGAAGGAAGGGAGACGCAAAGGAAGCTCAACGGACCTCATGCACTCACACTCCGACCACACTCACTCAAGAACAAGAAAGGGCCCAAAAGCACAAACCAAGAGGAGGAGAAGGGGGCTCACCACGGGCTTGTAGTCTCGTCGGAAAATGCTCGTCGGAGCTCGATCCGGCTTCTTCGGTGTCGGAATCAAGGATGCTTGGCCTGGGTCGGAGATAGTAGTTATAAAGGTGATGATTTATGGCATGGCTTGATCAAAAAAGAGGGGAAAGGCTTACCAAGGTGCTCGGAGAGAATAGAGGTGAGGAGCTGGGCGGCTCGGCTTCGTCTTGGGCGTCGAAGGAGCTGCTACTGGGCTTGACTCCTTGGCTTGGAAACAGAGGTGATGAGGGTTGTTGATGGTGCTGCTCTCGTTGAAGAAGGAAAGGAGACGAGGTTGTGGGCGGCTCGACCTCGCTCTCAAACACGAAACAGGGAGCATGAGCTCCTTGCCTTCACATGGAGGAGAATGAAGATGGAGGTTGCTGCTGGGGTGAAGAGGAGGCTGAGATGGTGGTGGTGGTGATAGACAACAACACTGGAGATGGTGATGGTGATTCTCACGGCAACAACAGAACAAAAGCGTGAGTAGGAACAAGGTGAAAGAGAAGGTTTGTGTTTGGGGGTTTTGTGTCTTGTGGTGAAAGAATGAGACAAGACCAAAATGATAAGGTGAGGGTTTGGCGTGGGTTGCTTTGAGATCCAAATGAGGAGGGGAGGTGGTTTGACTTTTTTCCAAAACAAGGTGAAGCAAGGTGGTGAGGAAAATAGGAGGGAGGGGGTGTTGTTTGCCAAAAAACGGAGGAGGGATGGCCGTCTGCAGTTGTTTGAAATGAAGTGGGAAAGAGGAGTGGAGCTGATCGAAATAAGAGAGCAAAAGGAGGAAGAAGGCAAGAGGGCAGTGGTCCCAACAATTTTTGAAATACGCGGAATATATCTCGAAAATTAAAACCCAAAACCCGCTCACTCGGCCTTATCCCAACGCGATCGAAATAAATTTTGAAATTCGAATTAATAATGACATTCGAAAGAAATATTTGCAAGTCTCGGTTTAAGCGAACGGAATAAAATCAATTTTAAATCAAAATTCAAATTCATGTTGGAATCTGCTCTACAGGATTTATAATTTTCAAATGTAAGATTCATGTTGGAATCCCAATTCAAAATTCAAATTCATGTTTTAAATCAAAATTCAAATTCATGTTGGAATCCCTACATTTCAAATTTAAGATAAATATCCCGACCTTTTTAAGGGATGATAATATAATATCCCAAAATTTTCTCCCCCACAAAAATGCTTACATGGAACATATGTGGCAAAAAAATAATGATCATATTCACAAGTGTGCCCTTGGATCTTAATGCTCGAATTATACAAAGTATAGTACGTCTAGATTGTCATGATAATTTTTTAAAAAAAAATAAAAGTCTCTTTTGTAAAAAAAAATCATTCAATTTAATACGTTTTTATAGATTATAATTAAATTTAATCAAAACAAATATAATAAAACAAGTAAATATTTAAAATATAATTTTCAATATCTTGATTGTGTAAAATATCATTCAAGTTTATTAGATTAAATTAGATTGGTTTTTAAGTTTATCTTAATTTTTTTATTTTGGATTTAAGAAAAAATATAAAAATAAAAAAATTACATTCTGTTATATATTTTTTAATAATAATAATTTACTTCTTATATATAAATGAACACCATTGAATAATCTAAATAATAAAATTTTCATTTCAATTTCGTAGTAACATAAAGTTTATAATTGGCAAAATATTCTTCAGTTTGATAAGTTAAATCACTAGCTATTCATTTACTAATTGAAAATATGTTATTTTGCTTTACATTTTTTTATTGGCTTGTTATAGATATTTATTTAAAAAAAGATATAAAAAGTTAGGTACAAATTAAATCTAAAACTACGAAAGTTTATTAAATAAACTTTTAAACTCATCTAATTTAACTTTATAAAGTATGTTTTATTTGAATTGAAAATACATGAGTAATACAATACAAAAAATAAGAATTTTATTGGAGAGAAATCATTGGGATATTATATTACCATCCCTTAAAAAGGTCGGGATATTTATTTAACATTTGAAAGGTAGGGATATATTTTTAACACCCCCTTAAAGGTTGGGTTATTTTAATTAGTTTCGCCGATTTAAAATAATAATATTAAATTGAGGACGAGGATTTTCAAAATATACGACATATTAGAATTAAATTGATATTAAGTCCATATTTAATAAAATAATATTTAAGAATTCAAGGTATTTACAAGGTCTTTACAACTAGCCCTATCTTATGAATATAGGTTTATATAACACATAGTAATAAACCGTGCATAGTTATTACACTCACAAGGATCATTTACGTTTTAACCCAAAGTGAATGCGATCACGCAAAGGTCATATATTATATCGCGTAGCAATGATAACAAAGAAAGCGTTGACCTAGTGGTTTAAAGTCTAGAAGGATAACAACATGTCTCAAGTTTGAAGGGGAATTGTGCTATAGGCCATAATTAGAGCCTTTATTAGTAAAATGTCCATCCTTCCCTTCCAAATTGGCAAAATGTCCACCTTTCTTCCCTTGCCCCCTTTGCCCCTTTGCCCCCCCCCCACGTGCGCCCCTTGTGCCCCCTCCTGTTTCAGCACATTTGATTTCAGCAACTCCTATTTCAACGTTTTTTTTTTCGCGCGTTGCTGAAACCAAAGTTGCTGAAACCAAAATTGCTGAAACCGAAGTTGCGGAAATTGTTGAAAATAGTTTTTTTTTTAGCACATTTGATTTCAGCAACTCCTATTTCAGCGTTTTTTTTTTCGCGCGTTGCTGAAATATAAGTTGCTGAAATCGGAGTTGCTGAAACTGTTGAAAATAGTTTTTTTTTTCGCGCGTTGCTGAAACCTAAGTTGCTGAAACCGAAATTGCTGAAACCAAAGTTGCTGAAACTGTTGAACATAGTTTTTTTTTTTCGCGCGTTGCTGAAACCTAAGTTGCTGAAACCGAAGATGCTGAAATTGTTGAAATTAGTTTTTTTTTCGCGCGTTGCTGAAACTTAAGTTGCTGAAATCGGAGTTGCTGAAACCAGGGTTGCTGAAACCGGAGTTGCTTAAATTGTTGTTGCAATTGTTGTTATCAAATTGCTGAAATTATATATTTTTTTCAAAAAATGCTGAAATGATGAAATGTTGAAATATATACATGTGCAATGTGTGTTTGGTTTGGATTATTTGGGAGTGAATTAAACAACTAAAAACTACCGAACCAAGAAGAGGAGAGATAAGCATTTAACTTTCCTAATCATAAAAAACAAATGGCTGCCATAGCAAGATCGATCCAAATCAATCAAAACGTTGAATAAATCCTTACACAAATGGCTTCCATAGCAACATAGCAGACTCCGAGATCTCTCGATCTTCAAAATCTATGGTGGAGGCTCGGCAATTAATTATGCCGAGAATCTGTAGAAGCGAGGCAATCGGAGCTCCGCGCGAGTACCTGCAGCGCCGGCAGCCACAGCGCTATCCCGATCTGGCTCCAAGGTGGCTCCAAGATGCCGAATCGACGCGTAGCGGGACGAGGAGGAAGGGGAGGCGGTGATCTCCGAGGTGCCGATCCGAGAGACCGGAGCAAAGGCTTCAGATCGAGGAGATCGAGGAGCCGCCATGGAAGCGATCACACCGGATTTGGAGCCGCCATGGAAGCGATCTGGATAGAGGTGTCGATCTGAGAGACCGGAGCAGGAGCCTTCGCCGAGATTTTTGGCAGATCGAGGAGAGAGACGCCCCTTCCTCCTCCTCCCACTACGCCGAGCAGGAGCCTTCGCCATGGAATCGAAAGAGGAGCAGGAGCCTTTGCCGAGCAGGAGCCTTCGCCATGGAATCGAAAGAGGAGATCCAAAGAGGAGCAGGAGCCTTCATCGTCGAGCAGAAACCTTAGACATGGAATAGAAAGAGGAGATCCAAAGAGGAGGGGCACACACGTGTTCTCTTTTTTCAGATGGACAAAAACCTAATTTGATAAGTTTGGTGGACACTCCTCTAATAAAGGCAAAAAAAAGGTCGGTTTGACAAATTTATTCAAGTTTGAATCACAAGGGCTGCATTTTTTTCGTACAATCGGGATCCCAAATCGCGTGTCAAATAAACAGTAGCTACATTAATAAAACAGTTGCACACGAACAACAAGGCTCGAACAACAAGGCTCGAACACAAGGCCTCTCGCTTCCGCTTTCAAATGCCCACCACTAAGCTAGCCAATGCGTTCTTCTTGTCCACATGGGAAGTAAAATTCTACTTGAGTTGCTTTTCGTCATATATGGTAGTATATATTGAGGCGAGACCACCTCTGCCTACGATATTTCCCTATGAGGTCCTAGTTGCACTTGATCAAACCGCCCCCGATGGCACCTATCGACACCCAACTGAACCTAACCAAGACCATGAGGTGGCAACCCAACCCACTTGCATATATTTGCCTATAAGTAGAAGGCATGATCCAACATTTTAAAGGGTCGGCTCTTTAGATTGAAATAGGTTTTGACCCTCTCGGTTAGCTTTTTAGTCTTTCTCGGAGTGAGATTTATACCGAATTACGTGCACCAAACCATGGAGAGCCGGTGTTCGATCGAAAGCAGACCGTAAAAAAAATCGGGCAACTTCAATGGTGACAAAGTTAAATATTTACATGGACATGATGAAGCAATAATCGGGGAGAGAGACTAAAGATACGATTTTATTCTAAATCATAACTACTAGATTAATAACCATAATTAGAAAAGGAATGTCAATACATGTCTCTACACATTAACATTTTCACCTTGACATGAATGTCTATGGTGACAAAGTTAAATATTTATATTGACATGATGAATATCCATGGTGATAAAGGTAAATATTTTCACCTCGTCTTACCGAGGAGGCAAGATTATGCCAATGAATCGACACAATTGGATGAGGGCAACAACGCCGGAGGGTGAGAGGACGGTGCAGGAGGGTGATGGAGATGGCGCCGAAGGGTGAAGGTGATGAGCTAGAGGGGTGAGGACGACGAGCCGGAGTCGACAGGTGATACCGTCGATGTCGTTTCTTGATCATCTGGATTTTCGATCGTCAGTTGAGGGAGTGGAGGGTCGTGAATGCTAAGTTATGGACATGTTTGGTTTTTTGTTTCTTGGTCTTAATTTTAATTCTTTATTTTATTTTTATCATTTAACAGAATTTCAATATAAAAGAAAAACGATACCATATAGATTTTACCTTTTTTATTTTTAGAATTTTTTGGGTATTGGGTAAGTTTTGCTAATTCAATATGATATTTTTGCAAAATTTTATATGTAAGTACCACTGTTTTTAAAAGTAGGTATTTTTACAAGTTGATTATGAAAATAAGGTATTTGTTAGTGATATCCCTTATAAAAAAATACACTTGATTTAACATGACTTCTATTTTTGAAAGTTAATTATGAAAATAAGGTATTTGTGTTTTTTTTTATAAGGTAATAATTCGATGGTCAGACAGACCTGACTCATCGAGAGACCGATAGAGTCGGCAGACGGCGAACCGTCAAGCATACAATCATAAAATAAAACGGTGCAATACAAAGGCGACAAACAAACAACCTCTAGAAGAACAAACGAGCTTAATCCAAAAAAGTCGAGGACAACGAAGACAAAACGGAGCCAAGCGCTATCAAGAGTTAACACCGCTGGCCAGCGGTACATCAGGAGTCCCTGTGGGCGATGAAGACGAACATCCAAGAAAATTTCCAGAGTACGGAGTCGCCTTGATGCACACCGCCATATGTAACGTTAAAGTGGATAAGAATTAAGGTGGTTGCCTCTTTTTCTTCATTTTTTAACAAAGTTCTCCCCAGGCCCCCACCCCCCACCCCCCACCCCAACAAAAATCCCATTTCGCAAAACTGAAAACAAAGGTTTCGTGGTCGATATTGCGACTTGCTAAACGACGGTGGGATTAAAACCAAACTTCATTCACTTTGGGTTCAAATGTATTATGGGCCTTCTTGCTATCCTTGACTGACTCTCCAGCCCGTTAGGCCCATTGTTGAAGATTTCAATTTTTTTCCAACGTTGGAAGAATTGCATATTCTACCAGATTTTTTTGTCTGTAACCAGGATAATCTGCCTTTGGTAGTAAATTATGGGCCGATGAGAGTCACGCATCATGTAAACCGATTTGCACCGGCTAGCTAGACCCAATGAGAATAAGTAAGATGACCTTGATTTTTCATCAAGAGAAGGGGCGTAGGCATAGATCAATCCCGAGATTTAAGTTTAGTTTGAAACCTAACAGTTTGAATATATCATGCTTCCCTGTTCAAGCATACCTCTATAGTTTTTACACGTTTTTTTTAAAGAAGTTTCAAATATAAATTTTTATAATTTTATTATACTTGTGACTCGAAAGTATCAAAATATATAAAATAAAAAAATATGTTTAAATTTTACATAGTTTTTATCTTTCTTTTTTTAAATGTATTAAAAAAAACTAAAAGACTTATATTTTTGAATCGATAGTTTATTATTTATGTGATTTTAGTACTGAATGTAGTGTTGATTGATGGAAAATGGGTCTTGAATATGCATTAAATTTAATCCAAACGTGTGGTTTAGTGGCGGCTTTGTATAATTTGGGGCATTACGAAGCTCAATTCACCATTGCTCTTGAAAGCAATTAGAAGGACCACCACCCGGCCATGGAATTCTCAAACAAGTACAAATATATTGGTAATTAAAAACGAAATCGGTAATTGCGACTTGAATAACCAAATCCTTTGGACGTACCAAATTCGCTACTTCCAATTCCAAAAGGGTGCTCTAGATCGATGTTCGAAACTCCATTATGTAGCCATCGGCGCCTCAATCTTGCAGCTGCCGTTGCCTACTATACCTCCTTTGGTGAAGCTTCTTCGTTCGTCGCAAGAGCCACCAGAGTCTCTGTACGTGGGGAAGAGGATCCATCGGGACCACGATTTGATGTCCAGATGCACACCACAAAATACACAAAACCTTCAAACTTCTTCCTTTATTTATTGGGTGAAATATTATCAATAATTTGCGTGCTGAAAATGATGGATCGATCATTTGTACGAGAAACTTTTGGATTTTTTTCATTTGATTTTCAACGGCCGATTATTCCTTTATCTTCCCAATTTCCCATTCACATTCCACCCGACTCCTTTACCTTCCCGATTTTCCATGGCTGTTGTGCACCTACGACATGTGCTAAATGCATATATATATATATATATATATATATATATATATATATATATATATATATATATATATAAAGAATGGATCCTTACTCCACTCATACAATCCGATTGACACGTGTTCAATATTAATTCAGTGAAAAAGTTACGAACGGATCATAGATCTATTTCACAATTTCAATAACAACGATTTAGAAAGAGAATATTGTAGTCATTGAAGCAAGAACTTGAGATATGAGATCGTTGATTGATTGAGAAGAAGAAGAAGTAAAATCTACAGAGGAAGGGAATAGCTATTTATACAAAACTAGTCATGTGAGATTTAATTTAAACACTAAACTCGATTCCCTCCTTCCTAACTTAAACATACATAACAGGTTTAAGTTATGTAAACGTACATAATTTACCTCAAAAAAAAAACTTAAACCTACATAACAAATTCATCAAACAAAATAGCAAAACCAAACAACAAATCAAACTACACTTGAATTGATCATCTGTAGGATTAACAAGCCCCCTCAAACTGGAGGATGATCTTTGAGACTCATTGGATAGTAACTCCTTGTGGTGTTCAGGAGGCAGAATTTTGGTCAAAACATCAGCAAGCAAGCTGGTTCTAAGTAGGCAAATAGCTTAACTGAAGAAGACCATCTAGCACCTTTTCTCTTGCGAAATGACAATCTATTTCTATGTGCTTCTTTCTTTCATGAAATACTAGATTTTTGGCAATTTGAATTGCTGACTTGTTATCACAGTTAAGTGTAACAGGCTTCAAATATGTTTCTACAAGTTCCTTCAACAAATTGACCAACCAAGTCACCTTTTGTAGCTACTTGGCTCATTGTTTTATACTTGGTCTCTGAAGAACTTATGGAGACAATTGATTGCTTGTTTGATTTCTAAGTAATAAGATTGGTCCCATATAGAACCATATATCTTGTAACAGATCTTCTTGTAATAGGGCACAGAGCACAATCAGAATAAAAAAAGGGTTGTAAATTAATTGATGATCATGGTTGTAGCTTAATCCCATAATGCAAAGTCCCTTTAACATATATGATCAGGTGGTGTAGAGCAGCTTGATGAGTAATATCTAGGTGCTTGCAAAAATTAACTCAAAACATGTATTGAAAAAGAGATATCTAGACGAGTATTTGTTAAGTAACTCAATTTTTCAACCAATCTCTTATAACTAGTAGGATCAGTAATCAAATTATGAATATTAGAAGATTGCAACTTAAAATTAATAGGTAAAATTGTATCATATGTTTTCTAATCATCAATGCGTGCCTCCTTAATGATTTCATGACAAAATTTTCTCTGGCTGCGAATTAGAGAATTGTTAGAATGAATAACCCTGTATTCTCTAACAACAATTCAGTTTACCTAAGTCTTTGATGTTGAATAGCTCATGTAGACGAGTTTTAAGCCTTGTGACTTGAAACAAATTAGAACATGTGACAATGATATCATCTACATAAACTGCAACTATAGTTAGATGACCATTAGTGTGAGACATAAAAAGACTTGGATTGTAATTAGACTAAACAAAGTTAAACTCTATTAAAGTGGTATATAACTTGCTAAACCATTGGCTTGATGCCTATTTTATACCATACAATGATTTTTTTCCAGCAAACAAACTTTATTAGAAGGATTTGGAACACCCTGAGGCATATTCATATACATCTGTTCATGTAAATCCCCATGAAGAAAAACATTGTTAACATCCAACTGAAATATATTCCATCCTTTATTTAGAGCAAGAGAAAGAATTACTCTTACATTTGATATTTTTACCATAGGGGGAAATGTTTCATCATAGTCAATTCCATATTGCTGTGTGTATCCCTTTGCAACCAACCTTGCTTTGAATCTTTCAATTGAACCATCAACCTTCATTTTGATCTTGCAGACCCATTTACAACCTATGCCCTATTTTCCTGTAGAAAGATCAGCTAGCACCCAGGTTTTGTTAAACTATAAAGTATCAATCTCTTTATCCATTGCTTTGATTCATTTGGGATTCTTTGAAGCTTTTGTAAATGTCTTAGTCTCAATGAGAGATTTAGAATCAGTTATCGATGCTAAGAGACACATAAAAGAACCAGTGAAACCAAAGATAATGGAAATTGTTATGAATTAGAACCAAAATTGCAAATGTAATCTTATAAGTGAAATGGAGGTCTGATTGTCCTTGTTGACCTTCTGTGTTGAACTTAGTCCACAAGCCTTTGAAGAACTGATTCTGTAACATCAATGCTACTATTGTTGTTATCCAAAGACTATTTATTGATAATTCATTGACCTCATTATTGTTTTTTTGCAATGATCTCACTGTTACAATAGAAAATTGAATCAAGAATATCCATCATAATATTTGGAAGAGGGATACTTGTGTCAAAATTGATCTTATGCAAAGGAAACTGAAGTTCATGAAAATGAACATCTTTAGATACAAATATCTTATGAGATTTTAAATCCAAAACTTTGTATCTTTTTTGACCATGTGGATAACCAACAAACAGACATGGAGAACTCCTTGCATCAAATTTTGACTTGTTCCTCTTTAAAGTACTTACAAAACATAAGCAACTGAAAGATCTGAGCATAGAGTAATCAAGATCTTTATTGAATAAGATCTCGTAAGGAGTTCTAAATTTTACTGAGACAAAGGAAACCTGTTGATTTGAATTGGTAAATGTGATTGAAATAACAAAGCTCAGGTCGTCTCCAATAAATGCTTATGTTTACGTTTAACTGCTCCATTTTGGTCAGGAGTATTGAAACAAGTTGCTTGATGCGAAATTCCATTCTTTGAGTAAAATTGCTGAGCTTCATGACTGCAAAACTCGAAACCATTGTCATAAAAATCTTTACTTTAGCATTGAACTGAACACCGGTAAAGGTAGCAACAACTAAATGAGTCCAATTTGCGCGCTCTTGAAAAATCATCCACGATAGTTAAAAAAATACTTAAATCCGTTATGAGTTGGAACTTTGTAAGGACCCCAAATATCCACATGTAATACCTCAAAACAAGCCAAATATTTTATTGAATTATCAAGAAAAGAACTCATGTGTTTTCTTATGCATGCTCATGAGCATACATGAGATATGTGGTGTTTGGAATTCCTTACAAGATCTTTCAAAAAACCAAAATGAAACAACTGACCAAAAGGCACATGGCCAAGTCTGCATTGCCACAATTCTAAAGATACAACATGAGGATTATGAGCTCTTTTACACTCTAAAGATCGAGTACCACCATTATTAATATCAGAAGATAAAAAAATCAAAAGCAGCTTTGTCATGCATATCAGATTTTAGCTTCAAAGATGGGAAATATAGTTCTTTAGACACTTCACCAAGCACATGTGGCTTGTTCGTTGAAGGATCCTGGTTCAAAAATTGAGAAGGTGTAAACAACATATATACATTAAGGGCTTGTTTGGTATCGATATCTAGATATCAAGATATCGATCGATATCAAGATATCGATATCGGATGATATCGATATCAAGTGATACCTCCCTCAAAATCAGTATATCAAATTAGGCCAAATTTGATATCTATATCCGGGGATACCAAACACAGATATCAGATATCACTTGATATCTGGGAGATATTAAACACCAAATATCGATATCACTTTAAGTGATATCGATATCTAGCCATACCAAAAACTAGATATCAGGCCTATATATCATATCTAATATCTAGATATCAATACCAAACGGGCCCTAAGATCACTGACGAATTTTCTAACATATAGCAGATGATAAGCAAACTTAGGTACATGTAAGACATCATGAAGAATGATTTGATTCCATAGTTTGATTGATCCTATATAACAAATCTTAGATTGTTGTCCATTAGGAATGGTAATGTAGCTAGACAAATTGAAAGTTTTATATGAATGGAACATAGATAAAGTAGGACATATATGGTGAGCAACTCCACTAATAAGCCAACTATGATCATTACCAAAAACACTCAAACAAAACATATTACCTGCCACCATGTTGTTATCTTCACCACTGCTCTACTTGCTAAAAAATGCTAAGATTTGCTCATATTGTCCTTTTATCAAAGAATGAGCAGATTCTTGACTGTTACCAACAATAGCCACATTTCCTATAAATCCCTTAGATGTATCCTCTTTGAAATTATGTGGATAGCCATGAACTTTGAAGCACCTACTGATTGAATGCCTAGATACTTTGCAATGATCACAAAAGTTATTCCGTTTTCCTTTATTTCCATTATGGCTTGACTGATTACCACCTTGATTACCACCTTTCTAACCATTAAACCTCCCATACTGATTACCATTACTAGATTGACTTTCCATTTTCTGGAAAGAATAAAATGCAGCAGTAGTTTCATTGATTGAACCAGCATTGTTCAACCCTCTTTGACTCTCTTCATCAAGAAGCATTTGATAAACATCAACTGTACTAAGAGTCGGCTTCATCAAGAATATACTAGTCCAGACTTTATTATATAAATTTGACAATTCAATTAAGAATTGTATAACTTGTTGGTTAACCAGAAGTTTAGAATGTGTTGACTTAACAACAAAAACTACGTGTAGGCATCTCAACAAGATCCATATATCCATCTCATAACTTCTTGAATTTTGTAAAATAAGATGTAATTGAAGAACCGCTTAAAGAAATATTGAAAATTTCTTTTTGTAACTGATACAAACGTGTTCTATTAGGAGATCTGAACTGCATCTTTAGTTCCTCCCATACCTCTCTTGTGTAGTTCGACAATACAATAATTTTTCTGCAATTTAGTTTTCAAATGAGTGAAGAAGATAGGAGATAACTATACCATTGCATCTCCTCTATTGTGCATACCGAGGCAAGTTCGCTTTTGGCAGCTAAAAGCTATCTTTCATCTACAAGATGGATCTTGTTTTTCGCAACCAAAGAAACTTCTATGGAGCACTTTCAATTATTGTAATTAGTTTTGTTTAGCAGGAGTTGACAGGTTGTAACTTGTATGATCCGAATGATGTAAATACTAAACATCGTTCAGATCTGATTGCCATGCTTCACTCGTTGGATCCATGTTTGATCAAGAACTTGATCACGATTCAATATGATGCAGAAGAACGGAGATATTAGAACTTTATATAAAACTTCTGCGATCACAGTCAGATCGATACTAGCTCTGATACCATTTCACAATTTTATAAATAAAGATTTTGAGAGAGAAGATTGTAGCCATTGAAGCAAGAACTTGAGATTTAAGATCGTTGATTGACTGAGACGAAGAAGAAGTAAAATGTACAGAGGAAGGGAAGAGCCATTTATACAAAATTAGTCACGTGAAATTTAATTTAAACACTAAACCAGTACTTCTTCTTAACTAACCTACATAACAATCTCACCAAACCAAATAGCAAATCAAACTAAACTTGAATTGATCTTCTGTAGGATTAACAATCCGCTTGTGCAATTTAGAAAAAGGAAATACTACTTACGGATTAAAGATCCGTTCATCTAAAAAAATAAAAATATATTTTAATGTATGGACAAAAAATCCATTCATCTAAAAAAAATCAAAAAAATATCGCCAGGTACCCTTGAGGTATGACGTTTTTCGTGAGATGTACAAACATTTTACAATTTTTTGCATAACACCCCTGATATTTGAGAATATTTTTCTCACGGTACACCATGATATTTGAAAATATGGAAATTATATTTTTTGATTAAAATTAAATGTTTTTTGACTTTTCATTACACATTTTGAAGAGTTAAAAACTATATATGATATATTTTTTTATAATATAATACTTATTACTCCCTTTGTTAATTAAAACATGATATTTTTACTATTTATACACACTTTTTAAGGTGTTAAAACTATATAAAATATCAAATTTTTAAATAACTTTTTTAATAATTTCATACTTATTACTGATAAGTATGAATTTATGAACAAAAATTGTAAAAAACTGATATTTTATACAATTTTTATCATTTAAAAAAAACGTGCAAAAAATAATAAAATAACATATTTTAATCAACAAGTAAAGTATATAATAAAAAATAAAACGATTTATATTTTGAACCTGAGAAAATATATAAAATACCCACAACAAGGTGAAGTTTAAGCATACGGAGCGAAGCAATTAAATTTGTATTCGTGCCTTACATCCATCGTATAAATATGTGCATATGATCACTCTCGTAATTAATTAATTTAACTAACATTTGCACAAAGTCAAATAATCGCGATCTGTCCCATTTAAATGTTTAATTAATGTCTTACCTCATTTTGGTTGTTGTTAAATACACCGTAAATTTTCTCTCGTAAATTTATCTATCACATTCAATTAGACATAATAAATTTTTTAATTAATCATATTTTTAATCATCTTTAAAATAAATAAGTAATACTCGTTAAAAGTAATGTGTTTTTACGGTGTATTTAATTTCACGTTTCATTTTCTTGTATCATTTGTGGATCCATTTGAGGCCGTATACCAAACTTTGATTTTGCGATCGAAAATTCAAACAGGACCAATTTCCTTGCCACGGAAAACGGCAGCCGTGCCTAACATAGAAAAATGGACTGTGCTTTTAATGCATAGTTGGTAGTCCATCGATCCCCCAATAATTTGTGTACGATCAAAACTCAAAAGCACCCAGTCGAATTGCAATGCGGATCTACTGTCTCATTCCTCCTATCTCCTTCATATCCTCTTTCAAATAATCTCTCTCTCCCTTACCATATTTTTTTCATTTTTTCAATTTTTATGTTTTTTTACTTTAGGGGTGAGGAGAATAGAACAAAAGGCTATCCCATTTGAAACAGCGGATTGCGTGATCCCACACTAGTAGAAAAACGGGATTATAGCTCATGAGATATTAGCCCAGATATTTTTTTTTACGTTTCGGCTATATACACCGTAAATCCCCACGTCCTTAAGGACGTGCAAGGGAGTTTGCAGCCACCCGAGCCCGGACGTGCAAGCACGTTTTTATTTTTTTTTAAAAACGTGCATGCACGTCCTTAAGGACGTGCAAGCCCGTCTACAAAAGACGAAGAGGACGTGCCTCTTCGTCTTCCCTTCGTCTTCGTCTACATTGCCTGAGAGAAATCGAGAGAGAGAGAGATTGTCTTCTTCGTCTTCGCTGGAGTGTGAGAGAGAGAGATTGCCGGAGTGAGAGAGAGAGAGATCGCCGGAGTGAGAGAGAGAGAGGAAGAGATCGAGACAGAGAGAGATGGAGCCGGAGAGAGAGTTTGTGGTAGAGCGGGTGGCTGAGGAGGGTGGTGGTGGGGGTGGAGCACTGGGGGAGGGGGTGGCGGTGGAGCCTGTGGCCGGGGGTGGTGGTGGGGCGGCGTCCATGGAGGTTGAGGAGGGTGGTGGTGGTGACGGTGGTGGTGGTGGAGCAGCGGCGGCGGCGGCATCCGGTGGTGGTGGTGGTGGTGATGGCGGACCTATTACCACCGCGGAAGCGGCGGTCTGTAGAGGTTTCGTCGGTCCCGACCCCACCGGTATGTTCTTTGATTTATTTATTTTGTTTGATTTATTTTTATAGTTTTATAATATAGCTTAGATTTTAATATAGTTTTATAATATAATTTGATAGATTATAATTAGTTTTAGTATATAGTTTGATAGATACTATATAATTATGTAGTTTTAGTATATAGTTTGATAGATATTATATAGTTTGTATATTTTGATAGTTTTAATGGAAAAACAATAAAAACGATTAATATATATTACAAGATATTAAAACATATTAAAATATATTAAAATACATTAAAAGACATTAAAATAAATTAAAATAAAAACATTAAAATATATTAAAATATATTAAACTACATACAAATAAATTCTAATTGAAAGACAATAAAAAATAGATTATATAGTTTTAGTATATAGTTTGATATATATTATATAGTTTGTATATTTTGATAGTTTTCATGGAAAAACAATAAAAACGATTAATATATATTACAAGATATTAAAACATATTAAAATATATTAAAAGACATTAAAATAAATAAAAAAACATTAAAATATATTAAAATATATTAAACTACATAGAAATAAATTCTAATTTAAAGACAATAAAAACATTAAAATATATTAAAATACATAAAAATAGTTAACTGGATAAAATGAAAAACCTTAAAAGTAACAGGATCTCAACATTTCATAATAACAGGCAGGGAGGCTCATGAGGGGTGATGGTACCCTCCGGCCTGTTACGATCGCCGGCCGGGCAGCGGTCAGCCAGATTCCAGAGGAGACGGTACCCGACATTCCGACAGCCACATTCGACGATCTGCTTGCGTCTGCAGAACGGTACCAGCAGTCGATGGGTACCCCCCCGGCCGACGAGCACAACAGCTTCTGGAAGGGTCTGCCAGCTTGGGATCCTTCTGGCGATGCGATGATGGGGTTGCAGCCTTCTTTAGAGACCGCTGATGTTTTGAGTAGCTGCATTACTGACGTAGTCGTTGGGCGACGGGGCGACATGGGTAGACCGCCTACTCGTGTTCCACCCACCATCTCGGAGGCATCTACTTCAGCCGTTCCGGAGGCACTTCACTCATCGACTGGTGACTTTCGCATCGTGATCGATGCAATCCATAGAGTCAACGATTGTCAACTGCATGAGCTGCAAACTGCTTTGGAGATCGACCGCTTCAAATGGCCAACAGCGGTGTATAAAGTCAACCTTTTCGATGAGGTAAAGACTTTAATCTCCAAAAAGTGCTTCGATTATCTGTACAAGATGTGGCAGGACGTCGTGAACCAAAAGGTTCCTCCGGTATGCACGGACCGACATTGGAGGGTTTGTTACGGGATCCCATGTGTCCATGAGATTCAGGGATACGTCAACTCCGGTACTCCGATACCCGCCGAGGACATCCACCCGTTCTGGATGGATTTGTCATGGACTGACATCGACGACACCCCATTTCCGTATGAGCTGTCATCTTCATATACGGCTTCCAACGATGTATGCGAGAATGAGCTGCACCCACCCTCATCAGCAAGCGTCCGAAGGAAGGGGAGGCCTCGGGGGTCGAGGAATGCCTGCAGAACCAACCCGTTGCCATACAAGGAGGTAAGGGAAAGGTTTGAGAGAGAAGAAGCGCGTGCTGCTCGACGTGCTGTTCGGCATCATCCACAAGCGACCTCAGCTCGACGTGGACGTGATGATGTGTTCGGAGGGTTCAACTGGGGTCGAAACAACGTTGATCCCTTCATGCTCGGTCATATTGAGACGGTGAGGGACACTGTTGGAGATGGTCATTGTGGCTACCGTGCTTTGGCGGCTTTGACATTACCGATCGGCGAGACTGCTTTCCCGGAACTCAAAACGTTACTATGCAATCACTTGGAGGATCACGCCGATCTGTACGTCGGTTGTTATACGGGAGGGTACCAATTCCAGCAGTTCGTCGACTACCAGAGATGGGCGGGAGCTGTGCATGGTGATAGGAGACGGTGGATAGAGCTACCCATTATGGGTTTAGTATTTGCAACGGTATATCAGATTCCTCTCGTTGTCCTAGCTTGGCATCATCCGTTCACATGTCTCCCCATGACCTCGCCGACACCTGCTAACAACCCTCAATCAGCAACCCTTGGTGTAGCCTGCATCGGAAACCAAGACCATTTTGTCGCGGTACGACTTCAAACGTCTTTTTTTATTACCTATTCTTGCTTTTCATATATATGTCAATACTCTAACTCTAATTTTCCGTTCTCATAGATCTGGTTGCGTCGTAACGCTCCTATTCCGCCGCCTCCGCCAGAATGGGTCGCACATCATCATCCGAGCGTCGAAGGATGGGATGCTCCGTTTCAAGCTCAGTTTGAGAGATTTCGAGCCTTGCGTGTCGAGTCCGGCCGCCCTTTACTATTTTCCTAGATTTTATTCCACAAGTTTATTAAAATTATGAATGTAAACCTTTTTTTCCGTTCCTTGTAACGTTATTCGCATATTATCCGAATGAAAACCTTAACAATTATTGTTTTCTATTTAATTTGACCCTAAATCCTTCAACTCCACTAGCTAACACTTCAATTTTATCAATTAACATTACAAAACCCTCGGAAAACCTAAACCCTATACCCTAAACCCTAAACCCTAAACGCAAAACCCTACTAGGGTTTGCACGTCCTTAACAACGTGCAAGGATTGCACGTTGTTAAGGACGTGCAAGAACGTTGTTAAGGACGTGCAAGTCTTTGCTAGTGGACGTGCACAGTCCCAGACTTGCACGTCCTTAAGGACGTGCAAATCCTTAATCCGGATTTGCGGTGTATATAGCAACACCCTTTTTTTATGGGGTGTATATAATGGCCAAACTGGCATTATTTTTATGAGAACAAATATAGCTTGGATTATTTTTCAATCCTTCGGGGTATATTATTTTGGGTTATTAATCGATCCATATTATACCCTGGGCGTTTTTTTGGCCATATATCCGGGCCATATAAGTATTTTACCCCGAAAATAATATAAACCATAAGTAATATCCAGGGTATATAAAATTCAATTTGCCTTAGCACGTGCAGCGACAAAAGCATCTCATTTCCATCTTAACTTCTTCTTCGCTTGCTGCAAACCTTGCTTCATAATTTTCTTCTTCGCTGTGCTCTTCTTTACCATCACCCGTTTCCGCCCAGCCACCTCTTCTTTGACCTCCTCTTCTCCGGCCACCTCTTCTCCGGCCTCCATTGAACTTGCGCTCGATCCAAAAGCCTTGAAATTGTAGACTTAAAATTGCAACCGTCGAACCCTAAATCTCAGCTAAGTCTCAACATTGAATTCTTCCACTTTGTTTTGCTCTCGTCGTCGAGTTCTTCTCTAGATTCATGCAGTACATCATCTACTCATTCCCTCCTTCAAATCTCTGCTTAACTTCAGTCTCCTACCTCCTTGTAATGCACTTCATTGGTCAATTGAAGAAGATGTTTGGTTCACCCTTTGTGTACAGTGAGACTAAAATGCATCTTTTTCATATTTAAGTTGGGTATGTGTTTTTGATTTTCGAGTGTCATGTGTTTTTCTTTCTATATCTGATTGGAATTGTGCCTTTGTTTCTTCATTTGTTTGAGAGTTAGAAGAATTTAAAGAGATTTGCAATAGAAATTGGTCAAATTTGCTTGGTTCTTTAGAATTTTACCTGGTATTAACATGTTTGGGAAATCATCTATTCAGACTTCAGACTTCAAGCATAAAAATAGTAATTGAAAATCTAGATTTTCAATCCTTTTAAAAAAATCGGTTCTATTCTTTTTTAATTAGATACATCAAAGTATCAAACATATAAAAGATGAGTATTAGTTTTCTTTGGGATGATTCAAGATGTTGTATAAGTTTGTTGTGGACTCTTTAATTTAGTGCTACGATCTTCGGAATGCAAATATATGCACATTGGTTGGTCATGCAAAAGCTGTGAGTTTTTTGAAGTTATTGAATTCTTAAACTCTTGTAACTGTGTGTACAGACAACACACTAAAGTTGTGGGATTTGAATAAGTCTAGCGATATTGGCTTGTCAACCAATTCTTACAACTTGGCCTTTAAAGGCCATTCTAATGAGAAGCTAGCGTTGTTACAGTATAAAAAGATCAAGAAAATTACCCAAACTCTACCTATAGATTCTTCCTAATTCCAAAAGTCTTTGCCATTAGCTGTTTGTTACTTCATTGGAGAGAGATTGAGACATTTGAAAAGCTAGGCGTTACTCCATTGAAGAAGGTGGGCACTGGTAGGCAAATCTCCTTGCTTCTCATATCAATTGATACCCTTATTTAGGTAAAGCTCTAGCCTTTAGTTGTTCTTCTACTTGAAAGCTCATTGTTTTGGTTCTTTTCTTGGTTGATTAGATAGGATGAAACTCTCGGTGCAACTCCATGATATCCTCCTGGATCTGTCATCTCCGCGGGTGTCAGCTGGTCTCGCTCTCTTCGCCTTAGGGCGAGTAGTGGAATATGTGGTCTCAGACAAGATCCTCTACTAATCATACATGAGGATGACCTCCAGGAATCGATCAAAGGAAACAGCTCCCAACCTGGACGCGTGCAGAAGAACATCAAGTGGCAGCCTCATCGACAACAAGAGAATCCGACTCTCATTTGAAGGGCACAGGTGACCGCAGTATACCAGGCCTTCTTGAACTAGCGAACAATAGAAGATACAGAGGATGATCGGTCATAGATGCCACGCAGGAAGGATACCTCACAAGCCGTCTGAATCCCGGGAGGGCAGTACTCTCTCAGCATCAAGTCTCTAAACTCATGGTAGGTCCACTCAGCCTGCTCCGTCTTATATACGGACCATCGGTAAAAAGCATCTCTCTGGAGAAGGCCGGCGGAAAGTCTCTGTCTCTCAGAAGATGGTACAGCAACGTGGTCGAACAGTCCATCCATCTCACGGAACCATCTCTCAACATCATCTCCAACCTCTCCAGCAAAAGTCGGCGGACAGCACTGAGCTAGCATCTTGACTCAGTCGATGTGCTTCTCAGGGCACGCACCGACAATGGGCTCGACTGGTTGAACTGGAACCTTGGGCGTAGGAGTCGTAGATTGAGCTCCACCTCATAACTCACTCAAAATATCGTGAAGCGTCGCCTCTAGCTGCCCAATCCAAGTCTTTGTGGAAACTGGAACTCTGTCATCTAGCGGTGGCGCGACTCGCTCCTCGGAGTGATCGTCAGCGGCGCGCTCCTCGGCATCCTCAACAGCAACTCGGCGGGGGCGTCCCCTGTCGCGACGTGCCCTACCCCCACGCCCAGCTAGATCTCATCTAGTATCAACCATGGTGGCTATGGAAACGATTAATTTAAACACTCAGCATAGAATCAGTCAACGATTTGTATGATCCTCATCGAGGAGGATCGCCCTCGGGCCCAATTAAACATATGGGAATATAAGCATAGAGACGATCTATGTCATCCTTCGAGGGACGACTGACCGGAGGGGCAATAACCTCACGACCTCCTAACCCAATACTCCATCCTTCTTGGTGCTCCTTGGAGTCTTCTAGGCCCATCTGTAAATGAAAGCTAGTCTTTTGCCTACCATTCCCAGAGTTCTATATCCATAAGGGATGTCTATCGCTTTGGTCTCTACCCACGAGTTTGCTTCCTATTTGGTCAGTCTAGGGTTAGGTTCAAATAAATTCATTTTGCCCTTTTAAAACCATTTCCAAATCATTTGAAATTATTGGGCGATTTTCAAAAACCATCTTCAACCTATCATACTCGGATTGCAAAACCTGGGCTCAGATACCACCTTTGTAATGGCCCGAGATTATGATTCCCGAGTTACGTTTCGAGGGATAAAACCCCTCGTTGGGATCTTGCGCCCCGAGTACAGGTTGAAGGTTTGAAATTAAACATTATCAATTTAAAGTGGGATTTCGCACCCAAAACCGTAAGGACCGTTGGAGTCCCCGAGTGAAACCCCTGTACCTGTCCTAAGTCTAAGTCGCGGGAAATTCGTTTAACATTTAAATCTAACATAAGTGTAAGACGATACATCAGGGTGCCACGGCAGAGCTGGGTCAAAACATAGTAAAGGTAATATAAAATCCCAAAAGTCATAAGGGTTGGTGAAATCAGAGTCTCATGCGCCCGCTCTCCGCCATGCCAAAAGGACCCCGCCATACAGCACGGAATCAAACAAGGATCAATACCTGAAACTAACCACGAAGTCAGGCCAAGAGACGCATGTGGCCCCTAAAGACTGCGCTGAGGACATATAATACGTCTATACCTAAAATAAAGGATGTTCTAATGCAGTACTGAAATATTAACACACTAGCATGCTCTTAACTCATACGTGCAAAATATTAAGTAAGGCCTTAGCAAATAATATCAAGTGGTATATCCCTCTCCTACCACCACTCCCTTCTCAATAGGGTGGAGACTGGCCAGTTCGTGAATGCATTCCATTCCATAACATTTGGTTCAAGCCGATTAGCCCAATCCATAATCATATCGAAAATAAGCCCACATGCAACTCCGGTGGTCGTGCTCACAATACTCATGCTCGCAATATACGTAAAGATGATGCCATATGAATCGAATGCCTCAGAATGAGACCCGATGAAACTGGGCCGTCCTATGACCCTAGAAAAGACTCTAGTGACTTCACAAATAACGAACGTCCTGTTTACAAACGCATAGAGAGGAGGTATGCTCATACGTCAATGTAGTCGTAGCATGATACTACATGGCATGCGATATGCAACACCTACATACTATATGACACATCAGGCATGAGGTCCTGGTTACTAAGTAAGCTCCCGTAGGAAACTTACCTGGAGAAGCGCAGAATCCAAACAATGATCAGTAATGGCAAGCAATCCAACAGATCAGAGATCACCTAGTAATCCCATGAATAACACAATTAGTCTAAGTCTAAATTACGCAAGGCACACAAGTCACATATGAACCATATAAGATACACATAAATATGATAATTCGATCATCTCATCATATCTCATAAACCAACATCTTTCTCAATTCGGTCATAACATCATCCTTATTAGCTTAATTCCACATATTATCATTTCATACTCACACTTGACATATATATATATATATATATATATATATATATATATATATATATATATATATATATATATATATATCATCAACATCATAATATCTAACATTGAATCTCTTATAATAAATCACCGCAAGTCATGTTATTAGTCACACACATCAGAACATCATGCTAGTCAGTCACTGAGCAAGTCGGATTCTTACTTTAGATCCAAATCTGTTTCAAATTCGAGTTAGAAACCCGCCTCTTGAAAATGTTGTCAAAAATCCTTTTTCAATTACTTATTTAAATCATTTTCCGACTTTGAAATTCTTTTCCAATCCGTAGGGCTGATAATCAAGCCGACTAGCTCGAGCTCGGCTCGGGAAAAGCTCGGCTTGAGCTCGTTCGAATTCGAAAACGAGCCGAGTTCGAGCTCACAATCGGGCTCGTCACGAGCTCGAGCTGAGCTCGAGCCAAGCTCGAGTATACTTGGTTGCTCGTTTTTAGGTGAATTTACATTTTTACCCCTAGGGTTAATGCATACCCGTCCCTCCCCAAAGCGGCATGGCCTCCATTCTCTTTCTTCATTCTTTCAATTGCGGCTCAGATCTGGTGAATCTATCATCTCTCAGTCTCAGATCCGACCTGGCCTCAGTTCTCCCTCATTCTCAGGTCGTGCCTCCCTCCTCTCTCATTCTCAAGCCGTCGCCGCTCTAATCTCCCGCCTGTCGTTGCTGTGTGTCGATCTCGAGCTCAAATGGTTGTTGTCTCCTTCCTCCTCTAGTTAGTGGTCCTCGATCTCGAGCTCTAATCTTGCCGAGTCTCTCCTCCGGCCACCGCTCTAATCTCTCATCTCTCCATCGCAGGTGCTGGACTAACAGTCTATAGATCTGGATTAGACTTATCTCGCAGCTCTCGCATCTTTGGTCATCGCTCTATCTCGCTGCTCGTCTCGCCCAGGTATACACCGAACCTCACCTTCTTCTTGTAATCTGACCTTCTTCTAGTAAGCTCTCTTAAAAGTCGATTACAATGTTGACTGATTTCAATGATTTGTGTTGGTCGGTTAGAGTTTCAGATGCTCAAAAAAAAAGTTGATTAATTGTGCTGGTCAATTGATTTCAATGATTTGTGCAGTGTATATGTATTTCAGATTTACAGTGGATATAAATATATGATTTGTGCAGTACTACAGTGATTATATAGTGTATTTGTGCAGTGATAGTATAAGGATTAAAGGGTAGTTTTAGTTTTTAAGTAAAAGGACAAAAAAGGATTAAAGGGTAGTATAAAGATGATTTGTGCAGTGATAGTATAAGGATTAAAGGGTAGTATATAAGATGATTTGTGCAGTACTGCAGTTGGAGTTCCAGTTGGAGTTGAAGTTGGAGGTGGAGATAGTAAGGGTAGTTTTAGTTTTTTCTTAAACTTTAGAGATATCTTATTAAGTGTTTGGTATTTACGGGTTTTTAAAAGGAGTTTTTAAGTAAAAGAACGAAAAAGGGCTCCCGAATAGAATGTACTGATAGTATTCAAAAGGCATGTTTTTCATTCAGACGTCCCTATTCATCATCATCTTCCTCTCTTCCAATGTATAAGAGAGTTCATAAATTGTTGATGTTTTGTTCTCATAAATTTTGCCTTTAATGGTTGATGTGATTCATGTTTTTTATTGCCTTTGATTTCATGATTTTGAATAATATTAGGGATTTTATTGCCTTTGAAATCTAGGTCTTTGTTTGTTGAGCTCAAGCATGGAAATTTGTTGATATATTAACTAGACCCTAAAAAATGTGTTTACTTTCTACAAATTTGATATTGTTTGGTGTTTGATTTATATGATTTTTTAGGCATTCATCCCACGTCTTTTGAAAGTTCTTTTCGACATAAAAGTTCCTCCCATAGCGATCATCTTCATTGGTAGCATTTGATGATCCTTTGACAGCGGTGTGAGGCTCTAATGGCACCTGGAGGTGCGATGCTTATGGACTTCCACCTTCGAGCACATGGGAAGAAGAACCAGTCAAGAGAGGTGGAAGAAGAACCACGTTGTGTTCGTGCGTTGCATTCATATTGCTCTATTTCAAACTCTATCTATTTTTAGTTGACATTTGTATTTGAACATTGTAATGTCGGGTTGTACTTCGAATACTCGTGTAATGTTTTAGCCTTTTAGATTATCTTGCAATTCAATTATTCAAGTTAATTTGCTAGATTTGCAGACGGTTAAGCTGGAATACAAATCGATCTAAAAATCAACCGTAAACGAGCTCACGAGCTCTAGCTGAGATCGAGTACAAGCGAGCTCACGAGCTCGAGCTCGGCTCGAGTGAAAGCGAACTCACAAGCTCGAGCTCGAGCACCTTTCCGAGCTCGCGAGCTGAGCTCGAGTACTTGTTTGAGCTTGTTTTCATTTGGAGCTCGAGCTCGAGCTCGGCTCGTTTACAAAAGAGCCAAGCTTGAACACCAAGTACTCGAACTCGTGAGCTCGTATATCACCCCTACCAATCCGCCACTTTTAAATTGACAAATCTAATAATTTATTTACATCCCAATAATAATATATTATCTAATATTTTAAAAATCCTTAAATAATTAAATAAATAAACGGATAAATCCGAACCAAACCGAACCGAACCCATATAATAAATCTTCAAACCGGTTTAATCAACCCAGCCAAAGAAAAAAAAAAGAAACGGAGGGCCCACATGACACGTCAGCTCCTTCTTCCCGGATTCAAAAGGATGAATCCCGCGCCCACGCCAGCGCTCGCCGGCTCGCTCTCGTGCTCCCGCTGGTAGCCTCTCACCCGCGGCCGCTGCTCTGCCTTGCGCTCGCCTCTGCTCATCGCTGCTGCTCGCCTCTCACCCGCGGTCGCTGCTCTGCCTCGCGCTTCTGCTCAGCTGTCCTCGCACAGCTCGCTCTCTCTCCCGTCGATGCTCGTCGGAGCTCTTGCCGGAGCTCACGAGCCAACCTGACTCCCCGCACTCAGCTCACACACACTCACACTCGCCCACAGCCCGACCCAAGACAAAAATCGAATCAAAACAGAGGAAGGAAAGGCGGAAGCTCACCGAGGAAGTTCGCGACTTCGGAGCTCTCGATCGGAGGTCTGAGCGTCGTCGAGGGCTCACAATGGCTCTTCGAACCTGCATGGGACATGGGTGAGTGTGATGGTGAAGTCCGAGGGTGGTTTCGATCAAAGACGGAAGAGAATCGCTTACTGTAACGTGGCTCGCGATCGAACAGGGGTTAGAAGGGAATGAGGCTGCGGTGGCTCTCGTGGCAGCTCCGGTGGTGGTCCTGCTGCTGCTGGCGGCCCTGGGGGGTGTCGAAGGAGGTGTGGGACCTTCTGCTGGTGGCTCGAGGTGGAAGGAGAGAGGAGCAAAGGGGTGGCGTGGACCGCGTGGTGCTTCTTGGCTCACGGTAAACAGGGGAGGAAGGGACCTTGGTGCGGTGTTTGGTGGTGTCCTGATGGAGGAGGGACATCGGAGGTGGGGGCTAGCTGCTGCTGCACATCAGAACGAGGAGGAAGAAGGAGCGAGGAGGTGACGTTGTGAGGAGAGAGCGGAAGTGATGGTGATCTGATGGTGGTGATTTGAAAAGGTTTAGAGGAAAGTGATTACATGTGGAGATGGGTAAGAGGTAGTGGTGTGTAGACTGTAGAGGAAGGAACCATGAGGGAGAAGGGGTGATGAAAGAATGACAAATGCTGATGGGATTAAAGGTAAAGTGAGTGATGTGAGGGTTGAGTATTGACTTGGCTAAAATGATTATTCGAAATTTAAAATTTCGAATATTTGTAATTCGAATCCCGAAATCAAATCCCGAGTGTTAGTTTCCGAATCCCGCTTCTCGATCAAGTAGATGTTAAGACTCGAAAAGGATATCGCCATCTGAACCCATTTTAAAATTTTCGAGGTGAAAGGACGGAAATCGTTCGTCAAAAATTGAATTCAGGTCGGAATCCGCTAAATGAGTTTTAAATCCGATTTAAATTCATTTTTAATTCTTGTTTTCGAAAAAATAATAGGACTTAAAATCCGAGCCTTTATATGGGAACTGAAAAAAAAAACATTACATAGCCCGGGTCTAACAGATCCGATCTATATACAATGAAAATTTATGATCAGTTGGTGTTGTATACTCCGGAAGTTATTTAAATCTCTGGGCTATATCTCATGGTATGAATTAACTATCCATACAAACAATAGAAATATAGCTCGGACTAATCCAATTTTATACCCCAGATGTAAAATAATTATAACCCTGATTGAATGTGGTATATACCCCGAATATTTGAAGTATATACCCTGAATATTTGAGTATATACCCCGGGTGTTTCAACTCAATTTCTTAGGATATTTGGTGGTTCATATACCTCAGATTTTCCCCAATATCTGGCTTATAAAATCATACCAATTTTTCACCCCATCCAACCTGAAGCTCATATCTATAAATTATCAGATCCGGGCTATATGATGAAAAAGGTCTGGACTACAATCCCAATTTTCTACTAGTGCCAATCGATCGAATTGAGATAGTTTCATCAATGTTGAAGGACATAATGTTCTCCACATCCTTGAGTTGTCAAAGATAAATGTCATCAATGTATATTTGTGAGTAATGCAGAAAAAAAAAAAACAATTTTAATGGGATTATTAAGCGATGATATCAAGGTCGCCTCATGTCTCTCAAATACATGAGATCATGTCCAACAAAGAAGGAAAGGGAAAATATATCTTCGAATATATGGAGCTCAAGAAAAAGAGGTCCAATTTTCTTTCCCAATCAACCCAATGTCCACCAAGCAATCTAAATTAGTTTATTGTCCACCTTGTCAGTTTGTTTTTTACTATATGTATTTTTTCTCTATCTATTCCTTTTGTTCTCCCTTGATCTGTCTCTCTGGTTTTGGAATGATATCGTCTTCCCTCTTACTATCGTTCATTGTCTTTTACTATGTTTAGTAGCTACTATTTCTAAGTTGGATTCATATAAAAGTCAACTCAATGTGAGTATTTTCTTTTGATTTTTCCAGTTTAATTTTGGCCGCTGTTTTTATCTTCTTCTTTTTTTATTTGTGTTTTATGTTTAGTAGCGTTTCATGAAGAGAAGGGTTCGTGCACAGTATAATCTATATTCTTTATTTTGTAGTGTGTGAAATTATTGAGAATGTTTGTCTGCTTTAGATTTTCATCAGTTGAAGGAGCCGATAAAGTATTTGAAGAGCTGACAAGGATGTGGGGGGGAGATGGCTAAAAATAGCGACGAAGGAGCTAATTAAGTATTTGATGTACCTGACAAAGTATTGGGAGAAAGATGTTGAAAAAGATACTCATCGTGGGGATTCAGAAAATGTGCGTGTGTTGATGTCGCTGACAAAGGATGCTGGAAAAGATGATGAAAAAGTGTTTTTGTTTTGTAATGAACAAATCAGTTTATGTTTTTTGGACTTATATTTTATTTTACAAAACAATATATGTTGTTTATACTTAATTATATATGCTGATTTTTTTTCAAATATGGAATATGATAAAAAAAAATGAATAGATATAATGCTAGCTTGTTGAAAAATTAATTATATAAGAGTTGGTTAGTAAAAAAAACTAATGATAGAATATGTATTTGTGGGTATATGGTCTCTTCTCAACATCTTTTTCTCATCTTTCCTTATCAGTATTTTGTCATGCTTTGTTAACTATCTATCATGCTTTGTCAGCTCTCATCCTTTGTCAGTTACTTGCTCTCATCGTTTGTCAACTTCTTTTCATCCTTTCTCAGCTCGAGACTATCTTGGTTCTGCTCTCTTCTTAGCCACTGTGTACTTTGAGTTGTCCTTCTTCTGAATTCTCACATGCATATTTCCTTTGGTCGTCCGCTTCTTTTTCTTTTGAGAGGGGTAAACATTTGATCTGCTTTATTTGTATAGAAATTTTAATTCATCCTCTTATAGCACTGGGTAATTGTCTCATTGTACACTAACTGCCAAGCTTCGTTAGTGTAAAAACTGCCAATGAAATGTGTTATAGGGGTCTTTTTGTGGTCTATAGCAGCAAGAACATGTATGCATGAGATCTTTTACAAGTCAAACTTAACACTTTACAAGTGCATGTCTTTGCTGACAAATCAAGCACTGTTGTTGTCCCTTCTTCTACAACTTTAAATTGGAAACCATTCATTTTCTGAAAATTGTATGCTCCAGCTTGCTGTTGCAATATTTTAAGCAATTTCACAATTGTTGGCGGCATCCCTTTGTGTGTTTTTATCATCCTTCTCCCTTCTTTCTTGGAACCATTTTATCAATTTCTCTCTAAGATAGTTCAATAAGGCAACTATAGGGCATGATTTCTTACCCCTTGTATCTATCTCCTTGTGCATGTGCTCTAGACCATCTTTCAAACCATGCTTCTATCAAATAAGTTGACAACTCTTTGCTGATTTGTGTTATCTGAGCAAAGTGTGGTTGAAATCACTAATCATGTAACTCTCTACTGCTTGCTGGAACAATTCACAAAACTGCCTTTTCTTGAATATCACCTTGATGTTTTGCATAAGGTTTCATGTACATATGCAGTGGATAGCATTAGCATAAATCTCAAAAATTGTTTTTAGTATGCTTGTGCATGTCTGATACAAATACCAGATGTTGTGTTTGTGGTATCACCTTTTTCAACTGTTGAAAGAACCAATTTCAGGATTCGTTATTTTCTGAATCAACAATCCCAAATGCGCCCGAATATATATATACTTGTGTCATCATCTTGTGCAACTGCTCCTAGCAATGCGCCTCCATACTTTCTAGTAAGGAACGTCTCATCAACAACAATAACCTTTATAAATGCAACATTGAATTCTATTTATTGTGCTGACAACGAGGGTTAAAATGATGTTGACATCATATAAAAGGTACTAGAATGATGATGACATATATGTGTTGTCAACTGCCTTTTATTCAACAACACATATGACTTTGAAGTACTCATAAGATTCAAATGTCTTTCAACTTTCTTGGTCTTCAGTTTCTGGTATGGTGATGTCAGTTGTTATCTGTATGATAGACAATATGACCCTCCTCTTTTTGATGACACATAATTCCATAGCAAAATTTAATTTCTCCAGATTACTCAATGACATGAATTCCTGTAAATCGTCTTCACAACTGACAATAAAAGGTGTTTTAAAAATCTTGTATGTGCAAGTGGCTAAATTCTAGTTCAAAAATGGATTGATCAATGTCAAATCTGCGGAATATTCTCATAGTAAGTGATTTCACACACTACAGAATAAATAATACATATTAAACTCTGAACGAACCCTCTCTTCATCAATTAATCGTTGTCTTATGTTCCTAGAAAATACAAATAAAACACACATAACATAGATAAGCAACAAAAAAGATAAAAACAACGGACAAAAATAAACTGGAAAAATCAAAAGAAAATACTCAAATTGAACTGAATTTAATATGATCACAACTCAGAAACAAGCTTGATTCAACAATTGAAATTATCACCAACGATTGATAATAAGAGGGAAGAAGATAATCATCTCAAACCAGAGAGACAGATTGAGGGAGAAGGAAGGGGAAATACAGAGAAAGTATACATACATTAATAAGCAAACTGACCGGATAGATCGACAAAAAACTAATTTAGCCTGTCTGGAAAACAATTAATTAATTAAGGAAGAAAATTGGGCCGACAGACCCAATTTCCTCTTCTTTTTATTACATTTCTTTTATTTATTTATTTATTTATTTATTTGCTTGATTCTTATTCCTAAGTACATTTTATGCTCCTTAAGCTACGGGTATAAAAATAGAACCAAAACTCAATTATAAGCACAATATGAGGAAATCAATCCATAATACATCAAATCTATACTCAAATTAACTATACAATCTTTCTTTCTCACTCAACTCCAATAATTCTTCAACTATTCTTCACCTATTTTGTTCAATAAGGGAAAACACCCTAACATAACATTTTTACATAAATTTAAAACTTTATACCATATACCATATGGTATAAAATGAGATTGCCAAAATCAGTCGTGTTCATAGTACTGACATATAATCATATAAACCATTTCGAAATAGTTCAATCGGAAAAGACTTGTGGATAGTACCCGAAGATCCCTGGTTCGAACCCAGATAGCCGCTGTCAATTTACCAAATTCAAGACATATAATCACATAAGTACGTGAACGTTCTCAAAAACAAAAACACAACCAGTACGTTAAATCCCTTTTGCCGCCTCTTCCAATATTATATCCATATACTTTTGGTTAAGATTCTATCCAATTTGTTTAAAATTTGAAAAGATAATGCATAATTCATAATGCTCGATCTATTGGAATCATATTAATCACCTTCAAATTTAATTCTTCTTTTCATTTTAATTATTTGTAAGATTATTTTTAAGAATATATTTTGACAACCTACAACATATATATTAATCATAGCTAGCTATGTATATTTAAGTTCGATGTATTCGAAATTCCAAAATCAAATCTATATCTATATAATATACTGGACATATAACGGGCTCTGGTGCAATTCACATGCGTGGTATTTTCTAGATTAAAATGGTGTTATTTTTGCATACGTGTCATATTCTAGCTAGATTAAAATGGTATTATCTTTTTGAGCCACATTAATTAATAAACCAATATAATTAGGTAAAAAAACTTATATTTTTAGATCAAATAATCTATCCAATATAACCTTATATCTTAATTATGCATTGAACTTTTAAAATACTCAAACCGAGATTTTTTATAAAAATAAATAAATTATTCAAGTAAATCATTTTTAAATATTAAAATGTCATTTCAATCCTTCTTAAATCAATGAAAAAATTACTTCAATAGCAATGCCATGAAAATATCATAAATGTATGCCACTAAATAATTTAATTAAATTAACACTTTATCGTTAGAATATTATAAATAATTTAATTAAAACTATGTATGGCCCATGAAAATATAAAACAATTTAATTATTATAAATTTATGCCAATTTTTACGTTAACATTTTTGTTTGAACTCTAATCAAATTTCACCAGGTTTATAGATAGCAATACCCAATTAGAAAGATAGATCCGTTTTTAGCCTAATAAACTTAAATAAATGATAAAATTACCCACTTTTTTAAGGCACCTTAACTATTATCATTTCTTGGTCGAATTTATCTATGTGTTATAATATGGTGCAATCTGAACCCATCTTTTTTAATACATCAATTATTGATATCCAATATATTTAATACATATCATACAATGATCTCACTTATTTTATCTACATATATCTTTCTATATATTCACATTATTTGATTACTCAATTTTATCTTTAATATAAATATTCATTTGTGTATCTTAATTAGTTACCAAACTATTTCTTTTTATACTTCATATCTAAGAAATAATCTTTTCAATATTTATATATATATACACTAAAACATAGGCTTAAAAAAACTAATCGTACCCTACTAATATCATAGCAAATTGATGTAAACAAATCAGGGATTGGTGCAAGGTAAATTTTGATAATGTTACATTTATGTTGGCATAGAATATATATATATATATATATATATATATATATATATATATATATATATATATATATATATATATATATATATATATACATATATATATAATAAAAATAATAAAGTAAATAGGGTACTAAGTTTTTTTGACAAACGGAGTATATTATATGTATATGTGTGTGTATAAATAGATTTTAAACTTTTTTTTAACAAGAGAACATACATAATTAATTAAGAAACAAACATATATTTACATTCCTAAATAGTGTAATTGAAAATTATATTATTACCTTCTATGGAATATTATTAATGGTTTGTATGATAAAAAAAATTTATTAATTAAGAAACTGCACAATGGACGGGTAATAAAAACTAGTTGATAATAAAGTAATAGCAGACATTTAGTTAAATTATAGGCAAAATTGAAGAAAACCATTCTTTAAATACACACATTTGTCATATACCACCCCTTAAATTGATATTTCTAGAAATCCGCCCTTTAAATGACTTTCTTCATCAGTCAAACACCCCTGAATATATATTTCTTCCAAATAAAGGTTAAATTTGACAAATTATAATTTTACCACTTCTTTTTTTTTTCATAATATTCTAATTGAATTTTAACAATTAAAAAAAGAAAAATTTAAATAACTATGTATGAATTAATTGGAAGGAAACTATTGTCGTTATTTTCTCTTTTTAAAATACACATCATTGATCATCCTATAGGATGATGTCACGTCACTTTTTACTTAATTGTAGTAATATTAACCAATTAAAAGCAGTTATTTCCTCTTCTTAATCAATTTTAACACAATAGTTTTTCCAATATTTCTAGATATGGATATATTTTGAAAAATGTTTAGCAAAATTTTTAAGATCTTTATAATAGTTATATATATAATTTCTCTCATGCACTTAATCAATACATAGTATGTAGTATATCTTAAGATAATATTTTTTTTACAACTTTTCTATCTTTAACCCAATTCTATCCATAATCCATAATTTTTTTATATATAAAAAGGCCTCTACATATTGCATGAGATATGAAAACTTTATAAAGTTAAAATAATAAGTTATCGATGGTTTGTATTATATATAATGAAAAATCAAATCATTTATGCCTAGAAAAATTAAATAATCAATTATATTATCTAACGTTTAACCTTTTGTTTATTTTAGAATCATAGAATTAATATAATGGGTATTAATACTAATTTTTTTAAAATTAAAAATTAAAGAATATATATGTAATTATATAATAATTTCTTTTAATTTATGTTAATTATATAATGGTTATTAATTAATACTTATTGAAAAAAATTAATTAACTTATTTAATTGTTATTAATTAATATTAAATTTATTTAGATTAAAAAAATATACAGTGCGATTATTGAACTAATAACTCATGTATCAAATGCATTATAATATACTAGATATTAGCTAGATATTGGATTTTGAAATCAATATAGGGTTCGTATGGGACGGAGTTAAAAAAAGTGACTAAAATTTAAAAACAGTTGAAATTGAAAAATTGTGTAAAATAAATGTTGAAAGATTATGAAATAAATGTTGAAAGATTATGAAATAATATAAACATCGTATGGAAGGAAAAAGAGTTTATTTTTAAAAAGTGGAGTTTATTTTGTTGTTATTAGGGGTATACTTGTCTTTTCAAATCAAATAAACACCAAAAACCCAAAAATACCTTCAAAAAAAAGCTTTTTTTTTAACCCCCAATTTTAATAAAAAAAAACATACTAAACAACCTCTACCATATTTTTATTTTAAACCCCCAATTTTAACAACTGTTAAAATTGTTCCCATACACACCCTATATGGGATTTAATTCATACATCAATACTACGGCAATTAAGATACTCCGTACGTACTAATTATAAGTTGGACTTATTGGAAGAAAAATAAATTTAAAAAGGAGCACATATATATAATGATCGAGGAATTATACAGAAATCAAACATGATTTTTGATTGTATATGCATAAAAAAAAGAGATAGGAATATGCAATTGAGTAACTTCACATCTTAATTGCAAATTCCTCTCTAATTAATTCCTCTATTCAAAGAAGAATTTAAACACTTTCTCCTTATCTATTTTCATCTGATCTAAGCATCTCCTCCAAAACGTCGTCGTCTAAGCATTCAAACTCAATCACCTGTCTACTCCCAGCACGGGATGTCCCGCCGGTTTCCGGCCTCCCAGCCGGGCGGCCCAAATAGCTCGAGGGGCAGGTCAAGTATGAGGTAGCCATCGACGATGTCGAAGGCTGCGAATAAGAAGAATGTGTAGGAAAAGAGTAGTTAGCAACTTGTGACAAGTACTCACTTGGGAAGTTCAAAGTGGCCAAGTGACCCCTCATGCTAAAGGCGGCACGGTCGTACGCACGTGCCGCCTCCTCTGCAGTGTCGAATGTTCCGAGCCACACACGTGCTCCATTCTTCGATGGGTCTCGTATCTCGGCTGCGTACTTGCCCCAGGGCCGTCTTCGAACCCCGCGATACCGGACAGTACTAGTGTTGCTTTCATCCTTGGACTTGTCTTCTGCTTCCTTGTTACCTGATCTAGATGAAGGGCCTTCCATAGATATGATAAAGATTTGATGATTCAAAGAGAGGGGAGAGAATATATAGTGTGGTGAAGAGCAGCTTTAGGGTTAGGGTATATTTATTTATACATATAAGGAGGACAAGAGAAATTAAATGTGGTGGGGTAGGGAATGTAAAAATTTTCCAAACATGCATTGACCAAAATTTAATGGGCCCCACATCATCTTCTGAGAAGTTCCTTGAGAAAAACATAGAATGTGATGATACCACTATTAATTAAGTCTATAAAGAGAGTTTGAAGAAAACAAAAAATGTAAGATGTGATTATCTATGATTTTGACGTGTCTTGGAGAGAAAGGTATCAATATATATTTTAATTGAAAAAACGTGGACCTCATATTTTTCGATGTGTAATATGCTGACTAATATAGGATGCATTTATGTTGATGGCTGATGGCTCTTTTATCTATTTTTTTTTTTGATGTAAAGCTCTTTTATCTATTGGGTTGAAAAACATTATTATCTCGTATAACAATACAAAATATAATAATAGGAAAAATCTTTACACAAAACTTAAGTTTTTATATTAGAAGGTTGATTTCTGACTTTATAGTGAAAAACAAAAATTAAACCCGACACGACTCGACCCGAGTTTCTAAGAATTTCACATCATCTAACCACTGGCGGAGAAAGGGGTGGGCTGGTATGGGCCCCAGCCCACCCAAAAAAAAATGAAAATTTTATTTTATTTTTATTTTTTTGCTTCCATTCTCTTCAAGTCCTAAATAGTTTTTTTTGCTTCCATTCCCTTCATTGGCGTGATGTTTTGTGAAAAAACATTCTTGGCTTGCCACTGTTAGTGATTGGTGATATATATCAGAAGACAAAATTTAATTTGATGAATGAAATATGAGCTTATTCTTTTATGTTATTCGATAATTTCGCATAATTTTGTATTGAGTTGTTCTTTTAAGTTTTGAAAATAGTTGTTCGTTTTACTAATTAGTTCACTTTTGACCAAAAAAAACTAATTAGTTCACTAGATTTTGTAAATTGACCGTTTGAACGTACACTTTTTGCAATAATTTTGCTGGTGTAAAATTTGTATATCAATTTATACTTTCGGGTTCTTTAAATCTCTCTCACCCCTTAATGTTGCCCTGGCTTCGCCACTGCATCTAACTTAGTAATGTGTATTAAAACCGTACTGATCTGAATTAATTTCGCTAAAGGTATGTGTATAGTTACGATTTTTGAAACCATATAATAACATTAGGGTGATAATATTTACACCCATAAATTTTACTATATACACCACACCTACGCCTCTTGAATCACACCCCTGCTCCTCTTGAGTCACACACCTGCCCCTCAAGAGGCGCAAGATATTTTAATGTAAAATACACTGCGCCTCTTGAGGGGCAGATGTGTGACTCAAGAGGAGTAGGGTGTATTTTAAAAAAAAATATAAAAAGTGAGACATGTTGTGTAAATAGTAAATTTTGTGGTGACTCTCAAACTGTGAGAGCCTATTCCGATTTGATTTTGAAAGTTGTGCGCGTTGGTAATGTGGTTAGAGATATATGTTAGTCACTTTTTTTTATAAAAAATAATTGGTGATATGATCGATGTTAAGTAGGTATGACGGGTGAGGTTTAAGTTTAATTGTTACATATGCTAGTATAACGTGGTTAGAAATGTGTTATTATCACTTTTTTAATACTAAAATTGGTGAAAGGATGTTCAAGTACGTGAGTCTCGGAAATACTCTTGATCGACCAATAACTTCTAGTGACATTTCATGAATTTCTTATATCATTATAAGAAAATTTATTGGATCTCTAATCGAAAAATTAAGAATATATATCAATAAATCATGTAATGGAAATACAAAGGGCTTTAGAGTTTGGGTTTTCCGCCGCCGCCATTACAATGGCTTCCCTTCCATCGCTTCACCGCCTCACCACCGGTTCTCGACTCACCATCATTCTCGGCTCACCTCCGCCTTACAAACAACCCACCTTCATAACCCACCACCTAGGCTTCCAGTTGCTTTCGGTCACCACCACCGCCCTTTCGCCGCCTCGCCCAACAACTTCACTGCCAAGCAGCTTCCTCGACAGTCCTCGCCCTTGCCTGCAACCTTCAGCCACTTCGGCCTCGGCCTCCGCGGCTTCACCCTCGCGCTGAAGCTTCCCCGGCAAGCTTTTGTCATGCAGCTCTCAGCCCCTAGGCCCCCGCGTCCTCAGCCTTTCACGGCTCCACTCCTGCCTCCCTCGGCTTCGCCTTTCAGCCAACCATCCAGCCACCCTCACCGACCATTCGCCACGGTCCACCTTCATTTGTGGGATGTGGCTCAGCGCCTTTTCGGGTGTGGGTGTTGACGTGTAATTCAGGCAATTCCAATTAATTGGTAACAACGCCTTTTCAGGGTTCTCTTTTCCATTCCGTCTTTTTTTCCCTTTGCCTTTGGATTGTTGTTCATTTTATTTGATATGTCCTGTCTCAATCGCCTCTATTTTGACTACCTAGTAGTCTTTTACGATCTCGTTATCGTCCTTGAGGGTTTGAGATGGGTTGGGGTTTTTTTATTGAGCAATGGTTTGGCTTAGGTTTGGATTTGCGGCATGGTGTGTTGTGCTGTTCTTGTTGTGATGCAGGCCTCATATAAACGATGTTTGATTTGCTGTATCCGAAGACGTCGTGGAATTGCGATCAATATCTGATGGCTCTTCAGAGTTCATAATCTGAGATGTCCGCTAGTGTCCTCAGGGTTCTCTGTGTGCGTCCTCCGTTGGCTGATTGTTTTGTTTGTCTTGTGGGTTTTGTTTTACGGTGTAGGATAGCTAGCATGTTTATTTTTTTTCCCATTTTCATTTTCGTTATTTGCTTCGTGTTATATCCTTTCTGTCATTTGCTTCTGTTATTTGATTTGGTTGTACACGATGGTTAGCCCATCTACCGGCTTGTTCATTCTCTCGGTTTCTCTAGACTTTTCTAGAGAACTGAATTCTTATCTTACTTCTAAAAAAATATCAATAAATCAATACTCCCTCCGTTCGGCAAAACTTGTCATTTTAGGGTGTTATTTTTGTTCAAAAAAACTTGTCATTTTAGGTATTTTTCCCTTCACTTTACAAAAATGCCCTTGATATATGATTGATGATTTGTTAGTTGTAGTTTTCGATAAAGTAAAAAAGGAGGGTAATAATTGAGGGTAAATTAGTACATTTGTTAATTGACTTAAAACTTGTGAAATAAGCTAAAATGACAAGTTTTGCCGAACGGAGGGAGTAATAACTATGATCTCTATAGTTGTGGGAGCTATCACCATGCCACCTATATATATATATATAAAACAACTTTCCTATGAGGACACCCCTTACCAAGTAACGGAGGGACAATTGTGGACCCTCGGATCTAAAGAAATGAAGGGAGGAGATTGATTTAAAAAAAAAACACAATAACCGTATAACCAACTAGTATTCATATTTAACATTAAACATGAATACTAGTTGGTGTAACCGTATCTTTAAATATGAATAGTAATATGCAATAGTAAATTTTTATTAGTTTGTAAAATATGAATATTTAATAATTTAGATTTGAATAATTATGTTACTAAACATGAATATTAACATATTTGGTGAATAATAGTTGGTGGTTACAAGTTTTAAACGTTTAACCAACTAGTATTCATCTTTAACACTAAATGTGAATACTAGGTAGTTACACGCTTCTTTCAAAACAAAGGCTGGCTCTTGATTCTTTTAAATCTAATGACCCAAATTTGTCCTTCCGTTATATGGTAAGAGTTATTTCACCGGAAAGAGCCTATATATATATATATATAGAGAGAGAGAGAGAGAGAGAGAGAGAGACAGAGAGAGACAGAGAGAGAGAGGGGTTGGATCCCGTGTAAGCAACCCTTACAGTGTAATTTGTGAGCAGAGAAATTATTAGTAGGTACCAAGCGATTATTCGTGTATAATAGTGTAATTATTCGTATGTATGAACAAATGTAATTATTCGTATGCAACAAAGGATTATTCATATGTATGTACATACGAATAATCACTTGGTACCTACGAATAATGTCACTGTTCACAAGTTACTTTTAATCTCATCCGTTTGATCTTCTTAATCCGATGCTCTAGATTTGCTCACAAATTACACAGTAAGACTCGCTTACACAGGATCTATCCTATATATATATATATATATATATATATATATATATATAGTGTATGGATCATTTGTACACATCTCTTAAAGTGTACCTTGTTCACAAATATTATTCGGTGAAATGTGAAACATTATTCGGTGAAATTGAAGCATTATTCGGTGAAATGTGAAACATTCTACCGAATACAGTTATGTTTTCTTTTTCCGTTCAGTTCAGATGAAAACGTTCCAATTCCAATGAATAATTTGTAACATAACAGTATTCGGTAGAATATTTCACATTTCACTGAATAATGCTTCAAATTTCACCGAATAATGTTTCACATTTCACCGAATAATATTTGTGAACAAGGTACACTTTAAGGAGTGTGTATACCCGAACCACACCCTATATATATATAGTTTTAGAAATTGTAGCTGTCGTTGGTTTACGGGGTGAAAAATTAATCATATATATAGTTTTAGAAATTGTAGCTGTGGCTGGTTTACGGGGTGAAAAATTAATCATGTATACAGTGGGGGTGTATATATATATATATATATATATATATATATATATATATATATATATATATAGGATTGAGTTCCGGTGAGAAGCTCTCCTTCCGGTGAGAAGGAAAGAAGTGTTCTCATTGGTGGAAACGGATCTGAATTTTAAAGGAAAAAAAAACCCACGCGCTTCCTCTCTCTCCTCAAATCCCTCCTATCAAGGCAAGGTCAATCTGCAGCAGCTTGCCATCAGATTTAGATTCATCGCGACTCCAAGTACTCGCGTCACCATACTCCTCCATCTTCCACACCTCATAGTAGCCTTCTGATTTGTATCTATGCAGATGAAGGAAACCATCATATACGAACAACCCGGGCAGAGCTCTTTTTTCCTACCATGTCCCAAAACTCAAGACTTCAACAAGCACTGGACACCACAGAGCACCGAAATGAAAGAGATTATTAGAAGAGAAATCGAGAAGATGAGAGAGATGAGAGAGAGAGAGGTAATCGGCAAGAGAGAGAAGGCCAAACGAGGTTATGGTTGGCGAGCCAGTCGTATAGAATCGACACCAGAGACTTCCACTGGGTGTACCTCTCGTCGACGGAGAGCTCGCGCTTGTCGCCGCTGCCTCGACCACCACCTCTGCCGCCGTCGTCTTCCCGCTTCGCCATTGCCAAACTGCCCTTTTTTTCTCTCTCCGGTGGGTTTTGGCGAATCACTGTCCTCAAACCCCTCAGTCACAGCAGTCACATTAATGGCGTGCTGCTGTTTGTACGAAGCAAGGCAGACTACACCATGGACGACGCCGATGATTGTGAAAAGGCGGGTTGATTCGAAAGGGATTTGTTGCTAACAAATTTTAAGGATAATCAGTCGAAGCTAGCTCTCCAATTTTAATTTAATTTCCAGGATTTTGCACAAGAAATGAACAATTTTGCACGAGAAAAAATTTGTAAATTAATTGGTTCAGAGGTTTATATTAATTGGTTCAGAGGTTTATATCAAGTGGTTCAGTAACTTAATAGAGATTGGTTCAGTGACTAAATAGAGATTGGTTCAGTGACTAAATAAAGAGTGGTTCAGTGCTAAATAAAGAGTGGTTCAGTGACTAAATAGAGAGTGGTTCAGTGACTAAATAGAGAGTGGTTCAGTGACTAAATAGAGAGTGGTTCAGTGACTAAATAGAGAGTGGTTCAGTGACTAAATATAGATTGGTTCAGTGACTAAATAGAGATTGGTTCAGTGACTAAATAGAGAGCGGTTCAGTGACTAAATAGAGATTGGTTCAGTGACTAAATAGAGATTGGGTCAGTACTAAATAAAGAGTGGTTCAGTGACTAAATAAAGAGTGGTTCAGTGACTAAATAGAGATTCGTTCAGTGACTAAATATAGATTGGTTCAGTGACTAAATAGAGATTGGTTCAGTGACTAAATAGAGAGTGGTTCAGTGACTAAATAGAGATTGGTCCAGTGACTAAATAGAGAGTGGTTCAGTGACTAAAAGTGTTGAACCACTAAGAGTAAAAGGGTTGAACCACTTCTTTAAAGCTTCATGAACCACTTCTTTAAAGCTTCATGAACCACTTCTTTATAGCTCAATGAACCACTTCTTTATAGGTTCATGAACCACTTCTTTATAGCTCAATGAACCACTTCTTTATAGCTTCATGAACCACTTCTTAATAGCTTCATGAAACACTTCTTTATAGCTTCATGAACCACTTCTTTATAGGGCTGAACCATTATGAGTAAAAGAGCTGAACCACTATAAGTAAAAGGGCTGAACCACATGAGTAAAAGTGTTGAACCACTATGAATAAAAGGGCTGAACCACTAAGAGTAAAAGGGCTGAACCACTGAGAGTAAAAAGGGTTGAACCACACGAGTAAAAGGGCTGAACCACTATGAATAAAAGGTCTGAACCACTAAGAGTAAAACGGTTGAACCACTAAGAGTAAAGGGCTGAACCACCTCTTGGTAACTTGATGAACCACTTTTTTATAACTTGTGAACCACTTTTTTTTTCAAAAAAACATATACAAAGTGGGTGTCTATGTGTAGATAAAATTAAATTACACCCAAAAATATATTTTTATATTTTTTTAACAAGTGAAAATGCCAAAAAATAATTTTTAAAAGTCCATGTAAATACTTTAACATGTGCGTAGATTGTCTAATTAATTGGTAAGTTGTTTTGATTGGCGCGTGTAATTAATTAGTGTTATTTGTGAGAGTAGAGGTGTTACTAATTAATTTGTTTAGGTGTTACTAATTAATTGGGGAATCCGCGTGTCTCCTAATTTTAATTCACTTTTGGACACGTGAACCAATCAAATTACTTCTTTCCTTCTCACCCTTTCACCCCTTCTCACCTGAACCCGACCCTATATATATATATATATATATATATATTTCATAAGTGTAATTAGGATAAAGATTAAAAACACAAATTTCAAGTAAAAAGGTTTAATTATAAACCTGCCCCAAATATGGGTAGGGTCCAACCGAAATTTAATTGGACTAAGCCTAGGTAGCCAGGTGAGGTGAGTTGGCATTAGCTAAGAATTAACTTCTCTCTTTTAATTACAGATTTAAAAATTTGACAACATAACGTGCAGTAATAACAGTAACACGTCCACCCATCGATCGACGACAGAGGTGAACTGTGAATATATATATATCGGCGCTGACAACAATAACTAACAGTAACACGTACCACTCGTCCATCAGTGTCAATCGCACCATCTATAATATATATATATGCATGATCAGTACAGATCTTCTACTCTCTCCTATACTCCCCTCCCTACAACACAAAAATATTTTAACATTTATTTTATCTTAAAAAAAATTATAAAAATTATATTTATATTACTACTATATACTTTTATATATTTATAAAATTTTATTTTGAAAAATCATGTTTTCTAATTTTAAAAAATGAAAAAGGCAATATTTAACAAAATACAATTATTAAAAATTCTAAAACATAATTTTTAAAAACAAAATTTTATAAATATATACATTTAGATGTTAGTAATATAAATATAATTTTTATAATTTTTTTTAAGATAAAATAAATATTAAAATATTTTTGTGTTGTAAGGAGGGGAGTATAGAAGGGTTGTAGGGGATCTCCACTGATGCATGATCCTTCACCCTTACGCAATCCGGTGAGTGAAGTCAATGAGTAGCAAATTTTACTTAATTCATGTCTAAATTGTGGCAATGCACACTTCGGAAAAAAAGTAGGTGAAGATACCAGTTCGGATCCCGTGTACACCCGGTATTATATACTCCATCCGTTCGGCAAAACTTGTCATTTTAGGGTGTTATTTTTGTTCAAAAAAACTTGTCATTATAGGTATTTTGTCCTTCACTTTGCAAAAATGCCCTTGATATGATTGATGGTTTGTTAGTTGTAGTTTTCGATAAAGTAAAAAAGGAGGGTAATAATTGAGGGTAAATTAGTACATTTGTTAATTGTCTTAAAACTTGTGAAATAAGCTAAAATGACAAGTTTTGCCGAACGGAGGGAGTATTTACTTATTTCGGGTATAAATTAACATTAAAAAAATTATATATATTTACGTTTCGGCTATATACACCGCAAATCCCCACGTCCTTAAGGACGTGCAAGGGAGTTTGCAGCCACCCGAGCCCGGACGTGCAAGCACGTTTTTATTTTTTTTTAAAAACGTGTTTGCACGTCCTTAAGGACGGGCTTGCACGTCCCAAGCCCGTCCTTAAGGACGTGCAAAGTGCACGTTCTTAACGACGGGCTTGCACGACGAAGAGGACGTGCCTCTTCGTCTTCCCTTCGTCTTCGTCAACATTGCTTGAGAGAAATCGAGAGAGAGAGAGAGATCGTCTTCGCCGGAGTGTGAGAGAGAGAGATTGCCGGAGTGAGAGAGAGAGATCGCCGGAGTGAGAGAGAGAGAGGAAGAGATCGAGACAGAGAGAGAGAGAAACAGAGAGAGATGGAGCCGGAGAGAGAGGTTGTGGTGGAGCCGGTGGCTGAGGAGGGTGGTGGTCGGGTTTACACTTGCAGATATGGGATTCCATTGTGCGAAGTGGTCGGGTTCACACCCTCAGGCAATACTTACTGCATCGCCTATGCCTTCATGTCGAAAGAGAACGAAGACACATACGCCTGGGTGTTGCGTCAGCTTCAGAACTTGCTTGGGACGGTTCAGCCTCAAGCTATCATGACTGATCGGGAGCTAGGTCTCATGGCGGCGCTTAATGTTGTCTTCCCCGACGTCCAGCATCTCCTTTGCTGGTTACACGTGACGAGAAGATGCGAGGAAGCTGCTCTGAAGATCACGAAGAATTTAAACCACGCTGGCATCTTTAAGGGCAACTGTTGGGGGCTGTTCGAATCGAGGTCGGAGGAATCATTCAACCGACGTCGTCGGGCGCTACACGCTGCATGGCACCCATTCCCAGGTGTGGTGGCGTATTTAGAGGCGGTGTGGCTTCCACACAGCAGGAGCATCGTACGATGCTACGTAGATAATGTCTTCCATCTCGGCACCCGTACGACAAATAGGGTTGAGGGTCAACACAAGGTTCTGAAGGAAGCACTTCACTCATCGACTGGTGACTTTCGCATCGTGATCGATGCAATCCATAGAGTCAACGATTGTCAACTGTATGAGCTGCAAACTGCTTTGGAGATCGACCACTTCAAATGGCCAACAGCAGCGTATAAAGTCAACCTTTTCGATGAGGTGAAGACTTTAATCTCCAAAAAGTGCTTCGATTATCTGTACAAGATGTGGCAAGACGTCGTGAACCAAAAGGTTCCTCCGGTATGCACGGACCGACATTGGAGGGTTTGTTACGGGATCCCATGTGTCCATGAGATTCAGAGATACGTCAACTCTGGTACTCCGATACCCGCCGAGGACATCCACCCGTTCTGGATGGATTTGTCATGGACTGACATCGACGACACCCCACTGCCGTATGAGCTGTCATCTTCATATATGGCTTCCAACGATGTATGCGAGGATGAGTTGCACCCACCCTCATCAGCAAGCGTCCGAAGGAAGGGGACGCCTCGGGGGTCGAGGAATGCCTGCAGAACCAACCCGTTGCCATACGAGGAGGTAAGGGAAAGGTTTGAGAGAGAAGAAGCGTATGCTGCTCGGCATCGTCCACAAGCGACCTCAGCTCGACGTGGACGTGATGATGTGTTCGGAGGGTTCAACTGGGGTCGAAACAACGTTGATCCCTTCATGCTCGGTCATATTGAGACGGTGAGGGACACTGTTTGAGATGGTCATTGTGGCTACCGTGCTTTGGCGGCTTTGACATCACCGATCGGCGAGACTGCTTTCCCGGAACTCAAAACGTTACTATGCAATCACTTGGAGGATCACGCCGATCTGTACGCCGGTTGTTATACGGGAGGGTACCAATTCCAGCAGTTCGTCGACTACCAGAGATGGGCGGGAGCTGTGCATGGTCATAGGAGACGGTGGATAGAGCTACCCATTATGGGTTTAGTATTTGCAACGGTATATCAGATTCCTCTCGTCGTCCTAGCTTGGCACCATCCGTTCACATGTCTCCCCATGACCTCGCCGACACCTGCTAACAACCCTCAATCAGCAACCCTTGGTGTAGCCTGCATCGGAAACCAAGACCATTTTGCCGCGGTACGACTTCAAACGTCTTTTTTTTATTACCTATTCTTTCTTTTCATATATATGTCAATACTCTAACTCTAATTTTCCGTTCTCATAGATCTGGTTGCGTCGTAACGCTCCTATTCCGCCGCCTCCGGTCGCACATCATCATCCGAGCATCGAAGGATGGGATGCTCCGTTTCAAGCTCAGTTTGAGAGATTTCGAGCCTTGCGTGTCGAGTCCGGCCGCCCTTTACTATTTTCCTAGATTTTATTCCACAAGTTTATTAAAATTATGAATGTAAACCTTTTTTTCCGTTCCTTGTAACGTTATTCGCATATTATCCGAATGAAAACCTTAACAATTATTGTTTTCTATTTAATTTGACCCTAAATCCTTCAACTCCACTAGCTAACACTTCAATTTTATCAATTAACATTACAAAACCCTCGGAAAACCTAAACCCTAAACCCTAAACGCAAAACCCTACTAGGGTTTGCACGTCCTTAACAACGTGCAAGGATTGCACGTTGTTAAGGACGTGCAAGAACGTTGTTAAGGACGTGCAAGTCTGTGCTAGTGGACGTGCATAGTCCCAGACTTGCACGTCCTTAAGGACGTGCAAATCCTTAATCCGGATTTGCGGTGTATATAGCAACACCCTATATTTATCTTTGCTGGCAATTCCTGATCCGACCCGAGAAACCCGACCGAACCCGAAAATTTGGCGTTATGTGATACGCATAATATTGAACGTTATGGCAATCAAGGCAAATTATAAGTGCTCTCATTTATATATATAGCGATTATTGTGGTAAGTGCATTCAAACTAGCCGTTAGAAGGTAACGACTAATACCATATTGATAATAGCAGTAAGTGTGAAGATTAATGAGGCATAAATCAAGAAATAATGGAGGAAGGAAAAAGCTTAAGAAGGGGAGATTAGGAAGAAGGGCAGGAGAACAGAAAAAAACACAACGATCAATCTGGTACTCACGAAAAAGGGTATCACATTTGGCGCCGTCTGTGGGAAACGAAAGAATGGCCGATGCTTTGGATCCGGCTGATGAAGTTGGTGGTGAATTGGGACGAGAGGCAGTGTTCGAGAAGGAATTGGCTGAGAAGAAGCGCCAGTTGGAGGATTCTCGAGAGGAGATCACAGCTTTACGACGCCAGAAGGCGCGTCTTGAGAAGGCCTTTGGCAAGCGCCCAAAGGAGGGAAATGGAGGGAGTGGTCATCGATTGGCCAGTGTGATCGAAGGGGCTCATACAAGACCAGGAGAGCGGATGAATCGGCACCGCAATGAGGAGAGCGAAGTCTTATATGATCGACAGCGGGGTCGCGAGGATGCTCGTGATGAGGAGAGAGGGACCTCGGAGTATTCGCACCACCGTCGAGAGGAGCAGGATGATGACGGTCATGCTAATGCTTCCGACGATGATATGGCTGAAGGAGAACATCAAGAACAAGACACGAGAAGAAGTTGGGACCGTCGAAGAGAGCCCAGGGAGGGATCTCGGGAGCATCATAGGCAATCAGAACAAGTCAATCGAGCCGAGGAGAGGCTGCTGAAGTTGTTCGCTAACCAGGGGGAGTCCTTGGTTTCGGTTCAAGAGCAAGCCGAGGCGAAGTTATTCCAAATGACGTCGACCTTCACTAAGCGCATAAGAGATCAACGTCCACCAGATAAGTTCACGGCTCCTACTTTTGAATTATATGATGGAAAATCCGACCCTATAAACCATGTGGCGTTGTATACTCATAAAATGGCGCTATGGATTGAAAATAATGGCATTATGTGTAAAGTGTTTCCTGCTAGCCTAGGAAAGACCGCCTCGAAATGGTTTCATGCACTCCCATCCAATTCGATCGCTTCTTGGAGTCAGTTGGCACAAAGCTTTGTCGCTAGATATATAGCAAACAGTTGGGAGCTGGTTTTAGTTGACACATTGTTCGCTCTACGGCAACGCAAGGGCGAGTCTTTGAGGCAGTTCTCATCACGGTTCTTTGAGTGCCATTCGGATATGGATTCTTGTGATGAAGGTATTGCAGTGGCTGCTTTTAGATTGGCTCTTCCGAGGGAGTGCCGATTGAGAGAGAGCTTAACATTGAGGTCTCCTAGGAGCATCGCTGAACTTCAGGAGCGCGTTAATCAATATTCAAAATTGGAGGAGGTTAAGAAGGGTGCACTGGACAGCCGGCCAGCGTCCCTTGGTCGCAAGCATCATAGGTCGGACTCAGTCAGAGATAAGGGCTATTCCGAAAGGGGCTCGTTTCGCGATAAAGGGCTGCCTCCGAGGGCACCCAATATTGCGGTGAACACCGTCTTCAAGATCCCGATTTGTCGAGTCCTTGCTCAAATCAAAGACAAGTCGTTCTTCAAGTGGCCCGACAAGATGAGGGGAGATCCTGCTGAGTGCGATATGAGCAAATTTTGCTCATTCCATCGAGAGAAAGGACATATGACGGAGGAGTGTCGGACATTGAAGCACTACCTTGAGTACTTAGTTGAGAAAGGTTTTTTGAAGGATTTTGTTGAGGAAAGGCCAACAATAGAGCAAGGGAGAGACAACGTTGACGTTGAGGGCAAAGGAGCAGACCAAAATATGGCAGGACCAAAAAGGGTGATATATATGGTGGATGTGAAGCCAAAGAAAGGGGTTGAGGAGCGACATATGTATAGAAGGAGCTGTCATTCTCTTGAGGTATTCAAATCCGAGAGCTGAGAGTTGAAGCGACAGAGAGGGCTGTCGAGCGCTAGTCTGAGCTTTACGGACGACGATCTCACAGGAATTCAACTTCTGCATAACGACCCACTGGTTTTAACCCTTTCGATCGGTGACTTCGAGGTTCGACGGGCATTGGTGGATTCGGGTAGCTCTGTTGACATCATGTTTTATGAGACTTTTAAGAAATTAGGCAAGTCGTAGCAAGACTTGGTTCCGGTTGCGACTCAGCTGGTCGGATTGGGGGCGTTTCCCGTCTGGCCTAAGGTGGTGTTGAGAGAGGCTGTGCAGTTGGGAGGAAAGGTGACGAGGACGGAGTTCTTTGTCGTGGATGTGCCATCCTCTTACAGTGTGATCATGGGGCGTCCGTGGGTGCATAACATGGCTGCGGTGCACTCAACTTTACATTAGATGATTCAATTCTCTCACGAGGGAAGGCTTGTGCGCATTCGAGGGGACCAAATGACGGCTCGACAATGCTTGAAGATCGATGGCTGCACATCGGAAGCATACATGGTCCGAACAGCTCCTCAAGTCCTGGACGAAGTGGGGCTCGTCCCTAACGAGAAGTCGATGGAAGAGCTGCAAAAGGTTGCTGTAAGTGATTCTGACCCCCTAAAATATTTTTTAATTGGTGCCCATATTGCAGGAGATGAACGAGAGTCTTTGTTGGGACTTTTGAGGTGAAATAAAGACTTGTTTGCTTGGAGCCCATATGAAATGCCGGGTCTACATCCGAGTGTAGCTTGTCACCAACTCAACGTTCACCCGGGAGCCAAGCCAGTGGTCCAACGAGCGAGACGATCCTCGCTTCAGCACACCGAGGCTGTTTTGGCAGAGCTCGACAAGCTATTGGAAGCCGATGCTATCCGAGAGGTTCACTACCCCACTTGGGTGGCTAATACAGTGTGGTCAAAAAGAAAAATGGAGAATGGAGGGTCTGTGTTGATTTCACGGACCTAAACAAGGCTTGTCCAAAGGATATGTTTCCGCTTCCGAAGATAGATCAGCTAGTTGATGCTACCGCTGGCCACGCACGTATGAGCTTTTTAGATGCCTATCGGGGATACCATTAGATGTCGCTATCGGAGCTTGATCAAGAAAAGGCCGCTTTTATTACTCCAAGAGGAATTTTTTGTTATAAGGTGATGCCATTCGGTTTGAAGAACGCTGGCGCAACCTATCAACGAATGGTTGTGAATTTGTTTGGAAGCATGATAGGCGATAAAATAGAGGTATACATAGATGACATGGTCGTCAAGAGTAGAGAAGAGAGCTCGCACCTTGCAGACCTCCGGGCCATCTTTGACAGAATGAGAGAGGTTAATCTGCATTTGAATGCTTCCAAGTGTGCATTTGGAGTTAGCTCGGGAAAGTTCCTGGGACATTTGGTGACAAGAAGGGGGATAGAAGCGAGTCCGGATCAGATTAAAGCAATTCAGCATCTGCAGAGCCCCAACAGCGTGAGAGATGTTCAGAAACTCGCCGGGATGGCCGCGACATTGAATCGGTTTATAAGTCGATCGTCCGATAAGTGCAGCTCGTTCTTTAAGTTGCTAGGGGGAGACCAGCTGTTCCAATGGGATGAAGAATGTGAGCAGGCTTTGAATGAATTGAAAAAGTATTTACAATCGCCTCCGATTTTGACGACGCCGAATCCAGGGGAGCGGCTGAGTTTGTACTTGTCTGTTTCCAAGCATGCTGTGAGCACAGTCCTGGTCTGGGAAGAGGGAAAGGTACAACGCCCTGTATACTACATAAGCAAGACTTTGTTGGATGCGGAGACGAGGTACACACCCCTCGAAAAGCTTCTCTTATCGCTAATGGTGGCTGCCCGGAAGTCGAATCACTACTTTCAAGTGCATCCTATCGACGTCGTCACGGCTCACCCTTTGAAGTCACTATTGACCAGTTCAGATTTATCGGGGCGGGTGGCTCGATGGGCAGTTGAGTTAGGACAGTATGAGGTCCGATTCGTGCCCAGGACAGCCATAAAAGCGCAGGTGTTAGCAGATTTTGTAGCTAAGTTTGCTGGTGAAGTTTCAGGAATCGGGAAGGAGGTGTGGGTCGCTCGAACAGGCGTGCTTGGGTCTTGGGAACTGCAGGTCGACGGGTCTAAAACTAGAAAAGGATCCGGGGCTGGGTTGGTGCTGATATCGCATGATGGAAACACGATATGAACAGCCATACGACTCGGCTTTGCAACCACAAATAACGAGGCCGAATACGAAGCGGTGATCTTGGGTTTGAAGGCTGCACTAGGGCAAGGAGCCAACAAGATATCCGTATACTCGGACTCGCAGTTGATCGTGAGCCAGATCAGCGGAGATTTTGGGGCTAAAACGCCCAAAATGTTGGCATCTATGGAAAAGGCAAGGAATTTATTATCTCAATTTCAGGAATTCACGGTGAATCAAGTCCCTCGGAAGCATAAAGAAGTAGCCGATGCCTTGGCAACATTGGCTTCATCGAGTAAGGAAGATAAGGGGTATACGGTGCAAGTCGACGTTCTCGAAAAGCCTAGCATTTTGTCGGAGGATGTTAGCTTGGCCGATCATGAGGCAAGTTGGATGGATCCAATCGTAGCTTACCTTGATCGTGATCAGCTACCCAAAGATAAGAAGGAAGCGAGGAGAATCAGGTTGCAAGCGGCTCGATATTGGTTATCTTCAAGTAAGACTTTGTACCGAAAATCATTTACGGGACCATACTTACTGTGTGTACACCCAAGCAAAGTGGAAAACCTCTTGTTTGAAATTCATGAGGGTGTATGCGGAGTCCATGCGGCGGGGAGGTCTCTTTCTTTGAGAGCAATAACCCAGGGCTACTGGTGGCCATATATGCAAAAGGATGCGGAGTGCTATGTTCGTAAATGCGAGAAGTGTCAGAGCTTCGCTAAACTGATTCGGCAACCCGCGGGAGATCTTCATCCGATCACTAGCCCTTGGCCGTTTGCACAATGGGGGCTGGATCTAGTCGGACCTTTCCTAAGAGCATCGGGAAATCGACGTTATATGATTACGGCCACCGATTACTTTACTAAATGGGTGGAGGCCAAGGCTCTTTCCGGGATAAGAGATGTCGATACAATGAAATTTGTGTAGGAGCATATAATCACGCGCTTTGCGATCCCATACGCGTTGATATTCGACAATGGAACCCAGTTCAATAGTTCTTCTTTTAAATCTTTTTGTGCAGGATATGGAATCAAGAACTTTTATTCATCCGTGGCTTACCCGCAGGCCAACGGACAAGCCGAACACTACAAAAAAAAACATAATGGCTATGGGTAATAGCTTCGGCTAGGGGTTGTCGTAGCTGTTGGGGTAGTTTTAGCTTCGGCGTAGCTACGGCTGAGGCATCATCATTTACATTTGCTTCGCCAATGGGTATCCCCGTAGCTATTTTCGCTAGAGTTATAGATGACATTAAAATGTTTGCTTCGGTAGGTTCCTTGTCGTAGCTAAACTTATTAATTTAATTTATTATATTAAAAGAAAAACATTATCATCTTGTTAAAAAAAGGAAACTAAAATCTGCATAATGAAATTAGTCAAAGTCCAAACATACGTCTGTTCATTTCATTTTTCCGAGAAGCGCCACAACCTTCATCTTCCTGCTCACTCCCGCTCAGGCCTTCACTGCTCGCGTTCATCTTCTCCATGCTTCTCCCAATATGCAACAAAGCACCTGTGTTCTAGAGCCACGCCGAGGTCGACCTCGACTCCCTCTTCTCGTTCACTGGCCATCTTCGACTCCTTCGATCTGCGCGCCTTCATCTTCTTAGACTCCCCCTTCGCTTCTGTGCACCGCCCTTCTCATTCACCGGTTGTCCCCATTCTTCAGATCCGGTAATATCTCTTCAAATCCCTTTAACTTCAACTCATGAAAACAAATTGAAAATCTAAGAAATCAAAAAGGGGATATTTAGTGTTTGGTCGAATTTGGGTTTGGCTAGGGTTTAATTTGGGCATAATGGTCGAATTTGTGTTTGGTTAGGGTTTAATTTGGGGATAGTGGTTGAATTTGTGTGTGGTTTAGGGTTTATATTGGTAATTTGGTACGAGCCACAAGTGTATTACATATTTTGCAAATTTGTGTGTGGTTAGGGTTTATGAGATAAAGGTTTAGAGATGGAGTTTTGGAGAAATAAAGACATCCTTGATATGGACTATGAATTTGTAATCAAGAGTGAAATCGGTACTCTCCTGCTTGTAGATTTGCTTGCTTCATCTTTGGTTTTCTTTTTTGTTTGAAAGGTTTGCTTATTGAAGTGTACTTACTTCGATCATCTGGTAAAAGCTATCAAGTTTAAAAATCCTGTTTGCCTTTAAAAAAGTTGAATCCAACTAATTTCTACCCTCATTTGCATTAAACAAAAATAATTTAACTTTCATATCTTTCTAAATACTGTTTCACCTATATTAATCAAGCCAAATCCTTTCAATGGAGTAATGAATTTCGTTTATAAAGTCTATCAATAATTAATAATAGAAAATACTGTAGATGAGTAATTTATATCCTTATAACATAAACCACAAAAAAGTGAAACATTTTATAAAGAGTATTTTGTTTCGAAGTAGATAAAGTATTTGTAATTGTAATTGTAGGCTCATTTTAAAAAGGGCATTTTGATTTTGGTACAGCCTTTCCTCACCCCTCATTTCTCTCCCTTTTATAATCAATCCTACCTCCTTTCTACGGTAAATTATTTATTGTACTGATTAGTGTTAATTACATTACATTACATATAGTGTAACTGCTACTTACAATACCTTACAGGTAAAAATCTTAATTAAGGATTATTTAAAACTTGTCTATGATTTTGCTAACCTATCAAATTCTGTGTTGGTGTTTTATCAAGTGCCACATATAGTAAGCTTTTTAAAAATAAAAATATAAATTGGAAAGAAAAGACCGGGTATATTAGCACAACTTATGCTGAAGTTTAAACTATCTGGCTACTGTCTACTCACTAATCTTTGAGGTTTGATATGGAAATGGGTAAAATAATGCTGTTTTTTGTTCCTTTGCTTTTGCTGCAAATTTACTATGTATTTATTTAACTGGAATTTGTATGTGTTGCAGGTTTTTTCTGAATTTGGAGTAGTACATAAAATAATTACCTTTGCGAAAACAACAAGATTCCAGGTTAGATAAATAAGCATTTACTCATATTTGGTTCATTTAATAATTATTGCAACATATGAATATTTGAGCTTCACACTCTTTTCTTTAAGAAACTTAGTAATATGACAATGCTCACTGTTCTTATCATGCCATTAGGTATTTTCTGTCTGAGCATGTGGGGCCTTGTACTCTCCGGATAACTTATTCTGTTCATACTGAGCTGAGTGTGAAATTCCAATCTCACAGAAGCAGGTATGCCTTTTATGTCAAATTTTCAATCAAGAGTTTCAAAAATAGTTTTGATTTTAGTGAACATCTGGTTGTTCACTGTGGGGAGGTGATAGTATAACTTTAAGTCTTTAATAGTTTAACCATCACTCTTAATCTAATATTTAAAAAATGTGTTGGGTTTTCCAATAAAATGTGCGGCCTTTGTTGTTATATATGTGTCAACTTGTTATTTTACTTGCAAACATTAGCTCTTGATTGCAAACATTAGCTTACCTTGACCACTCCAAAATGCATTATTCTACCAGGCTTTCTTGATTCTCAATTGCACTCTTTTGTTGCTTTGTCTTGATTTCAATTTCTATTATTGTAGGTGTATTGATTAATTAATTAGTTGAATGTTACCCAATTTGCATATAGGTGTCAATAAATTAGTGTGACAAATAGGCCATTACAATGCCTATAGACAAGTCATGGATTGATTCGGTATCTAGAGTTTCTGTGGAATATTTTGCAAAGATAGATGAATTTTTAGACTTTGCATATGCCAACAAGGATGCTGGGTCGCACATATACTGCCCTTGTAGGAAATGTAGAAATAGGCCTTTGTATGTTAGAGAAGTTGTGCGAAAGCATCTTCGAAACAATGGGTTTTTGGTTAGTTATAAATTATGGACTAAACACGGTGAGACCATTCGTGATTTGATTGAGGAACCACAACAAAGGAGTGAAGTGCCACAAGAGTCAGACGGGTATATGGATGTGGATATGGCAAGATTGGTTGAAGATGCTTTTGGAAGGATCGATATACCTGCCCTAGAAAATCTGGATGATGACGGTGCGCGTGAGGGTGCTACTCCTGGGCCAACTGAGTGTAGTAAGTAGTTTTTAAAGCTAACAGAAGCTGCAAAGCATCCACTATATCCCGGCTCTAAGAAGCACACCGCCTTGTCTTTCGTTGTTCTTCTCTTAAAAGCCAAGAGTTTGCACGGATGGACGGACCACTCATTCAAAGAGTTGTTAGAGATATTTGTTGAGACTTTGCCTGATGGAGCTAACTTCCCTAAATCTTATTATCAAGCCCAAAAGTTAGTGGACGATTTAGGATTCCCTTTACAACTGTGGATGCATGTCCTAATAGTTGTATGCTGTTTCGAAATGAAAGTGCAAACCTAGATCAATGTGCAGTATGCAATACATCGCGATGGAGAGAAACTGATGTGGGGTCTGATTCTAGCACACGAAGAGCTGCACAACAAGCTAGGTACTTCCCGTTGAAACTAAGATTGCAAAGGATTTTTGCAACAACAGAGTCAGCTACACTTATGAAATGGCACAATCTCAAGCGTGTCGACGATGGGGTGTATAGGCATCCTGCAGACTCTCCTGCGTGGAAGCATCTTGATGTTAAATACCCGAGTTTTGGAGCTGAGATGAGGAATGTACGTCTAGGAATTGCCTCCGATGGATTTAATGTTTTTGGGAATCAAAATCTCGGCCATAGTACATGGCCTGTTGTCCTAGTTCCATACAATTTGCCACCGATGCAAATCTTGAAGCAACTATACATATATCTTTATGTGCTCATTGATGGACCGAAAGGACCCGGTGATAAGATAGATGTGTATTTAGAGCCTTTAATTGAAGAGTTAAAGGAATTGTAGGAAGTGGGCGTAGAAACTTTTGATGCTTCCACCAACCAAATGTTTCAAATGCGTGCTGCAGTGTTGTGGACTATCAATGATTTTCCAGCGAATGCAAATTTATCAGGTTGGAGTACTAAGGGTGAATATGGGTGTCCAAATTGCAACATCAGACCAGGGGCAACACATTTGAAGGCCAGCCATAAATGGTCTTACGGGAAGAGTAGGAGGTTCTTGCCGTATGATCATAAGTACCGAAGAGATTCAAAGTCATTTCATTATGGAAGAGAATTTGGCGAAGCTCCTGCTAGACTCACCGGGGATGAACGTCTCTCCCAGATTGAATCCAATGGAGTGCTTACATGTTATAAAAGGGAGGACATGATTGAGCTCCATAAAAGGGGACCTAAGAGGTGGGAAAGGGATCCAGCAAAAAGAAATAAGCATAACTGGAAGAAGAAAAGCATCTTCTATGAGCTACCTTATTGGAAAGACAATCTGCTTCCGCACAGTATAGATGTGATGCATGTCGAGAAGAATTTTGCTGAAAATGTTTTATACACAATAATGGGTGTTAAAGGTAGAAGTAAAGACAATCTCTCTTCCCGTCGTGACCTTGAAAATTTGGGAATTCGACCAGAATACCATGTGAAGCTCACAGATTCTGGTGTCGAGTACTACGAGAGGGCTGAATTTGAGATGGACGATGATGGGAAAGATAACTTCCTATTAGGCTTATCTAAAGCAAGAATGTCGGATGGTTCATGTTCAAGTATTGCACGGAGGGTTAATTTGAAGGATCGTTCCATTAGAGGACTGAAAAGCCATGAATTTCGTATCCTTTTACAACAACTAATTCCGTTATGTGCACGGAGTTCCTTGCCAAGGAAAGTGGTTTCAGTTCTGATTAATGTTGCAAAGTTCTTCAAGGTGTTGAGCTCGAAGGTTAACTCTAAAGTTGTATTGGAAGAGGCACGTCAACTGATCAACCTAACCCTATGTGATATTGAGAAAATATTTCCACCATCTTTCTTGGATGTCATGGAGCACTTGCCGATACATCTTGTGGAGGAAGCTTTAGTCGGTGGAGCTGTCCAGTTTCGTTGGATGTACCCGATCGAGAGGTTCCTACTGACTTTGAAGAACTATGTACGACAAAATGCATGCCCAGAAGCATCATTAGCCAAAGGTTATGTGATGGAAGAATGCATGAACTTCTGTTCTCAATACCTAGATGATGTGGAGACAAAATCACGAAGACATCCAAGAAGGAAAGAGGATGATGGGAAGAAGGGAAAGGGCTTCATTCGATCAAAAGTAACATGCTATCAAATTCATCGATGGGTGTTATTTCATGCCGAAGCAGTCACACCATTTCTCAAGTAAGTCCGTTAAATTCTACAATCACTATGTTATCTAAGGTTATCAATTTTTGAATTCAGCCTTAGTAACATGTTAACCAATGACTAATGGTGAAGGGATCACATAACATTGATTAAAAATCATAATCCCATACTAAACGAGGAGTTAGTGACATCAGCCCACTTCAACGAGTTCCCGGAATGGTTCAAGTCACATGTGAGTTTTAGCTACAACTTTGATATGACAAAGTTCTGTTCTTTTTTTGGATGTTTGATTGCATCCAATTAACAACTATTATACCTATATATCATAGGTCCAAGGCTTGCAACGGGCAGGGGATGTGACCTTAAGCAATGAAGTCATGGCTTTGTCTAAATTCCCTTCGCCTACAGCAACAAGGTTGACCTCACACACTTCCAATGGTTATTTCTTTCGTGTCAAAAGTCTTGACAACAAACGAACAAGGAAAAACTGTGGTGTGTATTTACCAGTAGATTCTATACCATATTATGGGAGATTAACGGACATTATAAGGGTTACATACGGAGTAGATATCAACTACGTGTTGTTTAAGTGTGAGTGGGCACACCCTTCCACCGCTGTGAAGTTGGACCCATTTAAGTTCACCTTAGTAAACTTTCAGAGATTATTATACCCACATGATCGAGTTGGGGATGAGCCTTTTATTCTGGCATCTCAAGCGCGACAAGTATGGTATAATCCAGATCCTTCTGGACATGGGTGGCTAAATGTCGGGGAAGTGGAATCAAATGAGTATTCCCATGTAGAGGATGAAGATGAGGATGACGACGAGGACGTGGACGTTGATGATCAGTTGGATCTCGATTCTGAGTTGGCGGGTGATGATACTGTTATCTGATACAGGTTAGGGGTTTTGATTTATATAGGGGATCTTATTCTCGTGAAAACTCTTTCTTTTTGCTTTTCGAAGTTCAATTATCACTCAACTGAAATCTGAAATCTGATTGAACACTAATTAAATCTTTGATTTTGCATAGGTGGCCATGACGAAAAGAAAGGGCGGAGTTGGTAGACCCCGAACCATGTTCGATTTTCTCTCATCAAGTAAATCAGCTAGCACCCAAACCGGCTCCTCTACATCAGTAGCTACCTCACTCCTATTTACTTCCTCACCTACACCTCAACTTGAAGCTCCGACTCCAACTCAAGCTCAACCTCCAGCCCCAATTGAAGCTCCATAGCCAACCCAAATTCAAGCTGTAAACTTGAGTTGTATTTTGTCAATGTCTTACGAGCTCCTCCGATTGAACACTAATTAAACCTTTCACTTTGCATAGGTGGCCATGAAGAGAAGAAAGCGCGAAGCTCCACATATTGGTCAACTTCAAGCTCCAACTCCTGCCCAAATTCAAGTTCCAACACAACTCCATGCTCCAACACCACTTCTAGCTTCAGCACAGCCACATACTTTGCAGACTTCACTGTCAAATCCTGTAGAAACGGGTAACTTAGAAATCTAAAGATAAATTATGAAGCAAAATATATAAACTTGAATGAATTTTTCTTGCTCCCTATATACTCTATGATGCTTGTTACTTATTAACTAATGATGCTTCTTATATACTCTTTGAAGAAGATGATGAAGATGAACAAATTACCCATCGAGGGCACAACAAGGGTGTGCGGGGTGGAACACTGGACTTAGATTTCATGTTGAATTTGATGACACCTTCCAGCCAGTTGGTCCTAATTCCAAACGGCTAACGACTCAATTAGGGATAATAGTGCGCGATGGGAACAGGCTTCCACCAACAATTCTCGATTGGACCAATGTTGAGCAAACTGTAAAAGACGATATATGGGAGGAAGTCCGGGTGAGTAGTTCAGCCCCATATTAACAAATGATGCTTCTTCTTTTATTAAGTCGTTTGGATATATATACCCTTTTAACATATAAATAATAGCTATGGTATGCTAAAAGTTTGATAAAAACAGGAAAGCAGTAGTTATGCTCACAACAAGTGAATGCTTTATTTTTGTAACGCTTTAGTACTTGAGATACACAATTGGTTATCTTGTAAGATCAAATACAGAAGGCTGCTAAAATAAAAATAAAAAGCAACCCCATTGTCAAAGTATCTGTAGAAAACTCAATGCCTTTGCTGATAAGACCCATAATCCTATAATCCATTACGATGTTCATTTTCATTGCACTCTTATTCTCATTCTCATCTTGTTGACCCCGTTATCACTGTATTCATTTTGTTTACAACATGTAGAGAAATTTGGTAGATGTTCCCGATGGTTACAAAGAGGTTCTCCTAAAAGCGTGCAACATCATGTGGAAGGACTTTAAGGCGAAAACCAAGAAGAAATATTTTACAAGTTGCCAAGATGATCCAAATCTTCTCAACAAGAATCCTCCAAATGTTATTCCACATCACTGGCATGCCCTTGTTACATATTGGCGAAGCGAGAATGTCAAGGTTCTCTTTATTCATACCCAATTTTTTCTATTTTTTTTTATCTAGGTCGATCTCTCCATAATCCTTCTTGAAGTCTTTTATGAAAGGCAATATACTTGTTATTTATCGTGTAATGCCTTATGTATAGAAACAAGCACAAAAAAATTCTCAAAATCGAGATAAGCACGGGCCGATACATGTCACTGGTCGAAAGTCGTTCGCTGCAGTGAGACACGAGGTACGTGTTTTGTTGTAGCTTAATTTATGCTTCTTTTTTAAATTTGAGTATTTGCTATTTTGAATACTTGTGTAGATCAAACACATCAAATAAATTTTTAATTTGAGTTGCATGTTAACCAATTAACTAGCTGCTAAAAAAGGAGCAACCAACGGATAAGATGAGTGTGTGGACGAGCACCCGAAACACAAATGATCCTGATGTTATTCAAGCTATCGTAAGTTTTTTGGACCTTGTAGGTGTATTGTTGAATATTTACTTAAATGTTTTAAGTGTGTGGCCATTTTTTAGGTTGCTCATTTTTTGCCTTGTCAAAATGTAGAAGGGCTATAAAGATCTCCTAAGTTTGGAACCTGAGGATCAGCAACACCTTGCAACCATCAAAGACAAAATATTCCATCGGATTTATGGAGACGATGGTCATGGATATTGTCGAACATTTGGTGCTAGTGTCCCTCCTCATATGGTGAATCAAGGATCAAGCATGTCTACTAACAGCGAGTCCATGCTACGCCAAATGTTCCAACAGCTAGAACATAACATAAAGGACCATGTTAAAAAGCGAATTGAGGACTTGAGAGCTGAATTTGTGGGTGGGTGCACTGGCCGAGTAACCTCACAATCACAAGCACAGGTCAGTCATTTTGCTTGTTAGCACATTATGTTACCATACAATTTCATTGGTGGTTTTGATACTAGTTTAGGGAGATCATATTAAATGGCTTCATAACGTTAAGTGTTCAATGTTAGCAATTGATAGTAATTGGATTAGGAGCCATCTAATTCAATTAGATGGTCATGTTAAATGGCTTCATAACGTTGAATTCTGATTTTTGCTTTTGATGAGTTCAAGTTGCCAACTAGAGAAATCGGAAATATGTAGTTGAAGAACATTACTTAATTACTCATTTAATTTAAATTCACTCGGAAGATCATGTTAAATGGCTTTTCATAATGCTGAATTCTTCGATGAACTTTGAAAATGCATGTGTTGGATTATTTATTGTATCATGGATGGGTATTGGCATGCTAGTGGTAGTGATTTTAGTGTTTTATGGTATTTGTAGACAAGTGGTCATTTGAGGGAGTCTATAGGAGACGGGGCTATTATCTTCTCCACCGATGAGGGAGCTCTTAACATATCGATCGAAGGAGAGGCTGCAGAATCTTCCAAGGGGGATCCTCAACAAGCTGCTGAATGAGACAAGGTGTATGCATGGCTAGAACGTTGAATCTTTGACTTTTCTAGTATTAGACTTAATGTACTTTTGCATCTTTTGTCGGAAAGGCTAAATGTTCGACTTTGAATGTTATTTAAGTTTATGAAACAAGGTGTATGCATGACTAGAACTTTGAATGCACTTTCGTTTAATATGAATGTCCTTAGCCAGTTCTATGGTTGTGTGAACATAACTAGATGTGTGTGAATATTAAAGCACATATGGGGCATTAGGTATTCAAACAGGACATTTGGAAGGGCAGGGGCAGTAGCTACGGTAGTCGCCGTGGCAACCTGGAAGAAAAGGCGCCAAATATTTTACGGGTAAAACTCTCAAAACCCAATATTTATAGCTTCGGCAAAGAGCCGTAGCAAACAAGGCAAAAAAAAAGGCGCCAAAAATTGGTGGGAAAGCTTTGGAGTAGCTACGGCCGGGTGTCGTAGCATAGTTGGTGGTCTCTAAGTATGCTTCACCTAGCCGTAGCTAGATTCGTAGCTTCGGCTATCTGCCGAAGCTAGTGTCTATTTGCGACCGACAGTTGGCTACCCCCTTATTTCTCGTAGCTAAGCCGAAGCTAAAGCCCTTTGGCTACCACAAAGAGGCTTTTGGCTACGGTTAGTTGCCGAAGCGAATATCTTTTTTTTTTGTAGTGGAAGCAACCAATAAAATCATCGTGGATGGTTTGAAGAAGCGACTTGAGAAGGCGAAAGGAGGATGGGCGGATGAGTTGCCCGCTGTCCTATGGGCATACCGAACAACTCCCCGCGTCTCCACGGGGGAGTCACCGTTCGCCCTGACTTACGGGTCCGAAGCGGTCATTCCGTTGGAAGTCGGCCTGCCCACAATTCGCACCGAAGCTTTCGAGCTAGGAGGTAAAGATCTAGCTCTTCAAAGCAACTTGGATTTTGTGCAGGAAAGGAGAGATCAGTCAATGATAAAGATGGAGGCATATCAACGGGGCTTGGCGCGGGCTCACGGGCAGCATGTAAGACCCCGCAATTTCAAAGTAGGAGACTTCGTGTTGCGACGGGTGCTTTCGAACACTTGTGACCCGGTGGACGGAAAGCTAGGGTCGAACTAGGAAGGGCCGTATCGGGTGATAGAAGCACTCGACAACGGGGCTTACAAATTGGCCGATGCTACTGGTAAAGCAATTCCAAGGACGTTGAACACTCTCCACTTGAAGATATTTTACATTTAGCCCATTTGTTTTATTTCTAAAGTTGTGTGAGTAGTTTATTTAGAAACCAAATAAAGGGGTACTCTTTTCCCTCTTCATGCGGTTTTGTCCCAAGAGGTTTTCCCATGGAGAGGTTTTCACGAGGTCCCGATTGTGTCACATTCGTGTCATTAGTGAACAAGGATTATGTCTCAAGAATGTCGGATCATTCATCACCGGAAATCGCCAATTACGGCCACCGAAAATCGCCAATTACAACCACCGGACATCGCCAATTACGGCCACCGGAAATCGCCAATTACGGCCACCGGAAACCGCCAATTACGGCCACTGGACATCGCCAATTACGGCTACCGGAAATCGCCAATTACGGCCACCGGAGATTGCCAATTACGGCCACCGAAAATCGCCAATTACGGCCCTCGGAAATCTCCGTTTACGATCACTAAACATCTCTGTGAGCTGCTTGGATCAAATGCGATAAAGAATATCAGATTCCTCCTTCATAATCCTATGAAGAGGCCATCTGAGGGGCTATTGATACGCATAATATTGAACGTTATGGCAATCAAGGCAAATTATAAGTGCTCTCATTTATATATATAGCGGTTATTGTGGTAAGTGCATTCAAACTAGCCGTTAGAAGGTAACGGCTAATACCATATTGATAATAGCAGTAAGTGTGAAGATTAATGAGGCATAAATCAAGAAATAATGGAGGAAGGAAAAAGCTTAAGAAGGGGAGATTAGGAAGCAGGGCAGGAGAACAGAAAAAAACACAACGATCAATCTGGTACTCACGAAAAAGGGTATCACATTATGCATAACCCGAACCGAAATCGAGCCCGACAGATGTTGACCCGAAACCTGAAGTGACCCGAATACAGACAAACCCGACTCAACCCGGACCCCACCCGAATTCCAAGCCGACCCGAATTCCAACCCGACCCGACTCCCAACAGACCCGACTCCCAACCCGACCCGAATATCCTTGAAAATATATATATATATATATATAGGGAAAGGTTCTAATGAAACGGATAATACGGTGTAACGGTGAAACGAATGAATATTGGGTCATATTCATATGAATATTATGTTATATGAATATATAAATATGAATATTATGCTGTGTGAATATAAATATGATTTAAATATGGGTATATGAATATGTTATTATTTATATTCAACTAATATAAAGTGAATAACACCATATTCATATCTACACACCACAATATTCACATATTCATATCCACATAATGCCATATTCATATTAATATAACACAATATCCATTCGTTTCACCGTTTCACCGTATTCTTTGTTTCATTGGAACTCTTGCCTATATATATATATTATAGAGTTATACTATCAAAAAAAAATTACTGTAATCCATTATCGAGCTATGGATAGTTAATGCTATTTCTAACAATATATTGCCAAATTTCAATGAAATTAATGATGAATAGAATGAGCTTACCAATGTTATTAAATTTGGGATTTTAAATCGGATCGGTAAAGAGGTGTAAAGATCAGATCGTACGTAGAATCAAATCGTAGGATCGTAAGATCCAACCGCATGCTGAATTTTTTTTAAATGAAGTTAATATATTTAATATTAAATAAATATTATGTTAAATCATAAAAAATACCCATAAAGATTGTAAAATTTTAAAAATAAACTAAATATAATATAAATTAACTAAATATATTATAAATTTCTTAGATTTAAAGGGTACATATTAGAAATTTCTTATAATAGAAATTTTATAGGATCGTTATAATCGCAAAAAAAGATCGGGATCGGTTTTTCATTTTTAGATCGTAGGATCGTTGAAATTGTAGGATCGAATCGAGTATAACAACATTGGAGCTTACGAGCCAATGAGTAGATTATATATTGAATCATATTTAATTTTACTCAAATACTTTTTGAAATACATAAATAACATGAATTACATATTCAATTTCATAAAATTGATTACCCGAAAGTCCCGATCGAACATGATTCAACAAATATATTCAACCCAAACAATTAAAAGTTTGAAACAAACGTAGACCCGCTTCTACTTGAAACCTGAATGAGACCGAACCGAGTACCGACCCGAAACCCGAACGAGACCGACCCGATTCTGACCGAAAACCCGAATGGGTCCAACCCAGACCGAAACCGACCAATTTGAATTTCATTTTGACCGAATCCGACCCGACCTGACCCGACCAAGACCAACACATAAATTTTGACCGAGTTGACCCGACTCATCAGTGACCCGACCCGAATGTAATCCACCCGAACCCGACCGAATGACCCAAATTGTCAGCTCTACACATACATATTAACATGTCTATAAATTTTTATTACAAAAATATATATTTTTGAAAAATAAAAAAAAATATTTTCTAAAATAATTAATATTTTAATTATTTATAATCTTCTAAATATGTTAATATAAACGTATAAAGTATAAATATAAATTTTTACGTATTCAAAATAATGAAGTGCACACTAAATATAATACTTAATTAATAAGTATCCGAACTGGTGAAGATAATGTCAAAGAGTGGAAATCAAACAACCAAAATAATGTACATATATGGTACAATTTTTCTTGGTTACAACAAAAATAATGAAATAGTGGGCTGTCCTGAGAGGTTATCTTATCATAGGCTATCAAATGAGTTTTCATGAACCTAAAATCTATTTTGGAAAAAAATTTTTGGATAACGATATATATATATATATATATATATATATATATATATATATATATTTTGGATTAAGTAATAATCCGAGCTCAGATATACCTGAAACTCAAGAGGCCGACAAGCCGTTATAGACGGGTGAACCGTAGAAAATACAATAAACTCGAAATTACAAGAAAAGAAAAAAGGGCTCAATCACCACGTAACATGCACTCAGAAATGAGTAAACCTAAGCATAATTAAAACTGAAACGTTGCGCACGCCGACGAAGAACGAAGCCAAGCACCACCAAAGGGAAGCACCGCAGGTTAGTGGTATAGCAAGACTCTAGCAAACTCCTGTGTGTAGTGAAGACGAAACTCCAAGGACCAATGTCTCGAAAACAGAGTCGCCATTTGCACACTACCACAACCCCAACCTGTTCCGACTCCTGACGCAGCACACCCAACCTAGTAGTAGACCGCTCAAGAACACCAAAGACAAGTCATACGCAACCCAAAAAAAACACCCGAAAACCGACCAATAAAGACACGGATTTGAAATGGATTTGAACACGGATAACGATACATTTACATTAGTTGTAAATTTTATTTTTTTTCCATTTTCAATAAATTTTGATCATGTAGCATAAAAAATCCCCTTTTGGGTATTGAGAGAGGGATGAGGGGAGTAAAAGGGTTGATTAACAATTTCGGAGGAGTGTGTATTTACTTTATCAATGGAGTAATATATTTTGCATTATTAAAAAACTTCTACTTTATATGTGGCTATTTTTAATTGATAGTATAAGATTTGATATTTTACACCTAGTGTAAATCTAGACTTTTCCAACCTTTTTTAGTGTATTTTTAAATAGAAGGTCAAATTTGACTTAGAATTTTAAAAGGTCACATGTGAGTTTCTTTTATTTTTTAAAAAATTTTAATTGTTATATTAATATTAATTTCTAAATAGGAATTCCCTTTAGTGTATGGTAAAATTGCTATTTAGCGTATGACCGATTGCAACGACCATGGTGGGAATTGGTCGCAACGAGTCAGTGGCGGATCCAGAAATTTTGTAAAGGGGGGCTAAAAAAATTTCAAGAAAATTTTTATTGCATGTATCATGTATGAAAAATACTTCTTTTTTGTTTAAATATATTTGAAAAAACCTTAATTTATGATTTACATAGTTATTTTTAGTAGAATTAAAAAAAATTATATTTAAAAAATGAGGATTATATATATGTATAAAAGAAAGTTTTTGTTTAAGTATATTGGAGAAAACCTTAAATTTGGCTAAATTTTTTTTTTTGAGAAAATTATTTTTGCATGTATATATGAAAAATAATTTTTAAAAATGTATTGGAAAAACCTTAAATTTATGATTTAAATAGTCATTTTTAGTAGGAAAAATTTAAAAACAATAAACAAAAGTTATTAAAAAAAGTGAGATTTTTTTAATATGTGTATATAAAAAGGAAGTTTTTGTTTAAATATATTGGAGAAAACCTTAAATTTGGTATTTAATTAGGCATTTTTAGTAGTATGAAACTAATAGGGAAAAAAATTGTAAAAAAGTGAGGCTAATAGGAATTGAACTCATGACCTCAAGGTAATAAATACCCCTCATTTCCAACTAAGCTAATCTATCTTTGTAATTCATTACTCTTTTTACATTATTTTATCTCTAAAATTAGTAAAAATTACCGAAAAAATCCATATAAATTTTTTCCTACGATTTTCTTCCGAGCTATGGAGGGGGGGGGGCTTCAGCCACCCCGAGCCCCCCCGTAGATCCGCCACTGGCAACGACCATGGGTTGAATTGGTGGCAACGACCCATCATTGTATAACAGTTTTCTAGACTACGGGGTAAGGTGGTCGCAACAACCAAGTCCTAATTTGGTCGCAACGACCATGTTTTTATCCCAGTTCAAAAAAGAACCAAGCTAAAAAGATCCTCGAATGTTTTTTTTTTTAAAAGAAAAGAGATCTTTTAGCGCGGTTATCAAAGAACCGAGCTAAAAAGTTCTTATTAAAAAAAGATAGGCGAACAACCTTCTTCTTCCCCTCCTCTACACACACACACCACCTTCTCCATTAATGGGGGATTTCATATCTTTTTTAGAATTTCGTTTATTCTTGATCAAGTTTGGAACAATTTAATAGCAACATCAATTAATAATATATTATCGAATTTCATCCCAAATTCATAAAACTCTAAAAAAACTTCAAACTCAATAATTGCCATAAAGATAAAGGATTTGAAAAATTAAAGTGTTGAAGAGATTCCTATTTCGCGAACCACTATCTCATTCTCCTCTTTCGTTGACAACCGCCTAGTTCCCTCATCCTCTCTTTTGTTGACCAAGCAACTGATGATCCGCCTCATCGTTGTTGTTTTTTTTCGAACCAGAAATAATTTGATATCAGAGGACCGCACCTCAGATATGAAGAGCATCCAAACAGATGAAATTAAGAAGCAACGAATCGTCAGGAGGCATTGTGCTAGAGAAGTCAAAGCCCGGATACGAGAGACGATCAGCAACTCGGTTGGCTTCCCTAAAAAATGACGAATCTGAGTGGTGTGGAAACGACCGAAGGAGAGTAGAATGTCCGAGACAGTCATTTCTTTATCTTCTGTGGGGTTCCAGATACCTTTTAGACTATTAATTATGGTGAGGTTGTCACCTTCAATAATGAGTTTTGTAATCTCATGGTCTAATGCGGCATTGAGACCTGTCACAAGGGCAAACCCTTCAGAACACACGACAAAGGCTATAGGAGAGAACCCCACAACCAATAGGAGAGGTGACCCATGAAAGTCTCTTATGATAAATCCATAGGAGCCCTTAGAAAAATAAGAAAGGGCTCCATCAAAGTTGAGTTTGTAGAAATCTGGTGTTGGCTTTTTCCATTTCTGCTATCTCCTCTGTTTTGGTTTTTTAGCCAAATTAATTGGCTATTGTAATTATGTCATCATTAAGTTTTGAATCATACCAAAGAAAGCACTGGTCCAGGATAAAGGATACAATAATCTTTAAATCAGATTTCCGGTTGTCAAATAGAATTTTGTTTCAAAATTACCATATACTCCACCAGGCAATCATTAGTTTACTAAAGTGATGGTTTCCTAGTTTATCTTTTATAGTGCTTATGATTGTATTTAAGGGTAGAGTTGTTGCAAAGTGTTGATCTAACATGGGAACGAGACCGGGATCAAATTTATGGATGTTATTTTTAGTCATTTGGCAACCCCAAAGAAAATGAGGGATGTCCTCAAAATTTGAGCACAAGGAGGGCAGATAGTCGGAATGCCCACACCGCTAGAAGCCAAGAAAACCGATGTTGGGATACCATGTTTTGGTTTTTTAGTCGGAATACCTCACCGTTGTTGTTGTTTGGGTGAGATAGCAGCATTGCAAAATGACATTTTGTAATTTTTAGATTTTATAGGGGTAAAATTACCTTGTTGTAAAAATGAAAAATGAATTGTTCTAAAAAGCAAGGCCCTTTCTAAATTGAAGGTCAAATTTGACTTAGAATTTTAAAATGTCACATGTAAATTCCTTTTTTTTTAAAAAAATTTAATTGTTATATTAATATTAATTGTTTTTTAAAATGTGGGGGTCTCGAGATTATTGACTAATCCACACGGGCTCGACCTCTAGCCTGTAAAAGACTCGAATCGATAAGTTGGGTGGCAAGCCACTAGACAAGTTCACCCAAGCCAATGAGGGCTTGAGTACCCACTAATTACAGAAATTGTATGTAGAGGGATTCGAACTCTTGACCTCTTGTAAGAGTCATCTCTCTCTTACCACGAGAGTCACGTCATTGATTATATTAATATTAATTATTGAGAGGATAGAGTGGATTTTGAAAGGTTATCCCAAATATCATTATCCGCTATCATCACCCCCAAAATATCATCATCCTATCTATTTTTTATTCATTCTTTTAATTTTTAATTTTTTAATATTAATATAAATTTTGAAAGGTAAAATTTAATATTGAAAAATTAAAGACACGTTAAAAGTATAGTTATTCCTATACAAGTGTAAATTTATCAATCCAATTAAATTGAAAAATAATATATGTGTCAAATATTATAATTATATATACTGGTTTATGAATTATCAACTTTAAAATTATATTAACTTAGGTAATGATTTTACTACTTTAATTTATGCCTCCTTTTATATATAGAGAAGTTAATATGTTTTTCTTTTGTGTTTCATTATAATTTATCACACATTTTATATAAGAGCTTAGTGTTTACTAGATGCGGTAATTGTTTTACAATTTCATTGGCTATTTAGCTATTTCAAGATGTCATCAATGCGAATAAGTTACAAATATAATGTATCCATCCATATTCCAATATAAATTAATTATTTAATATATTGTCATTAACTTATTTCATTCAAATTTAAATAGAAAACCTATAAGGGGACGATGTTGAAAGTCCTTATTTAGAACGTTCTTTTGGAATGAGAACCATCAACATCACCCCCTTATAAGTTGGGTTAGGATGTGTAAACCAAAAGAAAAAGGGATGATTTGGAATTCGCAAAGCATGCGAGATGAATGAGACTCTTCATATAAAACTGTTGTGGAAAATATTAGCTGAACCGTATAATATGTAGGTTAAACCACAAATGCCTAAAGGGTATATACATCCTCAACTATAATAGAAGGGGAAAAAAACTCCTGACAGTGGTCTAAGTTATGCCCTTTGGTAAGTAAATTCAAAACATGTCTGATTTTGTCAGTGGGTAATGACAAAACAATCTAATTTTGAGAGGACAACTGGGTTGATACGGTTCCATTATCGTCCTGTAGTGAATGTCCTCACGTAAAAAATCAGGAAGAAATGGTTAGTGAATACATAATAATAGAAAAATGGTAGGCTGAGAAATGAGAGAGTAATATTTCAAAATCAATGGTTGATGACATACTCTCAATTCCACTTCCAGCCAATTATTTCGAAGATAGACTACATTGGTTGCCAGACAAGAATGGTTGGGTCACAATGTCAAGTGCCTATAGTTTAATCTCACAAAACAGAATGGTGGGCAAAGAAGCAATCGATTGGATTTAGAAATTAGATACTCAACCGAAGATTAAAAATTTTATGTGGAAGCTTTGTCAACTTGGCCTCCCTACAAAAGCCAAGCTGACGCTTTAGGGTGTGCCGGGTCCAAAATACTTGTGTATCCTGTAATAATGCACCTGAAGATGATACTCACTTTTTCTTTGAGTGTGAGGCACATACCCTTTAAGGAGTACTCAGACGGACTGATCAACAAGTCATTCAAGCATTAATCCATCAATATAGATACATCAGAGCAATGATATAGTTTATTGAACACAGGTTAAATAATGAAAATAAAAGCTTTTTGGTGACAAGATGGTGGACTAGCTAATTGGTTTTTTAGAAACCAGATCACTGTCTCAAATGCTGCAATTCTAACCGATTCAGAGTTTTATAATACAGTTCAAAAATTTGTGGACCATTGGTCTTGAGCACGTAAATTCAACGACGACATGAATTCCGGCTTCTAAAACCGTTGTCCGATAAGAGCACAAAATAGAAAAAACACTAATAGAAAGTCAAGTAAATGGAAGAAACCACCAATATGCACCTTCCAATTAAATTTTGACGGTTCTACAACCTCTAATCAACAAAGTTCATGTGGCTACATCATCAGAGACTGGGAAGGACACTCAATATTTATAGGGTACCAGAATTTGGGAAAACATAATTCTATTGAGGTTGAAGCTCTTGCGTTATTGCAAGGGGTACAAAAAGTCAAGGAGCCACGTACGTATTTTAAATCTCCAAATTGAAGGGGACTCTTTAATAATAATCACACACCTACGCGATAATTCACGTTGCCCGTGGGAGATGGAGCTTCTCATGTCAGATATTAAACTAATGCTCCAAGGAGTTGACAACATTTTTTCTCTCATGTGTCCCGCGATGACAATAAAGTGACTGGTAAGGTTGCACACCTTAGCAGTTTTGCCAAGGGGCAAGAGGTTCTCAATGATCTTAGTCTTCATGACCTCATCCACAAGGATACTATCGGGTAGACTCGTCCTATCTGAAATCTTACCTAATAAAAAAAAGAACACCTTAGACTCAATCGAACAATATCAATGTCTTTCTCCAAGTTGCAGCAAGGTGATGTTAACTTGCTGGTAATGAATTATTTTTTACCCATAGTCTCCCAGTTATGTTGTACTCTGTAATATACAATTTGTATTATTCATTTGTATTGTACACTTTATACTCCCTTTGTTAATTAAAATATGTCATTTTAGAGATTTGCACACTTTTTAAGTAATCAAATAAAAATATACTTATACCCCTAATTATAAATCTATTTTTTCACTTTCTCGAAAATTACAACTACCATTTTTGTAATCATTACAGGGGAAATTTAAAAAACTTGACACCAAAATATCTAAAATGACATTTTTTTCTTAATAAGATTCTCTCCCTAAAATAAGAAGTTTTTCTTAACGAAGGGAGTAATATTTTTATGTGTATTTTTTTTACAATAGGCAAACATTAGGAAGTCTTTGTTAGAGAAAAGATCATCCTTGATTATCCTGCAGGATGATGTTATAGTGCTCATGTTACATATATAACTAGCTTTTACAATTTAATCAATACCGTGATTAGATTCTCTATAGCAGTGTCTAAACTAGCTACAGTTGAAGCTGCTTCTCAACGGTTGAATCTTCTCGAACGTCCTAAGGATCTCCCACGGAACGTTGTCAGTGTCTTGGATTGCTTTGATTACTCCAAGTTGGTCAGTTTCTACAATGATATTTCTTATTTCTTTCCTCAGCGCTACCTCTTAACCAATACAGATCACATAAGCGTTTATTTGTAGTATCGATCTCGAAGGGATCAATGACTGAAAAATATCAATAACCTGACCATTTCAGGACCTAATAATACCTTCAACACCACAGGTACCAAAGTTCTTAACATAGCCATCTACATGTAGTTTGTAGAAGTCTTTTGGTGGGTGTTCCTTGACAGGTTAGAGGAAGTTAAGTTGTTGCAATTATGAATCATTATATTGAAGGATTTGATTTTTTTTACTATAAAATAAAGGCTATATTGAAATATGTTATTATGTTGTGTTATATTATCATCTTATTAAATTCCTCTTGTATTTTAGTATCTTACTCTAACTTGGTTCTCTATAAATTATTCTGCACAAACTATGTTGAATTATTATTATTATTATTATTATTATTATTATTATTATTATTATTATTATTATTATTATTATTATTATTATTATTATTATTATTATTATTATTATTATTATTATTATTATTATTATTATTATTATTATGTTGTGTTGTGTTGTCATCTTATTAATTTTTCTATTGGATTGTAGTATCTTACTCTAATTTGATTCTCTATAAATTATTTTGCACAAGCTATGCTGAATTTTTTTTAGCATATGTAGCTCTGGGAATTAAAATTTTATGAACTTTAATTAGTTAGAGAAAAATCTTCAATCTTATTAAATACAAAAAATATAGGAATCATAATTTTTTTCAACAATATATATTTGATGGTTAGTTAAAAATTCATTTCTTTTTCTATCATGCATCATCAAAATAGGATCTTTAAAAAACTTACTTTGCTTGGGGAAATTTTAATTATTTTTTTATAGATTATTAAATGTTAATTGTTATATTGCAAAATAAAATAGAAAGACAATAGCTTTCAAACAAATTAACAAGGTTTTCAATTGAAAATAAAATTAGCTGAAGGAGAGTGAAAATGATATAAATGTGTTGATTATGCTTAAAACAATTAGATTATTGTTGTTTTTGTTTCTTTTTAATATCAATTATTTTTAATAACAACATATACAGTTTTTAATTAGTGTGTGATTCTAAAAATATATTTTCTATTTTTTTTATACAAAAAATATTTATAATGAATAATAAATATGGAAGCAAGTGCACTCATGCATATTTTCATTAAAAAATATTCATATTTTTAGTTATATGATAAAAATTTGTTTTTTTATTATTATATTCCAATAAACATTTGATTGAGTATTACATAGACATACAAACAAGAATACGAAATAATGTACAAATATATTCAAAATTAAAGAAAAATAAATAATTTGAAACTTTTTTGGTTCATAATAGAACTATAAAAATGTTGAAATTTCTAGACAAAACAAGTTCACTTATTTTTAATATAAATTTAAAATAAATTACATATAAATCAAATACTTTGTATAAATCATATTACATTTAGGATCAGACATGCTCAGGTGCATTGCACAAGCACGTCAGGTGCATTGCACAAGCATGCTTCACTAGTATTAATTAGAGATGGCAATATCTGACCCAACCCGAGAAAGCCAATCCGATTGATTCAACACCAAATCCAACCAACTCCCGAATAAATAAAAAAGTTTGGATATGAGATCAACCGACCTGCTCCAATTTTTACTCATACACAAAAGTAATTAATCCAAACCCAATAACGACCCGAACCCGATTATATCTGAATGTCCTAGACCGACTCGAAATAAAACCAAGACCTGAAATCGCCCCACTCGAACATATCTGAAACATACTCGAAATGCCCCAAATCCGATTATACCTGACACCCGAAAACAACTCGAACCTGATTATATCTAAAACCCACAACAATCTTAGCATTTCCCCTAAAATATCTCTCATATATTATTGAAACCTAGAAGAATCAAAATATTTGATTACTTAATAACGAAATTAATATTATCATGCATGCATTATAATTAAATATTATTTTATACTCCCTCCGTTAAAAATTATAAGCCATTTTACTTTATAACATATTTTTTAAGATGCTAAAACAATATAAATATCAATTCTTTTTGTTAATTTTTATAATTTAATTCATGTTTAATTATGAGTAATGAGTATGAAATTAATTTTAAAAATTAATATTTTATACTTTTAAAAAAATATTTTTAAAATTGAAAAGACTTATCTTTTTTAACGGATTTAGTATTGATTAAGAATTGATAAATATTAGCTTAATCTATAGATCAAATTATATAAATATGAGTATAAAATCAAATTGAAACTTATAACCCCAATTTTAAAATCTAATTGAATCTTCAATGAAGTTTGATATGACTAAAATTTGATTTGATTTATACACGATTATTTTATGGTTACTATGTGAAAAATAGTCATTTGAAATACGGAGTATCTGATTGAGTTGTCAATCTCCTATAGCTTTTGCTTAGTTCTTTGGTAATTTCCTTAAATCATTTCATCATTTTACTCAAATATATATAATACCCCATTTGTTTTGAAATTTGGTTGTTCTTATTTTTAAAAGTCTTGATTTTCACTACCGGTTGATAGTATATAGATTTTTTATTTAAGAGGGTCAATTTTGCTTTTGTTTTCAGAACTTATGGTTGAAATTTATAATTACATTCCTTTTCCAAAGGAGGGTGAGTTTTTTGTTGTTAGGATTCCAAGAACACCCTTGATTATGAACATCTTGGATGAGTGACTTTTATTTGTTTAAAGATGTTTCAAGTTTTTTTCTTACACGAATTTTGGTTTCATTCTTAAGGAGCTTTAATTTAATTTTTAAACTAGATTAAAAATAAGGGGCAGTTAGCTAAATGTACATAAATCATGGCTAAATAAGCTAACTATCCACCTTATTGGAATATTTTGCAAACTATCCACCTTCATCAACACACACGTTCCCCCCGTTTCCTCCCGTGCTGACACTGCATCTCTTCCCCCATATTGATCATCTTAAACTTCCATCACCAATCTCCCCTCTGAATCTCTGGATTGTCGTTCAACGACTAAACGGTCCTGAATTGTCGTTTTTTAAGTCAGCATTCATACAATTGTTGGATTATTGGTACTGAATTGTCGTTTTTTTTGTGAATTGTCGTTTTGTATCTTATTGCTCAACTCGTCTTTTGTAGATCGTGTATTATTCGAATTCGTTTTTGCTCTCATGTCAACAATTTTGATGTTTATTGTGTCAAAATGATGGTCTGCATCGGATCTGTGACAATGATCTATATTTGATCTGTCAATAATAATTATTATATGTTGTATTCTACATAAATCTGTAGCATTCTTCCACCTCCGATCTATATTGCTGACGCGAATTCAATGGTAAATATTGTATACTGTGTCCTACTTCGATCTATTGCACAGATTTACCTGCGATTTGTAGTACTGACACGAATCTGAAATTTCTAGCATTGATATAACTTCTATTTATAATGCTGACACGAATTCAACTAGTAATTATAGTATCACTACTGTGTCCTACTCAAAAATGAAATTTCTAGCATTGATATAACTTCGATTTGTAGTGCTGACACGAAATCAATTGGTCTGCATCATATGTCTGTACATTGCTAACACCAACTCATTGTATATCTCTCTGGAATGTATTGATAGGTCACAACTAAATGGCACCTCATGTGATTACAGTCGTATATGGTGGAACATGGATATTTGCTGACATAGGCCAACATTCGTTGGAGATACTACCTCGAAAGTGTTTATGCTAGATGATTCAACCACACTACATGACTTCAAAGGAAAGGTGTGCAACAGATTCAATGTAGATATCAAAATTGAATTGCATTTCAGTCATTTGCACCCATTCAAAACACTTAAAGCCCCACTTACAATTGACTGTGATGCTGATTTGAAAGAGTTTCTGGATATATTGACACTTGATGGTGTAAACTTTGCTGTTGAGTTGTGTGTCAACATAAAGACACAACCGCTGCGCATTGCTGACACAGAAGACAGGGAGAGTAGGCAATCATTTAGGTTAATTGAACATGTCATTGACGAAAATAGATTGGCATTGATTGCTGACACAAAAATGAAGAGTGTGGCATCAGCTTATATGGATAATGATATACAAGATGATAGTGACACCAATTATGATGCTGACACCTGGAGAAGCTTACATTCTTCAATTCGCAGTAGAGATAAAACTCTAGAAGAGTACCATGATGACAGCTCTAGCATGGATAGTTTCAATAATACCTCATCAAGGATGATGTATGTTGGGAAAACCTTTGAATCAAAGCAAGCAATAAAGGAATCTTTACGTATATTATCAATGACAGAAATATTTGGTTTCCGAGTAAAAAAATCAGATCCCAAGTATTTTAGGGTGCACTGTACACTTGTTACGAGGTGTGAGTGTACAATCATATACACACATGATTACCCCAGTGTTGACAGCGGATACAATCCAAAGCAGATAATAGATAAATTGAGAACAGAAAAAATGATGCACATTAGTTATTGGACAACATGGAAGTCATCAAAAATTGCTCAGGAAAAAGACAAAGGGACAGCAAAATCAAATTTTGCTAACTTGCCATCATTTTGCCACATGCTCATGGAGAAAAATGATGGAACTGTGACCTTAATTTCAACAGACAATGATGACAACTTTAAATACTTATTCTTATCATTTGGACAATGCATTCGGGCATTCCCTGTTTTGAAAAAGGTATGTCATTACCAGTGTCAGCAATCAGTCTCCTTACCCCCTTTCCATTGTTTCACTCACCTTCCTCTCCCCTTTTTCTACAGATTGTTGTTATTGATGGGACATTTTTAACTGGCAAATATAAAGGGTCATTGCTTGGAGCAGTTGCGCAAGATGCAAACAGGAATATTTACCCCCTTGCATTTGGTATTCCTGACACAGAAAATAACAACTCTTGGGAATGGTTTTTCTATCAGCTGCTGAAGGTTGTTCCCCCATCCAATGATTTAGTGTTTGTGTTTGACAGACATGTCAGCATTGCAAGAGCGATTGCTTTGGTTTACCCGAGTGCAACCCATTGCATATGTAGGTGGCACATGGAGCAAAACATCAGAGCCACCTTCAAGAAAAGATACCTGACAAATTGGTTTAAGCAAGCAGCAGAGAGTTACACTACTGAGGGATTCAATACATATTTTGACCGCATAAAGGAAAGCTGTCCCAAGTTGTCAGAATATTTACTGTCAGCAGGGGTTGAAAGGTGGGCTAGAGCACATGCAAAATGCAACCGATACAATATGATGACATCGAATAATGCAGAAAGCCTAAATGCCATTTTCAAGGGGAAAAAGAATTACCCCATTGTTGCACTGCTGAATTTTGCTAGAGAGAAACTCACAACATGGTTTCAAGAGCGAAGGGAAAGGGCATCTAAAAATAAAGACAGGTTACCACCAACAACACTTGAGGTAATTAGGAAACTACAAGACGAAGCTGGGGCATACAGAGTTCAGACAATGGATGAATAGAAGTTTGAGGTGAAAGGACAAGGGTCTCATGCAATAGTAGACCTGTCAGCACATACATGCACTTGCAAGGTTTTCGACATAGAGAAGATCCCATGTGTCCATGCACTTTCAGCCATCATACACATAAAGGAAAATGTATCAGACTTTGTTGCTAATTTTTACACAAATGAGGCTTGTAAATTGGCATATGATGAAACAATATACCCAGTGCTGACAGAAGACGGAACAAATGTCTCTGATGCAATAAGATCTATCAAATGTTACCCTCCCAATGTTAGGAAGAGACCAGGTAGACCCCCATAGAAAAGAAAGGTATCTATTTCTGAGCTAAAGAGGAGAATGAAGTATTCAAAGTGATGGTGTCAGCAAGGGGCTCATATATAGTTAGTGATCGACATTGCATACAATGTGAATTTGTTGGTTAAAAAGTTACTTTTTATATTCAAATGTCAATACTGACATGGAGACATCGCCATGTTTTCAAACATTTGATGTCATATTGGTTTTGAAACATTATATATCATCTTCGGTTGACCACATTATATGTAATTTGTAACTATGTCACACTTGGTTTTGAAAATGTCATTTGCCATTGCAACAACATTCAGTAAAACATGCAACAAGAAACTAGTTATAAACTTGCTGCAAACACCCAGATGGGTAATTAAAGTACGTTAACATTACACAAACTACACAACCTACATGGTCCTAAACCAGTTAATATACTTGCTGACAGGGTCCAAACTACATATCCATAGTATTTGCACTAACATCTCAAACTGCGCTGACATAGTCCTAAGACATCATATGTTCAAAGTATGAAACTCCAAGACTCCTTGATCAAGTCTGAACAAATGAGTTCTCTGTAGCGGAATAACTTCTCATTGGTGATTGTTGTGACATCTCTACCAAATACAGCAGCCTGAATTGCTTTCAATGTGAACACCCCGCATGCACTCCTGCATACAACACAAATGAATAATATATAACACTATGTCACACGCGTGGTAAATATAAATAATTGTATGTCAGCAAGCAGTTGGTTAAGAATACACACCCAGATTTATCTTGAACTATGTCAGGAACCATCTTTATCTCAAAAGGAGTAGAACTGATGTTTTCATAAATTCCAGCCTTCAACAAGTGGATTGGAAGCCAACGAGCAATCGGTTGCAATTCTCTTTCTAGTACACCCTTAGCAACCCTATAGACATTGCAATCGTATACATTTATAACATTTTCGTCAATCAGAATCTCCAAAGCCACCCAATGCTTGTTGATCAGGTTGAAAGGTGTGTATATCTTCTTTGCTGACGCCCATGGCTTACCATACTTGTCAGGATAAAGGCCAAGAAAATAACTCGCAATCATTGCTGACACAGGAAGATCTTCTTCATATGATTCAACATACAATGGCAGGTACTTTTGGTAGAACACCCAATCAAGAACAACATAATCTTCATAATTAGCAGCATCTTCGCGAATCCTCTTCCTCAAATGGTACAACCCTGCTTCAATATGCTACACAGGAAATTAACAAACTACTGTCAGCACTGAATATACATTCACAAATATTACCCAAAAAAAAGAGAGAGAGAAGGTAAAGAACGGTATAAAAATGTCGTTCCCGTCAGCAAAGTTACCCCGCAGTCCAGCCACATGTCCTTGTTTATAATTGGTTTAAAAAATGACTTATCAACACGTCCAGAAATGATTGTGACCGAAAAATCCCTAAAAACAAGCAAACAATATGAATTACAAACATAGTCAACATAATAATACACAACTAATACACTATCAGCACAGGGTGTATTGGTTATTAGTGATATAATTACTAAAAAATAAATAAAGAATACCATTTGCTCCGTAAAATGCTGTACATAAAATCATGATCCTCCTCACTTAACAATGACTTTTTCGCGTTGTACTTTGGCCACATCTTGATCTTTTCTTGCTCAAATGGACTCATCAGGAAGCTACTAGCTTTGGGAATACGCTTTGATCACCTTAATGCTTCAACCTCTTCAACTATTGCAGGATCCTTGCTGTATGCATCCCAGTCCCTAACTGCCTTAAATTCAGCTATGTCAGCATCATCGTCACCCTCCCCAGAATCCAAATTGATAGTCCCTACTGGCACAGTGGCAGCCGGTGGAGTTACTGCATCCTTATTATCCCCCAAATCAACTGATGGGGTGTCAGCATCCTTAACATCACCCTCCGCCGCGCCATACATATCTTCTTCACCAGCACACTTCCCCCCCGTGTCAGCATCCCCGCCCCCATCAGCGTTATCCTTACAAGATGCACCAGTAGCCTTCACCCCCCCGTCAGCATCATGCAAAACATCATTGCTGTCCTTAAACTCATCACCTCTTGTATCCATAGACATCATATCAGAGTCACGCCCTAGATCCACAGCGAACTGAACTGAATCTGAATCTAAAGTCCTCTGTCCTTCAACCAAAGTGACATGAATGACAGTGTCTTCAACTACAGCATCAACACTCACTTGTTCAGCTCCATCCTTACCCAAAACAGGTGGGGTACGTGGGTTACCTTCTTCCTGTCCACCCAACTTAGATACATCCTCAACATCAACGTCCTCAGGGATCACATCCATCTTGATGTCAGCAACAACATCATTCACCATTTTACTTGTTTGATCAATGTTCACAAATGACTGTGACCTTGCAACCATTGACTCATGCAGTGTGAACCTGTTCTCTAGTGAGTTGTACTTATCTAGCAGGTCATCAACCATTCCCACAATTTCAACTGCCCTGTCAATGCGTTTCTCAATATCAACAACGCGAGCAGCCAGCTCTTCGAGCTTTTCAAGCCGCCTAAGTATATCATTTACCCACTCTGGCATAGAATTAGCGTCAGCATTGACACCCGCTGCAACATCACCTTCCACATTTGCATATCTACCACCAGCATCAGACCCCCCTGTTGGATATCATCACCATCACCCTTCTTTTTTTCACCCCCATCACCATCAACCCCTCCCTGCTGGATGTCATCGCCATCACCATCTGTTGCACCTTTTGTGTCAGCATCTTGACCATCATCAGCCCCACCACTCTTGGTTGCCCCCACCGTGTCAGCATCACCACCGCCATTTCCTTTAATAACCAATAGAGGAGCAACCAAAGATGGGACAGGTGCAGTAGCTACTGAATCACCATTGATGTCCCCGGGTGGATTACCATCCTCATAACATTGACTATCACCCTTTTGGTCAGCATAGTGGGTGTCAGCGTCGGCATTACATACACCCCTCCTTCACCACTTCAACAGGGGCTAGCAGACCACCCACAGGGGATCCAGGAATGGAGGGGGACTTCTCTTGTGTACTACTCTTATACCAAAAATTACGCTTCCCTGTAATCTTGGTCTTCTTTTGGAAAACATGCCTTAACGGTCTATCCTCATCAAATGTATTGAATGTATCTTCCAGTTTCTCAGCCTCATCTGTGTCAGCACCACGCTTCTTGTTGGGGGTATCGCTGTCAGCATCAGAACTCACATATTTCTTACCTCCCTCACCTGTCTTAACTTCATCAGCCTTCTTCCTAAGCTTCCTAATTTTCTTCCTGATTGATTTCTTAAATTCTATGTCAGCATAAGGGTTGGTTAGTAGGGTACCTGCAAAACGACCCCTCCTTACATGGACCCTCTTCAACGGAATACCAGTAGATGCCCCTTTATGCTTCTTCCTCGAAAGATTGACTGTATCAACATGCTTCCTCTTCATTGTCTTCTTAATGTCAGTGGGCTTCTCTATGTCAGTAGACTTCTCCCCATCATTCCCATCATCCCCACCAATGCCAAGCGTGTCAAACGATTCAACCTCCAAATCCTTGCTATGTAAAAACTTATATTCGTATGCATACTTACGCCTACGCCGACACTCATGCAGAATATGATTCTCTGGTTGAGAAAACACAGGCTCAACAACTTGATCAACTACATCATCAACCTCTTCATCAACATAACCCATCCCTGGTGTTCTTGCAAACTCACCGTAATTAGGGAACATCGGTGTCTATCATGTACATCAAAGAATAAAATTAACAAAACATGTAATCACATATAAGCACCCAAATTTGAAAATCAAAATGACATATTTATCTTACCATATCCCCATCAAATAGCTCGTCAGCTTCATCATAACTATGCCTAACATCACAGGCCCAATGCAAAGAATGAGGGTCTCTAGCCTTCCTCTTGAAATTGCAGTCAAATTTCTCAGCCAACACTGGGAATGCTTCAAGGATCCAAGACTGTTAACACACAAAAAACACAGTAAGCATCCATATACAATGACAGAATAAAGGATGCTGACACGTGATTAAGAACAAAGTAAAAACCAAACCTGGAAAGCAATACAATATCCATACAACTCATACGAAGACCTACGTCTTTTGCGATCCATAGTAGCTGACTTCTTCAATGACTTCAACAAAAGTTCGTACGAACGTCTGCCCCATGGATAAAGTACAAACTTCGCACCATCACACGCGAGTGATAGGTTCTCCTCGCTAACAAGCTCTGATCACCTATAAATAACAACATTCTCAATGATCAACAACCTCGCCATGATTAACTTCTTCTTCGACGTCTTCTTCTCCTTTTTGAAACACAAAAGTAAGTCATCATAAGTGATAATATCCTTCCTAAAAAACTCAGCAATTGACACTTCCGTTGGCTTGCTGCACACACGGTCCTCGCATGGCAGCCTAGTTATTACATGGAATTTAGCCAAAGAAAACCGCGATATAAGTCCATCAACTTTGAACCATAATTCCTTCTTCCTCTTTGTCTTAACTTGCCTTAACATCATCTGGTGGATCAACTGGAAATTTATAGTCATATTAGTGCCCTGTGTCAGCACCCACCGCAAACAACTCTTCCTCAAAACATCATAATGTTCAGGTGACAACTGTTGTTTTATGATGTCACAAACTTCAGGACGGAAGTATAGATTTGATCTAGCATGGAAACGTTCTTTATACCAATACAAAACTTCAATTTCTGCGAACAAACAAACACACACCCCCACACACAAAATTCATGTCAGCATTATGAAGCAAAATATAATGACATATATAAATGTGGTTATATATTAAATAGACTCACATCAAACTTGCATTTATATATTCCAAGATCACTGGAGGGCCCTGTGCACACACCAAAATGGATGTCAGCACCGACAAATAAGATAGCCCTACACACCCCCACCCCCCACTGACAAGCAAAAAATATACATACCCTACTGAGGACACAAAATCACACATTTTCGAAAAACAACCAACATACATACCCTTAATGAGGACACAAAACCACACACATTCACCGAAAACAACCAAAAACACCCCCGTACATACCCTACCACACATAAACACACCAAAACCCCCCATTTATGCAAATAATGAACTAACTGATGGAAATAACTCCATAAATCAACAAAGACACCACAAACACCTCCCCTCCCCGCCGCCGATCAATCATCAATCACACAAACCCTACACACATTACATCATCCAAAAACCGCGAAAATGCGTACCTGCGCTGCTGTCCATGCTCAAATTTGGTCGATTAAAGCGAGAACGAAAGAGAGAAGATCAAAGCGAGAACGAAAGAGAGCACAACCGGAAATCTTTCCTTTTCAACCGAACTGAGAGAGAAGATCAAAGCGAGAACGAAAGAGAGCACAGAAAACGGGAGGAAGTTACCAAAATTCAACAAAATAGCGTGTATTGTTATAATGGACAATTTCCCAAATTTTACAAAAGTATGGGCAGTTACCTAATTTAGCCGAAAATTTGCGCCTCCGGCGCAAATTTTCTCTAAAATTAAAGGGTCTATGAAATTTATAAGTTTTTTTTAAAACTATATCGACATTATTATTTTTAGTTGTCTATGCCATTTCAAATCTGAAGGGAGAGCTTGGTGAAGAGCTTATGACCTAGTCGCATCATGATGAAGCAGTGATAAGTGTAAATGGGTGGTGCTGAATATAAAGGTTTTGAAAATTTGTTAGGATGGTGTGTGTGGTAAAGGTCTATCAAGTTATTCTAAGCATTATTGATTGTGGCATATCAATAATATTAGATTATTAAATAAATCTATTGGTAGTTATTAATGTAATTCTTATATTGTATTTTACATTTATTGAGATAATTATCATGATTTTAAATTATTTTTATGTAAATAATAGATATAATTTTAAAAAGTTGTGTTAATATATTTGAGTAGGGGTGGGCACAAATCCCGCAAATTCCGTCCCGTTCCGCATCCCGTCCCGATTCCGGTGGGATTTAGAAAAAAAATTTCAATCCCCCCCGATCTCGTCCCGCAAAAATTACGAGTGACGGGACTCGGGACGGAGAGTTTGAATCCCGCAAATCCCGTCACGTCCCTCACATATATAAAAAATTATATATATTTATATATTTAATTAAAATTAATAAAAATATATAAGAATGTATTTATATTATACGTAAACATTTATTTAAAATCAAATTTTAAAATTTTAAAATAATAATAAACCATTAAAAAATATGAGAATTTTAAAGCAAAATAAGGTGTTTGAGGCTTTTAGGCTATTTGACACTTAATGTTGGAGTGTTATTGTTGGGCAAATATGAGTTTGATCCACCTACTGTTGGAGTAATAGCTAATACAGTAAGTGGCCTCCGTTAATACAAAATTCAGCTTAAAATATGAGATTATTATGTAAGTAGCCTCCGTTGATTGCCTATTAATATTTATTGTAATGAGATTATTAGGTAAGATTTTAATATGCACCTTTGTATTGCTATTTTTGGATTGTGTTTTAATTTTTTTTTACGAGGGACAAATCCCGTCCCGTTCCGTGAGGGATAAGGCCCTGCGGGATTTGAAAAAAAATAAATCAATCCCGTCCCGCAAAAAGTATGCGGAACAGGACGCGTGATTACCCCAATCCCGTCCCGTCCCGTTCCATGTCCACTCCTATATTTGAGAGTATGAGGTGCGACTTATTTGTAAAAAAACAAGAACTTAGAGGGATTCCTATTGGGAACGCCCACGTAGAAGCGTCTATAAAATAAATGTAGATAACTCAGTGAAACCATTAGGAGAGTGCAACATTGGTGATATTATTCGCGATTATAATGGTCAGATTATTGATATTTTCCAAAGTACGGTTCAACAAGGAACGACTCTACAAACAGAAACTACTACCTTCTATACATGTGTCAAGATAGCTCGTAACAAAGGTCTAATGAATATCATCGTTGAAGGTGACACTCTCGGTGGTGTAAAAGTAATAGAAGATGAAGACAATATCCCTTGAGAAATCCTCAGAATAGAGAGTCCAACGCAAGTGCCGATTATAGTGCCACTCCTTCATTAGGGAATTATGTAATATCACCTTTGAGTGCCGATTATAGACATTTTACTGTAAAAAAAAAATTAATATTCAGTCATATATTTACACCTATAAGAAGCCGACAGCCTTGCTCGGATCAGGACATATATGCATGCAACTTGACCACGCAAGTAGCATAAGAAGACGAGGGAATAACCTTTTTGACATGATATTGAATTAATTAATGGAAATATAATTTGATCAGGATTTTGATTCCACTAATAGTATGTTCTATTTGCGGGTTACTGCAGGGGTAAAAACAATGTTAAGAGTACTAGACCCTACTTGTTAAAAAAAGGTATTGGCCGGAGGAAATTGTGTCGGAGAATCGACTGACTCTAAAAGACTAAAAACCTCAATGAATGAATGGTTAATTCATTCAATGAATCACATTTTGTTTTCATTGATTGATTGTATCACACTGATTGGTCCTGGAGAATCAAGGGCTACCATCCCCTTCCTTGACATTATGATGTCATCGCTGAAGTCATTGTTAGTTCAATTTGCACTAATATACCTACACATTTCCTCATTTGAAAAAGAGAAAATAGCAGCTCATATACAAAAAAAAAAAATGGCCTTTGCAGATTTAACTCCTCTCCTCTAAAATTTGCAAAAATAATGATTTTTTGGATTAATTGCAAAAATAACGGGTGTAAACACCCGGGTGTAGCCAATGGAGAGAGGGGTATTAAATGTGGAGAAAGGGAGAGAAAAGAAAGAGGATAAGAGACATTTTATATGTGAGAGCTGTCCAAAGTAAATAAATAAACAAATTAAGTGCAAAGATGATTAGAGGAGAGAAGAAAAAGTGAATGAGGAAAGGGGAGAGAGAGGAACATTAAATGCAGATGAGAGAGATGAGAGCAGCTTTTCGCAGAGGAGAGAGATAAAGTGGAAGCGGTGCAATTGCAGGAGGATAGGGAACAGAGACAATCAAGTGATCAGTTGCATGTTAGCCAATACGAAATATGTACCAGCAACTTAATATTGTGCGTCGACCGAACGCTAAACCGTGCCAGCAACTTGGGTAGAAGATGAATCACCCCAGATTTTAGCTCAAAGTTGACTCCTTCCCCTAGCGCAGGGAATTGAATTGCAAGGGGCTCTTGTGCCAAGTCAGGAGCAGAAAGCTCCCTAAGAGTGCGGTTCGCTTCGTTAGCCATCTCTGCAGTGTTTCCTTGATCAAAAGGTAACCCGTGAGAACGATCACGAGTTTCTCGCCTTAAGGAAGAAGCGGTTCTTTCGATCTCTGAATCAAATGGCAACAAAGAAGAATTAGTAGCACGGGTATGGACCATATAAGACGGTCCACACCAAAAATCAGCACAAAAACAAAAAAAAAATACACAAAAATCCCCGGCAACGGCGCCAAATTTGACGGAAGGGAAACCCTGTCGTTGATCCGTCAAAGAAAACTCAAACCTATAACTAGTATAGTAATAAGTAAGAGGTCGATCCACAGGGAGATTTGTTATTCAAATGTGATTTAAGTGCCAATTAAAGTAACCAAATGAGGGGGTTGTAAAAGCAAAGCGAATTATGAAAGGCAAGAGTAAATGGTTGTGATTCAAACAATTGAGAGAAGTAGTTCTACCTACAATTTTCCACTTTATTTGGTTGAAGTGATCCTTGTAACTTCTTCTCGTCCTATTAAGTTTCCCGTGAATGCCCTTGTCCCGAGCTAATATAGTTACTAGTCCAATCAGTCCTAGCAACCCTTATCAATCGAACAGTCCCTAAAGAAGGATTTAACCCAATTGATAGCTTTAAGTTTAGAGATTAGCCAAGGTATTTGCAGTCCCTAAAGAGGGATTTAACAACACATTCAACTTTCTAACTATCCAATTAGTTCAATCAGCCCTAAAGGGATAAGTTTGCTACTTATGTTAAGGTTCACAATCAGGAATCTACAAAACCCTAGCAATTGAATTGATCTAACTAGTTGCGCGGGCTAGATAGAACAAAACAATAATTCAATAAGCGCAAAGAAGTTGAAGCATTCAAATATAGGAAACAAGGAACGAGAATTAGAAACTCACAATCAATCCAAATAAAGCTTCAAATTGCAGGCAGAACAGATGAGTTTAGTTCCTCATGGAAGACATCGCTCAAATCTCTAAATTGTCTGATGAACGTAGAATGAAAATGAAAAAGTCCTCAGAACTAAAATACTCTCGGCCTTTTAAAAGTCTAAACCGATCTTAAAATGAAAATAACAAAAACTAGGGTTTCACAAATCGAAATGCGGCAGATGACCAATGCGGCGGCCGCAGCATAGGTGCCGCGGCCGCTGTACGCGTGTTCTCTTCAGGCGCCGCTCCAGCTCCTTGCGGCGGCAGCTGCATATGCCGCGCTGCTTCATCCTGATGCCAGAAGCTTGATGCAGCTCCAATTCCTTGCTTTCTTCTTTCAAGTCTCCAATATCATGCATCTCCATAGTGTTCGAATCTAATCTGTAAAAATACTCACAAATTCGCGCAAAATCCGAACTCTTCCAAAATAATCGTCATATGCACTTTAACTCTAATTCATTAACTAAATGCAACCTAACTAGCCTAAAAATGCCTATAATGCCTATCTAGGATATGCATTATCAAATTCCCCCACATTTAGCCTTTGCTTGTCCTCAAGCAATGATAGAGTGAACATAAATCAATGCATCCCACAACAAATCCCTTCAAGTCTCAACCTCATCAAAAAGCAACATTATAGCAAGTGTAACCACAAACCAAGCAAACAAACGTCATAGCATGTATACAAGTGATCAAAGCTTATAAGTAGAAATCATCCAACCTCACCAGGAATATGTGTTTCACTCATGCTCTCATGTGTTTAGGCTTTAGAATACAACTTTCAACTCAATCCAAAATGCACTAAGCTCATAGACCTTGACCTCCATATCACCAAATATCTACCGAAATGTCATTACTTGCGGGACAAAATAAAGAAAACTAAATAAAATGTAACACTTTTTTTTTCTTTTCTTTTGTTTCTTTTCTTTTTTTTTTTTTCTTTTTTTTTGTTTTGGTGCTTTCCTTACGCGAGTCGCAAACATGGGTGTCATGAATGGCCCCGGTCTATCAACACCTCAACTTCCTAAAATGAAGTCCACTTGAACATCTTTTGATGCGAGTTGCAAACATAGGTGTCATGAATGAACCCGGTTACTCAATGATCAAGCTTCCTTTCCTAGTGGGTAGTTTTCAACACTGTTTTGCGCGAATCATACACATGGGTGTCATGCATAGACCCGGTTACTAAGTGCATCAACCATTGCCACCTTATTGCCCTAAATATGCACAAACTAAATCAAAAAGACTCAAGATATAAACATACTCCGCAAGCAAAAACTATGTGATACTGAAGTCAATGCCAAGAGGTAGCAACACAAGGAGAGTAAATCACACAATTAAGCAAAAGAATTATAAACGATTCCATATAAGGCTAACATTCTCACAAGGGTCATGTTCATAGGATTTCAATCATACTTTAGCTCAATCATACATGCTCAATTATATTTGCAAGGTCATGCTTCATATAAAATAAAGAATATAGACAAGGCCAAAACATCCAGAACTCCATGGGATTTATATGATCATGCTGAAATTTAAATTAAAGGACAAAATAAGCCAGATGGGTATTTAAATAACACATATGGATGCAATGCATGATTTTTTTTTGCATAAGTAAACAGGAAATGTAAATATGAAATGATTCAAAAATAAAAATGTGTGCAGAAATTTAAACATGATCTAACTGAATGCACTATATAAACTAAACTCACCTATATACACTAAATTTCCTTCCCCCACACTTAAATCTTTGATTGTCCTCAATGAAATATCAAAGACAACAAAAATAAATCAAATAAACACGAGGTGAGGGTAAAGAAAACTAACTGCTCACTGAGGCGGCGGTGGCTGGTAGGGTGGAAACTGGGGCCACGCCATGCTATAGTAGTACTCCTGCTGCCTCCTCATGTCCTCTATAGAAGAGGCCATATCACGAACATTGCGACCCAAGTCGCTGAGCTCATACTGGAAGGAGTCCTGGCGGATCGAAAGCTGGTGCATCTGTGCAAACATGTCCTCACGCTAAGTGGACTCATCATAAGAAGAACTAGGCCCAGCAGAAGGGCCTGCAGCAAACTGCGCACCACCCCCATAGAGTCAGGCATAGGGTGATCATGTGCATCCGCCTGCTCCTCCTCCTCCTCCTCATCATCCTCATCATCATCCGCATGAGCCAACAGGTAAAAAGAATCATCAGTAGGGCCATAAGGAAGGGCCCTAGGTAACTTCAGTCTGTGGACTCCTCCTGGTCCAGCCTTCCATACAAAACCACTCGCCTCTGAGCCCTCTAGCAAATAGGCTCTCCGTAGCTGGTCCTCCGTGTAAGTGAACCCACCAGACATAGGGACCCCGCTCTGAGTGTGATCAATGAAATGGCGGGCGATCAGACTGATCATGCCTCCTAGCCCCACTCTACCCGACGTCTTCCTCTGAATCCGCAGGCAACTGTCCAGAAAGATCTCAACCCAATCCGGAATGATAGCGGACTGGGGAGAAAAACTCCATAACTAGGGTAAGTCTCCAGCCGGCACCTTGTTCACATCGCCCTGGCCACTGAAAGCCATTGCCAGGACCTTGTGAACTAACCGCAAACAAGGATGGACAAACTTATAGTTATATTCTCCTCGATGTCCATCAAAAGCGGAGCCCGTCGCTGCATACCAAAAATCATGGACCTGCTGATCCGGCACGTGAGTAGCCCAATCCTCAGTGGGCTCCTGAGTAATCCCAACAGCTGCCCTCAACTGAGCAAAAGTACAATAATAAACCTGATCCAACAGATGGAACTGGACCCGATCATCAGATACCTCAAGTGTAGCGAGAAACTCCTTGGCCAACTCAGGATAAGTGGGGGCGCTATAATTCAGAAAAGCACCTAGGCCCCCACGAGTAAGCATCTGCTGGGTAACCTGTAACATCCCCAACCTCTGTAATGTAGGAATATCGAAGAACTTCATTTGCACGAATTTCTTCGAATAAAAACTCTCCCAAATCTTCCGCTGTCCTCTAGATAAGTTTCTCAATTGACGAACCATATTCAATAGATTTCAATCCCGCAATAAACACAAATTAACAATTCAGAGAAACAAACCAACACAAGGCTCAAATCCAACCGAACATATCAAACCAACTCAATCCTCCAAACTAACCACAAGTATCAATAGCACAAATCACCCAAAAACCGAACACCAAGCAACCAATAAATAAAGTAGAGCAACCGGACACAAACTACAACACAAACGAATGCAAACCTGGCCGCGGCAAGGTGCGGCGGGCGCAACAGGAGGTGGCGGGCGCGGCGGTTGGCGACGGCCGCTGCACAGTCGGGCTTGTCTCCTTCAATAGATCAACAATGGCGGTTTTGGTGGCCCGAGTACCCCGGATCTACACCCGATTCAACACGGGGTGAAGGTGGATGGTGGGAATCGGTTTGGGGTTGAGTGGAAGAAGGTGATGGGTTAGTTGAGGAGGATGAAAGTGGATGGAGGGAGGTTGAAGATGATGAAGGTTGAGGATGAAGGTGACAATGAAGAAGATGAAGTTGGGATTTTGAAAAGGGTTTGAGATTTTGAGGAGGAGAAGGTGATGAGAGTAAGAAAGTGATGGTTAGATCTAGGTAGGGTAAGAGAGAAAAAGGGCTTCTGGTTTATGATTTATTTATTTATTTTTTTTTTCAGAACTCAGAAAAAGGGCTCACGGGTCTGATATGCGGCGGCCGCGGCAAGTTGCTGCGGCCGCTGCATTTGGCACGTGCTGCGGGTTGTGTGCGGTGGGTTGCGTGCGACGGCCGCTGCATTAAGGAATTTGCTGCGGTTTCATGCGGCGGCCGCGACATTAAGCTGCGACCGCTGCATTTGTGCTGTAGCTCCTCTTTTTCCTCGATTTGCACGAACCCAATTCCGCTCTTTCATGAGTTGTTAGTCCCAATTTTAAAACAAAAGCAAAACAACAAGAAAACTACCTAAGGGTGATTAATTAAAAAGGGAAAAAAACTTACCTCGGGTTGCCTCCCCGAGAAGCGCCTTTGTTTCAAGTCGTTGGCTCGACGTAAGGGCCCTTGAGTGGCCTAATTGGTTGGTTCAGCAAGCACCAACTCCTCCTCGTCATTCCGGGGGATGTTCTCAAAGTATGGCTTAACTCTATGACCATTGACCTTAAAGAGCTCATTAGACTTATGGTCAAAGAGTTCTATTGCTCCATGAGGGAATATCCTAGAGATCGTGTAGGGTCCTTCCCACTTTGATCGAAGCTTTCCAGGGAAGAGTTTCATGCGTGATTGATATAGGAGAACCTTGTCTCCTACCTTTAGTTCCTTCCGCAGGATGTGTTTGTCATGCCAAGCCCTTGTCTTCTCCTTATAGATTAGTGCATTATCATACGCATCCAAGCAAAGTTCCTCTAGCTCTTGCAATTGAAGCTTCCTGAACTCACCTACTTCATTCATACTCATACTGCAATTCTTTACAGCCCAGTATGCCTTATGCTGAAGTTCAACAGGAAGATGACAAGCCTTACCGAACACAATTCGATAAGGAGACATACCAATGGGAGTCTTATAAGCCGTCCGATAGGCCCACAGAGCATCATTCAGCCTTAGACTCCAATCCTTTCTGTTAGGTGCCACTGTTTTCTCCAGAATGGTCTTAATTTCACGATTTGATATCTCAGCTTGACCATTGGTCTACGGATGATAAGCAGTGGACACTCTCTGCGTGACATGGTACTTCTTTAACAGGGCAGTGATCGTCCTATTGCAGAAATGTGTCCCTTTGTCACTAATTAGAGCCTTCGGCACCCCAAATCTTGCGAAAATGGTGTCCTTTAGGAAATCTGCAACAACTTTGGAATCATCAGTTTTGGTGGCCTTTGCCTCCACCCACTTGCAGACATAGTCCACCGCAAGCAAAATATAGATATTTCCAAAAGAACTAGGGAAAGGACCCATAAAATCAATGCCCCAAACATAAAAAATTTCACAGAATATTATCTTATTTTATGGCATTTGATTTCTGGCAGATATGTTCCCAACCCTTTGACATCTATCGCACGATCTACAGAAAGCATTAGCATCTCTAAACAAGTGAGGCCAAAAGAAACCTGCTTCTAAAACCTTCCTAGCAGTCTTTTGAGGACCAAAATGGCCTCCACATTCATGAGCATGACAAAAAGTCAGGACAGATTGTACCTCATTATCTGGCAGACACCTCCTAATTACCTGATCAGCACAATGTTTCCAAAGGTAGGGGTCATCCCAAACATAGAAGCGAGCGTCATGTCGAATTTTGTCCTTTTGAGCTTTCGTGAACTTGGGTGGAAATTCTCTCGTGACTAAGAAATTCACCATATTGGCAAACCAAGGTCGAGGAGTATGGACACCCATCAGCAATTCAGAGGCATTGGGGCTTACCTCGTCAAAACAAAGCAAAGGCACCGAACTGGCCACGTGCGGCGGCCGCTGCATAGGTGCTGCGGCCGCTGCTTCAGTGCCATGCGGCGGCCGCGGCATAGGTGCTGCGGCCGCTGCATTTTCCGTGATTTCCTACAGCTCCATAGACGAAAGATGGTTCAAGAAAAATAGTGTGTCATCAGGAAACTCACCGTGAATGGGGCTTTGACCGTCCGGCTTGTCCTCTCCTTGGACAAGTCTGCTGAGGTGGTCCGCTACTAAGTTCTCTGCACCTTTCTTATCTTTGATTTCGATATCAAACTCGCTCAAGAGCAAGATCCATCGAATCAATCTGGGTTTCACTTCTTTTTTAGTTAATAAATAACGAAGAGCAGCGTGATCAGTGAAGACAATTACCTTAGCTCCTAGGAGATAGAAGCGAAACTCCTCCAATGCAAAGACCACGACCAGAAGCTCTTTCTCTGTGGTCGAGTAGTTCCTTTGCGCTCCATTCAAAGTCATGGAGGCATTGTAGATGACATGAGAGCTCCTTCCTTCTTTTTGTCCCAAAACAGCACCCACTGCATAGTCGCTAGCGTCGCACATAATCTCAAAAGGTTGAGACCATATGGGTGCCTGAATTATAGGGGCGCTTGTCAGACAACCTTTTAGCTCATCAAAGGCTGCCCTACACCTGTCATCAAAGTCAAAAACTACTTCCTTCTTGAGTAAATCACATAGAGGTGCAGAAATCTTAGAAAAATCCTTAATAAACCTGCTATAGAACCTTGCATGGCCTAAAAGGGAACGAATCTCGCGCACATTGGCGGGGTAAGGAAGAGACTGAATGACATCAATCTTAGCCTTGTCCACCTCAAGACCCCTGCTAGACACAATATAACCCAAAACAATGCCTTGCTCAACCATAAAATGACACTTTTCAGAATTAAGAACTAAGTTGGTGTCTACACACCGCCTAAGAACAAGTGACAAATGATGCAAGTAAGTATCAAAGTCATCTCCATGCACAGTAAAGTCATCCATGAATACCTCTATGAAATGCTCAACATACTCAGAAAATATGCTTACCATACACCGTTGGAAGGTCCCAGGTGCGTTACATAGCCCAAAAGGCATTCTGCGATATGCAAAGGTGCCAAAGGGGCATGTAAATGTCGTTTTCTCTTGATCCTCCGGTGCTATGGGTACCTGAAAATAGCCTGAGTAGCCATCTAAGAAGCAATAAAAGGAGCGACCGACAAGGCGCTCAAGCATTTGATCAATAAAGGGTAAAGGAAAGTGGTCTTTGCAAGTTACCGCATTGAGCTTACGATAATCAATACAGACCCTCCATCCAGTTTGGACCCTGCTAGGGACCAACTCACCATCCTGGTTCTCAACAACAGTGATACCCCCCTTCTTAGGAACAACCTGAGTAGGACTCACCCACTTGCTATCAGATATAGGAAAGATCATACCTGCCTGAAGAAGCTTCAGCACCTCCTTCTTCACCACTTCCATCATCGGCGGGTTGAGTCTCCGCTGAGGTTGCCTAGATGGCTTTGCATCATCCTCCAGAAGTATTTTGTGCATGCAGAGGGTGGGACTGATACCCTTAATGTCTGCAATCGTCCATCCTAACGCCTCCTTATTCTCCTTTAGAACAGTCACCAAATGCTCCTCCTACTCAAAAGTGAGTCTGTTAGAAATAATGACAGGCAAAGTATCATTCTCACCAAGAAAAGCATATTTAAGGTGACTAGGGAGTTGTTTCAATTCGATATCAGGCGCCTGGACAATGGATGGGAGAAGCTTGTCACTTGGCATGGTCAGCTCGATGCGTTCTCCCCTTGGTGGCACATAGGTGGGTGATCGATGGTCCAAAGCCAATACAGCCTCCTACAGATTAGATGACAAAGCATAATCTCTAGACATTTCATCTATAGGGGCCTGTAAAGCGACCTCTAACTCATCAACACACTCTAAATCAAAGCAATCTTATGCCATAGTATCAATGATATCCATAAAGCACAAAGAAGGATCATCAACTGGAAATTTCATGGAATCATAGATATTATACTCAAATTGTTGACCATCAAATTCCATGGTAAGAGACCCTGAATAGACATCTATCTTGGTCCTAGCAGTTTTCAGAAAAGGTCTGCCCAATAGAATAGGGCCTTCATTGTTACCAGGACCCATATCAATCACAAAAAAATCAGCAGGGAATATCAAGTTGTCGACCATAACCAAGACATCCTCAACAATCCCTTTCGTGTAGATAGTAGATCGATCAGCAAGTTGAATTACTACCCGAGTATCATTCAGAGGTCCCAATCCCAAAGCATGATAAACATGAGAAGGCAAGACATTAATAGATGCTCCTAGATCTAACATGGCTTTGTCAAATTTAGTATCACCTATCACACATGGAATTGCAAACATACCAGGGTCACTACACTTCTCAGGCAAACACTTCTGAAACACGGCAGTGACATGTTCGCTTACCTTTACCTTTTGCTTACCTTTCAACTTCTGGTTCCGCTTGATAGTGCAAAGTTCCTTCAAAAATTTAGCATATCTAGGAATGTTTTTAATCAAATTAAGCAAAGGAATATTTACCTCGCACTTACTGAACGTCTCGAAGATCTCCTTATCGTTATCATACCTTCGTGTATCCTTCAAGGCTTCTAGAAAGGGTGGAACAGGCTTTGGACTCTCCAGAGGTAAGGTAGAAGGAGGAGGAGGAGAAGAAGAAGAAGGGAGAGAAGAGGAAAAGGGACTAGAGGGCATACTATTTTCGTGGGTGCCGTCCGAGACAGGGGCGACGGGCGCAGCACCCTGCTGTGGCCGCTGCATTTCTGGTGTGCCGCGGCCGCTGCATATGTGCGGCGGCCACCGCACTGTGTAGTCGCCAACATTCTCCTCTTCGATCTCAATTCCATCGTCCATTATTTCCCCGACATCCTTTTGAGGTATGGCAATCAGTTCCTTGCCACTCCTAAGCATTACCGCGCTGACGTTCTCCTTAGGATTTGCAACCGTCTGCGATGGAAGCTTCCTAGCATTGTTTGCCTCCTTTGCACTTAAGGCTTGAATAAGTTGACTCATTTGATTCTCAAGATTCGTTATCCGATCCGATTGTTGTTTCTCAACCTTCAAGACTAATCGTGACAAAGTCTGTAGAGGATCCTCATTAGCCTCATTCGCTTGCGGTTGGCCTCCTTGTCGAGGTTCAAATTGTTGTTGGGGCCTTCCCTGTTGCCCCCTTTGCTGATTGAAAGAGGCCTGGTAGTTCCCATAGCCTTGCTGATAGCCTCTGTTATAGTTGTTGTTGAAGTATCCAGGATTGCCAAAATTGCCTTAGCTAGGCCTTTGTGGAGCGAAATTCCCCATGGCATTCACATCCACGCTAGGCTCTTGCAGAAGTGGGCACATATCCATGGGATGAGTGAATTCATTGCAGAGTCCACACGCCTTCAACTGTTGAGGTGTTCTATCGATTACCAACTTTTTGATCATCTCCTTCACCTCTACCATATCAGTCTGAAGTGCAGCCACAGGAGCATCAACAGAAAGTACACCCCTAGCATGAGTCTTCTTATTGAACTGCCTAGAACCCTCAAAGAGCTCCTTAAACACCTCCCAAGCTGCAGCAGGCGTCTTATTCAACATATTTCCCCCACAACAGGAGTTCACCGTTTTGCGCTCATCATCAGTCAGCCCATTGAATAGAAATAAGACCAAATCCTTCTGCGGGAAGCCATGGCATGGACAGCTAGCGCAGAGTTTCTTGAAGCGCTCAAAGTACTCATGGATCGACTCCGTAGCGTACTGTTCAATGCTGCTGATTGCCCTTTTCAAGGCATTAAGCTTTGTTGCAGGGAAGTACTTCTCCAGAAAGACTCGCTTCATCTCAGCCCAAGTAGAGATAGTCCCAGGAAGTAGGTAGAAGAACCATTCATTAGCCTCATCCTTCAAAGAGAAGGGAAAGGCTCTCAGCTTGATTTCATCCTCAGTAACGTTCTCCGGTTTCATCCCAACTACCACCGTATGGAACTCAGATAGATGCTTGTGGGGGTCCTCCCCACTCAACCCATGGAACTTGGGTAGAAGATGAATCACCCCAGATTTTAGCTCAAAGTTGACTCCTTCCCCTAGCGCAGGGAATTGAATTGCAAGGGGCTCTTGTGCCAAGTCAGGAGCAGAAAGCTCCCTAAGAGTGCGGTTCGCTTCGTTAGCCATCTCTGCAGTGTTTCCTTGATCAAAAGGTAACCCGTGAGAACGATCACGAGTTTCTCGCCTTAAGGAAGAAGCGGTTCTTTCGATCTCTGAATCAAATGGCAACAAAGAAGAATTAGTAGCACGGGTATGGACCATATAAGACGGTCCACACCAAAAATCAGCACAAAACACACAAAAATACACAAAAATCCCCGGCAACGGCGCCAAATTTGACGGAAGGGAAACCCTGTCGTTGATTCGTCAAAGAAAACTCAAACCTATAACTAGTATAGTAATAAGTAAGAGGTCGATCCACAGGGAGATTTGTTATTCAAATGTGATTTAAGTGCCAATTAAAGTAACCAAATGAGGGGGTTGTGAAAGCAAAGCGAATTATGAAAGGCAAGAGTAAATGGTTGTGATTCAAACAATTGAGAGAAGTAGTTCTACCTACAATTTTCCACTTTATTTGGTTGAAGTGATCCTTGTAACTTCTTCTCATCCTATTAAGTTTCCTGTGAATGCCCTTGTCCCGACCTAATATAGTTACTAGTCCAATCAATCCTAGCAACCCTTATCAATCGAACAGTCCCTAAAGAAGGATTTAACCCAATTGATAGCTTTAAGTTTAGAGATTAGCCGAGGTATTTGCAGTCCCTAAAGAGGGATTTAACAACACATTCAACTTCCTACCTATCCAATTAGTTCAATCAGCCCTAAAGGGATAAGTTTGCTACTTAGGTTAATGTTCACAATCAGGAATCTACAAAACCCTAGCAATTGAATTGATCTAACTAGTTGCGCGGGCTAGATAGAACAAAACAATAATTCAATAAGCGCAAAGAAGTTGAAGCATTAAAATATAGGAAACAAGGAACGAGAATTAGAAACTCACAATCAATGCAAATAAAGCTTCAAATTGCAGGCAGAACAGATGAGTTTAGTTCCTCATGGAAGACATCGCTCAAATCTCTAAATTGTCTGATGAACGTAGAATGAAAATGAAAAAGTCCTCAAAACTAAAATACTCTCGGCCTTTTAAAAGTCTAAACCGATCTTAAAATGAAAATAACAAAAACTAGGGTTTCACAAATCGAAATGCGGCAGATGACCAATGCGGCGGCCGCAACATAGGTGCTGCGGCCGCTGCACGCGTGTTCTCTTCAGGCGCTGCTCCAGCTCCTTGCGGCGGCCGCTGCATATGCCCCGCTGCTTCATCCCGATGCCAGAAGCTTGATGCAGCTCCAATTCCTTGCTTTCTTCTTTCAAGTCTCCAATATCATGCATCTTCATAGTGTTCGAATCTAATCTGTAAAAATACTCACAAATTCGCGCAAAATCCGAACTCTCCCAAAATAATCGTTAGATGCACTTTAACTCTAATTCATTAACTAAATGTAACCTAACTAGCATAAAAATGCCTATAATGCCTATCTAGGATATGCTTTATCAAATTCCCCCACACTTAGCCTTTGCTTGTCCTCAAGCAATGATAGAGTGAACATAAATCAATGAAAATCACATTTTTCACTTCTCAAATTTGATATGATATATATTAATTATCTACAACTATTCTCCCCAAACCTTCTACTTCGTGCTAAAGACAACCAATTTTTTTTTTTCAAATTTCAAAGGGATTGGTATATTTTTTCAATATTTCAAGGGGGGTTACGTTTATAAACCAAATGAACTGTTGGTATACTGAATATCATTTTCTATATAGTGCCAAAGGCGTGTATGACTTGGCATTAATAAACTGTCTAAAATTAATAAACTATATAAAATAGTGAAATAATATAAATTTTTTAAATAAAAAATAGTTTATTTATTTAAAAAATTATGATGTGTTTTGGGTAATTTCTTTCAATCGCTTCAAAAACTAGGGTATAATTTCTTTAATTTTTTTGAATGAAGGTAATCGAGCACTTTCAAAAAAAAATCTCAAAATTTTGATAAAATCTTCATTTTGAATATCTATATATAATAAACTAAAATAGAGACTTGAAGTCTCATCTAGTGCAATTCGTCTATGTGTCGTTTTCTGGTACAATTTGACATGAGTTTTTTGACACATCAATTAAGGACGATCCAATAAATTTAAGCCACATTAGATAATGACCTCTGATAAATTGATAATGCATATTTTAGATAGGCATTATAGGTAGTTTTAGATGCATTAGAATGTCCATATTGCATGTTTAATATATAGCTAATTTGCATTCTTGATCATTTTGTGTTCAAAGATCGGAATCTACTATTTTAGTGCTTATTTGTAGATCATAAGATCCGAGCTCAAAAGGTGGAGAAATTATGGATCAAATGGAGCTAAGGAGAGCTAAGGGTTAAGCCAAGGAGCAATGAAGCAAGGAATCAAGGTCCAAGAGCTAAAATGACAGTGAGCAGCAAAAGCTGTCCACGGGAGCAGAATTTAAAATGCGATTTTCTAGGACCTCGGATGTCCGATTACCTATTATGAACATGCATTGGAAATCTCTCAATGACCTCTATAAGCCTGAAAAGGGACGGAATTCTCCGCGGTGAAATGGCCAAGTCGCCGCCGTGAGAGAACGGCGCCTGCTCCTAAAGACTGGTGCCCGACAGTTTTCCTATTTTTAGAATCTGCGAAAGCGACCCAATCTTATCTTTATGAAATTTTTTTTCTAAACTTTCTAGGGTTTTTGCCAACAGTTTTAGTCTTTATATTAGGTTGTTTTCAGTAGGTTGAATGATCCAATTAATTCATTCAATAACAAAGTTAACCTAGAGAGATAAGAGGATTGAAGTTGGGAGATCCAATGTACGTTATGCGTACTTAAGATTCTTGTGGTTTTGCCTACGACTGGAAGACTTGGATGGTTAAATCGTGAGACTTCATTTCTACGTTATTCTTATGTTTATTTCATTGCTCTTGTGCTTATTCTATATTGTTGATTCTATCTTGACTGTACACCTTGGTAGAATTGCATTGTGCTAAGGTTTCAATTGATTTGCGAGAATAATTGTGCCTTTTGTAGAAATCACAAGCAAGTGATTCCGCGAGGAGGATCTCAATTGTGTAGGGTAATGATAGTTTGGTTAAATATCGGTTGCTAAGTTGTTAGGGTTAAGAAAGTGGCAGTTCTTAACATCAAACTAGTTGCTTATTAGGTGGGTTGGTACTGCCATTATGCCAAGTACCTTGGGAATTTGTGCTATTTGTATGCTAAATCCATTTAGGGATAGGGTTGCATATAGGTGTAAGGGATTGTCATATCCGCGAGGAATGTCAATCCTAAACTAAAGTCAGAATAACTAATTGAGATTGAATAACTAGGAATTGAGTCAATGATCGAGTAAACCAACTAATGTTGCGAATTTGTAGATGAAACCACTCTTCTTTTGTCTTTTATGTGATGTTGTTAATATTCTTTATTATTTAATTCCATTCACATTCTATCTTTACTTTCACATTGATTAATACACATTGCAATTGAAATACTTGGTTCTTTGTGGGTTCGACCCCTTACTTACACACTATACTAGTTTGTTAGTTTGAGAATTATTTTTTGGCGTGGTTAAACGATGAAATTTCAGCCCACCAACCTCATCTATTTTATTCACGTGTACGTTATCCTATACATCCATCTCATATCTTAAGTGGTAATTACAAAATCTATCATTTTACCATGAGTTATTTTATAATTATTCTACCTTGAATTATTTTATCTTTAGTCATTAATTAAAATTGATTATTTTAGTTCATTATATCTAGTGAAGAGATTTTGTTATTAACTAATTATCTATTCCAAAGATCTGGCCCAATCCGCGTCTCATACGCGTGTGTTGCTCCAGTTGATGTCAAGTGGACATGTCGATATCGAGTGAATTTTATCGAGTCGACTTGCTTTGTTGTGGTGGACATTCCTTGGTCTCGATCTGCATCTTTCTCTTTAGTCGATCTCGGGTGATTTGGTCAATGTCGAGTTATCATGTCAAGATCGAGTTCTCCTGTCGAGCTCGAGTCTTTTCTTAGAGTCTTGTTTCTTCTCTAAAATGCTCCATTAATCAAACCAAAACTTGTGTAGACCTCTATATCTTGCAAATGAACTCAAACTACACAAATTCACTACTTTCCCAACGCGAAAGTATAAAATATGCATCAAAACGGAATAGATGTAAGCATGCAACACGGTGAAATATGCGGACATCAATCTTGTTGGTGCGGACCAGGGCATGTACTCTTGATATGATGTATCCCTCTAACTCCTAGTATTCTTCCATACTACATAGAGGCATTAGCGAGATCTTCAAAAATTTTCATAGCCTCTACTGGAGTGTTATCTAGAACATCTCCTCCACTAGTTGCGTTGATTACTCCTCGTTGAACGTCAAGTAAACCCTCATAAAGATAGAGAACTAGATCATCCTCCATGATTCCATAATGCAGACAACTAGCTTTGAGCTTGTTGAAGTGTTCAACGTACTCGTATAATGATTTCGCAGGAGACTGCTAATTGATGAATATCTTCTTCTGGACTTTGCTACGATGAATAGCTGGAAAGTAATTATTCAAAAACGCCTTTTTCAGCTCTATTCACGACTTGATACTCTCCATTGGAAGATAACATACCATTCATTAGCAGCGTCTTTCAGAGTGAACCAAAACACTCTAAGCATCATCTGGTTGTCTGTAATTCTTGTGGGTCTAACACGATTACAGACCGTTGTAAATTCCGCCAGATGCTTGTTTGGATCTTCTTCGTTCCTTTCATGAAAGCTGGGTAACAACGATGTCCATCCTGATTTGAACTCAAACTTTGATCTTGTCGGGAGATCTGAGAGCTTAATTTCCAATAGTGGTGAAGTAAGAGTAGGCTTCTTAAGACCTCTTAATGTTCTCTTTGGTGGGTCTTCGTCCATATTTCTTGAATTCAATCTTCTCAATCTGGAAATGATACTTTCTATTTCTGTATCATAAGACAATAGGGAAAGATTAGTAGAATGGGTGTGAACCATACAAGATGGTCACACCAAAGCTTGCAAACTATACTTAGTAAAAAATTGACACTCCCTGGCAAAGATGCCAAGAATTTGGTGAGCGTAGAATGTAATATTTCTAACTACCAAATAATAATCTATACCTTCAACTAATAAATTAGTATTATTAGCAGTAAGTAAATGTTGATCCCACAGAGAGTGCGTGTGACTGACTAAATGTACTTCGTAAGCTAGAGAACAGAAGAAAATATCAAGTGGTAGTGATGCAAGTAAACAATTAATAACGGTAGTGATAACTCCCTTGATGAAATATAAAAGTTATGATATCTTTATTTGCAGGATGATGAAAGACAAAGGTATAAGGTTTTATAGCTTAGACAAATTGGATATGTTATCCTATATATTATTTACAAATGTGTTTAACATTTTAGTTAGATTTAAAGCTTAGTTTAAATCTAATATATCTGGATTATCTATTATCTGTTCGAAAACTAACATGCCTATAGGAAGATTTGAGGATATCCTTTTAGCTCGAAAATCAAGCAAAAGATCTCCTTGCACCAAGAACTGAGATTCTGGGAGATATTCAAATTAAAACTTGAACAGATGGTAATTGGATTACAACTCCAATCTGGTGAGATTTTGACGCCACAAGATCAGCAAAGGCTCCTGATCTTCATTCAATTAAAATGGCTCCAAAGTTCAAAATTCAAAATATAGTTCAGGCAAGGAGAACTTCACGGAGCAAGATTCGCCGAGAGATTATAAATACAAAGCCTATCAAAAATTCAGAAATCATCTCGACAAGCATTCTTTGGCAAACAAAAAGCTCTCATATCTGCTCCTCACAATTTATCTGCTGATTTGTTGTTCTTTTATCTCTCTTATTGTAATTGCTTTATATTTTTGAGAGTTAGGAAACACATGAGCTACATAGTATAAGTTAATCTCTATTATACTAAGAGTATCATATACTCCAACGTATCACACTTTGGTGTGATTAAGAGGACTTTTATTTCTTTGTTTTTGGGTTGACTAGATAGAAGCAAGGTAGGCTTCGGGATATGGAAGAGAGGAAGTTCGTCTAGGTTGTATATAGGACTCATAAGGAAAGAGGAATAAAAGCTGTTTAAATCCTAAAGGTTGGATAACCCTAGGCGGAGACGTAGGCTGGTTAAGAGTCGAACTTCATCAACTATTCACGTGTTTATTAGTTTTACTTCCGCACTTTATTAACATTTTATTTTCGTAAGAAAAACTGAACATTGAAGCTCTCTCAAGACCCCTTAAGTCAAGTTCAAGACTTTGAGATTGAGTTCAAGGCCTTGAGATTCAAGATATAGCTCTTGAAGTTGCTGCTGCAGAAGACTTTGCGAAAATTTACCTTACTCTATTCAACCCCCCCCCCCCCCCCGTCTAGAGTATTTACATTATTGTCTTTTACTTTACGTACTCGATTCTTCAGGTAGAAATGATTGTAAATGAGAATAATATGATTAAATGATATTGCTTTACTTGTAATCGTAACATTGGTAACTTCATGGTCATATGGTTGTATGGTTATGCTTGATTAACCTAGTGTCGCTTTATGCACAGAGTTGATATAGTTTCCTACTCAATCGCCATTCAGCTCCCTAAACTCTTGCATAGAGGTCGAGAAGCAATAATTCCTTAACACTTAGCATGTAATTCATGTATCTCCCGCCTAGTCAATGTCAAACCTAGTTGTCAACCTAGCTATCGCTTTCGCTAAGAGAACCATTCGCCACCTGTCAAAACTCTTACAAATGTATGATTTCCAACCTATTTCTTAAGATATGCTAACTATTATAATGGATTAAGGCATGTAATAATGAAAATAGCTATAATCCCTAGCAAGTTGATTACTTATCTTAGTGGCCAATTAAGGCGAATAAACAACACTACGTATGCTTAGAATAAAAAGTAATGAAATAATCAAAATGCATAAAACCATATATTAACTAGGGATGTGCATGATTCGGTCCAAACTGAATTTTGGGGCCGAAACAACACAAACCGAAACTAACCGAAGTTTTTGGGTCCGGCTTTCGGTCCGAGATTTTCCATTTTTCGGTTTTGGTTCGGTTTCGGTTTGGTTTGTGTTAAACCGATTTTTTTAATATTCCAATATATATATGTTACTTTTTATACACTACATAAATATCTTTTATACACTACACATATAAAATGTATATATACACATATACATTGTCTATATATATATATATATATATATATATATATATATATATATATATATATATATATATATATATATACATATATTTTTTGTGTGTAGTGTGTGTGTATATATATAAAAGAAAAATCATAAAATATAAAAAAATTATAATTCATATGCGGTTTGGGTTCGGTTTGTGTTAAACCGATTTTTTTTAAAAAAAATTTTAATTTTTTTTATGTAAATTCGGTTCAATATATTATGTTAAAACCGAACCGAACAAAAACCAAACTGCTAAATAATCGAACCGAACCTAATCCTTTCGGTTCAGCTTTCGGTTTGACATTTTGAAATTTTTGGTTTCGGTTCGATTCGGTTCGGTCCGGTTCGATTAGGTTTTAGATCGATGTCCATCCCTAATATTAACTATGAAACAGTAAAACAACCCTCACATGTCCTAAACCAATTCATTGAATATAAGCAAAACTATATAAGAGGTTTAGTCGAGCATGACTTACTAAAAACTCTAAAAAGATGAAAGAATAGAGAGAAGTGGTGTGAATGAGTTGTGTGTCAATTGTGTATTTAAAAGCCTAGGATAGAGGGGTATTTATAGTGTTGAGAAACCCTAGAAGTCGAGCTCTTTCATATGTATGTAAAGCCCAACGACCAGATTCAGCTCTCGAGAAGATTGTATGAAGATCCTTGATTGGCGAGCACTATGGGTAGTAGTGAGTGCCAACATTGGCGAGTGCCAAAGCTCATCCGCAGGTGTTGAAAATCAGTTGGTTGGTGGTGCCTGCTCCTCGGCATTAACTGTCTTCAGACTCTTTGTTCTAGGGAGTTGCCACCATTGAGTGTCGTTGCCGCCACCTCTGACCACTATTGCAACAACCTCTATATTTGGCCTTTAACACAACCTTCTAGTTCCTGTCCCACCACCCCACCTCCCCCTTTTGCTTCCTCGCCCTTTGCCAATCTCTTTGTGCGGCTGTGATAGGGGTTTATTCTTGGTGCTAGTTTCCCGCCCTTCCCCCCAACGTGTCCGATTGCTTGGCCTCTCTCCTATCCCTTGTGCTTTAAGGTTGTTTCTGGATTTTCAGGTTCCTTTCCTCTGGTCAGTGCTGTCTTTTTTTGGATCTGGGTAGTGCTTGGTGTGAAGGCTATGTATTGACCTTGCATGCCAAGATCAATAATCAATTATATATATAGAAAGAGAGAGATGGTTTCAGTGTACTCACCTCTTGTTGTGTTAGATGTTAACAAATCTAGGCCCTTAATTGATAGAAAATAAAGAGATGTGATTGTTTAGAAATAATATATTATTTTAATAATCAGACACAAAAAAGGCTTCTTCCATCCCTTCATAGCACGTGTACTCCCAACTATAAAAGAATCCATAATGAAAAATTCAGTAAAATAATAATTATGAAAAAGCTTATTTGGATATATTGAAAGTGGAGAGAGAAACAAACCTTTTGTATCCATTAATATATTACAGATCTACAAATTGAAGGGGAAAAGGAATGGCTCAGCCCACCGCTCGCTGATCAACCCATCTATCACTAATCTCACGACGCCGCCCCTTTGGTAGTAGCGAGCGACCTCAAATCGACAATAGCCAATGAAACCCCGTAAAATAAACCCTTTCTAGCACTATTCGTATAACCAAGCATCCTCCAAGTTTCCGACTACACGGGGTAGCCTTTAACGACAAAAGTGTATTGGCCCGAGTTATAGAACCTGGGTTAAATTTCAATGGAATGGATACCTTCGTTCGGATCTTGCAATTCAAGTATGGTTCGCCCTAAAACTAAAGGGTCAATTCTTTGAAAAGAGGGATTTCATACCCTAAATTCACATAAGGTCCATTAGGACCCGATGTTTACACAAAATGGTTTTAAGTCTAAAATAAACATACAAAATATAGCTAGGGAATACAAGGTGCCACAACAGATTCAGGTCAAAACATGGTAAGGAAATCCCAAAAAGTAAAGCATGAAGTGAGTATATGGAGTCAATCTCTCACTACATCGTGTTTGAACCCATAAACAACACTCCACAAATAAAAAGGGTGAATGAATACCTTAAAAAAATGGGGAAAGTAGTAAAGGTTGAGCAACGCACGCATGCCTTAAGGCATCACTGATCCCACATAATATGCATCCTAAACCTGAATAAAGATGTCTAATGCATTGAGGGAATTTAAACACACAAGTCATGCTTATCAGGACATATATATATACACACACACATACACACACATATGTATACATATATACATATGTATACATATGTATACATATATACATATGTATATATATGTACATCTACATCACACCTAGGCATGAGAGTCTGAACACTTGAGTAAGTTATGAAGAACGTACCTGGAATGAGCATAACAACATTAAACAAGCAAGGAGTCCAACATTTCACAGATCAGCTAGTAAGTATTAAACAATCATGCATAAGTCTATGTCTACTGCATACAATGGCCATCTATTACCACACATATTTCATATATGCAGAAGAACTCATTATCGTATCATCATTATCATTTTCATTATCATGTTATATTATACACACACACATATGTATACATATATACATATGTATACATATGTACTTCTACATGACACCTAGGCATGAGAGTCTGAACACTTGAGTAAGTTCTGAAGAACGTACCTGGAATGAGCATAACAACATTAAACAAGCAAGGAGTCCAACAGTTCACAGATCAGCTAGTAAGTATTAAACAATCATGCATAAATCTATGTCTACTGCATACAATGGCCATCTATTACTACACATATTTCATATATGCAGAAGAACTCATTATCGTATCATCATTATCATTTTCATTATCATGTTATATTATCTCATATCATTAATTCCCTTACACTACTAGAATTTTTTCATTTAACATCGGTTGATTCATCAGTCAGAAAAAGTGTAATGTAATAACTTCTTAACATCGCTTTTAAAATTTGAGATGTCAAAAATAAAACAGACACCAACTTGTTTTTTTTACTGATGTCAAATACAGTGTAATTTTTTTTTAAAAAATTTCAAAGGCGCAGAATTGAAATCTAAAACATTTTAAAACCCGCTTATTAAATTTACTAGGACCAACCGTTAGAAAAATCCCAAACCCTTCTCCCCTCCAACTTGGCGACTTCCTTCTTCTCAATGCCCATCCCGAGTACCTAGCGGTGACCCGGTGAACTCGCCTCCCCTTGCCTCGCCTCTCTCTCTCGTCCTCCTTGACTCTCACCCAAAGCCTCGCCTCTTCCTCTTCCTACAATCTCCACAACTCTCCACCTTGTCTCCATTTTGATCTAAATCTATCATCCCCATCTTTAAGAAGCTCTCTAGCACCGTTGAGGCTTGCGAAAGTCTGGAATCGATGGAGGAGGTGAACGAAAAGAGGAAGTGTGGCCGTCTGTCCAAGTCCGATGGTGCGGCGAAGGCAGTGGCTCCTTTGACGGCAAAGGCAAATCTTGGGCACCTTCCCGAGATCCCTGACTTTTCTATTTTCAAGTAATCTCTTCAACCCCTTTCACTTCAATTGAAGATCCGAGTAAGATTTGATTGTGGTTTTGATTTGGGGAAAAGTTACTGTTATGTTAGGGTTTGGTTTAGTTAGAGTTATGAATAAAAAACTAAACATTATTCGGTATAATGTTACAAATTATTCAGTGTATTTGGACATTTTCATCTGAACTGAATGGAAAAAAAACATAACAATATTCGGTAGAATGTTTCACGTACATTTCACCGAATAATATTTCAAATTTCACCGAATAATATTTTACATTTCACCGAATAATATTTGTGCACAGTGCACACCCTAAGGGGTGTGCACACCCGAACCACACCCTATATGTATATATATATGCCCACCCCTTGAAAAAATTAGAAAAAATTTGGTAGAATATCCATTTAGGATTTGTAATTAAGTAAATGTCCATTTTTATTTAGCAATTAAGTAAATGTCCATAATTTTATCTTAATACCAAAACTACCCCTCTTTTAATTTAATACTTTCTTCCACATTTGCATTGAAGATCGAAGGGCTTTTAATCAGGAGGACATCAAGCGCACAGAGACCACTCCCCAAATCGGCTTCCACACGAAGGAGGAGATGCAATTGTAGGCGAGGAGGAGGAGAGTGACGCCGACAGGGAGAGATGGACGAAGATTGACGGCGACGGCGAAGATTAGATCGAGATGGATGGATTGGCTTCGAGGCTGGATCTGCATCATTAGTGGTACTTCCATGGCAACATTGTCCTTGTCGACGAATCTCCTCTTCACCGCTCCAGCACGAGCCTGCTCGATCCCGGACGAGGAGTAGACAAAGTGCTGAAGTAGGAGATCGATCAGGAGGAGGAACGGTGAGCATCAAAAGACCTAGAATCATTTCTCCCTGTTCATCGCTGCTCGCTTTTGTTCGTTGTTGCTCGCACCTGTTCGTTGGTCGTCTTGTTGCTCGCACCTATTCATCCTGATGTTGTAATTGATCAGATCTGGTAGGTACTACTGATTTTTTGTTCAATTGATTTTTTGTTTCTACTGCTATAGGTTAATTGATTGATTCTAACTTTTGCCTTTGCTTTGCTTTGCTTTTGTAGGGAAAGTTCATGCTGAAGGTGGTGCCACTTTATGTCCTTGTGGAGTTAAGCCAAATAAAAGATTGTTGTTAATTAAACGGTAGAATTCCCTTGCTGAATTGTGTTCTTTGTTGGCTTTGTATCGCCTTTCGAAGTTGTTTTTGTTGCCAATAACTACTTTCTTGTTTAAATTTGAACCACCAGATCATACACATTTTTGTTAGATTACTCATAGAGGTGTGTGTTAAATGTTAAGTGTTAACTTGATGCAGCCCTCTTGCATGATGGATTGTCGAATGATTGAGGATGGAGTTTATGTAGCTAAAGCCTATGAAATCTTCAATGAAAGCTTGAATCTAGATCAGTTTTTGTTGAATGATTGAGGATGGAGTTTCAATTTGGTGACAATATTTTATCATTGGTGACAATAGATTACTGTTTTCTTAGTTTTAGTCACTGTAGGGTATAATGTTTTGTCATTGGTGACAATAGATTACTGTTTGCTTAGTTTTAGTCACTCTAGGCCTCTAGGGTATAATATTTTGTCATTGGTGACAATAGATTACTATCTTGGTGATATTTAGTATGGTGATGACAGTTTTTTTGTGATTACATGGTCTTTGTGACAAATATTTGTTGAAGCAATATTTTGATTACAATAGGTTGATGACAATATTTTATTGTTGGTGTCAACAGATTACTAAAGTAGGTTGGTGATAATAGGGAGTGGTGATAATGTTCTCTGTTTAGGGATAATATATTGGTGGCAATGTTTTTTAGTTGGTGACAATTGGTTTGTTATAATATTTGGTGACAATGTTCACTTGTTGATGAAAATAATTTGATAATAGTGTTTCGTAGTTGTTGACAATAGGTTGGTGACAACATTTTGTAGTTGGTGATAGTGTATAGTTAGTAAAAATTGGTGGTGACAATATTTATAATAGGTGACTAAAAGTTGGTGAAAATGTTCTGTAGTTGATGACAATAAGTTGGTGACAGTGTTCACTAGTACCAGAAAACAATTGCCTCAAATGTCACTAGAAAAAAATAAAATGTCACCAGAAGAAAATTATCTGTCACCAACAATTGTCACCAGAAAAAAAATCAATTGTCACCAGAAAAAATTTCTCCAACTATCACCAGAAAAAAAAATGTCACTGTTTGGTGACAATAAGTTGGTGAAAATAATTTGATGACAGTGTTTCGTAGTTGTTGACAATAGTTCGGTGACAATATTTTGCAGTTGGTGATAGTATGTAGTTAGTGAAAATTAGTGGTAATAATATTTTATAATAGTTGATAAAATGTCGGTGACAATGTTATGTAATTGATGACAATAGGTTGGTGACAATGTTTACTAGTATGAGAAAAAAAATTCTGTTAAATGTTACTAGAAAAAAAAAATGTCACCAAAAAAGTCAGTTGTCACCAAAAAACTGTCACCAAATGCAGGCGTTGACCGAAATATGTTGATCAGTCAATGTTAAAATTAAAAATGGTCAAGGGGAAGGAGGAAGGGTTAGGAATGGGAAGGAGGGGTATTTTTGGAAAAAATGGACATTTACTTAATTTTGTAAAAAAATGGACATTTACTTAATATTCACATCTAAAATGGACATTCACCAAATTGAACCAAAAAATTATAATTAAGCACTTTTATTAAATAAAATCTCAAAGTTTGGTATTCTTCTGAAAATTTCCAAACATAAGCGATATATGTAGGTAATTTTATGTAATTTACACTTTACCTTAGTGAATAAAAAAAATCATTTAACATAGAAAAAATCTGAATATCCAAAAAATGGAACCTTTAATATAAAAGATTGAATTTGAAGTAAATTGAAAAGATTAAACCTTAATTTTGTAATACCAAGTTGACTTATGAAATATTTTTATTTTTAGAATATATTCATTTTCCCCCGACAACATTTTCAGAATATATTCATGATAGCTTAAATTGATTGATTAATGGACATCGATCAACATATATACACAAACAAAAAAAGTAGGATTTTTTCCTGCAAGGGAAATCAGTATATAATAAAGTTTTGTTGAAAGGTGTATAATTAGGTAATAAAGTAAGAATAGATAACTTTTAGCATGTATTTTGTCTCATGCCATGTTCGAACTCTATTGATAATTAATGGGAATGAATTGACTTTGATTTCTTTATAATTATGATAAATTAATACGGAATATAAACAAAATTCACATTTGAAATCAACTAGACTGGAAGACTTCCAGAATATAAACAAAGTATAAAGCATTTTAAATCCTTTCAAGTTTCATTCTATGTACTTATAATCTGAAAATAATTTTGAAATAAATAGCTCTAGTTAGTACAAAGAAGAGAGATACCACTCGAGATCGATACCCCTGATCGACATCGACTGTTCCAGTCGACATCGAGGGTTTGAGAACTACTAAGGATCTGCTGACACGTTTTCTCGTGGATTGAACCCGACTCCTCTACTACTACAGCGGGGGAGTCTTGTATTTATTTGATAGGATTGAGTTGATTGCTAGGGTTTATATTTTATATTATTTTAATCAATTCTCCCCTACATCATCTGTCTAGCTTAGGATCATCCGTATACAACTGAGATTCAAATCCTTAGCATGCATGTTGTAGGATTTGAGTGCTGACTGCTTGTTTTATATCTGATTAGAGATTCAAACCCTTAGTTTCCAGGCTGTAGGGTTTGAGTGCTCGCTTTTGTTTAGATATCTACTGATTGGCTCACTGTTTTCTCAGGTACTTGATTCAAATTCATGTATGATAACTCATATCGTATCAAGCCCTTTGATGGGACTACAGACTTTGCTATGTGGCAAGTCAAAATGAAGGCCATTTTGATAAAAGAAAAATGTTGGAAAGCTTTCATTACTGAATATCCAATGGAGATGCCTCCAGAAGCTAAAAAGGATCTACATCTCATTGCTCACAGTGAGATCATGATTCGTATCTCTGATGAGGTAGCAAGACAGGTAGTAGACTGTGATACCTACATTGACTTATAGAGGAAATAATTACAAGAACTTTATCAGGTAAAAACTCTGTGTAGTAGAATCTCACTGTTGTGTCGCATTTTTACATTTAAAATGGATGTCTCTGTGTCTCTTGATGATAATTTTGATAAATTTCTGCGTATGACACATGAACTTGAAAGATGTGATGATAAAATTGATGACACTCAACAAGCTCTTATTTTGTTGAATGCTTTGCCTTCTTAATTTGATACGTTTAAAGATGTTATTCAGTTTAGTAATGAGTCCCTGACTAAGAAAAGGATAGTTGAGGCTTTTGAAAAATGAGATTGTCAAGGTATTCAAGATTAAAGGTGACATATATGAAAAACCTAACTATAAACCTGATGTGCTATTTACAAAAGGTGGCAACAAAAAAAAAAAGAAACAAGAAAAAGGATAAAGATAAATCTTCTGAAACTGGAAAAAAAAAGCATTGTACTTATTGCAAGAAAACAACCATCTTATTACTGATTGTTATAAGAAAAGGGATGATGATCAAAAGAAATTGCAAAATGGTACTTTTGTGGTGCTTGATTTTGGCTTGTTTTATTCTGATGAGTTGCTCATGGTTGCTTGTGATGATTCATCTGATACTTGGTTACTTGATTCTGGATGTACTATGCATGTTACACCTCACAAGCATTACTTTGATTATCTTGATGAATCTGTTGGTGGTTTAGTTAGACTTGGTGATCATTCTGAACTTGCTATTAGAGACATAGGTAACATTCCTTTTAAAATGCATGATGGTGTGGTTAGGGTCCTTCAACAGGTTAGGTGGGTACCTGATATGAAGAGAAATTTGTTGTTTGAATCTATGTTTGATGACCTTGACTATGATATTAACATTAAAAAGGGAATTAGAACTGTTTCTAGGAATGGTAAGATTATCATAAAAAGTGTTAAAAAGCGTGGTCTTTATCATATCATTGGAAATCTTGAGCTGGATGGTGTGTCTTTATCTGCCGAGTCTTCTGTTACATCCATGAACATGAATGATACTCTAATTTGGCATGCTAGACTTGGTCATATAGGGAACAAAGGTTTACATTATCTGTTTAAACAAGGACTCTTTGAAGGCAAACCCTCTGATTTCAAAAAACTGTAAGAGTTGCATTTTTGGTAAACATGCTAAAGAATGTTTTAAGAAATCAAATTTTGTTGCTAAGAAGCCTTTAGATTATGTGCATACAGAGCTGTAGGGACCTGCCTAGGTTGATACTATTGGTGGAAGGAAGTATTTCCTTTCACTAACAGATCACCATTCCATAGGAAGGTTTGGGTGCACCTTCTAAAGGCTAAAAGTGACACATTTGAAACTTTTAAGGTTTTGAAAATAAAAACAGACGGTCAAACTGCTTTCAAATTAAGATGCCTTAGAATAAATAATGGACTTGAGTTCTGTAATAAGTTGTTTGATGATTTCTGCAATGATCATTGCATTATAAGGCATCATACTGTTCCAAGCACCCCCCCCCCAACAGAATGGGACAATTGAGAGAATGAACAAGACATTACTTGAAAAAGCCAGGTGTATGCTTATTAGCTCTATCATGAAACCATCTCGGGGGGGGGGGGGGGGGCTGTAACCACTGCTGCTTATTTGATCAACAGATCACCCTGAGCTGCAATTGCTTTCAAGACCCTTTATGAGGTATGGTCCGGAACTAAGCCAAATCTTTCACTTGAGGCCTTTTTGATACACTGCCTATGCTCAGCACAGCATAGGTAAGCTGCAACCAAGGTCTCTAAAGTGTGTGGTGTTGGGCTATCCTGAGGGTGTGAAGGGATATAAATTACTTGTGATCTAACCTGGATGTTACAAGATGTCAAATTCATCGAGATTGAGTTTCATTTTAAACTGTTGCATTCAAATTCTGTTGGGCATGAACTAACCCTTGCAACTTAGTTCTATGTTCCCACCTCCCAAGGTGGGGCTTCTAACAATGAATTTGATTATGGAATCCCTCATGAGTCCTCTGACTCTAAATCTAGCAATAGCAATGGCACAAATGATCAGAATATTGTGCACCATGGATTACACTCAAGTACTGAATATGTCCCTCACAATCACGTGGGGGGGGGGGGGGGGTAAGCTCGTCTACCTATTCTGCTTCTCACCTCCATTCTTCTACTGCTACCCCTTCTTCTGATGATGATGAATTTATTGATCCTCTTGCTGATGTTGATGTTTTTTTTGTCTTATGCTTCTTCTGAAACTGATCATGACCGTGATAATTTTGATGAAGTACCTGACTTAACCAACTATTAGTTAATAAGAGATAGATCTCCTAGGGCTAAAATTCCTAACAGAAAATATTTTAATAATGAGGTAGATCTGGCTTTTGTGGTTGCTGAGGTTATTGATGCTTATACTCCTGAATTGTTTGAGCATGCTATAAAATGTGCTACTTTTAATAAATGGTTGCTTGCTATGAAAGAGGAAATAAACTCCATGATGACCAATAAAACATGGATCTTGTTCCTAAACCAAACAAGACTAGGTTAATTGGTTGTAAATGGGTTTATAAACTCAAAAATGGTATGAAGCTAGGTGACCAACCTAGCTACAAGGCAAGGTTGGTAGCCAAGGGCTTTACACAGAAACCTGGGATTGACTACAATGATATTTTTGCACCTGTTGTTAAGTATAAAACTCTGAGATTGTTCCTTGTTGTTGGTGCTATTTATGATTATGAAATTGAGCAAATGGATGTTAAAACTGCCTTTCTCCATGGTGATTTAGATGAACAAATCTATATGAGACAACCTAAAGAATTTGAGGACAAGTCTAAACCTGATCATGTTTGCTTGCTTAAGAAATCTTTGTATGGTTTAAAACTGTCCCCTAGGTAGTGGAACGAAAAATTTGATAATTGCATGATTAAAAATGACTTTAAAATCAGCAACTATGATCCATGTTTATACTTACTTGGTGCTAAATATGTGCCTCACTTGTATGTCTTGTTGTATGTTGATGATATTCTCATTATCTGCATGTCCAAGGAAAAAATATATGATGTTAAAGCTTCACTTCAGAAATCTTTTGACATGAAGGATCTACGCCCAGCTCAGAAAATTCATGGCATAAAGATTTTTAGAGATAGAGCAAAACATCAAATATTTTTGTCACAAAGGACTATCTGATGAAGTTATGTGAAAGGTTCCATCTCTCAACTGTCAAGCCTGCTCCTTTACCTTAGGAGGGCACCTTGATCTCACAAGATCTGAGGTACGACTAAGGAAGGAGGAAGACTATATGAGAAATGTGCCTTATGATGCTGCAGTGGGATCTGTTATGTATGCAATGATTTGTACTAGACTTGACCTTGCTTTTTCAATAAGTGTACTCAGCAGGTACATGTTCTATCCCTCATAGAAACACTGGACATCCATGAAGTTTCTTTTGAGATATATTGCAGGAACACTGGACATTTGTTTGGTCTATGGTTTGCACACTTCTCCCTCTGAGCTAATTGTTTTTGTGGATTCTGACTATGCAGGCAACAAAGACAACATGAAGTCCACCACCTCCTTGATGAATAACTGGTGTGGAAATTACATCTCTTGGAAGGCACAACTGCAGCAAGTTGCTATCTCCTACACTAAGGCATAGTACATTGTTGGAACTGAAGTTTCCAAGGAAGCTATTTGGCTCCAGAATATACTCAAGGAGATGGAAAGGAAACCTTGTAAGGCTATGTAAGGACTAAGCACATTGACATTAGATACCATTTCATTCTTGTCTTTGTAGCTAAAAATCTTCTTCTTGTTAGAAAGATTGATGGAAAGATCAACCCTGCAGATTTTGGTACTAAGATTGTAACCACTGATAGGTTTATCTTTTGTAGGGAGTTCCTGCACCTGATCAACCCCAACTGATGCTGAGAAGGAGTATGTCTAGCCGATGATAGAAAAAGGAGTAAACCCAGTTCACACCACAACAAGGCCATTTTATGATATGTGTAAACTTAGAATCAGGAGGGCAATTGTTAGGCTCATCTCCTACTATCCTCTTTTGTAATTCTAAGTGTTTGTAATATGTATAAGTGTATGATATGAACACTCGAATTTGATTGCATTGGATTGGGCTTGGCCCAAATTTGATCTCAGTCCGGCCCAGTTAGCTCACTTAGCCCATACTTTGAGCATTTGTGGCCGTTGGAGCTTAACGACGTTGTATCACCTTCTGCCTCGCTTAATAACGGTTTTGGAAACCCTAATTGCGGGTAAGAGAGAGAGAGAAACTCGGTGATCTGCTGTCTTCTTCCTTGCCTTAGTCCGGGCCAGTTAGCTCACTTAGCCCATGCTTTAAGCATTTGTGGCCATTGGATCTTAACGACGTCGTATCACCATATGCCTCGCTTTATAAGGGTTTTGGAAACCCTAATTGCGGGTAAGAGAGAGAGAGAAACTCGGTGAGCTGCTGTCTTCTTCCTTGCCTCTGAGCTCTGCTAGGGTTTCGGTTCCCTTATGCTCTTGAGTATAGGAAGAGCTCCCTTCATATCCAAATACTGAGTGACCTTGAGCTTGTGAGATTTGAAGCTCGATTACCCTTCGGTTCTGTCCTTGATAACTGGTATCCTGATTGAGGCAATCGTTTTTATTTCTCTATTTTGGTTATGAAGTAAACTCGTTTATAAACTATTTTTGATAGATCAATACAAGCTTTATCTGTTGGTTTTTCTGTGTTTTGATCCCTCTCTTTATCCGCATTTCACTAACAATATTTAACAACACAAATAACCATTTTCTTATGACTTTTATGTAGGTTGTACACGTATAAGACAGCGTTACATCAGAAGCTCGCACACCATGAAACAAGAGTACATATATGTAATCTCAAGGTAAGAAACTCCATGACTTCCTCTTAACATAAAACAACATATATATGTGGACTTAAACCTTAACGTAAATGACGCAACTAATACTTATTTTGTAAACAGGATGGTATATATTTATATATCAATCGGCTGTGTTCACACATATAAAGAAGCTTATTATTCGCCATATATGGCATGCATGATGGATGCCTCTTTGTGGGTTTGTGGAAGCTACCTCTAGCGACGACCACATGGCGGTGGTGGGGAGAGGATAGGGGGCCTGCCTATTATTGGAGGCAGTCGTGGTGGTGGTGGCGGCACAGGTGTGCAATAAACAGGAGAATTGGATGGTGGTGGTGGTGATGGCGGAACTAGTATTATAGGACCACCTTGCCCCGAAACCAAGGGAGCGATAGAAATCGCTACTCCAATAAAGAAAATAAGCATATACTTGAGAGACATCTTTGTGGTAGTCATCTTTGGATGGACATATACGAAGTATATGCATGCCTATTTATAGTTCTTTAAATTGTAGCCGCCGGAATTGAAAAGATATATATAAATTTAAGTCGAAATAATTTATAACATTTGTTCACAGTGCTCCTCGCCCACATTGTTGAAAATTTGTTAATGGGAATATGGAACAATTAGACTAAAAAATTGACAATTAGGAGGCTATTTGTGATGTTTCGCATTCTATAGCATATATCTTGACTTTTCGGGGCTAATTAGCTTCGATTCCTGTATTTAGATTCCCATCTATCTTTGAGTTTTTTATTAGTTCTATCTCTAGATTCACCATGCAACTTTTATTTGATGTTTGAATTTGACGCTTAGCGATATATGAAGGTTGTGAAAATAGTTATTAAGATCGCGATCCGTATTAGTAAGATCGTACGAACCTACAATCCTAGTAAGTTTCTGATTCGAAACGTTGGTAAATACTCGTTAGTGTTAAGATCGGTTTGTGATCGTTAGAATCGGTCTAAGAATGCAACATCCTATGTAGTGATGATTTAAGGGTATAATTTGGGCTCAATAGTGAAATCCATGCACAGATGACTCTTATTTTTTCCTAGTCCATTTCCTCAATAATGTGAGTTTTGAATTTGTGAATATTAAGAGTTTGATTTTTTTTCCTCGTTCATTACCTCTTCTGAGAGATCGAGAATTAGTCAGCTCTTAACCCTAAACTTCAATTTCTTCATATATCATGATTTATGGTGAATTTGGATATGATAATTGAATAATTGTATGATGTGTCTCTTTTAGTTATTATTATATTGTAGTATGCAACATTAACTGTGAACGTATTAGTTCATTTAATGGATGTTATGTGGTCCATTGTACCTTCATGGGATGTTAACTTTGAACTATAGTATGAAAGGTAAATGACATCACTAGTAGAAAAGTGTGAATATAGCATGCTACGTAATAGGCCGGATGTGAGAAATCCGGGCTATAATATGCATCCAATCTTTTATCTTTTTTTTTAAAAAAAATTATAGAGTATATAATCCGGATATATGGCACGCCCGGGTTAAAATGTCATGGTGAATTTCCCACAACCTAAATCAAATAACCCGGATCAGACATATCCGGGTTATTATGATAATCTAATGACCCGGGCGTGTCCTCAATCCTCTAGGTCCGGGCTAATATGTTACCAATTAACCAATCTTAAAAAAAAGCCCGTATGACCATCCGGGACATAAAAGAGGGGCGCGAAAGTGAAAAAAAAAAGCGCAAAATCTGAAATTAATTGGCTTGGAATTCAATTCCCGTCTTCACCAACTTCGTCCTCGCATGCCGCCGAAGGGAGCTTCGTCCTCGCCTGCCGCCGAAGAGAGCTTCGTCCTCGCCTGCCGCCGAAGGGAAATCACGAAGGGAGCTCTGTCCTCGGCACCGTAACTCTCTCCGTCTTCATCAACTTCGCCGACCACCTTTGTCCTCGCCCGCCGCCAAAGCTCAGTTGCTCAGAGGAGGGAGCTTGCCCTAATTCTCGCCGTCTAGCCCATCGTCTGCCGTCTTCGCTGTTCACCCGCCATAAACGTCGGCATCTTCGTATCTGGTTGTCTCAGCGAGGTAATTGCTCTCTCGCCTTGTCTCTTGCTCTCTCCTTCTCTCTTCCTAATCCGCTGCCAGAAATTGTCTTCCTCTCTCGTCTTCTCTCTCCCTAATTCATTCAATAACTTCAATTGCTGTTGGTTGTATGCTTGCATGTTCTGTTCGATTTCTAGTTGTTGTATGCTTGTGTGTTTCTGCGATTTCTAAGTTGTTCGATTTTCGGTTTATGAGATTTCTGGTTTCATGTTCTGTTCGATTTATGAGATTTCCAAGTCTGTTGGCTGTTCTGTTCAATTTTTTTTATATTTCTAAGTTGCTTGGTTTGAGATGCTAATCTGGTTTTCAGATTTCTAAGTTGCTTGGTTGTTCTGTCGATTGTTTTCAGATTTCCAAGTCTGTTGGCTGTTTTGTTCGATTGTTGGGGTTTGTTTCTGTTGTTCGATTTCTAAGTTGTGCTTACTGCCTTTGATTGTTCTGTCACATAATTTTGCGCAATTTTGCCCAATTTTAGATTTCTAATTCGTTCGGTTTCTTGAACAAGCGTATCATCCTCGAGCTGCAATGTTTCACCAGCTAAAGTGTTAGGGTTGTTTAGATCAAAATTGCCTGGGCTCTCAGTCTCAGGCAACTGCTCGGTTCTGCCACCTTCCACATCCATTGGTGCAGTACCAACCCCATAAATGTCAGAACCAAACCCACCCTTAACAAGACAGTCATTGTTAGGGAACTCTGCCTCTTGGGTGTTCTGCTCTTCACCTTCACATCTCACGTCATCTTCATGCTTCTCTGTGACACTATCCCTGGAAGTCTCAACCCCTTCACTGTTGGCCTCTCTCTGGGCTGAACATGTCAAACTGGGCATCAGAATGCCATTAACCCTGTTGCCCAGATTTCCAATTTCTCCAGCTGCCCTTTTGTCAATATTTCTAGATGATAGATTTAGGTCCAAATCAAGAGAAGTGTCCTGATAATTCTCTTCATCTTCCAGAGTCTTCTGCATTGCTTTCAGCTGCTCCTGCTGCTTGGTAAACAAGTGGCTTATCTCTTCTGTTGTTGAATAAAATGCCCGTAGTTGTGTCTCCCTATATAGCAAATAAGCAATGATTTATATATACATGCTAAGCTGCCAACAGAATTCACAAGCTAAAGGTAGTTGACTTTAAAAAATTAGGTAAATCGAGCTTCAAAATTTTATAAAACATAGCTTAACTTATGTACTCTTCAACGAGGTAGTCAAAAAACTGGAAGCAATATGGGAACTGCATGCAATTTAACAAAATATGCAAATACAAATTGCTGGAAAAGCAAACATAGGACATTTGACTTCATGTATACATTGGAAGGTTCTGAGAAGCCCAATAGCAGCATATCAAAGTGATATAGCAACTGAGAAAATGAAATGCTTTAGCATATCTATGATGCCACAGATGTGCATACTATCGCATTAAAACAAAGGCCTCAGCTTCGTTCCCTCTCAATCTATTTCTCTCTTTCCGCTGGTAAATCAAGCGCATTCTTTGGGATAAGAAGCTTTAATATCAGTTATTGTCTTAGCATCTCTCGTGTCCATTATACTACAGGGAAAGGGATGCAAATGGAGTGAATGAAAGGGCAATCTGAAATTTGAAACTGGTGTTACTGAACTAGCATTAGTTTAAACAAGATTACCTTAAATTTATTTTTGGCACTGGAAGTGAATGAAAGGTAAATCACTGCACAATTAAGGACGGCACAAAGTGACAAACGGCAAGCAAATACAGTAGGAGTTAGGAATTTAAGCATGTTTGTATTTTCTTATAACTTGAACTTATAGTGTTGGAATTTAGACATATAGGGTCTAAATTCTTGAATATTCACAAGTGTACATGGTTATACTTGATTATATCTATCAAATCATTGGGATGATTTGAATATCACTCTTTGTTTATTTTGTGTATATTGTAGAATGATTGATAAGTCATGGATGTTAGCTAGTCGAATGTCGGAGGAATATGTGGAAGGGATTAAAGAGTTTATCAACTTTGCACTCGATCATGGCGTGGATCCAATGAAAATTATTTGTCCTTGCAAAAGTTGTGATTTTTCTAGGACATATATGGCCAGCGAGATAATGGATCATCTGATATGTGAGGGAATAAATCCTGATTACAAGATATGGATATTTCATGGAGAGAAAGCACCTGCTCATTCTGGTAGTTGCGAGACATCAACCTTCAACAAGTTTGACACCGATGAAGGGGATCGAGTAGAAGATATGATTCATGATATTGAGCAAATTCAGATTGATCGTCCAGAGATGTTTGACAATTTCGTTAATGATGCCCAAAGGCCCTTGTACCCCGAGTGTAAGAAGTTTACCAGATTGACTGCGGTGTTAAAGTTGTATAACTTAAAAGTGGGCAATGGATGGACCGATAAGAGCTTCACTGCATTGCTTGAGCTTTTGACAGAAATGCTTCCGGAAGAGAATTCCCTTCCCAGTAGTACTTACGAGGCGAAGAAGCTTATACGCTCCGTGGGTATAGATTACGTGAAGATACATGCTTGTCCAAACGACTGTGTTCTTTACCGGAAGGAAAATGAATTCTTGGAGAGTTGCCCAAATCCTGATTGTTGTGAACCACGCTACAAGGAGAACGGAGCTCCTGCTAAGGTGGTGTGGTATTTCCCAATAAGAACAAGGTTTCGTCGTCTTTTTGGTAACCTTGAAGATGCTAAAAATTGAATTTGGCATGCAAATGGTAGAGAAAAAGTTGGTAAGATTCGACATCCAGCAGATTCTCTACAATGGAAAAAAATAGATGAGTTGTATCCCCAATTTGGAAATGAAGATAGGAACCTTCGCCTTGCTCTGTCTACAGATGGGATGTGTCCTTACGGCACTCTAAGTAGTACACATAGCACATGGCCGGTTGTACTGGTGATTTACAATCTTCCTCCATGGCTATGTATGAAGCGCAAATACATGATGTTGTCTCTCTTAATTTCGGGGCCGAAGCAGCCGGGCAATGATATTGATGTTTATTTGGAACCTCTGATTGAAGATTTGAAGGATATGTGGGAAATTGGCATTGATGTTCATGATGCAAATCAGAATGAAACATTTCGTCTTAGAGCCATGTTATTTTGCACAATAAGTGATTTTCTGGCGTACGGGAATCTTGCCGATTGTAGCACGAAAGGATATGAAGCTTGTCCTATATGTGGAAAAAATACATATTCTGTATACTTGCCGGGCAGTCACAAGAATGTGTTCCTTGGGCACCGTAGGTTTTTACCGCTCAACCACAGATATCGAAAGCTCCATAAAGCTTTTAATGGTTGCTCTGAAGAAGAATGTGCTCCTTCACCGCTAGCTGGAGGTGAGGTTTTTGAGAAAGTTAAAGATTTGAATGTGAGATTTGGGAAACTGTCCAAGAATGATGATTTAGATGGTTGGAAGAAGAGATCCATTTTTTTTGAACTTCCTTATTGGAAAGATCTTTTTGTAAGGCATTGCCTTGATGTTATGCATATTGAAAAAAACATCTGCGACAACTTGATTGGTACGTTGTTGAATATTCCGGGGAAAACCAAAGACGGCATCAACGCTAGAAATGATTACAAGTTAATGCAGCTTAGAGAGGAATTGGCACCACAACAAAGAGGAAAACGGACATACTTACCACTGGCCTATCACACTCTCTGTAAGGAGGAGAAACACACCGTTTGTAAGTTCCTGAAAAGTGTCAAGGTTCCAGATGGTTTCTCTTCAAACATTGGCAGCCTTGTATCAATGAAAGATTTGAAGTTAATAGTGTTGAAATCTCATGATTGTCATGTACTTATGCAATACTTGTTACCTGTGGCCATTCCCTCCATTTTGCCTAGTCCTCTCAGACATGCCATCATTAATCTCTGCCATTTTTTCAAGAAACTATGCAATAAAGTTATTGATCCCGGTGACCTGCCTGGTATGCAGAAAGAGATTGAAATTATTCTCTCTCAGTTTGAGATGTACTTTCCCTTTTCCTTCTTCGACATTATGGTTCATCTACCCGTTCACTTGGTTAGAGAGGTTGAGCTATGTGGGCCGGTATATCTACGCTGGATGTACCCTTTTGAGCGATACATGAAAATTCTAAAAGCGTATGTTGTGAATCGAAATCATCCAGAAGGTTGCATTGTCGAAAGGTACATAGTTGAAGAAGCCATTGAATTTTGTACCGATTACTTGGCGGATGTTGAATCCATTGGTCTTCCAAAGCCGAAGTTGTCTGCTGAATTGCATTGGAAAGGAACACTAGGAGGTCGCGTATTGACAGTTGATCGGGAGGATTTGATGAGAGCAAATCTCTATGTCCTTCAGAATATGGAAGAAGTGCAGCCATATGTAGAAGAGCACAAGGCGTTGTTGAGAAGATGTAATCCTAGATTAGGAAGAAATGAAAAGTGGACTACAGAGGAACATAATAAATCCTTCATTACTTGGTTTCGAGAAAAACTTTTCGAGATGTTGAGATCCGGAGAAGATGTGTCAGATACTTTGAAATGCTTATCCAAGGGTCCAAAATTTCAAGTGATGAGCTACAGTGGTTTCCAGATCAATGGTTGCACATTCTACAATAAAGCACGAGATGACAAGGGCACAACGCAAAATAGTGGTGTGACTGTGGAAGCACATGCAATGCACATCGCAAGTGCAAAAGACAAAAATCCCGTCTATGCTAGCATGTCATACTACGGTGTGATTGAGGACATATGGGTGTTAGTGTACTCTATAGAGTTGAAGATCCCTGTTTTTTTTTTGCAAATGGGTCGATATTAACGGTGGAGTCCAAGTTGATGGAATGGGGTTTGTTTCTGTTGATCTTAATAAGGTTGGGCATAAAAATGAACCGTTTATATTAGCATCTCAAGCCAAGCAAGTCTTCTATGTCACTGATCTGGTGGACAAAAACCGCTTTATTTTATTGTTCAAACCAAAAGGGGATATTGATGGAGAAAATGACGTCTTATGTGAAGAAAGTAGTAGTTCATTTGGAGCGCCCTTCCCTAACCCCTCAAATGAAGATGAAAATTATGTTCGAGCAGATCACGGAGAAGGGATTTGGCTTAATGAAGAGATACAACCAAGCAACCCTTCTTCTAGCCATCTTGATCCAACTAGAAAGCGAAAGAAAAAACTCAATTAAAGTGGTAATGATTGGCTACATCTTATTATATATTAGTAAGATATGTGATTAATATAATATATAATATTTCATTTCCTTCATTGCTGGATATTTAACTTGACTGATTGGATAATTTGTCACATCTTATATTTGTACTGAATCATGCTCATGCTCATATGTATCATTTCCACTTGAATGATATTTTTTGCCCTTTCCTTTGATTCATTCTCTTGGGTATCATGCTCAGGTTGTATCTTGTGAAGTGAGAATGATGTTTTCAGTTATTGAAATAATATCATGCTTATGTTGTATCTTGGTTTTTTGTATGTGTATTATTACTATTATATTTTGGGATTATTGATGATTAGAGTTAAATAAATGGCTTAATCATTGTACTGTATGTGTCCATATGGACCATCTTATACTTTTTGATAACTATGGATAGTGCATTGTAGGATCTTGTGTCTCTTCTGACTTGAACATAATCATGAGAATACTCAACTAATTTGTTTTACTTGTGCAGATGCCGCCTAAAAAATCTCAAATGCCTCCTAAAAAAAGGCCTAAGAGTGTGTCTGATAACCAAACTGATGAGCTGCATGAGGGTCTGCAGAAGGATCCACCAGTGAAGAAACCTAAGACACGAGGGGCGTCGTTAATGAAGAGCATTGCAAAGGGCATAGCCACCGGCGAACGATTACCCGTCGATCTAAATAGTAGAGGGCAGCCTATTGGGAAAAATAAAGCGAAGTTGTCAACCTTCATTGGCACTACCGTGAAAAAGTGGGTGCCAATCACTGTTGATAATTGGGGAGATGTTTCTGAGGAGGAAAAGGATGCTATTTGGGAAGATATTGTGGTTAGTCCCTTATTTTTATTTTGTTACTTTTATCTGAGTGTGTACATTTTACCGAAAGCAATTATACCTACTAGTTTTTTGGATTGCTTTTATCTGATTGTGTTATTGTGGAAATCTTGCTAAGGCATCCTTATTTCCCTCCCAATCTACATTTGTTTTGTCTGTTGGCTATTCAAGGTTGTGGCATTCTAACAAAATCAGCCCCAAGACACACTTCAGCCCCCTTTATTGCTGAGTCTTTCTAAATATTAACTGCAATGTTCAGCTTCCAACAAAGAAATCCTCCCTAATATGCGGAAGACTTGGGAAAATGGTTGAAAGGTTCATAGATGAGACCCATGGTGGTTTATGAATGAGTGTGATGAGAAGAAGACTTGGGAAAATGGTTGAAGGCCAGTACAAATTGAAATGACTTTGATTATACATTTTATACATGCCTTCTATCTTTCTCCTTTTTTCATGTACACTTCTTGGCCCCAAATCTACTGAAGGGAAAGGGGTCAGTAGATTGGTTAACTTGTGAGCTAGAAGATGTTTAAGTAGGTTGGTTAGAAATAATATATATTATATCACCGGTTCCATTTAGACTGTTTTGTGGTGGCTTGTTCGGAACTACTGATATGCTTTAACTGATGTGACGTTGTAACTGATGCATTTGTTTTCTTTTGTAGGGAGGCTTTATACTTCCACCCGAGATGCGGAAATGGGTTCTAAAAAAGGCAAACGACCTGTGGAGGGCATTCAAAAAGGACTTGGGGCGACTTCATATGCATGACAAGGAAACTGGAGACATTCTCACAGAACCACCAGCCATATATGATTCCTACATCACTCAAGAGCAGTGGACAGAATTTGTCCGGATACACCACTCTCAAGAGTTCAAGGTAAACTTATCCGTGATATCCACATTTTTTCCTTGAGAGACAACTAGTCCTCTTATCGACATTTGTCACTTTAACTCTTAATCTTATTCTTGTTTAGGATAAAAGCGACAAGTTTCGTCAACTCTCATCTAAGAATGATTATACCTACAAGGGAGTCCGGAAGGGATATGCGGTTATTGAGAATGAATATGTATGTACACAATAAATTAGTTAACTAGATAATAATGTATAGTTCATTTCACATACTTGCATTATACTTAATGCACAAAAATCAATATTTTCAAATGCAGATTACAACTCATGCGATGGAACCTTCTGCCACGGTTCCTCGAGCAATCTTATGGATGGAGGCACGGAAAGGATCCAATGGAGAGTATGCAGAGAGTTCACAGTCTACAATTGAGAAAATAGTAAGAGGTTTATGTATAAGAGTGATTTGAGATTATAAATACATTTGTTGTTACATATTTTTATTAACATTTCCTTCGTTACCCATGCGGTGTAGAAAAATTACATGGAACAAGAAGCTTCTGGAAAGATTGTTACCACTAAGCAAACAGATGTGCTAACAATGGCATTGGGGAAGCTTGAGCACCCGGGGTGCATCAAGGGGGTTGGTCAAGATGTTACAATGACTCAATATTGGAAGCGGACAAATTCAGCAAAGGAGGTTGTACATGGGGATTCAGTTACTGAACTTAAGGCCAAAATGAAGGACATGGAGTCTACTTTCGGGGAAAAGATCAAAGCACTAGAGCTCGTCATTCAAAAGTTGATGTTGGGGAACCAACAAAATTCTAATGAAGTTCACCCACTCTAAGAAGACCAGGCATTACCTACTTCACAGCCTTGCCCCCAAAGTGACAAAGCGTCTTGTTCTATCCTAAAGACCAGCACTGGGAAATCAGAGGGAGAAGTAAGTACTTTCATACATTCGATTAGGTTGGTAATTTATGTTTGGTTTTTAGAAGTTGAAATTTTTTTTTAATTTAGGGTTGTCAACTGTGTAAACTACTTGTTTCGGACCTTGGAGAACCGGTGGCTGAAGGTAATGTGTTTCGTTCTTCCTTAGGCCGAGTACAACTTCATACTCGCCCGTTGGAGAATGGTTATGTCAAGGTGTCAATAGTCACACCTATAATGGGTGACATGAAGCTGCCATATGCCCAACTTACGAGGCCACCTTTGTGAAAGATGTTGTAGGCCAATTCATTGCATGGCCAGAGCATCTTGTGATCTCATGCTAGGTAAGTTGTCATCATTAATGTAGTTTAGTCATATTATCTCCATGAATAACGTATGTGGAGTTATTGTGAGTCCGTTGTGTTTTATATATTTATAGGGAATTGATAAGGTCTCAAAAGAATCTGAACACGACTCATCAAAGAAAAAAATTGGGGAAAAGACATTGAAAATTGAGTCTGGAATTGGGCAAAGTGATAGCGATTCAATGTCATGTGATTTGGAGGCATACAATTGGATATTTGAAGAATTCACTGAAAACCAAGTGCGACATCTCGTGATTCCAAAAGAAATTTTCAAGTGTGATCATCCTGGTGTAGACATTGGGAGGGCTGATATTGAGGGATGGTTTGATAAGAAAGAGATGAAACCTTGTTATATTTTATTATACATAAGGTGAGTATGTACATGGTGCTTACATTCTTTAATGTCATTTTCACTTAATATTTTGACTTGAGCTAATGCATATTTGGGTGTATATGTAGATATTTATATGACACTCTTGAAGGAGATGAAGACAAGTTCAAATTTCTTTGCCCGAATCAAATTTCACCACATGATCGGAGCCTCGAGCAGAGGGCTGCTTATGTTGCGAATGCCATGGAAGGCGATGTTAAGGGAAAACTATTCTTGGCACCATATCATTTTAAGTAAGAAATCTCATGCTATTCATTTTAACTATTCTTGGCACCCTATTAGTAGTACAGTTTATTTGACACGTATTATAATGTATACATACACATAAAGATAATTATAATTATTTGTAGTCATCAGTGGGCGTTGATCATAATGATTCCGCATCTGGGTTCCGCTTATTGGATTGACCCACAAGGCCAAAATCGACATCCAATTGTTGACAAATTAGTTGCAATGTAAGTACTCTGCCATTATAAAATTAAAGTTGAGTAATGTTCTTCATTATGACAGAAAATGAGAAATTGAAAACAAGAGTTGAAGCTGAAAATGTGTCTTTATAGAAACTGAGAAAATGCCTAAACTGAAAAGATACTGAGAAACCTATGACAGAAACTACATAAAGGTTCTCCTTTATGACAGAAAATGTCTGTTTACAGAAACTGAGAAATTGAAAAGCTGAAAAGAAATCTCTAACAACAAATAAGTAAAAATACAACCCTATGACAGAAACTGAGAAGCCTAAACTGAAAAATTTATAGAGAACAAAACCACATGAAAACATTGGGTGAAAGACACTTAGTCAATTTCACTTTACAATATCTAAGTCAATGGGATCTACATAAAGGTTCTTTTTTAAGAACTACTAGTATACATGAGAATTTATTTATGTGAAATTTTTTTAATGCATGAGAACACCTCGAAAAGATATAAATTGAAGTTTTAATGCATGAGAATTTATTTATGTGAAATTTATGTTTTCCAGGAGCTACAAATTGAAGTTTTTCAAATTGGGCATGAAAACACCTCGAAAAGATACTCGGTGGCATGTTGTCAAGGTTAAACTATTTGTTTCCATCACATAATATTTCCATTTTATGTTTGGGGGCTAAAAATCTGATGTATGCATTGTACCATTTGTAGTGTCCCCGTTCATCTACCCCACTGATTGTGGATATTATGTCCTGAAGTTTATGCGTGATATAATACGTCGAGGGTCTTCTATTATTCCGCTCAAGGTTTGGTTTTCTAATTTCTTCTTATATGTTTGTTTTCATTACTTAAACTTTATTTAGAAAGCCAAGAAGAGATTACTGATGTTAATTTGGGTAATGTATATGATGAGATATATCTCATGGGCTTGAATATTCCAGGCGACTGCATTTTTGTTTTCTATCACCATATCACATTTTCTGGCTATATCTCTTTACAGTTAATAGTTTGGGACTGTTATGCATCTCAACCCTGAATTCCCAAGTTGATCATTGTCCAAATCCTTTCAGATTCACTTCTTTTGTGCTCCTTAAGCTTTAAGCTGTGTTTGATTGTTTTAATACCTGCTGATTTTGGTCTTTTGATCTCCAACAAGCTGCGTTTGAAGTTCTTGGTAGTTGCATGCTTATATTAAGACTCATACGAAGTGCACACAAATATCCTTAGGAAATATTCATATTTGGAGGCTAAACTTCTCACCTTTATGCACTATTGTCTTACATGGTTTTCTTATTTGTTAGTGGTTCGGTGGCGAGGATACTTATAAAACCCGAGATATTGTTGAAATCCAAAGAGAGTGGTTAGACAAGTTATTTACTTTGATCATGTAAGTTAGAATTCATTTTAATATTATTGGTAATGTATTATTTTATCAATCATAATTGTGAGCGTTTGTTGATTGTTGGTAAAAAAAATGCAGGACCTAAAGTCAGCCGGTTTATTGCACGTACAAGTAGAGTATAAAATGGTACGCATTTTTTAAACACTTCATTTTGAAATTGATCCTTGCTGTGTTTGTGCAATTTACCCAAATGAAGAATCCCTCAATGAAGTGTAATTTTATGAACTTGATCCTAGTTAGTTAATATATGAACTTGATCCTAGTAATTTGATCCTAGTTAGCTTTGGTCTCCACCTCCCCATGTTGACTGCTGCCTCCGTTGGAATTCTCTCCCTATTTGATCCAGCTGCATAAAAAGGCATTCGAACAATTTCAGTGTCGATTTTTCAAGGCTGAATTGATATTGATTGGTAGAAACGAAAGATGATTCAAATGCACCTTAGTTGGGTTTTATTTAGCTTTTTTTTTTTGTTGTGCTTATTGCTGCTGATTTTTGCAGGATGGAAGGATATATTAGCTTCAGCAGGTTGCGCTTCATGTCAGACGAAGAACTCACCGAGATTGCCGGTCAATTCTAGCATATCATTTGTGTCTTTTGACATCTGAACTCTAGTTATGTTTTGTTGTAGCTATTAGTAGACTATTGGTTCTACTATGCAAAGGAGAGACAAGATCTTGTACTCAGCATGTTCATGGACATCGATTTGGATTTGACTAGTTTTTTGCTAATTATCTTAATGAGAACATGTTTACTCTTTTGCTTATAATCAATCTTGCATTGTGTTGGTGTTTGTATGTGCGGAATATATTTGTAAAATAGGTGAATAGGAACACTGTAAAAACGTACAGGTGGAATAGGGCCTACCAAAAATGGCAATTAAAAAAAATATGTATATCAAAGAGCCCGAACTATTGAATCCGCGAAATATAACCAATGCAAAATTGCTGTAAAATTTATGTACCAAATAGCCCGGATCTACCAATGTCCGGGCTATATAACCTCCAATACGTGGCCTTATTGATAGGGAAAATAACCCGGATTACAAATATCCGGGATATTTGATACCCCAAATAACCCGGATATTAAAATACAATCCGGGCTATAAAAACTGTGTGATTTTTAACCACATTTGGACTGGACTCTATTAGCCCGGGCGTGTGATTTTTGGGTCCGGGCTCTTTACCTATTATCACATTAAGCTGATGCCCGGACCCCATTTCCTATCCGGGCTCTATTATTCGAAACGCCCGGGCTAAAAAGCCTATTTTCTACTAGTGCATGCATGATTTGATTTTTTTTACATTTTTTATTTTAAAAATGTGGTATTTGTTTTATTTGGTATGATTAATGTATTTTTATTATATTAGATATTTTATTTTATCTTATTTTACGATCTTATGATCCTATAATCCAATCCTACGATCTGATCCTATGATTCGATCCTAGTGCCTCGATCCAATCTGAGGATCTCGATCCTAATAACCTTGGTTATGAAATTTTATTATTTCATAAAGAGTTTCATGGATGGTGTCATCTATGATCCCATCAGGCGTCATGCGCGGTGCCTACAAGGCTGGAATTTCATCATATTTCTGACGTGGGAAAAATCATTTTTTCACATATTAGCACTAACCCTCACTATCCTAAATAAGTCCAGACTTGTCCAAAACCTCCATACATAAGTAAAATTATCTAAACAACAAACCCCTAGTGAAATTTCCAACCCCCAAACCTCAGTACTTTGAGTGTTTTCTCGATCTCTAAAATATTTTTATGTCATCAATAACTTCGTCTTGATATAGATTAATCACTACGCCAGATTGCATTTTATGTGATGGACATATATGACTCCATCGCTTGAAAACACTCACGTGATGAATAAACTCCACGTGGCCACTGTACCTGAAACTCCGAAGATTGGAACCCACCCCTGACCGGATTTAGGGGACCAATTAACATCAGTATTCATCGGTTCAATATATATGAGGAGACGAACTTTAGTAAACACATCGCCTAACAGTTTGTCAAAATTTTGACCGTGTATAGGCAACAAACATGCAAAGAAAGTTGGTCGCCCTAACGGAGAACCCACTTCTATGTGTCAGAACTAACTTACAAGTGTTGAAGAAAGTAGCATAGTTCATTGCTGACAACGTAATCATTTAATGCCCTTCTCAAGCAACGTTGGACCTCCAACTGACCTATTTATGACTGTCATAAGGATACCGATATTGAACTGCGTTCATCGCCTAAATATGTATTCATTTAATGCCCTTCTCAAGCAATGAGAATTAATTTTATATTCTTCCCTTGAATAAGTACCAAAGTTGGACCTCTGGCTGACCTATTTATTAATGTGCATTGATGCCACCAACATAGAATTAATTAAGTTCATTACCTGACTAAAGCGCAGGTTTGTAAAATATATTACTGTTATGTTAGGCGATCGACATAAAGCTAAGTTTGTCGCATGAGTTAATTATAACGGCCCGGGATTATGATTCCCGGGTTACGTTTCAAGGGATGAAACCCCTCGTTGGGATCTTGCGCTCCGAGTACAGGTCGAATGTTCGAAACCAAACGTTAGTATTTTCAAAGTGGGATTTCGCACCCAAAACCAAAAGCGGCCGTTGGAATCCCCGGGGTAAGTCCCATGTATTTGCCCTAAGTCTAAGCACGGGAAATAAATTTGTCACACAAACTACGGAAATCCAAAATAATACATAGTGTGTCGCGATAGAGCCGGGTCAAAACAGAGTGCAAATAGTATGAAATTCCCAAAGGTATAAGTCTGATGATATCAGAGTCTCAAACACTCGCTCTCTTCCATCCAAAACGAACCTCGCTTAAGAAGACAAACAACATCAGAAATCATATGCATATAAGATATCTATAAATAATATGGCGGGTGTAGGATAATATTGATGCCCGACTTGTCTCTTTCCCCACATGAATGCATTCCGTTTCATTAATAGGATCAAGCCCGTATTGGTGCCCAACCCATAGCATGCTTTTCAAATCATTATATATGTGGTCTATTAAAGAGAAAAGAAGAGTAATGCAGATAGTAGTAGAGTGTTGTTATAAAATATCATCATGACTCAGATGACTCAGGGCAAGACTCCATGGGACTGGGTCATCCTATGACCCTAGCAAAGACTCTAATACTTCAAAAATAACAGCCATCCTGTTTGCATACGCATACAGAATAGGAATGCTCATTTGTTAATGCAACCTAGCATGATACTACATGGCATGCTGATCATGATATGCAAGCACCTAATACATCATGCACAAATAAGCAGGGAGGCCTGCTCAAATCTGAGTAAGCTCCAAAGAGACTTACTTGACTAGCAAATCAACAAAAGTAGAGCCCGACAATCAGCACACACAGTCAAACAATATCACCTACATAGTGGAACATATATATGTCTACATTTAACTTATTTAAGCACTCAAGCATACATCATTCAATAAGAAAAGTAACACATCGCAATGTTCAACCACTCATCATGTCACAACATTCCATAAGACCACATCATTCTCCATCTTTCACTTAGCCACATCCGCATGCTTAGAATATCATATCTGCTCACATATCTCAACAGTTTATAATCCATGCAATATCACTCAGATGATAACATAAATCTAACATCTCATCATGCCATTAGACATTTATACATGTCATTAGTTCACACAATCATGTCATTAGCCAATCAATCATATCAACATGCTAGTTAGTCACCGATCATATCAAGTTCCCATTAGTCCCGAAAGTCATTTCAAAAACCAAATTAATCATTTTAGAATATCCGGCCTTGAAACACTTGTGAAGTTATTTTCTCAAACGTTGAGTCAAATCATTAGGTTAGTCCTTGAAAGCCTTAAAATCGTTGAAGACGGATTGCGAAAACGTTTGTCAAACATCGAGAAAAGGTGTTCAAAACAATCGGACAGGAACAACTCGCCGCGGTGAAAGTGGTTTTCTCCGCCGCGAAAGGTCCAAGCCCGCGGGAAGCACTTTCACGGCCGTGGGAGGAACTCTCACGCCTGCGAGACACCTCGCGCCCGTGAACCCTCCGTCGCGGCCGAGAGTCTAGGGTCCGCTCCTAGAGCACCCCAGAAGGGCTCTCTCAACACCGCGAGACTCATCTTCGCGGCCATGAGCTAGAACCCTAAGGGCAGTGTTCTAAGTCGCAGCCGCGAGTTCTTGCTCGCGGCGGCGAATCTGGGGCTAAATCTCGGATTCAAGCCCCTTTACGGCCTTGTTTGATGTTGTTTGTTTTTCCCCTTTTCCCAAGTTTTCCCTAGGTTTCCAGAAGCATGTTAGTACAAATATTGAACGTAAAACTCAAACATTTGAAAGGCTTTCTCACCCAACTCTTCTCTTCGTCACTTTTCTTTTCCGGGGCGACTTTGAGGGCGATTCCAAGCTCGTTTCTTCTGGATCTCCTCTTTGAGTGATCTCGGGGAGTGTCAGGAGGGTTAAAGATGATAACTTGGAGGCTTGGAGGTGAAAGAAAGAAGAAATGGACACCTTACCCTATGTTAGACCCAAAAGAGGATGAGTAGGACTCCGGGGCTCCGATCTTGACCTTCCGGGGTGTTGTGTTGCTCAAAGGTGGCTCGTTTGGACTCCAAAGAGGGTGAAGATGCTGCTGGACCCTTTGGTTCACAAGGTGGAAGATGTTAATAGGAGGACTGTCGAGTTCTTAAGTACAAATATAAAGATATGTAAATGTGAATCCGAATCCTAGCCTATGCAAATAATTACAAGACTTCCTCCCATTGTAGTAGAAGGGTAGTCAGGATCGATCCACAAGGAGGCAGGTCAGCGGGATCCTAGTAGCGTCGGAAATCTCACGTCTTTCTTTGACCAGATAATAGTCGATATCGACTAGGGAAGGTCGATATCGATGTTAGCAGACGGAATTGACTGGCTCAGAAGACTGCCAGTCGACACAGGTGGTCGATATCGACATTGGGGGGTCGATATCGATGTTCAGTAACTCAACAGGGATGCTCGTTGTCGACTCAGAAAACTATCGACGAAACTCATTGGTCGATATCGACGTCTGTTGGTCGATATCGATGTCTAATCATGCAAAGTTGTTAGCTTTTGTCGACAAAGAAAGGCCGAAGACTTAAGGATGAATGAGGATGTGATGAACAAAAATAAAGACAGTGATTTTGATGAATTAACTTATATAAAAAGAAACTCCTAGGATTAGGGTTTACCACAACGTTAACCAAAGCATGCGATAAGATAAATAATATGGACAATTGCGCTATTTCATCCGAGGGACAACTTTTGCTGTACACCAACTCTTAGGATTACTCTTGCAAATAAACCTAATTGTCTCTACAAATTTTATGTTTATAACTCAAGTTGTTAGCATGAGTCCCTTTTCTTTCGATTAGGACTAAACATAGAATCGTAGGAGATGATATAGACAAAACGATATCAACATCTAACACTTACCTTAGGCACGCATGGCTAACGTCGGGCTCACCTCGACCCTAAGAGCTTTGGGGGACTACTCACACCTCATCATGGAACTCATCTTTGATTGAAAGAAATAAACTTGCATTAAACTATAAACTCCAAAGCTTTACAACTCAACGTCGTCTTTCGCAAACGCCAAACCCTAAAACTTCTCTCTAACTCTATTGCTATTGATTGTGTCTGTGGATGATTGAATGCCAGCCCCCTAGGGCTTTATTTATAGGCTACTAACCCTTGCTAGCCAAGGATTGTAACTTCTATCTAAACTAAGAGCTCTATCCAAACAATTAGGATAGGTCTTTTATTTTGTTAAAATTCTAATAACTTGATAAAACTTAAAGGTAAAGATAAATAAATCTCAGCTGCTATCTATCTATAGTTACAAGATAATTCGTGCTTTTTGAAGATAGAATAGCCAATCCACGTCTCCAAAAGCGTGTCAAACCCGTGTTGAAGTATGGTGGATATCGATGAGGAAGGTCGATTTCGATGTCTTTGTTTCTGCTCGACAAGCTCAGCTTCACTCGATTCCTGGGTTGAGGTCGATATCGATGATATAAGGTCGATATTGAGTGTTTTTATCTGTTGTGTGATGGTCTGCCTCGACACTCAGTTTTGTGTCGATGTACTGTAGTCGATGTCGATGTTGTAAGGTCGATATCAACCTCTCTTCTGTTCTCCTTGGTTTCTCCGTTTTGACTCCGATTTCGCTCGAATTCCTGCATGGTTAGCTCAAAATTCGTGCAGACTCTATTTCTTGTACTTTAGCCCATTCTTACACAAGTTTATATTCTTTTGAACCTTTTCTTTGGAAATCGAATGAAATATGAAGTCAAAAGAAGCAATAAAAAGAGGTACAAATATGTACATTAGAAGAAAGGACATGTGGTGGGGTGGTGTTGAAGATCCAACCGAGAGGTGGGAGGGAGGAGAGAGGTGGTGCCTTGGCGGTTCTTGTGGTGGTTGGAGCTAGGTGGCGGTGAAGGTGGCTGAGATGGTGGTGGGTGGTGTTTGGTGGTGACGGCCGAAGGAGGGAGTGGGAGGTGCTTTAGGTTTTCGTTGGGTTTCAGAGTTTCTCGCTCCTTCAATATTGGGATAAGATTAAATTGTGTTGTCTCTTGTGTTTTATGGAGGAGAGGGTAAGCCAAAATCAGATTTTGCATTAGGATGGGTTGATTTGATGGTTTGGGGGACTGCCTAATGTTGATGAGCTTGATATGTGTGAAGGTTGTGTATGTGTATGGCAAATAGTTCAAAGGACCATTTTCAAGCGGAGAGGCATAGAGACCAAGTCAGTTCCTCGAATTGTTACATGTTGACTTGTGTGGACCAATGCAAGCGAAATTATCAGAGGGAAGCAAATATTTTTTCTCATTACAGATCGACCATAGTAGGATGAGTTGTGTGTTCTTTTTTAGGCTGAAATTAGAGGCCTTTGTGAACATCAAAAGGTTCAAATTGTTTGCCAAGAATCAATCAAGAAAAAAGGTAAAAGCTCTCAGAATAGATAGAGGAGGAGAGTTCCTCTCAAATGAGTTCAATGGGTTCTGTATTGAACATGGAATCAAAAGGGATTTGACAGCACCTTATACTCCTGATCAAAATGGAGTTGTTGAGAGAAAGAATCCAACTATGGTGGAGATGGCTAGAAGTATGTTGAAAGCAAAGAAAGTTACAAATAAATTTTGGGGTGGGATAGTAGCTACAGTTGTATACTTACTGAACATCTCTCCAACCAAAGCAAGTCTTGAATAGAACTCCATTTGATTTTTGGAGAAGAAATAATCCATTTGTTGGATGTGTTGCATATGCTTTGATAAATGTAAAATGAAAGCTAGATGAGAATGCTGGAAAATGTGTTTTCATCGGGTATGTTTCTCAATCTAAGGTATACAAGTTGTTTAATCCTGTGAGTGGAAGGGTTATCATCAACAAGAATGTAGTGTTCAATGAGGAAGGTGAATGGAATTGGCAGTTATAATGATACTGGAACATAGAGATTTTCTCCCATGGACAACATAGATGAGGAGACTAATCACAACAATACTAGTGATAATGATGATCTAAATCCAAGCCCACCTTCAAAACCAACAGATCTGGCTAGCTCATCTGATAATTAGGTTTCCTCTCCCTCAAGCTCATCAAGTCATTCTCCTCCTAGGAAGTTTAAATCATTGGCAGAGATTTATGACAGTTGTGGCCTAGTTCTAATTGCATCTGATCCCACCAGTTTTGATGATGCCAAGGATGAGCATGTGTGGCAAGAAGCTATAAGAGAAGATATGAAGTCCATAGAAAAGAATCAAACTTGGGAGTTGATTTATTTGTCTCAGGAAAAGAACGTCATAGGTCTAAAATGAGTTTTCAGGACCAAGTACAACACGGATGAGAGTGTTCAGAAGTATAAAGCAAGGCTAGTTATGAAGGGGTATGTACAATAGGAAGGCATAGACTTCAATTAAACCTTCTCTCTAGTTGACAGGATTGAAATTGTCAGAGTTGTGTTGGCTCTAGCAGCACGATGGAAGTTGCCAATCTCTAGTTGGATGTGAAATTGGCCTTTCTTAATGAGGAGCTGTAAGAGGAGATGTTTGTATAACAACCTTAAGGATTTTTTTAGTCTGGTCAAGAAAAGAAAGTGTACAAGTTGAAGAAGGCACTATATGGCTTGAAGCAAGCTTCAGGGGCATGATGCAACAAGATTGACAATTTCTTCCTGGAGAATCGGTTTAAAAGAAGTGAAAATGAACCTACCTTGTGTGTCAAAAGGAGGGACAAGGATGAGTTTATTGTAGTGTGTTTGTATATTGATGACACCATTTATTTCAGTTCATCACTAGAAATGCTAGATCAGTTCAAATGTGCTATGATGAGAAAATTTGAGATGACAGATTTGAATCTGTTACAATACTTCCTTGGGCTGGAAGTGAAGCAAGGAAAAGATGGAATCTTCTTATCTCAAGAGAAGTATGCTACGGACTTGCTAAAGAAATTTAAGATGAAAGATTGTGAGATTGCTCAGACTCCAATGAATATAAACGAGAAGTTACAGAGAGGTAATGCTACTGGGAGAGCAAATGAGAAAATGTAAAAAAGTTTAGTGGGGTCTGAATTGTATAACACACCCAAGGCCTGACATAGCCTACTGTGTGAGTGTTGTATCTATATATATGCATGATCCTACCAAGCAATAATTGGGAGTTGCATAAAGAATACGGAGGTATGTTGCTGGCACTCTAAAGCTTGCAATCTGGTATGCAAGTGTCAAAGATTTCAAGCTACAACGACACACAGATAGTGACTGGGGCAGGGGTGCATTGATGATAAGAGGAGCACCTAAGATTCGGTGTTTGGGCTTGGTTCTGGAGCAGGTATATGGAGCTCAAAGAAAGAAGCAAGACACGATTGCTTTATCCTCCTCAGAAGCAAAGTATGTAGCAGTAGGGGCAGCTGCTAGGCAGGCTTTATGGTTGGAGAAATTGTTGTATGACTTTGGTTGTAAGCCCAAGGAAGTTGTTGAGATATGGTGTGACAACAAGTCTGCATTAGCTATGACGAACAATCCCTCATTTCATGCTAGAACAAAGCATATTGATGTTCAGCATCACTTCATTCGAGAGTTAGTAGCAAAGGAAAGAGTGGTGCTCAGGTTCTATGGAACTAATGAGAAAAATGCCGATTTGTTTACAAATTAAATTCTCTAAGCTCAGTTAAACATCATTTCTTTCTAGAGAAGATTGGCATGAGGAATTTGAATTAAGGGGAGGTGTTCAAATATAATTCAATTCCTAAAGCTAAAGTAGTTGGTTAACTTGTAAATAGAGTTACCTCGTAGTATGCAGTTAGGAGTCAATTTCTTTTTTTTGTAAAACCACAATCCAGGTGTCATGTTAGTGGGTTAGTGGAAGTCTAAATGGTGGAGCAGTTACTAGGACATTAAAGTTTTATGTAGTTCAATTTTCTAAATGAATGGGAAGTGGCAGGTATGAAATTGTGTGTGTTCTATCATTGTTCCTGAGCTTTGTTTGAATCCTCTCTTCTTCCTTTAACTGTAAGCAGATTAATGAGTGATGTTGTGTGATTGATCTACCATTTTTAAAGCCAACCCGGCAGCACAAATAACCATTTTCTTATGAATTTTATGTACGTTATATACTAAGACGTCGTTACATCACAACATGAAACAAAGTAGTACATGTAATTTCAAGGTAAGAAACTAATTGATTTCCGCTAACGTAAAATAATATATATGTGTACTTGAAACATTATTGTAAATGACACAAGTAATACTTATTTTGTGGGCATGTGAACGCTAGTTCTAGCAATGACATGGCAGTGGCGGGGAGAGGATAGGGGGCTACCTATTATTAGATGCAATCGTGGTGTTGGTGGTGGCACTAGTGTGTAATATGGTGGTGGTGGTGATCGTAGGCGGAACTAGTATTATAAGACCACCTTGCCCCCAAACCAATGGAGTGATAGATAGCAACATTTCTTTTAAGAGGTTAGAAGGGGCTATCCCCCCCCCCCCCCCCGCCAAATAGTATATGAACCATTTATTTTTGTTCGATGACCTGGGTGTGTAACTACTGAAGATATGATTTAGCTACTGTAATGGAGCCAATTGATTTGTATCTGAAGATTTTTTATTAGTATATATGTTCCTCTTAGGGCTTTGATTTTATACATAATATGTTGTAATCTGACACTCAAGCAAACAGTGATGAACGTTTGAATATGCGTACATATATAGAGAGAGATAGAGGTTAGTTTCGGTGTACACAACCCTTATCGTGTATCATGTACTCAGTAATTATTCGTCTATTTGTTAATGATTATTCAACTGTTTTCACATAATTATTTATCTGTAAAAAAGTGTAAAAATGAAAATTTTATTCAAACGAATAATCGCCCAATACCACCGAATAATCTCCCAATACCATTGAATAATCAAATGTTACTTTTAATCTCATCCGTTGATCTTCTTAATTCAATGGCCCTGATTTGTTAACATGATACACAATAAGAGTTGTGTATATTGTGTGTTTTTGAACACCTCTTACGGAGTAATTTGTGAACAAATTTGAAGTGTTGGATTAAGAAGGTGAACAGCTAAGATTTAAAGAAAATTTTGAAGAGCAAAATTATTTATTTGAAACAATATGATTATTCGTACATAACTCATTTGAATAATTATGTTGTAACTGACGGATAATTTTTATATGAAAAGATTGCTAATACATACGAATAATTACATTATGTCTGACGAATAATTATGTTATTACGTACGAATAATCAGTCTGTTCACATTTTACACCGTAAGAGGTGTTACAGCAGAATCATCCCTTATATATTGTTCGCAGTAATCGCTTACATTATTGAAAATTTTTGAATTGGAATATGGAAAAATTAGTCAAAAAATTGACAATCAGGAGGTTACTTGTATTGTTTCTACCATGTATCTTGACTTTTCGGGGCTAATTAACTTCGACATAGATTCTCATCTGTCTTTGCGTTTTTGTTTAGCTCCATGCATGTCTAGATTCATCATGCACCTTTTATGTGAGCTTGAATTTGATGCGTAGTTATACATGCGAAGGTTTTGCCATTGGACCAAGCTGGCAAATGGGTTTCAGAGTCCTATGCAAAACCTATGATATTCGAACGAAAAATTTAATTGAAATTTACATAACCCTGACATAATACTTAACTTATCACATAGTTCTTAATCAAAATAACGATAATGGGATTTTCTAAAGATAAAATTTACCAAACAGGCCATTTTTTAGGCTTAAATTAAACAGCTGTCCACGAGCTCCTCTAAATTGGCGAAATGTCCACCAAGCCTGTTATCCCAATTCATCGCCCCCCTTATCAAAACCGCTCCATCGGTCGCGACTCGCGAGCGAGCAGGGAGAGATCTCAACCTTCGAGCAACCATCCATGGCGCCTCCATTCTCGCTCCTCCTCCTCCTTCGATTCGCCTCCGTTCTCGCTCCTCTTCGTGCTCTCTCCCTCTGCCGAATCTGCATCCAACGATCCTTCCTCTGTCTCCAATGGCGTTCTTCCAACCGATTAGGCCTCAATCCGAGATCTCAATCCGTCACCGTTGTCTCCACCGTTCTTCTGGATGCTTATCTATGATTGTAGTGTCGCCACCGTTGACGCCGAGATCTCAATCCAGCAACTTCGGTTTGAATGGGATGGTTGATCCGTATATATAATTGATGTACATAATTGTACCTTTGTTTATTGCATCTTTTGACTTCATATTTCATTCGATTTCCGAATAAAAGTTTCAAAAGAATATAAACATGTGTAAGAATGGGCTAAAATGCAAGAAATAGAGTCTGCACAAGTTTTGAGCTAACCATGCAGGAATTCGAGCGAAAACGGAGTCAAAACGGACAAGCCGAGTGAAGCTGAGAAGAGGTCGATATCGACTGGAGACATCGATATCGACCCTGGATTTCGACACGACTTCTGAGTGTCGAGATAACCACACAAACCAGACTAGAAGCCTCGATATCGACACACATGCATCGATATCGACCATCGTCATAGACATCGACTGGAGTTGGACAAGTCGAGCAGAAACACAAGCATCGATATCGACCTCTGGTGTCGATATCGACCCTACCTCGACAGAAGACAAATCCGATTTTGAGGCTCGGATTGTGAAGTCTATCATCGAAGCCATGAGTTATCTCGTTCTTTTAGATATTAGCAGTTGTTTTTTTATCTTTTCCTTTAAGTTTTATCAAAATAAAAGACCTATCCTAAATTGCTCGGATAGAGTTAATAGTTTAGATAGGAGTTACAATCCTTTTATAGCGAGGATTAGTAGCCTATAAATAAAGCCCTAGGGGCTGATTTGTTAGATCATCCAATCCCAGAACAATCCATTAACCCAAGACAAAGACAATAGAGTTAGAGTTAGAGAGAAGTTTTAGGGTTTGACGTTTGCGAAAGTTGACGTTAAGTTGTAAAGCTTCGAAGTTTATTTTAATGCAAGTTTCTTCCTTTCAATTGACGATGAATTCCATGATGAGAAGCGAGTAGTTCCCCAAAGCTCTTAGGGTCGGGGTGAGCCCGACGTTAGCCATGCGCGCTTGAGGTAAGTATTTGATGTTGATATCGTTGTGTCTATCTCTCCTCCTACGATTTTATGTTTAGTCCTAATCGAAAGAAAAGGGATTCATGCTAACAACTTGAGTTATAAACATAAAATTGGAAGAGACAATTAGGTTTATTTGCAAGAGTAATCCTAAGAGTTGGTGTACGGCGAAAGCTTGTCCCTCGGGTGAAATAGCGCAATTGTCCGTCTTATTTATCTTATCGCATGCATTGGTTAACGTTGTGGTAAACCCTAATCCTAGGAGTTGCTTTTACATATTTTATACACCAAAAACCCCTGCTTTATTTCTATTCATTGCTTCTCTTCCCATTCTTAAATCTTCGGCCTTTCTTTGCCGACAAAGAACTAACTCACTGCAGGGAGACATCGATATCGACCCCAGACGTCGATATCGACCACTGAGTTCGTCGACAGTTTTCTGAGTCGACGACGAACATCGCTGCGGAGTTTGTTGAGCATCGATATCGACACCAGACATCGAAATCGGCCCTTCTGTATCGACTGGCAGTCTTCTGAGTCAGTCGATTTCGTGGACTGACATCGATATCGACCCTCTCCAGTCGATATCGAGCACTTGTTTTTGTCTATGCAGGTCTTCTTTTGCAGAGCACATCGACAGCCAAGGTCGACATCGAGGCCCAAGGTCGAAATCGAGGCTTCTGGTCGATGCAGACGTGAAACTTCCAACGCTACTAGGATCCCGCTGACACGCCTCCTCGTGGATCGATCCTGACTACCCTTCCACTACAACGGGAGGAAGTGTTGTAATTATTTGCTTAGGCCAGGAGTCGGTTTACACATATTTACATCTTATTATTTGTACTCGACTTACCTCCCTTAACAAATTGGCGCCGTTGCCGGGGAGGCAATCAATCGCGCCCTAGTAGTCTATCTCACGTCTTTATCTAGATTGGCTTTGCAGGTGTATGCGACGCGCTGATCGCCCACCTGAATGCGAAGGAGTAGACGACCCTGAGCGTTATTTCCATCTAAGGGCCCAAGCTCAAAGAATCATGGCGGAAAACGCGAACCAAGCAGAACTTATTAAACAACTAAGGAAGCAGGTTGAGGACTTAACGACTAGAGAGGCGGCACTTAAGGAGCGTGCAGATAGGGAGGAGGAAGGCCGGAGGCAAATAGAAGCCCAAATCAATGCCCTCTCTAGGAATGCCAAGCAATATATGCACCCCGCTCTCACAGTGCCTGAATCGGCAATTCTTATCCCTGCCTCTAATTTTGAAATTAAACCTAACTTCCTGACTGAAATAAGAAGGCATCAATATGAAGGAAAACCTAACGAATGCCCTATGGCACATATTTCTACCTTCTTAGACCTTTGTGATACTATTGCTGATGGACGAAGTCTTGAATATGTCCAACTAAAAGCCTTTCGATGGTCTCTTACAGGGAAAGCATTACAGTGGTTGGAAAGCTTAGCCCCAAGATCGCTCCGCACCTGGAATGAAGTCAAGGACGCGTTCCTCAACAAGTTCTTTCCTCTTTCTAAGACGGCGTTGATCCGACAGAAAATCACGGCTTTCAAACAAAAGCCTGGTGAGGCTCTGGCGATTGTTTGGGAAAGGTTTAAGGACCTCCTACGATCATGCCCGACGCATGGCCAACCACCGTATGTAATTCAGGAGATCATATACAATGCTCTTGACGCTGCAACTAAGGAGAGGATCAACACCTACACCTCCTATGGCTACCTTGAACTCGTCCCACAAGAGGCTTGGGAGACCATAGAGAGGTTGGTGGAGTTCGACAATACATATGGGACTCCTGAGGCTTCTGACACACCATCATCCTCGAGGCCTGCCCCATCTATGCCCTTATATGAACCCTCCAATGTAATCGATCCGGATGTAAAGGAGCAATTTCATAGGGATCAACTTGGAAAGCTCCAAAAGCAAGTAAGGTTCCTTTCAGCGAACCAAGATTGCATTGAATGTGGATGGCAGCGGCACACCACCATCGAGTGCCCCCATGCTGAACAAGTACACCTAGCGGAGACTCACCAAGAGGCGCGCTACATGAGGGGTCCCAATCACCAATATTGGGGAGACCAAAGGTTCCATCAACCACAAAGGAACCCGGTTAACCCGAGGGACCCTCCGCCTTATAGAGCTCCTGGGCACCCGGAGAGAGACCAAAAGAAGGATGATCTTCAACTAGTACTGGATGAAATCAGGCGGAATCAGGCTAAGAATGATCAATCCAACAATGCTATCCATTCTCAACTCAATCACCTTACTACAAGGATTGGGGAGATGGATATATGGAAGAAGAACGTAGAGACCCAACTGGGTCAATTGGCGGCACAAATCCCTAGGCCGTCCGGAACACTCCCTGGGCAACCCACTACAAATCCTAAGGGACAATCCGGGACAGGTCATGTCGCAGCCATACAATTAAGGAGTGGCACCAAAGTACAAAAGCCACGGAGGGAAACGGAGGAGAAAGCAGCAGACCCAGTCGACGTCGACAGACCAGTCGATGTCGACCCAGAGGTCGAAATCGGCCCCCATGTCGACCCCCTGATCGACGTCGATGACACCGCAGAGCCATCAGAGCCACAACAGAGGTCGAAATCGACCCTACCAGTCGATATCGACCCAACTCCAGTCGACATCGATGTTCAGCAAGCCCCTCCGACCTCCGTTTTGGCCCCTACTCCAAAGAAGACGTTGCCATTCCCTTCCAAAGCATTGGAGGATCCCACCAAAGGTAAGTTTAGGCGCTTCATAAAGATACTTCAAGGACTCAACATCACTATCCCTCTAACAGAAGCCCTAAGCGAGATGCCCGCCTATGTACGATTCCTCAAAGACATCCTGAGTAAGAAGAGGTCCATGGCAGAGATCGCAGAGGAATGCTCGAAGATGGACTTCCCTGAGAAGAAGAGTGATCCAGGGAAGTTTGCAATCACCGTGGGACTTGGCCAACATCGCTATAAAGCCCTATGTGACCTAGGGGCAAGTGTAAGTCTCATGCCTCTTTCTATTTGGCAAATGGTGAACATTGGCGCACTTGAACCTGTGGACATGAAACTTTATATGGCTGACAACTCATTCGTCAAACCCACATGTATAGTTGATGACGTTCCGGTAAAGGTAGGTAAGTTCTTTGTGCCTACTGATTTCATTGTATTGGAGATGCCTGAAGATCATGTAGTGCCTATTATACTTGGTAGGCCTTTCTTAGCTACTGTTGATGCCAATATCAATGTACGTCGAGGGTTACTAACCTTTACTATAGGGAACGAAGTGATAGAATTCTCTTTCAACTCAACCATGAGCGAAACAAAGCACCTGGAGCAAGTAGTCCTCTCGCCGGCCAAAGAAAAGCTTAGAAAATTTCTGTTGGCGAGGACGGAAACAGCAAGCAGGGTCGACATCGACTGGAACCAGTCGATATCGACTAAAAACATCGAAATCGTCCCCCCTTGGTCGAAATTGAGTATGCCAGATCGCTGCCAGGAGTTTAAGTATGGGGTCACAGAGGTCGATATCAACCCCCACATGTCGATATCGACCCCAGCACTCGAAATTGACCCACCTTGGTCGAAATCGACCACCCCTCAGCCCGAAGATTTCTGTTTCGGACCCAAACAGGTAAGCCCAGGTATGACTCCTAACCCTCCTCTGTCCCTTATTGATGAATCAATTAAGCCAATTATTGATAATTCTACTAAAGAGAGGGTCAAAGCTCCATGGTTTGCCTATATTGCTAAAGTTAGGTCAAGAAAGAGAAGAAAAGCGCCCAAAGAAGAACCTAACATCAAAGAAGCCTTGGTCGCCGAACTTCGCTACTACCAAAATGACCTAGATGATCCAGGAGAAGGCTCACGCTTGAAGGGTCCCTACATAAAAGGGTCATAAAGCATTGACGGAGAAGTCGGCCTAGCGACTCAAAAATCTAGAGCATGTACATCAAACATTTAAATTTCGCATAGATGGTTTTTAGGATTTAATTTTTGGCTGTTTGAAACTTTTAAAACTGAGATAATTCGTGCTTTATCTATATTCCTAACAAAGATTTCAGGTTATCAAGCAAAAGGAACGACGAAGAGGAAAAGAAGCTTCTGCAGAGGCAGTCGAAATCGACCAGGCCAGTCGAAATCGACCCCCCAGGGTCAAGCCACCTCCTGGAGTCGACACCGAGGACTCATGAGCAAAAAATAGAGGTCGATATCGACCCTAATACTCGATATCGACCCCAATCAGGCAGCCCTAGTCTTCATTTTCTTCCTCGACTTCGACAGATGCAGTCGACATCGACCACTGACCTAGATATCGACTTTCGGCATCGACCCAACTTGAAATCGACCTGAATCCGTAGGTTGCGCTGTGAGTTTCTCTCGACCCTTGTTCTTCTTTTTAATACAGTGAGGACACTGTATATTTTAAGTATGGGGTGGGGGAAAGACATGTCTTATGGTCTTAACTTGGTTTCTTCTTCGCATTGCATTCATGTTTTTAGTTTACTTTTATAAAATGTCAAAAATCCAAAAAAATAGAAAAATATCAAAAATTCAAAAAAATGCATGTTTATTTTTGTTTTTAATCCCTACATTGATGTCCTATGATGAAAACTCAATAGCTGACTTGATCATGTAAATCCTATGGCATATTTGGATGGTTTAGCCTAAGTCTTTAAATTTTTATGTAAATTGTGAACTTGTGATGAAATTGAGCACATATGATCCTAGGCTAAAAAGCAAATCCAACAAAAATTGTCCTTGTCAGAATTTTGACCTATAGGGAGAACATCAAAAATCCCTCCGCTTTCTTGAGTGAATTTACTCTTCCTATGCATCTCTAAATGTTGTGATAGTTATTCAAAACCAATGTATATATATATATATATGTTTATGTTTACGAGAATTAAATGATGGAGGCATCTTTTAAGTCATTTTTATCCTCTCTTTACCTACCCTGCATTATCCCTGCTTGAAGCCAGAACATTAGCCTGAGCCTGAAATTGCAAACTCCACAAAATTATCCCTAGCCGAATTAAGCCTGACCCCCATTTGGGAATTGAGACTTAGATTGGTTGGAACGAATGCCTTGTGGAAAGAAAAGAGCATAATGTCTAGTTTTGAGCAAGGAAATTGTAGGATGGTACATATTTACATTTTGTCATATTTTGTAGAAGGATTTTTTTTTGGCTCACCATATAAATGAACATATTTACTTATTATTTCCGAAAAAAAAAACTGAAAAAAAAAAAAATATATATATATATATATATATATATATATATATATATATATATATATATATATATATAGTGCATGAGCCAAAATCCTTAAGTCCTTTATTCATACAAGTGTTATATTTTTTAGAGCATATAATGGAAAGATGAGTTGGGAAAAAGCATTATAGAGATTGAGCTTACATTGAAGAGTTATGGTTTGGGTATTGCAAGTGTTGAGATTTAGGAGTCTTGATTCCCGAATTATAAAAGCACCACATAGCCAAATAATTCCATACCTTTTATTTCATACCAAGCCCCATTACAACCCCGCCGAATGGAGTCTTCTTTGAAGTCTTCCATTGAGCGAAAGTCCTCCTGATGATTCTTATTGCATTTTCATAATTGGTTGCGAAGTGGATTATTATAAATTACAATGTTTATGAGATTGTATATGGAATTGAGTTGAGAGTTGATCCTCATAGCCTGAACACATGAGAGTTGAGTGCAAACACATTATCCCTGTGAGGTTGGATCAAAATTGCATATGCCTATGGATCGCCAAAATATGTGCTATGACGTTAAATTCACTTGCTTTGCTTTGCTACCGCTTATGATGTTGCTTTTGACAAAGGCAAAGACTTGAAGGGTGTGTTGTAGGTGTTGGTTATTGCTTGGTTATTGCTTGAGGACAAGCAAGTCTAAGTATGGGGTGTTTTGATGTACATAATTGTACCTTTGTTTATTGCATCTTTTGACTTCATATTTCATTCGATTTCCGAATAAAAGTTTCAAAAGAATATAAACTTGTGTAAGAATGGGCTAAAATGCAAGAAATAGAGTCTGCACAAGTTTTGAGCTAACCATGCAGGAATTCGAGCGAAAACGGAGTCAAAACGGACAAGCCGAGTGAAGCTGAGAAGAGGTCGATATCGACTGGAGACATCGATATCGACCCTGGATTTCGACACGACTTCTGAGTGTCGAGATAACCACACAAACCAGACTAGAAGCCTCGATATCGACACACATGCATCGATATCGACCATCGTCATAGACATTGACTGGAGTTGGACAAGTCGAGCAGAAACACAAGCATCGATATCGACCTCTGGTGTCGATATCGACCCTACCTCGACAGAAGACAAATCCGATTTTGAGGCTCGGATTGTGAAGTCTATCATCGAAGCCATGAGTTATCTCGTTCTTTTAGATATTAGCAGTTGTTTTTTTATCTTTTCCTTTAAGTTTTATCAAAATAAAAGACCTATCCTAAATTGCTCGGATAGAGTTAATAGTTTAGATAGGAGTTACAATCCTTTTATAGCGAGGATTAGTAGCCTATAAATAAAGCCCTAGGGGCTGATTTGTTAGATCATCCAATCCCAGAACAATCCATTAACCCAAGACAAAGACAATAGAGTTAGAGTTAGAGAGAAGTTTTAGGGTTTGACGTTTGCGAAAGTTGACGTTAAGTTGTAAAGCTTCGAAGTTTATTTTAATGCAAGTTTCTTCCTTTCAATTGACGATGAATTCCATGATGAGAAGCGAGTAGTTCCCCAAAGCTCTTAGGGTCGGGGTGAGCCCGACGTTAGCCATGCGCGCTTGAGGTAAGTATTTGATGTTGATATCGTTGTGTCTATCTCTCCTCCTACGATTTTATGTTTAGTCCTAATCGAAAGAAAAGGGATTCATGCTAACAACTTGAGTTATAAACATAAAATTGGAAGAGACAATTAGGTTTATTTGCAAGAGTAATCCTAAGAGTTGGTGTACGGCGAAAGCTTGTCCCTCGGGTGAAATAGCGCAATTGTCCGTCTTATTTGTCTTATCGCATGCATTGGTTAACGTTGTGGTAAACCCTAATCCTAGGAGTTGCTTTTACATATTTTATACACCAAAAACCCCTGCTTTATTTCTATTCATTGCTTCTCTTCCCATTCTTAAATCTTCGGCCTTTCTTTGCCGACAAAGAACTAACTCACTGCAGGGAGACATCGATATCGACCCCAGACGTCGATATCGACCACTGAGTTCATCGACAGTTTTTTGAGTCGACGACGAACATCGCTGCGGAGTTTGCTGAGCATCGATATCGACACCAGACATCGAAATCGACCCTTCTATATCGACTGGCAGTCTTCTGAGCCAGTCGATTTCGTGGACTGACATCGATATCGACCCTCTCCAGTCGATATCGAGCACTTGTTTTTGTCTCTGCAGGTCTTCTATTGCAGAGCACATCGACAGCCAAGGTCGACATCGAGGCCCAAGGTCGAAATCGAGGCTTCTGGTCAACGCGGACGTGAAACTTCCAACGCTACTAGGATCCCGCTGACACGCCTCCTCGTGGATCGATCCTGACTACCCTTCCACTACAACGGGAGGAAGTCTTGTAATTATTTGCTTAGGCCAGGAGTCGGTTTACACGTATTTACATCTTATTATGTGTACTCGACTTACCTCCCTTAACAATAATATACAGATCAACAATGAAACAAATGACAATCCAATGCCTCCTAATATGGAAAGAGGAATTGATCTTCAATGAAACAAAGATGAAGCAGGTGAGTTGTTGGAGAAGGAAATTCCAATCCAATGCCTCCTGATATTCCTGTATTACATCATCGCCTCTAACCTATTCATCTATGACTTGTATTTGATTGGGATGGTCGATCTGTATATATAATATATATGTGTATAAATATCATGTATATTTATACACATATTCATCATCGCCTCTAACCTATTCATCATTGCATTATTTTAAAATACAATTTCAACAATTTTTACTATTAATTAACAATTATATATTGAAAAAATAGAATTTGTGGTTAGTTTGCTATTGTGATTGAGGTTGGTTTGGTGAGAATTTGTGGTTAATTCTTATAAAATTCTACGAGGTATTATATCTTACACACAAGCATATAGAGGCAATTTGAAAAATGTCCAAAAATGGTGGCCATATTAGCAAATTGTACACCTTATTGAAATAATTAGTAAACTGTCCATCCCTTGTGGCCCCTCCTGTGTGCCCCCCCACTCCGCGTCAGCCCTTTTTTTTTTTTTTGCGCGTCAGCATTGCTGACGCCAACTTCGAAAATGCTGACGTCAGCATTGCTAACGCCAACGTCGAGAATGTTGACGTTAGCATTGCTGACACCGTCTACGGATGCTGACGCTGACGGTGCTGACATCGGAGATCAATATATTTGACGTATTAAGTCATTACCAATGATTTGGATTTCACAAATCAAATAACATTAGATATTTTATATAAAATATAAAAGGGGGAAAGCAAAGAAACAAATGAATGTTCTACCAAAAAAAAGAAACAAAGGAATATTTTATTTTATTTTTGGTAGTGAGAAACAAAGAATATCGGTGAGCAATTAAAACAAATTCAGTATAGAAAGCATGGAAACTATTGAAGTCCTAATCCCCTTCGCAGTCTTCTCAAAAATAGTTTGCTGACGCCGACACCGTATACGCCAAATTTGCTGACGCCAACGATGCTAACGTCCTTCCTCCTCCATCTCTTGTATTGCAAAATAGATGTCAGCAAATATATACCTACATAAAAATATGCATAAAAACGATGTCAGCACTAAAAAATACGCATAAAAATGATGTCAGGACATAAAAATACGCATAAAAAGGATGTCAACACTAAAAAACAAACCAATTTTTAAGGACCCAAGCATACATATATAACTACATATATAATATCCAACTAAAAACGATGTCAACACTAAAAAAATATGCATAAAAACGATGTCAGCACATAAAAATATGTATAAAAATGATGTCAGCACTAAAAAAACAAACCAATTTTTAAGGACTCAAGCATACATATATACCTACATATATAATATCCAACTAAAAACGATGTCAGCATAAAAAAACAAGCATTACACCTACAATTTACTGTATCTGTCATGAGAATCCAAACAAATCACCTTAGCATTGAATGAGCAGAAAGAAAACAATTAGGAGGATTACTATTTGATGTCAATTTAGTGTTCAAAAGAAGTTGAATGACATTACACGTAAGAAATGAGGGAAACAAAAAAAAAAAAAATTAGAAAGGCAATGAATCAGTAACTTAAAAAAAATCAGTAACTTAAAGCCTTGGAATCTAAACTAGTAATATAATTATACAAAATCAGTAACTTGAAAAAAAATCAGCAAAGCAATGAATTGCATCAAATGTTTGGAGATAGTTCATTATTCTACCTACTACCCTACTATAGTAGGATGCTAGACAATGTTCAACCTACTACACTACTACAGTAGGATGCTAGACAAAGTTCAATTGTATATTTAATATTATATAATGATGCAAACAGTCACTACAACATAAATGCCTATTAACGACCAAAATTTTAGCGAAGAATTATTTTTCCTCGGCAAATGTGGCTTTTGGCGACAAAAATATATAGTTCTCGTAAAAGGGCGTGTGAACTTTAGTAAGGAACTTATATTCCTCGCTAAAAGTGATATTGAACGACAAAATTTTCGGTTCATCGCTAATTGTTATCATAATGTGGTCGCCTAAAGCATAAGAAAAATAGCGACATAAAATTATCAAAGAGCTTTCAATTTTGTCGTTATATGTTTGATGTGAATTATTGAAACCCGCCAAAATTTTTGGCGATAAATTTTATAACTTTTCGCTAAAAGTGTATATTTATTGGGGAAAAAACTTGTCGTGAAACATATTAATCAATGAGAAAATTCCATTTTCGTCGCTAATGGGTTGGGTAAAAATAGATAAAATTACTCAAATTCATTACCGGGAAAGTTTAAATTTCTCGTCATATGATCATGTATTATGAGTAATATTTTTGACATTGAAGCAACCACATAGCGAGAAAATATCACTTTTATCCCTATTTGAACCGGGGAATTAACTATGACAAATTCCATTTTTTATTAGCAAAAAATACTATAATTTCTTACTAAAATATATTTATGGATGAATAAATTCATCACTAGACAATTCAATCAATGGAGAAATATCATTTTCGTTGAAATTTTTGTGATCAATGTTATTCAATTTTTTTGTGTTTATTTCCAGAAAAAAAAAATCGTCCTTCTTATCTCCTCCTTCTACCCTCTATTCTCTCTCTCCTCCCGACGCCATTCCTCTTCTCATCTTCTTCACCTATTCTCCACCGTCTCTTTCTCGCGCCGCCACCAATCCCCTCCGATCAGCGCCCGACCTCCTCTCATGTACACCCTTCTTGCACCAAATCACTGCATTGCTTCTGCTCTCGCCAAGCCAGCCCGCTCCACCCTCGTTTATTCACAGCCGCTTCATCACCGTGGACCCTAGCCACCGCTCCAACTCTCCCTGCCCCTGTCAAAACCCTAACCATCGACCATCGCCATACCCTGAAGCCTAAACCGCCATCTCGCTAGGTCACCGCCCCCTTCTCTCTATCTTTTGCCTTTCTTCACCGCCTCCCTCGCTACTGCACTTGCGTGCCTACTGCTCTCAGATTGGAAGGTCCTATCGCTGAATCAGATCCTTCGACAATTCGACTTTAGATTTGAAATTGGTAAGTGCATATACATACTCGTACTTTTTCTTGCTTGATTTGTTGTTAGATAATGAGGCTACTTTACTGAGTTATTTAAAGTTGGTCTGCTGAATTTAGTATGCTAATGGGACTGAGGTGTTAGAAATCGCCTCTTGGGATTCAGGACGTTTTCATATGATGTTGTTGTCCATTTGCCTGATCAGATTATAGTCATGTAGCATTATCTTGTGGTGAAAGGGATAAATCTGATTTATGAGTTACAAAATGTGGTTGAGATTTGGGCTATTTTGTGCTTGCTGCTCTTGAATACCCATTACATGTTGCTAAAATTTTAGGACTTTGAAGTGATAATGAACTCCCTGAAGCTAAGGAATCTCTAGAATAGTAGGTTATGAATTGAAATCAACTAAGTTGTTTTTGTAGTCTCCAGATTAGTAGGTTAATGATTTATGCTTGGCTTGGTTTTTCAATACTGAGATGCGATTGTGTGCATACTTGAGCACTCCATACTTGTCTAATGCTCCCCGTGTCTATTGAACTTTCATGATTTTTCCTCGTAAGATATGGATTAACATAGCTGTAAGGTTGATTTATGTTTTATTGATCTTGTTCTTGATCCCTTTCCTGGATGATATTATTATGCTTGGATTTTGGACTATATATACTTCCTCCATGCTTTGAATCTCCAGCAATGTCTGCAATCTACTCTCTCCTCCTCATCTCGCTGCTTCTTCTGGCCAGATCGAGGTGCGTTCTTCATGTTATTGCTGATTAATTTTCCTTGTGCTCTTCATTTTATTTTTGATCATAAGCAGGTTCCACGTTCATGATTATAGATGATTTTATTTTTCATTTATTTGTTGTGGAAGTTTGATTTTTTGCCTTCTTTTTTAAGACTCCGCTTATGCTAGCTGTGATGAATGGGATGATCTCTTGTGTGAACAAGCTTACTGTAGCTGGTGCTCTTGTAAGCACTTTGATATCACTCCCTATAGTGATGCCGAATTTTGTGGTGTTTTTTTTTATTTTAGTGGTTAAGGATTTGTAACGGGAGAAGTTGATTTGATTCAATTCGCGGGATAACCTACTTGCACTATGCTGCCTTTTGTGGCCATCTGGATTGCCTATTATCTTTTGCTCATCCCTCTACTATTGAAGTCTCATGGGCTCTACTCTTTCATATTTCATTGTTTGTTTATTGGTATGTGGTTAAATTATTACTAATACTTGAAGTGGACTGATCAGATTGTCAGGGGCTTTGCAAGGTTTATGAACATAAGAGATATAAAAGTGGATCAAACCCATTGCACTTGGCTGCTTGGGCGCCTAGCATAGGCATGCTGATCGTGCCCATATCCTATTGGACAATGGAGCTCTTGTATGTGCTTCAATCGGTGGATGATGACTATGTCTTGACTTGTAAACAATGTGATATGTAATCTGTAATCTAGGCATTTTTTTTTATAATTGTCATGTGGAAATTGATTTGAAATTATGATTGCAGCTATCCTGACAGCACAACTTTTCATTCGGCAATCCGTGGGGGCTCTGTGAACTGTGCTCCAGAATGGCTATGATGATCATGTGGAGAAGATTGCTTCAGGGAGATTGAGTTGGGTAAGTCCTTATCATATAAGCTTGACACATCATTCATAATCTATCTTAATTATACAAATTTAAAGCTTAGTCGATATCTTTCAAGAAAATCTAACTACATCGCAATCACAGATGAAAAATTGGTGCAACTGCGTTCTGAAACGACACAAGAAGATGGAGTTAGAACAATGACGGATGAAGAGATACACACAAAGGTTATACGAACGAAATCTGGCTACATCAAAGGTTGTTATGGACCTCGACCCCCACCCAAATATGCCTCTGTAGTGTCAACGCTGGAAACGAACGGGAAGAACAAGACATGAAATTAAAGACTTAGAAAGATTTCATGGAAATGTTCAAACAATCAAGAACATGGAATTGCTTAGCAAGAGTTGGATTTTCTTAATGTTCTAGTTTGCTAGAAGGATTTAGATTTTTTTTTGGAATTCAGTTTTCATTACTAGTTTGATTAATTATTAATTTTATGTGTGTTTCTCTTGTATGTTATTATTTTAAAATATAATATGAGCTCAATTCACTAAATATATTTGTTCTAAAATGTATATTTAAAAACAAAATTTTCAAAAGTTATAATTACTAACGAGGAAATAAATATTTTGGCGAGAAAATAATTTTTATCGCTTTTATATATTTAGTGATATTCTCAAATCCTTCACCTATTTAAGTGACGAAATTTATGTTTCTTTTGCAATGAAAATATTAGTCGCCAATAATATCGACACAATTTGACATAATCATTAACGAGGAAAAAACATGTTAGCGATGAAATTTTATTTCTCGCTAAACACATTCAATGACTATTTTTGAATCCTTTCACTTTTTTGGCGACAAAAAGTTTGTCTTTTTATGAGGAAAATATTAGCCGTGAATAGTTATAGCGAGAAAAAATGATTTTGTCGCTAAAAGTTTTAGCGATGAAATATTTTTCTCTTGACTAACCTTTCCTTGACGAGCTTTTTGCGAGAAACAGGCGACGAAATGCATTTCCTTGCCATATCTCTTTAGCGGCAAAAATTCAATTTTCAGCGACGAAAATTTTTCCCGCTAATAGGCATTTTTGTTGTAGTGAGTACTCTACCCAAGGAAACCAACAACTAGTTCTTCATTTCAGAAAAAGGCCAGTTTAATTCAATGCCACAAACATTCGGATATCATCAAATTTAGGGATAGTCTCTCAAAACTTCCTGTCAAGCAAGCTACCAAAACGAAACGATGCATAAACTGCTAGTGCAAGGTTGATTAATCTCAACAATAACTTCCACACATACAAGTATACAACGATGTCAGCACTAAAAAATACGTATAAAAATGCTGACAGCACTAAAAAATACGCATAAAAACGATGTCAGCACATAAAAATACGCATAAAAAGATGTCAGCACATATCATAAAAAATATTGCCAATTTACCTACAACATTTCAATTTTAAAAATTTATATCTCAACTAAAAGAATTCTATGATAGTAAACTAATTATCTAATGAGTACATTGCTAATTCTATGACAGTAAATTAACTATATAGTTGAGTACGTTGCTAACTATATATATATATATATATAATCGTCTATGACAGTAAACTAATTATCTATGATGTGCATATAGTGTGGAAGAAAATATCTCCAATTATCCACTTTTTCCAAACGCATGGTTAATGAACTACCTACTACATATGCTTACTGTTTACCTACCTACTACATCACAACAATGGAAGAAAAGTTGAATTAATAACTCCCTAGTGTCCCATTATGATAGATGATGGCATGGCATGGCATGGTGGCCTAAAAAATTGCGACAAGAAACAAAAACGAAGAAGGGAAGCAAATTAATATGCTGGATTTGGGAAGGCGAATCTACTGTTACTTGGTGAAGGCTAATTCATCAAGTAAACTTGATGAATTAGTGGCGCCTCTACTGTTACTTGGTGAAGGATGATTCATTAAGTAAGCTTGATGAATTAGTGGCGCCTCCCAAATTAATGAATCCGCGTCATAAACAATTTCTGAATACTTGATGAAGACAAATTAAAATGAAGAAGGGAGATGTTGTCAGCAATTAAGCATCACTAAGTAACCTTGATGAATCAATGGCGCCTCCACAACATCTCTGTTTCACTCGCCACTGTTGTTAATTGGAGCAACTGCTTCCGCCTCCTCGGCGACAACATTAGTGGCGCCTTCCCTCCCGCTCCCACGATCGACTGCGAGATTCAATTGAACGAAACAACCGATCAATTAACAACTCTAAAAACAATCGATCAAGTATGAGATTCAATTTAACAAATGAGAGAAAGACAGATTCAAAAAGGGATGAAGGACGATTGGGACTCACTGGATCGCTTACACCGAGACGCTTCGAGCAGCTCCTCTTCTCCATCGTCGTCGGTGAACAATCAATTTGGTATTCAATATGGATCCAGATCTGAGAGTCGAGGTTGCGAGAGAGGCGCGATTTTCAGATCCGAGATTGAGAGTGGAGGTTTCAAGAGAGGGCGAGAGACGAAACCTGAAATCGGCACGAGGAGCGACGAAGGGTGACCGGAGGCAACAAAGCTTCGCCTCCAGATCTGGCGTCATCAGTCCGAAACGGAGGAGGAGGAAATCTGGAAACAAAGGAGGAAGCGTATCCATGGAAACGGAGGAGGAGGAGCGAGAGCGGGGGAGAAGAGGATTTTTGGATCTGCTATTTAGGGTGGATTGGATCTGAATAGGGTTAAAAAATAAGATGGACAGTTTGGTAAATAATCCAAAACTATGAACACTCTCTTAATTTGGTCAAATATTTGCGCCGAATGCGCAAATTTTCTCCAAGCATATATTTCAGCATTTCAGCATTTTTTGAAAAAAAATTTTAGCATTTCAGCTTTTTTTTAAAATCTTACACACAAGCAAATCCGGTTTCAGCAACTCCGACGTCGAAGTGGTGACGTGAAAAAAAAAGAAAAAAAAAGCAAATCCGGTTTCAGCAACCCTGTTTCAGCAACTCCAATTTCAGCAACTTAGGTTTCAGCAACGCGCGACAAAAAAAACTAATTTCAACAATTTCAGCAACTTCGGTTTCAGTAACTTCGGTTTCAGCAACGCGCGAAAAAAAACGCTAAAATAGGGGTTGCTGAAACCAAATGTGCTGAAACAGGATGGGGGCACAGAGGGCGCGCGTGGGGGGCAAAGGGGCAAATGGGGCAAGGGAAGGAAGGTGGACATTTTGCCAATTTGGAAGGGAAGGGTGGACATTTTCCTAATAAATGCCCTAATTATGGCCTATAGCACAATTCCCCTTTTCTAAATTAGCATTATCAACAACATCAATAATAGGATTTCCTACATTATTTTATGGTTCTCTCAATATTAGCTTATCGATTAAGAGCTCATTTTTTAGATTTAATTATATAACTGTTCAATTTGTCTTTTGTTATTACGTTTTTGGTTGCCATGTTCAAAATTTCTAAATCTAGAAGACATAACTAAATGAAAATTGTCAAATATCGAACAATTAAACGCAATACAAATAAGAATTGACACCAAAATACAAAAATTATCAAGCTAAAAGGAGTGAAACAGCCTAATAGTAAGAGAATTGTGCATAGATTGATTAAATAGCGGGATACAATTGAACCTGTAGAAACAATTGAACAATAGATTAGCACAATCCCTAAATTAGTAAACCTGTAGGACCACAGTTGAACAATTCCTAAACAAATTTTATCAATTCTAATGTTGAGGTTAATGAACTCGAACCTTCGTTTGGAATACTTTTGTGGCAATAATTTCATTAACCTCCAAGGCTGTCGATTTCTGCTCAGGCCTGCTGCAACTGGCGACCTTGGACTTGTAGCTATCAGAATGGATTGAACCTCCAAGGCTCTAACAATTGGCGACCTGATGTAAAAACGGGTATAACAACCAGCGTCGATGCCATGAGCAAACTGAATGTATGTGAATTTTGCCAGTGACCATGAACAGAATGAAGCAGTGAGGCCAGAATGAACCTCCCAATAGTCTGAACATCATTTAGTAGAGCCCTTGATAGATCCATTGAAGTTAAACCACCATTATTTTGGCTTAGATTTCAATAAATCTTGAAAATGGAAGAGGATCGAAGGTAGTCTGAGAATTAATTGGAGAAGATAAAAGAGGCGGTGGCATGTTTTTGTTTTTCTCGCTTTTAGTTCACCCGAAGGCATGTGAAGACTATGAATATTGAACAAAATAAATTTTATTTTTTTAATAGAAGTATACCCTTGGGAAAAAAAATGAGGCCCAATAGAATTTAAGGTATTGTGCAAGTGCACACTTTGCACTAGCTCCGAACCGGGATTGCATTGGAGTGTTTGAAAAATAAGCATATTAACCATTCACACATCTTTCAATAAACCATAATGTTTTTATAAGTTGCTTGACTTGATTCCTGATACAATATAACCAAGAGTTGGAAAACAAAATGTTCTATATATTACTAATTATTGTTGTAGGTATACGTATTGAAAGAACAATATTCCGTGAAATATCGACAATGTTACTAACAAGTTATATATTAGCTCACTATGTAACTGAGCGATTAGTTTGGGGTGTTGCTTGTGTTCGGCACCACACCGTCGACTATTGTTGTAGCCACTCTCCACTAGAGTGGAAAAGTATTTCAGCTCTATACATTGTTGGAAGGTTTGAATGGGAATATTGAAATATTGAACAAAATTTTGACAAGTAGGAGGCTACTTATGATTTTTCCATCATCTATCTTGACCTTTTTGTGCTAACTTGAAACTTCCACATCTGTGGTTAGATTCCCATCTAGCTTTGTGTGTTTTATTTCTCAGTTGTACGGCTAGATTCATTATAGGTTTTCATGTAATGTTAACATATATCACAGTTTATCTGGTTGAATTTGATGCATGTTTCAACGTTGTGACATGGGGTAGATTTGACCGGCCGCTTTCATCACTAGATATCATCATCTAATATATAAGTAGATCTACTAAGTTGTTTTCTACACTGGTAGAAAAGTCATCTTCCGTTATTAGTGTTGTTGATTAAGTTCCGTATGACCCTATCACTTGTAATTGAGGTAAATTTCTTTTCCTACTTCATCATCACATAGCTATGAATCTTTCATCCGATTCACCGGCCGAATCATTTTTACAGGTGAAAATAGACCTGCTAAAACATAACCGACCCAAAACCCAATCCGAATGCCGGGAATATTTTTCGTCAAAACCCGAAAATTTTGACCCGAAAAATGTTTTGGACCCAAACCCGAAAAATCGGTATTTTTCGGGCCAAATGGGTTTCGATTCGGTGATCCGAATTACCCGTCCGATTTGTCAAAACAAAACTTTGACTAATAAAAAGCCAAGAAAATATCAAAGTCATTATTGTTTAGTAATTAATATATTATTAAAATTATTTAATTTATAATTATATATTATTAAAATTATTCATAGATACGCCAATTTATTACATTTTATAATTACAAACACTCGAACTTTTTTTTTCAAATCAGTTTTTATATTTATTTGCATTGTATATTATTCCCTCCGATTGGTGATATTTGATATTTTATTTTTCAACATGTTTTTTAAAAAGATGAAAAAAATCTATAAAATATTAAAATTTGAATTAAATTTTTATACTCATTACTAATCGGTATGAAATAATTTTAAAAAGTTAATCAAAACTTTAATATTTTATAGAGTTTTAAATTATAAGCGCTCAAGCTTTGGATGGCATCTTCTAATAATTATAGAGTCCAAAAAGAACAGCTTACAAACCACATCTTCAACTTCAACATTTTGAAGTTATCATAAAATCATTAAAAAAACAATTTTTTTATTAAAATGAAAAAATTAAGAAACTTGAAATTGGCCCAATTTGATCTGAAATCGGGTCAAAACCAGGTTTGAATTGACCCAATCTACCAAAGATTTGTTTTACCCGGAACCCGTTTTACTCAAAATCCGAAATAACCCAACCTAAATGACCCGATTGACATGTCTAGGTGAAAACCCACAAAAAAGTGGATGATAAGTGATGCAGGTGATAGTTACAATCGGTGACGGGACGGGTATGAGTGATTACAGGGATGATTCGACTCTTCTCTAGGTTGGGTTTTTGTGTGTTCTGGTCGATTTTGTCATCGGGTCAAAATGATTGTGTTGAGATATGGGTGTTTGGACTTAAAGTCCCACATTAGGAAAAAAAAAGGAAAAAAATACCGGTTTATAAAACTGGCGGTTTATAAATGTATGGTGAAGCTCTACAAATTGGGTTAAGCTTTTGTGTTATTAGATAAATCACAATCCCTTGTAACTACGAAAAACTAAAAATAATGTGATACAACACTTGCTTCTCATGCTACCCAGGGTTGGGATATGAGTGTTTAGACTTAAATGGAAAAATAAGGGGAAAAAAGTAGTGGTTTATAAAGCTAGGGTGAAGCCCTACACAATTTACTTATATTTTTGTGTTAAAATGTAGATCCCGATTCCTTTTAACTACAAAAATTAAAAACAATGTGATCCGACACTCGGTTCTCACTTAACCCAGCGTCAAAATGATTTCAAAGATCGGATACAAATTCGGGTTGCACTTGGCGATAGATTTTTCGGATTATGCTTGTGTTCAAGTGAATTCAGATTGGATCGGTCTTACCATATCTAGTTATAACTTGAACTAGCGTGGAGGACACGCCTGTGTAAAAATTTATCAAATGCAGATTAATATCAAGAGGTGATGGAAAGTTGAGACCAAATGTCTTGTTGGGCCGATATAAGCATGGCCTTTCATATTGCAAAAAGCCCGTTATGGGGTTGTGATTAGTATCCGATTTCCATTACGGGGTTCATACCAAAGGTGCGAGGATATAAATGTACAATACCACTATTCTAAATATCGGATATATCGGATATATCAGTCAAGGTGATATATATTGATACTAGTTTTATTACTCACTTGTTGCACGATTTGTTAATAAATTTTATTATATAAATCATCTTTAAATTAATATAAATTACTACTCCGTATAAAGTAATATATAATCTTCAATTATGATAAAAAGCTTACGTAGCTATATAAAATACTAAAATAAATGCCTGAAACGCCCTCTTGTGCAATTTGCATACGTGACATTTTTTCCTTTTTTGATGTGGCTCAAAAAGATAGATAATACCGTTTTAATCCAGAATATAACACGTATGCAAAAATAACCATTTTAATCTAGAAAATGTCACGTATGCGAATCGCACCAGATGCCGTTTCAGGCATCTGTTTTCGTATTATATATATAGATAGATAGATATAGATATATATAAGGTGTGGTTTTGCAAAAGGAAAAAAATATAAAAAATGGTTTGTTAAAAAACTACATGATTTGTGACAAATAATCCTAAAAATATTTTCAACTGGTAAACCCAATGAGCAATAAAGTTGGAAAAACGGCAAAAACCAAATTCAATGTATTCTATTATATGTAATGTATATTATGGACGTCATTAATTAATTTATAGTATATGTAAATATGTAATGTATCTAATTAATATATACATGTAATGTATCTAATTAATCTATACTCGATGTGATGTATCTAATTATATCACGTTGATTTTGACGTTATTTTACAATTTGTGGGAAAAAACTTCAATTCACAAAATATTATTAAAATATAACTAATTAAGATATGATAATAACTTATTAATTGAAGTAATATTGGATAGATTATTTGATATAAAAAAAAGATTTATTATATTTGATTAGTTAAATTGGATATGTTTTCAACAATAAGTGTATTATGTGTATAATATATATTAATTGACGTGGGCAAAAAATATAATACAATTTTATTTCAGAAAATGACAAGTAAGCAAAAATAATCCCGTTTTAATCCAGAAAATTTCGTGGATGCGAGATCGCACCAGAGCCCGTTTCAGGCCTCTGCTTTAGTATTTTATATAGATTTGAAATCCAATATGATAAAACCATATCAGTTAAAACATATTAGTCAACGCGTAAAAAATGATTAACGATGATATTTAGAGATACATCACTGATATATATATATATATATATATATATATATATATATATATATATATATATATATATATATATATATATATATATATATATATATATATATATATGGATTGACTCCGGTGAAAACCTCAAATTGTGGTAAAAACCCGTGAGGACTACTTTATATCTTGGTTTTTTTGAAACCCATGCTAAAAACCTCAATCACACGGTGACTTTACAACTCGGTTCAACCTAAAAACCGTGCTAAAAACTCCAGTTTTAAAATAACACATGACTTTATAGTTCGGTCAAACCGAAAAATCGTGCTAAAAAGCTAATGTTTTAAAATTACATAGTGACTTTATAGCTCGGTTTTATTCAAAATCGGGCTAAAATTTATGACTTTATAGATCGGTTCTATTCATAACCGGGTTATAAAGCAAGTGAACCGGGCTAAAAAGCCGGTCCTCACGGGTTTCTACCGCAATTTTGGTTTTCACCGGAGCACATCCCTATATATATATATCGTCGACATTTCATGATATATAGGCGATATATTAATGATAGTTCATACATTTTACCATGCAAATATTATTTTCTCGAGTTTATTTGATATTTTTGAAATATAAATTTTCACTTATTAAGCATTTTATTGTATAAGTGCATAAATATAATAATTTTGATTAAAATTAGCATATTTGATAAATCTGATACATCCCGATATATCTCTAATATACAATTTTTTCTCATAATCGATACAACCCCAATAAGTGATATTTAGACCCTTATCTAATACTCCATATGTTTTCCTTCTAATCTAGCTGCACCCCAGGCATATCTTTTGTTGAACTAGTTGTCATCCAACCTGGATTCCACAAAAGACATTTTTAGTTTGTTCCAACTATAATGGTAATTCACAATAATCTAGCAATTGTCGGTACCCGCTAATCCCATTCAATGTCAATGACAAAATATATTACCTTCCTTTTACACTAGCACGCATCACGTTCATGAGATGATGACTCTTTTTCCAAAAATGTATCACCTACATCGAATCACTCATGGCCATAGAAAACATAATCAAAGTAGTAACATCAACACCAGAATCAGTGACCTATGCCAATAGTGATTAAAGACTACACTTTTTCATGATGATTTACACAATAACGGAAAAAAGGAATCATTTTGTTACTTCATTAGTCGACTAGCGCATACTAGTATAACGGTATGTTGTGGGGAGTTCTCTCTCAAGAGTTGTCGATCAATTCTACTCTCATAGGCCACTTCTCATAATTATGCAAACGATGAACTTCCTTGTGCACTCTTAACAAATCGGTCTAGCAACATCTTAATCCATGGGCATAGGAGTCATATCAAGACTTGATAGTAGGGATGGGCACAAATCCCGCAAATCTAGAGCCTGTCCTAGATCCATCTCGATCTTGGTTGGATTTTGAAAACCAAAATAGCTAGTGAATCTTGCCCCGCAAAAATTATGTGGGACAGGACACGGGATGGGAATTCTTCATCCATCAATACCATCTTGTACCTCATCTATAACATATACATATACATATACATATAGGAAAACCCATAAAAATATATAAATAAATATAGATCTATATGTGTTACGTCTTTGAAAATTGTAAAATATCTAAAAACATTTAGATTTATTTATAATCTTTTTTATTTGAGTGATATGGTTCATCCTGACACAATGGTTGCTTAAGATTAAAAAAATCATGTCCCGCGAAAATTACGCGGGATAGAACGCGGGACGACGCTTGTCCCACTATCCCGAACCCTACTTAACAGGAATGATCGATATCTATATGTACAGGTTTGTTTTGAGATTGCTCTAGTGAACTTAGGCTCGTGGTTGTGGTGATGGTAGATTTGTGTAGTAGTCGACTAGTGGCAATAGATTTTGTGTGAAATATGTATCAGTGCTTTGATTAGAATATAAGGGCACTCTTGGGAAAATTTGATAACAAAATAGGGGTGTTTTAGTCTTTTAAGTAAAAGATGGATAAAACTCTAACATATCAAATGGTGGGTGGTGATTTGTAAACATTTATGCTTTAGTGGGTGGTTTACTCTAAATTCACATTTAAGGGATGCTTTAATGCAAATTGCCCCATCTTTAAATCACTGTCTTTATAGCTTGAAGATTTATATGCAGCCTTGCAATTCTAAGTTGTAATAGTCTTAATTGGTTATGGGTTGAAAAATGGTTTAACCCAATTTTGCTTAGTTGAATCCGTTAACTCCACCTTGATGATAAACCCTTATTATTGAAGGATAAGGCCTTACTGGATGATGAAAGCCAAAACCCTGGTTTCCAGGTTTTGGTAAGGCCTTACCATCCATAGCGGATGTTTAATGGGCCTATTTTATTGAGTTCACTATTCTGATTTTACAGGCCCAATATATTATTGGGACAAGATCGATATATATTTGGTTAGATTCTATCTTCTACTAACCACTTATTTACATAGATTTGTTAGCCTTGTTTGTTGAGATTTTTCAGGGATTTGGTTGAACATGTTCTCAGCTCCTTCAACGTCTCAATTGATCAAATCCACATGTTCTCAGCTCCTTCAACGTCTCAATTGATCAAATCCCAGAATATTCGGACGTTGCTTCAAGCGCGCCTCTCCCAGCAGATTTTGTGCAACATCATTCAACAAACATTGAAGTCTATTCAAACGTTCGAATTCTATCAACTCGGACGGGCTGGTCTTTATAAGGAGAAGAAGAAGATTACAGTCGACACAAGTCCTACTGAGCGCAAATCATCTTCAGTAATCTCGTCTCCTGATACAACATATCTCACATTTCTCCCTTGCTTGAGCGTTTTACTTGTTTGAGCATGTGAGGTTTCTTTCGAGCTTTATAGTACAATTCATTAGGGTTATACTAAGGGTTCTTTACCCAAACGTATAGGGTACTTCGGTATCCAAGAACTTTGTTTCACTGGTGTGTTTGGGTTGCTAGATAGGAAGTTAGTTTAGAAGAGGAAAGGTCTTCTAAAGGTTGTATCTAGAACTCATTGGAAGAAGTGAAATAAAGTTGTGTTGAATCCTACGGGTTGGACAACCCTAGGCGGGGACGTAGGCAAGTTGAGCCGAACCTCGTTAACAATTCGTGTGTTCTTTATTTTCTGTTCTTTGCTTTGTTTTTTATTCACTATTCTTGTCTTAACTCAATTCTGTGTTTTAGATAAGGTCTTATCTTTGGTGGTAAGGTCTTACAGTTTTTATATTGCGAAAAGTTGCCATACTCTATTCGTCCCCCCCCTTCTAGAGTATTTGTCTACTGTTTATCTGCCTATTCCGCACTTCAATTGGTATCATAGCCTAACTCACGTCTCTTAGATATTATTATCTGTGAGTCTAACCATGGCAGGTGAAGTACAAGGAGGCTTTGGCCAAGGAAGATCTATCTCTCGTACACCTCTCTTTGTTGGGAATAACTTCATGCATTGGAAATCTTTGATGCAAATGTTTGTTATTGATCAAGATTTGGAACTCTGGCATATTATTATGCGAGGACCCAATATCCCCAAGAAAGAAGGTCCCAATGGAACAAGAGTGGACAAATCAGAGGAAGAATACACCCAGACCGATCTAGAAAGTGTGGCCAAGAATTTCAAAGCCATAAATTTGTTGTACATTGGTTGCAATACGGATAAGTTCAATCATATCTCTTCGTGCAGAATAGCAAAGGAGATCTGGGATAAATTGGTGGTTACTTATAAAGGAACCAGCCAGGTCAAAGAGACCAAAATCAGTATCTTTCTTAGACAATATGAATTGTTTAAAATGAATCCTGATGAGTCGATTAAATCAATGTTTATCCGTTTCACGGAAATTGTAAATAACCTTGACTCATTGGGAAAAACTTTTTTGAATGAAGAAAAAGTTAGAAAGATACTAAGGTGCTTGCCCAAAGCTAAATGGGGTCCTAAAGTGATGGCCATAGAAGAAGCACAAGACCTTAGCACGTTGGCTCTTGATGATCTATTAGGAAAGCTGATAACCATCAGAAAACCTTGCTCTTAAGGTTAAGAAAGAAGAACCATCAGAAGATTCTGATAGCGATGATGATGAAGATCCTCAACGAGGATGATGGGGAACTTCCTACCAATCTAAAAAACCTTGCTCTTAAGGTTAAGAAAGAAGAACCATCAGAAGATTCTGATAGCGATGATGATGAAGATCCTTTTGCTCTCATCACTCGAGGATTAGCCCGCATATTAAAGATGAAAAAGCAATTCTCCAAAGGTAAGCCCTCTAACTCTTCCAAAAAGAGTCGAGTACTCACTTGTTATGAATGTGGTGAAACAGATCACCTCGTCAAGGAATGTCCAATAAAGAAGAAGAACAAGGCCAAGAAAAAGGAGTCAAACAAGAAAGTCACGGCTTCTTGGAGTGACTCAGATTGCTCAAGTGATTCAGATTCAGAAGAGGAGCATGCGAACTTATGCCTAATGGCAAAATATGACGAAGCCAAGGATCGACATTTAGATGGAGTTGTAAGAAATATTATCTCTAGTCCTACATATGTTTTATCTGAATTTCTGAAAAACATGATTTCAGATGAAGAAAATTACAACAAAGAAATAAGCATCTTGAAGGAGAAGATAAAGGATCAAGATATATGCATAAGGAAGCTGTCGCAGAAACTACAAGATCTTGACAGTCAAAATGCAGAACTTATCATTGAGGGTAAGGCCTTACGATCGGAAAATTCCGAACTTAAGGCAAACCTCTCATCTCTTAAGGCTCATAATAATGACCTTGAGAATGAAAAAGTGAAGCTGTCTAAAAAATGTCAAGATCAACAAACAACCCTGGTTCAATTCACTAGATCCAAAGCCACTCTTGATAAGATGCTTGGAGAACAACAACTTTCTTTAAATCGAAGTTATATAGGATACAACAGGAATTTTCCTGCGAAGCCTGCTACCAAGTTCGTTAAGGCAAAAGGAAGTTGGCGATCTCCTACTTGTTTCTTTTGTTGTAAAAAAGGACATGTAAAGGAAACGTGTCCTTATAGGAGAACAAATCCTTACATTATCCGAAACACTTTTCCAGTACGGTTAAATGAACGGATAAGACAGATTTGGGTACCAAAAGGGACAAGGTTGCCAAACATGGTTTACCCCCACAATGGATCTAAATCGGTTTATTGGTCTAGCCGGAAAGGTTGATTTTGTGTTTTGCAGGATATCACCAAGACCAAAGATCAAAAGTGGATTATGGATAGTGGTTGCTCAAGACATATGAGTGGAAGAGAATCTCTTTTTCACAATCTAAAGAAGCAATCCGGTGGAACTATAACTCTTGGTGATAAAGCAAAATGCAACATCGTTGGTATTAGTAACATTGGTGTTGATTCAAATAATTATATTAAAGATGTGTATCTTGTTGATGGCTTGAAATATAATCTTCTTAGTGTTTCATAGCTTTGTGATAAAGGCAATCTTGTTAGCTTCAACAAGAAGAAGTGTGTCGTACAAGATGAAGAGACTAGAGATATCGTGCTTACTGCTTATAGAGAATCTAACATATATGCTGTAAAAATTGATTGTATTTCAGGCTCTAATTTAAAATGTCTCAAGGCCTTATCAGAAGAGTCAAAAGTGTGGCATAGGCGTCTTGGACATATCAGCATGCACACTCTTAGCAAACTCAAATCCAAGGATCTTGTTCGAGGTCTTCCCGATTTAAATTTTAAGGTGGATGATCTTTGCAAAGCCTACTCAAGAGGTAAACATACCCGTAGCTCTTTCAAAAAGAAGCAGGTCATTAGTACTACTAGACCTCTAGATCTTCTACACATGGATCTTTTTGGACCTATGCCAGTTAAATCTCCCAAAGGCAAGCAATACATTTTTGTAATTGTTGATGATTATTCTCGATTTACTTGGGTTTTCTTTCTTAAAGATAAATCAGAAACTCTTTTTTATTTTTCAAAGCTTTGTAAGGAGTTGCAAACCTTGAAAATCCTACCTATTATTTCTATTAGAAGTGACCATAGTAGAGAGTTCAATCAATTAAACTTTGACCTATTTTGTGCGAAATATGGTATTTCACACTATTTTTCAGCGCCTAGGACGCCTCAACAAATTATATTCTCAATAGGTGTTTAATTCGATCAACGTTAAAGAAAACTCCCTATGAGCTTTTTAAAGGAAGAAAACCAAGTATCTCATATTTCAAACCATTTGGATGTACGTGTTACGTGCATAACAATGGTAAAGATAATCTTGGGAAATTTGATGCGCGCAGTGACGAAGGTATATTTCTTGGATACTCGACTCAAAGCAAAGCTTATCGAGTATACAATAAACGCACCAAAGTAGTCGAAGCAAGTATCCATGTATTATTTGATGAAAGTGATAACGGTACCTTGAGTAACGGTTTTGCAGATCTTAACCTGAATACCCATGAGGAAGACGAATCAGAAAGAGAAGCCAACAATCAAGAGAGGAGCAAATCCAAAAATATGCAGGAGTCATTTCAAGATCTTACTGAGCTATCACAAGGTCTTGAAATTGTGTCTCAAGGCCTTACAAATGAAGCCAGTCTTGAAGATGGACCACCTCCTGAACCACAAGGCCCTTATCCTACGAATCCTCCTGAACCTCAGGAGCCTTATCCGCACATTTCTGGTGAACCTACTCCTAGCCAAGGGTCTGGAAGAAGAAAATTCAAACATGCTTCTTCCCACTCTTCATCGGATATCATTTCTGATCCTTCATCCGACATTCAAACTCGTTCTAAACTTAGAAATTTATGCGCTTTTCATGCATTTGTTTCTCTTGTAGAACCCAAGAAATAAACCGAAGCTCTTCAAGAGCCTGATTGGATTATAGCGATGCAGAATGAGCTTAACGAGTTTGAACGAAATAAAGTATGGACCCTTACGACAAGGTCGAAGGGCAAATCCATTATTGGAACTCATTGGGTATTTCGAAACAAGCTAGATGAAGGACGAAACATCATTCGAAGCAAGGCACGTGTTGTTGCTCAAGGATATAATCAGGAGGAAGGTATTGACTACGAGGAGACTTTTGCTCCCGTAGCTAGACTTGAAGCTGATGAAACACTCCCAAGAAAATTATATAAGGGACCCACTTTCAATGGGTCCCCGGGGGTTTAGACGCGAGTATATATTTTTATATTTCACGGGCTTACCTGACATGCGAATCGATTTATTCGCTATTCAACCTGGGTCGCGCTTTATTTGCGTTCATGAAATCTACCATAACCCCACATATTCTTATGGGAGTTCATCCATTTATTTTTAGGATTTAAGGGTTCATACCTGTCCGCGGAGATTCACCTGAGGTGTTTTGTTCGTCGCGGATGTTTAGGATGTTACACCCTTTCTACCCTCTTTACTTCAGAATTCTCTGCGGTTACTATGTAGACTCCGCGGTTAACTTCTGATTCGTTCAAACTCTTATCTCTTCTCCTTCTTACTCTCGTGATTCCAAAAAACCGTCCCCTGCTTCTTCTGTTCAATTCCCTATTTATAGGGATTGGCCAGAGGCCTCTATTTTGACACTTGTCATTATTGAATTGACACGTGTGGTTATCGTGGGTGGTGGGCATGATGGACATGTGTCATTATCTTGTGTCCGCGTCCTCCTTATACCCTAGTTCTCCTTGGATATCGTTTTCGCTATATCCGCGTCCGAATCTTTATCTAATTATTTCCGCATGGTTTCATCACAGCTCCTCGGGTCGGGTTCAGTTCCATGAGAGCTTGAAACGATTCGACCTTTACCCGCAGAAATATGTTCCTCCCTTCCTTTCTAAAGGGGTAATTTCGTACTTCCTGTTCTGAACAGCGTTAGTGGGCCTGTTTAAAGATAGCCTCAGGCCCGCTAAGGCTTTACCACGGCCCATATCGTCTTTGTGGGGAACTGAAGAGTCGGTAATTTTCTTATAAATTACCCCGTTCCGTTTTTACTTTTTCACTTCTCATCATTTGTCTGCTTGTGGTGTTTACTCAGTTCCTCGTTTTTTCAGAGTTTCCCGTTGGTCTCTTCGCTTCTCGGTTGAGTTTTCCGGCTGTTCTTCGTTTTCCGGTTGAGCTTTTCGGTTGTTCTTCATTTTCCGGTTGAGTTTTGCGGTTATTCTTCGTCCTTCCAAGGTAATTTCTGTCTTTGTTCTAGAGTTCTTAATTTAGCCTTGAAATATTCTTGAATGCTATTGTTAACATTATTATTTTTGCTAAAAAACTTTAGTTTTCCCCCTCTTAAATCCGTTTGGATCCTTCCCTTTTTTCCAGTTCTGTTTCTTTGGGTTTTTTGATCTTTTGGTCCGCGTATGGGTTCCTTTTCAGATCAGCTTTTTAATTCATTCAAGGATGGCTAACTTTGAGGGGAACCCGGACACGCTGGATGAGTTTGAGAGGGAGGAAGGATGGAGAGAGGGTTTGCCCTCGGTTTTAGGAAGGAATCCTCCCGCGGTCGTTTTGGATCCTTCTTCTTCATCTTCTAGCGGGAGCTCCTCCTCCGACTTAGAAAGTTCCTCCAACTCGTCTTCCTCCAGCATTTCTTCCCCAGACCGTGTGGGTCCTTTTGGCGACCCGATTAAGGTGAGGCGACGACGGAACCGCTCTGACCCTGATTATTATTCCTCTCCTTTTTTAACTTCTTCTTCTTCGAAGGGGGATGACGTTCATCCAATGGATGTGGAGACTCAAGCTCAATCCGGCACGTGTGCTTCCCTTAGTCCACGTCCTTCAACCAGTGGTCGGGAGTCTGAGTTGTCGTGGGTCCCCTATGCCGAGTCTCCCGTTGGTTTTGCTGAGAAGTGTGCAAGGGTCCGCTCGAAGGATGTTCTTAGCGATCTCGACTTCCCGTCCTATTCCCTTGACGACTTGGCTTTTTGTTCCTTTCGGGGAGAGTTCTCCCTTCGTGACCCTTAACCTTGTCCTCCTGTCATCTCCGAGAGAGTTCGTCCGCGTCGTTCTCCTAACCAAGAGGTGCGAGGATGTACAACTTTGCTCAACCTTTCAAGCGTTGAGGCTTTAGCCCGAATATTTCCATGGCCAGCAGGCGTGGAATTGTGTCTTCCCTCAGAGGGTGGAGGGTGCCTAGATGCTTATGAGGACTGCTTGGTAGTATACGCGGCGAGTTTATCCCAAGGATTCCGCCTGCCTCTTCACCCTCTGTTCATTGCCTTCTTGTCCGAGTACAATTTGAGCCCTACGCAAGTTGTACCGAATTGTTGGATGTTTTTTGCCAGCTTTGTGATGCGTTGCATGGATATTGGAGTGCCTCCGATGAAAGAGCTAATGCTCAGCATCTTTTCCTTGAAGAGGGGGCCCCAAGATCCTCGGTTCTATCAGTGTAACTCCAGTTGCAGTTATATTGAGAGACTTTCCAGCAAACCGAACTGGAAACATAAGTGGTTTCTTGTTCGCGACAAGGCCGGCGTTTGTCTTGAGTTCAAGACCATACCCGGGTGGTTCAGCGCGGTCAAAAAGCCATGGGTTGCACGTCTAGATAAGTTTAAAGACTCTTTCGTTCATGAGCCAAAGTTACCGTGGCGATTGATGGTTTCGGCTCTTCGACTTAAGATGGCGGGGTTGAGTCTGCCTCATCCGCGATTAGGTGTCTGCTTTAGTCTTTACCATCTTTTATTTTTGTGATTTTCTTGGCGTTTCACATATATCATATATATATATATATATATATATATTTTTTATACTTCTCAAAAGATTTGTGAGTTCGCGGGCAGTTTTTTACGCCTTTTCTTTTCGTTTTCTTTTTGGCAGACCTAATGGATTTGAGTTCTTTGGCCGATCGCCATCACGTTCAAGAAAGCGGCAAGACGAGGAAGAAGAAATCCGCCAAGCGTGTTCCTCGCCCGCTCGCTGCCTCCCAAGGTACAACTGTAGAGGATGTGGAGAGAGCCAATGACCCCGTGGTGGAAACCGAGGTCGTGGTTTCCGATGCCCGTGAGAAACGTCCCTGTCCTTCGGAAGCGGGCGCTTCTCGCCCTCAGAAAAGGAAGAAAACCGCGGGCTCATCACGTGCCTCTGGAAACGGGGAAGAGGAGGCACTTTTCCTTCAGGGGGATGATGCTTTGCCTGCATTCCGCATCCCCGGCTTCGGGGTTGACGAGCTCGTTCGCCTTCGTGTTTCTGATAAATTTGCGCGGAATGAACGATCATGGGTGCATCGCTTGGAGTGGGATGAGTTTTCCCTTCAGTTCGAGCGTGCAGCCGAGTGGGTAAGTTTGTCGTTGGGATCTTTCATTTTTGGTCAAGTTATCGCTCAATCCTTGTCTCCTTATTTTCACCTTTATCTTGGTTCCTTTAGGTTAGGAGTTTCCAAATCGACTCGGAGAGGCGACTGACTTTTTATGAGGCGGAGCTTTCTAAGAAGGCCTCGGAGATGAAGGTGTTGAACCACAAGCTGAGGACATTAGGCAACACTGTTGGCGACCCTTCTTCAGTGGAAAAATTCAAGAAGCGATCCGTGGAACTTCATGAGAAGTTGCAGGCCGTCGGCGAGCAAATCTCCGCTTTGAAGGAGCAAAATTCTTCTTTGTCCTCCAAGCTTGACGCGGAGCTTTCGAATTCGGACGCTTTACGCCGCCAAGGAGAGGAGTTTCAACAATCCGCGACACAAATGAAAGAGAAACTGGAGACAGCTGAAGCACGTCTCAGAGATCTTCAATTTGAGCATTCCATCGTTGAAGAAGATCGTGCTTTAGTGAGGCAGGAATTGGAGAAGCTTCAATCTCAGGCTCCTCAGGAGGTTGCGCTTCAGTGGTTGGAATCTCCTGCAGGTCTTAAATTTTTGACCTCCGAATGGTTCAAAACCGACGCGGGCATTTCTTTCCTCTCCTCGATAGCTAAACCATGTCTTCGATCTCCAGAGGGAGTAGAGCTTTTAAAGGACAAGTGCTTCAGTTATTTCCGGAAGGGGATGTCCGCTGGTATCAACCAAACCGTTGCCTGCTCGCAGGCTAATCCGGGCGTTCCTTTGGAGAAATTTGAGGCGAGCTTGTCGGTAGCGGATTGGGGATTGACTCCGGAAGAGATGGCAAGGGAGGAAGTCTCGGATGAGGAGGATTCCGATGATGAAAAAGTTGATGTCGCCGCTAATCCTTGAGGCTTGGAGGGATTAATTTTCTTTTCTTATTATACTTCACTGGCGCGGGCCAATTCTGTAATTAACTTTTGTAGTAACCGAACAATTCCGCATTCCTTTATGTTCAGACAACGACTCTTACTACCCCATTTATGGGGTTGTATTTTTGTATATTATTATCCTTTCGTAGCGAACATCTCCTTTTCTTCTTTCTCTTGCTTATCGTTTTATCGACTCGGCCACTTGTGTTGCGGTCTTCTGAAAAGTTCTTGCCACTTGTTTGCCATGCTTGAATATGCCTTTTTTCTCTCCTTCCCCCTTTTTTAAAAAAAAAACTCTTGGCTTGGGTCTTTAGTTCATTATGCCTGTGGTTGTTCGTTTGATAAGAATTCATGGCGCCTGAGAGTTCTAACCCTTGGGCGTTTTTCATAACTTTGGAATGCATCGATCGTCTTTCTTCGCTTGTATGATTTTCTCGATAGTCTTGGTTTCAAATGTTTCTTTTTCCTCCTCCTTCTTCAACTTCAATCCTTTAACTTGTGTTTCTTTTTGGCAGCCCCTTCCTCCTCAGTTTGAGGTGGAGTTCAAATCTTCTCCTCCGCGGAGGATTTTCTTGGCTTCTTATGCCATTAAAAATCTTCAGGTTGAAGTGGATAGAGGATCTGATGGTCGTTTATACCTTCGTCGCGGATGGGATAGATTTGTTGCTCATCACGGATTTGATGTTGGATCGTCGATGACTTTTTTCTATATAGATCGCGCTCGTTTTAAAGTTTGTCCACGGCGTGATCTGGAATGTGCCGAAGCTGAGTGTTGTGCCTCGGTTGTTTCTTCCAGCGACTCATGCTGAGTCTTTTATAAATTGAGAGAATCTATTCGCTGTATGAGTTTAGCTTGCGAATAAAGGAAATGTTTCACTTATGAAGTTCTTAATGTAGGGACCTACTCTTTTTATTAAAAAAGACAGCATTATATGATCTCTAGACCTTATTTAGCTAGAACGTCATTTCGTTCTTTTACACACACACATTTTTTTAAAGAGTAGTGGGATTACAAGGCTGGCGTCCTTGTAGTTGTTCTTCATTCGCGTTCTTCTATTCCGTTGTAATCACAGTCTGGATTTGCGACATAGACCTCGAAGATTGAATCCCCCTGGTATACAAAAATCAGAGCAACTCCAACGCCTATCCTGTTGGCTTCCACAAATCCGGGCCATCCGTCTGTGAACCAGTAAATTCCATCCGCGTCTACTTCGACCTTGACCTCATGCTCGCGGTTGGATCGAGACCACAAATGCACCAGGCGATGGGCATCCTCTTCTAGGAGGACGTACATCAGTGGGAGGCGTAGAGATTGAAGTTGTTCTTCTGTAACGATTGATCTGTAAAAAGCTTTTGGAGGATTTTCGAATTCCATTTCTTTATTTTGCATATGGTAATTCCTACAAGATTTTACGGGGTTCTCATATTTGTTCAAACATGCCGCGTGTTTTAGCTTGTTATTCTGGGGTTTCTCCACGTGGTGTTTCTTAGGCCGCGTGTTTGATTCAGGCCTGAACTTCGCCTAATTTAAAAAAAAATATGTCCGTTGTTCCTGAATGTCAAGTCATTTCACTGAGCTTGCTTCTGCAGTTCTCGTGACTATTCTTCCATCTTGGTTGATGAGCCTATTCTTTATCTTTAGAGGAATCTTATGCCAGATGGCGGTCATGCGTGTTGAGGGAGAGTTCACGGGTGTTATTCCCGAGCAAGTTTTCCTTTCATCTCATCTTTTATGCGATTTTCCAGTTCGTGTTTATAAGGGTGATTATGGGATGTATTGGCTTCGTCAAGGATGGGGAGATTTTATCGAGTCTCATGGGCTCGCGGTCGGATCCTCTATGGTTTTTATCCACAAAGGGAATGCTCGTTTCGAAATCCAAATCATGGGTTTGGAGGACGGGGATGAGATCGTTGGCCATCCTCCTTTCGAGAACGCGAGTATTTTGACTAACGGATCTTATCCGTGACTGGTTATTCTTGCATTCGTTTTGTAAGCTGAGGAGGCTGTTTCTGTCGATACGTATTTTTCTTTTTCGCGGGCAACGAATAAAAGTGGTATTCATCATTCCTCTTGTTTTAATGTTTTAAAACGGTGTCCAAGATTCTTCTCGGTTTTCATGTGATTCAGACCTGTCTTTTCAAGTCATATCTTTCAGTAAGTCTTTGACCGTGATGGTTGTGCTCTTCTTTTGAGGATCCTGAAAGAATCTTTCAAAAATACATTCTGTTATCTTCCCTTTGTGGAGCTTTATATAAGCGAGGCATAGTTGCGTTTTCCTCTCCAGCATTTCCTTATTTCCAAATGGATGCATCGAGTGAGACTCCCTGGGCTTTTCACTTAGCCTTGGATTTTGAGGATCACCTGCAAGAACGAGTGAGTTAGCTTCTTTTTCCTTTTAAGAAGGATTACTCTTTTCCTTATATCTTATTTGTTTTTGTTCTCTCCCAGTCGCTCCCTGCTCTTTTTGAGTATGAGATAGGTGTTACAGACCCAACTCAAGTCTTCTTATCCCTGGGCTCGGCTGTGGATTCCCCAATTTAGATAGTCAAAAGAGATTATGGGATATTTTGGCTTGTTGGTGGTTGGAGTGATTTCGTTGCATCTCAAGGGCTAGGAATGGGGACAGTCATGGTTTTCCGCCATCGTGGTGATGTTTACTTCGACGTTCGTGTGCTTGATGAGGGATCCATTTGTGTGGAGAATGGTTGGGTTATGTCGCCTCCGAGGCCGGTCATCCTCCCAGATGTGTGAAATCTTTTATGTAGTTTCTGTAACGTTTGTCTGTGTCTTTTTCATTTATTTATGTTCGTTATGGGATCGATGGATCGAATGTTTCCCTTGTGACGCTTATTCGTAGTAGTACTCCTCAGAGTTTTTAGATTATAATCATAACATTAAACTCTGTCACCAATTAATTTGATTTTCAAGGAGTCGCGCATCTCGGTCAAAGGAGCAACGCGGAGAAAGCTCCGACATTTGGAAGAGTCTGATATTTGTTGGTTCACTTTGGGAGGTCTAGAGTCTCGACCAAAGGAGTGATGCGGAGTAAGCTCCAGCGTCAGCTGTCCCCGTCGTTTGTTGGCTTGACTTTGAGAGATCAAGAGTCTCGACCAAGGGAGTGACGCGGAGTAAGCTCCAGCGTCAGCTGTCTTTACGCTCGTTGGCTCGACCTTGAGGGATCAAGAGTCTCGATCAAAGGAGTGACGCGGAGTAAGCTCCAGCGTCAGCTGTCTTTACGCTCGTTGGCTCGACCTTGAGAGATCAAGAGTCTCGATCAAGGGAGTGACGCGGAGTAAGCTCCAGCGTCAGTTGTCTTCACGCTCGTTGACTCGACCTTGAGAGATCAAGAGTCTCAATCAAGGGAGTGACGCGGAGTAAGCTCCAGCGTCAGCTGTCTTCACGCTCGTTGACTCGACCTTGAGAGATCAAGAGTCTCAATCAAGGGAGTGACGCGGAGTAAGCTCCAGCGTCAGTTGTCTTCACGCTCGTTGGCTCGACCTTGAGAGATCAAGAGTCTCAATCAAGGGAGTGACGCGGAGTAAGCTCCAGCGTCAGTTGTCTTCATGCTCGTTGGCTCGACCTTGAGAGATCAAGAGTCTCAATCAAGGGAGTGACGCGGAGTACGCTTCAGCGTTTTTTAAGGCTTTTGGTCACCCGATAATTTATAGAAAACGCCCGATAACCGCACATTCAACTTCCTGTGGGGGCGATTATTTAATCAAAAAACAGTGTTTTAAAATTTGCACAAAGTACTTTTTTAGACAGTCGGCGTTCCAGGTCTTGTTCAGGGTTTCTCCGTTTTCATTCTTCAACTTGTATGCACAGTTTGAACGATGTCAGCTACTACGTACGGACCTTCCCAGTTAGCATCCAGCTTTCCTCCGATCTGTACCCGTCGTAGGACTAGGTCTCCCTTCTGGAATTGTCGCGACCGAACTCGCTGGTTGTGGTACCTTGCAGCCCGTCTTTTGTACTCTTCTGCTTTCAAGGCTGCCATCATTCTGCGTTCTTCCCTTAGATGCATCTCTACTTCGAGTGCTTCTTCGTTGGTCTGCGGTTTGAATCCGGAAACGCGAGCCGATGGAATCATCCGCTCAATTGGTATGACTGCATCTACACCGTAAACCAGAGAAAAAGGTGTCTCCCCTGTCGGCGTCTTTGAGGTTGTCCTGTGAGACCCTAGCACTAAAGGAAAGAGTTCCGCCCATCTCCCTTTGGTCGTGGTTCCCAATTTCTTTTGTATGCCTTCCAAAATTTGCCGATTGGTGACTTTTGCTTGCCCATTCGTCTGAGGATGTGCTACAGATGAGAATTTAAGATTAATGTGGAGGTCTTCACAGAAATTGCGGATGGTTTCGCAGTCGAACTAAGGTCCGTGATCGGTGATGATTGACTCCGGGACTCCGAAGCGGCATACTAAGTTCTTCCACAAGAATTTCTTCACCTTTTCAGCGGTGATGAGTCCCATTGCTTCTGCTTCCACCCACTTAGTGAAGTAGTCCACAATCACGATCACGTATTTCAATTGGCCAGGCGCAGTTGGAAATGGACCCAGAATATCCCCCCAAAGAGAGAATGGGCATGCACCATAGATTTCCTTCATCATTTCCGCGGGCTGATGGATAACATTTCCATATTTTTGACACGCGTCACACTTCTTGATGAATTCCTGAACGTCTTGCTTCATCGTTGGCTAATAGTATCCCGTCCTCATGATCTTGACTGTCAAAGCTCTCCAACCTTGGTGATGTGCACATATTCCGGAGTGTAGTTCCTGCACAATCATCATTCCTTCTTCTATGGCTACACATGTTAAATCAGGCTGCGTAAAACCTTTCTTATAAAGCTTTCCATCGCGGACAGTGAATCTTGCCGCTCTTATCTTGATTTGTTTGGCCTCATGCTTCTCTGTGGGGAGAATTCCTTTTTCCAGATATTCTGCTATTGGCGTCCTCCAGTCGTTTTCTCCGTTTGTCTCGATGAAAAAAACTTCTTTTACAAGTCCATGGCCTTCTCTCCTTTCGAACATGAATTCTGCGCCGACCTCGGATGGCATTGCCGCGCCTACCCTTGCCAGAGCGTCTGCCTGCTGATTTTCTTCTCTTGGGACTGCCGTTATTTTGAAGTTCAGAAAGGCTCTCCGCAAGGCTTGAACCTTCCTCAAGTAATCTGGCATCAAACCTGTTTTGGCCTCATATTCCCCTTCTATTTGCCTTGCCAAGACCTCGGAGTCTGTGTAGGCGGTTACGCTCCTTGCTCCTCGTGACAGGGTTATTTCTAAACCTGCTATGAGAGCTTCATACTCAGCCTCGTTGTTTATTGCTTGGAAGGTGAGTTTATAGGCGTAGTTCGCTACCTGCCCTTCGGGGGATACTAAGGCTATACCAGCTCCACAACCAGCTTGATTGACTGCTCCATCAACTTTCAAAACCCAACTCCCGTCTTCAAATGATGCCCGTTCTTCCAAACTCGTCTCACAGATAAAATCTGCTAGGGTTTGTGCCAGCGCTGCCTTCCGCGGTTTGTAGTCGATGTCAAACTCCGACAATTCCACTGCCCATTTTGTCATTCGTCCTGAAAGGCAAAGGGAGTGCAGGATTTTCCTTAAAGGTAGGTTAGTCAAAACCTGGACTGGGTGGTCTTGGAAGTAAGGCCGTAGTCTCCTTGCCGCGAATACTAGGCACATAATCATTTTCTCCATCGGTTCATATCTTGTTTCAGCATCTTGCAAGACCCTGCTTACGTAGTAAACTGGATACTTTTCTTCGCGGGTGAGTACTGCACTGATGGTTGCACTTCTGACGGCCAAGTAGAGGTGTAGATCTTCAAGTCTTTCTGGTCGGTGTAGGGTCGGCAACTTCATCAGGTAATCTTTCATCCCTTCGAAGGCTTGCTGTAGGTCCGGCGTCCACTGGATGGGCCCTTTCTTTTTTAACATAGCAAAGAAAGGCAGAGATTTATCTGCGAGGCAAGAGCAGAATCGGCTGAGATAGTTGACAGCGCCGTTGAGAGCCTAGACTTCCTTGATCGTTCTGGGTGGTCGCATGCCTTGAATCGCTGCAATCTTCTCAGGATTTACATCTATTCCTCGCTGGCTAACCAAGAATCCCAAAAATTTCACCGAGTCTACGTCGAAAACACACTTTTCCGCGTTCAAATTCAATCCCCCGCGCCTCAGAGAGTCAAAGGTCTCCTGTAGATCAGCCGCGTGATCTTCTGCCCTCAAGCTTTTTACCACAATATCGTCCACATAGATTGATACGTTTCTCCCAATTTGGGCTCGAAAGATCTTGTCAACAGTCCTCTGGAATGTGGCCCCTTCATTTCTCAGTCCGAACGGTATAACCTGATAGCAGAAAATCCCCTGATTTGTAATGAAGGTTGTGGCCTTCTTATCAAGCGGATCCATACGGATTTGGTTATACCCTGAATACGCGTCCAGAAAACTGAGGACAACATTCCCGGAGGTTTCATCAACCAACTCATCAATTGATGGAAGTGGGTAGCTATCCTTGGGACACAATTTGTTGAGATCAGAAAAATCAACACACATAAGCCACTTCCCATTTGACTTTCTGACCAGAACCACATTAGACAGCCATTCAGAGTCTTCCACTTCTTCAATGAAGCCTGCATCCAGTAACTTTTCCGTTTCTTCTTTCGCGGCGAGGGCTTTTTCAGGTGCCATCTTTCTCTTCTTCTGAGCGATCGGTCTAGCGTCATGTTTTATCCTGAGTGTGTGCAAGGCGATCAACGGAGGAACCCCCAGTAGATCTTTTGGTGACCAGGCAAAGATGTCTCTCGACCTTGCTATTACATTAATGACGCGCTCCTTCTCTTCGGGCTCTAATGCTTGCCCCATATATACTTTTTCTTCAGGGTTAGGGAATGGGAAGTGAACCTGTTTCTCATAAGCGGTTGGAATTTCTCTAGTCGCGGGTCTTACCTCCAGTTCTGCTTCAGTACAGGTACCCTCTTGATCGGTCTCTTCCACAAGCTCTTTCTGCGGGTTCTCTTTCTTCTTTTCGGTCGTGCTCGCGGCATATTCTTCAACCTGCATCACTTCTTTTTTCTTTCTCGGGGAGGTTAGGTAACAACTCCTACTCTCTGGTTGTTGTCCACAGACCTCGCCTACTTCTCCTCCCGTTACAGGGAACTTGGCCAAGAAATGTTGTAGAGTGATACTCTTCCTAGCAAGGCATTGTATACCGCCGGGACTCGTACGACGGTGAAAACTATGTTCTCTATCCTTCGCCTTGGCGCCGATCCGAGCACCACTGTCAGTTCAATGGTTCCTGCAACTGGTATTTCGTCTCCAAAGAAAGCAACCAACGTCCCTGAGTACGGCTTGAGTGCCGTTGCTGAGACTCCAAGTTGCAAAAAGGCCTCCCATGCGAGTATATCAACTGACGACCCTGTGTCAATGAACACCCTCTTGACAGTCTTGGTTGCTATCTGAGCATGTATGACCAGTGGGTCGGAGTGAGGCATTCTCACATCTTCCGCGTCTCCTGCTGAGAACACTAGTTCCGCGTGCGGTGTGTGGGCAATTCGCCTGCTCGTTGCAGAGGGTGGTTGTTTTCCTTCTCGTTCGTAATTTTTCCTCTCTTGGTTGCTAGCTCCTGAAAGAGAGGGTCCTCCTGCCAGAGTGTCGATGTATCCTTCGGGCTCTGGGATACGCTCGACCGCGGACCTTAACCTTCCTTCCTGCTCTCGGGGGGCCTGATTTACTGACCCCTGAGGGGGTGGGGGACCGTTATGGCGTCCTCGTCGCCATCGACGCCCCCGACCCCTCCCTCAATATGGCTGAGGTGCCTCCTCACGCTCCCTGTACTGGTTTTCATTCCTGTTTTGATGATGAGGATATTCCTCGTCTTGCATGTGACGCTAGACCGGGTGTCGATCGTCCCTTCTATTCTGGTGGTGTTCGCGAGGATGGTGTTCCCGGTCATGGTAATCATCCCTCCGCGGTTGATGTGTTCTGTTGCATTCATCTCCTTCTCTTCGATCATTTCTCTGATGACGATGTTCCTCCCTCCTGTTAGAATTGAGGTGGACCTCATCATTTTGTCGGTGGTGTCCCGCCGATGGTTGTTTGGGCGGTTTTTCTGCCCCTTTATCTTTCCTGAACTTTCCTGCCAGCTTGTTGAAAAAGCCTTGATGCCCGCCATTTGCTCTTGAACTCGACGCGGCTGCTTCCTCTGCATCTATCTGGCGAGACACCAAATCTCTTAATTGATCATAATCCCTGGGTTTCTTTCTGAACAGGTAAGTCTTGAAATCGTCCTCTGCTAGGTTTCCCATAAGGATGATAGTCGCGGACTTATGATTGAAGTTTGGGATTTGAACAACTACACTAGTGAATCGGGCAAAGAAGTGACCCAGGGTTTCATCTCCTCCTTGTTTGATTGAGTTTAAGTCTAACATGGTCTTTTTTCTCGACCGCGCACTCCCAAAGTGGGACTGGAAGATCCGGTTCAAATCAGAGAAGCTGCTAACTAAGCCCTTTGGTAGGTTAGTGAACCAGGTTAGGGCAATCTTGGTGAGGGTAGACGGGAAAGTCCTACATAGCATGGCATCATTGTACTCATTGATCCCCATTGCGGTCATGAAATGACACATGTGATCTTCTGGGTCCGTGGTCCCATCGTATTTCATGAGGTTCACATCCCTCCATCGCTTGGGCACGGGCGCTCGGCAAATGTCCTGAGAGAAAACAGAGGGCAAAGCATCAGGGACGTCGATTTTCATTTGCGTGGAGCCGGACTTGGTGGAAGTAGATACGTCCATTGAATGCTCTCCTCGTCGATATTTATTGGGCCGCATGTCAACCCCTTGTGCACCCTGATGCAAGGGATCAAATCCGTGTCTTGACGCTCCGGGCGCTGGGTTCCCATACTGATTCAGATTGATTGTTTCTACTGTGTTTGGTTGTCCATACGCGTCATACTGCTGGTTGTGGATGTGGGTTTTGTGTTGGCCTTGGTATGGGTTTTCATAACCATGGTAATGACGCGGCTCGTTGATCGATTGATACTGGTGTTGAGGCTCCGGCACTGGTTGATAATAGTATTGCGGCGCGGGGGCTGGTTGATAATAAGGCTGAGGCTCAGGCGCCTGCTGAAAGTAATAATGCGGCTCTTGCTGTACTCCATGCGGCATGTAAACAGGCGGTATATATTCCGGCGCGTACGCCGGGTAATAGTGGGGCACATATGGTGATGTCCACATGCCTTGTTGTTCCTCCGTCTAATGGACGGACGGGTTGTACATACTGGTGGTCTCTTGCTCTGGCATCATGCTTTGGCTCATTTCATCCGAGTCTTCATTGTTGTACATGGTTCCTGACTGTCACGGGTCACTGACAACTTTGTTATTAGTAAAAAGATTTGGCAGGAAGTTGGTTATCTTATATTCTTAGATATACTTTCTCATACCCCCCTTCTTAGCGGGGGATTTTTCCAGAAACTTGTGTGTTTCCTGCAGATTTGAAAGCCATCTAATGGGACCACGGATATGCGGCGTTCTTGACCTAAAACACATGTAATTCATGTAATAAAAAATTTAAAGCTGAACCCCTCAGGGTGAGTGGGTTCCCACAGACGGCGCCAATGATGAAACACTCCCAAGAAAATTATATAAGGGACCCACTTTCGATGGGTCCCCGGGGGTTTAGACGCGAGTATATATTTTTATATTTCACGGGCTTACCTGACATGCGAATCGATTTATTCGCTATTCAACCTGGGCCGCGCTTTATTCGCGTTCATGAAATCTACCATAACCCCACATATTCTTATGGGAGTTCATCCATTTATTTTTAGGATTTAAGGGTTCATACCTGTCCGCGGAGATTCACCTGAGGTGTTTTGTTCGTCGCGGACGTTTAGGATGTTACACCCTTTCTACCCTCTTTACTTCAGAATTCTCTGCGGTTACTACGTAGACTCCGCGGTTAACTTCTGATTCGTTCAAACTCTTCTCTCTTCTCCTTCTTACTCTCGTGATTCCAAAAAACCGTCCCCTGCTTCTTCTGTTCAATTCCCTATTTATAGGGATTGGCCAGAGGCCCCTATTTTGACACTTGTCATTATTGAATTGACACGTGTGGTTATCGTGGGTGGTGGGCATGATGGACATGTGTCATTATCTTGTGTCCGCGTCCTCCTTATACCCTAGTTCTCCTTGGATATCGTTTTTGCTATATCCGCGTCCGAATCTTTATCTAATTATTTCCGCATGGTTTCATCAGAAGCTATTCGTATGCTTCTCGCCTTTGCATCTTTCATGAGCATTGAACTCTTTCAAATGGACATAAAATGTGCCTTCTTAAATGGTTTCTTAGATGAAGAAGTTTATGTTGCTCAACCTCCTGGATTTGAAAACGATGAATTTCCAAATCATGTCTACAAGCTCGACAAAGCTCTTTATGGCTTAAAGCAAGCCCCAAGAGCTTGGTATGAGCGACTTTCAAAATATCTTTTAGAAAATAATTTCAAAAGGGGGTTGATTGACAAAACTTTATTCATCAAAACTCAGGGGAATGATATTCTTGTTGTGCAAATTTATGTGGATGATATTCTGTTTGGAGCTACTAACGAATCTTTGTGCAAGGAGTTTTCAAACATTATGTGCAAGGAATTTGAGATGAGTATGATGGGAGAGTTAAACTTCTTCCTTGGTCTTCACGTTCATCAAAGTACTAAAGGTATATTCCTTAATCAAGGAAAATATACTCGAGAACTTCTCAAAAAGTACGAGATGAGTGAATCCAAAGTGGCCAAAACTCCAGCTCCACTCTTTCTTTGAATCAAGATCTTACTGGAAAACAGGTAAATCAAAAAGAATATCGAGGTATGATCGGTTCTCTTCTCTATCTTACCGTAAGTAGACCTGGCATTATGTTCAGTGTTTGCAAGTGTGCTAGATTCCAAGCTAATCCGAAGGAATCACATCTTATCGCGGTTAAAAGGATTTTGAGATATCTAAATGGTACAAAAGATCTCGGATTATGGTATCCTGCTTAATCTAGTTTCAATCTTATTGGGTACTCCAATGCTGATTTTGCAGGATATAAAGTTGATTGAAAAAGTACTTCCGGGTGTTGTCAATTTCTTGGGTCATCTCTTATAAGTTGGCATTCCAAGAAGCAAAATTCAGTGGCGCTTTCAACGGCCGAAGCTAAATATATTGTTGTTGGAGCTTGTTGTTCGCAAGTCCTATGGATTGCACAACAACTCCAAGATCTTGGAATCAACTATAAGGGCATACCTATAAAATGTGACAACACTAGTGCTATTTCTATCTCCAAAAATCATGTACAACATTCAAGAACGAAACACATAGATGTAAGACACCATTTTATTCGAGATCATGTAGAAAAAGGTGATGTGTCTTTGACATTCATCTCTACGGAGTTACAACTTGCGGATATCTTCACTAAACCTTTACCCAAAGATATATTCAACTTCATACGATTAGAACTTGGAATGCTTAACGGAAGCATCGATGTAGGGGGAGCAATCATATTTTTTTATATTATTCCCTACATCCAGACCTTGATATAAATTTCAAGACCTTACTAATTAATAGTATGGTGTTGAATTTATTTTTGGATATATGATACCCGGATCAAATCCTTTTAGTTATGATCTCTTTAAGATCAGTAACTAAAAAGATTTTATTGGTTTTTGTACTGGATTGATACATTGTATTTATCCTTTTTTTCAAATTTTAAAAATGGGTTTTAATCAGTTAAGATTTGACTGGGATTCTCTTGGGGAGATCAAGGGTCACACGGTTTCTTCTTCTATTTATACAATCCTCTCCCTTCCCCGTCAAATCACCACTTTTACTCTCTTCTCTCTCTCTGCAATTGCTCCCCCTCTCTGTGTTTTTCTTTTTTCCCAAACCTTTCAACTTCGAAAATCCTCATGGCTCCCAAGCGCTCGTCTACCTCCTCCCCTGGGTCAGCATCCAAGCGGCTCCGATCATCCGACTACAAAGGGAAAGCCATTGAAGAGGGGTACAAGGGCAAGGCTACACTCAAGCAATTGGACACGGGTTCTGAAGGAGAAGAAGACGTTTCACTTGCTCACCGGTAATCCAGACAGAGGGATCACACCCATTCTTGGCAGGTGAACCCTCCTGCTCCGAAAAAGGTTCAGTCCCAGTCTCGCCTCCAGTCTCCTCCTGCTGAGTTTGAGGTAATCTATGAAGCCCCCATCTCTTGGTTTAAAAATCATACTACGGCTGGTATGTGGAAGGATGGCTTCTCAAACCGACCTTTAACCTTCTGTGAGCATGTGGATCTAGAATTTCTAGAATCCATGGGTCTCCCATGTGTCAATTTACTAAAAAAATTCAAATATTTGGTCTCTTCTGAACCCCGACACCATTGCTTATCCCCGCCTCACTCGTCTGTATTTTGTTAACCTCACTGCACACAGAGAAAAGGGGGTCCTCACCCTCACATCTCAGGTGAAACAAAAACAGATCACCCTATCTGCTTCCTCTTTGGCCTTAATTCTGGGTGTGCCTGAAACAGTCAATACCAACTCTCACCCCTCAAAAGCTTACTGTCTGGCCAAAGGCCAAAAAGTATTCTTTGTGCGTCCTGTGCCTACTGTTGCATCTTCCTCTAAACCCAAACCTAAACAGACCCGCAACATTCTTTCTCTCGAGGCCAAACTTGTCTTCACCCTCCTTGCCCGGTGTATCTTGCCAAGAAAGAACTCTCGAGAGCTTATCACTGACAATCTGCTTGAACTCCTCTATCTCATTCTGGCTGGACATGAAATTGACGTTTCCAATCTTATTCTGTCATATCTATTACATGCCATTAACACCCCTTTTACAGCCCCTCTCCCTTATGTCAATCTTTTCCCAAAAATCTTTGAAATTTTTGAAATTGACACCACGGGAGAGGAACACATGACTGACAAAGGTCGTATCGATGAGGAGTGCTGGAGGCGTCTAGGCATTGAAAAGAATCTGGCCGGTGGTTGGATTCTAACGAAGTGGTCTCAGGCTCCGGTTGATCCACTGAATCTAGAGCAGGAGGGTTGAGGAGTTAGAAGCAGAGGTTGACGCGCTGAGGAAGGACCTAAATGCTGCAAGGGCCGACATCGTGGACAGACAGGACAACACTCATGAGCGGCTTATGATTATTAACGAGAAGCTGAATCAACTTCTGTTGCTCAATGGCCTGACCCACAGGGCAACTACATCAATCATGCCACTAGATGAGGACTCTGTCCATCACGTCGAAGAAGTCGCCAAGAATGTTCTCCTCAACTGTGAGTGCAAAGTCCTCAAGAGATTCATCTTGCGGTCTCTCTTCCCTGAACAATCTATCCTCACTCTGGAGGAATATGACATCATGAAGAAATGGCGTGATGAAGAAGCTAAGAGGCAGGCTAAGATGTGGGCCAATCACACTGTGCTCAACGCGAAGAATAGGTGGAGCCAAAAGGTCTTCAACTCCCGACGAGCTCCAGAGGATGTCCATCCCAGATATGGGGAGTGGTACGACGAAGTGGTGGAGATTTCTGATGATGAGTGATTGTTTCTGAACTCTTATCTTTTGTTGTTCTTAAACTCTTGTCTTCTTCACTGTGTTTACAACTATCTGGTTTTGAACTGCTTTTTCCCCTATTGTTGAAAGACAAAAAGGGGGAGAAATATTGGTGTTTGTTTTGCTACTGGTACTGGAGTGTAAGGCCTTATTTTGCTTTGGCAGGCCTTACCTGGTTTTTAGGTTTTAAAAACACTTGATCCAACATTTCTAATTATTAGATATGTTTGCATTGGTTATATCTGCTTGCTTGTATCTTGTTTTAACTTGAAACAGGTGTAGAGAAAGGCGTACAAGTTTTGTCTTTGATCAAGGGGGAGATTGTTAACTCCACTTTGATGATAAGCCCTTATTATTGAAGGATAAGGCCTTACTGGATGATGAAAGCCAAAACCCTGGTTTCCAGGTTTTGGTAAGGCCTTACCATACATATTGGCTCAAGTGTTTCACGGGCTCAACGTAAATGGGCCGATGTTTAATGGGCCTATTTTATTGAGTTCACTATTCTGATTTTACAGGGCCAATATATTATTGGGCCAAGATCGATATATATTTGGTTAGATTCTATCTTCTACTAACCACTTATTTACATAGATTTGTTAGCCTTGTTTGTTGAGAGTTTTTAGGGATTTGGTTGAACAAGTTCTCAGCTCCTTCAACGTCTCAATTGATCAAATCCCAGCATATCCGGACGTTGCTTCAAGCGCGCCTCTCCCAGCAGATTTTGTGCAACGTCATTCAACAAACATTGAAGTCTATTCAAACGTTCGAATTCTATCAACTCGAACGGGCTGGTCTTTATAAGGAGAAGAAGAAGATTACAGTCGACACAAGTCCTACTGAGCGCAAATCATGTTCTGTAATCTCCTCTCCTGCTACAACAGATCTCACATTTCTCCCTTGCTTGAGCGTTTTACTTGTTTAAGTGTGTGAGGTTTCTTTCGAGCTTTATAGTACAATCATTAGGGTTATACTAAGGGTTCTTTACCCAAACGTATAGGGTACTTCGGTATCCATAGAACTTTGTTTCACTGGTGTGTTTGGGTTGCTAGATAGGAAGTTAGTTTAGAAGAGGGAAGGTCTTCTAAAGGTTGTATCTAGAACTTATAGGAAGAAGTGAAATAAAGTTGTGTTGAATCCTACGGGTTGGACAACCCTAGGCGGGGACGTAGGCAAGTTGAGCCGAACCTCGTTAACAATTCATGTGTTCTTTATTTTCTGTCCTTTGCTTTGTTTTTAATTCGCTATTCAGATAAGGTCTTATCTCTGGTGGTAAGGTCTTACAGTTTTTATATTGCGAAAAGTTGTCATACTCTATTCACCCCAATCTAAAGTATTTGTCTACTGTCTATCTGTCTATTCCGCACTTCAGAATCTGATTGATTGATCTACACGAGAAGAGAACAAGTATGCTAAAATAATCATGGTTTGAATGGAAAGTAGTACTAACCAATGTGTTGAGATTAGATTGGAAGTTGATCCAGGCAAAGGAATCAAATGGATGACGATAGATTCATTGATTTAATGGATTGTGTGGTGGGGCTACAAGTACAACAGTTAATGGATAAGCATTGAACTACTTAAATTTTGTTACTTAATAAGTTGGTTTGCATGTCTTTATATTACGGAGTACTAACTTTAATATATATATATATGATCATAGTATATGAAGGGACTTTGGCAAGGGATGTTGAAAGGATCGAAAAAAACGAAACTCAATGAAGAAAAAAAATACAAGAGAAGGTATAGTTGGATATATGTCTTTGTCGGACAAATAAAGTGATATACCTCGTGATTAACTTAGAGTCTTTTATAAAGATTAATTTGGTTCAATTGGGAGATATATGTAAATCTTTATCTAACAAGTTGTATTTGCTGCAAAGATTGTCAAGATGGAAGATGATGTACTGGTTTGGTGAGGCATTTTACCAGGAGAAAGTTCAAGCGACTCTACGACGTGGTGTTGATTGACGTCAGTTTATGAGATTCAAGTGAGTAGCCAAGGGAGGAGAGTACATAAGGACCTGGAGCAAACAAAATCCCGAAGTTATTTCTATTCGTTGTTATTGATAGATTATTAGTATAGGTGAAAATTATTGTCCGAGGCAATTAATCATTCTAAGTAGATAGATAATTTTGATTAGGGGTCAAGTCAATTTATTTATAGCATGCTTTTATCTATGTATGGTTCATATATATGATGTTTATTATAGATGATTTTTTTTAATCTATAATATGTTTTAGATAAGATAGAAAGAAATCCTAGTTAGTAGTTGCAGATAAATTTTTATATGCATGGTGTTCTGCGTGGTTCTTGCTAGAAAACGAAAATCTTTTGTATCCCATTATTCTATGTTTATATTTAATGATATTCATTCGCGGGAATTCACAACAAATTTGTATTTTATATAGATTTTATCATTTAAAAAAAAACGTGTGTATGTAAATACTAAATAACATATTTTGTTGAACAGAGAAAGTACTACATTTCCTTTTTCTTATATATTGAAAACTACATGTCGAGTCCTGATCATTACCGTGTAGAGGAAATTTTGATTTTCACCAGGAATCACATTCTTTCCGGTCAGGTTAACAATTACTCCATCTGTTCGAAAAAACATGTTATTTTACTATTTATGCACGTTTTTTTAGGAGATAAAAACTTATAAAATATCTAGTCTTTTAATAATTTTTTATATAATTTTTATCATTTTAAAAAACGTACGTGAATAGTAATTGCCGAACGGAGGGAGCATATTTTTTTAACTCAATTTAGGAAAAAACAATCAAATTCTCTTTCGAGTTTGAGGCTGGGTTGTTTTTGGACCTATCGGTTATGATTTTCGATAGCAACCGTATTGATTTTGGTCATTTTGAGTGGTTGATAGCTAATAATGATGATATGAATTTGAGGATGTATAACACAACTAGCTAACTACTTTCATTTGATATTTATATAGGTACGTTGTACATGAGACGACGTTACTTCACAATCTTGCACAACATATATGAAACAAAGCTAGGGTACAGGTAATTTCAAGGTAAGAATTGAAACTACATTATTTCCTCTCATTTCTACTCCCTCCGTTAATTAAAACTTGACGTTTTACTATTCACACGCGTTTTTTTAGGCGTTAAAAACTATATAAAACAATAACTTTTTAAATAATTTTTTAAAATAATTTCATACTTCTTACTATTAAGTATTCATTTATAAAAACAAATTTTAAAAAAATTTAATATTTTATATAGTTTTCATCATTATAAGAAAGCGTGTATGAATAGTAAACGACAAGTTTTAATTAACAGATGGAGTATTAAATCACACAAATATTATCTAACTTAGTTGATAAAAAAAAACAAAAGAAAAGGAAGGATATGTAATATAAAAAGTTATGATTCAAACCTCATCATTTACTTTTATTTTTGCAATACTTTTTATTAATCCCTACCAAAAATTCCATATTATAAATGTCATATTTAAATCAAAATTAATAGTTTTCTTTTAACATTTTTCTTAAGAGTATTCGTTATGCTACACACATATTTTAAAAATTCTTCTAATGTCATATTTAAACCACAATTTATAGGTTTATTTCCCCACAATTTTCAACGTACCCTATCAATTTTTTCTTTTATAAATGATATATTTTTAAAAAAAAATTATAATTTTCTTTCAATAGTTTTTAAAAAAAGTATTTTTCATGCTATGCGTATATATGAAAAAATTTATTAAATTTTATTGCATGAATTTTTGTAATAAAATGTCATATTTATACAACAATTTATGATTTTTTGTTAATATATTTTTTTTAAATTCTGTTATATATACCGACAAAAAAAATCCCGAAACAAAAATTTCGCCTTCACCTCTAGAACGCCATTGTTCTCTGCCCTTTTTTGTGCTGGCTTCGATTCTTTGTTTAGATTTCATATCTAGCTAGCTTTGAGTTTTTGCTCAGTTCTATGTCGAGATTCATCATAGAGTTTGGATGTAATGTTTAAAATTACATTTAGCATATATTATATGGTTGATCCACACTTCACAAAGGGTATAATTTGTTGAAAAGCATTGTCGTCGTTACTCAAGATTATATGCTTTGTTTTCCATGATTGTGTTACGGACCGGGTCAGTGGCCTTGCAATTCTAAGTTGTAATTATAGTTTTAGATTATGGATTGGAAAATGCTTTACTAGCTTTTAACATTGTTTAATTGAGTCAGATTGATCTAATACAAGAACATTAAGCATGCCAGAATCATCATGATTGATTGATTTCCATGGAAAGTGGTTATTACGGGATAATGTGTTGAGATTTGGTTGGAAGTTTATCCAAATAAAGGAATGGATGATGACAGATTCGTTGATTGAATGCCAATGGAGTGTGGGGCTGCAACAACAGCAATAGATAAGCATTGAACTGCTGAATTTGTGTTAATTAAGATGCTTCAAAACCCACTTCCGGCATACTTTATGCTCTAATCAAGGTGTCCTTCCTTGATCAGGGAACTCACTTAAGATGTATTATGACTATGTAGTCATACAATCTGTCGGTTGGATTAGGCAATTTCAATCCAGTCAAGTCATTTTCGGGTTTCATCAAGCTTGGGTCGAGTCGGGAATGCTTCATTACTAAGGTAGGTACGAGTCGTTACTAAGTCACGTCGTTTTGGATTCGAAACAATCTCGAGTCAGGCTATTTCAAGTTGGGTTAAGATCTAGACCGCAGTCAAATTTTATTTTGGCTCTAGACATATTTCAAGTTCGGATTGTTTTGGATTCGGGAATAGATCATAACTTCTGTTAAAAGTTAGGCCCTGAATTTATTGGAACGGATCGGGTCTTTTTCCAGTTTGTATTCATTTTATGGATTCTTCGGTAGCAAAACCATTCATCACAACAAAACTAACCGTGTGCTTGGGGGCCCCTAAACCCTGATCCAGCACTATCAGTAACACCTAATTGTCGTCCAGCACGATCAATTATCAACGTGTGTTAGGTGAAGCTCAATGTGTGTGGGTTTTCATGCCCACAAATCCTCAGAGATGACTTGTGGTTCAGTATTCAGTAAACCACAACCCTAGGAGCCACAATTTTACAGATTCTAGTTGGGCCAATATCAAATATTGCACTCAACCTTTCAGATTATCACCAAAAAAAAAGGATATGGATTAGGTTGGGCAAGATTGTAAGATGGATTCAAGTCAGTACTTAATCCACCGCAATGGATCAAGTTGAGTTCGTGTCAATCAGTTTGGGGAGGCAAAATACTCCGTTCAAGTCATAAACCAACCCAAAAACATCAATCAAACATCTGATAACTGATTTGCTGAGGATCATGGCCATGGAAATTGGACTCTGCACTAACATGAATCCTACTAAAACCTACAATAAATCATGCATAATCCTAGTGTAAACCACGAGTTAATTGAGACCCTTCCAGATCTGTGATTGAACAGCAAAGGTAAAGATTACATATACTAATTATAATCAAAACACCAAAATTGTCTAAGATCAAAACATCACATATTATACATATGCTTTGCTTCCAATTTACAAGAGATCTTGCAGCAACAAAACCTGGCTACCATACTCTTCTATACATCTGATGTATACAAAGATTCAAATTTTAAAACACACGGAGTACTATATAGAGCAAAAAAGTGTGTGTTCTTCACATACTGCAGGCCAGCCCTTTTGCTTCTGATCCCTTCATGATCCTCAGCCTCTTGCAAGATGAAATGAACATTCTGCAACACGCAATACCCACATCAGCACTGGCAAATTAGATAATTTCAATCCAAACACAGAAAGAGAGGGGTTTTGAATTGAACTCACTCCCAAGGAACATCTCCAACAAGCATCCAATCACCATCTTTATCCTCATAAGTGGGCACAAACTCAGACCCTTTGTAGCCATCCCTCTCAGAGAAATCCCCAATGGTGAACTTGAACATCCCCTCAATGGACTTGATCAGATCTGGGTAGCCCTTCATCACTTTAATGTCAATCTTCCTGAGGTATGGTGCCCCATCCATGCTCACTTTTACATACACCCCCATCCCATTGATTTCCTGGGTCTCTTCCTTTTTCTCAGTTTGGGGGTTGTTGAAGCTGTTTCTCCTGTAAGATCTGATTGGTGGCCACCCAACCACTTGTGCCCTATAATTTCCACAAAATAAATAAAAATAAATACCAATTCAGTCTCTCTTTCACAAAAAAGGTCAGATCTTTGGCAAATCATGAGTTTGGATTAGCTAATTACTTGTTAGCTGGGGGGTGATGAGAGGTGATGCGGCTCTCGGAGGGCTCGGCGGCGTCGGTGGCGTCTGCACCCGATGAGGCGCGCTTGCTCCCCCGGGCGGCGGCGGTGCCGGGCAGTCCCAATCGCAGCTCTGTGTCTTTGTGATTGAGATGGCTCTCCATTTTTTTTTTCTTCTACTCGAATCACAAACAACAAAGGAACGATCTTTCGGTTAGAAGGCGAACTGAGAATCAAGAAAGGCCGAGTCAGGAAAACCAAAGAGGGATGAAGACTCGAAATTGAGGGTATGTGTACTGTGAAATTGGGGGTTGGTAGTGGTATTTTTATAAGTATGAAAAGAAATGGAATGGGGAGTTACAGGGTATAATGATTTGAATTGAATAAATGGAGGGTGTGAATGGGGAATTGGGGGAAGACGAAAGCAGGAATTAAGGGTGGTCGGTAGAAAAGGGGGCAGAGAGCATAAAGGAGAGTGCGAGTGGGGAGACGAGTGGATGGAGGAGACATGACTGCGACATTTCCAAAAGCCGCCCCTCTTGACTTCAACCCTTCGTTTCCAACCCTTTTAAACGGATGGATATTGGTGGACACAAATCCCACAAACCTCGTATCGTTTCGTATCTCGTCTCGATTTCGTCTCAATTTTGATAGGATTTTGGAAAAAAAAATCAATCTCGTCCCGTCTCAGGCCCATCCCTAATATGCACCTATTAAAGTTACTATATACACTTCAGTAGGACAGATCTTGGATTTGATATTTGTCCAATAATTATTACAAGTTGTAAGAAAATGTCCGCACGAATGGAGAATTTGTCCATGTTTTGAGGTTTTATAGGATGGATCCATGATTCATCCTTATATTTTTTTTTGGTCTCAAAGCTGCCTATTTTCTTCTTTCTTCCGTCTTTCTTTCTTTCTTTCTCTTTAGTGTACCAAGGGCGGATCATGGGTCCTCCCGTTTATTTTTTTCTATAACTTGTAATGATCACTAGACATGTGTCGTGCGGCACGACACATGTCTCCGGTGCATATAACACAATCCGTCCGTATAGTTGAAACGGATCCAAGATCCGTCCGTTAGAGTGCATATAACACCTGTCTCCGGTGTATATAACACAATCCCAAAAAAAGCAAAATTGAAAAGTAATCCCGACTTTTTAAAGTAATGGCGGATGTTTTCTTTTCAATATATTTTGTACTTTAAAAATTATAAATCTATATAAATTTTATTTTTAAAAACAAATTTAAAATAATTGTATACTTACGTCTAATATGTAATTAACATTGTTTGTGTCACTTCACTTTTAGAACATTTTATTTTTCTGATGAGGTATGTCATTAACCTTGTTTGTGTCACCATTGATAACAATTTCTTTGTAACACTTTTTTGGGGGTAAGCAGTTTTTTTTCAATGATAGGTGTCATCAACCTTTATCGGTGTGACAAATGATGACATTTTTTTGACACTTGTTTTTGGTAAGAAGTTTTTTTTTTTGTCTAAAATGAGATGTATCATCAATATTGTCGGTGTCACCACTAATGAAATTTTTTTTACACTTCTTTTAGAGTGAGAAGTTTTCTTTCCTCCTGATGACAAGTGTGATCAACTTTATTGATATTACCACTAGTGACATTTTGTTGGTGACACTTTCTTTTTGGATAAGAAGTTCAGTTTTTTTTTATGATAAGATGTATCATTAACCTAGACAGTGTTACCATTAATTACGGTTTTTTGTGACACTTTTTATTTTGGGTTAGAAGTTTTTTTTCCTGGGGCAAACATAACCGACACCTTATCATCGAAAAGGTTAATGATTTTTTTATGATACTTTCTTTTGGGTAAGAAGTTTTTTTTTTGTAATTACGAGGACATGTGCACCACTATTGTTTCAAAATAAAACACGTGTCACCAAACTGCAACTCTAGGATAAAGGGAGTGTGATAGATTAAAAACCCATTTGACTATGTCACCACTAGGGTCACCGAAAACATATGTGTTACGAAACTAAAACTATAGAACAAGGACAGTATAAACTCTAGAAGAGCTGATTCTAATCAAACAAAAATGTGTTGTATAGTATGTATCTCCTCATAGTGTCGTCATACATTTGAAAATGTCCCCACTGGTGTCGCCAAAATAAAATATGTGTCAGTGTGTCACCAAACTAAAACCCTAACACAAGAAGCATTAACCCTAGAAGGGTTGAAGCTAAGATGACGAAAATATGGTTTATAGTATGATTTAGGTTTTAGGATGAAGACTCTAGAACCTAAACCCTAAAATGTGGTGTTTAGTACTCACTTTGTAATATCATTGTGATAGTGTCACTAGCCTTTGTGACTATGTCACCCTCATCGTCATAAAAATAAAACATGTATCACTAAACATAAAACCTAAGACAAGAAGAGTATTGCCATAAAACATTATCACCATGCATGATGGTATCACCAACCAATAAAATTATAATGGAAATTTCGCTAGGTACGCTCAAGGTATATCATTTTTCACGGGGTGTACAACAACAACAACATTCCAAGTTATTCCCGCTTAGGGTAGGGTTGAGGGGGCAAGTTGTACGCACTATTTTTCAGACTACATCGAGAGTGTGTTTTTGAGTAGACCAAGCACAGAAAGGAATGCACAACAAAATGCAAAGGGACAAGTATAACACATGGTAAAGTACAAGGGTATTAGAAAAGTCGGGAGTGAAAAGGATACGGTCTCTGCAATTCCTTTTTGATTCTGTTTAACCCTCTCTGAAGTTGGATGATGCTTATCCATTATATCCTATTCCTAATCAAGTTTTCACTAAGGTTAAAAAAAGTAAAATCTTATCTAATCACCTCTCGCCAACTCCTCTTTGGTCTCTCTTTGGTCCATCGTACTCTATCATTATCCAAACTGTCACATCGATGCACTGGCACACTCGAGGCTCTCCTCTTCACATGCCCAAACCAACGAAGCCTTGATTCTCATAGCTTGTCACAGATACTGCTTACCTCTATATTTCGCGGATAACCTCATTTCTAATCATGTCGAGTCTAGTACAACCACTCATCTATTTAATCATCCTCATCTCATCCACCAAACCAACTTGACCATATCATATAATACTAGGAACACTCTAAGCTATAACAATATGGAGATAAGATAAGGACAAAGGACCTGAAACCAATAAACGCTCAAGGAGGATAACCGACTAGAGACGTCCTCTAAGAGGTTTATGTAAGCTAAATGTTAATGCCTTAGTTAATTCTACAAGCATCTGCCGAGTTGGTTGTATTATTAGAAATGACTGTGAGCATGTTGTTGATATCCTACAACAGGAGGTTGCGCCTAACTCAATTTTACATGCATAATTTATGTACTAGGATTAAATGTGTTTGCCTATGATTATTATGTGTATCAAGTGTGGAAGACAAACACTCGATTATCGAAGGTTCTAAGGTTAGTTGCCAAAGGTTGCGAAATAGGTTTTCTTAGTTTTCTTCTTAAAGGTTTATGGTTAGTAAGCTAGTGTATTAATTTGCTGGCAAAGAGGAGGTCCCAAAGGACAACACACATCCGACAATTCGGTTACGTTTTACAGTTACTGTTGTTGACATCGAAATCGACTGACAAGGTCGATATCGAGTGACTAACATCGATATTGAGGTCCATCTCGACGTCGACTGCTTGCTTCTGCCTTCTGCAGGTACTTAGCTGGAAATCGTCCAGAACTGAGGTTGATATTGACCAGACACCTCGATATCGAGTGTCTTCTGGAGTCGGAAACTTGATCGTGATTTCAAACTTAGGAAGCGCTGACATACTGATGTACATATTTGTACCTTTGTTTATTGCATCTTTTGACAACATATTTCATTCGATCTCCAAAGAAAAGTTTCAAAAGTGTTTAAACTTGTGTAAGAATGGGCTAAAATGCAAGAAATAAGGTCTGCACAAGTTTTGAGCTAACCATGCAGGAATTCGAGCGAAATCGGACTCAAAACGAAGACATCAAGTGAAGCTGAGAAGAGGTAGATATCGACCCCCGGTGTCGATATCGACCCCCATATCGACCTCAATATAGAAATCGACTAGAGCTGAACAAGTCGAGCAGGAACAGAAACCTCGATATCGACCTCTGGTGTCGATATCGACCCCTTATCTCGACAGAAGATAGACTCGATTTCGAATGCGGATTGGAACTATATCTTCAAGGAGGCACGGGATTATCTCATACTTTCAAGATAGATGGCAGCTGAAGTTTTATTCATCTTTTACCTTTAAGTTATTTAAGTTTTATCAAAATAAAAGACCTATCCTAATTGTTCGGATAGAGTTCATAGTTTAGGTAGGAGTTACAATCCTCGGATAGCAAGGATTTGTAGCCTATAAATAAAGCCCTAGGGGCTGATTTGTTAGATCATCTTTTAACAAGCAAGTAATACCATCAATAGAGTTAGAATTAGAGAGAAGTTTTAGGGTTTGACGTTTGCGAAAGTTGACGTTAAGTTGTAAAGCTTCGAAGTTTATTTTAATACAAGTTTATTTCCTTCAATCAACAATGAATCCCATGATGAGAAGCGAGTAGTTCCCCAAAGCTCTTAGGGTCAGGGTGAGCCCGACGTTAGCCATGCGCGCTTAAGGTAAGTATTTGATGTTGATATCGTTGTGTCTATCTCTCCTTCTACGATTCTATGTTTAGTCCTAATCGAAAGAAAAGGGATTCATGCTAACAACTTGAGTTATAAACATAAAATTGGTAGAGACAATTAGGTTTATTTACAAGAGTAATCCTAAGAGTTGGTGTACGGCGAAAGCTTGTCCCTCGGGTGAAATAGCGCAATTGCCCGTCTTATTTATCTCATCGCATGCAGTGGTTAACGTTGTGGTAAACCCTAATCCTAGGAGTTGCCTTTTACATATTTTATACACACAAAAACATCTGTTTTATTTCTATTCATTGCTTCTCTCTCCATTGTTAAATCTTCGGCCTTTCTTTGCCGACGAAGAACTAACTCACTGCAGGAAGACATCGATATCGACCCCAGACGTCGATATTGACCACTGAGTTCGTCAACAGTTTTCTGAGTCGACGACGAACATCGCTGCGGAGTTTGCTAAGCATCGATATCGACCCCTGACATCGATATCGACCCTTCTGTATCGACGTGCAGACTTCTGAGCCAGTCGATTTCGTGGACTGACATCGATATCGATCCCCTCCAGTCGATATCGACTGCTTGTTTTTTTGTTTCTGCAGGCCTTCTGTTGTAGAGAACATCGACAGCCGAGGTCGACATCGAGGCCCTAGGTCGAAATCGAGGCTACTGGTCGACGCAGACTTGAGATTTCCAACGCTACTAGGATCCCGTTGACACGCCTCCTCGTGGATCGATCCTGACTACCCTTCCACTACGACGGGAGGAAGTCTTGTAAATATTTGCTTAGGCCAGGAGTTGGTTTACATTTATTTACATCTTTGTTATTTGTAATTACTTGACACATCAGCCTCCTGCAACAACAAATTGGCGCCGTTGCCGGGGAGGCAATCAATCGCGCCCTAGTAGTCTATCTCACGTCTCTTTCTAGTTTGGTTTTGTAGGTGTATGCGACGTGCTGATCGCCCACCTGAATTCGAAGGAGTAGACGACCCTGAGCGTTATTTCCATCTAAGGGCCCAAGCTCAAAGAATCATGGCGGACAACGCGAACCAGGTTGAACTTATTGAGCAACTAAGGAGGCAGGTTGAGGACCTAACGACTAGAGAGGCGGCACTTAAAGAGCGTGCGGATAAGGAGGAGGAAGGCCGAAGGCAAATAGAAGCCCAAATCAATGCCCTCCCTAGGAATGCCAAGCAATATATGCACCCCGCTCTCACAGTGCCTGAATCGGCAATTCTTATCCCTGCCTCTAATTTTGAAATTAAACCAAACTTTTTAACTGAAATAAGAAGGCATCAATATGAAGGGAAACCTAAGAAATGCCCTATGGCACATATTTCTACCTTCTTAGACCTTTGTGATACTATTGCTGATGGACGAAGTCTTGAATATGTCCAACTAAAAGCCTTTCGCTTGTCTCTTACAGGAAAAGCATTGCAGTGGTTGGAGAGCTTAGCCCCAAGATCGCTCCGCACCTGGAATGAAGTCAAGGATGCGTTTCTCAACAAGTTCTTTCCTCCTTCTAAGACGACATTGATCCGACAGAAAATCACGGCTTTCAAACAAAAGCCTGGTGAGGCTCTGGCGACTGTTTAGGAAAGGTTTAAGGACCTACTACGATCATGCCCGGCGCATGGCCAACCACCGTACGTAATTCAGGAGATCATATACAATGCTCTTGATGCTGCAACTAAGGAGAGGATCAACACCTACACCTCCTATGGCTACCTTGAACTTGCTCCACAAGAGGCTTGGGAGACCATAGAGAGGTTGGTGGAGTTCGACAATACATATGGGACTCCTGAGGCTTCTGACACACCATCATCGTCGAGGCCTGCCCCATCTATGCCCTTATATGAACCCTCCAATGTAATCGATCCGGATGTAAAGGAGCAATTTCATAGGGATCAACTTCGAAAGCTCCAAAAGCAAGTAAGGTTCCTTTCAGCGAACCAAGATTGCATTGAATGTGGATCGCAGCGGCACACCACCATCGAGTGCCCTCATGCTGAACAACTACACCTAGCGGAGACTCACCAAGACGTGCGCTACATGAGGGGTCTCAATCACCAATATTGGGGAGACCAAAGGTTCCATCAACCACAAAGGAACCAGGTTAACCCTAGGGACCCTCCGCCTTATAGAGCTCCTGGGCACCCGGAGAGAGACCACAAGAAGGATGATCTTCAACTAGTACTGGATGAAATCAGGCGGAATCAAGCTAAGAATGATCAATCCAACAATGCCATCCATTCTCAACTCAATCACCTTACCACAAGGATTGGGGAGATGGATATTTGGAAGAAGAACGTAGAGACCCAACTGGGTCAATTGGCGGCACAAATCCCTAGACCGTCCGGAACGCTCCCTGGGCAACCCACTACAAATCCTAAGGGGCAATCCGGGACGGGGCATGTCGCAGCCATACAATTGAGGAGTGGCACCAAAGTACATAAGCCACGAACGTAATCGGAGAAAGTAGCAGATCCAGTCAACGTCGACAGACCAGTCGATGTCGAGGATGAGGTCGATATCGACCCCCAGGTCGACCCACTGGTCGACATCGATACCACTGCAGAGCCATCAGAGCCACAACAGAGGTCGACATCAACCACCCCAGTCGATATCGACCAAAGCCCAGTCGACATCGATGTCCTGTAGGCCCCTCCGACCTCCGTTTTGGCCCCTACTCCAAAGAAGACGTTGCCATTCTCTTCCAAAGCATTGGAGGATCCCACCAAAGGCAAGTTTAGGCGCTTTGTAAAAATACTTCAAGGGCTTAACGTTACAATTCCTCTTACAGAAGCCCTAAGCGAGATGCCTGCCTATGTGCGATTCCTCAAAGACATCCTGAGCAAGAAGAGATCCATGGCAGAGATCGCAGAGGAGTGCTCAAAAATGGACTTCCCTGAGAAGAAGAGTGATCCAGGGAAGTTTGCAATCACCGTGGGACTTGGCCAACATCGCTATAAAGCCCTATGTGACCTAGGGGCAAGTGTAAGTCTCATGCCTCTTTCTATTTGGAAAAAGGTTAACATTGGCACACTTGAACCTGTGGACATGAAACTCTATATGGCTGACAACTCATTCGTCAGACCCACAGGTATAGTTGATGACGTTCCGGTAAAGGTAGGTAAGTTCTTTGTGCCTACTGATTTCATTGTATTGGAGATGCCTGAAGATCCTGTAGTGCCTATTATACTTGGTAGGCCTTTCTTAGCTACTGCAGATGCCAATATCAATGTACGTCGAGGGTTACTAACCAATGTACGTCGAGGGTTACTAACCTTTACTATAGGGAACGAAGTGATAGAATTCTCTTTCAACCCAACCATGAGTGAAACAAAGCACCTGGAGCAAGTAGTCCTCTCGCCGGCTAAGGAGAAACTTAGAAAATTTTTGTTGGCGAGGACGGAAACAGCAAGCAGGGTCGACATCGACTAACAACATCGAAATCGACCCCCCTTGGTCGAAATCGAGTATGCCAGATCGCTGCTAGGAGCTTAAGTATGGGGTCACAGAGGTCGATATCGACCCCCACATATCGATATCGACCAAAGAACTCGAAATCGACCCACCTTGGTCGAAATCGACCACCTCTCAGCCCGAAGATTTCTGTTTCGGGCCCAAACAGGTAAGCCCAGGTATGACTCCTAACCTTCCTCCGTCCATTATTGATAAATCAAGTAAGCCGATTGTTGGTAATTCTACTAAAGAGAGGGTCAAAGCTCCATGGTTTGCTTATATTACTAAAGTTAGGTCAAGAAAGAGAAGAAAAGCGCCCAAAGAAGAACCTAACATCAAAGAAGCCTTGGTCGCCGAACTTAGATGCTATCAAAAGGACCTAGATGGCCAAGGAGAACGCTCACACTCGAAGGGTCCCTACATAAAAGGGTCGTGAAGAATTGACGGATAAGTCGGCCTAGCGACTCAAAAATCTAGAGCATGTACATAAAACCTTTAAATTTTTCATAGATGGTTTTTAGGATTTAACTTTTGGCTGTTTGAACCTTTTAAAACTGAGATAATTCGTGCTTTATCTATATCCCTAACCAAGATTTCAGGTTATCAAGCAAAAGGAACGACGAAGAAGAAAAGAAGCTTCTGCAAAGGCAGTCGAAATCGACCAGGCCAGTCGAAATCGACCCCCCCTAGGGTCAAGCCACCTCCTGGAGTCGACATCGAGGACTCAGGAGCGAAAAAGAGAGGTCGATATCGACCCTAATACTCGATATCGACCCCAACCCGGCAGCCCTTGTCTTCATCTTCTTCCTCAACTTCGACAGATGCAGTCGACATCGACCACTGACCTAGATATCGACTTCTGGCATCGACCCAACTTGAAATCGACCTGAATCCGCAGGTTGTGCTGTGAGTTTCTCTCTACCCTTGTTCTTCTTTTTAATACAGTGAGGACATTATATATTTTAAGTATGGGGTGGGGAAAGACATGTCTTATGGTCATAACTTGGTTTTCTTCTTCGCATTGCATTCATGTTTAAATTTTTGTTCTTAGTCTTACTTTTATAAAATGTCAAAATCTAAAAAAATAAAAAAATTATAAAATGTCAAAAATACAAAAAAATGCATGTTTATTTTTTTGAGCTTATTCTCTAACCCTACTTAGATGTCCTATGATGAAAACTCAATAGTTGACTTGATCATGTAAATCCTATGGCATATTTGGATGGTTTAGCCTAAGTCTTTAAAATTTTTATGTAGATTGTGAACTTGTGATGAAATTGAGCACATATGATCCTAGGCTAAAAAGCAAATCCAACAAAAATTGTCCTTGTGAGAATTTTAACCTATAGGGAGAACATCAAAAATCCCTCCGCTTTCTTGAGTGAATTTACTCTTCCTATGCATCTCTAAATGTTGTTATAGTTATTCAAAACCAATGCATATATATGATTATGTTTACGAGAATTAAATGATGGAGGCATCTTTTAAGCCATTTTTATCCTCTCTTTACCTACCCTGCATTATCCCTGCTTGAAGCCAGAACATTAGCCTGAGCCTGAAATTGCAAACTCCACAAAATTATCCCTAGCCGAATTGAGCCTGACCCCATTTGGGAATTGAGACTTAGATTGGTTGGACTAATGCCTTGTGGAAAGAAAAGAGCATAATGTCCAGTTTTGAGCAAGGAAATTATAGGATGGTGCATATTTACATTTTGTCATGTTTTGTAAAAGGATCCTTTGGCTCACCATATAAATGCACATATTTTTTTATTATTTTCGGAAAAAAAAATCCAAAAAAAAAAATAAAGATATCTATATATAGTGCATGAGCCAAAATCCTTAAGTCTTTTTTTCATACAAATGTTATATTTTTGAGAGGTATATTAGAACTTGGAAGAAGGGTTGATGGAATGCATCTTTAGAGCATGAAGAGTTATGGTTTGGGTATTGCAAGTGTTGAGATTTAGGAGTCTTGATTCCCGAATTATAAAAGCACCACATAGCCAAATAATTTCATACCTTTTATTTCATACCAAGCCCCATTACAACCCCGCTGAATGGAGTCTTCTTTGAAGTCTTCCATTGAGTGAAAGTCCTCCTGATGGTTCTTATTGCATTTTCATAATTGGTTGCGAAGTGGATTTTTATAAATTGCAATGTTTATGAGATTGTATATGGAATTGAGTTGAGAGTTGATCTTCATAGCCTAAACACATGAGAGTTGAGTGCAAACACATTATCCCTGTGAGGTTGGATCAAAATTGCATATGCCTATGGATCGCCAAAATATGTGCTATGACGTTAAATTCATTTGCTTTGCTTTGCTACCGCTTATGAAGTTGCTTTTGACAAAGGCGAAGACTTGAAGGGTGTGTTGTAGGTATTGGTTATTGCTTGAGGACAAGCAAGTCTAAGTAGGGGGTGTTTTGATGTACATATTTGTACCTTTGTTTATTGCATCTTTTGACTTCATATTTCATTCGATCTCCAAAGAAAAGATTCAAAAGTGTATAAACTTGTGTAAGAATGGGCTAAAATGCAAGAAATAAGGTCTGCACAAGTTTTGAGCTAACCATGCAGGAATTCGAGCGAAATCAGACTCAAAACGAAGACATCAAGTGAAGCTGAGAAGAGGTAGATATCGACCTTAGACCCAGATATCGACCCCCGGTGTCGATATCGACCCCCATATCGACCTCAACATAGAAATCGACCAGAGCTGAACAAGTCGAGCAGGAACAGAAACCTCGATATCGACCTCTGGTGTCGTTATCGACCGTTTATCTCGACAGAAGATAGACTCGATTTCGAATGCGGATTGGAACTATATCTTCAAGGAGGCACGGGATTATCTCATACATTCAAGATAGATGGGAGCTGAAGTTTTATTCATCTTTTACCTTTAAGTTATTTAAGTTTTATCAAAATAAAAGACCTATCCTAATTGTTCGGATAGAGTTCATAGTTTAGATAGGAGTTACAATCCTTGGATAGCAAGGATTAGTAGCCTATAAATAAAGCCCCAGGGGCTGATTTGTTAGATCATCTTTTAACAAGCAAGTAATACCATCAATAGAGTTAGAGTTAGAGAGAAGTTTTAGGGTTTGATGTTTGCGAAAGTTGACGTTGAGTTGTAAAGCTTCGAAGTTTATTTTAATGCAAGTTTATTTCCTTCAATCAACAATGAATCCCATGATGAGAAGCGAGTAGTTCCCCAAAGCTCTTAGGGTCAGGGTGAGCCCGACGTTAGTCATGCGCGCTTAAGGTAAGTATTTGATGTTGATATCGTTGTTTCTATCTCTCCTCCTACGATTCTATGTTTAGTCCTAATCGAAAGAAAAGGGATTCATGCTAACAACTTGAGTTATAAACATAAAATTGGTAGAGACAATTAGGTTTATTTGCAAGAGTAATCCTAAGAGTTGGTGTACGGCGAAAGCTTGTCCCTCGGGTGAAATAGCGCAATTGTCCATCTTATTTATCTCATCGCATGCATTGGTTAATGTTGTGGTAAACCCTAATCCTAGGAGTTGCCTTTTACATATTTTATACACACAAAAACCTCTGTTTTATTTCTATTCATTGCTTCTCTCTCCATTCTTAAAACTTCGGTCTTTCTTTGCCGACGAAGAACTAACTCACTGCAGGAAGAATCGATATCGACCCCAGACGTCGAAATCGACCACTGAGTTCGTCGACAGTTTTCTGAGTCGACGACGAACATCGCTGCGGAGTTTGCTAAGCATCGATATCGACCCCTGACATCGATATCGACCCTTCTGTATCGACTGGCAGACTTCTGAGCCAGTCGATTTCGTGGACTGACATCGATATCGACCCCCTCCAGTCGATATCGACTGCTTGTTTTTTTGTTTCTGCAGGCCTTCTGTTGCAGAGAACATCGACAGCCGAGGTCGACATCGAGGCCCTAGGTCGAAATCGAGGCTACTGGTCGACGCAGACTTGAGATTTCCAACGCTACTAAGATCCCGCTGACACGCCTCCTTGTGGATCGATCTTGACTACCCTTCCACTACGACGGGAGAAAGTCTTGTAATTATTTGCTTAGGCCAGGAGTTGGTTTACATTTATTTACATCTTTGTTATTTGTAATTACTTGACACATCAGCCTCCTGCAACAACACATACCTCCTCGTGGATTCGATCCTGAATTACCCTACCACTACATCGGGAGGGATTCTTGTATTTATTTGCTTGGATAAGGGAGTTAGCTTAGTTTAGTTTTATATTTGAATATTTTATTTAAGCAGAATCACCCTCCCCTAAACGAACAGGTTCATCAAAGGTAGATAGAAAAGATGGAATCAAAATTAGGGAAGGACATACCTCTGCCTCTTTGGTGTAGTCGACATCGACTGGAATGCCGTCGACATCGTTTGTGTTGCAGTCGCCATCGAGTGAGGTGCACTCGACATCAACTGGCATGTCTGGATCAATTCCTCTAGTGTGTGCATAGGTCGATTCTAAGCAGTCGACATCGATTGGAGGGTAGTCGACTTCGACCTTCACTGGCTCACAGAAGATGTTGTTGTCGAACCATCCTTCTTTTGCTGGAGGTGGGTCAATTGGCTTGTCGGGAGGAGAATGATAGGAAGCCTAAAGCCTTCGAATTAAGTCTTTTGGTCGGGCTATTTCCCTTAATCGTGCCTCCTCCTGTGCTAGCCTATTTCGCCATCTCAAATCTTTGACCCATCTTTCCCATTCCAATTCCTCTTCAAAATAGTCATATGCGCCTTGCATTTCTGTACCTAAGCTTTGAAAACACAATCAAGAACACACGAATTAGTAGCAAAAGCTCAGCACCTTGTTGGTACCAATGGGTGGTAGGATAGGCATGTTGTAGGTAGGACAAGAAAAAGGGTGTGGGCTACTTCTAAACTGATGTAGGGAGAATTGAATTGAATAATATAATCAAATATAAAACAACGCAACCATTAGCCTCTTCAAATAAATTCAAGACTCCCCGCTATAGTATTAGGGAATCAGGTTCTATCCACGAGGAAGCGAGTCAGCGGGATCCTAGTAAAGCTTGAAATCACGTCCTGAATGTCGACTAGAAGTTTCAATCTCGAGCACATCACTCAACGTCGACCTTGGTTGTCGATTTCTACTGCAACAGAAAACCTGCAGAGACAAAAACGACAATCGATATCGACTAGGGTGGTCGATATCGATATCAGTGGCAGAAATCGACTGGCTCAGTAAACTGCCAGTCGACACAGGGCAGTTGATATTACGTAAAGCACTCAAAATCGACCTCAACGGCAGGAACAAAAGGAGTCGACACAGCAAACGTCGACCTAGAGCAAAGTGGTCGATAGGGACTATATAGGTCGATATCGACTGGTTCCTACAGAAACGTTAGTTTTTGTCGGCGAAGAAAGGCCGAAGAAAGAAGGATGAAGAAGGAGCAATGATCAGAAATAAACAGTAGGGTGTTGGGTTTTTCAATGACTCAACGAACGGCGTGCAATAAAGATGTAAACTAATAAAGAAAAGATCTTCCAAAGTCAGGGATTACCGCGACGACAACCATGATAGTAGAAGTAGGAAATCAATAAAGATGCATGCTTTTATCATAAAGGAGAAGGCATTCACCTAAATCCGGTAAATAGGAAAAGATATCTTGCAATAAATTAACCTAATTTGCGTCTACCTTTGTCATAATTGAGTTTATAATCTTTCGAATAGAAACCATAATTACTACCCAAGTTTTGCAACATGAGTTCCTTAAATTCGCATTTAAAGATGAAGCACAAGGTAGAGCGAGATAAAAGATACCTTCTTTAGCGACATACAAACCTTACCACCATGGCTATCGTCGGGCTCACTCCGATCCTAGAAGAAAAGGCGACTACTCGCTCATGTTGAATGAAGACATACTTGAAGTTGAAAGAAAATAAACTTGCATTTATGAAAAAACTTGAACCTTTACAATCTCAATGCCAACTATCGCAGGCGCCGAAACTCTAAAGCTCAAAACCTAAAACTATAACTTTGAATGCTTAATGCTTTTTATCTTTCTTGCTTGAATGAATAAAAACCAGCCCCCTAGGGCTTTATTTATAGGCTACTAATCCTTACTATCCAAGGAAAGTAGATCATATCTTCTATCTAAACTATATCCCAACAAGTAGGATAGATCTTTTATTTAAGGTAAATATAAAAAATAACTAAATAAACCTTTAGGGTAAAAAGGAAATATCCCCAAGGTATAATATATCTAAATAACAAGATAATTCGTGGCTCTTGTGATAAGATTCCCAATCCAAATCTCGAAAAGCGTGTCCAACTCGTGTCGAAGTCCAGTCGATATCGACCACTCTGTTTCTGCTCGACGGGTTCTACTTCACTCGATTTCTGGGGCATAGTCGATGTCGACACCCTAACTCGATATCAAGTGGTCTTCAGAGTTGGTCTGTGTGGTCTATCTCGACACTTAGAGTCCATGTCGAGGTCTTCAGTCGATATCGACCAGTCCTGTCGATATCAACCACTTTTCAGCTTCCCCTGGCTTATTCGTTTTGACTCCAATTCCTCTCCAATTTCTGCATATTTAGACCAAAACTTGTGCAGAACCTATTTCTTGCACGTTAGCTTATTCTACACAAATTTATAATATTTTTAACCATTATTTTAGGAATCGAATGAAATATGAAGTCAAAACTTGCGAATAAAAAGGGTACAAATATGTACATCATAAACCCTAAACACAACTAAACTAAGCACGATTGATATCTCCCCGGCAACGACGCCAATTTGATGAGAGGGATTCTCGAGCAAATAAATTTGTAGTCAAGATCCCGCTAGTTTCTCTCTTTTGCTTCTAGTTTCTCTCTTTTGCTTCATACCTTGGGGATAGTCAGCGCTTCTAGTTTCTCTCTTTTGCTTCATAGGTTGACTTGTTTGCGCATCTCCACCATAGCAGAACGGTGGAGTGGGAAGAGATATTTCCATCTCATCCTGCGGAGCATCATGCCACTTTGCCAAGTCCCTATACTTAAACACGAACATCGGTTGCTCAAAATCCTCGGGGATAGCCTTCACCTTGTAAGGTAAAAGCGACTTTGAAACACCTTGGGAAATGACGTCCGACTTCTTTAATGGTAGCTCTTCTTCTTCTTGTGATCCTTCAAATGGTTCATCAAAGATAGATAGCAAAGTAGGAATTGAGAACAAGGAAGGACTTACCTGGGTTCCTGTGGTGTAGTCGCAATCGACTGGAGTGCAGTCGACATCGACTATGGTGCAGTCTACATCGACTGGGGTGCACTCGACATCGACTGGTATCTCTGGATCAGTTCCTCCAGAGTGTGCATGTGTTGATTCTAGCCAGTCGAGATCGACTGGAGGGTAGTCGACGTCGACCTCTACTAGCTCGCAGAAGATGACGTTGTTGTACCAACCTTCTTCTGCTAGAGGTCAGTCAATTGGCTCGTAGGGAGGATGGTATAGGAAGCCTCAAGCCTTCGGATTAAATCTTCCGACCGGGCTATTTTCCTTAATCGTGCCTCCTCCTGTGCGAGCCTATTTCGCTGTCTCAATTCTTTGAGCCATCTTTCCCATTCCAATTCCTCTTCAAAATAGTCATATTCACCTTGCATCTTTGTACCTATGTAACAACCTGGGATTATGATTCCCGATTTACTTTTTGAGGGATGAAACCCCTCGTCGGATCTTCCGCACCAAGTACGGGTTGAAAGTTTGAAATTCGAAGGTTCAATTTTCGAAAGAGGGATTTCATACCCAAAATTCTCGGGAGGCCCGTTTGAGACGCGGTGTTAACACACCTGTACTTGTCCTACGTGCTAAGTCGAGAAAACATGTCCACTTAAACCATCAATCTCATAAATACAAGGTGCCACGGCAAAGCCGGGTCAAAACATTCCTTAGTATGTGGTTATATATCCTACTAGTATTTTATATAGTCAAGTGACAATTCAATAACCAGCTTTTCGCCATGAGTATCCCACGCTAAACAACACACAACATTAGGTAGGATTAGACCTGTCAAACGGGTCATTCGGATCGGGTTCAGGTCGGGTCACTTCAGGTCCCGGGTAATACGGGTCCCGGGTAATACGGGTTTCGGGTATTTTCGGGTTGAATCGAACCCGGGTTGACCGGGTTTCGGGTCATTTCGGGTCGATTTTGGGTTGATTAATTTTTTCTTTTTTAAATTAAAAAAATCATAATTTGATAATTTTGTGATAAATTTAAAAATCTAAAATTAAAGACATTGTTCATAAGTTCTAGTGCTTGTAATTATATACTATATCTGATCTAAAATATTTGCTTTTATTATTTCTCGTAATTTTTAATAAAATGTAATAATATATAAATATCAAAATTTTAAATAATTTTTTAAAAATAATTTTATTAAAAAATTGATATGCTATATATTATTACATTTGATTAAAAAACATTTGATTTTTTTATTATTTCTCATAATTTTTAATAAAATGTAATAATATATAAAATATTAAATTTTTAAATAATTTTTTAAAAATAATTTCATGCAATTAGTAATAAGCATATAATTTTTTAAATATTTTAGTATTTTTTAGAATTTTTATCTTCTTAAAAAATTCTGTTGAAAAACAAAAAAAACAAATACTATCGATCGGACGGAGTATTACACAATACAAATAAATACTCCCTCCGTTCGGCAAAACTTTTCATTTTAGGGTGTTATTTTTGTTCAAAAAAACTTGTCATTTTAGGTATTTTGCCCTTCACTTTACAAAAATGCCCTTGATATGATTGATGATTTGTTAGTTGTAGTTTTCGATAAAGTAAAAAAGGAGGGTAATAATTGAGGGTAAATTAGTATATTTGTTAATTGTCTTAAAACTTGTGAAAAAAGCTAAAATGACAAGTTTTGCCGAACGGAGGGAGTATAAAAGTTGATTTGAAAATGAAAGATCAAGTGATTGTAATTATAAAATGTAATAAATTGGAATCTCCATAAAAAAATTAATCATATATAATTATAAATCAACCGGGTCAATCGGGTCACCGGTTTAATTGGGTAAATCGGGTCAAAATTTCAAGGGTTAATCGGGTCACCGGGTCAAAACCCAGATTACCCAGAAAATTTCCGGGTTTTCGGGTTCGGGTCAGAAAAAATTTTCGGGTCATAATTTGCGGGTTTGGGTCGGAAATTTTTCGGGCGTTCGGGTCGGGTCGACCGGGTCGGGTTGTGTTTTGACAGGTCTAGGTAGGATCATGCATATATATACCTAAAAAAAATAAAGTGGGCATAGGATCATAACGAAGCTCGCATAGCTGCACCCCATATATAAGCACACATATACGCTAGTCCTAATATCATGCTTCTAATGCAAGAAAGTATTTTAAATCACGCAAGGATCCTAGCTGTTTATATATATATATATATATATATATATATATATATATATATGCAGAAAGCGGTACATGGGCCCACACAGAATGTCAAGTGGCATATCCCTCTCCTATCTCCACCCGCCTTCCCGATAGGGCGGAGAGTGGCCAACTTATGAATGCATTCCATTTCCAATTCATTCATAATCACCATCATGCTCGTAATAGTAATAAGGTGTTGCTCATGACTCATATGACTTAGGATAAGACCCGATGGGACTGGGATGTCCTATGACCCTATCATACATCTATCTGAATAAAGTAGTTTTCTAAAAAAAAATGTAATTCAACCTCAATGTTATTGGTATAAAGGGCTTTAATTCGATATACATTTAAATGTAATTGTATTTTTTAAATGCCTCGCATACATCTATCTGAATAATTGTTTGCATCTCAACGAATAATAAATTCATTGATCAGTTATCAAAGTCATTTTTTCAAAAATCTCTCTCTCTCACACACATATGAATAATTTTAGCCAATGTTATTTACACCACAAAATTTACTATTTACACCACATATCTCACTTTTTATATTTTTTTTAAAATACACTCTGCTCCTCTTGAGTCACACACCTGCCTCTCAAGAGGCGCAGGGTATTTTATATTAAAATACCGATTAACTTAATAAAACTTATTTATTAATAAATTCACTAATCGGTTATCAATGTTAATTTTTCTGAAATATCTCACATATCTTACCTGTATATGAATAATTATTCATATATCAATGAATAATGAATCAATTTGCCGATAACACGAAACAAATGGAATACTACTAGAAAGGTGTTTAGTTACCAATCACAAGTTGGTGTAGTGGTTGTGGGGCTACATCCCATGCCAAGAGGTTCGAAGTTCGAATCTCATTGGAAACATGGAATCGCTTGTGAGTGGGAGGGTCAACCCCTTAAATGGGTCATACCGTACCCGATCCAGATATAGATCGACCTGGACTAAGATAAAAAAAAGAAAAAAGAAAGGTGTTTAGTTACAAAAATCTCTCTCTCTAGGGTTTATTAATTGTGTTTTTCCACCTCGTGGTTGCTAGAAAGGTGTTTAGTTACAAAAATCTCTCTCTCTAGGGTTTATTAATTGTGTTTTTCCACCTCGTGGTTGCTTTTTGGGTTGAAAATACATGCGCGTTTAATGGGTGTGATTGTGTGAATGAGAGGATATATATATATATATATATATATATAGGGTTGGGTTCAGGTGAGAAGCATACTACCTGTGAGAAGGAAAGAAGTAATTTGATTGTTCCACGTGTCCAAAAATAAATTAAAAATACGAGACACGGCGTATTCCTCCAGTTAATTAGTAACACCCATCCAAATTAATTAGTAACATCCACACTCTTACACGTAACGCTAATTAATTGACAATGTACGTACATATGAAAAGTGTTTACATGGACTTTTAAAAACTATTTTTTGGCATTTTCACTTGTTAAAAAAATATAAAAAATATATTTTTGGGTGTATTTTAATTTTATCTACATATAGACACCCACTTGTATATGTTTTGTTGGAAAAAAAAAATGTGGTTCACAAGCTATAAAGAAGTGGTTTATCAAGTTACCAAGAAGTGGTTCAGCCCTTTTATTAATATTGGTTCAGCCCTTTTTACTCTCAGTGGTTCAACCCTTTTACTCTCACTGAACCACTCTCTATTTAGTCACTGAACCACTCTCTATTTAGTCACTGAACCAATCTCTATTTAGTCAATGAACCACTCTCTATTTAATCTCTGAACCTCTCTATTTAGTCTCTGAACCACTCTATATTTAGTCATTGAACCACTCTCTATTTAGTCACTGAACCAATCAAGAGGAGATGAAACTCGTGCTGGAAGCCGCCTTGCTATGCACCCGTAGCAGGCCTCTTGACAGGCCATCAATGGAGGATGCATTGAAGCTCTTGTCCGGGTTTAAGAGATCAGTTAAATGATCAGTAGTGCAGTGTTATATGACCTATAAAAGTATAAACAATACTAGCAATTAGATGGAAAATGAATGTGAGTTTGTTGTTGTGTCTGCAAAATTGAATTGGTTGTGTTTTTATCATATAAAGCAAAGTATTTAGGAGCTTTGTGGATTGCCTTTGTTTCATGCAAGGTTGAATGAAATGTGAAAAATGAAAAATAATTATTAACTGAATAGCTGCTACTTGTATACTTGAATCTCTTGTATCCTTGGCCTGGGTAATCACTCTCAGATAAAAAAAAATAAAAATAAGAAATATAAAATCACTTGATAGTTGGAATTTTTTTTTAAAATGGTCAAAAAAGGGAAGAAATTTGGGAATTAGCCAAAAGTTGAAAATATTTTGAGTTTTAACCAAAACGGGGTTAAGTCGCTGTTACAAACAGCGACACTAGCCCAAATTTTTAAAAAAAATAATAAAATAATAAAGTCGCCGTTTATAACAGCGACTTATAGATTTTTTTTAAATTTATAAATATTTATTTAATTGAATAGGATAAATTTTGTTTAAAAAATATACATATAGCAAAGTCGCTGTTTAAAACAGCGACTTTGCTTTAATAAAAAAAAAAGAAAAAAAAAAAGAAAAGAGAATGTGTGTGAGAGGAGAGTGGGTCGTACGAGCTCAAGGGGCAAATGAAAGAAAAAGGAAGGGGGAGGGGGGTGTCAGTATGTATGAGATGTGGGGGATGGAAGTGGTGTGTCAGTATGTATTAAATGGGGGATGAAACCACAGTCGCTGTTTAAAACAGCGACTGTGGTATTATTTGTATTTTTTTTAATTTATGAGTTTTTTAATTAATATTACATTTAAAAAATTTAAAAAATACCCTAAGTCGCTGTTTTAAACAGCGATTTTATTATTTTATTATTTTTCTTTTAAATTTGGGCTATAGACGCTGTTTGTAACAACGACTTCACCCCGTTTTGACTAAAACCCAAAATACTTTCAACTTTTGGCTAATTTCCAAATTTCTTTCATTTTTTTGACCATTTTTTAAAAAAATTCTGATAGTTGATACTACTAGTACTGTATATGAACGTGTGTTATTTTTGGTCTAAATACAATTTGAAAGTTGTTAAAAAACACTTGCGTATCATTTTGGTCACTGAACCTCTCTACTTAGTCTCTGAACCACTCTCTATTTAGTCACTGAACCACTCTCTATTTAGTCACTGAACCACTCTCTATTTAGTCACTGAACCAATCTCTATTTAGTCACTGAACCACTCTCTATTTAGTCACTGAACCAATCTCTATTTAGTCACTGAACCAATTAGGTAAAATTTACAAATTTTATAATTTTTTTTATAATTTATATTTTTTATAATATATAATTTTATTTATTATAATTTTATTTGTATCTTTCATCTTCTCCATATTTCTTTGTTTCCAACAGCTTCATTCCAATGAAATCAAAATCCCTGTAAATTCAAGTCAATGACTACTCCATCTTCCTTTCCCCTGTATCGAAATATCTTTATTTTTGGAAATAATTGGAAGCTACTTTCCTTCGATTATAATTTACAGAAAAGGCGTGAGTAGTTCCGTTCCGTTCCGTCGGTGCATTTGGTGAGAAGGTGGGTGACTCGCTTTTGTGAATTGTGATCATCTCACACGCAGCAGTCAACCGAACAAGGCGAAGGGGAGTAGTACAGCCTGCTCCTTTCTTGCTTGCCTTGTTTCTCTCCCATGGCGGTCGCTTCCCCGCCCAGATTCGTCCCTCGCTCTCAAACCCTCAACTCCCCGCCTCACTCCGACGCCGCTTCCTTTTGTTCCTCCGCGGCTGATCACTCTGACGGCCTCCATCCCTCTCTCAGTCTTCCCAGAGAAGCCGATCTTCAGGTTTCCCTCTAATTAACTATTCCTTTTTTTGTTCTGTTTCAATTCCGGAATTTTCGCTCCATTTAGCGTATTCCACTCTCTTAATTTTCAGTCGAGTAAAGTGTTTCTGTCTATTTCTGTTTCCGCCGAGGTTGGGATCTGATGAGAAATGGAGAGAAAGCGAGCGCGTGAGAGAGTTTTTATTCTAAAAAAAATTACACCCATCTCCACCAATGAAATTACTTCTTTCCTTCTCACCGGACCGGGTACTTCTCACTTGAACCCTCCCCTATATATATATATATTCTCTTAATAATCATACCCCTCCATTTCCTATCAATAAAGGGTCCACATTTGTTAACATGGTATACAATAAGGGGTGTGTATAGGGTGATTCGGATGTACTCAGACCTTGCGATGTACCATGTACAGATCCGACCGTTGATATGAATGAGATGGATGACCAGGATTAAAAGTGTTTTTTTTCCTTATTTTTGCTTTAAATAGTGTGGGACCTGCTCTAAAACATCACTAACCCCCTTTGTATGGCGCATATAGTGCATGTACAACCACTCCAATCCTTGCATTTTTGTAAAGATACAGATTTTTTTAACGTTAGTGGGGCTCAATTGGTTAAGAATATTAGAACTACCCAACACTATACAATGGAACTGAATATGTTAAAAAATTGACAATTCCACTGAATAATGTTTCACATGCTACCGAATAATGTTAGGTTTTCTTTTTTCCATCTAGTTCGAATTAAATTTATCAATTCTACTGAATAACTTGTCATATGCTATTGAATAATGTTTTGTTTTTTCTTCCCATCAATTTCAGATAAAAAAAAACTCAAAATCTCTAAACAATACTTACGATTTATACAAGTAATGCTTCATATTTCACCGAATAATGTTTTAGATTTCACCTTTCATCAGATATCGAGGATAATTGTAACCTTCGCATATTTTCATCCAAAATTTCATAAATTCTATCGAATAATGCACCGCAGTTAATTGAATAATAATGAAATTTACCTTATACATCTCATAGTCAATGTGTTGAGATAAAAAAAAATTATCTTCTATTAATGAATAATCATTAGAGATTCAACAAATAATGCTTGTATTCAACCAAATAATGTTTCATGTGTACACGAATAATAGTAACCATCTCAAACTTTCCCTACACAATTTGCTATATTCTACAAAATAATACACAGATTTAATAACCAATAAAGAAATTCGGCAATAAAATTATACTCAATCAAATTACACTCTTAAATTAACTATGCCTTCAATCTAACAGTTGTCATCGGATCCTTCGACTACCATCCAAATCACTTGTAGTTGCTAGAAATAGTACATTTTGTTGGTACTCGTCTATGGTCTCTTAACTCCATTATAGATTAAAAAATTGACAAATTTCGTGAATAAACTTTTACATATGAATCAAAACTAGCAAGAATTAGAAGTAATGAATACATCTACTATTCAAGTCAAAATGAAGCAAATTACAAATAATTATTCAATGGAATGTGTGTATACATTCGAAATAAATGTGTGTTTGGGATCTGAGATCTGAGATTGTCGATATTATTCGTTGAATTCTAAATAATTATTCAATGGTTAATATGTGTATTTTGTAATTAGAAATCGATGTTTAGGAACACCATCTCCTACATTATTCGTTAAAATGTCAAAGATTATTCAGTGTATAATTGTAAATTTGTTATAATATTATTCGTAGAAATTTGGGGGTTGATTATTATTCATAGAAATTTAAGGATTTGGGTTTTGATTATTTAAGGATTTGGGGTTTGGGGTTTAATTATTATTAATAGAAATTTGTCATAATATTTGTATAATGATAAATATTTCTTTTAAAGAATTAGGGTTTTTTAATTTTAAAATATTATTCATCGAAATTTTAGTTAATTCATTATATTTCAGTTGATTAATTATTTGTACAAGAATACTATATACCCTCAAAAAATTACTCTAAAAAATCAAAATAGTAAAATATCATTGGCCAATTACAAAAAAGTTGGTCATTATTTTCAATTAAAAAAATAATGCACCAAAAATAGCAACTAAACTTGTAACATCCCATACAAATTCACCCAACATCTACGAATCTATAAACAACCTTCCGTTAGACCTTGATGCGTAGGACTTTTTTACTCTTGCCATGGCCTGGTGGTGTTTTTGGTTTTTTCGAAACAAAGCTTTATTTGAAAACATCTCTCCCAACTCACATACTATAGTATCATACATAAGAGACATACCAACTTGTTACCTGGGAAAAGGCAAAAGAACTTGACCGAGAACTACATTTAGACCTAAGAACTGTTAAAAACACAGATAATTATCCCAATAAAAGCTGTAAAAGGTGCAAAATAGACCAAACCACAACAAAACTAGCATAAATTAGACTTCGATGGAGCCATATCCCCAACAAATTCCAGTTCCTTTGGATACATTATCTGAAATATTGACTCTGGTGAAGTTGTTTGCGCTGGAGTGGGGCCTCCCCATACAAATCTGTCATTGGCTCTGAGGGATTTGCATTGTGGATGGGAATCCACAAAGCTACAGAGTTACACATAAACAAACTCATCATTGAAGATGATAATCTAAATATTATTAATAGTCTGTGTTAGCTCTAGTAGGTCGTGCTTTGGGGAGATTGAAATAATCTTATCCGACTCCCTCATAGCTATTCAAAAATTGGATGATTTTTAGATTTGTCATATTTACTGAGAAGGCAATCGCTCAGCTAACCATCTTTTTCATCCGGGATTTGATTTTTACATCCCTCATCTGTCAGCGGATGCGACACTTTCTCACCTCATTCTTCAGGATGCTCTTTGTTAGGTTGTTCCGCAATCTACCAAATTATTTCTTGTTCAAACAAAAAAAAATTACAAAAAAATTGTATACACCGTAAGGATTGTCAGAGAAAGCATGACATAACAAACATAACAATTAAAAATAACACCTAAAAAAATAATGTGCTCCTTTGAACATGCTATATATGCAATTTGAAGCCGATATATATGAACAGTCACGTCAGGTCACATTGGTCTACCTAATTGAAATGAATATATAACAAAATTAAAGGATACGTTTGAATCAAACGTGTGCATCTGAGTGCATCTACGTATTAACATTCTCAAGTCTGTGGTATATATCCTATATGTACATCAGATCGACTGAATTGGAGCTTCAACCACCAATGTTCCTTTAAAAACTATAGTATGTACATTTGCTAGATATATAGTTTCAACGATCAGATGTATATTGGGCTATCTGTGGTTCTCCATTGCCCGAGCTATCTATTTCGATCGATAATTGCTAGCTGGCATGCATGGGATGACGAGGATATCCCCACGACTATCGACATTGGGGTGTATTACATACTTAATTAAGACGATCAATCAGGAACATGCATTTATATGGTTGCATTGTGAGAAAGTGACCGTTGTGGAAAATTGTATAACTTGATGGATATGTAGGACAATGTTGAGGGTCATGACAATCCTTGCAATAACTTAGACTAACTCTAATGCACTACGCCATTTTGTCACTCTAGACACGGACAGAAGTCGTCTCCAGAATGGTGTTTTGGTCGCCTACAGTTTCTGGGGACGTATATTCGTCCCCTGAGACCCGTCCCTTGTACAGCGACCCTGGAGCAGTATAAAGACGAACCATTGTACCTCCGTCCCTTGTATCACATCCAAGCGACCGAAAAATGTTCGTCTCCTGTGTATTGGGAAATCCTTGTCAGACCAGTATGTGCTGATGCCACCAATAAAGTTCGTCTCTTCAAAACTGAAGGGGCTATCATCAGGTGAATTGATGTTGTATCCAAGTGTTTAGGCGACCAGCATGGGATGCATGACGGTTGGTAAATGCATTTGGGTTTGTTGTGGCCTGAGAGCTTAGGGGACCAACATTGGATGCAGTTATAAATTAGTTGTTTTAGGTTCGTCGCCTGAGCCTATTACAAATTAAATACAAATATGCTGCATTTGTGATGCACTCCCTGTACAATACGAAACGAACATAACTTGCCCCAAAAAAGATACCAAACCAAAAAGTTATGCACCGATCAAACAAACACACAGAGTACTTAATTACATACCACCTGCATTACCATGTCCATCCTGTTCGATAACACCATCATCCAACACAGTTCGATCAACACCACACCATCAACCTACTATACTTATGCAATTCACAACATAAAGTAGATCCATACCAACAGAACTTAAACATGCAAAAAACGTGTCCATTCTGGAATGGTGACCAAAAGGCTGTGCAAACTACCCCAAAAAGAAACCACCAAGCTGTGCAATTCAACCCAAACACTTGCAACACAGTTCCACCACTTCATATGTCACCTACCTGCTCCTTGGGAGGGAAACGTTCAGCAAACAGCCTCACGAAGCGCTCCAACTGCTCACTCATCTTGTCACATTTTTCATTAGCAAGCTTTGCCTCCTCTTCAGCCTTCCTCGCAGCCTCCTCAACCTTAATCGCTCGCTCTTCCAACAACTGTCTTTTTGCCATACTTTCATCGGTCCAATGAGCCCCTCGTTTATTCGGAGGTTTCCTGACAGCTGCTCCCATCCCTAATTTACGCAAACAAAGCGAAAAGTAAATATATATTGTAGATAAGTAATTTACTAGCCACTTGAAAAGAAAACTAACTTATGCAAGTTCATCTAGTAATTTATAATCAATATTTACATTATCAAAAGTAAAAAAAAATTTGATTGATAGATGAATGAGAATTTTAAATGAACCATAAATAGATGAAAATTTAAAATAATCAGTAACATATATAGAGTTAAATCATCATCACTTCAATTGATAGGGTTAAACCAACCAAAAATCTGATTGAACATTGAGATAGCCAAGTAGCTGGCAAATGTATCCAGATGTGTATTTGTATATGTGTGTAAAGAAGACTCATCCTAGAATTCAGTGTTAGCTAAATCTATGAATACACACTCACCACAATCTCCTCGTCTTCTTCCATGATTTATTCGTTGATTGCAGCTTGCACATAAGGGGCCAAGTGTCCCTCCTTGTAGAGCTTCTCTGCCTAGTAACATACGGGTCTGGGCCCCGAATGGTGGACCATCGGCTTAGGATTCTTAGTTCTATTCAGCTTGTTGCGATTGCTTATGGCCTCCGAATACACAAGAACATATAAAATGTATTAATAAGAGAAATCTAAAGATATAGAAGAAAACCACAAATCTGAATTGTACTATAAAAGAAAACCCGAACCTAACCTGTTTCTCAGAGTCGAAGAACTCCTTCTTCACAAGGTAGCGTCATTGCTCAGGACGAAGTTTAAACTCAAGAGGTATGGCTGGACCATGCTTCAAGAAGTAGTAATGACATTTGTACTTCCAACTGCGGTATCTTGAGGCTGTCTGAATCTCAATGTACTTCTTCACTTTCTCATCGCCAGGAGATACGACATACATATTCTACAAAATTAAGAAAAGAAGTCTGCAATTAGATTCAATAACTATTTCACAATGCATATGCATCATTGAATGTGATATATTTCATCTCAGTTTATGAATACCTCTTAGATTACTTTCTTTCATCAATTGCAGATTCTCTTACAGTAATATATATCATCTCATGTTATGAAGTTTGAGAAATAATTGAACCATATATATGTATTTTTTAGTTGATTATTGTTTAGGATCCATTAGTTTTAGGTAGCCACACCATTTTTAATAGCAAAACCATCATATACAACAAACTCATAAAATTCACAACAAATTGAGGGTAAACTTCATAGGCCACTTTCATCAGTTATAGAATTGGAATTTCATAAGAGTGGTCGTTTAATTTAGGGTAAACTTTACATGCCACTTAACCCTTATATTTACACATTTTTGCACCTCATACTTTGTTTAATTTTTTAAAATCACCAAATGCAGCAAACTCATAAAATTCACAACAACTTGAGCAACTTTAACAGCAACTCATAAACCAGCAGACACATCAAAAAAAGAGAAGGAAGAGATGACATTAATAACCTCCAGATAGGCTGCAAGTGTATCCTGATGCTCTTTCTCAAGCTTTTCGAACGAGGAGGCAAGCATTGGTACATGGGTCTTCACAGTAGTCCCGATGTCCCCGATCAACAAACTGTATTGCTCGAGCTCAAGGTTGGTTCTCACTGTGTGCATTGTCTTATTATTGACCACAGTCCTTCCTTTCCCTACAAATGAACATGACAACAAGCTTTCATTCATGAGGAAACTGATGTGAACTAGAACTGATGCAAATTGACAAGAAGCTTCCCCTACAAATGAACACGACAAGAAGGTAGGGAAATACCTCTGATTGGTAGATACACCTCCTGGGGGGCTTCCTCCTCCTCTTCTCCACCGACTCACAAAGGGGGCGCCGGAGGGGTGGTGGCCTCAACTTCTTCTCCACCCACTGATAGATGGGGGGCACTGGTGGGGTGGTTATCGTCGGTGTTGGAGAGGTGGTTGTCGGTGTTGGAGAGGAGGTGGCCTTCGGTGTTGGAGAGGTGGTTGTTGGTGTTACAGAGGAGGTGGTCGTCGGTGTTGGGGAGGTGTTGGCTTTTGGCGATGAAGAGCCGCCCCGTTACAATGTCCTTCGAGGTGGTGGCTTCTGAAGTACAACTGTCTTCCGAGGGCTGCTCCGAAGTGGTGGTTACGCCGAGTAGTGGGGGCCGGTGGTGTCCTCCGAGGTGATGTTCGAGTAGTGGGGGCCTCCGAAGCGATGGCCAAAGAGGGGGGCGGTGGTGGAGTAGCGTTGTTGACAAAGGTGGTCGGGTTGGGCGAACGAGCTACCGGCGGTGCTAGCGTGGGGCGGACGTGAATCTTTTTTGCCCTTTTCGATGGCATAGTTGAAGGTGAGATTGAGGAGTAAAGAGGTGAGATTGAGTGAGATTGAGGAGTGAAGAGGTGAGATTGAAGGGATTGAACGAGAGATTGAAGATGAATTTAAGGTTGGGATATCGGCATGGTTGAGAGAGAAATGAGAGCGAAATGAGAGATGCGTTTAGGGTTTGAGTGGCGTAAGCGAGGGTGAAGAGGATTTTAGGAGTCTCAATTGTGACAAGTGAAAATTTGGGGGGGAAAATCCCGCCTTCAGTGGATTTCACCCAAACCACGATGGAGAAAATGGTTGGTCCCTTCAATGCTAGGAACCGAAGCTATCTAGGTCGATACGTTGTTTATTATGGCCACTGCAGAAACACCCTTCACTCATGGCCATCTTCTTCTTCGATGTCATCCTCGTCCTCATCTTCATATTCTTCTTCGGTGTCATCCCCGACCTCTTCTTTAGTTTCAATCTCATCATAATCGTCAGCTTCTTCTTCGGTTTCAATCTCCTCCATTTCTTCATCTTCGCTCTCTTCTTGATCTTCGTTCTCTTCTTCATTGTCGAATAGTTGGACATCAACGGTAAGATTTAACGACCCAATAATGACCGGAGCGTGCTCTTGATAGGCTTCCTCTTCGCTTGGAATGATATCACCTTCAATTGTCCCCAATATGCTAGTATCGTAGATTTTCCTATGTGACATAACATTAACCACTTTCCATCCATCACCCATCTTTGGGTCATCAATAAAGAAAACTTGTGTTGCTGTAGTTGCGAGACAAAATGGAGAATCCTCTTACCAAATGAAATTTGTATCAATAGATAACAACCCATGATCGAACATATGCGTGGTACCGAGATTGTTGGGATCAGTGTCGTACCATTTGCACTTGAATAGCACAATCGCCATTGTATTGGCATACACCAGTTCGACCGCAGATTCAAGGATCCCATAGTAGGCAGTGTCCTTTGTCTTTATCATGACTCCACAATTTTGGGTGAGCAATTTTTTGTCTCTATTCCACGACAAGAACTTCACCCCGTTCACCACACATGATGAGTAAATCCTATGGAGTTTTGGTTTTCTGGCTAGAATAACAATATCTGGTTTAATGCATGTGTCCTTGTCTCTCAAGAGCCTATGGATCTGTAAATGAGGTTATATTAGTGCAATAATGACATGAAGGTGATCAACCCATAATTTGTACTTGTACGATCAATGCTTACTCAAGCGAGGAAATAGCGATGAAAATGCAAGATGCGTTCCTTCTGATTGTGAGTTGGATAATTTTGTGAGAAGATCTCCTCATGCGCGTTTAAGTAGTGTGAAATTTCCTCACAGTTAAGTAAGACTTGCAAATGAGCCTATGCAATATCTTCTTCACTTAATCGTGTACGCCGAATATAGCATTGTGGGCGCACAAGCTCTAACACAACAGAAATATCGAACATGGAAGGAGTAGTGGTTGATGTCTTCTTATTGCCTTCTCCAACATCCAAGTACAAATTACAATATGTAACTGCCTCATCTGCAATGTAACGCGTGGTGATAGTCCCTTCTAGGTAACGGCGGTTGACGACATTTTTTTTGTAAGAGCCAAGTTGCCTGAATTAGGATATATGAATTTAAATATTCAGCTATGAAGTAAGGGTATATATTGACCAGATTTTTCGATGATATTACCACACATACCATTCTATTGGATACATCCAGGTGTAATGCACAGGGCCGATGAGAAACAATTGGCGAGGTAGATGAATCACGAGATGTACCATAATATTGCAGAAGTGAGGAGGAAAAATCATCTCAAGGCTGCATAAAATCTGTACTATCTCATCTTCCATTAGTCGAAGTTCCTCCTTCCTTATTTCTCTCGCACTTAATTTCTGAAACCATCTGCATAAGGCGACTAAAGTCCTCACAATGGAACCCGGTAAGTACGCACAGATTATGATTGGAAGCAGACGTTGAAGGATGACATGGCAATCATGCGTCTTCAATCCCTGAAACCCTTTTTCTTATACCTTGACCCTGTTTTTCAAACCTCCAGCGTAACCATGATGGTACTTCACATCACTAAACCATTCAAACACCTCCGTAAGATGATCTGGATGGACTGTGTATGGTGCACGAGGAAGTTGGCCGTTTCCTCTTGTATGTAGAGCTTTCTGCACCCCTCTTTTCTTTAAAGCTGTGCGAGCTTGGGGGCCATCTTTCGACTTTCCTTGAATACAAAAAATGGTTCCGATGATATTGTCAAACACATTCTTTTCAATGTGCATGACATCAAGACAATATCTCACTTTAGTGTATGCCCAATAAGGCAATGTCCAAAACACGCACATATGAGTCAAACAAAATCTATTATTAGAATTGTACGAAGTCTTGAACTGCTCGTGCAAACTGAGGGTAGGGTATGCGCATCTGATGAAAATCAAAAAAGAAACATAAAACCGTTAGGGTTCAACATAAGGCAATATTTAGAAAGTAGGCAAAGAAACGAGAAAATTTGAAGCAAAGAAAGAAAAAGATATTAATGTGTACCTGTCAATTTGTGCTAGGAGTTCATCCCCATCAACAAAACGTGGTCGCAACCTGAACTCCAACTTTCCATTGAAAGCATGACCTGTTGTCCGCCAAGGTTGGTTTAAGGGAAGCCATCTTCTGTGACCATCGTAGACCATTCTCCCGCATTCATATGTTGCGGAGATATCATCCAGACAAGTAGGACATGCTTTATACCCTTTAGTGGCTGACCCTGATAGCATCCCTAAACCAGGAAAGTCACTGATAGTCCACAACACTGCTTCTCTCATTGTGAACGTCGATTGTGAGTAACGATTAACAGTAGAGACTCCAGTGTGCGATAGTTGAAGCAACTCATCGACCAAAGACTCCATGAACACACTCAGACACTTCCCAGGTGACTTCGGACCAGAGATCATCAATGTCAACATGTTGAATTCCTTCTTCATACACATCGATGGATGTAAATTATATGGCATTAAAATGACAGGCCATGAACTGTGTTGAGTTGTCATTGTCCCATATGGATTGAATCCATCAGTTGCCAGCCCAAGCCGCACGTTCCTCACATCGTTCGAAAAATGAGGGAACATTCTATCGAATTCTTGCCATGCTTCCACATATGCTGGGTGCTTCAAACATCCATCATCTTTCACTCGTAAGCCATGCCAATGCATTTGCTTTGCGACATCTTTGGACATGAACAACCGTTTCAGTCTAGGAGTCAAAGGAAAGTACTTCACCACTTTTTTGCGGACCTTGGATTCATCCCAGCCTACCTCTCCCTTCCATCTTGAAGTATGACATATGGGACACACTTCCAGATCTGCATACCTCTTATAAAACAATACGCAATTATACTCACAAGTATGAATATCCATATAACTCAAACCGATGTCCTTGCACACCTTTCAAACCCTTTTCCAATTAGGAGGATATTCGTGAACTGGCGGAAGTAGATCATTGATATACCCACAAATGTCATTCAAACACTTATTTGACAACCCATGTTTCGACTTTAACCTCACTGCCTTTAAAACATCGCTCAAAATAGTTTCTTTACATCCAGGATACAACGGAGTTCAAGCTTCCACTAACAATCTCTCATATTTTTCGGTAATCATCATCCACCACATCGTCAAAAGGGAATGAAGAATCACTTGCCTCATATCCAACATGATAAGGGAAGGTGTGATGAAGAATGTCCATCACCGGATCAACGCTAGAAGAAGTTGAAGCTCCTTGATTCAAATATCGCGTTCTAGCAAGGGAGAAACTCGGTGAAACTGGAGATTCGCCATGTTTGTTCCAAACTATATAACATGGATCCATACCTCTACGATAAAAGTGTGAAAACATTTGTCCAGGTGTCAACGGTTCTCGACCGTTACGACAATGGTTGCACGGACAATGAAAATGGGTCCTCCCAGTTGCTTTCTCAATCTTATGGTCAACTCGTACAAACTCGATTATCCCATCAACGTATCCTTTAGATTGAAAAGGAAGTTGCATCCAACTCTTATTCACCATCTTTCCTCAAACCACTACCTATTGTGACATATATCCACCATAAATTCAATAACTTTAAACTCTTTACCAAATTTCCATTCAACAACAAAAATATTCCACAATTTCACAAATTTAAGTTTCTAGCAACACAAACACACATCTCTCAACATTTCATCGAAATGTCATTCTTTTTCAAATATATCTACCACAAATTCCACAATTTCACCCCTAGCACAACATAAACATATATATATATATATATATATATATATATATATATATATATATATATATATATATATAGAATGTGGTTCGAATGTTTACAAGTGTTACGGTGTTAAATGTTAACAAATATAGGCCGTCGATCGAATCCAAATGAAAGGGTGTGATTAATCCTTGATTTATTGGAATTTTTTTAATTAAAGCAGTGGGCCCCACGATGTTTTTAATTCAACACGCAGTTGAGCGTGTGAAGCACAATCTCCTGGTGGAAAACCGGCGCCGAATGCAGTTGAATTTTGGTGCGAGAAATAGGGGTGGGCGGGCCACTTTGGGATTTTTATTTTTCTTCTAAATTTAATTATATATCTTTATATAAAAATATCCTATCTAACAAACTAAACAAACGTGTAAACACTTCCAAATTTGATTTTCTTTTTTTATTTTTATTGTTCCAAATTTTATCCATTGTCTTTTATTAAATAAATATGATATCAAACAATTCAAGATCAACGTGTTTGTTACGTTATATATTTGTATTTCATATACGGTTTTATCAAAGCGGCTGGTGAAGGAGATCGAAGAAGAAGCGTGAAGTAGATCGAAGAAGAAGCAAGTCCAATCAGAGAGTCATAGTTAACAGGGAGAGATCGATGGATTCAGGTAATTGTTTATGAAACGTTACTAGTAGGGAAATTATTCGGTGATTGAAAGAAAAGATTCGTTTGTAAATATGAAATTGTTGGGGCTGATGGCCGAATGCAATAATCAGTAATCACTTATTCATCAAGTGTTGGCAAAGATTCATACATATGTCATACATATTCATATCCAGAGCGTAATAGGTCGAATATGTCCTACCTTCCCTCAATCACATAAATACCTTTATGATTCATATGGTTCTTACAAATGTTCAGTTATATCTCAAACATATTCATCAATACCTTGGTCATTACCAGCTCTTTCCTCTTCTTCAGCGTCACTCCCGTGAGATTCTGTATCTTCTTTGTCTGCAATTACAAGAGGCACCAATCTTGAGTTTCCAACTGACCCTTTACCTCAAGTTTTGAAATTGGCCAATCGAATTTATTATTACCATGTATATCACCTCATATACTTTCTATTATTACCTTTCTCACTAGATGATTCAATCCTTGCTCGTTCGCTACGAAAGGTGTATGTCTTTGTAGCTGTGGTTTTCTTAGCAGCTTCACCTCGACCTGGTTGTTCTTCAAAGTCGTCGCTGCTGTTGTCTTCATACACTGCCCGTTTACCTGTTTCCTTGTTGGATAATGCTTCCTTCCCTCGAGCTTCAATATTTTTCCCACCTTTTCTAGCCATCATCTTCTTCCCTGTTAGATATGAGGGATGTCTCTGACTTAGGCATTAACATTTCATTCAGCATCCCTCCAGATTTCTAAGATATTCATGCACTTGTACTCAATATTCGTTAAGTTTTGTCATATATTCATTAAAATGTAGGAAATGTTCATCTAAAATAGCTATGAGCCATAGCTTACAACTCACCAATCTTTATCAATTATTCATCACATATTTTATTATCTATTCATCACATATTACTCTTTGCATCTTCCTCTAACCCTCACACATATATTTACACTACTTATCAAACATTCATCAACATCTCATAAGTATTCAACATCTATTCATTAACTATGATGCTATTTTTTGGAACTTCTCATTTAATAGGTGAGTATATATTACTGCATATATAGCCAATTCATCACCTCATATTCAGATTTCAAGGTTGATGGCCACCTCAGATGCAAAAAATCAGTCAATATTTGAATCATATTCTTCCCATTTTTATTGTCGTAGATTCATCCAATATTTATTATTTACTAACGAACATTTTCACATCATTCCTGACTACAGGACACATATCAATGAATATTTTCCCCCTTTATCACCTAATATTCAGCAGGTAAGGTATATTGCCAGTTTCAAAATGAATATATCGTTAGCTATTGACGAATACATGACATTAGAGCCCCATCAGTTTTTTCCCATATTCATCATTTCCTCTTCCAAATTCAGTCTCAGGAAGTAAAGGTTCATTGCAGGTTCAAAATTTTCCCCAATCTTCAACCATTTCAACTTTTAAAAGGAAATGTCACCTAATATTCACCAGGATACACGATTTTATACTCCAATTTCATCACAAATTACCCCATATGCAACCGGATTTACACAAACAAAACCCAAAATCCAAAACCCTAACCGCGTTGATGGCCAATCCACAAATCGGAGGTAAACCCAACCGCATTCGGAGTTCCCCAATCAAGAGATCCAAATTGTCAAGGAAGAGTAGCTTACCCAAACTCAAAACCGCGATTGCAGATTATCCCACACTGTTCCTAGCCGACGCCGGTTGGGAGACTGAAGTCCAGGTCGCTGCTTACTTGATTGCAGGGACTGAACCTCACTGCCGCCGTCAACCCTGGTGTAATGTACAGGTCTCCCGGTGATGAATGTTGTCCCGTCCACCGAGTTCGCCGCTTGGGGAAGCTGTGTCGCCGGTTTCGCCTTTCAAAAAGAGAGGTTTTTGGTTTTGATCGTGGTTTGTTCGTGCGATAGGGTCTAACTGAAAGATTTGTAAATATCTTCCTCGTATCTCACAAAAAGAAACCGATTTTTTTTCCATAAAAAATGGATTTGGGTGGATACACGCGCTTCACAAGCGGGAAAAGCTACCTTTTCAATTTTTCTATTTAAAAAAATGAAAAATCGGAAATGAATCAAAGCCCTTCGTTACACATGATCCGACGGCTCACAGGTGTTAACAGTTAACACCATAAGGGCCCTTAACACATGACCTACCCTCTATATATATATATATACAAACAAAACACAAATGAAAAATGTGTACTAACCTTAACACACAAGATTGTCCAATTTCCTTTCTTCAAATGTAACCAATTTGGGGAGAATTTGTGCAAAAAATTTGAAGATCTACCATTACAGAGTGAATGAAGAGGAAGAGGGTTTTGGATGTGTGTCGTTTTCTCCCGTACGACCCAACACAATCTCAAACCTTAAACATTTAAGGTAACAAGTACACGTACAGTCATTAATGTGGTGGTTGGAAAAGTGTATTCAAGGGACGAACATCTATATGTTCGTCCCTTTAATGATGTGGTCAACGTGTGGTCAAACCCTGAAACTTGGGTATGTTGACAAACGACGTCGTTGTATTTATTTGTTTTGTTATGAATGAATGTGTTAGTATTGGGCTGAATCTATTTCATTTGTTCTTTACAAATTTGAAGGCCCATTCTTTTTTAGCCCGACTATAAGCACACTTGTAAGCCCAACTATAAAAGCTAATTGTACTAATGCTAAGTTCAAGTAACCCACATCCGAAATGTTAAGTCCAACTAACTGACATAATGAAAGTTAGTAGCGACAATACGATACAAAGCCTGAAGTTAGGACGATCTAGTTGCCCAGTTACCAAATCCTACGAAGCGAACGAGACACGATTACATGAATTAAGACAAGATTACATAAGGTGTAGGCCATGCCTACTTCTTCACAAATGCAAGTAGTAGTTCTCCCATCTGACGCCTGCGTTCAATTAGATCCCGGTTGCGCTCGGTTAGATCTCGGTTGCTCTCCGTTAGATACCGGTTGCATTCTTCCACTTCATGTAGCCGCTCAGTTAGTTCTCGGTTGCGCTCGGTTAGATCTTGGTTGAGTGCTACCATCTGACGAAGCAATGGGTTCTCGCTACTGATTGCATCATCCTCCTCAGCATGTGTGACAATGTATTGTTACCCCGCTGCACTTCCTCCTCCTCGTCACTATAGTCCATCCACTGCGAATCATATCAAATAAGGCATATTCAAGTCCAAACAAAGCATGACATTATATATATATAGGGGAGATATCTAATGAGAAGTAGCATTTGGGTGAGAAGATGAGAAGTAAGCCTTATACCCCTTAGATTAAAATGATTTTTTTATATGCATATAGGGGACATATCTAATGATAATTATATCAATGTTTTATTTTTTAAATTATTTTTTATGTTATTTCTCTAGATGGTGATTTAATGGTCAGTTTAGGGGTTTTATGCTAATTTAAATTAGTTTTTTCATTCACCACCCAGAAAAATAGCATAAAAAACTAATTAAAAAATATTGATATATTTATCATTAGATATGTCCCATATATCCATATAAAAAAGATCATTTTAATCTAAGGGGTATAAGGCTTACTTCTCATCTTCTCACCCAAATGCCACTTCTCATTAGATATCTCCCATATATATATATATATATATATATATATATATATATATATATATATATAACAATATGGTTTTGTTTTTTCACTAGATTCATTACTTTTAAGCGAATAAGTTCAAACGAAGCATGAAATTATATTTAGAAGCATGACATTATATTTAGATGTAATCATAATGTCATTTTAAGAGGATAATAATATATGTATTCATACAATGTATTGGATGATATAAAGGCAAATAAGTTCCTTTCAAGAGCCATTTGCACACAAGGAACAATCAATCAACATAAGTAAATTCATATTCCAGAAAATCCTTATTCCAATTTGTGAGGTGCAACGAAGATAAATTAATCAACAATGCACAAAAGAACATTCCATCTAGAAATAGAGTGCACCAACAATCGACTGGTCGGTTTAGGGGAGGGTGTTCTGCTTAAATAAAATATTCAAATAAAACTAAAACTAAGCTAACTCCCTTATCCAAGCAAATAAAATAAAAGAATCCCTCCCGATGTAGTGGTAGGGTAATTCAGGATCGAATCCACGAGGAGGTATGTCAGCGCTTCCTAAGTTTTAAATCACGATCAAATTCTGACTCTAGGAGACACTCGATATCGAGGTGTCTGGTCGATATCGACCACAGTTCTGGTCGATTTCCGGTAAGGTTCCTGCAGAAGACAGAACAAGCAGTCGACGTCGAGTTGGTACTTGGTATCGATGTTAGCACTCGATATCGACCTTTGCAGTCGAAATCGAGTCTTCAACAATGACTGTAAACGTAACATAATTGCATCAGAAAAGAAATCTAAAGAACGTAGAATGATTATGGAATGATGGACAGAATAAAAACACAACTTTTTATGACCTTCTATAAACTAAAAGCTTACAAAGTCGGGGATTAATGCCACAACGATAACAATGCAAGAGTTATGCCATGTTTATGAAAGATGATTGCTTTTCCATCAAATAACTTTCGTTACAAACACTTAGGTGATTAGAGGCTCTCGCATAAAGCCTAAGAGTTACTATCCAATTTCATGACAAATACAAATTCACAATATGATTGGCTTTCGCTTCAATAATGCAAATAATGAATCTCCTCAACTTTCGCAAAGGATCATGCATAGGATAGAAGATGGAATCGCATAAAACTCATACCTTTGATGCACAAACTTACATTTGCTATCGTCGGGCTCACCCCGACCCTAGAAGTGGGTTGACTACTCGCGCTTCATCATTGAACTCATCATCATAATGGAAAAGAAACTACTTTGATTAAACTTGCAAAGAAAGAAAGTACACCAAACAAAGCCAACTATCCGCTCTCGCTTCACCACCCCACTTGGCCTCTCTCTCTCCTAACTATTCTCTACGATAAAACTAAAACTCTTGCTGTTCTTCGATGATTCACTCAACCCTAATGGCCTCTAATTATAGATCCCGAACCTCACTATCCAAGGATTCAAAAACCAATCTTTATTCCTAAGATAAACTTAAAACAAAGTAAAACAACTAATTACTTAGGTAAATATCAATAGCTGATAAGTCTGGTGTAGATATGATAGAAGATCTCGCCTTTAGGATAAACTCGAACGCTTCGAATAGAATTCTATCAACGTCGGATCTTTTCTGCAGCATTGGTCGATATCGACCATGAACATTGATTTCGACCTCATCTTTTCTTATCTCGAGCAGTCCTTCTCGTCCTCGGATTGGCACTCGACTTCTATCTTTATCCTCGATTTAGGCCACTTGATATCGACCTCGCAACATTGATATCGACCTTGTTGTGTCGACATGCTCTGTTCATCCTCTGCTCGGTTTCTGGTGCTCTGTTTCACTCGATGTCGAGTCTTTATGTCGATTTCGACTCTTCAATAGACTTCGAGTTCTTTTTCCACTCTTCTTCACTTGTCCATATCCGTCCATTTTTGCTCCGATTTCTGCAAAATAACATAAAAACTCGTGTAGACCTCTATATTTTGCAAATAAGCATAAACTACACTAATCTTATGATTTCCTACCCAATATGCATGCAAATAACAACAAAATGGACATAAATGTGCATAGAAAATATGGTAATTTGCGCGCACATCACCGATCCAATAACATACACAACCACCTCAATCATGAATGAAATTCATCTCCACCAAAATCATCTGTAGAAGTTCATCTCCAACCAAATAAAAAAAATGAGGGAACAAAGAAGCCAAGGCCAATAAATTCAAATCCAACAAAATCAAATAACATATACAATCAGTTCAATCATGATTGAAATTCCCTCTAGAAGTAGAGTGACCCAATACATTCAACCATGAATTAGATTCATCTCCAACAAAATCAGTTCTTGCCTTCATTACACAGGAAACTAAAAGCAAGTTGTTTACTTGACGTTCGTATGACTCGTCCCCTCCAATACAAGGGTACTTTTCGGAACAACCGCTTCGCCAACTACCGAAAGTGTTTGACATGCATGTGGACAGAACAATAGGGAGTATAAGAAACATCAGACAATTCATGACAACAACAAAATCATAACTATTAGTCGCCATTGCTGAGTTCTATCATCAACAAAACAATTATAAAATCATAGGGCGAATTTGAAACCTTAATGATTTGAGGATATTCAACCTCTGTTTACCCTAATTAACCCTTTCGATTGGAGATTATATAGCTGAAGCCACACAATCCAGAGGAAGCAATGCAGTGGAGGACACACGAGCCAAAGGAAAGAAGAAACCAAGTGGGTGAATTGAAACCCAAGTGTGTGTGAGTGTATGTGCTGTAACAGAAAAGGCTTCTCTGATTTTCTGATTCTCCTCTATAAATACCGGTTGTAACACACTCCCAAATCAATGAATTTAGTTCAGTTTTCAGTTAATCCTTTTCGATTTGAAGATATTCCTCTGTTAATCCCTTTATGAAAATTCCATATTTCCCCTAATCGAAACCTTTCAACCTCTATTAACCCTAATTAACCCTTTCGATTGGAGATTGAAGATTGTACAGCTGAAGCCACATAACCCAGAGGAAGTAATTCAGTGACACATGAGCCAAAGGAAAGACTAAACCAAGTGGGTGAACTGAAACCAAGTGTGTGTGTGAGTGTTTGTAACAGAAATTAAAGGTTTCTCTGATTTTCTCATTCTCCTCTATAAATACCGATTGTAACACACCAAATCAATGAATTGAGTTCAGTTTTTAGATCCAATAAACTTGATCTCTGATTTTCTCATTCTCTCGAACACAAAATGTAACAGAGATTTCTTTAATTTAACAGATCTGCTGGATGACAACAATGGAGGCTAGCTAGGGCGATTTGGGTTTGAGACTTCTTTTAAAGATTTCACATATTCCTTTCGATCACAGATCTGGAATACGAAGGAAAAGAATAAGGTCGGTGACAACAATCAAGGAGATCAATCGAGAAGAAGGAAGGAGAAGAGGTGTACGTACCTCAGTGTGAGGGTGACTGCAGAACGAATTGGAGATCAATCGAGGATGAGATGCTGCCAAATAGCCCTCACAGTCCGGAAGAAGACGATGCCTAACCCTACTATCCGGAAGAAGACGATATGCCAAACACGGAGAATCACATGTTTTATTTAAAAGTAAAGTTGCTTCAAGGGACAAACATATATATGATCGTCCCTTCAATGATGGTTGCATGAATGGCATCTGACACTCCTTATTGAATCATCATGTTCGTTGACGGTCAACAGTGTGGTAACTATCCACTTGTTATTCAGGCGACGGACTTAGAAATTCTTCATCGCCTGATAGCTGCTCTTGGATGGGTATACATCTGGTCCTATTACAAGCGATAAACCAGTCTGTGTTTGTCTCTAAAAGTGAATTCAGGCGACGACTAAAATTACATCCGTGTCTAGAGTGACAAACTGGCGTAGTGATGGTATAGTACAAATGCGTAAATATATATATATACACATTTGGATACAAATATATTGTGCTCCAATCAGTGGCGGATCCTGAAACTTTTATTTAAGGGGGCGGAAATTACCAATGAAAATTTGTTTTGAAAATTAAAATCTATTTTTTAAAGAATTCATCACTATCATGAATGTCTAACTAGAATAAAAACATTAATTGTACATAATTTATTTCATAGGTTTTACATATTTTAATATAACCTACTAATTTCAATTTATCGCGTTTAATTATACTATTAAGGTATAAAGTGTAACAAACGATAATTATGATGAAAGTAACTCAGTCTGCAAAATGATGTCGGAAAATATTGTTCAGTTTTGAAACATTTATAACTTTTTTCTTAGATGTCGGATATGAGCTTATAATATATTAAATCGAAGCTATCAACGAGAGGAACATGTAGATTAAATTTTATTTTCAATTGGGGGGTGAATGCTACCCCTGGCCGTAATATAGAGCCGCCCCTGGCTCTAATGGTTACTTTTAAGTGTGCAAAATATGCACATTTGCACACCAAGTTCTCAAATAATTTGCTAAATAGGCCATTTTTTGGGCCCAAATTAGACAACTGTCCATGAACATATCCAAATTTGTGAAATGTCCATCAACACTATTACCCCTAATTCATCCCCCCTCCTCCCCGGACATTAGAACCATCTCCATCGATGAGATCTCAACCTCCGAGCTATCATCCATGGCGCCTCCGTTCTCGCTCCTCCTCCTCCTCCGATTCTCCTCCGTTCTCGCTCCTTTTCCTGCTCTCTCCCTCTCGCTTTCGAAATCGGCGGCCCAGATCTGCTCTCTCTGTTATCCCTCCGTCAATGGTGAATTCAGAGGCGGCATTCCAGGGACGAATCCAATTAGATGGGGTCGGTATTGCACCGGAAACCATTTCGTCATCGTCGTTGTCGATCTGAACCGAAACGAGAAGCAACCGCAAATCCACCAGTTTCCTATTTTTACGGTTGGAGCTTGGAGGAAACGACGATTTGGAAGGAGGAAGTCGAATTCGGATCCGGCGAGATCCATTTCATCAAATCCACCGGTTTCCCCGTGCAACTTGCAGTTTGGCAGGAGACGATTGGACCTGGAGTTTCTCTGCGTTTTTTTGATGGATTGAGAAGCAAAGGCCAAAGAAGAAGTTAAGCTTGCAGGTACTATCAATTTGATGGATTAATCTAACAACGAAGCAAAGGCCTGCATGTTTTTTGATGGATTAATCACGGGATCAGAAGAGGCTTGCATTTATGAAAATCCATTATCTCAAGATATGTAATTTAGCTTTTCTAGATTCAAGGATCAAGCAATATTGCCTACTGCCCCTCTTCAACCGTTCTTTTGATATCTTTGGTTGACCAGAAATGATAAAATGTGTTTTTGATTATGTGGTGCATTATGAGCTTCTTTGGGGCTATTTATGTTCTTATTTTTTATTCTTGCTATGGTTATTTTAGGAGAGGGGAAGACCCATGTGATTGGGTGCAGTGGTTGCTTGGAGGGGTCTTTGTTGTGGGTTTTTGCAAATTTCTAATTTTGTTAATCAGTTTCCGACTCTCTCTCTCTCCCTCTATCTGTGTATCTCAAAACACCCCATTACAAATTTGTAAATTTGTAATTTTTTTAATTTGTAATTTTGTTAATTTGTAATTTTGTTAATCACCTCCAGTAGGTTTGTATTGGTGAATCATGTTTGTTTTTATGGATTCCTTTTCCAATCTGATTTGAAAACTATATGTGAATGCAAGTTAATTTGGATACCTTGCATACTACAGAGCAAGTTCGTGAGGTGGGATGTATGATTTGGTTTTTGTAGTTGTACAAGTGTTGCTTTTCACTTTAAGATGATGTGCTGCAACATATGCTGAAACATGTTGAAGAAGATGATGCCTTATTAATTAGGGGAAGATGATATGATGCAACACGTAATTATTGATGTTATAACTTTATATTAAAAAATCTTCAAATTAAAATTATATTTACTTTTTTAAACAATTATTAGTAAGTGTATATTTAAAAAACTATATGGTCCAATTTTAATTTCTTGTTTAATTTTGTTCGGATTGATTTTCATCATTTGGTTGATTGGAATGAAAAGAAGTGATGACGCGGAAAAAAAGAAAAGAAAAAACCAATTAGATTTCAGCTAGTTTAATACAATGTGGAATATGCAATTGTTATTAAGATTGTGATTGTAAACTTGAAATTGATATGCTTGAAAATATAATGAATTGATGAAATGCTGAAATTAAATCGTTATGCTGAAATGCTTAAATTAATTCTTATAAAATTTTATGAGCTACTATATCTTACACACAAGTATATATTTCAGCATTTCATCATTTAAGCATTTTTATGAAATTTTTTTTAGCATTTTAGCATTTTTTTGAAAAAAAAACTTCGGTTTCAGCAACTCCGGTGTCGAAGTGGTGACGCGAAAAAAAAAGAAAAAAGAAAAAAAAACAACTTTGGTTTCAGTATCCCTGGTTTCAACAACTCCGATTTCAGCAACTTCGGTTTCAGCAACGCAGGAAAAAAAATACTAATTTCAGCAATTACAGCAACAATTTCAGCAACTTCAGTTTCAACAACTCCGGTGTCGAAGTGCTGACGCGCGAAAAAAAAAACGCTGAAATAGGGGTTGCTGAAACCAAATGTGCTGAAACAGGAAGGGAGCACAGGGGGCGCGCGTGGGGGCATAGGGGCAAAGGGGGCAAGGGAAGGGAGGTGGACATTTTGCCAATTAGGAAGGATAGATGGACATTTTCCTAATAAATGCCCTAATTATGGCATATTGCTCAATTGACCCTTAAATAAATAACATCATTAATTAATTTAAGGATAAAAATAAGCAACTTTGTGTTGCAACTAATAAAATTATATAAAACTTAATAAAATAAAATAATCTATCTTATATCCCGCATAGGCTAAATTTGAATCCCGCATATATGGTTATGCGCAAATACGTGGGTTCGAATACCGCATAGGCTAAATTTTATATCCTGCAACACGGTTTCAGCAACTCCTATTTCAGCAAACCCGGTGTCTAAGTGGTGACGTGAAAAAAAAAGAAAATAAGAAAAAAAAAGCAACTCCGGTTTCAGTAGCACGGTTTCAGCAACTTCGATATCGAAGCGCTGATGCAAAAAAATAAAAAACTAATTTAAGCAATTGCAACAACAATTTAAGCAACTCCGGTTTCAACAACCCTGGTTTCAGCAACTCCGATTTCAGCAACTTAGGTTTCAGCAACGTGCGAAAAAAAAAACTAATTTCAACAATTTCAGCAACTTCGGTTTCAGCAACTTTGGTTTCAACAACTTCGGTTTCAGCAACTTCGGTTTCAGTAATGCGCGGAAAAAAACGCTGAAATAGGGGTTGCTGAAACCAAATGTGCTGAAACAGGAGGGGGGCACAGAAGGCGCGCGTGAGGGGGGCAAAGGGGGGGCAAGGGAAGGAAGGTGGACATTTTGCCAATTTGAAAGGAAGGGTGAACATTTTCTTAATAAAGACCCTAATTATGGTCTATTGCTCAATTGACCCATAATAAAAAGGTGTGAAAGAAGATCGAGGAGAAGAAGATCATCAAGTAGAAAACTATAACGTAGCATAGCCTCAGTACTTGCGGCTATATTAGTGGCTAATGGTTCGCAATTAGTGCTATGGATTGTACTAGAATATCGTAGATTTTTTTATTAATAAAAAAATACACCTATTAAAAATCTTCTCAAAAACAAATTTGGAACGTGGTGATTTTCATCTTGTACTACCAGTGGCGGGGCCAGGATTTATGTGAGGGGGTGTTAAAAAATTTCGTGAAATATTTTTTTGCATAATTATCAAGACGATTTTTTAAAAAAATATTGAAAAAACACTAAAATTGTGATTTTTTTAATAATTTTTTTGTATTTAAATAGTTCAGAGTAATAAAAAATAGAAAAGAAACAAACAATATAGAAAAAAAAATCAAGAAGAATTACTTTTAAAACAATATTGAAAGAAAACACGTGAAATATTTTTTTTGCATACTTATTAAGAAGATTTTTTAAAAAATATTGAAAAAACACTAAAATTGTGATTTTTTTTTAATAATTTCTTTTTTGTATTTAAATAGTTCAGAGTAACAAAAAAATAGAAGAGAAACAAACAATATAGAAAAAAAATCAAGAAGAATTACTTTTAAAACAATATTGAAAGAAAAAAGGTTACATTTATAATTTAAACATAAATATAACATTTTTTTAACGAAATAGTTGATAAAAAAAATATAGAAAGAAATGAAGAATAATTAATGATATTGTAAAACAAATTAAAAATGAAGGAGTTGAGATTTGAACCTGAGATCTTTTGATTCTCCTTACTTTCTTCATTCATTTACCAGTTGAGCTATATAACACCCTTATTTCAAAAATCATTTAAAAATTTTATATTACCTTAAAAATACTATATGCAAAAAAATTATTATTTTTTTATATTTTTTTTCTCTCCACGAGGGTGCTCGAGCACCCTTGGCTTCGCCACTGTGGTACTACCTATGTGTTGCTAGAGGATTTTCACCAAAAATCGATTGTCGAACACAACCTCGATCACTAAAAGCTCTTACACGCCAAATCCCAACAATAAAGCAATAAACGACCATACAAAGATACCAAACATACCCATGCCAACCAAGGCCGGCCCCTCACCTACCTAGAGCGGAATGCGGTACTGTGGCCCCTCCTGCTCCCGGCCACTACGTCTGTATGTATATATATATATATATATATATATATATATATATATATATATATATATACACATATATATGAGAGATTAAGAGGTACCCTTCATTAATTAGCAACCACAAACACAAACACACCATTTGTATAATATTCCATCTGTTAAAAAAAACATGTCGTTTAATTTTAGAATGTAAATCTTGGTAAGAAAAACATGTCATTTTAGGTATTTTGTCATCTACTCCTTATAATGATATGGGATAGTATCAAAAATAGATGTTAGTTGTAAAATTACCCTTATAATGATTACATAGATGTTAGTTGTAGTTTTGAAGAAAATAAAAAATAGAGTAATAATTAGGGGTATAAGTCTACTTTGGAGAGTGATACACTTATACAGTGTGTAAGTTTAACCAATGACGTTTTTAGTAAAATTATAGATATTACCAATTATGTAAAAAAAATAATTTTTCATTAACACCCTCAAATCTTTCAATATTTCCTATAGAGACTCATGTTTTTAAAGATTTTAAACATGTTGTTCACAACTTAGCATGATACCCATATATTATCATTTATCACGTATCCTGAAACCTGATCTTTATCTTCAACCTCAGCATGCGCTTTCACTATGATAAACCCATGAATTTGAGTCTCCTCAAATCTCGCTCTAATCTCAACAAAATCAATTCCAATGTGATCCTAAACTCATTTTAAAGCTAATCCCTTATCTAATTTGAAGTTTTTGAATCAAATCAAACCCTAACAAAATTTTCCCCAATCCGAAATTCCATCCAATCCGGCCTTATCATGACAATTTCGATCAAGAAGGGATAGTGAAGAGCTTCGAAAGATCTTATCCAAGATATCTACCAATTCAATTTCATCTACGGATTCTATTTTTAGATTTATAAATTGAGGGGATAATTATCTAGGATTTTTAACTTGGGATAATTGTTAGTATTTTTAGCTTTAGATAATTATTAGGATTTTAATATTTTATTTTAATTAGGATTTATCTGTATTTTGTAATCTCTATTGAAGGAAGTTAATGAAAGCAAGGAATGGAGACACTCAATTATTATTTCTCCAAAACAAGTTTCCTTGAGAAACCCTGAGGGACGTAAGAAGCGTTCATTCGTGAGATTCGAAGAAACTAAGGATAGTGAGAAGTGGTGCCAAGGGATTGATTTGCTTGTGAGATTCAGATTGAGACCTCATCAATCTAAAGGGGGATTCTTGAGTATATATGGTTACATCTACTTAATGAAGCACAAGTCTAAATCTTTTTGAAAAGTTCAAAGCATTTCATAATGAAGTTGTAAACCAGCTTGGCAAGAAAATTAAGGCACTCCAATCTGATCGTGGTGATGAATATTTGAGTCAAGAATTTGATCATCATTTGAAGAGTTATAGGATAGTATCACAAATAACTCCACTTGGAACACCACAAATGAACGGTGTCTCTGGAAAGAGGAATAGAACCTTGTTGGACATGGTCCAATCAATGATGAGTTTTATCAATCTTCCAATATCTTTCTGGGGTATGCTCTCACAACGACAAGACTATAGAAAATACACCATATGAGTTATGAATTGAAAGAGTTCGAAGCTTGTCTTTTCTTAAGTTTTGGGAATGTAGTATGCGAAACATTTACTAGCAGATAAGCTTGCACCCAAAATTAACGGAGATAGAGTATTCAACTGCTTTAAATAACATATCAACAAATTTATCAAACAATATAAAATTATAAGAAATAATCGGCACAATGGTTGAATAACATCCCCATGCATTTCATGAATTATTCAATCATGTGAGGCTTAATAATACGTATTCCCGGAAGAATCTCAACATATTTAGGGTGGTGTTTCTTTTTTTTTTTGGGAAGCCTTTTAGGGTTGTGTTTCGAAGGTCGGATACCTTCGTTCGGATGTTGCAATTCAGGTACGGGTCGAGGTTTCAAACCTCTAATCAGTCGAAGTTTCATAAATTCAGTTTAAACGAAAGTGAAGAGGAATTACGATTTAGATACAAAAGTCACGGCAAGGCCGGGTCAACACCAAAACAAAATTTTAAAGTCGTACAATCACATAAGCGGGGTTAGACAGATTTCTTTGCAATCGCCGGGGGACTTTCCCACGCCATATAAACAGAGAGCAATCATACCTAAAAACAATGGGTGCGAGCGGGGTCAGACCGAGGCCCCAACACGCTCTGTCCAGCAAGCGAACATACACATACGCTAATAATAAAGATGATGCAGATGCGGAAATTAAATCACACTAGCATGATCCTAATTTACAATATGCGAGAAATAACTGTAAAGGCGCCCAAAGAATGCCAAGTGGCATGTCCCTCTCCTACCTCTGCACCCCTTTCCGTTAGTGCAGAGACTGGCCAGTTCGATGCTATAGCATATCATATCCAATCATCATATCATATCTCATCATCATATCATATCTCATCATCATATCATGTCTCATCATCATAGCATAAATTAAAATAAACATGCCCGATGGTGCTGGGCTATCATCATGCTCATATCGACTCGATAGACTCAGGGCACCCGATGGGGCTGGGCTACCCTATGACCCTAGCAAAGACTCTAGGACTATCACAGATACGGCCGTTCTGTTTCATACGCGTAAAGAAATAGAATGCTCAATCACAAGTGCAACCTAGCATGATACTACATGGCATGCTTTAATGCTTATGCAACACCTAGTATGTCATACATTCACAAGCCGGTAATCTCTTTCGAATCTGAGTAAGCCCATAAAGGAACTTACCTGAATAAGCCGAACAACAGAGAGCAAGGCAGAGCAGAATCCAAGAAATGAATCACCGATAGCAAGCAATGTCCACATATCACAATCACCTAATAACATACAAATGCATAAGTCTATCTAATTCACACAAGGCGCCCCTAACTATCATACATCTCTTCTCATATCTCGTTTCAGATCATTCCGTCTTATTTCATCACAAACCATATCTCATTTCATGTTCATCTCATCTCATCATCTCATTTTTAAAACAACCTCTCAAAGAACTCAACTTAGAAAATCAAACAACTCTTTTAAAATCGCTTATCTAAATCCCGACATTAAACATTTAAACCTTAAGGCCCATTTTCCCAAAATCATGTTATAAAATAATTCCGGAATGTTTCTTATCTTAAAAACCATATATAAATAAATTCCATTATTAAATTATTAAAATAACTCTAAGTTCACAAATGATATTTATAAATCAAGACCAACAATTCACTTTAAAATTCCTAACTCACATGTTTAAATCCTCATCTTAAAAATCATCTTACAAATCATTATATAATAATACTTCTCGAGGAATATTTAATATAATAAATTTTCCAAAAATCACCTCATTTTAATAACCCACATTTATAAATCAAAATACTAAATTTCTTTAACATATTTTAAATCATAGCTCAAAATCATCATATAACATCATATTAGTATATAGGAACATAAGTTATATAACAAGTCATAATACATCCCAATAATCTATTTCTAAAACAATATATATATATATATATAAAACATATATTAAAATTTCTAGAAATTATTATTTATCTCAAATCTCAAAATAATATATAATAATAATTTAATCAAATAATATATATATATATATATATGTATATATCAAACTATATAAAACATAACATATAAACACAACACCCAAACCCTTACCCAAATCTCAGCCCAGCCCGCAGCCCATACCCGAACCAAAGGAAAGAAAAGGCCTAATACACTCAGCTGAGATTTTAAAAGAAGGAGGGCCCCCCAGTGATGTGGCCAGTGACGTGGCGAGCAAGTTGGCAAGGGGCGGGGCCCACGCCTTCTTCTTCCTCCTCTTGTTTCTGTTCGAAACAAACAGGGACACAAGGCCCCCTGAGCTCGAAATGACGAGAAGGAAGAGGTGAAAGGGGAGCCGCCGACGATGGCTTTGGGGCTCTGGCCATTCGATTCCAACACAAAGGCACCAAGTCGGACAAGAAAGGAGGAGAAAGAGGTGCTCACCGAGGGGTGTTTCGAGCTCGGAAAAATTCGATCGATATCGCCTCGGAGCGCTCGTCGGGGCCGGAGTCTCGCCGGGGATGTCCTAGGGGGAGTGGGAAGGGGTTAAAGCTCCTATTTTGTTGAGTTTGGAGGTGAAAGAAAGAAAAAAGGAGGAGAATCGAGCCTTACCTTTCTTCAAACCGAACAAGGGAAGGAGGGGTGTCGATGGCTGCGATCGGCCTCCGGGGGCTCCTCCAGCTGCTGCTGCTTTTGGAATCCAAGGTGGAGGGGATAGGCTTCCAGTTTTTGGCTCGAGGTGGAAGAAGGAAGAAGATGGGGGAAAGCTTGTGGGAGCTCTCGGCACTCCCCAAAAGGAAGAAGGTGGGGAAAGGGGTAGTTCTAAATTTGAAAAGAAGAAGGAGCTTTGTGGCGTTGGGTTTTGAAGACAAGGAAATGATGAGGGGGTTAGCTGAGGATCAGTCAAAGAGAAAGACGGAGGTGCAGTAGCATGGGTTGCAGATTTGGCATCTTGCCGAAATTGGTGAGGTAAAGGAGGGGGAGGAAGAAGGATGACAGGTGGATGGATTAGCCAAAAAGAGGAAGGCAAGGCTGGAAGTCTTCTTGATGCTGCAGGCGCCAAAATGCAAAGGAGCAGCCCTTCTGAATTGTTAGAGATGGGGAGGGAGGAAGATGCCAAGGTGGTCCCTAGATGAATTTTAAATACCCGAAATAATAGATCCGAAATTCTCTCTCGAGACTCCATCCCGGATCGATCAAATTCATTCTAAAAGCCGGAAGTATATCGCTAACTGAAGGAAAATTTTTGGGTTCCGAGAAAAAGACGGAATCGATCTTAGAATGTTCAAGATTGGGCCGGAATTCGTTTTATGAATCTCGAGTTCGCTTTATTATATTAAAGACTTGTGTATTATTTGATTATTATTTTATTTTTTAAAAAAAAAAAAACGAAACCCAATTAAAGCCGTTCTAATTTTATTTCTAGTTTCCTTTTTCCCGAAAATCAAGATTTTAAAATCCGGGCCTTTACATCATCCACCTCTAAAACAAGTCTCGTCCCCGAGACCAAAATCATTCCAAATTAGGGGATGACATTTTGAAATCGGTGAGTCCGAGGGCCATGTCCAAGGATCTTGTAATCGTCTCGGTTGCGTCTTCCGGGATTCTCACAACATCCTAGTCACGGTCGTCATATCTCCAATTGGTCTTGTCAAGTGTGTAATAAGCGCCCTTATCACATCCTCGCTTCAACCTTTCGGAAGTATCACAACTCTAAAGGCATTATAGCGTTCGACTAGGTCTTAGCAAGCAATCTATAAGCGCCCCTATAAAATGCTTGTATCCACTTCGTGAGGCGTCATAATGTAAATTCAGTTCGTAAATTCTCAAAGCGTTTTGTAAATGAAAAGGTTGTCATCCAAATCATTGAAACTCTCAACGTCTTTAAAACCCCCAAGTTGGCCATTTTTAAAACCGCTCAAAATCTGCAAATCCGATGTTTAATCAACCAGTTTACACCAAACAAGTCAAATCCTTTCAAACCAAGATTTCGTCAAAATCTCCCAAAAAAAAAACCAAATCATCTTCTCGTATACTAATCAATTAAATTCAGAAGGTAGGAGGCGGAATCATCCACCTCTAAGGGCTAATCCCATATTCTCTTCCTAGTTTCCATAATCGAATCATTCTATCAGTCTCAATTCAAGTAGATGCATAAGCCATAAGAAATGCATAATTGTATACCCATCCAATCTCCAATCAACACATCACACAACAAGTCTCAACATATACCAGAGTAGTGCCACAAGGTCACATCAACATCTCCATATCATACTAAAGGTCATAATACGCATCTCAACGACATAACAAAATCATAACAACGTCTCAACATCACACCAGAAGTCATAAAAGTATCTCTCATTATAGAATCAACGAACCAAAACCCATTGTCAACACATCAACACAACAAGGTCAAGCTATTAAGATTCAGCAGAGGGGAAGGTCAATCAATATATCAATCACCAAAACGTCAGCATGCTCACAATACATCATCTCAACTCATACAATGTCATATCACAATCACTTAGCAATTACGCACCATTATCTCATATATATACAAGTCATATTCATGCTTCAAGTCATATTCATTACTTACCTATTCATAATATCAACCATGTAGTATAACATCGGGTTTTCATATAATCAACATATCATCATCTCGTGATTCATACAACACATCATAATATGCTTCGAGAACAACATAGTAGGATAGTCATGTATCATTATATCATGATTATAGTTGTCACTACCAATTATGATTCAGTATTGTATATCAACATGTAACATCATGCCACAACAGGTTTATCATGGTCGCTATCTAATATCATGCCAAGTCATTTTAATAATCACATAATTAAGAAAGCTTTCACATCACCACCAGGCAAAATAAACGCAAACCCCGCTCACTCGATTTCAATTCCTACATCAAAACCAACGTCATTTAGATTCACCAACATCAGCTCACGTAGCATCCTCAAAAGAAGTCCTAATTTATTTCAATACCCTAATCTCGCCCTCATTCCACCAAGAACTCCCACTAGCAATCCACCTCTAAGAATCCACTACTATCTCTAACCTCACACTCAAGGGCCCTCGCATACTATATCCTTCATACTCTTAAAAGCCATTTCTTACACTTCCACACTTCCCAAGATTTCACAAGCATCATGCCCTGCAAACCGCACATTCTCTAGTAAAATTCCTCGATCACCGCCTAGCCGACCTATTCCTAACCATACTCTCACCCAAGATTTACCTAGGAGCTCATCGAAAATCATCAAGCATTACCTCTTAAAATTTCCGAACCCACTCGGTCCAACCTAAGTCAACACCTCTCTTCGGCAACTTCCCCTTATCGCTGTCAGTCCTTCTAATCACTCAAAACCTTTCTCCACTCTCTGACCACTCTACCAAAAAGGACCCCACTCACATGTTCAAAGAAGAAGCATTCATGGACATTATTACACATAATGATCACATCATATCAATTAGCATTTATAACAACACATCATTAGTTCATCATTAACATTGCAACATGTATCAAATGTCTCAGTTTACCGCCATACTCAACAAGTATCGCAACATCATATATGAATATGGTCAATTCAAGCTAGCAAGTTTCACCATAATCTTATCAAGTAAATAGTTCAGGTTCTCAGCATTTGCAGTTCATACTTATAGGCAAGGAATTTAGATCATGCTTGTCATCTCAGAGTAGCATCACATTAAGTCATCAAGGCACATTAGGATTGTAAGGCATCGAATCATATCATCATAGTCAACAGACAATCAAGCAACAGTCATCACATCAACCAACATCTTTCAACATCAAGTCAGTGCAATATCATCATCAACAAGCTCAGAAAGGGTTAGCAATTCGAATAGAGGACGTTCCCACCTGCAAGTCATATCGTACTCAACAATTGTGATCCTCGAAACGAGCTTGTTCCGGGGACATTCTCGATCCTGAGGCCCGTGGGTTATGGGCCCACGCTTCCGCTGCGCTGCTCTATCGCTATTCAAATTTTTGTTCCCTTTTCCATGTGGTTGCTTGTCCATGGTATCGCGTAGGAGTTTAAGTTAGCGGAGATAGGGGAGTGACAAGGGCGGACGACCCAATGTTTCTCTCGAAGACAAAATGGACCAAAGCTAAAGATGACACGACTAGAGACAAGACTCCGACTCGGGAATAGTAACGATGCCCTTATAAAAGTCTATTAGGTTACAACGGTGACGAACAAAATGAATTCATCATAGAGCACGTCAATCATACTAATTCATACTATCATGTACCTATCCCGGGGAAACATTCGTATTCATATCAAAGACACAATCAAGTCCGATGCTGATGCATCTGAAATAAGCTAACATCCTAGTATTCCATGGAAACAGATATGCCTAGAAACTTCAAGCAAGGTAGACGGAACCAGCAATGATCATATATGATTCAAAGTCAAGCGGAATTTAGTGAAGATAACGATCATCATGCATATGAACAATGTAAAAGCATGGTATACAAATCAACAAATAAGTCAAATGTATCATGGCAAGGTATATTATAACAATCAGGTGACGCGTCATACAAGGACACATAAGAGCAGCATAGTAACTATCACATCTAACAGCAATGATCACATATTAGGTCAAGCATGGCACGAAATCCTATGACGAGATCCATTGAGAGAGCATAGATCCTACATGATATTAGCGATACATAATGCGATACAAGCATAGTCAAGATTCATTAAGAGGAGTTCAACACAATGTTCACGAAACATGAGGCATCATCAAAAGTAATAAGAAGGACATCATGGGTGCTAGGTTATAATCGTGCTAAGGAAGAATCATCATAGAATTCATATATGGTACGATAGCTGTCACATTATAGAACAAGCATGATATGAAATTATTCAGCAGGTCATATAGGAAGTCATAAGCCCTACATGACACTAATAGCACACATCGAGCATGAGTACAACTAAAGTAATTCGACTAGGTTCATTCCGATATTCATGCGTCAGGTATTTGCAAAATCAGGATATAGAGTGATGTGTAATCAAGCGGGGTGTCAAATCATACATTCATGGAAGCACGAGAGGATATCTTAGAGTAATAGACATTTTAACCATCTAAGCATGCTGGGTTTAACTATCACGGAAAGCTAGTCAATTATCGAATTCAACATTAAGCTAATCAGAAGGAGTGAAACATGTTAAGAGAACAGAAAGAGGAAAGAACCACACTATCAGGTACCTAGCTCGAGAGGGAATCAACAATAAAGTAGGCAAGACATAAATGTGCGTAAGTCATAACCAAGGATCATACACGTTACTAATGGCTCAATATAACATGTGTCACATATATGCACTTGATCGATTACCCGGCACTAAGAAAAACTTCAATTCAATCACATTCCAATAATACAGAAACAGGAGAGGAAGTGTAGCGAGGTATAGTGCAAGTCTAAGTAATGGCAACACGACCAGAATATGGGGACATGAGTTCAAGTTAATGTATACTCGGATAGAACATGTATTTGTCAAGACTCACTTACACTAACATATTCTCACTTTAGTATATTTAACACATAACAATACTCATTTGCAAAAGCATCAACAATAGTTAATCTGAGGAATACAAAATAGGTGGGCATGCTATAGATTCTTGTCACATGATGAATGATAAGCATCGAGGCATCATCGGCTAGCATGTTAAAGAGCACATCTTATTAGGCATTCATATAAGGTAGAGTCGATCACACTATCATGGACCTAATTCAAAAGAAGCAACAATCATATAGACTCATATCATGTGATTCATGTTTTCGATCAATCATACGATCAATATGCCCAGTAAACATGCTATAACAACATAAAATCTTGATAGAGGGCAAGACACAATCACGAGACTTAACCAATATGACCAGTATGGATACAAGGTGTCATACAACCACAAATTTACATTACGGATCATCAGCATAACAGGTACTGAGGATTGCTTAGCATACAAGGCATGTCGACATGAAATTATAACCTGTATCTATCAAGTAAGGGACTCACTTCTATCATGATACTAGAACCGAACTATCACACTATCATGAACCTATTCACACGGAGGACATCAATTATACAACTTCCTAGCATATGACATATATATTCGTGCGCTAGTATGACAATGCAATATACTAAGTAGATCATGCCGGGATGATATGGATATAACAAACGTAGCTCGAACCCATAAAATTGTCATCACGAACATCAAAGCACATAAGCACAATTTCACACTAAGGATCAATCTGTAGGTCAAGGAGTAGTACCACATAGTAACACACAATCATGGACAGAGAAATCAAGATAACCCGATAGCGATCCATAAGGGCAAACATTGACTCTTTCTAACCGACTCATCACTCATCTTTCCCGTGAGACTCGGATACGACTTTTATGGCAAGAAGACACCGGTTGATCGTCATAAGAATCAAGAAAGACAGCCCCAGAAACACCTTACTTTTGACTCAAAGGGACATCAAGAACCACCTTCCAATACTCACTTAGACAACCTTCACATCCATACATGATTCCCGACACAATGTGTTTACCAACCCAGTGCTTACCAACCCAATTCCCCATGGAAGACACTAACATCCGGGAGAAAGACTCGATAGAACTGTCAGGGGGTTAAAATAGTGGAAGGGGCTGTTTCACACAAGCTGGGCTTGACCATATAAGAAGAAGAAGGGTACTCCCGCTATCCCGTTCGCACAGATCGTCCAATATTCATTCAATAGTTAGAACATAACAATCAAATCTTTAGCATATCACAATGATCTCCTTGGAGTCTTCCCGACCCATCTGTAAAGAACAAGCTAGTATTTCGCCTACCCGCTTCCGACTACATCCAATATGGATGGTCTATCGCCTTTTCTACCCACTCGATCCCTTATTAGTTGGTTCTCATCTTTTATCATAAGCCAAGTTCATATTTAGTCCAATTGAGTTAGACATATTAAGTTCATTTTGCCCCTTTAAAACGCTTCCAAATCTTTCGAAATCCATGGGCGGTTTTCCAAAACATACACTCGACCCTTGTGTACCCGAATTGCACAACCTCGCTCTAATACCAACATTGTAACGGCCCGGATATAAATATCTGGGATACGTTTCGAAGGTCGGATACCTTCGTTCGGATGTTGCAATTCAGGTACGGGTCGAGGTTTCAAACCTCTAATCAGTCGAAGTTTCATAAATTCAGTTTAAACGAAAGTGAAGAGGAATTACGATTTAGATACAAAAGTCACGGCAAGGCCGGGTCAACACCAAAACAAAATTTTAAAGTCGTACAATCACATAAGCGGGGTTAGACAGATTTCTTTGCAATCGCCGGGGGACTTTCCCACGCCATATAAACAGAGAGCAATCATACCTAAAAACAATGGGTGCGAGCGGGGTCAGACCGAGGCCCCAACACGCTCTGTCCAGCAAGCGAACATACACATACGCTAATAATAAAGATGATGCAGATGCGGAAATTAAATCACACTAGCATGATCCTAATTTACAATATGCGAGAAATAACTGTAAAGGCGCCCAAAGAATGCCAAGTGGCATGTCCCTCTCCTACCTCTGCACCCCTTTCCGTTAGTGCAGAGACTGGCCAGTTCGATGCTATAGCATATCATATCCAATCATCATATCATATCTCATCATCATATCATATCTCATCATCATATCATGTCTCATCATCATAGCATAAATTAAAATAAACATGCCCGATGGTGCTGGGCTATCATCATGCTCATATCGACTCGATAGACTCAGGGCACCCGATGGGGCTGGGCTACCCTATGACCCTAGCAAAGACTCTAGGACTATCACAGATACGGCCGTTCTGTTTCATACGCGTAAAGAAATAGAATGCTCAATCACAAGTGCAACCTAGCATGATACTACATGGCATGCTTTAATGCTTATGCAACACCTAGTATGTCATACATTCACAAGCCGGTAATCTCTTTCGAATCTGAGTAAGCCCATAAAGGAACTTACCTGAATAAGCCGAACAACAGAGAGCAAGGCAGAGCAGAATCCAAGAAATGAATCACCGATAGCAAGCAATGTCCACATATCACAATCACCTAATAACATACAAATGCATAAGTCTATCTAATTCACACAAGGCGCCCCTAACTATCATACATCTCTTCTCATATCTCGTTTCAGATCATTCCGTCTTATTTCATCACAAACCATATCTCATTTCATGTTCATCTCATCTCATCATCTCATTTTTAAAACAACCTCTCAAAGAACTCAACTTAGAAAATCAAACAACTCTTTTAAAATCGCTTATCTAAATCCCGACATTAAACATTTAAACCTTAAGGCCCATTTTCCCAAAATCATGTTATAAAATAATTCCGGAATGTTTCTTATCTTAAAAACCATATATAAATAAATTCCATTATTAAATTATTAAAATAACTCTAAGTTCACAAATGATATTTATAAATCAAGACCAACAATTCACTTTAAAATTCCTAACTCACATGTTTAAATCCTCATCTTAAAAATCATCTTACAAATCATTATATAATAATACTTCTCGAGGAATATTTAATATAATAAATTTTCCAAAAATCACCTCATTTTAATAACCCACATTTATAAATCAAAATACTAAATTTCTTTAACATATTTTAAATCATAGCTCAAAATCATCATATAACATCATATTAGTATATAGGAACATAAGTTATATAACAAGTCATAATACATCCCAATAATCTATTTCTAAAACAATATATATATATAATATATATTAAAATTTCTAGAAATTATTATTTATCTCAAATCTCAAAATAATATATAATAATAATTTAATCAAATAATATATATATATATATATATATATATATATATATATATATGTATATATCAAACTATATAAAACATAACATATAAACACAACACCCAAACCCTTACCCAAATCTCAGCCCAGCCCGCAGCCCATACCCGAACCAAAGGAAAGAAAAGGCCCAATACACTCAGCTGAGATTTTAAAAGAAGGAGGGCCCCCCAGTGATGTGGCCAGTGACGTGGCGAGCAAGTTGGCAAGGGGCGGGGCCCACGCCTTCTTCTTCCTCCTCTTGTTTCTGTTCGAAACAAACAGGGACACAAGGCCCCCTGAGCTCGAAATGACGAGAAGGAAGAGGTGAAAGGGGAGCCGCCGACGATGGCTTTGGGGCTCTGGCCATTCGATTCCAACACAAAGGCACCAAGTCGAACAAGAAAGGAGGAGAAAGAGGTGCTCACCGAGGGGTGTTTCGAGCCCGGAAAAATTCGATCGATATCGCCTCGGAGCGCTCGTCGGGGCCGGAGTCTCGCCGGGGATGTCCTAGGGGGAGTGGGAAGGGGTTAAGGCTCCTATTTTGTTGAGTTTGGAGGTGAAAGAAAGAAAAAAGGAGGAGAATCGAACCTTACCTTTCTTCAAACCGAACAGGGGAAGGAGGGGTGTCGATGGCTGCGATCGGCCTCCGGGGGCTCCTCCAGCTGCTGCTGCTTTTGGAATCCAAGGTGGAGGGGATAGGCTTCCAGTTTTTGGCTCGAGGTGGAAGAAGGAAGAAGATGGGGGAAAGCTTGTGGGAGCTCTCGGCACTCCCCAAAAGGAAGAAGGTGGGGAAAGGGGTAGTTCTAAATTTGAAAAGAAGAAGGAGCTTTGTGGCGTTGGGTTTTGAAGACAAGGAAATGATGAGGGGGTTAGCTGAGGATCAGTCAAAGAGAAAGACGGAGGTGCAGTAGCATGGGTTGCAGATTTGGCATCTTGCCGAAATTGGTGAGGTAAAGGAGGGGGAGGAAGAAGGATGACAGGTGGATGGATTAGCCAAAAAGAGGAAGGCAAGGCTGGAAGTCTTCTTGATGCTGCAGGCGCCAAAATGCAGAGGAGCAGCCCTTCTGTATTGTTAGAGATGGGGAGGGAGGAAGATGCCAAGGTGGTCCCTAGATGAATTTTAAATACCCGAAATAATAGATCCGAAATTCTCTCTCGAGACTCCATCCCGGATCGATCAAATTCATTCTAAAAGCCGGAAGTATATCGCTAACTGAAGGAAAATTTTTGGGTTCCGAGAAAAGGACGGAATCGATCTTAGAATGTTCAAGATTGGGCCGGAATTCGTTTTATGAATCTCGAGTTCGCTTTATTATATTAAACACTTGTGTATTATTTGATTATTATTTTATTTTTTTTAAAAAAAAAACGAAACCCGATTAAAGCCGTTCTAGTTTTATTTCTAGTTTCCTTTTTCCCGAAAATCAAGATTTTAAAATCCGGGCCTTTACAGCACCCGATGAAGCCGGACTACCCTATGACCCTAACAAAGACTCTAAGACCCACAGATAACGGTCGTTCTCTTTTCAAACGCATAAAGAATAGGGATGCTCATTCATAAGTGCAATTCCTAAGCATGATACTACATGACATGCTTTTATGCATACGCAACAGCTACATACTATATGACACATCAGGGATGAGGCCTGGGTTACTGAGTAAGCTCCCGTAGGAAACTTACCTGGAGGCGCGCAGAATCCAAGCAATCAACACCAATAATAAGCAATTTCCAATAGATCACAAATCACCTAATAAACATACAAATATGCACAAGTCTATCTAAGTCACACAAGGCGCCCCTAACTATCATACATAGCTTCACATATCTCATTTCAAATTATTCCATCTTATCTCATTATACTCATTTCATGTTCATCTCATCTCAACATATAATATCTCATCCATCATCTCATCTTGCATCATCATATAACATTTCATATCTTATTTAAAATTCACATAATTCTCAAGCAGAAACCAACAATAGATTCCCCGAGTTAAATCAAGTAAATCATTTCCCAAAGTTTTCCAAACTCTTAAAACTCAAGTTAAGTCAACTCATGTTCAAAACAATTTCTTAATTCATATTATAGAAATCATTCCGGCACTTTTTATTTCAACACCTCAAACCCTTTGAAAACCCTTTTAAATAATACAACCAATATTTATCTAAAATATCACCGATTAAATCCATTTATAAAACATAAAAACTCTAACCAACTTGCAATTTTATACCATTAAACTAATTCCGGCATAACTTACTTTATGTTACAATCATCATCTTAAAATCACCTTATAAAACATCGTATAATAACACTTTCTCAATTAGTATTACTTTTAAACCCTTTTAAAATATATATTAACTAGCTGATTTCTTCTTCTTGTTCAGATCAGATTGCAAATGAGTGTTCTTGCTACTCCTAGTTTGATGTGGGCGCTTTTGGGATTGGGGTTTGTGAGATTGAGCTCTTGAAGAATGAGAACTGGTACTGACCTTTGGGGTACGAACAGCAGTTGCAGGTTCAGCAATTTCACCGAAGCTCTCCCTCCGATCTGTGAAGGAATTGGGGGTGGAAGAAAAAAAGGACCAAATGAAGACGAAGCAGAGGCCTAAAATCACCACAGCTGTTAACTTCGCGCATAATCCGTGTAGGCGTTTCAATTGGTGACTCCACCGAGCAAAAACCGATTTTGCCTGACGCCCATATCTAGCAATCGTCATTTCTGTATGTTCCCCGCCCAGAACGGAAATTCAGTGGAAGCAGGAGATTTGGGGAGGACGGGAAGCAGGTGAAGATCCAGAAAGATGGTGATTTTAGACTTGAGTGAACAGTTGAGCAATCAGCAAATAATTTAAATCCATGGTTGCTCTCAAACAGTTGCGAGATTAGGAATAGGAAAGTGCCAGAGTTTATCTTCAAATGGGTTTGAGATTTGGAGACTCTTCCAAGCAAATTGAGAAAATTCGAAGTGAGTTATCATTTGAATTTTGTCCAACTTCAATTGTTATTTCTAACCTATGTCCTAAATACATAAATTAAACATTGAGAAAGACCATTATTAATATCTTTAATTAATAATATTACTACTAGTATAATCCCCGCGCCATGGCGCGATATTTAATAAATAAAATTTTAATAACATAATAAATTAATATTATAAAATATTAATAAAAGTTAGGATAAAATAATGAAGGTAGACTTGAAATCTTTAAGAAATTGGTAAAAATATTTACCATAAAGTTAGGCTTCATAAAAAAGTTTTTTAAATTAAGATATTATATGAATATAAATTATAAATTATTATTATAATATATAAAGATATATAAATATTAATAGTAGGCATTAGATTTAATTCAATATTTTGAATTAAACTCAATGGTTAGTAAATGGGTAAAAAAAATAAAAGGGGAAAATTGGAAGAAAAAATGCAAAAGCAATAATTAGAAGAAAAAAATCCCATTGGACAAGGAGGAGTGGGTTAAGGAGGAGGTGACACATCAGCGAAAGTCTTTGGTTTTAAATAGTTATATAGATATTTTCAGAATATATATATATTTTCCTAAAATCAGAAATAACTAATAATATAACATATATATATATATCTATATATCTATAACCTTACACATAACATATAACCATAAAATATAACACACAACACAATTTTAAAAAAATAACAACCCATCAACCCAACCGAAGGAAGCCCAGACCCGGACCAAACCCCAACCCGAGCCCAATATCCAACAGCCCGACCCCTACCCGTTACCAGGTCCAAAAACCCAAACCCGGAAGCCCCACCCAAATTTCCCTAACCAGATCTAAGGCAAACCGCTGAACCCGTCTTCTTCCCAAATCAGAAGATAATGTTCACACCAAAATTTCGAAAGAGAGAAAGTGAAGAGCAAAGCTCCGCCGGCGACTCGTTTCCCATCCCGACTCAACCCAGGTGACCGAAAAGTTTCCCCGACCAAAACCCACACGAAGAAGATCAAACGCGAGCAAGGAAGGAGGAGAAAGAAAAAGAGATTACCGAGTGCTTCGCTTCTTCAATTCTGAGGGTGCTCGAGGGCGGCTCCGGCTTTGTCGGCGAGGGAGGAGGGTCGCTTTGGGCCTAGGATGATGGAAGAATAAGTAAAATTCCACCTAAGTTTTGTATTGAAAACGAGAGCAAAAGGAGGCCCGACCTTAGGACGAGGAACAGGGGAGGGTGAACGCGACGCGGATTCGACGGCTTCCAAAGGATTCCGGGGTGACTCCTGAGCTCCGACGACGAGGAAGAAGGTTCCTAGGCACTCTGGTGTGCTCGTGTGGTGGCTGCCGCTCGAGGAAGAGGATGAGGTGGCCGGCCGATTTGGCAAACAGAGATGAGAATGAGGAGGTAAGGAGGAGAAAGGGTGGATGGCGTGGCTCGGCAAAACAGGGCCATCAAAGGGGGTTTCCTAGCTCCTGCAGCAAATGAAATGGGAGGGTGGATTTCTCTGATTTTGCTGGCCATTTGCAGAGAAAGGGAAAGAGAGAAAATGAGGAATGGGTTGTGGGTTTATGTTGAAGTTTGGGGGGACTGAGAATGAGGGCAGAGAGAGATTTATTGTGTGAAATGGGGCACAAAACAACAACGTTTGCAAGCTGGCAAGGCAGGAATCTCCTCCAACGGGTTCTGAAACGAGAGAGAGAGAGAGAGAGAGAGAGAGAGAGAGAGAGAAGGAAAGAAATAAAATAGAATTGGTCCCCCACAAAACAATTCAAAATAGCGGAAAATAGACTTGAAATCCGCTCGCTCTATCGAATCCCGACTAAATCAGATTTAAATCAAATTTTCACTTCAATTTCAAGATAATCGGAATTAAATTAATTTTTATCAAAACTCGGAGCTTGAAAGCAGAATTAAAAATCCGCTAAAGTCTCAAATCTTAAAACAATGCCGGAATGACTTTAAAAATCAAAACTTGCGCTCGAGGACGAGTTTTCTCTCATTTTATAAACAATATATTTAATTAAAATCATAATAAAATAATATATAAAATATATTCGGCCTTTACAGATTTTACTTTAATTAACTTTGAGAATCTAATCTTCTCAGCCACTACTCACCTAAGTTTTGAAGTTTTTAATTTTCTATTCACAAGTTTTCATCTGCTACCCTAATAGCCATGTTTACCAAATATCATATTAGCTAGCTTATTAACATATATTTATACCAAATAATGCATTATCTCCAACTACCCCATTAACTACTCTTTTACCAAATACTAGTTCAGTACCCGCACCATGTGCGGTTTTTTTAATTTAAATAAATTTGATATAAATACCCGTTTAGAGAGCTAATTAATTTATTTCAATATATGGATCAATCAAGTGTGTCATTAGTGAAATCGAACCCCACATACTGAGATGGGGGCAATAGAGATGTCAATTTACGTGGCCCAAAAACTGAAAGGGCAACTGTGAGAAATTTTATGCAAGTTGAGAAATCCTGCAATCAAATCAAGGTCATTCGATCACTCTCTTAAACAACAATATCTCTAAGATAGGTAAGAAGACATATGATATTAAGACCATAAATTAAGGACTCCTTACATCCAACTTTTCAACACACAACCCATGGAATATAGACGTAATAATTGAAATATGGTTTATATAAATAAAAGACACAATAAAAAATATAAGCAATTTTACAATTGCCGATAGCTTGCACAATAATCCTTACTCCTGGCTAGTATAAAAAGCATATGAAAAACTAATTTCTCAAATCTGAATGAATTTATACTTTACTGACAACATAAAAGACGACAAAATAAATTACTTTATAACCAATCAACACGTTATTTCGAAAAGCTTATCAAGGAACTCGTAAACAAAGTCATAAATTACCTGCAATAACAACACCAAAAAGAAGGGAGAAGACGTCAATGTTTGTGAAATAACATTAACAATCTAAACTATATATAGGCCAAAATCCAAAAATATATCTCATAAATATATCAATACCTTCAATATAGGAAAAATTTATTTTTGTATCCGCAAAAGCGATAGATCTTCCATAACAAAATGTGACTAAACTCTTTCAAAAATATATCTATAAAATTATATTCATATCTACAAAATTTGGTGATGCAAAAATTATTTCAATAAATTATGATTGGTTTATACGACTACCCAAAAATATATCTATAAAAATTAGTGGTTAAATCTTTCAAAATCTTCCAAAATTATATCCATATCTATAAAAAAAATTATTAAAATTTTATGTTCCAATTCTCGATTGTTTTTGGTAGGTGGCTGCTATTTTATTTATTATAAAAAATGGAGCACCGAAACATGAATTTGGAGTTAAACAAATTTTGGGACAAATTGAATATAAAAATTTTCCAAAATTATATCTACACCTAGGTGATATAAAAAAAATCTTTCTAAATTATATCCATATCTACAAATTTTGGTGATATAAAAATTATTTCAATAAATTATGATTAGTTTATACGCAACCCAAAAATATATCTATAAAATTATATCCATATCTACAAAATTTGGTGATGTAAAAATTATTTCAATAAATTATGATTGGTTTATACAACTACCAAAAATATATCTATAAAAATTAGTGATTAAATCTTTCAAAAATCTTCCAAAATTATATCCATATCTATAAAATTTGGTAATATAATAATTATTTCAAAAAATTGTGATTGGTTCATACGATTACGATTAAGGAGATCGTGTCATGTGTCACAACTGACTTCTCCTTTATTATGTATAATGGATAGCCTTATTTTTTGGTTAAAGTAATTAATCACTCTCTTCCTATCAAAATATTTATCATTTTACGTTGTCAACACGTTTCGTAAAAAATTAAATATTGTATAAAATATAAAATATTTTTTAAATAATTTGATGCTTAATCCTCAAAATTAAACAAGAAATATTTTGAGACATGTGAGTATTAACAAAAAAGTAATAACGATTTAAACTGATTAAAAAAAAGTAGTAATAACGATTTAAATGCACGATTTCTGTTTAGCGCAAGGCAAAATTGCCGTTTAGCGCATGTCATTTGGTCGCAACGACCATTATTGAAATGGTCGTTGCGACCATTACTTTTTTTCTAACCAACACATGGTCGCAGCGACCATTTGCTTTGTGGTCGCAGCGACCATTGGACAACTGGTCGCAGCGACCATTGTGCACATGGTAGAACACAGGAGGTAGGGTTACGAAAGCACTAGACTGGTTTGTCGATGGTGTTAATGCTCCAGTTGAGTATTGGCTATCAGCCTTCAATATGGGGTCGTTGGTTGCAACGACATTTAACAGCATATTTATTGTGTTCTCTCCTAATTCTGCGTTCACAGTCCCTCCTCTAACGGTCCGACCCGATTGGGCGTATGAAGAGTTGGGGATTAATACGATATGTTTGCAGTACGCACATTTCAGTGGTGTAAGTACAACATTCATATGAATCCTTTTTTTAGTTGAAAGTGTTATCTGATCGGATTATGATATGTATTCTTTGTCTACGCAGATATTGCTAATACCTTATGCACCCCTGCCTCCTATTGCACCCAACTGGCATCATTGTCGAGATCAAAGCGCTGCCGGCCTTGAATCCTTCCTCCGAGATCGGCTTGACGCATATCTGTATGAACGAGGCGAAGTCCAAAGGATAATTGATGATACTGTCGTTAATTGCAATTAGAAGGCTTTTACTTTGATAGTTTATTATACCTTCATATTATACATTTGATGTTTATTTATATTGGCTTCCAACATTTGATATTATATGATTATTTCATATTGACTTTCGATTACGAAATACCCCCTACCTAACTCCCATTATACTAAATAAACATAAAGTCTACGACAAATAACATTATCTAAGACTACGACAAATAAACATAAAATCTACGATAAATAATCATCTAAGTCTACCATATATCGCGATGTCCATGTCACTCAAGATCCCCACCCCCAACCACCACTCGGTGGTGGGTTGTCATTCCATGATCCCCCATCACCACTAGGTGGTGGGTTGTCATTCCATGATCCCCATCTCTCAGTAGATGTGTTTCTACCTTGTCCCACTTCATAGTTAGAGCGACTAGGGTACTCGTTCAAGCCCATATTGTAACGGCCCAGATTATAAATCCGGGTTACGTTTAGAGGGAAGAATTATCCCTCTGCCAGATCTTGCAATCCAAGTACGAGCTACTTATTTATCAACTTCAAGTTATAACCCTGTTTATGTCATAAGAATTTAATGAAGAAAAAGGGGATTTCGAACCCTCAAAACAATCAAAGAATTCAATCATTAATTGTGCTTTCGCACGTAAAGCTGTCCTAATTCAACTAGTCAAAAACTCAAAAGAGATAAAACGAGTTTAAATCAATATGAATACAACATGTTTCGAAATGACAGACTTAACCAAAACATTTGTAAAGTCAAGCTATAATAGGTGAAGTATTCTTAACACTCTCGTCCCGTGAGAAAACCCCGCCATAGAAGCAAATCAGCAAGCAAAAGGGAGCGGGTACCTGAAACTATACCACAAGTCAAGGTCGAGCCACTCATGCGGGACCGGAAGTCCTCGCTGAGGTCATATAATACGCCTATACCTAGAATAAAGGATGACTAATGCAGTACAAGATTTAAATCACACTATCATGCCCCTAGTAGATATATATAATATGCAGAAAAGAACTGTAAAGGGCCCAAGACAATGTCAAGTGGCATATCCCTCTCCTACCTCTGCACCCCTTCCCGTTAGTGCAGAGACTGGCCAGTTCGGTGCTATATCATAGCAATTTCCTCGTGGTGGTGCACTCACCATGGCATCATCATATCATATCATATCATATCATCTCATCTCTTGCCCGATGTTGCTGGGCTAATCATATCATATCATATCATCTCATCTCTTGCCCGGTGGTGCTGGGCTAATCATATCATTCTCATATCGACTCGATAGACTCAGGGCACCCGATGAGGCTGGGCTACCCTATGACCCTAGCAAAGACTCTAGGACTATCACAGATAACGGCCGTTCTGTTTCAAACGCATAAAGAATAGGGATGCTCATTTATAAGTGCAAGTCCTAAACATGATACTACATTGCATGCTTTTATGCATATGCAACGCCTACATACTATATGACACATCAGGCATGAGGTCCAATCACTTGAGCAAGCCCCGGAGGACTTACCTGGAGTCTTCACATCCCATTAGCCAGCAAACAAGCCACTCAAAGAATCATCCATCAGCAAACAAGCCACCAGAGAATCATCCAATCACACTAGCAGATAATAAGCAAGGAATAATTCATCAATACATATTTAATCGACACACAAGCAGACTTCCAAGTCATCACAAGACTAAGTACTATTTTATTTAGGTAAACTGGCATTCTCCTCAAAATCGAATAATATCACTTGTATTTTCATATCCTACTTAATTACGAGTTATAGAGTTATAACACTATTATTCTAAGGATCACAATTTAAGCACTACTGATATATACCTTCCTTTACCCCAAACCTTAACAGAACTCAAGCAAGATCTCATTTATCGATTCACTTCTCAAGGATTCATTCATAGTCAGAGAGCAACCAAAATAAGTTTACTTATGGAAAAACCACTTTAGTGAGGTCCAACTAATAAGGCACCACAATCAAGTTCATCATTGTAACAAATTCAATGAGGGGAGTAAGACAAGTTGACATCTAAGATATCATTTATAAGTCCATGTCGAAACTGAATCTCTAAAAGATTCTTACCTAAAACAAAGCTCGAGATTCTTAAATAATTTACTCCAGTTAAATCATGAACTCTAAGAATCTCAAAAGGAGTCAACAAGGTCTCTTTTATCAAGTTGCTTCTTCAAAAATCACATATTCCTTCCTATTCGAAACTAAACAAGGATAAATCAACATTCTTGAACACTCTTTATAAGGTCAATTATAACCAAACCATTCAGGAAAAGTCGTAACTCATAAAATACCACAACCATCCATAACAGTTTCTCAAGACCTATCCTAGACTACTTCCAAACTCACTTATCGAGATAAGTCTATCAAATTATATCTCTAGTAACACTCATGAAATACTAAGATTTATCACGTCAAACGAACCAAAACAATATAATAAAATCTTATTCAAATAATAGATCAAGTAACTTAACATTTTAAAAACCCATTTTTAAACTTTGGTAGCATCTAAAATACTCACACAAGACCGCAACTCATGAGTCAAATTTACCAAGTATGCAAATTCTCAAGACATCTATTTCAAGATTTTAGTAGACATTTTCATTCTTCGAATAACACCCAACCTTGCATTCCAATTTTATATATTATTCATTTAATTAATTAATCAATCAAAAGGTGAAAAGAGCAAGTAGTCTCAAATGCTTTGACTTTGATTCATTCATTTATCAACCTAAACGAAAGCAATTGAAACTCATCCATGATAAGTCAAACACACCCAACATCCATATTTTAATTAAATCCAATGAATCAATATAAGAATCAGGATTAAGTAGCTAAAAATCAAAATTTCAATCAGTTGCAACAAAACCCAATGATATGCTATTTACCATTCCAACTCGGTTCAATTCAGGGGCTCACAATTCAGTTCGGATCCGACCGTGGGGACTCCTGGAATAGCTAGTTCGACCTCGGTCAGATGCACATGCAATCGGTAATGGGTTAGGTCTGTTCGCAGCTCGCGGGGTTGACATCACACTAGCTCGGGAGAGGGAAACGCTTCCTCGGCTTCTCTAATCTGATGCCAGCAGCATAATGAGGCCGCAATGGAGGAGGCTCGACAAGGGGGGCTGTAGGAAGGAAGCCCTGGAAGCTCGAAGGGAAAGAGGGAGATCGAGAGCCGAAGGGTAGCCGTGAAGCGCGCAAGCGGGACGGCGTCTCCGGCAGCTGCTGCTAGGGCTGTCTTCGTCCAAGGGAATGGGAGCGAGAGGGCAAGGAGGCGCAACGATGAGCGAGAGGGAGACAGATCGAGGCGAGTGAGGACGAGAGTGGACGAGGGAAGCCAGATCTGAAGTGAACGGAGAAAAGGGGCCAAGAGCTCGGTATGATGCCATGGAAGCTCGAAGGAAGCTTGAAGAAATAGGTAGGAGAGGCGGCTGAGATCTACAAATTTAGAGGATGAAGGTAATGAATAGTGGGAGTGACGGTGGGAAAAAGGGGTATATATACCCACACAATTAGGGTTGAGTTAATTTGAGGAGAATTACAAAGTTATTCCGCTATTTTTGTTTTGTAAAAATCCTCATCCAAAAAAAAAATTTCTATATGAACTAAAATGTTATAAAAAAATTGCCATGTTCATCTTACTATATTCAAAACGACATCCAATTTTTTTTTAAAAAAAAATTTTCGAAATCTCATAAATTTAATATTTAATTTTAATCAAAAGTCATAAAATCATATTTTAAAATTTTGAGTCTTTACATCATCCACCTCTAAAAACAAGTCTCGTCCTCGAGACTAAAATCATTTTCAAAAGCAACAAAACATTTTGAAAACTCAAGTGATCTCCCCCTATGTCAATCAACCAGATTTTCAAGGAGTCAAGAAACAATGTATCCACCTCTAAGGGCTAGTCCCAAATTCCACTTTCTAAGTTCATTTCTCATGATCATTTTCACATCATACTCAAGTATCAACATATTCAAAACATCCTCATAGCAAGATTCATCATCATATTAGATTTTTGTATTTCAAGCTCAAGGTATCAACATATTGGAATTCATCATACTATGAAGTCCCATTATCGGCAACTCATCATTAGTAGAACATATAATCACGAATTTCTGCACCTTGCTATCAATCAGAAATGAACACAATCATCATACTCACAGATCAACCCCAACCCAAAAAGGGCACAATCAAGCTCATGAAGTTAAAGTCATGTCCAAGCTAGGCTCAAATCATGTTTCAATCCTAAAATAAAGTTGCGCCTCTCATCAATCTAAACGACCCGCTCTTGATCACACTATATAGGATTTTGCAAGGGTGACGCAAGGCATAAGTTGTAACCGAAGGAAAGAGACGTTAAGGACAATTTGACCAACCCTTGACACGAAGAGAGACTCGGATAGTATCTGGTAAGACTGAACACGAGAACTTCACCGATGCCCATGAGAACTCTTAAGGTTATGATCGTATCACTCAAATCATCATGTAATACATCATGTCATAAAACACACACGTGGTAATCTTGCACACTAACATGAACCTATCTCAAGAGGCAATGAAGATTCGATCCTAGCACTAGTGTCATTTCATGTGGCAAGGTACAAGATAAACAACCTGTCATCATGAGAGCATTATCGATAGACATACCATCATCAAGTCAAATCATCATTAACAAGGAATATCACGCATATAATGACAAAGAATTGCTATTAAGGTACCGTACTCATTTAAGGCAGATCTACAATCTATCACCCGAATATACTAAATAGATTCTGTACACGCGTTAGAGAATCCTATATGCCACTATGGTGTAAGGAAACTAAACATAACAGGTAAAGAATAACATCAACATGTCTTAAAAGTCATGTAAGAATATGATATAGTTCACCGGCAAAAGACAAGTGTAAGTGTGTGCTTCATGCATGGCTGCTATCCGAATAAAATAGAGTATGATGGTGTCAAAATGTAACAAGATAGCTCTAATGATGATATTCAAACTATGTAAGCAATCATCATCTTATAAAATCACATAACAAGGGCAAATATGCAAGATAGGTATACTATCAAAACCCTATTACATAAGTGATCATACAAATAACGTAAATAGTGCAAAGAATCACATACCATATCAGCGATGCGAAATTTCTACATGTTATCACTAACACATGACGATGGGTAAATGCACGAAATCATACTTTAATAACTAACAAGATGCTGCATAATGAGTTGGACGAATCATATCATAGGAATGATCATATAAGTAATATAGAGAGTGCAATAATCATGTAAGCATTTTCTCCAATACTAAATTAACAAATAGTATTTAATAACATGGCAAGGTGTAAGCATGCAGAGGTATGGTCTAACCACTAACTTGGCGATTCACAACCAGACAAAACAACTATATAACCATACAACATGAATATAGGTGAAGTATAATCAAGAACGATGTAAGTCTAAAACGGTGGGGACTAAGCATAGATATATAGAGTATAATGCCATAGATATGCATACCAACTAAGATACATATAGAAAAGGCATGGTCGAGCTATCATGAGTCATGCAGTAATCGTCATCAACCAATGTTATGATTAGGACATGAAACCAAATAATTCTTTATTCGAAAGTAGAGATCACATAAAAGTAGCACGCAACACAGTAGGAGTGCACATAAGAAGCATGAACAACATACATGACAATAACCCATAATAACCCAAAATGATCAGTGAAAACACACCTGGAGCATGAGAGGGATGTAAAAGAAGATAATATGACCGTGAGGCAATAGTAGCTACCTAAGGTTACACGAAACGTCGTGCTACGCATATACTTGTAAACAAGGCATGAATATTTCAAGTAACTAAATACAATGTCATATCAAGTAATGGATACTCAAGCGTGACTATCATCAAATTTAGATACTATTTTTCCAAGCGCGGCATACTATAAGAGGATGACACGTTGTATATGTCGAGAGATCATCATATAATTATATACAGCTATCGTGGTGTGTGGGCATGCGATGTGTAAGGTCCTTAAGGCATGAGAATCATAGAGTTATAGCACAGATTAAGAAGAGACAATAATAAGAGGTACATGCTAAACAAGAAGTTAACCACATAAGGCATAAAATCATAACATAGCTAAATCAACATCATTTAATAAGTATAAGCAGGTAAAGATCAATGATCATGTGACGAGAACATACAAAAGGATGACAAGTTTAACACGAACCCGCGATAGAAATAACAAGGGAATGATACAGATGAGGTAGACAAGCACGACATACTAATTCAATTATACCTAACATTCTTAAACATTCAAAAGGGCATGCGGTAACAAAAGAAGAACGAGAAGACTATCATGAATATGTGATTAAGGGTGACAAACAATAGTATAGACGGAGAATAAGGTCACGTAGTTCACAAGTCATAAATCCTATATGACACTAGTAACACCAAATAAGACGCGGGTACATAAACATATAATATACATGTACAGGGATATCATGGCAATACATCCGAAGTCAAACTAATCATATAATAATGTGAGAGAAACACAAAAGAAGTACTATGGAGTGTGATACGATCCTAAGATAATGTGCATAATGCATGGATGAATCGAGTGCAAGATGATAGATATACATATCAACATAGATCTAAATAGAACAAGTATATACACGATAATACATCAAAATATGGAACACAACGAGACTACCATCATAACCTAATAGAAGTTTCTCAGGGCAACATTGACTCATCTCCACTGATTCCAAACCCCATTCTGAAAGGAAGCCTAGTTGTTTATTTGAGAGATAATACACTCTTGGGTGGACATCAACCATAAGGAGACCTTCAAACGAATTTCCCGAATGAACAAGGACTTCAAAAGATCTCCCGATACAAAAGACAACATCCAACATATTTCTAATAATCACTCATCAAGACCCCCTTTTGGTATTGTACTCCCTCAAGACAATCAGCACTCTAACTTATATACCAGTTCGCAACAAGTTAGACTCATAAGGCTTGGAATACAAGTTACCAACATGGAAGGAATTTAGAAGAAACCAGAGCGGCAAGGCAAGAGAAGAGTGTTGAAGAGAGACAAGGAGTCATCATGGCAATTTATCGAGGTCCTCAAAGATCGCAATCAAGACTTCACCAAGAATTCAAAGAAGTCAATCAATAGGTCAACTTGTTATCTTAACGAATCTCACCATTAACAAGTTAGCTTGAATATAGAGTCTCTTCCCTTAGAGAGGAGGAAACCCTTTAATCAAGATTTAAAGTCTACGTTTTAGAGATCATTCTTGTCTTCATTACTAAGCAAGTTACATCTATTCATCATTTCAACCTATAAAGGCCAAGTTGTACAAGTCTCCTTCCCTAACCAAATAAACAAGCAAGAATTTATCTCATTGGAATAAGAGACATGTAAGTTATCAATTATATAAGTCAGACAATTATAGGATGACAAGTAGCCACATAGGCAATACACCATAGTTAACCATCATCGTTCATAAAACAAGATAGAGGTGCATGGCATAACTTCACAAAATCTCATAAGGTCACAACATATGAACGATAACACGTCAAAGGTATGAGGGGCAATGTCATACCAATCACATAAATCCTATTTTATGAATAAGCAATTCATGTCTATACATTGATTCACATGCATTTTAGTCGAGTTGTACCCATATGATCCTCTTTTGAACAAATTTCGCATAAGAGAGCAATATCATTAGAATTCGTCATCTAAGATATCACTAAATAGATCATAGAACAATATCATGCCAAAACATCTCAAGTAAGCACATAAGCGATGCATTTTGTGATACCTACAAGTATTCCATAGGCGTCCCTATGAAATACTTGTACAAGTATCACAAAATCGTTACAATGTTCTCACTAGATTCGACCAAGTACTTTACAAGCGTCCTTATAAAATACTTGTGTCGACTTTGTGAAAACATTATCGCTAAGCAAGAATCAACAATTTACATCAAAAATCTGAATTTCATAAGTACTTCATATTAAGTCACTGTGAACTCTTATAGTCAAAATATCATGGCTCTCAAATCAACAAGCATCACTTCTCAATCCTCAAAACCATAAATTTTCCCATCAACTAGAGTAAGATTCTCAAGTCTGCGCTCATAAGCTTTCAACTAACCAGTACGAAACATCAGCTTTAACCATGTAAATTCTCATAATCTCATCTCATGTCCACATCAAACCAAGGGCAAAAAGGCACCAACCAATTGCCATCATAAGTGACATAAGTAACAAATCGAATATGCACATGTCAAACACATCAAGAATGGTGATAATTGTCCAACCCAAGTCATCAAGTACCATAAATTATACGTGCACCACAAGACCACATCATGTTATAAGGATTACGTCAGATGTCATAATGAGAGAAAATCACATAAAAAACATATCAAGTCATCAAGAATAACACAAGTAAATCATCAAATTTCTCCCCCAATTCATCTATTTCTTATAATCAAGGTTACGAATTACCCAGCCAAGATTTTAAATATGTCTTTCATGCCCGTCTGTAAAGAAAAGCTAAGAATCTCTACCAATCCCGATTCTATATCCGTAAGGGATAGGCTATCGCCATGACTACCCGATCGAATCCCGATCCTCACATCTCAAGGTGGTTATCTTACTTATCCATATTAAATTCATTTTGCCCTTTGAAAACATTCAAAACTTATGAAAACCCTTGGGCCATTTTATTTTCAAAACTCAAAATCACCAATTGTTTTACAACTCATTTGTACTTGGATTGCACAACCTGGCTCTGATACCAACTTTGTAACGGCCCAGATTATAAATCCGGGTTACGTTTAGAGGGAAGAATTATCCCTCTGCCAGATCTTGCAATCCAAGTACGAGCTGCTTATTTATCAACTTCAAGTTATAACCCTGTTTATGTCATAAGAATTTAATGAAGAAAAAGGGGATTTCGAACCCTCAAAACAATCAAAGAATTCAATCATTAATTGTGCTTTCGCACGTAAAGCTGTCCTAATTCAACTAGTCAAAAACTCAAAAGAGATAAAACGAGTTTAAATCAATATGATTACAACATGTTTCGAAATGACAGACTTAACCAAAACATTTGTAAAGTCAAGCTATAATAGGTGAAGTATTCTTAACACTCTCGTCCCGTGAGAAAACCCCGCCATAGAAGCAAATCAGCAAGCAAAAGGGAGCGGGTACCTGAAACTATACCACAAGTCAAGGTCGAGCCACTCATGCGGGACCGGAAGTCCTCGCTGAGGTCATATAATACGCCTATACCTAGAATAAAGGATGACTAATGCAGTACAAGATTTAAATCACACTATCATGCCCCTAGTAGATATATATAATATGCAGAAAAGAACTGTAAGGGCCCAAGACAATGCCAAGTGGCATATCCCTCTCCTACCTCTGCACCCCTTCCCGTTAGTGCAGAGACTGGCCAGTTCGGTGCTATAGCATAGCAATTTCCTCGTGGTGGTGCACTCACCACGGCATCATCATATCATATCATATCATATCATCTCATCTCTTGCCCGATGTTGCTGGGCTAATCATATCATATCATATCATCTCATCTCTTGCCCGGTGGTGCTGGGCTAATCATATCATTCTCATATCGACTCGATAGACTCAGGGCACCCGATGAAGCTGGGCTACCCTATGACCCTAGCAAAGACTCTAGGACTATCACAGATAACGGCCGTTTTGTTTCAAACGCATAAAGAATAGGGATGCTCATTTATAAGTGCAAGTCCTAAACATGATACTACATGGCATACTTTTATGCATATGCAACGCCTACATACTATATGACACATCAGGCATGAGGTCCAATCACTTGAGCAAGCCCCGGAGGACTTACCTGGAGTCTTCACATCCCATTAGCCAGCAAACAAGCCACTCAAAGAATCATCCATCAGCAAACAAGCCACCAGAGAATCATCCAATCACACTAGCAGATAATAAGCAAGGAATAATTCATCAATACATATTTAATCGACACACAAGCAGACTTCCAAGTCATCACAAGACTAAGTACTATTTTATTTAGGTAAACTGGCATTCTCCTCAAAATCGAATAATATCACTTGTATTTTCATATCCTACTTAATTACGAGTTATAGAGTTATAACACTATTATTCTAAGGATCACAATTTAAGCACTACTGATATATACCTTCCTTTACCCCAAACCTTAACAGAACTCAAGCAAGATCTCATTTATCGATTCACTTCTCAAGGATTCATTCATAGTCAGAGAGCAACCAAAATAAGTTTACTTATGGAAAAACCACTTTAGTGAGGTCCAACTAATAAGGCACCACAATCAAGTTCATCATTGTAACAAATTCAATGAGGGGAGTAAGACAAGTTGACATCTAAGATATCATTTATAAGTCCATGTCGAAACGGAATCTCTAAAAGATTCTTACCTAAAACAAAGCTCGAGATTCTTAAATAATTTACTCCAGTTAAATCATGAACTCTAAGAATCTCAAAAGGAGTCAACAAGGTCTCTTTTATCAAGTTGCTTCTTCAAAGATCACATATTCCTTCCTATTCGAAACTAAACAAGGATAAAGCAACATTCTTGAACACTCTTTATAAGGTCAATTATAACCAAACCATTCAGGAAAAGTCGTAACTCATAAAATACCACAACCATCCATAACAGTTTCTCAAGACCTATCCTAGACTACTTCCAAACTCACTTATCGAGATAAGTCTATCAAATTATATCTCTAGTAACACTCATGAAATACTAAGATTTATCACGTCAGACGAACCAAAACAATATAATAAAATCTTATTCAAATAATAGATCAAGTAACTTAACATTTTAAAAACCCATTTTTAAACTTTGGTAGCATCTAAAATACTCACACAAGACCGCTGTAACGGCCCGGATATAAATATCCGGGTTACGTTTCGAAGGTCGGATACCTTCGTTCGGATGTTGCAATTCAGGTACGGGTCGAGGTTTCAAACCTCTAATCAGTCGAAGTTTCATAAATTCAGTTTAAACGAAAGTGAAATGGAAATAAGATTTAGATACAAAAGCCACGGCAAGGCCGGGTCAAAACCAAAAATAATTCTAAAGTCGGATAGCCAGATTAGCGGGGTTAGACAGATTTCTTTGCAATCGCCGAGGGACTTTCCCACGCCATATAAACAGAGAGCAATCATACCTAAAAACAATGGGTGCGAGTGGGGTCAGACCGAGGCCCCAACACGCTCTGTCCAGCGAGCGAACATACACATACGCTAATAATAAAGATGATGCAAATGCGCAAATTAAATCACACTAGCATGATCCTAATTTATAATATGCGAGAAATAACTGTAAAGGCGCCCAAAGAATGCCAAGTGGCATGTCCCTCTCCTACCTCTGCACCCCTTTCCGTTAGTGCAGAGACCGGCCGGTTCGATGCTATAGCATATCATATCTCATCATCATATCTCATCATCATAACATACATTTAAAATAAATAAATCATGCCCGATGGTGCTGGGCTATCATCATGCTCATATCGACTTGATAGACTCAGGGCACCCGATGGGGCTGGGCTACCCTATGACCCTAGCAAAGACTCTAGGACTATCACAGATACGGCCGTTCTGTTTCATACGCGTAAAGAAATAGAATGCTCAATCACAAGTGCAACCTAGCATGATACTACATGGCATGCTTTAATGCTTATGCAACACCTAGTATGTCATACATTCCCAAGCCGGTAATCTCTTTCGAATCTGAGTAAGCCCATAAAGGAACTTACCTGAATAAGCCGAACAGCAGAGAACAAGGCAGAGCAGAATCCAAGAAATGAATCACCGATAGCAAGCAACGTCCAACATTCACAAACACCTAATAACATATTAATGCATAAGTCTACCTATTTCACACAAGGCGCCCCTAACTATCATACATCTCTTCTCATATCTCGTTTCAGATTATTCCATCTTATCTCATCATAAACCATATCTCATTTCATCATTTCCAACATAATCTCTCAAAGAACTCAACTTAGAAATCAAACAATCCTTTTAAAATCGTTTATCCAAATCTCGACATTAAACACTTGGGCCTTAAAACCAATTTCCCAAAATCATAATATAGAAATCATTCCGGCATGTTTTTCTTTAAAATCCTCATCTTAAAATCATCTTACAAATCATTAAATAATAACACTTCTCAAGGAATATTTAAATATAATAAAATTGCCAAAATCACTCCATTTTAATAACCCACATTTATAAATCAAAATACTAAATTTTTTTAACATATTTTAAAACATATCTCAAAATCATCATATAACCTTATTCTAATATATAATAATTAATATTACTTTTGAAACTTTCTATGACATATATATTAATATTTCAGAATATATATACATATACATGTCCAAAAAAATCAGAATAATATATAATATAACATATATATAAATAAAATAACACATACTATAATTTAACACATAATATCAATAACCCAAACTCAATCCAACACCCACTCACAGCCCAAACTGAAGTCAACCCAGCCCAAAACCCTAAACCTTACCCGGAAGCCCAAACCCGGACAACTAAAAATATGAGCCCACGTGTCATCAACCAGAAGAAAATAAAGAAGGAAGTAGGGGGATCCGGAATACCCTCGGGTTCAAGCCCAGCCCAGAAGAGAAAGGAAAGAGGGGCCCAACCCGGAAACAACAAAAAGGAAGAGGGAATGGAGGATCCGAGTTCAAACGATATAACCCGTTTCCAAGTTCGGGTCAGGCCCAGAGATTAGGCCCAGAAGGAAGGAAAGGCATAGGAGTCACCCTCTTCCTTTGGACGGAGCTCTGTTCGGAGACGACGAATGACGAAAGAGGAGGGAGGAGAACCTCCGGCCTCCGGCGGCCCCTTCGACCCAAGCTCACCCAACCGGACCGACACCACACTCCGACCACGACCCACCTCAAAGAAGGAAGCGAAGCGAGGGAAAGGAAGGAAGAAAGAGAACTTACAGTCGTGCGTGTAACTCGGAGGCTATCTCCGGCTCCAATGGCGGATTTGACTGTGAGGACGTAAGAGGAGCTTCGATGGTGACCTAGGATGAAAGGAGGGTTCAGAAAGGAGGACCTTTAAGGGAATAATTGTACGAAAATGAAAGAAACCCATTATCGACCTCCTTACGCAGAAACAGGGGAAGGGGAGGAAGAAGGGAGTGTCGCGGCCTCGGTGGTGGCTCCTGTGGCTCAGATCCGTCTTCGGAAAGAGAGCAGGGCTTGAAGTGGTGATTCGGTGGGTGACAACCAGAAACGGAGGGAGAGGTGTGGTGCTTGATGAAACAGAAGCCACGGGGGTTAGGTGCTGGGAGGTAATCATGCGATTCAGGCCATAAAAGAGGGAGAGGGAAGCGCTGGTACCACTGAAATCGGATGGAGGTGGTGAGCTCGGCTTGGTCTTCCTGCAAGGGTGTGAGAGTGGGTTAGCTTTTAGCCAAAGGTAGTGAAGCATGGTGGCGAGCGGATAGGATAAGAGGGGTGTTTTGTGGGTTGTAAACAGAAAGAGGGAGAGGAGGGGTGGTGCACCTGGGTTTGTAAGCAGAAAGAGGGAGGGGGAAGGGGGACCATTTGCAATGCTGAGAATTTGCAGTTGAGGGGAGGCAGGGCTGCCGAGAGAGAGAGAGAGAGAGAGAGAGAGAGAGAGAGAGAGAGAGAGAGAGAGAGAGAGAGAGAGAGAGAGAGAGAGAGAGAGAGAGAGAGAGAGAAAAGAAATGTGTATATATATGTGGTCCCAACAAGATATTTTGAATACCCGACAAATATCTCGAAACCCGCTAATCCCGACTCTATCAATTCTCGACTAAATCGAATTTAAATAAAATTTCGATTACTAATTTCAAGTTAAACGGAATTAAATTAATTTTTCGATACTCGGAGCTTAAATTAATTTTATTAACACTCGATCTCAAAAGCGAAAATCAAAAATCCATTTTTAAAACCCAATTCAAAACTATATAGAAATTCGTTTCTGATGAATAAAATTCAGTTGCTCGAGGACAGGAAATTTCAAAATTTCTAGAATCTTAATTTTAAAGTCGAACATAATTTAATATTTTAAGACAAATAATACTTTAATTTTCCCGGTCTTTACATTCATCCACCTCTAAAAACAAGTCTCGTCCCCGAGACTAAAATCATTTAAAGCATGGGATGAAGTTCTAAATCGATGAGTCCGAGGACCATGTCCAAGGATCTTGTAATCGTCTCGGTTGCGTCTTCCGAGATTCTCACAACATCCTAGTCACGGTCGTGACATCTCCAATTGGTCTGGTCAAGTGTGTAATAAGCGCCCTTATCACATTCTCGCTTCGACTTTTCGGAAGTGTCACAACTCTAAAAGCATTACAGCGTCCGACTAGGTCTTAGCAAGCAATCTATAAGCGCCCCTATACAATGCTTGTATCCACTTCGTGAGACGTCATAATGTAAATCTAGTTCGTAAATCCTCAAAGCGTTTGTAAATGGAAGGATTGTCGTCTAAATCATTGAAAATCTCGACTTCTTTAAAACCCCAAGTTGGCCATTTTTAAAACCGCTCAAAATCTTCAAATCCGATGTTTAATCAAACAACTTTACACCAAAACAAGTCAATTCTTTTCCATCAAGGTTTCATCAAAATCTCTCCTAAACCAAATCAGCTTCTCGCAATCAATCAATCAAATTCAGAAGGTAGGAGGTGGAATCATCCCCCTCTAAGGGCTAATCCCATATTCTCTCCCTAGGTTCCAAAATCATTCCTTCATCGTTCACAACTCAACATGAACAAAAGTAAATCAACTCATAACATCATCCACCACCTCTCATAAGGCAATCCTCAACATCAATCATGCTAATCTCAACCAATAAACATCGTAACCGCATAACATGTTTACCCATAACATAAAGCATGCCCTTCTTTCAAACACATCAAAAGCAACAACAAAATCTCAACATCATATCACCAGTCATAAAGTGTATCTATATCATACCAAAGGCATCACAAGTGTATCATCGAATTCTCATAATCATGCCAGCACACATGTCAAGAGATCAAGGAGGTTAGGTGTCATGGAGTCAGTACACTACTACAAGTCAAATCTCACGATCGCATCTCAACATCGCACACTTAGCAATCACGCTCCATTATCTCATATATATAAGTCAGATTCATGATCCAAATCAATATTCATCATTTAACATCTCCTGATCATAATATAACATCATGCTCTCACATAGCAACATATCATTATTTCATTATTCATTCAACACATTATAACATGCTTTTAGAACAACATAGTAGGATAGCAATGGGTCATTATATCATGAGTATAGTTGTCACTACCAATTTTAACTCAGTATTGCATATCAACATGTAATATCATGCCATACAGGTTTATCATGGTTGCTATCTAGTATCATGCCAGTATATATTAACAAATCACATAATCAAGAAGATTTTGCACCTCATACAAGTTAAAATAAAACGCAACCCCGCTCGCTCGTCCCCAACTCCCAAGCCAAAACCAATCCTCATCTAAACTCACCAACTCGGATAATATCCCCAAAGAACCCCAACTCATTTTGATACTCCCGTCTCACCCCTCATTTCACCAGGCGCTCTCACTAGCAATCCACCTCTAAGAATCCAACCCTCATCTCTGTTTTCACACCCGAGCACCCCTGCATACTATGTCCTCGATACCCCCAAAGGTCATTTCTTACATTTCTCACTCTTCCCAAGATATCACCACGTAGAACCCTTCTAACCACGCATCTTCAATAAAGTTCCCTCAGTCATTACCTAATCAGCCTATCCCTAATCATACCCTTATCCGAGATTCACCTAGGAGCTCATCGAAATCATCAAGCATTACCTCTTATAATTCCCGAACCCACTCGGTCCAACCTAAGTCAACACCCCTCTTCTGCAACTTTCCCTTACCGCCGTCGATCATTCTAATCACTCAAAACCTTTCCCCACTCTCTGACCGCTCAACCAAAATGACCTCACTCACATGTTCAAAGAAGAAGCAATCATGGACATTATTGCACATAAGGACTACATCATATTAACTAGCATCATTAAGCATTGCAACAAGGATCAAAAGCCTCAATTTACCGTCATGCTCAACGAGTATTGTAAAACATGATATATGAATATGGTCACTTCTAGCTAGCAAGTTTCATCATAATCTTATCAAATAAACCGTTCAGGTTCTCAGCATTTGCAGTTCGTACTTTTATAGGCAAGGAATTTAGATCATGCTTGGCATCTCAGAGTAGCATCACATTAAGTCATCGAGGCACATTAGGATTGTAAGGCATCGAATCATATCATCATAGTCAATAGACAATCAAGCAACAGTCATCACATCAACAAGCAACTTTCAACATCAAGTCAGTGCAAATCATCATCAACAAGCTCAGAAAGGGTTAGCAATTCGAATATAGGATGCTCCCACCTGCAAGTCATACCGTACTCAACAATCGTAATCCTCGAAGCGAACTTGTTCCGTCGACATTATCGGTCCTGAGGCCCGTGGGTTATGGGCCCACGCTTCCGCTGCGCTGCTCTATCGCTATTCGACTTCCCGTTCCCTTTTCCAAGCGGTCACTCGTCCAAGGTAACGCGTAGGAGTTTAAGTTAGCGGAGATAGGGGAGTGACAAGAGCGGGCGACCCAATGTTTCTTTCGGAGACGGAATAGACCAAAGCTAAAGACGACATGACTAGAGACAAGACTCCGACTCGGGAATAGTAATGATGCCTTTATGGGGTCCATTAGGTTACAACTCGTGATAAACAAGCATGAATTCATTATGGAGCATATCAATCACGTCAATCCACACTAACATGTACCTATCTCGGGGCAACAGTCGTATTCATATCAAAGACACAATCAAATCCGATGTCGATGTATGTGAAGTAAGCTAACATTCTAGTATTCCATGGAAATAGATATGCCAAGTAACTTCAAGCAAGATGGGCGGAACCAACAATGATCATATATAATTCGAAGTCATGCGGAATTTAGTGAAGATAACGAGCATCATGCATATGATCAACGTAAGAGCATGGTATACACATCAACAAATGAGTCCAAATATATCATGGCAAAGTATATTATAATAATCAGATGAAGCGTCATACGAGGGCTCATAAGAACAGCATAGTAACTATCACATCTAACAGCAATGATCAGATAGTAAGTTAAGGATGACATGTAATCATACGACGAGATACATTTAGGGAGCATAGATCCTACATGATACTAGTGATACATAATGTGATACAAGCATAGACAAGAGTCATTAAGAGGAGTTCAACATATTATTCACGAACATGAGGCATCATCAAAAGTAACAAGAAGAACATCATGAGTGTTAGATTACAATAATGCTAAGAACGAACCATCATAGAGCACATGTGTGGTACAATAGTTGTCACGTTATAGAACAAGCATGATATGAAATCATTCAGCGGGTCATATTGGAATCACACACCTTACAGGATACTAGTAGCACATATCGAACAGGTGTACAACCAAAATGATTCAATCAGATTCATTCCGATATTCATGCGTCATGTATATGCAAAATCAAGATATAGAGTGGTGTGTGATCAAGCGGGGTGTCAAGTCATAGGTTCATGCAAGCACGAGAGAATAACATAGAGTAGTAAGCATTTTAACCATTCAAGCATGCTAGGTTCAACCATCACGGAAAGCTAGTCAATCATCGAATTCAACATTAAGCTAATCAAGACGAGTGAAACATGTTAAGAGGACGGAAAGAGGAAAGAGCCACACTATCAGGTACCTAGTTCAAGAGTGAATCAACAATAACGCAGGCAAAGTAGAATTCGTACAAGTCGCAACCAAGGGCCCAACATGTTACTAGTGAGTCAATATAACATATGGTACATACATGCGCTTGACTGGCTAGTACGACGGTATGCAAGAGTTCATTCAATCACATCTCAACGACATAGTGGCACGAGAGGAAAACGCAATGAGGTATAGAGCAAGTCTAAGCAACATGGCTAGAATATGAGGACATGAGTTCAAATTGATATATACTAGGATAGATCATGTATTTATCAAGAATCGTTCACACTATCATGTACCTAATCCAAGGGAAGCAACAATCATATAGACTCATATCATGTGGTTCATGTTTTCAATCAATCATACAATCAATATGCTAAGTAAACATGCTATAACAACATACAATCATGATATAGGACAAGACACAGCACGAGACTTAAGCAATGGGACAAGCATCGGTACAAAATGTCATACAACTACAAATTCACATTAAAGCTCATCATCATAACATGTACCGGGAGTTATGTAGCATATAAGGCACGTCGACATCAATTTATAACACGTATCCACCAAGTAAGGGGCTCACTCTATCATGATACTAGAACCGAACTACCACACTATCATGAACCTATTCACAGGAAGGACATCAATTCGACGACATCCTAGCATATGACATATTTATTCGTGCCTTAGTATGACAATGTAATATACTAAGTAGATCATGTCAGGATGATATTGATACGATAAATATAGCTCAAACCGATACAGTAGTCATTATGAACATTAAAGCACATAAGCATAATTCCACACTAAGGATCAATCTGTTGATCAAAGAGTAATGCATATAGAATCACATAATCATGGACAGGGCAATCAAGATAACCCGATAGAAGTCCATAAGGGCAACATTGACTCTTCCCGACTGACTCATTACCCCTCTTTCCCGTGGGACTCGGATACGACTTTTCTTGGTAGGAAGACACTAATGGATCGTCATAAGAATTGATAAGGACACCTCGTAACATCTCACTTTCTAACACGGAATTTCATCAAGGACCGTCTTCCAATACTCTCTCGGACAACCTTTATATTCAATCATGATTCCCGACACAATGTGTTTACCAACCCAATTCCCCGTGGAGGACACTGGCATCCGGGAGAGACTCGATAGAATTGTCAAAAGGGTTCATAAGGAAAGGGGAAATTCCACAAAAGCTGAGTTGATTATAGGGAAATAAGGGTATTCCCGCTATCTCGTTCACAGATCATCAATATTCATTCAATAGTTAGAACATAACAATCAAATCTTTAGCATATCAAGCACTCAATCATAGAATCAGTCAATGGCAATTACAACGATCTCCTTGGAGTCTTCCCGGCCCATTTGTAAAGAACAAGCTAGTATTTCGCCTACCCATTTCCGACTACATCCAATAGGGATGTCTATCGCCTTTTCTACCCACTCGATCCCTTATTAGTTGGTTCTCCTCTTTTATCATAAGCCAAGTTCATATTTAGTCCAATTGAGTTAGACATTTTAAGTTCATTTTGCCCCTTTAAACGCTTTCAAATCTTCGAAATCCGTGGGCGTTTTTCCAAAACATACACCCGACCCTTGCGTACCCGAATTGCACAACCTCGCTCTGATACCAACTTTGTAACGGCCCGGATATAAATATCCGGGTTACGTTTCGAAGGTCGGATACCTTCGTTCGGATGTTGCAATTCAGGTACGGGTCGAGGTTTCAAACCTCTAATCAGTCGAAGTTTCATAAATTCAGTTTAAACGAAAGTGAAATGGAAATAAGATTTAGATACAAAAGCCACGGCAAGGCCGGGTCAAAACCAAACATAATTCTAAAGTCGGATAGCCAGATTAGCGGGGTTAGACAGATTTCTTTGCATTCGCCGAGGGACTTTCCCACGCCATATAAACAGAGAGCAATCATACCTAAAAACAATGGGTGCGAGTGGGGTCAGACCGAGGCCCCAACACGCTCTGTCCAGCGAGCGAACATACACATACGCTAATAATAAAGATGATGCAAATGCGGAAATTAAATCACACTAGCATGATCCTAATTTACAATATGCGAGAAATAACTGTAAAGGCACCCAAAGAATGCCAAGTGGCATGTCCCTCTCCTACCTCTGCACCCCTTTCCGTTAGTGCAGAGACCGGCCGGTTCGATGCTATAGCATATCATATCTCATCATCATATCTCATCATCATAACATACATTTAAAATAAATAAATCATGCCCGATGGTGCTGGGCTATCATCATGCTCATATCGACTCGATAGACTCAGGGCACCCGATGGGGCTGGGCTACCCTATGACCCTAGCAAAGACTCTAGGACTATCACAGATACGGCCGTTCTGTTTCATACGCGTAAAGAAATAGAATGCTCAATCACAAGTGCAACCTAGCATGATACTACATGGCATGCTTTAATGCTTATGCAACACCTAGTATGTCATACATTCCCAAGCCGGTAATCTCTTTCAAATCTGAGTAAGCCCATAAAGGAACTTACCTGAATAAGCCGAACAGTAGAGAACAAGGCCGAGCAGAATCCAAGAAATGAATCACCGATAGCAAGCAACGTCCAACATTCACAAACACCTAATAACATATTAATGCATAAGTCTACCTATTTCACACAAGGCGCCCCTAACTATCATACATCTCTTCTCATATCTCGTTTCAGATTATTCCATCTTATCTCATCATAAACCATATCTCATTTCATCATTTCCAACATAATCTCTCAAAGAACTCAACTTAGAAATCAAACAATCCTTTTAAAATCGTTTATCCAAATCTCGACATTAAACACTTGGGCCTTAAAACCAATTTCCCAAAATCATAATATAGAAATCATTCCGGCATGTTTTTCTTTAAAATCCTCATCTCAAAATCATCTTACAAATCATTAAATAATAACACTTCTCAAGGAATATTTAAATATAATAAAATTGCCAAAATCACTCCATTTTAATAACCCACATTTATAAATCAAAATACTAAATTTTTTTAACATATTTTAAAACATATCTCAAAATCATCATATAACCTCATTCTAATATATAATAATTAATATTACTTTTGAAACTTTCTATGACATATATATTAATATTTCAGAATATATATACATATACATGTCCAAAAAAATCAGAATAATATATAATATAACATATATATAAATAAAATAACACATACTATAATTTAACACATAATATCAATAACCCAAACTCAATCCAACACCCACTCACAGCCCAAACTGAAGTCAACCCAGCCCAAAACCCTAAACCTTACCCGGAAGCCCAAACCCGGACAACTAAAAATATGAGCCCACGTGTCATCAACCGGAAGAAAATAAAGAAGGAAGTAGGGGGATCCGGAATACCCTCGGGTTCAAGCCCAGCCCAGAAGAGAAAGGAAAGAGGGGCCCAACCCGGAAACAACAAAAAGGAAGAGGGAATGGAGGATCCGAGTTCAAACGATATAACCCGTTTCCAAGTTCGGGTCAGGCCCAGAGATTAGGCCCAGAAGGAAGGAAAGGCAGAGGAGTCACCCTCTTCCTTTGGACGGAGCTCTGTTCGGAGACGACGAATGACGAAAGAGGAGGGAGGAGAACCTCCAGCCTCCGGCGGCCCCTTCGACCCAAGCTCACCCAACCGGACTGACACCACACTCCGACCACGACCCACCTCAAAGAAGGAAGCGAAGCGAGGGAAAGGAAGGAAGAAAGAGAACTTACAGTCGTGCGTGTAACTCGGAGGCTATCTCCGACTCCAATGGCGGATTTGACTGTGAGGACGTAAGAGGAGCTTCGATGGTGACCTAGGATGAAAGGAGGTTTCAGAAAGGAGGACCTTTAAGGGAATAATTGTACGAAAATGAAAGTAACCCATTATCGACCTCCTTACGCAGAAACAGGGGAAGGGGAGGAAGAAGGGAGTGTCGCGGCCTCGGTGGTGGCTCCTGTGGCTGAGATCCGTCTTCGGAAAGAGAGCAGGGCTTGAAGTGGTGATTCGGTGGGTGACAACCAGAAACGGAGGGAGAGGTGTGGTGCTTGATGAAACAGAAGCCACGGGGGTTAGGTGCTGGGAGGTAATCATGCGATTCAGGCCATAAAAGAGGGAGAGGGAAGCGCTGGTACCACTGAAATCGGATGGAGGTGGTGAGCTCGGCTTGGTCTTCCTGCAAGGGTGTGAGAGTGGGTTAGCTTTTAGCCAAAGGTAGTGAAGCATGGTGGCGAGGGGATAGGATAAGAGGGGTGTTTTGTGGGTTGTAAACAGAAAGAGGGAGAGGAGGGGTGGTGCACCTGGGTTTGTAAGCAGAAAGAGGGAGGGGGAAGAGGGACCATTTGCAATGCTGAGAATTTGCAGTTGAGGGGAGGCAGGGCTGCCGAGAGAGAGAGAGAGAGAGAGAGAGAGAGAGAGAGAGAGAGAGAGAGAGAGAGAGAGAGAGAGAGAGAGAGAGAGAGAAAGAAAAGAAATGTGTATATATATGTGGTCCCAACAAGATATTTTGAATACCCGACAAATATCTCGAAACCCGCTAATCCCGACTCTATCAATTCTCGACTAAATCGAATTTAAATAAAATTTCGATTACTAATTTCAAGTTAAACGGAATTAAATTAATTTTTCGATACTCGGAGCTTAAATTAATTTTATTAACACTCGATCTCAAAAGCGAAAATCAAAAATCCATTTTTAAAACCCAATTCAAAACTATATAGAAATTCGTTTCTGATGAATAAAATTCAGTTGCTCGAGGACAGGAAATTTCAAAATTTCTAGAATCTTAATTTTAAAGTCGAACATAATTTAATATTTTAAGACAAATAATACTTTAATTTTCCCGGTCTTTACATTCATCCACCTCTAAAAACAAGTCTCGTCCCCGAGACTAAAATCATTTAAAGCATGGGATGAAGTTCTAAATCGATGAGTCCGAGGACCATGTCCAAGGATCTTGTAATCGTCTCGGTTGCGTCTTCCGAGATTCTCACAACATCCTAGTCACGGTCGTGACATCTCCAATTGGTCTGGTCAAGTGTGTAATAAGCGCCCTTATCACATTCTCGCTTCGACTTTTCGGAAGTGTCACAACTCTAAAAGCATTACAGCGTCCGACTAGGTCTTAGCAAGCAATCTATAAGCGCCCCTATACAATGCTTGTATCCACTTCGTGAGACGTCATAATGTAAATCTAGTTCGTAAATCCTCAAAGCATTTGTAAATGGAAGGATTGTCGTCTAAATCATTGAAAATCTCGACTTCTTTAAAACCCCAAGTTGGCCATTTTTAAAACCGCTCAAAATCTTCAAATCCGATGTTTAATCAAACAACTTTACACCAAAACAAGTCAATTCTTTTCCATCAAGGTTTCATCAAAATCTCTCCTAAACCAAATCAGCTTCTCGCAATCAATCAATCAAATTCAGAAGGTAGGAGGTGGAATCATCCCCCTCTAAGGGCTAATCCCATATTCTCTCCCTAGGTTCCAAAATCATTCCTTCATCGTTCACAACTCAACATGAACAAAAGTAAATCAACTCATAACATCATCCACCACCTCTCATAAGGCAATCCTCAACATCAATCATGCTAATCTCAACCAATAAACATCGTAACCGCATAACATGTTTACCCATAACATAAAGCATGCCCTTCTTTCAAACACATCAAAAGCAACAACAAAATCTCAACATCATGTCACCAGTGATAAAGTGTGCAAGTTCACCAAGTATGCAAGTAACTCATGAGTCAAATTCACCAAGTATGCAAGTTCTCAAGACATCTATTTCAAGATTTTAGTAGACATTTTCATTCTTCGAATAACACCCAACCTTGCATTCCAATTTTATATATTATTCATTTAATTAATTAATCAATCAAAAGGTGAAAAGAGCAAGTAGTCTCAAATGCTTTGACTTTGATTCATTCATTTATCAACCTAAACAAAAGCAATTGAAACTCATCCATGATAAGTCAAACACACCCAACATCCATATTTTAATTAAATCCAATGAATCAATTTAAGAATCAGGATTAAGTAGCTAAAAATCAAAATTTCAATCAGTTGCAACAAAACCCAATGATATGCTATTTACCATTCCAACTCGGTTCAATTCAGGGGCTCACAATTCAGTTCGGATCCGACCGTGGGGACTCCTGGAATAGCTAGTTCGACCTCGGTTAGATGCACATGCAATCGGTAATGGGTTAGGTCTGTTCGCAGCTCGCGGGGTTGACATCACACTAGCTCTGGAGAGGGAAACGCTTCCTCGGCTTCTCTAATCTGATGCCAGCAGCATAATGAGGCCGCAATGGAGGAGGCTCGACAAGGGGGGCTGTAGGAAGGAAGCCCTGGAAGCTCGAAGGGAAAGAGGGAGATCGAGAGCCGAAGGGTAGCCGTGAAGCGCGCAAGCGGGACGGCGTCTCCGGCAGCTGCTGCTAGGGCTGTCTTCGTCCAAGGGAATGGGAGCGAGAGGGCAAGGAGGCGCAACGATGAGCGAGAGGGAGACAGATCGAGGCGAGTGAGGACGAGAGTGGACGAGGGAAGCCAGATCTGAAGTGAACGGAGAAAAGGGGCCAAGAGCTCGGTATGATGCCATGGAAGCTCGAAGGAAGCTTGAAGAAATAGGTAGGAGAGGCGGCTGAGATCTACAAATTTAGAGGATGAAGGTAATGAATAGTGGGAGTGACGGTGGGAAAAAGGGGTATATATACCCACACAATTAGGGTTGAGTTAATTTGAGGAGAATTACAAAGTTATTCCGCTATTTTTGTTTTGTAAAAATCCTCATCCAAAAAAAAAATTTCTATATGAACTAAAATGTTATAAAAAAATTGCCATGTTCATCTTACTATATTCAAAACGACATCCAATTTTTTTTAAAAAAAAATTTTTGAAATCTCATAAATTTAATATTTAATTTTAATCAAAAGTCATAAAATCATATTTTAAAATTTTGAGTCTTTACACATATACCCTAGCTCGATCGCCGCGTACATCATGCTCTGGTGGACGTCGTCAGGCACCCGCGGCCTAGTATCCTCGGCAAACCACGGGGTAAGATGGTCAAGCGCCCGCTGCATATGCTGAAATTCATGTAGCACAAGACTAAGTATTGAGAATATATTAAATGTTAATAACGCAAAATAGAGCGATATGTAATTATGGAGTGTTACCAATGATTCTTCAGAAGCCGGCGCAGAAGTGGGATGTACGAACCGATGTGTTCGCGGCTCATACCATGAAGCATAATCGTCGGACGCATCACCAGCATACCTACTCATAGGGCCAATCATGTCCACGGACATGGAGTGGATGTGGGGAAGAGTCCAAGCCCACGCCCCAGTCTCGTAGACCACCTTGTACTCTGTGTTCTTCACACCCCTCAGAGCAGTCGTGGGCTGGATGACCGCAGATGGCACTCCCTGTTGGCGACCAAATTGCCTCGCGAATCGATCTGGCATATACAGCTCATTAATATCAAGACATGAGATTATGCCATGGTATCTAGATGGCGCTATATTAGGGCTGTAAAAGTCGACATCCCCATACGGCATCCAATCCACCTGTGTGCATTCAAACAGATCAAATCATCTCCTATCTGCTCAATCTACTTTATTCAAAACTGGGTCTACATTATCAGTGAATATGAAATATACGCATACCTCATTCGCCTGCAGCCCATCCAACAACTTTCTGTAGTTAGGGTACGGAGGAGTAGGCAGAGTCGCATTTTTCCATTGGCATGCGAATGGCTCCGTGTCCCTATCCCAATCACTCGATCTTGTAGGACGAAATGTTGGAAAATATGCATAAATCCAAGCCTATTTCCATAAAAAAAAATTATATGATCAACATTCAAAATTTATAACAAAAAATTATGAAATATTGGAAATTAATGTTGATACGCACCTCGAGTAGTGTAATGCAACCACACATTTGGCTACAATCTCTACGAGATGCCTCTCCCAGCCGGTGGTACAAATATGCTAGAGTAGCAGAACCCCATGATAAGGTGCTCACCCGGCTGTGATCGCGCAACAGTGGGAGGTAAGATAGAGAAAGCCTGTTCTGTGTCTTGTCAGTGAACAGGGTAGAACACAGGAGGTAGAGGAGGAAGCAAGTTGCAATTGATTCGGGTGGCAGATATACAACGTTCTCATCCTCACATTGGCTAACCAGAAACTCATATGGGAACCCCCGCCTCCCTATCTGGTGATCCTCAAGCTCCTGCGCATCAATCTGCAACTCCTCCACCAGCTCTCGCAACACCACCTTCGGATCCATACGATGTGAGACTACGTCTCTAGTAATGTTGATCCCCAGCAAATAGTACACGTCGTGCAACGTGATACTCATCTCTCCGAACGGCATATGAAAAAAGTTCGTTTCTGGATGCCAGCGCTCAACAAACGCATCCACAAGACTTCTATTATGTTTGTTGTACATCGAAGTCTGTAGATGGGTCAAACCACTGCTTGTCACAATATCTACCCATGGCAGGTTCTCGTCAAAAACCCACCTTGACAGCTGTGTCGTACGAATATAAAGCTTCAGTGGTTCCCGGTCCTATCGAAACATACATCAATCATAGATGATAAGAATATATATTTTATGAAATTTAACATGCGTATATACAATAAATAACGTTAATAAGATTTTACTCACCATCCCAGCCCAAATGGCATGAGCGATGTGTCCCTCAAACTCCAAAAGAAGATCCGGAATACGAGGACCTCCCGGAGCTGGACACGTCAGCAGTGGTGCTATCGTCGGACCTGCGCCCTGTTGCCGCCTACTTCTCGAGGCTCTAGGCCGTCGCCTAGAACTCTCTGGTGCATCCGGAGCCGCCGATGCCGTCTGCTCCGGTATCATATCGTCATCGGCCGGATCCGCCTCGCGTGTAGCCCGAGCGGCGGCGCGCTGACGCCGTGCCGATGCGTGTAATGCTGATCGTCTATCCATCTGTAACCAAAACAAACAATCACCATACATGTTAATATTGTTGGACTTAGCAAATCAATAAGAATGAGCTTGAGTTTCATAACACAAGGAAATAAACTAATCAACATGACAAAGTTGTTTGCACACATTATTCCACTCTTATTCTATTTCAAAACACATCACAAAAATAACAAGTTCCTTCCATAATACAAATTCAATATGAATATACTTGTGCAGCTGAATCTCTTTAGCATATACACATTCACACATCGCAAATTTCCTTTCAAAAGTTATTTACCCCAAAATCTACGTCGAAACAAATCACAAAAAACAAAAAAAAATCAACATATATAATCAACAACAACAAAAAAATCAACATATATCATCAACAACACAAAAAATCAACATATTATCAACACAAAAACATCAACATATATCATCAACAACCAAAAAAAAATCAACATCATCAACAACACAAAAAATCAATATACATAATCAACAACCAAAAAAAATATTCTTCCTAAGATCCATGGTCGCAGCGACCACAAAGGCACTGGTCGCAGCGACCATTATGCCTTTGGTCGCAGCGACCACAAAGGCACTGGTCGCAGCGACCATTATGCCTTTGGTCGCAGCGACCATAAGCTTTTTGGTCGCTGCGACTACTGGTCGTCTTCAACCTCCGACAGCGTTTCCCCCATTCTCACAAAATCGCACCAAAATCGAATTTTCGACCTTTACCTTCATAGATCTGTGTAGTATACGCCTATATACTACTTATTTGACTACAAATACACAAATTTTCACCAAATTTCGCACCCTATTTCAAATCCAAATATCAATCACCCAAAATCCCTAAAAACTATTTTAATCACCCGAAATCACAAGTAAAAGGTTGAAAACATACCTTACCTTTGCTAGATCTATGAGTTCAAGCCGTTAAATTGAGCAAACCCCTTAGAAATCAAGGTTTTGGAGTGTTTGGAGAGAATGGGAGAGAGGGGCTGCGGGAGAGTGAATGTGAGATGGGGGTGGGGATGGGTAGGGTAGTTTAAGTAATTTTGTTTATTTTAAGGGGTATTTTGGTCATGCTCTGAAAGGTAATTTTACCTTGTTCTAAAAAGTAGTCCCCTTTAAATAATGTAAAAGTTGAATATACTATTTTTGCTCCCTCCAAATTCCAATAGCCATTAGCCAACCGGCGCCGTTGATTGAGGGAGAAGTAAGCAATCACAGATTCACAATAGGTGTGATTCAAGTGTGCACTAAGGGTACCTTGTACACAAATATGGGAATTCGATTGAAATAAATAGAAGATCATGATTAAATGAGTGTTTTAATTTTTTTAAATTAAAAAATTGGCGGGACCCACCTAAAAAGGTTTGACGCGCTTTTTTTGTTTCCGGATCTGGTTTCGCTTTTTTGAAAAACTTGCTCATCTTTTTTTTTTCGGATCTGGTTTTGCTGTTTTGAAAAACTTGCCCATTCCACTGAATAATGTTTCATATGCTACCGAATAATATTATATTTCATTTTTCCATCCATTTCAGATCAAATTTTACCAATTCTACTGAATAATTTGTCACATACTACCGAATAATATTTTTTTTTGTAAATCAATTTTAGTTTTGACTCTGAGTTAATTTTTATGCATTTAGTTTTGAAATATTATTCGGTAGAATAGTTATATTTTTTGGGAAATAGAAACAACATTATTCAATAGAATGTATGAGTATTCAGTGGTATATGAATGATTATTCGGTCGTATATGAGAGGTTTTTATATTGTTGTCAAACCGAGAGCTCCATATACCGACGAATAATAATCCAAATTTCACCGAATAATTAACAACTCCTTAACACTAACAACCAAAATTGAACTCATTCATCTGAATAATTAACGAATAATGAATCGATGCATTCGAACTACAATGCATTCGAACGGAGGTCCAACTTAACAAACCACCCCACCCACCACCCCCGCCACCCACCCAACCACCCATCCCAACCCACCATCGGGGTTTGTTTTGATGAAAATCTGACACTCGCGCCGAACCCCTCAACCAAAGTATCAAACTGATCGAAGAAGTTTTCAAAGTTTCGCTTTCAATAAGGTATCTTATTTTATCAGTAATTAGCATTAATTCAACCATGATTTCTCTCAATTTTCCTTGAAAAAGTATGAAACACCAATTTGATTTGCATATCATTAGTTGAAATCAGGGCGCGGCCATGGACGGCAAGAAATCAGGGGGAAGACCTTCACCAAGACACAAATTAATTAGGGTAGTTCACGGATCTTATCAAATCGACATTCGAACGGCCCCTCCTCTTCGCCGGCCTTTGCCTCTCGCCTCGCCGCCGGCCTTCACTTGCTCGCCTCTTCGCCGACCTTCGCCTTTGACCGCATCCGATTTTGTCGATGCTCCGCCCTCGCTCTCATTAAATCGACAGCCTTTGTTGCCCTCCCGCCGATCGGATGTCGCTCTATTCATCCAACCCCCTTACCATCGAATCACCATCGATTCACCGTCGTTGGGCTCTCTTCAGATCCACGGATTCAGAACGATGAAGAATCGTCGATTCGCCACCATCACACCCCCACCGGCATCGAATTGACAAATCCGATCAGCAACACCACCACACCCCAACGCCTTCGAAGCCGATCAGAGCGCTGAATCATCAATTCAACACCACCACACCCCACCGCCTTCAAAGCCGATCAGAAACATCATCACACACTACTGCCTCACCTCGAAGCCGATTCTCTCTGAAGCTTTGGATGATTTGGGGATCTGAAGATTGAAATACAGGAGAGGGGAGAGGAAGGTGAGAGAGATTCACGCGCCTGCTTCTGGTTTTGGTGCTTTTTTTAAGAAAATACATCCATTACGTGGCGCTTCCTCGTCCCTCCATTCAATTTAGATCAACGACTCACAATTGTGCACAAGATACACCCTAAGACTTGTGCACAATTGATCCATACTCTCTCTCTCTCTATATATATATATGATAGATCATATGTACTCAGCTCTTAACGTGTATCATGTTAACAAATCTTATCTGTTGATTTAGTAAAAATGAAAGGCCCAGATTATTTGGGTATTTAAATTAATTGTGAATTAAAAAGGGAAAAACACAATCCCACATGGTTGAAGAGCGCGTGTACCCAACCCTAACCCTTTATTTTTACAGTTCTACCATAGAAGAGAGAGAAACATTCGATCGAGATGCGCCGATTGAAAAATCAAGCGATGGTGATGGCCGGTGAAGAGGAGGCGTCGATCGAATATTGCACCTTTCACCGCCTCCAATCGAAGACAAACCGAGCCCGTAAGCAGAGCCCGCGAAGGCAGAGGTGCGCATCGATTTCAAAGGCGATGGCAACTGCAAAGACAGATGGCGAAGGCGACTGCAACTGCAAGTAGATGGTGATTGCAAAGGTGACGACAACTGAAAAGAGGAGGTGATGGCGACTACAAAGGCATCATCGATTGCAATGGTGGAGAGGTGTGTGGTACAGATGAATGCTTTGTAATTTGATGTTAGTGAATGTATGAAGCTTCGTTCCGACTTCTGTACTCTGCAGGTCTTTTTTCCTTCAATTTTCGAAATGTGATGACGATGCAACCCCTTTCTTAATTTCTAGGGTTTTTTTATTGCGAAAAAATGTTAGGGCTCCTGTTTACGCCGCCGATGAGTTTGCAAATTGATACTCCTATGCGATGGCGATTTGATGCTTGTTCGAAACGGATATGTTTGCAATTACTTGCGATTGAGGAGGCAAAGCACAAATTGGCCCGTTTTGTTTTACAACTTTCAAATTGGTGTGTTTTCATGGGATTTAATTAAGAGGTATACAGGTTAAAAGACGGATTATTCATATGTATGGACCAATTTTGTGCTTTATGAGATGAGTGTTTCTTTTATGTTGGCAGTCAAATGAAAGAAAAATGCATCGATACCATCGAATGATCATGTGATACGATCGAATAAGCTAGCGATACCATCGAATAATTTTTATTTATTTATTAAAATGACATAAGTAACCGAATAATTTTGTAACATCATCGAATAATCAAGCTATACCATCAAATAATCAAGTGATACAATCTAATAATCAAGCGATACGATCGACTAATCCAGCGATAACATCGAATAATCCATCGATACTATCGATTCAAGGTGCTATCTGTAACGGCCCGGATAGATATTCGAGATACATTTTGAAGGTCGGATACCTTCGTTCGGATGTTGCAATTCAGGTACAGGTCGAGGTTTCAAACCTCTAAAGATCAATATTCAAAGCGGGGATTTCGAACCCCAAGCAATCAAGTCGTGGAAATTCAATTCAATTTCAAGATAAATGGAATTAAATTATTTTTTATCAAAACTCGGAGCTCGAAGGCGGAATTAAAATCCTTTAGAATCTAAATTCTCAAAATGATGCCGGAATGACTTAAAAATCAAAACTTACACTCGAGGACGGGTTTTATTCCACTTTTACAAATTGAATTTAATAATAGTACATTAATATATAGAATAATACTACAAAATATATATTCAGTCTTTACATTTATCCACCTCTAAAAACAAGTCTCGTCCCCGAGACTAAATCATTTTAAAGCAATGGGATGAAATTTTAAATCGGTGAGTCCGAGGACCATGTCCAAGGATCTTGTAATCATCTCGGTTGCGTCTTCCGCGATTCTCACAACATCCTAGTCACGGTTGTGACATCTCCAATTGGCCTTGTCAAGTGTGTAATAAGCGCCCTTATCACACCCTCGCTTCGACCTTTCGGAAGTATCACAACTCTAAAAGTGTTATAGCGTCCGACTAGGTCTTAGCAAGCAATCTATAAGCGCCCCTATACAATGCTTGTATCCACTTTGTGAGACGTCATAATGTAAATCCAGTTCGTAAAACCTCAAAGCGTGTTGTAAGTGGAAAGATTGTCATCTAAATCATTGAAACTCTCGACTTCTTTAAAACCCCAAGTTGGTCCTTTTTAAAACCGCTCAAAATCTTCAAATTCAACGTTTAATCAAGCAGCTTTACACCAAAACAAGTCAAATCCTTTCAAATCAAGATTCCGTCAAAATCTTCCATCAACCACATCAATTTCTCGCATATCAATCAATTAAACTCAAAAGCCAGGTGGTGGAATCATCTACCTCTAAGGGCTAATCCCATGTTCTCTTCCTAGGTTCTAGAATCATTTTATCATCATCCTCAACTCAATATGCACATAACTAATCAACTCATCGACTCATAACATCATCATCCACTTCTCATATGGCAATCTCAACATCAATAATGATAATCTCAACCAATCGACATCTCAACCGCATAACATGATTACCCATAAAATAAATCATACCATCCCTTCAGAACATGCCAAAAGCAATAACAAAATCTTAACATCGTACCATGAGTCATAAAGTATATCTACCTCATACAGAAGGCATCACAAGTGCATCATCGAATTCTCATAACTTATCACGCAAGCACACATGTCAAGAGATCAAAGAGGTTAGGTGTCATGGAGTCAGTATACTACTACATGTCGAATCTCACGGTCGCATCTCTACATCGCACACTAGTGGAACCAGTCATACAAGGGATCCCATTTAAAGCATAAATTCACATAGTCATCCTATCCAATTTCTATCCAGCATTATCATAACATATTATCACATCAATCATTGGTACTTGCAAGGTTAGCCATAGCGAAATTTCATCATAAGTCAACGAAACAAAACTACTTATCAACACATCAATCCAAACAAAATCATGCTATTAAGATTAAATCAAAAGGGGAGATCAAGCAGTATATCAACATCAAAATGTCAACATGCTCTCCAGACATCATCTTAGCTCATCACAATGCCATATAACGATCATTAGCAGTCATGCACCATCATCTTATATATGCACATAAGTCATATTCATGCTCCAAGTCATATGCCTCACATACCTATTCATATTCATGCTTATCAACCATATAGTATAACATCATGCTTCCACATAACAACGTATGATCATCTCATGATTCATACACACATCATAACATGCTTCTAGAACCACATAGTAGGATAGCAATGTATCATTATATCATGATTATAGTTGTCACTACCAATTATGATTCAGTATTGTATATCAACATGTAATATCATGCCATATCAGGTTTATCATGGTCGCTATCTAATATCATGCCAGGTCATAATCATGTAGTCAAGAAAGTTTTACATACTATGCCAGCCATAATAAAACGCAATCCCCGCTCGCTCGTCTCCAACTCTCAAGCCAAGACCAATCTTCCTCTAGTCTCACCGACATCAACTCGGATACTACCCCACAGAAGCCCCAATTCATTTCGACCTTGTAATCTCACACCTCTTCCCACCAAGCACTCTCACTAACAATCCACCTCTAAGAATTCAACCCCCTTCTAACCACATCTCTTCTATAAGGATACCCCGGTCACCACCTAGCCGACCTATTCTAACCATACCCCCATCTAAGATTCACCTAGGAGCTCATCGAAAACCACTAAGCATCGCCTCTTATAGTTCTCAAAACTCACCCACTCCTACTTAAGTCAACACCCCTCTTCTGCAACTTTCCCTTACCACCGTCGATCATTCTAATCGCTCAAAGCCTTTCTCCACTCTCTGACCACTCTACCAAAGGACCTCACTCACATGTTCAAGGAAGAAGCAATCACGGACATTATTACACATAAGGACTACATCATATCAACTAACATTTATATCAATAGCATCATTAGTCCATCATTAAACATTGCAACATGTATCAAAAGTCTTAATTTACCTTCATGCTCAACGATTATTGTAAAACATCATATATGAATATAGTCAATTCAAGCTAGCAAGTTTCATCATAATCTTAGCTAATAAACAGTTCAGGTTCTCGGCATTTGCAGTTCATACTATATAGGAAAGGAGTTTAGATCATGCTTAGCAAATCAGAGTAGCATCACATCAAGTCATCATGGCACATTAGGGCTGTCAGGCACCGAATAATATATATATTATCATAGACAACGGATAATTAGGCAATAATCATTACCAAGTCATCACATCAACACGCAATTTTCCACATCAAGTCAGTGCAATACACCATCAACAAGTTCAGAAAAGGTTAGCAATTCGAATGGAGGACGCTCCCACCTGCAAGTCATATCGTACTCAATAATCGCAATCCTCGAAGCGAGCTGGTTCCGTCGACATTGTCGATCCTGAGGCACGTGGGTTATGGGCGCACACTTCCGCTGCGGTGCTCTATCGCTATTCAACTTCCCGTTCCCTTTTCCATGCGGTCGCTTATCCAATGTAACGCGTAGGAGTCTAAGTTAGCGGAGATAGGGGAGTGACAAGAGCGGACAACCCAATGTTTCTCTCGGAGACAAAAAAAATGGGCCAAAACTAAAGATGACATGACTAAAGACAAGACTCCGACCCGGGAATAGTAACGATGCCCTTAGGGAAGTCTATTAGGTTACAATTGTGACAAACCAGCACGAATTCATCATGGAGCATATCAATCACATTAATCCACACTAACATGTACCTATCTCAAGGAACAACGACATACATATTCATTCCAAAGGTACGATCGAGTCCTACACTGATGCACGTGAGACAAGCTAGTAGTCTATTATTCCATGGATGCAGATATGTCTAGCAACTTCAAGCAAGCTATGCGGAACCAACAATGACCATGTATGATTCAAAGTCATGCGGGATTTAGTGAAGATAACGAGCATCATGTATATGAAGGAATGTACAAGCATGAATAAGTGAGGTCAAATATAGTATGGTGAGGTATATCATAACAACCAGACTAAGTGTCATACGAGAACAAATAAGATCAGCATAGTAACTATCACATCTGACAACAATGATCATATAATAAGTTAAGAGTGGCATGTAATCATACAACAGGATACATTTAGAGAGCACAGATCCTTCATGATGCTAGTGATACATGATCAGACATGGCATAGTCAAGAGTGATTAAATGAGTGCAATAAGATGTATACGAAAGCAATTGGATCACCACAGAGTAAACAAGATAGCCTCGCGGGCGATAGATCATAATCATGCTAGGAAAGAATCATCATAGGGCACATAAAATGGTACACTAACTGTCACATTATAGAACAGGCATGACATGTAGTCATTTAGCAGGTCATATTGGAAGTCATAAGCTCTACATGTTACTAACAGCACACATCGAACATGAATACAATTAAAGTAATTCCACTAGATTCATTCCAATATTCATGCGTCGTGCATATGCAAAACCATGATATAGGGTGGTGTGTGATCATGCGAGGTGTCAAATCATACGTTCAGGCAAGCACGAGAGGATATCATAGAGTAATAGAGGGATACTACCGAGCGATAACATATAAGCATGCTAGGATTAATCATCATGGAAAGCAAGTCGATCACCGAATTCAAGATCAATCTAATCGGATAAGTAGGACATTTTACAAGGATAGAAAGAGGGAGAACCACACTATCAAGGACCTAGTTCAAGAGGGAAAGGACAATAATGTAGGCAAGATATATTTTTGCACCAGTCACAACCAAGGATCCTACATGATGCTAAAAGCTCAACATAAAATACGATACATACATGCACTCAATGGATTTGTAAGATGATTCGCAAGCTATCAAATTAATCATGTCCCAACGATGTAGAAGCATGCGAGGGAAATGTAGCGATGTATAATATGCATCTAGGTAATGAGCAATATGACTAAAATACGGGGACATGAGTTCAAATCAGCACATACTAGGATGAAATATGCATTCACCAAGACTCAATTATGCCATATATTCTCCATTCAATGCAAGGAACACACAACACTATCATATGCAAAATAATCCACAATAGTTAATCCGACAAATACAAAAAAAAAAAAAGATGGGCGTGCTATAGGTTCTTGTCACAGAAGATATGATAGGCATCAAGGCGTCATCGGCGAGCATGCTAAGGAGAATATCTTACGAGCATTCATACAAGGAAGAATTTATCACACTATCATGGACCTAAACCAAGAGAAGCAACAATCATATAGACTCATATCATGGGGTTTATGCTCTCAATCAATCATCAGCAAGATCAATACGATAGGTCAAGTAGACATGCTATAACGAGATCTAACCATGATAGAACACGAGGCCTAAGTAATGTGACCAGCATGGATACAGAATGTCATACAACCACAAATTTACATTAATGATCATCATCATAACATGTACTGAGAATTACGTAGCATATAAGGCATGTTGACATCATATTATAACACATATCCATCAAGTAAGGGACTCACTCTATCATGATACTAGAACTGAACGATCACACTATCATGAACCTATTCACAGGGAGGACATCAATTATACAACTTCCTAGCATCTGACATATATATATATATATATATATATATATATATATATATTCGTGCCCTATAATGACAATGCAATATACTAAGTAGATTATGTCGGGATGATAGGGCGTAACATAGGTAACTCGGTCTCACACAATGGTCATCATGAACATCAAGCATGTAAGCACAGTCTCAAACTATGGATCGAACTGTAGGTCAAGGAGTAGTGCATATAGAATCACACAATCACGGACAAAGCAATCAAGATAACCCGATAAAGGTCCATAAGGGCAAACATTGACTCTCCCCAACTGAGTCATCACCCATCCTTCCCGTGAGACTCGGATACGACTTTTTATAGCAAGAAGACACCGGTTGATCGTCATAAGAATTGATAAGGACAGCCCCGTAAACATCTCACTCTCTAACTCGGAATTACATCAAAGACCGTCTTCCAATACTCTCTCGGACAACCCTCATATTCAATCATGATTCCCGACAAAATGTGTTTACCAACCCAATTCCCCGTGGAAGACACTGACATCTGGGAGAAAGAGTCGATAGAACCGTCAAAGTGGTAGCATAGTGGAAGGGGTTGTTCCACACAAGCTGGGCTTGACCATATAAGAAAAAGAGTACTCCCGCTATCCCGTTTGCACAGATCATTCAATATTCATTCAACAGTTAGGACATACCAATCAAATCTTTAGCATATCAAGCACTCAACATAGGATCAGTCAATGACAATTATAACGATCTCCTTGAAATCTTCCCGACCCATCTGTAAAAAATCAAGCTAATATTTCGCCTACCCATTCCCAACTACATCCAATAGGGATGGTCCAGCGCCTTTTCTACCCTCTCGATCCCTTATTAGTTGGTTCTCCTCTTTTATCATAAGCCAAGTTCATATTTAGTCCAATTGAGTTAGGCATATTAAGTTCATTTTGACCCTTTAAAACGCTTTCAAACCTTTGGAAATCCATGGGCGGTTTTCCAAAACATACACTCGAACCTTGCGTACCCGAATTGCACAACCTCGCTCTGATACCAACTTTGTAACGGCCCGGATATAGTTATCCAAGATACGTTTCGAAGGTCGGATACCTTCGTTTGGATGTTGCAATTCAGGTACAGGTCGAGGTTTCAAACCTCTAAAGTTCAATATTCAAAGCAGGGATTTCGAACCCCAAGCAATCAAGTCGCGGAAATTCAATTCAAATGAAAGTAAACCGGGAGCAAAGTTTAGATACAGGTGCCACGGCAGAGCCGGGTCAAAACCAAAACATATTGGGTGATTGTCATTTTATCAAGCTAGAATAAGTGCCGGATTCTTCAATTCGCCAAGAGATTTCCCCATCACAGAAGCAAGGAGCAAAAAGAGTGGTACCTAACACTATCCACGAAGTCAAGCCCGGTGATCGCCTGCAGGTCCTTTGACCGCGCTGAGGCCACATAACATGCCTATACCTAAATAAAAGATGACTAATGCGGTACAAGATTTAAATCACACTATCATGCACCTAGTATATATATAATATTCAAAAAAGAATTGTAAAGGGCCCAAGACAACGCCAAGCAGCATATCCCTCTCCTACCTCTGTACCCCTTCCCGTTAGTGCAGAGACTGGCCAGTTCGGTGCTATAACATAGCAATTTCCTCATGGTGGTGCACTAACCACGGCATCATCATATCATATCATATCATCTCATCTCTTGCCCGATGGTGCTGGGCTATCATATCATATCATCTCATCTCTTGCCCGATGGTGCTGGGCTATCATATCATGCTCATATCGACTCGATAGACTCTGGGCACCCGATGGGGCTAGGCTACCCTATGACCCTAGCAAAGACTCTAAGACTATCACAGATAACGGCCAGTCTGTATTCAAACACACAAAGTAAACACATCCTCAGTTCAATGCAATCCTAGCATGATACTACATGGCATGCTTTAATATGCAACAAAACTACACATTACATGACACATCAGGCAGAAGGTCCAGGTTACTGAGTAAGTCCCGTAGGATACTTAACTGAAGATGCAGAACAGCAAGATAACACAAGCAATGGCCCAAATGCAAGTCCAAAGCAATCCAAAAGCAATACACACCTATCATCAAGCCATTGTCATAAGCTACCGGACCGATATTCATACATACGAAACCCAAGTTCTCACATCCTCAAAACCAATCGAGAGTAATGCCATTTACCAAAACCTTAAATCCAAAATTAAGTCAACTCATTTTTAAAATAATTCTCAAATCATACTTGGCCAAATTCCGACATTAAACGTTTAAACCTTAAGACCAATCTCTAAAAATCATATTATAGAAATAATTCCAGCATTTAAATTCCAAATAAACCCATCTTCTCAAACCTTATTTACAAAACATTAGTTTTTCAATCAACTTGCAAAAGTATACCACTTAAAATAATTCCGGCATTTTATCTCTTTAAAATTCCTCGTCTTAAAATCACCTTATAAATCATTATATAACAACTCATCTCAAGGAATAATTGAAGGTAATAAAATTGCCCAAAACACTCCATTCTAATAACCCACATAAATAAACCAAAATACTAAATTACTTTAACATACTTTAAAATACATCTCAAAATCATCATATAACATCTCACTAATATATACAATTAATATTACTTTTAAAACCGTCTATAATATATATATTAATACTTCCAGAATATATATGTATATACATACTCCAAAAAATCAGAACACCATATAATATAACATATATATATAGATATAAAATAACATAACACACAATATAAATTTAACACATACCCAAAATAACAATAACAACCCAATATTTAACCCAACAGCCCAAAATTTATGTAACCTGGAAGAAAGGCCCAACCCTCAAAACAGATGGCCCAAACCCGGATCCAACAAGCCCAACCCGAGTGAAAGAAGAACCCAAGTTAAAGAATGCCTAGATTTACTACCCGGATCTGAGAGACAAGGCCCAGAAATTAGGCCCAATAGAAAAGAGAGGGAGAGGAAAACCCAGTTGTAGAACCGGATCCATCCCAACCCGGAAAGAAAAGGATTCGGATCCAAAACAGGACCAAGACTGCCCAGACCCGAAAAGCGCAGCCTGGAAATTAGAACAAGACGCATCCCAGATCCTAGAACAGACATATGACAATGACGGAACGGAAAGAGGAGAAGATCCCAGATATCTGGCGGCTCCTCTCCGACTCCAACTCTCCCATCCCGATCGAGACGCAGGTTTCCGACCTCACTCAATAAAAAGAGAACAAAACGCGAGTAAGGAGGAGTGAGGAATTGAGAGATTACCGAGGTGCAGCACGATACCGAATCTGAGGGAAGCTCCAGCTGCAATGGAGGTTTCCGATTGTAGTGCTCGAGAGGAGGTCTAGGAAGGTGGGAATGGGATTAAAGGTTCGCCTTTATGGCTGTTTCGAGCGACAAGAGATGAGAAAGGGACATACCGACCGGGTTTGAGAAAAACATAGGAAACGGGGGAAGAGGGACGGCTCCAGGCTCTCCCTGGGCGGCTGCGGGGCTCAGTGATGCTCGACGGGGATCAGCCGGCGCTAAGTGGTGCTCGAGAGCTTCCAAAACAGAGGACGAGGTGCGCGCTTGGGGCTGCTGGTGTGGCTCGGGAGCTACGGTCTCGGTGAGGGAGGCGGAGATGTTGCTGCTACTACACGGCTCGGAGGAAGGAGTTGTCGAGGTGCCCGGTGGTGCTAGGGTGGCTCAGCCGGCGGCTAGGGGCGAAAACAGAGAATAGAGAATAAGGAGGGGGATGGTGGGGTGTGTGTGAGGTTTGAAATTGATAATGTAGAGGATGGGGTTGGTTTGGGGGTCTGTAGAAACAGAAAGGAGTGAGAGAGAGGAGGGTGTGTGAGGATTTCTGGTGCAATTGAATTGCAGGAAGGGGGTGGGTGTGGGATGAAAATGGGAAGAAGACAAGGAAGAAGAGGGGACCATTCCAAAAGGAATCCGAGAGAGAGAAGGAAAGAAAGAAAAAGGAAAAAAAATTTAATATATATGTGGTCCCAAAAAATGCAAGGAGAATATACCCGATATTCAAATTCGAAACCCGCTAATCCCGACTCTATCAAATCCCGACTAAATCAAATTTAATCAAATTCAATTCAATTTTAAGATAAACGAAATTAAATTAATTTTTTATCAAAACTCGGAGCTCGAAGGCGGAATTAAAATCCGCTAGAATCTAAATTCTCAAAATGATGCCGGAATGACTTAAAAATCAAAACTACGCTCGAGGACGGGTTTTATTCCACTTTTACAAATTGAATTTTATAATAGTAAATTAATATATAGAATAATACTACAAAATATATATTCAGTCTCTACACTATCCGATTAGAAAAATCCATCGATACCATCGCATAATCAGTCGATACGATCCAGTAATCCAACGATACCATCGAATAATTTATAGGAAAAAAATGGGCCTGTACACACGCCCCAATGCAGCAATTGAGGAAGAAAATATGTGGGTTCCACTTATTTTTAATTAAAGAAAAAAATGAAATTGCCTATTAATCTCAACCATCCATTTCAATCAATCAACGACCCTGATTTGTTAACATGATACACGTTCAGCCTGAGTACACTGGAACCAACCTCTATATTAGGATAGATCATATGTACTCAGCCCTTAACATGTATCATGTTAATAAATCCTAACCATTGATTTAGAGGAATTGGTAGACTGAGATTAATATGTTATTTTTATTAATTAAAAATAAAAATAAAAACCCACGCCCCCATTTTAATAAAGGCGCATGTACCCCTACCCACAATCTACCTTTTTTAGTTTTCAACCTTAGAGAATAGAGAAAGAGAAGGGGATACGATCAGGCGAGGACTAGGTCGGCGAAGAATGGACAAACGATTGGGACTCCGGCGATGGCAGCGACGAGTCTCTTTCCGACATTCGAAGGCGGAGCCGTGAGGTGAGGCGAAGGCAGACGATGATTGCGAAGGTGGCGAGGGCACATCGATTACGAAGGCGACATCAATTGTGAAGGTGCAAGGCGACTGCGAAGGCGTCATCGATTGAGAAGCCAGCGAGGGTACATCAGTTGGCAGCGACATCAATTGCGAAGGAGGAGAGAGCGGTTAAGGAAAGGACGAAGGCATTGATCGTAGGAGGAGGTGTAGATTTGGGCAAATCGATGGCGATTTGGAACGGCGATGGAGTGCTGGTGGGACAAATCGCCCCTTCCTCTTCTGCTCCTCCTTCCTCCTCCAAGGGTGAGAGCTTGTTGTTGATTCATAGTGAAAAGGGTGGTTTGTTGGCGGATCTGGTCAGCACGTCATCACCTTCATCAAAGAGATTGAGTCCGCCTCCAAGAAGTGAGCCACCACCACCATTCTTTCTCATTTATTCTTCTGCCGATGATTGGATTTCTAGTAGGCTCTTATATGTACTTAATGCCTTAACACTACTAGAATTCTGTCATTTAACATCGGTGGATTAACATCAGTCAGAAAAACATGTGATGTTAAATAACTTTTTAACATCGTGTTTTAAATTTGAGATGTCAACAAGAAAATAGACATCATTCTATTTTTTTGACCAATGTTAAAATGTTTGTTTGAAAAAAAATATAAGCGCGCGTTAACAAAATTTGAAGCAAGTTAAATCGCGCTCCTTCACTAAAACTCAATCTCAAAAAAAAAAAAAAGAGAGCAACAGCCCCAAATACAAATCAAGAGAGAGCAACAACCCCAAAACCAAAGAACCCGCTTCTAAAATTCATTAAAACTCAATCTCAAAAAAAAAAAAAAACTGAGAGCTCAAGTTTCTACTGAAAGAAAAATGAAGAGAGAGCAACAACCCCAAAACCAAGGAACCCTAGATCGCCACTAGCACAAATTTAGAGCAGAAATAGATGCAAGAATGAAAATTCGAGTGTTCATTTCAAGATCTCATACTTTCATCCGCTCAAACGGGATTACTGAGCTCAAATTGAAGGTACGAAGCCTAGGAAAACAAGATCTTCTCATCAGATCTACATCCCAAATACAAATCAAACCTCGAATTAAACACAAATCTAAAAGCTCTAGCCCAAATCTCTCAAACACAACCTTCAAAACCCGACATCTTCAGAAACAAAGGTCGAATCAAAGAAAGATGTCATGAAATCTGTGTGTTGGTACTCACAAAGTCAACAAAGAAGTCAAAGTTGGAGATCGTTTGAGGAGAATCGAAGAAGAAGGACACAAGCGAGCGGATCTCCAAGATATGGCGACCTAAAAGACGAAGAGTCAGGTATGGCTGGTGGGGGGTCTGGGCTTCCTCTTATTCATATCGCTCCTCGTTGATGAGCGAGTCTTCATTTGGATGAGTTCTTTGGTGCTAGGAGATGCATCCTTTTGGGTTTTTCTCTTGGTCTTTTCAGTTGACGGGGGTACTCTTCTGCTTCTGCTGCTACGGGAGTTCAATTTGCCCTCTTCTGATAAATACATGTACACTCTATTCCCTTTCTATTTTGAAATCACGTTCCTTACTGAGATTATAAATAAGGCCATCTATATGAATTACAAAGGGATCTGTCTACCTTGGTACCACTGCGATTTTTTCCTACTTGTGATCCTATTGTTGGATCTCTCAATTGTAAACTGAATTAAGGTTTTAATGATCTTTTAAGCTTTTCTTGTCCCGATTTCTAGCGAAATTAATTGTATCTTTGCTGAACTACCGATTTAAAACTAGGAAAAGTGGTGGTAGCTTCTGCCTTACAGATCTCGCATCCTTGTTGATGCTTATGGAAAATTTGACTTACTTTGTCAAACTTGCAGCTCGAAGAGTCTTGCTCATAATATTTTGATTGCTACCCCGACATCCATGGTCTTTGTCTTTGCAATTTAGTAAGTACTAGTAATAGATTAAGGAAAAAAAAATAGGTGCTCTTGAGTTTATACAACTTCATTTAGGATTTTATTGACAAGTAATATTGTACTTTCAGATAGATTAAAAAGGAATTGTTGATCTTCACTCTTTGTATTGCTTACAGAATAGTCAGAAAGAGGCAATTTATTAAGTACTATTAATTTTGTAAGTTTGATTTTCTACTGTCTGCTCAATTATTTTCTCTTCTGCCATAGCTTGTCATATTTCGATCTCTCTCTTGTGGCTTTCAGATCTCCCGAAGCCGAATCTCAGACCTCGAGATCTCTTGAGGCCGAATCGCTCTATCATCTACTACCTTCTGATGTCAACACCAGGAGCACGACGTCTCACCGACGCAACCTCGAATATCTCTCAGATCTCGAGATCTCTTCTTCTGGATTATCGTTTCCTCAACCTCGTTCATCGCCAGGACTGAAAGGTATAGTTTCGATTTCTTCCTGTTGGGTATTAGGCGATGGTTATACTCTAGTTTGGTCTCTGTCTATCATTTTTTTGCTAGCTATTCAAACAGAACCTGTATGTTCTTCTTTTCCTTCTTAAATTTGTATGTGTATCGAGTGATGATTGTAGTGTATATATGATATCCAATCTACTATTACTAGGGTTTGAGTTCAAGAGTTACAGATCCTTTGTAGGTTTTGAATTGCAATTCCAATATACTGTTTCTAGGGTTTGAGTTCATAAAAATTGTCCTTTATTTTATAGATACCTATCAAATATGGATCTGACTGAAAGCTTGTCATCGTATATGGGTAACTTGACTACAATAAAAAACATGTAAGTTTTAGAAGATTTAGTTTTAGTTGTGTCCAAATGACTAAAAGTATGTTACTTTATGGTGAACTTTCTTGCTTTTACACCAAGTTGGGAAACAATTCTCAATTGGACCAATACTCGATCTACTTAAATTGAAGAATCATGAAACATTGTAAGTCTTTGTTCAAGTTGTTATGTTTTTTCCTGGTGTTTTTGATCAGTGACTTATAACGATACTTACATGATCGAACTGTATGTACGTAATTACTGATTTCGTAATCTTTTTTTAGCATGTCTAGTGCCATATCAGTAGCTATTAAATTACTGATTCAGTAATCTTTTTTTAGCCTCTGCATTTGGTTCTTGCGTGACTTACAGGGTCTTAACTCTCAGTCGTAGTATCAACCAACTTTAGTTAAGTGAAATTCTTGAGATGACAAGCATCCTTTAGGCTTGATTATATATCTTAGGTCCCAAATGCATCATACATGATCTTCTCTTTGCATCATTGCATCGTTCTTGAATAAATGCATGTTATGTGGTTTTTACCTCCTATTCTCACACACAAGCTTCGCCTTAAAATTAGAATACCTTGTATAAAACCACCCCTAAAACAGGCCAATTGTCTTACACTTAAATATCTTAAGCATTTTATGCAATATTTGGTATCTGTCTAAATTCAGCTTTCGATTGGAAAGGTTTATCAGAATGGAAGCATTTACGGAGGTAATTATATTATCTCACTTGTTAAATAGCGATTTCCATTTTCCGCTACCCCTTCAGCCAGCCCCCCATTGAAATCAGTTCTTATTTTCTTTGTATGGGCATGCTGCAGATCATAGGACAACTGTTCATAGCTGCATTGGTAAACTTGTTATGATAAACCGCCGTTTCAATAAAGGGTTGTAAGACATGAGGTATGATTCCGTAAATAAGTGTTTTTCTTTTCAGTGATATGATGAAGTAGCAAAGGAGCCCTTGTAGTGAAAGAAGGAAATAGATGTAGGGATGCTTGTAAAAAATCAAACTGTTACATCCGGATATCTAGCAACAGCTCTCTTAAAATTATTTTTCTTTTTCTTTGTTTTTTTTACTTTGCTTTAGTTTGAAACTTTTCATAATGATCATATTGGCTTTGATTCTTTTGTTCTCTGGCATTCGGTGTGAATTTTCATGTAGAAAAAGTGCAATAAGTCCTTTAGTAAGGCAATTCAAACGAATGGTCACTAATGCTCCTACTTAAGTTAGTATGTTGTTATGGCAAGGTTCTTGTGTATCTTTTACTTGGATGTGATTCTAGAGGTTAATTTATCAGTTTATCACTATCAAGTGTGAAGGCTTAACAGCTTCCCTGAGGTTTAGACTTAGATCTCCTTTTGTTTCAATTCCCATATGCCGCTTTAATCAGGTGAGTTTTTCTGATCAGTTGCTCTTTGTTCTCAGATTCGAACCCACTTCCTTGTTTCATCCTTGCTACTTAGGGGGTATTTAATAGAGGTAGGTCTTCGGTCTTCCCTAGTTTGGATTACAATGTTTGATTTGTACATGTAATCTAGGACTAGGAGCGTGGACAGATTGTGAAGATTCCTCAAATTGTATTTTAGCAAGATTCCTACTATTAGAATTCTCTCTTTTATTTTCATGGGTTGGGGTTTTAAGTAACACTTGTGCTCATGATAAATTGGTAGAGCATAGTGCTAAACTGAAACTTATGATAAATTGGTGAATTTAGAATAGTTTGTTTAGTGTTTTCTTTTGGCATTAGTATTGGATTAGTAAATGATGTAGTAATGTGTTTTATTATTGCTAATTTAAAGCCTATTAGCTCAAATTGGCAGAGCAATGTGCTCAAGCACAAAGGTGCGGGTTCAAATCCCGTATAGGCTACAACGACAAAAAGAAACAAATATTTCATTTAACATCGGCTACAAACTGATGTTAATCAAAATAAAAAATCGATGTCTATGTGGGTGATGTTAAAACTCAAAATTGTATAACATCGGCTAAAGCCCGATGTCTTTATTATGTTATAACATCGGTTATCTTTTATAGTTAATATTATAGGATAACAAAGACATCGGATGTAAAAATGTAAATGATGTTATAATATACAAAGACATCGGGCTATGGCCGATGTGAAAAACTTTTGATTTTTTACATCACCCACATAGACATCGATTTTTTTTTAAAGACATCGGTTATTACCCGATGTTAAATATGTAGATGTGAAAAACTTTGAAAGAATGAGGGTGCTTTTTGCAACTCTCTTTTAGTCAAGAGTAAAAAAGAATATGAAGTGGAGTGAGGAAATATCACTTCGTTTGGTGTGTTAATTATATTGATTAGCTATAAGGCTAATAAACTGCTGATTTGTACAGGTAAGTAAATAGGGTTTGCCAATTCTAAGCTTTAATGGGATTCATATGAAAATACCCATGTAGTTATTATCATATTGGGTTTCGATGGGATTCATGGCTACAAACGAATGCTTTAACACAAGAAAGTCGGATATGTTTTGATCGATATTATCGAAAAATTAAGCAAAATATTCGCATATTATGGTGATACCTTCCAATAATTTAGCGATACTATCGAATAACCCGTATTTTACTTGTATGTTCAATTGACACAACTAGGAAGGTGTGATCTGGTTGCGTAATGGCCATGGTAAGTAAACGAATAACAATATTCATCTGTATGACCGATTATTCATATGTATGACCGATTTTGTGTTTCATGAGATGATTTTTTTAATGTTGGTAGTCAATTGAAAGAAAAATGCATCGATATCATCGAATAATCATGTGATACCATCGAATAATCCAGCGATTGCATCGAATAATTTTTAGTTATTTATTAAAATGATATAAATGATCGACCCAATAATACTATAACACCATCGAATAATCAAGTGATACGATCAAATAATCAAGCGATATCATCAACTAGTTTTCAGTTAAAAGATAGGGGTCGTTTCCAAGGTCCTAATGATTAGAAAAATCCATCGATACCATCGCATAATCTGTCGATACAATCGAATAATCCAACGATACCATCGAATAATTTACAAGAAAAAAAAGGCATGTACACGCTCCCCAATGCAACAAGTGAGGAACAAAATATGTGGATCCCACTGATTTTAATTAAAGAAAAATGGTAAAATTGCCTATTAATCTCAGCCACACATTTCAATCAATCAACGACCTTGATTTGTTAACATGATACACGTTAAGACCTGAGTACATCAAAACCAACCTCTATATATATATCTCAGGTCTTAACGTGTATCATGTTAACAAATCCTATCCATTGATTTAGAGAAATTGGATGGCTGAGATTATTCCATAATATTGATTAATTGAAAATTGAAATACAAAAACACAACACCACTACTATATAAATTGACGTGAAACCACTCACTCCCAACCCTAACCCACAATCGTGCCTATGCCAGAAAGCAAAGAGAAAGAGAAGGAGTGGCGATCGATCAGGCGAAAGCGAGCCATCTCCTCTGGCGATCGACATCGCCACACCTCCTGTCCCTAATCACCATTGCCACGTACGCCTCCACTCGAACCATCTCCTTCAGTCCCCAATCGCCATCTCCCTTCTCCGGTAAGCCTTTCTCTCTTTCTCTCTTCCAAGCCCATCTCTCGATTCCTATCTCCCCGTTCATCGCCATCGCCCAATCGCCACGCCTCCTCTCTCTCTCTTCAATGGAAGATGCGACTAAGGCGAATGAAGATTGCGAAGGCGACGAGGGCACATCTATTGCGAAGGACGGACGATTATTGCAAAGGCGACGAGCGCACATCGATTGTGTTGTCACCTCTAAACGCCTCCTACCGGATAAATAGGATGGCGGCGCTGACGGGCCTGGCCATGTGGTAGAGGCTTTGAGGGAGTGTGAGGAGGCGCTGAGGTTGGAGCCAGGGTGTGCTAGGGCTCATCATAGATTGATATATTTAATTGCTAAGTGAGAGATAAGCCATAGAAATCATTGCTTGGAGGTTTTTAATGTGATCAACAGTTTCAATTTCCTCAATCTTGTGGTAATGTGATGTTCAGTATTTGATTGAATGGTTTGTGATGCTGATTTGCTTTCCACAATGTTGAATTCGGGTGTGATTTTTGTGGGTTTTCGGAGTTGGTCTCACATTAATTGTTGTACGTGTTCAAATCAGTTTTAGTTTACACAAAGTGTAGTTTCAAATCAATTTTGATATATCCTCGATCGATCGATCAAAGGTAAATCTCATTCAATTCGATCTTGCTCGTTCCAAATGCATCGATCCATCGAATAATCTTGTTATACCATTGAATAATCCAGCGATACCATTGAATAATTCTTTAGTTATTTTTTAAAATGACATAAGTAATCGAATAATACTGTAACACCATCGAATAATCATGCAATACCATCAAATAATCAAGCGATACCATCGAATAATTTTAATTAAATGAATAATATTGTAACACCATTGAATAATCAAACTATACCATCGAATAATCAAGCGATACCATCGAATAATCAAGCGATTTCGTCGAATAATTTTTAGTTCAACGTTGAGGGGGTTTTCAGGGTATTGGACGATTAGAATAATCCATCAATACCATAGCATAATCCATTGATACGATCGAATAATCCATGGATACCATCGAATACTTTTTAAAAAAACCGAACCCAGCAAGTGTTGTACACTCGCTCCCATTTAGCAAGTGTGACTAAGAAGGGGTGGCACCCACTGATTTTTAATTAAAGAAAAAAACGAAAATTGTCAATTAATCTCAGCCATCCATTTCATTCAATCAATGGTTTTGATTTGTTAACATGAAACACGTTAATTGCTGAGTACATCGGAACCCCCTCCCTCTCTCTCTATATATATGTATATATATATACGGATTTACTACGGTGAAAACCAATTTTTTTTGGTGAAAATTGTGAGGACTGATTTGATTGACTGTGGAAGGATATTTGATTTGAATCTGCTAATGATGAGTGGCGAGTTGCAGCTTCCTCCGGGGTTCCGCTTCCACCCCACTGATGACGAGTCTGGGCCTCCACTACCTCTACCGGAAATTTGCAGCCCAGCCAATTGTCATCCCTATCATCGCCGAGGACTACCTATGCAAGTTTGATCTCTGGCAGCTTCCAGGTCAGTTCGATTTCCCGACCTGAATTTATAATTAATGATATTGACGACTTCAATTTTATGGATTCGAGGTTTTAAACTTTGAATTTCATATTCTTGTCCAGAGTTAGCACTGTACGGGGAGAGAGTGGTTGTTTTTCTCGCCGAGGGACCGAAAATACCCAACGGCTCGACACCTAACCGGGCCACCGGTGCCGGGTATTGGAAGGCGACCGGCGCGGATAAGCCCATCGGAAATCCCAAGGCGCTCGGAATCAAGAAGGCTCTGGTTTTCTACATTGACAAGGAAAAGGGCATCAAGACCAACTGGATTATGCACGAATACTGTCTCGCCAACGTCGACCTATCCGCCGGCAAAGGAACTAATCTCAAGGTAATTAGCTTAATTGATCAATCCTTTACTAAATTCAGCATCTCATGAATCCTTTTGTGCCCTAAATCTAGATTTTTTTTTCTGTTCAATTTCACAGCTTGATGATTGGGTATTGTGTTGGATATACATGTAAATATCCTAAACTTAGCACTGCATTACCAAAGGCCTAAGAGTTATGCATAGCTACTAAGTTGAGTGCTTGTCTCATTGAGTGCTTGTCTCTAATGTACATAGACATGGAGTGGGTTCAACAACTAAATTGAGTTAGATGGATATGAAAAAGAATACCCTTTACATATATCGACATGATCGAGACGGGTTTTCATTTGAACATTGGAAAGTTTAAATCGTTTTTATCCATATTGACATGAGAGACGGATTGCCCTTTCATTAGTTCATCTATTTGCTCAATCTGTATTTTTTTTTTACCAAGTCCGTGTAGTAGGAAAAGGTTATGCTCTGAATGTGAGATTTCGATCAGGCCATTGTATTCATGGTATAAATTTGAAGGATGATTTTTTTAGCTAGATTATGGAGTTTTATATATAGAAACCAAATGATGATTGGTTTAGATATGGCCTAGAATGAACAGACTTAAGATTTTTTATCTTATCATGTGATTGCAATCAGTCTATATACAAAGGATGAATTTTTAGTTAGATTGTGGAGTTTAAATCATACTATGACTGGCTAAGATATAAATTAAAGCAGTTTGTGGTTTTTCCAGTGTTTCTTCAACCGGGTTGGCCGCAATCGGCGTAGTGTGCAGGAATCATTCGGGGGAGATGTTTGGAAGCCAACGCGAGATTCAACCCCCTAGCTGTGTGAAGATGGCTGAGGCAAAGAGTGTGTGCTGGGCTCTGCAACTGGCTAAGGAAAGGGGAGTGCAACGCCTATAGATGGAATCCGACAATCAAGCTCTCGTGAGCAAGCTATAGTATGGGTGCAACGGGTTGGGGGCTCTTTATAATCTTATAGCAGCAATCAAGAGTTTGGAAGAGTCTTTCGATTCGATGACTTGGTCTCACATAAGGTGGGAAGGGAAAAAGGTGGCTCATGGCTTAGCCTTATTAAAGCCTATCTCTCATTCAATGTTTTTCTCCTTTAATGAACTCCTAACGGATATTGTTTCGGTTTTATTGAATGAAATGAAATGAGGGATTGGTTGTTGCTAAAAAAACAATGAAAGAGGTATTGAATACTGATGAATTTTTATGATCTGGATCAAGTTCTAATATAAAGAGAATTGAAACTTGCTGCAAACAAGTCTTCATAATTTGGGAAAGAGTGTGAACTGTGAAGTAAATGTAGGTGGACGATTGGACCTCCATGCTACGATGGGACATCCCTTCAATCAGTGGCTTTGTGAACTTAACTAAAAGCCCCTTTACTTAATTAAATGCATCCCTCCATGCTACTATATATTGTAGTTGGACGGTAGGGGAATGCAATCTGGAGGTGGAGAATGTATATGAAATGGGAAATGAAACTCATGAAAAGTGACATCTCTAGAGATAAAAATTTCTTTTGTGTGAAAATCAAGAAGTTTATAACCCTTTTTGCCAAAGGGATAACCCAAAAACAAGCATTTAGAGGCTCTGGATTGGAATTTATCTCTGTTTCTGGTGGATATATTAGCAAAGCATAAGCAACCAAATACTTTTATGACACTATAATCAGGGTATTTATGAAATAGAAGGTGATATGGTGATCTGTTTCGAAGAGAAGTTAAGGGGCTTCTGTTTATCAAATATGTGGCATTGAGAATGCACTCACCTCCGTAAAGAAAAGGAAGGTTTGATTGAAAGAGTAGAGCTCTAGCAACTTCTTGGAGGTGTTTTTATTTGCGTTCTACAACTCCATTTTGTTGTGGGGTATAGGGGCAAGAGGTTTGGTGTAAAATGCCATTGGAGGTGTAGAATGCATTAATTTGATGGTCACAAAATTATGTTGCATTGTCAAATCTTATGCATTTGATTTTGGAATGAAACTGTGTGGAAACCATTTGAACAAATGAATGTAGATAGGTCCAAGTAGTTTTGCTATGATCATCCACAAGAGTAAGAAAATATTTAAAGCCATCATGAGTATGTTTTTTGTAAGATCCCCATGTGTCCATATGGATTAAATCAAAGGGTTTAGCAGCAATAGTAGTGGAATGAGAAAAATGTTTTCTGTGCTGCTTGGCTTTAGGACACACTTGACAAATAAAATTTGATTTAGAATAAGATCCAACGTCATTAATATATTACAACCGATCAAAAGAAAGATGTCCTATACGACAATGCCAAAGTTCACTGAGATTAGTTCTAGCATTATTACAAAAGGATGGGTCTGAGACAGAAAAAGCAAGAGATGAAGTAGGCTCAAAGGTTGATGAAATTGAGGCAGGATTGTCAATCACATAGAGTCCATTTGCTTCATGGCCAATCACTAATGGCTTGCTCATCGAAGGGGCCTGGATCAGACAAAGGTGTGGTGTAAAAATGATGTTAGAAGATAAATCTTTTGTGAGTTTATGAATAGAGAGAAGGTTGTAATGAAAATCAGGAATATGAAGAACATTGTGAAGGGTAATCTGGCTATAGAACCAACATGTAAAATGGAATCATTTTTGTTGTTAGGCAAAGTAATGGTTATTGGGTTATGAACATGTTTATAAGTATGAAAGTAATGTAAATGTGGGGTGATATGGTTGGTTGCTCCACTATCAATAATCCATGATGAATCACTGCATGAAGAACAGAGAGAAAGGTCTTGCCAGCCATGAAAGTAGCATGTGAAGTACCTTCAGAACCAGAGTTCTTGCTCAAGAGGTTGATCAGTTGATCATATTGTTATTGTACGTGTGATAGGAGTCATGGAAGAACTGCTTGCATGAGCCTCTGATATGGTCACATTTTCCATGAGAGAAGGGCCTTTCCCTGGTGGGTAGCCATGAATCTTCCAACATCTCTCAATGGTGTGACCCCCAGTCTTGTAGTGAGTGCAGAAGAACCTGCTCTCACCTTTCCCATTGGGAAACCCATGAACACTACTAGAAAAATGCAATTAGACATCTGTTGTGAACCGATGTCTTTCAAAAAAATTTCCGATCTTATTGTGCATGTAGTAAAAGATCAAACTTTTCACATCGATTTTAAGCCGATGTCTTTTCCGAGTTAAGACATCTATTCTATTTTGATTATAGATATAAATCAACCCCTCAAATTTATTTTTTACAGGTTCACTTGTTGTTAAAGCCTTCTTATTTTTCATTTATAAGCTTTTGAAGATGTCCACACCAAGCCTAAATTTTACAAGCACATCAGTATTTTTAAAATAATCGATGTATTAAAACAAAATAGACATCTTTTTTATTATATTGAATTTGTGTATATTAATTTTATTTATATAATTTGTGATTTTTTATTGTATTAAAATAATCTATCGCATGAAATACGTACATAACCGATGTATTAATATGATATGGACATCATTTTAGATTTTTATAAAGTTGTTGTTGTTAGCAATATATATCAATTTATATTAATATTGTGATGTAAAAATATATGATATACATTGATTTAAATTATTTAGAGGATGTCTATAACGATACTAGCATCAATTTTTATGTAATAATTCGATTTCATAGCTATTCAGGCACAACACTTTTCATCTATAATCCGATGTTTTTTCATTTGATACCAACACCCTTTGCTCATAAAATTAGATTTTGAAAATGATGGGCATTTGATGAACATATATATTAAGATAAACGCAAAACCAACATTTACAAATATTTTACAAAGGATAGGTGCTAGAAACACTTTTACAAAATTTGTAGGGTTCATAAGCTAACATCGAGTAATCTGTCACACATGGATGAAATAACACTCTCAGGAACACTAACCAAACTAGGGGGTGCCCATCTCAAATTTGATAGCCAACTAGTCGAGATCCTTAATATCATAAGCAAATGGAGCATAATGGTAAGGACAGAACCTGCAACAAAAAAGCATGGTTGGTTAAGAGCTTAGAAATGGACACTAGTACATAATAGCTCATTAATACCGGTTATTTTCTTAATCGGATACCGGTTATTGGGCCGGTATTAACGGCGGCGGTATTAACTTGATTAATACCACTTCTTTTGCAACCGGTGTTAAATTTACTCGGAAACAGGTTGTTTAAAATAACCGGTATTAATTTGTGAAGCCAAAAAAAAAGATACCACATCTTACAAATAACCGGTATCTACAAGATCATTTAATTAAAAAAATAAAATTGGCCCGTCCGCCTCCTACCAGTACCATTCCACCACCATTTCCAATCCAGATCTAGTTTCCAACAAGTCTCTTTCCACTTTCCACCACCAGTTTACCACTGAAATCAAATCTTCTACCACATAAAACAAACAACAAAACTTGTATTCAAGAACAAAACTTGTATATTTATCCATGAATTGTATCCCTTCTAAAATTGAAATTTACATGAAAACAAATCTTCATATGAATAATAATAATAAAAAAGATCTGAAAATGAAGAAAGGAAGCATTGAACATTACAATCTTCTAAAGGAGACATTCAACATCGTTGACAAGATAACCTCAGTGAAGGTGAGGTAAATTGGAGATGATGAAATCACGATAGTCTTCGTAGATCTTGTGTGCCATGGAGTAGGAGGCGTCAAGGAACTCAAGCAGCAAACCTCTCGATCTCGTTGATGGAATCTCGACCAACAGCCAACCTGCAAGGCTTAGAACGGGGGAAGAACAGCAAGGTGTAGTGTTCGACAGTCGAGAGTGTCGTCGGTGGAAGGGATCAAGGAAGGCTTGTTCTGATTTCTCCATCTTTCTTGCGTTGTAACAAGCAATTGATCTACAAAATATTTTGGGTGAATGGAGAATAGATCTGGAAAATATTTTGAGGGGTGAAACAAATCTCAATAGAGGAAAGTCAAAATGGGAAAGAAATCAAAGGTCAATATTGTATTTTTTGTTTTAATCGGATGGCTGAGATGAAATATATAAAATCAATTTTCCAATTTTGTGTGGCTAGTTGTTTATTTCATTCATTGTTATTATTCAATTCTCCAAATATATGTAGCTCATATATTCTACATGATCAGATAAAATACTAGATTTATACGTTTTATGTTAGATAAACTAGATTTTCTTTTGCCAAGTAAAACATTATTTGACTACTGATTCAATGAAAAAAAAAAGCATAACTCTAGCAAACAAAGCACTAGAAAATGAGGATGCTAACTCTCTGATAAATGAAGTTAAACGGTCTTGTACATCGCATGAGCCTGGGACAGATTCAGATTCAAGTTTGAATAATCTTTCTAGTATAATTAATTGTTTTACACCATTTAGCTCAGCAAAAAGAGAGGACAAAGGCATTAAAATTACTATTGCTGAACACTTTTTTTTACCTCAGATATTGCCTGTCAGGACACATGAATGAGTTACAACAGAGCTACTTCTTTAGCTGGGTGTCTACTACAGTATGCTGAACAAAGCATGAAGGGTAAGTGTTATGTCCAGGAGCTGGATCCAAAACTATCATTAAAGTGAAGCCTCCACAACATAACAGAAAACCATAAGGGAGCATATTTCAGCACCAGAGAGAATAAACACAACACAATGCACTAAAATACGAAATTTCAACCTTACATGTAGAAAAAGAAAGAAAAAACAGAGCCTTTTTATTGACCATGATATCAAGTCAACTATGACTGAAGTATCATACGACGAATATATCTCAGACAAGATCATTATCACAAGCCTAACCTAATTCATGTTTTAGAAAGTTATCTAGAAGAGAAGCAATTTGGAAAGTTATCAAATCAACTATGACAGAAGCACTAACCAACGTAGCAAGTTTTCTAAAACAGAAGCAATTTGGAAAATCTAAAAGCACTGACCATTACCAATGCAGCCAACTAAGAAATATAAAATTTCTCAAAATGAAACATAAGAAATATTTACACTCAGATTTCAGAAGTTCAAGGCAAAAAAAAATTCTTAGAATGAAAAATAATTCACCTGAATGCAACTGAGAATGCAAACAGCAAACATGAATTTAGATGATGACTGAGAAATAATTTCTGCATATAGATGATTTTCATAAGTCAAATAAAGTTTTAATATAATCAAATAAATTTATAACAAAATAAATTCAGACTAAATTCCTCACTGTCTAAACCAGCCCCTAGGACTGGGAAACCAAATTTGGGGCTAGAGATGAGTTTACTGCCAATCTAGATAAGAATGCATATCATGCCACAAACCCTTCCCTTGTGATTTGACATGCCAATGTTCCAAAGAACTCAAGGTTTCGGAGTTTTGGAAATAAAAAGTGGCAGAAGCATTTAGTATAAAATAGAGGATAAAAACCTACTCAAACAGCCTGCTCAGAGATGGTGAAACTGAAAGGTTTCCCCAAATCAAATCGCCAATTCAGTAGTTCTTAAGAGACGAGAGAGCTTACGTTCAACAGACCATGAGCAGAGAGGCAAAATTCATAACAGCACAGCACATCCCACAACATGACAAGTAGAAGAAGAAGAGAAGCAAAATCAAATATACCATGAGCAGAGAAATAGAGCTACCTTCAGAATTTAAGCGTTCTTCATCCTTCACATCCTAAGATGGAGACCATGTCCACTTTTCACTGCTCATGTCAAGACCATCAGAAAATCAATTAGCCATAGATATATGATCTAATCCCTCTATTCACTACTCAAATCAGAAAAATTGGACTCGTCACCACCAAACAGACAACAAATAGCTAGGAAGAGAGAAGGCGAGATCGGAAGAATCAACCAAACTTATAATGAAATTCTAACATATTCTTGTCACTGTTCTGAGATTGAATGATGAGTAATAAAAAAGATACTTTTAACATGATAAATATCTAAACTATAACGAAATTGAACTTACTAAATTTAACATGATAAATTTCTATACATTTAATTTAACTTACTAAAAACATCTAAGCTTAATTTAACTTAACAACAACTTATATAGAATCAAAGCATCAGTAAACTTATACTATCAATTTTCAGCAAAATAAATCCAGAATGATGAGTTATGGAAGGATCTACCATCCATGGATAAAGCCAACAGTAAGAATAAGGTTGAGAGAAAAGGAATCAGAGTGAAGTTCGTCCCCTGAAAGCTTGTTTGATTTCAACTTAAATGCATAGTCACATTCTTTGCTCGGATTTAAATATAGGAATCAAAGTAATAATGGAAGGATGATAATTTTCTTGTTAAATATAGGAATCAAAGTGAATATATACCTTTTTACTGCAAATAATCCTCAATAAACTAAAAAATAGAGCAACCACAAACTAAGGGGAACAAAAACGACATAGAAGAGTACGAGATCTCGTCATTGCTGGCAGCTTCCCATCTATCGTATTTGTGTCTAAGACTGAGAAAGGTTTGAAATTTAAATTTACCTTGCGGATTTGTTGGGCAGATAAGGGAGCTACTGTTCTCGTTAGTGGCCATTGAATTCTTGTACCAAATGCAAAAAGAAGAAAAAAAGATAGTCGTTATCAGAGGACATTTAATTTATGTCTACTCGTTAAATCTGGATCTCCACTAAACAAGAAAAGTAGCAGAACCTTTGATATGGTTGACAGGTATAGCAAGTATTTCCATAACCATCACAAATATGAGTCTACGACAAGGCACACAAGCATAAAAAAAGTGTAAAAATAACAGAGAAGGTAGAGCAGGAATTTACTGTTTTTGTTTTTTCATCTCAGAAAAGCATTCCGAATGGATAATGTGCCCGCACTTCATGACTTCCGTTAATTTGATTGAATAAAAAAGGTATTGTAACACAGTACAGGATAACAATGATTACTTTAAGACAGTAGGAGATTGCTATCAGAAACAATTGAGATTGAGATTCATGAAACCTCATAGCAGATGGGGCAGCAATTCTTCATAGAGTTCTCCATACATGAGTGGTTGTCACGCAGACCTGTTGAGTAGCAAGATCCTGTGATTTTCACAACAAACAAGAAATGCGACTTAGTTGAACTGGAGGTCAAAATAATGCGAGAGATATACCAATTTGACTGCTAGACAAACACATGATTCAAGATAAGAAATGCTCAAACACAAGATCTGGCTACCAATATCTGTTCACTGATTATCCAAAAATATTTAGCCAACATATATTTCAAAGAGTGCATACCACATTTTGGGCAATGGAAGAAGTTCTCACGGCCACCAACCCTGAAGTTTAGATCAATCAACAATTAAACATCCCATAGCAAAAATATAGTTGAAAGCAATCTTTTAAGATGAAAGAGAGATCAAATAAAGTTTGCTTACCTACAAATCCCACACTCATCGCAATGGAATTGCTTTTTCGTGATCTGCAACAAGAATATTACTTGAATCATGATACAATTTTATCACCATAAAATGGATTAAGTAGAGAACTTGCTCGAAAAAACGCTTTCCAAAAGTAATGCAACAAGCCAAATGCCACTACCTCATCATCAAAGAATTTGCACACCTCCCAAAAATATTCACCCATGTTAACCCCACATCTAGTACAAACTTTAACAACCTGTCAACAAATATATTTAAACAATATCTGAGACACAGAACTACAGAAGAGCTTTTGTGGATGAACCAAGCTCATTAGAGTATCAGCACATATGAAAAGAAACAATATCAAAGCCACTGCAACAAGATTAAGGGTTTGTTTGGCGCAATGCTGCAATGCATTGATTACTTATAAGTTGCTTATTTGTCCCAATAAGCTAAATATTAGTGTTGATAAGGAGTGAATGCATGAGGTCCTCGTCTCAAACGAACTCTGATCCTTTTAGTTACATGAGTACAACTGCATAAGCAGAATATTGGAGCTGATTAGGAAATCATACCATCTCCTCACTGAAAATCCATCAAGCCCCTATCAATACATTCTCTGTCATGATGAACATAGAGTAAGGGGAAGATCATATTTACATATAGGGAGGCCATTCCAATGTACAAGGAAAAATCTTTTGAAATGAAGTTCAAGGCCAACAAACACGCAGGGATAGAGACATGATGCTCACCGGTTGCTCGTGCTCACAAGCTGCGCAAATAACCTAGAAAGCAAATCCAATTGAGCCAGCAACTGCAATCAAAATCCAATTCCAAATACTAATCATAAAGTAGAAGATTTTAAATATGGGGGAAACGCACTTGCTTAACGTCATGGCGCAACAAGCTCGTGGTGCTCTTTGGATTGCTCAATCAACTCTGTTAAAAAAAATCACATGAGGATATCCAGAACAAAAACTACAAACTCAAGGCGGAAAAAAATCATACTATTTGCGATACAGACAAGAACAAAGGAAAGTGATAGAGAGAGAAGAGGAAACCGTGGCCTCGTTGTGACAGCGGCGGCAGGTGAAAACCTGTTACAACAAGGAGCTCGAATTTTGCACCTTCTTCTATAATGTTCGCATCTGGAAAAACAAAAAAAAGAAGAAGAAATTACAGGAAAAAGAATCACATTTTGACAAACACATTTACATCCACAACAAGGAAATCAGAATTAACGAATCAGATAAAAAGAAATTAAGATCCGAATCTATCATCCATACATGAATATATATATATATATATATATATATATATATATATATATATATATATATATATATATATATATATATATATATATATATATATATATATATATATATATATATATATATATATATATATATATATATATATAAGGGAGAAGCTACTGTCAGGGAAGGGGCTTAAAATAATGGTTAATCCCATGTAACGAAGGGAGTGATTACAAGATTTGAAAGGTTACAACAACCAGATCTAATGGGACGAACCTCGTGCTCATCCAGCTGAATCACCCTCTATACACCAGCTACTCAAATTCAAACAACTGAAATTATCTGGAGCAAGATGAAGCTAAATTAGGGTTTAGTCAGTCAATCTAAAAAGAACTGAAATCAATTGGAGCCTAAAATGCAATGTGAGAGCCGGAGAAAGAGAAACCTGGATTTCACCTATAGGGCTCGCGAATTGAAAGGAAAGAGATTCACATGGGTTACCTGAATTTCACCGAGAGGTATCGCAAAGAACGATGAAAGTAGCGACCGACGAGGAGAACACCGGCGAATCAACTCAGATCTGAGGAAGGGAGACACCGACAAAAGTAGACGAGGAGGAGAACACCAGCGACATTAGGGTGACCTCCACTCCAGCGATGCAGATAATAGAGAGAGAGAGAGAGAGCAGACAACAGGCGACAGCGGTGACGACAGTGGGGGAGAGCGAGAGTAAACAGAGGAGGAGGGGGGAGGGGAGGTCAGGGAAGAGGTGGGGGTTGCTATTGTCTCCGACGGGGTCTCAATCAAATCTGGAGAGTGGGAAGGGAGGGAGAGGTGGGGGATTTAGGGGGAGGGTGGGTAGATCTGGTGGCGGTGAATACCCTGCTGCCCCGGCGATGGAGAAGGAGGAGGAGGAGGTGCTCTGGGGTCATCATAAGAACAATCCCTCTAACTGAGTTATAACTATCATTGAGACCCATAAGAAAATGAATGACTTGCTGGTCTTGAGTGATTTTGTTCAAGACAGTTCTTGAACCACAAGTGCACACTACATCCTCAACAAGTAACATATACTCATCCCATAACTTCTTCATTTTTGTAAAATAAGTTGAAACAGAGGTATTTCCATGACTCAGAGATACAAGTTCTCTTTGGACCTGATAGATCCTGTTTCTATTCGGTTTTCCAAACCGATTTCCAAGTTCCTTCCATATCTGACTAGCAGTTTAACGGTAAAGAATAGACTCAGCAATTTCTTTTTCAATAGAGTGAAGCAACCAAGAGATTACCATTGAATTGCAACGATCTCATTTGTTTCCAGCTTGGACATCTGTGTTGGATCTCAAACATGTGCCATTGAAGAATCCCATCTTGTTCTTTGCCATCAGTGAGACCTCAACAGAGCGTTTTGAGTGACTATAGTTCCTCTTGTTCAGCAAGCTCGTTGAAAGCACATAGTTAGGGTGACCGGAATGATGAAGGTAAAGCTCACTATCTGTTTCTGTGTTGTTTGCCATGGTTATCAACTCCGATTAGATCGAGGGCTCTGATACCATGTTACAATTCAAACATTCAAAGATGATGAACAGAAATGTGTGTTATTTGGGAGGAAGATATCTGGGTAGAAATTGTGTTTTTGGTTGTGATAGAAAGAAGGAGGAAAAAGGACAGAGAAATGAAAACGGTAATGTCAATGATGGTGGAGCATTGTGGAAACATCCACCAACCTGTGCAAAATCAGAGAATCATCATTGATTCACAATCCTCCAATACAATGCAATCCACACCACAATCTGCTGCCTCCTTTCCCTATTCTAATTCCTCCTCCACGTCTCCCCATCAATTGCACAGTCGGAGGGAGCTTCAAATCCGTCCCTCTCTCTCGTTCTTCGACTGGAGGCTCCTATAGTCCAGTATCGTCTCCCTTCGCATCTCGTCTCCACTGTCCTCTGCATCTAGCCACGGAGCAGGGCTAAATACAAAAGAAATCAAGATCGACAACCACGGCAGATTGTTTGAAGGGAGGAGGCGGATGAATATGAAGGGAGCCAGCCATGGATAGGGACTATATTCATGCAAAGATGAAGATGAAACTCAAAATTTACACTCAAATTCTACATGGTGGGTACATTCACCTCAATTATTGGATCATATTTCAATTGAATTGTTCAGTCATCTCCGACCACCAAATAATTCAATGCAATAAAATATTAAAAGGAATTTATAAACTAAGTACCATCAAGATGTGAAACCATTGCCAAACCCCATTGTAAATATTCTCAATGTGGCCTTGAAAAAAGATGATACACTATTCAACTAAATTAATGTTTGAAATAATAAGAATTGTGACTTATCATGTTCGAGTTATGCCACTAATCATAAGAAATTGGGTTAAGGTTTGTGTTTGTGGGGTGGGTGGTTTGTCTTTGTGTTAAGGATATCGGTAAAGTTAGGTTAATGTTGAAATTTGTTCTTAATCAACATGTGATTCCCGCATTATTCGGGGAAAACAAAGAATTATTAAGTCGTATGTGTCGAATTTAGTGTAGGGTTTCGAGATGCATAAGTTGATTCATTATTTGCAATTATTCAGATGTATGTGTCGAATTTTGGTTACTAGTGGTAAAGAGTTGGTCAATTATTCAGCGAAATTTGATTCGTTAAAAAATAATGGAGGACATGTAGCTAATTAAATCAGAAGGGTGGACATAATGCAAAATAAGGCACAAAATATATACATTTTGCAAACTATCCCTATATAAATTACGATGACCTGAAATAAAATAGATATAAATATACGGAATTGCTATCTACACGGTGATTTTCTCGACTTTTGCACGGAAAGTACTGTCAATCGCGTATTATGGGTTTGCGGTAGAAAAAATAGATTTGGCATTCACGGAGTACGGATGCACAACCATCTCTCCAACTCAACAATGGCAGGCCTCGTTCCTCACCTTCATCCTCTCGATCGTCATCTTCGGAGGCAGGATCTGGCTCGCCACCCGTGCCACCTCTACCGACTGCCTCCGCTTCCTCCAGTGGCCGCTCATCATCATCGGCACCGCCATCGCTGTCATCTCCCTCGCCGGTATCTCCCACCGCCTTTCCCGCCGTGCTTCTCTGAATATAAATGATTTGTCAAAATAAATAAATAAATAAAAGCAGAAAGGGTTGGAGAACTGACTTGCCGGTGCCTGCCAATGAAGATTTGCGCGCAGCGGGCAGATTAACTAGATCAATGGGGCGACCAATTAAAAAGGAAGAAGATAGTATGGTTCTTTGGTTGTATTTTGTAAGTTATTTATTTATTTTGGCAAGTCAGTTCTCCAACCCTTCCTCTCCTTCCGCGTCCTCCCGCCGTAGCCCCGATGTCGTGGCTTTTGATCCAAATCAAAGCCCTGGGCATGGCAAATTGCAGCGATTCTTCAAATCGAACCTAAAAATCGAAGCCCTAGGCATGGCAAATTGCAGCAATTCTTCAATTCGAGCCTCAAAATCGAAGCCCTTCTTCAAATCGAACTTCAAAATCGTTCTCCAAATCGGACCCCTTTTCTTCTTCCAGATATGGAGATTATAATTGCAGCAAAGAAAAAAAAGAAGAAGGAAAGAAGAAGCCCTTTTCTTCTTCCAGATTCAGGAAAGGAAAAAAAAAATGCAATCGCGTACTGCGAATCCGTGGCTGCGAAGCGTGTAAATGGCGATAAATTCACTGTGTAAATAATAAGGCCCTAAATATAAATCTCTTAAGTTAACCAAATACTCAATTTTTCGAATTTTTCAAATTTATTCCTGTTTTCTAACTGATTTTAGAGAATACAATTCATAATTGGGGATAATGGTAACTGAAAACCCCATTTCTATCAATGAGAACGCGCTGGTTCACGCGCTTCCCTTTTCCCCAAACTTCAACTTTCCCAAACCTAAACATAGAACTCGATCTGAAAAATACTTCGAAGTCACTGAAAATCTAGTCCTAAATCTGCCACAAAATCGAAAGCAGAGTAGTCTTCACCAATCAAAAAGCTTTCTTTAATGGATCTGGCACAAGATTTGGCCTCTGATTGTGATTGTTGATCTTTCTCCTTTGTTGGGGTTCTTTACCACTCGATCTCTCAAATCTCTTCTATGGAGGGCTATAGCCTCAATCATCAAGGTGCTAAAAAAGCTCTCCTCTCCCATCCCCACTTTGTGGCCTCCCTAATCGATTTATTAACTTCCCCCTCAGTGGCCGCACGGTTCGATTTGATTTCTCAATCGTCAACGGCTGGGGTCTCCAGTTCTCTGGAGTTAGGTCTCTGACTTCTGGGTTCCGAGATTTTGGTCTTCATCATTCCTGCAGTTGGAACTTGTATCTGTTGCGGCTTTGCTTTGGCAGGTATGAATACTCAACCTTAACTATCCTTCCCAATATCTAGATCCTATCTGGAATCTGCTACTTTATATTCCATCTGAATGTTTTCAATTGCTATATAAATATTAGTTATGCACATTTAATTCCCCACCTCTCTCCTTTATTCTCTTCTAACACATTTCTTCAAAGGCTCTGGTTTGTCTTCTCTGTCTTGGCTTACTGTAAGCATTACTGCAATGCCTTTATGGCTAACAACCCAAATGCGAAAGGGAAGGGGATCCTCATTGAGGATTCACCAACACCCAAAAAAAAAAAAATTCAAAGGGAAGCCTTCGGGTGACACCCAACCAAAATCCTCCACTTCCTTCAAGTCACTGAAAAGTGATAAGGGTAAAGGGAAGCTTGACCTTGACTCATTTCTTACCCAACTACAGAAATTCCAGCCACAATATCGATTTGAAACCAATTCTATCCTATATGGACGAGCCTTTGGAGCACCTATCGATTTCAACAAATTGGAATCCAAGCTCACCTTTGACTGGAAAGGTATCTCAGGGGATCTTCAACTGATTGAGCTCCCCAACCATTGGTTTGAGGTGAGATTTTCTGATCCTCATGACATGCTGTGTGTGTGGGAGGCTAGGCCTTTCCATTTATATGGCCAACTTATTATTCTGAGGCAGTGGACAAAATCCTTTGATCCCCTTCAAGAGAACACTACTTCTCTTGATATGTGGGTCAGGATCACTTCCATTCCTGATATCTACAAGAATCCAGATGCACTTGAAACTATCATAACCCACAATGGGTTTGGGAAGTTCATAAAAGCAGATCCTACAGTGGATTCAAGTGCTAGGTATGCAAGGATTTGTGTCAATCTGGATATTGCTGAAAAGGTCTCTAACACTATTCTTATACCTGTCAACAAAACCCAAGTTTCTGCTCATATTATCTGGTTCGAGGAGTTTCCAGATGGGTGTGGAAACTGTGGTGGTTAGGACCACGTTTTCAACCATTGCACCCAATTCATACCAAAGACAAAAAAAATCTAAGTTACCATCAAATAGCCAACTCTGAAAGCCCCCCACACTGATTTCTCCACTGATGTTATTGGTTGGACTAAGACTGGCAAGAAGGGGAAAGCCCTTAAACTGCCAAACCCTATTCAGGTTTTTTGTAACAAACCATACCTCTCTAGTAGAGGTGGTGTCTCTATTGCCTTTGAAGCTCTTTCAAGCTCATCTAACTCTTCTATTGGCTCAAAGTCTACCAATGAACCCACTGCTCCAGCTGAGAACACTACTGCTCCTCACCCTTCTGTTGCGTTGGCTTCTGCTCCTGTCCCTTGTGCGGGGTTGGCTTGCTCTGCTCCTGGGGAGGCTTCTACTTTCCCTCCCCCTCTTGTAGCTCCTATTGGTAACCCTGTCATCACAGCTGGTTTCAATTGGGGCTCGGGGGGGGGGGGTCTGGAGCTGGTTGTTTCCTCCCCTGGCTTAGCTCCACCCTCTGCTCAGCATGTCACCACTGTACCTAATGCCATAAAATGCAACGTCAACCAGCTGCCCTCTAATGATGAAGCTATGGAGACTGTTTTTCCACTTCCTGATCCTGAAATCTTCTCTGAGATTGGCTCTGAGGTGAACTGAGATTGGCTCTGAGGTGAACTCTGATATTCTCCCCTGTCTCCTCTATGAACCTGATGAGGCTGATCTGCTGGGTGGGGAATATGAAGATGATTGTTACCTGTTGGATGAACCAATGGTGGACACTCATGAGGACATGGTCTCTGAGCTCTCCTTTCACTCCATCCACTCCAACTCAACCCTCATGAGGATGCTTACCACCATGGAGGCTCCAAACATGGAAACATCCACTTCAGGATCACTCAAAAGAAAAGGAAAAGGAGGTGATGAAAACACAGCCAGCTCCTACCTGAAGAAGGAAAAAACATAGACTAGAGCCATGATTTGCAAGATTTTGCTAAGCAATGGGTTAGCAAGGCCTTGCCCATGGATCGACTGTGATGAATGCAGCATATCAACATCACCTTTTGAAAACTATCTTATCTCTTTTGCAAACTATCACCCATCTATTTCTTGGCCAAATCTTGCAATCTTTTATCCACATTATCTAGATATATGTTATGATAAATCTCATGTTTTCATTTGCTATGTTGTATTTGCTCCAAGCTTTGATAGCCATCTTGTAAGATTCCTATATTATATATCCATTGTAAAATTCCATCAATCTAATGTTATTGCTTTTGGATATGTTATCTTCATACATTTGTATGAGATGCATCTGTACCTTTGCAAGAGCTCTCTAATTTATGTTACTGGTTGTTGCCCTCTCCTTCTTGCCCAACCTAGGTCTATGTACCAATATCTATGCAACAAATATGCTCTACTTGTTTGTTATTACTATTGTTTGTATTCAACTCAATCAATTATTTATAATCTATATGCAGTTAATTTTCACATTAGCATACTAAAGCTATGTAGATTGCATCATTCACCATTAATTAAAGCTATATCTTATTATTATGAAATCACTAACTGGGCTCGAGAGAGGTGTTCTCTCGAGCCTCATACACATCCAAACTCTCTGCAGGTTCTGTTGCTCTTCTAGGGAGATATACCATCTGTTTACCCATCATCACCGATGGAAGCCTGTCATTTCCTATCAGGGTGAAGCATATACTGGCCTCGATCCTTGATCTGGAACATGCGCTTTGGGTTATTTCTACATGTCATCCTCTTGGTCCCTCCACTCCCGTATAATTTACTTTTTTTATAGCGAAAACATGGTTTGTTCATGGGTCTTGTATCTTTGTTCCAACAACAAGCATGAAATATCTAAACTCAGTCATATTAGCAAATTCACTGAATTCCAACATTTCCCCACCACTAATTGGTTGTTTTTAGGGAAGGCACATTCAACCCCACTGATAATACAAATCTATGAACAAAATTCCATTGGGCTCTTATTCTTGGCTTGTTTGTTGACAGCTGGCCACCTGTGCCTATAGCTTCTATTATTACTAAGGTCTTTAAATAAAAATAATGTTATCGTTTGGATAAATATAACATACACTCAATATAGATCACTTCTAGCAGCTTGTCATCATTACAACAATCCCAACAATAACATATATAATATAACTACCAAAAGGAACAACACGCATGAATTCGAGAGCATACCCTTTCTTTTTAAAATATATCTACATGAAATTCAACTTCTGGAATATTAGGGGACTAAGTCGCCGGAATGTCTTGATGCAAATTGAATCCACTTGCAAAAGTGATCACATCAAAATACTTATGTTAGCTGAAACAAAAACACAACACCCACCACTAGAAAGGTATTGGAAAAAACCTGGATTTGATAAAATGCACTTCTGTCCTTCTAATGGCCTTTCAGGCGGTCTCTGTCTCCTTTGGAAGGAATCCCATTTCCATAATGAAACCTTTGAAATCGTGCAAGCAGACAACAGAATAATACAAGCGATCTACAAAAACTCCAACCTCAATTTGATAACCACAATTGTGTTTATCTATGCCCCACCTCACGAAATTGATAAGAATAATTTTTGGACCACACTTTCATCAACTATTGCGGCAATAAATGAACCAGTAATATTAATTGGAGACTTTAATGAAATCTTGGATCCAGGTGATAAGTTAGAAGGGAACACGCCTAAACAAAAAAGATATTCCGGATTATCAGAACTCATAGCTACACGTAATCTAATCGATGCACCAACAACGGGAAATAACTTTACATGGAGAAAGCGAGCTTATAGGATGGACAACATTTTTGAAAAGTTAGACAGAGCTTTGATCAGCTACAACCTTCTACAACAATTTCCAAATCTACATACAAAAAACCACGCATTCATAAGATCTAACCATACTCAAATTACCCTTAATCTGATGGATAATCAGAAGCCTAAACTGCAACCATTTAAATTTGAAATGTCTTGGACCACAAGACAAGACTTTGAAACCCTCGTGCGGAATTGTTGGAGGATCGATGTCCCAGGATGAAAATTATATAAGCTAACCAAGAAACTACAAGAAATTAAAAGGAAGAGTAAAGCATGGAGCAAAGTCACCTTTAGCAACATTTTCCACCAGATAACACAAGTAGAAACAGACTTGCAAGAACTATAAGTAAAACAGTACAATACTTTTGACCACAATATTGAGCAAAAAATTAGGAGATTAACTATAAAACATGCTTCCCTGTTGAAATGCCAACAACAATACTGGGGACAAAGAGCAAAACACAAACATATAAAATTAAATGACGCTAACACTAAGTACTTCCATAGAGTAGCAACTGGAAGACGAAACAAAAACATTATAAAATCAATAGACACAGTAGCGGGTATAACACTAACAACTGAACAAGACATCCGCAATGTCATCCAACAAGACTTTGTGAGTCGATTCACCTCAAATCAAAGACAGCAGGTACCAAGCAATCTTCTAAGTCATTTGGTCGTGAGATTACTGATGAGGACAACAACTGGCTAACCAAGAAAATTTCAAATGCAGAAATTAAAAAAGAAGTATTCAGTCTGGCAAACGATAAATCCCTTGGTCCGGATGGATTCCCGGCAGGTTTCTTTCAGAAATACTAGCATATAGTAGAACCCTCCGTTATTAAAGCAGTCAAGAGTTTTCTCCTTAGCGGTCGAATACTAAAACAAATATATCACACATTTATTGCACTTATTCCAACCCGACAAGAACGTCACAATACAGACCAATTAGCTTATGCACAACTACGTACAAGATTATCTCCAAAATACTAGCTGCAAGGCTGAAAAGGGTAATCCCTAAAATAATCAACCCATTCTAAAGCGCATTTACGTCAGGACGATCAATTCAGGACAATATTCTAATAGCTAATGAAATTCTACATTCATTCTCGGAAAAAAAAGGAAACAACGGCTGGATGACAGTCAAATTAGATATGGAAAAGGCTTTCGACATGGTCGACTGGGATTTCCTTCTAACAGTTTTGGATCGATTTGGATTCTGCCATCGTTTCTCCAGCTGGATCAAGGAGTGTATCACAACAGTTTCTTACTCGGTCTTTGTTAATAATGAGCACACTGAACTTTTCAAACCCCAGCGGGGACTTCGACAGAGAGATCCTCTATCTCCCTATCTTTTTCTTATAATCTCGGAGATCTTGGCTCGGGGGCTGCAGTTTGAGGCTGCCAAACAACAAAGTCATATTGGTGTAAAGATTACACGGGGAGGAACTAGAATTCCTTTCTTAGCTTTCGTAGACGATATTGTCATCTTTGTATCAGCAACCAAAACAGCTTGTGATCAAATTAATAAAATTATTCATGAGTTGTCTTATCTATCAGGACAAAAAAGTAAACCGAAACAAATCACATTTTCAAACTTCTGCTAACACTGCTCCAGCACAGAAAAACATGATCTGCAATGAGCTACAAATATCCCACACGCCTTCGTTAGGCAACTACTTAGGTTGCTCCACTCTATGTGGTCAACCCACTATTAATGACTTCCATGAATTGTTATCCACTACAAAAACTAAACTCCGTAAATGGAAAGCCAACTGCCTTTCGCAAGCAGGGCGATGTACACTTATAAAGACTACGCTACCTGCAAAACCGCTGCACTTAATGCAATGCTTCCTATTACCCAAGACTGTACACTCAGCATTGGATAAAATCAACCGGGATTTCCTATGGAACAAAGGACCTCGACATAAGCCATTGATAAGCTGGTTTTAGGTATGCAAGACCAAAACAAACGGCGGAATTGGTCCAAGAAAATCAGAAGACATGAACATAGCTTTGCAATTAAAATTAATTTGGAAAATACTAGCTGAACCATCAAACTCTTGGGTTTCTTTAATTACAGAAAAATATCTAAAAACACAAAGCATATTACAGTACAATAAGAAATTGGGAACTTCTTGGCAATGGAGTCAACTAACAAAACTAATCCCTCTTTTAAAAGAAGGTATACGATGGTCCGTTGGAAATGGCAAAAGTATAAACTTCTGGACAGACCACTGGACAGGTAGTCACCCGTTAATCACTACTGCTACAGACGTTGATCAGATTGACAGTACAATTCTTGTTAAAGAATTCATAAACGAAAAAAAAATCATGGGACAAAGCTAAATTATGCAAAGCAGTTCAAAGTCATCTACCGTCTGAGGTGATAGACTCTATTACATTGACACCTTTGCCCAAAAATATACATATTGACAGAATTTACTAGAAATGGAGCAGAAATGGATGGTTTGACACAAAAGCTTCTATGGACATGATAAACAACATCAACCACCACCACAAGGCTGACACGAAATGGATATGGAGCCTGGACCTCCCACCGAAAATCAAAACACTACTTTGGAAAATCTTGAAAAATGGGTTGCCCACTTCTGTCAGGCTTGCTTCTCGTGGGTTGGGTATCCCTACCAACTGCCCCCACTGTGATTCAAACTATGAGGATCTGGAGCACCTACCGTGGTTCTGCCCCATTACAAGAGAAGTCATAACTATGATGGACCCGACTTCAGTTGTTAAAATAAACAATTGCTTCTTACAGGGTGAGGGAATCAAGGACACTATCTGGAACATTAAAGAGGAAATTGGTTTAAATCGTTTCTTGAAGTTATGTTTTACTTGGTGGAGCATCTGGTACTTCCGAAACAAATCATTATTTGACAACAACAAAACCAATATTAGGAGCATACTTGCTTTCAGTACAGACCAAAACCTTCTATGGAAAAATTCTAAATCATCCGTTGACACTATAAGTATCCCTAAAAAGAATGACACCGACCAAAACTCAACATCAAGAAAACAAAGGAAGAAGGCTAGATGAAAACCGCCTTCACCAAGGTTTTATAAACTAAACTTTGACGGAGCATTCTCCACCTCATCTAATGGGTCGTACGACTTTCTAATTAGAGACTGCAATGGCAAACCAGTATTCTCTAGCTGTGGGCCTTGTCCTTTCCCTTCAGCTGCTGGCTCTGAGGGTTTTGGCCTGTGGATGGGTATCAATTCAGCAAGAGAACTAAACATAACAAACCTAGAAATAGAAGGTGACAACCTCACCATAATAAATAGCTTCAAAGGTATTGAGAAGCCTACTGGGGACTCTGAAATGATTATCTCTGACAGTCTAGTCTCGTTGGGTTTCTTCCACTCTCTTTCGATTCGTCATGTCTTTCGGAAAGCAAACCGAGCAGCGGACCGTTTATCGCACTTGGATGACGCTTTCCATTGTATGGAGACTCCTGACGACTCGGTGCTTAGCAATTTCGTACGCCTGGACGCACTTGGCTACTAAGGGGTCCCCTTAAGCCAAATTTTTTCCGGTAAAAAAAAAAACAATACAATTCATTTATTTTAAAAAAATCATTAAATAACACATTTTCATATTTAAACAAATGATGAGTACTGATTAAGAAAGATATTTTGCCAATAATTTTATGACATTAATTATTAATTAATAATGAAATATACGGAGTAGTTGCTTATGCTCGCCGTTTCGCTAAAAGTCTCGCTCCTCCTCTTTCCCCTACCAGCACAATCAATAGAGTTTGGGGTCTACCTCCTCCTTCGGGAGCCTAAATCTCCTTCGGGAGCCAATACCTCCTCCTTCGGGAGCCTAAATCGCCTTCGGGAGCCAATACATTCTCCTTCGGGAGCCTAGATCTCCTTCGGGAGCCAATACCTCCTTGTACAAATCTCCTCTGGGAGCCTCCACGTCGCTTTCTCTACCGCCAGTCTCTGGTGTGAGAGCGCTCTAACCCCGTCTACGGACACCCAACACCAACTTCGGCCGTCTCCGACCTCGTCTCCGGTCACCGCCGTGCCACTGTTACGCCACCATGCCTTTGGTTGGGTGTGACGCAGAAAGTGAAGTGATATAACCCATCCCAAATCCCTTGAATGGAATGCGTTTCAAAGCCAGAATATTTTTGGGGCTTTTGTTGTTTTCGTGTTCTTGGCCTTGAATCCATCTTCCTCCTTGTCCAATTGGCCCTCCAGCCCTGCGTTTGGCGTCCCTTTTGTCGATGGTGTGTACCTCTGCCTCCAACATCATTGTTTTCTCCCCTCAGCTTTGGCTGGGTGGCCGATTCACCGCCGGAGTGGCTCGGTCCTTCCTCTTCCTCCTTCCGGCTGCCTCCGGTTATGCTACCTGGGCTTCGTTGATTTTCCGGCGTTATCGGGTGTCTACCTCGCCGGTCATCCCCATTCTGGAGTTCGATCTCCTCCCACTCGCATCCTCCCTTCACTTGGTTTGCTCGGGCCACCATCGGTTTGGTTTCTCCGGCTGCCCACGGTGGCGATTCCCCTTCGGTTGGCCTCTGTGGGCGTCGGGGCCTGTTGGCGGCGATGGCTTTCGTTACTTGGCAGTGATGAACTCCATTATTTTGGCTTTGGGCCTGATGGATAGCTTGGGCCCTAATCTGGCCCGAGGATGGAAAACCAAAATTATATATATTTATAATTAATTAATTAAAACATCACATGGCACATATATATACACCCTTTATATATATATATATATATATATATATATATATATATATATATATATATATATATATATATATATATATATATATATATTGCTATGCAAGTTTAACTATATGCATTTAATTCCCGGAACTTTCTTGCGCTCTTCGTCCTCTCGCGGTCGTGCTTCATTTTCTCGGGTTGGTTGGAGCTCTGTCTGCTGGTTCGTGGTTAGTTTCGGTTGAGGAGCAGTTCTGCGGCCCTGGTTGATCGTAGTGCTCGTGTTGGAGGTGTTCGTGGTCTCCGAAGATCCTTCATCTAGGTGGAGGGAACGTCGTGTGATCCACACTTCCCCAGGAGTCGTCTTTGCCCTACGTGGATTTCTGCTTTCCGTCTTTCCGGCGGCGAGACATCGTGTCAGCTGTGCTGTCCCATGCGCTCGCTATCCACTTCTCCATGCCGGGTCTCCATCTTCTCGCTGCTGTGTCCGTTTGTGTACTTAGGGTCTGGGGTTTTCCGGGTTTTTTGTGTAGTTTTTGATGTATTAGGTGTTTGTATTCTGTTTCCATGTTGTAATTTCTTCTGCTATGTTGTTTGTTTAGACGGTTTGCCGTCTGCCGACTTTGTCGGCCTCTCGAGGTCCGGGCCTGTCCGGTCTCGAATTATTTCCTAATCAAAAAAAAAAAAAAAAAAAAAAAAAAAAGTCTCGCTCCTCAATTTGAGCAAAAGTTGAACATGATCCAAGAATCTCGTAATATTCGTTTCACATTAAAATAAACACTGATAACCTTATTCATTTTATATATTAATTACAGTATAAAATAGTTTCTGTACCCGCGGTTTATTAAAAACAACGGCAAAATAATCATCAATCCCTGTTAAAGGGATGATGTGCTTAATTGCCTTTCTTCGTTCTCAAATTTTCCATTACTAATCAAAATTAAAAGTTTATAATGTAAAGTGTAAACTTGTCTTGTGTCCACATAATAAGTACATAACCCAAATGGTGAATGGTGCAGTGGGTGAAAACTTTTCACCTTTTATTAAAAATTTCCAAAGAGAAAAAACCCAAAGGCCGGACCCAAATGGTGCGCCCCTTCGCTCATCCGCATTCGGCAGTCCAACCTCATGCTTTTAACTTACCTTTTCTCTGCCACCTCAGTTTAAGAGTCTTATTTTAACTTTTTATTTTTATTTTTCACCCTCATTCGTGAGTCCGAACCTTAGACTCATAACTTACTTTTTACTATTTCTCTTGTATTTAATAAATTACTAGTACAGTCCTCTCGCCATGGCGCGCATTTTTCTTTTAAAAAAATTAAAAATAAATTTTGTAAGTGTAAAAATTAAATTATCGCTATAAAATGAAATAAACTATTGCCATACGTTAACATAAAATAGAAAAAAATTGATTTGATAAAGTAAGTAAAAAATTAATATTTGTGAAAAATGTATAAAAATTACATTAGTTTAAGATTTAAGTATAATAGATTGGTTGAGTGAAAATCCTAAAATAAAGGTGCTTATAAGTTATAACACCTAATAAAAAATGCTTACGGTTTATTAGTTAGATATAGATAGATTAATTAAAGAAACTTGTCCAAATTTTAATAGTTGGATTTTTTTTTCTAGGTTCAGTTGATTGAGAAGAAATTGTAAAATTAAGGTGATTATGACATCTAATTAATAAAAAATATTTATCATATAATAGTTAGAATAAATAAATCCCATTGGTCAAAAAAAACATTTAAAAATTTTATCATGTGAAATTTTTTGTGTATTAGGTTGGTTAGATGAAATTACAAAAATTAAGGTTATGATAAAAACAAAAATAGTTTTCAATATATATATATATATTGGTTGCTCCAAAAAAATCATATATTTGGAATGTACTATATATATATATAAAGTTTTAAATTCATCTCATTGTTTAAATAAAATAGCTTGAAATGATATTGTATAATTAATATAGAATGAAATAATATTGTATAGTTAATATTAACTTTATTAAAAAAGGTTTTGAATTAATCCCATTGTTTAAAAAAAGTTATTTCTAAATATATTCAATATAAATGTTGCCAAAAATAACTTTGCACGAGAGAGCGACACGTGGCGTAGGTGCTTTGCTTTTAATTAATATATAGATGTTTAAAAAAAGTTATTTCTAAATATATTCAATATAAATGTTGCCAAAAATAACTTTGCGCGAGGGAGCGACACGTGTCGTAGTTGCTTTGGTTTTAATTAATATATAGATTGTTTAAAAAAAGTTATTTCTAAATATATTCAATATAAATGTTGCCAAAAATAACTTTGTGCGAGGGAGCGACACGTTGCGTAGGGGATTTGGTTTTAATTAATATATAGATTCTATTATTTATTTATTTATCTATTTATTTAATAATAACATATGTGTTAAATGTTTATTTTTTTAATATTTGAAAAAGAACACATGAGTATTATTTATTCGAAAATAAAATTTCTCTCAAATATAAGCAATATAGGTGTCTACTAGGACAGTAACCCTCACCTTATGCGAGATGATAGTAAGTTAAATTGTCATATTTCAGTTCTTTATTGTATTGCTTTTTCATTTTTGTAAAATGAGTTAGTTTTTCATTTGCATGTCATATAGATATATTGCATGAGTGTTTATTATGAGAAAATAAAATTGATCCTTTTTTCATATCTAGATATTAAAAAAACATAGATATTGTTAGGATGATCGTCCATACAACTTATGGACCTTACTCCCCACTTTCGTCACCTTTAGATAATCTATGAGATGAAAATCGTTCATCTTAGCCATCTTGAATAAAAACAATATAGAATGATGTAGTGGTCAAATTTATAGATTCTCAAATTATACATATAATAATAGTTTAAATATCAATAGACAAAATCAATTGAAAATGTGAAATTGAAATTAACAAAATACAAAAACAAAAGAAAGCGAGAAATCAAACTGAGTCTCACCAATAATTTTCACAGTTGTTGATTAGTATCATCAATATGATTGTACGAATTTATCCTTCAACGGATTCAACAAACTTGAGGTAGAGTTAAGAAGAAGAAAAATGAAAAGGAAGTGTGAAGACCGATAATTATGTAGTAAACGATGTTGTATAGAGGAAGACACACAATTAAAAATCTAAATAGATAAAGCAGAAAGTCATTTCTTATTTGTTAAAATAAATATGATTTTATTTTGATCTTATCTAGTGAATATCTAAACAAATAACCAAAATCTCAAGAACATCTCAACTGATTTCATATTTAATGAGCATTAAAAGAAAATAAAAAATCCAAGAAAATGATGAGAATACAATCAAGGTTTTCATCATCTAAAAAAAATAAAAATAAAAAGATTATTTCAAACACATAAAATCCAGAATGAACTCCATAAATATGAAATCAGTTGAGATATTCTCGAGATTTTGGTTATTTGTTTAGATATTCACTAGATAAGATCAAAATAAAATCATATTTATTTTAACAAATAAAAGTGTCTTTCTTCTTTATTTATTTAGATTTTTAATTGTGTGTCTTCCTCTATACATCATCGTTTACTACATAATTACCGTTCTTCATACTTCCTTTTCATTTTTCTTCTTCTTAACTCTACCTAAAGCTATTTGGTCCCCGGGTTCTTGTCGTGCGGGGGGATTGGGTGTTATGTGGAATTAAAATAGTTTTAGTAACGAACACATCTCCGTCAAAATCCATCTACCGCGCATCATTGGTCTACAGTACTATGATCTCGAGAAAAGCTTTTCATGTCTTATACTATTTGTCTACGGTCCACCACAGACCGGCGACAAAGCTGTCTTTTGGGAAACTTTACACAATATCATTCTAAGAGAAACCCTGGCCTGTATGGTCATTGGAGACCTAAATAAGATAAGATCTAGTAGCGAAAAATGGGGAGGGGCTGAAATTCTCATTGGCATATTTCATCATCTTACGAATTTTATGTACCAGTGGTCAATAATTACCTACCCACCACTGGAAACAAGTTTACTTCGCGTAAGAAAATAGATGGGGACGATAATATCATGGAAAACTTGATCGTGTACTAGTACAACACCAGATTCTAAACATGTACCAGGACCTACAAACAATTAATGGTGCTTTCTCAATATCTGACCACTGTCCTATTTCTATCTCTATCAACAACTCAAATAAGTTTAACCCCCCGCCGTTTAAGTTCGAAAATATCTGGATTCAGAGGAAAGACTTTAGAAATATAGTAAAACAAGCAGGGAGAGTACCTTGTAGGGGATCAACCATGTACAAAATTATGTTCAAAACAAAACTCCTCAAATAGAAAGAGAAGATATGGAATAAGCATACATTTGGAAATATTTTCAGACAACTTGCAGATGTAGAAAAAACCCTCGTGGAGATTCAATCTTTAGATGCTGACACTCGATCAAGAACTATAGTCTCCAAAGAAATGCAACTCATTAATAAAAAGGAAAAACTCCTTCTATATCAAAAAACCTACTATAGTCAACGTGCCAAAGACAGGCATCTGCAGCTAGTTGATGCCAACACTACATACTTCCATCGTATTGCATCGAGGAGAAGAAATAGAAAATTCATCAAAAACATCATTACTAGTGAAGGTACGCTGATAAGTGGTGAAAACAATATCTGCTCTAAAATCAAGCGTGATTTCGAACGCTACTTTACCGAAAATCCTAGAAGCACGGAGTTCCTGCCAGAATTCCTAGAACTTATTAATAGTGAAATTTCCCATGATGAAAATGATCGGCTAATTGATATACCAAGTAATAGTGAAATAAAGGAGGTGGTTTTCTGCCTCAGCTCGAATAAGTCCCCCGGTCCGGACGGTATGACTTCAGAATTCTACAAAACTTACTGGGATGTTGTTGGGCCGGATATTATGCGTGCTGTCAAAGCTTTCTTCCAGACTGGAAAATTTTAAGACAAATAAATCATTCGTTCATCACGTTGCTGCCCAAATGCGACAACCCAAATAAAACTATGGACTATAGACCCATCAGCTTATGCTCAACAATTTACAAAAACATATCAAAACTTTTAACGGAAAGACTAAAGAGTGTTATGAGTAAGCTCATTCACTCTCTTCAAGGAGCTTTCGTGTCAAATAGAGTTATCTAGGATAATGTTCTCATTGTACACTAGATTTTTCACTTCTTTAGAAGCGGTAAAGGGATTGATGGATGGCTAGCGATCAAGCTAGACATGGAAAAGGCGTATGATCATGTCGACTGGAATTTCACAAGGATAGTTTTACAAAAATTTGGATTTCATCCGAAATTCATAGCGCTAATCATGGAGTGTGTAACTACTGTTTCATTTTCAGTATTGGTAAACAATGGCCCTACTGCGATTTTTAAGCCTTCTAGAGGTCTTAGGCATGGAGATCCCATGTCCCCATTTCTGTTCATCCTTGGTGCGGAAGCTCAGGCTAGAAAGCTCTCGCATGAAGCCCACACTGGAGAAAAGCTTATTGGATTCCCGTTCGGAAGGGGTGGTCGGTGGCCCGTGTATCCCATTTCTCGCTTTTGTTGACGATATCATCATCTTCAATAAAGGAAATCTGGCAGCATGTCACAGGACAAAAGATGTTATCGATAAGTTCTGTCTAATCTCTGCACAGAAAGTCAATTACCATAAGTCAGCCTTCCATGTCTCTCCAGGGATCCCGAGATCAAGAATTGCACTAATTGAGAGTTGCCTTAATATTTCAAAAGAAATTAATCTAGACAAGTATCTAGGATGTCCGGTTATCTACGGAAGGGTTAATAGATCCACCTTTGAAGATATCATTATCAAATCTAGCAATCAACTTAATAGATGGAGAGTTAGCTCTTCTCCCAACAAGGCAGAGCTACCCTTATCTCAACAAACTTGTCATCCAAGCCACTCTACTCAATGCAGAATTTTATGCTACCAGCCCATGTGCATAACAAACTAGACCAAATCAATAGATCTTTCTTCTGAAATAAAGTTCTAAGTTACAAACCACTCATTAGTTGGGATAAAACCTACAAACATAAAAACTATGGAGGCATGGGTATTCGAAAATGAAAACAGATGAATGAGGCCCTTCAATTAAAACTTTTTTGGAAAATATTGGATGAACCACACAACTCATGGGTGCGAATCATAGAACACAAATATCTAAAGAGTACTAATTGATGGACTATAATTGTAAAGAAGGAAATGTTTCATGGCAATGGTCCAAATTGAGGAATCTCATACCACTTTTTAAAGATGGCCTCACTTGGTCGGTGGGTAATGGTAAAACAATTAACTTCTGGAAAGACAATAGGGTACAGCCGGGTGGGGTGTGGCAAGAGTGCTCCTATCCAGATAACATCGACATTAATGAGAAGGTATGTTCCTATATCCATAATAATAGCTGGGATATGAGTAAACTAAAGTCCGTTCTACCACAAACTATTGTTGACCGAATAGCAGATATTACTCTTCCTATCAATCCTATTGATGATCGACTCTATTGTGGCCAGATAAAAATGGTTGGTTCACTGCATCTAGTGCGTACAAGCTAACAACTCTATCTTCAAGACAAACCCTTGATGATAATGCTTGGATATCGAAGATCAATATCCCCCTGAAGTTCAAAAACTTCATGTGGAAAATAAGGCAGAATGGTTTACCGACAACGTCAAGACTATCTAATAGAGGTATCCCTCCTTATTGTCCAATCTGTAATCACCATGATGAAGATGCAACTCACCACTTTTTTGAATGCAAATTTAACATGTTCTTCCAAATTTTGAAGGTCCAACATAGACATTATATCAAAAATGGATTGACAACAAACATGGATTGTAAGCAAGCTTTGGCATACCTAGGACGTACGTTGACCAATAATGAAAAAAATCCAATTAGCATTTAACTAGTGGAGGGTTTGGAATCTCAGAAACAGCTTCGTCTGCAGAAACGAAAAGTTACCTACAATCGACGGATTCAATAGAAATGTGAACGGGAAAATAACGAATTAGTGCAGGGCAAAAAGCAACAACAACAAAAATAACTCAACCTCTGCCCATTCACAGATCGGCGTGGGTTACGGAATGGGTTCTCACAAGCAGAAATCAACAAAGTGGAAAGTTTCCCCAAAAGGAAAATGAGAAAAGAAATGTCCTTCTCAAAAAAGGAAGGGTTTAGACCCAAAAAGCAAAGTTATAGCTTTCGAACTGAGAAAAGAAACCTCAAGGAAATCCATTACCCTAACTTATATGTCGGGGTTAATCTGAAAAGTTGTATGGAAGGTATCCTTGATGATATGCATTAATTGGCTTTTAATCTATTTATTTTTGTTTTCTTTTCAAATTCTTCAAAAAAAATCGAAAGATGAAAGAACATGAAACATACAAGAAAAAAGAACATGATGCCAAATGGAAGCCCTACTTGAATGAAGATGAAACAATTACTAAGGTGGAATTTTGCACAGAAACTCACCCCATTGTACCTCAATTTGATCTTTTGATTGTGACTTTGTTGCTTTCTTCCCCATTGAGCATGTATGATCTGGCTGGCGGCTTGAGTGCAGGAATGATAGAAGTGATATACCTAACCATCTAAGATGGAAGCTACACTGAAAAGAAGAAGAAATCCAAAACAATGAGAAAACTAGAATTGGATCTGAGTACCCTGACGTAAAAAAAAATCACTTTAACCCTGAACAAAAGTATACAGAAAAATTACATTATCCAAGGAAAAGGAAAAAAAAACTCAATTAAGAAGGAGATTTGCTTCATCAAATCTCCAATGAAACAAAAAACTGTTTGAACGGAATGCCCTCTCTTCTAAGAGGACTAAGATCTGCACTTGGTGAACTATGTGACATATTTTTCGATATGAATATAAAAAAATAAACAATTAAGTTCTGAATCTAAGAACAAATCTATGACCAGACTTGCCCCCTTGTTGAAGTTTTATAGAATTGACTTATTGGAATTAAACACTTTGATCAAGAAACTGCCCAGATTGGCCTCTCTAATGTCGGAACAAATGAACTTGCCTAGCACTGAGGCTTATGAGGAAAGATGTTCTTTTTACCTTGCGAGGAAAGGAAATGACTCAAGGCTTACACTGGAAGCCTTCGTGCTTGCGGAGCAAGCAAATAAGTCAAAGTTTGCTAAGGAAGCCTTCATGTTTGCTCCAATATAAGCAAATGATTCAAAGCTTGCACATGAAGCCTTCGTGCTTGTGGAGCAAGATAATTACTTGAAACCTACATACGAAGCATTGAAAACCGGGCTTGCTATACCCACACCCCTCCCTCTCGGAACCGAAACTTCCACCTCAATGAGGGGTGGTAGTGGTAGTAGTAGTAGTAGTAGAAGAAGTAGTAGTATAATAATAATAATAATAATAATAATAATAATAATAATAATAATAATAATAATAATAATAATAATAATAATAATAATAATAATAATAATAATAATAATAATAATAATAATAATAATAATAATAATAATAATAATAATAATAATAATAATAATAATAATAATATCCTTCCGCTAGGTTAGGCGATCAACGTCGAGCGATCAGGCGAGGCGAGCAGAGGTCGTCCCTCCAGCGGTTCTTGGTGGCCGGAGCAGGCGCTCTGAGGCCGGAGCAGACACTTCTAAGGCCGGTAAGGCCTGGGCAAGGGCACGGGGGATTCCTCCTTTGTGGTGTGTGTTCATTGATTTCGGGGGTCTACGAATTCGTGGTTCAGCGACTTCGGTGATCAGCAGGTCATCCTCTCCTTCTTCGGTGATGGCTTCTCCGTCTCTTCCTGGCGCTCAGAGTCGACGTCCGGTCGCTGTCTCTCTCCTTGGCGCATGGGACTAGTCTCGTCGGGGTCGTCGCGTCTCATCAGGTTTGTCGTTGTCCTTTTTTGTGTCTGGTGTGTCAGTTTTCCTGTCAGTTGTGCATCAGTTTTCCGACCTGTCTTCGATGGTTGCTATTGTATTTTTGCTATCCTTCATCCCGGGAGTGCTCTTGGGGTCATCGTTGTGTGGTCACCTTGAGGTTGCACTAGTTTGCTGTTCAATTTATTGGTTGTGTCGATCTGTTGCTTCCGGGTTTGTATATGATTGTTCTGTTCAGTCCGGTAGAGTTGTGCTTCTGGTGGAGTCCGGTTTTGTGTGCTCTCAGTTGTGTGTGTTGGTTTTTTGTGAGGGCTATTTTGTTTGCTGATGTGGGTATGTCTCTCTCGCAATCGAATGAACGGTTTCATTACCCTTTCTGAGGGCTTGCAGGATGTAGGGATGGTTGTCCAGCGAATACCGGTCTCACACCGAAGTATTTCGTTGATCACCTCTCTAGGCATTTCAGTACGTCGGGGCCGTTGAGAAATATTAGAGAGTCGTTTCTTTAGACAGGTTTGTTTATGATCTGCTTGCTGTCAATCTTGAACAGGCTGGTCGTTGGTTATGTGGCATATGTTTACGTAATCATACGGTAAGGATGGTGTGAAAGCATGGAGGTATAAGGATCCCTACCGCCGGGTCGGGGTGTAGTGCTAACAGGGAGTTGTTTGTCATCTATTGGATTCCTAGACCGGATGCTTCTCTATGTTCGTTGCCTCCTGATCATCGGGACTCGCTTGATATCCATGACGTTGATGTAGCGAGGCCAAGGGAATTGGCTTTTAATGAGCACTTGTTTGAGCATTTTCTTGAGCGAAAGTTTATGACCTCCAAAAGTATCCCCTACAAGCTCCGTCTTGAGTTTGGGAGGGTATATCTTGAAGCTCTCTCTAGAGTCATTGCTCAATCATCAGATATTTCTTACTGGGTTCAGTTATTTGTTCGCCTGGCATGTGTGCTTAATACGACTGCTTTGCGGGGCCGTCCTAAAGGTATGAATATTGGAAGGAAGAGGGATCAAGTTGTATCTATGGCTGCTGCCTTGGCCCTGTTACGACTCTGGCTTGGTAAAGAAGAAAAAGATGTGTCTCAATATGAGTTGAATGTGGTTAAGTGTAAACGCAAAATGGGGGATGGTCATTATGTAGCTGCTATTAGGGTCCTCACGTCCTATGGGATTGCCCCCGTCAATGACGACATGGTTGTTGAGCTTCTTGCTAAGCATCCTATTTCTCATCCACCGGTTGTTTCAAGTGATCCTCTCATGGGGTCGGCTTTATTAGTTAGTAAAGAGTTAGTCCTCAATCGGATTAGGAGCTTCCCCAAGGGTACTTCTTGTGGGAGAGATGGTCTTCGAGCGCAACATCTCATTGAGATTCTGAGTGGGGTCTGTGACGGCATTGCTAGTGAGCTTCTTAGATCCATAACGGGTGTTGTTAACCTTTTTCTGTTAGGTGCTTGCCCTCGGGTACTTGCAGAATTTGTAGTGAGTGCTTCTTTGAAACCGTTGTTGAAACCAGGCAGGGGTGTTCGCCCTATTGCAATAGGTTCTATTTGTAGGAGATTAGTTTCCAAATCGGCTGCTTTTATCATCACCAAGGAGCTTAGCAGTTATTTGGGCACACACCAGTCTGGCGTGGGTGTGTCGGGAGGTGGTGAAGCTATTCTCTACTACGTTAACATGCTTTACTAGATAAGGGTATGGATAGTGGCATGTCCTTGCTTCTTGTGGACTTCTCTAACGCTTTTAATCTCGTCGATAAAAGTGCTTTAATTCGGGAAGTGCGCACCCGTTGCCCTTCCATTGCTCCATGGGTTGAATTCTACTATGCCCAACTTGCTCGTCTCTATTGGCAGGATGTTCCCTTACACTTTTTTCAAGGTGTGCAATAGGGTGATCCACTAGGTTCGCTTTTGTTTGCTCTAGTTTTGCATCCGCTTTTCACCAAAATTAATGCCTCGTGTGCCCTTAACATCAACGCTTGGTACTTAGATGATGGTACCATATCAGGTGACACCAGGGAGGTTGTTAAGGCTCTTGAGATTGTGGTTAGCGAGGGTTTGAGGTTGGGGCTATTCATTAACATTCAAAAAACTGAATTATTATGGCCGACTGAAGATCTGAGGAGCTATGAAGTTGGTTTGTTCCCATATGACATTTCTAGACCCGAATTGGGAGTGAAAGTTTTAGGCGGACCAGCCAGAAACAATGCTACATTCTATAACAGCTTGATTATGAAGAGGGTTGACAAGGCGATAGAGGTTCTTAAGGCTGTGAGGAGGCTAGAAGATCCCCAATGTGAATTACACCTTTTACGGAATTGTATCGAAGTCTCCAAATTGATGTTTGCTCTTCGAACATGCCCCTCTCATACCCTCCCCGGCGCTATATAGTGTTTTGATGATGAGCTTCGGGCCTCCCTTGAGCATGCCATTACTGCCGGAGGCCCAGGGTTTGGTCTGTGGCAGTGGCGCCAGGCCACACTTCCTTTAAAACTTGGTGGGTTGGGTGTGCTCACGACTGAGGATGATAGTCATTTTGCTTTCATCGCATCTCGTCTCCAAACAGCTGAACTCCAAACATACATTTTGAGTAAGTTAGCGCCATCACCTTCAAGACATCCTGACATTAGCTCTGATAATCACCCAAGCTATCTCGAGGTATGTCGCTTGTGTTGGTTCGGATATTGATGACTTGTTTGTATCCTCCGCCCCCAAAACAATCATGTCAGTATTGGCGGATCGATACTTCAAGTTCATTGATGACAACTCGGTGTCCACACTCAATCCAACTCGGTGTCAGTATTGGCAGCTGCAGGTTTCGCAAGCAGTGAGAGGAGAAAGAGCACATGATTTTTTGTTGACTACTCCGATTGACGGCCTTGCTCAGACCACGCTGTCTCGCCAGTTTTCGTTCTGTCCTCCAATACCATCTCTCGATTCCCATGTTTAGTGGGTATCCGACCTGTCCCGATTGTCACCCTCTGTTCTCAATTCTGCCTCTAGGCTAATAGGCTTTTGGTTTTGTGAGGCCTTAACTTATTGTTTCTGTGTTAGTTTCAGAAGAGGAGCAGTCATGCGATCCTATTGATCAGTTTGATCGAGATAGTGTTTGTGATCGTCGAAGATCTCTCATCTAGGTGGGGGGAATGTCGTGTGATCCCCACTTCCCCATGAGTCATCGATCTATTACCCATTGAGGATTTTTGTTTTTCTTCTCTCCGGCGGTGAGACATTGTATCAACGTCAGCTTTCTTAGATACTCACTAACCACATCCTTGTGTTGAGTTTTTCATCATCACTGAGCCGGATTTATGTGGTCCATAGTTTTGAAGGTTGCTTTATAATTCGTCTTCCTTGATCGATTGGTTCATAAATCGTGGGCTGTTTTACTTTTTAGTTGTACCATGACGGTCTGCTTGTCTAATGTTCCTTGCTCCCTCTTAATTATTCCATCCGTTAGGCAAAATATGTCACTTTACTATTCACGCACGCTTTTTTTGGGGATAAAAACTATATAAAATATCTAGTTTTTTAAATAATTTTTTTAACAATTTCGTAGTTATTATTAATAAGTACATGCAAACTTGTTAAAAAAATTTATAAAAAAATAAATATTTTATATAGTTTTTATCATTTTAAAAAAACGTGGGTGAATAGTAACGACATATTTTGTCGAACGAATGGATTATTAAATTAAGACTTATGGAGTATCATATATTTCAAAGTGTTTCTTATTTAAAAAAGAGAGTTTTTCAAAAAGGCTGATCGAACATGGTCACAATCATCAATAAAGCACCTAAACTGCACTAAACCTAGCTAACCACATCAAGAAACGTACGAATGGAGTACTGTACATGTCTAGTATCAAACTATTCAAGGTAAATGTTATCTGAAAAGAATAGTTTTAGTGTCGTTAAGTTGTTGTAATCATGGATACAAAAGGTGAAAATAAGTAAATATAGTCTACTATTCATTTATAAAAAAAAATAATAACCTTAAAAATAAGTATTTTCTATCCTCCATTTACCCTATTATGTTTCTCAATACCAATAGAGAATTAAAAGTTACTTTTAATTTCATTCGCTGATTTTTTTAATTCAATTATCTAAATTTATTAACATGATATATGCACAATAATATATATATATATATATATATATATATATATATATATATATATATATATATATATATATATATATATATTAATTCTTAAGATAACATAAGGATTTTTTTGTGAAACAATGGATAGAGGGAAAATTCAAGGTAACCCAGAGAAACGGGGCCACAGACAGTAACCCACCTTAATCATTTCATTTCATTTAATTCACTCGTTCTCTTGCTGGCCTCGCTTTGTACGCTATCCATCAACTGATCAACACAGTTCCATCAACCTAGCTAGCTTTAGCTTATAGGTAGATTGAATCATACGGAGTATCATCAATCATCAATCATCATTTTCCCCACCCCAGATCAAACGCTCCACATTCTTCCACATGGCACTCTACCGTTGGTCGGCTGCCTCCAATTTTTAAACTATTTTCAATTCCCATCTCCAATCATTTTATACATGGCATATTATATGCTATAAAACACACCCAATACACATCTACCTATTCTTCCTTCCGTTTTTCTCCCTTCCCAAAAACCACACATACACATAACACATAACATAACATATATATATATATATATATATATATATATATATATATATAACTAGGAGAGGGCTGATCGATCCGAAGATCAAGTGGTTTTCAATGACATCAGTCATAGAGCGGGAGCTTAACCTCAAGGAGACGGAGTTATGCTTAGGGCTCCCCGGTGGAGCTGATAAGCCCAAGGTTGAGCTGGCTTCAAAGTCGTCCAAGAGAGGCTTCTCGGAGACTGTCGATCTGAAGCTCAAGCTTACTCGTGGTCAGGACCCAACGACGGGGGATCTCCCTCCATCTAACAAAGACACCGTTGTCAAACCCCCGACCAAGTGACTACTTAAAACTTAGCGGATACAATGCTATATATAATTATATATAATGATAGCATGCACCCATCTCATAACTCATAAGTATAAATTAAAATTGGCTTGCAGGGCGCAAGTGGTGGGATGGCCACCGGTGAGGTCATACAGGAAGAATGCGATGGCAACTCAAAAGAACTGCGGGACAGAGGAGGTGGCCGTGGCTGAGAAGGCGGCGTTTGTGAAGGTCAGCATCGACGGTGCACCGTACCTTAGAAAGGTGGACTTGAAAATGTACAAGAGCTACCAAGAGCTCTCTGATGCCTTGGGCAAGATGTTCAGTGCCTTCACCATGGGTATGTATATATACATACATATATATGTTTTTCCTTTCTTCCCTAAAATAAAAATTTTATATGAGTTATTTCACCTCTTTCCAATTGGTTTTGTATCAAAACTTATTAACCTTGATAATATCTTAAAATATATATTGTAATTAGTCAAAAGTTTATTGATAAATTGTTAAAATAGAAATTGTACGTGGTGCAGGAAATAATGGAACACAAGGGATGATAGACTTCATGAATGAGAGGAAGCTGATGGATCTTCTCAGTAGCTCTGAGTATGTTCCTTCTTATGAAGACAAGGACGGCGATTGGATGCTCGTCGGCGACGTTCCTTGGGAGTAAGTTTTTCCTTCTCTTTCTTGAAATTAAACCAAAATTTATATACACAAATTAAACCAAAATTTATGGCAAATAATAGTCTTTAAGAGAAAAACTTGTGCATACGAAAATTTAAGTTTTTCCTTCTCGTTCTCAAAATTGAATTACGCAAATAAAAATCAAGAGAAAAATATAATATTTTTTCTCGTTCTCAAAATTTAAGTACAATAAATAATAACCAAGAGAAAAACTTATATATACGAAAAGAAAGCGATATTAAAGTTATGTTTGTGGTGTATTGCAGGATGTTTATGGATTCATGCAAGCGCTTGCGTATAATGAAGGGTTCTGAAGCGGTTGGACTTGGTATGTATATATGCATCAACAACTCTGAAAAGTTTTTACATATATATGCATTTTAATTTGTTTTGAAACATATATTATCTTACAATTTTTCTTCAACATTTTAATTTGTTCAGCAATGGAGAAATGCAAGAACAGAAGCTGAAGAAAGAGGCGAGTTGGAGCAGTTGCATAGAAGTACGTGGCTCAAGTTTTAATTATGAAGAAAAGTGGGCTTATTTTCTAAATATTTTAATCTTTTGCGTTTCAGTACTCGAAATTCGTTAAGTGGTGGTCTTTCAATTTTATTTTTTTTTTGTAATTTTATCCCCGTAAATATATATATAAAATATTGAAGAATATCATAGCAGATCTGCGGACATTAATTTGTAATGGACAACAAGCAATAAACTTTTCATACTGTCTTGTGGCTTGTTTATTGTTTTTTCCTTTTTAAAAAAAATATATTTATGGGGTCTTCATTTTAAGTTTTTTAGTTTTTCTTTGACTAATAATAATAAAAACCATGTTTTGTGTTTGTTGTTGTTGTACGTTGTTGTAATGTTAATTAGTCTTTGCTGTCACAGTTGGTTTATTCCTGCAATTATAAATTGTTAAATTAATGTCACTCTTTCTCTGTAATTTGACTTAAATATCAATTTTTGAGATTCTTCGTATCTACTGTATAATTTATATTTAGGCAAAATTACAGAAAACCATCCTTTAAATATGAGTGTTTTCAGTTAACCACCCCTTAAATTTAAAATTACAGAAAACCACCATTTAAATGGTATTTGTTTACAACTCACCACCCACTCAACTATTTTCTTTAATTTATCATTATATATATTATATTTTAATATTTTTAAAATCAAATTTGATTGTAAATATATTCATATTTTGAATTTAAGGGCTCAATCATATTTTAGGGATTATTTTATTTATTTTAAAAAAATAATAATTAATATAGTCTAGATTTATTATCTTAATTTATGGTTGAAAATGCTTATAAATTTTAAAATATTATGGAAATGACTCTTATTTATTTATATTTTAAATAAGAGTAATTTACATAATGTTTTAAAAATTTATAAACATTTTCAAACATAAATTAAGATAATAATTCTAGACTTTATTGATTATTATTTTTAAAAATAAATACAATGATACCTAAAATATAATTGGGCCCTTAAATTCAAAATTTGAATATATTTACAATCAATTTTGAGTTTAATAATATTAAAATTTAATAAATTTAATGATAAAGTAACGAAAATAGTTGAATGGGTGGTGAGTTGTAAACAAATACCATTTAAAGGGTGGTTTTCTCTAATTTTGAATTTAAGGGGTGGTTAAGTGAAAATACCCATATTTAAAGGGTGGTTTTCTGTAATTTTCTCTTATATTTATTATGTTTATCATTGTATATGATATATCATCTTTTTAAGAATACTATACAAACTGTATAACTGCAACATATTAAACTGTCCAATTTGGTAAAAGGAGGGAACACGCCATGTGCGTATTGAATTGAAGGACATCATTTTTATCCATTATTTATTGATTTTATTGTCATTTAAATATTATTGTGTACTGAATAATTTTAGTTTCATTATCAATTATTAATTACTCCAGCCTAGTCTTTAGTCCCACCGCCTGCATGAATTATTGCTTGATCGATAGTATATTAATTATTTACATTATTTTAAAAATCGTGTCTAGCGTTTAAATACTTTTTAGACGCTAGAAATCAATTTTTATTCTAAAAATCACTTTTTTTAAGTATATCATTAATTTTTGTTGATTTCTCTCTATATTTTTTTCTATCAACTATTTCATTAAAAAAATGTCATATTTATATTTAAATTAAAAAATCACAATTTTAAAATGTCATATACATATGTTTAAATTACAAAAACTCACAATTTTAGTGTTTTTTCAATATTTTTTAAAAACATTTCTTAATAAGTATAGACCAAAAAATAATATTTCACAAAATTATGCGTCTAGGTGATCGCCTTAACTACTTAGGCGTCACTTAGGAGCTAGACAGTCCCTCACGTCTTAGGATCTGTCTAACGCTTTTTAGAAAACTGATTAGTTATTAACATTTAACATGTAGTTCTTCGATTTCTATAAAATATAAAATTAGCGGAAGTAGTTTTTATTCAAAATATAAAAATTTATAGCTATGCACTGATGAATAAAGTAGAAATTCTTTTATTTGTTGAGCAATAAATTAAAGTAATATTTTTTATTATGCATTTTTAAATTTTAATGCCCTGGCTTTTCCCGATTTTGGGGGGCAGTACTGCTGGTTTGACGGCCTTCATGTCTGGTGGAATCAAAATTAGGCATGTTATGGCAATGCCATTTGATTAAAATATTTTATTCTAACTTATACTTCAAGTGTATAGGGTTGGGTTCGGGTGAGAAGGGATGAACCGGTGAGAAGGAAAAAAGCAATTTGATTGGTCCACGTGTCCAAAAATAAATTAAAAATACGAGACACGCGTATTCCCCAATTAATTAGTAACACCCACCCAATGCAAATTAATTAGTAACACCCCACTGTCACATGTAACGCTAATTAATTACACGCGCCAATCAACAAAACTTACTAATTAATTAGACAATGTATGTACATATGAAAAGTATTTACATGGACTTTTAAAAATTATTTTTTGGCATTTTCACTTGTTAAAAAAATATAAAAAATATATTTTTTGGTGTATTTTAATTTTATCTACACATAGACACACACTTTGTATATGTTTTGTTGAAAAAAAAATGTGGTTCACAAGCTATAAAGAAGTGGTTCATGAAGTTACAAGAAGTGGTTCAGCACTTTTACTCTTAGTGGTTCAGCCCTTTTATTCATAGTGGTTCAGCCCTTTTTACTCTCAGTGGTTCAGCCCTTTTACTCTCACTGAACCAAAATCTATTTTAGTCACTGAACCACTATCTAGTTAGTCACTGAACCACTCTCTATGTAGTCACTGAACCACTCTCTATTTTAGTCAATGAACCACTCTCATTTTAGTCTCTGAACCACTCTCTATTTAGTCACTGAACCACTCTCTATTTAGTCGCTGAACCACTCTCTATTTAGTCACTGAACCACTCTCTATTTAGTCTCTGAACCACTCTATATTTAGTCAATTTAGTCTCTGAACCACTCTCTATTTAGTCACCGAACCACTCTATATTTAATCACTGAACCACTCTCTATTTAGTCACTGAACCACTCTCTATTTAGTCACTGAACCACTCTCTATTTAGTCACCGAACCACTTTTTATTTAGCACTGAACCAATCTCTATTTAGTCACTGAACCAAACTTTATTTAGTCACTGAACCAATCTCTATTAAGTCACTGAACCACTCTCTATTTAGTCACTGAACCACTTGGTATTAAAACACTGAACCACTTGGTATAAACCTCTGAACCACTTCGTATAAACCTCTGAACCAATTAATATAAAACCCCTTAACCACTTTAGAAATAAAAGACGGGAGAAGTCAGGAGTTCTCGATCCGTTGGAGCCAGTGTTTATGTCCTCTTAACTTCTAATGCGCGCATCTTTTATGAGTTCTTGTTCATTTGAAGCCAGTGTCTCCTTCCTCCTCACATCCATCACAGATGTAACTCGTGCGTCGCAGGAGCTCAAGCTCATGCTCTTCATGGAGTGCATGCTTCAATGCCTCCCACCTCCACCGCCTCTGCTCATGGCCCTCCGCCTTCGCCGCCGGCAACGCCAAACCTACCTTGCCCTTCTCCTCCCCCTTCCGACTTCTGTAGATGCAAAATTCAATTCAACAAAACAGCTAAATTGAGTAGACCGAGAATCGGTAAAACCCCAAACAAAATAAAAAAAATCAAACGATTCAGTTTGAGAGCGAGATAGATAAATTAACCTGAGGAGTAAAAAGCAATCACCCCCGAACTTCATATCACAACCCGGAAGCCACAAATGGAGATCAATTTAATAATTAAAAGGGAAAGCAGAAGTTAAAAAACAGCAAAGGGGGAAGGAATCAAACAGCCATACACGCAGATCCATACACGCATGACACGCAGATCGATGGTCCAAAAACTGCAAACTTGTAATAATGACTTGTGGATTTGAAACTTGGGGTATGCAATATGGGGAAACGGGATTGAATTGAGAGCGATAGCTGCAGCAGAAACCGACTTTAATCCTGATGCAGTTGTGCGCGTGAGGCCATTTTTTTTGTTTTAAAATTTAGATCCATATCAGCCAATGAGATTGCTTCTTTCCTTCTCACCGGATCAGAGGCTTCTCACTTGAACTCTCCCCCAAGTCTATAAAGATATAGAATATATGGAAGAGCTAATTAATTAAGTATTCACTATGTAAGTTTTATTAGTTAAATGTCGACCGAATACTCTAAATTACCTGTTTTCGTGTTTCATAGCTTTCTTGTGCCGCAAGTTTTTTACGTTAAAAGTAAAACTATAAGCTTGTGTTAAAATCTATACTATATATCTCACCAAAAAAAAAATTTATACTATATATATAAATTTGAGTGAAAGCCTATTCATTGCACCTATTAAATACTTATAAATAAATCTAATATATATTTAATATTAGCTTGGGAAAAAAAATTTATTGTAGCTTATTGGTTATAGGTATAGTTTCAATCCACCATGTCAAGGGTCAAATCTCTATAATTACAACATTTTTCAAGTTTATGGTATATTATTTTTTTATTTGTTTTAAACCTAAACGAAAGCATTTCTAAAGCAATTATTATTTTTTTGCTTATATAGTTGAATTGCATGTAAAAATAAGTAAGAAGATAAATATAGAGCCAAGTTAATATATTTATCGAATCTCAAAGATAAATAAAAATATTAAAACTTTTAGAGATAATGCATTTCTAAAGCAATTATCATTTTTTTGCTTATATAGTGGAATTGTATGTAAAAGTGAGTAAGAAGATAAATAGAGCCAAAATAATATATTTATCGAATTTCAAAGATAAATAAACATATTAAAACTTTTAGAGAGAAAAATTATTAATAATAAAATTAAAATGATAATATATTAATTAAAAAAAATATATTTAAAACATGTCCTCTATAAGTATAACATTTTTCAAGTTTATACTATATTATTTTTTCATTTGTTTTAAACTTAAACACATGCATTTCTAAAGCAATTATCATTTTTTTTCTTATATAGTTGAATTGTATGTAGAATTGACTAAGAAGAAAAATAGAGTTAAGTTAATATATGAGTTGAATTTTAAAAATAAATAAACATATTAAAACCTTTAGAGATAAAAATTATTATTAAGAAAATTATGAACATAATACATTAATTAAAAATATATATTTAATTAAAATAAGTCTCGTGCGTAGCACGGGTATGCTCACTAGTAAAAAAAACATTTTACCTTTAAGAATTAAAATGTTGCTGTTGAACAATCATTTCAAGTCGGGTCGGGTTGAGAGTCAAGTCTGGTTGAGAATCGGGTCGGGTTGGAGTCGTGTTGGGTTTGGGTCAGGTCTGTTTTGTCTTTGTTCGGGTCTATTTTGAATCGAGTAAGGTCTGGGTCGGGCTCGGTCTCGGGTTCGGGCTATGGATGACTATAATTTTTTGGGTTTCGATCGGGTCTGGGTTCGGGTTAGTCGGTCGTGTTTATCGGATCGGTCAAATTTTGCCAGCTCTACTCCCAGCTATTTCAAAGCTAAGTGTATAGATGAAAATTGTAGTTGGAGGGTGCACTAAAAAAAGCTCTATTCAAATCGTCATGAGGTAATATTATACGATGAAACACACACATGCAGCTACGAGATTAGATCTAGACATTGTAGAAAAGCTTTTTATAGTATTGTTGCTAACTTCATAAAATCAAGGTATGCCATCACTCCACAATACTATTTTCAAGTTTCTTCTTACAAATGTGGTTATTGATAAAATATTTTATTATAGTGACAACCCATACAATCCATCGCAAATTATGGATAAGATGTAGAAAGATCACAAAATTCTCATCACATACGGGAAAGTATGGAGAGTATCTCACTTGGCACATGCATGTGAGAGAAAAAGGAACACCAGAGTCAAATTTTATTGCTTTACCAGCATACTGCCACATGATTGCGGAAAAGAATTCGGGGACAATTTCTTTGTTTGATACCGATGAAGTTGACAGATTCAAATATTTAATTCTGTCATCCGGGCGATGTGCACGAGCATTCCCTATTTGAAAGAAGGTATGTATAAAGTATTTACTTACGTATATAATAAAACTTCTTTTTATATCAGTTCACTAGTACAAATATGCAATTTTACGGCTAAAATTTGTCAAGAGTTTTAAAAATCTCACGAGAAAAGGAACTTGCATAGGAGTTTTTATCTCGATAAAAGCTTTATTATTTTTTTTTGTAAAAAAGTGAAAACATTATTTTAGGGGTTTTGTTATGACTCCTGAGAATTAAATCTCTCTCTCGGGAAATTTTGGGAAAAATACTCGATAGAAAACCCTACTGGGATGTATCCTTAACCGGCCTCTCGACCAATTGCAGCAAAGGCAGATGAAGATTTCGTTCGGTTGAAGTTGAACCAATCTGACCCTCGATCAATCTTGCTAAAATTGCTGAAGTTGCTTGCGTGGTAGTTTGCGTTCACTCTTCCGCTGGTTTAGAGTTGTTCGCACTTTCTCTTTGCCCCTTGCTATCCGGTGGTTTAGGGGATTCTCAATCTCTCCGGTTTTTTCGCCACTGATGCGATGAACGGGAGGTAGATTCAAATATTCAAATATAATTCACAACTATGCTAACTCCCTTATCAACCAAATAATACAAGAATCCCTCCCGATGCAGTGGTAGGGTAATTCAGGATCGAATCCATGAGGAGGTATGTCAGCGCTTCCTTTGTTGTAATCACGATCAAGCTTTCAACCTCAGAAGACACTCGATATCGATGTGTCTGGTCGATATCGACCTCAATTCTGGTCGATTTCCAGTGAATTCTAGAACAAGACAAAAGCAAACCAAATCGACGTCGAGACATACCTCGATATCGACGTTAGTCCTCGATATCGACCTTTACAGTCGATTCCGATGTCAATTACAGAAACTTCAATGTGTAACCTATGTGTCGGAAAAGTGTCCGAAGAGCGTAGAATGGTAAAGAAAGATGGTCAGAAATCAAAACTTAAACTTTATTTTAAATTCAATTAACTAAAAGCTTCCAAAGTCGGGGTTTCATGCCACAACGATAACAATGCAAGTATTATGCTAAAGTTATGAAATTTAATGTCTTTCCATCAAATAACTTTCGTTACAAACACTTAGGTGATTAGAGACTCTCGCATAGTTCCTAAGAGTTACTATCCAATTCATGACTAATCCAAGTTCACAATATGAGTGGCTTTCGCTTCAATAATGCAAATAATGAATCTCCCTGACTTTCGCAAAGGATCATGCATAGGATAGAAGACGGAATCGCATAAAAGTCATACCTTTGATGCACTTACCCTACATCGCTATCGTTGGGCTCACGCCGACCCTAGAAGTGGGTTGACTACTCGCTTCTCATCATGCAACTCATCATCATCATTGAAAGAAAACTACTTTGTATTAAAACTCCGACGAAATATTACAACCGCACCAAGCCAATTCCGCTCTCGCTTCCACCAACCTCAACTCAGCCTCCTCTCTCTCTCTCTACAAATTTTATGCGTTCTATATTGTAAAACTGATTGCTTGGATGATTAAACTCAGCCCTAACGGCCTCTAGATATAGATATCGAATCTTGTTAGCCAAGGACCCGAAACTTTATCTTTATTCTCTAAGATAAAACTTAATAAAGTAAAAACTAAAAACATCATGGTAAACTAGCTCAAGTGATAGCTCTGACGTTGAAGATAGGAAATCTCGACTTTAGGATAGACGTGCAAGCTTCGGATAGAATTCTATCAAAATCTTAGTCGGACTTCTCTGCTGGACAACATCGATATCGACTTAAGACATCGATATCGACCTTTGCTTAACTCTATCTCGAGCTCTCCTTCTTCTACTAGGACTGACACTTGACTTCTATCATTAAGCTCGATATAGGCACTTGATATCGACCATGGATCATCAATATCGACCTCTGTATGTCGACATGCTCTGCTTCACTCTTGCTCGATATCTGCCTCACTGCTGTACTCGATGTCGAGGTTCTTCAGTCGATTTCAACCTCTTCAGAAGACTTCAAGTTCTTTTTACGCTTCTCCAAAATCTGGCCATTTTCGCCCTGTTTTCTGTGAAATCATATAGAAACTCGTGCAGACCCATATATTTGACAATAAAGTATAAACTACACTAATCTCATGTATTCTCACTAATATGCATGTGAATGACGATAATATGGACTTATATGTGCATAGAAAATATGACAATTTGCGCGCACATCAAACACCCCATACTTAAGCTTGCTTGTCCCCAAGCAATACCTTTAATGGTCATTTAGGGGAAGAAAGTAAACCCTTAACATCATAGATTTATTTTTCATATGTCCCTACAATCAATTGCCATCCTTGATAAGGTACTTTTGTCAACCAAATCCATGCCTATGCATAAAATCAATTTCATACTTCATAAAAGGAGGTTTATATGCATAAAAACAATTTCAGCGACATAGCATTAATAATCAAGAGGACTTTTTCAAGCTATAGAGAAAGAGATTGGTAAAAGGATAAAGGTGGGCTAATATTTGGCCATGTGGTGTTAAATCCGGGGAAATAATACTTTCTTTCCAAAATATTCCACATTCCTTCTTCATAATGTCTCACCTTTCACCCATCGCTCAATGCTTTTTTCAACATAATGCTTTTACCTCTCTAACCTTAGCACTGCCATCTCGCGAGTCGCAAACATGGGTGTCATTAATGACCCCGGATACTTAGTACTTCGGACTCCTCACCTTGTGTCCCATCTCGCTGAACTAATATCTCAACGAGCAGGGTCGATCTACCTTTATCTCTTGAGGTGATCGGATTTTTTTTCTCTCATTGAATTTTCCATAATTCAAGAATCTTTTCATTCCTACCAACAATCTTCATAAAGATGCACAACTCAATATAACTCCAAAGATGACATTCATTCTCAAACTTGTCCCTGGATAGGGTATAAGGTATAAAAATGAGCAATATGTATATATGTGGAGCAATAATGATAATGATATAATAAGGCTCATATATGACTTGTGACTTTTGCAAATATGCATAGGTAAGGCTAAGATATGAACTTGTATAAGCACTTGTATGGAAATTCATAAAAAGTCCTCCATCATCTTATCATGCACATGTCAAAAGCAACTTCAAATTTTTACCTCGTTTATTTTTTTCTTTTTGCACTTCATTGGGACTTCCCTTAACTAGGCAATTTCATGTTATATCTCTAATGAATCTAATTTTGCATCGTAGAGCTCTTTTTTATACTTCTATGACTCTTTTCTTTATTTTCAATTTTTGATGGGGGTCAATTTTTTCTTTTTTTTTTGAAAATAAAAACTAAGTATAATGCAATGCTTAAAGATAAATATGCAATTCTAAAATAACTATTTATGAATAATATGCATGAACATTAACTAAAATATGCAATACTTGTAAAAAAACATGCTAAAATATGCAAATAAGCCTTTCCCCCACCCCATACTTAAAGATTACAGTGTCCTCACTGTATTAGAACTAGGGTTAAGAAATAAACTTACTAAACCGTCACAATTTTCAGGAGTCGAAGAAGTCAGCATGGATGGTCAATATCGACCTTGCAACATTGAAATCGATCTCTGTTCATCGATTTATGGCTCAGGCTTCAGGGTGATCCGGCCTCGACCACAAGCCCTTCTAAATCGACCATATGGTCGATATCGATCTTCAACATCGATTTCGGTGCTTGTTTATGCTCTTTCCCTTCTTTCCTGCAACTTGTTAAACAAACTAAAACAAAAAATAATGCAATAATAATGTAAAGTGTCTCAAACCAAAGTAAAATTGTCCTAAACCAAAACTAAGTCTTTGTTGCACGCTCTAGACTTTAAAGTCGCTAGGCCGACTTCTTCCTTTGCGCTCTCAAGGCGGCATCCGCAGAGCCCATGTGGCTTGGGCCTCAAATAAAACTCCTTTCTTGTCTCTTAGCTGCATTCCACCCGGATGGATTTGATTCACCGTGAATGGTCCCAAATTCTTGTCTTTGAATCTAGTAGGGAACCAATTATCTTTTTATTTGGCTACATAAACTTTGTCTCTTATCTCATATTGGTTTGAATCATCATCGGATACCCTACACAAGCACACATGCCACGGCACACCTCTCCCAAATAATAATAAATCTTTAATAGAAATGAAACAGGAGGAATCCGTACCTTAACTTACCTTCTTCTCTGTCCGTGGCTCAGGTCGACATCGATCTTCAGTACTCGATATCGAGCCCTTCTGTTGTGCTCCTGGAGGTTTAGTCGATTTGGAAGCCTTTCCCTCGATATGATCAGGTCGATTTCGACCATCAGGGATCGATATCGTGGTCTCTTTTCCTCATTTCTCTCCTTCAATGGCAGTCGATTTCGGCTTTAGGGCATGGTCGATATCGACATTTCTGCCCGATTTTGGGGTTCCTACTCCTCCTCCGTCGAACCCATACTTATGACCTGGCACATAATCTTGAACATTGTTAGTCGATATCGACTTACCTGGGTCGATTTCGATGTTCTGTTTGGCTCCTTCGTTCAAGATTGCCACAACCTCCTGCACTTGGGCTTCTATGGCCCTCTTTTCAAGCTCTTCCGGTGTCATACTCCTTACTTTGGCTTCTCCACATGCAATGTAGACACCTTTGATGGCTTTTATCTCCATTGGCCCTTGATTGTTCACCGTCTTGTTGAAGGCATACTCTATCACTTTGTCGCTAATTGTGAATGAGAGCAATCCCTTTTTCACGCTTATATTGGCATCGACGGTCGCTAGGAATGGCCTACCTAAAATAATTGGACAAGAAGGGTCCTCTTCTATATCAACAACTAAGAAATCAGCAGGGATAAAGAATTTACCTACTTGTACTAGCACATCAGTTACCAATCCTGTTGGAATCACTACCGTATTGTTTGCCATGTATAACCTTGCATCCACGAGCTACAGAGGACCTATCTTTACTTTGTGCCATATGGTTAGTGGCAGCATGCTAACGCTAGCGCCCAAATCAACTAAAGCGTTAAAGCAATATTGACCTAAGCCTATAGCGATAGAAAACCTACGTGGGTCCGCCCGCTTCTGTGACAGCTCCATTCTGTTGTACTCCTCTGCGATCTCAGAAAGTGATCGCTTCTTACCTAATATGTCCTTAAGGAACCTTACATAAGATGGCATCTCATGAAGTGCTTCTGTGAATGGTATTGAGACATTGAGTCCTAGAAGCATCTTCACGAACCACTGAAATTTCTTTTCCGCTGGATCCTTAATCATCTTTTTTATTGGGAATGGCAATACCTTCTTCTTTCCCGCAGTTGTAGTTAGGTCGACATCGACATCAGTAGGGTCGACATCAACGTCACCATGGTCGATATCGATATGTGGGGTCGATATCAATGTCTGTTCTAGGGCCTTCTCCTCCGCTTTTTGCTCGGGCGTTTGCAATTGACAGCCACTCCTTAACTTCATCACCGCTATGTGTCTAGTGGTTTTGCCCTTTTGATTGGGCACAGTTGGTCCAGAGAATGATCTTAACGCTTTGGGTATTGCTTCCACCAATTGACCCATTTGGGTCTCCATGTTGCGCTTCCAAACGTCTATCTCCCCAAATCTAGAATTGATGCCCTGCAGCTGAGTATGGACAGAGTTGTTGGCTTGTTTGAACTCAGCGTGGTTCCTCCGCATCTCATCAAGAATGATCTGCAGGTCATCCTTCCTTGTTTACCGCTCAGGGTGCCCTGGTGCTCTATATGGTGGGGGGTTCCTTTGTTGATAGAATCTTTGATCACCCCAATACTGTTGATTGCCCCCTCCATAGGGGCCTCTCGTCCATTTGGCTTCCTCATGTTGTTCCGCCATAGATACTTGCTCAAGAAGTGGACAGGCACTAGTGTTATGCCTTGTTGAGCCACATTCCTGACAAGGTTGATTGTTGCTCTGGAAACTGACTTGCTTCTGAAGGAGCCGTGCTTGATCGTTGTTGAATTGTTGCTGCACATCAGGGTCTATCTCCTTTGGAGGCTCATATAATGGCGTAGATGGGGCAGTCATTAAGTCATAGGCCGCAGCAGTCCCATAAGTGTTATCAAAGTTCACGACCCTCTAAATAGTCTCCAATGCCTCCGTTGGTGTGAGCTCAATGTACCGATATGAGGTATATGAATTGATCCTCTCCTTATTTGGCACATCAAGGGAATTGTATAATATCTTCTGGATGACATATGGAAGTTGCCTATGCGTCGGGCATGACCTCAGCAAGTCCTTAAACCGCTCCCACGCCTGTGTTAATGTATCACCTGGCTTTTGTTTGAAAGCTGTGATCAGTTGCCGCAGCATCTCCGTTTTAGAAGGTGGAAATAACTTATTCAGGAATGCATCCTTCACCTCCGCCCATGTCCTCAGCGAGCGTGGAGCCAAACTCTCAAGCCATTGTAATGCCTTCCCTGCCAAAGACCATCGAAAAGATTTCAGTCTCACATACTCTAAATTTGCACCATCAGCAATTGTTTCACATGAGTCCATAAAAGTAGAGATGTGTTGTAGTGGGCATTCATTAGGTCTTCCTTCAAATGTATTTCTTTTAATTTCAGACAGGAAGTTTATTTTAATTTCATAATTTGAAGGAGGGATAAGTATAGCGGATTCAGGAACATGAAGCGGCGGATGCATGTATTGCATCGCCGTCTGTGGATACTGATTGAGCCGCTCTTGGGCTTGTCTATGGGCATCCTCCTCCCTATCAGCATGGGCTCATTCTGCAGCAGCGGCGGCCCTTTCAGCAACAATTGTAGCGTTATGATCCTCAATCTCTTTCCTCAATCGCTCTATAGTCTCAGCCTGCGTCTCGTTGTCAGCCATGATTTTAATAGCTTTGTTGCGAAGATGGAAGAAACGTTCAGGCTCATCTATGCTTTCCAGGATAGGTCCGCGATCAGAACATCGCATAATCCTGTAAAATAAGCTCTAAAAGATCGTGAGAAAACTTAGGTGGCGATTGATTGCCTCCCCGGCAACGGCGCTAATTTGATGCGATGAACAGGAGGTAGATTCAAATATTCAAATCTAATTCACAACTATGCTAACTCCCTTATCAACCAAATAATACAAGAATCCCTCCCGATGCAGTGGTAGGGTAATTCAGGATCGAATCCACGAGGAGGTATGTCAGCGCTTCCTTTGTTGTAATCACGATCAAGCTTTCGACCTCAAAAGACACTCGATATCGATGTGTCTGGTCAATATCAACCTCAGTTCTGGTCGATTTCCAGTGAATTCCTGCACAAGACAAAAGCAAACCAGATCGACGTTGAGACATACCTCGATATCGACGTTAGTCCTCGATATCGACCTTTACAGTCGATTCCGATGTCTATTACAGAAACTTCAATGCATAACCTATGTGTCGGAAAAGTGTCCAAAGAGCGTAGAATGGTAAAGAAAGATGGTCACAAATCAAAACTTAAAATTTATATCAAATTCAATTAACTAAAAGCTTCCAAAGTCGGGGTTTCATGCCACAATGATAACAATGCAAGTATTATGCTAATGTTATGAAATTTAATGTCTTTCCGTCAAATAACTTTCGTTACAAACACTTAGGTGATTAGAGACTCTCGCATAGTTCCTAAGAGTTACTATCCGATTCATGAGTAATCCAAGTTCACAATATGAGTGGCTTTCGCTTCAATAATGCAAATAATGAATCTCCCTAACTTTCGCAAAGGATCATGCATAGGATAGAAGACGGAATCGAATAAAAGTCATACATTTGATGCACTTACCCTACATCGCTATCGTCGGGCTCACCCCGACCCTAGAAGTGGGTTGACTACTCGCTTCTCATCATGCAACTCATCATTGAAAGAAAACTACTTTGTATTAAAACTCCGAAGAAAGATTACAACCGAACCAAGCCAATTCCGCTCTCGCTTCCACCAACCTCAACTCGGTCTCCTCTCTCTCTCTCTCTCTACATATTCTCTGCGTTCTATATTGTAAAACTGATTGCTTGGATGATTAAACTCAGCCCTAACAGCCTCTAGATATAGATATCGAATCTTGCTAGCCAAGGACCCGAAACTTTATCTTTATTCTCTAAGATAAAACTTAATAAAGTAAAAACTAAAAACTTCATGGTAAACTAGCTCAAGTGATAGCTCTGACGTTGAAGATAGGAAATCTTGACTTTAGGATAGACGTGCAAGCTTCGGATAGAATTCTATCAAAATCTGAGTCGGACGTCTTTGTTGGACAACATCGTTATCAACTTAAGACATCGATATCGACCTCTGCTTAACTCTATCTCAAGCTCTCCTTCTTCTACTAGGACTGACACTCGACTTCTATCATTAAGCTCGATCTAGGCACTCGATATCGACCATGGATCATCGATATCGACATGCTCTGTTTCACTCGTTCTTGATTTCTGCCTCCCTGCTGCACTCGATGTCGAGGTTTTTCAGTCGATTTCAACCTCTTTAGAAGACTTCGAGTTCTTTTTCCGCTTCTTCAAAATCTGTCCATTTTCGCCTTATTTTCTGCGAAATCACATAGAAACACGTGCAGACCCATATATTTGACAATAAAGCATAAACTACACTAATCTCATGTATTACCACTAATATACATGCGAATGACGATAATATAGACTTATATGTGCATAGAAAATATGGCAATTTGCGCGCACATCAACCACTAGTCTCTTTGGTCTTTTCTCTCTGGCTCATTACATGTTGAATCGTCATCTCTCTTAGAGATACAGGTTGAGTCGTCAATTTCCTTCTTTACTCATTTCTTCCCTTCACTACACGTTGAATCAGTTATTACATCCACGATTTGCTGTTATGGTTTGCTCGAACTCTCCCATGGAGATACGCCATTCCAAACCTGAATTTCAATGGCATGCGGCTTCTGTTAGCATAAGCAAGCGAAAATTCAAAATGAAATGACATGAATTAGCTTCCATCTCATACGATCTCCAATGTAATGGCTTATTCCAAAGGATATTTTAGCAAAGTACTGAATGAAGTGTCTTGCTATGGAATTGTTCATTCAATTTGGTTTTGAATGCCTTTGTGTATCTTTTAGTGTAGGTCAGGAAGGTACTCCACTATCAAAGCAGGTTCCTTGGAGGATTTATGATCGATTTTGTGAGGGTGCCGCAAATTAGTCAAGTCACTCTCTCCATCGTTCCCTTCATTGCTTGTCATGGTGACATCTATGTAACGGCCCAAATATAAATATTCGGGTTATGTTTTGAAGGTTGGGTACCTTCGTTTGGATCTCGCAATCCAGGTACGTGTCAAGGTTTCAAAACCTCAAGTGAGCGCATTTAAAGTGGGGATTTCGAACCCCAAATAGTGCGTAGGGCCGTTGGGTACCCTTAACTTGTCCTAAGAGACTATATCGCAAAAATCGTTTGTTCGTAAAACGGCGAAAAAACATAAATAGAGTACAACTTGCCACGACGATGCCAGGTCAAAACCAAAACCACAAAATACTTCAAACACACGAAATACTCGTAAGCCGGATATAATCTAGTTTGATTTGATCGCCCGATAAAGTCCCCGTCATGGTAGCATGGAGCATACATATGTGCAGGGCATGGGATCAGAATGAGGCCCTATGTGCACTATATTTCCACAAGCAGGCACATACATACGCTATACCTAATAAAGATGCTTCTAATGCAGTGCGGAATATTTAAACACCCATAGCATGCTGACGGTTTATATATATGCAGAAAGCGATAAAAGGACTCTACGAATCCCAATTGGCATATCCTTCTCCTACCTCCACCCCCTTTCCCATTAGTGTGGAGCCTGGCCAGTAGGGGCTATAGCATAGCAAGCGCCATCCGCAGATGGTATAGGTGCGCAACAATAGTCTCGTAATCATGCTCATATGGTGAGAAGAGCCCGCAAGCTCTACTCTAATCTAACTCGATGGAGGAACAAGCCTGATGGGATTGGGTCATCCTATGACCCTAGAAAAGACTCTAGGACTCACATAGATCACGACCGTTCTCTTTTCATACACAATAAGTAAACATATGCTCAGTCATGTGTGTAACCTAAGCATGATACTATATAGCATGCTTCAATGCTTATGCAACACCTAGTATGTCATACAACTACAAGCATGAGGGTGTGTCTCATAAGTCTAAGTAAGTCCATAAAGGAACTTACCTGATAAGCCGAACAACAAAAGTATCGCAAGCAAAGTCCACACAAGCAACCAATCCACTCAAGCAATCCAAGCATAATCACCTATGATAATAGTACAAAAGCGATAAGGAATATAACTACTAGACATACACACACTCAAGGACCAAGTCCTAAAACCATTTCCAAAACCAATCCGTCGTTCAACCATTTAAACCATTCTCAAATCGTTCTCAAGCGGAAACCTCAAAAGCCAACTCATCCAATTATGTCAATTCTCCAATACTCAAGTTCATTTCCAAGTCCAATTGTTCATCATTTAATCAAGTTTAAGGATCCCGACATTTGAAACCAAGTTTTCAAATCATTTTTCAAGCATTTAAAACGAACATTTCAAATTCCATCAAAATCCTCTTTTTAATATTAAAATAATCATTTTTATTCCAAAAATCCCATTATTAAATTAATATTCCAAAATCCCATTTTTTGAAATAATCTCAAACTCAAATTCGATTAAAAAGGATCGGAATCAAAAACCAACATCGTAAGCCAATGGGGTCAAGGGGTGGCTCGAGCAAGCCACTAGGGGATTTCGCGGCGGCGAGAGGGTCGGTCGCGGCCACGAAATCTCCTCAGATTTCCCCCACGAGAAGTGACTCGCATGCCCTGACACAAGGGTTTCACCATGGGGAAAACCACGGTCGTGGCCATGAGATGTCTTCTTCCTCCTCTGGTCTTGTTCCAACTCGCCGCGGCGACTATGGTTTCGCCGCAGTGATATTTGAACCTGGATGATCGTTCTTGCTTCAAATCTCACTCGTTTTGCTTTGATTCAAAACCATTTTAACTCAAACTTGTTTGAAAAAGTTTCTAACATAAAACCGACCTCAAACAACCATGTAAGACTCAAACGTGGACTAGAGGGGAGAGCGGAAGAGTGATTACCTAGCCTCTTAGAGGCTTTCTACAAAAACGTGAAAGAGGAGAGTCCTTCAGCTTCGATCTAATGATATCTTGCTACGAAAAGGCCTAGGAGTGATAGATCTTGGTTAAAAGAGGACCTTTACATAGATCTAAACTCAAAACGAGAGAATGGAAGGAGGAGAGTTTACCTTGCTCAAAAACAGGAGAAGGGAGGAGAAATGAGCTTGAATCCTTTTCACAAAGCGTTAGATCTGATGTTTCTTAACCGTAAAAGGTAGAGGAAGGAGTGAGGATCAAGCGAGAATAAACGGAGAAGAGAAAGAAGTTAAGATGAGAGAGAACGAGTCGATTTACTGTGACAACGACGTAAAACTTGGCGCGGTCGCGACGGCTAAAACGGGTGTCGCGACCGCGAGGAAGAACACGGGCTTCTGAGCTCGAGTGTCGTGGCAGCGACTAAGATCTCGTGGGCGTGACTAAGATCTCGTGGGTGCGACTAGGGCACTCACGGCGGCGAAAAGTGTGCAGAAGATGTTTTTGTGTGGAAAACGCTTTTCGATTCCGATTTTTTGGTTGTTTTTTTGAGAGGTGGTCTTCTAGGATGTGTTTCTGGGTGTTTTTGTTTGTGAGAAACAAGAAATGGAGAATGGGAGGTGAGAAGAATGGATTGGAAGAAGGAAAGTTGAGAACTTTGGCTTGGGTTTTGATTTTTTTTTTTTGTGGAAAGATGATGAGATGAGAGAGAGAGGGTTTGGGTGGCTCAGAATTTATGTTGATTTTCTGAGGATTTTGGGATGAGAGCTTACTATATATAGGGGAATAATTAGGGTTTTATGAGGGTGGAGACAAAATAATAATGTGTAATGGGGAGGAGAGAGAATGAGTGGAAGAGTGGAGAGGAGTGAGGGTGTGGGAGAGAGAGAGAGAGGGGTCTTGCTCATCCGACCCTAAGTCTGACTTTCTATCCCGGAATCCGACACAAGTTCCAAATCCGTTCAAATGACTCACAAGACTATATGTTTTAAAATTCAAATAATATAACGGGATTCAGCTTGAAATCTACGTTTTATAACATGTTGGGAGTTGTTTTCAAAGACTTTCCATTTTTAGAAATCCACTCGGGGACGGGTTTTTCAAAACTTTCCAATTTTAGCAATAAAATACTTATTCAAAATTCCTGTCTTTACATTCATCCACCTCTAAAAACAAGTCTCGTCCCCGAGACTAAAACCTTTACCAAAAGTAATCCTTTTCTCAAACGGGTTCAAACTCTTTAAAACCAAAACCATGCATCAACTCAAGAAATCTTGGGAGGTGGAGTCATCCACCTCTAAGGGCTATTACCATATTCTCTTCCTAGGTTCTGAAATCAATCAATCTATCAATCTCTACTCAACAGGAATCATCAACCAAAATGCATCATCTCATATATTAAACATAACCATCATGTCTCTAGCCACACGTGTGTGGCAACGTCTCAAACATAACCATAGTCTCAAAATATCCGAAAACGTCATAACCGCACAACATCAAGCATGAGTCATATGATGCATCTCAAACATAACAAAGTACTACCAAAGTCTCAACACAACACTACGAGGTATAAAGTATCTCTACATCGCATGAAAGCATCACAATCCCAGCGAACCAAAATAGAAACCAAAGCCAGCACTCATGCCAAGAGAATCCATCTCCAACCATGTCATATCATCATGGAATTAGCACAGAGTAATCACACATAAGCACGCAATCATAGAGATAACCACCATCCTAAAATAAAAGACTAGTACGACTCACCATTAGCTCATGAGGTCAAAGATAGGTCAACACTCGGCTCGACAAAAGAAGCTAAGAGCTCATCTACGACACTCTCATAACTCGCCCATAGGCTATCCTCCGTCTCCCATGTTGCCTCCTCGGGACTCCTCCTAGCTCACTCTAGCAGAAGAAGAGGAACCTCCTTGGTTCTCAACTTCTTGACTTGACGGTCAAGCACCCTAATTGGACTCTCTACGAAGGTGTGATCAAGCTCAATCTGGAGGTTGAAATGGTCATATATATGACTCAGGTCGGGGACATAACATCGAAGCTGGGATGGGGGTAAGGCTAAATGATAAGCTAACTCGCCAACCCTCTCAAGTATCTTAAAGGGACCCACAAATCTAGGGCTCAGCTTGTCGTTGATGCCAAAGCGACGAACCCTTTTGGTTGTCCAAACTCTAAGCCACACATGCGATCCAACCTCGAACTCGATCTCTGTCCGTCTCCGATCAGCATACTTCCTCTGTCGATCCTGGACAATCCTAATGTGCTCTCGAATGCGTCAGACCTGGTCGACTGTCACTCTGACCATCTTAGGTAGTGAAGCGGCAGTGTCAGCGGGCTCATCCCAACAAACTAGTGACTTGCATCGCCTCCCATATAGTGCCTCATATGAAGCCATCTCATTCAATGAATGGTAGTTGTTGTTGTATGAGAACTCCACCAATTGTAGGAATCTCACCTAACGGTCACCCCACTCAAATACACAGGTTCTCATAATGTCCTCCAAAGTCTAAATATTCCGCTCACTCTAACCGTCGGTCTGGGGATGATAAGTTGTGCTTAACTATAGTCGGGTCCCAAAGCCTCATGAACCTGCTGCTAGAATCTCGATGTGAAGCGTCCATCTCTATTAGAAACTATTCTCTCAGGCACTGCGTGAAGCCTCACAATCTGTCTGATGAACTCATCTGCTAGTCTCAAAATCGGCCACGTCTCCTGAATGGTGATGAAGTGGGCCGACTTGGTCAACCTATTGACCATAACCCAAATAACATCAAATCCTTTGACGTCTCGTCTCATCCTGGTGATAAAGTCGATGGAGATGTCTATACACTTCCACTTGGGAACTGGAAGTGACCTTACAAGCCCTCCCGGTCTCTAGTGCTCAATCCGAACCTACTGACAGACCTGACATCTGGCAACGAAATCTGTAATGTCATCTCTCATCCTCTGCCACCAATAGGATCTCCTCAAATTCTAATACATCTTATTCGTCCCAGGATGGACAGAATAAGGGGTAGTGTGAGCCTCCTGCATGATCCTCTGTCTCAAATCCGAAGTGGAAGGCACCCCGATCCTACTCTGGAAGGTCAGCATCCCATCTGATCTCTTTACCAACTCACCAGCTAGACCATGAGCCATCCGCTCTCTCAAAGTTGCTATCTCTAGACACGATGTTTGCTCTCGGTGAATCTCCTTTATCAGTTGTGACTGAATCTCCAACAATGACAACTGGCCGCTCTCTCTCTCTGAATCCACACCTTAATGCCAAAGGACATTAGCTCTGCCTACAATCTGCTTTGTACTGTCAATCTGGCTAAGGCCACCTCCTGGTGGGTCTTCCTGCTGAGCGCATCTGCCACCACGTTGGCCTTCCCAGGATGATAGACGATGTATAGGTCATAGTCCTTCAGGAGCTCCAACCACCGCCTCTGTCTCATGTTGAGCTCCTTCTGTGTGAAGATGTACTTCAAGCTGTTGTGATCTGTCATCACTTTGCATGAAGTACCGTACAGGTAGTGCCTCTAGATCTTTAGAGCATGGACTACAACTGCCAGCTCAAGATCGTGTGTAGGATAAGTCTCCTCTCTAAGCTTCAATTGGCATCAAGAACATGCGATGGCTCTATCTCTCTAGTGTAGAACACAGTCCAAACCAACTCAGGAAGCATCGGTGTAGATAACGAAATCCTCAGTCTCATCAGGTAGAGCCAACACTAGTGCGGTCGTCAACTTCTCCTTAAGAAGTTCAAAACTGGCCTGGCACTCCTCACTCCAAACGAAAGGAACGTCCTTCCGTGTCAACTGTGTCATTGGTCGGGCGATCCTTGAGAAGTCCTGAACAAAGCGATGGTAGAAGCTAGCCAACCCCAAAAAGTAATGGATATCTCGCACGTTCTTGGGCACCTCCCAAGCAACGATGGCGTCAATCTTTGCCGGGTCCACGTCGACTCCTGCTACTGAGATCACATGACCTAAGAAGGTCACCTCGGGAATCCAAAACTCACACTTGCTGAACTTGCTGAACAACTGATGCTTCCTCAAAGTCTCCAAGACAATCCTCAGGTGCTGCTCATCCTCCTCGTGGCTCCGCGAATATACCAAGATGTCATCGATGAACACCATAACGAATCTATCCAGATAGTCTATGAACACCCTGTTCATAAGCTCCATGAAGGTTGTTGGCGCGTTGGTCAGCCCGAAAGGCTTAACCACAAACTAATAGTGTTCATACCACATCCTGAAAGCGGTCTTTTGGATATCCTCTGATCTCACTCTGATCTGATGATACCCTGATCTCAAGTCGATCTTCGAAAAGATCACTGCACCTTGAAGCTGGTCCATCAAGTCATCGATATTCGGAAGCGGGTAACGGTTCTTCACCGTCCCCTAGTTCAGCTCACGGTAATCGATGCACAACCTCAACAAACCATCTCTCTTCTTGACGAACAGCACTAGAGCTCCCCATGGCGATGCACTCGGACGAATATAGCCCTTCTTGGCTAACTCCTCAAGCCGAGCCTTAAGCTCGACCATCTCTGTGGGTGTCATCCTGTAAGGTACTCGAGAAATGGGCCTAGTGCCCAGCTCCAACTCGATAGCAAAGTCGACCTCTCTCTGTAGGGGTAATCCTGGTAGCTCATCGAGGAAGACGTCTGTGAAGTCTCGAACTCGATAGCAAAGTCCACCTCTCTCTGGGTTGGCCTCGATCCACCTCTAAGTCATAACACTAATATCCCGTGCAACCTGGATCAAGAAGTCTTGCTTCTTGAACTGTGCTAATTAGTGCCCCATTCCGTTTAGGGTCACTACACCAAACCTGGTGCTCGGTGCCATCACCTGCTAGAATCGATACGGTCCTCGTCTGCAAGTCAATGATTGCTCCATAGTGGTCCATGAAATCTATGCCAAGAATCAACCTAGGATGGGGCAACCTAGGATCTCACGACTCGTGCGATTCCTTGCCCCATCCGGCATACCGACAGTCAAGGACGGACCACTCGTGCAACTCAGGCTCAGCATAGAGACGCACGACTCTGTTATGAAGTAGTGTGTGGCACTCGTGTCAAAAATAATACTCAAGCACTCATCATGGAGAAATATAGTGTCGGAGGCTTTTGGAGCGGATCGATCCTCAACTCTCATCTAGAAGACGCAAGGCGGTAGGGACAATGTTGAGCCTGATCCTCCAAAAGTCTATCCTCACTCAAAAGTGGACCCAGATGATGTTGTTGATGAAGATCCTCTGCCTGTACCGGAACCACATGGTCCACGTCCTCCTCTGGTCGAACCTTTGCCTCGACCTCCCGATCTACCTCTAGCTGATGTGTCTCCTCTCCCTTGTCCCTGAGGATACGTCGTGAGTGGGGGGCGGGGAGGTTTGGGTAGTCTCGATGCAGATGTAGCTGGTGGGGTCCTACCACCCTTAGGACAACGAGCAGCTCGATGTCCGGTGCCTCCACATGAAAAGCATACAGTAGATCTGTCTGGGAAATCTCTCTGGTAGTGTCCTCGCTCATAACAGCCATGGCATGTGATGCTCCGCACACTAATCTATCGACGATCAGCTGAAGGTACTGGCGTTGGTGGTGCTCTCGGTGGTCCTCCTCTAAATCCTCCTCTGACAGCTCCTCTATGATGCATAGCCTCTCGGTGGTCCGGTGGCCTCGACCTCTTTACCTCAGGGCGAGAGGGAGCATAGACAGACTCGGAGAGAATCCTCTGCTAATCGTAAAGGAGTATGACCTCTAGAAATCTATCAAATGATACTGCTCCTAAGCTCGAAGCATGAAGAAGAACTACAGTTGGTAACCTCATGGACATCATCGTGATACGACTCTCGTATGTGGTACAGAGATGAGCACAGTAGATCAGCTCTCTCTTAAACTGACAGATGATCTCAGATATGGAACGTGAAGGGTCGTAAGTTGTCCTCATGAAAGTGACCTATCGGGCGGTCTGTGTCCTAGGTGGACAATATTCTCTAAGCAGCAAGGCACGAAAGTCCTCATAGCTCCACTTAGCTCGGTCCGCCTTATAGATGGACCATCTGTCGAACGCGTCCTTCCATAGAATTCCTACGAACAGCCTCTGTCCCTTGGTAGTAGGAGCTCCAATGAAGTAAAATATGATGTCGATCTTGAGTCATGCCTTAACGTCCTCTCCGGTCGCTCCAAGGAAGTGTGGCGGGTCGCAATGTCCGAGCGCTCGTAACCAATCGACGTGCTTCTCCATGCGTGCATCCATGAACACAGGCTCTACTGGATGTACGATGGGGATCTCGACCTCTGGCCTAGTTGATTGCTCAACGGGGATCTGAGCCTCTGGTGGGTCTCCAATAAATCCTCTCAACATCTCGATCAGCGTCACTTGATCAACTGTCCCAATACATCCTCCGGCTGAGGAGCCGGAATCTCTGCTCTCTCATAGACCTGAACCCCGTCGCCTCTCTCATCTGTCATAGTTCGACGGGGACATCCTCGGCCTCTACGTGCTGGGCCTCCACCCCTAACTAGTCCACGTTGTGTATCGACCATATTGCTGCATATCCGTATATCAGTCTAACACCCACCATAAAAGCTCTCAACGAGAATTATAATGATCCCCTTCAAGGGGGATTGCCCTCGGGCCCAGTTTATATATCACACAAACTATCTAGAAGCCGCCCTTCAAGGAGCGACTGATCGGAAGGGGGCAACTACCTTCCGATCTCTATGTCCTACCTCGCTACTCCAACCACCACGGTGCAAACTCCTTGGAGTTTTCTAGGCCCATCTGTAAAGTTCAAGCTAAGTTTTGTCTACCCGATTCCTAAGTTCTACATCCAATATGGATGGTCTATCGCCTTTCTACCCACTCGTGTTTCCCTTTCTAATTTTATTCTTCCTAAGTCAAGTTTATTAGGTCCTTTTATTATTCTAGCCATGCATATTAAATTCATTTTGCCCTTTTAAATCTTTGTCAAAACCATTTGAAATTCATGGGCGGTTTTCAAAACATATGTTAGGAGGGAAACTAGTCGAATATGAACTAAAACAACTCCCTGTCCAAGCAAATAAATTACAAGAAACCCTCCAGATGTAGTGGTAGGGTATTCAGCATCAATCAACGAGAAGGTGTGTCAGCGGATCCTAAGCTTGCAACCACGTTCTACTTCGACTCAGCAAATCACTCGATATCAGGTGATACAGTCGATATCAGCTAAGATTCAGTCGATTTCCAGTCAACTTCCTGCAAGACAGACAAAAATAGTCAACGTCGAGTAGAACACTCGATAGCGACTACAACAGTCGAAATCAAGTCTTCAACAAAAAACTTAAAACGTAACCAATTTGTCGAAAAAGTGTTCTAAGAATATGAGAATGATTTAAGAAAGATGAACAGAAGAAAATCGCAGATTTGTATAAAACTCAATAAACTGAAAACCTCCAAGATCAGGGATCTCATGCCACAACGATAACCATATAAGCCTATGCCAAATTCATGAAAGATTATGCCTTCTCATCAAAGAACTTTCGTTACTAACAATTAGGTGATTTAGAGGCTCTCGCATAAACCCTAAGTGTTACTATCCCATTTCATAATTAATCCAAATTTACAATAAGATTTGCTTTCACTTCAATAATGCAAATAAGGATCGCCTACTACTTTCATAGAAGAATCATGCATATAGGATAGAAGACGGAATTGCATAAAAATCATACCTTTGATGCATAAACTTACATGGCTATCATCGGACTCACCCCGACCCTAGAAGTAAGGGAACTACTCGCGCTTCATAGTCATAGAAATCATCATAATCATTGGAAAATAACAAACTTGGATTGAAATTGCAAACGTCAAGAAATTACAACCGAATAAAGCAAAATCCCGCTCTCGCTTCTCTCTCCTTCACTCGTCCTCCTCTCTGTCTCTAAACTGAATTGTAAAAGTGTTTTCTTCAATATTGGATGATCAAATCTCAGCCCTAATGGCTCTAATTATAGATTTCAAACCTTGCTATCCAAGGAAAAGAAAATATATCTTATTCCTAAGATAAAACTTGCTAAAGTAAATAAATAAAATCTCTTTAGGTAAATATGGAATTCACCCTAAAGGATAGAAATTCTCATAAAAAGGTAAAAGATTCCCGACTTAATGTAGAAGCAAACCGCTTTGGATAAGATTTCGTCAAACCGTCGGATCTTCTGCACCAACACTCGATATCGACTAGCTTTAGTCGATATCAACCACTCATCTTCTGTCTCGAATCAGCTCTACTCGACCTCAGCTCTGCACTCGATCTCTTACACTCGATATCGAGTGGCTTTAGTCGATATCGACTTATTTGCATCGAGTAGAGTTGTTCTTCTTCATTTACTCAATTTTTGGCGATCAGTTCCACTCGATGTCGAGTCACTTAGTCGATTTTGACTCCTCGGTAGACTTTGAGTGATTTTCCAGCTTCTCTTCTCTTCTCCAAATCACTCCAATTTTGCCTCGATTTCTACAAAATAACACAAGAACTCGTGTAGAACTTCATAATTGGCAAATAAACATAAACTACACAAATCTTATGCTTTCCCAACCAACATGTATGAAAATATAGACAGAAATCGAAGTAAAAGTAGATGAAAAACATGGTACATTGAGCGCACATCAACATACACTCGACCCTTTGGTACCCGAATTGCACAACCTGGCTCTGATATCAACTTTTTTACGGCCCAAATATAAATATTCGGGTTATGTTTCAAAGGTTGGGTACCTTCGTTCAGATCTTGCAATCCAGGTACGGGTCGAGGTTTCAAAACCTCAAGTGAGCGCATTGAAAGTGCGGATTTCGAACCCCAAATAGTGCATAGGGCCGTTGGGTACCCTTAACCTATCCTAAGAGACTATATCGCGGAAATCGTTTGTTTGTAAAACGGCGAAAAAAAAAACAAAAATAGAGTACAACTTGCCATGGCGAGGCCGGGTCAAAACCAAAACCACGAAATACATCAAACACATGAAATACTCATAAGTCGGATATAATCGAGTTTGATTTGATCGCCCGAGCAAGTCCCCGTCATGGAAGCATGAAGCATACATGATCTACAAACAAGCCTAAAAACATATGTGCAGGGCATGGGATCGGACCGAGGCCCTATGTGCATTCTATTCTCACAAGCAGGCATATACATACGCTATACCTAATAAAGATGCTTCTAATGCAGTGCGGAAACACCCAAAGCATACTGACAGTTTATATATATGCAGAAAGCGATAAAAGCCCTCAAAGAATGCCAAATGGTATATCTCTCTCCTACCTCCACCCCCTTCCCGTTAGGGTGGACCCTGGCCAGTACGGGCTATAGCATAGCAAGCGCCATCCACAGATGGTATAGGTGCGCAACAATAGTCTCGTAATTATGCTCATATGGTGAGAAGATCCCGCAAGTTCTACTATAATCTGACTCGATGGAGGAACAAGCCCGATGGGACTGGACCGTCCTATGACCCTAGCAAAGTGATGTGCGCTTATTTCACCATGTTTCGTGCTTACATTCATTCCGTTTGTATTCATATTTTATGCTTTTGGGTTGGGAAAGTAGTGAATTTGTATAGTTTGAGTTCATTCGCAAGATATAGAGGTCTACACAAGTTTTGGTTTGATTTCGCAGAAAATGGAGCATTTTGGAGTGAAAAAAAGACACTGAAGAAGAGCTCGATCTCGAGCAGAAGCACTCGATCTCGAAACTGTCACTCGATATCGACTGAAACACCCGAGGTCGACTGAAGGAAAGGAGCCAGTTTAAAACTAAGGCAATGTCGACCAGAAATCAACCATGTCGACTGATGTAGGAGGAAATGGAGTCTAATAAATATCAAACCGAATCCTAGTCCACACAAATAAATTACAAGACTTCCTCCCGCTGTAGTGGAAGGGAATCAGGATCGATCCGCGAGGAGGTGGGTCAGCGATTTTCTGAATAGACTTTAGACCTCTGTGTAGTGTCGACCAGTGTCGACCTATGTGTCTAGTTATTTTGTCCTTCTGATTGGGCACAGTTGATCCAGGCAACGATCTTGACGCTTTGGGTATCGCTTCCGCCAATTGACCCATTTGGGTCTCCATGTTGCGCTTCCAAACGTCTATCTCCCGAAGCCTAGAGTTGATGCCCTACAACTGAGTATGGAAGGAGTTGTTGGCTTGTTTGAACTCAGCATGGTTCCTCCGCATCTCATCAAGAATGATCTGCAGGTCATCCTTCCTTGTTTTCCGCTCAGGGTGCCTTAGTGCTCTATATGGTGGGGGATCCCTTTGTTGATAGAACCGTTGATCTCCCCAATATTGTTGATTGCCCCCTCCATAGGGGCCTCTCGTCCATTTGGCTTCCTCATGTTATTCCGCCATAGATACTTGCTCAAGATGTGGACATGCACTAGTGTTATGCCTTGTTGAGCCACATTCTTGACAAGGTTGATTGTTGCCCTGGAACCTGACTTGGTTTAAAGGCGGTGTGCTTGATCGTTGTGGAATTATTGCCGCACATCAGGATCTATCTCCTTTGGAGGCTCATATAGTGGCATAGAGGGGGCAGGCCTTGAGTCATAGGTCGCAGCAGTCCCATAAGTGTTGTCGAAGTTGACTAGCCTCTCAATTGTCTCCGAGGCCTCCGTTGGTGTGAGCTCAATGCACCGATAAGAGGTGTATGAATTGATCCTCTCCTTATTCGGCGCATCAAGGGCATTGTAGAATATCTCCTGGATGACATACGGAAGTTACCCATGCGTCGGGCATGATCTCAGCAAGTCCTTCAAACGCTCCCACGCTTGTGCCAATGTTTCACCTGGCTTTTGTTTGAAAGTCGTGATCCTTTGTCGCAACATCGCCGTTTTAGAGGGAGGAAAGAATTTGTTTAGGAATACGTCATTCACCTTTGCCCATGTCCTCAGCTAGCGTGGAGCCAAACTCTCAAGCCATTGTAATGTCTTCCCTGCCAAAGATCATCTAAAAGATTTCAGTCTCACATACTCTAGATTTACACGATCAGCAATAGTTTCACATAAGTCCATAAAAGTAGAGATGTGTTGCAGTGGGCATTCATTAGGTCTTCCTTCAAAGGTGTTTCTTTTAATCTCATATAGGAAGTTAATTTTAATTTCATAGTTGGAAGGAGGAATAAGTATAGCGGATTCAGGAACATGAAGCGGCGGATGCATGTATTGCATCGCCGTCTGTGGATACTGATTAAGCCGCTCTTGGGCTTGTCTGCGTGCATCCTCCTCCCTATCAGCACGGGCTCGCTCTGCAGCAGCGGCGGCCCTCTCAACAACGATTGTTGCATTGTGATCCTCAATCTCTCTCCTCAACCGCTCTATGGTCTCAGCCTGTGTCTCGTTATCCGCCATGATTAGAATAACTTTGTTGCGAAGATGGAAGTAACATTCAGGCTCGTCTATGCTTTCCAGGATAGGTCCGCGATCAGAACGTCGCATATACCTGCAAAATCAGCACTAAAAGTTGATCGTGAGAAAACTTAGGTGGCGATTGATTGCCTCCCCGGCAACGGCGCCAATTTGATCGTCTAGGGGAGGTAGATTCCTTGCTCAAATAAAATATTCAATATAAACTTTAACTATGCTAACTCCCTATTCAAGCAAATAATACAAGAATCCCTCCCGATGCAGTGGTAGGGTAATTCAGGATCGAATCCACGAGGAGGTAGGTCAGCGCTTCCTTTGTTGTAATCACGATCAAGCGTTCGACCTCAAAAGACACTCGATATCGATGTGTCTGGTCGACCTCAGTTCTAATCGATTTCCACTGGTTTCCTGCAAAAGACAAAAGCAAGCCAAATCGACGTCGAGTGGAACCTTGATATCGACGTTAGTGCTCAATATCGACCTTTACAGTCGATTTAGATGTCTGTTACAGAAATCGTATAACGTAACCTATGTGTCGGAAAAGTGTTCGAAGAGCGTAGAATGGTTGTAGAAAGATGATCAGAAATAAAATTCAACTTTTTATATCAAATTCAATAAACTAAAATCTTCCAAAGTCGGGGATTAATGCCACAACGATAACAATGCAAGTATGGTGCTAAAGTTATGAAATTTAATGTCTTTCCGTTAAGTAACTTTCGTTACAAACACTTAGGTGATTAGAGGCTCTCGCATAATTCCTAAGAGTTAGTATCCAATTCATGAGTAATCCAAGTTCACAATATGATTGACTTTCGCTTCAATAATGCAAATAATGAATCTCCTTAACTTTCGCAAAGGATCATGCATAGGATAGAAGACGGAATCGCATTTATGATGTTGGATTTAAAATTGCCTATGCCTATGGATCGCTCATATATGTGTGATGGCGTTAAATTCACTTGCTTTGCTTCGCTACCATTTATGATGTTGCTTTTGACAAGGGCGAAGACTTGAAGGATTTGTTGTAGGTATAGGTTGTTGCTTGGTTATTGCTTGAGGACAAGCAAGTCTAAGTATGGGGTATTTTGATGTACATATTTCTTGCTATTTTAGATACACGTTTTCACTGCATATTCCATTCGATTCCTAAACTCTTGGTTAAGAATAATGAGAATTTGTGTAGAATGGGCTAACGTGCAAGAAATAGAGTCTGCACAAGTTTTGGTTTAAATGTATAGGAATTGGAGCGGAATCAGAGTCAAAACAAGAAGCCAAGAAGCACTGAAGAGCAGTCGATATCGAGTCACCCACTCGAGATCGAACAGATCGATCGACCCAGAGACTAGGTGTCGACAGCCAAGACAAAACCTACTAAAGAGGTAGTAGACACAACCCCATATCGAGTGGACACCTCGACATCGACACACCATTCGAAGTCGAGTGGAACCAAGGTAGGTCGAGTAGAAACCAGGCACTCGATATCGAGTGAAGATTTACACGGTTTGCGCGCGGTTTGGCAATCTGAGTTGAAGATCCATCTTGGAGGCCACAATTTTATCCTTTCTTTTAGTTAGATTATGTCCTAAGGGTACTTTCCTTTTTACCCTAAGATTTTTATTATTTACCTTAATAAAGTTTTATCTTATTTGTGATGGGATAGAATTTAGATAGAATAGTTTTAATATGATTAGAACTCCTTTCCTTGGCTAGCAAGGATTGAGAGGCGATAAATAAAGCCCTAGAGGGATGGTTTTTATTCATTCAAGCAATTCAAGTTCGGAGGTCACAATCTCCCCAATAGTTAGAAGTAGTTTAGAGTTCAAGAAGCTTTAGGGTTTTGGCGTTTGCGAAAGCCGACGTTGGAGTTGTAAAGTTTTGGAGTTTCCTTTTAATGCAAGTTTCTTCCTTTCAATCAAAGATGTTCACTTCCATGAAGAGCGAGTAGTCCCCCAAGGTCTTAGGGTCGGGGTGAGCCCGACGTTAGCCATGCGTGCTTAAGGTAAGTGTGTGATGTAGATATCGTTGCATCTTGATCATCTCCTACGATTTTGTGTTTCGTCATTAACTCCTTATCGCAAGAAAAGGGATTCATGTTAACAACTTGGGTAAAAACATAAAATTGGTAGAGACAATTAGATTTATTTGCAAGAGTATTCCTACTTGTTGGTGTACGGCGAAAGCTTATCCCTCGGGTGAGATAGCGCAATTGTCCGTCTTACTTATCTTATGCATGTTTGGTTAACGTTGTGGTAAACCCTAGCCTTAGGAGTTGCTTTTAAAATATATATTTTACATCATCAAAATCCCTATTATTTCTGATCATACTTCTACTTCCATCCTACTCTCTTCGGCCGTTCTTTCCCGACGACACTAACAATACTACTGGAGCACTTGATATCGACTTCTGTGGTCGATATCGAGATCATCACCTCGGGTCGACAGTTTTCTGAGTCGACGACCTTTTTGCTCCTGTTCTGAGCTCGACATCGAGTGATCTAATCGATATTGAGTGCCTCATATCGACAGACAGTCTTATGAGTTGGTCGATTCTGTTACGGACTATTCGAGATCGACTTCTGTGGTCGAGATTGACTTTTGCATTTGTTCTTGCAGGTCTTCTACGCATCGAAATCGATAGCCACTGATCAACGTCGAGTACCCAACTCGAGATCAAGTAGCTTTTGGTCGACATCAGGATGTGTATTCAGGCTATTCTAGGATCTCGTTGACTCGCTTCCTCGAGGATCGAACCTAATTCCCTACTACTACAACGGGGAGTTTTAAATTTATTTAAGTAGCTAGGGTTGAGTATATTATTTATATATTTCAATTCAATTCTCCCTACATCAGCCAGTCATCATTTGTATGGGAAGATCATACACGCGGATCCAAAACGGAACCCTATCGAAGATTATCTTTGACATGCCGCGAATCCTCTTGAGGCTCCTTCATAGCAAAGAGCGACTTATCAAAAGCACATGGACCTCCCTTCATAACCTTTTCCATGTCCTCTTCACTCAAAAACTGAAATATGAATAGGTTTCTCCTTATCTCATGAAACGCAAAGCCATTTTACGGTCACCAAGCCCCCTTCATCGTGGCATGAAGTGCGTAAGAATTAAAAGGTCTTGATGATAGCAGTGCACCCACCAGTATCGCAGCTCCCACCCTCTCACCAGTTGGCTTCCTCTGCTCACCCGCACTGATTTCTCTCTCCTCGTCCTTCGTCGAAATGAAATTCCCTTGCCTATCCCTTCCCTTTTCTATCGTAGAATCCTACTTCCAAGAACCGAAAGAAAACAAACCTAAATAGCAGCAATCGAAGTTGTTTACCGTGTGAACCCGCACATCGTTAGCGGGATGACCTAGGCTCCCACAACCGTAAACCAGGGAGAAGGAAGGCGAAGAGTGGACGTCAGGAAATGGCCACCAGAAATCACCTCTGAAAGCTCTAGGGTTTATCGTCTATTGAAGTATCCCTTTATTTCTCGATTAGGACGTAGATTACTAGATTGTCCAGTTCGAACTGACAGGCCCCCTTTTACTCGGTTAGGACTCATATTGTCCAGTTGAACTGTCTGAAAATTAAAATTAAAAAAATTACTAGAATAAAAGACGATTAAATATAAAATTCTACAAAGTGAACTTAATAATTAACTTTTTTTTACCGAAAATAATTTGGCTAGAAGGGAGACCCTAATTAGTCAAGGGCATCCATACGAATGAGATCTGTTAACGCGGAATCGCTAGAGACAGACAAGTCAGAGAATTCAAGATCAAGATGTGAGAGACGGTCAGTGACTCGGGTTAAATATGAGACGGTCAGCGACTCGGGTTAAATATGACAGATCTGAAAAAAAAATGCAATAATTAACTGTTTTTGTCGTCTAAGTTTACCCTTTAAGATATAAAAATCTACATACGTGTGAAATATTCAACGAAAATTACCATTTTGGGTGTTTATTTGGGCCACTGGGCTTGTCCAGCCCATATGAATTTAACGAGAATCAAGTCCACTGAATTTCGGATTGTTATGGTGTTTATCGTGTGCATATTAATTGTATTGTCATATGAATTTATATGTCGTTAAAGACTGTAATTTGCAGCTATATATAATATTATATTGTGAATATTGAATATGTATACTGAATTACATGTGAAGACATAATAATAATGATGCACATGATTAAAAAAATTGATGTTTATTTAAGCAAAAATAATTCACATAAGATATCTACAATGTGCAAGTTTTTTTTTCTTAAAAATATATTTTTTCAAAAATGAAAACTTTCCACATTTTGTATTTTTTTTATGTGTATCATTTTAGCCTATAAATATATTATTTTTGAAATATTGCACATTTAGAACAAAATAATGAACATTTTTGCAAATCAATTCCTAATTTTACATTTTTTGGGCAAAACTAGACAAAAAGAAAAATTGATTTGCAAAATGAAGTTGTTGATAGATTACATAGATGTCATATTGTATAGTGGGCCAAAAGGCCCAATATCTTGTAACCTATATATATGATTATCTAATGAATGAAACCCTCAAGGAGAAGTTTACATTGATTTCATGATTCCGCATGGTATCACAACCTAAACCGTAATTTTTCTCTCCCCACCGCCGATCTCTCTCTCCTCCCCTCGCCTCACCGGCCCACCCCTCCCACTGTCGTCGGCCTCCCCCTCTCGGCTTTCCTCTCTCCCTCTAGCCCCACCGGCCTCTCCCTCCCCCACCTCTTCCAATGGCTGACGTTCCCCCTACCAAACCGCCCTTCCACTCCGCTCTCACGATCTCAAACATCAAAAACTGCATCCCGGTCATCCTTTATCATGAATCTAGCTCCTACACCATGTGGTCTCACCTCTTCACGACCCATGTCAAGGCTCATAAGGTCCTCCACCATATCGATTCCTCTATCGATCGTCTCGCCACTAAGGACGACGATCTATTCGCTCAACTAGACACCATCGTTCTTCAATGGATCTTCAACACCATCTCCAAAGATCTATTGACAACCATCCTCGACCCCAACGACAACACCTTGGGTGCCTGGACCAAGCTTCAGAATCTCTTTCAGGACAACAAGTCCACCCGTGCCGTCTACCTAGAGCATGAATTCTCAAGTTGCAAGCTTGCGTCTTTCCCGTCGATATCCGCCTATTGTCAGCATCTCAAAACCCTGTCTGATCAATTGGCCGCCGTCGACTCCAAACCTAGCGCTACTCGCCTTGTCCTCCAGGTACTTTCGGGTCTTCCCTCTGAATACAATGCTGCTGCTACTCATATTCAGCAGACGAAACCTCTCCCCACCTTCGAGAAAACCCGGTCTCAGTTGATCCTAGAGGAGACTCGTCTTCACCGTCAGACCACCGACGCAGCCAAGGACAAAACCGCCCTGGTCTCGTCAAGCGACCTGGACGAAATCTATGCACCGCAACAAAGCCGCAACAACGACCAGTCCGCGCAGCGAGGCGGCTGCCGCCGCCGCGGCCGCAGCAATGGGCGGCGGCCGCAACAGTGGTCGGATTCCCCTTACCCCTCCTGGTCTCCTGTCCCCGGCTTCACCCCTCCTTGGATGCCCTATGGCTACCCACCTTCGACATATCGCCCACCATGCCCGTATCCTAAAAGTCAAAAGGGAGCGGGCTTGTTGGGTCCAGCTCCTCGATCCGCCGATCACCAGGCCTACCCGTCTTCGTCGGATCAGGGCTACGCTCCGACTGATGTGCATCACGCATTCTCTTCTATGCAACTGACACCTCCTGACTCAACTTGGTAAATGAACACTGGCGCGACCTCCCATATGACGAACTCCTCATGTACTCTTTCTTCTCTCTCTTTTAAGGGTCCTGCACACTCCATTATCATCGGCAATGGTGGTCGCTTTGCTACTTCGGGTATTGGTCACGCCACATTACAGACCCCAACCAACCCTTTACACCTCAACAATGTCCTCATTACCCCCAAACTAGTTAAAAACCTTATCTCTGTATGTCGGTTCACCACTGACAATAATATTTCCATTGTGTTTGATCCATTTGGTTTCTCTGTGAAGGATCTTACTACGGGGGTTACTCACCTGAGATGTAACAGCACCTGGGAGCTCTATCCTGTGTCGTCGCCCTCACCGTCCCGTCCGTCGTGTCCGGTCGCCCTCTCGGCATCGTCGTCCAGTCTGTGGCATGCACGCCTTGGCCATCCCAGTGCTGTCGTTTTAGATTTGCTTCGTTCTAAGAGTCTAGTCAAATGTAATAAAGAGCCTCGCTCTAGTTTATGTTCTTCCTGTCAGTTAGGCAAGCATGCCAGATTGCCATTTCAGAGGTCTTTGAACACTACTTTTGCACCTTTTGATATAATTCATAGTGACATTTGGACCTCTCCTGTGCCTAGCAAGGAGGGTCACAAGTACTACCTCTTGTTTCTGGATGATTATAGTCATTTCTTATGGATTTTCCCGTTGCATTTCAAGTCTCAAGTGTTTCCTATCTTTGTCAAATTTCATGCTTACATCAAAACACAATTTCAATCATCCATCAAATGCTTCCAATGTGACAATGGCCGTGAATTTGATAACAAAGACTTTCACACTTTCATCACCACAAATGGGATCTCCTATCGGTTGTCTTGCCCCTATAATTCCCAGCAGAATGGCAAGGCTGAACGAATCATTAGAACTATAACCAACATGATGCGCTCTCTTCTCTTTCACGCATCCATTCCCCTTGCCTATTGTCCTCACGCCTTATCAACCACATGTTATCTCCTAAACATCCTCCCATTTACTACCCTACAACATCGCTCACCCACTCAGGCACTATATGGCACCCCACCTAGGTATGATCACCTTCGTACCTTCGGGTGCTTGTGCATCCCAAACCAGTCCTTCACCGCCCCACACAAACTCCACCCGCGCTCCACTCCATGTGTCTTCATCGGCTATCCCAAGTATGGCCAATGGTACGAGGAGGAAGTGGTCGTCCTGTCCGATGACGAGTGATTTCTGGTATTGGGAAGTGTTCTGGCTTGAAAACTATTTTGATTTAATGTGTTTTTAACTCTCTGTTGGATATTTGGTTTCTCTTAACTTTTATCCCTTCTTGTTGAAAGACAAAAAGGGGGAGAACCACCACTAGGTGTAAGGCCTTACTATTTTGCAGACTGTTACCTCGGCCTTACTTTGCTTTTAGGGTTTTAAAAACTTTGATCCAACATTAATCTTTGATTATCTATTGCACTATGTTATGTATATGTGTTTGCACTTCTCTGGAAACAGGTACCAAGCTTACAAGTTTTGTCTTTCATCAAGGGGGAGATTGTTAACTCCACCTTGATGATAAGATATGTTGATGAAAGCCAAAAGTTCTGGTTTCCAGAATTTGGTAAGGTCTTACCAATGCCACAGAAAACACACAAGCAAAACAAGCACTGATTCGAAATTGTTTTGAATCATCGGTTTGCTATTTGGGCCTTTGGGCCTGATTTATTGGATTCAATATTTTATTAATCCATCCAGTAATGGGCCATATTTTTATTGGGCCTAAGATTAGTTCGGACATATTGTTTAAATGGATTGACTTGTTTTCATCTTTATCTTGTGCATATCCATGTGGTTGTTTTGGCTGAGATTTTGTAGGGATCTTGAGCAAATCTTCATCAGCCCACATTCACATCTTTGACGAGATCCAAGCATCCATTGTGACGGTTTTGATTTGCCAGAAATCCCTCCCAAAATTCTATCAACCATCCAGGAGAAATTCAAGGCTCTACGTTTGAATTCAAAATCATTTGGTGGCCTATTTAAAGAAGAAGGAAGAGGCAGTTGAAGATCATCACTACTGCGTATCATCATCTTCAGCCGACTCATCCTCTTCAAAGCTTTCGATCACACATTGCTCTCTACTCCTTTTGTCGCATCTACTTTGAGTGTGTGTGAGGTTTTTCTTTGAGCTTCATTGTACAAGTTAGTGAGAGTTATACACAAGGGTTCTTTACCCAATCATAGAGGGTACTTCGGTATCCTTAGGTGCTTTATTTCACTAGAGCGTTTGGGTTGCTAGATAGGAAGTTAGTCTAGAAGAGGGAAGGTCTTCTAGAGGTTGTATCTAGGACTCATAAGATAAAGTGAAATAAAGTCGTTGAATCCTACGGGTTGGATACCCTAGGCGGGGACGTAGGCGGTTGTGCCGAACCTCGTTAACAAGTCGCGTGTGCTTCTCTCTTCTTCCTTTCTTGATTTCTTTCTTTGGTGAATTATTTTATCTATTGAACTAACTTCTGTTTTGCAGATAAGGTCTTACTCGCTTATAGTAAGGTCTTACATTTTTACTGGTTTCTATTAACTTGTCTCTGCAGCACAGATAAGATCTTACTTTTAGCTGGCAAGATCTTACCACTTCCTGCATTTGCGAAAATTTGCCATACTCCATTCAACCCCCCTTCTGGAGTATATTCGTGCTCATATCTGCCTATTCCGCACTTCAATTGGTATCAGAGCCTCACTCACGTTTCTTAGATATTACTATCTGTGAGTCTAACCATGGCAGGTGAAAGGCAAGGTGGTTTCGGCCAAGGAAGATCTATCTCTCGTCCACCTCTCTTTGTTGGGAATAACTTCATGCATTGGAAATCTCTAATGCAAATGTTTGTTATTGATCAAGATTTGGAACTCTGGCATATCATTATGCGAGGACCAAATATCCCCAAGAAAGAAGGACCCAATGGAACGAGGGTGGACAAATCGGAAGATGAATACACCCAGACTGACTTAGAAAGTGTGGCTAAGAATTTCAAAGCCATAAACCTACTGTACTGTGGATTGAGTACGGATGAGTTCAACCGTATCTCTTCATGCAGAACAGCAAAAGAAATCTGGGATAAATTGGTGGTTACCTATGAAGGAACCAGCCAGGTCAAAGAGACCAAAATCAGTATCTTTCTTAGACAATATGAATTGTTTAAGATGAACCCTGATGAGTCAGTTAAAGCTATGTTTACCCGTTTTACGGAAATCATAAATAACCTCGACTCATTAGGTAAGACCTTCTTAAATGAAGAAAAGGTTAGAAAGATACTAAGGTGCTTACCTAAAGCTAAATGGGGTCCTAAAGTGACGGCCATAGAAGAAGCTCAAGATCTTAGCACATTGGCCCTTGATGATCTCTTAGGAAAGTTAATAACCCATGAAATGATCCTCAACGAGGATGATGGGGAACTTCCTACCAATCTCAAAAACCTTGCTCTCAAGGTCAAGAAAGAAGAACCATCGGAAGATTCCGATAGTGACGATGATGAAGATCCTTTTGCTCTAATCACTCGTGGATTAGCACGCATATTGAAAATGAAAAAGCAATTCGCCAAAGGTAAGCCTTCTAACTCTTCTAGGAAGAGTCGAGTTCTTACTTGCTATGAATGTGGTGAATCAGATCATCTCGTCAAAGAATGTCCTATAAAGAAGAAGAACAAAGCGAAGAAGAAGGAGTCCAACAAGAAAGTGATGGCTGCCTGGAGTGACTCGGATTGTTCAAGTGACTCAGACGCTGAAGAGGAACATGCAAACTTGTGCCTTATGGCAAAATCCGACGAAGCCAAGGATCAACACTTAGATGGAGTTGTAAGAAATCTTCTCTCTAGCCCCATCAATGTTTTATCTGAATTTTTAAAGAATATGATTTCTAATGAGGAGACCTACAACAAAGAAATCAGCCTCTTGAAAGAGAAAGTGCAGGATCAAGAAACGTGCATAAAGAAGCTATCGCTGAAATTGCAAGATCTTGACAACCAAAGTTCTGAAGCTATCACAGAGAATAAGACCTTACGATCAGAAAATTCTGAACTTAAGGCAAACGTCTCTTCTCTTAAGAATCAATATAATGATCTTAAGAATGAAAATGTGAAGCTCTCCAAGAAATGTCAAGATCAACAATCAGCCCTTGTGCAATTCACTCGATCCAAAGCAACTCTTGACAAGATGCTTGGAGAACAACAACTCTCCTTGAATCGAAGTGGTATAGGTTACAACAGGAACTTTCCTGCAAAACCTACTACCAAGTTCGTTAAAGCTAAAGGAAATTGGCGATCTCCAACTTGTTTCTTTTGTTGTAAGAAAGGTCATGTAAAGGAGACGTGCCCTTATAGGAGAACGGATCCTTACATTATTAGAAACACCTTTCCTGTTCGGTTAAATGAACGGATAAGACAGGTTTGGGTTCCAAAAGGGACGAAGTTACCAAATATGGTCTACCCCCACAATGGATCCAAATCAGTGTATTGGTCTAGCCGAAAAGGTTGATTTTGTGTTTTGCAGGATATCACCAAGACCAAGGATCAAAAGTGGATAATGGATAGTGGTTGCTCAAGACATATGAGTGGAAAAGAATCTCTTTTTCACAATCTAAAGAAGCAATCCGGTGGAACTATTACTCTTGGTGATAAAGCAAAGTGCAACATTGTCGGTATTGGTAACATTGGTGTTGATTCAAACAATTCTATCAATGATGTCTATCTTGTTGATGGATTAAAATATAACCTTCTTAGTGTTTCGCAGCTTTGTGATAAGGGCAATCTTGTTAGCTTTAACAAGAAGAAGTGTGTTGTACAAGACGAAGAAACCGGAGAAATTGTTCTCACTGCATACAGGGATTCTAACATTTATGCTCTTAACACTAATCGTATTGCAGGATCCAATCTGAAATGTCTCAAGGCCTTATTAGAAGATCCAAGGGTTTGGCATAGGCGACTTGGGCATATAAGTATGCACACCCTAAGCAAACTCAGTTCAAAGGATCTTGTTCGAGGCCTTCCTGTTTTAAACTTCAAAGTGGATGATCTCTGCAAAGCCTGCTCAAGGGGTAAACATACCCGAAGTCCATTCAAAAAGAAGATGGTCGTTAGTACTACTAGACCCTTAGAGCTTCTACACATGGATCTTTGCGGACCTATGCGTGTCAAATCTCCCAAAGGTAAACAATACATATTAGTTATTGTTGATGATTATTCTAGATTTACTTGGGTTTTCTTTCTCAAAGATAAATCAGAAACTCTGTTTTATTTTTCCAAACTTTGTAAGGAGTTACAAACTTTGAAAAACCTACCTATCGTTTCTATTAGAAGTGATCATGGTAGAGAATTCGATCAATTAAACTTTGATCTATTTTGTGCGAAATATGGTATTTCTCACAACTTCTCAGCTCCTAGGACACCTCAACAAAATGGTGTTGTGGAACGAAAGAACCGCACACTAGAGGAAATGTCCAGGACTATGCTATTAGAGAATAATCTGCCAAAGTCTTACTGGGCAGAAGCTGTGAATACAGCAAACTATATTCTCAATAGATGCTTAATTAGATCAATTTTAAAGAAAACTCCTTATGAGCTTTTCAAAGGAAGAAAACCAAGCATTTCTTATTTTAAACCATTTGGATGTACGTGTTACGTACATAACAATGGCAAGGATAATCTTGGGAAATTTGATGCACGTAGCGACGAAGGTATATTTCTTGGATACTCGACTCAAAGCAAGGCTTATCGAATATTCAATAAACGTACCAAAATCGTCGAAGAAAGTATCCATGTATTATTTGATGAAAATGATAACGGTACCTTGAGTGAAGGATTTGCAGACTTGAAGTTAAATACTCATGAGGGAGAAGAATCAGATGGAGAAGGCAATCATCCTGAAACGAGCATATCCAGGAATATGCAGGAGCCATTTCAAGATCTTACCGATCTGTCACAAGGTCTTGGAACTATGTCTCAAGGCCTTACAAATGAAGCCAGTCTTGAAGATGGACCTCCTCCGGAACCTCAAGGCCCTTATCCTACGAATCCTCCTGAACCTCAGGAGCCATATCCTTACACTTCCAGTGATCCCACTCCTAGCCAAGGATCTGCACGAAGAAGATTCAAACATGCCTCATCTCACTCTACTTCCGATATCATTTCTGATCCTTCATCAGGTGTTCAAACACGTTCTAAAGTTAGAAACTTATGTGCTTTTCACGCATTTGTTTCTCTTGTAGAGCCTAAGAAGTATACCGAAGCTCTTCAAGAACCTGATTGGATTATAGCCATGCAGAATGAGCTTAACGAGTTCGAGCGAAATAAAGTATGGACCCTTACGGCAAGGCCAAAGGGTAAATCTATCATTGGAACTCGTTGGGTATTTCGAAACAAGCTTGATGAAGGAGGAAACATCATTCGAAACAAGGCTCGTCTTGTTGCTCAAGGATATAATCAAGAGGAAGGCATTGACTACGAGGAGACTTTTGCTCCCGTAGCCAGGCTAGAAGCTATTCGCATGCTCCTTGCCTTTGCCTCTTTCATGAGCATCAAACTCTTTCAAATGGACGTTAAATGCGCCTTTTTGAATGGTTTCCTAGATGAAGAAGTTTATGTCGCTCAACCCCCCGGTTTTGAGAATGATGAATTTCCAGATCATGTTTATAAGCTCGACAAAGCTCTCTATGGCTTGAAGCAAGCCCCAAGAGCTTGGTATGAACGGCTTTCAAAATATCTTCTGGAAAATAATTTCAAAAGGGGATTAATTGACAAAACTCTATTCATCAAAACTCAAGGTAATGATATCTTGGTTGTACAAATCTATGTGGATGACATATTGTTTGGAGCTACTAACGAATCTTTGTGCAAGGAGTTTTCAAATATGATGTGTAAGGAATTCGAGATGAGTATGATGGGGGAGCTAAATTTCTTTCTCGGTCTTCATGTTCATCAAAGTTCTAAAGGTATATTCCTTAATCAAGGAAAATACACTCGAGAACTTCTCAAGAAATACAAGATGATCGAATCCAAAGTTGCAAAAACTCCTATGAGCTCTACTCTTTCTTTGGATCAAGACCTTACCGGAAAACAGGTAAATCAGAAAGAGTATCGAGGTATGATCGGATCTCTTCTTTATCTTACAGCCAGTAGACCTGACATAATGTTCAGTGTTTGTATGTGTGCAAGATTCCAAGCTAATCCGAAAGAGTCTCATCTTATAGCGGTAAAGAGGATTCTAAGATATCTGAATGGTACAAAGGATCTCGGATTATGGTACCCTACTCAATCTAGTTTCAATCTTGTCGGATATTCCGATGCTGATTTTGCAGGATATAAAGTAGATAGGAAAAGCACCTCCGGATGTTGTCAATTTCTTGGGTCATCCCTTATAAGTTGGCATTCCAAGAAGCAAAATTCAGTGGCCCTCTCAACGGCCGAAGCTGAATATATTGCTGCTGGAGCGTGTTGTGCTCAAGTCTTATGGATTGCACAACAACTCCAAGATCTTGGAATCAACTATAAGGGCATCCCAATAAAATGTGACAACACAAGTGCTATCTCTATCTCCAAAAATCCCGTACAGCACTCAAGAACGAAACATATTGATGTGAGACACCACTTCATTCGAGATCATGTAGAAAAAGGAGATGTGTCCTTGACATTCATCTCTACTAAACTACAATTAGCAGATATCTTTACAAAACCCTTACCCGAAGAGAGATTCAATTTCATCAGGTTAGAACTTGGAATGCTTAATATGGAAGCATCGATGTAGGGGGAGCAATCGTATCTTATGATATTCGTATTATTCCCTACATCAAAATCTTGAAAGAAATTTTAATGCCTTACTAATTCATAGTATGACATTAAAATCATATTTCAAAAAGAATAAATTATGGATCAAATCTTTTCGGTTTTATCTCTATAGATATTTATCGAAAAGAATTGTTTTTACCGTGTTTTATCCGTATTTACCTATATCCTAGATTTTTTCGGTTAAGATTTAAATCTGGATTTACCTCTATTTAATTCCTTGTATTTATCCATTCTTTGATTTTTGAAAAGTGGTTTTGATCTTTAAAAGATTTGGCCGGTTTTAATTTTGGGAATTTAAGTCTTTAGAATTTCTAAAGACATCTTCCCCTATTTAAACCCTTTCACTCAACCGGTCACATCACACACTCTCACCTCTCTTCTTTCTCTCTCTGTGTTCATCCCTTCCCAAGAACACTCAAACACTCCTCCTTCATTATGGCACCAAAGAAGAACTCCTCCTCTCCCTCTACCCGGTCTGGTTCCAAACGATCTCGCCATTCAATCGACGACAAAGGTAAGGGCTTAGCAACCGATGAGGACTTCAAGGGAAAGGCGGTGATCCGTCAATTGCATACTTCTTCCGAGAGCGAAGGCGAAGGATCTCACGATCGCCGGAAGAACATCAAACGGGAACCCCGACATCCTCCACGCAATCATCCGCGCCAAGTGAATCCTCGCGCTCCCAGGAAGAATCAGCATCAACACAGCCTCCAGACTCATATGGATCTTGAGGTATTCTCCGAAACACCCCTTGCTTGGTTCGGTAATTTCACAAAATCGGGAATGTGGAAGGATGGGTTTGTCAATCGACCCATAACCTTTTGTGAGCATGTGGATCTAGATTTTCTAGAATCCACACAACTCCCATGTGTAAACCTGTTGAAGAACTCAAACGTTTGGTCTCTCCTCAACCCCGGAACCTATGCCTACCCTCGTCTCACACGACTTTTCTTTGTGAATCTCTCTGCACATAGAGAAAAGGGAGTGCTTACTCTGTCCTCTCAAGTTAAGCAGCGAAAGATTACCCTTACCCGCTCCTCTTTGTCCCTTATTCTCGGCATCCCTGAGGAAGTAAACACACAAAACCATCCTACCAAATCCTACTGCCTTCAACAAGCACAAAAGGAATTCTTTGTGCGGCCCGTTTCTGCCTCTGAATCCTTCAAGCCTAAACCTAAACACACTCACAACATCTTATCACTTGAAGCTAAGATTGTGTTCACTATTCTTGCTCGTTGTGTTATGCCACGAAAGAATTCTCGAGAACTGGTCACTGACAATCTGCTTCATGTACTCTATTTGATTATGGCGGGCTTAGAGGTTGACGTCCCTGATCTCATCCTTTCCTACATGCTTCATACCATCAACACTCCCCTGTCTGCACCACTGCCTTATGCCAACCTTCTTCCAAAAATCTTTGAGTTCTTCGACATTGATACACAAGGAGAAGAGTTTGTCTCACATACCAGCCGAATTGATGAAAATTGCTGGAAGAGATTGGGTGTTGAACAAACCCTAGCCGGAGGCTGGATTTTGAAAACCCCTTCTCAAGCTCAAGGGGACACACAATCTGTACTGTTGGAGCAGAGGATTGAGGTACTGGAAGCAGAGGTGGATGCGCTTAGGAAGGACTTAAACGCAGCAAGGGCTGACATTGTCGATAGACAGGATGACAGCCACCAGCGGCTATTGATAATGGATGAAAAGCTGAATCAGCTCTTCATGTTATGCGGCATGAACCATCGAGCCACAACGTCGATTATGCCACTAGATGCTGACGCTGTCACACATGTGGAGGAGACGGCCAAGAATGTACTCATCAACTGTGAACGCAAGGTGCTGAAACGCTTCATCTTACGTCCTCTCTTCCCTGAGCCAACTATCCTCACTGTGGAGGAGTATGGTATTGTGAAGAAATGGAGAGATGAAGAGGCAAGGCGACAAGCTGAGATGTGGAAGGTGCACACTGTGACTAATGCCAAGAACAGATGGCGCGATAAGATCTTCCAAGGACGCCGCGCTCCGGAGGACGTGCATCCCAAGTATGGCCAATGGTACGAGGAGGAAGTGGTCGTCCTGTCCGATGACGAGTGATTTCTGGTATTGGGAAGTGTTCTGGCTTGAAAACTATTTTGATTTAATGTGTTTTTAACTCTCTGTTGGATATTTGGTTTCTCTTAACTTTTATCCCTTCTTGTTGAAAGACAAAAAGGGGGAGAACCACCACTAGGTGTAAGGCCTTACTATTTTGCAGACTGTTACCTCGGCCTTACTTTGCTTTTAGGGTTTTAAAAACTTTGATCCAACATTAATCTTTGATTATCTATTGCACTATGTTATGTATATGTGTTTGCACTTCTCTGGAAACAGGTACCAAGCTTACAAGTTTTGTCTTTCATCAAGGGGGAGATTGTTAACTCCACCTTGATGATAAGATATGTTGATGAAAGCCAAAAGTTCTGGTTTCCAGAATTTGGTAAGGTCTTACCAATGCCACAGAAAACACACAAGCAAAACAAGCACTGATTCGAAATTGTTTTGAATCATCGGTTTGCTATTTGGGCCTTTGGGCCTGATTTATTGGATTCAATATTTTATTAATCCATCCAGTAATGGGCCATATTTTTATTGGGCCTAAGATTAGTTCGGACATATTGTTTAAATGGATTGACTTGTTTTCATCTTTATCTTGTGCATATCCATGTGGTTGTTTTGGCTGAGATTTTGTAGGGATCTTGAGCAAATCTTCATCAGCCCACATTCACATCTTTGACGAGATCCAAGCATCCATTGTGACGGTTTTGATTTGCCAGAAATCCCTCCCAAAATTCTATCAACCATCCAGGAGAAATTCAAGGCTCTACGTTTGAATTCAAAATCATTTGGTGGCCTATTTAAAGAAGAAGGAAGAGGCAGTTGAAGATCATCACTACTGCGTATCATCATCTTCAGCCGACTCATCCTCTTCAAAGCTTTCGATCACACATTGCTCTCTACTCCTTTTGTCGCATCTACTTTGAGTGTGTGTGAGGTTTTTCTTTGAGCTTCATTGTACAAGTTAGTGAGAGTTATACACAAGGGTTCTTTACCCAATCATAGAGGGTACTTCGGTATCCTTAGGTGCTTTATTTCACTAGAGCGTTTGGGTTGCTAGATAGGAAGTTAGTCTAGAAGAGGGAAGGTCTTCTAGAGGTTGTATCTAGGACTCATAAGATAAAGTGAAATAAAGTCGTTGAATCCTACGGGTTGGATACCCTAGGCGGGGACGTAGGCGGTTGTGCCGAACCTCGTTAACAAGTCGCGTGTGCTTCTCTCTTCTTCCTTTCTTGATTTCTTTCTTTCGTGAATTATTTTATCTATTGAACTAACTTCTGTTTTGCAGATAAGGTCTTACTCGCTTATAGTAAGGTCTTACATTTTTACTGGTTTCTATTAACTTGTCTCTGCAGCACAGATAAGATCTTACTTTTAGCTGGCAAGATCTTACCACTTCCTGCATTTGCGAAAATTTGCCATACTCCATTCAACCCCCCTTCTGGAGTATATTCGTGCTCATATCTGCCTATTCCGCACTTCACAAATGATTATGTTGTTATGTATGAATAATCAATATGTTCACAGTTTACACCATGAGAGGTGATTACACCGAAATCATCCCCTATATACACACATACACAGTACACACACTAAAGTCGATGTATAGCATCGTACGTGGTATTTTGTGGTTGATTCCGGTAAAAATTTGCCCTGCTAAAACACTTTTTACACACAAAAAAAAGGTCATGGGTGTTTCTTTGAATGAAAAATAAATTTATAAGTGATTTTATGCAAACTTTTATTTTAAGGGTGGTTTTGTGAAAATCAATCTATATTAAGGGTGGTTTGTAATTTACCCTTATTTTAAACATATTTCCATACACAGGACCAGACATTTACAATCCTAAAACATCATTTTTTTTGGGTCTCCCTATATACACCGCAAATCCACGGGTTAGCGCTGCTAATACAACGTCAGATATAACGTCGCAGCAACGTTGGATGTGATGTTGCTACAACGTCGGATCCGATGTTGTGATGTGCCATACACGACGTTGTGAATTGGAGGACGACGGGGCGGGTCGGGCACGATCAGGCCACATAACAACGCCAAATTTGATGTTATAATAACGTCAGATTTGACGTTGTGATCTCCCATAACAACGTCCAATCAAACGTTGTTAATTAGGCCATCTGTAAATACCGGAACACTTGTTCCCCGAGGCACGTCACCTATCATACACTAAACACACATCATGATATCAAACCGAAATAGCTTTGTTAAAGATGACATGTTTAGTGATGGGACCCATTTCGTTGTTGAAGTGGGGAGACACCGTCGTCCGCCGGAACATGATGCTTGCAACTGTAAGCACAAGAACTATAAACATTTATTTCGATGGAATCTATTTTCTGTGCAGTGTTACCGCATCCTCGAGAGGTCAAAACAGTTGCAATTCGGGTGTAAAGAGTGTGACGACGACCCTGCGTCGTACTATATGCGGATTACTGAGCAGATAAATGATATGCTGACCGTTTTGTACGACGACGTGTCTCCCTCGCTTTGTCGTAGAATAGCACAGTATGCAGTTGATATAGTAGCGGGCCCTGCCCAAGATTAGATGACGACATATGTGTTCCAGCAGGTGCAAATTCGGATATACCCAAACATTCCTGAAGAGTCTGTCGGTAGCTGTTCCATTTAATACAAGAACCCTTGCTGAAATTTTAAGTTAAAAAATGTTTGTAATTTTCGATTTGGCGCCAACTGATGTTCGTTTTGCTTGAATGATTGTTTTCTTTATGGTTTCTACGTCTTGATAACAATAAACGTGCAAGGATGACTGGCAATGTAATAGGGCAACGATATCTGAACATCGTGTTAGGACTCCTAAACATGGTGTAGAGGACGACCTTCCTGAACCCACAATTCTCTAAATCTATCAAATTGGTCTTGGAAGCGAGTATCTCATTCGTTGATGCTCGGGTGATGGTATGTCATCCATTTATACGTTGGAGGAGGTAAAAGAGCGTTGAGATGTAACCATATCTGCAATAAGTATAGTAGAATGTTAAGTTTGGTAATTTATGGATGAAATGCAGTTGAAGCGAGAGTAACACATATCATACTCACCGCTGCGAAATGTTTTTGGTTCCCGATGCAGGCCAGGCCCAGTATGGCCTCGTGGGGGGCGTCATTTTGTTGTTCGGTGTATATAGGGAGGCATGTAAGGCGAGGCTAAGGGTCTACGTGGGTGTGCTGTGCTGCTGCAAGTAAGTGTGGGTTTAATACGGTAAATATGTTGTTCTACTTGCAAGTTACATATAAAAAGTGCTCTAATGGTTTATACTGTTTAGGCATGGATCTAGTCGTACTTCCCTTGTTTTGTGGGTCCACTTCACCCAGACAGGGATGCACTGGATGATCCCCGATACATGACACAATTCGACCCGTCGAAGGCCGCGAAGAGGGGGAACGACAGGGAGAGGCGCAAGCGTGAGCGGAAGCTTCGGGCACAGCTTGAGCGCATGACCATCGATCAAGTAACGTGTTTCTCAATTTCTTTGATATTAACTACATATGTCGAGTAAGATTATTTCCCTAATATCATTTTTACAACATAGGTCGAGTGGATGCCCTTTAGCAGAGACCTGGATTTTGCAGGTCGATTTCGCTCCTCCACCTATCGAGGCACCATCAGCTTCGGTAGTGTCTTTGAGCCATACATGCCAGATAGGATGCTCCAATAGTTTGGCCACGTACAGGAGATCCCATTGGGCGTCATCCCTCCCACCCTGGCGCAGCGACCGTTTCGGCTGAAGAAGCGTTACGTCGTGTCGTTTGCCCATCAGCACAACCGATGGTCATCACAGTACCCTGACAGATTCTACCTTGTCACTGGTCACCGGAGGACAGACGAGAGCTGTCAGGGAGGTGTCTCAGCTGACTGCCTCACTTGGTTCCAGTCCCAGAGTCGAGGTCATGTGTTTCCCATGACAGTGGTACGAGATGATGATCCACCGGCTGCGCCTACATACCCAGACAACGTCATCGGACTAGCTGAGTCTGCAACGCGCCAGGCCCAGGTCGACGAGATGACCCAGGATATTCAGGCATTGGTCGGACATCCCCGGCTGGACCAGATGTACGAGCATATCATGAGCTACATTAGATCTTTTTAGTAGATACATTATATTTTGTTTGTTTATGACATATTATTCGTATTTGGTGGGTATACTTTATTTGTGTAGTTCGTGTTGCTTGCATTAGTGTTTTTGATGGTTTCTACCTATTGACAATAACAAACAATCACATGCAAATGCTTTACTTCATAGATAACGATTAGATAACACATCAAGATTACTAAAACAAACAAATACACTACGGATAACAACACAATCGATCAGGCTCTACTTAATTCATCTTCGTAATGAGTTCAATCGTTAACTTGTTGAATGCAAAGTTTCGGACCTCCATATTTGCTTCCCTCACAAGTATCCCTGCCTGTTGATCTACGTAAACGTGGTCATCTCTGCTTAAATTGGAGAAGAATGACCGAATACGTTGAAGGAGAAGCTTTCCAACCCTCCACTCATACGCTCCAGGAATGCCCTGATGAAAACGGTTGCAGTACCTACACACCCGAACTGCAAGGGTGTGGAAATGTGAGTCTCATTTTCACACTCGACCCGAAACAGGGCGCAAGGATGAATGCCACTGTATTCTGGATTGCGGCAAGCATAGTCGGACACCTCCGGGGGCATTGGGTACCGAACTCTTTTGATTACAAAATCAATGTGTGGGGTACGCTATTACAAATGTAAAAATGTTTTAAAAACAGTGATTTGGATAATGATCATTTTGTGATAAAACCCTTGGAATTGTAGAAGGTAAGCTCCTATGAAAACAAAGGTGAATATTGAAGGCAAAAAGATGGTTGCGAATGGAGTTGGTGCATGACAAGGTCTTATACCAGATGTTGGTTATGGGAATCTTGATGTCAGTTGTAGCACTCATTGCAAATGAATGCAAATTAAAAGCTAGAGTGGTGAATTGTCCAGTGCTAGACTAAAATAATGAGTAGATGGATGTTATTGAGGATATAGAATCTGCAATGAAAAAAGAACCTTATAGCCATGAAATGTCTACCGGCTATTAATAAAAAAAACTTGTTATTGTAGGAGTTTTAGAGGTCAATGAAGTGAAGTGAAGTGAAATTTGAAGATATTTCTTAACATGTGTTCAACATCCAAATGGACGTTTCTAAGTCCGACGTAATCCGGTGGGTTCCGGTCTATAACGTCAGATCCGAAGTTATAACAACGTCAAATCCGACGTTGTTAAAACGTCGGATTCCTTTTTCCTTGGGTAAATACACCACCACAAACAACGTCGGATTGGATGTTGTGGCAACGTTAAATTCGACGTTGATACAACGTTGGATCCGACGAAGTATTTGCGGTGCATATAGGGAACGCGTTTTTTTTGTGGATGTCTTCGTTTTGTTAAAAAAAAAATCCTTCTAAATATTTACACAATTAGCTTTTGCTACATCATCAATAAATAATGTCATCTACTTAGCTACATATGTGTATTTTTTATTAGAAAAAACAATTAAAAGCTACATATGTGTATTTACTTTGGTAAGTTTATATACATATCTTCCAAATTATATATAATTTTTAAAATAATTGTTACAAAATTTACTACTCTTCCACCACCACCACCAGCACCACCTATTTAAAAAAATTGTGTATTCCATATTTAAAAATAAATATTTTAATAAAGGAACTAGTGTGTTTCTTGTCCTATGCATGATAATATGTTAACTCAATATTCTAAAATTACATCTATTAACTATAAAAAAACATATTAAAAATATGACAAAAACATTAAATGTAAATTACAATGTGAGAATTAAACCAATAACAATCAAAAGTGTTATCTAGATATAAATAATTCATTCTACCAAAAAATAATATAGATATAAGAGAATAACATTTATTAAACAATTAATTTCAATATAAATAATTCTTTACACCCAAAAATAATCTATATATAAATAAAATAACACGTATTAAATATTTATCTATTAATATTTTTGTTAAGTATTACTATGAAATAGTTTTGATTTATATTTTTATCAATTAATTTATATATATAGAGAGAGAGAGAGAGAGTTTTGATACAAAAAATTGAGATGCCAAAAAAAACCCATTATTTGATAAGTCAAGAGGGCAAAAAAACGCCACACGAGCTAACCGCCATGATATAACAACATAAACAAAAAAACAAACACACATGAAAACAACTTGAAGTTAATGAACAAAGAAACAACCAGGCAACTTGAAATGAAAGATTTGTCGAATGGATGTGAGTAGTGAGAACGTGTGATAGTTGGGCTAACACGACGTAGTTAAAGTATATATAGATCAATTGTGGCTTATGATAAATTTTTATAAATTATGACAATATATTATTTAAATAATATTTTTTGTTGTGAATATTTTTTCTAAAATCAACTACGCGATGCCACATAGGATGTTATGTATTAGTTGTAGTGTATGTATATAGATATAGATTTTACTAAAAAAATGATTCATACTGAATATTTAAGATTTTATTTAATAAATATCCTTTTAGAAACCCTAAATTAAGTGAATTTTCATTTTTATGTCGATATTAAGTAGGTTTAATTTGGTCATGTCCATTATACAAGGGTATTTTAGGTTCATGTCCACTTTTTTTAAGTAATTTTTCATTTTTCGTTTTTTCTGTCGTTCCTTCTTTCTTTTATTTGATGTTTGACACTTGATTATTGATTGTTGACCGATTAACGTTAAGGATATTGATGAGACATGTTTACCGATATTTTTTTTTTGTGTGGGATTTGTTTTTTACCAATTTTTATTTTTTTCTAATGACCGGTATGCCCAACCTTGTCGTTGACAAGACTGTGACATTATTTTTTTGGTGACGCTTTCATTTCGGTTTAGAAGTGTAGTTTTTTTTTCCCGGAGGACCGGTAACATCAACCTTGACACCAACAAGGTTGGTGACATAATTTTTTTGGTAGCACTTTCATTTTGGGTTAGAAGTTTAGTTTTGTTTTCCCCTAAGGATCGGTGTCATCAACATTGTCCCAATAAGGTTGGTGAGACAATTTTTTATTGTCACTTTCATTTTGGGTTAAAAAGTTTATTTTTTTCTTCGATGAGAGGTGTCATCAAATATGTCGGTGTCACCACTGGTGATAATTTTTTTATGACATTTTATTCTTTTGCTAAAGTATACAACAGAAAACAAGAGAAGGGCGCAATAAAATAGGAGACATGCTCTCTACAATAGGACGAATCTAAGCAAACCTAAATCTAGCAAGCTGAGGATATAGACTAAGAACGATACCAAGCACCACCATGCAGTAGCACCGTGATAATGCATATTTTAATAAGCATTACAGGAGAGTTCTAGGTGCATTTCATTGTTATATAATCATGTTTTATAGATAATTTTGCATTATGCTATTTTAGTGGTGAAGTTCAGAAACTACGCTATTTTATTAGAATTATGCCAATTCGTGGTTCCGAGGTAATGAAGAGCTTAGGAAGAAAATGGAGAAAATTCATCTTTTGACTTTCGAAGACTTTAAATCAGGTTCTGATGTCTTCATGAGAGTTGTAGTTCTTGAAAAGAGTTTTCTAGCGCATATTCATATGTAGCAATAGGATAAACAAGGACTTCGAAAACTGCATTATAAGTTCAGTATATCGAAGTTGTCGTCGCAGCGAGTGGTTGATTCGCGACCGCAACAGAAGTGGCGCCCGCCGATCTTAGTGCCCGCGGAGAATTTTCGGTCTATACCTGTGTCATCGCCCGTCGATCTTGCGATTCTACGCAAATTTATTTCATGATTCTCAAGCACGAAATCTTATCCTTTGATGGGCCGATGTAGGGTTTCTCAACAACCAATTAAGCACTATAAATACACCTCTAGCCTAGGGTTTTCGTAAATTCATTCAACACAACACTTTTGTTTAGTTCTTTAATTTGTTTTAGAGTTTTAGGTAAGCCACGCTTGGCTAGTTTTCTATTGTTTTCGCCTACACTTTTGAGACTTGGTTGGTCGTTTGTGAGTTTCTAATAAAGTTAGTATTTTTCCTCTCTTTAATATCCTTCAACTTCCTTATTCTTATCATCGATATTGTTATGATTAGCTACCATGATAGTATCTTGCTAGGATTTTATTCTATCTAATTTGCGTAAATTCCGTAGTAGCATGCTTAGGATTGTGGATTGCGTAAATTCCGTTGTTGAATCGTTTGGGCCATATTTAAGTCACATTATTATTTTGTGGAGAGGACGAAAATTGGAAGTTAAATAGGGTTTTATTAGGTTTTGATTCATTCATCATCTAAGTAACTCATGGATGAAAACATTGAATCTAGGAATTTTGGTGATTTCTCATCGAGCATGAGCAACTAAACTCGTTTGCTTGGGAAGATTAATCGAAGCGTCATTTTTTTCAGTTTCATTGTGAGACTTCTATTCCTTATACTCCTCTTTAAATATAATCGATTCTCTGCTCTGAATGTTTAGGGTTTTTATGAATTTCCATTAGCTTGATCAACTAATTTTTTTTCATGATAATCTACGACTAGACATAGATAATTAATAGTAGAGTTATATATATATATATATATATATATATATATATATATATATATATATATATATATATATATATATTATTGAGAGACAAGGTATAAATCTCTAACATTGGTTGATTTAGGGATTTGTTGATAACTAATTGTTGATTTAGGGATTTGTATAGATAATTGATTTGTAATTGATGTAATAACTGGTTATGTGTGTGGATTGTCTTTATTGATTTCCTTTATTCATCATTAGCTATTGAATTGAATCCTGATAGTTTCAGGATTATTTGATAATTATGTGATAATGCATATTTTAGATAGGCATTATAGATAGTTTTAGGAGCATTAGGATGTATTTATTGCATGTTTAGTGGTTAAAATGCATTCTTGTTCATTTGGCATTCGAGTTCGGAATCTACACATATTTTTTTGCTTAAATTATAGAATTACATTCCAAGCTTGGACTGGGGTGAAAGAATGGCTTGCTGGAGCTATGGAGACAGTGGGATAGAGCTGGAGAAGAGGCAAAGGATGCAAGAGAAGCGCTGAGCAGACAAGGAATGGAATATAAGGAAGGAAGACGGGGTTCTAGAATGACGACATCTGCCGTCAAGCGCACAACGCTCATCGTGGACGCTGTTTACAAAATCTACGAAGATCTCTTGAATCTTTCTCTTTATGGAATGTTTATCCGGATTTAGGAGATGCATCTAAGGTTTTCTTATGACATTTTAGACTATATTAGAGGCTTTTTATTATCAGTTTGGGATATCAGACGCTTGAGGATTAAAGAATTGAAGTTCTCTTTCGGTATGAACAACTAAGCTCATTTAGTTTCGCCTACGATTCATAGACATGGTTGTTGAATTATGAGGCTTATTTCTATGTTATTCTGACGTTTATTTCATTATCCTTGTGCTGATTTTATGTTAATAATTCTCTCTTGATTGATCACCTTGATAGAATTGCATCTTGTTAGGGTTTTGATTCATTCGCATGAATAATTGAACCTTTTATAGCAATCATAGTTAGGAGAACCCGCAAGGAGGAACTTGATTGTGTAGAATAATGACAGATTGATTAAATATCAGTTTCTGAGTAACTAGTTTCTTAGGGAGGTTGGTACTATCATTCTACAAAGTATATTGGGAATTTGTATTGTTCGTATGCTAAATCTTACAGGGATAGGGTTGCATATGAATGTAAGGGATTTTTATATTTGCAAGGATCGACAATCTATTTAAACCAATGTCGGAATAATTATTTGGATTAGAATAACTAGAAATGAAGTCAAGGACCAAGTATGTCAACCATTGTTCAGAATTCGTAGGTGAAACCATTCGTCTTTTTTTTTACCAAATCCATCACCAATACTCCTTTTATTGCTTTTTTTTATTGTCTACTTTGCAATCTCTCGACTTTGTTACTTTTGGTTAGCAACGAAACTGAATAGGAAAAAGTAATTCTCCTCGTGGATTGATTTCGGATCGGACTTGTCAGCTATACTAGCTAGTAGGTTTGGATTATCTTTGACATGGAACAAACAACTTTCATCCCGTCATTAGGGTTTTCAGGGTCTAATTTGATAAGGAATCGGTTTCGAAAGGCTCAGTCTTTCCACAACAAAGTATTCAAGAGGAAGATATCTATTTGATTTCGATGATCAATGAATGGAAACTAATTGCTAATATTAGTTATTTCTCTCATATTTGTTCACTCAATCTATTTTATTATGTTGTTTTGCTTACTTTTGCATTCTTCATTAGTCTAAACCATCATAATCCCCATTTGTGTGTCTTTAGTTCTCATTATCACACTTTGACTTCTATACAAACCATTTACTCTCCGTGAGAGTAAATTGACTTGTACTTACCAACTACATTAGTTTGGTTGCGTTCGGATACATTTGATAAGATTAAGGCGACTAAAAATCCTCATCAATAGTTGAGGGAAACAATGCCAAACATAGGGGATTAGGTTATGGCCTTTTGAACAATATGTTATAGATAACTTATAAACATGATTTTTAGTTGGAATATATGCATATCAATTCCTCATTAATTAGCTAGATGTTCACCAAAAAATTCAAAACCCATGTATAAAAATATTTTTAGACTTGAAGATGTGGTGTTCTTTTACACTAATAACACATGCACCTTCAAACAGGTGCAAGTCTTCGATTGGCCCTAGAAGATGAAGAAGGAAAAAAGGACTGAAAATAGCCAGATTTTAGGTTGTGGGTTGGGCTATCCGAAAATGGGTTTGGGTTTTGTTTGGGATGAGACATTGGGCCTAATTTTGGATGGTAGTAAATTAATTTAAGACTTATATTGTTATATTAATTAGAATACAATGTATTATATACTACTAATGTTGAGATTTAAAACGGGTAAAAAATTTTATATGTTATAAAAATATTAAATAAATGGGATATTATATATTATATATATTATTGATGATATTTAAAAATATAATATTATTATTGATATTTAAAGATATTATATTATTATGGTAATTTAGAATATAATATTGTGAGACTTGGATTTTAAAAAGAAAAAGGATTTGGGAAAAAAAAGAAGGGTTTTAAAGGTTGGAATTTAATGCAAGAAATGGAATGGATTTAATAAAATTAAAAAGAGGAATTTTGGAAATACCCTTATTTGATTTGTTTTGATAAAATAATAAAATAAGTTGATTTAAAGAGTTTTGGGAAATCTTGGGAAAATGACTTACTTGTCTAACTTGTATGTGTATAAATTGTAATATGTGATATTGATGTGTTATATGTCGATTATGAAGCATATTATGAGGTGTTGTGATATGATATATGAATTATGATATAAGGTAATGATATGTTGTTATATGAAGGCATGATATTATATTATATTATATGATTGAAAAGCATGATATGTTCTTAAAGATAAAAGTATGAATATGATCTATATATGAGGTGATGATGCATGTTACTATATGTTGTTATATGATATGATGATAAGTCAAAGCATGATGAGATGTTGAGATGATGAATTGAGATGGTATTTGATGAGTTATATTGAGACCTTGCGATAAAAAATGAGATGAGTTGAATGACGATGATGATATGGAATGTGATTATGAGACTTTCGATATGTGATGAAATTGTGTGTGCTTGTATGTTTGAATAAATAGATTTATACTTCCATTATGACTACTAGGTGACTTTGAAATGTGTGATTGCTACAATGTTGTTCTGCACCACCAAGTAAGTTCCCTCAGGGCTTACTCAGATTGATCAGACCTATCCCTGCTTATATGTGCATGATGTACCAGGTGATGTATTTCATAATAGCATGTCATGTAGTATCATGCTAGGTTGCATTGGCGTATGAGCATACTTATTCTTTATGCGTTTGTAAACAGAACAGTCGTTATCTGTGAAGTTAACTAGAGTCGTTGCAAGGGTCATAGGACAGCCCAGTCCCATCGGGTCTTGTCCTGAGTCATGAGCAACACCTTATTACTATTACGAGCATGATGATGCTTATGAGCATGAGGATAATATATATGAATTGAAAATGGAATGCATTCATGAGCTGGCCAGTCTCCGCCCTATCGAGAAGGGGGGTGGAGGTAGGAGAGGGATATGTCACTTGGCATTTTGTGTTAGGGCCCTATTTATTATTCTTCATATATATAAAGTGTGAGCATGTCTTGTGTGTTAATATTCTTGTCCTGCATTAGAAGCATGATATTAGGCTTAGCGTATGTGTGTGCTTATTTGTGGGGTGCAGCTATGCGGGCTTCGATCTGATCCTATACCCGCTTTAATTTTTTTAGGTATATATATGCATGATCCTACCTAATGTTATGTGCTGTTTGGCATGGGATGTTCATGGCGAATAATTGGAAATGACTTGTCACTTGACTATATAAATGTGTACAGATTAACCATATAATAAACATGTTTTGACCCGGCTCCGCCATGGCACCTTGTATTTACAGAATTGTTGGTTTACTCGGAAACGTTTTCCCAGCCTAGTATTTAGGACAGGTACATGTGTGTTAACACCGGGTCTCCAACAGGCCTCACGAGAACTTTGGGTATGAAATCCCACTTTCACAACTGAACTTTCGAATTTCAAACTTTCAACCCGTACTTGGTGAGCAAGATCCAACGAGGGGTTTCATCCCTCAAAGCGTAACTCGGGAATTATAATCCCGGTCCGTTACAATATTATTGTTGCTCAAGTATTCCATATGGTCATTAATTCATGATGCAACTAGAAGCATCCATCCAAACACACCTATTATTGAAAGAAAATCATAAATTATGGTATAAATATGACATTTTAGTATAAAATATCATATAATAAAATTTAATATTTTTATATATGTGTAGCATGATTAATACTTTTTTGGCAAATATTGAAAGGAAATTATAATTTTTTAAAAAACATATGTTATTTGTAAGTGGAAAAAGTTGATAGGATTCAAAAGTCTCACAAAAAGCCCCATAAATTGTGGTTTAAATATAACATTGATGGGAAAAAATTCACAGGAATAAAAATTAGAAGATATTTCTAAATATAGGTGTAGCTAGAGCTGGCAATTCGGGTCATCCGGTCGGGTTCGGGTCGATCGCATTCGGGTCGGGTCACTGATGAGTCAGGTCAACTCGGTCAAAATTTCTGTTTCGGGCTTGGTCGGGTCGGGTCGGGTCGGATTCGGTCAAAATAAAATTCAGATTGGTCGGGTTTCGGTCAGAATCGGGTTGGACCCATTCGGGTTTTCGGTCAGAATCGGGTCGGTCTCGTTCGGGTTTCTGGTCGGTACTCGGGTCGGTCCCCGATATATCGACCGATATATCCAATTTGGATATATCGGCCGGCAGCCGATATATCGGAGGATTCGGAGATATTTAGAATCTGTTACCAATTTACCATATAGCCATATATCATATAGGTATATCGGATCAAAATTTAAACTTTTTATTTTATCAAGTTTATGGGTAATTTTACTATTTAAATATTAAATTTTCATGTTTATTTTTAAATTTTGAAGTATAAATATAATACGACCCCGATAAGCGATATTTAGAAGTTAGAACCTTGCTTTCGGGTAATCAATTTTATTAAATTGAATATGTAATTCATGTTATTTATGGATTTCAAAAAGCATTTTAGTAAAATTAAATATGATTCAATAAATAATCTACTCATTGGCTCGTAAAGTCAATGTTGTTAAACTCTCGATTCGATCCTACGATCTAAAAATGGAAAAATGATCCCGGTCCTTTATTGCGATTATAACGATCCTATAAAATGTCTATTATAAGAAATTTCTAATATTTACCCTTTATCTATATTATATTTAGTTTATTTTTAAAATTTTACATCTTTATGGGTATTTTTTATAATTTAACATAATATTTATCTAATATTAAACACAGTAACTTCATTTAAAAGAGAATTCATCCATAAGGTGGGATCTTACGATCCTACGATTCGATTATACGATCCGATCCTTACACCTTTTTACCGATCCAATTTAGAATCCCAATTTTAATGACATTGGTAAGCTCATTCTATTTATCATTAATTTCATTGAAATTTGGCAATATATTGTTATCAAAATCATACTTGATTCCCTATCTAAAAGATAATTCACGTTATTTGCGTCTTTCAAAAAGTAGTTTTCAAAAGAAATTTCACTACGTATATTATTCAAGTTATAATATCCTCATTGTACTCATCTTTTATTAGTGAGAAATGAGAATTATGAATTCAAGTCGATCATTCATCATTAAATGAGTAAACGAGTAATGATTCACATCGATCTATATGAATATACTATGAGTTGATGACTTTTGGAGTTTTGAGTAATCTAGTAAACCGACTCCTTTGTGAGTTAATCTTAAATACTGATAAAGTAAACAAATTATTGCCTATATGAAAATAACTAAACAAGATTACCTTACTCCTCATATAAAAAAATTGTAGTATAAATGTATAATAGATATATATATTCAAGGATATTTGAGTCAAGTTGGGGGTCGGGTCGGTTGGGACTCGGGTCGGTTGGGACTCGGGTCGGGTTGGGACTCGGGTCAGTTGGGAGTCGGGTCGGGTTGGAATTCGGGTCGGGTTGGAATTCGGGTCGGGTCTTATTTGAGTCGGATCCGGGTTGAGTCGGGTTTGTCTGTATTCGGGTCACTTCGGGTTTCGGGTCAAAGTCGGTCGGGTTCGGTTTTGGGTTCGGGTTATGCACAACGCTAAATTTTCGGGTTCGGTCGGGTTTCGATTCGGGTGAGTCTGTCGGGTTTCTCGGGTCGGGTCAGATTTTGCCAGCTCTAGGTGTAGCATAATGAATAATCTTGTAAAAATTATGAAAAGAAAATTAAAAATTTGATTTAATTATAACATTTATAATATGAATATTATGGTATATAATTCAATGTAAATCTATAAATATTAGTATTTGGGGGAAAATTTGGTAAGTGTCCATATTTTGGGCAAAAATTAAGCCATAGGACAAAAGGGGAATAAATTAGGAGGGTGTCCAAAAATTCCAATTTTGCCCTTCCTTCCCATTTTCCTCTTTCCCATTTTTTAATTTGACCATTGACCATTGACTGGTCAAATGCATTGACTTTTGGTGACACATGTGTGGTGACATGTAAATTTTGTGATTACAGTTTCGTTTTTATAGTTTTTTTAACGGGGTCACTGTCACCACTCTTTGACAGTGGTGACACGTGTGTGGTGACATGAAATTTTTTTTATTACAGTTTCGTTTTTAGAGTTTTTTTTTTCACGGGGTCACTGTCACCACTCTTTAACAGTGGTGACACGTGTGTGGTGACATGAAATTTTTTTGATTACAATTTCGTTTTTAGAGTTTTTTTTACGAGGTCACTGTCACCACTCTTTAACAGTGGTGACACGTGTGTGGTGACATGAATTTTTTTTTATTACAGTTTCGTTTTTAGAGTTTTTTTTACGGGGTCACTGTCACCACTCTTTGACAGTGGTGACACGTGTGTGGTGACATGAAATTTTTTTTATTACAGTTTCGTTTTTAGAGTTTTTTTTTACGGGGTCACTGTCACCACTCTTTAACAGTGATGACATGAAAATTTTTTTATTACAGCTTCGTTTCAAGAGTTTTTTTTTACGGGGTCACTGTCACCACTCTTGACAGTGGTGACACGTGTGTGGTGACATGAAAATTTTTTGATGACAGTTTCGTTTTACGAGTTTTTTTTACGGGGTCACTGTCACCACTCTTATCAGTGGTGACACGTTGTAACAAAAAAAAAACAGGGTCATAGACACTCTCATCACTACAAAAACAAGGTCATAGACACTATAATCAAAGAAAAACAAGGTCATAGACATTGTAACCAAAAGAAAAACAGGGTCATAGACACTGTAATCAAAGGGAAAACCTACGACAAGGGAAACAATTTTTTGATGTCAGGTTCGTTTCAAGAGTTTTTTTTGTTTTTTATTTTATTTTTTTTATGGCGTCACTGTCACCACTCTTATCAGTGGCGACACGCTGTAACCAAAATAAAAACAGGGTCATAGACATTGTCACCACTACAAAAACAAGGTCATAGACACTGTAATCAAAATAAAAATAGGGTCGTAGACACTGTAACCAAAGAAAAATAAGGTCATAGACACTATAACCAAAATAAAAACAGGGTCATAGACACTGTAACCAAAGAAAAAACCTAGGACAAGGGAAATGCAAACTCTAAATGGGCTAAACCTAACCAAAACAAAGTCATAGACATTGTCACCACTGTAATAAATAAATTAAATTGACTTCAACCTCATGTTAATCCTTCATCAGGAGAAATTATAGGATGTCACCGCATGCATGATATGATGCATCATCCATCACAATCCACTTCCCATGTGAAAACCACCATACGATACCAGATCACTTCCATGTCAACTGCAATATAGCTTAAACTCTAAATTAAAAATATAATTAGTAATTAGAAGAAAATTTAAGCATATTTGTGTATAAATTAATGAATCATGGGTACATTTCAATTCAATTAATTACTATTTAGAAATGCAGTGCAACCTGCAGTCGACGGGCGCAGAGGAGGGAGAAGAAAACAGCGATGCTCCTCCTCCCGCCTTGGAGCAGCAACTGTTGTCACCATCGCTGCATTCGACGGAGCCGCTAAACACAAATTTGAGCAACTTGAAGCACGAATCGAAGAAAGACAAACGACTGCAACGCAAGTAGACCACGACTTACCGATAGAGTGCCAAAGCTCGTTGAATTACATAGACGGTGCTGTTAAACTCAACCTTCTCCGTTCTCCATTTCAGATCTGAGCAGCCATGGACACGGATGCTGCTCCCCTCTGTTCGCTCTCCCTCCTCCCTCCACTAGTAGAAAAATAGGCTTTGGCGACACTGAATTTACCACGGTTCCGTGCTTCGGCGTGGTAAATTTGTAAGAGTGACAAATTTACCACGGTTCCTTGAATAACCGTAGTAATTTAGCATGTAATTTACCATGGTTCGGTGCCTGAACGTGGTAAATTTGCAAGTTTGTCAAATTTACCACGGTTCCTTAAAGAACCGTAGTAATTTAGAAGAATCATTTACCACGATTCCTCAGTTAACCGTTGTAAATTTGCAATTCCTCGTAAACCCTAAATGAATAATCAATTGTTAACCTTCTCCTTCTTCTTCCTGTAGTTCACCTCTCTCCCTCTCCCTCTGGCACTCGATCTCAGATGGCCATGTTGCTCTCTATTTCACATCTCTCCTTCTCCTTGCCCCGTCTTACTCCCCGATATGAAATCGTTCTCACATACCCTTCCCAAATCTGAAGCCCTAGCCCCTTGTTCCATAGCCTCTCCTTGTTCAATATGTCATTTGATCTCCCTTCAACCTCATACTCTACCATTCCATCGCTGGACCTCTCTCCGTTGCTCAACCTTGAACCTCAGATTCTGCTATGCGCCTTCTCTTGAGCGAATCGAGCCTATGAAACCAAACGAAGTCGAGTCTCGCTCTCCCCATCGCCTCAATTTGTCTGTCTGCTTCGCAGATCTTGCTCTCCCTCGTCTCTTGCACAGGAGTGGTGTGGCTCTTGATCCCATGAACCTTTGAGGAGAGCTCTTCACTTCCCTGCCACAAACCCTGCCTGATCCATCGACAATGCTTCCCAGTAGCCAGCCTTCTCAATCTCTCTCCTCATGTAAGCATGTTTTCAGAAGTGAGTTGTTGATGAATAAAAACTGAGGTACGAAGAGCATGTTGTTCATGGCTTTTTTTTTATGTTTTGAGTTTGAATTAGAATTTATTGTGATTACATTTTTTGAATCTTTGAGAATTGGATTCGTGTTTGAAGTAATTATATGGACAAACTTTGATAAATGGAATGTTGGTATTATTTGCCCGTGGATGTTATCCTATAATTGTATGAGTGGTTTTATATACTTTTGAGTAGATCAATCAATGTGTATCTTAATTGGTGCAAGTTCATGAACTAAATGGAAGCCTTAAAAGTTTATTGACAACAAAGAACAAGTTATGTTCTGTTTGCCTTTTTTTTCTCAGTACTTCTGGCGAATTAAGAATTTTAGGTGCAAGATTTTGTTGGTGTTATGGCTGCAAGCAAGGGAGGAATACCCTTCTTGCTTTGTCAAACATTGTTCATTTTCATATGCGTTGTCAATTCTGATTGTATTTTTATGACCATCATGTTTTCACTTTCCTGTATTAACCACCGATATGCTTTGTAGGCTGGATAAGCTTGTTTTTTAACACCGACTGAAGGCAATGCTTGGCATGCTGACCATTTTGTACTTGTCTACCAAGGAGGAGGTTTGCTGCTTCTCCAATAATATAATACCTTCTTTTGAATCATTAGTTGCCTGTTTTGTGAAACAATGGTTTCTCGGTGACTGTTGGTTCGTGCAGTTTCTCTTTGAAACTCTAGTCTCTGTCCGTGCTCTTATAATCTAGAAGGGATTCATTAATAAACTTTATATGTTTCTTTTTCCGCACCCAGTGGTTCAGTATAAAAATTTGGGCATTTCCAATCGCAAGGTCAGGGATCGTGATGCAACTTCTTCCACTTCACTATATATGCATCGATACAAACACAATCAAGACAACTATGGAAAAAATGTACTTGGAAGTGTCTATGTTCAGAGTAGAGCCCTCACATTTGTGTTTGCGATTTTCAGGTGAGTGTAGGGTGGAAAACCTCAGAACATTGTGTTCTGCATGTCACGCTGATGTTACTTCTGCACAATGTGCCGAAAGGAAACTTGCCAGGAGGCAACTTAAAGAGGTTGTTGCGAAGCTCTTGGGCGGAAGTGCTCCCAAAAGTAAATGATCATGTGCCAAGTCTAAGGTACACTTTCCAATTCCTCGTAAAACAAAGTCCCCGGATATTCAGCACCATGAATATAAAAGGTCAATCTTTGAATTCCTCGTCAAGAGAGCATATAGAAGCTATTGGTTGCATCTCCCAAGTAGAGGGCAAAATTACAGGCCCTATAACACCTTGAATATAAAAGGTCAACCTTGGAATTTTTTTTATCTCTTTGGTTAGCTTTTTGCTTTTAAACTTAAATGTATCTTTCTATTTGTAAATTTTTTATGTTGTCCATGTGACCAAGCTTGTGAATTATGTCTATTGCAGGTTAAAAATCTAGAGGAACAACCATTTTGATAGTTGGATTGTTAGTTGATTAGCATTGCAGAAACAAGTGGTTATGGAAGATACGAGAGAAGGTAAGTGTGATTTATGTTGGATTTGGCGTGACAATCTTAATTCCTTTTTATCTTGCATTGATATCCACTTGAAAGTGTTCAGACATCAAGTTTGTGCTGAATTTTTTTTAAAATATGAGATGTATTGCTGTCTTATGAGCAAGTCATTTTCGTTTGACAATTGGAATCATTTTTGCACAGATAATGACTTTCGATTTAATAGCATTTTACATGAATGATTGATACTCTGGGTAGGATTTTTTGTTTGCTTTCATTTTACTTGAATAATGTTCCTAATATATTTCTTCTTGGGCCTTTTATTTTCTGATGTTGATAATCACTTGTTTCATCTTTAATAGTTACCTTGGAATCTCTACGCGTTCCTGTATGAGCATCAATTTCCAACATTGGGATCAAGTTCTAGAGCATATTAAAGGAGCTATATGGATAGATGTCTCGGTAAATTGCTAAAGAATATATCTTACTCTATTTTTGTGAGATTTGATTCTTGTATAATTTTTATTTCTAATTTATTTTATTAATTTACTTTGCCAGTTATCTCCGCCATCGACTGAGTCAATATTGCATTATACACATGCCATATCAGATGAGATTCGAGATCAGTGGGCAATTTATGCAAATTTCTAGTGTAGTATGTTCAATGGATAAATGATAGGGTGGGTAATTTAGGTTGCTTTTTATTAATCAAATTTTATCGACTATGTATTTTATTTTGAATTAATTAATATGTTAAACAATGATTGATTATATATATACTAGCTCTTTATTAACATTTTTATCATTTGCAATAATTTTTTAGCTTTGTTTTATGTGGGAAATCATGGCTATCAAAATTACTACGGTTCAATCACTTTGACCACAGCGTGATTTTACTTCGGTTGCTCAATTTTACCACGGTTGAATCGAAAATACTACAATATCAATTTACTACGGGTTCATGTACACATTTACCACGGTTTGTAATGCTTTTTACCATAAACCTTTTTACCACGGTTCGTCCCTTTTACCACGGTTTAAATAGACCTGGGCAAACGCGGGCGCGGGCCGGGCTTGGGACGGGTTTTACCCGAGATTTTGTCCCGTTGTTGCGGGCGCGGGCCGGGCTAAGCCCGCTTAACGGGTTGGAAGTCGTGTCCAAGCCCGTCTGCAAATGCGGGTGCGGGTAGCCCGCGGGTACCCGCAAACCTAATCAATTTTTCTTATTAAAGCTATATTAAGCCTATTGTAATCAATTTTAATATATATATATATATATATATATATATATTATACCTACTGATTTTATTTGTTTTTAAATATATATACTTACTGTTTTTTATTTGTTCTTAAAATGAATACTTTCATATATATAGTTACTGTGTATGTATATGTATTCCTTTTAAATGTATATAGTTACTGTATGAGTACTATATATTACATATATATATAGTACATTACATATATATATATAATGTATAGATTAGTTACTGTTTTTTTAAAGAATAATTAATATTATTTATTACATACATATACATACATTAATTTTAATATAAAAAAGGCGGGTACCCGTTACGGGCCTAGCGGCCCGTAACGGGTTGATTGATATGTCCAATCCCGCACCCGTTGCGGGCACGGGCCGGGCCTAGCAGCCCGCGTGGGATTTTCCCCATGTCCAAGCCCGCCCGCTAATGCGGGCGGGCGGGGCGGGCCGAGCGGGCCTACCCGCGTTTGCCCAGGTCACGGTTATAGTCAACGTGGTAAACAAATTTACCATAGCCACTTTTACTTCGATTCTGAACTGTGGTAAACAGTGCACACGGAACCGAGGTAAAAGTGGCTTTCTGTACTAGTGCTCGGCGGATATAGCCAAGGACCTCTGCGACGGCGACGGCAGCGGCGGTCCTCAGCAAAGAGAGGACGGGAAGCTCCGGCGAGAGGCGAGGTGCGGGAGGAGGTGTCAAGATTCTTTCGGCGATGTCGAGCCTGAAGAGGTGGGATCTAAGGGATTTGTTTCGATGGAATTCAGAGGAAGACGATCACGGAATGGAGGTAGGAAGAGCCATGGAAGAGGCGGTTCTCATATCTGAAAAAGAAGTGGATAGATTTAAATCGCCGAGGAGGGTGTAATAGATAGGGGCAAAAAAGAGATTATGTAAAAATTTTGGACAATTAATTGTCCAAAATTTTTACATAATCTCTTTTTTGCCCCTATCTATTGCTAGGAAAGGCAGAAAGATGGGACAAATTATAAATGGGCTTTTGGGAGTGATCCTTGAGCCAAATTTCTTGTTTCTAATATCTCTGGTATCCCTTAATAAAACTGACCTAAGAAGGGCCAATGTTTTGAGACGGAGGTAATGCTACATTTGGGAATCCCCACAGCCCTGTGGGCGGCCCTGTCGTGTACTGTATATTGAAAGATAGTCACCTAAAAAGACAGGTATGAACAGTTATATATATCACTGGTCTTCCATCAACAACCCACTTATGTTGGGAAATTGATCGAGATTTGGGTGATTTTCGTTAGGCGGCCTCTGAAATAGTTGTATAGCATTTATTCAAGGCATTGGGGGTAGGCAGGCTGGGTAACCATTCGACTTCACTAAGAGCCAAATCTTCATCTTTTTCTATCTCATCCTCCGTATGATATTAACCACCAACATGCGCCACTAGGGGTCTAAATCTTCTTTTTTTTTTAAATATATATATATATATATATATATATATATATATATATTTGATCTATAAACTTTTAAATATATACTCCGTATATATTTAGTAATCTATCTATATTTTACTTAAATCAATGTATTATACTTAGATTTTTTAGGTAATTTTTTTAATTTTTCAATCTATATATATATCTCATAACAATAACATTACCATATGCAAATATATATATATATATATATATATATATATATTCATTTTTTTTCAATTCATTACACTATATTTTTTTAATCAATGAATTCAATTCATAATATTGAATTAATATTAATATATAATTTAAATGAAAGTAATTTTGATAGGGTGGTATCATCACATTAATTATAATTTTTTTTCTTTAATATATGATCCATTTTCTAATAAATAGGTTTAATTCAAAATTAATATTGAATTAATATATAATCTATACCTATATGTAAATCTTTGTATACTATATTAAATTAAAGGCATGAGAATATCACATGTTATATTTTCTCTCCTTCATCCAAGCAATTTTCATAAAATTATCTTTAGTTAAGTCTTTTAAATAGTGTTACAATGATATTATTATGTTTTTCTTTCTTAGGAGATCATTTTAAAATATTTGTATCTATATATACTTCTTTAAATGAGAACCATTTTTTTATGAGGTGTTATCACCACATTAATTATAGTTTTTTAAAACAATCAAATTATATCTGTCTAATCTTATGCTACATTTTATTAATATTTTATCTTATTTTATAATATTAATTTATTATAATTTTATTTAAAAAACCGCGTAATGACACGAGAATTGTACTAGTTAGTAATTATTTATTATTCTCACGCATCATCTTCTCATGACCCTAATCTCCGTAATTGATGTTTAATTTTGGTGTTACTAGGATAAATATTACTACTATAAACCAAACATTCAAATCTCAAAAGTTTTCTTCCTTTTGAGGGCGATTTTAGTAAGAAAAAAGAAATCATATTCAATTTTTTGGGGTTGTGGGCACAAGATATTCAATACTCCGTATATAAATTAGGTAAGGTTTTATTTAAATTAATTAACTATGAGTTACCAACTCATATATGTTCTTTCAAAAATTTTAATGTAATACTTGTTTTTATCTCTTCACATCTTAACAAGTTTAATCAATTCACTTTACTTTTAAAAAAAAAATCTCTAAACATTTCGTGGGGTACGTATTTGTGTTTGGAATCGTGTCAAATTTTATAAGTTTTTTTTAATGAAATATCTAACACGTTTCTTATCGGATATATGTTATGCACCTCCTAACTTTTAGGTTAACGAACTTAACAATGTGATTCAGAACAAAAAAAAATACTAACAATGTTTTGGTCAGGAAAAGAACTAACAATGTGATGTAATGTGTAGTCTATCATATTCATAACAAATAAAAAAAATCCGGAATTGGGATATAAAAAAAGGTTGCTTTTTAAGTTCGGAGTTGCCAACTTGACATAGCGCGCCCATACGAACCATTGGCAACGGAGTGCCCACGTGGCACTCTATTCCACCTCAAAACCTTTCCAATAATGAGTATCTTTGGAAGGGGAAGGGTTTTTGACACCTACACAGCTTTTTGGCGTTCATGCATTTTCACTGGCTGCCCAGTGGCTCAAACCAACTCACAAAATCACCACTTACCCTCTTTCTGAAATCTTAATTTGTGGGTTCTTTCCTTCCACTTTTATGCCGCAGCAAAATCTGCATTCATAGTAAGAGAGGGTCAGGGAGCAAATCCAAATTTTTTTAAAAAAAATAAAGGACAAAATTATTATTTCAAACTGTTCTTGTAAAGGAGAAGATCCATGGCAAGGTATGTTACTTTGTTTCTCCCCCCTAAAAAAAAAAGATTCAATCTTTAATTATTTTGATGGGCTCAGTTTTTTTTGGCTTCTTTTAAATCTGGGTGTTGTGTTTGAATTGAATGGTGTTTGTGCCAAATGTGTATGATCACATATGTGGACAGTTTTCATATGTGTATTTTCTGGGTAAGCTTCAAAGCCCCTCTCAAATTATTTGGGTGTGGTGGAATTGGGGTTCAGAGTAACAATTTATTTTGTTGCATGTTATCTTAAAGTTCTGCGATTGAGTGTTGAGATCAATCATGGTGAATTGAAGTGATATCTACTAAGATTATAAAACAGAAAAGGACTGTAAATTGGGTGTAATTAAGAGATGAAACTGGAGTTCCTTTTACTGTTGAAGCTCAAAGAGCTTTTCAAAATTCCTTAAATCTTAATTGAGCCGTTTTGGATTGTGAATTTTCATCTTAGCTTTCTAGAATTGACAAATTTTAGGAATGGTTTAGGCAAGAGGGTTTGATGAGATTGTGGAATTTATCACACATCAAATATAGAAAACAAAAAAGTAATCAAATATTAAGCGAGCTTAACTGCTTAAGCTTTTGTGATAGAAAGATCACGAACTTATTGTGCATCTGAGGCAAGCATATGAACCCCAGTTTATTGGCCTACCAGACTTTAACTAGGCTGGTCATAACTACTACTCTACTAGATATGTTATGATGCCTTCTGATATTTGTATATCTAATGCTTGCATTGATGAAGCCTCTAGCTATGGAGAAGGCTGACATATTTTGCCTCGTCGTTTGTGGTTGTGATGATGATTGCTTTCCGAAGAATATATGCGGATGAGCAAGAATGATGCTCTTGGACTTGTGTCAAATCTAAGGCTTACTGTTCATCCGTCAAAAAGTTGTGCTCATGGAAGCTCGAATGATGAACTGGGTGTAGGTGCAAATGCATCCTCAAGAGCAGATATGATATTTGTTACCAATGATTCCTTCTCCGAGCTAGTGTGGTCTCCACATAAAGGTTTAAGTATCAGATGTGTTGTTGGAAGCGTAGCCGAGAAAAATTCCTCGTTTTTCTTGGGTGCCGGACTGGGTGATATGGTTCTTTCACCACCGCATATAACTGGAACAGGAACTGACCAACAAAATTTCGCGGAAGATAGAATTTCTGCGCCACCGTCTAATGAAGCTGTTGATCGGACTGCGTCTTTGAGAAGCAGTGATAGGAACAAGCGTCAATCTGGTAAGAGGTGTTAACTTACTGTTCTTTAACTACACTATGACATTATGAGCTTCACAGCACAGGAGAACTAATTCGTGAAAATACTCAAAATTGACGTTTACAGGATCTTGTGACAGCATAAACACGTCGCCGCGAATAAATTGTGTTCAGGATGACACTGCAGTTGAAGGAGCCACAGGGAGCGATTCTCGAGGTGCGTAATACTTACTTGACAGTGTATTTGAATGTCATGTTTGCCGCAGTAATTTTTCTTATGAGGTACTTGTTTTTTTCTTATGAGGTACTTAGATGTCAGTGATAAGGTCACATATATTTCGGTATTCGTAAGATCACTTGATACTTGTCTCTTACACAGTTGCTTTTGTTCAGTCGTTGCAGATAGAAGACCCGAAAATGTTTTGCCCGATGATGCTGATGACCGTCTCGTTCATGCTGGATCCGTTGGGGAAAAGCTGGAATGTGTAGCCGAAAACGACTTGCTACCGTCGGATAATTTCATTCCAAATTCCATTGCCAACATTCGGAACAGCTTGCACGGTGGGACTAAGCAAACTCAGTTGGAGGTCTGTGAGATAAGCAAAGCTTCTCCTATAAGGGCCCTTGCATCAGAAAGAAAAGGAAAAGAGAAGGCTCTTTCAGATGATGATGTTAAAAAGGGGGTGTCGTCACAAGAGGATGACGACAGCTACGAGAGTGTTGAGAGTTGTAACAGTGCTAGACGGGTTTCTGCTGGAAAAAAACGAGAGCGGAGCTTTGAGGAGCTGCTGATTGATGGGAGCAAAAGACTTAAAATGCAAGTTCTTGAGACTCCTGGTACCTCGTCCTTCAACAAAAGCAACAGCTCTTTCGGAAATTGGATATCCACAATGATTAAGGGCCTACCAAGACCCGATGAAGGGGGAGGACCATCACTTGCTCTTCCTAGCCATGTGAATGAAATGAAGGCATTTGGCACGTCTAGCAGAGAGCAAGATAAAACTTGTGACAGCATGGGTTTCAAATCACATTTTAAGTCCATTTATCGACCGGTCCCAAAAGTGCAGGATGCAAGATTGTTGTGTGCTGATAATTATGAGGAACCTGAAGGCTGCGAGAAACTCAAGCTTACGGAAAACTCCATTGAAGCCAACAGTAGCCGAGATGGTCCTTTGGCTATTAAAGAAAACACCAGTAAGAGCCTAAATCAATCTTTACCAGGAGCTGCACAAGACTCATTGCTCCATTCAACAGGTTTGGAGGGAAATGTGGCTTGTGATCCTCTTGATTCCAAAATGCAAGCATCATCCAAAAGTTTTCAGTTAAACATGGATTCGACTGCGACAAGAGACGTAGGAAGCTCACGGAATTTGATTGCCGGAAGAGAGGCATCAAATATTTTGGGAAAAGGTTGTTCTGACCTTCCATCTGTAGAGAAAGTGGTGCATACTTCAGTTAAGAAAGATGATCATTTTAGTGGCTTTTTTATGAATCATTTCAGTCCTAAATCTCCTCAACCTGTTCGTGATTCGCAGTGTAACATTGGTTGCTTTGAAGATAGAAAAAATGTAAATTTGCAGGGGAGTTCCACAGAAGAACCGACAAATTCTGCATTTAAGAAGCTGCATAACTATCTTCTTGATGTTGAAGCAAGTTCTGCAAACCCAATCGAAGCTCAAAACATCAAACAGAGATTTACAAGTACAGATACTATAGCCTCCGTCTTTGCGAAAAGATTGGATGCCTTCAAAAACATCTTGAGATCTGATTTGACAGACAAATCTGCCTCATCTGCAACAACTTGCTTCTTTTGTGGTATCACTGGTCATGATTTGCGACGCTGCCCTCAAGTAACCGAGACTGAGGTCAATGAGCTCCTTAGGAACTTTGTTGCTTATGGTGGAAGAGAAGAGTCACCCTGCCTGTGCATAAGGTGCTTTCAGCTTAACCATTGGGCTGCTGCCTGTCCGAATGCACCATCTCGCAAGAAAAATAAAGAAGAAATCTGGCATCAAAAAGGAATTGGAAGAAATCTTAGCTTTCCAGACCAAGGTTTAAGCATAACAACAGCTTGGGCTTCTGCTAGTCCTGGTTACTACAAACCACCTGGAGTCAGTACCGGCTTATATGTGGACTTGGAGATGAAAGAAAGTGCAGCATTCGGTATGAAGGCTTCCTCCGATCTTCAGAATGTTAATGCAGCAAAACCTGAGGAAAAGGCATCCCAGCTTTCTGGTTTTCCCTATCTCTGTGGATCTCTTGCCACTCATGCATTCACAATGCCTAAAGGAATCTTTGATGCTGTAAAGAGTCTTCGATTGTCTCGCAACGACATTGTAAAGTAAGTAGCTTCATCATCCCTTGGCCAATTTCAATTTTTTAACAAAATTGAATTTTAGGTAGCTTAGACAATTTATATGTCTGGATTCCATAGGAGGCGAGGTGAGTTGGCAAGGAACTCTCCTCCCTTGACTTCAAGGCCCTCTTGGGTTAAATGCACACTCTATATGTAGTTTCATTCGAATTCCAATGATCCTATCATTTTATGTTATTTATTGTAACAATGAGAAAGGGTACCACACTTATTAATCCTTGTTTAATTATCGCGCGTGCTGCATGTAACTATGTACTATGGTCATCTTCAGATGGATGAATTCCATATTTTCAACATCTCTCGACGGGTATTATCTGCGTTTGAGGAGGAAGTTAGGAGAAGGCCTTGGAGGAACTCAGTACCATGTAGCTTGTATATGCGGTACGTTTGCCATCAGCAGCGCTCTATTCCATCTACTGTCATCCGTATTTAACTTAACATCAAATTAGCTTCCCTCCTATTGCCCATGGGCTGATCATTCTATGTTGTCCTGCATTACTGTATATAGGTCCACAAGAAGGGAAATCAACAGAGACCTCTAAAGGACCTATCTCCGTGATTGTAGACGGGATCAGATGCTTAGTTGAAACTCAGTACATCTCTAACCAAGACTTTCTTGAGGTACCAAACTCCATCCTTTAATTAATCAATTCAAGATCTTAAGTCTTTGATTTTGCATGATCCTTTGTTTTTAACATAAGATTGAATTTTATTACATTCAATATGTACAAAAAACTCGCACAGCACTCCATCATGCACATAAGAAGATGATACCGAATTAGCCTCTTGCGATTCTCTTGTATATTATGATCATGAACTGTTATTATTTCTATGGATCATTGCGGTGTTGCAGGATGAACTGAAAACATGGTGGTCTGCAACTCTAAGAGGCGACGGGAGGATTCCATCAGAAGACGAACTCAGATCAAAGGTTGAGGAGAGGAGAAGACTAGGCCTTTGAAATCGGCACAAGTACCATTCGAGTATGTCCAATATATCCTACTCGACATTTTCGTTATTCGAAAACCGAAGAAAAAGGAAACCCTTTTCTTTCTTACTTTGATATATAGAATCATTCTTAGATACAATTTTGAGATTAGGCTGTATCATATTCATGTGTGTTTGGTTGATGGCTAAGAGAAATATAGGATTAAAGAAAGTTGTATTTGTAAAGTAGTGTACATCTTAATTTCTGCTTGAAACTCACCTTGTGTGGTCGGGATTTTATGCAAAGTTGGACAAATAATATGTAATTTGGTATTATTTCAAAAATAAGGGTGGTTTTGTGAAAGTTGTTCTATTTTCTTTCTAAAGCATGAATTAATTTAAGGGGTGTTTACTTGAACGTCCATATTTTCCGCATTTATTAGCATTTTGTCTACCAACATGTACATATTAGCAAAAAGTCCACCTCTCTTCCCCTGTCCCCTTTGCCATTATGCCCCCTTCCTTCGAGCATTTTGTTTTCGAATCATCACTTTTTTTTTCGCGTCAGTACTTTTTACTAATATCGGGGATGCTGACATCGGAAATGCTGACGCCAACATCAGGGATACTGACACCGACCTCGGAGATGCTGACGCCGACGTCGGGGATGCTGACACCAACACCGGGGATGCTGATGTCGAGAATGTTGATGCGGACGTCGGGGATGCTGATATCGGGGACGCCGACAATGCTGACGTCGACATCGGAATGCTGATGCTAATACGGGGGATGCTGATGGCCGACATTGGGGATGCTGACACCAACATCGGGGATGCTGACGTCGGGAATGCTAACACGGAAGTTGCTGACGCCGAAGTTGCTGACGTTGGGGATGCTGACACATGTCCCCTGTGCCCCACCTCCTATTTCCACAGTTTTTTTTTTGTGTTAACACTTTTTCGCGTCAACACTTTTTACCAACATCGGGGATGCTGACATCGAGAATGCTGACGCCGACGTCGAGGATGCTGACGCCGTCGTTGGGGATGCTGACGCCGATGTCGGGAACGCCGACGATGCTGACACCGACATTGGGGATGCTGACGCCAATGTCGGGGACGCCGACGATGCTGACGCCGATGTCAGAGATGCTGACGCCGACATGAGGGATGTTGACACCAACATCGGGGATGTTGACGCCGATGTCGGGGATGTTGGCGCTGATGTCTGGGACGCCAATGATACTGACGCCGACGCCGGAAATGCTGACGCTGATATTGGAAATGCTGACGCCGATGTCGGGAATGCTGACGCTGACGTTGCTGACCAGGAAGTTGCTGACGTCGAAGCTGCTGACACAGTTATTGCTGACGCCAAAGTTACTGGCCCAATTATTTCGAATTCTGATAATGCTGACAAAGATATAATAAAATTAATTTTTTTTGGCAGTAGCTTACCAATTTTTAATAAAATTAATTTGTTGACATCAATATAGTTTTTAATTAATATTAGCAAAAAATTTACAAATAAAAAAATTATTGACGATAAATTTTTAAATTCATTAGATTGATGAGGCTTTAGCAAAACTAATTAGCTGACAATGACACCTGCTAATACTAGTTAACTTCAACACACACTAACGTTTAAAATACCCTTGACGTTCAAAAAATTTGCTGACACCACTATTTTTTTTAAAAAAAATAGAGACAAATATCATAGTACCAAATCAGTTGAACGAATTAAATTACAAACAAATGAAAACAAATAAATGAATATAATACTAAAAAGAAGACAGTGGGAGAGGTGTTAAACACCATCTCTATTGTCAGCAGTTACATTAATGAGCAAATAAAATAGCAAAGGCACCATCTACTGCATTAAAGTGTGATGTACAAATACATTACTACACATCTATAGATGGGAAAAAAACAAATTGTGAGATTGGAGGAGATTCAGCACAGCAAAAGCAATAGTTTCAGAGCAAAACCGTTCCCAAAATTTCAAGCAATTCAAGCCAACAATATAATTTGAACCCAAATTTAATCGAGTAAGGACACGAGAGATTATACCCATCCCGGAGTTCAATTGGCAAGGGTTCGAGGTTTGTGGTCGGGGCTATGAGGTGCAAAATCGAAGGACTGGGTGAGAGAATCAGCCCCGACGTTGGTGGCTTGGGCTCATTGGTACTCACTGGTGGAGCCATGGAGGCGAGGTGAGGTCACCGTCGTAGGCGGCGCTCAATAGTTTGACATGTGCCATTATCAATATGGAGGCCGCAATCGGACGAGTTGGCAAACAAACATTGAAATTAGAACGAGGAAAACAAGGCCGCAATTGGATGATCGGGAGCGATTCCGCTCTTAGTGAACCTTTTCGAGATCGGAGGGATAAGAGGCAAGAATGACGCCTCAGATCTAAGCAGGAAGAGATCACCACCATGGGAGAAGAGCAGCCATGGGACGACGAGCAACCATGGGAGAAGACATCACCTCAAATTTGAGCAATTCCTCGCCCCGCTCCCTCAAGGACGACGAGCAACCGTGGGAGAAGAGCAACCATGGGGAAGAGCTACACAATTTCTAGATATGAGATTTATGTTTGGATATGAGATTTGGGAGAAGAAAATAAAATAGGGGCAGTTAGAATTTAGGGTGAACTTTTAGCTAATTTGTAGGGAGTGGTGGACACTTTTCTAATTAAAGCCTAAAAAATGACCTATAGAACAAACTAATTCTTAATTTAAGGGATTAAGGGAATGTGTTAAGATGTTATCTTCTATATGAGTATATGTATACTAACAAGATAACAGATATCTATTGACAAGATAAAAACAAATTAATTATAAGTTTTTTTTTCCTATTTTAGAAAAAAATATTGATTTGAAAGATATTTATATATTGAAAATTTATTTAAACATAAAATCAAATATGATTAAGCATGCTAAGCCGGCGTACTTGATTTGCAAAAAAAATTAAACAAATGAGTTTACAAATATTATCTAGATTATATATAAATTATTGTTTTTGTAAATTGTTTGAAACCTTGTCAAAATCAAACAAAAAGTTTTAGAAAAAATAACTTAATTGGCTATTTTAAATTGTATAAATACAATAATAATTGATTCATCTAAAAAAAGTACTCCATATGTTCAAAAATATAAATACATTGACTTTTTGGCAAACTTTTTAAGGAGTTAAAAACTATCTAAAATAATATTTTTTTAATTAAAATTTGTACATAATTATATACTTATATACTTATTAGTAATATATAAGATTGTGAAAAAATTAATAAAAAATAGTATTTTATATAGTTTTTAACTCCTTAAAAAGCGTTTCAAAAAATCAATGGACTTATATTTCCGAACGGAGGGAGTAGATTGTTCTATTTTCAAAATTGTTATTAATAAAATATTTAATAAATAAAATTGTGTGGCTAAATATGTGGAAATATTTATGAGATGTTAGAATTTATTCTATTAAGCTTTTGAGTATAAAGTATTTTCACCAAAAATGGCATGTGATAATATATCAATTATTACTTAGTATTGAATACTACAAATATATAAAACCCATCATTTAACATATTTCAAATAACGAAAAAAAGCAGTATGTGAAAATATATAAACATATCAACTAATTCATCATTCATTTTTATATAAAATTAAATTATTAAAATATACTATAATTCGATATGGTTGTTGTTAGATACACCGCAAATGGTAGTTAAGGAATTGCACGTCGTTATTAACGTGCATGCACGTCGTTATTAACGTGTAAATGTGGTGGGTGGCATCTTAGTGCACGTCGGCCTGCACGTTGCTTTCTACGTGCAAGTCTGCACGTAGTCAACGACGTGTATATGTGCACGTAGTCAACGACGTGCAAATGTGCACGTAGTCTACGACGTGCAACTTGTCCGATTGGGTTTAGGGTTGGGTTTAGGGTTTAGGGTTTAGGGTTTAGGGTTAGGGTTTAGGGTTAGGGTTTAGGGTTTAGGGTATAGATGTTTATGGTCAGGGTTTTAGGGTTTAAGGTTTAGGGAGATGTTAATAGAATAAAATTCAATAATTTTAGGAAAGGTTTTCATTCGAACAATATGCGAATAATATTACAAGACACGGAAAAAAAAGGTTTACATCGATAATTGTAATAGACCCGTGGAATAAACTCTAGATAAAGTGTAAAGGGCGACCGACATCGACACGTAAGGCTCGAAATCTGTCAAACTGAGCTTAAAAAGGAGCATCCCATCCTTCGAAGCTCGGTTGATGATGTTCAACCCATTCTGGTGCAGACGGTGGAATAGGAGCGTTAGCACGCAACCAGACCTATGAGAACGAAAAATTAGAGTTAGAGTATTAAAATATAGATGAAAAGTAATAATAGGATATATAAGACGTCTGAAGTCGTACCGTGGCAAAATGGTCTTGGTTTCCGATGCAGGCTAAACCAAGGGTTGCTGATTGAGGGTTGTTACCAGGTGTCGGCGAGGACATAAGGAGACATGTGAATGGATGATGCCAAGCTAGGACGACGAGAGGAATCTAATATACCGTTGCAAATACTAAACGCATGATGGGTAGCTCTATCCAACGTCTCCTATCACCATGCACAGGTCCTGCCCATCTCTGGTTGTCGACGAACTGCTGGAATGTGTACCCTCCCATATAACAACCGGCGTAGAGATCGGCGCGATCCTCCAACTGATTGCATAATAACGCTTTCAGTTTTGGGAAAGCAGACTCGCTGATCGGTGATGTCAATGACGCCAAAGCATGGTAGCCACAATGACCATCTCCAATAGTGTCCCTGACACCCTGAATATATCCGAGCATGAAGGGACCAACGTTGTTTCGACCCCAGTTAAACCCTCCGAACACATCATCACGTCCACGTCGAGCTGTGGTAGCTTGTGGACGGTGTTGAGCAGCATGTCGAGCAGCACATGCTTCTTCTCTCACAAAATTTGCCCTGAACTCCTCGTAACGCAACGGGTTGGTTCTGCATGCATTCCTCGACCCCCGAGGCCTCCCTTTCGATTGGACGCTTGAAGCTGAGGGTGGGTGGAGGTCATCGTCACATACGTTGTTGGAACCGTGTATGAAGATGACAGTTCATACGGGAGTGGACACTACTAGAATTCTGTTATTTAACATCGCCTCATTAACATCAGCCAGAAAAACCTGTCGTGTTAAACAGTTTTTTAACGTCGGTCTCTAAAATTGAGATGTCAAAAACAAAAAAGACATCACCCTATTTTATTGACTGATGTTAAAATTTAAAAAAAATGATTCGAAAAGCGCAAAATTGTAAACTTGAATTAATTTCAAAACCCGTCTAAAAACCCAGCCACTTTGAACACCCGCTTAAGTAAACCAACCACTTTGAAAAGACAACCCTCGTTACCTTAAAAGTGAACCCTATCTGTCTTTCTCTCTCCTCACTCTCTCTAACCTTTATTCTCCAAAAGCCAGATCTGAGACCTTTGTTCTCCAAAAGCCAGATCTGAGTGCCAAGGCAAGTGATGTCGTCTCCTTCCTTTCGCCTTCGCCATCGGAGTTGCCATTGACGCGATTTTCATCCGCTGGCTTGTTTATCTCTCTCTGACTTTGCTTACCAAAACCCTAGGTTCTTCCAGATCGATCGATAGCGTGAGTCTATTACTCTACTATTTCTTTGTTCTTGCTTCAAATTTTGTTCTTATAATCGTATTTTGTGTTGTTAGTTTGATGTTAGGTTGATGTCGCTCCCGTTGTTCTCGTTCATGACAAAAATTCCGCTAAGAAAGGCGAGTTTTATCGTCTCCTTGTGCTTTCTATTTTATGTGCGATTGTGTTTTAGGGATTGAACATTGATTTTGTTTTTATTACAGTTAAGAACGCATCAAAAAAGGCGATTGAGAATGTTTTGAGTGCAAAGAACCACAAGGTGGAGAAAATCAAAGTGATGGCTGCTAAGAAAGATGAGAGTAGCAGCTCTGATGAATACAAAGAGGGTTAGCCTTATTTTATGCTGCTGTTTTTTTATTGCCCGGAAAATGGAATGCCAGTTAACTATTATTATTCAGAATGATTTAGGGAACCGGTGTTCATTTCAAACAATAGGTAGTTGTTATTTGTTGGTAAATTCACTCTTTGTTCCATGTTGCGTAACCATTTCGTTACGGTCATTCCAAACCCTTGGGTCCGAGAACTCAGCTGTAAAATCTGGTAACTATAATCACCAGAGTAACCATATAAAACAGAACGTTCGACATAAGGTATATATAGTGAACTATGCAGAACGTATTTGTACCTAAGTCGGATCTAGATCGGTCGGGCAAACTTGGAGACGATGATCTTCTTGCGGAATGTCCATAGCGACACAAACTATAAGTAACTCTTATATCGAACTATGTCGAAATTTGTTTTGGGGGATGTGGATTCTGGCTATTCGGCTCTCCACATCAAATAGGCAGTTTTGCGTCAAAACTACGCTGAGTAGCGCAACAGTGCAGGTGGTCATAAAACTATAAACATATAATAACATAAAAACTAAAAACTAAAAACTATAACATCTATCAACTATATACTACAAACTATAAACATATAATAAATATTTCAAGTTATTAAAACTATATATTTAAAAACTATATTGTAAAACTATAAACATAAAATAACATAATAACATATCCCCTATAAAACTATATTATAAAACTACAAAAACTATAATATAATAATATAAGCATATTATAAATATTTCAAGTTATAAAAACTATATTATAAAACTATATTATAAAATAAAAACTATATTATATAACGCGGGACATAAAATAAAATAAAAACTATATCATAAAAACTATAAATATAAAATAAAATATTTAAATAACTCAAATACCGGTGGGGTTGGGACGGGCGACAGCTCCATACGCCGCTTCCGCGGCGGTAATAATGCCCATGTCGCCACCTTCGCCTCGTGCTCCTCCTCCACCACCTCATCTTCTGTCGCCACCACCACCGCCGGAGCCACCACCTCCTCCACCGCCGGAGCAACCACCACCTCCACAACCACACCCACAGCCGCCCCACCACCTCCACCCTCCACCACCACACCCCCACCTCCGTCTCCCACCAGAGAACCCCCGACGTCGCTGCCCCACACCGCCTCAAGCTTCGCTGTCGGCACCACCACCTCCGTCTCCGTCTCTCTCCATCTCTCTCTCTCTCTCTCTCTCTCTCTCTCTCTCTCTCTCTCTCTCTCTCAGAATCTCTCTGTTCTTTTTGCTCGGCTCTCGTCGTCGTCGGCGTCGAAGGTGTGAATGGGAGACGAAGGGCCACATTTTTTGGTTTTTTTAAAGACGTGTTTGCACGTTGTTTTGGACGTGCACTTTTGCACGTCGTTTTGTACGTGCACTTTTTGCACGCCATTTTCTACGTGCACATTTGCACGTCTTTGACGATCTGCAGGCACGGTAACCAAGACGTGCCTGCACGTATCTGTGTTGTGTCCCCATCGAACCTGCACGTTTCTTTTGACGTGCATTCACATTTCTTTCTACATGCTTGTACATCGTAATTAACGTGGAGATTTACGGTGTATATAGTTTATGCGATTCGATATTAAGTAGTAGTAATGATGATGATGATTATGATTAAGTTATAATTATACTATGATAGTAATTCATTTCACATCTTTATAAAAAAACATAATTTAGAAGATATGTATATAAGCTTTTTATAAACATTATAAAAGGTGACATCATATAGGGAAGAGTGAATTGCACAATCTAACCCTAAAATCGAAATGCTTTTCACCCCTAACCCATTATCCAAATAATTTACAAAGGTTAACCCTCCCTTTTAAAAATTTGCAACCCAGTTGGTTAAAAACTCACATTGAAACTGGAGGGGGTAATTAAGGAGGGGAGAGAAACTGTGATGTGTGGATAGGGAGAGAGGAGGAGAGAGAGGATAGTTTTTTTTAAACTGTCAACTCAACTGTCACTTTGGGCTGTAGAAAAAGGGAGGAGGGAGGGCAAGAGGCAGTCATCTGAAATCGCCATAGGAGAAAGGAAAACGGAAGAGGAAGAAAAACAGAAGGAAGAAGACGAACCTGCCAGAAAGAAGAAGAAGAGGTCGGGATCGAAGGAAACCCTAACTCTACCAAAGGAAAGACGACCCTAACAGTGTTTAGAAGAGAGGGACGATTGATTTTCAAGTAAGTAAACCCTAACTCTACCGATTTATTACCGATTGCAAAAATTGAAAGGGGGAGGGACCGATTGAAGAACCTAATTTGTTTGCCATGGTTTGAAATTGGATTAAGGGGTGGAATATCCCCCTGTCATGTAGAAAGTAACAGGCATCAAGTTTGAAAAAAATGGGTTGAAATGTGAGAACGGGGGTGTTCGCGACAGGGAGAGAAGGGAAGTACCATTGCGATGATGATATGGTTAAGTCCATAAACGGGGAGGGAAATGGGGGGAAATCTACACATGATGTTGAACATTGGGTGAATTTTGGAAAATTGGTGAAATTGGTGTAATTGGGGAAATTGGATAGGTTATTAGAGAGGGAAATTGGGGAACGTTGATCCCGTTTATAAAATTTTCAAGAACAAGTTATTAGGTGTGATTACTTTTGTAAAACCTTCGACCATTGAATGAAAATGCTGCCACATTCTTTCATGTCATGTTTTGAGTATTTAGTCGCCATGTTGAATATTCCTTCTGTCATGTGAATATGCAAACTAGCGCGAAGTATATTAGGTGGAAGCTTAAAAATGTTTATAAAGTTTGCTCTGAATACGGTGACATCTGATATGTTTAGGGTCAAAAATTTACCTAGAGTTTGATGAGTATAGTCTGAGATATGGTTTCTGTCATGTTTTAATGCTTAGGTGACATGTTATATAACCTTACCGTCATGTGCATTGTGACTGGTGTGATGATAATGATCATATGTTTGCAGAGTGCTAATGCATTGCTTCCCAATCTGCAGGGTATCAAAGCAGAAAATGGCTCGTTCAGCTGAAGGTTGGATTACCGAGATACCGACAACAGGCGAGGTATGGTTTGCGTAGTGTTGAACAAAGGAAGTTGGTTTTTACAGATGAGTGGCTTTTACAGACGAGTGGCTCTAACATTTCTACCGCACTATGCAGGCAATTTATGTCGTCCCCGAGGACCAACATTTCAAGTGTCGGTGCAATCAGTACGCCCGACCCCATCTCCTTTTAAAAGTAGACGAGTACCTGACCACCTCAGAATGGATTCGTTTGTTGGAAAGACCATTGGGCGGCATTGCGAGGCTTGGTTCCAATGTCGAGTTCTCAGCACAACTAGTTCACTACGTCCTGTAGTGGCAGCTGCGGTCGAAAAAGGAGCACGAAACCTGGTATATGATCCAGGGCTGCATAGTCCGGTTCTCCATCATTGAGTTTGTGCTGGTGACCGGACTGAAGTGGTCGTATGTGCCGCGGAACGACGACACTGAGGCAGACAAGGCTGCATGCTTAGAGTTTTTCGGGGTGGAGAATCTGAGAATGGAAGACTTCAAGCTGCGCTACTTAGTGGCGATGAAGGTCGAGCGTTCCCCCGCCAAGCGCTTTAAGTACGCGCTGATAATGCTGGTGGAGGGGGTGCTCTTCGCGAAGGAACCCCGCAACTATATTCAGGGGTGGGTTGTGAACATGGTGTCGGACATTGATGCCTTCTTGCGTTACCCATGGGGGCGTGTGTACTACGAGTGAACCCACGATTTCCTAAAAAACACTATCGAGCGCAAACTCCAGCACGGGGTCAGCGGCCCTCGCCTGTCATACTTGATAGCCGGCTTCCCCCTCGCCTTCCAGGTATGTGTACGAAGCTCACTTGACAATGAACTCTTTGTACTGGACACATTTTTATGGTCACTGGACAATTTAAATTCCAAACTGATGACGAATAACCTCGGGTTTTGTTTATAGTTGTGGGTGTACGAGGCTCTGTCCTCAGTCGCTAAACAATTTGCTATCATGAGCAACGACAAAGTTTACCCTCGGTGTCTGCAGTAAAAGTCGAAGGAGCACAATATCACGTACGATTCTATTGCCCTCCACCTGCATGAGTCGAAGGATGAGCTGGGCAGCTTCAACGAGGTTGACGCTGTTTGGACAGTCCTCCTCCCAGATGTCGAGGAGGAGCGGAAGGGGGTTGTCCTTGGCGCCTTCTACCCGACAGAGAAGCCGGATAAGTTCTTCGACGACCTCGTCCAGGAGTTCAATGTCACTGAACGACTGTTGTTGTAGGAGGATTGATATGTCAAGTAATTACAAATAATAAAGATGTAATAAATGTAATCCAACTCCTGGCCTAAGCAAATAATTACAAGACTTCCTCCCGTTGTAGTGGAAGGGTAGTCAGGATCGATCCACGAGGAGGCGTGTCAGCGGGATCCTAGTAGCGTTGGAAATTCTCACGTCCGCGTCGACCTCGGCTGTCGATGTTCTCTGCAACAGAAGACCTGCAAAGAAAAAAACAAGTGGTCGATATCGACTGGTGGGGTCGATATCGATGTCAGTCCACGAAATCGACTGCCTCAGAAGACTGCCAGTCGATACAGAAGGGTCCATATCGATGTCTGGTGTCGATATCGATGCTTGCAGAAGTTTCCCAGGAGTCTCGAGATCGACTCAGAAAACCGTCGATCTATCAGTTTTGGTCGATATCGACCTCTGCTGTCGATATCGATGTCTCCCTGCAGTGGGTTAGTTCTTTGTCGGCAAAGAAAAGCCGAAGATTTTAAGGATGGAGAGAGAAGCAATGAAAAGAAATAACAGTGGGTTTTGGTGTGTATAAACTATGTAAAAAGCAACTCTTAGGATGAGGGTTCACCACAACGTTAACCAATGCATGCGATAAGATAAAGAAGACGGACAATTGCGCTATTTCTCCCGAGGGACGAGCTTTCGCCGTACACCAACTCTTAGGATTATTCTTGCAAATAAACCTAATTGTCTCTACCAATTTTATGTTTATAACTCAAGTTGTTAGCATGAATCCCTTTTCTTTCGATTAGGACTAAACATAGAATTGTAGGAGGAGAGATAGACACAACGATATCAACATCAAATACTTACCTCAAGCGCGCATGGCTAACGTCGGGCTCACCCCGACCCTAAGAGCTTTGGGGAACTACTCGCTTCTCATCATGGGATTCATCATCAATTGAAAGGAAGAAACTTGCATTAAACTAAACTTCGAAGCTTTACAACTCAACGTCAACTTTCGCAAACGTCAAACCCTAAAACTTCTCTCTAACTCTAACTCTAATGTCTATGTCTTGGGTGATTCGATTGAAAGATTGGATTATTGGATGATGTAACAAGTCAGCCCCTAGGGCTTTATGTATAGGCTACTAATCCTCGCTATCCAAGGATTGTAACTCCTATCTAAACTATGAACTCTATCCGAACAATTAGGATAGGTCTTTTATTTTGATAAAACTTAAAGGAACTTAAAGGTAAAAGATAAATAACTCTTCAGCTGCCATCTATCTTGAAAGTGTGAGATAATCCCGTGCCTCCTTGAAGATATAGTGCCAATCCGCATTCGAAATCGAGTCTATCTTCTGTCGAGATAAGGGGTCGATATCAACACCAGAGGTCGATATCGAGGTCTCTGTTCCTGCTCGACTTGTTCAGCTCTGGTCGATTTTTATGTTGAGGTCGATATGGGGGTCGATATCGACACTGGGGGTCGATATCTGGGTCTAAGGTCGATATCTACCTCTTCTCAGCTTCACTCGTTGAGGTCGATATCTATGTTGAAGGTCGATATTTACCCCAGAGGTCGATATCTGGGTCTAGGGTCGATATCTACCTCTTCTCAGCTTCACTTGGCTTCTCCGTTTTGACTCCGTTTTCGCTCGAATTCCTGCATGGTTAGCTCAAAACATGTGCAAACTCTATTTCTTGCATTTTAGCCCATTCTTACACAAGTTTATATTCTTTTGAACCTTTTCTTTGGAAATCGAATGAAATACGAAGTCAAAAGATGCAATAAACAAAGGTGCAAATGTGTACATCAAAACACCCCATACTTAGACTTGCTTGTCCTCAAGCAATAACCAAGCAATAACCAACACCTACAACACATCCTTCAAGTCTTCGCCTTTGTCAAAAGCAACATCATAAGCGGTAGCAAAGCAAAGCAAGTGAATTTAACGTCATAGCACATATTTTGGCGATCCATAGGCATATGCAATTTTGATCCAACCTCACAGGGATAATGTGTTTGCACTCAACTCTCATGTGTTTAGGCTATGAAGATCAACTCTCAACTCAATTCCATATACAATCTCATAAACATTGCAATTTACAATAATCCACTTCGCAACCAATTATGAAAATGCAATAAGAATGATCAGGAGGACTTTCGCTCAATGGAAGACTTCATAGAAGACTCCATTCGGCGGGGTTGTAATGGGGCTTGGTATGAAATAAAGGGTATGGAATTATTTGGCTATGTGGTGCTTTTATAATTCGGGAATCAAGACTCCTAAATCTCAACACTTACAATACCCAAACCATAACTCTTCATAATATGCTCTAAAGATGCATTCCATCAACCTTCTTCCAAGTTCTAATATACCTCTCAAAAAATATAGCATTTGTATGAATAAAGGACTCAAGGATTTTGGCTCATGCACTATATATATATATTTTTTTTTTTCTGATTTTTTTTTCCGGAAATAATACTAAAGCTATGTGCATTTATATGGTGAGCCAAAAAATCCTTTTACAAAATATGACAAAATGCAAATATGTACCATCCTATAATTTCTTTGCTCAAAACTAGACATTATGCTCTTTTCTTTCCACAAGGCATTAGTCCAACCAATCTAAGTCTCAATTCCCAAATGGGGGTCAGGCTCAATTCGGCTAGGGATAATTTTGTGGAGTTTGCAATTTCAGGCTCAAGCTAATGTTCTGGCTTCAGGCAGGGATAATGCAGGGTAGGTAAAGAGAGGATAAAAATGGCTTAAAAGATGCCTCCATCATTTAATTCTCGTAAACATAATCATATATATGCATTGGTTTTGAATAACTATCACAACATTTAGAGATGCATGGGAAGAGTAAATTCACTCAAGAAAGCGGAGGGATTTTTGATGTTCTCCCTATAGGTCAAAATTCTCACAAGGACAATTTTTGTTGGATTTGCTTTTTAGCCTAGGATCATATGTGCTCAATTTCATCACAAGTTCACAATCTACATAAAAATTTTAAGGACTTAGGCTAAACCATCCAAATATGCCATAGGGTTTACATGATCAAGTCAGCTATTGAGTTTTCATCATAGGACATCTAAGTAGGGTTAAAAAACAAACTTAAAAATAAACATGCATTTTTTGTATTTTTGACATTTTTCTATTTTTTTGGATTTTTTGACATTTTATAAAAGTAAAACTAAGAACAAAAATTTAAACATGAATGCAATGCGAAGAAGAAACCAAGTTAAGACCATAAGACATGTCTTTCCCCCACCCCATACTTAAAATATACAGTGTCCTCACTGTATTAAAAAGAAAAACAAGGGTAGAGAGAAACTCATAGTGCAACCTTGCGGATTCAGGTCGATTTCAGGTTCGGTCGATGCCAGAAGTCGATATCTAGGTCAGTGGTCGATGTCGACTGCATCTGTCGATTTCGAGGAAGAAGATGAAGACAAGGGCTGCCTGATTGGGGTCGATATCGAGTATTATGGTCGATATCGACCTCTCTTTTTCGCTCCTGAGTCCTCGATGTCGACTCCAGGAGGTGGCTTGACCCTGGGGGGGTCGATTTCGACTGGCCTGGTCGATTTCGACTGCCTCTGCAGAAGCTTCTTCTCTTCTTCGTCATTCCTTTTGCTTGATAACCTGAAATCTTGTTAGAAATATAGCACGAATTATCTCAGTTTTAAAAGTTTCAAACGGCCAAAAGTTAAATTCTAAAAACCATCTATGCGAAATTTAAATGTTTTATGTACATGCTCTAGATTTTTGAGTCGCTAGGCCGACTTCTCCGTCAATTCTTCATGACCTTTTTATGTAGGGACCCTTCGAGCGTGAGCCTTCTCCTGGATCACCTAGGTCCTTTTGGTAGCATCTAAGTTCGGCGACCAAGGCTTCTTCATCATTAGGTTCTTCTTTGGGTGCTTTTCTTCTCTTTCTTGACCTAACTTTAGCAATATAGGCAAACCATGGAGCTTTGACCCTCTCTTTAGTAGATTTATCAATAATTGGCTTAATTGATTCATCAATAAGGGACAGAGGAGGGTTAGGGGTCATACCTGGGCTTACCTGTTCGGGCCCGAAACAGAAATCGTCGGGCTGAGGGGTGGTCGATTTCGACCAAGAAGGGTCGATTTCGAGTGCTGTGGTCGATATCGACATGTGGGGGTCGACATCGACCTTTGTGACCCCATACTTAAGCTCCTGGCAGTGATCTGGCATACTCGATTTCGACCAAGGGGGGTCGATTTCGATGCTTTTAGTCGATATCGACTGGTTCCAGTCGATGTCGACCCTGCTTGCTGTTTCCGTCCTTGCCAACAAAAATTTTCTAAGCTTCTCCTTAGCCGGCGAGAGGACTACTTGTTCCAGGTGCTTTGTTTCGCTCATGGTTGGGTTGAAAGAGAATTCTATCACTTCGTTCCCTATAGTAAAGGTTAGTAACCCTCGACGTACATTGATATTGGCATCTGCAGTAGCTAAGAAAGGCCTACCAAGTATAATAGGCACTACAGGATCTTCAGGCATCTCCAATACAATGAAATCAGTAGGTACAAAGAACATACCTACCTTTACCGGAACGTCATCAACTATACCTGTGGGTCTGACGAATGAGTTGTCAGCCATATAAAGCTTCATGTCCACAGGTTCAAGGGCACCAATGTTCACCTTCTGCCAAATAGAGAGAGGCATGAGACTTACACTTGCCCCTAGGTCACATAGGGCTTTATAACGATGTTGGCCAAGTCCCACGGTGATTGCGAACTTCCCTGGATCACTCTTCTTCTCAGGGAAGTCCATCTTTGAGCACTCCTCTGCGATCTCTGCCATGGATCTCTTCTTGCTCAGGATGTCTTTGAGAAATTGCACATAGGCGGGCATCTCGCTTAGGGCTTCTGTTAGAGGGATAGTGATGTTGAGTCCTTGAAGTATCTTTATGAAGCGCCTAAACTTACCTTTGGTGGGATCCTCCAATGCTTTGGAAGGGAATGGCAATGTCTTCTTTGGAGTAGGGGCCAAAACGGAGGTCGGAGGGGCCTGCTGAACATCGATGTCGACTGGGCTCTGGTCGATATCGACTGGAATGGTCGATTTCGACCTCTGTTGATAAATAAGACGGACAATTGCGCTATTTCTCCCGAGGGACGAGCTTTCGCCGTACACCAACTCTTAGGATTATTCTTGCAAATAAACCTAATTGTCTCTACCAATTTTATGTTTATAACTCAAGTTGTTAGCATGAATCCCTTTTCTTTCGATTAGGACTAAACATAGAATTGTAGGAGGAGAGATAGACACAACGATATCAACATCAAATACTTACCTCAAGCGCGCATGGCTAACGTCGGGCTCACCCCGACCCTAAGAGCTTTGGGGAACTACTCGCTTCTCATCATAGGATTCATCATCAATTGAAAGGAAGAAACTTGCATTAAACTAAACTTCGAAGCTTTACAACTCAACGTCAACTTTCGCAAACGTCAAACCCTAAAACTTCTCTCTAACTCTAACTCTAATGTCTATGTCTTGGGTGATTCGATTGAAAGATTGGATTATTGGATGATCTAACAAGTCAGCCCCTAGGGCTTTATTTATAGGCTACTAATCCTCGCTATCCAAGGATTGTAACTCCTATCTAAACTATGAACTCTATCCGAACAATTAGGATAGGTCTTTTATTTTGATAAAACTTAAAGGAACTTAAAGGTAAAAGATAAATAACTCTTCAGCTGCCATCTATCTTGAAAGTGTGAGATAATCCCGTGCCTCCTTGAAGATATAGTGCCAATCCGCATTCGAAATCGAGTCTATCTTCTGTCGAGATAAGGGGTCGATATCGACACCAGAGGTCGATATCGAGGTCTCTGTTCCTGCTCGACTTGTTCAGCTCTGGTCGATTTCTATGTTGAGGTCGATATGGGGGTCGATATCGACACTGGGGGTCGATATCTAGGTCTAAGGTCGATATCTACCTCTTCTCAGCTTCACTCGTTGAGGTCGATATCTATGTTGAAGGTCGATATCTACCCCAGAGGTCGATATCTGGGTCTAGGGTCGATATCTACCTCTTCTCAGCTTCACTTGGCTTCTCCGTTTTGACTCCGTTTTCGCTCGAATTCCTGCATGGTTAGCTCAAAACATGTGCAAACTCTATTTCTTGCATTTTAGCCCATTCTTACACCAGTTTATATTCTTTTGAACCTTTTCTTTGGAAATCGAATGAAATACGAAGTCAAAAGATGCAATAAACAAAGGTGCAAATGTGTACATCAACGACAAAGGGTGAGCACGACGCAGGCATCTGGGTCAGGTACGCAGCATGAGGGAAGTACGGCGGCAACCCAAGTGGATGTGTCAATGATTTTGTCTAAGATGGATGAAATAGGGAGGACCATAATGGGCACTTTTAACGAGAGGATGCAAACGGTTGAGGCGTCGATGGAGGAGCTGAAGAGGGCGGTTATGGGGAAGAAGCTAGCCGAGGACGCGGTCACAAACTCGCTGGAAAGGGATGGAACCCCTAGGGATGAACCCGAACATGTTGAGGTGCAGTCGAAGGAGGTAAGATGGTCAACTTGTCATGTCAGTATATACAACCGTCATGTCCAAAGTTACAGGTGTCATGCTATCTTCATTCTTATTTCTGCGTAGGGTGACGACAAGAACCTACCAAGACAACCACTGAGGTAAGTAATCTAACTCGTACTGTGATGTCAGTGTTGTCAATGGAGGTAACACTAACTCATGATGTGAAGGAGAAGATTCAGAATGAGGGAACAGGCCCTGGGGACACGGAAATGGAGAAGAATGCTGAGCCAGAATAACCCACTACATAAACAACCACTGAGGTAAGTCATCTGACTCATAGTGTCATGTCAAGTTAAGTAGTTGTCCAGTCTAACACTATCAGCTAACATGTATCATAACCGGGCTTACTTATTTCCCACTTGTGCATATGGTGAGGAAGTTTTGAATGAAAAGGGTGAGATTGATGGCACAGGGCTTGGGGACAAGGGAAGGGCGACCGATGTTGAGCCAGAAGAACCCACCACCCTGACAACCACTGAGGTAAGTCATCTGACTCAAAGTGTCATGTCAAGTTAAGTAGTTGTCCAGTCTAACACTATGAACTGTCATGTATCAGAACCGAGCTAATGTGGTTGAGGTGCTGGCTGAGGGCTCTAAGACTGAGGTGAAAGGGCTTGGGGACACAGGGACAGCAACCGTTGCTGATCCAGATGCACCCACCACACAGACATCTGCTGAGGTAAGTCATCTGATTGTTAATGTCATATTAAGGTGAATAGGTGTCATGTCTTCCACTAGCGACTGTCATGTACGAGGACCCTGTTTGCGTGTAGGAGGCGCATGATGAGGACTCTTAGGCCGACGTCCCCCTTGAGCGTAGGGGGATAAGGGTACAGTGACCCCCTACGTCGTTGGTTGGGAACGACGTCACTCAGGGGGTGAAGAAGTCGCGGGTTGATAAGGGGAAGAAGGCGACGATGGGGGTTGACGAAGTTACTAAGGGGGTGAAGAAGACGCGGGTTACCAAGGGGAAGAACCAAATGGCGGGGGGTGACGCTTTGGCCTTAGGCCTGACGACCAGGGCCGACGTCGACGCCTTCTCCGTGTGGATAACCGATGGGATTGAGCCCTCACACACAATGATGGGCACCCTCCTCCAGAGGGACTTCTTCGAGGACCTCAAAGCATCGAAGCGTTTGGTGAGCTCATAGGTAATGTCCCCTCATCCGTGCTCCGATAACATGACATTGATGTTGTTGACTGGACACGCGTTCGTTGTTCGCAGCATATCGACCAAGCATGCGGCATCCTCCGGAGGGAGGTATTCAGCGACTCGAAGTACGCACTTGTTGCCGTCGTCGACCCCTACTTTGGGGTACTGCTGCAGCGACAGACCAACATGGACGTCGATGAGGAGTTGACCTACTATTTCGACAAAGTGTTTCTCGAGTGGTTTCCGAAGCCTTGGGCCACCATCGACCGCGTGTTGGTCCACTGGAATCTGAAGGACAACCACTGGGTTGCACTGGATATCAACTTGGCCGAGTGGACCATCCATGTGAAGATCCAGACACTCGTCTCATGACTGAGCGACAGCTGCCCGACCTTCTAAAGCCCATCACGCACACCCTACCCACCCTGATGAGTGTCCACCAAGAGCTCCATGCTAAACATGCAGGGAAACTGCCCCAACCATTCAAGTACGACCGTGTGAAGGGGATTCCTTAGAACAAGCAATCGTAAGTCGTGATTGTCCATCTATCGCATTCTAGTGTAAGTGTTGCGAGTTTGGTTTGACTCATTTATTTTTTGTTACGCATAGGAGACTCCGGCCCCTACGCAATCCGTTTCATGCAGATGATCGCATCGGGTGACCGCGTCTTCAAAGGGGTAGACAACGCCTTCATCGCTGCCTACCGCCAAATCCTCTATGTCACCATCTTCCACGGTACCTTCCGACCCAGCCCCGATCCCCAGTAGTCATTGGCTCCTTCCACTTTATAAGAACATTGTTGTTTGGATAGTTGTATGGACAGTTGTTGGTTTCTTGAACAATTGTTTTTACGTTGGATTTTCTGTGGTTGACATTGGTATCCACTTTTTGTCGTTTTGGGATCGTAGGCCTTAGGTTTTGAAACTATGGTGTCATGTCGTTTTTGAAACTATACTGTCATGTATTTCATACGATTGTTGACACTTGTATCTACGTTTATGTGGTTCGCATTTCCAATAGACTGAAACTGACCACTATGCAATGTCATGTCCAAAATATCCCTTGGCATGTCAATATTCGTGCATGTCATGTACATACTGAAATGGCTGACAATGTCCAACAAGCCTTAATTACAAAAAACGGTTTAACTACATACTAAAAAGAAAAAGATGGAGCGTAAATGTTTCCAAAGATTTGAGCCCGAAAAACAAAATACGACCATAGACTGTCATGTCATTACCTTCATCCGTCATGTCAAAAGATGTAGCTGGCATGTCATATCTATATGATCATCCAAGTAGAGAGCTAACAGTTTCGCTAGGTGCGGCGTCGCTTTGGGAACTTCCTTTCCCACTGGGACGGGTACCACGATGTCTTCGGCAACCCAGTCGCTGACGACTTTCCCCTGGGCGAAGCTGGTCTCTCTTCGAGTCATGAACCACTTGCCGGTGATCTCAAGGATGGCATCTATATGGGCTATTAGCGGCAAATCCCGAGGATATTTGAACACCGAGTTCAATCTCTCGGAGTTATTAGTGGTAATGATGTTGTACCTATTCCCGGTGTAGAATGCCCTTGCCCAGTTGCTGAACCCGGTCTCCTTGATGTATTGCCCCAGTGCGGGAGCCTATGTACAGAACTCTTCACACAACAACTGGAACTCATCGTACGTGTAAGCTTTAGCTATCATCATGAATTGGTCTTGCATGCTCCCGCACTTGAACCGAAACTGGACGTTTTGAAATAAGTGTCACATGCATATGCTATGCTTCGTGAATACGTAGCTATCCCGTATGCCCTTGATGTATTGCCCCAGTGCGGGAGCCTATGTACAAAACTCTTCACACAACAACTGGAACTCATCGTACGTCTAAGCTTTAGCTATCATCATGAATTGGTCTTGCATGCTCCCGCACTTGAACCGGAACTGGACGTTTTGAAATAAGTGTCACATGCATATGCTATGCTTCGTGAATACGTAGCTATCCCGTATGCCCTTCTCGATACTAATGTGGCGGTCAGATACCTACATCAGATCAGTCGTGTCTTCCATGACACACAACATCTGCCTGAAGAAGAACCCCCAAGACCCATCATTCTCGCCGTCCACCATGGCAAAGGCGACAGGGTATATGTGCTGGTCAGCGTCTTGTGCGGTAGCAAATAGCAGGCACCCTCGAAACTTCCCCTTCAAGAACCCCCCGTCTACTAATATGACCTGGACAGGAAACAAGTTGAGGCGTTAGTGGTGTCACGTACAATCGAACACCCGTCATGTTTTGTTTTCATGAGCATCATGTTTTCTAGTGAATGACGTCCTTTAAGTATGAAAGTGTTGTCTCCTGTTTTAAAAGCACGGAATTATTATGACAAATACAGTGGAGACCAGGAAGGTCTGACCTTTCGTAGGTGGGGGATAGCCCTCCGCCACACTCCAAGACTCACAAACGCATACTTGAATCGCCACTCCATGTCGCGTTCTATCCTAGTGTACGTCTCAGGGTTGGCCTTCTCCAGCATGTACATGTACGAGTACATGCTCTGATAGCTTTCTTCGTCCGTCCCATAAACGTTGTCCCTCGCACTCAACCGGGCTCGACGCGTCTTCCAGTAGCTGCAAGTGACTCCCAGCTGCGACTTCATGAGGGACTGCATTTGCTCCGGAACCAGGGGCTTCTTTGACCCTACGAAACTTCACATGCCCATTCACAAACAAGTTGATATTAAGTCGCGACCAAGCTTCTACCACCACGTGTGTCCAGTTAAAATTTTAGTGTGTCCAGTTAATAATTACGTTTGTCCAGTGTATATTGTCTTGTGTACAGTTCATTTGTGGAAAGTGGACACTGATTTTACCTATTGGCATCTAAATTGTAGGGACACTGATTTTACCTGTCGACAAGCCTCTTCCCCAGCTGCGTGTATGTCGCACGGCGCTTTTGTGTGACCACCTCATTCAGCTTTCATGGGTGCTCATCCACAAGCTTTCGGATCATCCATAACCGCGAGTTCTTGTAAGTCGATGCCCGACATGACCACTTGCACTTGGCAATATCGCACAATACAACATACAAGCTCTTCGTCGACTTCTTGACCTTCGTCGTGAAGCACTTAGCTAGACACGCCCAGGTTATGCTCTCCTGCACATCCTCCTTGTTCCAAAATACGTGTCCCTCCCGGAGCTTAACAGTGGACTGGCGGGGATCCAATGGGTTCACCGTCGCCATCTGTTCACTTTCAACAGGCTTTGAAAAAGCTTCCGACTTCAATTTTCCTCTTTCGTATGCTTCCTATACTTCCCTCACCGCTCACTCCACCTCATAATCCCATGAACAAGACTTCGTCCGACCAGAACTCCCGTGCTCAGGTTTAACCACTTTTGGGATTGTATCATCCTCATCGGAGGAGCTGCCAAGGTCAATGGCGACCCTACCAACACCACCATGTGACCTGACTTCATCTTCCAGGTCACTGCTGACATAAATGACCTGCTTCCCACGTTAAACTGCAGTGGCATTCTTTGCCCTCTTCGCAAACTCCAACTCCTCACTTATCTTTAACTGGTCAGAATTTTCTTGTAATTAGACACATTATGTTTCTAACTGGATACCAGTTTGATTTACCTGGACAACTGGTACCAAATCTTCGTCTTCTTCGTCAAGTGCCACGGGGGGGTCCATCTGTGGGTGATCTTCTTGGGTAAAGGGCGGCCCAGTTAATGGCACTACAACATCCTCTCCCCCTGCAGGAGACAAACGAAGACCGTCTGAGTCATTCGTTGTCGATCATTGCGTATTTGCCACGTCTCTACCAACCTTGCATCGCAAGGAGACATTGAGGTCGATGGGCCAGGATCGTTCTCCAGATAGCCCGTTTACAAACTTGTAGGCCTGCAAGTCTTCCTCATCCCCAATGGCAAACGGCCTGCACCCATCCTTTTTCGGCTTTAAATATGTGAGCTCTACCTCATGCCTCCTCCCATCGACATTAAACTTGTCCATCAACTATTTCTTCAGTGAAACGTAGTCAATACTTTCATCCACCAGCATGGCCTTCTGGCTCCTTGACCCCTTGAAGACCCAAGTGCCCCCTTCACACACCCACCATCCTCCAAACAATACAGTAATACAAACAGATGATTTGTCCCCTATTGCATTACATAGGGAGACAGAAAGTCAATTTTACAGTAAGATTTACATAAAAACGTCTAGTAATGGAGAGAACACTTACCCATTTTCTATCAGAACTAGGCGGGAGAATGTCCAGTAACAGTCAATACGTGTCCTGTGATTCTTCTTTATCTGTCCAGTGAAATGTACCTACTTACAAGTCAACCTTGTACTGAACCCAGACCCACTTGCTTCTTCTTCGATGGCTTCTCTCTCTTTTTTCAGATTTAATTCCCCCAGGTCCCCATTAAATGTGACGCCCATCATTCCCTCTGATCTCCTTATATAGACCCCCAAATCATTGGACACCAACCCTCCTTCTTCAAATGCCACCGACTCTTCTCCCTTCTCCGTTTAAAGCTCCCATGCAGTGCATTAATGTGGCCTAATGATTTACTGCAAAATTTCTTCAATGTTTATATACTCTTCGCCTCCTCACTCCTTTCCCTTTCTGCTGTTTTGGCGCCATCGCTGGACGAGAATTTTGGGCTCCCTCCCTTTTACTGTAGTTGTCCTTACAATTGCCCTCTTCTAGCTCTATCTCTCTGTCTGTCTTGTCCAATAACCCTGTAGATTGCTTTCTCTCTCTCTCTCTCTGTCTTTTCTTCCCTTTTCCGTCTCTCTCTCTCTCACTTGTTCAACTGTCGATCACAAAATGTCAAGTCTCCTGCCTCATTACCTGCAACTGGTTGCAACTGGAACTCGGATAACCGGTTTTGTGCAATTTTTTTTGGATTGGGTTAACCCTGCAAACTTTTCCCAAAAGTGGGGTAGTTTAGCAAATCCCCCTTTAGTGAACTGTCCACCAATGTACATAATTTAGAAGATATGTACATAAGATTTTATTTTAGTATTTTATAAGATATAAGACACAATTGGAGCTCTATTTTTCTATTGTATTTCATCTGTAGCTATGGAGTAATTAGCAAGTATGCATGCCTGATTGGGGAAATTAAATTAGGGGCATTTGTTTAGGAGGTAAGTCGAGTTCTCAAATTACAAATAATAAAGATGTAAAAGTAAACCGACTCCTAGCCTATGCAAATAATTACAAGACTTCCTCCCGTTGTGGTGGAAGGGTAGTCAGGATCGATCCACGAGGACGCGTGTCAGCGGGATCCTAGTAGCTTTGGAAATCTCAAGTCTGCGTCGACCAGAAGCCTCGATTTCGACCTTGAAGCTCGATGTCGACCTTGGCTGTCGATGCTTTCTGCAACAGAAGACCTGTAGACACAAAAAATGTAGTCGATATCGACTGGAAGGGGTCGATATCGATGTTAGTCCACGAAATCGGCTGGCTAAGAAGTCTGTCAGTCGATATAGAAGGGTCGATATCGATGTCTGGAAACCTCCGCAGTGATGATCGTCGTCGACTCAGAAAACTGTCGACGAACTCAGTGGTCGATATCGACGTCGGGGGTCGATATCGATGTCTTTCTACAGTGTGTTAGTTCTTCGTCGGCAAAGAAAGGCCGAAGATTTAAGAATGGATGAGAAGGGATGAACAGAAATAACAGTGGTTTATGTGAATTAAACTATGTAATAGAAACAACTTCTAGGATTAGGGTTTACCACAACGTTAACCAATGCACGCGATAAGATAAATAAGACGGACAATTGCGCTATTTCACCCGAGGGACAAGCTTTCGCCGTACACCAACTCTTAGGATTACTCTTGCAAATAAACCTAATTTTCTCTACCAATTTTATGTTTATAACTCAAGTTGTTAGTATGAATCCCTTTTCTTTCGATTAGGACTAAACATAGAATCGTAGGAGGAGAGATAGACACAACGATATCGACATCAAATACATACCTCAAGCGCGCATGGCTAACGTCGGGCTCACCCCGACCCTAAGAGCTTTAGGGGACAATGTTCGCAAAGGGGGTGGTAAGTAGGAGATTCAAATATTTAAAATAAAACAAAGCACAACTAGACTATCTCCCTGTCCCAAAAAAATAATACAAGAATCCCCTCCCTTGTAGTAGTAGAGTAATTCAGGATCGAATCCACGAGAAGGTATGTCAGCGCTTCCTTTGTTGTACTCACGATCAAGGCTTTCGACCTCAGCAGACACTCGATATCGAGTATACAGGTCGATATCGACCTCAGTTCTGGTCGATTTCCTAGCGCAGTTCATGCAGAAGACAAAACAGCAAGTCGACGTCGAGCAGAGACCTCGATATCGATGTTAGACCTCGATATCGATCATTATGGTCGATTTCGATGCTTGTCACAGAAACTGTTTTTGTTACCAATTTGTCGGAAAAGAGTCCGAAGAAAATAGAATGGAGAAGGAAGATGAACAGAAACAAAACTAAGACTTTTATGAAGAATTCAATTAATTAAAAGGCTTCCAAAGTCGGGGTTTCATGCCACAACGATAACAATGCAAGTTTCATGCTAAAGATATGAACTTTAATATCTTTCCGTCAAATAACTTTCGTTATCAACACTTAGGTGATTAGAGGCTCTCGTATAATTCCTAAGAGTTACTATCCAATTCATGAGCAATTCAAGTTCACAATATGAGTGGCTTTCGCTTCAATAATGCAAATAATGAATCTCCCTAACTTTCGTAAAGGATCATGCATGGGGTAGAAGACGGAATCGCATAAAAGTCATACCTTTGATGCACTTACCTCACATTGCTATCGTCGGGCTCACCCCAACCCTAGAAGTGGGTTGACTACTCGCTCCTCATCATGCACATCATCATCATTGTTATTGAAAGAAAGCTACTTTGAATTAAAACTCCGAAAGAAAGTACAACCGAACAAGCCACTCCACTCTCGCTTTACAACTCCACTCGGCCTCCTCTCTCTCTACTATCTATTGCAACTGAAATTCTCTGCGAAAATGGATCTGAAATTGAATGTTATTGGATTCAGAACTCAGCCCTATTGGCCTATATTTCTAGATGTCGATAAGGACTCGAAACCTTATCTTTATTCTCTAAGATAAACTAAAACAAAGTAAAAGCTAAAACTTCATGGTGAAATCAGCCTCCTCATGATAGATCTGGTGTTGTTGATAGGAAATCTCGACCGTTGGATAGATATTGCAAGCTTTGGATATAATTCTATCAAAATCGGAGTCGAATTCCTCTGCTGGCATGGTCGATATCGACCCTTAGACATCGATATCGACCCCTCCAAAACCTCATCTCGAGCTTCTCCTTCTCCTACTCGAACTGGCACTCGACTTCTATCAATTTGGTTTATCTGGCAGCATCGATATCGACCCCCAGACGTCGATATCGACCCCTTCTGTGTCGATATGCTCTGTTTCCTTTTCTGCTCGATTCCTATGTCTCTGATGTACTCGATGTCGAGGTCTTCAGTCGATTTCGACCTCTTCAGAAGACTTCGAGTTCTTTTTCCGCTCTTCCCAATTCATCCATTTTCATCCTGTTTTCTGCTAAATCACATGGAAACTCGTGCAAACCCATATATTTGACATTTAAGCATAAACTACACTATTCTCATGTTTTCCCATAAATGTGCATGCAAAAGACAATAAAATGGATTCATATGTGCATAGAAAATATGGCAATTTGCGCGCACATCAAACACCCCATACTTAAGCTTGCTTGTCCCCAAGCAATACCTTTAATGGTCATTCAGGGGAAGAAAGTAAACCCTCAACATCATAGATTCATTTTTCATATGTCCCTACAATCAATTGCCATCCTCGAGAAGGTACTTATGTCAACCAAGTCCATGCCTGTGCATAAAAAGTAATTTCATACTCATAAAGGAGGTAATATGCAAAAAACAATTTTAGCGACATAGCATTAATAATCAAGAGGACTTTTTTCAAGCTTGTGAGAAGTGGATTGGTAAAAGGCTAAAGGTGGGCTAATATTTGGTCATGTGGTGTTCAATCCGGGGAAACATACTTTCTTTCCAAAACATTCCACATTCCTTCTTCATAATGTCTCACCTTTCACTCATCGCTCAATGCTTTTTTCAATATAATGCTTTTACCTCTCTAACCTTAGCACTGCCTTCTCGCGAGTCGCAAACATGGGTGTCATGAATGGCCCCAGATACTTAGTACTTCGGACTCCTCACCTTGTGTGTCCCTTCCTGCGGAACTATTATCTCAACGCAAGCAGGGTTGACCCACCTTTATCTCCTTAGGTGATCGGATTTTTTTCTCGCTCATTTAATTTTCCATATTTCATAATTGTATCATTCCTGCTAACAACTTCATATATGCACAACTCCATATAACTCCAAAGATGACATCCATTCAAAAAAACTTTGTCCCCGTATAGGGTATAAGGTAAAAAATGGGCAATATGTGTATATGTGGAGCAATAATGATCATGATAAGTCTCATATATGGCTTTGTGAATATGCATAGGTAAGGCTAGGATATGAACTTTGCTTGTATGGAATTTTTATAAAAAGTCCTCCATCATCTTATTATGCACAAGTCAAAAGCAACTTCAAATTTTCATCTCCTTTAAGTTTTTTCTCTTCTTGCACTTTATTGGGACTTCCCTTAACTAGGCAATCTCATGTTATATCTCTAATGAATCTAATTTTGCATCATAGAGCTCTTTTTTATACTTCCATGACTCTTTCTTTTTCAAAATTTTTTTATGGGGGTCATTTTTCTCTTTTTTTTTTTATTTTAAAATTTTTTTATAGGGGTCATTTTTCTCTTTTTTTATGAATTAAAATAAATATGCAACTCTAATCTAAGTATGAATATGCAAGTAAGGTCATTTTTCTCTTTTTTTTTATGCATTAAAATAAATATGCAACTCTAATCTAAGTATGAATATGCAAGTAAGCGTTTCCCCCACCCCATACTTAAAATTTACAGTGTCCTCACTGTATTAGAACTAGGGTTAAGAAGAAAACTTACTAAATCGTCACAAATTTCAAGAGTCGAAGAAGACAACAGGGAAGGTCGATATCGACCCTTTATATCGATATCGATGTCTCTCTTGATTTTTGCTCAGGCTTCAGAGTGATTTGGCCTCGATCACAAACCCTATCCATGTCGACCTTAAGGTCGATTTCGATGTCTGACATCGATTTCAAGGCCTTTCTGTGTGCTTTTCTCTCTCCTGCAATTTGAAAACTAAACACAAAATATGCAAAACAATAAAGTATCTAAAACCAAAACAAAAAGCCGTCTAAAATCAAAACTAAGTCTTTGTTACAAGCTCTAGATTTTTAAGTCGCTAGGCCGACTTCTTCTTTTGCGCTTCTCAAGGTGGCATCTGCAGAGCCCATGTGGCTTGGGCCTCAAATATCACTCCTTTCTTGTCCCGCAGCTGCATTCCGCCGGGATTGATTTGATTCACCGTGAATGGTCCTAAGTTCTTATCCTTGAATCTTGTAGAGAACCAATGGTCCTTAGACTTGGCAACATAGACCTTGTCTCCTATCTCATATTGGCTTGAATCATCATCGGATACCCTACATAAGCGCACATGCCAAGGCACACCTCTTCCAAATAATGATAAGTCCTTAATTGTAATTGAACAAGAGGAATTCGTACCTTGACTTACCTTCTTCTCAGTCTGTGGCTCAGGTCGATGTCGATATTCGGAGGTCGATATCGACCCCTGTTGTACACCTAGAGGATCAGTCGATTTGGAGAGTTTTGACTCGATATGATCAGGTCGATTTTGACTCTCAGAGGTCGATATCGAGGTCTTCTTTCCTCCCTTCTCAGCGCTGATGATGGTCGATTTCGATAGGGTGTGGTCGATATCGACCCTTGACCCCGATTTCGATGCTTCCTCTTTTCCTCCGTCGACCCCATACTTATGACCTGTCACAGAATCTTGAACATTAGTGGTCGATATCGACTTACCTGGGTCGATTTCGATGTTCTGTTGAGCTCCTTCGTCCAAGATTGCTTCAACTTCCTCTACTTGGGCTTCATTGATGGCTTTTATCTCCATTGGCCCTTGACTTTGCACCGTCTTGTTGAAGGAATACTCTATTACTTCATCACTAATTGTGAGTGAGAGCAATCCTTTCTTCACGCTAATGTTGGCATCGACGGTTGCTAGGAATGGCCTACCTAAAATAATTGGACAAGCAGGGTCCTCCGCTATGTCAATAACTAGGAAATCAGCAGGGACAAAGAATTTACCTACTTGTACAGGCACATCCGTCACTATCCCAGTTGGAATCACTACCGTATTGTTAGCCATGTACAATCTTGCATCCACGGGCTCCAGAGGACCTATCTTTACCTTGTGCCAAATGGTTAGTTGCATCATGGTAACGCTAGCGCCCAAGTCAACTAAAGCATTAAATTTGAATTGACCTAGACCTGTAGCGATAGAAAACTTACCTGGGTCCGCTCGCTTTTGTGGTAGCTCCAACCTGTTGCATTCCTCTGCGATCTCAGAGAGCGATCGCTTCTTACCCAAGATGTCCTTAAGGAACATTACATAAGATGGCATCTCGTGAAGTGCCTCTGTGAATGGTATAGAGACATTAAGCCCTTGGAGCATCTTCACGAACCGTTGGAACTTCTTTTTCGCTGGGTCCTTAGTCACCTTTCTAGTTGGGAATGGCAACACCTTCTTCCTTCCTGCGGCTGCAGCGAGGTCGATATCGACATCAGTAGGGTCGATATCGACTGGAGGAGTCAATTTCTGTGGTGACGCAGAATTAGGGTCGACATCGACAGGAGGGTCGACATCGATGTCACCTTGGTCGATATCGATAGGGGGTCGATATCGACGCCTGTTCTGGCTCCTTCTCCCCCGCTTTTTGCTCGGGCGTTTGTAATTGACGCCCACTCCTTAGGTTTACTGCCGCAAAGTGACCAGTGGTTTTGCCCTTTTGGTTGGGAACAGTGGATCCAGGGAGTGATCCTGACGCCTTGGGCATTGCTTCCGCCAATTGACTCATTTGAGTCTCCATGTTGCGCTTCCAAACGTCGATCTCCCCAAGTCTAGAATTGATGCCCTGCAGCTGAGTACGGACGGAGTTATTGGCTTGTTTGAACTCAGCGTGGTTCCTCCATATCTCATCAAGGATGATTTGCAGGTCATCTTTCTTATTCTCCCGCTCAGGGTGCCCTAGTGCCCTATATGTTGGGGGATCCCTTTGATAGAACCTTTGATCACCCCAATTTTGTTGATTGCCCCCTCCATAGGGGCCTCTCGTCCATTTGACCTCCTCATGTTGTTCCGCCATGGATACTTGCTCAGTATGTGGACAGGCACTGGTATTATGCCTTATTGAACCACACTCCTGACAAGGTTGATTGTTGCTCAGGAACCTTACTTGCTTTTGAAGACGGCGTGTTTGATCGTTATGGAATTGTTGCCGCACTTCAGGATCTATCTCCCTTGGAGGCTCAAATAGTGGCATAGATGGGGTAGGCCTTGCATCATAGGCCGCAGCAGCCCCATAGGTGTTGTCAAAGTTCACTAGCCTCTCAATGGTCTCCCATGCCTCCGTTGGTGTAAGCTCAATGTACCGATAGGAGGTATATGAATTGATCCTCTCCTTATTCGGCGCATCAAGGGCGTTATAAAAGATCTATTGGATGACATATGGAAGTTTCCCATGCGTCGGGCATGATCTCAGCAAGTCCTTAAAGCGCTCTCACGCCTGTGCTAGGGTTTCACCTGGCTTTTGTTTGAAAGTCGTGATCCTTTGTCGTAGCATCGCCGTTTTAGAAGGTGGGAAGAATTTGTTCAAGAATGCATCTTTCACCTCCGCCCATGTCCTTAGCGAGCGTGGAGCCAAACTTTCAAGCCATTGTAATGCCTTTCCTGCCAAAGACCATCGAAAAGATTTTAGTCGCACATACTCTAAGTTTATTCCATCAGCAACTGTTTCACATAAGTCCATAAAAGTAGAGATGTGTTGCAGGGGGCATTCATTATGTCTTCCTTCAAAAGTATTTCTTTTAATCTCAGATAGGAAGTTAATTTTCAATTCATAGTTGGAGTGAGGAATTATAATGGCAGATTCAGGAACATGAAGCGGCGGATGCATGCATTGCATCGCCGTCTGTGGATACTGATTTGGCTGCTCTTGGGCTTGTCTGCGCGCATCCTCCTCCCTATCAGCACGGGCTCGCTCAGCAGCAGCAGCGGCCCTTTCAGCAGCGATTGTAGCATTGTGGTCCTCGATCTCCTTCCTCAACCGCTCTATGATCTCATCCTGCGTCTCGTTGTCAGCCATGATGCGAATTGCCTTGTTGCGAAGATGGTAGAAACATTCAGGCTCGTTAATTGGTTCCAGGATAGGTCTGCGATCAGAACGTCGTATAAACCTGCAGAATAAGCTTAGAAAAAGATCGTGATTAACTTAGGTGGCGATTGATTGCCTCCCCGGCAACGGCACCAATTTGTTCGCAACGAGGGTGGTAAGTAGGAGATTCAAATATTTAAAATAAAACAAAGCACAACTAGACTATCTCCCTGTCCCAAACAAATAATACAAGAATCCCCTCCCTTGTAGTAGTAGGGTAATTCAGGATCGAATCCACGAGAAGGTATGTCAGCGCTTCCTTTGTTGTACTCACGATCAAGGCTTTCGACCTCAGCAGACACTCGATATCGACCTCAGTTCTGGTCGATTTCCTAGCGCAGTTCATGCAGAAGACAAAACAGCAAGTCGACGTCGAGCAGAGACCTCGATATCGATGTTAGACCTCGATATCGACCCTTATGGTCGATTTCGATGCTTGTCACAGAAACTGTTTTTGTAACCAATTTGTCGGAAAAGAGTCCGAAGAAAATAGAATGGAGAAGGAAGATGAACAGAAACAAAATTAAGACTTTTATGAAGAATTCAATTAATTAAAAGGCTTCCAAAGTCGGGGTTTCATGCCAAAATGATAACAATGCAAGTTTCATGCTAAAGATATGAACTTTAATGTCTTTCCATCAAATAACTTTCGTTATCAACACTTAGGTGATTAGAGGCTCTCGCATAATTCCTAAGAGTTACTATCCAATTCATAAGCAATTCAAGTTCACAATATGAGTGGCTTTCGCTTCAATAATGCAAATAATGAATCTCCCTAACTTTCGTAAAGGAATCATGCATGGGGTAGAAGACGGAATCGCATAAAAGTCATACCTTTGATGCGCTTACCTCACATTGCTATCGTCGGGCTCACCCCGACCCTAGAAGTGGGTTGACTACTCGCTCCTCATCATGCACATCATCATCATTGTTATTGAAAGAAAGCTACTTTGAATTAAAACTCCGAAAGAAAGTACAACCGAACAAGCCACTCCACTCTCGCTTTACAACTCCACTCGTCCTCCTCTCTCTCTCTACTCTCTATTGCAACTGAAATTCTCTGCGAAAATGGATCTGAAATTGAATGTTATTGGATTCAGAACTCAACCCTATTGGCCTCTATTTATAGATGTCGATAAGGACTCGAAACCTTATCTTTATTCTCTAAGATAAACTAAAACAAAGTAAAAGCTAAAACTTCATGGTGAAATCAGCCTCCTCATGATAGATCTGGTGTTGATGATAGGAAATCTCGACCTTTGGATATATATTGCGAGCTTTGGATATAATTCTATCAAAATCGGAGTCGAATTCCTCTGCTGGCATGGTCGATATCGACCCTTAGACATCGATATCGACCCCTCCAAAACCTCATCTCGAGCTTCTCCTTCTCCTACTCGAACTGGCACTCAACTTCTATCAATTTGGTCGATTTGGCAGCATCGATATCGACCCCCAGACGTCGATATCGACCCCTTCTGTGACTATATGCTCTGTTTCCTTTTCTGCTCGATTCCTATGTCTCTGATGTACTCGATGTCGAGGTCTTCAGTCGATTTCGACCTCTTCAGAAGACTTCGAGTTCTTTTTCCGCTCTTCCGAATTCATCAATTTTCATCCTGTTTTCTGCGAAATCACATGGAAACTCGTGCAAACCCATATATTTGACATTTAAGCATAAACTACACTATTCTCATGTTTTCCCATAAATGTGCATGCAAAAGACAATAAAATGGATTCATATGTGCATAGAAAATATGGCAATTTGCGCGCACATCAGACTACTCGCTTCTCATCATGGAACTCATTGTTGATTGAAAAGAAGAAACTTGCATTAAAATAAACTCCGAAGCTTTACAACTCAACGTCAACTTTCACAAACGTCAAACCCTAAAACTTCTCTCTAACTCTAACTCTATTGATTGTCTTGATTGATGATTGTTTCTTCGATGATGAGATCCTTGAATGCCAGCCCCCTATGGCTTTATTTATAGGCTACTAATCCTTGCTATCCGAGGATTGTAACTTCTATCTAAACTATGAACTATATCCGAACAATTAGGATAGGTCTTTTATTTTGATAAAAACTTAAAGGTAAAAGATAACTAAGTCTTCAGCTGCCATCTATCTTAAAAGTGTAAGATAATCCGTGCCTCCTTGAAGATAAAGTTCCCAATCCGAATCTCGAACTCGAGTCTATCTTCTGTCGAGATAAGGGGTCGATATTGACACTAGAGGTCGATATCGAGGTCTCTGTTCCTGCTTGACTTGTCCAGCTCCAGTCGATGTCTATGACGATGGTCAATATGGGGGTCGATATCGACACCAAAGGTCGATATCTATGTTGGGGGTCGATTTCTACCTCTGCTCAGCTTCACTTGGCTTCTTCGTTTTGACTCCGATTTCGCTTGAATTCCTGCATGGTTAGCTCAAAACTTGTGCAGACCTTATTTCTTGCATTTTTGCCCATTCTTGCACAAGTTTATATTCTTTTGAAACTTTTCTTTGGAAATCGAATGAAATATGAAGTCAAAAGATGCAGTAAAAGGAGATATAAATAAGTACATCAGCATTTACTAGGATGACCGTATTTAAAGACTTTATTAGTAAATTATCCATCAATGTTTCCAAATTAGTAAAATGTCCACCTCCCTTCCCTTGCCCCTTCGCCCCTGTGCCCCCCATGTGCGCCCTTTGTGCCCCCTCCTGTTTCAACAGTTTTTTTTTCGCGCGTTGCTGAAACCGGAGTTGCTGAAATTGTTGTTGTAATTGCGGAAATTAGCTTCTTTTTTTCGCGTCAGCACTTCGAGACCTAAGTTGCTGAAACCGGATTTGTTTTTTTTTCCGCATTAGCACTTCGATGTCGGAGTTGCTGAAACACGGTTGGTGACGACGACGCTGCTGAAACCAGAGTTGCTGATATCGGAGTTGTTTTTTTAATATTTTTTTTCGCATTAGAAAAAATTTTGAAATGATAAAATGCTGAAATGTTAATAACCAATTAGTTCCTCTTTCTTCTACAATCCATTAGCTGTCGAGATTAGAATTTAGGTAAAGAACAAATCATAGTTATCAAATATTAGCCGTCGAGATTATAATCCATTATTCGTCGAGATTATAATTTCCAAGATCTTATGATCCAAATATCAATCAATGTTATTGAATTGAGGTGAAGAACAAATCATAGTTATCAAATATTAGTCGAATGATGCAAACTTTTAATTAATTAATAGATGCAAACCTTCTTGGTATACTAAACTAAAAAAAACACAAGCACTAATCACTATAGACAACATTTCATCTAATATGTTCCTACTAAACAAAGAGTAGTCTCATCTAAAATGAAAGAGTGACATAGATGAAACAAGGAGCTGAAGCATTTAAAGGGCAAACTGCAATACACCCACCACCCCATTCACAGAGAGAAATCCATTGACCCAGCTCACATCCAAATCATTCAAACCTTTCCTTCTTCAATCCCCCCTTTCTCTCTCCAGAATTATTACTTAATTAAACTTTCCCCCCTATTTTATTATTCATCCATTATTATGAATTTCAATTAAATTATTACTGTGTTTGCAGCGAAGCACTATATCTCACTCCTGACAAATTCACTCCCCACTTGTCTTTTCTGTGATTGTTCAACCGGAGGAACTGAACCCAAATCAAAGCGTCTAGGATACGGGAGGAGCAATCTCAATTAGAGGCGAGGCGAGGCAAGAGAAGAGCCCACACCGCCGGCGGCGCGGTGCTGCTGGAGAATGATGACGGCGGCGACGATGGATTTGGGAGGAGAGGACGGAAGGTGATGTGTGAGACAGAGGTATGAGATAGATCTAAAACATACCGCGCCGACGGAGCCATGGGATGCTCGACCTTGGGGCCGCCGACAGGAGATAGACCTTAGATTTGTAGAGCTTCCCCGATCTCTTTTCCCCTCTAATTTTAGCAACTTCCCAATCTCTTCGATGGAGATGGGGGAGGAGGGGCAACGTGTTATTAAAAAAAAAAGGTGGAATTTAACCTAATTTGGATACATCCGTGGACAGCTGCCCAATTTAGGGTTAAAAAATGGTCTGTTTGACAAATTAATTCTTAAAATTATTACATTTAGAGTTGACAAAATTTTACTCGACCTGGCCCTCCTCAACCCAGACTCGATAGAAAGTAAAAAATATAGTGTCATGCACAACTCAAATCTGAACCCAAATCATTTTGACCCGATGACCGAATGGATACAAACATAAACAAACCCGATCCGACCCATACCTGACCTAACCCAAACTGAAACCGACTTGTCCTAACTTGAACCCAAACCAACCCGATGTCACAAATTGACCTTGAAAGATGAGTTGGAAATAGGGATGACAATGGGACGGGGACTTCCCGATCCCCGCGGGGAGTTCCCGTCGCAGAGATGGAGATAGAGAAATTAAATGGGGACGGGGATGGAGGCTAAATTAATTCCCTACGTGGGGACGGGGATAATAGTCCCTACCCCGATCTCCGCCCCGCCCCCGTCCCCGTTGGGAATCCCCACGGGATCCCCGATGGGAAGTACGAAATTCCAATTTTCTTTTAAAATCTTACCTAAGTTTATATAATTTTTCTTTCATTCACTTTTAAAATTTTACCTTATAATTTACATTTATGAAATATTATATGTAATATTTATATCATATTTTTAACATAACTTTAATAATATATTATAATTTTCTATTAAATGGGGGAAACCATGTGTTTTAAATGGGGAAACCCGCGGGGAATGCCAACGGGAAAAATTATGTAGGGACGGGGACGAATTATTATGCCCAAGCGGGGACGGGGACGAGGGCGTAGATAATCTTCATAAACGGGGATGGGGACGGGGATGGTACCCCCCGCCCCGAACCCACCCCGTTGCCATCCCTAGTTGGAAAGCTCGGTAATGGAGGATAGAGATTTATAGATTTAGAGAGAGGGATAAAAGAAGAAGATAGGAGGAAATTGAGTATTGATATTCTAATGATTCATTCGGATTGTTACATTGTTTTGTAAAGCCTGCGATTACATCTTTTCATTGGCCTTCACGCCCATCGGACCAAGCTCAACCTATTTCTAACAATGTCTCCCTGCACAAAAAGAATTTTCCTCAAGTCCGTTACTCATGCGCCACCTCTGAATTATGGGATTGGTGGAGAACAAGTCCTACTGGTTCCCAAGTCGCCTCCTGTATGATCCCTTTAGTTGTAACTCCTTGCCCCCTAACAAATGATTCACAATCTCCAAAGTTTAATATTATAATTTCGAACCCATATTGTTCAGTCTTTGCATGAAATTTCTCGAACGATTCCGTGAACTTAGTTTGATTCTTCACCATTTCTTGCAAGGTGACCTGCGTTGTTGTGGTGAACTGTTGTAGATGTTGCAAATGGATCTCAATTTTGCAAAGATTCTCTTTGATTGTCTTCATCCTTGTTCCGTCCGCCATGGTTTCTCAGAATCTTAACTACTCTTATACCAATTTGTCACGAAATGACCTTGAAAGATGAGTTGGAAAGCTCGGTAATGGAGGATAGAGATTTAGAGAAAGAAGAAAAAGATAGGGAGGAAATTGAGTATTGATATTCTGATGATTCATCCAGATTGTTACAAATGTAACAATGGTGAGTATTGATATTGTAATAGCCCATCAGACCAAACTCAGCTCATTCCTAACCCCCGAAATTCATGGAACTCAAACTTATCCAACTTGAAAACTCAATCGAACATACAATATACTTGAAATATAAGTTAATTTGACATATAACCGAATCCAAATAAATATGCTCGAACCCTACCGAGTATCCCGAATGTCACCACTAATCGCATTTGCTACAAAAAGTAACGAAAGGTTAAAAGACGTGAATTAATACAGTAGAAAGGAAGCGCCGTTTGATAATTAAATTGACAAGAGCAACACATCCTCAGCTAGCAGATCCAATAGGAACCTAACAAGTGTCCCGCTCAGTCACGACTCACAGGTCATCGTTCGTCATCTCTCCCAACCTCAACACTCCCCAGTTTTTTTTCCGCGCCCTTTTCGCAGTCCTCACACCAGTAAACCAGAGAGGGACCGAGCGAGCCAGGCAGAGAGATTGGAATCGATCTACCATAGAGAATTTCAGAGAGAGATCTTTTGATCGAGTTTGAAAATGGTGCAGGCTATGTGTCTGAAGCCGCAGGCGGCGTTGGAGGTTGCGGCGGAGGCGAGCGCTATTGTCAACAGAATCGCGCCCAAGGCCAACGACAATATATCGGTCAACGGCGGAGCCAAGGAGGAAGCTACTTCCCCCACCACCGAGAAGAAGAAGCCGCTCTTCTTCTACCTCAACCTCGCCAAGGTCCTGTTCGATGAACGGGAGGTGCGATTCAAATATTCAAATATAATTCACGACTATACTAACTCACTTATCAATCAAATAATACAAGAATCCCTCCCGATGCAGTGGTAGGGTAATTCAGGATAGAATCCACGAGGAGGTATGTCAGCGCTTCCCTTGTTGTGATCACGATCAAGCTTTCGACCTCAGAAGACACTCGATATCGATGTGTCTGGTCGATATCGACCTCAGTTCTGGTCGATTTCCAGCAAATTCCTGCAAAAGACAAAAGCAACACAGATCGACGTCAAGACAGACCTCAATATCGACGTTAGTCCTCGATATCGACCTTTGACAGTCGATTTCAATGTCTATTACAAAAATTTCAATGCGTAACCTATGTGTCGGAAAAGTATCCGAAGAGCGTAGAATGGTTGTAGAAAGATGGTCAGAAATCAAAACTTAAACTTTGTATCAAATTCAATTTACTAAAAGCTTCCAAAGTCAGGGTTTCATGCCACAACGATAACAATGCAAGTATGGTGCTAAAGTTATGAAATGTAATGTCTTTCCGTCAAATAACTTTCGTTACCAACACTTAGGTGATTAGAGGCTCTCGCATAATTCCTGAGAGTTACTATCCAATTCATGAGTAATCCAAGTTCACAATATGAGTGGCTTTCGCTTCAATAATGCAAATAATGAATCTCCCTAACTTTCTCAAAGGATCATGCATAGGATAGAAGACGGAATCGCATAAAAGTCGTACCTTTGATGCACTTACCCTACATCGCTATCTTCGGGCTCACCCCGACCCTAGAAGTGGGTTGACTACTCGCTTCTCATCATGCAACTCATCATCATCGTTGAAAGAAAACTACTATGTGTTGTGAAAGAAAGAAATTACAATCGAACCAAGCCAATTCCGCTCTCGCTTCACACCCAACTCACTCGGTCTCCTCTCTCTCTCTCTCTCTCTCTCTACAAATTCTCTGCGATAAACTACTAAAACTGATTGCTTGGATGATTAAACTCATCCCTAACAGCCTCTAGATATAGATATCGAACTTTGCTATCCAAAGACTCGAAACTTTATCTTTATTCTCTAAGATAAAACATAATAAAGTAAAACTAAAAATTCCATGGTAAAATAGCTCAAGTGATAGCTCTGACGTTAAAGGTAGGAAATCTCGACTTTAGGACAGACGTGCAAGCTTCGGATAGAATTCTATCAAAATCTGAGTCGGACTTCTCTGCTGGCAACATCGATATCGACCTAGGGACATCGATATCGACCTCGGTTTATCTCTATCTCGAGCACTCCTTCTCCTCCTCGGACTGGCACTCGACTTCTATCATTTAGCTCGATCTAGGCACTCAATATCGACCATGGGACATCGATATCGACCTTGTTTATGTCGACATGCTCCGTTCTCTTCTTGCTCGATTCCTGTGTCTCTGTTCACTCGACGTCGAGGTTCTTCAGTCGATTTCGACCTCTTCAGAAGACTTCGAGTTCTTTTTCCGCTCTTCCAAATCTGTCCATTTTCGTCCTGTTTTCTGCGAAATTACATAGAAACTCGTGCAGACCTATATATTTGACAATAATGCATAAACTACACTAATCTCATGTATTCCCACTAATATGTATGCAAATGACGATAAAATGGACTTAAATGTGCATTGAAAATATTGCTATTTGCGCGCACATCATGTCCTTCCTTTCTCCTTTTGGTAGATACAATTTTGTTATTACCATCGAGAAATCGATGGACTCATGTTTTCTGCGGCTTCCATTTGGCAGTAAATTCAAAATTTTGACCTAGGGCTTGTTTCATTCAATTGATGCTCAATCAGCTCGTAAATCGTAAACCGAATGACATGTTATATGTTCTTCTGTTGCAAAGATACATCAAACTGTACAATGATGTTGAGCTATCTGCGTTAGGCATGGGTATGTTCTCCATAAACGTAGCTTAAGCTTGTTGGAGGATAAGGTTTCAGTAAACTGATATCTTATATAAATGACGTAAAAATTTGCAGCTATCCCTACTGTGGTAACGATCGCGGAGATTCTGAAGGCCAATGGTGTTGCTGTGGAGAAAAGTAAGCCGTATAAATCAGTTCTGAATTCAGCTGGTAAAGCTTTTTAGTCATCTCCACACTTGTTTATCTTCTGAATATTTGGAGCAGATGTTGTAACATCAACTGTTGATTCCAAAGATGAAACAAGGGCCGCATGGATCAGAAGGAAAAATGATTTTTCCCCCCTTTCTAGGTTGCTGCCATTGGAAGTTTTTGATTGCCAATGTCGATACTTGGCATTCCATTCGCTTCAATTAGTAGATCTACCATATACATATATGCACAGGTAAGGCACGTTTGTGCCTAATTAGCTCGAACTGCTGCTCCTTGCAGCAGAATACATCCATCACCCCATCCACTAAAAACCCTAATTTTGCTACTCTTGTGTAATCCAACAATGGTATTTTTTTTCTCTTTGATTTTGGCAATAAATATTTGTGTTGTTCCACCTGCTGATTATCTGAATATTAATTTTGAAATGAGCCAGAAGTTACACTGTTGAACATCCCAAGGAAGAAGATTTCATGGCAAATGATGGAAAAGCATTATTTTACAGTTGCATAGCAGTGATGGGTACCAATGTACAAGAGAGAGTTCTGTGATCAGAACAGTTGAGCCAGGTTCACGAAACCGACAGCTTGGCGAGGGTCAATGCTAATACCTTCACCCCATTCGCTACGTCCTCCATGGACGAGTATTCTTCAGGCTTATGGCTAATTCCTACAGTGTAGAAACACAACAGCGTGTTTAGCATTATACGACAGTGTGTTACTTGCTATAGGTAAAAGGCTCTAGTGATGAAGAGAGCAGAGCTAACCTTTGTAGCATGGAATGAATATCATTCCCATCGGAGAAATTCTGCAAGGTTGCCATTGCTGATTGTAAGTAGCAGCGAAGAGAACGACAGAAAAAATAAATGAAGTGGAAGAATGCAATTCTGTCAGCTTACCTGGCCATGAACAATGAATCATGGTAAGCTCTGCTAATCATTAGCTTGTGGGGTAGATTCAACTCTTTTGACGCAGCTTCAGCTGCTATTATTATCTTTTCATCAGCGTGTGCAGGAGGGTCTTGATTTACGATTTCAAAACTTGAGAGTGTGACGTTGCGTTTCTTGGCTATCATGGTGGCAGATTGACGGATTTTCTCAATGACAAGGTTCCTTCGTGATTCATCAATGTCTCTTGTATCTGTCAAACAAATTAAATTATTTGAAACAAACAAAGAGTGAAAAATCTTAGATTCTTAAGCCTGGAAATAGAAAGAAGTGTAGTTGTTGGGTAAAAGTACTAAAACAAATATAGAGCACAGAACAAATTGCAAATTTGAGCAAGGTACCGATTTCAACATGTGCTTTGCTTGGGATGCTGTTGATGGCTCTGGGATGCAGATCAAGTATACCTTACCAAGAAGAGAGAGAACGATTTTTAATATATATTAAGCATAAAAATACGGTGTTATGTGATGGAAAAATCGATACCAACTTACCAACAGTACCCACAGTGTCAACGGATCCAGAATCTAATACATGCTTTTCAACAGCTAGTGCCAACTCTGCAGCAGCCAATCCTGCATCATTTCTGGAACAAAAGATGGTAAAACCGCATATGCATATGTCCATTTTCATGAGTGCATAGACTAGATGGTGCAGAAGTGACCTCAAAGATCAGACTTCTTATAAAGTAATTTGTTGTTTTTGCTATTTTCTTGTCATGAATGAGGATGTTGAATTATGAATCTACATTTTTCCTATGATAACTAACTGGTTGCACACATAATTTTTATCGGCTTCTCTTCTGGATAATTGGACAAGTTAGTAGTAAATGTTAACTTTGTAGCAAAGGGAATCGTAGACAGTTTACTTCGAAAAGTCCAAGTAGAGAAGATATTCACAAAGAGATGACGTGGACAACTATATGCAAGCTTTCATGCAGAAATAGGAAATTGCATAGCATTTAAAAAGAGAGAATAGATTAGACAGCAAGAAAGTCCTACCTGTGTGGCATCAGAACAGCCCCTGCATGACCCCCGTTGCCTTCAAAATCCACCTTGATACTTGCTGGTGCAGCTATTGCAGTTACTACACCAATTGGAATACCTGTGGGGTAAAATAAAAAATCAAATACCTTTCTTTGAGCTCTTGGGGACTTAGCAATGAACGTTAAAATTGTTTTCATATTGAATCAAAATTGATTATTATGATGAAGTAGAGAACTAAACCTTCAGCCTCAAGAATTGGGCCCTGTTCTATATGAAGCTCCACAAAAGCACTATAGCTTCCTTTTTCTAAACGTGTGTCTGCAAAATCGAAACGCTCCTTCATATAACCTGCTGAGCAAGCAGCATCTACAAAAGAAATGTTTTGGCTATCAACTGTGCTTTTCAAAGCTTTCTCAAGTTCTTCACTCCCTGCCATCAAGCGGCTGCCAATATATGAATAAAATATGTTTTAAAGACTAAAACTCAATAGGTATGAGCACTAATAAGCTATTATTAGCCCTTGGAAATACAACATTATCACAACATACATGTCAAAAGTTGCCACTACAATATGGACTATTAGACTAATTTTCCAGCTTCCAAAAGTGAACCATGATATTAGCTTCAGATTGAAACAGACAAAGTCAACCACAAAATCAGAAAATTAAAAGCATCAAAAGATTCAAAACTATAAGCTTCAGGCTAGTAAAAGGCTAGACATCTACCTTCCCAAGCAGCTGATTCCAAATCTTGTAGGCTCTTCTGAAGTGAACATGACCACCTCTAATGATCTTATAGGCTTAAATCCAGACCTGTCAAAATACAAGGTGAGAATGCTCTAGGTTAGCACATTGCAACTTGAAAACCCGGGGTAAAGCTGGAAAAGAATGTCACTGTTCTCATATATGAATAATTTTATCAAACATAATTAAACCTTTCAAGAAAATTATCAATTGACTGCAACTAGCATTTAATATCTTTGTGCTACATCTGGGTTTTACTTCATTGGTTGAAGTTCATCAACTGAGCAAAACAAAACTGTGGAGAAGCAAAAATAGAATTCTAGAGTGTCAACTCTTTTTCCAGTCCAGTGAAAGAATAACACTGCCACAAAAACGAAAACTTACCTTTTAAGCACACTGATGGCTTCTATAGCACCTAAAACGCCCACAACTCCATCATACTTTCCAGAGTACGGAATGGCATCAATGTGAGAGCCAGTTGCAACCGGTGCACTCTCAGGTTCACGGCCTTCCCTGAGTATGAAAAAAAGAAAAAGTTAACTTTTCCCCTTAAAGGGCTGGAGGGATATGAAATTTCATATAACCATCTCAGTTTCAATCAGATGAAGCCAGCCATCTCCTTTAAACTCTGTCAGAAATATATTGGTCCGTGGGAAATGAGTTACGGATAATAGTACAGGGCTCATAAAGTCGGATATTTGACAAGAGTCAATATTGATCCATTGAAATTGAGTTAAAGATACAGTATGAAGCTCATAAATTTGACTTTCAACAAGGGTGGCTACTGAAATGGACAGACAGAGAAGCTAAATGCATATTATTTAGCATCAGTGGGTAACACATCCAAGCAGCAAACTCCAAAGTTGAGAAAATAAAAAACACAGCTCAAATTGAGGTCGATACTGTATAGCTCAAAACTCAACTCATTGTTTAGAAGCACAGAAACTAGCTAAATACTGTACACAAATAGTCAGTGTCAGCTTATAGGAAAATACAAATACAATAAGAGCAACCATTTGAAGAGTCACTTTGCTATTGCCATTATAAATCACAAACATAAGGAAAACAACTTACCAGCGACCAAATATATTGCCTACATCATCCTCCCTGACAGAGAGGCCAGTTTCTCGCATCAAACTTTTGATGAATCTGCAACCAATAACCACACGAAAACAATTTTGATGCTTTAGGTGCAAAGGTAATGCTTGAAACCAAAATGATCAGTTCAAACAATTTCCGTTGCCGCTGTCATTAACACAAAGCCTGGAATGCAAAGTAAATCCAAACCTGTGGAAATACAAAAAAAAGTCTCCTATTCAAAACTTCGACTCTCTAACTAGTTTTTTTCCCCTTTCGCACAATGCTTACTCTAAGGATGGCACAATTACAGAGTAGAATAGAGCTACAAACAGAATAAACTAGAATAGATCAGTCTTTAGACCAACTCACATCATGTTATGAACTCTTTTGTTGGGAAATTTACTTTCCAAGATTTCGTTCTACCATGACTCCTTTCTAAACTGTTAAAGTCGGCTGGGCCCGGTGGGGCTAAGACAAGCTGGAGGGAGGTCGTGTGTACGGGCCCACATACGAGAGACTCGAACAACACATAAACCTAACGGGGTTCCATCTCAAAACCAATTGGCCATGAGAGGATTAGCCCTTCAACCTTATATGTTGTTCAAGCATTCTCTATATTACCGATGTGGGACAACCACATTCCAACATAAACTAAGAAGAACTGACGAGTCATTTGAAATATAAGCACATAAGCTGCAAGTATCTTTCTAATAGACATTTTGTGTTGTAATTTGGAAGACCAGAAAAATCATACAAATGCACAATGCAGCAGCACATTGTGAAACCAGACCCAGTGAAAAGGAAAGCTTCATTGATTAAAAGTCTCACTTCACTCACCACTAGGAGACAAGTCAGACATCAAAAGAACCCAACATGAACTTCCCCTAACCTTTGTGTGTCTCAAAACTCATTAGACTCGTAGTCCACAATCATGTGTTGGGGCACAACAAATGGAAAGATATCTCAGATACTTTGAACAGCATCAAAACCTGACACTTTCGGTTTACCATGATTTCACTAATCTGAGACACACTCGTGAGTAGAAAATGCAAACTGAAATCTTCCTTTTTTTGCCATAATATCTTAGTGTTCATTCAATCAACATTTGAGTTTAGGCCAACTTTTATTTAGAGAGCAAGAGTCTTCTAAGCTCAGTGGTAGGTCAAATCCAGACATTTTAGATACATCATGAATCATGACTCTACTCTAAGGGTCCATTTGGTGCAATGTGTTGATTCATCACAAGGAAAGTTTACAATGTGCTGCTAAGGAGGATAAACCTAAACCAACATGGCTATGAAGATTGAAGAGTTGTGAAAGAGAGAGATACCTTCTAGCAGCCACATCCTTGTCAGTGTACAGAACCCTAGTAACTGAAGGGGATGGGGTATCAGAGATAGTAGCTAACTCATCAATCTGATCAAGAAACAAACAACTGAAGTTACAACTTCATTAAAAATGACACAAGATTTCAACTTTATCACAAAACAAGAGAGCAAGCGTTGAATTAAACACTGCAAGACGCCAAATTCTGAAAGAATCGCCCTTTCAAATTAAGTTGGTTCGATTACGCGTATCAAAACGACACAACCGAAAGTTCAATGAACAAACACGGAATCACCGCTAAAACGGAGATATGCGCACCTGTTTCTGGAGAAAGTGAGAATCGACAGAGAGAGAGATGGAGCCAGCGGGTAAGCCAGAGCCGGGTTCATCAATCGTATAACCGGAGAAAGCGTGCATAGTGTTAGCAGTAGGATCTTCGCATCCATGGATATCGGCTGAAATTAGAGACAAGGAATAGGCGACGAGATGGAATAGTCGAAGGAGAAGAAGAGATGACGATGAAGGTGGCTTTGCCATGGCTTTTGCTCTCCTTCGCTATGTCAAATTCCGGATTCTGAAAGTGTTGGTTTGAGATTCAATGAGGAAGATTGGAGTTGATGATGATTTTAAAAAAATTAAAAACTAAAACTACAGTACAATGTATATAGTCTGAAGACTGAAGGTTTTGTTGGGTGGTTTTGGCGTTTAGCGTATTTTCTTTTATTTCCCATTTTTCAGAGGTTTTTCTGAAGCTGCTTTGCGTATAGGAATTGGAGGTGCGATTTGAGGTGGCCACGTGTGAGATGACGATGGATCAACGGATCAAGGCATTGTCTGGTGATTATTATTTATCTTTTTTTAGCTATAAACCAAATCCATTTAATTAGTGTAGAATAAAAGGCTCCAAAACCTCCAAAGGGATATGGATTAATCCTTGTCACTTTCCATTAGTGTTGTTGTTGCTTTTAGGAGAACTAGTTTTATTGCTCACTGGTTATGCGATTTGTTAATAAATTTTATTATATAAACCATCTTTGAATTAATATAAATTATTAATCCATATAAAGTAAATATATAATATTCAATTGTGTTATTTTTTTAGAATGTAAATACATATTTGAGTCTAGATTAATTACGTTTGTTCTCTTTTTAAAAATAGTTAAAATATTTTTTTTATCTTGAGTCTAGATTTTATACTTTTTAATAAAAAATATTAAATGATTAAAAATCTTATGTATTAAATCCAAAAGAAAGAAACACATTATAAATTCCATATGTAAATTCAATCCATTATTATTTTTATTTATAAAAAAAATAAATATAAATATTTATAACAAAATATTATCAAAATATAACTAAGTAAGATATGATAATAACTTATTAATTGATGTAATATTGGATAGATTATTTGATCTAAAAAGATAAGTTTTCTAACTAATTAAGATATAAGGTTGAATATTTATAAGAATAAGTGGGACCATTAATTGAGATGGCAAAATTATATTGGTTCATACTATATTAATCCAGAATATGACATGCATAAGAATTGCTCCGGAATATGACACGTATGCGAATCGCACCGAAGTAGACTTCAGGCCTTCTTTTAGTATTATATATATATATATATCAAACTATATTTTATGTTTACTTTAATTCCATGATCGATTATTAAAATCTTCAAAAAGTACAATTATAAGAAAATTATATTCTGTAATATTTTTGTGTATTAAAAATTTTTAGGGGTTTCGTCTCCTAATTTAAATTACTTTAGTTTTTGATATATTTTTTTTAATAAACTAAAAACTTTATAAAATATAAAAACAATTATAACATGATGACATATTTTAAAAATATAAATTTATGACATAATTTTTAATCCATTTATAAATCAATTTTGTTGTCAAATTTTACAAATTGCAACGGTGATACATTCAGTGTAACCGATCATTGTATCACCCTTTTTAATTCCATAATTTTTTAAAATTTTATTTATATTAATGAAGTGTATTGTAACATTATTAAGTATTTTTTCCCTTCAATTTTCATGTCACGGCACACCATATTGCTGGAAATTTGATCAAGAACGAATCCAATCAAAATTGCATTTTAATTAGTAGAATAATTGACCAAATATTAGATAAATTATTTGATTTAAAAAGATAAGTTTTCTAACTAATTAAAATATAGGGTTGAATATCTATATATATATATATAAATAAGTGGGACCATTATACTGAGATGGCAAAATTATATTGGGTTATTAATAGTGAACCAAATATTGGATAGATATAAGGTTGATCAACAATAAAAAGATAATATCATTTTAATCTAGAATATGACACGTAAGTAAAAATAAACATGTTTTAATCCAGAAAATTCCACGTAGGCGAATCGCAACGGCCTCTGCTTTAGTATTTTATATAGATATAGATGTTGATTCTTTTTATTAGTTTTGCCTTTTATAAATTATTATTTTTTGCCATGTATGTGCTATGTCATCATTTTTTTTAGATAAAATTATTGTGATATTATTTTAACACCACCAATAAAGGTCGAGATATTTATCTTACATTGGAAAAGTGGAGATATAGTTTTAACACCCCTTTAAAGGTTTGATTATTTTAATTAGTTTCGTTAAAAAAAACTAATCTTAGTAAAAATATTTTACTAAGATAAGTTTTGTAAAAAGATGAACCAGATATTGGATAGATTATTTGATATAAAAAGATAAACTTTCTACTTAATTAAGATTTATATTTAAATATAGTTAATTAAGATATAAAGTTCTAAAAGATGAAGATTTTTTACTTAATTGATATCATAAATTAAATTAAATCCAATCTTATTCCATAATAATCATAGGTCATCCAAATTAACCCCCCTCTGTACCACATTTTCTATTTTTTTTATTAAGTAATAATTCGAGTTCAGATATATCTGAAACTTGAGAGGCCGACAAGTCGGTAGACGGAAGCTCCGTCGAATATACAATAAAAATCGAAAATACAAAAAAAAGGTGCAAACAACGCGTAAGATGAACTCTAAAAAGGACGAAACTAAGAAGCAACTAAAACCGAAATGTTGGGGATGCCGACAAAGAACGAAAGCCAAGCACCACCCAGGGGAAGCACCGCAGGTTAGCGGTACAGCAGGACACATACTCATGTGGGCAATGAAGACGAAACTCCAAGGACCAATCTCCCGGATATGGAGTCGCCTTTTGCACACTACCACGACCCCAACCTGTCCCGACTTCGGACGCAGCAAACCCAACCAGGTTGTAGCACTCTCAGGAACACCAAAAACAGAGACACACGCTACCGGAGAAAAGCACCCGAAGACCGGCCAATCATGACACGAATTTAATCACTCGAAAGAAGAGGAGTATCGAACCTTGCAAACAAGGGGTTGAAAATGGGAAAATATATTTATAAACACACGTATTACCAAAAAATATTTATAAACACACAACATTAGTTTGTAATGCTTATAAATATCAGAATTTATGAAGCAACATGTTTTTTTACTATTCCTCATCCCTGGGTTGGGCCCAAACAAAGGCATAGGCCCAAATGTATTCGGGCCCAAAATGCAACCAAGATTCATCCGAATGTTTACAGTTGTGGACGGAGAGACATCCCGAAGAAGCCGCAGAGGAGCAGCGCCTCGGCAACCGGCGACAACCCAAGCCAACAACAAGAGCTGAGAAGCGCCCGAACAAGCAAGACCCAAGCCCACGCCAACGCTACCCTGGAGAAGGAAGCGAAGAAGAGGAGTCGGGAGGTTTAACGGAGATCGGTGAAGACCCGACCTCGGTGAAAACCAACGACGGCGTGGCGATGTGAACCAAATTGGTTGAGGACAACCTTGAATCTGAGATCCCCAACCCCGAAATAGTAAAAGCCCCATGAGGAAGAGGGTATTCCGGGGAGGGGGAGGCCGGGCACGCCCAGGCAGGGACGCGAACTGACAGCACACCGAGACCCCGAAATAGAGGACGGCGGCGAGCGACACCGGCCAAAGGTGGATTTTGGGTCGGAATTTCAGGAAGAAGAGACTAAAACTGAAATTCCAGGCATAGTCACGAGTCCAAGACTAACTCCAATGGTTAAGTGTGCAAATGTACATATTTGCACAAGGTGCTCAAAAATATACATCAATTTTTGATATTTTACTCCATTGGTTAGATGTGTATTTTATACACATCCATCTCTAAATAAATATGATTAAATTAAAAAGGAAAAAGAAAAACTTAAAAACAACCAATAGAAATGGTCTCAACTTTATTGAAAAGTGATAAAAGTTTTTGCAAATGGGGGAGGTGATGTGCTTATATTTGAGCACTTTGTGTGCAAATGTGCATATTTTGCACACTCATAAGTAACCATTGGAGCACAATTTGTACCAAAATGTGCATATTTAAGCATTTGCACCATACCATTGGAGTTAGTCTAAAGATTAAAGAAATTGGGTTCAGCAGAAGGAAATCCGAAGAGGAGATTAAGATCCTCCAACAAGGTGCACCTCAATCGAGAAAGAGATCCACCTCTGAAGAGGGGTTCTTAGGGCCGGATGGTCGGCGACTCCGACATAGGAGATGACTCCCTGTGCTTGCACAAAGAAGGGGTTTCTTCTCTCCGTACCACATTTTCTATTGATCATGGTACCTTTGTTAATTGTTATAACCATTTTTCCACTGCTAATTCCTTCTTTTCTTTTGTATGGTGAACGAATCACTTTTACTCTTTTATGAATTGTTACGGAAAATTTTATTTCTGTGCAAAAGGGGCGCTTAGTAATTTATTTGATAAGAAATAGGTAGCTATGTAATTAATTAATGGAACACAGTTGCTACCCAAATATGATACTCCGTAACAATTTATTACTTAAATTAATTAAAAAATTTAAATAAAGTGTACACATGTTAAATAAAGTGATTAAAAGATATAATTATTAATTAATAGGGCTAAAATAAGCGGGACCAGGATGAGTTAAAATATGACACATAAGCAAATTCGACCAAAGTCCGCCACATAGGCGAATTGCAACAGAGGTCGTTTGAGGCCTCTGTTTTATTATTTTATTATATAGATTTTGGTTAATATTTATCTAGGATATCTAATTAGGTTAATATTTATAATTAAATTAATATTTATTTTTTAATTAAGTAAATATTCATAATTTATTTTTTTTACAAAAAACTATCATTGCTTTATTTGATTAGGATGGAAAATCTGCAAAAAACACAATAATATTCTGTTTCCGCTTGTGCAAAATGAAAACCCTTTTACACCTAAAAGAACGCGCCCCCTCCTTCTCCTACCTGAGGCACTCAATCGCCGCCATGGCTGCTTGCCCTCCGTCCGGACTAAAAATCATTAGATCCCTGCTCCCCCTATTCCTACCCATCCTACCCAGGTCGCCCTATAGATCTGCTTGTGGCCCCCTTCAGTGACCCTGCTGCGTACCAAAAAGCTCCCCCTTGGAGCAAACCCTAACTGGGTGAACAATTGGGAGGTTCAGACCTCTAATTGGACTCGGCCTGTCACTTTAGCTTCCACTTGCAGACTCTATTCGACCTACTACCGGGTATTGATGAGATTTGAGGGGAGCGTATGGTGGCCGGACGGCCCGGGTTTCATCCTTCCTTGGCGTACCTGGTTGTTCGCTCGGTTGTCTTGTCCGCTCTCCTACTTTCTGCTCTGTGGCTTGCCTCTGAAATCTGTAAGTATCCCTCTCTCTACTCATCACCATAACCGGGGTTCTCTTGCTTACTGGCTCCTACACTATATAATCATCCTCACAGGATGCATTGGGACTCACCGTCCCCTTTTCTTCTCACAATTGAACTTTCACACTACGCTCTCTCTATTCTCGGTTCACCCTTGCGTCTCTGTCTTAATGGATCCTTCAAAATCCTTCTTGGATGCCCTGCACTCTACTCAGGCACCCACAATCAATCACCCCCCAAGCTCGGATCCTAATACAAATTCTGTCAAAATCTCTTCTGAGACTCATTATGTTGATATGGCTGCAAAATCCCCCCCCCCCCCATCTGTCTTCGGAGGCCAAGGGAAAGGCCAAAGTTGGGGTCGACTGCTCACTGTCCCCGATGAGGTCTGCCCCGGACGACTTCGATCAGATGGCTTATTTTGAAAGATTGGCTGAGATTAGGCAAAAATCTCTCCTTGCAAACCAAGGCATTCTCCTCGGGTCCCTTTTTGGTGGCTCATCAAACTGGGAGGAGCTGCTTCTTAAGCTCCGCAGTGAGTGGCACTTTTGTGCCAAAACTTCGATCATTATGGATCGTACCTATGGCTGGTTTGAGGTTATATTCAATAATATTGTGGATCTTAATCGGGTTTGGGATGGTCTGGTCGCCCTTATCACTTCTTCGGTTTTATCCTCGTTTTGCTTAAGTGGTTCACTGCTTTTAGCCCTCTTACTACCAATATAACCCATGTCGACATATGGATCCGTATCCCTAATCTCCCTGTTGAATTCATGTGCCGAGAGGCCCTTATCGACATTCTGGAGCGTTTTAAAGTGGGCACCTTCATCAAACTTGATAAGTTGTCTCATCAAAAAATAAGGGTCTCCTACACCCGCTTTGCTGCTAATGTTAACCTTGATCGTTTGGTGGGAGGCATTATTGTGCCTGATGAGTTTGTTAAGCCCCTTAAGCTCAGGCTTTGGTATGAAGATTTTCCTAAAGGTTGTGGCCTTTGTGGGGGTTTCTCTCATGGGTTTGAGGATTGTACTGCCAAGGTAATCAAACCAGCTGTTACTAAAATTAATATTCTCCCTCCGCATGAGGGTATGGGGTACTTCGATGATGCCGATTGGTTCAAGGTTGGCCCTAAAGGGGCCACCCTTTAGACTGCCCACTCTAAGAGGAGCCACAAGCCCTATATGACTGGGCTGGATTCTGTATTTGTCGAATTTCTTAATTCCTTTGCTGCTCCTACTACGGGTTTGGGTAAGGATAATACTACTGTTGGGGTTAACTCGGCTGAGGTTGTTCTCCTAGCTTCTAATGATGACCATTTGGGTTGGACGGGCGAGGATGCTCATGGGGTTGAAACCACTACTGCTGCTCAGAGTGTGAGGGCACATCCGGGGATTATGGACTCTTCCATAGAGGTTGATACTCCTGCTGAGGTTGTCCAGGTTGCTTTGGTTGCTACTAGATCGACCTATGCTTCTTCTGAAGATTCTCTGCAGTCCTCTAGGTCTGTGTCAACTTCTAGGTCAATGTCTCGTCGGCTTGCTCGCCTTCAACTGAAATCCTCGGATGATGCAACCGCTTAGCAGGAGCCTAGTGGGGACGACCCAAGGGATGACTTGGCGTCTTCCCATCTGAAGAAGCGTAAAACCTAGTATCCTATGATAGCACAACATACCTTTAATTTGTTTGCTGGTTCCTGCTTTGGTTATATTTTGGTTTCGAGGGGATCTTTTTGCCTCTTCGTTTGTTACTCGATCATCCCTTCTAAGATCCTTAGTACTCTCTTCAGCCACAAGCTCCACTTCTTTCCTTTTGCTTTTGTCTATAGGCTATCTATTACTCCATGCCAATCTTCATCCCACCCGTTTGTATGTTGAGCTCATGCTATTGGGAAGCTGTTTCCCATGATTTCATTTAAGTTTTATATAAACTATGTTCGATTTTATGTTCAGATGCTTATTTATTTTAACTTTCATTTGCTTGTTGTTTTTGATTTGAATGCATCTTTCTATTGCCTTGGAATGCCTCCTCTAGTTTGTTGTTGGTCCTTTGTGTGCAGGTCGGTGTCCTTGCTGCTGGTCTCTACTTCAAAAGGCTGCTTCTCGCCCTTGGTGCACTCGGTTTCACATTCACAATTGTTTCCTTTTTGCATCAGTTGCGGGTTTCTTCTCAACCAACAAAGTACCTACCTCATACATACCAATCTATATCTGAAAAGTAGGAATGATGGCATACAAGCCAATTATCAAATGCTCAATGCAACTTTACAGCCACACAAGGCTTATGTAACATTAAATGTAGTAACCTACATTCATAATTACTACTCTGTATATACAATCTCTGTCTACTATTTCATTAGTTGGAAAAAATGGGTTCACAACCCCTATTACTTGTATGACTCTTGTCGGAACTTTACTCGTTCATACTACAAAAAACGTATTCACCATGTTACTACTACCTCACGATATCTTCTTCAAACTTTCGATCAAACAAATACTTTAAACTGGCAATCAAATTTGTCAATTCTTTTTAGATTAAAAGACTATCACATGTCTTCTTGTGCCAAAATCTTTCGACATTCTAAGTGCCAATTCAGAATAAACCTAACACATAATCAAAGATTCTCATTGGCTACTTCCAATGATCTTAGCACACAATCCCAGATAAAAATCAGTTTCCATGAATATATGCTCTTGGAACTGCTGCGGCATAAAAAACGTAACTTCTAGACAAATACAAAGTTGTTCTATAAAAACAATTATATCAACGTCTTAGCACTCATAGAGACCAAGACTAACATCCCTTCGCCAGAATATTCTTGGAAAAAATGTGGGTTCTCAAATATAGCCTTCGATCCGGCAATTGGTTTCTCTGGCGGGATTTGTCTCCTTTGGAAGGACCCTTCCCCTGCTGATGGGGAAATCTCGCTTGTCTCTGTCAATCACAGATTTATTCATATACACTATCATGATGTGGTTATTAACTATTCATTTGGTCTTATATTTGTTTATGCTCCTCCGAATCTTGCCGCAAAAGAACACTTATGGGAATCTCTAACTATGTATACCTCCAACTTAACCACCTCCTTCTGTATCATGGGAGATCTTAATGAAATTGCTGTCCCGGACGATAAACTGGGTGGTATTACACCATCCCAGTCTCGTTTCACCAGACTTCATGATATAAAAAATAATCTCTCTCTCCATGATGTGCCCACTCATGGAGGAAATTATATCTGGTAGAGGAAAAAAACGGGCACGCCAAATAATAGTTTCGCTAAACTTGATCGTCTACTTGCTCAGAGTGAAATCATATCTCAATATGACAGACTGAGGGTAAAAATTCACCCCTTTACTAGTTCGGACCACGCTCCGATATCAGTTGATCTACGCACCTAGAAGCACAGCCAAAACAAACCTTTTCGATTTGAATTAGCCTGGACTGCCAAACCAGAATTTCCAAATATTGTCAAACATGCTTGGCGTGAAAACCCACAAGGATCCTATTTCTTTAAATTAGTTAAAAAGAGAGCCCTACTAAAAAAGCTGGCCAAAAAATGGCATAAGCTAAACTGTAACAATATTCATAAACAAATTTTCCAAACAGATGAGGAGTTGTTGCGCCTGCAACACATCTTAATCAAGGACCACAGTCAAGATATCCTTTCACATCACAATAGATCCCAAAACAAAAGGGAAAGAATGCTTGATTTTCAAAGGCGTTACTGGAGCTAAAGAGCAAAACTTAAACACATAAGATTGAATTATACAAACTCGGCTTATTTTCACAGGGTAGCCTCAGCTAGAAGGGGGAAAAAAGTTATCAAACACATTACTTCGGAGTTTGGTTTGTACCTCACAGATCATGCATCAATTAGAACTGAGTTCGAATCTAGCTTCCACGCACGTTTTAAGACTTCTTATAACCACGAAATCTCGTTTGAAGATGACCTCGACGTCATCACACACGAAATCTCAGAGGAAGACAATTCCTTCCTAACATCTACAGTGACAAATGGCGAAATAAAAAACGCTCTTTTTTCAATTAAAGCAGAAAAGACCCCAGGCCCCGATGGGATGCCGGCAGGTTTCTATCAGACTTACTGGGACATTGTCGGTGCATCCATCATAAAAGTAGTAAAAGCATTCTTCCAATCGGGGAAATTACTAAGGCATGTAAACCATACATTCATCACCCTGATACAAAAAAGGATAATCCAGAATCTGTTAACCATTTTAGGGCGATAATACAAAATTATTTCCAAAATTATAACAAATAGATTATCCAAAGTTTTCGATACACTAATCCACCCTCTACAAAGTGCGTTCACTAAAGGTAGGGCCATCCAGGACAACATTCTGATCGCTCATGAAATGTTTCATTCTTTCAGAATCTCTAAAGCTAAATGCGGATACATAACCCTTAAACTAGACATGGAAAAAACGTATGATAGGATCGAATGGCCGTTTCTTTTTGCAGTTTTACATAAGTTCGGTTTCGACAATAAGTTCATACTTTGGATTAAAGAATGTATACAAATAGTTACCTATTCTGTCCTCATTAATGATGAACCATCGACACCCTTCCACCCTACGAGGGGTCTAAGACAGGGGGATCCTCTGCCACCTTTTCTTTTTTATCCTAGTAGCGGAAGTTATTGCCAGAACGCTAAGTCGACAGGCTACCACCTCCAATGACATTGGCTTCTGCCTGGGTAACCCGGGAATTAGGATCCCGTATTTGGCTTTCGCGGACGATATCTTGTTATTTGGCAAAGCAAACCAAACTACTTGTAACAACCTATCCAACACAATCCACCGTTTTTGTCTTATCTCGGGCCAAAAGGTAAATCTACATAAATCTAGTTTCCAAGTGTCTGCGGCTACCACTGCATCGGCAATTCAAACTATCTCCTCTTCTCTTGGAATCCCACAAACAAATAACCTTGAAAAATACCTGGGATGTCCAATTGTTAATGGAAGGGTAAATCGTGATACGTTCGCGGAGGTCATTCTAAAGGCTAAACAACAACTGTTTAAATGGAAAGCTTCAACTCTTTCTGCTAAGGGACGTAAAGTGCTCATTAAGTCCAATCTCAGTGCCCAACCTCTTTTTCTTATCCAAGCCTTTATGCTTCCGCATTCGATCCTTAAGGTACTTGGCAAAAGTTTACAGACAATTCTTCTGGAATAATGGTACGACATCTACGCCGCTTGTCAGCTGGGATAAAATCTGTTCGGATAAAATGAAAGGTGGCTTGGGAATATACAAAGCAGAGACTATGAACATAGCCTTACAAATGAAATTACTGTGGAAAATTATAGCTAAGACCAATAATATATGGGTAAGGATCATTTCGGCTAAATACCTAAAACAATCGCTGTTAATGGATTATCAAAAGAAAGGAAATATTTCTTGAAAATGGTAAAAAATGATGGCCATTAGACATTTGTTCAAACCAGGCCTCCGCTGGTCTATAGGAAATGGACGAACGGTCGAATTCTGGAAGGACACCTAGGTTCAAAAGACACCCTTACTACAATCAACACTAAGACCTATCAGTGATACATCTGCCAATTGCTCGGTTGATCATTTTATTACAACTGAAAATAAATGGGATATTCATAAGATTAACACAGAATTACAAAATGCGGTCACTCCCGCCGTCATTAAGAATATCATTGAAACACTAATACCTGAAAACAAACTCTCTGACATACTCTATTGGGGCCCAAGTAAAAACGGTTGATTCTCGACTTCCTCGGCAACTTCTATTATCAGACTGATCGACAAAACCACGAAGTACGATTGCCACTGGTTGTGGAAGCTAGACATACCACAAAAGATCAAGCATTTCCTTTGGAAATTAAATCTTTCGGGATGGGCTACCAACGATGGAACGATTACAACGAATTCATGTTGCGGTCCCTTTGGGCTGCTGCTTCTGTGACAGTACAACAGAATCTACTTTTCACCTTTTAGTACAGTGTCGTATGACGATAGCGCTGTTCTCGGAACTTCGTATTGCTTTACAACCACTACATGATCTGTATAACCTTTCAAAACCAAGCATTGTCCTTTTTTCCATTTATGAAACTGTGACCAAGGATAAAATGATTAAGTTCGCAATCGCTTGGTTGGGCATTAGGTTCTTCATAAACCAATGAACCTTCAATAATAGTAAATCGACTTCTTGTCGGGAAATAACGCTCTTCTGTCACGCTTGCCATTCCAATTGTAATGACCATTTTGATACTATAGCCGTTAATAAAAGTATGACCTCGACTGACCGCTACTCCGGGAAGGGAAATAGAAATACTCGACCAGGTAAAAACAAAATTAGAGAACAAATTTGGACCAAACCATAAACTAGTTATCACAAACTAAAATTTGATGGTTCATATTGACAATCGGGAGAGAGCTCATTTGGCTTTGTCATCCGTGACCATCTGGGTCATCTGGTTTCTTTAGGATCGGGCACCTACAATAATACCTCTGCGGTGTTCGCGGAAGCCTTGAGACTTCACAGGGGAGTTTATAGGGCTAGAGAACTGGGAATTCAGAACCTTCTAATTGAAGGAGACTGTTTGGTCGTCATAAAGGCTCTTGTGGGTGACTGGACGTGCCCTTGGAACATCGAGCTGTTGATGATTGATATGATCTTAAATTTACAATTCATGTCTAATGTTGCTATTCGTCATATTTTCAGGGAATCGAATGCAGTTGCTGACAGGATTGCATATCTGGCTTACTGTTGCCCTACCGATGATAGCTTGGATACTGATCCGGATCTTCGTGATCTCGTCCGTAAGGACGCCCTAGGACTGAAGGGCAATCGTTGGCGTCCGTTCTAATTCTTATCCGGCTTAAAAAAAAGAATGGAAAATCTGCAACACAAAGAATAAGATGTGAACGTCCCACTGAGGACAACAACGACGAAGCTCCCATAGTTAAGCTCAAAGAGATTGTCTTCTCCGCCGAATAGAGAATGAGTACGCCATTCTCGATCTATGAGTTTCTCCATCTTTTTTTTTATTAGGTAAGAGTTTGAGTAGGATAACACTATATACCCAATTGCATGCATCCTGACGGATGAGGTCCTGAAGACCTGAATCATGAAATAAATGTAACCCCTTGGAAAAATGGCAAAGGTGTGCAACCTTGTTCGTCACCCTGTTCCAACACGGGGTATTTGGGAGAAAGTAACTTCTCCCACTTTTGTCAATAGTGTTCTAATATTTGATATTATTAGTTTTATTTCCCAAGGGCATTTGATTTTACCTGTCAAGTGATCTATGATTGTTTTTTAATCCCCTTCGATTAGGAGATGTTGTATATTCATCTTTGTTGCCTCAACAACACCAATTCAAAGAGTCAGAGACTCAACGAGAAGGGGCATTTGGACTCCTAGCTTTTGGTATGCTATATGGATTGGTTTGTCCTGCCAGTCTCTAATGATTATGTCGATAGTGCATTATTTATTCTGAATAAACGATCTGTCGAAATTTAGTTTGAAAGTGCCATAGGGTGGTTTTTTCCATGGAAAATTCTTGTTTTTATTCATATTGTGGTTTATCTGTATAAAAGGGTTTATTGCATGGGTATTTGGCTTATTGGTTTGGCAAGCTAAGTTCCAATTGTCGATCTGTGTTTGGAGGAAGTTTTTTATTTTGACACTGGTTTTGTTCTTTTCTAAATGTGACCTGGTTGCGGAAGTACCAAGTAGTCCATCATCTAAATGCCAATCTTTGTTTTCTTTCTTTGCAGATGTTGTTATTGATCCAAATTAAGGTTTTCTTGATATCTCTTCTGTTTCTTAGGTGCAACTGAATGGTCGCTAGTTCAGTTGTCGTCAAGACAGGCTGTATCAAGCTTAATAGGCATTCTATTAATATGTGAACATCATCTTCACTGATGTAATTACAGAGATCGCAAGCAGTGAGGACCAAGACACCTTGTCTAGTAAGTCTCTCTTTTGTAGGAAGCCCTGCTTGGCTTCCACATGAAGTTTTTAATTTTGGGTGGGATGTTCATCTTCCAAATCTAATTATTTTCATCAATGTTAGTAGTTTGTGAATTAGTCAATAGTTTATATGCTGAAGAGGATGTGAAACACCCTTCTCTATCAGGCCACCAATATAGTATGTCATCCATCTGAGTTAGTGGTAGGGGGATTTTCTCGATTTCCTTGACTATACCCGGAGGGAGAGTTGTAGATAATTTCTCAATCCCTCACTCCCCCCCAAGGATATAGTCACTAACATATTCTTATTATATGTAGTAGGAAAATCATTTCTTTGTTTAAGAGCCTAAGTAGTAATCCGGTTATCTTCCTAGAATTTAACTGTTCGTCTATTACCAATGGCCCATATGATTCTAGTTTTAAACTTTTCTATCAGAGGGTATAGTTTGGCCCATTGCCACGAAGATCCGTCTTTCTTGGTGTATTCCAGCGTGGGGGGGGGGGGGGTTCTTAAGTACTTATGTTTGATGATTCTGACCCAAATGTGGTTTGGTTCTAGAATGATTTTCAGAACAGCTTCATTTGTAACGCTTCATTCATTTTCCTAGATTTTCTCAAATCCAGGCCTCTAATCGCCTTAGGGCAACAAATTTTATTCCAACCAATCAAAGGTTTGTATTGCAGATCTTTATTCTACAAGAAAGTTATGTTGACTTGATCAAGTAACTTGTGGAGTGAGACTGGTAGCATAAAGCTCTGCATGGTGTATAATGGTTTTGCGGCCAAGTTTGTTAGTTAGTTATTCTTGTTATTTACAGATTATGTCATGAAAGGTTTCTCTTTTGACCCGCCCATGTATGATTGGGCAGCCTAGATATTTTTTGAGCGATCGCTCATGGGATATACCTATACAATTTTCAATTTCAGCAATTCTGGTTCTCATTATGTTGGCGGTGACTTTGAATGTAGATTTATGGTAGTTCACTTTTTGACGAGAAATTTTGCAATACTTATCTAAGATTGTTTAACAGTGATGCAAGTTGTTCGACTCCCCTTTGTGAAAGTTATAATATTGTCCGCATAAGCTAAAAATGGGATGGATAACCCCTCCCTACCAAATGTAAATCATATGGGTTGGTCGTGACTGGCCGACGCTGCTATTAGCTTACGAGCTAGAAGTTTTTCCCCAAGTACAAAGAGAAACGGTGATAGAAGGTCCCCTTTTTTTAGACCTCTAGATGGTTGAAAAGGCTCCATTGGCCCGTTATTGACAAGCAATGAGAAGGATACAGTGGAGATACACTATGTAATCCATTGGATAAATGATGGAAGCCAAAAATTTTAAGTATATGCTTAGTGAATTGCCAATCCACTCTCTTATATGCTTTTTTCATATCCAGTTGCATCGCAACCCAACCTTCTGTACCCTTGCTTTTTTGAAAGAGTGAAAGATTTCATGGACGGTAAGGACGTTGTCTTGGATAGCTCTGTCATAAACAAAAGCTCCTTGAAGGGGATTAATAAGTTTATCGATGGCCTTTTTAAGTCTTTTTGTCAGTATTTTAGAAATTACTTTGTATATTATTGAACATAAACTTATTGGTCTATAATGGGTGGTTGTCTTAGGTTGGTCGCATTTGGAGAGTAACGTAATGAATGTGTGGTTTATTTGCTTAAGCATTTTGCCATGTCTGAAGAAACGTTTAATTGCTCTAGTTGTTAAGGGTCCAACAATGGACCAATAGGTTTTGTAGAATTCAGCGGTCATACCTTCCTGACTAGGGGATTTATTCCTACTAAGGCTAAATACTGCTCGTTTATTTCTCCGTTAGAAGGTTGTGCTATAAGATGGGTGTTTTCCTCTTCTATAATTGCTCGTGTAATTACTTGAAGGTATTCATCTAGGAGTTTGTTGTTAATTTATTGCTGTTGGAATCTTTTGTGGACATTGTTTTTTATTTCGTTGGTGATATTTACATCGCTATGATTTGTGTTCCTTCCAAGGTTGTTATTGAGCGGATAATTTCTTATTTCTCCTACTCAAGGCTATATGATGGAAGTATGACGTGTTTGAATCTGCTAGTCGTAAATGTTTTGTTTTGGCTCTTTGATTCTAGTATGTTTTTTTTAAATAATAGAAGTTTTTCTTTCTTCCTAATAATGTTTCTTTCTTTATATTGTATTCCTACGTGTTGAGATAGTTGATAGCTTTGTTGAAGCTGTAATAGATTGCCCTCTACTTCCTCAAACTGGCAGAAGATATTTTCGAAGGTTTTCTTATTTCATTCATTTGCCATTTGTTTAATCCTTCTTGTTTTCGAGACTAGTTGAAACATGGCTAAGCCACTGCATTCAAACCTCCAGGCTTGTTTGACCAGATTTTTAAAGTCTTGTCGTTGGGTCCATATATTTTCAAATTTAAATGGGGGGTGGCTTGTATGCCATTGTCGAATGTAATTCAATTGATATTGGACAGTGGTCTGAGAATGAAAATGCTACATTTTTTTGTGATGAGGCTCGGATATTTTTGAATTATTTCATGGTGAACTAGTACCCTGTCAAGTTTTTCATGAATGTTGTTTGGATAAAATTGTTTTTTCCTCGAAGTGAATTCATTTCCAGAAGATGGGATATCTAGCAAAGAGTAGACATCTTTAAATGTCAGAATTCGTCGGAACATATTCAGGTGAGTATCGGTGCCCCCTTTCTTTTCATCTGAGTAACTAATTTCATTGAAGTCCCCCATAGTAATAAATGGGATTGGGGCTTATTGAACGATCTAGGTGAGTTCATTCCAAAACAAATCCTTTTCAGAAGCATTCAGAAGGGGCATAAATGAAGCAAAGCAAGCAGGAAAAGTTATCTACCAGATTCGAGTATCGAATGGCGATCAACCTAGGTTAATGTATTTCAACTGAGATTTTTCCATTTAGTAATTGACATTCACAAAAATATTTTTACTGAGATTGTTTCATTTATTTCAACTGAGATTGTGTGTGAGAGTCACAAACCCATCCAGCCCTAAAAAAGAGGAGGATAGGAGCGATATTGAAATCAGATGAACGTTGTAACAATACTTTGTTCTTCAAGAACCCTCCATAAGCCAAGACTCTAGTCGTACACCCGAGTCTAAGAGCACCACCACTCCCTATTACTTGCTTCCCTCGCCTTAGTTTTCATAATGCCTATAGAAGGAAGGCTCCAAGCAGCAACCCACCACCACTCGAAGCATGACCCCGCATAAACTCCTTCATTAGATAAAATCATTAGAAGATTTCATCATTCCTTGTAGGTTGCTTTCTTGCGATTTTGGAGATTTTTTGCCTAGATTCGAAGCTTATATCCACTCAAAATCTGCCAGAAAATTGTGGAACTGGGATTAATCGGCTCATTAATGAGGTTGTTGATGGGTTATGCCCCATACCTTTTGGCTGAATTCAACTCTTTAGGTGGAGATTTTTGTGGGATTTTTGACCTAGGGTTCGACTGGGTAGAAGAAGAGGGTTTTTCTACTTAATGTGGTTTGTTGCTTGATACAAGTGTTGGTTAATTTTACGGAAATTTCGCGTGGTACCCCTGAGGTAAGACTTATTTCGTGTGGTGTACCAAAGTTTGACAAATTTCGTGTGGTACCCTTAAGGTTTGGTAAAATTTCGTCTCGTGCCCCTGTGCTATTTAACTTAACGGATGCCGTTTAAAGTTGAAAAAAAGAAATTGAAATTTAAAAAAATGAAACACTTGCCTTCCTCGTGCCCCTTTTCTTTCTTTCTCACACAAACTTGGAGGAAGCAGTCACAAAGAAGAGATCTGACCAAGGAAGAGCTCGATGTCAGCGATGGAAGGAGTGGACGACGAACCCGTTACCGACGAGTGTGGATGGAACGTGGTAGGCGATTTTGGTGACGGTTGGGTCGTCGAGTAGGTATGTGTTCAATTTTTCGTTTTAAAATTCTAAAATTTAGGGTTTTAATTTGGGATATGTATTTGGGGATTTAATAGGAGTGAAATTTCGAGACGATGATGGAGGTCGCCCCATAAGTATGTGTTTCAATTTGAGATTTTTTGACAATTAGGGTTTATGTGTTTGGATTTGTGGAATTGAAGGATTGATACGTCGAATGGGTTAGGGATTAGAATTTCGAGAGATTTGTGATTTTAAAATTGAGATAGGGCTGGCATTTTTCATTAACTTTTATGTTGAAGAAATATATCACATCCTTAATGTTCATTCACCTTTTCTCTTGCCGATTGCAAGACCAAATTCTTGAATTGGGTTCCTAAGTTGTCATTAGGATGTGTATAGTTTAAATGAGCATTTGATTGCACATGATTCAAGATTAAGCATGGATTCCATAGTGCAACAACTCTATGATATCTTGCTATATTACTTGCTTGTCGACGTAGGTGCTTGTAGATTGTTGAGCCTCCAGGAGAAGTTCTTGAAGTACAAATCTTTAGTTACCAAGTTATTCTTAATCCTTATGCTTATGGTATATAATGAGATGATGTACTTCATACTGTTTCACTTAGAGAGTTCTTTAGAATCCTTATGCTTATGTTGTATCATGAACTGATGTACTTCATACTGCTTCACTTTTTCAAAAATAAAATCTGACAAATTTTCATTACGACATTTTCAGGGATCAATACCAAAGGTTGTGCTTGTTATTAAACCATTGAATACCAACCCTGTTAATATTTCTCTCAAGGATTGCTTGCTTGCAGAGTTGCAGGTATCCCCCTCCCTCCACCAACCAAATATTGAAATGTTCCTGGCATTGTCTGCCAATTATCCTCTTAGTAGAAATGAATATTTGTCTCTCCAACATTTAAATTTTCCTTTTCCTGAACCTGTTACCATGTTCTTTCTTTATACAACATCTTCATTTATGTATTTTCAATTAGTCTATTAGCTCAAAGGGAGAGCAATGTGTGATTACACATGATGTGGGTTCGAGTCCCACATAGACTCTAAAATTAAAGGATGAAAAGTATCACTTGACAAAAAAAAAGAGTATTCGATACACACCTTGGTTTCATGCTGATTACTTTAGGGTGATAATGTTTTTTTTCTTTGCACGTTATGCATTAAGTTAACTAGTTTAAATCAATCATATGAAATTGAGCCCCACCCAAAAACACTTTCCATTGAAATCAACGGCATAAAATGAAATTAGGGATAGTATAAAAAACTCTCACTACTAGAAATATGTCATTTAACATCGGTTAATAACCGATGTCTTTCAAAAAAAATCGATGTCTATGTGGGTGATGTAAAAAGTCAAAAGTTTTTCACATCGGCCAAAGCCCGATGTCTTTGTATATTATAACATCGTTTATATTTTTAAATCCGATGTCTTTGTTATCCTACAACATTAATTATAAAATATAACTAATGTTATAACATAACAAAGACATCGGGTTTTGACCGATGTTATACAATTTTGTGTTTTAACATCACCCACATAGACATCGATTTTTTATTTTGATTAACATCGGTTTGTAGCCGATGTTAAATGAAATATATTTTTTTGTCATTATAGCCTATACGGGATTTGAACCCCTACCTTTGTGCTTGAACACATCGCTCTACCAATTTGAGCTAATAGGCTTTAAATTAGCAATAATAAATTAAATTATTACATCATTTACTAATCCAATACTAATGTCAAAAGAAAACACCAAACAAACTATTCTAGATTCACCCCAATATTTCGAAGTTCTTAGCCAATTATTCTATTAGCATTGGCTTTTTCTCCCACAAAGTTCCCTTAGAAACAGCAAGCACCCATTTTCATTCACTTAACTAGATAAACAGAACCAATTATTACATAAAATCCCTCTATTGAATAATTAATGAAGAGTGAAGACTAACACAGTTTTTGAAGTTGTGTTTTCTGCTAAAGCACATATCATTAAACACATTTTTTGAGGTTGAGTTTTGTTAAATTTGCTTTTTCAATTGACCATGTGTGGTCCTTATAAATTTTCTCTGTTGTCTTTTGGTTTTACAACGCAATAGAAAAAACAGAAAACATGGCATCTCTATTGTCCTTATAATTGTTCTCAGGAGCATGGGAAGTATTGTAAATAAGAAAGTAAGATCTAGGAGTAGTGCATTAAGATACTTGCCTCATCTCTAGTCAGTATTGTACACACCAAAGATATAACCTTGTTAAAGACCTCAGATGAATCAATTTAAGAATCCTGTAATAAAAAGCAAAAGGAAAAAACCTCAAGATGATTAACATGATAAAAGAAAAATAAGGTAACAGATTATCTTACTCTTTTTAAGACAATGCACAACTCTCCCCAAAATTCTTGTTTCTCTAGCCTTGAAATTGCTTTGCTCAATATAGTACTGATCATACGTTTTACTCGAACACTGGAACCGCCCCACCAGCTGCCTTGATCTGCAGCTGCATCTGCAAATAAATCCATCATCAAAGCGAAACCCTCAGTAATCATGGAATTCATCTTCTATATAAAGGAATTAGTGTATTCTAATTCACTTACTGATAAAAGGGTCTCGAGTTTTCTCCTCACAGCGGCATATTCCTGCTTAACTTGCTGTAAACATATGAGACACCTGCAAGAAACCTGAATACATAGTGTTGAAAAATGAAACTAATAATCATCAATTTCATCACTGGTACTTTACAACAAAGACAAATGAGGTTTCTGATTAAATTAAGCTCAGATTTTGCTCTTGCTGCTAAATGAAACCATCTCTATATGATGAAATTCAACTGAACGTTTACCCTCACTGCCTCACATAATCTATTTGTGCAAAAGGAGAAGATTGAGACTGAACCTCAAAAGATCAATAGCATCAATCCTTAAGAACGTGTCGAAACGTCAGGTTGATTCGCACTGCATCCGCTTTAGCTCGTTTGGGAACTGAGTGGACCCAGTCTCTTTGAGTGTAGCCTTTCATAACCAACAAGGACCCGTGTTTTAGGGTGAATTTGTGCTGCTCAATGTCGCTTCTCTTCTTTATCCGCTTACTTGTGGCTTCATCTGGATTACGAAAGCAATGCACAATTAAGCAACATATGAAATTGCCTGAAAAGCTGCACACACTATTATTTCAGGAGTGTATACCTTGAACAGTGGACGACGTGGAAGCATACGTTTTCTTTTTCAAGATGAAGTCGCGTTCACATCCAAAGGAGATGGAGGCGATCTCACGGGCGGGTCCATAAAGCGCTTCATTATCAGAATGCCAGCCTACGTAATCATTCCCGACTTTGTACCTGTTCAGTAACAAGCTGTTAAAACTGCTCCCGGGCAGAGCCCCATGGACTTTCAATTCATAACAATCAAAATAAGTCTTAGAAGAAAATAAAAAGGCGAATTAAGCTATGGAAGAAAGTGTTGAATGTTCCTTAGTCCTTACCAAGTCCAAAAGCTCCTTTAGGGGAGGGTAATCATCCCAAGAATACGCGTGTGGCTGATGTCCGCTGTAGACCAGTTCTGGCAGCCCTGGATTTTTCACATAGCATATATCTCGAGGCTACACGTAAACAAAGCATAATTCAGCAGGCATCAATGGTAGTACTAGCAGAAAGACCGACATATAGTACTCATTCTCAATTTTGGTTTCAGTTTGGACCACAATTTCGTGCTGAAACCATGTTAATGGAGGGGAATCAATAACGATGCACAGATTCTTGCGCACAGGTAGTGTTGGATCATGAACAGCTAGCAAGAGGAAAGGTACATTTTGGAAGATCAGAGTAGCTAACTATAGTCTATACTCTATGTAGCAGTAGACGTATCAGTTGAGCACTACGAATAAAAAACTCGATCTTGCATCGATGGATAACGATTTTGAGCATTGATCACCAGACTTGCTTGATTCTCCCTTTTAGTTGATAAAATTGTGCGTGTTTAACTGTTTCTCCATGTGCTTTGCAGGCATGGAAGAGCAATGTTTATAATTAATCACGAAATTCAGTCATATATACCTGGACCACATTGATGTTGATATGAAAGCAGTTCATTATATAAATCAGGTCAAACCGACCAGTAGATGTCGATTGGAATCAAACCAAAACAAGGACTCACGTACAATTCAACTAAGGAAGAGTTTAAGCAGATAATGGTTCACATCAACTACACCTAAACTGAGTATTTAAACAATATAAGTACATGGATATTTTCTTGCACACACCACCATAGTGCAAATTAAGGTATTTATAATCCTCAAGTTTGAATTAATTATTAGAAATCAGTTATGGCAAGCAATTGACTAACCAACACATCTTTTTGAAAAGCAAGACATGTCTAAACCCTGTATATTACCTAAAAGGTAAAAAAAGACAAGTCTAAACCCTACCAAAAAAACATACAAACATACAATGAAACAGGTTTATAAGGCCTGAAAATCATCAAGAATGTGCATAGGATGCCTATTGATCATTTTATAGTTGCACCAACACAAGAAAATCGATCAACAAATTAAGAACGAAGGAGTTACAGTGAAGCTTATACCCTTGGAGGTTTTGCTTCCCATAGTAGTTCCTAAAGGCAGAGCAGACATTCTTCACCTTCTTGGCACCGACCCTATCGAACACGTTCATGAAACGGAAAGACAAACTGATGAGATAATTGATACCCGTTTCATTCAAATGCATATTATTGCAACTATACTCCTTAACAATTTCAATCTTAACAATGGCGGAAAGAAAAAATTAGTTTTTTCCAGTAAAATAGAAGTTTTACCAACCATGACTACTTATTAGGTCAACAGTTGAGAGAAAGTTGCCTTCTCGTTTTCAACAAGTTATATCCACCTATATTCATTGCATCGAGATTTTATTTGCCAATCAATTATAGTCACTTCCCAAATTCAAGATCTTTTGAAGCATGAAAGTAGAGCAAGTAATTCAATTCAAAACCGATAGCAAAGATCCTATAATTATGATGAGCTTAATCAACTTATCGAACTTGCACTGGCAGATCAAAATTCATAAATGAAGCTAAGAACATTCTTTACACTGCACAATTAGTTAATTCAACAAGATTCAGACCCAAACAACGAAACCGAAACTCGAAAGCAAAAAAAACTCACATCTTCTTCCTTATTAGAACTTGTTTCTCTTTACGTTCATACTCTTGTCTGATCTTCTTCTTCTCCGCTTCAACTAATTGCAATTTCTCCATGTTGAACTCCTACAAAGCATACAGCAAAAAGCAACCATCAAGTAATACACAAAATCAATTTTTCCGAAATCAAAACAACTATTTGAACTTGGATAACAAATCGAGATCGGAAAAGTAAGAGAAAAGAGAAATCACTACTTCTTCAACAGAGTTGGAGATCTCGTTAGCCTTCTCCTTCGCTTCCTGGTGGACACTAAAGCCACTCCTCCGCTTCAGGAGAGACGGAGATCTCTTAATTTCAAGAAATTGACAAATCAAAAAAACAAAACCCTAATATTGAAACCTAAAAAGAGGGGTTTCAGAGAATTCATACACAGGGGTGGTGGACTACTCAGATCTGCTAGGGTGGTGTACTGCGCCTCTTGTCTCCCTCTAGCATCCTCTTGCCTAGTTCTCCAGCCTCTGCCCTCCTCTTTTGAGTTTGCTTGCTAACAGTGGGGTGGCGGCGAGCCTGTGATTAGGACGAAGTACCGAGAAAGAAAAGATTTCCCAATAGAAATCCTCCTTTTTTCATTTCTCCTTCAATTTTTCATTAACTTATATTCTTTGAAGCTCGTTTTGAAAATCAATCGGGCGGGGATGGTTCGGTGTTGGTGACTTCGACAAATTCAACAGAGGTGGTGCCCTTCTTCTTGGATTGAGAGAGGTGTGAGAGGGACGGGAGAGAATGAGGAGAGAGAGAGAGTAGAAGAGAAGAAAGACAGAGAGTTTGCTTCGGTGAGGCTTAGGGTTGGGCTTCCATGGCAGATAAAGAGGGATGATAGGGCGATAGAGGGACGAGATAGGGACAACTGAAAGAAGAATGGCTACATGGAATAGAAGAGAGCGAGGGAGCATCAAGAAGGAGAGCTGGATGATATCTAAGTTTCAGATCTGGGATTTGGGATTTGGGAATGGGAGGTCAGAGTTCTTCTCTTTCTTTTTTTAGAGATGAAGTATTGGATACGGTACGAATATTGAGCGGTTGTTCAAATTTTTTTTTTTTTTTTTTTTTTGATGCAGGATAAAAGTTAGGACGGATCAGCGAAAGCCGAATGCAGCCCTAGAGCATCCTTACGGATGAGAATTTGAAGTTCTGGATCGTCGTCGTAGCTGTCGTCGGCAGGGGAAGCATGTGCACTGCGAGCGAGATGATCAGCCACCGCATTCGATTCCCTGAAAACATGACGAATAGCAACATAAGAGAACGCTGAAATATCTAACAGAATGTCCGATTGTAGTAGCTCGATATTCCAGGGGCACTTCCAATCCCCTAGCAGAGCTTTAATGACCATGAGGTTGTCACCTTCAATCAAAATATTATTGAGGTGTAGTTGTTTGGCATGCGAGATGCCCATCTTAAGACCAAGGTTCTCAGCGTAGGCGACAGAAATATTGGGACATATATTTTTACCCATGGCTACCGGGAGGCCAGCCCAATCCCGGATGATATAGCCATAAGTAGCTGAAGATCCAATTCTAACAGAACCATCAAAATTAAGCTTGTAGCAGTCGGCTGGAGGTTTTTCCCAGAAGGCCGAACGTCTCGACATTCGGGAAGTGCCAACCATGGAGTTGCTGTTAGAGTGGTTAGTCACGGAGATACTTTGTCTGATAGGAGAGCTCGGTCTGTTCCCACACTTGTGAACATCCTCAAGTAACTTAGTTTGTTTCCAGCATTGTATTTGGGTATGATAAAAAACGAGAATATCATGACTGGAGACTTTTTTAATATGGTCAAAGGCCAGTTGGTTCCTGTAGAACCAAATGGACCACCAAGCGCAAGCTAGAGAGGCAAAGGAATTAGTGCCTATGGTGATCTTCAAATCATTAAGCCCATGAGGCAGCATAGGGCCAGCATTGGCAAGCCAGTAAGCCGGAATACGAATTCCTATAGATTTGTACAGACAGGTAGCCGTAGGGCAGTTAATAAAAAGATGTGTAGTAGTTTCATTTGTGTTGTCGCAAAAGTGACAACCAGATGGGACCGAGATGTGTGATGTCTGAAGTCTATCAGAAGTAGGTAATTCAAGTTTGATTCCGTGCCTTCTAATTTTTTTTTAAAAAAAACACATATTTAACATCTATCAAATAAATGAGACGATGTCTATACTTTTATTTACATCGCAAATTTAAAAACCGATGTTAAATTTTTTTTAACATGGCAGGTTTTTCTAGTTGATGTTAATGAGCCGATGTTAAATAACAGAATTCTAGTAGTGTCATCAGAGAAAGAAGGGTCAAAATCAGATGCAGAAAATGAATTTGAGGACAGTAAACTTACCTACTTACAATTGCCCTTTGATTTTCTACAAAATTGGAGCTCAAATCGATTAAATTCTATTCATATGGGCTGCCTCTTGTGCTTTGATTATTCTATGTAGGATGGGAGATATATAGTGATACAAATGCATTATATTCATCGACAATATGTTGGATTTGAGGTGGATGATCTCGATAAGTGTAGTGTGTTAAACTCAACAGTGAATCTGAAAAATATATAATTCAACAGCAAAACCACTAAATTTCCAAAACAGTAGTTTGTTCAATCTATTCATCACTTACTCAGCAGCATGCTTTGGTTTACGCTTCTAACTTTGTTGATTAAGTATATTATTTCTATTTTCTTCCCAGTTTGACAGTTGTCATTGTCAGTTAAATAAGAATTTGTATATTAGAATATAGAGGTGTTTGATTGAGAAAAGTTCAATGTTATTAATAAGAAAGCAAAAGCTACAATTTAATGCTTAGCCATTTTAAAGCTACATTTTAATGCTTAGCCACAGAATTTCTACTGAATAGTGATTAAAGAATGCAATGTAGACTTGAGATTAAGATAATTAAAGAATTCATAAATATTTTCAGTTTGTATTCCACTTTAGCCTATGTGGGAGTTGAACCCACGTCCTTGTGTATGAACACATCGCTCTACCAGCTGAGCTAATAGGCTTTATGAAATTTTTTTTTTGGTAAGTGAAGAGAGGCAAGCCTCTCCGAACACAAACAAACCATTCGGCTCCAAATTTCACCCGAAGGTTCAAGGTGGTATTCCGACCCTCTCTACCCCAGAAAGAAAGAAGCAAAAACCAGAAAGGAGGAAGAAGAAGGGTTACCGAGGAGCCTTGTCTTCGTCAGAGAAAGCGCTCGAGCGGAGCCAGAGTTCAACGACGGAGGGCAGGTGTTTATGTTGCACTTGGGAGAAGTGTGTGAGGGTTAGGAACAAGGCTTATGCTCAGCTAAGTCAAAACCAAGCGGAAAACGCTTACCGAGTCGAACGCAGGGGCTGAGCCGAGGTTGAAGACGAAGGGAGGCTTCTGGGCCTAATTTCATTGGGCCGGGTTAACCCTAAAACGGGTTATATCATTTCGTTTCCGGGTCCCCTCCCCTTTGCCTTCAACACGCCCAAACCCGGATCCCCCTTCCCTCTTTGCCTCAGCCCACAACAATCTGTATCTCCACTTGTTATGCTTCTATTTCGGGTCTGGATCTAGGTTGCAATGTTGGGTGATGGGCTGGGCTCCTGCGGGTGGGCCTTTGCTTCCGGATATTTCAGTTGGGCCGGCTAGGTTTGGTTCTTTTGTTTTGTTTGAACTCATATATGGTATATATGTATATGTACATAGTCACGCATTTATTTGTCTTATTTATTTATTGTTAATATTATTATTATATACATTATTATATTTATTATTAACCTGAGTTTTAAGAAAATAAAGTTGGTATCAGAGCCAGGTTTTGCAATTTGGGTACCAAAGGGTCGAGTGTATGTTTTAAAAAAAAAACCGCCCACGAATTTCAAAAGTTTTGAAAGAGTTTCAAGGGGCAAAATGAACTTAATATGTCTAACACAAATGAACTTAATATGAAATTGACCTTAAAATGGAGTAAAAATCAACCAATGGGGATCGAGTGGGTAGAATGGCGTTAGACCATCCCTATTGGATGTAGATCGGGAATGGGTAGGCAAAACATAGCTTACTCTTTACAGATGGGCTTAGAAGGCTCCAAGGAATTGCACCACGGTGGTTGGAGTGACGAGTTAGGTAGAGGCCGTGAGGTATTTGCCGCTCCGGTCGGTCGCTCCTCGAAGAGCGACCTTAGGTAGATTGACGTTTGTATTTATACTAATTGGGCCTGAGGGCGATCTCCCTCGAAGGAGATCATTGCAAAGAATCTGTCTAACCCCGCTAACTCGGCCTTAAAATTTCATAATTATGTGTTTTGGTTTTGACCCGGCCTTGCCGTGGCAAGTTGTACTCTACTCCCGTTTATTCTTTAGTTTGCAAACGAATTTCCGCGACTTAGATTTAGGACGGCTCGAAGACTCCGCGTGGCCATCGGGCTATTTTGGGGTCCGAAATCCCCACTTTAAAATACTAATCTTGAGTTTCAAAACCCCGACCTGTACTCGAATTGCAAGATCCGAACGAAGGTACCCAACCTTCGAAACGTAACCCGGGTATCTATACTCGGGCCGTTACAAAAGTTGGTATCAGAGCCAAGTTTTGCAATTTGGGTACCAAAGGGTCGAATGTATGTTTTAAAAGGAGTTTCTATATTTTGGAAATATATTCTATTGAGGATTTTGTTGGAAAGCGATGCAACTTTGACCGGGTTGACCTAGATTTGGGTATTCGGATAATTTCTCGGAATTTAGTTATTTTCTTTTGTGATTAGCTTGGGGAAAGTTTCCATGTGTTAAATAGTAGAATAATATCTCATGGCGCCTTATTCGCTTATATATTAGGTGTTTGTTGATTCTTGGATTCTGCTTCTGCTGTATCTTTTGCTGTTCGGCTTACTCAGGTAAGTTCCTTTTTGGACTTACTCAGATTCGAAAGAGATTACCGGCTTGTGAGCTTAGAATTATTTTGATGATTTAGTGTTGAGAATTATTTATATAATGTTTTGAAATAAGAAACATGCCGGAATTGTTTTATAATATGACCGGAAAATGAAAATATTATTTTCTTAAAATATTGAATTATGTTCGACTTTAAAATTTAAGATTCTAGGAATTTTGAAATTTCCCGTCCTCGAGCAACTGAATTTTATTTAATTCTTCAGAAACGAATTCCTATATAGTTCTGAATTGGGTTTTAGAAATGGATTTTTATTTCCGCTTTCCTATTCCGAGGCTCGGAAATATTTCTTGAATTTAATCATGATCCGAATTTGAAGGTTTATTTTGATTTGGGTTGGGTTCCGTAATTTATTGGGTATAAATCTTGCAAAAGATAAAATAGCGGAACCACTTTATAATTTCTCACAACTTAAAGGTGACCCTAGTTGATTGGGTATATAAACTCACCTTCATCCCCTTTTCATTTGGAGTTGCCGCTACCTACACTCTTCCTTCTCTCAGATTGTACCTCCAATCTCCTGCCTTGATCCCTCCGTCTCGTACCCGCACCTAGAAGCCAGGAGCGAGCATCGTTCCCTCCCTCTCGATCCTTTGTCCGCCTCCATTGCTAGCCGACGTCGAGCCCGAGCACGCTGGAGCTCATCCCAGAAAACCTCTGATGATGATGATGTTGCTCCCCTCTCAGCGTGGAAGCCGGAATCAGGAAGAAGGAGACCAAGAAACGTCGGCCACCTAGCTGCTGACACCGAGCGCCACCAGCAGCTCCTAACGCCGGGGCTGCTTCCTCCGCCGTCTTCCAGGTGATTGTAGCTGGTGTTGGTGTTGCTGCCTACAGCTGCGGAGCTCCTGCAGCTGCTGCTCCTAGCGTCACTCCTTCCTCCGCCCTGTTCTTCGACCCCGTTGCTTTCGAGCCCGATGATCCCAGCACCCGTCTCCCTCCTTACTCCCAGCTACTGTCGAAGCTATCCCCACATTCATGACATCGAGCCTATCCGGGCATTCTCGGGAGGGGTAAAGCACTAGGCTCTTTCTCAAAAATTTTGGATTTGATATATATACTTGTTCCTTGAATTGGAATTCAATTGAGTTTGATTTTTCTTGATCATGGTTTGAATTTTGGATGTGAGATTTGATTGTTAATTTTGCCTTAATGATTTGGAATGGGTTTTGGGAAATTTATAATTACTTAAGAATTGGTTACAATCGGCCTAATGGTTTTGTTTTACCCTATTTTAATTAAGTGTAGTGCTAATGGTTGCCTTATAAACTCCAGCCTACCTTACAAATTGTTTTTAGATTGGGTTAACTAAGTGTGGTTTGTTTCCCACTGGGTAAATAAATAAATTAAATCGGATTTAATATCTTTAAAGTTACGTTATAAGCTTGGCATAAGGTTTTAAATAAAACTGACTTGTGCCGGATTATTTATCAGTAAGATTTGTTTTGAAGTGGGTTAAAGGTTAAAGGTTTAATTCAGCTAAGTATGATTTTAGAATAAATTGTTTGACTAACGAATTGACTTATCTTTGAGATCAAATAGCTTTTGAGGAATTTTGGAACCAAATTTCTTGAGATTTAACTCGGTGAATTTCTTGATGGATCTTACTTGGGAATTATGTAAATTTTGAATAAGATATGAAATGGGATATGGTGATGGAAGATGAGATGATGGATGAGATATTATATGTTGAGATGTTACGGACATGAAAGGATATATGAGATAGGATGAGATAAGATGGAATAATCAGAAAGGAGATGTGTGAAGCTATATATGATAGTTAGGGGCGCCTTGTGTGAAATAGGTAGACTTGTGCATTTATATGTTATTAGGTGTTTGTGAATGCTGGACGTTGCTTGCTATCGGTGATTCATTTCTTGGATTCTGCTCTGCCTTGTTCTCTGCTGTTCGGCTTATTCAGGTAAGTTCCTTTATGGGCTTACTCAGATTCGAAAGAGATTATCGGCTTGTGAACGTATGACATACCAGGTGTTGCATAAGCATTAAAGCATGCCATGTAGTATCATGCTAGGTTGCACTTGTGATTGAGCATTCTATTTCTTTACGCGTATGAAACAGAACGACCATTATCTGTGATAGTCCTAGAGTCTTTGCTAGGGTCATAGGGTAGCCCAGCCCCATCGGGTGCCCTGAGTCTATCGAGTCGATATGAGCATGATGATAGCCCGCACCATCGAGCATGTTTATTTTAATTTATGTTATGATGATGAGATATGATATGATATGCTATAGCATCAAACTGGCCAGTCTCTGCACTAACGGAAAGGGGTGCAGAGGTAGAAGAGGGACATGCCACTTGGCATTCTTTGGGCGCCTTTACAGTTATTTCTCGCATATTGTAAATTAGGATCATGTTAGTGTGATTTAATTTCCGCATCTGCATCATCTTTATTATTAGCGTATGTGTATGTTCGCTTGCTGGACAAGGTGTGTTGGGGCCTCGGTCTGATCCCGCTCGCACCAATTGTTTTTAGGTATGATTGCTCCCTGTTTATATGGCGTGGGAAAGTCCCCCGGCGATTGCAAAGAAATCTGTCTAACCCCGCTAATCTGGCCATACGACTTTAGAATTATGTTTTGGTTTTGACCCGGCTTTGCCGTGGCTTTTGTATTTAAATCTTATTTCCGCTTTACTTTCGTTTAAACTGAATTTATGAAACTTCGACTGATTAGAGGTTTGAAACCTCAACCCGTACCTGAATTGCAACATCCGAATGAAGGTATCCGACCTTCGAAACGTATCCCGGATATTTATATCCGGGCCGTTACAAAGTTGGTATCAGAGCGAGGTTGTGCAATTCGGGTACGCAAGGGTCGAGTGTATGTTTTGGAAAACCGGCCATGAATTTCAAAGGATTTGAAGATTTAAAAAGGGGCAAAATGAATTTAAGATGCCTAACTCCAATTGGACTAAATAATGAACTTGACTTGTTATAAAAGAGGAGAACCAACTAATAAGGGATCGAGTGGGTAGAAAAGGCGCTAAACCATCCCTATTGGATGTAGTCGGAAATGGGTAGGCGAAATACTAGCTTGTTCTTTACAGCTGGGTCCGGAGGGTTCCAAGGAGGTCGTTATAATTGTCATTGACTGACTCTATGTTGAGTGCTTGATATGCCTAACTACTTATTGAATATTGAACGATCTGTGCGAACGGGATAGCGAGAGTACCCTTCTTCTTATATGGTTAAGCTCAGCCTTTGTGGAACCGCCCCTTTCCTTATGAACCCTTTGATAGTTCAATCGAGTCCTCCCTTCGAATATCGGTCTCCTCCACGGGAAATCGGGTTGGTAAGCATAGTGTTTCGGAAACCATGATTGAATATAAAGGTTGTCCGAGAGAGTATTGGAAGACGGTCCTTGATGAAATTCCGTGTTAGAGAGTGAGATGTTTACGAGGTTGTCCTTATCGATTCTTATGACGATCCATTAGTGTCTTCTTACCACAAAAAGTCGTATCCGAGTCTCACGGGAAAGATGAGTGATGAGTCAGTTAGGAAAAGTCAATGGTTGCCCTTAGGGATCTCTGTCCGGTTGTAATGGTGGCACTCTCTGAATTTCATGACATGATTTTGTAACATCCTGCATGTACCTTGCGAATGCTTCTTAGTAAAATGTTGCTCATGTTATTACACCTGTGATTAGTTGCATTGCTTAGCCTCGTGTTATACCTTACTTTCTATCATGGTTATATGTTGTCATATCATGTCTACTTGGCCTATTGTACTGCTCGTATGATTGATTGGAAGCATGAACCACATGATATGAGTCTATACGATTGTTTCTTCTTCTGAATTAGGTCCATGATAGTGTGATCGACTCTTCTTTGTATGAATGCCTCATAAGACGTGCTCCTGCCCATCTATTTCGTATTCGTCAGGTTAACTATTGTTGATTATTTTGCAAGTTAATATTGTGTGTGTTAGTTGTGTTGAACGGAGATTATGTGGCATAATGGAGTCTTGGTGAATGCCTGTTTACCCTAGTATGTGATGATTTGTACTCATGCCCTGTATTCTAATTATGTTGCCCATTATTTAAACTTGTGTTATAGGTCGTTAAACTTGCTCATGCTTCTATATTATTGGAATGTGATTGAATTGAAATCTTACTTAGTGTCGAGTAATCAATCAAGTACATGTATGTACCATATGTTATATTGAGCCGTTAGTAACATGTCGGGCCCTTGGTTGTGACTTGTACGAGTTCTACTTTGCCTACCTTATTGTGGATTCTCTCTTGAACTAGGTCCTTGATAGTGTGGCTCTTTCCTCTTCCCGTTCTCTTAACATGTTTCACTCGTCTTGATTAGCTTAATGTTGAATTTAATGATCGAATTTCTTTCCGTGAGGGTTGATCCTAGCATGCTTACATGTTATTGCCCGACGCTATTTCTTTATTACTCTATGATATCCTCTCGCACTTGCATAAACGTATGACTTGACACCTCACATGATCACACACCACCCTATATCATGATTTTGCATATGCTGACACATGAATATCGGAATGAGCCTAGTTGAATTACTTTAATTGTACTCATGTTCGATATGTGCTATTAGTATCATGTAAGGCTTATGACTTCCAATATGACCTGCTGAATGATTTCATATCATGCTTGTTCTATAATGTGACAGCTATCGTACCATATATGTACTCTATGATGGTTCTTTCTTAGCATGATTATAACCTAGCATCCATGATGTCCATCTTGTTACTTTTGATGATGCCTCATGTTTCGTGAACATTATGTTGAACTCCTCTTTTAATGAATCTTGACTATGCTTGTATCGCATTATGTATCGCTAGTATCATGTAGGATCTATGCTCTCTAAATGGATCTCGTCATAGGATTTCGTGCCATGCTTGACCTAATATGTGATCATTGCTGTTAGATGTGATAGTTACTATGCTGCTCTTATGTGTCCTTGTATGATGCGTCATCTGATTGTTATAATATACCTTGCCATGATATATTTGACTCATTTGTTGATTTGTATACCATGCTTTTACATTGTTCATATGCATGATGATCGTTATCTTCACTAAATCCCGCTTGACTTCGAATCATATATGATCATTGTTGGTTCCGCCTATCTTGCTCGAAGTTACTAGGCAGATCTGTTTCCATGGAATACTAGAATGTTAGCTTGTTTCACATACATCAGCGTAGGATTTGATTGTGTCTTTGATATGAATACGAATGTTTTCCCCGAGATAGGTACATGTTAGTATGGATTGATGTGATGGATATGCTCCATAGTGAATTCATACTTGTTTATCACAATTGTACCCTAATGGACTTCCATAAAGGCATCGTTACTATTCCCGAGTCGGAGTCTTGTCTCTAGTCATGTCGTCTTTAGCCTTGGCATATTCCTTCTCCGAAAGAAACATTGGGTCGTCTGCTCTTATCACTCCCCTATCTCCGCTAACTTAAACTCATACGCGTTACATTAGATGAGCGACCGCATGGAAAAAGGGATCGGGAAGTCGAATAGCGATAGAGCAGCGCAACGGAAGCGTGGGCCCATAACCCACGGGCCCCAGGATCGATAATGTCGACGGAACAAGCTCACTTCGAGGATTACGATTGTTGGGTACGATATGACTTGCAGGTGGGAGCGTCCTCTATTCGAATTGCTAACCCTTTCTGAACTTGTTGATGGTGATATTGCACTAACTTGATGTTGAAAGTTGTTTGTTGATGTGATGACTTGGTGATGATTGTTGCTTGATTGTCTGTGGACTATGATGATATGATTCGATTGCCTTACAGCTTTAATGTGCCATGATGACTTGATGGGATGCTACTCTGAGTTGCTAAGCATGATCTAAATTCCTTTCCTATATAGTATGAACTTCAAATGCCGAGAACCTGAACTGTTTATTACCTAAGATTATGATGAAACTGGCTGGCTTGATTTGATTAGGTTCATATATGATGGTTTACAATACTTGTTGAGCCTGACGGTAAATTAAGACTTTTGATGCATGTTGCAATGTTTAGTGATGAACTAATGGTGTTGTTGTTATAAATGCTAGTTGATATGATGTGATCATTATGTGTAATAATGTCCATGAATGCTTCTTCTTTGAACATGTGAGTGAGGTCCTTTTGGTGGAGCGGTCAGAGAGTGGAGAACGGTTTTGAGTGATTAGAATGATCAACGGTGGTAAGGGAGAGTTGCCGAAGAGAGGTGTTGACTTAGGTTGGACCGAGTGAGTTCGGAAATTTTAAGAGGTAATGCTTGATGGTTTTTGATGAGCTCCTAGGCGAATCTTGGGTGAGAGTATGGTTAGGAATAGGTTGGCTAGGCGGTGATCGAGGAATTTTACTAGAGAAAGTGCGGTTAGCAGGGCATGATGCTTGTGAAATCCTGGGAAGTGTGGAACTGTAAGAAATGACTTTTAAGAGTATGAAGGATATAGTATGAGAGAGCCCTCGAGTGTGAAGTTAGAGATAGTAGTTGGATTCTTAGAGGTGGATTGCTAGTGAGAGTTCTTGGTGGAATGAGGGGCGAGATTAGGGTATTGAAATGAATTAGGACTTCTTTTGAGGATGCTACCTGAGCTGATGTTGGTGAATCTAGATGAGGCTGGTTTTGATGTAGGAATTGAAATCGAGTGAGCGGGGTTTGCATTTATTTTGCCTGGTGGTGATGTGAAAGCTTTCTTGATTATGTGATTTATTAAAATGACCTGGCATGATATTAGATAGCAACCATGATAAACCTGTTGTGGCTTGATATTACATGTTGCTATGCAATATTGGAAATCTAGTTGACAGTGGTAAGTGTTATTATGATGTAATTATACATTGCTACCCTACTATGTTGTTCTAAAAGCATGTTATAATGTGTTGAATGAATCATGAGATGATGTCTGGAAAGCATGATGACATTTTGATGATTGATATACTGTTCGATCTCTCTTTTTTTGTTGAATCTTAATAGCATGATTTTGTTGGATTATATTGATGTGATAATATGTTATGATAATGATGGATAGAAATTGGATAGGATGACTATGTGAATTTATGTTTTAAATGAGATCCCTTGTTATGACTAGTTCTACTAGTGTGCGATGTTGAGATGCGATCGTGAGATTTGACTTGTAGTAGTGTACGGACTCCATGACACCTAACCTCTTTGATCTCTTGACATGTGTGCTGGCATGATTTATGACAATTCAATGATGCACTTGTGATGCCTTCGGTATGATATAGATACACTTTATGACTCGTGATATGACGTTGAGATTTTGTTGTTGCTTTTGATGTGTTTGAAAGAATGGTATGCTTTATGTTATGAGTTGATGAGTTGATTTACTTTTGTTCATGTTGAGTTGTGAATGATGATGGAATGATTTTGGAACCTAGGAAGAGAATATGGGATTAGCCCTTAGAGGTGGATGATTCCACCTCCTACCTTCTGAATTTGATTGATTGGTATGTGTGAAGCTGATTTGGTTTCGGAAGAGTTTGACGAAATCTTGATTTGGGAGGATTTACATTATGACGTCTCACGAAGTGGATACAAGCATTGTATAGGGGCGCTTATAGATTGCTTGCTAAGACAAGTCGGGCGCTATAATGCTTTTAGAGTTGTGGTACTTCCGAAAAGTCGAAGCGAGGATGTAATAAGGGCGCTTATTACACACTTGACAAGACCAATCGGAGATGTCACGACCGTGACTAGGATGTTGTGAGAATCTCGGAAGACGCAACCGAGACGATTACAAGATCCTCGGACATGGTCCTCGGACTCACCGATTTTAAAACTTCATCCCCTTTGCTTTAAAATGATTTTAGTCTCGGGGACGAGACTAGTTTTTAGAGGTGGATGAATGTAAAGACCGGAAAATTAAAATATTATTTTCTTAAAATATTGAATTATGTTCGACTTTAAAATTTAAGATTCTAGGAATTTTGAAATTTCCCGTCCTCGAGCAACTGAATTTTATTTAATTCTTCAGAAACGAATTCCTATATAGTTCTGAATTGGGTTTTAGAAATGGATTTTTATTTCCACTTTCCTAATCCGAGGCTCGGAAATATTTCTTGAATTTAATCATGATCCGAATTTGAAGGTTTATTTTGATTTGGGTTGGGTTCCGTAATTTATTGGGTATAAATCTTGCAAAAGATAAAATAGCGGAACCACTTTATAATTTCTCACAACTTAAAGGTGACCCTAGTTGATTGGGTATATAAACTCACCTTCATCCCCTTTTCATTTGGAGTTGCCGCTACCTACACTAGATCTGAGAAAGCTTCCCCCTTTATTCACCATTTCCTCACCCGACCTTACCTCCTTGCACTCGAGCTCGCCCATGGCTGCCATCACTCCTCGCCTCCTCAATCTCTCACACTACACTCTTCCTTCTCTCAGATTGTACCTCCAATCTCCTGCCTTGATCCCTCCGTCTCGTACCCGCACCTAGAAGCCAGGAGCGAGCATCGTTCTCTCCCTCTCGATCCTTTGTCCGCCTCTATTGCTAGCCGACGTCGAGCCCGAGCACGCTGGAGCTCATCCCGGAAAACCTCTGATGATGATGTTGCTCCCCTCTCTGCGTGGAAGCCGGAATCAGGAAGAAGGAGACCAAGAAACGTCGGCCACCTAGCTGCTGACTCCGAGCGCCACCAGCAACTCCTAACGCCGGGGCTGCTTCCTCCGCCGTCTTCCAGGTGATTGTAGGTGGTGTTGGTGTTGCTGCCTACAGCTGCGGAGCTCCTGCAGCTGCTGCTCCTAGCGTCACTCCTTCCTCCGCCCTGTTCTTCGACCCCGTTGCTTTCGAGCCCGATGATCCCAGCACCCGTCTCCCTCCTTACTCCCAGCTACTGTCGAAGCTATCCCCACATTTGATGACATCGAGCCTATCCGGCCATTCTCGGGAGGGGTAAAGCACTAGGCTCTTTCTCGAAAATTTTGGATTTGATATATATACTTGTTCCTTGAATTGGCATTCAATTGAGTTTGATTTTTCTTGATCATGGTCTGAATTTTGGATGTGAGATTTGATTGTTAATTTGGCCTTAATGATTTGGAATGGGTTTTGGGAAATTTATAATTACTTAAGAATTGGTTACAATCGGCCTAATGGTTTTGTTTTACCCTATTTTAATTAAGTGTAGTGCTAATGGTTGCGTTATAAACTCCGGCCTACCTTACAAATTGTTTTTAGATTGGGTTAACTAAGTGTGGTTTGTTTCCCACTGGGTAAATAAATAAATTAAATTTGATTTAATATCTTTAAAGTTACGTTATAAGCTTGGCCTAAGGTTTTAAATAAAACTGACTTGTGCCGGATTATTTATCAGTAAGATTTGTTTTGAAGTGGGTTAAAGGTTAAAGGTTTAATTCAGCTAAGTATGATTTTAGAATAAATTGTTTGACTAGCGACTTGACTTATCTTTGAGATCAAATAACTTTTGAGGAATTTTGGAACCAAATTTCTTGAGATTTAACTCGGTGAATTTCTTGATGGATCTTACTTGGGAATTATGTAAATTTTGAATAAGATATGAAATGGGATATGGTGATGGAAGATGAGATGATGGATGAGATATTATATGTTGAGATGTTATGGACACGAAAGGATATATGAGATAGGATGAGATAAGATGGAATAATCAGAAAGGAGATGTGTGAAGCTATATATGATAGTTAGGTGCGCCTTGTGTGAAATAGGTAGACTTATGCATTTATATGTTATTAGGTGTTTGTGAATGCTGGACGTTGCTTGCTATCGGTGATTCATTTCTTGGATTCTGCTCTGCCTTGTTCTCTGCTGTTCGGCTTATTCAGGTAAGTTCCTTTATGGGCTTACTCAGATTCGAAAGAGATTACCGGCTTGTGAACGTATGACATACTAGGTGTTGCATAAGCATTAAAGCATGCCATGTAGTATCATGTTAGGTTGCACTTGTGATTGAGCATTCTATTTCTTTACGCGTATGAAACAGAACGGCCATTATCTGTCATAGTCCTAGAGTCTTGTCTAGGGTCATAGGTAGCCCAGCCCCATCGGGTGCCCTGAGTCTATCGAGTCGATATGAGCATGATGATAGCCCGCACCATCGAGCATGTTTATTTTAATTTATGTTATGATGATGAGATATGATATGATATGCTATAACATCGAACTGGCCAGTCTCTGCACTAACGGAAAGGGGTGCAGAGGTAGGAGAGGGACATGCCACTTGGAATTCTTTGGGCGCCTTTACAGTTATTTCTCGCATATTGTAAATTAGGATCATGTTAGTGTGATTTAATTTCCTCATCTGCATCATCTTTATTATTAGCGTATGTGTATGTTCGCTTGCTGGACAGGGTGTGTTGGGGCCTCGGTCTAATCCCGCTCGCACCAATTGTTTTTAGGTATGATTTCTCCCTGTTTATATGGCGTGGGAAAGTCCCCCGGCGATTGCAAAGAAATCTGTCTAACCCCGCTAATCTGGCCATACGACTTTAGAATTATGTTTTGGTTTTGACCCGGCTTTGCCGTGGCTTTTGTATTTAAATCTTATTTCCGCTTTACATTCGTTTAAACTGAATTTATGAAACTTTGACTTATTAGAGGTTGGAAACCTCAACCCGTACCTGAATTGCAACATCCGAACGAAGGTATCCGACCTTCGAAACGTATCCCGGATATTTATATCCGGGCCGTTACAATTTTCAGTTTGTATTCCACTTTAGCCTATGTGGGAGTTGAACCCACGTCCTTGTGTATAAACACATCGCTCTACCAGCTGAGCTAATAGGCTTTATGAAATTTTTTTTTGGTAAGTGAAGAGAGGAAAGCCTCTCCGAACACAAACAAACCAGGCTACATGGAGACATCCAAGGATGCCTCCAACTCCACCATCACAAACCGGGCAAGTACCAATCCGGTAGGAAAACCTCCTGATCCAATGTTGTGTTTGGGTATGCTGAATTCACATGTGGCTTGTTCCAATTTCAATTAACTCCTAGTTTTAAATTTTACTACAACAATGGCATGCCAATTGTGACAAAAAAAATCACTCAATAGACTTGAGTATCAAGTGAATTAATTCTATGTTAAATGAGCAAGTTCAACGAATTATAATTCAAGAATGGTTCACCAAGAAGATGTAGAGAATAATAAAAAGGTTTTGGCTGGGTAAAGTATAGCAGGCTAGCAGAGAGATCAAAACTGATCTAAACAAAAGTTGGAGAATAAAACTGACCAATTACACGTGAACAATCCACTTAGGCAACTTACTGATACTATTCTTCGAGATGCAAAAGCCCCAAATTCAAACACCAACCCTAAATTGCTTTACATACAACTAAATACAACCAAATCAGGAAAAAAAATACTAATTTCTGTAAAGGCCGAATATATTTTTATATTATTTTAATTAAATATACTATTATTTTATTCAATTTGTAAAAATGGAATAAAAACCCGTCCTCGAGCATCAAGTTTCGATTTAAAATCATTCCGGCATCAATCTAAATTTCGGATTTTGACGGGATTCGATTTTCGACTTCGACTTCGAGTATTGATAAAATTAGATTGAGCTACGAGTATTGATTGAAATTTATTTAATTTTCGATTATCTTGAATTAAAAATTTAATTAAATTCGATTTAGTCGGGATTCGTTCGGGCGAGCGGGTTTCGGGATATTTATCGGGTTCAAAATATCTTGTGGGGACCAATTCTATTTTTTTTATCATTTTCCTTTTTTTCTCTCTCTCTTTCTCCCTCTCTCTCTCTTTCTCTCCCTCCCTCCCCGGTTTCCTGTTACACAGCAATGGTCCCCCTCCCTCTTCTTTTTCTTCTTCCCTCTTTTCTGATTTCACACCCCCCTGCAGCTCATACCTCCTCTCACTCCCTTCCCTCCTGATTCTGCAGCCTAACAACGTACCCTCCACACCCCTGCCTCCCCTCCTTGCTCAGCACCACCAATAGCCACCATCCATCTCCTATCTCTTCCCCTGTTTCCTTGGACAATGCCGAGCCGCCACCACCAGTTCAGCTCCACCTCCCTCCTCGTCGACCTCCGCTTCCATTTACGTCGCTGGAGCAGCCCAGGATCCCAGTAGCCTCCCCGGAGCTGCAGCGCCGCCACCCCCGTCGAGCCAAGCCGCAATTCTTCCTCCCTCCTCTGCTTCCGATTCCGAACGGTAAAGGGTCCCCTTCACTTCCCCTTGCCCTTAAACCGAGTAAAGGTGAACTTTTATTTACTCCTATCATGTCCCAGGCCAAGAGCAGTGCGAATCCCTCCTCATCGGAGTCGAATCTAGCCCAATCGATCAATTTCCGGCGAGCGTTCGAACCTCGGTAAATTCTCTCTTCCTCCCTCCTCGTTTCTCTCATTTCATTCTTATTGGTTGGGGTGTGGTCGGAATCCAGTTCCGATCACCTGGGTACGACGTCGAGCCGAACTGACCCCCCCCCCCCCCCCCACATGCCTGAGCTCTCTCATTCTTCCCTCCGTTTTGGCTCTGTCGCTGAGCTCTGTTCGTGGGAAGGGGACGGGTTCGACTAGGCTGGTTCAACCTTCTTTCTTTTTTTTTTATTTGGTCCGGTTTAGGCAGTTAATTGTCCGGTTCATTAATCTGAAAAGGGGAAGGGGATCCGGGTAGGGTATACGGGTTTGGGCTTGGGTTTTGGGCCAGAAATCCGGGTTTGGGTTGAGGGTTGGGCTGGTTTAATTGGGTGATGTTATGGGTTGTGTTTATTCTTTAATTTCGGTGTTATATATATATATATGATAATTATTATTATTTCTGATTTTAGTAATATATATATATATTTATAAGTCCTGAAATTATTAATATTTGTATTTAAAAGGTTTTAAAAGTGTTATTTATTGTTATGGAGTCATATATATATATATATGGTTATTGCTTTGAGATTTTATAATAACAAGTGTTGAATTATTTGAATATTATTATTTTTGGGATTTTTATAATATTCTGGAAAATTTATCGTTATAAATATTTATTGTTTTAAAATAATATTGATTGTATTATTTAATTGATGCCTTTTTAAGAGAATTTAAACATGTGAGTTAGAAATTTTAAAGGTGAATTGCTGGTCTTGATTTATAAATATGATTTGTGAGCTTGGAGTTATTTTAATAATTTAATAATGGAATTTATTTATATATGGTTTTTGAGATAAGAAACATTCCGGAATTATTTTATAACATGATTTTGGGAAAATGGGCCTTAAGGTTTAAATGTTTAATGTCGGGATTTAGATAAGCGATTTTAAAAGAGTTGTTTGATTTTCTCAGTTGGATTCCTTGAGAGGTTGTTTTGAAAATGAGATGAACATGAAATGAGATATGGTTTGTGATGAAATGAGATGGAATAATCTGAAATGAGATATGAGAAGAGATGTATGATAGTTAGTGGCGCCTTGTGTGAATTAGATAGACTTATGCATTTGTATGTTATTAGGTGATTGTGATATGTTGGACATTGCTTGCTATTGGTGACTCTTACTTGGATTCTGCTTCTGCCTTGTTCTCTGCTGTTCGGCTTATTCAGGTAAGTTCCTTTATGGGCTTACTCAGATTCGAAAGAGATTACCGGCTTGTGAGTGTATGACATACTAGGAGGTGTTGCATAAGCATTAAAGCATGCCATGTAGTATCATGCTAGGTTGCACTTGTGATTGAGCATTCTATTTCTTTACGCGTATGAAACAGAACGGCCGTATCTGTGATAGTCCTAGAGTCTTTGCTAGGGTCATAGGGTAGCCCAGCCCCATCGGGTGCCCTGAGTCTATCGAGTCGATATGAGCATGATGATAGCCCAGCACCATTGGGCATGATTTATTTATTTTAATTTATGTTATGATGATGAGATATGATGATGAGATATGATATGCTATAGCATCGAACCGGCCGGTCTCTGCACTAACGGAAAGGGGTGCAGAGGTAGGAGAGGGACATGCCACTTGGCATTCTTTGGGCGCCTTTACAGTTAATTCTCGCATATTGCAAATTAGGATCATGCTAGTGTGATTTAATTTCCGCATCTGCATCATCTTTATTATTAGCGTATGTGTATGTTCGCTTGCTGGACAGAGCGTGTTGGGGCCTCGGTCTGACCCCACTCGCACCCATTGTTTTTAGGTATGATTGCTCTCTGTTTATATGGCGTGGGAAAGTCCCTCGGCGATTGCAAAGAAATCTGTCTAACCCCGCTAATCTGGCCATCCGACTTTAGAATTATGTTTTGGTTTTGACCCGGCCTTGCCGTGGCTTTTGTATCTAAATCATATTTCCATTTCACTTTCGTTTAAACTGAATTTATGAAACTTCGACTGATTAGAGGTTTGAAACCTCGACCCGTACCTGAATTGCAACATCCGAACGAAGGTATCCGACCTTTGAAATGTATCCCGGATATTTATATCTGGGCCGTTACAAAGTTGGTATCAGAGCGAGGTTGTGCAATTCGGGTACGCAAGGGTCGGATGTATGTTTTGGAAAACCGCCCACGGATTTCGAAGATTTAAAAGCGTTTTAAAGGGGCAAAATGAATTTAATATGTCTAACTCAATTGGACTAAATATGAACTTGGCTTATGATAAAAGAGAAGAACCAACTAATAAGGGATCGAGTGGGTAGAAAATGCGCTAGACCATCCCTATTGGATGTAGTCGGAAACGGGTAGGCGAAATACTAGCTTGTCCTTTACAGATGGGTCGGGAAGACTCCAAGGAGATCATTGTAATTGCCATTGACTGATTCTATGATTGAGTGCTTGATATGCTAAAGATTTGATTGTTATGTTCTAACTATTGAATGAATATTGAACGATCTGTGCGAACGGGATAGCGGGAGTACCATTCTCCTTCTTATATGGTTAAGCTCAGTTTTGTGGAACCGCCCCTTTCCTTATGAATCCTTTGTTAGTTCAATCGAGTCCTCCCTTCGAATATCGGTCTCCTCCACGGGAAATCGGGTTGGTAAGCATAGTGTTTCGGAAATCATGGTTGGATATGAGTGTTACTTGGGGAGAGTATCGAAAGTGGCTTTGATGTCATTCCGAGTTAGAAAGTAAGTGTTTCCTAGGTTGTCTTTCTTGATTCTTATGACGATCGACCGATGTCTTCTTACCACGAAAAGTCGTATCCGAGTCCCACGGGAAAGATGGGTGGTGAGTCAGTTAGGGAGAGTCAATGTTGCCCTTATGGACCCCTATCGGGTTATCTTGATTGCCCTGTTCATGATTATGTGATACTATATGCATTACTCCTTGATCAACAGTTTGATCATTAGTTTGAAATTGTGCTTATGTTCATAATGACTATTGTATGGGTTCGAGCTACATTTATCATACCCAAGTCATCCCGACATGATTTACTTAGTATATTGCATCGTCATACTAGAGCACGAATAAATATGTCATATGCTAGGATGTCGTCTAATTGATGTCCTTCCTGTGAATAGGTTCATGATAGTGTGATAGTTCGGTTCTAATATCATGAGAGAAGTGAGTCTCTTACTTGATGAATACATGTTATGATTTCATGTCGACATGCCTTGTATGCTACGTAATCCTCAGTACCTGTTATGATGATGATCCTTAATGTAAATTTGTGGTTGTATGACACCTTGTATCCATGCTGGTCATATTGCTTAAGTCTCATGTTGCGTCTTGCCCTCTATCATGATTGTATGTTGTTATAGCATGTTTACTTGGCATATTGATCGTATGATTGATCGAAAACATGAATCACATGATATGAGTCTATATGATTGCTACTTTTTCTGAGTTAGGTCCATGATAGTGTGAATGACGCTTCTTTATACGAATGCCTCATAAGATTGTACTCTTTAGCATGCTAGCCGATGATGCCTCGATGCTTATCATTCATTTTGTGACAAGAATCTATAGCATGCCCACCTATTCCAAATTCGTCAGATTAACTATTGTTGATTATTTTTGCAAGATAATATTGTGTGTGATTAGTTGTGTTGAACGGAGAATATGTGTTATAATTGAACCTTGAGGAATGCATGTTTTGTCATATTATGTGTTGATTCGAGCTCATGTCTCCATATTCTAGTCATGTTGCCATGTTGCTTAGACTTGCTCTATACCTTGTTGTATTTTCCTCTCGTGCCACTATGTCGTTGAGATGTGATTGAATGAACTCTTGCGTACCGTAGTATTAACCAGTCAAGTGCATGAATGTACCATATGTTATATTGAACCACTAGTAACATGTTAGGGCCCTTGGTTGTGACTTGAGTGAATTCTACTTTGCCTACGTTATTGTTGATTCACTCTTGAACTAGGTACCTGATAGTGTGGCTTGTTCCTCTTTCTGTTCTCTTAACATGTTTCACTCGTCCTGACGAGTTTAATGTTGAATCCGATGATTGGCTAGCTTTCCGTGATGATCACACCTAGCATGATCATAATCTAGCACCCATGATGTCCTTCTTGTACTTTTGATGATGCCTCATGTTTCGTGAATATTATGTTGAACTCCTCTAAATGACTCTTGACTATGCTTGTATCACCTTATATATCGCTAGTATCATGTAGGACCCATGCTCTCTAGATGTATCTCGTCATATGATTCCGTGCCATGCTTAACCTAACATATGATCATTGTGAGATAGTTACTATGTTGCTCTTTTATGATCTCGTATGATGCATACACCAAACTTGTACATTGTTCATATATGTAATAATTGCTATGCTACTCTTATGTGTTCTCGTATGACGCTTCATCTGATTGTTATAATATACCTTACCATAATATATTTGGACTCAATTGTTGATGTGTATACCCTGTTCCTACATTGTCATATACATGATGCTCGTTATCTTCATTAAATTCCGCATGACTTCAAATCATATATGATCATTGCTGGTTCCGTCTATCTTGCTCGAAGAATGCTAGGCATGTCTGTTTCCATAGAATACTAGAATGTTAGCTTGTTTTACAAATATCAGCGTAGGACTTGATTGTGTCTTTGATACGAATACGAATGTTGCCCCGAGATAGGTACATGATAGTGTGGATTGACGTGATTGTTATACTCCATAATGAATTCGTGCGTGTTTGCCAAAATCGTAACCTAATAGACTTTCTTAAGGGCACCGTTACTATTCCCGAGTCGGAGTCTTGTCTCTAGTCATGTCGTCCTTAGCATTGGTCTATTCCGTCTTCGAAAGAACATTGGGTCGTCCGCCCTTGTCACTTCCCTATCTCCGCTAACTTGAACTCCTACGCGTTACATTGGATGAGCGACCGCATGGAAAAAGGGGATCGGGAAGTCGAATAGCGATAGAGCGGTGCAGCGGAAGCGTGGTGGGCCCATAACCCACGGGCCTCAGGATCGATAATGTCGACGGAACAAGCTCGTTTCGAGGATCACGATTGTTGAGCACGATATGACTTGCAGGTGGGAGAGTCCTCTATTCGAATTGCTAACCCTTTCTGAGCTTGTTGATGATGATGTTGCCCTGACTTGATGTTGAAAGTTGCTTGTTGATGTGATGACTGTTGCTTGATTGTCTGTTGACTATGATGATATGATTCGATGCCTTACAATCTTAATGGGCCTTGATGACTAGATGTGATGCTATTCTGAGTTGCTAAGCATGATCTAAATTCCTTTCCTATATAGTATGAACTGCAAATGCTGAGAATCTGAACTGTTTATTAGCTAAGATTATGATGATACTGGCTAGCTTGATTTGATTATGTGCATATATGATGTTTTACAATACTTGTTGAGCATGACGGTAATTTAAGACTTTGATACTTGTTGCGATGATGATATTGATATAAATGTTAGTTGACATGATGTAGTCCTTATGTGCAATAATGTCCATGATTGCTTCTTCTTTGAACATGTGAGTGAGGTCCTTTTGGTTGAGCGGTCAGAGAGTGGGGAAAGGTTTTGAGTGATTGGTAAGGAAAAGTTGCAGAAGAGGAGTGTTGACTTAGGCTGGACCGAGTGAATTTGGAAATTATAAGAGGTAATGCTTGATGATTTTGGATGAGCTCCTAGGTGAATCTCGGATAAGAGTATGGTTAGGAATAGGTCGGCTAGGCGGTGATCGGGGAATTTTACTAGTGGATGTGCGGTTAGCAGGGCATGATGCTTGTGAAATCTTGGGAAGTGTGGAAGTGTAAGAAATGACTTTTAAAAGTACGAAGGATATCGTATGAGAGGACCCTCGAGTGTGAGGTTAGAGATAGTAGTGGATTTTTAGAGGTGGATTGCTAGTGAGAGTTCTTGGTGGAATGAGGGGCGAGATTAGGGTATTGAAATGAATTGGGACTTCTTTTGAGGATGTTACCTGAGCTGATGTTGGTGAATCTAGATGAGGCTGGTTTTGATGTAGGAATTGAAATCGAGCGAGCGGGGTTTTCGTTTATTTTGCCTGGTGATGATGTGAAAGCTTTCTTGATTATGTGATTTATTAAAATGACTTGGCATGATGTTAGATAGCGACTATGATGAACCTGATATGGCTGATATTACATGTTGATGTGCAATATTGAATCATAATTGGTAGTGACAACTATACTCATGATATAATGACCCATTGCTATCCTACTATGTTGTTCTAAAAGCATGTTATAATGTGTTGAATGAATCATGAAATTATGATATGTTGCTATGTGAGAGCATGATGTTATATTATGATCAGGAGATGTTAAATGATGAATATTGATTTGGATCATGAATCTGACTTATATATATGAGATAATGGTGCATGATTGCTAAGTGATCGTTATATGACATTGTATGAGTTGAGATGATGTTTTGCGAGTATGCTGACGTTTTGGTGATTCATACATTGACTGACCTTTCCTTTTGCTGAATCTTAATAACCTGACCTTGATGTGTTGATGTGTTGACAATGGGTTTTGGTTCATTAATTCTGTGATGTGAAATGCTTTTATGACCTTTGGTATGATCTGGAGATGTGATGTGACCTTGTGGCACTACGATGGTATATGTTGAGACTTGCCTTATGATGTGTTGATTGGAGATTGGTTGGTTATACAGTTATGCATTTCTTATGGCTTATGCATCTTGCTTGAATTGAGACTGATAGATTGATTCGATTCTGGAAACTAGGAAGAGAATATGGGATTAGCCCTTAGAGGTGGATGACTCCACCTCCTACCCTCGGAATTTGATTAATTGGTATATGTGAAGCTGATTTGGTTTTCGGAAGAGTTTTGACAAAATCTTGATTTGAAAGGATTTGACTTGTTTTGGTGTAAAGTTGCTTGATTAAAAATTGAATTCGAAGATTTTGAGCGGTTTTAAAAATGGCCAACTTGGGGTTTTAAAGAAGTTGAGAGTTTCAATGATTTGGATGACAATCTTTCCATTACAAAACATTTTGAGATTTACGAACTGGATCTACATTATGACGTCTCACGAAGTGGATACAAGCACTTTATAGGAGCGCTTATAGATTGCTTGCTAAGACCTAGTCGGACGCTATAATGCTTTTGGAGTTGTGATACTTTCGAAAGGTCGAAGCGAGGATGTGATAGGGGCGCTTATTACACACTCGACAAGATCCTTGGACATGGTCCTCGGACTCACCGATTTCAAACTTCCTCCCTTTGTTTTAAAATGATTTTAGTCTCGGGGACGAGACTTGTTTTTAGAGGTGGATGAATGTAAAGGCCGAATATATTTTTATATTATTTTAATTAAATATACTATTATTTTATTCAATTTGTAAAAGTGGAATAAAAACCCGTCCTCGAGCATCAAGTTTCGATTTAAAATCATTCCGGCATCAATCTAAATTTCGGATTTTGACGGGATTCGATTTTCGACTTCGAGTCCGAGTATTGATAAAATTAGATTGAGCTACGAGTATTGATTGAAATTTATTTAATTTTCGATTATCTTGAATTAAAAATTTAATTAAATTCGATTTAGTCGGGATTCGTTCGGGCGAGCGGGTTTCGGGATATTTTATCGGGTTCAAAATATCTTGTGGGGACCAATTCTATTTTTTTTTATCATTTTCCTTTTTTTCTCTCTCTCTTTCTCCCTTTCTCTCTCTCTCTCCCTCCCTCCCCGGTTTCCTGTTACACAGCAATGGTCCCCCTCCCTCTTCTTTTTCTTCTTCCCTCTTTTCTGATTTCACACCCCCCTGCAGCTCATACCTCCTCTCACTCCCTTCCCTCCTAATTCCGCAGCCTAACAACGTACCCTCCACACCCCTGCCTCCCCTCCTTGCTCAGCACCACCAATAGCCACCGTCCATCTCCTATCTCTTCCCCTGTTTCCTTGGACAATGCCGAGCCGCCACCACCAGTTCAGCTCCACCTCCCTCCTCGTCAACCTCCGCTTCCATTTACGTCGCTGGAGCAGCCCCAGGATCCCAGTAGCCTCCCCGGAGCTGCAGCGCCGCCACCCCCGTCGAGCCAAGCCGCAATTCTTCCTCCCTCCTCTGCTTCCGATTCCGAACGGTAAAGGGTCCCCTTCACTTCCCCTTGCCCTTAAACCGAGTAAAGATGAACTTTTATTTACTCCTATCATGTCCCAGGCCAAGAGCAGCGCGAATCCCTCCTCATCGGAGTCGAATCTAGCCCAATCGATCAATTTCCGGCGAGCGTTCGAACCTCGGTAAATTCTCTCTTCCTCCCTCCTCGTTTCTTTCGTTTCATTCTTATTGGTTGGGGTGTGGTCGGAATCCAGTTCCGATCACCTGGGTACGACGTCGAGCCGAACTGACCCCCCCCACATGCCTGAGCTCTCTCATTCTTCCCTCCGTTTTGGCTCTGTCGCTGAGCTCTGTTCGTGGGAAGGGAACGGGTTCGACTAGGCCGGTTCAACCTTCTTTCTTTTTTTTTATTTGGTCCGGTTTAGGCAGTTAATTGTCCGGTTCATTAATCTGAAAAGGGGAAGGGGATCCGGGTAGGGTATACGGGTTTGGGCTTGGGTTTTGGGCCAGAAATCCGGGTTTGGGTTAAGGATTGGGCTGGTTTAATTGGGTGATGTTATGGGTTGTGTTTATTCTTTAATTTCGGTGTTATATATATATATGATAATTATTATTATTTCTGATTTTAGTAATATATATATATATATTTATAAGTCCTGAAATTATCAATATTTGTATTTAAAAGGTTTTAAAAGTGTTATTTATTGTTATGGAGTCATATATATATATATATATATATGGTTATTGCTTTGAGATTTTATAATAACAAGTGTTGAATTATTTGAATATTATTATTTTTGGGATTTTTATAATATTCTGGAAAATTTATCGTTATAAATATTTATTGTTTTAAAATAATATTGATTGGATTATTTAATTGATGCCTTTTTAAGAGAATTTAAACATGTGAGTTAGAAATTTTAAAGGTGAATTGCTGGTCTTGATTTATAAATATGATTTGTGAGCTTGGAGTTATTTTAATAATTTAATAATGGAATTTATTTATATATGGTTTTTGAGATAAGAAACATTCCGGAATTATTTTATAACATGATTTTGGGAAAATGGGCCTTAAGGTTTAAATGTTTAATGTCGGGATTTAGATAAGCGATTTTAAAAGAGTTGTTTGATTTTCTCAGTTGGATTCCTTGAGAGGTTGTTTTGAAAATGAGATGAACATGAAATGAGATATGGTTTGTGATGAAATGAGATGGAATAATCTGAAATGAGATATGAGAAGAGATGTATGATAGTTAGTGGCGCCTTGTGTGAATTAGATAGACTTATGCATTTGTATGTTATTAGGTGATTGTGATATGTTGGACATTGCTTGCTATTGGTGACTCTTACTTGGATTCTGCTTCTGCCTTGTTCTCTGCTGTTCGGCTTATTCAGGTAAGTTCCTTTATGGGCTTACTCAGATTCGAAAGAGATTACCGGCTTGTGAGTGTATGACATACTAGGAGGTGTTGCATAAGCATTAAAGCATGCCATGTAGTATCATGCTAGGTTGCACTTGTGATTGAGCATTCTATTTCTTTACGCGTATGAAACAGAACGGCCGTATCTGTGATAGTCCTAGAGTCTTTGCTAGGGTCATAGGGTAGCCCAGCCCCATCGGGTGCCCTGAGTCTATCGAGTCGATATGAGCATGATGATAGCCCAGCACCATCGGGCATGATTTATTTATTTTAATTTATGTTATGATGATGAGATATGATATGCTATAGCATCGAACCGGCCGGTCTCTGCACTAACGGAAAGGGGTGCAGAGGTAGGAGAGGGACATGCCACTTGGCATTCTTTGGGCGCCTTTACAGTTAATTCTCGCATATTGCAAATTAGGATCATGCTAGTGTGATTTAATTTCCGCATCTGCATCATCTTTATTATTAGCGTATGTGTATGTTCGCTTGCTGGACAGAGCGTGTTGGGGCCTCGGTCTGACCCCACTCGCACCCATTGTTTTTAGGTATGATTGCTCTCTGTTTATATGGCGTGGGAAAGTCCCTCGGCGATTGCAAAGAAATCTGTCTAACCCCGCTAATCTGGCCATCCGACTTTAGAATTATGTTTTGGTTTTGACCCGGCCTTGCCGTGGCTTTTGTATCTAAATCATATTTCCATTTCACTTTCGTTTAAACTGAATTTATGAAACTTCGACTGATTAGAGGTTTGAAACCTCGACCCGTACCTGAATTGCAACATCCGAACGAAGGTATCCGACCTTCGAAACGTATCCCGGATATTTATATCTGGGCCGTTACAATTTCAAAGCTTGAACCCTTAACCCTAAACAACAAAGTCCCCAATTTGAACCCCATTCAACCACAAATTTGAATCTTGCATCACTGCAAGTAACATTAGAACTTCGCATACCTGTTGCAGATTTGTCTTCGGCGTCACATCGTTGGCCTCCGTTACTATCAGGACTCCAACGCTCTCCATCTAGTTCGAGACGCCGGCACAACCGTCTTCATCCACTCCTTCCTTCGCCGGCGTCGAGTCCTTCTATGAGGTCGTTGTCTCCATTCTTCCCTGGGTATATGCGTGAAATGTACATGAGGGAGGTAACACGATTTTTTCCCAAAATTTAACAGAACCGTTTGTTTTGACGGAGCAAGGGTACGACACGAAATTGCTATAAACTTTAAGGGCACCACACGAATTATGTTAAACATTGGTACACCACACGAAATAGACAATACCTCAGGGGTACCACACGAAATTTCCGTTAATTTTATTTGAAAATCAGATTTCGTGGCTTCAAACTACCTTGGTTATTTGATTTGGTGACATTAATTAATTTTGGTGACATTATATATATAAGATTATAGCTAACATAAACAATTTTTTTTGGTGATAATATTGTGGTGGCATTATATATATACGATAATTTTTGTTGGTGAAAATACGGGTTGGTGACAATATCTTGGTGATAAATAGTTTGGTAGGTGATGTTTTTGGAGGTTACGATATTGTGATGCATTTTTTTTTTGTCGAACTAGTATCATGGTGACAACTTTTGTAGAGAGTCAATGATCAAATTTTGAAAATATGGGTTGATGACAATATGTTGGCGCTAAATAATGTGGTGGTGGCAGTTTTTGGAGACTATGATATCATGTTGAAATTTTGTTGTTGAAATAGTATCATGGTGACAATTTTCAAGTAAAGTTGATAGTCGAATTTGCAAATATGGGTTGGTGACAATATCTTGGTGATATTTAGTGATGTGATGATAGTTTTTTTTTTCGTTTACATGATTTTGATAATAAATATTTGTTGAAATAATATTTTGGTGACAATTTCAAGTGACAGAAACTTTTAAAATATTATTTGGTGATAATATTTTGATGATATATAATGTGGTGGTGACATTTCTTGTGGAGATAGTATCACGATAATAGTTTTTTTTTATGAAATAGTGTTATGATAACATATTTTTGTGAACATTAATGGTTTAACATTTTAAAATATAGGTCGATGACAATGTCTTTGTGATATATAATGTTATAGTGAAAAAATTTTAAGGTTACAATATCGTGCATGGTTACGATATACTGTCATCAACAACTATCACCAGATAAAATCATTTGTTAGTAAAAAAAATCATTTATCATTGGAAAAATGTGTTATTGGCAACTGTCATTAGAAGAAAATCACCCATCACCAAAAAAATCCTATGTCACCGGAAAAAATTGATGACATTGTTCTATTGTTATCACCAAAGAAATCATTTGTCACAAGAAAAACATGTTATTGGCAACTGTCGTAAGAAGAATAAATATAGTTGTGTTGCCCCCCTCTAGGGTTTACGGTTCCCTAGTGTTACGATTTTAGTTTGGTGTCAATTATTGACAGTGTTCTAATGTCATTGATAATAATCAGTTATATTGTTTGTATTAGGTGACAATTGGTGATTTTGTGGTAACAATCGTTTTGGTGACATTGTTCTAGTTGGTGACAATTCGATTGTTGGTGACAAATAATTAATTAGTTTTTCGTATTTGGTGATAATTATTTTTGTGACATTATTCCATTTGTTGACAATTTTCTACAGTTGGTGACATTGTTATATAGTTGGTGACACTATGTTGGTGAGATTGTGTTGAGTTGGTGACGGTAATTGGTGAGATTATGTTGTAGTTGGTGACAGTGTTAAGCGGTTGATGATTCTGGTCGATGACAGGATTGTGTTCAAAAGTTATAGTATTGTTCTTGGTATCACATTAATGATAATAGTTGATGATAGTAGGTTGGTGACATTGTTTTGTTGTTAGTTATAGTATTATGTAGTTAGTGAAAATATATGTGGTAATAATGTTCTATAATTTGTGATAGTGTTTTGTTATTGGTGACAATAGGTTAGTAATAGTGTTTTATAGTTGGTGACAACAGATTGGTGATCGACAATGGTTAGTGATAGTGTTTTATTGTATATGACAATAGGGTTGTCAATTGGTGACATTTTTTATAGGTTGATGATAATGTTTTGTCTTTGGTGATAATAGCTAGGTTGGTAATAATAGGTTAGTGAAAATTGACTGGTGACATTGTTCTGTATTTTGTGACTTTAGGTTGGTCAAAATGTTTTGTAGTTGGTGACAATGTTTTAAAGTTTGTAACAATGTTTTGCAGTTAGCGAAAACAGACGGTGATAATGTTTTAAAGTTTTTATTGATTATAGTCATCTAAAGTGTTATATGTCACCAATTTCATACCAAGTTCTACTTTGTATTCAAGATTTTCTACAATTTTGTCACCAATTAACTATCACACTATTGTATTAACTAACACAGTTATGTTTATATTGTCATAAATGTTACCAAGTATACATGGAAAAAATACAACACTTGTTGTCACCAATTACACATTACTCAAGTTATGATGACATTTATAAAAAAAAGGCTACATGTAATCAATCTTATATCAAGTTCTAAATTGTATACAAGCTAGCTGTTCGACAATATTTTCACCAACTAACTATCAAACTTATGTTTATATTGTCATCAATGTTATCAAGTATAAATACATCAAAAAAATACATTAATAAATGTCACCAATTACACATTACTCAAGTTTGCAATGATGACACTCATCAAAATAGCCATATGTCACCAATCTCATATCAAGTTCTAAATTGTATTCTAGTTATTCAACAAGATGATTCATTGTCATCATGGATTAAAAAAAAGAGATGTTTATCACCTGAAAAAAGATATAGGATGACAATATATTTGATGATGAATCTCTTCAATATGAGAAGAACAATGATGATTCTAACACAAACAACCGAAATAGTCTTCAATTTGATCGAACGGTGGCAAATTGTCTTATATATGATGATGAAATCTCTACCAACAACTCAATTTCCATTGTATTCAAGGACTAATTGGCACGATCCAGTGAAATCATCTTCGATCTGATTGTTGAGTGACAAAAAAATCTTCAATCTGATGACGAAATTAATCCCAAAAACTAAAAATCATTTGAATCTGATGATGTATCTCCCACAAAACCACCAAAATCCTCTTAGATCTGACGCTTCTATGACAAATCAAATGAACTGATGGGAGAGATTACTCTTTCTGAGGAAAGAACGTACAAAAAGGGAGTTTTGATCTTATTTGGGGGAGCTTTTAAAACCAAGGGTAAAATTATCACAAATGGACATTTAGTTAATTATGAAAACAAGTGGACATTACTTAATAATCACTTCTAATATGGATATTCACCAAATTGTTCCTTGATTTTACCGTACCTTATTGCTACTCCCTCCGTTTGTAAATAAATGACTTTTTTCAAGTCATGCACGTTTTTTTAGGATGGTCAAAATTGTTAGACTCGCTCCATATACAATTCATTCTAATACCATTATAGTATGGACACCTACCAAGGCAAGGCTTCTCTCCTTTGCTAGATTTTATCTTTTGTTTCATTTTACATGTCCATTGGGCATTCGTCATTCGGAGGACATGAATTTGGCCCTTCAACTTAAAATTCTCTGAAAAATCCTAGCAAAACCAAGCAACCTGTGGGTTTCTCTAATAACCCAAAAATACCTAAAAACTCAGCATATCCTTACCTACTCTTAAAAAGGGAGTGCCTCTTGGCAATGATCTAAGCTCTCCAAACTAATAGAAACTTTTAAACAAGGTCTGGCTTGGAAGGTGGGCAACGGGGTTTCAATCAATTTTCGTACGGATATCTGGTTTGGTTCCTCCTCTCTTCTCACCCGCACTAAAGACCCGGAGAGACTAAACCTAAACCTCAAAGTGGCTACCTTCCTAAATTCTAACAGGACCTGGAATATCGCTAAACTCCAAACCCAGTTACTGGACCAATTAGACAATTCCTTAATTTCTATCATCGCTCAAACACCTATTCCAACCTCATTCTCTCAAGATCGAGTTTATTGTCGTTTTAGTGAAAATGGTTGGTTCTCGACCAGCTCAGCTATCAAACTAATCCACAACATAAAACGACATGAATCGTGTAACACACACTGGATCTGGAACCTCAACATTTTACCTAAAATCAAGGGCTTCCTCTGGAAAATAACTAAAAATGGAATCCCCACCTCCGGCAAACTCGCTTCTATGGGTTGTGGGTTTTCGACTATCTGTCCCCTCTGCGGTTGTCACTTTAAGGACGTTCATCATACCATATTGCAATGCCCTATCACAATTAATACCATGAGACTGATTAATCCAAAAGTTGCTCGTACCATTCTTTGGTTTCAGAATCATAACATCCTAACACATGACATGTTGAACACCATTAAAAAAGAGCTCACAGCTAAAGAAGTTACCTATTTGGCGTTCTCATGGTGGGTGATTTGGTATTACCATAATCAAGATCTCTTCCACAATGTCAACCCAGACCCAAAAGTAATTACTTCATTCATTCATGAAAATATTCTTTGTTGGGAACTTGCTTTCTCCTCTGCAGTGGGAGAGACGCTAATCCAAAAACAAACATGGCCGAAACTACTATCTCGAACACAAAGCAGAAGTCAAGATTGAAGGCATGTTGGGCTAGACCTAACCTACCATACATAAAACTAAACTTTGATGGTGCCCTCTCCACAAATGGTGTGGGCTCATGCGACTTCGTCACACGAGATAGGGAAGGCTCGATGCTTTTCTCTTAAGATGGGCTCTCTCCTATCAACACCGTCTTTGGATGTGAAGCCTTCGCCCTTTGGCAAGGTCTAAAAAAGGCAACATAACTATAAATATCACATCTAATTACTGAAGGTGATAGTCTCTCAGTCATCAATTCCTATCAATAAGGGTTGGACCTGCCCTTGGGAGGCAGAAATCATTACATCCGACTCCTTATTTCTTTTCCGCAATTTCCTGTCTTTGCAATTCATGCACATCTTCCGGAAAGCCAATAGAGTTGCTAATTGGCTTTCTCTTTTTGGGCATCACTACTCTCTTTCGCCCCCCCCCCCCCTCTCGACTATGGGTCTCATCCATTTGGACGCTCTTGGTTAGATTGGGCATCACTACTCTCATTTGTATCACATATCTTAAGGAGCTAAAACTATATAAATATTATTTTTTATTAATTTTTTAAAATTATATTATACTTATTAAGTATAATATTATTTTCAAAAATTAATAAAAAAACTTAATATTTTATATATAGTTTTTAGGTCCTTAAGAAACGTGCCACAAAATCAAACGACTTATATTTTAAAATGGATGGAGTAATAAAATGGCGAAACTAATTAAAATAACCCAACCTTTAAGGGGGTGTTAAAAATATATCCGTACCTTTCAAATGTAAGATAAATATCCCGACCTTTTTAAGGGATGGTAATATAATATCCCAAAATTTTCTCCCCCATAAAAATGCTTACATGGCACATATGTGGCAAAAAATAATGATCATATTCACAAGCGTGCCCTTGGATCTTAATGATCGAATTATACAAAGTATAGTCTAGATTGTCATGATAATTTAAAAAAAATAAAAGTCTCTTTTGTAACCGAAAAAAAATCATTCAATTTAATACGTTTTTATAAATTATAATTAAATTTAATCAAAACAAATATAATAAAACAAGTAAATATTTAAAATATAATTTTCAATATCTTGATTGTGTAAAATATCATTCAAGTTTATTAGATTAAATTAGATTGGTTTTTAAGTTTATCTTAATTTTTTTTATTTTGGATTTAAGAAAAAATAAAAAATAAAAAAATTACATTCTTTTTTATATTTTTTAATAATAATAATTTACTTTTTATATATAAGTGAACACCATTGAATAATCTAAATAATTAAAATTTCATTTCAATTTCGTAGTAACATAAAGTTTATAATTGGCAAAATATTCTTCAGTTTTGATAAGTTAAATCACTAACTAATCATTTACTAATTGGAAATATGTTATTTTGCTTTACATTTTTTTTATTTGGCTTGTTATAGATATTGATTTAAAAAAGATATAAAAAGTTAGGTACAAATTAAATCTAAAACTACGAAAGTTTATTAAATAAACTTTTAAACTCATCTAATTTAATTTTATACAGTATGTTTTATTTGAATTGAAAATACATGAGTAATACAATACAAAAAATAAGAATTTTATTGGAGAGAAATCATTGGGATATTATATTACCATCACTTATAAAGGTCGGGATATTTATCTTACATTTGAAAGATTGAGATATATTTTTAACACCCCTTTAAAGGTTGGGTTATTTTAATTAGTTTCGTCTAATAAAATAAATGAGATAGAGGGATGAAACAAAACTAATCTCTCTTATACACCTCTTAGTATCGTTGGTCGAGAGATATGAAGGGTGTAGATTAAGAGAAGGTTTTCTACTTAAGAGTGAGTGACTTCTATGGGTGAAACACGCCCACATCCTATATTTCTCTGGGTGTGTTGTAAGGATTTTCGGGAATTTTGTGTTCAACGAGGAAAAGGGAAAAGACATTAGGTGAGTCCTAGGTTTTTTTAATTAATTAGTTTAAATCCTAATATATGGATTTATATTGCATTTTCAAATTAAGATTAGTTATTGATATAAATTTCCATAAATCTACGATGTAGCAGATTGTGTGTTCATCTGTTAATTGAGAAGAAGAAGATTTCATAATTATTCGACTAAATATCAATGAGTATTTGTTGATATATTAAGTATGTTGATGGTGCATGGAAGTTTTGGGTATATGTGAGATTATTCAAATGTATATGTGAAATTATTCGTTGATATATTGAGTATTTTGATCATTAACATGATGCAAGCCGAATATTAACATCCAAAATGATGACTTTTACAAATAACTTCACATATATCTTTGAACAATGGTTCACCACCAAAATACGCAATATATCAACAAATACTTCTTCATATTTAGGCGAATAATTATAAAACCATAAACCCCATTAAATAACTACGATTATATATGTAATTCATTCCACAAAGATACATACACATATATGAATAATGATTAAAAAATCTACAAATATTGGATCAATTTATGAATAACTTTCTTAAAAATTTTATTTGCTAACAAACTCAATCCAATTGGCCATATTCATATGAATAACTTTTTGTTTATCACTGAATAATGACTCAGTTTAATAAAAAATCAATAATCGGCATTTCAACTTTTGCAGATAGGTCCCAATCCACCCAATTTCTTAACATTTCATGTAAAAAACCATATTCATCGAATAACCCTAAACCCAAAAATTACACCAATCAATCGAGCAAAAAATCAACTACAATGTTACAAATCCCTTTTGTGGTTGTTGGTTGTTGTGTAGGCCGATGGTCCACTTGTCACTATTGCGATTTGGTGACCGTTGTTTGTCCTTGAAAATCTCGTCTTCACAGTTTCTCGCTGTATATCGTTGTTGATTTCTACCGCATAGTGGTTGCCACAACTCCGACCTTGCTGTCCCGAAGACCTGCCTTCGAGCCTCGTTGTCTTATACTCATCAGTGGTCGTCTTCAAGCTTCAATTGCACCTTCACCTTTCTTTCGACCTCCTGTTGGGATGGTAGGGGTAATAGGGTGGGTGAGGGTTTTATTAAATGTGGTGGCACACGCTTAATTTGGGAGTCTACTATCCTTTTTCTAAAATGATTTTTTTTATAAAAAATGGTACACGCTTAATTTGGGAGTCTACTACCCTCTATTTCAAATAAATTAAGGGTTCAGATTTATTAACATGATACATGTTAGAAGATGTGTACACAATTTGTCTTAATTTTGCACTTATTACATTTCAGGTTCCATATCTACTAGATGCTACTCCTTTTTTTTGCTTCTTATTCATGGTGATGCACAAAAGTACAAGGAAGACCAGACTGGCGGGAATGCTTGCCAAGGAGATGGAGATAGTCGAACACTTCCAACATGAGCTTTCAAAATTTTGAAATCTATTGTTTTTTCCAAAAATATAATTTTATCATAAAGCTGGTATTTCGTCTGAGTTGTTTTGTTTCATGACATGTTATTCTTAAGCTATCTGGTATTTTTTGTGAGCTATAGAATATTTATTTGAAATTTGATTTTTTAAAAAATCCAAAATCTGTTTTTTCGCTGAAATCTGACTTTGTTAATGAGTTATTCCGAACATTTGCACTTTTGTAGAGCAAAGGAAATTTGTAGAATGTATTATTCCTAACATTTGCCAGAATGAAATTATTCCTAAAAATCTAATTTTGCACTTTTGTCAGAACGAAGAGGAAAGGAAATTTGTAGAATGTATTATTATTCCTAACATTTGTTTCAGCCCTTGTAGTTCATTCGTATAAACAATAGTCCTTAGCTAAAATCATTTATAGTAGTTGTGCAATTTCCAGATTTTTTGAATGGCTTTATCAACTGCAGTTTTATAGTTGTACAATTTTAATATTGCACTTATACATTGAAGTTCGATTTTCGTCATAACAGATAATTAAAACGAAGATCGAAAGAGAACACAACGATTTCGTAACGTAGTTCGGGTAAAACCCTACTCTACGGGATCTCAAGAGGGGAGATCCGATCCGAGAGTTCACTATATTGCAAAGAGAAGTTTACAAGTTAAGCACATCAGTTAGAGCACCAAAACTGCCAACCTATGGAACCTCAAAACCGAGCAAGACAAATAAAAGAGAGGGTAAAAGGAAGAGATGCCCTCTGAAGGCAACCGAGAAACTTTGTCGAAGTTTCTCACGGAGATGAAGCTTCACAACCACCGTCAAAGCTCACAGGACCACCGTCTTCACCCACTACTCCAAACACAGTCTTCGACGGCGTTTGAAAAATGCCATAGAAATGATTCCACGGCGTTTTTAAATGCCATCCCCAAACACCGTCTAAGGTGACACCGTGCTTTTTGTAAAAATTCTATGGCGTTTTTGTTAACGCCATGAAATGTGTTTTCCATGGCGTTTTTTAAACGTCATAATATAGGATATATAATTGGAAAAAACTTTTTTTATGGCGTTTTCAAAATGTCATTAAAAAATTTATGGCGTTTTCAAAAATGTCATAGAAATAGTTTCCACGACATTTTTTTAACATTGTAGAAACTATTTTCTATGACGTTTAAAAAATGCCATAGAAAATAGTTTCTATGACGTTTAAAAAATGCCATAGAAAATAGTTTCTATGACGTTTAAAAAACGCCATAGAATTTATTAATATGACCAAAATCAGTAGGTTTTCATGTCGTTCTAAAACGCCATCAAAACCTACTTTTTTAATATTATAAAAAATGCCACAATCTACCTGCAATATAAACCCATTTTGCTGCCATTCAAATTGCCCAAAATTCACCACATTATAGCTGCTATATAGCCCATTTTGATGCCTTTCAAATTGCCCACAAACCACACAATTACAAAGAACATACTAAGATTCTTACAAACACATACATTGGCAAAGTCTTGACATTGTACAAAATGAGCTTCCACACTTTTAATTAAGGGGATTAGATATATCCATTTTTAACTACAATCCAATTAACCTGGATGTAGAGTTACGCACTTATCTACAAAACCGCATAAGCTGCGAGAGACAAAAGAGGTCCAAACTTCGGCAAATTCAGGAGCTTGCACAACCAAAATACGGATGAACATCATGCTATTATATTAACCTACAAGACAGAATATCATGAACATTATTAAGCTACAGAAAAAAATATCGCCATTGAAAAGGATGGAAAACAGTATTTAAATGTATTAAGCCCCTAAAAGAAAGAATGCATAGACACAAACAAATTGTGCAGGCCAGCCATTACAACCCACACAAAGGGATGTTAAAACTGACCTAAAGCTAATCCAACTACTCAAACTGAACCAAGGAATACATTCAACAGTAGCTCTATATTCAACAAAAAAATATGATCTCAAACTTAAACAAAACTAATCCAACTACTCAAGCTGAACCAAGGAATAGATTTTACAAAAAAATTAGATTTAAAACTAAAAGAAAACTAAACCATGTAGTAAAATCATTTCCCATATTATAGCAATTTCCATTCTAGAGTCATCACAATGACATATACTAAGACAATAGGCAAATACAGAGTTACTTGATCATGAGTAGTTGAACCATGCATGTTTTCTCACAATCATCTGTCAATGACAATGTATTTGCTCGGCCAAGCTATTGTGCTACCAATTGAATCTGCGAGGTTTGTAAATTCAGGCTCATACCGATAAATTTCAGCATTTTCCACTAACACTTCTTCAATGGAAAATCTATAACAATCCGGTCCAAGGACATATCCATGCACAAATGCTTGTGGATCTACAGCTGAGATTGATCCTTTTGCCATGACTTCTCCATTTCCATTCCAGTTAATCAACTTGCACTTGTCAAGGATTGAAGGTAGATGTGTGTTTCCTTGCCCTGACTGCAAAGTATATATAGATAAGAATCACTGAGCATGTGGCTTGACTTGTCATAAATAAGTATCAATAAACATAGCTAAGCAAAATTGGTATATTTTAAGTAAGCATATATGGTGATTGCTGAACAACATCTCATCTTTCACACTGTCTTTTTCATTCTTCCAACTGTCTCTTCGGTGATCTTCACACACACACACACACACTCTTATCTCTATATATCTATTATATATCCTCTTAGTAGTTAAAAAGCACAAACTCTTAAGTTGTGGCTTCAGGAACACACAAGGAGGAAAATCTCATAACTCCGAAGCATACAATTTATAAATAAAATCATAAATAGGGTTGTTTTGGTTGAATTGTAAGGTTCAGCCATGAGTAAACAAGATCTACCCAAGACCCAGGTATAAATCCAACTAGTCTCCTTATTTTCAAATGTCCAACAACCTTATTTTCAAAGAATCATTTCAAATTATATTCAAGATTTTGGTCTGTATCCATAACAGCAGCAACATACAATTTTCCAGAAAAAGACAAGCAGGTTGCTACTGTTTTTGGTCTTTGTGTCATTTTTTAAGAAAAGCATCAACATACAATTTTCCAGAAAAGCATCAGCAAACAGAAGTCACAGAAAAAGACATGAAAGCTACTCATGGTTTTGGTCTTTGTTTCAGATTTCCAGAAAAGCAGGCCTTATACTGTTACAGTAGGTCCTGTAATTTTCCCAGAAAAGCAAGCATGCCTTGTACTGTTTTTTGTTCTTTCTTTCCTTATTTCCAAAAAAAGCATCATTTTTACTGATAGAGCATTATTAGTATTGCATAATAGACTGCATTTAGTATAGTTTGGGTGTAAATATTGCATATTTTAGTTGCATTTACATGATTACTTGTTGAGTTGGAAGATGCGGAATCTGCACAACATTATGGTTTATTTCAGGAATCGGGATTCAAGGTGGAATGAATTTGAGGGGAGTTAAAGAACTAAAGGAATTGCATTATCAGCTACAACAAATCACGTGGAGAGAAGCGGATGAAATCGCTAGCCGCCCCGCGGCCGAGCTAGCCGCCCCGCGGCCCGAAGACTATCGAAGGACTTCGCTGATCGCCAGGCCGCCCCGTCGCCTAAGCCAGCCGCCCCACGGCCTGTCCAGAAACGCCGATTCAGTTATTCAATTTAATTAGGGTTTTTAGTATTATTTTTGGCCGATCCTTTGTAGGCCTTTAAAAGACATTTTTAGGTTATTCTACTATGCACCTTATGCACTTTTGAGAATTGTTGAGAGCACGTTGAGCTAAGCAACTAAACTCTCGAAGGTTTCGCCTACAGTTTGGATCTTGATTGTTGAATTGTGAGTTTCTTAATCTAGTTCTTATTCCTATTTGAATGTTTTGACTTCTTTGCGCTTAATTCCTTGAATGTATTTTATTCTCTCTGGCCTGATCAACTCTCTTTTTGGTTACTTGCGATTAGATTAGCACTTGAACTTACTAGATTTCCCTGTGGATCGACCTCTTTTTTACCAACTATACTCGTTGTAGGTTTGAGTAATTCTTTGGCAGGAACAACAACAGGTTTTCCTCTTTTCAAATTTGGCGCCGTTGCCGGGGAAAGAGCTCTCATGTGATCTACTATGCATCTCTGATGTTGAATGGCGCCCAAAGGAACTACTCAACTACAGAGAAGGAACTTCTTGCTATTGTTTTTGCCCTTGAGAAATTTAGATCTTATTTGCTTGGTACAAAAGTTATTGTGTATACTAACCATGCAGCGCTTTGTTACCTTTTGACGAAGAAAGAGGCCAAGCCAAGATTGATTAGATGGATCTTGCTTTTAAGCGAGTTTGACATCGAAATCAGGGACAAAAAGGGTGCGGAGAACCTTGTTGCAGATCATCTAAGTCGTATATTGCAGGGGAAGAATGGGCAGGACGAGCAATCACATATCTTGGGGAGTCTTCCTGACGAAGAGTTACTGCAGGTTTTCAGCGTCTCGAGCCGCCCCGTCGCCGGACTGGCCGCCCCGCGGCCACCTGTCGCCGGCCGCCCCGCGGCTGACCCTGGCCGCCCCGCGGCCTCTGCAGAATCTGATATTGAGCTTCTTTTGAAGGTAAGTTCTATTCCCCGCCCTTGGTTCGCTAATTTGGTGAACTTTTTAGTTTCGCAGGAGTTTCCACCCAACTTTTCCAAGGCTCAAAAGGACAAGATACGCCATGATGCTCGCTTCTACGTTTGGGATGATCCATACCTATGGAAGCATTGCACTGATCAAGTAATACGTCGGTGTCTTCCCGACGATGAGGTACAATCTGTCCTTAATTTCTGTCATTCACATGAATGTGGTGGGCACTTTGGACCACAAAAGACAGCAAGAAAGGTACTTGAGGCAGGGTTCTTTTGGCCGCATATATTTCGTGATTCATATGCTTTTTGTAAATCCTGTAATCGCTGTCAGAGAGTTGGGAATCTTTCTAAGAGGAATGAGATGCCATAAACCCGCATGATATTTTGTGAGATTTTTGATGTTTGGGGCATCGACTTCATGGGACCATTCCCTAGCTCGTTTGGGAACTTGTATATTTTGCTTGCGGTGGACTACGTCTCCAAGTGGGTGGAGGCGAAGGCCACCAGGACTGATGATTCAAAAGTTGTTGCAGGTTTCCTCAAAGAGCTATTCTCTAGATTCGGAGTGCCGAAAGCATTGATCAGTGATAAAGGGACTCATTTCTGCAATAAGACGGTAAGTGCTTTATTAAAGAAATATCATGTTACGCAGAGAGTGTCTACTGCATACCACCCCCAGACTAATGGGCAAGCTGAGGTGTCTAATCGCGAGATTAAGACGATCTTGGAGAAGACTGTTACCCCAAACAGGAAGGATTGGAGTGTAAGACTTGATGATGCTCTGTGGGCTTATCGAACGGCTTACAAGACTCCCATTGGGATGTCTCCGTTTCGATTAGTTTATAGAAAGGCTTGTCATCTTCCTGTCGAGCTCGAACATAAGGCATACTGGGCGGTGAAACAATGCAATATGCAAATGGATGAAGTTGGGGAGTTCAGGAAACTTCAGCTGCAGGAGCTGGAAGAGTTGAGACTGGATGCCTATGACAACTCCGTCACTTATAAGGAGAAGACTAAGGCATGACACGACAAGCATATTTTGCGAAAGGACCTCAAAGTTGGGGATAAGGTCCTTCTATTCCAATCGCGCCTTCAACTCTTCCCAGGTAAGCTTCGCTCTAGATGGGCAGGGCCATATGTGATTACTAATGTCTTTTCTCATGGTGCAATAGAGCTACTCAATGAGAGGAATGGAGACATTTTCAAAGTAAATGGTCATCGCGTGAAGCCATATTATGAGAACATTGTCAAAGAAGATGGTGATGAGTTGGTTCTCCGTGAACCAAGCACTGAGGATCACTAGGGAGTAATGACGTCGAGCCAACGACATTAACTAAAGGCGCTGCTTGGGAGGCAACCCAAGGTAAGTAGTTTAGATGTTATTTTCTTATTGCATTTAGTTACTTTCTTTTAGTTTAGTTGTGGTGTTTTCGGCATACTAACCCCGCAGGGTAAAAAGAAGTAGAGATGGTCAAAAAAACGGGCGGGCCGCCCCGTCGCCAGCCAGGCCGCCCCGCGGCCGCGACAGCAAGCGAAATCTCTTCGCAATCGCAAGCCGCCCCGTCGCCAGCCCTGGCCGCCCCGCGGCCCCTGACGGATGACAAAAAAAATATTGGGACCCGTGTGGGCCCCATATTCCACCCCCTTTAACCCCATCCACCACAATCATCTTTCCCATTATCCCTAACCGCCCCCACGCCTCTATCTTCCACCATCTCCTCTACCTTCATCTTCCTCATTCAACCTACAACCAAAACCCCAACCTCCATCAAAGCTCTCCTTCACAAGCTTGAAATCTTCACAAAACTCAACCCTTTCTTCAATATCTCCCATTGTCCACCTATATCTTTCACAAAACCACCCACAATCTCCTCATTCTTCCTAGATCTAAACCAAAAACACCCGATTTGAAGGATCTTCAAGGTTTTGGGAGAAATCCACCAACGGAGGGAGGAATTTGAGACGTCGGAGCGCAAATCGGAAGTCGGAGGTGCAGATCTGGCAGTTTTTCTGAGGCCGCCCCGTCGCCGACCGTCACCAGCCGCCCCGTCACCAGCCTTGCCGCCCAGCGGCCACCTGTCGCCGGCCGCCCCGTCGCCTACCCTCGCCGCCCAGCGGCCACTGCAGAAACATCCATTTTCGTGAGTTTTTACTTCGAACTTTTTCTTGGGTTAATTTCATAGCTTTAAGCAAACATGTCTAGACCCCATGGAATGAGTAGGAGTCAGAAGGAGAGATGGAACGCGCTGAATACTAGGAATTTCTTTCAAACCAAGTTTTTTCACGAACCTACCCTTCGGATGTTAGAAATGGATGTATGCACTAGGCAGTTGTTAGTACATGGAGGCCTAGGGGATTTCTTAGATAAGAATGCTCCGACCTATTCGGGTTTAGTTAAGGAATTCCTGGCTACGTTGAGTGTACGGTCTACATCTATCGAGTTTAGGTTATTGGGACGGGAGTTCACGAGGACAAACGAGAGAGTGGGACAGCTTTTTGGAGTGACAGCCGCACCCACCGCAGGTTGTTTTGATGTGTCAAAGGGAGAGGGACCTGTTGCATTTTGGCTTGCGGCGACTAGGGTGTCGTTTGAGGCCAAGAAGGGCCAATACAACTCGAGTATTCGGCACCCTGCATTACGGCTGATCCATAAGGTTTTAGCCAACACCTTCTTTGCCCAGGCTGAGGTCAACAAGATCTCACTTCGGGATATGTCATATTTATGGTGCCTGATGCCAGAGAGCCCAGTTATTCCAGGTTGGGTAGATTTGTTCCTTTTCAACTGCAAGGACATCATAGACAAGCGCAAGACAGCGACGATTAGCTTTGGGGGTCTCATCACTCTCATAGCACGGGATTGTATTGATTTGAGCGTTGTCCCTGATGCCCTGCATGGTTCATTTCTGTATGATGAGGCCCAGTTGAGGAAAGCTGGCCATTTGGAGGGGAGAGCACCGATGTGGGTCTGGAGGACAGGCCATCTTGGGGTGATTCAACTTAGATTACCCCGGCCGCTTCCCTTTGGTCCTACGGCGGAGGATTTCTTCATGGGCGATGAGGATGAGGATGATGAGGATGAGGATGAGGATGGTGGAGATGATGATGATCAAGGCTATGATGGTGGTGTTCCTGAGATGCAGACGGATGTAGGAGGTGGAGATGCTGGACCTTCTAGCACATCTGGGGTAGGTGCTGGTCCAGATTATTATGACCTGCAGCAGAGGATGACGGCGATGTCTCTGCAACAGGATACTATGTGGGAGCAGTAGTAGCAGATGGCTGTCCTCCAGGACACCATGTGGCAGCATCAGCAGATGATTTCCCGTCGTCAGGATGATATGTGGGATCATCAGCAGCAGCTCTATGTTGATATAGGAGACATCCGTCGCGATGTGCGTGGACTGACGACTAGCATGGCGGATATGATTGAGAGCCAGGCTGAGATGCGACGCTTACAGGAGCAGGTGCTACAACGACAACAGGCTGCATGGGAGGCTTAGGAGCTGTAGAGACAGAGACAGGAGGAGTTCTTCCGATTTGCATATCCTCAGTTCCCTCCTTATCCACCACCACCTCCACAGTGATCATGTTAGTTTTTTCTTTTTTTTTTTCTTTTCTTTTCCCTTTCAGTTTATTTTGATGTTTTTGCCATTGAGGACAATGTCAGAATTAAGTGTGGGGGGAAGACTTGCATGACATGTACTTTACCTTTATGTTGCATTTTGACTTTAGATTGCATGTTGGAATATTTTAGTTGATGTTAGTCTATGTTATTCGCAAAAAAAAAATCCGAAAATTATATTATTTATGTTATTATATTTATGCATTAGCTAGGATTAGGTCTTATTTTCCCATATGGATGCCACTTGTCCTCTAATTTATTTATTAAGACTTATGCCCCATGATGTGCTTGGATTGTTGAAAACCTTTGATATCTGATTTCCACACTAGTTGGTGAGCATAATTGGTTAATGATTAAGCACATAAGATATTTGATTTTGGGTGATCTTGAAGTTCTAGACATGACCTGGTGAGTTTATTTTGGCCTATATTTGGACAAAATATATTATGTCCTCTTGCTTGTTGAGTGTACTCTCTTTAATTGCTTCCTCTTTAGCTTGCATTTAGATATCTTATTCAAGGTTGCATATTATGATTTCTGCACATGACTTAAAAATGATTGAGGCACCTTTATTAGCCCTATTTGACTCTATTCCCACCTTGCATATTATCCTCTGCTTGAAGCCAATATTGAGCCTAATTGCCTATTCTTTTGAGCTCCACAAGATTTTTGCATAGCCAATTATAGCCTGACCCATCCGGGAATTAGGAATAGTTGATGAATATTCATATTGTGGATGATGGTTTGAGTGATGGATTGTATGTTGGGAGTACTTTTATGAGATGTTTTGATTCTTTCTAGTAGTTTACACATTAGTTGGGACCTAAGGAGGATAAAATTCACTTAGGGGTGAAAGTCAAGGAAAATCATTTGATATAGCATGAAGAAGAGCATATAAAAAAAAGAGAGAGAATGAGTTGAGTATGGTTTGTAAAGTTAGATGCTTGAGATTGGAGTTGTATACATTGTAGAGTTATGGTATGATCTTGTGAGTGGTATTGTAATTTGGTTGCATCCTTAGTTCCCGAATTATGAGCACCACATGGCCTAAATTGTTCCATACCTTATGTTTTCTACCTTGGCCCCATTACAACCCAATTGAAAGACCTCATGATTTTTGTTGTGTGTAGAGTCACCAGCGGTGGAGAGTTAGAACACTGGTGCAAGACTATTGTAGCTAAGCTTTTAAAGATTGAGTTTGAGCGTAAATATTTAACCCTAAACACTTGAGTGAGAGTGAAACACATATTCCTTGTGAGGTCTAGAATGGATATGATTGCTTGATTTCATTAATCATGAATATTATGTGCTATGATGTTGTTAATCTATTGTGTTTGCTAGTTTTTCCTACACTTAAAGAATATTGAGGTTGATACATGAATGGCTATTCTGTGGGGTTGCAAGTTACTTTTTCTATTGCTTGAGGACAAGCAAAGGTTCAAGTGTGGAGGAATTTGATAGAGCATTATTAGTATTGCATAATAGACTGCATTTAGTATAGTTTGGGTGTAAATATTGCATATTTTAGTTGCATTTACATGATTACTTATTGAGTTGGAAGATGCGGAATCTACACAACATTATGGTTTATTTCAGGAATCAGGATTCAAGGTGGAATGAATTTGAGGGGAGTTAAAGAACTAAAGGAATTGCATTATCAGCTACAGCAAATAACGTGGAGAGAAGCGGAAGAAATCGCTAGCCGCCCCGCGGCCGAGCTAGCCGCCCCGCGGCCCGAAGACTATCGAAGGACTTCGCTGATCGCCAGGCCGCCCCGTCGCCTAAGCCAGCCGCCCCGCGGCCTGTCCAGAAACGCCGATTCAGTTATTCAATTTAATTAGGGTTTTTAGTATTATTTTTGGCCGATCCTTTGTAGGCCTTTAAAAGACATTTTTAGGTTATTCTACTATGCACCTTATGCACTTTTGAGAATTGTTGAGAGCACGTTGAGCATGAGCAACTAAACTCTCGAAGGTTTCGCCTACAGTTTGGATCTTGATTGTTGAATTGTGAGTTTCTTAATCTAGTTCTTATTCCTATTTGAATGTTTTGACTTCTTTGCGCTTAATTCCTTGAATGTGTTTTATTCTCTCTGGCCTGATCAACTAGTTAGAGTAGATTCATTCAATTGCTAGGGTTTTTTAGATTCCTCGTAGCGAACCTTAACCCAAGTGGCAATCATATCCCTTTAGGACTCGTAGGACTAATTGGATGTGTAGGAAGTTGAATATATGTTAAATATCGACTCGTAGCTTGATATTGCATATACCTTGGTTAATTCATAGTCTTAATGCTATCTCTAGGTTAAATCTTAACCGTGTTAGGGTTATTTAGAGATAAGGATTGCTAGGACTCGTAGGACTAGTAATTTACCTAAGATTTGGACAAGGACATTGATAGGAAAAGAAGAGAACTAGAGGCTGAAACAAGGATCAAATTCATCAATTAAAGTGACAAATTGTAGATGAACCTATTTCTCTCTCTTGCATTCTACAACATCCTTTACCTTGTTTGCTTCTTTCCGCTTTGACAAAAGGCGGATCTTTTTCTCACAAAAACTCTCTTTTTGGTTACTTGCGATTAGATTAGCACTTGAACTTACTAGATATCCTTGTGGATCGACCTCTTTCTTACCAACTATACTAGTTGTAGGTTTGAGTAATTCTTTGGAAGGAACAACGACAGGTTTTCCTCTTGTCATTTACTATGTCAATTTTCCAGAAAATCTTTGCTCATTTGTTGAATAGTACGATGAAAGCATCCTTCAGAAGACACTTATATATCTACCTATCCATCCATTGGTGATCTCATTAAAGCAATACTTCCATCCTTACCATTCTCTTATCTCCCTCAAACCTCTCTCCCTCAAAAAATGACCTCATCATCTCACCGCCCTCCCCGCCCTGAACCCATCGACATCACGTCAGATAGCTCCGACGACAACTCAAGCAGAGCAAGTGAGTCACTGTTTTTTTTGTAGTGCCATATTGAGTGGTTTGGATTTAATTTTTCCAATGTGTGTGATTATATTAATTTGTTTATGTCTTTAATGTAGGACCACAACAGCTCCCATCATACAATCCAGGCACCGAAGTAGAGGTGATCGCATCAAAAAATGGTTTGTTAGGGTCGTTTTATGAGGCAACTGTTAGACGTCGAGTGGATCCCACCCACTACGAAGTGGAATACATAAGCCTCCAAGACAATAGGAGGCGAGGTCCTCTAAGGGAAATATTGCAGGTTTGTCGAATCCGTCCACGTCCACCTCATGTGGCCTACGAAGCCTATCAGAAGGGTGACCGAGTGGATTGTAAAGCCCTTGATGGGTATTGGTCTGGACGGGTGGTAGATGTAATCTGGGCAGGGTTGATAGGAGTTTCGAGGTTAACTTCTCGCTCACCAGGGATACTCTTACGTATCAGAGCTTCGAAATGCGCCCACACATGGACTGGATTGACGGCAGATGGTCTACACAGCCACATTTTCGCTTCATGTTATTATCGGGATGAACTTCTCCATATGTCTTGTTTGTTATGGTTATTCGTGTGTTTGGTTTCATCTGTTTCTGTTTTTTGGACAATTTTAATGTGTGTTGTATTGGTTTGATCCTACAATGTTGTGTTGGTTTGATCTTATTCTGGGAGGCTGATACGTTTACCACCCGGGTAAATTTACCCAAGGGCATAATTGTAAAAGCACGCCCGGTTCCTGCAAAAAAAAAGAGAAAAGCAATTAGCAGCTTTTTCATTAGGTTAGTTAATAACCTCTCTCCTAATTATGACTCCCACCCGGTTCCTCTCTCTCCCATTCAATTCGCCCGCTTCCCCCCAAACGATCTTGAAACCTACAATGAGGTCCAACGGCAGTCTCCAACGTTCAACCCTCCATTCCAAATCGGATTCGAACTTCAGGCAATCGAGAGGACAATCCAAGAACCTGCAATTGTCCGAGTTCTCTAGTAGCTTAATTTGCGCGATCAAAGAAAAAGGTCAGCTTTGCGAGATCGAAGGTCAGCTTGCGAGATCGAAGATCAGCTTGCGAGATCTGGGTGGTTCAGAGTTCATTTGTAGGAAGAAGGTAATTTTAGTTTATTTGTTTCATTCGAAATCGAGATTGTAAATTGTATAATTTTCGTTTATTTGCTTAATTCGAAATCGATTAGGGTTTATGTGTGGTTTAGTTGCAAAGAATCGATTAGATTGTATACTTTCAGTTTATTTTCCCCGATTGTAAATTGACAAGATTAAATTGTATACTTTCGATCAGTTTGTGACCCAAGAATTTAGAGTGTAGAATCCGATTTTTTGTCAATTTCGTTTATTTGCTTATTTCGAAATCGATTAGGGTTTATGTGTGTTAAGTTTTGCACTATTATTTTATGTCAATTGAAAAGATTAATTCTACTGTTATGTTTTGCACTATTATTTGAGTTTGTTAGTGTTTATAGGTGTAAGCTATCCAGTACAACAATATCTAGTGTCAATTGAGTTTGTATTGCTTCAAAGTAATTTGAATTGATTTTATATGAACAACAATCTCCTCTAATCATCATATTCATTCTTCAGTGATCAAATCGAATTGCAATGGATCATTCATTTGACCTAAACATCGGGTATGCTACCGAAGAAGAAGGTAATTTGATTCCTACACTAAGCTTCTATTCCTTTGCAATTAGGGTGGTGGTTATATCATATTGACGCTGGATGTTTAATTTGAACAATTGGGTGATTGCATTGTGTTGTAACATATATCCTTTGATTTTTGTTGTTTGAATGTGTGAAGACAACCAAATTGAACAATTGAGTGATTGTGTTCTAACAGATTCTGTTGGCGTATACGGTGACAATTTCGATGATGGAGATTCCATCAACATGGAGGAAGAGGGTAATACTGATAATACCAACGAGGCTGAAGAGGAACAAGACAACGAACATAACGAAGACAACCCCATAGAGGTCGGCGACGAGGATGTTGAAGGTTGTACTGAGATCTTACCTCCGCATACCGGGATGACATTTGCACATTCTAGGGACGTTTTTGAGTATATGCATGCATACGGGAAGGCGGTAGGATTCCAGTACCTGATCAGGAGTTCAGAAAAACATCTTGATCCCAATGGACCAGAGAATTACAAGAAGGTGAGGTTGGCTTGCTCAAAGTTTGGGAAATTTGCGTCGAAGACAAAGAAGCCAGCAACAGGATCGTTAACTTGTGTTACCGGATGTCAGTTCAAGGTAAATGCATCAGTTCATGCAGACGGGAGATATAAGATTATCAATCTTATATCTCGTTTTCAATTGTTTGGTGAGATTTGTAATAAATATATTTGCTCGATTCCTCAAAAAATTCATTCGAGTTTTTTTTCTCCAGAAAGCCTCCTTAATCATGAAATGAGGGTTTCGATCTTATTTTTCTATTTGTATATCATGAGATTATACGTTCTAAAATATTTCATTGGTTAAATATTATATGTCAAGTGTATAAAACACGAAAATGTGGAGTCTTTTTTTTCATGTAATGTATACATATTAATTTGTGTGGTTAGTGACCACGGGGATCAGACGCCCCCTTGGTAACACTCTTTTCACACTGCTATATCAACCTGAGTTCGAATCCTTCCAGGGGTGTTATACACCCGGGTTTTTTTTTTGCTCCACGATTACCAGCAGTAAAAAAAATTTAAAGAAAATAAAATTGCCCCCCGGCTCTCTCCCGTAGGCCAAGAATCATAGCACACGGATCACTAACAGGGACCGTTGAATTGAAATCAATCTGACGGCAATAAATGCCCGCGTGCTCTATTTTGTTTTTCTTTATTCGAGATCAATTTAATTAGTTTTCACCATTAATTATTGTAGTTTATTTTTTAAATCGTTTAAAAACAATTTTAATCTTATAACTATGTTTACTATATTTTTTGCTTATAAATATATAAAATATTGAAGTTCAAATATTATATATCATGAGATTATCCGAAGTCATCACTGTACTTATATGTTTTTGCTTTGTTTTATTCAATCTTATAATTTAAAGTATTGATTTTCAGGAATAAAAAATAATTCGATTGTTTCATATCAAATGTGAATTACTCTTGTATGCATATTTGCAATTATATATCAATCTTGATATATAATATTTAAACGATCAAATATCTTATAACGTATAAGCTAATTCAAGAATCTAGTAGATCGACATATAAGATTAGTATTTTTAAAAAAAAATTGTTAATAAAAAATAATAGAATAACTTGCATATATCGATCGTTTTGAATTGTTTTGTAACATTGTTCATAAAAAGATTTCCTCGATCGATCGAGATCGTACTTTGATCGATCGAGGTAGCCTAAACCCTAAACCCTTAGCCCTTAGCCCTTAACCCTTAACCCTAAACCCTTAACCCTATAGTATTATAGTCTATCGACATAGCTTGTTTTGCTTGTTTAAACTAAAATGTGAAACTTACACATATGTGTACAAGTTTATAAGATTCATCGAAATAGTACTTTGATCGATCGAGGTAGTTTAAACCCTAAACCCTAACCCTAAAGCCTAAACCCTAAACCCTAAACCCTATAGTATTATAGTCTATCGAGATAGTTTGTTTTGCTTGTTTAAACTAAAATGTGAATATTACACATACATACAAGTCTATAAGATTAATCGAAATAGTACTTTGATCGATCGAGGTAGTTTAAACGCTAAACCATATGCTCTAAACCCTAAACCCTAAAGTATCATAGTCTATCAAGATATTTTGGTTCGCTTGTGTAAACTTATTAGAATATGATTCTTATACATATGTCTAGTTGCAATTATCAATCTTATATCTCGTTTTCAATTGTTTCGTGAGATTTGTAATAAATATATTTGCTCGATTCATCAAGAAATTCATTCGAGTTTTTTTTTCTCCAGAAAGCCTCCTTAATCATGAAATGAGGGTTTCGATCTTATTTTTCTATTTGTCTATCACGAGATTATACGTTATAAAATATTTCATTGTTTAAATATCATATATCAAGTGTATAAAACACTAAAATGTGTATTAAGTATTATTTTTCCGTGTAATGTATATATATTTGTTTGGTTTGTAACCACGGTGATCAGATATGAGACAAAATTATCATTTACATCAACATTTACAAGATCGCAAAAGTTTACCCAACAAAGCTAACTTTCATCACAATCCCACGAGTTTACATCAAGTTCAGAAACATCTAAGGGAACATAGGATGCAAAAACAGACTCATCAAACATTTCTAAATCATGAAATCCCCTCGGAGGAGCCTTTAACACCACATACCAACTAGAATTTCCAGATTCTCTAGAATAGAACACTTGTTTTGCATGTGATGCTAAGATGAATGGATCCTTTTTATCTAGGTTATCACGAAGGTTAACTAAGGTGAATCCATCCTCTTTTTTGACACCATTCACAATGTTTGCCCAATCACATCTGAAAACAGCCACCCGAAAAGTATAGAAATCTAACACCAAAATGTCTTTTATGACTCCATAATAATTCAACCTATTATTTGCTTCAACATGGACACCATAATCAGCTGTTGAAACATTTGTATCCATGGTGTGGAAGCGTTTACCATTAATTATGAAGCCAGTATGCGACATAGCATAATATCTAGGCCCTTTCACAAGCCATCTCAAAGTATCCAACGATTGCCCCTCTACACTAGCTTATGACTGAATCTGTATATGAGAAATAATAAATACATCTATTAGTAAACCTCTATAAAATGTTATTGTTGTCATGTACAAAGAAGTGACAACAAGATTATAGTTTCTGAAACCTTGTGTTGTAACCAATAGATGAATGTCTCTAAATGCTTTTTCTCTAACAAGTTGACATCAGTACTTAGACGTGGGTCTGAGAGAGTTCATTCCGCTTTCTGGATCCTAATAATCAGACCGAGTTAGTCTAGAAACCACTAAGGAAAAATGAATGTTCCATTAACAACTTTTCATACACTTTACTTACTCTATATATGGTTCAGTGACAGAACTATTAAGCAACACACAGAGATGAGCAATTCTGTGGTCTGCATCTGATAAGAGTATAGATCGCCCTTTTAAAACTGTAGACCCTTCTTTGAGCGTTTCATCTTCAACTCCTTCATTGTGTTTCCTTTTAGAACTAATTGTGTCTACTTGTTTCATGTATTGACCACAAAACCTCAAGCACTCGTTAACTAAGTAATTTTCAGCTATAGAGCCTTCTGGTTTTGCACGATTTCTAACATATTTAAGTAACTTCATATATCTGACAAGTTAACACAAAATAAAAAAAATTAAAAAAACATGAAAAGATGTTTTGTATTAAGGAATCACTATGTGTGGCATCAAAACAAATCCAATTGGTTACCTCTCGAAAGGGTACATCCACCTAAAATGGACAGGGCCACATAACTTTGCTTCTCTTCCAATATGAATACAAAGGTGGACCATAATGACAAAGAAGGACGGAGGGAAGTATCTCTCAAGTGAACATATTGTAATGATGATCTCTTCTTCTAATTCCTCCAATCTTTTTTTATCTAGTACCCTTTGACATAACTCGTTGAAAAATGCAGGCAAACGCCATAAAGCTTTTCTTAGGCCTTCGGAAGCAGCTCTCTTAATGCAACAGACAACAGTTGTTACATTAACACATGATGGTCATGGGACTTGAGACCAAGCAACTTACACTCTCCCAACTTGACACAATTACTGATATTGCTGCAATACCCATCTGGAAACCTCTGAGAATACAACTTACGACAAAATTGAATTTTCTCAACCTTTGTTAAAGTGTAAGTTGCAGACGGTAGGTCTAACTTAGCACATTTGTCTTCCAAAGGCGCATATTCCATCAATTCAAGTAACTCTTGATCTCTACGAGACTCATCTCCAATTTTTGATTTACCATTGACATCTAATATGCTGGATAAGACATTCTCACAAACATTCTTTTCAATATGCATGACATCGAGGTTGTGACGTAAAGGAAGTACCTAACATCAGGAAGCATCATCTAGATTAGGGATTCTAGTGCTAAGGTTGAGAAAAGATCAAAAAAATAAAAAAATATTAACCCTATACTAACCTCCCAATATGGCAAGTCAAAAAAATTGACTTTTTTCTTCAACCATTTTGCAGGGTCTCCTTTCGCATAATGTGGCTTCTTTTTTGTCTTCCCAAAATTATTTTTGAAACCATGTAATGCCCGCACAACAGCTAGCCCATTGAAAATCTTTGGCTGCCTCCTTTTTTCCTTTGTTCCATCAAACCACCTGTGCTTACGACGAAGAGGGTGAGATTGGGGTAGAAATATTTTATGACAAGTATACACAGTCTTATTGGCAAGAGGTAACCATTTAGATTTTGTTTGAGGACCACAAATAGGACATGCAAACTCCCCTTTCGTTCTTAAACCGGCTAGATTACCGTATGCTGGAAAGTCATTTATGGTCCACAATAGGACGACTTTCAGGTTGAATGTTTCCATCCTCAATGCATCATACATCTCGACCTCAACAGTCCATAGCTCCATCAAGTCATCTATTAACAGCTGCAAATACACGTCTATTTCATTTCGAGGTTGTTTCTTCCCTAGAATCAACAAACTTAGCATCAAATTCTCTGCTGGCATGCAAACATTCGGAGGCTGATTATAGATGACTAAAATCACAGGCCATATACTGTGTGTTGAGCTTAGAGATCTGTAAGGATTAAACCCATCAGTGGATAATCCGAATCTCAAGTTTCTAGGATCAGTAGCAAAGCTTGGCCATTTCTGATCAACAGTGCGCCACTGAATAGAATCAACAGGATGGCGCATCATACCATCTTGACTATGATGAGTAGAGTGCCAAGTTAGGAGCTCACTAGTAGATTTTGAAAGAAACATCCTCTTAATCCTAGGAATTATGGGAAAGTACCGCAAAACCTTTGCAGCCACCCCCTCCTCTATCTCTTTTGTCCTTGGATTCACTCTCCACCTCGAAGCATTACATTCAGGGCATGTATCGAGATTTTCTTTCTCCTTGCCTCTAAACAAGCAACAATTATTGACGCATGCATCAATCTTCTCATACCCTAAATCAAATCCTTTCAAAAACTTCTTGATTGTGGAGAGAGACTCGGGAAAAGTATTTACTTTGGGAAGCATGTCCTTAACTATTTCATGAAGTTCGTCAAACGCTCCTTCAGAAACATCGTTAGAGGCTTTGAATTTATAAAATATAAGGGTGGTTGATAGCTTTGTATACTTCTTCTTACATCCGGGATATAGTGGGACTTCTCCCTCAGTCACTTTATTTCTGTAATCTTCCTCTGTAACATTTATTCGTGGACATCCAACCCCATCAAAACAACTAGCATCTTTATACATTTGAAGCACTTCTGGAAGATCATAATCTACATCAACAGGATCAGAACTTTCACCATCTACCATCTCTATTGATGGGACCTCTTCACCATGTGCACACCAAATATCATAAGCAGGATCAACACCATAACATGACAAATGTACCTCCAAGTCCTCGTCAGTTTGTCGACTAAGGTTACGACAAATTGCACAAGGGCATATAAGCATTTCAGAATTTCTTCTGTGCCTTTTTTCATTTAACACAAATTGCATGTTTAACCCCTTCTCGATACCCATCAGTATTTTTTTCCAGATTAACCCAACTTTTGTCCATGCTAAGGAAGAAACAAAGCTTAGATCTCCTTACCTAATAAAATTAGTGTTTTTTCAGAAAGAAACAAATGGAAGTACTTTACAACACCAAGGAACAGACCATAAAGCATCCGAAATGCGTTAAACAAATTAGTCATTCAGTTTAGCATTGCAAAAAAATATTAAATATCTTGCACTTAGGTATTGGAATTCAATCTTTCAAAGAGTTCGAGTTATACAAAAATAAAAGATATATGCATTTTTTTACTAGCTTCGAAACACAAGAACATTTTCACATCATAAGATCCATAAAATCTTACATAAGCACAATAATGCTAGATTTTTAACTATTTTACATGCAAAAACAAGTAATTAAAATAAGGAAAAAAATATCAAGAACATCAGCAAGAATGAAGCAAGATTTACCAATATATTATATTCCCTTTTTCAAGAGCAAAAATAGTATTTTGTCAACAATGGACATAACACATCAAACACTCATAGATTACACTCACCTTTTACGTGACGGGATTCTTGCTCAGTATCTATTTACACCTTCTTTAACTGTTAAACAATACCTACATTCAAAGGGGGAAAATATAGATGAGTTAGCCTTCTTACAACTTTCCAAACTTTAAAAAAATATCATCCGTAACCTTAAAAGGAGAAATCAAACATGCATGATACACCTAGCAAACGGAAAACATATATTAAGATTCAAGATTCAACATTCTATTTAAACATGCTAGATCAATAGAAATTTCAGAATTCAGAAAGGCATCACTTCTACTTGATAAAGCTAAACTATTATACTGATGTAAATGACACATCTTCATAGAATTTCTTTTGTAAATCATCACTAGAAACCAAAATAGGATTACTAAATCTAGGTAAAAAATTTATGCACATAATATCACTACTTCCAAAATTCCAGAACATGCATGTATGCACAGAAACAATAAATGTATTATGTTATCTAAACAAGTCTTTCAAACATAACTTCAATCAATCTTAGTTTTAAGGAAACCAAATAGTACCTTACTCGATGAAGATTTAGGGTTTCGGTTGGGACTTGGGAATTGGGTTTTTATGATGAAATTGGGGGTTCTATGTTGAAATTAGGACTAGGGACTCGAAACGTGGTGGAAATTGGGGCTTTTTTTAGGTAAACACCATAGAACCCAGAAGATTGTAGTGGCGGTGGCAGCTAGCGGTGCCAAAGTTGCAAGTGCGCCAACAACGACTGCAGAAGGGTCAGGAACCACCACGCCTAGCAGTTGGGAGGGCCACGAGCAGCGGACGTCGGAGGGATGAACGGTGCGCAGTTGTAACAGCCCGGATATAAATACCCGGGTTACGTTTCGAATGTCGGATACCTTCATTCGGATCTTGCAATTCAGATACGGGTCGGTCCGGTTCTTTGCTTTTGCCCAGGAGGATTCCCGTCATAGAAGCATGGAGCAAGAAAGGAGCAAGTACCTATCACTATCCACGAAATCAGGCCCAAAGACGCCTGCGGGCCCTAAAGACCGCGCTGAGACCATATAATATGCCTATACCTAGAATAAAGGATGGTCTAATGCGGTACGTAATTTAAATCACACTAGCATGCTCCTAGTTGAAATAATGTGCAGAAAATTGTAAAGGCGCCCAAAGAATGTCAAGTGGCATATCCCCATATCTCTGTATTCCCCGTACCCACTCTAAGGTAGGGCGCTCGACCTTAGCCGAACCGTAACAAATATATTCCCGTACCCACTCCGAGGTAGGGTGCTCGGCCTTAGCCGAACCATAACAGATATATTCCCGTACCCACTCTGAGGTAGGGCGCTCGGTCTATGTCGAACCGTACAGAGATACATATATAGATCATACTCATCGACTCGATCGGGGACCAAAACGGTATAAAACACGAATTCCCTCATGACCCTAGCAAAGACTCTAAGACTCACAAGTAACGACCGTTCTGTTCTCAAACACACAAAGTAACCGAATGCTCATTCATAAGTGCAATCCTAGCATGATACTACATGGCATGCTTTAATGCTTATGCAACACCTACATACTATATGACACATCAGGCAGGAGGTCCGAGTTACTGAGTAAGCTCCCATAGGAAACATACCTGGAAGCGCGCAGAATCCAAGCAATAATCAGCAATAGCAAGCAATCCAACCATGTCACAAATCACCTAGCATATAATATAAGATGCGCATAAGTCTACGTCTAAGTCACACAAGGCGCCCCTAACTATCGTACATAACTTCACATAACAATAGAATATCGTATCTTAACATTTCATCCTTATCATCTCAACTCATCTCATCATCTTCCTTATTCATTTCCATCAATCAACTCATATCATCTTAATCCTTCCATTTTATCTTAACTGTCCTATTTCATCATATCTCATCTTATATATCATCATATAGCATCTTCTATATCATCTCAACACATGTAATCACATAATATCATGTAACATCTCATCATGCTTCATAATTCAATTCAAGATTCTAACAGGTCAAATCACGCTTCAATTCACATAAATTCATATCATAACATAGCTTCACTTATCTCATTTCAGATTACTCCATCTTATCTCATTATGCTCATTTCATGTTCATTTCATCTCAACATATAATATCTCATAATCTCAAAACACTTGATCATTCCAACTCATCATTATACCATATACTCATCATTTATAATCATGCACCATTATTATTATTTCTAAGTCATATTCATACTCTAAGGTATATTCATACTCAAATCATCACATCATATAACATATCATAACAATATAAACATATCATAATTTATATACCCACAAGGTAGACGAGTAAGTCAATTCCCAAGTTTTCCCAAACCCTTAAGTCTCACAATAAGTCAACGCAATAAACAAGGAATTCCTTTAAATCTTACTTAGCCAAATCCCGACATGAAGCATTTGAATCCTTAAACCAATTTCCCAAAATTATATTATTAAAGTAATCCCAGCATATCGGTTTTAAAACACAAATCCTTTTGAGGAACATTTTCAAAATACAAGTTTAAGGCTCAATCTCTATTTAAAACGTTTTCTCAAGTCATAAAAAATCCATTCATAAAACATTGCCCTTTAATCAACTTATATGATTATTTTATCAAAATAAATCTGACAAGGTTAGGATATTTCCAAAAATCTCGCTTTTCAAGTAATTAAATCAATTCCAAAAAACCTATTTTTCCAAATTCTCTTTAAGAATCCAAGGCTCATAATATAATATCCTTAAATCTTAATAACAATATTTTAAAATATCACCTTTATCTAATATATTAAAATGAAATCAATTTTTGTCTTCAGACATAACATTCACAATATATAATAACCCCCAAATATCTTAACATTTATATCAATATACAATCCTTTTAAAACCCATTTTAAATATCAACAATAATATTTTATACCATATTATATTCCATTTATTTTATATTTATATCAAATCTTCAAGTGAGTAATTAAAACAATGACACATAACAAGTTATATACATTAACCAAACACTAAACAAACAAATAAGCACACACACTCGGCTGGCCCAGAAGTAATAGGCCCAACCCGGATCTATTACTCAGCCCAACCCGGATCTGTACCCGGCCCAAGGAGGAACCCGAATAAATTAAAATCCAAACTCGGTTTCCCTTTTTCTTGAGTTTCTGAAGCCTAACACGGGCCCCACACTCAGCCTAGTCATCATCTTCTTCCTCCTAATCCAACACCTCTGTTTTGCTCCCACGGTTTCACGCCCAGACCCTAGCTCCTGGCACCATCCTCCCTCTCTCTCACTCGTTTTTCTCGCCTAGCGGCTCTCGTCCACGTACCTTCTCCCGCTCGAGCTCTCTCTCTCTCACCCGCGCTTGCTCCTCGCGTTCTCGAGCTCGCCGGAGCTCGATCTCGCTCGTCTCTCTCCGACCCGCTCTCACAGATCTCTCGCTCTCGCTTCGCCGATAACAAGCTCACTACCCAGACTACCCAACCAATAGAAGAAGGGAGACTAATCTAAACAAGAAAGGAAGGGGGTTCGAGTTCTCACCGAGGGCGTCGAAGGTGGCTCCAGGGTGCCCATCGGCTGTTGTGGGGCTCGTCAATGAACAGGGAAGCTCCGAGGGACCTGGGTTGAGTGCGAGGGGTTATAAAGGAGTGCCTTTAAGGGGTTTTAAGACAGAAACGAAAGCGAAAACATTACCGAAGTATTTCGAATTCAACAGGGGAAGAGAGGATCGGCGTCGGTGGCTAGGAGCTCCTGGATGCACGGCTTCACTTCGTCGATGTTGGAGCCCGGAGGTGCTGTTGCTGCTGCTGCTCGAGTTCAGAGAAGGAAAGAGGTGGGGTGTGCTTGGCTTGACTCTTCCGAAAAACAGAGGAGCAAGGAGGTGGGGGTGCTTTGTGGTGGTGTCCGGCTTGGCTAAAGGAGGGGAGGAGGAGGAGAGTTTGCTGGAGCTGGTGGCAGAACAGGTGGTAATGATGGTGGTTGGCGGCAAGGAGAACCAAAGGTGTGTGTGTGTGAAATGAAAAATGGGGCTTGTGAGAGCAATTGAAAGGGGGTTGTTTGATGGACCACAAAATGAAAGAAGGGAGGTGTGATTTCAAATGACAACAGATTGGGGAGGGGGCTGCGTTTTCAGAATGGCGTGGTGACTGTCTGAGCAAGGCATGGCCTCCTTTGGCACTTTGCCGAAAATGGTGTAGGAAGGCCATGAGGGATAGAGGGGCTGCTGCCTATTGCTGGTTCGAAAAAGAGGGGGAGGAGGAGACAAGTAAGTGGTCCCCTGGCTTATTTCAAAATACCCGAAAAACAAATCCTGAAACCCGCTCTCTCGCCCTTAATCCCGACTTATTCCAATTTAAATTGAAAATTCCGATCCGAATTAATAATGAACTCGATAAATATTTTCAAGTCTCGGTCGAAAAAATTAGCGGAATAAAATCCACTTTTAAATCAAATTCGAAATTATGCCGGAATTTACTTTGGAAATTTTAAATAAAATTAATTGCTCGAGGACGAAATTTCAAATTTTCCAAAATCTTAGAATTCATATCCCAATTAAATCAATATTAAATCAAAATTAATTCTTAATTTATAAAATAATATTTTAAAATCCTCGGGTCTTTACAGCAGTGAACTTCGACGGCGCAAAGGAACGTCGACAGGCCAGGGAGCAAAGGAACGTCGGCGGCTCCACGGCGGTGCACAATGAAGAGCTTGATTTTGGGTGTTGATTTTGGGCAGCGAATTGAAGAGCTTGATTTGGGGTTTGGATTTCAGGGTTGGAGGTTCATACGAGCTTGATTTGGGTAAGAGCTAGCTTCATTGAAGAAGAAGAAGAGCTTGATTTGGGGTAAGAGCTTAATTGGAGCTTGATTTGGGGTTTGGAATGACCGATTGGGGTTTGCATTTGGGGTAATTGGACTTTTGGAATATTTTTTTTCAATTTTACAAATTGTTGTTGGTTTTTTTGCGGGAATTAAAAATTTTGGCATCAAATTTGCGCGAAATTTTTTTCGCCCATTCTAGCATATAAAGCATGTCGTTTCAAACCGCCATAGTATCCTTCATATTTCATGGTACTTTATAAACGCCATAAATTACTATTATTATGGTGTTTTTAAAACTTCATGAAATACTAGGATTCTATTTAGCATATTACCTTGAATTTATGGCGTTTTTAAACGCTATAAAATTTATGGCGTTTCTCAAAATGCCATGGAATTATTGCATTTCACAAATTAATGACGTTTGTCTTTATAAACGCTGTTATATCCCCTTGTAATGACATTTCATGAAAAACGTCATTGTTTAATTGTCATTAATGAGAGTATTTGGAGTAGTGACCGTTTGCTCACACCAGAGCTCTCTCTCTGTAGCTAGGGTTTCCTAAAGCAAGGCTCGGAAGCTACAGTACCGTAAGGAGGAGCTTTTATAGCCCAGTAATTAGGGTTTTCTGAGCATCTCCCAACGACACCAAACAATTGGGTCGGACCTGATCTGTCTCACTACTAACAAAGGTCCAACACAAATAGACCCATAAATCTGAGCTCGTTTTTGAGCTAATCTAAGTGTTAGATTATACACTTAAACACATATACCTTGAGGTGGTGTCCTTATAAGTAAGCCAACCAACTTAGACATATACTAATATATGTCTAAGGGCAACTTCAACCTATAAGGTATCCAACCTTAATATAGTGTGTGTATAATCCAAACACTTAGAACAAATACCTAAGGCTACCAAAGTTTAACTGCTCATGCCAAAGTTTAAGTTTACCTTTACATGAAAAAATTAATAATACAACATATACCTTTTTGAATTAGTGCGAGAGATTAATTCTTTTGGTTTGGACATTGGTTTCAGGCCTTATTGGTATATCTGCATTGCTATTCTTGTCGATCCAAAAGACGCTGCACATTTTCTTTGTGCGCGGTGCTCTCTAACGATTAGTAGTGCTGCAGTGTCTATAACAGATGTGACTGTTGATGCATGTGTGGCAAAGAACAGTAACACGCATCCATCTCTTCCTGTTGACATGCAAACTCTATGTTCAATGAGCTCCTCATCCATTCATATTGGCTCGGTGGGTGCTTCATCCATTCATAAATCCACATTTTAGTGCTGCGAATTTGAGATCCAATTCGGCTTATTACTATATGACATTGAAACATACATTTTAAAAAAAAAAAAAAAAATTCGTGTCTTAACAAGGGGGTCTATGGACTGCTTAAAATAGCAGTTGCACTTGTTTTTTTGCTCGGAAAAATTCTCAACAAACCCAAATCACAAAGCTTATCATATGAAGGGGCATGGATGACTCGTTTCTTCCTACTGTATGTTGCTAGAGAGCGAGAAAAAAACTAGTTTCCTTATTGCTTCTATGTTAAATCAGGTTCAAAAGAAGATGTTTCTTATTCCATGTAATGTACTGGCTCTTAGTTTGAAGATATCAAAGTCCGACTCATCGGGTCATACCCTAGCACACAAGCCGAGTGAAGTTCCATTTTAAAACCAATTGGCAATAGAAGTAGCCCACCGACTCATATACTAGGGATTGTTATGTTCAACTTTCGATGTGGGACTCTATTTAGTCTCATTCACATCTCTTAACAGATCATAACCGAGGGGATGTTTTTTCGGTATACCGATTCAAGTGGGGGTCCGAAATTCTGCCAGGTACACTATACGTGTTCTTCATGATGCCTCTATATTCAATTAAGTAAAACTTGAGTATTGAACCATGAAAAAAGGGAATGGAGAATCTGTTTACTCAGTTCTACATTTCAGTGTTAATGTTGAGATGTAAAGTTAGATGGGTATTTCCCTTTACAACTAAGTGATTAACAGCAACCATCATATTTCATTTCACAACACTAGCTACTTAGAAAGTACTAAACATCATTCATGATCGAACATTCAAATTGAGCATCCTTAATTTGCACATTTGATCATGAGAGTTTAAGCTCATTGGAAAGGAACTGATCGACAGCTCCCGTTGCGTGAACCGTGCAGGAGTTTGTTGGTTACATATTCTCCATCGGTTCAGTCGGTTCTCTATTAGCTGTTATACTCTACCAGTCCGGCCGCCTTGAAGAATCACCAATTCCATGACCTTTGCTTCTAGGCCCAATGCAACTTCTCTTTGGCCTCTCAGGAAATGCTAGATTTGTGCAGGTGCTCAGACTAAACTTAAAGCTAGGACTCTCGGATCATTAATTTGTTTGCAGTGATCGATGAAGGTGTCTTCCAAGGCTCAAATGGATGCCTCTACTCATGCTCAGTGCCAAGTTATGCCCTCCAGGCATCGAAGGCACTTTCTACGCGCTGCTTATGTCTATCGACAACATCGGACTCTCCGCATCCTCCTAGTTCGGAGGCCTCCTGCTACACGTCTTGATACCGCTTGGCAATCCAAACTCTTCCATTCTTCCGAATGAAGTATAAATTTCCCTTTTATTTAAAGATATATGCTTATATACAAGAACATTTATCCATCTTAAAGATATATACTTATATACAAGAACATTGCAAATCTTTCTATGGATAACATTTAATTATCCATCTTAAAGATATATGCTTATATACAAGAACATTGCAAATCTTATTTTTTCCCTTTTATGTAAATCAAAGTATAAATTTCTTAAAAACCATCCTTGAAATATGGAACTTTTCAACATAAACTGTTACCAAAATACACCTCTGAACTAGTTACAGAAGTATTTAAAATTATGATCGACAATTGTGTACAACCAAGGCGTTTGTAGTCCAACGGTTAGGATAATTGCCTTCCAAGCAATAGACCCGGGTTCGACTCCCGGCAGACGCATATTTTCTCCTTTTGTTTTATTTTTTTTTATCTCTTCTTCTACACGTTTATTATAGCGCGTTAGACCATCCACAATGATGGTGTGCAAATGTGTATTTTTTAGACACTTTTTAACTCCATTGGTTGTTATGGGTGTGTGCAAATGTACACATTTGAGCATGTAATGTGCAAATTTGAGCACACCACCTCCCCTATGTGCAAAATCATTTACAAAAAGTAAGACAATTTCATTGTTTGATTTTTTATGATTTTATTTTTTTTGTTTTAAATGAATTGTATTTGAATGGTGTATAAAAAATGCACATTTCACCAATAGAGTAAATTGTTAAAAAGTGATGTGTATTTTTATACATATTGTACAAATGTGTACATTTTACCCAAAACCATTGTGAATAGTCTTAAGAGACTTTGGTGACATATTGATATTGCCCAATTTTAAATCAAAATAATTGAGGATTAACTTGTTCAAGAAAAAAAAAATTCTACATTTATTAATTTGAGGATAAACTTGCACAAGAAAAAATTATGTTTTTTTTAACATTGATTAATTTGAGGGTTAAAATAATTAAAAAAGTGATGTTCGTATTTCGCTCAAAGCTTGAAATAAATGACAAGAAAAAATTATGTTTTTTTTAACATTTATTAATTTGAGGATTAACTTGCAAAAGAAAAAAATATGTTTTTTAACATTTATTAATTTAAGGATTAAAATAATTAAAAAAGTGATGTTCGTATTTCGCTCAAAACTTGAAATAAACGAAAAACAACGAAGAGAACACACGATTTGTTTACACAGTTTGGGAAACCCTACTATGTGGGATCTCAAGAGGGGAGATCCGGACCCAATATCCACTAAGCATTAGAAAACAAAGGTTACAGGTTGGCTTGGTGGAAAAGAAAAAAAACGAGTAACTAGGTAACCTCAGAACTAGGTGTGGCCATAGGTCACGGGTCGACCCGTGACCCGCTGGGTTGGTGACCTGTCGGGTACGGGTCCTCGGGTCAGCGGGTGGGGCTGGGTTGCGGTTTAGGGTTAGGGTCGGGGGTTTGGGAACCCGCTGACCCGGCGGGTCGACCTGTGTTTTAAAAACTTGTCGTTGGAGCTGTGGGCCCCACAAATCACATTTTTTTTAAAAAAATTGTAGCTGTTGTGCAACGGCTAGCTCGACCCGAAACGCATATAAAATCTCGTCTCTTTGAAGTTGAAAGATTTCACTTCTCATCCAAATATCCCATAATCCCATCAACTTACAAGCTACAATTACGTTACAATCATACATTTCATTTTTGCAATATCGTTATCGTGGCTGATCAATCTGTGACGTTTTTCCACAACCATTTCGACAAGGTTGAAATGGGCCCGAGGAAGGTTGAAGCGGTTTGCCGTCATTGCGGTCACAACTACAAGATTACAAGAGGCTCCGAATACAGAAATTTAAAGCTTCATATAACGAGGAAGCATCCTGACAAGATGAACATCGACGGAGCATCGACCTCGGCTAACTAGGTGTGTTAGTGTTTCATGACAGTCATGTACTCATGTGTGATTGTGTGGTGTTTCGTGTTTGTACGGGTCAGCGGGTGGGGCTGAGTTGCGGGTTAGGGTTAGGGTCAGGGGTTTGGGAACCCGCTGACCCGGCGGGTCGACCTGTGTTTTAAAAATTTGTCGCTGGAGCTGTGGGCCCCACAAATCACATTTTTTTAAAAAAAAATTGTAGCTGTTGTGCAACGGCTAGCTCGACCCGAAACGCATATAAAATCTCGTCTCTTTGAAGTTGAAAGATTTCACTTCTCATCCAAATATCCCATAATCCCATCAACTTGCTAGTTACAATTACGTTACAATCATACATTTCATTTTTGCAATATCGTTATCGTGGCTGATCAATCTGTGACGTTGTTCCACAACCATTTCGACAAGGTTGAAATGGGCCAGAGGAAGGTTGAAGCGGTTTGCCGTCATTGCGGTCACAACTACAAGATTACAAGAGGCTCCAAATACAGAAATTTAAAGCTTCATATAACGAGGAAGCATCCTGACAAGATGAACATCGACGGAGCATCGACCTCGGCTAACTAGGTGTGTTAGTGTGTCATGACAGTCATGTACTCATGTGTGATTGTGTGGTGTTTCGTGTTTGTAAGTGTATTAAGTTGTGAGAGGTGAATATGTGGTTTTATAATTAAGTTTTATTTTCGAAAACAAATCAAACAATCGAAAAAAATTCAAAAATTTTCGAAACAAATCAATATAAATTGAAATAATCCCCAAAACATTACAAAGCCAATAAAAAATGTTTTCATTTCAACATTTGTTGAGCCAAAACAAAAAAAAAACCCAACGGCTAGATTTAAACAGTCGACTCGTTGGGTCGAACGTTGGACCTGTCGGGTCGAACGTTAGACGGGGAGCCGAGGTAGGTCAACTGTTGGCCAACGGTCAAGATCGACCCACATGGGCTCTGTTTGGCCTATAAATACCCCATTTTCCTCCCATTTTTAACCCACATCTCCCTCATCTTCTCTAATCTCATCTTCATCTCCCTGCTCGCTCTCTAATCATTCTCTAGGTGCTCGATAATCGCTCTCGTAGTCCCGTTTTTCTAATCGCTCTCTAATCTCTCCAAATTCTAATCGATTAACGTTACAAAATATTTTCCCGATTTACCTGAGGTCGCTAGAGTGTTAGCAGAGCCCCATCCTTAAGCGACGTAGGCAGCCCGGTGGTGGTGGCTGCCCTGCTACTCAATGAGCGATATGAGGAGGAGATCGAGGAGGAGGTTGTCGTTAGGTGTAGTCTTTCAATGATCCCAACTCAAGAGTCAGACACGCTATTGACTATGGCCCAATATCGGGCAGCTATATTCAAATGTTGGTTCACGAAGTCTTCGAGGGATGACGCCAGTTTCTCTGCCAAGTGTAACTTCTACGGGACAATCTTCAGGCACTCGAAGGGAGGAGGATATATGAACTACAAACATCATATCCACTTAAAGCATCCAAAGAAACTAGCATTGGCCAAAGATGCATAAGTAAGTCGTCAGCGGGGGTTCGTTCAGACTTATACAGGTAAGAGAACTACGTGGGCTTTGATTCCTCAACCCCGGGAGGATACGTAGGCAATCGGGAAACCGATTCAAGCCCTTCTTCTTATTCTTTTTTTTCCCCAACAAAAAATGTAAATAAAATAATAAATCTAAATAAAAATCTAAATCAAGTGTCAAGTTACCAATGTCGATATTTAAAGTGAGAAATTACACCAAATTTTTTATTTTCTTTCAAATTTCCTTTCATGAAATGTTTTGCAAAAATATTGGATTACCAAGGTTCCAATATTTTTGCAAAACATTTCAAGAAAGGGAATTTGAAAGAAAATAATAAATTTGGTGTTGTTTCTCACTTAAAATATTGACATTAGTAACTTGACGTTTGATTTAGATTTTTTTTTTCGATTTATTTCCGTTTGCTGAAAACATTACGTAAACGGTGAACACGAAATGATATTTTCAAATCAAAGTGTCAACTGTCAAACCATCGCTATGCACTAACCCGTTCAACCCGAACCCTAAGTGGCAGGTCAACCCGTCGGGTACCCGGCCACCGAGTTCCGACCCGACGAGTGACCAGAACCCATGGACCTGTGGGATTCCCGGGTTAGGGTTCAGGTCACCCCTCCCCGACCCTTGACCCGGCGGTCAACGTGGCCACGCCTACTCACAACCAAAAACAAAAGAGATAAGGTAAGAAAGAAAGAAGAATCCTCTTGAGTGGGTTACCGAGAAGCTTCCCATAAGCTTCTCACGGAGATCATGTAATCACACCACCGGAGATACTTCCTCGGACCACTGTCTTCATGGGATCAGCTCACAGAAGCGCCATCACCAATAGCGCCTTCTCACTCTCTCGCTCTGCTAGGGTTTCACACTTGAGGCTCAAGCTGTACAATAATGAAGAAGAGCTTTTTTATAGTCCGTAGCTTGAGCTAGGGTTTGCAAGTGAGCTCAACTTGGGTCATCAGCTAACTAGAATGGGCTTTACATCATATTAGGTTGGGTCAAACCATGCAAATATCTATAGAATACCAAAATATGCTATTTTCGGATAGGAGTGTCTAAGAGGTGAAATAATATACACATTACACCTTATATAATATGGTCACTGGCTTGAGATCAAGGGATCCTAACTTTAGATAAATAAATATCTAAATAGCCATTGCAACCTCAAGCATGCGTCCTATATCTTAAGCATGTAATTAATATTATTTCATCACCCAGTAGTTCCTACAAGTTGACAAGTTTAAGTGCTAATGGCACAGACAAGCCCAAACTATCACAATGTACAAGTTTAAAGAATCACAACAAAGAGAATAATATCCACCAGTCTCTTGAAAATCAATCTTCTTCTCCATTGATTCCTCTCCTCCCTCGTTAGTGTCGAGCACCAAGAAGATCAAATGAGCATGACATTTCTCTTGGTAACTCCTTTGAGTCTCAAGGTTCGCGAACAATTTCTTCTCTCTCGACTTTTCACGATGGCCATGCTTGAAGCCAATGACGGAGGTAAATTTTGCGGTTCACCTCACCAAAGAAATATCTGAAACCTACAAACTAGTATAGCATGCAAGTACGAGGTCGATCCCACAGAGAAACAAGTATTTCGATATCTTGTGTATTTATCAATTGAAAGCAAAAAGATGAACTCCAAATTGAAAGAAAGTAAATGAAAACAATATAAACAAATGCAAGGGATAGATAAAAGAGATGTTTCCACCCATAAATTCTCGACATTGGTTGGCTTTATTGGTCATCGAATTCAATTAAAGTTGTTATCCATGAATTTCTCACATCTTAGTTTGAATAGATTAAAGCATAACGAGCACAATTAATCCCTTACACTTTTATGCAATCTAAGCACGACCAAGATTCAACATAAAGATAGCAAAAGTTCCTAAGAATCTAGGCATAAGAATAACACCAAGTAAGCATGGTAACCGGTGTTCAAGACTTATGTCAAAATCTCTACTTAGTCATGATCAAACAAGGTTTTCATAATCCTAAGCATGCTAGCTACTACGGAATTCATTCAAGTATAATAGAACAAAAACCTAGCAAGATACTATCATGGTAGCTAATCACAATAATATCAACAATAAGCACAAGGAAATTCAAAGGATATTAATGAGATAAATACTAACTTATTAGAAACTCACAAACAACCAACCAAGACTCGAAAGTGTAGATGAAAACAACAGAAAATTAGCCAAGCATAGCTTACATAACTTCCTTCTCTTGAATGGAAAATAAAACTCTAAACTCTAAATAAAACCTACTGTAATTTAATGAGAAAAGTTCTGAATGTTAATGGATCCCCTAGGGAATTTCGTGGCCTAAGTATATATAGGGGAAAAGAGGCCCGAAACCCTAGATACTTACCTAAAAAATAAGATAAAATCTCCTAAATAATACTCCCTCCGGTCGGAAATATTTGATGTTTTAGGAGGTGAAATTTGATCAGCAATATTTGATGTTTTAGAAGTAATAATTACCTTCTTTTTAACTTTTGCACTAATATCAATATAAGTTGTACTTTTTTTATTTAACCAATTACATTTGGGTATAATAAATGTGATGGGGATTAAAAATTATTTGATAGGGTATTTAAAGGTGGAAGTAATAATTAAGAGGTTTCTTAATTTGCGCGTAAAACTCTAAAATATCGTTTATTTCCGCCTGGAAGGAGTAATAAAATATCCTAAAATATTAAATCCTAAATAATCCTTAATCTGGATAGTGTTTTCTTCTCTGCATAGAGCTTTCATGTGAAGCCGATCTAGAGATCTGAAGTCGAAGATCGAGTTACACCGAGCGGGAGATTTGAAGTCGGAGATCTAACGCCTCATCACGGATCTGAAGCTGGAGATCTGAAGCCGCATAGATTTGACCATGGAGAGATCTGGAAGAGAGATGGAACATGCTAGTGATTCTCTTAATCTGATGGCGAGGCCTCTTCCCGAGCAACATCGTCGTCAGAATTTCTGGCCGGTGGACGAAGATCTCAGAGATTGAGAGAGAAAGAGAGGAGGAAGCAAGGACCTAGGAGGAATATAAAGCCCTAGATCTTTGACAAACGGCGCTCCCCTTGATTGCAAGAAGTCAAAGACCGCAGTCGCCTCGTCCATTGTCGGAGCTCTACAGAAGATCAAGGAAACCATGGGAGGGGAGGTTCTCCCTGGGATCTGACAATGAACAGAGGGAAGGGATCTAAAATCTAAGATTAGGTGAGAGCAAGAGGAGGGAGAACAGATCTGAGATTTGGGAGATGGAAAAGAACGGTGATATTCCCCTAAAAAAGTCATGGAAAGTTTGCTAATTAATTTAAAAGTATGTATACTTCATTAATTTCAGCAACACAAAGCGCATCCGTCGCAAATTTTCTATATAAAAATTATCTATTTCATTTCCTTATTTTATAGAAATTTTTTTAAAAAAAATTGGAGTCCGCATTTGAATATGTCAATGCACGCCGGATCTTCTGCAGCGTACTGTGCAACCTACCCTGCACAACATATCCTATTGGTCCACTTGTTCACAACCTACCACTAAATTAGTAACCAAATTTAAACGAATATAAAATACTCCCAGACTCCCTATTTGATTTCTCTTTCTAATTTTCCTTCCTTTTTTGACCCATGTATCTTTTCCCTCCTCATTTGGGTGACGTTTGAGTTTACTTGTTTCTCCATTTATTAGCTAATTGGTATTTATTGAAGTTAAGATCCATTAACATGAACTTCTCGTTCATCCAGTAAACTCGAATTCAGACCATCTTGATCATTTACAATTGATAATCACATCAGAGATTGGTGATTGTTCACATTTTTTCCTTTTAAACTTTCAATTTCTTCATCTAAGTTTTTATTTGATTTTACTTTGATAAATTGGATAGGATTTGCTCTTCTTTATGTATCAGATTGAACATGGTAGCTAGTTAATCATCAACTTAATCTAACAAATCTCCTATTTACTATAAGAAATCCGGCCTATTTAGCTTATTTAATTTTATTTTGTCAAAGTTATGGAGATTGAAATACAAGATACACAACCACGACGCCGACTTGATTTCGAGCAAGACGGAGATTTGACACAAGCTGGTCAAGAAGTCGAGATGATGAATACACTCCATTCGAAGATACCTAAAGAAGCTATTCCGAGAGTTGGTATGGAGTTTGAATGCGAAGAGGAAGCTTATGTGTTCTACAATGCCTATGCTTTGTTAGCTGGATTTTCTGTTCGTAAAAGCGGAACTCATAAATGGAAAGGGGCAATTTTGGACAGAACATTTGTTTGTTCATGCCAAGGTAAACGAGGGCGTGATAAACGAGAAAATCTTTACAAATCTCACCGGTCGGAGACAAGATTTGGTTGCCTGGCCATGTTGAAAATCAGTTGTCGTGTAACCGGCAAATATAGGGTTGTCAACTTTATTGCGGAGCATAATCATACTTTGGCCAGCCCAAGTAAGAGTCATTTGTTTAGATCACATAGGGGGATTTCAGCAGCTCAGGCATTAGAAGTGGACTTGGCAGATATTTCAGGTATTGCTCCAAAACAAGCATTTGAATTCATGACTAGGCAAGCAGGAGGTCATGAAAATCTTGGATTTGCTCACGTGGATTATAAGAATTATTTGCGAAGTAAGCGTACTTTAAAAATAAAGTCAGGTGATACTGGTGGTGTTCTTGAATTCTTGCAAAGTATGAAAGAAAAAGATCCTAGTTTCTTTTATGCTATTCAAGTGGACGAAGATGATTTGATCACGAATATTTTTTGGGCTGATGCAAAAATGATGTCTGACTATGAGGATTTTGGTGATGTTGTTTGCTTTGATACTACGTACCGCAAGCACAAGGATGGTCGGCCAATTGCTTTATTTGTCGGGGTGAATCATCATAAGCAAACTACTATATTTGGTGCTGCTTTACTGTATGATGAGAAGGCAGAGTCATTCGTGTGGTTGTTTGATACGTTTTCTAGAGCGATGGGAGACAAACTACCCAAGACAATGTTGACAGATCAAGATCCTGCGATGTCATCAGCCCTTGCTTCTCAGTGGCCAGAGACTCGTCACCGTCTTTGTATCTGGCACATCTTTCAAAATGCCGCGATTCATTTGAGTTGGGTTTTTTCAAGGTACACCAATGACTTCTCTAGAGATTTTAGTAATTGCATTTATGATTATGAGAATGAAGAAGATTTCATAGATGCTTGGAACAAAATGTTGGAAAAGTATGAGCTGCAAGATAATAGTTGGTTAAAGAGAATGTTTAACATCAAGGAAAAGTGGGCATTAGTTTATGGGCGAGATACGTTTTGTGCAGACATGACCACTACACAACGAAGTGAAAGCATGAATAAACTCATCAAGAGTTATATTAGTTATAAGCACGATTTGAGAAGATTCTTTGAAAACTTTCAACGATTACTTGAGGGTCGTCGTTATGATGAGATGGTTGCAGATTTTAAGGCAAGCCAAAGCAAAGTAACACCATCTTATCATGTAGCAATCTTGGATCATGCTGCGAGTGTGTATACACCTCTGGTTTTTGTTTCATTCCAAGAACAGTTGTGGAAATCCTATGATTGTCAACTTGAGGTTTGTGGAGAAATGGGAACATTTCAGAAATATCTGGTCACACCTTCCAGGAAGCATTGCAACTACGTTGTCTCTTATTATGATGACATAGAAGGCACTGTGTGTTGTACTTGTAGGAAGTTTGAATTTGCAGGCTTGTTATGCTGTCATATACTGAAGGTTTTCTCATCTAGAGGTATTACAAAAATTCCTACCAAGTACATTTTGAAAAGGTGGACAAAGGATGCTAAGAAGGGAAGCAACAGAGTTGTAACTGAAAGCTTAAGTGCTGAAGGGAATCCTAAAACAGCAATGGAAGGCGTTTCAGGGACTTATTTCGCCTATCTACTCGATTATTCACACGAGCTGCAGAATCTAGTGATGGATACACCCTTGTCAGAGAGAGTCTTCTTAATTTGACGAGAGAAGTTGATTCAAGATCTACAGAAAATCCAGTCCATTCCAACTTGCAAATTCACATGGGACGAAATGAACATCATGATTTGGTTGTTAATGCTCATGAGAAGATACATACAGTTAAAGGCATAAAGACGGAGCAGAAATCTGGAAATCAGTCAAGTAAAAGACCTAGAAGTGCTCTTGAAACAGCAAAAAGAAGAAACAAAAGATCCAAGGCTCAACTTTGTCTCTCACAGGTATAATAAAGGTTCATAGCCATTTTACCGTAAATCAAACTTATTTTTGTTTTCTGACACATGATTTCTCCCATCTTTCTATGGAAAGGGGAAGCCAATTAGTCAATTAGATGGGAGTGTTGCACAAGATTCAGCCTGTTTCACTTATCCCTGGGATCCATCTCAGTACGTGCCTCCTACATTTTTAGAGTACGCACAAGGTGACATGCATATTAGGCCAATAGCTGCTCAACCTAGCTATACATCACTATTGACGAGCATTGAAATGCCTCAGGTAAGCATAGAGTCAAATGAATATGTATTTGTATTTACTGTATTTTCATATTATCGAAGATCAGTGTAATTACACCAAAATGATTGTCACAGGTTCCACCTATGTGAAGATTTGACATGCTAATTAAAGGTAGTAGCTAGGAAGACTTTATTTGTTTGGTGCTTGCTGGGTGTGCAAAGTTGTGCAAGGAAGACTTTATTTGCTTGGTGCTTACTGGATGTGCAAAGCTGTGAAAGGGAAACTTTATTTGCTTGGTGCTTACTGGGTGTGCAAAGCTGTGGACGAAAGACTTTATTTTCGTGGTGCTTACTCTTTTGAATGAATTCACACTTAACCAATTTGTTTTGGAAGGAGATATTTTCCTCAACCGAAGGCTAAGGAACTATGGTCTGTAAGCTATGTGATTTTCAGTAGGTTGATTGATATGACTGGTTTTGGAAGGAGGCATTTTGTGTAACTATTGTTGATTATGTTTGGTTTGATAACAAACATACTAATGTTATTTATTAGAAGCTTATTCTTGTACTCAATTTATTAACAAATGTATGTTCGAAGCAAACTTGAGATTTCTATGTTAACAAATCAGCCTATGTGGGACTTGAACCCACATCATGTGTGCAACACATGCTCTACCATTTTGAGCTAATAGGCTAAACATTTTACATTTTCAATCATCATCAAGATTAGTTACCCAGAAAAACAAAGAGAAAGTAGAGAAAGATAGTTCAAATATGTAACAACAAGCATGATTCAATGAGTTCCGATTTGACTATTTGTATAATTGCATTCATAGATGAAACAGACAGAATAAATATAAAAATTCATACCTAAAATCACCCATGAGTCAGATGTTGATCAACAAGATTCAATGAGTTCCGATATGTAAGGCAATCAAAATCAAATGTGAAAGAATGTTATGGATTTTATTTAAAATCAAATGGTCTAGGCTATCTTGATTTCAAATTGTAACAAGAATTTCCATCCTGGCTCTATTTTACTGTCATAGAAAATCTTAATTACAAACAGAAAATATTGAAATCTCTATCTCTCGTTACTCTCATTCTTCTTCAACTCTCACACCCTCAATTCAGATTTCCTGCTTCACAAAACTTCCCCAAATCCTAAATCCATATACCTAAACCCCAAATTCCAAACCCTAATTTAGGTGGGCTTACACTCAAATCCATGTCCAATTTCGATAGGTTAACCACCAAATCCAAACTCAAATTTCAGCAGGCTAATCCCCCTCAAAACCTAACCCATAATTGAAGCAACATACCTCTTGTTATCGGATAAGAAAGCAACTGTTAGCGCCAACGCTCTCCTTGGTTCTATTGCTCAAATTGAAGTCGATGGGTTAGGAAATCGCTGAATTTTTTGCGAAGGACCACCGCAATTGGTTTCGATTCCGGCCGGTTGACTTCCATGGCTTGTGGTCGGCATCTCCCATCATCATCCACCTTAGATCTTCTTTAAGAGAAAGAAGAAATCCCTGAAAAGAGGAAGAAGAAAAAGCTCTGTTCAATTTCCCCGTAGTTCATTGGGTTAATTTTTAATGTGGGCAATGTGGGCCCAAATAATAAATAAAAGAGGGGAGTGTTTATCTTTTTAAATTGAAAATAAAAGATTAAAAAAAAATACTAAAGGTTGAAATAAGTGGTGCAGGGGGCGTTGCACATTACGCTGCAGAAGATCCGGCCTGATGTCAATGAGGTGCACGTGGCGCTATTGTAAGAAGTTCACAAGTGAGAGAGTTTGTTTTTGAATCTCATATTAAAAGTGGAAATGCTTTGTGGCTGACATCTAGAGGATAGTTTATTAGTCTTATATCTTGTGCTTGATGAATAATGGAGAGGATTAGAAAAGATAATAAATCATGGGGATATATATGTCCATACTAATTTGTATAGATTTATTCTCATAGAGCTCGTTTATTACAACAAAATATAGGTGAGAAGTTCAAATCTCATGAGCCATGAGCCAAGTTCCGTAGCTTACCACATTACCCCACATAATATGACTGTTTTAGCTATGTTTGATTGAACACACAATACATTAAATTAACGGACTTAATTACTTCAAATGGGTACAAACCCTAGCTTTCTTATACACCCTCCCGGGCCTACAAAAGTACCCTTTGCTAGGGGCACAATGTATATCCTTGGAGCATACACATAACCCTTCAAGAGCACACCCTTCACTATATTTAGTAACTCCTCCTTGTAATCCTAAAATCTGATTTGACCACTCACTTGAGAACAATCCCATAGCATCGTACCGTTCTTTAACCCTCACAAACTTTGTTGCATTGGAGTACTTACTTGCAACTTTATCAAAGGCCAAGTTTCTATTCTTACCCCAATGTGGCAAGCCTCCATACTTGAACAATCCCATTTGCTCCACTTCCTCGAGTATGTCCTCGTAGAGCCTTGGGGCCAAGGGATCCTTGCTCCTATAGTATGTAATGTCAAAGTCTACAGAGTCGTGTTGCCTTCCTAGGTATGCGGTGGAGGCCTTTATGTACCTCACTAAGATTCCATCATAAAGTTCAAGGCCGCAAAGAGACTTGGGTGATAGGGAGACTAGGGTTTGAATGTCTTTAATAAAGGATTTAACCTTTGGTAGGGCGATGCTGAAGGTAGTTTGGTGGTTGAACAAGCCCTTGATGCGTGGATCCCATGGGCAAGCGGTGACCAGCCCTTTTCCTATGTCATCAAGGCAGCTTCCTGAGGATTGAAGATTGTTTTGGTATCCAATGACTGGGTATCCGTTAAAGTTGAGTCCTATTTTGATTAAACAAAACGTAATACACTATTAGAATTCGTTTGGACCGATAATGTTCAATATCGAAGTGCTAGGCCAGAGAAATGCATACCATTGTTTGTTAGACCATATGCACTTGTTATCATTGTTGTTGTGAATTGGTTCCCATCAATACACTTTCCACTGATGTTACCCTTTAACTCTTGGATCTCTTCTGCACAATCAAGATAATAAAATATGTAACTTGTATAATTAGATAATACTTTTAACAGAAAATTAAGCACCAAAATCATAAACCATATATGAGCTTTGAGTATGTATGTGACCTGAGGTTCTCAAGGCAGCTAGCACAGTAGTTGAAATTGCCCTGAACCCAATGAAGTCATAAAGGCCATCTCCAGGGACACTGGAGTAGACGCGATCATCAATCCTATACACAACTAATTTGTGGCTTGGGTACCATTTTATGTCTGCAAACTCGTGTTGGTATCCAAAGGCTACTGCTCGATCAGCCAAGTCGTCATCTTTCATTGCCTTGTACGATATGGCTCGTTTGAATAATGGTTGCAGTTGCAATGTCACCTTCATTATAATTTTAAATGCATCAACTACACATTTGGACTAGACGATGTTTCTTTATTATGTACATATATACTATAGTGTAGGATTCATTGTATAAAAATCAAGCTTACCTGTGAAATAACACCAAGAACTCCAAGTGAGACCTTAGCTGCATTAATATCTTCATGAGTTGCATTCAAGGTTCTAACTCTAACATACTCGTCTTTCAGCATCCCTGGACTAACCAAGCGCAACCCAATAACATACTCATGAACGGCGCCTCCTTTGCCCCATAGTGAGCTCCCATGAGCGCCGGTGCTCAACAAGCCACCAATCGTAAGGCCCCACCAGTAAGGCGTGTGGGGCAATGCAAGCCCGAACTTAGCCGCCTCCTTGATCAGCTTCTTTAGAGTGACTCCACTTTCTACCGTCATGGTCTTGGCCACCACATCGACATTCACTATGCCGGTTAGGTTCTTAGTGCTGATGAGGAGGCCTTGCTCGCCGCCAGGGCAAGACAACTTAGGGATGCTATGGGAATATCGAGTAACGACCTTCATTTTCCGTTTTAGCTTGGTTGCTGTTGCAACTAGCTTAATGAGGTCTCTCTCGGAGGCCGGATACAAGACCTCGGCTGCCCTGCAGGTGGTCCGGTCAGGGAAGATGCCGATGGAGTTTGTGACGGTGCAATCATGGGTGCCGACTAGGCACTTGACGGGGTCTCCTGGTGGGCTGGATATGGCGATCTTGATGAGGAAGAGATGGGTGATTGCGAGGAGAGAGGTCCTGAAAATGGTCATGTTTTTATTTTATTTTTTTGCATAATAGAATTGGAGGAAGGTCCTGAAAATGGTCCAGAATAAATAATCAAGCCTCCCTAAAATATATATATTTCTGGGCTCCGGCACACTTCAAATATAACATTTTGGAGGTATACGAGCAATGAAGTGGCAGTCAATAGTTCACTAATTGATGGTTGTCTAAACAAATGAGTTATTGATTTCCATAAAATTGGGCAAAGAAAGAATCGGTGTTGCTTAATTATAATATTAGATTAACCAAACTTGGGGAATTCAGTGTAGTTGTCTCGATCTCCTCCATCGATCACTCATTCTTTCTTTTACTATAGTTTAGTATTCGTGTCTTGCACGGTATTTAAAAATAACGTGCAAGAACTCGGTCTAATCTATTTAATTTTTTTCAAAGACTTTTTTATTTCATATTTTAATTATTCCTTAAAATAAGTATGCAATGTTTTCATTTTCCATGCATCTCGATTATACTAAAACGATTTTAGTTTTATTTTTGAATTAATTTGCCAAACATGCCAAATTTTGGGCCTAAATTGGACAACTGCCCACAAAGGTATCCAAATTGGGAATTGTCCATCCCTTTTTCTAACCCTTCTGTTGCCTCCACTGTGCCCCCCCTCAATTTCTCGATCTGAAATCCCTTCTGTTGCCTCCACTGTGCCCCCCCCCCCTCAATTTCTCGATCTGAAATCGGTTCCCCCATTCAATTTCTCAGATCTGGACGGCAGCGGACCATGGCGGGTTATCGTCATGTGCTTTCCATCGGAAACGGCCTTGTGCTTTCCGTTGAAGAAGATGCAAAGGAGAGGCGGGAACGGCCATGTGCTTCTCAAATTGATAGGATTTGCAATCTCAAATCGGATTTGCAAGACTATCAATCAAGAATGAGCGGATCGGGGAAGGTGGTGTGCGTTACAGGGGCGTCGGGATTCATCGCTTCGTGGCTGGTGAAGATGCTTCTGGAGCGCGTATACACTGCCAAAGCCACCGTCCGCGATCCCGGTAAGCATCTCGATCTTCAGTTTTAATACTCATGCCTCCTTCACTTCCCCCATCATCGATCGATCTCTGCATTTCAATCTCCATAGACGGTGATTTCTGGTAAATTTTCGTGGTTATGTATGAAATTGACAGACAAGACAACGCTTGTTTCCGTTACGCATCGTCTTCATCAAGCTAAGTGATGATTTCTGTCTCTTTCTTTCCACTTTAGGTTCAATTTGTGTTTCAGGGAGACCTGAAATTGAGACCTGAAATCGAGATTTGAAATCCCAATAATAATCTGAAATCGATTTCTATGCTTGTTTCCGCTTTATCCTCCTCCTCTTCCCCGTCATCCTTCTGTCTTCAACGATTCCGTTTTGATTCTCAGATCTAAGATCTGAAATCTAGAGATGGTGAGAGGCTCGTGAGAAGATCAGGGAGACCACTGAAGATGGAAGCCCTCACCTTCGGCCTCCACATTGAGGACTGCTTGATCTAGTAAGTAGTACTACTCCGTTGCTGTAAGTAATTAAGTATATACTCCATTGAATGTCTCTATTATGTGATTTATGTTGGTGTTGACGTCGCTGCAGCAAATGCGTAGAGCATAGGCTGCTCGATCGATATATCGCACTGTTACTGTCCGTACGATTTACTAAATTGCATCTTCCGATTATGTTCACCTATGTCTATGTAAACTCTTTTTTTTTTTACTTTTTCCATTGTTATCTGGAACATGAATAGAATTTGTGGTTAGTTTGCTATTGTTGCTTTGTTGAGAGTTTGGATATTGGCAGTTTCAACAATTTTTTTTCCCTTGCTGAAACTTTTGGAGAGCTTATTAATTGTTATTAGCAAAATTTGTTGTATTTTGTCGAAATATGACCAAAAAAATGGACAGTTGTGGAAATATATAGGCTTTAGGCAAGATCTCAAAACGACTATTGTCAAGACAATTTTAACTAAATTGCACACAAATCCTTTTCATTTTTTCCAAATAAAGTGCAAATAGATCAAAACTTTCTCATTTAGAAATCAGAGTGAATGGAAAAATCTAATTGTTCTCATTCAAATACTCAATCTGTCGAAATTCAATCCGAAAAAACCTAATTTTTTCATCCAAATACTCAATATGTCGAAATGCAATCCGAGATAAAACTTCATTATTGATCCAAAATTCGTATTGTATTCCCGATCCAAATGGGATGAACAAGTTAGGAAAAGATTCCGAGCGAGGCAATTTGTTTATAATTGAACCAATCTCATTACAAATCCCTACCATCTAGAATAATTTGTGCTCCTTGTTAATTTGTGCCAGGGAATTCCGGATTCTGTAGTCATTAAATTCCTTGAATATGTATTCTTTAGTTAGAGTGGTTTTCTACCAAATTAATGCAAGAAAGTAAGGGCGATTGAAAAGATTTGGCGAGGAATGTCTAGACTTCATGATTCCACTCCTTTCCGTCGTTGGAAGGGCATGGCGCCTTGAACGGGCGGGGTTTCGATGAAGGTTTTGAGGATTTCAACGGCGGATTCTGGTGTAGTATACATGACAGAGACTGCAAGGACGTTGGCATTGTTCATGGAGCGGTCACTGCACGCATCGTCGACGAAGAAATAGGCGCCATTGTAGATCCCGGGGATCTTGTTGGTGGAGATCTGAACACCAACGCTAGTGCCGCAGGAGACCAGGCCTAGGGTTTTGGTTGTGGCGGTTTTGACGGACGATGCAGCGACCGACATGAAGGATGGTGAGATCTAGACATTGTTATTGAGATGGAATTGAACTAAGGATGGTGACCATGGAGATCCAACGTGAAGGAGAGAGAAGAAGGTTAGATCTAGACATTGTTATTGAGATGGAATTCGAAATAAAAATTCATACTTGATTAGTAGATGAGAGAGTTTTGAACTGATTTGCAACATGTTTAGAAAAAATGAAAAGAAAATGTGTACAATTTAGTTGAAATTGTTTTGACAATAGCCGTTTTGAAATCTTGTCTAAAGCCTCACTCATTTTTCTATTTAAGAATGCATATATACTACTTGAATGGAAAAAGTTTGCATTTTGTAACCAACATTTGTTATGGCAATTTTTCCGTCGGCAATCGTTATATTTTGTCTTAATATCTTAATTTTTTTATGTCCGAAATTTTTTAGTAATATTACATTCTGCTGTCAACACTTTTCATCATGTCAGCACTTTTAATCATGTCAGCACTTTTAGGAATATCTATTTTTTAAAAAAAATAGTGTTGTCTGCAAATTTTTTGAACGTCAATGGCATTTTGAGCGTTAGTGGGTGTCCGCATTTCAACAAAATTCGTTATGCTGAAATGCGTACTCTTAGAGAGCTTATTAGCTTCTTGTGTTTTGTGTGATCTGAAAATGCTGAAATTAATTCTTATTAGCAAAATTCGTTATGCTGAAATTAATTCTTATACAATTGTATGAGCTGCTATATCTTACACATAAGCATGTTCAACAACACGGTTTCAACAATTCCGGTTTCAAAAAATCCGGTGTCGAAGTGCTGACGCGAAAAAAAAAAAGCAACTCCGGTTTCAGCAACACGCTTTCAGCAACTCCGGTGTTGAAGTGGTGATGCGAAAAAAAAAGCAACCCTAGTTTCAGCAATTACTGAAATGCGAATTGCAATGAATTTTGTTGTTCCTTGCTTTAAATCTCCTTTAAAAGTCTCTTAGCTCAATGGTAGAGCGATGTGCTTATGCGCAAATACGTGGGTTCGAATCCCGCATAGGCTAAATTTTACATCCCGCAACACGGTTTTAGCAACTCCGGTTTCAGCAAACCCCGGTGTCGAAGTGGTGACGCGAAAAAAAAAAAAGAAAAAAAAAACAACTCCGGTTTCAGCAACTCCGATTTCGAAGTGCTAACGCAAACAAAAAAACTAATTTCAACAATTACAGCAACAATTTCAGCAACTTCGGTTTCAGCAACTCCGATGTCGAAGCGCTAACGCGAAAAAAAATGTTGAAACTGGGGTTGCTGAAACCGAAGGTGCTGAAATAGGAGGGGGCACAGGGGGGTGCGTGTGGGGGGCACAGAGGCAAAGGGTGCAAGGGAAAGGAGGTGGACATTTTGCCAATTTGGAAGGATGAGTGAACATTTTCCTAATAAAGACCCTAATTATGGCCTATTGCTCAATTGACACATTATTTTTCTACACACTATTTTTTTTCTTGTCGGAAACTGGAATCATGGTAGAGATGCATCTTACTGTTATACAGAGTACTTATTTATCCATCAATGAAAATTTTATAGTATTAAATGTTTTAAAATATATTATTGTATATACTAAATTATTATTGTATATAGGGTTTATTTTTGGTAATTTACAATTTAAAAATATTTGATGAAGCTTATGAATATAATATAATTTTTTGTTTTCATTATATATTATGTTTACTCAAGTGTTGATTTTTTTAATCAAATACTCAAGTGTTGATTTAAAAACAATAATTGATTTTCTACTTTCAAAATATTACACAAATTATTGATTAGATAATGCTAGATTAGACTTTTTAACTTCTTATAAAGATTATTTTTACTCAAGTGTTGATTTTTACTCAAGTGATGATTAGTTTTTTTTTTAAAAAAATTCAACATTTCTCATTTATTCAACTTCATTTATGACAAAAAAAAATGTTTCCTATATAGAAAGATTTACCAATTTAGTTATATTTAAAATATAGTATAACATTCACCAACTTAATGTAGGAAAACAATTCCAATTAATTTTTTTTTAATCTTATACCTTAGACAAATTGGTTTATATTCAACAAAAAATCGGACTTGGAAAATTTACTACCAAATTGCGATTTGTTTGGTCATATTAGATTTGCTCGAATTGACCCCTTGAGTCCTTGAAGTGGTCAATGGAGTATATATAATGTCCATATTTTGTGCCTTAATTTGCATTTCGTCCACCTTCTTGATTTAATTGGTAAAATGTTCACCCACATGTGTCTCCTCTACCCCAGTGTGTGCCCCCACTGTGCCCCCTCGGGCAAGCACTTTCTTTTCTTTTTTTTTAAAAAAGAAAATTTGTGTCAGCACTTATTTTTAAAGAAACATTTTTTTACACATCATCACTTTTAAAAAAACAAATTCTTTTTTTTTCCTCGCGTCAACAATTTTATCTATTTTGTCGATATCAAAAAATGTGGGACATCGAGGATGCCGAAGTTGTTGACGCTAAGTCGCTAACGTCGAGGACGCCAACGTTGATGACGCCAACGCAAGGATGCCAACGTTGCTGACACCAACACCGGGGCCACCGCCGTTGTTGACGCCGATGTCGGAAACGCCGACACCAGGGACACTGACTTTGTTGACGCCGATGTTGCTGACGTCATTAACAATGACATCTCTAACGTCGATGTTGCTGACACTGTTAATGTTGACGTTGATATTGCTGACGAGACTTTAATTTGCGCACACCACAAAGTGGGTTCATATAACATATTAGAATTTGCTTCCTAATGAAAAAATTGTTGATAGAGAGCTATAATAATAAAAAATTGTAGTGGTTTAACGTGTTTATAAAATTAATGACAAGAAATGAGGTGATTAACTATGAAATGCCAAAACCAAATATATGTATTGAAGGTAAGAACTAAATTGCGGTAGTAAAACAAGAGGGAAGAGGCATTTATACAGTACAAGTGCATATACATACACATGTACGCAGTACTTTTCTTACAAGTTACAAGTGCTAACATCCCAACCCTTGATCCCCCTTGACCCCCTTACCTGTCATAACCGAGGAGTTTGTTGTCATTACTCCACTACCTTCAGAAGTATTCGGCTCCATCATTTAGGCTCTCACTTCAAATACTTTTAGCTCCATCATACAGAAGATCCATCAATCTGATCATGCTTTTAGCTCCATCATATAGGTTCTCAGTCCAAATACTAAACAACCTCGTAAAGAAATACCGTAATCACACTCAAAAGAATATATCATCATACCAAATTACTTTATACTATGGATCGTACTATATGCACCCATTGCAGGTGCTATATGCACTCCATCCGACGGATCTACGATCCGCCCGTTGCAAACTTTTTAAAAAATACACGCACGGATCTAAGATCGGTCCGTTATAAAAAAAAGTGCAAAAAAAAATGATGCCCGACAGCTTTATATCTATATAAAATACTAAAACATCTATATAAAATACTAAAACAGAGGCTTGAAACGGGCTCTGGTGCGATCTCACGTCCACGGAATTTTCTGGATTAAAGCGGGATTATTTTTGCTTACGTGGCATTTTCTGGATTAAAGTGGTATTATATTTCTGGCCCACATCAATTAATAAATGAATATAGTTAGCTAAAAACTTATCTTTTTAGATCAATAATCTTCCAATATAACTTGAATTAGTTGTTATACATATTTATTATTTTCATGCTTTTGTTAATAAACTATATTATTTATTATTTTAAAAGATAAAGAAGGAATATTTGGTGCATTATTCTACCCTTTAGATCAAATTGAATATAATATATTTATATATAGTTTTATTATTGTGAGCCACGTCAATTTGATTTTATTTTTTAAGCCACGTCAATTAATTATCTAATATAATATTTTAATATAATTAATATAATAAAATATAATATAATTTATTAATAAAACGCGCAACTGCGCGGGTAACGAATACTAGTAATAAAAAAAAGGAAGAAGAACAAGGGCGAATCATAGATCCGCCCTTGTAGTTGTTATATAGGACGGATCTATGATCTGTCATATGTCATTTTTTTTTATTTTTTTTGTAACGAGATCCGTCCGTATATTTTTTTAAAAAATTTGCAACGGATGGATCTATAATCTGTCCTATGGAGTGCATACAGCACCTGCCGCCTTGGGTGCATATAGTCACCCCGTATACCATCATACTTTCTACATGCAAAGGAGAAACATGAGAGTTGCTGATTCATCAATCCAAGTACTATCAGCAAAGAGATGCCAATACTAATTGTTTCCAAATGAGTATTATAGATTATGGATTCACATGTTTGGCACAAAAACACAGAATCAACAATATGAAAACGTGCCTGTCACCAATACCTAATTTGTGTCGCATAGGTTGAGATCGAATTGGAGGCTTCGCCATTGATCTGTCCAAATCTCACATGGAATGCAAATTTTTTAAATGAACTCAGGATCAAGACAAAGCTGAGATTACTAGAGATGACAGAAATCAGGAGGAAGAAGATGAAATAACTAATCTACTGCACCGTTTGCCACCGCCACCGGGATGCGCCGTATCGGAGGCACCAGCGGCGGGTCCGCAATCAAGAAATCCATAGTCAACAAAGTAAAGCTCAAAATCCCGAAAAAGGAATCACAAAAAATCAAAAGGGAGGACCGGCCGATTCCAAATCTCGAGGGGGAAGGCATCGGATTTCTTGTAAGCAAGGGCCTATGTTGTCGACGCACCACTAAAAGAAGTCGATCTAGTCTTCGGTGAGGCTAAGGTGGTCAAAGGCGGCACATGAGATCCTTCCTTTGCACGTGCGCCCTTGCGCTAATAGCCTAGCACATAAACCAAGCGGGGTTCCATCCTAAAACCAATTGGCCTTAGGTGGGGTAACCACTAGGTTATATACTAAGGCTTGTTTATTCATATTATCAATGTGGGACTCTTTTTAGTCTCTTCACATTGTTCATTCTCTCAACACGCTCCGCAAGTGCAACTAGAGTCGTTTTTCGCCTCTCGTTGACACTTGGACAACGGGTCTAGCATCTCATTCTCTTTTTAGCTAGCCCAGGATCGAGAGTCGGGCCATTTGGCTTTTCCGCTCTGATACCATGTAGAATCGTATGATTGATATAAAATTCTCCTTAGGTTTTCATTCTTCATAATGTGAATATATATAGATTACAAGATAGTAAGACTGGGCTTTGGGCCTTAGGCCCATATACTATACAATATGTTTGTAATCTATCAGTTATCTTCCCGGAACTGCTTGGGCGTCGCCATCAATGGGACTCGACGCATTGGGCGGCGACGATGCTGTGCAACTGAGAGAGATTGGAGATGATCAAACGAATTAAGGAAGAGAAAGGGGATAGTAGACTAGATGGATATTTTACAAAATAAATTATAAGCGTGGATATTTTGTTAATTAAAGTGGGCAAAAGTGCATTTGGAGCAAATTTTCTCTATATATTATAACAATCATGCTTTAGACTATACTCGAATTATAGGGTGGAACGAAGTGTTGATTCCGAAAACATAGGTACTGAACATCTTATAAACCCATAAATATTCAATTTGAAAAGAACTCTCCTCCCCCCCCTCCTCCAAGATGACGGATCTTATCATAAGTACCTCTACATCAGCTTTAGATCCTTGTGTATGTGCCCTTGCATGTGTTAGCTTCAACACCGGTGGATCACACAGATCACCAACACCAGTAAAGCAACTCAAACAGAGAGAAAAGAGAGAGACGACAGAGCTCAGAAAATCAGTTAACTGCCACTCTACATTCATTAATTGAAAACTGAAATACATACTGCATAAAATTTAGTAACTGCTACACCACTAAACCAAGCACTACACAACTAACTTGACTCAATAACTAACCCTTTACAAAACACATAAACTAACTCCCTAACTGCATTACATCAGCTAGTCCTGCTTACAAGTTAACTAACTGTCTTAGCTTATGAAATGAATTACAGTTTTAACACCTCCCCTCAATTCATATTCCTCATGCCAATCCTCTCCAGAAAGAACTGATGTTTAGCAGAGCTTAAAGATTTTGTAAACAAATCTACATTTTGCTCATTTGTCCCACAGAACTTGAGTTCAACTCTTTCTCTTGCCACAAGTTGTCTGATGAAGTGGTGTTGCACATCAATGTGCTTCGTTCTTGCATGAAAAGCGAGATTCTTGGTCATTGATATGGCTGACTTATTATCACACCAAATCTCCACAGCTTTTGTTTGATTGCAACCAAAATAAAACAACAACTTCTCTAGCCACAAGACTTGTCTAGCAGCTGCTCCTGCTGCTACATACTCTACTTCTGAGGAAGATAGAGCCACAATGTCCTACTTTGAGCTCCAAGTGATGGCTCCTGATCCAAACCCAAACATTGAACGTGATGTGCTTTTCCTATCATCTATACATCCTGCCCAGTCAGAGTCTGTATGCCCCTTCAACTTGAAATCTTTCACATTCTCATACCAAATTCCAAGTCTTAGAGTGCCAGCTACATATCTCAATATCCTCTTTGCAGCTCTCATGTGTTGTCTAGTAGGCTCATGCATATATCGAGACACTACACTCACATAGTAGGCTATGTCAGGCTTTGTATGTGTGAGGTCGTTCAGACCTCCAACTAGACTCCTATACATCTTCTCATCTGCCTTCTTAGTTCCATCAACTCTCTGCAGCTTCTCATTCATGTTCATAGGAGTCTGAGCAGTCACACATTCTTCCATGTTAAATTTCTTCAACATATCTTTGGCATACTTCTCTTGACATAAGAAAATGTCATCTTCACTTTGCTTTACTTCCAAACCAAGAAAGTATTACAAAAAGTTCAAGTCAGTCATCTCAAACTTACTCATCATGGCACTCTTGAACTGCTTCAATAGGTTCTCTGAATTGCTGAAATAGATGATGTCATCTACATACAAGCACACCACAATGAACTCACCCTTGTTTCTCCTCTTGACATACAGGGTGGGTTCATTCTCACTTCTGTCAAACTGATTCTCAAGAAAGAACATGTCAATCTTGTTATACCATGCTCTGGGAGCCTGCTTCAAGCCATACAGTGCCTTCTTCAACATATACACTTTCATCTCTGCACCAGATTTAACAAAACCTTGAGGTTGTTCTACAAATACCTCTTGCTCTAATTCTCCATTTAGAAATGCTGACTTTACATCCAACTGGAACACTGGCAACCTCCACTGTGCAGCTAAAGCTAACACAACTCTCACATTTTCAAGTCTAGCCACTGGAGAGAAAGTTTCCTCAAAATCTATTCCTACCTGCTGGGCATACCCCTTTGCCACCAACCTGGCTTTGTGCTTCTGGATACTCCTATCAGAGTTGTATTTACCCCTGAAGACCCACTTCAGTCCTATCACATTCTTCCCCTGAGGCAAATCAACTAGCTCCCAGGTTTCATTTTTCTGTAGGGACTTCAACTCTTCCTCCATAGCTATATGTTACATGCTTTCATCCTTTGCATCCTCAAAGTTGGTAGGATCCATTGTTCTAAAAATCGCGCCTAGGCGGTGCCTAGGCGTTAGGCGGGAGGGGACCTGGGAATTTTTAAGCCTATGAGGCCCTCTAGGCGGAAATCCGCCTAGGCAATGCCTGGGCACCGCCTAAACCCGCCTAGGTGCCACCTGCACCCGCCTAGGCACCGCTTAGACCCCGCCTAGCCCGACTATTATTCAATTTTAGCTTTTATGCATGTGCTTAATCAACTTAGAATTTTTTTTATCCCCTAGGTCGAGATATATTTGTGTTTTAGTCGAACCTATGGTTTTGGATTAGGATGTTTAGAGTCGTTAGTCGGACGCATACTTTTGCGTTTATTTACTTTAATGTTAGTTAAGCACCACAAATTTGGGTTTATGAGAGATATTATGGATTATTATTATATTATATGAATTATTAACATGTGTTATACGTTAAAAGATAAGGAAATAATCAAGTTTGTTCGAAGTCCGCCTAGGCACCCGCCTAGCTGCCTAGGCACTAGGCGGTCACCCGCCGCCTAGCGATCGCCTAGCGCCTTTTAGAACATTGGTATGATCTGATGCAATTAAGGTTAACCCACAGCTCTCATAGATCTCTGCCAAAGATCTCATCCTCCTTGGAGGAGACTCACTTGATGCACTTGAGGGTGAGGAGCCTTGATCACTTGTTGAGCTAGCCAAATCTGTTGGAGTTGAAGGAGTTCCAGGACCAGAGTGATTGTCATCATTGTTGTTACTGATGTCAGGCTCTTCATTTGAACTCTCTATGTGGATCACATTCTGTCTCCCAGACCCGTTCTTCACAGTTTCCCATTTCCACTCATGTTCTTCACTGAACACTACATTTCTATTGATAATAATCCTTCCATTCATAGGATTATACAGTTTATAGGCCTTTGACTGAGCAGGATAGCCTATGAACACACATTTCTCAGCTTTATCATCTAGCTTTGATCTCAAATTTATCAAAGCATATGCCACACACCCAAAGACTCTCAGGTGATGCACAGATGGTTTCTTTCCCCTTCATACTTCAAATGGAGTTCTATTCTCAACTGCTTTTTGTTGGAGAGATGTTCAGCAAGTAAACTGCAGTTGCTATAGCTTCACACCAGAGTTGATTTGGAACTTTCTTTGCCTTCAACATATATCTAGCCATCTCAACCACAGTTCTTTTTTTTTTTCTCTCACCAACTCCATTTTGCTCAGGATTGTATGGTGCTGTTAGATCTCTCCTAATTCCATGTTCTGCACAAAATTCACTGAACTCCTTTTACAGAAACTCTCCACCTCGATCTGTCCTTAGTGCCTTCACTTTCTTTCCTGATTGATTTTCCACAAATACCTTGAACCTCTTGAAGTTTGCAAAAGCTTCAGACTTGTATTTCAAGAAGAACACCCAATTTATCCTGCTATAATCATCAGTTGTGAGTAGAAAGTATTTGCTTCCTCCCAAAAACTCTTTTTGCATTGGTCCACACAGGTCAACATGTAGCAATTCAAAACATTCACTTGCTCTTCATGCCTCCCCACTTGGAAATAGACCTTTATGTTGCTTGTCATACACACATCCTTCACACATGTCTATCTCATCAACCTTAGGCAGACCCTAAACCATTCCTTTGATATTCAACATCTTCAAACTCTGAACATTCAAATGACCATACCTATGATGCCATAGTTGAGATTCACCACACCTTTTTGCTGTCATGAACCTATCTACATCAGAGACCAAGTCCGGTGGAAACATTCTATTCTTAGTCATTTCCACCTTGACAACAACTTGACTTGTCTCCTTCTCCCTGATTACACAAGCATCATTAACAAATAGTAGTGAGTACCTTGATTGTTGTAGTTGTCCCACACTTAGCAGATTATGTGCAAGACTTGGCACATATTGCACATACGGCAATATCCTCTCATTGCCTTGCACAATTTTGATTGCTAATGTGCCTTTTCCTTCCACTATCAGCATCTTGTCATCTTCAAGCCTTACTCTGCCCTTCTTTGACTCATCAAGCTCTCTGAACAGTACCCTAGAGCTAGACATGTGGTTGGAACACCCACTGTCTAGCTACCACAACTTGTTTGTTGTGTCTACACTTGATGACAAAGCCATAAACAGTCTATCCTCCTCCACGTTCTCTGAGTAATGCACTGACTTGTGCTCATTCTCTTGCTTGTCCTAGCAATTCACTTCTTTGTGGCCATATCTCTTGCAATAGTAACACTTTATGTTACTCTTATGAGATCTTGAATCATTACTTTGACCCCTGCTAGAGTCCCTCCACTGATCTTTTGCAGACTCTACACCATGACCTCTTCTTGAGTCACTAAAATGACCTCTTCCTTGGCCTCTTCCTCCACAGCCTCTATAACCACCTCTGTAGCCACCTCTTCCTCTTTCACCACCTCTATAACCTCCCCTACTTGGTAAGCCATCTGACTTGCCCTTTGAACCATCCTTATTTACTTGGAGCAACTTCTCTTCTTTCTGTTCAATAGTTCTGCTAAGTCTCTCTTCATGTGCTTGCAGTGAACTAGTTCATTCCTCAAATATGTAAACTGACAGAGCTTTAGATTCTTCAATGGTAGCCACCACATGATCAAACTTGCTAGGCAAACTTCTTAGCACCTTGCTCACAATTGTTTCAATGCTCATGTGCTCACCATAAGACCTCATGTGGTTCACAATTCCAAATACTCGAGACAAATACACCTGGACAATCTCCTTGTCTTGCATCAACAAAGTCTCAAAGTCTCTTCTGAGTGAATGTAACTTCACAGTTACCACCTTCTTGTCACCCATGTATTCTTGTCTAAGAACTTCCCAAGCTTCATGTGCAGTTGTTGAGGCTGCAATCCTTGGAAAAATTTTAGCATCCAAGGTCGACTGAATCATAAATAGAGCCTTTAAGTCTTTCTTTCTCTTTTCTCTTAACAGTTGGTTTGGCTCATCAGGTTGGGCATCTTCAAACCCTTGATCCACCAAACTCCACACTTCCTAAGACTTGAAGAGTGTAGACATCTTCAAGGTCCAGAAATGATAGTTTACACCTTTGAATATAGGCAATTATGAGTTGCCAATATTGCCATTACCACTGTTCTGCATAATTGAACAATGATACACCCAACTTGTGTTTCCCTTGTGTTTGAATCCTCACACCACTCGTTCCCTGGACTAACACCCAACAAGAGCAATGCTCTGCTCTGATACCAATTGTTAGCTTCAACACTGGTGGATCACACAGATCACCAACACCAGTAAAGTAATTCAAATAGAGAGAGAAAAAAGAGAGACGGTAGAGCTAAGAAAATCAGTTAACTGCCACTCTACATTCATTGATTGAAAACTGAAATACATACTACATAAAACTTAGTAACTGCTACACCACTAAGCCAAGCACTACACCACTAACTTGACTCAATAACTGACCCTTTACAAAACACATAAACTGACTCCCTAACTGCATTACATCAGCTAGTCCTACTTACAAGTTAACTAACTTAACTAACTGTTTAGCTTAGGAAATGAATTACAGTTTTAACAGCATGCAGATTGAAAACACTTAAATGTCTACAATTGACATTGTACGTAAGTCATTGACCTTCTTCTCATTTATTTTTTTTGTTTTTTTTATCAAGCTCATTTAATTGTTACTCTCTCGTTTTGATATCGATTTGGCTAATCTTTACGGCAGAGCATAAGTTTAGCTTAGAAATTCTAAATGGAAATGAGATAATCATAAAAATTTCGCCTGTTATCTTTGAAGTATTAATTTTTTTTCAAGGTGTAGAAGAGTTTCACCAATGTCATCAAATACCTTTGAATTTTATACCAATTTCGCATTGTGGCCCTCACAGATTTTTTTTTTGAGAACCCCTCCCATATTTCAGATAATAACTTTGTTAGTTATTTTTATAAAACATTTAAAAGTCTTTATCTTCCCCTTAACCTCTCCATCCAGTCTTTAAATCCTCCTCTCCACTACCCTTTAATTTGGGTTTTATTCAGTTCATCCCCTTCCTTCTTTCCTGTCTAAATTCCGAAAAAAAGAGTACACATACACCATGTATACACCAACTTTTGTTTTCAAAATTCATTTTTCTAGGATTCACCATTTAAAATTTAGGGTATAATTAATGATTATTGATATTTTTAGAGTTTATTCTTTATAATATGGGTATAATAGAGTGTTAAAGAAAAATTTTAGGGTTAATTTTTATAATTTTAAAAGTAGTGGATAAATAACCGGGGTTGGTCTAGAGTTCAGGTTTGTCTACTGAGTTCCTTAGATAGGTGTAGGTATGGATAGCGGGATTAGGGCAAAATGTAACTTGACACTATCAACAGAGAAGGAGACGGGGATTAGGGTTACGGAACTTACGGGGATGGAGTGGTTGTGCTGGTTAGCTCTCTGTCAACAGCAAGGTCGTTCAATTCGTTCACATTGCAGGCGACGATGACGAGTGCATGGAGGCTCAACAATGGATTCGTGTTTAGGGAGTTGAGACAATCTATTCCTCTTCCCGTTTAAGACAGAGGAGGATAGGGAAAAAGTTATGCGAGGAGGCCCATGGGCGTTCGACGAGGCCATGGTTTGCAATGAAGGAATCGAGGGAGGATCAACCATCAAGGATTGTGATTGACAAGGTCCCGTCCTGGATAAGAGTGGATGATTTGCGTCCTGAATATGGTGACAAGGGAGATAGCTACGGCAATAGGGGGTCTCTTCGAGGGCTTGCTTGAGGCTGATAATGATGATTATGTGTTGTGTGCTAGGTTTTTACAATTAAGGGTTATGGTGGATGTTACTAAACCATTGCGAATGGGAGTGTTGATAAGGGTGAATGAGAAACGGATTTGGGTGGATATAAAATATGAGTGATTGCCTAATTATTGCTATAGATATGGGGGCCTTAATCATGTTCAGATGGATTGTGAGCAAGAGGATGCGACGAAGCATCATGAGCAAAACGAGGGAGGGGGAGCCGGAGCCTGTGCAAGGTAATGGGGGAAGGGGAAGGAGGTTGATAGAGTGGGTGGGAAGGTCACTGGGAGGAAGAGTGAAGACACGAGGGGAGGGGGGAAGAGGCTTGCAAGAAAGAGTGGTGAGGGTATGGATGCAGTGGGGGAACTAAGGGAGTCGTAGCGGTCATGGGAGCTCGAGTGGGTGGTCATTTGATAACAGAAACCATTTAAGGGGCCATCTACTGAAATTTCAGTTTTAATGGGTGGTTAAGTGAAAAGATCAACATTTAAGGGGTGGTTGGTTTTATGTAAATTTCCCACTCTCATCTGCCCAGGTTTAGTGTTTGTAGAAGTTGCAAAATGGCGTGATATTCTCGATTGAGGTCCACGATGCTGATGGTGTTTCAAAGAGCAATCCCAGGAAAGAGTGGGGTGTGTGGTGGAGTTTATACTGGAACATTTGTGCGGCCATTTTGCAGCCAGTATGGGGCTTGTTTGTGCGGAGCTGTTACTGTCTTTCGACTTACCAAGATCGAAAATTTTGCATAGAGGGGTGAACTCCCTGATGGTCTTTCAGCTACAGTTGTAGGCATCATTACCTCAACACATCTTGATTTTCACCTCCTACAACAATGCTTCAACCTGTTGTCAATGCCGTTGAGAATATGGTGACCCCTTTGCTTATTCAATTCACGGCAGGCCAGGGAAGATGGGGATGGCGAGGAAGCTCCACCAAGGGCAAAGTTCAGTGAAAATTACAAGCAACTAAGTCCAGTGAAAATTCCATTTTTTCACTGAACTCGTTTCTTCCTCCACCTAGAATTAGAAGCAACAAAGTTCAGTGAAAAATCCATTTTTGTTATTTACAGCTTCCAAACTAGCTCTTTGCCTCATTCTGCGAAATTCAATAATATATTATTCTCTTTCTTCTTCTTTTTTTTACAAAAAGAGAATTGAAGTTGAAATTGGGAGGCCAAACTGCCAAAGTGCATAAAACCAAAAAAAAAAAAAAAAAGCAAAAACAAAGATGTAATTTCCTTAGCAGAAACTGAGAAGCACTTATCCAGCACTAGCCAAACAGAACACAAACAAAAGCTTTCTAAAAATTGAAAAGACAAGAGGAAACAGTAAAAACTTATCTGTATGAAGATGAAGCTACTAGAGAGTAAAAGGAGGAAGCACCCAGCATCACTCGTTTACATATCATAAAAGTTTAACCCAGGCTCATCGAATTTCCATAATTCTTGCCAGCAAATACACAATCGCCCCAGAAAAGCCGTAGCCTTGTATATGCTCTGCCGCAACTTGAATATCAGTGCCCGTTTGAAGGCCTGAACATTGTGTAGCCATTCAACCCACATGAAGGATTCGAGTAGTCTGGGATGCCATACGGGTATCCATCTCCACCCCCTGAGTTTCTCATCGTTAGCATTGAGAGATCATTGCCTGCAACCGGCCATTGATTGTGAACCAACCCATCAATATGTCCATTCATGTAGGGCATCATGTTATTCTGGGGAATGTACTCTTGCAATGTATCATAATGGCTCCCGGGTGATGGATAATCTGGTTGGAACAAATCTTCACGGTAAAGTTGGTCCGGATCAAACCTGCAAGAGCCCATATCACCTGACATGCCCAACTCCGTGGGGTAACCAAATTGTTGGTAATGAAGGCTGGGGCCATTCCCTAGACCCTGCTCATCGTCAAGCAGATCATTGATGATGTCAAGGTGTGGGAACTCATCTGCCAACAACCCACCCTGTGTGGCTTGACGCCCTGATGTGGAGACCGAGAAATCTGATCTGAAGAGATCATGGTTACCCGTGTTTAGTGGCCTGTTATACAGGCTGACATTCTGGATCTCATTGAGCATAGACTGAGGGTCAAATGCTATGCTTCTGCTAGCAGGCTGCCTTTGAGGACTGTCCAACCACTGATGTCTTGTGCTCTGTGCAAACACATCCCGTGCGGCTGCGTTGTAAGAAATGCCGGAATTGACAGAGTTCAGCTCAACCCTCTCAGCAGCCTGAGGAATAAAAACCGGCCCAGGTACCAAAGTAGAGGGTTGAGAGAATGAAAGTGAAGATGATGGGGAAGGTGAAGGTGAGGGTGGGGGGTTTCGGACTAAACTTGGTGATTGTGACGGTGGCTGAGATGATGTAGATGGACTAGCAGACACAGTGTTTCCAATAATGGCATTTTTGTATGAATGAGTGACATAGCTGTTGTTGACAGAAGGGTCGCGATTCAACCAGCCTGTTGTACTCGCTGAACGGGATAGTGGTGGTGTTGCTGTTTGCACCGCTTGGGCCATAGAAACAACTCGAGCAGCTGCTGGCTTAAGCCCAGGCATTACAGGTGCACTAGAAGGTCGAGACATTGGAGGAGCTTGTTGCCCAGAAGCTTTCATTGATGGTTTTGGCGAAGCAGCCTTTACGAGGTCAGGTTTAGAAACACTAACAACTTGGGGCACATGAATAACAGGAGCAGGCTTCTCAGTTTGTTGCACGCTGCCCACTGAAGTTTTCCTTACTGGGGTGAGATCAACAACATGAGTACTCTTTGGCTCCGACTTTGTCTGAACTGTTGGGATTGTATTCCTTGATGGGCTCTGAGGCGAGTAAGATTCCCCTGAAACCTTTTCTTTTGGCTGTCTGTCACTGTCAAGATGTATTTTATTGCTTGGCTTCCTCGGTAGCAAGATTGCCTCGTCCTCCTATCCACAAAGATAAGAATCATTTAAATTAAAACCCAGCAATGCAACAACAACGGCGTATAGCAGAAGCAAAGATGAGCAAGTTTATTGTTGGGAAGAAGAATGCACATCGTACAAAGAATAAATGAGGTCATAACAATGTAAAGCAAAAAAACAACCATCACAACTGTACTATGGCGTCTATCCTGAAGATACAAAGCAAGCAAACAGCAACAAATACATACTTTCTTTTGATCTGGTCTCTTTATGGGCTCCTGCAATGACGAAACCAAAGGCTCCGACTTGCTGGGCTCGGCTGCCTTGTCTTGTGTATGAGGGTGGTGCCCATCATCCATGACAAGTTCAGATGTCAGGTTCTGAGCCTCCTTTGCACTAGTAGCTTCCTGAGAGGTGACTTTAGCTCGCTGGTTCTTCCCCCTACAAAAAATAAAAATAAAAATAAAAACTTCACAGTCAACCGTTGGGAGTCTTTCTAATTGTGAAGCCAGGTTCTTACTAGAAAAAGAAGGCTGAAAATCATACCTTGTAGGTGATCTCTGAATTTTGTTTGTAGATGTATATGAATTGCCTCTGGACGATCCATTCATTACCAATGAAGGGGCTGAATCTGTAGAACATGTCGAGGAACTATCATCTATTATGGATGAGTTCCTCTTATCTCCTCCATGTACATTAGATGATATGCCATTTCCAGCTGCACTACTGCTTATCTCTGCAGGAGGATTCAATTCTGATGGCTCAGTGTCCCAGTTAACTGGACTTGAATCTCTATCTTCCGAATCGGGCTGCACAACGTCTCCAGAACATTCAACTGAATCAGACACATCAGACCCATCTTCAAGGGCATCATCCTTGTCAAGCATAGTTTGTCCTTCCAATGAGTCTTTTACTTCTTCAGGTAGATTTCCATAAAGTTGCTTGTCTTCTGAATCCAAATCAGGCTTTTCATCCTTTACCTTGTCCTTAGTTTTACGATTGTTCCGCTTTTGCTTACCCTTTCATTTGAAAACAACCAAGAACAGTCCATATTAGATTTCTCAGAAAGCTTAGACTCAAATTCAAGTCCAAAGGTCAAAAGTCAAAACCAAACCCTTCCACAAAAGGAACAAAAGAAAGTTCACTATGAATTATATGCATGAATATAGCTTTGGTTCATAAAGAAATTGGAATGGAAAGTATCGAGGTTTGAAAAGACTTATAAGCTGTGCTAAATTATTATAAACCTGCTTTTTCTTCGACTTTTTCTCCTTTTCAGCTATCCCTCGTTTTGCCTTCTGCTCACTCTCAGCTTTTTCCTCTCGGATGAGTTCCTCTTGCCTCTTCAAAGAAACAGCCTCTTGGTAGGCTGCTTCAATCTTGCTACTGAAGTAGAAAATTGTGTTAGGATAAGTCCCTGAAGAGGTTGCTCAGATAAGGTCGATAACGACTTCATACGCTGTACATTATTTATCCTTGATTGCATTGGCAAGGAACTATGAGCTAAAGGAAACAATTGGGACAATTGGTCTACCTGCTTGGCTAGTATTTTATTGGTTCAACTTATTATGAAAACCACATTTCATCCCACTTGGTGGGCAGTTGCAGGAGTAGAAGATAGTATTAGAGTATGCCCCTTCAAACCATGCCTTATTGAATCAAACCACATGACTAACTCTGTCATAAACCAGCAGAGATCTATCAGCTATAATCACTAGTATCACCTCTCCTGCCACTAAAGAACAGAGGGGACAGGATTGGCCAAGAGTCGATGAAAAAAAAATGTAGAGTGGAGAGATCTGACCAATCCATCCATCTGAGAGGACCAAGATGGAACTGAAAGAATTGAAACACTTGCGAAAACTGTAGAACGCTTTGAAGGAAATGGTGTTGGGGTAAAAGATAACTTTCCATTCCGAGAGGATGGAGCAGCACACTAAGAAATTATATCACATAGTCATGCAATTAGGAAATAAGGATGACAAGGCAGGTGGGTGGTCATAGGATAACAGTGTTCAAGTGATATTTGTATAAACTGGAAAGGGGTGATTAGTGGGTATGGGCCCACGGCCATGGACAATTGGATCTAACTTGGGGCATGGTGACCTAATGCAGTACTCAAATTGGGATAAACTTGTAACCTTATCAAGAGAGATTGATGGAGGCAAATTGAATGTTAAAAACCAGCAAGAAATAAGTCATGCTTCTACTTGAGGGTCTTTCCCAACCATAAGACATCCTACATTTATACAAGACAAGCAAATAACCATCTGAAGGAAACCATGTTTTCCAATCACATAACCTGAAAATGTGTGTGAGAACATATATTTCAACAGTCCTACGACCCAACTCTGTCAGGCGCCTCTCGTCACGCTCAATTGAATCCTTGTTGAAGTCCTCTCCCGCATTGCCATCCTGTATGAGAAAACAAGTATCACTTATATTTTCTCCGAAATCACAAACTGAGATTGTTTAAGAAAACGAAAATAACTGCCCTAAGAATATATAAATATAAGATGGTGAAAAACGAAATGTATATCCATGGTAATGGAAACATAAGGTACATGAAGACCACAAATGAATAAAAAGCTCTAAGCCATTTAAGAAAGCTAAATGCCTAGAGCATTTAAACAAGCTTCTTCTTACATGTTCATTTCATCAGAACCCTTTCAATTTTAATTTGATCTTGTGAAATTTAGACATCAATGAACTAGAAATTGTTACTAAAATTTTGTAATGATAGAAACAAAAGCAAAAAAGGACTGCATGGAAAGGAACATGACCCCAAGGCAATTTTAAATGAGAAAACAAAGGTTGCTTCCCAGCATGAACACCATCCTTCTGCAACTTTTTCCAATCCAACTTATATATAATGATTCTGATGGGAAGGTTTTGAACAATACATGATAAGTCAAAAGCCTGTATAACTAGATACATAATTGCAAGTTCACCTTTGTTCGGTTTTGAGGCCCCTTTTCATCTTTGGGGGGCAATGGTTCCATGGTAGCCCTTTCCAATAGTAACAGTACATCATCTACTAAAAGAAACATATCTTTTTCCAATCGAACAACCGGAGCAGGTGTATCTTCACCCTCTAGTAGTTTTGCTTTGCCTTGTGTGCATTTGCTCTGAGCTTCAAGTGCTTTGAGCCCACTGTACAAGGAATCCATAACTAGAGTAGACGTAACCTCTTTTTCTATGAAAAAATGTTTTACAATCCCCTTCAAGATCATGTCCATTTTCTCCCTCGACATACGACGCCTTGCGCTTTGATCAATCCCTAGCCAAAAAGTGCAAAAACTGCAAACATCCACACAAATTGGTCATACTTATCGCAGAAAAATAACTGAATATTGTAACTCATGAGAAGACGTAGCAATATGAAACAAACAGGAAAACATGATGCAACGTGTGATAACATGACAAACATGGATGACATGTCAAAATCCAATAATAAAAAACTGGATAAAGAAAAACTTAAATCGTAATCGATAAATGGAAAAGAAGTCTTATGCATATGCATTTCAGAGTGTTCAAACATGCAACAAAGGAAAGAAAGGCCTTCCCTTAAATTAAGGGTCCTGGAGCAAATTCAAATGCAACATAAAGGGTGGTCATGTGAATATAAGAAGCTGACATCACAAATGATAAATTTACAGTGGAAATACTACCTTGACCATCTAGCTTTATCCTCTAACAGTTTCCCCAGTTTGCCTCTTTTATCATCAACAAAACGCCTGCAGATCTGCTCCACATTGGTCAAATATACTCGCACAAGCTCTCTTCTATATTGACAATCCAGACAACGGAACGGACGATCTGCTCTCTCCCTGTGTTGTAGATGAAATGAATAATAAGGTATTGAATCAGATACTAATATTTTCTAACAAACACCATGAGCAGAGTCCAAATAAAATATTGCAAAATCCCATACCACAGAGTACATGACCCTAAACCTCAAAAGCTAAAATTGAGCAAGTCCCATTTCCAAGTTGGGTCAAGTTTTGACAAACCCAATCTGAGCGTTAGACACGAAATTGCTTATATATTTCCATCACAAGGGGAGGGGCCGCAGTTTGTAGCATGGATGTAATTTGTAACTTTGTTTAGTTGGAGTAAAGGATTCCAGGTCTCTGAATCTCTGTTGCATTAGATTGGGTCTATCATTCTTCGCTACATACAGTTGGAAGTGACTTAATGTGGGCATTGATCAGCATAAAAACCAGAAGGGGTGTATGACCAACAGATGGAGCTGTTTGGCATTAAGCGCATAATCTCTGAAAGGTTTACATTAGGGATCTGTTCCAAACCCAAATCATCTATTAGCTTCTTTCTGGCTCACACATCCATTACCCTATTGTATATGGCTTTCTACAGCTATCTGTATTAGTTTTAAGCCAAGTCAGAACGAGAAAAATAATAAAAAAAATCAAATATATTTTAAAGCATAACCTATCAATCACCTGATAACTTGAACTTGAGCCTTTATAATTAGAGTGTCAGCATCAATAAACCCATCAGATACTTTAGACAACTCCATAAATTTTTTCCAGCCCCAATCATGCTCCTTCTTCCAAAACCGATGTAATGTATCTGTAAATTCCACCAGACACATTAGAAGCACAAAAATACAAAACAACATGTGTAAATTAAAATCAAACTGACCAGAATATTTTGATTTTTTTGGATCTTTATTCACCACAGCAATTGTGAACTGTGCAAAATGACTCCATCCTGATGCAAAGGGGGGAAAAAACTAAAACCCATACCATAATATGTAGAGAAGGAAAGGAAGTAAAAAAATCTTATCAGGAATTCGGGCAAAGATGATCAAACCTGGAAGAAGCTTATCATGATTAGCAACACAGAGAAACAGTGAGAGATGATTGCAAACATCACAGCCCTGTGGATAGATTAGAATGTACCTATCATAGGTTGCAATCGACGTATTTAGCAAAACAAACAGAAACGCTGCAGTACTAGTACACAGTAGCGTCAGACCTTAAGAAATGTCAATAGTTTAAATTTTTAGAAGTAAAATGATGCGCAAACTACTTTGGTCAAAGATTAAGATGTCAGCACCAATTTATGTAGCTTGTCAGAAGAGTAGCCATATTTCATTACAGCCAATTACTCAGTTTGCTAAAGTTTCATTACTCCTGCCATATCACAGTTCCCTCTATCCCTTCAGAGAAATCCCGTGCTTTGTCATGCCCCACTCATATTCAACATCCAGAAAATGGATATTGGAGTAGCAACTTAGACAGATAAAAGCAAACAGACAGATAAAAGCAAGACCGGTAAATTATAGCATTCCTTTTGAGTTCTATAAATCCACTCTAAAATTTCCCTCCCCCAACTTCAACGATACCACAGTTAAAAAGTCACACCAAGTTAGCTTCCTCGTCACCCATCACCTCTACTTCTTTCTCCTTTACGATATTTTTCTTTCAAAACATCAGTCAAAACTCAGAAGGCTTTCGAAATTCTCTGAACTAGAATTGCACTTTTCTGAACTCTAAAATATTTCCAACCCTACTTCAAGATGTAATACTGAAGTAACTTCACTTTACTTGTTATTCCAAGACAGTCAGTTTGCAATAAATTTACGGAATTCAGGCCCAAAAAAATTTCAATATACTGACAACAAAAGTAGAGCAACCATGATAAATGCAAACCCCTCACAAGTCACAACCCTTCAATAATAAAGAGCACTAACCATTTGTAACCACCAACTTCAAATGGATTGCTTTTAAGTTCTCTCTTGTTGATGGTAGAAAATTTCTCTATCTTCCATGTGTACCTTCCATAAAGCTCAGGTGGTTTTGGCCCTACAAGATAGTCGAATAAGAGACATCTATAATGAGAGGTGATATTACTAAACCTATTTTTAACAAATAATATTTAAGCTTGTGAGCATTCCAACAACCATACATATGGCTTTGTTAGTCTTTAGTAGGAGCTATGGTTACAACAATAACATGAGGTAAATGTGACATAGATGTCGCAAGAATATGGCAAGGCATTTCACTACAAACACATCAAAAGTTCTCTCAAATGGCAAGGATGGATTACGATTTCCACCTTTATCAATTATTAAGAACTCCCCATGCTCCAGCCTCAAAATAAGGACATGCAATGGAGCTCAATTGACATTGAGCCAACAACTAAAATTGCTCAAGAAAAGAAACTCCAGATTAATCTAGAGTACTTCACACATCGAGAAGCCATAGATGGACAGAATAAGAATTACAAAACGGGGGAGGGGGGGGGGGAGGGATTTAAAAAGAATTACAGAAATAAACTCTCTGTTTAACAATCAGTTGTTGCAGACTGCCGCCACCCCCCCCCCCCCCCAAACACCCCCAAGGAGGTAGTTAAAGATGTAAAGAATCTGAGTGATCATACCACCATCATCATCACTGTCATCGGTATCCCAGTAAGGAGGTGAAGTTGATGGAGTACCATTCTCCACCTGCTCACATGACCTCCATTCCGCCAATGCCTCACCGGAATGGAAACTTTGGCCACTTAATCCGTCCGCTGAACTCCCTGCACCAGCTTCCCCACTTGCAGTTCCAGCCATATTCCACCTTGGCAGCCTTCCTCCAATTTCTCACGACTCCACCAAACTATGAGTTCAACAACAGTAAAGTAAGAGCAGGGTTCAATACTACACCAAGAAAGAGCACAAAAATCAATCACACTATCCATTTATATAGATTTTGAAAGTAAGCATGAATCCTCAGAAGACAACTAAAAAATGACCAGCAATGCATAGAAAAATTACAATTTCTCAAATATAATTATTAAGGAAAAAAGAAAGGCTCGGAATTATTGTTAATTTAGATGCGATATGATTAGTTGATTGAAGCTTAACACTATTGAATGAAAAGTTAAGCCTCAGATCGCGAGTAAAATAGACATTCATTCAATCTTCAAGAAGGGGGGAAAACTCCAATAAGGAGGGTGACACTCAAATTCGGCAGGCCCAAAACCCCGACAGGAAGGGGCAACTGAATAGACTCAATTCGGTTAAACACAAGGCACGGAATGAATGAGATTTGACCAACCGGCGATTCATCAATTTAACCCGAAAACCCTAATATCCGCATGAAAACAACGAACTAAATTGACGGGGAATCGAGTGTCGAGAGATGGATTGAAATTCGATTCAATTGAAGTTCAGTATAAGTAGTGAAGCAGATCGAATCATAAGAACAAACCTCGAATTGAAACGAAAAGAGGGGGAGGTAGTGGTGGCGCAGCTAATGGTTCAATTGGAGGAGGAAGTGAAATGAGAGAAAGGGCTCTTTAGGAGAAGGTCGGTGACCTGATAGGAAGAGCGGAGACTGCAAATTTCCCCTTTTTTTTATACTACTTAAGACAGCATATTAGGAGAAAATAATAAATACAATTAAGAGGGATTAAGGTGAGGGTAACAGATTAATTATATGCGTTATATAATAAAATTATAAATAAACCCTCCATCACATTAGCTCGTTACAATGCATTTGGATCTTAATGCAGATTTGTGATTAGAAAAATCAAAAATATGCATTTTATGGTTATGATTTAAGAATTATGGTTTCATTTACAATGTCCGTTATTGGCGAAAATTTCATCAATTTCGGAGGTTGGTGTCAGCGTAAAGTTCATCGACTCCCCATCCCATTAGTGTCACCATCAACGTTACATCTTTGCAAATGTTGGCTTGCCTAAGGTGGCTTGAAAAGTTGAAGATTCCTATCCACTGTAATCGGCTTGCGATATCAGTAAATGTCAAAGTTGTAATATTCTCATTGATTCGTTGCAATATTCACAGCAATATTCGGGTCACCTCTGCTGCCATCGACTTCTGAGGTTAGGAAAACCCCATCCCTCTTTACTCCGTCGACTCCAAAAAATGTCGAATCGGTCTCGAAAGTTTTTTTTAACACTGTGATGGTGTCAGTGAAAGCGATGATGAGAGGAGAAGATCCAATCATCGTACTCATGTGACCGTGGATGTAAGTTCATGTATATTGATTAAAGAATTTGAAATTGTCAACTGATGTTAAATTTGTTGAAATTATATATGTCTTGATTCCATATTGAAGTTAGGGATGTGTTGATTGATGTTAAATTATCTGAATAAAAAAATTTGTTGAAATTAGGGATATTTTGGCTTCATATTGAAGTTAGGTATGCATTGGTTGATGTTGAAATTGTTGAAGAAAAAATATTGTGAAATTAGTGATGCATGTCTTGATTCGAAATTGAAATTAGGGATGTGTTGGTTGATGTTGAATTTGTTGAATGATATTAATTAAAATATTAATATATTATAAGAATATTAATATATTAATAAAAAAATAATTATGAATGATATTTAGATTTGATTGGTATTGTTCAAAATTATCTAAATGATATATGAAATTATTTGAGTTAAAAAAATATGAATGATAGGCAGATTCGATCAGTATTTAGATTTGATCAGTATTGGTCAATGTATGAAATATGAATAATATTTATATTTGAAATTATATAAATGATATATAAAATTATTTAATTGGTATATATTATTTCAATTAATATATTAATTTAAATTATTTGTTAAATTTTCTAAATAAAAAAATATGAATAATCAATATTTAGATTTGACATTTACATTTAATGAGGCTGAAACATATAAATGTGTTTTTTCAAGCTATGAGGCGAGTTATATCACAATGACATAGGTGCAATCGATAGCATCAGTGTGAAGAAGGGATAGGAATCTTAATCAGGATAAAGATTAGGCTTTAGTCCAGCTAGAGAGAGTAAGCACGTCGACAAATTTGTCATCCAATAGTTTAACATCCTACACTAGAGCCCACCCCAAGCTAGCACCTCTCAACTTGGGTGGGGGGGGAGGAGTGACGTGCTCGGACCGGGGCTCGAGCAAAAGGACTGGCGACGAGAGTTTCGAGAAGTTGGAAAGTTGTGGACAGTTTCTGGGTCAACAAATCAGTCGCCAAAGAATACTGATTTCCCATCGATTGGCTTGGCTTCTGGGACGTACGAGTACTACTTTTTTAGATCTGGAAGTCGCGGTCGTGTATTGGGGCAGATTTTGTCAATCGGAGGTCAGCCGAAGCGAAAAACAGCGTTTTACCGAGACGTTGTCTGAGCAGAGTCGATTCTGAATGGGACACTTTTGAGAGGGATTGAGAGGTTGTTTTAAAGTGACGTTTTTGGGGGTGATTTGAGGGTGATGATGGGGCTGTGGAAGGCCTTAGAATGGTGGTAAGGTAGGGGATGGAGGGTGAGAGATATATAGGTCTGTCCACAGGTTACGGGTTGACCCATGACCCGGCGAGTCCGAGTCAGACGGGTCAAGGGTCATGGCCCCAATACGCGACCGCGACTTCAAGATCTACAAAAGTAGTACTCGTACGTCCCCAGAATCCAAGCCAATCGACAGGAAATCGGTATTCTTTGGTGACTCATTTGTTGACTCAGAAACTGTCCACAACTTCCCGACTTCTCGGAACTCTCATCGCCGGTCTTTTTGCTCGAGCCCGGGTCCGAGCACGTCAAGTAGTATCGGAGCTACGACAAGCATTCCTCAAGCTTTAGGGGTACGAATTACTATCTCTTTGCTTAATCTTTAGTGTTTGCAAAACTTGCTTGATTAGGCCCGAGAGATTCCAATTGTTCATCGTCCTTCATGTATCCTGTGTGCTTGTTCAAGTCCCTACTTACTCGGCCTACTTCTACTAGATGTGTTTGTTGAACTTCCCACTTCCCTCCTTAATTCCTTTTTGTTTCAAAACAAAAACAAAAGTTTCATATCCACCAAGATTTAAAAACATTAAGGCAAAGGGGCTGCCAGTTTGCAATCGTAGTTAGATTTAAAAAAAATAGCAGCTTGTTTAAAAAAAAGAGTCATGTGTGTCATGTTTTGTTCTCGTGCTTGATCGAAGCTTGGAACTTATTGGATCGATCCTTTCGGTCATATCATTTAGTATCAGAGCTAATCCATTGAGTTTACAAAGCCATATGTACTACAGTCTCCGTCATCCTCAACCACCCATCAGAGCCTTCGCGGGACTAACCATTGAAGTGCATTACACCGATCCAATGTACAGGGGCGTAATATACGATTTGGAAGGGCCTTATGGATTCGAGAGCTTTTGCTGGACCGACCATTGATAACTTACACAGATCCAACGTACAGGGGTGTATCGTATTTTTCGGAAGGGGAACGTAAGATTCAAGGACGAATCTTCTTTAAAGGAGGGGAGGATGAGGTGATTCAAGCTCTTCCGACGCATGCTTAGTGTTTCAGTCATAAAATGGGCTATATTAGTCTGATGAAGGTCCATGAGTACTTGTTGGAAAGCTAATTCAAAGAGCTACATCTTTTATGAAGACCGAAGTACCGAAATCATCAAAGAATAGGTCCGAATTTGACAATAATCTAGTAGTTTGAAATCTGGACAGTTTTTCCGATGCATTGAATGAAGTCGAAATAGATGAAGATGTATCGAAGGGTCTTCATTCAATAGAACTTGATGGTTTTCTACACTTCATGATGATATCCAACCCTTTATTTTCCACCATGGGACTGGCCAACTTTCTCCTTCAATTTCGGAGAAACTTTTCATCTTTTCAGTCTTTAATTCGTCATTTTAATTGTTGTTGTTTTATGGCTATAAAATGGCTAAACCTTTTTCATTAAAAATCCTATTTGAATTGAGAATTTTGGAAAAAGTGTGTGTATTTTGTTAATTTGGTGAGATGCCATTTTGATACCCCATCCAGAGTGAGAGGTCGAGGAATGGTTCCGTTTGTTTAACTCTTCCCGGTGAGATTATTGTTAGAGTTTTTCAAATAAAGGCTTGATTACTCGGAAGTGAGATGTCGATGAGTGAGAGAGCGAGTTTGGTAAATCTGTGGGTGAGATGCTATTAGATTTAGCCATTCATATCTTGTTTTACTTCTCCATAAACCTAGAAAAAATAGCAAAAAAAAGAGTCGTGTGTGTCATATTTTGTTCTCATGCTTGATCAAAGCTTGTAACTTATTAGATCGATCCTTTGGGTCATATCAGGGAGGCATCAAGGAGCAACCATCTCAGACCTAGATGTAGATGAGGATTTAGGCTCCATGATGGGGTCATCAATTGGAGTAAACTAGACCTAATATTCACAATTAACACCCATGTACCAATACCCTTGGCCCCACTTGCACCCATGTATCAGAGCCCTCCAGTCCTGTCGGCACCCCTACCTCAAAACCTACATGCCCTCACCGTCGATTTGACCGAAAAAATGATCGGAGGGTGGCGACGTCGTATCCTTTTTCATCGAGTTGGTATAATGCTTGTGGGAGACAAGATAGAATCAAGAACAAGACAAGTTAGAATAAAGAACGAGGTTATTCGTGAAAAGATAGGTGTAACATGTATTGAGGACAAGATGCTTAAGTCGATGCTTCGGTGGTTTGGTTATGTGCAAAGAAGAGACCAGAACGCAACAATGTATAGATGTGATAACCTGACTATAGAAAGTGTTTGATGTTCTAGAGGGAGGTCGAAGAATTGTTGGAAGGAGGGGATTAGACAAGATCTTTTTATTTTAGAAATCACTGAAGATTTAGCACAAGATAGGATAGAGTGAAAGATTGCAATCACAGTCAAAGAGATATAGTAATAGGCATCTTGAAGCGTACCCGTCGATCTGTAACGTTTCTTTAGTTTTTTATACCTTTTCCCCCTTATTGCATTCTCTAGGGTTTTCCATATTGTCGTGGCTCTCTTGCTTCATTTGAATGATTAGAGAAACATTAGCACAAGAAGGAAATGGTCATCAATTAACCAAACAATGAAAAATATTTCTCCATTTACTTTTAAAAAGGTGCAAGGTGATATATATATATATATATATATATATATATATATATATATATATATATATATATATATACACACACACACACACACACATATATATATATATATATGCATAATATTTTCATGTCACATGGAAACACCCTCTCAACTTTGTAGGGAAAATAGTGCGTACTACTAAACCCCCAGACCCTGCTAGGTGTTGTTATTGTAGTCGGTCACATCAACGAACCCCCATATAACCACGTTAAGCATAGACTTTAGCTTGCCATAGGTAGACTCACAACTGCAACAATAGAGGTGATTTTAGTCATAAACCGATAGTAATTTTATGTACCCACAAACACATATATTAAAAGGGCAACTTACTTGTTCGTTGTACATGTCTCAAAATGGAGGAAGCAACTAACTCAAGCTCAAACAAGCGCCTCCTTGAATTTTGTAAGGCTGATGTCGATGTTTTTAGTCATGTTTTATTAAGTCTTTTTTTAGTCAATTTGAGTCTTTTTTTTAGGTTTTGTGTTGAGTTTAGTGTCGTTTGAGTAGGTTTTCGTATTATTTCAAATATGGAGGTCTACACAAGCTTTGGTTGTGATTTGTAGGTTTTTGAAGCCGTTTCGAGGATATTTTGGAGCATAAGAAGGAGTGAAGGAAAGTAAGAAAGATGCACGCGAAGAATGGAGGCGTAAAGGGGCAGAATGAGTGAAGAATAGGCCACACCAAACATGAAACTGAGTTCTAGAAGGTCGACCCAAACCACTAGAATGAGCCAGAAAGAGCCAAAGGAAGACAAGAGCCATACCAAGAGGCCTACCGAGGGTGCCAGCTCGATACTGACACGAAAAAATAGGTATAAGATGAGGAATACCGCCAACCAAGCGTCATACCGACCTGGGGTGTGATATTGCATGATTCGTACAGGCATTCTAAGTCATTCTTAAGTCATTCAGGTTGCATTTAGTTAGGTTTTTAACATAAAGTACATTCATTGCCTTGAAAGTTATAAAGTTTGGAATCTATGCGTTTTATGCCTATCTATGTAGATTCCTGGAAATCAAGATAAAGGAGAAGAGGAAAAATATAATACGAAGCCTTAGAAGCTTCAAGAAGAGTCAAGAAAGAAGAAAAAAGGAGAAACAAGCGAGACGAGACAAGAAGAAGAAGAAGAAGAAGAAGAAATGGAAAGACTGTAAAGGCGGCGCCCGTGGCCAAAGATCGGCGCCCGTCGACACTCCAGTGCCCGCTGAAGGCTTCCACGGGCAGATAGGCTTGTCCACAGGTCACGGGTCAACCCGTGATCCAGCGGGTTTGGTGGGTCATGGACCAGGCGGGTATGGGTCAGACGGGTCAAGGGTCATAGCAGGTCACGGGTTCGAGTTAGGGTTGAGGGTTTTGCGACTCGTGTCCTACCGGGTCGACAATTTTTTTTTTTGAAAAGGGCTGCTTTTGGGTAAATTTTTTTTTAAAAAATAGATTTTTTTAAAAAACGGGTCGACCCGTGACCCGTCGACCCGCCTATCCTACATGTTCGAATTTGAGTCCTGATTTCCCGACCCGTGACCCGTCGGGTCCGACCCGTGGACAAGCCTACGGGCATAGACAGGATCAGTGCCCGTCAATGTAGATTTTGGAAGATCTTGAGGGCAAATCTTGCCCATTGGGCTTTTCTTCTACCTTAAGATCTTCGACCCCTAGGCTCTCCTATGCCTATAAATACAACTCTCCTTTACCCCATTCAACACACTCACAACACACAACACAATTCACACACCACATCTCACATCACTTCTCTCCTTTCCTTTTTCCGCTATTTTCGATAAGCCATGCTCGGCTAAATCTTTTATATATATTTTGCTTATATTTTATGCATTGGTTAGAGACATGATAGGGTTGTTTGAATACTATTCTATAGTTTATATTAGGTTTATGCATATTTGGTTATTCATTACTCTTGTTCTTTATACATTACGTTGTTCATTCGTCTTAATTGACCACTAAGATAGGTAAACAACATGTTAAGTGATTAGCTAAATATGCTATTGCAGGCCTTAATCCATCATATTCGCAAACATACCCTGATGAATGAAAGGGTATAGATAGTTTAGTGTTATTCTTAGCGAAAGCGATAGCTAGGTTGACAACCAGGTGACACGTCAAATATGTGAGAATTATATGAATTATATGCTTATGTGATTAGGGACTTATTGCTTCTCGAATCACATGCAAGAGTTTAGGGAGTTAATAGTGATCGAATTGGGAAGCTATACAACTCTGTGTACAAACCGACACTAAGATAGCCAAGCATAACCAAACAACTGGATGATCATGGATTTACCAATGTTGCGAGTATAAGTAAAGCTATATTTATCTTCATATTATCATCCTTATTTGTAATCATTACTTCATTTGCTATTTTTCGCTCATCACTACTATTGCTCTCAAAGATAGAAGAAACTGGAAAAAAAATGTTGGTTCCTTCTTTATTCTAGTCATGTTCCTCAACAACATATTTGATTAATTCTTTGTTGATTTCCAAAGTGCATCTAATCATGTTTTTTCTTTTTCCTTTGATATGGAAGGTATCTTAGTTTCAACAAGTGTAGTAGTAGTATCCCAGCTAAATTGGGAGGTTTGACCACATTATTATTTATGTAAGTAGAGTCTATAAGTAAATACTACACCAGGGCATCACAGATATTGCTCCTTTAGCATTAGCCATAGGAAAAATCAGGAGGGCTGAATATAGCTTGTTTATTGCTCTTATACACTGTTTCATGTTTGTGTTATGGTTTCCATTTCGAACCATGATAATATGTTGACTTCACGCACTTATTTCAAACCAAATACCCCTATGCAGAATTCACACACCCAATTGGAACGAAATCGAGCCCTAGAGTTAACCAATCCATGACAACCGAAAGAAATTGGGCCAAATTGGTTGATTAACCAGGACCGATTCAAGCAATAACAACACAAACCCCAAATTTCAGTAAAAAAAATCGACCTATGAGAGACCCTACTCACTAATTTGAAAACAAAATTAGGAAGAAATAGAGTAGGATGGAAATGACACATACATACAAATAGGCGACAAGCAAGGCGGAGGATCACCGGAAAGAGAGCTTGACTGAGGTGAAGGTGCAGTCGGGTGGTGCTCGTCGGCTACCTGTTGGGGATTTGTTGGTGGGGGAGCGCTTTTCCTATGTGTGAGAACACTTACAAGCCAACACACATACAAGTTGTGTTTGGTAACAGGATGGAAGGGGTGGGACGGGTAGATGTTTATTTTTGGGAAACGTTCTCTAGTGTTTGGCAAGGGGATGGGAGAGATGGCAGGGGTGGCGAAAAGGGGATGAAAGGGGTGGGAATCGCCCAATTTCTTCACTAGTAGGAGGAGGATGAGCGGGATTGGGGAGACGAATCGCCCCTTTTTTGCCCTTTGGGATCCCCTCGTCCTTCATAAAGGTCGCTTTGTCTTCAGTTGTCCGAAGCACGCTTCAGAAGAGATTACCATAGCCAGCCTGGATCCACCCTCTCAAGTACCTACTAAACCCTCATTTCTCATTTTTTGTTCAAATGTTTGCATGAAATAACATCTTCGCACTTCTAACTGGTTGTTTGATGCATATATCGGGCTGGGTGGGAGTTTCTTTCCAATGTCAACGAAGTTTGTTTGCACCAAAAAGAAATATGCGAAGCAAATGGTTTTCACTTGATATTCGATGAGATTATTTGTTCAGTCATATTTTCTTAAGTTAGGGTTTCGTTTTGTAATCTTTAAAATGCAAAATGATTGGGTTTTTCAATTGCAGTTTCCATTCCCCTTCATATTCTCTCGGTTTAACTAGTGTTCTTCATTCATCCTCCCTCATTTTTTTTATTTTTTTTATGTCAATTAATGGTTTCCACTTGTCATCTTTGAACATGATGCGAGGTTGATTGATCGTTCCAACAATGACTCGCAAACACAAGAGCAAACGGAATTAGAAATTTGATAGATTCTACAACAAATGTGAAAAATAGAAAAGACAACAGTTTCGGACAAAAACTGGTGTTAAAGACGCTGACAGAATTGAAATAATGAAAATAAAAAGGGATATAAGGTTTGAAGGCAACTAGTTGGACATATGGCTATACCTAGGAGATTGAAGCACTCGTCGGTATAACATCCTGAACAAAAGACCTCCTCCTACAACTTGATCGAAACCCGTCTTCGGGTCAAGAGGATGTGGGATTTTCTCCTAGATTACCTAGTCCGTGAGATATATAAACAGAGAGACTAATCGACACCTTCAGACTTTGGGTTGATCGAATCTAGAATCAAGAAGAATGAGAAAGAGAGGAATTTCAAGAGCTATGCTTGAGTTTTCTGAATTCAAAATAGTGTGTCCTCTTTTATAAACTAGGGCCAAATATTTATAGCAATTAGAAAATTCTTCAAATTAATAAAATAAAGAAAACAATAAAGTTCTTCTCCTTGGCACCCAAGGCAACACCTTCTTCTTGGTGCCTAAGGCAACACCTTCTCCTTGGCGCACAAGGCATTTCACCCTTCTCCTTGGCGCCTAAGGCACGTCCAGTACACTCCCCTCGGATGTTAGGCGTAGGCATATGAATGTCTTAGAACTCATTCTCAACTCTTCTTGATGACTTGAAATTGACTTGTAATCCAGATAACAAATAAAGCTGACAAGCTTGGCGGCGATCTGCTTTGCTTGACTCCGGGTCACTGGTCTCGCTGGGGGTAGGTGGCTCAGATTCTCCTACATCATCCTCCCTTTCTTGGAAAGGATTCAACCTCGAATCTGTATTGACATCCTCTCCTAAATAAGGAATCAAATCAGCAATGTTGAAAGTGGTGCTGACTCCATAATCGTTTGGAAGCTCAGGCTTGTATACATTGTCACAAATCCTCTACAACACTCTGAATGGTCCGTCACCTCTAGAAGACAACTTTGATTTGAACTGGTCTAGGAAATGATCCTTCCTCAAGTGGAGCCACACGAGATCACCTTCTTTGATGAATGCAAAATCCTATTATATGCAAAATCCACATGAGGCAAAGTTTCTTCCCAAAGATTGAGGTTCTACTTAATGACAACTCTTAAGATAGTGGCTAGGGTCCTATTCGTTACCTTAGTTTGGCCATCAGTTTTGTAAGACCCGGGGTCTTAAGAGGCGCCAACTCATGCCACCTAGCCCTCTCAGGTCCGTTGTCCTCACTTGGAGCCTAAAAAGGAAGAGCTCTTGTGACATGGGTAGGGCTTGAATCATTTATAAACCACTTCCAACATCCTTATGATATTCGATGTGGGACGAGGGTGTTACAAGTTTGGGGGTGACTAGAAGTGGAAAATAACAATTTAGTACCTAGTTTAGCCCAAAGAGTCTTCCAAAAGTAACTCAAAAATTTAGCATCCATATCACTCGCTATAGTTTTCGGTACACCATGTAACCTAACCACTTCCCTAAAAGACAAGTTAGCAATATTTGAAGCATCATCAGTCTTATGGCATGCAATAAAGTGAGCCATCTTAGGGAATCTATCAACAACCACAAGTATAGAATCTTTCCCCTTCTTAGTCCTTGGCAACCCTACAATAAAATCCATACTAATATCCTTCCAAAGAGCACTAGGAATAGGCAAAGGGGTATACAATCCATGTGGCATTAACCTAGACTTGACCTTTAAACAATCTAAGCACTTTTTCACAAAATTCTCGACATCCTTAAGCATATGAGGCCAATAAAAGTGACTATGCAAAGTATGGTAGGTCTTATCTCTCCCAAAATGTCTCATTAAACTACTTCTATGGCTTTTCTCTACAAGAAGCAACCTCAAATAACATCTATGAATGCAAACCTTGGCAAATCAAAATAGAAATCCATCAAACAACTAGAATTGATCTAATGAACCTTTCGCTACACAAGTCATATATATCTCCCCAAAATCAATGTCATCTACATATAGGTCTCTAATACAGACAAAGCCTAACACCCGAGAATTTAATGTAGTCAGCAAGCTGTGGTGCCTAGATAAAGCATCGTCCACTACATTGTCCGTTCCTTTTTTATATTGAATCACATATGGGAAGGTTTCTATGAACTCCATCCATCTACCATGCCTACAATCCATCTTATCTTGACTCCTAAAATACCTTAAGGACTCATGATCAGTTTTAAGCACAAATTCTCTAGGCCAAAGGTAGTGAGAACATATCTTAAGTACTCTAAACAATGCATACAATTCCTTATCATAAGTAGAGTAATTTAGACAATCACCCTTTAATTTTTTAGAAAAGAAAGCAATAGGTTTACCTTCTTTCATGAGAACTCCTCCAATTCCAATACTGCTTGCATCACATTCGACATCAAAAGGTCGGCTAAAATCGGGCAAGGCTAGCACAGAAGTGCTTGTCAACTTGGCATTGAGGGTGGTGAAGGCTGATTCTTGGGTCTTCCCCCAAGCAAAACTTTGACCCTTCTTGGTCAATTCTGTCAATGGTGCGGCGATGGTGCTAAAATCCTTGACAAATCATCGGTAGAATGTCGCCAAGCCATTGAAACTCTGCACCTCTCCATCGGATGTGGGTGTCGGCCACTCTTGGATGGCCTTGATCTTAACTTGGTCGATTTGAAGCCCTTTCGAACTAACTACAAAACCAAGAAAAGTGACACTATTAGAACAAAGCTCACACTTTTTCAAATTAACAAACAAGCGCTCAACACGAAGAGTTGAGAGAACTTTGAAACTCTGCACCTCTCCATCGGATGTGGGTGTCGGCCACTCTTGGATGGCCTTGATCTTAACTTGGTCGATTTGAAGCCCTTTCGAACTAACTACAAAACCAAGAAAAGTGACACTATTAGAACAAAGCTCACACTTTTTCAAATTAACAAACAAGCGCTCAACACGAAGAGTTGAGAGAACTTCCCTTAAGTGAGCTTCATGGTCTTCCAAGTATTTGTTGTAGGCAAGAATATCGTCAAAATAAACAACAACAAATTTCCTAATTAGCTTTATAAGAACATGGTTCATTAATCTCATAAAAGTACTAGGTGCGTTAGTCAAATCAAAAAGCATAACCAACCATTCATATAAATCATGCTTCATTTTAAGAGTTGTGTTCCTAATTTGGTGGTAACCACTTCTTAAGTCGATCTTTGAAAACACAGTAGTACCAAACAATTCATCAAGCATATCATCAAGCCTAGGAATGGGGTGTCGATACTTAGCAGTGATATTGTTAATAGCCCATACAATCTACACACATTCTCCAAGATCCAACTTTCTTAGGGATTAATAACACAAGCACAGCACAAAGACTCATGCTCTATCTAATATAACCCTTATCCATTAGTTCCTGAACTTGGCTCTCTATTTCCTTAAACTCTTGAGGATTCATCCTATAGGCTGGTCGGTTAGGCAAAGAAGAACCAAGAATAAAATCAATTTGATGTTCTATGCTCCTCGAAGGCGGCAACCCAGAAGGCATCTCATCGGGCATAACAGTCTTAAATTCTTCTAACAAATCTTTAATTCTTGGAGGTAATTTTTCCTTAAGTTCATCAATCATCAAACTTAGATCCTTATATAAAAGCATATGAGTCAAATATAGACTAATAACCTTAGAATTGAATTCAGTTTTTTACATCAGTAGAGTTGTAGCCGATGTCTTTGCTCCATCAGACATCACTTTTCCTGGGACTGATGTCCATGCATCCCTTTTCTTCCTAGCTTTCTCAAGCTCGTCTGTAACTTGTGCAGGTGTCATGGTTTTAAAGACTATCTTCTTGCCCTTAAAATCAAAAGTATATCGGTTAGTAAACCTATCATGAATAACCTTTCTATCATATAGCCAAGGGCGTCCTAACAAAATATGGCAAGCAGTCATGCGAACAACATCGCAAAGAATAGTGTCTTCATATAAACCCAAAGAAACACTCAAGTTAAACTGCATATCAACCCTAACTTCACCACTTTTATTCATTCGTTGTAATTTATAAGGTTTAGGGTGACAAATAGTAGACAAATTCAACTTAGACACCATCTCAACACTAGCAAGATTGTAACAACTATCACCATCAATAATAACTCGACAAACTTTGCCTTTAATGCAAAATTGAGTACGGAAAAGAGTTTCATGTTGATTATCATCATAAACAATAGGTTTGTCATGCAAAACTCTCCTAACAAGTAAACAGTCACCTTGTTTAAAATCATACTCAAATTGGTCAGACTCATGCAAGTTATCAGTTTCAGTTTCATGCTCCTCAACATCCGATTCAGAATCATATTATCCTAGGACCTAGGTGATTAACAATCAAGATACGTTGATTATTGCAATCCCTAGCAATGTGACCTTGACCGTGACATTTAAAATAGACAATATCAAGAGTTCTATTAGAGGGTTTAGAAGTACCGCCCACTGATGAACCATGATTACCCGAACTAGAGTGGTGCATCGTTGGCAGTGGCAAGATCGGAGGCGTCGAGCCTCTACTGGCCGTCGTGGGCACGACAGGAGCCATCACGTGCGCGATAGATTTGTTGTGACCTCCTGCGGCTGGCAGCTCTCTTTCGAGATGAGGATTCTGCCATCCTTGCCCCGGGGTTCCCCGATTAGATGATGACCGGTATTGCGGCTTCTTCTCCACCTTCATGACAAGGTATAGTAATTGTGTCTTGACTCGTAAGGATAATAGTCAACCTCATGGGCCAATGAAGGATTTAGAATCCCAAATATCAACCCATATTGGTCTCCTCATCTTCTACGATATCACACCTAGCCATTCGATATGCATGGTGGTGTAAGCCTCCTCCGCACTCATCGAACCTTGCTTTAGGTTCGCTAACCACTGTTTCAAATCTCGAAGGTGGTACGGGGCACAAATCGAGGCCTCGTCAAGGCCTTCATATGAATCCTGGTGGTCACATCTGCTTCTAAGGTTCTTCTCATGTCTTTTACAACATTATTCCACCAGACCAGTGCAAAACTTATAAACTCAAGAACAACAAGTTGAACCTTTTTTGCCTCAGAAAAATTATGGCAATCCTAAATATGCTCAATTTTCGCTTCCCACTCTAGGTAAGCTTCGGGATCGCTAGTACCAGCAAAGGGGGGAATTTTTACCTTTACCCAACCTATGCCATCTTGCTCGGGCTCTCTAGCATGCCTTGGTTGGTAATTGTCCTCCACGAAATCATCATCAAACTCATCGTTGCAGATGAGTCGCTGCTGTCGTTCCCTCTTTTGATCTGGATTACCCCTGTTGGGTGGCGGATTATTACCCTAGGGTGCTCAGCCGTCTTGACCTTGATGCCTAGGTTGGAAGTTAGCCAAGAGTTGTTGGTTGGCCAACAATAGCTAAGCTAGAGTAGTGTTTATAGCTGCAAGACACACAACTAGGCCTCCATCTTAGGCCCCATTCTTCAAGATTTCATCTGCATTGACTTTAGACATCACAATAGAAATTGTCCAAGTAAACGTGTCAAGTTAGTGAAAATAAAAACACCTCACAAGTGTTTCTCTCACTCAATTTGTGGATATCTACGGCTTCAATCTGTCTCATGACAATCTGTTATCAAACAGAGGTCAGTAACCAAGGAAAACTCAAAGAACAAAAGAAAAGGCTCAGAAAAAGGTCAGGCTAAAAGGGCAGGTAAGACTTAGATTGGTAGTTTGAGACAATCCCACCAAAGCTAACCACACCGATGCCTATATCCTATTGGTGGTGCAATTTAGAACTTGAGCTTTTTTTTATACACAGCAAGTATAATTTAGGTGGAAAACTTATAAAATGATCTACTTGTACACCATGGACACGAGTCGCAAGCAATTATAATGAATGGCCCCTATTGATGTACCAGCTTACGTTGTTGATGGTCGTAAGACAGTGCCACCCGAATTCCACACCAAACAAGTAGCAAATTTTTTTTATGAATGCCGCAATTTTTTTAATGTCGTTGTATTTTTTATTTATTATTTTACTAGCAAGAAACCACAAAGCTTTAGGGTTTCGCAAGAAGAGTTGTGAAAATAGTTCAACGAGCGCAACCACACAAACAAGACAAAAACACAAGCATAGAAGCACTAGCGAGAATTGTTCAAACGTACCGGAAAGGGTAACGAAGCCAAAGTCGGAGCCTAGCTCTGATACCACTTGATGTGGGGTTGATTGATCATTCCAACAATGGCTCACAAACACAAGAGCAAACGGGATTAGAAATTTGACAGATTCTATGACAGATTTGAAAAACAGAAAAGACAACACTTTCGGACAAAAACTAGTGTTAAAGATGCTAGCAGAATTGAAATAACGAAAATAAAAAGGGATATAGGGTTTGAAGGCAACCAGTTGGCCGGATGGCTATACCTAGGAGATTGAACCACTCGTCGGTATAACGTCGACCTGAACAAAAGACCTCCTCTTACAACTTGATCGAAGCCCGTCTTTGGATCAAGAGCACGTGGGATTTCTTCCTAGATTACCTAGTCCGCGAGATAGATAAAGAGAGAGACAAATCGGCACCTTTAGACTTTGGGTTGATCGAATCTAGAATCAAGAAGAATGAGAAAGAGAGGAATTTCAAGAGCAGTGCTTGAGTTTTTTGTAACCCTCACAAATCACCAACCAAGTCTCAGAAACACAGGCGAAACAAATAGCGGAATTAACCACTCATGGCTTACCTAAATCTCCTTCGAAATTGATGGAAATTAAGCATCCTTGAATGGATGAAAAGCTACTATAAATTATGATTGAAAGTCTGAGAAATAGCGTTTAATACTTAGGAATTTCGTGGCCTCACCATATAGAAGAAAAGAGACCCCAAAATCCTACATAATTTTCTAAAAGATAATGTAGAAAACATCCTAAAATATAATTAAATATCCTAAAAATATTAAATCCGAAAATAATAAATAGATAAGCCTACATCTGAAAGCTTAAACCATAAGAAATGGATAACCAATCAGATTGGATCGAGTTTCCTTCCGAAAAGATAAGATTTGATCTTGATTTAGATTCTCTGTGAGCATTTTTACCGCGGCGAAATTGCCTTTTGCCGCCGCGACTGGGTGCCTTCATCGCTGGCTTCTCGCGGCGCTTCATCATGGCGAACAGGGTCTTTCGCCGCGGCGACTTGGATTTTCGCGGCCGCGACTCCTGTCTTCTTCACTTGTCCTCGCTGATCTCTCTCCATGGTGACTCCTAGGTGTTCGCCGTGGCGAACCATTTACTTCATGGCCGCGACTCCACACTTGATCATATGTGTGCTCTGGTTCTATTTCGTCGTGGCGACTAAGAACTCGCCGTGGCGAAATGCCTTGTTTCCGGCTTCTGTTGCTCACGGACTTTGCTCATTCATCCTTCTTCTTCCTTGCTTTCTTCAACTTCTTTGCTCTATTTTGATCTCCCAGGCTCTTTACCACATCGGAACTACAAATCTGCATAAATCAATCGAAATAGCGTAGTTTCCGAACTTATCGTTGCATAATATGAAATTAACTATAAAACATAACTAAATTACCATGAAATGCAACGAAAACTATCCTATAATGCCTATTGAAATATGTATTATCACTCATATGGTGACCCAAAGGGTCCCCTGCACTGACCCTTGCGTTCCCCCATGTGTCATCATCATCATCTCTCATGTCATCCTGCTCATATTTAGCTTGAGGGGGAACTTATGATGCCTGCACCGAGGGGTCCATTGACGGGGCGATGCAGTGCACCAGTCGTGACGGTGCCACCGTAGACTTAGTCAAACAGGTCTTCCAATTCAGAAGGGACCCCCTTCTTTTGGAACTTCCTAAAATTTGCTTCTTCTTGCTCAAGGGGTCAATGAAAACATGTATCTATCACTTGACAAGTCGTCCTTCACGTCGAAGAGTAGACAAACATAAGACGAGGACGTACCGATAGTTTTTTATCCCACCATTCGTCGAGTGCCTTAATGGTGCCTCTATCGGCATCCCATCCCATGCCCGTCTCCCCATGTTTGAGCGATTTCTATGCGTTGCATTACAGTTTTATGTCACGAGTTTGGTTCTTAAGAGTGAATTGGTTGCACTTCATTCCCGTAGAAGACTCAAATTGATTTGTAATGGGACCTCATTTGAAGGCCTGATCCCTTCCATTTTCACGCCGGTACGCAAGCAAAAGGTGCATCAACTTCTTCGTCAGCTTATATGACTAATAGAAGGTGGCAAGGGTGGGGACCTTATCCTCATCAGTAACCTTTTTCTTTCCCTTTCCCTCCCATTGGTCTACTATTGGAATCCATGAGAAGATACACGAACAAATGGCTAAAAGCAGAATGAATGCGGGAGGATAGTCTATGCACATATGAATCCAAAATATGAAGCAAATGAAAAATATACATGACACTAGTAAGCAAACAGATTTGCGGAAAGTGAGAGCTTGGCAGTTTGTAACAAATGATGAGCAACGAAAGGATAATTTGGGTGCAGTTAAAAATTGCCCATAATTTGTTGAACAACTAGGAAAACAAACCTTTTAGTACTGCATAAAGAGTTTCGCAAAAAAGAAATTCATGAGTTGGTAGAATTTACACAACCAAAATGAATGCGATGCTGCTAATTTGGGTGCACAAGGGACAACCACGATGAACACAAAATGAACAGACATCCCAATCCAACAGAAGGAAATCGAATCTATAATAAATTCTTAACTTCAAACCCATAAAACAATCTGAATTGGCTGTGTAAATTCATTAAGATAAAAGCATACAGGTGACCAGTAGTCGTTCAACACAGAGCAAGTGTAGAAAACTATGGAGGAGGCCAAAAACAGGTAAAGCCCCATGCGAATTCAAACAGATATAAAAAATTGCAAGAAGGAACTAACCCTAGAAATTATTCAAAATCGATCCACTCAATTTCAATCTTTGTGGGCAGTGATAAAATCAGAAACACTTACATGTACGAGGAACATCTTTGTCTACAAATCAAGATCTGGCGGTGGGAGGTCGTCTGCCGGCAGGGTTGGGTCGTTGCATGGGAGACTTCGTTGTCGACAATTGTTGTGGTAGAGGGGATCAGGGGCGGATGTGTATCCAACACAACTCTGTACTGAACATATGAGGGGTATGGATGAGGGCAGTTTCGTTATTTCAGATGGGTTATTGGGAGCATTTCAGACTTTTCTCATTTCTCCATCCTCTAAATAATCAACATCCAACCAAATACAAACGGGATTAATTTTACAAATAATCTACATCTCGTCCACCCTGAAAATAATCCTCATCCACCAAAAGGCATCCCATTACCAAACACAACCACAATGTTCATGGAAGAAAAGATAGGTCATTTTCATCTTTTAATGTTTACATAAAAAAATAACTTTCTATCCATCAAACACTCTACCATGTTATGTCAGAGGTTTTTTTTTAATCTCCACATCTTCCACCCTCGTAACCCGTATAATAATCATGATATCATATATACCCCTTTAAAAATAATCTCAACCGCTTAACAAATATTCCACTTCTTTGTTCCTACGACGAGACCAAATCATCTACAACTCTCCACACACCCTTACATGTGACATGAAATTAATTATGAAAATATTTATTATAAAAATAATTTAAAAAATATATTTATATTACAAATAACTAATCATATATATTTGTATAATTTTTTCATCAAAAAAAATATTTTAAAAAATATTAAAATTGAAAATATGATTATTTGATAATAATAATTTTTAATATTTTTTATAATATGCTTTTTCATGAAAAAATTATATAAATATATATGATTGGTTATTTATAATATAAAAATGTTTTTTGAATTTTTTTATAATAAATATTTAAAATAATTAATTTTGTGCCACACTTGGGGGTGTATAGTAGGTTGTAGGAGATTTTCACTCTCCTACGACGGTTGTTCAGTTTCATTTATCCTTCTATTCTCGTCAACAAGCCAATTTTCAATAGGTAAAAAAATGAGGAGTCAAGCAATCGATCTCTCTTTTTTGCTAAATTGTTGATGAAGACTCCACCTTGATTGTAAGATCTTGAGAGCTAACCTACATGTCTTTGAGAAAGGTTGATGAAAGACAAAACAAGACCCTGGTTTCAAGGTCTTGACAGCAAGGGCAAATTGGACAAATTGGATACGTCGAATATTTTATATATTTATTTGTTAAAGTTTTTTTATGCATATTTTATATAGCAAATATTTGAAAAGAATGTTGAGATTTTCTATACAGATTCTAGAAGATTTGGTGGCTGGAAAATCTTCTATAAAAGGCTGAATTTTCAAATTCAAAATGAAGATATGGTGAAGATTTTGCGCAATCAAAAGATCTCATTTTGTAGGATTATTTCCTGATTTTCATGGTTGTAAATCAAGCAAGAATAAAGGGATTCGAAGGTTCAAAATTCCGCCCCTGCAGCCTATAAAAGAGACGGAGCAAGCGGAGAAGAAGAACACTACTCGAGCATTCAATCTACAAGTAAAGCGTTCTCCATTGCATCATCCATTGATTCTCTCTTTCTCCATTGTTATTCTTGCTTTATCTTTTGAGAGGTTGAGAGTTTCTAGAGCTTCATTGTACAATTTTAAAGTGTTATACTAAGAGTATACATCTACTTAAACGTATTCACAAGGCTATTATTTCACGAGTGTTTTGGGTTGACTAGATCGTAGCGAGTGAGGCTATAAGTTGAGAGAAGGGTTGTTCTTCTAAGTTGTATCTAGGACTCTAAGGCACCTGAGTTGACTAGATAGAAGCGGGTGAGACTTCAAGTGTTAGAAGAAGGAAAGATCTTCTCGGTTGTATCTATGATCCATAAGAAGTGGAATAAAAGTGTTTTTGAATCCTACGGGTTGGATAATCCTAGGCGAGGACGTATGCCAAGTTGTGCGGAACCTCGTTAACAATTCTTGTGTTCTTTGAGTTTTACTTTCTTATTTAATTTCTGCATTATACTTTGATAAATTTTATTTTCGTACAGGTTCCGCTGAACAAGTTTCTTGAATAACTTCAAGACCTTGAGTTCTGATTCAAAACATTGGCATTCATTTCAAGGCATTGAAGTTCCATCCGCAAAAAGTTTGCGAAAATTTCATGCTCTATTCATCCTCCCTTCTAGAATATTTGTATTCTTTTTCTCATCTCCTTATAGACTCTTCGGTTGATTCTCTTCTCACCGTGCAGAAACGTAATATATATCAACACTGGAATTTGGTTGTTGGTGTAATGGCCCGCTATAACAGGGAGCACCGATTGTGGTAGTGTGCCGTTTCTAGAGGTTGCCCACCAACTGTTCGATGAAATTCCCATGAGACCTCGCCTCCGGGGAAAACAAAGTATCTTCCTTGCCTACAACCAATTCATGCTATTGGGCTTAAGGTATTGCGTTTATGTGGCTTCAATTACAAGTTCAAATCCTCAAAACGACAACTGGAATTCAGTAGGGTATGAAAAATGTGAACTTCAGCTGGGCTAAAACGTAGGCGTCTGGACGCTACCCAATTATGAATTGTTAAACATTGCTGGTCCCCCTCATTTTCGCTATTCAGTTAATTGTACTCAACTAAAACTCCATTTATCAGCAGGAATTATTAGGCTCAACTAGATCAAACAGACGAACAAGATTGGATCATTCAGTTGGCATTGCCATCAAAAGATCATATCGATTCATTGTTAGGTTTTACGGTTCCAGGATTGTCCTTACATCAAACCTACTGTAGCTTAGGCCTGAGCTTGGTATAACAGTTAGAAAAATCATCTAGGAAAAGCTAGAGTGGGGGAGCACCAAAACGGAACGATAAAGAAGAAACTCTGCATGAATTACAGTAAGTTTTTGGATATTCTTTCTTATGTTAAAGCAGTTACAGTGTTACACTATGACGCTGGTCAATTTAACTTTCATGGCTTCATCTCCATCATCACCCTCCTTGGATGCTACTTCAAGTGAAAGGCCCTTGGACTCAGGAATCAAGAAGGTAAACAGCATACCAGCTAAGTTGATGAAACCGAGCAGAAGAAGCGAGTTTTTCTTCCCAATCCCGGATGGGTGGCCTGTGTTCCTCATTGTGATATCTGGGTCTTGTGAAAGGTACAGGAACCCAAAAGATCCCACGATTGCCCCTGCCTTCCCTGCTGCAGCTGATATACCATGGCAAGTAGACCTCATCCTAGCAGGGAAGATCTCGGCTGGAATCACGAATGTGGTGGCATTGGGGCCAAAGTTAGCGAAGAAGAAAGTGAAAGAGTACATCACGATGAATCCAATCATATGTTCCTTCGCCAGCCAGTGGTTGTATGTGAAGCCCAGCGCAAACATAAACACGGTCATGAAGAAGAAACCCATGAGCTGAATCCAGAACCTACCCATGATGTCTATAAAAGCTACTGTGAACCAGTACCCTGGAACTGTACCGCAGAGGGCGATGAGGGTCTGGGCCCTTGCAATCTTGAAGACCTCCCCGATGGCACTCATATTTGAAGCTGATGGGATCCAGCCAATTGAGGAAAAGATATCCTTTTGGAAGAGATTTTGGCTGTAGAAGGCAATATCTAGAAGGAACCATGTACTTGTGGTTCCAAGCAATCGAAGCCCATAGATTCGGAGGAACTCCCGTGAGAAGAGGCCGAAAGTTTGGCGGTCCTCTTGAATAATCTGCTGCAATGCTGCCTCTTCAGGTACAAGCTCGACATTCAAAACCTTGGACATGTCTTCGGCTGCTTGCCTAGCGTTCTTGGCAACCAGGGCAGTATACCTTGCTGTCTCCGGCATCTGCATACGATAGTAGTAAGTGAGAGCGGCAGGAATGGCACCGAACATCAATATCGCACGCCAGATATAGTCAGCCTCTGGTGTCAATGAAAGCTCTGGATTCTCTGCGAAAGTGGGAGGTTTAAACCTGTATTCAAATGCTGCTGAAGTTATGATGGCAACGATTCCACTCGTGAGGATTCCGACTCCTTGCATTGCGAACACCGCAGCAATAAATGTCCCACGGGTCTTCTTGTTTGCATATTCGGCCATGATTGTGGCCGAAAGGGGATAGTCACCCCCAACGCCAAAGCCTAACCAAAACCTGAAGAAGCATAGGGTGGTCATAATACCTTTTGAGGTCTGCCCATAGGACAGACCGGAGTTGATGGAGGTAAAAACCATGAGAATCAAGGTGATTCCATATGTTTTCTTTCTTCCCATTCTGTCGCCGAGCCAACCAAAGAAGAGGTGTCCGGCTAATGTTCCACAAAGGGCGACCCCAGTGACTGCTGCATTGACATTTATGGGTAAGGTTCCGGGTTCTTTGGCGTCTGGGAGAGTGTAGTATAAACGCCCCAGGAGCTTTGTTATTAGGGAGATGCTGAACAAGTCGTAAGCATCTGTAAAGAATCCCATTCCAGCAATGATAATTGCTGTGAAATGGTACCATTGAGTTCTTGCGTGATCAAGTGCGCGCAGCATTTGAAGTTCTGGCATGATTATTTCTTTCTAGTTGTTTTTTGAATTCCTGCAAGAGTGAACAAAAAGTTGTATCATAATCTGCTGTCATTTTCTGTTTCACTTGGCATGATCATTCATATATATTTTAATGCTGTTGACAGATATTGAGATGTGGCTTTATGTAGTTTGTTTAAAATCATCATGCTGAAGACAATGGCATTGAAAAACAAGACAACAAAGATTACTGAACTTAAGAAAGGGCGCTAAAAACGAGTTATGAGTCCTCAGACATCAAAGTCCAAAGATGAGTTATTTATTGGTTTTTGACATCTGGTTCTTAATTAGGCATAGCAAGAAAAAGGAGACTTACCTGATTTCTGTATTCGGATTTGCAGTTGCAGAGATATATCCGTGGTAGATGGCTTCTGTGGATGGTGAACCAAGTTAAAGGCAGCAAATTTTGGCTCTCTTTTTATAGGTATATTTTAGTTTACAGGTCAACTGCACTTTCCTATAGATTATTCTAATAGTATATAATTTAATACTTTCATCTTGTTTGTGGCGGTTAGTTTTCAACAAATCAATGATGGTTTACTTTTATAACATGAATCACATGATCATACAATATATTCAGTAATAGAGTATATATGTTCATTGTCATAGAAAAACCATCGTCTTAGAAGAGATATGAATAGAACCATCGTCTTAGGAAAACAATCTTCACCGTAGTAAGATATGAATAGAACCATCGATCGTCTTAGAAGCGATTTTGCTTTGATCGTCGGTGCAAGTTAAGTTAGACGTCAACATCACCCCCAAGGATAAAATATCGAAAGGATACCAGAATATGCTCTTCATTCGCCGCGTCCGTACGTGTAAACCATTTTACAAATTATAAATCAAGTTCAAAACCAACAGCTAATCGCCGGCATCAAATCATAAAATTTAATTTCTATTTTTGTATATATAAAAAAACGGCAATTTGTGCATGCCCACTAAACTTTGTTATGGAGTTGTGTGATTGAGTAGAGCAAACTAGATCGGGAGGGTTAGGAGGGGGCCTTTAAATCTTTTATCCTCAAATTTATCCTTCCTCTCCTAAACTCTCTCACCCTTACGAATCTCAAATTAAAAATAAAATAAAATAAAATAAAGAATGGGTATTGTTAGATATACCACAAATCTAGATTACACTAGTGCACATTGACGTGGTGTCATATTCGAATCGACGTGGAAGTAGACACTGGAAATCGAAGGCAAATCAAGGTTTAGTGAACCACGTTTATATCGACACGGGGCACTAAACCCGAGTCCAAATCGTATGTTCCCGTCCTTGTCCCCTTATGTTGTCCCTACTCACAAATCCTTCTATTTTCTTTTTCTTTTTCTATTTAATTTTAATTTTAATTTACTTTTATTTTTAAATCAGATTGTCGGAGGGGACGGGAGACAAAGAGGGGGTCAGAGGATATGGCTCCCCTAAACCCTAATATGTGGTGTATTTTGTTTCCGCGATAAAGAATTAAAAAAATAAAGTTGTGGTGTGAGGGGTTAGTAAAGGAAGGAAATAGGATTAGAGACAGAGGATTTATGCCGGAGAGGGGGACTCATAGCAGTTTATTGTTCGACTAATAGCGAATCATAGGGGTTACTAGCAAGATGAAAAAAGGCGGCCAAATTGCCAGATTGGTATAAAAAAGCATCACAAATAAAAGATTGGTATAAAAAAAATGAAGCGACAAATAGGTATAAAAAATGATATTGGTGCGACAAATTGGTATATTTTTCTTTAAAATTTTATTTTTATAAAGTAACATCAATTCACTTAATAACCAACTTATTTATTTTTAATTAAACATTAGGCCAATCGGGATGAAATAAATCTATTAAAAAATTATTTTAAATTTACAATTATATATTATAAAATTTGAAAATTTTGATGAATTTTATTTCAAAGTTTTAGCAAACTTTTGAAGAAAAAAAATTAACCTAGATTTTATTTGGAAGGTTGAGATCAATATTTTTTAAAAATATTTTTTGACTTTGCTATACAATGTAGGTGTTTACAAATGGAATAAAATATTACATTAACTTTATCATTATTTATTAAAAATCAAGAATCAATAATATTATTAAAATTATATAATGTTAATAATTTATAAAATTATATTGAATTTTATTAAAAATTAATCTAAAAATATTTTTAAACTTTATAAACATTTTCAATAATAAAATGGGAGAAGTGATACCAATATACAAATCACGTTTTTTAAAAATATATATTTTGAAAAAATATAATTCAAATATATTTAGTGTAAAATTTAACTATAAAACTTAAAATATTAAAAATAGAATGTAAATTCTGTTAATTGTTTATATTTTAAATGAAAATAAGTTCAAGGTATAAATTAACTTAATTTATGAAAAAATAGATTTTTTAAAGGAAAATATACCAAGTTGTCGCATTGGATATTATTTTTTATACCTATTTGTCGTTTTAATTCTTTTTTATACCAATCTGTCATTTGTAGTACATTTTTATACCAATTTGGCAATTTGACCAAAAAGGGGCAATTAACAAGATATTTTTACACGATTTCTATTTAGCGCAGAGTTAAATTTCCTTTTAGCGCATGACCACGTGGTCGCAACGACCAAATGTCAATTGGTCGTTGCGATCACTTTTTTTTTTACAAAATATTGGTTGGTCGCAAAGACCAGATATAAGACTGGTCGCAACGACCAGTTGCGGTGATGGTCGCAACGAACAGGTGCGGAGCTTGGTGAGGGCTGATAATGGCGGCATCTTATCTTCTCTTGGGTCATGAGAGCACTGTCTTCCTTTCCCTTTCTCTCTGCTCTTTTGAACTTTTCTTCACTATTGAATTTCGGAATCCTGTCGTAATGGCCGGAGATCATGTCCCGACCTTCTTCGCTAGGCCTATGCCGCCTGCGCCACCGGCTTCAAAGCTTCAGCCTCTTCAGTGCCCGCCGGCTGGATCAATTGAACAACTATAGAAGAAATTGCTTTATGTATAACAATATATATGATCACATTGTACATATCTTTAGATGAACGAAATCAATTTTGGGTGGTTTAATTTATTGATTCTTTCTTCTTCTTTGGCTATGGATCTAGTTATTCAAATACAGTGGAAAACTCCAAATCCAATCCCCTCTCCCTTCCCAAGTAAATACCTTGCCTTCTTAGTCACCACCCACATCATTAAATCTTCCTTTCACACAATTCATCATTTATCACCTCCACCAATCTCATTCATTCTGCATTCCAGACTTCCAATTTTGTGGTTTAGGTTCTCAATTTCGCTCTTCTATGGCGCTGCGTGGTTCTAAGATGGGATGGGTAGTGTGGGTAAGGGTGTAATTCCATTTAATTTAAGGGGTATTTTTGTCATGCTCTAAAAAGAAATATTATCATACTCTAAAAAGTAGACCCCTTTTAACTAAATTATTCATTAGTTCTTTTTATTTTTAACCTAAAATCATCCGCTACCTCCTAATGCAATTAAGCAATAAACTTACAGCACCCCAAAATGCAATTCAAATAATGGTAGCCTTGACAGTAAGCAAGAACAACTTCGAGTAGTTAGTAATCACCGCCTCGACCCCATTGTCCCTTTCGGCTGTCGAACTAGCAATCACCGCCTCCAGATGTAGTAGCTCCTCCACCCCAACTCCCTTCGTCGTCGCCTTGACCCCGTAGCCCCCCTCCAGCAACGCGGGCATAGTGCCCTCCTCCTTCACTTCTACCATTCCCTTGGCACCCTCGCCGGCAAGTGGCGTCGCCTCCAAATACAGCAACTCCTCCACCCAACTCTCTCTGCAACCACCCTAACCCCGTCGTCCATCTCCGCCCGTCCGGGCTTAGCGCCCTCCCCCTCCACATCCACCACCCCCCTTGGCACCGTTTAGACCATAGAAGCAACCGATGTATATAATCCAAAGCTTTTAATTTCAAGATATGGGTTTTGTGTTCCTCATTCAACAATTTTTTTTGGTGAAACCTTTTCAACATTAGATCTGAAATGAAATGATCAAAATCTTTAAGATCGGTCGGTCTAATTCGACAAAGGTGGGGTCTCGACCCAATTGTTCAGCGATGATGATTGAGGATCTCCTTCATTGAGATGGAGACTAGAGTTTCAAAATGAAAAAGAACTTATTAGAAAATTAAGTGGCATCTTGTCAGTAGTTGTTTTATTGTCTTGCTTATAACCCTACTCATATCGAATAAAGAAACGATTTAACAATTGCTATCGATATTTAGTTTCTTTCTCTTAAAGGGAAAATTAAAATATTCATTTCAAAGGTAAGAAAAATATCACAAGTTTTGAGGGGGTGATAATAAAATACCATAAACCTTTTCTTAAACTAAAATAATTTTTTTACCACATGTCTCTCAAAAGGTATTTTCCATTAGGGATATTTTTTTTTTATCACCCCTCTAAAGGATATTTTAATGGGAGGAAAAAAAATAAATGTCCATATAATAAGACCTAATTAATTAAATGTCCACCATCCAAGATTTATTAATTAAATGTCCACCGGTCACCCCCTAACTGCTACCCACTTCTAACTATGATAAATAGTTGACAAACAGAACTATGACAGACAGTTTACAAAGCATGACAGACAGCTGACAAAGCATAACAGACAACCAACAAATGATAGAACATAGGCTGACAATCTGACATTCGTCATTATGAGGCGAAGACAATCCTAATTATGAAGGGCATGTGCAAACACTTGTTCAAATTCAGAAACCAAATAGAAACTCAAATCTTTGAATGGAAAGCTAATCCTATGTTTAACTTTATTGATCCAACAAGGAGCGGATAACTAGTATTCCAATTCAGAAAAACTCCAAAAGGATCATCTTCTATTCCGCATCAACAAAAATTGAAGGGATCGGCACCAAAATATAATGTGTACACAAACTTTAAACTCTAGAAATTGCAAATAATATGGATATAATTGCAAAACTTAATCCAAAAAAAATGAAAAACAATAACCTCACGACATTAATCGAATTCAGCACACCAAACCCCTAAAAAACCCCCAAAATTAGCACAACTGACAAAGCATGACAGATAACTAACAAACCTTGACAAACAGTTGATAAAGCATGACAGACAGTTGACAAAGCTAATCCTATATTTAAACACACCAAACAAAAACTAAACCCTAAAAAAAACACAAAATCAGCACACCAAACCCCTAAAAAACCACAAAATCAACACACCAAAACCCTAAAAAAGCCACAAAATTAGCACACTAAAACCCTAAAAACACCCCAAAATCAGCCCGCAGAAACCAAAAAAAAAAATCAAGTACCTTCACCTGACGGTGGTCGGAGCTCATCATCTCTTCATCTCCTTGTTCTTGCTGTTGTTTACTAGAATCGGAGAGACGAGCGGAATTCTAAATCAAGGAGGAGGTGAAGGCGAAGAAAGTGTGTCACTTGAGCTTCTGTGGAAGAAACTGCGGGACTTCAACAATGAAAGAGGATACCGTCTCCATTGAATCTGGATCAATGGCGATTACAGGTTCGAGATCGGAGAAGGTGAAGAGGATCCCACCTTAATTGAATCTGGATCTCGCAATCCTCTGCCTTCTGGATCTCGAGGGAGAGTGTCGTTAATCGTTGACATTCACATATCTTCATCAATCTCCAATCTCCGAGGGCATGTACGCAATGCCTTTGATGACCTTTGTTGGTGACGAGAGTGAGGGCAACAACTTGTTGGCGATTAGAGTGAGAGAGGAAGTGTTGGTAATCTATTTCAGTTCATCGATCCCTCTGCTCCATGGATCTCGATCCGAAGTTGGCCTAAGAGAGGAAGTGCTGACAATCGTGGTTTTGATCTCGCCATACTCGCCATACTCTGAGGAGAAGATCAATGCCATACTCGCCAAGGTCTTACGCATCTACGCCGACTTCATCGACAGTGCCATAGGCCTCACCTCCGACGTACTAGACTACCCGCTCTTTGTCTGCTGCACTTCAATGGCGCAGGTCGCAAATCTGGAATTAATGAGGGAGAGATCGAGATTCGCACCACCACCAAACACAGCCTCTGCCTACATGCTCCTTCATCGAAATCGATCTACACCACCTCCAAAAATTGTCATCTAGTGTCATTGATTGAACGGCCATTGAAATCGATTGAGCGAGAACGAGAGAGAAGAGGGCTAGGGTTACTTTGGACTGCCCGTAGAAATTTGCTTAATTTAGAATGTTCGGTGGACATTTGCTTAACTGGGTTAGAAAATTGAGCATACCGGCCCAATTTCCTCTATTTTAATTAGCTTTTCCTCTTTAAAATAAAATTAAAAACAAAACGTCAAGAGTGTAACCTCATTTTCTATGCAAATTACGTTTAAACAGTTTAATTGACCATATCCAACTTTCATAAGTTGGTGCGTGTATGCGCATATTATGTATAGGCTTCATTACACATATAAGTTTGGTTAATTAATATTTAATGAAGGTGCAAGCACGTTACAGCCTTATAATTAGTTTACAAGTCTTTGACCACGAGAAAGAGAGAAAGAGCAACGTAACGTAGCGCGGTGAAAATCGTCTAGTCCAACGCCGTAGTCCATTTTTATGGTCCCTTTAATTTCATTAGTCGATAAGTATTAAAATAAATTATAAGGTACAAACACTTATTTAAGAAAATAATTAGAAATTTCAATTTAGCCAATGAGATAATTTAGACTACGGTATGGACTACAATTGCGGACTAGACGATCCTCGTTGAACGTAGCGGTGCACCACGTACGGATACGGAGCTTAATTAGTCTTAATTGGAGCTTAGTCTTAATTGGCCACTAAGCACTTTGATAAAGGTTGGTTTTTATCAAATACGGAGTACTCTATGAAGAATTGGAGATTTAGCCGCATCCAACCTTCCGTCTCACCGTACGTGTGTGTAATTATAGACTGTACTATGCTTCTTTTTAGGAATATGCTTTTTTTTTTTTAACCGGAAATAATTTGGCTAAATGAGGAGGACCCTCACAAGTCAAGAGCATCCAAGCGGATGAAATTAATAAGCACAGAGTCGTCGGGGGGAGAATGGCCAGAGAAGGCGAAGTCGAGGTGCGAAAGGCGGTCAGCAACTCGATTGGCTTCTCTATATATGTGACGAATCTGAATGGAGCGAAACAATCTCAAGGAGAATAGAACGCCAGAGACGATCATTTCAGAATCTCCAGGGGGAGTCCAAATGCCCTTGAGGCAGTTAATGATGGTGAGATTGTCACCTTCCATTATGAGGTTGGTAAGGTGCAAATCATATGCTGCATTGATTCCTTTCCAAAGTGCGAATCCTTCAGCACCGACAACTGAGTTGAGAGGCGCCGGACCCGCACTCAAACAGACGGGGTTTCCTAAGTGGTCCCTTATAATGAAGCCGAAAGAGCTCCTGCTAGAGGAAGAGAGCGCTCCATCAAAGTTGAGCTTGTGATGGTCTGGTGGGGGCTTGGTCCATTTTGTCTTAGGCCTATGTTTTTGTTGTTTAGCATTTTGTTTGGTTGTTTTAGTTGTGTCTTCCAAAATCTTGGAGGCGGACCAGGTGTAAATTTGGTCATTGATGAAAGTTGCTATGCTCCTCGGGTTCGGCTTTAGGTTGTCAAAAATTGCTTTGTTACGGAAATACCAGATACTCCACCAAGCTGTAACGAGCTTGGTGAACCGTGGAATTCCAATTTTGTCTTTGATGTTTAGTAGAGTGGTGTTAGTGTTTTGAGCTTGGAGTTGATTTGAGGTAAGCGCAATAGCTATTTTTGGATCAAGCATTTGTATAGTAGCGTGAGTGACCGGACAGGACCAAAGGATATGAGGGATGTCTTCGTAACTGGAATCACATAGAGGACAATTTGTGGGGAAACCCAGACCACGGGAAGCCAGATTAGCTGAGGTTGGGATTCCATTTTTGGTTATGCGCCAAAGGAAGGATTTGATTTTAGGGGGCGTATCTAGATGCCAAATCCAGTGCATATCGGATCTACTATGGTTTTTTGTGTGTTGAATCATTGCAATGGCTGAGGAAGTAGAGAACCAACCATTCTTGCTCCCATTCCAATAAAGTCTATCTTGATGTATATTTTTGGGGATTGGTGTTAATATTATAGAGTTAAGAATGCTATCATTGATGTGGTTTCGGACGTAGTCCTGGAGCCTAAGCACATCCCAGGTTTTATCGGGTCGTATGAAATGGCCAACCGTAATGCGTGGGTCGATTTCGTGGGCGTTAGAGGCAATGTTGATTAAGGGCACATCACCGACCCAAAGTTCTTCCCAAAAGTTAATGTGGTTACCATCGCCAATTGACCATCTAATTCCTTTATTGAAAGTATGAATGAGGTTGGAGAGCTTGGTCCATTGCCAGGAAGCGCATCCCCGACGTTTGTAATGGAGAATGTGTTGGTCTCTAAGGTATTTTTGTGTAATAATTGTTACCCAGGGGTTGTTCGGTTCAACCAGTATTTTCCATAACAGTTTTAGTTGTAAAGCGGTGTTCATATCCTCGGAGCTACGAAGACCAAGCCCACCGTTGGTCTTAGATTTACATATTTCGTACCAGCTAATAAGTGGTTTATGTCTCGGTCCTTTGTTCCATAGGAAGTTCCGGTTTATTTTGTCAAGTTCCGAATGAATGGAGGAGGGGAGCATAAAGCACTGCATGAGGTGCAAGGGCTTAGATGCTAAAGTTGATTTGATAAGTGTGCACCGACCAGCCTGAGAAAGGGAGTTAGCCTTCCATTTGTTCAATTGTGTTTTGATGGTAGATAGAAGGTCTTTGAAGGAGTCTTTGGAAACCCTACCAGTAAAAATAGGGCAACCAAGATATTTACCAAGGTTGTTCGTGAAAGGAATACCAAGTTCGCTGTGGATGACCATTTTTAGGTGTGTGTTTATATTTTCAGTTGTTTGAAATTGTGATTTGAGCCTGTTTATTTTCTGCCCTGATAGGGAGCAATATTCGTGTAGAATTTTATTAATTTGATCACAAGCAGTTTTTGTTGAGGATGCAAAGATCACAATATCGTCGGCAAAAGCAAGAAAGGGAATTCTGATACCCTGGCGAGTGATGGAGATCCCAAGATGACTACAGGGTTGTTGAGCTTCATGTTGTAATCCACGTGCTAGAACTTCAGAGAGGATTAGAAATAAGTAAGGAGAGAGAGGGTCGCCTTGGCGAAGCCCTCTTTTGGGTGAGAAAAGCTCAGTTGGTTCATTGTTAACCAGAACCGAGTAGGTTACCGTAGTTAAGCATTCCCGGATCCAGTTGATAAAATGGGGGGAGAAGCCAAATTTATCCAGGATGGTGAGGAGAAAATCCCAATCAACCATGTCAAATGCTTTTTCCATATCAAGCTTAACTGTCATCCAGCCAACCTTGCCCTTTTTCTTCATGAATGAGTGGAAAATTTCGTTTGCAATTAAAATATTGTCTTGTATGGCTCTGCCAACCGTAAAAGCACTTTGAAGTGGGTGGATAATTTTGGGGATTATTTTTTTAAGGCGAGTGGATAGGACTTTAGAGATGATTTTATATGTAGTTGAGCAGAGGCTAATAGGTCTATAATGACTACTAGATGTTGGGTTGTCACACTTAGGAATGAGTGCAATGAAGGTGTGGTTAATCTGTTTAAGAATCCTTCCACTAAGGAAAAAACTCTTAACAGCTTTGATAATAGAGGGGCCGACAATATGGTAGTACTTTTTAAAGAAACCAGCAGGAAAACCGTCAAAACCCGGGGATTTGTCGTTTGCCAAACTGAACACCGCATTCTTGACTTCGTTGTTCGTGATTTGCTTAGTTAGCCATTCGTTATCGGATGGGGTGATTTCTGTTCTGATGTTGTCAAGTAGGTTGCTAGTGATGTGTGCTCTCCGTGGGTTTGCAAAACGGGTTATGAAGTCATCCTTAATTGCATGTCGAATATCACTATCCGAGGATAGAGAGACACCGGCGGAAGTCTGAATCATTTTGATTATGTTTTTGTTTCTTTTCCCAGTCGCAACTCTATGGAAGTATTTTGTGTTGGCATCAATAGCTTTGATATGTGAGCGTTTAACTCTTTGACCCCAATATGTTTTTTGGAAGTTGACAAGAGAAGCATGCTTTTTGGAGAGTCGTTTAAGCTTGTCATCCAAGGAGGGATCATAGTTGGAGTAAAGACGTAGTTGTAGATCCTGTAGATCTTTTTCAACCAATGCGATTTGGCGAAAGATATTGCCAAAGGTGAATTTGCTCCAAAGTTTACTTTTCTTTTTAACTTCTTGTAGCTTTTTGGTTAATTTGTAAAGGTGGGATCCCGGATAATTGATACGCCAGGCATTTCTGACAATTTTCTCAAAATCGTTTCTGTTGGTCCAAGCCATTTCAAACTTAAAGGGTTGAAGTTTGGGGCGCTGGTTATCTCTTAATTCGACCGTTATTTGGGCATGGTCAGAACTGGTGAATGCATGGTTTTTTGTGATTAAATTGGGGAAGGAGTTGAGTAAGCAATTGCTAACAAGTATGCGATCGAGTTTTTCAAAGGTGTTGTTATCTCCAAAGCGACGCTTACGCCAGGTGAAACGGTTCCCAAAGGTCGGGAGATCGACAAGGTTGTGGCTTGTAATAAATTCTGCCAGTCTAATAAATCTAAAAGCAAGGGGCGGAGCCCCTCCTAGTTTGTCATTTGTTTCTAGTATGTCATTAAGGTCCCCAATCACCATATAAGGTCCAGACATGCCATTTAAAATAGCGGATAGATGATTCCAAAAAGAATCTTTGTCTTTTGAATGAGGTGGGGCGTAGACAAACAGAATTGAGATTGAGATGTTGAGATGGTTGTTTATATATTTCGTTTGTATTAGTCTGTTGTCAGAATAGATGACATCAAGGGTTTCATTGTTAAAGTGTGTAGATTTCCAAAGGAGGCAAATGCCACCTGAAAGCCCTGTAGAAGGACAAAAATGGATGTTGTCGAAGCCTGGTTTACGCCAACAAGCTTCCGGGGGTGGTTTGTTAATTTTAGTTTCAGCTAGAGCGAGTACTTGTATATTTTCTAACTTACAGTTTGCTTCAATTTGGGTCCAAACGTTTTTCCTTTTTAATCCTCGCACATTCCAATAGCTAATCTTCATGGGAACAGATTAACGAAGATGGGTGTAAACTTGTTTAATGTTTGGCGAGGCAGTTTTAGGCTCTGTTCTAAGAAGAGAGCCAGGGGTTTGTGAAAGCAGTTTAAAACAATGTGTGAAGCAAAATAAATTGCTGGTGCTATTCGGTTGATGGTGATAGGTGAGTGGGTAGTTAGGCAATATTATTTTACATAGATGATTACAAAGGTGATTACCATGAACTAGGGGTGAAAGATTAGGAAGCCAAATACTTGGCACATTCGAGTCCATAGAGAGCTTGTTAAAATCGATGCTTAGTTGTGTGGATGCTTGGGCAAGTCTAAATGCAAAGCATGCTAAAATTTGGTAAGCAATTATGAAGGTAAGTATGGAGATATAACAACAGTATACCTCTTGCAAAGGAGTTTCAGGAGGTGTTTGGGTTTTGCCCAAAGGCTTCCCGGTAGTGGGTATTTGGGTTTCGCCCGAAGGCTTCCCGGTAGGTGAACACCCTTTCCCGTTATTCGGTGATTTGTAACTAGCCATGGGAGCTAGATCATATAAAATATAAATGTCTAACAAGCATACAGTGAGGAGCAAAGGGCAGGAGAGAGAAAGGAGAAAGCACTGATATGGATGTGCGTTTAATTGAGGCCGACAGATGAATATATGAAAGTATGTGTGATGCAGAATAGAAGCATAGATGATAAGTTCTAAAGAACAGTAGAGGGAGGAGGGTAAGCTAGATGTTTTAACACAAGTTGTAAGAAAACCTCTAGACAAAAACAATATATAATTCACTCTCTGGGTTGATATATGAGCTATTCAATAAAACAATACATATTTGGTTTATATTTGATCTGGTCAATGAATTAATGCGATTAACATACAAGATGTTAAGCAGGGGAGTAGTGGATTGCAGATCTGCACAACAGCAGGAGACTATGCCAATATGTCCCGTGTTGTGTTTAGTTTCGATTGAGAGGCCGGTTTGCATATGCAGTGCATGAAGCCGAGAGCAGATAAGCCGGTTTAACAAATGGAGGAAATATAAATGGATGTGAAAATATATCAATTGGTATAAAATAAAGGAACCCAAATTACAAGTAATCAATTTACAATTAATTGAAGCGGTGGTAAGAGCATTCAACAAATCCCAACTATGATAAGTAAGGATTGACTTCATAGGCTTAGATCGTGTGTAGCAGCTAGGTGATGAATTCCAATTCAAAGGTAGGATCGGTGAAGATGGTAATATGCGAATTAGATATATATTCGGCCGGTTAAATTTACAGATGGTTTGTCGGGAGGGTATCCCAAAAGATTGGTGGGAGTTTATCCCGAAGAGTTCGTGGGAGGTTATCCCGAAGAGTTTGTGGGAGGTTGTCCCGAAGAGTTCGTGGGAGGTTATCCCGAAGAGTTTGTGAGAGGTTGTCCCGGTTTTTGTTTTCCTCTTAATGGTAGGCTTAAGAGGTGGATTTCCATTGCCAAAGCACTGTAAACATAAGTTTTTATTTTCATTCTCCTCAAAGGTGAGACTGAGGGTGTTAATCAGATGCAAAGATTCAAAGGAGCAACTCTCGTATACCCAAATAAAGTTCCAGTGTAAGCCAGTCATTAAGAAAGAGTACAAACCCAAAAGAGAAAGAATCCACCTGGGCCAACTATCCAGATGGGATAGACGAATCGAGCACCAAGAGAGTCTAACGCACAGGGCAACCACCCGCTGCGCAGCGCACCCCACGTCCCTTGCGCCACAAAACCCAGCCCGGACCTTGAAGATAGCCCACCAGAGCCCTTCAAGCCTCCATCGCATAATCGCAAGCATCGACGAGACGCCAAAAACAGGCCGCCTAAACCGACCCTTTCGCCAAGCATAACGTCGATTCCCAAAAGATCGAGCATGTGAAGATGCAGATCTCCCGATTGAACTGAGGTTGCCATCAATCGAGAAGAAATCATGTGGATTGAGAGGATCAAGGTTGGATTTGTAGATGCGGAGACGGGGAACCGGGCTGCTTTTCTCTTCTATCCGCTTCTTGTGCATACTCTGAACTCCATTTTTGGTTGAGATTTCGATTGGATCTATGCTCTCGTTGGTGATGATAGTAATTACCCAGTAAGTTAGAGAGAGTAGGGGCTTGATTTGGCTGATTTGTATGGGATCTGAAGGAGATTCATTGAGATTGAATCTAGGTTTTTTCGATCGGATTAGAGTTTTAGGGGTGCGTGGGGCGCGTTGTTTTTGGGGTGGAGGGTTTTTGGAATTTGGAATTTGGAATTTAGGAATATGCTTTTTTAACTGAATTAAAATTTTAATTTCTATTTTTGTATATATATATAAAAAAAACAGCAAATCATAAAATTTAATTTCTATTTTTGTATACACAAAAAATTAAACTTTGTGATGGAGTTATGTGATTGAGTAGAGCAAACTGGATCGGGAGGGTTAGGAGGTGGGCTTTAAATCTTTTATCCCCAAATTTCAAATTAAAAATAAAATATGTATATATAAAAAAATTAAAAGAATTAAAAAAAAATAGAGTTATGGTCAGAGAGGAAGCACAAAAGGCAAAGGATAAAGTATAACAAGTAGTTGAGCAAGCAAAACTAGTCATTGAGAAATTTGATAAGGTGACATCCGAGAACGAACAGTTGAAAGACCATGTGGCTACACTAGAAAAAAATAATGAATGACTTTATGAACACCCATTCAAGCTCGCAGTCTTCTCTAGTAGACTCTTCACTTTGTCCCTAGAAAGTGTATTTGACAGTTTTTTTTTTTACTTTTTAGAACTTTATGAACTTTGTAAACTTGTAAGGTTTTGTAAGTGAATTACATGTAGTTGTGCAGGTTTTTGAGTAAATATTTAGGATGCATGTGCATGTTTTTGGCTTTACTTGGAAGTGTATGTGAATTATAAGTTTTTGGTATGTGTGAATATGTGAACATGAGTTTGTGAATTGAATTGATTGTACAGGTTTTTGTGTGTATTTTCAGTTTTTTTTGTCATGAGCTTGTGTTTGGATATACAAGTTTTATGTGTGTTTTATATCCAAAACAAGGGGTAGGATTGTGTTTTTTGTGCTCTCAAATTGGTGTTTGATATACAAGTTTTGATCATAAACTTGTGCTTTTTGGTGGGCAGGTTGTGTTTGGTATAAAATAGGTTGTGTTTGGTATAAAATAGGGGGCATGGCCATTGCAAATATTTTTTCCAATAAACCATTTTTTTATTAGGTAAAAATTTGGATAGGCAGGCCTATCCAGGATGAGATCCTGAAGATCTTTGTTAGATGCTAGATGAACCCCAACGACAGAGTGACCAAGGTGTGCAACTTTGTTAGCCACTCGATTGCCAGCGCGGGGTATATGAGAAAAGGAAACTCTTCTCATACCTTGTATCATGACCTGGATATCCGACAGAGTCGGTTCAATCTCCCATGGACATTTTATGTTATTTTGTAGGTAGTCAATAATGATTTTTGAATCACTTTCAACAATGATATTTCGTATATTTGGTTTTTTGGCTTCTAATATGCCCAGTTTTAAAGCTGAAGCTTCAGCCATCAAAGGAGACATATGTCCTAGCATTCGATAGGACATCTGTATTGGTTTTCCATTCTAGTCTCGGATAATGATTCCAGCACTACTCGACCCAGTAAGTAGTGAGGAGCCATCAAAGTTTAGTTTAAACACCCCAAAGGGCGGTTTTGACCATTTCTTTTGCTTTGGGTTTGATTTTATGGGTCTCTGGTTATCCCCAGTTGATGTGGAATAATGTTTACCAGTTTCTATGTTGTCATCAAACCGACACGCACTCTCCCAGAAGTCAGACTGTCTTGCACAGAATGTTTTGATGGCAGTAGTCGACGGAGATGATTGGTTCCTAAATACCACGTCATTATGGAAATACCAAATTCCCCACCAAGTTGTGGCAATCCCTTGGGGTTTTGTTTTAGGAAGTGACCTCAACCATTCCAACACCAGCCCCATGTCCCGGGTATCAACAATGATTTGTTGAAGATTTTGTAATTCAACTGTACTTAAATGTTTGCTCATGAGGTTTGGGAAGCACTCAATTAGTATATGGATATCATCCTCCCTACAGCCCTGACACTTATCACATGTCGTGGGCAAAGGAACCCCATGGGAAGCCAGTCTAACCATAGTTGGAAGACCCGGATGCCCAATTTTCCAAACGAAGTTTTTAATTTTGGGGGGAATATTCAGATTCCATATCCATGCAAAGTCATTACTTCTACCAACTACATTGTTCATGATAAACTTGTAGGCAAAAGAAGTAGTGAACTAACCATTTTTATCGGGCCACTAGTATAGCCTGTCATCCAATACCGAAACTGGTAAAGGTATCACAAGAATTTCCTCAACCAATGGTAAGGGGAGAGCATTACGCAGCTTTTCCTGCCACCACTGCCACTAATGATGAAATCGCTGACCAATTCATCCTTATTATATACAGTTGGAAAATTGGGCATGTTGCAAATCGCAATCTCAGAAACCTAGTTATCAGTCCAAAATTTGACTGAGGTTCCATTACCAATGGACCAGATAAGGCCGGATTTAAATCGATCAAGCAAGCTTGATAGTTTAGACCATTGCCAAGAAGTATTCCCTGATCTTTTATAATTCAGCAGGTGTGTGTTTCTCATATACTTGTGAGCGATCACACGTACCCAGGTGTTATTTGGTTCAGCCAGAATCTTCCATAGTAATTTTAATTGGAGTGCTTCATTCATTTCCTTTACTTTTCTAATCCCCAAACCTCTAGATTTCTTCGGTTTACATATCTTGTTCCAACCAATTAGTGGTTTATGTTGCGCATCTTTATTCCAGGTATTTCTCAATGGAATAAGAATGCCTAATGCCAAGTGCACCACCCAGCTCGGGAATGCGTGCCCGAGCAATACCGGTTGTGACTTAAAAAGCATAGTTATGGTAATTGACTTTCTGTCCAGAGATCTGATAGTAGTCCTCAAGAATCTCTTTTGTCTTATGACATGCTGACGGGAGGAAAACCTGTCGTTGATCCTATCAAAATATAATTCAAACCTACAAACTAGTATATAAAGTAAGTAAGAGGTCGATCCCATAGAGAATCAAGTATTCCTATGCAATGTGTATTTACCAATTAGTGGAAAGGGGGTTTTATGAGATTGAAATAATAAAGAAAATAAAATAAACTATAAAAAAGTTGATGCAAAACAATTTAGAGAAGATCGTTCTGCCTACAACTATCCACTTTATTTGGTTGAGTTGATATTGTAACTTCCTCTTGTCCTTTTAGATTTCCTATGAATGTCCTTGTCCCGACCTAATATAGTTACTAGTCCAATCAGTCCTAGAAACCCTTATCTCATCAGCAGTACCTCAGAAAAGGATTTAACTCAATCGATAGCTTTAAGTTCATAGATTAACCAAGGTATTTGCAGTCCCTAAAGAGGGATTTAACAACACATCCAACTTTCTACCCATCCATTTAGTTCAATCGGCCCTAAAGAGATAAGTTTGCTACTCAGGTTAAGGTTCGTAATCAGGAATCTACAAAACCCTAGAAATTGAATTGATCTAAAGAGTTAGCCAGACAAGATAGAGCAAAACAATCAATCAATAAGCGCAAAGAAGTTGAAACATTCAATGTAGGAATTAAGAACGAGATTCAGAAACTCACAATCAATCCAAATAAAGCTTCAAATTGCAAGTAGAACGGAGAGAGTTTAGTCGCCTATGGCGAACATCTCTCTCAATCTAAACCAAATTGTGAATGATGAATGTTAATGAATGAATGAAAACCTAGGGCTAAGCCCTCTCTAATGGTTACACTCTTGTCAGCCAAACAAAAGATAGATAAATAGGCCTAGGATAGAACAAAGCGTCGCTGCGCAAAAATCCTGGCAGCTGCCACGGCCGCTGCATAAATGCGGCGGCTGCTGCCTGACTTTTTGTGACGTTTCTGGCTGCAACCATGCGGCGGCCGCTTCCTGTATTCTCACGGAAAATCCAACGCTAATTTGCTCTTGACGTCAACATGAAAGTTGTAGCTCTGTAAAAGAGCTTTCCAACGCATGGTCATAATTGACAATCAGACAACCGAGACCTCCAAAAAGTGCAAAACAAGTTCAGCATGTCTGACGACAACTTCTGCAGACTTGTTCTTCGTTTAAGCTCGCTTCTTCTTCTCAAGACCTCTTTAGATCTTCATGTAAGCTTCTTTGATCAACTTGACTTTCTCATCTAATGCGTCATCAACCCATGTCTCCTCCTCGGATCCAAAGTTACCTGAAATAATCAATAAAAGTGTGTAGATTCCGACTCCACCAATATAAAGAGCAAATATGCAAATTATACTTAAACCATGCATGATATGCATCTTAACTAAGCTAACTGCAACCTATTATGACCGTCTAAATGCATGCTATCACATGCAGTCGTGCTTCCTTTCAAGAATATTAATATATCATCTGCAAAAGCAAGAAACGGGACAATCAGACCGTTTGATCCAAACCTGAAGCCGACCAACTTGTCGGGAGCGTAGTCCTCCATAACAAGCCGACGGGCCAGAATTTATGCTCCGAGTATAAATAAAAATGGCGATAAAGGGTCACCCTGATGAATACCTCTCGAAGGAGTGAACAGATCAGTTGGTCTATTATTGACAAGTACGGAGAACGAAACTGATGAAATGCACTCCTTAACCCAATTTACAAATGTTTGGTGAAACCCAAATTTCAACAGGACTAATTTAGTGAATTCCCAATCAACACGGTCGTAAGCCTTTTCCATATCAAGTTTCAAGGCGTGAATTCCCAATCAACACGGTCGTAAGCCTTTTCCATATCAAGTTTCAAGGCAATCCATCCTTCCTTGGCTTTCCTGGTTTTGAAGGAATGAAACATCTCATGGGCTATAAGCACATTATCATGGATAGCTCTATCAGAGACAAAGGCACCCTGAAGAGGGTTGATGAGCTTGCCCATGACACGCTTAAGTCTTTCCATTAGAATTTTTGATATTACTTTGTATATTGTTGAACAAAGACTTATTGGTCTGTAATGACCTGTTGAGGTTGGGTTTTCGTTTTTCGGTAATAAAGTAGTAAATGTGTGATTTATTTGCTTGAGCATTCTACCAGACAAGAAAAAACTTTTTATTGCTTTGATAACCGATGGACCTACAACGTCCCACGATGCCTTATAAAATTCAGCAGTCATCCCATCCGAGCCGGGGGGCTTGTTCTTGCCAAGACTGAACACTACTTGTTTGATTTCCCCATTGGATGGGATGGTTGTGAGCATATCGTTCTCTTCATTGGTAATGTCAGGAGAGATTAGATTCAAATATTCATCCAATTTTGTTGTGTTAATGGCCTGTTTTTTTAATCTTTTCTGGAAATCATTCCTTATCTCGTTATTTATGTTAGTTTCTCTAGTTATCTGTGTACCCTCAGCTCTTATAATGTTTCTAATTAGTTTTCTATTTCTTTTGCCAGAGGCTATTCTATGAAAATACCAGTATTTGAATCTGATAATTTGATGTGACTGGTCTTAGCTCTTTGGTTCCAGTATAATTTCTGAAAGAGGAGTAATTTTTCCTTTTTCTTAATCAAGTTTCGTTCTTTGGTTTGGATATTGTTACTCCTACCTTGTGTTTCACTTTTCCGAATATGTAGTAGTTGCTCTTCAACTCTTTGTAGTTGCTGGAATATATTCCCAAACGTATTCTTATTCCAGTTTTTTGCTTTCTCTTTCAATAATCTAGTTTTCCGAGTGAGTTAAAACATAACAAACCCTTGACATTTGAGTCTCTAGGGTTGTTTAACAATATTTTTAAAATCTCCACACTGAAGCGAAAAATTCTCAAACTTGAAAGGAGGAGGTTTGAATGACTGGCTGGTAGTGAGTTCAATGGTTATTGGACAATGGTTAGAGGATGAAAAGGTTCCATTTTTAGTAGAAATTGACGGGTATTGGTAAATGATACCATGTTAGACTAGCACACGATCTAGTTTCTCATTGATGTTACTATCGTCAGTTTGTTTCTTTCTCTAGGTGAATTGATTACCCCAAATGGGGATATCTACTAGGGAGCATTGGTTTTTAATTTCTACTAACTTGGAAAACCTCCTAGGGTGCGTAACAACCCCCTTCTTTATCCAAGAAACTCCCAATTTCGTTGAAGTCACCCATTACTATGCATGACAGAGTTGCTCGTTTTATAGCATCTATTATAGTTTCCCAGAATTCCCCTTTGCTTTTCTCATATGGAGGGGCGTATATGAACCAAAGTAGGTAGGAGAAATTTTCTAAATGATTGGTGTATTTGACGGTAATAACCCTGGGCATCTGTATCATAACGTCAATTTATTCACTCAGTAGGCAATTTTCCTTCCAGAGCAATGCCAAACCACGGGACTTACCGATAGTTAGGGACCAAATAGCTTTATGAAACCCCGCACTCTTCCAAACAGAAGGTTCATGGATGTTTTCTGCTTTAGTTTCTACAAGTGCAAGAAGCTGAATATGTTCTGACTTGCACCAAGTATTAATACCTACCTAGAACGTTTTCCGTCCAATCCCACGACAATTCCAAAAACTAACCTTCATCTAAACTTAGTACTCGTGAGATTGAACCAGATACTCGAATCTCACCCCAGGTATCGTTCTTTGGGAGTGGTATTTTGCAGATTTTGTAGTTCCTGCATAATTGGGGACAAAAGGATATCCTACTAAGGAAGCACACCTCGTACATATCCCTTATGTTTTTTTGGATGTTGTTTAAGATATTTGTTATATAGTTAATGCTCGGTTTGTTTGTGCCATTGTAGACATCATGTTTACCAATGCTAATGGTTTAGTAATCTTATACAAGAGTGGCTGATCAAAATTGAAGCACATGCCATGAGCATCCAGCAACCAGCAACAAAAGTAAACCCCAGCCCCTATGAAGGGGAAACCCCTTTGGTGATACACATAATTCCCTAAGTGATAAGCCCAACTCAAACAAGTATACAAAGAGATTCTTCGTACAGTCAAAGCTGAGCATATACGGTGTTTGAATCTGGTATGACAGGTGCGATCGACGCACAACAGGGTTAATAGCAGTGTCATGGTGAAAGCAAAGGTCGAAGCAATAGACAACCCCACCTACACACCGATTGTGCAATGGATATTATAGCGCCCCAATTAGGAAATATAGATGAAATAGGCAAGCACACACTTATATAAATATGCATTATACAAAGGAAGGGCTGATAAACACAGAACACCAGCCTAACCAATAGAGTCAACAATACATCCGTTCATTTTCTGAACGGATATTCCTACCATAATCCAATCTTCTTGTAATAATATACAGGGAATAGAAGAAGAGAAATTATTCTGATAACACACACTCGGGCAAGGAGAAGACATCCACCAAACCGAGTGTGATCTAGGAAACCATGGAACGTACCGTAGATAGAAATTTTTGGTATTCAATAGACAGATAGGAGATCTTACCCAACAACGAGCCACCACCTCCATGGTGATCCCACAAGCTCTTGTGACGTGACTAATCATTGCAAGTTTTTTTTGTTGCTGCATCTCATCAGAGAAGATGAAGCAGTGTCGGCCTCCCCATGGCCCGTCTTTCGTTTGCTTGACTCAGAGGTGCAGTTGTTTTTGACTTCGAGCTTCTCCAATTACTTAATGACAGCAGAGGTGGTAAACAAACCAGGAGTTGCTTGAATAGACGCAGCCAGCGCATCTAGGTTGCTTAGATTAAGCAGGACAAATTCCTCTCCTAGAGGAATGTTTTGTAGAAAAACCTCGAAGTCCTCTTGAGAGAATTGCGCCATCGAATCTAAGCCATCCACAGACAGCTTAGGTTCCACCTACTCAGTCTCCATATACATCTCGTCATTGTCTTCAAACTCAAAGATAGAGTCATGGGATGCTAGCAGCTTAAGAAAAGGCTCATCATCTGGGATTTCCGGCATCAACGGGGAAAACTCAACCAAAAGGTGGTGGCTCAGCAACATATCTCGGCTCTGGTATAGGATCAGGAATGTCCACTGATTCAACAATAGGAGCAGGGATCTCCACAGGAGCAGGGGGTATAGGGTCCCCAATTCTGGAGGAATCATGACCACTAGAGGACTCCGAAGGGTAGGAGATAGGAGATTCTGGCTTTGCAGGTGCATTAAATCCCATAAGCTTGAATAATTCAGCTCTTGCATTGCGAGTCCTCACATAAGAAGGATCGTGTCTCTTTCTCACGGCCATCGAGACCCATTCCTTAGCAGCATCACTACCACCAGCATTGGCCCTCCCGGGCACTGCACCATAACCTTGTTCACCACCAGCAGAAGAGGGGGGAGCTTTCCTGCGCAACAGGCACTCAAAGAAAAAGTGGTCTTGCTTGCCACAACTCCTGCATCCCTCGGGGAATTCCTCAAAGAAGACCAGGTATTCCACCAAATGATCATACTCATCAGGGACAAGCACACACTTGTTGGGAACTGTTGTGATATCAACATTGACACAAATCAGGGGGTAGCGAACCCTCTTTCCTTTTGAAGTGAAAGCATCAAGCTGGAGTACCTTCCCAAACCCATTTTCCTCAATGATAAAAGTAAGCAATGACTCACTGATGTACTCAATAGTTAAACTCGGGATGCGAATCCACATGTCCAAGGTGGTCAAGGGCTCCGACGAAGGATTGAAGCCTTGACACCATGGCTTCAACAACAATAGTTGACTTTGGATGTGGAAAGCGCGCCCATTCCACACCCGATCTTTAGCAGCGGGAGAACTGAATTTCAACTCAAACCAATTGCTCGCCATTGGGATAACCTGAAAGCTTCCCTCCAAGAAACGCCAATCAAACCAAATCTTCTTCCTGATTTCTACACCCGTAACCGCAGGGCCTGATCCCCCCTTGGATAGATTGTTTGGAGCCTCAGAAACCGGCATCCCATCAACACCGACTACCACAGTGTTGTGACAGGGAAGCTCCTCCACCAGGACTTGCTTCCCCTTTTCCTTAGCAGACCGAGCCATAGCTCCACCAACAAGACAAACACCAAGCACACGGTTAGATATGTTTAGAGATTTGGGTTGAAGAAAGAGAGAGCAGCAGTGAAAAGAACACCACCACCCTCTCCGTTTATATACGAGGTGAAGGAAAGAGAGGATTGAACAAATCCGATCACCATACCTCTGCAAAGGATTCATTAATGCATCACCAATCAGCTGGAACCCGTACACCCTCCCATGCGAAGAGAGCACTGTAGCCATTGCTTCGAATCTCCCAGATTTGATCGTTCCTTGTGGCGGAAGGATCCAAACATTCATCCACCACTACCATTTACCCCACTGTACTTGCACGATCTCAGATAACACATAGATTGTTCGCCATCGCCCCACCGACTCAAGGACATCCTTAAATCGAAGGAAGAACGAACACTCAACATTAACTCAATTAGGCCATACCGCTACTCTATATCCCCAAATTAGGGAGGATATAGCCATGTGAATGAGTAAAGGAGAAAAAGCCTCATCATTACTCAGAGATTCAAGGATCGATTTTGTGGATTTAGGGGCAAGAATGCATTTAGGGTTCACCACCGCAGGGGACGAAAAATTAATGTAAACTGGTTGCTTGATTACTCATGCTACGAACATAGCCAATAACAATTGGCCGCATCATTATTCAAGTTCCAACCATAATCCCAAGCAACCACACAAAGCTCGTCATTTGAATATTTTGGTCACATCTTCCCATAAGTGACGAACATGCATGATCATCTGAATGGATATGGTCGGCTCCCATGGCTTTGACAACAATAAAATAATGACATAAAAGACCGTCACTTGCATTAAGTCTAGTGACAAGTTGCTCGAAATTCGGCGCTTGAATGTTGTAGGAATTGCGTCCAAGCGACACGTACTTCCCTAGCGACGAAATATCTGTCGCCTGAAACCACATGATACTATTCACACACTCATACGATGGGTTTAGGTTCGATCGTCGTCTGAGTGTGATTCTGGCGTAGTGTAATTAGGCAACCTTAACATGGTCAAGATTTAACCTAATAGTAGCATTATGATTACAAATTAACTAGCTAGGATGCATGCAATACCATGCTACGAATCAGTATGTAAAATACAATTCATTCTCTACACACCAGTTTAGTACTACGAGTTCTAAAAAAACATGCTTACTACTATGGGTTAAAGTTCACTAGGAGGAATCTACAAATCCCTAACAATAGAATAATAGGAATCTCAACTAGCTGATTAGATCAATAGAAATCAACAATATGCAATGATAAACACAAATAATCAATAGAAATCAATAGAAATAAAATAAGAATAGAAATTAACTCTTACAACTTAATGCAAACCAAAACTTCAATTCATAGTCGAAACAAAAGAGTTTAGTTCTCAATGGTGCTTCTCTCAGGGTTTTATCAATTGTCAAAGCATATAAGATTGTATGAAATAGGAATTCAGAACAGTATTTTTTTTTAAAATATTAGGATAGTTTGTACATAAAATTATCAATTTTAAAGTTTATATTATTTTTGGTTAAAGGTTGATACTTCGTATTATTTATTTTTCTCACTTTTACTTTTATTAAAAGATATATTAAGTGATTAGAGTCAAGATCTAGCTAGTATAGGCTTGGTTTTCCATACAATTTGCAAATATAATGTGATGTTGTGTCTTGCGTTTTTCATCGAGTTATTCAGTTGCAATGAGTATGTCTTTAGTTGTACAAATTAAGTTGTAATAGATTATTCATTTTAATAGTAGTTATTCAACTTATTCTTATTCGAATCCAGTGAATAAGTTATTCCATTACACTATATAAAGTAGTCGATTACATGAATAACTGTTATTCATTATAACATACCAAATGGGGCTTGTTATCGACACGGTGGAATTCTCGTCATCTGCACGATGTCAATACTGACACCCAGAGTCGGCAAGACTTTCATCGACAATGTAGGCCGGAGACGGGAAGTTGAAAGTTGACACCGACTTCGAAAGTCGACATCCATGGTAGCCTCGGATTCCAGTCTGTTAGGGATACATTGTGTTAAAAGCTAAAAGTATGTTGAGCCTGAGTCAATGAATTGAGCTTATTTTTATAAAAGTTAAAAGCCCAATACTGGTTGTATAAAAGGCTTATAAGCTTGTATTCAATACAACACACACTTTCTCTCTTTCTTCACTTCAACCTCCGATCTGAACTCATGCCACCGACACCGACGGGTGAGATCGGTTCTCAGCTCGCTGAACGCGAAATTCGACACCGACACCGTGCGATTGACGATATTTTATCGTGTGAATAGAAAATCCTTACCAAATGTATAGGTAATTAAATAACTAACAAATATAATCCTATAACTACATGGATTAATTCAAAGAAATATAACATATCAAAATTCATTGTGTCCTAAAACTACACGAAAACTACGGTATTTAGGTGATTTTTTTTTTTGGTCAAACGAGAGGGTTTGAAAAATTATAGTACAGTACTATGTCAGGTAACGATAATTCATTTGGATGCAAACAATAACGCCGCTCAATAATCAGGATGATGTACACTGTGACGTATAAGTGGTCAAACGCATTCGTGGATCCAATTTGTCAGGCAAATCAAATTAAAAAAAAAAGGTACAAAAAGTCAAAAATCAGCCATTCAATTAATTCAAACAAAGTACGGTACTCATCCTCACACCCGTATAAATACTCTCCTACCCTTCATCTCCTACCCACCAGTACCACAAACCCAACAAAACATCATCCACTGCTAAAAAAAAACAAAAACAAAAACAAAATCAAAGTATCAATTCAAGCACAATGAAATCCACAATCTCCAGCCTCACCTTCTTACTCCCACTCCTCCTCCTCCTCGCCGCCACCGTCCCATCACTTGGCGCACCACGCCGAGTCCTAGACGTTGACGGCCGCCCCGTCACCACCCGCTCCACCTACTACATCTTGCCCCTAGTCCGCGGCAGAGGCGGGGGCCTCTCCTTAGGCCCCCGGAACGCGTCGTTAGACTGCCCGCTCTATGTCACCCAGGAGCCCCAGGAAGTCTCAAGGGGGCTCCCCGTGAGGTTCCACCCGGTCAACGCCTCCGCCTCCGCCAGGGTCAGCGTGAGGGAGTCGACGGACATGAACGTGGAGTTCGACGCTTCGACGGTGTGCGTGCAATCGACGGTGTGGAGGCTGGGTGGCGTGGAGGGCCCGGCGGAGGAGCTGAAGCGGTTCGTGCAGAGCGGCGGCGTGAAGGGAAACCCCGGGATCAGAACGGTGAGCAACTGGTTCAAGATCGAGAAGGACGAGCAAGGGTTTTACAAGATGGTGTTTTGCCCTAATGTCTGCAATTTCTGCAAGGTGGTGTGTGGGGATTTGGGGGTTTTCTTGGAGAACGATGGGAAGAGGTTTTGGGGGCTTTCTCCCACGATTACTCCTCTTCGTGTTGTCTTCAAGAAAGCCTGATTTATTATTTACTACGTATTAATTACTCCCTCAGTACGTACTTTATACTTCAATAAATAATATATTTATAATAATGTACGTTTGTAAATTGTAATGTAGCTACATTGTATGAAATTAAAGCGTACATGTTTCTCTTCTTCTTCTTTTTTTTTTTAAAAAAATTTTTATACAAGGCAATATTTGGACTTAGCCAAATTGAACCAACACCCAAGGGCGTCTTGACGGACGAAAAAAGTAATCTCCATTAGGGTGTGCTAATTATCAATCATAGTCGTTGTAAGTTCGATGTGCGCTAATCGGTCTGCTACCCGGTTCCCTTTCCTAAAAGTGTGTGAGAAGAAGACACTGTGGAAAGCTCTGCATAGCCCGAGGTTATCTGAAATCAATCTCGAGTTCTAACTAGGCCTTCCAAATCCATGTAATGGCGTTGATCGTCATCAAATAGTCTCCCTCCACCTCCAGATGCGAGAGACCCATCTTGGAAGCTTCCCGTAACCCAGCGTACATGGAGACCAAACACTTCGCTAGCTTGTAGCTGAAATCAAACCATGTCTCTGCACCCCGCAAAAAGGACAACACCCTGGCCATCTCGAATGATAAACGTTCCCAGAAGCGGCAAGTCCAGAGACGACTTTAGCTCCATCAAAATTAAGTTTCATAAATCCTTCTTTAGGGGTTTCCATCTCACAATCTTTTGTCTTCTAACTCTTGTCTGGTTTGTATTTAGTCTATTGGTGTTCGTTTCTTCATCAACGGAATCTATTTGTGCTTTTTTCCAACTCATTCTTTGTTGTTTTATATACTTGATTCATTTTTCCATATTTCTAATTAATGTCCTTTATTGTCAAACAAAATTTCTATTTCTCATGGACCAGACTCCCCAAAGGGAGAAGGCAAAGTCGAACTCGGTTCAGAAGATAGCTTTGCAAAGATTTCTATAATTATATCCTTATACGTTTTATATGTTTTGTCTATATTTCTGGATAATTCATTCAGTCTGTTTGTCCATTCTTCCCACAATTGTCAGAGTTATCTGGCATTCAGTAAAGATATGTGTCGAATCTTCATCGTGGTAGTTATAGAGCATGCAATCTAATGGAATGTGTACTCCTTTATTCTTTACTACAATCTTCGTTGATGTTCCATTTAGAGAATTTTTCCATAATTTTTTTTATCTTTGGCGGGCAGTCGATTTTCCATATCCAATCTAGTGACTCTGAGTTGGTTCTACTTACCCGAGTGATATGGTCAAGAGCGCTGATCGTGGAGAACCAATTGTTTCGACTAGATCTTCGATCTTCGTTGGTGTATGTTTCTTCCACCTCCAGCCTTAAAGAGATCGATGAGATCGTTTATTTTAATATTTTAATAATTTAATCTACCCACACGGCCGGATTTCGCCATATGCACAGTCGCACAATGTCGATCTCGGGAGTCGGAGATGACAAACTAGGCATGGTGTTGGGCAAGGTTTTGTGGTGCTACTGGTGCAGAAAGGGAGTGCTATATATGCCGACCTCGGGTGATGAAGTCGGTAGATGTGTTGTCGACACCGACTAGAGGAGACGGTAGAAATCGACCACGCGTTTGGCGAGAAAACCACCGTGCGTATAATAGGCCCCTTTCATAGACGTTCTCATCTCTGAACCTGTTTTTTGTTTCCAAATCAATATATATATATATCTCCAATTGCCATTGTTGACTTAGGCTCCTTCAATCCTGATTTTGATATAATGTGAGCTCCCTTTTTACATTTTTTTTTTGATGAAACCATCCTATTAATCTTATTCCATCAACAGAAAGTCTTCCAAAACAATGTCATACAGATGAAAAGGAAAATCAGTTTCAGAAAACATAATAACACCCTCCTCCGGCCTCTGCTGCGCCAACTGATGGATGTGCAGCCCGATTTGCTCCCATGCGCACCCAGCTCCACTGGCAGAGTTGAAACTTCCGGACTAGCTGCCTTGCCTTGTGTACTAACGTGCCCGCCACCCCCCGATATGTACCTCTCTTTTTTACGATTCCAAAGGCTAAAGTAAATCATATTTGACATTTTTAGGGATCGCGTGTGAGATATGCAATCCCCGTTATCTCCGTTATCAAAGGTCTCAATTCTGGACCACGAGAGTACGGAAGATTATTATGTGTTGATGTAAAGATTAGTATTATATGCGGAGTACTCTTTTAATCACAAATCTTAAATTTAAGTTGTGATCCTCATAATGTGGAGTAATGGGGATTATTGGGAATCAAGGAACAACAACTTACTTTTTAGTAATCTTTATAATTATAACATCGTAAGGACAGAGTGAATATAATTCATATTATATATATAATATGAATTATATTCACTCTGTCCATACAATGTATTATGTATGTATAAACTTGGACCGTTAATTGATAAATGATAGAGGGTCAAGATTAATTGATTTTTTATTTTGTAAAGAAAAAATATAGGCCCCACATGAAAATAAAACATTCACCTTCCACTTATGTTGCGCGTGAGGCAAGGGGACACCACCTTCAACAGTTGCCTTTCTCTTTTCATTGTGATGTCGATCTGCACCAAACGGAAAGGAAATTTGTGGGCGATCGCCGACGGTGAAGAGCGAAGGCTAGCGAAGAGGCGAGGAGGTGAAAGTCGGTGGTGAGGCGACAGGCGAAGGTTGGCGAGGACGTGTCCACCTTCATCGATCAGTTCGTCTTGGTCCACAATTTCATATCTACAATGGTGGTTAAGCAGACCAAGGCTGAGAAGGCCGACGACTGCAATTGGGAGGGCGATAATATGGGATCTAATGGGAACAGGGACGTCGGCGGGCTTGTGGCAGTTGAGGCAACACCGACGACTGGAATGGTGGGGCAGTTCACGAGGATGCTGAGGAACGGGAAGGAGCAGATGAGAGAGAGCCCGGTGTCGGCGCTGGTGTTGCCGTGTAGGAAGGGTGGTAGCGATGTGGTGGTGAAGGTGGTACGAACGAGCGGGATCGATATGGCAATATGGGATCTAATGGAGATGGGGGCATAAAGGGTGAAGAGGAAGGCGGCTTCGCGGATGAGGAGCATACAAAGGTGGCCAGCGGGGCTGGAGGTGGGGGCAGAGACATTGACCACCGTGGCTACGACAGTCGAAGTGGGGAACTTCCATGACAGTTGGATTGATTTTGCGATCGAGATTGAAAATTTATATATAAACAAAGTTTTAGCAATTACTCAATGAATTGGACCTATTCAGTGAATATTGAAGAATTATTCATAGGTATGTGTTAATTTTGGTCTAAAGTGGTCGAACATTGGACAATTATTTGGAGATTTCTGAAGCATTGTTCATATAAATCGTAAGTATTATTCAGTGGAATTGGTAATTGTGAGGGAAATCTGAGTTGGTTACTTTTATTCGTGTACACATGAAACATTATTCAGTGGAATACAAGCACTATTCGGTGAATCTCTAATGATTATTCATTTATCGAAGCCATTTTTTTTAATCTCAACACATCAATTATGAGACGTTTATGGCGAATGTCATGGTTATTCAATTAACTTTGGTATTCGCTAGAATTTATGAATTTTTGGATGGGAATGTGCGACGGTTACGATTATGCTCGATAATTGATGAAAGGTGAAATGTGAAACATTATTCGGTGGAATATATATGAAACATTATTCGTATAAATAGTAAGTACTATTCAATAGAATTGGTAAATTTTGACATGAACAAGATAGAAAAAGAAAAAATAACATTATTGATCGGTAGCATGTGAAAATTATTCAGTAAAATTGGCAAATTTTTACAAACAACGAAAAAACACGGGATGGAAAAAAGAAGCATGTGTGGCATTAACAAACACATATCACCCCAAAATACCTAAATCTATTGATTCATATTAGGGTTGATGTGTATTGATGGTTGAATACAAAAAAAAAATCATCAAATCAGGACTCATATGCTTCACCAAATCTTTGGGCAAATCACAACTGATTTGATTCACAAATAGGGGCTCATTTACTTTGCAAAAAAAATTATGTATTTAAAAAAAGCAAGAATTTGGGGGGGGTGTAAAGACCGGAATTTTAAATAAGTATTTAATTGCCAAAATTGGAAAGTTCGGAAAAACATGTCCTCGAGCGTATTTCTAAATTTGGAAAGTCTTTGGAAATCATTCCGGCACATTTTAAAATATAAGTTGTCAAGCTAAATTTCGCTATTATATTCGGGTTTTAAACCTTGGAGTCTTGTGAGTCATTTGAAATGAATTTAAACTCGAGTCGGATTTCGGGATAGATAGTTAGGACTTAAGGTCGGACGAGCGGAATCTCTCTCTCTCACCCGACTCTCTCTCTCTCTCTCTCTCTCTCACCCGGTCACCTCATCTCTCTCACACACTCTCTCTCTCCCTCTCTTCCCACTACCATCTTAATTGTTTTGTCCTTTTCTTCATTATAACCCTAGTGTGCCCCAAATTGTGCCCCTAGAAAAAGGGGCTAAAATCCCTAAAAACCTAAATATCTTCATGATGCGTTTGGAATTCCCGATCATTCGCCTGTGGGCTCGGAATCAAGAACACCAACTTGTTGATGGCCCGATCTTGCAATTATTCTTGCTATTCTCGATGTTTACAATTAATTACAATAAAGACTTTGAACTATTGTGAAAGAAAGGAAAACAAGTAAATAAAACTAAAAGGGCAACAGCGGCGGAAGCTGGAGGTGTGTAGCGGCGGTCGCTGGGATGGCCGCGGGGCGGCCCGGACAGTGGCGACAGTTCTGAGCAGACTCAGCGACGGCTTCTTTGGTTCAGCGACGGTTTTGCAGGATGGGTTTGTGTTTGGACGTGTGTATGATGTAGGTGTTTGGGTTCTTTGTGAATTGAATAACCAAAAACATAAGCTTGATTGCAAAGACTTTGGATTGGGAGATTGAAGAACTTTTTAATCCTAAAAAGGGCTCCTCAATATAATTTCCAATCTAAGTTTCTTGAATGAAATACAAAGTGTTTAAATAGAGACATAACAATTCTATCTTGTGCAAAAGATAGAGTTTTGGTAACTAAAGATAAATCAAATAATATAAAGATATGTAAATCTTTCCTAAGATAAGTAAAACTAACTAAGGATAGAAAATTAACAACTTGGTGGTTAGGAATTAATCTAGATGAGATATAATTCCTCCCACATTATTTCCTAAACAAAATAATTATATCTAACTTTAATAAAATAGGAAAACCGAAAATAATTAAATAAACATGTAGAAATTCGTCCAAACAGGGACAGCTGCAAAGATGATGCATTTCGGCCATTATCGAGTTCGATTCTGGAGAAACCTTCAACAGCAAAATTGTAGATCTTTTCGTCCTCGTTCCAATAAGGTATGGCACGACCCCATCCGATAAATATAGACTCTGAACGACTCATTTTACTGAGACGTCAAAAAGCTGTCAAACCATTCGAACGAACCAAAACATGGATATTAGCTCACCTTGCTCCTTTGGACCTTCTTCCATGGTGGAGCCTTCTTCTTCCTTTTGAGGATGACATAATGCTCCTCCATTTGCATTCAACCCGTCCTCGAGTCGTCGCCAGGATCAAGATCATTGTTTGAGCCACAGAAGCTCATCCTTGATTGCATCATTCTCCCCCTCTTATGTTTGATTCGTCCTCGAATCGAGTCATTGATGATCAAAGGGAAAGGAGCAGCAACCTCCATCCATGAGTAAGGAGGGGTTGGTGGAATAGGTGCCAGGAGAATTCGAGGTATAGGTACCTCAAAAACAACACCTGTCATAGGAATCATTAAGCAATCAAAAGGAACAATATCAATAGGCTCAATAACCCTATGAACTTCAGAGTTCTCAACATTAGGAACATTCTCAAGAGGTACAATAGCTAACTCAAGAAAAGTGTCCCCAACGTCCTCATCGTTGTCGTCAGAAGCAACCAACACATCTGGCGCAGCACTGCAGTCCCCTTGCAGCATAGATTCGGAGGTCTTCCCGGAGGATTCCTGCAACGTGTAACCCACCGTTCGAAAGATCCTCGAGTCAGCTTCGCAACAAGCCTGAGTTGACTCAATTTCGAGGTCGGAGTCAACGGGAATCGGTGAAACAAAATCGGCGTGCTGTGCTGTTTTCTGGGCACCGAAATCAACCGAAGGCTCCTTAGGCTCAATTACCTCGTCGTCGGTTGAGGCAATTATAGCCGCTGGAGCAGGGGTGAAGGCTGAAGCAAAAGCTTGACAAATGCGATCCAACATGGCCTTCTCCAATTCCTTCAAGTCCTCCTCGAACCTCGCTTGACGTTGTGCCTCTTTCTCTCGTCGTCGTTCCTCCTCCTCTCGTCGTCGTGCCTCCTCAGCCTCTCTTTGTTGGAGAAGCCGAATCTGATAGCGTTGGCGACACCTCTTATCTTCGATCTCCGCTTGATGTTGAAGCCAAAGGAGGTGCCTTTGAGCCTCTCGTTGTCGCTCTACGGCTTGTTGGTGCAAAGTTCTTTACTCTCTTGATTCCTTTTTGAGTGATTTATTTTCGTGCCATCTTTCTCACCATTCCCGCTGCGTAAATTTTAGTCCTTTATTATTCACCAAAAAAAAATTGGCACTTTATTTTAGTTATTTTCTTGTTGGATCTTTAATTTGGAAGATATTGAGTTCTTGATTGCAAGTTTTGATTTTTATTCCTTGTTGCTACATATCATGCGTATGACTGTGATTCTTGGATTAAAAAGCATTATATGAACTTGCACCACTAAAGAACCCTATTTTTTCCAGATTTCTAGCCAATTTCCCCTTTTTCATTATTTTTTTTGCTTACTTTTAGATCATCGTAGCTTTGTTATTTTATTTTTTTTAATTTTCTCTTTAGTTCTGTCGCCTCTACACCCTATTACAGCGACGCTTTAGTCAACAAAAAAAAAACAGAAAAACCGAGAGCTTGAAAAAAAAAAAGGAAGCATTCCTCTTACCTTTGTTGAGTTAGTAACTCATTGCATATTGTTCCTTCTTTTATTTCGCTACTTGTTAGATGATCTAATTGGCTGTAAGCATTACAAAAGAACCACCTTGTGTGATTTTGTGCTGTGCCGACACAAGAGCCTTGGTCACACCCCTCTTTCTCTGAACCGTGTTGCAACCGTTAGATAATAGTTGACGGAGTGTGTGCACTTGCTTACCCTTGTGATTGCATCGTATCTATTGCTACATATTATTATATTTTCGAGCATCACATTATAGCTATTATTTTTTCTTCTACATTAGCCGCTTGTTCATGCTTGCGATCCTTGCTATCCGACTTGTGGCTGAATTCTTTTGCAATTTAATCTCTACTTGCTATCTTCAATATTGCAAAATTCTGTGTCCAGGGAAGATTACTTGAATTGAGTGCCTTGTTTTCTCGCCTCTTTGATTTCTAAAACTGAATCACTCTTAGGATCAAAAGGGCTTGCATTACTTGGTTTCTGGTCTTTGCTCCGTTTACTTGTTGCTCTTCTGATATTGTAAGAACATGTCAAACGGAAACGACCCAAATTCTTCCCTTACCCCTCCTGAACCACTTGCTGCAGCAGACGTACGGTCCATCATTGCGACTGAACTTGCCCAATTAACCAATCGCTTGGCCATTGAAAAGGCCCAGGTCCGTGCTAAACTTTCGGCTCAGATCGACCAAGCCATTGATCGGAGACTTGAGGAAAGGAAAAGGAATGAGGCTTCTGGATCTACACCTCCCTCAGGTGGTAAGCCGCCTCCTACAGGTCATACACCTCCCTTAGGTAATACCCCACCATCAGGTAATCCACCCCTGTCTGGTCAACTACATTTTAAACTGCGATCTGCTACGCCTAACCCGTTTGCAGGAGAGAATGACAATGATTCGTTATCTGACTTTAACGGTAATGATGTACGCCGAGACCATACCCCCCCTCGACATCAGCAATATGGACGGCAACAGCAGTATCAACCACCTCACCAGGCTCACGTCAATCCTCTGTTCGTCAGGGCCAACTGGGACGACAGTCGTAGCAATGCTGATCTGAACGACATGCCCCACTTGGAGGACGCATACCATGAGGTAGATCCTAACTTTGATGATTTACCTAACCCTAATTTTGGTCGTCCTAGATTTGATAATGCACAGGCTATCCAAAGGCGCGATGTTAAAATAAAATTGGAAACATTTGATGGTACTAATAATCCTGAAGCTTATCTTGTTTGGGAAGATTATACTAACTATGTTTTGGAACATCTACGCTATGAGGAAACAGAGAAGTTGAAAGTTGTTATATTACATTTGACAGGTATGGCTCGCACTTGGTGGTTCCGCACTCGTGAGATCCGTCGTCGTCAAGGTAAGCAACCTGTTGAAACTTGGCCCCAACTTCGCTACCTATTGAAGAAACGCCACGTGCCTGAGGAATACACAGACACCATGAGGATGCGTCTAGCTTCTTGCCGCCAAGGAGCTCGCTCACCCATGGAATACAGAGACGAGCTTGAACGACTCGCTCATCAGGCTAATGTTTATCTTACTGAGCGTGCTTTATGTACTCAATTTCTTGCTGGGCGTAATATCTCTATTAAAAATCCTTTGGCTATTCATTCTATTAGGGATATTAACACTTTATCTCATAAGGCACAACTTCTGTATGATCAGCAACAGCAGCAACAGCAGAGGACCAGGATCGATCAGGCCTCCCAAGGTCGCAGGTTTGTTCCCTTGGCTTCTTCTAGTCAATCCAGACCTTCTACTAACCCTTCTATGCAGCAAAAGGGAGTTTCCAACTCACCTCAACAGGGTTATCAGGTTGAAACTAGAAGAGTTGCTGCACCATCTAAGGAACGCACCAAAGACATCCGCTGCTTCACTTGTGGTGGTTCTGGACATGTCTCTCGCGAATGCCCTCAGAAAAGGAAGGTTCTTCTCAATGATTTAGGAGACCATTACTATGAGGAGGAAACTGTTGCAGACCATGTAATTTCGAATGAAGTGGAGGAGGACCAGCCAATTGAGCCTAACGACGAAATAGACCCCAGTGACTTCCAAGAGACTCTTTGTCTTGTCAATCGTCGGGTCCTACACATCCAGGAAGCTCACATGGCTGATCAAAGGGAGAACATTTTCCACACCAAGTGTGTGGTTAGCAAGGCTACCTTAAGAGTCATAGTCGACGGTGGGAGTTGCTGCAACCTCATCAATGAAAAGGTAGTGGATTTCTTACACTTGACTACTACTCCTAGGGCTACTCGCTATGGTTTAAATGGCATAACTGATGATGGATCTGATATTATGGTGACTAAACAATGCTTAGTGTCATTTTCTATTGGCTCATATCATGATCAAGTCTTATGTGATGTTGCTCGAATGGATTGTAGTCATATTTTGCTAGGTCGTCCTTGGTTATATGATCGTTCTGTTATACATGATGGTCGTGCGAATACATATTCCTTCACTTTTGATGGGAGGAGAGTCACTCTCCTACCCCTTTCGCCTCAAGCTATGTTGCAGGAACAGGTTCGCAAGAAACAACAGCAGGACGCTCAAAAGGAGGCCCATCGGAAGGGGAAGCAACAAGCGGCCCAGACAACCGCACCCGCGGCCTCCAAGGCCGCACCCGCGTCCACCTCGGCGCCTACCCCCTCTCCTTCTGCATCACCACAACCCTCTCATACCCCACTTCAGGGCTCTGTTGAACGACGTTCTTTGGTATCTCAACCTCAAAAAGAGACTGTCTCCTGGAATGCTCATCGACCTCATATCCTTTTGATCATGAAAGAAGTCTTACTTAATAGTGTGGATTTGAGTCATATTCCTGCACCTATTGCTGCTCTTTTGCAGGATTATTTAGATGTCCTTCCAACTGATCTGCCACAAGGATTGCCGCCTATTCGTGGGATTGAACATCAGATTGATTTCGTCCCTGGCGCAGCCTTGCCTAATCGTGCCGCCTATAGGGCTAGTCCAGAGGAAACTAAGGAGCTTCAACGCCAAGTCACGGAGCTGATGGATAAGGGCTTCGTTCGAGAAAGCCTCTCCCCTTGCGCCGTGCCTGTCATCTTGGTTCCTAAGAAGGATGGCTCTTGGCGCATGTGTGTTGATTGCAGGGCAATCAACCAAATAACGATTAAGTATCGTCACCCTATTCCTCGTTTAGATTATATGCTTGATGAATTGTATAGTGCATGTATTTTCTCTAAAATTGATCTTAGAAGTGGCTATCATCAAATTCGGATGAAACATGGAGATGAATGGAAAACGGCTTTTAAGACTAAGTATGGTTTATATGAATGGTTAGTAATGCCTTTTGGTTTGACAAATGCTCCTTCTACTTTTATGAGGCTTATGAACCATGTGCTTAGACGTTACTTAGGCAAATTTGTCGTTGTTTATTTTGACGATATCTTAATTTATAGCAAGAACATGCATGATCACCTTAGTCACTTAAAATTGGTATTTGACTGTCTCCAAAAAGAAAAACTATATGCCAATTTCAAAAAGTGCTCCTTTACTTCTGCATTTACTATTTTCCTTGGATTTGTTGTTTCTGCTTCTGGTTTAAAGGTAGATGAGGAGAAGGTTTGTGCTATTCAAGAGTGGGCCCAGCCGCATACCCCCACTCATGTCCGCTCATTCTTGGGCCTTGCTGGCTTCTATCGACGCTTTGTCAAGGACTTCAGCACCATTGCTTCCCCCCTACATGAGCTGACCAAAAAGGATGTGACGTTTCGCTGGACAGACGCACATCAGAGGGCATTCGATGCTCTCAAGGATCGTCTCACCCATGCCCCAGTTCTGCAATTACCTGACTTCGCACAACCGTTCGAGCTCGAGTGTGATGCTTTTGGCACTGGCATTGGTGGGGTACTGCTACAGAATAGGCGCCCTATTGCCTATTTCAGCGAGAAGTTGGGCCCCGCTGAGCTCATCTATTCTACCTACCACAAGGAACTGTTCGCCCTGGTTCGATGCTTACAGACATGGCAGCACTACCTTTGGCCTAATGAGTTTGTGATTCATTCGGATCATGAAGCTCTGAAGTACATCAAAGGTCAAGCAGTGCTCAGCAGGCAACTTGCTCATTGGGTGGAGTTTCTGGAGACCTTTTCCTATGTGGTTCACCACAAGAAGGGACAGAATAATGTGATAGCTGACGCGCTATCACGAAGGTATGTCCTCCTAAACCATATGGATGCACATGTTTTGGGTTTTGCTTTGATAAAGGAACTGTATGCCTCTGATGGTTTCTTTAAAACTATTTATGCTCAATGTGTGTCCAAGGGTGAAATTGATTCTTATTTTCTTGATAATGGTTATTTGTTTAAGATGGGCAAGCTTTGTATCCCATCTTCTTCTATTAGACGACTGTTAACTCAAGAAATACATGAATCTAGGGGACATGGAGGTTTCGACAAAACCTTAGCTGGACTTAAGGAACATTACTTTTGGCCTAAAATGTCTAATTATGTGCTGAGTTTTATCAAAAGTTGTGTCACATGTGCTAAGGCTAAATCGAAATCTAATGCTAATGGTCTATATCAACCTTTGCCTATATCGAATGCACCCTGGGAAGATGTGTCTATGGATTTTATTGTAGGATTGCCTAGAACTTCTAAGGGTCATGATTCTATTTTTGTTGTTGTAGACAGATTCTCAAAAATGGCTCATTTCATACCTTGTCACAAAACTGATGATGCTATTCATGTTGCGCATTTATTCTTTAAGGATGTTGTTCGCTTACATGGATTGCCTTTATCTATAGTTTCTGATCGTGACTCTAAATTCTTAAGCTGTTTTTGGAAAACTTTATGGTCTAAGTTGGGTACAAAACTATTATTTTCTACTTCTTGTCACCCCCAAACTGATGGCCAAACTGAGGTTACAAATAGAACTCTTGGGGCTCTCCTTAGAGTCATGTTGCGAACTAACCTCCGGAGGTGGGAAGACTGCCTACCATTTGTTCAGTTTGCTTATAACAGGTCTAGGCACTCAACAACTCCCCATTTGAGGTTGTCTATGGCCGAAATCCACTCACCCCAGTGGACATGATGACACGGCCTCTCAAGGAGAAGGAGAGCATGGATGCAGCTAAGCAAGTGGACTTCATCAAGCGCTTGCATGAGCGTACCAAGGCGCAGCTGGAAAGAAAGACTACGCAATACAAGGCAGCGAAGGACAAGCATCGCAAGGATGTGCAGTTCAACGTTGGTGATCTGGTATGGCTGCATCTCAGGAAGGAAAGGTTTCCGCAACAATGGAAATCTAAGCTGGACCCCAGGGAAGATGGACCATTTCGAGTGGTTCAGAAGATGGGTCCTAATGCCTACAAGCTGGATCTCCCTGCCGAAAAGTACAGTGTTCATTCTACCTTCAACGTCGCTGATCTATCCTTGTTCATACCTGACGATGACTCTGACGATGATTTGAGGACAAATCAAACTCAAGTGGAGGAGAATGATGCAGTGCAATTGTCGATGACTCCTGGTGACATTGAGGACAACATGAAGGTTCCTTTCGATGGTCCTATCACTCGTGCAAGGGCCAAGAGGATTCAAGATGCAACCAAAGCTCTTCTTGTCCGTTACCAAGGAACGATGGAGCAAGGGTTCAGGCCACCCTGGGTCACTTTGCTCAAGACTACACCACCGGCACAAGAAATGAGCTTCCGTCCCCAAACCAAGCTCATGCAAACTCGCAACCACCCACCTTGAACTCGGCATGGGCTCTTGTCGAATGGGCCTAGGAAAGTGGCCGAGTAACTTTGGTTGGGCCTAGGAGTTGTTTTATCCACTTAATTAATTAATGTTATTTTATGTCATTAGATTAATAATGTGGAAGACTATATCTCTTCTAGATAAAGTCTTGTCCACCAAGTTTTAGAATTATATCTTCTTAGATTTACTCTTATCTTTAGGTTATTTTTATCTATCTTTATTAACCTAAATTCTATCTTGCATGATTAGAATTGGGTGTTAGTTTTCTATTTAACCAAACTCATGTACCTTGAATTATTTAGATTGAATAGAATTGAGACCCCTTTATGGAATAAGGGTTCTCGGTTTCAATCCCACGTTTTTTCTTGTTCTTGTGTTCTAAAGTCTTTGGCACCACAATCATCACCATCGCCATTGTTCATCACCATAGTTGAAACCCACCAAACACCACCCTACAGTGTCCCAAGGAAGGAGTCGCAAACACTGCCCTTGATAAGGCACCAGGTTCCGCAGGCCTCGGCGCCTGGCGTTCGGGCACCCGTGTTCGCGTGTCGATCTCGCTTTCGCTCCCAGCGCTGTACTTCTGCGGCGTCGCTGTTCGCGTTCGTTCTTACCGTGCTACTGTTTGCTTCCCTCTTCGCTACCAGCAAGAACAATCCACAGCTCGGCCGCCCGGAGGAGTCGCTCCTGCATGTCCGAGTCCAGTGCCACGCGCGCCTCCCTGTTCCTTCCTTTGCTTTACATGTCGCCACTTTTAGTCATTGTAGAAATTAGTCAAATATACGGCGTGGAAGAGCATTGCAAGATCGGGCAAATATACGGTGTGGTTCTAATTAGCTTCCGTTGTTAATCAGGAGATATTGGAAGAGCATTGCAAGATCGGGCAAATATACGACGTGGTTCTTGATCTTGAGCCCACATGCGAAGGATCGGGTATCCCAAACGTATCACTTCATAAAATTCTGAGCCTACCTCAGCTCCCTATCTCTCCCTCCAATTGCTATTCAAAAATCAAACCCTAAAAACCCAAAGTTCCCAAGTTTTCACCTCTTCAATCCATCTTACTGACCCTCCACCCTTAATTTCTTGTTTCTCAGCCACTAAAGAACCCTGAAACACCCTCCTGCACATCTTTTCTCAAGAATCTAACCCAAAATCGGAGTCGAAAAGTGAATTCCATCAAAAACCAAGTTTTTGTCCCTGGTCGTCGTCGCGAGTTCATGTTCGCCGCCGCGAGTTCATCATCGCCGCCGTGAGTTCATCTTCGCCGCCGTGATCAGTTCAAAGCCCAGAAGAAGAAACCCATTTTCGCGGCCGCGAGTTCCTCTTCGCCGCCGCGAGTTGGGAGCCCAGTTCTGGTGTTGGCTCGGTAAAACACCTCGTTCTCCCTCGTTTTAACTCTTTTCTCCTTCTCGTTTATTCTCACTTGTTCCACCTCTTTCCTCTACCTTCCAAGATCAAGAAACATCATATCTAGCTCCTTTCGATGCGGATTCGAGCTCATTTCTTCCTCTTCCCCTGTTTTGAGCAAGGTAAGCTTCTGTTCATCAAATCCTCTCATTTTGGATCTAAAACTTCATAAAGATCCTCTTTTAACCAAGATATTTCCCTCCTAGACCTTTTCATAGGAAAACCTCTTTGAATCAGAGCCCAAGGACCTACCTCTTCCAAGATCTTCGAAGAAGCCTCAAGGCGGCTAGGTAATCTCTTTTCCGTTCTCCCCTCTAATCCTCGTTTGAGTCATATATGGTTACTTGGTATCGGTTTTGTATTAGAAATGTTTTGAAATAAGTTTGGGTTAAAACGGATTTGAATCGAGGCAAAAACGAGCAAAAAATTTCGAATCTCGCTGCGGCAAAACCATGGTCGCCACGGCGAGTTAGAACAAAAACAGAGGAAGAAGAAGGGGTGTCTCGCGGCCACGACCGCGGGTTTTGCCGCGGTAAAATCCATCTCTCACGGCTAGCAAGAGCCTCCTTCTCGCAGGAAGAAACTAGGAAGATTTCGCGGTTGCGACCGGCCCTCTCGCCACTGTGAAATCCACCCCAGTAGCTTGGTCGAGCTGCTCCTTGATCCTTTGGATTAATTTGTTGGTTTTTGGTTTCGATCCTTTTCAGTCGGGTTTTAGTCTGAGGTTGATTTCATAAAATGAGATTTTAGAATATTAATTTAATAATTTAACAACGGAATTTTGAAAAAAATTTAAATGTCGGTTTGAATACTTGAAGAGTGTTTTGAAAGACTTTGTTTCAAGTGTCGGGATTCTTCAACTTGATTAAACGATGGATGCTTGGAAATGGAAATGGACTTGAGTATTATGGATTAGGATTATTCGGATGGCATGGCTTTTGGTGTTTTCCGTTTTGGAATGATTTGAAATGGTTGGACTTCGGATTGGTTTTGAAGATGGTTTTGGGGACATGGTTTTTTGTGTGTGACTAGTAGTCTTGTGCCTTATTGCTTTCTTATTAATATCATCGGTGCTTGTTGATTGAGTGGATTCTGCTTGTGCTAGACCTTGATGTTCGGCTTTTCAGGTAAGTTCCTTTATTGACTTACTCAGACTGATCAGATATACCCTCCTACATGTAGTCATATGACATACTAGGTGTTGCATAAGCATTGAAGCATGCCATGTAGTATCATGCTTAGATTGCATACTTGATTAAGCATTTGTTTATTTTATGCATTTGAAAAGAGAACGGTCATGATCTGTGTGTCCTAGAGTTATTGCTAGGGTCATAGGACGACCCAGTCCTATCGGGCTTGTCCTCCATCGAGTCTATTTAGAGTCAAGCTTGCGGGCTCGATTCACCACATGAGCATGATGATGAGACTGTGGATGTGCACATATACCATCTGTAGATGGCGATTGCTATGCTATAGCCCGTACTGGCCAGGCTCCACCCTAACGGGAAGGGGGGTGGAGGTAGGAGAGGGACATGCCACTTGGCATTCTTTGGGCCATTTATCGTATTTTTGCATATTATATCCTGATCAGCATGACTTATGTGTTCAAATTTTGTATTGCATAAGAAGCATCTTTATTAGGTATAGTATATGTGTATGCCTGCTTGTGGGAACATAATGCATAAGGGCCTCGGTCTGATCCTTTGCCCTACATATATTTTTAGGTTTGTTTGCATATTTTCTTCACTCCATGCTTCTATGGTGGGGAATTTCTCGAGCGATCGCAATCGAAACTCACCTTGGCTTAATATTTTGAAACTTTGAGATTTCGTGATTTGGTTTTGACCCGGCCTCGCCGTGGCAAGTTTTACTCTACTTTCCATTTTCGCCTATTTACCTCAAACAAATTTAGCGATGTAGACTCATAGGACAGCTTAAGGGTACCCAACATCCCTACATACGATTGATTTGGGGTTCGAAATCCCCATTTTAAAGAGCTATCATTTGAGGTTTTAAAACCTCGACCTGTACCTGGATTGTAAGATTTGAACGAAGGTATCCAACTTTCGAAACATAACCCGAATGTTTAGATTTGGGCTGTTACAAGGGGGTAATTAGCACGCACAGGCCGTAGGGGGTGAGTGCTTTTTCAAGCGGGTCCCACAATAATTTACAACAAAATAAAAAAAATCCTTTTTAATCGTAGTTGTTTATCTCATCTCTATCAATGGTCTAGATTTGCATACATGATTCCCTGTATGTCTGAGTACATCCGAAATACTATATATATAGGATGGATCCGGTGTGAACACCTCTTACGGTGTGAATTGTGAACAAACTGATTATTCATATGTACCATAATAATTAATCATTTGACGTAATATAATTATTCATATGTGTGAAAAACTTTTTCATATGAAAATTATTCATCTGCTGTAACATGATTATTCGTACTTATTCTTATGAGGTATGTACGAATAATAATGTATTTTCAGATGAATAATTTTACTCTTCAAATTTTCCTTAAATCTCAACTATCAATCTTCTTAATTAAACGCTCTAGATTTATTCACAAATTACACTGTAAGAGGTGTTCACATATTTATTTTCAAGGGAAATGCAATAAGACTTGGATACAGATCGAATCCATCAGGTCAACAAGTTTGAACTACTAGTGTGTTCTAATAACTCATTGACCCACCGGGTTTCATAAGTAAAACAAGACCTTTTAAAAAAATATCATGTTATTATATTTTATATTTTTTGATAAAATGTGATGTAATTATGTGTTGTTATATGTAATTTGTTGAAAAAATTATGATTTTGAAAACATTAGTTGTTGGGGAAAAATGTGGGGGTTAGGGGAGAGGAGAATGATTTGGACCGGTTTGCCAATTGTCTATGTATCCTCATTGAAAAGATGAATTAGAGGTGATGTAGTTTTTTTACATGTATTCGGATCCCGCTTAACTTATGGCCTATTCAAAGTTCGGTGACTATTGTTTGATGATCGGCTTCCTCCAACCTAGTGTCCCCATCCAAACTCCCATCTTTCAGTGTTCTTCCCAATGATTTGTCCCCCACAACAAATTGAAACTTATAAATCGAAATGGTTTTGAAAATACTCAATTAATTCTTGTTTATGGATTGTATAGCTTTTCAACATTTTCCTCTTAACAGTATTGTGAGAAATTGATTGATGAGCAAGGTAAACAATATTTGAAATCCATTTGTTAAATACTACCCTTTCGTGAAAAACTAAAAACTAAACATTATATCGTTACCATTTTTGTAGACTATCACTACTTCTCGTAAAATCATAACTAAATAAACCGGGACCAGGAGGATAAGATGAGTAGTTGCGCACTTAGTTAATTGTGTTTGACTTTGTGCTATGTCAATTTTCTCCAGGTACTTGTTTCTAATATGCCTCGTGTAGTTTTTGTATTCTCCTCCATTGTGATGCATGTAATTTGCTACAATTTGTTTTTGATTTGAGTTTTGTGTAATCGATTACGAAATCAAGCAATCAAAGTACTAATCCATGGCTTGGATCTGTTGTGAGAACCAGAGAAGAAGGAGGGGAAGAGAAACATATCTGCGAAGGAGAAGAGAGGAGGAGGAAGAAGAACTGTTTGATTGCTCATTCTAAATTATTTGTTCTTACAAAAATGTGCTATTTATACACCCAAACGGCTCAACATGCTCTAGCTAAGCTAACCTCACAAACACATCATAAAAACCAATGAGTTTGTTACACACTATACGCCAACACCCCCCCCCCCCCCCCCCCACTCAAGCTCGAGGATGTGAGACCATACCCAGCTTGGACAACAAGAGATTTTTCTAGGAAGAAGGAAGAATCTTTGTAAGAACATCAGAAAGTTGGGCAACTGTAGGAATGTAGCAGAGCTCAATCAAACCCTCCAAGACTTTCTCATGGGTGAAATGACAGTCAATTTCAATATGTTTGGTTTGTTCATGAAAGATGGAATTTTTGTCAATTTGTATAGCGGAAGAATTATCACAGTAAAGCTAAACCGGAAAAACGAACACAACACCAAGCTCTTGAAGAAGGAAGATGAGCTAAGTGATCTCAACCGAAGCATAAGCCATGGCTCTGTTCTCTACCTTAGAGATGCTGCAAGAAACGATAATATATTTTTTATATTTCCAGATAATGGGAGATCGACCAAGCATGACAACATAACCGGTGACAGACTCCTAGTGACGGGGCAAGATGCCCAATCAAAGTCAGAAAACGCTCAGAGAACAGGTGAATCATCACCATTCAGAAGGATGCCTTGACTAGAAGTATGGCGAACATAACTGAGAGTATGCTTTAAAGCCTCCATATAAGGAAGACGAAGATGCTGCATGAATTGGCTAATGGTCAGAATAGAAAAGCAGATATCTTGCCGAGTGTAAGTTAGAAAATTGAGCTTCCCGACTAATTGTCTATAAGTGGAAGGATCATCAAGCAAATCACCATCGACATCTGTAAGTTTGAAATGCAGAGGCAGTGGAGTACAAGCCAACTTAGTCAGAGTATAACGTTGTCTGAGTCAAAACAATACCTTGTGAAAAATACGTAGCTTCCAAACCCAAGAAGTAGTGCAAAGAGCCTAAACCCTTGATACTAAAGGCAACATCCAATAATTTCTGGAGATGGGAGATAATAGAGGGATCTGAACCTGTAATCAACAAGTCATCGACATAGACAACAACCACTGCATATGATCACCAGAATGCTTAACAAATAGAGAATAATCACTTTTAGACTACACATAAAAGAGAGATTGCAGAGCACTGGTCAACTTATGAAACCATTGTCTCTTAGCTTATCGAAAGTCGTAGAGAGACTTTCGATTACGATAGACCTTATTATCCGGATTTGGAATGTCATCAGGCATCTTCATGTATACTTCTTCAAACAAATCACCATGAAGAAAGGTGTTATTCACGTCAAGCTAGAAAAGAGGCTACTTCCTGGATGTAGCAACTGCTATGACAACTCGAATGGTGGACATTTTAACCACAAGGGAGAAAGTCTCATGGAAATCAATCCCTTCTTTCTGAGTAAACCCCTGAGCAACAAAGCGTGCTTTGTATCGTCAAGGGATCCACCTGCCTTTAGCTTGACCTTAAAAACCCAGTTGCACTCAATCGAATTTTTACCTGCATGAAGATCTACAACATCTCATGTACCCTTAGCCTGTAAAACATCAATCTCTTTTTTTTATAGCATTCAACCAATTTGGATTAGAGGAAGCTTTAGCAAATGAATTGGTTCAAAAAAGGAAGAAATATGGGAAACAAACGCATAATGAGATGATGGCAAATGAGAGGAAGGGACAAAGTTGTAAGATGATGGATAAGCAAGCACATGACAACAAGTGCACATAAAATCCTATAAATAAAAAGGTGGTCTGGAGACCTTTGTGGACCGACGGGGAGCTAGATTATCAACAGAAGTTGTAGGGGAACCAGGAGCATCAAAAGTTGTAGGGGGACCAGGGACAATAGGAGAGGAATCGGGAGAAGTGGTAACAGATGGGACAAAAATGGAAGAAGGAAAATCGAAAGCAATAACAGGTAAGGGAGATTCTGAAGTTGGCAGAGTAGCATTGTGGAATAGGAAATAAGAGTCATGAAACACAACATCTTGAGTGAACAAATGACTGAATGGGGAGATTAAATGCCTTATATGCTTTCTTGCGAAAGAAATAGCCAAGGAAAACATGAGGGGGAGAACAAGGAATGAACTTGTCCCTCTGTTTTGTGGTTGTATTAACAACCAAGGGTTCGAAAATGGTTATGACCAGAAGGTTTAAAAAAAAGAGCTCAAAAGGGGATTTATGATGAAGAGATGGCAAAGGGTTTTGGTTGATAATATAGGTGGAAGTCAAAACACATTCCCCCCAAAACTTTAAAGGCATATTAGATTGAAACATCAAGGACTTTGCAACATCAAGCAAATGCTTATGTTTTTGCTCGACCACACCCTTTTGTCAGGGTGTGTCAATGCAGATTGTTTGGTGAATAATGCCCTTATAAGCATAAAAAGCATTGACATTATGATCACAAAACTCGAGAACATTATCGGATTAAATAATTTTGATATTGACATGAAACTCTGTGAGAATAAGAGCATGAAAATCTTTAAGAATGGACAAGGCATTACTCTTTGTGGCCAATAAAAAAAAAGTCCAAGTACACCTTGTGTAATCATCCACCAAGGTAAGGAAATATCGAAACCCATCGAAAGTGGGATGTTTATAAGGCCCCCATGATGGTCAAATTTACTAAAAAAAGATGGAAAAAAACTTCTATGTTGTTTTGCTCGAGTACAAACTTGACTGATAGTAGTTGGTTTATCACAAATATTAGCATCAAAACCATGTCTCAATTGATCAAAAGAAAGATGTCTCAATCTACAATGTCAAAATTCAGATGAAATGGATTGTAAAACAGCAACAAAGGATGCATTGACATACTTATTTGAAAGAGTTTTAGTAAATTGTAAAAGACTTGCAGAGAAGTCATGAAGGCTTTGAACTTCTTGCTCATCCAGCTCCCGTGAATTGGTTTTGTCCACCACATACAGTCCTCTTGCCTCATTACCAAACACTAGAGGCTTTTTTTAAGAAGGGTCCTGAAGTATACAATGCTTACTTGTAAAAAGAATGATGGAAGACATATCATAGGCCAATTTACGGATTGAAATTAGGTTGAAAGAGAAATCAAGAACATGAAAGATATTTTTCAAAGTAATTTGTGGAGATATCCATAGAGTAAAAATATCGAAAATCTTAGCACTCTTGCCATTAGGCATTTTGATGAAAGCTAGCTTATTAAGAGGTTTATATGACTCAAGTAGAGATAAGTGCGGGGTTATATGATTGGTTTCACCGCTATCCAACATCTAATTTGAAAGAATACCATTATAAAGAATACAAACACTTTTACCTGCTAAGAAGGCAGCACGGTCTGTTGAAGTACTTCCTTGCTTGGTCAACAATGCCATTAGCTACTCAAATTAGCTCTATGTAATAGTCGGGGAAGATGATGCTTGAGCAGCCATACTCTTACTTCCTTTGTCTGTCATCCCTGGAGGATATCTGACAGGAGGAAACTGTCGTTGTTTCTATCAAAAGTAAAACTTAAACCTACAAACTAGTATAGCAAGCAAGTAAGAGGTTGATCCCACAGAGAATCAAGTATTCCTAAGTAATGTATATTTACCAAGTAGTAGAAAAGAGAGGTTTTGGTGATTGAGGTTAAGAAAACAAACTATAAACAAGTTAATAGAGATAACAATTGAGAAAATAGTTTCATCTATAAATATCCACTTTAGTTTGATTAGTTGATCATCGATTCTTCTTCAAGTTCTCTTTTCATCCTATTATTGTTCATGTCCTAATCTTGTGTAAATTACTAGTCATACAAGTCCTAGTAACCCTTACTGATTAAATAACCCTAACACGGTCAAGATTCAACCTAATAAGAGCATTAAGATTAAGGATTAACAATACATGCAACACCAAGCTACGAGTCAGTATTCAACATATAATTTATTCTCTACACACCAATTTAGTCCTACGAGTCCTAAAAAGGCATGATTGCTACTATAGAATAAGGTTCGCTACGAGGAATCTACAAAATCCTAGCAATAATCTCAACTAGTTTTACGGGCTAGAAGAAATCAACAATATTCGCAAAAGAATCAATACGAATCAATAGGAATAGAACAAGAATATAAATCTCACAACTTTATCAAACCAAAGCTTCAATCCATAGACGAAACGAAACAGTTTAGTACTCCATGGCCAAGGAGGCTCCCCTCTAGGGTTCTCTCAATTGATAATCTCAAAGTGTATTAGATATTGATTAAATGATGAGTTAGATGTATAAGAAAATAACCCTAATAGTCCTTAAATAAACCTAACAAATTCGGCCAAATAACTAATGTAAAACCCTAATTAACAAGATAAAAGTTTGTTTTTAGATTTGCCAGATTAGTAGTAGGCCGCGGGGCAGCCAACCCAGGTTGCGGGGCGGCCAAGCGATATGTGATTGTCCGAGCTACGAGCCGCTGGGTGGCCATACTGTTCACAACGATTTTTCTCTTTCAAATTTGGTCTTGATATCAATATGAAAGTTCTAGATCTTGGAAAAAACTTTTCAACGAATGCTTATAATAATCAATCGGACCACCGAGGCTTCCAGAAAGTGCATTACAAGTTCAGCCTGTCTGGCGATAACTTTTTTTTTGACTAATTCTTCACTTAAGCTCTCGAACTTCGATTTTGCTCCCATGCTCTTTACTTTTATTCTTCCTCTTCACTCTTCCTTCATCCATGAGTCCTCATTCCTCGTCGGATCCACATATACCTGAAATAAATGTAAATCTAGCCTAAACTATGCATTGTAAACATCTAAATCATGCTAAATGCAACCTAATATGCCTACCTAAATTCATGCTATCAATATCCGTGGAGCTTCCAACACCTATCCATGGTATGCTCAGTCATTTTAAAACGATAACAGAAGAATGTTCGCTTATCATTTCAAGGTGGCATGTTAAGGGGATAACCATGTATCTTCCAACACTTGTTAATGACCTAACCAGAAATCTTGTAGTGCTCACAAAACATATTCTTCTTGATCTCCCATATTTGTTTTATATGATCATCCTCGTTCTCGCTAGTCGCTCGATTGGATTGCTTTAATCCTACTTACTTGTATGATTCTTATACAGACAGACAAGATCTGCATGATTGCGATGGGATGGGAGGAGTATGATCGCAAGCACTAGAACTCCAAAACACAAAAGGTGTGGTGACCTTCGTCATCGGTGTAGGGCTCTTCCTCCACCCGATCGAGAAGTCCGTGTATGGATTCGCGGCGATCGTCGCCCAGACGACGGAGTTGTTCTTCCTCGCCAATGGATCCGCCGTTGTTGCGACTTTGGGGCACCGGGAAGCACACATAGCTAGAGAAACGAATCAAATCATTATTGTTTCTCCATTAGTCTTATGAAGTAGGCGATAAAATTGCATATAAGAACGTCATCTCTTGTCGTAGGTGATAAAAGGTCTCGAAGATTTATGCTCAAATATTTTTTTTTGTCACCCAGAATTTGACATTGATTTGTTATTTTTTTATTTTAAGATTATTGTTGTTTATGTTTCTTAATATATTGATTTCATTTTCTTGTGTTATCTTTTACATAGTTTTATTATTTTGCTCCTACAAAAAAAAATGGAATCGTATAGTCATCCCTTGAAGTGGATAGACTTATAAACATAAATCCTTCTTGAAGTGATGACAATCATCCCTCGAAGAGGATGTATATTAAGGGATTCATAAAATGTTAGTCTCAAGCTGTTAACAATAAAATTTCTCCCTGCTGTGAAAATAATCATTCTCTAAAGTGAATGAGTGATGAGATTGTAGTCTCTAATAAAGATGAAAAATCATATTTTGATGTGCATAAATTTTGGTGTAATGTTGTACAATATAACCCTTGAAGTGGTTATATACATGTTGTCTAAATTATGTTCCCCGAAGTGAATTGATGTTCAAAAGTTTCAAACATTATCCCTCAACGTATGTGGATATATACTCAAATTTATTCTCCTTGAAGTGAGTAATAATCGAATATATACCAATTCTTGAAGAACATGGTAAAAGTTATATGACAAATTTTCATCTTTTGAAGTACATGAATAATGTATAATAGAGACTACTTGTCACTTGAAGTTGACAAAATATAATGAATCATTTTTTGTAAAACAAAAGATATCATTTATTGAAGTAAATGATAAACTCGTATGTATTATCCACCTGAAGTAGACAAATAAAATTTTCTTATATTTTAGTCATTTTTTTTAATTCCTTGGTTTTTATTCCATATTATATTAAATCAAAATATTACTACCTCCGTTGCAAAATATAAGTCCCTTTACTATTTGACATGTTTTTTAATGAGCTAAAAACTCTATGAAATATTAATTTTTTATAAAAATTGTTTTACATAGTCTTATATATATTGTTAATATGTTAATACTATGTAAAAAATTTAATAAAAATTAATATTTCATAGAGTTTTTAACTCATTAAAAAACGTGTCAAATAGTAAAAGACCTTATATTTTGCAACGGAGAGAGTATAATTTTAGTTACTGTTATTACCTTAATCCAGTACATTGTGAGTTTTTCAACACTTACTTTTTGAGCTTGAAGTTTTTAAACTCAATTGTTAAACAATCTAGTAGATTGTGAGTTTTTATCCAAATCTACATAAGATCTTGAAGACTCTAATTTCATATTCTTATAAACTCTAGAAGAGTATATGATCTTATTTTCAGCATTTGTACTCTCGCAGAAGTGCATGGAATATAGGTTATTCGAAACTATTTTTTCATGGTCATAGTAACATCAATATAAGTAACCACAAAGCACGATCTAGTGAACAATGCCACTTCCTGACAGTATGACACCAACGTCATATTGTCAGCTCATGGTTGAGCGCACAACCAAAGTCATTGTTGTGGTTTATAACTAGCTCATTGTTGTGTGGGTTAATTCTAATGTCTTGAAGAACATTATGAATAATGGTAAAGTTATCTAATAAATACACGTAGTTGGTTATTTGTCTTATGCTAATAGTATGACACCAACGTAAGTTCTAAAAATACCTAGTTAACGACATCTGATTAAATAAATGAATCACCATGTAGAAAGTTCATTTGTTAGAATTTTGAATATATGTGTCATACCATTTTGACACTTATTTAACCCATTAAAAGTTATGATGTCACTAACCAGAAGTTAGTTGATGATAAAACTTTTTTTTCTTTATGGCACTTGGTCACTCAAATAAAACAATAATTTGCAAGATCATTGAAATTCACATGAATACCCATCAAAAGGACTAGAAGATCCTAGGACCGGAAGATCCCCAACAAGGGTGACCATACATGTACGGCTTGTTCTCTTGGCAAAATAATAACAAGACCGTCTATAATAAAGAGTAAATGCAGAGTCTCTTATGTCTCTTGACCGAGTTCAATGAGACAACTATGAACATAAAACATCGCCATATGGACCAATGTTATTCCAGTATAGATGCCTTAACACAATGGTCATATGAAAAGGTAGAGAATGTTATTAATCACATTGTGGAGCATATAGTAGCTTACAACGGCCTAGAAGAGTCGTTAGTCAAAGGGCCCATGCAATTTTTGCACGCATTTTGAATTTGACACAATATATAACTTATCCCAAATTATCTCTGGAAGAGAGTATATGTTCCGAGACCTCCTCCATAAAATTAACTAATATGATACCACAAAGAAGTTGAATGATACATGGGGATTGAGTCCCTAATGATATCACATATCTCAAGCTTCATAAAGGTGATCAAATGCTCGGTGTTTAGGGGGAGAGGAAATGAGACTATATTGAGAAACATATTGCATGAAAGCAACTTCTCTATCATTTGAGATCCGCGGATGAATTAATGTGAACCAGAAGTTCAACACTTATGTACACCAAATGATCATTATATGGTTTAAATAAAAGTCACCAAATGCATTTACTAAGACCAAGAAAGTGACAATGTCATGTATATATAGTGCACTAGCTAGCTCATTTTGAAGGTTCCAAAAGTAACTCCGAAACCAAAAAAAATCATGTGAGTCTCAAATATGCCAGAAGCATGTGAGATCACTATGCTCTTAGTATATTATTTCTCTGGAATGGGAAAGATCCTATAAAATATGATGATCGTCAATCAAATAATGAATTTTAACGTCGAAATGATTATAAAGAGTTAGAAAAAAAAATGAATCCAAAGATGAATTCTTTCATGCAAAGATAAATTCTTTAAGCATGATGCTATTGGACCCGTAATTCCAACATCGGAAAGTATATGTAACATAATTGGTTTTAAGTGGGTGTTCATCCAAAACTGCAATAATTGAAAGGAATTTGTATGATAAAAAACCAGATGAACTGCCTCCCATGTGTAAATTGATGCGCATAATAGTTATATATCCAAATTGATAATCAATATGAAAGCCTCATCATATGTAAGTGATTAAGCCAAAAGGTGTTTATAGTACTTGAAGCATCATATATTTGTGAAAGTCGTGACATAGTGTATTGAGTCTTAAAGTACCATATACAAGTTGTACTCTTTTCCTTAATCTTGGTTTTTATCCCATAGGGTTTTTCCAAGGTAAGGTTTTAATGAGACAACTTCTACACCATCTATACATCATATCTCCGCATCAAACGATGAAGAGCACACTAAGTCCTTAAGTACTTTATATTTGTGCATTGAAAGCAGTTCATCACCAAAGACAAGGAAGTCAGTTGCCTTAAATTCAAGTGTAAAATATGAAGACATTTCGACTTGTGCACATGAAAGACAATATTCATACTCGACAATGCATGCAGCTCGTGAAGTTAACATTAACAAGAAGATCAAAGAGCTTATGAGAATGTGAAAGCTGCAAGAAGAAAGTTGAATTCAGAGGGAGAATATACACACTGCACTCTTTTTTCCTTCAATCGGGTTTTGTCACACTGGGTTTTCCCGATAAGGTTTTTAACGATACAGTATCGCCAAAGCGTATCAAACGACATTTTTACTATTTTCCCTTAGCCCTTGTTTTTGTCCCATTGGGTTTTCTAGGCAAGGTTTTTTAACGAGACAGATTTGTAATATTAATGGGTGTATATATATCCAAGGTGGAGTGTTATAATAATATATATTATATGTATTATGGATATACCCATTTTACCATTCCCTTGTAATCCTTTATATATATGGATATGCCCATTTTACCATTTCATATATAATATTCATAGATCATAGTTTTATAAAAATCTAATATATGAACCAACCGTCATCTTTATCGTCCTCCGTGTCCTTATCATCATCATCATCCTCCTCTTCCTCGTTGTCCTCATTTTCCCTGCCATCCTCTGAATCTTCGTCTTTATCCCCCTCTTTCTCCTCTTGGTCCTCCACCTCAAGATCAATGGAGAGATTGAAGATGATTCGCCGTCGGTGGTGGCTATCTCATGGTAAGCTTCCACGCCCTGAAGTGGACTAACTGTAGGCATATCACCATTCTTTGTTGCTAGTGTGATGGAGTCAAACACATTCCTGTGAGCCATCACATTTACCACTTTTCATGTCTCCCCGGCCTTTGGATCTTCTATGTAGCATATATACTTGCCTACCTGTGAGGGCAAGACAAAATGGTGAATCCTCGTACCAACTCGTGTTTGTGTCAACCGACACCAACCCATGATTAAACTGTATGCTCCCGGGATGGGGGTGCGTGTCCAACCATTTGCACTTGAAAAAAACTATCGGCATCTGATTTGCATATATAAGGTCAACGACTTCCTCGAGGATTCCGTAGAATTTATTGTCTGCTGTCTCCACCAACACCCCACTGTTTTGTGTGGTCCGTGTTCGATCTTTCTCTCATGTAACAAATTTCACACTGTTGACAGAACATGCGGAGTAAATCCGAACTTGTGGTTTTCTGGCCAAATTTAGGAGTACTTCTTTAAAGTTAGGGTCACCAAGTCTCTTTTCATTGTTAACCTATTGATGAGGATAAAATTTGAGTGAAGAGAGACTTCAAATTAGGGGATAGATTATCAAGTTATCAAATTAGGGGAGGAGGATAACATTTGAGTAAAGATGCTTACCTATTCAAGGAAGAAAGGGTGAAAATTGTTCATGTGGGCCTGCTCTTAATGATTTGGGTACGACCGCCTATACTCAGCTTCATGCACATTCATGTAAGGTGTCACTTCATCGTAGTCAATAAGAACTTGCCACTGAGCCTCTGCAATCTCATCGCGACTCAACCTTTATTGACAGTCTTTGTTTTGAAGCAGCACGAGGTCATATACGACGGAAATAGCATGGTGGGTTGCATCATGAGGGACATTAGCCTCCTTGTCATCCTTGTTGACCCCTATGTACAATCTGTAGTAAGTAATGGCCTCTTTTGTAAGGTATTTATCCGTGATACTTCCCTTTGGGAAGCGTTTGTTGAATACCTTTTGCTTGTAACTGCCCAATTGTTTGCAGTACAACACAGGGAAATAGGATCAACATTCTATCTTGCTAAAGTTATATAAAGGGGACGGAATCATAACGTACACGACCTCATACCTTTCTCTTGGGTACATCCAAGTATAGTGCACAGGACCGGTTTGCAGCACTTGGTGTGGTAGATGCACCATGAGGTGAACCATAATTGTGCAAAAATGTGGAGGATAAATCATCTCCAGGTGACATAGAATTTGGACGATCTCTTCTTCCATCACCTGAACATCTTCTCTCCGCAACTCTCGAGCGTATAATTTATGAAATCATCTAAACAATGCAACCAGAGGCTTTGTGACGGTCGATGGCAAGTATGCACGAACGAAAATGGGGAGAAATCGTTGAAACATCACATGACAGTCATGCGTTTTCAATCCTTGAAACTTCTTCTCACACAAGTTAACTTTGTTCTTCAGACACCCAGCATAACCGTCAGGGTATTTCACATCACTAAACCACTCAACACATCGGGGAGATCTTTCGACTTCACCAAGAACGGTGCTTGTGAAAGTTGTCCTCTACGCCTCTTTGTCTGCTCTCTCTCCTGACCTCTCTCTACTGTAAGGCGTCCCTCGCCTTTGGGACATCTTTTGACTTCTCGTCAATGCTAAGTGTGGTCCTGATGATGTTATCAAAGACATTCTTCTCAATATGTATAACGTCAAATGTATACCTGACCACATTGTACTCCTAATAAGGAAATCTCCAGACATAGCACTTATTAGTTCAACAACCCCGGTTTCTTGCATTATAGGGTACCTTGAACTTCTTGTGCAAGCTGAGGATGGGGAATATACTCCTGCAAATATTTCCACAAAATGGATTAGGCATATGTCTTTGAATCTAATATGGAATGAAATTGAAGGTGTAATTCGTACCGGTCGATTCTGTCACGGACTTCCTCTCCGGACAAATGGGGAGGTTTCTATCTGTACTCGGACATTTCGTTGAATGCTTCACGTGCGGCCCTCCAATGGTGGTTCGGTGTAAGCCATCTACGATGACCATCGTACACCATTTGCCCTTGTTCTTGCGTTGTAGCAGTGTAATCCAAACAAACGAGGCACGCATTATAGCCCTTTGTAGCTGAACATAACAATAAGCCCAACCCTGGAAAGTCGTTAATGTTCCACATCACTGCTGCTTTCATCATGAAAGCAGACCCTGAATATCGATCAATAGTACAGACTCCAGTGGTCCACAACTGTAAGAGCTCATCAATCAACGGCTCCAGGAACACACTCAGGCACTTTCCGGGGGACTTCGGCCCTAGAATTAGCAATGCTAGCATACTGAATTCTTTCTTCATGTACATCGATGGAGGCAGATTGTATGGCATGACAATGACGGGCCGTGTGCTATGGTTCAATCCCAACGTAGAATAAGGGTTGAACCCGTCAGTTGTTAGCCCAAGCCGCACGTTCCTCACGTCATGTGAAAAATGCGAAAACATCCTATCAAATTCCTTCCACGCCTCCCCATCTGCTGGATGCTTCAACCACTCATCAGAAGTGACCCTTTTTCTATGCCAGAGCATGACTTTTGCAATATTCGGCTCCATGTACAACCTCTTCAATCTAGGAGTCAATGGGAAATACTAAAGTGCCTTTCTAGCAACTCTTCTTCCTCTCCTATCCAGACATGGCTTCCATCTCGGGGTATCACATACGGGACAAACATCATAATTCTCATACTCCTTATAAAAAAGCACACAATTGTACTCACAAGCATGGATTTTCTTATAGACAAGCCCGGGATTCATAAAAATTCCCTTCATTGTTTTTCCACTTAAAGGGCGCTTGTGTCCAAAGGGGGAGCAAACGGTTATTGTGTCTGCACATGTCATGGATGTTGTTATCTGTCCACCGATTCCTCATCTTCACTTTCATTGCTTCTAAAACAGCACCCAAAACAGTGATTTTGGCGCTAGGGTATAACAAAGTCCGAGCTTCAACTAAAATCCTCTCATACTTGTTGTAATCAACATCAACAACATCCTCAAAGGTGAGCATTCGATCATCAAAGATAGGGTTGTCCCTTACATATGCATTGTATTCAGTATGATATGGAAATGCATCATACAACATCTCCATCACAGGGCCCTAGCTCGTTAGAAATAGAAGACCCTCGATCCAATATCTGCATTCTAAGTCGGTCTGTTATTCGATCGACTGGTTGCTCCCCATGTTTATCCCATACTGTGTAGCTAGCCTACATACCTAATTCAGTCAAGTGCTTAAACATCTCCGCAATTGTAACCCCACAAGAGTTGCAACAATGAGCACATGGACAATGAACAAATGACCTCCCATTTGCTTGGTGATAGGCCCAAGCACAAAACAAAGAAATCCCCTCATTGTATTTTGGATGACTACGAGGAATTAACCTTCAACTCTTATCTAGAACCTACATCTTCATGTTTTACATAATAATCACCATCACAAGCACATTCACAATCTCCAACAAAATCACAATCTCAATTATAAATTCCAATATCAATCACAATATTCATTCCAATCTCAACCTAATTTCTATTCCAATCCCAACCTAATCACAATTAAAATCTCTATTACATTCAAAATGTCAATCTCAACCTAATTTATATAACAACATTAAAGATAAAATCCCAAACACAATCTCAACACAATCACATTCTCAATCATAATTTCTCTAAAATATAACAACTTTAACAAACTCCAAAACATCAAAAGGTCAATCACAATCTCTATTTCAAGCTCATTCGAAATCTCAATCAACACACAAAAAAAACATTCCAATCACAATTACATTCAAAATATTAATCAAAATCTCTATTCCAACCTCAACCTAATTTATATAACAAAATAAAAAATAATTGAACAATCTCAATCACAATCTCCATTTCAATCTCATTCAAAATCTTTCAACAAAAAATTACAATAAATAAACATTTCATTGATAATCTTAACCAAAATCACTATTTCAATCTCAACCTAATTTATATAACAAAATACCAAACACAATCTCAATCACAATCTCAACCCAATCCCATTCTCAATCATAAATTCAAAAACAAACAAATAAACTAATATACAAAAAATCCCCAAAAAAATACAATAAATATAACATTTTTCACTTAAATACATAGATTAATAAATGAAAACTCCCCAACAAATACAATAAATTATATATATATATATATATACACACACACACATATACCTCTTGACTTCCTTGGAGAAGAAAATGCAGGGGTGAGGATGGAGATGGAGAAGATGTCAAAAACGTGGGGAAAGTTGTCACTTTTCGTGTAGAAGTACACTATAGTTAATGTTGTGTTCAAAATTTTCACTCAGGTGACGAACATTGCAATATATATGGTGCCTCAACCAACAACTTTAAATGTGGTAGGTAGGTCCCTTGATTCAAGCGACGGACATAGTATCATCTCGTCGCCTGAATGCGACCTACTTTTTGGTCAACGTACCTTCGCCATTTGTTCAGGTGACCATATCTAGGGTTGGAAATGACTCACGTTTATCCAATCCAGCCACTTCACCCGCATTAATTTTGTGGGCGAAAACCCGCAATAAAGTGGGTGATGGGTGGTGCGGGTGCGGGTGAGGCGGGTGATGGATGGATTATGGGTGAAGATTTTTCACCCATTACCCGCCCCAATAGTCCACCCATTCACCCGCGCTGCATACCCGCATAAAACTCTAAATTTTTTTTATATATGTGTGCGCTTTTACTATTTTACCCTATAACTTTTATATATATGTATATATTTGTGTGTATATGTGTTTACTATTATATATATATGGGTTTTTTTCATTTTGTAACTTATAAGTAACATATTATTTTTATGTATGACATGTATTTGATTTTTAGGAACTCATATTTCTACTATTTGTAAATTAAAATTTAATATTTATTCATCTTTCAATTTTATTAAAAAAATCATAACTATATTAATTTCACCCATTGGGCATCCGTTCCACCTGCATCACCCGCACGGGTCGGATGAGGGTGATGAGGGTGGTGGTGGTGGTGATGGGTGAACCGGTTTTTAGCGACGAGGATATATATGTTCGTCGCCTGACTTGTACCATGGCGTAGTGCAACGAGTTGGGTCACGGGTAACCTGTGTCCTAATCGCAACCCAGCTTGCCAAATATATAGACCTCATACATATATATGTTTGATTAATTACTCTATAGACAACTGATTACGGTCATGATTCTCCATTAATAAACACTGATCTCATTATTGAATTCTCATCTTATAAATTCAGTGAGGTTTCGTACCAAAAATTACAGGGAGAATAGTTCGCTAACCTCAATTAATCGATGTTAGATGAACATCTCTCAAGGATGATAACTGGACCAATGATACTTGACGTTTTGTTGAATATAGATTTTGCATATGAAGTTTGTGTAGACAAATACATTCTCTGTATGAAAAGATTTTTGGTTTAGCGCGCTATGGACCAAAAAGTCAAGATATATGATAGAAAAATCACAAGAAATTAATTAACCTCTAAATTACTGGTCAAAATTCCTGTCCATAGTCCATTATCCCATTTTTCCTGTTCAAAAATTTCAAATATGTAGGTATACTGTGAACATAAAATTGTACAGTAATATATTTCGGCTCATTTATTTGAAATTTTCAATCTTGACGGCTGCAAAGAGCTTATAAAAAGGCATACAGTTTCATACACTAAATGTGTCATCCAAAGCTACATTACTAACACAAAGATATGATGTCTCTCAAACACTTGCTGGTTTTGTTTCTTGGAGTAGTAGTGATTTCTATCACTCCCTCGCTTGCTCGTCATCCACCGCCACCACCGGTACCACGACTGCCTCCCATAATATTCAGGCCCCCAGTTCACCCATCACCACCACCACCACCACCGGCACCCGGGGTACCTGTACTGCCTCCGAGGATATTTAGACCTCCGATCCACCCATCACCACCGCCACCAACGGTACCTATATTGCCTCCAAGAATATTCAGACCTCCATTTCACCCATCACCGCCGCCGCCAATGCCAAATGGTCGCTAGGCCTTGCACCGGCCACCTCGATCGGAAGAGGCATCATTAAAGCTGTCTACAACATCAAATAATATATTAAGCCTCTTTAAAATACTGTGTGTTATTTACGATTTTTAGTCTTCATATATGTCCTTGTAAATTTGCTCTAATGAACATTAGAGTAAATTAATAATGTTTCTTGCCTTGAAATGACATCTACTGTTTATGTGCATTTAATATACTCTATCAGTTTATTAGTTTGTAAATAAGTGACTTTTTTAAGTCACATATGTTTTTTTAGAACTGTTTAAATTATATAAAATATTAATTTTTAATTATTTTTATTAAATTTGATACTTAGTAATAAGTATAATATTATTTAAAAATTTTAATTAAGAAAATAATATTTTATATAATTTTTACTATTCCAAAAGACGTGCACAACTTTAAAAAGTCACTTATTTACAGACGATGGGAGTATGAGTATCTAAGATTAAGAAGTATTTATAATATAAACTCCATAAATTTTTTTAAGAAAAAAAGATAGTACTCTATGCACTTAGTCGCGCCTTATTAAAATATAAACTAGTATAATTCCCGTTATATAACCTGATTTTTTAAAAATTAAATCTTAATAATAAAATGAAGTAACATATACTATACAACTAAATAAAATATTAATAAAACTTATTATAAAATAAGAAAGATAGGTTTAATAAATTAAATTATTATAAACAATTTTACCATAAAAAGTATTTTAGAAGTCTTTTTAAAATTATTTTTAAAAATTTATTCTTATTTAAAATAGTAGTATATATAGATATACTCCGGAGTAACTCTTTTATATCACCCCTATTGGTTAGTCAAATAAAGAAAAAACTAATATCATTGTAACTTTGTTTAAAAAATTTAAATAAAATATGTATATATTAATATATATATATATATATTAATTTTAATCCAATGTTTTGAATTAAACCCCTTGATTAGAAAATATAAAATATTCAGTACCAAAAAAAATATAAAATATTTCAAGGAAATGAAAAAATCCTCTTATAATTCTATCGGTTGACAACCCTACAATTAATTTGGTGAGGACATATCATCAAAAATAGTTCTCATTTTAATTATTATATAGATGATTAGAAAATATAAAATATTCAGTACCAAAAAAATATAAAATATTTCAAGGAAATAAAAAATCCTCTTATAATTCTATCGGTTAACAACCCTACAATTAATTTGGTGAGGACACATCATCAAAAATAGTTCTCATTTAAAGTATTATATAGATATAGATATAGATTGATTAGAAAATATAAATATTTTAAAGGAAATAAAAAAAATCCTCTTATAATTTTATCGGTTGAAAACCCTACAATTAATATGATAATGACACATCATCAAAAATAGTTCTCATTCAAAGTAGATATAGATATATAGATTGATTAGAAAACATAAAATATTTAAAGAAAATTAAAAAAATTCTCTTATAATTTTATTGGTTGAAAACCCTATAATTGATATAGTGAAGACACAACATCAAAAATAGTTATCATTTAAAGTATTATATAGATATAGATATATAGATTGGTTAAAAATCCTACAATTAAAATGGTGATGGCACATCATCAAAAATAGTTCTCATTTAAAATATTATACAGATAGACAAATTATAAACAAGCCAAACGAGGGAGGTATAACAAAACACTCCTAACACTTAGAGGTGACACATCAAACAAACGGACACATACATAAGCGAAAAGACAAAATTGGCAAGCGCATCTGCCTCCCTATTCCCTTCTCAAAAAATATGATTAAATCGCACGATTTAGATTCCAGTCTTGAACTGAAAAGCCTTGACACCTAAGTATCAGGTTGAACAATGGGTGCATAATTATGCTCGGTTTTGTTTTTAGGTAAACTAGTCTTATTATCCCACACTTTAATGCAATTTTTTAATAAGTTATGTTTAATTATATCAATCACACATGTTTAAATTTTTATTATTCAATTTTGATGGTTAAATGAAATCGTGCTTGATGAGCAAAAGAGATGAGAGCTTCAGAAAAAAGTTGAAAACTTAAAAATTGCACCGATCGTCGCCGTCCAACCATCTAAAATTAGAAATGAACATCAACCCAAACACTGCCCGAAATCGTACAAGAAGCCTAAATCTACAAGAACAGAAAAAAAAAAAATTGTTTGGCAAAGATCCCACCCAACAATGCCAAATCAACCCAAAAACTTAGAGTTGGAAAATGGTATGAAACTTACCATGCATACCAACCACATATCGATCGTATCAAAGTGTGTTGGTTACCACTTTGACGGTAACCAATGATGGTGGTTACCACCACGTTAGTAGAGGTGGAATTGGGCGAGTCGGATCGGGTTCAAGTTGGGTTATTCAGTTTTTGGTCATATTGGAATTGGGTGATGACAATTCAGGTCGGGTTCATTTGGGCATTATTTTATCATATTCAGTCGGGTTTTCGGGTCATATTCAGTTCGAGTGAATAGGATTTTGGTTTAAACAGGTTCGGGCAAATCAGGTTTTGATCAAATTTGGTTCAGTCAAATCAAACCCGCATGATTCACATTTCACATTGGATAAATCAAATTAAATTTCAGTCCAATCAGACTTCGATTTCATTGAAGTTTCAATTTGATTTTAAATTTAGGTTATAAATTGACTTTTTAGTCATATATATATATATATATATATATATATATATATATATATATATATATATATATATATATATATATATATATATATATATATATATATATATTACCTATGAGATATTTGTCTTTTTTTGTAAGTATGTTTAACTTTTTATATAGATTAAGCTAATGTTTATCAATTCTTAATTCATATTGTATCCGTTAAAAAATGTACGAAAAATTCGCCAGATACCCTCGAGGTAAGGCATTTTTGCCGGGTATATAAAAGTTTTATATTTTTCGTCTAGTACCCTTGACTTTTATATACATTTTGTGTCGTGTCCTTGGAGTGTTAAGTTTGACAGAGTTTGTAGTTCTCTGTTAGTTTGGAATTAAAAAAAAAAACTAATACAAAAGAAAGGATAATTGAAACTTGAACAACATAGATGAGAGGTGATGGAGAGATCCCCGATAGAGATGCGAAGAGAAAGCGAAGGGCGATACACGGAGAGATCTGGCAACAGAGAGAATGAGGAAGATCATGCCAACACCGACTACAACCTAAGTGGAAGCTAGTGAGAGAGTCGACACAAAGAAGATACGCGGTCTTTGAAATTTTTTGAAAATTATGGTTTTGAATTTGGAATTTTAAATATAAGTTTGTGAATTTGAGTATTGGAATTGAATGTATAGCCTGATAAAAGTCAATTCGGTTTTGCCATTGAGTTTGATAAAAAAAAAAATGAATCCGTTCAATGGAATTGTACTATTAAAAGTAACAATCTGTAACTTGAAATTATCAATTTGTGAAATTAACAATATGTAAATTAACACTGACCAAATGATATCTATTTTTCACCTAAAAAAGTGAAGTTATCAGTTCATTCAACTCACTACTAATCTGCTATTAAGTGAAGTTATCAGTTCAGTCTCCTTGTATTTTATAAAAAATGATGTTCAGTATGCTATTTTCTGCATGCTAGGAACATCCTTTTATTGTTTCATCTCAATCTGAAAAAAAAAATAAGATTCTATAAATTGAAGGTTTAAGTTGAAAGTTGAGTGCCTTTAAGCAATTAATTAGTCCTACTCCACCAGGCCACTACTATTCTACTATTTATTGAACAAAACTTTTATTGTTATGCTATTAATTCTATATATTCAGTTTGACTTGTTTTAAGTTCAATGATTTCATTCGGGTTTGTGTATTGTTGCTAAAATTAATTTGGTTAAGATTTAACTATAGATCAATGCTCATGTACAATCTTACGCATTGTCTTAGATCCTAAATCTATGGATCTAGATTATTAATTAGATTAAGGAATTGTAAACTAGTAATTAATGTAATGAATTTATAGAGAATTGCCATAACAGAAATGTAGTTCCTTCAATCTATAAATCAAAAATTTGTAAATAAGGGTCTGTTTGGATTCCCTTGTATTATGCTTATAAGTAAAATACATGTATTATTACTTATAATAATAATCTTTGATTTTCTTTTAAAATATAATCAATGTTTGGATATATTAAAAAAATTAATTATAATATATTCAACTGTTCATTATCCTTCCCAAAGGCTCAACTGAAACACCATAAAGCTGTCGCCACCCCAAGTCAATCCCAACCCTCCCACACCAAAATCGAATTAAAACCTAAGATCCAAACAAAATCGACTCCAAAATCATCCCAAACACTGATTATATTTACTGTTTTGAAGTCGCGCATGGTCCTGGTGGCCTTGATATCGTCGGCGCAGATCTCGGATAGGGCGAGACAGATCTTGCCAAGAGAGGGATCCGGATATAGTCGTGGAGGCATAGGAGTGGAGCCAGGGGAAGAGAACGGAAAGTGGCGAGAGCTATGAAGGCCGATGTCGATGGTACCATGCCTATCGACGCAGGAGGAGCGAACGACGGGGGGACGAGTGGGACGAGGAGGGGGAGGGAAACCGGCAGCGCACTCGGGGAGGTGATGGTGGACGGGGGAGTTCGCCACCAGGCCAGAGGAAAGGTGCTCTTAGTGGTTTCGGCGAGAGATGGCGGGCAAAACGATGCATCTGTACATTTTCTAGTTGGGAAAGGGAAAGGGAAAAGGAAAGATCCCAAATAATATCTTTGATTTTAAATGTATTATAACTTATTTGATTAATGTGTCATCCAAACACTGTTTATTTTATAAACTATTTATAAACTAAAAACATGTATTATAAACATAATTACATGGGTATCCAAACGGACCCTAAATCCTTTCACTTAGGCCCAACAAGATCCACATCCTTTTATTGTTATATTCAGTTTTGATTTTAAACCGAAGATTAATGTTCAATTTTTAAGTCCACGTTGAGATGTTGTAAATTGAGATATTGTAAATCACCTCCTCGCAGGTTTTCAAGGCGTCACCCACTGAGTATGAGTTGATGGAAGATGATTGCCTCTTATGGGAAAGAGGGCTCGCCTGGTGCAATGTTAAAGATGCCAGGTCTTGTTATACGGGCATAGTTTGAAAATTTTTCCTCATTTACGAGTGATTCATTAATAGTGTACATTCCTTTGTTTGAAAAGGCATATGGGCATAATGTTGAAGACATGAAAAGGTGGCCCAAGTGCAAAAGAAATGAGGGCACAACAAGGTATCCAAGTCGAACGGAGACATAAGAAGACGAAAACAAAGGAGACAAATTCGTGAGTCACAAATAGTGGTCGTCAACTGGTGGTTGAGTCCGAATCTCCTAACTAACACCTCCACAACCTCCAACTCCGAATCTCCTCTGCTTCAAGGGCTGCTGTTCATGAAAGCCTGTGAGTCACAAATAGACCTCCTCACGGGGGCATGTCAAGTCATGAACCTTCTTTTGGGTCCGCAATGCCCCATGCTGGTTGAAAATTGAATGGTGTTCATCACTAGTTATGGTATGTCGTAATGCGCAAATGTGCCTATGTTTAAGACCAAATAAGTTGTATAGGATTGACCACTCATTCTCTTATTCTACCGAGGACTAATTTAGGCGTAGTCAACTAAATTTTACACAAGTAACCCACCTGTCATGGACAAACTATAAATAAATCTTTAGATAACCAATTCAGATATACAATCAAATTCACAACCAAATTCAAGCCTTCAACTTCCATTTATAACCACACCATAATTCGAAACCCCTAATTCGGAACTCCAATAGCAACTCCAATATTCAAATTTTGAAACCACTAATTCAAAACTCAAATTTTGAAAACTCAAATTCAAAGTACATATTAGACTGGCATAATTTGAAACCCCTAATTCGAAACTCAAACTCAAAAATTTAATATGACAACTCCAATATTAAAATATGTAGTTTTATCTACAACTTGAATACTCAAATTCAGAAACTTATATTCAAAATCGCGAATTGAAAACCCAAATTTTTAAAAAATTTCAAAGACCACATACCTTCTTTGTGTCGGCTCTATCTCCAATTTCTCCCTCTGATTGTAGTCGGCGTCGGCGCGGTCTTCCATTTTCTCTATGTTGCCAGTAAAAATTTATGGTATTTAACAACTATGTTTTTTTTGCGGTGTATCCAGCAAAAATTTGTGGTATTCAATAATTTTTTTTTTCTTTTTTCTAAGTAAAACCTTAGTCTCTGATTTGACCCACTGACTCGAGAATTTATGTTCGGGTCAAATTGACCCGAATGATCCACCAATACACGAGTTTTCTCCCTTCCTCATACTTGTACAAAATCTCCACTCCTCGTCTTCGACATCAAGGCTCTCTACTGCCAACTTCTGTGACTTCAGCTCGATCACCATTAGTGGCAGACCCTTAAGGGCTGGGCTCGGGGTGGATTTAGCCCCTCCAAGAGTCTCGATTTAAAAATTATATACATGTGTGTGTGTGTGTTTATGATTTTTTTTAATTAGTATAAAGGAAATTTCGTCGGATACCCTTCAGGTAAGACGTTTTTCACCGGGTATACAAAAGGTTTACGTTTTGAATATATGTTTTTGAATATGAGTATTGGTTTTGTGTGTGTGTGATTTTTTGTAATAAGTATAAAGGAAATTTCGTCGGATACCCTTGAAGCAAGACGTTTTTCACTGGGTATACAAAAGGTTTACATTTTGAATATATGTTTCTGAATATGAGTATTGGAGTTGTAGATAAAACTACATATCTGAATATTGGAGATGTTATCTTAAATTTTTTAGTTTGAGTTTGAGTTTTGAATTAGGGGTTTCAAAATCTAAATATTGGAGTTTCAAATTAAGGTGCAGTTATAAATTGAAATTGAAGGATTGAATTTGGTTGTGAATTTGATTGTATGATGAATGAATTTGGTTATCTAAAGATTTATTTATAGTTTGTTCGTAACAGGTGGGTTGCTTATGTAAAATATGGTTGTCTTCGCTCATATTAGTCCCCATTAGAATAAGATAACGAGTAGTCAATCCTCTACAACTTATTTTGTCTTAGACACAGGCACATTTGTGCATTACGAAATACTATAGCTAGTGATGAGCCTCATTAAATTTTCAACTAGCATGGGCACTATGGACCCAAAAGAAGGTCCATGCCTTGGCATGCCCCTGTGAGGACGTCTCTTTGTGACTCGCAGGTTTTCTTATCGGCAGAAACCCTTCAAGCGGCAATAGAAGCAGCTCGAGCATCAACTGAAAGTGGAAACATAACCACGGGATGCAACATTGGGTAATGTATAAGCAATATTGGCAGCATAAGCAGTAGTTGTAGCAGCACCATTAGTAGAATGGGCTGCTAAGCAACCCAAGTTATGTGAGATATAGTATTAGCAGCATTGGCAATAAGAAATGCTAACTAAAGAGACCCTCTGTATAAGACCATTATCATCATCATCATTGCCATTGTTCTTAGCTGCTAATCCAATGGTCTTAAATGCTCCCTCAGGACCGGGAAACTTCCTTCTAGAGGACCTGTTTGGCTATGGAATGTGGTAATTCACAAGTGTGCCCAAGTTGAAATTTGTATTTTTGGATTGTAATTGTTGAATCTTGAATGGTTACTATAAGAAGTTTGTAAGTTATCAAATCAAAGGCAAAATAATAAGCTTTGTTTTAGCTTTAAGGAGTTTGTAAACATCTGAATTAGAATAAACAACCCTGCAAAGACAATTATATTTCAGCTTTAATAATCTTTATTTTGCCTTTAATAAGCTTTGTTTCACCAAAATAATTACAGGGAGAAAGTTTGCACAATTTCGTTTTCGTCTTCTTTGGTCTTCATTTTTGCCCCCAAATTTTTTATTAAGAATACCAATCATTAAACACACACAAAAAAAACTTAGATGAAGATACACATAAGAATCAAATTTCTGAACACATTATGTTTCTCATAGCAGACCGTATATAATTTTTTATAAAATACAAGGAGATTGAACTAATAACTTCACTTAATAACAAATTAGTTGTGAGCTGAATGAATGGATAACTTCACTTTTTTAGGTGAAAATAGATATTATTTGGTCAATTTTTATTTACATATTGTTAATTTCACAAATTGATAACTTCAATTTAAAGATGGTTACTTTTAATAGAAAAACTCCATTGAACTGATTTTGCGTTCATTTCTGTCAAACTCAGCTGCAAAACTGAACTGAATTTTACAAATGCTATACATGTAACTCCAATACTCAAATTCACAAACTTATATTCAAAATTCCAAATTTAAAACCTAATTAATTTTTAAAAAAAAATCAAAGACCACATATCTTCTTTGTGTCGGCTCTGTCACTAGCTTCCTAAGATGCAGTCGACTTCGGCGCGGTCTTCCGCTTTCTCTCAGTTGCGAGATCTCTCCGTGTATCACCCTTCGCTTTCTCTTCGCATCTCTATCGGGTCCTCTCTCTGTCACCTCTCCTCTATGTTGTTCAAGTTTCAATTGTCCTTTCTTTTGTATTTGTTTTTTTATTCTAAACTAATAGAGAATTGCAAACTCTGTTAAACTTAACACTCCAAGGGCACGAAAAGAAATGTATATAAAGGTCAGGGTCACCAGGCGAAAAATGTAAAATTTTTGTACACTCGGCAAAAAATGTCTTACTTCAAAAGTACATAGCGAAATTTTCATAAGTATACCTAAAATAAATATTAAATTAATAAATCCGCTTAGCTCTCCTAGAAGGGTGAGTCTATTAGCAACATGAATTTCGTCCATTAGCAAGACGGTTGATAAAAAAAATTACACTCACATCCTTTTTATTTTTATAAAATATTTATGTTTTGACCCGAGAAAAGAGAGAGGAGATAGAATAAAGGGGAATTAGTAGTAAAATGCCCCACTTTCATAATCAAATTGCAAAAATACCTACTTTTGAAAACAATTACACCCACATATGAAAATTTACAAAAATACCCTATTCAATTAGCAAAACTAAATAAAAATCAGAAAATAAAAAAAAAAAGTAAAATATTTTTGGTATTGATCTTTTTCTGTTATATTTAAATTATATTAAATAATTAAATAATGTAAATAAATAAAATAGTAGATATGATTAAGGATAAAATTGTATCTTTATTCTATCTTTCCCCGATCATTGTTATATTTAAATTAGCAAAACTAAATAAAAAATCAGAAAATAAAAAAAAAAGTAAAATATTTTTGGTATTGATCTTTTTCTGTTATATTTAAATTATATTAAATAATTAAATAATGTAAATAAATAAAATAGTAGATATGATTAAGGATAAAATTGTATCTTTATTCTATCTTTCCCAGATCATTGATATCCATCCTGTCAATATATGTACTCAACTTTGTCATAAATGACATTCATCCTGTCAACCAGAAAACGCTATGGTATACATGCGTATTAACATTCCTTTTCTATTTACGGTTAATAATCAAGTAATTATGATTTAAGATAAAATCGTAGCTTTAGTCTCTCCCCGATCATTGCTTTCGTCCAGACAAAGTATATAATCAACCTTGTCACGATTGACATTATTCCTGTCAATGTAAATATTTCACTTTGTCACCATTGATATTTATCTTGTCAATGTGAAAATGTTATAGTGTGTTGACACACGTATTGAAATGCCTCTTCTAATTAGGGTTACTAATCTAGTAGTTATGATTTTGGATAAAACCGTATCTTTAATGCCTCTTCTGGTTGTTGCTTCCATCCTGTCAATATTAATGATCGGCTTTGTTATTATCAACATTCATCATGTCACCATACATTTTATGGTGTGAAGACACACATATTGACATTCCTTTTATAATCCCTTACAAAGTTAATATTTTTTTTTATTTTTGTTAGTTTTATTATTTTATGAAAAAGATACCAAAACCATTATTTTAATAGATATTTTAGTTTTTTTAACTTTTCTTTTAATTCAAAATACTTCTTTTTAAAGATTTTTACATTTAAATTTAAAGATAAAATCATCCCTTATTTTCAGCACAAATGACCCACCTATCCTATTTTTGATATTCTCACAAAACGGATATATTTTTGCAACTAAAACACCGATTTGGTGTATTTCTGTAAATCAGCCTAGAATAAAACCTACGGATCAACATGCTTCATCAAAGATTGGAATCAAATAATTAACTCGATTTCAATTTGAATAAATTGACAATTAATTCTCTGTGTTTTAACTCTTTGTTCAATTTCAAATTGAACAATTCATTCTTTTTCCTGTTCAAAGATTGGAACTTTAACTCTTGAATTGGTGTGGTGAGTGGTCATCGAACCCCCGAGATCAGAGTTATTTGGAAGAAGAGATGTGCATCGAGGAGGCTGCCAAGGCATATGATGTCGCAGCCGATAATCCCCGTCTTTCTGGGCCCATAAGGCGACGACTTATTTCCCGATCTCCCCTTTATGAGCGCCTCTCAACGCTACCAACCATCCTCCGTTCCAATCCAGCAAACAACTCTCGCCCTGTTGTTGGCTCCTTGATGATGCATACAGTATGAGTAGCACACTCGAGTCTTATAGTGGTCTGAGGACGTCGGCGATGGTTACAGACTTGCAGTCACCTTAGTGAAGGAGCCAAGGAGGGCGGTCGCCGTCGTCGTTGGGCACAAAAGAAATATTTTGTAAAAAAATAAAAAAGGATTAGAGTGTATTTTTTAATTAATAATCTTGCCAATAGACAAAAGTCTGTTTGTCAATAGACTTTATGCTAACATTTCATACTCATCATATGAAATCTCTTTGTGAAGAGCTCGGAAAACCCTCTCCAGGGCTGACCACCCATCGGCCTCCGCTGCCTACGTCTCTGGTGGTTTCCGGGTGCGTTTTGCGCGCATCGACCACCCATTAATCACAAATCCCCCGTTTGGGGCTCTAAATCCCGATTAGCGGGTTGAAACAGCCACCACCACCAATCTCCCCCCCCACCGGTGCCGGCTTCCACATCGGACATCACGTTTCGTCATCGCCGTCCGACCTCCACCTGGCTCGAGATGATGGCTTAGAAGTCCCTCTTCAGAGGTTGAAAATCCCCTCTTCGAAGGTCGGAAACCCGCCTCGTCTTCACTAAACCTTGTTTGTAGATTTCCTGAACCAGGCCTTCAACCTTGTCGGTTCAAGAAAAACCCCCAACTCTATATTCCTTCTTCGGAGTTGGTTTAAGCTCTAAATTAATTTGGGGCTTTGTTGAATCGGGTTTCCTTCTCCTGCTTCCGTCCATCCCCTTGCCTAATTCGTGCTTTGGATGTCCGATTTGTGTTTGGCTGCCAAGGCCCAAGGCTGTTAATTTCGACCGTGAATCACTTTCCTCCAGGCTCCAACCAGTGTTGCGCTATACTCTGCATCCTTCTCGATGTTGTGGTGGCGTGTGACCTCGTCTCTCATCACCGCCGGCTGAACTACTTCGTCCTTCTCTGGCGCTGGTCTTGCCCAAACCCTCCACTGTTTGGCACGAGGATGGATTTCTGCCGATTGCCCTTTCTACAGGATTGACTTGATGCCTTTGGCTTTGGGCCTAAGTGGCCCTTAGTTTAGACCTGACATCATGTGCTTCGGGCCCAAGTATTTTCTTGGGCCCGGGGCAAGCCCGAAAAACAATTAACATTTATTTATATCTATTTATATATGTATATGTATATATATATATATATATATATATATTATAATAAACCCCGCTCATAAGGTTACAAACCCTGCTCGAAAGGGCATATACTAAATCTCGTAAAGGGTTGAAAAATATTTTATCAAATAATAATGCTTCCCGAATCGTCCTATTTAGTTTGAGAATTTTCGTTCACATTTTCGACGGTGGATTGATCTTCCCTTTCTAGCCCATAATTGTCCCGACTTCTGGCGATTGGCCGGTGCTTTAGTGTGGTTGCGTCTGCTTTGTGTTGGGTTGCAGTATCGGGCGTCTTGCTTGATCGACAACGGATCGTGGTGGCGTTCGTGGTATTCGAAGATTCTTCATTTAGGTGGAGGAAACGTCGGCGATCCACACTTTCTCAGGAGTCGCCTTCTCCGACCGGGGTACTGTCGTGAGTCTTTGCACTCTCCCACGCTCTTGGCACTCGTGGCGCATCTTGGCTCTCATTTTGACTGTTCTGCTGGTTGATGTCTTCTATAAGTTGGTTGAGTTTTTTCTTTCCTCTCTCATGTTTTGTGTTATTGTATTCTGTTTGTATTGACAGTTTTCCGTCTACCGACTTGTTCGGCCATTGAGTTTCATGTATGCCCGAACTCGAATTTTTACCTAATAAAAAAAATAGACTTTATGCTCTTGGAATTGTGAATGGAAGGAAAGGAATGAAAGACAATACGCATGGACCTGGTTCGAGCCCCCCATCAGACACCCCCCCTTAAAGCTTTACCCGCTTAAAACTAACTCTAATGGTATGGTGCAAATATTTAAATATGCACATTTTGATGTAAATTGTGCTCCAATGATTACTTTTGATTGTTCAAAATATGTATATTTGCACGCAAAGTGCTCAAATATAAGCACATCACCTCGCCCATTTGCAAAAACTTTTATCACTTTTAATAAAGTATGGTCATTTCTATTGATTACTTTTAAGTTTTTCTTTTTCCTTTTTCACTTAATTATATTTATTCAGAGATGAGTGTGTATAAAATACACATTTAACCAATGAAGTAAAATATCAAAAAGTGATGTATATTTTTAAACATCTTGTGTAAATATGTAAATTTGCACACGTAACCATTTGAGTTAGTCTAATCGGGGAGTGGGGTTTTTTCTCCCAAACCCAGGCCGATTGCTGAGTGCTGACAGACACAGTTCACACACAAGGGCCGAGGGCGATTGGCGAAGCCGAAGAGAAGGCCCCGCACGGCCGCACCGCACCCCGCTCCGACGCTGTTGGCTCCTCTCCGGCGCGGCAACGGCGACCCCGCTCGGCTCCTCCTCCACGGCTGCTGCTGAGTGCTGGCTCCTCAGTCCTCCCTGCTGCATCCTTGAATCTCAATTATTCTTCCCAAATCAGAATTCGTTTTGAAGGTTTATAGCTTATACTTTGTCAATTTGTGCTCTAAATTTTTATTTGAGATTCAATTTATATGTTGGACATGAGAATTCGTTTAGGGTTTTGATTTTGGATACCAATTTTGTGAAATTAGTGTTTGTGATTTTGAGAATCAATTTTGTGAAATTTTGACTAGGGTTTATGATTTTGAGAATCAATTTTGTGAATTGAATTTCGGGTTTGTGAATTGAATTTGTGATTTGGGGATTGTTTTTTTTTTATAGGAATATGTAACATGGACAAAGTTGTTATCCGCTCTAAGCCAACTATTCCTACCATTTCGGGTTCCTGAATGATCCCCGCGAATCTACTCCCTTTCTCCTTCTTTCTACTTTAAAAGTTTTTTTTTAAAAAAAAGTTAGTTGATGCACACTCTTTGAACAAACATGGGTGGTCTCATTCTTTGTTGATTTTTTGGTTCTATTGTTTGATTTTTTGGTTTTACCAATTTGTCCCTTCAACTAATTTGTTGAATTTTTAATAACAATTTGTGGATTTTGTTTTAGGTTTTATTGGTTCATTAATGATCAAATGTATACTAATGTTTGAATATGTGAATTTATATTGTTGGCCTGCAGAAATGTCTGAATCCATGGTGATAAAACCCCCAACACACCCTACATATGATTTGAAGGGTGTAATCAAGCTCGCGCTTGCTGAAGATGCTGGTGACCGAGGTTAATCTCACATTTCTGCACACTTTTTCTCATGGGAACATGCAATTGCTTTAGAATTCAGATGGATATGAAAACCTTCTTATTTCTATCATCTATTTTTTCTAGTTGTATTCATCCCTGATCCCTCCTATTTTTTATTTGAAACCCTTATTGATTCGGAAATTCTGAGCATTTTCTTGGATTAAAATCTTCGTGTCAACATTTTTTATAGGATAATCACATTTGTCTTGTTTTAAAAGAACTAACCCTTGTGAGTTGTCATTTTCTTTTCTCCCTTCCATGCCTATTTTTAGACTATTTTTAAAGGTGTTCGTTGTGTTGGCTCTACTATTCAAGAAAATGGTTGTATTAACAAAGATAAGTTATTTATCCAATTTTAACACAACTAAATATGATTATAAGTGCGCTATGGAAATATAATTTTTTTGTCTTGCTGTGTGAAGGTGCACTCTATCTTTAAAAGTGGTGGACATTTTGTGTTTTTTTATAATTGGCGGGGTTGATTTGATAATGTTTGCGTACAACATGTTCTGTGCTTGATAATCCTTAATTTTGTTTCATTTTCTAATTTGCAGGAGATGTGACATGTTTGGCTACCATTCCGGCTAACATGGAAGTGGAAGCTTATTTTTTAGCCAAAGAAGATGGGATCCTTGCAGGTATTGCTCTTGCAGAGATGATATTCCAGGAGGTTGATCCTTCCCTCAAGGTATGGTAACATGTCAGCTTTAGTGGCACTCTTTTTATATTTATTGTCTAGCTATAAGATTGTATGTGTTGGTTGTTAGGTAGAATGGTCTCAGAAGGATGGTGATCATGTACATAAAGGACTTCAACTGGGGAAAGTATCTGGTAATACGATTGCACAAAGAAGAATTATGGTTACTGCGTAATTTTTCTAAACAAAACCTTATTAAATTATGTTATCAGTAATTGTTATTTGAATTATTTGCAGGACATGCACATAGCATTATAGTATCCGAAAGGGTTGTGTTGAATTTTATGCAGAGGATGAGCGGAATTGCTACTCTTACCAAGGTATCTCTTCAAATGTTGTGCCCATAATAGGGCGTTGATGTAAGGGGTAAAAGTTGGAGTCTTTTTTAGAACGTAGGTTTATTACAGAACAGCTCTAAAATGCTTTTCTCGTTCTTTCTTGTTTCAAGTTGAAGTTTATGATACTGTTGATGCTATTCTCACTGGTATGTAACCAGAAATTTTGTGATGGGAAAATGGCAATGATGTTGGTAGATGTGAGTTCTTTGTGATGCATAATGATCAAAGTATGACTTTCTGGAAAATGATTATTCAGATCATTTGGTTGATGAACTAGTACCTATCATGTTGAATTAAGTACATATTGCTTTAGCTAGTCACAATCACATTTAGTGCTGGACATTGTAAGCCACATGATTGTTGAAGGACTTGGCATTTTTTTCATTTTCTTGGGTTCATTTGAAAGCTATTCTCAGATTTTTAAATAGATAAAATGAAGATTTATGACTGGGTAACTGATACTGTTTATAATAAATTGGAAAAATCCATTCATGGGTATCGAGGTTTGAGGACATTCCACTTAGGGGTGTTGTAGTTTATGTAATTTCACATAGGTACCATGGTGTTTCGGAAAAGATAAAGAAACCATAGGCATAAGCCTTCACCATTGAAACAGTTATGGTTTAAATGCTTAGGTACCAACCATCTTCAATGATATGGTGTAAATGCTTAAATGTATACATTTTGAACAAAATGTGCCTCATTTATTGTTTTGGGGTGTTTAGAATGTACACATTTGAGCACCAAGTGTGCTAATTTGAGCACACCGCCATCTCCCCATGTGTATAAACTATTAAGACAACTCTATTAGTTCATTTTTATGCATATTTTATTTATTTTTCTTTATTGGAGAATGGTGTGGAAAAAATACACATTTAACCAGAGTGGAGTAAAACACCAAAAAATAATGTTCATTTTTACACATCTTGTGTAAATATGTACATTTTACTCATTCATTGGAGACAGTCTTAACAGGTGACAGAAACTGCATTTATTTGTACTATAGGCATACGCTGTCACCCTTGAAATGAAACCATGTTTAATATTATAATTTCCAGTAATGATTATATACCTTAGAAATATGGGCGGATTGAACCATTTCAAACACTAGCTCACTGATTGTCTTTATCTTCTACTTGTTGCTGATTCTAAGACTTCGTATCTCCTTTCTCTTAGGCTACGGCTGAGGCTGCACATCCCGCTATCATCTTGGAGACCAGGAAAACTGCACCGGGATTACGATTGGTGGATAAGTGGGCGGTATGGATCTGTTCATTTGGCCAATTAATTCATTTAATGACTCAAAGCTGACCATTTTAATATGCTCGTCTTTTCAGGTTCTGATTGGTGGAGGGAAAAACCATAGATTGGGTCTATTTGACATGGTGTTAATCAAAGATAATCATATTTCAATAGCTGGAGGCATTGTGAATGCAATAAGATCAACGGATCTCTATTTGCAGCAAAACAAGCTTAAAATGGAGGTTGAGGTATGAACTACAGATTATGACCATCAAAAGAAATCTTCAGGCCAAACTTCTAATGTTTCATGCTTAGTTGTCTCCCTCGTATCTAACCATCAGGCAGTGTCAAGCTTTGCGCTTATTATTATTACAAGTTCGTAACTAAGTGCTAGACCTTTTCCGATTCATAGAGCTACTGATCTACAGATCGAAAATAATGATGATGCAAACTGTCTCTGTTTTTGGAGTTTACACATGTAACGATTCATAAGTTTTGGACTCAAGACTTTGCTTTCTTCCTGTTTTTGGGATTACTATTGGGGTATGTATAGAAAACACTAAAGAAACCTATATAAATGTGACGTAATACGTAATATTGAACTAACCTCCTAGTGTGACAATTTCTTTGATGTTCCTTTTATTCATAACAGCCGTGGGATATAGGGTGTGTGGTGTACTGGTATTAAATAGTTGTTGGTCCATTGCAGACAAGGCAACTACTGTATGATTTAATAAACCTTTTTTTTTTACAGGTGGAAACCCGAACATTAGCAGAAATTAGGGAAGTATTGAGTTATGCAGAGCAAAACAAGACATCTTTGACAAGGATAATGTTGGATAACATGGTTGTTCCACAACCTAATGGAGACATTGATGTTTCAATGCTCAAAGAAGCTGTTGAGATGATAAAAGGAAGGTTTGAGACTGAGGTAATTGCCATTAACCCTTTAGACATATAATTAAGGATTCGTTTGCATAGCCATATATTATGACTTATAATGCACAATATTGCATTATAATTATAATACATATTACAATGCAATATTGTACATTATAAGTCATAATATATGACTATCCAAACAGACCCCAACTCCATTTGGCAAAGAAATTCTCATCTGCATTTTGACCAGCAAATCTAATTTGGAGATGGCCATTTTCAATTTTTAAACATAACTACTAAAATTACGGTGAACTACACAAGGCTAGGACTTTTCACAGAGCCATGCATAAATCTTTCTTATCGTCAAAATGGGTGAAATCATCACTTTGTTTATTAGTGTCAACCATGATATATACTCCGTAATAAACTAACCAAAACATTTACGAATAAAGTGATAGTTTTAACTTTTTTCAATTGTAAAAAGAGGGCTGTGGGTGGTTCTTTGAAAGAATTATTCAAGTTGGATAGTTTTGCTGGGTGGTTTTGTGAAAATCCGCCCCTAGTTTACGGGTAAATGTGACTTATGTAATTTACCCTGAAAATTTCATGTTGTTATCCTGGAACAACCCTGAACCTTAGCTCCCATGGCATTTGTCGACTGAGCCAATGTGCTGCAAAACCAGCTCTTATCTTGTTGGGGATCCTTTGAACTTCTTCCATCTTAGCTTAAATGTGTTGTATTCATATCATTCTTGTTGGATCTGCATATTGGCAGGCTTCTGGAAACGTTACGCTTGATACAGTTCACAAGATAGGACAAACGGGTGTCACCTACATTTCTAGGTAAAAACATAGCTCTTCAGTTCTATGAAATGCATGGATAGACAATGTGAATGTTCATAGAGCTGATCTCTGCCAATATTTTGTTTCCTGATTTTGCCGCTTCATTGCTTGTAGTGGCGCGCTTACACATTCTGTTAAAGCACTCGATATTTCCCTGAAGATTGACACTGATCTTGCACTGGAAGTCGGGAGACGCACCAACCGGGCATGAATGAGTCCCTTCCTGTAAAATTTATCATCCAGCTTGTTACTTGTATGTTTCCATGAAAGCGAAATGTATTTTGCTCTTTGAGCCATAAAACTCAGGACCAGCAGAAAATAGCTGAAACTGAGATCACTTCCTCATCTGTAAACTGTTGTATAAAAAAGCTAAATAATCCAACAAGATTATGCTTTGGATTTCTGCAGTACACACTCGGAGAAAGATACACTCCCATGTCGTTTGCTTCTTGCATTTCTATGCGTTATACTTTGATAGCAAACCGAGAGTTGGTGTTTTGTTGAGGGAGGCCATTTAATGGGTGGTTTTCTGTAATTTTGGATTTAAAGGGTGGGTTTATGTAAATTTCCCCTTAAATCAGCAATTTGGCAAATATAAAAGCGTCACTGCTTGCTCACTTCTCCTACAACAAAACTATCAAACATGTTTAGGAAAAAATTTCGCCTTTCCTTCTCTAGAATCCATTTGTTCCCCACCTCCCCCTCCCATCGCCCGGCCGCCTCCATCGCTGCAATGGCCGCCTCTGAATCTTCCGATCCTGACTTTCACAGCGCCGTTTCCTCCCCCCGCTTCTTCGTCTCGTCTCCAGGCACCTCCAACTCCATATTAGACTCCCCAGAACCTCCTTCCTCAGCTGCGGTGATGGTAAGGTGCACCATTCCGGTGCGAAAGTACTCACTGGAAAGGTGCGCCATTCCGATGCGAAAGTACTCATTGGACCCCTATGTGGACTTCAGGGAGTCAATGGAGGAGATGATCGAAGCCAGGAGGGAGCTCTTCGAACCAAAGACAGAAAATGGATTATCATACTCCGACGAGTATGAGTATTTGCAAGATCTTCTATTGTGCTATCTGGCCTTGAATCCCAAATGGACTCACAGGTTCATCATCAGTGCCTTCATCGATCTCTTCCTCTCATCTTCTGTATGCTGCCTGCCGGAGACACGCCCCATCGACACCGGTGGCGCTGCACCTACAACTGGGAGGACTTTTGTGTAATTTTCACTTTCATATTTTCTTCCCATTGTGATTCATGGGGACTGAACTGCCATTAAAAGTTGACAGTTGGTAAGAGGTGAGAAATTTTTATTCTTTTGAGATACTTATGATTGGTCAGTTATGAAATATTGGTTGTGTTTGTGTTCAGTTGACGCTTGCTGGTTTCGAGACTCCAACGTCTATGCTTTGATGTGCCACTGTATTGGCGCTGCCCTCACCTGTCTCCTGCAGCCATCGAGGTGGAGTATTGATTATTACTTGATTCTTGTATATCAAAGTCCAACTCGGATCGATTACTGAAGATTATGTGCAGGAACGCACATGCGCTAGTGATAAACTCACAGGTTGAGTGAGGTTCTATTAAGAGGAGTAGCCCACTAGTTTATACATAAAATTTATTAAACTCACACTTTCTATTTAAAACTTGTCCTTTCAAGTCTTAGTATCGTTTACTGTTCCACCAATTTTTACAACTAAGTGACTTTATGCAAGCTGGTATAGTGGTATGCTACTACTCTACAACACTAGCCTTTGCTACAAATAAGCCCATCAATTTTAATAACGTGTTTTCCTGTAACTATTCCAAGGAAAGGGTTTGAAGAATTAAGGCCGGATAGCACATGATAAGAGTATTTCTTGATTATGATGGATGAAAGTATGAAACCGCCCATTCAATACTTCAAAATTAACTTTGACGGCCTCACCATTCACTTTTTTCGGTGAGGCTGTTGTCTGTTGGTGCGGAGGTTAGAGGACTCAAGCTTGGTGTGTTTGCGGCTTCCTTGGGGATGCTCGTAATCTTTACGAGGGTGGTTGCCTTTGTGCAATTAACGTTTTTAGTAAAATGTGAAAGATGTTTACGGAAGATCGAGACGATTGTTACATACCTTTGTTATTTACACTCCGTTGATAAAGTGTTTCGTGCACACTTTCAAAGATGTCAACAAAGTTACTGATAGGATTTCGTTTTTCAATTTGTTATCTAATCAAAAGGATGCTTCTATGGAGTATGTTAGGCCATGTTTGACTGTTTGAGTTATAAAATAGGTAAGAGTACTATTTTAAGTATTTATTTTAAATCCAAACACGCCCTAACCCAATATATCATTATCCGAACAGTCGGTCCATAGCCACCCACACAGAAACAACACATCAAATGGCATTCTCTCCCTCTCTCCGATTCTCAACCCCCGGCTGCCGCCCTTCCCCCAAATTCTCCCTCTCCACCGCTTCCGCCGCCAGCACCGCCCTCTCCCTAGCCGGCCTCAAACGGAGTAATCAACTTTCCCTCAGTTTCTCACACCGCCCTATCTCGCCGCGCAAGGTCTCAGTAAGAGGCACCGAGAATGGCTCCGAAACCGCCAGAGAACCGGAGGCCACCACGAGCGCCGGCGAGCAAGAGACTCCGGCTGATTCCGGTGCGGTGAGCAGCGGCGAGGTGGAGCTGTCGGATGTGGGATCTGAGATTAAGAAAATGCTCCAGGAGAGACGAAGCGAGGAGGAGAAAGGAGGGGATTTCCTGAGCGGCGTCGCGGAGGAGATTCGGGAGATTGAGTGGCCAGATTTCCGGAAGGTGCTGGGGACTACCGGCGTTGTTCTCGGCGTCATCGCTGGTTCCAGCGTCGTTCTTCTCACCGTCAACGCCATTCTCGCCGAGCTCTCCGACCGAGTCTTCGCCGGCAAGGGTGTCCAGGATTTCTTCGGATAAAGATCCAAACTTTGAGGAAGATGGTCCAATTGTGTGACGCCACGTCTCCGATTAGGAAGATGTTGGCAATTGTGTAGTTTTGGAGGTGGATTTGAACACAATCACGACACTGGGCTTACAAAACCCTTAGCGGAAATCAATTGTGTGACGCTTTTTTTAGACGAAATTGGTTTGTTGGTTTAAAATTTTGGTGCTTTCAATGACAGTTAAAAGTTGTGCTGCATTTTGCCATTCAAAAGTGTCAGATGCTCAAAAACACCATTTGTGTCCTTAACTGATCAAAATGAGCAAACCTTGTTCCAAATTTCATGATTTCAATCTCCCAATTCTACTACATCTTAGTATACGCCTAGAAAAGCTTCAAGTAACATGATCAACCTAAGAGCGAAACCTCTATGATGATTCACTTGCACCGGCAGGGCCAACAAGAACTCCCTGTGCATTACCTTCCTTCTTCCCAGCATCATCCTTGACGCCCCCATCAGACCTCCTTTCCCTAATCTTGTACTTGGCCTCAAGGTCAGTTATCTCCTTTTTCTTCTGCAACAATGCCTCGTTCAGCCTCTTGATGACCTCCTCGAGCCCCTCCTTGTTCCTCTGGACTGCGGGTAAGACCTCCTTGATGGTCCTCTCCACAAGAATACCCCCTATCATCCGGAAGCACTTCCTTGTCGGGTCAAGGGGCTCAATGGCACTCATCACCAGGGAGTGCTCGCTCACTTCCATCTCCAGTTCATTGATCTTTGCGTAGATCTGGTTGAGATCTTGCCTCAGCTGAGCATACATGGTTGCCACAGCTTGCTCATTAACTGGCTCATTGCCCTGTGCTTCTGACCTCGTTGCCATCTTTCTAACATTTTAAGAACAAAATTTCCAAAGCAATCAGAATCAGTCACTTCATATTTTAACCTGGTCTGTTCATGCTATGACCCGACTTGCTTGAGTTTGTCTGAGAAGACACAAGTCATAGTCCACCGTATCTAAAAGAATTTTGCAACAAGCTTTCAGGGACAGGATCACATATATGCTTTGAAAAATAAAAGCAGGATCCATTTGGTTTTATCATTGCATAGTTAAGGACAGGAGGCTAAGTGGAGCCATTGCAAGAGTATAGAATTTTACTTTACATGTTTCGACAGGTAAGATCCAGCAATGCACAAGGCGAAGGCAGTCACAGTTATGGGTTAAGTACCAAACAGCAAGATTATCTATATGACTATACCCATATGAAGGTAGACCAAAAAAGATAATAACCATCAACTGTACTCTATAGGTCATAAAACATTGTGAAAGTATTACAGTAGACTAGCAGAGCTTATAAACCAGCATAGAAAAGCGCATAAATTCAAATATTTAGCACCAACTAAACATTGAAGCTAACAGTGTGTTCACAACTGGCTCACCATCATTAAATGAAATAATGCAAAAGCAGCCATTTGGATTGGTACATAGAAAGGGAAAAAGAATAGGCTACAACATTAATTCACTCCATATCATCTTATATTCTTCATTTTTTCATTCTCATTCGCTCCCTTAGATGCATTCTCCTCCTCCCACATGGGAATCAAGTGGATTATGAATAGCCAAAATTATAATTTTGCTTGATGCAGCTAAATAACAATATAATAATACAGCCAAAAGCATACTTCTTCCTTTACCAAATGACACCAAAGTAGTACCGAATATCTAATCAGTAGCAAACTGGGTAAACAGTTTTAACTGAGACTGCCTCAATTCAGATTTACATCATTGAAAGATAAACTGACTTGATTCGCATAAAGTAATCTATCTTTCAATCTGGATACAGGCTATATACACAACAAAAACTTTAGCATTTGCCAATTGATTTGCAATGATAAACAAAATTTGCATTGCACTGCAGTTAACTAAATAAAAACGGTAAAGGATACGACTGCAACAGAATTGAACTCACAAACTTTTCCTTTTATAAAAAGAAGACTGTACGTAATGATCTCGTGTATTAGTTTTAGGGATGGGATCATTACAAAGATAAGAGGAAGTGTACAGGAAGATCAACTTGTTAAGTAAGACAATGGTAAAGCAAAGCAGTGGAAGAATAGGAAAACCAAATCATTAATAAACATTATTTGAATGTTCATACTGTAAAATCCAAGAACAGTTGCTCAGTTTCAAATACCAAGCATGAGTTATATATAGCAACAGTACAGATAACAAAGGACATTTTCTACAGGAAGTCCTTTGGGACAAATCACAAATGCCGAGTTTGAAATGGCAACCCAGTGTCTCAGAAACCAGACCTTTTGTAAAACTCTTAATAGATGTATCAATTTCCAAGCACAGAGAAACCCTAGATAGATTCTATGACGGTCACGAAAAATCAACATAAAAAATGTGAATACAGCAAGTATCTTGTTGACAAGGAACTGAAAGATTGCATATTGCCAAGGGATGAAACGAACTTTGACGGCGAAATATGGATAGAAATTACAAAAAATCAAGCAATTAATACCTGGGAATCCAACTTCCGCCCACGAGGGGAAGATTCTGGACGTGGGATTAGAAAAGCAAAGTGATTTTCGGACGGGCAAAACACTCTGGCGTATTACCAGGCAAGCCTGATTACTCCATTTTTTTTTTATTAGGCCAGACAAAAAGAGACAAAATACAACGAAGGTGCAAACAAGCACAGAGCTCTACAAAGAGAAACAAGTCCCACTAAACCAGACGAGATGCGGACGTAGACGAACCCGAAGACATGAATTATTGAATTTATTATCTGATCTCTTTTTTTTAGAAGGAGATAAAGCTTAGGCTAGACGGTCCGGCGGCAAGGTCGTCCTTCCTAGCGCATCCTTCCGAATGAGAACCCGAAGTTATGGATCATTTTCCAAGCTTCCATCGGCAGGGACGCTGTAGGCCAGATGAGTGAGGCGATCTGCTACAGTGTTAGACTCCCTGAAAATATGACGAATAGCAACATTAGAAAAATTAGATAGCTCTAACAGAATATCCGATTGTATCATCTCAATGTTCCAGGGACATTTCCAGTCACCTAAGAGAGTTTTTACAATCACCAGGTTATCACCTTCAATAAGAAGGTTATCACCTTCAATAAAAAGGTTATGAATAGGCAATTGTTTAGCCCGCAACAAACCGCTTTTTAAGCCCAAAATCTCTGCAAAAAAGATCGAAGTACCGTTACACAGGCCCGATCCAAAGGCAACACAATCACCACTAGAGTTTCTAATAACAAAACCGTAAGACGTCGAACCATCCGATCGCATGAATCCATCAAAATTGAGCTTGTAGGCATGTAGAGGAGGCTTGTCCCATATTTCGTCTCGAGACTTACGCCGCAATCGGGGAGGGATAGAAGACGATGTCTGAGTCGCAGACGAACCGCCATTGTAGGATGAAACCGGACGGGTAACCGTAGAGGCCACCGAGTCATCACTATTAAAGGATTGCGCGTCCCTCCAAGCGGTGGTAGTTGTGATGAAAAAGAGTTTAATTTGTTGAATAGAGACAGAAGTGAGATGATAAAAGGACAATAGGTTTCTAAAGAACCAAATGGTCCACCAGCAGACCGCCAAATGACCCATTTGTTCAAGACCAATCACGTTTTTTATGTCTGTTAGAGGTATAGATTTGTCATGAGGGAGTATCTGCTGAGTCGAATTGGGGATAGGAAGGCGAAGGTCACTTCGAAGTTGAACCGAGTAAGCGCAATTAATGAAAAGATGTAGTTGAGTCTCATTGGTGTTATTACAAAAAGGACAGCCTTGAGGAACAGAGATATGCGATTTTTGTAGTCGATCTTTAGTCGGGAGGCCATCCCTTTCCATTTTCCAAAGAAAATGCCTAACCTTGTGGGGCACATTTAGTTTCCAAATCCAGTCATAGTTAAAAGACGCGCGCGCAAGTTGCATCCTGGTTGATAATGTTTGTTGCAGACCTAGTGGAGAAACATCCGTCTCTACTCAATCCCCAATAAAGGCGATCCGCCAGCGGATTGGAGGAAGATAAATTTGAGAAATGTGTAAAATATCTGCCGCAGACAGATAAGGGAACAGATTTGAATGCAGCAAAGGAACGTCCATTGTTTATTATCATTAATGAAGTGGTTAACTTTAAGAGAAGAGACCTGAAAGGCAACTGAGTTAGGATCCTCTCGTTAAGAGGCTTGCCAAAGGCCCAATTGTCACACCAGAAATCGACAGAACGGCCATTCCCAACACTCCAATGAAGGCCTGGGCTGAAAAGATGTGTAATCGACATCAAACGAGACCATTGCCAAGAAGTATTATATTTTTTAACATGGGTTAGCAGTGACGCACCCTTTAAATATTTCGTAGTAAGTAGACGAACCCAGATGTTATCTGGCTCAACAATTATTTTCCAAAGAAGCTTCATCTGAAGGGCTATATTCATTGATTCTGCTTTGTGAATCCCAAGACTACCTTTCATGGTGTCAGAAAAAAATTTATCCCAACTAACCAGCGGTGGAGACTTATTATCTTTATTCCACAAAAATTGTCTGTAAACTTTATCAAGCTCATTCAAAATACTTGTTGGTAATAAGAAGGTCTGCATAAGAAAAAGCGGTTGAGCACTAAGGTTGGAGTTAATAAGTACTTTTCTACCTTCGACTGAAAGGCTGTTCGCTTTCCATTTAGTAAGTTGGTTCTTAGTCTTGAGGACAATTTCAGTGAAGGTGTCTTTATTGACCCTACCGTTAATGATAGGACAACCCAGATATTTATCAAAGTTATTAGCTTGTGGGATACCCATTGTAGATACAATCGAGGTAATCGAGCTACTGTCCGTATTGGGTGAAACTTGGAAGGTAGATTTGTGTAAATTGATCTTTTTCCCAAAAGCCTTACAGAATAAGTTTAGAAGAGCGGAAACCTTAGAGAAAGCGGAGGGAATGACTTTTGTGAAGATGATGATGTCATCTGGAAATGCCGAGAAAGGGACTTTGAGGGTCCTACCAAATGGGAAATCCACGTCTAAATTAGTCGCGGACTCCTTCTCAAGCGTTCTAGCAAGAACTTCGGAAGCCAAAATGAAGAGAAAAGGTGAAAGGGATCTTCTTGCCTCATGCCCCTAGAGGGGGTGAATACAGGTGAAGGTTCATCGTTTACTAACAGCGAGTAAGATACGGTAGAAACACATTCACGGATCCAGGAAACAAACTAGTGGAGAACCCAAACCGAGTCAAAACATCGAAAAGAAAAGGTCATTCGATTCGGTCATAGGCCTTTTCCATATCCAGTTTTAAAGCCACCCACCCAAGTTTACCTTTCTTAGAACGAAAGGAGTGGAAAATTTCGTGAGCAATAAGGATATTATCCTGAATTGACCTACCTTTCGTAAAAGCACCTTGTAATGGGTGAATGAGTTTGTCAAATATCGATCCTGATCGAGTGGTTATGATTTTGGCTATAATTTTATAAATTGTAGAGCAGAGGCTGATTGGTCTATAATGATTTATCATAGTAGGATTATCCTTTTTCGGAAGGAGGGTAATAAAAGTATGGTTAATTTGTCGAAGTAGTCTTCCGGAGGAGAAGAAAGCTTTAACAGCTTTAATCACGGATGGACCGACCACCTTCCAATACGCCTGATAGAAACCTGCCAGCATACCATCAGGACCCGGTGTCTTATCGCCTGCCATTGAAAAGACAGCCTTTTTTACCTCCAAATTTGAGATAGGAGCGGTCAGCATGAGATTGTCCTATGAAGAGACATCTTGCGTTATAACATTTAGAAGCTCAGCAGACCGGAAGCTAGGGTCAGCAGATGACCGAAACCTAGTAGTAAACTCCTTGAGGAATTCTTGTTGGATAACGACGTTGTCAGATGTAAGAATTCCACTATCCAAGGATATATTTTTGATAAATTTCTTCCCTTTTTTATGGTAGCAATTTTGTGAAAATAGCCAGAGTTATAGTCGGTAAGTCTAATATGTTTGATCTTAGCACGTTGACTCCAATATCGTCTATGGAAGTCTAGTAACCTTTCTCTTTTGTTCAGTTGTTGTTTTAAAAGTTTCAAATCAATTGGATTATAATTGTGAAGTAATTTCGATTGAAGATTCGTCAATATAACGTCCGTAGCCGCCATCTGGTTACTAATATTTTGAAAAGTTTTCTTATGCCAAGCTTTGGACAAAGCCTTTAGTTGTTTGATTTTGCGAGTGAGTTTAAACATACGTGATCCACTAGGGTCGGTTCGCCAAGCCTGAGTGACCAGGTTTCTATAATCAGATCTAGTAACCCAAGCCAGTTCAAAACGGAACGGTTTATTACTGTGCAGAACATTCTTACAAAAGTCCGCAGAGATCGGAGCGTGATCAGAAGTGGTGAAAGGATGGATCTGAAGACGGACGAAGTCGAAAGAAGTTAATAAGGGTGATTGAATAAGCAATCGATTGAGTTTCTCGAAGCAGTTGTGTGGTCCAGTTTTTTTCCGTTTCCAAGTGAACTCCCCTCTGAAGGAAGGTACTTTAGAGAGAGAGTAATGATCTTTGATATTACCTAAGCGCTTGAATCTAGATAAAGCAGGAGAAACACCTCCCAATTTGTCAGAAGGACTAGTAATATCATTTAGGTCGCCCATGATATAAAAGGGTAACACTAATTGGCCGGTATATAATGAGATTGAATCCCAAAATTCTTGTTTGTATTTGTTGTCTGGAGGGGCGTAGACAATAATAAAGGCTACAGTTTTATGTAGCAGGTGGTCCATGTAGTTGAAGTGGATGAACCGATGGTGGGTTGTAACAATGTCTAGAGAACCTTGCGCAGGTGGAATTTCTTTCCAAAGGAGGCAAATCTCCCCGGAGAAACCAATGGAAGGGTCAAACGCTAACCCCGTAAAACCACATTTCTTCCAGTATTTGTCCTTTGGAAGCTTATCCGTTTTAGTTTCTAAAAGGGCGATTACATTAATAGAGTTATTCTTACAGAAAAGATCAATATGAGTCCAGAAGTTTCGCCGACGAATGCCGCACGAGTTCCAAGTACATATATTCATAAAAAACTTATTGAAAGTAGTAACCCCTCGTAGTAGTCTGCCATTAAAGGAGACCAAAAGAATTGTAAGAAAGGAGCCATTGTTCGAACTACCGTAAAAGAAGAATTCACCGTACAGTAAAGCATTAGTTTATGTGAGACGAAGCTAATGAGGTACAACCGAGTATAGTTGAACAGGCAACCGATGTTTGTAGGAAAAAACAAAAGAGCACGGAAGGCCCATCACTAACCGACGTCTAAACCAACGGTAGATAGGGTGATAATTTGCTAAACCGATTGAATGTGAGCTAAACATTAATGGGTAACAATTATACACATGATAATAGACGTGGTATACTTGTTCACAAGACCCACAGAAGTAAAACCAAAGGCAACCGACCAATGGAGCACTTAGTTGACAAGGTAAAGACCAAATATATAGTAAATTAAAAGCTGCGGAGTACCCACATTGTATGGAAAAATACAAGAGAAACCTGTAGAAATCCCAATACAAGGTGTAATTCAATATAATTGAGTGAAAACATAACGAGTAAGTTTTGCGGGGAGCCTTAGAAGCCGAGTAATGGCGAGCTATAATGGAGGTAAGTTGATTGCCAAACCATAGGGTGATAGTAAGCATCGAAGACTGGTAGCTCAATCGTGAATAAACATATTTGGCCTTGTAAAGGCAAAGAGATGTGTTTAGGAGTGGCACAACCGCAAGCATGCGACTGCGACAGATGAACCACCAAGGATAAATCATCCCCCAGCTGAAGCCCACTGCCAGCACTAACCTGAACACGACAACACAAGAAGCAGAACGGAGAGGAAGGACACCAAACCAAGAAAGTGATGCAATCGATAAGGAAGCAGGATGCTTAAATAAGGATATAGTTGGTAGGGAAAGTTCTGAGTAAACAGAACCCATGACCATATAGTTTGTAACATACATTATGATATAATAAAAACTTCGAAAGTATAGAATAACATAAACTAAAGAGGTCTGAACCCAAAGAAGTTGACAAGCATCAAAGTGAAGTACATAAGAAACCATCGGAGTGACCGAAATAGGATACGGGTAGTAATTATATTTAGGTAATCGGTAGGCCTTGTAAAGGCATACAACAAAACAGACATCAGGGAACCATTGTTGAAACATGCACCCGCCACCAACGGACGAACTGAAAAAAAGAACAGACACCACACTACAACACGAAGCAGTAGAGCGGAAATCAAACAAGACCTCAACACAAGATATGAGATTCGATTCACGCTTTGATTTGATAAGACCATGGATTTTGAAACCCACCAAATAATCCAAAATCAGTGAGTGCTCCACTAGGCACCAGTAAGTCATAGCAACATGAGAGTAATCACAACCACACAAACCAGCTATGGCCGAGACAAAAGAAGGCTCAGCTACAGAATTAGTATGAGGACATTTGGAATTAGAAGGCAAATTAAAATGAGGGTAACAGGAGATTGTGTATCTTTCAGAGCGTCCATGAAGGGTTTTGAGGCAGCCCAACCAACCAAAATCAAGTTGTGTACATAAAGTTTAATACACCTAAGTAGATGTGTTACAAAGGCCTTGTGGGGATTTGAAGATCCAAGAAAGTCAACCAACGAGGCTTGTGAGCCATTAATATTAGGAGACAAAGTTGTCTGCTGAGTCTGCAACGAAGAACAACCCCTCCGACCCTTGAATTCGCCAATCCCGCGGTTGATGGCGAGAACATACGTGGCTGCAACGACAAAAGCGAGGCACCCACGCTGCACATGGAAGGTTTGGAATACCTCAAATCCAGAAGCACTAATGGCTTCTGATGCTGGTGGCCATGGAGTTTGTTGGTTTGGTGTGAGTGGAGAACCGAGCACACTATGGACAAGTGGCCATAAACTTTTAAAAAACGTTATGGCTTCCCTTTTTTTTAAATAAATAGTTCGAATTCCCAGACGGCAATGGAAATCTGGGAAAACGAGAGGCTGAGTGAAATCGGAAGACGGTTAACCGTCATGAACATGATACAACCAGAAAAACAAATACAAAAAGAAAAAACCCGAATACAAAGGATCTCAACGAACAAGACTAGCAGAGAGACAGCCGAAGTAGAGGCGGATCTCAATGTAAGCAAACCCAGCTGCTGCTGGGTAAAATTTTTTGGAATATCAGTTTATTTTGAATCAAAACTCAAAAGATAAACAAAATCGTTGAAGAGATGTTACGCTTTCTTTTCACATGTCATTCTTTCAACTCTGGTGAAATGCATTTATATATATTTTTTAAATCTGGAAATTAATAAACTTTTTCATAGTGTGCAAGATTAGTTTAATTAATTAAGTGTTATAAAAATCTTAAACGAGTTGTTAAAATTTTGTTTTTACCATGAATATTTTTGCTCACCTCTCTTTAGAACATTACATTCGCCACTGCAGTCGAAGGACACCAACTGAAGACTGTGAATGCCGAGAACATGGGAAAATCGAGGGACTGACACGATGTCTTGACGCCGAGGAGACAAGGGCAGAAACTCATCAGCGAAAAAGGCGTCACCCGGGGAAGTGTGGACCAACAACGTTCCCTCAACCTAGATGAGAGATCTTCGAGAATCATAACCACTTCCACGATCAATTCGAACAGCAGGGTGCCCGAGACTGCAACTTCATCCGGAACTAAATGTAGCCGCACTCAAGAAACAACTTCACTCATATGGACAACTAAAATCAAGATCAAAGGAAATGAGTAATAGGATTAAAAATGAGTGAGTAGAAGAGACATATGTCGGTATATATAAATTTCCAATATAAATATAAATATATATATAAGCATATAAAATATATTTATATATTAAAAATTCCGGTTCATTTGAGAGGGTTAGTGTTATTTTGATTAATCAAAACAGTATTATATTTGATGTGGATTAAAAATGTCCTAGGCCCAACAAAAAGAGAACAAATGTGAGCCCAAACAAAGTAGGTTATTTTTTTAATAAGGTAAAGATTCGGGGGCCAGACAGACCTGGCTCCCCGAGAGACCGACGAATCGGCAGACGGAGAAACCGTCAAAAGCAATACAACCAAAAGCGAACCAAAACAGGCGCAACAAAGATTGAGACTACACGTACAATAGGAGAAGACCTAGGCTAAAAGAAGACCTTCAGCCGAGAACGTAGATGCGAACAGAAGCTAAAGACCACCATGGCAGCACCGCTGGTCAGCGGTACATCAGGACGTCATCTCCCGTGGGCGGTAAAGATGGAAACTCCAAGGAGCAGCTCCCAGAAACACAGTCGTCATTGATCACACCACCACGACCCCAACCAGACCCGACTCCGAGCATTACGTCATCAACCACACCAAAACGAAACTAGGACCACCCGAAAGCACATAAGCCACAACCCGAACATGGTGCGTCTGAGGGAACGCTCAAAACATATTTACACAATGAAATAGTAATTACAACCCTTTCGGAATTTGAACACGACCAATCGGGATTTTGTTCAAACCCTTTCGGGAATTGGTTTCGACTTAAATATATATATATATATATATATATATATATATATGTATATGTATATATATATATATATATGTATATATAGAAGTTGAGTACAGTTTTTTTTGTGTAAACATGGCGTGCAAGGGCAAAGAAACCCCTTGCACACCACGAAAGAACAGGGGCAGCACGAGGCAGCCAAGCAGCCGCAGCAGAGGACCTCCAGAAGAGGATCACCGGCGACAAAACGAAGGCCCGAGCGCTGCTAAATCAACATCGAGTTAAGATGGAAGTCCCACCCACACCCCAGGAACCTTGGACGAGCCAAGGAACAGCACCAGCAGCAAAAGACTTGCCGGATAAGGTGTATGTGAAGGCGTAACGGCCAGATCCGGGGAGGTGATGCACAGAGCAAGGTCGAAGTGAGGACCGAAGGCATCGTCGACGGTGGCACAATTCCGGCAGCAACACCACACCCACCGCCCCAAGGGACAGAAACCGAAGGATGGAGACGAGGGAGAATAGAAAGAGAGATAGCACACCAAGAAGGCGTCTCGGGAAACATCGGCGCCGATGGTGGAATTCACACCACCGCCACCCACAGGCAAGAAGCCAGGGCACCGACGAAAAAGGGTTGGATGGTTCGAGTAGGCAGTCGAACAAGAAGTACAAAATTGGGGGAGAAGAAACACGATTTCGGACAGGAATTTGAAGAACAAGGGGTAAGAAATTCGGATCTGCAGAAGCCCCTACTCAATTTGAGGTTTGATCGAAGTTCGAACAAGGATTTTGGAGCTAGGGTTTGTTGAAACGCTTTTCTTCACCCCCTACACAGCAACGAGGAAGAACAAGAGCTTGTGATAGTCAACAGACACGATAGTTCTGTGGTGACCAGGAAGAGAAGAGGACGGAGGGCTTGGGTCGGAGAAGGTGTTAAGAAACGTCGGAAAACACGTCCCAGATGATAGACAGCATGAGAACAATGGTGCACCACGGCAGCACGGATGCGGACAAAGGCGGATTGAGTCGGCCGAAGTCGGTTTGAGGCGGCCGAAGCCGAGTTAAGGCGGCCGAAGCCGAGTTAAGGCGGCCGGAGCTGGAGTCATATGGCCGAAGCCGGGGTTGAGGCTCCCTCTCTCTAGAAAACTAGAGAGAGAAGAGAGTTTTATTTTAGTTGTTACTAGTTGACAAAGGAAGTTAGGTGATTAAACAAAGTAGGTTATTGATTTCCTTTACCATGTCCCGTCATCAATTTCTTTTTTTCTTTTTATTGAATTTGGTCAAAGCGTAATGCTTAAAATAATAATATAATAATATTTATAAATTTAATTATAATATTATTATTTTGTTTAATTTGACATATCTATATTACAATTTAATTTTGATATTATTTTAATATTTTTAAAAATTCTTCAAAAAGTTCTGAGTTTTTTGACTCGGTGGGTCGACCCGAACCCGGAACAAACCCGGTTTGGCTCGACCCGGAATGACTGGTAACCCGATTGATCCGAAACCCGATTTATGCGGGACCCGATTGACCGAAACCCTACCCGAATGACCCGATTGACAGGTCTACTTATACATGTTGAACTCGGGGTCTCCTCTGACCTCAAGGTCTCCATTGATCTGAAGCGGAGAGGTACGGTGGAGAAACAAATCTGATTGGAACGAGAGAGGGGAAAAAGGCTAGGGTTGTTCAGTTGGGCCGGGTTTAGTTTTTTTTTTAAATCAGGCCCATGTCCAGTTTTCATTAAAAGACAAAATTTTACACCTTAAGAAATTTTACACTTTAAGGTCATTTTACACTTTAGCCTCATTTTTATATACCCGCATTTTTATATATATATTTGATTCCCTCATCATATTTATTTCAAAATATATGAAATCAAATGTCACATTATATGCGTATATGCAATAACAAGATAAGCTAACGGCACATGGCAGATAGCTGACAAAAATTGACAGTGAATACATTTTGTCAATTAAAGGTATGACAGATAACTAACAAACATTCACAGTTGCATACATATATTTGCGCTAAGAAGATTCAAAACAAATGCTGACAAACACACTGTCTGATAGAAGCTGACAACCGATTTCAAACATGAAAGATAGCTGACAAAGAAAGAAACAAATGACAACTTATAAGCTTATTTACCAACTCCACTGAATTTTTCCTTAAGTTCAATAACTCCCCCCCCCCTCACCCCTTTTTAACTCCTCTTTTGCACTGGATATCATCACCAACTCCACTGAGTTTTTCCTTAAGTTCAATAATTCCTTCTTCTAACATTATAATCGTACTTATAAACATCTCAAACATGTTCTCCCACTTCAAACACAACTCCTTCGCCCATTTAGGCATCTCCTCGGTGTGAACTCTGATATTGGCTACATCCCTTCACATGTCAGCACCATTATACCCTTTGTCAGCTACATTACCCTATTTCTCAGCTCTATCCTTCTATTTGTAAGCCTTTTTATAACCATCTATAATCTGCCTAATAGCAGCCTCTGCCCTTTTAGAGAGCCCCCTCCTCATAATGGCACTCGGGAGTGGCTTGCTCTTCTGCATCTTTTTGATTTTTCAGAAATACCAATATCAGACACTTTTGTTTCCTACTAGATCGCACCAAAGGAATAACAAAAGGAACTTCAAAATCTTCAAAATCAGCAGAATCAGTGGGGGAGAAGTAGAATGACGTGCAGAATCCACATCAGCAGACGCTCCAACCCTCATCACGTGAAAAAACGTCCTAACACTCTTCAGATTATAATGAGGGCCTTCCCAAATTTGGGAAAAAACAGGCTCGCTCAAACAGTAAAAAAATTCAATCAGCAACTTCTTCTACAAAATCCATTTCAGCCTTCCTTGAAAATTTTGCATACTTTTAATAAACAAGGGCCTGTTTGTAAAATACAAAACATACTAACAATAAAATGAATAGAACAAAATGATGGCAAATGATCATTACATAAAATCATGCTAACAAACAATGAAGGGTGAAAATAACAAACTCACCACTTCCCCACTGAATACTGACACTGCTTGTTCGTAATTACTTTTTCCATAACATGCCCACTGTAAAGAGAATGGATCATTGTGAACATATTTAAAACTACACCCCGGATTTTCAACAATAGTAGGAAAAACTTTCAAGATCCAAACTTGTTTAATATACACACAAGACCAGCTAATTGTCAGCACCAAGCTGACAAATAAAATTAGCTACTAAAATTGCAAAAGGAAGTTAAAAAACAAAACTCACATGGAATGCTAGAGAATATCCAAATAGCTCATACATCCCCCTAGCTTTGCCACCCTTCTTAACAGAACAAAATCTTCTCAGACATTTAAACAAGACACGATAACTTTTGCGACCCCAATTAAATCGTTCAAATTTTTTAGCATCACAAGCAAGCGCTATATAATCCAATTTCACAACCTCATACCATTTAAATAACACCACATTTTCAATAATCAAAAGCTTAGCCATGACTAACTTTTTTGGAGATTCTTTAGGTTCAGCTTTAAACATCTTAAGTATATCAACATAAGATACCTTATGCTTACCAAAAAATCTTTAAATATAACAACCTTAAGAGGAGAAGGATCATATTCAATAACTGAAAGACCAGTTATAACATGAAACTCAAGTAAAGAAAACCGAGCAACCAGACCATCAATTTTAAACCACGTTTCCATCTCCTCGCTTGCCACAATTTCATGCAATAACATCTGATGTACTAATTGAAAATTAAAATGCAATTTTAACCCTTGAAGAAAGACTAACCCTAAACAACTATTCTTAAGTTGCTGAATATCTGACAAGCCTCGCTTGATAAATTCGCATAATTCAGGGAATGAGTACAGATTACTCTGTGAATGAAACCTCTCTTCAGTAGACAACCAATACCTTATTTCCTACAAATCATACATAAAAACACATAAACACCGAGAGCTGACAAACAAATCCAGCGGACAATCACACAAACTGAAAAAATAAAAACCACAATACTCACATTGAACTGCATTTTATAGGATTCTAAATCAGAGAAGAGTGAACCTACACATGATAGAATACATATACAACGGATTACCCCACGTTCAACAACACATTAATGAAAACACACACCACTAACCTCGATATGCATTCCTCGATTCAACCATCACAATATTCACCCAACAATCAGTAGTAAAGAGAGTATAAGGGAGACGATGATCCGTTCAAACGACATAAAACGAGTGAAATAGAAACGATGAAAAAATGTATAACAGAGGGAAAGAGAGACCACAAAATAGAAACGAAAAATAATACTGCCCGGTAGGACAATCACCTAATTTAGACTACCAGGTGAATAATGATTCAATTGAGAGAGGAAATTGGACCGACCCAATTTCCTCAACTTTAATTGATCGAATTAAGATTTAGAGATCACTTGTTTGTAACTTTCACCGAAGTTCATGAGAACAAACAATTTACTATTCAAACTAACAATACTCAAACTAGATTACTTGGTCGAAACTGCCATTTTCTTCCGAGTAAATGTGCACCAACAGCCAACTTAGCAACCAAGTATAGAAATTACACGTACAGAGATTATACTGCAAGTTATCAAAGAAGAAACGCTTTATTATTGGTAACAAGGTAATCTAAAAGCCAGTCTTCAGCCACTACAAAGTACAAAGTATACATTGGGCTGAGGGCAAACTCATGGCTCGAAGGTCAAGCTTTCTGCCTCCTTTCTCACTGACTCGAACAGCACAGACGACAAATACCGCTCCCCAAAACTCGGGAAAATAACCTGAGGAATGGCCATCAAAATGGCAGCACAAATTCTTAGATCAAAGCAGTAAAGTGGCCTATATCAATCACCCTAAAAGCAAGGAGATGGATAAGCATGACCCATGTGCGGTGGTTTGCAAGGGTTTGAGTGCACCTAAGATATAATAGAAGGTACTTACGACTATGAGTTTCCCAGCATTCTCTGGCCTTTTTCCGAGCTTGATTGCAGCAGCAGCTGCTGCACCAGAGGAGATTCCCACCTGAAACACACGCAAGTACGTTATTTTATTCCTGTTAAATTGGCAACCCTGATCTGCAACATAAATGTCGCATAACGTACCAGCAATCCTTCTTTCTGAGCAAGAAGTTTGGCTGTTTCAATAGCTACCTCACTTGAAACCTAGTGGAGAAAACAAAAATAATATCAAGCATTGAACCTTCAACAGCTTTGGTTCAAGAGTAGGTAACATGAATTTGTAGCAATCCAGGACTTCACATATTTACAGCAGTGAGTCGACTTAAGATTTTGATTGATATCAGGACCTAGTATTCATGATTTTGTAGAAAGAACAAAGCAATTTACAGCTTTTAACCGTGCATAGTCAGGGATATAGTCAAAGTTTGCAGTTTTCTTACTTGAACAACTTCATCAATGATGCCCACATCCAAAACGCCTGGAACAAAACCAGCACCTATACCTTGAATTTTGTGAGGACCTTCAACATGCAAAAAGGGGATAGTTATATTAGAAGACAGTACCTTATATCCCTATAATGAATAAGTATCTCATATTTTCTGGTAAAAATGAGGTGCATAGAAGCTTGTAAGCCACATATCTCCATTAACTGGAAGTACGAAACACAAAAGGAGAAATGGTGTTTGAGTGGTGGTAAGCTTGAGAGTATCATAGCTTTTATTGTATAGGAAAACATTTTGGGGAATACAACCTTTCAAGGTCACAATTTCATTTTTTACAGTGGGGTCCCTTGTATGGCTCTGGTTTTGTTCTTGGCGATTGTAACTTGGTTACAGTCATATACAGATATACCTTTTCTTTAAAAAAATGAGGTGCAGATATAAGTAAAATATCTGTAAAAGATTTAACAAGAAATAGAATGTCTGGGATGACCAATGAACAAACTAATTAGTATACAGATCACAAAAGCATCCCAAGGTGGAGATGGAACTGATCGAATGAGGATTTTTACATGTGTTGGTTCATCAAGGTGGATGACCTCACAATATGGATTGTCCAGCAAAGAATGCAGAATAGGTTGGAACTTAAAAATTGATAAATTGATAAAAGCTCTTACATGAACAAAACTACGTAAATTTCAACTAGGTGTAAATAAAGCAGTAGACATCAATTCACCTGGTTTCCCACCGGAGAGCACCGGGCTTTCAGTGGGCTCTATACCATAAAGCTTCATGAAAATGCAAGAAAACAACCAAAAGGTTAGAAAATTACCATTATCCACCGGAAGGGAAGGGTGTTTTAAGTTATAGCATATATCAGAGCTTCCCAACTCATAGAAATAGAAAGAAATTGCTCACAATATCTGAAAGAAAATAAAAACACTAACCTTTATGTTAGGATTTTGTTCTTTGAGATATTTTCCAGCACCAGTTATTGTACCCCCTGTGCCTATTCCAGAAACAAAAGCATCTACTTTTCCACCAGATCCTCTCCAGATCTCTGGTCCAGTGGTTTCATAATGTATCTAAGGAATATAATGACAAATGTGAGTTGAATTTACTTCAAATGATCACAATTCTAGATAAAGACTAATCGGATACCTTTGGATTGGCAGGATTCTCAAACTGCTGAAGGATGTAGGCATTAGGTGTCTTTGCCAAGATGTCTTCAGCCTTCTGAACAGCTCCTTTCATACCCTTAGCGGGATCAGTTAAGACCAGCTCGGCTCCAAAAGCTCGAAGGATAATCCTCCTCTCAAGACTCATAGATGAAGGCATGGTGATGATGAGCTTGTAGCCCTTAGCAGCTGCCATAAAAGCTAACCCAATGCCAGTGTTTCCACTAGTTGGTTCAATAAGGACACTCTTTAGCCATCAGTCATGCAACACAGCAAAATATTGTACTGTCAGTTTCCTCGAATAACTTTTCAGCAACCTTTTTTCATTGCATATGCAAAACACAATGGCTACAACGATTACTAGGATCACCAATGTGAAAGCATATTAGGGACAGGGGTCTGGGTCATAGCACATAGATGCGATTTAGAGTGATAAAATCAGCACAGAAGTTTCAAAAACATCAGCGGATAAGCAAGCATTGCTTAGTTTCAGCTATATAATATATGAATTGACTGACCTTTCCTGGGGTGATTAGGCCCTTAGCCTCCGCGTCTGCAATCATACTATATCCAATCCTGCATGAATTAATGTAACAAGACCAAGATAAACATATTGATTGTTCAATTAATGGTGTGAAACATAAGAACCATGTAGATCAAGTGCAGCATGCCAAGAACAATTACCAGGGAAATGAAAATACCTGTCTTTCACGCTAGAGCAGGGCTCCATCATCTCCAGCTTAGCAGCAACGCGGGCAACACAACCATCCACCACATTGTTAAGGTACACCAAAGGGGTTTTTCCAATCAGCTACACAAAAAGAGGTTCGATTAGATGCCTCCACATATTAAGAACGACTTGATAAAGCAAAAACTTTGGAAGTTAAAACCCCATTATCATGAGCAATACAACGTACCTCTGTAACATCTTTCGCAATACCAATCTTCTCCCCAGCCATTTTTCCCAACACTGAAGGTATGTTGTACAGTCCGTTAGAATAGCCATAAATATAATCAAGCAAACGCTACGAAGAACATTCAAACAACACCCACTTTCCGCTATTCTTGATGATAGTTCTCAGGGCACACAGATTCCTTTTATCTTCAGAAATTAAAAGCAAAACAACCAAACCACACAAAACCAAAAAAGAGGAAGCAAATAGATGAAATATTCACAATAAGTGCATCAAACATTAAAAAAGTGCAAGAAAAAGCAGCAATAAGATTTATCATTACAGATGATCAAGGTAATGGCGTAATGCGATTGATATGGGAGCCAAATGAAATGGCCGGAATAAAACGATATCAGTACAATTCACACATAGAAGTTGACAATACCAGGTTAACTAAAGTTGACAATACTAGGTTAATAATTATAGATTTTGAAATGAACTACCCCCTATGTTGGTACTACTATACAAAGTTTAAATAAAAAACAGCAAGCATAAATCACTGATTAACAACAGGTATGAGGAACAAATCGAACACAAATGAAACACGCCCTTTTCACAGGCACAGCCATAATGGAATTCACCAATTAACTACAGACTTAAGGAACAAATCGAACACAAATTCTTTTCCGGAAGGATTTGGAAGTATGAAGGAGAAGGGAAAAATGGAAGAAAGCAAAACGCATCCCTTACAATTTGTTCTGGAAAATAAACCAGATTCAAAGTAGACAGAAATTAAGATTGACGAACAATCAAATTGGATAACCTTGGAATTAAGATTGACGAACAAACAAATGGGATTGATCGCCTTTAACTTCGCCGATCAACCGATTCGCTGGTAGATGAAGTGGACTGGAAGATTCACTGCTGTAGTGAGTGAGGCCGTAGGTTTTCAATTTTCCTGTGGGTTTAGCAAATTTATTTACATTAATTAATCAATACTTTTCTGACTTATCTTCTGACTTTATGGGCAATTTCTTTTTTCGGACAAAAAAAAACGAATCTTCTATCTTTCTATATACTACTTCAGCCCATTTACAAATTGATAAATTGAGCCCACCAACAGGCCCAATACAGGATTAGGAATTCCCGCGTTAATAAAGCAAAAAATTCTACATGGCCATCTGCCGTCCACATACATTCCAATTCACTTACTAATCTATTTTTAAAATTATTTTTAAAAAATAGCCGAATCTTCTCTCAATAGTCTCCAATTTCACGTGACATGATATATTTTAGTTGACCAGAATGCATCTATCTATATCTATATCTATATCTATATCTATATCTATATCTATATCTATATAATTACTTAATTCAGAAGACCTTTCGTTTACGTGGCATCATCCCCACGTTTCACTTCTTTTCGACCAATTTTTTTTTTCTTTTTAAATTTTTTTCCCAATTAACCAATCAAAATACTTTTTTTTTCTGATTTATTTCCATTTTCCAATCAAAATACCTAATTACACGCTCACACCTAGATATATGTCTGTTTCGTTACTTCTTGGAACTCATTTCCGTTGGTTTATTTCATCATTTGGATTTTGGTTGTTATCATTTGATTAACAATCTTGATTTAGATAATAACATTGGATGTTTTTTTTATCTTGAATCATTGTATCACATTTCAGATACAATTCAGTTGAATTGGTGAGCAATTGACAACATCAATTAAAATCCGACAGTCAAAATTCAATCTCTGTAACTTGCTTTATAAAAGTTTAGAAAACATTACCTTACATTTTCTTTATTAATTTTGGTTAATTTTTGAATATTTTTATATTGTTATTTGGTTTTTCCTTTTAAAAAATATTTTATATTTATTGTATTTTTGTCTCGCAAACGCGCCATGGCTCGGGAATTTCACTAGTTAGGCATCATTTGGAAAAAAAAAACCCTTAATTCAACTATTAGGCAACATTTGGAAAAAAAAATATTCAGTAGTTCTTTAGGCATCATTTGAAGAAAAAGGCTTTATTTTACTTCACTTACTACTCTATTTTTAAAATTATTCATTATGTATTTATACATTAAAGTTTACTTTAAATCTACTTTTGTAGTAGGTGAATTTAAATAAGAAATAATTATTAACAAGATTTAATTTATATTCACTTATCCATTAAGATTTTTTCCAACTAAAAAGATAAATCTTAATTCAACTAATAAATAATATCACCGGAAATTTGAGATTGATGGTTCATTTTAATGTATTACATATATAAGGTACTTTTGCTTAAGAAATTATTTTTAAAAGGTATTTTTTTTTATAAAAAAAAAACTCTATTATATATAGTAGTTTTTGGGAAAAAACCTAAAACAAACTAAACAAGGGCATTTTTTGCCAACGCATAATATCATCGAATATTAGAGACTGATGGTTCCTTTTATTGGAATATATTATTTATGATATTTTTGTTTAAACATATTAAAAGATTATTAAAAAAACTCTATTATATAAGGCGATTTTCGGAAGAAAAAAGATCCTTTACAAAAAATATAAAATTACCAACTTCATCATTAAATATTGTTGTATTCCAATCCTCATTTAATAAGAATTACAATAATATCCATATGGATTTTTACCATTAATGTAGAAAAATTCTAAAATGTGTCTATTAGATACAAATCATCACAACACTTCCAAATTTAAAGAATTTATAAGATCTTAAAAATCCCAAATTTTTTGAACATATAAGAATTCGAAATATCAAACCAACAAAGTCTAATATATCGACAAGGCGAAAAAACGTCAAACGGACAGACCGTAAAAATACAACGCACCAAATCAAAAACACACCATGCATAGCAAAATCAACCCAAAGCCTATTAAAACTAGCAGAAAGTAATGCAGATCGAAGTGAAGGACTATAATATCTCATTTAAGAAAATACTTTTAGCCCTTATTTAAAAAAATACTTATCAACCAATACTTCATTTTAGCCCTTATTGAAGAAAATACTATAAAAGCACCATTGTTTTGACGCAAACAAAATTATAATACCTTTATTACAATTTTTTTAAATCCCATTTTAGATTAGTAAAATTCAGTGTTCTAAAAAGCGCTAGGCGGATCCTAGGCGGTGAGGGGCCGCCTAGCGCCTAGGCGGGACCCAGGCGGTCAAGGCGGACGCCTAGGCGTGCTTAGGCGGCCGTTTAGCTCTAGGCGGAGGGGGGTCGCCTAGCGCCTAGGCGGTGCCCAGGCGGCGCCTAGGCGCGATTTTTAGAACAGTGGTAAAATTCACAACACTAATTCTATTTTATATTAATGTTGCCCCTATTTTATCCATAATTTACACAATTACCCCATTCTATAATAGTCAATCTAAAAAAATTGCAAACTTAGATTTACACAAGCAACATGGGTCTACTTCTTATAGAAAGTAAGAAGATCCTACTCATCAATCCTCACCTAAAAAAATTATACACTGACCCTAAATTTATATAATTTACAAGAAGACCCTCTATACCGGTAATATCATATTCTTCTCACTTCTATTTTAAATAGGTAATTTATCACATGTGATTGAGAATAAGGGGTTTTAGATATGACAAAGTTAAGTTCAACACTTCAATGGAGAACAATGTAGGTTGAATTACATTAACAAGACTTGCAATACCAAACAAGGGATGAAATTAAAGCTGTGAGAGAACTGCTTTTGAAAGACCCAAAAAGTGGTTCAATTTGGTCAAATTTTCTAATTATGAGATAAACTTCAATGAAAGTATTCATAAATTATAAAACTATCCCTCTTCTATATAAATGTATTAGTCTTAGGAAATTATAAAACAACCCCAAACTTAGAAAATTTACAAAAATGCTATTCTTAACAAGTACTCCGCAACACCTCTTCTTAATAATATATAAATGTTCTTTTTTTTTATCAACGATTATTTTATAAGAATTAAACTACTTCCCTAGGATAGATATCTACATTTCATTACAATAATTCCTTAATTTCTTAATTTAATGCAAGTGATATCTATATTTTTCCTTTAGCTAATGAAACAATTATGAGAGAGATCTAAATTTAATTACGATATTTCCTTAATTTCTTAATTTGATGTAAGTGATGTCTATATTTTTCCTTTAGCTAATTAGACAATTATAAGAGATATCTAAATTTTATAAGATCAAAATTGTCAATGCAGATATTAGAATTGTCAATTACGAACTAAATTTACTAGAAGTGGGTGTCCGCACGCGTAGCGTGCAGCGCCAACTAGTCTACATATAAAAAGATTAAGTTAGATTATGAACAGTACCATTTTTTTCAGTTTTGCCCCTATATTTTGTTATTTTTCCTTTTTGCTCCTATATTTTTTTTTCCTCTTTTACCCCTACACTTTTTATAATTTACCAACATCACCCTTATAAAAAATGTTTCGACAGTTTATTTTACAAATTTACACTGGTTGACATGGTCAATAACTCTTGGGTCAAATGACCACAATACATGTGAATGAATACTATACAAATAAGTGTTCTAAACATACTACAATTATAAAATATAAACGTTATTTAACTTATGAATGATCTTAACGAACACAATTGCATGACGAATATTTGTGAGATCTATGTGGTGCATGTGTGATGTTTATATGGCGCTGACTCAACATGTTAATTTTGACACAACGAGTCACCGGGTCTCAACTAGGTCATTAAGGTTCGGATCAATTTCGGGTCTCGAGTCTAAAATACTGGGTTCAAACCTAAAAAATTAATGGGTGTTCGGGTCGGTTCATTTTTTTATAAGTCTAAAACTAACTAATATAAAATTTCTTATTTATATAAATAACATAATCAACCCTTATTTTAAAAATGTAACAAAAATATTTCTTTTTATCTGCCCTCATTTAGGAGAATTACAATACTAACTTCGTTTGATTTTTTTTGTTTGGTAGAAACGAACTCTATTTGATGTAAGCATTGTCTCTTTTTTTTCACCACTTATTTTTTGTTTTTAATATTACCAATTATAAATCGGACTTATTGAGAGCGAGTGTCCGCACACAAATTAAGCGTGCGACATCAACTAGTCTATATATAAAAAGGGTGAGTTAGCTTAGGAAAAGTACCAATTTTTTCCATTTTTGCCCCTGTATTTTGTCATTTTGCCTTTTTGCTCCTATTTTTTTGTTATTTTTTTTCCTCTTTTAACCCTATATTTTTTATAATTTACCAACATCACCCTTATAAGAAATATTTCGATAGTTTATTTGACAAATTTACACTGGTTGACATGATCATTTACTCTTCGACCAAATGACCACAATACATGCGAATAAATACTATACAAATAAGTGTTCTAAACATACTACAATCATAAAAATATATACATTATTTAACTTGTGAATGAACTTAACGAACACAATTACATGACAAATCTGTATGATGTCTATCTGGTGCCTGTGTGATGTTTATATGGCGCTGACTCAACGGGTCGATTTTGACACAACAGGTCACCGGGTCTCAACTAGGTCATTCGGGTTCGAGACAATTTCGGGTCTCGGGTATAAAAAACCGGGTTCATACCTGAAAAATTACTAGGCGTTCGGGTCGGTTCATTTTTTTCAAGTCTAAAACTAACTAATACGGAGTATAAAATTTCTTATTTATAGAAATAACATAATCAACCCTTATTTTAAAAATGTGACAAAAATGTTTCTTTTTATCTGCCCTTATTTTATAAGAATTACAATACTAACTCCGTTTGATTTTTTTTGTTTGGTAGAAACTAACTCTATTTGATGTAATCGTTGTCTTTTTTTTCACCACTTATTTTTTGTTTTTAATATTACCAATTATAAATCGGACTTATTGGGAGTGGGTTTCCGCATGCAAAGCATGCGGTACCAACTAGTATTTTAAAATAAATTACATGTTAAATAGGACAATAATATTTAGCAAAACTGAATCAAATATAGCAGTGTTGTAAAGTTTCATGACGGTTAATTTGTCTGTTGATTCGTCGGCATCAAGTTTATTGTTTGATCTCTCAAATTTTTACTTGTAACAAAAAAATATACTAGTGTTGTAGTATTTTAATGTGTAGTGAATATTTTACCTTAAGGCAAAATGTTCCCTAAATTGAGGGATATTTTATGATTATAGAGATGGATCTCTACTATAAAAGAAGGATCATGAATGTTGTAATCTAAGTAAGAAATCAAATAAATAAAGCACAAATTCAACTGTAAATAGTCTGGCTCTTTGTTTTTCTATCACACGTTATCGACACGAGATCGAAAAACCAAGTTTTTGAGATATGAAGGTAAACCCCACGAATCCCGACTCTTTAATTATGAAAAGCGTTTTACTAAAATCGATTTTTGGAGGAGTATGTTGTGTAGTTGCGCAAATATGGGTCCTCTAGTACACTAGAAACTCATAAAACTTTCAGATCTTCTCGGTTTACATTATTTTTGTTTAGATCCATTTTCAAAACTTATAAAACATGGAACATATAAACAATGCCATTTTGAACTCCATCTTCGAGCCTCGCTTCACCGTTACCACCATTGGAGCTCTTAGTAGCACCGACAGTTTTTTACCACCCACAAAACTTACAAAACCACTAGAATCCCTATTTTCACCCCACAAGCAAACATCTTTAGTAAAACCTGATCAATCTTGGTCATTTTTGGGATCCGAAAATGGGAGGGTGTTGGAAAATTAGAGAGATCGGTGAGAGGGAGAAAATGAGGATGAATGTGAGTAGTTTTGAGTGAAAGTGGTGGGATAAGGGAGTATACAAAGGGAAAAAGTGAAAGGGGTAGAGAGAAATTATACCCTTTGCCCTTTCGAAAATAGGAGGATGCATGGGACATACAAATGAAACTTTAATTTATTTATATGGGTCCTATGAAGTATCCTTGTATGATATTAGTGGAACTTTAATTTCAATAGACCATGTAATATAATGTTTGTATTAACTCTGTGTTTTCTTAAAAGTTATGAATCCATCTAGATCAGAAAAAGCATGCCTCTTGCTTCCAAGAGGGACAAAGCTGATAATAAAAGATGCATTATACTCAATTTTAAAAGAAACATATTAAGCTTCAAAGATGTGTGTTAATATGTTGTCTAGGAATAGTCTAAATGACCATCAATATGAGTACTTGTACTTGACTGCACATGTATCTAGAAAAAAGGAAGTGGTAGAAAAACTACCAACTTATTCCTTTGGACTATATTATACGTATATAAGTCCATTTGATATCACTATGTTGTCTAGGAAAAGTCCAAATACCCATCAAATGTTTAACCGGCGGCATGATCGATTGGGTCAACCATGTACAACAATGATGCATAAGATTATTGAGAATTCACTTAGTCGTGCATTAAAGGATATGAGGAGCTTTCATAAAAGTGACATTATAATTGTACTGCTTGCTCATTGGGCAAACTAATCATTAGGTCATCGAAAAATAAAATAACATTTTTGGAAAGAATTCAAGGAGATATATGTTGGTCAATTGCATTATAATATAGATCATTTCGCTACTTTATGGTACTAATAGACGCATCAACGCGCTGATAACATGTGAGTTTATTGTTGATAAGAAATGTCGCATCTGCTAACTGACAGAAGGAGTTTGTTGTTATTCTTATCAAAAGTAAAACTCAAACCTATAGACTAGTATAATGAGTAAGTAAGAGGTTGATCCTACAGAGAATCAAGTATTCCTAAATAACGTATATTTACCAATTAGCAGAAAAAAGTGTTTTGGTGTTTGAGGAAAAGAAAACAAAATAAAGTATAAATAAGTTAGTTGAGGATTAACAATTAAGAGAATTGGTTTCATATACAAATATCCACTTTTAGTTTGCTCAAGTTGATCATTGATTCTTCTTCGAGTTCTCTATTCATGCTATTATTGTCCTTATCCCAATCTCATGTAAATTATTAGTCTTACGAGATATAGTAAACCTTATTTCTAAGAAACCCTAACATAGTATGATATGATTTACCTAGAGAATAGCATTAAGACTAGAGATTAACCAAGGTACATGCAACACCAAACTACAAGTCAATGTTTCACATACAATTGATTCTCTGTACACCAATTTAGTCTTATGTGTCTTCAAAATACATGCTTGGTACTATAGATTAAGGTCCTCTACAAGGAATCTACAAAATCTTATCAATAATCACAACTAGTTGATCAGGCTAGTAGAAATCAACAATATTCAATAATAAGCGCAAAAGAATCAATACCAATCAATAGGAATAGAATCAGAATAGAAATCTCATAAATTGATTAAAACCAAAGTTTCAATTCATAAACGAAAGAAAAGAGTTTAACACTCGATGGACATAAAGGTTCCTCTCTAGGTTCTCTCAATTAATTAAACACAAAAGCCTTTAGATCCTCCCATAAAACCCTAAATAACATCCTTTTATAATAAGAAAATCGTGCCTTAAATATAAATAAAAACCTAAATAGGGTTTGGATTAATTAAAACACGTTTTGGTGATGACCTAATCCACGACAGTGACAAGTTTGCCATTGCGATCACGATATTATTCATGCGTAAATTATTGGTCGAATCTTGTTTTGATGTCAACATGAAATTTGTATCTCTAGGAAAGAGCTTTCCAACGAATATTCATAATAGTCAATCGAAAAACTGAGGCCTCTAGAAAGTGTAATACAAATTTGGCTTGTCAGACGACAACTTCCATTGACTTGTTCTTCCTTTAGGCTATCTTTTTCTTCTAAAGACCTCTTTCAATATTCTTTAAGCTCCTTAAATCAACTTGACTTTCTTGACCAATGCGTTATCAACCCATTTCACTTCCTTGAATCTACATTTTACCTGAAATAATCAATAAAAATGTGTAGATTTCGAATTTACCATTATGACGAGTATAAAAGGGCCCATGCAATTTTGTATTTCGAATTTGACATAATAACTTCTCCCAAATTATCTCCAAAAGAGAGTATATGTTCCGAGAACTCCTCCGTAGAGACCACAAAGAAGTTGAATGATACATGGGGTTTGAGTCCCTAATGATATCAAATACCTCGAGCTTCATAAAGGTGATCAAATGCTCAGTATTTAGAGAGAGATGAAATGAGACTATATTATGAATGATATTGCATGAAAGCAACTTCTTTATCATTTGCTATCCGCGGATAAATGAAAGGGAACCAGAAGTTCAATACATATGTACACCAAATGAAAATTACATGGTTTAGCAAAAGGCTATCAAATGCATTTACTAAAGCCAAGAAAGTGACAAAGTCACATAAATTGCACTAGCTCATTTGGAAGTTCCAGAAGTAACTAAAACTCAATTAATATCAAGTGATTCTGAAATACGTCGGAAGTGATAAAGATCACTAGACTCTTAGTATATCATTTCACGAGAAGTGGAAAAACTCTTTGAGATTCCAATGATCAAAACATGCAAGCCATAAAAATTATGCAAATCCAAACATATAATACAAACGGTAGAAATTTTGCATCCACTTCTAGGGATATATTATTTATCTACTTCGGGAGATAATAACGAGGATGAATCATCCGCTTCTAGGGATTAACCATCACTAAAAAAATTTATAATTTTTATCAACCATCCACTTCGGGGGAGGAATAATCGATCATCTCTATGGGGATGCAATATATTACAACATATATATCCACTTCGGGAGATGATAGAAGTTTTTATCTCTTCAAGGACAATTTTCTTCAAATATATATAGTATATCCTCTTCTGGGGATAACTCAATACTAATTAATCTCTTCAAGAGATAAAAATTAAAAAAACAATAACAATATATAGACCATACTAAACTTCATGCAATAATATAAGAGAACCAAACAAATTAAACAAGATCATGTTATACAATCTAATCGGATAAGCATAGGGATCAAGATTTGGCCTTCTGCACATAAGTAAATTAAAATAACTGTATGCTATCACATTTTAATTACAAGTAAAATCAAAAGTGATATTGCATGCACACAGATTAATCAAAAATGATTTGGCCATGTCAATTATATATATAGAAGGGGTTAATGGATATATAAACAAACAGATTAACAAATAAAAGTTATATCCACCACACTACTGCATGCATGTATTATATAAATCAAATTGCAGTGCCGATTTATACCAAAATTGCATGCATACAATATATAACGACGAATCCTTACCGAGCGAATCGTGTTGATAATGTGATAAAACAAGATAAGAAATAAGTAGAGAAGGTGGATTCTATTGCATTGTTGTTGTGTGTCTCAAATGAGAATATACAAGGTCTTATATAGGTATAGATGGAGGGGGGTTTCAAAGGATAACCCATGAATTGGTACCTTTGGTTTTTCACCATGTGGGGGTTATAACCTTTGGTTTTTCACCATGTGGGGTTATAGAGAGGTGTAACATCACATAGTAATAACTAGGTATGTTTATAACACACCCCCTTGATATGCACCTCGTAGTTTGCGTATTGCCTCGTTAAAAACCTCGCCTTGAAAAACCCAATGGGACAAAAACTACGACTAAGGGAAAAACAATACATATGTCATTTGATACGCTTTAGTCATACTGCCTCGTTAAAAAAACCTTGTCAGGAAAACCCAGTGTAACAAAACCTGATCGAAGGGAAAAAGAGTGTGGTGCGTATATTCTCCCCCTGAATTCAACATTCTTCTTACAGCTTTCTCATTCTGATATGCTCATCGAATTTCTTGATAATTCTGACTTCATGAGCTTCATGGTCGAGTCTGAATATTGTCTTTGATGTGTACAAGTCGAAATGTCTTCATATATTGCAATTGACATCGACGCGCTTGACTTATATGTCTTGGTGTTAAGCTGCTTTCAATGCACAATCATAAGGTATTTTAGGACCTATCGTGCACTTCATCATTTGATCAGGGGGATCTATTGTATTAAATTGTGTGTAAGTTGCCTCGTCAAAAACCTTAACTTAGGAAAACCCATTGGGATAAAAACCAAGATTAAAGAAAAGAGTACAACTTTGTATGGTACTTCAGGACCTAATATAATGTCACCACTTTCACAATTATAGGTACTTAAGGTACTCTTATTAGGATCTTTAAACAATTGCATGTGACGGGGCTTTGACATTAATGCTTCACATATTTTCAATACACAAAAATATAAGGTACTTCGGGACCTCGTGTGTTTTTCATCGTTTGATACGTGAGATTTGATGTATAGATGGTGTATAAGTTGCCTAATTAAAAACCTTACCTTGGAAAAACGATATGGGATAAAAACCAAGATTAAGGAAAAAAGTACAACTTGTGTATGGTACTTCAAGACTCAATATACAATGTCACCATTTTCACAAATACATGATCCTTCAAGTACTATAAGCACTTTTGGGCTTAATCGCTTACATATGACGTGACTTTTTTATATTGATACTTCAGGCCCTTCAATCATTATCATTTATGTAAAGATCGGGAGATTATAAAATAATATTTTCTATCTAATAATAATTTATAATGGATTAAGAGTGATATTCGGAGAAATTTTGAAAATCCTCGTCCTTGATCAACCGATGTTATTTTGATTTCTTAAAAGCGGATTCCGGTATAAATTTGAATTTGATCAAAAAATGGATTTTTTTTTTAATTCCCGATTTCTTATGCCGAGATTGAAGATATTGTTCGGATTTCATTACTATTGTGATTTCATTACTATTGTTGTTTTTCGGATTTGAACCTTTAGATGTAATTTTAATTGAGTCGGGATAAGATCGAGTGAGCGGGTTTCGGGGTTTATTTTCCTGGTATTTGAAATTGGGATATTGGACCACTTACTTTTATTATTGTCTTCTACCCCCCCCCCCCCCCCCTCCCCCCAAGCCACACACCCAGCTCCCCTAATACAGCTTGTTACTTTCCCCCAATTGTCCAAACATCCCCCACTCTCCTCTCTTCCCCCTTCTCCCTTGCCTTCCCTCCTAGGCAAGTGCTCAGACAACACCCCACGCCAATCTCAATGCTTCCTTACCTGACTAATTTCCACAGAAATGCAGAGAGCACCACCTCCACTCCATTCATTTCTTTCAAACACCATGTTTCCCACACACAACCCAAGCAAACTTGAACCCACATTCCTTTCCTCTCCTCCAAGCACAACCCAAGCTCATCTCCCTCCCTTGTTCTTGAGCTTTGTCGCCACCACAGCTGCACCACACCCTCACCTCTCTGCAGCCACCACACCAGCCCACCTTCGCCTCTGTTTCGAAGGACCGAGCACCCTTCCTCCTCGGGTTCAAGTCGGAGCCACCACCACTCTACCTTCTTCTCCTTCCCGTTGAGCAGCAGCAATCAACGTCCCCAGCTCCCTCCTCCTCTCCTTCTTCTCTTCCGTCTCGGGTCTGGGCAGCAGCAGAGCACCTCGGCGCCACCCGAGCTCCCCCGAGCACCCTTGACGCAGCCCCTGTTTTCGGAGAAGGTCGGGAGCGCCCAGCTCTTTCCTCCTTCCTTCTCAACGCTCAGCAGCAGCACAACACATTTAGAGCTCCCCTCTTCGTGAAGAACAGTCGACGCCGAGCCCTAGAGCCGCCAAGAGCACCATCGCCGACGCCGGACCTCTCTGTCCCCCGGTTTCGATTCAAATCGTCCGATAAGGGCTCTTTTCCTTCTTCTTTCGATCGAAAATGATATAAAGCTTCACCTTTAACCCTTTTTCTCCGTCCTAGACCAAGCCCGTGTTGTCTCGTCTCCGGCGAAGCCCGACGACCGCGATCGAACCCCATTCCTTCAGTGAGCTTCCCTCTCCCTCTTCTCTCCTTGGCTTCGGTTTTCCTCCGTTTCTGGGCTGGGATGGGTCGAGGTGAGTGTGAGCTTGAGAGTCGACGGTGGGAGCCTCCCTTCCCTCCTTCCCCTTTTTTCCGATTTGAACCAGAGCGGAGACGCAGAGAGGAGGGTGAGCAGTGTTTTTTTTGGTCCGGTTTGCCTTGTGTTTTTGGGTCCGTTTCTTCCTTTTCTTTTCTTCCCGGTTCACTTCTTTTTTTTAGTTTGGTTTGTTCTGGGTGGGGTTTGGTTTTGGATCCGGGCTTGGGTTGGGCCGGGTATGGTATTCGAGTTTGGGCCTCTGATTTCCTTTTGGTTGGGCTGGCCTTTGGGTTGTTTAGAGGTTATTAATTGTGTTATATGTTATGATATATTATGTGGTTAGTATATAATTGTTATTTGATTAAAAGAATATTATTATTATATATTATTCTGAGATTTGAGATAAATAATATTTTCTAGAAAATTTAATATATATATATATATATATATATATTATATATATTGTTTTAGAAATAGATTATTGGGATATATTATGTGTTATATTGTGATTTTGAAATGTGTATTGAAGTGTAATAAAATGAATAGTATATTTTAAAGACTTATTTTGGGGTATTTTTGGTTATTTACTTAATTATTAAATAAGTGGACTATATATTATATAAATTTATGACTTTTAAAATTGTTGGGATTTAAATATATCAAATAAATGAGATATTATGTAATATTATTGATGTGATTTAAAGATGTAATATTATTATTTTGAGATTTAAAAATATAATATTATTGGACTTGAAATTGGAAAAAGAATTTGGAAAAGGTCCTCAAATGTCGGAATTGATTTGGAAATGGAAATGGATTTAATAAAGTTAAAAGCGAGATTTTTGGAAATATCCTAACCTTGTCAGATTTATTTTGATAAAATCATAATATAAGTTGATTAAAGAGCAATAGATTTGAGATAAATAATATTTTCTAGAAAATTTAATATATATATATTATATATATTGTTTTAGAAATAGATTATTGGGATATATTATGTGTTATATTGTGATTTTGAAATGTGTATTGAAGTGTAATAAAATGAATAGTATATTTTAAAGACTTATTTTGGGGTATTTTTGGTTATTTACTTAATTATTAAATAAGTGGACTATATATTATATAAATTTATGACTTTTAAAATTGTTGGGATTTAAATATATTAAATAAATGAGATATTATGTAATATTATTGATGTGATTTAAAGATGTAATATTATTATTTTGAGATTTAAAAATATAATATTATTGGACTTGAAATCGGAAAAAGAATTTGGAAAAGGTCCTCAAATGTCGGAATTGATTTGGAAATGGAAATGGATTTAATAAAGTTAAAAGCGAGATTTTTGGAAATATCCTAACCTTGTCAGATTTATTTTGATAAAATCATAATATAAGTTGATTAAAGAGCAATGTTTTATGAATGGATTTTTGATGACTTGAGAAAACGTTTTAAATAGAGATTGAGCCTTAAACTTGTATTTTGAAAAATGTTCCTCAAAAGGATTTGTGTTTTAAAACCGATATGTCGGGATTATTTTAATAATATAATTTTGGGAAATTGGTTTAAGGATTCAAATGCTTCATGTCGGGATTTGGCTAAGTAAGATTTAAAGGAATTCTTTGTTTATTGCGTTGACTTATTTTTGCTTTGTTCGGTTGTAATCTTTCTACAATTACAATTCAAGTTAGTTTATTTTCCAATGATGATGATGTCTATGGATATGAAGCGTGATTAGTTCCCTTAATTCTAGGGTCGGGGTGAGGCCGACGATAGCCATGTAAGTTTATGCATCGAATGTATGATTTTTATGCGATTCCGTCTTCTATCCTATGTGCATGATTCTTCTACGATAGTAGTAGGTGATCCTTATTTGCATTATTGAAGCGAAAGCCATTGTGAATTTGGATTTATTATGAAATTTGATAGTAACACTTAGGATTTATGCAAGAGCCTCTAAATTACCTAATTGTTAGTAACGAAAGTTATTTGATGAAAATGCATAATCTTTCATGAATTTGGCATATGCTTATATGGTTATCATTGTGGCAAATGAATCCCTGATCTTAGAGGTTTTTAGTTTATTGAATTTTATACAAATCAGTGATTTTCTTTTGTTCATCCTTCCTACATCATTTTCATATTCTTCGGACACTTTTCCGACAAATTGGTGACGTTTTACACTTTCTGCTGAAGACTCGATTTCGACTTCTGTGGTCGATATCGAGTGACTGACCCGATATCGAGTGTACTACTCAACGTCGACTGCATCTGTCTGTTTTGCAGGAAGTTGCTGGAAATCGACTGGAACTGTAGTCGATATCGACTGATTTACTCGATATCGAGTGATCTACTGGGTCGAAATTGAACGTAGTTGCACGCTTAGGAACCGCTGACACATCTCCTCGTGGATTCGATCCTGAATACCCTACTACTACATTGGGAGGGTTTCTTGTAATTTTATTTGCTTGGACAGGGAGTTGGTTTAAATTTATATTTATTCGAGTAGTTTCCCTCCTAACAAATTTTGGCGCCATTGCCGGGGAGGCAATCATTCGCGCCCTAATCTTTTACTCACGTTCTTTTCTAGTGCTAATTTCGTAGGTTTATGCGATGCTCTGATCACAAACCTATCTTGGAAAGTCTAGATGAGCCCGAACGTTTCCTCCACATCCGAAACAGAGTAATCCGAATCATGGCGGAGAACGAGACACAGGCTCAACTCATAGAGAGATTGAGGAAGGAGATTGAGGACCACAATGTCACCATCGCCAATGAAAGGGCAACTGCAGCTGCAGAGAGAGCTCGCGCCGATATAGAGGAGGATGTACGTAGACAAGCCCAAGAGAGGCTCAATCAATATCTGCAGACGGCCATGCAATACATGCACCCTACACTCACCATGCCTGAATATGCAATCATCATCCCTCCTACTAATTATGAAATTAAAATTAACTTCCTTTATGAAATTAAACGCAATACTTTTGAAGGAAGAACTAATGAATGCCCCCTGCAACATATTACTACTTTTACGGATTTATGTGAGACTGTCGCCGATGCCGCTAATTTAGAATATGTTAAACTAAAATCCTTTCGATGGTCTCTTGCAGGGAAGGCTATGCAATGGCTTGAAAGCTTGGCTCCACACTCGCTAAGGACATGGGCAGAGGTGAAGGATGCGTTCCTAAACAAGTTCTTTCCTCCATCAAAAAACGGTGATGCTACGACAAAGGGATCACGACTTTTAAACAAAAGCTTGGAGAGACATTGTCACAGGCATGGGAGCGCTTCAAGGACCTATTGCGATCCTGCCTTACTCATGGGCAACTACCTTACGTCATCCTGGAGATCTTCTACAACTCTCTTGATGCACCGAATAAGGAGAGAATTAACTCTTACACCTCCTATCGGTACATTGAGCTTGTCCCTACGGAGGCCTGGGACACAATTGAGAGGCTTGTCAACTTCGACAACATATATGGGACTGTTGAGGCCTATGACTCAAGGCCTGCCCCATCTATGCCACTTTATGAGCCTCCAAGGGAGATCGATCCGGATGTGAGGCAACAATGATCAGGCACGCCGTCTGCAAAAGCAAGTAAGGTTCCTCTCCAACAACCAAGCTTGTTAGAAATTTGGGTTTACTAGACACAACACCAACGCCTGCCCACATCTTGAGCAAGTCAGCATTGCGGAGACACATGAGGAAGCTAAATGGATAAGAGGCCCCTATGTAGGGGCAATCAGTAGGATTGGGGGGATCAAAGATTCTACCAACCTCAACATCAACAGAGGGATCCCCCATCTTATAGAGCACCTGGACACCCCGAGCAGGAACCAAGGAAAGATGACCTGCAGATCATACTTGATGAGATGCGGAGGAACCACGCTGAGTTCAAACAAGCCAACAACTCAGTCCACACTCAGCTGTACGACATCAACTCTAGGCTCGGGGAGATCGATGTTTGGAAGAAGAACATGGAGACCCAAATGGGTCAATTGGCTGAACAAATTCCCAAACCGTCAGGATCGCTGCCAGGATCTACTATGCCCAATCTTAAGGGAAAAACTACTAGTCACATAGCGGCTATGAATCTAAGGAGTGGGCGTCAGCTGCGAACGCCTGAGAAAAAAGCGGAGGAAGAAGCCCCTGGAGAGGACTCGATATCGACTCATCCAGTCGATATCGACTGAGATGCAGTCGACATCGAGTCCCCTTTAGTCGATGTCGATCTAGAAGCTGAATCACATCATAAATCGACTCCTCCAGTTGATATCGACCAAACCCTACTCGATATCGACTCAATTCCAACCGCAGTAAAGAAGAAAACACTGCCATTCCCAAAGAAAACTTTGAAGGACATGACGGAAAAGAAGTTCCAGCGCTTTGTGAAGATGCTTCAAGGGCTCAACGTAGATGCCATCTTATGTAAGGTTTCTAAAGGACATACTGGGGAAGAAGCGATAAATGGTTGAGATCGCAGAGGAATGTAGCAAGATGGAGCTACCAGAGAAGAGGCCAGACCCAGGTAAGTTTGCTATCACTATAGGCTTAGGTCAACACCGATTCAATGCTTTATGTGATTTAGGGGCTAGTGTTAGCATTATGCCACTAACAATATGGTCAAAGGTAAAGATTGGTGCCCTAGAGCCTGTGGATGCTAACCTCTATATAGCTAATAACACGGTGGTCATTCCAATAGTCCTGGTAGATGAGTGCCGGTTTAAGTAGGTAAGTTCTTTGTCCCTGCTGATTTTCTAGTTATTGATATGGAAGAGGACCCTGCTTGTCCAATTATTTTAGGAAGGCCCTTCTTGGCAACCGTTGATGCAAATATAAGTGTAAGGAAATGATTGCTCTCATTCACCATTAGCGATGAAGTTATAGAGTACTCCTTCAACAAGGCGGTAAAGAGGAATGAAGGTCCTATGGAGGTAAAATCAATCAAGGGCGTCTACATCGCTTGCGGGGAACCTAAGGTAAGAAATATAACCCCCGAAGAGTTAGAGAAGAGGGCTATAGAAGCCCAAGTGGAGGAAATCGTGGCAATCTTGAACGAAGGGACTAAAGTACCACTCGAAATCGACCCAGGTAAGTCGATATCGACAAACAATTTTCAAGATTCTGTGTCAGGTTTTAAGTATGGGGTCGATATCGAATCAAATCACTCAAAATCGAGTGCCTCACTCGAAATCGACCAAAATCCAAAGCTTACATCGACTGAACCAGAAGCTAAAGGAGAAAAAAATCACTCGATATTGAGTAACTCTAGTAGATGTCGAGTAGATCAAATCGAGTCGACTTCCCACACATCGACAGAACCACCAGGAGCAGAAGATAAGTCAATATCGAGTGACACCAGTCGATATCGATTGGACTCTCAGACAAAAAAGGAAATCTCCGAAAAGGTAAGCCGAAGTATGAATTCTTCTTTCCCAATTTCAATAAATGATTTATCTATATATGGGAGAGATTTGCCTTGGTATGTGCGCTTGTGCAGGATATCTAATGATGATCCGAGCAACTACGAAGTAGGAGATAAGGTGTATGTCTCCAAATTAAAAGATCATTGGTTCCCGAGCAAGTTCAAAACAAAGAAGATGGGTCCATTCACAGTAAACAAGATCCATCCAGGCGGGATGCAGCTGCAAGACAAGAACGGAGTACTATTTGAAGCCCAGGCTACATGGGCTCTGCAGATGCCGCCTTAAGAGCATGAAAGAAGAAGTCGGCCTAGCGACTATAAAGTCTAGAGATTGTAACGAGACAAATAGTTTTTAGGGTTTGGATATTTTTTGTTTTGTTTTGAGACTTTATTGTTTTATTTTCTAACAAATTTCAGGAGCAAAAAGTAGCGAAAAGAGGACTCGATATCGAGTATAGTACTCGACATCGACTGCTAATGTCGATTTAGAGAAGTTGTGGTCGAATGAGGATCACCCTGAAGCTTAGAATCACCATGAATTGAGTGACATCAGTCGATATCGACTGGATCACTCGATATCGACTGATCCTGCAGACGTCTTCAGCACCTGATTTTTGCCAATTTCTAGTAAGTTTCTTTCTTAACCGTAGCTCTAATATAGTGAGGACACTGTAATCTTTAAGTATGGGGTGGGGGAAAGACTTACTTGCATATTTTATACATTTTTTGCGCATATTTCACATGCTTATTGTCATATTTATGCATACTTCTCCAATTGCATTATACATGGTTACTTTGGATATGTTTATCTATCTATATGCATCATGATCATGCTCATGTTCAAAGATCAAAGTCTAAAAATAAAAAAATAAAAAAAAATCACCCACATTGAAAATTTTGAAATTTTTGGAAAAGTGTCATGGAAGCTTTAATAGAACTCGACGATACAAAAGTAGATTCATTAGAGATATAGCATGAAATTGCCTAGTAAAGGGAAGTCGCAATGAAGTGCAATTTTTAGAGAAAACCATGAAAGGAGTAAAATTTAAAGTTGCTTTTGACATATGCATGATGAGATGATGGAGGACTTTATATTTTGCATACAAGTGCTCAATTTCATATCCTAACCTTACCTATGCATATTTGCCTTACACAAGCCATATATGAGCCTTACATACTTACATTATTATTGCTCTACAATAAATTACATATTGCCCATTTTTTATACCTTATACCCTATCCGGGAATTATGTTGAGAATGGAGGTCATCTTTGGAGTTGTTGTATGGAGTTTGTGCATATTATTATTGAAGTTGTTGGCAGGATGAAAGAAAATTTGAATTATGGAAAATTTAAAGAGTGAGAAAAAATCCGATCACCTCAGGAGATAAAGGTAGGTCGACCCTGCTCGTTGAGATGTTAGTTCGGCGAGATGGGACACAAGGTGAGGAGTCCGAAGTACTAAGTATCCGGGGCCATTCATGACACCCATGTTTGCAACTCGCGAGAAGGCAATGCTAAGGTTAGAGAGGTAAAAGCATTATAGTGGAAAAAGCATTGAGCGAAGAGTGAAAGGTGAGAAATCTTATGAAGAAAGAATGTGGTATGAAAGTTTGGAAAGAAAGTCTATTTCCCCGGATTTAACACCACATGGCCAAAAATTTGCCCACCTTTAGCCTTTTACAAATCTACTTCTCTTTAAACTTCCAAAAAGTCCTCTTGATTATTAATGCTTTGCCGCATGAAATTATTTTATGCATAACCCTCCTTTTATGCGTATGATGTTGCTTTTATTCACATTCATGGATTTGTTGACATTAGTACCTTTTCGAGGATGGCAATTGATTGTAGGGACATATAACAATGAATCTATGATGTTGATGGTTTAGTTTCTTCCCCTGAATGACCGTAAATAGTATTGTTTGAGGACAAACCAGCTTAAGTATGGGGTGTTGATGTGCGCTCAAATTACCATGTTTTTCATCTAATTTTACTTCGATTTCTGCCTATATTTTCATGCATATTGGTTGGGAAAGAATAAGATTTGGGTAGTTTATGTTTATTTGCCAATTATGGAGGTCTACACGAGTTCTTGTGTTATTTCACAGAAATCGAGGCAAAATCGGAGCAATTTGGAGAAGAGAAGAGAAAGTTGGAAAATCACTCGAAGTCTACTGAGGAGTCGAAATCGACTAAGTGACTCGACATCGAGTGGAATTGAACACCAGAAATCTAGCCAGGAAGAGAACCACTCTACCTGATACAGATGAGTCGATATCAACCAAAGCTACTCGATATCGAGTGCCAGAAATCGAGTGAAATGCAAGAGATCGAGTGCGGAGCTGAGGTCGAGTAATCTGACTCGAGATAGAAGCGAAGTGGTTGATATCGACTGAAGCTAGTCGATATCGAGTGACGCTGCAGAAAGATCCGACGTTTTGATAAAATCTTATCTGAAGCGGTTTACTTCTACATTAAGGTGGAGATCTTGTATCTAAATCTGAGACTTTATATACTTTAGTGAATTCATATTTACCTAAAGTGATTTTATTTATTTACTTTAGCAAGTTTTATCTTAGGAATAAGATAGATTTTCTTATCCTTGGATAGCGAGGTTTTAAAATCTATAATTAAAGCCATTAGGGCTGAGTGTTCCATCATCCAATCAATCCATTATCGCAGAGAACACTTTCAATTTCAGTTTAGAGAGAGAGAGGAGGCCGAGTGAAGGAAGAGAGAGCGAGAGCAGGTTTTTGCTTTGTTCGGTTGTAATCTTTTGACAATTTCAATTCAAGTTAGTTTATTTTCCAATGATGATGATGTCTATGGCTATGAAGCGCGAGTAGTTCGCTTACTTCTATGGTCGGGGTGAGCCCGACGATAGCCATGTAACTTTATGCATCGAATGTATGATTTTTATGCAATTCCGTCTTCTATCCTGTGTGCATGATTCTTCTACGAAAATAGTAGGTGATCCTTATTTGCATTATTGAAGTGAAAGCCATCTTATTGTTAATTTGAAGTAATTATGCAATTGGATAGTAACACTTAGAGGTTATGCGAGAGCCTCTAAATTACCTAATTGTTAGTAACGAAAGTTATTTGATGAAAAGGCATAATCTTTCATTAATTAGGCATAGGCTTATATGGTTATCGTTATGGCAAATGAATCCTTGATCTTAGAGGTTTTTAGTTTATTGAATTTTATACAAATAAGTGATTTTCTTCTATTCATCCTTCCTACATCATTCTCATATTCTTCGGACACTTTTCTGACAAATTGGTGACGTTTTACACTTTCTGCTGAAGACTCGATTTCGACTTCTGTGGTCGATATCGAGTGACTGACCTGATATCGAGTGTACTACTCGACGTCGAATGTCTCTGTCTGTTTTGCAGGAAGTTGCTGGAAATCGACTGGAACTGTAATCGATATCGACTGATTTACTCGATATCGAGTGATCTGGTGGGTCGAAATTGAACGTAGTTGCAAGGTTAGGAGTGACACACCTCGTGGATTCGATCCTTAATACCCTACTACTACATCGGGAGGGTTTCTTATAATTTTATTTGCTTGGACAGGGAGTTGGTTTAAATTTATCTTTATTCAACTAATTTCCCTCCTAACACAGCCCGTCGTGGAGTTCATCCCGTGGGTGATGCAGTTCGACGTTGAACTTCGTGCTATGCATACCGTCAACATCCTCCAACCTTTTGCCATTAACCACACTCCCCAGATCCCCCGAAATGAACAATCGCAAGTGTCTTACAACTGTTCTTCTCTCGTCCTTAATGTATCACGTCCGGGACACCGAACTTTATAACTGACACATGTGTTATTGTGTAGGGGTGAATGTGGAGCCTATGTTATCAGGGCATTGCAGCTACTGGTCGAGGGAGTTTCCACATTTGAAACCATCAACGACTCTATTACCACGTCGTACCGCCAATACTTGGAAGTTGCCATACATCGTAAGAGTTTGTAGGCGCTCCCAACCATCAATTGACATTATGTAGTGTAAAATGTTGTTTTATGAAATGACTGGTAGTTTGGAACAATTATTCGGCATAGTTATGCTTATAATACTTTGAATTATTGTCTAAAATGTTGTTTACTATGTAATACCATAGCGTACGGCCACGTACCAATGCTTACTTGACAATGTCCGCAGGAAAACAATTGGTAGAAGAGATACACGATAATGGTAGAATAGTTTCTGAAGGTTCGATAATGTAAAACAAAGTAATATAGAAATACTCTAGAAGGGGGGTTGAATAGAGTATGCCGGTTTTTCGCAGATTATCAAGACTTTTGAAGGTCGTGCAAAATCCTTTGGGATTAGACTTAGTCTTTTCTCTGAAAACCTGAATCACAAAGTTAAACAGTAGAACCAAGTGCGGAAATGAGGTAAAGCAATAAGTAAAGGACTCGATGAGTTGTTTACGAGGTTCGGCACGAACTTGGCCTACGTCCCTGCCTAGGGTTCTTCCACAACCCTAGGATTCAACCGGCTTTTATTGATTCACAAGACATAGGATCCTAGTAGTTCCCCGAGAAGCCTCTCTCCTATACAATTGCAATCTAGTCAACTCACATTCCCTTGGAGTCCTAGACCAATCTAGAAGAGCCCCACCTCTCTATGCTATCTAGTACAATCCTCTTACACTTAGTGAATCAATCGCCTAGTGTCTACTTCCTGAGTTACAAACTCTTGAGTATAACACTCTCTCGAAATATATCCTATAAGCTCACAATGTAACTCTCAAATGCTTTGAAATGAAATTACAGACTCTTAAGGACTAGTAGAGAGCACACTAAGAAGACAGATCTCGCTTGAAGGCTTGAGTGTATGAAAGCTTGTGTTCAACAGGTGTATGGCTGTCTTCTACTTCCTTTTCTTTTTATTGAAACAAATCGGCGCCTAAGGATCTTCACCAACGGCTTAGAGAGGATCATGGCTTGAGCTGGATATTCTATCTTTGGAAACTTTCGGAGGCCATGATCTTCCGATTTGAATCTTCTCAATTTACAACATAAGGAAAGAAATAATATTCGAAAATACTTCCTGAAAGGTTAGTGTATATATAATAATATAATGGAAACATATAATAACATAAAATAATATTCGAACATAATATCATATAGAACAGGTTTTGTGTTTCATCAATACTGTTAAAGCTTCAAGACCTTTGACATAAACAGACTGTCAAGGCCTTTGAAACTTATTCCGATTTTCATCAAGGGAGTGGAGTTGTCAATCTCCCCCTTGATGAAAGACAAAACCTGTGCATCCCTGCAACTTAGTCAAGCATATATGATATAAGTAAAATCGGACTAAGTACCTGCATGGGTTAGACAAATGTTGGATCAAAATTTTAAAGCAAGAAGACCATCCAACTGAAAATAAAACCAAGGTCTTCCAAGACCTTTAAAATGCAACAGTTTTAAAAAGTCTAACACCACCACAGATCATCTCCCCCTTTTTGTCTTTCAATAAAGGGAGGAGGTAAAACAGTCACCAAAAGTTTTGAAACAGTTTCCAAAAACCAGCAATGTTTCATATTCAGGGTTAGGGTAGGGTAGGATAGAGTTAAGCTTCATCGTCCGGAGCATCATCAGTAAGCCGCGACCACAGTCCTTGCAACAGCTTGGTCACCCCGCTCATCTCCGTCATAAACTCCTTGTGCAGCTCCTTAATATCCAGGCGAACTTCCTCCAAGCCCAACTCCAGGTTGTCCATGCGTTCATCAATGGCTGAAGCAGTGGGAAGAGCTTTTGAAGGAGAGGCAAGACTCCAAGTCCCTTGGGGGGACCGAGTGATGCCAATCTTTTCAAGGCTCTTGGAGTCGAACTTACCCATATGACGCTGCTGTTCTTCATTTTTAAAATCGATTCCAGAAGCTTCGAAGATTTGGGTCATAAGGGTAGCGAAAGGGAGGGGAGTTTCTTTCCTGGCTTTTCTAGTGTGAGCCATGGATCCTAAAATGGTGTTGGCCAGATCAAGATCAAGGCCATTGAGGATTCGGTAAAGTAGGATCATGACATTGTCGGTTAGGAGAGAGCTAGAGTTTAGACGGGGTAAGAGGCAACGCACAATGATGTTAAATATGAACTTTGCCTCTAGGGTAAGGGATGAGTGGGTTAGCTGCTTTGAGGTGTTGGTAGATGCCTCGGGTAGAAGATATTTGGATCGGGCAAGGGTAATGCAGTCTTCTTTAGAGGGGTTTTCTTGAGAGGGTGGACAAGGGCTAGGAAGGCCAAGGAAATCAGCGAAGTCAAAGGAGCTGAAAGAGATTCTAACTCCCTTGACGACAGATTCCAAGAACCAACCATCGTCAGTGTGTTTGGCTTTGAGATTTATATAGAACAGGTGGGTGAGTTGGGGATAATAGACGGTTTCAAGATTTAGAAGGGTCCAAGCTGGGGATTTTTTAAGGATAGCAATGCATGGTAAGTTCAAAGCTTCAAAGAACGCAATATCTAAAAAATCAGAACAGCAGATCCTACGAGTTCGAAACTCATCTACCCACTTACCAGCCATTTCAGCATTTTCAAACCATGAAGAGGGGAGGGATTGATTTACCTGAATGAGAGCGGGAGGATCAGCGTTCTTCCTTCTAGCCTGTGTTGGAGCAGACCTCTTGGCAGGCGCCTCAAGGCTTTTGAGGGTGCCCTTCCTGTTGCGCTTGGGAGGAGGAGGCTTGGCTGTAGAGGCTTTCCACTTCTTTGGAGACGGGGGAGGAGGAGGAGGAGAAGGAGAGGGAGCATGCTCGGGCTCCTCTTCCTCTTCTTCCTCTGACCCCGAGTCCTCAGCGTTGTCTCCATCGGTATCCTCCTCGTCCTCTCCAGATTCGTCTTGCTCCTCGTCCTCTTCCTCAGGCTCCTCTTCAGAAGGAACCTCCTTGAGAGCCTCCGCCTCAGCTTCCTTCTGGATTCTCTCAGCTTCCTCCTCGACCAACTTCCTTGCAAGCTCGGCCTCCTCCTCGACCTTTTTCTTCCTCAAAGTTTCTTCTTTGGCTTCCTTGGCTGCATCATTTTCCAGAATAGCATCAAGATCCTCCTCTTCTTCTTCCTCATCCACCTCCTCAGCGATGACCTTCTTTTCCCTTTTTGCTTCGCATTGAGAGGCTTCTTAGCAGAGCGTTTTTGAGAGCCCTTGGTTACTGTAGTCGTGCTCTCAGTGATGGTTCTCTGGACAGTAGCAGGGACGATGGCTTGAGGAGTGGGTTCAGGTGTAGGAGAAGTAGCAGTGTCCTGGCGTCCTTTGGGGGTGGCGCCAAGTCTTTTGGGTGTGGAAGCTTTCTTTGATTTGGGAGCCATGGAGGTATTCGGCTAGGGTTTCGGATAGTTTGAGAGATTGGAGAGGGAGAACTGGAAGAGTTTTGGGTAGATCTGAGGTTATGAGGTAATCGAGAGGGGTTGGGGTTTTAATGTAAGTAATGATAACATTGCCAATTTGAAAATTATTTCAATTCAAAATTCAAATCTTCTCTTAACCATTTTAGAATAGGAGGGAAATAACCGAAAATATTTTGTTCCAAAAATATCTCAACGGATAAAGAATATGTAACATAAATAAATTATTTTGAAATCCAATGAAAATAATACTTGATCAAATATCTAAAAAGATATTAACCAAATATATACGATCCGATATCTGTTTTCTATCATTCAGTTCACAAACCTTGACATAAAACTCAAGGGTCTTGACACTGAGTAGAATTTATCTTTCGTAAAGGGAAAGCTCCCCCTACGAAAGTGCATCCTTGTTAAGCATCCCGATCTCTCGTCTAATGAAGGTGAACCTGTCCTCTGCCAAAGGCTTAGTAAAAATGTCAGCCCACTGATAATCAGTTGAAATAAAGGAAATGGACACATCACCTTTTTCGATGTGGTCTCTAATGAAATGATGCCTTACATCAATATGTTTGGTCCTTGAATGCTGAACAAGATTCTTTGTAATGGAGATGGCACTTGTATTGTCACACTTAATGGGAATGCCTTTGAGGTTGATGCCAAGATCTCGCATTTGTTGAGCTATCCAAAGGATTTGGGAGCAGCATGCTCCAGCTGCTATGTATTCGGCTTCTGCAGTGGATAGGGCAACTGAGTTTTGTTTCTTAGAATGCCAACTGATCAAAGATGCTCCTAAGAATTGGCAACATCCTGATGTGCTCTTCCTATCCACCTTATAGCCTGCAAAATCTGCATCAGAATACCCGATTAATGTGAAATCCTTTTGCTTTGGATACCATAGTCCAAGCTCCTTAGTGCCATTGAGATATCGAAAGATCCTCTTCACAGCCACGAGGTGAGATTCTTTAGGATCAGCTTGAAACCTAGCACACATGCAAACACTAAACATGATGTCAGGTCTACTAGCTGTAAGATATAGTAAAGATCCAATCATTCCCTGATACTCCTTTTGATTGACACTCTTCCCAGTCTTGTCTTGATCTAGGGATAATGTTAAGCTCATGGGAGTCTTGGCTGCTTTGGATTGATCCATCTTGAACTTCTTCAAGAGATCCTTAGTGTACTTGCTTTGGTTGACAAAGATCCCTTTCTTGGATTGATGAACTTGTAATCCCAAAAAGAAGTTGAGTTCACCCATCAAGCTCATCTCAAATTCGCTGCACATGATGTCAGAAAATTCCTTGCACAAAGATGTGTTAGTAGCACCAAATAATATATCATCAACATAAATTTGAATAACCAAAATGTCCTTTCCTTTGGTCTTGATAAAAAGAGTCTTGTCGATCAACCCTCTTTTAAAATCATTTTCTAAAAGATATTTTGACAAGCGCTCATACCAAGCTCTTGGGGCTTGTTTCAAACCATAAAGTGCTTTGTCAAGTTTATAAACGTGATTAGGAAATTCCAAACTTTCAAAGCCTGGGGGTTGAGCCACATAAACTTCTTCTTCTAAGAAATCATTGAGAAAAGCACACTTGACATCCATTTGATATAGTTTTATGCCCATAAAAGATGCAAATGCTAATAATATGCGAATGGCTTCAAGCCTGGCTACGGGAGCAAATGTCTCCTCGTAGTCAATACCTTTCTCTTGATTGTAGCCTTGAGCAACAAGCCTTGCCTTGTTCCTCACGATCTTACTGATGTACATAATTGTACCTTTGTTTATTGCATCTTTTGACTTCATATTTCATTTGATTTCCAAATAAAAGTTTCAAAAGTATATGATCTTGTGTAAGAATGAACTAAAGTATAAGAAATAGAGTCTGCACGAGTTTTGAGCTAACCATGTAGAAATTCGGTGAAATCGGAGTCAAAACGAACAAGCCAAGTGAAGCTGAGAAGAGGTCGATATCGACTGGAGACATCGATATCGACCCTGGATTTCGACACGACTTCTGAGTGTCGAGATAAGCCACACAAACCAGACTAGAAGCCTCGATATCGACACACATGCATCGATATCGACCATCGTCATAGACATCGACTGGAGTTGGACAAGTCGAGCAGAAACACAAGCATCGATATCGACCTCTGGTGTCGATATCGACCCTACCTCGACAGAAGATAAATCCGATTTTGAGGCTCGGATTGTGAAGTCTATCATCAAAGCCATGAGTTATCTCGTTCTTTTAGATATTAGCAGTTGTTTATTATCTTTTCCTTTAAGTTTTTATCAAAATAAAAGACCTATCGTAAATTGTTCGGATAGAGTTAATAGTTTAGATAGGAGTTACAATCCTCGGATAGCGAGGATTAGTAGCCTATAAATAAAGCCTTAGGGCCTGATTTGTTAGAGGATCCAATCATAGAATCATCCAAGACAAGGACAATAGACAATAGATAGTTAGAGTTTTTTGAGCTTTAAAGTTTCAAGCGCTTACGATAGTTGGCGTTGAGATTGTAAAGATTCGAAATTTTCCATTTATGCAAGTTATTTCAATTCAAGACATGTCTACAATCAACATGAGTGAGTAGTCCCCCTTTCTTCTAGGGTCGGGGTGAGCCCAACGATAGCCATGATGGTAAGGTAAGTACATCGCTAAAGAATGTATCTTTTATCCCCCTCTACATTGTTCTTCATCTTTAAATGCGAATTTAAGGAACTCATGTTGTAAAACTTGGGTAGTAATTAGGGTTTCTATTCGAAAGATTATAAACTCAATTATGACAAAGGTAGACACCAATTAGGTTAAGTAATTGCAAAATCTCTTTTCCTACTTGTCGGTTTAGGTGAAAGCCTTTTCCTTTATGATGAAAGCATGCATCTTTAGTTGATTCTTACTTCTTCTATCATGGTTGTCATCGCGGTAATCCTTGGCTTTGGAAGACTTTTCCTTTATTAAGTTTACATTAAAATTTGCCCGCCGTTCGTTGAGTCATCGAAAAACCCAACACCCTTGCTTATTTCTGATCATTGCTTCCTTCCCATCCTTAATTCTTCGGCCTTTTCTTTGCCGATAAAACCACTAACTCACTGCAGGAAGACATCGATATCGACAGCAGAGGTCGATATCGACCACAACTGATAGATCGACGGTTTTCTGAGTCGATATCGAGACTCCTGGGAAACTTCTGCAAGCATCGATATCGACCCCCTTGTGTCGAAATCGACCCCCTGTATCGACTGGCAGACTTCTGAGCCAGTCGATTTCGTGGACTAACATCGATATCGACCCCTTCCAGTCGATATCGACTACAGTTTTTGTTTCTGCAGGTCTTCTATTACAGAGAACATCGACAGCCAAGGTCGACATCGAGGTCTGATATCGAGATCGAGGCTTCTGGTCGAACATAAAGGACGTGTCTTCAAACGCTACTAGGATCCCGCTGACTCGCTTCCTCGTGGATCGAACCTGATTCCCTACTACTATAGCAGGGAGTCTTGAATTTATTTGAAGAGGCTAAGAGTTGTATTGGTTTATATTTTATTATATATTTCGATTCAATTCTCCCCACGTCAAATTTTGGCGCCTTTGCCGGGGAGATATCAATCGCGCCTAGTTTAGTTTTGTTTAAAGTTTAGGAGTAGCCCATCCCTTGTTTCTTACCCTATCACATACCCTACCACCACCTACCTCATCGGTACCCACTAGGTGACGAGCTTTTGCTACTAATTTATGTTCTTTATTGTGATTTCAAAGGTTAGGTACAAAGATGCAACAAGTATACGATCTCGAACGGGAAAGATGGTTCGAAGATTTGAGACGGAGAAATAGGCTCGCATAGGAGGAGGCACGATTAAGGGAAATAGCCCGGCTGGAAGACTTGATCCGAAGGCTTGAGGCTTCCTATCATCCACCTCCAGCAGAAGAAGGTTGGCTCGACAATGTCCCCTTCTATGAGCCAGTCGACGTCGACTACCCTTCAGTCGATATCGACCACCTGGACTCGACGTATATGCATTCTGGAGGAACTGATCCAGAGACATCAGTCGATGTCGAGTGCACCTCACTCGATATCGACCAAACACTCGATATCGACTGTACTTCAGTCGAAATCGATTGTCCCACAGAATTTCAGGTATGTCATTCCCCAATTTCGATTACATCTTTGTTGCCTATCTTTGATGAACCATTTGAAGGATCCCGAGAAAAGGAAGATCTAGAAACAAAGAAGCCGGATGTCGTTGCCCAAAGTGCTTCAAGGTCGCTGTTACCTTACAAGGTAAAGGCTATCCCCGACGATTTTGACCAACCGATGTTCATATTCAAGTATGGGGTCCTAGCAAAGTGGCACGAAGCTCCACAGGATGAGGAGGAAATGTCTCTTCCCACTCCACCGTTTTGCTTGGGTGGAGATGCACAACCAAATCAACCAATGAAGCGGAAGAGATATGATAATGAGGTATGTCGATCTTCTTTATATCTTCCTTTATGCATGATAGGTGGAGCCAGGGAAGATGAATGGGTGGAGCCATGGAGCGTTCACTCGGGGAGATTCAAACTTCTTCATACGATGCCCCCGGATGACATCCCACGCTTCCCACCACCGGAGGAACCACCAGATCCACCAATACCTCCGGACAAAGATGAGCCAGGCTAAGGCTAAAAGGGAAGTAGGTCGAGCTAGAGACTTAAAATTTAGCGCTTACGGGAGGCAACCCGCTGTTATTTTTCTTCTTTAATAAATTTGTTTTTCTTTTATTTTCTTTACTTCGTGCAAGGTTTTCTTTCCCTTTGATGACTTTAGGTAATTCAGAGAACTAGAAGCCTACTCGACGTCGACTCTTGGTAGTGTGTTACAGCACCTATTTCGAGCATCTACACTACTGTCTAGTAAGTTTCTTCATTAAACCTAATTCTTATACAGTGAGGACACTGAAATCTTTAAGTATGGGGTGGGGGAAAAGCTTACTTGCATATTTTAAATCATTTTTTAACATATTTTAAAAAATTTGAGCATAATTATGCATACTTCTCCAATTGCATCATACATGGTTACTTTGGATATTTCTATCTATATGCATTATATCTATCTATATTCATCATGTTCATTATCAAGTTTATTATCCAAAGTCTAAAAAGACTAAGTCTAGAAAAAATCACCCCCATTGAAAAATTTTTGAAAATAAAGAATAAGTGTCATGGAAGCTTTTATTGAACTCGACGATGCAAAAATAGATTCATTAGAGATATAACATGAAATTGCCTAGTTAAGGGAAGTCACAATGAAGTGCAATTTTTAAGAGAAAACCATGAAAGAGAGGTAAAATTTGAAGTTGCTTTTGACATATGCATGATAAGATGATTGAGGACTTTATATATTTCCATACATATGCTCAATTTCATATCTTAGCCTTACCTATGCTTATGCATCACAAAAGCCATTATATGCCTTATTTCATATTTGCTCCTCATGATCTAAATATTGTCCATTCTTTACCTTATTTCCATCCGGGGATTATGTTGAGAATGATGTTACATTATGGAGATTGTTATATGGTTGTTGTTTTATTATCATTATTGAAGTTTGGCAAGAATGTTTGAAATATATGGAAAATTTAATGAGTGAAAGAAAATCCGATCAAAGATCGACCCTGCTCGCTGAGATAATAGTTTGGCGAGATGGGACACAAATGTGAGGAGTCCGAAGCACTAAGTATCCGGGGCCATTCATGACACCCATGTTTGCGACTCGTGAGAAGGCAGTGCTGAGGTTAGAGAGGTAAAAGCATAATATTTAAAAAAGCAATGAGCGATGAGAGAAAGGTGAGAAATCAAAGGAAGAAGGAATGTGGTATGAAATTTTGGAAATTACTTCATTTCCCCGGATCATTAGCACCACATTGCCAAAAATTGCCCACCTTTAGCCTTTTACCAATCTACTCCTTATTTGAGCTTAATTAAAGTCCTCTTGATTATTAATGCTTTGTCACATGAATGTTTTTGCATAAACCTCCTTTTGTGAGTAGATGTTGCTTTTATTATTGCACATGTATGGATTTGTGACATTAGTACCTTTTCGAGGATGGTAATTGATTGCTGGGTTATATGGAAATGAATCTAAGATGTTGAGAGTTTTGATTTCTTCCCCTGTATGACCATTAAAAGTATTGCTTGAGGACAAGCAAGCTTAAGTATGGGGTGTTGATGTGCGCTCAATTTGCCATGTTTTTCGCTTACATCTATTTCGATTTTTGTCCATATTTTTTGTTTTTGGGTTGAGAAAGCATGAGATTTATGTAGTTTATACTTATTTGCAATATATGGAGGTCTACACAAGTTTCTGTTTAATTTTTCAGAAATCGGACGCACTTTGGAGCTTAAAGGAAAGTCATGAAGACGTTGGAGAAGCTAAGGAAGAGCACTGGATGCTGCATCTGGAGAAAATGCCACTTTTTGCCATTTTCCATTTTGAATCAAGTTCTGATGTCTTCATTAGAGTTGTAGCCCTCGAAACGAGCTTTCCAATGCATACTCATATGCATCAATCGGACGAACGAGGACTCGGGAAAGTGTGTTTCAAGACGGATGCAGAATGCTGAGAACTGTCAAGGAGGTCGATATCGACCTTACTTGGTCGATATTGACCTTACTTGGTCGATATCGAGTGGAGCACGTCGACTAAAAATGCCAGAAATCTACTCAACACTTGGAAGCTGCACAGAAGAGGTCGATATCTACCTTACTTGGTCGATATCGAGTCAAGACATGGTCGAAATCACCTTCAGAGGCCGAGATCGAGTGAAGCTGAGAAGACATGTCGATATCGAGTCAAGACATGGTCGATATCGAGTGAACCCCAGAAGTCGATTTCGAGCCATACCGAGTCCTAATCTGAGTGGAGGAAACTTGCACATGAAGTAAAAGATATTTTTATCAATTTTAACTACTTTCTATCCTAAAGGGTTGAACAATTAATTACCCTAATGATTTATCTACTTTTACCAATTTAGATTTATTTCCTTTTATCTAGAAGTATATCTTTAGATAGATTTAGATAGATTGCTCTCTTAGAATAGCTAGGATTGAGACCTATAAATAAAGCCCTAGGGGCTGGTTTTTCAATCATTCAAGTCAAGTCGTCTTCAGACGCAAGTAGTTAGGAGGAGAGCCTAGAGTGAAGATTTAAGGTTTTGTAAGTTTTAGTTTTAATTTAAAGTTAGTTGTTTATTTTCATGTTTTGTTTCTAATTCCCCTCTTCTAGGGTTGGGGTGAGCCCAACGATAGGCATGTGTTCTTAATCGATGAATTCATAATTGTGTGTGTTTCTATCATCATCTACCTCTATGCTTAACCCTTGGATGAAAGTTCAAGGAATTCATGTTTCAAACTTGGATAGTAATTAGGGTTTTTATTCGCGAGTTTATTAATCCTAATTAATAAAAGGTAGAAACAATTAGGTTTATTTTCGAGAGTTGATTTACCTAAATTGTTGGAATTAGCGAAAGTTGATTCTTTGATGTAAAGCATGCTCTTTTATGTTATTCGTGATTTATACATCTGTTTATTGTTTTGGTGATCCCTTACCTTGGAAGTTTGCACTTTTACTATTTTATTTTATTATTTCAATTCTATAGAGATTCTACTCGACACCAACCACCATCCCTCTCCATCCCTCGACATCGACCAGTCTCAGTCGATATCGACAGCAACCGACCGCCACCTTTTCCAGCTACTCCCGAACCCTGAAACCAACTAAACCTAGAACTGCTGACTTCTCTCCTGAGGACGAACCTGACTCCCCTATACTATAGCGGGGGTCTTGACTATAAATTTATTTGGTCGAGAAACCCTCGTAGTCAATACCTTTCTCTTGATTGTAGCCTTGAGCAACAAGCCTTGCCTTGTTCCTCACGATCTTACCATTCTCATCTAGCTTGTTTCGAAATACCCATCGTGTGCCAATGACAGATTGATGCTTTGTCCTAGGCTTCAAGGTCCAGACTTTGTTCTTTTCAAATTCGTTAAGCTCACTTTGCATAGCAATGATCCAATCTGGCTCTTGAAGGGCCTCATCTACCTTCTTGGGTTCTATAAGAGAGACAAACGCGTGAAAAGCATAAAGATCTTTAAGTTTAGAACGAGTTTGAACACTAGAAGTAGGGTCAGAAATGATATCCTTTAATGAGTGTGATGAGGAGTATTTGAATTTTCTTTTGCTAGTCTCAGCTCCTAGATTCGTCACACCAGCAGGATTGATTTATAGTACATCTGACTCCATAGTCCTGTTAGGTTCAGTTTCAGCAGTTTCTGACATTTCAACACTGTTGAATTGGACACCAAGGGCTTTGGACGAATCTTCAACACCTTGGGCCAATTCTTCAGTATTGAGAATCTGTTCCTGCATGTTCCTCTTCTCTGTGTTCTTGGTAGCAGCATCATCACCTTCCTCGTTCTCCGCATGGATGTTGAGATCTATATCTGCAACACTTTCACTCAAAGAACTGTCATTGCATTCATCAAATATAACATGTATACTTTCTTCAACTAACTGGGTCCTTTTATTGAAGATTCTATAAGCTTTGCTACTTGTGGAGTAGCCAAGAAATATACCTTCATCACTACGCGCATCAAATTTCCCAAGGTTATCTTTTCCATTGTTATAAACAAAGCAAGTACAGCCAAAGAGTTTGAAATAAGATATAAGTGGTTTGCGGCCTTTGAAAAGTTCATAAGGAGTTTTCTTTAAGATGGAACGAATAAGATATCGATTCAAAATATAGTTAGCTGTGTTAACAGCTTCAGCCCAATAGGTTTTAGGTAATGCATTTTCTAAAAGCATAGTCCTGGCCATATCCTCTAGGGTGCGGTTCTTTCGTTCCACAACCCCATTTTGTTGAGGTGTCCTAGGAGCAGAAAAGTTATGGGAGATGCCATATTTATCACAAAACAAATCAAACTGAAGTTGATCAAACTCCCTACCATGATCACTTCGAATTGACACTATGGGCTCGTTTCTTAAAGTTTGCAACTCCTTACAAAGTTTTGAAAACTCAAATAAGGCCTCTGATTTTTCTTTTAAAAATGCAACCCAAGTATATCTAGAAAAATCATCAACAACAACAAGCATGTACTTTTTACCATTGGGAGATTTGACTCGCATAGGACCACATAAATCCATATGTAAGAGTTCAAGGGGTCTAGAAGAACTTACAACCTTTTTGGGTTTGAAGGAGCTATGAGTTTGTTTACCTCGTGTGCATGCATTGCACATATCAATACCTTTGAAGTCCATCTCAAGTAGTCCTCTTACAAGCCCTTTGGACACAAGCTTCTGTAGTGTATGTGGACTCACATGACCGAGTCTCCTGTGCTAGAGCTTTGGATCGTCCGTCAAAGCTTTGAGACAGGTTAAGCTTCCTTGTGCCACTTGATCAGCATTCACAGCGTATATATTGTTGTAACGATATGCAGTTAGTATAACTTCACCTGTATCTTCTCTGCACACTAGACATCTTTTCTTGTTAAATCTGACATTATTGCCACTATCACATAATTGAGAAACACTAAGCAAATTATACTTTAAACCATTCACAAGATAGACATTTTTAATACTATGGTTGGAATCACTCCCAACGCTACCAATACCAACGATGTCACACTTTCCTTTGTCACCAAGAGTGATTGTTCCTGTGGATTGCTCCTTTAGATCATGAAAGAGAGACCTCTTCCCACTCATATGCCTCGAGCATCCACTATCAATAATCCATTTTTGCTCCTTCACCTTGGTGATCTCCTGCAAAACAAACATCAACCTTTGTGGCTAGACCAATAAGCAAATTTGGATCCATTATTGGGATAGACCATATTTGGTAAAATAGTGCCTTTTGGGACCCAAACTTGTGTTATCCGTTCTTTTCTCAAATGAACAGGGAATGTATTGCGAATGATATATGGATCCTTTCTTCCATAGGGGCAAGTCTCTTTTACATGTCCCTTTCGAGCACAATGGTGACATATAGGAGAGGTTCTGCTTCCTTTTGCCTTTACAAAGGTGGTAATGTGCTGCTTCTTTAAAAACCTTGGATTGTAACCAATACCACTTTTGTTTAGAGAACTTTGTTGCTCACCCAACATCCTATCAAGAGTGCCTTTGGATTTGGTAAAACTTATGAGGACTGTCTGTTGGTCTTGAATCTTATTATTCAGGGAGATCTTCTCGTTCTCTAAGTCATGATGTTCACTTCTTAGAGACGAGAGATCTTGCTTGAGTTCAGATTTCTCTGAATAAAGAGTCTTGACTTTAATGTCAAGACCTGAATAAGAAGCTTCAAGACTTTTGACCCTCATAGACAGATCCTCAATGGTTCTTTCCTGGTCCACAGTTCTCTTAATAAGAATGTTAGTTTGGGCAATGAGTTTCTCTTCATTGGCAATCATATTAGAAAGGAATTCCGATAATACCTCTTTTGGACTTGCCATAAGTTCTCTTACGGTTACCTCAAGCTTCTCATCGTGAGATTCATCTCCTGATGCCATAAGACAGACATTGGCCTTCTCATCGTCGGAGTCGGAGTCAGAATCGCTCCAAGTTGCCACCATGGCTTTCTTTTTCCATCTATCACCCTTCTTGGACTGGCTCTTCGTCTTTTGAGGGTAGTCTTTCACAAGATGATCTGTTTCACCACATTCAAAACAAGACAAAGGTTTAGTCTTCTTATCATTTTTGTTGTATTGAGACTTACCTCAGATTTTAGAAGACTCTGATCCATCCTTGTTGTTGAATTGTTTCTTCATTTTGAGGATTCGAGCAAGGCCTCTTGTGATAAGAGCAAAAGGATCATCCTCATCGTCATCCTCATCTTCGGAATCAGATTCATCTTTGTTGTCATCCTTCTTAGATTTGAGCGCCAAATTCTTAGTGCTTGCTGGAAGTTCTCCATCGTCTTCATTAAGGATCATCTCATGCGTGATCAGTTTCCCAAGCAGGTCGTCAAGAGGCAGAGTAGTGAGGTCTTGGGCTTCCTCTATAGCTGTTACTTTAGGACCCCACTTTTCTTTTGGGAGACACCTCAATATCTTCCTTACTTTCTCAACGTTTGTAAAGCTCTTGCCGAGAGAGTCAAGGTTGTTGGTGATTTCTGTGAATCGTGTGAACATGACCTTGATAGACTCATCAGGCTTCATCTTGAAAAGTTCATACTTTCGAAGGAAGATGCTGATCTTGGTGTCCTTCACTTGGCTGGTTCCCTCATAGGTGACGACCAGCTTGTCCCAAATCTCTTTAGCTGACCTACAAGATAAAATACGGTTAAACTCATCAGTGCTAAGATCACAATAAAGTAAGTTAATAGCCCTGTAGTTTTTGGAGAAGAGTTCAAGATCCGCTTGGATGTATTCAGACTCCTTCTTTGAGACTTTGGTTTGACGTGGGGAGAATTGAATCGAAATATATAATAAAATATAAACCAATACAACTCTTATCCTCTTCAAATAAATTCAAGACTCCCCGCTATAGTAGTAGGGAATCAGGTTCGATCCACGAGGAAGCGAGTCAGCGGGATCCTAGTAGCGTTTGAAGACACGTCCTTTATGTTCGACCAGAAGCCTCGATCTCGATATCAGACCTCGATGTCGACCTTGACTGTCGATGTTCTCTGCAACAGAAGACCTGCAGAAACAAAAACTGTAGTCGATATCGACTGGAAGGGGTCGATATCGATGTTAGTCCACGAAATCGATTGGCTCAGAAGTCTGCCAGTCGATACAGGGGGTCGATTTCGACACAAGGGGGTCGATATTGATGCTTGCAGAAGTTTCCCAGGAGTCTCGAGATCGACTCAGAAAACCATCGATCTATCAGTTGTGGTCGATATCGACCTCTGCTGTCGATATCGATGTCTTCCTGCAGTGAGTTAGTGGTTTTGTCGGCAAAGAAAAGGCCGAAGAATTAAGGATGGGAAGGAAGCAATGATCAGAAATAAGCAAGGGTGTTGGGTTTTTCGATGACTCAACGAACGGCGGGCAAATTTTAATGTAAACTTAATAAAGGAAAAGTCTTCCAAAGCCAAGGATTACCGCGACGACAACCATGATAGAAGAAGTAAGAATCAACTAAAGATGCATGCTTTCATCATAAAGGAAAAGGCTTTCACCTAAACCGACAAGTAGGAAAAGAGATTTTGCAATTACTTAACCTAATTGGTGTCTACCTTTGTCATAATTGAGTTTATAATCTTTCGAATAGAAACCCTAATTACTATCCAAGTTTTACAACATGAGTTCCTTAAATTCGCATTTAAAGATGAAGAACAAGGTAGAGGGGGATAAAAGATACATTCTTTAGTGACGTACTTACCTTACCATCATGGCTATCGTCGGGCTCACCCCGACCCTAGAAGAAAGGGGGACTACTCACTCATGTTGATTGTAGACATGTCTTGAATTGAAATAAGTTGCATAAATGGAAAATTTCGAATCTTTACAATCTCAACGCCAACTATCGTAAGCGCTTGAAACTTTAAAGCTAAAAAAACTCTAACTATCTATTGTCTATTGTCCTTGTCTTGGATGATTCTATGATTGGATCCTCTAACAAATCAGCCCCTAATGCTTTATTTATAGGCTACTAATCCTCGCTATCCGAGGATTGTAACTCCTATCTAAACTATTAACTCTATCCGAACAATTTAGGATAGGTCTTTTATTTTGATAAAAACTTAAAGGAAAAGATAATAAACAACTGCTAATATCTAAAAGAACGAGATAACTCATGGCTTTGATGATAGACTTCACAATCCGAGCCTCAAAATCGGATTTATCTTCTGTCGAGGTAGGGTCGATATCGACACCAGAGGTCGATATCGATGCTTGTGTTTCTGCTCGACTTGTCCAACTCCAGTCGATGTCTATGACGATGGTCGATATCGATGCATGTGTGTCGATATCGAGGCTTCTAGTCTGGCTTGTGTGGCTTATCTCGACACTCAGAAGTCGTGTCGAAATCCAGGGTCGATATCGATGTCTCCAGTCGATATCGACCTCTTCTCAGCTTCACTTGGCTTGTTCGTTTTGACTCCGATTTCACCGAATTCCTGCATGGTTAGCTCAAAACTCGTGCAGACTCTATTTCTTATACTTTAGTTCATTCTTACACAAGATCATATACTTTTGAAACTTTTATTTGGAAATCGAATGAAATATGAAGTCAAAAGATGCAATAAACAAAGGTACAATTATGTACATCAAAACACCCCATACTTAGACTTGCTTGTCCTCAAGCAATAACCAAGCAATAACCAACACCTACAACACACCCTTCAAGTCTTCGCCTTTGTCAAAAGCAACATCATAAGCGGTAGCAAAGCAAAGCAAGTGAATTTAACGTCATAGCACATATTTTGGCGATCCATAGGCATATGCAATTTTAATCCAACCTCACAGGGATAATGTGTTTGCACTCAACTCTCATGTGTTTAGGCTATGAAGATCAACTCTCAACTCAATTCCATATACAATCTCATAAACATTGCAATTTATAATAATCCACTTCGCAACCAATTATGAAAATGCAATAAGAACCATCAGGAGGACTTTCGCTCAATGGAAGACTTCAAAGAAGACTCCATTCAGCGGGGTTGTAATGGGGCTTGGTATGAAATAAAAGGTATGGAATTATTTGGCTATGTGGTGCTTTTATAATTCGGGAATCAAGACTCCTAAATCTCAACACTTGCAATACCCAAACCATAACTCTTCATAATATGCTCTAAAGATGCATTCCATCAACCCTTCTTCCAAGTTCTAATATACCTCTCAAAAATATAACACTTGTATGAATAAAAGACTTAAGGATTTTGGCCCATGCACTATATATAGATATCTTTATTTATTTTTTTTCGGATTTTTTTTTCGGAAATAATAAGTAAATATGTGCATTTATATGTTGAGCCATAAACCCTTTTACAAAATATGACAAAATGTAAATATGCGCCATCCTATAATTTCCTTGCTCAAAACTGGACATTATGCTCTTTTCTTTCCACAAGGCATTAGTCCAACCAATCTAAGTCTCAATTCCCAAATGGGGGTCAGGCTCAATTCGGTTAGGGATAATTTTGTGGAGTTTGCAATTCAGGCTCAGGCTAATGTTTTGGCTTCAAGCAGAGATAATGCAGGGTAGGTAAAGAGAGGATAAAAAAATGGCTTAAAAGATGCCTCCATCATTTAATTCTCGTAAACATAATCATATATATGCATTGGTTTTGAATAACTATCACAACATTTAGAGATGCATATGAAGAGTAAATTCACTCAAGAAAGCGGAGGGATTTTTGATGTTCTCCCTATAGGTCAAAATTCTCACAAGGCAAATTTTTGTTGGATTTGCTTTTTAGCCTAGGATCATATGTGCTCAATTTCATCACAAGTTCACAATCTACATAAAAATTTTAAGGACTTAGGCTAAACCATCCAAATATGCCATAGGATTTACATGATGAAGTCAGCTACTGAGTTTTCATCATAGGACATCTAAGTAGGGTTAAAAAAATAAACTTAAAAATAAACATGTATTTTTTTGTATTTTTGACATTTTTTCTATTTTTTTTTGATTTTCTGACATTTTATAGACTCAACAAAAACAAACTAAAAGATTAAGAACTTAAACTTTAAAATGCATAAATGTTTAAATATGATGCAATGCATACAAGTAGAAAGTAAATAAAATACAAGCCAAGTTTGCCAAGTTTTAAACCCTACCACAACCATATAAAGCAGTTTATAATGTCCAAGTTCAATACCCACCCCATACTTAAAGATTACAGTGTCCTCACTGTTAGAAAAATAAAGTAGAGGGAAGGATCACTCACGCTCACTTACTCTATATATATATCACTGCTCAGGGGGCGGGGGAGGTGGCAACAGCAAGGGCCAGCCCTGTGTAGGAGCTGTCCCTGAGTAGTCTGTCGGGGCGGCCTGCGGGAAAGTTGAAGGTCCAGCCTGCTGATCGAAGGAAAAGCCCATATATGAGCCCAAACCCTCGAGGAACCTCCCATAGCGTCGTTGCTCCTCGCGCATCTCAGTGACGGAGAGCTCCAGCCTAGTAAAGCGGGCAGACATGTCTTCCTGCCAATCGGTGGTGTAGGCGGGCTGGAAGGGAGGAGGAGGTGGAGGTACATAGCTATGGTGGCTATGATGACTGTGGTGGCTGTGGTGGGACCCTTGCGGGTCCTCTCCTCCTTCAACCGCATCATCCTTGGCGTCATCATCGTCGTTGCCATCCATGCCCCCCCCGGTAGGGTGGGGGCTGCTGAGCTCCGTCGGAGTGGGGGTCAGCGTCCCAAGACATAGCATCCACCTCGGGCTCATGGTTGTAGAGTGGGGGTCTCCTCCGTAGGGTGGGGTCAGCAGACGGATCTATATCCGTATGATAAGGCTGCCCAGTCCAAGACTGGTACCAATCAGGGATATACAGCAGATCCATGAAATCGTGTCGTAGGCGCATCCCCATATGGGGGTGTCTCCATCCCTGTGCTCCTGTCGCGATGACTCCGCCCTGGCGCAACACCGCAGCGTCTAGGTACGTGAGCTGGTAGGCCGTGTACCTCTCAGTGTGGACGCCTAGAGCCTCGGCGAGGATGGCCACCATGCCGCCGTCCAAAATGTCTGTAGAGACCGTGCGTCTGCGGTCTACTATATGCTCGAGCCAGGCGTGGAGGTATGGTAGAGGGTCATCCTCGAAGAGCATCCTCCGTAAAGTCTCCGTCTCACGGTGTGTCGGGCGACGAAGCTCAGGCCTGGCCCAAAGGGTACTCGCCAGGACCCTCAGGATGACCCTAAAAAGTGGACTCACAACCCTAGAGGTGAAGGAGTCAGTAGGAGCAGGGTAGGGTATACCTGATATGTAACTCCAGATGACATTGGGGTCCTGGACCCTGAAGGCGGTCGGAGTGTGGATGAACCCAAAAATCTCGCTCATCTCCTCGAGCGATAGTCTGTGTCGCCTGTTTCCGAGCTGGAAGATGACTCGGCGGCTGGTCGAAGTGCACTCGGGAACCTCTAATGTGGCCATAAACTCCCCAGTCAGAACGGGGTAGTGCGCCTCCAGTGGCTCAATCAGCCTGTGTAGAGAGACGTTCTCAAACGTCTCCTGAACGCCTGGGTGAAATCCTAGCTGGATCATGTCAGGGAGATGGTACCATCGTGCCCTGGTGGCTCGGGGAATCAAATCCTCAGCAAGGGAGCGCTGCTGATCATCCTCAATGCGGAGCGTGTCCTGAGGGGTGTTCTTGGCTCTAACCATCGTCTGCAAAAGAAACCAATGCCAAAGATAATTCTCCTTTGTATTAAAATAGGGAGAACCCCATACTTAGGTTCCATATTATGCTAGAAATTATGTAAAGGTAAATTGTCTAAGTGAAAGAAAATACCTAAGGATGGCAATTTATATAAACATAATTTCTTAAAGTTTAATACCAAGGAACCTAATGACTTATAGAAGTTTGGCCTACATATATAAAAAATCAGAAAAAAAATGAGAATATAAACCCCTAAAAAAAATCAGATTTACAAAATCAGCCCATATATATATAAAATTCAGATTCATAGCCCAAACTTATGGAGAATTCCGATTATTGCCCCACATAAATTATAAAAGTTAGATCTCACCCCATTATATATAAAAATCAGATTTCATGCCCATATATATACACAAATCAGATTCATAGACCCACATAAATAAAAAAGTAATTTCATGTCCCACAAACATACAAATACTCTTTCCCGCGCAATCTACGTTCAAACCCTAAACACCCAATATGAAATTTCTTCCCAATCAACTAATTAAATATGAAAATCCAGAAAAAAATAGAGGAAGGGTGAGAAACCATACCATAAGAGTGTTGGAATTAGGGGAAAAAGAGGCAAGCAATCGCAAAAATCAAGCGAGAAAACCGACTGCCGACAGGAGACGTCGATGTCGATGCCCAGGGGCCGAAATCGACCGGGTCTTGTGTGCTGTCGGGGCTGCTGGTGGCGCAATGGGATCTCCGGTGGCGTGGGGCGGCCGGATCTAGTGGTTCTTGGCCGTAAGTGGGTAGATCTTGGGCGATGAGGCTTGAAAACGAGGGAGAGAGAGGGCTAGGTCGAGAAGAGGAAGAGAGGATGGGGTCTGACAGTTGCGGGATGCGGATCTGGTGAACTGTTGGGGGTTGCTGGTGTTGGGGATGGCAGTTGCGGGGTGCGGCAGTTAGGAGGGCGACCGGAGAGATGACGGAGGAAGATGAAGAAGAGAGATGAAGAAGAGAGAACGGCGGTTGGGTAGGGTATCGAAAGGGGATGGGGGTGTCGAAGTCGGGGGGGGGGGGTAATAAAGGGAATGAAACCCCAAAAAGTAAAACTGAAATAAATTAAATTCTGACCTGGCACCTACCTCCATCTGTAGTCGATATCGACCTTAGAGGTCGATATCGACCCCTCATCTGCATCCTTGTAATTCTTCCTTTTGCTCCCTTCTGTCGTCTTATCGATATCGACCATATAGGTCGATATCGACCTCTCTTCTAGGCTGGATTTCCTTGTTGACTTTAGATAGAATAGCCATGAATGATCTAAAAAAATATAAAATAGACGAAAAACTAAAAGAGAAAAAAAAGGAAAAGAACGGGTTGCCTCCCGGAAGCGCTTGAGTTTAAGTCGCTAGCTCGACATATTTCCCTTTTTGCGCTAGTTCAACGCCCAGGTGGCGCGAATCTCTTCTTCCGGGTCCTCCTTGTCATAATATTTCTTTACTCGGTGGCCATTTACCTTAAAGGTTGATCCATCGTCGCAAAATAACTCCACCGCTCCATGAGGGAATATTTTATGAACCTTGAAAGGTCCGCTCCATCTTGTCCTTAGTTTCCGTGGAAATAACCGAAGCCTAGAATTGAAAACAAGGACTTTGTCACCTACCTCATATGTTTTTGGCACCAACTTCCTATCATGCCATTTTTTAGTGCGCTCCTTGTAGATTTCAGCATTCTCATATGCCTTTAGGCGCAACTCTTCCAAGGCTTGTAAGTCAATGAACCTCCTCTTTCCCGCTTCGTCGAAATCCATGTTAAGCTCCTTAAGAGCCCACATTGCTTTATGCTCAAGTTCAACGGGCAAGTGACATGACTTACCATATACCAAGTTATAGGGAGTAGTGCGAAGTGGTGTCTTATAGGCTGTTCGGTAGGCCCAAAGCGCATCATCCAGTTTGGACGACCAATCTTTCCTTGAGCGGGAGACCGTCTTCTCCAAGATGGCTTTGATTTGGCGATTGGATACTTCTACTTGACCGCTAGTTTGAGGGTGATAGGGTGTTGCCACCCTATGGTTTACCCCATACTTAGCTAAAAGAGCTTCAAAGCCTCTCTCAATAAAATGTGAGCCTCCATCTGAAATAAGAACTCTAGGAACACCAAAGCGAGGAAAGATGTTAGTTTTCATAAACTTAGAGACTACCTTCGCGTCGTTGGTCCTAGTTGCCACAGCCTCCACCCATTTAGAGACATAGTCCACCGCTACTAGAATGTATTTGTAGGGTCCTGAAGCAGGGAATGGTCCCATGAAGTCAATGCCCCATACATCAAAGAGTTCTACCTCTAGAATGCATGTGAGTGGTGTCTCATTCCTCCATGTGATATTACCTGCACGTTGACACTCATCACAAGAGGTTACATAGTTTTGCACATCCTTGAAAAGGTTAGGCCAATAAAAACCACATTGAAGAATTTTCGCCGCGGTCTTGAATCCTTTAGCATGGCCTCCGGTAGGGAGAGAATGACAATGGTGAATCACGCTCTCGACCTCGTCCTCCGGGATACAACATCGAAAGATATGGTCTTTCCCCTATTTAAATAAGTAGGGTTCATCCCAATAGTATTGCTTGACGTCGTGCAAAAAATTCTTCCTTTGTTGCGAAGTTAAGCCTGAAGGAATCTCGCCTCCTACAATATAGTTAGCAAAATCCGCATACCAAGGTACATTCGTCCTTCTTACAGCAAATAAATCATGGATAGGACTGGAAGGAGGTGTAAAGAAGAAATCCTCACCGAAGCTTACCTTTTCGTCACCTTCGGAGGGTTTTGAAGGTGGTCGATATCGACCTGCTGGGGTCGATATCGACTGGACGGCATCGACAGGCTCAGTCGATATGGGCTTCTCGATATGGGTCCTCGATGTCGACGTCTGGAGGTCGATTTCGACCTTTGCAGTGGACAACCTGTGATCAAAACTGGTCGGCATCGATGCAAGCATTACCTTTGGGGCAGTCGATATCGACCTGTGGGGGTCGATATCGAGTGGTTCCTCTGCCCGTCTTACCTCTTGCCTCATTAGGTGCTCGTCAGGGCGGGAGTCATTGATTGGTATGTTGTCATGTGACTCTTCTAGAAGCCCTATGGGTAGTCGTGAAAGATGATCGGCTACGGAGTTCTCCGTTCCTTTCTTATCTTTAAGCACAACGTCGAACTCTTGTAATAAGAGCACCCATCGTAGGAGCCTAAGTTTTGCATCCTTCTTCGCCATTAAGTACCTAAGAGCTGCATGGTCAGTATGAACAATAACTTTAGAACCCACTAGGTATGAGCGGAACTTCTCAAAAGCGAAGACCACTGCCAAGAACTCCTTTTCCGTCGTGGTGTACTTTGTTTGAACGGCATCAAGAGTCTTGCTTGCATAGTAGATGGCATGAAGCTTTTTGTCTCTCCTTTGTCCTAGGACAGCACCTACGGCATAATCGCTTGCGTCGCACATGATCTCAAAGGGTTGCGACCAATCGGGTGATTGAATGATTGGGGCGGATATGAGGGCCTCCTTCAACCCGTTGAAAGCTTCAAGACAATCACTAGAAAATGCAAACTTAACATCCTTCATTAGTAGGTTAGTTAAAGGTTTGGCAATCTTAGAAAAATCTTGAATAAACCTCCTATAGAAACCTGCGTGACCAAGGAAGCTTCTTATGTCTTTAATTGATGAAGGTGGTGGTAATTTTTCAATGAGTTCTATCTTTGCCCTGTCCACCTCAATTCCCCGTTTAGAGACTTTGTGGCCTAGCACAATCCCTTCCCTTACCATAAAGTGGCACTTTTCCCAATTGAGAACCAAGTTTGTCTCTTCACATCGTGCAAGTACCCTGCGAAGGTTAGCAAGACAAACATCGAAAGTAGTGCCATAAACAGAGAAATCATCCATAAATACCTCCACGATGTCCTCAATCATGTCAGAGAAGATGGCCATCATACATCTTTGAAAAGTAGCAGGGGCATTGCAGAGCCCAAATGGCATTCTTCTATATGCAAAAGTCCCATAGGGACAAGTGAAGGTGGTCTTCTCCTGATCGTCAGGATGAATAGGGACCTGCCAAAAGCCAGAATATCCGTCCAGGTAACAAAAATAATCATGTTCGGCGAGTCTCTCTAATACCTAGTCAATGAATGGAAGGGGAAAGTGATCCTTTCTAGTGGCATTGTTAAGTTTCCTGTAATCAATACACATTCGCCAACTAGTTGTGATTCGCTTTGGCACAAGCTCGCCCTTCTCATTTTCCTCAACGGTCATTCCACCCTTTTTAGGCACCACATGGACTGGGCTCACCCATTCGCTGTCGGAGATGGCATAGATGATTCCTGCATCCAGCATGCGCATGATCTCCTTCTTCACTACCTCTCTCATGTTGGGGTTGAGCTTCTGTTGGTGTTCTATAGATGCCTTATGATCATCCTCAAGGAGGATTCTATGCATACAAGTAGCGGGTGAAATACCTTTTATGTCCTCAAGAGAATATCCAATAGCCTTACGATGAGCATGAAGTACTTCCATAAGCTTATCTACTTCCTGTGTGGTTAGTGAAGCATTGATAATTACAGGGAAAGTAGAATTTGGACCAAGAAACTCATACCTAAGTGTGTCGGGTAAAGGCTTAAGCACCGGAGAAGGGCCTTGTGGGATAAGGATTGGCTCTACCTCTTCCGTCTTCATAATCTCACCAAGGTAATCCGTCTCAATTCTCTTGATAGAAGTTCCCAAATCAGTTATAGGAGTTGGCGTGGACCAAACATAGAGTGATGCCAACTTTGATTGGGACTCTTCAAAATATTCCTGCAGAAAAGAAGTCGAGGGCGAGTAGGAATAGTCAATATCGACTGAGAGTTCAGCACATACGTCGGCTTCGGAGCTGTTTGACGACAAGTGGTAAGGGTCGATTTCGACCTCTGATGTCGATATCGGCTGGTCGATTTCGACCTCTTCTGTCGACATGGGCTGGTCGATTTCGCCTGTAAGAGAAGAAGGGAGAACTTGACTTACTGAGTGTGTCGATGTCGACTGAGGGCACTCGATATCGAGTGAATTGGTCGATGTCGACCTCTCCTCGTCGATCTCGACCTCTTCTTCGAGCTCCATAGATAGAGCATCGTCGAATATTTCCTCATCACTCGTGCATGTAGCCAGGAACTCCTCAATGTCCTCGTCGGTAAGCTCCTCTGCAGCTAGGGCTAGGGCCTCTTTAGGAGTTAGGGCCCTTTCCGTCGGTTCTTTGCAATCCATGATGCTAGTGTAGATCGACTTGATTTCCATACCATTAACTTCCTTCATTGTGGGGTTGAAGGAGAATTCAATGACTTCGTTCCCTATAGTAAAGGTTAGTAATCCTCTACGTACATTAATATTGGCATCCGCAGTAGCTAAGAAAGGCCTACCAAGGATGATAGGTACAATAGGATCTTCGGGCATGTCCAATACAATGAAATCAGTAGGCACAAAGAATTTACCTACCTTTACAGGGACGTCATCAACTATACCTGTGGGTTTGACGAATGAATTATCAGCCATATAAAGTTTCATATCCACAGGTTCAAGTGCTCCGATGTTCACCTTTTGCCAAATAGAGAGAGGCATGAGACTTCCACTTGCCCCTAGGTCACATAGGGCTTTGTAGCAATGTTGGCCAAGTCCCACGGTGATTGCAAATTTCCCTGGATCACTCCTCTTCTCAGGGAAATCCATCTTTGAGCATTCCTCTGCGATCTCTGTCATGGACCGCTTCTTGCTAAGGATGTCTTTTAGGAATCGAACATAGGCGGGCATCTCGCTTAGGGCTTCTGTAAGAGGGATAGTGATGTTAAGTCCTTGGAGAATCTTTACAAAGCGCCTAAACTTACTTTAAGTGGGGTCCTTCAATGCTTTGGAAGGGAAGGGCAACGTCTTCTTTGGCGGAGAAGCCAAAACGGTGGTCGGAGGAGCCTGCTGAACCTCGATGTCGACAGGAGGTTGGTCGATATCGACCGGTAGGGTCGATTTCGACCTATGTTGTTCTCTCTCAGGTTCTGCAGTGTCATCGACGTCGACCAGGGGGTCGACAGGGGTGTCGATATCGACCTCAGGGTCGACATTGACTGGTTTGTCGATGTCGACAAGCTTTGTTACTTCTTCCTTCGTTGCCTTTTGTGGTTTATGAACTTTGGTGCCACTCCTTAGTTGCATGGCTGCAATGTGTCCTGACCCGGATTGCCCCTTAGGATTGGTGGTTGGTTGCCCAGGGAATGTTCCGGACGGTCTAGGGATTTGTGCCGCCAATTGACCCAGTTGGGTCTCTACGTTCTTCTTCCAAATATCCATCTCTCCAATCCTTGTGGTAAGGTGATTGAGTTGAGAGTGGATAACATGGTTGGATTGATCATTCTTAGTTTGGTTCCGCCTTATCTCGTCCAACACAAGTTGAAGATCATCCTTCTTTTGGTCTCTCTCAGGGTGCCCAGGAGCTCTATAGAGTGGGGGGTCCCTAGGGTTAACCTGGTTCCTTTGTGGTTGTTGGAACCTTTGGTCTCCCCAATATTGGCGATTGGAACCCCTCATGAAGTTGGCTTCCTCATGAGTCTCCGCTAGTTGCACTTGCTCAACATGGGGGCATTCAATGGTAGTATGTCGCTGTGATCCACATTCGATGCGATCCTGGTTTGCCGATAGGAATCTTACTTGTTTCTGGAGCTTTCTAAGTTGATCCCTATGAAATTGTTCTTTTACATCCGGATCGATCACCTTAGAGGGTTCGTACAATGGCATAGACGGGGCAGGCCTCGACGATGATGGTGCGTCGGAAGCCTCAGGAGTCCCATATGTATTGTCAAATTCCACCAACCTTTCAATGGTTTCCCAAGCCTCTTGAGGAGCGAGTTCAAGGTAGCCATAGGTGGTGTATGTGTTGATCCTCTCCTTGGTGGCAGCGTCAAGAGCATTGTATATGATCTCCTGAATTACGTACGGTGGTTGGCCATGCGTCGGGCATGATCGCAGGAGGTCCTTAAACCTCTCCCAAACAGTTGCCAGAGCCTCACCAGGCTTTTGTTTGAAAGCCGTGATTTTCTGTCGGATCAACGCCGTCTTAGAAGGAGGAAAGAACTTGTTGAGAAACGTATCCTTGACGTCATTCCAGGTACGGAGCGATCTTGGGGCTAAGCTCTTCAACCACTGCAATGCTTTTCCTGTAAGAGACTAGCGAAATGCTTTTAGTTGAACATACTCAAGACTTTGTCCATCAGCAATTGTATCACAGAGGTCTAAGAAGGTTGATATATGTGCCATAGGGCATTCGTTAGGTTTCCCTTCATATTGATGCCTTCTTATTTCAGTTAAAAAGTTTGGCTTAATTTCAAAATTAGAAGTAGGGATTAGAATAGCCGATTCAGGCACTGTGAGCGATGGGTGCATGTATTGCTTAGCATTCCGGGGGAGGGCGTTGATTTGAATCTCATATCGTCTCCTGGCTTCCTCCTCCCTGTCAGTACGCTCCCTTAGTGCCGCTTCTCTGGTAGCGAAATCCTCTACTTGCTTCCTTAAGCATTCAATTTGTTGTGCCTGGGTCTCGTTGTCCGCCATGATTCTTTGGACTCGAGATCTTAGGTGGAGAAAGCGTTCTAGTTCGTCTAGTCCTTCAAATTCAGGTTGGTCACCAGTACGTCGCATACACCTATAAAATAACACTAAAAAGAACCGTGAAAATAAACTACTAGGGTGCGATTGATAGCTTCCCTGGCAACGGCGCCAAAATTTGACGAGAGGGTTTCTCGACCAAATAAATTTATAGTCAAGACTCCCGCTATAGTATAGGGGAGTCAGGTTCGTCCTCAGGAGAGAAGTCAGCGGTTCTAGGTTTAGTTGGTTTCAGGGTTCGGGAGTAGCTGGAAAAGGTGGCGGTCGGTTGCTGTCGATATCGACTGAGACTGGTCGATGTCGAGGGATGGAGAGGGATGGTGGTTGGTGTCGAGTAGAATCTCTATAGAATTAAAATAATAAAATAAAATAGTAAAAATGCAAACTTCCAAGGTAAGGGATCACCAAAACAATAAACAGATGTATAAATCACGAATAACATAAAAGAGCATGCTTTACATCAAAGAATCAACTTTCGCTAATTCCAACAATTTAGGTAAATCAACTTTCGAAAATAAACCTAATTGTTTCTACCTTTTCTTAATTAGGATTAATAAACTCGCGAATAAAAACCCTAATTACTATCCAAGTTTGCAACATGAATTCCTTGAACTTTCATCCAAGGGTTAAGCATAGAGGTAGATGATGATAGAAACACACACAATTATGAATTCATCGATTAAGAACACATGCCTATCGTTGGGCTCACCCCAACCCTAGAAGAGGGGAATTAGAAACAAAACATGAAAATAAACAACTAACTTTAAATTAAAACTAAAACTTACAAAACCTTAAATCTTCACTCTAGGCTCTCCTCCTAACTACTTGCGTCTGAAGACGACTTGACTTGAATGATTGAAAAACTAGCCCCTAGGGCTTTATTTATAGGTCTCAATCCTAGCTATTCTAAGAGAGCAATCTATCTAAATCTATCTAAAGATATACTTCTAGATAAAAGGAAATAAATCTAAATTGGTAAAAGTAGATAAATCATTAGGGTAATTAATTGTTCAACCATTTAGGATAGAAAGTAGTTAAAATTGATAAAAATATCTTTACTTCATGTGCAAGTTTCCTCCACTCGGATTAGGACTCGGTATGGCTCGAAATCGACTTCTGGGGTTCACTCCATATCGACCATGTCTTCACTCGATATCGACATGTCTTCTCAGCTTCACTCGATCTCGGCCTCTGAAGGTGATTTCGACCATGTCTTGACTCGATATCGACCAAGTAAGGTCGATATCGACCTCTTCTGTGTAGCTTCCAAGTGCTGAGTAGATTTCTGGCATTTTTAGTCGACGTGCTCCACTCGATATCGACCAAGTAAGGTCGATATCGACCTCCTTGACAGTTCTCAGCATTCTGCATCCGTCTTGAAACACACTTTCCCGAGTCCTCGTTCGTCCGATTGATGCATATGAGTATGCGTTGGAAAGCTCGTTTCGAGGGATACAACTCTAATGAAGACATCAGAACTTGATTCAAAATGGCAAATGGCAAAAAGTGGCATTTTCTCCAGATGCAGCATCCAGTGCTCTTCCTTAGCTTCTCCAACGTCTTCATGACTTTCCTTTAAGCTCCAAAGTGCGTCCGATTTCTGCAAAATTAAACAGAAACTTGTGTAGACCTCCATATATTGCAAATAAGTATAAACTACATAAATCTCATGCTTTCTCAACCCAAAAACAAAAAATATGGACAAAAATCGAAATAGATGTAAGCGAAAAACATGGCAAATTGAGCGCACATCATGGTTCCATTTGGTCCATCTTTCTCTGGAATCTTTGGCCCATTCTCTATAATGTTCCAAAGTTCCAGATCTTGGTCTATGATGAACATCTTCATCAATGATCTCCAGTGGACAAAGTTGTTTCCTACAAAGAGTGGTGGTCTGTTGGTAGACCTTCACTGTGCAAATCCTCCGCTTGCTTCACCAGACATGATCGAAAACTCACAAGATTGTTAGATCAAAAGCAGTGAGTAAAGCTCTGATACCAATTGAAGGTTCGATAATGTAAAACAAAGTAATATAGAAATACTCTAGAAGGGGGGTTGAATAGAGTATGCCGGTTTTTCGCAGATTATCAAGACTTTTGAAGCTCGTGCAAAATCCTTTGAGATTAGACTTAGTCTTTTCTCTGAAAACCTGAATCACAAAGTTAAACAGTAGAACCAAGTGCGGAAATGAGGTAAAGCAATAACTAAAGGACTCGATGAGTTGTTTACGAGGTTCGGCACGAACTTGGCCTACGTCCCCGCCTAGGGTTCTTCCACAACCCTAGGATTCAACCGGCTTTTATTGATTCACAAGACTTAGGATCCTAGTAGCTCCCCGAGAAGCCTCTCTCCTATACAATTGCAATCTAGTCAACTCACATTCCCTTGGAGTCCTAGACCAATCTAGAAGAGCCCCACCTCTCTATGCTATCTAGTACAATCCTCTTACACTTAGTGAATCAATCGCCTAGTGTCTACTTCCTGAGTTACAAACTCTTGAGTATAACACTCTCTCGAAATATATCCTATAAGCTCACAGTGTAACTCTCAAATGCTTTGAAATGAAATTACAGACTCTTAAGGACTAGTAGAGAGCACACTAAGAAGACAGATCTCGCTTGAAGGCTTGAGTGTATGAAAGCTTGTGTTCAACAGGTGTATGGTTGTCTTCTACTTCCTTTTCTTTTTATTGAAACAAATCGGCGCCTAAGGATCTTCACCAACGGCTTAGAGAGGATCATGGCTTGAGCTGGATCTTCTATCTTTGGAAACTTTCGGAGGCCATGATCTTCCGATTTGAATCTTCTCAATTTACAACATAAGGAAAGAAATAATATTCGAAAATACTTCCAGAAAGGTTAGTGTATATATAATAATATAATGGAAACATATAATAACATAAAATAATATTCGAACATAATATCATATAGAACAGGTTTTGTGTTTCATCAATACTGTTAAAGCTTCAAGACCTTTGACACAAACAGACTGTCAAGGCCTTTGAAACTTATTCCGATTTTCATCAAGGGAGTGGAATTGTCAGTTTCAAACTAATGGTAGGATATAAATACGATATTGGTAAGATGATAATGTCATCTACGATAAAAATTGGTAGAAGATATATACCCTAATGGTAGAATAGTTTCAGAGTAATGGTAGTACAAAAATACGATATTGGTTGGATGACAATGTCATCACCGTACCAACGCTTACTTGACAGTCCATAAGATAACAATTGGTAGAAGAGATACACCCTAATGGTATAATAGTTCCGGACTAATAGTAGGACAAAAATACGATATTGGTAGGATGACAATGTCATCATCGTACCAACGCTTACTTGACAGTCCGTAAGATAACAATTGGTAGAAGAGATAGACCCTAATGGTAGATTAGTTCCAGACTAATGGTAGAATAAAAATACGATATTGGTAAGATGATAATGTCATCTACGATAAAAATTGGTAGAAGATATACACCCTAATGGTAGATTAGTTTAAGACTAATGGTAGGATTAAAATGCGATATTGGTAGGATGACAATGTCATCACCGAAATCCCCAAGTGTACAACCAAATTGTAAGGTAGATGGAAAATAATGGTAGGATAGATGCACCCAAATGGTAAGATAGATGGAAACTAATGGTCGGATCAAAAAACGATATTAGTAGGATCAAAATATTATAGCCATTACAAGTTTCCCCATAATATATCCGACACCATACAAAAAATATTGTACCCATTACAAGTTTCCCCATAATATATCCGACACTTGACACAAAATATCATAGCCATTACAAGTTCCCCCATAATATATCCGACACTATACACAAAATACTATACCCATTACAAGTTTCCCCATAATATATCCGACACTTGACACAAAATATCATACCCATTACAAGTTCCCCCATAATATATCCGACACTATACACAAAATATTGTACCCATTACAAGTTTCCTCATAATATATCTGATGACTGATATAAACATCCACCAGAGCACACTAATGTCGATGGTGCTTTGAACCCCTCGCCTCGCCCCTTGACGGATACTGCTTGAACTTCGGCCTTCCCGACATATGCTTGACAAAGGGGGGCAATCAATGCTTCACAGTAATTTCTGGAGGCACCCTCCAAGTGTCACGAGCTGGCACTGGGTAGATGCCATTTTTGTAGCACGCGCGCCAAGCCTCAACCTTGTACAAATGATGGACGAGGGAGTAGATGTCGATCCATCGGACCTTGGCAGCTGCGATGGCATGTGCACATGGGATTTGGTCAATATCGAATTGATTACAAGTGCAAGTCCGTGTGGACAGGTTGACCAGCCATGAGGAGATCCCTTTGTGGACGTCAAACTTGTGTTCGCTTAACGTGGTCACCTGAAGACATATAGATTGAATGGGGTTCTCCCTAATCTTGGTGTCCACGTGGTTAGTCACAACCTTGTCAGGCTTCGAACTGAGCTCTCATCGCTCGACGAACCACCTGCCCACGGTCTTGAGTATGCAGTCGATCAGGGCGGTGACAGGCAGGTCTCGAGGTTCAAGGAAGACTGAATTCAAGCACTCGGCTTGGTTTGTGGTGGTGATGTTAAAACGATTGGCGGGATAGAAAGCCCGGGCCTAGTTGGAGAAACCTGCTAGCTTATTGTAATCTGCCCCACTGGCCAACTGAGCCTTTAAGGCATTGTAGTACCCATTGAACTCCGCCATAGTGTACGCCATTGCCATTTGGAAGAAGAGGGATTGCAGCCCACCCGCCTTATGATACGCCTTCACATTCTGAAAGAGGTGGTAAGTGCATCGCCCATGCTTTGCGAAGTTGTAGCTCCCTCGAATCCCCTTGGTGATGCTCATGTGTCTGTCGCTGACCCACACAACATGGCTCTCATCCGGGACGACGCGTCGCATTTGACGAAAAAAAAACCCCATGATGCATCATTTTCCCCATCCACAATGGCAAATGCAACGGGGTATATGTTGTGGTTGGGGTCTTGGGTCGTCGCAAACATCATGTATCCATGATACTTCCCCTTTAAGAAACTTCCATCCACAGAGAATACCTGCGAATGTCAAAGAATCAGTAAGCAAACTAGGGACCACTAGTACAAAATGTATATTATAAGCCGCCACATAGACAATGGTTTCTATAAACATGGTGTCTATGTTGAAAAAAATTAGAGATTTTTGGGACGGACAACGGTTATAAAATTTAACCGTGGTCTTTGTGTGTGCTTGTATTTATAAACACAACAGGTATTTAAACAACCGTTGTTATATATACAAAAGACTTCTCAAAGAAAACGGTTCATACAACCGTTGTGTAAGGCCTAGTAAAATCGCTTTCTATTCGGTTATAAAGACAACGATTATTTAAAAAACCGTTGTTATATATATAGAAGACATCTTAAAGAAAACGGTTAATAAAACCGTTGTCTATGGTTGAATAAAATTGACATTTAGTAAATTAAAAAGACAACGGATATTTAAAGAACCGTTGTTATATGCACAGAAGACTCCTCAAAGAAAACGGTTCATATAACCGTTGTGTAAGGCCTATTAGAATCGTTGTCTATTAGGTTATAAAGACAACGAATATTTAAAAAACCGTTGTTATATATATAGAAGACATCTCAAAGAAAACGGTTAATAAAACCGTTGTCTATGGTTGAATAAAATTGACATTTAGTAAATAAAAAAAACAACGGATATTTAAAGAACCGTTGTTATATGCACAGAAGACTCCTCAAAGAAAATGGTTCATATAACCGTTGTGTAAGGCCTATTAGAATCGTTGTCTATTAGGTTATAAAGACAACGAATATTTAAAAAACTGTTGTTATATATATAGAAGACGTTACAAAGAAAACGGTTATTGAAACCATTGTCTAAGGCTGAATAAAATCGGCTTATAGCAAGTTTAAAAGACAACGGTTATTTAAAGAACCGTTGTGATATGTATAGATGACGTCTCAAAGAAAACGGTTATTAAAACCGTTGTCTAAGGCTAAATAAAATTGACATTTAGTAAGTTAAAAAGACAACGGATATTTCAAGAACCGTTGTTGTATATACAAAAGACTTGTCAAAGAAAACGGTTCATAAAACCGCTGTGTAAGGCCTATTAAAATCGTTGTCTATTAGGTTATGAAGACAACGAATATTTAAAAACCCGTTGTTATATATATAGAAGACGTTAAAAAGAAAACGGTTATTGAAACCGTTGTCTAAGGCTGAATAAAATCGGGTTTTAACAAGTTTAAAAGACAAAAGTTATTTAAATAACAATTGTGATATGTATAGAAGGCATCTCAAAGAAAACGATTATTAAACCCGTTGTCTAAGGCTGAATAAAATTGACATTTAGTAAGTTGAAAAGACAACGGAGATTTAAAGAACCGTTGTTGTATATACAAAGGACTTGTCAAAGAAAACGGTTTATAAAACTGTTGTCTAAGGCCTATTATAATCGTTGTCTATTATGTTAGAAAGACAACGAAAATTTAAAAACCATTGTTATATATATAGAAAACGTCTCAAAGAAAACGGGTATTAAAACCGTTGTCTAAGGCTAAGTGAAATTGGCGGGGTAAGTTAAAAAGACAACAGATATTTAAAGAACCGTTGTTATATACACATATACATATATATCTTATCTTATGAATATCTTATAGATAGATTATAACATAGCTTATGGATAGATAGCTAGGTAGATAGAATATTTGTGCCATCTTCCATTATTATTTATATTATTTAGCTTTATTATCCTAATTAAACAAAAAGGAAGGCTGTGATTAAAAAAAAAGGAATTAAGGCTGGAAAGACGAGGAATTTGGCAAGTTCTCAACCCGCGCAAACTCACAGCTCCTAAGCCCTATCTTCCTCTTGTCAATCGGAGGATTCGGCGGTTTTCCCCTTCGATTGAAAGCTTCTTCACCCAATCCTAGGTTCCTCCGTTCCCCCAACTCCATCTGTGGTCTGCATTCAGCAGATCTACTCTTCGATTGCGGTAAGCGGTTTGGATTAACGGTTCTCCTCTCTTTGCTTTGATTGAAGCTTTTTCACAAAATTCAAGTTTTCTATGCTCAAGCCTCACTCTTTCACCTCTGTCTACAAAACAGGTTTGTTGGGAAGTTTGTATTGTGGAAGATTATACACAAAGAAATCATCTTGAACGAGTTCAATACATGCTAGGTTTCTTGGGAGGTTTGTAATTCATTGCTTCCTTTAGTATTGTTTATTTGAAGAGTTTAGTATTTCCTGTTTAGTGTTTCGCATTATGTGCAAATTAAAAGCTTCTTTTTTTTTTGTTGTTGTTGTTATTTCTCTGCATCACTAGGGCTTAGTTCTTATTTGATATTCGAAAGAAAACAAATGAATGCTGAATGCGGAATGTAGATACAAGCTAATAAAATTGGAAAATAAGGAAGAAACTCTTTCCGCCTTTGTAGATACAAGCTACTATATGTCATGACAGCCCTCTCCGCACTGTTGACTCCATGTTGCTTGGGTACACTAGTGCTCGGTTTACCTTGCTTCCCTCCACAATCTCCGCTCACAGCAGCCCCATAAGAAGCACTCATACTTTTCGTTCTGTTTTGTTGCTTTCATAGATGCCTCCCTCCTGTTTTGATGCTGTCATAGAAGCACTCATACAATCTCCGCTCACAGCAGCCCTCTCCACACTTAGATTTCCCTCCTGTTTTGATGCTGTCATAGAAGCTTCCCTCGTCTCACATCCAGGTGTTCCATTCACCTTCACATCCTCCCTAGTTGGGTTATTATTAGTTGTAGAAATGCCTTCCTTATTTTCATTGATGTTTCGATGGACAATTGGCCTCTTTAGATGGAGGGAAAGTAGTTCACGAGTTCCTGAATTGCATCTCAAATTGCCAACTTATCAAGAGACTTCCTGATCACCAATGAAATCCATATTATTCTAGAAAATTATTCTAGAGACCACATTTGCATTTTTAGATGTCCTTGTGTTGTAATCCATATTATTCTAGAAAATTTATTTGGATAAGATTCTGATTTGTTACACCATTGCAGATAGAAGTGAGAAGCTCTTCTTTTTTGCTATAGTTAGATATATGTTGCTTCGATTACTTCCATTGTTCATTGTTCTGTGGCTGATGTGATTTTAATGATTATCAGCCAAGGCAATGTTCAGTTATAGTTACTAGGTGTCTTTTATAATGCTTAATCACAAATTCAAAATGTCCATTCATCTTCTCTCGTCTCTCGTGAACTCCTTTCCCTCCATCTGCAGGACCCAAATTTAGTCCCTTTTTAGCGCCTTTTTTAGTGCCCTTTACGACCATATCATTTAACCCAACTGTAGTCTCATTTCTCGCCCTTACTGCACTATTTTACTCACCTTTTCAGTCGGCAAAGTTCTCATTGCAGCAGCCAAGGAGCAAGAATCTTTCATGATTGCACCCTTAGTTAGCTCATCCAATTTCTAGCCCTTACTGCAGCAGTCAAGGAGCAAGAGGAAGGGAATAAGACTCCATTTAGAAGCTATAATGATGTTGGCTTTGCAACATGGGGCTTTTGCTATCCCTTCAAGAAAATCCTAAAAAACGAGATTCCACCAACTCATCGGTCTTTGAAAAAACGCTCGATCACAGCTCTGTAGGGACTGCTTGTTTTTGCTTGGTTTTGGAGCATACAAAATCAGCTCGTTCTATACGTAATATTCTAATATTCGACTCCACAAGAGCTAGTTCCTCTTTTATCTCTTCTCCACGGCTGAGCTCATCCTCCATAGCTTTCATCTTTGCTCTCACCTCTTCCATGGAAGACGAGTACTTGCTGGCTTCTTCTTCCCTCCGAGCTTCAATTGCCGAGAGCACCTTGAGAGCCTCGATTGCTGCCAACTCAACAAGCATTTGCTCTTCGTTAACCCCCTCAATCTCCTTCCTTAATGACTCAACTGTGATCAAATATGAGCCTTTCTTCCCATTCGAAATCTCCGCTTCCTCGTGTGCTCTACAAGTTTCTTCCTTGGCCAGCTCTGTTTCAAAATATCCACTCCTAAAAGGTCATTAAAACCAAATGCAAAATATACCAGCACCTAATAGAAATTATCTACTATAGGACCTTTGCTACACACTAGTTGTAACCTCAACACTCATTTCTGAATACTTGATTTGTAAACTTAGCCAAAAGCATTTGGGCAGCAGTTTTAGCCCTCTACTTGACTTCCTTCTGTTACCACAATTGACAAAATACTATCAGTATGGTTGATGTGCGCGCAAATTGCCATATTTTCTATGCACATATGAATTCATTTTGTTGTCTTTTGCATACACATTAATGGGAAAACATGGGAATAGTGTAGTTTATGCTTAAATGTCAAATATATGGGTTTGCACGAGTTTCCATGTGATTTCGCAGAAAACAGATGAAAATGGATTAATTCAGAAGAGCGGAAAAGGAACTCGAAGTCTTCTGAAGAGGTCGAAATCGACTGAAGACCTCGACATCGAGTACATCGAGACATAGGAATCGAGCAGAAAGGAAACAGAGCTTCTCGACACAGAAGAGGTCGATATCGACGTCTGGAGGTCGATATCGATCATGTCAGATCGACCAAGTTGATAGAAGTCGAGTAGGAGAAGGAGAAGCTTGAGATAAGATTTTGGAGGGGTCGATATCGAGTGGAAGGGTCGATATCGACCATGCCAGCAGAGGAATTCGACTCCGATTTTGATAGAATTATATCCAAAGCTTGCAATATCTATCCAAAGGTCGAGATTTCCTATCATCAACATCAGGTTTATCATGAGGAGGCTGATTTCACCATAAAGTTTTAGCTTTTACTTTTATTTATTTATTTATTTATCATAGAGAATAAAGATAAGGTTTCGAGTCCTTATCGTCATCTACAAATAGAAGCCAATAGGGCTGAGTTTAGGTATTCAATTCATTATTCAATATTCAATTAGGGATTCCGAATTCAGTTGCAAGAGAGAGAGAGAGTGGCCGAGTGGAGTTGTAAAGCGAGAGCGGAGTGGCTTGTTCGGTTGTACTTTCTTTCGGAGTTTTAATTCAAAGTAGCTTTCTTTCAATAACAATGATGATGATGTGCATGATGAGGAGCGAGTAGTCAACCCACTTCTAGGGTCGGGGTGAGCCCGACGATAGCAATGTGAGGTAAGTGCATCAAAGGTATGACTTTTATGCGATTCCGTCTTCTACCCCATGCATGATCCTTTGCGAAAGTTAGGGAGATTCGTTATTTGCATTATTGAAGCGAAAGCCACTCATATTGCGAACTTGAATTACTCATGAATTGGATAGTAACTCTTAGGAATTATGCGAGAGCCTCTAATCACCTAAGTGTTAATAACGAAAGTTATTTGACGGAAAGACATAAAAGTTCATATTTCTAGCATGAAACTTGCATTGTTATCGTTGTGGCATAAAACCCCGACTTTGGAAGCTTTTTAATTCATTAAATTTTTCATAAAGGTCTTAGTTTTGCTTCTGCTCATCTTCCCTCTCCATTCTATTTTCTTCGGATCCTTTTCCGACAAATTGGTTACAAAAACAGTTTCTGTGACAAGCATCGAAATCGACTTTAAGGGTCGATATCGAGTACTAACATCGATATCGAGGTCTCTGCTCGACGTCGACTTGCTGTTTTGTCTTCTGCAGGAACTGCGCTAGGAAATCGACCAGAACTGAGGTCGATATCGACCAGTATAATCGATATCGAGTGTCTGCTGAGGTCGAAAGCATTGATCGTGAGTACAACAAAGGAAGCGCTGACCTACCTCCTCGTGGATTCGATCCTGAATTACCCTACTACTACAAGGAAGGGGATTCTTGTATTATTTGTTTGGGACAGGGAGATAGTCTAGTTGTGCTTTATTTTATTCTCCTATTTTACATACACCTTTCCCTAACCCCCACAGCGAACAATGGTTATCTGTTCTATGGATAGACATTAAAAGTTATGTGCCATTTGTCCATGCTGAGTAAATATTCAGAAACTTCCCTTAGTTGATATTGTTTAAAATAACAATTACAGAATAAGTTTTATTTATGGGAGGGTAATAGAAAATAAGATATGAAAGGATGAATGCAACCCTATATCAACTGAAAAATTCTTCATGGATCAGTTTCAGTTGCTTTGGTTTGACCCTTGTCCTGTTGGTATGTTCGCTGATTGGTCTGCCTTTAGTCTGTTTGAGCTGTTGTTCTTCCCCTCCAATAGTGTTAGATAGATTCTCTGGGATTTTCTTGTGCTGGGCATTTTGTCCAGAAGGATGATACAGATCTAACCCAATGAATCACACGCAACAAGAGTGTATCCTTTTTTGGGGCAGGTTTTATCTCTAGCAGCTGAGATAAGTCATCATTAGAGTATTCTCCTTTTTTATTTCTTATATATAATTAATATATGGAGTAATTAGGATTCAATTCCTATTTTCTATCATTTGTTGTGATACCAGGCACCATTGTTGTACCAATACCATTGGAGTAATTAGGATTCAGTTCCTATTTTCTATCAGTTCCTATTTTAATTTTTTAATCTACTGAACAACCTTTACCTCAGGCTATGGCTCTATACATAAAACACCGAATAAAAGTTCACTGCTCTGGAAATAAAAGATTATCTAGTGTATAAGTGAATTGACAGTTCTTGTCTTTTAAATCATGACTTGCACAGAATAGGGTATAAATGAGATGGGGAGCACACCAATACAGAGATGATATCTAGTGAAGTGTTTTTAACAGCTAGTATTTGTTACTTTGGGCAAGGGCACTTTAAGGTCTAAATGAAATGAGAGTCAATTGCCCAGTTTGAGTTCACGAGGAACAAAAGCCAAAATTGATCACCTCAACCAAAATTCACATAATCTAAATATGGTTTCATTCAAGCTTATGGTTTCAGCCCAACCTTTGTATGCAATCAGTAGAAGACAAAAGGGATGCTTCTAGGCTAAGGACCTAGCTGTCTATAAGAATACTTTATAATAGACATTTTCTATTTTATTTTTGCATTTAACTAGTTGTTACATATTTGTTCTATTTTTTGGTTGTTATATTTTATTTTATTTTGCATTTAACTAGTTGTTTCATTTGCATGTAACTAGATGACGTGTGCTTCTATTAGATAGGAAGATGAGCTTGTGCCGATCCGGTAAAGATCACCTATAACCCACAATGTAACACCCTATGTTACATGATTCTCGTTGGTCCACCTATAAATAATTTATCTATTTAAAATTAACACACAAATTTTAGAAAATCTTAATTAAAATATAAATCTTATTTTCTAAATTAAAATAAATAATTAAAAAGATTATCTTGTTTACTTCATCCTCTTCCCATGGTAGGTCAAAATCTTTCCTACATATTTTTTCAATTCACCGACATCTTGTTAGCAATCTCTTGGTTTTTAGTCTATCACTAATACCCAATTACTGCTACTTTTTTTAATGTCATATATATTCTGGAATAACTTTGTTTCTTTATGAGGTTTAACAAAAACAATTACTTTCACTCTCAATTAAGAGTGGTTGATAGTCTCTTTCTCATTTGCGCAGTTACACACTTCCTCTCTCATCTTGAGCTTTAATCAATCTATTTCCTTCTTTGCAGGAGTTGAAAATTTTCTCACTGTGAAGTAACTGTCATTTGGAAGTTGTTATTAGTCCAACAAGCTTCTATTTACTTGAAAGAAAACGCTGTCCGTCTCTGTGCGGTAAGTTCTATGTACCTTTTCTCTTCTTACAGAATTTACTAGTCTATTTCCCGTGCTTTACGCAGATTTAATGTAAAAATATTATAAAATTATAACTTTAGAGGAGATTCTTTTGATTTTTAAAAGAAAAAATCCCTCATTAATTAATAGTCATAACATTTAGTCAAAATAAAATAAATTTAATATAGGTAGAAGAGCTATAAAAAGATAAAAGAATAGAAATATATTTAATTAATTCAAGTGAGAAAATTAAGGTTGACAAATATGTGTTATAAAATAATAGATGGATGTACGATGTGTTATATAGAGGAAGACAAAAATTATAAAAATAGTTATAACGATTGCGTGACAAATAATATTCCAGAAGAAATGAGGAAAAATAATGTTTCAGAAGAAAATGAGACTAAAATATATAGTTACTTGAAATTAAATCGCAAACAAAAGCGGTAATTATTTTAGCTGTTTATATTAACAAAAAAAATTCATATTATAAATATAATTTATTATAAGTAATAGTTACGTAAACCAAATGTAAGTAATTGTATAGATTTAGTATTGTATAGGATATGTGCTTTTTAAAATCTCCTCTCTTACATTAATTTTATTTACGTTCTTTACCTATAAATTCTAAAATTTAATCGATGGGCCTTTAAATTGATAATAGATTATATATGGATCGTAATTGGATATTTGCAAATCGTTTATCACCCGAGTATGAAAATGGGGTGGAAGAGTTCATAAGATTTGCCGTGGATCATGCCGAAAATCGGAACAGGATACGTTGTCCATGTTTAGAATGTTGCAATGTTGAGCGAGTAAATGAAGAGGCTTTACGGGATCACTTGTTCGTATATGGAATTGATAGATCTTACACTCGATGGATTTGGCATGGTGAGGAAGAGGTTCGATTTGAACAATTAGATGAACCTAGTGGTGACACCCTTGACACTGATGACAATTATGACGCGGATCGATTAGAAGATATGGTAGATGTCATTACAGAAAATCATCAAGATAATGCTAAGATTTTTGATAACTTGATCGATGATGCTCGCAAGCCACTATATGAGAGTTGTACGAAGTTCACAAGGTTATCAGCTGTTCTGAAGTTGTATAATTTAAAAGCTGCTCATGGGTGGACCAACAAGAGTTTCACAGCATTACTTGAGATTTTGAAAGATATGCTTCCAGAGGATAATGTACTTCCGAAAAGTACATATGAGGCCAAAAAGATGTTGCGTACGATGGGTATGGATTATGAGAGGATACATGCATGTCCAAATGATTGTGTTTTGTATCGAGGCAAGAATGCATCGTTGCAATATTGCCCAAATCCTGATTGTGGGGAACCGCGATACAAGAGAGAAGGAGTTCCCGCTAAGGTAGCATGGTATTTTCCAATCATACCAAGATTCAAACGTTTGTTCAATAATGTAGAAGATGCAAGAAACATGACATGGCACAAGACTGAAAAGGTATATGATGGAAAACTCAGGCATCCTGCAGATTCTCCTCAGTGGAAAATGATCGACAATAAATATTCCGATTTTGGGCAAGAAAGTAGGAACTTGCGTCTTGCTCTCTCAACGGATGGAATGAACCCGCATGGTGGCCTTAGTAGTATTCATAGTACATGGCCGGTTCTACTTGTGATATATAACCTTCCCCCTTGGTTATGCATGAAGCGCAAGTATATGATGTTATCTTTATTAATTTCTGGGCCAAGACAACCTGGGAATGATATAGATGTTTATTTGGCCCCTTTGATTGAGGATTTGAAGCTCATGTGGGAAAATGGCGTAGAAGTATTTGATGCACATCGACAGGAAGCTTTTAATTTGCGAGCAATGCTGTTTTGCACTATAAATGATTTTCCAGCTTATGGTAATTTGTGTGGTTATACCACGAAAGGGCACTATGCATGCCCGATTTGTGAACAAGGCACGAGCTTCCTACAACTAAAAAATTATAAGAAGACGGTATATCTTGGACATCGGCGATTTTTACCCTCGTCCCATCGTTACCGCAAACTTCGAAAGGCTTTTAATGGAAAGACAGAAGAAGGAACAACTCCAAAACCATTAAGCGGTGAAAAAGTACTTGAAAAAGTGAAGGATTTGAAGGTCAGATTTGGAAAAAAGAGTTCAAAGTCCTCTGGAAAGTCTGCCGAAGAATATAGTGGTTGGAAGAAGAGGTCAATATTTTTTGATCTTCCTTACTGGAAGGATTTATTTGTGAGACATTGTCTTGATGTGATGCATATCGAGAAGAATGTGTTTGATAGTCTTGTTGGTACACTGCTTAATGTTCTGGGTAGGACGAAAGATGGCCTCAATGCTAGGCTAGACATGGTTGATATGAAAATTAGACCTGAATTGGCACCACAAAAGAAGGGAGACCGCACTTACTTGCCACCTGCATGTTATACTCTGTCTAGAAAGGAGAAATTGGAGTTTTGCAAATTTTTCCGAGATATAAAGGTTCCTTGTGGGTATTCTTCGAATATGAGTAATATTGTGTCTGCAAATGAGTTGAAGCTTGTTGGTTTGAAAACCCATGATTGTCATATTATAATGCAAAATTTTTTGCCGATTGCTTTACGATCTGTCCTTCCAAAGCACGTTCGGGACACTGTTACAAGATTATGCTTATTCTTCAAAAAAATTTGCAATAAAGTCATTGATCCTGATGACTTGAGTTCCTTGCAAAAGGAAATTGAAATTACATTATGTGAGATTGAGATGTATTTTCCACCATCTTTTTGTGATATAATGGTTCATTTAACTCTTCACCTGGTTAGAGAGATCAGATTATGTAGGCCAGTTTATATGAGATGGATGTATCCCTTTGAGAGGTATATGAAGGTATTAAAAGGGTATGTCAACAATCGTAATCGTCCCGAAGGATGTATTGTTGAAAGATATATTGTGGAAGAAGCTGTTGAGTTTTGCAGTGAATTCTTATCTGGTGTTCAGCCAATAGGCATTCCAAAGTCTTCATATGTTGATAGTGCAGATGGAAATGTTACACTGGGTCAAAAAAAAAAATTATATCACAAGAGGTGCGTCGTAAGGCTCACTTGTATATACTTTATAATGATGAGGAAGTTCAGCCATATATAGCAGAGCACCTGTCTTATGTAAGAAGTCAAAATACATCTCACAGAAGTGATAAGTGGATAGCATCTGAACATAATCGCTTGTTCGTTGAATGGATACAAAAGCGAGTTCTTCAGGATTTGGTGCGGTGTCCTGGAAAAGTTTCCAACCGTTTGAAGTGGTTATCTCAACTGCCTGATTTAGTAGTAACCACCTCCATGAAGTACGAGATTAATGATTATACGTTCTATACAAAAATTCAAGATGATAAAAGCACAATGCAAAATAGTGGTGTCACCTTGGTAGCTGAAGCTATGCAAATAGGAGCAGAAAAGGGCAAAAATCCTACATATGTGCAACGTTCGTACTATGGTGTAATTGAAGAAATATGGGAGTTGGATTACGTGATTTTCAAGGAAGTTGTATTTTGTTGTAAATGGGTTGACTCTAATGCGGGTGTAAGGGTTGACAAATTAGGCTTCACTTTGGTTAACCTGAACAAGATAGGGCACAAAGATGAGCCATTTATTTTAGCATCACAAGCGAAACAGGTGTTCTACATAACAGATCCAACAGATCGTGCTTGGTCCATTGCTATTCCAGCAAAAGAGAGATATATGGATGATTTTAATGGGAAAGAAGATTTCGAAATGGATGAAACTAATGGAGTTTCAGTAGTTTTTCCATCATCTAATGATGTAAATGTAGAGAAATCTTACATACGTGATGATCATGATGAAGGGATATTTATTACTAACAATGGTAAAACTTCAAAAAAAAGAAAGAGGAAAAAACAAGCATAATTGATTAGGTAAAGTTAAGATTTATATTCTTACAATTGATCATATCTTTTGTTAATTTAGCAATTAGGTAAAGTTAAGATTTATATTCTTACAATTTATCATATCTTTATTTAATTTAACATCGAATAGAACTAATATATTTTATTTTTATTGGCTAACAATATTCCTGTTACTGATTTTTGACGTAGATGGCTTCATCCTCATCTGGAAATTCGTCTCAGAACAATGATTCTACAGAGAAGCAATCTACTCCCTCTAAGAAAAGAGGTATTACCAAGATGAAAATTGTCACTAAGATGAAGGATAGTGGTAAGAAGTTTTCAGTACAATGGAATTCAAAAGATCAGCCTATAGGGGAAAACCATGCAAGGCTTTCAAGCTACATTGGTCATTGTTCTCGTAATAGAGTAGCGATTACCTACGCCACTTGGAAGCATGTTCCAACCGAACTCAAGAAAATGATTGTTGAACAAGTTATGGTAATATATCAGTGTATAGCATATCTCCTAATTTATTCATGCATCTCATTATAATAATGCTATAACTTTTTAATCGATTACCTAGGTAATTGCTATTATGTATGTTCTGTAGCAATCATTTGAAATACCTAATGAGAAGGGCAAGATTCAATGGATCATTTCTACTGCAAATAATGCATGGAGAGAATTTAAAGGCAGATTGACTAGGGAATTTCTTTACAAGAATGGTGAGATTTGCACTGATCCACCGGCTGCCTACGAGTTCATTGACGAAAGCACATGGGCTGAGTTTATAAAACACCGACAAACTGATGAGTTTCAGGTTCGCAACAACATCAATTTATTCACTATTTTTATGTTTCGATTATTATGGATTGCATTAAATAATTTCTCATTAACTATGAACAGAAGCTAAGTGAAAGAAATCGGCAAATTGCTTTGAAAAATCCGTATCCTTATAAGGCCGGTCGTCGAGGATATTCTGGCATTGAACAACAAATTGTATGTTTTTCTATTCATTTTGTATAATTAAAATGTTGTTCCTATGATTAGTTCTATTAATCTATACTATTTTCCCCGTTTAAGATTGAAGAGACAAATTTGGAACCTTCTGCCGAAGTTAATCGAGGTATACTCTGGAGAAAGGCACGAGTAGACATTGATGGTGGTCTTTCGGGAAAGGTAAAAGAGGTTGCGGATAAAATGGTAAGTATTTCTAAAACTCATCATGTCAACAATTCTACTCTTGAATTTGCTAAGTTCTCTTTGTTCTTCAATCTTTTATACATACAAATGTGTTCATTCCAAATGTACTTTGTATTTGTAAGGATGAGATTGATGAACAAGTTGCTTCTGGGAAACTCAAACTTTCTGGTAGAAAAGATAGTTTATCAATGGCCTTGGGTAAGGAGGAGCATCCAGGTCGCGTTATCGGAGCCGGCAAAGGGGTGACAATTAAGTCATATTTTGGTCCATCTAAGCATCGAGCTAGTTCGAAGGAGTGCTCTACTGCTTCTCCTGCTAGAGTAAATGCGCTTGAGACTCAAGTGCAAACATTGAGAAAATTGGTTATTTTACTTGCAAAGAACCAAAGGATAGACTTGGTTTCAATTGAGGGGATTCACGATATACTACTAGAGGTTCCTTCTGTAGAGGCTATTGTTCCAGATAAGCCTAGTGAAAAGATTCGTACTGAAGTGGAACATGTTGAAATGGTCAATGCAGATGTTCATTCTGAAAATGTCATGGCTCCTACCGAAGGTGGTAATGGAGAAGATAATGGTGTGGGGGACAAAAGTACGAGTGCAACTAACCAATCACCTGGTTTGGCTGATTCACAGGTAATACATTTTCAACATTAGTTTTTCATTGCTCAAATTTTTTTTGTGCACATATGAATTTATATTGTTTATTGTAGGGAAAATGGGACAAGTGTCAATTGTTTTGGCCAAACCTTAAAAAACTTGTCGCTACAGGAACCATGTTTATCCCTTCATCCTCAACTATCGAGATAAGTCTCCATTGTCGACCTCTTCCGGATGATTGCATGAAAGTGAATATAGATACGCCTTTAGATCCTGATTCACCATTGCCATTTGATATGGATGAAGTATCAAATGTGGGAATGGCAATAGGTATTCCCATTGCATGGCCAAAAAGGCTCATTCTCCCTTTCAAGGTAATAAATACCACTTTTACACACTTATTTGATTTTTTAATAATGATTTCGCATATTGTATAAGCATATAACTCATTATTATTTTCTTTCAATTCAAGGCATCAAAACTTCCCAATAAGCGAAAATACTCTGATGTGGATAAGTCAAAAAGAATTACAAGGGAAGTCGAAGCTAACGAAAGGCAACAAATACAATCATCTAGCAAATTTATGAAAAAAATGAAAATGCTTCTGCCAGGGCTGGATTATGAGAAATATGTTGCTTCCATTCCATTCTCTCAAAGTATTTTAGGCTATGATCATTCTATCATGATTTGGAGAAGTGATATAGAAAGATGGCTAGAAAAGGAGATGATCGATGCGTCCCATGTTTCAGTATACATGAAGTAAGTTTAATTAAAGTTATAATTTTAATGTCATATGTATTTGTTGAGACAAATATTGCATATATACTTCATTATTTTTTTTTGTAGGTATCTTTTTGAACACCGATGTCCAAAGAATCTGAATATGTTTGGGTTTTTATGCCCACAAAGAATAGCTGCAGACTCTGACTTAACAAAAGAAGAAAAGGCTCGCTATATTTGCACTTCCATGGTCGGAGAAGAACACACTCGTTTCAAATTGTTGTTGGCACCTTACCATAATGGGTAATTTAAATATTATAAATATATATTTTTTCATTTTCTTTATTAATATTCACATTTCATATATAATATTTTAGTGGGCATTGGATGTTAGCCGCCATTAACCCTCGAGAAGATACTGTCTACTGGTTTGATTCATTGCTAGGAAGTGTGAGAGTGGAGTTGAAAGAAGTTATTGAAATGTAAGTAACTTGATTTTCTATTACCGCAATATCTTTTATTTTCATTTATACACATACATTATTCACAATTTTAATTGTATCATCATATTTGAATATTTTTATGACTACGTAGGGCCATGACTATGTATTTTGCTGAGATAAATGAAAATAAATGTAGGAAGAATACACGCTGGCTGATAGTAAAGGTTAGTGTGCATAAGTTGATAGATTTTTTTTTGTATAAATAGATGTTGATCAAATGAATATCATTACTTACTCATGCATTTGTATTGGTATTCCAAGGGTCCTCGTCAACCAAATAATATAGATTGTGGCTATTATGTATTGAGGAATATGCGGGAGATCATCGAGCAAAGAACCGTATTAGTTCCCATTGAGGTATGTATTCAATTTATTATCAATAAAGAGTTTTATGTAATATCTTTATGTATGCTTGAATTTCAAGTAGCTAGATATTTCATATATCCAGTTTATTTATATATATATCTTTAACTACATGCAGTATTTCACTCGTTTATCATCTCCTTACACGGCATTTCAAATTGATGAAGTTAGAGAAGAGTGGGTTCAGTATGTCGAAAATCAACTTATCTGGTAATTCTATATACATATTACATCCAATATATTCATTCAAAGATTTGAATCACACACTACATCTATTTTTCTCATGAATAAATATACATTTATATCATGATACAGGTAGATACATCGAAGAATTTGTCAGGCGTTAACATGGAGTAGGTTAGGTACAGATTTTACACCATTTTTATTTACCTTTGATTCTTGAGGATAGCTAGTTAGATTTATGTAATGGTGACATATATATAGACATATTTGATTACGTACGTGGTAGTGATGACATTTGACGTTGAATGAAGAACCAATTCATATGTTTTATGACATATATATGGTTATGTTTTGATAAAATTAAGATACAGGTGGTTCTGCTATGTGTAATTAAAAGAGCTAATATTGTTTCAAATGATACTTACAATAGACAACGGTTAATTTACCCGTTGTCTTTTATTTTTTCAAATTTAAAAATTTATTACACAACGGCCAATGGAGTTTAGACAACGGTTACGATAACCATTAATGTGAAAGGACAACGGTTAAAAGATTTGTATACAACGGTTCAAATGAGCATAGACACCGGTTAATGGTTGCTTAATCAACGGTTAGAATGTACACGAACAACGGTTGAATATATGTAGACAACGGTTATAATGTACTTGGACAACGGTTATAAAATATTTAGACAACGGTTGAAAGTTACTTAGTCAACGGTTTAAGCGAATCTAGCCAATGATTTTTTGAATTTAGACAACGGTTAACGATTATATAGACAACGAAAAAAGATTATATCCAACGGTTCAAAGGAAGATAGACAACGGTTAATAGATTCTTAATCAACGGTTAGAACGTACATCGACAACGGTTAAATAAATTTAGACAACGGTTACAATATACTTAGACAACGGTTATATTGAGTTTAGACAACGGTTGAAAGTTACTTAGACAACGGTTAAAAGTTACTTAGACAACAGTTGAAAGTTATTTAGACAACGATTTAAAGTTACTTAGACACCGGTTTAAGCGAATTTAGTTTACAATTTTTTAATTTAAACAACGGTTAACGATTAAATAGACAATGGTTAAATATATGTACACCACGGTTTCAATATACTTACACAATGGTTGCATTTGTCTTAGACAACGGTTAACATGTATCTAGACAACAGTTAGAATGTGATTAGACAACGGTTAAAACCGGATATCCTAACTCGAGACAACGGTTATATGGACCTTATACAACGGTTATAACCGGTTAATATGATTTGGGGCCAATTTTGGAGGTGCAGAGACAACGGTTGGGTTATAACCGTTATGCTGATATAACGGTTCACATAGACAACGGTTATAACCGTTGTGTTTGCAAAAACCACACGGGCTGATGCAACGGTTCCAAAACCGTTGTGCGTTTTGTAAAATAACCGTTGTGTAAGGGCTTTTTTGTACTAGTGGACATATCGTGCTATTGGTAGGATATAGTTGTACTAATGGTAGGATAATGCTGAACATTTGGAAATTTATTTAATGGATGTATTTATTCCTACATATGGTAGGAAAACTACAGACATATGGTAGGCATCAAGTGGCAGGGTCGTGCCTGTCTCAAGTGTGGGATGGCTGTCCTCCAAACCCCCAAGCTAACGAACGCATACTTGAATTGCTGGTTTTTATCACGTACTAATGTGGTTATGGTCCCGGGGTTTGCTTGTTCAAGCATGTAAAGATACGAGGTCATCTGATCGTAGTTCTCTTCGTCGGTCCCGTACAAGCCTTCCCACGTGGAGCACTTCACCCTGTGTGCCTTCTAGTAGCTGGAGTCTACACCCAATCGGGACTTCATCAATGACTTGATCTGATGAGGCATGAGCTCCTTTCTTGATCAACTAAAACTGAATAAAGGCAATTAACAAGTTACATGTGTATCCTTCACAACATAGTACATAAACGGAGAACAAGAGGGCAGTTAAGGAACTTACTCGGACATTATACTCTGCCCCATTAGCTTGTAGTTGGCGTGTCGCCGGTAGTTGCTCATGACACTTACCTTGCAGGTGTGTTCATCCACGAGCTTACGAATCAACCAGTTGCTAGTTTCTCGAAACTTTGAAGCCCGACAAACCCAGGTGCAGTTCAGTTCGGGGCATAAAACTACGTACACTGACTTTTTCGATCGCTTGACTACGGTCGCGTAGCACCTCCGCAAAGCTTCCCACCTCAGCTTTTCCTGAATCTCAGCCTTGGTATCAAACATCTCCCCCTCCCGAAACTCCTTCACAGTCTCCCGAGGGTCTCCGAGTAGAGGCATAAACCGAGCCACGTTCTCTTCCACTTGCTCCAACGTACCCAAACACCGTTTCTTACCTTTATACAAACGCTCTATATCTTTTACCGCTGCCTCAGCCTCCTCATCCCATGAGTTCAATGATTTCTTCGTAAACCTCCCTCCTCCACTTTCACAGATAAACCACCTGTGATCATGTCATCGTCGAAGCTTCCTACGTCTATTATTTCATGAAATCCATGGGTGAGTACGACGTCGACATCGTCATCGCTTCCGACGATCAGAAGTTGCTTTTCACGTCGAATGGCAACGGCCCGGCTCACGTTGTCACCCTCTCGTCGAGCATCCAGATTGTCAATATTGCCAACTGCGTAATTCTGTCCTACCATTACGTTGTAATTCATCCTACCATCACCAGATTGTATAGCACTCCCAGAAAGCCCCCTTGCCTCCCACTGATGCTCTCATTTGCTATCCTACAACATTCTCCTTCTCCCACTAGACATTCATCACACAGGCAGGGCCCTTTTGTTTCACTGCTAAGGTCATCCAATTCCCCTTTCTCCTCAATCGATCATCATCCCTTCTCATCCGCCCCTCCTCCTCCATCAAGACCATTACCTAAGTCATCTTGAGTGGTGGGAGGCCCGGTTAGGAGAATTTCCCCTTGAGTGGGAGTCGAGACGTCGTCCGCCCCTTCGGAGTCTTCCGATTGATGTCCATGGGAGGGAGTGGATGGACTTGTTGTTTTGCACCATAAGGTGATGTGCAGTGCGATTGGCCAAACTCGTGCACCGGATTCATTGTTGTAGAACTTGTAGATTTCTAGGTCATTGTTGTAGGCTTGTGGTTTTGCACCGTAAAGTGATGTGCAGTGTGATTGGCCAAGCTCGTGCGCCAGATTCATTGTTGTAGAATTTGTAGGTTTCTAGGTCATCGTAATTTTCCCTCATAAATGCAATCATTGCATTTTTGCTAAATTTGGCCCTTAAATGCAATCATTGTAATTTTTCCTCATAAATGCTCCCCCCTCCCCCAAATTGGTGTGCTGTTTTGGCGCCAAAATGAGCCCAACACTCGCCATTGTTGCCTTACAGAAGCCCCCCCCAAATCCCTCCTACTTACTACTACAGTGCACTGTTGGAGATCCCCTACTTCCCCAGCCGGTAAACCCACAAAATTGCAAAAATAAGGCCCATGTGCTACTTTTGCCAAAATCACACCTAGTAGTGTACTTTTGCAAAGTTGCCACAAAAATGGTCCACTTTTGAAATCAGCCGTCTTTTTCTTTGTACCGGCCAAATAGATTTGGTTATGATGGATTCAAACTGTAGCACCTCCATTCTTAATTACTAAGTACATTATTAATTAAAAGAAGGGGAATTGTTGACACGAATTTAAAAAAAAATAGTGCGGTCGCGCATTGCGAATGAGCGGATATCCGTAGCACGGTCTCGTCCGTGTATTTGGCGGAAAAAAAGACCATACAAATAGGGTCCCTTGATTAAAATTGAATTAGTTATTTAGGTGGAGCCACACTTAAGAAAAAATTGTCAGGTAAGCCCTTGTGAATTAAAAGAGAGAATGTCATGTGACATCTTTCACAACTGTTTTAATATTATTATTATTATAGATATAGATATGTGTAGATATTTATAGCGAGGGAGAAAAAAATAAAAAAGTGTAAATCAAATAGAGGAAAATAAAATATAATCAATCCTTAATTTAACCCATTTCCTCAAAATCGCAATTCGTAATTGAAGGTAAAAACTTCATCGAATTGCTCTTTATTAAACTTTGTTAACAATTCCATACGGGATGGGTGATCTGCCCCTGAGTTACAAGTAGTAAATCCTATAGTAAATAAATTATATAGGCAACAAGTGGTTAATGGAACCCCATTACCCGAAAGAGAACGCGCCATGGCACGCGCCCCCTTTCTCCTCACCAAATACTGAAACCCTAAATCTAAACGTCTGGTGCTTCAACAACCATGAATTTGTCCCATGGCAATCATTTCCCTATGCCCACGATTGGCAAAGCCATGAAATTTCGACATCAAAGAAGGCTTTCTGGATCTGGATTACGCCCATTAGGATTTCGTTTTGGTAAATCCTAGATCCAGGCCTAAAAAATCCCATCACCTTCATGTTGTACTGGGCTCGATTGCTCAAAAAACCAAGCTCCCTCTGATCAGCCATGGTAAAGGGGGCTTCTTCTCGTCCTGGCAACGCATCTCCGAATCAGATGGATGTGACCGATTGAAGGACTTCAAGGGTTCGTACGAGCTTCTCCACGATCTCTATCACCGAGATCTAGGGGTTTCTTTCCCAACAATGGTTGACTTTCGGCTCGGGTGGGAGTTGGTCTGCATCTCCTCGCTCCTCGTGTGCTCGTTTGGCTCTCAAGGGCTCTACTGCTTTCTGAGAAATGAAATCTATATTGGCAGGTATGACATTCATCCTATTATTTTCTATCAAAGCCTAAAACCTGCAACTAATGTCAATCTAACTCTTTGTTTGCTGCATATCCGAACCCATCTAAAAATCAAAACTCAAAAGTTGCAAATTTTATTCTCTGATTGCTATAAAATAATCACAACACTCCAATTGAATGAGAAGCTACAACACTGCTACTCTAAAAATCAAGGAAAGCTCCAGTTCCACTCTCTGTTTTCTAATAGTTTCATTTACTCTCTTCAACCTCCTGCTGGTATGGGGGACAACAACCACCCACTAAATGGGAAGGAAGGTCTCTCTGAGGCCTCTCCGAACCCCAAAAAAACAAAAAAAACCCAAAGGGAAAGGGAGTCCTTCTGGGACTTCTCTGCACCCCACTGTTACCACACCTATTGGGAAACCTTCTGGTGAACCCCATAAATCCGACACTCCAATCAAGCTACCAAAGAGTGTTAAGGGGAAAGGTAAGCTTGACTTTTCCTCCTTCTACTCTCAATTACAACAATTTGCTCCTAAATATAGGTTTGACACTACTGCCATTCTGTTTGGGAGAGCATTTGGTGCTCCTGTTGATCTGCAAAAACTCAACACATAATTTTCAAATGATTGGGTGGGTTTATCTGGTGATTTTGAACTTGTTGAGTTACCAAATCATTGGTTTGAGCTTAGATTTACTAACCATAATGACCTCCTAGCTGTGTGGGAGGCCAAGCCTTACCATATCTTTGGCCAATTTATCATCTTGCGCCAATGGAAGCCTGATTTTGATCCCTTCTTAGAGAACTCCACTGCTCTAGACATGTGGATCAGAATCACTCTCATTCCAAATATCTATAAGAAATCTGGAGCAATCCAAACCATCCTTAAACACAATGAATTTGGTACCTTCATCAAGTATGATAATACAGTTGATCCTAGTGCTCGCTATGCTAGGGTTTGTATTAACCTTGACATAGCTGAGAAAGTGACAAACACCATTCTCATACATGTCAACAACAACCAAGTCTCTGCCCACATAGTTTGGTTTGAAGAGTTCCCAAATGGGTGTGGAAACTGTGGCTCTCCTGAGCACCTCTTCACCCAATGCACCCACTTCATACCCAAACAGAAAAAAATTCAGGTCACCATTAAACAACCCACCAACAAAAACACCTCTGTGGCACATGATACAGCTGATGATGGTTGGGTTACTGTCCAGAAAAATGGTAAACCACTGAAGCTTCCTAACCCCATAAAAGCTTTCAACAATAAGCCCTATGTCACTGGAAAGGGAGGGGTTTCTGTGGCTTTTGAGACTCATTCCACCTCATCCTCATCCTCTAGAGACTCTAAAACACCCACTGTACAACCTGTCATCCACACCATAACTACTGGAGAGTCTTCTGTGGCTCCTTCTGCTGCTACTTCTGTGCCAAAGGCTGGTGGTTCTTGCTGCCATGTTCTTACAGTTGGCTGCAACTCTGCCCCTTTGGCACAGGGTGCATTGGCTCTGGCTCAGATAACCCCTCCTACTGCTGCCATAAATGATGCCAGTGCCAATGGAGTACCTCCTGAACCATTAAAAAAACCAACCTCTGATGATGCTATTGAGAAAGCTGGCTGTGCTATTTCTGCCCCTGAGCACTTCCTTCACAGTGGTGCTGAGCTTGTTGTGGTTGGCTCTACATTACCTGACCCTGAGCACTTCAATGACATTGGAGCTGAAATTGATTCAGCAACATTATCTTGCCTGAATTACAACATATTAGAGGAGGATCCTTATGATGTCTTTGAGGAAGTTGACTATCTTCTGGATGAACCAATGGATGATGATGCTCTCATCACTGATGAGGGTCATGAGGTTATATCTGAGCATTCATTTCATTCAATTCACTCAAACTCCACTTTAGTGAAGATGTTCTCCACCATGGACATGCCAAACAAGGACCCTTCAAACTCAGATTCCATCAAAGGAAGGCAGTTGGGGGTGAAGATGACACTGCCAGCTCCTCACTGAAGAGGACCAAATCAAGCAACTAAATTTCTATAATGAAGAAGTTTTTTAGAAGAATTGGGAAGACTAGGTGTTTATCTACAAAACCCTTTATAATTAACTCTTTTGCAAAAACTCTCTTTCCCAATTCTTGGCAAAACCTTGCATCCTATGCATCCTATTTCTCTAAGCCAGAAGTAATCTACTATGTAGTTCACATTTTCCTAGAAATGTATCAGTATGGTGTAAGATCTATATATGTTCTAGACTATTGTCATGCATCTTGTAATGCACCCTGTAAAATATATGTGCTCCATCTATGCTCCATCTATGCGCCAATCTACTGTAATGCATCCTGTAAAATATATATGCAATATATCTTCTATGTGAAAAATATCTATCATATAGCCTGCTATCTAATGCTCTACCAGAATTACATCTATATTTCTTACCATGAAACATATATGCTATGTATCTTAAGCTTAATAGTCACCAGCAAATATGACATTTTCTTAACTTGGCTGCTACTCACAGTATTACAATAAAAACACATCAACTAACTTCATGCTCAAAAAACTTGCATAAAAGATATTCCAAAAGTGGTGCTTTGATAATAATTTGGATCAAATATTACCATGTTTACTATAACAACCTGCAGTGTACTTGGAGACTTTATTCTGTTACTAATAATCTTGCTCGAGTGATTCATTCACTTGAGCAACATGATTCATATTGTCTCTTCCAGGTTCACCTCCATGAAACCACTCTTGTGTGTGCCAACCTGGATCTGCTAACAATGGCAAAACAGGAAGTCTCCTTCACTACTAAAAGAAGTAACAAGGCCAGATTGAAGAACCACACTCAACAACAAGATGAGTTTGCTTTAACCACTGAAGAAAAAAAAGTCAAACGATTGCAAAATCATCTCAGTCAGCCACTGATCTTCACACTCTATGCTAGGATCTGTATAAGCAATAAATTACAAATTTTGCCAATCAGCCATCGCAATAAAAAGACAATGCATACAAGAGAAAACCAGAAGGTGGGAGATCATGGCAGGGAATTCACCAAATTTATCACCAACTGTATCTGTAACAATCTTCCATCAAAATTGTGTATAACAAAGCCAACCACAAGACTATGCTTCTTCTTGCCTAACTATAACTTGCATAAAAATAAGGACTTCTCTACAAAATACAACTTTAATAAAATCAATTTCAGCATTCAACCTTGGTTTAGGCTCCTAAAAAATTTTTTACTATACTTCACACACCTGGTTGAAACCACAAAAAATATGCGGCAAAGAAATCTAGCATCAACGACTATACTAAGCAAAAGGGTAACCGAAAGAAGACGCTTGCACAACTCAATTACATTCATAGCATTGCTTGACAGTAGCAGCAAGAACATCCTAAACCAAGATACGGTAGCTACAGCCTTTAAAGGAAAACCTCAACACTTTAAAACAAGAGAAGGTAGGAGAACAAATGCAGATAATCAGATGATCAGAAAACAACATTTCCATAAACTTAACCCTCATATAAAAGGGAAGAAGGCCGGAGATTCATCATATGACCAAAACACTAAACAATGGACCTCTATGATCACTAACGAAAATACTAAAGCTACCTACCAACCTCAAATTACAGTAGCTTCGATGATGGGAAAACTGTTACGACCCTATACTCAATTAAGTAGTAAAAAATGAAAATCAGTTTTTGGAACGTTAGGGGTCTTGCGAGAAAAAACATTTGGACACAAATAGACGCCATATGTAAAACTGAACACATTCACATATTAGCCCTAGCTGAGACAAAGATCTCAACACCTCCGAAAGAATCCTTGTGGAGACACGCTGGATTTGATAACCTTTGTTTCTGTCCATCTGTTGGACTCTCGGGTGGCCTTTGCCTCTTATGGAAATCCTCCCACCTAAACAACGACACCTTCGAAATCATAAAGTCAGAAGACCGGTACATCCTGACTAAATATAATAATTCAAAACTCAAACTTACTATATCGATTTTATTTGCTTACGCACCCCCGCACCACAATCAAAAAAACAGAATTCTGGAACGAATTATCAACAACTATTCAGAGTAGCCCATATCCTTGTATAATAGTGGGCGATCTTAATGATATTCTTCACTACTCTGACAAACTAGGAGGGCCCGTCCCGACAGCCTCCAGATTGTGCAAACTCACAGATTTCACAATACAACATGACCTCATAGATCTACCAACAACTGGAAATCAGTTCACTTGGCGCAAAAGCCAAAACACAGAAAATAACATATATGAAAAACTAGATCGAATATTGCTCCATAAGAATATTTACACAATTTTGCCACACCTAACAACAAAAAATCATGCCTTCACGACTTCAAATCATACCCAAATCACATTAGAACTATTCCAAAATGAGATACCAATCATGCAACCGTTCAAATTTGAAGTAGCATGGACTAAACATAAGGACTATGAAAATTTGGTAAAACAAGCTTGGAGACTCAACCCCATAGGATCTCAAACATTTAAGTTAATCAAAAGGCTGCAAGAACTAAAAAGAAAGAGCAAACTATGGAGTAAACGCACTTATGGGAATGTATTTACGCAAATAGCAAACACTGAAACTGAACCCCAGCAACTGCAAACTCAACTCTTCGGTACTTACGACTCAAACATTGACATGAAACATAAACGCCTCCTAAATAAATACAATCAGCTAGTAACTTTCCAAAAAGCGTACTGGGGACAACGAGCGAAAAGGATACATTTGAAAAACGTAGATGCAAACTCAAAATACTTTCACCGAATAGCGACAGGGAGGAGAAATAGAAATATAATAAAAACACTCAAAACAAAAGATGGAATTGTACTTAACACAGTAAATCAGATCCGCAATGAAATTAAATCAGACTTTGCGGAACGTTATTCAGTTACTCCAACAAACACAGGACAATGTGCGCTTATTCAACATATCACATCAGAAATCACGACCGAGGACAATGAAATCTTAACCAAACCAGTTATAAACACCGAGATTAAAACTGTTGTATTCTCTCTTGCTGGGGACAAATCTCCTGGACCCGATGGTTTTCCCGCAAGCTTCTTTCACAAATACTGGCACATAGTGGGACCTTCTGTAGTAAAAGCTATAAAAGGATTCTTTTCCAGTGGAAGAATTCTAAAACAAATAAACCATACATTCATAGCTCTCATACCCAAATGTGATAAACCACAAACAACAGCAAACTTCCGCCCTATCAGTCTATGCTCTACGATTTATAAAATAATCTCAAAGATTCTAGCAACCAGGCTTAGACAAATACTACCAAAATTAATACATCCGTTACAAAGTGCTTTCATAACTAAGCGATCAATCCAAGATAATATACTTATTGCAAATGAAATATTTCACTCATTCCAACACAAAAAAGGAGCATCTGGATGGACGGTTGTTAAACTCGACATGGAAAAGGCATTTGACATGGTTAGATGGGAATCCTTACTACAAATATTGCAAAATTTGGATTCAACAACACCTTCTGCTCTTGGATAAAAGAATGTATAACAACTGTCACATATTCCGTCCTAGTTAACAATGAGCCCACTGAAATGTTCTCACCTCACATAGGATTGAGACAAGGAGACCCTCTGTCTCCCTGCCTATTCCTCATTGTATCGGAAGTTCTTGCAAGGGGACTACAACATGATGCCCTACTGCACAACAGCCACCTAGGAATCTCAATAAAAAGGGGTTGTGACAGGATTCCGTTCCTTGCATTTGCTGACGATATCATTATTTTTGCATCAGCAACCAAAAGAGCATGTGAACAGATAAACAGAATCACACGGGACTTCTGCAGATACTCGGGACAACGGATTAACTACCACAAATCTGTTTTCTACACAACGGAAAACACAGATAACGCTACAAAATCAACAATACAGCATGAACTCAACATAGAATACACAACTAATCTAGGAAAATACCTAGGATGTCCTGTGATTACTAGCAAAGTCACAAACTCAACCTTCGATGACATTATAAACTCCAGCAGGAATCAACTAACAAAATGGACAGCAAACAATCTATCCCAAGCAGGTCGGAGCACACTAATTAGGGCTAATTTAGCAGCCAAACCTCTACATATTATGCAATGTTTTCTACTTCCTACACACATACACAAAGAACTAGACAAAATTAACAGGAATTTTCTCTAGAACAAGGGACCTAAGCACAAGCCCCTCATTAACTGGTATGAAGTTTGTAAGACCCATAATAAAGGGGGTTTGGGTCTACGCCTCTCTAAGGATATGAACAAATCTCTTCAACTGAAACTTCTCTGGAAAATACTAGCTGAACCAATGAACCCTTGGGTCAGGATATTCACACAAAAATATCTAAAGAGCAAAAACGTACTAGACTACGAGAGAAAAGGAATGATGTCATGGCAGTGGTCTAAACTATCGTCACTAATTCCACTTTTCAAAAAAGGACTACGCTGGAGACCTGCCACTGGCAAGGCAATAAACTTCTGGAAAGATAGCTGGGTGGGTGAGGCTCCCCTACTTACCATAGCAACAAATCCAGAGACCATAAACCATCAACTCAAATTGAGTGAGTTCATCACTCCAGATAAGACCTGGGATGTCAACAAACTTAGGAATACAATTGGCAACAATCTAAGTAGCATTAATATAAGAAGGATCACCCAAATACCTATACCAAAATTTATACAACATGATAGACTATACTGGGCTCACAGCAAAAATGGATGGTTTTCTACCACCTCGGCGATTGAGCTAATTCATAGCCTAAAACAACACACCCCATCCGAAACCTCGTGGATTTGGAAACTAGACGTACCACCGAAAATTAAAAATTTCCTGTGGCGAATAACAAAAAATGGACTCCCCACATCCGTCAAACTAGCTAGTCGGGGGGCTGGCATCCCCACGGACTGCCCTCTTTGTGAAATGAACTATGAAGATTTAGATCACTTTTTGTTTAACTGTCCATGTACTAACCAAACATTAAAATTCATCTCCACTAAAATTACAAACACATTCCAGCGAGTTTATGATACCTCACACACAACAAGCGAAGCTTTAGGTGCTCTGTATAACACACTTGGAAAATCCGAGTTTTCAATTCTTGCCACTACTTGGTGGTGCACTTGGTTCTTCAGAAACAAAGTTCTATTCGAAAATCTCAAACCAAACCCTAGAACAATAGCATCCTATATAAATAATCAAATTTTCAACTGGGAAAAATAAAAAACGGACAACCTTGCCACAGATTATAATAACAACTCTACAGAACTAAAACAAAATAGAATCAAAAAGCGTTCAGCAACCTGGAAAAGACCAAAGACTAATTGGCACAAATTAAACTTTGACGGTGCCCTTTCTTCAGTCAACTGTGGCTCATATGGTTTCCTAATTCGGGATTGCTTGGGTAGGGTTCTATACTCGGAATCAGGCAATTCCCCACTCTCTTCCGTTATTGGTGCTGAATGTTTCTGACTATGGAGAGGGATCCTAAAAGTACAAGAACTACACATAGATCAAATCTGCATAGAAGGGGATAATCTTAGCATAATTAACAGCCTCAAAAAAGGTGTATCTAGCTATGGCGAAATAGATATGATGATTTCGGACGTACTAGTTGTTCTAGCTTGCTTATCAAAATCCGAGATCTCGCATACATTCAGAGAGGGTAATAAGGCAGCAGACCGCCTTTCTCACTTGGGTATTGAATTTTCCGGCCCATACGCACCTCCTGACGAGGTCCTTAGTGCAATCATCCGAAAGGATGCTCTTAGCTAGTACGTGTTGCGTACAGCTAAATTTTTCAAAAAAAAAAAAAACAATTCCATACACATTCACCATATTATTAAACTCGAGAAATTTGGCGCATGAACGCGTGATTTGTTAACAATCACCACAGATGTTATCGAATACAATTTGTTGGGATTACAAGTTGCGGCTAAACATCTAGGCTCTGTTTGGCATAACAAGTAGATTTTCATTGATTACCATATTCATTCAGTAACAGCCTTATGAGAAGGAATTCAATACCGACAACATCTTCCTCCCCGAGGGACATTTTTCGGGTTCTATGGGGACTCCTTAGCTAAGGCTAAGGCCTTGGTTGCACAATATCGACTCCAAGAAGAGTCCAAACATAGTATACTAGTTGTATCCGAAGCATCAGGTTAGCGCCCAACCTGATGCATCAGATAGACAAGTTTCTGTAAGAAAAAAAAAAAAAGGAGCTAACCCAAGGTTAGTCGGTTAGACGACACAAACCCGACTTGCTGAACACACTAGAGTACTAGACACCTCATGTAATCCTCAAGACCCATGTGAAATAAAAAGAAGCCAAAACAGCCTTAAAGCAAAGCAACTCCTCCAGCAAAGAAACACGCAAATCCAACAAAGCAAAGACAACAGTGCTAAACCACTTGAATGCCAGTCACATAAAGCGTGAAAACAATCATATGCAGACACAAGTTAGTGCTAAGGAAAGGTTCAGAAAATCTGAAACTATGATGCCATTTGATTTACCACAAGTTTAATTGAGGTCAGCTAAGGATGTAGTTAAAATTTTGCATCCCAGTTTACCTTTTATCACCCCAAAGAAGCACCTAGAGAACTATTAGTTCGATTTTAATTAAACATTAGAAAGGTACAAGCATTTTTTTTTAGCTGAATTAAAACACACAGCAGATAGATAAACAGACGGATATAGCTACCGTTAAAAAGGTGAGTGATTACTGATTACTGATTACAGAACAGAGGCATCAGTTGTTGGGCATTCTTGGTCACGAGCATTCTGGATTTCAGAGGTCAACGTCAGTTTTTAGTCTTCGTTGTCAATGAAACACGCCCCGTCACTTATCAGTAGTATGCCTGAGGATAAGATGGATGGGCCATGCCAGCGGCGTAGCCTCCATAGATTGGGTAGCTAATAGGAGCTCCAGGATAAGATCCTGAGATGGTTGGCGGAGAGGCAGCTTCCGGGGAGTAAGGGTATGGTGGGCTCGGGCTGCTGTACATGGGTGATGAGTGGTAGGGTGAGAATGCGGCAGGGTACTGGGGGTGGGAAGGGGAACTGACATAGGTGGGAGCTGTAGCAGGGAAAGACGACACATATGCGTTTGTAATACGACCCGCCTTGGCTGGCGGCATGGGCCCATTGTTGGATGCTCGTGTCCGTTTGTTGGCAGGGACGTCCGGTGATCTCTTCTTCTCAGTCTTGGTTTTCTCCAGCTGTTCGAGGCGCTTCCTGAGGTTTTCTGGGGCGAGCTCGCCTTCTAGCTTGTATTCTTCAATGCACTTGAGGACAGCCCGGATAGCAGACTGCTCTTTGCGGTTAGCAAGATATAACTGTAAGATCATCAAAGGCAGTAATCAATCAGCACATACCACCCCATTTTAATCATAAAAGAAGTAAGCAACTTCCTAAGAACCAATGTGGCCCATCTTTTGTTTATCTTGTAGGGCATGGGGATGGTGTAAGGTGGGAAATATGTCTATCATCTAGGAAGCCAGCTCAAATGGACTTGCTGCAATCTTGAATAAAGCAATAATGCAAAACTACCGACACCGAAAAAGATAAGGAAAACCAATTTGAAATTTCATATAGGTGAAGCAAACATTAGCGACAAGAAAGATTTAAAACATGGAAAATAATTGGGATCATCCAAGAAAGAATTAAAACATGGAAAGGCAAAAAAAAAACAATCAAACAAAGTATAAGCCACTGAAAAATAGTAGAGATATACCGCAGATCGTCCAGCATTGTTAGGATCCTCCAACATTGATGCAGCAGCCTTCTTTGCATCCCTAAGGAAAGCCTTCAAAAGTGGTACAGGGGGGAACTTATCAACAAGGCCAACCTCGTGAGTGAAATGCACCGCATCGACCTGTTGTCCCCTACTAATCAACTCCTCAATCATACCTGCAAAGTAGAGAATTGATGAGAAATATCAATAAAAGATAGACCTACAAAACTCAAACCATACAAAATCAATTCACTAGTTAACTACTACAGGCACACAATCCACATGGTATCAAAAATCAATTACCAATAGCAATGTACAAATTAAACAGCATACATCACTACAGACACCGTAAAGACGCTGGAAGAGGAAGATGACAAATAATTTGGTATTTCAAAAGAATGAATATCTTAAGAGTCACAAGTAGCACAGGTCAACAGGGAAAAAGAAACAGATTTGACTTGATCAATCCTTCGTATAAAACCAAAAGCATCCAATAGAGACAAATAAAATACAGGTAACCACCAACTCATGCTTGCAATTACTAATATTCAATTTCTATACAAAACAACAAGTTAATGCATTGTCGTTATATATGCAGCATTCTTTGAAAAGTGTTAGATACCAAAACGGGGTTAGTTCTGTTTAAGAACACTCGTTTAGTACTATTAGGTTACAATGATGACATAAACCTTCAATTTCCTGTAATCACAGAAAGAGGCAAAGGTACAGCACAAGACAATTAAATCTACAGTAATATAGAGCACATATAAGTAAAATGAAGCAATCTTTGGAAAATTGGAGAAATGAGACCAATTTTAAGTGTGTGAGGCATCAGGACATGCATCAAGATATTTGCTGCCTATGGGCATCAAATTACAGCCATAAATAACAAGAAGGTTCAAATCAGCCAATATCCAAACTTCGACTCCAAGCAGGTCCAATTACAGAAGTACTCGATCAGATGATTCACAAATTCAATTAGTTCAACTTAGTATCATAATCCTACTACTGCATAGGATCAGTAATTAAGAATGAAAAATCAGGCATAATCGTTAACAGACCAGAAATTTGAAGAAAAAATTGGTAAAATTTACCAGGCATTTCATCACCCAAGCCAAGCGAAACAGCGAGCTTAGGCATCTGCTTCCTCCAGGCGGAGCCAATAACAAGCTTCCTGTACAATCCAAAATCATCCTTCTTGACGATTCCGAAAGTGACCAAGTGCTGAAGGAACGTGTGCACATCCGGTGTCTTCACATTCTCGATCCCGCCGCGCTCGTCCAAGCTCGCCTTCCATGTCTCCGCTATATCCTTGGCTTGTTTCTTCACCCTCGGCGTGACTAGGAGCCTCTCCCTTCCGATCACCGGATCAATCACCACCGGAATTAGCGACTCCAGCAACAGAACGCACGCCCAGCCCAGATCATTCACCTTCTCACTGTTATCGGTTCGCCTGTCCACCGGAAACACCTCCGAAATGGACTGCAGCACGAACCTCGGCGGATCAATACAATCTCCCAGAGCGACCGGTATTTTCGCTCTCAGGACCTCCAATTCCTTCTTCCTCACAGTCACGAACTTCCAGAACCCTCCGTGATCCATCCGGATGCAAAAATCTCGCAGCGTGTAAAGCAAACCGTCGCCGTCATCCACCTCCCCGTCACCAGCGGCCTCGCTCTCGCCCTCCATGAGGTCCATCGCAGCGCGCTTCGACGCCTCGGCCTTGCCGATCGCAACCTCCAAGGATCCATCTATCGTCACCTCCCTCCTCTCGAGGACCTTCAGAGACTCCTTGGTCTGGTCATCAAGGTTTTGGATTTTGCGCTTGAGCGCCTCCGATTTGCGGCGAAGGTCCTGCTCGAGGTTGGTGAAGTGATCAGAGAGCTCCTTCCAAAGGAGAGTGCAAGACGTCATTAGAGAAGTCTGCCTCTGGAACTCCTCAAAGCTCGGCGCCGGGGGCGATGCCGGTGCCGGTGCCGGCGAATCAACTAACTCGCCTGGATCGGGTATGGAACCCATGGATCTCTCTGTGTCTCTCTCTCACTCACTCACTCTCTCTCTCTCTCTCTCTCTCTCTCCCCCCGAAACCCTAGAAATGGAAAAAGGAGGGAACTGGCGGAAAAGAGGGAGGGAGGGGGGAAGGGTTGGTGATAAAGAGGAGGGAGAGAGGGGTAAAGCCGACAAGAGTAGAGGACGGGGAAAGTGACGTGGCGGGATAAAAAAGCGACACGTACGGCGCCAACGGATTTTTACAAAAGTTGCGGGTGCAAAAGTGGGCCAGCTCGGTTAAATTTTCAATTTCACAGTCCGGACTCCGGCGAGTAGCTATTCAAACCGATTTGATTTACTCTGTAGATATAAATTTTCACTCCTTCTATCACCTCTAAATTCTTCACCCACGTTCAATTTGAGCGGGTGATTATTAGATATCCAATTAAATATTTGTTACAATCCATATTAGATTATTAGTCTATTAAGTTCGAGTTCAAAAATACGTAAAACATACCCAACTTATCAAATAAAAATATTTCGAGCTCTAATTCAATAATATGTTAAAAATATTTACATGGCTTAGAAATAAAAAACAACGAGAATATCCCCAATAATATCACAATATTGAAGTATTTCCAAATTCACTACCGAATCTAATTTTCAAATTAAATATGGACTCTACTAATAATATAAACTCAAATATAAAACACTTTTTTTATAAGGTAAGAATTCGAGAGTCAAACAAGTCTGACTCATCGAGTAGCCGACAAAGTCGGCAGATAGTGAACTGTCAAACATACAATCTAAAATAGGAAGGTGAAATAAAAAAAAAAGTGGCAAGCCAACAGAACTAAACGAACAAACAAACCTAATCCTAGAAGTTGGGGACAACGTAGACTGCAACCCGACCTCAATTTCACCAAGTGATGACACTGCTGGGCAGCGGTACTTTCGGGGTTTTATCGAGACCCTAACGGGATTTGAGCAAGCCCTTACGAGGTTTTGTTTAACCATTTCATGTGAGTTTGTGTTTCCCTTTCGAGATTTTTCCTTTTAATTTTTTTTTAACTTCGGGCTGCCCCGGGCCTAAGGCTTTACCTTGGGCCCAAAGCCCAACTTGTGGGGCCTCCAAGCCCAAGGAAAACCCACGGCCCCAAAGGGCAGGAAGGAGCAATGCTCTTCAACAACCCCCGCCTAGGAACAAGCCAACAACAACTAGCCGAAAGACTCCACCAACACCGGCGACGAAGCAGAGTGGAGCCAAACCAAGTGAACAGGCGCCGCCACCCACCAGACAGCGGAGAGCCAACGCCGAAGGTCGCGGAAGAGAGGCACGACCGCACGGGTTGTGGCAACAACAATGAAAACGCCAAATCGGAGGACGATACATGGAAGCCGGAGAACAAGAGCCCAAACCCAGCCTGAACTGGGAAGATTGGAGGCCAAGGGAGACGGTTTAAAGAGGGAAGGGCCAAAATAGGGTTAGAGAGTAACAACCCCAAATCAATTCCTTGAACTGGGACTTCAACTCGACAAAATCAGGGACTCCGGTGCGAGAAGGATGAAGACAAGAATGAAAGACCGCACTTGAGATTTGGGTTCAGGGATTGAAGAAAGATTAGGCCAGATTTGGGATTCGAGGACCCGAAGGCTGATTTGAGGTGAATAGTAGACGACTTTCTAGAGAAAGGGGAGAGCCCATCTCTCTAGAAAGGGGCTTGGGTTAATTGTTTTGCATTAAATTAAATATAAAACAATTTTAAAATATAAAATAAACACGAGGAACAAAATAAAGAAATTAAGAATTTTTTAAAGGGTAAATGGGTAAAATCGTATATTTAATTGGATTATTGGATACTTATTAAGTGATTATTGGTGCGTGTTAATGGAGCGGGTTTTGGGTGAAAAATCATCATCCATACCAGCCCCGCCACCCACTTCATCCATCACTCGCATCACCCATCACCCGCTTTTTGGGAGTTTTTGCCTGCAAACACAGTGTGAGTGAATTTGTTATCCACACTCCATTTCCAGCCCCAACTGTATTAGGGTTGGACAAATGCTACCAATACAAACCGAATCAACCTGTACCAACCGAACAAATTAAATTATTAACCAATTTAATTGGTTACTAATATAATTGGTTCGATATATTGAACTAAGCTCCGCAAATTGGTACAGTAACGATAATCAGGTATGAAATATTAGTATTACTATTACCAACCGATTTGAGATTGGTTAGTAATTATAATACCAACCAATTCTTACTAATTATTATATATTTATATTATTATATATATAATTTATTTTATTTTGTAATTTTTAATTCTTTTAAGTTTTAACTTTGCAAGTGTAAAATTGTAAAAGACTAAAATAATTAGAGAAATTCATATCTATGTTTCAACTTTCAAAACATTCAATGCATGTCAACCACGGACCAATACCACCACCAAAATTTGAAATCTTAGATCTCATCTCCTGCCTAGTTCCTCCACTTTCTTCCTAGTTCCTCCAGGCTTCATCTTCTCGAGACCTCGAATCCCCACCGTCCCTTAACTCTTCTTGAGAACCTCGACCGCTCAAGTGCTTGATGACTAGCATACATAGGTCATAGGCGACAACATATTCACATCCTTGGTTCAGGCCAATACATAGGTCATAAGCATGATTCGAAAGTTTTCACATTATTTAGAATATTATCGGACCTATTTATGTTGCATTATAGTTTTTACTTTTGTGCTATAGTGCTTGAATACATGAACTATTTAAATAATTATATTGCTACTTGAATTGTAAAAACTTTTAAGTTTTAATAAAGTTGTATGTTTTTTTTCTCAAAACTCAAAATATGGTATGTACCATTATCGACTTGTACCAACTAATTTTATTATTAACCAATGAAGTTGGTACAACACCTTCAATGGTTGGTAATGACAATGGGTTTATGATTAGTAATTCCAATTGATTAGTACATGATAAAGAGAAAAAATTGATATTGTATCAAATCCAACCCAAATACGTATAAAAGATAAACTCCGGGCCATGTTCGAGCTTCACCCATTGAAATTATATACTTGTTAATCTTTCAAAAATATCATCAAATTAAAATGAACCTCATCCAAATCAAATGTATACAAGGAGTAAAGTAAAGGATGTCCATAATAATTATTTCAATTTTCCACCAACATTTGTATATTTCAATAACTCCCGATTTGTTGACTTTGTTGAAGGCTAGAAAACTGTGTTTTCAAGTAGAAAATTTTATTTTTGTTTTCTTTTAGGATATGTAAAAGGTGTTTGTGCCACCAGCAAGTTTGCCATAACAAAGCGAAGAAGTTGTCAATATCCTTTGTACTTGTGGAGAAGCGTGAGGTCAACATGCCGGTGAATTTCTTAAAATCTGAGTTGCCGTTCAACAAGAATGTAGGTGAGAAGCAAAGGGGTGCTATTCAAGGTGTTATTGAGATCCGAAAGGTGAACAAGCATAAGCGATATCTCGGGCTGCCTACTATGGTAGGGAGGTCAAAAAAGGTCATTTTTGAGCAAGTAAAGGAGCGGGTCTGGAAAAAGATAAAATGGTAGAAAGAGAAGTCGCTTTCAAGAGCCAGAAAGGAGATATTGATCAAGTCAATTGCCCAAGCGATCCCGACCTACACAATGTCTTGTTTTTTTTATTACCGGGGGGGTGTTGTGTCAAGACATTGAGAGATTGTTATGTGTTTTTTGGTGGAGAGATGGAGATGGTAAGAAGAAGACCCATTGAATGAGCATAAAGCGTATACATCGGGCAAAGAGAAAGGGCAGAATGGGGTTTCGGGATCTCGATTTTTTCAACCTCTCTCTATTGGCTCGACAGGCCTAGAGACTTGTTCAGGAGCCCGATTTGCTTCTAGCAACGTTGCTAAAAGCCAAGTATCACCCTAGAACTTCTTTTCTACAAGCTTTAGTGGGTTACAATCCAAATTATACATGGTGGAGCTTGATGAGAGGCAAGGAGGTGATGAAAGAGGGTCTGACTTGGAGTATAGGAAATGGAGCGGATGTTTATGTTTGGGATGATAGATGGATACCACGGCCTGTTAGCTTCAAGGTTTTGGCTAACCTGCAGGGGGTGATCCGGAATTGAAGGTGGCTGATCTTATTGATTGGAGTGTCAGGCGATGGGATGTGGTGAAAGTATGTGAATCGCTGCTTCTTTGTGATGTGGATATTGTGCTAAGCATGAGGCTCATTGATCCACCATGTCAGGACAAGCTGACTTGGTACTACAACAAAAGCAGGTTATTCACGGTGCGATGGCTTATCATATATATGCAAATGGAGATCAAAATCATCCAGGAAGGGATTGGGGAGAAAGCGGATGCTTCTTGCCATTCTAAGGCTTAAAAGGCATTGTGCAAACTTAAAATGATCTCGAAAGTCACGTCGCTTGTATGGAGGGCTGCCCGAGAGGTGCTAATGTGCAAGGTTAATTTGCGTAGAAGGAAGATCACATGTGATAACTTGTGTGAGGTGTGTGGGAGAATGGAGTCTGGGTACCACACTCTTTTTGATTGCAAACTAGCCAAGAAAGTATAGAAGAAAGCATCGGTTGTGGCAAGATTTTGGAACGGGGCGACGAGTGTGCAAGTTGCTTCAATTCATTGGCAGTTTTTTTGACGAGGATTGAGGGAGATAGACAAAGGTGGGTTGTTCCGTTATGGCATATCCGGGGAGCCAGAAATCAGCTGGTTTTCGAGGGAGCAATGAAGGAGCCTTGCGAGGTTGATAATGCACATTTTGTATAGAGTTTTAGGGTAATTTAATTTGAATTAGATAGGAGTTTAATGTTAAGTCGCATCTTTATACCTTTTCTATTCAAAGTTCAAAATCTACACTTTTTTATGTTAATTATGTAGATTCACGAATCCGAGCTCGAAGAGATGGCGATGGAGCCTACAACTAGCTATAATGGCTTAGTGAAAAAGATCAAAGAGAATAGAAAATACTAAGGACATTGAGGCGGCGGCCGCCCATGGAATCTAGGCACCTACTGAGCCAAGCGCCCACATGAAGAGATGCAGTACTCACCAAAAAGCAGCGCTCGCGAGATCTTAGGCGCTCGCCGAAGAAGGATAAACATGCTGATTCAGATCCTTAAATGAAGAAGATTCATTCCTATCCTTTAAAGATCTTACCGAGCCTCCAAGGATATTGGCACTAGGGTTTTCTCAGATGATTCAAGGCCTATAAATACCCCATTCGAGTGGGGTTTTCAAGACACAATTCAAAGAAGAAATAATTCAATAGTTTAGCTTATCTTTTATCAGTTTTCCGAGGTTAGCCTAACAGTTTAGTTTATCTTTTATCACTTTTCTGAGGTAAGTCATGCTCGGCTAACCTTGCTTTTATAGTTTTTCTTGAATTTCAATACAATGGTTAAGGACATATGAGGGCTTTGTTTTATATGTTTTATGTTATGATTTGAGTTATGCATTATGATTATTTCAATTCTCATTGTTCTGATATTGCATAAGTGTTGTGTGTTTATCTTAACTGGCCATTAAGATAGATTTGCATCATGCTAGGATTATAGCTTCATTCAGCTATTGTGAGCCTTAATCCACAAGTATCCAGCATGTCATATAGCGATGGGTATGGACTCATGATACTATAGGAGAATTGACAGAAAAAAGTTATTTCTTTTAGTGAACACGATAGCTGGAGATGAGAACCAAGTGACAAGTCGAATGTACTGGAGAAATAATGTTAATTTGCTAGGTGTTAGGGACTTATTGCTACTCGTCCCAATATGCAAGAGTTTAGAGAGTTAGGTGGTGTTATCGACAGGTTCGACCTACCTAATTCCATGCTTAAACTGACCCTAGGATAATTGCATAACCATTTTTGCATAACAGCGCACCTGATGATCATAGAATTACCATTGTTGCGAATGTAAGTGAAGCTATATTAATCATCATATTCATATTTGTTATTTCAATCATTTCTAGTTTAGATTTTTGTTACTTTATGTTGTTATTGTTCCTTTGCTTTAGTACTTTGCTTTGCATACGTATTTAAAAGTTGAACGTGTTCTTCGTGGGATCGACCCCCTGCATTACCTATACTACTTATTTGTTAGTTAGTGGACTTGGGTATTATTTGGAGATTTTAAACCACGACATAATTTAACGTCCACCAGAGGTGTTTAGAGACGTTGAGGAGATGCTGATTGAATTTAAGGGATATATATGCAGAGTGCATTCCTATTTCTAGACATGTAGCTAACTGCATGGGGGAAGGCAAGTGGGCAAGACCAAGGGAGGGTTTTATAAAGTTTAATTCTGATGCGGCGGTGTCTGAGTACAAGGGGTCGAGCATCAACTTCATGGGTAAGGACAAGTTTGGGGAGCTGTTGTACACATGTTAGAGTGGGACGACTTTTGCACAGAAGGTTGAGGTAGTCGAAGTGGAAGGGGTACAATGGGCACTCATGTTTGGAAATGAGAGAGGCCTGGAGCGCATCCATGTTGAGACAGATTGTCTTGCATTGGTGAGGAAGCCGCAAAATGGATACCATGGAAGGGCTGCTCTTTCTCATCTTATAAATTCTATTCAGTCACTTGCTAGCACTTTTTTTGAAGTTATTTGGTCTCATGTCCGAAGGGAAGGTAATTGAGCGGTGCACTGTCTAGCCGCGATTAGACCAATTAGCTCCACGTTGTATTGCTCTATTTCGTTATTACCTTCAGATGTTGTTGTTGCTTTGATTAAGGATCTGGAATGAGATGAGTTTGATTGTTTTCTAAAAAAAAAAAGTTTACCATGACAATACAACATCTTAGTTCACAAAAAAAAAAAATACAGCATCTTGTATTATACTATCATATACTCTCTTCATGTATGTTTTGTTAAAATTATAAAAACTATATAAAATATCAAAAAAAAATTAATTTTTTTAAATAAATTTATATTTTATATAGTTTTTATCTCTCTAAAAAATGTATATAAATATAGTAAAATATACTCTTTTCATGTCACAAAATATATTTTTTTTAAAAATCAAATATATCATACCCTCAATTATTATTCTATTTTTTTAATTTTATTCAATATCATCAATAACAGTCTTGTACAATACTCCATTCGTTAAGAAAAATATGACATTTTAGAAAGAAAATTTTGTCAAAAAATATGTCATTTTCGATATTTTTGTGTATATCGGCACAACTTACACTAAAAAAGACGATAATTTGAACCCAAGATTTACAAAATCTGAGCAGTTGATGTTAAAACATCTATTTTCTTTGAACTGTGAATATTTTTGTGTTTTGATAATTGGTCCTTTGAAGAAAGAGAAAAATCTATAAAGAGTTTCCACTTTTTGTAATATATTTAACCCCTAAACCCAAGGAAAAAATATATGATGCTCAAGATTGTGTACCTCATGACTAAACTAACCTCCTTGTTGCAGTTTTTGAACCCTTGCAGGATCAACAATACCTTCCGACACCTACAGTCTACTCTCAAGAGAAATTATCGAACCCATGGAATGAACCTTAGTGCATCAACCAACTCTTGAACACTAGTGTATGTAAAATGATTGAAACTGAAAATCAAGAACCAATGAAAACTCTTTGTGACTTGCTCGTTGATAAATTAAAAATTGATTTGTTTTGTGCATTCTCTATGATTGTCTGGGCTTATCATTCTAGACCCAAGCACAAAAGATTCCAACCGAACCTCCATACATATGACTCATATCCTTGTTTGTTACTCATGAAAGTTGTCGCTTGATTGAGATTTGCAATGAAGACAGTAGTGCCGGGATGAGAAATGTTCCAATGCTATCCTTTCTTGACTCCTTAACATTAACACTAGAGCTGACTAGTCTCTACCTAGGACTTGTTTGGTGGGGCTTTTTCTATAATGCCAAGACACCCCGCAAACTGAACAAGAAGACATGTATCATCTCTACAACTCTCATAAATTGTGCACTCATGAAATTGATCGTTAAAATGCTTATCATTTGTGAATTCATTGTTAGAGACCTCACTCATGGAACTATTTTTTGCCTCCCATCCCGTTACTCAACCGTCTTAATCATACTATCTCAAATAAAAGCCAAGAAACAATGTCAAAAACAAGTTAAACAAATAATGGAGGTTCGTATGTAGTACAAAAACCATACGAACAAATTCCAAGGCTACCAGAACACTCGAAATAAAACAAGAAACTTGACCCCTATTGAACAAATAACATAACATATCAAAAAGGACAATGGCACAAGTCCTATACGTGAACAACTTAAAAGAACCCTAAAACAACTAATGGAAAATAAATGGAATTCGTGTGATATTGGATGGAAAAATTTATAAATAGAGATTGATGAATTTTGTAAAATAGGAAAAATTCAACTCATTGCTTTCATGGAAACTAGAAAAGAACGACCACCTGGCGAAAATTTTTGAAAAAAAATTTCAAAAATTTTCGCCAGGTGGGTAGATGAGGTGGTATATTATGTGCTATGGAAAAGCTATCAATTGTTTAACGAACAAATAGAACTTCTCTATAAAGCACAACATTTCATTGGTTTCTCAATCAAAATCCCAGGGAAAGCGATCGAATTGGGACTTTATATTGCATATTGCCCTCCAAGCGACAGAAAATGATGCTTTGTTGGGGATCTGACAAATTTTATCAATGGTCATGCCTTTCCTTGGATCATTATGATGATATCCTCTATGCATATTAAAAACAGGATGGTTGCCCCCCAAACAAAATCAGATTTAAATAACTACAAGAATTTAAGGATCTTAATGAATTATTCGATGTCCCGACCATAGAAAATGACTTCACTTGGCGAAAAAACAAAATGAACTAAATCAACAATTATGAAAAACTAGACAGAGTTATGACACAACCTCAGGTACTCCAATGATTCCCACAATTTCTCACAAAAATCATATTTTCTCATCTTTTGACCATTGTTCGATATCAATTAAGCTCCGCTAAAAGAATGACTATACAACAAAACCATTCAAATTTGAAAAATTTCGGATGACCCAAAAAGACTACACACACATTGTCAAACAAGGGTGGAGAACACCTACTACGGGATTCCATATGTTTAAATTGACTCAAACAAAAATACTAAAACAACTAACCAAAGAGTGGAACAAAAAGACATTCAAAAATATCGTTAGACAACTAAAACAATTAGACGAACAATTACTCCAAATCCAAAGACAATAGTTGGGTAGCCAAGATGACCGAATAAAGTCACACCAAGAAAGGCACTTAAAGAAAAGAGAGAAAATGCTCGAATGCCATAAGATTTATTGGAATCAAAGAGAAAAAAAACATATATCTCAAACTAGAGGATACAAACTCGGGATATTTCCATAAATTGTGATAGGAAGAAGAAACAGAGAAATCATCAAGGAAGTACGTACAAGTGAAGGTACACGCATATTAGGAGAGGAAGATCTTCTTCGACTTTGATCCTCGCAATCCCCATCTCCGAAGCAACAATCAAACCGAAATGGAGAACTAATGGTTTTGCCATCAAAATCAAGGCTACCTTGTGTCGTAATGTATTGCAAGCCCTGACATTATCATGGTGGTTATCAACCTCAAATCTTGTAGGTGAGTCACTAGTTTGGAAAAAACTTTAGGCCATTTACTACATTAGTTATTTCTTCTATTTTTTAGGGAGAAGATTTTCAAGATGGCTTTATAGTTGGTTGTTTTAGTAATTTTCATGGTATCAACCACACTTCTTTCACAAAATAAAGAGTTTGAATCTATTTGATAATACATAGTCCATTATAAATAAGAGGGTCACTAATTCACCCTTTAAATGAATTATACATTATTCTATATATATATATAGAACAATTGAACCCAATCGTACGTACTTAACTTCTACAATTGAAGCTTTCTAAAAAAAATTGTTCATGGTCTAAGGTTTGAATCTTTATCTTCTTTTCCTCTATTGTTAGGCCACTCCTTTTGGTATTGCATATGGCAAAATATAGCTTCCACCTTACCACCTCTTTTTTTTTATTTGTCCACCCCTCCGTCTCTTAGGGCGTGTTTTTATAGTAATTTTTTAAGGGGTGGAGAGGGTGAGGTAGATGAGGTTTATTTCCCGAGAGGCGAGCCACGCTATTTGGCTAGGGATACACGGGGTGGAGACCAGCGGGTGAGGGAGGTGGAAAGGGATGGAGATGGAGGCAACATGCTATGATGAAGGTGGACGGGTTGGAGCTCGGGGTGGAAGAATTTCAAGCCGAAATTGTCTTTATCGGATCATCAATCGACCACAGCGCCTCGAGCTATTGCTCAGGATAAGCGCCAAATCCTCGGCCTCCGAGAGCAGGGAGAGGTAGGAGAGGAGGACAATGGCAATGAGCAGCAGCGAGCGGTGTTGAGTTTGTGTTTGTCAAGCAGGGAGAGTTTGTGCTTATCGGAGGTGAGCGACTGCTTGTCAAACAAGGAGGGCTTGTCGGCGGTGAGCCTGTGCTTGTCGATTAGGGAGAGCTTAGACTTGTCCGCGACGAGTGGAGACTGAAGAGAATAATTACCCTTAGCTTGTGCTTATCGGCGCCTGTATTCAACTCTTCTTCCTCTCACTATATTCAACCCTTTTTGTTAAGTCCAGGGTAAAAATGTATTTTTCTTATATCTCCAAAAAATTAATATTCAAACAACTATGAGATTATTTCCGAAAAATAATCTTTATCTTCTCCATCCTTTAATCCTAAAAAATAATTTTCATCTTTTTCATCTCCTAAAATAATTTCCATTCTAAAAAATAATTTCCAGCCTTGGATTAGCGGGTGGCGGCAAGTAATTCAGGCATTGGGCGCTATGATGCGCAGAGGGTGTAAAGTTCTCTTGAATGGAAGGGTGGATGCTACCATGCGCGGCGGGTTCATGGTGCTTAATATATAAAGAATAAAGTGTATAAAAGTTGCATGATGCAACCTATGGCTATAGGGATGATGATTTTATCTATTTGAAAATAGTTTATGGATGTGATGTAATAAACTAATAATATACATTAATTAATTAATTATTTCGTACCATGCTTATCCTAACTTAATTTGGGTGATAATATTTACACCGATAAATTTTACTATATGCATCACACCTACGTCTCTTGAATCACACCCCTACTCCTCTTGAGTTACACACCTGCCCCTCAAGAGGCGCAAAGTATTTTAATGTAAAGTACCTTGCGCCTCTTGAGGGGCAGGTGTGTGACTCAAGAGGAGCAGAGTGTATTTTAAAAAAAATATAAAAAGTGAGATATGTAGTGTAAATAGTAAATTTTGTGGTGTAAATAACATTGGCTCTTAATTTACATGTATATATGATGACTTATTTAGTACATCGATTGTTATATAATACGGAGTATTAATAATTGATATCATTTGGACCATTTTCAATGCCTAAGAAGGCGATGGCATCACATGCTAGTTTGAAATTTTGGGTTATGTAGGTTCAATGATGGTTGCGTTTGACAACTATTTTTACCGAATTTTTAGTTCCGAAATTGACAACAATTATACTTGTAACTACGATAGATAGGTAGTTATTATAGAAAATAAACCTGTTATTTTTTTAAAACAAATCATTTTAGATTTCTTATCTTTTTTAAAATTATTTTATTTTTGTTTTTTTTTTATAAGGTAAGAATTCGAGAGTCAGACAGGCCTGACACCTCGAGAGGCAGACAAAGTCGGCAGACGGCGAACCATCAAAACATACAATGAAAATAACAAAAGGTGCAAACTATGCAGAGACAACCAAACAGTTTCGGGCGATCTAGCAACCCTAATCCTAACACGTTGGGGACAACATAGACTACAAACCGAAGCCAAGCGCCACCAAGCAGCGACACCGCTGGCCAGCGGTACATCGGGAGTCCCTGTGGGCAGTGAAGAAAAACCTCCAAGGAAATTTCCAGATCACGGAGACGCCTCGATACACACCCCCTCGACCCCAGCCAGACCCGACTCCGATACGCCAAAGCCCCAACTAAGAAAAGGACCGCCGAGACCAACCAAAAGAACTGCCGAGAACCACCCAAGTACAACGCACCTGAAAACCCTTTTGGGATTTTATTGGCCCTTTCGGGTTTTAAACAAACCCTTTTGAGATTTTATCAAACTCTTTCGGGATTTTATACGATCCCTTGAACAAACCCCCCACATAAAAATATATGTAAGGGATATTTTTATATAATTATTATTTTAATTTCAACCTTGGCGTGCAAGGTCAAAATTGAGCCATGCACGCCAAGCAGAGCATAGGAGGACCGGGAAATCCGGAAGCAACCGTACTGCTCAAGGACCACCAAGGAAAGGTCAGGCGGCGCAAAGTCGACAGAGGGAGGAGGCGATCGACACAGGATGAAAACAACCAACCTAGGGACTGGCACCAGGAGGTGGGCGTACATCGGAGGTAAACCGCCGGATGGAGGGCGAGAGCAAGCCCCAACCCAGCGAAAGCCAAGGAGACGCCGACGGACCCCAATTAAGAGTCGATGGAGGGAGAGAAGAGGACTGGAGCTCCAATCCCCTATGGATTTGGGACAAAAGGAGCCCGGAGGACTCGAACCATGTTGGAGATCTGAACAAAAAGGTTGAAAGAAGTGGGTAGATGACATCGAGTGCGAACCATCCACGTCGGACGAAGGGCGGGCGAAGGACTCGGTAGCCACCGAAGAAGAAGTGGTGGAGGACAACTATCCGGGTTCGACACGTGGAGGTGATGGTGGTGGCTAAGTGGTGGTGTTGTCAACAGGATGGAGTTGGGCCCTGAAAGGGGTTTCACTGAGAGTTTCTCCTATATTATCTTTTTTTAAAATTATATTGATATAAAGTAAACGGTCTTCTTAGATTTTTTTTAATTGTTGATGGATTTTTTTTAAAAAGAATTAGATAGGTCAATCGTTATAAAATTATTAATTTTGAATATTTAACTTATACTCCCTCCGTTCATAAATACATGTTCTTTAATTTTTTTACACGTTTTTTTAAGAGTTAAGAACTATACTTCCTCCATTTGCAAATAACTAACTTTTTTAAGTGATGTACGTTTTTTTAGAACGGTAAAAATTTATAAAATATTTTTTTAATTATTTTTTAAAATAATATTTTAATTATTAGTAATAAGTATGATATTATTTTAAAAATTAATTAAAAAATAATATTTTATATAATTTTTACCGTTCTAAAAAAACATGCATGACTTGAAAAAAGTCAATTATATACAAACAGAGCTTCCGACGAGGTGGAGTCGTGAGGCCACTCTTGTGAGGTCCAACAAGGACCTTCCAACAAGGTGAAATCATGAGGTCACTCTTGTGGACTGCATCACGAAGCGGTGTCCTGTAAGGAGCTGATAGTGAGGTGGTAACATGAGGTTACCCTTGTGGGCGACACCGCGAAGTGGTGTCCTGCAAGGGGTTGGCAGTGAGGTGGAAACATGAGGTTACCCTCGTGGGCAGCACCTTGAAGCATTATCCTGTAAGGGGATGACAGTGAGGTGGTAACATGAGGCTTTTAAGGTTGGTATATTTTGATAACAACCAGGGCAATTTGGTCAAATTATAGCATAATGATTATAATGTTGATCGTGATAGTAATGTGTTGGGTTTTGGCTAAGATTCATCCTTTAGTTTTGTTTATTTTTGCATGGGGTTTCTTGTGATGACGATTTGTACAAGTCATCACAATGTCAATTTTCAGAGTATCATCATAGCTCCTTGGGACCTAATCTCATTCAACTTGGAATGAACAGGTCTCGAAAAAACGATATCATTTAGGGTCATGGGTTTTGAGCTTTATCCGTTCAAAGTGTGTGTCGGTTTGGGTTAGGCCCAAACCCAATAGGAGGACAATGGATAAAACAGGTTTGAGAGCCCCTCAAATTCTATAAATAAAGAATGAGAGTAGTCTTCCTTATTTTATTTTCTCTCTTTTTTTTTTAGATTCCTACTCTCGGATCCTATTTGTTTGTCCCATAGAGAGAGGGAGGGGGGAGCAAGGCTTGGGAGGAGCACTTTCAGTCGCAGGTTAGTTCTTCTCTCTTTTCGTGCATGCGTTTTTATTTTATTTTGTTTTTATGTGGGATGGCGATAATGGTGGCTTTAAAGTTTTTCTTTTTTTTTTTCATTCTTCCTGATTTTGGGGTATAACTGTCATCTTTGGTGGTTAGGTTTTCCTTTTTTTAAGGCTTCTTCCTTGGGGTGTGGGGTGGTTTTTCTGGGAGAGCATTTGTCATTTTTTTTACGAAGGTACTTAATTGGGCAGACGAAGGACTTTTGCCTTCTGGTATTTCCATCCTATCATCTTTTCTCACTGGGTGTGTGGGTGGGAATATTGAACTCCACATAAACTTTAACACCCTTTTAATCTATTGCCAAAAGCCATTTGATCGATTATTAGTGGCTTTTTGCAACCAACCCAAGGGTTGTGCCAGACATTAATAGATTCACCATTACCAATTAGCCAAAGTATGCCTTTATGAAATTTATCCCTAATGTTTAGCAATATGCCAAATTTCCATGACATGTTGTGTTTACTCTTCGTCATCATGGTATCTTGCCACATGTATTTTTCTTTGATTATCCTAACTCAGATGTTACGTGCATCAATATAGATTTTTCATAGTAGTTTCATATATAGGGATGTATTAATGTCTTCAATTTTTTTTTTAAAAAAAACAAACCCACTACGCACTTTAGGGAGAGAATGTAGGCAAATAACCCAAAAAGTTGAAAACTTTGCAAAACTAACCCTACCCCTTGAAAATTTACAAAAGTAACTCAAATGGACAAAAAATTGCATGAAATAGCCGGTTACACCACCGGTTTTAGGGGGTAAATGGGAAAAAAAAAAGAAAAAGAAAAGGAAAAACAAAGGCATTTAATGTAAATCTGCCAAAAAAAAAGAAAAGAAAAAAGTGAAGCATTAAATGCTAGGAAAAAATGAAAAAATAAAACTGAAAAGGAAAAAAAAGCCTGCTACATTTAATGCACGTCAAATCGAATGAAATGTGGGAAAAAAAAGAAAGCGGGTGTAAAAAAAAGGGGAATCTGGGTTCCAGTTTCATTTTGGGTGACATGATGTTTAAGTTTAGGTGACACGATGTTTAAGTTTGGGTGACATGAGGAATCTGGGTTCCAGTTTAAAGACTGATTTTTTGACAGGTCGGTAATGTTGAGGTGGTTAGTGAGAGTAACTCAAGACGGAGATAAGCTCCCATAAGGAGAAGTAATGACGGTAAGGTCCTCCGTCTCCTATGAATTGAAACCTTTGCTATTACTTGAGATTTTTCATTCCCGACGTAGTTAATGCATTTCTAGTGGATTTTGATTTGGTTTTGAATTTTAAATAGAGGTCGTTAAGAGGTTGTCTTACTAGTGTAAGCTCCTTGCTGCAACACATGGAACAATCATGTTATCTTCTGTGTAAATAGATCACGAAGAGGGACAACGAAGTTGGACGTCCGGTTGTCGTTGTGGACACCTTTTGGGCGTCGTTATTTGAGAGGGGCTGTCAAGGATGGGGGCAAGCTGGGAATGATGCGGACAAGGATGTAGAGGTGGTAAGTTTTCTGTTAGGTAATATGGTATTTATGGTCAAGTGACACGAGATAAAAAATTCTGGGAATGTCGATTATAAATCTGTTTGCTATTAATTGTTGTGACAAAGTTAATGTAGTTTGATGACAGGGTTTATTTAGTTTGGTGACATGGGATAACAAAATCTAGAAATGTCGATTATATGAATCTGTTTGATATTAATTGATGTGACATAGTTATTGCAATTGGGTGCAGGGATCATTTAGTTAGGTGACATGGGATATTAAATCTATGAATGAGAGTTTAACCTTTCTTTCAGGTGACAAGGCCATACAAACAGGTAACAAGGGTGATTTTCTAAACAAATTGGCAGACACACTCAGAAATGTGAAACTTCGAAATCAAACAAGTGACACGGTAAATCCTTTAGGTGACACGGCCATACAAACAGGTGACATACACAATTCATATTGCTGACATATACGATTTACAAAATAAGAAAAGTAAGATAACGCCACCTCTTCACATACAAAACTGGCGGCTACCTTGATCATATCAGGTTTTTTAGAGATGCAAAGTTGACGCTCCCTTGTATCACTACATTCTTGTGCGTGTTTCGACCTGCAAACACCCCATCCGCCTCCCTCGAACACCCAACAACCATCGAAAGTGAGAGTGATGCAAACCAAGTCTTTTCCACCTGAAAATGAAATGACGGATGAGAAGAAAGGTTTATGGGGTTGTACTTTTTACCATAGATGAGAAGTACTATGGAAAATACACGTACCCATTGCATCTGAGAAGAAAGGTTTCTGGGAAAGCAAAGTGACATGAGAGATTATGATCACTGACAGGGACACGGATTAAAGGCGACAAGTGCTTCTTCAACTGGAACTTTATGTCGAGAGCTTGTCTTCCATGGTGGCTATCTTCTCCATCTCTTTTGTCTTAGATTATGCAGGGGGAGGAAGAAACTGAGTAGCAAACACCCATCCGCCTCCCTCGAACACCCAATAACCTTCGAAGATGAGGGTGATGCATACCAAGGCGTTTCCACCTGGAAATGAAATGAGGGATGAGAACAATGGTTCATGAGTATCTACTTTTCATCATAGATGAGGAGTACTTTGTCAAATACACTTACCCATTGCATATGAGAACAAAGGTTTCTGGGAAATCAAGGTGACACGGGGATTCTGATCACTGGCATGAGCACCGAATGAAGGCGACAAGTGCTCTGCAACTAGAACTGCAAGCCGAGAGCTTGTCTTCCATGTTGGAACGTTCTCCATCTCTTTCTACTGCAGAAGATGTGAGAGAAGGGAGAAAATAAAAGGTTTCTCATCTCCTTCCCTTTTATATCATGCAATTGGTATATGGTATCAAACCATCACATCACCATCCCCTCACCTTGTTTTGGCGCCAAAACTCAAACCTCACTAAATCCCTTCCCTCCTCACCCATCCCTCCTCAGCTTCAACCTGCTACCGACCCAAGAGGTCATTTGTTTTTTTTTGCAAAAGTAGACCCTTAACCCACTTTTGCAAATTTCCCAAAACTTAGACATTTTTGCAAACTTTTTGAAAAAGTGGTCTAGTTTTGCAAAAAGCCCCACTTTAGGGGTACACAAGTGGTCCCAACTTATTAGAGGATGATACCTTTTGGATTGAAGTTTGTTCCAAAAGAAATTTTTCTTAATTTTATCGATTTGTCCCAAACACCCTATGAGAGAAAAAAGCCTTCATAAGATAATTTTTTCGGAGTTCAAATTTGATTGAATTAGAACTGATCTTCCTGCTTGAGATAGAGATGTTCATTTGGCAAGTTGTTTTCAAGAGAGTTCAAGGCGCGCATCATCAAAAATAATGTTATTAACTCTTCCACAAATGATTGGTATTCCAATGTATTTTTTCGAACTTGGAAATGGTAAGGCCAGATAGTTCAGAAAAAATTTGTAATTTTTTTATTCCATTCATAGCTTGGCATGATGCTCATACAAGAATGAGGTATCATACACAAAGGTAAGAAAACAAATTAATGTGAATCTTAGGGTGAGTTTGATACCTAACCTTGGTATAGGTGGGTTGGATTCATATTGTAAAGTTCTAGTGAGAAGTTCCATGGCTATCACAAATGCATGTAAGGTGCTAAGGGATTGATGAGTGAAAAACCCGGTCGTTGGTTCTTGCCAAAATAAATACCTAATACTTAAACACTAGTATAACAAATAAGTATAAGCGTCGATTCCACAGAGAGTGAGTATTCAATATGTCTTCTTGTTTCAGAATAAAGGTAAGAACAAAGCAATTTATTGATGTTGTGAGTGTAAACAAAGCAAAGCAATGAATTTAAGAAAAATTTCACCTACTCATCGCAACATGGTTGGTCTCCTTATTCCTTAGACTTTTTCTTATTACTCTAGTGGCTGGTTTATGTATGCATAGAATGATTCTTACTCTTGTTTGAGGTTAGAACACCAACAGGTCCCAATCTCTTAGCATATAAATCCTTATCTCTCTCGCATCGTCGACATCTCATCTGGTTGTCAACCCAGCTATCGCTTGTGCTAAAAGAGATAGTCTTCACCTGTTGATCTCCTTACACAATTCAGCTTCCCAACTTGTTATCACTGGTGTGATTGCTACTATAGGTTCGACCCACAAGAGCAGAGGTATTCAAAACCCTAGCAAGATGCAACTTAGTGTATGTTTAGCAAATTGGGGGGTTTTTAGGAGTTAGGTATTTTTAGGAGGTGGAGTTTATTTTGTGTATTATGGAGGTGTGGAAGGTGGAGATTTTTTTAAAAAAATAACCTTGTAAAAAAATTGATTGGTGTTTGGTGGGTATAAGGTTTATAAGTGGTTATTGTGGATGAAAAGTCAAAATTGCCCTTCTTCCCCCTTCCCCTTCTTCCTCGTTCGTCTTGATTATCTTTGCTCTTGAACAACAATTTATGGCTACTCCTTCCTCCCTTCAGATTTTTTTTTCACTCGAAGAGCAATTTAATACTTCTTCCTCCTTCCTCCCTTTGGTTTTTTGTTGCTCTCGAACAGCAATTTCGGTGGCTGGGTGGTTGCTGCTGGTCAAGGTCGCTGAAATCGAAGAAGCAGCAGCCCTCGTTGGGCAGGGGAGATCGCCAAGTGCCATATATTTTGGTGGATGGGGTGGTTTCTGCTGGTCGAGGTCGCCGACAGGGGGTGAGGTTGGTGGTGGGGGTGGCTAAATTGAGGGGCAAATGAGATTTTTTTACACCAAAAAAAAAAACTACCAAAGCTTCTCCCCCCAAGGTGCCAAAATGATGAAAATTAAACTCCCAAAAGACCTCCCACACCTGATGAAGAAGATGATGCCAAACAAGCTAATTTTTTTTAACCTCCTCAACCTCCCAAACCCCCAACTCCACCTCCCACAAACACACACTTAGTCTAGGTGATCAATCAAAGCAAAGAAGCAACACAACAATAATGTAAAAAAAGGAAATGGAAATAATAAGATAGATATAACCTGGAAACAATCTCACGATAACTAATCCAATGTCTTGACTCACGGAATGAAAAGGAAAGTTAACATAATATGGCTATCTTTATGCAAAACATAAATAAAAATATTCTACTTTAGGGTCTTGATCCACGAGGGAGGCGGAATCCTCTCTATGAGGTGAAGAGAGAGAGAGAGAGAGAGAGAGATGAATGTGTGAATTGAATGTGTGTTTCATGACTGAATCAAAAGCCTAAACTAAAGGTTATTTATAGTGTTAGGACGTGTTGTTGAAAACCCTAGATCGGCCCCCAAAAGATAAGATTTCATGCTTGCAACTTAAGAAATAAATCGACGCAGAATCGCTCAGATTGGTGGGCACCGAGAGTTTGTGGTGGGCGTCGACCTCAGCACTGGCCGTTCTCTCTCCACGGGCGCTGTGATCGGCGGGTGCCACTGAGATCGGCGCTATGAGGTGAAAAAAGATAGATGAATGTGTGAATTGAATGTGTGTTTCATGACTTAATCAAAAGCCTAAGCTAGAGGGGGTTATTTATAATGCTAGGATGGACTATTGAAAACCCTAGATCGGCCCCCAAAAGATAAGATTTCATGGTTGCAACTTAAGAAGTTAATCGGTGCAGAATCGCACAGATCGGCGAGCACCGAGAGTTTGTGGAGGGCGTCGATCTCGGCACTAGTCATTCTCTCCGCGAGCGCTGTGATCGCCCGGCTCTGCTAAGATCGGCAAGCGATGTTAGCCATCATCGAGCTCTGCTATTTTTTGACTTCATGGTGACGTAGAGCTCATCAAGATCTTTCCAATGCATGGTCATAATAGTCGATCAGACATCTGAGGCCTGGGAAATCGCGTTTTAAGTTCAGCTCGCTATGTGGACAACTTTAGTGACTCGCTGTCATTTCAACTCTTAGACCTTGATTCCTTGCTCCATTGCTCCTCGGCATGTCTTGGCTCTTTCATGGCTTGTCCTAGTTATCTTTAGCTCCATTTGATCCATGATTCCTCCACCATTCGAAGCTCGGGGTGTGAGTAGCATGAAGTCCCTAACTCTAGCACACAAAAATTATCTATCCCATCTCATCGACTTCACACCTGGTTGTCATACGAGACATCGCTTCAACTAAAATAGATAACCTTTACCTTCCAATTACCCAACAACATCAAGATTTCTGAAACATTCTTTTAAGATATGTTGGCTACTACAATTGATTAAGGCCCGCAATAGTGGAATGAAGTTATAACCCGTACCATGATGCAAATATATTTTAGTGACAAATTAAGACAAATCAACAACATCAATGCAATATCGGAACAAAGACAATTGAAATAATCATAATGCAATAACCTTAAAACAAACCTAAAATATCTTCAACCATGTCTTGTACTGAAAGTAAAACTACTAGGAGATTAGCCAAGCATGGCTTAACTCAAAAGAATAAGAAAAGATGCAAACTATTGAACGGTTTTGTGGTGGATTGTGTCTCTCTATTGTGTATGAAAAACCCTAGCTTTCTAGGCTATTTATAGGGCTAAAATGGCTGAAAAACCTTAGAAATCATGGCTTGTAGATTAAGCAAAGGATATGATCAAATCTTCTTCGGGTAACTTCTTCACATATTCATGTTTATTTGTAGTGGAGGGCGCCGCTAGGTCATCAACATGCACCGGTGCATCATCCACGGGCACCGCTCTTGGTCCTAGCTATTTTTCTCCTCTTTTCTTCGACAACCATTTGATTTGCTTCTTTTTGATCCTTTCTCTCTTCATCTCTAAGCCATCCTATGTCCTTAGTAGCTCTAGGGCTCCAGTATCGCCCTCTTGCACCATCTCTCGAGTCCGGATTTGTGAATCTGCATAATTAACCATAAAAAAGTTTATAATTTGAACTTCGAATATAAAATTAATAAGATGCGACTTAACTATAAAAACTTGTAAAATGCAACCTAAAACTACCTAGAATGCCTATACAAAATATGCATTAGACTAATGCAGAAAACGTGTAAGTTGTGATGCAGGTCCTCAACCATCCAACCCATCTAAAGTGGAAATCAAATTTACGATGAATTTCCTTGATAAAATTCCAATTAATTTTATCATAGGCCTTTTTCATATCAAGCTTTAGGGCCATCCAACCCGTTTTCCCTTTATTCTTATGGAAAGAAATCTCATCAGAATGAAAATGTTATCATGGATAGCTCGACCTTCCATAAAGACACATTTGAAAGGGATAATAATTTTTTAGTATAGGTTTTAATCTATTTGCCAAAATTTTGATAATTATTTTAAGAGTATGCTAGAGTGAAAAAAGGCCTTGATTACCTTGCATATGAAAACATCGATAGTGCCCCAAAAATGGTAGAAAAGCTTGTAGGATAGCCATCGAGCTATGGTGTTTTATATTTTGCCATTTGAAAGACCACCTCCTTAATTTCTCTGAATGAGATTTTACTAATAACATTATTATCGAATCACTTTTATTTTATTTATTTATTTTTAAATCAAGAAATCTAGTGGGCAATGAGATTAGGGGAAGAAAAAAGATGGGGGTGATGTCCGCTAAAATGACCATGTTTTATGCCTACTTTTGTTCCAATTTATGTCATATATTTTCATTAAGGTTTGGGAATGCTTTGAATTTGTGTAGTATGTGCATATTTACAAGAAATAGAGGTCTACACAAGTTTTGGTTTAATTGTGAAGAAATTAGAGTGAAATCGAAGCCGAAACGAGAAGTCAAGATTTAATACAAAGCAGTCGATCTCGACTGATGTACTTGACATCGACTGGAGCAAGTGATCCAGAGACTAAGTACAATGCAAGAGAAGAATGACCACCTACTGGAAGAGAGGCCAACATGTCTTGAGATCGACCAAGCTGAAATGTGCCCGAAGTCGAGTAGAAATAGAGCGCTCGACGTCGAGTGAACCGGTCGACGTCGAATGGACCTGTGTTCAGCAGTGATGTGTTTTAGCAATCCGAGTTTGAGGAGAATTACATAAAGCCACGTTTTCTATTTTCTTTTAGATAGATTTAATTGTTATGGGTATATTCCTATCTACCCTAGGGATATATTTTCTCTTCTTAGTTAATCTATATCTTTTACTTTAGTTTATCTTCTAGCTTTGATAGAATTACCTCTCCAAGGCTAGCTAGGATTGGTAGGTTATAAATAAAGCCTTAGGGGATAAGCTTTAGAATCATTCAGTCTCTCAATTCCAATACACAACAAACAATTACAATTCAGTTTAGGTTTTAGGATTTAGGAAGCTTTAGAGTTTTGCGCTTGCGAGATCCGGCGTTGAGATTTGTGAAGACTTCAAGTTTTTATATTTTATGCAAGCTAAGTTTTCTTTTATTTCAATTATGTCTTTCTCTTCTACTATGAGTGAGTAGTCGCTTTTTTCTTAGGGTCGGGGTGAGCCCAATGTTAGCCATGCATGCTTGATGTGAGTTTGATGTTGATATTTGTTATGTCTTGATCATCTCCTACCTTTTTGTCTTTAACCCTTATTGAAAGAAAATGAATTCATGCTAACAACTTGGATCATAAATATAAAATCGGTAGAGACATTTTGGTTTATTTGTGAGAGCATATATGTCTATTTGTTAGTAACAGAAAAAGCTTTTTCTTTGATGTGATAGCACAATTGTCCGTCTTATTCTATCTTGTGCATGTGTGGTTAACGTTGTGGTCATCTCTAACCTTAAGAGTTATTTTTATTGTATTGTTTACACCTTTTAATCATTGCTTTAAACCCTTGATTTTCTGTTCACATCTTCTTATTCAGCCTTACATTCTTCGGCCACCTTTGCCAACGTTTCTGTCTCTGTTTTAGTGCTCGATATCGACTGAACAGTCGAGATCAACTGCCTTATATCGATCGATGGTTTTCTGTGTTGATCGACCATTTCTACTGACTCGATATTGACTACTCTAGTCAACTTTGACCACTTCTATTTTTGTGCAGGACTTCACTCGAGATCAACAACCCAATCGACATTGATTGTACCAGTCGACTCGAGAGCTTTTGGTCAACTTCTGTAGAACATTTGTGCGAACTATTATGGATCCGCTGACACGCTTCCTCGTGGATCGATTGATCCTGACCCTTCCACTACAGTGGGGGAGTCTTGAATTTATTTGAGAGGCTAGGGTTGATTATATTGTTTATATTTTGTATTAATTCTCCCCTACATTACAGGGTAGTATAATAATTAGGGTCAGTTTGGTAACACGGAGCTGATGGGGCAGTTGAAGCTGATAGGGTAGCTGAAGCTGATGGATTAAGTGTGTTAAATATATGTTAAATTGGAGTTTTCATAAGCTAGTAAGGTGTTTGGTAACCCAGCTGATAGAGTAGCTGATACAAACTAGCTGATCAGATAGGAGAAAATGAATAGAATTCTGAAAAGCTTGCGGTTAGTAGCTGTTGAAAATCCAATTTCAAAAGCTAATTAAATTAAAATCTTATATTTAACTTATTTAAAACTATAATTTATTAAAACCAAAAGCTCTGAAAAGCTACATGCATTACCAAATGGACCCTTAATAGATCGGTGTTTTAGTTATAGTTTTTAGACTCATATAGAAGCCGCCACTATAAATTCTCCTTTTGAGCGCTTGGCCGCTACCACTCGTTGATCTCCAACCTCAGCTCCCCCCGCCATGGCTACTGCCTTTTCCACACTCTACCAGGCCACCAAACCCATGACCTTAGCTCGACCACCTACAACAAAATCACGCATCACATCAGCCGCTCCTTCTAGTAGTGAACGCTTCAAGGAACCCAGTTTGAGCACGCTCTCCCCCACCTTCATATGGAGGTCAAGCCACCACCCTTCAAGAGTAAACCCTAGCTACCACCATAGCCACCGCCGCCACCACATGCGTTGATTTCTCTTTGGCTTTATTTGGCATCAACCTGCAGATCTGATAGTGCATATTTTATTATACATAATAGTTAGTTTTAGGGTACATTTGCATTGTAATATAGTCCTCATTCTAGCTAATTTTATAGTTTAAACTCTTTGTGAAAGTTGTCGGAATCATAGATCAAGTGAAGTTAAGGAAATCTAGGACAAGCAATGAAAGATCAAAGACAAGCCGAGGAGCAAGGGAGCAATGAATCAAAGTCTAAGAGCTAAAACGACAGCGAGCTGCAAAATATGTCTACGCGGCGAACTAAACTTAAAACGCGACATCACTAGAAGTCATGAAATCTCTTGATGAGCTCTACATCACTAGGAGTCATGAAATAGTGGTGCCTACCAGTAGAGGGTCAGAGCCCACTGATAATTGTGCTCATGGATGCAGGAGCGGCGCCCACCACTACAAATTGACTCGAATTTTTCAATCTTTATCCAATGGGGATTTGTTTCTATCTTTTGGAGATTCTTTGCTTGCATATTAAACACGAATCCTAGGTTTTTTAGCAACATCCAAGTACTATATAAGGACTTCTAACCTAGGGTTTTCAATCATTCAATTCACAATTCATTCATCACCTTTTTAAGAGGGTTCTGTCTCCCTCTTCAGATGGAGGAACCTCAAGTACTCTTTTCTTTTTATGTTTAGTCTAGGGATGACCATGCTAAACTGATTTCATTATTTTGCTCATGATTCAATACATGAGTTTGGTGTATCGTGAGAGCTAATTCCAGGTTTTATCCATTTATATTATTTCCATCTCCTTTATGATTAATTGCATTATGTTGTTATTATATTTAGAGTCATGAACTAGATATAGTTGAATGAAGCTAGGGTTTAGACTACAGCTGCATTAGCGGGTTGAATCCGTAGTAGCAAACACATCTTGTAGGAATGCTTCGAGAATCTGGATAGTGTAGGGAGATCGACATCTAAGTAGTGTTACCTTTAGTTGAAGCGGTGGCTAGAATTGACAACCCAGGTGATAAAGTCGATGAAACGGGAGTAGTATTATTTAGGTGCTAGGATATTGCGACTTAATGCTGCTCGACCCTCATACTAGAGTAAGAAGTGTGATCATCTATCATGCATACATAAACCAATAGCTAGAATAATAAACGAGAAGAAGCCCAAGGATCGAGAAACCAACTATGTTGAGATGAGCGGGTAAAAACATTGATAATGCATATTTTAGATAGGCATTATAGATAGTTGTAGGTGCATTTAAGATAGGTTATTGCATGTTTTATAGTTATTTTGCATTGTTATTCATCTAGGCATTCGAGTTCGGAATCTACACTATTTTGTGCTTATTATGCAGTTTTATGATCTGAGCTTGAAGAGGGGCTAAGGATGGCTGGCAAAGGATGATATGGAGCTTAAAAAGGAGAAAGGAATAATCATAAGAGGAGCTAAGAGGAAGAGAATTGAATAAAAAGAAGAACAAGGAAATCAGGCCAATGATTGATATGTCTGTGAGGAATGTTAGTCTATTCAAACCAAAGTCGGAATAACGAAATAGATATCAATGACATTCATTGCATTTCATTAGAATAACAAGGAAATCATGCCAAGGATCTTGAATACCAACCATTTTTAAGAATATATTGTAGGTAAAACTCTTTTATCCCATTAGTAACCAATTCGCAATCATTCCATCCTTTATTCCAATTACTTTCTTTTATTCAATCTTGTTATTTATTTGTTTTAGTTAATAATATAATACATTCAAATATGATATCTCTTTGGGTTCGACTCCTTACTTGCTCACTTTATTAGTTTGTTAAGCTTGGATTATAAGTATTATTTTTGACAGGGATCAACGACCGATTATCCGCCACCGTCAACCATTCACACATTCATATCTCTTTCCGCTATTTCAATTGCTTTGTTTACTACTTGATCTCAACTGTCACCCTGCTTTATATTCTGCCTTTCTGTCTGAATTTTTAGCAAGAGAACCACTAATCACACGTTCTCTGTGAGATAATACCATGACTTACTTGCTATAATGGTATTTGAGTTTAAGTATTTCTTTGGTGAGATCCAATGATCGGTTTCCCCGCTCGTCAGCATCATCATTTTAGCTTTCTTCGCCACGAGCTCATCCGCCTGCTATTGGTCATCGTTGACTACTCGTCGACTCCATCAGGGGTTTTGGTTCGGTAATTTCTTTGTTTTATTGCTATTTTTGGTTAATTAGACTTTTGGTACCAATTGTTTGAAGGTTTGTTTTGCTTTCATTTTTATTTTCTTGATTGACTGAGGCAGTTCTTGTTGTCCAATTGTTCCTTGTCTCTTCTTTATTTCCGTTATTCTTCGATCTCTTTTCGGGCTCATTTCATTCGCTTCATTTTTTGTTTGCCTTTATGGTGACCTTTTGCAGTCTTTGTAATTGTGCCTGAGGGTTTGAGTTTGGTTTGGATTATTGATTGGCTGATTGGGTGCTTGGGGTAGGGTCGAGCATGTTGTGATGGTGTATGTTTATATCATAGTATTGAAAGGAAGCAATACTATTCTTTTTAGTTATATTTTTGTTTCTATGCTTCTTCCTTTGGTAGATGATCTCTCCTATGAAAATTGGTGGATTTGGTTGTTTACTAATTTAAGTCGTGGAATTGTGATCGACATCTAAAGGCTCTTAGGGAATCCATAATATGAGGTGTCCACAACATCTTCCCCAGGTCCTCCTATGTTTCTTGGGCAGTTTGTCAACATGTTTCTCTTTTATTTTGGTTTGGATGTCTGTCCTATATGGTGATGTGCGCCTATTTTACCATGTTTCGTACTTACGTTTATTCCATTTCTTATGCATATTTTACACTTTTGGGTTGGGAAAGTAGTGAATTTGTGTAGTTTGTGTTTATTTGCAAGATATAGAGGTCTACACAAATTTTGGTTTAATTTCGCAGGAATGAGAACGTTTTAGAGTAAAGACAAGACACTGGAAGAGCACTCGATCTCGAGCAACGCACTCGATCTCGAGCAGAGCCCTCGACATCGACCAAGGCACCCGATGTCGACTGAAGAAAAATGCAGAATCTGAGACTAAGGTAAGAAAGGAAGAATGCCGACCGAAACCACCCATGTTGACCGAGACCAACACATGTCGACCGATACTAAGCACTTGATGTCGAATGGACCACTAGACATTGATTGGATCAGTAGACGCGTAGCAGAAGCATTATGGGTCGGATCTTTTGGAGATTTCTTAGCCACGTCATTTACTTATCATCTTCCAAGATACTTTTATCCTTATGAGTATATTCCTATTTACCCTAAGGAATATTATTTTAGATAGATTTAAATTTAGATAGAATTTATATTTAGATAGGATATTTTATTTACCAATTTGATTAGGATTAGAATTCCTTTCCTTGGCTAGCAAGGATTAGGAGCCTATAAATAAAGCTCTAGGGGTTGAGTTTTCAATCACCCAATAACATAAGCAATTATATGCCCACAACAAAGATAGAGTAGAGATAGAGAGAGAAGAAGGTTGTATTTGGTTATAAACTTCTTGAAGGTTTTAGTTTTATGCAAAGGTTTGTTTTTATGTTTATTATGTGTTCAAGCATGATGATGAGTGAGTAGTCGTCCTACTTCTAGGGTCGGGGTGAGCCCGGCAATAGCCATGTAGGTATGCTTAAATCCCTAATTTGTTTATGTGTTTTCATCTTTTATCCCACGCTTAATCCTTTATAAGAGTTTAGGATAACTTCTTATTTACCTTATATGAAGCGAAAGTGGATTATTTGTGAATTTAGATAGTAATTAAGTTTTGTTTGCGAAAGTTGACTAAACCCTAATATGAAAATGATAGAAACAAGTAGGTATTTATAGACGTGGCCACGGGTCCGACCCGCCGGGTCGACGGGTCGGACCCGCCGGGTCGAGAACCCGGGGTACATGACCCGAACCCTAACCCGGAAATTCAACGGGTCGACGGGTTCGGGTCACCCGGCGGGTCGACGGGTCGACGGGTTGACCCGCCGGGTCGGGACACGTGGCAAGGAACCGGGTACCCGCCGGGTTTGGCGGGTCAACCCGCCGGGTCAACCATTTTTAAAAAAAAAATTTGGTTTTGAAAAAAAAAAAACTCAACCCACCGAGTACTTTTAACTTTCACCACACTTTCGAAATGGAAAGATTTAAGGTGGACAAAACATGGTATGTGGGAAGATATATAAATACCTTCATTCCACTCCATCATTTCATCACACTTTAGATGTGGGAAAGAAAAGGTTGGATTGTGGGAATGAGAAGTAGGGATATGAGAAGATATATATAGAGAAAATAGAGGTAGATAGCACACTTTCAATGTGGGACAGAAATATGGGATATGAAAGAAATTGTAGAAATTGATGTTTCGACTAATCGAATTATATGATGTAAAATGTAATGTAATTTAAGTATTTGGATTATATGGTGGAATATATAATGTAATTTAAGTTTTTGGATTATATGATGTAACATATAATATAATTAAAGTCTTTACCTCTTACGATTTAATGAAATGAATAACACATGGTGATGGAACATCATGATACATTATATCAAATTTGTTGGATTAATCTTTCTATTTAATTCAATTGATAGTTGTGTTGATCGATTGATTAATCATAAGTGTTTTATTTTACTTGCATTATGTTAATTTCTTGGTTGTTGATTTCAAATCTAGGCTCATCTTCATATAGATATATGATAATCTTTCTCGTTTAAAGTTGAATTAGCCACATTTTGTGTATACACATAATGATGATGTTATTGAATTACCTATTTGTGTTGCATGTTATAAAATGAAAAGGCACATTTGAAAAGTATTGCCCAATAATTTATTTCATTATTGTGCTTGAAAATCCGAAGTTCTATAACATTTTCAAAATAAGTGAAAATCGACTTTAAGGATACCATACATGTGTAACAACTTTATCAACAACAATATTTGTATTCTTTGAAATTATATCATAAAAACTCCTAACTTAGTATCATATATCATGATTTCATAGTGGAGCTACCAAATAACACAAATGTTTAAGGTATTGTGTTGAACTTCACATTTTCTTGCGACTCGTTCGTTATTTTAATCTTTCATAATTGATAGGTAAAATATTTTTCAAAAAAATAATATTTATATAAAGTGTAGTACTAGTGTTTGTATATGATAAAAATTTATAAGTATGGATTGATATGAAAAAACCGAATGATCGAGATTGAAGATATGATTTAGTTTCTACTTATTTTTGTCCCACATCCCATCCCACATTGAAAACTAGAGGAAAGGGGAGGGGGAGGGTGCTAAGTCTATAAAAGAACCAAAGGGTGGGTAGGATTTTCATAACATGCAATGCATGAGAATTTATATATTATGAATAAATAAAATTCATAATAATTATAAATATAAATTCTAGTTTTTTTATAATTTTTTTTTTAAAATTTTTGACCCATTGGGTCAACTCGACGGGTCGACCCGCCGGGTCGTAGTCAGGTCGACCCGCCGGGTTGACCCGCCGGGTCACGGGTTCACTTTCCCTTGACCCTAACCCTTAACCCGAGATGACCCTTCAACCCGTTGACCCGGACCCGGCGGGTCACGGGTCGACTCGCCCGACCCGTGACCCGTGGCCATGTCTAGGTATTTATGCAAAAGCCTCTATATTTCTATTTGGTGATTACGAAAGTTGTCATAGGATGATAAAAACATAAACTTTATGTGATTTAAGTGTGTATACATGCATGGTTATTGTTGTGGCGAATCCCTACCTTAGAAGCTTTTAGTTTATATAAGTTAAAAACCCATAAAAAATATTTTCGTTTATTATTCTTCTATTTTTTGTTTTTCTGTTTTTATTGTTACGAAACTGCATCTGCACTCGATATCGACCTATCTAGTCGAGATCGACCACCCCTACACTAAAGAAATCGAGTCGACGGTCTTCTGAGTCGACAGATAAGGTTTGAGGCACTCGATATCGACCACTTTTTTCGACGTCGAATGCTCTGTTTGTTTTGCAAGTTGTGCAGATCAAGCGAGACACACTAGGAATCGACAGCCCCTGTCGATATCGACTAAATCAGTCGATATCGAGGCTTCTGGTTGAGACATACAGGAACTTTTGCAAGGTTGTTCAGGAACCGCTGACTCGCCTCCTTAAAAATCGATCCTAATTCCCTACTATTACGTACATCGGGGGAGTCTTGAATTTTATTTGATAGGGAAAAGAGTTGGCTTGGTTTTGAGTTTTATTTATATATCTAGTTTCCCTCCTAACATTTGGCTTTCAAATTTTTCCTTTGCCAAAATTTTTTCTTGATATAAAAAAAAAAAACAAAAAATGAAGGAGACGAGGGTAGTCATTGTTTTTGGGGTACGGTAATTTGGATCCAAAGCAACCCCATAAATAAACTAGATTTTTTTTTAAAAAAATGAACATAAATAAAGCCTGTGAAAAGAGCACCATCCACATGCAAGCTGCATTCAGCAAAAAGCAAATTCCATAGCGAGAAATAGAATGAATGAATCATGTAAGGTTTGAATGTGTTGACATGTCCTCTTTTATCTTTGTTTATTTTCACTCCTATAATAATTCACCCCTATCGGTTTTTTGTCACACCTTTTCAATCGGGTCGGATCCGTAACTTCAAATTTTCTCCTTATAGAAACTTTAGTGTTAAAAGTGTACACAAATCATAATCAGGCTAAAACCTGATTGATCATGATTCATGAGCAAAATCGTAAAAGTGGATGGGTCCATCCAAACCCAAGCTATTCAACCAAGTCCATTGATAAATTCCATTGATGGGTATAACTTGGAGAAGGGGCGGATTCAAAAAAAAATATCGGATTTTTTAATATATATATATATATATATATATATATATATATATATATATATATATATATATATATATATATATATATATATATAGGGATGCGCTCCGGTGAAAACCAAAATTGCGGTAGAAGCCCGTGAGGACCGGCTTTTTAGCCCGGTTCACTTGCTTTATAGCCCGGTTATGAATAAAACCGATCTATAAAGTCATAAATTTTAGCCCGGTTTTGAATAAAACCGAGCTATAAAGTCACTATGTAATTTTAAAACATTAGCTTTTTAGCACGATTTTTCGGTTTGACCGAACTATAAAGTCATGTGTTATTTTAAAACTGGAGTTTTTAGCATGGTTTTTATGTTGAACCGAGTTGTAAAGTCACCGTGTGATTGAGTTTTTTAGCACGGGTTTCAAAAAAACCAAGATATAAAGTAGTCCTCACGGGTTTTTACCACAATTTGAGGTTTTAACCGGAGTCAATCCCTATATATATATATATATATATATATATATAGAATACGGATCAAATGTTAACAACTCTTACGGTGTTAAATGTTAACAAATCAATATTCGGCAAAATTTATCAAATATTCATCACAGTCACTCAATTATTCATCAAAGTTTTTTGACAACATTTAAGAGATTCATTTCAATTAATAATTATTGCCAATTAAAAAAAAATTATCACCCAAAAAACTCAAACCCTTGCGCGTGTATCCACCCCCAATCCCGTAATTGTGTTACTGTGATGAATATTTCTTAAATGTTGCCGAATATGGATGAATATTTGGGAAATTGTGAATAATTGAGTGACTTTGATGAATATTTGAGTGACTGTGATTAATATTTGATTAATTTTAACAAAAGCTTTGATGAATAATTGAGTGACTGTGATGAATATTTGATAAATTTTGCCGAATATTGATTTGTTAACATTTAACACCGTAAGAGTTGTTAACACATGACCCAACCTCTCTCTCTCTCTCTATATATATATATATATATAGAGAGAGAGAGAGAGAAATCACCAAGACACCAACGACAATCTTCCTCTCGCTGTTGTGCTTGAAGGTTAACAAACAACAATGAAATCAATAACATTGGGGAACAACAGAGATTTTCAATCTCAACCCCAAACCCCTTGATGGGGAAATCTATAACCTAATCTACACCCCTATCAACAAAAACATCATCAAAACAATCACCACCATTTAGAAAGAAATACCCCTTTTAAGGGGTAAGGGAAATCCCCGTCCGACCCAGGTGACCGCCGATCTTCCTCCTACCGGCTTCGGGTCCGCCACCATCGCCTCCTCTCTTGCTAGTCCAACATGTCATCGCCGACGGAACATCCGCATCTCCACCCTCGCTCAACCACAATATAAACCCTAACACTCGCCGCCCAAAATCTAGATCAAATTCATCCTAAATCCCCTTTTAATCTTCGTCCAAGTCAAGTCTTTCTTCTCCGGATTAAATACTAACGAATCCCCAATTCAATTTGGGATTTCATCTTCCTCAACCCTCAGTTGTAAGGGTGTTCCCCCAATTTGGGAGCCCTGCACTACGGTCGCCGCCTTTGTCGTCACCTTCATCTCCACGACCTCGTCACCTTCATCTCCTCTCAATCCCACCTAGGCACCTCTGTCTTTGTCATGACCTCTCCGGCTGTCACTTCTCCTATTCCGACCTCTGGCTTTCGCTATGGCCAAGTCTCCCTCCTCTCCCCACGATGGGCTCCCGCGGGCTTCGCCGCATAGCCTTTTTCGATCGGATCTCTTACCCTCGCCTTCTCCCTCTCTTCGGCTTGGTCGAGTCCTGCTGAACTCGTTCTTGATTCCCTCAGCCGTCGTCCGGTTGCCCGTGCCGAGCACGCTTCCTCACCCGTGCTCAGTGTTGCGTGTGTGGGATTGTTTCGCAACCCTTACACGTCAAGACTCAACCATATAAAAAAATCTACATCTATCAAACTGAAATAATAATTAATTTTTTTTATTCTAATCAAATAAAGCTAATTTTTATTTTGGTTTTTATATCTACCGTATCTACAACATCACTTTACCTTCGTATCTTGTTCAAAGATTTTTGGCCTATTGTTGCGCCCCTCCTTGGCTCGTCCAAGGTTCTGTGGGTGATGGTCGATCTTCGCAGCCACTACCCCCATCGGATTTCCGGAGATTCTTCCGGATTTCTCGCGACTATTTTCCCTTGGTGTGCAAGGGTTAATTCTTTGTGCCCCAAGGTAATTCACGGGAAAAGAAAAAATATAATCTCTGGGATAACCTCCCTCCAATTAAGAACGGAATAACCTTCCTTTTTGAATATTTGGATAACCTCCCTTAAAATTTTATGGGATAACCTCTCTCTTTCTTTCTTTGGGTTACCCCCTACTCGATCTTTCCTGTCACAAGGATTTTTTGCCCCGACTTTTTCTAGAGTGTTTGTTTGCTTGATTCTAGCGGTGGTATTTATTTAAGCTTTGTGGTGTTTCTTTTGCCGCCGCGCGAGAGGTCGTGGACGTGTTCGAGATCTGACGGCTCGCTGCCGACCGAGTCCAAATCTGAGGTCTCCACTTTTGTTCCCCAGGGATTCCCTGCGTTACCTCTACCAACTGACAGAAGAAATTACTCGCATTGTCCCGGTTCCAAAACCGTCCGCCTTCGCTAGTTTCGACTTCTTTTCTCTAGTTGTTCGTGGTAGTCTTGTCTTTGTTGATTTGGTTGTATTTTGGTTCTTTCATAACGGTTTGTCCGTTACCGTTCTTTCGGCCTCTCGTCCCATCGGGTATGTCTGGTGGGTCGAATTCTTTCCGGTTCAAGAGAGAGAGAGAGAGAGAGAGAGAGAGAGAGAGAGAGAGAGAATAGATCATGTACACATGCTTTATGCTGTATCATGTTAAAAAATTTGGTCCATTGAATTAAGAAAATCAACAAATGAGATTTAAAGGAACTTCTTATTATTCGTTGGTACTGAGAAATTATTCGTTGGAATGAAATTATTCGGTGGTATTGGGTGATTATTATTCGTTAGAATAAAATTTACATTTTTTACATTTGTTTGTACAGACAAATAATTAGAAAATTATTGATGAATAGTCATGTGAAAACAGATGAATAATCATGAGCAAATAGACGAATAATTTTTGTGTACACTGGAACCACCCTCTCTCTGCATATATATATAGCATGATGAATATTTTTTGAATAAGATTAAAAGAAAATTATAATTTTTTTTAAAATAATATGTCATTTTTAAATTAAAAAAAAATTGATAGGATTAAAAAATATTGTAAAAAAAATTAATTGTGCTAAATATCCCGACTCTTACGGATAATTGTGGTTAAGTGAAATTGACATAAAACCACCTATTATATACATGTGTTCACATTTAAGCACCCATTAAATCTATTATTACAGAAAACCACCTACTAAAGGTGTTTCATTTACAAGTCATCACCCAGACATTAATGAAATGTTTAAAAAATGGAAAAGACTAAAATCCTCCGTAAAAATAGTAGTTTGTGTCATTTATAACATTCAAAATTTGACATGGTACTACCTACCTCCCACGATTTCAACACCCGAGATCAATCACTTTTCATATGATGATGCTAACCACTTTCTCGTTTGTTCCTTCAAATTGTTTTGACATATACGGATTCAAGTTGAAAGGTGTTAATTTATTGGGTATTTTAGTCTTTTCATTTTTTAATGTTTCATTAACGCATGAGTGGTGACTTGTAAATGAAGCACCTTTAATGGGTGGTTTTCTATAATAAAAAATTTAATGGGTGGTTAAGTGTGAAAACATGTATATAACGGGTGGTTTTTCATCAATTTCCCTTGCATTTAATATCCCAACCTTGTAAGATTTCATGAAATATCCTAAATTTTGGAATTAGTTTCACTATTTGCCTTAGATGAGTTTCTTAAATTAAAAAATTACACACATAATGAAAAAAATATACAAAATCACCCATATTCATAAAATATTTTTAATAAACCACTAATATTTTAAAACTGAAAAAAATCGCAACCCCACCCCACCCCCCCCCCCAAAAAAAATCTATTGTAATAGATATCGTCTGCACTTTTAAACAATCAATATAATTACTCAAAATAATTAATTATCTTTCTCAATAACATAAGTTATCAAAATGTAAATATCTATACATGCGGATTTGTACATCTATTCTCTATATATTATTTTATATATACTACAACTAATACATAACATCTTATGCGGTATTTTATGATTGAATCATGAAAAAAGGTTTCTCATCTAAATTCCATAGCATTTAAAAAAAAGATTCCATAAGAAATGTTAACTATACGTAGATTAAAAATAACACTTTTACAAAAATAAAAGAAAATAGATTTTTTATTTTGGAATAAATAACTTTTATATTTTGATTAAAATGGGGGATTATGTTGGTGATTTTATAATTTAAGAAACTCATCCACGGTTGAGAGCATAACTAACACTAAATTTTATGATATTTTGCGAAATCTAAAAAAGGGGATATTAAGCGCAACTATCTATAAAAGTAGGGACGACAATTTCACCTGCACCCGATGGATATCCGTCTCACCCGACCTGAAAAAAGCGGGTGAAAATCTGAAATAAAGCAGATATTAAATGAGTGATGGGTGAACGAATGGTGGGTCGGATCGGATTCGGGTGAAGACATTTCCCACCCGTCACCCGCTTATATAGATAGTTGCGCTTAATAGAGAATAGATGTACAAATCCGCATGTATAGATATTCCAGTTCAATCCTCCTCACTGCCATCGTCTGAGGTATGAGCGAGAACCTCGTGAGTCTTCAATAGTTCAGACGTTCGGTACTCCCGTGTAGCACCTTCCTCTCCGGTCACCTCTCTCTCTGTTGTCGCGAGAAGTTGTTTAAACATCGAGTTGTAAGCCTATAATTGTATGCATGCAATCTCTGTATTCAAAATACTTTCCAATGGTTGCTATATACTCATCGATGGTTGCTAATTAGTTGCTGATTTTTTTGTATATGATTAGGTTTGCTTTTGTTCCCTGTCCACACACAAAAGAAACTTTGGCCCATGATTTGGTTGATTGTTGCAATATGTACAACATGGCTGAAAATGTTTCTGTTATCGTTGTGGATAATTGTACTACAAATGATGCTATGATGGATGTATTGAAAGGTAAATTTGACTCGAGCTCACTTTTATTGGATGGTGATTTTCTACATATGCGTTGTAGTGCGCACATCTTGAACTTGGTTGTTTAAGATGGGTTGAATGTGATTGCTTCTAGTATTGAGAATGTACGTAATTGTGTATTGTTTTGGACTACAACTCTGAAAAAGATTGAGAAGTTTGAAGATAAGGCTAGAGCTTTGAAAACTGATTGTTCAAGAAAGCTAATTCTTGATTGCAAAACAAGATGGAACTCTACCTTTTTTATGCTTCAAAGTGCTTTTCCCTACAAGGATGTTTTTGCCAAGTTAAAGATTCAAATCCCTTCTTTAGTTTTGTGCTCCCTACCGATCAAGAATGGAAGTTAGCATCTTTGTTGTGTGAGAAGTTGGAAATTTTTTACAAAGTGACACTTCTATTTTCGGGTAGAAAATTTCCAACGGCTAATTTATTCTTCAAAGAAGTTCGTGACATTAAGATTGATTTAGTGGAGTGGTTATCAAGTGATTAAGCTGTTGTGAGGAACATGGTTTTAGTTATGATTCAAAAGTTCGACAAGTATTGGTTAGCATCAACAGTATGTTAGCTATTGCCACTATTTTAGACCCTTAGGACCAATTAGAATGCGTGAAATTATATTTTAGAGATATTTATAGTGACTCAGTAGATGATGAAGTTGAGAGGGTTCGATCATTGTTGTATGATCTATTGTCTGAGTATCAAGATAGGAGGAAACCAATCAAGAAGATTATTCTACGAGCGAGGGAGATGTGCGTGGAAAACGACATGCGCTTAGTGATCCTTCTCAGAAGCATTCGGGAGTAAAATCCTCTCGATGGGACATGGTAAAGAAAAATAGGAAGAAGAAGATGTCCGTCAAATCTGAGTTAGATAGCTATCTTGATGAAGATCCTTTACCAGCTTGTGATGATTTTGATGTTCTTGCACATTGGAAAACTGAGTTGAAGTATCCCACGTTGCGTAAAAATGCTAAGGATATTTTAGCCATTCTTGCATCTACTGTTGCTTCTAAGATTGCCTTTAGTTCGGGTGGTAGCTTGGTGAGGCCTCATTGGTCTAAACTTTATTCTACAATCGTTGAAGCATTGATGTGCTTACAAAATTGGATGTTTGAAGATTTCACAAGTAGTTTCATCCCAATTTTGATTTCTTCCAGTTCATATTTCCAAGTTCTAATTGATATTGATTCGACTAGGTTGCGTCCTAGCATTTAAGGATTTGTAACCAAGTTGTATGGTCCTTTGGTCCCCCCATTTTTTATTCTTTGAATTTACATGCAACCCAAACCCGGACATAGTGTCGGGTGGGTTTCCTAAACAAATTTCAATAAAAAATATTTGTTCTTGTGATAGGATATAATGTTCAAAATACACAAGCGTGTGGTACTTGTACGAACGATGAAGATTTGGAAGAAGATACTATTAACCATGAAGTTATTGATGTATGTATAATTTTTATTTCATTTCTTATCTACCATACAAATATACATGCTCATTATATATAAGAGTATACATTTGCATATTAATTTATCTTGTTCATATTTATGTTTTCAGGATCCTTCCAATGAAGGAACACTACCTACCTTGTGATAATGTAGAAGATTTGAAGACTACTTAATTGTCTGCCTTCTAGCTTGAAGCTTTGGCCGTTGAAGACTACATATGTTTGCCCTTCTTTTTATTCATAATTGTTGTAATGTCAACAACTATGTTTGCCCTTCTTTTTATTCATTATTGTTGTAATGTTCTTTTATTTCTAACACTTTTAGCTTGAAGTTTTGAAAGTTTTGGATGTTTACACACATTTGACTGAGTTTGACTATATTTGGTACTTGTTTATTCATCGATGTGTTCGACGTATGTTTTATATAATTTTTTCATTGAATTTGATGTCTTGTATTTCATCCGAATTATCACCGATCCACCCGATCACTCGGTGGGTGATGGGTGGACGGGGCGGGTGAAAGACTTGGTGGGTCATGGGTCAGACGGGTGAACATCCACCCATAACCCGACCCATTGCCATCCCTATATAAAAGTCAAGATCTTTAGTCCAATTAACCAAAAAAACCCCATAAATTATGGTTTAAATATAACATATATAGTAAAAACATTTATATGAATAAAAAATAGTATTTTAATATATGCGTAGTATAATTAATACTTTTGTGAAAAAAATATAAACAGAATTATAAAATTTGATTGAAATATGTCAATTTTAATTGAAAAAAATTGGTAGGAATAAAAAGTATTGTAAAAAGGTAAACAATGAGGTTTGGACTCATAACCTCTCTGTTTAATTACTCTCTACTTTACTTTCTTTATCAACTAAGGTAGTTAATATTTGTGTAATTTTTCTATTTCTTCTAGTTTTTACCTTAATTGTCATTAAAAATACTACAGTTTTTCTTTGGAGAGAAGGGCGACCGCCCTCGCACACCCCTTGCAGCCACCCTTGATTTGGTGTAGAAGTTGGGGGAGGGTGGGGCATGCGAAAGGAGTAGATGTATCCAAAACAACATTGTTTTATGAAGGGTGGGAGGCAACATTGTTTTATGAAGGGTGGGAGGCTTGCTATCCCATCTTGGTTATATTTTCATGTATGTCTATGCATTATATAAGATCCACCATTAGTTCTTGTATACCATCAAGACTTCTCATTTCAATTTTCTTTATTTTTACTTAATTCATACGACTTCACATTATATAGAGAGAAGTACTTACTTTTTTTTTCTCAAAGTTTATTTTCTACTCGAAATCCAACCAAGCTTTCACTATATAACATCTCCTCTTGTTTCCTTTGGTTCTTCATGTCTAGAAGTTGATTTTTGACTTTCTCAACTTTTTTGTTTGTCTCATTGCTAAGTTTATCTTCTCATTTTGTAGAAGTTAATTGGTCTATCTTTATGGAAGGTTCATCTTTCCTTATGTGTAAGTTTCATCTCTATTAATATTATATGTTTGAAAATCGAATAGTTTTCCATTTTCAAATCCAAACACAAGCTCCTTCCTTCCACAAATCATCATTCTAACCAACTCTAAGTCCTAATTTCCGAATGGGGGTCAGGCTTAATTTGGCTAGGGAATAAGTTTGTAGCTTATAACATAAAGGCTTAGGCTAATATTTTGGCTTCAAGAAGAGATAATGTAGGGTAGGTAAAGAGATGATAAAAATGGCTAAAAAGGTGTCTCTATCATTTGAAACTTATAAGCAATGATCATATATTTCAATCGGTCTCAATAATAATAATCATGCCAACACTCAGAGGATAAATGCATCAGAAGAGTAATTCACACAACAAAGAGCAGAGGCAATATAAATATAATCCTTATAAGGCTAAAAGATCTCACTAGGACAAGTTTTGTTGGAATATCAATCATGCATAGGAACTTAGATCATACATGCTCAATTATATTTGCCAAATCATGTTTCTCATAAAAATCAAATAAGATAGACAAAGCTAATTCATCCAGAATTTCATGGCATTTATATGATTATGCTGAAAATGAATTAGAGGACAAAATAGCTAGATGGGTATTCGAATAACACATAAGTATGCAATGCATGATATTTTTGGATTTTGATATTTTTTAAAAAAAATTTCAATTCTAAACAACATAACAAAAACATGATGTACAATGAAGCAAACTAAATATTGAACAAATGAACATGAAACTGAATTTAAATATGATTACCTTAATTCAATGTATATACTAAATTCCTTCCCTCACACTTAAACATTTTATTGTTCTCAATGAAACACTAAAGACAAAAAAATTAAACAAAGTAAACCATGTGAGGAAAAAGGAAAACTAACCACTCACTGAGGTGGGAGCTGGTAGGGTGGATACTGAAGAAATGTCAACCATGAAACAAATTAAGTATTTTCTATTTTTAGAAAATGAATTATCACCACATATTTTATTTATACCTTGTGGCTAATTTTGTAAGCAAATTTCAATCGCAAAATTCTTGTACGAGTAGCTATAAATTTGTATTCGTGTTATTCAATATGTAAGAGAGAGAAACAATTCAATAATCAATAAGAAAATCTTTCTCTTCTCTTCCTCTTTTTTGAGGTTAATACTTCCGCGAGAAGGAATTGGCAAGTTTCATCTCCAACATTTGACATCAGAGCCAATATAAAAAAAAACACATTGAGCGTAAATATGGCATCAAACAACACAATGCATCTACAACTCCCAAAGTTAAATGGGAAAAATTATGATAGTTGGTCCATCCAACTAAAAGTATATTTTCGTTCGCAAGAACTATGGAGTTTCATTGAATCTGGCTTTGATGATGTTACCGACTCGGATGCATATGAGTCACTTAGCCAGGAAGAGAAAAAATCGTTAAATGAAAAGAGGAAGAAGGATCAAAAGGCCCTATATGCAATTTTTCAAGCAGTGGAGGAATCGCTATTTCAAAAAATATCGATGGCAGAAACAACAAAAGAAGCGTGCGAGACCCTACAGAAATCCTACAAAGGCGACGTGTGAAGCAAGTACGATTACAAACCCTTCGAGCGGATTTTGAGTCTTTATGCATGAATGAATCTGAATCAGTTTCATCATATCTTGATCGAGTTCAAGCAATTGTTAACCAATTACGTATTAATGGTGAAACGATCAATGATAAAAGGGTCATAGAAAAAATCATGCGATCCCTAACTGCAAAATTCGATTATGTAGTAGCTGCTATTGAAGAAGGGCAAGATCTTTCAAAGTGAACCTTTGAGAAATTGTTGGGTTTGTTGTCCTCACATGAACAACGAATGAACAAACGAGACAATACCTCTACCTCAGAGCAAGCTTTGCAAAGTAGAGCAAACATGACCAATAATGGGAATCATCACGGTGGTCGAGGCCGTGGACGTGGTCATGGACGAGGAAGAGGAAGAGGAGGAAATGCTTATTCCTCTACTAGAGATGGAAATGGAGAAGGGAGTTCTACAAGAGGTGGTAGAAGAGTAAATTCTATACGTGACGAATCGACAATTCAATGTTACAAATGTGACCAGTTTGGGCATTATTCATCCGAATGTCGAACAAGGTTGCAAGCAGAACAAGACAGCCGTGCTAATGTTGCTGAAGCGGAAGAAAATTTGCTTCTTGCTTGCAAAGAAGGACTAGATACTGAAAGTTCTAATGTTTGGTATCTTGATACAGGCTGTAGCAATCATATCACTGGAAAACGAGAAATGTTCTCAATTTTAGATGAAACTGTGCAAGGAGAAGTCAATTTTGGGAACAAATCTAAAATTCCGGTGAAAGGTAAAGGTAACATTAGTATTCAATCGAAGAATGAGACTAATGTTACTATTGCTGACGTGTTCTATGTACCTGACATGTTTTGGAATTTATTGAGCTTAGGCCAGCTTTCAGAAAAAGGACATAAAGTTCACATCGAAGATGGAGTATGCAACATTGTGAGCAAAAGTGGAAAACACATTGTAAAGGTGAAAATGACAAAGAATCGGATGTTTCCACTATCTCTTCTGACAAGAGTTGCCATGAACTTGCAAGCAATGGCGAAGGATATTAACTGGCTATGACATATGCGATTCGGTCATTTGAATTTTAGAGGGTTGAAATTATTAGTGCAAAAAGAAATGGTGACTGGTCTCCCTATAATCAATGCCCCTGACAATCCTTATGAGAGTTGTATTCTTGGGAAGCATCATCGTGACCCATTTCCGGTTGGAAAATCGACCAGAGCAAACAATCATTAGAGCTAGTGCATACAAATATTTGTGGACCTGTGGAGGTGGAATCACTCGGACACAAAAGATATTTTTTTTACTTTTTGTGGATGATTTTACCAGAAAAAATTGGGTTTATTTCCTAAAGGAGAAAACTGAAGCATTCAAGAAGTTTCGAGAATTCAAGAAACTTGTTGAAAAGCAATGTGGTTTCTCTTTGAAGACTTTGAGATCTGATCGAGGCGGAGAATTCACATCAAATGAATTCAATGAGTATTGCAAGAAGGAAGGGATTCATCGTCAGCTAACAACCAGTTATACACCTCATCAAAATGCTATAGCTAAAAGGAAAAATAGAATAATATTTGAGATGGCTAGAAGCATGTTGAAAGCCAAATCATTGCCAAAGCCTTTGTGGGCAGAGGCTGTTTTTTGTTCTGTATATGTATTGAATAGATGTCCAACAAAGAGCGTTCGTGATAAGACTCCAGAAAAAGCTTGGAGTGGAAGAAAGCCAGATGTATCTTATTTACGTGTGTTTGGGTGTGTTGCATATGCCCATATACCTGATCAACGAAGGAAGAAGCTTGATGAAAAAAGCCAAAAGTGCATTTTTGTTGGCTACAGTGAAACAACAAAGGGCTATAGATTATATAAGCTGGATACAAATGAGATGATAATAAGTAGAGATGTCCACTTTATTGAAGATGAGACATGGCACAGTAATGGTGGGAATGAGTCGAATAGAAATGTTGTCATCACTGAAGTACATGTAGAAGATTCTCTAACTCGTTCTGTAAATAGCAATTCAGCACCAAAGGTCGAATCTCCTATCGTGGCAGAAGAGCCAAGAACCTCTAGATATCCTCAAAGAGCAAGAGTTAGGCCAACTTATTTGAATGATTATGTTGTAACTGGAGACGATGATGATGAAAACATATTCAATCATGAATCTCTTGTCAACTTTTGCTTATTTGCTGACTTTGATCCAATTTCCTATTCCGAAGCTGCAGCTGAGGAAAAATGGGTTAATGCTATGAATGAGGAGATTCATTCGATTCAGAAGAATGACACATGGGAGCTAACTTCTTTGTCGACAGGAAAGAAGCCTATTGGAGTCAAATGGGTATACAAGACAAAGTACATACCAGATGGGAGAGCCGATCGATACAAGGCAAGATTAGTGGTGAAAGGCTACAAGCAAAAGCAAGGAATTGACTATTTTGAGGTATTTGCTCCAGTTTCCAGAATGGATACTGTTTGTTTGATTTTATCTATTGTGGCTCAAAATAGGTGGAAGATTCATTAGATGGATGTGAAATCAACATTTTCGAATGGTGTACTTGAAGAAGAAGTTTATGTTGAGCAGCCACCGGGTTTTTTTAAGAAAGGGAAGGAAAACAAAGTATATCGTCTTAAAAAGGCTTTGTATGGATTGAAGCAAGCACCTCGTGCCTGGTATTCACGAATGGATACATACTTACTGCAAGATGGTTTCCAAAAATGCCCTTATGAACACACATTGTACACAAAGTCAAATGACAAGAGAGACTCGTTGATTTTGTGTTTGTACGTTGATGATTTGATATGCACTGGAAACAACGACACCATGATCCAGGAGTTCAAACAGGCTATGACTCTTTAATTTGAGATGTCTGATTTAGGGATGATGTCGTACTTTCTCGGCATTGAAGTGGTGCAAACTGAAGATGGGATATTTGTTTCTCAAAAGAAATATACAGGTGATATTCTAAAGAAGTTCAAAATGAAATCATCTTCTCCAATTCGAACACATGTTCAAGAACGTACTGAAATGAAGAAAGAAGGTAGCGGAGAACTAATAAATGCTACTTATTTCAAGAGTATAATTGGTAGTCTATGCTATTTGACTTCCACTAGACCTGACATTGCTTATGGAGTTGGGTTAATTAGTCGTTTCATGGAGAAACCATATCAGTCACACTTGCAAGCAGCAAAGAGAATTCTACAATATGTCAATGGTATTCGAAATCATGGAATTTTCTATACACGGTCAGATAATTACAAATTGGAAGGGTACACAGATAGTGACTGGGCAGGAGATGTTGAGACTCGGAAGAGCACATCAGGATATGTTTTCTACATGGGAGATGGTGTTTTTTTCTTGGTCTTCTAAGAGGCAACAAGTGGTGGCCTTATCAACATCAGAAGATTAATACATGGCTGCAACATCTGCAGCATGTCAGGCAGTTTGGCTTCGAAGAAATTTAGAGGAGTTGCAACATGCACAGAAGTATCCAACACCAATCATGTGTGATAATAAGTCAGCAATCGCGTTGGCTAAAAATCCAGTTTTTCATGGAAGATCAAAGCACATTGATATACGATATCATTTTATTCAAGATCTTATTAAGCATGAAGAAATTCAACTCGAATTATGCAGATCTGAAGAACAAGTGGTTGACATCATGAAAAAACCACTTGGCACAGAAAAATTCGAGAAGTTCATAACTATGCTTGGCGTTACTCAGCATCAGTGAAGCCATCAGCTTTCCTAAATAATATATATTCAAGTTTGAGGGGGCGTGAAGAAATTTCAACCTTGAAACAAATTAAGTATTTTCTATTTTTAGAAAACGAATTATCACCACATATTTTATTTATACCTTGTGGCTAATTTTGTAAGCAAATTTCAATTGGAAAATTCTTGTACGAGTAGCTATAAATTTGTAATCGTGTTATTCAATATGTAAGAGAGAAAAACAATTCAATAATCAATAAGAAAATCTTTCTCTTCTCTTCCTTCTTTTTGAGGTTAACGCTTCCACGAGAAGGAATTAGCAAGTTTCATCTCCAACATTCTGAGGCCAACCCATGCTAAAATAATACTCATGTTGCCACCTCATCTCATCCAAAGTAGAGGACATCTCCCTGACATTGCGACCTACGGCATTGAGCTCATGCTGAAATGAGTCCTGCCGGAGAGAGAACTGCTGCATCTGAGCAAACATGTCCTCCTGTCAGGAGTACTCGCTCTAAGAAGAGCCAAGCCTAGTAGACGGTCATGCAGCAAACTGGCTACCCCCACTCTGATAGTCCAACATGGGGTGATCAGTGGAGTAAGCTTGCTCAGCCGGTGTGTCCTCATCCTCCCCATCATCATCATCAGCCTCATCATCAGAAGCATCCTCCTCATCGCCTTCTATGTAGAAGGCAACAACTGTGGGATCATAATGGAGGTCTCTAAGTAGTCTCAATCAGTGGATCCCCTGGTGCCCCGCCTTCCATATGTAACCGAAAGCAACAAATCCCTCTAACATATACGCTCTCCTCAACTACTCCTTTGTGTAGGACAACCCTTCAGACATGGGCTCTCCACCCTATGATGGATCATTAAAGCGTCGGGCGATGAGAGTGATCATGCCTCCCAAACCAAATCAGCCCATCTTCTTAGCTACAATCCTCTCGTGGCCCTCCAGAAAAAGATCTACTCAATCTGAATCACAACAGTCTCTAGAGAAAGACACCAATGCAAGGAAAGGTCAACAAATGCCACCTTGTTCACCTTGCCCTGACCAACAAAATCCATGGCCATGACATTATGAAACAAACGCAGACATGAATGGACAAACTTGTAGTTGTACTCTCCTCAGTGTCCATCAAATACCTCCCCAGTGGCTGCAAACCAGAAATCATGAATCATTTGAGCATTCCCTTGCTCCTCCGAATCCTCAGTGGTTACCTCAGTAATACCAAAAGTATCCCTCAACTCAACAAATGTGAGGGAAAACTCGTGATCAAGCAGATGGAATGTAATATAGTCATCGTCAGACATAGTCAGGGTCGACATAAACTCGATAACTAGCTCAGGATAAATGGGGGCACTCAGATTAATGAAATTGCCAAAACCCCCATGTGTAAGAATCTATTGGGTGCACTCAAACATCCCTAACGAGTGTAACATCCCAACATTGAAAAACTTAGTCTGCACAAACTTCTTCTTTGTAAACCTTCCCAAACTACTCTCTGGCTCCTAGATAGGTTTCTCAATTGTCTCACCATATTCATTCAAATCTCAGCAGTAAGAATCAATCAACCAAAATCACAACCAAACACCAATCTCACACCAAAGACACAACACCAAAACACCAAAAGAAACAGCACATGGCGGCGAGGAGAGCGGCGGCCGCTGCATGGTAGCGGCGATCGCTGCCTATTACTCGCGAAGAGAAAGTAGCGAACAGGTTGGCGGTGGGATGGGGGCAGCCGCTGCATAGTAGGGGGGTGGCTGCACTGCTTCCTCCTGCTCCTCCTTCGATTTTGATTGTTCAAGGGTGGAAATCCCGCCCCTTTAGTGGTGGATCTTATTAGGTGAATGGAATTTAGGGAGAATGGAGTGGTGGTGGGTGGTTTTGATGGAAATGGTGAAAAAAAAGGGAGATTTAAGGGTAGGTTTTGGTGATAATTGAGAATGGAGAATGGACTTGAAAAAATGGAGAATGGATTTGGAAAAAAAAAGGTGATGGGAATGGAGGTTTGGAGAGGGTGATGGCAATGGCTAGAGATTGAAGATGAGAATGGAGTGGATGGTTAGAGCGGCTGACATGTAGGGTTAGAAAGGGAGAAAGGGGTCGGGTCACATGTTAAAAACAATAAAAGAGGGACGGGCTCGTACTATGCAGCGGCCGCTGCCTGTTGGCGGCGACCACGGCATCAGATGTTGCTGCAAGCTGAATGTCGCGGTCGCTGCACAGTAGCAGCGGCTGCGACATCTGTTGTTTCAGATCCCTTTTTATTTTTTTTCTTGACGCCATTCATGTGTAACACCTACATTGTTAATTCCTCTAACCAAAACAAAACAGATGCAAGAAACTAAAAGCCAAATAAATTAACTAAGAAAATTAACTAAATGGAAAGAAAAACTTGCCTCGGGTTGCCTCCCAAGCAGCGCCTTTGTTTTATGTCGTTGGCTTGACGGAGTGGCCCTTAAATGGCCTAATTGGTTGGTTAAGCAAGCACCAACTCTTCTATTTCATTCTTTTGGAATCCTTCAAAGTATAGCTTCACTATATGACTGTTAACCTTAAAGAGATCATGGGAACTAGGATCATAGAATTCCACTACACCATGGGGAAAGATAGTTGTAATCACAAATGGTCCATTCCAGCACGACCTGAGCTTTCCTAGGAAGAGTTTTAATCTTGGATGAAACAGGAGGACCTTGTCCCCTACTTTGAGCTCTTTCCGCAAGATGTTCTTGTCATGTGAGGCTTTAGTCTTCTCTTTGTAGATCAAGGCATTGTCGTATGCATCTAAGCGTAACTCCTCAATCTCTTGCAACCGGAGCTTCTTGAATTATCCAACTTCATCTATCCTCATATTGTAGTTCTTCACAACCCAGTATGCCTTATGCTAAAGCTCCACATGAAGTTGACATGCTTTTCCATAGACTAATCGATAGGGAGACATCCCAATGGGAGTCTTATAAGTTGTTCGATAGGCCCACAGAGCATCATTCAATCTCAAGCTCCAATCCTTCCTGTTAGGTGCCACTGTCTTCTCCGGAATGGTCTTAGTTTCACAATTAGACACCTCTGCTTGGCCATTGATATAGGGATGATATGTTGTAGACACTCTCTATGTGACATGATATTTCTTTAATAGAGAACTCACAGTCCTATTGCAGAAGTGTGTTCCTCTGTCACTAATCAGAGCCTTTGGCACTCCAAATCTTGCAAAAATTGTGTCTTTCAGAAAACCTACAACTACTTTAGTATCATCAGTTCTGGTGGCCTTTGCCTCCACCCACTTGAAGACATAGTCCACCGCAAGCCAAATATAGATATTTCCGAAAGAACTAAGGAAGGGACCCATAAAATCAATGCCCCAAACATAAAAAATTTCACATAATATCATTTTAGTTTGTGACATTTCATTCCTAACAAATATGTTCCCTACCCTTTGACATCTATTGCAAGACTTACAGAAAGCATAAGCATCTCTAAATAAATTAGGCCAAAAGAATCCTGCTTCTAAAACCTTCCTATCAGTCTTTTGAGATCCAAAGTGGCCTCCACATTCATGTGTATGATAAAAAGTAAGGACAAATTGTACCTCATTTTTTGGTAGACACCTTCTTATGACGTGATCTGCACAATGTTTCCATATATAGGGATCATCCCAAACATAGAAGCAAGAATCATGACATACCTTGTCCTTCTGAGCCCTTTTGAAGTTGGGTGGAAACTTTCCAGCAACCAAGAAATTCACCAAGTTTGCATACGAAGGCCTAGGTGTCTAGACACCCATCAATAATCCAGAAGCCTCGACATTCTCTTTAGCCTCCTTTTCCATTATGAACGCTCTGTCAACATGCAGCGGTCGCGGCATCTGTGTCGCGGTCGCTGCACCTGAATATGGGGCGGCGGTCGCTGCTCCTATTGTTGTGGTCGTTGTACCCTTTTGATGCGGGCGTGTAAGACTAAATAATGAGAACAATGTATCATCTGGAAACTCCCCATGGATTGGCCATCTTTTTTACTCTTCGGCCATCATCGCACCCCAAACCATCCTTTTTCTCTTCGGCCATCTTAGTCGACTTTCTGTTTCTGTCCTCAACGTTGATTACTTTCACTCGACATTGACCGCTTTTGCTACTGTTCCTGTGTTAGTCGACGGTCTACTGTGTCTACTGCTTGTTCTGCTTACTCGACATCGACTACTTCAGTTGATGTCGATTGCTTGTTTATGTTCTTGCAGGTTGTGCCCGACATCGACTTATGGTCGATACAGAGAATGAATCTGCGAACTACTTTGGCGAGCGCTGACATGCTTCCTTGAGGATCGATCCTGATTCCCTTCCACTACAGCGGGGGAGTCTTGTAATTTATTTGATAGGCTTGAGTTGGTTTGCTTGTGATTATATTTCCATATTTTATTGCATAGCAAAACTCCCCTAACAACTTGCATAAGAAGTTTTGCAGGTGCTAATCTCTTGAAAAAACGGAATGTAAAAAATAATAATAATTTTCTCATCGCTCTCATCGTGTTGTTTTTTCATATGTGAAGTTGCGTGGGTGTCTTCTCGTGTTTGTTAGTGCTTGGAAAAACCGTGGATGTGAGATCGACACTTGAATGCTCGTGAGAGAGTCCAAATCTGAGGCGTCTGTAGTCGTTCCCGAAGAGTCATTCTTGTGTTGTTTCTCCCGTTGGTGATCACTTCTTATTTTCCGGCGCTTCTTCTCTAGCTTCCCGATGGTGCTTTGTAGTGTTTGCTTGCTTTTTTCTTTATTGTTTGGTTGCTTCTCATGATGGTATGTCCATCTACTAGATTTTCTGGTCTCTCAGTACATCAGATACGATTGTATGGTGTATTGAATCCTTCCTTTTATCCAAAAAAATAGGGTAATCAGCAACCCTGTCATTTCCACACACCAGGCCGACGACATCCAGGGCTATCAGCGCCTGGGGCAAAGGAAATGAGCAGAAGATGGTGGTCGCAAATGCGTTGGTGGCGACGGTAGGCTTGAAACAAGCCGACGAGAGCGGAAAACGTGTTGGACACCCAAGAGGAGCCCGATTTCAATTGAACAAGGGCAAAACCCACCACCCAGCCCAAATTGAACCACTGAGAATCAATGGCACAATATCACCAAGTCCTTGAAGACAACTCGTCTTTAAAGTTGTAAACGACGATTGAGGACCCAAAGGAAGGGAAACACGCAGGGACAGAGAGAGATCGAGCCAAGGAGAAACAGCTCGACAACACCCACAACACTGATCGAGACCCCCCCAAAAGCACAGATCAAGGAAGACTAGACGAAGTAGGGTGATAATCCAAATGAAATTAGCCAAAAAGAGAGAAGATGGAATCAAATCTGAATGAAATCGAACAGGGTCTAGGGTTTGGGCAATTTTTAGGCAAAAGGGAAAGACGGGCGCGTGGAAAGCGCATACCTCTTCCCTCGGGACTCTCAATTAACTATTAATATTCTATTGGACAAGCCATGGTGTTGAGATGTCGATTGTAGACAGACAAAAAAACTTATTTTATGTCGATTATTAAGTAATAAAAATGTCAAGATGTAAAGGGATAAAAATAGTTTCATATTGAAGTGGTTAACAATACATAACTTAGGATATAAATATGTGAACTGCTTCTTCTATTAGCAATTAGTTTTAGGATGAGACTTTATCAGACTTATTAGTTGAGCTTCAAATGAAAATAGGTAATTTAGTAAGGATAGAGTAAAATTATACACATTGGTTTAAGTTTTTGCGTTAAAAGTTACATGTTGAATCTTGTAGACCTATATGTAGCCTTATTTCTTATATAAGTTACCACTTTTGTACTTTAAAAAAAACTTAAACCAACTTTTTATTCTTCATGTAAACCGAATCAAAGGTGAGGATACTTGAGATCAAGTTGAACAAGATTAATAAGAAAGTAGGACTGAAGGGAAGACAAAGTACTGAGTGAGGACTAAATGAATGCAACATCTCATGTGAAGTAACAGTATCAGATTCAAAGTGGTGTGATTAATTTGTGGGTTTCCAATTCCTGTTGAAATTGATAATGGTTCGAAGTAGTGAAAGGACAAATTATTTTGTCATCCATCACTATCTTTACTTTCTCCATATTGGGGAGATAGTAAATTATTAAATATGCGCTCTATTCAAATCATTATTTTCTTCATTAAGTTTTGTCTCCACATTTCCTTGTTTTTTAGCTACAAAGAGTATACCAACTTACAATTTCGTTAATGTACAAGTTTTTACAAATTAGGTTTTTTTTTTAATTTATGTTAGTCTCACAAGTTAGATTATTCAATACTGACAGGGAAGCAAAAGACATCTTTTAACGTATTGTTTTCCTAGCAAAAGTCAATATCCTTTCAATTATTTTTACATCAACTCTAAGGTCACGTTTGATATGAATATTGAAATCGGAATGAAATTAGAAATGGGGTAGTTATATGCACCCATGACATGTGCTATATGCACTCCTTAAAACGGATTAAAGATCCGTCCGTTATAAATTTTAAAAAAAAATATACGGACGGATTTAAGATCCGTCCGTTATAAAAAAAAATTAAAAAATTACATAGGACGGATCTAGGATCCGTCCTATGTAAATTACAAAAAAATAAAAAGAGAAAACAAGGGAATAAAGCTGCATGTGCAGCCTTTTTCTAATTACCATCATCAAGGGCGGATCTTCCATCCGCCCTGTGTTCTCCTCTTCTTCTTTTTTTAAAGGTTGCATGTACAGCTTCTTTTTCTTTTTTTTTTTAAAAAAATACAAGGGCGGATATGATCCACCCTTTGTAATTTTTTAACTTTTTTATAACGCACGGATCTATGATCCGTCCGTATATTTTTTTCAAAATTTGTAACGGGCGGATCATAAATTCGTCCTATGGAGTGCATATAGCACCTGTCTCGGGTGTATATAGCACAATCCATTAGAAAATGTTAATGATCCATTCCTACAACTGGTTGTTTGGTATATTATCGGAACGAACCATTACTGAAACAACAACAACAGAAATATAATATAATAATTATTAATAATAAATATAATTACTAGAAATAATTAAAATTATATATATTAGATAACAAAATAGTGACAAAAATAATAATAGAAATCAAAGTACAATAATATAATATAATATAATGATTATTATTATTATTATTATTATTATTACTACTACTACTACTACTACTACTATTGTTATTATTATATGGAAGAATGGATGAATTTATGAGTTGGAATGAAGGATTCTCTAGTATTTTGATGGGAATGAAATTTGCCCCAAAATAGAGAATGGATGATTCATGGGAATCATTCCGATTCCAAATTTTTATCATATCAAACACTTAAATCGAAAATCATCCATTACGATTCCCAGGAATGCATACCAAACGAACCCTAACAGTTTCTCCATTTAAAAGATTTGAACAAACATTTTAAATTTATGATAAAACTTTTTCCAAAAAAAAAGAGTTTCTATATTTTTTTGGGGGGGGTCTTCTAAAACACCTTATATAATAGATTTTTTTTAACAAAACACCTTTTTTTATGTTATAATTTGCTAAACAGGCACTTTATTTGGACAAATTGGGGAATTGCCCACCTTTTTGGACAAATTAGCAAAATGTCCATAATATATACCCTAAATTTATCCCCGTCTTCTCCTTCTCCCCTTTCTCTCTCTCCTGCATCTCCGTCTCTTTCTCCTCCTCCTCCGGCGAAATTCATCGCTCCCCGCAGTCGAAGTTCGGTGACGGCGTGCGGTGGCTCGGACCTTTCTCCGCCTCTCGACTTGCTTCAAGGAGGTGCGTGGTTCTTCATAAATTCGAGATTTACCTCTTCCGATTTTGATCTCGATTCCATCAGATCTGAAAGCCTGAGACTCGGATTCTAGTGTCCTAATTTTGCAAACTGTCCATCAATGGCGCTCGATTAGAACGGTCTCTGCTCGATCTAGTGGAAGCGGAGAACAAGATCCAGCCTTCTTCCCGTCGCACCGAAGGCTCCAACCTTTGTTGTCTTCCTCGCTCGCCATGGTCGCCGCCGTTGCCTCATCCTCCCGTTCCTAGAGCCGCCTCCTCCCAGTCCTAATGGACGGCGTCGATCTTCTCTCTTCGTATCAATGCGTCCCGTTCCTAGATCTGCTCTCTCTCCGTCAGCAAGTACACGTATCAACACCTCAAGTTCCTAGATCTTCTCTCTTCGTCATATCTGTCGCTTCCTCATCCTCTTCTCTCTCCCTCAGCAAATACACCATATCAAGGGGAGGCCGGCCTTTAGATAACCTGGAAATTATGCAGTGGGTGAGGAGATCCTGTGATTCTGTCAATGGCGGCCTCATTAAAAGGTAGATTATCTCAAATCCCTTAAAAATTTCAACTCTCTGCTTCTGAATATTCAGGTTGCGAAAGTTGTTCGAAATTAGAGGTTTGATTTTACGAAATGCTAGTGCTACTAGATTGTAAATGGTTAAATATATGACTGTTAAGCACTAGAATTTAGCGAATTGATTACAATTTTTGGTTGGGGTGATGATGATGCAGTTACAATGCAATTGAAAGGAGGGAATTGTGCAAAGGACGTAAAGAAGGGGGCAAGGAATCAGCTATCCCTGTGGTTGCTTACGAGGAACAGGTAATCACCCACAATGAAATGTTATTTTGCATATGGTATTAGAATTAGGTTTAGGAAGCTAATTTGTGAAATTGAGACAGAGAGGGCCTTCTACTTCTCGAAGCTCAGAGATATTGAGATGTTGTGCCAATGTCCCGAAATCGAAAAAAAAAATTCAATTAAATTCACATAGGTTATATCAATAACCTTTGTGAAAACCATCAGTAAAGCTTTGGGTTCGTATGTCTATATTACACTTCTTTCTTTCCTCCTGCTTGTGTTCATTGAAATTGGCAATATTTAGAGCAAAAAGTGCATTCAGGCTCCACCCTTTCCTACTATGAGGTTGTTATTGGTTGTGTTTTCGTTCAAATGCAATATTTAGACCAAAAATCTTCTACTTAGGAGTACTTGACATTTGAGTTCTTAGGCCAGAGTGCTTTTTGTAGTGATAATGAGCTTCCTTTATTCTCGTCCTAGGGAATATGTGCCTTAATTTCTGTCCAATTTTGAAGTTAATGTTGAACTCCATTTGTACGGAATAATTATGAGCATACTGTCATATAAATGGTATTAGACTATTAGTATTCAGTCATTACTTCTACCTTGATGCACTTTCTGGTCATGTTGATTTGAGAACTTCATGTGACTGACCTTCTAGAAAGCTTTCATTATTCCGTACAAATGCTATCTATATACCTGGCTGATTAGTTTAAATAAATATTATCAACTTCTCTGTGTACAGGCTATGAATTTCTTTGCTGGTCTATTGTTGCTTCTAATGCCTGAGGAGAATGCCTTTGCCGATCTTGACTGTGGCTCCAGCGGAGAGCAGTTTGTCCGATCTTCTTGTTCGAAAGCCAGTCCTCCTCTTTTCATGGTTGGTGCCTTCGGCTCTTTCATTCGTTAATTTACTGAATGCGATGGTTTTGTGCAATCAAATATAGGATTTTTGCAAAATCTGTTGATGGTCAATTTTAGTATCAATTGCAATGGAATGTGACATAGATACCACACTAGAGGGGTTATATTTGGTTCCTCTTTGTTCAACAACTGGTTTGGGTTATCTATTCAATGTTATATAATTAAAGCTGGTAGTATAGGACCATAGGTAATAATGTAAGGAACTTGTCCTCAGTTATTGAAGGTGGTTCCTTTGTTCTATGGCTGGAATCATTTGTCTGCAACAACTCTTTGAAGAGTTGGAGATTGGAAATTAATGTTGCTTTCAAGTGAGCAGGCCCAAAATATCATGTTAATGACAAAGGGTGTCGAAGATAAAGTCGCTCATGTTTACTCTCCGATGCTATGACATATCAGTGGTAGCAACTGCAGCTTCCCTTGTAGCACCTGAGCTCGAACGCCTCCCTCGTTATCATTGATACTCACTCTCTAAAGGTTTGTTTCCTGAAACTTGTCTTTCCTTTGTTCAGTTGGGTCATCTACCCGTTCTATGTGTTGGCTTGATCCTTTTACATTGACCTGCATATGATGACACTGGCTAATGTCCAATACAGCTTATAGATCAATAATCAGTTGTGTCATCTACCTGTTTTATGTGTTGTCTTCGATATTACTTTGATTTTCTTCACCACATGGATTTTGTCTCTGTGCAATAATCAGCTGCAACTGCAGGAGGATCACACCTCATGAACAACAAATTGATTCGATGTGATTGGTATACCTTCAAAAACGGAGTCAGCAAGAGGTGAGAGTGAAGATGAAGAAGAGTCGTTCCGCCGAAAGTGATTTCGAGGCGTTAGTCAATCCAGTGCAAAATTAAGGTGAAGATTATGTATCAGGTCTCTCTGTACGAAAAAAATGACTTCTTTAGAATTTCTTGCTCCTCATATGAGCTGATTCAGATTTGCAGATGTTTTTTTTTATGTTGGATCGTTGAGAATGTAATTTGCAATCGTGTCAGCATGACAGATAAGCTTGCTTCTTTCGTCAATTTTGGTACAATCCTTATCTGCAGATAATACGCCTTAAAACTATGAAGCAATTGCACATACATACAGTCTTGTGATAATTTTTTCCTCAAGCCAAGATAACTACTGATTGAATTCAGTCTGAGCTTCGTAATGAAGGGATTGAGTTTGCTCGTAATTTTATTGAATTTGCGGCTAACAGTGATAAGCATTTCTTGGTCAAGCTCACAAGTTTATTAAATGTGAGAGATATCAAGTTCTTAACCATGTCAGCATTAACACCAATGGCTGATACTCGTAATAAAGTGCAGTTGTGCAACTGTAAAGTGCAGTTGTGCAACTGTAAAGTGCAGTTGTGCAACTGTAAAGTCCAGTTGTGCAAGTATAAAATACAGTTGTGCAATTGTAAAACTGAAAAGTGCATTTTAGTTTGAAAAAGTAAAAATATAAAATTGAAAAGTGCATTTTATAACGCAAATACAAAACTGAAAAATGATAAAGTGCAATTTTAGTTTGAATGTGCAATTTTAGAACTTAAGTATGCAATTTCAGTTGTGCATGAATAAGATTATGAATAGGGGTGTTATGTGAACACGAGCCGCTCGGATTCGACTCGAAAAACTCGGCTCAAGCTCGTTCACATTTACAAAACGAGCTGAGTTCGAGCGGGTTCCTGAGCTTGAATCGAGCCCGAGCCGAGTACGAGCCCGAGCTCGAGTAGCTCGTATAACTCAGACTATTTTGCTCTTGGTTTTTTCCCTTTAGTTTTAATGTTTTAGGGTTTCTCTGTCGATTACTCCAATGTTTCCGTCTCGTTCCTCAGACCTCACTGCCTCAGTCAATCCTCTTCCTCTCTTCTACTAGGCCTTCGCCTCCCCTGAGTTTCGTCGCCGCCAGCCACCTTGAGTTTCGCTGCCGCCTAGGCCTCGTCTCCGGTGTCTGCCTCCTCCTCGACTCCTCTTCAAACGTCAATTGCCCTAAATCTAATAAGTTCGCCCCTCCTCCAGTCCTCTATCAGATCTCGTAGTTATCAGATCTCACCCCTTGTTTGTTTTAGGGTTTCTCTATCAATTATTCTTCGCCCCTTCTCCATCAGATCTCGCCCCTTGTTTGTTCAGTTGTTCATCGCCCAATCACCCCTCCATCAGATCTCGGTTCTACTTCGATCCGCCCTTTGTTCTTCACTCCTCCTGGCTCCTCCATTAGATCTTGTTAAATTGATGGCTCTCGTTCAGTTTTTTCTTATGAATTTCTGATGTCTATGGTCGATGGTCCATATACAATACCGATTGAAACTTGAAAGCGCTCGTTCAGTTGCATCTTGCATTTTTTTTATTGTTTCTAATCATTTGTTTTTATTGTATTTTATTGTTTTGATTGGTATTGTATTGATTACAAACTTTGAATAGGTATTTTATATAATTTCATATTTAGAGATTACAATGTAAAAAACGAGCTCAGAAACGAACTTCTAGCAAAAAGAAGCTACAACAATAACACGAGCTCAATCAAGCTCGAACAAGCTCTCGAGCTCGAGTTCGGCTCGAGAAAAAACGAGCAAAACAAGCTCGAGCTTGTTCAAATACTCGCGAGCCGAGTTCGAGCACACTTCTAAGCTCGATTTTGAGCCGAGCTCGAGCTCGAGCTCGAATATAAACGACCTTGGGTTCACCCAACAAGTCAAGAGCAATATTATAAAATTGAAAAGTGCAATTTTATAAACTAATATTTGCACAACACAATATTATATTTGCTCAATATAAACTTATATTTGCACACCAATATAAAAATTCAAAAAGTGCTGACAGGGGTAAAAACTTATATACTAATTCCATCATATCTATTTCATCATTGTTCTCTTCCTTTCCCTCTCGTGCATCTCTGTCTTTCTTCTATTCCTTTCCCTCAGATCTATTTCATCCTTCTTTTCCTCCGATCTCCATCGTGCATCTCTGGTTGTATTGCAAAGGATTCAACGGACAATTTCAGATCTTCCTCGATGTTCTCTCCAATCCGATCTCAAGAGGCGGACTCGGTGATTCCTCGCTGTTCTCTCCAATCCGCCATTGTTGATGAACAAGCCAACCAGATTTCGGCAGGCGGAGATGCGCCAGCCATGACAGCCGGATCTGGAAGCTTCGACGTCGCCGGCCGCATCTGTTGCTTCTCCATAACCGCCGAGATCCGATGCCACCTCCGATTCTAGATCCGAGATCTCAAAATCGATCCGGCTTCAGATCTCGAAATCGATCCATCTCTACATGGGTGTGATTGTGTTTGAGGATGAGCGGCGCCGACCTCCTCATCATTTGCAAAATCGAAGCCGGATCTCCGTTTTCAGATCTCCGGCTTGCCTCATCTGTGTCTCTCGCCGGATCTCTCTCTTGCCTCGCCGAATCTCTCTCACCGAGCGCATCTCTCCATGGCTGGATCTGTGCTTCAGCGATATCGAGCGAGCGGCCGGAGCGAGCAAGGTCGAGGTCGAGCGAGCAAGCGAGGTCGACCGGCCGGAGCGAGGGATCGAGGAGCGGCTGGAGCGAGGGTGTGTTTAGGGATTGTACAGAGGAAGAAGGAAGGTAGAAGAATCAATTTTTATAAAATTACAAAAATTAACCCATAAATATGAGAATGAAGAAAACTATTTATATTTTATTATTTGATTGGTGGTTAAGTCTCAAAGTAGTGCTGACATTGATATTAGTTACAAGTAGTGGTGACACTAGCCTTGTATTTTTCTATTTTGAAGTGTTATGTTGCACAACATTGTCTTATTTTTGCTCAATAATAGATTATATTTGCACAATAATCGAAGAGTTGTGAAATTGCGCTCAATAGACTATGATTGTAGAACATGGGGAATTAATGGAATTTTTGCTCAACATGCTCTTATTTTTGCTCAACAATTCTTTATTTTTGCACAAGAATCGAGACTTGTGAAATTGTGTCTCAACATGATCTTATTTTTTGTAAATATAATTTTATACTTTTTTAATAGATTATTGCACAACACGGTCTTATTTTTGCTCATCAATAGAGTAAAATTGCACAACATGGGGGATTGGTGAAAATTTGCTCAACATCATCTTATTTTTGCTCAACGGATCTTATTTTCTCTCAATATAATTTCATACTTTCTCAATAAATTATTGCACAACATGCTCTTATTTTTGCTCATCAATACTTTATTTTTGCACAACATTCGAGACTTGTGAAATCGTGTCTTAACATGATCTTATTTTTTGTAAATATAATTTTATACTTTTTTAATAGATTATTGCACAACATGGTCTTATTTTTGCTCATCAATAGACAATAATTGCACAACATGGGGGATTGCTGAAATTTTGCTCAGCATCATCTTATTTTTGCTCAACTATAGGTTATTTTTGCACAACGATCGAGGCTTGTGAATTTGTTTTCAACATGATCTTATTTTCTCTCAATATAATTTCATACTTTCTCAATAAATTATTGCACAACATGCTCTTATTTTTGCTCATCAATACTTTATTTTTGCACAACATTCGAGACTTGTGAAATTGTGTCTCAACATGATCTTATTTTTTGTAAATATAATTTTATACTTTTTTAATAGATTATTGCACAACATGATCTTATTTTTGCTCATCAATAGACAATAATTGCACAACATGGGGGGGATTAGTGAAATTTTGCTCAACATCATCTTATTTTTGCTCAACTATAGGTTATTTTTGCAAAACAATCGAGACTTGTGAATTTGTTCTCAACATGATCTTATTTTCTCTCAATATAATTTCATACTTTCTCAATAAATTATTGCACAACATGCTCTTATTTTTGCTCATCAATACTTTATTTTTGCACAACATTCGAGACTTGTGAAATTGTGTCTCAACATGATCTTATTTTTTGTAAATATAATTTTATACTTTTTTAATAGATTATTGCACAACATGGTCTTATTTTTGCTCATCAATAAACTATAATTGCACTACATGTGGGATTGGTGGAATTATGCTCAACATGTTCTTATTTTTGCTCAACAATAGATTATATTTGCACAAACAATTGAGACTTGTGAAATTGTGCTCAACATGATCTTATTTTTTCTCAATTTTATTTTATAGTTGCTCAATAGATTATTGCACAACATGTTCTTATTTTTGCTCATCAATAGACTATGTTTGCACAACATGGGAGATTGGTAGAAATTTGCTCAACGTGATCTTATTTTTAAAAAGTGCTGACATGGAAAAAAAATGTGCAATTTTAGATTGAATGAGCAATTTAGAATTTAAATGTGCATTTTAATATAATTAGAATGATTCAGAAGCTTTTATTATACGCATATGAAGCCAGATGCATGTCTCAAATATAAACAACATTATTCTTCCTTAGTCGCGTAATTTGGGTGGTTTAATGAGCAATCTAAACTCGACTGCTAGGGTTTTCAACTCCCCGAGGAATGGAAATAAATTTTGCCCCTTCACATAAGATGGACATCAAATCATGAATGCACAATAATATCTTGATTCAACAAGTAAAAAACATTTACAAAGTCAAAACCGGAAGGAAAGTAACTTAGATACCATTGCCATACATAGTTAATGCTAATGTTAAGTTTCAGTATCACTGTCATTTGACATACAAAAGAAACAACGCTTCAGTAGACGATGAACATCACATGATTGCACAGGACTTAACTTGCTCACCCGATGCGCTTCATCTACACCGCCCATAACTTGCTGATGAACAACCCTATGTTGCTTAGCTAAACCGATTGCACAGGACTCAACTTGCTGATGAACCACCCGATGCGCTTCAACTATACCGCCCATCACTTGCTGATGAACAACCCTATGTTGCTTAGCTAAACCAATTGTATAGGACTCAGCTTGCTGATGAATCACTCGATGCGCTTCGGCTAAACTGCCCATCACTTGCTGATGAACAACCCTATACGACACAGCTATCTGTCAGCATAATCTATGTACAGTAGTATATTTAACAAAAAAAAATTGACAGTGCTTACTACTGCCTAGTATCGTACTTCTATTTTCCATTTTCATCACTTTGGTCTCTGAATCTGATAAAACAAATTAATAAACAGTAGTATTTGCATAACTTTGATTCCCGTTGGAAACTAAGTAGTTCGTTCGGATCCCCAAATCATTCGAATCACAAAGCCAAAATCCTCAACCCCCAACCCCGACCTGACACTACATATACTAGTACATTACATTATTACAATGAGTGGTGGTAGAACTTTGTCTTATTCATAAATCTTTAAAAATAAGAGCTAAACTAAAGAAATCATTTATAGGATAGTAGGACATATGTAAGTTAAAACACCAATCTCTTCTCAATAGGACAAGGAGGATGGTTAATGCACACAAACAGGATATTCATTTCCTGACAGCTTTAAAACTTTAGCTTCTGAGTCATCAGATTGACACAAGCAAAACTTGGGTGGGAAGAAGCTTACAATTCGAACCAGATTGAGTGCCTTCTGCCCAGATCCTGCAGAGTCCCTTTTCTTCCACAAATGATGTTCTTTCTTCCCTGGCTTCTTAATCATCTTCCTGTCTCAAAGGAAGAATGCCAAGATAAAGTGAAGCAAGTTCAATAAAAAACTTTAATACAACTACAAGGGCACAATATGCACTACAAGATACAAGTGCAACACCCAGCAAACACACACTATGCACTACAAGCACAAAGAAACTTGTACACAGCAGTTCCTCCCTCTTTATCTTAGAAAGACACACATATAACTGAATGAGGGAATAACCAATTTTCTTGATTTTAATCGGGAAATACAGCTTACTTCTCATCAGCAGCAGTTTTAGACGGTCTTCCATATAGGTCTAAGGAGTATTCCACCTGTAGAGTTCAAACACACTGAGAGTAGGTTAAGCAAAAACAATAACATGAGTAGTTCAATCCAAAACAACTGAAACACTTCCTTGCCTTGATTCTAGGCAAACAAAGTCCTGAATTTTGCAATGAAGGCAAAATCCTACCGAACGAGATACTGGATCTCAAACAGATAGCCTGGAACGAGGAATTAGGCACAACGTATAAGTGATCAGATCAATTATGGAGATAATCCAAGTCGAAGAAAGGAAATAGAGGATGTAATCATGTAATAGCAAAACCTGTTTGAAACCAACTGTTGCGAAAGAGTGAGGCATCTGAGTTGCCTCAACAACACTAACCATTTCCAAAGAGTGAGGCATCTGTTCGGCTTACTCCAGAAGCAATCTGATTTTGAAACGAAGAGCAGTAACTGCACTTCCTCCCCAATTAGAGCGAAAGGTCACATATTGCAGTACTCAAATTGCATTTCCAAAATCATGAAACCAGCGTCGGAAACGTAATTGAGACGAACACCAAGTTCATTATAAACAATTCTTTAGCAAAATATACTAAAGAACAATCGAGTGCTTAAAATCATTAAATTAGACAATCTAGACAATCACAGATATAGCAAAACCGAGCATAAACAGTCACAGATTCGAATGGAGACTTCAAAATTGTATCCGATACATAAAAAATCAAAGGAAATTTGCGCCTTCGGCGCAAATTTTATGTGATTCCATTGCAGTAATCACTGCAGACTTCAAAATCGGCTCCGAAAAATCGAAGAAAATTTGCGCCTTCGGCGCAAATTTTCTGAAATATATGCACTGATTACTAGATTCGATTGTCTACTTTAGAATCTACTCAGAAAAGTAAAAAATCAAAGAATCGTTTGATAAGGAAGAAGGAGGGGGCCAGGAAGCTGAAGAATCTACGCAAATCAACAAAAGAACAAACCCTAGCTCCAATTGGGAGAAGAAAAGCAGTAATTGAAGATATATGTAAAGAAAGAAGAACGAACCTTGTTCTTGATGGAAGGAAGCACATCAACATTCAGGACAGTGGAGGAGAGAGAGAAAGAGAGAGTACCGGCGGAAGCTTGCAGGACATGAAGCCGGCGCCGGAGATCTGATGCCGAGGTCAGAGATCGAAATTCGAAGAGAAGCACGACACAGTAAGCGAATTGAAGGAGCGGGATGAGGAACTGCAACAAATTCGGAGAGAGAAAGGGAGATGTACCTCAAGCCGGAGCCATCTCCATCAATCGTCATCGTCGCTTGGAGCTCGCAGAGATGGACGGGAGAGAGAGCGCGCGTACTTCCTCGCTCGCAGAGATGGACGGGAGAGAGAGCGTGAGGAGAGAGAAAGGCGTGTGGGAGAAGGGAGGGGGTTTATATTTAGGACATTTCACCAATTTGTCCCAAAACGTGGACATTTCACCAATTAGTACCTATTGTATGGACATTTCGCAAATTGCCTATTTTTTTAATTAAAACACCTTGTATAATATAAATGTCACTGAAAAATTAAAACTTTTGACCAAAAAATAAAGGTTGGTACATCAATTGAATGGATTATATTATATAAGGTGTTTTTTTTAATAATAGGTGTTTTGTTAATATATATATATATATATATATATATATATATATATATATATATATATATATATATATATATATATATATATATATATATATATATGAGGTGTGTTTTATAAGGAAAAAAAACTATTTTTTATATCATTTCCCTATCTTAGGAAATAAGTTTGAAAAATCTGTTAGATTAAAAAAAATCAAAATTCTTTAAAAACCTAAATTTCTCTAAAATAGGGGAATCTACTTCCTCTACTCGAGGGAAAATGAAAGCAATGATATAGAAAATTAAGGAGCAACATAATGATGGGAAAAGTGCTTAACTAAACCCGGTTTTAAGGAAACATAATCCGGCCCCCTCCCTTGAACACACCTTTTTAAGAATGCCATTTCCACTTTGACAAAACCCTACATCCCTCCCTATTGTTATTATTGCTTGTCAAAAACCAAAATAGATTGACCAGGGCCCTAAAAACCATGATTTTGTTTTGTATAATTTGATTGTTTGACAATGATCTTAAACTAAGATCCTTGTTTCGATTCACATCCAAGGTGTGTGAAGATGGACGGGCATGAACATAAGACGAGTGCAATTAGTCGAGGAGTCGCACCTTAGCAGCATTGAGCAATGGACACAATTCCTTTGATGACCCCGAAAGGAGGCTTCTAAAGATGGCATTGAGTGCGAAATTCACCGTAGCCATGTCAGTTGTCAACAATCAAGGGTAAGTTAAGAGGCAATATACTAATCTGCTGACAAGCAGGTCATTCGTGCCAATCATGACCGATAAGAAGCTTATCGCTGATAAACAATCTGCACCAAACAGTTATCAGTCCCTTGTCAACAACCTTATAATGACTTGTGAACCGCAATGTTGAACACAAACAACCTGAAAACATTCATCCTTAAACGCACAACCTACCTACCCTACCAACCACACCCATACACCACCATCACAGAGTCACTATAGTAACCAATTGAACCATATGATTAACCGGGTAATATGAACCCCTGAAGCACGGTGAAGCTTCTATTGCCTGCCAAAGGGAAGCCGAAGGAGGGAAGGAGGGTTTCCAACATGTCTTATGAGTAACAAACTATGTTTCATACAAGGACTGTGTTAGTCCTGGAAAACTACACTGCACCTTTAAACCCAAGCTTTTCTTTTGATCAGATAAACATGTCAATAATAATTACATAAATACTTGGAACATACTTGATTTAATTCCCTCCAAATTTAAAGATGGAGTCTAAATGGGTTTCAACTGTTCCAAGTGCAACCAGTCTTCAACAAGACGAATGGAACCGAATGTTAATTTACTCCTTTCTCCAGCCAGTTTATTGCTTTTGCACTCAGGAAATCCCTCCCGACTGAGCTAAAACATGGACTCACTGTGCATAACAGATCAACAGACAACCGGTGGAAAGAAATATAGTCAGCTAGATATGTTAAACCATCATCCAGTGGCATTTACTAAACTGGATTAGACTAATGGAACAAACATGACTGCCATTTGATTCCGTCAGAAACAGACGAGCTTACCCACGATTTACTTGGGCTTCAGGTATTCTTTCTTGCTTTCCAGAACAGCCTTCTTCTTGGTCTCAAAATCTGTTTTGTCTAGATCAAAAGCGGTCAGAAGATGACCGTAATATATTCTCTTCTTCTCTCTAGTTATTGGATCCACTTTCACGAGGTTTGGGTTGTTCTCGTCATCTCTTCCTTGTAAGGTGGACTGAACATGGGCCCAGCCTCTACGGCCATGGTTTTTCCTTTCAAAGTGCTCACTCAATTGAATGGCCTCCCTGAGACCATGCTGATCAGCAGAAAACCTAACCAGGACAATACCAAGATGGCCTTCTCTATTGTACAAGGCCTTCGACTTGCCATTGGGGAAACCAAGAGCTGAAACTCGAAAGAGATGCAAACAATCAGTTAACCAATGATACATTGTACAATCAGTTAACAATGATGTGTTATCTAGAAAATAGAGTACCATAATAGTTTTAATAAGGTGAAACTTTTAGCAAAGGCGCTAGTTTGGCTACTCAAAATTACTTGAATGCACAGTGAAGTGATCAAACATCCATGCATAACAAGATCTTAAACATAGCATAGAATGGGGAATGATCAGAAGTTCCGAAATATCTCCAAGCATAAATTTGATTAAAAAAAACTCAGCAAAAATAGGAGATCTATTGAAAACATGCTACCTAAAACAATCTGAAAAGGAAGCATCAGTCTCATATAGTCGCAACTAGAACCTACACAGCAAATACACACCTAGGGTGTGCTCGGTGTGTGAACTGAATAATGCAAGGTCCAAAAAAACACCAGACATCCCCGAATAGCTGTTTCTATTTCTAACAAGTTGGGCAATCTATTTATTCCTCTGGTCAATGTATCAGAAAACCATCTATACATAATCCACATCTAACAGCATATAAACTGGAAGTGATTTTCAATAGAAAGGCACTGCCTCCTTCACTTATTCCAGTCACAGGTAGCTCATTACACTTCCCTACAAGGGAAGAGATGAAATGACGCCTTCTTATTCGATTGGGATATAATCTTCTCAAAGAATTCGCAGAGTTAGACACCAGAATAATCCATGAATCACTGTTATTAAAAGTGACATGAAAACACACGTATACTCAATCCTCACATATCACGGCCAGATGTAGTAGTACTTGTTCGCTATAAATCAATAAGCAGATGATGCATAAAAGGATTTCAGCCATTTAAAATAGGGTAAGTTAAATGAAATAACCTAACCTTCGGGTTGATGAGTTGCTGACGCCCTCATCATAACACTGTTAAAAGGAGATGTCCTAAACTTAATAGTATGCTGAAAGTTGAAACACTATTCTTGGGTTGACTATTGGAGACCAAATCCAATCAAAGGGGGGGAATGATGTGAAAATCAAGAGGGAGAGCATGCAAAGTTGCTCAGACTACTTGCATGTAAGCTAGGTTAGAGAAAGGTAGGCTTAGCATAATAATCAGACAATTAACATATACAAATATATTTATTTAACATATATTCCAAGGACAATAATTAACTTTCCTAATTTAGAGTTGGAGAAAAGTAAAAGGATGATTGTTTGCCTTCGAAAGCGGTCTGGGGTTTATCATGGAGAAGCACAAGGATTTCATTTGCAGAAGAACAATGGCATACATTAGGTTATATTTACATTGGTAGAAGAGGGATCAGTGGGTGAGATCTGACAATCGGTTGCATTTGCAGATGGAGGAGACAAAAGGAAAAACTTACTAAGCTCTCATTACTCACCATCCCTCAAAACTCTTCAACAATCGAGAAGGTAGAAATCAACTCGTGATAAGGATCCTGGGATTATCAGCCACAAAGTTCATCAAACATCGTCCACCAACCTTTGTCTCCAATCCAATTCTTCCTCTCCTTCTCAAATTAGGGTTGTCCTCCTCAGGGTTGCCCCCCCCCCCCCCCCACCACCACCACCACCGCCACCACCACACTGAATTCGTCATGAATTTGGTGGATTGAGCAAATTCCATACAAATGCTACATTTTAATTGAAAAATCTCAGATACATGAATCCTTGGGGGAGCATGGTGAAGAAGAGGAGAAGAATAGAAAGAAGGAGAGAAGTACATGGATCTATGGGGAGGGAGAAGAACGACTTACAAAGAAACAAAACAACAAGGCAAAGGTGGCGGCAGGTGAACATCTTAATAGAATAGAAGAGAAGAGTTTGCAAATATAGACACAGGCATAGCTACTTAATACAGTTCTCACCGCCCAAACTTTGTCCCAGTTAATATAAACAAACAAAAAAAACACCCTAATCCATAAGGTCTAAACCCTAAAACTCAAATTCACCCATCAGATTAATTTAATTTTCATATGTATTTAATCCCTAAACCTTGGAACGAATTCCGTTCTAGTTCGCGAATTACACATGTGGAATTCTCCAACGAACTGAATTCCCCCCAAGGAGCGAATTACGAATTCGTTCAGCATTTACGAATTTGACGAACTGTGAATTCGGCAACCCTGGTCCTCCCAGTGCCTTATCATCCCACTGGATGGATTTTGTCTCAAGAAGTCAACCAGTGAGTAGCATTTCAACATGCTGCAAACGTTATGTTTTTGTTAAATAAAGGTGAGGGTGCTGTCAGCTCAACCCTACAAGGTTGGTTGTCACAACTCACAAGAGAAGTTAACCACATAGCAATAAGTCAATCAAATCACAGACAAATTTAGCACCACTATGCAGTAGCGTTTTAAGGACAACTGCTCTAATAACATTTCCCTTTTTTCCATTACATTCTATGGAAGAAATCCAATACAGCTATGAGGTGTTATGTATCTAATCATGAAGTTACCTAACATCATAGGTTCAAGATTTCAGGAATACCTACCCCTTCAAATCAAAATAATCAGGTACAAACTCATAAAACGAGAGAGAGTAGCCGCATATCAGAAGCAAAGATCATCTCATATCAACAGATAATATGAACAGAAATATTAGTTAGCTACTTGCATAGTGATATAGTAGCATCTGATGCAGATGCTAGTAAGAAAAGATACCTCAGGAAATATGAATACCATCCCTCAAACATTTTGTCGCGTAGCAATTTATTTAAAACTTTCTATCAACTAAACTGTCACATTCCAACACTAGATATAGCAAACGAATACAAGAACCTATTTAGTAAAAATAGCAATCTCTCTCTAGTATTGAAATTGTAAGATATCCTTCATGGGTCTCTCAGAAACACCCTCCCAGCTAGATGGGTAAGGGTGAGTACATCCTGACCCTAGACCCTACTTCATTGTGGGATCCACTGGGTCACTGTTGTTGCTGTAAGATATTCCACTAATTTCAGCCTTGAACCTTTGACAACAAAATACCTCTAATCCTCCTATGTACAAAAGAAAGGTGATTGGAAAAAGAACAGGGAAGAACTATTTGGAATGATACACTACAGGAATTCTAAGGGGGAACTTATCAATATGAAGAATCTATTTTGCACATATCATTTATGCAATAACTACATCAGTACAAGCAAATTATCATAGAGTTAGTCAAAATGATCACCGAGACAAAAGTTAATGAGTGGATTTTGTTGCTGCACAAAAGGGGGGAAATCCAGGTCTGCAGTAAAAAAGACAGAAGAATATGCACTCAAATCAACCTAGAAGAAATCATTTTCACTTTTCTAACCACTTTTTAGCTATGATTCATCACATGTTCTTGAGCTGTAGAGTTAACTCAACAATTTGCTCGCAGCTAATTATGAAGGATCCTATCATAATTTTTTGCTAGCCCTAAACAATTAGGTATCATGCTTTGTCTAGGATGCAATCACTTTGATGACACGTACAAATCCATAGTGTCATGGAAAGCATTCAACTTCTTCCAACAGAACTTCAACATACGATCAAAGGCATTGAACTTCTTCCAACAGAACTTCAAGATAGGATCAAAGGCAAGACAGCCAACCCTAAAATTGGACATGCTTGCAAACTATAAGCATTGAAAGGTAATTTATACCTCTAATTATATTATCCATAGCCTTATTTCCCAAACCCTCCATGCGTCCTTCTTTCCCCTTTCCAGTACTCGTATTCTGAACCATCACAGTAGGTGGCCAGACAATTAGATCCTCTTGGTTTGCTGATGCTTCATCAGCTGGTAGAAACTGATATGCTTTTGAATTATCAGGAGGCTTCATGTAGTTCCACCCCATTAGAACACATAGGGCTTTGTGCAACCCCAGGTGATCCACACGCAAATCATCACTATCTGAGTTGTAAGCATGCATTATAAGGCCATGAACATCTGGAAAATCCTTAGACCTGTCATTTGAATATCAGGAGGTAGAACAATGCAAGTTTCAAGCTCTTCTTCAAATTTCACTCAATGCCCAAAATGAAAAGCTAAATAAACAACAGAACCATCCAACGGCCGGAAAATTAACTTGAAATATGCATCATGGAAAGATGACAATATACCCATGTGTCATCTGTTACGGCATCTTTTAGGCAGTAACCTAGACACAAGAAACCAGAGGTTCAAATTTTCACCTCTGCATCTTTGTTCCTACTCAACTAAACGCAATATGTTGGCTTACCACTTCAATACATCATTTCGATGCAGTTTAAAACACAAAAAATGGACAGATTAATGGTGCCAAAAAGAATAACAGCATAATTATGGATCATTATACTACTCCATGATACACAAGGAAAATATGTTAAAGACTGTACAATATATAGCCTCGGCAATACTACCGGGAAGGTAGAGGGTTAGTTATGCACAATTGGCATGAAAAAAAAAAAAAAACGGGGCTTCTCTCGAGTAGGGCATGTAACAAGTGCAGAAGTTCGCATTTTTGAAAAGTCAAAAGATGACTAGATGAGTAATAACAAAAAAAAGAGGGGAATTTTATTCGTTCTTGATCAGCTACAAATTATTTTAACGATTTGAAGATAGACTCTGAAGATTATAAATGCCAAAAGAGATCAATTTAACTCATTGCTCAAGAAAGTCAGGTTCTTGAGGTGAAACACAGCATACATCAACGAAGTTTGTGAAATGAACAAATCTTTGCAGAATGAAGGGAAAGGGGGATTAGACAATTTATGCAATATAAAGGGAGAACAATAGTAGCGGTGTTAATGACTTATCAACCACCGCTGAAATCACATCACAGAGATGAGGTATTGGTAAAAAGATTCAAAAACAATAGTCTCTATTCAATTCCAAATGGAACTCAATCTGTCCAAAAAGAAAAATCAGAACAACAATTTATATTATTCTATATCTGAATTCAAAAAAATAACACAAGTACAAGGACTTCAATGTATCATAATCATAACTTAAGCACAGGAGAACCAAACAAGTAGTAAATTCATCATCTAAATAAACAGCAGATCTGCAAAGTAACCAGATAATGAAAGACGAGAATGAGAAAACTGAGAAAATTTATGCCAAAAAAAGTATAAATTACTCAATGCATTTGGAACATTAAAAAAATAATGGAGAATGAAGAAAGTGCATACAAATGCAAATTTCAAATGTTTGCATAAGAATTCTCACAAATACATTACTAAGTAAGACTGCCATTGCCCAAGACAGATAGAAAGGAAAACCTTCCTCCAAAGACAATCTATGTTCCCTACCAAGTTCCAACAGCATCTCAGGAAACCGAAGGTAATAATAAGATTAGAGGGAAATTTCACGAGCATGACATAGCTTAAGACATAAAAGAACATTCAAACAGATAAAACCCAGGCAAAAAATAAAGCTTAATTTAGTAACCGCTATCTAAGAAGTCGGGCAGAACCCATATTTTAGCTTTCATAAATTCTATGGTTCACTAAACTAGATTATAAAATACTGACACCAGTACAATTCCATGAACCAGACATATCAACTTCATTATCGGAACAAACTACATTCTCAAGGGCCACTAGATTGCAGTTTTTCGCAAAAAAAAACTAGGCAGTATTCAAAAGATTAGTAATTAAACCTAAATTAACCTGATTCTAAGCTATCTATGAAATTTTAGATGAAGTATTAAAATGGTGTTTTTCACAAAAGAAAAAAAACAGCAGTACAATACAAAATTTTAAACCCATCGGTTCATAATTGTGTGATCCAAAGCTATCTACAGCTTTATAAGAGATTACAAACTGATTCTAAATTTCTTATGTGAGCTTCAGGATCCAAGAAAACTTCTAATTTCTTTCATCTGCATCACATGTACGCAAGCACACCAACAAACCAAGTATAGATAAGAATATATACCAATGCAATCATGAACATTTCTTGTCTCCAAGCCAATGAGGATAATGGCACCATGGGTCCATGACCCAATACCCGAGTGAATAATTAATAAACCTCAACTCTGCTGTCTTACCTCATGATTAAGCATATAGATTATGCTTATTAAACATACAAAACACATAAGAGTCCTCGACTCCTCATATAGTTTATATCATCTAGTTGTAACAAACTTCAGAGAAATAACAATGTTCCCTGACTCTCTCCCTTCTATAATCTATAGATACTTCTCTGCAACCCCCAATTCTTGATTTCTTGCTGAACCCTCAGCCTATCCACATCTTATTATGTACCAATTACCTGATCTAGTAAATCTTAACCTAAAGCTCAAGGTTTAAAAGATGTAACTATCAGCTAGATGAAGTATTAAACAGAAAAACTAAACATCAACTAAAGAGAGGAATTAAATGAACAGGACCAAGAAGAAAGTATAAACCTTTTACACGCAATACAGTGCCGAGGCCCATGCTCCGTGTTCTCCAAGTAAGACTTCTTCTGACTGGCATTCTCATTCAACAGCTTTGCAAATTTAAGGAATGCCTTCTTCAATTCAGCTGGATCAATGCTGTGATAATGGTGAATAGCTCCCACCGCAGTATCAAAAGGAACACCAACTCTCATGGCCTTCGATGCCCTATTCAATTCATCCTCCCTCTTAAATGGACTACTACCGGCCCCAACATTCCCATACTGCAAAACATGCTGCCTTTGCCTTGCAAGCTCATCCTGTACACCTCCCTCAACCTCCCCAAACTTCCTCTTCATTGGCCCCTCAGGAGCACCGCCATGGCGCCCATCAAGCCCGAGTGAATCCCAGTAATCCTGGATAGGGTTCGGATTCCGGTTCCGCGTAAATTGATCCTCTCCACCACGAAATCCGTTTGGGCTGATGGGCCCAATAGGCGGGAATCGACCGCCGAGATCCGGACCTGAAGGCGGAAACCGAGCCATATGATCGACCGGCCGCGGCGGAGGGATGAAATCCTGGTAATCCGGCGGCAGAGCCAGGTAGGTGTGAGCACTGCCGTCGGCTAACAAAGCAGTCCGGCGATCAAGCATGTGAAATCCGTAGGAGGGGGGCGGGGGCGGGCCGAGCGCTTGATCCGGGTGAGAAAACGGAGCCCCAGGTGGAGGAATTGGGCCTCTGGGGGCGGAATTCGGGTGGTGGGCGTTGCTAGGGCTAGGGTTAGGGTTAGCGCGTTTGGGGGTGGGGTGGTTCATGTTGGAATTAGGGTTAGGGTTGTTGGAGGAGGGGTTACGAGGCTTGGAGTCGGAGGAAGAAGCGCCGGCGGAGGAATTGGGCATCAAGGCGACGGAAGGGTTGTATGAAGGCTGTTTTGGGGGGGCTGCGGAAGAGGATGTCGATTCCCAGCGGGATTTGCGTTGTGATTGGGAGGTGGAGGAAGGTTGTGGTTTCCTCGATGGGCCATTGGGGTAGCCACCCTCCATTGCCGGAGAAGGTCGTCGGCCGATGAGCGTTTGACTCTCTCTGCCTTGGGCTCAAGACACGAGTTTATTCTACACATAGAGGAGAGAGAAGGAAGAAGTAAATAACGTAGTTACGTAGAGATGTTTTAGGTGGTGTTTGGATTATATTTTATTGAATTAAAAATAATACTCCGTACGCACTTGATAAATAAACTATTGTCATTATAATAAAAAAAAAAATTGTTGTGATATCTGGTAAATTATTCACCTTATCATTGTTCACTTTTATTGTACACATTACGACTCGTTAATTACACACTTTAACTTTCACAATCAATATAATCAGAGCTTTTGATCAATTTTATAATACGTTATCAGCACGAGTACTCTTCGGATCCAACTGAGTCAATAGATACAGGATAGAACATTCAAAATCTACCGATTTGCTTAATTATTTTCGTAAAGAATCCATTTATGCGAAGTATGCTCTGTAGTTGCCCTTAATTAGGTATCTTCTACATCAGAAACTTGTACAACTTTGAATCTTCTTCTGAAAATTAAAATTTTCAAATCGGAGCACACAAATCACCATTTATATGACTCGGTTATGTTTAACGAAATAGTAGAAAGCAAGAGGAAAATATGCATACAAGATATGAGATGATTTCATACATAAACCCGGTACTTTATTAAGATCCAAACGGATTTATAACCAAATCGGTCCAAACTTTGAAACTAATATAAGTTTTAAACTACAAAATCGATTTCTACATACCTCTTCGTCAGATCTTTCACCGAAATCGCCGGATTTAATTTCTTCCTAGAGCCCAAAATACCTCCACCAAAACAACTCAAATAATAGAATCGCATAGATTAATATTAGGGAGAAAAAATAAATGTTCATATAATAAGACCTAATTAATTAAATGTCCACCATCCAAGATTTATTAGTTAAATGTCTACCAGTCACCCCCTAACAGCTGCCCACTTCTAATTATGACAATAAGCTGACAAACAAAACTATGATAGTAAGCTGACAAACAAAACTATGACAAACAACTGACAAAACATTACAGACAGCTGACAAAACATGACAGAGAGCTGACAAATGATAAAATATAAGCTGAAACTCAACGCCCAACACTCTAACATAAAAAAAAATCAGCATCTTTTATGACACTTCATCCCTCTAACTTAGTTGGATTTTTTATGTTGACAACGGTATCATCTAGCTTTTACCTATTGCTTTTGTAAAAAGTGAGTGTCTTGAAATCCAAATTTAAGTTTATAGGAGGAAAATAATGCTGATAAATTGCTTTATACTTGGTATGATTACATTGAAGTTGATTGGATGAGTTTCAAAGTTCAAACCAAGGATAGATTACTTAATTGAATGAATTCAAACTAAGATTCTTTCTCCTACTACCGCAAATTCTTATTCAAATTGAGATTGAGGATGACCTGCTTGGTTAAAGTCGAATTTGAAACTGAAATTCGTTGAACTCGACATCGACGACATGCTTGGTGACATCGAAAACTTCTTGTTGGTGAACTGGACATGATCCACTTCTTTATCCATCATCTTCACTACATCTTCATCTTTTTTGTCAACAACATGGCTTCCTAGTATAGAGGCGAAATGCGAGATGTAAGAAGGAAAAATGGGTCATTAAATTATAAGATCCATTCCATACTCGCTCTTGATGGACTCTATCAGCTTCTTCGCCTCCAAATCGAGACATCTAACAACCGCAAATCGAAATTACAAGATCCAGGACTTCAGACGAAACGAAGCCGTTGAGGAATTCCATCGATTTGGTGAAAATCCGACTGGTTCCTCCCCGCGAGGTTGATTGGACTTTCAAAGTGAGTGAGGAAGTCGATCAGTTGGATACGATTGACGACGATGACTAGTATTTTTAAATCTACTAGCTCTCGAGGCAGATCAAAGGACTTCGTCTTCTCTAGTGTTGGACACCACTTTATTTGGTCTCGTATGGTGGACGTAGATGGTAGAATCCATAGCCTGGAGCACCGTTGTAACCACCAGAGGCTGACATCCATAGATCTGAGCGTCCATGGAAAGGCGGACATCCACAGATCCATCGTTGGCTTCCTCTAGTTTGGTGGATGAGGGCAACCATGGAAGAAGACGAACAGGAGGGCTTCCATGGAGGAAGTCTGGTGGAGGAGGGCGAAAATGGAAGAAGACGACACAAGAGGGTTGCCATGGAGAAATTTTGGTGGAGGACAACGACATCGAATCTCCATCGCTGAATAGCAGATCTGGAATAGAGGGATGATTGAACCAGAGAGGAGGCGCATGGATTGAAACGAGGTGGTGGTTGGTGGAGGAACGACTGATTGAAAGAGAAAGGGGAGTTGGTCAGTGGTTAACCAGTTCGTGTCGGATATCCGTTTTTGCACCTCCCTAAAGGGGAGTTGGTCAGTGGTTCTATCCTAACTGTCTTGGAGGGTTGAAGGTAGAGAGAGTGATGGGAGAGAAGGATTGTAGGTATCGATGGGGGGTTTGCATCATACGCACTTTCACAGCTCAAATAGTGGTAAAATCAATAGAGATAAGGCTTCCAAGGTTAGGGATTACAACAACAAACACATTTGAAAATCAATGAATCACATAAAAGTTCATGATTTTATCACCAAAAGAATTGACTTTCATCAACCAACAAGTATTCAATCAACTTTTATTAAATCAACTTACTTATTCTACCTTTTTTCTTAGGATTATTAAACTCGCGTTATTAGAACCCTAATCACTATTCCAAATTCACAATTCACAATTTCTTTCTTTTAAGTTAATTTTAATAAGAATTCCTTAGACTTTCATCAAGGGTAAGCACATAGGTAGATGATGATAAAAACACCAAACAAGATCATAAATTCATCAATTCCCCACACATGTCTATTGTTAGGCTCATTCCAACCATAGAAGAAGGAGAACTACTCACTTATTTTTTTTTTATTAGGTAATAATTCGAGATCAGACGGACCTGAACCTCGATGGCCGATAAGATCGGTAGACGATGAACCGTCAAAACAAAGAAAATACAAAGCGGTGCATGACACATACAAGAGAGCTCTACAGAAACGAAGTAAAACCATCAAAACCAAACAAGACGAGGACGAAAATGGCGGACGAAGCCAAGCACCACCAGAAGCAACACCGCAGGCCAGCGACATATCAGGACCCGATCGCCCTGTGGGCAGTGAGGACGAAACCAGGGAAGCAGTCAACCCGGAAAGAGGAGTCGCCACGATACACACTACCACGACCCTTGCCTGTCCCGACTCCAGCAGCCAAAACCCCATCCGCGAAAGAGAAAGCTCGACCCGTCAAAATGTAAAACCACACAACGCCTGCTTAAAGCACCCAAACCCAAATGGGATTTTGATCAACCCTTTCAGGATATTTAATAATTATATATAAATATATATAACCGTTTACACAATTAATATACATATACCTATAAGGTATAAAATACCGAGCAAGTATACATATATTAAACTTATTATTATCATTATTTATTTTTTAATTAAATTTATATGTAAATATATAAAACTGTGATATATATTTACATATAAACCGGGGTAAAACAAAGAATTTCAAACTCTAAATGTTTTTAATTTTTCTTTTATTTTCCCGGGCCAGCTTAGGGCCCAAGGCAAGGCCTTGGGCCCGAAGCACAAACCCGGGCCCAAAGGGGGAAAGCCAGATTACTCGAATGGAAGGGAGGCAGGATATCGCCACCGCCAACCATCGAAAGGAAGGGAAGAGCACAGAGGGGCGAGCAGGGGGTCCGATGAAACCAACCGGGCCAGAAGGCCATCGGACGGTGAGCAAAGGGCCGGACAGGACCGGGGTTTCTATACCGAGGTTTCCAGGAACAGCCGAGACCGCCGAGGAGGAGCGCAAGGCAATCGACAGGGCAAGCCCAGACGAAAGTTACAGCCGAGGGCATCGATCCAGGTCACCCGGAGAAGGAGAGGGAGACCAGAACCGAGAACCCGGAGATAGACGGCCGAATTTCAGAGCCCTTGACCCAAAACAAAGGGTCAACCAGGACCAATTGAGTAGCACGGCGTCTTCATCAGAACCAACCAGCCAGAGCTCTGAGCCACCGAAAGGGAGCCAAGAAGGGGGCGAATGAAGACCAATCGAAACCAGACTACCCCTAGGGAAGAATAAAGGGAAGGATTGCACAAATTGAAACGATCAGTTGCAGAAGTTGGAGGAGAAGACCCCGATCTACAAAACCCCAAAACGAATTTGGGATTCGAACAGACCGAAGCGAATTAGTTGCATCAAATATGATTGACAATCGGTGAGACACCAGTGCTTTGCAGTGGCGGAACTACCGTATTACGAAATGGCCGGAGCCGAGATGAGGACGGCCGAAGCCGGAATGAGGCCGGCAGAGCCGGGGTTAGGTCTCCACCTCTCTCTAGAATTCTAGAGAGAGGAGGGAGCGTTTTTAGAACTACTCACTTATGAAGTAGAGAAACAAAAGACATGAATTTTAGGAGAGAAAAGAAATATAAAATGAAATTAAAAGTAATTAAAACTTGGAAAATCAGCGTAGCAGCTAGTCGCAACAAACACGTCCAAGTTTTCGCCCAAACTACCAAAATTCTAAATTCTTTTCTAGCTCTAAACGCCTCTGATGCGGGACCATCCAAGACACCTCCGGATGCACCTATCATACTTGGGGATGGACCTATGACTCGAGCTCGTGAGAATGATGTCATTCTCAAGAGGAAGAAGAAGGCTCCTCCATGGGAGAAGGTCCAAAGGTGCAAGACGTTTTGGGTTCGTTCATGATCATTTGACAGCTTTTCGACGTCTCAGTAAAATAGGTCGTTCGGTGTCCATATTTATCGGATTGGGTCGTGTCATATCTTTTTGGAAGGAGGATGAAAAGATCTACAACTTTGCTCTTGAAGATGTTTCCAGATTCGACCTAGAGCGTGGCCAAAAATCACCATCTTTGCAGCTGTCACTGTTTAGACGAAATTCTCCTAAGTATGGGACCTTCTTTTATTACTATTTTTAGAGACCTTCTTTACTTAAGTTATTTTAGGTAATTTAGGGATTTATTTTAATTATTCTTTTAATTAATATTTTCATATAAAATCAGCCCTAGGGTTATAAAGTAACGGCTTATCAGTTTGTACAACACACGTCTCTTGCTTATGAAAATTTCATTTTTGTGTGAAACACAATGAGTGAAAGTCAATCGATTCGAAGTGTGGCTCATCGATTGCATAATTGGTATTGATCTCAGCTTGGTTTGCTTTGAGTTCATCAACTTCGCAAGACTTGGTGATCCTGGTATCCACGAGCCCCCTCCTTGTGCCTCCAAGTTGTCCGCTTGGTTGTGTAGGGTTGTAGAGGCGGGTTGTGTAGTCGTTGGTGCTTGGTTCCTACCCTCTAAGGAGGCTTGGGGTCTTCATCTCGTTCTACATAGATCAACTCAATCCTTATCGGTCGTGTCTTGTCAAATTTCGAGTCTTTCATTGTTTCTTGCTGCGTTTCTTGAACTTTCTTGTTGAGTCTTGTTTGTTTCTTGAGTTTCTTGTTTGATTGTCGAAGATCGGGCCATCCTACGGCTTACCCCGTATCAGCCTCTTCCTTGTGTGTATCCCTAACCTAGCCCCCAAGGGCTTTATTTACAATAAAATTATGAATTATCCCTCAATAAAAAGATTCTATCTAATTCTATCTAATATCTAAAAGTTTCAAAATAAAATTATAATAAAAATGGCCCAAAATAGGGCGCAGAGAAACCCTACCTACACCTGGGGGTGGCTGTACCGATGGGGTGGGGGGGGGGTCGATATGAACGGTGAGAATTCATCCTTGATGTGGGCATCGATACCGATAGTTCGACTGTCCGTATGATTACGAAAACTTTAAGAACTTTTTTTGTTAACATTGGGGTGCCAATACCGGCAGGGGGCCTATTGATAATGACCTCGCCTTTCCCTCTTTAACTTCTCTGTGAAAAGTGTGAATTGTGCAACATCGATATCGACATAATGAGTATCGATATCGATGGGGCTCTTCCTCAATCATCGATGTAATTCTTCTCTGTGAATAGTGGCATGTCAGTACCGATAGGCAAGGTGTCGGTATCAGTGCCTTGATTCCTTCTCTGTAGGCTTCTGGAGTATCAGTAATGACATGCAAGGTGTCGATATCGACCCTTATTCTCTACGCTCTTCCTTTGATTTGCTCCATTCCGACTCCATTCTTTTCACGGTTTTTCCTATGGCACTTCTCCACTCCTCAAATAAGCTCCAAATCTCTCCTTTTCGGCTTCAAGAACCCTACAAAACACCACCAATACTTGTGTAGACATCCATATCTCAAAAATACTAAAAATAACACAAATGACACACATTTCTAACACAAAAGCTATTAAAAGAAAAAAGGTTTCAATTGGACTGAAAATATGAAACAAAACAAGACTAAAAATATCGACATCACTTTGGTTTTTCCCACTGGGTTTTCCTTAGCTAGGTTTTAATGAGGTTGCTATATTTACCCTAGGTTGTAAAAGTGAATATTTAAGGGGGGGTGTTGTGATATCTGGTAAATTATTCACCTTACCGTTGTTCACATTTATTGTACACATTACAACTGTTTTGTATTTCGACCCTTACGACCTTCAATTAGTTTTGTTTACATCATGCTTCTCTTGCCTATAAAAGGCAATGCACCTCGCTCATTAATTACACACTTTAGCTTACACAATCAATACAATCAGATCTTTTGACCAATCTTATGATACAAATAATATTGTTGTGCTTTTTGATAAATTTTTTGGCCAAATGGGTGATGTAGTATAGTCGAAAAATATAAGTGGGTAAATATGTAATTAATGATAAATACAAATAAATTTTTTAAAAATGTAAAGAAACTCCATGATACATTGTTTTGATCGTTATTCATAAGGGTTATTGACAAGATCATAAAACGGCTATTGACAAGACGAATTTGATAAATTGCATAAAAATTCCTTGACCCGATATGAAGAGTTCTAGGGTTTTGTGATGACAAGCAATCATAAACCGCGAAGATTCATGGTGATGCAAACTCTCCAATCAATACACCCGGCAAGATCTTCTTTAAGATGCTTTTGTGCGCGAAATTCAAGACGAGCCAATGCCAGAATGGCGAGAATTTCAACTTTACTTATGGAGAGGAGGATGGGAGGCAGCCCTTTTGGAACAAAAGCACCATGCATCTTCGTACTTAAAGATAAAATGTTGTTGTATTTTTTGGGGAGCTTTTCTACAGATAATTTGAATCAAGGTTTGAGTTTTTGATGAAATGCTTAAATTTATGAATTTGATTAATTGAATCGAATTTGAAATGCCGCATGTTAACATGTGGGGTTTCTTAGTTGTAATCTTTATATTTACCATTCATCGGGTGAGTTTATATAAAATTGAAAGCATTTGGGGTTTCTTAGTTGGCCGAAATTGCAAGGTGAACAACCAAAAATTGAAGTGATCCTTTGAACAAAGAGATGAATATAGTACAGACTAAGAATCGAGGAGGAATAGTGTACAATTTAGTGAAAATCGTCTTGTCAATAGTCGTTTCGTCGTCTTGCCAATAGCCTCGATCATCGTTATTAGTTTAATTCTCACATTGCAATTCAGATTTATTATTTTTATCATATTTTTAATAGTTTTTTTTAGATAATATATGTAATTTTATAATATTGTAGTAACATATTCCCGTACACGGGACGAGACAAATACTAGTTGATATTATACAGTCATTATTATTTTTTTTTTATAAGGAAAATTTTCGGCTGGTTGAGACCTAGCCAATCGCATCCAATCGAATGAAGTCTAATAGACATGGATTTGTTGCAAGTTCTTGTCTCTGCAAAGAGCGGCTAAGATATGCAACCTTATCTACCACTCTGTTTCCATTACGGGGGTCGGGGGACTTGCGAGAAGGATACTTCTTGAAAGTGTTAAATGATTGTTTTAATATCTACCATAGTTAATTTTCCATGTACATTTTCCTTTTTATGCTAGGTGGTTGATGATGACATGTAAGTCTCCTTCAATTTCGAGTTGTCTGAACTAGAGTTCTCTTGCTTTAAGTACACCTTCTCTCAAGGCTAGGGCGCCTTCCGACATAAGAGGATTTTGGTTACTTGTATTTTTGCATCCCAAAGTAATGGGTTTCCCGTCTCAATCATGGATAATATACCATGTGGTGCTTCCATCCATAGTTGAAGACAATCCATCGAAATTTAGTTTCATGTCCCATATCCTCGGTTTTCTCCATTTTATTTTTGCTTTTTTGATTTTTTACTTGACTTGTCCTTTGTAGTTTCTTTTCCTATATCCTCTTATTTACATGCTTTTCTTCAATTCTCTCGAAGTGTGTTGATGAAAAGTTATGTTTCTATGTATGATGCATGTGGCCATCCCAGAAGGTTATTGATAGCACACATTTATATAGGCATAATATGTTGCATTTAGCTTAGTTAAGATGCATAACATGCATAATTTAAGTAGAATTTGCATATTTACTCTCTATGTTGGTGGAGTCAGAATCTACACGTTTTTATTGATTATTTCAGGTAAATGTGGATCCAAGGAAGAGACATGGATTGATAACACATTGGTTGAGAAAGTCAAGTTGATAAAAGAAGCGTAATGGAAGATCTAAAGAGGTCCTGCGAAGAAGAAGAGAGCCTAAACGAAGAATAAGTATGCAGAAGTTGTCGTCCGACAAGCTAAACTTGTTTTGCACTTTCTGGAGGTCTCGATTGTTTGATTGACTATTATAAGTATGCATTGGAAAGATCTTTCCGAGATCTACAACTTTCATCTTGATGACAAGACCAAATTCCTATAGTGAACAAGGTCGTCGTAGAGAGGTGGCCAGAAAAGATGTGCAGTGACCGCCGCAGCTCATGTCAGTGTGACGCATCTAGGTTTTATGCGACTTCATTTTAATCTATTCTAAACCAATTTTATATATATTATGACCTACTTTTAGCATTATATAAGATCTCTTAGCCTAGGGTTTCAATCATCCAAGACAATTTAGTTTAGTTTTGAGAGCGTTGTTCGCCGTGTGCGATTAAGCTCTCTTCGTTCTATCTGCAATTTGAAGCTTTATTTGGATTTGAGTTGTGAGTTTCTGAATCTTGTTCTTTATTTACTATATTGAATGTTTCGACTTCTTTGTGCTTGATTGTTTTATTCTATCTAGCCCGTACAACTAGTTAGAATTTATTCAATTGTTAGGGTTTTGTAGATTCCTGGTTGCAAACATTAACCCAAGTAGCAAACTTATCCCTTTAGGGCTGGTTGAACTAATTGGATAGGTAGAAAGTTGAATGTGTGTGAAATCCTTCTTTAGGGGTTGTAGATATTTTAGTTAATCTCTGAACTTAAGGCTATTGATTGGGTTAAATCATTCTTTAGGGAATGTTCAAGAAATAATGGTTTCTAGGATTGGTTGGACTCAAAACTAAATTAGGTTGGGACAAGGACATTTATAGGAAAACCTAAAAGGATAAGAGGTAGTTACAAGGATCAACTTGACCAAATAAAGTGGATAATTGTAGGTAGAACTATTTTCTCTAAATTATTTTGCATTAAATTGTTTATAGTTTATTTTGTCTTCTTTCTAATTTTATCATCAAAACCCCATTTCTATTAATCGGTAAATAGACATTAAATAGGAATACTTGATTCTCCATGAGATCAACCTCTTACTTGCTTGCTATACTATTTGGTAGGTTTGAGTTATATTTTGATAAAAAAAACACAACGATTTCCTCTTGTCAGTTATTCAATTTTTGTAAAACCAAATGGTCCACCATTTAAACGCTATTGTTTCTTTCTCTGTGGTATTGAGTTTTTCTCCTAATGTGTTCATGATCCCTTTAATATCTCTTGTGTTGCTTAGTATGATGGGTGCGATATTTTGGATCTGATTATATCTACATAAATGGATATTTTATGAGACAACATTTGATAAACAAACGTCCTACATCTCCAAAATGGTGGTTACATAGATTACAATGAGTTGGGATAGGAATGCCCTTCTTGGATTGAGCCAGCTTCCACAAAAAAATTTTAATCTTTGAGGGAACATTTAGTTTCCATATCCATTAATTAGGATTGTCTGTCACATTGTCAAAATTCGTAATGAGTTTTATTGCACTTACTATTGTAACCAACCCTTTCTATTCTGCCACCAAAAAAGTCTATCTGGGAGTGGAGAGAGGGACAAGAATATTTGTTATTTCCTTCACAATTGTTTTATCGAATTCTAGGTTTAGTTTCTCAATCCACCATTTTCCATTCATCATGAATTAGGGTCGTCGGCAACCAGTTATTCGTCCAGTAGTTAACTGATTTCACATCTCCTACAAACTAGATAAGACCTTTTTTGAATTTATCTATGAGTTGGCATAGGTTTCTCCACTTCCAAGATGTATTGCCCTTTTATGTTATATTGTAGAATCTTTATGATTTTTAGTTATTGTACCATATTAGTTTACCCAAAAATTATTAGGTTTAGCAATGATTTTCCACAGTAACTTCATTTGTAGAGCCTCATTCATATCCTTTGATTTTCAAAGACCGATTCCACTTTTACTAGTTGGCTTGCAAATTCTAGTCTATGTTGGAGGTCTTTGTTCTAGGGAAAAAAAGGTATTGTTAATTTGGTCTAGCTCTTTGTGTATATTGGTCGGTAACATAAAGTTTTGCATTGTGTAAAGAGGTTTTGACGATGGATTTGAATTAATGTAGACTGCTTTCCAGTTTCCCTGTTGGGAGAGAGCATTGACTCTCCGTTTTGTAAGTTGACCTTTTGATTTGCATACAACTCCTTCAAAGGTTTCTCGGTCTATTGTTCCGTTAGTAATGGGGCACCCCAGATAATTCTCTAATGATCTTGTACGTGGAATTTGTAGACTTCGCTCTAATTCTTGAAATCTAATTTTGGACTTTTGGCCTGACAACCTGTATATTCATCAATATTTTCCTGATATTTCCGCTTGCAGTTGATGTGGCTTCTGTAAAGATCATGATAACGTCTACAAAAGCTAGGAATGGTATAGGAAGATCGTCTTTGCCGAATCTAAAACCAACAATTCCTATACTCGATAAGGCCTCCGCTTGCAATTTTCAGGCATAGATTATTGCCCCCAAGATAAATAAAAATGGAGACAACAAATCTCCATATTCGATTCCTCGGGTTGTTTGAATAGGTCTGCAGGAACGTTGTTTACCAAAACTGAAAATGAGACTGTTTATATACATTCTCTTATCCATCCTATAAAAGTTGGGTGGAATCCAAATTTTTCCAGGATTTGAAAGGAGAAATTCTAGTCAACTCGATCGTATGCTTTTTCTATGTCTAGTTTCATCGCCATCTATCCTTTGTTTCATTTCTGTTTTTAAATGTGTAAAAGATCTCGTGTGGTATCAATATATATCTTAAATTGCTCGATCAGATATAAAAACGCCTTGTAATGGATGCATGAGCTTCCCTATCACACCTTTTAGGCGATTAGTTATGATTTTCAAAATTAGCTTATATATAGTCGAGCAACTTTGACAAATCCATATACTGTACTTAATCGATCAATACAATCAAGCAAATACAAAACAAATTTTAGCTCTCACAATCAATCTATCACATTTCTTACAACCCTAATATTTTGAACAACTAAAAAACCCAAATTGAGACATATCCATGAACCTCCTCAAATCCAATCACAAAATCCCCGAATCCAACGCCCTAATCCTCAAATTTCATAATTTTAAAACAAACTATCAAACTCATACCTATTCAAGAAAATTGCCCGTCACTTGTGCTGCCAACCTTGCGCCACCTTTTTTTTTTGAAACAGACAATAGTTTGGATGAGGTCAGGCCATGCTGGATCACTACCCAAGAGTGTCCTTTCGAACGAGAACACGAAGTTCTGGATGAGCCGCTAATGTAACTACGTCCACGGAATGCCGGAGATGAACCACCTTATCAGCAACCATGTTGACTTCTCAGAAGATGTGCTCATATGAGGTTGAAGCAAAATCCCGAAGCAATAGTAAAATGTCAGAAATGACAATCTCCACCTCCCAAGGACACTTCCACACACCTTTGACAAAGTTGATAATGGCAACACTATCACCTTCAATTTCAACGCGATGCAAGCAAAGGGACTTTGCAGCCAAGAGACCATCATGAACATGAGTGGAGATACAGATCCATAAAGTGTCGTATCACAAGCCACCACCTCCCCAACCTTTGCCCGAATGACGAAACCAACCGAAACTTCACCAGAAGGAAGTCTGGAGCCATCAAAATTGATTTTGAAACTCCCACAACGAGGTGGTTTCCATCTTAAATTTTTTCTTTTTCTCTGGTTTTTGGGTTTGATAGGCTCTTTTTGCTCCCAATCTTCTGGGTACAATGTTTTATTGTTCTCCCAATTTTTTAGTTCGTTTTTTTTTCTGGGCTTTCTATTGTTCTGGGTCATCAAAAACGAGTTTGTTTCTTATTATCCGTATCCTCCACCACATAATAGTCAATCTAGTTTTTTGTTCTTTGTTAAGTTTGGAGAATATTTATGATATTACTTGTTTCATGCTCTTATTGGTTGTGTCTATTCTTCTTGTCGCACTTGGTGAGTAAATGTAGGGGTGGGCGTGGGACGGGACGGGACAGGATGGGGGTCGTCCCGCGTCCCGTCCCACGTAATTTTTACGGGACGGGATTCACTACTTTTTTTTCAATCCCGCGCGGGCCTTGTCCCTCACGGGACGGGACGGGCCCTGTCCCTCAAATAAAAAACATTATGAAAAAAATATAAAATTCCTATATATTTTGCGGTTTTCAAAAGCGTAACCTATATAAATTTATAATGTTTTTAATATTTTAATATTTTCTTATATATATAAATACGGGGCACATTATACATATAATTACACATAATTTAAAAAATATATATAGTGTGCATATATGTAGATATACACTTACATATACACTGTAATAGTAAGTGTATGTATACAGTGAGTATATAAGACCACAAAAAAAAAACAGTGAGTATATACAATACACTGACAGTGTATATATATCGAGAGCTTGTGCTCTTATTCCACCAAAAAAAGAGTGTGTAGATATAAAGTATATAATAATAATAATAATAATAATAATAATAATAATAATAATAATAATAATAATAATAATAATAATAATAATAATAATATGCGGGACGGGACGGGATTTGCGGGATAAGGAATCCTCGTCCCGCGTCCCGTCCCGTATAATTTTTGCGGGACGGGACCGGGACGGGATTCATTATTTTTTTTTCAAATCCCACCGGGACCGGGACGGGCCCGGGATATGCGGGATTTGTGCCCACCCCTAAGTAAATGTATCGAATCTTCATCCATCTGGTTGCACAGAGAACATTTTAAAGGTACATCAACACCCTTTTGCGAGAGTCTAGTTTTTGTTGGTAGCCCATTCATTGCAGATTTCCAAATGAAATTTTTCCCTTTTGGGTGACAATCGATTTTTCAAACCCAAACAATGTCATTTTGTTGTGGAGCATTTATGTTAATCAAATCAAGAGCACTTTTATAAAGCAATGCCACCTTTCTTCTATTATTGTTGCACTTGTATAAAGCGTTAAAATTAAATTATATTTTTAAACAAATTTTGTGTAATTTTAAAATTTGTCATGAAACAACTAAAATCGCCCATTCTTGTTATTTGGCTGGACACAATAGAACAACTAAAATAGCCTCTCCCCTCTCAGAAGTGGATACATATTTCCCCGTTCAGACGTCTGGATCATTGTTGTATGAAGATAGGTGTTAAATTGTTTGTCATGGCGTGCCTTCATGGTCTTATTTCCATCTACAAGAACTTTACTCGAGCGAGTTTTTATACATATGACAATTTCGAAGCAATTTGTAAACCTCATGAAAAGATTCAATTTTGCCCGCATCAATCCTGACAATGGGAATTGATAAAGATGGTTGGAAACAGCAAAGAACTCATCTCAATTAGGATCAAACATTTGGAATCTTTGATCTGCAGAGTACATGAACTCAGCAAAACGAGAATACTAAAACGTTCTTAGAAATAACTGAAATGAGAGCAAAATTTGCAATGGAAGCTAAACATTGTAAGTTGTAACACAACACACCCTCAACGCTTCTTTGACACACCAACAGTCTTTCCTCTACGGCCAGTTGTCTTGGTGTGCTGTCCACGGACTCTCAGACCCCAGTAGTGACGAAGACCACGGTGGTTCCTGCCCATACCATAGTTTTGAAATGTAAGTAAATCTATCGATAGCATCCTTAATCACAACATTCTGTATATGTACCTTCCAATATTTTGCATGAGAAAGTCATTCAATCATGATAAGTAATAACATTAGAAAAATGATTCTTGGTATACCTGATCTTCTTGAGACGCTCAAGATCATCTCTGAGTTTCATGTCAAGAGCATTGGAAACAACTTGAGAGTATCTACCATCCTTGTAATCCTTCTTCCTGTTCAGAAACCAATCTGGAATCTTAAACTGCCTTGGGTTAGCCACAATGGTCATCAGATTCTCAAGCTCTGCAGCAGTAAGCTCACCAGCCCTGCAGTCATAGTCTTCCGGTTCAGGAACAGCTCAACAAGAACAATGTTATGAGACTCAAAAGAGCAAGCATCAATGTGCCAGAATAACAAAGATGCAATCCTCAATCAATCAAGCTTTATAAAGCATGACTTTGCTTTATAAAGCACATAGAGCAAAGACTATATTATATACAAGTACTTCAGACTAGTGGAGATGGAGAGTACAATTGACCAACTTCAGTAAAATTCCAGGAAGAAATGGCATGGCTTTGTTTCCTTGATGAATAATGTACTAGTTGAACTGCTCTGAATTAGCTAATTGGCCCAATCTGTTCTATTGGAAGGTAGAGTCCTGAGGTTAAGACTCAAGCTCAACTTCAGCTACTAATAAGCGGTACAAACTAAGCCCATAATCTGTCTCGCTTAACAGTAAAACAATATGCGCTGAGTATTCAATTGGATAAACTACGCAGAGAACACTCAATGAGATTATCATCATCTCCTAATCCATCAAAAAAGTCTATCCTACTCCATTTCCCATTTTCAAGACATTCATAACCATATAGGTGAAGCTTATATCATACGATTTATTTTGGCATAACGCATAATTCAACAATAAGGTTAAACAAAGCCTGAGCTATGGGGTAATAAGCGTGACCTTTTGTTCATGTCGACATCGGCCTTCTTGCAGACGATGTTGGCGAATCGGCGACCGATACCTTTGATCGAAGTGAGAGCGAACATGATCTTCTGCTTCCCGTCGACATTGGTGTTCAGCACACGAAGAATGTGCTGAAACTCTTCGTTCGCGACAAGCGACTGGCAGAGGAAACACGAAAACGAGAGATCAAAATCAGAAATCAGATCTGATTAAACCAGGATCACAGCTTTGAAAGTTTGAAGAAAATAACAGAGATGAAAAAAGAACCATTCTGAGAGCTTCGTCTTCTACCCTGCGCTCGGCGGATTATCCTTCTCAGCTGGGAGCCCGGAGTGCTGTCGATGCAGAACAAGAGAAAGGGTGACATTAGGGTTCCAACGATGGATTTATACGAGAGCCGAAACCCTAGAGAGCGTACGACGCCGTTTATTTTCCGAACCTTTCATTTACCTTTTTCTTCTACTCTTAGACTTGGGTAAACAAACACGGATCAGCCAACCCGCGGCCCGTCTGCTATTTTGGGATGGACATGGACAATAGGCGAAGCCTAAGTGGGCTGCTAAATCCGACCCGTACTCGTAACATATACGGGATTGAGAAGATAAATATACCCGTTACATATCGCTAGACCAGTAATGGAAACCCGCTATTTTTATTTATTAAAATTCATATATAATAATTAATATTAATTATTCAATACTTATAAGTTATATTTTTTTACAAGAAAAAAATAAATAAAAAAATTGCAGCTGTTTTTGTAGTGCATATATAATAAAGGAAAAATTACTCAAAATAATACAAAGTATCAAATTTTAACCGAAAATAATACAGACTTTGGTTTAACTAATCCATGTACGAACTATGCCTATATTAGCTCAAAACAATATGGTTCTCAATTCCGACTATTTATTCGATAAAAATTATAGGAATTGAGAACCCTATTGTTTTTGGTTAATTTGGAGAATGTATTTTGGCGGGCATATCGTAGGAAATACTAAAGGAAAAGGTATTTTGGATGACAAAATCATTGAAAAAATAGTCGAACGTGAGAAGCATATCGGTTTGTGATATAGGCATAGTTCGTACATGAAATAGTTAAAACTAAAGTTCGTATTATTTTCGGTTAAAAGTTGATACTTCATATTATTTTAAGTTATTTTTCCTACAATAAAATACATATATAATACTCCGTCCGTCCGATAATATATGAGTTTTTAGCCTTTGATATTTTTTCAAAAATACATGGATTTTCAGGATAATTATTACCCCTAAAGGAGTACAAGTTATTTCCCTCTCTATTACCTCTAATGATAATGATGAGATTTAAGTGAGTCCCCCAACAATCCCATTTACTAATGATTATAAATCTTTTTTTTGTCAACTAACTAGTTATAAATTTCCTTAATTAACGTGAAATGAGCTAAAAACTCATGTATTATCGGACGGAGTGAGTATAATTAATAGTGCACTCAACAAGATAGCAACTGTTTTTTTTCCAAGTATAGCAGTTGTTTTGTACTAGACTTTTTTTTTCAAATATTTGCAGGTACCCGCGGGTAGCCTGTGTTCGCAATACCGGATGGGCTTGGACAATACATCCCACCCGTGAAGTGGGCTTAGCTCGGTCCATGCCTGAAACACTGAGATAATATTTGGGGTAAAATCAATCCCAAGCCTGGCCCTTGTCCATGTTTGCCCGAGTCTAGCTCTTTGTGGCTTGCTCGTAATTTAAATGTCAAAAATATCCTTCATGTATTCGATTAATTCAAAAATAAATTGAAGGTTACACCCTTTATTTAAGAAAAAATGAATTAAAATAATACTACACCTGTCTCAAAATATAAGTCATTTGTCTTTTTGTTATGTTTTTTTAAGAAACTAAAAACTATATAAAATATTAACTTCTTTATTAATTTTTAAAATTAATATTATACTTATTACTAATAAGTATAATACTTATTATTAATTTTTAAAAATAATATTATACTTTTTGACATCTAATCTCTAACACCTAACCCTCCGCAGCCTCACTCCGCCCTCACCCTCCGGCTTCGGCTCTGGCTCATCACCCTCACACTCTGAGGCCATCGCCCTCACCCTCCGGCGCAATCAACCTCACCCTCCGGCACTGTGTTGATTCATTGACCTCGTATTGCCCTATCAACGATTGCCCTCACCCTTATGCTCCGGTTGGTCGCCCTCACCCTCCGGCTTGTCGCCCTCACCCCCGCCCTGTGTCAATTCATTTGCGCTTACCATTCGTCATCGTTGCCCTCTTAGTTATCCTGATTTGGTGCTTGACCTCGCAACCTCGGCAAGTCTCACACCGATCGCCCTCATTACAAAACTATTTCCAACTTGGTATTAGCAATTGCATCCTGGTATTAGTTGGAATTGATCATCCTCGACCTCTTTCTACACATTATCACTTGTATGATTTGTATCTATGGTTTCCCTCGCACTCTCTCTCTCTGCACATCAACACTTGGCCTCTCAATTTTTTTTAATTTGTACTATATTGAGGCAAGAAAAGAAGCTATCCAAGAAGGTAGATAAGCAAGGAAATGAGCTATCTACCAGGATGCGGAGGTTTGAATGTGACTTCATAAATCTAAAGCATTACTTGTTGAAGAAAAAAGTTTTAGAATCATCATATGATTCAAATCAGGAGGTCAGAATGATAATATAAGGATTCAACTTGACGGTGAAACTAAAAAGGTATGACATATTCAAATGTATATATTTTTGAAAATTTAAATGTTTACAATTTCAAGATTAAAAGTTGTATTTGATATGTTAATGACAACATATATAATCGTCATATGATTCAAATGAAGATGGTGACTCTACCAAGAAAGATGTGAATGATAATATAAGGGATCAACCTGACGATGAAACCAACAGGGTATGACATCTTCAAATTTATATATTTTTGAAATTTTAAATTTTCAAGATTATAAGTTATGTTTTATATGTTACTAACAACATATATATTTATTTACATTACAATGATTGTTAATTTAGCGTGCATCTTGAGACTACGAATGGGATGATAACGATGTAGAGGTTGTCGATGGAAACTGGGAGATCGCAAAACACCAAAAGCGAGGATGGAAAAGAGTTGGGTGTTGAGAAGCTTGGCAAGGACTCTATTAGGAAGGAGAGTGAAGTCTTATTGGTCGTTGGGGCTAATGTAGGCATTAAGACTAGTCAATCAGACCACATAACAAAATAGGTTGGCCACCAACTATCAAAATTTTGAACCTATGTAAATAAATGCTAGACAAAACTAATTTTCATGGGGTTTCATATTAGGCTGACAATGAAAACATTTTCCCCTCAATGTAATGAAAAGGGATTAGAATTGATTCAAGCATAAGGAGTAGAGCCAATTGAGAATCGAGTATAAGAAGCTGGAGGGAAGTATTATGGTCAGTTCAGAAAGAGTGAAAATCCAGGGAAATAATTCATTACACATCATAGAACTCGAGTGAAAAAATATGGGAGGCTCCTTGATAATTACAATTTGGGTCTAGTGAAACGGAAGACAAAAAATACACAAGCTAACGGGGCTTCTGAATTACTAGATTGGCTTGAGTCAGGGAGGTTAGTGGGCTATTTTTTCTTTGTATGACATGCCTTGCAAAATATAGTTGCTTATGTTTATATGGAATGGTATGATGTTTCAGCGTGGATTACCGACCAAGCCCGATGGGAATTACCCTCAATAAAGAATTCTTTAAGGGCACCCTTATAGAACCACAAATGTGGTGAACTTCTGAGGTAAATTGATACTATTGTAATCCAATTTTATCTTATAATGAGTTTTCATTTATAACATTAAATGTCTAACAATCGGATATGTCTTAACACATGGAGCAAATTCTATACTTCATTTGTGAATTAGTCCACGGACATTTAGATACGCACAAAGAGGTGGTAGTTCTATACTAATTTTGGTCATCTAACTCGAAGATGGAGGACTGGACAGGTTTGAAATCGAAGGAGGATATTTTGTTGAAATATTGTGAAAGACAACTACCTCTATGTTATGGGAAGAGATGGAAAGATACCGAACTCATTTATATTCCATCTCAACAAGTGGTGCATCCATGTCAATGATTCTAATGTTGATCTTAACCGAAAGAGTGAGGTGAAAATTTTTCTAACTCCAATTATTGAAAGACTTCCCATCTTGGAAAGATATAAGCCTCTGGCAAAGAAGTATGCATAATTTGGAAGATCTCCTTTGAGTATCAATCGGGTGAAAGGTTTGGAAACAAAGAAGCGTGGGTAAGTGCACCTATCAAACTTTTGATGTGTTTTTATGAAGTATTTCAACTTATAATCCTTATTAATCATGATGTCAATGATTCTGTAGGGGAGATTGTGGGGTGTACACGCTTAAGTATATTGAACTTCTAAGTACTGGGAAGACATATTTATTGGTTGTTTTCGGCAAACTTGTTGATTCGTTTAGAAATGTCTTGGCGCATAACATATTCAACTACAAGCGGAACAGGGGTTGACCAGCTGCGTACCATACTTAAGTTACACAGGCTGACACTGTATATATGTATTTTTTATTTCGACATGAATATTTTCATGTATGATGACACAATTATTTTTGGATACAATATTGTGGAGTTTTCTTGTTTGTTTGGTAAATTTTAGGAAGCCATTCACATCAAATGATATCATGTTTTAGTACTTATTCTATGCTTGAGTAATAGTTTTCTGCTAGACTAGAAAAGTTATTGTTCCATACTTTTATACCAGAGCATAGTTCAGGTGGATCTTTGTTTGTTTTTTTCTTTTTAAAATGTATGATAATGGGTGTGCTCACGAGGCGTCATGAATATGTCCAGGTCGTGAATCTAAAAGGCTTAAAGATAGTGGTTCAACCAAACATCTAGGCAGTCACTTGCTGAAATCTTAGAAGTGTTTCCTACTCGTTCATATTTGTAATGAAGGTCACCAAAATGCGCTTGCTGAAATCTTAGAAGTGTTTACAGAGTTTTGTGAAACATATAAATTACCTTTGCCTCAGGCTTGGATTCCTTGCAGGCATCGCAAGGCTTTGTAAAATTAATTTTAGTTTCAATAATTGTTTTCTTCCATCTTGTTTTTTCCAGTAATGACACGATCAGTAATCTACTATGTCAGGATGTAACCAAAATAATGACATTCTAAACGCTAACCACACAATAACAATGTCACGAAAAAATACCTACTGAAGGTTTTTATAGAAAAAATAGAGTACCAATCCATAAAATAACTAAAGAAAGTTTAAGAGAAGCAAAACATAACCCAAGTCAACCAACACAATCAATGAAAGTGTAGAAGACAAAAAAAAAATAGAAACCAATATGACAGCTATAGAGTAACCGTCTTGCTAGGACCCTGCTCTTGATGTATTGGGCCTAGTACAATTATGCTGATTATGATCCTTGATTTCGCACCTACCATATTTTCACATCTTAGACCAATCCTTCTCCCAGGTTGCACGAAATCTATTTACCTTAGGTCTCCTAACACACTTTCTTACTACTGGTGGTAGACATATATTAGATGATATCAATGGAGGAACCACCCAACGATCAACGGGTGGAACAGAGTGCAGTGTATCCTTGTAAACTTCTTTCAAGTGGTCATTCTTGAACATGGAATGGACAAGTTTAGCAACATTCACCCCCTATCTGATGTTATGGCTATGGCATGTGTGCAAGGAATCTGATCAATCATAAACCTATTGCAATCGCATGTCCGACTATGCAAATTAATTAACAGCAAATCTAGTTGTTCCATCCACCACCTCAACTTCAAATTGACCTAGCCCGCGTACCGTCATTTTGACGGACCTCAAGTACCTTTATCAAGCTTGTATAGCACATCTGATGTTACCATTGCATCCCATTTTTCCGCCTTTTCCCTTTCGCTCGCAAAACCATTGTGCAATGATGCCTATCATCCCATCAAACATGGCAACAATGGGCCATCCACATTCCTCTTTAAATCTCAAATTCATGGTTTCAGCATTATTTGAAGTCAGTATGTTGAAGTGTTAAACCTATTGGCATAAAAGTGTGTTATTGCCCACTTCTCTACTCTCGCATTTTCTATATAAGTACCGACCTTGTCCAACTCTCTGCGAAGTTGTGCAAACAGATGATTAAACTCTTCAATGGTGTATGCCTTCGCAACCCGATTCAAGAGGTTGAACAAGTCTCCCCTCTTGTGTACGCTCCTAAAGTTTTGATATAGATGATATGTGTAGAACCCATGCTTAGGGTTGCTCAAAATGCAGCCCGGCCCGAAAACCGACCCATAATCGAACCGAAAAACTCGGTTTTGGGCCGGCCCAGTATGTAACGATTCGGGCTTCGGTCCTAGGAAATTTGAAATTCGGTTTCGGGCTGATAACCGTAATCGAACCGAATTTTTCAGTTTTGGCCCAAAAAAACCGAATTTTTTTTAAAACCCTAGCTTTAGAGAGTTAGAGCAAACAACAGTCATAACACAGATCCATTCTTCAAACTTCAAAGGCGACTAGGCGACAGTCTGCCTCCTCTACTCCTCGCTCCCGGATTCTCCTCGCTCCTCTCCGCAACCTCTTGCCGGTCACCTCCCTCTCGCTATCCCGGGCCCCGGCGTTGCATCCCTCTCTCGCAGCCGCCTCAGGCCCTCAGAGCCTCACAAGTCACGACTCACGAGCTACGAACCCACAAGATTCTCCTCTGCTCCTCGCGCCCGGATTCTCCTTGCTCCTCGCTCCCGCAACCTCGCCGGACACCTCCCTCTCGCTATCCCGAGCCCCGACATCGCCTCCCTCTCCCACAGCCGTTTCAGGCCCTCATCGCCTCACGACTCATGAGCCACAAACCCAAAGGAGCCTCAGCGCCTCAGTGAGTCAGTGTGTGTTTCGGTTTTTCTTTTTTTTTGCAAAATTTCACATTTTCTGTGTTAATCTACTTCTATTATCGTTAATTTGTTATATTGTAGTTGTAATTTGAGATTTCTAAACCAATTTGTGATTGATGTGAGTTGTGAGAAATTTAGGGTTTGTGTTTGTAGAGAAACATCAAACAAGAGTAATTTGAGATTTGTAAAATTGAAGAGATTTATGTGTTTTGTGTTGTTCGTACTTGAGGAATTGTTTTTTTGGACAAGTTTTAGTTGTACAGGTTTTTTTTCGGACAAATAAAGATGTAAGAGTTTCAGTTTTTTCGGGTTGAAAACTGAAAAAACCGTAACCGAAAATTCAGTTTTCGGTTCGGGCTTTGGGCCGTTCCTACAACGTGCAGGTACTAAACTAGTTTAAAGGTAAAATCATCCTTTTTTTTAGCACAAATGACTCACTTATCCCATTCTTGCTATCCTCACAAAACGGATATACTTTTACAAACAGAACACCGTGTATTTTCACAAATTGCCCTTCTCAAAATGGGGATTTTGAGATTTTTGGGGAATTCTAAGTGTTTATTTTTTATCCATCATATTCCCTATCTCATCTTTTTTAAAATAGAAAAATGTAGAAATAATCAATTGACTTTGCAAAATCCACAATATTCTTCAAAACTAAAAATTTCTCATAATCTTTAAAATGGTAAAGCTATTGAAGTTTGATCAAAAATAATTTGAAAAATGTCTTTTGTTTTCATATTTTGGAGAAGCAATTGGAAATGGTCTTACAAGGGCAATTTTTAGTCAGAGTTTCTAAGTCCATATAACCATAGATTATGCAAAGTTCTTCCAAAATCCAGCAGCTGATAATTAAGCTGATAAAATGGGGGAAAAAGGATTCAGCATAACAAACTAGCTTGAGAACTAGAACCTGTGCTGTCATTTCAATTCAGTAGTAAAATGTAAGAAGTCTCAAAAAAGGCACAAAAATCATAACTAAATTGCCATAAAGAATGGCCAAGACAAAACTGCATATGATCACAACTGTGAAAATAGAACAAAACTGGCCTTAAGGAGCACATTAAACTTCATAGTGTCTGCATTCCCAAATAATCTATAAAAGCTATTACTTCTTCTTGGCAGCATCTCCAGCCTTGGTCTACAGCAAGCAAGCCATGGAAAAGAAATGTCAGGTCATTATTCATAAATATAAATTCAAGCCATTAGGATTAGGGCAAAAGAAGCAAGAAGGTGATTACCTTCTTGACACCACGGACTTTCTTTGCCCTGTTCTTCCTTTCCTTCAACTGCTTCCTCGACTTCTCTATCTTGGTGTCTAGTCCATTCTATTTTTCAGATGAAGTAAAAACTAGTTTAGAAGAAAACGATGTATGGGAGCATCATCATCTACCAGTCAAGAATTTCATGAATCTTTTCTCAAAAAAAAGAGATCAATAAAATAGAAGGAAAAAAAAACAGTGATTGATGCAGTATCACACGAATAACCAAACAATTATACAAACTACATTCCACCACTGCACTGGATCATGCATGTCCACATAAGTTTCATATCAAATTGTTTACACATAAAAACAAGCAAGAATTGCACAGTTGCATCATGAATGCCAAACATTGCTTTGAACAACCATAGCTACTCCTTAAGAAATTACAACTCCCTCATTTGAATGCACAGGTCCATACCCCAACATGAATTTCTCCAATTCTACATTGCATTGCCACCTTGTCAAGATCAAGACTTCCCAATCCAACCCAGCTCACTGAATCATCCCAACTCCCTCATTAAAATGGACAGGCTCATACTCCAACTAGAAATTCTTCAATTCTACATTGAACTCCTACCGTGTCAAGATCAAGACTTCTAAGTCCAAACCAATCCCCTGAATTCTTCAATTGTTGACATATTATCACAAACCTAAAACTCTGTGAACCCTCCCACCAAAATACAATCACATCAAAATCAGGAACAAGCAACATAACAGTCCCAATTCACACTAACCCCAGTTGGAATGACCTCTTACAGGCAGATTAAGACAATCAAGCAACAGAGAAAGATTCAATGGAAGGAAGAAGGGAACCGCATTACCCTAATAAGTCGGTATTTGGGCTCGTATTTCTTGGCATTCTCAACCGAATCGTAAATTAGTCCGAAACCAGTGGACTTGCCACCTCCAAAATGAGTCCTGAACTTGAACACGAAGATTGCACTGGTGTTCTTGACTTCGTACATTCCCGCCAATTTCTCCTTCAACTCGGCCTGGATATTTCCACACAGGCAGCAACAAATCAAAACACATTAAGCCAAGAACCCTAAACCAACTGAAAATTCGATGATATTACAAATCAATTTTGTTGAAATCCAAAATAAATAAATAAAAATACCTTGGAAACGTTAGGCCTTCCAGGATGAAGAACGTCGATGACGAACTGCTTCCTGGAGAGGAGTCGGTTGGTCATGAACTTTCGGGTCCTTATCGTCACCGCTTTGTCCGCCATTGCAGCTGCAAGGGAACCGAATAGGTAAACAAACAACGGAGAACGATCAAAAGAGATGAACCAAATAGAGATAGAGAGGGAATGAGAGATCAATGACAACTGCTTACTAGTTATAGAGAGAAGCAGCTAAAGCTGGATCGTCGCTCGGCAACGGCGGGGAGTCGTTCTCTAGGGTTTCAAGGTCAGGAAAAAATGAGGGGAAACAGCGAGACACGAGTGTATTCGGGAGCGATGGGTTTAAAAGACCATTATCGAACCGGTTCACGGCACCCGGTCCGATTCACGACTCATCTTGCCAAACAAACAAAACTGGCGGGGACCGGATAACATGATTTATCTTTTTTTTTTTTGGGTAAATTGCAACTAATATCCAAACCTTCAGGGATAGTTGCTTTTAATACCCTAACCTTGTAAAATTTCACAAAATATCATAACATATAATATTAGTTGCACTTAACACCATGGATGAGATTCTTAAATTTTAAAAATTACCCACATCATACAAAAATTACAAAAAATCACCCATATTCATAAAATGTTTTCAATAAACTCCAAATATATTTTAAAATTTGAAATTAAAAAAAATCTCTTACAATTTCAGCCCACCCAACCCACCATCCAAAAATAATTATAACAGGTATATAAAATCTACTCCTTTAAAAATATAATATAATTATTTTAGCATTTAATCATTTAATATTTTAATATAATTACTCAAAATAATTAATTATTTATCTTAAACATAATATTTTTACAAAAATAAAATAATGCAGATTTTAATAAATAAATGGTATGAGATATGATAACCATTTGTAATAAATAGTTACATAATAAAGATATATTAAAAATAATATGGTAAAATTATTATTTTTTACCATATTATTTTTAATATATCTTTATTATATAATTATTTATTGCAAATGGTTATCATATATTTTACCATTTATTTTTTTAAATCTACTTTATTTTATTTTTGTAAAACTATTATGTCAAACATTTCTTATAGAATCATTTTTTTAATACCATGAAATTTATGTGTGATACATTATAAGATGTTATGTATTAGTTTTAGTATATATAACATAATATTAACCAAAAAGACAGTATATATCGTATCAAATAATATACAGGGAATATATAGATCCACAAATCGGCATGTATCGAGACAGACTTATAGTATAAATTTATATTTTAATTATAATGTATGTTTTTTAGATAAATAATTAATTATTTTGATTGATTATATTAAAATTTTAAATGAGTAGATGCTAAAGTAATTATATTATATTTTAAAGGAGTATATTATATATATATACATCTATTATAATTATTTTTGGATGGTGGGTCAGATGGAGTTAAATTGTAAGAGATTTATTTAATTCTCATTTTTTTAAAACGTATTAGGGATTCATTGAAAATATTTTATAAATATAGGTGATTTTTTGTAATTTTTGTTTGATGTGGGTAATTTTTTAATTTAAAAAACTTATTTAGGGTGTTAATTGCAACTAATGGTATAGGTTAGGATATTTTGTGAAATTTTACAAGGTTAGGGTATTGAAAGCAACTATCTCTAAAAGTTGGGATATTAGTTGCAATTTACCCTTTTTTTTTTGGAGAAGATTTTTTTTTGGAATAGACAAGGAGTTGTAAAGTGTGGACTATGGTGCTTAGGGCTGTGCATGATTCAGCCCAAACCGAATTTTTGGGTCGAACCAACACAAACCGAACCACCCTAACCGAACCGATGTTTTCGGTTCGGCTTTCGGTTCGAGAATTTTCCAATTTTGGGTTTCGGTTCGGTTTGTGTTAAACCGATTTTTTTTTAAATTTTTAATTTTTTATCAAAGGCTTATAATTTTATGATTTTATAAAACTTATAAATATATAATCCATATAAAACATATTGTTTTTTTAATGTTTTATCTCATAAAAATATAAACTTATGTCTACAACTAGCCTTAGCAAATTATTACTGTATTTGTATTATTTGCAACTTAGATGTTTTTTTAATGTTTTTTTAATGTTTTATCACATAAAAATAGATATTTGGATTGTTATTACTTATTACTGTATTTGTATTATTTGCAACTTAGCAAGTATGCAAATGCAACTTAGCAACTATTTGCAAGATTTACAGATTTTGCAAGTTTATTATGCAACTATGAATTCGGTTCAATTAGGCTAAAACCGAACCGAACACAAACCGAACCGGTAAATAACCGAACTGAACCTAATACTTTCGGTTCGGCTTTCGGTTTGGAATTTTGAGATTTTCGGTTTCGGTTCGGTTCGGTTTGGTCCGGTTCGGTTCGGTTTTAGGCCGATGAACAGCCCTAATGGTGCTTATGTCTTTGTTAATTAGCCTTGCAATTTTTTTGTTCTTTTCATAACAGTTTGTTCGTTGCCGTTCTTCGGCCTATCGTCTCAATGGACATGTTTGGTGAGTCGAATTCTTTCATGTTAAAAAAAAGGAGTTATAAAGTGTCGTATCCATTGATACATCAACCAATAACATTACTAAAGACAAGAGCTTAGAGCTCTGGATGAAGAGATTGGGAGTCGAAATGGTCAACGTGGTGTAGATGTACAATACAGTTTGCAACAATGTTGACTTCTCAGAAAATAGGTCTAAAGGACACCACTTGAAAAGCTTGAGCCACCAATAGAATGTCCTAGACGAGCATTTCAATATGTTAGGGACACTGCCAGGTGTCATTTATAACATTGAGGATTAACTCCTTCGAGCATCACATGTTGAAGATCGAGTTGTTTAGCTAGAACACCAGCACACACGATGATCCCTGATTAAAAACCCTGTAGTGGCATCACCAGACATGATCTTTGACCCGTCAAAATTGATCTTGAAGGCTCGAACTAGTAGTGGTTCCCATTTGATGTCTTTCTTTCTTCTTGGTCTCGATGGTTGCCTCGTGCTTGACTATATTGTGCCATAGTTATATGTGTTCTTGGTCTTCTTCTAATTCTGCAGCTGGTGTATAATGTACTACTCCCAACCACTCTCAGTAATGACATTTAAGTCACTAAAAACTATTTTATTTCTGATTGTTGAAATGCTCCACCACGAGATTGTCAATATAATCTGCTCTTTGTGGTTTAGTTTCTTGAATATCTCATTCACCTTGTGCTCTACCGATATTGATGCTTGGTTGATCTCATTTATCTTGTCATCTACTCTAGTGTCAATTTTTTTAATGAGATTGATGGATTTCAAGCATTCCATGAACAAGTGTTGAACATCCTCCGTTGATTGGTTACACAAAGCACAGTGTGGACTGTGGAATCACAATGTTATTGGTTATGAGGTGTCATTTTGTTGAAATTCCATTTTCTAGGAGTTTTTATAGAATTTTTTTTATCTTTGGGTTCGTGCCTATTTTCTATCATCAAGGTCATTTGCATGGATCTTGATGGACTCAATTTTCCTTATAATCTTTGTTGGGATCAAGCAAATGTGTAACTCCAAACAGGTTTCAGGTTCGATTTGGAGAGATGAAATTATGTACTCGCTCATGGATGTCCACCTGATATCCTAACATCACTCAATCTTTGAGAGTGAAGTCGTCAACCCAAGAGTCCTCCCAAAATCTTATCGTTTTCTCGTTCCTAACCTGCCATTGGAGTCCTTTGCAGAATTTATCCTTTATGTACCCCATGAGTTTGCTCCATTTCCAAGATGTTGTAACTTTCTTTTTGTGGTCTCAGAGTTGGTCATCTTTTATGTATTTTTTTCTTCACAGTTAGTTGGCTCAACAAACAGTTTCATAAGAGTTTCATATGTAATGCTTTATTCATATATTTTGCTTTATGTATACACAAACGGACAGACCTCATAGGTCTTTTAGTTTACATATTTTGTTCCATCCTATGATAGGTTTGTAATTCCTATCCTTATTTTAGAAGAAACTTCTATTGATTTGGTCACGTTTGTGGTGTATAATTGATGGGAGCATGAAACTCTACATGAGGTAGTTAGGTTTAGTTGCAAGATTTGCCTTGATAAGGACCGTTCTACCTTGTCGAGATAACGAATTACCCTTCCGTTTAGTAAGTAGTTTATTCGTTTGGCTTAGGGTGCCTTCGAAGGTTTGTCTGTTTACTTTTTCGTTAATAATAAAGCATCCAAGGTATCTATATAGGGCTTGTTTATTTGTTATTCCTAATATAATTTATTTTTGCATGTTTGTAAACACCCGAGGTCACCTGAAAGGCCCATTTGTGAAAATTTACCTTATGTCTAGATATTGCACAATATACATCGTTGATTTTCTTAATTTGGGAACATGATTCGTTAGTTGCTTTTCTGAAAATCATAATGTCATCATCGAACGAGAGAAATGGGATGCGAGGTCCTTGTCAAATGGGTTCAAACCCACCAGACGATCTAGTCTGAGTACACTATTGTTGCAATCTTCGGGCAAAAATAATGGACTCTTGCATTTATTTTTTGTCCATCATTTTTTCCCTAAGTGATAATTGATACGAGCCCCAAAGCTCACCAATGTACATGCTCTTAGTAATAATATAATATCACTGATTTTGTTGTGACACTATAATACTGCTAACCATCAACATCGTTATTATATTGGCAACCTATAACACTATTATAATGGTACTAACTCTTAGTATCGTTAATAGTTTTAGTATCGTTAATAGTTTTGACCCTAAGCACCATAGCCGCATGCCATCTTATCATCTTACTAGTGGTAAATAGTGATTAAATTTTGCAGTTAATGGCAAGAATCCCTAGATGTAAACATGGTTTTGACTTTTGATCGAGTTGCATACTTTAAGAGTACTAGAGTTAGCAAGCAAAGATAGGAAACGACTTCATTTCCACTAAGAAGCTTCTATTATGTGTAGTAACTCTAGGTCAGCCTTTTTTCGGTTATGAGACAGGTCAATTGTCAGGTCTATTGACATGATCACTCCCCTCCTCTATTGACAAGATCACTCCCACTTTCAATTCTATCCAAACATTGGTTTTTACTTCATGTCTTGTGTAAATGACCATGTTAATTAATCTTATGTTACTTTTAGCCTTCTTATTTTTTTATCATATAGTTTTGAGAATTAGTATTCAAGGTTTAATAGTGGGTTCGCCATGTTTCTTATTATGCAACAAACAATTAAAAAATGTGGGTGGTAAGTTATGCGCCCCGAGTGCACCCCAAATGCATCATGTGTGTGTATAAGAGTGAAGCAAAACTAGCTGTTCCAACCAACGACTAGTTTTTTATAGTATAAAGTCATATATAGACGGTGTTAGCACTCTCACTCCACAATCATTTTTATCGCTCTAAATAGCAAAATATGTCTATTACAAAAGATATATATCAGATAGCGAAGGAGAAAACGAACGAGTATATTTATTTCAATTTGTTATTTCAATGCTTTTAAGTTTATATTATACGAAATGATATTTGTTTAGATTATATATCAAATATTGAGTATTACATTAGACGATCGATTTAGCATTAATGTTTAGTATCATACGAAATGATTATTTGGAGAAAATAGACGAGATGAAATTGATTTTATCATAGTTCATACTTTGATTGGATTAACGTAGGGAGACAAAATTAAAGCATAATTTTTTTATTTATGTTTGTGTAGATCCGTAATGGTATAAGTGAAGGAATATATAATATGATAGGTTTCACAACCCAAAGTGTGTGGCTTGATAGGAAATCATTGAGAAGTTAGGCATGTAAGAGAGCTCGTAGAAAGAACTTTGTGATTACCACGTTCAAGTCATGGAGTGGTTTGGATACAACTCATACAAGGTATGAAAGAATAATTTTAGCATATAAGGACTATGGAAAGTATTGAAAGGATTGTCGGCAAGTTGTTGACAATGATGATGATGTCGACGATGAAGATAGAAATCTCGATACAGGAACAAAAAAAAAGAGCAAAATTTGTGTTGGATATCGTCGAGAGTATCCAAAAGGTACGTGGTTGTAAGGTCAAAGTAGTACACGAAGTTCATAACCATGATCATAGTTCCTATGTTGGTAGGTCATTCATTTGCCGGACATTTAAATGAAGAGTTTTTTTTTTGGTTCAGAGGTAGGCACTTAGGCCATTACAATAGGGGGAGGAGGGGGGATTCGAACTCGTGACCTATTGGTCACTACATGTCACTCTTACCAGCTAAGCTAGCAAGACTTGACATTTAAATGAAGAGTTAATGGACGACATTAAAAACAATACTAAGACAGAAGCCAAATCGAAAGATGTGCTAATTAAGTTGCATTACGATGAACCAAAAACCGTGATTTCGAGGGATAAAAAATACGATACAGAGGTTGGCCCAATCAATTAAATTTACCAATTACCATCCTCATGTCTACTACAACCCCCACTTAGATTGGCCAGGAGCTTGCATTGAAACCCCATTGGCCCCGGAATCCAACAATCCCTGCATCTATTAACACTAGTGCCATTTTCTACACTCCATAGGAGCCCCTCCTCCAACACCTTCCTACCCTTCAATATATAGGCTCCTCCAAACGTAGCTTGGGTTTGGCCAAACCTCCGCCTCTATGAAGCTAGTTCTCCTAAAGTACTGCACCTTTAGCATCCTAGTTAGCAACGATTCGGGTTTGTTAAGGAGCTTCCAACCTTACTTAAATAAGATAGCAAGATTAAAAAGCTCTAGGTCTTGGAACCCCATACCCCCTCCGTCCTTCAGGTCACACATTTTCTTCCAACACATCCAATTCATTTTCCGCTTCTCCAAGTTGACCTCACACCAAAAAGTGCACATTATTTTCTCAATTTCCTAGCACATCCCCGTCGAAATATAGAAGCAAGACGTTGTAGAGAGTGGAATCACCCGGGATACACATTTTAAGAGCATCTCATTGTCGCCTCTTGAAAGGTTTTTCTTCTCCGTAATATTTAAAAAAAATAATTTTTTTTAAAATCTTAAAACTTTTTCATCTAAAACCAAATGGCACAATTTTATTTTTTTGAGAAAAATATGGCATAATTTGATTGAAAATTTTACATATATTTTTCCAATATTGTCTGGATGGTTTTGAAACAGCCTTAACATTATTATTATTTAGATTAACAGCATTAACTGACTCCGAATCACAAGCATGAAAAATAGTAGCGACCAAGCCAACCCACGGGAAAATTAAAAATCAAAATCAAATAAAATTTAGGAAAAAAGAAGAAGAATAGAGAAGAAAAATCCCCAATACCGGCCTCTATCGATCTCAAACTCAAATTCAAACTCAAACTGCTCACTCCTCCATCTATTTTGGCATCTTCGATCTATTTTTGGCCGGTGAATATAATTTGGATTGGAGGTCCTCCGATCTGATCAAATGGATGATCCAAGGCCTGATCAGGTCAGCCCTGTGAAAGCTGCCACCTCAACCACCGCCCTTAACACACCACCACCACCACTACCACCACCGTGTACAATGCCACATGTGTCTCTCGTCCCTCCATCCCAAAAGAAGAAACGCAGAAGCGGCAGGACTTTCAGAATTTTTCGTTCCATCTTCCGTTCGTTCCCCATCATCAATCCAGTAGCTTGCACGTTACCCGCATTGCCCGGAGGCGTCTTGTCAGACCCCCATAGGGGCTTTCGCGCTACCTCCAAATTCACCGGAACCCTCTTTGCTTACAGGCAAGAATTCAATCAAATTAATGCATATTGATCATACATTATATATGTTAACTGTATTAATGGAGATAGTATCGAAAAATGAATCAAAAGTTCTAATGGCATGTGTCATATATAGACAAGCTAGAGTTAGTCTGTCGTTGCAAGAGAACTCGAGGTGCCTACCGACGTTGGTGATACAGCTAGCGATGCAGATGAGCGTGCTTCAGAAGGACCTAAACTCCGGGATGGTGAGAATAGCGCTAGAATGCGAGAAACAGGTGGAGGACAGTACTGCCAACAAGGAAAAGACGACGAAGCTGATGGATGAACCCTTATGGGTAATGTATTACAACGGAAAGAAGATAGGGTACGGGATAAAGAGGGAGGCGACCGAAGAGGATTTATACGTGATGGAGCTACTGAAGGCAGTTTCAATGGGAGCAGGGGTGCTCCCACCAAGACAAGTGGGCGAGGATGGCGCTGATGGTGAGGTCTCGTACATGAGAACCCAGTTCGAGCATGTATCCGGCTCCAAGGACTCCGAGACGTTCTACATGTTGAGCCCTGAGGGGAACAATGGCCCGGAGCTTACAGTCTTTATGGTCAGATTGTGAACGAGGTATATCGACGCAAAGAGTTGGCCATGTATATGTGCATGTGCGTGCTAAGTTAGTTGATTTGGCTTGTGATCGATCAATCAAGAATGTAGTTACCTTGGGGATTAATGTGACGAATGTGATTCCATGTATAAGCTATATATGGGCTTCAAGAATATGCATATATGAATGCCAATTTATTATGTTTTATATATACTTTTTAGAATAAGAACAACTTTCAGAAAACAAAACAATTACCTTTTTAAAGCACTTTAGGGTTTGAAGTGTTTTGAGTTTTGTGTGTGGATCTTGGTGAGACAAATCTTAAATTGAGTTTTGCATACCGAGTTTTTACACAATGGGAAGATTTTGAATTGTGTGATTGGAATATGGAAACAGTTTGAGGTTTAAGATCTTGGTCGTCTTCAACGATGACATTTTAGTGTACTTGAGGAGCTGATTGACAGGAGCATGAGAAGCAATTAAGGGTTGTGTTAGACCTAATGAGGAAGCATCATTTGGATGGGAAGTTATAGCAATGGTGATTTTTGGATTTCTATTTAGGTCATGTGATATCAGCTGAGGGAGTAGTTGCACGGATATGACAAAGATCGAGGCTATAGTATTTTGGGAGGTTCAATTCCCAAGAATGTGAGAGTTAATTAGATCGTTCCTTGGCTTGACGAGCTACTATAAAAGGTTTGTCCAGGGATTCTTGAGCATTGCCCGACCTATGATGTATTTGTTGAGAAAGGATGTTCTCTTTGAGTGGAGCCTAAAGTGCTAGGCCAGTTTTGAGTTGCGCGCTCAAGGAGAAGTTGGCCACCGTATTAGTTTTAGTCTTGTTAGATGGACTTCATGATTTTGTTGTCTACACACGTGCTCAGTGTCGTTATCTATCATATGTCAATACTCAATTCCCCAATATAGATAGGTGGGCCCTAATATTGTCAAATACTCCCTCCGTTAAAAAATATAAGTCTTTTAGGCTTAAATTTTCGTTTAAAAATATAAGTTTTTCTAGGTATTGAGATACGAGAATTGTTACTTTTTTTTAATTTCTTTCTCAAATTTTATTTGTTGATAAGGGTAGTGGATAATTAATGAGGGGTCTAAAGATAATAAGTTTATGATTTCCTTAATTTGTGTGCAAATGTTTAAAAAGACTTATATTTTTAAACAGATGTAGTACTTTTTTGTTTGAAAAACATGTCATTTACTCTTTATGCACGTTTTTTAAATGATAAAAACTGTATAATATATCAAAACTTTTATTATTTTTAAAATAGTTTCATACTAAGAAGTATCAAACATTTAAAAAATAACAAAAAAATTGATATTTTATGTAGTTTTTAGCTCCCTGCACTATGCCAGATTGCAACTCAAGTGACAGATATAAGTTGTCACCTGAAAGGGGTTTTCGTCGCTAGATGATTCAGGCGATGGAAGTTCATCGCCTGAGTTGTCTTCGCCTTGGCTTCATCTCGATCTCGATCTCGATCTCAATCTTAATCTCAATCTCGATCTCAAACAGAAATCGGATATTGATATAAAATATATAAATATAAAATGTCGTTTTATACAAATATAGCAATAGTATGGTTTTATAAAAAAATCACAAATACAACTATATAACATTACAAATTATAATTTCATAGCATATAATTTATAAATATAACATAAATGATTTTTACAAATATAGAACTAGTTATTACGGTTTTATAAAAATAATTACCTAATTAATGTTATAATATGGGAGGCAGGAGCAAAGATAAGGGTATCATCAGCAAAAGGGAGGAACGTGAAGACTCCACCTTAATTGTAAGACCTTGAGTTACTAACCTGCAGGTCATACCAGAGAACGATGAAAGACAAAACAAAGCCTTGGTTTCAAAGTCTTGAAACCAAGGTCAAACCCTCTGCATTGAAACCTATTTATGCGTCTCTTATGCCTAACATATTATATATATATATATATAAGATTATTTGCAGGACTATTCGACAAGGTTTGGGCCATTAAACTAAAGGGCTTTTGGGCCTTACTTCCTGGGCCTGTTCCGTTTTACATATTAGTCATATATATATACTTGCCTTCTTTATGCTAACCCTTTTATGTAAGTGGATCTCATGAAACCGGCCCAAGGATAAAATCCAGATTGCCGATTCATTCAAATCTCAATTGAGCACATCATGAGTTAGAGACTTTGGAAAGAACTGATTCGGAGGAATTCAAACTTCAACGACTTTCCATCCATGTCATAACAAGACCAGCTATTTATAGACGAATGCAAAAAGATGAGGATTAACGAAGCAAGCTACCTATCACTTCAATCAAGTCTTCCTAAAAGCATTCATTGTCCTCATTTTCTCTAAGTACTTTAAAGTTTAGCGTTTTGTTTTGAGAGAGACACAAAAGCTTATTGTACAAGTCATTCATTTTACACTAAGTGTTTCTATACTCAATCTAAACACACTCCTGTGTGTGGTGAGAGCTTCCATTTCACTTATGAGGTTGAGTGATAGAATAGAAGCGGTGATGCTTTTTATAGAAGAAGGGAAATTCTTCTAGGGAGTTCTAGGCTCAAGGAAAGTGAAATAAGAAGTGTTGAATCCTACGGGTTGGTAACCCTAGGTGGGGACGTAGGCCAAGTTGGTGCCTACCCTCGTTAACAATTCGTGTGTTCATTTATTTATTCTGCATTTATTTTTATCGCTTGATTTTATTTAGTCAAGATTTGATTGTCATTTCAAGGTCTTGACAAGTTGCTCTGAGTTTTCTCTAGAGTTATTTTATTTTGCAAAAATCAAGCATACTCTATTCATCCCCCCTTCTAAAGTATTATTCATCGCCTTATAGACTCTTCAATTGGTATCAGAGCCTGGCTCACTGTTTGATCTAACAATCTTGTGAGTTTTTATAATATCTACCATAGGTGATGGAGGTTTTGCCCGAGGGAGATCTACCAATAGACCCCCACTTTTCTGCGACAACAACTTCATTCATTGGAGATCTTTGATGCAGATGTTTATCATCGATCAAGATCTTGAGTTCTGGGATCTGGTTAAGAAGGGTCCACACACTCCAAGGAAGACTGATGAGACTGGAAAAGAAGTTGAGAAAGCTAAAGATGAATATACTCAAACAGATCTGGAAAATATTGCAAAGAATTATAAAGCTATGAATTTCCTTTACTGTGGTCTTGATGCTAATGAATTTAATCATGTTTCCTCTTGCAAGAGTGCCAAGGAGATTTGGGACAAGCTGGTGGTCACATATGAAGGCACTAGTCAAGTCAAAGAAAGCAAGATCAACATCTTTCTTCGACAATACGAGCTTTTCAAGATGAATCCTGATGAATCAGTGAAGGAAATGTTTACAAGATTCACTCAAATTGTGAATAACCTCGACTCACTTGGGAAAACCTTCTCCAACACAGAGAAGGTGAGGAAGGTTCTTAGGAGTCTTCCTAAAACCAAGTGGGGTCCTAAGGTTACTGCAATTGAGGAAGCTCAAGACCTTATCACACTGCCATTGGATGACTTACTCGGAAAACTCATTACGCATGAGATGATCCTAAATGAAGAAGATGGAGAAGTTCCTTCTACAACAAAGAATCTTGCACTCAAAGCAAAGAAAGAAGATGTATAAACAGATGATGATGAAAGTGATGATGAGGATGACCCCTTTTGCTCTCATCACCAAAGGACTTACACGAATCCTAAAGATGAAGAAACAGTTCTCTAATCAAGACAATACTAGATCATCCAAGTTCAAAGGTAAGTCCTCTAATCCATCCAAAAAGCCAAAAGTACTAACATGCTTTGAATGTGGTGAATCAGATCATCTTGTGAAGGAATGTCCTTTGAAAAGAAGAACAAATACAAGAAGAATTAGCAAATAAAGAGAGCCATGCTAGCCACATGGAGTGACTCAGATTCTACAAGCGACTCAGACACAGAAGGAGATCAAGCAAACCTTTGTCTAACTTCTAAGCATGAGGAAACTAAAAGCCAAGACCTTGAGAAAGTGGTAAGAAGCTTGATATCTAGCCCTCTTGACATTTTATCTGAGTTTTTAAGAAATATGATTTCTAATGAAGAGACTTACATCAGTGAAGTCAATATCTTGAAAGAAAAGCTGAATGATCAACAGAAATGCATAAGTGAAATGTCGCTGGAAATGAAAAATCTTAAAGCTTCTCAATCGGCTCTTGACATTAAAGTCAAGACCTTGACATCAGAGAATTATGATCTCAAGCAAAACCTCTCCTCTCTGAAGCTTTGTAATGATGATTTAGAGAAAGAGAAGGTTAAGCTAACTGAAAAGTGCAAAGACCAGCAGGCATTACTCATACAATTCACGAGATCTAAAGCCAATCTCGATAAGTTGTTAGGTAAACAACAACTATCTATTAATAGAAGTGGTATTGGATACAATAAGAATTTTCCAAAGAAACCCAGTACCACTTTTGTTAAAGCTAAAGGTAATTGGCGCTCACCTACTTGTTTTTACTGCTGTCAGAAAGGGCATGTGAAGCAAACCTGTCCATATAGACGAAGGGATCCTCACATCATTAGAAACACATTTCCAGTACGTTTGAACGAACAGATAAGACAAGTTTGGGTTCCTAAAGGGACCAGACTACTCGGCATGGTCTATCCCCATTATGAATCTAAATATATGTATTGGTCTAGCCGGAAGGGTTGATGTTTGTTTTGCAGGATATCACCAAGACAAAGGAGCCAAGATGGATTATGGACAGTGGATGCTGTCGACACATGAGTGGGAAGAAATCTTTGTTTCATGTTCTGAAGGAGCAGACCACTGGGACGATTACACTTGGTGATAAAGGAAATTGCAATATTATTGGTATTGGTAACATTGGTAGTAGTTCTTCGAGTTGCATTAATGACGTATATCTTGTTGATGGACTAAAGTATAATCTTTTAAGTGTATCTCAGTTGTGTGAAAAGGGAAATAAAGTTGACTTTGACAGGCATAAATGTGAAGTCAGAAATGAAGAGACAGGAGATCTGATCCTCACTGCTTACAGGCACAATAATACATACGCTGTAAATGCTAACCAAATTACAGGAACTCATCTCAAGTGTCTCAAGGCGTTGATAGACGACCCAAGTCTATGGCACAGAAGGTTAGGACATGTAAGCATGCATACCCTCAATAAACTGAAGTCAAGAGACCTTGTGAGAGGGTTGCCTGACCTAAACTACAGAAGTGAGGAATTGTGCAATGCCTGTACAAGAGGTAAACAAACACGTGGGTCCTTTAAACCCGAAAAGGTTGTAAGTTCTTCTCGCCCTCTTGAGCTTTTACATATGGATTTGTGTGGTCCTATGCGCGTCAAATCTCCAAAGGGTAAACAGTACATCATAGTTATTATTGATGATTTCTCTCGTTTTACATGGATTTCATTTCTTATAGAAAAATCAGAGGCTTTGTTCGAGTTTTCAAAACTTCGTAAAGAGTTACAAACCTTGAAAGACATACCAATTGTCTGCATTCGGAGCGATCATGGTAGAGAATTTGATCAACTTCAGTTTGATTTGTTTTGTGCTAAATATGGTATTTCACATAACTTCTCAGCTCCTAGAACTCCTCAACAAAATGGGGTTGTGGAACGAAAGAACCGCACCCTAGAGGGCATGTCCAGGACAATGCTTTTAGAAAATGGTTTGCCAAAATTTTATTGGGCAGAAGCTGTGAATACAGCCAACTACATCTTAAATCGTTGCTTGATTTGCCCCATCTTAAAGAAAACTCCTTATGAACTTTTCAAAGGAAGAAAGCCAAATATTTCCTATTTTAAACCTTTTGGATGTACTTGCTTTGTTCATAACAATGGCAAAGATAACCTTGGGAAGTTTGATGCTCGTAGTGACGAAGGTATTTTTCTTGGTTATTCCTCTAATAGCAAAGCTTATAGAATCTATAACAAGCACACCAAAATTATTGAGGAGAGTATCCATGTGGTATTCGACGAAAGCAATAATGGTGTGTTAAGTGAAAGTTTTACAGATCTCAATCTAAATCATCATGATTCTGATGGAGAAGAAGAAGGTAAATCTGGAACCAGGAAGGATCAAGAACGCAACATGCAAGAACAGATCCATGATACACGCGAACCGTCTCAAGACCTTGAGAAGCAACTACAGAATTTGATTGAAGGTAACACAAACAGCGAAAAACCCAGCTCCAATACTGTATCTCAAGACCTTGAGGAGAGACCAACTGCTGCTGTGAATGATCAAGGCCCAAAGCAACGAAAATTCAAGCACGCTTCATCTCATTCAGCTCAGGATATCTTATCAAATCCATTATCAGGTATCTAGACTCATTTTAGATTAAAGAATCTATGTGCTTTCTATGCTTTTGTCTCTCTCGTAGAACCAAAAACACATGCTGAAGCACTCAAGGACTCGGACTGGATCACTGCCATGCAAAATGAGCTAAACGAATTTGAAAGGAACAAGGTTTGGACTCTTCAGCCAAGGCCAAAGCATCAATCTGTCATTGGAACTCGGTGGGTTTTCAGAAACAAGCTAGATGAAGCGGGTAAGATCATTCGAAACAAGGCAAGGCTTGTTGCTCAAGGGTATAACCAAGTGATGCAGGAGCATCTGAGCCACTTGCCCTGCCAGTGGGACCAGTGACCCGGAGTCAAGCAAAGCAGATCCCCGACAAGCTCGTCAGCTTTATTTGCTATCTGGAGCACAAGTCAAGTTCAAGTCATCAAGAAGAGTTAGGAATGAGTTCTAAGGCATTCATATGCCTAGGCCTAGCATCCGATGGGAGAGTACCGGACGTGCCTTAGGCTCCAAGGAGAAGGACGAAATGCCTTGGGCGCTAAGGAGAAGGTGTTGCCTTGGGCGCCAAGGAGAAGGTGTTGCCTTGGGCGCCAAGGAGAAGACTTTCTTATTTTCCTTATTTTATTAATTTCAAGAATTTTCTAATTGCTATAATATTTGGCCCTAGTTTGTAAAAGGGGATACACTATTTTGAATTCAGAAAACTCAAGCATTGCTTGAAATTCCTCTCTTTCTCATTCTTCTTGATTGTGGATTCAATCAACCCAAAGTCTGAAGGTGTCGATTTGTCTCTCTGTTTATCTGTCTCACGGACTAGGTAATCTAGGAGAAAATCCCACGTCCTCTTGATCCGAAGACGGGCTTCGATCAAGTTGTAGAAGGAGGTCTTTTGTTCAGGACGTTATACCGACGAGTGGTTCAATCTCTTAGGTATAGCCATCCGGCCAACTGGTTGCCTTCAAACCCTATATCCCTTTTTTTTTCGTTATTTTAATTCTGTCAGCGTCTTTAACATCAGTTTTTGTCCGAAGCTATTGTCTTTTCTATTTTTCACATCAGTCGCAGAATCTGTTCAATTTCTAATTCCGTTTGCTCTTGTGTTTGCGAGCCATTGTTGGAACGATCAATCAACATCGCATCAAGTGGTATCAGAGCTAGGCTCCGACTTTGGCTCCGTTACCCTTTCTGGTACGTTTGAACAATTCTCGCTAGTGCTTCTATGCTTGTGTTTATGTCTTGTTTGTGTGGATGTGCTCGTTGAACTGTTTTCGTAATTCGTCTCGCGAAACCCTAAAGCTTTGTGATTTCTTGCTAGTAAAAAAAAAAAATTCAGCGGCATTAAAAAAAAAAGGGATATAAGGTTTGAAGGCAACCAGTTGACCGGATGGTTATACCTAAGAGATTGAACCACTCGTCGGTATAACGTCCTGAACAAAAGACCTCCTTCTACAACTTGATCGAAGCCCGTCTTCGGATCAAGAGGACGTGGGATTTTCTCCTAGATTACCTAGTCCGCGAGACAGATAAACAGAGAGACAAATCGACACCTTCAGACTTTGGGTTGATTGAATCCACAATCAAGAAGAATGAGAAAGAGAGGAATTTCAAGCAATGCTTGAGTTTTCTGAATTCAAAATAGTGTATCCCCTTTTACAAACTAGGGCCAAATATTTATAGCAATTAGAAAATTCTTGAAATTAATAAAATAAGGAAAATAAGAAAGTCTTCTCCTTGGCGCCCAAGGCAACACCTTCTCCTTGGCGCCCAAGGCAACACCTTCTCCTTGGCGCCCAAGGCAACACCTTCTCCTTAGCGCCCAAGGCATTTCGCCCTTCTCCTTGGAGCCTAAGGCACGTCCGGTACTCTCCCATCGGATGCTAGGCCTAGGCATATGAATGCCTTAGAACTCATTCCTAACTCTTCTTGATGACTTGAACTTGACTTGTGCTCCAAATAGCAAATAAAGCTGACGAGCTTGTCGGCGATCTGCTTTTCTTGACTCCGGGTCACTGGTCCCACTGGCAGGGCAGGTGGCTCAGATGCTCCTGCATCACCAAGAAGAAGGTATAGACTACGAGGAGACTTTTGCTCCCGTAGCAAGGTTAGAAGCTATACGCATATTACTAGCCTTTGCATCTTATATGGGCATCAAATTATTTCAAATGGATGTCAAATGTGCATTTCTAAACGGGTTCTTGGAAGAAGAAGTTTATGTTGCTCAACCTCCTGGCTTTGAAAGTGAAGAATTTCCTAATCATTGATAGGCTAAAAACCTACACCCACAAGTGTATGGGGTTCAGTTGTAGTAATCAAGTGTCGTATCCACAAGGACCGGAGGAGTATCGATTGTAATTTCGAGCTAGTTCAACTAAGTTCAGAATAAACAAACAGGTTCTAGAGTATGTGTATAAAGTAACCAAGAAAACCGATTTAATGTTGAGAAATATATATAGGGAAGGCGTTCTAGGGTCAAGGATTTACCAACAATGCATCATCAATAGGCATAGAATATTTTCTTGCTCGAGTGATTCCGAAATCAAATTGTGAAGGTAGGTTATCTAAGGTAATCGCGCGTCCCCTTTCGGGTTTATCGCGAATGTGCCTAAATCGGTTAGCAATTCCCCTTTCGGGCTCGAGCAACCGATTTAGGCCCTTTAAGTTCGTAGAGGTTCAGACAATAATCATACTAACTTCGCCTTTCGGCTCCGAATGATATCAAAATTGCCCAGAACATCTATGATAACCTAGGAATCCTCAAGAAGTTTAGTTTCACTTTCGATCAATAAACTTCAGGTTTAATCACGCAGTTTCGATGGATCCTAATCGCCTTTCGGTCTCAATTCACCATCTAAATTCCAATTTAGGTTTTTCATCTTTCGATTTCGAACCCTAAATCGGATCTAGTCGATTCGCATCAATCAGAATAAGCACAACATGATTAAACCACAATCTAATTCAGAAATCATTCAAAAGATACTAAGAACAAGCCTATTTCTGCATTGTCGGGACAATCCCAACCCTAGAACAAGAAATCTAGCAACTCATGGAGAAGTTCATGCTTGATTCAATCAAATTTGGCAAGACAAACATAGAACAATAGAGATAGAATCGGAATTTACCGGAATTTGATAAATCGAACAAGTTCCTTCCACAAAATCTTAGTCTCCCCAAGGTCCCAAAAGCTCTGCCCCAATGTCAGAATTTCGGCCTCCCCCAAAACTGAACTCTCTAACCCTTCCAATTCCCCCGATTTTTAGAAAGAAAAACGAATTAAATGCTGAACACAGGAAACACTCGGTCGAGTGGTTTTTGCACTCGGTCGAGTGGACTCTGGGCAACAAATTTCTGTAATGCACTCGACCAGAGTGAGACTCGAGTGGTTTCTGCACTCGGTCGAGTGGTTTCTAGGAAGCATGTTCTGTAAAGCACTCGACCAGAGTGAGACTCGAGTGGTTTCTGCACTCGGTCGAGTGGCTTCTGGCTTGTTCACATAACTTCACTCTTGCACCACTCGGTCGAGTGGTTTCTGGAGATTAACTTTGCCGAGCTTGCTTCGCTTCTTTTGGCATGTTTTCTCGATCCCCGTGCCTCCTAGTTCGTCTTTGACGCCTTCAGAGCGCACCGAAAAACCTCGAAGCTTGTCATTCTCCTTTAGCTCTCTCATTGACATCAAAACCGCTCCGAAACACCTGAAATCACAATAGACAAGCGGTAGACACCGATTCCACAAAACTAAACAAAAAGGGCTAAGAATATATAAAATACTCAGCTCAAATGCCCTAAAATCGATGCTAGAATGCCCTAGAATCATGACTAAATAGACGCTATCAATCATGTTTATAAACTGGACAAGGCTCTTTATGATCTTAAACAAACCCCTAGAGCTTGGTATGAGAGATTGTCCAAGTATCTTCTTGGAAATGATTTTCAAAGAGGTTTGATCGACAAAACACTTTTTTATCAAGACCCGTGGAAATGATCTTTTAATTGTTCACATTTATGCTGATGATATACTATTTGGTGCTACTAATAACTCCCTTTGCAAGGAGTTCTCGGATATCATGTGCAGGGAATTTGAAATGAGTCTAATGGGAGAACTGAATTTCTTCCTTGGTCTACAAGTTCTTCAAACAAAGAAAGGCATCTTTCTCAATCAAGGAAAGTATACTAGGGACCTGCTCAAGAAGTATAAGATGGAACAATCTAAAGTAGCAAGAAGCCCTATGAGCTCTACTTTCTCTCTTGATCAAGACAAGAATGGTAAGAATGTGAACTAAAAGGAGTATTGAGGTATGATTGGTTCACTCCTATACCTTACTTCTAGTAGACCAGACATCATATTCAGTGTGTGTATGTGTGCTCGGTTCCAAGCTGATCCTAAAGAGTCTCATCTTATTGCTGTGAAGAGGATCTTCAGATATTTGAATGGAACTCAAGACCTTGGCCTATGGTATCCCAAACAGAGCAATTTTCTTTTAACTGGCTTTTCAGATGCAAATTTTGCAGGATATAAGGTAGATAGAAAAAACACTTCAGGGTGTTGCCAGTTTCTAGGATCATCCCTGATCAACTGGCACTCCAGAAGCTGAGTACATAGCTGAGTACATAGCTGTATGAGCTTGCTGCTCACAAATTCTGTGGATAGCTCAGCATCTTAGGGACCTCGACATTGATCTCAAAGGTATCCCTATTAAGTGTGATAATACCAGTGCAATTTCTATTACTAAGAATCATGTGCAGCACTCTAGAACCAAGCACATTGATGTGAGACATCACTTTATTAGATATCATGTTGAAAAAGGTGATGTATCAATCTCTTTTATATCTACTGAGTTTCAATTAGTTGATATCTTCACGAAGCCACTATCTGAAGATCGGTTCAACTTCATTAGACTGGAACTTGGTATGCTCAACAGGGAAGCATTTTTGTAGTGGGAGCAATACTCCCTTACAAAATGAAAATTCGATTGATATCTCAAGACCTTGACATCGTATGATCTTGAGAGAATAAAAAACGAATTATATTATATTTATTAGACCAAAAAATTCCGTTAATATCTTTTTAGATATTGCCAGAATTTTATTTTCACATATTTCCTTTCCATTTTAATTTTATTTCAAGAAAATTCTGTTCCAAAATTATTTTATCCTATTTCTTGCTATAAGAAATTGTGTCTTGATTCTTTCCCCTTATATCTGATTTCTAATTCCCATTTCATATAATATCCGATTTGGTTTAAGTAATTGAACTTCCTTTTAAAATTCTAAAAGGGGTGTGACTCTTGGGCTTCTTTGTACGGCTATTTAAACCCCTCTTTCTCCTCTCTGTCACTTCACCCGTCACTCACCCTCTCTCTCCACTCCATTCTCTGATCTTCACTCTCCTGTTTTCAAAACCTCTCATCTCCTCTTTTCTCTCAACCATATCAATGGCTTCCAAGAGATCATCTGCATCATAGGCTGCACCTTCTTCCAAGCGCTTCAAAATGTCCACCACCAAAGGGAAGAATATATGTGCTCCTTCAGATACCAGCTCTGAAGATTCCAGTTCTTCGTCTCCTACTCCACTGGTTCGATAGACGAAGAAGACAACCCTGCCTCAATCTACTCCCATGCGCGCCAAACAAGTAACCTCTAGTATCCCTAATTCTTGGTTTGCTTCTGCCAAGGTGGTCGAGTCCTGGGAACGAGGCTTTGGCCATCATCGTTTATGCTTCTGTGACGCTGTTGATATCAAATTGCTCGAATCTATGCCCCTGGCCTGCATCTCCCTCCTCAAATCGACTTGTCTGTGGTCTATCCTCAACCCCGATAATTTTGCCTACCCCCGTCTTACCCAACTTTTCTATGCCAATCTTACTGCACATCGAGTCAAGGGTACCCTAACCCTCATCTCTAAAGTCAAAAACACCCGGATTCGTCTCACTGCTGACAGTCTAGCCCTCATACTCAATCTCCCTCGTAAGATTTCCACAAAAGATTTCCCTGACCGCATCGATTGCATTAACCGTGCCCGAGAAGAGTCCTTCTTCCCCTCTCCCTCTGATTCCTCCTCCTCTCACAAACCTACCCATACGATTCTCAAATTGCAGCCAAAATTGATCTTTGCTATCCTTGCTCGCTGCATATTTCCAAGGGTTAACTCAAGAGAGTTGATCACTGAAAGTCTACTTGAGGTTTTGTACCTTGTCATGAACGGTTATGAACCCAATCTCCCTGATCTCATCCTCAATTACATGCTTCATGCTTCCACTTCATCTCGACCTATGCCCCTTCCCTATGCTAATATCCTCCCCAAGATCTTCGAGTTCTTTGATGTTGACACATCTGCAGAAGAAAAACAAACATACAGTGGCATGATCGATGAAGCATGCCTAGAGCGTCTTGGGATTGCTAGGAACCTGCGAGGCCAGTGGATGCTAAGGAAAGGACTCAAAGGAACTCATGCGTCTGGTCAAGGAATTTCTGAGGATCGGATGGCTGCACTGGAGACTGATGTTCAAGACCTTAGGATGGACATGGAAATGATGTGGACTGACATCGTCTCAAGACAGGACAACACTCATGAGCTACTCTCCATTGTGAACTGTAAGTTGGATCAGATGCTGCTTCTCAATGCTCTCACTTTCACTGCTACTGGTTCCATTATGCCAATGGACAAAGAGGCTGCTGATCACACTAGGGAGAAAACTGGAAACATCATCCTCAAGTGTGAAAGGATGGTGAAAAACAAGCCTATCCTGCGTCCAACTCACACTAAGCCCACCATCCTGACAGTAGAAGAATATGGTGTTGTGAAGAAGTAAAGGGACGCGGAAAGATAGAGGTAGATCGCTCAAATGCTGAAAGATCAGATCACTCGGGAATCCATGAAGAGATGGCAGGAGAAGGCTCGGGACATCGTTCGTAGGAAATACATTGGCCCTGGAAGCAGTATCCGACCTTCGGTGAATGGCATGATGAGGACACTGTCACTGAGAAAATGCTGAAGAAGACATTCTCCAGGAAGAAGAAGAAGAAGTCTGCTGATGGTGCATCCTCCTCAAGGCCTTGGTACCCCACTCTTCTCTCCTCTATTTTAAATGAAAAAACTTTGCCTTAATATGCTATGGTCTTTTGAACTTCTGGTGTCTTTTTGAACTCGTACTTGTCTCTACCCCTTTTGTTGGAAGACAGAAAGGGGGAGAATGATTTAGTTGCTGGTTTTTGCGGTCGGTCTTTTTTTTTAGTTGGTTTGAAAAACCTTGGTCTAAACATTTTATGCTACATATATATATATATATATTTTATGCTACATATGTTGCTTGGCTGGTTTAAATCATGTTTTGTCTTCCATCAAGGGGGAGATTGAAGACTCCACCTTGATTGTAAGACCTTGAGTTACTAACCTGCAGGTCATACTAGAGAACATTGAAAGACAAAACAAAGCCTTGGTTTCAAGGTCTTGAAACCAAGGTCAAACCCTCTGTATTGAAACCTATTTATGCGTCTCTTATTCCTAACATATTATATATATATAAGATTATTTGCAAGACTATTCGACAAGGTTTGGGCCATTAAACTAAAGGGCTTTTGGGCCTTACTTCTTGGGTCTGTTCCGTTTTACATATTAGTCATATATATATATATATATATATATATATATATATATATATATATATATATATATATATATATATATATATATATATATATATATATATATATATATATATATATATATATATATATATATATATATATATAAAGTGGATCTCATGAAATCGGCCCAAGGATAAAATCCAGATTGCCGATTCATTAAAATCTCAATTGAGCACATCATGGGTTAGAGACTTTGGAAAGAACTGATTCGGAGGAATTCAAACTTCAACGACTTTCCTTCCATGTCATAACAAGACCAGCTATTTATAGACGAATGCAAGAAGACGAGGATTAATGAAGCAAGCTACCTATCACTTCAATCAAGTCTTCCTACAAGCACTCATTGTCCTCAGTTTCTCTAAGTACTTTAAAGTTTAGCGTTTTGTTTTGAGAGAGACACAAGAGCTTATTGTACAAGTCATTCATTTTACACTAAGTGTTGCTATACTCAATCTAGACACACTCCTGTGTGTGGTGAGGGCTTCCATTTCACTTGTGAGGTTGAGTGCTAGAATAGAAGCGGCGAGACTTTGTATAGAAGAAGGGAAGTTCTTCTAGGGAGTTCTAGGCTCAAGGAAAGTGAAATAAGAAGTGTTGAATCCTACGGGCTGGTAGGCGGGGACGTAGGCCAAGTTGGTGCCGAACCTCGTTAACAATTCGGGTGTTCATTTATTTATTCCGCATTTATTTTTATCGCTTGATTTTATTTAGTCAAGATTTGATTGTCATTTCAAGGTCTTGGCAAGTTGCTCTGAGTTTTCTCTAGAGTTATTTTATTTTGCAAAAATCGAGCAAACTCTATTCATCCCCCCCTCTAAAGTATTATTCATCATCTTATAGACTCTTCAGGCGGAATAGGAGTGCCATTTGTGGTGAGTTTGAACCCTATTAAAGCATCATTTCCCATATCTTTCTCGAGGAGCTGTCTAGCAAAGTTTTCCACTACGATCACAAATATATAAGGGGCTAGCGGGTTACCTTGACGGATCCCTCTTTAGGGCTTGAACTATTTGCCTGGATTGTTGTTTACCAGTACTGAAAAAGTCAGAGTTGTAATGCACTTTATAACCTAGTTGATCCAAGTTTTATGAAAGCCAAACTTGATGAGGATGGCTTCAATATAATTCCAATTGATTTTATCATATGCCTTTTTCATATCGAGTTTTAGTGTCATCCAACCCTTTTTACCTTTTTGCTTATGGAATGTATGAAAGACCTCATGTGCAATAAGGGTGTTATCTTGAATGGATCTCCCTTAAAAAAGCACGTTGGAAAGGGTTAATAATTCTCGGGAGGATCGTTTGAGTCTGTTTGCTAAGATTTTGGTAATAGTCTTGTAAATTGTGTTACAAAGACTAATTGGTATGAACCACCAAATGCCATCTACAAAGTAAATGTAGATGGCTCAATTAAAACCCCTAATGATTGTCATGTTGGGGCATCATTAGGGACAGTACGGGCCAGGTGATCGACATATTTCACCAGAAAGGAAGAAATGGATCTATTCCTCAAACAGAAGCGGAATGCCTTCTGCCTGGGAGTCCAGCAAGCCATTGACAAAGGATTTACAACGGGGATCATTGAAGGTGAAAACCTCAAAGTAGTAGATGCAATAAATGAATGCTCCAAAGGCGATTGGGAAATCTACCGAACCATTGAGAAGATCAATCTGATGAAAGGAAGATTTGAAAAAATTGAATTCAGGCACTGCTTCAGACAGTCAAATGCAACAACTGATTATATTGCTAAGACTAGAGAGATCTATAATTTTTCAACTCTCTCCTTGCATGGAGACCTTATTAACATCATCCTTATGGATGATCAAGAATGAACCTTGAGTTGCTAGAATATTCTATTCCTTGTCTACTGTAAAAAAAATCTTATATTGTATTCATAACATATATGGATATAATATTAACAAATACAAAATACATGAACTCGCATAAAAATATTATAAATATAGCTTTAGGTAAGTTGCTCTAGTTAAGTAGTTTAGTATTGTTTTATAAAAACATTATGAATATTACCTAATGAATATGGTTGTATAAAAACATTATAAATATGATAAGATTATAAATTACATTACTTAATTACTTAATATGATACGTAGTTAGTATGATTGTATAAAACATTACCTAATTAATGTAAATTTATGGTTTTAACATTATAAAAAGATTACATAATTAATTTACAATTTATAACATTATAAATTTTGGTTTTAAAACATTATAAATATCACTTACTCCATCCGTTTTCAAATAAGTGACTTTTTCTATTCAAACATGTATTTCTAGGAGGGTAAAAACTATATAAAATATTAAAATTTTAATTAAATTTTTAAATAATATTATACTTATTATTAATAAGAATGAGTTTATTAAAAAAATTTATTAAAAAAATTAATATTTTATACTGTTTTTATCACATTAAAATACGTGCATGAATAGTAAAAAGTTAGTTATTTGGAAACGGAGAGAGTATAAGATTAAAATTACATAATTAATTTAAAAAATATAAAATATCTTTATAATCGGTCCAGATATTTCCACCGCTAATTTTTACTATTTCCACCGCTAATCATCGTAGATAATCACGGTGGGGTTAATGACGTTTAACGAAAACCCACCGTTGTACAGTACGGTGGGTATGATGCACCCTTGTATACAGTGGTGACGTTTAATTAACGGACGTTAAGTGTAATTCCACCGCATGTGTCAACGGTGGGTGTGCCTCGACATTCGAAATGGACTACAAAAGAGGCCACCGTATGTTCCAACGGTGGATTGACCTCGGAATTCAAAAAGGCCGAACCCACCGCAACCTGCGACGGTGGGTGCAAATTTTGAAATTTGAACCCACCGCAACACATCACGGTGGCTTGAAATTTTAAAATTTGAACCCACCGCCACACATCACGGTGGGTTCAAATTTTGAAATTTGAACCCACCGCAATTAGTGACGGTGGATTTCTGCCCGTTACTCAATGGGGCGAAATCCACCGTAGAGGGATACGGTGGGCTCCGAGCCCTATAAAAAGGTGTTACGGGCCCACCGTATCCGCACAAATCCCAATTCCCGTTCCGTTCTCTTATCGTTTTTATCTTCTTCGAAATTCCAAACCTTTTTGTCCCGACATTCCTAGTCTTTTGTCCCATTCCCTTTTCTTCGTTGTTTGTCCTATGTTTGTAATACACAATGGTGAGTGAGAGTATTCAGGATGGTGCTCGAGGGCGAGGTCGTGGTGCGGGCCGTGGACGTGGTGATAGAGATCCATTACAGGTAATATCGTAAATATGAAAATAGCGTATTTTAAAATTTATTGAATTAGAATAAGTAATTGATAAGTATTTGTTAATTTATGAAATGTAGCCGGCTCCGATTATTCAGAGACGTGGACGCGGTCATCCTCCTGGTGGGAGAGGGACGGTGGGTTTACTGGCTGTGGGGCTACCAGAGGTATGACTAACGCTATAATATAGTTAAATTTTAGAATAGAGTTTAGATTTTATAATATATTTTAGTGTTCTAATACATGTTATAGGTGTGAATAATGATATAATATAGTTTAGTGTTCTAATACATCTTTATTCTAATTCTAATACATGTTATAGGTGTGAATCTGTAGTAGTCGAATGTTTATGGGATTTTAGGTCCTAAAAATATTTCGATATTTGATCGATAGGAATTAGAATTTGTTTGTTAATCGTATACAGACATTATCGCGTGGATTAGAGTATAGAGTGGTGTTGCGGATCACCCGTAGCGCTGTTGTTAAGGGAAGACAGACGTTGCGAGAGTCACGTGCACAGATTGAGTCTATTCCTTTTCGTATGCAGGGTGTAGAGGAGCGTTTAGATACTATGGTAGTAGACGGGGGGGGGGGGGAGCTCTAGTCACACAGTTGCCGACGTAGCTAACGTACGTCCCCATATGGATGATGCAATGACAGAGGCATCAACCCAGATTCGGTTGGCGGCATTAGACAAGGCGGTTGACGACGTGGTTGACGTAAGTCCCCATCGGGACAAAGCGATTACAGAGGGTTCAACCCAGATTCGGTTAGCGGCATTAGAGCAGGAGTTGATGTCGACACCCGTGGAGGCCGTATTGCAGGCGGGTGAGGATGTATCGGCAGTTGATGCGAGTGAGAAGCCGGCGACCCAGCACCCGGGCTACGTGGATTATTTTGGCACTGCATTTCAGAGCGAGCAGCTGAACTCGTACGACGACACTGCACCGTTCGTTGGAGATAGAGGGCTTGGGGGGGGGGCACTTCTACCCATGCTAAGGAGGGTGGTGGCATGACGATGTTTGTGCCGGATATCAACCTCGATGACATTGATTTCGCGGGGTTGACACCGAGCGAGACTACACAACCATGTGTACGGCTTGATACTCAGCCTGTCACTGTCGCAGCTGGCGGGGGCATTGGTGTCCGCGAGCGTGACATGTATGACCCTGAGCATGAGGTGGATGATGGACAAGAGCAGAGGGGTGAGGATCAGTCTGATGATGTGCACGCAGACGCAGAGCAGAGATTCGAGGCGAGTGGCTCACGGCAAGGAGAGAGTGCCCGACAGCGGGGTGAGCCGAGCGGCTCAGGGTCAGCTGGCCCATCATAAGGTGGAGGTCCGGGGACACTATTGTCGCTGCATGATTACGAGGCGCACATTGCTGAGGCTATTTGGAGACAGGATGAAGCCGCCTTGGTGAGGGTGTTACGTGTGCACCGTAGGGGTCAGATGATAGTACGTGCTGAGGCCTTAGTGGAGGAGGATGGGGAGGATACGTGGTTCACTGCTATTCAAAACAATGGGTTATGGCAGTTGTGGGACTTCTCGTGGGAGTGCGTGGACCATAGTCTCATCAGTGCTTTTATTGAGCTCTGGCACCCTGAGACTAACACTTTCCACTTTGCTTGGGGAGAGATTATGATTACATTGCATGATGTGATGTTCATTATGGGTTTCGCGATGAATGGGGATGAGTGCTCGTCTTTTGAGGTGGACGAGGTTGGGAAGACTGTAGTCGGACAGATGTATGGGTTTACGCCGCAACAGAAGAAGACTTTCGACGGCCACGGAGGTCTGAGTGTTAACGCACTCCTGGAGGCAATAGCCCCTATGCGCCAGAGGGTTCGGGAGGGTGTCCCCCACGAGCATGATGAGGAGTGGATTGCTTCCACAATTATGGGGATTCTTACATCGGCGGCACTGTTCATTGAGAAGTCGAACAGTAGAGTGCGACCGGAAGTGCTTCTTCGGTTCACGCAGGCCCACCGGATTCCGCAATTATCTCTGGCGGCAGGTATCCTCTCCTGCTTATACCGGGGATTGGGCGAGGCAACGAGACAGCTAGCGAAGGACATGGACGGTTATACGTTACTCATGCTCTATTTTCCGTTGTTTAGAGGCCACATGACGCTAAGTCGGAGACTTGCATGGGATCCACATCACGGCATGCGATATTTGGAGTTAGCGATGCCGTGGACGTCCAACAGAGATGGAGAGCCCCAAGTATTGCGGTTGCAGGAGCTGCGTCGGAGGTTAGACGAGATGACTGTCGATGAGGTATGTCCAACATATACGTTCGCCGTCGACATTTTCTATGTATACTTTTAAATTTACATGTACAAACTAACGAACATTGTCTTATATTTGCAGATTGAGTTCATGCCCTTTGGTAGGAATTTATACTTTGACAACCAACTCCGTCTGTCATGGTACAGGGGCACCATCCGTTGGTTGTTCGAGGAAGAGCCGTACATGCTTGATCGAGTGACGTGTCAGTTCGGTCGTATTCAGCACATTCCCTCTAGCCCGATTAGATCCAAGAGTGTACACAGACAAAAGTCACTGAAGGGCAAGAAGGAGGCGACCTTCTCGCATCAAGACAACCATTGGACGAACAGATTTCAGCAATTATACGACATGTCAGACCTCCCGCGTACTAGCGGTGAGTACCCCCACGGTGTTGTCGATGGTTATTTGCATTGGTTTCACGAGATCAGTCACCCTTACCTTCTCCCTGACACTGAGCGATCCGAGCCCATCATCTCGCCTCCACCACCGCGCCCCGCTGTCGGAGTGCCCTCACCGCCATCTCATGCTGCGACGCCGACAGTAGATAAGATTCGCTACCGCGTGGCCGGTGAGGTGATCAACCGACTATTTTCACAGGGCGTACCTCTCACGACCCATCATATTCGACGCATCTACGAGCGTTAGTGGGTAGATCGTTCGCAGTGATACATTATTGGACCTTTTTATTTCGTTTTATGTTGGTTCTGTTGGTTGTATGGACATTGTAGCCTAGGTATTCGGCCTTTTCGTTGTTTGATGACTGCTTTTCGTTGTCCGTTTATATAGAAATATATATTTTTCATAAACGTCGTTAAATTGAATTTAAAAATACACGAACCACATATATGATAATGAACTTGCATACAACATTGTCTAAACGTAGTAAATAGGAATACTACTTAAACAAGAACGAAAGTCATAACAATGAGCTTTACTTTGACAACTGAACGTTTAATTTCTTATTCTCCTCTTCCAGCACCATGACACGCCTCTCCAATATATCGATACGCCACCGTTGTTGCTGGTTTTCAACGAGCAACGAACGATTCTCCTCGCATAGCGTCTTTATCATCGACTCCACCGTCTTCGAACGTGGGCTCCCAGTGTACAGCACTACTATCGTCTGACATCTCCTAGTGTGTATGCGGCTTCCCTTCCCTCCTTCCCCCTTTTTGTAGCAGTGTTGATATTCACCGCAGGTGTATACGGTGGCCAACGCAAAACCATACGGTGACCACCGTATGTTACGACGGTGACAACCTCATGTTACTACGGTGGCCACCATATGTTCCTACGGTAGGGAGCACTGTCACTTCAAAAGGTAGCTATCCCTATAAAGACGAAGCCTCATTTTGTTCCACTTATTCACAACAACATGTCGGTTAAAACAGTACGACTTACGGGGGAGACAAGGAAGGGTAAGCGGTTCGAAATAACAATCGACAAATATACTCGCCCGGTCGAGGATTATTTCTGCAACTGCAAGCATCGCAAGTGGATGGAATTTCCATGCTGCCTTTTTCGTTTCGTCTGTTTTGATGGGGAGAGTTTCTCATTTTCAGAGCCAGTTGATCTGGATTGCTTGGAGGGAGAGTCGACATACACTACTAATCCGGAGGGGTACTATCGAGATGCTGTTGAGAAAATCAAGGACCTTGTCAGTGACGCTTTTGACGATGTCCGGTTAGCTTGCGCATTATGGATAGCGAAAGTCGCAGTGAATGAAGTAGTGCGTCATGCGAACAAAAGATTAAAGAAGTACGCGTGGAATTATCTAGAGATTCAGATATTGGAGGATATTGTGCAGGAGTCTGTTGGTAGTTGTTCTGTAGGGCCTGGACTAGACTAGATGACGGTACTTTCGAATAGTTGTGATGTGATGTAGATTGTCGAAAATGTTGTAATGTTTTATCGTTATTAATGGACGAGTTTATTGATGATTATTTAGCTGCGTAATGAGAAATTTCCACCACAATAAACCCACTTCAAACCTAAATATATCGTCTTGTTTTGTACTGTATAAACCCTACAATCCAGAAATCTTAGGGTTCGAGCAACCGTAGTAGGGGCCACCCTTTAGGGTTACGGTGGCCACGATCCTTTAGGGTTACGATGCACCCTAACCCTAAACAGCAAAAATCCTTTAGGTTTAAGGTGTTACGATCCACTTTAACCCCTGACGGTGGCCACCCTTTAGGGATATGGAGACCACCCTTTAGGGTTACGGTGCAAAGTGTACCACCGTCTCAACGGACGGTGGCATGGGTGGAAAAGGGATACACCCACCGTCGCCAGTAACGGTGGGATGGCTATAAGAGGACCCCCCCTCCAGCGACGGTGCAAAACGACAAACATGCCGACAACAGAAATATTTAACGGAGAAACTAAAAGGGGAAAACGGTTCAAAATCGTGGTCGAAAAATTCACTCGGTCTAGGGAACACCATTTGTGTAACTGTCAACATAAACGCTGGAAAGCATACCCCTGTTGTCTATTTCAGGTGTCATGTTACGACGAGGATGCAAGGACGCGGTCAGAGTACGTTGACCTGCACTGCGTCTAGGACGAGACTGTGACCATGGCCGACCCTGAGTTCTACTACGAGAAGACCGCTCGGGAACTCATTGGTCTGATAGGCGGTTTCTTCTCCAATGTTAATCAGAGTTGCATGATGCACATAGGGAAGTATGTCGTAGACAATGCAATGCGGCCGGTGAAAGAGATTGTGACCAAGTATGCATTCAACAGAATGGAGATCAGGATCTTTCGAAGCGTTGAAGCTGAGTCCGTTGGTAGTTGTGGGTATTTTGTAGACTTGTATGATGTCGGATTATGATTTCGTTGTTTTGAAATGGGTTGTTGTCGTTCTGTTTTGTGGGTTGTAAGTATTTTGTGTAGAATTATTTTTAGTAGTATTTGCATGGTACCGAACGCAAAAAATGGGCCGTTGTAAGTATTTGTAGTAGTAAAAGGTTTCCTGAAAATTGTCCGAACGCAAACTCATCATAAAAGTTACCCAAATACAAAATTGTCATTAATTATGAAATTTACGATTACATACTTCAAAATAAAAATCTAACAACTACCAACTGACGCCGACGTCTCCTTCCGCAATAAGCAAACCTTGATCTCGTTGAACGAAAATATTCTTACATGTCGATTGAAAATTCGTAGCAGTTTGCATACAAACTTACTAATTTCAATTGCGCATATATTTATCAGATCTTCCTCCACGTACGTCAACACGCGCTGAATGACAGTCGTCTCGATTTCCAAGTAATATGAGTCAGAGCCGCCTAAGCCTGCATAACATTCCTCACACCCAAAATCCACCGGATAAGACGGATGAGTGTCGTCTTCACAGTCAAAATGTCAAATAATGCATACACTGTCCTCCTGGAAAAACATCGATGCTGACAATTACAATCGAACACAAAATATGGCTCGTCACGGTAACACCAAGTGACCGTGTAATCGAAATCACCTGCAGATCGATAGAAGACTTTAGTTATCCACATTTGTTGTTTATTCCACACATCTGCAGCATGGTCAGACGGTGGGGCCTCAACCCAACCATATAGTGTAACGGTGGTGACCGTGTGGACTAACGGTGGTCACCGTATGATTCTGCGGTGTGCACCACAGAATCACCCGGTGACCACCGTAAGATCCTGCGGTGCACACCGTATTATCCTGCAGTGGTCACCGTGTATCTCTACAATGGTTTTTCCTTAGGCCAAAAGAAAGGGGCAGCCCTATCACAGTTACACTCAAATAGATGATAGATGTCTCGTGCAACTTGCCAACGCCCATAGGATTTTGATCTCAAATCCTACGGGCGTTGACAAGGTGCAAAAGTCATCAACCAGCTGGAAAAAAAATAATGTTTGAACGGAACATATGTTTTTTGTTGCTGACGTAACAGCTATAACTCAAGCAACATGTCTACGGCCACACGATAGTATGGAACCAGCTGCCCCAATCGTGTAGCCATGACATGTTGCTCGTATTATCGCCGTTAAAATTATTCCGAGAGGATCAATAGTTTTTCTTTGTGGGCATAACAGCTATTACTCAAGCAACTTGTCTACGGCCACACGTATGGAACCAGCTGCCCCAATCGTGTAGCCACGACAAGTTGCTTATGTAATTACCGTTAAAATTATTCGGGGAGGGCTTTTGGTGAGAGGATCAGTATTTTTTCTTTGTGGGCATAACAACTATTACGCAAGCAACTTGGCAAAGACCCTACGATAATATTGAGCCAGCTGCCCCAACCGTAAGGTCTCGACAAGTTGCTTGTGTTATCACCGTTAAAGTGGACACGTACGGCGACTTCAGCCGATGGTATTGGGCTCATTATATAGGGTTTACTACCGTCGCCCTCAACGGTACTGACCGTGTCCCTCAACGGTGTGCACCGCAGGGAGCGACGGTACCCACCGTAGCCGTCAACGTTGGACACCGTGGAGGGCCACGTTGGATACCGTAGGGAGCCACGGTGTGCACCATATTAAGTGACGGTGCCGATCCCCGCATTGGAAAGCGGTCGGAGGAGCGTATGACTAGGACCCAACGGTCATATTATTTCACCGTGATGTGTGACGATGGATACCAATCTCTATAAGAACAAACATCGCACGGGTAATCGATAACCAAAAGTAGCTACACTTGTCATCGCATCCCCGCCAACAGTTGCTACAATGTCAGAAGAAAGTCCGTGTACACCTGAACCGATACGTACTTTTAATTACAGTCGTAGTCTATTTCCATACATGATTTTACTTTTAATTACGGTCGTAATCTATTTCCATATAGGATTTTCATCTAAATATAGTGAATACAGTGAATATAGGATTTTGATCGATATATATAATATTAATTACGGTACGTACTTTTAATTACAGTCGTAGTCTATTTCCATACAAGATTTTACTTTTAATTACGGTCGTAATCTGTTTCCATATAGGAATTTGATCTAAATATACTGAATATAGGATTTTGATCTATATACATAATATTAATTACAAAGAGTGTATGTAGATATAAGGTAGGATATATATATATCCGAATAAATGTATTTACAGCCACACAACATCCATTAGAAGAGCAAGCGGACCCGATGTCGGATCCGTGTAACGAATTGGATACCAATTGTCGGGTATTCCACGACTACACAATGGAGTTCACCACAACGCAAATGTGGTCAAATCGCGATGACTTGATACATCATTGTCGTGGCGTTGCCCTACCGCTAAATATGGTTCTCACCATAAAGCGGACATGGGCAAGCACTCGTATAAGACGTGGCAGTGTGTTACTCGCGTGTGAGAAGTACGGTGAGTACATTCCACGCAAGAGGCCAAGAGTTGCCAGTGATGTGCCCGGTCGTACCACTCGTAGAGGCATTTCAAAGCTAGACCAGTGTCCTTTTGCCTTTTCGGGGGTAGAGTTCAGGCGGGGCGAGTGGGGATTAGACGTAGTTCACGGAAGGCACAATCATGACCTTCCAGCTACGTTGGTCGGACACCCATACCTCGGTTGAATGGATAAAGAACAGTTGGAGACTACATTAGCCCTCACCGTAGCTGGTACACCACCAAAGCCGATCTTAGCATCATTACAGAAGACAACTACAAAACGTAACATCACGACAACAAGTGTACAATGCTAGGGCAAAATTCAAAGCTGAAGCTAGAGGAGATCGAACAATCACTCAAGAAGCTCTCCACATATTGCGAGAGAGAAAGTACTTCTATGCTACAAGGAGAGCCCCTGATGATGCGAACAAGCTTCAAGATCTTTTCTTCGCTCATTCACAATCTCGGCACCTGCTGCACATATTCCCATATGTCGTCGTCGTCGACAGCACATACAGGACGAATGCGTACGTTTCTATTTGTAACAAATCCTCTTCTTAAAAAAAGGGAGGGGAAACAACTAACATATGTGATCGTGCAGGTACGGGATCCCATTGTGTGAGTTCATTGGCTTCACTTGCACAGGGAAGAACTTCGTCATTGCCATCTGCTTCTTGTCGCACGAGAACACGGATACATACATTTGGGCGTTACAACAACTCCAGTACCTTTTGCGGGGCACTCAGCCTAATGTATTTGTCACCGACCGAGAGCTAGGACTCATCGCATCACTACGATCAATGTTTCCCAATGTGCGACATATGTTGTGCAAAGTACACATCCTCCGCAAATGCAAAGAAGCTGCTTTCAAAAAGTCAAAGAATCTTGACGTCGCAGGTCATTTTAAGAGCGCGTGTTATGGCCTCTTTGAATCCAGATCCACTGACACGTTCAACGCCCGAAGGAGGGGTATGCATGCAGAGTGGGGCCACATTGAGGGGCTGATGCCATATTTGGAGGCGACGTAGTTGCGCGATTATTCGCAGAACATTGTTCGCGCATGGATAGATACTATAGAGCATTTTGGTACGACAACGACGAACAAGTATGTCATTCTTCTCTATCCTCATTCTATTTGCACCATCAATTATTCACATGTCAGCACGCACGACCGATGTCTTTTTTTATAGGGCGGAGTCCGCCCATGCAGTGCTAAAGAGCACCCTCCACTATGCAATCGGTGACTTCACCCACGTCATTAAGGCAATCAATCTAATGATGGAGGACCAAATCGCTTAAGTGAAGAACACGATGGGGCGAGCTTATAATACCTGGCCGACAGACTCACACGACCTCTGGTTGTTCGATTGGATTCGACATATTGTGTCGAAGGAATGTTTCAACCTGTTGTTCGAAATATACACGAAGATGGAAACATATCCGCCATTACAACCATGCTGAGATAGTTACTGGAGGACCGTCTTTGGTCTGCCCTGCACACATGAAATGCAAGCTGCTCGGGACGCGCAGATACCGATAAGGCCGTCCCATATTCACATATTTTGGAAGAAATTGGATTATGATCGCCCCTATGTTGCCCATATAGATCCTTCCCACACACCATTGACTCCGCCTGACCCCGAGGACCGTAGACCGACCGGGAGGCCGCAGACTCGCAACCCTTGTCAAACGAACCCTCTGCCATGGGAACGGGAGCGTGCTCGGGCTGAGCGTAGAGCCGCTAGAGAGGGCATCAACGGATCTTTCATGGGACAAAGTCATGGACGGGGACAATCTTCATCTACAAACAGTGAAACAATTGGGCAAAATGAAGAGGGCACTGGGTCAAATCCACTTCACGGCAACAACACTCCTACTGGCCGTGGAAGAGGACGAGGAAGGGGTCGTGGTCACAGTCCTTCCTGGGGACGGGGCAGAGGAAGATCAATGACAGAGTCTAGAGGAGACATCCCAGCAGCACCATCTCATACACTTCCGCCTCAGAATCTCCCTCACCTACGTTTCGATTGGGGAACAGGCAAAATCGACGACTTCATGATTACTTTCATTCGAGCCGTAACGAACGTTGCAGGTGATGGTCATTGTGGTTATAGATCGTTCACTTGTCTTCTGAACTTGGGTGAAGATGCATGGCCACAAGTTCGACGGGATTTGGCCATTGAGTTACAGTTGCATGCAGATCGCTACCATTACTACCCTGCCTTGGATGAGCTCCTCATGAGGATCAATTACTTTGATGCGTGTCATGATGCTATATATTGGATGGAGATTCCGATAATGGGTGAAGTGTTTGCCACATTGCACCAACGTTCCTTGATGATACTGTCACAGATGGTGCCGATGTTGTGCCTCCCTCTTTACGCCATTGGAGGCCCGTCCATATCGTCGTACGACGAGTTAGATGTGATAGCTTTAGTCGGCAACAACAACCACTTCGTACCGGTATGTTTCGAATGTCATATGGATTTCCTTCATCACATTGTGTTTTTTCCCTTCTCATTTCTTTTTTTTCCATACGTTTTACGCATATTTGGTTATATCCTGGATCCCCTTTACCTCATGTGTACTCTACATGGACACAACACCACCATCCCTTAGTCAATGGGTGGGACGAGCAGTTCGCAGCCATGATTGCATGATACAAAGCATATCGCCGGCGAGATTATGGTCGTCAGCTGCGATATTAGCATTTTCATGTTTCCTGGACTTGCAACCTCCGTCTTTCTGTCTTTCATTTCTTGACAGATGTTGTTCAATGTATTTTATTGTCGTAACTATGTTTGTTTTTATGACATTCTTCCAAACTCGGTTTTATCCGTCTCCCTTTTGATATACTTAAATATGCTCGCTTGTCCACACCGACCCGACCCATCAATGTACGCTATTATTGAAATTGTGGATGTTGATTGCAAATTTCAAGTTCTATTAGGAGAGTAAAAGAGCTACAAAAAATGAGGTTATCCGGTCCGGAAAACAATTCATTTTGGGTTATCCGGTCCGGAAAACAATTCATTTCAGACATTTTTTTGAATTTTTGATAATCTTAGTACGGGTCAGGCTATCATCACAAATCGGGTCGGTCCGGTCCTTCCTCTCCCCTATAAATTTTACACCCCATACCACATCCCCTCAAGCCTACTCCACCGTAGGTGGCTGGGGTGGGTACCACCGTATGAAGCTACGGTGGGTTAGCTACCATTAACGCCGTCTACCCCCCGACGGAATCAGCCACCGAATACTTCGGTGGTTGACCATATACGGTCAACCCCACCGCTACATACAACGGTGGCTTTCGTAAGCGTCATTAAAACCACCGTCTCCAGCTACGGTGATTAGCGGTGGAATAGTAAAAATTAGCGGTGCAAATAACAACACTCCTTTATAATTTATAAGATTTAAAAAATGGGTCTAATAGGGTGCTTTTTTTTCAAGCGACAAACAATAAAAAAAATATGTTGTCACTTGAGTGATTGCTATTAGTGACCCACTTTTGTCACTCATTCAGGCGACCAATATTGACTACATATGTTATCTCCATCGCCTGAATTTAACTAAAGCGATGAACATTAAAAAATTGTCGTCACTTGAATGATTGCTATTGGCGACACACTTTTATCACTCATTCAGACGACCAACATTGACTACACATGTTATCGTTGTCATTTGAAGTTAACTCAAGCGACGAACATTAAAAAATTTTGTCGTCTCCTAAATGATCGACACTTTTGTCAGCCATTCAGGCGACCATCATTGCTTATATCCATCGACTAAAAATAGTCCGTTGCCTAACGTTGTTTCAGGCGACGAACATTGCATTTAGTTGGTGGCTCAAATGTGATTTGGAAGGTCTTTCAGGCGACAGAAGTTATTAAGTTTGTCGTCCGAAGTGCAATCTGGCATAGTGTTGAAAAGCGTGTACAAATATTGAAGTGACATGTTTTTTTTTCACTAGACGAAAAGCCAAGCACATCTACGCACAGAATCGTAATATTTGAACACTCTAGGGATGACGTCCATGTGATGATCTTTCAGGCGGCGCCATGTTCGTCGCCTGAATGTCTAGGCGACCTGGATCGTATTTAGGTGACCATTTAAGGTCCGTCGCTAGAGTTGCTACCCGACATAGTGTTTGTTATAAGTCTTCATAATAACTCAATAAGATGAGAAAACGTAATATTGGGTTCGTATGGGACGGGGTTAATAAACTGACTAAAATTATAAACAGGGTAAAATTTATAAACTTTTGGCAAAAGTAGTTAAAAATTTAGGCCAAATTGCATAAAACCACCCTTTATTCACTCTTCTTTTCAACTAACCACCCCTTATTAAAAAATTTTCACTTAACCACCCTTTATAGCATGTCTATTGCAATTAACCACCCATTTTCTCTTTTCTCTATTTAAAAGACCAAAATGCCTTCAAAATTAATTACTAATGTTTATTTATTTATGATTATTATTTTGGTAGAGTTGTTTTTTATTATTAAATCTCAAGTAAATGTTTTGCTAGATTCTATATTATATTTAGCTTACTTTTAAAATTTTAAAACTTTTTAATGTCTATACTAAAATATATTCGGTTTTAAAATTAATGGCCATGGGTTTTGAACGTAAGATCCCACCGCATGGATGAATTTTCTAAAAATGAAGTTAATATGTTTTATATTAGTTAAGTATTATGTTAAATCATAAAAAAAATTCATATAGGTTTTAAAATTTTTAAAGTAATCTAAATACAATATAGACTAACCAATTATATTAAAATTTTCTTATGTTTAAATTGTGAATGTTAGAAAATTCGTATAATAGACATTTTGTAGAATTGTTAGTATCGAAAAAAAAAAAAGATTGGGATTGTTCTGCCATTTTTGGATCGTTAGAATTGTTGAACCGGATTGGGATTTTAACAACATTGGGTGGAACTTTGGAAAATGTTTGATAGTTGATAAATTTACGGTAGTAGGAGGTGGGTGAGGACTTGACAGTTAGCTCCATTCTAAAACATGTAGTTGAGATTTAATAAGAAAAAATAACTCTACCAAAATAATAATAATAATAAATAAACATTACTTCCTCCGATCCAATATATATATATATGTCGTTTGAATTTTCAACACGTAGTTTAAGAAGGTAAAAACTATATAAAATATCAACTTTTTTATTAATTTTTTTAATAACTTAATATTTGTTAGTAAATAGTAATAAGTATTAAATTATAAAAAAAACAAAAGTTTATATATTATATAATTTTTAGCTCCTTCAAATACGTGTTGAAAAGTAAAATGTCATATATTTTGGATCAAAGGGAGTAGTAATTAATATTGGAGCCATTTTGGTCTTTTAAATAGAGAAAAGAGAAAATGGATGGTTAGTTGCAATAGATATACTATGAAGGGTGGTTAAGTGAAATTTTTTGAATAAGGGGTGGTTAGTTGAGAATAAGAGTAAATAAAGGGTAGTTTTATGCTATTTGGCCAAAATTTTAAACAACAAGATAATCTCCGTATGAGGAGAAAAAAAGTTTATTTGTAAAAAGTGGACTTTATTTGGTTGTTATTAGGGGTATTGTGGTACTTTTAAACCAAATAAGATGAAAGGGAGAATAAGAGCATTCACATCCATGGAACCCAATTCGGTTCCTTAACTCTCCTTTTTATTTTTCTCTCTCCTTAAGAAACTCAACTTAATTTTTTACCCACATCCCTTCAACCCATTTTATTATAAACTAAATAATATAAAATTAAAAATAGCCCCACCACTTACCCAAAACCCCTCTCTTTATCTTTCCTACCCTCTCACATATGTCTCTCACCTTCTTTCTTTCTTTGGTTTTTAAGGGTTTCTTAGTAGCAAATCCATCACATCATTCCTAATAAAACATCTCCCTCCTTTATTATTTTATTATTAAGTTCCTTATTTTTCTTCTTTAAACACCCAATGTGGGTGCTCTAAACACTCAAATAAACACCCAAATAACCTCCCTTTTGTAGCTTATTTTTTAACACAATTTTTAACACGTTTTTGTTTATTTTGGTCATCCAAACAACCAAAAAAGCTGTTTAAAAAATAAACACCCACAAATGATTAATTTTTAACAACTTTTTTGGTTGTCCATACACACCCATTATCTTACAAGAATTTCTATTGAATAGAATGGAGTGAGAATTGGTTTGAAATTCACGACTAAGTTTTCATTAAGTGTACGGTGTTGATACCGTTTTTGTAGTCGATAAGCATTTTTGCATGAAAATAAACTACCGACGTCAGTTTTTCAGAGTTAGTAGACATTTTGTCGATCCGATTGTCAAGTAAAAATGCCTATCGACTCTAGAAGCCGATTTCGATACCTGTATTTGACAAAAAATTGGTTGTGCGTGTAATAACCTTAGTGAGAATGATTGCTTTGCAAGCGGAATCCAAAGACCACCCAACTCTTTATTTTAAAAAAAATAAATGAAAATTAGAATATCAGATGTGAGAGATTTATATGGAATAAAACACTATCATTTTTTAAGATAAAATGATGTTATTTTAAGATAAAATATAATACAATATCATCGGTTTGTGATAAAACACTATCATTTATTATTGTATTAAATATAATACAATAATAAATAATGTTATTTTAAGATAAAATATCATCGGTTTGTGATAAAACACTATCATTTTTTCGTGCCTAAAAAAAGAAATATAAATATAGATATAAATGAAATATCCGAAAAAATTAACTAAATAAGTATATGAAACGCAATATAATAAACATTAAGTTAAGATTATGATTGTTATATGAGCTAAGTAGTTAGAGCTTAGCTCGAGTTTTGCTCAATAAAAGCTCGACTCGAGCATGATCGATTTACAAAATGAGTTGATTATGAGCAATTTTTTATGCTCGATTCAAAACTCGGCTCAGTTCGATTGAAACTCAAATAGCACGAATTTAGGTTCGACTCGAGCTTGACTTGTTTCTAATGTGCTAATTAAATATAATCAAACAATATTAGACTTGTTTGGCTCGAATAACAACCCTAGTTAATATATATATAACTTGTTGAACTCATAACATATAATAATATTTAACCTGATATAAAAATTTTAAACTTGCGTAACTTCTTATTTAATTATCAAAATAATTAGTATAACCTCTCATTTCGAATCTCTCGATATGAATTATAGTATGTGAATGTTAATTTAAGTAAAATATAGAAGCATTATAGTCTATTGAAACAAAATTAATGTGATTAATATACCTTTAATTTTAAACATTCATAACCTTTTACTCAGATGTCGAATTAAGGTGTATTATATGTCAAAACGAAGCTATCGACGAGGAGAATACACCTAGATACTTCGCCAAATGAGAGAAGGGCACGTGACCCCTAGCCCCCTCAGTTTCGCCCCTGATTACAATGTACTTTTGCAGTAAGTTAGTGAAGCCATCATGCATTTAGTGAGATGAAACCATGCATGCAAATATCAAGTTGGTTGAAGCTAGGTAGATGTTGCATGCCAAACTCTTACTATTGCACGCCAAAACTCTTACTAGTAGTCAAATGACACTAATGTCATTTGACAACTTTTTCTTGTTTGTTTTTTTCTTTTTCTTTTTTTTTTTATTATGGGTTGTCCGTCACTTATCTTTAATTTGATCTCTAGATCTATCAAGCTTGTCTAATAGTCGATTTTTTTAAAAAGGGCAAAATGGATAAATTTTGTATACCGATGATATAATTTTCAAAATCTAATGGTGGTTAAGAGTTGAAATTGGAATAGATTTGATGTAAGAAACCTTAGCAAGTCTACACAAAGTCCAAGTTTCTAACCAATTGGATAGAAGTCAACTTGTCCAAGTTTCTAACCAATTGGATAGAAGTCAACTTTTGGCAATGATGAAATGGATAAATTTTGCACAATAATTACAAGTTCATTGCTAGTGTGGAACCATAGGTGAGCTGACAAATTATACGTTCAAAATTGTCCATTTATTTATCTATATAAATCTATTCTTTGATATTGGACCGAGTTGTATATGGAACATTGATCTTGATTGATTGAGTTTGATTGATTGAGTTTTTTTTTATTAGGAAAAAATTCGAGGTTAGACATATCTGAATCTCGATGGCCGACAAGTCGGCAGACGGATAACCGTCAAAGCAAACATAAAAATACAAAGTTGGTGCAAAATACATGCAAGAACTCTCCTCCAATAGCGAAAATAAATACAACTAAACCGAACAAGACGAGGACGTAGACGAAGGACGAAGCCAAGCACTACCCTGAAGCAGCACCGTAGGCCAGCGGCACATCAGGAGTCACCTGTGGGCAGTGAAGACGAACCTCCAAGGAACCATTCTGTAACGGCCCGGATATAAATATCCGGGATACGTTTCGAAGGTCGGATACCTTCGTTCGGATGTTGCAATTCAGGTACGGGTCGAGGTTTCAAACCTCTAGTCAGTCGAAGTTTCATAAATTCAGTTTAAACGAAAGTGAAGTGGAAATATGATTCAGATACAAAAGCCACGGCAAGGCCGGGTCAAAACCAAAACATAATTCTAAAGTCGGATGGCCAGATTAGCGGGGTTAGACAGATTTCTTTGCAATTGCCGAGGGACTTTCCCACGCCATATAAACAGAGAGCAATCATACCTAAAAACAATGGGTGCGAGTGGGGTCAGACCGAGGCCCCAACACGCTCTGTCCAGCAAGCGAACATACACATACGCTAATAATAAAGATGATGCAGATGCAGAAATTAAATCACACTAGCATGATCCTAATTTACAATATGCGAGAAATAACTGTAAAGGCGCCCAAAGAATGCCAAGTGGCATGTCCATCTCCTACCTCTGCACCCCTTTCCGTTAGTGCAGAGACCGGCCGGTTCGATGCTATAGCATATCATATCTCATCATCATATCTCATCATCATAACATAAATTAAAATAAATAAATCATGCCCAATGGTGCTGGGCTATCATCATGCTCATATCGACTCGATAGACTCAGGGCACCCGATGGGGCTGGGCTACCCTATGACCCTAGCAAAGACTCTAGGACTATCACAGATACGGCCGTTCTGTTTCATACGCGTAAAGAAATAGAATGGGCTCAATCACAAGTGCAACCTAACATGATACTACATGGCATGCTTTAATGCTTATGCAACACCTAGTATGTCATACATTCACAAGCCGGTAATCTCTTTCGAATCTGAGTAAGCCCATAAAGGAACTTACCTGAATAAGCCGAACAGCAGAGAATAAGGCAGAGCGGAATCCAAGAAATGAATCACCGATAGCAAGCAACGTCCAACATTCACAAACACCTAATAACATATAAATGCATAAGTCTACCTATTTCACACAAGGCGCCCCTAACTATCATTCATATCTCGTCTCATATCCCATTTCAAATTATTCCATCTCATTTCATCACCAACCATATTTCATTTCATGTTCATCTCATCTCATCATCTCAATTCCGAAACAATATCTCAAAGAACTCAACTTAGAAAATCAAATAATTCTTTTAAAATCGTACTTAGTCAAAACCCGACATTACACATTTAAACCTTAAAACCAATTTCCAAAAATCATATTATAAAACAATTCCGGCATGCTTCTCATTTCAACACATTATATAAATAAATTCCAATATTAAATCATCAAAATGACCGATGTTCACAAATCATACTTATAAATCAAAATCAACAACTCAATTTAAAATTCCCCACTCTCATATTTAAATCCTCATGAAATGCATCAATTAAATAATCCAATCAATACTAATTTAAAACAAATAAACAATATATAAAGATAAATTTTCAGAATATTATAATTATAACCAAATTCCAAAACTATAATAATATGCAAATAATTTTCACATACTATCCATAAAATCTCAAAACAATAACCATAAGTATATTTATAACCCAATATCAATTAATTTTACTTCTTAAAACCTTCTATTATATTTTAATATTTCAGAATATATATATATATATATATATATATATATATATATATATATATTTACCCAAAATCCAAAATAATAATTAATATATCACATAAATATATATATAAACATAAAATTTAATATATATATATATATATATATATATATATATATATATATATATATAACATTACCGAAATAATAAATAAAACAAAAACCCCCATATATATACCCACAACCCAGAAGCCCAAAACAAATCTGAATAGGGAGAAGCCCAACCCGGAAGAGGGTCCGAGCCCATGACCCGGCCCATCAATTCGGATCCCCTTTCACATAAAAGAACCGGACGAAAGGAAGAAAGAATAAAAGAAGTTCAAACCGGTTCAAGAAAAAAGAAAAAAAAGAAGAACCGAACCCTGTCTTCCCCAAATCAACCAAGAGCTCTGTTTTGCCGGAAAACGAAGAAGGGAAGGAGAAACTCCGGTTCCTCCGGCGGCGGCCTTTCAACCCCAACCCTTGCCCAACTGACCGATACACAAAACCGACCAAGACCCACACCGAGAGAATGGAACGCGCACACAGGAGAGGGAGTAAGAGGGGTTACCGAGGCGCGGCGCGATTCCGACTCCGAGGAAAGCTCCGGCTGCAATGGCGGACTCCCGGCTGCGATTGACGAGGAAGGAGCCCTAGGAGGAGTAAGGTGTGAGCAAAAGAAATGGTTTTGACAAGATTTGAACCGGAATCGAATAAAAAAGAACGAATTCGACCTTAGGGTGAAACAGGGGAGGGGAATGGTGTCTTGTGGCTCCGACGGTGGCTCTGGTGGAGCTCAGGGCTGATGGTGGTGATGGTGTGGTGGTGGTGAGGAGGTAAGATGGAGGTGAGGGGTGGCGCTGGCGGCCAAGGGAGGAAGATGGCTGTGGTGGCTCGGCGACATAGAGGACAAGGAGGGGGAAATGGTGTGTTTGTTTTGAAATGAAATGAGAGAGAGAGAGAGGAGGGCTGAGAGGGTTGCAGAGGCAATTGAAAAGGGGAGAGGGAGGTTTGTGTTGAGGGTTGTAGGTAGAAGACAACAAGGCTGGTGAATTGCAGAGGTGAGGAAGGGGGACCGCAGGAGAGAGAGAGAGAGAAAAGGAAAATAAAATAAAATAGGAGTGGTCCTCACAACAGAAATTCGAATTAGCGGAATAGACCCGAATCCCTCTCGCCCGATCGAATCCCGACTAAATCAATTTTAATAAATCAAAGTTCGATCAAATTTCAAGATAATCGAAAATTAAATAAATTTCAATCAATTCGGAGCTTAACTAAAATTTTATTAATACTCGGACTCGAAGTCGAAAATCAAATCTCGTCAAAAATCCTAATTTAAATTGATGCCAGAATGATTTTAAATCGAAACTTGATGCTCGGGGACGGGTTTTTATTCCACTTTTACAAATTGAATAAAATAATAGTATATTTAATTAAAATAATATTAAAATATATTCGGCCTTTACATTCATCCACCTCTAAAAACAAGTCTCGTCCCCGAGACTAAAACCATTTTAAAGCAAAGGGAAGAAGTTGAAATCGGTGAGTCCGAGGACCATGTCCAAGGATCTTGTAATCATCTCGGTTGCGTCTTCCGGGACTCTCACAACATCCCGGTCACAGTCGTGACATCTCCAAATGGGTCTGGTCGAGTGTGTAATAAGCGCCCCTATCACATCCTCGCTTCGACCTTTCGGAAGTATCACAACTCCAAAGGCATTATAGCGCCCGACTAGGTCTTAGCAAGCAATCTATAAGCGCCCCTATAAAATGCTTGTATCCACTTCGTGAGACGTCATAATGTAAATCCAGTTTGTAAATCTCGAAATGTTTGAAAAAAGAAAGATTGTCATCCAAATCATTGAAACTCTCAACTTCTTTAAAACCCCAAGTTGGCCATTCTTTTAAAACCGCTCAAAATCTTCGAATTCAATTTTTAATCAAGCAACTTTACACCAAAACAAGTCAAATCCTTTCACATCAAGATTTTGTCAAAACTCTTCCGAAAACCAAATCAGCTTCACACATACCAATCAATCAAATTCCGAGGGTAGGAGGTAGAGTCATCCACCTCTAAGGGCTAATCCCATATTTTCTTCCTAGTTTCCAGAATCGAATCAATCTATCAGTCTCAATTCAAGCAAGATGCATAAGCCATAAGAAATGCATAACTGTATAACCAACCAATCTCCAATCAACACATCATAAGGCAAGTCTCAACATATACCATCGTAGTGCCACAAGGTCACATCACATCTCCAGATCATACTAAAGGTCATAAAAGCATTTCTCATCACAGAATTAATGAACCAAAACCCATTGTCAACACATCAACACATCAAGGTCAGGTTATTAAGATTTAGCAAAAGGAAAGGCCAGTCAATGTGTGAATCACCAAAACGTCAACATACTCGCAAAACATCATCTCAACTCATACAATGTCATATAACGATCACTTAGTAATCACGCACCCTTATCTCATATATACGTCAGATTCATGATCCAAATCAATATTCATCATTTAACATCTCATGATCATAATATAACATCATGCTCTCACATAGAAACATATCATAATTTCATGATTCATTCAACACATTATAACATGCTTTTATAACAACATAGTAGGATAGCAATGGGTCATTATATCATGAGTATAGTTGTCACTACCAATTATGATTCAATATTGCATATCAACATGTAATATCAGCCATATCAGGTTCATCATAGTCGCTATCTAACATCATGCCAAGTCATTTTAATAAATCACATAATCAAGAAAGCTTTCACATCATCACCAAGCAAAATAAACGCAAACCCCGCTCGCTCGATTTCAATTCCTACATCAAAACCAACCTCATCTAGATTCACCAACATCAGCTCAGGTAACATCCTCAAAAGAAGTCCCAATTCATTTCAATACCCTAATGTCGCCCCTTATTCCACCAAGAACTCTCACTAGCAATCCACCTCTAAGAATCCAACTACTATCTCTAACCTCACACTCGAGGCCCTCTCATACTATATCTTCCCTACTTTTAAAAGCCCTTTCTTACACTTACACACTTCCCAAGAGTTCACAAGCATCATGCCCTGCTAACCGCACATTCCCTAGTAAAATTCCTCGACCACCGCCTATCCGACCTATTCCTAACCATACTCTTATCCGAGATTCACCTAGGAGCTCATCCAAAATCATCAAGTATTACCTCTTATAATTCCCAAACCCACTCGGTCCACCCTAAGTCAACACCCCTCTTCTGCAACTTTTCCTTACCACCGACGATCATTCTAATCACTCAAATCCTTTCTCCACTCTCTGACCGCTCACCCAAAAGGGCCTCACTCACATGTTGAAAGAAGAAGCAATCATGGACATTATTACACACAAGGATTACATCATATTAACATTTATCAATAGCATCATTAAGCATTGCAACAAGTATCAAAAGTCTTAAATTACCGTCATGCTCAACAAGTATTGTAAAACATCATATATGAACCTAATCGAATCAAATTAGCAAGTTTCATCATAATCTTAGCTAATAACCAGTTCAGATTCTCGACATTTGCAGTTCACATTATAGGCAAGGAATTTAGATCATGCTTGGCACCTCAGAGTAGCATCACATTAAGTCATCAAGGCACATTAGGATTGTAAGGCATCGAATCATATCATCATAGTCAACAGACAATCAAGCAACAGTCATCACGTCAACAAGCAGCTTTCAACATCAAGTCAGTGCAATATCATCATCAACAAGCTCGGAAAGGGTTAGCAATTCGAATAGAGCACGTTCCCACCTGCAAGTCATATCGTACTCAACAATCGTGATCCTCGAAACGAGCTTGTTCCGTCGACATTATCGATCCTGAGGCCCGTGGGTTATGGGCCCACACTTCCGCTGCGCTGCTCTATCGTTATTCGACTTCCCGATCCCTTTTCCATGCGGTCGTTCGTCCAACGTAACGCGTAGGAGTTCAAGTTAGCGGAGATAGGGGAGTGACAAGGGCGGACGACCCAATGTTTCTTTCGGAGACGGAATAGACCAAAGCTAAAGACTACATGACTAGAGACAAGACTCCGACTCGGGAATAGTAACGATGCCTTTACGAAAGTCCATTAGGGTACCATTGTGACAAACAAGCATGAATTCGCTATGGAGCATATCCATCACGTCGATCCACACTAACATGTACCTATCTCAGGGGCAACATTCGTATTTATATCAAAGACACAATCAAGTCCTACGCTGATTTTTGTGAAACAAGCTAGCATTCTAATATTCCATGGAAACAGATATGCCAAGTAACTTCGAGCAAGATAGACGGAACCAGCAATGATCATATATGATTTGAAGTCATGCGGAATTTAATGAAGATAACGAGCATCATGTATATGAACAATGTAGGAACAGGGTATACACATCAACAATTGAGTCCAAATATATCATGGCAATGTATATTATAACAATCAGATGAAGCGTCATACGAGAACACATAAGAGTAGAATAGCAATTATCACATATATGAACGATGTACAAGTTTGGTGTATGCATCATATGAGATCATATAAAGGGCAACATAGTAACTATCTCACAATGATCATATGTTAGGTCAAGCATGGCACAGAATCATATGACGAGATATATCTAGAGAGCATGGGTCCTATATGATACTAGCGATACATAAGGTGATACAAGTATAGACAAGAATCATTTAGAGAAGTTCAACATAATATTCACGAAATATGAGGCATCACCAAAAGTAACAAGGAGAACATCATGGGTGCTAGATTATAATCATGCTGAGAACGAACCATCATAGGGCACATGTGTGGTACCATAGTTGTCACATTATAGAACAAGCATGATATGAAATCATTCAGCGGGTCATATTGGAAGTCATAAGCTCTACATGATACTAATAGCACACATCGAACATGAGTACAACTAAAGTAATTCAACTAGGTTCGTTACGGTATTCATGCGTCATGTGTATGCAAAATCAGGATATAGAGTGGTGTGTGATCATGCGAGGTGTCGAGTCATAGGTTCATGCAAACACAAGGAGCCATCATAGAGTAATAGACATCTTTACCAGGTAAGCATGCTAGGTTGATCATCACGGAAAGCTAGTCAATCATCGGATTCAACATTAAACTCATCAGGACGAGCGAAACATGTTAAGAGAACAGAAAGAGGAAAGAGCCACACTATCAGGTACCTAGTTCAAGAGTGAATCAACAATAACGTAGGCAAAGTAGAACTCGCACAAGTCACAACCAAGGGCCCAACATGTTACTAGTGGTTCAATATAACATATGGTACATACATGCACTTGCAAAATAATCAACACATAATATGACTAGAATAGTGGCACGAGAGGAAAACGCAACGAGGTATAGAGCAAGTCTAAGAAACATGGCGACATGACTAGAATATGGGAACATGAGCTCGAATCAACACATAACATGACAAAACATGCATTCCTCAAGGTTCAATTATAACACATATTCTCCGTTCAACACAACTAACACACACAACATTATCTTGCAAAATAATCAACAATAGTTAATCTAACGAATTCGGGATAGATGGGCATGCTATAGATTCTTGTCACAAAATGAATGATACGCATCGAGGCATTCATATAAGGGAGAGTCGATCACACTATCATGAACCTATCCACAGAGAGGACATCAGTTATACAACTTCATAGCATATGACATGTTTATTCGTGCCTTAGTATGACAATGTAATATACTAAGTAGATCATGTCAGGATGATATTGATACGATAAATATAGCTCAAACCGATACAATAGTCATTATGAACATTAAAGCACATAAGCATAATTCCACACTAAGGATCAATCTGTTGATCAAAGAGTAATGCATATAGAATCACATAATCATGGACAGAGCAATCAAGATAACCCGATAGAAGTCCATAAGGGCAACATTAACTCTTCCCGACTGACTCATTACCCCTCTTTCCCGTGGGACTCGGATACGACTTTTCTTGGTAAGAAGACACTAATGGATCGTCATAAGAATTGATAAGGACAACCTCGTAAACATCTCACTTTCTAACACGGAATTTCATCAAGGACCGTCTTCCAATACTCTCTCGGACAACCTTTATATTCAATCATGATTCCCGACACAATGTGTTTACCAACCCAATTCCCCGTGGAGGACACTGACATCCGGGAGAGACTCTATAGAATTGTCAAAAGGGTTCATAAGGAAAGGGAAGATTCCACAAAAGCTGAGTTGATTATAGGGAAATAAGGGTACTCCCGCTATCTCGTTCACAGATCATCAATATTCATTCAATAGTTAGAACATAACAATCAAATCTTTAGCATATCAAGCACTCAATCATAGAATCAGTCAATGGCAATTACAACGATCTCCTTGGAGTCTTCCCGGCCCATCTGTAAAGAACAAGCTAGTATTTCGCCTACCCATTTCCGACTACATCCAATAGGGATGTCTATCGCCTTTTCTACCCACTCGATCCCTTATTAGTTGGTTCTCCTCTTTTATCATAAGCCAAGTTCATATTTAGTCCAATTGAGTTAGATATTTTAAGTTCATTTTGCCCCTTTAAAACGCTTTCAAATCTTCGAAATCCGTGGTCGGTTTTCCAAAACATACACCCGGCCCTTGCGTACCCGAATTGCACAACCTGGCTCTGATACCAACTTCGTAACGGCCCGGATATAAATATCCGAGATACGTTTCGAAGGTCGGATACCTTCGTTCGGATGTTGCAATTCAGGTACGGGTCGAGGTTTCAAACCTCTAATCAGTCGAAGTTTCATAAATTCAGTTTAAACGAAAGTGAAGTGGAAATATGATTCAGATACAAAAGCCACGGCAAGGCCGGGTCAAAACCAAAACATAATTCTAAAGTCGGATGACCAGATTAGCGGGGTTAGACAGATTTCTTTGCAATCGCCGAGGGACTTTCCCACGCCATATAAACAGAGAGCAATCATACCTAAAAACAATGGGTGCGAGTGGGGTCAGACCGAGGCCCCAACACGCTCTGTCCAGCAAGCGAATATACACATACGCTAATAATAAAGATGATGCAGATGCGGAAATTAAATCACACTAGCATGATCCTAATTTACAATATGCGAGAAATAACTGTAAAGGCGCCCAAAGAATGCCAAGTGGCATGTCCCTCTCCTACCTCTGCACCCCTTTCCGTTAGTGCAGAGACCGGCCGGTTCGATGCTATAGCATATCATATCTCATCATCATATCTCATCATCATAACATAAATTAAAATAAATAAATCATGCCCGATGGTGCTGGGCTATCATCATGCTCATATCGACTCGATAGACTCAGGGCACCCGATGGGGCTGGGCTACCCTATGACCCTAGCAAAGACTCTAGGACTATCACAGATACGGCCGTTCTATTTCATACGCGTAAAGAAATAGAATGGGCTCAATCACAAGTGCAACCTAACATGATACTACATGGCATGCTTTAATGCTTATGCAACACCTAGTATGTCATACATTCACAAGCCGGTAATCTCTTTCGAATCTGAGTAAGCCCATAAAGGAACTTACCTGAATAAGCCGAACAGCAGAGAACAAGGCAGAGCGGAATCCAAGAAATGAATCACCGATAGCAAGCAACGTCCAACATTCACAAACACCTAATAACATATAAATGCATAAGTCTACCTATTCCACACAAGGCGCCCCTAACTATCATTCATATCTCGTCTCATATCCCATTTCAAATTATTCCATCTCATTTCATCACCAACCATATTTCATTTCATGTTCATCTCATCTCATCATCTCAATTCCGAAACAATATCTCAAAGAACTCAACTTAGAAAATCAAATAATTCTTTTAAAATCGTACTTAGTCAAAACCCGACATTACACATTTAAACCTTAAAACCAATTTCCAAAAATCATATTATAAAACAATTCCGGCATGCTTCTCATTTCAACACATTATATAAATAAATTCCAATATTAAATCATCAAAATGACCGATGTTCACAAATCATACTTATAAATCAAAATCAACAACTCAATTTAAAATTCCCCACTCTCATATTTAAATCCTCATGAAATGCATCAATTAAATAATCCAATCAATACTAATTTAAAACAAATAAACAATATATAAAGATAAATTTCCAGAATATTATAATTATAACCAAATTCCAAAACTATAATAATATGCAAATAATTTTCACATACTATCCATAAAATCTCAAAACAATAACCATAAGTATATTTATAACCCAATATCAATTAATTTTACTTCTTAAAACCTTCTATTATATTTTAATATTTCAGAATATATATATATATATATATATATATATATATATATATATATATATATATATATATTTACCCAAAATCCAAAATAATAATTAATATATCACATAAATATATATATAAACATAAAATTTAATATATATATAACATTACCGAAATAATAAATAAAACAAAAACCCCCATATATATACCCACAACCCAGAAGCCCAAAACAAATCTGAATAGGGAGAAGCCCAACCCGGAAGAGGGTCCGAGCCCATGACCCGGCCCATCAATTCGGATCCCCTTTCACATAAAAGAACCGGACGAAAGGAAGAAAGAATAAAAGAAGTTCAAACCGGTTCAAGAAAAAAGAAAAAAAAGAAGAACCGAACCCTGTCTTCCCCAAATCAACCAAGAGCTCTGTTTTGCCGGAAAACGAAGAAGGGAAGGAGAAACTCCGGTTCCTCCGGCGGCGGCCTTTCAATCCCAACCCTTGCCCAACTGACCGATACACAAAACCGACCAAGACCCACACCGAGAGAATGGAACGCGCACACAGGAGAAGGAGTAAGAGGGGTTACCGAGGCGCGGCGCGATTCCGACTCCGAGGAAAGCTCCGGCTGCAATGGCGGACTCCCGGCTGCGATTGAAGAGGAAGGAGCCCTAGGAGGAGTAAGGTATGAGCAAAAGAAATGGTTTTGACAAGATTTGAACCGGAATCGAATAAAAAAGAACGAATTCGACCTTAGGGTGAAACAGGGGAGGGGAATGGTGTCTTGTGGCTCCGACGGTGGCTCTGGTGGAGCTCAGGGCTGATGGTGGTGATGGTGTGGTGGTGGTGAGGAGGTAAGATGGAGGTGAGGGGTGGCGCTGGCGGCCAAGGAAGGAAGATGGCTGTGGTGGCTCGGCGACATAGAGGACAAGGAGGGGGAAATGGTGTGTTTGTTTTGAAATGAAATGAGAGAGAGAGAGGAGGGCTGAGAGGGTTGCAGAGGCAATTGAAAAGGGGAGAGGGAGGTTTGTGTTGAGGGTTGTAGGTAGAAGACAACAAGGCTGGTGAATTGCAGAGGTGAGGAAGGGGGACCGCAGGAGAGAGAGAGAGAGAGAGAGAGAGAGAAGGAAAATAAAATAAAATAGGAGTGATCCTCACAACAGAAATTCGAATTAGCGGAATAGACCCGAATCCCGACTAAATCAATTTTAATAAATCAAAGTTCGATCAAATTTCAAGATAATCGAAAATTAAATAAATTTCAATCAATTCGGAGCTTAACTAAAATTTTATTAATACTCGGACTCGAAGTCGAAAATCAAATCTCGTCAAAAATCCTAATTTAAATTGATGCCGGAATGATTTTAAATCAAAACTTGATGCTCGGGGACGGGTTTTTATTCCACTTTTACAAATTGAATAAAATAATAGTATATTTAATTAAAATAATATTAAAATATATTCGGCCTTTACACATTCTTCCGGAGAAAGGAGACGCCTCGATATACACTGCCACGACCCCAGCCTATCCCGACTCCGAGTGCCAGAACCCCATCAAACGGAGAAGAAAATCTAGTCACGCCAAAGGACGAGACACACAACGCCTGAACCAAAGAACCAGAAACCCAAGCGGGATTTGCACAGACCCCACTGGGAAAACCCAAGCAGGATTTAAATTCAACCCTTATGGATTGGTTTGTAAAAAAAAGGTTATACAAATGGAGAACTATGAATATATATATATATATATATATATATATATATATATATATATATATATATATATATATATATATATATATATAAATATATACAAATTATATATATAAATAATTTCCGGGCTGCAAAAGGCCCGAGTCGCAAACCTTGGGCCTGAAGGATCCAATACAAGCCCAATGCATCAACATCGGGCTGCCTTCGGGCCCAAGGAGAAGCACCGGGCCAAAGCAGCAAAAAGGACACCAGCCAAGTGACACGGACTCTTTGGAACACCAGCACACCACCGGGCAAAGGCAATCATGCCGAGACCAGGAGGCAGAGGGGTCGGCCGACCACCGAACGAGGCTAATCCGGCGCCAAGACCGGGAAAGAGAAGCGGACGAACACCGACGTAGCCCGAAACCGCCGAAAGAAACGATGGGAGCGGAGGGAAGCCAAGGGAAAGAATGACTGAGTCGAGCACCACCAGAACCCCCGAACGAGACCAAGCCCCGGGGGGCAGGACAGAGGTCCACCAGGTGGAGACGGAGGGGTGGGATTAGGTTGTTGCGGAGGAGAGGGAGGAGTTGAAATCCGATGGCTCTTTCGCAGGAATTGAAAGATCCAAGCCAAACAGAGGAATCAGGAAGCCAGGAGGGCTTGTTCAGATCGGAAGAAGGCGAGGGAGAGGATAGAGGATCCTCTAGTTGCTACAAGCCACCAGCGCAACCGAAAACGGCGGCGGGGGACTCCGACCACGCCGGGGTAGACGGAGAGGGCAGTCACGACCAACACCACAACCACGCAGGCCGAGGAACGGAGGCGCAACGAAGGTGGACAAATCGAGGGTTGAGGGACATCGGACGAGCTGACGACGCCGAGGAGGAGCAACCGACAAGAGGCGGTGCAACCACTTAAGCCTAGACTCTCCGAAGAGAGAGATTTGGGCTCTCCGAAGAGAGATTTGGGCTCTCCGAAGAGAGAAGTTTGATTGATTGAGTTGTTTTTGTAGACTTAATTATTTTACAAGCAAATGTATTTGGTTATTTTCCTTTTGGTTGATATTGCGATTCATTAGTTGATCTACTTTATACACGGTCAAAATATCGCCTTTGACGCAATGACGATGACCGTTTTAAGAAACGCCGAGAATATCCGCAGTGACGGTTTTGAAAACCATTAGAATTGTTGCGGCAACGGTTATGAAAACCGTGATCATTATACCAATTCACGGATCTGGAGACCATGACCATCGACAAATGCCCATGCTTTTATCGTGGCTCCCTCCTCCCTCCTTCCACAAAAGTTGATTCCTTCGATGTGGTTGACATGCTGAAGTCCAATTGAAACATCATAGCTTTCCCCTCTCCTCTGCAACCTTCATTCCTTTCTTTATAGATTTTGCCACTTCGTAATCTCCTTCCTTCTCAATTTTAAAAATCCCAAATTTTGCCACTTCGGGAGAAAATTCTCTATTTTTTAAAATACAAAGTTGAATATCCCATCTCCTAATTCTTCAAAATCAAATCCTTAATTTTGGTTGTTGGTAGAGAACAACATTCAATTTCGTAAGGGGTGCTTTGCAGATCTGAAAATTTTGAAGTGGGGAGAAAAGGGCTGCTTGAGGTTTGAAGAAGATATGTCAAATATTATAGTCATATTGAAGAACTCTTGACTATCTTTACAATAGAACAACTTTTATTTTTAATTAAAAATCATAACTATAAAATATATAGGTTTATAATTGTATTATTTATAGATTTACGTAAATATTAAACACTTAAAAATAAATAAATAAATAAATAAATAGCATTTGGCCTTCCAAAAGAGAAAGCCAAATTTGACATTTCTTTTAGAAATATGCCAAAAACAAAAAGGCTGAAATAAGTTTTGGCCTAGGATGAGAGCAAAATTAGGCCAAAACCCTTTTTTTTGGCTTATCATGGGAGATGACCTTATGAATTTAAGGACGGTAGCCAAAACAGTGTACTTGATGAGTTTAGTTTAAAAACCGTGACCGGGTAAAAATCTACAGGTTACAAAACCGTAGTAGGGTTGATTTTCACAGTTTTAACAACTGTAATTGGCTATATTTCTACGGTTTTTAAAATCGTAAACGCTGCCATGCATATGACGAGATTTTCTCCCTCATTAGTGATGTACTCATCCCATTGTTTAATCCAATTAGTCACTTGGTTGGCCTCTTCGCTCTTTATCATATACCATCCATTAAGAAAAATATATCATGAAAAAAATCTTATTAAAAAATGTCATTTTAAGTATTTTTATATCCACTTTTTAAAATTGTCATTGTAATGATTAAAGAGATGTTAATTATAGTTTTCAATAAAGTGAAAATATAGAGTAATAATTACGGGAATAAGTATATTTTTATTTACTTTCTTAAAAATGTATAAATTTCTAAAATGACATACTTAACAGATAGAGTATAGAGTATCTTTGGTACATTTGAATCACTTCTTTTCCTAATATCAATGGAACGATTTATGAGAGATCGAGATAATCATGAAGGATATCCTTCTTAGAGCAACCATAAAGGAGAAACTCTCATGAATTTCTTCCTTTTATAAAAAAAACAAAAGAATATCAAATGTTAGAGCGTTTGTTTCTTATCGTGGAAATTTTAGGCAAAAGAGAAGAAACTTCCCTGACAAATATACTGCACAGCTCCACATTTTTTCTGACTTTTAAAGACTCCCAAAATATATACATTATGGGTGCTCTTAGGAGACTATTGAATATGTGTTGAGAGGCTTGGTATGATAGTGTTGCCTCCTATATCAACACTATTTGGATCCAAGGTATTTGATTTAGCACTCTAAATTATGAGTTATAGTATGAAAGCAAACTATTGGAGGTGATCTAGCAGGGTCTAGCACCACCATATCTTCGGAAAGACAATCTAGTTGTTGCCTAGGAAGGTCAATCTAGTTGGCAATAAGATCCCTCGTTTGTGCCACTATTTGAATCCAAAATCTTTCCCTTTTTAAAAAACTCACTTGTACATTTAGAAGGGGGGAAAATTGTGGTCGTGGGTATGACAACTTTTGGGCGATGAGGCATGCAATTAATTTATTATTAGCAATAAATTAAAGAGATAAGGAGGAAGCCACGTACTGACCCTACAACAAGCTTACAAGCTAGCTAGCTAGCATTGATAAGGGGATATAAGCCACATAGTGAGTGTGTGAGAGGCAAAGCAGGCAGAAAAGAAGGCCATGTTACCTAAAGTTTGATTTGGACCACCTTGTCTTCATACCTCCTTAGCTGCACCTGCACGTTAGTTCCATGTTGCTGCTTCCACTATCAAGTTTGGCTATTTTAGGTTTGGGTTTGGATCATGGAGTTGTTATTCCGCCAACATTTGTTTGGCTACCCGAATCTCTCGATGGCTCATCCCAATCTTCCCTACCCGAATCCGACTGAAAGGTGAAAGGAGTGCCTTGGCAAATACAATCGTCTTTTTGCCAGTTGAGTCATCACGAGTGTTGGAATGTGGTTGTCCCACATCTCTAATATAGAGAATGCTTGAACAACATATAATGTTGAAGGGCTACTCCTCTCATTGCCAATTGGTTTTGAGATGGAACCCGTTCGGGTTTATGTATTGTTTGAGTCTCTCGTATGTGAGCCCGCACACACGACCTCCCTCCAGCTTTGTCTTAGCCCCACCGACCTGCACACAAACTGAATCCACAAGCTGAAATAATTTGTATATTTATCAACTATCAAGTGATCTTTACAACAATATATAGATAATTTTTTTACCATACGCAGATAATCCAAAGCTACATATTGGACAAAGCTGCCAAGAACTTGTATACATTTGATATGAACATATTCAGAATCCATATATCCATTTTGCAAGAACATGTATAAGAATTAGGCATCTTGATCAGAAATTAAGAGCCCATTAAATGTACTTTTCAACAATCCACAGCATCAATAGGGAGAGAAGTTGCCCTATGAAGCAAAACCTCCTTGTAATAGGGCTCTGACTGATGATCACTAAGAACCGGAGTGAGATAAGAAGAAAGTGTCTTCCTTGAGCCATCTTCGGCTTCAGGGTAAGCGCCCAAGTGCTGCTCTCGGAGATCTCTCAGCTGCATTTGATACTTAGCTTTGAGCCACCGAAGATCCTTCCTGATCCGGCTCTCGTGATCATCTTTTCTCATACGATGAACAGGCGAGTTGTAGGGGGTGCGAGTATCTCCAGCTTCTTTGTCGACTGCATCATCCTTTACCAAACTTAACTGCTTCAATGACCCAGAGACTTCAATGTGCTGAGTTGAGAAATCGGTTTGGTGCGTCCCGCCAAATTGGCTCGATGAGGCTGCTTGTACACCAAGCCCAACAGACTGCTGGTTTGCTTCCACTTTATAGGTGATCTCCTCAAATCTGCCACGCCCAGAGGTGTGTCCTGAGCAGTGAAGGACCTGGATGTTCCGGGGACTGGGGCTGTCTGATGAATAGCCTGCGAGGCTTCGACTAGAAGTAGAGTGTATGCACTGATCAAGATTTGTGTCTTCTTCTTCTATGCTTAGTCCACTCATCCAGCCCGGTACCAAGGATGCAAGCTCCCCATCAATCAATTCAGCTATTTTGGTCACATCTTGCTCGACGATATCTAGCTCAGATACCATTTCCGTGGCCACACTCAAAGCCGTGTCATTGTCAATGTCAAAAGGAAAGTAAATGTTCCTTACATGGCCTGGAAAAGAGAAATACAATCGGTAAAAGCTCGTTAGCATCATGCTAGCATCTAAATGATGAACTATATACTAAAAGTGCCAATGAAATTATTTCGAGGAATCGGAAACAAACACGCAAAATACCTTCTTTATCAGCAATTCTGAGCCTCAAGAAGATATGACCATCTCCTGTTTTCTTTCCCTTGATGGTAATGTCACACTCTGCCGAATGGTCACGATCAGGTGACATGAACAAATCGATTCCACTTATTCCAATCTCTTCAGCTTCATCCAGCTCATTACCAACATAGTCAGAGCCACTATTAGCCAAAGAGTTGTAACAGGGACGGGTATCGAACGAAGGCACTCGTACAAGTGGACACAATTCATCATAATCTCCATAGTAATCAATTGGTCTCAGATCATATCCATTGCCATCTGTTTGAAGAAACGGGTCCTTGAGTAGCTCGCTCGCAGGCAACCTACAAGAGACAGTTGCCAAGCATTTTTCAACGAATCGTCTCACCTCAGGATCCTTCACTTTGTAGAGAGCATCTGGCTTCTTACCCTGCATAATAGCATATTATTTCCTTGGCAAAATTTAGTACTCGAAGATGAAACAAGAATAACTGATCTATCCTTACCGAGATCACTTTCTTGTAGATTTGTGCTGGATGAGTGCACTCACTATATGGATATTCGAAAGTGACCATTTCTAAAACACACATCCCAAAAGAGTAGATATCAACCAATTCATTGTACTCTTCTTCGTACACCTCCGGAGCCATGAACTCCGGGGTCCCTAAAAACATGAAAATCACCAAGTCAGATGCATAATTCCATATCAGCTGCCAAAACTTCCAAAATAAGAATCAAGCAAACACAGCTTACCAACACAGTGAGCAGCATAGGATTTGCGGAGGATGGCGGCAAGGCCAAGATCACCAATCTTGACCTGACCTTGGTTTCCATTAATGAAGATGTTGTCACACTTGAGGTCTCTATGAATCACTGGCGGATCAAGGCTATGAAGATAGAGAAGCCCATTCAGGATCTGCCTACACCAATGTTTGACTGCTCTAATGTTAACTTTCTTGTGTTTTAGCCTATACCTACCATTACACAATTGAAAAAAAGTAAAAAAAAAAAAGAAGGAAAAAAAAAAGACATAACCCACATTAAGAACATGTAAAAGGAAACTGAATGAATTTCACATGGCACAAACTTCAGCTAGGAAAATTATCAAACAGGTGATGTGCAATGGAGAGCTTACTGTCTGAGTGTGCCAGAGGTGAACAACTCAGTGACAAAATTGATGTTCCTGTTAGCAGGATCAACCCATGAAGCAAAGAACTTCATGATATTGCTGTGCTTAAGGGTCCTCAGGAGATGAATTTCACTGTAAAGCCTTTCAAGATCTTCAGGTCTTTGAAGGAAATCAGTGAGCTTAACCTGGTTCCATGCCACTTCAATTCCCTCGTATTCATCAAACGCTCTATACCTGGAAAACAAAACAATCAGGAAGTCTCATTAGTTCATAGTTACAAATCCAAGAAGAAACTGAAAAGTATCATATTTACTAGTATAGCTTACACTGTCTTGAAAGCTCCTTTGCCAAGAACTTCATTGAACTGCAAAACCCAGTAAACTGAAATAGTATCATTTATACTATTGCTGGGAAACAAAGAAACAGGTTGAAATTGGGCAAACAAGAAAACAATGAAAGAACAGGTGGAGAGCATACCCTGCCATATCTACCAGTAGGATCAACTTCAACATAACCAGATAAATCTGATTCCCATGCTCCTTCACCATTCATTCCTTTATTTCTCTACTCTTATGAAATGATTCTTTTTTAGAAAAAAAAAAAAATATTTGTAGTCAATGATTGTTGTCAGCTCTCAAAGATAAATGCTTACCTTCTTCTCTTTGTAAGGAGAATTTGATGTGGGTGGGAATGTGAGATGGAAAGAAGAGGTGGGGGAGCTAAGAAAAGGTAGCATAAAACTCAAATTAATCGAGAGGTCGAATTAATCGTCACACGGACTATATAGCATCATTTTTATTTATTTTTAAATTGGTTGGGAATTTGAACTAAATAGCAATTATTTTTTTAAAAAAGAGGTGATTCAAAATAGTGGACATGATAAATTGAGAGACTTAGAAAACTTGATGGACGGATTAATGGATAAGAGAATAAGGGCATTTTTATCGGGTGTAATACTGTACAAGATATTAGGAATTATAATGTTAAAAAATTAGAATAATGGCTTCATCGATACTAGCCTGATGCTAGCGGAGTATCGATACCAACCCTTTCTTAATTAATACCGTGTTGGGCTAGATGGAGCCCATTGCAATTTTGGGAGTTGGCCACACAAAACGGTGTCGGTTTTAACGGACGAAGGGCAAAACGCAAAGTGGAGCAAATGTCCATGCCTGCAACTTTCACTGCACAGTTGGACAAATGTCGCAGCGGCATTGGTCTGAAGGAAGGGATACCGCATGGGCGACACGTGGAGCTTGATGGACGGCAAAGATTGGATCTGAAAGGAAGTTGTTTTAGATATTAAAATCAACATTTCGATAGTAAAAATGTAAAAAATAAAATAAAAAAATTACCACAATACTAGATTCATTTTCTACATATAGACATTGATGCGGGACCATCCAAGACACCATCCAAGACACCTTCGGACACACCTATACTTGGGGATAAACAAAAGACTCGAAATTTAGATGCAATAATGGAAAGACACGACCGATAAGGACTGAGTCGATCTATATAGAACAAGATAAAGACCCCAGACCTCCTTAGAGGGTAGGAACCAATACCAATGACTATATAACCCGCCTCTACAACCCTACACAACCAAGCGGACAACTTGGAGGCACAAGGAGGGGGCTTGTGGATACTAGGATCACCAAGTCTTGCGAAGTTGACGAACACAAAGCAAACCAAGCTGAGACAAGAACCAATTTGCAATCGATGAGCAATGCTTCGAATCGATTGACTTTCACTCAATGTGTTTCACACAAATCTGATTTTCTTAATGAATTGAACGTGTGTTCTACAAAGGCTGAAATCAGCATTAGATAACCCTAAAAGGCTGTTGGGCCGGTTTTATCTATCTAAAAGAGATAAAATAACAACTTAAAGGAATTAATAAAATTACCCTAAAGTTTCCTAAAATAACTTAAGTAAAAATAATACTAAAAATAGCAATATAAAGAGGTTCCAACACTTAGCCAAATCGGCTGATCTAGGACTAAGGTGGCTCGAGTTCTTCTTGAATCCCTATGCACATATAAGTCTCCAATGTAGATTCCGGGAGTTGAACCGTGCTCGAGAACAAAGCATGACTCACAAATAGGAATGAGTCTCGTTGAAGCTTCTTAGCTCGGGCTCGAGTCATAGGTCCTTCTCCTAAGATGATGGGTGTGTCTAGAGTTGTAGAAGATGGTCCCGCATCAACCTCCCCTTCTTGAAAAGGATTCGACCACGAATCCAAGTCTTCATCCACGACGAAGTAAGGGATTAGATCGGCGACGTTGAATGTTGCGCTCACGCCCATGTCTCCAGGAAGCTCCAATTGGTAGGCATTGTCGCCCACTCTCCTAAGCACCTTGAATGGCCCGTCACCCCATGGTGCTAGCTTACTCTTCCGTGCTTCTGGAAACCGTTCCTTCCTTAGGTGTATCCACACAAGATCTCCAGGCTGAAATGTGACCAATCGACGTCCCTTATTGGCCTTGTTAGCGTTGTATTCAGCCTTTTGCATAAGCTTTTGACGCGTCCGTTCATGTAGCTCCTTGACGAACTCGACATGCTTACCTGCTTCAAATGATTCTTTCTCTCTCATAGGATATGGAGTAAGATCAAAAGGGGTTAGTGGATTAACACCATAGACACATTCAAATGGAGTGATTTTCGTCGCAGAATGCATAGTTCTATTATAAGCAAACTCCACATGAGGTAAAGCTTCTTCCCAAAGCTTCAAATTCTTCCTAATAATGGCTCTTAGGACGGTTGTAAGGGTTCTATTAGTCACCTCAGTTTGGCCATCAGTTTGGGGTTGGCTAGAAGTAGAGAATAGCAATCTAGTTCCCAATTTGCTCCATAAAGTTCGCCAAAAATGACTTAAGAATTTCACATCCCTATCACTAACAATAGTTTTCGGCACACCATGTAATCTTACTACCTCTCTAAAGAATAGATTAGCAACATTGGTAGCATCATCAATTTTGTGGCATGCAATAAAATGAGCCATTTTAGAGAATCTATCCACCACTACAAATATAGAATCCCTCCCCTTCTTAGTTCTAGGCAACCTTACTATAAAGTCCATAGAAATATCTTCCCAAGGGGCTGTGGGGGTCGGCAGTGGTGTGTATAGGCCATGGGGCATAAGCTTAGCTTTGGATTTTATACAATCTATTCATCTTTTAAGGCAATGTTCTACATCCCTAAGCATATGTGGCCAATAAAAGTGTGTTTTTAAGGTATGATATGTTTTATCCCTTCCAAAATGTCCCATTAAACCACCACTATGTGCTTTACTAACAAGTAGTAATCTCAAAGAACATCTAGGAATACACACTTGATCTTTTCGAAATAGAAAGCCATCATGTATATAGAAATTTTCGGCTGGCCCTTTATCTAAGCATTTTCAAAAGATCTCTCCAAAATCAGCATCTTGTTCATACAATTCCTTAATACTCCCTCCGGTCAAATTTGTTGGATTTTTTAGGATTATTATTTTGATAAAAAATGTAAGATTTTGAGTAGCTTTTTGCTATTCTCAATGAATTGCCCAAAATTGTTTGTATGGTACTCCGTATTTGTTTAAAATTTAAATGGGTGGTAATCTGAACTCAAATACTCAGTACGGAGTATGGGTAGAAGATTAAGAGTCTTTCAACAATCTTAATTATGGAATACTCCGTATTCAGGAAGTCATTTGATTTCCTTAATTCTTGTGCCATTTTCTACAAAATCTAACAAATTTGATCGGAGGGAGTATAAATAAAGCCTAAGACTCTAGAATCCAAAGTGGTTAAAAGAACATGTCTTCTAGATAATGCATCAGCTACCACATTGTCTTTGCCTTTCTTATACTTAATTACATAAGGAAATGTTTCAATGAACTCCATCCATCTACCATGTCTCCTATCAAGTTTATCTTGGCTTTTAAAATGTTTTAAAGACTCATGATCAGTCCTAAGAATAAACTCTTTAGGCCATAGGTAATGAGACCATGTCTTAAGAACTCTATACAATGCATACAACTCTTTATCATAGGTAGAGTAGTTAAGACAAGCACCTTTCAATTTTTCAGAAAAGAAAGCAATAGGATTACCCTCCTACATAAGAACTCCACCAATTCCCACTCCGCTAGCATCACATTCAACCTCAAAAGGCCGAGTGAAGTCAGGCAAAGCAAGCAACGGAGCTTGGGTGAGCTTCTCCTTTAGGGTGCAAAAAGCCTCTTCCTGAGCTGCTCCCCAAGTGAATTCGCTCCTCTTCTTTGTAAGCTCTGTAAGAGGTGCTGAGATGGTGCTGAAATCACGAACAAAGCGACGATAGAAGCTTGCTAATCCTTGGAAGCTACGCACATGGCTGATGTTAGTGGGGGTCGGCCACTCTTGGATCGCTTTAATCTTCGCTTCATCAACACGCAGTCCATTAGAGCTTACTACAAAACCAAGAAAAGACACTTGTTCATTACATAGCTCACATTTCTTTAAATTAGCATATAAGTGTTCAATTCTTAGTGTTTTAAGTACTTCTCTAAGATGTGATTCATGCTCTTTAGGGGATTTGCTATAAATCAGAATATCATCAAAATATACAACAACAAATTTCCCTATATAGTTTCTAAGCACATGATTCATTAAGCACATAAAAGTACTTGGAGCATTAGTTAAACCGAAAGGCATAACCAACCACTCATATAACCCAAACTTAGTCTTAAATGCTGTTTTCCATTCATCACCTTCCTTCATTCTAATTTGATGATAACCACTTTTTAGATCTATTTTCGAAAATATAGAAGCACCATGTAGTTCATCTAGCATATCATCTAATCTAGGAATAGGATGGCGATATTTGACAGTTATATTGTTAATAGCCCTACAATCTACACACATTCTCCATGATCCATCTTTCTTAGGGACTAATAACACAGGCACAGCACAAGGACTTAAGCTTTCTCTAATATATCCCTTATCCAACAGTTCCTGGACTTGGGATTGGACCTCTTGGGTCTCTGTGGGATTCATACGATACGCAGGCCTATTAGGCAAAGAAGCACCTGGAATGAGATCAATCTGATGTTCAATGCCACGAATAGGAGGTAGACCTGGTGGTATGTCATTGGGGAATACATCCTTATACTCTTCAAGAAGAGATAGGATGCGAGGAGGGAGGGTAGCTCTAAGCTCCTCACTCAACATGTTCAACCCTTTGCATAGGAGCATGAGGGTTGTTTCCCCATCCACAAACTCGTCTATAAATGTACTCTTGGAAGCCAAAAGCACACCTTTAGGCCGAGATTGAGGATCCACTTGGCTCGATTGAGCCTCCCTAGCTAACTCACCTTTACTTACCTTGCGCTTCTCAATCTCTTCAGCCACTTGCGTCGGCGTCATAAGCTTGAGAACGACACTCTTTCCCTGAAAAGTAAAGGAGTAGCGATTAGTATAGCCATCATGAATAACCTTACGATCAGATTGCCAAGGACGTCCTAATAGAATATGACAAGCTTGCATATGCACGATATCACATAAAACATCATCTTCATAATGTCCTAGCTTAACATGCACTTTAACTTGCCTATTCACTTTCAAATTCCCACAATCATTCATCCAATGCAATTTGTAAGGTCTAGGGTGTTGCATAGTGGAAAGTTGCAATTTATCGACCATTTCTTGACTAGCTAAATTACAGCAACTACCACCATCAATGATTACATTAACAACCTTTCCTTTAACTAAACAGCGAGTATGAAACAAGTTCTCTCTTTGATTATCGTCACAAGGTGTAGGAACAACACTTAAAACTCTCCTAACAATCAAAGACTCTCCATGTTCATATTCGACCTCATCATTATCATCATAAGTTAAAAGATTAAGGTTTTGATCATTTTCTTCCATAGCATGCTCATCATGTTCATCACAAGAATTTTCAGATTCATATTCTCCTAGGTGATTAATCATGAGAGTTTTCTTATTAGGGAAATCCTTCATATAATGTCCTCTACCTTGGCATTTAAAGCATACAATATCTCTAGATCTAAGGGTAGAAGAGTTAGGATTACTCCCTTTGGGACCAGTAGATGTCCCGGACGACTCACGCCCATTCCATGACGCTTTTCCTTTGTCAATGGACTGCTGAGGGGCTCGGCTTTCTCCTTTCCCTTGGGGCTGGCTCGGTCGATCACGTGGACCACTATCACCACGCCATTTGGGCTGCTGGGGCCGAGATTGGCGCCACCCTTGTTGCTGTCCATTTGAGTTCCGCCCACCTTGATTCCTGTATCTAGCTCCTCTTTCAACTTTAATAGCTAAATGTAATAACTCAATAGGAGTAGAGTAAGGAAAATAGTCAATTTCATGAGCTAAGGCGGGATGCAATATCCTATGAAATCTAGCATTGGTATCCTCATCGGGTTCAACGACATTAGCTCTAGCCATGATTTCTTGCATTGCATTAAAAGTTTCCTCAACAGTTTTATTACCTTGCTTAAGGTTCTCTAATCTTTGCCTAAGCTCTTTTTTTTTGACTTACTTTTGCCCCTAGTGAATTTTATCCTCCTAGGTCCAAGTTCAATCTCTTTTTTTTTTTGGAAGAATTTCGAAACTGATTGTTTTTTTTTTCTGACCTAATGCAAGAAAGACTCTAAGATGCTATGAAGGACTCGAAAATTCTGATATAGAAGGTGATAAAAGATGAAATTTAAGCCCTAAAGATAAATAACTAAACAACTTTTGGATAAATTAGGTAAGTAGATCTATCTTAGCCTTAAAAGATATATGATCGATATAATGAATTAAATCTACCAAATAAAGTCAGGTTTTGATAAGGCAAGAAAATAGATAGAATCAATAGGTAAAAGATAGAACAAACTAGGGTTTGTTTGTGTGGAGCCTGAAATCGACCAAGCTTCAACTATGGGGACACAAGGTGCCGTCGGCTAGGGTTTGCACAAGGAGATGTGCTCACGGGCTGGTCGACTCCACGGTCTTGGCTAGGTTTTGTGTTTAGGCTATGCAACCACAACAATCACAAATAAAAGATTAGTGCAATAATCAAAATTCAGAAATTAAGAAGTAAAAGACTAAAACAAGAAAAGACTCTTTTTGTGGGTTTTTGTGTTTATGAAAAGTAAAAGACTCAATTTGATGTCGGAAACCTAAGCTCTGATGCCAATTTGATACGGGGTTAGCCGTAGGATGCCCGATCTTCGACAATCAAACAAGAAACAAGAAAGACTCAACAAGGACTAATGACGCGGCAGCGGAATTAAATAAAGACTCGAAATTTAGATGCAATAATGGAAAAACACGACCGATAAGGACTGAGTCGATCTATATAGAACAAGATAAAGACCCCAGGCCTCCTTAGAGGGTAGGAACCAATACCAATGACTATATAACCCGCCTCTACAACCCTACACAACCAAGCGGACAACTTGGAGGCACAAGGAGGGGGCTTGTGGATACTAGGATCACCAAGTCTTGCGAAGTTGACGAACACAAAGCAAACCAAGCTGAGACAAGAACCAATTTGCAATCGATGAGCAATGCTTCGAATCGATTGACTTTCACTCAATGTGTTTCACACAAATCTGATTTTCTTAATGAATTGAACGTGTGTTCTACAAAGACTGAAATCAGCATTATATAACCCTAAAAGGTTGTTGGGCCGGTTTTATCTATCTAAAAGAGATAAAATAACAACTTAAAGGAATTAATAAAATTACCCTAAAGTTTCCTAAAATAACTTAAGTAAAAATAATACTAAAAATAGCAATATAAAGAGGTTACAACACTTAGCCAAATCGGCTGATCTAGGACTAAGGTGGCTCGAGTTCTTCTTGAATCCCTATGCACATATAGGTCTCCAATGTAAGATCCGGGAGTTGAACCGTGCTTGAGAACAAAGCATGACTCACGAATAGGAATGAGTCTCGTTGAAGCTTCTTAGCTCGGGCTCGAGTCATAGGTCCTTCTCCTAAGATGATGGGTGTGTCTGGAGTTGTAGAAGATGGTCCCACATCAACGAAGCATTGCTCATCAAATTGCAAATTAGTTCTTGTCTCAGCTTGGTTTGCTTTGTGTTCGTCAACTTCGCAAGACTTGGTGATCCTAGTATCCACAAGCCCCCTCCTTGTGCCTCCAAGTTGTCCGCTTGGTTGTGTAGGGTTGTAGAGGCGGGTTATATAGTCATTGGTATTTGTTCCTACCCTCTAAGGAGGCCTAGGGTCTTTATCTTATTCTATATAGATCGACTCAGTCCTTATCGGTCGTGTCTTTCCATTATTGCATCTAAATTTCGAGTCATTTGTTCAAATCCGCTGCTGCGTCATTAGTCCTTGTTGAGTCTTTCTTGTTTCTTGTTTGATTGTCGAAGATCGGGCATCCTACGGCTAACCCCGTATCAAATTGGTATCAGAGCTTAGATTTTCGACATCAAAGTTTGAGTCTTTTCTTTTCATAAACACAAAAACCCACAAAAAGAGTCTTTTTCTTGTTTTGGTCTTTTACTTCTTCAATTCTGAAATTTGATTATTGCACTAATCTTTTATTTGTGATTGTTGTGGTTGCATAGCCTAAACACAAAGCCTAGTCGAGACCGTGGAGTCGACCATTGTGTGCACAACCCTTGTGAACACCTAGCCGACGGCATTACATTGTCCCCGTAGTCCAAGCTGGTCGACATTCACCTACCACAAAACCCTAGTTTGTTCTATCTTTTACCTATTGATTCTATCTATTTTCTTGCCTTATCAAAACCTGATTTTATTTGGTAGATTTAATTCATTATATCTATCATATATCTTTTAAAGGCTTAGATAGATCCAATTACCAAAATTAGCCAATTTCACCTATATATCTATCTTTATGGCTACAAATTTTATCTTTTCACCATTATTTTTCAGATTTTTGAGTCCTTTACATTGTTTTGAGTCTTTCTTGCATTAGGTAAAAAAAAAAGAGTTTCGGTTTTAGTCAAAAAGAAAAAAAAGAGATTGAACTTGGACCTAGGAGGATAAAATTCACTAGGGGCAAAAGTAAGTCAAAAAAAAAGAGAGATTTGTTGATTCATCTAGTGCAAGAAAGCTCCCAAAGGACCACTTGGTGATCTACCTAGCCCTAGGCGACATACCTCTATCCTAAACACATTACCTCCACAAAAATCACAAAATTGAAACCCTACCTTGCAACTACAACATCATAACTTAAAGGTTTTCAATCAAAAAGAGGTAAATTTCCATACTTTCTTTGTTTTCTTTCTATTTGAAGTCTGTCGAGCACTGCAGAGGTCATACCGACCCCGTACCGACCCCCTCAGCCTCGGTACAGCTCCTATCGAAGTCTGTCGAGTACCGCATAGGTCATACCGACCCCGTACCAACCCCGTACCGACCCCCTCAGCCTCGGTACAGCTCCTGACGAAGAGTGTCGAGTCCAGCAGTCCCTGTACCGACCCCATAACGACCCCCCTGCCTCGGTACAGCTTCTGTCGAGCCTATTTTGGGTCGATTTCGAGGCTTCCTGTCGATTTCGACCTTCTTCTTCTTCTGTTTTGTGTGATCCTTGCTGCTGATTGAGTCCTATACTCGCTTGGATCGAGTCCTTTGTTGGTGTCGAGTCATCCTTTGCTTTGTTTCTCCTTCATACTCTCACATATATATACTTTGGTTGTTAGGTTTTTGCTTGAGTGTTGATTTGCCCAAAGCGGATTGCCCCAACAAGCGTGACATACCAATTAGAGAGAGGGAGTGTGAGCGAAACACATTGAGAGGTTGTTTATATTTTTCCTAACTTTCACATAGTTCTTTGTTCGTTTTATTTGCAATGTCTAATAACCAGGGCAATGACTGGTACAATATCCTCATGGAGAACATAGCTAAGATGAATGCAAGCGTAGCTAAGTTCAATGAAGGAATGATGGCAATAGAGCTTCAGCGTCTTCACTCTAATACGGTGTTCGGACAAGGAGTCCCACCTAGAGATGAAGTGCCACCAATTGAAAGGGAAGAAACTCATCCTATTCCTCATCTTAATAATAATGTTAACCAGCATAATGTTTCTTCTAGCATAGATAATTCGCTGATTGATGAACATGTAGAGCATATTGATAATAATGATCCAGATCTTAATTTACTTGCCTATGATGATAATGTTTGCATTGAATCTGAGCATGATGATTCTTTGATTGATAGTAAGGTTTTAAGTGTTCAACCTATGCCTTGTGTTGATAATCAAAAAGAAGAGTTGTGTCATACTACATGCTTAGAAAATGGCAATGTTTCTAATATGATCATTGATGATAAAAAATGTTCTCATATTGCTAGCCTTGAATTAATTGAAAATCCAGCCTTGACAAAGGAAGAAAACTTGCTAGCCTTTGATGGAAACATAATGATACATGAACAAGCTAGAGTGCATAATGAGTTAGACCCTTATGATGATGATATAAAATATGAGTTGTGCACTAATCAATCTTCTTTTCTTGGTTTTGTAGTGAGCTCTAGTGGTATACAACTTGACAAAGCCAAGATCAAATCCATCCAGACGTGGTCAACCCCTACTACAATCGGTCTTGAGACGAGTTTCCATGGGAATGAGGTTTTCGATCCAGGAGCTCGTGTGGATGCAATTGCAGAATCATATGCGACCTTCGATTCGAGGACGAATCCTTTTCAAGAAAGGGGGATTGATGCGTGACCATCCAAGACACCATCCAAGACACCTTCGGACACACCTATACTTGGGGATGGACCTATGATTCGAGCTCGTGAGAATGTTGTCAACCTCAAGAGGAAGAAGAAGGCTTCACCATGGGAGACGGTCCAAAGGTGCAAGTTTGATGGGTCGTTCGTTTTTAGATTCGTTCAGCATTTGACAGCTTTTCGACGTCTCAGTAAATTGAGTCGTACGGAGTTAATATTAATCGGATTGAGGCGTGCCATACCTTGTCGGAACGAGGACGAAGAGATCTACAACTTTGCTGTAGAAGGTTTTTCCAGATTCGACCGAGAGATTGACCGAAATTCAACTTCTTTGAGGCTGTCACATGTTTAGACGAATTTATCCTATTTTTAGTATTATTTTTACTTAAGTTATTTTAGCAAACTTTAGGGTTAATTTCTTTTAATTGCTCCTTTTATTATTTTAGGCCCAACAGCCCATATTAGGGTTATATAATGCTGATTCCAGCCTTGTAAATCGGACGTTAAATTGCTTAAGAAAATTCAGATTTGTGTTGAAACACATTGAGTGAAAGTCAATTGATTCGAAGCGTTGCTCATCGATTGCAAATTGGTTCTTGTCTCAGCTTGGTTTGCTTTGTGTTCGTCAACTTCGCAAGACTTGGTGATCCTAGTATCCACAAGCCCCCTCCTTGTGCCTCCAAGTTGTCCGCTTGGTTGTGTAGGGTTGTAGAGGCGGGTTATATAGTCATTGGTATTGGTTCCTACCCTCTAAGGAGGTCTGGGGTCTTTATCTTGTTTTATATAGATCGACGCAGTCCTTATCGGTCGTGTCTTTCCATTATTGCATCTAAATTTCGAGTCTTTTGTTCAAATCCGCTGTTGCGTCATTAGTCCTTGTTGAGTCTTTCTTGTTTCTTGTTGATTGTCGAAGATCGGGCATCCTACGGCTAACCCCGTATCAAATTGGTATCAGAGCCAGGTTTCCTGTCGATTTCGAGGCTTCCTGTCGATTTCGACCTTCTTTCGAGGCTCTGATACCAATTTGATACGGGGTTAGTCGCAGGATGGCCCGATCTTCGACAATCAAACAACAAACTAAAGAACGGAAGCAAAAGACTCAAAGAAACGCAGCGATAATTGAAAGACACGACCGATAAGGACTGAGTCGATCTATGTAGAACAAGATAAAGACCCCAGGCCTCCTTAGAGGGTAGGAACCAATACCTATGACTATATAACCCGCCTCTACAACCCTACACAACCAAGCGGACAACTTGGAGGCACAAGGAGGGGGCTTGTGGATACTAGGATCACCAAGTCTTGCGAAGTTGACGAACACAAAGCAAACCAAGCTGAGAACAAGAACCAATTTGCAATCGATGAGCAATGCTTCGAATCGATTGACTTTCACTCAATGTGTTTAACACAAATCTGAATTTTTCTTAAGAGAATTGAACGTCTGATTTACAATGGCTGAAATCGGCACTATATAACCCTAACATGGGCTTATGGGTCGGTTTTATCTAACTAAGGAAGATAAAATAACAACTTAAAGGAATTAATAAAATTACCCTAAAGTTTCCTAAAATAACTTAAGTAAAAATAATACTAAAAATAGGCTAAATTCGTCTAAACATGTGACAGCCTCAAAGAAGTTGAATATCGGCCAATCTCTAGGTCGAATCTGGAAAAACCTTCAACAGAAAAGTTGTAGATCTCTTCGTCCTCGTTCCGAAAAGGTATGACACAATCCAATCCGATTAATATTGAATCCGTACGACTCATTTTACTGAGACGTCAAAAAGCTGTCAAACTGCTGAACGAATCTAAAAACGAACGACCCATCAAACTTGCACCTTTGGACCTTCTCCCATGGTGGAGCCTTCTTGTTCCTCTTGAGGATGACAACATTCTCACGAGCTCGAATCATAGGTCCATCCCCAAGTATAGGTGTGTCCGAAGGTGTCTTGGATGGTGTCTTGGATGGTCCCGCATCAGACATCAATCTTGAATATGTTTGACTATATTTTTTTTAAAAAATATTTCTCTTTGACTATAAATATGCAAAATATTATCCGAAAAATTTAATTATAATTATGGAAGAATTTGAAAAAATAAATAATATAAGAAATGAAATAATTAAGTAATATAAAATATTTGTTAATAATATAAGAAATAAAATAAATAATTAAGTAATACAAAATAATATGTGGAAGTTGATATGCAAGCTTTTTTTTTTGTATATAGAGTTCACACTATTTAGTTTATAAATAATATTAATTTAATAATTTAATTGAATGTATTAATTTAATATTAATATTTTAATAATAATAAATGAATATAATAATATAATCGAGAATGAAAATAATTGTTGGAGAGGGTATATTTTTAAATTGAGTTGGTATGAAAAGAAAAGTTTTGGGATACTAGGGATGCTATTGATAAAGTGAGAAAAATGAGAATGAGATACTAAGATGATGTGGTGGAAAGAGACAAATAAAATATTAGTATTTCTAATATCCATAGCATCCCTTGATAAACATTACCTAAGTACATCGACTCACAGAAGAAACAAGTAAATCGATGTGAAAGGGGAGGAAAACTTAGAGATGATTAAGTATTGCAAAACTACAAGGATTAAAAAATAATTCTATATCCTGCTATGAGTCGAAACAAGTAAATCGATGTGAAAGGGGAGGAAAACTTAGAGATGATTAAGTATTGCAAAACTACAAGGATTAAAAAATAATTCTATATCCTGCTATCGACAGGGTCGTGCAAATCTTTTTAGGATTCTAAGTTAAAAAAATACGCTCTTTTTATACTATTGGTGAATTAAGATTTTATATAGTTATGCTACATTACAAAAATACAAAGATTACAAATGATTTTTTAATTAAAAAACTTATCTTCTAATGTTTACTATATATATTATAATAATATATTTATCAAATTCACCTTTCTTTTATCTATTAAAACATTTCAGAATAAAATGGCAACTTAGTATTAAAAAAAGGCCTTAAAACATAACAAAATGACAACGACAAACCAAGTGGGTTAAACTGAACTTTGACAGATCAACACTCGTATTTGGAAAACGCTGTAATGGATTTATCATAAGAGATAACTTAGGAAGGAGCATATCGATAGTAATGAGAAATGTGGTAGACAAACAAAAAACCAAAACAATCACTCTGCTCATATAAGACCCAGAGTCTTATGAGGTGTCAAGCGTCAACCCATACCACCTAATCCTTTCAAATCCGTTGTTCTCACTTTGAGAATAACAACCTTTTGGGTTTGTTTTCCAAAATGATCTTCTACCTCTATGCATGTTTATTGTTGCCCGTTTTATGTACTAAATCCCGACTTATCCGCCTCTATTTGAATTATCTTTGTGGTAGTCTACTCACGATCTTTTCATCATCCTTAAGGGTTTGAGTTGGGTTTGGGGTTTTAAATAGGTGACGGTGTGGCCTAGGTTTGAGTTTGCGGTTTGTATGCCTTACTATTCTTGTTGTTGTGCAGGCCTCATGTGAATGGTGGTTTGTTTTTCATGCTTGGAGATGTCATGGAAATGTGATCGACACCTGATGGCTTTATGGAGTCTATAATCTAAGCTGTCTGCTAGTGACCCCAGAGTTTTTTTTGTGCGTCTTCTATTTAGCTAGTTGATTCTTATTCTGTTGGTTTGTGTTTTTACATTATAGGATGACATGTACTTTTCTTTTTACATTTTCATTTTCGCCATTTATTTGGTGTATTTTCCTTTTTGTCATTTGCTTCTATTTGTACATGATGTTTAGTCTATCTATCGGCTTGTCCGGTCTCTCGATTTCTTTAAGCATGTGTAGAGAATCAAATTTCTTTCCTGATTTAAAAATAAAAACATTCTTGCAAAAAAATTGTTGAGATGTGGATTGGATGGCCAAAAAAGGTTATCCCACATTGGTTATAAGCCATGAAAATGGATAATTTATAAAGACAGAGTAAATTCATACACATTTGTTTAAGCTAGCTTTTGTGTTGGAATCCCAATCCATTACTTGTCCATTGTAACTATGACACGTATTGCTTTCCATGATACTCTCTAAGTAATTTCAAATGGTATCACAACTAGAAATATTTGCAAAAAGATAAGCAGAAGTCAAAGACCATCAGGCTTCAAGAACAAAAATTTTCGCTTCTTTTGTGGTTGATTGAGGTTCTTGCTTGATGAAAACATGCAAATTTTTATAAGACAAGACTTGCTCTAAATCATCTTCCATCTTTGTATGGAAAACTAGATCAAGAAGTTGTGCATGTGTTGACTTGGCGTTCGCACCTAAAACAGGGAAAGGATTCCTCATTGAAGATGCTTCCTTTTTAGCCACTATTTTGTTGAGAGTTTTGGAGAAAACTTGAGGGGTGTTGATTACTATATAGATGACATGTAGATTCTTCGGTATTTCTACTTAACTTGATCTAGAGGAAGCCATTGAACATTTTCTTTTGCAAATATTATTTTTAGATCATTTAAAGACACCATTGCATTAGATGCAGTTGCTTCTAGAATGAGTGTATGTTTGCTAAATCCATTTTTCAATGATAGATCTTCACCTTCTACCTTCTGGTTATTGATAAAAGAAATATCATTTTTTCTAGGTTGTTCAACAGGGGATCTACTTTTCTCGAAGCCACACAAAATTTCAATGGTAGACTTTTGTAGCATCACAAGATAGGGATCTAAAGGTGTACCACTAACAACAATCTTACATTTAATGGGTTTGTTTGCCATGACTCCCTGTCTTCCATGGGATAAAGTTGAAACCAAATTTGTGCCGCGTCATCTAAACGAGATTGAACAATATTACATGTTGCTACACTAATACGGAGTCCGAACCTAGCTTGTTAACCCCATGACACTACAAGGCGATGCATGTTTGGTATGTCTACATCAATCCTTTAACTTTCACAATGAGCTTCAAAGTTCTTTGAGATCCCAACCACTTCTGCTCGAGAAGGAGAAAGATTCTTGCTCACTGGTTACAATGTCATCTAAACAAAGACTAATGAACAATATTAATTTACATGAGGGATTGCCTGTTCCTTGTGTTGAACATTATCAATTGGTGTGACCTTTTGATAAGATATCAATAAGGGGACATGCTCTTGAGTAGAAAGAATTTTATTCCAGCCATACCCTCCAACCCCTTGTAATAGATCTAAGCTTGATATGTATTATAAGCCTAATTGGGAATAGTAACAAAATGTGGTGATTGCATCATTGTAGAAATATAGTAGGATTATTACTCATACTTGATAATTACGAGGGTAGTATAAAGCCTTTCACATTAATTTAAGTTTTTGTGTTATACCACCCCCTTACATGCTCAGCATATCCACAATATGTATTGCACCTCACAGGCTCACACAATCCATCAATTAATTTCACATGGTATTAAAGCTCAGTTTAAGTCGATTCAACTTGAGTTTGTGCTCAAGTTAATTGCATTTGAAGAGCACCTGTTGAGATATGGGTTGGAAGGTCAAAAAAGGATATCTCATTTCGATTATAAGTCATGAAAATAGGCTATTTATAAGGTCACAGTGAAGCCTTCTTCAAAAGGCTTAAGCTTTGATGTTAGAAAGTAGATCCTGTCTCCTTAATCAACATGGCGTAACCATGATGTGTACTACTCCCCACACATTGCATCGATTAATTTCATATAAATAATCTTACTTTAAGAGGGATTGACAATAACAACAACAACAAGCCCATTGTATCCCACTTGAAGCAAGGTTTGGGGTTAGATGTATATGCATTCTTTCCTCAACTATATTGAGGTGGTGTTTCCAATTGACCCAAATACTAACACATAAAATAGACACACATAAGCATAAGCTAATTACAAAAGACAAAAAAAAAAAGAAGAAGAAAACAATCATAAGATTATGGATAAGGAGGAAAAGGACATGGAAGACATGAGAAACTAGAATGAAAACAATAGAAAGGAAGAATACAACTTTGAGCACCCATCTTTAGGGTTGTTATTTGATCTAAATGAGATGAGTATTGCTTGTCATGTTTAGCTTATTTAGAAATGAATCGAACTTGAGCCAAGGCTAAATAAATACTCAAGCTTAAAATTATACTCAAACTCGACTATTTTAAACCTAATTGCTCATGAGATAGTAATTTAAAGAAAATTTAATTAATTCTACAAAATTTGAGATATTCAAGCTTAAATTGAGCCAATATGAGTTTTAAATCGAGTTTTAAAATGTGTTCATACTCGACTTATTTAGTAAACAAACGATCTCAAGCCATTGTTCTAAAAAATCTATCCATTCATTAAAATTCATCCAATGGCTCACAAACATTTGCATGTGTGCATTGTAAGAAGTGAATGCATGTGAAAACTATTATATATATATGTCATACTATTTTGACACTTATTTAACCCATTTAAAGGTATGATATCACTAACCAAAAGTTAGTTGATGATAAAACATTTTTCTTTGTGGTATTTGGTCATTCAAGTAAGACAATAATTTGCAAGATTACTGAAATTCACACGAATACCCACCAAATTAAAAGGGCTAGAAGTTCCTAGGACCACAAGATCCTCTATAAGGGTGACTTTATATGTATGACTTGTTCTCTTAGCAAAATAATAACAAGACAATCTATAATAAAAAGTACATATAGAGTCTCGTGTCTCTTGTCTCTTGACCGAGTTCAATGAGATAACTATGAACATAAATCATTGTCATATGGACGAATGTTATTCACTTATTTCAGTATAGATGCCTTAACACATGGGTTGTAACAAAAGGTAGGTAATATTATCAATCACATTGTGGAGCATATAATAGCTCACAAAGACGTATGTGCCCATGCAATTTTGCTTTTCGAATTCGACACAATAACTTCTATCAAATTATATCAAAAAGAGAGTATATATTCCGAGATCTCCTCCATAAAATAAATTGAAATGAGACCACAAAGAAGTTGAATGATTCAAAGTTGAATGCTAAGTATTTAGGGGGAGAGGAAATGAGACTAGAAGTTCAATAGATGCAACTTTTCTATCATATTGGATATATGGATGAATAGAAGTGAACCAGAAGTTCAATAGGTGAAATGATTATACAGTTTAACAAATAAGCATTTATGAAACGCCAAGAAAGTGACAAAGTCACATATATTGAACTAGCTTATTTAAAGATTCCAGAAGTAACTCCGAAGCCAATAAATATCAGTGTCATATATGCAAGAAGCATGTGAGATCCCTATGCTCTTAGTATATTGTCTGAAATTGGAAAGATCCCATGAAAATATGATGATCATCAAATAAGTAATGAATTTTGATGTCGAAATGATTGTAAAAAGCTAGAAAGAAGCAATTCATGCAAATATAAATTCTTTCATGCAAAGATGAATTCTTCAAGCATGATGTTTTTGGACTCGTAGCTCTAACACCGGAAAGTGTAAAGATGTGCGCGCGAATTGCCATATTTTCTATGCACATTTATGTCCATTTTGTCAATATTTGCATGCATATTGGTTGGGAAAACATAAGATTAGTGTATTTTATGCTTATATGTCAAATATAGAGGTCTACACGAGTTTTTATGTTATTTTGCAAAAATCGAGACAAAAATGGATCAATTTGGACTAAGGAAGAAGAGCTGAAAAAGAACTCAAAGTCTATTGAGGAGTCGAAATCGACCTAAAGAATCGACATCGAGTGAAACAGAGTACCAGAAATCGAGCAGAGGAAGAACAGAGCATGTCGACACATAGAGGTCGATATCGGCATGATGTGGTCGATATCGAGTGCTCTAAATCAAGTGAAAAGATAGAAGTCAAGTGCCAATCTGAGGCCGAGTAGGACTGCTCACGATAGAGAAAGGAAGAGGTCAATATCGATGTTCCCTGGTCGATATCGACTGCAGTTGCAGACAGATCCAATGCTGTTTTTGATAGAATTCTATCCGAAGCGTTCACATCTATCCTAAAGTCGAGATCTTCTATCATATACCACCAGACTTGTTATCCCTTATGGTGAATTTGATATTTACCTAAGGAGTTTTAGTTTTTTACTTTAATTTAGTTTTATCTTAGGAATAAAGATAGATTTTCTTATCCTTGGATAGCGAGGTTAGAAGTCTATAATTAGAGGCCATTAGGGCTGAGTTAGGATCATTTAAATCCACAAGCATTCAGTTTTTGAGCATTCAATGACAGTAGTTGGAGCGAGAGAGAGAGAGAGAGCCGAGTGGAGTGTAGGAAGCGAGAGCAGAGTTGTTTTGTTCGGTGTACTCTTTCTTTTGCAAGTTTAATCAAAGTAGTTTCTTTTCAAAAATGATAATGATGAGTTCAAAGATGATGAGGCGCGAGTAGTTCCCCTACTTCTAGGGTCAGGGTGAGCCCGACGATAGCTATGTAAGTTTGTGCATCAAAGGTATGATTTTTATGCAATTCCGTCTTCTATCCTATGCATGATCCTTCGCGAGAGTTGAGGAAATTCCTTATTCATGATATTGAAGCGAAAGTGATCTTATTATGAATTTGGATAGTAATTAGGGTTTATTTGCGAAAGCCGACTAATCCTAATTAAGAAAAGGTAGAAACAATTAGGTTTTTATGCGAGAGCCTCTAATAACCTAATTGTTGGTAACGAAAGTTATTTGACGGAAAGGCATCATCTTTCATGAATTTGGCATAATACTTGCATGGTTATCGTTGTGGCATAAATCCCAGACCTTGGAAGCTTTTAGTTTATTGAAGTTAACAAAATTTGTGTTTTTATTCTGTCCACCCTTCCATCATCATTCTTACGTTCTTCGGACATCTTTTTCGATGCAAATTGGCTACGTTTATAGTTTCTATTGAAGACTTTATTTCGACTGCAGAGGTCGATATCGAGTGTTGACATCGATATCGAGTGAAAATCTTGACGTCGACTGTTTGTTTTGTCTTCTATAGGAACTTTGCTGGAAATCGAGCAGAACTGAGGTCGATATCGACTGCACTACTCGATATCGAGTGGTCTTCTGGAGTCTAAACTTGATCGTGATTTCAAACTTAGGAAGTGTTGTTATACCTCCTCGTGGATTCTATTCTGAATTACCCTACCACTACATCGGGAGGGATTCTTGTATTTTATTTGCTTGGACAAGGGAGTCGGTCTAGTTTGATATTGTATTTGATATTTTATTTAAGTGATCCCTTTCCCTCACAAACAAATTGGCGTCGTTGCCGGGGAGGCAATCAATCGCGCCCTACACTTTTCTCACGATCTTCTTTAGTGCTGATTTTGCAGGTTTATGCGACGCTCTGATCGCGAACCTATCCTGGAAAGTATAGACGAGCCAGAACGTTTTCTCCATCTTCAAAACAAAGCTATCAGAATCACGGGGGAGAACGAGACACAGGCTCAAATCATTGAGCGATTGAGGAAGGAGATGGAGGACCACAATGCTACAATCGCTGCTGAAAGTGCCGCCACTGCTGCAGAGCGAGCCCACGCTGATAGAGAGGAGGATGCACGCAGATAAGCCCAGGAGAGGCTCAATCAGTATCCATAGATGACGATGCAATACATGCATCCGCCGCTTCATGTTCCTGAATATGCGATTTTAATTCCTCCATCTAATTATGAGATAAAAATTAACTTCCTGCCTGAAATTAAAAGAAATACTTTTGAAGGAAGAACTAATGAATGCCCCTTGCAACATATTTCTTCTTTCATGGATTTATGTGAGACTATAATTGATGGTGCGAACTTGGAATATGTTAGACTGAAATCCTTTCGATGGTCTCTTGCAGGGAAGGCATTGCAAGGGCTAGAAAGCTTGGCTCCACGCTCGCCAAGGACATGGGTAGAGGTGAAGGATGCATTCCTAAACAAGTTCTTTCCTACATCTAAAATGGCGATGTTGCGGCAAAGGATCACGACTTTCAAACAAAAGGCTGGTGAGACATTGGCACAGGCGTGGGAGCGCTTTAAGTACTTGCTGAGATCATGCCCTACGCATGGGCAATTACCATATGTCATCGAGGAGATCTTCTACAACTCCCTTGATGAGCCGAATAAGGAGAGAATCAACTCTTACACCTCCTATCGGTACATTGAGCTCACACCAACGGAGGCCTGGGACACAATTGAGAGGCTAGTCAACTTTGACAATACTTATGGGACTGCTGCGGCCTACGACTCAAGGCCTGCACCATCTATGCCACTTTATGAGCCTCCAAAGGAGATCGATTATGATGTGCGGCAACAATTCCACAACGATCAAACACGCCGCTTACAAAAGCAAGTTAGATTCCTCTCGAACAATCAACCTTGTTAGGAATGTGGCTCAACAAGGCACAACACCAACGCCTGCCCACATCTTGAGCAAGTTAGCATGGCGGAGCAACATGAGGAAGCTAAGTGGACGAAAGGCCCCTATGGAGGGGGCAATTAGCAGTATTGGGGAGATCAACGGTTCTATCAACCACAACATCAACAAAGGGATCCCCCACCTTATAGAGCACTAGGGCACCCTGAGCGCAAACCAAGGAAGGATGACCTGCGAATCATTCTTGATGAGATGTAGAGGAACCACGCTGAGTTCAAACAAGCCAACAACTTCGTTCATACTCAGCTACAGGGCATCAATTCTAGGCTCGGGGAGATAGACGTTTGGAAGCGGAACATGGAGACCCAAATGGGTCAATTGGATGAACAAATTCCCAAACCATCAGGATCGCTGCCTGGATCTGCTGTGCCCAATTAAAAGGGAAAAAATACTGGACATATAGCGGCAATGAATCTAAGGAGTGGGCGTCAATTGTAAACGCCCGAGCAAAAAGCGGAGGAGAAAGCCCCAGAAGAGACATCGATATCGACACATCCAGTCGATATCGACCATGGTGAAGTCGATGTCGAGTCCCCTTTACTCGATGTCGACACAGAAGCTGATCTACACTAGAAATCGATTCATCCAGTTGATATTAATCACCTTTTACTCGATGTCGAGTCAACTCCAGCTGCAGGGAAGAAGAAGGTGTTTCCATTCCCAAAGAAAGTTATTAAGGACCCGGCGGAAAAGAAGTTCCAGCGCTTTGTGAAGATGCTTCAAGGGCTCAATGTTTCAATTCCATTCACCGAAGCACTTCATGAGATGCCATCATATGTGAGGTCCCTTAAAGATATATTAGGTAAGAAGCAATCAATTGCTGAGATCGTAGAGGAGTGCAACAGGTTGGAACTACCAGAGAAGCGGGCGGACCCAGGTAAGTTTTCTATCGCTATAGGCTTAGGTCAATATCACTTTAATTCTTTATATGATTTAGGTGCTAGTGTTAGCATGGTGCCACTAATCATATGGCACAAGATAAAGATAGGTCCCCTAGAGCCTATGGATGCAAAACTGTTCATGGACAACAATACGGTAGTTATTCCAACATGGATGGTAGATGATGTGCCAGTGCAAGTAGGTAAGTTCTTTGTCCCTTCTGATTTTCTAGTTGTTGATATGGCAGATGACCCTTCTTGTCCCATTATTTTAGAAAGGCCATTCTTAGTAACCGTGGATGCCAACATAAGCGTGAGGAAATTATTTCTCTCATTCACCATTAGTGATGAAGTGATAGAGTACGCCTTCAATAAAACGGTGAGAAAGCATGAAGAGCCAATGGAGGTAAAGTCAATCAAAGGTTTCTACATCATATTCGGTGAAGCAAAGGTAAGAAATATGACACCAGAGGGTCTTGAGAAGAGGGCCATAGAAGCCCAAGTGGAGGAAGTCGTGGCAATCTTGAACGAAGGAGCCAAAAAGCCACTCGAAATCGACCCAGGTAAGTCGATATCGACTAACATAGTTCAAGATTCTATGAGAAGTGATAACTCCACTCCCTTGATGAAAATCGGAATAAGTTTCAAAGGCCTTGACAGTCTGTTTGTGTCAAAGGTCTTGAAGCTTTAACAGTATTGATGAAACACAAAACCTGTTCTATATGATATTATGTTCGAATATTATTTTATGTTACTATATGCTTCCATTATATTATTATATATACACTAACCTTTCAGGAAGTATTTTCGAATATTATTTCCTTCCTTATGTTGTAAATTGAGAAGATTCAAATCGGAAGATCATGGCCTCCGAAAGTTTCCAAAGATAGAAGATCCAGCTCAAGCCATGATCCTCTCTAGCCGTTGGTGAAGATCCTTAGGCGCCGATTTGATTCAATAAAAGAAAAGGAAGAAGAAGACAGCGACACACCGGTTGAACACAAGCTTCCATACACTCAAGCCTTCAAGCGAGATCTGTCTTCTTCGTGTGCTCTCTGCTGTCCTTAAGAGTCTGTTATTTCATTTCAAAGCATTTGAGAGTTACACTGTGAGCTTATAGGATATATTTCGAGAAAGTGTTATACTCAAGAGTTTGTAACTCGAGAAGTAGACACTAGGCGATTGATTCACTAAGTGTAAGAGGATTGTACTAGATAGCATAGAGAGGTGGGGCTCTTCTAGATTGGTCTAGGACTCCAAGGGAACGTGAGTTGACTAGATTGCAATTGTATAGGAGAGAGGCTTCTCGGTGAGCTACTAGGATCCTAAGTCTTGTGAATCAATAAAAGCCGGTTGAATCCTAGGGTTGTGGAAGAACCCTAGGCGGGGACGTAGGCCAAGTTCGTGCCGAACCTCGTAAACAACTCATCGAGTCCTTTACTTATTGCTTTACCTTATTTCCGCACTTGGTTCGACTGTTTAACTTTGTGATTCAGGTTTTCAGAGAAAAGACTAAGTCTAATCTCAAAGGATTTTGCACGAGCTTCAAAAGTCTTGAGAATCTGCGAAAAACCGGCATACTCTATTCAACCCCCCCCCCTTCTAGAGTATTTCTATATTACTTTGTTTTACATTATCGAACCTTCAATCGGTATCAGAGCTTTACTCACTGCTTTTGATCTAACAATCTTGTGAGTTTTCGATCATGTCTGGTGAAGCAAGCGGAGGATTTGCACAGGGAAGGTCTACCAGCAGACCACCACTCTTTGTAGGAAACAACTTTGTCCACTGGAGATCATTGATGAAGATGTTCATCATTGACCAAGATCTGGAACTTTGGAACATTATAGAGAATGGGCCAAAGATTCCAGAGAAAGACGGACCAAATGGAACCAAAGTCGCAAAGAAGGAGTCCGAATACATCCAAGCGGATCTTGAACTCGTCTCCAAAAACTACAGGGCTATTAACTTACTTTATTGTGGTCTTAGCACTGATGAGTTTAACCGTATTTCATCTTGTAGGTCAGCTAAAGAGATTTGGGACAAGCTGGTCGTCACCTATGAGGGAATCAGCCAAGTGAAGGACACCAAGATCAGCATCTTCCTTCGAAAGTATGAACTTTTCAAGATGAAGCCTGATGAGTCTATCAAGGTCATGTTCACACGATTCACAGAAATCACCAACAACCTTGACTCTCTCGGCAAGAGCTTTACAAACGTTGAGAAAGTAAGGAAGATATTGAGGTGTCTCTCAAAAGAAAAGTGGGGTCCTAAAGTAACACCTATAGAGGAAGCCCAAGACCTCACTACTCTGCCTCTTGACGACCTGCTTTGGAAACTGATCACGCATGAGATGATCCTTAATGAAGACGATGGAGAACTTCCAGCAAGCACTAAGAATTTGGCGCTCAAATCTAAGAAGGATGACAACAAAGATGAATCTGATTCCGAAGATGAGGATGACGATGAGGATGATCCTTTTGCTCTTATCACAAGAGGCCTTGCTCGAATCCTCAAAATGAAGAAACAATTCAACAACAAGGATGGATCAGAGTCTTCTAAATTCCGAGGTAAGTCTCAATACAACAAAAATGATAAGAAGACTAAACCGTTGTCTTGTTTTGAATGTGGTGAAACAGATCATCTTGTGAAAGACTGCCCTCAAAAGACGAAGAGCCAATCTAAGAAGGGTGATAGATGGAAAAAGAAAGCCATGGTGGCAACTTGGAGCGATTTTGACTCCGACTTCGACGATGAGAAGGCCAATGTCTGTCTTATGGCATTAGGAGATGAATCTCACGATGAGAAGCTTGAGGTAACCGTAAGAGAACTTATGGCAAGTCCAAAAGAGGTATTATCGGAATTCCTTTCTAATATGATTTCCAATGAAGAGAAACTTATTGCCCAAACTAACACTCTTATTAAGAGAACTGTGGACCAGGAAAGAACTATTGAGGATCTGTTTATGAGGGTCAAAAGTCTTGAAGCTTCTTATTCAGGTCTTGACATTAAAGTCAAGACTGTTGACTCAGAGAAATCTGAACTCAAGCAAGATCTCTCGTCTCTGAGAAGTGAACATCATGACTTAGAGAACGAGAAGATTTCCCTGAATAATAAGATTCAAGACCAACAGACAGCCCTCATAAGTTTTACCAAATCCAAAGGCACTCTTGATAGGATGTTGGGTGAGCAACAAAGTTCTCTAAACAAAAGTGGTATTGGTTACAATCCAAGGTTTTTAAAGAAGCAGCATATTACCACCTTTGTAAAGGCAAACGGAAGCAGAACCTCTCCTATATGTCACCATTGTGCTCGAAAGGGACATGTAAAAGAGACCTGCCCCTATAGAAGAAAGGATCCATATATCATTCGCAATACATTCCCTGTTCATTTGAGAAAAGAACGGATAACACAAGTTTGGGTCCCAAAAGGCACTATTTTACCAAATATGGTTTATCCCAATAATGGATCCAAATTTGCTTATTGGTCTAGCCACAAAGGTTGATGTTTGTTTTGCAGGAGATCACCAAGGTGAAGGAGCAAAAATGGATTATTGATAGTGGATGCTCGAGGCATATGAGTGGGAAGAGTTCTCTCTTTCATGATCTAAAGGAGCAATCCACAGGAACAATCACTCTTGGTGACAAAGGAAAGTGTGACATCAATGGTATTGGTAGCGTTGGGAGTGATTCCAACCATAGTATTAAAAATGTCTATCTTGTGAATGGTTTAAAGTATAATTTGCTTAGTGTTTCTCAATTATGTGATAGTGGCAATAATGTCAGATTTAACAAGAAAAGATGTCTAGTGTGCAGAGAAGATACAGGTGAAGCTATACTAACTGCATATCGTTACAACAATGTATACGTTGTAAATGCTGATCAAGTGACACAAGGAAGCTTAACCTGTCTAAAAGCTTTGACAGACGATCCAAAGCTCTGGCACAGGAGACTCGGTCATGTGAGTCCACATACACTACAGAAGCTTGTGTCCAAAGGGCTTGTAAGAGGACTACCTGAGATTGACTTCAAAGGTATTGATATGTGCAATGCATGCACACTAGGTAAACAAACACGTAGCTCTTTCAAACCCACAACGGTTGTAAGTTCTTCTAGACCCCTTGAACTTTTACATATGGATTTATGTGGTCCTATGCGAGTCAAATCTCCCAATGGTAAAAAGTACATGCTTGTTGTTGTTGATGATTTTTCTAGATATACTTGGGTTGCATTTTTAAAAGAAAAATCAGAGGCCTTATTTGAGTTTTCAAAACTTTGTAAGGAGTTGCAAACTTTAAGAAACGAGCCCATAGTGTCAATTCGAAGTGATTATGGTAGGGAGTTTGATCAACTTCAGTTTGATTTGTTTTGTGCTAAATATGGCATCTCCCATAACTTTTCTGCTCCTAGGACACCTCAACAAAATGGGGTTGTGGAACGAAAGAACCGCACCCTAGAGGATATGGCTCGGACTATGCTTTTAGAAAATGCATTACCTAAAACCTATTGGGCTGAAGCTGTTAACACAACTAACTATATTTTGAATCGCTGTCTTATTCGTTCCATCTTAAAGAAAACTCCTTATGAACTTTTTAAAGGCCGCAAACCACTTATATCTTATTTTAAACCCTTTGGCTGTACTTGCTTTGTTCATAACAATGGAAAAGATAACCTTGGGAAGTTTGATGCGCGTAATGATGAAGGTATATTTCTTGGCTACTCCACACGTAGCAAAGCTTATAGAATCTTTAATAAAAGGACCCAGTTAGTTGAAGAAAGTATACATGTTATATTTGATGAATGCAATAACGGTTCTTTGAGTGAAAGTGTTGCAGATATAGATCTTAACATCCATGCGGAGAACGAGGAAGGTGATGATGCTGCTACCAAGAACACAGAGAAGAGGAACATGCAGGAACAGATTCTCAACACTGAAGAATTGGGGTGTTGAAGATTCGTCCAAAGCCCTTGGTGTCCAATTCAACAGTGTTGAAATGTCAGAAACTGCTGAAACTGAACCTAACAGGACTATGGAGTCAGATGTACCACAAATCAATCCTGCTGGTGTGACGAATCAAGGAGCTGAGACTAGCAAAAGAAAATTCAAATACTCCTCATCACACTCATTAAAGGATATCATTTCTGACCCTACTTCTAGTGTTCAAACTCGTTCTAAACTTAAAGATCTTTGTGCTTTTCACGCGTTTGTCTCTCTTATAGAACCCAAGAAGGTAGATGAGGCCCTTCAAGAGCCAGATTGGATCATTGCTATGCAAAGTGAGCTTAACGAATTTGAAAGGAACAAAGTCTGGACCTTGAAGCCTAGGCCAAAGCATCAATCAGTCATTGGCACACGATGGGTATTTCGAAACAAGCTAGATGAGAATGGTAAGATCGTGAGGAAAAAGGCAAGGCTTGTTGCTCAAGGCTACAATCAAGAGGAAGGTATTGACTACGAGGAGACCTTTGCTCCTATAGCCAGGCTTGAAGCCATTCGTATATTATTAGCATTTGCATCTTTTATGAGCATAAAGCTATATCAAATGGTGTCAAGTGTGCTTTTCTAAATGGTTTCTTAGAAGAAGAAGTTTATGTGGCTCAACCCCCAGGTTTTGAAAGTTTGGAATTTCCTAATCATGTTTATAAACTTGACAAAGCGCTTTATGGTTTGAAACAAGCCCCAAAAGCTTGGTATGAGCGCTTGTCAAAATATCTTTTAGAAAATGATTTTAAAAGGGGGTTGATCGACAAGACTCTTTTTATCAAGACCAAAGGAAAGGACATTTTGGTTATTCAAATTTATGTTGATGATATATTATTTGGTGCTACTAACACATCTTTGTGCAAGGAATTTTCTGACATCATGTGCAGCGAATTTGAGATGAGCTTGATGGGTGAACTCAACTTCTTTTTGGGATTACAAGTTCATCAATCCAAGAAAGGGATCTTTGTCAACCAAAGCAAGTACACTAAGGATCTCTTGAAGAAGTTCAAGATGGATCAATCCAAAGCAGCCAAGACTCCCATGAGCTCAACATTATCCCTAGATCAAGACAAGACTGGGAAGAGTTTCAATCAAAAGGAGTATCGGGGAATGATTGGATCTTTACTATATCTTACAGCTAGTAGACCTGACATCATGTTTAGTGTTTGCATGTGTGCTAGGTTTCAAGCTGATCCTAAAGAATCTCACCTCGTGGCTGTGAAGAGGATCTTTCGATATCTCAATGGCACTAAGGAGCTTGGACTATGGTACCCAAAGCAAAAGGATTTCACATTAATCGGGTATTCTGATGCAGATTTTGCAGGCTATAAGGTGGATAGGAAGAGCACATCAGGATTTTGCCAATTCTTAGGAGCATCTTTGATCAGTTGGCATTCTAAGAAACAAAACTCAGTTGCCCTATCCACTGCAGAAGCCGAATACATAGCAGCTGGAGCATGCTACTCCCAAATCCTTTGGATAGCTCAACAAATGCGAGATCTTGGCATCAACCTCAAAGGCATTCCCATTAAGTGTGACAATACAAGTGCCATCTCCATTACAAAGAATCCTGTTCAGCATTCAAGGACCAAACATATTGATGTAAGTCATCATTTCATTAGAGACCACGTCGAAAAAGGTGATGTGTCCATTTCCTTTATTTCAACTGATTATCAATGGGCTGACATTTTTACTAAGCCTTTGGCAGAGGACATGTTCACCTTCATTAGACGAGAGATCGGGATGCTTAACAAGGATGCACTTTCGTAGGGGGAGCTTTCCCTTTACGAAAGATAAATTCTACTCAGTGTCAAGACCCTTGAGTTTTATGTCAAGGTTTGTGAACTGAATGATAGAAAACAGATATCGGATCATATATATTTGGTTAATATCTTTTTAGATATTTGATCAAGTATTATTTTCATCGGATTTCAAAATAATTTATTTATGTCACATATTTTATCCGTAGAGATATTTTTGGAACAAAATATTTTCGGTTTTTTCCCTCCTATTCTAAAATGGTTAAGAGAAGATTTGAATTTTGAATTGAAATATTTTTCAAATTGGCAATGTTATCATTACTTACATTGGAACCCTAAACCCCGTCCCATCACTCAAATCTCTCCTATTTAAAACCCAAACCCCTCTCGATTACCTCATAACCTCAGAACTACCCAAGACTCTTCCAATTCTCCCTCTCCAATCTCTCAAACTATCTTGAAACCCTAGCCGAATACCTCCATGGCTCCCAAATCAAAGAAAGCTTCCACACCCAAAAGACTTGGCGCCACCCCCAAGGGACGCCAGGTCACTGCTACTTCTCCTACACCTGAACCCACTCCTCAAGTCATCGTCCCAGAGAGCACGACTACAGTAACCAAGGGCTCTCAAAAAACGCTCTGATAAGAAGCCTCTCAGTGCGAAGCAGAAAGGGAAAAAGAAGGTCATCGCTGAGGAGGTGGATGAGGAAGAAGAAGAGGAGGATCTTGATGCTGTTCTGGAAAGGGATGCAGCCAAGGAAGCCGAAGAAGTAGCTTTAAGGAAGAAAAAGGCCGAGGAGGAGGCCGAGCTTGCAAGGAAGTTGGTCGAGGAGGAAGCTGAGAGAATCTGGAAGGAAGCCGAGGCGGAGGCTCTCAAGGAGGTTCCTTCTGAAGAGGAGCCTGAGGAAGAGGACGAGGAGCAAGACGAATCTGGAGACAACGCTGAAAGGTCCGGTGAGGACTCGGGGTCAGAGGAAGAAGAGGAAGAGGAGCCCGAGCATGCTCCCTCTCCTTCTCCTCCTCCTCCTCCCCCGTCTCCAAAGAAGCGGAAAGCCTCTACAGCCAAGCCTCCTCTCAAGCGCACTAGGAAGGGCACCCTTAGAAGCCTTGAGGCGCCTGCCAAGAGGTCTGCTCCAACACAGGCTAGAAGGAAGAACGCTGATCCTCCCGCTCTCATTCAGGTAAATCAATCCCTCCCCTCTTCATGGTTTGAAAATGCTGAAATGGCTGGTAAGTGGGTAGATGAGTTTCGAACTCGTAGGATCTGCTGTTCTGATTTTTTAGATATTGCGTTCTTTGAAGCTTTGATAGATATTGCGTTCTTTGAAGCTTTGAATTTACTGTGCATTGCTATTCTTAAAAAATCCCCAGCCTGGACCCTTCTCAATCTTGAAACCGTCTATTATCCCCAATTCACCCGCCTGTTCTATATAAATCTCAAAGCCAAACACACTGACGATGGTTGGTTCTTGGAATCTGTCGTCAAGGGAGTTAGAATCTCTTTCAACTCCTTTGACTTCGCTGATTTCCTTGGCCTTCCTAGCCCTTGTCCACCCTCTCAAGAAAACCCCTCTAAAGAAGACTGCATTACCCTTGCCCGATCCAAATATCTTCTACCCGAGGCATCTACCAACACCTCAAAGCAGCTAACCCACTCATCCCTTACCCTAGAGGCAAAGATCATATTTAACATCATTGTGCGTTGCCTCTTACCCCGTCTAAACTCCGGCTCTCTCCTGACCAACAATGCCATGATCCTACTTTACCGAATCCTCAATGGCTTTGATCTTGATCTGGCCAACACCATTTTAGGATCCATGGCTCACACTAGAAAAGCCAGGAAAGGAACTCCCCTCCCCTTCGCTACCCTTTTGACCCATATCTTCAAAGCTTTTGGAATCGATTTTAAAAATGAAGAACAGCAGCGTCATATGGGTAAGTTCGACTCCAAGAGCCTTGAAAAGATTGGCATCACTCGGTCCCCCCAAGGGACTTGGAGTCTTGCCTCTCTTTCAAAAGCTCTTCCCACTGCCTCAGCCGTTGATGAACGCATGGACAACCTGGAGTTGGGCTTGAAGGAAGTTCGCCTGGATATCAAGGAGCTACACAAGGAGTTTATGACGGAGATGAGCGGGGTAACCAAGCTGTTACAAGGTCTGTGGTCGCGGCTCACTGATGATGTTCCGGACGATGAAGCTTAACCCTATCCTCCCCTACCCTAACCCCAAATCTGAAACATTGCTGGTTTTTGGAAACTGTTTCAAAACTTTTGGTGACTGTTTTACCTCCTCCCTTTGTTGAAAGACAAAAACGGGGAGATGATTTGTGGTGGTGTTAGACTTTTTAAAAATGTTGCGCTTTAAAGGTCTTGGAAGACCTTGGTTTTATTTTCAGTTGGATGGTCTTCTTGCTTTAAAATTTTGATCCAACATTTGTCTAACCCATGCAGGTACTTAGTCCGATTTTACTTATATTATATATGCTTGACTAAGTTGCAGGGATGCACAGGTTTTGTCTTTCATCAAGGGGGAGATTGATAACTCCACTCCCTTGATGAAGATCGGAATAAGTTTCAAAGGCCTTGACAGTCTGTTTGTGTCAAAGGTCTTGAAGCTTTAACAGTATTGATGAAACACAAAACCTGTTCTATATGATAATAGGTTCGAATATTATTTTATGTTACTATATGCTTCCATTATATTATTATATATACACTAACCTTTCAGGAAGTATTTTCGAATATTATTTCCTTCCTTATGTTGTAAATTGAGAAGATTCAAATTGGAAGATCATGGCCTCCGAAAGTTTCCAAAGATAGAAGATCCAGCTCAAGCCATGATCCTCTCTAGCCATTGGTGAAGATCCTTAGGCGCCGATTTGATTCAATAAAAAGAAAAGGAAGAAGAAGACAGCGACACACCGGTTGGACACAAGCTTCCATACACTCAAGCCTTCAAGCGAGATCTGTCTTCTTCGTGTGCTCTCTGCTGTCCTTAAGAGTCTGTTATTTCATTTCAAAGCATTTGAGAGTTACACTGTGAGCTTATAGGATATATTTCGAGAAAGTGTTATACTCAAGAGTTTGTAACTCGGGAAGTAGACACTAGGCGATTGATTCACTAAGTGTAAGAGGATTGTACTAGATAGCATAGAGAGGTGGGGATCTTCTAGATTGGTCTAGGACTCCAAGGGAACGTGAGTTGACTAGATTGCAATTGTATAGGAGAGAGGCTTCTCGGTGAGCTACTAGGATCCTAAGTCTTGTGAATCAATAAAAGCCGGTTGAATCCTAGGGTTGTGGAAGAACCCTAGGCGGGGACGTAGGCCAAGTTCATGCCGAACCTCGTAAATAACTCATCGAGTCCTTTACTTATTGTTTTACCTTATTTCCGCACTTCGTTCGACTATTTAACTTTGTGATTCAGGTTTTCAGAGAAAAGACTAAGTCTAATCTCAAAGGATTTTGCACGAGCTTCAAAAGTCTTGAGAATCTGCGAAAAACCGGCATACTCTATTCAACCCCCCCTCCCTTCTAGAGTATTTCTATATTACTTTGTTTTACATTATTGAACCTTCAACAAGTTTTAAGTATGGGGTCGATGTAGGAGAAGAGAACTCAAAATCGAGTACAGAGGTCAAAATCGACCAGAAATCTAAGTCGACGTCGACTGAACCAGAAGCTGAAAGTAGAAAAATCAACTCGATATCGAGTCCACCAGGTCGATATTGACCATAGCTAATTGAGCAGTAATCCTCCACATCGACAGAACCTCCAAGAGCTGAACAAAGGTTGATATCGAGTAATGCTAATAGATATCGATTAGACTCAGAGAAAGAAAAGTTAAGCCAAGGTAGGGATTCCTCTTTTTCTATTTCAATTAAAGATTTATCACTTTTTTGGAAGAGGTTTGCCTTGGTATGTGCGCTTGTGTAGGGTATCCAATGATGATCCGAGCAATTATGAAGTAGGAGATAAGGTGTATGTCTCCAAATTAAAAGATCATTGGTTCTCGAGTAGATTCAAAACAAAGAGGATGGGACCCTTCACAGTGAATCAAATCCATCCAGGCGGGATGCAGCTGAGAGAAAAGAATGGAGTGTTATTTGAGGCCCAGGCTACATGGGCTCTGCAGATGCCGCCTTGAGAGTATAAAGGAGGAAGTCGGCCTAGCGACTTTAAAGTCTAGAGCTTGTAACAAGACAATTAGATTTTTGGTTTTGGACACACTTTTGGTTTGTTTTGAGACATTATTATTTGTTTTGGTTTTGTTTTTATTTTTCTAACAAGTTTTAGGAAAGAGAAGGAGAGTAAAAGTGAGATCGAAATTGAGTAAAGTGCTCGATATCGACCTAGCGGGTCGATTTAGAGGAGCTGTGGTCGACATAGATCACCCTGAAGCTTAGAATCACCAAAAATCGAGTGAAACTGGTCGATATCGACTGGTCCACCCGAAATCGACCTCACCTGCAGACTTCTTTGACTCCTGATTTTCGCAAATTTTTAGTAAGTTTCCTTTTTAACCCTAGTTATTATACGGCGAGGACACTGTAATCTTTAAGTATGGGGTGGGGGAAAGGCTTACTTGCATAGTTTTAGCATTTTTTACCATATTTTGAAATTTTTCATAGTTTTTACATATTTCTTTTTCATGTTTATGCATATTTTTCATACATAGTTATTTTAGTTTATTTATCTTTAAGCGTATTAGTTTACATTTCGAAAAAAAAAAGAAAAAAAAGGACAAACAAATCACAAAAAAAAAAGAAAGAAAAATCACCCCTATAAAAAATTTAGAAAATAAAGAAAACGAGTCATGGAAGCTTATATTGAACTCGACGATGCAAAAGTAGATTCATTAGAGATATAACATGAAATTGCCTAGTTAAGGAAAGTCACAATGAAGTGCAATTTTTTAGAGAAAACCATGAAAGAGAGGTAAAATTTGAGGTTGCTTTTGACATATGCATGATAAGATGATGGAGGACTTTAAAATTTCCATACATGTGCTCAATTTGATACCCTAGCCTTACCTATGCATATTTGCAATTACATAAGCCATATATGAGTCTTATATCATCATTATTGCTCCACATATATTACATACTACCCATTTTTTATACCTTATACCATATCCGGGGACAATGTTGAGAATGGATGTCATCTTTGGAGTTGTTATATGGAGTTTGTGCATTATTATGAAGTTCTTGGCAGGAATGAAAGTAATTTTGAATTATGGAAAATTTAATGAGTGAGAAAAAATCTGATCACCTCAGGAGATAAAGGTAGGTCGACCCTGCTCGTTGAGATGTTAGTTCAGCGAGATGGGACACAAGGTGAGGAGTCCGAAGTACTAAGTATCCGGGGCCATTCATGACACCCATGTTTGCGACTCGCGAGAAGGCAGTACCAAGGTTAGAGAGGTAAAAGCATTATAGTGAAATAAGCATTGAGCGAAGAGTGAAAGGTGAGAAATATGATGAAGAAGGAATGTGGAATGAAAGTTGGAAAGAAAGTTATTTCCCCGAATTTAACAGCACATGGCAAAAAATTAGCCCACCTTTAGCCTTTTACCAATGTACTTCTCATAAGCTTGCAAAAGTCCTCTTGATTATTAATGCTATGTTGCACAAAATTGTTTTTTGCATATAACCCTCCTTTTGTGAGTATGATGTTGCTTTTATTCACATGCATGGATGTTGTTGACATTAGTACCGTTTCGAGGATGGCAATTGAGTGTATGGACATATGACAATGAATCTATGATGTTGAGGGTTTATTTTCTTCCCCTGAATGACCATTAAAAGTATTGCTTGGGGACAAGCAAGCCTAAGTATGGGGTGTTTGATGTGCGCGCCAATTGCCATATTTTCTATGCACATTTATGTCCATTTTTTCGATATTTGCATGCATATTGGTTGGGAAAACATAAGATTAGTGTAGTTTATGCTTATATGTAAAATATAAAGGTCTACACGAGTTTTTATGTTATTTCGCAGAAATCGAGATAAAAATGGATCAATCTGGACAAAGGAAGAGAGCTGAAAAAGAACTTGAAGTCTACTGAGGAGTCGAAATCGACCTAAATACTCGACATCGAGTGAAACAGAGTACCAGAAATCGAGCAGAGGAAGAACAGAGCATGTCGACACAGAGAGGTCGATATCGACATGATGTGGTCGATATCGAGTGCTCTAAATCGAGTGAAAAGATAGAAGTCAAGTGCCAATCCGAGGTCGAGTAGGACTACTCGAGATAGAGAAAAGAAGAGGTTGATATCAATGTTCCCTGTTCGATATCGACTGCAGCTGTAGACAGATCCAACACTGTTTTTGATAGAATTCTATCCGAAGCATTCACATCTATCCTAAAGTCGAGATCTTCTATCATATACCACCAGACTTGTTATCCCTTATGGTGAATTCGATATTTACCTAAGGAGTTTTAGTTTTTTATTTTAATTTAGTTTTATCTTAGGAATAAAGATAGATTTTCTTATCCTTGGATAGCGAGGTTAGAAGTCTATAATTAGAGGCCATTAGGGCTGAGTTAGGATCATTTAAATCCATAAGCATTCAATTTTCGAGCATTCAATTACAGTAGTTAGAGCGAGAGAGAGAGAGAGAGAGAGAGAGCCGAGTGGGGTGAAGGAAGCAAGAGCGGAGTTTCTTTGTTCGGTATACTCTTTCTTCTGCAAGTTTAATTAAAGTAGTTTCTTTTCAACAATGATTATGATGAGTTCAAAGATGATGAGGCGCGAGTAGTTCCCCTACTTCTAGGGTCGGGTTGAGCCCGACGATAGCTATGTAAGTTTGTGCATCAAAGGTATGATTTTTATGCGATTCCGTCTTCTATCCTATGCATGATCCTTCGCGAGAGTTGAGGAAATTCCTTATTCATGATATTGAAGCGAAAGTGATCTTATTATGAATTTGGATAGTAATTAGGGTTTATTTGCGAGAGCCGACTAATCCTAATTAAGAAAAGGTATAAACAATTAAGTTTTTATACGAGAGCCTCTAATAACCTAATTGTTGGTAACGAAAGTTATTTGACGAAAAGACATCATCTTTCATGAATTTGGCATAATACTTTCATGGTTATCGTTGTGGCATAAATCCCCGACCTTAGAAGCTTTTAGTTTATTGAAGTTAAAAAAAATTTTGTTTTTATTCTGTCCACCCTTCCATCATCATTCTTACGTTCTTCGGACATCTTTTCCGACGCAAATTGGCTACGTTTACAGTTTCTATTGAAGACTTGATTTCGACTGCAGAGGTCGATATCGAGTTTTGACATAGATATCGAGTGAAAATCTCGACGTCGCCTGTCTGTTTTGTCTTCTGCGGGAACTTTGCTGGAAATCGACCAGAACTGAGGTCGATATCGACTGCACTACTCGATATCATGCAAGTGGTCTTCTGGAGTCGAAACTTGATCGTGATTTCAAGCTTAGGAAGCGCTGACATACCTCCTCGTGGATTCGATCCTTAATTACCCTACCACTACATAGCTGAATCATTTTATTATATAAACGAAGGAAAGAAGTGATAATTTTGTAGAAACGATGCTGAAATTTGAATAATCAATTAAGTTGATAGATATTTGGATTTCAACCGTACATTGAGAGCCCGCCTACAAGCTATATTAAACTGAAATATAGATAAAAACAGGAAACCGAAAAAACTCTCCCAATTGAAAACCTCTCCGTTTAACTCTCCAGCTTAACCCTCTCCTCTTTTCCTCTCTGCTCTAACCCTAGCCGCCACCCCTTCCACCTCTGACCTCCTTTTTCTTCTCCAGTGTCCACCCCGGCTCCGCCCTCGCTCCTCCACCGGACCCTCGTTCCTCCCCTCTTCTGTTGCTTGCTAGCACCCTCGCGCTCGAACCTGGCCTCCAACCCCTTGAACAACCCCTCTCTGTCCAAACCCTAGCCGCCCTCCCTCAACCCGTCCTCCTCCTGCTTCTCCGGCTTGCTGGTGTCGGTCACGGCACCATCGGTCACGGCGCCACCGTTTCTCCTCTACCGGACCCTCGCTTCCTCAAATTCGCCCCCAAATCTCTCAAACTCCTCTTAACCCTAGCCCCTCTTTTTAGCCGCCTCTCCAACGCCGCCGTCTTGTGCTCCTTCCCCGGCGTCTCCCAGGCGGCTTGTCCTACCCACCCTTCACCCTCTCGCTGCGGCCTCAAACCCTGTCATCCATGTCGGCTCTTCCTCCCCAACCAGCCAACAAGTTGTTTGGCTCCTTGCGCGTCTCCCCTTGCGCCGGTTTCGTCTCTGACAGCCTGTGGCTCTCCTTCTTCGGTGGTTATCCCTCAGGCGGCCTCAGCCTCAACAGCTTTGGCGGATTGAGCTCCCCTCTTCGTCCTATTGTTCCTCGGACTCAGCATCGATTTGTTTTTTATCCAGGCATCCTTTACAGATCGGTGACTCCTCTCCGACTTCACTTTGCTTCCTGGTACTTTTTTAGATCTAGTTTTTTGTTACTCTTTAAATCGTTTTGGCTTTGTCCTGTTAGAATTGTTTGGTCACTTCTTGCTTGTATAGATGGTCCACAGAGCATCCATGATTTTGTTGTTCAGATGGATGTCTCTTTGATGGTTTGGCTTAGGGGCTTTGTGTGACTTCTGCTTGTTTTCACAAGGTTTTTTTGTTGTTGTCTTTTTTGTTTGCCTTTGAACATCTGTCTGAAGCTATGGCTTAACAGCCCCCAACAGATTCAAATTCATGTCATGAAGGACAGGCCTAACAACCACTTTTGTATCAATATACACAAAAACGATAATAATCAAAGCCCAACAGCTATACAAATCATATAGATCTTCTGAAACTAAACTGGTCTTCTCAAAAAATCTCATCGGCACCAATGACAGAGAACAAGGCACCACTGCAAGAGATCAAAATATGCTTAAAAAGCCCCCTCTTACTCAACAAAAAGTGGTATAACCTGCAATACTATAATCCAATCTGGTATAGACACCATCAAAATTACATACTTACCATCCATAACTATCATAATACCCTCATAAAAATCATCAAGATAAACAATAAAGAAATTTCGATAAATTTAACTTATAACAATTACACTTACCTACTAAACAAAAGACACCACAAAGAGAAAATTATATCCAGAAAAAATATGGTAAATCATAATTAAACATTTATTTCAACAAACATGATCTATCAAATAATTATCATAAAACATACAATATCTACTATATACAATTACATTGGTTAAAATTACCAAAACAAATTGCACAAATCAATGACCACTCCTTTACCAAAATGGAATACCAAAATTTTTACAATTGCTCAAAAAGCGGATACACGCTATAAACTTTTTAAAATGACAAACATAGGATACTGGAACATTAGAGGCGTCAGAAACCCTAAGCCTACATCCAAAAGAAAAATAACTTAGACATCCTTGCCCTATCTGAAACTAAAACACCTAACGCACCAATGGAAAATCTATATAAAAAATCTGGATTTAATAAGGCCCACCATTTTGCATCAGATGGATCAAAAGGAGGAATGTGGATCCTTTTCAAAACCTCTGAATTTACAGACAATTTAGAAGAAATAACTAGATCAGATAACTACATAATATACCTGGCTAATATCAACAACTTTAGATTTATTCTCAACTCTATTTATGCATCATCAAATCAAACTGACAAAAATAGCTTTTGGGACAAAATAATCACAGCAACACGACAATTTATATATCCATCCCTACTAATGGGAGACTTCAATGAAATAGAATCAATAAATGACAAAATAGGTGGAACAAATCCACAAAATAATAGATTCACCCGTATTCAACAAATTAATGAAGAATTGGATATTCATACTGTCCCCTACACTGGCAGCGCAGTTACCTGGAGAAAAAGACAAACCCCTATTGACAATATCTATGAATGTTTAGATAGAGTCATGATCCATACAGACATCTCTAAACAATTCCCCAACCTAACTGTACATAACCATCCTTTTACAAGCTCAGATCATTCCCTAATATCTATCTCAATTGGAACGAAATCAATCAGAGCAGGATCACCCTTTAAATTTGAAATGGCTTGGACAAACAATGAAAATTATAACAAACTAGTCAAATCAACCTGGGAAAATAAACTTATTGGATCATTTATGTTTACACTACTACAAAAACAAAAATTTGGTGTAAATCACATCCAAATAATAATTTTAGACAGTTAAAAGATATTGAAGATCAACTCTTATTGTTACAAACCCAACAAATTACTGGAAACTATGATGATATTACAACAAACAAAAGACAAAGACTTCTAAATAAACGTGAAGCACTCATGAACTTTAATAACACCTTTTGGAAACAAAGAGCCAAATCTAACTTCCTTAAATTTGGAGACAGGAATACCAAATACTACCAATCAATCTCTAAAATCAGGAATTCTAAAAACATCACTCGTAATTTTACAAATAAAAACGGCTTAGTCATTAAAGATGAAAAACAAATCAGAGATGAAAAAACACACAATAACTGACTCAGAAAACTTAACCCTAACTCAGCCGTTCACAGATAAAGAAATTAAGGACACTCTATTCTCACTGAAAGAAGACAAATCTCCTGGCCCTGATGGATTCCCCTCCCCCCCACCACCCCCCCCCCCCCCCCCCCCGAATTCTATAAAAAATACTAGAACATTGTAGGAAGCCTGCTCTGCAAAGCTATCAAATCATTTTTTCATTCTGGCATTCTTCTCAACGAAGTAAACACAACATTCATTGCACTCATTCCAAAAATTGATAACCCCACCAATATTAACCATTATCGTCCCATTAGCCTCTGCAACACCATCTATAAAATTATATCAAAACTCCTAGCTAACCGTTTAAAACCAATTTTACCTCGCATTATCAATCCTTTTCAATGAGCCTTTGTTCAGGGTAGAAATATTCAGGATAACATCCTAATAGCTCACGAAGTCTTCCACTCCTTCCATAACAAAAAAGGGAAATAGGGATGGATGGCAATTAAACTAGACATGGAAAAAGCTTATGATAAAATAAATTGGGACTACATACGCATCCTTCTGACTAAATTCGGATTTCATCAAAAGTGGATAAACTGGACCATGACATGTCTAACTAAAACCAACTTTTCTGTTCTAGTCAATAACTTACCTGGCAAAACATTCCAAACTTCTCAAGGTATACGACAGGGAGACCCCCTTGCACCATATATTTTTGTCATAGTTATGGAACTCCTAGCCAGAATGATACAACAAGAATCATTAGAACTTGACCCGCTAATTGGAATCAAACTGACAAACAATAGCAATCCTATCCCTTTTCTCTCCTTTGCAGATGACACACTCATTTTTGGAAAAGCCAATGAACTAAGTCTCCACACAATAGAAAACCTTTTAAACAACTTCTGCAACATATCAGGCCTTTCTATAAACTACGATAAAAGCTCCTTACAGGTCTCTAAAAACATCTCTGTTCAAAAAGCCCAAAGTCTTGCTCAACAGCTAAACATCCCTGTAACTAAAACATTAGAAAAATATCTAGGAATACCACTCATCAGTGGCAGAGTAAACAACAATGTCTTCGACGATGCCATCACAAACCTAAAAAAACAATTATCAAAATGGAAATCGAACACCCTATCTCAAGCAGGAAGATCTGTTCTCATTCAAGCCAATTTCAATTCTAAAACCAATTATCTTATGCAATCCTTCCTTCTTCCAAAAGGAATTCTTGACAAAATTGACCAGATCAACAAAAAATTCTTCTGGAACAAACTTCAATCTGACAACTATCACCCACTAATTAGCTGGGAACGGTTATGTACCCCAAAAAAAGATGGTGGATTAGGCTTTAAAACAGCTGAACAAATCAACCTAGGCATGCAAATGAAACTTCTTTGGAGGATAGTAGCAAACCCTGACAATATCTGGTCAAAGATCATCACTGAAAAATATTTATCAAAAGAACCATTAATGGAAAGAACCAAAGCCAAAACCTCATGGCAATTTGGACGACTCTTAAACATTAGAGATACCTTTTCCAAAGGCTTACTCTGGCTAGTTGGTAATGGAAAAACCATTAATGTCTGGTCAGACATCTGGATAAACGCTCAGAAACTCGAAATGTTTAGAAACAACCACAACCCTAACCTAAAAGTCTGTGAATTATTCACAAACTCAAACAAATGGGATACTAAGAAACTAAACGACATATTCCCACCACACATTACTGAAATGATATCCAACATCTACATCCCCAGAATTGATATCGCGGACAGACTAATTTGGATCTACAACAAAAATGGAATTTTTTCAGTTAAATCTACCTCTTCTCTCTTTAACACAAGAAACAATTATAATACTTCTGGAGACTGGATATGGAAACTAAATATCGCTCCGAATATCAAAAACTTTATTTGGAAAACTACATTAGATATCCTACCTACCGCTGAGCGCCTAAACAGATACATAAATAGGGTACCCAGTATCTGTTCTCTGTGCAACTATCAACCAGAGGACGCAAATTACTTGTTTTTTAACTGTCAAATCACCAGATCGCTAATCCAAAATTTGGGTATTAGATTACACAAATGTTCACACCATCCTTGGCAGCCTTAATGAATGTATCATCATCACCAGTTAATAGTAGATCATCAACAAATACCACTGCTACTACTATTTCTTTGGTCACCTTCTTAGTGAACAAGGAGTAATCTTCAATAGATTGCACATATCCCAGTTTAACCAAGAATTTACAGAGTTCAGCTTTCTATTGTCTCGAAACTTGCTTCAATCCAAAGATGGATTTTTGCTTGCATACTTGCCCAGGCTTGCCTAAGGTATAACCCTTTGGAGGACAAATGTACAATTCTTACTCTAGGGTTCCATGTAAGAATGCATTATTCACATTTTTCTACTGATAGTAAAATCCTCACTGTGGCAAATTTTGCCACATGAGAAAAAGCATGCTTGTAATATTTTCCTTTAATCTGATTGTATCCTTTAGCCACAAGCCTTGCTTTGTACCTCTCTACTGAACCATCAGGTCTATACTTGACCTTATAAACCCATTTTCTCTCTATAGCTTTCTTGCAAGCATGTAAATTTGTCACTTCCCATGTATGATTTCTTTTAAGAGCCTTAAGTTAAAGATCCATGGCATCTATCCACATAGGATCCTTAGCAGTTTGACAGTATTGATAAGGTTGTAGTATGGCTGCCATTTTAGCAAAGGAAGATGTAAATTCATGATCTTGCTTCCGTACATGACCAAGACAGAAGGAGAGAAAAGATTGAGAAACTGAGTCAATTCTCTTGGTCTTTTGAAAAATAAGATCTTGCAACCTTCTTGGTGTTGTCACACCTCTAGTTGATCTTCTGAGAGGAGGAAAAACTGTATGAGCACTCAATATCTCCTCTGTCATTTGATGAGAGTCAACAACTGATCTAGGAACTGAAGCAACTTCAGTTGAGGAAGACAGTGAATCAGGAACATATTGAGGAGGCGAAGGCATAGAAGGGGTGGTGTATGGTTGAACCACCTCTACAGTATTATGAGCATGATTAACAAGAGGCAATCTGGGACCTGGATCATTTAACTCACAGTCTTGTTTTAGCTCTGAAGCATCATCACATCTGTATGGAAAAATATGTTCATGAAAAGAACATCTCTACAAATCAGCATCCTTTTGTGTTCTAAGTCCCACACCTTATAGGCCTTTTGTCCATGAGGGTACTCCTAAGAAAACACACTTCATTGTTTTAGGACCCATCGTGCCCTTGAACATATGAGGTATAAAAGCATAACAAAGACAACCCAGCACCTTAAGTTCATCAAAACTGGCAGGCTTTCCAAACAACTTCTCAATGGGAGTGACCCAATTCAGATTTTCTGTTGGCAGTTTATTGATGATATGAGTAGCAACTAGAATACATTCACCCAAAACCTTATAGGAAGGCCAGTATGTAGTCTCATAGATCTAATAGTTTCAACAAGATGTTTGTGCTTCCTCTCAACCCTCCCATTCTACTGAGGAGTATAAGGCACACTCTTGTGATGAACAATGCCCTCTTAAGCCAGAAATTCAATGCATCAGTTTTTTACAAACTATGTGCCATGTTTGTTCTCGTGCACTTAATAGATGAAGCAAACTGATTTTTCACATCTGTAACAAAATCATAAATGGTTTTAAAAACTTGCAACTTATCTTTGAGTAAGAAGGTCCAAGTGACCCTAGTGCAATCATCAAGCACAGTAAGGAAATAGTGAAAGCCATTATAGGTAGCAATTTTGTATGGACCCCCTAAATCCATATGAACAAGATCAAAAGGCCTAGAAGCCAAGCTCATACTCCTATAAAAAGGTAAACCATGATGCTTTGACAAAGAACAAGTATCACAATGAAAACCATTGAGATCAACCTGCTTAAACATCTTTAAATGTCTTAACTTATAAATAGATGTATGTCCAAATCTAGCATGAGTAATGTCTAGATTAGCACTAGCTTTATTACAACTTCTTTAAAAAAACTCATTCTCAACCTTCCTGCTTGGCCATTCTGCCAATAACTTATATAAATCATTGCTTCTGCAACCAGTCAACACCACATTCTTAGTTCCAAGGTCCTTGAAATAACAATGAGTTCTAGTGAAAATAGCAATCATGTTATGATCATTTAAGAATTTCCCAAATGACATCAGTCTATGCTTAAAATCTAGGACAATTAGCACATTTGTAAGGGACAAACCATATGTCAACTACAAGCCTCCCATATCATTCACAGTTTTAATAGAACCATCAGGCAAGTCTTTGTGAATAGGATTTGTAAGCTTGGACTTATTCAAGAGCAAATGTGAGTCAGACATCATGTAATCACTAGCACTAGTGTCAATGATCCATTCAACGGATGGTTTCACTTTAATAAAAATATTTGCATTAGAAGAAGACAGTTTACATGCAAAATTGGCAAAGGCATTCTCAACATTTGAGTTCCATGATCTTCTAGTAGACAACATTGACCATTACATAATCAAGGTGAGTATATGTGTTGCTTCTGCAAGCATACTCATCATCAAAGGGATTGTTATGCATATACACTCCCACTAACCCAGCAGCTAACGCGGATCCCCTCATGCCTGCATTGCTTCTCTCCTTTTCTTGTAGCTCCTTAAACCAGTCAGGTATCCCATGGAGCTTGAAGCACTGATCAACTGCATGTCCCTTTTGGTTGCAATGAGTGCATGTGGATAGCTGCTTAAGTCTCTTAAGCTCATTGCTAGGAGATTTGTTAGATTGAGAACTGGAACGAAATTGATAGGAATTGCCATTCATGTCAACAACTAGAGCTCTAGAGTCTGAAACAAGAGACTGTGAACCCCCAAAGGCTTCATTCCCACTTTCACCTTGTTGCAAGATATAGTAAGCTCTTTTAATATTTGGCAAATGATCCATGTCAAGGATCTGATTTTTGGCCCCATCATTGCTATCATTGAGACTGACCAGCAGCTGTATGACTCTGTTTCTGGACTCTCTATCACTAAGCTTTCTCTTTAATCACAAGTACATCTCACAATAGCACCACAATTGCAGTCAGGTAGGCCTTCTAAAACCTGGAGCTCATCCCAGTGTTTCTTAAAAGTGTTGTACAAATCAGCCAATGACATACTCTCTTGTGAAATGGTAGAAAGTTTCTTCCTAACCTGATAAATGAGAGGAGCATTGGATTGACCAAAACGTTCTACTATTTCATCCCATAATTGCTTAATAGAACCCACAAACATCAAGCCTTCAACTATGTTCTTGTTCATGGAATTCAACAACCAACATCTAACCATGAGGTCTGCACGAATCCACCTCTGTAAATCAACAACATCAACAACAGGACGAGCACCAGTAACAAAACCTAGCTTACATTTGGCTCCAAGAGCCATCATGGCCCCTATACTCCAGGTCATCTAGTTAGAACCATCAAACAAAATAGCAACTAATTGAGCTCCGGGGTGATCAGAGTTAGACAAATATAAAGGATCACCAAGATTAGCTTGATTAATAGTATCATCCTAGTCTCTATTGTTTAAGGTCATTGCAGTAGGGAACATGAACCACGAAGAAACTTAAAGTGGAAAATCAAAGAAACAAAGGATCTCATCGAGAGGCTCTGATACCATGTGAAGAAAATAAATCTGAGCACAACAGATCGGAACAGAGATGGAAACATCACTATTTCATCAATATAATACATGAAAGGAAACATAGCCAAAGATAGAAAATGGCAGCTTGTGCCTTCATTCATGAGAGCATCAATCCCCAAACCCTACTGAAAAAAGGTTTGTGAGTGCAGCTTAAATAGCATTAAAGTCTCGAGTGTGATTAGTGGATCACAAGGAGACAAAAGAACTAGCTGTCTTATTACAAATGAAATCAAAATGATGCTGAAATTAAGATGAAATGAAAATGCATAAAATATTATAATGTGCAAATGGAATGCACATATCCTTCATAATTAAGATGTTGAGCAAGCTAAAAAAATTGAGATGCTTAACTCGTTTCAAGTGTCGGTCAGATTAATACGATTACGCTATTCGCACGGCGAAATCTCGCCAATCGCACGGTACCGATGCCGGATTCTTGGGTCGGCATGTAGAGTGCAGATGCCTACTTCCTATGTCGGCATGCAGGGTGCAGATGCCTACTTCCTAGGTTGGCATGCAGGGTGATGGGACTTTAAGGCACGCCTTGGCTCTGCCCGAAGTTGGGGGATTTTCTGCATGCAAGCCGATGAGACTTGCCGACTTAGGTACTCGACAACGGATCAGTCGACGGGACAACATCTTTTCAGGCTCGCGAGAATCTTGTAGCTTTTCAGACTTACCGACCTAGGGACTCGGTAGCGGCTCAGTCGGCTTCGACCTTTTTTTTAGGCTGACTTAGGAGGTCCGCTCCGACACCGTGCCGATGGCCAGAAGTTCGTCGTCCCTATAACAACCCCCGATTAAAATGATCGCACTTGAGAGGGGGTGGTTGGAATAAAAAAAGATCATTTCTATATTAGTTTGGAGTCAAATCAAATACTAAAAATATAAGGAATGGTAAATCTCTTATATAATGACTTAAGTTGTATAGTTAGAAGATCGAGTAGATTTTGACGTTTTAATTATTTTTTTTAAAAAAAACTAACATGCCCTTTCCGTCGGAAATTCCTTGGAATTCAACATAATGAGTTGTCAAATGTACAATTTTCAAAACCATTATCCATCAAAGCTTAGCAAGTATTAGTTGAAATACCTTACTATAAATTTCTAGTATGAAATACGCACACTTATATCTTGATTAGAGATTTTGAGTTCAAAATATATTAGTCAAGAATGAATGGAACACACATAGACCTGTTAATCGAGTCATTCGGGTCGGGTTCGGGTTTGGGTAATTCGGGTCACGGGTAAATCGAATTTCGGATCAATCGGGTTATTTAACTTATGAGTGACCTTCAGGAATACAATTGCATGACGAATCTGTGTGAGGTCAATCTGGTGCTTGTGTGGCGTCTACAAGGTGCTAACTCACCGGGTCGATTTTGACTCAACGGGTTACCGGGTCTTGACCCTAAAAGTTCCGGGTAATTTGAGTTTGGGTCGATTTCGGGTCCCGGGTCTAAAACACTGGGTTCAAACCCGTAAAATTACCGGACGTACGAATCGGGTTTTCGGGTCGGGTCATGTTTTGACAGGTCTAAGCACACATTTACAAAGATTATATTTTAAAATCAACACCAATTAGCTTTGATTTTAATTGGTAACCGATGTAGTAAATTACCCCAGAGTATTTGCTAGCTGTTAAATTTTGTGTTCAAAATTTGGGTTTGTTTGCATTGTGAATATCATAGGTGCATTAGTGAGCGAGTACGGTGTTGGGTTGTCTTGTAGCTCCATCTTTCCCCAACACCCACATGCCCTTTTCTTCTCTTGTCTCCGTAATTTCTGCTAATTGTTCGACATTAACTGCACAAGTTTGGTCAATTTAGGTGATATCATCCGATGGTTCGACAACTGGAAATGTCCGGCTTCATATATCTACATCGATCCGAGACCAATTTATATATATTTTTTTAACTTCTTTTAATCTATTTCAATTTTAGAAGGGGACATATATTATTAGAAAATAAAGGATTTTGAGGACAAGAGATTTGACTCCCATTTTTTTTTTTAAACAAATTTGGGAACAGTAACGCAAAACTTATAAATTATTCGGTTTATTATACGAAATTTTGTCCAAATTTAAAAAGGGGGGAATATACCGGCAAGGAGCCAAGGATTGTACTGTAATATGGAAAGGAGATTGGTTGAAAACGCAGGCACATGGAGATGGGCCTGGTTAGGGATTTCATAATCGATAATTGAAGATGACCTCTCCCGTATATAACGTACAGCACGGAAACGACCCCGTTTTGCAATTAATCTATTCTCAATCTCAACCACATGGACGTGGTAAAGGTAAACTAATTATTAATTATACAAGTTACAGTATATGCTAGCTAATTAGTTGTGCAACAAGTTCATACTTCTTACGTCTCATTTTTTTTTAAAATTTTTCAACATATTATTTTAAAAATTATACATAAAATATCAATATTTTTAATTATTTATTTATATAATTTTATATTTAATTAATTATTTTATATAATTTTATATTTCACGGAGAAATACTATCAAATTAAACTACATATTATCGGGTTATTTGCAAAAATAAAAGAAAAGAGATTGTCAATTCAAAGTCATTCGGGTTCAATAGAGTGAAGACTGAAGAGTGAAGACCAAAAATTTGGGCGGAGCCAAAGCATACAACGAAATTCTCACCATTAGGCAAATTTATTTTTCAAAACCGTAGAAAATTTCGTAGTTTTAATTTTCAAAACCGTGAAAGATATGCTTACCACGGAGTTCAAAACCGTGAAATTTCTAACAGCTTCAACTTCAAAAACCAAAAAAATAAGCCCAACTGAATGGACCGCGCATGCAACCCATTAGCACAAAACCCTCTCTGATCACGATTTTCAAAACTGTGGGAGTTCACCCAATCAAGTTGCTCCATGTCGATGTCCTAGCCCTGCAGACCACGCCTGAAATATTCGACAAGCCCTCAGGCAACCACGATTCTCCAAATCGTGCGAGGGTTACTCCTAGCCTTGCATCTTAGCCCAGCAACCCACACCTGAAATATTCGACAACCCCTCACGCGGCCACAGTTCTCAAAATTGTGAGAGGGTCGCTCAATCCCAACGTCATAGGCCTGCCCCCTACACTAGTGAATCTCAGTCAGACCCTCAGGCGACCACTATTCTCATAACCGTGGGAGGCCTCCATTCATCTATAAAAGGGTCACTTCATCTTCATTCCTCACTACGCCAAAAGTGAAAACCGCTAGCCTTTCGTGTCTCCGTCCACCTGGTTAATGTCGTAGTTCAGCCCTTCGCCGCCGTCCCATTTGCATTATCTTCTCTTTTATCATGACGTGGAAGCCATGGAAAGGATTCATCCACCTCTGAGGTGGATCCGGAGATAGCGACTCATAGAGAACGATCAACCCTCGTGTTCAGGAGAAGTCTGATTGAGGTTAGTGTTGATTCAATTAAATCAAATTTAAATTTTATGTGCAATGTTAGAACTATTAGTTGAAATCAAATTTGAAGAAATTTAAATGTTAGTTGTTAAGAAGTGTGAAAAATAAATTGTTATTGGTATTTGGTTAAATTAAAATGTAAAGTGTTATTCGGATAGGTGTAGATATGTGTTGATTAAATTTGAAGTCAATTAGTTTAAAATATTATTTATTTAAGTTTTTATTTAAACTATCATTTGTTCAGATATGGAGTAAATTTTGAAGAATTAAAATTATATGTACAATGTTAGGTTTTTATGTTGAAATCAAATATATATATAAAGAAATTAAATTATTATTTGTCAAGAAGTGTGAAGAAATTGAACTATTATTGTTATTTGGATATTTTGTGTTAAAATTGAAGGTAATTTGTTATTTCTATAGTTGTAGATATGTGTTGAATAAATTAGAAGTTGATTAGTTATAGATATGTGTTGAATAAATTGAAGGTAATTTGAAGAATTTAATACCATACGGATACTCGCTGCTCGTCGACGTTATGTCAACCATATCATATAGGTGGGCAAATCGTTCTGCTCAGTTGTTATCGTCAAAAGAGTATGTGACCTCATACTAAGTAAATCATCGCACCTACGGTCCAATCAATTTGCCCTTCAAAGATAGGCGTCTAAACACAAATGTTGGTCTAATCGGATCTGGTGAAATCTTCTGCACATGCCCAAACTGCCTCGGGACATGGTCAGACATATACAGCTCCTCCTCATACAAACATCGGATGGTGCCCTTGTAACATGAGAGACGAAAAAAATATCGTCGAAGTCTAGGTCTCTACTGAACGGAATAAAGTTGACACGCACAAAGATAAAACATAATGATGGTTGTGTATGATGACATTATAATACGAAATAAAACATCTAGTTCATTGTATGTGTACCTCATCAACACTCATCTCGTCTAGCCTTTGCTCGAATCTCCCCAAGTCGGGTCACCTAGGCGTCATTCTCTTTCTATGCAGTCAACTCAGTCGTTAACTCTAGATAACAGACTACATGATGGGGATCCACAATCTTGTATCTATTAAGTATCATATGACCCAGAACAAAGGAAAGTACAACTATATCCAAACCTACAACCATCATTGCAATTGTGAACATCATCATTGCAAAATAGGGAGACACACATAAATGCAAAACCAAGAAAATTACATGCAACATTAAGGTACAACCATCCATATAGCTAGCATCTGCTGTCGACACCTCTCCCAACCCTCGATACAGGCACGACAATGTAGCTGCCACCGATAATAAACCAGCTAGGCATATCCTCATGATCCATCAATCTTGCAATAACTTGAGGCCCAACTCTATTATTCAACTTCTCAGCGTAGCGAACAACAATATCCCATGAATAATGAAAGCAATACGAGCGTGATCTGTGTCGAGAGGGGCACCAGCAGTGACTCTCGCCCTCATGGGTTGTATCTCCATCAATAGTGCGTGCACAGTCGACCCCCCATGATGGTCAAACATGTTTCCCTAAGCGGCTGTGAACGAGTACCATACGCATACACCGACCGACTCTCTCTTCAGACCCACTGGGTCACACTCTAGACCATCAATGGATAACCCTAGTATGAAGAAGGCATCATGGAGAGTGACAGTGATCTCTCCCCACGGAAAGTGGAAGGTGTTCATCTCAGGATGTCAGTGCTCAACAAAGACCGAGATCAGAACGTGATCAACACCCACCCAAGCAATGTCTCGTAGCAACCACGATATACTAGTATGCAGTATGTGAAACCGTGTGTCCATACCATCAATACGCAAGAAAGGGAGAATATGTTGGAACATAGATCTACGCTTGTGCACACGTAAAATCCTCGTAACTGCACTGGCATCCTGTCTTCAAATGGTATTGACAATGTGTGTCCTATCTCTAAGCAAAGATGGGGTAGCAGGACCTCTACCAAATGTATTGCCCTAAATATCAACAACATTTTCCATGCCAGCATGCTCGTGCACCACGAGAATGCTGGCACTAATAACATATATAGACATCACACAAGCACCACATAGACCCCACATAGAGTCGTCATCCAATAGTATTCGTTAATGTCACTAATAACATATATATTTTATAAGTATAGTATGTTTAGAACTTAGAATACTTGTTTGTATAAATATGATTTTTTATGCTTAAAATATTTATATATTATTATTATTATAGTAATAATATTTATAAATTTAAATATAATATTATTATTTAGTTTAATTTGATATATTTATATTATAATTTAATTTTGATAATATGTTAATATTCTTAAAAAGCCTTTCAAAAGTTCCAGTTTTTTTTACCCAAAACCGGGAGAAACCCGGTTTGACTCGACCCAGAACAATCGGTAACCCGATTGATCTGGAACTCGATCTACCTGAGACTCAAATGACCTAAATCCGAACCCGACCCGATTGACATGTCTAATTTTATCCGTTGGCATAATACCAAACTTAAACATTACTATTATAATATACGCAGTCCTATAAAAAATATAAGAAGTTTGACTTTTCAACACGTATTTTAAGGAGCTAAAAACTATATAAAATATTATTATTTTTAAAAAAAACTAAATACTTATTAGTTATAAATATTAAATTTAATTTTAAAAATTAATAAAAAAATTTAATATTTTATATAATTTTTAACTCGTTAAATACGTGCTAAATAGTAAAAAAAATCCTACGCTTTAGATAGGAGGGAGTATAAAGATAGTAGCCCTCTCGTTCCATTAAAAAAAATTGTTATGGGATATTACTATATTACTTAAAAATTAAGAATTTTATAAAATCAAATCTCAATAATTAATCAACCTTAGCGGCAACTGTTTGGATTTGGATAGCTATACATTATAATTTATAATGTACAATATTGCATTATAATACAATATTGTGCATTATAAATTATAATTCAGGACTATCCAAAAAACCCGAGGAATTTCATATTTCTTAAATTTAGCAATAAAAACAATATTATATATATTTTTGGTGATATAAAAACATGCAATAATATTATGTGGTTGGTGTAGCTTGTCTAGTTGTTGGAATGACTTTTAGCTTCTGACAGAGAAAAACAGTTGTAAATGTACACATTAAGGCGATCATTCGCATGGTCATTCTTTTTTTTGAGCACAAACAAACAATTTCATTAGATGTAAAGAAACTTGTGCAAAAAATAAAGACGAACTAATGGGTCTAATCGCCGCCATACTATGCGCGGCTTTATTGCCCTCCCTACACACATGAGTCCAAATTAAAGAGCTAAAACTACTAGAATAACTTGAAATAGACGAGATGAGATTTTTAAGCATGCCTAATCCTTCATATCCATTGCAAATCTTTGAGATGAGTGGCAAGCAATCCGATTCAATATGAACGTTGGCCAAGGATCTCTCTTTGGCAAGCATCAACGCCCATCGCACTGCCTCCGCTTCCGCCACCTGCACATCTTCTGCGTGTGCTACCTCCTTCTGCCACGCCAAAATCAGCCTCCCCCTCTCGTCACGAGCCACGACCCCGATAGATGATCCCTTCCGATCTGAAACCGCAGCGTCACAGTTGAACTTGATGTAGCTCGGCGCCGGTTTCGTCCACCTGGCCTCCCTTACCATCGGCTGTGGTTCCCTCCTCACCACTGTGTGATCCACAAACCGAGCCCTTTCCGCCAGCATGTCCTCCGTCCTCTGCACAATCACCGCTGGATCCGACCTCTTGCCTTCGAAAATCAGCTTGTTCCTAGCATTCCAGATGTTCCATAGCAAGGTCGCCCATCGCATCCGCTCCCCCATCGTTCCCTTTGTGAACACTGCCCAGAAACTTGTACTCACATCCCGAGCCCCTTGCCAAAACCTGCGCACACCCGGCTGTATCTTCCACGCCTTCCTCGCCACACGACACTCGAAAAGCGCATGTATACCAATTTCGATCCGGCCGCAGCTGTCACAGCATCTGTCACGAGTTATTTTCCTCCTAAGTAAGTTAGCTTTGCACGGCAATACATCCCTAGCAGCCCTCCAGACTAAGTTCAGACACTTAGGGGCCATTTTGAGACCCCAAAGCGCCTTCCAAGTACCCTCCTCCGCTGCTGGGTTGGAGCATCCCGCATCTGTCCCTACGCCCTTCTCCATCTCGATCAGCCTGTGGTAAGCCGACCGGACAGAAAATATGTCGTTCTTATTGTGGCTCCATACCAACCTATCTCTGTCATTGCTCTCCGTCAATCTAATCTGTTGCACAATCTCCACATCCTGAGGATGCAAAACCTGCCTAATCGCGAGGTTATCCCATCCCCCACCTACCCAATCGATAAGGTCGACAACCCTTAAACCATAAGTATATATACGGAGTAATATATAAATATATATATATATATATATATATATATATGCCAATTTCGTTATTATTGAAGAAGACAAAAGAACAGGGTGTTGAACCGGGTCGAACGTGGGCCGGAGAATATCAATTAGAGCATGTGGTGGCTAATAGTATATGTTTAATATAGCCTTTTTTTTACAGTAGGCAAAGTTTAGGATACTTCTAAGTATCCATGATCATCAATCATGATGATGTTTTGAAAATTACAGCTATAGTTAAGGATAGAGTTATAGCTCAGTTAAGATTTTGCGATAAAGTCTGCTGCACTATTCGCCTCTCTGTAGCAATATTGGAATTTGATGAGTTCAAAGTCTTTGCTTAGAATTTGAATCTCTTCTACTATTTGTGTGATCTCCCATGGAGGGCAGATTTTCTGGTTGATGGCATTGATGATGATTGCACAGTCGCCTTCGATGATCGTTCTCTGTATACCAAGTTCTGCTGCTAGTCTTATACCTACAAGTATTGCTAAGCATTCTGTTTGGATAACAGAAAATGTTTTACCATTACATTTATGTATTCTAATTATTTGTCCTAGATTGTTTCTTACTATACAACCAATATGAGATTGTATTCCATTTTTGACAGAGGCATCAACATTTATTTTCACAACATTTTTGGGTGGATATTTCCGGTTTAGTTTTTGACGGGGCCTAGTATGCTTAGGAGAGTTTTTTATTGAATCCTCTTTTTTCCAGCAGAGAATTTTATCAATAGTTTGAGTGAGAGTGTATACTATATTATTGTTAGAATTTTTTTGAAAGATGATTTTATTTCGAAGTTCCCAGATTGAGTGCCATAGATGGTAGAGGTCTGTGAAATATCTATTTTGGCTCTTAGTATTTAAGATGTTTTCAGAGATATTATCTGTTATGTTGGGGATATTAAAGGTTTCCTTTACTATCAAAGATCTTGGTTTAGCAAGATATTTCTTAGGCCTGGAGATCATGAGGGACAACTCGGGCACACTATTGCACCAAAGGAAGTACATTGCAGACATCTTAACATATTACAACATGCTTGATTGCAAGCCTGCAATCTTTCCCTTCCTAAGGGGCCTTAAACTGTCAATTGATGAGGGGCCACTACAAAAAAAAATTAAATTTGCTACACTATCTAGCTTCGGCAAGGGCTTGCCGTCGAAATTGGTACCCTTTTTCCACGACATTAGCCACGGCAAACCTTCAGTCTAAACAATAAGACAAATTAGCCACCGATGATAGCTTCGGCTAAGGTTGTCGTGGCAATTAGTCAATTTTGCCACCCCTGGTAGCAACGACAAGGTTTGCTGCCGTGGCCATTGATTTGGTTTTTAATCTTCTTATTATGAGTTAGCCATGGGAGGGAAGTACCGAAGCTAACCTTTTCTGCCATAAAATTAGTGGATCTCTTTTATAAGCGGGTCTTTTTTCCGCCAAAATTTTGAACACCCGCTCTCATCCAAATAAACCCTAGATCTACGCTCTTGACTCTTCCTCACTCTCTCTCTGTGTACGCTTAATTTCTAAATGTGATAAAACCTATGTTACACGGAAACAGAAACGGAAACCGGAAGGGAAACGAAAACGGAACCGGGGAAACGACAATCCAATTTTTGTAGAAAACGGAAACGCCGAGGAAACGGCAACATGAATTATATGTTCATTTAAAGGTCTAAATAAAGGCAATAAACATATCACCAAGTCAAACACATAAAATGCAACATTAGGCTACAAATTGAAATGTTCAATACCGTAACAAACAGTTTCCTTACTCCTTAACAGAAATCAATACAGATATGTCAAGCATTTTAAATGTCCTTACTCCTGATCATCGATTCCATTAGTTGTAGAGTCGGTTTGCTAGCTTTGTTCAACACTATGACTTCCACTAGGACCGCTACTCGCATTTAAGGATGACATAGTGAGAGCCGAGAGGGAGAGAGCACTGAGCAAGTGAGAGTTTACCAGGAGAGTACACTGAGCAGAGAGAGGGGGGGTCGCCGGAAGGGAGGAGAGGATGGAATACCAAAAATGGAGGAGAAGAAGGCGGAAAGGCTAGAGGGAAGCGAGAATTTCAGACGAGAGGAAGGGAAGCATGATTTAGAGTTTGATTTTTTTTATTTTTTTCAATTATAAAATTAGTGGAAACGCCACCTGACAAGGCGGAAACGTTTCTGACAAAGCGGAAACGGTCAAGGTTTCTGACTTTTTTGGTCAACGAAACGGTCAAAGTTTCCGACCTGTCAGAAACGTTTATGAGGTGTTTCCCCGGAGTTTCGGAGTTTCTTCATATCCAGAAACGTGAAACCGCTATGAAATGGAGTTTCGGGGTATCATAGGATAAAACTCATCCCTAAAAGCAAACCACACAGTCTTACACCACACCACCAGTCTCATCCTCTCTCCCACTGTGTTCTCTTCTAACCCAAACCAGCCGATCGAGTTCAATCGGCACCTCTTTCGGTCGGCGGCAAGGGGTGTTCTTCCGGTCGGTGGCGGCAACTCTAGCTCTCCCCAATTTTGCTTCTAGGGAACGTAGTGCTCGGATTTTGGTCGCTTTGGGCGCTCGACTTCGCTTGCCGTACCTCGTCAAAATCCAGTGATTAGGGCTCCGATCGCTTGACTCCTTTGATACGAGAGTTTGGATTCTCTCTTTGAAGGTTTATTCTCTCTTCTTGATTTCTCAATTTCTATTACTAAGTCTAAGGTCAGATTCATGTGCTTTCAAAGCCCTAAGAGAGAACGAACTGAAGCATACTTCCTAATTTCTCTCTTCCTGGGTTGGATATCTATAGAACACTTTCTGGGTCGAAATCCGGCGATTAGGGCTCCAGTTGCTTGGCTCGAGTTCGGACTCTCTATTTGAAGGTTCGTGCTCTCTTCCCGATTTCTTAATTTCTACTACTAAGTCTGAGGCCGGGCTCCGAAGGGTGCTAGATTTAAATGTCTTAAGAAATCGGAACGTTTGTAGGAGCCCTAAGCACACTTAAAACATTCTCTCTTTGAAGGTTCATCATCTCTTTGAAGGGTTTAAATGTTTTAAGAAATCAGGAAATGTGCTTGTTAACATCAAAGATTTCTTAATTTCTCTCTTACTGGGTGGAATATCTATATATTCATATGCTTGATTTAAATGTTTTAAGTATGCTTGTTAACATCAATTTGCCTTGTCAAATGTCCCTTTACAATTGCTAGCAGCTGCCACATGGATGAGTGTGATATGAAATATAAAAGACTTATTTTGTGAGATGTAATAGGTAATTTAGATGATATGATGTAGATTACAGGTTGGGGTGACTAAAATTATTTCAGCAAATTCATTTTTTTTTTTAATTTCTTACAGGTTAGGGTGACAAGATCTTCCTATCGAACTCTCAACTCTGTCAAGTCAGTAACATAAATCTCTGTCATCCTTCCTCAGGTTTCTCTAATCTCTAGGGTTTGAATTTGGCCCTATACCTTCTTTTCTTTTCATTTCCCTAAATGTTCATTTGTCAAACCCCAATATCTGTAATTTTATTTGGGATCTAGGAATTGGAGCAAGAAGATATTTTATTGATTCGTATTCTGGTAGACGTTTCTCAGCGATTCATAAATTGCAGGATCTGAATTTGCTGCTCTCACGTCCTCTGCAACCAAAAACATTTTCACGTCGCTATTTGGCTGGGGTAAATATCATTGGCTTATGTTGCAATCTGTCATGTATAGTAAATCATGTCTGTGTATTTTGTATCACTAGTTGATTTTGGAAAGGGCCGTTTTTAAATCAGTAAACACTAAAGTACTTGCCTGATGGATTATTCCTATCATGATTTATCACGCTACTTTCCTAAGAAGGATAACTCTTGATATTGTTGAATTACTCCCATTTCTTGATGCTGGTTTTCGATTACTCACACTTGACTTTGTGGTTCAACTTGGCTGGTGTTTCAACACTCCTTCAATGTCAATTGGAAGAGTTGGCTAGGCAGCCCAAATTGAGTAACAAAGAACAAGCGGAAGGCAGAAAGGGGAAGGTGGTGGTTATTGGTCAGGATTGTGTAGAACCACTTCAAGCTCTTCGTAAAGATGGACCCGAGGTAAAGCGTGGAGTACTACTGTTCACATCTGTCAATTTTTATTTTACCACGACTATAACCACAAATATTAACCGAAAGTTCCACTTTTTCACCTGTGAATGTATTTAGGACTGCTTGGACATGAAGCAACTTGCCGAACAGCAAAAGAACAGGGACAACCTGAAGAGAAAACGATAAGAGAAGAAGAAGCGTAATCCCCATCTTCACCCTTTATTTTACCCCCATGCGTACGAAGTTTCTTGTACACAGTCTTCAGTTTTGTTTCTCCCTTGTACTTGCAGGCATCTGCGAAGAGAAGAGAAATATGAAGAGAAAACGAAAGGAAGTCAAGGACGCTAAGAGATACTGAATAATACCATGGCCCTTGAGACTCACCAATCTACTTACGTGAGAACAGTTTTGGTCCGTGTTTTCATCTCTTCTAGAGGTTATGCATACCTCTTTTGAGGAAGTTGAGCGACTTGAGCGGCTCACCGCCTAGGAGCTTCAGATGAGTAAGTTTATCTGGATTTATAGTTTATCCCCTTAATTAATTAGAATGAATTCCTTGGTCACTGGTTATCGATTTCTCCAAATGATGTCACAAATTGCAAATTGCTTTTATTTTTTCAGTTTCCTTGCTCTTGATTTGTAGTTTATCTCTATGTCAAGCTTGAAAATTTTTTTCTTCCCAAATCGTTCTAAGATAAAGAAGGGTGATAACTCCACTCCCTTGATGAAAATCGGAATAAGTTTCAAAGGCTTTGACAGTCTGTTTGTGTCAAAGGTCTTGAAGATTTAACAGTATTGATGAAACACAAAACCTGTTCTATATGATATTATGTTCGAATATTATTTTATGTTATTATAAGCTTCCATTATATTATTATATACACACTAACCTTTTCAGGAAGTATTTTCGAATATTATTTCCTTCCTTATGTTGTAAATTGAGAAGATTCAAATCGGAAGATCATGGCCTCCGAAAGTTTCCAAAGATAGAAGATCCAACTCAAGCCATGATCCTCTCTAGCCGTTGGTGAAGATCCTTAGGCGCCGATTTGTTTCAATAAAAAGAAAAGGAAGAAGAAGACAGCAACACACCTGTTGAACACAAGCTTTCATACACTCAAGTCTTCAAGCAAGATCTGTCTTCTTCGTGTGCTCTCTGCTAGTCCTTAAGAGTCTGTAATTTCATTTCAAAGTATTTGAGAGTTACACTGTGAGCTTATAGGATATATTTCGAGAGAGTGTTATACTCAAGAGTTTGTAACTCAGGAAGTAGACACTAGGCGATTGATTCACTAAGTGTAAGAGGATTGTACTAGATAGCATAGAGAGGTGGGGCTCTTCTAGATTGGTCTAGGACTCCAAGGGAACGTGAGTTGACTAGATTGCAATTGTATAGGAGAGAGGCTTCTCGGGGAGCTACTAGGATCCTAAGTCTTGTGAATCCATAAAAGCCGGTTGAATCCTAGGGTTGTGGAAGAACCCTAGGCGGGGACGTAGGCCAAGTTCGTGCCGAACCTCGTAAACAACTCATCGAGTCCTTTACTTATTGCTTTACCTTATTTCCGCACTTGGTTCGACTGTTTAACTTTGTGATTCAGGTTTTCAGAGAAAAGACTAAGTCTAATCTCAAAGGATTTTGCACGAGCTTCAAGAGTCTTGAGAATCTGCGAAAAAACGGCATACTCTATTCAACCCCCCCTTCTAGAGTATTTCTATATTACTTTGTTTTACATTATCGAACCTTCAAAGGGAGATCTAGCAACTCTCGAACTAACTTACTGAAGCTCTGAACATTTTATTTCTTATTTATTGCTCTTTCACCATATCAGCCACATGAAAATGTTCAAGGTTTCAAAGATTAACATCATCTTGGATATTACTTTGTAGGGATTTAGGTTCCTTTAGAACTTTCCACATGATTCATTTTTTTATTGCTCTTCCTTCATTCTTATTTTAAGTGGTATATGTTTCACTGCTGCTGCGAGAACAACTGATTCATTTTTTAATGCTTTTAGGCTTCATCTGAAGCAAAGGCTAAGTGTGCTGAACTTTTTAAGTCGGGAAAGGTAAGCGATGCCATGAAATTGTTGATTTTGTGAGATCATATGTGTTATGGTTTCTTCTGGTGTTTACCAATGAACTTTAGTTTAGTTGTTCTAAACCTGCAAACCTAAAAACTAACAACCTATGTTAATTGGTAAATTGCTGGAATATGTGTTATAACTTAAAGAAAAGTTAAAACTTTTTGACTTATGTATTGTAAGTTCCCTGCCAACCAATTACAACACTTATTGATGCACATTGAGAGTTTTTCTTGGCATTTTATTTCTGTTATTTCTGTATGTATTTGCTTAGATTCTTATCAATTTATCTCTTAGGTATTGGAAGCAGACAGCTTTGAAGCTTATTCAGCAACATGGCTCTATTGAGAGTGTACTTGAGAATATAAACAGAGAAAGGTGGGGTCTAAAAAATTGCGATTGTGTTTTATATTTATTGATTCATTTCCTTCATTTCATTTTCCTTTATTTTAGCTTTGAAGGTCACTTGTGTCTTCTTCAAAAAAAACATGAATATTTTGTTATGAGCAGCACGTGGGACTAGTGGAAGTGCAAATGACTTAGCAGTGAATAGTGCTGATTTGTAAATTCAACCTTAACAACTAAATTAGTGTATTATAAAAGAATAATTTAAGGTATTGATATTCACAAAAATAAGCCCAGCTATGATCCAAGCTTATTTGGTGGTATTTTTGGCAATTAATGACAATTTTCAAGTGGAAATAAGCTGTCTTTTTGTTGATCTCTTAGTACATATTTTTGGCAATATTGCTGGTGAAGCAGGGCTTCCTTTCTTTGCTGTGAATGGAACTGATTTTGTAGAGGTTAGTTACTTTTTCTTGTGGCGACTTAAATAGTTCCATTTTCAAGTGGAAATAAGCTGTCTTTCTGTTGATCTCTTAGTACATATTTTTTTCAAGAGTTTCTTTAAGCTAGTTTTCTCATTCCTTTTTCTTCCCTTTACTCAGTGTTTCTCATGTAATGTATAACAATTATATCATGTCTTATGAATTTTTCATGCACAAACTGAGAGAAAAAAACATTACTTCCATAGGGTGGTGCAAAGAGGGAACAAGGCATGCTTCAAATTCTGACAGAGATGGATGAGTTTAAAGTTTCAACACAACATGCATTCGTATTTGGTTTATCATCACCAAAGAAACTTTTTTGTATGGACAAGAAAATAACCTTGTTTATCTTATAACTATGGAACCTTAGGTACTGGTCATCGGTGCAACAAACAGATTGGATATCCTGGATCCAGCTCTTTTAAGGAAAGGGCAGTTTGATAGGATCATTAGAGTTAGCTTGCCTTCTAAAGATGGTAGATTGACAACTTTGAAGGTATTTTAATGTCATTATGATGAAGAAAATGTTTGAACTTCGTAGAGTACAAAGTAATTTAAATTGTAAATAGTATTGAGTTTCATATGAAGTTTTTAGTCCCTGCAAGCAACTGGAGTTTATGTAATTGTCTTATGACTTTGGCATACATTTTGGACATTTTTTTGGTATATAAATTATGTAGTTTTGACATTTTATTATATATGTAAATTTTGTATAATTAATGAAATTATATATATATATATATATATAAATTGTGTGTATTATTTTTTTAACACAAATATTGTACTTTTTAGCCCGGGTCTGAAGAATCCGAACTAAAAAATAAGGTTTTTTTTTATTTTCCACCCACACTTTAGCTACGGCTACTTGTCGTGGCAAATGTGTGGTGTTTTTCATAGGGGTCGCTTCGCCGTCGCTTAGTCATGGCTAATATTTTTGCCACGGCTACTAGCCAAAGCTATTGAATTTTGCCACCGCCCTATTGGCTACGCCCCCATCTGCCGTCGCAGAGCCGAAGCTACAAGAGTTTTGCCACCACAGACAGCCCTTTTGCCATGCCTTTTGCCGAAGCAAATTTATTTTTTTTTTTGTAGTGGGCGGATATTGTCTGATCCAGAGAAATATAGAAGGTTAATTGGGAGATTGTTGTTTCTCAACCTTACGAGACCTGATATCTCCTATGTTGTGCAACACTTAAGTCAATTCATGTGTGAACCTAGACAGCCACACTTTGATGCTGCTTTATATGTGATCAAGTATCTCAAAGGGACAATTAGAGTGGGCCTGTATTACCCATCAAACTCACACACATATATGATGGCATTTTGTGATGCAGATTGGGGAGCATCTAGATTCAGTGCTCGATCATTAATTGGATATTGTGTCTTCTTAGAAGATTATTTGGTCTCCTGGAAAACTAAGAAGCATAGCACATTTTCTAAATCTTTAGCTGAGGTATAATATAGAAGTATGTCCATGACTTGAAGTGAACTAGTTTGGGTTGAAGGTGTTTTGACTACTCTAGGTCTCTCAGTTCCTTTGCATATTCCCCTTTATTGTGACAACCAAGCTGCCTTGCACATTGCTGAAAATCCTGTATTTCATGGGAGAACGAAGCATCTAAAGATTGACTGTCATTTTGTTAGATTGCAAGCAGGATTTGTAAGTCCTCAACACATTCGAAGTGGGGCTCAATTAGCTGATCTGCTCACCAAGCCTTTAGGAAAGAAGCAGCACTTACATCTTTCTTCCAAGTTGGGACTTGTTAGTTTCACAGAAGTCCCAACTTGAGGAGGGGATATGAAGGATATGTGCATTCCATTTGCACATTATCTTTTCTGCATTTTCATTTCATCTTAATTTCAGCATCATTTTGATTTCATTTGTAATAAGACAGCTAGTTCTTTTGTTTCCTTATGTTCCATCAATCACACTCGAGACTTTGATGTTATTTAAGCTGCAATCACAGACCTCTTTTCAGTAGGGTTTTGGGATTGATGCTCTCATGAATGAAGGCACAAGCTGTTGTTTTCTAACTCTGGCTATGTTTCCTTTCATGTATTGAGGAAACAGTGATGTTTCCATCTCTGTTCTAAGCTGTTGTGCTCATATCTATGCTCGTATTTATTTTCTTCACATCAATCTCTTTATAACTTGCTCAGAGAGAGGTCAAGCATCTTATTCTCGTATAAAATGGCTAAAAATAGGTTTATCTCACTCAATCTTTTAATAGCTAGTCCAAAGCTAGATAAACAGATTCGAACTAGACCTGATTTTATATCATTTTAAATTTCAATAATATTTCTAATTTGGTCATGTGAAACAAGAAGTCACATCGGATTTATTTTTTTCATTTATATTAAAAGGTCGGAATCCACACTTTTAACGTAAAAATTTAAGTAATTTTATAAGAGATTTACCACTCCTTATATTATTAGTCGCAACACATACTCAAATATCAGGAGAGAGAAAAAAAACTGCAACTTTAATTGACTAGTCTCATGGTTATAGGTTTAAGTGGTAATTACCATGCACATTTACGAACATTAGTTTGGAGAAGTCACTTCTTGCAGTACTAAAAGATTGTCCAATTAGAAAACATTGATAATCGATCATTTGTAATTATCTAAGAAGTACATGCCCTAATCTCTAACTAACAACATGACCGTAGTCGAGTCCATCGGAAATTTCCGGATCTAAGAGAAATGTAGAGTTATTTCATTAAGCACTTAGGTTTTGTATAACATGTAAATATGTGTAATGTATGTATATTATATGGGCTGTGATAGAAAGGTGGAATTGGGTTTGGCTAGACTTGGTTTTGGGTGTTAGCTCATTGAGCTGCCAAACCAAGTTGGGCCCAACCGGCCCATCTCTCCGTTGTGGAAGCTGAGCTCGGTTCTCCTTTCAGCTCAATGGAACGCAGCGTTTGATGCTAGGGTTCCTCGAGAGCTTGCCTATATATACTCATTACCTCCTACCTGCTTGTCATTGTTGAAGCTCTCCGTCTGGTAAGTCCAAAGAAAGAGAGAGAGAGAAAGAGAGAGAGTAAGCGAGCGCCAGGAAACCCTAGCGCCGCCGCATCCTTTTCCGGGAGCGTCGCTTCTTCCTGGCTCCGATGGTCGTCTTCGGCGCTTGTCTTGGTGGCCGATCTGTTGCTCCTCTGCAGATCTACCTTCGACGAAGATCTTCTTCGTCTTGCTCTTGTTTCTTCTTCAGTGTTTTGTGGTTTCTTGTTGTTGCATGTTCTTCTTGTTTATCTGTGTTTGTGATTACTCTATAAGCCTGTGAACATTTGAGTTAGTGGATTTAGGGTCCGATCTGGAGGCTCCGAGGACGTAGGTCATTTGGACCGAACCTCGTAAAAATCGTTGTGTTCTTGCTTTGAGTTTTTTTTTCGCTTCCGCTTGTTTGATTATCGAACTCGTATTTGTCGAACACCTGCTATATCAAATTGGTATCAAAGCATGTGTTCTTGATGCTAGAGCTTGAGTGTCCTCTTTCCAACATTTCTGAATCTTCATAGATCTCAGAAAGCGGAAATTGGTGCAGGAAGTGGGTGGGCCTCTATATAGGGTGTATCGCCTGGTGCCATTCCCCCCTGTACGACGCATCAGATCCTGCTCTTAGATTGTGTGAAACCTTGTGTGTCTTGCATGCTTTAGGGTTTCTGTAAATCTTGCTTTGCTGTGTGTTTTTTCTGAGTTTGAAATCTTTGAAATCTTTTGGATCTTGGTTATTCTGAAAGCTAATTTGTTTTTCCTTGCATTTGCTGTCAGAACTTGCCATAGCTGAGTCTTCTGTTCGTATCAGACCCTATGATGGGGTTTCTGACTTCGCAATGTGGCAGTTAAAGATGAAGGTTGTACTTATAAAGGAAAAATGTTGGATGGCCATACCTTCAGTGTATCCAAACACTGTAGATGATGAAAAGAAACTGGAAATGGATATGATGGCACATAGTGAGATTATGATCCGCCTTTCTGATGAGGTTGCACGACAGGTTATGGGTAAGAAGACAGCTAAAGAGCTGTGGGATACCCTGGAGGAGTTATATTTGGTTAAATCTCTTCCCATTCGTATTAACCTTTTGTGTCGTCTATTCAATTTTAAAATGGATGTTTCTGCTTCTCTAAATGACAACCTTGACAAATTCTTGAATATGACTCAGGATTTAACTAGATGTGGTGACAATATCTCTGATTTGCATCAATCTGTGTTGTTGTTAAATTCTCTTCCTTCTCAGTTTTATACTTTTAAAGATGTCATTCAATTCAGTCGTAAGGACTTAGAGAAGAAGAAGGTTATAGAGTCTATTATTCAGAAAAATGATGTCATGAAGGTTTTCAAGTCTAAACAGGAAGCTAAGTCTGAGGCCTTAATGGCTAGGGCTAAGTTTAGAAAGGAAAGAAATAAGAACCCTAAGAAGAAGGATGACAATGCTAAAACTGACAAGCCTCCTTCTAATAACAACAAAGGAAAAGAAAAGGTGCCTGATAAGCAGGATGATAACCCTAAGAAAAATGTGACTTGTTATTACTGTGATAAAACTGGGCATTATGAAAAGGATTGTTATAAGAAAAAGAAGGATGAGGCTAAGAAATAAAATCTGGTATCTCTGCATTGTTTAAAGCTGTTTCTTGTTCTAAGCATGAATTATTGCCTATCTGTAATGATTCTGCCTGTGATGATGTGTGGATCCTTATTCTGGTTGCACTATGCATGCTACACCTGATAAGAAATGGTTTGATCATCTTACCTTGATTGATGAAGGGGATGTGTTATTGGGTGATCATCATACTGTTTCTATTAAAGGGATGGGTTCTGGGCCTTTGCTCATGTTTGATAACCAGATTAGGATTATTCTGAATGTTAGATATGTACCTGATTTGAGAAGAAATCTGCTATCTGAAAGTGTGTTTGATGATATGAGATGTCATATCAACACTTATCTGGGAAATAAAAGAGATTCTAAAAATGGGAAAGTCATAATTCAAACTGTGAAAAAGAAAGGTCTTTATCATGTTATTGCTAAGTCTGCATTGAAACATCATGCTTATGTTGCTTCTGTTTCTATGTCTAATGCTGAAACTACTCTGTGGCATAAAAGTTTAGGACATATTGGGAACATTGGCCTGTTACAGCTTTATAAAACTGATGTTCTTAAGCTTAAACCTGCTTGGTAAGCATACTAGATCTAAATTTGATAAGTATAGTTTCACTGCTGAGCATCCTTTACAGTATATTCACTCTGATCTATGGGGCCTGCCCAAGTTGATTCTTTTTCTGGCATGAAGTATTTTATGTCTCTTATTGATCACTTTAGTAGATATGTGTGGATTTATCTGTTAAAGGTTAAAAGTGATGCTTTCATTACCTTTAAAACTTGGAAAACCAGTGTTGAAAAAGAATTTGGCTATCAGGTTAAGTGCTTAAGGACTGATAATAGCCTTGAATTCTGTAACTCAGACTTTGATGCTTATTGCAAAGAACATGGTATTAAAAGACATCTGACTATTCCTGGTACTCCCCAGCAAAATGGCATTGTTGAGAGGATGAATAGAACTCTGCTTGAAAAAACCAGATGCATGCTTATTTCTTCTGGCATTAAACATTCTGTTTGGGGTGATGCTATCATGACTGCTGCATACTTGACTAATAGATCTCCCTCCTTTGTTGTTAACTATAGTACCCCCTATGAGTTGTTATATAAAAGAAAACCTAACTTGAGTTATTTGAGACCTTTTGGGTGCACTGTGTTTTCTCATAAATCTGATGGAAAACTAAATGCTAGATCTGAAAAAGGTGTTTTCCTGGGGTACCCTAAGGGAGTTAAGGGGTATAAAATCTTGTTGATTCAACCTGGTCCATATAAAGTCATTGTAAGCAGAAATGTTGTGTTTAAAGAGACTGAATTTTATTTCAAGTCTAAGCTAACCCCTGCAGCTCAGCCTGATGAAAGTGTGAAGGCAACTGAAGTTGCAACTGGCATCCCCTTCTATGTGCCTAAAGCTCAGACTCTCCCCTTGGAGGATGGTTCTGATAATGATCAAGTTCAACCCCACGGGGGTCAGGTAAATGAAGGAGCTAATGATGGTGGTGAGACTGAAGCTTCATCTTCTTCCTCCTCTTCTTCTAGCTCCTCTTCTGCCTCTGATTCTGATGCTGGGGATTTGGTTCCTGATGACACTGAGGATGCTATCTCAGTCAACTTGGATGGTCAGCCTTTGGCTGATTACCAGTTGACTAGAGATAGGGAGCCCAGGACCAAGAAACCAAATCCTAAGTATATAGAGTCTAATGTGGTTGAATTTGCTCTTATGGTTTCTGAAGTCATAAATTCTTACACTCCTGATTTGTATGAACAAGCTGTTAAATGTTCTCATTCTGATCTTTGGCTTGCTGCTATGAAAGATGAAATTGAATCTATGCATGCTAATAAAACCTGGACCTTGGTTAAAAGACCTACAAACAAGAGGATAATTGACTGTAGATGGGTTTATAGGATTAAATCTGGTTCTACTTCTGATGATCCTCTCAGGTACAAGGCCAGGCTTGTGGCCAAAGGCTTTACCCAGAAGAAGGATGAAGATTATAATGAGATATTTGCCCTTGTTGTGAAGTATAAAACTCTTCGTTTCTTACTTGCCATTGCTGATGTTTATGATATTGAAATTGAGCAGATGGATGTTAAAACAGCCTTTTTGCATGGTGATCTGTATGAGACAATTTATATGAAACAACCAAAGGGCTTTGTGGATGATAAAAATCCTGATTATGTGTGTTTGCTTAGAAAATCTATATATGGCTTGAAGCAATCTCCCAGACAGTGGAACATTAAGTTTCACACTTGCATGCTTAAGTTGGGCTATTATAGATCTAAGTTTGACACTTGCTTGTATATGAAGGGTGTGAGAACTGCTGAGTCTATATATGTTTTGCTATATGTTGATGATCTGTTGCTGGTGTGCAAAAATGTGACCAAAATTAAAGAACTGAAAAAGGGTCTTAAATCCAACTTTGACATGAAGGATCTTGGTGCAGCTAAAAGAATTCTTGGAATTGACATTATTAGAAATAGAAGGAAAAATCATATTATGTTATCTTAGTCTGATTATATTCATAAGGTCTTGAACAGGTTTAGTGTGATATGTGCTAAGACATCTTCTATGCCTCTTGGTGCTCATCTTGATCTGACTAAGACTGTTGTTCTTCTTTCTAAAAATGAAGCTGCTTATATGAAAAAAGTTCCTTATGATGCTGTTGTGGGTTCAGTTATGTATGCTATGATCTGTTCTAGGCCTGATTTAGCTTTTGCAATCAGTGTTTTAAGCAGGTTTATGTCTAACCCCAGTGAGAAGCATTGGGTTGCCATGAAATTCTTGTTGAGATATTTGGGTGGCACAAAAAATGTTGGTTTGGTTTATGGCAGGAACTCAGCTATAAGCCTTCAAGGCTATGTAGATGAAGATTATGCGAGCAACAAAGACAATAGGAAGTCTACCACTTCTTATATGTTTACATGGGCAGGAAACTGTGTTTCTTGGAAATCACAGTTGCAGCCTATAGTTGCTCTCTCATCAACTGAGGCAGAATATATAGCAGCTATTGAAGCTGCAAAGGAAGCAATATGGCTACAGGGCCTATACAGGGAGATTTCTGGAAAACCTTGGACTTCAACTATTAATATTGATTCTCAATCTGCTTTATATCTTTGTCGTGACCCTATGTATCATGAAAGAACAAAGCATATAGATGTGATATATCATTTCATAAGAGAAAAGGTTGATAAAAAATATCATTAAAGTTGTTAAAATAAGTGGTGATAAGAATCCTGTAGATTTTGGGACTAAAATTGTTACAGTTGACAAGTTTATGTTCTGCAGGAACTTCCTCCATTTGGAGGATCCCACTTAACTGGTGTTACAAGGTATGATGGGCCTGAGAAGGATTGGTTACCCCCTAAATCCAGTTGGCTATGAAGCCCTAACTCGCTGCAGATCCATGATATGCGGCTTAAAGAAATACATGGGCATATTGTAGAGTTATTTCATTAAGCACTTAGGTTTTGTATAACATGTAAATATGTGTAATGTATGTATATTATATGGGCTGTGATAGAAAGGTGGAATTGGGTTTGGCTAGACTTGGTTTTGGGTGTTAGCTCATTGAGCTGCCAAACCAAGTTGGGCCCCCAAACCTGTTGAGCCCAATCGGCCCATCTCTCCTTTGTGGAAGCTGAGCTCGGTTCTCCTTTCAGCTCAGTGGAATGCAGCGTTTGATGCTAGGGTTCCTTGAGAGCTCGCCTATATATACTCATTACCTCCTACCTGCTTGTCACTTTTGAAGCTCTCCGTCTGGTAAGTCCAATGAAAGAGAGAGAGAGAGAGAGAAAGAGAGAGTAAGCGAGCGCCAGGAAACCCTAACGCCACCGGATCCCTTTCCGGGAGCGTCGCTTCTTCCTGGCTCCGGTGGTCGTCTCCGGCGCTTGTCTTGGTGGCCGATCTGTTGCTCCTCTGCAGATCTACCTTCGACGAAGATCTTCTTCGTCTTGCTCTTGTTTCTTCTTCAGTGTTTTGTGGTTTCTTGTTGTTGCCTGTTCTTCTTGTTTATCTGTGTTTGTGATTACTCTGTAAGCCTGTGAACATTTGAGTTAGTGGATTTAGGGTCTGATCTAGAGGCCCCGAGGACGTAGATCATTTGGACCGAACCTCGTAAAAATCGTTGTGTTCTTGCTTTGAGTTTTTTGTTCGCTTCTGCTTGTCTGATTATCGAACTCGTATTTGTCGAATACCTGCTATATCAAGAAAAAAATAATTTGAATCCCGCAGCAACTTATAATTGAATGGTAGTTCGATATATAGATACACTCATACACTTATTTAAGTTACGTACATATATGGATGTTAGGACTATTGTCACATTGGGACAAAGGAGGCCAATTTATTGTGAGGGTCCATGAAGGCCAATGAAGATCCCCTTGGATTGCAAAGGATCAACCCTATTAATTAATTCTGTGTCCCGTGATGAATACGACTATATATTTTTTTCCATTTCATATTCGCAAGGTGATTTTTTTAATAAAAACACTGTATTGACATCGACTTTCGAAATCGATAGATATTTTTGTCTAAAAATAACTTAAAGACATCGGCTTCCAAATTACGTATACATTCTACCGACTTGAGAGCCCGGTGTCAACAAGCTCATTGGCAGATCGAAAGGGGATAGTTGAAGCCCCCTTATCCCAGAAGAAATATCGAGGAAAAAAATATTGTGTTTTTATTTAGGTAATCTTTATTAATTTTAGGGATAAAACAATTTCAAAATAATAAAAAAAAATCACAAGAATAATTTAGCATAGTTGATGAGGAGTAGTATTTATTACCTTGATGTCATGATTCTTCATTATATTTAAAAAAAAAAATTATTTTAAATATATCTACATACAAAAAAAAATCTCATTTATTGATAAATTTTGCTTTTCTTTGTTGTTTTCTATTAAAAATGATTTTTTTTGTTTCCTTTACTTAAAATGATTAATTAAATTACAAATTTAATATTTTCTCCATTATATTTAAATAATTTTTTTTACATATATACATACAAAAAAATCTCATTTATTGATAATTTTCGCTTTTTTTTCCTACTAAAAATGAATATTTGCTTTTCTTTGTTGCCTCTATTAAAGATGACTAATTAATCACAAATTTAAGGTTTTTTTATTATATTTAAACAAAAATATTCTTTTAAATATATACACATTTATTGATAGTTTTTGTTTTTTCTTAACTTTTCCTAGTATAAATAATTATTTAAATCATAAATTTAAGGATTTTTCTAATATATTTATTCAAAAAAATATTTTTCATAAATATATGGAAAAGAATTTTCTAAAAAAAAATTAGGCCCCCAAAACGAAATCTTGTATCTGGGCAATCTACGTAGACTGTTTTCCATCCTCTTACTCTTCTAGAATTTGATCACATTTAATATATGCACCGCCTTTGATGTTAAAAAATGGATTTTTCGCTAATTCAGGTGGTTAAAAAGAGTTTTAAAATTTTCGTCGGGTAACCCTGGAGTTTTGAAACAGTTTGTCTCACACCTAAAGCTTCTGTTTTGTTTTTTTTAAAGTGATTTCGAACATCTATATATAAGGATATTTTCTGTAATATTGAGAAATTATGTGAAGCTTTTCTTCTCTCCCCCATTATCCTAACTCCCTTATCTCGTCGTATTTTCCAGTTGTCGAAGAGAAATCGGAGGCATTTCACCTGCGAAAAAAAATGGGTTTTACTTGAATGTCCATATTTTTCATCTTTATTAGCATTATGTCCACCATCCTATCCATATTAGCTAAATGCCTACCGTGTTGATGACACCGGAGTTGCTGACACCGGATTTGCTAACACCGACGTTGCTGACACTGAAGTTGCTGATACCGAAGTTGCTAACACCGACGTTGCTAACGACGACACTGTTGACACGGTTATTACTGACATGGTTATTGCTGACACATAATGATTTCGATAATGCTGACATTGTTGACGCTCTCACCACTAACATTTCGAACACCGTTGAATTGTTTATTAATACACCATTAGAAGTTGCTGAAATCAAATTGATTTTTAATTAATATTACCAAAGAATTTATAGAGAAATATGCCCAAAAAATTGAAGTTGCTATTTTTGTAAGAGACCGTAATATTTTTTTTGACATATTATGCGTTATTTTTTATTCATTTACTACAGAAGTATGTCCAAAAAATATTTCATAATAATACTTGACTTATATAACTTGTTCGTTCGTTAAAAAATAACCATATCCTAATGCATAAGAAGAACTGTATTTCAATAAAATTAAATATGATTTTTTTTTCTATTATATGATACCATATGTACATCCGAATTTCTATTATAGTTTTTTTATATTGTAAATAATCAAACAATCAATTGCAAATTATCAAAGAATCAATATTGTACTATATTACTTACATCAGTTCTATTTATTTCACTTTTAACAATATATTTTGAATTTTTTTTATAAATTATCATTTGAACTAAATTAATATATCCGTGTATTCTGTAATGTACCAATCTTCAACTAGTGACTATATATTATAATGTAATATCATATATTATAATTCATAATGCATTATTATCGAAAATGTATTCGTGAGTGTTCCTTAAATTCATATGCTTCTATCTTTTTCTTTTACTCGGACGCCCTAATTTTTTTCATTCAAGTACACAAGTACATGCAAAGTAGAAAAAAGTACCAAGTTGAAAATTTGGGATCTTATGTAGATATTTTTTTTCGTTCAATTATTGCATCAATTTGACTCCTTTATTATCTTGGCATCATCGATCTTCTAGTTTCGAAATAATTTTCAACGTATCAACAATAGACGCGTCTCGGTTATTAATTCATTAGTTGCCTCATTAGTCCAACTTGGGAGTCTCCAGATATGCATCATCCATCTTCTAGTTAACGGACAAGAAAAAGCATATTGCAGACGATGGTTTCATTGCCACTTCGAAAATGTATAAGAAAGGATTTTATTAATTAATTTTATTAGTTGTAAAGTCATGATAGATTTTGTCAAGTGTAGATGTTCCGGTATATTGAATCCTCTTGATAATAAGGGGCCGGGTATCTCACGAAGCAACAAAGATCTCCTACTTCACACCCTACACCACTCCCTACACCACTAAATTATTTTTGTTTAAAATATATCTTTAAAAAAATTTTAAAAATTATATTCACATTTTAAACAACTATATTTATATGTTTGTAAACTTTTATTTTGAAAAATTATGTTTTACAATTTTTTAAAAATTAAAAAGACAATATTTTGCAAATTATATTTTTAAAATTTTTCAAAACATAATTTTTCAAAATAAAAGTTTATAAACATATCTATAGTTGTTTAAAATGTGAATATAATTTTTAAATTTTTTTAAAAGATATATTTTAAACAAAAATAATTTTGTGATGTAGGGTGTGGTGTAGGGTGTGAAGTAGGAGATCTTAATTGCGAAGAAGTAGAGTGATAAAGTCAGGGATGGAATCATAGGTGACTCAAGTCCTTTAATAATCGAAAAAGAAAAAATATAAAAAAAAATTATGTATCTTTTATATATAGTTTTTTTTACTAATTTTATAAATAAAATGGTAAAATAATAGTAATAAATTATAAAGTTTGTTTAGTTTCATTTGTATAAAGTGAATATTTAAACTACTCCATACATGTTTCACATATTATAATGTTTGTTTATCTTCGTTGGAATAATAATAAAATGTGAATTGATTCTTGACATAATATTTTTTTCTCACTTAACTACTTCGTAAATACTCCCTCCATTAATTAAAAATATGTCATTTTAGATATTTACTAATCTATTTTCCGTTAATTTGTACTGATAAAGAATAATTTCACAAATAAAAATAATAATACGGAGCAATATGTTATTTAAACCATAAATTTTTTTAAAAAAATTAACAAATAAAGAAGAATTATGAAAATATAAAATCATAGAAATAGATCTAATTCAATTGAAAAAATAGGCAATTAAATTGGTTGTCCTTCTAATAAAATATACCTGTTGCAAGATCTATAACCCCCATATTGAGTATACATTAATACCAAAAAAAAAAAAACATTTTAACCCGTTGTCTAATAAGTTGGATCTCAAATTACTGGGTTCTAATGTGCCTAAACATTAAAACTACGTATTTTTTTCATAAAAATAAGTATATAACCCGAACTACACTGGCACGCCTAGGATATTACATGTAGAGTAATCCAACAAATATCAAATACTCCGAGAGTGAAAAATCCGACCTATTATGGATTTCTAATAAGCCGAGCGTTTCTGAAGTTGATACATATGTTATAGACTTATAGCCCAATGCATTTGATTTCAAATACAGAATTGTCTTAGATCGGGCTATTAGATTTGTACATATTTTCTATAATAAATCAATAAATAATTTTCCCTTAGCCAAAAAAATCCTAAGCATGGAAGGATGCGGTGACTAAAAATGACGAAAATTCTCTCCGAGGAGAGCCATCGCCTTGCCATCGCGCTACGTTGCCCCTTGGGAGAGTAGATCGGGCTATTAGCTTTGTATGTATTTTCTAATAAATAAAATTGGCCTTTATCAAAGAAGCGGAAGCAAGAAAAACCCTAAGCAAGGAAGGAGGCGGCGACTAAAAGGTGAGGTTTCCAACGAAAATTGTCTCCAAGGAGAGCCATTGCCTTGCCATTGCGCACCGTTTCCCTTAGGAGATTGCATGATGTTTAATTTTTAAGAAAACGTCCTGCAATCTCTTCATATAATATTAATGAACAAGATGACATTCGAAAAAGATATGTTCTGTTTGGTCCTTATTATCAACCTAAACTGGAAGAGTATCCATCACATCTTTGTGGAGACTAAGTTTACAAATTTAATGGTAAGTGGTTAGAGAAATATATTTGGCTTGAGTACTCCGAGAATGATAAGGCATAATATTTTTTTGTTTTTTCTTTGACAATAATTAATCTTGTAAGGGAAACTTTGTTCTCTCCTTATGAGTTTGATAATTGGAGAAGGGTTGGTGGGGATCAATGTGCCTTTAAGAAGCATATAGGGAAGACGGGTTCAACACATTATAAATCTATGCAAGATTGGATAAGATTAAAACATGTGTGTGGTCATATTAAAAAGGCAATAAATCCACAAACACCAGAATTGGTACGACAAAATCGATTGCGGATGAAGGTTGTACAATAGAGGCCATGATGAATCTGTTGAGTCTTCTAATCGGGGAAATATTGTTGAAACTATGAAGGAATATGAGAGAATGAATGAAGAAGTTGTAAAGATCACCGTAGAGAATGCCCCTGGGAATGCTAGCTATACTTCTCCAAAAGTCCAGAAAGATATTCTTAATTTTTTTGCCAAAAGAGTTAGAAAAAGTATTCGAAAAGAATTTGGGGGCTCCTAGTTTTTTATACTTATGGATGAAGCACTAGACGAGGGTAAAAAGGAGCAAATGGTTATCATCTTGAGATTTGTAGATTCTCAACGATTTGTTTGAGAGCGATTCTTTCATGTTATAAGTGTTAGTACATCTGTACGTGATACCCGTGTAGTAACTCTTAAGAGTAAGAGTGATAGTGTTTTCACCAAAACAATCTTCTAATTGGAAATTTGAGAGACCAAGGATATGATGATGCTATCAACATGCGTGGTTAATAGAATGGATTGCAAGCATTATTTTTGCAAGAATGTCCATATGCTTACTATGTACATTGTTTTACTTATCGCCTACAACTAGCTTTAAATGCAACAACTATAGATGTGAATGTTGTCTATTTTTTTTTTGAGATGTTAACTAGTATTATTAATGTTATTGACTCATCTACTAAGCATGTTTCAAATCTGAAATGCATCCAGGAGGTTGAGATTGTGGAACGAACTGCTACAGGGGAACATCAAGGGAGCTAATCAAACATGTAATTTACAAATAGCATGAGCTACTTGGTGGAGTTCAAGGTATTATTCCATCAAGAACTTGATGAAATTGTTCAATTCAACTAGTTCAATTTTGGAAAACATGATTGATAGCGGTCTTCTCGAAAAAATATGTGGACAAGCTTTGGGTGCTTACAAAGCTATAAGGTCATTTGATTTTGTGTTTTGTTTATTGTTGATGGAGAAAACCATGGGCATCACAAATGCTCTTTGTAAGTTATTGCAAGAACAGTCTCAAGAAATTGTGAATGTAGTGAATCTAGTTGCAAGAACGAATGGTTGTCTTCAAAAGTTGAGAGAAAGATGGTTGGGTTTGTTTCCTTGCTACTATTCTCTCATTTTGTGTCTCACATGACATTATTGTTCCACATTTTAATTCTCCCTATTTGAAAGGTAGGGATTGTCCTTCTTAGCAATATAATTATGTTTCCATTGAGCATTACTATCGTGTTCAAGTATTTAATGTCGTAATTTGTTTTTCAATTGATGGAATTGAGTGCTAGATTTAATGAGAAAACAAGGGAGCTTTTGGTTCTTATTTCTGCATTGGATCCTTGATTTGATTTTCAATCATTTGACATTGACAATATTTATAGTTCTGCATTGGATCTTGCACACTTTTAAACAATCCTAACGAGCATAATGCATGAGGATCGAAAAATTTGGTTGTTGAGTGTCTGCAGGACCCTAAGCCTTTTGCCCTTTCCCTTTCTAGATCAGTCAAGTCATGAAGCATATCCAAATTATAGTATTTAGACATAATTCCATGGAGAAAGGAACAAACTCACAAAATTCGGATGAAAAATCACTAGAAGCACCTTCTACTGCTACATCGGCGGGCGCCAATGGGATGCGGCAGGCGCCGTGTTCTTTTTCTTCACTACTGCATTCAAAATTCGTCGAATTCTGACATTTTGATGATGAATCTCTTTGGTTTTCCTCTCAAAGGCAGAAATTTGAGCAAATAAGTGTTGTGACTTTCTCAGAAATAGGGTTAGAAAATTTATGCATAATATATTATGAGAATAGGAGTATATATATTGAGTTTAAGATAAACTTAAGAGGATAAAAGATAGAAATCTAGATAGAAATATATAATGAATAAAAGGAAGATAGCATTATATTTACCAAAGATAGAATTATGCATAATCTGGTTTACTAGAGTTCAAAATCGATGAAAATTCAAACTTATGGTGTGGGCAGTGGGCCTCAATAGATCCGTTGTTTTCAAACACGATTTTCAGCGAGCGTGGAATAGCGGCGGGCGTTGAGGTGTCATCGACGAGCGTCGGACTTGAATTCTGCTTCTAGGATCTAGCGACGGGCGTCGCTTCTTCAAACGTCTTCATTTTCCCTCTTTTTTCCTCGTTTCTCTTATAGCCTATAGCCTGTAGATGATTAGCAAAAGCACAAAAACCATAATTTCTCTAGGAAAACTGAAGATTTATTAATGATAAAACTAAACTAAATGCAAGAAAAAAAAATAAACAAGCTAATGAGGGCTTAAACACATGCAATGAACTTGAAAATAAACTTCGGGTTGCCTCCCAAGAAGTGTCTTTGGTTCAACCTCGTTGGCTCAACGTATTGACCCCTCAACGGGCCTCCTCTGCAGCTTTCTCCTTAGGATTTATTACCACTTGAGATGGTAGCTTCCCTACATTTTGTGCCTCGAATCAGTTTGAATCGGTAGCTTCCCTACATTTTTATTCGTTTGAAAAAAAAAGAAAAAAGAAGAAGGGCTTGAATCGGTTTTTCAATTGCCTACATATCCTCACATGGTTGAGGAATCAAAGCCCACGTAGTTCTCTTACCTGTATAAGTCTGAAACCCCGCTTACAACTTACTCATGCATCTTTGGTCAATGCTACTTTCTCTGGATGCTTTAATTGGATATGACGTTTGTAGTTCATATATCCTCCTCCCTTTGGGTCTCTGAAGATCGTCTCACAGAAGTTACACTTGGCAGAGCAACTGGTGTCATCCCTCGGAGACTTCGTGAACCAGCATTTGAATGTAGCTACCCAATATTGGGCCATAGTCAATAGCGTGTCAGACTCTTGAGTTGGGATCGTTGAAGGACTACACCTAACGGCAAACTCCTACTCGATCTCCTCCTCACATTGTTCATCGAGTAGCGGGCCTTGGACACTTGATTCGCTTCCCTTGCTCGACGATGGGGCTCCGGTAGCTCCACCTCTGCTAACTCTTCTTCGACCTTGGGAAAACATTTTCAATAAATTTGAATTAAATATAAACTAAAAAGCACCGACTTTTGACTTTCACGATTACAGACTTAATACAGAGCGATTATAAGAGTGAGATGAGATTAGAGGAGATGGGCGAGGTGTGAGTGAAAAAGGAGGGAGATGACGCTTATTTATAGCCAAAATCGGGAGGGAAATTGCAAAAATCGAACGTTGGGCAACGTTCGACCGTCCAACGTTCAACTCGACCCATCGGGTCCAACGTTCGACCCGTCGGGTCCAACGTTCGACCCATCGGGTTGACCATTGGAAATTTGAACGTTGCCCTAATTTTTGTTTACCAAGGTTGAGCACTTGAGCTTGGTTGGATGCTGATTTGTTACTATGTTTTACGAATGTTTAGTTCAAAAACGTTTTTTTTTGTTTCAAATGTAATAATTTCTCCCTGTATTAATCATTATGTTACTAATTTCTCTCACACAAAGTTGTGATAAACCAAATAATAATACACAATTATAAAACACATAAGTTTATTTCAAGCTAAACATTGATTACAATTTACAACCCGAATCGGACTCTTCGGTGGGGATCAAACCGATCGATTTCCAACTTCTAAACTTGAAATGGACATAAAATTAAAAATAACTTACATCCTACTTTATTTAATACTTCATCATATTTCAAACTTAATTACTTCATACAATTAACCCAATACAAGCTATTGAGCCAATTACTCGATCCCGATGCTTCGGCCTTGTCGGGATGTTTGAAATGTATGAAATGAATTATGGAGATTGGAGAGGAGAGGAGAGGAGATGAGGATTGGGAAGGTGTGTGTGTGTGTGCACGCGCGCGCGCGTGTGTATGTGTGTGTGATTGTATGAATTTATAGGCTTGGAGGATTCGGAGATCGGCCCCAACGGCTAGTTTTTTTTAAAAAAATCTCGGACATGTGGGGCCCACTTTGCAACGTCATTTTAAAAAAAAAACAGGTCGACCCACCAGGTCAGCGGATTCCCAAACCCCAGACCCTAACCCTAACCTGGAACTCACCTTGACCCTTTGACCCGAAAACCCACACCCGTCGGGTCACGAGTTGACCCGTGACCCGTGGCCATGTCTACGAATAACCTCATCTTGATATGGCTGATTGTTGGCTTGCATTAGACCTCTGGGACGAGCTTCGAATTGTCCTCTCCCTTGATATGAGCCTTGAGTATTTATTACAAAACCTTGATAGGAATTAGGATTGAAGTTAGGATTGTAGGAATTGTTACCGAGTCATTGGGGACTATAGTCTCCAACAACATTGATTTCCATAACTCCTTCCCGGACTTGAGGGGACAGATCGTTGGAATGCGATGGATCACTGTATACCCCACAAAGTCTAGCCTGTAGTTGTGCAACTTGGGTGGATAGGCTCTTCACTAGCTCTGTGAGGCTTCCCATTTCATCCTGATGGGTCAGCCCTATATTTGCAATGCTGACATGATGCACTCCTCGCACTCCTTGGGTCCATCCATACTATGGAGAAGCATTAGAAAGTCCCTAAAAAAATTTCATAGCCTCCTCGGGTGTCTTGTCTAGCACATCTCTGCCCCTTGTTGCATTGATTATACTCTGTTCTTGGTCCAACAAACTCTCGTAGAGATAGAGGACCAAATCATCCTCTGCAATGCCATGTTGTGGGAAAATAGCCTTGAGTTTCTTAAAGCGTTCAACGTACTCATAGAGTGACTCTATTGGAGATTGTTCGATGCTTGAGATCTCCTTTTTGACTTTGCTGTGGCGGGAAAGTATTTGTTTAGAAACGCTTTCTTAAGTTCCACCCATGTCTTAATTCTCTCTGTTGGCAAATAGTATAGTCAGTCATCTGCAGCGTCCTTGATGGTGAAAGGAAACACCATGAGCATCATTTGGTCATCTGTCATTCCTATGGGACACATGCGATTGCATATCAATGTGAATTCTACCTACTTATTCAAATAATCTCAGCTTCTTCCATGGAAACTAGGCAAAATGGATGCCCAGTTTGAATTGAGCTTAGACCCTTTTGGGAGATCTGTGAGCTTGATGGCTAATGGTTGCGAACTGAGATCTAGCTCCTTAAGATCTCACAGTGTCCTTCTCAGTTGAGCGTTGCTTCCATGTTATCTTCTTAGACTGGAGAGAGTTTTTTCTATTTCTGGATCAAAAGGCACGGTAGAAAGATAAATAGAACGAGTGTAAACCATACAAGATGACCCACACGATTGCTAATAAACACACTTAAAAAAATCGACACTCCTCAGCAACGGCGCCAAAATTTGGCAAGTGATCAATGTTGTGGTTTACCTTCCCCAAAAGTAAAACCCAAACATATTAACTAAGTATAGTGAACAAGTCAAGGGTCGATCCCACAGAGAGCGCGTGCGATTCTAAAAATTTGATTGCAATCAAGTAAACAAGTAATAAAGCAATAGGAAGAGAAGCAATAAATAACAGCAGTAGCAATGGTTGGTTATAGAGAACAATAATGGTGATGAATATAGTTTCACTCATATTCGCAACAATAGTAATTCCATGATCATTGGGTTATTATTCTAATGAAAGTTGGTTATGTTGATTACTCTCAACCCAGTTCAAACACAAAATTAGATAGGCCAAACTTGTCGAAAACCATCTAACTCCCTAAACTCTAACTCTATAAATAGCTTAGTTTTCTAGGGTTTAGGGACACCATTTTATAACACAGTTCATCATTCGACAGAAGACATTTAATTTCTAGGGTTTTGAGGTAAGCCATGAGTGGCTGATCATTTCTTTAGTTTTGTCACATTTCAAGACATGTTTGATGGAATGTGAGGGATGATCTATGGTTAATTCTATTTAAGTTTATTTCAGTCTACTTTGTTCCGACATTGCTAATGTTGTTGATTGTGTCTTAATTGGCCACTAAGATAGAATAGTATCGCGCTAGAATTATAGCTTCATCCTTTACAAGGCCTTAATCCCCAAGCAGCCAGCACGTCTTGTAAGAACTGTTCAAGAATCTTGATGGTTTAGGAAGATTGACATCTAGGCGTTATCTCTTTTAGTAGAAGCGATAGCTGAGCTGACAACCAAGTGAAAAGATCAACAAGACAGAAGAGATAGTGCATATATGATAAGAGTTTGGTACCTATTGCTACTCGCCCCCCATGCTAGAGTAAGGGACTTAAGTGGTGATCGAATAGGCGACCTACTAAAGTTCGTACACAAACCAAACCCTAGAATAGCTATGTAGAAACCAATTTAACTAGAGAAAAGCCCAAAGATCGAGAAATCAACCATTGTTGCGAATTTGAGTGAAATTATATTTCTTTCTATTGTTTTCAATCAACCATCATTGCTCTTGTTACTTTATTGCTTTCATCATCACTATTGCTTTCTATGCATCTTTCTCTACTTCTCTCCTCTCTCTTATTGTTGACAACAAAGATACATAAGTCGCACGCACTCTCTGTGAGATCGACCTCTACTCTAGCGCTATACTAACTATTGAGTTGAGATTATCTTTCATTGGAATCAACAACCATTCTACGCCTCATCAATAATATAGGTGCCATTAATGCAATAATGCATTATGCAATAAAGCCAGCATTCTTTGGGAAATTAAGCGTACTATTGAAGAGAGCCATCTGATCATGCAAAGATGCAATACCATTTGATTCCAGCACTACTACAAAGAAGCTAGTAGTGTAGCGGATTTCAATGCTAGACACACTTTTCGTATTAGTCTATCATCACTCTCACTATGTAAGGAGTTTTGTAACATCCGTGTGAATGATCAAAAATGATCTTTGGTTTCAAAGTTGTCCTACTTCTGGCATACCGTAAAAAAAATGTATAGAAGAATCTTAACTCTGATGCTACTTTAAAATTGCATGTGTTATTTGTTGACTCCCCACCACCCCCACCCACCCACCCAAAATCAGTATGTATTCAGAACAAAAAAAAAAGTTAATATATATAGATGTCTTACATAAAAATATAAAATTTAAATATGTTATAATATTTTAATGTATGGTGAATAATTTATCTTAAGGTAAAATATCCTCTAAATTCAAGGATAATTTTGGGATAATAGGGGTCGGGAATTATAATTTAAATAAGAAACCAGAAAGCACAAATTCAAATGCAAACAATCTGCTTCTTTTGTTTTTCTACCACAAGTTTTCTTATTAACAACAAGAGAACTTGTAAGTTTTATTTACACTAAAAAAACATTTAATTTTCACAAAATGCAATTTATCTTAATTATTTTAAACGTATTAACAATGGATCAGAAAGGTATATTGTGCTTGATTGCATAATTTGCATTTGATCTACATCCAGACTCCATGCTTTTGGTCGGAACTGTTCAAAAAGAACAAGAAAAAGATCTTCAAGTAACTTCACACTCAAAAGTTTCCAACACAAATAAAACAAACACCCGAAACTATGCAAGTGGTCTAAACCTCGTGGGGGGTGGCATAAACTCAACTTTGATGGTGCTTTCTCCCCTATGGCCTCTTCCTCCTACGAATTCATTATTTGTAATGATGATGGTTCTGTCCTCTTCTCTGAATGAGGCTCATCACCAATACCCTCGGTTCTGGGGGCTGAATGCTTTGGCCTCTGGAAGGGAATCCACAGAGCAGTGGACCTTAACATAGATAATATCATTATTGAAGGTGATAATCTTAGCGTCATTAATAGTCTTAAGATTGGATTCTCCTGTTCTAGTGAGATTAAGATGATTTTATCTGACTGTCTCATTTCTCTCCACTATTTCTCTGAAATAGAGATTATTCATGTCCTCCGGGAAGGCAATAGAGTTGTTGATCATCTTTCGCATCTTTTTACTCCTCACTTTGGCTATGCTCTCCCTTCAAACGCTGCTCTAAGCAACATCATCCTTTTGGATACTCTTGGTTAGTTGTTTCTCAACTACCAAATTCTTTTCGATTAAAAACAAAAGCGTCCAGGCTTTTGGATAAAAATTATTTTTTGAATGAATCAAAGTAAAAGTGATATTATCCACTACTACCACTTTTGTGGATTTTTGTTCATTTGCATATGTCCTTTAGTGCTTAACCATTTGCAATATGCACCCAACTTAACTTTATGTTTGATCTTTTGCTTAGTAATTATCCGTTAATTTTCCCATTATTTCCAATTGAATAGTAATATTAAAAAATTGGAGTCGTGTTGAAATTATTTTCATATTATAAAGTTGGGATTCTCTTTATAATACAAAAATATAATCCAAAGTGTAAAGTTTTATTCAGAGCTGGACCTGAGGCGAGGCCCAACAGGCCGTCGCCTCAGGCCCAATTTACATAGGGGCCCAAAAACTTTGTTTTTGTTATATTAGAATTAGACAATCATTATTAGGTCGTGAAAGTATAGTAGCCCAATTGGTTAGTGAAGCTTATAAGATTGTATATTTGACCATGAGGTCTAAGGATCGACACTCTCTTCTTTCGTTTTATTTTTTTTATTTAACTCCCCCATTAATTTGCGTTTCATTTTTTTATTTATTTAACTTTTCCCTAGTAATTTTTAACTTCTCTCCCAGTAATTTGCGTTTGATTTTTTTCTATTTAACTTTCCCCCCAGTAATTTTTAACTTCCCCCTGGTCATTTGCCTTTGATTTTTTGTTTTATTTAACTTTTTCCCCAGTAATTTTAACTTTCGTTGATTTTTTTCAAATTTTAAATTCTTGTGTTTTTTTTGCCGTTTGATTTCTTTTATTTGACTTCCCCCAGTTGGTTATAGGAGACCTAGTTGATTTTTTTTTTTAATTTTAACTTTTGTTTAAATGGTTTTTAATATTACAAAACTATTTCAAACACCATTTATTCTACCATAGCTTATGTATATCAGTATATGCATACTATATATTAGTGGGGGCCTAATTTTAAATTTCGCCTCAGACCATCAAAAACTCAAGTCCGGCCCTGGTTTTATTTCTCCTTGTATTTTGACATTGGTTTTCACTTTATATCGGATATCAATATATCATGAAAGATTCTCAACAATTTTCAAGAAAGTAGTGTAGGTATTATCGTAGTATAAACCATGAGTCCTATCTAGACCTGTTAATGGGGTCATTCGGCTCCGGTTCGGGTCGGGTCATTTCGGGTTTCAGCTAAAATGGATTTCGGGTAAAACGGGTCCCGGGTAGATCCGGGTTGATTTGAACTCGGGTTTGACCCGGTTTCGGGTCAAATCGGGTTTGTCAAATTTTTCTTTTTTAAATTAAAAAAAATATATGATTTGGTAAGTTTGCGATAATTTTAAAATGCTAAAATTAAAGATGTGGTTCATAAGTTTTAGTGCTTGTAATTATATAATATATATGATCAAAAATATTTATTTTTTATTATTTCTTGTAATTTTTAATAAAATTTAAAAATATATAAAATATCAAATTTTTAAATAATTTTTTTAAAATAATTTCATGCAATTAGTAATAAGCATAGAATTATTTTAATATTTTTTAGAGTTTTTTCTTCTTAAAAATGTGATGAAAAATAAAAAATCAAATACTATGGATTGGAGGGATTGTTACACAATACACATAAATATAAAAGTTGATTTGAAAATGAAACATCAAGTGATTGTAATTATAAAATGTAAATAAATTGGAATCTCCAAAAAAAATTTAATCATATATAATTATAAATCAATCGGGTTAATTGGCTCACGGGGTCATCGGGTCATATCGGATCAATCGGATCAAAATTACCGGGTCAATCGGGTCACCGGGTCGAAACCCAGATGACCCGCCGGTTTTTCGGCTTCGGGTCGGAAAAAAAAATTTGGGTTAAAATTTTCGGTTGTTGACCCAAATTTTATCGGGCGTTCGGGTCGGGTTTTCGGGTCGAATTATGTTTTGACAGGTGTAGTCCTATCATATTTATTTTGTTAGTATATTATAAATTCGTGATCCTCCTAATATAAAGGTTCACCTTGTTGGACACAGTAGCTTGGTTTAACAGAATTAGTTAGGGAGTTGAGGTTGTTATATCAACCTATTCACTTGTATAAATACCATCATATTGTAACAGACATTCAATTCAGTTTTACAGAAATAAGAAAACTCTTTCTTTCTCGTTCCTCTGTTTTCTGGTTTTTCATGGCTTGCCGCCATAGCTGAGCAAGCTCAGCTTCGTCGTCTTTTGCAATCCGACATGGTATCAGAGCAACAAAGCTTTGTTTCGTCTTCCGCGTAATCTTTTTCGTTTCGTTTCTCATTTGATTTCTTCGCTTGATCATGGCGAATCCTCTGAATGTTCTACCGGAATTCGCTGGAGGTCAGACAGATCCGACGCCGACGAATCCGCTTTACATCCATCCCTCGGATAATCCAGGGATGGTGTTGGTCTCAAAGATCTTCGATGGATCCAGCTTTCCTTCCTGGAAACGGTCAGTGCTCATTGCTCTTTCTGCGAAAAACAAAATTGGTTTTGTGAATGGTAGTTTACAGAGGCCGGAGGAAGGTGATCCTAATTGTTGCCATTGGGATTGATGTAATGACATGGTAGTGTCATGGATCTTGAACGCGCTCAACAAAGAAATTTCTGAGAGTGTGATTCAGATGTCCTTTGCCTCCGAGATTTGGACAGATCTGTGCACAAGATTTGAGCAGTCAAATCTTGCACAGAAGTTTTCAGTTCAGAAAAAATTGTGTGTGATTTCTCAAGGAAATGATAGTTTTTCCACTTTCTTTACAAAGATTCGACGTCTCTGGGAAGAGGAGAAAGCTTTGAAAGGTACAACTGTGTGCTCGTGTAATGGAAGTACTGCTTCTAGAAAGCAATAAGAAGAACAGAGAGTTGTTAATGGCACTTAATGACAGCTATACTGGAGTTCGAGCTAACATTTTGATGATGAACCCAGTTCCTTCAGTTGCAGAAGCTTATGCGATGATCAATCAAGAAGAGAAACAGAGAGAGATGCGCTCTACACATCAGATTGTTGCAGATTCCTCAGCCATGGCTTCACAGGGTCAGAAACCTAAGCAAGAGAAGCAGGAAGGAGTGATTCCATCCAAGAGACCAGCCTATGTGTGCACTCATTGCAAGAAGACTGGTCACAAGGTGGAATTTTGCTACAAGATCATAGGTTATCCATCTGGTTCATCTGGAACTTCAAAGAAGAAGGTTGCTGCTACAGTCACTGGGAGTGAGTCACAATCTCCGATTCCTGGTTTCACTGCAGAACAATGTGCTCAGCTCCGTTTACTACTCAGTCAAGGTCAAACAAATGAGGTTCACTCCTCTCCTATGGCAGGATGCACTATGGCAGGTATAGAGTCTTCTGTCATGAATTATTATTTGAAGTATGGTTTTAATGCAACTTGTGATTCAATGCTTGATGACATGACTTGGATCATAGACTCTGGTGCAACTGACCATATGTGCTCCACAAAAAGCCTTTTCACAACCCTTACACCCCTTTCCACCACTCACAAAATCACCTTAGCAAATGCTACTTGTATCACAGTTACTTTTTGTGGTTCTGTGAATATTTTGCCAAATTTAACCATCCACAATGTGTTGTTTGTGCCTGATTTCAAGTTCAATTTACTATCTGTCAGTAAATTGACCAGCCAATTAAATTGCACCATTGATTTCTCACCCACGAAATGCACCTTGCAGGGCCCTTCTCTAAAGAGTCCTATGGAACTTGGTGACAATCAGGGAGGATTATATCTGCTGCAAAGCAAGAAATCAGGCATGCTCATGGAAAACAAGTCTTTTTCACAGCCTTTCATCTCTAAGTCTGATTGTAATTCTCCTTTTAGCAAAACTTTTGCTTGTAAGCTTGATTCCTTTACACTTTGGCATGTCAGACTTGGACATATGCCATTTGATAAACTCAACAAACTTGTTTCTATCATTGATCCTACTGTTTCTTGTAAAAGGACTGACAGTCCATGTGAAATCTGTCACAAAGCAAGACAGCACAAGTTACCTTTCCCTTCTAGTCATATTTCTTCCAAATCTCCTTTTCAATTGGTTCATGTTGATTTGTGGGGACCTTATCACACTCCCACACATGACAGTTACAAGTATTTCATGACAATTGTAGATGATTTCTCTCGTTGCACCTGGACTCACCTTCTGAGTGTGAAAAGCAATGCTTTTCCTCTCTTAAAAGCTTTTGTTAAAATGATACAGACACAGTTCTCATGCACTCCCAAAGCCTTTAGAACAGACAATGCTTTTGAGTTGGGGTCCAGTCATGAAGCCTCTGCTTTCTTTAAAACCCAAGGAATCATTCATCAGACAAGTTGTCCTTATACACCACAGCAAAATGGGGTGGTAGAGAGAAAACACAAACACCTTTTGGAAACCTCCAGAGCCTTGCTTTTCCAATCAAATTTGCCCTTGAAGTATTGGGGAGAGTGTGTGTTAATCGCCACCTACTTGATCAACAGATCACCATCTAGAGTGCTGCAAGGCTCCACTCCTTTGGAAACCTTGTTTTCCAAACCTCCTACCTATCACCACATTAAACCTTTTGGATGCCTATGTTATGCTTCCACTTTGCACAGAGGAAGAGACAAGCTCCAACCAAGAGCTCAAGCCTGTATTTTCTTGGGTTTTCCTTTTGGCAAGAAATCTTACAAGCTCCTAAACATCAGCACCAGACAAATACTTGTGTCCCGAGATGTTATTTTCTATGAGCATGTCTTTCCTTTACTGAATTCTCCTCCAGAAGTTACTTTGCCATTTCCAGTTTCAGATCCTCCCATTCATGAGACTCCTTCTGTCATGCCTTCTTCTGGTAACAATTCAGATGAAGTTGTAGCCCCTTTTCCCGAGCCACAACTTGTTCATCTTAGAAGGTCTGTCAGAAATCATCAAGCACCTGCTTATCTTCAAGATTATGTTTGTGGTTCAGCTTCAGTCTTTTGTCCCCACACCATTACCTCCTCCTTTTCTTCACCTTCTTCAATTTGTGCCAGTTCTATCTCCTTGTCAGATCATCAATATTTTGCTAATCTCATAGTTGCACAAGAACCTACTTCTTATAATGTTGCAGCCAAACATCCTGCTTGGCAAGAAGCTATGGATAAGGAATTTGCTGCTTTGGAACTCAACAGAACATGGGATCTTGTTCATTTGCCTCCTGGAAAGAAGCCCATCAGCTGCAAGTGGGTGTTCAAGCTTAAACTAAGAGCTGATGGGACTGTTGACAGACACAAGGCAAGGTTGGTAATAAGGGGGTTAACTCAGAAAGCTGGGATAGACTATACTGAGACATTTTCACCAGTTGTAAAAATGACCACTGTGAGGGCTCTTGTATCTGTAGCACTAAAGAGGAACTAGTCAATTGAACAGCTTGATGTCAACAATGCATTTTTGCATGGAGATTTATACGAGGAGGTTTATATGCAGCCACCACAGGGCTTGGTTCTTCCTAATCCCTCTATGGTTTGCAAGCTCAACAAGTCTTTGTATGGGCTTAAGCAAGCCTCACGACAGTGGTATGCCAAGTTATCTCAGTGTTTGCATTCACAAGGGTATGTTCATTCTCAAAATGATCATTCCTTATTTTCTAAGAAGCATGACGGTCTTATGGTATTCCTAGCAGTTTATGTAGATGACATTCTACTGACAGGGAATGATCTTGCTGAGATAGCAAGAATTAAGAAGGTTTTAGATGATCAGTTTAAGATCAAAGATCTGGGTGAGTTTCATTATTTTCTTGGAATTGAGTTTATAAAGGTCAAGCAGGGTCTTGTACTTAGTCAAAAGAAGTTTCTTCTTGAGCTGCTCGAGGAGTTTCACTGTGCATCTCTTACACCTGTTACTACTCCTCTTGAGGTTGGTTTAAAACTCCATGATTCTAAAGCTCCCTTGCTGGCTGATGCTATTGTCTATAGGAAGCTTGTGGGAAAGCTTAATTTCCTAGTGCACACTCGACCTGATCTTGCTTTTACAGTTCAGTTTTTAAGCCAGTTTATGCAACAGCCAACAAAATCTCATTTAAAAGCTGTTATGCACACTTTAAGATACCTTAAAGGCAAGCCTGATTTGGGGGTGTTTCTCAATTCCTCTTCTGATACACAGATTCAGGGATTTTGTGATGCAGATTGGGCAGCTTGTCCCTAATCTCGTCGATCTGTTTGTGGGTATTTCATTACATTTGGTGGTTGTCCAATTGCTTGGAAGTCTAAAAAGCAATCAATTGTTTCTTTATCATCTGCAGAGGCAGAGTATAGATCTCTCAAACGTATCACCACTGAGTTAGCTTGGTTGTCTAGATTGCTACATGAATTCAATGTCACTGGAGTTGTTCCCATTCCTGTGAAGTGTGACAACCAGGCTGCCATTCACATTGCTCGTAACCCAGTATTTCACGAACGTACTAAACATATTGACCTAGATTGTCATTTGGTTCGTCACAAGCTGCAAGAAGGTTTGATGAGTTTGTCCTATGTCCCAACTGCTGCTCAACTGGCAGACATTTTCACTAAATCCCTCTATGGTCCCCATCATCATCATCTTCTGCCTCAGCTTCAGCTTTTTTCTCCCTCTCGGGGGTGAGGAGGGATGTTGGGGTAATTCATGGTGCAAGCTTAGTCGATTGCATCGTCTTTCGCTTGAGGAGGGATGTTAGACACAGTAGCTTGGTTTAACAGAATTAGTTAGGGAGTTGAGGTTGTTATATTAACCTATTCACTTGTATAAATACCATCATATTGTAACAGACATTCAATTCAGTTTTACAGAAATAAGAAAACTCTTTCTTTCTCGTTCCTCTGTTTTCTGGTTTTTCATGGCTTGCCGCCATAGCTGAGCAAGCTCAGCTTCGTCGTCTTTTGCAATCCGACACACCTTAACTTTTGTTTAGTTTTAATCTTAAAAGGAAGAAATGTTATCGGTGGATGCAGAACCTAGGACCTCCAAAATTTGTGTGCAAGATGAGCCTATAGGAGTGCCAATCAACTGAGCTAGCTACCAGGTTTGAGAAGAAGGTAGGATACTTGGATCTAGTGGTCGGTGAATCATTGATCAAAAATATGATTTTGGAGAGATTATTCTTCGATCTAGTGGTTGACGAATCACCGATTTACCTGACTTGTCGGACTGTCGTAGTGCCTCGCTCCTTCCGGAACGAAATCAGACGCTCTAGAGTCTAGATATGTTAGCCAAACAATCCAAATGGGACGGCCCTGGCCATAGGCTAAAGAAAAAGGTTATTTGCCTTGGCCCCCAATCCAGTTAGGCACTTAGGCCCTATAAAAAAATGTAAAATGAATATAAATAATGCATTATATAATATATGTATAATTAAAAAATCCCATTAATATTTAGATCTAAACAAAACTCATGTGTCACATGACTTGTTAATTTGTTTAATCTTTCATCCAAGTGAATAACTAATAGTTTGAGCCCTTATCTTTTGATTTTTACCAAGAAAATAAGGTGGTTTTTTTAATATTTATTTGAATGATTTTATATTTTGCATGGACAAATTTGAGATTATTATGTATTAAGTTAAACTTTACTATTAAAAAAATAAAAAATAATACTTTTAGAACTTTATTTATCACTCGCAAAATTTCATTCTTTTTATACCACTAATAGAAAAATCTATTGATCTCAAGTAAACAAGTATAGTGATAAAAAAAATTATATTTTTGAGTCGTATAATAATGACAGTTGACAACATTAGTTGTACAATACTGACCCTATACTTTTCTATATTAGTTTTTCAACAGCGTCAAAAAAAAAATAACGTATAGATAAAGAGTGTGCCAAATTTTAAAATGGATTTCAAAAGTTAATCTGTAAAACATTGAAGTTAAGTCGTAATAAAATTCGGCAAAATTAATTAAAATATTGACATATTTCAGCTAGTATAATAATTCTTTAAGGGTATCTCTCATCATAGGCCATAAAATGGGTTTTGCCTTTTTTTTTCCTCCTACCATATGCCAAAACCCATTTTGGCCAAAAAAATTTTTCCTAATAATTCTAAAATGAAGGTAAAATCTGGCTTAAATTTTTGAAAGGTCAAATGTGAATTTCACCATTTTTTATGTATTTTTAATTATTTAATATTAATATAAATTTATAAATCATTCAATTAATTATATATAAACTATCTAATTATAATTTTGATCAAAACTAAAAGTTATAATATTGTAAAGATATTGATGAGTTCTTCGATATGACTATAATATTTAACATATTTGGATTATATTTTCATAAATAACATCTTTAGAAAAACACATGCATTTTTATATTATTATATCTTCATCAAAACCATACCTCATAAATAAATACAAAGTTGCATAAATACTCTCATCTTTATTGTTCTTATTGTAGCGCAGACTTCTTGTGGATGGCGGTTGATTTTCCATACTCGGAGGCATCCTGGAAATGCGATCGATATCTGATGGCTCTGTTGGAGTCCATAATTTGAGGTCTCCGTTAGTGATTTTCAGAGAACTCTGTGTGCGTCTTCCTTTGGGCCAGTTGATTCGTTTGTCCTTCTGGCTTGTGGTTTACAATGTAGGATGGCTTGTACGTTTATTTTTGCAATTTCTTTTTATGTCATTTGCTTTGCGTGTTTTTCTTTCTATCATTTGCTTTTGTATTTTGCTTCCGATTTTACACGATGATTAGTCCATCTATCGGCTTGTCAGGTCTCTCGATTTTTTAGACATATTTAGATAATCGAATTTCTATCAGGATTTCAAAAAAAATGTCATCATAATGAGTGATTGGATTTTTTTTTTATCGCAACTGCAGATTAAAAATAAAAATAATAATAATAATAATATTTTTTGGTCCTTAATAATAAAAAATCCTTAATATATTTTTTTTGGTCCTTTATAATAATAATATTTAAAAGAAAATAAAAACATAACCAAGCCAATATATAGTGGGCTTTTCTAATTCAAATTGTCTGGATTAAGTTATACTTGAGGCCCATTCTAGTTTGGGTCATATTCGGCATCCTACTGGGCCCACCTCATTGATGGATAAAGCCGTTTCCATGTTATAGACTTTTAGTTATTGTCAAATTTTGTTATTTTTAATAGTCAGCTTAGTTTTCTAAACCCTCAAATTCAAAACTTAAACCTAGAAAAAAAATGTTTCTTTTTTATATATATTTTTATTTTAGAAAATACTAAAAACTAAAATCTGAACCAAACAAACCATAAGCTACTAGTCAAATTCATGAATCATGACTTAATGAGATGGCACATTTTGAACCCTTTTTTTTTAACGTGGGGATTCCGAGGTTGTCGACTAATCTCCCACGGGTCTGAGCCTTAGCCCGCAAAGGACGCGAACCGGTAAGTCAGACGGCAAGCCACCAGATAGGCTCACCCAAACCAAGGTTGTCGACTAATCTCCCACGGGTCCGAGCCTTAGCCTGCAAAGGACGCGATCCGGTAAGCCAGATGGCAAGTCACCAGAAAACTCTTGTAAAGGTACCTCTCCTTTACCACTAGATGAAGGGGTGATTGGGGTCATTGATACATTTTGATTTCTTTTAAACACGGGTTTGTCCACTTCTAAAATTTGTTGATTTCACTAAACAAATTCTCTTAATTGCTTCAAAATTTGATGTAGATGAAAGTGGATTTGTAAGCATATAGGGAAATATGTGCGCTTTATAAGAAGAAAATGACCAAATATGACGCCGTTACCTTCTCTTTGTATACTGCATAACACCGAACCTTGTAGCTGAGCTCGATATTAGTTTCAGTTTTATTGTAACTGATTTTCTCCTTGTTCAATTAATTGTCCCAGTTTTCTCCTTTCATTCTTGATCTCCTTTCACGGAGATCTAATATTCTTCATGGTATCAGAGCGTTACTCGATCGAAAACGCTTTCATATTTCATTTTTTTTTGTTGATTTCAGTCTCTGTTCTTGTCGCATTTGATTTGTTGGGATGGAAGGCAATCAATTTTTCAATCAGTGAGGAAATGAGAATGGTGGATCTACAACGAGCAACAATGATCCCTTCCTATATAATCAGGATATATTAGTTCACTATATAATCAGGTAAATATGAAAAATTACTTGAGTTACTCGCTTGAGATAACAGGGAATGAGTTATTTTTAAATAGGTTTTTTAGAGTAACTACGTTAAATCAAAATCTTTCCTATTTTATTTTATTTTATTTTAAATCTACGTTAGAAAGATTGTTATTTAATAATTAAATTGTTGGTTAGTTGTTAACTAAATTGGATTGCACGATGACCATTGGTCTATAACGGTATCATATATATATGTATGTATGCATATTGCATATATGGGTCCATTAATCCACCCATATGACAAGTAAATATCATGATATATATATTTCCAGGCTATTTATGGGTTTCAAAATTTGAAATTGTAGAGGTTCCCTTCGCAGTGGTAGGCTCACTAGGCTGTGTTTCAGTCCACATATAATAACTTTTAGGTTTGCAATTCCATATGGGCCCGAAAATACTTTCAAATGAAATGTAGTTATAACATACCTTATCAAGATTCAAGATCATGTGTGTGTACGTGGGCAGCTCTAGCCCTAAACCATTGGTCTATAATGGTAGAACCGGGGAAAAAAAATCAAGGGTGATTGTTGGGATTTCACAATTTTTGTAGAGTGAAAATAAATGTCGAAATATAAGAGAGGGTGAAATTGTACACGATAATTTAAATTTTTGTAATAAAATGGTGAATCCTAACATTATAATAATCATAAAAATTATATCTAATGACAATCGTTTGTCCTGGCGCAATCATAATTCCCGAAATTTAACATGACTTAATGTGGGTGTCATAATTGAAATTTTTTTTTTACATATATTTGAGAAATAATTTATTTTCAATGAATATATTGGAAAAGGTTTGAACGCAAGATCTCATGGTACAAATACCAATTAAGCTAAGTACATTTTATAATTTAGTATTACTTTTTTCAAACTTTTCTAACCCTAAAATTATTTAAATTATTTTTAAATCATATAAAAAAAATTCCCTTCGAGTCAAGGGGCCTAAGCCACACTATCCCCCCTGAATCTGTCATTTTTTGGACATATGTATATCACTTTGTATAGGTATGTATGATCCAATTTGCACACTCTTTACACATCAAGCAACTTGATTGAATCATTCAATTCCACATTGGGAGCGGATAGATGCCGCTTGATTGAATCATTCAATTCCACATTGGGAGCGGATAGATGCCTTCTCGTCTTGAAGTTGCTTGAAGGTATGAATATTACTTAAAACTACAAATTGTAATTATACTTGTTTTATAGTTGTTTTCCTACTACACGGTGATCTGTTGATGAGTTATGTAACCATGGTTGTGTCCTAGCATACAAATGCGATTAAGCATCCAACATGTGATCACTTTGCTATCATTTATATGAATACGACGAACCCTAATGGTTAGACACTGTCAAACACAAGAAGCTACTTTTTGCCACATGTCATATGCAATACTAAAAAAAATAACTTTTTTACCCCTTTACTATCATACACACACAATACCACACTAAAATAATAATTTTTTGCCACGTGTCAAATTGTTATGCAGTATTTTCCCTCCAATTGTTTTACCGATTATATTTTCCCACATCAACACCTAATGCCACATATTAATCCTATTTTCGTTTTTTTGTTATTTATATACATGTCTGGTAGCATGCATTTAACTAGGTATTATAAGACGTATATTTAGTGTAGTTTAGGTGTAAATAAGGGCTATTTTTGTATGATTTTGCAAATAAGTGGATAACGTGAGCGCAATGTTCATAATGAGTGACAAAGGATCGGTTGTTGTGTCCCAATGTGAGAGAGAAGGGCCCCATAAGAAGGGACAAGAAGCTCATACGAATACGCGAGAAGAGGAGGATGAACAAACTTAGGGTCACGTTTGCGACTAGGAGAGTCGTGTCCGCGGTCAGGACAGCTGCGCCCGCGGCCCAAGCAAGGTGACAATTTTAGACTCGAAAGGGCCATGCCCGCAGCTCTAAAACCACACCCACAACTTAGAGGACAAGGCTCAAGACGATTATGTTCGTCTGAACTTTCCACCCCGGCCCTAAGCTCGTATAAGCTCGTTCATCCCTTTCCAGAAGCGTTGAGAGACACTTGTAAGTTGGAAAACGATAAACAAATCTTCAAAATGTTCAACAATTGCGAGGTAAATATTCTTTTGCGTAAGCTTATCAAGTTTATTCCTCGTTCTGCTACGTTTTTAAAAAGAACTTTGTACAATAAAGAGGAAACAAAAAGAAAAAGTGAAGAGGAGGGTGAAGGTAAGTGCAAATGTGTCTGCTATTTTTCAATGACGAATTCCTAAGAAGTGTTGTAATCCAGGCGTATTTAGAATTTCATGTGAGATAGGTGCATCAAAATTTGATAGAGCTATACTTGATTTAGGTGCATGTACTAATGTTTTGCCTTATTACTTGTACAACCTTTTGAGATTAGGACCATTGCAGGACATAGGACACTTATTCAGTTGGCTAACCGTTCCACTATGAGCCTGAGAGGGGTAGTTAAAGATGTTTTGGTTAGAGTTGGCAAGCTTATATTTCATGCAGATTTCTTTGCTTTGGATATGAAATGCGACATTGTTGCGGTTCCTATTATGTTGTTAGGTAGACAATTTCTTAAAACTTCTAGGATAAAGATTGATATATGATGGTTCTCTAACTATGGAGTTTGATAGGGGAGAAAGTGATGTAGAATATTGATGATGCTATTAAGCAATCTCCCGATGTTCATTCTTTTTGTTTGTCAGACCTTATTGAGCCCTTGTTTTAGGATGTTCCTAAACACTATAACTTGTGTACTAACACATAGGGAATGCAAGGAAGCTAGAAATATGTGTGGTGAATTCCACTCATCTACATAATCCTGAGCTTCTAAACTAACCTTGCATAGCGAGAAATTGCTCTTTGGTGTACATGAATCGTTTCTAAAAGGGAATATGGTTGGACACCTGGGAGGGGATAACAAGGATATAGTTGAAGAGTTGGTTCTTAGGGAACCAGACCCTGGGATTTGAGATTTGACTCAGTCAAGCCAACGATGTTACTAAAGGTGCTGCTTAGGAGGCAACCTGAGGTAGGTAGTTTTTTTTCTTTTCCTTGTCATTTTATATCTTAGTTTTAAATTTTCAGTGTTGTAGGCTAAAACTGTAGGATTAAGATGAAATACACAAGAGTCGCGACTGCAACCCCTTCCACCGCAACCGCGACATGTCTCTTCCTACAACACTCAATTCTATTCTTCTTTGATTGGTGTTGGTTCCCTCATGACGTCCATTCTTTCCACATACTGTGAGTGGTTCATAACCCCTTTCATCGTATTGTTGTCTTTTATTATCTTTGAATTCATTAGGGACAATGAATCATTTAAGTGTGGGGGAGGGATTGCCTAGCATATTAATTTGCATGTCATATTTATTTCCATTCATATTTAGTTTAGTTTAGTTTAGTCTTAAGAAAAAAAAGAAAAAAAAGCATCATGCATTAGTTAAGTTTAGGTCTTATTTGCCCATGTGAATGACAACCTATCCTCTAATTTATTTTATGCTATTTAAACCCTATATATGATTGGCTTGGATTGTTGAAACTTTGATATATGTTTTCTAAAATGTTTGGTGAGAATGATTTTTTGATAATTGAGCATGTATAATTGTGAGATTTAGGCGGTATTGAAATTATAGACATTGACTTTGTGAGATTATTTTTGGCCTATCTACCACTATGCTTATTGAGTCATTTTGCTTGTTGTGTGTATTGTCTTTGATTGCTTCCTCTATGACTTGAATTGAGATATCTTTTTCAGTGTTGCATTTTATATGATTTCTGCACATGACTTAAGCATAATTGAGGCATTTTTTTTTGCCCGATTTGACTCATTTTCCACCTTGACATATTTTCCTCTGCTTGAAGCCAATTTGAGCCTGATTACCTATTTTTGCAGCTCTAAAAATTTTTCTATAGTTAATTATAGTCTTAACCCATCTGGGGAATTATGAATGGTTGGTGAATATTTATACTTGTCGATGTTGGTTTGAGTATTAGATGATATGGTTTGAGGTACACTTATGAGTGTTTTGATAATTCTTGTTAGTACATAGTACTTAGGAGTTAGGACCTAAAGATAATAAACTTCACTTAGAGATAAAAGTAACTGAAGCGGTTCTAGAATTTCACCTATACTTATTACCTCAAGGTGACGACAAAAGTCCTTTAATACCTGCAGTATTATATGACAATACTTGGTTTCGCGATCAAATGGTTCTTTTATTGTTGAGCGTGGTCTTACAAGCGTCCGAGTTTCGTGATCAAGTATATTTACTGTTCAATCGTCGTCTTTAGATGAAGTTTGATTCTATGATGTGTCTTTCCTAGAAAAGCTTCTTCTCCGATTCAAGGATCTAAAGAGCTCAGACCTAAGGGTTTTACGTCAAAGGAAGTTGCAGAGCTCCTTTTCTTATCTCCTTTTTCGGATCCCTATTCTGGTGGGCATTAGGGGGTATTTATAGTATTATCCAAGCGAGCAGCTGGCTGGTGACCTCGTGGTTCATGTAGGGGACACGTGTAGTTCATGCCCTCATGCTAGCAGTCTAGGGTAGCTACACGTGGCGATGTTAGAGGATAGGTGCTTCACCAACGAGCTACTTGCCCTTTTGAGGGAGTTTTAGTCGGTTCGGAGCTTCCATTCGCGATCTCAATCTTGAGGGGAGATATTCTTATTTAGACCCGAGCCTTTGTTTATACGAATTGAGAAAACTCTTATCGCGATGATATAATCTTTAGTGCGTATATGACTTTTGCGTAGGGTAGCCCATTTATGACGTCATACCACCATTAATAAAAGGGGTTATTTTTCATGGCATCGTCAGTAACAAACGACATGAAAAAAAAAATCAAAAAGAAAAAAAAAGCAAGGGAATAAAGGAAAATAGATTGAAGGTGGTTCATTGAAGTTGCACATGTTTGAGATTGTGGTTGTATGACATTTTAGAGAGATGGTATGAGTTGATTATGGATAGTGGTATTTGATTTGGTTACTTTCTCAGTTTTTGGATTATTTGCACCATATGGTCAAATATGTCCATACCTTATGTTTTCTACCTTGGCTCCGTTACAACCCGCTTGAAATAACTTATGATTTTTGTTGCATGAAGAGTCACTAGTGGTGGAGATTAAAAATACTAGTGCAAGTCTATTTTAGCTAAGCTTTCAAATATTGAGTTTGAACGTAAACAACAAACCCTTAAACACATGAGAGGGGGTTAAAACACATGTCCCTAGTGAGGTATGGAATTGATATATTTGATTGATTTTGTGATTGCCAAAATATGTGCTATGCAATGTTCTAAAAGGTACTAGACGGTGTCTAGGCGGACTTAGAATAAACTTGATTATTTCCTTATCTTTTAACGCATAACACATGTCATTAATTCATATAATGTAATAATAATCCATCATATCAGTCATAAACCCAAATTTGCGGTGCTTAAATAACACTAAAGTAAATAATCACAAAAGTATGCATCGGACTAGTGACTCTAAACCTCTTAAAATCCAAAACCATGGGTTCGACTCAAACGAAAATATATCTCGACTAAGGGGATAAAAAAAACCTAAGTTGACTAATCATATGCCTAAAGGCTAAAATTGAATAATCATCGGGCTAGGCGGGACTAGACGGCGCCTAGGCAGGCCTAGTCGGGTCTAGGCGGCGTCCAGGTGGTGCCTAGGTGGATTTCCGCCTAGAAGCCCGCCTAGGCTTAAAAATTCATAGGTCCCCTCCCGCCTAACGCCTAGGCGCGATTTTTAGATTACTAGTGCTATGATGTTATTAATCAATCGTGTTTGCTAGTTTTCCTATTAAAAGTGACTATCGAAGTGGATCAGTAATTGCTTCTTTATGGGGTGCTATTTTGATGTTGTTTTTCATTGCTTGAGGACAAACAAAGGTTTAAATGTGGGAAAATTTGATAGCATGCATTTAGCTACGTATTATAGGACTTATTTAGTGTAGTTTAGGTGTAAATAATGTCTATTTTCATATGAATTTGCAGTTAAGATTATTGTGGTCGTGGAGTCGAAATCAACGCGCATTTGTTATTGGTCGCAGGTGTTGAAGATTTTAGATGGGGAACTCAAAGCGCGAAAGCGGAATCACGTGAATAGACCGAGGACGTAAGCAATGGAGTAAGCTATTGAAGGAGTCACGCCCACAGTCTAGATGGGTGACATTAGCGTTGGCCTGTGTCGTGGCGAAAAAGTCATGGCCGCGGCCGTTGTCGACTTCGAAAGCCTAATTTTTCATGCCCTATATTTTTAGATAGGTTATTTTATAATACTTTGGACATGTATTTAAGATGATTTTTAGGAGAGGTTTTTAGTACCTTATGCTTTGAAGAAACCCTAGAGGAGAGCTATTGTTGCCATGATGAACTAAACTCATCGTTCGTTTGATTAATTAGTGTAAAGCTTTCAGTTTGATATTCTGTGAGAGTTTCCATTTATCTATCTACTTTTAAGTAGTTTGTATCCTCCGTTATTATTGCTTATGATTGAGTTCATGTGTTATTGAATTGACCACCTAATATTACTTGAATTCAATCTATCTCTAGGTCTATAGGAATTCTGGTTGAATAACTTAGATTGTAATAGCAAATTGTGATCATCTAGGGCTAGTTAACTTGGTTGATTGCAAGACGATAAAGACACAATTGGTTTATTGCTGGTCCCTTTGTTTCAATTGTTCTTATTACGTTTCCTTGGTGTTTATTGCTATTGTTAAATTGAGTTTGGATAATTTCTAGGTTATCATCAATAAGGGTGTTTAGAGTCTAGTTGAAGTAAATCAAGTAATCACTATTTGTAGGGAATGAATTGAAAGTTATTATCAAGTATAATTAATTTTCACAACAAGTTTCTCAAGAGTTGTTTAGGAAATTTCAATGATCGAAATTCAAATTAAAAGTGGATATTAATTTATCAAACATATTTTCCAAATATTGTTACAAGGAAAAATGTATGTTTACACCTAGTGTAAACCATATATTTTACACTTTCAATATTGATCTGCCATGTGGCGTTTAAATTTGGGGGAAAAATTGTTCATCTTCTTTCTTTCTAGCTACTTTCCACCCCCCAGATCTAAGGGCATGTTTGGCATGATGTTTTTAGGGGTTATTGGGGATTGAGTTTATTTTTTTTTTAAAATAACCTTGGTGAATGGTGTTTGGCACAACCGATGTGTTTTTAGGAGGTGGAGGTGAAATGAGGTTATTTTTGCCCAAGAACACTACACCCATAATTGAAGGTGGAGGAGGTTATGGTTTTAAATAACCTCATGTTTGACCTCATTGCCCTCCTTCCACGATCTCTTGTCGGGCGGACGTCAGCGACGGCGATCTCAGATCTGTACTCGAAGGCAGTGGCGGCAACCTCGGAGACGTCGACCAAAGAGTCCGAATTCGCGGGGGGGGGGGGCGGAGTTCGGGGCCGGTGGAAAGAGGGCTTCTTGACGGTGGGAGTTCAAGTTCGAGTTCGGATCTGTGCTCGAAGGCGGTGGGAGTCCGAGTTGGGGGCCGACCGGCAGGAGGGCTGCTGCTCGGTGAGGAACGAAAGAGGGCGGTCGGCAGTGGACTGGTTGCGACTTGTGCTCGGTACTTTTTGGCTTTGAAGCTATCCCGACAACCATTCTACATAAATTAAAATAAGGGCAATTTTGTCATTTTATTTTTATTTCAAAAAATAATCTTATATCCACCAAACATTATACTGTGTTATATCGGAGTTATTTTTTTAAAACAATCTCCACCTCTTTCACCTCCATAATCCATACAATAATCTCCACCTCAACTAACCCCTAAAAAATAATCTCCACCCCTTAAAAAATACTCCCTCCGTTCGAAAAAACATGTCATTTTAGCTTCTTTCACAAGTTTTAAGACAATTAACAAATGTACTAATTTACCCTCAATTATTACCCTCCTTTTCTACTTTATCGAAAACTACAACTAACAAACCATCAATCGTGTCAAGGGCATTTTTGTAAAGTGAAGTGCAAAATTTCTACAATGACAAGTTTTTTTGAACAAAAATAACACCCTAAAATGACATGTTTTGCCGAACGGAGGGAGTAACATTTTGCCAAACAGGGCCTAAATATCTAATCAAATCCCCCTACTTCTTTATCTTCAAATTGCAATTAGGGTGTTTTGCACAAGTAGACACTTTTTTTTTTGACTTTGCAAAAATGTCACCACTTTTTGGAAAATGGAAAATGTAGCATAGGGGTCATTTGGTGCAAAATAAAAAATGGAAGGGAGCAGCCGGTTGAAGGTAAAAAAGTGCAGAAGAGAGAGAGGAGGTTTTGGTGGGGATTTTTTGCGCCAAACCTAGGGTGACAAGACACTAATGATTACAAGGGAGAAGGTCGATGTGATAGGAGCTTTCCCTCCAATTTGCAGGGTATAAAAACAAAGGAGGGGAGTGATAGGGGCTTTCCCTGGACAAAAGGCCCGGAGAAAAAGGCCACCATTGAAGACAAACCGTCGGCCTTAAGGTCCAGTTGCAGAGCACTTGTCGGCCTTATTTTGTTCTCGTGTCAATCATCAGCAACGTCCGTGTCACCTGTGTTTATGAGAAACCCTAATTCTCAGTTGCAATGGGTAGGCGTTTCCCTTGGTTCTCATGTTTTGCGAAAAGTAGCTACCCATGATCCATAATGCCCATCCTTCTTTTCATTTTCAGGGGAAAACGCCAAGGTATGCGTCACTCTCGTCTTCAACGGTCGGTGGTTGTTCAAGGGTGGTGGATGGGTGTTTGCGGGTGAGACCGCGCACAAGAATGTGATTATTGAAGAGGGCATCGACTTCACCTCTATGAAAAAACTGATCAGGCTTAAGGTCGGCCATGATTCTTCATATGAAGAGTGGTCGTTGTCTTACGTGGAAAAGGCATAAGAATGGGGTCATCCGATCACGATGGCCGATGATGAAGACCTTGAGGCATTTAAGTTTCTGAACTCGAAGTGTGGGGAACGACAATGGCCCATGGCGATATATGTGGGTCCATTTCTGAACGGGAGCGTTGAAGTAAAGCAACCCGGCGTCGGGAAGAGGGCTTGAGTGAGCCACGTACCTCGCAAAAAGTGGACGACTTGGGTGAGATTCTCAGTACCGAGGTAGGAGGTAAGGCACAACCAAACCCTTTGTCTGTAGATGTTGGGTTATATGGGGGAGGAGAGGGTAGCGAAGCCATAGGGAAGAGCAAGGAGGTGGGGGTGATAGACATAAGTGACACGGGGTTAATAAACGGTGACACGCATAACTGTGTAAGTGACATGGGTAAGGGTCCGGATGTGAACCAATTGGGTTAGGTGAGAGAGGCCGTAGGAAAGGGCAAAGAGCTGGGTGTGATAGACATTACCGACACGGGGGTTACAACGGGTGACATACCTATAAGTTTAGGTGACAAGAGTAAGGGTCCGGATGACATGAATATATGTTCAGGTAACAAAGGTAAGGGTCCGGATGTGATCCACCTAGGTGAGGTGATGGAGGCCATTACTGACAGGGGGAGTGAAACTGGTGACGTGCATGTAGGTGTGGGTGACAAGGTTCAAGGACTGGATATGATCCAATTGGGTGACACGGACAACTCTTCAGTTGACACGGTAAACGATGAAGGTGACATGTATCAGGGGTTGGAAGTCATATCCATAAGCAGTCAGGATGAGGATGAGGACGAAGCTGTCGGAGTGAAGCGGGAACAAGTATGGGATGATTTGGAGTGGCAGGGTGTTGAGGATGAGGTGATGAGGGAACTTGAAAATTGGGTTCCGAGGTCCAGCATATCCCCAAATACGATAGAGAACATTGAAGCTTCGACGGAGGGGGTGAAAGTTGAGGATGAGGTGATGAGGGAACTTGAAAATAGGGCTCCGAGGTCGAGCATATCCCCAACTACGATAGAGAACATTGAAGCTATGGTGGAGAGAGCAACGCCTCGCACCCAGGACCCACGAAGAAACATGATAGAACTTTCAGTGGGACAGTTATTCGCATCGAAGGCTGATGTGCAGACTCAGCTTAGGTGGAATGCAGTGGAGAAGTGCTTCGATTTTGTAGTGAAGAGGTCGACAAAATCGTTATATGTCGTTGGATGTGTGGACAACAAATGCACGTGGATGTGTAGGGCCTCGACTTACCGGCGCACCACTATGTGGGTTATCCGAAAGTATATCCCGGAGCATACCTGTGACATGAACATGAAGCACGACCATAACCGACATGCTACGTCGAACATGATTGGACGGAACCTCGTGTCCACGTAAGTGTTACTTTAGTTGCGAACATTGCTAGTTCTGTCACATGATAATATTCTACATGACTCCTTGTGTAAATGAACCTGTCACTTTTAGGTTCACCGGGACTCGAAAGAACCTCGTTCCCGAGAAAGTGCAGACAATGACGAAGTCCCAGTATGGCATCACGTGTAGCTACTGGAAGGCACGAAGGGCTCGACAGGTGGCGAGGGAGGTGAAGCATGGGACCGACGAAGACAGTTACCGAGATATTATTCCATACTTGCACATGTTGGAACAGACTAACCCCGGGACATATACTAGGTTAGATCTGGACTCATCCCAAAGATTCAAGTACGCCTTTGTTAGCTTGGGGGTATGGCGCAAGGCGATCCCCTACCTTCGAAAGGTAAAACTCCATGTCGGTTGTGTATTATTGCATGTCACCTTATACATAAGCCCATGTCACCAAACCAACCGTCATCGACTTCCATGTACAGGTCTTTTCAGTGGATGGGAGTTTCCTGAAAGGGAAGTTCAGGGGCACCCTTCTCTTTGCCATAGCCCAAGATGCAGACCACAAAGTATACCCGATCGCATTTGCGATTGTCGATGGTGAGAATTATGGGTCATGGGGCTTCTTCTTTAAGAACATGCTACATGTTGTCGAGGACACACCGGATGTAATGTTTGTGTCTGATTGCCATCTTAGTATCGTCAAAGGTTTGAGGGACAACTATTTATTTGCAAAGCAAGGGGCATGCATATGGCATCTATTTCAGAATGCGAGGTGCAGGTACAAGGGGGTCACGGGCCTACAGGTGTTGTTCTTCAAGATGGCGAAGGCATACACGAGGGCAGAGTTTGAGAAGCTCTTCGGTGATTTCTGCGCACAGTCAGCCCCTGCGGGCTAATACCTGAAAGAGGCTGGTTTCCAGAACTGGGCCCGGACATACTTCTTGGGGATGCGCTACAACATAATGACGACGAACAACTCAGAGTGTCTAAACGCCGTCTTCAAGGAGCCCCGCGACCTACCCATCATTTCCTTGATTGATGCTATCCTTGAAACCGTAGGCAAGTGGTTCTACGAGCGTAGGGAAACCACCACCAAACTGGGTAAGTCGGTGAGTGACTACGTTGATGATGCTCTGAAAACGAACTATGCGACGACAATATGCTTGGATGTCAGACCGCTCAGCCCACACGAGTACAATGTCCGCAAAGGGTTCTCCTCCTGGGTTGTGAACTTGAGTGCCCGTACCTACACATGCAAACGGTTCGACATTGACCAGTTCACGTGCCCGCATGCCATAGCCGCTGCCAAGTTTGGAGGTACCAATATCTTCTCTCTAGTGAATGACTTCTACAAAGACGCAGCATGGAAGGCGTGTTACGAGGATGTGATATATCCGCTTCCTCCAAGAGCCGATTGGAGAATCCCCCCAGCCATGTCCAGTGTCATGTGCCTCCCCCCGGACGTGAAGCAGCAACCTGGTCGCCCTAAGACAACCCAGTACCCATCTCGGGGAGAATTTCCCCGTGTCAAGCGTCGTCGTTCGTAGTTGTGTTCTTACATTGGTGGTCCAACGCCTTACCGCAAAAGCTGGGTTTGCTTATACATCTGCAGATTGGGGTCAGGGGTTGGACCATTTTTCTTCGTAGTGCTTTTGGGAACGGGTTAAGTACTTCGCATTACTTTTGGGGACAGTTTCAGGAAATAACCCATGTCACAGGTTTGTATTCTCGTGTCAGATGACAGGGGTAATGTGTCACTGGTTTGAATTTGATGTTTGACATTTCTGTGGTTGGCACTTGATAAGGCAATCACACTTGCCTTGTCACCTTTTTGAAAACCCATGCCACCTGAATTATGTATCGTGTCACGTATTTGAATTATTCATCGTGTCACCTGAAGTATGTATCGTGTTACGTATTTGAATTTGATGATACCCAAAGTTTCGAGCATAAGAACCTAGTCAACTAATGACCAGCGGACAAAGTACGACAATAACACCCGAGTCAACTACCGTCGACAACTACAGGTTTTCAGCAACAAAGTTCATAACAACCTACGAAAATATTCTACATGGTTCCACACTACCTATGATAATCCAAACCATCGAAGTTCGTGACAACCTACTACAACAACAACAACAAAGTTCATAATAATGGCCAATTCAATCATTTTTGGCACGTGGTTTCTTCGCAGGGGAAGACAAGTCTTGTCCATCACAACCCCATTGCCTTCCTAGTCCTCTTGCCTCGCTCACCTTCCACATTTGTAGCCCCTTCATCTGCACCACCTCCTTTCCCACAGGCATCTCGCATCCTATTCACAACATATTTCAGCCCCTTCATCTGCACCACACATAACGTAAAGGAAGGTTTGTACCTCCACTTGATCACATTCAATGGAATATACGTGTCACCTATTAGTTATGTCGTGTCACTAGTTTATATTGCCTTGTCATTGATGGTATGGATACTTGGCCAAAAACAAAGATAGACTAAGGATGTACCTTCTCATCCATGCTTCGAAGCCACGTTGTCATAATTTCCAACCTCTCCAACATCAGGTCAAGTGTCCTCCCCACTTTATCTTCCCCGGCTTCCTTGTTCCCATCACGTATTCCCGAAGTTGCTCCGGCCTTGCCGGAGCCATCCCCGTAATAACGGGGCGCCAACGCAGCTTCAACATCATCGTAGAAGAGGTCAGGCTCATCATGCCTGTAGAAGCACCCGTTCATCAACTCATACTCGCCGTCAGTCGGAACTAGGATGGGGTTGTCTTCCACCGTGATGCTCTTCAATTTCTCCGGGTCCATGCGGGTTTCGATCGACTCGTAGCTTAGATTGTCGTCATTGGTAGCCCACCTCAACAAGTGAGGCAACGCCTTCGTCGATACCTTGTCAGCAAACTGGACCCCAATATCCGGAACAGCTTCGTACAACCAAATCTAGAACACCCACGCGTTCGACATAACAATATACGAAATGTGCGTAAATTGGGCTTCACAATGAAAATGTAACTTCGATGTTGAAGGTTACTTGGAATGCCAACGGATAACCCATTAGCCCATAACCATGGCGATCAACACCCGACTTTAAGTCTACAACCCGCCATTCTATGACACCCCATAGGGACGCATGGGTGGTGTCGTAGACAAGCCTACCCCAAGGGAATTCCAAGAACCGATCGACGTTCTCAACAAACCTCACAATCCACGCTAGTATAGGAGACCTGGGTTCCCGCCCAAGCAGTACACCTTCGATAATGAAGAAGAGAGCGAGCTTGAAACGCTTTCTTGCACTCGGTTCCTTCAAAATCGAGGTCTTCAACGCGTACTCTAGCTCACCCACGGTCACCCTGTTCGTTGAGAAAAAGTCCTTAATGGCATCCTTGTCGTCCTCCATATCTCCGTCCCGGTATCGACCACAACGCAACCCAGTCACGAGGGCAAACTCCTTGATCGAGAAGCGTCGGAGCTTTCCTTGCAACAAGTACCACGTGTCCCACTTCTTCTCTGTCTTAAGTTGCCGTTGTAAGACGTAATGCAGTAGTTGCGGTGAGAATTGAACTCGGTTTGCCAATTCCACAATTCCCCCAAGTTGGCTTCTCTGTAGCTTCTCCCAATCTAACGGGTGGATCAAGTCATCCAAGTTCACAAGCATCGAGACTTTCGAATTTTGGTTGACACGCCCCCGGAAGTGCTTCTCCTCTGGCATTGCATAGCGTGGCTCTGCCTTTTCGGGTGGCTTTACTCCCTTCTTCCTTAAATTTTTTGACCTAACCATATCTTCCCTACATTTAAGTAGACATGAACAGAATTAGAGAGCCATAGAAAATCGTCTCCTCCTACCACCAAACTATTAAACCCCCCTCCCATATTGCTTTCCAAATACATAAACATGAACCATGTCACCCTGTTTCTAACCCATGTCATTGCCTCTTAAGGGTACCCCTTTTCTGGAATTCTAATTTCAGACATTTCTCCTGTCACCCATGAGAAACTGTTTGTCACAACCGGCCAAACTCCATGGTTCTTCTTCTATCTCAACCCAGCCCAACCTCAGTCGTTCTTCTTAAATCTCAACCCCATACCACCCCACAGCCCAATTTCCCCTCCCTTCTTCACAAGCATGAAAACCCTAACTGCATTTTGATGTTGCATGTCGCATTTCCCAAATTCACCCTTCGTATTTGTCAATCGCACCCACCACTCCACAATCAATGAGCGACAAAAATTACCATTGACTCTAGAAAACTGAAAATATATTGGATCCAAGATCAGATCCAGAGATGCAGAGAAGGGAGAGACTTTTGCAGAAAAATGTATGCGGTTTACCTCCTCTTGGTCGTGCTCCTCTACGGTGTACTCTCAGGCGTGCTCCTCTCCGGTGTGATACTCCCTTGTCCTTTCTCTCTCAACGCTCCTCTCCGGTGTACTCTCAGGCGTGCTCCTCTGTCTCTTCTTCAATTTCCTCTATCTTTCCCTTTATGTCCACCTTTATGATGCCACCAACTGTTCCCTTTTACATTTGTTTTTTTCCTCAACTGCAATAAATGCAAGTTGGTGAAAGATTCTCTATTTTCTTTTTCCTTTATTTTTCCAGTTTATTGTGGAGTTTTCCTTTTTTTTTTCATTTTTTCAGAGGTGCGAAAAATAACGGTACCAGATAATTCCACGTCCCCGCATACACATGTCATTTCATTGCCTCAGCGTGTGAGGTGATTAAAATACTGTGTCACTTGTTTGGCATCATGTGTCACATGTTTAACGTAACATGTCACTACTGGGATTCTCACTTTTTTATTTCTTTTAGAGATAACCCTACTATTGTGCATACATACCTTTAAGGGCTAAACCCTGTCACTTGTACAAATTAACGTGTCACGTTACTGATTCACCGTGTGACATAAGGTGGCTACATTCTACCCTTAACTATATGTGTCGATTCAATTAGGCCCCACTATTGTGCATACATACCTTCAAGGGGATAACATGTACCTCTCCAAATGCGAAATGCACCAAGTTCAAACCAAACCAATTGTATAATTTCAGAGCAACTACTTTTTATCTCTTTAAGGGCTAAACCCTGTCACCTGTACAAATTAACGTGTCACGTTACTGATTCACCGTGTCACATAAGGTGGCTACATTCTACCCTTAACTATATGCGTCGATTCAATTAGGCCCCACTATTGTGCATACATACCTTCAAGGGGATAACATGTACCTCTCCAAATGCGAAATGCACCAAGTTTAAACCAAACCAATTGTATAATTTCAGAGCAACTACTTTTTATCTCTTTAAGGGCTAAACCTTGTCACCTGTACAAAGTAACGTGTCACGTTACTGATTCACCGTGTCACATAAGGTGGCTACATTCTACCCTTAACTATATGCGTCGATTCAATTAGGCCCCACTATTGTGCATACATACCTTCAAGGGGATAACATGTACCTCTCCAAATGCGAAATGCACCAAGTTCAAACCAAACCAATTGTATAATTTCAGAGCAACTACTTTTTATCTCTTTAAGGGCTAAACCCTGTCACCTATACAAATTAACGTGTCACGTTACTGATTCACCGTGTCACATAAGGTGGCTACATTCTACCCTTAACTATATGCGTCGATTCAATTAGGCCCCACTATTGTGCATACATACCTTCAAGGGGATAACATGTACCTCTCCAAATGCGAAATGCACCAAGTTTAAACCAAACCAATTGTATAATTTCAGAGCAACTACTTTTTATGTCTTTAAGGGTTAAACCCTGTCACCTGTACAAATTAACGTGTCACGTTACTGATTCACCGTGTCACATAAGGTGGCTACATTCTACCCTTAACTATATGCGCCGATTCAATTAGGCCCCACTATTGTGCATACATACCTTCAAGGGGATAACATGTACCTCTCCAAATGCGAATGCACCAAGTTTAAACTAAACCAATTGTATAATTTCAGAGCAACTACTTTTTATCTCTTTAAGGGCTAAACTCTGTCACCTATACAAAGTAACATGTCACGTTACTGATTCACCGTGTCACATAAGGTGGCTACATTCTACCCTTAATTATATGCGTCGATTCAATTAGGCCCCACTATTGTGCATACATACCGTCAAGGGGATAACATGTACCTCTCCAAATGCGAAATGCACCAAGTTCAAACCAAACCAATTGTATAATTTCAGAGCAACTACTTTTCATCTCTTTAAGGGCTAAACCCTGTCACCTGTACAAATTAACGTGTCACGTTACTGATTCACCTTGTGACATAAGGTGGCTACATTCTACCCTTAACTATATGCGTCGATTAAATTAGGCCCCACTATTGTGCATACATACCTTCAAGGGGATAACATGTACCTCTCCAAATGCGAAATGCACCAAGTTTAAACCAAACCAATTGTATAATTTCAGAGCAACTACTTTTTATCTCTTTAAGGGCTAAACCCTGTCACCTGTACAAAGTAACGTGTCACGTTACTGATTCACCGTGTCACATAAGGTGGCTACATTCTACCCTTAACTATATGCGTCGATTCAATTAGGCCCCACTATTTTGCATACATATCTTCAAGGGGATAACATGTACCTCTCCAAATGCGAAATGCACCAAGTTCAAACCAAACCAATTGTATAATTTCAGAGCAACTACTTTTTATCTCTTTAAGGGCTAAACCCTGTCACTTGTACAAATTAACGTGTCACGTTACTGATTCACCGTGTCACATAAGGTGGCTACATTCTACCCTTAACTATATGCGTCGATTCAATTAGGCCCCACTATTGTGCATACATACCTTCAAGGGGATAACATGTACCTCTCCAAATGCGAAATGCACCAAGTTCAAACCAAACCAATTGTATAATTTCAGAGCAACTACTTTTTATCTCTTTAAGGGCTAAACCCTGTCACCTGTACAAATTAACGTGTCACGTTACTGATTCACCGTGTCACATAAGGTGGCTACATTACTATTGTGCATACATACCTCTCCAAATAGCATAAGTTTAGAGCAAATACTTTTTGAGCAAATACTTTTTGTAGTGAAAATGTACCTCTCCAAATTCAAATTGTATCAAGTTTAAACCAATTGCATAAGCTTAGAGCAATTACTTTTTGTAGTCAAAAGTTTAAACCAACTACAACCTTGTTCATACCTACACTGTCGTCAGCGCAAAACATGTTCATGTCCACATAAAAAGGTATCAAGTTTAACAAAATATCCAAAGTGCTACTTCACTAAAATAGTGTTCATAAAAAAGGTTCAATCGCCACTGTAACGACTAGCATCTGAGTCGTCCGTGGAAGACACCCACGGCTAGCATCTGCCGGTACGCCTCAATAAAATTGTCGTCCAATCCATCGAATGTGGGGGCGGTCTCCAGCAGGAGATCCATGAATCTAATCGTGTACGGGCCACAATCACCACTGCAATGGGGAACAATCCATCAGAACTAGAACGCCGATACCACCTCAAATAAAACGAAATTGAAGCATGGGACCCAACTTACCTTAGCTTGTTCTGTGGAAGGCCCTTGTCCCGGTGAAGGGCAAACGGGGTGGGGACCTTGTCCGCATACTTTACCTTCATCTCGGGATGTGCATGCATGATGACAGGGATTAGGTGGGTCACGGACATTAAGAGGGGGTGGAGATGGCGGTCGGTCACGTGGTGGACATCGCAGTCATACACCCTCACCTCCCATTCCTTCAGATCAATAGCAAGCGCAGCCCAATGCTTGTTCTTCAGGTTGAAGGGAAGGAGGACGAGGTCCGTACCTGACCACGGACGCCCCATCGTCTTCGGGGACCGGCCGTCTAAGTACGCCAGCACAGCATCAGTAGGCTCGTAGCCTTCGGCGTTGTCACTGTACCGCTTCCATTCCCTATTCATATACAGTCCCGTCAAGTACGAATCGATAACGATGACTCGAGTGGCAATGTCAACCGCTCTGTTAGAGACCGCTTTACACAGAAGGTAGCAACACTCCTCAATGTCCTGCATGAAGTGAACCCAAATGAAAATCCAGACTCATGACACGTGAAATTTCATAGGTGACATGTAGTCGTACCTCTGTGCCAAACCAAACTCGGGGCGTCTTGAGGGAGGTGAGGAAGTCCTTTGTTAGGTCCGTGTCGCAGGGTGACTTTCATATCTCCATGTCCCCACTACATGGTAAATTTCTGTCAAGGTTAGTGGACGTTCACCTCTCTACCTTTTTCGTATATTGAAGAGTAAGACACAAAAGTGAGGTACCTTGCGAGCCACCGGGCTAGGCCATCATTGTCCGCCACGGACACAATTCCTAGCGCAACGGCGTCAGCGAGACCCTGTCGCTTCCTTCCCTTTCTGGGCACGTGGTTTCTTGGCAGGGGGAGCCAGCTCCTCTCCATCACCCTTCTTCGTCTTCTTCGCCCCCTTAGTTGCATACACCTGGGATACCGGGGGCTTCCCCGTTTCATCACCATCGGCCACCTGGTAAACCAAGTCCAACATGGTATGTAAACTCAGATGTCCCGTGTCAATCAACCAAATTCACTTGTCATCATGAATTCATTACTGTATTTGTTGACATAATCCACAAGGTCAACCACAACTTACCTTACCACCTTCTCCTTGTAGGGGCTTCTCCCCGCCTTCAGATACAATCGATGTAACCACATTGGCATGAACAACCTGAAACACATAGTGAAGAGTGAAAATGGATCCCTGCCTTTCCGTGTCACTAAACACCAAAATGTATGTCACCTGAAAACAAACTTAACTCGTCGCCCTTTCCTACCCTCCCATCACCTACCTTGACAGCTTCAGCTTCAGGGTGCTTATCCCCGTCATTAGTACCAGACCCCTTCCTAACAACATCTCCCATCTGGAAATCAAAACAAACTTCTAATTGGGCTGACAAAATCCCGTGTCACTTAACATAAAATACCATGTCATACAACTACATAAACCCTGTCACTCAAATATCAATCCCACTGTTGTTTTCTCCTGTCACCCAACTATATTAACCTTGTAATTAAGGTTTCGTCCAACACTGATTCACATAATCGCAACGTGGAGACGAGAGGAGCTTACCTTCATAGTTTGTTCTGTTGTGGGCTTCTCCTCGCCTTCAGCTTCAACCTTCTCAACCGTCTCAGCTTCATCCTTCTCCCCGCCTTCCACTTCAACCTTCTCAACTGTACCAGCCTCAACCTTCTCCTCATCTTCAACATTACCCACCTGCAAAACACATTCACACAATGCATTGGATCCCATATTTTCCTTATCATGTAAGATAAAATAGCATTTCACCGAATAACAAACTTACATCATCATGACCATCTCTGTCCTGACAATCCCCTTCCTTGTCGACTACGGTCTCTTTAAATCCCTTGTCTTCCTGGCCATCCATGTCCATATAAGTGTCAGCATCCCTTTGTTGTTCTTGCCCTACTTCTCCCATCCCTTGAGCATCTCGCAATCCATTTACAACCTCCTCCAACACATTCATCTGCAGAGATTAGGTTCTTTAGCATCAACCCTCAATTATAAATCAGAAACAACCCCATTTCAAATTCAAACAAACAACAAATTATTCCGATCAAGTCATTAGAGAAGATTCCCATAATTATCAAAATGTTCTTGTCAGGAGTCCAATTACACATGTCACCTGAGTTATACAAACTATGCAGAAAACAAAGATATGAGAATGTACATACCTTCTCATCCATCTTCTCCATCCAACTTGACATGGTTGCGAGCCTCTCCATCATTGCTTCCAGTGTCTTGGCCACGTGGTCCCCCCCAAGTGTCCTTGTCATCGGGTCCTCTCCGCGTAGTTGGGGTAGGATTGGAGGAGCTCCCACCTGGGGCCTGAAAATGGCGCGCCAAGGGTGCCACAATGTCATCGAATAGGAGGTCGGCCACCTCTTTCCGGTAAAAGCATCCATCCATCAACTCCAGCTCAGCCTCATCCGGTATTAGTAGTGGGTTCTCCTGAACCTTAATTCCATCCTCGTCCTCAGGGTCCATGCGTTTGAGTATAGTGTCATAAGAGAGGTACTCATCTTTCGCGGTCCACCTGAGACAACGAGGTCGCGCCTTGTAGGACACCTTCGACGCAAACTGGACCCCAAAGTCTGGTATGGATTCGTACAACCAAATCTACAAGGCACCCGCTTGAATTACAAACTTATGCATCATATGAAGTACAACCGAACTTTCATAAATTCATTTTCAATGTAGACTAATATGAGTGTTACCTGGAAGGCAAGCGGATAACCCATCAGCCCGTAACCATTGCGCTCGACGTCCGGTTTCAAGTCAGCCAGCCGGCGCTTTACGGCGCCGTTCAGCGACGCGTGTGTGGTCTCATAAAACATCCTCCCCCATGGAAATGCCAAGAAGCGATCAACGTTCTCCACTAGCCTGACAACCCACCCCCGAAATGGTTTCCTACTTTCTCCGCCCATCAACACGCCTTCGACGATTAGGAGGAGAACGAGCTTAAATCTTCTTCTCGCGCTTCGCTCCTTCAACAGCGAATTCTTCACTTCGTCCTTCGACTCCCCCACTGTCATCTTGTCATTGTTGAAAAAGTCATTCACAGCTTTTTTATCTTCCTCCATCTCAAGCACCCTTGGTCGACCACATCGCAGCCCAGTGACTAGGGCAAACTCATTCAGCGAGAACCGTCGGAGCTGCCCATGTATCATATACCACGTCTCCCACAGCTTCTCAGTCTCAAGCTGGCGCTGCAGTGCATAATGCACTAGTTGTGACGAGAATTTCACGCGGTTCGACAACTGGACAACGCCACTGAGTTGGCTGTCCAGGAGCTTGTCCCAGTCATAGGGGTCGAGGTAGTTGTCGATGTTTGCTAGGACCGATAATCTTGATCCTTGGTTCACACGTGCCCGGAAGTGCTTATCTTCCGGGACTGCGTATCGGGCCTCCCTCTTATTGGAGGATACCTCTCCCCTCGTCACATTTCTAGTCCGCACCATTTGTTTCCTGCAATTTCGTTCAGACGAACAAAATCAGTTTTCCACATATATTCATATCCCCTATCACCTAATACTATATCCCTAGTCAACAAACTATAAAACCCATGTCAGTACACCCCTCGCACCCAACAATTTCCAAATCAAACACACCTAAATCAAACACACTCATGTCAGTATTCCCCACTCCTTCAATCGCCCACAAACCCACAAAATAACTTCCCATATCCCAATTGCCCCATATCGTAATACAAAAACATAAAATCCAAACCCTTGTCACTCAATTGGACACCCCTGTCACTCAATTCGAAACCCATCTCACCCCTTGTGTCTTCTAAACCATCAAATTTCAAATAAAACTCAACCAACACCTCAATCCTTCTTCAATCGCCCACCTACAACATCGTCATATCCCAATTTCCACATATTGTCATTTTCCCTTTTCCACTCCAAACCCTTCTCACCCACCTGGAAAACCTTGTCACCCATTTCGAAACCCATGTCACCCCTTTCAAACCTTCAGAAATCAACTCAAACCCAACCAAAACCGCCATCCTTCTTCTTCAATCACCCGCCAAAAACATCCCTAACTCCCGATTCCCCCTTTCTTCAACACCCTCATTCCCCTTTTCTTCAACCATAACCCTAACCCTCGATCCCCCCTTTCTTCAACCAGAGCCCTAACCCCTGATTCCCCCTTTCTTCAACACCCTCATTCTTCAACAGTAGCCACCATTTCCCTAACCCTTGTACCAACTACTTCCCCCACCCACACATACGCGCAGTACCAGAAAAGGGAGAAACGCAACGACGATGTGGAGAAGATAAAGAGGGGGGCGTACTTGTGTAATCTGGTGTCGGCGTTCGTGGTTGTTCGACTCGACTCCGGCCTCTCGTCTTCAAAATCCGAGGATGATCAACCGTCTCTCTATCTTCTCTCAACCCCGCTCTCTCTCCTTTCCTTTTCAATTGGGGCTCCTCTAACCGCTCTCTTGCTCTCCCTCTCCCTCTCTCTTTACTTTTCAGTTTTTTAAAAACCAAAAAAAAAATGGGGATAGGGGTGTGATTTGATTGGCATTAAATGCCCTTCATCATTTCCCTTCTATTTTTCTGGTTCCCGCCGGAATCCTTCCCCTTCACACCCTTTTTTCTTTTTCTTTTCCTTTTTTTTTGGTGTAATTTAAGGGATACAACCGGTAATGGGGTGTGTTTTTTACCGGCAGTTTTGTGCAATTTTTGGAGAAAAGTGATTAGTTGTGCTATATTTCAAGGGCTAGATCCTAAAGGACAAATTTTTTTTTTTTTGCGCTATTGACCTCCATTCTCTCTTGCAATTATCACCGCCTTATTTCATCTTCTATAATCTCAAGTCTCAACCGAACCCAGATTTTTTTTAAAAAAAAAATCAACGATGAGAAAGAAAGAAGAAAATCTGAATCGTTGGTCGAGATAGCCATTGTGAGGCTCAACGTAGGTAGAACCGGCCATTGCCGCCGCGAGCCGAGGAGCATGAAGACGGAGATTGCAATTGGGTAGGAGGCCGAGGCGGAGATGATTCAGGTGAAGGAATTAAGAACTCGCTCGGAGAATGAAACGGAGGGTGAGATGATTTGGGTGAATGAATTAAGAATTTGTAATGTTGAGATTTGGGGAGGAAATAAAAAAGATGGATTTTTTCACTCTTTGGGAGAACTACCTGAGTTGAGAATCCGAAAGAGGAGGCCGAACTAGCGACAGTAGCAAGGATGGGGGAGATGCAAAGTTGTATTTCTCACCATTTGTTAACTTTATTAATTACTAGTATTTGTTTTTTTAATAAATTATATTTTATTATATTAATTATATTAAAATATTATATTAGATAATTAATTGACGTGGCTTAAAAAAATAAAATCAAATTGACGTGGCTCACAAGATAAAACCATATATAAATATATTATATTCAATTTTATCTAAAAGGTAGAATAACGCACCAAATATGCCTTCTTCATCTTTTAAAATAATAAATAATATAGTTTATTAACAAAAGCATGAAAATAATAAATATGTATAACAACTAATTCAAGTTATATGGGATAGATTATTGATCTAAAAAGATAAGTTTTTAGCTAACTATATTCATTTATTAATTGATATGGGCCAGAAATATAATAGCACTTTAATCCAGAAAATGTCACGTAAGCAATAATCCCGCTTTAATCCAGAAAATTCCGTGGACGCGAGATCGCACCAGATCCCGTTTCAGGCTTCTGTTTTAGTATTTTATATAGATAGATAGATTAACAGTTTTTCTAAAAGGGCATAGGATAAAGACCCTAAATTGAGAAAGATTCCCTACCAAAAAGGCAAGTGACCCTAGGAATCTAAATTAAAAGAAAAGCTAAATTAATTAAAATTTAAAAAACATTTCCCAATTTAGGGTCTTATCATATGACCTTGGGGCATAGGATAGAAAAATCGAATTATTAATATGTAAATTTTGACACTTGTTTAAAATTTATTGGTAGTGTAAAATTGACATTTTACACCTACCGTAAATGTATCAAGATCCTTGTTAAATCATCATCATTGCACTCTTTATTTACTTTTGTGTTTACCCTTCATAATTACAAAACCCCCCTTTTTCACATCATTTAAACATTAGCATACAAATTTAGCATACGAATTGCACGAGTCTATGTGGGTTCGATCCGTACTTGCCAAGCTATATTAATTAGGTTAGTTCGAAATTATTTGATAGGGTTTAGACATTTGAAAATTCTCTTATCAATGTCCATAATTTTTTCTAATTTGGTAAGAATCTCTACTTGGAATTTTAGTTTTTTTTTTCTATCTATTATTTGTCAATAATTTATAATGTGTCCATTTTCATGCTCGATTTTAAAAAATAAAATAAAAAATTAATTAGTTGATAATACATGGGAATTGATTTACATAAAAATTGGTGTATATATCGATATCTTTTTGCCACTTAATCACAATGTATTAGGTTGTAGTTTAAGAGCAAGTCCAACAACTTTGCTAAAATAGAGAAAATGAGAGATTTTAGAGAAAAAAACCATTTTTTCTCCCCAACAGCTTCTCTAAACTCATCTCTAAAATAGAGAAATGGATGGAGAGAGTGAAAAAATCTCTAAATTTGTAGGAAGAGAAGTTGATCTCTATAATTTAATGTTCACTCGTCCCTAGATAGAATTTAATGACACAACCCTACATTGTCACCCATAATATAGAAAAAAAAATATATTTTCATACTTACTAGTAATAAAAATATAATTATTTTTAAAAATTAATAAAAAAAATGATATGATTTGATATAACATATAAATTAATTATGTTAAATCAATATAGATAGATAAACCAAACATCATAATTCTAGGTTAACTTTTTAAAATAAAATAGGATAATTAATTTCATCCAATTTAATGCTATAAAATTTTCACTTAAAAAAATATTGACTTGAACTCATAACTCATATTGGAATGATTTTATTTTTATAAATTATAAATTATTTAGTTAATTTAATTAATTAATCATATATGATCAATCACCAATCTGATTTATAATAAAAAAAATATATTAACCAATTGAAAATAATAAGATTAAATTTGAATAATATTTTATCCAATTTCATGATAACTTTTATACTAACAATCTAAATTTAATATTAATACCATTTAAAAATAAATATCAAATTTATCATTAGAGTTTGTTTTAAAAAATATCATATGAGAATATAATAATAATAATAATAATTAATATATCGGAAATTTTTTTCTAAATATTCATGTTTTCCAAAATAATTACCACAAAATTCAACCTTTCAAACTATTTTCAAAAATATTCAAAGATTTCAGCTTTTTCTTTTTGATATTTCAAAAGGTACCCGTACTTTATACTAAATTACAAACTTTGTCTTAAACTTTCTAGTTTTTGACAATAATACTCAAGATGCAATATAGAATACTTATAAATGACTTTTGGTGGTACTAACTACCATAATCTACTAACTATATTATGGATAATGAATTTTCTATGGTTTCAAGCCCACCACGCTCTGCAATTAAAAACTTAAAGATAGAGAGGTTTGACCGATACCTGAACTTAGTTACACTGGACCACCGTCGTTCCTTTAGCTTCCGGTTTTCTAGAGGTGGCTAACCTTCAACCAGGCCTCCCTTAGTCCAAGCACAGCACAGATTTGTTTCGTTTCCTACCTCAAATCGTAGTCTCTAACTCTCAGTTTTTGTTTTTGGAGGGTGAAAGGATTGGAATCAAGAAAACTAATTATTCAGAACATAGAGTTCGATTAAGTAGCTTTCCCTTTCTTAAAAACAAACTTTTATTGAATTTGGAAAATATTACAACACACAAGCACTCCTAATTTAAAACTTACAAACACACAAACATACTAGATTCTCACACCAGAAAGATCCATCGAAGGATTCTTGAGTTTTTTGAGTGATGGGAAACCAACCTACTCAGAACTCAACAATGCTTCTCTTTCTCTTTCTGTATTACAAGACTTTTCTCTCTTTTCATATGTTTTTCTCTCTTTGGATTTCGATGCCCTTAGAAGTCTGAGGAGAGCTCTATATATAGAGCTGGTTGAAAGGCATTGGATGCCTTTACAACGTCTAAAAGCTAATGGCCGACATATGGGCCCCTACGCACTCAAAAAATAATAAAAGCACACAGTGCTGACTCAATAATACAACTCACGTGATGAAAAAGAAAACAGAAAGGTACAATAATTGTGCAGGTGCATGATGGTGATGTTTAATCATTCAGGTTCTGGACCCCTTCTTCTCCCATATTGGCCTCTAAGTCATCATCATCATCCATTATCAGATCTTGGAGATTATCAATCTCCAAATATTGCTCATTATCCAAATCCAGATCAAGCATTAGACCTTCAGTGTATTCTCGATCCCATGTAATTAACATATCAATCATCCTTTCATGGCCTTCCTTGTCCAAAAAGTGACCAGCTTCTATTTGTGCTAAATATAGCTCAATGGACTCGGACCTGTCTATAGCCTGCTGCATCAATGGCTTGAGTTGTGGGGTTATGATGAAGGTGGTATTCCCAACTTTGAATATTCCACATTCAGTCTGTCTAAACTTGTTGATGTAAAAATAGATGTAGAAGAACCCTTTCGCTCTTGCTACCCATGGATGTCTTATTGTATTATTATGGCTTCCTACTATTGGATCTATCACGTACCAGTATTCTTCAGTAAATAGCAGGAAGATCAGGTAATACAGTAACCGGGTTTTCCCCTTGTTAACATCCATGCAAGCACTGATAACACGACAACCATTTATTTCCTCTATATTCTCAAACTTTGTTGCTCTGAGGAAAACCTCCTTCTGGAATTTAGTGAAGTGGTTGTACAGGAAGCTATGCTCTTCTTCTTTTGGCCATGGTCGCTTGTATTTGTAGAGTCCATTACACATTCCATATTCCCATGCTTTTAGATACTCTGAATCAACATATGCCGTAAGTGGCAATGAGATTCCTCCTAATCCAGCGAAATTGTTTATACAGAAATGGTTACACCACTCTCTGGTCCTTGCTGGAGTATTGTGATCCCTCAAGGTTACTGTCCAGTAGAAGTATCTAAAATCTCTCATCCTCCATCTCCTACAGATTTCTTCTTGAAGTTCTATAGGTAGTTGAAGAACTTTTATAATGATTTCCAAAGTTAAAAATCTTTCAACCGTTCTGTGTCTCGTTTCAAGGAGTCCACGACGGAATCTGTTATGAGTAAATCTTCCAAAATCAACAGAAATGTAAAAACTTGGAGGGGAAACCCATCCTTGATATTCCCTTATGCCACTTAAGAAATCAAGATCCATCTCGCTGGTTGCCCAGCGAGGGTCTTCCCATCGAGTCTGATTTCTTTGGTCCATCAGCTAGTTCTCTAGTTAGGCTGTCTGCTAGAGAATTTTTTGAACCCTGCACATGTTCAACAGTAAAGGTGAATTGGTTAAGGGCTAATTGCCAACGCAGGAGCCTCCCATGCGCTTTCATATTATCAAGATTATTATTTATAAAACCCAATATTCCTTTACAATCTGTTCTGACTGTAAAAGGTTTAGGGGCTAAAAAGATTATAAACTTCTGGATTCCACGATAAATTGCAAGAATCTCTTTTTCCATGACAGTGTAATTATACTCAGATTTGTTGAAGCTGCCACTTCTGTACCTGCAAAGCTTGTTATCTTTCTTTAATTTCAAAACAGCTCCCCAATGATAATCACTAGCATCTGTTTCAAGAACTAACTCATCATCTTCATTAGGTAGAGTTAATATTGGAAGTTTTTCACATCTTCTTTTTAGTTCCTTGACTATCTTGGTGTCTAGCTGAGTCCAATTCCAAACTTGTTCTTTCTTCAATTTTACCTGTAAAGGTTTTCTTAGTTTGGCTAAATCTTTAATGAAATCAGAAGCATAGGTAAGACATCCTAGAAACCTTTCTAGTTGTTTTCTATCTTTGATTTCATCAGGAAATTTTTCTACCTTTTCTAAAATATGTTCCTGCAACACAATTTGACCTGCTCTTATCTTGAGTCCTAGGAATTCAATTTCTGGTTCAGCATAAATGCACTTTTTCTGTCCTAGAATGATTCCATGATTAATGCATTTTTGGGTTATGGCTTTTAAATCATGTTTATGTTGCTCCAAGGTTTTAGAGAAGATTAAGATATCATCAATGTAAACAAGACAACAATGTTTAAATTCTTTGAAAACATTGTCCATTCTTCTCTGGAATATTTGTGGTGCGTTCTTTAACCCAAATGGCATGACTATCCACTCATAGTGTCCTTGTGGAGCACTGAATGCAGTAAGTGGAATGTTGTCTTCATTCATCTTTACCTGCCAATATCCACTTTTGCAGTCCATTTTAGAGAACCAAGTGGCTCCCTGTATTCTATTAAATAAAACTATTTTATTAGGGATATAGTATCCATCAAAAACAGTATTATCATTAAACTTTTTATAGTTGATAACCATTCTAGCTTTTCCTCTTTTTTCTTCAGCATGATTTCTGACCATAAAGGCGGGGCTAGAATGAGGGCTTTTGCTTTCTCTGATTAATCCTTTCTTTAATAGCTCATCAATTTGTTCTTTAAACTCTTGCTGATCTTTGTAAGTGTAAACCATTTGTTTTACTCTAATGACAACTTTTGGATCTATTAATTCTATGGTAGCAAATGATTTATCTTTTTCCCAAAATTTTAAAGGATTTTTAGAATATAACTCTTTGCACATTTTTTCTTGTTGTTTAAGAATTTTTTCTTTTAAGCCTATTTCACAAATGGAGAGTGCAAATTCTCTTTGAGTAGGAAGAATATACTCCTCACCATGCTTAGTGCGCGTGAACTCTATTGCTTGGTGTGTATATGCTTGTTTGATCTTCTTAACCCAAACATCTTCTCCATTGATATTAAAGACCATCATGTCTAAGTGTTGAGTGACTGGGACATGAAGTCTTTGGAAGTTGTTTCCAATTAACATGTCGTGTCAAGGTTGAGTAGTAGCCCATAGTGTAGGGATTACACACGAGACTCCACCTATCATGATTGGTACATCAGAAGCTAATTCTGAATGAACCATGATACTATCGTCAGCTATCCTGACTTGGATTGGTTTACGAGATTTCTGCCATATGAACTCAGGAAATAATGCCTTTTTACCAAAGCATACCGAACAACCGCTATCCACAAAGGCACATAATTCATATTTGTTAAAACCTTCTAAACAAATACTTATTGGGATATAAATGCTATTGGGATTTGTGATTCTATAATTTTTCTTCAAGGATCCTCTACTGACATGCTCAAGGCTTTCTTCTATCCTCACATTCTCTTCGTAGAGATGCCTAAGATCCATCACTTCCATTCTCATTCCCATTTCTTCTTCACAAAACGATTCACAAAACGGTTCCTTATGAGGTTTCACAAAATTCTTTGCTCTTACATCATTTTCAAAGATAGGTTCACTAATGGTTCTAGTTTGATATCCTACTATCTTTCCTTTAGGCTCAGAACTGGATGATTCTCCCTGTCTTTCCTCAATACTTGCGAGTGTTGGAGGATGCAATAGAATTGTATCAGTCTCTCTAAAAGGACAGGAAGGAGTTATACTACTTTCCCTAGAAGGACAGGAACCTAGATCAATACTATGTCTAGATGGTTCTCTTATAATTCTATTTTCTAACCTCTTGTTTAAGGCTGCTATCATGCTAGCTATATCCTCATCTACCACAAATGACTTGTCTTTCTTGCTTGTCATAGCTCCTTGGGTTCTTGGGGTAATACTGAGATTAGGATTGAACCTAAAACTGGGATTTCTGGCTAGACTCGGACACCTAGATAGGTTTACTTGTGGTTTAGCATTCGTATGGATTCTACCTTCTTCATCTATAGTTAAAACTTTATCGCTGCTAGTGGCTGCAGAATTTTTGAATGCGTTTACCCAAATGGTCTTTAGTTTTATCTGGTCTGGTCTTAGCTTTACTGGCACAACCTCTTTGCTAGGTCCTACTACCTCGTGTTTCTCAGCTTCTACTATATGACACTTACGTGGAGGATTTGTCGTGTTTTCCAGTTTATAAACTACCTTCCACTTTAGCTGTAATGGACAAGTTCCCTTGTGCATACTGATACCTTCTGTTAACAATTTTATAGCTAAGAATTTCGATGCATAATGATCTTCTAATCTAACATAATAGTTTGGCCTACAGATCCAAGAGATTGCTCCTTGACTCAGATTACAGACTATTCCACTGATGCATTGGTCACTAAACTTTTTATGCCTAATATCGCAAACGAAATTAATGCATTGCACATCCTTACCATAGTCTTGTAATTGAGTTATAATAACTTGAATGCCACATATAAAGATATATTTAAATTTTTTGTCTTTGTTATGTTTTTGAATATTTGCCCAATTTATTAAGTTCACTTCAGTTGCTTGATTTTCATTGTTTTTAACTGTTACGTCTCCAGACATCTCTTCACACACATATTTAGCATATTTTGAGAACAATGATTTTTTAACAAACTGTTCTTTGGCAATGATCGGGAAATCAACCCCTGATCTGGTCATTTCTTCTACTTGTTCTTCATCAATAGAAGTTTCAGCTTGCTGAAGTTGAGCTAAGGTGGTCATTTCATATTCATCAGAGAACTCACTAGGAGCTTCTCCTTCCATCATCTCATTAATTTCTTCACCTTCAATTGACTCATTTTCAGATTCTTCATGTTCATCGAACTTTTCTTCAATTATTTCCACTATTCCTTTGTTGTTCCTTAGGGCTAAATCTACTGCTTCATCTTCTGATAGTTCTATGTAATCCAAACTACCTAGGGCTTCTGCTAATCTATTATTCTTCTTGTTTTTGCATTCATTAGCATAGTGACCGGATTCACCGCATGCCCAACATTTGCAGTTTTTCTTTTTCTCATGACAAAATGAGGCTTTCTGGAAAAATCTTCTATTTTTTTAGAAAGGTTTTTTATAATACTTTTTATAATATTTTTCACCTCTTTGTTTGTTGAAACTTTTTCTCTTATAATTCTTTCTTCCTTGATAATCTCTAGTGTTGCATCCTCATTCTGTTGGTGTCTCCCAACATGTTAAGAATTGCTTATTTAGGTGCTTCTAACATCTCGACATTTTTTCTCAACCCATTTCCTAACATAGGAAATTCTATTACCAAGAGAATCTTTGCTTCCATTTTTTATTAGCTCTCGATATTCGTCACTTATTTGTTCATTAATTGGGGCAGGAAGTTTATCAAAGAAACATTTGAAGATTAGTGCCGTTTTCTCCTATCTTATAGTAACATCTCTCGAATTTTGTTATATAGTTATCAACATATTTCATGTTACAGATTTCAAGATTGTTTAAAGTTCTTTGCCATTTTAAAGCTTCCTTATCTTCATCTTCTTTTTCTCCAATGAATTCATCTTCAATTAACTCACATATTAATGTGAACATATTCACTGGACTTGCCAGATTCCTAAGTTCTTGTCTAGCTTCATCACTAATGGCTCCATACCAATCGGCAATACAACCATAGAAACTGTGTTCTATATAATTAAGGAATTGAGAAGAATTCCATCCTACATTCATGTTTAATACGCTCATCATGCTTTTCTTCCAGAATTCTATGATCTCACGCCTGTTCCTTACACCATCCAGGTTTAATTTGTAACATGTTTCACTTATGGGCTCTAGGTTAATTTCTCTTTGCCTATGGTTTTGCATAATACTTACTCCAAATATTTCTTTCTTTTCTATAAACTCCTTCGGCTTTAGCCTAGGTCTATAATTACTGGTTGAACCATGTTCATATCGCCTGTAGTTTCTTCTGGCTTCATTATGTTCCACTGGTTCATTTTCCCTCAGCCTTCTTTGTCTTAGTATTTCATCTACCTTCTGTTGAACTTTGGATATAGGAATGTTTTCCATGTCTTTCAGATTAATTAGTCCCATTTGCTGATATACTGCTTCTTCATCAGAATTTCTATCAGACTCATCATCACTCATAACTTCTTGGTTTGTGAAGTTGAATTCAATGTTTTTGTGTTTCTGTAATTTCAACTTCCATTATGGGTCGTCCAACTTAGTGCTAAATCTCCTTGTTTGTGGAACTGGATGTTGATTCATTTTTAAGGATTTGATTTTCGTCTTGATTTTCTCCTTCAATAATACCTTTTTTCTTTATATTATCTATCTTAGTAGAAAACTTCTTTTTGGATTTTTTAAATGGATAACTATATTTAAAAGGATCTCCTTTCTTAAGTTCACCACCAGATTTTAGGCTTATCTGATGACTAATTTCGTTGATGGCTTTGAGATTGGTTGAGTGTTGCACTTCACCTGTTTCTTTTACTATCTTAAAAATCTTACTGCTAATCTCTAGATATAACTGTTCTAATTTTTTAATTTCAACTTTTAAATCTATAAGTTGATCTGAAATAGCATTTAAAATTGCTCCAAAGTGCTTATCATTTGTATCTAGATGTAAAGCATGAGGATAAGTCTTATGGGGACAATTAGTAGATACCTCCAGATTGGCTTATAGATAAATACAAATATTTTAATTAACTAGACTCTGATACCAAATTGCAGGATCAAACTAAATTAAGGTTCTGATTATAATATTTAAATGCGGAATATAGAACTAGACAAACAACACTTAAGGATATTAATGCAAATTATAAAAAGATATGGTGATTATTTATGATTTTTGCTTTTTATGGAAAATTATAAAAGACAAGTGGGACCCTAGTGAATATTTTTGTAAATACTTTCAAACCCTAAATATTTTGGTAAATATTTTTTATTTTGTGAATATTTTGACTAACCACTCAATATATCGTGCAAGAAGATGGGTAACATATACTAGTTCACCAACAAATATGAGGCTAAATATTAGAATTAAGTTTAAATGAAGTTTTAGAAATGTAGAATTAAACATCTTTAATAAATGTATTTATTTATTATAGTCTGTAATAAATGTAAAAATCAGTAAAATAGAGAAACCGTTGGAGTTAGAGTGAATTTTTTTTAGAGATTTTGATATTTTAATCTCTATTTTAGAGATTTTTTTACCAAATCTGTTGGGCTTGCTCTTAGGACTTGGTATAATTTGTATGATAAAACTGAAAAGAATAAATATTTTTGTAAATAAATATTTGAGGAATTGTGCTATAGGCCATAATTAGGGTCTTTATTAGGAAAATGTCCACCCTTTCCCCCCAAATTGGCAAAATGTCCACCTTCCTTCCCTTGCCCCCTTTGCCCCTTTGCCCCCCCCCCCCACGCGTGCCCCCCATGCCCCCCTCCTGTTTCAGCACATTTGGTTTCAGCAACTCCTATTTCAGCGTTTTTTTTTCGCGCGTTGCTGAAACCGAAGTTGCTGAAACCAAAGTTGCTGAAACCAAAGTTGCTGAAATCGAAGTTGCTGAAATTGTTGAAATTAGTTTTTTTTTCGTGCGTTGCTGAAACTTAAGTTGTTGAAACCGAAGTTGCTGAAACCGAAGTTGCTGAAATCGAAGTTGCTGAAATTGTTGAAATTAGTTTTTTTTTTACGCGCGTTGCTGAAATCGAAGTTGTTGAAATTGTTGAAATTGTTGAAACCGAAGTTGGTGAAATCACAAGTACACTTGCTACAAAGCATATTGCCATGATAATTAAAGAAGCTAAATTCACAAGCTAAGTGCAAGCCACTAGCTATATATATATATAGGGGTGCGCTCTGGTGAAAACCAAAATTGCGGTAAAAACCTGTGAGGACCGGCTTTTTAGCCCGGTTCACTAGCTTTATAGTTCGGTTATGAATAGAACCGATCTATAAAGTCACATATTTTAGCCCGGTCTTGAATAAAAATGAGCTATAAAGCTACTAATGTAATTTTAAAACATGAGTTTTCAGCACGATTTTTAGGTTTAACTAAGATATAAAGTCATGTGTTATTTTAAAACTGGAGTTTTTAGTACAGTTTTTAGGTTGAACTGAGTTGTAAAGTCAATGTGTAAATGAGGTTTTTAGCACAGGTTTCAAATAAACCAAGCTATAAAGTAGTCCTCACGGTTTTTATCACAATTTAAGGTTTTCACCGGAGTCAATCCCTATATATATATATATATATTGGCAATTTAAAAGCATTCCGAGATATAGGAATTCAAAAGCATTTCACCGGATTATGAATCCTATCCCAAAACCCGAATATCTGAGCAGGTATCATTCCGAGACCGCCGTTAACAATTCAAAAGCATCAGACAATCCTTCCACCGCCTGCATCTTTAGTTATCCCCCTCCGACAGCCAAAATTTCACAGGATTATGAATCCTATCCCACAATCATCACATTATTTGTAAAATAAATAGTAACAGTAATTGGATGGATATAGGAATTCGAAGAACAAATTTGGCCGAGCCGCTAAATGAATTTCTAATACGCTCCAAATTCGAAGAACAAATTCAACAGAGACGGTGGAATTGATGCTACGATCGCCGGCGCCGTTGGAGATGGAATGGATACGGAGACGTCCACCAGAGGAGATGCCAACGGGGAGGCCGCCAGTTGCGAAAGCGAGAGGGAGAGAGCAGGAAGAGGAGCGAGAACGAAGGGAGCATATCTAGCCGCCAGCCATGGATGTCGCTTGAAGGAGGAGTCCTAGAAAGGAGGCACCATGGATGGGTTGAGATCTCATATCTCAATTTGGGGAGACGGGTCTGATAGGGGATTAGGAGGGCAGAAGAATTGGGATAAATAGGGTTAATGGACATTTTCCCAATTTGTATACATCCGTGGACAATTGTCAAATTTGGGCCCAAAAGATGGCCTGTTTGACAAATTAATTCTAAATATTTTTGTAAATACTCTGAATAAATATTTTAGTAAATAAATATTTTTTTAATGAATATTTAGAAAAAAAAATCGTAATAAACTACAGTAGTATACAGGATAAATTATAGAATTCCGGAGAAAAATATACAAGACCAAGCCCAGAAATTCTCCTCTCTCTTTCAGTTCCGTGTCGGTGTTTCTTCCCAAGAAAATCTCCTCTCTCACCTCACTCACGAGTTCAAGCTTCGGTTTCGTTGTTTAACTGAAACAGTTTTTCAGATATCTAGGGGTACGTTTGGGGATTCGATTAGGTCCTCTTCTTCTTCCGTCATTGTCGATCGCAATGGGAAAGGAACAAAGGCAGCAAAATCATCATCAACAACAACAACAACAGATAATCAAAGAGAGAAGAGAGAAAGTGGAATCTGTACTCGCTCTTCTCAGGAAGCAAGCTCCTCTTACTCGCACACAGGAGAAGTTCTGCAACACGGCCTGTGTGGAGAGGTTCCTCAAAGCAAAAGGCGAGAGTGTGAAGAAGGCATCCGGACAGATCAGAGCTTGCCTTTCATGGAGAGACTCCATCGGAACTGGTACATCTTCTTTCATCATTCCTCGTCGACGTTTTCTTCCGTAAATTATCTAATTGATTGATCGATTTTTCTGACGTTTTCTCATTATTGAAAATGAAGAAACTCTGATCGCCGACGAGTTCTCAGGGGAGCTTGCGGACGGGCTGGCTTACGTCGCTGGCCACGACGACCACTCCAGGCCTGTCACGGTAATGCACTTTCGCGATTTAATCATCTTTTTCCTTTCCATGTATTTAGAGAAAAAAGTGAAAATGACTACGATCGAGAAAGTGAACACCATAGATTGGGATGATGCTACAGGTTTTGCGAATCAAGCAAGATTACCAGAAATTTCACTCCAACAAACTGTAAGTCGCACAGATTTCTCTACATTTTTTTGGATCTTGTAGAAATGAAATTGAATTGAAATAATTTGAACAATACAATTTATGTGAAGGTTCACTCGTTTGCTGGCATTCACATTGGAAGTGGCGGTGCAAACCATGCCGAGAAACGTCGACCAGTTCGTTCTCCTCCTCGACGCCAGTGAGTCAATTTCTTTCTTGAAAACCGCTCCCCGTGAAAAAGGGCTGATCCGGTGGATCGCTCTTGCCCTTTCTTCCGTTATTCTTTCTGTTGAAACTTTTCCAAGAACGACGTCGTTTTATTTCTTCCATAGAAATCGGGGAAAAAAAGAACAGAAAAACAAATCAGGCAAAAAAGCAAATAAAAAGAGGGACTGAATTGAAATTGAATCCGTTGGAAATTGGGGATATGGCGTGGTGTATCATGATTCATGAACACCGTTTTCAATTACCGATTCCAATAATTTCCTTAATTTGTGATCAGATTTTGTCTGGAAAACGAAACCCCGAAAAGGAAAAGGCAAAACGGAATAAGAATGGAGAATGAATGTGGTATATAATGTTTGGTTTGGTTGGGAACTGAAGCACAGATTGTGCAGTTTCTGTTTCGCACTTCTCTGGTTGTTAACTACTTGGACCGCTTGGTACTGTACATTACCACTGCCATATTTAATGCACTTAGGTTAGGTTTAGTACTTACTACTTTCCTACATCTATTGAGAGTTACATTGAGTCGAAATCGTAGACGACTACTATATCACTAGTCAACTCCTATTTGTCTATTACCTATTTACCTGCCACTCTGAATTTTTTTTTCCTGTTTTTGTTTCTCCCTAACACACTGAAAGTGATATACTCCCTCCTTATCAAAATATTCATGTTTGATTTTGTGTCACTTTGTATGTTTGAATCTTAGATAAGTAGTACTGTAATAAATTTAAAATTATAAAAATAATAAAATAAAATAGTTGATATTTTATAAAAAAAATATTTAAGCCTATATAGTAATAATATAATAATAATTGACTTGTTATTTCATTATTGTAGGTGAATATAGATCGGCTTCAGCTTTCATGAGCATGTTGTTAACGACACTTAAGATCATATCAGAGTACTATCCTTGTCGACTTTATCAGGCGTTTGTAATCGACCCACCGTCCTTCTTCCCTTACCTCTGGAAGGTATGTATGCTTCTTGCATCCTCAATTTTGCGTTTATTTAAAAAAACAATGTTATTATAAATAATACTCCGGCCTTTTGTCACAAAATATAGGTAGTTTGAGATCAATGAGGCACTAATGTTTTTGTACTAGTTATAGTACGTAAGACATCAATGAAGCACTAATTAAATAACAGTATTGTATTAATTATACAATTAATAATACTGACCATAATGTGATATCTACCGAAAATAAGTGAGATGTATTGCAATGCAATTTTACCCTTTGGTAGAGTTCTCACATAGTCACATGGACCACATTCCGATTTTTGGATGAGGGAAACAGTTTTTTTTTTTTTTTTGAAAAATCCCTCACTAGGCCAGTTTGACGTTATAGACACGGGCAAATTTCGTCCCCTGAAGAGGGTTTTGGACGCCTACTAACTCTAGGGATGTACATTCGTCCCCTGAGGTCTGTACCTTGTAGAGCGACCCTAGAGCACTTAAAAGACGGACCAATTGAACCTCCGTCCCTTGTTTGACATCCAAGTGACCGACCCACGAGGCCATTGTCAGACATGATATTGTTGAGGCCACCACTAAAGTTTGTGTCTTGATAACTGAGGGGGCGAACATAAGGTGAATTAATGTTGTGTCTTGACGAACATCTGGTTATTCATGTTGTCCCTCAAAGTGTTTAGGTGACGAACATTTGGTTAGTCATGTTGTCTCTCAAACTTTTACGTGACGAACATTTGATTATTGAACCTCCTTCAGACCATTCAACGGACAGCGTTTGTTGTGACCTGAGAGTTTTGGGGATCAACTTTGGGTGACTTCAGTTAACAGGAGTTTAGTCGTTTTAGGTTTGTAGCCTGAGTCTATAAAAACTTTTAAAAAAAAACTTTAAAAAAATATACACTGCATTTTTTTATGCTCCCTGTCCGAAACCAAATGTAACACAAAAACTGCATACAAAATAGAGTTCAACACCAAGCAAACACACATGTTCCACACCAAGCAAACAAATGCACACAAACTTGCAAACTACATACAAACACACAACCATATCTTTTCTTCTTGATGCTTAGCCTTCAATTGTTCCTAAGCAAAGTTGGCCGCTTTCTGCATTTGTTCGGCGGCAACACATAGAATACCTTGGAAAGACCTGCAAGGAATACAACTAGCAATTAGAACTAGCAATTATATTGACCACGAAGATAATTAGAACTGCAAGGAATACAACTAGCAACAAATGACCAGATTCTATTAAATCAAGGTTTTCATAGAAAGACCTATTTCTAAGTAATATCTCCAAAGGATAGGACTCGATTTACCTTGTCATGCAGCTCAGAGTTAGATGTAAAACATATTGCAGAAATTTGAGACCTGAAAGTTTAACATTGAAGCAAAGAATAGAAAATCAACTAAGTAAATCAATTAAAGCTTTAATCAAACAAGGAATGAAAAAATTAGAAAATCAACAACAGTAAATCAACTACAGAACATTCAATTACAAGCAAGCAACTAATTAAATCAAACAAGGAATGAAATTTGAGACCTGAAACTTTAATCAAACAAGGAATGAAAAAATTAGAAAATCAACAACAGAACATTCAATTACAAGCAAGCAACTAATTAAATCAACTAAACCAAAACCAGTAAATCAATTAAAGCTTCAACAACCTAACTAAGCTCAAAGTTCAATCAGGCAAGACAGGGTCAAAATCAAGGAGTTATACCCCAAATTGAATCGAGTCCTAGGCTCATTCAAGGGTCGGCTGCAGCATCGGAGTCCTCGGAGTCGTCGGAGTCGAGTCGGGCAGTGAGAAAGAGAGTACAGGGGAGCCCTGGGTGTTCCCCTGGCTGTGCAGATCCGAAAAGGGAGAAGGGGGAGCGAGCAGAGGTGCGGCGTGGTGGTTGTCGGCCTTGGTGCTCGTCTCCGACCTTAGATTCATGGCTCCCGTGAGGCAGAGGTGTCACCCCCTCTAGTGTCGACAGCGTCTCAGCAGAAGGGCTCCGACGAGGCGAGACCGGAATGGCGCCCGGAACAGAGGGAAAGAGGGGACAGATGGAGGACGTCTGATTCATGAGGCTTCGGATTCGCCGTCGATGTCGGCTCCAAGTCCGACTGGCATAACGATAGCGACAGATGCGGATGAGCGAAGAGGAGGGACGCAGCGGAATATGGTGAGGCCGAGAATGCAAGAGAGAGCGAGAGGGAGATGGGATCTGAACAAAATAAGGGGGCTTCGATCAGATCTAAAAGAGAGAGAGGTCGAGAGGAGGAGAGTGAAGCATGAGGGATGGAGGAGACGGTAATGAGGCAGCCATGGGCACTTGTTCTCAGATCTGGAAATGAGGAAAGGAACAAGGAGGATGACATATGTACAGTAAAAAAAAAGGGGGCGGAAGTGGGGTTTATATACCCGAAAAATTAGGGTTTGTTTAGCTTATGAAAATTATAAAACTATCCCGCTACTTCTGCTTTATAAAAATTTATACCCTATAAAATTATAGAATTCATCCCAGCAAATATTATTTAAATTAAAAGCACCACGATATTAATCTCTGCATTAATAAAAATAAATAAATTAGTTAATTTAATGAAAGTATTATTATATTTTTTTTGATGAATTAAAATTTTCGAAATCTCAGGAATTTTAAATTAAATCATGATTCATAAAATTATACTTTAAATTTTCGGATCGTTACATCATCCACCTCTAAAAACAAGTCTCGTCCTCGAGACCTATCTCAATCGGGACTTTAATCTCGATCTCAATTCCAAATCTCGACATCAATCTAAAATCTTGATTTTTGATCTCAATCTCAAATCTCTATCCCCACCTTTATCTCAATCTCAACAAGGAAATTAGGACTTTAATCTCGATCTCAATTCCAAATCTCGACCTCAGTGTTTATCTCGATATCAAATTTCAATCTTTGTCTCAATTTCAATCTCAAACCTCGATCTTGATCATCATCTAGATCTCAATCTTAATCTCAAATCCTAATCTCAACCTCAATCTCAATCTCAAATCTCAATCTTGATCATCATCTAGATCTCAATCTTAATCTCAAATCCTGATCTCAACCTCAATCTCAAATCTCAATCTTGATCTCAATCTCAAATCTCGATCTCAAATATCTAATCTTGATCTCAATCACAATCTCAAATTTCGATCAAAACCTTTAACTCAATCTCAATCTCAAACTTCAACCTTGATCTGAATCTCAATCTCAATCTAAATCTCAATCTCAAATCTCAATCTTGGTCTCAATCTGAAATTTCGATCTCAAATCTCAAATCATGATCTCAATCACAATCTGAAATCTCGATCTCAACCTTTAACTCAATCTCAAACCTCGATATTGATCTTAATCTTAATCTCAATATCAAATCTCAATCTTGATCTTAATCTGGATCTCAATCTCAATATCAAATCTCAATCTTGGTCTCAATCTGAAGTTTCGATCTCAAATCTCAAATCATGATCTCAATCACAATCTGAAAACTCGATCTCAACCTTTAACTCAATCTCAAACCTCGATATTGATCTTAATCTTAATCTCAATATCAAATCTCAATCTTGATCTTAATCTTGATCTCAATCTCAAACCTCGATCTTATCTCAATCTCAATCTCAATCTCAATCTCAATCTCAATCTCAATCTCAAATCTCAAATGTCCATATTGGTCTTAATCTCAAATCTCGATCTTGATCTCGATGAAATCGGGAATTCAATGTGATAGCTAGGCTAGAACTCGAGTGGGGCACAATGTGATAGCTATTCATATATAACGTAGAATATATTGGTATATATCAATGCTCACATTAAAAAACTGATCAATGACAATTACAATCTTGATCCCAATCTCAAATGAAAGTTGGAAATTCATATATAACATCTATCAAAAAATCTATATTATATTTAACAACCAAAATCTCAATCTTTTGATCTAATCTCAATTTTAATCACAATCACAATCTTGATCTCGATCTCAATCTCAATCTCCATATCAATCTCAATCTCAAATTGACATTGAAAATTCATATATAACATATATCACAAAATCGATATTTAACAACCAAAATCTCAATCACAATCTTGATCTCAATCCCAATCATAATCTTCATCTCGATATCAATCTCAATCTCAAACATAAATTGGAAATTCATATATGAAATCTATCACAAAATCTATATTTATATATTAACCAAAATCTCATTCTCAATCTCGGTCTTAATCTTGATCTCAATTTCAATCACAATCTTGATCCCAATCTCAAATGATAGTTGGAAATTCATACTTTGTATCAATCTTAAACGGAAACTGAAAATACATATATAACATCTATCACAAAATCTATATTTAACAACAAAAATCTCAATCTCAATATCAAGATTGATCTCAATCTCAATCCCAGTCACAATCACAATCTTGATTTTCGATCTCAATCTCCATCTCCACAAGTGAAAATCTCAAACGACCCAAAATTGAAAATTCATATATAACATATAAATATAACATATGGTTTTATATAAATATAGCATTACAAATTATGGTTTCATAGCATTATAGTATATAAATATAATATATATGCGTTTGTACAAATTATATAGCACTAGTTAATATGTACTTAAGCAACAACAAAAATTGGCGGGAAAAATCCCGCCACAAGTGAAAATCAATCAAGCCACGAACTATGAACAATGTTCGTCCCTTGAATGATGTGGTCAACATGTGGTCAAATTGCACTTCTAACATATGGTTTTATATAAATATAGCATTATAAATTATGGTTTCATAGCATTATAGTATATAAAGATAGTACATATATGCATTTGTACAAATATATATAGCACTAGTTAATATGTACTTAAGCAACAAAAAAAATTGGCGGGAAAATCCCACTACAAGTGAAAATCAATCAAGCCACGAACTACGAACAATGTTCGTCCCTTGAATGATGTGGTCAACATGTGGTCAAATTGCACTTCTAACATATGGTTTTATATAAATATAACATTATAAATTATGGTTTCATAGCATTATAGTATATAAAGATAGTACATATATGCATTTGTACAAATATATATAGCACTAGTTAATATGTAATCAAGCAACCAAAAAAATTGGCGGGATTTTTTCCGCCACAAGTGAAATCAATCAAGCCACGAACTATGGACAATGTTCGTCCCTTGTACCTTATACCACTCTCAGGCATCTGACAATCCTTATTGAAGTCACCCGCATCAGCCTTTGTACCTTGTACCACTCTCACGGCCAGTTTTACACTGTACATTAATGTTCTAGAAAATCATTATTCCAATTTGTGAGGTGCAACGAAGATCAATGAATCAGTAATGAACAAAACAACATTCCATCTAGAAATAGAAGACAATGCCAAAATAGCCCTCACTATCCGGAAGAAGACGATGCCAAAATAATCCCACTGTCCGGAAGAAGACGATATGCCAAACACTTAGAATCACATGTTTTATTTAAAAGTAAAGTTGATTTAAGGGACGAACTTATATATTTTCGTCCCTTCAATGATGATGGCATGACTGACATCTGACAATCCTTATTGAATCACCATGTTTATCGATGGTGAACGGTGTGGTCAACTTCCATTTATTATTCAGGCGACGAACTTATTAATTATTCGTCTCCTGAAAGGCTCTCTTGGATGGGTATACATCCGGTCCTATTGTAAGTGACGACCCAGGCTATGTTCTTCCCTTGAAGTGCATTCAGGCGACGACTAAAAGCCCGTCTGTGTCTAGAGCGTCAATCTGGCCTAGTGCCTTCTCTCTAAATTATAGTCCAATTATCATCGTTCAAAAGGCTTCATCAACCCATTCGTTTAAAGTAGGGAAGTAGGGCATTTATTTTTTGGAGAATGTTCTTTCTATTAATTATATTTTTTGAGATTTTTTAAAATATATTTGATTAAAATTCAAAATAAAATGGATATTTGACATTGTGGATAAATATTATATTTTGTAAGAAAAAAATGGTGGAGGGGAACTTATGTAATTAGAGGGAAATCAGTATAGAATTTGAAAAATTAGGAAGATATTATCAAAAAAATTTAACCACTATAAATAGAGAAGATAAAATGACATATTTGTCAAAACTCTAGGAAACAACATAATTGGAAATGGACAAAACCAATCGAAGGATCGTATAAAATGAATTCCAATGGTTCCCAAACTTGTTTAAGGAGAGGGTTTAATAGGGTTCGTGATCCTAGACCACATCGGTTATGTAGTGGATTGCAAGGGTTCAGTGCGGTTCCATTTTGGGTTTAGAGGCGGAAACTTCTGGTGTTCCTCTTCGGCTCAAGGAGTATGATTTAATGAAATTATATCAAAAATAAATAAATAAAATTTAAATTTTATACCCCATCTTAAAAACTAATGGTATTTGTTATTTTATCATTGCTAAAAAAGGTATATCGTAAATGATAAATAAAACTGATCATATTGAATACTTCTTTCCTCGTCTAATATTTGTTATTTTGATTTTTAAACATATTTTATAAAAACTATTTGTTATTTTGATTTTCAGGGCGTACGCCCTTTTGTGGAGCTGTCCAGCGTAACAATCGTGGTCTCCTCTATCGACATCGACGACCCGTTGGATTTCAGCGACATCCCCACGCCATCCGATTATCCGTCGCGAGCCTCCTCCCTTCGATTCGACACGTCATCCTTTCGCAGCCCATCAACGGCTAAGATCGGCCCATCGGCATCCTCTCGCTTCTCCTTCACTGTATCCCACCAGTTGGACTCCTCCCTCAAGCCCTGGTACCTTAGCCTGACCGACACCTCATCCTTCAAAGTGGGACCCGCGTTGATCTCCCCAGTCAACAGGATGATGCCACGTGGCACGTTCACCGCCAAGCCCCTGGGCCCCGCATCCACCGCAGGCAGGCTCGCGAGGAAGAGCTTCATCCCGTCGACGCCGCTCCCGCAGAAGTCGTACAACGCCGACGCGGCCAGCGTGAAGCCGCCTAGGACGCCAACGGCGTCGTTTTTCAAGTCCTACAACACTGACGGGAGTCACGTGAGTAAGGGAGAGAGGTCACGTGAGGCGTTCGCGGAATACGTGAGGTTCTACCGCCGGCCGTACGACGAGACGGTGTACAGGTCGAAGATGAAACCCCCGCTGGGCGGGCTCATATCCATCGTGGCGCCACATCGACAATTTAGAAGGCGACACGTGTCATTCTCTCAACGGTTCTGATCATCTAAATGTGTTCATCGTCAAATTGTAGCTCCGATTCTCCGACCCCTTTGTGTGTAAAAGAGAAGACAGTATTAGTGTTCGAGCAGTAATTATTAGCATTAGTATACATCTTAATAGATCATTTTTCTCCTAAAAAAAGTTTACATTAAAATCAATCAATATATATATATTATTTTATATACTCCGGATTTGGATTGCAAACAACACAGACAGTATGGTCTTAATTTTGACGTACAAAGAAAGAGACAGCTTCCGGAATTAATGTCGTCTTGTTAGTCTTATAAAGTCGAAAGCTTTATGAATTGCAATTTTCCTCTTGTTGCAATGTTGCCTGACTCTGTTATTACATTATTACTAGTCTTATTACCCGCGTCGTACGCGGTGTTTTATAAATTTTATTTATATATAATAATTTTTATGGATTTAAATAAATTAATAAATTACTTTTTATTATAGTTTTTTTAAATGATTAATGGTCTATAAACAATTATAATTTATAAATTATAAATAGTTTGTTCTAAAATCTATGATCTGGCCAATTGTAATAGTAAATTTAATCAATATTTACTCATTCTTAATTAAATAGACACTATGTTTATATTAGTCAATTATAAATAATTATAAATAATAATCATTTGTATTCCACTAAGGGTGTATTTGGATTCTAATGCATTATATATAATTATATTTATTTTATTGTGTGGTTAAAATAACGTAAATTTTAAATAAAATACACTATAAATTATGCTAATTAATCGAATGAAATAAAAATTTATTATAAAATCTACTCCGTTAGATTAACTCCAATATTAAATTGATGATTAAATAAAAGAAAGTAATACGTATATTAAATTGATGATTAAATAAAAGAAAGTAATACGTACCTTAAAAGAAAATATGATAATATTTTAAGTGCTAATTATATTAAAATTTAAGTGTGAATATCCTGCCTAATATTTGAGAAGGAGAGGAGAAGAAATTCCGTAAAAACAACCAATAATAATATTAAACCTAATTGATTTTATCTTTTGTAAAATTTATTCAAATAAGTCATAAAATTTTATCAAAATATAACTAACACAAATATGATAATATTTTATTATTATATTATTAATAAAAATCAAAACAATAATATTTTTTTGCTCCGATTATTAAAAATGAATATATATTTGATGATAAGATTTTATTGTTCAACTGATAAAAATTAATTCCAGTTATTATTTATGGTAGATATCTAGATGACACGTGGATAAATAGATTGGGTCATTGTATGACATGACTTAAATTTACTGGATACTCATTAATTGACGTGTCAAAAAAATCCGATCAGAATGCACCAGAGAACGACATATAAGCAAATCGCACCAGAGTCCGCCACATAGGATTTTCACGTCTCTATTTTAAACTTATGAGCTCTATATATGTTTATTATAAATTTGCAAACATACGTACTTCCCCTAATCCAAGATTTTAAACTTATGAGCTATATTATTTTTTTGATAATTTTTGAAGTTAGATTCATATAAATATAGGTATAGATATAAGTGGGTTGATCTCTTGTTTTTTGAAAAATTAACATATTTTAGTAGCATAGAATAGTACAAATAATATTTAAAAGCGTACAACTACATATAATATCCGAATATCATATCCTACGAAGAAAAAATACAGAGTAGTATTTAATTATAAGATTTTATTTTTCAATAGATAATTAATTAATAATAAAATCTTATCATTAGATATAATGAAATAAAATAATCAATTTTAATCACTAAAGATAAAATAATTCAAGATAAAATATTTATAAAATAACTCATGGTAAAATGATAGATTTTGTAACCACTTAAGATATGAAAATGACACATAGGATGAGATGTAGGTAAAATAGATTAGATCATTGTTCAACGTGGCTTAAATCTATTGGATATTCATTAATTGATGTGTCAAAAAATCCGGGTCAGATTGCACCAGAGACCGACACGTGAGCAAATCGCGCCAGAGTCCGCCACATAGGATTTCCATGTCTCTGTTTTAGTATTATATATTGATTATTAGGGGTGGGCGTGGGACGGGATGGGACCGGGATGAGGCCCGTCCCGCTTTAATTTTTCCGGGACGGGACCGAGACGGGATTCACCTTTTTTTTTGAATCTCACACGGACCTTATCCCACACGGGACGGGACCGGGACGGGACGAGACTTGTCCCTCAAATAAAAATAATACAATATTATAAAACTTGAAAAATAAAAAAATGTTTTCATAGTTCATGCTTCATAGAATGATATCACCATAATGTTAACACTCTTAGCAGCACAATTTCATACAAAAAAACATTGCCAGCAGCACAAGCCTCCTGTAACCCTAACCGATTAGAATTGAATAGAGATTTCACTATTTCAAAATGGAGAATAAATTGTTTTGTTTGCCTCCTAGAGCCCAAATCTCTAACCCCCAAGCCCATAGTAATTTTTTATTTTCAAATTACTTACAAGTCTTACAGTATTTGTAACTTGTGTTTAAAATAACTAAATATATCATATAAATCACTAAATTATTAAAAATTTTAGTACTACCAAAATTAAAACTCTTGTCCTGTATAAATATAAATATAAATATAAATATAAATATAAATATAAATATAAATATAAATATAAATATAAATATAAATATAAATATAAATATAAATATAAATATAAATATAAATATAAATATAAATATAAATATAAATATAAATATAAATATAAATATAAATATAAATATAAATATAAATATAAATATAAATATAAATATAAATATAAATTTGTATTTATATATATATATTATAATATATATATATATATATATATATATATATATATATATATATATATATATATATATATATATATATATATATATGCGGGACGGGACCGGGATTTGCGGGATCCCATAGTCTTGTCCCGCATCCCGTCCCCCATAATTTTTGCAGGACGGGACCGGGACGGGATTCACTTTTTTTTCCTTAAATCCCACCGGGACCGGGACGGATTCGGGACGGGACCGTGATTTGCGGGATTTGTGCCCACCCCTAATTATTATTAGGGGGAATTTGTGAAATGTCCAAAAAAGTTGTCCTAATTGGTGAAACGTCCACATTTTAGGACAAATTGGTGGAGTGTCCATCTTGCCAATAGCAATTTTATCATCTTGCCTATAGCCTCACTCTTTTTTCTTTTTTCTTTTTTTCTTTTTTATACATTTTGTCGTGCAAAAATAAGAGTATGTTGTGCATGTGCAAAAATAACCGTATGTTGAGCAAATATGACCTAATTAAGTCTAGTTTTTTTTACATTTTGTCGTGCAAAAATAAGAGTATGTTGTGCATGTGCAAATATAACCGTATGTTGTGCAAATATGACCCAAGACTAATTTTTTTTCCATTTTGTCGTGCAAATATAAGAGTACGATGTGCAAATATAATCGTATGTTGTGCAAATATAACATTTTGTTGTGCAAAATGTAATATATTTTTTTGTCCGCTTTTTTTTTCGTTTCAACATTTTTTGTTGTGCGAAAATAACTTTACGTTGTGCACATATAACAATTTGTTGTGCAAATGTAAAAATAAAAATATAGTAGATGGGGATCACATAATAAAATATAGATAGTTTTTTTGAATTCTCATATTCATAGGGTACTTTTTATAATTTAAAAAAATTGTTTCTTCAACCTCCGTACAATCCCTGCGAGGAGAGGTGCTTGTCAAGCGTCTCTCGATTGCCGTCGGGGCTGATCCCGCCGGGGCCGATCCCGGTGCCCATCGAAGGTTCGAGAAGGAGCACGATCCGTTGTTCGAGGCGCTCAACGGGGAGAGGAATCGCCTCGCATAGAGCTTCGACATCGCCTCTTCAAGGATCTGCATCCAAGCTGTTGCCATCACCGATTGCCGACTCTCCTCCATCGACGGTCGATCTGCATCCAAATCTGGATCTCCGATCTTCTATCCTTCTTCTCCGAGCTGTTGCCATCGCCGATTGCCGAATCTCCTCCATCGACAATGAAAACTGAATCAACAAAAGCAAGCAAAATTGATCAATTAAACTTACTTCCTCTCGTCGACAAAATAGATCTAGATTGGTGAAATTAGGGAAACCAGAGAGTCGGTTCGAGATCGAGAGACCAAGAGAGACGAGATCGAGAGAGCAAGAGAGACCAGAGCAAGAGATCAAGAGAGATGGAGATCAACGCCATCCACCATGAGGAGGCGGATCTGGGACTGGGAGGATGAGGCAACGGCGGCAGGTGGATGGAGCAGTTGGAGGGAGGGAGGAGAGTGATGGAGACGGCGAGAGAGAGAGGGAGGTTAGAGCGTGAGATCTGATCCTGAATTAGGGTTATATAATGGACAATTTTCCAATTTGTTCAAAAACTTAGATATTTTACCAATTTGACCAAAAAAATGCCTTCCCCACAAATTATTTCTTATTATTATTATGTAAACTTGCATTTGTATTTATCTGTTCCTTTTTATGGTTTAATTTGTACGGATTATGTTACTGAGTTCCATACTATGGAGAATTAACGCCTCTATGTTTTTTTTTCCCAAATGGTGGGTAGCTAATTGTAATTTAAGTGATGGTGTTTGACCTCAAAATTCATAAAGTACACCAACTAAAACCATCCTAGTATTTCCGCAGCTAAAATGGTTGGGAAGGTCTAATAGGACGCACCATTACCCCAACAAAGTTGAGAAGATATTTTTATATAATCCAAAAATATTACTCTCTGTTAATTAAAATTTGTTGTTTACTATTCATACACGCTTTTTTAAAATGATAAAAACTACATTAAATATTAACTTTTTTTAAAATTTATTTTTATAAATTCATACTTAATATTAACAAGTATGAAATTATTAAAAAAATATATTAAAAAAGTTAATATTTTATATAGTTTTTAACACCTCAAAAAACGTGCGTGAATAGTAAAACGTCAAGTTTTAATTAACGGAGGGAGTATATAATTAAATATATATAAATATATAAGAATATATAAGACATGCCTTAAACACTCGAAACGAAACAAGGTAGACATGACAGTATGAAAAAAAATGTAATTGGCAATGAGGCAAGAATTAAGGGTATTAAAAACCTACAGAAACGTTGCAGAATGACGAGTTTAATTGATAAATAAATAAATCACAAAGAGATAAATTATAAAACAGGTATTTTCTATATTTTTTATTTAATATTTATCTTAGAGAGATTGCTTGGATTTGGGATAGTAAAAGTTTTCTTAAAGTCAAAAACTTCTTATGCAAAGTATCAATAAACGACCTATCAATGAAAACGTGAATCGCACAAAATTGAGTAGATGTCCCCTCCCATGTGTATTATGTAACCACTCGGATGAAGATTCTAGTCATCTTTTAACTAAATGCACAAAAAGGAACATAAGATGGAAACCCTGTCTCGCCTAATGGGAGTTTTAAGGTTAATTTTGATGGGTTCAAATTGTCTACGGGAGAGGCGACGAGTTTTGATGGGTCCAAATTGTCTACGGGAGAGGCGACGAGTTTTGATGGGTCCAAATTGTCTACGGGAGAGGCGACGACAAACAGTGTGATTCAGATCATACTGGTTAGGTTGTGGCTTACGAGTATAAGGAAACATATTATTATGATTCCTTGATTTATGTATTCTTATCTGTTAATTATTTTCATAATTATGCTTTCCAAAATAAGCTAGAGTAATTGTAGGATATATTTCTTGTTTGATTTATCCTCTCAGAATTCTCTTTGTATAAATAGAATAATTGTGATCATTAATAAATCACTTTTCATTCTACATCATTAATTATTTCTCTTCATAACGAGGCCTTACACTCCAACTCCTTGTCAGTATTGATGACAAAAGCTATTGAACTTCATTTGGGATTGACGACAGTTAAGGAGTTGGGTCTCCGTCGTATTGAGGTAAAGGGTGATATTCTTGCCATTATCAACGCCATCACTCGTCTTTGGATATGTCCATGATCACTGACGCCCTTCTCCACCTCTAGCCTGTGGGCTTCAGTCATGTCTTCCGAGAAGTCAATCAGATGGCCAACAAAGTGACAAGTCTTTTCCATTATTAGGATCCTGTAATCTTGACTTTGCACCTAGAGCTTCAGGCTCTCATCCATACAGACATCATTAGGTGGTTATCTAACAGACCCTAAGACCACCCAAAACCTTGCCTTTTTTTTTTAAAAAAAAATACATAAATCCTAATAGATTGGATAAAACATTAAAAAAAGACTATTTCGAGGTCATGAAATTGGGATATATACCATGTTGTGAGGAAGAGATGGGTATGGCAGATATGAATATCTTGTCTTACAAGGTGTATCTTTTAAAGAGATGGAAGAGTGTCAGAGGATGAGTAGAGTAGGGGTAAGAGAGGATGTCATGCATGCTCTATTCTTATGCAGTGAAACTTGGAGGGTTTGTCAGAAAGTCCTTAAAGCATCCCCCACAACTACTTCAAAATAGGAATTTTTAGATTTTTAGAAAATTGTAAGCATTTTCTGGTCCCACAAATTTTTCATCCTATACTCCAAAATAGAAAAGCTCTAAAAAAAATAGAGTAAAACACCCCTTCTCATTTGTAAATAGACTCGTAAATATATTTTCAAAGAGAAGGAAAAATTACCAACTTTCTATTTTCTTTTCAATGAATATTTAAAATAGAATCAGTCTCTACTCCAATTCAATCATCACCCAAAGGGTCGTTATCTATTCTTCTTGAACCCGACATACGGTTGACTGAACTATCATAATTAATTAATGAGGAACACCTAGAGACTAACATTCATGTCTATATCTACTTTCCATATCTTCATTTAGATCTTTAATTTTGTTACGAGGTAAATGTCCATTTCTGAACCGTCAACTAAGTCTACCAAGAACTACTATATATATATATATATCCCATGTATAAACAAGATAATTAAATTTGATAGTAGCGTCAAACAAAGTCTACTTGTCTTGATTATAAATTTGTGCTATGTAGAGGACTAAACTTCACGACTTCTTTTTAATTATAACTATACTCAATTTGTTGCTATACTAAATTTGTGCTATGTAGAGAAATAAACGTCAAATAAAGTTACGACTTGTTGTGATACTCAAATTCACCCTAGGAACCCTAACTCCATCACCGAGATTGCATAAACAAACAAACCCTTCGTGAAATGCAAAATGGGCAAATTAGTAGATCATTCCAAAATTTGTGCTCTCAATATTTGATTTTGAAGATCTCGAATGACGACGGTGATACTAGTGCATGGATGTCAAAGAAGGTGAAAGAGGAGTTTGCATCTTGAACAGATTCACCTTAATTGTTTGAACCTCGGGTCTGTCATCGAAAAAAGTTATTTGTCATTAGTTTAGAGTTTCTCATCGCATATGAGAGTGAACATCATGTATTTCCTCTCTCTCTGAGCTATGTCATCGTTGTCTTCGGTGGGGCGTTTACTTCTTTTTCTCTACCTTGTAGATTTCCCATTTCAATTAAATAAAGTAAGGGTAGTTTAGGGTTTATAAAAACATTATGGATATTTACTTAATTGAGAAAAAATGGACATTAACCTAATTTGATATCATAGATGGATATTTAAGTCAAATTCTCCAAAATCTTATACATGTTATGAACAAAATAAGGGGTGTCATGATGTGTGTGTATATATGTGTGTGTTGTTATGTGAAAACGAGTAGCTCGAATTCGACTCGTACTCACTCGATTAAAACTCGACTCGAGCTCGTTTATTTTCTAAATGACCGAGTATGAGCACATTTTTAAGCTCGGTCCAAAGCTCAACTCGTTCGAATTCAACTCAAATAGCTTGAATTTTATGGAATTTCTAAAATTTCTTTTAAGTTACTGTATAATGAGCAAGTAGAACTACTTAAAGCTAAAAAAAGTTCGACTCGAGCTCGTTCATCTCCTAAATGAACTGAATATGAACAAGCAATAGTCGGCTCGGATAACAACCCTAATATATATATATATATATATATATATATATATATATATAAACATACATACATACATACATACATACATAGTATGATCATATATACTCAGCATTTACGGTGTAACATGTATGCAAATCCGGGTCGTTGATTGAGTTGAGATGGATGATGGAGATTAATTAACACATTTATTTATTTTTTAAATTGTAAACCGGTGGGCCCCATCTGTTTTATGGGTGTGCACGTGTTTTCCCCTTTGATGAACTTTTGTTTACATGATGGGCCCCAACTGTTTTATGGGTGTTGCGCGCCTCCCTTCTGAGATGGAATAAGTTATTATTTGGTGTTATATGAATGATTATTTGCTCGTATAAGAGTAATTATTCACTCGTATATATTTGTTTAGTAGTTTAGTTATTCGAATATGACACATGATTTCTATGAATAATGCTTCAAATTACGACGAATAATGATTCAAATTTAGTCGAATAATGTAACAAATTTCTATTTTAAAATTCAGAAACACCATATCCCTAATTAAATAATACATACAATTTTTAGGAATAATACTTTATATTTCGTCGAATAATGCTCAAATCGCTAAATAACTCTAAAAGCAACTAATTAATGTTTTCGGAAGCCGAAAATCATTAAAAAATAGTTACAATTTAAACGAATAATGCATCAAATTATGACGAATAATGTTTCAAATGTAGACGAATATAATAATGTATCAAAATTTTCTATTCTTTTTTTTTTATACAAAATGTTTTTATTCTTATAACTACACAACTAAACAAACAAATACGAGTGAATAATCGTTCATATATCACCTAATACTCACATATTCTTATAGAGTGGTTATTAGTTAAAACAATGTGTCACTCGAATGAATTAATATACACACAATATTAGAAATTCAATCAAAACATTAACGAATTGATGGTTGATGAACAACATTAAAAATGTTCATTATAACACGAGTATAACTAACCTATTAATCCACCGATTTGGCATCTGGAGTTTTGCTTAATTCTTCCATTCCAAATGTCGTCTTTCTTCGACTGTGCTCGATAGTGCCGCCCTGCTGGTGGCGGTTTGTCCCTGTAGATTTTGTTGGTGGGTTGAATTCGGCCTAATTGGTCTCCTCACTTCGCTGTTTTCCTGCTCACCGTTCAATCGAGCCCTTATAATCCCCCAATTTGGGATCTTAATTTGTTCCCTTTTCTGATTCACCTTAATGTTGTGTGGGTTGGTTTCGACCTGCGCGTAGTGGCCCTACCCCGATAGTTGATGCCCCTGTCCCGCTGGTGGTCCTTGCTGTGTAAGGCTTGCCAATGTTTCCTTGCACTGCAATCACTGTTGTTGCGTGCTGACTCTGCGCAAATCCTTGGCGTACAAGACTAATTTTGGGCCTTGCATGCGAAGATAGAACAATAATAAAAATAAATGTTATATGTATGTATGTATGTATTTTCATAAAAGCACCTCAAATCCCAAAAGAGTTAGATATCCCGCTTGTAAGGGCCCGATTTAAATTCTGAAAGGGTTTGATCAAAATTCGTGTTTATTTCGGTCGATTTTTCTTGGTGCGTTTTATTCGGACTATGTTTTCTAGTAGTGGGCTTTGCGCTCCGTGTGTCTTCGCGATCTTCTGCTTCATTGGGGCTTTGGCGTATGGAGTCAGAACTAGTTGAGATCGTCGCAGTGTGTACGAAACGGCTCCTTATTCAAGAAAGAGTTTTCTTGAAGGTTTGTCTTCACTGCCCACATGTAATTCTTGATTTATGCAGCCAACGGTGCTACCTTGCAGCGGTGCTTGGCTTCGCTCTTAGTCTACGTCCCCAAATTTCTACTGTTAGGTTTGCTTTGGCTTAATTGTCATTTGTAGGGTGCATTTCTGCCTGTTTTACTGCACTTTTTCCTATATTGATGTACGTATCAATGGTATTCCGTCTGTCGACTTGTTGACCTATCGGGATTCAAATATATCTGATCTCTAATATTTATTTAATAAAAAAAATAGGCCGATAAACACATGCATAATTAAAATGTCAAAGAACAAGAGTCTAAATAGTAAATATATACTCCCTCCGTCCGATAATACATGAGCTTTTAGCCTTTGATATTTTGTCAAAAATACATGGGTTTTTAGAGTAATTATTACCCTAAAAGTAGCACAAGGTAGTGTCTTTTATATTGTATTACCCATGTATTTAGGGTAATTATTACCCCTGAAAATACATGGGTTTTTAGAATAATTATCTTTTTTTTTTCTAACTAACTAGTTATATATCTCCTTAATTAATGTGAAATGAGCTAAAAACCCATGTACTATCGGACGGAGGGAGTACTATATTATTTATTGGAGTTGTATCAGTTGAGGAAAAAAAGATAATATCGGGGATAAGTCAAATTAGCTATTTTTATTAGTCAATATATTCAATGTTCCAAAAAACGCTTGGCGGATGCTCAGCGGGTAGATAGGGTCAAGGGTCTAGGCGGATTGTGCGGGGTCTAGGCGGATTTACTATTTTGAGATGTATTTTTAATTCTAGGCCATATTCAATACATATATAAAATAATAAAGTTTAATTCATAACATATATAAACAAATAAACTTTAATTAATAGTCTATGTGTTAACAATGAGAGATAGGTCGCGAGTGAGAGGACTATGGGAGTGAGGAATCAAGAGTAAGATAGAGTATAGAGGTTGAGAACTAAGAGAGAGATCGACATGTGGGGGTTTTAGGAGTTGAAACCTCAAAATGTTTTTTTTTCACTAACTCGCCAAACCTGCAAGGCCGTCAAGACCTTACAGGTGATTTTCAAGGGTCTAGGCGGCTAAACTTAAAGGTGGGGGACCTTCAAGGGTCTAGGCGGGGTCTAGGCGGATGCCCAGACCTTTTTTTGGAACAATGAGTATATTAAATTTAAGAAAATAATTTATATATTGCAAAATAAGTACACTTGTGTCTAATTAATTCTATATATACATATAACAACCCCCAAGTCAACCACACACCTGTTGATTAATTGCATTTTGATTCACTAGATATTTAAGGACTAAAATTTACCTCATATTACGAAACTGGACTGTTGTTTCGAGGATCTCAAGAACAACAACGCACTTAATTAAGAACATTCGGAAGGCAGTTGGGTTCAACTTATTGACTGATATATTGCTTGGTACTAGTGGATGACAGGGATTGGGGCATGGTTAGTACTTCTGGTTAGAGCACAACACAAATACTTGGTAGAGGACAATGCGGATATGTTAAATGTAAAAAACCCACAACTGGGTATGCTAAACTTAATTTTGATGGTTCGCATAACCTTGAAGGTTTGACGACTTATGGGTTTGTGATATGCGATGTTTTTGCAACTCTTATCTCTATGAGATGGAAAAATATAAGAACAATTTTGTTATCTTTGTGGAAGCACTGACTCTTCATCGTGGGGTTGTTATCTTTGTGGAAGCACTGACTCTTCATCGTGGGGTTGCACGTATGACATGCACGCGAACAGGGTATATCCAACCTCCTACTTGAAGGAGATGATATGAATGTTGTTATGGCTCTACTTGGGGACTGAGTGTGCCCTTGGAACATTGAGTTGTTACAATCGGATAAGACATACTTTAGCCTTAACTTCTTTATTTAATGTTTTTATTCGTCATATTTTAAGGGAAGCAAATATTGTTACAAATAGCATTGCTCATCTCGTGTATAGTATATCTGCGGACGGTAGATTGGAGGAGGATCAACAATGTTATGTTTTCTTTACCTGCTTCAGAAAAAATATATATAACAAACCCACCCACCCCGTAAAATTATTGATGGTTTTGGCGAAAACTCGCCAATTTAAAGGACCAAATAATTCAGCCTACCCTACTTTTTAGTACGAAAGATGGGAGAGAAACTCTCTTTGTGAAACCCCTTTTAATAAAAAAAAATTGAAGGTGTACCCTTAACCCTAGATTTCTCACCGTTGTAAACCTATAGAAATTGCTACTAAATCTGAAAATTGAGTTGTGGTCCTTCAATTTTTCATCCTTAATCTTCAATCTAGGTCGCTTACTCCAAGAGTTCCCGTTTTTGGCTTCAATATGGTGAGTTTGGCCATGCTTCTGCTTGTCCTCTCGTGACCTTGCTTCTATGTTGGTGAGTTACTGCTCCTGCGCTTCATTCAATTCAGCTTGGGGCTCCTGGCTTTGACCGGGCTTGGTTGTGTGTGCGGTGGCCTCCGCCCTCGCCCACCACGGGTTCCTTATTTCCAGGCTTTCATTCCTAGATGTTCATCCCCAAATCCTTCAATCCCTAATCTCACCTTGATGATAGCTATATCAAAGGTTTAGCAGATCGGGGTGGTTGGTTGGGTTTGGTTTGGCTTGGTCTTGACCTCTTGAGGTGGTCGTCGTCACCATTGTCGTTCGTTCGTCTTTCGCCTTTTCCGTCGATAGCTTATCGTTGCTCGCTGTTGCTGCCCTCTCCTGTTGTCCTTCACCGAAATTTCGTCTAGGGTTTACCTTTGACGGCCGCCCTGCGAAGTTTCTGGTCCGGTGGCCTGTGTAGGGCGCTGGTCTCTTCCCGCCTGCGGTTCTATATCCTCACACTAGTACAAATTAGCTCTAATATCACGGATATTTGGAGCCAAATATCACGGATATATGTGAAGAAACGCCAGGGCTTCCCCTCAGTGGGCTATTAGGCATGGCAATCATATATCACGGATATTGAAATAGGCACGCCTGTGATATTAGGCTGGGGGATTTTTAATACTACACTCTAATATCACGGATATTTTATTTGACACGCCCGTGATATTAGGGTCTATTATTTTTCATATATATTACACTCTAATATCACGGATCTGCCAATGGGTACGCCTGGGATATTAGGGGTGTTATATATTTTTTTTAGAGTCTAATATCACGGATTCCCTCTAGGGACGTCTTTGATATTAGGTGTGATCCCTTCTAATATATTGGGCATATATCCGGTTTCTAATATCAAGGGCACCCAACCTAGTGGTGAATCACCATTCACCACTAGGTTGGGTGCCCGTGGGAGCTTAGAGATCCTCCCCAAGCACGTGCTTGTTTGTCCTTGCACACCAATACTCCAAACACTAATTAAAAAAAAAAACTATAATAAAAATCAACATATTTCAACAACTTTAATTAAATAAAATTAAAAGTAATGCGTAAATTCTGAAACGGTTCGATAAAATTCATTTAAAGGGTTTGAACAAATCTATTTGATGGTCCCAAAAGGGCTTGAACAAATTCCCGAAAGGGTTTAAACAAAACCTCGAACGGTTAACCAAATTTTTGTATAGGTCTGCAGAAAGCTCCTTCATGTTCTAAAACTCGTTAGGGCTTGAGCAAATAATATTAGATTAGTAATAAGTTCTGGCTGCGTTTTGCTTGGGTTGTGTACGGCTTCGCTTGGTGTGTCTTGGCAGTCTATTGCTGTGTTGGGGTTCTAGAATTCGGAGTCAGAATTGGTTGGGATTGTGGTAGTGTGTACGAGGCTACTCCATGTACGGAAAGATTCCTTGGAGATTCATATTCACTTCCCACATGGATGCCTGAATTATCGCCGGCCAACAGTGCTATTTCACGATGGTGCTTGACATCGTCCGTAGTCTACGTCCCCAATCTGCTAGTTTTAAGTCTGCGGTGATTCATCTTTTATTGTTTGTGTTGCCTGATCTTTTACACCTTTTTTATATTTATGTTGTATGTTTGACGGTATCTCATCTGCTGAGTTGCCAGCTTCTTAAGCTTCAACTCAAATTTTTACTTAATAAAAACAAAAAATAAATAATTCAGCCTACCTTATGGGTTGAAAGCGAAATTGTCTCCCTGCCGGAATTACTGGTTGAGAAAATGCAGAAAGTACGTCGGCACCACCAAACAAACAACTAACTTACAAATCATATGTATAATGTATATGATAAACCCCAATCCAACTAGCCAACTAGCTCAATCAACTATCTCTGCACGACAGGAAAAAGAGGACTGTTTTGGAATTTGGCTTAAATCTGATCAATCGAGCGAGCTAGAGTGCTCCTAATTCACTGCAACTTGAAGCTGGCATGCATGCATGTGTTTCATCTTCTCTTTCATTTTACTTTTTCTTTTGACTCTCTTTTATCAGGCCGGTAGGGCTGACTCCTCTCACCAGTTTGAATCCACATGCAGCCAGTGGCGGAGCCAGAAAAATTTCGAAGAGGGGGCACAATTATACATGTACGATATAGTTGTGGATTAAATTGACATAAAGAGTTATATGTAATACGATCATAAATTATGTTATTTTAAGATAAAATGTTATCGGTTTATGATAAAACGCTATCATTTTTTCGCGTCTAAAAAAGAAATATAAATATATAAATGAAATATCCGAAAAAAAATGAACTAAATAAGTATAAGAAACGCAATCTAATAAACAGTAAGTTAAGGTTATGGTTGTTATATGAGCTAAAGTTTGGCTCGAATTTAGCTCAATAAAAGCTCGGCTTGAGCATCATTTGCAAAATGAGTTGATTACAAGCACATTTTTATGCTCAATTCATGATTCAGCTCGGATCCATTGAAACTCAAATAGCACGAATTTTGTGAAATTTACAAATTTTCTTTTAACTTACTATGTCATGAGCAAGTAAAGTTGCATAATACTTGGGAAAAAAACTCAGCTCAAGCTCGTTCACTTACTAAACAAGTCGAGTATGAGCTCAAGTTCAAATATAGGTTCGACTCGAGCTTGGCTTGTTTCTAAATGAGCTAAATATAATCAAACAATACTAGAATTGTTTGGCTCGAATAACAACCTAGTTAATATATAATTTGTTGCACTCATAATATGTAATAATGTATAACTAGATATAAAAATTTTAAACTTGTATAACTTCTTATCTACTTGTCGAAATGATTAGTATAACCTCTCATTTCGAAGCTCTCGAGATGAATTATAGTATGTGAATTTTAATTTAAGTATAATATAAAAGCATTATAGTCTATTGAAACAAAATTAAAGTGATTAATATATCTTTAATTTTAAAACAGTCATAACTTTTTACTCAGATGTCGGATTAAGGCGTATTATATATCAAAACGAAGCTATCGACGAAGAGAATACATATAGGTAGTTCGTCAAATGAGAGAGGGGGCACGTGCCCCCCTAGGCCCCCCTTCAGCTCCGCCCCTGCATGCAGCTACGTGACTACATCTATCTGTTTTGCTAGCTAGGTATCCCATCAAAATTCATTCAAACTTTAAAATGTTTGTTTAAAATTTGATAATGCATCATTTTATTTTTTTCACATTAAATTGACCTTATTCAGGGGCGGTCCTAGGATGTGAAGTGCTTAGACGGTCGTCACACTCTTTGACCCACGCACCCCGGAGTTTGGAGAAAAAATAGTTTATTTTTATATAAATGGTATTGTTGTAATCCTATCCTATACAATACTAAAGTAGTAACTGCTTTGTCACATGTCACATTATGGTTAAAAATTTTCCTGTCTTTTTTTTTAGCAACTAATATTGTGTCATGTGTTCATTTTTATCCACCTATTTTTAATTTATTTATTTTAATATTTATTTTGTTATCTTTGCTAATGATATTATTTATGTACTATTATATACATGTGTATATCTAGATATGCTACGTGATTTTGTGTCTTTTTTATTTGCCTACCGAATCATATACTCCCTCCGTTAATTAAAACTTGACGTTTTACTATTCACGCACGCTTTTTTATGTGTTAAAAACTATATAAAATATTAATTTTTTTAATATATTTTTTTTTAATAATTTCATACTTGTTACTATTAAGTATGAATTTATAAAAATAAATTTTTAAAAAAGTTAATATTTCATATAGTTTTTAGCATTCTAAAAAAACGTGCATAAATAGTAAACGACAAGTTTTAATTAACAGAGGGAGTATTATTTGTGATTTTGTCTTGCAATATTGCCTTTGTTTTGCCAAATCAAACCACAACCGTATCAATTATCAAACAATCACATTTGTATTTGGTAGGTAAATCATACAGAGTATATATTATTTGTGATTTTTGCCTTGCAATATTGCCATATGAGCTAGGTAAGTTATATTTTAATCTATATATTTGTTCTCAACTTAAAATTATCGATTTTTTAACATATACTCTAAGGATATATGTTAAAAACCCATATTTAATTTTAGTCTCTTTAAGAAGTGTGAAATTTGTTAGAAGAACAAGTATTCTTAAATGAAAGAAATCATTTTTTTCTTTGGTAATTTTACCTTAAATATGATTAACAACTATGACTAAATCAATTATATTAGTTTTCAAAGATGATTGGAGTCGGAGAGTTCCAATAACAAGATAACGTACCTCTTTATAAAAATTTATAGGTGTCCATGTCTAGAATGTTTCATTATCAAATTACTCATATTTTTATAAAGAGGGAATGACCTCTTCATCTATGTTACACGGAAACAGAAACGGAAACCGGAAGGGAAACGGAAACGGAAACGGGGAAACGACAGTCCAAATTTTGTAGGAAACGGAAACGCCGAGGAAACGGCAATTAATATGAATTATATGTTCATTTAAATGTCTAAACAAGAGCACTAAACATATCACCAAGTAATACACATAAAATGCATCATTAAGGCTACAAATATAAATGTTCAATACCGTGATAAATATTGTCCTTACTCCTTAACAGAAATCAATACAGACATGTCAAATATATTAAATATCTTGCAACCCAACAAAATAAAGTAACTTAGTTTTAAAATAACAACATAATCAATAACAACACAAAGTAATCAATCCAACATCAATCTTTTACTTAGCTAACTCTTCCTTAAGTTCTGACTTATCAAGAGAAAGTTCTACAAGTGAGGGTTTACCAGAAGAGAGCTTAGAGGGAGAGAGCACTGAGCAAGTGAGAGGAGGGCGAACCGAAAATGGAGGACAAGTAAGCGGCAAGGATAGAGGGAAACGGGAGTTTCAGATGGGAGGAAGGGGAAGTATGATTTAGAGTTTGATTTTTTTTTTATTTTTTTAACTATAAAATTAGTGGAAACGCCATCTAACAAGTTAGAAATGTTTCTGACCAAACGGAAACGGTCAAAGTTTCTGACCTCTCAGAAACGTTTCTGAGGTGTTTCCCCGGAGTTTCGGAGATTCTTCATATGCAGAAACGCGAAACCGCTATGAAATGGAGTTTCGGGGTATCATAGCTCTTCATTCATTTTTTGTTTGGTTTTACATATTTTGAAATAAAGAATGCTATAAATGAAGTTATACTTATTGGTTTAATATTTTTTTACCAAAATTTGAAAGAGCATCCCCCATGATCATGCCCAAAGGAGCAACACAGCTTGCAATAGAGTGGCTCATTCTCATAAAGAAATTTGCACTCCAAGTTTTCTCCATCATCAAATTTGAGCACAAGCTCCTTACACAAGTCTTTAGCAAAGTTCACCTCCACAAACACTCTGGCATAGGAGCCTCTCTTTCTTTCCTCAGTGATCTTGTTCATGAAGAGGGGCTTACTACAATGGGAGGCTATGCGCCCAAGGATCTCCGGGCGCCAATATTCTGTTGGGAGGCCAAACATCCTAATCCAAAGGGGAATGGTGGCTATATCCTTCCTGTTGAAGGCAAACTTCTCAGGGATGGGCTTAAGGATGAGTGGCTTACCAAACATGAAGTAAGGACCTCCCCTCAAGAAATTGCTCATGGCTTCCTCAGTTTCAAAGGAGAAGATCATCCACCCAACTTCTTCTCTATACCGAGCCTTGACTCCCCATTGCCTCATCACCTCTTGGATGGCTCTAAAACCTGGAAAAAAACCAACAAATTGACCAAGTAAGGACCAACCCCATACCTGGTGCCTAGGGATGGCCTCGGAGCATTTGATGGTCACATGGCTAGAGGTGGGCACCGTGTACTCTAGCTTCCCTCCCACACCAGTGTTCATAAGCACTCTAAGGGCACGGCCTGTCCAGGCACTCGGAGGTGCCTGCCACTTGGAGCCATCAGGGACCCCCAAAAGGGGTGGCTTGGCGCCTTGGAGCATGGGGAAGGCCTTCTCATCATCCAGCTGGGCCACAACTTGCTTCCCTTTGTCTTTGTCTGTACATGTGAGCTCAGCATTTGTCGCCCGAGCGACGTCGCTAGGACCGTTGGTGACTTTGGGGACCATGGTAGGATGGCTGGCGCTAGCCAGCCATCCTAAGTTCTCTTATAAGAATTTGAAAATAAAGTTATAAAGAATAATAAGTGTTATTTTCATACTAATTTTCATGATTTTTAATTATAAATAGAAAATATTATTTTTAATGAGATAATATTTTTTGGCAAAAGATAAAATGTTACTTCACCAATCAAATTAAATATTCACACTTTATAAAAAAATATTTGAATGGTTATTGAAGGGATTTTGTTTCTACAAGTATGTTTTCAAACCCTTTGCATTTGATTTTGTCCAAAAAAGAAAGCTTTTGTGAAAAAAGATAATCTTTTCACATATTAGGATACAATTTTATGGATAACTTTTTTTTGAAATATTTTATATTCTAACTAGTCTATTCCCCGTGCTATGCACATATTTAATGTAAAAATATTATAAAATTTATTTTCAAATTTAATTATAAAAATATTAACCTTAAAAAATAAGCAATGTATATTAATTTACAAACAAAAAAAGACAATCTAGATATTAAAATAATTTATTATTAAAAAATCAAAATTTATTTGAATAGGTTGTATTTAAGGACCCCCCACGAATTTAACAATTCGTCAATCACTCTCCCCACTGATATCATGATATTTGTCAAACATATTCAACAATCTATTATTGAATAGCTCTTACACAAGCAAGAGCCAGAGGAGCAGAAGGGTATGGGGTGGCTTAAGCCTCCTCTAGTTGAGAAGGAAAAAAATTGCATGTTTTTAAAAAATATTTTTTTACTAATTTTAGAACTACAATAATACAAAAAAATTATAATAAATTAGAACGATTATTTATCTTAGTTGGTACGAAGTGAGTATTAAATCAAGAAGTCATGAGTTTAAATTTCTTTGGCTAAATTTTTGCTTCACTTAGTTTTTTCAATTAAAAATAACGGTTAAAATAATAAATTTAAGGGGTTTTTTGAAATATATTTTTTTCTAACACTCCTTATCATATATGGGTATAAAGAAAAAATATTTTTTTAAAAAATTGTGCCTCCCTTATAAAACAATTCCTAACTCTATCATTGTTGACAAACTAACAATTGTTATGATTCTTTAAGTTTATTTGTTTTGGTAAGCAACAATAAAGGAAGACCTTAGTTGAACATCCTTTATGTTGATTAATTGAGGCATGCATCACATCTTTTTATGAGTTTGCGCTATTTGACTACTCCCTCTATCCCTCGATATTCAACAATATATGGTGTGCATCATATAATAACATTTTCTCTCGATATTCAACAATGGTGTATGATGTGTGGCTTTATTTAGTCGATTGAAATTTCTAACTTATCTCATAAGCATCATGGATCACCCATTATATATGGCTTATGATTTACCCCTTTGAAGAGACAACAATTATGAATCCAAAGTTGTCCAAACACATTGTATATACTTAACAATCGAATGTAACCAATTATCTCGTACTACACCATACCAAACTCAGCAAGCCTCGACTCAGGATCTCAAATCAACTTATCAAAAAAATCCTTTGACCAAACCTCTATTTTAATTTAATAATTTCAAGTTTAAAATGTAAAGGGACATGATTCTTATACAAAGTATTAGAAAAGTTATAAAATAAAACCTCTCTTATACAACGAACAATGAATTAAAAATAATTAAAATGTTATAAAATAAAATAACGTAAAATTATTAGAAAAGTATTAATTCGAAAGATATTTTTATATTAAACATTTGATTAAAATATAAAATTAAATTTGATCAACCATTTGTAAAGATTTAATTGATTTGTAAAACAAAAAAAACAAATGAGTTTATAAACATTAGCCATATTATAATATAATTGGTTCTTATCAAAATCAAACAAACAATGATAAAAATAGCTACTCCCTCCGTTCGGCAAAACACGTCGTTTACTATTCACGCATGCTTTTTTAGAATGATAAAAACTATATAAAATATTTATTTTTTATAATTTTTTTAACAAGTTTGTACTTATTAATAATAACTACGAAATTGTTAAAAAAATTATTAAAAAACTAAATATTTTATATAGTTTTTAGAGGAAAATGCACAAAGTAACAAAAAAATCCGGTTTCTTTGCAAGCTTAACCCAATCCGGTTTGAAATTGGGCAACACCGGATATGGGGGTAAAGGGGTCCGTCGGTAGCAAGTAAGTGAGGGGGGTTTGGGGTTCCACTGCTCGACAGCTGGACAAAGTAAGAAAGAGAGAGAGAGTGTAGGAGGCTAAAACAGGAGAGAGAGAGAGAGAGGGAAAAGCAAGAGAAAGGAGTGAAAAAGAAAAGTCTGCAAAGAGAGAAGTCTACAGAGGAGAGAGAACCAGTTGGAGAGGACATGAGAGAGAGAGAGAGGAGTGAAAAAAAAAAGTAAAGTTGCAGAGGAGAGAGAGAGATTAGTGAGGATAAGACAGAGAGAGATGGAAGAGTGAAAGTGAGGGGCATTAATATAACTTGAATTAAATCTTAAGTTTCAGATAAAAACCATCGAAGAAGAAGCAATTGAGCGGGGGTTTATTTGCAAGTTGACGTGTAAGCCATTAGTTTTAACTGGACACCCAAAGCAAAATGACATGACACATATTGGAATCGACTGGACAAGAGTTATCAGAGAAACAAATTCACTATCGACTTTGGATAGAAAATGGGCAAGTTTGCTTTTGATAAAGGTTATAAGAGATGTGTCTCCCTCAAATCTGAAGCAAACTTACCCATTTTCTATCTAAAGTCGATGGTGAATCTGTTTCTCCGATAACTATTGTCCAGTCTATTCCAATATGTGTCATGTCGTTTTGCTTTGGGTGTCCAGTTAAAACTAATTGCCTACACGTCAAACTACAAATAAACCCCAACCCACTTGCTTCTTCTTCGATGGTTTTTCTCTGAAACTTAAGATTTAATTCAAATTATATTAATGTCACCTTACCATCACTCTTTTCCCCTCTATCTCTCTCTGTCTTATCCTCTCTGTCCTCTGTCCTCTGCGACTTTTCACTCATCTCTCTCTCCCCTCATTTAATGCACCAGTTCCCCTTTCCCTTTTTACCGCCTGGGCTTAGGGGGTAGGGCGAAACTAGAACCAGGGAAACATTGAACAACACGCAAGACAGGAAACAACCATAGGGTGTCCAGTAGGAAATCATTGGGTGTCCAGTAGAGTACCAAAGGGTGTTCAGTAAAAAATCATAGAGTGGAAAGTTGATATATTGTTCATTCATCAATAAAAAAACAAAGTGGTTCATCAAGCCTCTACGAGGGCTCCTCCACTTCGATTCCACCTCCTCTACCCCAAATCCGGCCTCCACTCGCCTCGAATTGACCTGGAAAAGCCATTACAAAGAAGATGAAGGACGAAGGCACCAAAGTGGTGCTCCGACGGCGATTCACACCAGCGGCGCAGGCCGAATTCGAGCTCCCATGGAGATCCGTCACCCTCGAAGGCAGAGAGGTAGAAGACAAAAATCAATGAATAAATAAGCTCTTCAATGGAGCTCTTCAATGGAGAGAGGTGGAGAGAGGCATAGAGAGAAAGGATTTTGGATGGGTGACAATGATGGGCAATAAATGCCCTGTTGCTTTTCTTTTTCTCTCTCCACTGGTTGGAGCAGGTGAGGAAACCGGATATTTTGAGGGGGGAGGGTTAGGTTTTGCAATTTTTTTGGATAGTGGATAGGGGGTGCAAAGAGGTCCGGGTTTTTGGGTGAGTTTAGCAAATGGCCCTAGTTTTTATCCCCTAAAAAAGCGTGTGTGAATAGTAAAGTGACATGTTTTGCCGAACGGAGAGAGTATTAATTTTCTTTAAATAAAAAATTATTTTATTCATTTATTTTCAAATTTTTAAGTAATAAAATATTTTTATAAATGTGTGGCTAAATACGTCACATTATTAAGGATATGTAAAAATGTAATTGATTAAACTTTTTACAATAAAATGTTTTTATCAAAACATGACATATACAAGTATTAACATATAAAATACTATAAATACACATTATTAAATACATCATTGTTTTGAAAATGAATAAACATGATTTAATAATTCAAGATCTTTTAAAATTACCTAATTTGGAAGATATTAAAATATATGTATTCAAATTTATTAAAATGTTTATAAACAGGTGGCATCATTTAATGATATGACAAAATCTAATTGGATAAATTTTTTTGAGGGAAAATTTTAACCAAATGATGACATGTGTCAAAAAAAGTTTATTTTAGTATTGTAATATAATAGAATAGAATAGATAAGATGACACTTTTCACTACAAAGCGACATTGTTAAAAAATATTTAACATTGATCAAAACTTATTTTTCAACTCATATAGATTTTATTTTATTTTTTTAAAATACGATGATATGAAAAGATTATTAAAATAAAATGAAAAATATAAGTGTAGTTACCTATTTTAAAAGATATGCAAAGATTAATAAAATGATAAATATATGTAGTTGCCTATTTTAAAATATATGTATACAAAGATTATTAAAGTTGAGATGATTATGTGGCATAATAGGTGGCAATGTGGCATCATGCTTAAAACATAGCATGGCAAAATATGGTTGGATAAAATTTTGGGCGGGAAAATTTTTTACCAGAAGCCAGCGGTTCAGCTTCTGCTAGCTTCTTTAGTATTGTATAGGATAGTGTAAGCTAATATTATGGATTTTTATACAAAGAACAAAAAATCTAAATGTGTTAAAATAAGTATAATTGTTGAAACCGTGTATAGCACGGGTATATGACTAGTAAGAAAAACTAAGATGGATATTGAATCAACTAATTTGTTTAATTTAGATGGTGAAATGAGATCAAAGATTGTGGGTTCAATCTCTACTAGCCTATTAAAAAAAAACAATTCTCATCTCTTTTTTTTAAAAAAAGTTTCTCTATTATTTGTTCAACTTGCGCCCCATCTCTCTATGTTTCTATCCCCATATTTAATTATATTTTCACTTCACGAACTCCTTATTATATACAAAGCTATTAACTAATTAAACCCGATAAAATTGGTGAAATTAGGGTTTGATTATGAGAATCAATTTTGTGAAATTTTGATTAGGGTTTGTGATTTTGGGAATAAATTTTGTGTTTTTAATTATTGTTTATATGTGATTTTGAGAATGAAATTTATAAATTTAGGGTTTGTGAATTAAATTTGGGGTTTGTGATCAAATTGAATTTGTGAGACTTTATACAATATTTGTGTTTTCTTACCCTACATATACAAATCGCAATTTCTATAATGTCTTTGAGAACCAAAAGACATTACAAAGTTGATAAGTTTATAATTCTAATATGCAAAAACCTTGAATTTAGCATGATTGTATTTTGATAAGTTTACAATCCTAGATATGGAAAAGGCCTGAATTTTCAATGAATGACGAGAAACCACTACCATAGCAACCAAGCAAATGTAAATCTACTTTTCTACAATCCAGTAAAGAATTTTGTTCAAGATCAATATCTTAGTACGTACTAAAAATTTCGCCTCACCTTTCAGACGGTTCTGTGACTGCCAATGACCGTATTAAAACCAAGTGTATATATATTTGGGGATAATATGTTAATTTTAACATTTTGTTTTTTTTATAGGATTAAAATACTAAAAACGATTATGGGTGAGATTATTTGGAAAATAAAATCCAAGACCCATAAATTATGGGTTCGGGGTCGTGTCGGATCACAGGTCGACCTGGAGAGATTAGGGGTCACCCGGTCGACCCTACTATGGACAATGTTCTAAATATCGGATATATCGGCCGATATATCGGCGATATATCGGGGATATTTAGAATCCGCTACGATATCGACATATCGGGTGAAAATATCGGTCAACGCCATATATCGGGTCAACACCGATATATCGGGTCAATATCGGTGATATATCGGGTCAACGCCGATATATCGAGCCAATATCGGCGATATATCGGGGATATTTAGAACTGCCAACTTTGATAAGGTAACTTTAGTCTTTATGAATGAAGTTGTTTTTATTTTATCAAGTTTATTTGGTAATTTTGCAATTTAAATATTTTTTTTTTCATGTATATTTTTACATTTTGAAGTATAAATATAGTACTTATAGTTAAAAATTAGTGAAACCGATAAATCCGATATATCTCGATATATCCCTGATATATGCCCGATATATCATTTTTACTCCTAACTGATACAACCCCGATACGCGATATTTAGAACCTTGACTATGGATGTCCACTTATGGGATTTTGAATTGGTTCCACTTCATATATGTGAGTATTTGAATATGTTTTTGGGCTGATGAGTTCGTTTCTATTAGAGCCCAGTGGGACGAAAATGGGCTTAATAAGGAATATTGACTAGGTTTATGATTTGAGCAGAATGGACAGAGTATTATTTATTACGTTGTGCGATTTTTTAAATAAATTTTATTATATAAAACATTTTTGAATTAATATAAATTAATACTCCATATAAATTAAATATATAGTTTTCAATTCTATTATGTTTTTTAGAATGTAAACATGTTTGAATCTAAATTAATCATATTTCTTCTCTTATTAAAAAAATGGTTAAAATCTATTTTTATAAATATATCATACACATGTCAAAAACTTTTAATACCCTATTTATTTTATAATTTATTTATTTATTAAAAATTTATCAAAAATGATTTCATAATTGTTATAAATTCTTTTTGTTATAAATATTCATACATTATCTTTTTATAAATATTTGATCAAAAACGATTTCATAAAAATATTGGCTATGTTATTCTGATATATTATAAATAATTAAAGTAGATTTCATAATTGGTGTAATAATGTCTTGTTTGAATTAAATAAATATTTTCCGGCATGAAAAATATTAGATAGATTTATCTAAAACGATAAGTTTTCTACCTAATTAAGATATAAGGTTGAATATTTATAAAAAAACCTAATTAAGATAAAAGGTTATATTGGACAGATTATTGGTCTAAAAAGATAAGTTTTTTTACCTAACTATATTGGCTTATAATTGATGTGGCCCAAAAATATAATACCATTTTAATTCAGAATATGACACGTATGCAAAAACCGGGTTTAAGAAAACCAGGTTTGGTTTAAAAAAATCATCCAAGAAACCCATGGTTTAACAACATTATATTAATGTTGATTTTTTTATATTAGTTTTGCCTTTTATAAATTATTATTTTTTGCCATGTATGTGCTATGTCATCATTTTTTTGAGATAAAATTATTGTGATATTATTTTAACACCACCTATAAAGGTCGGGATATTTATCTTACATTTGAAAAGTGGAGATATATTTTTAACACCCCTTTAAATGTTTGGTTATTTTAATTAGTTTCGCCTAAAAAAACTAATCTTAGTAAAAATATTTTATTAAGATAAGTTTTGTAAAAAGATGAACCAAATATTGGATAGATTATTTGATCTAAAAACATAAACTTTCTACTTAATTAAGATATATAGTTAAATATTTTTATTTCAATATATATTTATATATCACATTCATTTTGTACCATATGCCGCAAAGTTCAAAAAGATGAAGATTTTTTACTTAATTGATATCATAAATTAAATTAAATCCAATCTTATTCCATAATCATAGGTCATCCAAATTAGTTACCATCTGCACCACATTTCGCCTAAAAAAGCTAATTCCTTCTTTTCTTTTTGTATGGTGAACGAATCACTTTCACTCTTTTATGAATTGTTATGGAAAATTTTATTTCTGTGCAAAAGGGGCGCTCAGTAATTTATTTGATAAAGAATAAGTAGGTAAGTAATTAATAAATGAAACACGGTTGCTACCCAAATATGATACAGTAACAATTTATTAATTAAATTAATTAAAAAATTTAAATAAAGTGTACAAATGTTAAATAAAGTGACTAAAAGATATATATATACATACATACAGAAATGAGCTTTCCCTTGTGAAGAACGTGCGGCACATGCCAGGAAAAAAACCCTTTTGCGTTCTTCCTTCCCGAAACTCCAACTTAGCGTGCTTGAGTTCTCTGAAGCCCTAATCTATGGCCTACTCTCTCTTGATCCCCAAATTCAGACTACCCATCCTTGGATTATCAATGTTAACCCTAATAATCACTCTTATCTCGCAACCGGAAGTCAGATCTGGCCCTGTGATGGTGGATTTCTATTGGAGGGATGTCCGATCTTCGATCGAAGGTTTTCGTGTGGAATGAGGTTTGATCCTCTTGATTTGTGTCTGTGTTATGGCGATTACTTTTTTGGGATTAAGGATGAGGTGATTGTTGGTGATAAATCGAAGCGGCCTCCTCCATGGCCACGATTCAATCGTAAGGAGATCGATTTGGGGCTTCGCTGTACGAACATGGTTGGCAATTCATACCTATCGATCGATGAAATCGGAATGGGGCTCTGTTGCAAGATAATCTTCTCTGACTCTGATGGTGTGTGGTATTGGGTTTGTGAGTTCTATAATCCCTCTTCTCCCTCTTCTCTCTCGGATTTCCCCTATAAATATTGGTGCTTAGGAGTGGAGATTCTACACACTTTCTCTTTCTATTTCTCTTATCTCTTCAAACAATCTGAAGCAAAATCCACTAACAAAGTTCTCTTTTTGTTTGTCATGGCTCCAACTGAGGTTGATAAGGGCAAACAGCCCATGGTTGCAGATGATCCTGCTCCAAAACTGACTAAACCTACCAAGTGCAAAGGGAAGCCGAAGGGCTTAAAACTGGCTGAGGAGAATCCCATCTCCAATGATGGTGGCGATGCCGATCAGTCTGCAAAGACTGAGAGGAAGACCAGGAAGCGATCAATGAATCGTGAGAAGTTGTTGGCTTTACAAGGCAAGGTCTAGGAGAACATCTCAATGCTTTATCAATCTTCGATATTTGCTACTATTATTGGGGAGCCGATGGAAGCGAAGATTGTCAGGAAAAAATGAGGTACGTGTGGAAAAATCTTTCTGGTGGTTTTCAACTCATACCAATTGCAAATAATTGGTTTGAATTGAGATTTGATCTTGTTGAGGATCGATCTTGGGTCTGGGACAATAGCAATTGTTGTTAAAAAATACTCACAAAAATCCAAGTCCCTTTCATGTGTCTGGCCAACTCATTTTACTCCGACCCTGGCGCTTGGATTTTGATCCATGGAAGGAGTCTATTACTATGCTTGATTTGTGGATCAGATCTCCTGGACTACCTGCTAAGTATGTCCATGAGGAAATTTTGAAGGATATTGTCAAGGCCAATAAGTTAGGGAGTGTTATTAAGGTGTCTGCTTTTAATGCTAAGGGTGCTCAGTTTCGATATCCTAGAGTTTGTGTCTCGGTTGACATAACTAAGATCTCTGGAAGGGAAGTATTTGTGGTTAATGAAGATGGTGAAGTGGAATCCTATCCTATGTGGTTTGAGGATTTCCCCTCGGGGTGTGGGAGTTATGGTGCAACTGATCATGGATTTGATGAGTGTCCTAGGAGGAATGTGTGCAACAATGGGGCTGTTGGTGGTGTGCAGGTTCCAATGATGCAGCCTCAACAACATGAGGAACTTGTACAAGAGCAAGGTGATGGGGAGTGGGTGAAGGTGGCTGCAAGAAAGCCCACTTTGAGGCCTCCTCCTATGCTTGGCCATTCAAAGGATGAGTTGCTTAAATGTTTTGGGAAGAATGTGACAATCTCTTTTGATTCCTCAAGCTCCAAGTCTCCTGGGAGTTCTGTGGGTAACTCTTCTGCTGTTCATGTTGGTTCTGGTGCAATGGTTCTTGGCTCTGTCATTGATGTTGTCCCTCTGACCACTATGATGCCTATTATGCTTCCCCTGACTGTGGTACCCCCACATGATGAGAAAATCGATTTCCAGGAGGAATTGCAACCAGGTCTTCCATCTTCTGCTGCCGACGATGATGATCATGATATGTTTGATGAGGAGGAATTTCTGGAGGAATGCTTGGTGTCTGATGGGCTGGCTGATCCCGGGCTTACCCAGGCAGATTATGAGGTGATATTTAGGGACGTGCCTCCCTCTGTGGAATTCAAACTGCCTGATCTGAGCCACCCTGAGCGCTTCACTGAGTCACTTCAGGAGCCCTTCCTTTCACCAGCTATGTCCCCAGTCATTGCAAACCAAGAATCTCCTAGTGGTGCATCAAAATCTGAGTCCGAGAAGCGGAAGATGAAGATCGAGGAGGGTGATTCAGCTTGCTCCACCATGACTCTGATGGGTGGTAGCATCAAGAAGGGGAAGCATGTGTAGGACATCTATGCAGTGGTAGATGGGAGCTCTCGGTTATGGCTTCGTGTGGCTCCCTGCCAAGTATCGAATAAGGCCACTATTAAGTGTTTGTCTTGTGTCTTTAGCTATGATCTCTATCCTTTATGTGTGTCTGTATGGGTATGATTATGGACTGTCATGGGTAAAAACTTTCAGAAATAAGTGTGTTATGGCTATAGTTTGTGAGTGGGATGTTAGGGTTGTATGTTTTGTGCACAATGGGCTAAATGTGTTGTATGGCGACATGGAAGGGCAATCACAATAATCAAATGTGATAGATATGGTAGCTATGTAATGTATAAAAGGTTTAGTAATGAATGGAACTTATGGTCAAAAAAATATATGCATACTTTTGGTGATAGATGTGATATTCTAGTTACAAAGCTTTGGAGACTCAAGTTCGAAAGTGGTAATCTTCATACTTCGAGTTTTATTGTTTCAAGTTGTATGGATAGACGGAAAACAAATCGAGCAATTAATAATTTACAAATAACAAATCCACGACAATTTTTAAAGTGAATTGGTTTTCTCCGTCAGAAGAGGAGCAATTGTGGCTTCTGGCGGAATTGATTGTTAATAAATGAAAATTTGTTTCTGGAATGTGAGAGGGATAGGAAAGACTAATATGTGGATGGATCTTAAATCAATGCGGATTAACAATCATATCTCAATCATGGCAATCGTTGAAATTAGAACAGACAAAATCTCGCAGGAAAAAGTTTGGCAAGCAACAGGATATAGTAAAGTCGTTTGGGCAATGGGGACTGGTAGAGCGGGAGGAATTGGTTTGCTTTGGAATGAGAATTCTCTCACAAACGAATCCGTTGACGTGGAAATCATAACGCCACGAATTATTCGAGTCAGATACTCGAGCCTTGAGAAAAATTTCACAGGGAACTTATTTTTCATCTATGGCCCCCCGCACGCACAAGAGAAAGACTCGTTCTGGCATGAATTAACAAATATAATATCCAATGAAAGGCTGCCATCTCTTGTGATTGGCGATTTGAATGAGATAGGACATAACAGTGAAAAATCAGGCGGTGCATCCAGTAGTCAATCGAGATTTATGAGATTAAATCATTTCAAAAACCAATGCTCTATGCTCGAGATCCCGTCTTCAGGAAATAAATTTACGTGGAGAAAGAAAATGGAGGGTGATAACTCCACTCCCTTGATGAAAATCGGAATAAGTTTCAAAGGCCTTGACAGTCTGTTTGTGTCAAAGGTCTTGAAGCTTTAACAGTATTGATGAAACACAAAACCTGTTCTATATGATATTATGTCCGAATATTATTTTATGTTATTATATGCTTCCATTATATTATTATATATACACTAACCTTTCAGGAAGTATTTTCGAATATTATTTCCTTCCTTATGTTGTATATTGAGAAGATTCAAATCGGAAGATCATGGCCTCCGAAAGTTTCCAAAGATAGAAGATCCAGCTCAAGCCATGATCCTCTCTAGCCGTTGGTGAAGATCCTTAGGCGCCGATTTGTTTCAATAAAAAGAAAAGGAAGAAGAAGACAGCTACACACCTGTTGAACACAAGCTTTCATACACTCAAGCCTTCAAGCGAGATCTGTCTTCTTCGTGTGCTCTCTGCTAGTCCTTAAGATTCTGTTATTTCATTTCAAAGCATTTGAGAGTTACACTGTGAGCTTATAGGATATATTTTGAGAGAGTGTTATACTCAAGAGTTTGTAACTCAGGAAGTAGACACTAGGTGATTGATTCACTAAGTGTAAGAGGATTGTACTAGATAGCATAGAGAGGTGGGGCTCTTCTAGATTGGTCTAGGACTCCAAGGGAACGTGAGTTGACTAGATTGCAATTGTATAGGAGAGAGGCTTCTCGGGGAGCTACTAGGATCCTAAGTCTTGTGAATCAATAAAAGCCGGTTGAATCCTAGGGTTGTGGAAGAACCCTAGGCGGGGACGTAGGCCAAGTTCGTGCCGAACCTCGTAAATAACTCATCGTGTCCTTTACTTATTGCTTTACCTTATTTCCGCACTTGGTTCGACTGTTTAACTTTGTGATTCAGGTTTTCAGAGAAAAGACTAAGTCTAATCTCAAAGGTTTTTGCACGAGCTTCAAAAGTCTTGAGAATCTGCAAAAAACCGGCATACTCTATTCAACCCCCCCTTCTAGAGTATTTCTATATTACTTTGTTTTACATTATCGAACCTTCAATTGGTATCAGAGCTTTACTCACTGCTTTTGATCTAACAATCTTGTGAGTTTTCGATCATGTCTGGTGAAGCAAGCGGAGGATTTGCACAGGGAAGGTCTACCAGCAGACCACCACTCTTTGTAGGAAACAACTTTGTCCACTGGAGATCATTGATGAAGATGTTCATCATAGACCAAGATCTAGAACTTTGGAACATTATAGAGAATGGGCCAAAGATTCCAGAAAAAGACGGACCAAATGGAACCAAATTCGCAAAGAAGGACTCTGAATACATCCAAGCGGATCTTGAACTCGTCTTCAAAAACTACAGGGCTATTAACTTACTTTATTGTGGTCTTAGCACTGATGAGTTTAACCGTATTTCATCTTGTAGGTCAGCTAAAGAGATTTGGGACAAGCTGGTCGTCACCTATGAGGGAACCAGCCAAGTGAAGGACACCAAGATCAGCATCTTCCTTCGAAAGTATGAACTTTTCAAGATGAAGCCTGATGAGTCTATCAAGGTCATGTTCACACGATTCACAGAAATCACCAACAACCTTGACTCTCTCGGCAAGAGCTTTACAAACGTTGAGAAAGTAAGGAAGATATTGAGGTGTCTCCCAAAAGAAAAGTGGGGTCCTAAAGTAACAGCTATAGAGGAAGCCCAAGACCTCACTACTCTGCCTCTTGACGACCTGCTTGGGAAACTGATCACGCATGAGATGATCCTTAATGAAGACGATGGAGAACTTCCAGCAAGCACTAAGAATTTGGCGCTCAAATCTAAGAAGGATGACAACAAAGATGAATCTGATTCCGAAGATAAGGATGACAATGAGGATGATCCTTTTGCTCTTATCACAAGAGGCCTTGCTCGAATCCTCAAAATGAAGAAACAATTCAACAACAAGGATGGATCCGAGTCTTCTAAATTCCGAGGTAAGTCTCAATACAACAAAAATGATAAGAAGACTAAACCGTTGTCTTGTTTTGAATGTGGTAAAACAGATCATCTTGTGAAAGATTTCCCTCCAAAGACGAAGAGCCAGTCCAAGAAGGGTGATAGATGGAAAAAGAAAGCCATGGTGGCAACTTGGAGCGATTCTGACTCCGACTCCGACGATGAGAAGGCCAATGTCTGTCTTATGGCATCAGGAGATGAATCTCACGATGAGAAGCTTGAGGTAACCATAAGAGAACTTATGGCAAGTCCAAAAGAGGTATTATCGGAATTCCTTTCTAATATGATTGCCAATGAAGAGAAACTTATTGCACAAACTAACACTCTTATTAAGAGAACTGTGGACCAGGAAAGAACTATTGAGGATCTGTCTATGAGGGTCAAAAGTCTTGAAGCTTCTTATTCAGGTCTTGACATTAAAGTCAAGACTCTTGACTCAGAGAAACCGGAACTCAAGCAAGATCTCTCGTCTCTGAGAAGTGAACATCGTGACTTAGAGAACGAGAAGATCTCCCTGAATAATAAGATTCAAGACCAACAGACAGCCCTCATAAGTTTTACCAAATCCAAAGGCACTCTTGATAGGATGTTGGGTGAGCAACAAAGTTCTCTAAACAAAAGTGGTATTGGTTACAATCCAAGGTTTTTAAAGAAGCAGCACATTACCACCTTTGTAAAGGCAAAAGGAAGCAGAATCTCTCCTATATGTCACCATTGTGCTCGAAAGGGACATGTAAAAGAGACCTGCCCCTATAGAAGAAAGGATCCATATATCATTCGCAATACATTCCCTGTTCATTTGAGAGAAGAACGGATAACACAAGTTTGGGTCCCAAAAGGCACTATTTTACCAAATATGGTCTTTCCCAATAATGGATCCAAATTTGCTTATTGGTCTAGCCACAAAGGTTGATGTCTGTTTTGCAGGAGATCACCAAGGTGAAGGAGCAAAAATGGATTATTGATAGTGGATGCTCGAGGCATATTAGTGGGAAGAAGTCTCTCTTTCATGATCTAAAGGAGCAATCCACAGGAACAATCACTCTTGGTGACAAAGGAAAGTGTGACATCGTTGGTATTGGTAGCGTTGGGAGTGATTCCAACCATAGTATTAAAAATGTCTATCTTGTGAATGGTTTAAAGTATAATTTGCTTAGTGTTTCTCAATTATGTGATAGTGGCAATAATGTCAGATTTAACAAGAAAAGATGTCTAGTGTGCAGAGAAGATACAGGTGAAGTTATACTAACTGCATATCGTTACAACAATATATACACTGTGAATGCTGATCAAGTGGCACAAGGAAGCTTAACCTGTCTAAAAGCTTTGACGAACGATCCAAAGCTCTGGCACAGGAGACTCGGTCATGTGAGTCCACATACACTACAGAAGCTTGTGTCCAAAGGGCTTGTAAGAGGACTACCCGAGATGGACTTCAAAGGTATTGATATGTGCAATGCATGCACACGAGGTAAACAAACACGTAGCTCTTTCAAACCCAAAAAGGTTATAAGTTCTTCTAGACCCCTTGAACTTTTACATATGGATTTATGTGGTCCTATGCGAGTCAAATCTCCCAATGGTAAAAAGTACATGCTTGTTGTTGTTGATGATTTTTCTAGATATACTTGGGTTGCTTTTTTAAAAGAAAAATCAGAGGCCTTATTTGAGTTTTCAAAACTTTGTAAGGAGTTGCAAACATTAAAAAACGAGCCCATAGTATCAATTCGAAGTGATCATGGTAGGGAGTTTGATCAACTTCAGTTTGATTTGTTTTGTGCTAAATATGGCATCTCCCATAACTTTTCTGCTCCTAGGACACCTCAACAAAATGGGGTTGTGGAACGAAAAGAACCGCACCCTAGAGGATATGGCCAGGACTATGCTTTTAGAAAATGCATTACCTAAAACCTATTGGGCTGAAGCTGTTAACACAGCTAACTATATTTTGAATCGCTGTCTTATTCTTTCCATCTTAAAGAAAACTCATTATGAACTTTTCAAAGGCCGCAAACCACTTATATCTTATTTTAAACCCTTTGGCTGTACTTGCTTTGTTCATAACAATGGAAAAGATAACCTTGGGAAATTTGATGCGCGTAGTGATGAAGGTATATTTCTTGGCTACTCCACAAGTAGCAAAGCTTATAGAATCTTCAATAAAAGGACCCAGTTAGTTGAAGAAAGTATACATGTTATATTTGATGAATGCAATGACGGTTCTTTGAGTGAAAGTGTTGCAGATATAGATCTTAACATCCATGCGGAGAACGAGGAAGGTGATGATGCTGCTACCAAGAACACAGAGAAGAGGAACATGCATGAACAGATTCTCAACACTGAAGAATTGGCCCAAGGTGTTGAAGATTCGTCCAAAGCCTTGGTGTCTAATCCAACAGTGTTGAAATGTCAAAAACTGCTGAAACTGAACCTAACAGGACTATGGAGTCAGATGTACCACAAATCAATCCTGCTGGTGTGACGAATCAAGGAGCTGAGAATAGCAAAAGAAAATTCAAATACTCCTCATCACACTCATTAAAGGATATCATTTCTGACCCTACTTCTAGTGTTCAAACTCGTTCTAAACTTAAAGATCTTTGTGCTTTTCACGCGTTTGTCTCTCTTATAGAACCCAAGAGGGTAGATGAGGCCCTTCAAGAGCCAGATTGGATCATTACTATGCAAAGTGAGCTTAACGAATTTGAAAGGAACAAAGTCTGGACCTCGAAGCCTAGACCAAAGCATCAATCAGTCATTGGCACACGATGGGTATTTCGAAACAAGCTAGATGAGAATGGTAAGATCGTGAGGAACAAGGCAAGGCTTGTTGCTCAAGGCTACAATCAAGAGGAAGGTATTGACTACGAGGAGACCTTTGCTCCCGTAGCCAGGTTTGAAGCCATTCGTATATTATTAGCATTTGCATCTTTTATGAGCATAAAGCTATATCAAATGGATGTCAAGTGTGCTTTTCTCAATGGTTTCTTAGAAGAAGAAGTTTATATGGCTCAACCCCCAGGTTTTGAAAGTTTGGAATTTCCTAATCATGTTTATAAACTTGACAAAGCGCTTTATGGTTTGAAACAAGCCCCAAGAGCTTGGTATGAGCGCTTGTCAAAATATCTTTTAGAAAATGATTTTAAAAGGGGGTTGATCGACAAGACTCTTTTTATCAAGACCAAAGGAAATGACATTTTGGTTGTTCAAATTTATGTTGATGATATATTATTTGGTGCTACTAACACATCTTTGTGCAATGAATTTTCTGACATCATGTGCAGCGAATTTGAGATGAGCTTGATGGGTGAACTCAACTTCTTTTTGGGATTACAAGTTCATCAATCCAAGAAAGGGATCTTTGTCAACCAAAGCAAGTAAACTAAGGATCTCTTGAAGAAGTTCAAGATGGATCAATCCAAAGCAGCCAAGACTCCCATGAGCTCAACATTATCCCTAGATCAAGACAAGACTGGGAAGAGTGTCAATCAAAAGGAGTATCGGGGAATGATTGGATCTTTACTATATCTTACAGCTAGTAGACCTGACATCATGTTTAGTGTTTGCATGTGTGCTGGGTTTCAAGCTGATCCTAAAGAATCTCACCTCGTGGCTGTGAAGAGGATCTTTCGATATCTCAATGGCACTAAGGAGCTTGGACTATGGTACCCAAAGCAAAAGGATTTCACATTAATCGGGTATTCTGATGCAGATTTTGCAGGCTATAAGGTGGATAGGAAGAGCACATCAGGATGTTGCCAATTCTTAGGAGCATCTTTGATCAGTTGGCATTCTAAGAAACAAAACTCAGTTGCCCTATCCACTGCAGAAGCCGAATACATAGCAGCTGGAGCATGCTGCTCCCAAATCCTTTGGATAGCTCAACAAATGCGAGATCTTGGCATCAACCTCAAAGGCATTCCCATTAAGTGTGACAATACAAGTGCCATCTCCATTACAAAGAATCCTGTTCAGCATTCAAGGACCAAACATATTGATGTAAGGCATCATTTCATTAGAGACCACGTCGAAAAAGGTGATGTGTCCATTTCCTTTATTTCAACTGATTATCAATGGGCTGACATTTTTACTAAGCCTTTGGCAGAGGACAGGTTCACCTTCATTAGACGAGAGATCGGGATGCTTAACAAGGATGCACTTTCGTAGGGGGAGCTTTCCCTTTACGAAAGATAAATTCTACTCAGTGTCAAGACCCTTGAGTTTTATGTCAAGGTTTGTGAACTGAATGATAGAAAACAGATATCGGATCGTATATATTTGGTTAATATCTGTTTAGATATTTGATCAAGTATTATTTTCATCTGATTTCAAAATAATTTATTTATGTCACATATTTTATCCGTAGAGATATTTTTGGAACAAAATATTTTCGGTTATTTCCCTCTTATTCTAAAATGGTTAAGAGAAGATTTGAATTTTGAATTGAAATATTTTTCAAATTGGCAATGTTATCATTACTTACATTGGAACCCCAAACCCCGTCCCATCACTCAAATCTCTCCTATTTAAAACCCCAACCCCTCTCGATTACCTCATAACCTCAGAACTACCCAAAACTCTTCAAGTTCTCCCTCTCCAATCTCTCAAACTATCCTGAATCCCTAGCCGAATACCTCCATGGCTCCCAAATCAAAGAAAGCTTCCACACCCAAAAGGCTTGGCGCCACCCCCAAGGGACGCCAGGTCACTGCTACTTCTCCTACACCTGAACCCACTCCTCAAGCCATCGTCCCTGCTGTTGTCCAGAGCACCATCACTGAGAGCACGACTACAGTAACCAAGGGCTCTAAAAAACGCTCTGCTAAGAAGCCTCTCAGTGCGAAGCAGAAAGGGAAAAAGAAGGTCATCGGTGAGGAGGTGGATGAGGAAGAAGAAGAGGAGGATCTTGATGCTATTCTGGAAAAGGATGCAGCAAAGGAAGCCGAAGAAGAAGCTTTAAGGAAGAAAAAGGCCGAGGAGGAGGCCGAGCTTGCAAGGAAGTTGGTCGAGGAGGAAGCTGAGAGAATCCGGAAGGAAGCCGAGGCGGAGGCTCTCAAGGAGGTTCCTTCTGAAGAGGAGCCTGAGGAAGAGGACGAGGAGCAAGACGAATCTGGAGAGGACGAGGATACCGATGGAGACAATGCTGAAAAGTCTGGTGAGGACTCGGGGTCAGAGGAAGAAGAGGAAGAGGAGCCCGAGCATGCTCCCTCTCCTTCTCCTCCTCCTCCTCCCCCGTCTCCAAAGAAGCGGAAAGCCTCTACAGCCAAGCCTCCTTCTCTCAAGCGCACCAGGAAGGGCACCCTCAGAAGCCTTGAGGCGCCTGCCAAGAGGTCTGCTCCAACACAGGCTAGAAGGAAGAACGCTGATCCTCCCGCTCTCATTCAGGTAAATCAATCCCTCCCCTCTTCATGGTTTGAAAATGCTGAAATGGCTGGTAAGTGGGTAGATGAGTTTCGAACTCGTAGGATCTGCTAATATGATTTTTTAGATATTGCGTTCTTTGAAGCTTTGAATTTATCGTGCATTTGCTATTCTTAAAAAATCCCCAGCCTGGACCCTTCTCAATCTTGAAACCATCTATTATCCCCAACTAACCCGCCTGTTCTATATAAATCTCAAAGCCAAACACACTGACGATGGTTGGTTCTTGGAATCTGTCGTCAAGGGAGTTAGAATCTCTTTCAACTCCTTTGACTTCGCTGATTTCCTTGGCCTTCCTAGCCCTTGTCCACCCTCTCAAGAAAACCCCTCTAAAGAAGACTGCATTACCCTTGCCCGATCCAAATATCTTCTACCCGAGGCATCTACTAACACCTCAAAGCAGTTAACCCACTCATCCCTTACCCTCGAGGCAAAGATCATATTTAACATCATTGTGCGTTGCCTCTTACCCCGTCTAAACTCCGGCTCTCTCCTGACCGACAATGCCATGATCCTACTTTACCGAATCCTCAATGGCCTTGATCTTGATCTAGCCAAAACCATTCTAGGATCCATGGCTCACACTAGAAAAGCCAGGAAAGGAACTCCCCTCCCCTTCGCTACCCTTTTGACCCAAATCTTCGAAGCTTCTAGAATCGATTTTAAAAATGAAGAACAGCAGCGTCATATGGGTAAGTTTGACTCCAAGAGCCTTGAAAAGATTGGCATCACTCGGTCCCCCCAAGGGACTTGGAGTCTTGCCTCTCCTTCAAAAGCTCTTCCCACTGCCTCAGCCATTGAAGAACGCATGGACAACCTGGAGTTGAGATTGGAGGAAGTTCGCCTGGATATCAAGGAGCTGCACAAGGAGTTTATGACGGAGATGAGCGGGGTAACCAAGCTGTTGCAAGGTATGTGGTAGCGGCTCACTGATGATGTTTCGGACGATGAAGCTTAACCCTATCCTACCCTACCCTAACCCCAAATCTGAAACATTGCTGGTTTTTGGAAACTGTTTCAAAACTTTTGGTGACTGTTTTACCTCCTCCCTTTGTTGAAAGACAAAAAGGGGGAGATGATCTGTGGTGGTGTTAGACTTTTTAAAACTGTTGCGATTTAAAGGTCTTGGAAGACCTTGGTTTTATTTTCAGTTGGATGGTCTTCTTGCTTTAAAATTTTGATCCAACATTTGTCTAACCCATGCAGGTACTTAGTCCGATTTTACTTATATTATATATGCTTGACTAAGTTGCAGGGATGCACAGGTTTTGTCTTTCATCAAGGGGGAGATTGATAAGTCCACTCCCTTGATGAAAATCGGAATAAGTTTCAAAGGCCTTGACAGTCTGTTTGTGTCAAAGGTCTTGAAGCTTTAACAGTATTGATGAAACACAAAACCTGTTCTATATGATATTATGTTCGAATATTATTTTATGTTATTATATGCTTCCATTATATTATTATATATACACTAACCTTTCAGGAAGTATTTTCGAATATTATTTCCTTCCTTATGTTGTATATTGAGAAGATTCAAATCGGAAGATCATGGCCTCCGAAAGTTTCCAAAGATAGAAGATCCAGCTCAAGCCATGATCCTCTCTAGCCGTTGGTGAAGATCCTTAGGCGCCGATTTGTTTCAATAAAAAGAAAAGGAAGAAGAAGACAGCTACACACCTGTTGAACACAAGCTTTCATACACTCAAGCCTTCAAGCGAGATCTGTCTTCTTCGTGTGCTCTCTGCTAGTCCTTAAGATTCTGTTATTTCATTTCAAAGCATTTGAGAGTTACACTGTGAGCTTATAGGATATATTTTGAGAGAGTGTTATACTCAAGAGTTTGTAACTCAGGAAGTAGACACTAGGCGATTGATTCACTAAGTGTAAGAGGATTGTACTAGATAGCATAGAGAGGTGGGGCTCTTCTAGATTGGTCTAGGACTCCAAGGGAACGTGAGTTGACTAGATTGCAATTGTATAGGAGAGAGGCTTCTCGGGGAGCTACTAGGATCCTAAGTCTTGTGAATCAATAAAAGTCGGTTGAATCCTAGGGTTGTGGAAGAACCCTAGGCGGGGACGTAGGCCAAGTTCGTACCGAACCTCGTAAACAACTCATCGTGTCCTTTACTTATTGCTTTACCTTATTTCCGCACTTGGTTCGACTGTTTAACTTTGTGATTCAGGTTTTCAGAGAAAAGACTAAGTCTAATCTCAAAGGTTTTTGCACGAGCTTCAAAAGTCTTGAGAATCTGCGAAAAACCGGCATACTCTATTCAACCCCCCCCCCCCTTCTAGAGTATTTCTATATTACTTTGTTTTACATTATCGAACCTTCAGAGGGGAAAGACAATATTCTAGAGAAACTTGACCGAGTCCTAGTACAACATGAATTCTTAGAAAATTTTCCCGATTTGGCAACGCATGATGGAGCCTTTACTGCCTCAGATCACTGCCTGATATTTGTAAATATAAATACTGGTATAAAATTCACGACACCACCATTTAAGTTCGAAAACATGTGGATACAAAGAAGGGATTTCAGGAACATAGTAAAACAAGTTTGGCGAATTAGATGTAATGGGTCGTCAATGTTTAGGCTTGCTTATAAGACCAAAATTCTCAAAGGAAAGGCAAAAGAATGGAACAAAAGAACTTTCGAAAACATCTTCCGCCAAATAGAAGAAGTGGAGAATGAATTAGTTAATCTTCAATCTTGCGACACCGATGGATCCAATGTCAATGTTGCCAAGGAAAAACAATTGATAGCTAAAAAAGATAAGTTGCTAAAATTCCAGAAGGAGTATTGGGGTCAACGAGCCAAGACCAAGCACATACAACTTGTTGATTCAAATACGGCCTACTTTCATAGGATCGCCTCGGGGAGACGAAATAGGAAAATAATAAGGAACATCACCACGGTTGCTGGCACTAATATAATTGGGGAACAAAATATTAAAAATGAGATTCGTAATGACTTCGAGAGGAGATTTTCAAAAGAACAAGTAAACATGACAACCCTTGAAGAATATCTGGAGTTAATTCCGACATCAATAACTGATGAAGAAAATAGAAGCTTAGTTCAACAACCAACCAATGGGGAAATAAAGAGCACGGTTTGGTCTCTAGGTCTCAACAAGTCTCCAGGACCGGATGGTATGACGGTTGAATTTTATAAATCCTACTGGAATATAGTGGGAGGAGATGTAACTAAAGCAGTCAAGGCTTTTTTCCACTCTGGGCGAATACTCCGACAGATTAATCACACTCTCATCACCCTGCTCCCTAAATGTGACAACCTTGCCAAAACAGCAGATTATAGACAAATTAGCCTATGTGCTACGATCTATAAGATTATATCGAGAATCCTAACAGAACGTCTCAAAAGGGTAATGGGGAAACTGATTCACCCACTTCAAGGAGCATTCGTCTCGGACAGAGCTATTCAAGATAATATCTTGATTGCCTGTGAGGTTTTCCACTCTTTCAAAACTAGGAGAGGAGCGGAGGGTTGGTTGGCAATTAAATTAGATATGGAAAAAACATACGATATAGTAGACTAGACATTACAGAGGCCGTGATGAGAAAGTTTAGATTCACCCCTTATTTTATCAAGCTGATCATGGAATGTGTATCAACTGTTTCGTTCTCCGTATTAGTCAATAACGACCCTACGGACGTGTTCAGGCCATCTAGAGGAATAAGACAAGGTGATCCTTTATCTCCGTTTCTGTTCATCCTGGGTGCGAAAGTTTTTACAAGGAAATTATCTTCGGAGTCTGGGTTAACCAAGTCGGGTATTGGGTTTCGGTTTGGTCAATCTGGACCGAGAATCCCATTTCTGGCATTCGCTGATGATATTATTATCTTCGCAAAAGGAAATCAAACCGCGTGTGAAAAAGTTAGAATGATAGTGGATGACTATTGTCGACTCTCGGGGCGAAAAGTCAATTACGGCAAATCTGCCTTCCAAGGATCTCCGGGGATTCCCTCAAAAAGAATACAGTTAATCGAAAGCTGGCTTAATATATCTAAGCACACAATACTTGACAAATATCGGGGGTGCCCAATAGTTAATGGAAGAGTTAATAAACAAACATTTCAAGATATCATTAGTAAAACAATGGATCAACTAGCAAAATGGAAAGCTAATACTTTATCTGAACATGGAAGGGCGGTCCTTATCAACTAAAATCTGTCATCCAAACCACTTTTCTCTATGCAGAGTTTTATGCTTCCAGGTTCAATACATTCAAGCCTAGACAAAATTAATAGATCTTTCTTCTGGAACAAAGACCTCCAATATAATCCACTAATTGGATGGGACAAAGTTTGTAGATCAAAACCTAATGGGGAATGGGGTTGAGAAAAACAAAGGAGATGAATGAGGCGTTACAAATGAAATTAATTTGGAAAATAATTGCATAACTGAAAAATATTTGGGTCAAAGTCATCAATTACAAATATCTGAAATCAATACCAATCCTAAACTATGACAAAAAAGAAACTGCCTCATGGCAATGGTCACAGCTCCGTAAACTTATCCAGCCATTCAAAGGAGGTATTGCTTGGTCAGTCGGGGACGGTAAGACAATCAAGTTCGGGACGGACAATTGGGTGACAGGTCAAGATGTGTATAGTAATTGCCTCAAACCAGATAAAATTAATGAACAAGAAACAGTTGATCAGTATATCATCAATGGGGAATGGAACGGGGATAAATTAAAAACAATTTTAACAGGTGAACTCACACAACAAATTCTAGATATCCCTCTTCCAAAGAATTGCTTTCAGGATAGAATGTATTGGTGGCCGGATAAAAAAGGGTGGTTTCCAACTTCAAGCGCGTATAATTTTATCATGAAAACTACCCCGGGGATAGTGGATGATAATGCATGGATTTGGAGAATTAGTGCCCCTCCCAAGGTTAAAAATTTTCTATGGAAGATATGCCACAATGGACTCCCGAAGGCGGTTAGGCTGGCTAGTAGAGGAGTGGCAATCCCTTCTTATTGTGCCATATGTAACCACCATGAGGAAGATGACACGCATATTTTCTTGGAGTGTAAATACTCACAAATCTGCCTTAATTTCTCGCCAAGCGTTAAATTAGAACTCTCGAACGCATTAACATCGTCAAGAAATATTGTCTCAGTAATGAAAAAGCTCAAAGACCTACTAACCCCCCAGCAGAAAAAGTTGATGGCATTTCAGTGGTGGAGTATTTGGCTGATAAGGAATAGGTTTATCTTCCAGCAACAAAAACTCCCAAGTAATGACGAATTCTGTAGTAAGGTGGAAGCACTCATTACTGAATGGAGTAAAGCTGAAGCGACAGATAATGATTGTACCAGCAATCCGGGCCAGCAACAGCAGCGTAACAGAGAGGTTTCTAGAAGAATCAGATCGGAAAAATGGAAGAAATCGCCGATCTGGAAAATGAAATTAAATTTCGATGAGGCAGCCTCAACGCACAGAGTAAGTTCTATTAGGTACATTTTTCGAAACAACCTTGGAGAAACAGTGGCACTTGGATGTGATTTAATTGGCAAACAGTCACCTTTAATGGCGAAAGCACTAGCATTAAGAGCGGGTCTTGTTAAAGCGAAAGAACTACACATTCAAAGCTTGATTATGGAAGGAGACTCAAAAATTATAATCGAATACCTTAAGGCAAAAGTCAAATGCACATGGGAAATCGAAATGATAATGTCTGACATCAGCACAATCCTCACTGGGTTCAATGATGTCTCTTTCTCTCACATCCGTCGTACAGGTAACTGCGTGGCAGATAAGGTTGCACACCTTGCTCATGTTACCTCCAACCCTATCCTACATACTGATCCTGGTCTTGCAGATCTCATCCGAAAGGATGCTATCAGATAGCGTTTTCATGCGCATCTGAATCCTTACCCAATCAAAAAAAGTGACTAAAAGATATAATTATTACTCCGTAATTGATATGGCTAAAATAAGCGGGACCAAGTTTAGTTAAAATATGACACATAATCAAATTCGACCAAAGCCCGCCAAATAGGTGAATTGCACCAGAGGCCATTTCAGGCCTCTGTTTTATTATTTTATATAGATATTCAATTCGTTTAGAAACAAGTTAAATTTGAGTCAAACCTAAATTTAGACTCAAGCTTAAAAATGTAATCATACTCGGCTTGTTTAGAAAATGAAAAAACTTGATTCGAGTTTTTTTCCGAGCATTAAGCAGCTCTATTTGCTCAAATTATAGTAACTTATAGGAAATTTTACAATATTCGAGCCATTCGAGTTTAAATTAAGCGAGTCGAACTTTGAACTGAACTTAAAAAATATGTTCATGCTCAGCTTGTTTCGAAAATAAACGAGCTCAAGCTACTCAGTCATATAACATCAGGATTTAATATCCTTAACCCCTGTATAGACAAGTGGAGCTAATTCACATTTTATCATTTTTATTGTTTAGGGAGATTAATTGTATAGTTAACTGATTAACATATTTTGGATCATTATTTTGCTTTTAACCTTAATTCTCATTTGTAAGGATACTCTTTTTTTGGTAACGTGGAGGTTCGGATGTTGTCGAATAATCCCCATGGGTCCAAACCCTAGCTTGAAAAAGGACGCGAACCGGTAAGCCAGGTGGCAATCCACTAGGCATGCTCACCCAAGCCAGTGAGGACTTGAACACCCATTAATTACACAAATGTGCAAAGAATTGGATTTAAACCCTTGACCTCTTGCAAGGGTTACCTCTCCCTTATCACTAGAGCAAGGGGTCATTGGTTCATTTGTAAGGATACTCTTGAAATGAGCACACCTAGATAAGACCATCTCTAATAACTTCCTAAAAATTTCTAAAATGAAGAAACAAAATACATATTTTTCAAATTATTTTTGCTTTAAACTCAATAGTTTTTCATTTCGAAGATTTTGGATAATTATATAGTTTTGGAGAATGTTGTAAATTTGAAAACGACTCTGTATTTTTTTTTGTTGCTTTCCCATTTTGGAGAAAATCTCTTGGACTAAAAAAGACTTAACATTCTCCAAAAGATTTAAAATATCCAAAATGGAGAATTTTTTTTATTAGGTAATAATTCGAGATCAGACATACTTGAATCTCGATGGTCGACAAGTCGGTAGACGGAAACCCATCAAAACATACAAATGAAAACAAAAAACGGTGCAATACAACAAGAGGAAACACATCCTACAAGAAACGAGCCAAGGCGAAACTAAATCTAACCCAAAGGGGACGTAGACTACGGACGAAAGTCAAGCATCGTCTTAAAACAGCACCGCTGGCCGGCGATACATGAGGAATCTCTATGGGTAGTGAAGATGAACCTCCAGGAAACTCTTTCCCGAAAACGGAGCCCCCCGTACACACCACCTCGATCCCAGCCAGACCAGACTCCGACTGCCAAAACCCCAACATAGAAGAAGAACACCTGCTATAAGTCATTCATCCTATTTTCTTTTTCTTTTCTTTTTTTTGAAAAAATATCAATGTAGTTCGCAAGTTTAAAAAATAAATAAATAATTCTTTATCAATCACTAAAAAACAAGTTAACTCAAGCATTACCTCTTATCCGGTAAAGATAGAATATAATCCCTTATTGACCATGTGTTCGATCTCCCAAGGTTCCAACCCCTTTCTCGTTGTAATGGCTCTAAGTATATTCATATTAAATTAAAAAAAAATGTAGCACATATTAGGTATGTCTTTACGAAAAAGGCATAGTTAGGAAAAACAAATACAATTTGAACACCACAATTGACAGCCTAATATGACGTAACAATGTAAACAAAACCAAACTCATGTTTATTTAGCCAATTAGCCCAGGCCCGAATTTGGTCACCTCTCTATTCAGTAGAAATAATTTATTTTCAAAAAATAAATATCTACACAAACTAACATGAAATTATGAAATATCGAGTAATGAAAGTGATATATCACCTTATTCGATCCCCCCACAACTAATAAAGTTATGCAATAAAAATACAATAAGGAATTCACTAAAATTCAGAACTTTGAACATAATATATACATTCATCTATCCAATCTTATAATCCACATTATCAACATCTTCACAGGATCGACCAGAAGCAATGGATTTGCCTTTCCAGCAAGTTTGAACAAAATTGAACATTCAATTAATTTAATCACATGCATATGTTAATGGCAACACCTGTTAAGAAATGCAAAGAACTTGTTATTGGATTAACAAATGTCTTTCCCATGTCTTTACTTGTACTTGTGATCTTCCAAACTACATTTAATCTATTCACATGATACCCTCAACTGGGGCTATTTTTTTGCCCCATTTGCTGCAAACACATGAGTTGGATTTAAGGTTTGAAAACACCATTTTCTTCCCTTCAAGCAAGATGAAACCAACACAAAGAATCAGAACAATTTTAAAACTCATTACATGCTCTATATAGCCTGCACAGTAGATTCAAAGAAGGCAAATTAACCCAGAAGCCCTTTTTCCCATCCTTTTGATTTTATTTCTGTTAAAAAGACCCTATTGCGATGATCATGATTGCCTTTTCGTCGTATCCAGTTGTGTTTATCCTTGCACTGCAATGCTGTCTAATGCTTGCAATGGCTGCAGTGCACCCATTAGACCCGTTAAGTCCAGCAGAGATCGACAAAGTAAGGCTTACTGTTCAAAACTACTCGAAAATCAAGAGGCTGCCTAACTTAACCTATCATTTTGTTGACCTTGAAGAGCCTGAAAAGGGAGATGTTCTCGCATGGCTGTCTTCTTCTTCGCGTACCAAGAAGCCCTTTCCCCGCCAAGCCAAGGTGGTGGCTCGAGCTGGTGGTGAGACCCGTGAGCTCATCGTGGACTTAACCGGTGCTGGCTCAATCACATCGGATCATGTCTACACCGGGCATGGTTACCCTCCTCTAACCTACGAGGAGCTCTACGAAGCTGTCCAAGTAACCAAGAGCAACACTCAGTTTGTAAAGACGATTACGAAGAGAGGACTTAATGTATCTGAAGTCTCCTGCTTACCACTCACAATGGGTTGGTATGGAGAGGTTGTCACAAGAAGGGCGGTGAAGATGACATGTTTCTATAGAGATGGCACAACCAACATCTATGCCAGACCAATCAATGGCATGACCATTGTTTTCGATCTCGAATCAATGAAAGTTGTGCAGCTGTTGGACAGGTTTAGACCTCCACTGCCTACAGCAAAGGGTACAGATTTCGGACCCTTTACGCAGAATCCAAGCACTACACTCCCAAACATAACGAATAGCGAAAAATTAAGCATCAAAGGGAACACAGTCAGGTGGGGAAACTGGGCTTTCCATGTAGGGTTCAATGTTAGAGCCGGTGTGATCATATCGACAGCTTCCATATACGACCCTAGCAAGAGGAGATACCGAAGGGTGATGTACAGAGGCCATGTTTCGGAGACATTTGTTCCATACATGGATCCAAGTGAGGATTGGTACTACAGGACTTTCTTGGATGTTGGAGAGTTTGGATTTGGGAAATCGGCAGATAGCCTTGAGCCACTCGTTGATTGCCCGAGCAATGCTGTTTACATGGACGGGTATTTGGTGAACGCAATTGGGCAACCGCAGCTGGTGTCGAGGGCTGTTTGTATCTTTGAGAGGTATTCAGGGAATGTTGCTTGGAGGCACACTGAGATTGGTGTCCCTGGAAGAGTTGTATGTATCTGCTGTCACATTATATTTGGTTTTAGTGATTTGAGTTTAAATTAAAATTTGGTTGAGAGTTTATATGTTGTGTTTGGCAGATAAGAAGAGGAGAGCCAGAGGTTACATTGGTGGTGAGGATGGTGGCAACAGTTGGGAATTATGACTATGTTCTTGATTGGGAGTTCAAGCAAACTGGTTCTATTGTTGTTGGGGTAAGTTTACTACCTATTTATAGAGCATTACTCTTAGTTTAGTTTTATTTTTAGAAAAATAGCGAATTTCATCTCACCAAAGTGCTTGTAGCTTAAACCCTAAAAAAAGGATGAGATGAATTAGCAAAGTTTAAATCATAACTTGGTGTAACGGTTATAGGGCTATATCTGAAAAACATGGAGTTGTTTGTGAATGGAAGGGCCAACCCTTAAATGGGTTACACAGTACCCAATTTACATGTGATGTAGGGCAGCTGAACCCACAAATTACAAAATTACAAAACTTTATTAGGAATGACTGGGGTCGGGTCGTGTATACAGGCGCTAGTAACACACAAATTGAGTGACGTTCCATTCTAAAACAAATTGGAAATAGAAGAAGTAACCCACCAACTTATATACTAAGGCTCGTTATGTTCAATTTTCGATGTGTGACTCTATTTGGTCTCATTCAAATCTCTTAACGGGACTTTGATAACACTCATATTTTTGGAAGTTAGGTAGGACTTACGGGCGTATTAGAGATGAAGGCAACCTCATACACAATGAAAGAAGAAGCAACTCGCGGCATCGACGGAACCTTGATCAAAGCCAACACATTGGCGGTGAACCACGACCACTTTATCACCTACCACCTTGACCTTGACATCGACGGGGAGGAGAACTCCTTCATGAAGGCGGCATTAGAGACCGTTCGAGCAACTGATTTTCCCGCCATTTCCCCAAGAAGAAGTTACTGGAGGGTAAATAGGGAAATCGCCAAGACTGAAGCCGATGCCAGGATACGGCTTGGCTCTGAGCCGGCTGACTTGCTGGTTGTGAACCCGAAAAAGACGACCCATGTGGGGAATCCGGTGGGCTACAGGCTGATAGCCGGTCAACCGGCTTACTCGCTGTTGACCGATGACGATTTCCCGCAAAGGAGAGTCTCGTACAGCAAGTATCAGGTTTGGGTGACCGCCTACAACAAGTCGGAGAGGTGGGCTGGTGGGTTCTATGCCGACAGGAGCCATGGCGATGATGGCTTGGCTATATGGAGCCGCAGGTTAGTCTTCCATTCAATTCCTACCCTTTTCCTCTAATTTTCCCATTAAACATTTGGTTTGTTGCTAAAACAAACATTACATTGGATCCATTAATTTGGTAGGGTATGAACAAAGAAAATGTGGAGTTTAAAAAAATTTATATGCCAAAACTTAGATTCAGCCTCTTCGTTTTGTATTTATTCACCAAAAATGTATACTAATTAAAGGTTCTAATTCTTAATTACCCTATCCCAATTTACCTGTTTTAGCTTTAACAACATGTGAAAAATAGTTATTATTTAATTGGGTGCATTACAGAAAACCACCCATTAAATATTAAATTTTCACTTAACCACCCACTAAATTTGAAATTACACAAAATCACCCGTTAAATATAATTTGTTAACAAAAAAACAACCATAAAAATATTTTGACTAGATTTTATCAATATATAATGCAAATGACCAATATACCCTTATTTTGAGGTATTAAAACATCCACATATATATTCATAATAGTTGCATATTTACTGAAAATTCACAAATTTGGCGTGTTATTAGTGTAAGAATTATGATGAAATAAACGTTTTTTTTCTTTCGTCTAATTACAAGTTTGAGGTGCGTCAATAGTCACTAAAAGAAAATTTGATTAAAACATAGGGGTAAATCAGTCATATTATTGAGGTTTTTTTTACAAATGTTCTTGTTTGGGTGGTGATTTTGTAATAAATTGTGTTTAACAGGCGGTTTTGTGTAATTTTAAATTTAGCAGGTAGTTAAATGAAAAACTTAATATTTAATGGGTAGTTTTAAGTAATTTACCCTATTTAATTTATAAAGAGACATAAAATTATTGGAAAAAATAAAGAAATTGACATAATTAAATTAATTAAGAGTCTATAGTGCTCTAATTTCTTACTATATCAGAATTTATTGCTCAATAAAGATATAAAATTTGCAATATGGATTTCACGTTTCAAAAGGTGAAATTAACGACAAGTAATTTACAAAATCAATTTGATGGTAAATTATGACGAAAAAGGAGAACCTTTTGCTAACTTTGCCTTCCTGCGGACGAAAAATGCAGTTTGATTAAACCATAAATCTATGTGAACTCAATTATTACCTTTGATTAGCAGTAATTTCCATTCCGTTTTCTCATTACCTTTGATTATTTTGGTAAACATGACGGCTAATCCAAAACATAATAATCACAAATTAGAACTTAGAACAGACCACAACATACACATTTAGACTAAAATTTGAAACATCCAGAGGAAGGGGAAAAAATCTTCACTGACCCACTTGTTAATTCTTATATAACTGAGATTGCTTTGATTGAGATTCATTTATATTAGCTTTATACAACTTTTACATAAATGTATAAACAAGTGATCAAATGATCTAGTTACAACAACTTCTACAGTTTTATGAACCTGAATGACGAATATTGCACTTAATTGATGTTGTGATGTTAAGACCTTAATTGATTTGGTGCAGGAATAAGAAGATTGAGAAGAAAGATATTGTACTATGGTACACAATTGGGTTTCATCACATTCCCTACCAAGAAGATTTCCCTGTCATGGCAACATTACACGGCAATTTCGAGCTCCGTCCAGCAAACTTTTTTGACATCAATCCAATTGCAAATATCACGAATTAGTCCCAATAGCTTCATTGCTGAAAGCCATTCAAGGATGTATCTACCAAAAAAACTGTATGTCTAAACATGTTAACAAGTCTCTAACCAAAGTGTGAGAATAAAAAGGACCTTTCAACCACGAATCTATTGGTGCGTGATCGATATTGTCCAACTCAGGCATCCTTCCCAGCTTGCGCTCCTTTGAGGAGGTTTGATCGGCTCATTCGTTTTAAGAGGCCAACATGGTCACTGATAGAATTGCAAAGTTATTTAGGACACGCCGGTTATTTTGTTTGCTTGTCTTCTGATTACGAGCTTTGCTATCTCATCTGAAAGGATGCCACTGAAAGAGTACCCGTTCTCGCTCACTATACTTTGATTCTTACCTTATCCAAAAAAGAAAAAAAAATATTATCCACCGAAATCTATATAGGACAAGAAATATGCACTCGAATAACACAAGGAAAGTTTGGGTGCTCACAAAAACCTCACTATCGACTGAAAAATCTTAAGCTGATTTCCTTGAATGAAAGTCACACAAGTCAACAGATGCATCATTCTCTGCTTCACCTAGAGAAGTACAGCTGATTTTGTATATTGGAATAAGTACTAGCTGATTAACAGTTAGCATGAACACCTAGCAAGCAATATATTCAACTCTAATTATCCAGACACAACCTCCTTCAATTTCTATGGGAGATAATTCATTTTGAGTAAGAAGTGAAAATTTGGCTTTAAATTTTAGTCAAACAAACATCAAATGCATGAAATAAGTCACAAGTAAGTAAATATTGAAGTTATAGGAAAAAACACGTCTAGCTAGTATAAAATACTGCTTCAATTCCTCCAGCACTATACTATCGAGTATCGACTAAGGCCATCTTTAGTAAAGGGCCCTCCTTTTAATATTTTTTTTCAATTTACAAAATTATGAATAGTTTCCAATAAGGGAGGACTAAATTTTAGCCCTTTAAAAATTTCACCATTTGATCTTCTCTCTAATGGAGCCATTGGCTCCATTAGAGAGAAGATCTAAGTGTCATGTTGTCTCCGACCCACCATGCCACTGGCACTTGCACCACCCTAAAATCAACTATGCATCTCGAGGGTTCCACAAAGACTAGAGCGGAGTTAAAATTATTCGTAAAGATGATCTAAGTTGGTATCCCATTAGGAAGAGAGCCTAATTCTTGCCTTTGTGGCCCTTTCTCACTTGATTTTAGGATGCTTTAAGATTTTTAACCTAAATATTACTTTTGTACAAAAAGAAAAAGAACAGGTTTTCGGCTTAACGCTTTTAGATCAGGATGATTCTTGTTTTCTTTGATTTTCCTGTATATATATATCTAACCATTTGATATTCTCGTATGCCAAATTTCTAGCACTCGATCCTCGAGTCATGTATCGAACCACTTTCCTTTACCAAAAAAAAAGGGGGGGGGGGGGGGGGGGGGGGGGGGGGCCACTATGGAAGAGTTGGGTGGGATTGGGTCATGTTTTGATAAATCTTATCAAGCTAAGTAGTGCAGCTAGCATAAATTATACATGCATCCAATGTTTGGGTGCAATGCAACCCCACAAGGCCACTAGTACCAGCAAGCAAACACTAGAAAACAAGGAATGGGATTTGGTGATTAAATAAAAGCAGAGAGCCCCATTGATATGTCTGGTAAGTGAACTTTCTGGAGTAATGAGTAGTGAGTGGAATATAAAAAGCTGCAGGCCAGCAAGGAAAGGGCACAGTAGGCAAGATCTCTCATCTTTACTGTAACAATGGGTGGGTGACCCAAATCATGACTTCCTAGAACAAGGATTCATGTTGCTTCCAATCACAAAAACAACAAGGGATGAGGAAAAAGGTTTTTAAAGGTTTTTTTTTTTTTTGATATTATCCACTATCCACAATATCAAATATGATATTTATACTCACATGGAGAACTATGGATGGAAGAGAGGAAGTGAAATTTTTTTAAAAAAAATTGTAATTGCAGTCTTTCTTTTTGTACTCATTGTTGGCCTGCAAAACTAGCAGCACGATTAAACACACATAACCAAGTAGCACCAGCACAGCAAGCATGAAGCACCCCTCCTCCACTCTAGCTTAATTCATTATGTCCAGCAATGCACATCATGCTTATGTCACTTCCATCTAATACACATCATGTTTCTGGGGTCCTACCACTATAGGGATCTCATGATGACACGTGGCAGAAAGCATGTCAGAAACCTTGCTTTTTTTTTTGATAAGGTAAGAATTCGAGGGTCAGATAGACCTGACTCCTCGAGTGGCCGACAGACGGCGCACCGTCAAACATACAACCTGAAATAGAAAGGTGCAATACAAAAGTGACAACCACACATAATTAAGCGAACAAACGAACCTAACCCTAAAACGCTGGAGACAACACAGGCTGCAACCCGATGCCAAGCGCCACAAAACAATGACACCGTTGGCCAGCGGTACATCAGGAGTCCCTGTGGGTAGTGAAGACGAACCTCCAAAGAAATTTCCGGATCACGGAGTCGTCTCGATACACACCGCCTCGACCCCAGCCAGACCCGACACCGGACACCAGAGCCCCAACTAAGAATAGGACCGCTACGATCACCCAGAGACGCCGCCGTTAGCCACCCTAGTAAAACGCACCTGAAAACCCTTTCGGGAATTTATCAAGGCCCTTGCGGGATTTTGATCAAGCCCTTTCAGAATTTAGTATAACCCTTTCTCTTGTATGAGTGGGGTCAGTGTTATAAAAATCGCGCCTAGGTGCCTAGGCACTAGGCAGGAGACCACCTAGAAATGTTTAAGCCTAGGCAGGCCTCTAGGCGGAAATCCACCTAGGCACCACCTAGACCCGGCATTGTCCCGCCTAGGCACCGCCTAGACTCCGCCTAGGTCCATCTAGTCCCGTCTAGGCACTGTTCTAAAAAACCCTTCAAGGTCCGCCTAGACCCCCGCCTAAACCCTTTATCTCGCCCCTCCGCCAAGGCCGTCAAGGTCACCAAGACCCGCCTAGACCATAAAGACCTGCCATGAAATCCGTCTAGACTCCGCCTAGACCCTTGACCATACCCTACCGCCAAGCACCTGCTAAGCGTTTTTTTAGAACATTGCGTCTATGTACCGCCTAGCCTAGCCGGACAATATTCAATTGTAGCGTCTAGACAGGTGATCGATTAGTTGACTTAAGTTTTTTTATCCCCCATGTCGGGATATATTTGCTTTTAAGTCGAACTTATGGTTTTGGATTTTAGAAAGTTTAGATTCGCTACTCGGACACGTATTTTTGCGTTTATTAACTTTAGTGTTAGTTAAGCATCACATCTTTGGGTTGATGAGTAATATTATGGATTATTATTACATTATATGAGTTATTAACATATGCTATGCGTTAAAATATAAGAAAATAATCAAGTTTGTTATAAGTCCGCCTAGACACTCACCTATCCGCCTAAGCGCTAGGCGGCCACCACCGCCTAGCGGCCGCCTATCACCTTTTACAACATTGGGTGGGGTGCTTTTTTTTTTTTTTATCGGTCAATAGACAATAGGTTGTTTGCTCTCAAACACAAAGTAAGGTGTCTTATGGATGGATCAAGGATGTACAAGAGACATATATAATATCTGCATTAAAAAAGGAAATAAATTGACAACTTGACTCGCGCATCAAGATGCGCGAGTTGAGATTGCAAAAACCGTAGATATCCTTAGTGCGCAAACCGACCACAATTGTGGTTTTTTTTCCACCTCTAGGATTTTGTTGGTGGGTGGATTGAGGAAGAGAGGAGAGTGGCATTACTCAATGGTGAGTAGGAGGAGAAGGAAGTGATGATCATGATTAGTTAGATGTGTTTGGAAATAAGTATATGCTTCCTCTCATACAAAAAAGAATATGCATGATGGTATCCCTTGCACGCCTCACAACTCTAAATTCAAGAGCTTGCACAAGTTCCTGAGCAGAAACAAACAAGCCCATAATTTTGGATTTTGTCACCCACAACCACAATCATAGATAGTCTTATGATCATTGTGTCAACACTCCCAACATATGCTAAAAATCTACTCAAAATACTATTTTATTTTTTTCACACTTTTACCAGTGTTAGGTGGCATTTACAGCAGCCATTACTTTTCTTATACAAGACATATTTACTGAGTTTTAAGCTAAACAAAATGAGGGTCACAAGGTAACAATATCTTGCATCTAAATATGAAACATATGGTGAGAGTTACGTTGTGCAAGTGTCGATACATGAAATGATCGACGGTGCTCTTGGGTACGCATCATATAATATTATAAGAAGGCAATGTAGAGCAGGTTCATGAGCTGCAACTCTAAAACATATAGTGTAACGTCTGGTATCATACTAGTAATTTGGAAACATATATATATAATACATAATATCAAGAAAGATTTACAATGACATCTAACTATTTTCTAGGCATGCCAGTAATATAATATATAATGATGTACTGTCTGCTCAAGCACAATTTATTAATGGTGAAAACGAGTGTAGGGTAAGATACAGGCAAATCAGCATGAGAAATGGCAACATAAGAGCATTAATTTTTATCCTCTCCAACTAAAAGAAGCTATAGCCTTGAAATGATGATTCACTTAACTCTCTCTCTCTCTCTCTCTCTCTCTCTCTCTCTCTCTCTCTCTCTCTCTCTCTCTCTCTCTCTCTCTCTCACACACACACACACACACACACACTTGACTCTTCACTCACTATATATAACACCCTACATTCTCACATTCAACACAAACCTGTCATCTCACATATCTCTTCTACTGTTGACTATCTAATAATCTCTTAGCAAAATGGGAAGTATCGGGATCAACAATGGTAACGGGTATCCGGAGAATGGTTGTGATGTTGTACAGGTAGCCCAAAGAAACACTTGTTGGTATGAAGAAGAGATTGACAATGATTTGAGATGGAGCTTTGCCCTTAGAAGGTAAACTTGTTGAATTCATTTCATCTTCTCTTCAGTGTTCCTTTGTCAGTGGCAATTTCAAATTTTCTCTTGTTTCTATACACACTCACTCACTCACTCACTCATAGCTATCAGCATTATATATCATCCTCTACTTTTTCTTTCTTTACCTCATTTTTCATTCCTTGTATAGATTATTAAAGAGATTATCAGTTATCGTCTGATCAAACATAGGTGGTTCATACATGGTGACGGTGGAGTTGATGATTTTGTGAATTCGTGCATGAGCCAGCGTTTAGAATGTGAAAAAGGAATATGAAGTTTCATGAATTATTGATAAAAAAAAAAGATAAAAAAAAAGAAGAAGAAGAAGCATCCTACATGGTAAAAACGAATGATTGATTATAGTATTCTTTAAAGTAGAAAGCAAGCTTCATAAAATTCTTGGTTGGCAAAAGGCTCGACAACATCGATTCTCAGCATAAGGCAAACTATACCGAGTTTAATTATCATAGTACTATCTTTTTGAGGGGGTCTCTTCTACTTCTTCAGGATACTGCACACAGGAACAACTGAATACCAGGACATTCAACTTTTGGACACAAAACCATTTGGAAAGGTATATATATATATATTATTATATATATGTATATGCTTCTATCTTACAGCTCCAAAAAGGAAATTTCAGAGTTTTAGAAGGCTGAATATCTTCATTTCACTGTTTCTGCAGAGTTTAATTATAGACGGGAAGCTGCAAAGCACGGAGAAGGATGAATTCATATACCATGAATCCCTTGTGCACCCTGCTTTGCTTCATCATCCAAAGTACCGTTTCCATCTTCAATTATCATAGATAACTAAAATGTCTCCTATAGGTGATCACTAAATGTGGGATATCTATGTTGAAATTTGATCTTACAGTCCAAAGAGCATCTTTATCATGGGAGGAGGTGAAGGTTCAACTGCAAGAGAGATACTCAGGCACAAAACTGTTGAGAAGCTTGTCATGTGTGACATTGATAAGGTCAGAACAATTAGCTTGTCTTCTGTATAGCATTTGATTTCCTTTTCATAGTATCTCTTCCAAAACTAGAATGGGTAAACAGTTTCCGGAGAAAATGGCCTTGGCTGAAGATTGATTATCTTTTGTCATACGACTTTTGCAAGATAAGACAAAAAAAAAACAACAATAAGACAAAGAAAAAGACAATAAGAATAGAAGGGGATAGAATCAGAGAAAAGTGATAGTGGATGGAGAAAGCTAAGACAAGAGTGCCCCAGCAACAACAGGGAAGTGGTTTTTGGCACGCGTATTGACCTTGGATTTTATAATAACTAATTATTAATCAGCGACTTGATTTAATAACAGTAGAGATCATCTAGTCCACAATGGTGTCCCATTTAGTGTTCCACTATTCTTGGAATGGGTATTTAGATTTTTAAAATATTTAATCTACCCAAACACGGCGAGGGTCCAGTCCGGATCTACTCTGCCAAATCTGCCTGTCTCCCCCCTATCCCCTCTCCCAATTCATCCCATCCTTTACCTTTTTTCAGATTTTAATTATTTTAGTTTTTTTTTTAAATTTCGGGTGGTGAGGAGGGACATTCAGGGGGCAGGGGCTTTGGGGACAGCTCAATCGGCGAGGTTCATACCAAATAGGAAACCATTTGTGGACTAGGTGATCTCTACCGGATAGGCAGAAAAATAAGGATTCCTTAGTTTGCCTGTCCTATTCATTAATGAAATGCTTTGCTGAGGATTCAGCACATATACACTATCTTATCTCCACTCCTCTGACTCATAACCCACTTCAAAATCCAGGTACTCGACCCTTTTTTCCCATGCTTACCACCTTTTCTGGCCCCCTTGCATTGGCTACCTACCATATGCTAAAAGAATTATCATAATGGCGATTATTTCTACCCTAAACACCTGGCTTAGTTTTTGAGACAAAACTTGTGATATAGAGACGACTTGGCAAGATAAAGAATATTCAAATAAAAAACCCATTGTAAGAAAATGCAGAGAAAAGTTTGAGTTTTTCATTGATTTTTCCGTGAAACATATGAATTTGACGGATAACTTGAGATGCTAACGAATACTTCAATTGCTTTTTTCAACAGGAAGTAGTTGATTTTTGCAAATCCTATTTGGATGTGAATTATGATGCATTTCAAGATTCTAGACTTGAACTTGTGATAAATGATGCAAGGTATACCATCGCCAATTCTCTATTCGAAATATAATAGTATAGTACAAAAATAACTGATAGCATTACTGATCTTCTATTTGCCTTTTGGTGCTGCTTGGTGACATAATAGGATTGAACTACAGGGAAGAAAGGAAAACTACAATGTGATTGTAGGGGACCTGGCGGACCCCTTGGATGGAGGCCCATGCTATCAGCTCTATACCAAATCCTTCTACGAGTTCATCGTGAAACCCAGACTTAGTAAAGATGGAATCTTTATTACACAGGTAGTGATACAGACTTAACTAGGACACTTTATAAAACATCTAAGAACAGTGTGCATACTCAGACATGAAATAATTTGCTCATTAACATAAACACACAGAAACAAATAAAGTAAAAACTTACAAGTGCTTTGCTGATTTGGTGTGTGCACTGTGCAGGCAGGGCCAGCTGGAATCTTCAGCCACAAAGAGGTTTTCTCTTGCATTTACAACACTCTAAAGCAAGTATTCAAATGTAAGTGAAAATGAAACACAAAAAGAATCCAAAATTTGGTGCTTCATATTTATTTCAATAGATGAAACTAGATAGAAACGAAAAGAATAATCCTTCTATATTTGTATGCGCAGATGTTGTGCCTTATTCAGCTCACATTCCTTCATTTGCTGATGCTTGGGGATGGGTCATGGTATAATAACTCTTCCTTTTCTCAAGAGTGAATTTGAATTTCATACGACATATTTATGGTCAGGACAGTTAGTTGATAAGACTTGACAAAGCGATAATCCGCTTATAGTATAAAGTGTCTGTTAACTACAAACGACTGCAGGGAAAACTTTCTGAATTTCAAAGCCAAATAATTTTTCCACCAAAAAACTAACTGTGGTTATCATACCACAATTGTGCAAAATCCTTGTATTGTTTACAAGTCAAGCTTGAAACCAAAAGGATATATGAGAAGCAGTTATCTTTTAAAACCAGCAAATGATTTTTTATTATTCTCGTAACAGCATAACAATCAAGTGAAATTTGTATCCGCAGGCATCAGATTCTCCCCTCATTCTGGATCCTGAAGAATTCGACCTAAGGGCAGTGCAAAGAATCAAGGGAGAAAACAGATTCCTTGACGGGAAAACTTTCCTGGCAGCCTCCACGTTGAGCAAAACTGTCCGGAAAACGTATGCCCAACCCTTAGCACCAGTACTGTTAAGTCCTCCTTTTAGTGCTAATAATATATATTGTGTTCGCATAACAAACAAAACTTGTGCAATGTCCAGATTGGAAGATGAAACTGAAGTGTACACAGAGGGAACAGCAAAGTTCATATATGGCCATGGAAATGCTTATAGACTCATCAACTAAGCATAAGATGAAAAAGACTCAAGGAATGAAGGAACCAACCAGCACAGTGACCTTAATGAGAAAAATGGAACTTCTTAATATAATATCCTTTGTTATGTGTTTTTTTTTTTTAATCTTTGTAACCTTTGTTCCTGCCTTTTTTCCAATTTGATGATGTTTATGTAGTTATATTATAATATAACTAAAAGGAAGGATGTGATGATATTGATGGAATGAATAGTTGTTTATTTCCCAATCAAAACAAGTAGTAAGTCAAATTAATACTCTGCAATACTACACATCAGCACTCTATTACTTCAAGCAACAACTTTGGAAAAATGTGTCAAATCCAGCAGAAGTATGAAAGAATTTGATCTGCCAACCACCAAACAATAAGGGGCATTAGGTATCAACTCCAAAGTAAAGAGTTCCATCCTCATATATGTGTTTGGAATGGCCTGGAATTGGTATGAAATTTATTCTCCGGAATCACTCACATGGATTCCTTGATACAAGACCCATACCCGGGGTAGGGCTCATTGTCTCATACCTATTCAAATTCATCTAGCTCCTCGGCCTTGCCTTGAGCTTCCTCCTACATCTCAATCTTGACTCCAAAACCCTAAATCCTAATCTGAGTCCGATATATACCACAACCAAACACCTCGTATGAGAAATGTGCCAAGGCCTGCACAAGTGCACAGTCCTAATTCGGGATACCAGGAATCAATACCAATTATGAAACGTGACGCGTCAGTTTTCTTCCCTAAATGTGAAAGCTTCAAATGCAAAATTGGTCGCCAATGAAAACAGATCCTGATTGCTGCGTTGTAAACGCTAAAAGTTGTAGTAATGAATTTCGTCGATGTCGTACCCAATCTCTTAATATCGAATCAAAATTCAAAGGAAAAACAGCCAAATAAAAGAAGCTAGAAACACCAGATCGTAGAGGAGTAATACTAGACAATTAGAGTCCTGATTGACACAGAGATCACAGAGAACAAACCTCGAATTACGGAACCAAAACTATAAGCATCAAATCCGAATAGAATGCAGAACCAAAATCCCTACACAGCGATTGTACAATGCGGATTTGTAGAAACGAAGGGGGAGAGGAAATAAAAGGAAACTGACCTGTCGAGGAACGAACCATTTGCGAAGACGACGATGAAGGGCGAAGAGGCGATCGTGCCGCCGAGAGCTTACGTCACTCACCCGCCAGAAAAGATGATGAAAGTGGAAAAAAAACAACTTTAAACCATAAGTGGATTCTGGACCATACCATTACCGGCCCATTAGAGCCCTCTCCCACAACTAAGCTATAAATTAGATTTTGCCCTTTTTTTCTTCTTCCTATGGTAAGAGGAATTTCATGTAAATAATTTGGCTTCAAATTTTGGAAGGGTAATCAACCTATTGCAACAAGGTTTTGGAGAGTTTTAAAAATTTTAACACCTTATTTTTGGGGTGTTTGGCATATAAACGTTTAAATAAAGATGGAGGTTTGAAAAATATTAAAAAGAGGTTTCAAAGTGTAAAAAATGAAAGCTCTTAGAAGAAAGGTTTAGTAAGTGTAAAAAGGTGGTAAAAACAATATATATAACGGCTATTGTCAAGACGACATAATGACTATTAACAAGATTGGTACTACCAAATTACACGACAAGTTCTTGTCTATTTTCGAAAATGTTTACGAAAATATTTATGAATTTGCTCGAGAGCAAAAGAGGAAGCCTATTGACATTTATCTATCTATTGAATTCGTTGAACCTTAATCCCGAATATACAATAAAATCATTGAAATGTATGAAGAAACGACTCGATCTGATTAATAAATTCTTTCGATAACGTAATATGCTTTTGAAATGGTTTTTTTAATTTACAATTTTAAGATGGTTTTCGATTACAATATTCGTCAAAACCAAGGTCAATAATGTTTGTTGAGCTAATGTAGTAACCTCGACACATAGAGCCGAGCTAATGTAGTAACCTCGACAAAATTTGTCGAGCTTATACAATAGGCTCAGCAAGATTAGCTGAGGTTACTTAATTAGCTCGTCCATATGTGCCGAGGTTGTTACGAAATGACAAATACCTCTATCGATGTTACATTGACAATGTTTATATGAACAAATAATATTGAAATATGAAAATACTCAATTAAAGAAACTATCCTATTGGTTCTACCTTTGCACGTACTTCTCAAAGTCTCAAATTTGTTTATAGATTGCTACATTTACTCCATAATTTTTTTTCTTTTAATTTTTATTTATATTGAGTCTCGGATAACCTAGTCGAGTGTATTATATATGTAGCCTTGACAAATATTTTCGAGCTTATATGTCTCCATCATATATATTACATTACATACAAGTAGTGAAGACATAACACATCACATTTATTGTTGCTAAAACAAAGGACGTACACATTCCTTTAATTTCCCCACACCCGATCAACTCGACTTATCCTTATTGTTATTGCCAACGAACTTAAGGTACATTATGTAAACATGCATGCATCTAACAAATATCGATATGTAGAGGGCATAACTTCGGTGGATCGAACGTATTGATCGATGGATATTGTCAAAGAGGATTGAGGGCACCGTAGGTCGCGGACAGTAAGGGCTTCTCAACCTCGATTACTTGGCGCCTATTGGAGCCTCCAGGGGGGTAGCCAGCAGCCTTGCATGGCAGATGCTGGTAGGGGTCCGGGCAGCGGTGCACCGGTTCGTTGGCGAAGAACCCGGCGCACTCCTCCGGTGTCTTCTGGTGTTTAAGGTCCCTAATGCAGTTGAATCTCACGTCAAGCACCTTCTTGGCTATCAGCTTCCGGCACTTGGGCCCCACCTCCGTGAAGAAGTTATTCTGGAGGGTGAGGTTCCGCAACCGCGGCAGCTCGCAGACCTCCTCCGGCACGACGCCATCGAGCATGTTGTTTCCGAGGTTGAATATTTGCATGTTCTCCAAGCAGGCGAATGACATTGGGATCGGGCCGTGGAGATAGTTCCGGCTCACGTCGAAGACCCTTGCGAGCTTGAGCTGCCCGATCTCCCAGGGGAGGCAACCGGTGATCTGGTTGTTGAGAAAGAGCACCTCAAGGAGGGTTTTCGAGGCCTGGCCGATGGTACCGGGGATGGGTCCAGTGAAGTTGTTGTTGGCAAGGGTGAGATAGAGGGCTGGGGTTTTGCCGAGTTCGGAGGGGAGCGCTTGTAGGAAGTTGTTGTTATTGATGAAGAGGACGTCGACGTCGAGGGAGAAGACCTGAGGGGGCACGGTGCCAGAGAAGTTGTTGAAGCGGAGGTCAAGGAAGGTGAGGTTGGTGGCTTGGAGGACTTGGGTGGGGAAGGGCCCTTCGAAGTTATTGTTGCTGAGATCGAGCTCGAAGAGGAAGGGGAGGAACGAGGTGCCGATTTTGGAAGGGACGGGACCGTGAAAGCGATTGGAGTTGCAATGGCAGATGGAGAGGGTGTCAAGCCGGTTGATGAGGCCCTCCAGTGGGGCACGGATGTCGAAGCCATTGAACTGGATGCCGGAGATGGTGCACCGGTTATTGTAGCTCGGGTTTTTATTACACTTGAAGCCCTTGAATGAGCATGGGTTCGAGCTATTCCAGCTGGCCGTGATGTTTTTGGGGTCATTTCTTGGGTCTTTTAGGATTTCTTTCTTGAAGTCTTTGATTGCCTCCAAAGCGATTCGTAGCTTTTTGTTTAGATGTGGTTCTGTGCATGACGTATCCGTAGGGCTTTTAGGTGGCGGTGGGCACTTGGGTGGTGGAGGGCACATGGGTGGCGGGGCTGGAGGAGGGCATTCTTTAGGTGGTGGAGGGGGTGGATGAACACAATGACAAACCGGCGGAGGAGGTGTGGTGTGATGGCTAACATTATGAGAAGCAGTAGCTACAAGGCCAAAGAGAAAGGATGCCAAAACAAATGAAGCACAAAAGGAGTGGAAACCCATTATAGGCCTCTCGAAGTATGAGCCTCTTGGATGAGGAGTACGTACGTGTATATATGATGGATCTTTCGCCTTTACGACCACCACGTACTGTATGTAGAAGACAACTGATTTGGGAGGAAAAAGTCAGATTGGAGTGATTGCTGCTCCCACTGGAAGTCAAATGGACGTCGCAAGAGAAAGAACAGCTAACTGTCTCAACAACTCACAATAAATAACCCCGTCTAGTTGTGTTTGTGATTATCTAATTTTCATAGTACGGCACCAATCTCGGGTCTCTTGGCTTTCAAACCGGACTGACAAACAGAAGTGGCGGAGGTGGAGGCGGTGGTAGCAGTAGATATCATAATAAGTGTTATGTCTGAACTGTACGTTGGGTATGTAGAACAATTAAGCACACTGTGCAGCAACTTGAATGATATCGAGAAAGATTTACAATGAGATCTAAACTATATTAATTATAGGTGAAGTTGCGGAATAGGCAAATAAAAGACTAACAAATACTCTAGCAAAGGGAGAAGAATAGAGTATGGTAACTTTTCAAAAATGCAGGAAACTGTAAGACCTTACCAGCCAGAGGTAAGACCTTATCTGAAATGCAGAAACAAGTTAATAAAAACGTGGTGAACAATATGTAAAGAAAAGACAAGCACGAATGTAAAGAGCAGAAAGTAAAGGACACGATACTTGTTAACGAGGTTCGGCACAACCGCCTACGTCCCCGCCTAGGGTTATCCAACCCGTAGGATTCAACAACTTTATTTCACTTTATCTTATGAGCCCTAGATACAACCTCTAGAAGACTTACCCACTTCTAGACTAACTTCCTATCTAGCAACCCAAACGCACTAGTGAAATAAAGCTTCTAAGGATACCGAAGTACCCTCTATGATTAGGTAAAGAACCCTGTGTATAACTCAAAATGAATTGTACGATAAAGCTCAATGTAAACCTCACACACTCTCAAAGAAATAAAAACGCTTAAACCAAGAGTGATGTGAGATCGGATGCTTGAAGAAGATGAGTTTGCAGAAGGTCGTTTGAGCGCAGTGAATCCCTGATCTTCTTTGCAACCTTTCTTCTCCTTAAATATATTGAACCTTCTGATTTGAATTTCCAAACGTCAGGAACTTTGCTTCAAGATCGTGGAGTTTGTTGAGTCGAATCTTCCTGGGAGATCAACTAGCCGTTTAGCAAATCTTTCCAGAAGCTTCGCACGAGCCTTTGCTACGGAAGGAGCTATGCACTGAACGTTGAATAATTCATCAAATCCTTTTAGCAAATCCCTGAAAAAACTCAACTAACAAATCTAATATATAAAGAATAAGATAGAATTTATCAAATCTATCTCAATCAAATAAACCGTACAAAAATACTAGGCCCAATCGAAATAGAACTCTATTAGTTTAGGCCCAATATTTAGCCCAACCTGAGATGGAAGACTTAGTAAAAAATAGGCCCATTAAAAATAAGCCCAATTACACTAAATACGAGACATCCAATTTCAGGAGCTTTTGTAACTCTTTGAGGTCTTTTGGTAAGATCTTACCAAGCCCTGAAAACCAGAACTTTTGGCTTTCATCAACCAAGACTTTAATCTTCCTTAATCCGGTTCTTATCATCAAGGTGGAGTTAACAATAGGGATGCTATTATTCGATGAATTATTTGCTTTCATGGACCCTATAATTACTAAGTCAATGTCTAAGACCGCTCATCGGATATATGTGCAAGCTAGTAAACCATTTATTTATGCTAAACCCAACCTTGAAATGATGATTCAGTTAACTCCCTCATACATCTCAGGCCTTTTGGCTTCAAAACCCGATTGTCAATTACAGAAGTGGCCGGCGGATGAGGTGGAGGTGCCTGAGGCTTCATCATATATATATATATACACACACATCACTATCTTACCTATCTTATGCTAAGCTATATAAGCATACTAGAAAAGGATATTATTTCTGCCCTAATTATTAAATGAAAAACCCCACAGTGAGAAATGCAGAGAAAAGCTAGCTTGAATTTTTTTCATTCAAGTTTTGGATTTGATGGATCGCACAAGATACTAATTAAATTATGCATTTCAAGATTCTAGACTTGGAACTTTTGATAAGTAATGAAAGCTATAGGTATACCATCAACGATATAATATTACTGATATTCTATTTGCATTAGGTTGCTGCTGGGTGACATGATTATATACAGGGAGGGAAGAAAGGAAAACTAAAATGTGATCGTACGTAGGGGACCTGGTGTTCCCCTTGGATAGAGCTGGCAATACCCGATCCGACTCAAGAAAACCGATCCGACTGATCCGATCCGAACCCGTTCGACACCCGAATAATTAAAAAAAAAGTTTGGATCCGAGACTGACGGTAGGAGGAAATCAAGTCTAATAAATATTAAGTAAATATCAAAACCGAATCCTAGTCCACGCAAATAAAATACAAGACTTTCTCATGCTGTAGTGGAAGGGAATCAGGATCGATGCACGAGTAGGCGGGTCAGCGATTTCTGAATAGTCTTTAAAATTCCTGCGCAAGTCGACCAGTAGCCTAGATATCGAGTTGTGGAGTCGATATCAATAGGGGCAGTCGATTCCTAGTGTTTAGCGTCGATCTGTGAAAATCTGCAGAAAAGAGAACAGAGAACAGAAGCACTCGATATCGACTAGATAGGTCGATCTCGAGTGGGTCAGTGGGTTCCTGTCGACTCAGAAGACTGTCGACATGGGATCTCCCGATGCAATGTGGTCGATATCGACTCAGGAGGTCGAAACCGAGTGTGTTCACAGACATAAAACAGAAAGTAAAATACGAAGAGAGAAAATAAAGAAATAAAATAATAAAAGACAATATTTTTTGCTGTTTTGGTGTTTTTAAACTAAAAGCTCCTAAGGTATGGATTTACCACGACGATAACCATGCATGCATTATTACTTTAATCACATAAAAGATTAAGCTTTTCTCATCACCGATTAGGAATATAGAAGCTTTCGCATAAAAACCTAATTGTTTCTACCTTTTCATAATTAGAGTTTAGTCAACTTTCGCAGGCAAAACCTAATTACTATCCAAATTCACATGTATAATCCACTTTCGCTTCATATAAGGTAAATAAGGAATGATCCTAAATTCGCATAAAGGATTGAGTGCGGGGTAGAAGATGAAATCGCAAAATTAAATAGGGAACAAAAGAGTACTTACATGGCTATCGCCGGGCTCACCCCGACCCTAGAAGTAGGACGACTACACACTCTTCATTGGAGAAAACATATTTGCATGAAAATAGGAACTTTGCATTAAACTTGGAAAGAAACTAATCGTACAACCAACGCCTTCTTCTCCGTTATCTCCTACTCTCGCCCTTCTCTCTCCTTTGGTTGATTGATTGTTTGTGAATTCGGAATGAATAAAGCCAGCCCCCTAGGGCTTTATTTATAGCCTCCTAACCCTTGCTAGCCAAGGATTGGAGTCCTAATCCTACTAAGATTGGTATATGGAAAGTTTATCTAAACTAAATTATATCCTAAAATAAAATATTAAAATAGGTAATATTCCCTAACATGCTTGGAATATACCCTTAAGATAGATGAATCTTGGTAGATGATAGATATCTTCGTGGCTAAGCAATATCCTCCAAAGATTCGTCCCAATCCGCGTTTCTCACACGTCTGCTGCACCAGTCGATGTCGAGTGGACAGGTCGATATCGAGTGACCTATGTCGAGTCGAGTTGGTTTGTTGTTGTCGACATGGCTTTGGCTTAATCTTCATCTTTTCTCCTCATTTGATCTCGGGTCATCTGTTCGATGTTGAGGTTCTCTGTCGAGATCGAGTACTCTCCTGTCGAGATCGAGTTCTTCTTTGTTGTCTTGTCTTCACTCCAAAATGCTCTGTTTTCTGCGAAATCAAACCAAAACTTGTGTAGACCTCTATATCTTGCAAATGAACTCAAACTACACAAATTCACTACTTTCCCAACCCAAAAGTATAAAATATGCATGAAAACGGAATAGATGTAAGCATGAAACATGGTGAAATATGCGCACATCAAACACCCCATACTTAAGCTTGCTTGTCCTCAAGCAATACTCTTATTAGTCATTCAAGGGAAGGACTAAACTCTCAACATCGTAGATCCATTCTTATATAACCCTACAATCAATTACCATCCTTGCAAAGGTACTAATGCCATCAAATCCATGCCTGTGAATAAAAAGCAACATCTCGCACAAAAGGAGGGTTATGCAAAAAACAATTTGTAACATAGCATTAATAATCAAGAGGACTTTTATGCGCAATGGTGAAGAGCGGGTAAAAGGTATAGTGGTGGGCTATATTTGGCAATGTGGTACTTAATCTGGGGAGAAACTTTCAAACTCTCTTGCTTTAATGCACTTTTTCCTTTGTGATTTTCCACATTCCTTTCCTCATAATGATCTTTGCTTTTTTCACTTATATGATTTTACCTCTCTAACCTTAACGCTACCTTCTCGCGAGTCGCAAACATGGGTGTCATGAATGACCCCGGATACTTAGCACTTTGGACTCCTCACCTTGTGTCCTATCTCGCGTGAATTTTATCTTCCGCAAGCTGGGTCGATTCACCTAACTCCTAGGTGACCGGATTTTCTTTTCACTCATTAAATTTTCCAGAAAATTCCTGCCATCAACTTCATAATAACTTCACAACATATCAAACCATACAAAAACTCCATAATATGACATCCATTTCATAACATAATCTCCTGGATGGGTAAAAAGGTATAAATGGGCAATTTAATGAACATGTGGAGCAAATATGACATTCATCACATATGGCTTAGAATATGATGTAAAGGCTAATAAGCATGGGTAATGCTTAAACTAAATAATGAAACATGAATGGAAAATAAAGTCATCCGTCCTCTTATCATGCATATGTCAAAAGCAACTTCAAATTTTACTCCTTTCATGGTTTTCTCTAAAAATCGCACTTCATTGAGACTTCCCTTTACTAGGCAATTTAATTGCTATATCTCTAATGGATCGAATGACACTTTTTGAATTTTTTCAATAAGGGTACTTTTTCTCAACATATGTATGAATTGTAACCTTTATGCTCCTGTGAGAAATATGTATATATGATGCTAATAATGTAGGAACTAACCATGTGTGCAAAAACAAGACTTTATGCATTAAACTAACAAATACGAGCAAAATATGTAAGTATGCTATTACCCCACCCCATACTTAGATCCTACAATGTCTCGACTATAAAAACAAAATAAGAAGTGGAATAAAAAAAACTTACTAGAAAACGTCGCAACGGCTCAAAACAGGTACGTCTGCAGGGGAGGTTGAGATCGAGTGGATGTGTCGATATCGACTGGGTATGTCGATATCGATCTTCTGCTCCAACTCAGAGTGATCTCGGTGTCGATTACAGTCACTCTACTCGATTTCCCTTGGTCAATATCGACTGGATATATCGATATCGAGTGCTTTTGCAGACCCTTCATACCAGAAATTGTTAGTTCTTCTCCAAAAACTTAAAAAGTTTAAAGTTTTAAAGTTCAAAACAAATCCAAAACCAAAAATTCAAAACCCTAAAAATTTAAAAAGTCTATGTAAAAGATCTAGACTTTATAGTTGCTAGGCCGACTTCTTCCGCGCTTCTATCCAAGGTGGCATATGTAGGGATCATATGGCTCTCATGTCCTCTTCAGGGCCTTCAAGCTCTACTTTGAAAACCGTCCCTTTCTTGTCTTTGAGTTCCCACCTCCAAGGTGGCATATGTTGGGACCTTGTCGCCTGCCTTGTATTCGCTTATCGGCTTACCTATCATGTTAGTAAGGCATACAAACAAGGATACTTGCTTCATAGGGATATTATCATTATGCTCTAAAGGATTATGATCTTTACTTGGACTTACCTTTCAGTCGGTTATGCTCTGAGGGTCACTCGACATCGATTCAGGGGGTCGACATCGAGTAGCTTTTCTCCTGGAGGTGCAGTCGATGGAGGGGTGTCGATTAGGGAGAGTCGATCTCAAGTGGGCCCAGTCGATATCGACTGCTGGTCGATCTCGAGTGCTTTGTTGGTGTCTAACCCATACTTAGCTTCTGGCACTCGATTTGGCTCCATTGTACTCGACATCGACTGGTGGATGTCGACATTGAGTGCTTTTTCATACTCTTCTTCCTCGTCGGCTTGGTGCCAAATTGCCAAAAGTTCCTTCATTTGGGCCTCTAAGGCCCTCTCCTCTAGCTCTTCATGGGTCAAGGCTCTCTCTGTTGGTTAATCACAAGGGATTACTCTCCCTATTGCATGCATCACCTTGACCTCCATTTGATTCACCTCTTTCATAGTAGGGTTGAAGGAGAACTCGATGACTTCATTTCCAATGGTGAATGACAAGAGTCCCTTCCGCACGCTGATATTGACATCGGCCGTAGCTAGGAACGGCCTCCCGAAGATGATGGGGCATGTAGGATCCTCCACCATATCTAGCACAATAAAGTCAGTAGGTACAAAGAACTTACCCACCTTCACTGGGACGCCATCGATGATGCTTGTGGGGCTTACAAAGTTGTTATCGGCCATATATAACTTCATATCTACCGGCTCCAAGGCTCCAATGTTGACCTTTGACCATATGGACAAAGGCATGAGGCTTATGCTAGCCCCTAGGTCACACAAAGCCTTGTAGCGATGTTGGCCAAGTCCAATATTAATGGCAAACCTCCCGGGATCACTCCTTTTCTCCAGGTAGTCTACCTTGCTGCACTCCTCTGCGATCTCAGCGATTGATCGCTTCTTGTTTAAGATGTCTTTTAGGAACCGGACGTAGGATGGCATCTCATGAAGGGCCTCCGTGAATGGTATGGTGACATTGAGGCTTTGGAGAACCTTCACAAACTTTTGGAACTTCACGTCCGTAGGGTCCCTTGAAGACTTGGAGGGATAAGGTAATGGCTTCTTCTTTGGTGGAGCGGGATTGGCCCGAGGTGGTGAAGATGGCTGGTCGATATCGACAGGGGGGTGTCGACATCGATTGTTGTGGTCGATCTCGGGGGCGCCTGGACAGGGTCGACGTCGACTAGGGTGTCGACATCGAGTTGGGTGAGTCGATATCGACTAGGTCTCCAGTGACTTTCTCCGCTGGCTCCGTTTCCTCATGGTTGATTTGTATTTCCTTGACATTCCTTATGCGTATGGCGGCAATGTGGCCTGTTGGTTGCCCCTTTGGATTGGCCTGTTGATGTGATCCTAGTGGTCAATGAGCTCTACTAATTTATCTTACAAAGCTTTGTCGCTGGAGTCGAATATCAACTCTTGTTTGAGAAAACAACACGGCGACACTGTGGTATTTTGTCTCTTTCGGGCTATATAAAATTTCGATTGAAGCCGGTGAGCACTTGTTGGATGAAGAACATTTCTTCTGAATCGCCTCGAAGATGCTCGAATTTGACGTTCATTTCAACAACTCAAGTCTGGACAATTTTCCTTGAGTTTTTCTATTCTAATAATCCCACATCGCTTAGAGATTTTTGCAGTTTATATCTTCATTCTATATATTGCTTGTAAAACCTTCATTTTTAATCAAGTCAAATTTAGTTGAGTTAAAGGTTAAGCTACTAATAGCTTCCTATGATTTTGGGTTAAGAATCGAGTTCTTGGTGACAGGCTAAGAGCGAACCCTTTGGTGAGAGGCCGAGGGTTACACCCTAGTGAGAGGCGAAGGTGTCAAAGGGTCGAAAACCTCGGAGTCCGATTCCGAGAAGATTGAGATCGAGTGTAGGTGGTTCAAGAGGGAGAGGCCTGCGAATCTTGCTCCACATATCCTTTTTTTTCCAATTTCCATAAACCCCAAAAATTATCCCCACAAAAAGTGTTCAAAAGCTCGAGCCTTGGTCAATCCCGGTCCTCGGGTCTCATCAAGTAGTATCAGAGCTTCCGACTAGGGTTCCTCAATCTTTTTGTGTTGTTGTCACAAGCATCCACAACCATCCGTTGGAATTTTGTGTATGACCAACCAATGAAGTGCATTACACAGATCCAACATACAGGGGGGTAATGTATCATTTGGAAAGGCCACGTATATTCGAGAGCTTTTTGTGGGACTAACCATCGATACCTTACGCAGATCCAACGTACAGGGGCGTATTGTAACTTTTGGAAAGGCAACGCAAGATTCTAGGACGAATCTTTTTCAAATGAGGGGAGGATGATGTGATCTATACTTATAGATTTTTCTTATATTTTTCTATTTAAAAAGTATCCCACATCGCTTGTAAACACATAGGAGGCTAGAGTTTCTCCTATATATTGTGTAAGGTTTCCCTTTTTTAAACCAAGTTGAATTTGGAGAAAAGTGAGCTTTTTGCTTCCAGTGATTCGGGTCAAGAATCTCGTTCTTAGGTGAGAGGCCAGGAACAAAACCTTCGGTGAGAGGCTGAAGGAGATTCTTTAGTGAGAGACGACGGAATCAAGGGTCGGAAACACTCGGAGTGCGAGGCCGAGAGCGATCTTGCATCACATATCCCTCACACTCCATCCCCTACTTTACCACCATTCTAAGGCCTTCCACAGCCCCATCATCACCCTCAAATCACCCCCAAAACGTCACTCCAAAAAAGCCTCTCAATCCCTCTCAAACGAGCCTCGTTCAGAATCATCTCTACTCAGGCGACGTCTCGTTAAAACACTGTTTCCCACTTCGTCTGACCTCCGATTTAAAATTTCTGCCCCAATATGCGACTGCGACTTCAAGATCTACAAAGTAGTACTCGCACGCCCTCAGGATCGAAGCCAATCAACGGGAAATCGTCATTCTTTGATGATAGATCTGTTGCTTTAGAAACTACCGACAACTTCCCGACTTCTCGGAACCCTCGTCGCCGGTCCTTTTGCTCCAACCCGGGCCCGAGCACGTCACCTGTGGTTGGCATGGGATCCCTCTGGGTTGTCGTGGAATGGTTGCCACCAATTGACCCAGTTGGGTCTCAACGCTCTTCCTCCATGTATCAATATAATTTCACCAAGCCTAGCGTTAATGCCATGTAGTTGGGTGTGGATGGCATTGTTGGATTGCTTTGTCTCCACTTGGTTCCTCCTCATCTCGTCTAGGATGAGTTGTAGATCATCCATCCTTTCTCTCTCAGGATGGCCAGGTGCTCTATATGGCGGGGGTTGTTGATATTGTTGATATCCCCAATTCCCTTGATTGCGCCTCCATAGTTGGGCCCCCGCGCATATTTGACTTCATCGTGGGTCTCCGCCAATTTTACTTGCTCCGTGTAGGGACAAGCCGTCGTGTTATGTTTTTGCGACCCACATTCTAAACAAGCTTGGTTGTTAGTAAGAAACCTAACTTGTTTTTTAAGATGCTTTACCTGGTCTTTCATGAACTGGTCCTTCACCTCAGTATCCACCTCCTTTGAAGTCTCATATAGTGGCGTAGATGGGGGCGACCTTGCATCGGGTGCCGCAAGAGTCCCAAAGGTGTTGGCGAACTCCACTAGCCTTTCAATCGTCTCCCAGGCTTGAATATTAGGGGTAAGCTCTAGGTAGCGATAGTTGATATAGGTGTTAATCCGCTCTCATGTAGGCACATCCAGGGCATTATAGATGATCTCCTGGATAACATAAGGCGGTTGCCCATGGGTAGGGCAGGATCGCAGTAGGTCTTTGTAGCACTCCCAGACTTGCGCTAGCGTCTCCCCTGGTCTCTGCTTGTAGGACATGATCTTTTGGTGAATTTGTGCCCTCTTTGATTGTGGAAATAACTTGTTGAGGAAGATGTCCCTAAGTTCACCCAAGGCACGGATAGATCGCAGGGGCAAGCTCTCCAACCAATGTAGCGCCTTTCCTGCAAGAGGCCATCTAAAAGCTTTTAGTCACACATATTCAAGATTGACACCGTCAGCAATGGTGTCGCAAAGATCAATATAAGTAGTTGTGTGCATCATAGGGCATTCGGAGCCCTTTCCCTCAAAACATGTCTCCTAATCTCCGCTATGAAAGTAGTTTTAATCTCAAAAGAAACATTAGAGAGAACAATAGGAGACTCAGGCACCGCCACGGTGGGGTGCATATATACTCTTTCGCATTCTGTGGGATATGGCGTTGTTGCTCTAGGGCGTCTCAGTGAGCTTGGGCTTCTTGTTCGTAGCGATCGGTTGATCCTTAGCAAAAGCTTTATGAAGCAAAATTGGTCATCGTGGCGCGATAACTTTTTGGGCAGATGCCCCAGCTTCATGGTCTTTCTGAGCCAAAGTGGACGCCTCATTTTCAACTACTTCTTCAAAATTTGTAGCATTTGGAGTCTCACTGACAACCCCCTCTCTTTCCCTTTTTCCTTAGGCTTAGGAGGTGGCAAATTTTTCCCCGAATGAAGAGTAATCTCATCAACCTCTAGCTTTTCTTCTTCAACTGTTTCGACCCATGTGGCCATACAACATTGGACAACTTCTTCTTTCCAAAATGACTCATCTTCGGAGGAATCATTTTCGAGGAGCTCTTTAGGAACAAAGTCCTTAAGAGTGATCCTTTGGTGTATAGGCTGAATGTACTATTCGTCATAATCATCTTATGATTTCTTGTTCTTCTTATTTTCTTCTTGCTTTTCTTTTTCTTGTTTTGCTTCTCAGGCTTTCTACCAATCATTCTAAAGCCCTAGGTCTGCTGTGTCAGTTACTCCTTGGATGAGACTTCTTTCGACCTAGACAGACCTGCCACTTAGAACCATTTCCACTGTCTTCGTCGTGTGACAATGATTCTTCAATATTTGACTGCATTAGGAACTCATATAGAGTCGGGCAGTCTGGTTCTTCCCTTGGCATGTCAGGATATGCTCATACAGTGCACACTTTGTCACACAAGTGAAATTGCATTGGGACTGCCTTTGGGGGTAGTGAAACCGTAGGGATGTCATCTTCCCTGATGCGTGCTCTTCTTCTTCTTGAACCAATGTCTTCCTCTTCAGTTTACACACATTCACAGTAAACCATCTTTCCTCTCTTAGTCATCTCAGACCTTGGGTGCTGAAGAGTGCTCTAGAAACACTACCAGAGTCTTTCATAGAAGAAGACCAACCCTTCACACTCTCGTAGGTTGTCCCATCAAATCTACATCACATAGACCACCCTTGTAGGGCTATAGAACCATTAAGAGCATTTCGCTCAACCTCTATAAATTTCGGTGAATCCATCAAGTCCTTCTCAGTAGGACCACCCAACTCTGGGATATGGACTCATTAAGAGTACATGACTCAACCTTTCTTCGACACACCTGTCTTGGGGAATGAGATGTGGTGTATCTCTCATCATATGGGTTTGAGTCCCATCCCCCTAGACGAATCAAGAACCAGCCTCCTTATCAGTCCTTTCGTTAATGGATCAGCCAAATTCCTCTCAGACTTCACATACTCCAAACAGATCACACCGGTCACAATTAGCTGTCTCATAGCTTCATGTCGAATCCAGATGTGTCTCTGCTTGCCATTATATGTATTGTTGTTAGCTACACAGATAGCAGATTGTGAATCACAATGTAGAGAAATAGATTGAGCTTTGCGCCCCATAAAAATAAGTCAACCATTAAACTTCTTAACCACTCAGCCTCTTGACCAGCTAAATCTAAAGTTATGAACTCAGATTCCATAGTTGATTTAGCAATGCAAGTTTTTTTGATGATTTCCATGAAATAGCACCACCACATAATGTAAACACAACCACTAGTGGAGCTAACCTCATCATTATCCAGTTTGCATCACAATAACCCTCCAAAGCTTGAGGGTACCCTACATAATGTAAACCCCAATCCATTGTACCTTTCAGATATCTCAATAATCTGTAAAGTGCAGTCCAATGATCTCTACTAGGGTGTTGGGTATATCTACTGAGTCTACTTACAGCATAAGCAATATCAGACCACGTGTAGTTCATCAAAAACATTAAACTCCCTATTATTTTAGCATACTCATAAGCAATATCTTTTATTTCAAACTGAAAGAACAAAAATTATTTGGTTGAATTTATAGCATTTATGTGTGATCCAAAAAGCAGCATATCATCCACATATAAGCATATAATCACACAATCAACACCAAACATTTTGTAATAAACGGAAGCGTTAGATCCATTTACCTCAAATCCAAAGCTATGTATGGTTTGATGAAACTTTTCATACCATTGCTTCGGCGCTTGCTTGAGTCCATACAATGACTTCTTCAGTTTGCACACTTTGTTCTCCTGTCCTGGAACCACGCATACTGGCGGCTGTTCCATGTAGATTTCCTCGTTGAGATCACCATTCAAAAAATCCGTTTTAACATCCATTTGATGTACAAGGAATTTATACCTAGAAGCTAAAGCAAACAATGCATGAATGAGTAGCAATCTTTTTAACAGGAGAATATGTGTCAAAAAAGTGAATGCCATATCTTTGAGTGAATCCTCTAATGACTAGTCTTGTCTTATATCTATCCACTGAGCCATCCACCTTAAGCTTCGTCTTAAATATCCACTTGCAACTAATGGCTCTATTTCCCTTAGGCATATCAACTAGTTCCCATGTGTGACTAGACATAATGGATTCTATCTCACTGTTAATAACATCTTTCTAGAAACTAGCATCTAATGAACTTATAGCCTCATCATAGGTCTTAAGATCATCTTCTATCACATGAAGACTAATGAATGTCTCATCTATTTCATTTAAATCATGAAGTTCAATTAAGAAAGCAATCACAAAATCAAGACCAAAACTAGTTTCCTTTCTACGGCTTTTACTTTTCCTAGGTTCATCATGATCAGAATGAGCATTAGGCAAAATAGTATTAGGCATAAAAGAAGATGCAGCATGATTTCTTTAAACAAACAACATCACGATATTCACACAGAGTTCGATCACTCAAGCCCATGAAATGATAGGCAGCACTATTTTCAGCATAACCAATCAAAATTGCTTCAAAAGTCTTAGATCTAATCACATCAATTTTGAACAAAGGTAGCGAATAAGACAACTTCCCCCCAGATGTTATCAGGCAAACCAGAACTAGAAAGCATAGCATTCATCATTTCCTTTAAAGTCCTGTTTTTCCTTTCAACAATACCATTTTGTTGAGGGCTATAAAGAGCTTTAAATTCATAAATAATGCCATTTTGTTCACAAAATTCTCTCAAAGAATGAGTGACATATTCATCGCCTCTATCAGATCTAAGCCATTTTATTTTTTGGTTCAATTGGTTTTTAACTTCCGCCTTATAAACATAAAACATGTTTTCTGCTTCATCTTTAGACCTAAGCAAATATACCTTAGTATATCTAGAATGGTCATCTACAAATGTGATATATTAGCGCTTGCCACCTCTACTTTATGTGTTCTTAAAATTAGCCAAATCAGAGTGGACTAACTCCAACAATTCAGTTGTCCTCTCATTTATCGTTTTAAAAGATTGTTTATGAAATTTGGCCTCAACACATATTTCACATTTGCTATGGTCATGTTTGGTTAGGCTAGGAATCAAAACCATATCATGCAATCGACATACAGATTTAGCATTCACATGTCCTAGTCTAGCATGCCATAAATCAACAGACTCGGAAATATAAGCAGAAGTAGATGCATTCTCATTATTCTCAATCATGGTTTCAAGCACATACAGAAAATCATCCCTATAAGCCTTTCCTACAAATTCTCCTTTTTTAGTTAAAACCATTTGCCAGCATCAGTCACTTGCTTAATTCCAGCTATCTCAAGCAAACTACATGAAATCAAATTTCGGCGCAGAGAAGGAATATAAAGCACATTCACTAGGGTAAGAGACTTCACTGAAGTGAGCTTGAGTGTCACCTTCCCTTTTCCAAGTACTCAAGAAATACTCCAGTTGCCCATGTAGACCTAGTCGATGTCTGTAGCATCCTTGAACTCAGCAAACAGGTCCTTGTTGGCGCAGATGTGTCGAGTAACTCCGCTGTTCAGGAGCCAATCAACCTGGCCACCCACATGGTTAACTTTAGTGATCATTGCTATCAACTGGTTGTTGTCCTGGATAACATTTGCTTCCTACTGAGCTGGAGTTATGGACTTATTCTACTGTTGCCCTTGATTTTGAAGATCAGCCCGATTGCGACACTGCCAAGCCTTGTGGCCAGGCTTGCCACAAACATAGCAGCCGACCCCATTGCCTCCTTGTTGTTTCTACTGCTTGTCTGGTTGCTTGCTAGACTTCTTGAATTTCTGATCCTTCTTAGGCTTCACATTTTACTTAGAGACTCCGGATTGGTTTCCCTGCTTGGATATGTCAGATTTTACAGAAGATTCAACTAGATTAGCCTTTATATAATCTATAGGTTTCGGCTTAGGCTTGTCTTTCAACCGATTTGCCTGCTCTATCTTCATGTGGCTGATAAGCTCCTCTAAGGTCAAATCCTTCTTCTTATGTTTCAGATGGTTCCTGTAGCCAGCTCACGACTTAGGTAACTTTTTGAAGAGGAAGTTGACCTGTAGCACCTCACACATCTTCATACTCTTAGAGAGGATATCAACCACCAGGTTCTCGTAGTCGTGAACTTGCTCCATAATTGACTTTTCCTCCACCATTTTGAACTACATAAATTGTCTACAAACATGTTTTTTCTTCCCTACATCGTCAGCAACATACTTTTTCTCCAATAAATCCCAAATCAAATTTGCAGACTTATGAATGGAAATTAAATGAAATATAGGATTTGAAACAAGGTTGAGGAGAAGACCGCGCAGAGTCTTATTGTCCTTCTCATACTTCTTCAACTGTGCAGGTTCAATTTCCCCATCTAACTTCTTGCCCTTGTTGACGACGATGACAGAAGCATCAGCAACCGCATCTGGAACAGCCTTGGCCTCCGCCTGCTCCTCTGCAGCAACGGCGGAACCGATTGGAGCGGTTTCGAGCAAGACGTAATCCTCCTCCAATTGCTCAAAGAAAATGAGCATCTTTTGCGACCATCGCTTGTAGTTGATCCCATCGAGCGGGTTAAACTTCAACAGATCCAACAGCGGCTTGAAAAACTGAAAAAGCCATTACACCAACAAACAATTTCACTTCTAAATTGTTAGTGCAAATGTAGGGCCGTCGAAAATGAGAAGGAAAACCATCAAAAACAGTGTGTTTGGAAAACCAGAAAGGTTATGGCGTGGTATATGCAGAACCCACTGCCTTAGAAGTGAAATCGCCCCAATCGTAGGTGCAAGTTGGCAACTGCCTGCGCCTCCTAAGGTTACACAACAGACCCTCGTAATCGTGCACTCGAAAACAAAGGTTTGGAATCATGAAAGCTTTGCTGAGAACGAAGGTGAAAGAGAGGAAAGACGGTTTTCTGCGAATGTGTGTAAACTGAAGAGGAAGACTTCGGTTTCAGAAGAAGAAGAGCACACATCAGATCATGCAAATTAGAGAGGGCGAAAAATCCGGAAACGGTTTTAACAAACGGATAAGCTTGAAGACATAAATCTATAAAAATAAAAGGATAAGATCGAAAAAATCTTATTAAAACCATCTGAAACTTATCTGCCTCCAATGAACACGAATTGACGGTGGTGGTGGTGCGCGCGTGTGAATCTTCTATTCCATCACTTAAACAATGGGTGGATAAGAGACCCTTTTAAAACAAATCCTCATGTCCCTTGAAATCAATCTGGGACACAAAAAACCTTTCACCTTCCATAAACATTTCAAGCATTTACTCTAACAAGTTTGTCTTTGTATGAGCTGTATATCGAATTGGTTCAAAACCACAAACGCACATACAATTATTGTTGTTGGACAATGAAGATGTGTAGCTCGACATATTTTGACTGCATCATAAGCCATAACCCATGAAGACTGAGCCGAAGAACACAACCAAAATTGGATTCGAAACCCCCAAGTCAACCATAGCCAAATTAAGAAAGGATTGAAATGACTAAAATTCTAGAAACCTTAACCTTAGGTTAGAATTCCCTTTTCCTTTGATAAAGGCTAAGTGCTTTCACCTTCATCTCCTTCACTTTTCTCCCTCTTTGTTGCTTTTAATCGACAAATCTTTGTTGCCTTCAATCGTCAACGTGCTCTGCTTTCGCTTTTACTAATTAGGGACAAAAGTGTAATTTGACTTCCCGAATGACCGTACCGAGGAATTCTGCCGAAGTAACGGAGAATGGAGGTTGGGTGTGACTTTTATGACGTAATGTATTTAATGGGTGGTCCGGTTAAAGTCTGTTAAAGTCTGTAAGACCCCTTTTATAACCCAAGGGAATGTCACAACGCTAGTGATTACTAGGACTTTAATGTCTTTGTAACCACCTTAGGCTTATAAGAACATGTAACCATACTCCCATAAATAAGATGATATTCAAATAATCAGATAAATGAAATTAAATAGCGGAAGACTTGAATTATCAAAAAAATAACTATTTATTAATCTTTCCTCCAAAATTGAGGATTTAAATTTACAACCTAATAATATTACAGTGGAAGACTTTGAAATTTAAGAAAAAGCAATTAAACTCCTATACAATATATCTAGAAATTTAAAATGTAAATACAATGTTAAAATAACTTAAATGTCTTCTCAACTTCTCTTCATCTTCTCTTCTAAGACTCGACCTAAACCTGTCGTCACAAACATTAGGACGGTTAGTTCGTAAGAACTAGCAAGTAGACGTGGCCACGGGTCGGACCCGCTAGGTCGACGGGTTCGACCCGCCGGGTCAAGGGTCGGGGTTGGTCGACCCGGACCCTAACCCGAAAATTCACGGGTTGACGGGTTCGGATCAACCCGTTGACCCGACAAGTTACATTATTTAAATTTTTTTTAAAAAAAATGACTATTAAAATAAATAAATGATATGTGAAGATAAAAATCTTCACAACACATTTTATCACCCACTTCATAGTGTTAAAAATGTGGGAAGATTTTATATATCTTCATATTAATTCTTTCATCCACAATAATAATGTGGGATGTAAGAGAGAAAAATATCAAACTTCATTTCCAACTTAATTAATTTACAATGTAGGAAATGTAGGAATAAGTGAAGTGGGAGAAATGGGATAGTGGGATACATATATATATAGCCTCATGCATTCTCATTCTAACTCCATATTTTCAATGTGGATGAAGCCTTTGTTCCACATCGGAAATAAGGGGATGGAAGGAAGACTTCCAAGTCTATAAAAAGGGGAAGGGTGAGAGTGCTTTTGACCCACATTGCACATTGCAAATTAGTTTATATTTATATTATGAATTATTCTAAGAATAATATACATAATAATAATTATAAACTTAAAAAAAATATTTTTTTTCAAAAAAAAAACTTTAGAATGGTGGCACCGACCCTAACCCTAACCCGCTACCCGTTTCAACCCGCTGACCTGAGGACCTGGACCCGCCGGGTCAATGACCCGTACGACCCGCTGGGTCAATGACCCGTACGACCCGTCGGGTCACGGGTCGACTCGTGACCCGTGGCCACGCCTACAAGTAACGGCTCAAAAATTGGGACTACTTTGGACTCAAACTCAATGACCCTAATAAGGTATGAATCTAAACCCAAATGTGATTATTGAGAATATTTTATGTAGGCTTAACATTTTAAGACACGACTGTTGTGACACGGATAATCCCAAAGGATTGAGCAAGAAAAGATGTGAGCGACAAGCACTCTTAGGAACCATACTCAGATTAAAGATGGAATATGATATAGCTTGAATTAATTGTGATCACTATAAAATGTTGTCCTCACTATGTTAACAAAATATATATATCACACACTTCACTCACTTCCTCACGTTGAGTGGCTTAAACACAAATTTATATGCTTTACACGTTTACCACTCTTAATATGAGTTGAATGCTTTACATCACATATTGTTCGTTATAATATGATACCGGTCCCGCTCTCACTAGCAGATAGCAGCCTACTACCAATTTCGGTAGTGTAACATTTCTCTACGGAAATGTGTTAGTTTCATGAAACCCTTTATAGACCGAGTACACACAGTCCCGACCTGTTAACATCACTTTTACTACTTTACACGTTAGGTTCACATTGCTTTACGTTGATTGATACGTTTACTTGATTGATCTTGATTCAATTGAGTTCCAATCGTAACACACAATCCTCACATTGTTAACTATTGATTTGATGTTATCCTAGATGATCACACAATACAAAAGTAACCCATGTTATTTAGAGGTAACATGGATACCAAATGAAGTGAAAGCAAATAAAATAAAGGATGGAAACATCAAAGAAAAGGACATGTTCCATACCTAACCAATTAGCATGAAAGAACAAGGATAAATCATGTTTTAAGGAAACGGTGGGTAACTATATTATTATATTATCTTAAGGTCACCCAATTATACATGTCGAATTCAACGGAACGGTAAATAAATCACACAATCAGGTGAATTGCAATTTATTTTAATTAATTTGGCAAGCATTCCAAGGAAATAAAACAACTAGACACGAAAGGCACCAAATGGGCAAAAAGGCTCGGAAAGTCACTTGCCTTATTCGTCTTGTTGGATTTCGGTATCAACTATGGATTTGAAAGCACGTGGTGACAAAGTTGACGAAGTCTACGGACGAATCTATAGGTATGAAATACAAGGCACAAGGAATGATTTAATAATCGAAATTTTTAATAAACGGAATTGACTTATTTAATTCGACTAAGAATCGAATTAATTTAAAAAGTTGGAAATAATACCGAGATGTGGGACTCTTTAATCATTGAGGATGGGTAAAGATTTGATGATAACGCTGCGGATTAAGGAAATTACGCGAGTTAGAACGACATCTAAAACTGGGGATAATTTCTGAAATTTTAAAAACTATAACAGGAGCATATTTTACAAAAACTAAAAGTGTGGGAGGTTTTGTGTAAATACCCACAAACAGAGCTTAGCCCGACCGTCACCTTCTAGCAGCTTCAACAATGATTTTCGGCGATCTTCCGGCGGCTCGTTCTCCTTGTACAGAGCTCCGTTTGAATCGTATGACCTATCACACTGACGATTGAAATCTCTACTGTAGCGTGATTGTGTTTGTTTTGTCGGAAGATAAATGACGATGTCGATACAAGTGCTTGAACAGTGGCTGCGATTTGAACAAAACAGCACACGCACAAACATGCTTGGTTAAGTAAGTTCGACCCCAAATTGATATGGTTTAGAATCAACTAATCAAGTTCGTTTCAACTTACCGATTGAACATGGATATGTGATGTTTGATACGCTTAGGGTCGCAGTCCCAATCAACGACTAAAACCGCAACGTCTGATGCATTGACATCCTCACTTGGTTAATTTCAAAAGGACCTTCGATCCCAAAAAAAGAAACTAAGGAATTAGGGATCGACTCTCTAACTGATTATGGTGAATGGATCTGCACGATTGATGTTAATTAATCTTTATCTTCTGATATAGTCGATTAATTGAAGGATTGAAATCTGAAATCATATTCGAATGATAACATCTCACAGAGGCATATTCGGAGAAATAGCACGGAGGCATCAGGTGGACACCGTAGGGGTTGCAAGGATGGGCTTTGGCATGACGGCGCTGCAAGCTTCATGTCAGCACTAATGACAGCAACAACGGTCCAGTATAGAGGCATCGACTGACTCAAAAGGTGGTTGTGTTGATATCTACAGCATAGAGACAGGGCTGCTGGCCTTCGTTGGGAGCTACTTCGGTCGACCTGGCTACATGGTACCTCTCTTGGGGAACTTCCTGGTGCAGTGGTGGTCGCCTGCGTCGGTTGTGGCAAAACTCTGGAGCCCGGCGTCGACTTTGTTTGGAGGATGAGATGGGGTGAGTTATGATTGTGGAAAAACAAGAGATGTCGAACGAGCGGGCTTGGGGAACGAATTAGGATAAATCCCAAAAATACTATGAGATTAACAAATTGATATGATCGGATTCAAGATATGCCGAGATTCGAGAGATTTGAGGGAGGAAATTATTACTTTGCTAAACAACGGCTTGCGGAAATGAAGGACTGAAGGAGATGAGTTCACCACCCGGTTCGGTCTGGTTTAGAAACCGGAAAAATAGAAAACCAGGGGTTCAAGCCCTATTCCTATTTAAACTATATATATATATATATATATATATATATATATATATATATATATATATATATATATATATATATGTATATCCAAAATTTAATTTATTAAATTTCTACACAATTTAAATAATAAAAATATTTATTTAAACACATTTTATTTTGAGTAACACAATTTCTCTACAACATTATACCAAAACAATTTTCGTAAATTATAATAATTTATAATTATACATCCTTCTTATTTTTGGAAGAAAATATCTCACTTTGACTTAAAGCAATATAACTTAATTAAAAACTGATTTATTTACTATATATACATATCAGATTAAAAATGGAATATCTTAAAAATAGTTATAAAACTTTATATATATTCAATATGAAAGAAGCAAAAAAATTTCTAACTTCAAAATAAAATAATAAAATAACTTTTATTAAGAAAATTATATTTACCTAAAACGAAATACCCAAAAATAATTTGGGGTATTTCAAAGTTATGCATTTAAGAGGTTGTTTTAACCATTTTTGCCTATTATTATTTGCGGTCATTTGTGCAAAAAAAAAAAAAAAATCCCTCAGAACATGTATATATAGATGATGCATTATTGTTGCGAAGGATCACTCAGAAGTACATTTACTTGTCCATGCATATATGAATATGAGTTGATCAAAACGTTGTGAGCCTTCGTAAATCTGCAGTAGCCGGACGGATCTCGCCTCCTGCATTGTGCTGTTGCACGCGAGCGTGATGAGTCGCGGCTTCGTGCATCGACTTGACGTTATTCTTTGCCTGGGTAGCCCAGTCTAGAAGCCCTTCTTGAATGTAGTCCTCAAATATGGCCTTGTTGAAGTTGCTTCCCATCTATGTATCCGACTCACCGCAGTTAATTTGTCATCTTATAGAAAATTCGGGTGATAAAAAAATGACTAAATATTAATTACTTACCTGTGTTACAATTGCATAGAGTGGCAATGTACTGTAACTGCATATGAACTGGATGAACACCCTGCACCCAAATACGAACACGATTCAAGCCATTACATCGCTCACTAGAATTCGAGTGCGTTAGCAATTCTTACGCGATAATGATCCTCGGGACACTATAGCCGATCTTCCCCATGATGCAGGAGTCAAAACCGTATTGAACCTGCAGATTGATCCAAATTGAAGTGTTGATTAGGGTTTGTAATTGTATGAATGTGAAATCATCGTGTATTCGTTTTTGTTGGATGTTATACTAACCCAAATCCAGAAGAAAAAAGCGATCTCGAAGGAATTTTGAAAGAGGATGATGTGAATGAGGAGCAAGACGATCCTCGGCCTGTGAAACCAGAAGTGGTAGTCGGAGGGTTTGATCTCGATGTCTCCTACAACAACGATGTGCTTCGAGGCTACCTCTTCGGCTAGCTGCGTGATCACATGCTCCAGCTTCGTTCCCACGGCTAGCATAAGCTGCAAACAGTTTTAGTACAACTCGCGGCTGTCTAGAAAACCTAAAAGTAGTGATGTCGTATTCTTGAGCAAGACGCATGCTGTGAAACAACGTACCAACAACGGGATAAACGCGAGCCAAAAGTACACGTGATAACCTGCACAAAATCGATGAAATGAACCGAGATTTGCATCGGTTAAATGAAGAAAAATGTGCCAATAATCTATCAATGTTGATTGCCCTTGTCGAAAATTCACTCACCGTTGACATTAAGAAGTAGGAAGACTATCACAAACACCCAGAGATACCAACTGCAAGAACAAGAAAATTATAGTATGCCACTTGCAAAATCAACTTAGATCGTGATCGAGCATGATCGATTTCGACTACGAAAAGAGTACAACATAGACACCTTATTCCCACGACTTTCTTGAAATCAGCCTCGAAGGCACGTTCCATGTACTTGTGGAAGTTGAACTTTGGATTTCCCTTGCAATGAGCCTTTTCGATCAACAAGAACAAACTTTTTTTAAGGATCATTTGGCGCAAGAAAACTATAAATTATACTCCGTATATATAACAAGCCCTTTAAGTTTGTGCGTGCATTGTAAGTACGTGTACGGTAGGAATAGATTTTGATGTACCGAGATGAATCCGGCTCGCATTATGATGTAATCGGTTTTGGTGACTGACCCGTAAAACTGCTTGAAGAATGCATGCTGCAGGATGTGATGGCATGTGTACGTGCAATATACACGAATTAAATCAAAATCGATATATCAACCTCCTATATATATAGAAAAAGTTAATGGATCACTTACTATCCAACCAAACAGGGTGCATTCGATGCCAAATAATCGGTTTCTTACAAAGCTGTGTTGATGAACTTGGATGAGTTTGTGCCTAGTATCTGCAGTTGCAGTTTTAACACACCAAAAGAAAAACATACCATTAGTGGTATAATATTTTAAATTTCACCGAATAATATTCTGTATACACCCCTTAGGGTGTGTACAAAAGATCCATGATATATATATATATATATAGTATAGATCAATTGTGCACAAGACTTAGGGTGTACTTTGTGCACAAATCTGAACCTTTGATCTATATGAAATGGAGGGACGGGATAGTGCCATGTGTCATGGGTGGTTTTTTTAAAAAAAATGTGAAAAATAATCCCAATTTCACCTATGAGAACGTGAAGCGCGTGGAAAATTTGGGAATATAAACCCTAAACGATGGTGAGTTGTGAAGAGCGCCCTACTGGTTCCCAGGGGAGAATCAAATCAACGGCAAGGCGGCGCTTATGTGCGACGAAGGCGGCGGCGAAAGGCGAAGGGCGAAGGCTGGTTCCAGGAGAATTGAATCGACTAGTTCCATGAAGGGTGGACGATGACGGTTCCCAGGTGTATCTATTGATTCGATGATCGATTCACCGGTATAAATTAGGCCCTTGCTTCAAATCGATCTCAAAAGTATCGATTGTCTGAGAATCAAATTTCTCTGTCGCCGATGCCAAGATGCAGATGATCTGTCAAGCTTGGTTGATGAAGGCTCACACACGTCCTGTTTGTTACAATACCGCACAGAACCACTGCCACCTCTAGGTAAAAATCAAATTCCTTCAATTTGCTTACAATTCTTCACACCTCAATTGATTCTCACCTTTTAGTCTCCTTCTTCCTGCGCGTAGTTCCAGCAAATTAGGCCCACCGACATTTCATTTTGGAGTTTCTACATGTATCAATATGTATTCAAAATTGTCATTTGTTTTATTGTATACATTCTATTGAATAATGCCATCGATTCGATTCTCCCTTGTGGATCTATAAATTTGGTTGTTGATAGATAATTACTTTTTATTCCCGCTGATCTCATGTATTATTATCGGCATTTGAATTAGAATTAATTTATGGTTTGAAAGGTGTTGATTCAATTGCAAAACACATTATCGGAAAATTCGATTTGGTTGGACATTGCTGATTGTTTCTCTCTCAATTTTAGACGATGGGAGTTCAAAGAGTGGTTGTTAATTATTCGGTGAAATTTGAATTATTATTCGTCAGTATATGGAGCTTTCGGTTTGACGAACATAAAAACCTCTCATATACGACCGAATAATCATTCCTATATCACTGAATACTCATATATTATATTGAATAATGTTGTTTCTATTTCCCAAAAAATATAACTATTCTACCGAATAATATTTCAAAACTGAATGCATAAAAATTAACTCGGAGTCAAAACTAAAATTGATTGACAAAAAACAAAGATTATTCGGTAGTATGTGACAAATTATTCAGTAGAATAGGTAAAATTTGATCTGAAATGGATGGAAAAATGAAATATAACATGATTCGGTAGCATATGAAAGATTATTCAGTAGAATGGGCAAGTTTTTCAAAATAGCGAAATCAGATCCGAAAAAAAAAAGAATTTTTTTTTAAAATTCGTTTAACAAATTTTAAAAATAAAACGAAATCAGGTGGATCGATTAACAAATGAATGATAATTAATTATTTTTCCACAAAACCTTTAAAAAAAAAGCTAACCAAAAAATATTAAAAAAAAGAAGCAAGATTTGAAGTTGAGTGGATTACACGCTCTCAAGGAAAGGTGTTGGTAATTTTTTGGCAAGTGGGTCCCATTTTAATAAAAGGAAAAAACAAAAATCTCATTTAATCTTAGCCTTCCATTTCCTCTAAATCAACGGACATGATTTGTGCACAAGGTAGACCTTAAGAGGTGTGCACTTTGGAACCACCCTCTATATATATATATATTCTCAAGCAAGCCGAGTCGATCAATATATAACATAGGTGGTGTACGTGTAAAGTGCACAAAATTTTCTTGCAATTAAAGGAGCAGCTCATCGACTTCACAGACCAGAAATAATTAGGTAAATAGGAGAAATTACCACTTTCAGGATCATGATCTCTTTTCTGGAGTACATCTTCCCATGGTTTCCATTGTCTTATCTATATATAAATATAAATATAAATATAAATGTATGGTATGGAGATTAATTGCAATATATATATTTAAACTTGATTTGAAAACTACATACATACATATACAATATATATATATATACACATTATTGTACAGTAATAGAAATAAGAAATTGAGTATAAATTGGATTAACCTTGAGTCCACCAAAGAGGACAGTGAGAGCACAAGTGGAGACATGAACAACAGCCAACACAAAGATGAAGATGTGCAGATGGTGAACTGCTGTCACTGATAACAATGGTACCTTCCCCTGCACCAACACCAATTAACCCCACAAATTAATACTAATTCGTGTCGATATCCAGCATGTCTAATAAGTATATAAGGAACTTTGGAAATTTTGTCTATGTGGATTAAAATTGGATATATATTCAAACTTTTTTTTTGTGTGTGTTTTCATGTACCAATTAATGCATCTGAGCTATTTACAAAACTAACCCATTTTAGATCTTATTTTGCATAACGTACCCATTTTTGTTAGGTTTGCAAAAATAACTTATTTGTTGTAGGAGTAATAAAAATCAGGTTCATGTCTAAGCATGTTCAGGTGGATCAACGGACCAGGACCCCTAAATTTTTAGGGCCCAATATTATACGGAACCACGGTATTTAATTATAAAAATTGTCTTTCTTAAATTTGAAAATGAATCGGCAGTAGCTTAGTGGAATCACATATCATAAATGCTTGTGGTTGATCCAAGCGTCTAGCGTTCGACTCTCACCTCCCGAGTGGCATTTTCCCCTTTTTCCTAATTTCCATACTATCATTTGTACAATATTTTCTCTCTTTTTTTCCCTAATTTGCGCCCTGTATCATTTGTACAATATTTTCTCTCTTTTTTGTTCTTTCTAATTTGCAACTTTCTTTCTTTTTTTCTATGGGTGCAGTTTTTTTTAAAGAGCAACCATAGGTTTATTTTATAGTACGTAATTGTCAGAGGCGGAGGGAGGGGTCATGCGGTGGCTCGAGCCCCCTGGAAAAAAATGTATATGTATATATAGTAGATGAAGTGGTACATTGTAGCACGCCAGCAAAATTGGTTGGACGAGTATATGGGGAGAGTAAAGATTCGGGGTTCGAATCCCCTCCCGCCCTCACAATATTCATTTTTTTAACCTTCTTCTCTTACACCCTCAGTTTGTAAATTGGGTTTGGCATTGTAGTTAGTGAAATTTTTTTTGAGCCCCCCCTAAATATATTCCTGGCTCCGCCCCTGGTACTTGTTACACTTAATGAAATTAATTAAATTTTAAAAATGTAAGAACAAAACGAAAAAAAAAAATTTGTATGTATTTTTAAGAACCACCCAAATCCTCTTTAGGTAAAAAAAAGTGTTTAAAAATATCGGGTAGGGATCTCCTCTCATAAATTATTTATTAATATTAAATATTTTGATAAACTTAATTGAAAATTTGTTAAATATAGTAGTATTTTAATCTAATAGATATAATTATAAATTTAGCAAATTAAAAGTATACTCCCGCCTTTTGGTTTTAAATAACTTTTTTAAGTTATGTACATTTTTTTAAGAAATGTAAAAAGTACATAAAATATCAATTTTTCATTCAATCTTTTTAATAATATTATTCTTCTTACTAATAAGTATGAGATTATTAAAAAAATTAATTTTTATATAGTTTTTATCATCTTAAAAAACGTACATAAATAATAAAAAGTAAAATAAAAAAAATAAATGATATGTAATTATTTATCGATACAATCAATTTTAATTTCGCACAGGGACCTTAATATGATTTGCACGACCCTGCTAAAAAATGGTAACAAATCATGAAAGAATCAAGAGGTACGTACCTTTTGCTGGCAGTAGTCAGAAGCGGAGATCTCTGATAGAAAACGACGTCGTCGTGTGAGGTTAGTAGTGGTGGTTGTAGCTTCATTGATCTTACAAGGAAGCCAAGTGTTGGCCAAGTGAGAAGGGATGCACCACCTCCCTATTTTGTCTTGGGTTACCGTTAATAGCAGTGATATGAATCCCAGCAGCATCAATTCTACACTTCCAAATTTCATAGATATAGCATTAGGTGAGAAGCACGCTGCCGGTGAAAATGAAAAAAGTGATTTGATTGATGTATATGTATTAAAATAATTTAGAAAAATGCGAACAGCTGGGTGCGCTTATAAGCTCCCCACTCGCAACTTCTGGAGTTTTTATTTTTATTTTTTTGATTGAATATGCAAAATAGGAAAAAGTTGTTGTACCTACCATTTGAACACAAGACCTCTACCTCCCCAACACAACACTTCAACAATTACACCAATTCAACTTCTTGTCTTTAATACATATTTATTTTATTTTACTTTTTTTTTATCAGGTAAGAATTCGGATAGGCCGAGCCTAACCGAAAGCATTCTTTCGGATAAGGTCCTGAAGACCGGAGTTTTTGAAGATCTCTGGCCCCTTGGCAAAACGGCTAAGATGTGCAACCTTATCAGCCACTTTATTGTCATCGCGAGGCACATGAGAAAAGGAGAGGTTGTCAATTCCTTGAAGGAGTAGTTTAATATCGGACATGATAAGTTCAATTTCCCATATACACCGTGTATTATTCCGCAGATGTGTAATAATAATCAAAGAGTCCCCTACTATCTGGAGATTGGAAATGTGTAGCTCCATGGCTTTCAGCACCCCCACTTTAGAGCTAGAGCTTCAACTTTTACTAGGTTCTGTTTCCCCACATTCTGACACCCTAAAATAATGGGGTGTCATTCCCAGTCTCTGATAATGAAATCACAGAGCTGTCGATATCAGAGAAAGTGGAGCCATCGAAGTTTAATTTGAATGTGCCACAAGGAGGTTTCTTCCATTTCCTTGTCATGCTATTGCGATGTTGTCTAATGTCAATTCTTGACGAGCGGTGGGGTTGTCGGCAGGAATCCATGTCCTTACTGAATTTACATGCTCGAGACCAGTTGTATGAATGTTTGAGCCATTGAGTTAATCTCCAAATGGGTCGGGATTGATGTGGTTAAGAAGTTAAGCCAATTCCTGAATAACCAGATAGTCCACCATTTTGTTGCCAAAATGCTAGTGTTTTTATTATTTAGCTTGTTGCCAATCAAATTAATAATTGGCCTAATATCTCTAGATTGGTGGATTAATACTCGGATGTCATATAGGTCAGACTCTGCGAGAACCCCTTGAAGAGTATGTGCTTGGCACTCGACAAATAAGTGTGTGTCATCTTCAACTGCGTCATTACATAATACACAAGTATTTGATACCGCCACGCCACGATGCGCCAATCTGGCCTCGGTAGGGAGACCAAGCTGGCAGAGTTTTCACATGAAGTTTTTTAATCTTCGGTTGAGTATCTAATTTCCACACCCAGTCAGTCCCAACATCACCCTAGCTTCATCCTGTTTTGAGTAATTAGACTATAGGCACTCAATGTCGTAAACCAACCCTTTTTATATGGCCACCAGTAAAGCCTGTCTTCGAAGTAATTGGCTTGAAGTACATGGAATTGAGAGAATGTCATCAACTATTGATTTGGGGAGTTTATTCATTAATTTTTCAGCCCATCACTCCCCCCTCCCCCTCATTCCAAAATTTGATAGTTTTACCGTTACCCACAGACCAGATTAGGCATGTTTTAAAATTGCTTATCAGTAGGCACAATTTAGCCCACTTCCAAGAGCTTCCTCCCTTCTTTTTGTAGTTGAGGATGTCTACACCCTTCACGTATTTGTAGTTAATTAGTTTAACCCATAAATTATATGGTTCTGCTAATAATTTCCATAACAATTTCATTTGTAGAGCCTCTCACCTGATTTACGAATTCCCAATCCCCCTTTTTTCTTTGGTTTACAAACTCTATCCCATCTTATGAGGGGACGGTGTTGGAGGTCTTTATTCCAAAACAAAGCGCTATTTATTTGGTCAAGTTCTTTATCGATTGTTGTTAAAAGTATGAAGTTGTGCATTGTATATAGGGGTTTAACTGAGAGGTTTGAACTAATAAGCGTTGCACGACCTTGCTGAGATAAGGCGTTTGCCCTCCATTTTGTTAATTGATCTTATGATTTACAAACAATATCATTAAATGTCTCCTTGTTTACCCTACCATTAATGATCGGACAACCAAGGTATTTTTCCAGTGTTCTTTCATTGAAAATGCCCAAGCAGCTTTCAATTTTTGCTATTCTATTTTCGACGGTTTTAAAAATACTTCATTTTTATGACTTGAATAAAAAAAATCTATGGTTAAGTCGAAGAGTGCTTTATCGTGTCATTTCACCGTTGTGTTCTAATTTCTAACTATCTAGGAATATGATATATATTACTCCCTCCGTTCACAAATATAAGTCGTTTGACTTTCTTTCACGTTTTTTAAGAAGCTAAAATCTATATAAAACATTAACTTTTTTATTAAAATTTTAAAATAATATTATACTTAATATTAATAATGTTAGATATTATATCTCCCTAAGTATATGTACATGTAAATCTTAAGGCACTCGGACTGATTCTACCTATAGAGATATGGGCCAACAGCTTATTGGGCCATGGCTTAAACCCGGGCCTGCTAGGTCTATCTGGTTTGGGTTATATATCCAAACCTAATGGGCCAGTGGCCCGTGTGTTGTAGCCGGCCCAAACTGTAGCCCTCCAACGTCTCTATTGCTGTGCTAGGGTTGAGAGACGCTCCTCTTCAGCTCTATATATGCCTATGAACGTCACTGTTCCCAGGCGTGCTCTCTCTGAGAAAGGTAAGCCCCCACAAAACCCTAGCGGCGTTCTCTAGAAGGTTCCTCTCTCTGGTGGCCAAGGTTGGTGGCTTGGAGATCCTTGATATTCAAGGTCTTCTGAGGAGCTCCGTTGCAAGTGCTGAAGTCGGCGTCTCAAGACACAACCCTTGAAGGATCAGATCGGCGACTACCATGGAGATTAGAAGGGAGTTTTCTTATTTCCTTTGATCTTTGTTGCCTGTTGCCTTGTTTACTGTACTCCTTAGGGTATTGTCTTCGATTGCCCTTCTTGTACCCAGATTGATCTTACATAGTGGATTTAGGGTCTCGACTCATGAGGCCCCGCGGATGTAGGTGCAATACCCGAACCGCGTAAACAATCTCCTGTGTCCCCTTTTGTGTTTCTTGAGTTTTGGTTTTTGTCTGTTTGCTTTCGCTGCGTTCAATCGTTCGTTTTTTGCTATTCAAAATCGATAAAAACGATTTCAAATTGGTATCAATGCCAGGTTACTCCTGAGCTATGGGTTAGGGTGTTTTCTATCCGCATCTGACTATTTTTAGTTAGAAAATGGGATGAAACCCTAGAAATCCATACATCTGATATCAGTTCATCTCAAAACTCTATTTGGGACAGTATTGTTTACGTTTCTGGGACTGCATGCCTTAGATCCACTACAGATTTGTTGTTTTTTCTTTCAGTTTTTTCCCTCTCTGCTTTATAGCTTTACTTAAACCATGTCTGAGTCTTCTATTCGTATAAAACCATACGATGGTAACTCTGATTTTGCTATGTGGAAGCCGAAGATGAAGGCAATGCTAATCAAAGAAAAATGTTGGCCTTCAGTGGTTGGAAGCTACCCTGAAAAGATGACGAATGAAGAAAAGGCAGACATGGATCAAGTTGCCCACAGTGAGATCCTCATAAGTCTCACAAACGAAGTGGTAAGGCAGGTAATGACTGAGAAGACTTCTCAAGACCTATGGCAGGCTCTTGATAAACTCTACTTGGTAAAATCTCTTCCCAGTAGAATAAATTTGCTTTGTAGGTTGTTTAACTACAAAATGGATGTCTCTGTGTCTTTACTTGATAACCTGGATCGTTTTTTAGCTATGACTCAAGACCTTGCTAGGTGTGGTGACATCATAGATGAAACCCACCAATGTGTTTTGTTATTGAATGCCTTACCTGCTCAATTTGACACATTCAAGGATGTTATTCAGTTCAGTCATGAAAAATTGAGTAAAGTTAAGATCCTAGAGTCTATTGCTCAGAAAAATGAGGTTTTAAAGGTTTTTAAGACAAAACAAGAGGCTAAAAATGAAGCTCTTATGGCAAAAGCTAGGTATAGAAACCAACGCAACAAAATAAGAACTTCTCTAAGAAATCTGAGCAGAAAGATATAGCTACTTCTTCTGGTGACAAGACAAATCCTGATAAAAAGGATGCTACATGCCATTATTGCTCTAAAACTGGTCACTATGAGAAAGACTGTTATAAAAGGAAAAGAGATGAGGCTAAAAAGGCTAAAAAGGATGCATCTAAAACACACCAACCTGTTTCTGCTGTGCTTGATTCCAATCAGTACTTCACACATGAATTGCTTGTTGTCTCTGCTAGTTATGATTCTAAAAATGCTTGGATATTGGATTCTGGCTGCACCATGCATTCTACTCCTCATAAAAATTGGTTTTGTAATCTAAAATTGATAAATGCGGGTGATGTGCTTCTGGGTGATCATTCTGCAGTGTCTATTAAAGGAATAGGTTCAATTGCTCTTAAGATGTTTGATGGAAAAATTAGAGTCTTGCAAAATGTTAGATGGGTTCCTAATCTTAAGAGAAACTTGTTATCTGAAAGTGTGTTTGATGATCTTGGCTGTCACATTGATGTTTTCCATGGCATGAGGCATGTTAGCAAAAATGGTAAAGTTCTGTTGAAAAGTGTTAAAAGAAATGGCCTGTACTATGTTACTTGTCAGACTGAATGCAATTTTGTTGCTTCTCCTGTGCTTGCTGTGTGTGATAGACCTATGACTCTTGAGTTAACCACTACTTGGCATAATAGGTTAGGTCGTATTGGCAACACTGGTTTGCATCATTTACATAAGTCTGGCATTCTTAGTTGTCAACCTGGTGCTCTTGATGTTTGTGACATTTGCTTGCTTGGTAAACAAACTAGGCTGAGTTTTAAAGGGTCATCTTACATTGCTGCTTCTCCTCTTGAATACATTCATTCTTATTTATGGGGGCCTTCTCAGATAGATACTGTGGGTGGCAAAAGATATTTTATATCTATTATTGATCATTACAGTAGAAAAGTCTGGGTTTATCTCCTTAAACATAAGAGTGATGCTTTTGATGCTTTTAAGATATGGAGAACTAGAGCTGAAAATGAGTCTGCTTGTAAAGTTAAGTGTCTAAAAACTGACAATGGGCTTGAATTCTGCAACTCTGAGTTTGACAACTATTGTTTAGAGCATGGTATTAAAAGGCATTTAACTGTTCCTGGCACACCACAATAAAATGGTGTTGCTAAAAGGATGAATAGGACTTTACTTGATAAAACCAGATGCATGCTTATCTCTGGTGGATTGAAACATTCTTTGTGGGGTGAAGCACTTGTTACTGCTGCTTATCTCATAAATAGATCACCTTGCTCTGCTATTAACTTTAAGACACCTAATGAGTTGTGGCACAAGAAAAAACCTGATCTTAGCCATCTTAGGACATTTGGTTGCACTGCTTATGCTCATCAAAATACTGGAAAATTGAATCCCAGATCTGTTAAGTGTGTTTTCCTTGGTTATCCTGATGGTGTGAAAGGTTACAAATTGCTTGCTTTACAACCTGGTGCTTATAAAGTTTTTGTTAGTAGAGATGTGGTGTTTAAAGAAAATGAGTTTCACTTTAAATCTGTTCTAAACCCCACTACATCCAAGGATGATAGTATTAACAAAGGTGCAGGTACTGTGACTCCTCATTTCTATGATCCCCCTCCCCCTGAAAACTCTCAGCATACACAAGGATATTCCGAGGATGAAGCTGATGAGAACAGGGACCCTGTTTTGGATGAAGAGCAAACCCATCGAGTGGGTGAGGGTACAACTTCTTCCTCATCTTCTCCTTCTTCTCCTAGCTCTTCTTCTTCTACTTCTGCTTCTGCTTCTGCTGAGTTGAGTGCTTCTTCTTCTACTTCTGGATCTGTGCCTTTCTCTTTGTCTGATTCTGATGCTCACTTACCTGATTCTGATGCTCATAACTTGCAAAGTAGGCATAATTTGTGTGATTATCAGTTAACCAGAGATAGAGAGCCTAGGACTAAGATTCCAAATAAGAAGTTTGCTAATTACATTGCTGAGTTTGCTCTTGTTGTGTCTGATGTGATCAAGCATTATACTCCTGACACCTTTGAACAAGCTTTAAGATGTGCTAATCATGAAAAATGGATGGCTGCAATGAAAGAAGAAATTGACTCTATGAAGCTAAATAATACCTGGAAATTGGTTGAGAAACCTAAAAATGCTAGGATTATTGGCAGTAAGTGGATTTATAAACTGAAAGAGAGTGTGAACCCTAAAGAATTACCCAGATTTAAAGCTAGGCTAGTTGCTAAGGGATTCACTCAAAGAGAAGGGGAAGACTACACTGAGATCTTTGCTCCGGTTATCAAATACAAAACTTTAAGGTTGCTTCTTGCCATGGCTGCTGTTTATAATCTTGAAATTGAACAGATGGATGTGAAAACAGCTTTCTTGCATGGTGTGTTAAATGAAACCATTTATATGAATCAGCCTAAAGGTTTTATTGATAACCTCAATCCAAATCATGTATGCTTGCTCAAAAAATCTATATATGGTCTTAAGCAATCTCCAAGACAATGGAATATCAAATTTGACTCTTGCATGAAAGGCCTAGGATTTAAGAGAAGCTGTTATGACTCTTGTCTCTACATAAGTAGAGTCAGAGGTAGAGAACCCTTGTTTGTGCTTTTGTATGTGGATGATCTTCTGCTTATTTCCAAAACCATGGATAGAATTACTCAGCTCAAAAGGGATCTCTATAAGAACTTTGACATGAAAGACTTGGGTGCTGCTAAAAGGATCTTAGGTATTCAGATTGAAAGGGATAGGTCTAAAAATCTGATTTGGTTGTCTCAAAAGGACTATTTGATCAAAGTGCTTAACAGATTTCATGCTTCATCTGTTAAACCCTCTCCTATGCCCTTAGGAGGGCACTTTGACTTAACCAAAGTTAAGACTCCTTTATCTGTGAAAGAAACTGAGCTTATGAAAAACATACCTTATGATGCTGCTGTTGGCTCTGTCATGTATGCTATGATATGCTCTAGACCTGATCTTGCTTTTGCTGTGAGTGCCCTTAGTCGTTTTATGTCTCAACCTGGAGAAAAGCATTGGGCAGCCATGAAGTATCTCTTAAGATACTTGAATGGAAGCCTCAATGTTGGTCTCAAATACACTAACCATGCTTCTAGCACTGCCTTGCTTAGATATGTAGACTCAGACTATGCAGGTAATAAGGATAACAGGAAGTCTACCACTTCCTACATGTTTACCTGGGCTGGGAATTGTATCTCTTGGAAGGCTCAACAACAGCCCATAGTTGCTCTTTCTTCTACAGAAGCAGAATACATAGCTGCAACAGAGGCTTGCAAAGAAGCTATTTGGTTACAAGGTCTGCTGAAAGAGATTGAGAGAAAATCTTATACTTCAGTGGTCAACATTGATAGTCAGAGTGCTCTCTACTTATGTAGAGATCCCATGTATCACGAAAGAACCAAGCACATTGATGTTCGTTTCCATTTCATCAGAAACAAAGTTGAGAAGGGAGTGGTACAGGTGAAAAAGATAGATGGTGAACACAACCCTGCTGATTTTGGCACTAAGATAGTGACCACTGAGAAGTTCATCTTCTGCAGGGACTTCCTTCATGTGGAGGATGTCACCACTTAGCCTCTGGCTTCAAGGGCCGACGACTGACCCGAGATACCCTAAATCCGACCCAAACTATGTAATTGTATTAGTCTCGTTTACTGTTTCTTGTAAACTTAGGGATCTAGGAGGGCAATTGTTAGATATTATATCTCCCTAAGTATATGTACATGTAAATCTTAAGGCACTCGGACTGATTCTACCTATAGAGATATGGGCCAACAGCTTATTGGGCCATGGCTTAAACCCGGGCCTGCTAGGTCTATCTGGTTTGGGTTATATATCCAAACCTAATGGGCCAGTGACCCGTGTGTTGTAGCCGGCCCAAACTGTAGCCCTCCAATGTCTCTATTGCTGTGCTAGGGTTGAGAGACGCTCTTCTTCAGCTCTATATATGCCTATGAACGTCACTGTTCCCAGGCGTGCTCTCTCTGAGAAAGGTAAGCCCCCACAAAACCCTAGCGGCGTTCTCCAGAAGGTTCCTCTCTCTGGTGGCCAAGGTTGGTGGCTTGGAGATCCTTGATATTCAAGGTCTTCTGAGGAGCTCCGTTGCAAGTGCTGAAGTCGGCGTCTCAAGACACAACCCTTGAAGGATCAGATCGGCGACTACCATGGAGATTAGAAGGGAGTTTCCTTATTTCCTTTGATCTTTGTTGCCTGTTGCCTTGTTTACTGTACTCCTTAGGATATTGTCTTCGATTGCCCTTCTTGTACCCAGATTGATCTCACATAGTGGATTTAGGGTCTCGACTCATGAGGCCCCGCAGATGTAGGTGCAATATCCGAACCGCGTAAACAATCTCCTGTGTCCCCTTTTGTGTTTCTTGAGTTTTGGTTTTTGTCTGTTTGCTTTCGCTGCGTTCAATCGTTCGTTTTTTGCTATTCAAAATCGATAAAAACGATTTCAAATAAATATAATATTATTTTTAAAAAATAAAAAAAAAAAGTTAATATTTTATATAGTTTTTATCTCATTAAAAAATGTGTCATAAAGTCAAATGACTTATATTTGTGAACGGAGGGAGTACTATATTAGTTGGAAAAACATTGATTTTAACAAGTGACATCTTAAAGTTAATTTGTTGGGAGAATGATGTGTACGTCTTGACCTTCTGATCCTGCTACGATGACATCGATATATTGGTTGATTGATTACTTGATGTAACTAATAGATTATATATGGGTTGTTATCGTTTTTACTATAAGGCTATATATATATATAGGTTGATTGATTGCTTGGCCTCCCCTAAGTAATTATAACGAGAACAAGCTAGGAGTTAACATACCCCCTTTGATTTTCTGCAGTGCTTCATAGAGTGGAATCTGCCTCCTCCTCATCAAGTACTGGATGCACAAATCAAACCAAAATTAGGGTTTTATTTAGTTCCTTCCATATATACCCGATATATGTAACGATGAAAAACCACACCAAAAACTATTAGTTATATATGAAAACTAATTAAAATTCAGCGAAAACCAATAATATCAATTAGTACGTACCTTGCCAATGTAGTGAATGATTCTCTCCGCGACTAAAGAGATTACGACGATGGCTGTGCAAACGAGTGCAACAACCCATGTCGGGGTGAGCTCCAAGGTGGCTCCTTCTTCTTCCCCATCCCCTGACATTAGCTCGATATCAACCGGTCAAGCAAGGGCAGTGAGCTATATATTTTCGATGGGATTCGAAAGGGTTGTGCACTAGCTAGATGGTGATTTAAAGCAACAAACCATTGTAAAGAAAGATGTGAATGGAATGTGGTTCGATCAATTAAACATATATATTCGTTAAGTTTTTATATACTATATGATATATGGGTTTGTATCATGTTGTATAAAGTTAATTAATTAGAGGAGGAATAAAGTTGCATAATCTTTTACAAACTTCTTTCTTTGTAGCACCAAAGGGCAAAACCTATTTAAAAACATAATTTGTTTATTTCTTTTGCTTTGCATGCTTCTTCTTTTTTTCTTATCAAGAAAGAAAGGCTTTATTAATCGCATATTTTGTTGAGCCGATATATATATAGTTGCTTTTATACTTCATCTTTACAGGTTTGAATTCAATTGTATTTAAATTAAGCCACAAATGTTTCAAATGCATGATTTTGTTTACAAAATAAAAGTGTACTCTTTGTTTGGTTCTTCTCCTTTAACCTTTTTCACATCTTAACATTGAAAGTATTTTTGCTCAATTATTCAGTACACGTCTTTAATTTGTACCATCAATTTAAACCTTATGCAATATACTTAGTCAATTTGATGTGATCTAAAATATTCCTCTCACCCGTTGAAATGAGATGTGAATGACAGATTACATATTTACATATTGTATAGTGTATGAGCCTATTGGCTCAGGCCCAGTCTTACTCTCTTGTAATCTATATATATTGACATTATGAGGAATGAAACCCTAAGGGGGATTTTATATTGATCAATACACTCTCACATGGTATCATGCTCTTTCTTACTCGCGGAACCCTAATCGATCTGCCTTCTTCCTGTGCCGCCACCCCTCTCCCTCTCGGTAGCCCCCCCGCCACCAGTAGCTTCTCCCTCGGCAGCCCCCCTGCCGCCGCTCCCACTCCCTATCCTCTCGCTCTAACCACCGCCCTCCTCCCTTTCTGCCGCCCCTCTCCCTCTCGGAATTATGGCCGACAACCCGAAGCCCCCATTACACTCCGCCCTCACTGTCTCCGCCCTCTATTCCCCGCAGTGAGGCCGCGAGCGCTGCTCTGGGCGGCGGCCGCAGCACGGGTGGGAAAGTGGCCCTCGCCCGAACTGGTTCCCGGTCCCCGGCTTCAACCCGCAGTGGATGCCCTACGGTTATCCGCCCCCGACATATCGTCCCCCCTGCCCGTATCGCAACAGCCAGCAGGGAGCGGGCTTGCTGGGTCCGGCTCCTCGGCATGCCGGTCATCAGCCCTATCTGTCTTTGTCTGATTAGGGCCACGATCCGATTGATGTGCATCACACCTTCTCCTCTATGCAGCTAACACCTCCCGACTCTTCTTGGTACATGGACACAAGTGCCACCTCCCATATGACGAACTCATTAGGCACTCTCTCTTCTATTTCCTTTAAGGGTCCTGTACACTCTATTATCGTCGGCAATGGTGGTCGCCTTGCTACTTCGGGCATTGGCCACGCCACATTACAGACCCCAACCCACCCGCTACACCTTAATAATGTCCTCATTGCCCCACAGCTTGTCAAAAACCTTATATCTGTCAGTCGGTTCACTACTGACAATAACGTTTCTCTTGTGTTTGATCCTTTTGGTTTCGCTGTGAAGGATCTTACTACGAGGGTTACTCGCCTGAGATGTAACAGCACCGGAGAGCTCTATCCTGTCACATCGCCATCTCCATCCCGTCAGTCGTGTCCGGTCGCCCTCTCGGCATCATCGTCCAGTCTGTGGCATGCACGCCTTGGTCATCCCAGTGCTGCCATTTTAGATTTCCTTCGTTCTCAAAGTCTTGTCAAATGTCATAAAGAGCTTCGCTCTAGTCTATACTCTTCCTGTCAGTTAGGCAAACATGCAAGACTGCCGTTTCAGCGGTCTTTGAACTCAACCTTTGTACCTTTTGATATCATTCATAGTGACATTTGGACCTCTCATGTGCCTAGCAAGGATGGTCACAAGTACTACCTTTTATTTCTTGATGATTACACTCATTTTTTATGGGGTTTTCCATTGCACTTCAAGTCCCAAGTGTTTCCTATTTTTGTCAAGTTTCATGCCTCCATTAAAACACAGTTTCAAACATCCATCAAATGCTTCCAATGTGACAATGCCCGTGAATTTGATAATAAGGACTTTCACTCTTTCTTCACCACAAATGGCATCTCATATTGGCTGTCATGCCCCTATACATCTCAGCAGAATGGCAAGACCGAAAGAATCATTCGAACAATAACCAACATGATGCGCTCTCTCCTTTTTCACGTATCCATCCCCCTCGCCTATTGGCCTCACGCCTTATCAACGACGTGTTAACTCCTCAACATCCTCCCTTCTACTACCCTCCAGCATCGTTCACCCACTCATGCATTATATGGCACCCTGCCTAGGTATGATCACCTTCGTACCTTCGGGTGCTTGTGCTTCCCAAACTAGTCCTCCACCGCCCCACACAAACTTCACCCACGCTCCACTCCATGTGTGTTCATCAGGTATGCGTCTGATCATCGCGGTTACCTTTGTCTTAATCTTCAAAGCCATAGGCTTATACTGTCGCGCCATGTCACATTTGATGAGTCCCGCTTTCCCTTCTCGTCACCTCCTCTCCCCTCTCCCAACCCTGTTGTCTCCCCGTCTGAGTCGGAGTCTCTCTTCCCGCACTTGCTCCTTGACCAGCGCTCTCCCGGTGCTACTGTCTCTCCCCTACGCCGCCCCCACCACCTCCTCCTCCACCTCCCACCAGACCTCACACCCATAGCATCTCCGGTGTGTTCAGGTCGAGACAGATTGTCTCAATGCATGCCTCCCATCGCCCCGCCCTCACCCCGTCTCAGCCGTGCCAAGCTGCCCCCACACCACCTCAATTGCCGCGGCCGCAGCAACTTGCTGCACCAGCAACACCCCACCCCTCAGCCGCAGCACCCCACCCCGCAACACCTTGCAGCGCCCGCAACAACTTGCGACGGCCGCGTCCCAGTGCGGCGGCCGCAACACCCCTCGCCCCCACCTTGATTGATGCACCTCTCGCCTCCACCATGGCCTCGCTCTCCCCCATCCCCACCTCCCACAAAACAGCCCTCCTTGACCCGAATTGGCAGGCGGCTATGCTCGATGAATTTAGAGCTCTTACAAGGAATGGTACCTGGATTGTTGTTCCTCGCCTAACTGAGGTGAACGTCATTCGCTGCATGTGGCTCTTCAGACACAAGTTCCGCTCTGATGGAACGTTGGAACGCTACAAAGATCGTCTTGTGGTTAATGGTCGAGCTCAGCAGGCCGGTATTGATTGTGATGAGACGTTCAGCCCCGTGGTCAAGCCTGCCACTATCTGTGTGGTGTTGAGCTTAGCTTTATCGCGACAGTGGTCTATTCATCAGCTGGATGTCAAGAATGCCTTTCTGCATGGCCACCTGAATGAGACTGTGTATATGTTTCAGCCGCCAGGGTTCGTTGATTCTGATCATCCTAATCACGTCTATCTCCTGAAGCGCTCTCTGTATGGTCTGAAACAGGCCCCTCGAGCGTGGATCCAGCGCTTTGCATCTCATCTGCTCCGCTTGGGTTTCGTTGGCAGCCACTCCGATTCGTCTCTCTTTATATATCGCAGAGGCACAGACATGGCTTTTCTTTTACTTTATGTCGATGACATCATTCTCACCGCCTCCTCTAATGCACTCCGGACATCCATCATCGCCCAGTTGAGCTTCGAGTTCGCCATGTCTGATCTTGGGCCGTTGACTTATTTCTTGGGGGTCTCCGTGCAGCGTCATGCGTTTGGAATGTTTCTCTCTCAGAGTAAGTATGCTGCAGAAATTGTTGCTCGGGCCAAGATGAGCAACTACACGTCTGTCGCCACCCCTGTCGATTCCTCCAACAAGCTCAGTGCTAACTCTGGTCCTCTGTTTGATGATCCTACACTGTATCGGAGTCTTGCCGGGGCGTTACAGTATCTTGCGTTCACTCGGTCAGACATCAGCTATGACGTTCAGCAGATTTACCTGTTTATGCATGCACCTAGGGAGCCGCACTTTCAGGCCTTGAAGCGGATCATTCGGTATATCAATGGTACGCTGGATATGGGCACCACGATCTCCCCTTCCTCTCGGCATGACCTCATCGCTTACACGGATGCGGATTGGGGTGGTTGTCCTGACACACGTCGCTCTACGTCTGGCTACTGTGTCTTCCTCAATGACACCCTTGTGTCCTGGTCTGCGAAGCGTCAGTCTGTGGTGTCTCGATCCAGCACAGAGGCTGAGTACAAGGGTGTCGCCAACGTTGTCGATCTCCGAGTGCTCCTTGCTGCGTAATCTCCTGCTTGAGCTACGCTGCCCTCTTCAGAAGGCCACCCTGGTCTACACGGACAATGTATCTGATGTCTATCTCGCAAGCAACCCGGTCCAACATCAGCGCACCAAGCACATTGAGCTCGATCTTCACTTTTTTCGGGACAAGGTTGCTCTTGGACCCGAATATATTCGAAATCGGTACACGAAATTACCCGAACCCAATTATACTTGACACCCGAAACAAATCAAATCTGATTATATCCGAAACCAACAAAAATCTTCGCATTTCCCCTAAAATACTAAAAAAAACCGAAGTATTTGATTACTTATTAATAATGGTTGTTAATATTATAATGCATATTTTATAATATAACTTTGTACTCCCTCCATTAAAAAAGTCATTTGACTTTTTAGCATTTTAAGACGCTAAAACTATATAAATATCTTTTTTTGTTATTTATATAATTTCATAGTTATAAGTAATAAGTATGAAATTAATATTAAAAATAATAATATTTTGTACTCCCTCCGTTTTAAAATATAAGTCCATTGACTTTTTGTACGCTTTTTAAGGAGTTAAAAACTATATAAAATAATATTTTTTTATTAATTTTTTACATAGTCTTATATATATTACTAATAAGTATATAGTTATGTAAAAAATTAATAAAAAATATTATTTTATATAGTTTTGAACTCTTTAAAAAACGTGCTAAAAGTCAATGAACTTATATTTCAAAACGGAGGGAATATCATTTTGACTTTTAAAAAAAATTCTAAAAAGTGAGAAGACATATTTTTTAACAAATGTAGTACTCCCTCTGTTCGGCAAAACATGCCACTTTACTATTCACGCACGTTTTTTAGGGGATAAAAACTATATAAAATATCTAGTTTTTAAATAATTTTTTTAACAATTTCGTAGTTATTAGTAAAAAGTACATACTCGTTAAAAAAATTATAAAAAAATAAATCTTTTGTATAGTTTTTATCATTCTAAAAAAGCGTGCGTGAATAGTAAACGACATGTTTTGCCGAACGGAGGGAGTATTGATTAACAATTGATAAACATTAGCCTAATCTATATAAAAGAGATAAATATTTCATAGGCAGAAAAAAATTAAATACATTTTATTTGATTTATCCAATATGGTTCTTTCGAATTCGATTTGACTAACCCAATTTGACCGAAATCGTTGTGACCTAAACCCGATTCAATCGAACCCATTTAGACCGAAACCCGATTCACCCGAACCCGTTTAAACCGTAACCCGATTCGTCCGAACTGAATAGAACCCGAAAATCCGACTATATCTGATAAAATAATGCCCGAATAAACCCGATCCGAACCCGATCAGACCCGAATTATCATCACACCCGATATCAACTCAAGTCCGATATGACCCGAAACTGAATATCCCGACCCGAACCCGATCCGACTCACCCGATTGCCACATCTACCCTTGGATGAAGGCCATATGACATTGCTATATCAGTTGTATACCAAATGCTTCTACGACTACGAGATCTTAATGAAACACCGACTTGGTAATGGCATCTTTATTACACAGGTAGTGATAGAGACTTAAACTAGAACAATTTAAAAGACCTCTAAAGTAGTGTGTATACTCTAGGATATTAAATGATGCGCTCATGAACATAAAAATGCAGAAACAATAAAGTAGAACATTAAAAGTGCTTTGTTTAGTTGGTGCATGTAGGCAGGTCCGATCCGGCCAGCTGGAATTGAATCTCCAGTCACGAAGATGTTTTCTCTTGCATTTACAAAACTCTAAAGCAAAATTACTCAAAATGTAAGTGAATCCAAATTAAATTAATTAGGTAGCTTATATTTTAAATTAATTAGGTACAGAACTAGATAGAAACGAAAAGCATAATCCTTCTATATTTTTATATATGCAGATGGTGTGCCTTTTTCAGCCCATATTCCTTCATTTGCCGATCTATGCTTGAAATTCGTATTTGGTACAAAACGCTTAATTATGCATGGTTGGAAAATTCGTATTTGACAAGTCGATAATCCATCCGTTATATATTGTAAACTGCCTGTTACCAAACACACACACACATACATACATATATATATATATATATATATATATATATATATATATATATATATATTCTTGTTAACTACAGACGACCACGACCATACGTACAGCAAAGCAAGCTTTCTGAATTTCATAATGGAACTTTTTAGTATAATATCATATCCTTTGTTATGTTTTTTCTTCATTGTTGCTTCCTTCCCCCACCTTTTATCCCATGTGATGTCTGTGTAGTTATATAATACTCCCTCCGTTCGGCAAAACTTATCGTTTACTATTCACACACGCTTTTTTAGAATGATAAAAACTATATAAAATATTTATTTTTTTTAATTTTTTTTAACAAGTTTGTACTTATTAATAATAACTACAAAATTGTTAAAAAAATTATTAAAAAAAATAGATATTTTATATAGTTTTTAGCTCCTAAAAAAACGTACGTGAATAGTAAAACGTCAAGTTTTGCCGAACGGAGGGAGTATTATATAACTAAAGAAAGGATGTGATAATCTCCATGGAATGAATATATAGTTCATTTTCAAACTCAAAACAAACAGTAAATCGATTAGCATTCAACGTAATTACGTACTTCAAGGAACAACTTTGGAAAAATGCGTCAAATCCAGCACAAGTATGAAAGAATTAATCTGCCAAACACCATACAATAAGGGGGCATTAGTATCGATTGGAAACTATCAAGTATAAGTATCACATGTTCCATCCTCATATATGGTGTTTGGATTAATGGCTCATTGTCTCATACCTATTCAACTTCATCTAAGCTCTTGGCCTTGCATTAACCTTCCCCCTAAATCTCAATCTTGGGTATATATAAAACCCTAATTTGAGTCTGATACACCAACCACACACATGTTATGAGGAATGAGGGTCATAACATTCCTAATTCATCATACCAGGAATCAATACCAATTACCAAATAACTGTTTTCTACCTCAATGTGTTTGACAACTGTGTTTTTTAGGAGAAGGAAGGGGTGAGAAATTGAAAAGGGAAAATGACACTTTTGGTGGGTTGTGAAATTCGAGTAACTACTCAAATTGAAAGGGAAGGGAAGGGAAGGAATTTCACTTTTCCCCGAATTCCACTCTTTTGATGGATTTAAATTGTTCACCCAAACACATAATTTATTTTCCCTTCACTTCCCTTTCTAAAAATCCCCAGCCAAACAGGTGGTAAATGTGCAAGCTTCGAATGCAAAAACTGATTAGCCAATTTTTTTTTTAGAAAAAAAAAAGAAGATCCCATGGCAGTCGCTGCATTCTAATCGTTGAAAGTCATAATGAATCGATCAAACAATCAATCCATCCATGTTTTCCCGAAACTCATAAAATCATGTCAAAATTCAAAGGAAAAATCAAACAAATAAAGGAAGCTATAAACATATATCAGATCGTAGAGGAGTAATACTAGACAATTAGAGTTCCGATTGACAGAGAGATCACAGAGAATAAGCATCAAATTACGGAACCAAAACTACAAGCATCAAGTCGGAATAGGAACCAACATCTCAACACAGCAATGAGGGAGGGGAATTAGCGGAAGCTGAACTGCCGACGCACGAGCCATTCATGAAGAGAACAGTGAAGGGCGAAGAAGCGATCGCGGCGACATTGTGATGTATACCGGATTACCACTGGTACCGTGCACTCGCGCAGCGCTCAGCCATTGGGCTATTATATAAGCTGAACAGCTCGAGCTCGGCTCGGGATCGGCTCGAAAAAAGCTCGACTCGAGCTCGTTCACTTACCTAAATAAGTCACGTCTGAACATCATTTTGAAGCTCGGTTGAAAGCTCGGCTCGTTCGATTTAGGCTCGAATAGCTCGAATATTATGAAATTTCGAAAATTTCCTTTAAATAGGTTATGACCAAGTAAAACGACTTAAAACTCGAAAACAGTTCGACTCGAGCTCGTTCATTTGCTAAAACAAGTCAAGCTTGAACAAAAAAGAAAGCTCGTTCGGCTCGTTCGACTCGAATATCACGGTCGCCAGAACTCAGGAGAGAGGATGAAAGTACTAGAAAGAGTCGAAACTAAACCATATCTGGGTTCTGGGCTATCTTGGCCCATTTCTATGCACTCGGCTTGGGCTTTTTATTTGGATTTTTATATCACCTAGTTTCAAATTTTAGTTAAAACACCAAAGTTTTAAAATACATTTTTCTATAAAAAATGCATTGATTCAATGTTACATCCAAATATCACTTTTGACCAATGTTAGAGATTAGTGGTAAGAATAAGGAGCGCGCAACGGAGGAATATAATCACAAACTATTACAATTCCAGCACCATGGCGCGATTTTTAGTAACATAATAAATTACTATTGTAAAATATTAATAAAATTTAGGATAAAATAATGAAGGTAGACTTGAAATCTTTAATAAAATGGTAAAAATATTTACCATAAAGTTAGGTATCACCAAAAAGGTTTTAAAATTAAGATATTATATTGATATAGTAAACATTAGATATTATATAGAATTAATAGTAAACATTAGATATTATATACTATGTTACACGGAAACAGAAATGGAAACCGGAAGGGAAACGGAAACGGAAACGGGGAAACGACAATCCAAATTTTATAGGAAACGGAAACGCCGAGGAAACGGCAATTAATATGAATTATATGTTCATTTAAAGGTCTAAATAAGAGCAATAAACATATGACCAAGTGATACACATAGAATGCATCATTAAGGCTACAAATTGATATGTTCAATACCGTGATAAACAACGTCCTTACTCCTTAATAGAAATCAATACAGACATGTCAAATATATTAATTGTCTTGCAAACCAACAAAATAAAGTAAATTAGTTTTAAAATAACAACATAATCAATAACAACATAAAGTAATCAATCCAACATCAATCTTCTACTTAGCTAACTCTTCCTTAATTTCTGGCTTATCAAGAGAAAGTCCTATAAGTGAGGGTTTACCAGAAGAGAGTTTAGAGGGAGAGAACACTGAGCAAGTGAGAGGAGGGAAGACCTAAAATGGAGGAGAAGTAAGCGGCAAGGATAGAGGAAAACGAGAGTTTCAGACGGGAGGAAGGGGAAGTGTGATTTAGGTTTTTTTATATTTTTTTAACTATGAAATTAGTGGAAACGCCATCTGACAAGTTAGAAACTTTTCCGACCAAACGGAAACGGTCAAAGTTTCTGACTTTTTTGGTCAACAAAACGGTCAAAGTTTCTGACCTCTCAGAAACGTTTCTGAGGTGTTTCCGCGGAGTTTCGGAGTTTCTTCATATGTAGAAACGCGAAACCGCTATGTAATGGAGTTTCGGGGTATCATAGATTATATAGTAAACATTAGATTTAATTTAATATTTTGAGTTAAACCCAATGGTTAGTAAATGGGTAAAAAAATAAAATAAAATAAAAATGTAAATGTATGAAAGAGATGAATAGAATAAAGAAAAAGAAATAATAAGAGAAAATTGTGATTAGTGAAAAAACCTTAAATTAAGGAGGTGTTGACACATCATCAAAAAGTTTTCTAAATTAAGATATTATATAGAATTAATAGTAGACATTAGATTTAATTCAATGTCTTGAATTATACCCAATGGTTAGTAGATGGGTAAAAAATAAAAGGGAAAAAATGTAAATGTATGAAAGAGATGAAGAGAAAAAGAAAAAGAAATAATAAGAAAAAATTGCGATTAGTGAAAAAACCTTAAATTAAGAAGGTGTTGACACGTCATTAAAAAGTCTTCTAAATTAAGATATTATATAGATATATAGATAGAGAGAAATCAGGCAGGATAGATCACAAAAATTTTTACGTTGGAAATTGGAGTATCGAGAGGAAAACCCACGATTAGCAAGAGCCAACAAATCCACTATCAAATAAAAAAAGAGTACCATAAACCTTATATGTGTTACAAGGGGTAATGAGCAAGACTCTTTCTTGACAACAAAGTGAAATATGATGCTTCGAATGAGACTAATTTGTGTGTAAAGTTCAATGGGTAAGTGTTTGTGGATGGATGAAATGTGAGGAGGAACCTCCTATTTATAGCCATCAAGCCATTGAGACCTCTTAGAGTACGGAAGCTTGGAAAAGAACTTAGAAGAGGGAAGAAGCTTGTAAATCCTTGAAAGAATGGAGAACATTGGTGGATTATCTACAATTCTCTCATTTGATGAGGCTTATGAAGGCCTTTACAGAATGGAAGAAACTTGGGGATCTACTAAGTTGAAGAAGCTTCTAGAAGAAGCTCAAGACATTATTCGTCTACATCTCTATCGTCTTTGACCCAATTATCCAAATTAAAATGAGGGTGGTGATGCAACCCAACAATAAAAAAAAACCATCATTATCCATCTAATTGGTGAAGCAGTAATACGGTATCACTGGAAACCTGTGGTATTGACTCAAAACACACCCATTTACCTCACTTATTTTTTACAGTCAATATTCTACCCTTTAAGGATGTTTTGATTTCTTAACTTAAGAGTTGTATTTGACTACATTAAGCAATATTGTCATGCATTTGGTGAAAAGGTGTCTCCGGATTTAAACCAATAATCTTTGGGACTTTATTTTGTTTGGAAACAAGGCTATTGTATATGTTGAATGTGGAGGTCTATATATATATATATATATATATATATATATATATATATATATATATATATATATATATATATATATATATATATATATATATATATATAGATAGAGTATAGATCATATGTACTCAGCCCTTAACGTGTATCATGTACATAAATATGGGCCGTTGATTAGTTGAGATGGAGGGTGGAGATTAATTAGCCCATTTGTGGTAGATTGCCTGCATAGATGATTATTCGGTCGAGTATAAATGATTATGCACGAGTATATGAAGGATTATTCAGTCGTATGAGTCTGTTTAGTAGGTTAGTCATTATTTGATCGTATTGATGGATTATGCGATGGTAATTTTTAGGTAAAAGTTAGGGGCGTTTTCTTAGTGCTAGCTATTAGAAAAATCTATTGATACCATCGCATAATCCGACAATATGATCGAATAATATTGTAACGCCATCGAATAATTAAGTTATATCATTGAATAATAAAGCAATACCATCGCATAATCCGTCAATATATACGATCGAATAATATAGTAAAACCATCGAATAATCAAAATGACTAACCTACTAAACAAACTCATACGACTTAATAATCCTTCATATACTAGTGCATAATCATTTATACTCGACCTAATAATCATCTATGTAGGCAATCAAACAAATGGGCTAATTAATCTCTACCCTCCATCTCAACTAATCAACGGCCCAGATTTGTGTACATGATACACGTTAAGGGCTGAGTACACCGGAACTAACCTCTATATACGCACCCCTATATATATATATATATATATATAGGGATGCGCTCCGGTGAAAACCAAAATTACGGTAGAAACCCGTGAGGACCGGCTTTTTAGCCCGGTTCACTTGCTTTATAGCCCGGTTATGAATAGAACCGATCTATAAAGTCATAAATTTTAGCCCGGTTTTGAATAAAACCGAGCTATAAAGTCACTATGTAATTTTAAAACATTAGCTTTTTAGCACGATTTTTCGGTTTGACCGAACTATAAAGTCATGTGTTATTTTAAAACTGGAGTTTTTAGCACGGTTTTTAGGTTGAACCGAGTTGTAAAGTCACCGTGTGATTGAGGTTTTTAGCACGGGTTTGAAAAAAACCAAGATATAAAGTAGTCCTCACGGGTTTTTACCACAATTTGAGGTTTTCACCGGAGTCAATCCCTATATATATATATATATATTTCTTCAAGATTTTTCCTTTTTTTTATTTTTTTTCTTATCTAAATCATGGAAATAAACAGGGTCGTGAAAACTTAAATCAAAATTCTTCATATTTTTTCTTCATAGGGGTATAATAAAAACAACGGAAATTTCGCCTGGTAACCCTGAGGTTTCGCGTATTTCGCATGGTAAACAAATGTTTCAGATATTTCGTCTAGTAACCCTTGGGTTTTGAAATGTTTTGCCTCGAGCCCACAAGTTTGAATTTGTCCAATAATTGTGTTTTCAATTTATAGGAGGGTGAGTATTGTAATATTAGTAACTTTTGTGGAGGCATTACATAAACACTAACATTTTCAACCATTCTTGAGGATACACGAACAGGAGACAAACCTCAACTCACGATATAGCAGAAGGAGGGAGACGAGCAATTGCAGAGGGAGGGCAGACTAGCGGGCAACTGGTCACTCTGAGGGGCGGCGACCGGCGGCGGCGCAGGCAGTGGCTGGAGTTGGGCGTACAGTCGGGTCCGAGCTAAGGTGAGTTTTCTTCTTTCACAAGTTTTAAGGCAATTAACAAATGTACTAATTTACCCTTAATTATTCTTTCTTACTTTATCGAAAACTACAACTAACAAATCATTAGTCATATCAAGGGCATTTTTGTAAAGTGAAGTGAAAAATACCTACAATGACAAGTTTTTTTGAACAAAAATAACACCCTAAAATGACATGTTTTGCCGAATAGAGGGAGTACTAAGTATGTACCACTTGCGTCTTTTAGATAGGGAAGCCAAATTTATGCTCTTCTGAGCATGTTGTGAAGGATAGAACACTACTAAAATGGAATCTTCACAATCAACAAAAGCCAGTGGCACCAAAGGCATATTTAAGGATACTAGTTTAGCTATACATATATCCATTGTAGAAACTAGTGAAATTCCCGCGCCATGGCGCGTTTGCGAGGGGGAAAAAAGAAAATAGAATATAAAATATTATTAAATAACCAAATAACAATCTAAACAAATGTTTCGAAATTTTTCTACAATAATACTCTTCGGGGACGACATATGTGTTCACAAAAGGCACAAAGGTGGTGCTCGAGGCTTCGTCCATGCAAATCCTGGGATGGATACAACGTAAGATTTGATGATAAGAGAAAAAAAATCGGTTAGGAAAGAACATTAGAATAGAAGAGATAAAAAAAAAAGGCAAACTGAATTTTATGGTAAAATTCAGAAAAGAAAATTAGAAGAGGTAAAATTCAGAAACTCAAGATCGGTTAGGAAAAAAAATATAATGATGATGGAGATTACCATAATAGAATATATGAATTATATATGCAAGTATATAGGAATGAACAATAAAATAAAGAAAGCTTAATTAAAGCAGAAAAGAATCATAAATTTCATATTAATTGTAGGTACATATAACAGAAATTGAGAAAAGAATATCAGAAGAGGTAAAATATGAATTATATGGTAATAATAAGGTAAAGAGGTAAGATTTAGTTAGGAAAGAATTTACAGATTTAATAACATAACACAGATTGATAAAACTTAAAAATGAATCACAATTGTTCAGGTTTGAGACTAAGTTTCAGATTGCTAATTTCGAATTGATAAATTCATATTGCTAAGAAAGTCAAGGTGGAAGATAAGTGATAAGTTAGATATAGAAATATATTCAGGAATATAGAAAGATTCATGACTATCGAAATATATTGATAGGTTTATGTGCCTACCATGTTTTAGGATTCGCTTGATAAGCTACTGTTGAAAAAAGTTGATGAGTTAAGTTACCAAATTCTAAAGTGTGTTGAGCTTCAAGTTCTCAAGTCTGTCACCAACTCCTAATTTCAGAAAAAATCAATTTTAATGATCAAACTTTCCTAGTAAGATTGGGGTTCCTTTAGTTATCTTCAACCTACAGATTGATGAAATTGCAGATTAAGTTGTCATGTGTGGGAAGGGAAGCATATTATTGTCTATCCAAAGCCCATCTCACCAAATAATAAGACCCAAGAAGCAAATAGCAATTCTATAACCTTGACTTCTCTTAGAAAAATGGAAGTAGGAATGAACCAAAAAAAAATTGCAATCATGCCAGAAAAATAAGTCAAGAAATAAAAAGAGAGAAGGGCTATACTTGTGCCTTATATGCATCAGGATCATTTACAGATTATTTCACCATGGCGCTTTAGTGTGCTTGTATTGAATGCAATCTCTCCCGCAAAGAATCTTGATGGACATACACCGCCAAAAGTTCCATCTCATCTAACCAATATCATGTCCCCCGAGATCAAATTAACAATAAACTTTAATACTAACATGGGATCCTAGTAAATAAACAATCACAAAAAAAAAAATAGAATTTCCGGATATTGTTAATTTAGACATATATAAACTCCAAAGAATAAACATATATATATATATATATAAACTACAACCGTAAACAAAAAATAAAACATATATAAACTACAAAGAAAAGTATTAGACAAAATGTCAATCCTCATCATTATTTCGTATTGTTAATTTAGCTTTTGATTTTAAAAATGAATTTATGGATATAATAACTTAACACATATTGATAAAACTTAAAAATGAATCATAATTGCTAAAAATTGAGATTGAGTTTCAGATTGCTAATTTTGAATTGATAAATTCAGATTGCTAGGTAAGTCAAGATGGAAGATAAGTGAAGATAGCAAGCATTGTAAATACTTTAATTACACACCAAATCATGCTCAGAAAAATCAGCTCTTCCAAGATCTGAAACAAATGAGTTAATTAGCTAATTCAGATAAATAACCAACTGAGAGATAGGTTCAACTTACATGAGGAGATCCTTGTAGCAGATCACATAAGTTCTTGTCATCAAGCAAAAGGAGAACAGATGGTCGTACAAACCTTGCGAGACAGACATGACAAACATTGTATTAAGAGTATAGAGAGTGGGAGAGTAGATGGTCATTTTGTAAATGTAACATGTAATACCAAATGTGAAAGAAAATGATTGAATTGGGATTACAGTACTTGACATGTACTTGTTTTCTTATACATATGGGGTTTTATGTCTATTTGATCAACTCTCTAAGATGTCAAAATAAGGGAGTTAGTTTCACATTGTATACATATTTGATTCAATCTAAACTAAGGAATAAATAACTCCCTTTCAATTGCCAAAGGACAGACCCCTAAACTAAGGATTCTGTTTTTTTGTAGAAAACTCATTTCTGATTTTAATTATAAAAAATTGTGGGTAATGTGGGTAGTAAAATCTATAGGCAAACTTTTATCGGAAAAATTAATAAGGGTGAGGAAACATTCTTGTCAAACGTAAAAATGATGAGGTAGTGGAATATTGAAGTGTACTTATCAACTGCTAAAGTTCAATATGGATACTTTTATCTAGCTTACATTGCACTTGGAGATGGTATGATCTTCCAATATGTAAATCATCTCACTCCTATGAAATAAGGAGCAGAATAAATTGATGTGTGGTAGGCTATAATCCCCTGATCAAAATTCATTAAAAATTAAGATCCCGATCTCAAGATCGGTGTGTGAATAATCAATAGATATCCATTTCAGAAACCACAAATTAAGTTGAAATTATTCAAAATTTTCCCTATAAAAAAATCTGATAAAAAATTCAATAAATCACAAAATAGAAAGCGAGAGAGTTAAATTGAGTATCGGAAAGCGGTAACAGAGGGGAAATCACTTGTGGAAGCCATGACGACAAACCTCGGGACGGGATCGGGAGGGCGAGAGGAGGAAGCGGAGGAGGGGCTGTGACATAGAAATGATGAAACGTGATGAACAAAACAAACTTCAAAATCTATAATTGTAGGGAAAAGGGAGAGAACGAAGAACGGTTACCCACGGTCACCGACAACAATGACTTTGAGCAAGGTTCGCCTCTGGCCATGGTTATTCAAATTCCCGAAAAGAAAGAACCGTGTGAAACTTGTTGATGAAGGTTCGCCTACGCGTGAGAGGATGAGGCCGCAAGCTGAATTCGCAAAAGAGTAATTACAGAGAGGAGGGAGAAAGAATAGGAGAAGGAGGCGTCTTGGAAGAAGGAGAAGTGTCTGGAAGAAGAAGAAGAAGGAAGGAGGCGTCTGGCGGAAGAACAACGTGATGGTTTTTTTTTAGAAGCGAGATAAGAATTAAGAATGTCGCCTCCGCAGGGGCTTCATTCCTAGCGCGTCCGAGCGGACGAGAACACGGAGTTTTGGATCAGCAGCAAGCCTTTCGTCGGCAGGGATACTGTAGGCCAGACGTGCAATCCTGTTAGCCACAACGTTCGATTCCTTGAAAATATGACGAATAGCAACATGAGCAAACGAGCATAGATCAATAGTCGTATCAGCCATTAATAGCTCAATATTCCAGGGACATTTCCAGTCACCCAGGAGAGCATTAATCACTACCAAACAGTCCCCTTCAATAAGCAGACATTCAATGGCCAAGGATTTAGCCTTCATGACCCCCATTCGAAGGCCCAACGCTTCCGTGTAAACCGGCGAGTTATTACTGCAGAGCCCCGCCCCCCAGGAGATGACAGTCCCCGCATGGTCTCGGATAACGAATCCGAAAGTGCCCTCCTCCGACTGGCTATAGGAGCCATCAAAATTTAGCTTACAATACCCGGTCGTTGGCTTTTGCCAAGGGTCATTTCTACGATAAACAATATTATCAGATCTAGCGGATGAGGCAGAAACTCTGCTTGTTTTTCCCACAACCGACTTTTTAGGAGGATCTGTATCGTCACTTCTCGCTGACCACGTTTGGTAAGCAGTGTTGCAGAACACAACAATCGCTTGGAGTAGAGCAGACATAACGTGATGGAAAGCCAGTTGGTTTCGGAAGTACCAAATACTCCACCAAGCGTACGCCAGTTTGGTAATATTATATTTTCCTGTGGAAATATAAATAGTGTTAATGATGTGGTTGGATTTAGTATTCCTGTTAATAGTAGCAATATTTGGATTACAAATATTTAAGGCTGTCAACAGAGCTAAAGTGTTTGGGCATTGAAGCAACAGATGGAAAACGGATTCCTCAGTGCACCCACAGAAGAGACACCCAGAAGGTACAGAAACATGAGACCTCTGCAGTCTCTCAGTCGTAGGCAGTCCATCATGTGAGATCTTCCAAAGAAAGTGTCTGATCTTATGAGGGATATCAAGTTTCCACATCCAATTACAGTCAAAACTAGGGTCTCTCGAATGGGACGGAATTAGCGTTGTAGCAGAACTGGTAGAAAACCAACCATCCCTGCTCGGTCCCCAAAACATGCGATCGGGGAAAGGATTAGTTGGAAGTTGAATTGTTGTAATTTGTGAAATTACGGGGCGACTCAGAAGTCCATTCAGTCTGATGCTTTATAATGTCCCACCTAAAGTCGTCCGTAATGAAACGGTCCACTCGCCAGTGTGAATTCTCTTCACTCAGCGGTTTTAAAGCAACCTTTTCCAAGGGCGTTTTGAGCGCCCAGTTGTCCATCCAGAAGCTAACTGACCTACCGTTACCGATAGACCAGCGAATACCCGGTTTGAACAAATGCCTGATTGAAATCAGTTTGGACCACTGCCATGAGGTGTTACCTTTATTAACATAATTCATAATCGGTGCTCCTTTTAGGTATTTTGCAGAAATAACCCTTACACAGATGTTATCTGGTTCAGCAATGATCTTCCATAGAAGCTTCATCTGTAGTGACATGTTCATATTTTCTGCTTTGTACAGTCCAAGCCCCCTTGAAAGGGAGTCATTACAAATTTTATCCCAGTTGATGAGAGGCGTGTACCCCGGCTCCTTATTCCAGAAGATATGTATGTAGATTTTGTCCAATTCTTGAAGGATAGATACAGGTAGCATAAAAGCCTGCATAAGGAAGAGCGGTTGAGCGCTAAGACTTGCCTTAATAAGAACCTTTCGACCTTCCGCCGATAAGGAGGTGGCTTTTCATTTTGACAGTTGTTGCTTTGTCTTGAGCACGACATCCGCAAAGGTGTCGCGATTGACCCGACCATTGATGATCGGACAACCCAGGTATTTTTCCAAATTGTTTGCCCGTGGGATCCCCAATGTTGTTGTCACTGTATGAATAGCTGAAGTTATGGTTCTTGGGATACTTGGAAGCTTGATTTGTGTAAATTGACCTTTTGCCCTGATATTTGGCAGAATCGGTGTACCGTATTAGTTATCTTATTGCAGGACGCCTGCGTCGCTTTCCCAAACAGCAATATGTCATTTGTAAAGGCAAGAAACGGGACCTTTGGCCCGGTTCGACCGATGTTAAAACCTAAATCTTTTGATCCAGCTGCTTGATTTTGCAAGGTTCTTGCCAAAACCTCAGCCGTCAGAATGAACAGAAATGGTGACAGTGGATCCCCCTGTCGAAGGCCTCTAGTGGGAGCAAATGGAGTTAATGGCTCATCATTTATAAGAACAGAATACGAAACTGTTTGTACACATTCCTTTATCCAGCTAATAAATCGTTGGTCGAAACCGAATTTAGTAAGAACAGAAAACAGGAACGGCCACTCGACCCGATCATAAGCTTTCTCCATATCTAATTTTACCGCCAAATGGCCGCGTTTTGCCTTGCTAAGTCTGAAAGAGTGGAAAATTTCGTGTGCAATGAGTATATTATCTTGGATAGATCTCCCTTTCGTGAAAGCACTCTGTAGAGGATGTATTAGTTTGTCAAACACTTGCGATAATCTTGCTGTAAGAATTTTGGATATAATTTTCTAAATCGTAGAACACAGACTGATTGGTCTATAATGATTGACGATCTCCGGGTTATCTCGTTTTTTAATTAGAGTGATGAAAGTGTGATTAATCTGGCGTAGCATTTTTCCAGAGGAAAAGAAAGCCTTAACAGCTTTGATGATAGATGGCCCTACAATATCCCAATATGTTTGGTAGAACCCAGCAGGCATTCCGTTAGGGCTCGGCGCCTTATCTAGTTTGATGGAGAAGAGAGCCGTCTTAACCTCCGTATTTGTAGGCTGAGATGTAAACAGAATGTTATCGTCATGAGAGATTTCATTCCCAATAACGCGAAGGTCGTTCTCAAAGCAAAGTTCGTGGTTGTAAGATGACTTAAAGCAAGCAGTAAACTTTGTTACGAACTCGCTCCGAATCATGTTGTGGTCGGACAGCTGTATTCCAGAGTCCGTTGTCAAGTTCTTTATAAGTTTTTTCCCCCGTTTGGCCGAAGCGATTCAGTGGAAATACTTTGAGTTTGAATCATTAAGCTTGTTGTGTTTTACCTTGGCTCTCTGGCTCCAATATCGACGTTGGAAGTCTAGCAGTCGTTCTCTTTTGTTAATTAATCTCCGATGAAGATCAAAGTTAATCGAGTTTGGATTCCCAATGATGTCTTGCTGTAGACTTAGCAATTTTTCATCTGTTAAGAATAATTGTTTGTGTATGTTGTTGAAGTTTCTCTTATGCCATTTCTTAGCGAGAATTTTTAGAAGAGACGTTTTTTTAATAAGTTTAAACATGAACGATCCAGAAGGATTTAAACGCCACGCTTGTTTGACCAAATTTGTAAATTCCGGTTTGGCAGTCCATGCCAATTCAAAACGGAAAGGCCTTTTGTTTAAATGCGTCGGAGAGCGCAAATTGATCGAGATTGGGGCGTGGCCAAAAGTCGTGTAAGGATGAATTTTAACACGTAACCCCTCAAAAGCAGAAAGGACTTCATTTTGTGCAATTAGACGATCTAGTTTAGCGTAACTGTTATTTGGTTCGCCATTTTTCTTCCGTTGCCAAGTGTAGTTCCCACCATGGGTGGGAACATCAAGTAGCAAAAGATTGTTTTGAATCGTTTGTAATCGTTGAAACCGATAATTCCTAGAAGGAACCCCCCTAGTTTATCATCCGGAACAGCGATTTCGTTTAAATCACCCAAAATACAGAAAGGAACGAGCAGCATCGAGGCATAAAGCGATAACTTCTCCCAGAATGGATCTTTTGAGATATGATCTGGTGGTGCGTATACCAACAGGAATGCAATAGTTTGGTTTTTAATACAGTCATGGTAATTTATATGAATTAGCCTCTGTTGAACAGAGATGAGGGTGATTTCGCCTTCTGAAGCCGGAAGATCCTTCCAAAATAAGCAGATGCCACCCGAGAACCCAGTTGCCGGATCGAAAGCCATATGGGTGAAACCACACTTCTTCCAGATATTTTCTGCTGGTGGTTTATTTGTTTTAGTCTCAAGTAGAGCTAAGACATTTATGTAGTTATTTCTGCAAAAAAGCTCAGTGTCTGTCCAGAAATTCCTTCTTCTAATACCCCTACAGTTCCAGGAGCATATATTCATGGAAACCTATTTTGGATTTTTAACCGTGTGTAACCAACAAGGATTAATTGAAATACATTGTTTGTGAGGAAGTCACTTGAACTTTGTTTGGTTAGGAGATACAATAATCGGACCCTGCTTGGGTGAAACTCGTAATAAGTCGAACACATCCCTTGAAGGACGACATTTAAATAGCAATTGTTAATCAAGAATGTTCTATTCGAAATGAGATTCAAGGTAGCTGATCGTTTTATTAAACAAGGCATACAATCAGTAGTAGCAATTGGTAACAAACGACATTCATGTGTAATATAAAGCATACAAGAAGCCCACAAATACAAGTAAGCTTCGGAATGCAAATACATTTGTACGCATTGTAACTAGGGGGTGGAGCCTCACTTAAGTCATAAAAAGTAACCAATTGAGTGAATAAATTTGCTTGTTGATAGCCTGGTGAGGAACACAAGTTAAAAAATGCCATAGGACTTGTAAGTGTACTTGTATGTATAGGTATTGTCTTGCTATTGAGACAAAGAAGAGCAATGAAGGTACCCAAGAGCAGAACCAACTCTGGACAACACCCAGCAGTAAAGAGGCAGCAACACTACCCACACCCAACAGTGGCAATACAGCAACTCGGCCATGAAGACTGCCGTGAGAGTACCCCACCAAAAACCATAATGAGTTCCACACCAAGAACCTGCAAAGAAATGACATAACACAGCAGCAAAACACCGAAAGCAAGTTGCAAGAAGGAAGACAACGCTTCATAAGCAAAATACAAGAGGCACAACATCTTAGGGACAGGCGGTTAGGCCAGAAACTCCGAGTGGGCAACAAGTGATGGTGAGTGATATATTTGTCACATAAGCCGATTAAGGCATTTAGGGGATTGTAACTCCAACACAAAGGATATAATACCTGGTTCATAATATTAGTAGTATCGAGTAGTATAGAACTCGTGGTAAACGACATGAATTGTAATTGTTTGGTCCGGTAGGACAAGACTTTATAGTGAGTGATTACCACAATCAAGTTTGAGCCTACGATTTGACCGTGTGTTGAGTAGAAAACATAGAAGGTTTAGGAGTAATAGGGTTATTAGTAGAGCTTACTTGTCCCGGCTCACACCAGGAGGTAATTACCGACGACGACAGTAAGAAAACCGAGCAGTCGGACAGTTTATATAGACTGAAATTGATGATAATGATGACCATACAGTCTGAACTCACAGGCAAGGTGACATTGAGAGGGTAAATAAGAGAAGCCATATTAGATGGGCATACCTGGGTGAAACGTGGGTTCGATTGGTTTAAGTGCAGACCGGAAGACGGCCATGAATCGACACAACACACACAGAGCCAGAAGAGAAACGAGCGCCCGCAACTATTACAGATGGACAAATATTCTTATCCGCCGCACCCAAAACCCCACCGCCAAGGCCAAAGAAGACACCGAACGGACCACTGGCCCACCAGTTCATACCACTTGCTAACTTGAGTGCAAAACCCACCCTCGAAGGTCGAATAGAAATATATCCACACATCGACATCGATGGCGAAGAGGAAAATTTTTTATTTGGATTGAATCGCTTTGAAGGCGAAATCAGAGAAGCGGGGGGCTACCCCCTTAACTGTATAAAGATTACTTTGATTTGGGAGGGTTTGATTGAGCTTTGATGGCCAGGGGACTGGAATTGCAGGCGGGAGAGCCCGAAGGTGTCGGTCGGCGGCAAGGGTGGTAGAGGAAAGGGTACACAGGCGAGGCAAACGCAAAGAGAGCGTTAGGGTTGTCATTTTTTTTTTTAACGTGATGGGTTTTTACTAACCCTAAGCAAGATGGAAAGAGTGGGGAAAAGAAAAAAAAAAAGAAAAAAATTTGATTGGACGAAAAGGAGTGAATTGTGGGGAGGCTGACACGTCAGCTTAAAGTATATTGAATTAAGTAATTATATAGATAGAAAGCATCAAAAGTTCAAAACCATGTGTCAAGATTTGCTATATTTGTTATAGCAAGTTGGTATTTCTTTAACATGACATCATGATTTTTACTCATTCAGATGGTCCATGGCTCCATGAATGTACAATTTTAGTGGGTGAACCAATGTTAGGGTTTAGTTGCAAGTTTCTAATGGTCTAAAATGAATGGTTTGGGATAATGTAGAGGAAGATATGGTGTTGCAAAAGCCTTGTACACTGTTGCTGATTTTTTTTTATACAGAAATCTAGTGATCTAATGAGTGGTCAATCTTCAAGCAATGGAACAAATGAAGTTCGAATGGCAAGGGTTGTTTGCTATCACCAGTTGTCGGCTGTTCTTAGAACCATGTCTGATCGCAACAAAGACAGTTATGGAAGACAGTATTACAAGTGTCCTCAAATGATGGTATATCCACACCTCCTTATTTAAAAGAAGTGCATGGATTTATTTAATCAATTATATATAATAAAGGAGAAGTCGTCTGAGACACATGGCGGCTTCTCCTTAATCGTAGTCGTATGAACCAATCATAAATTTTTGAATTAATCAATATATGTATAAGATAAAATTTTATTTTTATATGTATAAGATAAAATTTTATTCTTACTCTATTTAATCAATTTATCTATATATGTATAAGATAAAATTTGACCCAATTTGATTAGACATAGATATATTTTTAGAAGATATTAACTAATTTTAAAGACTATTATATAAGATAAGATTTTACCTATTTTCATTATATATGAACATATTTTTATAAGATAATGACTTTATCAATATATTACATGGACATACTAATTAACTAACTTTATCAATAACTTCATCAATATGATAATATTTTTAGAAGATAAAAAGTTTTGACAAATTGAAATAATACTTAGCATGGTCATAATAATTAAATAAATTTATGAATAACTTTATCAATATGAAGAAGATAAAAGGTTTTGGGTAAATTGAAAAAATAATATTTAGCCGTGTAAAAGTTATTAACTTATGAAATTCAATAAGAAGTAAAATTTTCCTATATATCTTCAAGGTATTGATATATTTATGAGATATATTTTTGGATTTTATACATATATAATTATGGATGAATTTTTAGATTTTGACCTATATATAGTTTAGATTGTTAATGTTATTTCACAAACATTGACGTCTTTTCCCTTCTTTTTGGTGTTGTTATTGCAGGTTATTTACGACTTTGTTTACGATTTCCTTGGTAAGCTTTTCGAAATAATGTATTGATTGGTTACAAGGTATGTTATTTTGTTGTTTCCACTAATATATACTAGCTTTTCACATGTTGTTTCATATATTGTCAATAAAGTATAAATTCATTCAGATTTGAGAAATTATAGTTTTTCATATGTTCTTTCCACTAATATGCACTAGCAATGATTAAGGAGTAAGACCGGAGTAAAGATAAATTAGCTTTTATACTAATTAAGTATAATTAATTCATTGAGAAATCACAAGTGTGAAAGAAATTAATTAATTGAATAAACGGGTTTTATTATTAAATTTATTTAAATTAAAAAAACCGCACACAGTGCGGGTACTGAACTAGTTTAGTTTAGTATACATAATCGTAAATGTTTTTTTTATTTGGATTGATATTAGGGTAAGTGTCCTTCTTCAAGTGGTGTGATAATAAAGTTTCCAACTCGTTGTTTAGGACGTCCGTCTCTGATAAGGTTTATGAAGTGTCAAAAACACATGTGCAAACATTGGATCAGTAGAATTTCCACCTAAGTTCAAGGCCTGTTCAGATCAACCAAAAACCTGCCCATCCTCTCTGTTTATGTTTGAACCAGGACGATCAGACATGATCACTCACCAATAGCACACAAATCACACCGATCTATCAACAGAAGCACAAATCAAGCCAGAAATCAAGCACAAATAGACGAAATCAAGCAAAAACAAGTAAACGGGGCAACAATCGCAAAACAAAAACAGCAAAGCGGAAAAGCGGAAAATAGAAAAGCGTCGAACAAGTAAACGACGGCGAGCACAAAATCACAGCTCTTAGCTTGATTACTGGCTCTTGATACCATGTTAAGGATCAAGCAATGATCCAACTGTGTAGTCAAACACTTGATCTAGCACAGATTCAGTAGATGGAACCTTGCTTCGTACCTGGAGAAGTAACTTGAGTGCAGGAAGAAAGAGAGGTTATTGGAGCAAATCCTCCAAGTTTGTTATATATGAATTTCTTATTCTGATATGTACACATGATAATGTATTTGTAGTGGAGTTGGTTACAATTAATAGCAAACAATGATTAACCCCACTTAAACAATGATTAACCCCACTTATTCTGTAAACATCGGCTAACTTATTTGTGTAACACTCATTCACATATACTCTACATAAATTAAGGTAATTAGGCCCCAAATTTATAGGGCTCTTCAAGGGTGGCGATAAAGAACGATGGCGCTCAATAGTAGGGGTGGGCGCGGGACGGGACGGGACGGGATGAGGGTCGTCCCGCGTCCCGTCCCGCGTAATTTTTGCGGGACGGGACCGGGACGGGATTCACTACTTTTTTTTCAATCCCGCGCGGGCCCTGTCCCTCACGGGACGGGACGGGACTGGGACGGGACGGGCCCTGTCCCTCAAATAAAAAACATTATAAAAATTTTAAAATTCTTATATATTTTACGGTTTCAAAAGTGTAACATATATATAGATTTATAATATTTTACGATTTTTTCATATATATATCTATTGGACACATTATACATATAATTATACACAACATAAATATAGACACACACTGATACAAAGTATGCAATATATATATGTGTATATATGCAACGTATACAGTATGTATATATACATACTTCTTTTTGGCAAAGGGGAAGGGAAGTATATATATTAATATATATTATACAGTAACTCAGTAAGTATATATACTTCTTTTTGTTTTTTGACAAAGGGTATGTATATATATTTTATATATGCATAATATATATATATATGTATATATGCGGGACGGGACGGGATTTGCGGGATAGGAAATCCTCGTCCCGCGTCCCGTCCCGCATAATTTTTGCGGGACGGGACCGGGATGGGATTCGTTATTTTTTTTTCAAATCCCGCCGGGATCGGGACGGGCCCGGGACGGGACCGGGACGGGCCCGGGATTTGCGGGATTTGTGCCCACCCCTACTCAATAGTGTCCTGTGGGGGCAACTCCCATTCATCGGCCTCTTGAGTGCAAATTATTGCGTTTGCAATGGAGAATGTGGCTATTGGTAAGCATCCACAATGAAAATTAAAACCGCTTTTTCATATTTTATTCTTATTATGTCAAGTGGCTCATATTACTGAGGGATATAAGTATTTAAAATTCTACTATTTTCATTTTAGGAAAAAAAGAGAGAGAATATGGGTGTGCATGGTTGTAGTTTTACAATTCAAATCCTCTACAACATTTCCTATATCACTCTTTACATCACAAAATTATTTTCTCATTTATTTAATCTTAAAAAAATTATAAAAATTATATACATATTCTAAACACCTATTTTTATATGTTCATAAATTTTATTTTTATAAAATCAGGTTTTAAAATTTTTTATAATTATATTTCATAAAATAATACATTTTGAATTTTTAAAAATTTTGAAAACATGATTTTTCAAAACAAAAACTTATAAACATACTAAAATGAGGGTTTATAATATGTATGTAATTTTTATAATTTTTTAAAGATTAAATAAATGTGAAAATAATTTAGTGATATAGGAAGTGTTGTAGGGAGTGTTGTAGAGGATTCTCATTGGTAATTTTAATAGTTAAAAAATTAGTAAAATTAAGAAGTGAAATTATTAGATGTGTATGGGGTAGTTTAAAAGTGTGTTTTTAGATAAAAATGGGAGTTTAATGTGTATGGTTTAGTTTAAAAGTGTGTTTTTAGATAAAAATGGGAATTTAAGGGCGTGTTTGGTACTAGATGGAGATTATGGAGTTGGAGATTATAGAGTTGGAGGTGTGGAAGTTGGAGTTTATTTTTTAAAAAAATCTAATTGAGTATTTGGTGATTATAAGGTTTGTAAATGGGTTTTGAGATTAAAATGTCTAAAATACCCCATACCCTACCCCTTCCTTTGCTCTCATTCCCTGCAATTGTGGTTGAGTTCCAAGGGCAAAAAAATAACACAATAAAAATAACCTCCCAAAGCTTGTCCCCCCAAGCTTTTTTTTTTTGGCAAATTTAACCCCAAAACCTCCACCTTCCCCTCCATATTCCAACACAAACCTCTTGTCAAACACATGGAGTTACATGTTTGTTTTTTTAACCTCCAACCCCTCCCAAAAAACCTCTTGCCAAACACATGCTAAAAGAAACTTGTTTAGATAGCTTTTTTCTCGTTTTTTGGTGTTTATTTGGTTTGAAATTACCATAATAATTATAATAATAACCAAATAAACGCCACTTTTTACAAATAAACTCTTTTTTGTCACATACAATATTTACATTATTCCATAATCTTTCAACATTTATTTTACATAATTTTTCAATTTCAACTATTTTTAAATTTTAGTCACTGTTTTAACTCCGCCCCACACGAACCCTATATCATATCCAAACGCACTTTTAAATTTTAATTTAGATTGATATATAAAACTTACTCCGTACTTTCGAACTGATAATAACCCTTTGTAAAACATACAATTGATGAATACATATAACAGATCACGTTCATTTACTGTAAATGCTGAAAAAAAAAAAGACACATCACATTCAATCCCCAACCATTTCCTATAATTTTACCCCCAACCGACAGACTCGGCCTATCCTTATTGCCAACTAAGTAAATCAAAATTAGTGAACACATAAATAAATATTGACACATATATAGAGTATAGACATTCAATTATATATATAAATAAATGACGTTATATAATAGGTAGGTCAATTATATATATCATAGGTATATTTATATACGTCTAAAAGGGTCTCAAACTGGTTTGAGGGCACCGTAAGTCGCAGCCAGGAAGGGCCGCCCAACCTCGGCGGCTCGGCGCCTGTTGGAGCCTCGGTGGAGGTAACCAGCAGCCTTGCAAGGCAGATACTGGTAGGGGTCCGGGCAGCGGCTCCCGGGTTCGTGGGAGAAGAACCAAGCGCACTCCTCCGGAGACTTCTGGTATTCGAGATCCCTAATGCAGTTGAGGCTGACGTCAAGCACCTTCTTGTCTATGAGCTCCCGGCACTTGGGCCCCACCTCCGTGAAGAAGTTATTTCGGAGCGTCAGGTTCTGCAGCCGCGGCAGCTCGCACACCGCCTCCGGCACCACCCCGTCCAGCATGTTGCTTCCGAGGTTGAGTATTTGTATCTTCTCCAAGCAGGCGAAGGACATTGGGATCGGGCCGTGGAGATAGTTCCGGCTCACGTCGAACACCCTTGCGAGCTTGAGCTGCCCGATCTCCCAGGGGAGGCAGCCGGAGAGCTGGTTGTTGAGGAAGAGCACCTCGAGGAGGGTCTTGGAGGCCTGGCCGATGGTGCCGGGGATGGGACCGGTGAACTTGTTGTTGGCGAGGGTGAGGTACAGGGCTGGGGTGGAGCCGAGCTCGGAGGGGAGCGACTGGATGAAGTTGTTGTTGTTGATGAAGAGGACATCGACGTCGAGGGAGAAGATCTGAGGTGGGACGGTGCCGGAGAAGCTGTTGAAACGGAGGTCGAGGAAGGTGAGGTTGGTGGCCTGGAGGACTTGGGTGGGGAAGGGACCCTCGAATCTATTGTTGCTGAGGTCGAGCTCGAAGAGGAAGGGGATGGCCAAGGAGCCGATTTTGGAGGGGAAGCGACCGTAGAAGCGGTTGGAGTTGGCATGGAAGATGGAGACGTCGTCGAGGTTGTCGATGAAGGAGTCAACTTGGGCTCTGAGGTTGAACCCATTGAACTGGACGTCGGAGAGGGTGAGCTCGTTATTGTGGCTGGGGTTGTGACTGCAGTTAAAGCCCTTGAAAAGGCATGGGTTCGAACCTACCCAACTGGATGTGATGTTTTTGGGGTCATTACGTTTGAGGTCTTTTCCGATTTGTGCCTTTAGCTCCTTGATTGCCTTGAGAGATTTCTGTAGCCTTTTGTTTATAGGTGGTGGTGGTGGTGGTGGGCAAGGCGGCGGTGGTGGCGGCGGAGGAGGAGGAGGAGGTGGTGGTGGTGGAGGGCAAGGTGGCGGTGGTGGTGGTGGTGGAGGGGGAGGCGGTGGAGGAGGAGGGCATTCAGGTGGAGGAGGGGGAGGTGGTGGAGGGGGAGGCGGTGGTGGAGGAGGGCATTCAGGTGGAGGAGGGGGAGGTGGAGAAGCACAACCACAATCTAGAGGGGGTTTGGAAAGAGAAGAGTGTGCAGTAGTTGCAAGGCCCAAGAAAAAGGATGCCAAAACAAATGAAGCACAAAGGGAGTTGAAACCCATATTGAGTAATGATCGAGTTACGGCTAGATCACGGAAAAATGGAAATTTTATTGATCCCACATCGACACAGGCTACCCTTTGAGCTTGAGCCTCTTGGTTGGTGTGTGTATTTATATATAGCCTATGTGACCCCCACTATAGAAGTAGAAGAGTCAACACAAGTGACTGAGGGAGAAAGTCAGTAGAGTATCATTGCATACAGCTCACATCGGCAATTGCAAGAGCACGAGTTGCTATCTCAACAACTTGCAATAAATATCCACATGTAGTTGTGTTTGGGCCAATTTTTTTGTTGTACTAACTAGCTCGATCCACCATCTCTGCCCATCACCCCGTAAATAATATGTTCAACTTGATCTGATCCGGTTGAGTGACGTGGAGGGTGAAGAAAATATAAATGTGATTTTTTTTAGTAAAATTAAAAGATTAACACAAGCATATACAGTGTTCTAAAAATCGCGTTTAGGCACTGTCCGCTAGGCAGGAGGAGATCTAAGAATTTTTAAGCCTAGGCGGAAACTCGTCTAGGCAATGCCTGGACATCACATAGACCCGCCTAGGCACCACCTAATCCTGCCTAAACCACGCTTAGTCCCGCCTAGCCCGACTATTATTCAATTTTAGCTTTTATGAATGTGATTAGTCAACTTAGAGTTTTTTTATCCCCTAGGTCGAGATATATTTGTGTTTTAGTCGAACCTATGGTTTTGGATTTTAAGAGGTTTAGAGTCGTTAGTCCGACGCGTACTTTTGCGTTTATTTACTTTAATGTTAGTTAAGCACCGCAAATTTGGGTTTTATGAGTGATATTATGGATTATTATTACATTATATATATGAATTATTGACATGTGTTATACGTTAAAAGATAAGGAAATATCAAGTTTGTTCTAAGTCCATCTAGGCGTCGCCTAGGCACCCGCCTAGGCGCTAGACGGTCACCCGCCACCTAGCGACCGCCTAACACCTTTTAAAACATTGAGCATATATAAATTTTAATCCTCAGACACAACTAAAACACCATAATACATCATGTAATTGTTTAACATTAGAAATATGGGTTCATATGAAAGAAAGACAAATAATTATGACATTAAATTTTTTTTACGTGGGTATTCGGAGCGGTTGATGAGTGGATTATTGGGACAAATAATAGGTAAAAAAATCTTAATCCATAGTCTATCCATTGCCCGCACCCGCACTAGTAACACCTATCACTCATTTTAGTGTGGGTTTTCGACTTCAAATTTGTCAAGAAGTTATTTTTTTAAGGGGTGGACATTAATTTTACGGGGTTATATGAGGTGAAGATTATTGTATGGCCTATGGGTTATGAGGATGAAAGAGATGGAGATTTAAAAAAAATAACCCTGACATAACACGGTAGAGTGTTTGGTGGGTAGAAGGATATTTTTCTCTTTTAAACATAAAAAGACAAATACCACACAGGTGAAGCGATCTCGCTCACTAGCAGATCCCTGACAGTCGAACTATGAGCACCACCTGGCTGTACCTCCACCTCTGCTGAGCTCTCTTTTCGGCGACCCTCCGCGTTGCTCGTCGCTTATTCATATGAAGGCCAAATCACAATAGCGTGACAGTTCCGAGTCGGTATTAATATGTTTCGGTCTAGAATATGTCGTGGTCGGAATTGAGTCCAATCCTATAGGCAAATTCCTGGTCGAAATGACATGATTCCAGGTCAGAATATGTTGACATCAAACTTTAGTCCATTGTCATAGCGTAATACCGGTTTAGTATCCGAGTCCTTCTTCAGCTAGGAATGTATTGTGGCTGGATTCCGACTTGGAATCATGTCATTCCATCCCGGAATATGCCTACGGTAAAGTGTACGTGTAAGTGGATACCGAGTCGAAATCATGTTGTTGTGTTGACAATGTATCACATATCCGAATAGTTTGAGCCATATCTATCAAGTTGTTACTAAGGTCACAAGTTACATGTTTGATTTCACTTATGTGTGTCATACAATAACTTTGATAATCATATCTACTTTTCAAAATGTTTGCTTTTCTAGTTGAATGGATAATATAATTCTTCTATGATCATGACAGTAGCACAAAATACAGTGCACAATCATGCATTTTTTAGAAACATCATTCATATAACTTGGGAGAGGAAGAGGAAGAGGCTTTGGGATGAGTATAAGCTTTCATGCATTTTTTAGAAACATCATGCATTTTTTAGAAGGAATCCGCTTTCATTTCTCAAGATAATCTTTCAATTACAGCTTATTTTACTAAGAGGAAGAGGCTTTGGGATGAGTATAAGCTTCTTGTTGAACATCGAGTATGCGATTGTGGCTCCAACTCTGTCATCTTGAACCTTCTTGAGGAACAACAGGTGATGCAATTCCTAATGGGATAAAACGAAGTTTATAGTATCGTACGCGGCAACATTTTAATGATGATTCCTCCTCTATCCTTGGATGAAGTTTATAAGTTCTTGCTTCAAGAGAAGAAACAACGCAGTGTCTCGAATGGTTCTTCTCAGTCTAATTCAACTAATTCCATGGCTTTTGCTTCTCAATCACAGTCAAATGCTCCTAATTCTAAGTCGCATGCACCTAGTTCTTCTAAGAAGGCTCTCTCTTTATGTGACCATTGCAAGGTTACAGGTCATTCCATGGATCGTTGCTAGAAGATCCATGGATATCCTCCTGGATATCAACCTTTTGCAAAAACAGTATGTCATCATTGCAAGTATACAGGCCACTCAGTTGATAGGTGCTGGAAGCTTATTGGCTATCCACCTAGGAAAGGGCCTTCATCTTCTTCTTCTTCCCCTGCTGGATCTTCTTCTAAACCAACGTCTAATTCTGTTGCTACTTCGCTGACTCATGCTCAGTATGACAAGCTCATCTCACTGCTCACCAAGTCGGATCTTGATCAATCAAAGGCAATGTTAGCATGTACAGGTACTTGTCTCTTTTCCTTGAACCATAATTTAGTTTGGATTATTGACAGTGGGGCAACTGATCATATTAAACTCATTTACATTCATTTTCGTTTCAAAAACCTATAGATCACCCTTCTTTCATTACCATGTCTAATAGCAGGAAATCTCCAATTTCTCATATTGGTGACATTGCATTAGCCCCACAAATTACTCTAAAAAATGTTCTTCATGTTCCTGGTTTCCATTTTAATTTTATTTCTGTAAAGAAGCTTGCTACAGATCTCAATTAACACATCATTTTCACACCTGACAATTCCTTCATTCAGGCCCCTTTGATGAAACAACCATTTTTCCTTGGCAATGAGTGCAAAGGACTTTATGTTGCAACTACAAGTTTGATGAATCCAAGACCTGAAGCTTTTGCTGTCACAGTTTGTTCTCCTTCTCATTTCAATAATGGCTCTCATTTTCATTCGGCCAGTGTGGCTTGTAAATCAACTTTGTTCCATTGTAGGATGGGGCACATCCCCTTTGACCAGTTGCACTATATTGATGCAACTGTTACTCACAAACCTGATTTCATTTGTCAAATTTATCCAATGGCCAAACGGCACATGCCTTCTTTTTCTTTACATCATTCTCGATTTGTTAGTCCTTTTGAATTGGTTTACATTGACACCTGGGGACCTTATAAACACATTACTCGTGGTGGTTTTCGATATTCCTTAAAAGTTGTTGATGATTGCTCTCGATGTACCTGGACTTACCTTATGTCTCACAAAAGCAATGCTCTCTCCATTCTTAAGAACTTTGTCCTCTTAATCAAAACTCAATTTTAGAAGACCATCAAAGCTTTTCAATCTGATAATGAAACTGAATTTTGGGATTGTTCTACTCAACAATTATTTCATTCAGAAGGGATTGTTCATCAAACAAGTTGTGTTGAATCTCCTAAAAAAATGGTGTTGTTGAGAGGAAACACAAGCACCTCTTTGAGGTTGCTCGTGCCCTCAAATTCCAGTCCAACCTTCCTCTCAAATACTAGGGAGAGTGCTTGTTGATTGCCACATACTTGATCAATCGATCTCCTTTACCTTCTCTAAACAATATTTCTCCTTATGAATTGTTGTTTCAAAAACCTCCTTCTTACACTCACTTGAAATTGTTTGATTGTTTGTTTTATGTCAGCACTTTGAAAAGAGATAGGGACAAGTTTGAGCCTCGGGTTGTTCCTTGTGTCTTCCTGGGTTATTCATTTGGGAAAAGCTCTTACAAGCTATTGAACCTCAAAACTCATGATGTATTTCATTCCAGAGATGTTGCTTTCCATGAGTATTTCTTTCCTTTTCACTCTCACTCCTTTGGTCATGATTCATCTTCTTCTTTACCTATCATTCCTCATGAAACTTCCAATTCTGATTTCTCTCCCAGTGTCATTCTTCCTTCTACATCTGCCCCCCATACATCATCTGAGCCATATGTGACAACACGAAGATCTTCAAGGTCTCATCACCAACCAGCATATCTCAGAGATTTTATTTGCACTACCTCACTTTCTGAACCTTTAGCTTCTTTTTCAGCTTCTTTACCTTCTTCTTCTTTTACCATGCTTGCTCATATCCATTCATATACTCAACCTACCTCTTACAAAGAGGCTGCCAATGATCCTAATTGGGTTATGGCAATGGAAAAAGAGATCAATGCCTTGTCTGCTAATAGAACCTAGGAGTTGGTCCCTTTACCCAAAGGAAAGAAGGTCATCTGCTACAAATGGGTATACAAAGTAAAGTTGAAGTCTGATGGTTCCTTGGAGAGACACAAGGCTCGGCTTGTTGCAAAAGGTTATACACAAAGGGAGGGCACAGATTTTCATGACACATTCTCCCCTGTTGTTAAAATGACTACGATTTGGGTTGTGATTTCTCTAGTTGCTTGCAAACATTGGGAAATTCATCAATGCGACGTCTATAACGCTTTTTTCCATGGGGATTTTTTTTGAAGAAGTATATATGAGAGTACCAGAGGGCATGCCTAATCTGGAGAATTTAGTCTGTCGGTTGCTCAAATCGCTCTATGGTTTAAAACAAGCCTCCCGTCAATGGTTTTACAAACTAACAGCTGCCCTCGAGCTTATTGGTTTTGTACAGTCTCAGAGTGATCATTCCCTTTTCATTAGGAGGTGTGGCAATCATCAAACTCTCATTGCAATCTATGTCGATGATTTGCTTATTACTGGATCGGATTCCTCAGAGATTTCTCATCTAAAGAAGTATTTGAACGATGTGTTTAGCATCAAGGACCTGGGTCTATTGCATTATTTTCTCGGACTAGAGGTCAGCTATGTGTCGAATGGCATAGCATTGTCTCAGAAGAAGTTTAGTCAAGAGTTACTTGCTGATGCTTAGTTGACTGATTGTTCCCCTACTTGTACACCTCTTCCTCAACACTTGAAGCTGGCCCCTGACATTGGAGATCCCCTTCCTGATCCTTTTGTCTACAGACAGTTAGTGGGAAAGCTAAACTTTCTCACACACACACTAGGCCTGACCTTTGTTTTGCAGTTCCGTCTTTAGTCAATACATGCAGCATCCCCAAAGCTCTCATCTTCAGGCTTTGCTCCATACCATCAGATATATTGCTGGCACTTTAAACAAAGGCATTGTATTGCAAGGACATGATAAGCATGTGGTGAAAGCTTTTACTGATTCAAATCGGGCATCATCTCCTTCTACACGATGCTCTGTTACTGGCTTTGTCATTCTCCTTGGTGATTCCCCAATTTCGTGGAAGTCCAAGAAGCAAGGAGCGGTCTCAAGAAGCTCCTCTGAAGCTTAGTACAGAGCTATGGCAACCACTGCCTCAGAGGTCACATGGCTAGTGCGTCTTCTTGGAGAGATTGGGGCTGATCCTATAAAGCACGTTGAGTTGTTCTGTGACAACAAATCAGCAACGGAGATAGCCCGAAATCTTGTGTTTCATGAGAGAACAAAACACATAGAGATAGATTGCCATTTTACTCGGCAAAAGGTTGTGGAAGGATTGATTGAATTGTGTTTCATCCCAAGTGAAGCACAGCTCGTTGATGTCTTCACTAAGCAATTGTCTTCATCACAAAAGAACATTTTTCTTTCCAAACCGGGAATGTCTCCCTTCCCAGTTTGAGGGGGGGGGGGAGTGTTAGACTCCATATATGTGATTTAGGTGATGATCATGATGATCATGATATAACAGTGAGTCTCCATGGTGTTGCACACAGGGGATCACACCAGCTCATGTTCTGTTTGTATAAGTACTCGTTCGGTTACTCAGATCAATCAATTACTAGAGTTTGTTGAGTTCTCTTTCTCTGTTTCTTTCTATCTAAGTTCCACATCTCCATCTCCTGGTTCTCCACAAATCCATTTCACATGGTTTAACAGGGAAATTAATAGTGGAGGTTAATCCAAGTAATTTGAGGTGGTGTAGAAGCCAAGATTCGGAAGTTGAGTTCTTCTTGGCCTCGCATATGATTTAGTGAGTCGATTTTATTCGAACTTAAAATTAGGATTTCATATATCATTTACCAATTACCAGTGGCGGAGCTAGGATTTATGTGAGGGCGCAGCTAAAAATAACTTCGTGAAATTTTTTTTGTTGTATACTTATTAAGAAGATTTAAAAAAAATATTAAAAAAGACTAAAATTGTGATTGTTGAATTATTTTTTTGTATTTAAATAGTTGAGAGTAAACAAAAAATAGAAGAGAAAAAAATATATGAAAAAAATCACAAAGAATCTATATATATATATATATATATATATATATATATATATATATATATATATATATATATATATATATATATATATATATATATATATATATATACTTAATTCAGAATACTTTGTGATTATATAGCGCGCTCTCCACCCTTCTCTCCCTTCCGCCCAATCACGTTTTTTTTCTTTCAATTTGTTTTCATCTACCCAACCAAACCCCATTTACGTGGCGCGCTCTCCACCCTTCTCTCCCTTCTGTCCAATCACGTTTTTTTTTTCCTTTCAAATTTTTTTCATCTTCCCAACCAAACCTCATTTACTAACTATCTATATATCTATATAAATATACTAAAACCGATGCATAGTGTCCTATGTGTCGCGTTGTGGTTGATCTAGGGGAAAAAAAATCCTATGTGGCGCGTTGTGGTTGATTCTAGGAAAACAATTAATAAAATAATATATTATCATAATTTATAGAAAGTTATATAAGCCACAATTTATCTATCTATATATTTTAGTTAATTGAAAAAAATATAAATAAAAAATATTTCATAGTCATACTTACCAAAAGATTGCATATATTCTATAATTCAGATATACAGATATTTATCCAGCTATTAAAAACCCTCCTCTATAAATTATTTTATTTACTTTATTTAACACTTATCTCTTTCTTAACTAAAAGATTGCATATATTCTATAATTTACTATATGTAACCATAAATAAAAATAAAAATAAAAGTTCAAATTTCAGATCTGTAGAGATTTTTAAAATAATTAAAAACCTTCCACCATAAATTATTATAATTATAATTGAATTATGAAACACTTATCTTTTTCTTAACTAAAAGATTGCATATCTAGCTAACTAAAACCATTTTAATTAAAATAATTAAAATTTTCAGATCTGTAGAGATTTTTAAACCAATTATAAACCATTCGCTGTTACTTTTTTTTTTTGAACTTCCATCTGTTATTACTTCAATTAACTAATTAACCAATGTTTATCTCTTTTATTTAACCAAAAGATTACACATTTATCCTAATTTCAGATCTACTGAGATTTTTAAAATAATAAAAAACCATTCGTTATTACTTTTTTCTTTAGGCTCCATCCGCTATTAATTCAATTAACCAATTATCCTAGTTTCAGATATGCTGAGATTTTTAAAATAATTTTGTTTAACCAAAATATTACACATTTATCCTCCAAAATTTTATTTAAACCGTTTTAATCTGATTCACCCTAACCTAATCGACAACACTACTCTATATATTCAGAAACGAATATAACAGAGAACTCACTTCTACTCCTTCCTCTTCCACCGGTTCCTATCTATTTCCCCTCTCTGTCGACCATCTATTCATATTTTATGTTTTTTTAATACTACTAATGTTTAAACCTTCTACATTGCAGGCTTTTGATCATCGATTCTTCTTTCCTATTTTAGATAGGCAAAAATGAAGATTCTTACATAGGTCGACGAGCTTAATCCAACAAACATCAAAGGCAATATCCGAGTTCGAGTTGTGTGCAAGTTCGACAACATCAATTTTCACAAACGACAAGAACTTATTTCAAATGACCTAATCTGTGTCGATGAAAAGGTGATTATCCTTCATAAATTCTTCATTTTATCTTTTCCTAGCGTACTTATTCAAATAAATACGATTCACTCTATTCGTTCTCAGGGTAACAAAGTTCACGCGTCAATTAAGAAATCACTCATCAAACAATTTGATTGTATATCTGAGTATGGAATTTTCTCAATATCAAACTTCGGTTTAATCAAGTACCTTGACCAATATCGCCATTGCTCTCACCCTCACAAGGTAACCTTCTCCATGAACACAATCTTGAAAGAAGTTGTCGAAGTTCCATTCTCTCGATTTGGGTTTGAATTCGTTGAATTTAATGACATTTTAAGTAAAGATGTTGATCTAACCCGCTTGGTTGGTAAGTTAAAAATTAAAAATTAAAAATTTTAATTTACTAAAGTGAATGCGACATGTCAGCAAAATCTTCTAAATTAAAGTAGTATATAGATATAGATTGGAAAAATAAATAAAAGAAGTAAGATAAAATGGGATTGGTTGAATTTGCTAAAGTGAAGCCGACTATGAACTATACATTTAACATTTTTGTTAAATCTTCTATCAACTATTTTGTTAAAAAAAGATCATATTTATGTTAAAAATATACATTTAACATTTTTCTTTCAATATTGTTTTAAAAATAACTAGTACGATTCCCGCGCCATGACGCGACTTCTTTAAAACTCAAATCATAATAATATAAAAAAAATATTATAAATAAGTTAGCCTTTAAATTTGTATATTATTTTAGTTTATAAATAAGTTGGCCTTTAAAAATCAAATCTTAAAATTATACATATAAAGTTTTATATTATTTTGAGATATTTTAGTTTACTTATTTATAAATAAATTATCTTTTAAATTATATTATTTTAAGACAAAATTGTAGATTTTTTCTTTCACAATAGAGATGGATTTATAGTTATGATTTATTTTAATTTTCGTAAACTATATATTAAAACGTTTTAGAAAAATATATTTTTAGGAAAAATAAAATGTATTTAAATTAACTGTGTTGTTATTCTTCGCAATTCATTTAGCTAGAACTAGACTTGGGTCTAATTTGCTCAACATGCGGTTATTTTTGCACATGCTCAACATACTCTTATTTTTGCAAGACAAAATGTTAAAAAAAAGAAGAAGAGTTAGGCTATAGGCAAGATGATAAAATTGCTATTGGCAAGATGATAAAATTGCTATTGACAAGATGATAAAATTGCTACGGGCAAGATGGACACTCCACCAATTTGTCCCAAAATGTGGACGTTTCACCAATTAGGACAACTTTTTTGGATATTTTACCAATTCCCCCATTAATTAAACTATTTTTATACTGTTTTAAAATCTTAAAGTGAAAAAATCTGATAATTAATTAAATCAATCAAATGATACATTGGGTAATTAAACTTAAGTAGGACACTCTTTCATATATCAACCATTTAAGTAAATCAATCAAATAGAGAAACAAATAACAACAAATCATATATAAACTCTCAAAATTTCCTTAATTTAAATGCTGAAGTGAAATTGATAATTAAATTAACTGGAGGTAGAACCATGGTTGATTAAGATTTATTTTTTAAAATGAGAATTCATTAAGGTTCAATAGGTAAAATATGAAAATAAAGATAAAAATCAACCATGGATGCTTGATTGAATCATTAAAAAAAAGAAATGGTTGAGTAGGATAATTATTATAGATTCACATTAAAGATATTTAGGTAAATTAGAAAAATGGAAGATAAAATTGATTTATTTAATAATAAAAATAGCAATAAATCAGTTATTGGGATAATTTATAGTGATTGGGATAATTGGTAGATTTTTTTTATCAAGTAAATATTCGAAATACCAGACATAGAGTTGTCTGGTAAGTCGATAGGGCGAGCTCTAAATGATATACCGTCGTAATACAATGGAAGGATAATTGGTAGAGTTAACCGGAAAAAGAAATTATAGATTAATATAGTTAACTTAATTAAAAGAAAATACAAAAAAGCATAAAATGACACGTAAGCATAGTGAAATGAAAGAATGTAACATGGTCGAAACTTATGGAGAAGACGACGTGTGTGCAATGTACTCCTTCTTTAGTGTTATTATATATAGAATTATACATTATTAGATATATAGATAATATACATCCACATCAAAAAAGCATATATCGATGGAAAAAAATAATTAAAAATTGGCCAAAAGCATTGAATAATGTAGAATATGAAGTTATAGATTCTACTAATATGATTATTTCCATATACATAAAATCATACTAAACTTAAATCTATTATATTCAATGTATGTAGATATTTTGGAGATGATTGTGATAAATTTAATATAGGAAACATATATTGAAGTCTTCCTAAAATACTATCGACTAATAAAAAAAAAGAGATTTATGATTAAAAATTCAACTTTAATTGTGGTTGTGACACGTCAGCAAAATGCTAACAGAATTAGTAATATTAATAGATAGATAGATTTTTAAAATAAAAACTTTCGGATATATATACGTACAGTTATAGGTTGAAACCGGTTTTCCTTTGGGTACACTTGAACTGAACCGGACCAAGAACATAAAATACTGAACCGGACCGCTGAACCCATCTTCTTCAACCTTTTCCCCCGCCCCGTCACTGTTGAAATTGGGTAAAATTGCAGCCCTCAAATCTTGCCCGAATCTTATCGTTTTCATTTCTAAATTGTTACCCAATCCATACTATATCTCTATCCTTTATCAATTTGTGATTTCGAGTCCAAAACGAACCCAAACGAGGTTATCCCCAAATTCGAAATTTTATCTTATCCGGTCAATTAAGATAGATTTTCTCAAATTAATCAATTAAATAGCTTTTATATAGATTTGGAGTTATCTTCTGGAATTCGATTCGATCCAATTCGGCTCCGTTTGACATCGCCTATAAATACTAGGGTTCGGTGTCCTTCAAAATTCATTCCGTAGAGAAGAAATCCGAGCTTCTAACCTACCCCACTGTGTTCTAAACATCTTAATCTACAATCCCCTTTACAAAATTTTCACAAAAACATCCCAAATTCGAGCCCTCAAATTTTCGAATTCGACTTCGTCGGAGCCGCCTTTGCCGCCCTCGTCTGCCCCCTACCACCGAGAGATGCACCGCATCGCCACGAATCCGTAGCCACAGATCGCGTGTCATTCCGAGCCCTATCGAAGCCGCTAGCCATCGCCGAAGTGGAGCCGAAGGGCGCCTGAAGCTGCTGTTGGAACACTGTTGAAGCGTGACCGGAGGAGGAAGAAGGTGAACTAATTACACCAAACCTCCTATACTTTCTATTCTTTCTAAGTCATGCCCTTTTCAGTTTTTAAAATTTCAGATTCTATCCCGTACTTTTTATTTGGGCATAAATTGCTTCCAAATCCGTTAATTCGAAGAGAATATATTATAATATACCTATCACCCAACTGCAATGTATCCTATACATTCGAATTCAATAAAATTGAACCCAAAATCAGGAATTTCGCGATGAAAAACAGGGTCATAAACAACAATATTAGGCAAGAAATTAATTGAAAATTTGTGGTTGCTAATTTTTCTACATCCAATCTTCGGTGAAGATTGAAATCTAAAAATCATGTAAATTATCCTACATGTAATATATCATTGAATTTCGTGAAGTAATATATCATTGAATTTCCACCGAAGATCCTTTCTAACCCTTACCTCTATTTTCATACCCTGAAATGCAAACGATCGAAAGTTAAGCAGTAGTCACTTGATATTATGTTATTTAATAAAGGAAAAATATAAGTTGAAAGAAAATAATGTTGTGTAATTATTCACAAAGGGATTAACCTGCTCATCCAATAAGTACATGAAAATATAATGACCATGAAAATAGTTGGTAACATGGCACAATCGAATAATACGAAATAGGATGTGAGAATTATATACTCTCTCTTCGTTAATTTGTCCAAAAGTGTTTATCACACTACAAATGAAAAACAATATCATATATTATAACTCATAGATATTATAAGAAATATAGGATAAAATACAGTAATTGTGCATATGAATATGGTATTACAAATCTTAATTAACTAAATTAACAATAAAATAAGAAACCACGTTAACATATAGGGTTCAAAATATCATATATTCGGAAACAAAGTTGGACTTTAATTTCATATAAAGAACCCAAAGGTGTCCTCAAATGCGAATCGATGTCACACTTCTCTCAAGCAAATGTTCAACTAAGTTAATTTGACCTCAAGCTAATCTAGTTTATAATGCTATTAACCAAAGATTCAATAATATCCTTCAACCATTTGCACGAAAGATAAGCAGATCCATCTTATTAGCTTCAATTGATCAATTTTCTGCAGGTAAAAAAAATACAAATACTATTAAATGAATTACAGGAACCAAGACACGTAAGTGAATAACAATTATAAAGTTAAAAGAACAAAATTATAATACATGTGTACCTCGGAAACACGGATTAATTCCACCTATTCTTGCTCCATATTGATGAGGTATTTAGGATGAAAATAGGATGAGAACACAATGCACTATGTCGTTGGAATGCCTTTGTGATTTGATAGGGGAAGAAGGTAAGTTGATTCGATAAACAACGGTATATATAGATACCCATATGTAAGATAAAACAATTGATAAATAGTAATTTATTTAAAGTAGAATAGATAAAGTAAATTGCAATACGATTTAGATTTATTTTTATTTGGATGAAATATTGCTTTGTTATAATACGTTATTAATATTTACTATGGTAGATTATTGATTATCTACATAGAGTGTTAAATTAGCAAGGATAAGCCACAAATAATATGATAAGGTTGTTTGCTATCATTTTTTATGTACATCGTTAGAGATTATTATTATTATTATTATTATTATTATCACCATCATCATCATCTTATTTTATTGTATTTTTTAGGAAAAAATTGATGTTAATCTAATAGGGGTTACTTGATTGAAACGATATATATCCTTTGTATAGACGTGCCCTTAAAATAAGGCGATTCATTAAGACTTACTAATATATCGGATTGGGTCAAGTATGTCCGCAAATGGATCTGATTTTTTTTTGTAAGCTCCGTAAATGGATATGATTGCTATATAAAGAAAGAGATCGAGAATATTGAAGGTATTTTATAAAAAAATGCCCGATATAAAAGATTTTTAGGTTTTGGAGTTAAAAGGATATGATTGATAAAAAAAAAGTCAATGTGCAAAACTTTACACAGTCACTCTTGAGCAATTAAGAGACCCATGGAGCTAGGATCCTCCTGAAATGATTATGAATGCAATTTTATCCCGGTTGGTTTCTTCATCAATAGCGTCTGTGTAGGTTGAATTTATTCTATTTTGGATTGATTGATAATGACCCATGAGTTTAGTATCAAGGAGCTGGTTTTTATTTCGCAATATTATAAGTTCAATTTGCAAAGTTTAAGCACAACAATATGAGATGTATGTTGTCTTTAGGTTCCAATTATAGTCACTTGTTCATTTGTCCACTTGTCCACAATCATAAGATCACGTAGTGAATTATCCAATGATCTCATAGAGCTGCTCATAAATACTAATGACTTGGAATGCAAAAAATTACAAATACCTGATCAGAAATAGAGTAATGCAGTTGAGTTCAAAAAAGTCTAGAGATAATGCAAAAAATTCAGTCTCAATGTAATGCAAACGACATGTTGCTGTGATTACAAATAGTTGAACCATATAGTTCTAAACAGCTGCTCATCAATTGTGTACTGGCTGGTTGTTAGTCATCAGTGGGTTCCACGTTCATACATCATGGCATGAAACTCTGCTGGCTTGCACTATCATGAAGGTAGACTCGTACTTTTCCTAGTGATGGAAAGCTTTGATAAAAAGGAAAAATAATGAACCATAGTAAGACATAAATCATAATAAGAAAAATATTGAAGAGTAAACTTAGTAAGCCATAAATCACAAGAACAAACAGATTGAAATATGGTAACCCGCTCAGTTTAAGTATTGGAAAACCTCCCTATATACAACATTGATGGTTGTATTCTTCGGTCGACCTTCCTCATCACATATTAATACTTTCAATCCCTTCTTAGCGGCAACCCTTGATAATGCAACATAAAGTTGTCCATGGCAGAACATCGGTTTGGGAAGGTATAAACCTACTCGAGACAGTGATTGTCCTTCACTCTTGTTTATTGTCATAGCGAAACAAACGGTAACTGGAAACTGTCTTCGTTGAAAGCTGAATGGATACTTAGTGTTTGATGGTTAAATTGTCATACGTGGAATATATACTTTATCACTGACATGGTTGCCATATCATGCCCTTGCACTAAAGATAGGTGTTCCTGTCATGCTTCTGGCATGTGCAATCGTCAGGCTTGTACATTGATCAAACATTTATCACTGACATGGCTGTCATAAATGATTCCAGCTTCAATGACATGTACACCTAATCTGGTTACTATCAATCGAGTATCATTGCACAGGCTTGACAATTGATCAATGATTCTTAGAAGCATGATATCAATCGAGTATCATTGCACAGGCCTGACGATTGATCAATGATTAATGATTCTTAGAAGCATGACAGGAAAACCTATCTTCAATGCAAGGGCATGGTATGGCAGCCATGTCAGTGATAAAGTATATATTCCACGTATGACACTTTCACCATCGGACACTAAGTATCCATTCAGCTTTCAACGAAGACAGTTTCCTCTTATTATTTGTTTCGCTATGACAATAAACAATTGTCAAGGACAATCACTGTCTCGAGTAGGTTTATACCTTCCCAAACCGATGTTCTGCCATGAACAACTTTATGTTGCATTATCAAGGGTTGCCGCTAAGAAGGGATTGAAAGTATTAATATGTGATGAGGAAGGTCGACCGAAGAATACAACCATCAATGTTGTATATAGGGAGGTTTTCCAATACTTAAACTGAGCGGGTTACCATATTTCAATCTGTTTGTTCTTGTGATTTATGGCTTACTATGTTTACTCTTCAGTATTTTTCTTATTATGATTTATGGCTTACTATCGTTCATTATTTTTCCTTTTGATCAAAGTTTTCCATCACTAGGAAAAGTCCAATACTTAAACTGAGCGGGTTACCATATTTCAATCTGTTTGTTCTTGTGATTTATGACTTACTATGTTTACTCTTCAGTATTTTTCTTATTATGATTTATGGCTTACTATCGTTCATTATTTTTCCTTTTGATCAAAGTCCAATACTTAAACTGAGCGGGTTACCATATTTCAATCTGTTTGTTCTTGTGATTTATGGCTTACTATGTTTACTCTTCAGTATTTTTCTTATTATGATTTATGACTTACTATGGTTCATTATTTTTCCTTTTGATCAAAGCTTGAGGGTTTCCATCACTAGGAAAAGTACGGGTCTACCTTCATGATAGTGCAAGCCAACAGAGTTTCAGGCCATGACGTATGGACGTGGAACCCACTGATGACTAACAACCAGCCAGTACACAATTGATGAGCAGCTGTTTAGAATTATATGGTTCAACTATTTATAATCACAGCAATATGTCGTTTGCATTACATTGAGACTGAATTTTTTGCATTATCTCTAGACTTTTTTGAACTTAACTGCATTACTCTATTTCTGATCAGGTATTTGTAATTTTTTGCATTCCAAGTCATTACTATTTATGAGCAGCTCTATGAGATCATTGGATAATTCACTACGTGATTTTATGATTGTGGACAAGTGAACAAGTGACTGTAATTGGAACCTAAAGACAACATACATCTCATACTGTTGTGCTTAAACTTTGCAAATTGAACTTATAATATTGCGAAATCAAAACCGGCTCCTTAATACTAAACTCATGGGTCATTACCAATCAATCCAAAATAGAATAAATTCAACCTACATAGACGCTATTGACGAAGAAACCAACCGGGATAAAATTGCATTCATAATCATTTCAGGAGGATCCTAGCTCCATGGGTCTCTTAACTGCTCAAGAATGACTGTGCAAAGTTTTGCATAGTGACTTTTTTTTATCAGTCATATCCTTTTAACTCCAAAACCTAAAAATCTTTTATATCGGGCTTTTTTTATAAAATACCTTCAATACTCTCGATCTCTTTCTTTATATAGCAATCATATCCATTTACGGAGCTTACAAAAAAAATCAGATCCCTTTACGGATATAATTGACCCAATCCGATATATTAGTAAGTCTTTATGAATCGCCTTATTTTAAGGGGACATCTATACAAAGGATATATATCGTTTCAATCCAGTAATCCTTATTAGATTAACATCAACTTTTTCCTAAAAAAATACAATAAAAGAAGATGATGATGATGATGATGATGATGATAATAATCTCTAACGATATACATAAAAAAAATTGATAGCAAACAACCTTATCATATTATTTGTGGCTTATCCTTGCTAATTTAACACTCTATGTAGATAAGCAATAATCTACCGTAGTAAATATTTATAACGTATTCTAACAAATCAATATTTCATCCAAATAATTAACAATCTAAACCGTATTGCAATTGACTTTATCTTTTCTACTTCAAATAAATTACTATTTATCAATTGTTTTATCTCTACCACACAAGGGTATCTATATATATCATTGTTTATCGAATCAACTTACCTTCTTCCCCTATCAAATCACAAAGACATTCCAATGACATAGTGCATTGTGTTCTCATCCTATTTTCATCCTAAATACCTCATCAATATGGAGCAAGAACAGGCGGAATTAATCCGTGTTTCCGAGGTACACATGTATTATAATTTTATTCTTTTAACTTTATAATTGTTATTCACTTATGTGTCTTGGTTCCTGTAATTCATTTAATAGTATTTGGATTTTTTTTACATGCAGAAAATTGATCAATTGAAGCTGATAAGATGGATCTGCTTATCGTTCATGCAAATGGTTGAAGGATATTATTGAATCTTTGGTTAATAACATTATAAACTAGATTAGCTTGAGGTCAAATAAACTTAGTTGAACATTTGCTTGAGAGAAGTGTGACATCGATTCGCATTTGAGGACACCTTTGGGTTCTTTATATATATGAAATTAAAGTCCAACTTTGTGTCCGTATATATGATATTTTGAACCTATATGTTAACATGGTTTCTTATTTTATTTTTAATTTAGTTAATTAAGATTTATAATACCATATTCATATGCACAATTACTGTATTTTATCCTATATTTCTTATAATATCTATGAGTTATACTATATGATATTGTTTGTCATTTGTAGTGTGATATGACACATTATGAGATCAACACTTTTGGAGAAATCAACTAAGAGAGAGTATATAATTCTCACATCCTATTTCATATTATTCGATTGTGCCATGTTACCAACTATTTTCATGGTCGTCATATTTTCATGTACTTATTGGCTGAGCAGGTTATTCCCTTTGTGAATAATTACACAACATTATTTTCTTTCTACTTATACTTTTCCTCTATTAAATAACATACTATCAAGTGACTACTGCTTAACTTTCGATCGTTTGCATTTCAGGGTATGAAAATAGAGGTCAGGGTTAGAAAGGATCTTCGGTGGAAATTCAATGATATATTACATGAAGGATCTATTTACATGATTTTTAGGTTTCAATCTTCAGCGAATATTGGATGTAGAAAAATTAGCAACCACAGATTTTCAATTAATTTCTTGCCTAATATGGTTGTTTATGACCCTGTTTTTCATCACGAAATTCCTGATTTTGGGTTTAATTTTATTGAATTCGAACGTATACTCGATACTCCTAGGATACATTGCAGCTGGGTGATAGGTATATTATAATATATTATTTTAATTAATAAGCAAATATTTATGTACACTAATACTTCTACCTTATACTTTGTGATAGATGTCATGGGAGAAGTTCATCAACTATCTCCAACCATTGATGGTAGATTTGATCTTATCTTGAAGAATGATAGGCAAGTTCGTTTTATATGCATTGATTTGTATATTTTGTTAAATTTATCGATATTGAATTTTTTCATAGGAATTGTATACTGAAGTGCTATGTTGGTCCACAATTATTTGATAAACTATATACCATCGATCGGGATCTGAAAAAACAATTCATTGTCATATTTCAATTTATGGATGTACAAGATGTTAGAGGTAAGTTTCACCTCATATTCACCTTATTTATCAATATTGTCAATAGTTATAATTTCTTTTATTTTACCTTGTGAATGTGCATTCTTTACTTTTATGTGTTTAACTTTTGTTGTGGGTAGGTGAGATAATGTTATCAACTTTAGCCGATGTGGTGAAGTTGTATGTAAATCCGACTTTTCCTAAAGTAACGCATATCGAAGAAGGTCATTCCTTATTTCACTTATTTGTTTTATCTATTATTACTTAATATACCTATATTAATACGAACTATATTTATTTTCCAGGTTTCTTAGACATGACGGTACCTCTGTAACACCCCCTCTTATAACCCAAGGGAATGCCACAACGCTAGTGATTACTCGGACTTTAATGTGTTTATAACCACCTTAGGCTTATAGGGACATGCAACCATGCTCCCATAAACAAGATGATAATAAGATATTTAAGGCGGAAGACTTAAATAAATAACAAGCGGATAAATAAATAAATGAATAAATAGGAAAAGTAAAAATAACAATCGTAAATGCTCATAAAGAATAATCATTCCTGAAACCTTTTATCAACAGACCTTTAAATAATACGCAAAACACTTTAAAAATGATTCCGACTTTGATTCCAATCTTCGACCTTGTAGTGCTTTATCCTAAACCTGTGAAAATCGGTCTGGCATCCAAATACAATGAAGGACACCAGCCATTCAAACAAAGAACGGTTAGATCGCGAGAACTAGCAAATGAAGGCACGAAAGCAAGACAACTTTGGATTAACACGTTGTCTAAACTAAGTATTGGATTAAAAGGTACTCAATGTGGCCCAACATCGACCCAGAGGGAAAGACTCTTCCGAAGAGTTTTAAACCGCAGTCTGATACAGTCAATCAAGGGTTGATCTTGTGTCCCCCAATACATAGTGCAACCTACGTATTTTTAGCTATACATTAATCTTCACTCACGTACTCACATTAAATGGATTAACACACAAATCACTTTTTATCGACTAATACCGGTCCTACCCTGACATAGTGGATATGACTTACAATTGCTTTGGTTGTGTAACACTTCATCTAGAAGTGTGATAGTTTCATAAAATGTTTAAACCGAGGAATAACGGCCCCAACCTGACTCTACAATACCACATTCACATGACTGCACACATTACGGTTCACATTGTTTTACATTGATGGATCCTGATTTAATTGAGTTCCAATCATAACACACAATCCCCACATTGTTACTACTTAAAACATCCTAGGTGATCACGAAACAAACAGGACGGGTACTTAAAAAATAATATCTCATTAATAAAAAAAAGGTGGGTATTTATGTCATTATTTTATATTGACGTTGAATAATAACATTACCCAATTATACTTGCCAAATTCAAACTAACGGATAAATAAATCACACAAAGCGGATGAATTGCAATTTATTTTGATTAACTTGACAAGAAACCAATGTAAAGAAAACAACAAGACATGAAAGGCACAAGTGAGCGGAAAGCCTCGGAAAGTCACTTACCAGAATTGAAATCGCAAGTGCGTGTTTGAATGCTTTTATCCCGACTCGAATTCTCCGTATGAGCGTATGATTAACCTATTCTCTTCGAATTAACGGATTTGGAAGCAATTTATGCCCAAATAAAAAGTACGGGTTAGAATCTGAAATTTTAAAAACTGAGAAGGGCATGACTTAGAAAGAATAGAAAGTATAGGAGGTTTGGTGTAATTAGTTCACCTTCTTCCTCCTCCCGTCACGCTTCAACAGTGTTCCAACGCAGCTTCAGGCGCCCTTCGGCTCCACTTCGGCGATGGCTAGCGGCTTCGATAGGGCTCGGAATGACATGCGATCGGTGGCTACGGATTCGTGGCGATGCGGTGCATCTCTCGGTGATAGGGGGCAGACGAGGGCGGCAAAGGCAGCTCCGACGAAGTCGAATTCGAAAATTTGAGGGCTCGAATTTGGGATGTTTTTGTGAAAATTTTGTGAAGGGGATTGTAGATTAAGATGTTTAGAACACAATGGTGTAGATTAGAAGCTCAGATTTCTTCTCTATGGAATGAATTTTGAAGAACACCGAACCCTAGTATTTATAGGCGATGCCAAACGGAGCCGAATTTTGAAGATAACTCCAAATCTATATAAAAGCTACTCCATGTGGTAATTAAAACTTGTCGTTTACTATTCATGCACGCTTTTTTAAAATGATAAAAACTATATGAAATATTAACATTTTTAAAAATTTTTTTATATAAATTCATAATTAATATTAACCATTATGAGATTATTTAAAAAATATGTTAAAAAAGTTAATATTTTATATAGTTTTTAACACCTCAAAAAACGTGCGTTAATAGTAAAACGTCAAGTTTTTTAATTAACGGAGAAGTATTTAATTGATTAATTTGAGAAAATCTATCTTATTTGACCAGATAATATAAAATTTCGTATTTGGAGATAACCTCGTTTGGGTTCGTTTTGGATTCGAAATCACAAATTGATAAAGGATAGAGATATAGTATGGATTGGGTAACAATTTAGAAATGAAAACGATAAAATTCGGGGAAGATTTGAGGGGTGCAATTTTACCCAATTTCAACAGTGACGGGGCGGGGGAAAAGGTCGAAGAAGATGGGTTCAGCGGTCCGGTTCAGTATTTTATGTTCTTGGTCCGGTTCAGTTCAAGTGTACCCAAAGGAAAACCGGTTTCAACCTATTACTGTACCTATATATATCCGAAAGTTTTTATTTTAAAAATTCTAGCTAAATGAATTGCGAAGAATAACAACACAGTTAAGTTAAATACATTAATTTTATTTTTCCTAAAAATATATTTTTCTAAAACGTTTTAATATATAGTTTACGAAAATTAAAATAAATTATAACTATAAATCCATCTCTATTGTGAAAGAAAAAATCTACAATTTTGTCTTAAAATAATATAATTTAAAGGATAATTTATTTATAAAAAAGTAAACTAAAATATCTCAAAATAATATAAAACTTTATATGTATAATTTTAAGATTTGATTTTTAAAGGCTTACTTATTTATAAACTAAAATAATATACAACTTTAAAGGCTAACTTATTTATAATATTATTTTTTATATATTATTAAGATTTGAGTTTTAAAGAAGTCGCGTCATGGCACGGGAATCGTACTAGTTATTTTTAAAACAATATTGAAAGAAAAATGTTAACTGTATAATTTTAACATAAATATGATCTTTTTTTTAACAAAATAGTTGATAGAAACGAAAAATATAGAGAGAAATGAAGAATAATTAATGATATAGTGAAACAAATTAAAAATGGTGGAGTTGGGATTTGAACTCAAAAACTTTTGATTCTCCTTTCTTCCTTTCTTTACCACTTGAGCTAAATAACACTCTTGTTTCAAAAATCATTTAAAGATCTTATATTACCTTAAAATACTAAATATATGCAATAAATGATTTTTTTTATATTTTTTTTTCTGGCCAATGGGTGCTCGAGCACCCCCAAGCACCACTGGTTCCGCCACGGCCAATTACCAATTGTGATAGAGTGTTCATGTAAAATTGGGGTTTTTTTTATCTCTCGGTTCATATTGTAAAAAATTTTCTAAAGTAATAAAGGATTTTGGTACAATTTACATATAATTATCTTACTAATAGACGTTTTTTTAGTCTTGTCAATAGTAGGGATGGCAACGGGGCAAGGAATATCATTGGTATTAAGAGGAGTATCCATGGATTGATCGGGAGCGGCTGCGGGCAAATCTTTATCACTCATATTGGCCTAATAAATATTGGGTCAATTGAGCAATAGGCCATAATTAGCGCCTTTATTAGGAAAATGTCCACCCTTCCTTCAAAATTGGCAAAATGTTCACCTTCTTTTTTTTTTATTTTTCGCGCGTTGTTGAAACCGAAGTTGCTGAAACTGAAGTTGTTGAAATTGTTGAAATTAGTTTTTTTTTCGCGCGTTGCTGAAACCTAGGTTGCTGAAATCGGAGTTACTGAAACCAGGGTTGCTGAAACCGAAGTTGCTTAAATTGTTGTTGCAATTGCTGAAATTAGTTTTTTATTTTTTCGCGTCAATGCTTCAACATCGGAGTTGCTGAAACCGTGTTGCTGAAAACGGAGTTGCTTTTTTTTTTCTTTTTTTTTTCGCGTCACCACTTCGACACCAGGTTTGCAGAAATCGGAGTTGCTGAAACCGTGTTGCGGGATATAAAATTTAGCCTATACGAGATTCGAACCCACGTATTTGCGCATAAGCACATCGTTCTACCATTGATCTAAGAGGCTTTTAAAAGCGATTTAAATTCATTGCAGTCCGCATTTCAACAATTGCTGAAACTACAGCCCGTATTTCAGCAATTGCTGAAATTGCCAATATCCAAACCCAACCCATGTAAGACATTAGACAACTAAAATCAAGATAATCCATTAATTTTGTGTCATTAGTTGCTGAAACCGAAGTTGCTGACACCAATAGAACAACCCAAAAATGATGCGGACAACAATTATGTGGACACACAAATTCACCAAGTAGAACAATCCAAAAATACACTAAAACAGATGCGGAAAACAATATAAAATTTCAGCATTTACGAATTCCGTATTTCAGCATTACGAATTCCGCATTTCAGCATAATGAATTCCCGGAGTTGAATCATAATCGATCATCTCAATTCAATAAACCTGAGCGTAGTTATGATAAAAGCAAGTAACACAAAAAAAATCTCAAACTAGCATTTCTTTCAAAGAAATTGCTATTTACACTTTCTGATGGATGGTGCTGAAGACACCTTTTTCTTTTGAAGAAAATTTATCTTTAATCATGCACATTCCTCTCAATAAGCCTAAATCCAACAAATTTGTTTCCGCACTAAAATAAGCTAACATCCCTGTCATTTATGCAGCTGCTTTTCAAGATCGGATACTCAGATCCAAAATTGCTCCGAATCGAAATTACATAGGAACAGATTACTGAAAATCGAGTGAACTACAACCAAATCTCAAAACCTAAATTAATTTGGAGAATCGAAAATTAAAATACGACGGGACCGCAACTCTAACTAAGGATTGAGGTACAGAAGAGGAAGCAGAAGTCCAAACTGGTAATGTGAATGTTGAAGCGCCATTGAAAGAGGAGAGAAGGAAAGGAGTAAGGATGGGGAAATGACCTGGACGGTGTCGAAGGGATGGCCGATGATGACAATAGAGACACCGGCGAGCAAGCCGGCGACATAGTCCTTGTAGCCAGATGAGGCACTGCCATTACCAGTAGCAGCCTCCGGCATCTCTCAGTCTCCCTCGCTCTACCTTTTTTGCAACCTACCTTCTAGAGAGAGGAGAGGAACATGGCGTGGATCCGATTTCAGCACTTTTCCGGATGATGAAGACGATTACTGGATCCTCGCTCCGCCGGGCACCGGGCCTGCCACTCCCCCGCAAACGTCGATTTCGAAGTGTAGGAGGGAAGAGGAAGCACGAGAGGGTCCGATTTTAGCACTTCGCCATTTCTCTATCCTCTCTCCTTTCATAACGAACGCAGATGATGAAGGTGATGAAGACGATTACACTTCTCATCCAGCAGGTACTTTCCTCTATCGCGTCGGACACTGGAGATCTGATGTCGTTGCCTCTGTTTGTTCTCCGGTGTTTCTTTGCCTCTGTTTCTTTGATTCTGATTTGACGGCATAGAAAAGGAGAAAGAATGAGATGAGAGAGATATGAGATTAGGGTTGGATCTTACGAGGGCAATTTTGTCCAGAAAATTTTAGATGGACAAATACCTAATTTAACATGTTTGGTGGACACTCCCCAATGTAGCCCAAAAAAAAAAAGCCCGTTTCTCAAATTTTTTCATAAATATTTCAATATAAACCATAAAATTGCTTGTGATTCAAGAGACAAAACAAAATATTGAGGGAAATTTTCGCACCCAACTTCATAAAATTGTGAAAGATGTAGGTATAATTACTTACCGAATCGAATATCAAATTGTGATATGGCAGTGAGAGTGGACACTAGGGCCTGGGCACTATTACTTTAGGCACTTACAGAGAGCAAAACAACAAAGTTTTAGGGTGATCGAAGTTGAACTGAAGAAGTGAAGGCGAGAGAAGATGAGCAGAAGGAGTAATACTAATCACGGCACAACTTGCAAAGGGAAATTAGGGAATGTCAGAGTTTTTTTTTTTTAATCGATACACTACTTTAATTTAGAAAACTTTGCTGACGTGTCATAGTCGGCTTCACTTTAGAAAATTCAACCAATTCCATTTTATCTTACTTCTTTTATTTATTTTTCCAATCTATATCTATATACTACTTTAATTTAGAAGTCTTTGCTGACGTGTCGCATTCACTTTAGTAAATTAAAATTTTTAATTTTTTTCTATATCTTATCATATCTTATCTTTTTATCTAGTAATTAAAATTTATTTTAGAGATATATAAAATTTGGATTGGACCAAAAAAAAGAGATATATAAAATTTGGTTTTTTTATTATCTACAAAAGACCCACGACGACGGCGGGAAAGATTGCAAGATCTATAAAATTTGATTTTTGATTTTATTTTTTCCTATATCTTATCATATCTTATCTTTTTATCTCGTTTTATCATTTTTATTTATTTTTTCCCTATGACATGAAAAGATTAATCTAACTTAAAATTAAAATTTAGATACAATTATTGTATAGATATATAAAAATTTTATCTTTTGTAGATAATAAAAAGGGAAAATTGCAAAAAATAGCCCAACCTTTAGGGGTTGTTGCGCTTAATAGCCTGAACTATAAAAAATGCAGAAAATAGCCTCAAGTATTTACTTGGTTGCAAAAAATAGCCTCATGCTACATTCCAATTCAAATAATTATAAAAATAGCCTTAGGCTACCTTTAAATTCAAATTAATTAAAAAACCTCTCCAAAACAATTTTTATTTAAAAATAATAATCACTTCTTATATAAAAAATAGCCTAAACAATTTTTATTCTCAAAATCTACCACTTCTCATAGTTTTTTTTATCAAAGTCATTATTAGCTAAATTCATCATTGAATTAATTATAAAAACTACCTTATACCATATGAATTTTGTAAATAAATATTTTTTTTAAAAAAAGGCTACTAAAAAATATCACAAGATCTTTATTTTTCTTAATAAAAAATTAATTTATCTTCATCCCACAATTTATTCAATGCTCAAATAAAAACCATTGTTGGGTGAATAACGTATGCACACTTTTTTTCTTAAATAGATAACAAACTACACTAATTGTTAGGTTTAAAGCAATATATAATGCATGCTTAACTGCTTTTTTGTGCTAGTTTTTCTTAGAAGATCGCCCTAAATCGCTTATTAAATCAATTGCGAGTACAAACTTAAGTATTTTATTCACTTTTAATGATATGTAAATAATATAATTAATTTTTTAAAATATTAAATTCAAGTTATATTTATATTGTTTGAGATAATTTTTATAATTAATTCAACTATGAGTTTAGATAACAACAATTAGTTGTAATATTTTTTTTATTAGAAGTGATGATTTTTTAAATAAAAATTATTTTGGAGAGGTTTTGTAATTAATTTGAATTTAAATGCAACCTAAGGCTGTTTTTTGTAATTAATTTGAATTTGAAGGTAATTATTTAAATTTGAATGTAGCATGAGGCTATTTTCTGCAACCAAGTAAATACTTGAGGCTATTTTCTGCATTTTTTATAGTTCAGACTATTAAGCGCAACAACCCTTAAAGATTAGACTATTTTTTGCAATTTTCTCTAATAAAAAAAACATCTTATCTAGCATGATAATTTAACATTTGTTTATGAAAAAACGGTTTTATCTCTAAAATACGATAAGATATAGGGAAAAAAATAATTTTTAGTCTTCCATAACTATATTTACCATAATATTTTTAATTTTTTTCAATAATTGACTCATTTTTAATTTATTACGAAACATTGAAATTTTTTTCATACTCCCGATATTAGGAACATCAAGAATCAAGAATTAAAAGTATATAATTTTTATTTATTTTTTGTATAAACGCGTAAGGGCGCGAGGATTATACTAGTGTTTTCTTAAAGGTAAAAATTGAATGTTAAATGACTTTTAGACTTTAGCCAGTGAAAAGATTCCAAGGCAGGGGAAAATTACAAAGTTGGGAAGATATATGTTCCGGGTCGGAATACAGCAAATTAAAGTCGGAATTTTCGAAAATGAAGGAGAGGTTTAGCACCCGAAGCTGGAAAACGAAACGACGGAGAACGAATAAGCTACCTTCGTGCTATTGTTTTGACGAATCGGCTCGATGCACGGAAGATCGTATTGATGGCTAATGAAGAATAGAACTTGTAATACCCCTGGATCTGACGTGGACGAATAAGGCGTGGACGAGCGGTGCAACCCAAAATCCCAAAAATCAGATCGGTTTTAAGGCATTTTTGAGCTTTCAAAGGTGAATGAAGAAGCTAAAGGATGAAACTATGAACATGTGGAGCTTAAGATCTCGCGATTTGGTTGAGAAACGAGATCGAATTTGCCTCCACAATTTGAAGGTTTCGAGTCCTTTGTTAATGGTGAAAATCAATTCGGAAAGGGAGAGTCGATTACGGCGATGGTTTAGACTTTAGAATGACGGATAAATCTTTTTTTTCCTCTTATTCCTGAATCGAATCCCACAGGAATCGGGCAAATTTTGAATAGAATTTGCAACCACCCGCTTCTGATCCGGTTGAGTTCTTCCCCGATCCGCTTCAGTTGAAAGGGCTGATCCGGTTTTGCTCCGCCAGTACCGGTTTCCCTTTCATTTCTCCTCCTGTTTAGTGTTTCTGGCTTGGAGCTAAGATTCAAATTTCAGATATTAAATTAAATTGAAAATTTTAATTTGTAATATATCTGTAATTAACTCCATCGGTGGAAGTTAAGCTCTAAATCTCTAACCCGCGTCCTTTTATTGGTGAGAAACAAGATCGATCATGTTCTTGGATCGATCCATATATGAATTGGCACAAGTCATTGCTGGAATTTCGAGCTGCACCCATTTCTCAAGGACGCAACTGTTTCGGCTTGATCCGATTCAGCTTCATCTTATAAACAACTTATGGTTACCTTGCTCAGGTTCTAATCGTACCTTTGCTTCTATAATGTATGCTATATAGGCTGGATGAGGGTAAATAATGTATAAATCGATCACTTCCAATTTTCATAATCATGTTGCATATATTTTCTCAATTCATAAATCGTATATATCATTTGTGACGGAGCACTTAAGTATAAAATTTCAAAATTTCATACTATATATAACTTACTCTCTCCGTTCCACACTAATTGTGTTTGGACTATTTATGCGCGTTTTTTAAGGTGTTAAAAACTATATAAAATATTTATTTTTTAATTAATTTTTTAAGATAATTCTATAATTATTAGTAATATGTATGATATTATTTAAAAATATTTAATAAAATATTGATATTTTATATAGTTTTTAGCTTTTTAAGAAAACGTGCATGAATATTTAAAGACAATTATTGTAGGAGGTATGGAGTATTACTCCGTATATACTTGAGTGATGCTATAGTATTGATTCCGTGATCTCAATTGGGGTTAATTAGTAACCATATAATAATAGACGATTTCAAGTAAATTGGATACCATGCACACACAATTCAAATTACAACGTTTTTGATCCAGAATGTATAAAAATAGATTACAACACAGCATCGATCTCAGGTCTAACAAACAAGTACACCAACTTACAAATCATAAGGTTGCTTGCCGGTGAACTTAACCTCGATAGGGCTAACGTTCTTACCAATGGACCTGAAGTTCTGACCCACACCTTGCCTCCCTGGGTTCACCTTCTCCGGGTACACCCCGTCCTTGGGGTGAAGGTACTGAACCTCCCCGCTCGGAAACACCCTGTAGAACTGGTACTTGATCTTGTACTTGGACCTCAGCCTGGTCCCAAGGGCCAGGCACTGCTCCTTCCGGGCAAGCTTAAGGAGGTTAGGGCCCTGCCTCATGATGGCCGCGCCCCCGGTCGGCATCTCGAAGATCTGCTCCTTGGGGGACTCCCACGTGATCACGTAGAATTCTTCAACCTGAGCCTTCCTAAGGAGCCCTCCGGTGCTCCCCGCGAAGATCGGGGAGGGGGTGTTCGGGTCGAGTTCGGGAGGGGTGAACCCCACGGGGGCCTCTTTAGTCTCCGCGGCTGCCTCGGCCCGGATCCTAAGGGTCTGGCGGGTGGAGGAGGGCCGGGGTGCCGCGGAAGCGGGGAAGGGGAGGGAGGAGGTACGGGTGGAGGCAGAGGAGAGGGCCGGGGTCAAGAGGGAAGCTTGGGCAGCTGCCATTGCCATAGCGGGTGGGATGCAATGAATGTTGGAAAATTTGAGTTAGAGAGAGGTTTGTTTGTAAGGGGGGAGTTTTGGGTGGGTGATGATAGGGTGGATAAGATAGGAGTTAAGGTGGACCAATTGGAAGGCTTGGTTTTGATACGTTTTGTGGCTATGGTAGCCACACCCTTTGTTTTGTTTCTCTTTTGATATTTTGTTTGGTGGTCAAGATGTGGAAAACATCATCTGGATTTGTGGCTTTCCTCCCTTTGTTTGGTTTGTTTTCTTTGTTCTATCATATTTGGTGGGCTTATGGGCCTTTTATGGATTAGTTGAATGTGCTGATATCTGGACCTGGATGTACACTTGCTGATCCAGCTGTACACGTGATTGGGTGCAGTGGGCTTGCAACTAAAGAAAGTTTTTTCTTTTTTAATGCAAATGTGCGACTAGCCGTGGCCAGGCCACCTGCCGCGTCAAGGGTCAGAGGTCAACTTGAGCCCTAACCTGAGAATTCTCGAAAGGGTCGACGGGTTCGGATAACCTGATTTGTCAAGTCATTTGGCTGAAAGGGTTCAACTTGTTGGATTCAGTGATTGACCCATCAAATTGGGGTCGAGTTGTACGAGTTGTGTTAGTTTTTTTTTTAAATCGGATTTTTGAAAAAAATCATTCCTTTTACATAGTTGTCGGAAAGTCCAAAAATGAATAAAAACTTGGGCTAAATTGAGTTGGGAAAAAAAGGATGAAGGGTTTGAATCCGTTTTTCAATTGCCTACATATCCTCCTATGGGTGAGGAATCAAAGCCCACGTAATTCTTTTTGACAAATCCCGGTGGACCATATATAATGTGGGGGTCGACACGTCCATGCGCTTCCAAGCCGAGCACACAAGACCAGTGGGGTTCTATCCTAAAACCAATTAGCAATAAGAGGAGTGACCCACTGACTTATATTTAAGACTCGGTTTCTCCTGTTTTTCGACATGGGACAAAGGTTCCAACACATCACAACAGTTTTACCTGTATTTTGAACCCCGCTTACCGACCCATCGAATTGACCATCAATGACCCCGCCGTCCACGGAGCTTCCGACTGACTCCGACTCGAATCCATCATTAGCCTCGGACTCGGTGGACAAGATGTTCTTCTGAATTCTCATATCCGCCTTCTTCCAATTGGTGAGGCAAACTTGAGCTTTGGGGTTCTCGAGGAGCAGTCTTGATCTCTTCTCGGTTAGACTTTGACCACCTCAGTTTAATACTACCTCTGATCCAAAATATATGTCGTTTGACTTTTCAACACGTATTTTAAGGAGCTGAAAACTATATAATATATTAAATTTTTTATTATTATTTTTTACAATTTAATACTTATTACCAACAAATATTAAGTTGTAAAAAAATAATTTAAAAAAAGTTGATATTTTATATAGTTTTTAGCTTATTAAAATACGTGTAAAAAAGTCAAACGACATATATTTTGGATCGAAGGGAGTAATTGCTCCACTGTAACAGTTGAATAAGAAACTTCAAGTATTTGTCAAACGATCACCTGTAAAGTTAGAAATCGTTGTCGGACGATCAGCTGTAGCCATTAGGGCACGCCCAACAGCTTCCCTAAAAAGTCTCCAAAATAGAGAATTATAAACCACATATTCGGAATATTTTTGGGCTAAATTCCAACAACTTCTCTATTATGGAATTTACCCCAAAATATATAGAATTTTCTCCAAATTTAGGGAATGATCTCTATTTTTTCTCCTCATTCTCTATTTTAGAGGATGCCGTGTGGAAGCTATTGGGCCAAAATCAATCTTAATATCCTCCAAAAACTCAAAAACTCAATATGGAGAATCTGTTGAGGTTGCTCTAAGAGCAACCCAACCAGGTTCTCTATAATGGATTTTTGGAGAATATCCAGGTTGATTTTAGTCCAACAGCTTCCCCATTACATTCTCCAAAATAGAGAATGAGGAGAAAAAATGGAGATCTTTTCCTAAATTGGGAGAAAACTCTATATATTTTGGGGTAACTCCATAATAGAGAATCTGTTGGAATTCAGTCTAAAAAAATTCAGAATATGTCATTCAATATGTGATTCATAATTCTCCATTTTGGAGAACTGTTCAGAGAAGCTTTTGGACATGCTCTAGGTTCCGTCTCAAAATATGTTATAACTATTTCTTTTTTTTCTTTTTTTTTTTTTTTGTGCTTTGTTCTATCGGATAATTTAATTTTATTTCTCTGGCTTATAAGAAAGGCGGTATCCATAAATACAAACAACGGCCACGAAAATTTCAAAGCAAAGCGCTTTCTTCCAGTCCCACATACCTAGACCATCTCCTCTTCGCGCCCCTTCCCCAGTTCCCCGTCCCTGCGTTCGCTCGGCGATGGCAGGCAAGTAGCAATCGAACCATTCGTCGTCCTCTTCATTCTTCCACGGTGCATCGCCCTGGTAAGAATTCATACATAGGACTTTAGCTTCTTCCTAATTTGATATTTTCCCCCCAATCAGTCTCATTGGTCAAATCGTTCATCAAACAACGAAGAATTACGAGTTCTGTAATCCTAGTTGTTTCTTTCTCGTAATGAACTGCAATGGCGGACACTGTTTAGGAGAATCGTCTCGCATTTGGTTTGATTCTGAACGAGACAAAGTTATCTTATAAATGCCCCCGAAAGAAAAATTAGGTTATCACTTTAAGGTTTGGGGACAATTTCAGGCATGGGATTTTGTCTCAATTGACGCCACCGAATCCAGTAATCTCCTAATAGTGGTCATGTCAGTCCGCATGATGTCAACAACGAGTTATTCGAAATGCAATTTGTCCACATCGTATTTTAGCTAACTCGCTGTTGTTTGCACAGCTAATGGAGATTGGGATTTATTGGATTCATAACATGAAATGCTGTTTTTTTTATAATCATTATAATAAGAAAGTAGGAGGATACAAAGGAGTAGAGTTCTCTTATTTTTTCTTGATACAAAATACAATGAGGAAGAGGAATCAAATAAATTGAGCAGTTGATCATACACACTACACAGTGAAGGCTTTACATCTTTATACGGTAATATTAGGCATATAATCGTATATACGAGGGTATTAACCTTGTGGAGATTCACATTGAGACGCTGTTGGGGATCCCCTTTCCAGTTAATCCACCTACCTTGGAGTAATCAGATGTGCTTGGATAGAGCAAGGTGTAAGGCAGATTCACAGGTCCCACTCGGTTCTTCAATCTTTCGTCTTTGTTCCTTTCAGTTATCTTATTCTCGGTTTGGACAAGCTTTGATGTGAATTTCTCAAATGCAGCTAAAGGTTCCATATCTGAACTCCACTCTGGGGTGTCCCTTTGCCCGAGGTAGATCTCATCAGTGGAGTGCCTGGACAAGAGTTCTATCAGGGCAACACCAAGGAGGGTCTGGAACTGAGCTGTTATGGTTTTCAGGAAGTATCCATCTGGGTTTGTCTCTAGCTCTGCATAGTCAGTAGTCCCGGGCTCTGGCATGAACCGGCGGCTTATGGTTGGGCGGTTTGGGAGGTACCCGGCGTAAGGGTACATCCCAAAGTTGACAGCAGCATGAAGGGCTGAGGCAACCCATATGATGATTGTGCATGATCTGGTTAGATCATCCCTCGTCTTCATCTCAGGCCACCATGGCTCATCTTTCTTGTCACCGTGTCCTTCGGTCCTTATTTCTGTCCACCAACGTTGTAGCTCGATGTCGCCTTCTACCAAGTCGTCACTAGGGTAGTAGAATGAGCAGTAATCCTTTACCCAATCTTCAATGGCGAACCATATTTCGAGTCCGTCAACAGCATAAGGGTAATCCTGTATCAAAAGCCTGAGGCCATGGGGAGAGTTCTGATCTTCAACTGCCATCCCCCTGACATTATTTAACAGGTTAAAGCAAATCAATATATCTTACTGCTTATTAGATACATGTCTTGAATCACAAACAGTACCTCTTGATCAGGTCAATTGGGAGTGCCTGCTCAGTGAACACCCAGCTCTTGTATATAAATGAGGACATCTCCATTGCGTATCTCGAAGGGTACACCGTTGACTCCACAATCCCACCTGCGTTGATGAGTATCTGTCGAGCCAAGGCATTTATGTTCATCGTATCACGGAAGTGTGGCTGTAAGAGCTTGTAAATCGGATGAAGGACGCTTAGTTGCCGGTTTGAAGCAATAACAAATGGCTCAATCACTGCATGAGTATTTAACCTGTATTGCCAATTGAGAAAGCATATAAGGTATGGCTCTCTTCAACCAAGCTATAATGTTATTTCACAGACATACCAATGGCTTATAAGCTGATGATGACCAGAATCACTGACAGCGACATAGGCTTTCGCGAGTTGCCATACTGAACCTTCCACACCCTTTTCTGCAGGAGTGTATACCTGGCTAATGGCACCATGGCTGTACCCTTGTGGGTTTGGTAAGCTTAACTCGATAGCTAGTGGCCTCAACGTCTCATCCTGTCTAAGGAAGAGGATTGTCCTGGTTGCGTACATCTTTGTGGTGGTTGAGTTTATTCGAATCAGGTATGGCATAAGTGTGTCATGATGATCTAATATGAATAGTCTATTGCTCTCAATTGCCTGCATCCACACACAAAAATTGCATTCATAATTTCGTACTATATCATATTGTTACCAAGAACAGATTTTAATGCATATATTTAAGCGAGTCATTACTTCATCAACAGTGAGTCCATCCATGTTTTTCTCTATGTGATCCCTCGTTATTGTGGTATTCTGATTGCCATAGATTGATGGGTCTAAATTGCTGACTGGAGGAAATTTCTGTGAAATAGATACTTTGGTTAGTACGTACAGCAATTAAATCATTTAGTTTTGTTGGTTTTTTTCTAAGCTATATAACTACCTGAAGACATTGGATAATAACAGGGTTGAGACCAGCTAACATCTCCCTTGCAAATTCTTCGTCGGTCCTCCATGCTGTTCTGTCCTCTGCAGTCAAATTGAGAGATAGATCAAGTTTTAACATGTTCAATTTGCAAAGAGTTTTTATGAACACTTAACACGATGTACAGAAGCTTATCAATAGTGCATAATTGATCAAAACCTTTGATCACATCTGGCATTGGCAGCTTGAACAACCCTTCACCATCTGTGTGAAACAGTTCTTTGAGCAACTCCAATGGAATGTGGTTAATCTTATTGATTACGCTCTGCGGTAGCTTAACCCCACCATCATAGAGCTTTAGCGTGTCTTCAAATGAGTCGAACTCGTTAGGGGTCTTATCAGATATGATAGCCTCTAGCTCCGGAACCAAGACTTGAACCACAGCCTTAAGACCATCTGCCACGAAATCTGAGAACTTGAGCTGATCAAACCTCTCATCTCTCGGAACATAGATGTCCAGGCTTACGAGAGGCAGCCGACTTTCTGTGTTGGGATCTGGTGAAACCATTTCCATGTAGATCATTAATTTCATTATCCGATAAGACATCTAACCACACTTATCAACTGTTTAAGCACTTGTACTAACCAGTTTTTGTAGGTTTCCGACCAGTTCTTCCTCTTCGAGGATAAGGGTACTCTTGTGACCCACCAAGAACAGGCCGCACGTAGTCTTTTCCCTTGTCTGGCATTCCTAAGTCATTATAATAGGCGTAGTCATATACTCTCTCCCATTCTTTCAGCTTCCCCTTTCCATTTCCTTGTAGATTCTCGAGTTCCTCCTCTCTATATTTGCGCAATAATTCTGGTGTATCTTGAGGAAGGTAGGTCTGTTTTGTGTAAAACATCCAAAATTTTAGTGTTCATTCAAAACTATGAAACATTGAAGCAGTTAGATCAGACAAACTATCAGCAATTTCATGCCAAGTCATGCAAGGAATTGATTTCCTTGTGTTTCTCATGGAATCTGTAAGAGATTCTGAAAATCTCTTCATAAAAGCAAAAGCAAAAGCAAAAAATAATTATGCCTTGAAGTTGAAATAGATTGTCATGGAAAAGCCATATGGGCCCAGGATGGCAATAACAGGCAATGGTTTTTGTTTTTGCCTCTAAAATGATTGAAGTATTCATGGAAGGATAAAACCTTCACCATCTGAAATCCAAAACTCCATACCTTGTTCGCGAAGAAGACGCGGTTATACTTGTAGCGGTGTGTCGGATAAACCCAAGAATTGCACACAAAATGAACCCTTCCATGCCCAGGAACGTCCTCTAAAGTTACAGCCTTGAGGTAGAACTGGCTGTGGTGATGATTTCGGACGATGAGTGCCCCTGGAAACCCCATGCTCTCATCCCATTCAAATGACACATTGAATGTAGTTTCCCTTGGTGCAAGAGATGTGATCTTTGTTGCAAATTTCTCCAACTTCGCCGCCTTACCCAACCTTCCTCGTGTCCCATCAGCTGAAAACCATACATCACAGCAGCAAAACATATCAAATTCCGATGGGACTTGGGATCGTGCACATGCACTAGAAGCCAAGCCTCCTGGATTTTAGGAGTATCTCATCGAACTTATATACTAGGCTTGGATTTGTATATATATAGTTGATGTGGAATTGACAAAATTAGCTGAAAAATAGAAGAGAAATGGAGACCTGGGTCTGGCTGAGCAGCACTGATGAGCTGCAAGGAGACGCCTCGTTGTAGGAGTTCGTAAATCTTATCAAGAACAGAAGCCGGTACATCGGTAACATCTAGAGTATTCTTCTTCATCAGCACAACTGTGCCTTTGATGGTTTTGTTGATGATCCCATTCTCCCTTTTGTTGATTCCACCACCACAAAACATCCTTCCTTAACTTTGGCCTTGAACACAAACTAATCAGCGAAAATAAGCGTTGCTCTAGAGCAATATAATGAAGATCAGGAGGCGTGTTAGAGCAAGATAAAGACCATCTTGAAATGAAGATTTCTTTATGTAGGAGAAGTTGATGAAATGGGGATTCTTTTGTGTTATGTGAACTATTTTGCTTCTTTGCTACACGAATTACTTTGACTGGTAGAAAGCATTTAAGGGTGGCTATGGGTACCGGCAAAAAACAAGTTCTAAAGAAAGACCTGTCTTAGTTTTTGTAAGGTAGAAGCATTTAAGATGTCCAGCAAGAAGGGGAGTGGGGGCTGAATCAAGGGTCCTGATCTCTAGGGATGATATTATATGGGGAGGGGCTTTCCCCTTTACCGTCTAAAATCACCGTCATGGGAACATGTATGGTAATTTAAAGAGAGATGTAGGTAAAAAATGATTCCTCTAATGGCCATATTTTCACCCCATCATTGTCCTTGATTATTAAGTAGGGTAAAATATTTTTTACGATGATTCGACATAAGTCAAGTTTCTGTCCGGTTGGTAGGGCTTTTATTCGAGCCGAATGAGCCGAGTATTGCTGGTTCATATTCAGTTCATTTACAAAATGAACAAGCTGGAGCTGAGCCTAAATTTTGACTTGAGCTTAAAAATGTGCTCATACTCAACTCGTTTAGGAAATGAACGAGCTCGAACCGAGCTTTTTTCGAGCTTTAGGCAGTTCTACTTGCTCATTATACGGTAACTTAAAGAAAATTTCAGAAGTTTCATAAAATTCGAGTTATTCGAGTTCAATTCGAGCGAGCCGAGCTTTGGACCGAGCTTAAAAATGTCCTCATACTCGGCTCGTTTAGATAATGAATGAGCTCGAGTCGAGTTTTTATCGAGGGAGTACGAGTTGAATTCGAACTACTCGTGTTCACATAACACCCCTACCCGTTGGCAACCCTAGTAATCCAAAATCAACCTTGACATGGACTTCTTCATCTATCCTCGTTTTTATTTGGGCTACTTAAATTGACTAATATGAGAGGTACTATTATATTATCACAGTTTGATAAACAGATAATATGATTTAATCACTTGTATGACCTTTTTGTGGTGTGTTTACATTAATACGAGAGATACTATTACTTTTGTATCGTCATCTTCCTCGTAGATTTATTTGGCGTTGGAATTTGAGATCTTGGACATTCTAGCTTTTCACAATACCATGGTGATCTTATTTTTACCTTTACAGTACTTTATAATAGGTGGTGTTTGTGTTTGTCTGATACCGGTGGGCTATAGTTGCATGGCTTTTTTTGAGGCTTGGGGAATATATAGGAAAAGAACAAAAGTAAAACTACAATTTCTAGCATTAACTCACTATGATGAATTTTAGGAATTTTGACCTCACATCCCTTAGGGGAAAGGTTTTGTTAGTACGAGACGTATTTCAATCTAAAACCAATTAACAATAGGTGAAATAATCATGTTGAGATTGAGATTCTCAGTATCTAATATAATTAGATATAAATATAACCATTGTGGTCGAGCCAATAATTAACTTCTAAAATTAATGAGCCAATATAATTAGATGAATTTCTGGTTTGGTGCTATTTATGATGCGAATTATGTTGGGTTAGGTCACACGCCAGTCTTCTGGCCATAAATTAACTTAATCAAAGTTTGAGTTTGAATCGAATTTGATTAAATTTTTTAGGTCGGGTTAGATTTTGTTGACATAGTTTATGTTCAGCCATGTCACGCACGCCCAAGCACAACACGCGCCAACCAAGCCAAACACACAAGCCGAGTGAGGTTCCATCCTAAAACCAATTGGTCGGTAGTAGGTGTGGTAGCCCACCGACTTATATGAAAGGATTCATCATTTTATCAATGTGGGGATACTATCCCTTTCATATAATTCAACAGACTTGGATCGAAACACACGTTACGTTGATGGGTGTCCACGTAACATTAAATGATACAAGGGAATATCTACTTCGATGTAACATTTTGCCCTTAAATCTGCACCTTTTCCATATGAATGGTCCCTCGTGACTGTGGATGGATACAAGGGTAATGGTAATCTTCTACAAGTCTCATGTCAAATTAAGTGAAGATCAAAGCGCATTGATAAGGTTTGATAGAGAGGGTACAAATTTACGACAGTAGATGGCAAAGTCGTGCTAAGCCTATAAGTTTAGGTGAGATACACTTATGTTACGTATAGGCTCTATGAAGTATACAGTAGTTTTGTATTTATTGGTGCTTAGCTGTGCCAAATGATTAGTTGAAATACAAGTAAAAGTAGGTTTGAGATTGAGCTTTGACCAACCGCTTGCTCATTCAAAACTTTTCCATTTATGGATAAATTGCATAAATGCATGTATGGCCGGTTTTTCGGATTTTTTCAGATCTTTCCTTTTGGGGAGTTTTAATATAAATAATATATAAAATTGTTTTGATTGATTGGGATAGCTAAATTAGCTATGTGCAAATTAAGCAGAAAAACCTTGATAGGTGGATAAGTCGATATTGAGTTTTGGAATAGTTCGGTTGAAAAGGACTTGTGGGTAATACTCAAATGTTTCTAGTTCAAATCTCGAATGACTGTTCTCTATTTACCAAAATCAAAAGTTTAAGAGTTTCGATTGCATTAAAATTTTAAATAATAAAAATTTTATATATGTGAATTACTTTTATCCTGAAACTCCGTCAAAATTTAACAATCAAGTGGTAGTAAAAGCCCAAACCAACTAACGAATATGTGAATTACTTTTTTTTTTTGAATTGGAAAAAATTCGACTCACCGGGTACAAGACCAATCAATAAAGACCTAAACACCACGAACAAACTAGAGAACGAAGGTCGAAACTCGCGATGACAAATGATGTTGGAACCGGGACAATGTGAGTCATCTCTTCCGGTTCAAAAAAAAACTAACGATTTTGTAACTATCTTGTTTGCAAAATAAAATTTCTGTTAACTCGGCTGGGCCCGATGGGGCTAAGACAAGCGGGAGGGAGGTCGTGTGTGCGGGCCCATATACGGGAGACTCGAACAACACATAAACCCAACGGGGTTCCATCTCAAAACCAATTGACAATGAGAGTAGTAGCCCTTCAACCTTATATGTTATTCAAACATTCTCTATATTACCGATGTGGAACAACCACATTCCAACAATTTCCAACTCGTTTTGCACACGGTTATAATCTAATAGGAGGTATATGTACGCAGAACATAAAAGTGAGCATGCCGCTAAACAAAACTCACGTCAACCTTTAATATTATATTTTTTTTAAAGAAAACCGGGTTTTGATTTTGAGAAAAATCCAATAAACCCATGGTTTAACAAAAACATATTAATATGCTAATTTTTTAAAGTTATGTATGTGCCATGTCATCATTCTTTTTGAGAAAAAATTATGGTGATATTATTTTAACATCACCTATAAAGGTTGGGATATTTATCTTACATTTGAAAGGTGGAGATATATTTTTAAATTTTAACACGTCCTTAAAGGTTGGGTTATTTTAATTATTTCGCCTTTTTTTAGGGTTTCTAAACGGTGTTCAACCTCTTTCCTAATAATAGAATACGTCGAAAGGTTTTATTGGCTCAAAAACAACAAACTACGCATCAAGCTCCAGGTTCTCAAACTTAAAATCACATGTGTTTTTATTGGCTCTATCCATCATATGCAGTGTTCGTTTTGATTGAGCATTCGTGGAGTTGAGATTTGTAGCATTTGTTTTATATTTTTTAATTTCTATGTAGGTATTCTGCTGGTGTTCATTCCTATATGGTGGTCCTAATGATATCTCTTGGTTAATTTAACTGGTGAGTCAACTTATGAACGTTCACATTATAGGAAATATGCTAATTTAGTATTCTAAAAAAATAAGTCGAAGAACAAGTACATGGGTTGTAATTCTTATTGTTGTAATTTCTTGCAACTTTCAGGTTCTCAATCATTGAAGATGGAGGTGACAGTGTCACTATAGAGTTAGAAATCATTTGGGACGGGAATCCAAGTTTTATACTCGCTATCAAGACAACATTTCTACTTGTGTCTTATTTACATACTACGTATTGTATACTTAACTTTATTATTTTCTAACCACTAATATGTGTATTCACAACTTTACTATTAAATTACGCGCCATTGGCGCGGGTATAGGACTAGTTCTTATAAAATTAGAACATGCCGTGTATCAATGGGACAATTGCTATAAATTATAGAGCAATTAATTTGGGGATTTGTGAAAACACCCTCATCAACTGTATTTTTTATAAATCTAAGCGCCTTTTTTATGAATCAAAACAAATAAATAAATTTGTAGAGCAGTCAATTATTTAACCAAATTAATACATTTTGCAAAATTTGTGCACGGAATTGTACAACCAACATTTTGGACAAATATCAATATGCTAAAATGAAAACATAAAAATTATGGCCATATAAGGTCATCTCTCCTGCTAAACCAAAAAATGGGTTTTGGCCTAATTTTGCTTCCACCCTAAGCCAAAACTCATTTTAGTCTTTTTATTTTTGGCCTATTTTTAAAAGAGATGCCAAATTTGGCTTCCTCTTTTGTAAGGCCAAATGTTATTTATTTATTTATTTATTATTTTTAAGTGTTTAATATTTATGTAAATATATAAATAATACAATTATAAACTTATATATTTTATAGTTATAGTTTTTAATTAAAAATAAAAGTTGTTCTATTAAAAAAATATTCAAGAGTTCTTCAATATGACTATAATATTTGACATATTTGAATTATCATTGCATAAATAATATTTTTAGAAAATGACATTAGTATTTTTTTATTATAGATTCATCAAATTTATAATAAAAAAATAAATATTAAGTTGTTTAAAGTACTAAAGAAGAAAAAACAAGTACATATGAAACTACCAACTATTGAATCATAATCACATATAATATTCTGATAGATTCGCATTACTCTCTTCATAACCATTTCCTATTCCGAAGCCACCACTTTGATCATCTTCATGTATATAGTTTTCATTGCTCGTTCGAAAGTTACCATAGTCATAATTTTTAATAGTTTCATTTGAAGAGTGAGATGATTATGATATTTGAGAAGAATTCATTGTTGATTCAAATCGAAAAGATAAAGATAGAATCAATAAGATGTGAAAGTTCTAAATTATATTAGTATTTATAGGAAATTTAGCATGCCAAAATTGGCCTACGGTGGGAACAATAAAACCGTATAATAGGCCAAAAGAGAATATTTTATAGAATATTCTCTTTTGGTAGGCTATTTCCCCTAGCCATTTTAGCTTACGGGGGAAGATGCTCTAAGAAAACAAAACAAAGGTTATCCCAATGGACAATAGGTAGAAGAGAGCAGGCTTTGATAATGCGGTGTGATCTCCAGCCATGGGTAAATCTGACAACCTGGGAGTACTTTAGAAATCCTTCCAACTCCTTCACGAGTCTGTAACAATGGTGACACAAGAGCAACGAATCAATACCCTCGAATATGAAAATCAAGTTAACCTGAAATGTTTTATTATTTTAGTTTACGCCCCACCAAACGAAAGGGGAAAAAGATAAATTATGGGAGCAACTACAATCTCTTATCAGGTTATACGAACTTCCATGCATAGTCATAAGAGACATCAATGAGATCCAAAATCGTGATGATAAATAGAGGGGGTTGAATCTCACCGAACATATTCCAACCACTTCTCAAAATTAAAAATGCATGTCAATATTATGAGATCAACACCAGATGAAATAAATATGAAATAAATTTACTTGGAGACATCTAATAAAATATGAAATAAATTTACTTGGAAATAAAAACAATAGAAAAATTGATAATGTCTACGAAAAACTTAGTAGAGGACTGACGCAAATGCCTATATTGCAAGTTTTTCCACACATTTGTACAAAAAAAATCGTGCATTTTCATCCTTGGAACATTGCCCAATAAACTTTGAACTGAGTGATAACCAATCGTTCAAAGATCTACCATTTACAATCTAATCAAACCAATTACAAATGGTGAAAGTAGATATGCAATTTTCATCTTTGGAAATAATAAACACCTGGGCAGGACAAAATAATAGCAGAATTATACGAAAAAATATTGGGAGATTGTAGGACCCGGCGTAATTAAAGCAGTTTAAAGGTTTTTTTTTTCTCATTAGCAAAAATGCTAAAGCAAATCAATCACACATTCATCACACTTTTACCAAAGAAGGATAATACAACAACCACACAACACTATTGACCAATTAGTCCTTAGACCACAATTTACAAGGTGATATCCAAGATCATCACATGAAGATTAAAAGGATAGTCGGGAAAATCATTCATCCATTACAATTAAGGAGCTTTCACCTTGGATAGGTCAATCTAGGACAATGTTCTAATTGCTCATGAGATCATCCACCCATTCCAAAATAGATCAAGAAAAGAAGAATGGATGCCAAACAAATTTGATACTGAAAAAACATACGATAGAGTGGAATGAAAATTTATTCACGTAGTTCTCCATAAATTTGGCCTTTACACAACATTCATTGAGTGGTTTAGAGAATGCGTTGAAATTGTTTCATTCTCTATTTTGGTCAATAAAAACCTTACAGACATGTTTACACCATGAAGAGGACTGCGACAAAGAGATCCTTTATCACCTTTTCTATTCATTATAGGAGCAAAAATCCTATCTAGGAAACATCAAGAAGAAGCTAACAATGAAAAAAACATCATTGGATTTAACTTGTCTAAGAGATCAGGGGGCAAAAATTCAATTTCTTACATTTGTTGGTGGTATAATGATATTTACCAAAACGAGCTAGGAAGCATGTAATAGAAAAAAATAAATTACTGACGAGTATTGTCAAATATCAGGAAAAAAAAATAATTTTCACAAATCAACTTTCCAAGTTACAAAAGAAGTGTCTAATCAATGAAAAAGAGATATCCAAAATATTCTACAAATCCCGTACACAACATCACTAGAAAAACACCTCGGGTGCCCGATAATCAATGAAAACGTTAACAAAATAACATTAAAAAAAGTACTATGTAAACCAAGAGAACAAATGAGTAAGTGGAAGACCGGCTAACTTGTTTTCGCAATAAGGGAGATCAATTCACCTCAAATCCAACCTATCATCGAAACCGAACTATATTATGTAATGCTTCATGCTCTCAGCCTCTATACACAAGGAGCTAGTTCAAATCAATAGAACTTGTTTTTGGAATAAAGATATTGATTTGATTCTTCCTCAGGGATCAGAGGTTAAACCATGTTTTGCAGGATCTTTGCTCATGAAGGATCTCAATTGATCTTGATGATAGTGACAGAAGTGACTCAGAACACCTCAAAAAACAGGTGTTATGCATTGCTAAAAGACTCATAACCATAAGTAAAGAAGTTGACAAAAGGCGCTAGAAGACTCTTTATATGAGAGGATTTTGTGGCGGGTGGTGCTCGACAAAGAGTGAAGAAGATAAGAAGAAGATGGTGACATTTGAAACCGAAGAGAGTAGATACTCAACTCGACTAGGGTTTTCAATAAAGTAAACATGAGAAATACAACAGGGTGGAGGAAGTTGTATAGGAATCCTTCTCCTAAAACCTAGAGTGTCAAAGGTGTATGGACCAGTCCATGTATGCAAACACGAAGCCACGTCCATAAGGCCCAAAATATAAGAAATAACAAATACTATGTCCGTCCTAAAATACATGGTCTTTTAGGCTTTGAACTTTTGTCAAAAAATACATGAGTTTTTAGGTTTATAGGGTAATTATTACCCCTAAAAAAGTGCAATAGTGAGTAAAATTAAAGAGTTCTTATCTTTATAATAATAATGAGATTTAAGTATAAATAGATTTCCTTAATTAATGTGTAAGGGTCTAAAAGACTGTATATTTTAGGACGGGGGAGTAATAAATATAAAATTGTTATATATATAAGGGTCGGGTTCAGGTGAGAACAACATGTACAACATGTGGTTCTCGACCCCGGGTCGAGAACCCGGGGTACATGACCCGAACCTTAACCCGGAAATTCAACGGGTCGACGGGGTTCGATCACCCGGCGGGTCGACGGGTCGACGGGTTGACCCCCGGGTCGGGACACGTGGCAAGGAACCGGGTACCCGCCGGGTTTGGCGTGTCAACCCGCCGGGTCAACCGTTTTAAAAAAAATAATTGGTTTTGAAAAAAAAAACTCAACCCATTGAGTACTTTTAACTTTCACCACACTTTCGAAATGGAAAGATTTAAGGTGGACAAAACATGGTATGTGGGAAGATATATATACCTTCATTTCACTTCATCATTTCATCACACTTTTGATGTGGGAAAGAAAAAGTTGGATTGTGGAAACGACAAGTAGGGATATGAGAAGATATATATAGAGAAAATAGAGGTAGATAGCACACTTTCGATGTGGGACAAAAATATGGGATATGAAAGAAATTGTAGAAATTGATGTTTCGACGAATCGAATTATATGATGTAAAATGTAATGTAATTAAAGTATTTGGATTATATGGTGGAATATATAATGTAATTTAAATCTTTGGATTATGTGATGTAACATATAATATAATTAAAGTCTTTACCTCTTAGGATTTAATGAAATGAATAACACATGGTGATGGAACATTATGATACATTATATTAAATTTGTTGGATTAATCTTTCTATTTAATTCAATTGATAGTTGTGTTGATCCATTGATTAACCATAAGTATTTTATTTTACTTGCATTATGTTAATTTCTTGGTTGTTGATTTCAAATCTAGGCTCATCTTCATATAGATATATGATAATCTTTCTCGTTTAAAGTTGAATTAGCCACATTTTGTGTATACACATAATGATGATGTTATTGGATTATCTATTTGTGTTGCATGTTATAAAATGAAAAGACACATTTGAAAAGTATTACCCAATAATATATTTCATTATTGTGCTTGAAAATCCGAAGTTCTATTACATTTTCAAAATAAGTGAAAATCGACATTAAGGATACCATACATGTGTAACAACTTTATCAACAACAATATTTGTATTCTTTGAAATTATATCATAAAGACTTCTAACTTAGTATCATTTATCATGATTTCATAGTGGAACAACCAAATAACACAAATGTTTAAGGTATTGTGTTGAACTTCACACTTTCTTGTTACCCGTTCGTTATTTTAATCTTTCATAATTGATACGTAAAATATTTTTCAAAAAAATAATATTTATATAAAGTGTAGTACTAGTGTTTGTATATGATAAAAATTTATAAGTATGGATTGACATGAAAAAACCGAATGATCGAGATTGAAGATATGATTTAGTTTCTACTTATTTTTGTCCCACATCCCATCCCACATTGAAAACTACAGGAAAGAGGAGGGGGAGGGTGCTAAGTCTATAAAAGAACCAAAGGGTGGGTAGGATTTTAATAACATACAATGCATGATAATTTATATATTATGAATAAATAAAATTCATAATAATTATAAATATAAATTCTAGTTTTTTTAATAATTTTTTTTAAAAAAATTTTGACCCATTGGGTCGACCCGCCGGGTCACGGGTTCACTTTCATCCGACCCTAACCCTAACACTTAACCCGAGATGACCCTTCAACCCGTTGACCCGAACCCGACGGGTCATTAACCCGGCGGGTCACGGGTCGACCCGCCCGACCCGTGACCCGTGGCCATGTCTACAACCGTACACCATGTAGTTCAAGATTTTAAAAAGAAGTGGTTCGGGTCATTTTCCTGTAATGGTTCAACCATTTACACATATTGGTTAAGAATTTTTTTTTTTCAAACCACCTTGTTGTTTTGTGATAAACCACTTCTTGTTAATATTCTGAACCTAACTAATCGATTACGATAAAAATATGTATATAACAAGAGGTGGTTTAGGTTTTTACTCACATGTAGTTCATAACATATACAACATGTAGTTTATTATGTTACAAGAAGTGGTTTCGGATATTAACAAGATCAACCGAAAATCAGATGCCAAAACTAGTTTTTTGTTACATGCAATTTCATCCATTCATATAATTAAACTATTTTTTCCAGGAATCATATGACGAAGTCTAACGCAACGATTTCATCAATTCATATATTTGTTAACATAATTCACTATTTGTATTTTTTTGTTCATCCTCATAATAGATATTTTATATTCTTTTTCCTCGTGCACGCGCCATGGCGTGGGGATTGTACTAGTTACTTTTAAAACGATATTGAAAGAAAATGTTAAATATATAATCTATATATCTATCTACCTTAAATCAGAAGACTTTGCTGACATATCATCTTCTCCTTGATTTTAGTTAATTCAATCACTCTCTTATTTTTTACTCTTTTATTTTTCCCCTATCCTATCTTCCCTTCCCAATTCCTATCCATCTAGACTCAGCCGATAGGGTTCCCAACTCCCTGAGTAATCCTAAGGAAACAATCCAAACTTATTCAAAGATCAACCAAAAATCTAATTAAATCGGATGCCAAAACTTAATCACTTCAAACTCATTCGAAGATCATCCAAAAATCGGATGCCAACACTTTTTTTTTGTTACATGTAATTTCATCTATTCATATGACCAAACTATTTTTTTTTCAGGAATCATATGGACGAAATCTAACGCATCGATTTCATCCATTCATATATTTATTAATATATTTGTTAACATAATTCACTATTTGTATTTTTTTTCATTCATCCTCATAGTAGATATTTTAGATTTTTTCCGAGCGCACACACCATGGTGCAAGGATTCTACTAGTTACTTTTAAAACGATATTGAAAGAAAACATTAAATATATAATTTAAATATAAATATGATATTTTTTAATGAAATAGTTGAGAGAAACAAAAAAATATAGGAAGAAATGAAGAATGATTATTTTTAAAACAATATTGAAAGAAAATGTTAAATATATATTGTGAGGAATAATGATATAGTAAACAAATAAAAAGTAAAGTAATTGGGATTTGAACCCAAGAACTTTTAATTCTTCCTCATTTCTTTATCATTTGAGCCAAATAACATTTTGTTTTATATATCATTTAAATATGAAAAAATTTGGTCAAATATCCGTTTAGAAAAGCTAATTAAGTAAATGTCCTTATTTAAACGGATATTAAGTAAGTGTCCACAATTTTTATGTAATACCAACTCTACCCCTGTTATAAAAATTTCCACACCCCTCGTTCATTCGCTTAGTACAGGAACTCTCATTCGCTCCTTTGCTTCTTCGCTTCTCTCCTTCGCTCCTACCACCATGTCGCCGGCGTTCGCTCCTACTGATGGTCGCTCCTACTAGTAATCTTCACTCCCTTTCTCCTTCCCGTCCTTCTCAATCTCTTCCCCCCTCTTTTCAGTTCCCTTCCCCTTTCAATTTGAGGAATTTCATTGTTTAGCCCTAAATTCGATTGCATTTGATTATGCTCTAGATGTGAGTTTTTATTGTGTTTCCCTTGAACCTACACAATCTGTGGACAGAAGAAAAGCAAATTGATTTAATAGACTTCACCTACTCGATCGGACTCAGATTTGGGAAAACAAACCCTAGCATGTAATGATTTTAATTAGAAAGAATAATATAGAGGTAAATCGATTTAATAGACTTCACCTACTGTCATAAGTCTCATTATTTGTTCAATGTGTTATTAGCATGTAATGATCATATTCGGATTCGGATTTTTTTGTGAGTACATTGCTCAGTTGTATCACTGATGACACTTTATTTTCATTTTTTAGGGATTGTGTGTTCCTAGCTACTTCAAATGGATCATCCAAATGGTTAGTGTTCAATCTAATTTCGTTCTACTTTATATGTTATTCAATTTCAAGGGTTTATCATTGCTTGTTTGTTTTGGTGACAATTGTTTGTTTGGTGACAACTAGTATTTAGCTTGATTCTATATCATCAACTTAAATGTGACTATTAGGGGTTTGCTTGATTGTTTGGGGGCTCAAATTGGTGGAATTTATGTTCAGTGTTTCAGAAAGCTTTAATCACTGCTTTAGAGTTGGAAGAAGCACAAATCCGCACTATAAGGCTCAATTCTCCAAGTTATTTTCTTGCTTTGATTATTCATCAGCCCGGTAAAGATTGGATTTTGATAACTATTGAAGTTCCGAATTTGTTGACACTATTTCAGTAGGCAACTATGGCGAGTTATGGGTTGATGTACTTGGTCCATTTGAGTCCCATAGATGGTAAAAAGGCTGTGAATTTGAGCCCCGGCCCCAAAGCATTGAGATGGTTACACCGAACGAACAAGTATCACTTAGAGTAGCGGGGTGCATTCGTATAAGAAGAATCCGAGTCGAATTGTGGTTTTGAGCATATTGCAACCCGAAGCTGAGCTTCAATTCGGAGCTAGTTTAATCACCGTGTCTGATGAAGAGGTTAACATATCCATAGTTGGTGACAATGGTCGGTGATATTGTTTCAATATTTTGTAGTTTATGACAATAGGTTTGTGAAAATCATTTGGTGACAGTGTTATATTGTTGGTGATAATAGGTTGATGACAATGTTTTGTCGTCGGTGACACTAGATTGGTTATAATTGGTTGGTGAAAAATAGGGTGGTAACACTGTTTTGTATTTGTTGATTATAGGTTGGTGACATTTTTTGTAGTTAGGGACAATAGGTTGGTGACAGTGTTTTATAGTCAGTGAAAATAGGTGGTAATGATGTTTTATAGTTGGTGACAAAATGTTGGTGCCTTGGTGGTAGTGTACATTAAATTTTTATATGCTTAGCTTTAGCCCCTCTAGGGTCTATGCTCACCTATATCTAGGGTTTTAGTTTGGTGACAAAAGTGAGTTAATATTAGGTGACAACGGCGATGATATTAGTACTATACACACATTTTAGGGTTTAGGGTTTAGGATTTAGGGTTTAGGGCCTCAAAGACTAAACCCTAAACCCTAAATCATATTGTACATGAAATTTTCGTCTGCTTAGCTTTAGCCCTTTTAGGGTCTATGCTCTCCTAGTTCTAGGGTTTCAATTTCATAACAAAAGTGAGTTAATGTTTTGTAGTTGGTGATAATACTCTTGAGAAAATAATATGGTGACAATGTTCCGTAGTTGGTGACAATTTTATGTAGTTAGGGAAATAGGCGGTGGCAATTTTTAATAGTTGGTAACAAAAAAAATTGGTGACAATGTTCTTTAGTGGGTAATAATAGTTGTGTTTCAGTGTCACTAGTTGGTGAAAATAATTTGAAAAAATTTGGTAACAACAGATTACTAAAGTAGGTTGGTGATAATAGGGGTGTTGATAATGTTCTTTATTTAGGGACCATAGATTGATGACAATGTTGTGTAGTTGATAACAATTGGTTTGTGACAAAGTTTGGTGACAATAAGTTGGTGAAAATAATTTGATGACAGTGTTTCGTAGTTGTTGACAATAGTTTGGTGACAATATTTTGCAGTTGGTGATAGTATGTAGTTAGTGAAAATTAGTGGTGACAATATTTTATAGTAGTTGACAAAAAGTTGGTGACAACGTTATGTAATTGATGACAATAGGTTGATGACAGTGTTAACTACGAGAAAAAAAATTGTTAAATGTTACTAGAAAAAAAAATGTCACCAAAAAAGTCAGTTGTCACCAAAATAACTGTCACAAAAAAACTGTCACCAAATGCAGGCGTTGACCGAAATGGTCAATGTTGACCAGTCAATGTTAAAATTAAAAATGGTCAAGGGGGAAGGAGGAAGGGTTAGGGATGGGAAGGAGGGGTATTTTTGGAAAAATTGGACATTGACTTAATTTTGTAAAAAAATGGACATTTACTTAATATTCACATCTAAAATGGACATTCACCAAATTGAACCTTTAAATATCTTATATTACCTTAAAAATACTACATATATGGAAAAAAAATCCCCGCCAAAGGTTGCTCTAGCACTTCCGAGTACCCCACTCCGCCACTAAGTTGTGCCACACATCTCAAATTATATTAGAAACGACACAGTGAAACAGACGTATGGGTTAAACGATCGTGAAATGCACGCACACACGAGATTGAGAAGGATTTCATTGGGCCTCGTGTATTTTTTTATAAATAGATTTAATTTTAACCTTGATTTTATCAAATTCGACAATCGATATATATTCACAGTTTATATTCTAAGATTCTAAGAGTTGTTTATCTTTTATCACATATATACATGAATGAATGAAAATATTTGAGAGATTAACGATGATATAATAATTAAGAAGTGAATCGACAGACGAAAAAATAAAACAGAATCGCAAAGCATGAATTGTTGGTGCAGCAAAATACATGTCACGTTTGTTATTTTTATTATTATTTGGGTCAAGATCTTAAATTTATTTTGAATATATCTATTATATATATATCTCGCAAAATACATGTCACTTTGTCCGCAAAGCATGAATTATTGGCATAGGAAATCAGAGTTTGGACGTCCGAATCTGCACGTTGTTGATTAACAAATAAATACGTATCAACAAAGATAAGATCTCACTGATCAAAAAAAAAAGGAGAGAGATAAGATATCCATAAGACTATAACCCATACAACACTAAATATTAATTAGTATATATATTTATAAAAAAATTCAAAAATTATATTGATGTTATAAATAGCTAATTATATATATTTGTATAAATTTATCTTGGAAAAACATATTTTATAAAATATTAAAATTCAAAAGATGATTATTTGATAATAATAATAATTTTAATATTTTTTCACATATGTTTTTTCAAGTTAAAATCATCAATATCTATATAATATAATAAAACAAAGATCGACCGGAACTCTTTTATGTGCAATTCGCATATGTGTCATTTTTTATACAATTTGACATGAGTTTTTAGACACGTCAATTAATGATAATCCAATGTATTTAAGTCATTTTAGATAATAAATTCATCTATTTTTTTAACTTGTCATCCTATGTGCCCATCTCAAATCTTAAGTGGTTACAAAATCTATCATTTTACAATTAGTTATTTTGTAAATATTGTGCCTTAATTATTTTATTTTAGTCCTTAAGATTGAATACTTTAGTTTATTATATCTAATGATAAAATTTTATTATTAATTAATTATGCATTGAACAATAAAATCTTATCATCAAAATATTTATATTAATTATTAACCTCATATCTGAAGTCATTACAAAACGCGCAAAGTGCGGGTAATAAATACTAGTATAATACTAAAACAGATGCGTAAAATCACATGTGTCGGACTCTAATTGAATTTGTTTATGTGTCATATTTTGGCTCAATTTGGTCCCGCTTATTTTAGACACGTCAATTAATGATTTTATCTTTTAACCACATCATTTAGCATGTGTACACCTTAGTTAAAATTTTTAATTAATTTAATTAATAAATTGTTACTCCATATCATATTTGGGAAGTTACTTTTTAAGAATATTTTTATTAATGAATAAGGGGCCTGTTATTCACACGGCGAATTTATCGCCATTGGCACGGTGCCAATGCCGAGTTCCGAAGTAGGCATCCATTCTGTCTATGCCTACTTCCTAAGTCGGCAGACACCTGCAAGATTTCCAACTAGGTCGTCTCATCCACGTAGCCTGCAAGATTCCCAGCTGGGCATTATAGTAATATATAATGTTTTATAAATATTTGATTTTAAATAAATTAATTAAATTCATTAATTAAATTCAGTTATGTAAATGTTAGTAATATAATATATGGTTTTAAATAAATTAATTAAATTCAGTTATGTAAATGTTAGTAATATAATATTAACAAATAAATATTTTTACTACTTAGATTAATCTCTTTTTTCCATGCGATTATATATACATGGCATTATAGTAATATATAATGTTTTATAAATATTTGATTTTTTTATAAAAATTTGTTAATATAATTAATTAAAAAAATCAAATAATAATAGAAAATAAATAATAACTAAAATATAATAAAATCCTTAAAATTCAATTAATTACATTTGTATACTGATTTGTGATACTTTACAATAACATATATATTGATCCGAACAAACTCAACCAAAATTATGTTAAACTAAACTTATGTTAAACTTGTATAAAAGTATATGTGAGATTAACCGATATATTCTCAAACAATTAACTTAAACAGAACATAAAAATTAGATATTTTAGAGGCTGTATAAAATAATGGAGATTCAATTTTGTTCACTAACTTAAAGTCATGGTGAAAGGGAAGAAAAATAAATAAACAATAAAACCGATCAAAACTTTAATTCTAAGTGAAATTCAAAACTTATTTTTGAATGCAAAAGAAATGTTTATTGGCATTGTGAACCAACATTCAAAACTTTTGATTTCTTGTAGATTTTATTAAATCATGAGTTTAGAATAAATTAAACTTGACGGTTAACAATACTAAACCATATATATCATTTCATCGACATAACAAACTTACTCACAAACTAAAGAGACAAAAATAAAATTTTCATAGAGTTGCAATTTTAAAATATTCTAATAAGGACGTCGAAAAAAAGAATTCCAAAACAGACAACGTCCAACTAATAGGTCTACATACTAAATAACTTTAGAGTTCAACTAAACTACAAATTTAGAGTAATCAACATAATAAACTACTCTTGAGTGTAGTACGATGCTGGCTGGGTCCTACTTGCTGATGTTGGGATGGCATCCACTCTGGGCGACACGCGGCACTGGATCATCACCCATCAACACACGATACAACAAAGCTATCTCATCTGCGGACGCACCCTGACCACGCTTGTGTAGCTCAAGCACCATGATAACAACATGTTGACGACGCTGCATCAACATTCTGATGAATGACAAACAAAATTAATCTATGTGTTTATATAACATTACAAATATGATATTCATGGGCGAATCGAATCAATACTATCATTAAATTCTACTATAAGTTTATAAATACCTGAATATTATTGTTGACTCCTTCGTTACAATTGAATGCGTGATTTGACATTCTTCGATGAAGTTCGGCGCAACTAGGGCAAAATACCGGTTATCAGTATATTCGTCATATAAGCATACCCTTTTCTGACGCAAAAAAAAAAGCATACCCTTCTGTTTTCTAAATATGAAAAGCAAACAACTATTTTGTACTTCCGTATTTAAAAAACGGAAGGCAAAAAACAGTTTCAAACTCCCTTGTTTAAAAAACGGAAGGTCAAATCAACTTTATACCTTCCGTTTTTAAAACACGAGAGAGAAAAGCATATTTGTCCTTTCGATTTTTAAAAATGGAAGGTAAAAAGTAATTTTTCCCTCTCGTGTTTCAAAAACGGAAGGACAAAAGTAGTTTTTCTGTATAAAACTGATTTGACCTTTCGTTTTTTAAACACGGAAGTTACATATAATATTTTTCAAAAAATAAAAAAAAGAATTAAATAATATAGTGGAAATGTATTTTCTTTTTGAGTGTCCAACCGAATTTTTCGTGGTGCCATTAACAACCCCTGTATAAATTTACTGTTAATTTCATACCCTGGCCATTGTTTTTTTAGTTGCTGGATCTGATCAATGGTTCTTAAGTCATGTGTATGTAATGTCTTAATTAAGTGTTAACCCTCAGAGTTTCCATTTGAAATTATTTATTTATTTTTTTGTTTTATTATTCTTTTGGTCTTTTCACCTAAATCAGGTTTCTCTTATCACTGTTGCTTTTCATTCAGCCTAACCTTTTCATTTGTTTTGCCCTCTTCCCTGTGTTTATCCAACCCCTCTTTATTTTTATCCCCTTCATCTTCAATTGTCTGATTTTCTTCATGTTCTTCAATTGAATTGGAAGGCTTGTTCCCTGATCATTCCTGCTTTCCGACCGCCTATTGTCACCTTTCACTTTCCACCGTCGTTGTCCCTTCGTTGTACTCCGCTTAACACACAATCTCTCTAGCCTCATAACCATTCACAATTCAAGACATACATCCCAAACCAGTTACTAGGGATTCCAACTCTTATGCCATCACGCCATCTAATGATCAATCTACTTTAATATCCCAACCTCATGTCCTAACCTTCCACTCAACCATCAAAACCCACATCCCGAAATTCACAACTGTCTAATTTCCTATTTTACCAACCTCAACATCTCAATCATCTACCAAAACTCCCTACCGAGTACATCCTCATCCTAGGTGTTTCCTACCAATTTCATCCATTCCCCTTATGTCCTTCAAATTCCATCCGACCATTATCCCTTAAAAGAGGCATCCCAGGTCACATAAATATTCAAATCTTACTTCCGACACCACTAGGCATTCCCACTACTAATCCTCCTCTAAAGATTAGACTTCTACTGCTAGCCTCATCAACAACATCATATTATATCATCAATATTCAACACAAGGTTCATTTTCCTAAACGGCCTACACATCCCAAGAGAACACAAGCGTCTAAACTCGATAGAAATACCCAACCACCTATTCTCGCCAAATTCTAACCCAGAGAACCATCTAGTGCTCACTCCTAACCACGAATCATCAAGTCCCCTCTTAGCCACACCTATCCCTAATGACCAATAGACATATTCTGTAAAGACCGAGTATATTATATATTATGATTATTTTAATTAAATAATTATTATTAAATTCAATTTGTAAAAGTGGAATAAAACCCGTTCTCGAGCGTAAGTTTTGGATTTTTAGATTTTTCCGGCATCATTTAAATTTCGGATTTTGACGGGATTCGATTTTCGCTTTCAAGATCGAGTATTAATAAAGATTAATTTAAACTCCGAGTTTTGATTGAAATTAATTTAATTCCGTTATATTGAGATTAGTAAATTAAATTTTATTTAATTTGATTTAGTCGGGATTCAATCGGGCGAGCGGGTTTTGAGTCTTTTCCGCTAATTTTGAATTGGTATTGTGGTAAATCCTATTTTATTTTCCCTTTTCTTTATTCTTTCTCTCTCTCTCTCAGCGGTCCCCCTCCCTCTCGGACCTGTTGGTGTGTGCCCTGCCTCACCTTCCTCCCCTCTCCTTGTCGCCTGCAGCAACCCGAAGCTCCTCCAGCTCACCTCCTTGTCTTTTTCCCAAATCAAGTTCAACATACCCCCTTCCATCTCCTTCCCCACAACTCTTGCTTAACCTGTTTTGGCAAACCCCAAATAGCCCTTGATTTCCTGCAAACCCCAAACCCCAAGCCAAGCTTCCCATCTCTCTATGTGATTTCCAATCCCACCCCATTTGGTTTGAAACAACTCCCCTCTCTCTTTCTTTGAATTCAAAACCCCTGTGCTATTGACGAGAGCCACCACCACCACCACCACAACACCACCCACACCGTCGCCACCCTCAACTCCCTATCCCCCGCCGTCGGCCGCCACCAAAACCGCAGTCGCCTCCAACCTCCCCTGTTTTACCGAGGCACCCACACCCACCCCATCTCCGCTTTCTCTTCACCCCTCCAGCAGCAGCATCTGCACTCACCCCCATGAGCGCTCAGAAGCGCTAGAAGTAGCCAGGAGCCACCGGAGGAGCCACCGCCGCAGCCGAGCGCCGCCCCGACCTCCCGCGCCCCTGTTTTCGGTTCGAACGGTAAGGCACCACATTTCCCCCTCCTTCTCCTCCTTTCACATTTAAAACCGAGTGAGCTTTCCCCTTTAACATCCCCCCATCTCTCCCAGTCGATTCCGACAAGAAATCGACCACCGACGAGCCCTGAGCGCCACTTCCCCGAGCTTGCTTTCCGGCGACGTCGAGCCCCCTCGGTGAGCCTCCTTTCTCTCTCCTTCTTCCTTCTGGGTATGTGGGTGTTGGGTAGTCGGGATGGGTGGCCGGAGGACGGAGCTAGCGCCGCCGGCGAGCCCCCACCCCTTCTTCTTCCCGTCGGGCGCCAGGGAGCCTCAGCTCCTCTGCTTCTCTTCCGTTTCTAAAGGGGAAGAAGACTGTGGGGCCCACCTTGCCAAGTCGGATCCAGTCACCTGGGCCCTCCCCCCTCCTCTTTTCTTAGTTCTGACTTCGGATGGTTTGGGCCTAATTTTGTGGGCTCGGGGCCTGATTTTTTTGGGCCCGAAAGCTTAGGTTCTTTTCTTTCTCTTCATTGGGCTGGCATGTGGGTTGTGTTCCTTATTTTCGGTAGTATATATATATATATTATGTGTTATATAGTATAAGTTTTATGTTTTATTGTTGACAGATTATTATTATTATTATTATTATATTTATATTATTTTGTTTGTGAAGATATATTTATGAAATGTTAATATATTTTAAAAAGGGGTTTTAAAAGTAATATTAATTGATATGGAGTTATAGATATATTTATGGTTTGTTTTGAGATTATATGGTTAGTAAGTGTGAATTATTTGAATATTTTTATTATTTTGGGTTTTGGTTATAACTATAAATTCTGGAAATTAATCATCTTATATTGTTTATTGTTTTAAAATAATACTAATTGGATTATTTAATTGATGCATTTTATGAGGATTTAAATATGTGAGTTAGGAATTTTAAAGTGAATTTTTGATTTTGATTATAAATATGATTTTTGGAAATTGGTTTTAAGGCTTGAATGTTAATGTCGGAATTTAGCCAAGTATGAGTTGAGAAATCATTTTGAATATGAGTTGACTTAATTTGGGATTTATGAGTTCGAAAATATAGTTGGTATGATTTTATCAATGGGTTTGATTGAAAGAATGATTTTGGTCGATTTGATCGTATCAGAAAGATTTTGGAAAAACGGTTTTACTATCGGTCGGTTTTGAGAATGTTGAGAACTTGGGTTCGTGAGTATGAATGTTGATCTGGTAGCTTATGGAAATGGCTTGATGATAGGTGTGTATTGCTTTTGGATTGCTTTGGACTTGCATTTGGGCCCTTGCTTGTGTTATCTTGTTGTTCTGCATCAACAGGTAAGTATCCTACGGGACTTACTCAGTAACCTGGACCTCCTGCCTGATGTGTCATGTAATGTGTAGTTTTGTTACATATTAAAGCATGCCATGTAGTATCATGCTAGGATTGCATTGAACTGAGCATGTGTTTACTTCGTGTGTTTGAATACAGAACGACCGTTATCTGTGAGTCTTAGAGTCTTTGCTAGGGTTATGGGGGCATTCGTGTTTTATACCGTTTCGGTCCCCAATCGAGTCAATGAGTATGATCTATATATATATCTCTGATACGGTTCGGCATAGACCGAGCGCCCTACCTTGGAGTGGGTACGAGAATATATCTATTACGGTTCGGCATAGACCGAGCGCCCTACCTCGGAGTGGGTACGGGAATAAATCTATTACGGTTCGGCTGAGGCCAAGCGCCCTGCCTCGGAGTGGGTACGGGAAATACAGAGATATGGGATATGCCACTTGGCATTGTCTTGGGCCCTTTACAGTTCTTTTCCGCATATTATATATATACTAGGGGCATGATAGTGTGATTTAAATCTTGTACCGCATTAGTTATCTTTTATTTAGGCATATGCATGTTATGTGGCCTCATCGCGGTCAGAGGACCCGCAGGCGATCACCAGGCCTGACTTCGTTGATAGTGTTAGGTACCGATCTTGTTGCTCCATGCTTTTGTGACGGGGAAATCTTTTGGCGAATCGAGGAATCCGGCTAATATATTCTAACTTGACAAATGGCAATCACCCACTTTGTTTTGGTTTTGACTCTACGATAGAAAAGGGAAGGGATAGGCAAGGGAATTTCATTTCGACGAAGGACGAGGAGAGAGAAATCAGTGCGGGTGAGCAGAGGAAGCCAACTGGTGAGAGGGTGGGAGCTGCGATACTGGTGGGTGCACTGCTATCATCAAGACCTTTTAATTCTTACGCACTTCATGCCACGATGAAGGGGGCTTGGTGACCGTAAAATGGCTTTGCGTTTCATGAGATAAGGAGAAACCTATTCATATTTCAGTTTTTGAGTGAAGAGGACATGGAAAAGGTTATGAAGGGAGGTCCATGTGCTTTTGATAAGTCGCTCTTTGCTATGAAGGAGCCTCAAGAGGATTCGCGGCATGTCAAAGATAATCTTCGATAGGGTTCCGTTTTGGATCCGCGTGTATGAAGAGTCGTGGCTTTTGTATCTAAACCGTACTTCCGCTTTATTTTCGTTTAAATTGTATTTCTGAGACTTCGACTGATTAGAGGTTTGAAACCTCGACCCGTACCTGAATTGCAACATCCGAACGAAGGTATCCGACCTTCGAAACGTATCCCGGATATTTATATCCGGGCCGTTACAAAGTTGGTATCAGAGCCAGGTTGTGCGATTCGGGTACGCAAGGGTCGAGTGTATGTTTTGGAAAACCGCCCATGAATTTCAAAGGATTGGAAGATTTAAAAAGGGGAAAAATGAACTTAAGATGCCTAACTCCAATTGGACTAAGTAATGAACTTGACTTGTTATAAAAGAGGAGAACCAACTAATAAGGGATCGAGTGGGTAGAAAAGGCGCTAGACCATCCCTCTTGGATGTAGTCGGAAATGGGTAGGCGAAATACTAGCTTGTTCTTTACAGATGGGTCGGGATGACTTCAAGGAGATCGTTATAATTGTCATTGACTGACTCTATGTTGAGTGCTTGATATGCCTAACTACTTGTTGCATATTGAACGATCTGTGCGAACGGAATAGCGGGAGTACCCTTCTTCTTATATGGTTAAGCTCAGCCTTTGTGGAACCGTCCCTTTTCTTATGAACCCTTTTGACAATTCAATCGAGTCCTCCCTTCGGATATCGGTCTTCCATGGGAATTGGGTTGGTAAACACATGGTGTCGGGAATCATGATTGAATATAGAGGTTGTCCGAGAGAGTATTGAAAGACGGTCCTTGATGAAATTCCGAGCTAGAGAGTGAGATGTTTACGAGGCTGTCGTTATCAGTTCTTATGACGACCCATCAGTGTCCTCTTGTCACGGAAAATTCGTATCCGAGTCCCACGGGAAAGAGGGGTAATGAGTCAGTTGAGGAAGAGTCAATGTTGCCCTTATGGACTTCTATCGGGTTATCTTGATTGCTCTGTCCATGATTATGTGATTCTATATGCATTACTCCTTGATCAACAATTTGATCCTTAGTTTGAAATTATGCTTATGTGCCTTAATGTTCATAATGACTATTGTATGGGTTCGAGTTACATTTGTCATACCCAAATCATCCCGACATGATTTACTTAGTATATTGCATTGTCATACTAGGGCACGAATAAATATGTCATCTGCTATGAAGTTTTATAATTGATGTCCTCACTGTGAATAGGTTCATGATAGTGTGATCGACTCTTCCTTATAGGAATGCCTCATAAGATGTGCTCTTTAGCATGCTAGCCGATGATGCCTCGATTCTTATCGTTCATTTTGTGACAAGAATCTATAGCATGCCCATCTATTCCGAATTCGCCAGATTAACTATTGTTGATTATTTTGCAAGTTAATATTGTGTGTGATTAGTTGTGTTGAACGGAGAATATGTGTTATATTGAACCACTAGTAACATGTTGGGCCCTTGGTTGTGACTTGTGGGAATTCTACTTTGCCTACGTTATTGTTGATTCACTCTTGAACTAGGCACCTGATAGTGTGGCTCGTTCCTCTTTCCGTTCTCTTAACATGTTTCACTCGTCCTGATGAGTTTAATGTTGAATTCGATGATTGACTAGCTTTCCGTGATGATCAAACCTAGCATGCTTACATGGTAAAGATGTCTATTACTCTATGATGGCTCCTCGTGCTTGCATGAACCTATGACTTGACACCTCGCATGATCACGCACCACCCTATATCATGATTTTGCATCTGCATGACGCATGAATATCGGAATGAACCTAGTTGAATTACTCTAGTTGTACTCATGTTAGATGTGTGCTATTAGTATCATGTGGAGCTTATGACTTCCAATATGACCCGCTGAATGATTTCATATCATGCTTGTTCTATAATGTGACAACTATTGTACCACACATGTGCTCCATGATGGTTCGTTCTTAGCATTATTATAATCTAACACCCATGATGTTCTTCTTGTTACTTTTGATGATGCCTCATGTTTCGTGAATAATATGTTGAACTCCTCTCAACGACTCTTATCTATGCTTGTATCACATTATGTATTGCTAGTATCATGTAGGATCTATGCTCCCTAAATGTATCTCGTCGTATGATTACATGTCATCATTAACTTACTATCTGATCATTGCTGTTAGGTGTGATAGTTACTATGCTGTTCTTATGAGCCCTCATATGACGCTTCATCTGATTATTATAATATACTTTGCCATGATATATTTGGACTCATTTGTTGATGTGCATACCATGCTCTTACATTGATCATATGCATGATGCTCGTTATCTTCATTAAATTCCGCATGACTTCGAATCATATATGATCATTGTTGGTTCCGTCTATCTTGCCTGAAGCTGCTAGGCATATCTGCTTCCATGGAATACTAGAATGTTAGCTTATTTCACATACATCAGCATCGGATTTGATTATGTCTTTGATATGAATACGAATGTTGCCCTGAGATAGGTGCATGTTAGTGTGGATTAATGTGATGGATATGCTCTATGATGAATTCGTGCGTGTTTGTCACAACTGTAACCTAATAGACTTTCTTAAGGGCATCGTTACTATTCCCGAGTCAGAGTCTTGTCTCTAGTCGTGTCATCTTTAGCCTTGGTCCATTTTGTCTCCGAGAGAAACATTGGGTCGTCCGTTCTTGTCACTCCTCTATCTCCGCTAACTTAAACTCCTACGCGTTACCTTGAATGAGCAACCGTATGGAAAAAGGGAACGGAAAGTTGAATAGCGATAGAGCAGCGGAAGCGTGGGCCCATAACCCACGGGCCCCAGGATCGATAATGTCAACGGAACAAGCTCGTTCGAGGATCACGATTGTTGAGTATGATATGACTTGCAGGTGGGAACGTCCTCTATTCGAATTGCTAACCCTTTTTGAGCTTGTTGATGATGATATTGCACTGACCTGATGTTGAAAGTTGCTTGTTGATGTGATGACTGTTGACTATGATGATATGATTCGATGCCTTACAATCTTAATGTGCCTTGATGACTTAATGTGATGCTACTCTGAGATGCCAAGCATGATCTAAATTCCTTTCCTATATAGTATGAACTGCAAATGCCGAGAATCTGAACTGTTTATTAGCTAAGATTATGATGAAACTTGCTAGTTTGAATTGACTTTATTCATATATGGTGTTATGTGATAATTTCGAGCATGACGGTAAATTGAGACTTTTGATACTTGTTGCAATGCTTAATGATGCTAGTTGATATGATGTAGTCCTTATGTGCAATAATGTCCATGATTGCTTCTTCTTTGAACATGTGAGTGAGGTCCTTTTGGCTGAGCGGTCAGAGAGTGGAGAAAGTTTTGGAGTGATTAGAATGACTGACGGTGGTAAGGGAAAGTTGCCGAAGAGGGGTGTCGACTTAGGTTGGACCGAGTGGGTTCGGGAATTATAAGAGGTAATGCTTGGTGGTTTTCGATGAGCTCCTAGGTGAATCTCGAATGAGGGTATGATTAGGGACAGGCTGGTTAGGTAGTGACCGAGGAAATTTTATTGAAGATGCATGGTTAGAAGGGTTCTACGTTGTGATATCCTGGGAAGAGTGAGAAATGTAAGAAATGACCTTTGGGGGTGGGGGGTATCGAGGACATAGTATGCAGGGGTGCTCGGGTGTGAAAACAGAGATGAGGGTTGGATTCTTAGAGGTGGATTGCTAGTGAGAGCGCCTGGTGAAATGAGGGGTGAGACGGGAGTATCAAAATGAGTTGGGGTTCTTTGGGGATATTATCCGAGTTGGTGAGTTTAGATAAGGATTGGTGTTGGCTTGAGAGTTGGGGACGAGCGAGTGGGGTTTGTGTTTTATTTTAACTTGTACGATGTGAGGATTTTCTTGATTATGTGATTGTTAATATGTACTGGCATGATGTTAGATAGCGACCATAATAAACCTGATATGGCCTGATATTACATGTGATATGGAAAACTGAAATATAAATGGTAATGACAACTATGATCATGATATAATGATACATTGCTATCCTACTATGCTGTTCTAGAAGCATGTTATGATGTGTTGTATGAATCATGAGATGATGATATGTTGATAAGCATGGTTGTGAATAGGTAAGTGATGAATAAGACTTGGAGCATGAATATGGCTTGTACTTATATATGAGATAATGGTGCGTGATTGCTAAGTGATCGTTATATGACATTGTATGAGTTGAGATGATGTTTTGTGGGTATGCGGACATTTTGGTGATTGATATATTGATTGACCTTCCCCTCTGCTGAATCTTAATAGCCTGACCTTGTTGTGTTGATGTGTTAATAATGGGTTTTGGTTCGTTGATTCTATGATGAGAGATACTTTTATGACTTCTGTTGAGATGTTGTTATGATTTTGTTATATCGTTGAGATGCATATTACGACCTTTAGTATGATATGGAGATGTTGATGTGACCTTGTGGCACTACTCTGGTATATGTTGAGACTTGTTGTGTGATGTGTTGATTGGATGGTTATACAGTTATGCATTTCTTAGGCTTATGCATCTTGCTTGAATTGAGACTGATAGATTGATTCGATTCTGGAAACTAGGAAGAGAATATGGGATTAGCCCTTAGAGGTGGATGATTCCACCTCCTACCTTCTGAATTGGATTGATTGGTTTGCGAGAAGCTGTTTTGGTTTTTGGGATATTTTGACGAAATCTTGATTTGAAAAGATTTGACTTGTTTTGGTGTAGGATGCTTGATTAAACGTTGAATTTGAAGATTTTGAGCGGTTTTGAAAAGGAGCAACTTGGGGTTTTAAAGAAGTTAAGAGTTTCAATGATTTGGATAACAATCTTTCCATTTACAAAACGCTTTGAGGTTTTACGAACTGGATTTACATTATGACGTCTCACGAAGTGGATACAAGCATTTTATAGGGGCGCTTATAGACTGCTTGCTAAGACCTAGTCGGACGCTATAATGCTTTTAGAGTTGTGATACTTCCGAAAGGTCGAAGCGAGGATGTGATAGGGGCGTTTATTACACACTTGACTAGACCAATTGGAGATGTCACGACCGTGACCAGGATGTTGTGAGAATCCCGGAAGACGCAACCGAGACGATTACAAGATCCTTGGACATGGTCCTCGGACTCACCGAATTAAAAAACTTCATCCCCTTGCTTTAAAAAATGATTTTAGTCTCGGGGACGAGACTTGTTTTTAGAGGTGGATAAATGTAAAGACCGAGTATATCATATATTATGATTATTTTAATTAAATAATTATTATTAAATTCAATTTGTAAAATTGGAATAAAACCCGTTCTCGAGCGTAAGTTTTGGATTTTTAGATTTTTTCGGCATCATTTAAATTTCGGATTTTGACGGGATTCGATTTTCGCTTTCAAGATCGAGTATTAATAAAGATTAATTTAAACTCCGAGTTTTGATTGAAATTAATTTAATTCTGTTATATTGAGATTAGTAAATTAAATTTTATTTAATTTGATTTAGTCGGGATTCAATCGGGCGAGCGGGTTTTGAGTCTTTTCCGCTAATTTTGAATTGGTATTGTGGTAAATCCTATTTTATTTTCCCTTTTCTTTATTCTTTCTCTCTCTCTCTCTCTCAGCGGTCCCCCTCCCTCTCGGACCTGTTGGTGTGTGCCCTGCCTCACCTTCCTCCCCTCTCCTTGTCGCCTGCAGCAACCCGAAGCTCCTCCAGCTCACCTCCTTGTCTTTTTCCCAAATCAAGTTCAACATACCCCCTTCCATCTCCTTCCCCACAACTCTTGCTTAACCTGTTTTGGCAAACCCCAAATAGCCCTTGATTTCCTGCAGATCCCAAGCCAAGCTTCCCATCTCTCTATGTGATTTCCAATCCCACCCCATTTGGTTTGAAACAACTCCCCTCTCTCTTTCTTTGAATTCAAAACCCCTGTGCTATTGACGGGAGCCACCACCACCACCACAACACCACCCACACCGTCGCCACCATCAACTCCCTATCCCCCGCCGTCGGCCGCCACCAAAACCGCAGTCGCCTCCAACCTCCCCTGTTTTACCGAGGCACCCACACCCACCCCATCTCCGCTTTCTCTTCACCCCTCCAGCAGCAGCATCTGCACTCACCCCCATGAGCGCTCAGAAGCGCTAGAAGCAGCATGGAGCCGCCGGAGGAGCCACCGCCGCAGCCGAGCGCCGCCCCGACCTCCCGCGCCCCTGTTTTCGGTTCGAACGGTAAGGCACCCCATTTCCCCCTCCTTCTCCTACTTTCACATTTAAAACCGAGTGAGCTTTCCCCTTTAACATTCCCCCATCTCTCCCAGTCGATTCCGGCGAGAAATCGACCACCGACGAGCCCTGAGCGCCACTTCCCCGAGCTTGCTTTCCAGCGACGTCGAGCCCCCTCGGTGAGCCTCCTTTCTCTCTCCTTCTTCCTTCTGGGTATGTGGGTGTTGGGTAGTCGGGATGGGTGGTCGGAGGACGGAGCTAGCGCCGCCGGCGAGCCCCCACCCCTTCTTCTTCCCGTCGGGCGCCAGGGAGCCTCAGCTCCTCTGCTTCTCTTCCGTTTCTAAAGGGGAAGAAGACTGTGGGGCCCACCTTGCCAATTCGGATCCATTCAGCTGGGCCCTCCCCCCTCCTCTTTTCTTAGTTCTGACTTCGGATGGTTTGGGCCTAATTTTGTGGGCTCGGGGCCTGATTTTTTTGGGCCCGAAAGCTTGGGTTCTTTTATTTCTCTTCATTGGGCTGGCATGTGGGTTGTGTTCCTTATTTTCGGTAGTATATATATATATTATGTGTTATATAGTATAAATTTTATGTTTTATTGTTGACAGATTATTATTATTATTATTATTATTATATTTATATTATTTTGTTTGTGAAGATATATTTATGAAATGTTAATATATTTTAAAAAGGGGTTTTAGAAGTAATATTAATTGATATGGAGTTATAGATATATTTATGGTTTGTTTTGAGATTATATGGTTAGTAAGTGTGAATTATTTGAATATTTTTATTATTTTGGGTTTTGGGTATAATTATAAATTCTGGAAATTAATCATCTTATATTGTTTATTGTTTTAAAATAATACTAATTGGATTATTTAATTGATGTATTTTATGAGGATTTAAATATGTGAGTTAGGAATTTTAAAGTGAATTTTTGATTTTGATTATAAATATGATTTTTGGAAATTGGTTTTAAGGCTTGAATGTTAATGTCGGAATTTAGCCAAGTATGAGTTGAGAAATCATTTTGAATATGAGTTGACTTAATTTGGGATTTATGAGTTCGAAAATATAGTTGGTATGATTTTATCAATGGGTTTGATTGAAAGAATGATTTTGGTCGATTTGATCGTATCGGAAAGATTTTGGAAAAACGGTTTTACTATCGGTCGGTTTTGAGAATGTTGAGAACTTGGGTTCGTGAGTATGAATGTTGATCTGGTAGCTTATGGAAATGGCTTGATGATAGGTGTGTATTGCTTTTGGATTGCTTTGGACTTGCATTTGGGCCCTTGCTTGTGTTATCTTGCTGTTCTGCATCAACAGGTAAGTATCCTACGGGACTTACTCAGTAGCCTGAACCTCCTGCCTGATGTGTCATGTAATGTGTAGTTTTGTTGCATATTAAAGCATGCCATGTAGTATCATGCTAGGATTGCATTGAACTGAGCATGTGTTTACTTCGTGTGTTTGAATACAGAACGACCGTTATCTGTGAGTCTTAGAGTCTTTGCTAGGGTCATGGGGGCATTCGTGTTTTATACCGTTTCGGTCCCCAATCGAGTCAATGAGTATGATCTATATATATATATCTGATACGGTTCGGCATAGACCGAGCGCCCTACCTCGGAGTGGGTACGGGAATATATCTATTACGGTTCGGCATAGACCGAGCGCCCTACCTCGGAGTGGGTACGGGAATAAATCTATTACGGTTCGGCTGAGGCCGAGCGCCCTGCCTCGGAGTGGGTACGGGAAATACAGAGATATGGGATATGCCACTTGGCATTGTCTTGGGCCCTTTACAGTTCTTTTCCGCATATTATATATATACTAGGGGCATGATAGTGTGATTTAAATTTTTTACCGCATTAGTCATCTTTTATTTAGGCATAGGCATGTTATGTGGCCTCAGCGCGGTCAGAGGACCCGCAGGCGATCACCAGGCCTGACTTCGTGGATAGTGTTAGGTACCGCTCTTGTTGCTCCATGCTTCTGTGACGGGAAAATCTTTTGGCGAATCGAGGAATCCGGCTAATATATTCTAACTTGACAAATGGCAATCACCCACTTTGTTTTGGTTTTGACTCGGCTCTGCCGTGGCTTTTGTATCTAAACCGTACTTCCGCTTTATTTTCGTTTAAATTGTATTTCTGAGACTTCGACTGATTAGAGGTTTGAAACCTCGACCCGTACCTTAATTGCAACATCCGAACGAAGGTATCCGACCTTCGAAACGTATCCCGGATATTTATATCCGGGCCGTTACATATTCTGTCTAACTAACTCATCATGACCTATCTAGCTCGAACCGCATCACATCATTTCCTAATAAGATCATGATAATTTACCTATTCATCAAGATAACTTACCATTCAGAGCCTCAATGAATCCTTAACCAATCGCAATTCCTCAAGATGGTCCAACGCACAAGTGTTACCCAAGTAGATCATCAAAACATCTCTAATTCGAATCACATCTCCCTAACTCCTAAAGGATATAGCATTCACACTCACTCCCAACACTAATTCACCGTTCAAAATTTCTTCAGGTTCCCAATGGTCACGGTCTCATAAGACGCTTGTTCTAGTACCTAATTATTGCACACTTTTAATCCAACCTAGACTACAACCCTCAACAACGATATCTTACCACCTAGCAATCCTTTATCACCAATCATTCCCTTAGAGAATCTCTATGTTACCCTTACCCAATTTTCCAAGGCATTACAACTATATCGAGCAAAACCCAAGTACATAATCCACATCCAGTTCGATTTCTTCCCTATACTAATTCGATATCAACCTTTCCTCGAAGGTTCATCTTCCATCCCCTAATATCTCAATAGTCAAGTCAAGTCATACCAATTCGATTTCTTCCCTATACTAAAGTCCTCCAATCACGCCTCTAGATGTCCTCCACTCATAACTCTATCAAGCATCCTCAACATTACCCTAGCAGAACCCAAGTACACAATCCACATCCAGTTCGGCTATCATTTGAACAACCTACTTTCCAAAGTCTACGATTCCTCAAGCAACCCTATACTACTCACTCTCAATAGCTCCAAAATTGTATTTCTTACCAAAGTCATTCCCAATCTCAGCACATGTAACCTAATCCCAAGGCCTACGATTCCTCAACTATTCCTAGTCATCCAAGCCTTAACGTCACCTACAATTCGTTCCCTGACAGCTTAACCACCACTCCTAGTGTACTAACCCATCTATCACCACCTTCTCTATAAGAATTCCTCGATCAATGCCTAGTCTACCTATCCTACAACCACTCTCTCAAAAACTTGTTGTCCTAATCCTACTCCTTACCTAGGGTCTACCTAAAAGCTCATTTGAAAATCACTAACCATTATCTCCTATCCGTCCTAGAACTCGCTCGGTCCCATCTAAACTAACATCGCCTCTTTATATCTCTATCTCATACTATCATCGATCAATCCTACAATTCAAATCCTCTCACTGCTCTCCGATCATTCTACCCAAGGTCCTCAACCCACAAAATCAAGCAGAACAATCATTGAAGTCATCACACATATCCTACGTCATACTTGCTAACACCCTATATCTACAGCATCATCAGTACATCTTCAGTCATATCACGCAACTCAAAGTACCACTATACTCAATAATATTACGAATCATTATACATATAGACATATTCAAGTCAAATCATCAAGTTGCATCATGGTAACGACCACAACAAGGATAATATCATATCAATATCATACTGGTTCATCATCTCACACTAACAGAGCCTATCACTTATCATATTATATCACTAGATCATGGTCCCAACAATTGATATTCACATTTTATAGGCAAAGCATTCAGGCAATAATCGTTAACTCAGAATATCACACGTCATATCATCATTGCATATTAGAACACTAAGGCATCAAAGCAATATTTACTACCATCCCAACCTATCAATGTCATCACGTCAGAATTCTTCATCATGTCAATTCTAGAACTATCACACAGGGTTCCAAGTCAACGGAGATAGGGGAAGGACAAGGGCGGACAATCCGGATTCTTGACAGGCTCGAACATGGACCCAAGATAAAGACGACGAGACTAGAGACAAGGTTCCAACCCGAGAATGACAACGATGCCCTTATGGAAGTCTATGAGGTTATAATTGCGGCAAGGAAGCATGTATTCATCATGGAGCATATCAATCATTTTAAATTTCACACTAGCATGTACCTACCTCAAGGGATAACTACATATGTATTCATACAGGTACATATAATCAATTTCTACATGGACGTGCATGCGAGACAAATTGGTAACCTATCATCTCATGTAATAGTCATACTTGGCACATAATCATACGAGGGGCTAGTAATGATCATGCGAGATATGAGGTCATGCAGAGTTTAATAAGCATTCACAAGCATTTCATATATGAAAAATTGAACAAGCATGATATACACATTAGCAGGTAAGATCAACTACAAGCACGTTGAGATATGCACCAAAGCATAATACAGTTAAGGTAACTCAAATAGGTGCAACCTAACATTCATGTGTCATGTGCATACGAAGTCATGATATAGCGTGTTGTGTAATCATGTAAGGTGTCAGGTCATATATTCATGCAAGCAGGAGAGGATGTCACAAAAGGCATGATAAGCATCAAGGGCATCATCAACTAATCATGCTAAGGGGATCATTGTATGGGCTATACATTCAAATAGAGTTGACCACACTATCATGAACCTAGTTCAAGGGGAGGTAGTAGTCATGTGAATTCATACATGCAGCTCATGCACTCATTCGTAAGCGCGATAATGCAAGAAGTCATGTATGTCAAGCTGAACATAAACTAACACATCATGTCATGCAATCACAAGGAGGGTCACCATTATAACCATACAGAATTCCCCAAGGGCAATCGCCGACTCATCACCCCGTTTTCCCTCGTGAGACACTAGTATGACTCATTTGGTAGAACCCAAGGACATTCACACTATTTCCCGAGAGAGGATGGTAGAGTTCATGTTTAGACTCTTGTGGCAAGAAGACGTTGGTTGACCATTACGGAATGGATTAGAATGACTTCATAAGACCACTCACTTCTAGACTCGAAATCATGTCAATAACCACCCGCCCTCACATACTCAAGTAGCCCTCATATCCGAACACAACCCCTGAAAGTAGTTGGCTGACCAACCTGTTTCCCATAGCGGACGTTGACATTAGGCGAGAGACTCGATAAGAACGTCAATGGTTGGGACACTAGAAGGAGTCAGAACGAGGAGAATGGATACTCTTCAATCTAATCAGGACACCTAGACATTTTGTGGAATGGACAACAGAATTGGGATTATCAAGGAGGGTTGAACCACGTAAAGGATCGTTCTACCAAGACTAGAAACCCGACTATATAGGAATAAGGTTTCTTCCGCTATCCCGTTTGCACAAACATTCAATACATATTTCCCAATCAGGACATACCAATCAGACTTCTAGCCTAAGCATGCAGCACTCAGCACAGAAGCAGTCAACGGGGCTAATATGATCTCTTTCAAAGTTTATAAAAGCACAGAGATGATCTATGCTGCCCTTCGAGGGGCAGCTAGCCGGAGGGGGAAATTACCTCTCGGTCTCCTAATCCAGCTACTCCAACCTCCCCGGTGCAACTCCTTGGAGTCTTCCAGACACATCTGTAAATAAAAAGCTACTATTTTGCCTATTGTTCCCATTTTCTACATCCTTAAGAGATGGTCTATCGCTTTGGTCTCTACCCGCGAGTTGATCCTATTTACTATCCTAGGTCCAATTAAATTCATTTTGCCCTTTTTAAATCCGTTCAAAACTTTTGAAATCGTTGGGCGGGTTTCCAAAATCCTTTTCAACCCTTTGTACTCGGTTTGTAAAACCTGGCTCTGAAACCAACTTTGTAACGGTACAAGATTATGATTCCCGAGTTATGTTTCGAGGGATGAAACCCCTCGTTAGATCTTGCGCACCAAGTACGGGTTGAAAGTGGACGGAATTGTGGTCCCGAGTCGAAAATTTAAATTTTCGACGATTGATTTTTCGAATCGCGCTCTCTCGATCAATTAGATTTTTAAACCCGAATAGGCCCGAATAGGATATTGTCATCCGAAGGAATTTTTGAATCCCGAGGTGAAAAGACGAAATCGATCTTTAAAAGTTCAAAATTGGGCCGGAGTTCGTTTTAAAAGTTTCGAGTATGATTTATTAAATTGAAGACAAGTTTTTCTTCAAATATCCGATTTAAATCCGTTTTAAATTCTTTTTATTCGAAATCAAAATTTAAAAACCCGAGCCTTTACAGGTAGGACTTACTGAATGCTTGTATGAAGTTGGTACACTGGATTTATCAAAACTTTATGATTGACCACCTCGATTTATAATCATTGTATGTTATAAAGTATGAGTAAATGAATAAATACATTTATGGCTTATTTTGTAACAGATTTCAAGTGTCCAATGTGATCAGATTATTATTATTGGCCATACGAAACTTCAAATTTCAGAAATGGTGTCTAATAATTAAGCCTACTAAGGGTTATGTATCCTACTTTTAGTCATTGTATGTGAGTCGTGACTTCACCAATGAAATCTTATAGGTTTTGGTGACCTGTTAGGATGTCAAACTATTATGTTATCTCCATGCTTTCATTTCAAGGTCTCAACAATCTTACCTTTTCCTCCTTTTCATTATTGTTTTGTGTTTTGTGTTTTTTTTTCTTAATAAGATATATAATTAATAGTTAATTTTGAGATTCAAGAAACACATAATATGTATATTGTTGAAGTGCAATCCCTATTTGAATAATAAGTTAATATAAAACAGGGATTTGACATTTGTGACGATGTTTCAATCAATTTATTAATGGAACTTTAATAAACATGTGTGCCATCTGGTGTTAATGCGTTAGACAAACTCCAATGGTTGTGTGTAAATGTCTAATTGTGTATTGTTTGGGTGTAAAATTTCACCTTTCAAAAGACACTATATACGCTCGTAAAATTATTCTCGTGAAAATTTTCACTTGATAGTTTGAATGGCAAGCACGAATACGAGCTATTGACAATAATTACAAATAAAGGAAGTGTGCGGGCTGAGATACATACCAAATACATCGTTTTGTCATATTACAAGCTCACAAACTGGAGTACAAAAATTCAATACAAAGGTCGAGCTTGTAAGGTGCAATGACAACTCGTCAGCTTCCGCTAACACCGTTCATCGAGATCCACTCGAAGTATTGCAAGTGGCTCGATCTTCCTTGTTTAAGCTCTCGAAAATGAATTGCCCAGCTGCAGAATTGATCAATTTCCAATTACGTAAAAAAAAAATCAAATACACGTACGGGGAAAATGAGAGAGCTAATATACATGCTTCTTTATCTTAAGGTCCAATTTAAACGAATGGGTCTAGCTCTATCTTTTATGGGTTGAAAAGGGGACTAAAATAGCCTAACCCATTACTGAAAATAAATAAATAAACCAGCAATTAAAAAAAGGGGGGGCTGGAATATGAGCTAAGAAGGTAAGAAATCAACCACTAATTAATTGGCAACTTATGGTAGTTCACAAGCAAAAAAAAAGGAAGTGTATGTATTCTCTTTTTTTTTTTGACGCAGAATAAGAATTAGGTCGGGACAGCCGAAGCCGATGCCCTTCCTAGCGCGTCCTTCCGGACGAGAACTTGCAGTTCTGTGTCCTCCTCAAAGCAGTCGTCGGCAGGGCATGCATGGGCACTTCTCGCAAGACAGTCTGCCACAACATTCGATTCCCTGAAAATATGACGAATAGCAACATAAGAAAAGGACGAAAGATCCATTAAAATATCCGATTGCAGAAGTTCAATTTCCCAGGGGCACTTCCAATCCCCTAATAATGCTTTTATAACCAATAGGTTGTCTCCTTCAATCTGTAGCTTTGTAAGAACTAATTGTTTTGCTCGCTCAATGCCCTTCTTAAGGCCTAAGTTCTTCACGCAGATGACGGAGGCATTTAAACAACGGCCTCTACCAAATGAAGTGACAGCCCCTACCGAGTCACGGATAACGAAGCCATAAGAAGCGTTACCGTTAGGTAGAACAGAACCATCAAAATTTAATTTGTGACATCCATGTGGTGGTTTTTCCCATGGATCTGACCGTTTCTTCTTAATGGCAGAAGAATTTCCATCAGGAACTGATCTCATTCGGAGGGTACCAAAGTTACGCGTCATACAATTCGAGTTCTGATAAAGGTGATCAGAATCGAGAAACTTGGATTGAATCCAGCAGTGCTCGGTAGTTGTGTAAAGTAATAGAATGTCGGTCATAGTCACCTTATATGTATGGTGGAACACCAGTTGATTTCTGTGTAACCACAAGGCCCACCATGCTATAGCTATTTTAGCAAAGTTTTTGTTCCCGAGTGCTTGTTTAACGTCATATAGTTTGAAAATCGCGCTCCCTCGACAGAGCGAACCATTACGTGGAATATTAATTTTCATAGTATTCATCAGGGTTGCGACCATAGGGCAATCTAATAACAGATGAGAGAGTGTTTCGTTTGAGTTATCACAAAATGAACATCCCGATGGAACCGAGAAGTGTGATTTTTGTAATCTAGTAGTGGTAGGCAATCCATCGCGAGAAATTTTCCAGAGAAAATGACGGACCTTTGGGGGTACATCCAATTTTCAAATCCAACCGCAATCATAATTTTCTAAACCAGTGTGTACCGCTAAGGCTGAGTTAGCCGACTTGGTCGAGAACCACCCGTTTTTACTTGGACCCCAATAAAGATGGTCAGTCATAGAATTCGTTGGTAGTGGAATACTTAAGATATGTTGAATGTCCTGGGTTGACAAAATGTTATTTAAAGAATCAGTCACTAAGGTGCGATTCCATTGTCTGTCATTGTTAATGAAAAAGGAAACTTTGTTACGAAGTTGGTTTTCTGGTATAGGTTGGACAATCCTATGTGAAAGAGGCTCATTAAAAGCCCAATTATGCTCCCAAAATTGAATAGAATTACCATTCCCAACAGACCACCGTAGAGATGGTTCAAATTTTTCTCTGATGGACATTAATCGCCCCCATTGCCAAGAAGTACCACCTTTTTTTGTATATGAGAGCAGATCATGGCCCTTAAGATATTTTTTGGAGATGACTTGGACCCAGATATTGTCTGGTTCAGATAAGATCTTCCACAGAAGTTTCATCTGTAAAGCAATGTTCATATTCTCAACTTTGTGTATACCAAGACCCCCTTTCATAGTATCGGAACAAATTTTATCCCAACTAATCAAAGGTGCGACATTATTACTTTTGTTCCAAAAAAATTGTCTGTAAACTTTGTCCAATTCATGAAGAATGTGCGATGGAAGTAAAAAAGCATGCATAAGGAAGATAGGTTTTGCACTGAGATTAGCTTGGATAAGAACTCTACGTCCTTCAGCCGAAAGACTGGTTGCTTTCCATTTTGTTAATTGTTGTTTCGTTTTTAGAACCACGTCTGCGAATGTATCTATGTTGGTCTTACCGTTGACAATAGGGCAACCCAGGTATTTATCGAAATTATTAGCTTGTGGAATCCCGAGTACGGCTGTAGTAGATGTAATTGATGTGGTTGTGGTATTAGGAGAAGCCTGGAAGCTCGATTTGTGTAAGTTTACTTTTTGTCCCGAAATGGCACAGTAACGGTCAAGAACGGAGAGGACAGTTGTGCAAGCTGATTGTGAGGCTTTACAGAATATTATAATATCATCAGCGAATGCCAGGAAAGGGATTTTAATGCCAAGTCTACCAAATGTGATCCCAATGTCCTTGTTAGCACATCCCTGGTGGTGCAGTGTCCGTGCTAGTACTTCCGCAGCTAAATTAAAAAGAAAGGGAGAAAGAGGATCTCCTTGCCTAAGGCCCCTGGAGGGGACGATTACAGTGGTAGGTTCATCGTTGACTAATACAGAGTATGAAACCGTTGATACACATTCCTTAATTTTGTTAACGAAACGTTCGTCGAACCCAAATTTAGACAGAACCTGAAATAAAAAGGACCACTCTATGCGGTCATAAGCCTTTTCCATATCAAGCTTCAAAGCGACCATGCCTGTTTTTCCTTTTTTCATTCGAAACGAATGCAAAGCTTCATGAGCAATTAAGATGTTATCTTGAATTGATCTACCTTTTGTGAATGCTCCCTGTAGTGGGTGAATCAATTTATCAAAAATCTTGGTGAGCCTAGCAGAAATAACCTTTGAAATAATTTTATAAATGGTAGAGCATAGGCTAATTGGCCTGTAGTGGTTAACCTTGGTCGGATTGTCACACTTAGGTATATGGGTAATAAACGTGTGATTGACTTGTCGCAGTAATATGCCAGAACTAAAAAAAGCCTTTACAGCCTTAATAACAGAGGGACCTACTGTTGGCCAGAATTTTTGATAGAAACTAGCGGGGTAACCATCCGGTCCCGGAGCCTTGTCTGGGCTCATAGAGAAAAGGGCATCCTTAATTTCAGTATTAGTGACAATTGCGGATAGCATTGCATTATCCTCTGCAGTGACTAAGTGAGGGATGATCGAAAGATCTGAGGAGAGATCCAAGTTCTTGTCAGAATCTGATCTAAATCTGGCTTTGAAGTCAGTAACAAATTCCTGTTGTATAACATGGAAATCTGCAGATGTTTCCCCACTAGAGAGTGAGATAGATTTGATTATTTTCCGTCCACGTTTTGAGGTTGCTATTTTATGAAAATAGCCGGTGTTGGAGTCATTTAGGCTGGCATGTTTAACTTTAGCTCTCTGGCTCCAATATCGTCTATGAAAATCCAATATTCTTTCTCTTTTATTTAGTAATTGTTTTAAGATGCGCAGATCATTACCGTTATAGTTTGTTAATAAAGAAGTTTGTAATTGTAGTAATTTTTTATCAGTGACTAATATCTGTGTGTGAATGTTGTGAAAATTTTTCTTATGCCAAGTTTTGGAAAGCTTTTTAAGTAAACGCCCTTTATGTAAAAGTTTAAACATAAGAGAGCCATTGGGATTCACTCTCCAGGCCTGAGTGACAAGATTTCTGTAATCCGACCTAGTCGCCCAAGCGAGATCGAACTTGAAAGGTCTGTTTTTTGGCAGAACATTAGAAAGGAAGTCTACAGAGATCGGTGCGTGATCAGATCTCACAAACGGGTGAATCTGTGTACGAAGTGAATCAAATACTGATAGGACATCTGTATGAATTAAAATTCGGTCTAACTTCTCAAGACAAGTGATGTTTCCATTACATTCCCTTTTCCAGGTAAATTGGCCGCCGTGAGCTGGTACTTCAATCAAAGAAAGGTCGCTCTTAAGATTCATTAATCTGTTGAATCTAGAAGGCACAGGCTCAATGCCGCCTAGTTTATCAGACGGTGAGCGAATTTCATTTAAGTCTCCCATAATACAATATGGAATTAATAATGTTTGTATGTAGTGAAGAAGGGAGTCCCAGAACGGTAGTTTTCTTCTTTCATCCGGTGGGGCGTAAACTACTAGTAAAGCAATAGTTCGATGAGAAGCGTAGTCGGAATAATTGATATGTATGAATCGATTTTGTATCGAAATGAGTTCGATACTTCCCTGTGACGGAGGAATATTCTTCCATAGTAAACAAATGCCCCCCGAGAAACCCTCGGCAGGATCGAAAGCAATACTAGTGAAGCCGCACTTCCTCCAAAGGAAATCTTTTGGTTGTTTACCAGCTTTGGTTTCTAAGAGTGCTAAGACGTTAATGTGGTTATTTTTACAAAAAATATCGATATTTGTCCAGAAATTTCGGGTCCGGATACCCCTCGAATTCCAAGAGCAAATATTCATAGGAAACCTTTTAGGCGAAACGTTTGGATTATGAAAGTAAAAATGTTGGTGTATCCATTTAGGGTTATAAGTAGGATTAGTATAAATTGAATTATACTTTTTTGTACAAAATCGTTGTGAGTTTGGTGTTGAGAGATAGAAGACATCCATGTACATATAGACGTTGGTACAATTTTGTATTGGTAGTTGTGTACACTACGGTACTGAAACATGAGCAGTAGGTCCAGACCCACAATATGTAAAATAGAAATTCCTCCCGGACACGAAGCCAGACCCCAATTTAAACTAAAGATGGGGTTGCCCATCCGTTCATGGGATTGATTTAGCCTAGGCCATAAAACGTCGGAGTGTATGAAAGTGTCTTGTGAAGACTGATCGCCGATAAGGCCATAAAGGCTTGTAGCCGTAAGTACTGAAGCATGCAGAGTAGCGGGGGGCTCCCTTAACCTATGTAAATGACGAGTGTCGTAAACAAAATATATAGTAGTAACACAACATGTAATTCCATTATGCTTGTAGCAAACATATGTTTGTACATAATTAGTTAATTGAGATTGTAGTTCCCAACATATGGTAACACAATTTATAGAAAACATAAGAATAAAATAGGTGTAATTCACCCTTAGGTGATTGTGTTGTGAACAAATATTAGTGAGAGCCTTGTAGGGTGTATTAGATCTCAAGAGATCAGTAGATGTAGTATGGTGGGTTTGAGTGATCTTGTAGGACGTAAGTTTGAGAGAATAACATTGAGAATTGCTTTTATATTGGTAGTATGTTGGTAAATCCAATGACTTATGGGCACCGCAGCAAGAACCCCAAGCAGCTCTGAAATGCACATTGCAGCATAGCCGACAGCAGGCACACACCCAACAACATCGGAGAAGACAAAGGGGAAACCCAAGCAACAGGCACGATGACAGTGCATAAGCAGTCGGCAAACGAAAGGCAAGGCACCCACAACAACCAAGAATGCCCCAACTACAAAAGGAAAGGTAAAGCAGCAATGACAAGGGAACGAAATCCAAGTAATATGAGTAAACATAATCAGCAGTAAGAAGCAAATGAGACAAGATGCATTTAGCGGTGTTTATGGTTAATTGAAGATAAAATTGAGCTCTTTTATGATCAGGAATAAAGGCTGGTGAGCCAAATTGGATTGGAGATTTTGTGTTTGTGTGGTTTAGTAGGCAGCAACCCGTCAAGACTATGAAGTCGCAACAGCAGTAGAGGTAACACCCACTCTTGGCGAGCCAACAAGGACCATTGACAGCCTCCCTGTACAACAGACAAAAGCAACAACAAAACCAGCAAGAAGAAAAAGGAAGGGAGTAGCAATATGTAAAGCCAAAATTAAAAGCAGTCGTAGATAGGCGGTAATAGAAACCAAATTTCGGATAGAAAATATGATAAGGAGTAAGACCCCAAATAGAACGAGCACAACGCACAGGCAGACAGATGACAGCCCAGCCAACCCGAGTAGCCGAGGGGAACTTAGAATGCAACAGGGAACCCGTACAAGGCCACATAGCAAGCTCTCGATCCGGGTGGGATCTTCTACTCATTAAGAGAAATCGAAGCAGGTAGCTAGCAATTTGTAAAAATCGGAAGGTCGTTTGAAGGCAATTGAGGCACCCAAAATTCGGGGTTACCGATATATAACTCATGTATCCTTTAGGATAAATAGTATAGGTATGGCGCTGGTAGGCGAAAACAAAGCGATCGTAGCCAAAAACCGTGACTGTGGAGTCAGATAGGGTAGATAATACCTGATTTGAGGGGTTTTTGATGTATAGGTAGATGAGACGGCAAACGCCTAACCTCACAGAGCCGCTAGAAAGCAACCTCCCACCATTGAGCCGCCGCCTGAACCGCCATCGCGAAGCCCAAAAACGACGACAGACCGAGGGCCAAACGCCGCTAGAGCCACCGGCCAAAAACAGATCTTCACTCTGTTTATTTTGATTTGTAGAAACTTTTTGATTTCTATCATACTTTTCAGATGTACGGGAACGACTCGCTCTATTGTTTGTTCCGCTCTTGGTAGGAGAAGGAGACTTGTGCTGATTGAATGCGGTGGCCGGAGGACCGACGATTGGCGTTTGGGCCGAAGTGTTGGTGGCGGCGGGATGGGAACTAGGGTTTTGTTTCAGACTGGAGTTTTCCATAAGTGTATGTATTATCTGAACAAAGAGGAAAGAGGATCATTCACTAAAAGAAAAAAAGCAATGGTCCATGTGTGGAGAAAAAAAGGAATTTTTTTTAATTACCCAAAAAAGCAAAAAAAATTCGGAGAATAGCCAAATTTTAAAAGTATTTTGGTAATTAGCCAAAATGGGGTAAAGTCGTTGTTTAAAACAGCGACTTTACCCCAGATTTGTTTAAAAAAAATAAAATATTAAAGTCGTTTATACCAGCGACTTATATATATATATATACTCCCTCCGTCCCACAATAGATGTCTTTTACTATTCATGCACGTTTTCTTAAAAAGTTAAAAACTATATAAAATATCAACATTTTATTAAATATTTTTAAATAATATCATACATATTACTAATAAGTATAGAATTATTTTAAAAAATTAATTAAAAAGTGGATATTTTATATAGTTTTTAGCTCATTAAAAAGCGTAAAATAGTCCAAAGACATCTATTTTGGGACGGAGGGAGTATATTTTTATTTTTTTAACTTTTAAATTCAGATTAATGAAAAAATGAAAAATAAAAAAAATACATGGGAGAGTAGTTATAAACAACGACTCTCCCTTTTTATTTCTTTTTAAAAGCATTTTTTTTGCTCTTAAGGAGAGTGAGTGAGAGAGGTTGGGTGGGGCCTGGCCGCCTGGGTTCAAGAAAGAAAGCAGATAGAGAGTGGAGCACACCTTTGCCACTCTGCCCGGGGAGTCATAATTCACAACGATTTAGGTTTTTTAGACCTCATCCGCAAGGATGCTGCCGGGCAGAGCTTGCTCGCTCGAATCCTTTCCTAATAAAAAAAAATAGAGTGGAGCAAAGAGAAGGGAGAGGGGAGAGTGGGTAGTGGTGGGCCCAGGGGTTATGAGAGATGAGGGAGGGGTTTCTCTGCCAAAAGGGAAAATGCTTTAAAACAAAATAAGAAGGTAGAGTCGCTGTTTGTAATAACAACTCTCCTAGTATATTTTTTTTACGTTTTTTTATCTTATTGATAATTTTTTTAAAAAAAAATACAAAGTCGTTATTTCAAACAGCGACTTTCTTATTTTATAATTTTTTTTAAGTTAGGGTAAAGTCGAATTTTGACCATTTTGCAAAAAAAATTTTGATTTTTTGACTAATTTGAAAAAAAATTCTAATACTTCTGTACACACTCCAAACAAGAGAGAGAGAGAGAGAGAGAGAGAGAGAGAGAAATATTGTGCACATGAAGATATGGAAAGTAGGGATCTATTCTCCTACCGCTTTCTCCTATAAAAGAGGGCCTAGGATGAACTTGCAAAGGAGGACAGACGGCAAACAAAAAAAGCAGCAACTGCAGAGGAAAAGAAAATGGGTGCACAGAACGCCAAACAACAAGAAGAAGAAGAAGGTAGCGCTCTCTCTACGGGGTTCTTATCGACTTCGAGACCCCGCCCTTGAAAACCTTGCGAGCTTTTCTCGTGGCCTAGGTTTCGGAGTCATCACATTGCCCTAAATCAAGTCGAAGTGCTGCCTAAATCGATTCTCGAAACCCCACCCTAGAAAACCTTACAAGCTTTTCTCGTGGCCTGGGTTTTGGAATCATTGAATCACCCTAAAGGAGGGCAAAATGTTGCCTAATTTTTCTAAACCCACAAATTGCAAGCAATTTCATACAAGGCAAAAGAAAAAAAACTCACTGCAGCCAGAGGATGAAGTTGGAATTAAAAAAAAGAAACTGAAATTATTTTCTGTTCAATTTTGTTGAAAATTAAACTTAATTTTGTGTTTTAATTTTCTAAGTTACAAGTTCAAAGTTACATACATGCATGCATTGAACTCCATTGAAGTCATGAAGTTTTGATGCATGGTAGAAACGTAGGAATTCACACCTTAAGTTTAAAGTAATAAGTTTGTAGTTTAATGCATAGGAAGTTCATGTTAACATTCATGCATCACTAGTCCTATAAATAGGCTATGTATTTTGAGTTTTGAATAAAAGTGAAAAACACAAATAAGAGTTAAATACATTTGAGGATATTTGAGCTTATTTTCCTCTTCAAATTGCCTCTTCCAATATTATTTCCTCTTCAAATTCTATCAAATTGGTATCAGAGCCTGGTTATGGCTAATTCAAGTTTTCCGTTCCAATTTCCTCGTCTCACAAAAGAAAATTATGAGAACTGGTGTCTCCGCATGAAGGCACTTCTTGGTCCCCAAGATGTGTGGGAGATTGTCGAGAGAGGCTATGAGATGCCTCAAGAAGAAGCTTTGTTGACTCCCGCCGAGAAGAAGGTCTTTCAAAAGACCCGGAAGAAGGATCAACAAGCTCTCACTCTCATCCACCAATGTCTGGATGAGTCCATGTTCGAAAGAGTGACTAATGAGACGACCGCCGAGAAAGTATGGGAAATCTTGAAAACCTCTAACCAAGGGGTTGACAAGGTGAAGAAGGTACGCTTGCAATCTTTGCGAGGAGAATTTGAAGGTCTCAGAATGCAAGAGTCCGAATCATTTGCGGATTTCTTTGCAAGATTGTTAGCCGTGGTCAACCAAATGAAGCGATATGGAGAAAGCATCAATGATGCTCGTGGGTTAACCAAATGAAGCGATATGGAGAAAACATCGTAGTAGCCATCGAAGAGTCAAAAGACTTGGAGACTATGACGGTTGAAGAACTTATAGGTTCTTTACAAGCCCGTGAGGAAAGAATCAAAAGCAGAAAGGATGAGCCAACAGAGCAAGTCCTAGCCACCAAGCACTCAACCCAAGAGAAGGGTGATGATCACGAGAGGTCTCAAAGAGGAAAGGACGAGGACGTGGACGTGGACGTGGATCTTTTCGAGAAAGAGGAAGAGGCGGACTACCAAACCATGACTCCAATGATGGAGAAAGTGGTCAATCCTCGAGAGGACGAGGAAGAGGAAACTTTGGCAGACAGGATAAGTCGAAGGTTCGATGTTATAATTGCCAGAAGTTAGGGCATTATGCTCGAGATTGTTGGAGTGCTCCTAGCAATGTCGAGGAGAAGGCCAACTATGCGGATGATTCAAAAGTGGACGATGCCACTTTGTTGCTAGCCTACAAAGGCGAGGTCAAAAACAAGAAGGATGTGTGGTACCTTGACAATGCGGCGAGCAACCACATGTGTGGTGACAAGAAGAAATTTGTAGATCTTGATGAGTCGATCACCGGAGGTGTTACGTTCGGAGACAACTCCAAAGTTCTCATCAAGGGAAAAGGTACAATTCTAATCCGTATGAAGAATGGTGGTCATCAATTCATAAGCAATGTTTATTTTGTTCCTAACATGAAGAGCAACATTTTGAGTTTGGGACAACTTTTGGAGAAGAACTACGAGGTGCACATGAAGAATCGTAGTCTCTTGCTCCAGGATGATCATCATAATGTGATCGCCAAGTTGCCAATGACGAATAATAGAATGTTCTTGTTGAATATTAAAATGGATGTCGCCAAATGTCTCAAAGCTTGTGTAAATGAGACACCATGGCTATGGCATCTAAGGCTTGGGCATGTGAACTTTGGGAGCTTAAAGTTGATGTCTCAAAGAAAGATGTTGAATGGCTTGCCTCCAATTGACCAGCTAGATCAAATTTGTGAAGGGTGTCTCGTCGGCAAACAAGTCCGAAAAAGCTTTCCAAAAGAGAGCACTACAAGAGCAAATCAGCCACTTGAACTTGTCCACGCCGATGTTTGTGGACCAATAAAGCCTGCCTCGTTCGGTAAAAATCGGTATTTTCTGCTCTTCATTGATGATTTTAGTAGAAAGACCTGGGTTTATTTTCTGAAAGAAAAATCCCAAGTTTTTCTATGCTCAAAAACTTTAAAGCTCTTGTGGAGAAACAAACTTGTCTTTATATCAAGTCTCTTAGAACCGATAGAGGCGGCGAGTTTACTTCTAATGAGTTCAATGAGTTCTGTGATTTGAATGGCATCAAAAGATTTCTCACAGTGCCAAGATCTCCTCAACAAAATGGCGTGGTTGAAAGAAAGAATCAGACCATTCTCAACATGGCACGAAGCATGCTGATGACAAAGAAGATGTCGAAAGAGTTCTGAACTGAGGCAGTTGACTGCTCAGTCTATCTAGCCAACCGATGTCCAACGAAGAGCTTATCAGATCAAACTCCTCAAGAAGCATAGAGTGGAAGAAAGCCAAGTGCATCTCATTTGAGAGTGTTTGGGAGCATTGGCTATTTACATGTGCCAGATCAAGTGAGAACAAAGCTTGAAGGTAAAAGCAAGAAACATGTCTTCATCGGCTATAACCAAAGATCGAAAGGCTACAAGCTCTATGATCCAGTGGCGAACAAGATTGTTATTAGCAGAGATGTTCAATTTGATGAAAATGATGCATGAGATTGGAGCCTTGAAGACAGGGAGAGATTTGATTTCTTTCCATCTCCTGCTGAAAAAGAGCAAGGCGAAGGTGTTTATCGAGAACCTACAACGCCTTCTCCATCACCAAGCGTTCAAAGCTCACCATATTCTTCAAAGATATCAGCATCGCCATCATATTGTGAGAGCTCAAGTGGGAGACCTCCAAAAATGAGAAGCCTTGAAGAAATTTATGCTCAAGAGGAGGATTCGCATCATGATCTAACTCTTTATTGTTCTTTCGCTGATTCTGAGCCCGTGAATTTTCAGGAAGCAGTGAATAACAAAAAATGGAGAGTTGCTATGAATGAAGAGATCAAGTCGATCGAGAAGAATGATACGTGGGCGCTGACAACTTTACCAAAAGGTGAAAACCCCATTGGTCTGAAGTGGGTTTTCAAGGAGAAGAAGAATGCTCAATGAAAAGTTGAGAGGTACAAGGCAAGGCTAGTTGTCAAAGGCTACATCCAACGTCCAGGGATTGATTATGGTGAGGTATTTGCTCCAGTTTCTCGATTAGAAACTATTTGTTTGATGATTTCACTTGCTGCTCAAAAGAAGTGGAAGATTTATTAGATGGATGTGAAATCGGCATTTTTAATTGGCGTGCTAGAAGAGGATGTTATGTTGAGCAACCTCTTGGGTATCTCATCAAATGCCATGAAGATAAGGTGTTGAAGTTGAAGAAAGCCTTGTATGGCTTAAAACAAGCACCGCGAGAATGGAATAGCAGGATTGACAAGTATTTGCAGGAGAACGGGTTTGTCAAATGCCCGAATGAGTATGCGCTCTATGCCAAGGTCTGTGAAAATGGTGATACTCTATTTGTTTGCTTATATGTTGATGATATGATTTTCACGGGTAACAATCCGAGAATGTTTGGAGATTTTAAGCAAGTCATGACGAGAGGGTTTGAGATGACTGATCTTGGTCTCATGTCATATTATCTCGGCATTGAGATTAAGCAATCAGATGATGGGATTTTCATTTGCCAAGAAAGATTTGCTAACGAGATTCTGAACAAATTCAGAATGGATGATTGTCAGCCCGTAACTACACGAGTTGATTGCGGAAGGTTGATTCTACAACTTTCAAGAGTCTTGTTGGAAGCCTGAGATATCTGACATGCACTCGCCCTGACATTCTATATGGAGTTGGGCTCGTGAGTCGATACATGGAGACACCGACATCAGCACATTTCAAAGCAGCAAAACGTATTCTTCGGTACATCAAAGGTACTATCAGAAATGGTTTTCTTTATTCTTCTTCAAATGAATATAAGCTCGTGGGTTACAGTGATAGTGACTGGGCCGGATATGTTGATGATCGAAAGAGTACTTCAGGCTTCGTTTTCTTCATGGGAGATACTGCTTTCACTTGGAGTTCAATTAAGCAGTCTATTGTTACTCTTTCTACTTGCGAAGCTGAGTATGTTACTGCTACATCTTGAGTTTGTCATGCTATCTGGTTGAGAAGATTGTTGGGATATTTGCAGATGCCACAACCAAAAGTCGCAGAGATCCTTGTTGATAACAAGTCAGCCATTGGCTAAGAATCCAGTGTTCCATGATCGCAACAAACACATTGACACGAGGTATCATTTTATCCGTGAGTGTGTTTGCAGAAACGATATTGAAGTCAAGTACGTTAAGACTCAAGACCAAGTTGCAGATATTTTTACAAAGCCTCTAAAAGCTGAGATTTTCATCAAGTTGCGGTCGATGCTCGGAGTTACAAGAAATTAAGTTTAAGGGGGTGTGTTGAAAATTAAAATTAATTTTGTGTTTTAATTTTCTAAGTTACAAGTTCAAAGTTACATATATGCATGCATTGAACTCCATTGAAGTCATGAAGTTTTGATGCCCGGTAGAAATGTAGGAATTTACACCTTAAATTTAAAGTAATAAGTTTGTAGTTTAATGCATAGGAAGTTCATCTTAACATTCATGCATCACCAGTCCTATAAATAGGCTATGTATTTTGAGTTTTGAATAAGAGTGAAAAACACAAATAAGAGTTAAATACATTTGAGAGTATTTGAGCTTATTTTCCTCTTCAAATTGCCTCTTCCAATATTATTTCCTCTTCAAATTCTATCAAATTTCACACAAATCAAATCCTCAAGTCACTCTGCCTAAATTCACTCAGAAACCCAAGAGAAAACAAGCAAGAGCAAACGACTCTATTGCAGCCAGACAGGAGATAATGAAATCAAAAGCAGAAAAAGAGAACAGATTGTCTGCACAAAGTTAAATCACTTCAAACAATTTGTCTGCACAAGTTAAATCAGCAATTTAGTTTCCTCTCCCGCGGGCATCCTCTAAAGGAAAAAGATTGGATTAAAATACACTTACCCCAAATCCAAATTAAAACTCAAACCCATAGGCTCAACAGATGGATGTGAATACCGGGCAAACAACTTTCACAAAGCCAACTAAAAGATTGGATTAAGGCAGCGGGATCAAAAACCTGATTAGAAGAGAAAACGATAGCCCCAACGTATTCAAAAAATTATCCGGTCCCTCTCGATTTCGCCCTCCCGTCTTGGCAACCAAATGAGGATATAGTGCTCCAATTAGAATCAAGAAATCTGGCACTGGATGGCAAAGAAATCTTGAGGGTTTAAACTTACCAAGGCGAAGGTTCAACCCCCTGAGCTCTAATTTCGTCCGTCCCCTTTTGACTGCCCAAACCGAAGTGCCCCAAATTCCACAAATTGCAACCCTAGAAATTGAAACCAAAGTCAGTCAAGGAATTGAACACTCAATTGAAAGGGAATTAGTGTGGGAAGCCGAAATTTAGACTGAGAGTCGCTCAAAGATCAGATTGAGCGTGAAGTTTGGCTGAAATTCGCAAAACAAAACAAAAACCATCGTCGCACATACCTGGGACCGCCTTCGGCTCGCTCCACCCGCGCTTCGCCCTTGCTCTGCTCACCTCCGTTTCAATCGCCCAATACCGGAGTCCCAAGGCCATGGAAGCTTGCGAAGACTACAGTGACGTTTTTTTTTTTCTTTCGCCGGGAGGGAGACGAAGTTGAACTGTGTCTTGCCAAAAGGGGCAAATTACACACGTAGCTGAGGAACAAAAGGATTTGGGCTCGATTCATTTTGTTGTTTAACTGGACCCGATTCATTGAAGGGGCTATTATTATTAATCTCCATTTTGAGATTGGGCTACGGAAGAAATGATCAAAGAAAAAAAACATGCAAACAATATATATCATACGGCATGAAGTTTTTTTTTTAAAAAAAAAAAGAAATATGTTTAGTTGTAAAACCATTCCACAAAAATATAAGAATTATAATTGGCACAAATTAGAAATTGATTTTAACAAAATTATAAAGTTAAACTCTTAAAATTTTATTGTTAATTTATTCTAATGGGTCAATCTCAAAATTGACTTCTAGATAAAAACGGAGTCAAAACCCTAAATTAAATTTCTCCAATTTCAAATAGTTCTAAAAAAGAACTACGCAAGATTTTATTCCGACTTTTCGGATACATAGGTCACCCGACATAAAGCTAAAGCTCGTCGGGTTCAATCGTCAAACAAAAAAAATTCAAATTAGTTCTATAAAAAAAAGAACTACGTAAAGACTTGATGCTCTTCTATGAGTTACGTAGGAAGTCCGATATCAAAATTCCATATATATCGGATCCAGTCATCTATCTCAAATTAAATTAAATTTGTTCTTAAATAAAGAACTACGGGTGATTTGATCCCGTTTCAAACGGGTACATAGGACACTCGACCAAGCTCGTCGGGTTCAATCACCAAACCCAAAAAATTAAGTCAGTTCAAACACTCTGAACTACGTAAGGCTTGATTCTCTTTCAAGAGATACGTAGGCAACCCGTTAAAATTCGGGTGCAACCCAAATCACCAAAACCACTCAAGTCTTAGTGTCGATACAACTTCGAATCAAGAGGATAACCAAAAGGGGTCGAACTCAAATTCTAAAAAATCAAATAAAATATGTTTTACAATTGTTCGCGCATTTTTGTTCAACATGTATTTTTTAGACATGTTTGAGCTCCATTGGTTGCTTTTGGGGTGTGCAAATGTGCACATTTGAGCATATAATGTGCAAATTTGAGCACATCACCTCCCCCATGTGCAAAACTTTTTCAAAAAGCAAATAATTTTATTGGTGTATTTTTAATGATTTTTGTTTTTTTTAATTAATTGTATTTGAATTGTGTGTAAAAAATACACATTTGACCATTGGAGCAAAATACCAATAAGTAAGGTGTGTTTTTATATATCTTGTGCAAATGTATCCATTATAGATAAAACCATTGTGGATAGTCTTACAGTTGGGCATTCGAGGTGGTTTACTGAATAAAATAAAAGATGGGGTTAATTAGTGAAACTATCCCTTGTCATTACACAAACAATAGAGTTGCAACATAAATAGTTCATTTTATTAATATGTACTGCCTAGAGTTGATATCTATTGCACCTACATTTGCATATTGAAAATCTTAAGCACTTTTTTTTGTTGAGGTATTAACAACAGTGGTCAACCCAGATTTTCTTTGTTTGTGAGACTTGAGTTATTTTGAGAATTTCCATTTCTTGCATCCTCTTTAAGTTAACCATTGTGTTATTTCAGGCCTGTTGGTATTTTACTTATACTTGGGAGCAATTTAGAATAAGTAGAGAAGTTGAAGTTACTGATGCTACAACTTCAGATACAATGAAGATTCATATGAGAATGAGACTTGCTAGATCCTTGCAATATTTTTTACACTTAATGCCAAGTTGAGTCGTGTTAGTTTTGATTAAAAGTCATAAAACCATATTGTATACATGAGGAGCAGATTTAGTGCTTAGATTGTGTACCAAAGGGTATATTGAGTGTATATAGTGCATAGTTGATAACCTCCTAAGTTAACTTCTTGTGATGAAAAAAATTTGACCAGATGAATAAAGAGCTTGATATGAACCATAGAGATTTACACATGATAGTATACCTTCTTGTCCTTTTAGTATTCTACCATCACTTCCGTAATGCAATATAGGAAAGAGAGAAGTTCTGGTTCTCATCCTCGATGAAATCAAGACTTCAATACATTGGTCTCAAACCCGGTCTATCATCCATTGGTGAAGTTACAGCCAACGATTCCGCTTTGGATCCTTTTTTTAGCATTGTTGATGCATTTTGCCTGATGGTCTTGGATCCGGATTAGGTACTCATCTTGGATTTTTTGTTAATATTCCCACTGCAATGATACTTGCTCTCGTGCAATAATCCTCTTCAATATTTGCTATGCAGGTGGATTACTTGAAATTGAAAACCAATAAGAGAATAGCTTCAACTTCAACCAGGAATGTGAAACTGCGAAAGGTAATAAGCAATGAGATTAAAGAGAACACTCCGTTCACTAGCTTGCATTTATACCTAAATTCTTTTTCATCTTTTCCATATAAAAGAGATTGTATCCATGAAAAAAGTTGTTTCCCAAACAAATAATTCACATGTAACACACTAGAGGGAAGAAAAGTTAGGTAGATTGAAGATTACCTTATAAAATTCCATTTAAAACCATGTATAAGGTATCTTGTTCTTCGAGAGGAGTATATAAGGTATTAGCTACAAATAGATCTCATCTTACCTTGATTTAAGGTTTAGTTTTTTTTCATGTCTACTCTATGAAACAGATTGAATAATATCAATATTGTGTGTTATCATTTGTATTAAGACCATGCTTATTTTCATTAGACACTAATGATAACATGTCCGAGATTCTAACCTTTTGAGCTTAGAACCCTTCTCAAAGCTCTTTCCCAAGCTTAAAAATTGATTTTGATAACCATAATAGGTTTCACATCATGCGTGTGAAATGTACTATAGAAAATGAATGATTTATATTTTTACTTGTTTTAAGGTCGTGTGTAATTTAATCGGAGCCCAATTATTCCAATTTGACCTCTAATAGACTATTTCTTTTTAGATTTTTTTATTGCTGGTATTTGTTATTCCTATTGTATTTAATATTGAAACCTGACACTGGAAAACTCTCTCCTCTCTCTATTCTTGAGAGAGGGAGCCGGCAACCAAATCACGACCACCACCGGAAGCTCGTTAAAATTGTTCATAACCCCTCTTCGGAGGCTTAAAAACCACCTCTTCAAAAGCTCTGAACAACCTCTTCGGAGGCTGCGATCCACCTCCTTGGAAGTTGAGAACCCCTCTTCGGAGGTCGAAAACACATCGTGCCTAATCTGGGTCCGTTGGCTTGTCCACCCTTTCCGCCCCTACCTTTCTTCCTTTGGTTCGGGTGAAGAAAACTCCTTGGTTGTCAAATCCAATTGCCATTGGCCGTATCCCGGCGTCTCTCCGTCCCTCCATCTTCACATACGTATCTCTTTGTCGCCTCGCCGTTGTCGGACGATGATGGTTGTTTCGCTTACTCTCGGTGCTCCGACTTTGTGCTCGGCACCAGGACTACACCACCCTCCCTTGGTCACCGGAGGCTGTCCTCCATCTTAGGCTCGGTGCTCCTCTCTTTCGATTCCATTTACCGGACATATAGCTCTAATTTCTTGGGGCTTTGGTTGATTCATGGGTGGGGAGTCCATTTCCAAAACCGATCTTGTTCAATTCGTTCTCCTCGGCTTTTGATTTTCAGGTCTTGGGTTAGATCGGAATCTCCTTGTGTTTTCTCCGGTCACGCTCTTCGGGTCGGGACTTTGGCTGTCCGGATGTGCCACCCTTTGCGGCGCTGGCGCTGTCTTTGTGGTGGTGCCTCTCGCCGCCGAGGTTCTCTACTAGAGAAGCTTGCAACTTGATGTCCCTTTGACGCTTCATGAAAAAAAATCAAACAAACTTCTTTTTGTTGTAATATTTTTATATGGTGAATATTTCACCTTAATATTATGTGGTGAATATTTCACCTTGTGGTAAAATATCCCCCAAAATTAGGTATATTTTTGGAGTTATGAGTGTGGATCTCCACTATAAAAGGGGGATCTTGGATGTTGTACCTGAATGCAAGAAATCAGAAAATTAAGTACGATTTAAAGTACAAACGATCTGATTCTCTTGTTTACCACTATAATTATTACACGTTATCAGCACGAGATCTAAAAACCAACTGAGTTTTTTCAGATCCGAAGGTAAAACCCTCTTATCCCAACTCTTTAATTACGAAAAGTGTTTTACCAAAATTGGTTTTTGGAGGAGTATGCTCTGTAGTTGCCCAAATTGGGATCACCAAAAGGCGTTAGGCCAGTTGGCTACAAATGGGTCTTTGTGAGGAAACGAAATGAGAAAAATGAGGTAGCAAGATATAAGGCAATGCTTGTAGTACAAGGTTTTTCACAAATGCCAGGAATTGATTATGAAGATACATATTCACCGGTAGTTGATGCAACTACCTTGAGATTTTTAATTAGTCTGGCAGTGGCTGAAAAACTACAAATGCGCTTAATGGATGTCGTGACTGCATATCTGTATGGGTCACTTGACACCGATATATACATAAAGGTTCCCGAAGGACTAAAGATGCCTGAATCTTGCAAATCAAAGCCTCAAGAAATGTTCTCCATAAAGTTGAGGAGATCTTTATATGGACTGAAACAATCTGGGCGAATGTGGTACAATCGTCTTAGTGAATACCTTCAGAAGGAAGGATATAAGAACGACTCAAGGTGTCCATGTATCTTTATCAAAAGATATGAATCGGGTTTCGTCATCATTGCAGTATATGGTGATGATCTAAACATTGTTGGAACCCTGAATGAGATCGCAAGTACAGCTAAGTACTTGATGAAAGAATTTGAGATGAAAGATCTTGGGAAAACCAAGTTTTGTCTCGGTTTACAAATTGAGCATATACGAGATGGAATTTTTGTCCATCAGTCTAATTATACCGAGAAAATTCTGAAGAGATTCAACATGGATAAAGCTCACCCATTGAACTCACCCATGGTCGTTCGTTCTCTAAATGTACACGATGACCCATTTCGTCCTCGAGAAGATGATGAGGAAATACTTCGCCTAGAAACACCATACTTAAGTGCTATTGGTGCCTTGATGTATCTAGCCAATAATACAAGGCCTGATACTGCCTTCGCTGTAAACTTGTTGTCAAGATACAGCTCAGCTCCAACAAGGAGACATTGGAACGGAATTAAACATTTGTTCCGTTATCTTAGAGGTACACATGATCTTGGTTTATTTTATCAAAATTGCCCAAATGCCACTCTTGTTGGTTATGCAGATGCAGGATATCTATCAGACCCACACAAGGCCAAATCTCAAAATGGATATGTCTTTACTTATGGAGATACAGCCATATCATGGAAATCTACAAAGCAAACTCTAACTGCTACATCGTCAAACCATGCCGAATTGATAGCATTGTACGAAGCAGGAAGAGAATGTGTGTGGCTAAGATCGGTGATAAGCTACATACAGAAGGAATCTGGAATCAAGTCCATCAAAGGTAGCCCAACCGTGATATACGAAGACAACTCCGCATGCGTCACTCAAGGGAAAGGAGGCTACATCAAAGGGGATTGGACTAAGGACATATCACCAAAATTCTTCTCTACTCATGAACTTGAAAAGAAAGGGAAAATTGAAGTCCAACAAATCCGATCAGATGAGAATCTCGCCGACTTGTTCACCAAGTCATTACCACCCAAGAAGTTCAAGCAACTTGTACGCAAGATCGGAATGCGTCGCCTTCGAGAAGCTCATTAAGCATGTCAAAATCAGGGGGAGAATTATACGCGCTGCACTTTTTTCCTTCGATCAGGTTTTTATCCCACTGGGTTTTTCCTGACAAGGTTTTTAATGAGGCAGCACCATCCATGCGTATAATAAGATTAAATTGTGTAAAACCCTTTAGATTCATGATATAAGGTGAATATTCAAGGGGGAGTGTTGTAATATTTTTATATGGTGAATATTTCACCTTAATATTATGTGGTGAATATTTCACCTTGTGGTAAAATATCCCCCCAAATTAGGGATATTTTTGGAGTTATGAGTGTGGATCTCCACTATAAAAGGGGGATCTTGGATGTTGTACCTGAATGCAAGAAATCAGAAAACTAAGTACGATTTAAAGTACAAACGATCTGATTCTCTTGTTTACCACTATAATTATTACACTTTTTTATTTTTATTATATATATAATAACGATAAAATATTGGAAAAAAGAGGTTTTACTGTTGCCTCCGTCTCATCCTGCGGCGTTTGATATCAAGTCATACCCTTTTCTTTTGTTTCCTGTTCATTTGGCCCGATTCTAGTTCTTTGGGCCCAAGGCTAGCTGGCCCGATGGGTGGGAATCATAATTAAAAAAGTTAAAATTAAATTGTTTTAAATGTAGTAAATTATAATAATTTTCTATATATAAATAATTTCCTATAGGGTTTGCGTAAATAATTTGTTTCGCTTTGTAGAGCCAGTTTGCCTGTATGTTGCACCATCTTTGCATTTTTGTTTGTTTTTTTACGGTTTTCCGTCTGCCGACTTGTCGGGCATCGAGGTCCAGGTATGTTTGGTCTCGAATTTTTACCTAATCAAAAAAAAATATTGAAACATGATTTTCATTGGCATAATATATTTCACATCATGCTTGTGAATCGGGGTAAATAAAATGAATGTTTTACTTGTTTTAAGGTTTTGTTTATTTTCATGGGAGTCCAATTATTATAAATTGATCTATAGTAAGCTGTTTATTTTTAGATGTTTTAACGTATTGGTTTTTATTATTCTTATTGTATTTAATATTTAAGTCTTATTTTACTCGTCATAATATATTTCACACCATATTTGTGAACTAGGCTAAGAAAATAAATTATTTATGTTTTTACTCATTTTAAGGTCGTTTGTATTTTAAATTTAATTGGGATCTGATTATTCTAAGTTGATCTCTATTAGGCGATTTCTTTTCAGATGTTTATAATTTTTGGTTTTTTATTCATATTTTATTTGATATTGAAACCTAATTTTCATGGCCATAAAATACTTCACACCATGACTATGAAAAGGGTTGAAGAAAATGATTGATTTATGATTGCACTCGTTTTTATTAAGGTCATGTGTGTTATCATAAGAGTCAAATTATTCTAAATTGACCTACCGTAGACCCTTAAGCACTAACGAAATCTAGCCAATTATTCCCAAACCATGTACATTGTCACAAAAATTACTTCACTAACGACAACAATATCTTGCTATAATCAGGTGCAGAAACATATTCAAGCTATGCTCTAACTGATGTAAGCTGCTAACATTCCACATTATTTTTGCATTAGTTTTGATGAGTTGTAAGACAGAAACGGTGAGATAACTCTTGAAAGAACATCTAGGAAAGTATTTTTGCATCAGTTTTGCTGAGTTGTAAGACATAAATGATGAGATGACTCTTAAAAGAACATCTAGGAAAGTTTTCAAGATAGTTGTACACATAGATTATAAAAATATACCTCTATTGATAATTGTTCATTTTGTCGTTGTATATATTGTATCTATAAAGGTGTTTACATGATTAAGATAATCTTTTTGATATCCGGTCCTTTTCACTGGTTTCTATATCGCATAGATAAGAAGTCACACCAACATATCTGTAAACCGAAATTGAGCAACTCATGAAAAAAGCTTCAAAACATTCCATACTTAAGAAGTAAATGAAATCAAAGAACATTATACACAAAACACCTCATGAAATAAGACCAACTCATCTGCAGAACATGTTAATAATAAAAAAAATACAAACCTTACCAACCCGCTTTTTTCTCTTTCATTCAAGATAAAAACAAATTAGAAAAATACCTTATTTGAGGATAACAAAAACTGGTAGAGAGAAACTAGAGGGATATGTGAATGGGGAGTTGAGAGAGAATTGAATCGCAAAAGCAATTGAATTTCTCGACCACCTGCCTGCCCATTTTGACCACCACCTACTCCCTCCTAGTTGCCCTCATTGTCCTCATCACCAGAGTCGTTAGATTTGTCAACTCCCACATCTCTCTAACTTTCAAGAATCAAAGCATACACCATTCCCCTTTTTGAAACTGAAATAGTGGATGGAGAACTTAGTGATTATGATAATTTTGCCCTCGATAAGTTCTAAATGCTTTCCTTTTGTGATACCATGTAGCTTAATTTTTCGTGAAAAAGTTGCTTCACTTTTGATAAGTATTAGGGATGGATTTACATATGCTCAATTCCTAATAAATGGAAAATTAAGGACTAATGAAGAAGAAGGATATGATGCAAGAAGGGATGAAGAAAATATCCTAAAAATATTAAGGACAGAAGACTTAGCCAACACAATTTAAATAGCATAACAAATAAAATATGAAATGAAGTTCAAATTATGTAACTAAGAGAAGAAATTACTTCCTGCATAGAAATTTTACCGATTTCAAGGTGGCCTCAAGATCAAAGCTGAGAGGTGAAACTCTAGCCCAAAAAAAAGGGAAGTAACTCAAATAAGTACAATCTATGCAATACAGAATACGAAACAACAAACTACAACACTCATAAACAATATTTGACACAAGTTTGAAAAAAGTAGATGATTCATAACTCTCCCCACATTTTTTTGTTGTATACTTTTAATTTTGTACTCCACTTAATTAGCATTCATCCCACATTGTCAATCCACCTAAAGTTTAAATTTGTCAATAATATCTGAGAGATTTCTCATTTGATAATGACGAAATGGAAATAGATCAAAAGGAAGATATCAGAACATATTAATTTAGAAAATGATAAAAATGAAGATAGAAGAATATATATGCATTTTCCATCAGAATCATTCTCAAACTAAAAAGTATGGTGAACTACAATAGCACTCTTAAGAAGTAAGCCCGACATTGGCAAACATTAAAATAAACCCCAATAATATTGAAATAATCCTCTTCGTGTATCTTATTATTATCATAGAAATAATTTGGGTTCGATTTACTTAGGAGAGGTTAGAACACACTTACACCCCTAACGACTCATGTGGTGCATGTCTTCACTTGTTTTGCATCGATCAAAGCAATACAAATCATGTCATAAGTCAAACAATTGTAACCATTGAATTGGAAATTGCCCTACTTATGCATCAAATTTTCATTCTCATATTCCTTTAGAAATCCAATACAATAATAAGGGTTGAAATAGGAGAAGGTAACAGCAGAGAAGCCAAATAATTTGTATATCGAGATTTGGAAGAAATTATAACCAAACTTTTACCAATTTGTAACGGCCCGGATATAGATACCCGGCTTACGTTTCGAAGGTTGGGTACCTTTGTTCGGATCTTGTAATTCGAGTACGAGTCGAGGTTTCAAAGCTTAAAGATTAGTATTTTAAAGTGGGGATTTCGAACCCCAAAATAGCCGGAGGGCCACGTGGGATCTTCAAGCTGTCCTAAGACTATGTCGCGGAAATTCGTTTGCAAAACTATTGAAAGCGGAAGTAAAGTACAACTTGTCACAACGATGCCGGGTCAAAACCAAAACACAAATTCTGAAATCGTAGAGCCAAATTGGCGGGGTTAGGCAGGTTCTTTACAAGCGCCCGGGGGATTTTCCCACGTCATAGAGACAGAGAGCAATCATACCTAAAAAAATAAGTGGTGCGAGCGGGATCAGACCGAGACCCCAACGCACCCTATCCCGCAATCAAACATACACATACGCTAATATAAAGATGATGCAAATGCGGAAATTAAATCACACTAACATGATCCTAATTTACAATATGCGGAAATGAACTGTAAAGGCGCCCAAAGAATACCAAGTGGCATATCCCTCTCCTACCTCTGCACCCCTTTCCGTTAGTGCAGAGACTGGCCAGTTTGATGCTATAGCATATCATGTCATATCATGTCTCGTCATCATATCATATATCCTACTCATGCCCGATGGTGTTGGACTATCATCATGCTCATATATCGACAACTGACTCAGGGCACCCGATGAAGCTGGGCTACCCTATGACCCTAGCAAAACTCTAAGACTCACAGATAACGGTCGTTCTGTTCTCAATCACACAAAGTAACCGAATGCTCATTCATAAGTGCAATCCTAGCATGATACTACATGGCGTGCTTTAATGCTTATGCAACACCTAGTATGTCATATATTCACAAGCAGGTATACTCTTTCGAGTCTGAGTAAGCCCATAAAGGAACTTACCTGAATAAGCCGAACAGCAAAAGACACAGTAGAAGCAGAATCCAAGCAATATCAACAATCACCTAATATATAAGTGACAAAAGCGCCATAAGATACTATTCTACTATTTAACACATGGAAACCTTTTTACAAGATAATCACAAAGGAAAATAACTAGATACCGAGAAAATATCCGAATATCCAAATCTAGGTCAAACCCGGTCAAAGTTGTCATTATAGAATTTCTAACACCTTATTTTCCAACCAAATTCTCAAAAGAACATTTCCAAAACATAGAAACTCCTTTTCAAACAATTACTTATAATATATAAATAACTAATATAACACACTCCAAATTTATAAATAAATCCTTTCAAGTAACTAAAACATTTTAAATTCATCACAAGGCACTTATACAAATCATTTTATAATGTAACACCTTCCAAACTTTATTTTCACAAAATCAGATTCATAATAATAATAATAATAATAATAATAATAATAATAATAATAATAATAATAATAATAATAATAATAATAATAATAATAATACTAAAACGTGACTATATAACATATACGTATATAGATATATCAATTATATAACATGTACCAACAAAAAACCCCAAACAGATGGCTCAAACTGGCTGGCCGAACACAGCAACCCAAACCCGAATTAAAACAAGCAAAGTGGAAAAAGGGTCCGGATATGTGGCCAAGTCTAGGAAAGAAAGGACCCGGTTTGTGAAGGGTTATAACCCGTTTAGCATAAAAGAACCCGGCCCAGCCCAACAAAACAGGCCCAAACCCGCACCCTCACTAAAAACAAACAATGGAGGGGATCCGGAGGTAAGCGGGTAAGAGGGGAAAGGGGGGTCCGGGAGTGAAACGATATAACCCGTATGAGCCAACCCGGCCCAACCGAGGAAACAGGCCCAAGGTTGTTCCTCCTTCGTCTTCACCCTCCAGACAAAGCAGAGGAGAAGCGGAAGAGCGACGGGAAGAGAGGGAAGAGCTCCGGCTAGGGAGCGCCGTTCAGCTCCAAATTTTACCCACAGAACCGACGAGAAATCCCAACCAAGACCCAACCAATAAGAGAGAAAAGACGCAAAAGAGGAGGGAAAAAGGGGACACTTACAGTGGCGGCTGTAGGGGAAGTCTCTCCGGGGAAGGTGTTACGGCTGGCTTCACGGCGAGGAGGAGTTTGTTCCGGGTCTAGGAAGACGGAGAGAGGGTTAAAAGAGGGTTTAATTCGCTGATTAAAGTCAAAGGACGAGAATCGAAGGTTTACCTTCTTGGACTCAAACAGGGGCGGGAATGGGTGGCGGCTCCGATGTTAGCTCCTCCGGGTCCGCAAGGGGCTCCTCTTGGCCTAGGGAGGAAGAGGAACGAGTAAGGAATCCAGTTATTGAGGCTGAAAATGAAGATGAGAGAGTGGAGGTGTTTTACCGAGGTTGAACCGAACAGAGGAGGGGAGACACTTCAGCGGCACGGCGGTGGCTCCGGCGGCGTCCGACGCTTCCCCTGGGCTCCGGAGGTGGAAGAGGGTGTTGCTGGCTGCCTGGAGGAGAAGTTTGGAGGAGAAAAGGTGATAGCTTGGTGAGGGAATGTGTGATGAAGAGGCGACGGCAAGGGGAGGTTTTTGTGGGTTTACCTCCTGGGTTTTGTTGACAGAAGAGGGGATGAGGGAGAAAGATATCCTGGTGGTGAAATGAGGGTGAGGTGAGATGAGAATGAGGGTGTGTGTATATATAGGAAATGAGAAGAAAAGGGGGGGTGTGGGTATGCGGGAGAGACAGTGAACCGTGAGGAGGGAGGGCTGGGCGGAGTGTAAGCAGGGAAGGGGGACCCCAATTCAGTTAGCAACGGGAGGGAAGGGGAGAGAGAGAGAGATAAAATAAAATCAGGTAGAATAACATGGTCCCCACTTACCCAACAAATTTGAATTCCCGACGCTAAATTCCCAATTCCGCTCATAAAACCAAATTCCGACGCTAAGAATTTAAATTGAAATCCAATTCATTTTGGATAATAAAATTAATTTTAATAATTCTCGAATACTCAAAAACGGAATTCAATTCCATCAAAATCCAAATTAAAAAAATGAAGTCGGAAGGATTTATAAACTTTGACCTTGCTCGGGACAAGTTTTCTTCCAATCATACGAATAAAATAGTCGTATTTCAAGTAATTTTAATTAAAATAATAATCATATAATATAAAATATATTTGGTCTTTACACAATTCATAAGATTGATTATTGTTTTCATCTTTAGATTGTTATAAAATTTTGGAAATCAAACATTCTTTTCTAGATTGGATAATCAAGACATCTATTGCAAATAATTTAATATTAATTCTTTATCCACTAGAAGAATTTTCACACAACCCCCATTTGCAATTCAACTTCATTAAACCCTAAAATTCCCTTTTGATTCATAAATAAAGTAAAGAAAGGAGGAAGAAGGGCCATGAACTCACTTGATGACTGTGACCCATTGATCCCAAATCTGCTCAATTGTTCCGGATCAAAATTGAACCAGTAAATCACAGGGACATAAATTGCTTGTCAATCCGATGTCGACCCCTTCACTATTCGGCTCCAACATCGTCGTCACCATCGACATCCCCAAGTCCCTCTTTCAAAATAAATCAATCCTGAATCGAATTCCTAAAACCAAATTCACCAGATCCCTGTAATGTATGTCTTCTTACTCTTTGATTTGATATCAAGAGTGAGATCCTCACAAGGAGGCATGCAATTGACAACGCTTTCACTGCCTAAACCAAAACAGATCTCGATGCCGAATATTGTGAACTCGCCCCCAAAATCGACAATAGGATGATGATTGAGAGGAGGGAGGAGCCATAACTCTTTTCTGATGGAAAAGAACATAGGGCGGGTCAGTAAATTGCCTTCAATAGTTTCCCTAATTTATTGTGCATAGAAGTGTCACGTGGCTTAATTGTTTTACAAAGAGGACGTTTCTGGTTTTATAAGTATTAGGGAGGGTATTTTTTAAGATTGTTATTTATTAATATATTAAAATCTATGGGTATATGTCCAAAAATTAAAATCTTGAAAAAAGTTTTTTTAAAACAATTAAAAAATAATTTGATAAAAATTTACTAAATTTTTAAAAAAGTATTCAAACTTTTGAAAATTTATTTTTTCGAAGTAAATTGAAATTTAAATATTTTGGATTAAATATTATATTTTTAATAGACTTTTATATAAAATAATTATAATTTAAAAATATTATACTAACATAATCCCTTGTATATGAGAAATAAGGCCCACTAATTATTTTATAAATACGAAGATATTATATGAAAAAAGTACTCTGCACAACAAATTTGAATTCCCGACAAATTTGAATTCCCACTTACCCAACAAATTTGAATTCCCAACGCTAAATTCCCAATTCCGCTCATAAAACCAAATTCCGACGCTAAGAATTTAAATTGAAATCTAATTCATTTCGGATAATAAAATTAATTTGAATAATTCTCGAATACTCAAAAACGGAATTCAATTCCGTCAAAATCCAAATTTAAAAAATGAAGTCGGAAGGATTTATAAAATTTGACCTTGCTCGGGGACAAGTTTTCTTCCAATCATATGAATAAAATAGTCGTATTTCAAGTAATTTTAATTAAAATAATAATCATATGATATAAAATATATTTGGTCTTTACATTCATCCACCTCTAAAAATAAGTCTTGTCCCCGAGACTAAAAATCATTCTAAAGCAACGGGAAGAAGTTGAAAGGGGTTAGTCCGAGGATCATGCCATCGATCCCGTAAGTATCTCATAAGGGCCCATATGAGATTCTCGCAGTATCCTTGACGTGATCATGCTACTCCCAATCAGTTGGAGCAAGTATGGGATATGGGCCCTTATCCCATCCCTGCCCCGACTTCTCGGTCGTATCATAACTCAAAAGCATATAAATATGGCTTGGGAGGGTTCAAAAGCATTTTAAATGGAGTTGGACCTCGAAATCATGGAATTCTAGATAGCGTTTATCACTTTAATAAAACCCAAAATGGTCTTTTTCAAAATGGCTCAAAATTTTCAAATCAAATGCTTAATCAAGAATTTCAGAGTGCGAGAGGTGGAATCATCCACCTCTAAGGGCTAATCCCAAATTCTCTTCCTATGTTCCAAGTCATTCAATCACCATTTTCAACTCATCAAGGATCATAAAGTCATAATCTCATCAACTCATATATAGATAGCTACCATAATATCAACCACCTCTCACGTGGTAAGTCTCAAACATCAAGGAGATAGTCTCAACAAGTCAAACAGCTCAACGCATGAACAGTCTAAAACATAACATAAGGAGTGCTAGCATCTCAAAACGTGCCAAAATGGCGACAAGGTCTCAACATACTACGAGTCATAAAGTATCTCGACATCCTACAAAAGCATCACAAGTCTCAACAGACGTCACATCAAGCATATCAGCACGCAAGCCATGAGAACCGATCTCTAGCCACATCATCTCAGCATAGAATCTGCACAGAAAAAGCAATCATTAGCACACAAAATCACAGAAATGCTCATTCCCAAAATAAAAGACTACTAAGGCTCACCACTAGCTCGCGAGGTCAAGGATATGTCAACACTCGGCTCAGCATAAGACGCTAAGAGCTCATCTACGACACTCCCATAACTCGACCGGAGGCTATCCTCCGTCTCCCAGGTCGCCTCCTCGGGACTCCTCCTAGACCACTGGACCAGAAGAAGAGGAACCTCCTTGGTCCTCAACTTCTTGACTCGACGGTCAAGCACCCTAACTGGGCTCTCTACATAGGTGTGATCGGGCTCTATCTGGAGATCGGAATGGTCAAGGATGTGGCTCTGGTCTGGGACATATCACCGAAGCTGGGACACATGAAACACATCGTGCACTCCGGCTAACGATGGGGGTAGGGCTAAACGGTACGCGACCTCACTGACCCTCTCAAGAATCTCAAACAGTCCCACAAATCTAGGGCTCAGCTTGCCCTTGATGCCAAAGCGGCGAACTCCTCTGGTCGGCGACACTCTAAGCCATACATTCGATCCAACCTTAAACTCAATCTCTGTCCGCCGGTGATCTGTATACTTCTTCTGCCGGTCCTGAGCGACCCTCATATGCTCCCGTATGCGTCCGACCCGGTCGACTGTTGTTAAGGAGGTAAGTCAAGTACAAATAATAAGATGTAAATATGTAAATCGACTCCTAGCCTATGCAAATAATTACAAGACTTCCTCCCGTTGTAGTGGAAGGGTAGTCAGGATCGATCCACGAGGAGGCGTGTCAGCGGGATCCTAGTAGCTTTGGAAATTTCACGTCTGCGTCGACCAGTAGCCTCGATTTCGACCTTGGGCCTCGATGTCGACCTCGGCTGTCGATGTTCTCTACAACAGAAGACCTGCAGAGACAAAAAAACAAGTGGTCGATATCGACTAGAAGGGGTCGATATCGATGTCAGTCCACGAAATCGACTGGCTCAGAAGACTGCCAGTCGATACAGAAGGGTCGATATCGATGTCTGGTGTCGATATCGATGCTTGCAGAAGTTTCCCAAGAGTCTCGAGATCGAATCAGAAAACCGTCGATCTATCAGTTTTGGTCGATATCGACCTCTGCTGTCGATATCGATGTCTTTCCTGCAGTGAGTTAGTGGTTTTGTCGGCAAAGAAAAGGCCGAAGAATCAAGGATGGGAAGGAAGCAATGATCAAAAATAAGCAAAGGGTTTTTGTGTGTATAAACTATGTAAAAAGCAACTCCTAGGATTAGGGTTTACCACAACATTAACCAATGCATGCGATGAGATAAATAAGACGGACAATTGCGCTATTTCACCCGAGGGACAAGCTTTCGCCGTACACCAACTCTTAGGATTACTCTTTCAAATAAACCTAATTGTCTCTACCAATTTCATGTTTATAACTCAAGTTGTTAGCATGAATCCCTTTTCTTTCGATTAGGACTAAACATAGAATTGTAGGAGGAGAGATAGACACAACGATATCGACATCAAATACTTACCTCAAGCGCGCATGGCTAACGTCGGGCTCACCCCGACCCTAAGAGCTTTGGGGAACTACTCGCTTCTCATCATGGAACTCATCGTCAATTGAAAGGAAGAAACTTGCATTAAAATAAACTCCGAAGCTTTACAACTCAACGTCAACTTTCGCAAACGTCAAACCCTAAAACTTCTCTCTAACTCTAACTCTATTGTCTATTGTCTTTGTCTTAGGTTAATGGATTGTTCTCGGATTATTGGATGATCTAACAAATCAGCCCCTAGGGCTTTATTTATAGGCTACTAATCCTCGCTATCCAAGGATTGTAACTCCTATCTAAACTATGAACTCTATCCCAACAATTAGGATAGGTCTTTTATTTTGATAAAACTTAAATAACTTAAAGGTAAAAGATGAATAAAACTTCACCTGCCATCTATCTTGAAAGTATGAGATAATCTCGTGCCTCCTTGAAGATATAGTTCCAATCCGCATTCGAAATCGAGTCTATCTTCTGTCGAGACAAGGGGTCGATATCGACACCAGAGGTCGATATCGAGGTCTCTGTTCCCGCTCGACTTGTTCAGCTCTGGTCGATTTCTATGTTGAGGTCGATATGGGGGTCGATATCGACACCAGAGGTCGATATCTGGGTCTAGGGTCGATATCTACCTCTGCTCAGCTTCACTTGGCTTCTCCGTTTTGACTCCGTTTTCGCTCGAATTCCTGCATGGTTAGCTCAAAACATGTGCAAACTCTATTTCTTGCATTTTAGCCCAATCTTACACAAGTTTATATTCTTTTGAACCTTTTCTTTGGAAATCGAATGAAATACGAAGTCAAAAGATGCAATAAACAAAGGTACAATTATGTACATCAAAACACCCCAAACTTGGACTTGCTTGTCCTCAAGCAATAACCAACACCTACAACACATCCTTCAAGTCTTTGCCTTTTTCAAAAGCAACATCATAAGCGGTAGCAAAGCAAAGCAAGTGAATTTAACGTCATAGGACATATTTTGGCGATCCATAGGCATATGCAATTTTGATCCAACCTCACAGGGATAATGTGTTTGCACTCAACTCTCATGTGTTTAGGCTATGAGGATCAACTCTCAACTCAATTCCATATACAATCTCATAAACATTACAATTCATAATAATCCACTTCGCAACCAATTATGAAAATGCAATAAGAATCATCAGGAGGACTTTCGCTCAATGGAAGACTTCATAGAAGAGTCCATTCGGCGGGGTTGTAATGGGGCTTGGTATGAAATAAAGGGTATGGAATTATTTGGCTATGTGGTGCTTTTATAATTCGGGAATCAAGACTCCTAAATCTCAACACTTGCAATACCCAAACCATAACTCTTCAATGTAAGCTCAATATCTATAATGCTTTTTCCCAGCTCATCTTTCCATAATATGCTCTCAAAAATATAACACTTGTATGAATAAAGGACTTAAGGATTTTGGCTCATGCACTATATATATATATTTTTTTTTCGGATTTTTTTTTTCGGAAATAATACTAAAGCTATGTGCATTTATATGGTGAGCCAAAAAAATCCTTTTACAAAATATGACCAAATGTAAATATGTACTATCCTATAATTTCCTTGCTCAAAACTAGACATTATGCTCTTTTCTTTCCACAAGGCATTAGTTCCAACCAATCTAAGTCTCAATTCCCAAACGGGGGTCAGGCTCAATTTGGCTAGGGATAATTTTGTGGAGTTTGCAATTTCAGGCTCAGGCTAATGTTCTGGCTTCAAGCAGGGATAATGCAGGGTAGGTAAAGAGAGGATAAAAATGGCTTAAAAGATGCCTCCATCATTTAATTCTCGTAAACATAATCATATATATGCATTGGTTTTGAATAACTATCACAACATTTAGAGATGCATAGGAAGAGTAAATTCACTCAAGAAAGCGGAGGGATTTTTGATGTTCTCCCTATAGGTCAAAATTCTCACAAGGACAATTTTTGTTGGATTTGCTTTTTAGCCTAGGATCATATGTGCTCAATTTCATCACAAGTTCACAATCTACATAAAAATTTTAAAGACTTAGGCTAAACCATCCAAATATGCCATAGGATTTACATGATCAAGTCAGCTATTGAGTTTTTATCATAGGACATCTTTGTAGGGTTAGAGAAATAGACTTAAAAATAAACATGCATTTTTTGTATTTTTGACATTTTTCTATTTTTTTGGATTTTTGACATTTTATAAAAGTAAAACTAAAAATTTAAACATGAATGCAATGCGAAGAAGAAACCAAGTTAAAACCATAAGACATGTCTTTCCCCCACCCCATACTTAAAATATACAGTGTCCTCACTGTATTAAAAAGAAGAACAAGGGTTGAGAGAGACTTACAGCGGATTCAGGTCGATTTCAGGTTTGGTCGATGCCAGAAGTCGATATCTAGGTCAGTGGTCGATGTCGACTGCATCTGTCGAAGTCGAGGAAGAAAATGAAGACGAGGGCTGCCTGATGGGGGTCGATATCGAGTATTAGGGTCGATATCGACCTCTGCTTTTCGCTCCTGAGTCCTCGATGTCGACTCCAGGAGATGGCTTGACCCTGGGGGGGGTCGATTTCGACTAGCCTGGTCGATTTCGACTGCCTCTGCAGAAGCTTCTTTTCTTCTTCGTTGTCCCTTTTGCTTGATAACCTGAAATCTTTGTTAGGAATATAGATAAAGCACGAATTATCTCAGTTTTAAAAGTTTCAAACAGCCAAAAAATTAAATCCTAAAAACCATCTATGCAAAAATTTAAAAGTTTTTATGTACATGCTCTAGATTTTTGAGTCGCTAGGCCGACTTCTCCGTCAATTCTTCATGACCCTTTTATGTAAGGACCCTTTGAGCTTGAGCCTTCTCCTGGATCATCAAGGTCCTTTTGGTAGTAGCGAAGTTCGGCGACCAAGGCTTCGTTGATGTTAGGTTCTTCTTTGGGCGCTTTTCTTCTCTTTCTTGACCTAACTTTAGCAATATAGGCAAACCATGGAGCTTTGACCCTTTCTTTAGTAGAATTATCAATAATAGGCTTAATTGATTTATCAATAAGGGACAGAGGAGGGTTAGGAGTCGTACCTGGGCTTACCTGTTTGGGCCCGAAACAGAAATCTTCGGGCTGAGGGGTAATCGATTTCAACCAAGGTGGGTCGATTTCGAGAGCTTTGGTCGATATCGACATGTGGGGGTCGATATCGACCTCTGTGACCCCATACTTAAGCTCCTGGCAGCGATCTGGCATACTCGATTTCGACCAAGGGGGGTCGATTTCGATGCCTTGAGTCGATATCGACTGGTTCCAGTCGATGTCGACCCTGCTTGCTGTTTCCGTCCTCGCCAACAAAAATTTTCTAAGCTTTTCCTTAGCCGGTGAGAGGACTACTTGCTCTAGGTGCTTTGTTTCGCTCATGGTAGGGTTGAAAGAGAATTCTATTACTTCGTTCCCTATAGTAAAGGTTAGTAATCCTCGACGTACATTGATATTGGCATCAGCAGTAGCTAAAAAGGGCCTACCAAGGATAATAGGCACTACAGGATCTTCAGGCATCTCCAATACAATGAAATCAGTAGGCACAAAGAACTTACCTACCTTTACCGGAACGTCATCAACTATACCTGTGGGCCGGACGAAGGAGTTGTCAGCCATATAAAGCTTCATGTCCACAGGTTGAAGGGCACCAATGTTCACCTTTTGCCAAATAGAAAGAGGCATGAGACTTACACTTGCCCCTAGGTCACATAGGGCTTTATAACGATGTTGGCCAAGTCCCACGGTGATTGCAAACTTCCCTGGATCACTCTTCTTCTCAGGGAAATCCATTTTTGAGCACTCCTCTGCGATCTCTGCCATGGACCTCTTCTTGCTCAGGATGTCTTTGAGGAATCGTACATAGGCGGGCATCTCGCTTAGGGCTTCTGTTAGAGGGATAGTGATGTTGAGTCCTTGAAGTATCTTTATGAAGTGCCTAAACTTACCTTTGGTGGGGTCCTCCAATGCTTTGGAAGGGAATGGCAACGTCTTCTTTGGAGTAGGGGGAAAAACGGAGGTCGGGGGAGCCTGCTGGACATCGATGTCGACTGGGCTTTGGTCGATATCGACTGGTAGGGTCGATTTCGACCTCTGTTGTGGCTCTGATGGCTCTGTAGTGTCATCGACGTCGATCAGGGGGTCGACATGGGGGTCGATTTCGACCTCTGGGTCGACATGGGGGTCGATTTCGACCTCTGGGTCGACATCGACTGGTCTGTCGACGTCGACTGGGTCTGCTGCTTTCTCCTCCGTTTCCGTCCGTGGCTTTTGTACTTTGGTGCCACTCCTTAATTATATGGCTGCGATATGGCCTGTCCCGGATTGTCCCTTAGGATTTGTGGTGGGTTGCCCAGGGAGTGTTCCGGACGGCCTAGGGATTTGTGCCGCCAATTGCGTTCTTCTTCCAAATATCCATCTCCCCAATCCTTGTGGTAAGGTGATTGAGTTGAGAGTGGATGGCATTGTTGGATTGATCATTCTTAGCTTGATTTCGCCTGATTTCATCCAGTACTAGTTGAAGATCATCCTTCTTTTGGTCTCTCTCCGGGTGCCCAGGAGCTCTATAAGGCGGAGGGTCCCTATGGTTGACCTGGTTCCTTTGTGGTTGATGGAACCTTTGGTCTCCCCAATATTGGTGATTGGGACCCCTCATGTAGCGCGCCTCTTGGTGAGTCTCCGCTAGGTGTACTTGTTCGGCATGGGGGCACTCGATGGTGGTGTGCCGCTGCGATCCGCATTCGATGCAATCTTGGTTCGCTGAAAGGAACCTTACTTGCTTTTGGAGCTTTCTAAGTTGATCTCTATGGAATTGCTCCTTCATGTCCGGATCGATTACATCGGAGGGTTCATATAAGGGCATAGATGGGGCAGGCCTCGATGATGATGATGTGTCGGAAGCCTCAGGAGTCCCATATGTGTTGTCGAACTCCACCAACCTCTCTATGGTCTCCCAAGCCTCTTGTGGGGCAAGTTCAAGGTAGCCATAGGCGGTGTAGGTGTTGATTCTCTCCTTTGTGGCAGCGTCAAGAGCATTGTATATGATCTCCTGAATTACATATGGTGGTTGGCCATGCGTCGGGCATGATCGTAGAAGGTCCTTAAACCTTTCCCAAACAGTCGCCAGAGCCTCACCAGGCTTTTGTTTGAAAGCCGTGATTTTCTGTCGGATCAACGCCGTCTTGGAAGGAGGGAAGAACTTGTTGAGGAACGCGTCCTTGACTTCATTCCAGGTGCAGAGTGAACTTGGGGCTAAGCTCTCCAACCACTGTAATGCTTTACCTGTAAGAGACCATCGAAAGGCTTTTAGTTGGACATATTCAAGACTTCGTCCATCAGCAATAGTATCACACAGGTCTAAGAAGGTAGAAATATGTGCCATAGGGCACTCATTAGGTTTTCCTTCATATTGGTGCCTTCTAATCTCAGTTAAGAAGTTAGGTTTTATTTCAAAATTAGAGGCAGGGATAAGAATTGCCGATTCAGGCACTGTGAGAGCGGGGTGCATATATTGCTTGGCATTCCTAGGAAGGGCATTGATTTGGGCTTCTATTTGCCTTCGGCCTTCCTCCTCCCTATCCGCACGCTCCTTAAGTGCCGCCTCTCTAGTCGTTAGGTCCTCAACCTGCCTCCTTAGTTGTTCAATAAGTTCTGCTTGGTTCGCGTTTTCCGCCATGATTCTTTGAGCTTGGGCCCTTAGATGGAAATAGCGCTCAGGGTCGTCTACTCCTTCAAATTCAGGTGGGCGATAAGCGCGTCGCATACACCTGCAAAGCCAATCTAGATAGACACGTGAGATAGACTACTAGGGCGCGATTGATTGCCTCCCCGGCAACGGCGCCAATTTGTTAAGGAGGTAAGTCGAGTACAAATAATAAGATGTAAATATGTAAATCGACTCCTAGCCTATGCAAATAATTACAAGACTTCCTCCCGTTGTAGTGGAAGGGTAGTCAGGATCGATCCACGAGGAGGCGTGTCAGCGGGATCCTAGTAGCTTTGGAAATTTCACGTCTGCGTCGACCAGTAGCCTCGATTTCGACCTTGGGCCTCGATGTCGACCTCGGCTGTCGATGTTCTCTACAACAGAAGACCTGCAGAGACAAAAAAACAAGTGGTCGATATCGACTAGAAGGGGTCGATATCGATGTCAGTCCACGAAATCGACTGGCTCAGAAGACTGCCAGTCGATACAGAAGGGTCGATATCGATGTCTGGTGTCGATATCGATGCTTGCAGAAGTTTCCCAGGAGTCTCGAGATCGACTCAGAAAACCGTCGATCTATCAGTTTTGGTCGATATCGACCTCTGCTGTCGATATCGATGTCTTTCCTGCAGTGAGTTAGTGGTTTTGTCGGCAAAGAAAAGGCCGAAGAATCAAGGATGGGAAGGAAGCAATGATCAGAAATAAGCAAAGGGTTTTTGTGTGTATAAACTATGTAAAAAGCAACTCCTAGGATTATGGTTTACCACAACGTTAACCAATGCATGCGATGAGATAAATAAGACGGACAATTGCGCTATTTCACCCGAGGGACAAGCTTTCACCGTACACCAACTCTTAGGATTACTCTTTCAAATAAACCTAATTGTCTCTACCAATTTCATGTTTATAACTCAAGTTGTTAGCATGAATCCCTTTTCTTTCGATTAGGACTAAACATAGAATTGTAGGAGGAGAGATAGACACAACGATATCGACATCAAATACTTACCTCAAGCGCGCATGGCTAACGTCGGGCTCACCCCGACCCTAAGAGCTTTGGGGAACTACTCGCTTCTCATCATGGAACTCATCGTCAATTGAAAGGAAGAAACTTGCATTAAAATAAACTCCGAAGCTTTACAACTCAACGTCAACTTTCGCAAACGTCAAACCCTAAAACTTCTCTCTAACTCTAACTCTATTGTCTATTGTCTTTGTCTTAGGTTAATGGATTGTTCTCGGATTATTGGATAATCTAACAAATCAGCCCCTAGGGCTTTATTTATAGGCTACTAATCCTCGCTATCCAAGGATTGTAACTCCTATCTAAACTATGAACTCTATCCCAAAAATTAGGATAGGTCTTTTATTTTGATAAAACTTAAATAACTTAAAGGTAAAAGATGAATAAAACTTCACCTGCTATCTATCTTGAAAGTATGAGATAATCCCGTGCCTCCTTGAAGATATAGTTCCAATCCGCATTCGAAATCGAGTCTATCTTCTGTCGAGACAAGGGGTCGATATCGACACCAGAGGTCGATATCGAGGTCTCTGTTCCCGCTCGACTTGTTCAGCTCTGGTCGATTTCTATGTTGAGGTCGATATGGGGGTCGATATCGACACCAGAGGTCGATATCTGGGTCTAGGGTCGATATCTACCTCTGCTCAGCTTCACTTGGCTTCTCCGTTTTGACTCCGTTTTCGCTCGAATTCCTGCATGGTTAGCTCAAAACATGTGCAAACTCTATTTCTTGCATTTTAGCCCATTCTTACACAAGTTTATATTCTTTTGAACCTTTTCTTTGGAAATCGAATGAAATACGAAGTCAAAAGATGCAATAAACAAAGGTACAATTACGTACATCAACTGTCTCTCGAACCATCTCCGGCAACGAATTTGTGGTGTCGGCGGGCTCGTCCCAACATACTGGTGACTTGCATCGCCTCCCATACAATGCCTCATATGGTGCCATCTCGATCGACGAATGGTAGCTGTTGTTGTACGAGAACTCTACCAACGGTAAGAATCTGACCCAACGGTCGCCCCACTCTAACACGCAGGATCTCAAAATATCCTCCAAAGTCTGGATCGTCCACTCACTCTGTCCGTCCGTCTGGGGATGATAAGCAGTGCTGAAACGCAAACGAGTGCCCAAAGCATCATGAATCTACTGCCAGAATCTCGATGTGAAGCGACCATCTCTGTCGGAAACTATCCTCTCAGGAACCCCGTGGAGTCTCACAATCTGTCGGATGAACTCGTCTGCTAGTCTCGAAACCGGCCATGTCTCCTGGATGGCAATGAAGTGGGCCGACTTGGTCAGTCTGTCGACCACGACCCAAATAGCATCGAATCCTCTGACATCTCTCCTCAATCCAGTGACGAAATTCATGGAGATATCTGTCCACTTCCACTCGAGAACCGGAAGTGATCTGACCAAGCCACACGGTCTCTGATGCTCAATCTTGCCCTGCTGACAAGTATGACATCTGGCAATAAAATCTATAATATCTGCTCGCATCCTCTGCCACCAATAGGACCTCCTCAAGTCCTGGTACATCTTATTCATCCCTGGATGGACCGAATAAGGGGTGGTATGGGCCTCCTGCATAATCCTTTATCTCAGATCTAACGTAGAGGGTACTACCACTCTGCTCTGAAAAGTCAGCAATCCATCGGCTCTCTCCATAAGCTCTCCAGCTCGTCCCTGTGCCATCCGCTCTCTCAGTGCTGCCACCTCAGAGCAATCTGCATGACCTCTACGAATCTCATCTGTCAGCTCTGAGTGAATCTCGAGGAAGGATAACTGACCCCTCTCTCGCTGAATCCATACCTCTATGCCACATGACATCAACTCTGCCTGCAATCTATGCTGCGCTGTCAATCTGCCCACAGCCACCTCCTGATGAGTCTTCCGACTGAGCGCATCGGCCACCACATTGGCCTTCCCGGGATGATAGATGATCTCCAAATCATAATCCTTCAGGAGTTCTAACCAGCGTCTCTGTCTCATGTTGAGCTCCTTCTGGGTAAAGATGTACTTCAAGCTCTTGTGATCCGTCATCACCTTGCATGAAGTACCATACAGATAGTGTCTCCAGATCTTCAAAGCATGCACTACAGCTGTCAGATCAAGATTATGTGTGGGGTAAGTCTCCTCTCCAGGCTTCAACTGGCGTGAAGCATAAGCAATAACTCGATCCCTCTGATGTAGAACACAACCCAAACCAGCTCACGAAGCATCTGTATAGATCACGAAGTCCTCGGTCCCATCAGGTAGAGCCAAAATTGGTGCGGTCGTCAGCTTCTCCTTGAGAAGCTCAAAACTGGTCTGGCACTCCTCACTCCAAACGAAAGGAACGTCCTTCCGTGTCAGCTGTGTCATCGGTCGAGCGATCCTCGAGAAGTCCTGAACAAAGCAACGGTAGTAGCTGGCTAATTCTAGGAAGGAACAGATGTCTCGAACGTTCTTGGGCACCTCCCAAGCAACGATAGCATCAATCTTCGTCGGATCCACGGCGACTCCAGCTGCTGAGATCACATGACCTAAGAAGGTCACCTCGGGAATCCAAAACTCGCACTTGTTGTACTTGTCGAACAGCTGATGCCTCCTCAACGTCTCCAGAACAATCCTCAGATGCTGCTCATGCTCCTCGTGGCTCCGCGAGTATACTAGGATGTCATCAATGAATACCACAACAAATCTGTCCAGATAGTCTATGAATACCCTGTTCATAAGCTCCATGAAGGCTGCTGGCGCGTTGGTCAGCCCGAAAGGCATGACCACAAACTCATAGTGCCCATACCGCATCCTAAAGGCGGTCTTCTGGATGTCCTCTGATTGCACCCTGAACTGATAATATCCCGATCTCAAGTCGATCTTCGAAAAGATCACTGCACCCTGAAGCTGGTCCATCATGTCGTCAATCCGCGGAAGTGGGTAACGGTTCTTCACCGTCGCCCGGTTCAGCTCGCGGTAATCGATGCACAACCTCAACGAACCATCCTTCTTCTTGACGAACAGCACCGGAGCTCCCCATGTCGATGCACTCGGACTAATGTAGCCCTTCTCGGCTAACTCCTCAAGCTGAGCCTTAAGCTCGGCCATCTCTGTGGGTGCCATCCTGTAGGGTACTCGGGAAATGGTCCTGGTGCCCGGCTCCAACTCGATAGCGAAGTCGACCTCTCTCTGCGGGGGTAATCCGGGTAACTCATCGGGGAAGACATCGGTGAAGTCTCGAACAACGGGTACCTCAGACATGGCGGGTCGGCCTCGATCCACCTCCAAACCATAACACCAGTATCCCGTACAGCCCTGCTCAAGAAGTCTCGCTGCTCGAACTGCGCTAATTAGTGCCCCATTCCTCTAGGGGTCACTACCCCAAACCTGGTGCTCGGTGCCATCCTCTGCTAGAATCAACACGGTCCTCGTCCGCAAGTCGATAATCGCCCCATAGTGGTCCATGAAATCCATGCCAAGAATCAAGTTGTGGGTCCTCAGGGTCATCACGATCAGATCGGCGGGCCACTCTCGCTCTCCTATACGGATGGGGCAACCTAGGATCTCATGACTCGTCCTAATCCTAGCCCCATCCGGCATACCCACAGTCAGGGGCGGACCCCTCGTGCAGCTCAGGCTCAGCCTAGAGACGCACGATTCTGATATGAAGCAGTTTGTGGCACCCGTGTCAAAAAGAATACTCAAGCACTCATCTCGGAGAAATATAGTACCTGAGGCACTCGGAGCGGATCGATCCTCAACTCTCATCTGGAAAACGCGGGGCGGTGGGGGCAATGTAGAACCCAGACGATCCTCTGCTTGTCCTGGGCCCAGATGGCCCACGACCCCCTCTAGCTGAGCCTCTGCCACGTTCTCCGGGCCGACCTCTAACAGCTGTGTTGCGTCTCCCCTGCCCCGGGGAATAAGTCAGAAGCGGGGGCTGAGGAGCGGCGGGAAGTCTCGGTGCGGGTGTAGCCGGTGGGGTCCTACCACCCTGAGGGAAATGAGCGGCTCTGTGTCCCATACCTCCACAAGTGTAACATCTGGTAGATCTATCAGGGCAATCTCTTTGGTAATGACCAGGCTCAGAACAACCATAGCACCTCATGCTCCAGACGCTAGCACCTCGACGAGCCACTAGTGGTGCTGGGGGTGGCATAACTCTCGGCATCCCTCCTCTGAATCCTCCGCGGAAGGCTCCTCGGGAACTCACATCCCATCTCGTGTCAGCGGGCCTTGGCCTCTTCGCCTCAGGGCGAGAGGGGGCATACACAGTAGTAGTCAGGATCCTTTGCTGCTCATACATCATCACGACCTCCAGAAAGCGGTCAAACGGAATAGCTCCCAAACTAGATGCGTGTAGAAGAATCTCTTGCGGCAGGCTCATAGACAGCAAGCGGATACGGCTCTCATCAGTGGGGCAGAGGTGAGCGCAGTAGATCAGCTCCCTCTTGAACTGGCGAATGACCTCCGATACAGGGCGGGACGGGTTGTAAGCAGTGCGCATGAAGGTGACCTCCCTAGCCGTCTGTGTCCCTGGCGAACAGTACTCCCGAAGCATCAGTGCTCGAAACTCCTCATAGCTCCACTCTGCCTGGCCCGTCTTACAAACGGTCCAGCGAAGAAATGCGTCCTCTCGCAGAAGTCCTGCGGCCAACCTCTGACGCTCGGAAGTAGGAGCGCCGATGAATTCAAATATGCTATCGATCTGCCTCAGCCATGCCTCGATGTCCGCTCAGTCCTCTCCCAAGAAGTGTGGTGGGCTGCAAAGGGCTAAAGATCGAACCCAGTCAATGTGCTTCTCAGGGCGCACATCGACGGGGGCTAGTGCGATTGGCTGTCCAACGGGGATCTCTATAACTTGCTCAACTGGCTGCTCGACGGGAATCTATATACCAGGTGTATCCGGTGGAGGATCTCCGACCAGCCCTCGCAGCATCTCGATCAATGTCGTCCTATCCATCTGTCTTAGTATCTCCTCTGGCTGGGGGGCGGGAACCTCCGCACCCCTGAGATCCTGAACGTCATCATCTGCCCTGTCGGCCACAACTCGACGAGGTCGTCCTCTGCCCCTACGTGTTGGACCCCCATGCCCGACTGTCCCACGTCGTGTATCGACCATACTGCTGCATATCCAGAGTTATCACTCAGCACAGAAGCACTCAAGTATGATTACAATGATCTCCTTCGAGGGAGATCGCCCTCAGGCCCAATTGATATACATACAACACGTCAAGCTATCTAAGGTCGCTCTTCGAGGAGCGACTGACTGGAGGGGCAAGTACCTCGCGACCTCTACCTAACTCGCCACTCCAACCACCTCGGTGCAATTCCTTGGAGTCTTCCAAGCCCATCTGTAAAGAGCAAGCTATGTTTTGCCTACCCGTTCCTGATCTACATCCAATAGGGATGGTCTAACGCCATTCTACCCACTCGATCCCCATTGTTTGATTTTTTTCCATTTTAAGGCCAAGTTCATATTAGGTTCATTTGAGTTAGACATATTAAGTTCATTTCGCCCCTTGAAAACTCTTTCAAATCTTTTGAAATTCGTGGGCGGTTTTCAAAACATACACTCGACCCTTTGGTACCCAAATTGCAAAACCTCGCTCTGATACCAACTTTGTAACGGCCCGGATATAGATACCCGGGTTACGTTTCGAAGGTTGGGTACCTTCGTTCGGATCTTGCAATTCGAGTACGAGTTGAGGTTTCAAAGCTTAAAGATAAGTATTTTAAAGTGGGGATTTCGAACCCCAAAATAGCCGGAGGGCCACGTGGGATCTTCAAGCTGTCCTAAGACTATGTCGCAAAAATTCGTTTGCAAAACTATTGAAAGCGTAAGTAAAGTACAACTTGCCACGACGAGGCCGGGTCAAAACCAAAAAACAAATTCTGAAATCGTAGAGCCAAATTAGCGGGGTTAGGCATGTTCTTTGCAAGCACCCGGGAGATTTTCCCACGTCATAGAGAGACAGAAAGCAATCATACCTAAAAAAATAAGTGGTGCGAGCGGGATCAGACTGAGACCCCAACGCACCCTTTCCCGCAAGCAAACATACACATACGCTAATATAAAGATGATGCAAATGCGGAAATTAAATCACACTAACATGATCCTAATTTACAATATGCGGAAATGAACTGTAAAGGCGCCCAAAGAATGCCAAGTGGCATATCCCTCTCCTACCTCTGCACCCCTTTCCGTTAGTGCAGAGACTGGCCAGTTCGATGCTATAGCATATCATGTCATATCATGTCTCATCATCATATCATATATCCTACTCATGCCCGATGGTGTTGGGCTATCATTATGCTTATATATCGAAAACTGACTCAGGGCACCCGATGAAGCTGGGCTACCCTATGACCCTAGCAAAACTCTAAGACTCACAGATAACGGTCGTTCTGTTATCAATCACACAAAGTAACCGAATGCTCATTCATAAGTGCAATCCTAGCATGATACTACATGGCATGCTTTAATGCTTATGCAACACCTAGTATGTCATATATTCACAAGCAGGTATACTCTTTCGAGTCTGAGTAAGCCCAGAAAGGAACTTACCTGAATAAGCAGAACAACAAAAGACACGATAGAAGCAGAATCCAAGCAATATCAACAATCACCTAATATATAAGCGATAAAAGTTCCATAAGATACTATTCTACTATTTAACACATGGAAACCTTTTTACAAGATAATCACAAAGGAAAATAACTAGATCCCGAGAAAATATCCGATATCCAAATCTAGGTCAAATCCGGTCAAAGTTGTCATTATAGAATTTCTAACACCTTGTTTTCCAAGCAAATTCTCAAAAGAACATTTCCAAAACATAGAAACTCCTTTTCAAACAATTACTTATAATATATAAATAACTAATATAACACACTCCAAATTTATAAATAAATCCTTTCAAGTAACTAAAACATTTTAAATTCATCACAAGGCACTTATACAAATCATTTTATAACGTAACACCTTCCAAACTTTATTTTCACAAAATCATATTCATAATAATAATAATAACAATAATAATAATAATAATAATAATAATAATAATAATAATAATAATAATAATAATAATAATAATAATAATAATAATAATAATAATAAAATGTGACTATATAACATATACGTATATAGATATATCAGGTATATAACATGTACCAACAAACAACCCCAAACAGATGGCCCAAACTGGCCGGCCCAACCCAGCAACCCAAACCCGAATTAAAACAAGCAAAGTGGAAAAAGGGTCTGGATCTGTGGCCAAGGCTAGGAAAGAAAGGACCCGGTTTGTGAAGGGTTATAACCCGTTTAGCATAAAAGAACCCGGCCCAGCCCAACAAAACAGGCCCAAACTCGCACCCTCACTGAAAACAAACAATAGAGGGGATCCGGAGGTAAGCGGGTAAGAGGGGAAAGGGGGATCCGGGAGTGAAACGATATAACCCGTATGAGCCAACCCGGCCCAACCGAGGAAACAGGCCCAAGCCTGTTCCTCCTTCGTCTTCACCCTCCAGACAGAGCAGAGGAGAAGCGGAAGAGCGACGGGAAGAGAGGGAAGAGCTCCGGCTAGGGAGCGTCGTTCAGCTCCAAATTTTACCCACAGAACCGACGAGAAATCCCGACCAATACCCAACCAATAAGAGAGAAACGACGCAAAGGAGGAGGGAAAAGGGGGGACACATACAGTGGCGGCTGCAGGGGAAGTCTCTCCGGGGAAGGTGTTACGGCTGGCTTCACGGCGAGGAGGAGTTTGTTCAAGGTCTAGGAAGACGAAGAGAGGGTTAAAAGAGGGTTTAATTCGCTGATTAAAGTCAAAGGACGAGAATCGAAGGTTTACCTTCTTGGACTCAAACAGGGGCGGGAATGGGTGGCGGCTCCGATGTTAGCTCCTCCGGGTCCGCAAGGGGCTCCTCTTGGCCTAGGGAGGAAGAGGAACGAGTAAGGAATCCAGTTTTTTAGGCTAGAAACGAAGATGAGAGAGGGGAGGTGTTTTACCGAGGTTGAACAAAACAGAGGAGGGGAGACACTTCAGCGGCACGGCGGCGGCTCCGGCGGCGTCCGACGCTTCCCCTGGGCTCCGAAGGTGGAAGAGGGTGTTGCTGGCTGCCTGGAGGAGAAGTTTGGAGGAGGAAAGGTGATAGCTTGGTGAGGGAATGTGTGATGAAGAGGCGACGGCAAGGGGAGGTTTTTGTGGGTTTACCTTCTGGGTTTTGTTGACAGAAGAGGGGATGAGGGAGAGAGATATCCTGGTGGTGAAATGAGGGTGAGTGAGAGGAGAATGAGGGTGTGTGTGTGTATATAGGACATGAGAAGAAAAGGGGGGTGTGTGTGGGTATGCAAGAGAGGCAGTGAACCGTGAGGAGGGAGGGCTGGGCAGAGTGTAAGCAGGGGAGGGGGACCCCAATTCAGTTAGCAACGGGAGGGAAGGGGAGAGAGAGAGAGAGAGATAAAATAAAATAAGGTAGAATAACATGGTCCCCACTTACCCAACAAATTTGAATTCCTGACGCTAAATTCCCAATTCCGCTCATAAAACCAAATTCCGACGCTAAGAATTTAAATTGAAATCTAATTCATTTCGGATAATAAAATTAATTTTAATAATTCTCAAATACTCAAAAACGGAATTCAATTCCGTCAAAATCCAAATTTAAAAAATGAAGTCGGAAGGATTTATAAAATTTGACCTTGCTCGGGAACAAGTTTTCTTCCAATCATACAAATAAAATAGTCGTATTTCAAGTAATTTTAATTAAAATAATAATCATATAATATAAAATATATTTGGTCTTTACACAATTCATAAGATTGATTATTGTTTTCATCTTTAGATTGTTATAAAATTTTGGGATCAAACATTCTTTTCTAGATTGGATAATCAAGACATCTATTGCAAATAATTTAATATTAATTCTTTATCCACTAGAAGAATTTTCACACAGCCCCCATTTGCAATTCAACTTCATTAAACCCTAAAATTCCCTTTTGATTCATAAATAAAGTAAAGAAAGGAGGAAGAAGGGCCATGAACTCACTTGATGACTGTGACCCATTCATCCCAAATATGCTCAATTGTTCCGGATCAAAATTGAACCAGTAAATCACAGGGACATAAACTGTTTGTCAATCCGATGTCGACCCCTTCACTCTTCGGCTCCAACATCGTCGTCACCATCGACATGCCCAAGTCCCTCTTTCAAAATAGATCAATCCTGAATCGAATTCTTAAAACCAAATTCATCAGATCCTTGTAATGTATGTCTTCTTACTCTTTGATTTGATATCAAGAGTGAGATCCTCACAAGGAGGCATGCAATTGACAACGCTTTCACTGCCTAAACCAAAACAGATCTCGATGCCGAATATTGTGAACTCACCCCCAAAATCGACAATAGGATGATGATTGAGAGGAGGGAGGAGCCATAACTCTTTTCTGATGGGAAAAGAACATGGGGCGGGTCAGTAAATTGCCTTCAATAGTTGCCCTAATTTATTGTGCATAGAAGTGTCACGTGGCTTAATTTTTTACAAAGAGGACGTTTCTGGTTTTATAAGTATTAGGGAGGGTATTTTTTAAGATTGTTATTTGTTAATATATTAAAATTTATGGGTATATGTTCAAAAATTAAAATCTTGAAAAAAGTTTTTTTAAAACAATTAAAAAATAATTTTGATAAAAATTTACTAAACTGTTAAAAAAGTATTCAAACTTTTGAAAATTTATTTTTTCGAAGTAAATTGAAATTTGAATATTTTGGATTAAATATTATATTTTTAATAGACTTTTATATAAAATAATTATAATTTAAAAATATTATACTAACATAATCCCTTGTATATGAGAAATAAGGCCCACTAATTATTTTATAAATACGAAGATATTTTATGAAAAAAGTACTCTGCACAAGGGGAGGACAACATATAACTAGTTATATATGCAAACACATGAGTGATGGTTTAGTGGGGATTATCCACAGCTAAATCTTATTGTATTAAAAAATTATATATGCACACACCTTACAAGATCCCTTTAGTGTGAACACATGACTTGCTTTGTCAGACATCTCTGACACTAATCGGATGAATGGAAAAGCAGATTGAAAGAATAATACTCCCTCCGTTCGGTAAAACTTGTCATTTTAGCTTCTTTCATAAGTTTTAAGGCAATTAACAAATGTACTAATTTACCCTCAATTATTACCCTACTTTTTTACTTTATCGAAACTACAACTAACAAACCATCAATCATATCAAGGGCATTTTTGTAAAGTGAAGGGGAAAATACCTACAATGACAAGTTTTTTTTAACAAAAATAACACTCTAAAATGACAAGTTTTGCCAAACGGAGGGAGTATGAAACAATGACAAAACTAACAAGACCTACAAGATGATAAGTATTTAAATCTTTTCCTAACTTTTAGCTACTCAGAAATCAATACTAGCATTTTCTTTATTGATAAATATCATTACACAATATAGGTTATCTTGGGAAAAAAACTCTAGAATATGATCTAGAGAACAATGAGGCTACATTTATACATCACAAACGGAGGGAGTATGAAACAATGGAAAAAACCAAGGTCGCGTCTGGGCAAGCTTCTGCTCGTTTTGTTTTCGGCAATACCCATGGTAGAATGGTGTCATGCGGTGTGCAAAGACTTGGGAGGGCTTCTTCAATCCAAGCTTAGTGTCTCGGTCTTTACACCGACCTTTTGTCTCCTGTGAGGATGGGCTTCTCTCGCCTTATGGTGGAAAGAGATTGTCTAACTGTTATCAATGCTCTGCGAAGGATCGATAACTGCCAGTGGACTATTGAAATGGTGATCACCGATGTTCTCACCCTCTGCAAATCCTTCGAGGTCATCGATTCTTCCCAGACTTTATAGGAAGGCAACTAGGCTGTCGACAAATTGGCGCACGCTGGTTTGATCTCCTCTTTCTCTGTTGAGCGATGCCCAACTGAGATTGAAAATCTCATACGTAAAAACGTCATTGAATAGTGGGTCGATCAAGATTGACCACCCTCAAATCTTCATCGGGTATCAATTTAAAAAAAAAAACACGGCTTGCTCTGCCAATGTTATGACAATTCCATTATGCAGTACCATTTTTATGTGTTTTGTGCAGTACAAGTGTACAACATTAAAATCCAAATTGGATTCCAATCTTGTGACTCCTAAGCAATTAAATATAAAGCAATCCGACATCCACGTTTCCCTCTAGCACACTTGAGTTGAACAGACCCAAGATTATGGGTCGTCGCCGATGCCAACTCCTTACACTCACCCTGCTTCTCCTCTCCCTAATTCTCGACGCCAGCTCCCAGCAAGACGACGACGCTGCTGGTACTGACGCATCGTCCCCGAAGCCGAATCTGCGGGCGAAGTCGCTGATCCTGGTGAAGGTGTGGTGCCTAATAATTATCTTCTTGGGGACCTTCATAGGTGGGGTATCCCCGTGCTTCTTCCGATGGAACGACGCGTTTTTGGTGGTGGGCACCCAGTTCGCCGGCGGCGTCTTCCTGGGCACCGCTCTAATGCATTTCCTCAGCGACGCTAACGAGAGCTTCGAGGACTTGACTCCCAAAGAGTACCCCTTCGCGTTCATGCTCGCCAGCGCCGGCTATCTTCTCACCATGTTGGCCGATTGTGCTATTCAGTATGTTTACCAGAGGCAGGATAACAGGCCTTCCCTTGAAGGTTTGTGCTCGATCTTTAATTTGTGGTGTGTGTTTTGCTAGATCTGCTCTAATTTAGGTTCGTTTTGCGGTCTCAAATCTCAATTAATCTTGTTGATGAATTCATCCATTGATTTCAATGAGTGAGTGAGTGGGTTAGAAAGAATGAGCCATCTAATCACACTTGGCCCATATATATAGAGTTTTGTGAATTAGGATTGAAAATTGAATCCCAAAGTTGTAGGAACCAAATTAAAAACGGATTAATCTATATTCCTTTCATGTGTAGATTTACTAATTGAGGAAAAACTATACGTTTTACTATAACATATATAGATTTATGAAATTATGATCTACTATGGAGTGTTGTAAAACGCCTAATTTATCCAGAATTCTGATTAACTGGCGTTAAAAATTGGTTGGAAATTAATATTGAATCCCAAATATAAAAACATGAATAATTTAGTTGATCCAAAATCATATACTCCGTAGTATTTTGATTGACATCATTATTGAATTGCACCATAAGTGGAAAATCTAACTGATCGATATTACGTTTTACTTTTATACATTTCATTCATCTCTTGAATATAATATAATGCAGATGGGAAAAGCACCAATGGGAACATCAATGTGCCCTCTCAACCTCAGGCATAAACCTCTTTTTTCGTGTTTACACAAACATTCTTTTATATATATATATAAAATAAATATTATTTCAGAGTTGTTTATAGATCGTCTAACAAATCTTGAATCTCCAATTGACACAAAACAGGGTTGTGCAGCACCAGCACACACTCATCTATCATCAGTGAGCTCGGTAGGAGACACAATCCTCCTAATCGTGGCGTTGTGTTTCCACTCGGTTTTCGAAGGCATTGCGATAGGGATAGCTGAGACCTCATCCGAAGCCTGGAAGGCACTATGGACGATCTCCCTCCACAAGATCTTCGCAGCCATAGCTATGTCCATAGCCCTCCTCAAGATGGTCCCAAACCGGCCCTTCCTTTCCTGTGCCACCTATGCCTTTGCCTTTGCCATCTCCAGCCCCATTGGTGTCGCCATTGGGATCCTCATCGATGCCACCACTCAGGGGCGAGTGGCTGACTGGATCTTTGCCATCTCAATGGGTTTGGCCTGTGGGGTTTTCGTGTACGTGTCCATTAACCATCTCTTGGCTAAAGGGTATAAGCCTATGAAGAATGTTTGGGTGGATACGCCTTTTTGGAAGTTCTTGGCTGTGCTTTTGGGCGTTGGTGTGATTGCTGTTGTGATGATTTGGGACACTTGAGATGCGGGTTGAGAGGGCGCCCTTTGATGATCTATGTATGTAGCTAATAGAGGCGGTATAGGATGGATACGTTATACGTAGCATTAGTAGAAGATTGCGGAATTGAAGAAGGTTGTTTTAGATTTAGATTGGCTTAGATCCTTGTAATTCTCTTGTGTGAATTTCACAACTTATTTGGAATCACGAGTTAGGTTTGAGGGGTTGAGCATGCGTAGAGTAATGTAAGATCAAGGCTTTAATGCAAAATAAACTGCAATTTCCAGTCAGACGCATGTCCTATTTTGGATCAGAAGATGAACAAAGTAGAAAACTGGATGCCTGCCTGCCCCTGGTGAATACTTGTACTTGGTATAGGATGGACCAAAATGAAACTTATCATTGGCTTGCAATTTTTTTTTATATACAAGGCGAGGATTTGGGGATGGTCAACCGCAGTTGACCCATCGCCCAAGAGCGTACATAAGACAACAGCAATCTCAGGAGGAGCACGCTCAACGACAAACAACAAAGTGAGACTGATATGCGTTAGTCTATCAGAAAAATAATAATAAGACAAATTCAATGGTGTGTTTGAATGCTAAGAAATTATAATTAGAGAAAATTTGGTGGAATATCTACTTTCATAAATATTTTAAATAAATATCCTTCATTTTAATTCAATTAGTAATTATTTCATTTTTTTTTATATATAATACCAAGTTTATCCCTGTTTTAATTTTAACCCTCCCTTTCCCTCTACCCCATTCACTTCTTACTCATCCCTCCTGTCTATACATACAAGCTTCATTCTTCTTCTCTCATGAAGGACATCTCCTTCCCTCTCTCAAAGGCTTCCAAACTCGTCCTCATCACTCGATCTCCCTCTTTGGTCTTGGCCCTTGGTCTCTGCCCAAAGCTACTACCTTCAATATCCTTACTCTCCTTGGCCCCAAGCGAAATGTCTCCGCCCTTGACCCTCACCAACCGTCTATATGGTGACACTCTCCTTGGCCCAATCGTCATGTCCTTACTCTCCTTGGCCCCAATTGTATGTACATATAGAGTTCGTATGGGACGAGGTTTATAAACTGACTAAAATTATAAACAGGGTAAAATTTATAAACTATTGGTAAAAGTAGTTAAAAATTTAAACAACAAGATAATCTCCGTATGGGGCGAAAAACAGTTTATTTGTAAAAAGTGGAGTTTATTTGGTTGTTATTAGGGGTATTGTGGTACTTTCAAACCAAATAAGATAAAAGGGAAGGGGTGAAACAATACTTTTGCAAAATAACCTCCATTTTCTAGCTTTTTTTAACACATTTTTTTAACTTGTTTTAGTTAATTTTGGGTGTCCGAACAACCCTAAACCCTGTTTAAAAAAAAATAGCCGCAAATACTTTATTTTTAACAGCTTATTTTGCATACCATACACACCCATAAACTCTCTTTGGTGGAAATAAATACTACCTATCAATTGTTGATGATTTTTTTAAATTCATTTGGATTTTTCCCTTTCAAGTCAAATAAGTCACTCGAATTATTACCCTCTTTGTTAAATAGATCACAAATTCCTTCTCCAAAAATACTATTGCCATACAAACTCATAATGGGCAGTTTTCCCCTTTAAAGCCCCTTCTTGCCACCTTGGGCATCACCCACCGCCTTACCTGCCCTTACTCCTATCAACAAAATGGGAGCGTCGAGTCTCGACACCATCGGATAGTTGACACCAGACTCACCCTCCTCAAACATGCCTCTTTCCCTCTCTCGTTTTAGGATTTTGTCTTTCAAACGACTACCTATCTCATCAACCGCCTACCTACACCTACCCTACATCATCTCTCACCAGTTGAAACATTATTCCACCAATCCCGAATTACAAATTCTTGAAGGTGTTTGGGTGCTTATGTTTTCCTAACTTACGACCCTGTAACACCCACAAGCTCAACTTCCGCTCTACACCAAACATTTTCTTGGGCTATAACACTCAATATCAATATGGGTTATATATGTCATGATTGGTGGCTAACCACTCTGGTATCATTAGGGATGTCCTCTTCCATGAGGATACTTTTCCATTTACAACATGACTTCTACTACCTCCCACTCTATCTCAGAAACATCCCTCCTTTTATTTTCATAGCCCCTAACTTTTTACTTCTCTCTTGACTCATCTCCCTGTAGCCAGTCCAACTACACAACCTGACCCACCTCCCCAACCAATCCCAACTTTACAAACTGGCCAAACTTCCTCTACACCCTCTCCCTCGTTGACCCAATCTCCCTAACTCAGTCCACTCCCCTTACCACCAATTCATTACTCAAACCCTGAACCACCCTCGTCTTCCTACGGCCACCCGATGATAACCAAATTAAAAAATAATATCGTTCGACCCCTTACTCATTCGGATGGGACGATTCCATGGCACCCCAACCCCTCATTGCTCCTCGAATACCATAGTGCTTGAAGAACCCTCCTGCTTCTCAGAAGCTTACAAATTTCAACAGTGATATCTAGCCATGGCCAACAAAACTCAAGCCCTTATGGATACTATAACATGGGTTCTTGTTCCACCCTCTCCTCACTACAATGTTGTTGGTATAAAGTGGGTCTTCAAAACCAAACGAAGGTCCGACGGTTCAATCAAGTGACACAAAGCGAGACTTGTCGCCAAGGTTTTTCATAAATGAAAAAAGAATCATGATTGGTAGAAAGGAGAGAATGAAGAAGATGTTGACACATAGACAGAAATTGTTCTGCTTTAATAATATATACTATATACTAGTTAAGTACCCGCACTTTTGTGCAATTTTTGTAATATTAATTCATTTGATATTAAAAAACATATAAAATAACTTGTAATTAAACATTAACTCTAACTACCACTATCCTATATATATTATTTTATTTTATTTTTAAATTTAAATAAATTTTGTATTAACACCCGCTTGACTAATTAATTTTTGTCAATGTGTTTAATTGACTACCCCAAAAAAGATATAATATAATATATTCATACCGATTATGATCGGTACGGTACATGGCAATTCCAGTTTTTTCTTGGTACCTTATCAATCCAACCCTAGATACACCGGAAAGTCTCTCTCTATATATGTATTAAGTAAAAAATCGAGCTTAGAGCCTCAGACAAGCTTGAAGCTCGAGCGGCCGACGAATCAACAAACAGACTAACCGTCAACATACAACATATTAAACACACAAATTAACACAGATGAAAAAAATAACCCTAAGAACTCATATAAGTCGTCGGCCATTAGAGGAGCCAAGGGAGATCTAAGGCGGGCTACGAATGCTGAAAACACGGGAGAGTGCAACGAGTCACACAACGTCTCGACGTTGAGAAGGCAGAGAACAGTAACCCGCCACCGAAAAGGGCGAAACCAATGCGGACCACCGATGTTGTCCCCACTTAGATAAGAGATCTTCAAAGACCACAAACACAACCACGATCCTCTCGATCATTCATGCACCCGATACTGCAACCCAACTCGGAACTAAACGCACTCACGCCAAAACAGCGACCCGATACCAAAAGAGGAAAGAAATACAAGCCAAAAGGGAAAGATCTAAATATGGGATGAAAATATGCGTGCAAAACTCCTAGAACCAAATTGAAAGTGTAGAAAGGGATTATTTAGATTATTAATACACAAATTATTTGACAAGACTCTTTTAGAATTTTGTTCCAATCCTTTCGAAATTTTTGGCAAATCATTTTACAAATTTTGTCAAACCCTTGCGAAATTTAAATAAGGCCATTTATGAAAATTTTTTGTATATATATACACACACGAAAATAAAATTCCATAGTAAATGCAAATGGGAGCTCAAAAAGAAAAAGACGAGAGATGGTTTAGATCCGTCCTCCCCCCATACAAATTTCTGTTCCATACCAGTGTCCTCTTTTGTCCCTTTTCTCTCTCTCCAAGTTTTTCAATCCTCCCTCCAATCCGATTTCTTCGATTCAATTTTTAGGGTTTCCTTACCTCCCTCCCATCGTTTCCCCATGCGATGCGCTCTGCATCTTTGTTTGGTGCTTCTTGCTTGACAACGGATTCTGAAGGGGGCTTCTTCTTTGTTCCGCTTCGCAAATGAGGTCCAAGAAGAAATCAAAGTCCTCCTCCTTTTCTTCTGCTTCTACTTCTTCCACAAATGGAGGCTCCTTATTCTCAGGTTCCTTGCCTTTTTTTTTGTGCTCCGATTTTGTGTTGGTTCGTTTGTTAGATTGTTGTGTTGAGGGATGCGATTTTTTTCCTGGAAGTTTGAATGGGGGTATTCATTAGCGACTGATCCAGGGTTATTAACTTCGTATTCTGATTTTGAATGTGTTCCTGTCGTGCTAGTCTTTATTATGATTTCGCCAATAAATTCGACTGTATGGATGGATGTTTTGTACTTTTGTGCGTGAACACTGAATATTAGGGATTGAAGTTGTGATTGGATTACCCCCTCCCCTGGCAACCGTAAAAATAAGATGAAAAAGAAATTAGTTGGCAGAATTAGCAATGTGGATGAGATTGGCCTGTGAACTTCTTTATAAGCAGCAACTGAGACGGAGTGGTGTGATTAAAAAGCTTGTGAAATGTTAGATTAGATTGGTGTAAGATAGTCTGCAATGTCTCATAGAGAAGGAGGGATTTGGATATAGTTTGTCAGTAGTTATTTTTTCACGTTGGACAGGAAAGTTTAGTTTTGCTGGCCCATATGTCTATATATTCTGCAAAATGACTAAGTTTTTATTTTGATTTAAAGTAAGTGTTGCCAAGGTTCCAAGAGACAAAATAAAGCCACCAAGAAAAAGGCGGTGGCATTAGAGTGCTCTTATTTTGATCATAGCAAGTAATTTAATTTCTCCCAAATCATCGGTTTGCTAGTCCTCCATCTCCTGTGACTTGTCACCCACAAAACTACCTTCTCCTTGCCTACAATGCCTATACTAACACTGCATTTTAAACTCTAGTTTTCCAAGCCTGGAATTTTTTGTTGATGAATAAATAGTCGGAATGTTTTAAAATATGTTTTACATACTCTGAAAGGAAAAAATCTGCCATGGATTTCTCCATTCAGATAGTATAGCTTAATTAAGGAGCTGGGATTTTTTATTCTCTGAGTTGCATGAAAATAGTTGAGCAACTTCTGACAGAGGGTTAAATTAGTGCCTTAAGCATAGAGAAGTTACTGACATTATTACTGCAAAATAGAAAAGGGTACGCCAAATGCATTTTCTAATATGACAATGCCTCTTCCAGGACTTCGTCAGAAGCATCAACAAGAGCTAGAAAGGTTGACTCTTATATCACAACCCTTGAGGACATTAAAGTTTTTTAATTTGGCGATTATTCAGTATTGCAAGCGAGTAGCTCCTTATCTGCTGTCAAAAGGTTGTTGGCTTTTGGTGTTGTTTATCGTCATAGCATGTTTGGGAGTTTGTCTTGCTAGTATCGGAGGCACTCGTGCAAAGGTACATTTTATTCGAAGCTTTCTTCTAGCAATATTGTAAGGTTAAAACTGGGACTTTGAATTTCGATCTTAACATGATCAGTGATATTCCTTACTTATCACCACTATAGTGCATGTAATAAAGGAGCGGCTTAGTCACTTTAACATTGGGCAATTTATGGTTTGGTGTCATTGAAGAATCTGAGTTTTTCTTATCTTACAGCATATTCAGGAGCTCCTTCATTATGGCCAGTTTGTGCTGTGGTGGACTACACTTGGTGTAGCATCTTCCATTGGTCTTGGTATGAATATTTCCTCTGTGAATAGTGTTATGGAACCATATCTGATAATGTATTGTGGCATATATTAATGCCTGTAGATTTTATGTAATAGATTTATTCACAGTTTCTAGATTGTTAGGAAAGCATCTCCCATCATATATGCAGCAACTTTGTCGTAGCATTGCTGTTTCTATTACTCAAGTTCAGGAGAGTTGAGGGCAATTGGAAAGTTTTAGAACTATGCCTATATGATGATTGCACAAAATAGTATTGCATCAGGCCCCCCCCCCCCCGCCGCCGCGTAGTGTCATGTGAATAGATGACATCTAACGATAAGTGAAAATGTGAAATTGAATATGCACTTTCCCTACTGGATTTGCTTACCTTGTTTCTTCTCATGTTATGGCAGGCTCTGGTTTGCATACATTTGTTTTGTATCTTGGTCCTCACATTGCTCTCTTCACCATAAAGGCAATGCAATGTGGTCGTGTTGATCTAAAAAGTGCTTCCTATGATACAATACAATTTAACCGTGGCTCTTCATGGCTTGACAAGGACTGCTCTGAGTTTGGGCCCCCATTGTTTGAATCAAATCACGGTTCGCGTGTTCCTCTGACCAGCATCTTGCCCCAAGTTCAGTTGGAGGCTGTATTGTGGGGTCTTGGAACTGCACTGGGAGAACTCCCGCCATATTTTATCTCAAGAGCAGGTTGTATATTTAACTCATTTCATTTTTATAATTTCTTGTGTTATTATCATGACTTATTTTTCTGTTCATCCATGCTCATATACTATGGGTCAAGTTTAGTTGTTGGCCTATATGCTCTTGAATTATATTCTGCGTGTTTCCCTTGATAACTGTAAGTGTTTCCATAGGTATTGTGTCTCAGCATTAACCTTTTAGCTAGTACTGTATCCCCCCTCCCCGAAGCTATCAACTTTGCCCTTCCTTGTTAGCCTTGTAAGTTTCTATTCAGATGCCTTTTATTACCGATCAGAGAGGGAGTACTTACCAAGCCATTTTGGGTGCAATGACTTTGAAGAGCTCTGAGTTGTTGGTATAAGTAGTGCTCCTCAACCTTGTAATCACACTTCAATTCAATTTTAGGCACACCTACCCCTTCAAATCTAGTTTGTTACAGTGGGCTTCACTCTTGCACATCAAATCTTCCTTACTAAACTATAGGTACTAAAGGCCTTGACAAGCTTTTTGTTGTTTATGAATCATATCAAGTGGTTCACTTTGAAATTATTATTATTGTTGTTGTTGTTGTTGTTTGTTATTATTATTGTTCTTATTATTGTTGTTATTGTTATTGTTATTACTCTCTCCGTTCGGCAAAACTTGTCATTTTAGGGTGTTATTTTTGTTCAAAAAAACTTGTCATTGTAGGTATTTTGCCCTTCACTTTACAAAAATGCCCTTGATATGATTGATGGTTTGTTAGTTGTAGTTTTCGATAAAGTAAAAAAGGAGGGTAATAATTGAGGGTAAATTAGTACATTTGTTGATTGTCTTAAAACTTGTGAAATAAGCTAAAATGACAAGTTTTGCCGAACGGAGTGAGTATTATTTTATCAGTCTCTGTTTTTGTGTATTATGCTTGTATAGTTGTTCTAGTGGAAGTTTTATGTTTGTATGTCTATCTAGCTTTTAACAAGTTTAATTATGTTGTGCAGCAAGGTTGTCTTCTAGTGGACTGGATTCTATGGAAAAAATGGATGCTTCTATAGCTGATGATAGTGGAAATATGGATGCCCGTTTCAACAAAATGAAAAACTGGTTCATGTCACATGCACAGTTTTTGAACTTTGGCACCATATTACTTCTTGCATCGGTTAGTTCAGATGCTTTCCCCTTTTTATGTTAAATTTGTGGGTTATAGAATGATTTTAGACTCCTTTTTGCAGGGCTTTATTGTTTCAAAAGGCTAGGAATACTTGCATATTTTCTTTCTTGTGGTAGTTTTGAACTTTTGTAATAGTTGATTGAATGGGGATGGAGGCAAGGAGAAATTTAATTCCTAGTATATTGAAGTTCAAAGATAGCTCATATTTGATATAGATCTTTGGTAATATCTCTATTAATGAACTCTGCTATTCTTCACAGAACTATTTGCTTTCAATATGTGGTAGCAGCTCAAATGCAATTTTTGTTTTCCATGGAAAAGTGAATGGTTCTGAATTTTTTTAATCCAAATGAAAACAGTACAAAGAAAATGATGGTTTATTCTCTTCCGGGCTTGATATTATCACAATGGCTACTTTTTTAAAATGTGCATCCTTTTTCTGCTATGCACATGTAAAGCAGCCTTGAATATTCTTATGGCATCACTCCATTATAAAGTATATGCTGTGGTCCTACCTAGGGATGTACTTCTGATAAGTGATAATGACCAAGTAGATATAGGGACTGGTATCTTTGGCAGGTGGTTTAAAAACTCATTGAAGTTGAAAATTGGATTTTTATCTTCAAATCAGTTAAAATTGTTTGAGTGTATTCTTTTCTCGGGATGAAAAATAAATAAATGAATAAATAAAACTAGTTTATTTCATGCCAAACAAACATACCTATTGTTCCCACAAATATGAAAAATTTCAACGCGTTGCTTCTAATTCTGTGGCCACCATTGTGCAACAGGTTCCAAACCCGCTATTTGATCTTGCTGGCATTATGTGTGGGCAATTTGGGATTTCTTTTTGGGAATTCTTCGTTGCAACCTTGATAGGGAAGGCACTGGTGAAGACCCACATTCAGGTTGGTAAAGTCTCTCAAGATGACACCTCAAAATGGTTATTTTTCACCATGCATGCTGTGGATGTGTGATTCTTGATTTGTATTGCTGTTTATTATTTAACCCTTGAATCTTTTGAACGAATCTGGCATTCAAACTGATGAGCTTCTCTTTTGAACCATGGCAATGGTTTTCACCGCAGACAATTTTTATCATCGCAATTTGCAACAACCAGCTTCTGCATTGGGTGGAGAATGAGCTGATTTGGATGCTAAATTTTATACCTGGTATTTCCTCAGTACTGCCAAGTATGATAGTTAAACTGCATGCCATCAAGGATAAGTATCTGTCAGGCTCACCTCCAGGGCCTCCTGATAGTGAGGTACTTCCCAGTTAGCCGCCACCTTTGTGGCTGCTTTCTAGTGCTTTCTTTTGCTTAAAACGTTTACATTGGCAATGTTTTCTCACTATCAAACGGAAAGGCCCTTTGTCAAAGAAATACAATTATGCATAAATATAGCATTTGGTTTGAATATGCTTTCCTGATGGTATTTCCATCTATTGACGGAATTGTTCTCAGGTGAAAAAGTGGCGCCTCTCGTTTGGTTCAATATGGAACACAGTTATATGGCTCGTGCTTATCAATTTCTTTTTCAAGATCATCAATTCAATTGCTCAAGATTTTCTCAAGCAGCGGCAAGAGGCAGAACTAGTTGCAGCATCAAAGAAGAAGAAGAAACTGGGATATAAGAATTGAATACTACCACATTGTTACACGCGCCTGGGATAACGAGATATATCATTCATCCTCGTCAGTTCCGAGGTGCTGTGGGGGTACGGTGATCTGAGGATATCCTATGCATCACAGCATCAAGCTACAGCCACATTAAAAGCTTGATCCTCCACTTTCCTACTCCCTTGTATAGAAAATAGAATTGAGGGCAATGGCGACGATTGATTTTTTTTTTTCTTCTTATCCAACCCCATTCACCTGACAACTAGAACAACAAAAAAAAAAAAAGAGTAAGGCTGATTATTGCTAGTGCATTGGAAATGTGGAAGTGAATCTTGTCCAATTTGTTAAGCAGTGCAAAAAGGCTGTTGTTTGCTTTCTCTTTTGATGCCAATTTCTTTGAGCTAGCATCTGAGATTTGCTTTTCCCCTTTTTCTGAGTTGTGGGGATATTAAACCACCATTTTCTCAGTTTCAAACCCTTGCTCTTGCTCCATATCCAGGAAGAGCCAGTGATGATCGACCAGTTGAATTAGGGCATGTTTGCTAAAGTTTTCCGCGATCTCTGGTAAACAAAAAAAAAAACAATTTGGAAAAAGTTGTGAAGTTTGTCTTAACAAATACAGTAAAATTTTACTTGTATTTAATCTATCCATAAAAAGGTAAAAAAAATTAATCTGCCAAAAATATAAATGAAGAATTTGATCCAGATTTGAATGGTGACATGCCAAACATACCCTTGCGACTTGCGTAGTTGGGTTATGTTGCTCTGATCATAAATGTACAAATACAGTTTCTCCTTTGCAGTGGGTTGCAATTCATTCAACTGTGTCAGTCTCTCCATACTGATACAGTCTCCAAAATTATGACCTTTATAGAGCAAGTTTTTTTGTTTACAGTTTTTCTTCTCATTGGCCACTGCAGAGTTTTGGGGAAAGCTCCTCTTACACTTAAATTTTTTTGACTACATAAAATCCAATCCTCATTGCTAGAGAGTAGAGACTAGAGGGTAAGGACCACATGCAACTCGATTGCCTTTATTGGCCCTTTTCCCCAGGTATATAGGTGGGCCTCTCTTATGGGCCCCACTCTCTTTCTTCAATTGCAGCAAATATCTCAGTGGCCGTGACAATCATGCAATGACCTTCAATTCACCATCTCTCCTATTTTGGTATCTCCCTTCTATTTGTTGCTATTCTATTTTTTTTTTATATATACTCCCTTCGATTTTTAATATAAGGCATTTGATTTTTGTGCATGTTGTTTAAGAAGCTAAAAACTATAAAAAAATATTAATTTTTTTAATTAATTTTTATACATTATAATACTTACTATTAATAAGTATTATAATGTAAAAAAATTTAATTAAAAAAATTAATATTGCATATAGTTTTTAGCTCCTTAAACCACGTGCACAAAAGTCAAATGCCTTATATTAAAAATCGGAGGGAGTATATAAGAAAGATTTCGACTGGAAAAATCCTAACCGATGGCATTCTCTCAGATGAGGTCTATGAGACTTGCATGTGAAAAAAACGCATGTTTTCGCATAGATTGATTAAGGTGTGCAACCTTATTTATCACTCTATTATCAATGCTATGCACGTATGAGAAAGAAATACTTGTGAATCGTTTTGTCATTGATAGGATGTCTCTTATAATGAGTTCTACTCCCCAAGGATATCTTCCGATGCTCCTAAGATGTCGTTATTCTAATATGTTCTCCTATGTGTATGTGTTTACCCAAACAAAAAAGTTTCTCCTATGTTGCTCCCATTGTTTGAAGTTGAATTCATTTCCATTAACCTAAAAAAATCAATATTTATAAATTGAAGGTCTTTTCATTTAGTTGATTCGGCAGCAGTGGCGGACCCAGAGGGGGCTCGGGGTGGCTTTAGCCCCCCTCTGGATTTTGGAAAAAAATATGTATGCGTGTATATATATATATATGTGTGTGTGTGTGATTTTTGTAATATATTTATATAGAGTGGATAAAGTATCACAAGTTCTCTTTAGCTTAACTGGTAATTGGGAAGGGAAAGGAAGCCATCCTAAAAGTTGGTGTTTTGATTCCCATCACCCCCTTGCTTTTTTTTAAACCCCAAAGATTGTGTGTTCAACTTCGAATATTTAATTCCACTGCCTACTTTCTCTATTTAAGAATAGACTATACAAACCCAAGCAATGCTACCTTTTATTTATTTTTAATTCTTTTCTTTTAAAAAATTTAAAAATGCTACCTTTTATTTATTTATTTTCAATTCTTTTCTTTTTAAAAATTTAATTTCACTGCTTACTTTCCCTATTTAAGAAGAGGTTATACAAACACAAGCAATGCTACCTTTTATTTATTTTTAATTCTTTTCTTTTTTAAACCCCCACTTACCTCTTAATTGTTTTGTGAAATGATTAGGGTATATGATTTTGAGAATCAATTTGTAAATTTCTTAATTGCAGTTGTGATTTTGGGATTTTTTATAGGAATATATAATATGAATTGAAAAGGTCAGTGTTTCATACTTATAATTTGTACTTTGTTAATTTGTGCTATAAATTTTAATTCAAGATTCAATTTATATGTAGAATATGAGAATTTATGGTTTTGATTTTGGAAACTAATTTTATGAAGTTTCGTGAATTTATAAATAGAATTTGGGATTTGTGAATCGAATATTTAATTTGGGGATTTTTTTTATATGAATATATAATATGAATCAACAAGTTTGTTATTCGCTTTAAATCCTCTATTCCTACTATTGGATAATTCTTCAATCAATCATATTCCTAATCTATCTCGAAATGTTGAACCGGTTGGAAGTGGAGATGATGTTACTAGTATTCGCAAAGATAATGTAAGGAGTAAAAAATCTCGATATATTGGGAAAACGATGGGTGATGATTAGTGATCCGGGACTACGAAAATCTATTCAGAAATGTTATCATTCCTTATAGTTTTCAACCCCCCTCTAACAAAAATTCTGGGTCCGCCATTGTTCGCGGATCTTTACGCTAAAATGTTTTAGCCCCATTTAGGGGAAACCCTCCTAATATCAATCTCTTAATACATGTTAAGCCAATCGAGGATTAGTTCAATGGATAGTATTGGCAGTGGCAGAGCAAAGGGGCATGGGAGAGCACGCATTTCCCTTCTCATTTGACTAACTATCATATGTGTTTTTTCTCAATTGATAGTTTTGTTTTGATATATATTACGCCATAATCTAATAATTGAGTAAAAAGTCATGAATGTTTGAAAATTAAAGGTATATTAATCACTTTAATTTTATTTTAATAAACTATAATGCTTTTTATATTTTACTTAAATTGACATTTACATAATATAATTCATCTCAAGAGGTTATATTACTCATTTCGACCATTTGGTAAAAAGTTACACAGCTTTAAAAAATTTATATCTTGTTATATATCATTATATGTTAAAAGTATAACAAGTTATATATTGATTCAATGTTGATTATATTGCATTTACTATCCTAATTTTGTTAGTTTTTTTCTTTGTCTATTTAATGTATTTATTTATATTTTTAACGGGAAAAAATGATGACGTTTTATTATAAACCGTCAACGTTTTATTCTAAAATAATACTACCAATTATTTTTATACTCCATCCATCTGAAAATTTTAGTCATTTTAGGATTGTGCACAAGTTTTAATAAAACACTCATCAACATTGTCATTCCACTAATTTTTTCATAAATTTTACTCCCTCCGTTAGGAAAAACAAGTCGTTTGATGTAAATCTTGTTAAGAAAATGACAAGTTTTAATTAACAGAGGGAGTATTGTTTTTTAATACCAACAATATTTTTAACGAATCAAAATCTTTAAAAAGGTAAACAACAAATAAATAAATACAAATCATTATTATCCCCTACCTAAAAAAGCTAAAATGACATATATTTTAATATAACTAAATTAGTTTAAATGATTTAAATTTTGAGACGGATAGAATACATGTGATAGAATACATGTGTGTGTATATATATACTGTACCCCTTGTAGCTCAGTCGCTAGGTATTGTTAAACACCTACCGGAGCTAATGATAGTAGAGTTAGGTGACTATTGGCTATATATATTCTATGACAGATTTATAAGCTGACTTTTCTGTTTGCTGATCGAACATCTTTTGGTCCATACTGAATTAGAGCCGAGGTATATAAATTCTTAGGTTGTTAATGTGATCGCTAGTGGGAGGGGTAGGCACAGTTCTCTCTCCCTTTTCTAACTACTACTAGGTAATTCTTAGCTCTATTTTTTTGAAATTAAAAAAAAAAAAAAGATTTTTCTATTCTATGTGTTTGGATATAGGATAAGATTTTTGTTTTAGTAAAATAATATTCTTAATTAATATACATTAGTCATATTTTAAATTAGATTCTTGGTCGCTTATTTTTTATAGGGTATCTTTTTTAATTAGGATCTTATCCTACACCATAAGGGTATAGGATGAAAAGACCGTAAAAAAAAGGATTAACTGCAATGTTTGCAAATTCCGCGTGAAATTCAAAATTGAGGAGTAATTTTGTTTCTTAATCCTAAAATTTAAATTCAATGAAAAATCGAAAAACTATATACAAAACTGAAAACTATTACTTGTAGCTTTAGAGGTCGGGCATAGACTAGAAAAACTATTACTCCGTATTGTTTATAATGGTTAGTCCAAGTTGACCATAAGAAATCTATTTAAAAACATGGCTAAAAAATAATTAATATTTGAAATATATTTCTTAATATAAATACTTAACCTATGTCTCAAGATTGTATAGATTAGAAAATACGTTGTTGTTAATGGATTGTTTGATATTTTGAATATTTTCATGATAAAAAAAAAAAATCTTCCTAGGGAATCTTATATGTCTTAATTAACTTAACTAGTACAGTTCCCGCGTCATGGCGCGTAATTTTTTTTAAAATAAATATAAAATTTTGTAAGTATAAAAAATTACTACAATATTATAAAATTAAATAAACTATTACCAAACGTTAATATAAAATAGAAAAAAATAGATTTGATAAAGTAAGTAAAAATAATAATAATATTATTAAAAATGTGTAAAAATTACATGAGTTTAAGATTTAAGTAGAATAGGTTGATTGGGTGAAAATCGATCCCAAAATAAAAGTGGTTATAACACCTACAAAAAAATCCTTATGGTTTATTAGTTAGATATAGCTAGATTAATTAAAGAATTTGTACAAATGTCATTAGTTGGATTTTTTTTCCTAGGTTAAGTTGATTGAGAGGAAATCATTTTATTAAGGTGATTATGACATCTAAGCAAAAATGTTTCTCATTATATATACAGATTGGGCGGAAATCATTAAAAAATGTTTAAAATTTTTATCATTTAAAATTTTATCTAGATTATGTTGATTGGGTGAAAATCCAAAATTTATGTTTTTTATAAAAAAAAAAGTAGTTTTCATTATATATATATATATATAGATTGGCTTATCCAAAAAATTATATATTTGGAACTATATATTTTTATAAAAAAAAATGCTTTTGAATTCATCCAATTGTTTAAAAAAATAGATTGAAATGATATTGTGTAATTAATATAGAATGAAATAATATTGTATAGTTAATATTAACTTTATTTTAAAAAAAAATTTTGAATTAATCCCATTGGTTAAATAAAAAGGAATTGCCTAGATAGATTGTTTAAAAAAATAGATTGAAATTATACTGTGTAATTAATATAGAATGAAATAATATTGTATGGTTCATATATAGATAGATATAGATATAAACATATCAAATAAATATCCAATTAAATATACATAGTTGACAAAAATAGGTTATATGAATATATTAAATAAATATTGGAAAAAAAACTATTTCTAAATTATAAAATTATAAATATATATAAAACAGATGTTGAATCAAGCATATATACGATAGAAAATGAGAGAAAGGAAGATATATAGATATTACATAGTAGGGTTTTGAGTGGTATCACAAATCAAATATATAACCATATCAAATAAATATCCAATTAAATATACATAGTTGACAAAAATAATTTATATGAATATATCAAATAAATATTGAAAAAAAGCTATTTCTAAATTATAAAATTATAAATATATATAAAATAGATGTTGTCAAAAATATCGGTGCGCGAGGAGGGGACACGTGGCACAAATGCTTTGCTTTTAATTAATATATAGATATTAGATACTATATTTTAATACATCGATCTATTGGTAGGCGTATTTCCATTAATAAACAAATCACACAATATATGTTTCATTGTATACAAACTTACCATAGAGGGGAAACAACAATCGTGAGGAAAGTGAGATGGTAGCAAGACCAATGATTTCAAAATTGAAGCCCTTGAATAGTAAAGTTTGAATACAACTTTTTTCATTTAATGAACTAAAAAAAATACACATGCATTCTTGAACTGTGCCTGAATTTCCATTTGTGTACACAATTAGCACTATTTTGGAAATCCATGAGTTCTTCTGCCTGTAAAAAAAGGGAAACTAATTAAAATAATCTAACCTTTAATAGGGTGTTAAAAATATATCTCAATCTTTCAAATGTAAGATAAATATCCCGACCTTTATAAGTGATGGTAATATAATATCCCAATGATTTCTCTCCAATAAAATTCTTATTTTTTGTATTGTATTAGGCATTGTTTGGTTACACTTTTACTTCCCGGGAAGTACAAATTCATAGGAATTGATTTTCAATATATGCGTTTGGTACAATTTTTTTAAGCTAAAAAACACGGAAATTAGAATTCCCAGGAATTGGAATTCCTACAAAATGGATGAATTCAACTTACCATGAGGGGGTGGGTAAGATCTACTTCCTCCTTTTCTTCCCCAAATCTTTTATTTATTTTATTCTTTTCATAAAGAAAATCTCTAATTTATCCCTATTAATAAGATGAATTTATTTATATATAAAGGTTATAAAAGTAATTTAAAATCAATTGCTATCAAATATCCGTGTTGAACCAAACAAAATGCAGTAATTGAGTTCATGAGAATTTATTTGCAAACAAACATATTTTCATACTTCCCGAGAAGTAGAATTCATGGGAATTCTATTTCCCGTGAAGTAAGTTCCCAGGAATTGAAATTCCTATATTTAACCAAACGAGCCCTTACTCATGTATTTTCAATTCAAATAAAACATACTGTATAAAATTAAATTAGATGAGTTTAAAAGTTTATTTAATAAACTTTTGTAGTTTTATATTTAATTTGTACCTAACTTTTTATATCTTTTTTTAAATCAATATCTATAACAAGCCAAATAAAAAAAATGTAAAGCAAAATAACATATTTTCAATTAGTAAATGATTAGCTAGTGATTTAACTTATCAAAACTGAATAATATTTTGCCAATTATAAACTTTATGTTACTACGAAATTGAAATGAAAATTTAATTATTTAGATTATTCAATGGTGTTCATTTATATATAAGAAGTAAATTATTATTATTAAAAAAATATATATAAAAGAATGTAATTTTTTTTTTTATTTTTTCTTAAATCCAAATAAAAAAATTAAGATAAACTTAAAAACCAATCTAATTTAATCTAATAAACTTGAATGATATTTTACACAATCAAGATATTGAAAATTATATTTTAAATATTTACTTGTTTTATTATATTTGTTTTGATTAAATTTAATAATAATCTATAAAAACGTATTAAATTGAATGATTTTTTCGGTTACAAAAGAGACTTTTATTTTTTTAAAATTATCATGACAATGTAGACTATACTTTGTATAATTCAAGCATTAAGATCCAAGGACACGCTTGTAAATATGATCATTATTTTTTGCCACATATGTGCCATGTAAGCATTTTTGTGGGGGAGAAAATTTTAGGATATTATATTATCATCCCTTAAAAAGGTCGAGATATTTATCTTACATTTGAAATGTAGAGATATTTTTAACACCCCCTTAAAGGTTGAGTTATTTTAATTAGTTTCGCAAAAAAAAAATGTCACTTAATCTAAGATTGGTGTTTTTCCCATTTGTGTTACTAGTGATACGCATACATTGAGCATAAGAGAGACTTTATATGAAAATTAAACTCCTTTTAAGGAATTATTCGTATGAACAATTTTTTTTCCCGTTCTAGTCGTATGACAATTATTATTGTTTTGACAACTTTCAAAGTGTGCACGTGAATCTAAGAGTTTATTGAGTACCAATTCTAGGTAAAACTATGTTTTGTTCGAATACAATTCAAATTTTATACTATACTCAAGGCTTTCGCATATTCTATGTGATAACCAACTTTTGATATTTTAATTAGAATAATACCCTAAATCTTCAAAATATGTCGATTTTGTTTAATCTTAATTTTGGCTTTTTGACAACATATTTATGAAATGTATCGATAAACATTCCTATTAAGGTTGTCCACATCCCCAATTCAATAGTCCTTAAATAACTATTGATATATCACTCATATAAATTATTAAAATTCTTCAAATTTGAAAAGATTTTAGATTTGAAAAGATTTTGGATGTTTTATTCCAACACATCCTCTAATTTTTTTTATTAGGAAAAAATTCGGACGAGCGAACTCTATCTGGCGACATCCTTACGGATAAAGTCTAAAAGACCTAAATCATTGTAGATATCGACTCCCCAGGCAAAGTGACAAATGTGTGCAACCTTATGAGCCACTCTATTGCCTAACCGGAGAACATGAAAGAAGGAAATTTCTTTTATAGTCGATAATAAGAGTTGGACATCTGACAAGATCAACTCAATTTCCCAAGGGCATTTAGATATTTTATTTAGGTGGTTTATGACTATTAGAGAATCCCCTTCAATATGGATTTTGTCAATACGGAGTTGTAGAGCATGTTGAATTCCCATCTTAAGAGCAAGAGCTTCCGCTTTCAGATGACCTTATTTACCGAGTTTTTGATAACATATGTGTATTAGTCGTCCTTCCCAATCCCGGATAATGGCTCCAGCCGAGCTGTCATTATTTCTAATTGTGGATCCATCAAAATTTAGCTTGAGGGTCCCTCTAGGGGGTTTGCGCCATGTAATCTTACCAAGCTTCCTTTTCTTTCTTAAGTGATTAAAGTTTTGAATGTGAAAGGGAGAATCCTCATCTAGACTGCACTCAAAGCGAGACGTTTTACTCCAATTCTCCTTATATGTTATAATAATGTGAAGTGAATTGTCACTATGAGGGATGGGGACAAGTCTAAATACATATTGGTTTTGAATATACGAAGCCGTCCACCAGAAAAAAGCAAGCTTCGCTTTGGCAACAGAGGAAATGTTGTTTCCAATAAAAGAAAAGATAGGTTTTATATCTCATGATTGATTTATCATACTGGATATTGTGGTGTTTATGTGTGTAGGGAGACGAAAGAGAGAGAGAGAGCATACATATTGGCATTCTAACAAGAGATAAACATCATCTTCAGCCGCGCAATTGCACAAGCTACAGGTGAAAAGTACAGGAACCCCATGTTGGGCAAGCCTAGAGGCAATTGGGAAACCATTTTGACAAACTTTCCATAAAAAATTTTTTTACCTTAGGTGGAATATCCAAATCCCAAATCCATGTGTTATTGTCTATGTTCATAGAGGATTGAGTTGTGATTAATTTGTATGCACTCGAAGTGGTGTACCAACCCGCTCTGTCAAGCCACCAATATAGTCGATCCTCAAAGGGCGAGACGGGAAAAGGGATGTCTAGGTTTTCCTTAATGATGGCATATGGTAACACATTACTGAGTTTTTCCGTCCACCATTTACCGTCAGATGAGCATTTGAGCATCTGTTCGAAGAGGCTCGTTTGAGGTTTGTAGATTATCTTAGAAGGTGTTGTGTAGTGGCAGACATATTGTAGTTACTAGCACAAATGTTAACATCACTGGCATATATTTGTTGTTTATGGCACTGAGTTGTACAATTCTATCACAGGTTAAACACCTCACTGCCATGCGTGGTCGTAAAGGAGCGTTGTCATCCAGCAAGAAGGTAAGTACCTGCATATGGTCACGTCCAATAATGTCCCAAATTGTTATTGCTTATACTAATTCGTGAATTGGGATATATGGATAGCCGACGTTAGCTCTCCCTCCGGAGAAGTATTTTCGAGGGAGGTCAAACCACTTTTCGAAGATGGCCCTCTTGGATCGAATGGACGAGGCCCTATCAGCTGCGGACTGGAAATTGTTGAAGAAAAGCAAACTTGGTGGCATCGTGATGATCGAGAATAATGTCTCGTACTGCTGCGCCCTAATCCATTACTTCCTTGAGCGACAACTCAAGACCCTTAAGAAGTGTGAAACTGATACGAGATCCAGGGCCGCCTATTTCAATTCTCCATGACGGAGTTCTATCTCGTGACCGGCATGAACTGTCGGTCTTGCAATCGTGACTTCGAGAAGAAGGATCACAAAGACGTTGTGAAGCGTTTCTTCGGCAAAGACAAGGTCAAGGTCAAAGTCTTCTAGTCATGTGGGGGCTCGCTAAGACACAGGAGAGGAGTGACACTCGAAGGTTGAAGCTTGCCCTCCTCGTCATTGTAGAGAGAATCCTCCTACTGGGGGATACGAGCAGGAACATAAAAGGGTGAGTCATCAGCCTATTTGAAGACATAGACTGATTCTTGAGGTACCCGTGGGGTAGGGTCATGTATGAGGTTACGCACAAGAGCCTGGAGGGGGCCTTGGTCCGGAGGGTAGAAGAGGGGGTGAAGGACAACAAAGAAAGATGCGAATACTCGCTGAACGGATTCCCCTTAGCGTTTCAAGTAGAAGTATCACAATTTTTTCTAGGCACATAATGTATTACAAAATGCAAGTTATGTCACTAGTTTTAATGTTTCTGGCACGAGTTTCTTAATTAATGGCACGTAATAAAATTATACTATTTGTGTGCAGATTTGTATGTACGAAGTCATGCCCGGTGTAACACATGTATTCGCTAACAGTGTTATCGGGGTGCACTATCCCCGTTGCGCCAGGTAGAAATCAACGGACCCCTACATCCCATATGAGTGGGTCAAGAGGATGATGAGTAAAGACACGGAGGACGAAATCAAGTTCAATGATGCACGGACAACCCTTGTAGCGGGCGAGGCTGAGCAGGATGTTATTCTCGGTGCTAGATACATCCATGAGGCCCAAGACAAACTCTTCAACAAGGTTGCCTATGAGTACAAGGCATCACTCACCCCTGTCGTCCTTACTCCAAGCCAAGTGTGGCCACGTCCCACCCCAACCGAGAAGGCCGCAACTAATGCCAAGCTTGGATTTTGATAAGGCTTGAATTTGGGCTTGAGTTAATGGCTTCCGAGCCACGGTGAAACTACAGCGCATATAATGGGGATGAGGATTGGAACTGGCAAGATAATGACCGTTACTGGCTATGACATTTATGAAACCGGCAAGGATACACTATTAATGACAAGTAATGCTTATTATTCGTATCATGAAACGTATCTTGTCATGAGGTTCTTCCCAACAAGCTCGGAGGTCGCCTGTCGTTGGTATTTGTGTCTGACGTTGATGTCGCACATGTGCTCTTGCACATATTTCTGGACTTTCCACAAACTGGTTTTGAGGTATTTCGATGCACGACATATCCACTTGCACTTGGGATTGATGCACACAATGGTGTAGACCGACGGGGACCACCTCTTCACATGCGCGTCGAAACAGCCCTCCAATGCAGTCCACCGTATCCGGTTCTGCACCTCCTGCTTTGAATTGAAGAACAAGCCCTCGTGAATGTCGGTGTTATGCCGTCAAGGGTCCCCTGCTTGCGATAGAGCTTTCTCCAACATCGCCTCCACTTCCTCGGTCGACATTTATGCATCTTTCGGCCTTAAAACCAGTCGTTCGCCCTCCTGCATCTCATCGTCGGATGATATTTCCCAAGTCTCAACAGCCCCCCAATGATGTTATCTCCGTAACCTCCAATTTGATTGTTCGGTGGTGTCAAGTCCCTCGTCGAAAGAGCTCCCCTAGTGGAAGAATACTACCCGTTCCCGAGTCCCAACTCCGTATATAGTTTCCTCATCATCACTACTGACACAGATGACCTGTTTTCCACGGTCCACCTCAGTCACTTCCAGTGTCATCTTTGGTTCAAAGGGTTTCGATACTATCCAGGTTTCATGGTTTCTCGTGCCAGTTGTGTCAATCTTTATGCCAGATGAATTGTTTTCCATGCCATCTGCATCATTTTCCAGGACATTCTCGGAATTCAGATCAACTTGCGATGTAGATGCATCGACCACCATACCATCCCTTATTTCTTCCACTAGGTCAGCTGCGATGTCTCCTCCGGATGATTTGGTTGGTCGAGACAAATCCACCACCATGGAGCGACTGCCATTTTAGCATCCAATTTCTTTCACGGATGCATACAAAGGAAAGGGCCAAGCCCTATCTCCACCTTAGAGTTCCAGTACTTGAAAGTAGGCGTGGCCACGGGTTACGGGTCGACCCGTGACCTGGCGGGTCTTACGGGTCAACGACCCGGCGGGTCCTTGACCCGTCGGGTCCGGGTTGACGGGTCCATGGGTGTAGACGGGTAGCGGGTTAGGGTTAGGGTCGGGTTTTTTAAAACCCGCTTACCCGGCGGGTCGACCGTTGGACTCGCCGAGTCGAACGTTGGACCCGCCGGGTCGACCGTTGCCCAACGATCTCTTTTTTTCTTTTCCCTCCCGATTTTGGCTATAAATAAGCCTCATCTCCCTCCCATTTTACTCACACCTCATCTCAAACTCTGAAAACGCTCTGTATTAAGCCCCGCGACGTGATGAGCAGCAGGACAAGCGATTGCGAATCCAGTGTTTCAAGCCCACGGCACGATGATGAGGAGGACGAATCTAGTATCCAAGTCCCGCGACAAGAAACGCACTGGCTCTTGAGTCAGTTGAGTGTGGCCCAAGTTCGGGCCGCTATTTTCACATGCTAGTTCACAAAGCACCCGAGGGATGAAAACAGTTGCAACGTCAGTTGTAACTTCTGCGGGATGGTCTTCAGGCACCCGAATGGAGGAGGATATGGTAACTTCAGTCATCATATCCAATTAAAGCATCCATAGAAACTAGCTTTGGCCAAATATTTGTAACTTTATTATTTAGTGTTCTTTCTCAGTGAAAATATGGACATTAGTAAGTTAACACTTGATTTTGATTTTTTTCGGCGTTTATGTACTTTTATAAAAATAATACCCGACGGGTCGACCCGTCGACCTTGGAACTCGCCGGGTGACCCGAACCCACCAACCCGTGGGATTCCCGGGTTAGGGTTCGGGTCACCCTTCCCCGACTGGGTTCGACCCGCCGGGTTGGACCCGTGGCCACGCCTACTTGAAAGCATCCCAATCAGTGTTGTCATCCACTTGAATTGAATGGTGTTCCTCCTTTTTCGTATCGAGTAGGTATTTCAACTCCAACTTATAGAAACTTGGGTCTACCGCGAGCTTCATCATGATCTTGGTCCTCACCGCCCCCAAACGGTAGAGTCACCTCTATGAGCATCGCTCTGTGCGCATTTCGCCCTTTTAACATCCAACCCTCTCCTCTACATTCCCACCGACCATCAGACACCAGAGTGAGGAAGATCACCCTTTTCTCCCATGCGAAATGAAGAGAATAAGATGGTCTTATCACTATCGGTTAGGGATAACAATTGGATGGGGAGTAGCCATGGCTATAAATGGAATACCACAAGCATACTTACCCATTTTCTTACTATATAATGTTTGGAGTTGGCACGTGTTTCCCTTTATTTGACACGAACTATTCTGTCGCTGTCCTGTATTACTATTTGACTGGATAGTAACTGTAAGCCTAGTTACCTTTGCCGTTCCCCTTTAATGGCCGCCCTTCAATGTTTCCAAGTGCCCCTTCAGCTTTTTGGAATTTTTTATCTATCTGTGTCTGTGCCTTGTCTGCTTTTATAAGCTCTCCCGAACCCCTCACGTAGCAAGCCAAATTTCCCTCCTTTTTTTGGACGAGAAAGGTTTATCATTAGATGGCCTACAAAGCATTGATGCTTTGTCACCTCATTCCCTCTCTCTTACTCTATTGTTCCTGCAGATTCTGACTCTCTTCTTTTCTTTTATTTTTTCTCTCGCCTTTGACCTTCTCGACACCTGGCCACTCCCTCTTTGGTTTGCTTTTTTTTTTGGTTACCTACCACTGGATGTTTTGGTCAGTCTATTAATTGCAGATATGGAATTTTTCGGCCACCCTGCAATTTTTCTTATGGCATGTATATATTTGCAAATCTCACCCTTTTTTGGTATATCTATGCAATTCACCCTTAATTTTACCCAATCCATTTTTTTCGTCTTCTTTAGTAAAGTGTCCATCAACCTATCTATCTATCTATCTATCTATTAATATTACTAATTTTGTTAGCATTTTTCTGACGTGTCACACCCTTAATTAAACCTGATTATTTTAATCCATTTCTCTTTTCTTATTGGTTGGTTATATTGTCGGAAATCTTTCGTATATGTTTCCTTTTTTATCGTAGTCGTCTTTTTAATCGTCTACATACATCGAACTTGAGTTGAATCTTGATTGATTTATTTTTGAAAATTGAAATTATGTATTTCTCATACTAAATCGATTACAGTCTTCCCCACATTGTCAACGTACAATGAATATTTAATATTAAAAAATATGAAAATATACATATTAAAATATTCTCTTACCTCATATAATGCATTATTAAAGGAAAGTGTGTGATCATATTATTTGATTTTATTTTCCAAATATATTTATTCTTAATGTGGATACACATATTGGAGCCATTTACGCAATTATATAATGTCCGATAATTCATTCTCACGCTCTCAATCAATTTACCTATTCAGGCTGTAGAGTTTCATTCTTGCTCTTATTCACCTCGATTGATGTACCGTCATTATATGACTTATGTGTTCGAAAAAGTCATCCGACTGTTTTTATAGCAATCAATTTAATTTTTAATGAATCGGTAATTTTTAGGTAGATTCATTAATTTTTAATGAAGCGGTAATTTTATTTTCCAAATATATTTATTCTTAATGTGGATACACATATTGGAGCCATTTACGCAATTATATAATGTCCGATAATTCATTCTCACGCTCTCAATCAATTTACCTATTCAGGCTGTAGAGTTTCATTCTTGCTCTTATTCACCTCGATTGATGTACCGTCATTATATGACTTATGTGTTCGAAAAAGTCATCCGACTGTTTTTATAGCAATCAATTTAATTTTTAATGAATCGGTAATTTTTAGGTAGTTTCACTTTACTATAAGTTAAATATTTATTTATTGTGTAAAAAACTTAAAAGTGATTTGTAATTGAATCGGTTTAATTTTTTTATCATGTTAAAATTGAATTATAAATGAATCATTGATTTTTACATAGTTTAAATTTATTGTAAAGGTTAATATTTTTTATTATGTTGAAAGTGAATTATAATTGAATCGGTTTCATTATTTTTTATTACGTTAAAATTAAATTTTGAATGAATCATTTTAATTATCATTATATGTTAGCTAATTATGTTTTCCCTTTCAGTTGTGTAGTAGTGATAACAATTATATATGTATTTCAAACTATATTATGTGGTGTGTTTGAGTTTATTACCACTTTATCTTATTAAATCCTTTTCTTCATTTTTATTAATTATATTGTATCTCTTTTCAACTAATTTATAAATTCAAAACAATTATGTTATGCATTTTTTTCTTTTGTAAATTAATTAGTGTATGATATATAGAATGACGGTCGAATCAAATATATAATCAAATAATATTTTCAACAAATCTCGCGTCTTTCAGGTGCGGGCATTACACTAGTATTAGCTAAAAGTTCACCGCTTTCTCCCACTCTTTCATCTCTTTCTTCCTCTCACTTCCCCCCATTTCTCCTCTTGCATTCTCCCATTTTCCCCATTTCTGTTTATCTTACAATTATTTTTTTAAAACCTAAAATTTTATTTTATTTATTTAAAAATAAATAAATTTCTCTCACTTTTCTCCATTTCTCTACTCGTTCATTCCCTTCCTTCTTCCCAATTTTCAATGTTGTTGATGTCGATGCCGATGACATCAACGCTGTTGACGTCAAAGTTGTTGATGTTGACGCCATTCATGTTGAAGCTGACAACACTGACACAATTATTACTTACATGGTTATTGCTAACACAATTGTTTTGATATTGTTGACGTCGATGACACCGCTGACACAGTTATTGTTGACACTGCTAATGTCCACATCATCGACATTGTTGACGCCAATATTACCAACATTGTAACACCACTGACGTTTTCACCACTAACATTGTAGACATCGTTGACTCTACATACACCATTAACTTTACGGATACCGCAAAATGATTTCATATAACACATGAGTGTCAGGGAAGGTATTAAAATTATATTTAGAACAAAATTCAGAAATCGACTATCAAATAGATTTACAAAAATATAAATTTGTTCACACTAATACTGATAGTGATATGAAACCAAATTCAACGAGGATACAAAATCAAGCACTCAAACTAACAACATACCAAAGCTTAAAAAACTAAAAACTCAACCGACTGAAACACAAAAAAAGGCAATTATTGAATTTTCTCGGACTCAAATGTAATAAACAAAGAATTTAGACAATTAATGAATTTTTCTGGACTCAACATGTAATAAATAAAAAAGCTGGGCAAAATTATAAATTAAATCAAATTTGCAAAATCACTGTATATCTTCTCCCTCCTCACATCTCTTTCTCTCTCCTCCATTACCGTTTCGCTCTTCTCATGTCGCTTGGCCCTGATCGTCCGTTGTCCTCTCTCGCGCTCAACCCTCAACATCCTCAGCGGACCCCCCGTCGTCTGCACGAAGGTCTCGTCTCCCCCACCGACACCGCCTATGGCGAATTTAATAATGAATCCTTAACCTAGACTCGATCAATTGCGCTCGATCTTGTAGAATTGATCAACAATTGATGGCGTCTATGTCGTCGCCTCCCACTCCGGCACCGCCGATTGGCCTCCAGATCGGCCACCGACTTGGATTTCACCGTAGTAGGACATTTATTGATAAATTAGGGATAATTTCTTAATAAATAATCTCGAATTTTGTCTTAAAATAGGAGATCAACTTTTATCAAATTTGGATATAAATGTGGACATTTAGCTTAATTGGACGGGCTAGATAATTTTGTCTCCAGCAAATTTTCTCCGCTTAAAATAGGGTTTGAGGTAGTTTGGTACTCCCGTAAAACATGTCACTTTACTATTCACACACGTTTTTTTAGGGAATAAAAACTATACTCCCTCCGTTGCAAAATATAAGTCCCTTTACTATTCAACACGTTTTTTAATGAGCTAAAAACTCTATGAAATATTAAATTTTTATTAAATTTTTTTTACATAGTATTATACATATTAACAATATGTATAAGACTATGTAAAAAAATTAATATTTTATAAAGTTTTTAGCTCATTAAAAAACGTGTCAAAAAGTAAAAGGTCTTATATTTTGCAACGGAGGGAGTATAAAATATCTAGTTTTTAATAATTTTTTTTAACAATTTCGTAGTTATTATTAATAAGTACAAACTTGTTAAAAAATTTATATAAAAAAATAAATATTTTATATAGTTTTTATCATTCTAAAAAAGCGTGCGTGAATAGCAAACGACATATTTTGCCGAAACGAGGGAGTATATTGTATGTTATCGAGTATTTTAAGGGTGGTTTTAGGTAATTTAGCCAAAATATAAACGAGGAGATGTGCCTAAAATAAAAGGAGCAGTAAATAAAAAGAGCAAAATAATGTACATTCCGTAAAATTAAAAAAAAAAGAAGGGGGAGGAAGTAGAACACGTGATATGTGACATGCCCTACTCAACCGAGCTATCAGTTCTGGAAGGCCAAGTCTAAAGTTTTAGGAGTGGGTCCCACCTGCTTTACGATGGTATACCTGACAAAGGGTGGGTCCAGCAAGTGTGTGTGGGGCCTACTTCAATGGTAAAACCGGAATTTCAAGAGGGTACCTGACAAAGGAGAAAGATATTATAGCCTTGTCCTCAACCTGGAAGCTGGAGGATATTATATTAAATCTTCTTTCCTTAATAATTACTGTAAATTGTACTCCTTTATGGCTACTACTCTCTCCCCCACTATCCTTTACTATTTACACATAGTTTTTAATATGATAAAAAATTATAAAAAAATACTACCTCCGTTCGACAAAACTTGACGTTTTACTATTTACGCACGCTTTTTAAGAGATAAAAACTATATAAAATATCTAGTTTTTTTAATAATTTTTTTAACAGTTTCGTAGTTATTATTAATAAGTACAAACTTGTTAAATTTTTTTTAAAAAAAAAATATTTTATATAGTTTTTATCATTCTAAAAAAGCGTGCGTGAATAGTAAACGACAAGTTTTGCCGAACGGAGGTAGTATTTATTTTTTAATAATTTCATACTGCATAATAATTATGATAAAAAATTATAAAATATTGATTTTTCTAATTAAATTTTTGTACATTATACGGAGTAATACTTATTAATAATAAGTGTTATAATATAAAAAAATTAATTAAAAAATCAATATTTTATATAGTTTTTAGCTCCTTAAACTACGTGCACAAAAGTCAAATGTCTTATATTAAAAATCAGAGAGAGTATAGTTTTTAATATTTTTTTCTAACAATTTCGTAGTTATTATTAATAAGTACAAACTTGTTAAAAAATTTTATAAAAAAATAAATATTTTATATAGTTTTTATCATTCTAAAAAAGCGTGCGTAAATAGTAAATGACATGTTTTACCTAACATAGAGAATATTTTATATTTTTAAAATAACGTGCATAATTTGAAAGAAGTCACTTAAAAACAAACGAAAGGAGTAATAATACAGAGTATTACTAATCCAGTCCATATAAGATTATTAACCCTGATAGGATATTTTTAATAAATAATGTAAAATATAGGATGTTTAGTACTCCTTCCATTTCATAATATATGAGTTTTTAAAGATAATTTTTATTTTTAAATAAATACTCCCTTCGTTTTCAAACAAGTAACTTTTTATTATTCATGGACGTATTTTAATATGATTAAAAAATATAAAATATTAATTTTGTTGATAATTTTTTTGACAAAATCATGCTTATTAATAATAAATATAATATTAATAAAAAAAATTAATTAAAATTTTAATATTTTATATACTCCGTAGTTTTTATCCTCCTAGAAATACGTGTTTGACATGAAAAAATTACTTATTTAAAAACGGAGGGAGTAATTTATTATTTTTGTAGGTAGGAAATTATAATAATTTATATTGTGTATGTTTACTCCTTCAATTTCTTTCGAAAAATATTAAAAATTTATTGAAAAATAACTATTGCGATAGGAATGGGTGGAAATGAGAGTAAACTTACTTGGAAAAGGAAAAGGGTAGAATGAAAGCATAATTGAGAGAGCGAGAGAGATGAGTAGATAATGAAGTAGGCAGTACAAGATAAAGATAAAGTATAAGAAATCCTGTGTAGTAGACATTGGCCACGTGGCTGAAACCCATATCATTGAAATTTGAACCCCTACATGGTACTGTATTTAAAACACGGAGTAAAAAGATTTACAAACTTGGATCACCCACACGTTTTTTTTTAATTTATTTTTGGATAAATTGCAAAAAATCACCCTTTTTAAGTAAGTTTTCACAAAAACATGCGCTTGTTTTTAATTTTTTTTCTTCTTTTTACCTCTTTTCGATAGGTGCTCCAGATGGATCATGTTTCCGAAAAAAACAGGCTTGGTTAACATTTAAAAAACACAGGAAGTTTAAAAACCCAGGAAGTAGGCTAAATATCCGTGTTTGGTTGCTTTTTTGAATACGGAAAAATCTAGGAATTTGAATTCCCATGAATTTCAATTCCTACAAAATGGAGGAATTTTACTTACTTAGGGAGACTAGGTAAGTTACAATTCCACCATTTTCTATAGAAAAATTCAACTTCCCCCATTTAAATTTCCTACTTCTTATAACTTAACCAAACAATTTTTTAAAATTCATGGGAATTATAATTCATGGGAATTGAATTTATAGGAAGTCCTATGTTCAACCAAACAAGCCCTGAGTAGAATATTGTAGTTAAGTCCAATTCAAATTTAAATTTAAATTCGAGTTTAAAATATATCAAACTTGATTTGTTTACTGAATGAATGAGCTTAATCTGATCAGTTTTAAAAGTATAAAGCAATTTACTTTCTCACGAGATAGTGCATTTATTTGAATTTCAAGTGTTTATGTTTATAATACAAAATTAAAATAAAGTCTTCATGTTAAAATAAAGCATTATGTAATTTGTGTTAATCAAATTCTCGATATTGTGTTAAGTTTATAATTATCTTATAAACTTAATATAATTAATTTACATAATTTATAAGATATTTTATTTTAACATCACATTATTTTAAATACCTTTCAAATTATTTTAACCAATAAAAGAAGGGTTAGATATAACGGAAAATGAAGTAACAAAAGTAGTTAGATTATTAGAAAGAGATGAAAGGAAAAAATGAAAGCTTGTTGTGTGCTTGCAAATTGCAAACATTCCCAAATTTCCTATTCACTATATATTTAACTCAAAGGTTATTTTTGGAATAAGGTAAAAAAAAATTTAAGCATGATAAAAAAATACTCTTATAATTTAACCAAATTACTATCCTACTTATCCTCACTTGGTTCCCACTTTAGATCTCATTGAGTTGGTAAAAATAACTTTATATGGTTAAATCTTAACAACTCAATTCTAAATAAGTGGTTTAGATTTAAATTACTTTAGCCATTTTTTATTTACTTTTCAGGGTCAATAAATTTCTATATGGTAACTTATCAACTCCACGAAGTTCAACTCTACAGGATCCTTATCAGCCCACTCCTTCTCCATCCTCCATTCTCACGCCCACCCTCCTACTCCAACCCAAAGAAAAAAACTCTCAAATAAAAAAAATTATCCAATTCCACTCATTTTTTTTGAAATAAAGTCATTTGAATCGAATATCTAATGAAAAAAGTCATAGTTTTGACATTTTTGTGGGTTTTGAATGGTTTGAGTTGAGAATATGATTAGTTGTTTTAAAAGTTGTTAAAAGTGGCGTAATCTTATACATTTGTGTTCATAACAGTAGTATATAAGCGTCTTCTAGACATATATATGAAAAGAAGGGTCGAATTTTTCATTTTGATTGGGATTTTAAGCGAATTGATTTCGGTGATTGAGGTAAGGAATGAACTTGTGGTCGTTGCGACTAAGGAGGGGTTGGTCGCACCGACCATGGTTGACTGGTCGTTGTGACCAGATGCATATTGGTCGCATCGATTATATGCTCTTAAGCTTATATCTTATATCCATTGGTCGCAACAACTAACACTGTCATTGATCATTGCGACTACTACTAGTAACAGGTTTATCATTGCAACCATAGTTACTTATTAGGACTAGTTGTAGTATTTGTCATTACGTCCATGGTTATTGTGACTATAACTGCAATTTTTTTTGTAAAGATTCGAGGATCAGACGGACTTGGCTCTTCAAGAGGTCGATAAATGACAGACGGCGAACCGTCGGAACATATATCAGAGAACAAAAAGTGCAATACAAAGGATGACGATCACACAAGTGCAGGACAAATCAAAGCTACCAACACCTCACAAGCACCAAGCAGGGACAACATAGATTACGAACAAAGTCCAACATCACCTACCAATTCCACCGCTGGCCAGCGGTTCATCAGACACCGCGACCATACCTGCATTAATAAAATTTATGGACTGAGAGTCGATCAATTAGCTTGGATATGGACCACATGGTATCAATTGCTATGTTTTGCATCAATCAAAAAATCCTTACCCGATTCATTTTGTTTAAAAAAAAAAAAGTACTCACAATAATTGACAGCTCTTAAAACACATCAAATAAATTATTACGTATTAATAACTCTGATTCACTACTCTATTAAAACACATCTCATCATTTACATCTTCACCAAACAACATCCATAACCCCATTCACATTGTTTAAAGCCCAAGTAAAAACGAAAAAACATGTGGCTCCACATGTACCATTCAGCAATGAACCCTATTCCCCATCTTTTATCTCCCCAGTAGGACCCGCCTAGCATTATCATGCTAATTCATTACACAAACCCACTTTTTTTTTTTGTAGTACCAAAATCAAAAACACTCAAAACTCAAAACAATGAAAAGTGGGGTAGGAAAAGGATGGGAGGGTTTTTAATTTACTTGGACAACTGTGACTTTGCGTGCAATATAATAATGTAATAATAATAATAATTCATACTTGTATTACATGCACACATCTACCAGCTGCTGCAGCTATATATACGTCCAAACTCCAAAGAGTTTTCAGTGTTTTTACTTCCCTGCAAAGACCCAAACTAGAAACAAAGAGAGAACAAAAAATCCAGCAATGGAGAGATCAGATCAACAAACTAAAAGCGTGGAGGGAACCCAAAACTGTATTTCAGCAACTTGCAAAAAGGAAAGTTCTTTTCTGCATCAAAAACACATTAAAAAGAGAGGGGCCCTTATAGCACTCTCTTCTTGGTTCCTTCCCCGTTCCCACCACCACCACCACCCACCCAACACTTCACCACCACCTCTCTCTCCCCCCTACTTTTCTACTTTGTTACTTTCGCCTTGAAAAATGGCAGCCACTGTGCAACCGCACTAGAGCTGCTGCTCCTACCTTCAGTTCAATCACCCCGTTTGGTCGTAAGCCGATTTGCCATTCCATGTTTGATCTTCCATCTTCTTCTAGCACCACCCGGGCTGGTTTCCTGGAGTTATTGTTTGCTGTTAGTGGAGTGAAACCTGGTTTCTCAACATTGGCGGCCCACATGAGCAACAACTGAAGATCTCCTCGAAGTGTAGCAACCAACCCACATCTTCAAATCATCAAGAGTGCATTTGGGCTCCCCTTCAGTGCATTTCCCTCTTCAGAACCTCTGCTCTGGCATCAATCTTCTTATTTCTTTTCAGGCTGCCAGGACGCAGGCAAATTTTCATTTCCTGGCCAAAAGACCATGTTTTTCTACATAAATGTACAATTCTCTCTCAAATCTCAACTAAATTTTTTTTCAAAACAAAACCCTCTTTTTTTTCTTTTAATTTTTCGCATCTAGCATCAGTAATTTGATCTTATGGTCGTTTTCTTCTACCACATTTTATAGTCAAATCTACCAAAATATAGAGAAGAAAGAATAATTTACTCACCAGCAGGTTGCTTTTGCTCTGCTGCTGCTTGCTTCACTTGAACTGCACCTGCAGGAACTGCGTGCACATAAGGAAAGCCTGCAGACACAAATGTATGTGCAGCACCAGAAGCCTGAGCAGCATATTGAGCAGCATGAAGCATTCCACCTTTGATATTGTTAGCAGCGGCTGCAGCTGCAGCTGCTGCAGCCATCGCCTTTGCAGGATCATTCGTGCTTGGATTTGCAGGTGCTGGACTCAACGACAACATTCCACTTGAAGATGTAGTAGTAGTTGGGGGACCCTGGGACTTTGGCGGTGGCTGCTGCTGCTGCTGTTGTTGTTGCTGTTGATCTGGTCGATGTCTCTGGAGCTGGAAGCCACCGACAGCAGATGCAGCTGATGATGTTGTTGTGGGGTGAGTTTGCATGTAAGGTGTGCCAAAGAACATTTGGGCTTGCTGTATTGATTGCTTCGATAGCTGCGGTTGCTGCAGCTGCTGTAACGACTGTTGCTGCAGCTGCTGTAGCGATGGTTGTGGTTGTACTTTGCTATTTCCTACGCTTGCAGAGACGGGCATATGAGAGTTTCCAAATACTGACTGCGCATTCCGTCCAGACCCTGGCACAGGAGACGACTTTTGGCTGGGTGTCGATGGTGAATTCCTGCCTGGTTGGCTTGATAGTGATGATGCTTGGGCTGGTTTATTGCCAACGGATGAAGATGTGGTCATCCTGGGGGTAGCACTGTGACCCTTGGATACTGAAGATGTTGAAGGAGAACCAACTCTCATGGGCGGGGATGGTGATTGTGGATTCTGACCTTGTTGTCCTTGCGATGCAGGGTTCACTTTCGCATTCCCACCAAATGAAATTTGGGTGTGCCCCGATTGAGGTCTACCTTGTTGCCCATGGTTCTTCATAGAGGTTGTGCTTGAAGTAGACATGGAAGGTGAGCTGACTTGAGAAGAAATTGTCCTCCCAGAGTTTTTCCACTGTGACTGAGATGAACTGTTACCTTGGACCATAGATTGTGGGTACCCAGATAGAGCATTTGGAAACTTGGCAGTCATGGCAGCAGACGATGGAGAGAGGTGATCAGAGTAAACACTTCCATTACTTGTAACTGGAGCTTTGTTCTGGGCAACAGCAGCCGCATACTTCTGCTGCTTTTGAAGCTGCTGCATATATTGATGCTGCTGCTGATGCTGCTGCTGCAGCTGCTGCTGAGCGGCAGACATACCAGCATTGCTAATAGAATTAGGCGCAGAAGACCTAGATGAGCGTGTAGAACCTTGTGCAAGATTAAGGCTCCGAGCAGAGCTATCGACCACATTGTTTCCTGACACTGTTGTAGTAGAAGTTTCAACCATGTCAGGCCTTGAGAAGGCTATAGACTGGCTTGTCAAGCCAGAACCCTTTGCTGCCATTCCCTTCCTCTCATCATCTGCATTGGATGATCCCGGGGGTCCTCCAGATTTGCCATCGTCAGATCCATGATAATTCTTCTTCTGCTGGACTGCTTGAGCAGCAGCTGCAGCAGCCATCATATGATAGTTGTTTCTAGCAGCCTCGGGAAGGTTCTGAAAAATAGCATGATTCTGTTCCATAGATGTAATATCAAGGCCAGGAGTTGTAGCACCGTTTATGGACGCAAAAGACATGGCGAAAGCTTGTGGAGCCATGGCTTGCTGTTGCCCGTGAGGCTGCTGCTGCTGCTTTTTCTCAGAATGGCTTCCATTAGTAGTACCACCAGTTGTGGCACCACTAAGCGAAGCAGGAGATTGCATCAAAGCAAAGTTGGAAGGAGTAAATGGCATAGCATAGTTTTGTCCGTAGACACTCATGTTAGGTGGGCGAGAAAAACGGCTATCTGCTGTTGATGGGCTACCATCCCCCGACATCTCAAGCTGCTGTGTCTGTGATGCCCGTGATTTTGGGATTGGGAAAGTTTGCAAGCCTGTGTTTGGTGCTACACCATTCGCACTATTTCCTTGCGGTCTTTGCTGCTGATTTTGCGACTGCTTCTGGGAAGAAGATGATGCAGTAGAAATGTTTGGGTTCTGATGACCTGACTGGATTTGCATCGGCTGGGATGGAGGTGGCCCTTGTTGTTGTTGCTGCTGCTGCATCTGAGAAGGATGTAGAACTTGAGATGGATAATAGGAGCCACTGAAGAACGGCATGACTTGAGGGTGAGCTCCTCCTCTGTAGGCTTGCGCTGCACCAACATGGGTAGGGACAGGAAACTGGTAGGCTCCATTTGCTAATATAGCCAGGTATTGTGTATCATTGGCAGGCATATTAGGATAATTGAAGCTCATAGTTGCTGGTGATGCCTGTCCAGTGGCTGCAGCTGCATTGAGTCCTGAAGTTGGCATGCCAGCTGAAGCTGCAATTCCGGCTGGAACTGGGGATTTTGCTGATTTACCAGGACCCGAAGCAGCCGCAGCTGCAGCTGCAGCTACTTGTTGTTGTTGGCCCATAGGAAAAAATAAAGTTGCAGGACCGTGCTGAAAGTGGCATCCGTTAAAAAGGTAAGTCGGCAAATAAAAGAAAACCAAACTGTTTCGGTTTATTAATAAGCGATGCAAGAAGACTTACCAGCATATTATTGGGGCCTCCGGGTGGTAAGTTCTGATACAGTTGTTTTTTCTGGGCACCATCTACTACATTAGTCGCCGGCTGTGCGCCTTTGTCTTTTGCAGCAGGTTGTTGCCCAGGAAAGAAGGCAAAAGTTTGGCCCTTGTCCTGGACAGGATTAACATCACCCCTACCAGCTCCAACAGCACTACCATGCAACTCAGCTGCAGGCACTAGATTGAGGTTGTAAGGCTTGGCACCAAACAAAGGTGCTGCTCCTGGCGCAGCGGGCCAAAATGGGTAGTTCTTCATGAACTGCTGGTGGCTGAATATATTCTTGGCAATGTAGCAATGGGTCGCACATCTCCCCGGCCTAGGCTGAGTAAAAAGGAAATGTGGAGGCTGCACAAATGCCCAACATTCAAGAGTGTCAGAGATTGATCTTCTTGAGTATAATGAAACCTCACAAATGGTATTGAAATCTAAAAATTGAACTTGTTTCCCCCAGTACCTGGATTGCCGCAGGTGCCATAGCTCTTCCATCCATTGGTACCATTCCTTGTAGAGGTGCCACATATCTGTAGATCAACAAAAGTGTTTTTAACAATTGTCATCCATCAACCAAGTGTAATGGCGCAAAAGATAAACCAAAATGGGGAAAAGGAATAAGAAGTTGAAGCTGGGCATACCCCATGGGAGGAAGCCCAGCAGGCCATCCAGCTGGAACTGGCATTGACAATGGTACAGACATTGGTTGAGCAGCTTGAGCTACAAAAACCACCAATGAACAAAGTACCCAGATCAGAAGAGATCCAAGAAAATTCAAGAAATCACAACTTTTTTATTAAAAAAAAAAAAAGAAACCAAGATCTTTACCAGATTTGTCAGCGTTTGTGTCATCCCTGAAAGGCTTTGATTCCGGCGGCTGCTGGGGCGGTTGCTTTTGGAGGTGCTGATTCAATTTGTGATCATCTGCATTATTGGGAGCCGCACTTCTCTCCAAATCCAAGTGCGGAAAGACGTACCTGGCCTTGTGCTTGAGATTAGATTTATGGATTTCAAATCCTTCAGGTCTTGCTACTGAAGAATTGGACCCCTTTTCCACAACCTCTGTGTTCAAATCGGTATTTACACCACCTGCTGATCTCCCAGCCTCCGCTCCTTCGCTTGCCTTTGATTTAATTTCCTATCACAACATCAAACAATAAAGGGGAAAAGCAAAATTAGGAAAATCAGATGTTGAAAAAGTCAAATCCTTCATATCTCCACGTTTTAGCCCAAACGCCATTTTCTTCGCGAATAAACAAGAAAAAACAATTAATACTAATAAAGCACCAATCTTGCAAAAAAGCAAGGGCCCCACTCACCGCCTCCCCGTCCGTGGCGGTACTCTCAAGACGATGATCCATCCCCCCTTCCCTCTCCGGTGATCTCGACTGCGGCGGGGGAGCCTGCAATTTCCGGCGGCCAAAAAATGAATTAATAATAAAATATAAAATATTTAATATTTAATAATATAAAAGGGCAAAGGTAAAGCAAAAACAAAATACAGTAAAGAAAAGATCTCACGCGTTACGCATCCAAATCCAAATAAATTTATAAAATAAAATAATGAAAAAGAAAACACCATCTGCTATCTCCACCGCAAATACTGATTTCTTACCATCAGATCTATCTCTAATTTCTCTTCCCTGCGGCTCTCCTTGTCACCAGCGGTCGTCGACGTAGCCCTGAAGGGTTATCGCCAAAAGATTTTATCAGAACCTCTCAAAAAAAAATCTGTAAACCAAACCTTTTTTTTTAGGAGGATAAAAAGGAGAGAGAGAACAGGGAATTGGACACTGACTGTTGAAGCGATGTGAAATCGACACGATCGTCTACAGGTTCCTTTTTAGGGGAAGGCACTTCTTCCAACTTCCCTCCCATCACCGTATCTTTTGCCTCTGACTGGTCGGCCACCGGAAGGTGCTTTTCTGCCGATGGTAGAACTGCAGACGCCGGGTCAGATCGGGCTGGCTCCCGACTCGAGTCGGGCACAAGGGGTTTCACCGGATCGGAAGATACTCCGCCATTTTCGGCGAGTGAATCGGATGATTTCTTCTCCGGGTGAAGAGAATGGACTTCCTGTTTAGCCGGCAGATCCGGCAATATCTTCGGAGCTGTTGAAATTGTACTGCTCCGGGATGCAAGACAGGCCGAGTTCTCCTCCAGTTGGCTGACGAGGCGCGGTCTTTTCCTCTTTGGAGCTGCAGTGAAGGTTAATTTCGGAAGTTCAGAAACGGAATCACCGTAGATGTTGGGGGAAAAAGGGGAGTAGGATGAGACGGTGAAAACCTACCAACGGCTGACAAGGGTGGAGCTGAGGGGCTACAATTTGGGGGCATCGACGAAGAATCTTGAGCAGGGACTGATGCAGAGTTGGAGGCTGGAGAAGATGCTAGCTGCTTGGAGTCACTACTGGATCTATGCACCTCTTTGGACTCGTACCTGGCTGAATCGTTTGACATCATTTCCGGCTTGGATGGGACATGAGATTGCCTCATCAGCCCATACAACACCTCCGCAACTTCAATTTCAATGTCGTCTTGGATTGAAGAAGATGATTGCGTAGCACACTTTGGGGGCCTCTGCTTGGGTCCATTAGCTTTCTGCAGTAATAAAACCCACAGTTAGATCATCAAACACGATTTGCTAAAAAGGGGGAAAATTGGGGGAAATGAATTTAGAGGATAAGACAGGAAACAGGTCACGAGGATTTAAAGCACTAACAATCTTCTTCTTCATGGATAAATTGGATGAAGATGGCGACACAGGAGCCGGTGAAGGAGACGCAACAGCGGGTGAGGCTGCCATACTAGGTCTGACCGGCGACGAAGAAGTTTGTCGGAGAAATTGCTCTCCGGCTACCACTCCCGATGAACTCCAGTCATGAGACCTTTTAGTCGAAGCTGTTGAAAATCATCACAGGGGGGAAGAGAACCACAAACATTAATCGAAGTCCGCTGAAAACTGAAAACGCGACAGAAACGAAAGTCTTTATCATTTTCTTGAACTAACCTGACCGAGCCTTTCGAGGAATGGAAAAGCCAATCATCTCGTCGGCAGCTTTCCATGTCGGCACCACCTTGAAAACCTTCGTCGGCGGCGGATAGCTTTTCCGGCTACTCGTTAGCGCCGACGACTGAGACGAGGAGGAAGAAACCGGAACAGGATTCGGCGGCATAAATCTGACCGGTCCGTCTTCCGGATCCTCCTCTTCCTCGTCGTTTATACTTTCGTCCGAGCTATCGTCTACGCCGTCTTCCCTGTTGCTCCCGTGCATATACTTCTCCCCTCTCCTCCTCTTGCTCCGATTCAACCGATCCCGTTCCCGGTCACGATCCGACCGGTCCCGCTCCGACCTTTCCTTGTCCCGATCTCTATCCCTTTTACCTGTTCTATCTCTAAACCTCACCGATTCTTGTACATCCAAAGCTCCGTCGTCTTCTGCAAAATCAAAGCAAAATGAAAATAAATCAGAACCGAAGAACGCCTTTGATAGATTTAGGTCAAATTAGAGTATAGATCTGAAACCTGGCGAGTCTCTCAGACTGCTTGTTCTATGTCGCCGCCTCTGTAATCCGTTGGAGGTCGCCATAGCCACTCGCCTCGCATCTCTATTTCTATCCATCTCCAACCTCCCGCTACCTCCTCCAAATAAGCTATGGCCGGAGCAACGACCGCTTCGGTTCTGCAGATACTCGCCGGAATTAATTGCGGAGCCTCCACCGGAAAACCTCTGGTAGCGATGAGTTCCCTCAGATCTTCCGATTTTGAAGAGAGATCTCGGAGTCTGCTAATCGCCTCCTCCCTCGCTCTCTGCTCAACAAGTCTTCCCCTCTCTCTCTCTCCCTCTTTCTCTTTCTCTTTCTCTATCTCTCTCCCGTTTCTCTCTCCTCTTTTCCTCCTCCTTTTTCTGCTCCCTTCTAATCTCATCTCACCTTCTTTTCGGAGGGTGGGGTGGTATTTCACTCCTCGCAAAACCCACCCCCAGCGCCTAGTGGACGGCTACGATCAAATCTACAGCCTCGTATCGCCCGATCTCACCGTTCGTTCCTAAGACGTCAATCCGACGGCCTCAGTCGCCTCTTTGCTGACATGGAAAATCCTAGGCCGTTAGATAGAGTGTTTCTGTGGGGTATAAACGTAAAGTCATTAAAACCTACTTAACTCCACCTCCACGCGTCATCCATCCATTTTTTAATTAATAAAACTTGCTTTTTTTCTTCTTTCTTTTTTTCCTCTCTCTCTCATGTTAGCTCAAACTGTTCCCCACCATTGACTGGGCCCACCTTGATTGCAGTACTGGTAAATATAATTTTTTTCTATTTTTTATTATATTTTATTATTTATAAAGAACCACTCCCTCTCTTCATTTTTTACAGTTGTAGAAAGTTTCATTGTTGCCTATTGGATTATATTTATATACTGTATAAAATTAAACGTATACTCCGTATATACTGAGTATTTATTTTAGAGAATGTAATCTAGGCCATAATACAAGGGACATATTAATTTCCTTTTCTATACATCCTGATCTAGTATGTAATGTTCATTTTAGGATTGAAAACCAAAAAATAATTGAAGTTGACTTATTATACCTGTACATTTTAAATTTTATCCATGGAAAGCATGTAAAAAAGAAACGGTGATAAATGAAGGTTTTCTAAATTATACGTAGTACAGTACTAAATTACTTCTCATAATTCCAATTTAGTATCGCTTGCCCAAGGGCATAGGATAAGACCCTAAATATAGAAATTTTTTTAAACTCTTAATTAGTTTAGCCTTTTTTTAAATTAATTTTTTAGGGTCGCTTGCCTTTTTTTATAGGGAATCTTTCCCAATTTAGTGTCTAAGGGCATAGGATAGAAAAACCGTTTTATGGAAATCAAACAATTAACACTATAGTATTTTCAAAATGTAAATTAAGATAATAATTCTGAAATATATTTATTATTATGTGTAAAAATAAATAACTTTATTTTTAAAATATAATCAAGCCCTTAAATTTAGAATTTTAATATATTTATAATTAAATTTGAATTTAAAAATATTAAAATATAGTATATTTAATGATAAATTAACAAAAATAAATGAATGGACACTGAATTGTAAATAAAGACCATTTAAATAATAATTTTTTATAATTTTAAATTTAAATGGTGATTAAGTGGAAAATCTCATATTCAAAGGGTGATTTCATGTAAATTTCCCTTTTTCTACGCTTGATGTGCGGCTATTGATCAACAATTCAATTTTCTTTTCATAGCGGCTTTAGATAATATCCCAAAACGGCTTTTGTCAAGATAATTTCAAATAAATTGCACGTATGTCCTTTTCATTTCTTCCAAAAAAATTGCAAAATAGTCCAAAACTCTCTCTTTTCTACGAATCAAAACCTAAATATGTTGAACGAACTATTGTGATTGAAAAGAGGCTAAAATCGATGAAATTAGTCAAGGTATCAATTGATCGAGACTCAAATTGGTATATCGATTGTCTTAGATGATTATCGAATGATATTCCATGATTATTTGTGGTTGTCGTTCGAAAAAATTGTCGAAGTTCGTAGAGAATGAGCTAAATAAGGGACCTCGGTAAAAGGTGTCGAGAGTACGCAGGAACCTCATCAAACATTGTCGAGGGTACGCAAGAGCCTCATAAAATGTTGTTGAGGTTACGCAGGAGTCTCATCAAACTTTGTTGAGGGTATGCAAGACCCTCATCAAACATTGCTGAGGTCCCTTATTTAGCTCGTCCTCTGCGAACATTGACAATTTTTTTGAACAACGACCACAAATAATCATCGAATGTCATTTGATAATTATCTAAGACGATCGATATACCAATTCAAGTCTCGATCAAGTGATATCTTGAATAATTTCATCGATTTTAGCCTGTTTTTTTATCATAATAGTTTGTTCAACATATTTAGGTTTCGATTCGTAGAAGAGAGAGTTTTGGACGGTTTTACAATTTATTTGAAAAAAATGAAAAGGATTTGTGTGTAATTTACTTGAAATTATCTTGACAAAAGCCTGTCTAAAACTTCGCTCTTTTCTTTTTTGTTTCAAAAAAAAAAGTCGGTCACCATTGATCCACCAATCGCTAAAACGGGACATTATTTTCATATCTACTCTTTTTTTCCCTATGGGTACTTAAACATGTAAAATGTGTTTTTTAGTGAATCTAACATGTTGGAATATAATTAAAAATATATACTCCCTCATTTAATTAAAAGATATTATTTTAAAATACAAATTTGATTAAATAAAAGATATTATTTTGAATATTTTGATATCATAGTCGAATTCCTCAAAATATCACCAAAACTGAATTGGTAAAACTCTGACTTTTTATGACTTTTGTTTAATGACGCTAAACCCACTTTTGGTGGTAAATCTCAAACATGTAGTCCAATCGGGAATGAGTCATGAAGTAGGTAAACTAGTTTGTACGGATTGGCTTAACCCAATTGTAAAAGGCATTATAAAACTTGGATTTTCGCTTGAGTGAATGAGCGAATGCAGTATCAAACCGAAGACCTCCCAACATCCCCTTATTCCTTACTACTAGGCTACCCTACTGTGGCCAATCATCCATCTGTAAAATCTATCCAATTAGATATACCATTACAGTCATAAGCCAACGTTTAGATAGTGTTTGACCACTTACAAACTGCTCTCTCAAATCACTTATATAGTTATATATGTGTGTTTGATTGATGTCTTTTTAATGCTCAATAGACTACTCTATGAGAACTCAGATTACACAAAATTGACTTTGATACCATAGGTAAAATTCAAAATCTTACGATAACGTGAAATTGTCTTATAAGTCGCTAGTTCATAAGCAAGCTTATTGATCCAAGTTTTTTTGTTCTCAATGGACCTTGAAAAGAAAAGAAAAAAAGGTGTCAACACTTTGCACACATTCTTATACATCCATTATGGGAATTTAGGGTGATAAATCTTATAAACATTGAAACTTATATATACCTAAAATTGAAATAAATATTTGAATATTCCATCATTTTAACAGTAATTGCATCACTAGTTGTGAGTCGATTAACTCATTTTATAGTTTAGATGTTTTAGTCAACAAGAATAAAGACCCTTCGCACCTCAAAAACCCTTCGATCTCTGTCTCCATCTTTTCTCTTGATTGAAAAAAATTAAGATTTATCTTCTTTTTTTTACCATTGGGTCTAGCCTTTATGTGCAAAAGGTGGTTTACTTGTCTGGGATTTACTACAAAAGGTGGTTTACCCTCATTATTTAAAAAAAAAGTCAAATAATATATTAAATAAAAAGAAAAAAATAAATTTAGAGCCTACGCGTATGTTTGGCATAGCTTTATTGGGGGTTTTGGGGGTTGTGAAAACAAAAACGAATAACAAAAAAAAAACTGAAGCTAGGTGTTTGGCATCGCCTTCCACCCGGGGTTCCGAAGTTGCAGTTCTAGTTTTTTTTTTCCCATGAGATTGGAAGCCACCCTCCCGAAGATTGAGGAGATTCGGGAGGGGCTTCGTTCTCAACTTACCCATCCTGCCCTCGCGTCTTCACTCGAGCTCTTTCACATCTCTCGGGATATTGAGATCCAGCTCTGTCGCCGTTGAGCTCCTTCATTGCCACTATCATCGAGCTTATTTGTCGCCGCCACCTGATTTCCATTAATAAATTCCTAGTTCCCCCAATTTTCCATCCCCTCACATGATCTGAAAAATTCAGATCACTTTTGAGGTAGCAGCAACTGTAGCAACAACTTTGGCTGAAATCAATGAAGCAACAACGGTGTTCGTCCTCCTCAGGCTTGACATCCATCAACGGAGAGGGATGGTCGCACGCACCGGTGTTGGTGTCATCGTCAACAAGGGCATCGGTCTTCAACGAGGGGGATTCAAGAGGGCGGCAGGGAGGGCGTTGGGAGGAAACATGAACACATTAAGGGCAAGAGGGTTCAATGAATCTAATTTGGGGTTGAACAAGTTGCAAGGGTAGAAGACAATGATAAGGGTATTTTTGAATTTTTAACCACAAAAATATCTTTCAACCCTTATAACTACCAAACACCATTCAGATTTTTTACATGATTATTTAAAAAACATCTTCACCTTCATAATATAAAAAAAACTTCACCTAAAAAAAATTCTAGCTCCCAAAAAACCTATTTTTTGCCAAACATGGGTAGATTAATGATCAAAAGCGATAAAATAAAGAGTTGAAATGATGCTCTTAATTAATTAAGATGATGTGATACAATAAAAGTAAGTTAATAGTTGCACATCCAAGTTTACTTTTTTTTTATTGTGAACGGGGGGCTAATGCCCCTTTTTTATTAAAAGTAATTAGTTAGAGCTTACAGTAACTATGTTTGATTGCATAAAATCAAGGATGCACGTAGGCGCCTCCTCGAAAACAGACCAATTCAAGGACAAGCCAGGCTAAACAATGAATTTGCAAGAGCGTCTACTACCACATTCGCTTGTCTGCGCACTCGTCTGATCTATACCTCCCAAGGTGTACCCTGTATGAGATGGTGACACTGGTCTGTTAGTTGCTTTGTGGCGTGGAAAACATCCTTTTTCTCCTCCAAACGATCACATGTCACTGAGCTATCCAGTTTCAAAACCAGTTTGGGGATTCTCATTTCCTTTGCCAGTTGCAGTCCATGTAGCACTGCCCAAGTCTCCACTTTTTCCATTGAACAAACCTCGGACTTGAAAGCGAAGCCTCGTATGAACTTGCCCTCTAAGTCTCGAAATACTCCTCCTCCAATGACTCATGGATTCCCCTTTGACACTCCATCGGTATTAAGCTTGATCCATCCCTCTACCGGCAGAGTCCAGACGCTTGGCAGTTCACAAGGCGGATTAGGTCCCGCCAGTCTCGTCGCTTCCTTCTCACTACAGTGCAGGTACGTGGAGACTTGTCTCCACACCCTGTATTTCACCCCCTGAATTCGATCCTCTCCTCCGAAGGCTAGCTCATTTCTTATCTTCCAGGTCAGCCATAGCACTGTGGCAAAAATAGCGCTCCATCTGTTCTCCTTTTGAGTATTCGAGAACACCCAATCTTGCACATTTTTTGGAGAAAATAACCCAGGTGGTAACACATTGTTCCCCAGCTATTGCCAAAATTTTCTTATGACATCACAATCTCTGAGCATATGCAGACTACTAGTCTCCTCTAAACTACATCTTGGGCACGCCGAATAGTTGGAGAGATGGCGTCTTACTCTATTCGCCTTGCATAACATAGCATCGTGGACTGCCAGATAAGCGAAAGTTCGGACCCGCTGCTGCACATGTATCCTCCAAATGTGCTTCTAGCTCATGGAGCAGGCTAGTTGTCTATCCCTTCGGATCACACTTATAGTAGATTTTGTGGTAAAATTCCCACTCGCGGTATCCCCCCAATACACTCTATCCATCATATCTTCACTCTTCATAATTTTTATGGATTCTAATCTCTGCAGCACAGCCTCCGGGAGGTATGGTGTCAAGTCACTCCATTTCCACTCATCCCCTTCCCACGCTTCCTCCACTGTCCAACCGATCATCTCTTCTGGGACCTCCTAAAGTGCTACCTCACTCAGGGATTGCTCTTGGAGCTAAGGATGGAGCGAAAACAAGGTTGATCGTCCGTTTCCCACATTTGTTTTAAGTCCTGGTACTAACACCTTTACCCCCTACACTAGTCCTCACCAAAGGGGAGAGGATCTACTCTTGGATTCAAACATATCTATATCCAATCTCCCTTGGCAATACTTCCCCCTTAATAGCCGACTCCAAAGTGAGGAAGGGTTTTGGATCGTCCTCCACCCAAGTTTGGCGAGAATAGCCTGGTTCGTATCCTACATTGAACGAATTGCCAAACCCCCCCCCCCCCCCCCCTCCTCCTTCTCAGCGTATAGGATCTCCTTTCTGAGCAGATGAATGCATCGATGATCTGGAGTCGAACCCCAAATAAATCCCCGAAGAGCTTTATCAATATCCTCGCAGATTCTCTTCGGCAACGACGTTGATTGCATTGTGTATAGTGGGATACTGGTCAACATTGATTTGGCTAGTGTCGCCCGACCCCGCGAGCGATAGTGTCCTAATCTTCCAGCCGTTCAGTCTTGATGTCACATTCTCTAACAAATACGAATATCTCTCTACGGTGAGTCGGTTGCTGCCCATGGGGACACCAAGATACTTCCCGAACTCAGCGACAATTGGCATCTCTAATTCGGAGCTGATTTCTTGTTTGATTCCGGTTGGGACATTCCTTGAAAAGAATACTGATCTCTTTGCAAAACTCACCCTTTCTCCGGATGCATCACAAAACCTGTCAAGACACCCTCTCATGGCTTTGCTTTGCTCGACTATTGCTTCACCAAATAAGACAACATCATCTGCGAAAAACAAATGTGAAAGCTGCACACCTCCAACCATAATCGGCTTCCACTTGTTCAAGGCACTCTCACCATGTACAATATGCGATAAATGTTCCATACCAAGAACGAACAAGTACGGCGAGAGGGGGTCGCCTTGTCGAATTCCCCGTGTAGGCTTGAAGCTTCCTCCCTTTTCACCGTTCCAAAGCACATCCGTGACTCCTCCCATTTGACATTTCATGATAAAATTCACCAAATGTTGTGGCAGCTGTGCTTTCTTCAACACTGACTCGAGGAAGTCTTAATTGACTCGGTCGTATGCCTTTTTGAGGTTGACCATTACAATCATCCACTTCTCTGCCGTCGCTCTTCCATTGAATGCAACACCTCTCGAACCACCACAATATTGTCAATAATTTACTGCCCTGGAATGAAGCTTGACTGCACCGGGGATACTAAGCTCGGCAACACCGGTTTTAGCCTATTCACAAGGATTTTCGTGGTGAGTTTGAAGATGACATTCATCAAGGAGACCAGTCTCAGCTCCTTCGGGGATGAGGGGGTAGCCACTTTCGGAATTAATACCATGAGAGCGTCTCCAAGTGAACCCAACTGCTGGCCACTATTCAACAAACTCAGCACCGTCTTGCATACTTGGTCACCCACCAGCCCCCAATTCTTTTGGTAAAAAATAGTCGGGAACCCATCCGGTCCAAGGACTTTATAAGGTCCCATCTTCTTTAAAGTTGGCCACACTTCGGGTGCCTTAAAAGGCGCAGCCAAAGTCTAGTGCTGGGAAGGTGTGTTTTCTAGTGTTGTGCAGTCCTCCATGGGTGTCTTCTCTAGTTTAAAGCTTTTTAAAAAAAACTCCACCACAAGTGCCTTGACATCCGTGGGATCTTCTAACCACACTTCTGTCTCATCCTGCAATGTTATAATTTTACTTGCTCTTCGGCGTACTATTGTGGACATGTGGTAAAAACGGGTGTTTCGGTCTCCCTCTAGCAAGAAACTCGCCCGTGATTTCTGAAACCAAAGTTGTTGTTCCTGTTGAAGAACCTCCTCCAACTCTCGGCACAATTGATTTTCAAGCCGAATATGATATCTGGTGGCTCCTTCTCCCAGCCTTATTTGGACCCCCTCGATTTTGCGTTCCAGCCGTCGTTTCCTCCTGAGTATATTGCCGAAAACCTCCTTGTTCCAGTTATGTAACTCAGCTGCCAGCTTCTTTAAAGCATCTTGTGATTTTGCATTTGTTTCCCATTTAGAGGCTAGGAGATTATCGAAGTCATCATGCAGGAACCATGCCGCTTGAAATCTGAATGGGCGGACAACACCTCTATTGTTCATAGATGGCTCCAACTCAAGTAATATCGGGGCATGATCGGAGTAGGCAGCCACCAAGTGTCTGACCATAGCCTTAGGGTATCGGAGTCGTCAATCGGTACAACAGAGCGCACGATCAAGTCTAGTAGCAACCCTCGTGATGACATCTCTCCCTCGCCACCATGTGAACGGGCTCCCAGAGTATCCCAATGCCAATCAATCAATTGCATTAAGTCGATCCACTTACTAAAGGCTTGGGGCGCCCTGTTCGAGCCCACCGAAGACCCTGGTGTTCGCTCTTGGGCGTTTATAGTGGCATTGAAGTCCCCCGCAAGTGCCTCGGGTCTACTGTTTTTGCTAGCAAAATCAATCTGACTCCTCCACATTCGGGTTTACTAATGTTCATGATCTTATTCACTATTTTAAAAAAAAATCACTGGCGCTTGTCCAAACACTACCAAGACCTTTGACGTAAGTTGGCAACCAAGATGCTTAACATTTAATTTAACTTTTTGGCAGTTGTATACAATTTGAGATTGATTTTTATTATTTCGATTATATTGTTAATGTAAAAATTATGAATTATGGTATTTGTGTAAACACTTTTTATTCTATGTTTTAATTGAAAAAAATTAAAATGACTATGATATTTATTTGATTTGCATTATGTTTTTTATTTAAAGTTATTAAAACTTTAAAATTGTATAATTTGTTATATTATATGAGTTTTGGACTAACCCATAGCTAAATATATATATAAAAAAACCAACAACATTTGTATTCATCAAAATTTCACTAGCTCCAAAAACTTGCGAATAAAAAATCATAAACTTTGAAAAGCTTAGGTGAGTAGCTGATGAAAAACTACGATTCCAAAAACTAATTAAACTAAAATCTTATATTTATCTCATGGCTTAATTAGGTAAAATAACCCAACCTTTAAAGGGGTGTTAAAAAATACCTTAATCTTTAAACGGTAAGAAAAATAATCCAATCTTTGAGGATGTGATAATAAAGAATCTTGATTCTTTTTGTCGACTATAAATCCAAGCGAAAACAATAACATATAGTTTGCGAAATTAAGATTTTGATGAATTTTGGATAATATTGACTTATTTTAATGAGAATGATATAATTTTACCAATTTTATGTCATTGTTTTGACCCAATTTATGGTCGAAAAAATGAGTCAGATTACTTTATTTCCACCCCCAAAGGTTGGATTATTTTTCTTAAATTTGAAAGATAGAGATATTTTAACACTACTATAAAGATTAGGTTATTTTAATTAATTTTGCCATTTTTTATTTAAAATTATATAATATCAAAATCACAAGTTTAAAAAAATACTTATTGTGTCAAATACAGTAGAGCCTAAACCATATAAGCACATACTTGACAATACCCAATCATAAAGCATCTACCAAGCGATTTTTACAGCATTGCATTTAGGGTTAGATTTGCCAAAGAAACAAAGAAAATGTGCTGAATAGGATTGGGCTGGTTTGAGAAATTTGGTGCTCCATATCGTCATTTAAAAGGTGTTGATAGTAGAAACATCAAACATGTGGGTGGTCATTTGATAAGAGGACTTTTTTTTATGGGTGGGTTAAAGCAAATGGAGCTTTAAGTGGCGATATGCTGCAAAATGGTATGATTTGGATGTAGACTATGTAGTTATGTGAGTTCTGCCGTAAACTCGAACAAAATCACTTAGATCACGAATTCAAATTCCTAATTCTCTTATATTATAATAATTTTAGTGTCTATTTATAGATATAAAAAAAATAATAATGACATAATATAGTTCATAAACAACATCATTCTCTCAAGTTTTTTCATTAAATCAATATTGTATTCCGTATAACTGTAAGACGTTTACTTTTTTTCTACGGAGTATTTTTTTGGACGAAAAAAAGTTATAGGTTAAGAATGCAAGTTTTGAATAATTGTGAGCATCAAGTTAAAATTGTAAAACCTTATGATCCGCCATATAATTAGACTATTTGGGTGTACTCCATATTGAATTTAGAATGCGATTGAGATCATCTGATCCAAAATCCTTTGTTCTCTAAATATCTCTTCTCACAACCCAAATTTAAAAAAAATAAAACTACGGAGCAATTAAAATTTTTTTTTTTTTAAAAGGTAAAAGGTGGAGCGAATTAGGAGATGGTATATGAAGTTAAGGAGTGAAAATCCTCTACAACCTTCCCTATATGATACACCCCTATATGTGACACAAAATTAATTGTGTTAAATATTTATGATAAAAAAATTCAAAAAATATATTTATATTATAAATAACTAATCATATATATTTATTTAATTTTTTCATAAAAAATATATTTCAAAAAATATTAAAATTATTATTATCAAATCATCATCTTTTCAATTTTAATATTTTTTAACATATGTTTTTTCATAAAAAAATATATAAATATACTCCATCCGTTCGGCAAAACATGTCGTTTACTATTTACGCACGCTTTTTTAGAATGATAAAAACTATATAAAATATTTATTTTTTATAAATTTTTTTAACAAGTTTGTACTTATTAATAATAACTACGAAAATGTTTAAAAAATTATTAAAAACTAGATATTTTATATAGTTTTTATCCTTTAAAAAAACATATATAAATAGCAAAATGACATATTTTGTCAAACGAAAAAAGTATATGATTAGTTATTTATAACATAAATATATTTTTTTGAATTTTTTTATTATAAATATTTAATCTAATTAATTTTGTGTTACATGAAGGGGTGTATAGAAGGTTGTAGTAGTACATGATTTGGACTCGAAGTGAAGGGGTTTTCGAGATAATAGATCCGCTCCGTTTAGAATGTAAAAGAGGGCACGTTTATAAGTGGAAAGTCGGACCACGAAAATCAACAGCTACGGCCTACAACTTCCATCAAGTTGAGGGTGAAACTAGTCAAAATCTCACAACCGGACATATCAGACTTTAGCTCTCAGTTACATTTACCATCTTTATATTTGGACAAAAAGGCCAATGCTACTTTATGATAATTCAATAATGTTCTCTACCCTAGCTCTTCATATATATATATATATATATATATATATATATATATATATATATATATATATATATAATTTTTTAAAGTTTCCCCATCTTAGTGCTGCATTTTTTTTATAAAAAAATATTTCTCATCCATTATATTATATTATATTATATTTCCCATTAATAAAAATAAAATAAAAATCCACACATGATTTTATAATATATTTTTCCTGTTCCCATGAACCAAAAAGGCATGCCATGTAAATTAGATTCCCTTGGAAAGATTATATGCTACATGGAAATAAGTGGGTGAAATTAAGTTAGTAGGAAAAAATATCTTGTTATCTTGGAACTAATATGAGTTGTCACCAGAGTTATCTCTTTTATCCCATCGAGTTTCAGGTTTGTCTCAACTCAAAATTTTATCTAATATAAAAAAAAAGTTATCTTTTTTAACTAGTAATTTTGAGTTTGAGTAATGCATAAAATGGAAAATCAGAAAACCTTTATATTGTTTAACCCGGGGTTTCAAGTTTAATCTATGCAAATAAAAAAACTTTTTTTTATTTCTCTTAGTCCAGTTCGTGGGAAATGAATTATATAACTAGGTTGCACTATAAAAGAAAATATTTGCCATTTGATTTTCAATACATTTTTTAAAAATTGAATAATTATATAAAATATTAATATTTTATTAATAATAATTTTATACTTATTAATATTAAATATTAGTAAATTATAAAAATATTGAGATTTAAAATTAAAACAGAATATTAAACTGTCAAACGGTAAATATTTTGAAATGAATGCAAGAATGATGAAGTTGATAGTAATAAAGTAATGTATTTATAGGTCCCATTTCAGCGATTATTTTTTACTTGCCTAGTGGTATTAAATTACTACGGAGTACTTTATTTGTTGACAATTATTGTTGTTTAAAAAATACTACTAACATTTATCCATATTATTAAAAAAAAACTACACGTCGATTATAATATTCCGTATTTTATTTAGATATTAATATATAAGTTTTTTTTAAAAAAGAATAGTAATAAAAAAAGAGAAAGTGGACGATAGCAATTCGCAAGCGTCCTCTCTCCTCCCTCTTCCCTGTGCTCTATGCACCGCCTGTCCCCTCTATATATCTCTCTCTACCAGTTTCCTTCCCACTATCTATTTTTCCTTTTTCCAAATAATAATAATAATAATAATAATCCTAATTAAGTGCCCATGAATTCCAATAGGGTCCACGTCAGTGTGGGTCCTACGCAATTAGGCCCGGGCCCACCTAGCATAAAAAATACTTGATCCTTTCTTCTTTTTCTTTTTTCCTTCGTCTCTTTTCGTTTTCTTTTTCCCCCTCCCCTCAAATTTCTCATTTTTCTGTCCTTTCTCCGCCCACTCGCACTCCTCTGCCGTGCATCTCACACGATCCGCCACGTGTACGCCACTTTGCCACGTCACGTGCGCCTCGGTGGACGACTACGACCCTAACCCTATTCTTGGAAAACCATATGCCGTCAGCGACCAGACCAGTATACTTAATTTAATTGGAAGCGACAAACGAAAACGCAATTTAAAACTGATTTTTTTCCCCTAACAAAGAGTATTTTTTATTTTTATTTTATTTTATTGTCCTCACTGCAATATAAATTTAATACAGCACCCCCTTAGTGCTTTTAATAATCGAAATAATATTCTCGTCTCGTATTATCTTAGGGTATTTTTTAAGTAAACTAAAACACAATTGTGCCAGTCTTTGGATTCTGAATTTTTATTAAAATAATTAATTACTCATTGTGCAGTTAGTACTACAAATTAGTATTATATTATATTTGTGAATCAATTAATATTATATTTGATTAAAATAAGAATATTATATTCTTGGATAACGTAAATGGTTTTGCTGCCATAAGCACTTATCTCAATACAATATGGGTTTTTGACTAACATGAAGTATTATTATTATTACCCCTCGGGGAATTAATTTTATATGTTACGGACTAATACCGTGAAGGGGCTAGGTGGCTTCAATCCTTAAAATAGTCTTATTTTGTATAATCGTTACTTGTAGAAATAAATTTAAATGATATCAATACAAATCCCAGATCCATTAAAGAGCCGATGCAAAAGCATAAAAGAATTCTGAGAGTAAAAAAAAAACAAAAGAAGCACAATAGAATTATAATGAAAAATAATACTAATAAATACTAAAATTTCGTAGGAGTGGTGCGAATCTCCTGTCCTAGAGTTTGTCCCTTTTTATTGTCACTTCTTACAATTTTTTTTTATTATTTTAATCTATTTTTTATTTTTATTTTTATTTTTTTTTTAATTAATGTTTGTGAGGGAGACGGAAAAGGTGACAGAAGATGTGAATCCGAGTAGGAGGGTGAAAACTAAACATAAAAAACTTACAATTACTTGCACAAGTGACAAATAAAAAGATGAATAAGAAAATAAAAAGAGAAATCAACACAAATAAAGAAACGATAGTTACGAGAAGAAAATATCCCACCATAATATTTATAAAATCAAAAGTAGACTCTTTATTAAAAAAAAATGAGCCACATGTCATTCACTCGACAAAATTAAAAAGCAAAAAATTCAGCCCCCCTCTTCTCCATTCAACTTCTCACAATACCAATGTTTTCCTTTCTTCCTCAGAATTGATATTTCCAAAATTGAAGTCATTCATGAGGAAGAAGAAGTACGCTAATCTTAGGGATGACAATTTCACCCGCACCCGACGGATATCCGTCTCACCCGACCCGAAAAAGTGGGTGAAAATCCGAAATAAAGTGGATATTAAATGGGTGATGGGTGAACGGGTAATGGGTCGGGTCGGATTCGGGTGAAGACATTCCCCACCCGCCACCCGACCCGTCATCCGACCCATCACCCGAATTATATTTTATAATTATATTTTTTATGTGAAATTACCAATATACCCCATGAACCCTAATTCAAGATACCTATCAAACGATTTCCCGCTTAAAGCTTTGGCTGTTGGAGACTATGTTTTCTCTTCTTTTTATTCATAATTGTTGTAATGTCTTTTTATTTCCAAGACTTCTTGCTTGAAGTGTTGAAAGTCGTAGATTTTTACACTTATTTGATCGAATTTGACTATATTTTGTACTAATTTATTCGTCGATGTGTTCGACGTATGTTTTTCAATAATTTTTTTTATGAATTTGATGTCTTGAATTTCACCCGAATTATCATCCGATCCACCCGATCACCCGGTGGGTGATGGGTGGACGGGGCGGGTGAAATATTTGGTGGGTGATGGGTCGGGTAGGGTGAAGGGTTTTGGTTGGTGGATCGGGTGACGGAAGTAGATCATCCACCCATCACCCGACCCATTGCCATCCCTAGCTAATCTCCTCCTTCACCTCAACATCCCCCTCTTGAGTTCTAAAAAACCTAATCCTCGAAGAATTCATCACGTTCTTTCGATTCTAAACTAATTGATTTCTTTCGTCTCCACGACAAGCACCATCGATGATGTTGGTTCGTCTTCCGATTGATTCGCTCCTACTTCGATCGAGTGCATCTAGTCGAGATCCCCTTGACGACGCGCCTATCAACCACAAACGCATGCGTTGTTTTTGCTCGAAGATTATGTTTTCTGGGATCGGATACTAAGTGTAGTCCACTCTCGGAAGATTAGGGTTTTTATGTCCCTAAATTAGTGTGCGATGATGCTTACTCACCACAAGTAAACGCCTATGGCTCCGTTTCGTCAATTTTGCTGGTTTGATTCGATATCTTGCTTAATTATTGATTTACCCAATCTCCCTTTCTCTTGCTCCTGATTTTTTTCCCGCCCTCTATTATCATGTTCAGGGTCCATTCCTTCCTTCCACTTCTATGGAAGCTCTTCGATTAGCCTTTCTTTTTTCCACTAATTTTAGGCAATCGGTTTTTAGTCTTTCACTGAACACCATCGCTGGTATGGAGAACAAGGGGTAGACAACCATCATTGATGCCGATCGTTAAATAGACGACAATGTTGACGACGTTGTAAAAAAGGTCGAGAGTTAGCGGGGATGCCCCTCAATCTTCCAATTCAAGGTACAATATTTGATTCCTTTTCTTTGTCGGTATTTCAATCATAGGTTTCAATTTTATCAGCATGTGTATCGTATTTGAATTGTTCAATTACAATTAATTAGTTGTTCGGGGGTATAATCGCAATTGTTATGCAAGTTTGGGGTTGAAAGATTTTGAATTAAGTTTCATTGATAGGTTGATTTTAAGATCGATGCAATGATATTAAGAGAATTCCCTAATTAGCATGTGTATTGAATTTGAATTGTTCTGTTGGTATGTTTTTTGAGTTAGGGCTTTGATTTTGATTAGGTTTGCCAATTGATTATGTCTTTTCTTTCAATCTTGGTTGATGGCGAATCTCACGCCTAAGGGTGTCCAAACGCTTCAAATAGGTAGTCGAATTGGATATGCGAAAGAACTCGAATCTCACGAATTCTCCTTTAGACCAGTGAGTTCTCAACTTGCTTGAATCTCACAAAGAAATTAATCACTCAGCGCCGCTTCTCACGGTCCTTAGTTCTTCGAATCTCAAGAAGAAGATGAACGCTTCTCACGTCCGTTAGGGTTTCTCAAAAAGCTGGTTTTGGGAAAATAATAATTGAGCGTCCCCTTTGCATTAATCATAAAAGTACTTAAATAGCAACACATAAAAAAAACCTAATGGCCTTTTCTAGCAAATTCTTAAAGCCCATCAAGAATATAATATTATTCAATAAAAACTCAAATAATATAAAAACTACTACTTACTAAATATTCAGACTTATTAACTAATAGGATAGGCTAAAATTAACTAAAAATAAAAATATAATACAATCATGGATCATTATTAATCTTCATCACTTCGAATCCTTGAATAAATCTCAGCTGCCACGTTGTTGGCCAATTTCGACCCTCTTCCTCTTGGATTCCGATCTTCGCGTAAAATACAAAGTTGTAGCCATTGAAAAGATCTTTGAAAGTAATACTCATGAGTCTTCTAACTCCAAATATACTCTTAGATATGACCGGTTTACAGAGGTTGTTAGAATTTGGCGTTTCGCGGATTGTATCATTGGTGCTTAACCAATCTAATTGACTACTAATTCATTCCTTGGAACTTTGAGGCTCCCTTTTATATTATTTGATTCTCTATCAAATACTAGCATCTTAGCCTTAGGCGGGTCATATGTACCCGAGACTTTTAGGGTCAAGACCCAGTGACCCGGTGGGTCAAAACCAACCTGGTGAGTCAGCACCATCTAGACGCCACACAAGCACCAGATTGACCTCACACAGATTCGTCATGCAATTGTATTCGTTAAAGTCACTTATAAGTTAAATAACTTATATGTATTTTATAATTATAGTATGTTTAGAACATTTATTTATATAAATATGATTTTTTATGCTTAAAATATTAATATAATATTATTATTATAATAATAATATTATACATTTAATTATACTAATCTTATTTAATTTAATTTGATATATTTATATTACAATTTAATTTTGATATTATTTTAATATTTTTAAAAAGTCTTCAAAAAGTTTGAGGTTTTTGACCCGGTGGGTCGACCCGAACCCGGAACAAACCCGGTTTGGCTCGACCCGGAATGACCGGTAACCTGATTGATCCGAAACCCGATTTACCCGGGACCCGAATGACCCGAACCCGAACCCGATCCGAATGACCCGTTTCACAGGTCTAAATATAGCTATCATAATTTGCTGAGTGAATTTTTTTTCTTTTTATGATGATTTATTTTTTGTAATATAGCTGTCATTTTTTTCTTTTTACTACCTCCGAGTGAATTTTTTTTTTCTTTTTATGTAATATACCTATCATAATCGCAATTGTCGGTATTTCATTCATTTTTTTCTTTTTATGATGATTTTTTAAATTTTTTTCCTCTTTTTTGTTCTTGACTTTTAATCCCGAGTGAATTTTATCCTCCTTAAGTCCCAAGTAATAAGCACATAAAAACAATCTTAATATAGCACAGATGAATCACCCAACACAATACCTCAACTTAAAGCAACTCCATCATCACATCAAGATATTCATTAACTCTTCTCCTAATTCCCGGATATGCCAGACTAATAATTGGCTAAGGAAAATTTAGTGGAGTTATCAAAAATAGGCTTAAAAGGCTCAAATTGGCTTCAAGCAACATAAAATATGTACGAGTAGATATAATATAATATGACTAAAAGAAAATCATACCTCAGTCATTCTAATATCACATGTAAAAATCAAATCATTTTAAGGTCACTTGCAAAAATTATGCAAATGTAGCCTTAATAAAGATATCTAAATACAATTTAAGGAGGAAGTAATCAATGAGAGTATTCACACACAACAAAGCAAGAAAACATATTAATGTGTAGTCACATTGGATTTCGACACTGCCTCACAGAGGCAAACTCGGCGGCTGATTATATAGCTAAGAATTATCTTGATTGTAATCATAATATCCTCCCTTTGAACAAGGAGCTTTGTAACATCATCCGACAGGATGATCAAGAATGATCTTTGTTCTCAAAGACTTTCTTATGGTTGCCTACTGTAAAAATAAAAAAAATTAATGTGTAGCCTTAAATAGGCCAAAAATAATCTCATAGGGTCAAATTGTTAAAACTTCAATACCGTTTAAATTCCAAAGACTATACATGCTTAATTATTATTATTGTTGTTATTGTTTATCAAAATCACATTGCCAAAAAGTCTATAAAAATAATTCAAAGTTTCAAATACTTTAAAGCGAACCAAGTACAATTCGACGAGAAGAAACCAATAAGTCGACCTACACCTCAAGCTGCAGGCGCGGCTCTATGCCTCAACGTGTATTTTGCCTCCATTCCTACACACTTAGCCCCGAAGCCAAAACCCATCATAACAAATCAAATAATAAAAAGAAAAATAATGATTCAAACTTACCTACCTACCTTGGGTTGCCTTTTGAGCAACGCCTTTATTTCATATCACTGACTCAACTTATTCTTAATCCCAAGTCCTTTCCTATCAGACATCGCCAAGGCCCTCAACAACCTGTCATATTCTTGTGCATACATCTTATATAGGACATCAAAACACAATAATAAATTCAAACTATATGTTATAGGATTGAAAAACCATTTTAATTTATCAAAGAGTCGAGCATGACTCTCAGATGAAGGATTGTAACACCATCAGTTCAGTTTCACTGTAAAGACCGAATATATTCTATATATTATATTATTATTATTTTAATTAAATATATTATTATTTTAGTCAATTTGTAAAAGTGGAAATAAAAAAAACCCGTCCTCGAGCGTAAGTTTTGATTTTAAAGTCATTCCGGCATCGTTTTGAGAATTTAGATTCTAGCGGATTTTAATTCCGCCTTCAAGCTCCGAGTTTTGATAAAAATTAATTTAATTCCGCTTATCTTGAAATTGAATTGAAATTTGATTTAAATTTGATTTAGTCGGGATTCGATCGGGCGAGCGGGTTTCGAGTCTATTCCGCTAATTTGAATTCTTTTGTGGGGGGACCAATTTCATTTATTTTCATTCCCCTTTCCTTTATTTCTCTCTCTCTCTCTCTCTCTCTCTCTCTCTCTCTCTCTCTTCCTCACGCTACTGCTGCAGTGAACACACCCACCCCTCCCTGCATTGCACCCACACAGCTCACCACTTTGTCTTCTTCTCCCTCTGCACACACACAACTCATTTTGTCCAGCCAAACCCACAAGCAAGCACACCCTTCATTCCCTTCTTTTCCATCTCTCCATCTCCTGGTTCTCTCTAAACACACTCAGAAGCTCTCACCTTGGACAACCCCTTTGCTATGTTCAATTAAGCCGAGAGCCACCAAAATCACCACCAAACCATCCACCATTTCTCCTCCTTACCTCTTTCTTCTCGTCGCTGTTGCCGAATCGGACAGCCGCAATAGCCTCCTCTCTTTCCTCCTCCTCGTTTCCATGAGCAGCAACAACAACATCTCCATTCCTCCTCCTTTCTCTGCGAGCCATCACGCGCTGAGCCCCTTCAGGCACCTCCGTTCTCCTTCTCCGAGCCACATCACTTCCATCACTTTCATTCGAAGCCACAACGAGCAGCTGGAGCCACCAGGAGCCTAGCCGTCGACCGCCGGAGCCCCAAGCGCAGCCCTTCCCCTGTTTTCCGTTCCGTTTGGTAAGCCTCAAATCCACCATTTTCCGACTTGAAACCGTGTAAAGGTGCACCTTTATGACCATCCACGTCCGACCCAGGTCCTAGGATCACCCCTCCCTCGCCGACGCAGCCGGAGCCGCCCTCGAGCACCCCAGAGTTGAAGAAACGAAGCTCTCGGTGAGATCTCTCCAACCTCCCTTCCTCCTTGGTGTCGTTTCCCTCTAGTTGTGTGGGTCTTGGTCGGAATAACATGTCGTTGAGTCTGGGTAAGTTTTGTAAGGGTGTGCATGATTCGGTCCAAACCAAATTTTTGGGCCGAACCAACACAAACCGAACCGAACCGAACCTAACCGAAGTTTTTCGGTTCGGCTTTCGGTTCGAGAATTTTCATTTTTCGGTTTCGGTTCGGTTTGTGTTCGGTTTCGGTTCGGTTTGTGTTAAACCGATTTTTTTTAAATATTCCAATATATATAAATATATTACTTTTTATACACTACATAAATTATATATATTACTTTTTATACACTACATAAATTATATATATATATATATGTATTTATACACTTTATAAAATATATATACACTATACAATGTATATATACACTAATACACATATTGTCTTGTGTGTGTAGTGTGTAGTGTGTATATATACACATATATAAAGTGTATATACACACATATATACACTAATACATTTATTATTTTTTTGTTCGGTTTGTGTTAAATCGAATTTTTTTAAAAGATTTTTTTTTAAATTTCTTTTTATGGAAATTCGGTTTAACTATGTTAAAACCGAACCGAACACAAACCGAACCGGCAAATAACCAAACCGAACCTAATGCTTTCAGTTTTGAAATTTTAAGATTTTCGGTTTCGGTTCGGTTCGGTTCGGTTCGGTTCGGTTCGGTTCGGTTCGGTTCGGTTTTAGACCGATGCACAACCCTAAAGTTTTGGGTTGAAAGGGTGTCGGTGGCCTGAGTTCTCTCCTTCCTTTCCCTTCGCTTGCGTCCGCGTCGTTGCCCTGCCTCTGCCTGAGGAAGGAGACGATGCACTCTTTTTCTTTCCTTGTTGGGCCTAATTTTTAGGCCGGATCTGAGCTTGGGAAATGGGTTATATCATTTTGCTATCCGGGTTCTCTTCCTTGGGTCATGAGGGTGGGTTGTGAGCTGGGTTTGGGTTATGGATCTGGACTCCTCCTTTCTTCCTTTTCAATCCGGGTTGGGCTTGTTCAGTGTGGGCTCGGGTCGGGTTTCTCCTTGGGCTGAGTCTTGTGGGTTGTGTGGTTGGTTGCTAATAGGTGATTGTCATGTTTTATGATGATTTATATATTTTTATTTGATTGGAATTGTTATTATTATTATTATTATTATTATTATTATGAGTCTTGGGTGATAAAGATGTTCTGGAAAATATTATTATATATTATAAGATTGTTTTAAAATAAAAATATAGATTTATTGGGCTATTTTATATGGTGAATTGAAAATGTGTTAAAGTAATTTAGTATTGTCGTTTTATAAATGAGAATGGTAAAAATGGATTTATCTTGGTAATTTTATTCTATTTAAATATTATTGGAGTGTGATATTAGATGTTGTTTAAAAATGGAATTTTAAAGTGATATTATTTGAGAAGTGTGATTAATAAATGCTTTATTAAATGATTTTAAGATGATGTCTTTCAATAAGTAAGAAATGCGGGAACTATTTCTATACTATGATTTTGAGAAATTGACTTTAAGGATTTAAATGTTTAAAGTCGGAATTTGGCCAAGTATGATTTGAGGAATTATTTTGAATATGAGTTGACTTAATTTTGGATTTAAGAGTTTGGAAAATATGGTTGGTATGATTTTATCAATGGGTTTGATTGGAAGAATGATTTTGGTCGATTTGATCGTATCGGAAAGGTTTTGGAAAACGGTTTTACTATCGGTTGGTTTTGAGGATGTTGAGAACTTGGGTTTCGTGTGTATGAATGTTGGTCCGGTAGCTTATGAAAATGGGTTGATGATAGGTGTGTATTGCTTTTGGATTGCTTTGGACTTGCATTTGGGCCCTTGCTTGTGTTATCTCGCTGTTCTGCATCTTCAGGTAAGTATCCTACGGGACTTACTCAGTAACCTGGACCTCCTGCCTGATGTGTCATATGATGTGTAGGTGTTGCATATTAAAGCATGCCATGTAGTATCATGCTAGGATTGCATTGAACTGAGCATGTGGTTACTATGTGTGTTTGAATACAGAATGGTCGTTATCTGTGATAGTCCTAGAGTCTTTGCTAGGGTCATAGGGTAGCCCAGCCCCATCAGGTTGCCCTGAGTCAATCGAGTCGATATGAGCATGATATGATAGCCCAACACCATCGGGCAAGCGATGAGATGATATGATATGATATGATATGATATGATATGATAATGCCATGGTTTGTGCACCACCACGAGGAAATTGCTATGCTATAGCACCGAACTGGTCAGTCTCTGCACTAACGGGAAGGGGTGCAAAGGTAGGAGAGGGATATGCCACTTGGCATTGTCTTGGGCCCTTTACAGTTTTTCCGCATATTATAACTGTCAAGCATGCTTATGTGATTTAAATCTTGTACTGCATTAGTCATCCTTTATTTAGGTATAGGCATGTTATGTGGCCTCAGCGCGGTCAGAGGACCCACAAGCGATTACCGGGCCTGACTTCGTGGATAGTGTTAGGTACCACTCTTGTTTGCTCCTTGCTTCTGTGACGGGGAATCTCTTGGCGAACCGAAGTATCCGGCTAATATTCTGACTTGATAAAATGGCAATCACCCACTATGTTTTGGTTTTGACCTGGCTCCGCCGTGGCAAGTTGTACTTTAATTCCGCTTTCGCATTTTCGTTCAAACGAATTTCCGCGAGTTCGATTGTTTTGGGGTTCAAAATCCCTGCTTTCAATACTGATCTTTAGAGGTTTGAAACCTCGACCCGTACCTAAATTGCAACATCCGAATGAAGGTATCTAACCTTTGAAACGTAACTCGGGTATTTATATCCGGGTCATTACAAAGTTGGTATCAGAGCCAGGTTGTGCAATTCGGGTATACAAGGGTCGAGTGTATATTTTGAAAACCGACCACGAACTTCAAAAGATTTAAAAGGATTTAAAAAGGGCAAAATGAATTTAATATGCCTAACTCAATTGGACTAAATATGAACTCGGCTTATTAAATATGATGGATCAAACTAAAGGGATCGAGTGGATAGAAAAGGCGCTAGACCATCCCTATTGGATGTAGTTGGGAATAGGTAGGCGAAATATTAGCTTATTCTTTACAGACGGGTTGGAAGACTCCAAGGAATTGCACCGAGGTGGTTGGAGTGGCGAGTTAGGTAGCTTGGTCATGTTTACGCAAACTGTTGATGACTGATTCCACGTTAATTATTGTCCTGCTGAATATCTGATTGTTGTGCCTAACTATGAAATGTATTTGAAATGATTGTGCTAACGGGATAGCGGGAGTATCCTCATTCTTATATGGTTAAGCCCAGCTTGTGTGGAACAACGCCTTCCACTACGTTAACCCTTTGATGGTCTTATCGCGCCTTTCTCTCGAATATCGGTCTCCTCCATGGGAAATCGGGTTGATAAACACATTATTTCGGGAATCATGGTCGAATATGAGGGTTGCTTGGGAGAGTATTGGAAGTTAGCTCTTGATGTAATTCTGAGTTAGCGAGTAAGGTGTTTCCGAGGTTATCTTTCTCGATTCTTATGACAATCAATCAGTGTCTTCTTGCCACGAAGAGTCATACCAGAATTCCACGGGAAAGATGGGTGATGAGTCAGTTGGGAGGAGTCAATGGTTGCCCTTAGGGACCTCTGTCCGGTTGTAATGGTGACTGTCTCTGAAATTGCATGACATAGCATTATTTGTGATCTCCGACTTGTATCTTGCGACTGACCATTCGAAAACAGCTACTCATGTCATTACATCTATGATTAGTTACCTTGCTCAGATCTCTTATTGTGCCTTGCTTTCTATCATGATTATATGTTGTCATAGCATGTCTACTTGACCTATTGTATTGATCGTATTAATGGTTGGTTAAAAGCATGAACCACATGATACAAGTCTATATGATTGTTGCTTCTCCTGAATTAGGTCCATGATAGTGTGATCAACTCTTCCTTATATGAATGCCTCATAAGATGTTCTCCTTGGCATGATAGTCGATGACGCCTCGATGCTTATTATTCCTTTTGTGACAAGAATCTATAGCATGCCCATCTATTTTATATTCCTGAGACTAATTATTGTTGATTATTCTACCATTAGTATTGTTATGTGTTAATTGTGCTAAATTGAGAATATGTTACTGTGAAGGAGTCTTGATAAACACATGTTTCCTCCCAGTATACATTGAATTGGACTCATGTCCCTGTATTCTAGTCATGTTGCCCCATTAATTAGACTTGCTTTATACATCGTTATATTTCTTCTCATGCTACTATATCGTTGGAATGTGATCGATTGAACTCTTGCATATCGTCGTATTAATCAATCAAGTGCATGTATGTACCATATGTTAGGTTGAGCCATTAGTAACATGTAGGGCCCTTGGCTGTGACTTATGCGAATCCTACCTTGCCTACACTATTGTTGATTCTCTCTTGAGCTAGGTCCCTGATAGTGTGGCTCTCCCCTCTTTCTGTTCTCTTAACATGTTTCACTCATCCTGATTAGATTAATGTTGAATTCAAAGATCGATTTGCTTTCCGTAATGGTTAATTCTAGCATGCTTACATGTTCTCGCTCGGTGGTATCCCTCTATTACTCTACGATATCTTCTCGTGCTTGCATGAACGTATGACTTGACACCTCGCATGATCACACACCACGTTATATCATGATTTCGCATACGCATGACGCATAAATGTTAGAATGAATCTAGTCGAATTACCTTGATTGTATTCATGTTCAATATGCATTATTAGTATTCTATAGGGCTTATGATTTCCAATATGACCCGCGAAATGGTGACCTGTCATACTTGATCTATTACGTGAACATGCTTGTCCTATAATGTGATAGTTGTTGTACCGTTTCATGTGCCATATGACGGTTCATTCCTAGCATGATTATAATCTATCGCCCATGATGTTATCTTGTTTACTCTGTGGTGATCCTTTTGCTTTCATATACATCATATTGAACTCATTTAATCACTCTTGACTATGCCATGCCTGATCATGTATCACTAGCATCATGGGGGATCTGTGCTCTCTAAATGTATCATGTTGTATGATTACATGCCATTCTTAACCTATGATATGATCATTGTTGTTAGATATGGTGATTACTATGCCGCTCTTATGTACCCTTGTATGACGCTTAGTTGGTTGTTATGATATACCTCGTCTTGATGTATTTGATCTCATTTGTTGATGTGTATACCATGCTCTTATATTGCTCATATACATGATACTTATCATCCTCGTAAAATCCCGCATGACCTTGGACCCCACATGGCCAATATTGGCTCCGCATAACTTGCCTAGGTTGCTAGACATACCTGCATCCATGGAATAATAGACTACTAGCTTGTCTCACGTGCATCAGTGCAGGACTCGATTGTATCTTTCGAATGAATATGTATGTCATTGTTCCTTGAGATAGGTACATGTTAGTGTGGATTATTGTGATTGATATGCTCCTTGATGAATTCGTGCTTGTTTGTCACAATTGTAACCTAATAGACTTCCATAAGGGCACCGTTACTATTATCGGGTCGGAGTCTTGTCTCTAGTCATGTCAACCTTAGCTTTGATCTGTATTTATCTCCGAAAGGAAATTGGGTTGTCCGCCCTTGTCACTCCCCTATCTCCGCTAACTTGGACTCCTACGTGATACATTGGATGAGCGACCGCATAGAAGAGGGGACGGGAAGTTAGATAGCGATAGAGCAGCGCAACGGAAGTGTGGACTCATAACCCATGGGCCTCAGGATCGACGATGTCGACGGAACAAGCTTGTTTCGAGGATGGCAATTATTGAGAACGATATGACTTGCAATCGAGAGTGTCCTCCATTCGAATTGTTAATCCCTTCTGAATATGTTGATGATGATATTGCACTTACCTGACATTGGAATTAACATGTTTGATGTGCTGACGTGATGATGATTATTGCTTAATTATCCATTGTCTATGATGATATATATGATTCGATGCCTTACAGTCCTAATGTGCCATGATGACTTGATGTGATGCTACTCTGAGTTGCTAATCATGATCTAAATTCCTTGCCTATAAATGTGAACTGCAAATGCTGTGAAACCTGGATTGTTTATCTAATAAGGTTATGATGAAAATTGCTAGTTTGAATTGACTATATTCATAAATGGTGTTTTGCAATAATTTTGAGCATGACGATAAACTAAGACTTATTGATACAGTTGCAATGCTTGATGATGAACTAATGATGCTATTGATATAAATGCTAGTTGATATGATGTAGTCCTTCTGTGTAATAATGTCCATAATTGCTTCTTCTTTGAACTTATGGGTGAGATTCTCTTGAAGAATGGTCGGAGAGCGGTGAAAGAATTTGAGCGGTTAGACTGATCGATGGTGGTATGAGGTAAGTCACAAGAGAGGGGTTTGGCTTAAGTAGGAACGAGTGAGTTTTGAGATCTATAAGATGCGATGCTTAGTGGTTTCTGATGAGCTTCTGGATGAATCTTAGGTGGGGGTATGGTTAGAATAGGCCGACTAGGTGGTGATCGGGGTGTTCTTATAGAAGAGATGTGGTTAGAAGGGTTCTATGCTTGTGATATCTTAGGTAGTATGGGCAGTGTAGGGAATGGCTCTTGTGAGCATCGAGAACATAGTATGCAGGGTACTCGGGTGTGAAAACAGAGATAGGGGTTGGATTCTTAGAGGTGGATTGTTAGTGAGAGTGCTTGGTGGGAAGAGGTGTGAGATTAAAATGTCGAAATGAATTGGGACTTCTTCTGTGGGGTAGTATCCGAGTCGATGTTGGTGAGTCTGGATGGAAATCGGTCTTGGCATGAGAGTTGGAGACGAGCGAGCGGGGATTACGTTTTATTGTGACTGGTATAATGTGCAAAACTTTATTGATTATGTGATTATGACCTGACATGATGTTAGATAGCGACCATGATAAACCTGATATGGCCTGATATTACATGTTGATATGCAATATTGAAATCTAGTTGGCAGTGACAAGTGTTATCATGATATATTGATGCTTCGCGATGTTGTTTTAGAAGCATGTTAGGATGTGTTGTGATATAATATCTGAGATAATGATGTGATATTGTGTGAGAGCATGATGTTATATTATGTGGTAGTAAACATGATGTCGTATTCTATGGTTGGCAAGCATGATTATAGGTATGTTAGATGATGAATATGACTTGGACCATGAATATAACGTGTATATATGAGAAGATGGTGCGTGACTGCTAAATGATCGTTATATGGTATTGTGTTGAGTTAAGATGATGTCTATTGTGTATGCTGACATTCGATGATTGATATACTGCTTGATTTTCCCTTTTACTAAATCTTAATAACATGACCTTGGTTGTGTGGATGTATTGACAATGGATTTTGGTTCTTTGACTATGTGATGAGGAGATACTTTTATGACTTCTGGTGTGATGTCACGACATTGTTATGATTTCGGTATATTGTGAGATGCATATTATGGCCTTTAGTGTGATGTGGGGATGCTTGATGTGACCTTGTGGCACCATGTGGATATGTATTTTGAGACTTGCCTTGTGACGTGCTAGATGGAGATTGGTTGGTTTATGCGGTTATGCATTTGTTATGGCTTACGAATTTTGCTTGAGTTGAGATTGATAGATTGATTTGATTATGGAAACTAGGAAGAGAATATGGGATTAGCCCTTAGAGGTGGATGATTCCACCTCCTACCTTCTGAATTAATTGATTCGTATGCGAGAAACTGATGTGGTTGTTGGAAGATTTTGACGAAATCTTGATTTGAAAGGATTTGATTTGTTTTGGTGTAAAGCTGCTTGATTAAACGTCGAATTTGAAGATTTTGAGCGGTTTTGAAAAAGGACCAACTTGGGGTTTTAAAGAAGTCGAGAGTTTCAATGATTTAGATGACAATCTTTCCATTTACAAAACGCTTTGAGGTTTTACGAACTGGATTTACATTATGACGTCTCACGAAGTGGATACAAGCATTTTATAGGGGCACTTATAGATTGCTTGCTAAGACCTAGTCGGGACGCTATAATATTTTTAGAGTTGTGGTACTTCCGAAAGGTCGAAGCGAGGATGTGATAAGGGCGCTTATTACACACTTGACAAGACCAATTGGAGATGTCACGACCGTGACTAGGATGTTGTGAGAATCCCGGAAGACGCAACCGAGATGATTACAAAATCCTTGGACATGGTCCTCGGACTCACCGATTTCAAACTTCTTCCCATTGCTTTAAAATGATTTTAGTCTCGGGGACGAGACTTGTTTTTAGAGGTGGATGAATGTAAAGACCGAATATATTCTATATATTATATTATTATTATTTTAATTAAATATATTATTATTTTAGTCAATTTGTAAAAGTGGAAATAAAAAAAACTCGTCCTCGAGCGTAAGTTTTGATTTTAAAGTCATTCCGGCATCGTTTTGATAATTTAGATTCTAGTGGATTTCAATTCCGCCTTCAAGCTCCGAGTTTTGATAAAAATTAATTTAATTCCACTTATCTTGAAATTGAATTGAAATTTGATTTAAATTTGATTTAGTCGGGATTCGATCGGGCGAGCGGGTTTCGAGTCTATTCCGCTAATTTGAATTCTTTTGTGGGGGACTAATTTCATTTATTTTCATTCCCCTTTTCTTTTATCTCTCTCTCTCTCTCTCTCTCTCTCTTCCTCACGCTACTGCTGCAGTTAACACACCCACTCCTCCCTGCATTGCACCCACACAGCTCACCACTTTGTCTTCTTCTCCCTCTGCACACACACAACTCATTTTGTCCAGCCAAACCCACAAGCAAGCACACCCTTCATTCCCTTCTTTTCCATCTCTCCATCTCCTGGTTCCCTCTAAACACACTCACAAGCTCTCACCTTGGACAACCCCTTTGCTATCTTCAATCAAGCCGAGAGCCACCAAAATCACCACCAAACCATCCACCATTTCTCCTCCTTACCTCTTTCTTCTCGTCGCTGTTGCCGAATCGGACAGCCGCAATAGCCTCCTCTCCTTCCTCCTCCTCGTTTCCATGAGCAGCAGCAACAACATCTCCGTTCCTCCTCCTTCCTCTACGAGCCATCACGCGCTGAGCCCCTTCAGGCACCTCCGTTCTCCTTCTCCGAGCCACATCACTTCCATCACTTTCATTCGAAGCGACAACGAGCAGCTGGAGCCACCAGGAGCCTAGCCGTCGACCGTCGGAGTCCCAAGCGCAGCCCCTCCCCTGTTTTCCGTTCCGTTTGGTAAGCCTCAAATCCACCATTTTCCGACTTGAAACCGTGTAAAGGCGCACCTTTATGACCATCCACGTCCGACCCAGGTCCTAGGATCACCCCTCCCTCGTCGACGCAGCCGGAGCTGCCCTCGAGCACCCCGGAGTTGAAGAAACGAAGCTCTCGGTGAGATCTCTCCCTCCTCCCTTCCTCCTTGCTGTCGTTTCCCTCTAGTTGTGTGGGTCTTGGTTGGAATAACATGTCGTTGAGTCTGGGTAAGTTTTGGGTTGAAAGGGTGCCGGTGGCCTGAGTTCTCTCCTTCCTTTTCCTTTGCTTGCGTCCGGCGTCGTTGCCCTGCCTCTGCCTGAGGAAGGAGACGATGCACTCTTTTTCTTTCCTTGTTGGGCCTAATTTCTAGTCCGGATCCGAGCTTGGGAAATGGGTTATATCATTTTTCTATCCAGGTTCTCTTCCTTGGGTCATGAGGGTGGGTTGTGAGCAGGGTTTGGGTTGTGGATCCGGACTCCTCCTTTCTTCCTTTTCAATCCGGGTTGGGCTTGTTCAGTGTGGGCTCGGGTCGGGTTTCTCCTTGGGTTGAGTCTTGTGGGTTGTGTGGTTGGTTGCTAATAGGTGATTGTCATGTTTTATGATGATTTATATATTTTTATTTGATTGGAATTGTTGTTATTATTATTATTATTATTATTATTATTATTATTATTATTATTATTATTATTATTATTATTATTATTATTATTATTATTATTATATATTAATATTATGTGTCTTGGGTGATAAAGATGTTCTGGAAAAAATTATTATATATTATAAGATTGTTTTAAAATAAAAATATAGATTTATTGGGCTATTTTATATGGTGAATTGAAAATGTGTTAAAGTAATTTAGTATTGTCGTTTTATAAATGAGAATGGTAAAAATGGATTTATCTTAGTAATTTTATTATATTTAAATATTATTGGTGTGTGATATTAGATGTTGTTTAAAAATGGAATTTTAAAGTGATATTATTTGAGAAGTGTGATTAATAAATGCTTTATTTAATGATTTTAAGATGATGTCTTTAAATAAGTAAGAAATGCCGGAACTATTTCTATACTATGATTTTGAGAAATTGACTTTAAGGATTTAAATGTTTAATGTCGGAATTTGGCCAAGTATGATTTGAGGAATTATTTTGAATATGAGTTGACTTAATTTTGGATTTAAGAGTTTGAAAAATATGGCTGGTATGATTTTATCAATGGGTTTGATTGAAAGAATGATTTTGGTCGATTTGATCGTATCGGAAAGGTTTTGGAAAACGGTTTTACTATCGGTTGGTTTTGAGGATGTTGAGAACTTGGGTTTCGTGTGTATGAATGTTGGTCCGGTAGCTTATTGAAATGGCTTGATGATAGGTGTGTATTGCTTTTGGATTGCTTTGGACTTGCATTTGGGCCCTTGCTTGTGTTATCTTGCTGTTCTGCATCTTCAGATAAGTATCCTACGGGACTTACTCAGTAACCTGGACCTCCTGCCTGATGTGTCATATGATGTGTAGGTGTTGCATATTAAAGCATGCCATGTAGTATCATGCTAGGATTGCATTGAACTGAGCATGTGGTTACTATGCGTGTTTGAATACAGAACGACCGTTATCTGTGATAGTCCTAGAGTCTTTGCTAGGGTCATAGGGTAGCCCAGCCCCATCGGGTTGCCTTGAGTCAATCGAGTCGATATAAGCATGATATGATAGCCCAGCACCATCGGGCAAGCGATGAGATGAGATGATATGATATGATATGATGATGTTGTGGTTTGTGCACCACCACGAGGAAATTGCTATGCTATAGCACCGAACTGGCCAGTCTCTGCACTAACGGGAAGGGGTGCAGAGGTAGGAGAGGGATATGCCACTTGGCATTGTCTTGGGCCCTTTACATTGTTTCCGCATATTATAACTGTCAAGCATGCTTATGTGATTTAAATCTTGTACTGCATTAGTCATCCTTTATTTAGGTATAGGCATGTTATGTGGCCTCAGCGCGGTCAGAGGACCCGCAGGCGATTACCGGGCCTGACTTCGTGGATAGTGTTAGGTACCGCTCTTGTTTTCTCCTTGCTTCTATGACGGGGAATCTCTTGGCGAACCGAAGAATCCTGCTAATATTCTGACTTGATAAAATGGCAATCACCCACTATGTTTTGGTTTTGACCCGGCTCCTCCGTGGCAAGTTGTACTTTAATTCCGCTTTCACATTTTCGTTCAAACGAATTTCTGCGAGTTCGATTGTTTTGGGGTTCGAAATCCCTTCTTTCAATACTGATCTTTAGAGGTTTGAAACCTCGACCCGTACCTAAATTGCAACATCAGAACGAAGGTATCCAACCTTCGAAACGTAACCCGAGTATTTATATCCGGGCCGTTACACACTAGTGGCTTCTCAAAATAACAGGAAAAAGATCAACATATGCACCAATACTTGACTCATCAGCAGGCAAGCTAGGGATAATCATATGATGGAGTAGGAACCAAAACGCACAGAACCTCATGCAACGACATATGAGACTCCATGTCCGGAAGTAATGGGCACTCTTCTCCATCATGATGATGCTAACATCTCACTCAGCGCTTGAGCAAGTTAGCTCACTTGTTCACTCAAGTTTTTACTATGCTCGGTCTGCTGCTGTAGCGCTTGTGTAAGTTGCTTGTTTTGCTCAGTTAGGACCTTGATTGGATCCTTCGCTGATATTTGGGAGGTATCCTCTAGTTGAGATAAGGTAAATGACTCTTTCTACGCAACCTGGTAATTAACCCATGTAGCAGAAAAAATCCCAAATATCAAAGAGTCTTATATCCAACAAGTTCTCATTGCTCATGTACTCAGCAAAGCTCTGCGTTTTGGTATTTACCCCATCAAAGATGCACACATACATTTCCCATATGCCATATTGATAATTATAAACCTATGAACCAAGGCTGTCAACATGCTTATGCAATATTATTAAGTAATGGTAAAAGTTCTCACCTTGAAATTGCAACAACTTCAACATCCTCAACGGTTAGTAGCAAGGGTATTATGAATAGTAAGATAGGCTCACAACAAAGTTAGTTATATAAAATAATTGAAAAACACTAGTATAGTGAGTAAGTACGATGATCTCAACTATGCCAAATTAAAATTTGGCTAGAGAAAAATGTCATTATTTCTATCAAAATATAACTCAAATCTACAAACTAGTATAGTGAGTAAGTACGATGTCAATCTCACAAATCAAGTATTTCTAAGTAAAGTATATTTACCAGTTAAGAGAGAACGAGAGGTTTTGTGATTGAGAATAATAAAATAAAATAAACTATAAACAAATTAGTGTGAATTAACAATTAAGAAAATAGTTTAATCTACAAATAACCACTTTAGTTTGGTCAATTGATCTTTGATTCTTCTTCAAGTTCTCTTTTCATTCTATTATTGTTCATATCTTGATCATGTATAAATTACTAGTCCTACGAGTCCTAGTAACCCTTACTAATTAGACAACCTTAACACGATTAAGATTTAACCTAATAGTAGTATTAAGATTAAGAATTAATCAAGTTACATGCAACACCAAGCTACAAGTCAACGTTTAAATATAATTAATTCTCTACAGACTAATTTAGTCATACGAGTCATAAAAAGGCATAATTGCTACTATGAAGTAAGATTCGCTATGAGAAATCTACAAAATCCTGACAATAATCTCAATTAGCCACGTGTGCTAGAAGAAATCAACAATGTTCAATAATAAGCACATGAGAATCAATGCAAATAGAACAAGAATGAAAATCTCACAACTTTATGCAAACCAAAGCTTCAATTCATAGATGAAACGAAAGAGTTTAGCACTCCTTGGTCATGGAGGATCCCTTTTAGGGTTTTCTCAATTGCTAATCTCAAAATATATTATATGATGAATTAGATATCTAAGAAAATAACCCCTTAAATATAGGCCTAAGAAAGTTGGCCAAAGATAGAAAAATATATAGAGAGAGTTAGAGTTTGAATCCTCGATCTTATGATTTCCCGTCCTTCATTTATCACTTGAGCTAGATAACACTTTTGCTTTAATTATCATTTAAAGATGCTATATTACCTCAAAATACTAAATATATGTTACTTATTTTTCGACTAGGGGGTGGCTTACCACTCCCAAGCACCCCCCAACTCCGCCACTGACATCTACCATAACCTTCCAATTTATAAAAGCATCAAAGGCCTAATCTTTATACAAAGTAGGGTAAGCCAAACTTTCCTAGAATGTTGATCAATAAAGCTTAGAGAGTACTTCATATTATTCATAGAATCAACTTGGGTTGGGCCCCGCTAATTAGAATGCACATATTCAAGAGAACATGAAGCAATATAAGTTAATTTTGGAAACTATAATTTGGTAGATTTACCCAACGCACAATTTTCACAAAAATCAAGATCAATGGGTTTAATAGGAAGCACTCTAGATTTATATAATTAAAATAAACCTTTGTTTTCAATGTGGCCAAGCCCATATCTGTTGTGCCATGTTTTAGTTTCATATAAGTCTACAATGTTAGAATTAATAAAGTTAATCTCAATAGGTGAATCATATATATGAAATAAGCCTCTTACCTTTTTAGCTTGTGATATAGCTTTACCATTTTTAGATACATTTCCAATACCATTTTTAGAATTAATGTCACTGCCAAATAACTCTAAAGTGGATTCAGACATGAGATTTCTCCTGAGCTTAGGCACATATTTTACATTGGTAAACACTCTTATAACACTATTATGCATAAATAAAGGAAGAGAACCAACGCCCTTAATTTCTAATTTAGTATTATCACTCAACATAACATCACTAATAACAGATTCATCTAAGTCTTTGAACAAGTGTTTATTAGGTGAATCATGCACAGTACATCCATAGTCTAATATCCAAGAATCAGTATGATCAATATAAGTGCATATCAATAATTCAGTCGGATATGAACTCATGGATTCAAGAAGCAGACAATTCAGTTTTATTTTGTTTAGCCAGTTGTTATGCTCTTTGCTTTTTTCTACAATCCTTAACCCAGTGTCCTAAGTTACTCCAATATATAGTTTCACTTAGTTAGGGTCAAACTTTGCAAACTTGTTAGGCTTGTTGCTATTCTTTCTATCCTTTTTGTTCTTATTAAATTTCTTACTCCTTTTTTCAATCTTGTTATTTTGTGTAAATAAAGCCTCAGATTTATGAGGATTTTCAATTTTAATAGATATAAATTTTATCTTAAAAACTTTCATTATTTTATTTTTCTCAATAATGGTCTAAATGATTTAATCTTTAGACAATTTATTTATACTAGACTGAATAATAACCTGAAATTGTCAAATTTACTAGACAAGCATTAAGAAGCAGAATAGGGTAGTGCGTATCTTTTATCTCATCATTACTTCTTTCAAGTTCTTGATTCATTTTTTAGGAATTAGTCAATTTCGTCATCCAAAGCAAAGTTGGTGTCCATTTTAAATGTAAACAATAAATAAAGTAATGAAATCCTGAAGGGCAGTGATTTAGTTAAGAAAAGCTCCTTCATGGAGGTCTAGAGTAAGAAAGCGGAAGAGAATCTTACACCTGACGGGCTCTGCCATTAGTTAACCACAATAGGACCCGAGTGAACATCCCTAGTAATCAAAACATAGTGCACTCAACAGGACATGAGTGAACATCCTTTCCATCATCAAATCAGTTTTACTTGTTTTTATCAAGGAAGATTGGCGATGTGGAGAGCATCCCTACAGAAACCAATTTGTAGAAGGCACAACTTTAGTGCCAAAATCAATCAAGTTGGTTTCTCCTATAATCTTCATGACATCTAATTAAGAGGCCTCAACCATTTTTCTGTCGATGTGAAACCTAACATCTATGTGTTTGGTTCTCTCATTGTACATGTGGTCCTACAAAGATAAAGGGTACTTTGTCTATTAGTGAAAATAACATGTTTTAAGGGTTTTCATAGAAGTTAAAAAATGATGCCTTGGAGCCAAATGGCCTCTTTGGCAGCCTCAATGGTAGCTATGTATTTGGCCTCGGTAGAGGATAATGCAACAATAGATTGTTGCTATGATTTCTAGCACATACAATTTCCAACCCGAGTAAAGTAGGTTGAATTCCTATTGTTTTAATTACTAGCATAATCTGCATCTACAAAACCATGGAGCCGATCGAGAGAATTGTAAGGCTTATAATGAAGGCAAATGTTCCTAGACTTGGAGATATACAACTCAAGGCACTGAAGGCGAATGCTAGGTTTAGTCTAGTACACAACGTGGTGTACGATACTGAACCAACAACCACATCGTATGTTACCTTGACCATTTTTTTAATGCCATCAGGCTTAATGGGCGAGCCTCTTTTGGTAAGTTCTAAATGGTCGTGTAATTAATTTAAATGAAACTACCACAACCGTAGAAATAAAGTATTTTAAGACATAACCCAGTAAAATAGAGTATTCAGTAAATGAATTAACTATGTTCAAAATCCAATTAGCTAGACTATTAATAACAACATTTGACTAACAACAGATGTAATAAAACTGAACTTGCGAATTACTCTTAATCAACATATGCCGATACCTCTCAATCAGGTGAAAGTTAGGACGTGACCTAGCAAAGAGGCTGAAAGAGCAAGTAATGAGTAAAAGTAGAGTTAGTTTTAACAAGCCAGTAAGTGAGTCCTATGTGCCAAGCCAACTCCAAGCTATGAAATATTGTCTATAATTCAGAATTCAGAGCAATATAATTACCAAATGAGATCATGTACGCTACGTTTGAAACAATTCTATATAAGGACAAGCTTATTAGTGAACCGAGTGATTCATGAGTCAATACACATCAATTAAAAATGTGAAAAAAGGCATGGTGAAAAATCCTCTTGGGACACCAGTAGCTAAATGAATCATTACTGATGATTCCTTACAAATCTTTGTCTTCTTTCCTTTTATAACGGATCAAATATAAATATTCGGGTTACGTTTTGAAGGTTGGTTACCTCCGTTTGGATCTTGCAATCCAAGTACGGGTCAAGGTTTCAAACCCCAAATCATGCGAAGGGCCGTTGGGTACCCAGAACATGTCCTATTTGTCTAAGTCGCTCACAAATCGTTTGAAGTTCAAAACCAAAATCAGCGAAAAATCTCAAAATACAACTTGCCACAGCATGACCGGATCAAAACCAAGTAAACGAGTATAAATCATCCAAGTATGTAAGTTTGGTGATAGTCAGTCTCTCAGTAGATAGTGCGCCAAAAGAGATAAACCTGCAATGGAAGCATGCAGCAAGCAAGCAAAGATCATATACCTGAAACTAACCACGAAGTCAGGCCAAGAGACGCATGCGGGCCTTAAAGATCACACTGAGGACATATAGCATGCTAAGCCTAAATAAAGGATGCATCTAATGCAGTGCGGAAATTTAAATCACACAAGCATGTTGTATGTATGTATGTATGTATGTATGTATGTATGTATGTATGTATGTATGTATGTATGTATGTATGTATGTATGTATGTATGTATGTATGTATGTATGTATGTATGTATGTATGTATGTATGTATGTATGTATGTATGTATGTATGTATGTATGTATGTATGTATGTATGTATGTATGTATGTATGTATGTATGTATGTATGTATGTATGTATGTATGTATGTATGTATGTATGTATGTATGTATGTATGTATGTATGTATGTATGTATGTATGTATGTATGTATGTATGTATGTATGTATGTATGTATGTATGTATGTATGTATGTATGTATGTATGTATGTATGTATGTATGTATGTATGTATGTGTGTGTGTATACATATGCAGAAAGTGATTAAATGGATCCACATAGAATGCCAAGTGACATATCCCTCTCCTACCCTTGCACCCCTTCCCGTTAGTGCAGAGACTGGCTAGTCCGATGCTATAGCATATCCAATCCATCATAACAAATGCGCATCAATAATCATGCTTATATCGTAATCAAGCTCATATAATGAATCAAGCTCATCTTGTATCTCGTGATATAAATGACTCGATGAGGACAAACCTGATGAGGCTGGGCTGTCCTATGACCCTAGCAAAAGACTCTAAAGACTCACAGATAATGACCATTCTGTTTCAAACGCATAGAGAATAAGGATGCTCATTCATAAGTGCAAGTCCTAAGCATGATATTACATGACATGTGATATGAAACACCTACATACTATATGACACATCAGACATGAGGCCGGTCACTGAGTAAGCTCCCATAGGAAACTTACCTGAAAAGCCGAACAACAAAAGTAACAGCAGATAACAGAAGTCCAAGCAATCACTAAGCACCTAACATATATGAATAATAAAAGATGCTATAATAAGTTAAACAATCCCACTAACTAACACAAAGGAATCTCACTCAAAAGCATTTCCAAAATCATCCCATAAGTCAAATCAGTCAAAAAAGGAAAAAATGTCCGAAAGCCGAGATATCCAAAAAGGTTAACCATTTCATCTCAATTCCTCATAACTCATCCTTAATAATCTGTCCAAAGTCTCAATCTCAGTCCAAGGTCCAAATCCAGTCATATAATAGTCCATTGGTTCAAACAGTCACAAGGCAAGGTCCAATGTCAAGTTTAGTCAAACAGTCCAAGAAGTCCAGTAAAAGAGGTCCAAAGGTCCAATAGGTCAAATTAGTCTGCTAAACAAGGTTTGTGAAATATAGTCAATCCAAGGTCATTCTCAAGTCGTCAAGTCCAATTAATTAGTCAATTCATCGTTTAAAGGAATCCCGACATCTCAGTTTTAAAACACAAAACCTTTCAAGAATTTCAAAACACCCAAAGCATTTCAATGTATTTAATTTTATTTCTTTAAAACCATTTTATCAACATTATAATAATCCCTTTAAACATTTTTTTTAAAATCCAATTATATTAAACTCAACACCTCAATAAACCCAACATAGATTGGTTCAACCCAAAGCCGAACCAAAGGTCCAAAGAAATCCAGGGAAGCCGGCCTCGACCAAGGCACAAGGCTAGCTTCGTCGCGACGAAGTGGTCGCTCGCCGGGGCAAAACTTGCCCTTTGGCTCCCATGAAGGAGAGGCTCTCACTGGCCACGAGAGGACCCTTTCGCCATGGCAGAATGGCCGCTCACTATGGCAAAAGGCCTCCTTCTTCCTCTCTGGTTCCAGTTCTAACTCGCCACGATGACATGGTTTCGCCGCGGAAAAATTCGAACATTTTGGCTTGCTTTTACCTTGAATCAACTCCATTCTTTATTAAACCAATTCTAAACTAAAGCATGACCCTACCCAACCCCAAACAACATATCAAGACTCAAACGCGGACCAGAGGGGGGGGGGGGGGAGCGGAAGAGGGATTACTAAGGGTCTTCAAGGGAAACCTTTGAAGCTTCAATGAGGGGTCCTCCAAGATCATAATCGACGAGGAAAGTGAACGACTAAGCCTAGCAAAGATACAGGTTGAGTAAAAGTCCTCTTTTACAAAGGTTTGAGACCAAAACCACAAAAACAAGCACAAACGAGCTCACCTTTGGAAAACATGGGAAAGGAGGGTTTGAGGGGCTCGATCTTGCACTTCCAGGGGTTGGATCAAGCTCTTCTCGACCTTGGAAGGTAGGGGAGTCAGTAAAGGTTCACCTTTAAGTGGTTTGTAAGAGAAAGGAAGCGAGAGGAGGGAGAACGGAAGTGATTACCGCGAAGATGACGAACAGGGGCACCTTCTAGGTTCTTGGTCGCGGCGGTGAGTAGAATCTCACAGCGGCGTAATCTCCTCTACAACTTCTATTTTGCTTGGATTGACCTTCATCTTCTTCTCTTGATCTTCAAAGGGGTGAGATGAGAGGTGTTTGTGGTGATGTTTGAGCTGGGAAAAATAAAAAACAAAGGATTTGGAGGTGGGTTTGTAGATTAGAAATGGAGGAAATATGATGAGATGAGGGTTTCTCCTTTTGAATTCAAAATGAGAGAGTGTAGCTAGGCTTTAGTGTTTGGTGGCTCAGATTTTGGGAGTGAGTGCTAGAGTTTTTGAGATTGGTGACGATTTATAGGGCAATAAATGGGATTTTATGAGGGTTTATGAGGAAGAGGACAAAAGGGTGAAGGTGGGAGCAAGAGAGAGAGAGAGTCTCGTAAGGACCAAATTCGAATCCCGATAATTTAACCCGAATTTCGACTCTTGGAAATTCACACCGAATTTCAAATCATTTCTGAGTGACCAATAAGACTCCAAGTTTTCAAATACAAATCACGGGAGTGGAATTAAATCCATTGAAATCGAAGTTCAAAGGGTTGCCGGAATTATTTTCCAAGGGTTTTCCAAAATAGCAAGTGGCTCGAGTACAAGTTTTTTTGAAAACTTTGCAAATCAGATAATTATATTATTTAATAAATTTTGGTCTTTACACCTTTGATCCTCACAATTGTATACACATCAAAATTATGGAACTAAGCAGACTCTACTGAATTATAAAAATCTGAAAAGGAACTGCCGATGAAGGATGTAGCAATCACCTACGCGCGCCACACCCTAGGGCCTCCGTTAACTCGTTTAAGCATCTAAAAAGGGCATGAACTATGGACAAATCATTGATCTGAGAGTGGAGTTTTTTATACTACAATTTTGCTTCTTTTAAAAATATAAATAGTAAATGAATATGCGATCCATTAGGTTGAATTGAACAGATTTAGAATCCATATGTATTATTTTTAAAAATTTTCACGGATCTAAAATCTCCATCTTTGAGTGCATTTAACACTTGGAAAGAGGGTATATAATAGGAAAAGCTATGTACACCACTAATTTTTACTAGTTCCACTGCTAACCATCGCATCTTGCTGCGTTGGGTTTTACTCCGTCTAACCAAGGCCACCGCATAGTACAACGGTGGCCTTTGGCTTTATTTGAGACTATCGCACAAAGATCCGGTGGGTTGTGGAAATGGGGGCCATTATGCCCTGAAGCCCACCGCATGTTCATGCGGTGGGCTAGAAATTTCTGAAACGACGTCTCTAAAGTCAACTGCATCAACGCTGTGAATTTATGAAATTGCGGCCCTTAAGCCCACCACATCAACATACGGTGGGTTTGTAACCGTTACAAGTGATGGTTTTCTACTCACCGTAGCATGGTGCGGTGGATTATGACACGCATAAATAGACACGAGGCCCCCTGCAACGGCAATCCTCGCTTTCGCCTCTGTTTCTGTCTCCCGTTTTCGTTTCTCCACCTTTCGTGTCTTTTTCCTGGTCCCTTTGGTGTGGTTTTTTTAATTATAAACCCGGAAAGAAAATGGTGAGTGAAATTAGTCGTGGTAAAGGTCGGGGTGATGGTTGTGGCCGTGGAGCGCGGGATTCATTACAAGTAACAACAGTTCGTATTTTTAAAATGAAATATATTTTTGAAAAATTATAAGGTAGTGGTAACATAATATTTGACTTTGAAATACAACCGGCTCTAATGATACACAGACATGGTCGTGGACGTCCTCGTGGAGGACGGGGTACATTCAGCATACGGGAGGTAAGTGCAAATTATTAGAGCGGTTTTTTTAGTGCTTATGTGAATATATTTTGTAATGTCGTTATTATTTAGAAAGTAAGAATAATAGAATCGAATTAGTTCATATTTTTAAGAATTTTATCGTAGAACTTCATTCGTTTAATCAAGAGAAATTATAATATAACTTCAGTCGTGTAATATTGTGCGAGTAGAATAGAACTTCATCGAAATGAGTTGATATTGTTAGGGATGGAAATGGGTCGGGTGGTGGGTGGATGGACCCCCATTTCACCCGATCCACCATGGATGACCCATCACCCCACCCGACCCACCACCCATATCCACTTTACCCATATCCATCGGGTGAGCGGGTGAAATGGGTGAAATGTGGGTGAAATGTGGATGATTTTCCCTAAATTCATATAATTGAATTCCAATCAATTTGGTACACAAAAGAGTGTATAAAATATCATTATCTTACACAAATAAGTCTTGAACACATACCATAGGTCTTAAACAACGCATACCACAAGTCTTAAACACATATCATAAGTCCTAAACACCACAAACTAGAGTTTAAATAGCATACTAGAGTTTGAATAACATAAGGAAAATAAGTCGCCGAACTTTGAATGTGAATCGCCTTGGATGAACGTCAACCACTAGACCACTATAGGTAAGCTCCTTCTTCTTCCAAGCAAAATGCATCCTATTAAAAAAAGATGCAGCTAGCAAGTTAAGAGAATATTAATTACCGATTTTAAGAATATGAGAACTAGGACATATCTACCTAGCAAAAACTGAATAATAAGCTGATTTTTTACAGATATGTATAGTAACGAATAATATAAAGTTACAAGATGATTTTTTTACAAATTTGTACAGTGAACAATAATCTGTAAAGTTACAAACTGATTTTTTTTTACAGATCTGTACAATAAACAATAATATGTAAAGTTACAAGATTTGTATAAAATGATCTATAAACTGATTAATTTGTAATGTTCTCAATTTTCTGTAATGTTCTCAATTTTCCAGAAAAGTACTCTATAAACTTACAAACTGATTTGTAAAATAATCTATAAACTGATTTGCAAACTGGAAATACCTAAAATTGAGTTACAAACTGATTTATAAATTAAGTAATTTGAGAACTTACAGTAAGATCACTCGTGTCACTTTCTTCATCCAAATCTTCATCATCCGCACAACTAGCCCATGCACATTTATTATCAATACGACATCCTACAAAAAAATAATAAACTGGTCATTAACTATTTCAATTTCTAAAAGACATAAAAATTAAGTGTTTATTAACTAAACAATATGAAAAGGGATTAAAACACCTGAAAGATCTTCAAGCATCCAATTTTGCAAGCATGTCAATGCCTCAACGGTCTTAAATTGAAGTTTAGCATGGTGAGCACTAATCAATCTTCCATCAGAACTAAAAGCACTCTCAGAAGCAACACTAGATGCAAGGATTGCTAAAATGTCCTTGACAACCCTACGCAAAGTGGGAAACTTCGTATCAAGTCTCCAAGAATAAAGAACATCAAACTGGGGACTATTAGGTACCGGAGGCCCTTCAAGATACAAATCTAACTCAGACCTCACAGACACCTTCTGAGTCATAGTTTTCTTAGCCATATCCCATAGAGAAGCCCCAAGCTCCACATTGTCGAGATCACTGGAGAGATTAGTCATAACATTTGATCCTCCCTTTCGAGTCCCATGACCATCCCTATGAGTAGAACTCGACTCCTTATTCTCTTGATACTCCGTTAAAATATCATACAATAATGATTTAACTTGATCAATCTCATAATCAGCATCTTCACCATCAATCAAATTGTAGTAGAAAGCAACACATTGCAATTTGTCCCTAGGATCCAAAACTGCAGCAAAAGCTAGGATCCCCTTAATACTTGCCCAATATTTATCGAACTTTTCCATCATACTTGAAACCATGCTCCTGATAACCGACTCTTCACTCTTCAACCAATCAAGTAAAGCAATCTTGATCTCACAAACTTGTTTAAAGAACAGATTAGTTGTTGGATACTTTCTACCCGAAAATAGCAATGTCGCTTTGTAGAAAATCTCCATCTTCTGACACACCAAAGAAGCCAACCTCCATTCATCATCAGTTGGGACCGGGACATTAAACTGGGGGTTTTGATGCTTCAACTTAGCAAACACATCCTTATAAGGAAAAGCACTATGAAGCATCAAAAAAGTGGAGTTCCATCTTGTTTTGCAATCAAGGGTCAATTTTTTTGAACAATCAAGTCTTAGTGCTCGAGCCTTATCTTCAAACTTCTCAATTCTTTTTGGAGTTGCACACCAAAGTAAGACACAATTGCGGATTTTCTCAATGCTAGGACCAATCACATTCAAACCATCTTGCACAATCAAGTTCAAAATATGTGCACTACACCGCATATGCAAAAAATCACCACCCAACATAAGAGATCTAGAATCAAGTTTCTCTCGTAAAATCTCCATCATTGCATCATTTGTAGAGCAATTATCCAAGACCACAACAGATATTTTTTCAGCAAGGTTATATGTATCTAATGACTCCATCAAGACTTGAGCTAAGACTTCTTTTGTATGAGGACAAGGAACATAAGCAAACCTAACAATATAATAAAAGAAATTACTGAAATTTGGGTATTAAAATGCAAATCGCAGCAATAGCAAACATCAAAAGCATGCATTGATAAAAGAAAAACGATACAATAAGTATAAAGTATAAGACATAGAATTGAAAATACCTCAAGGTTCTATTATGTAGAACCCATTCATCATCAATAAAATGGGCCGTTACCGCCATGTAGCCTTTCTTGTGATGAGTGGTGTTCCACATATCGGTAGTGATAGCTATTCTCCCATTATGTTTCTCAAACATCTTTTTGAGAACACCCTTATTGGTTGCAAACATCTTCATAAAATCACTCTTCAAGGTATTGCGGGTATTTAAATTGAAGCTGGGATTCAAGCTAGTGACAAATCTTCTAAACCCAACATGGTCCACTATAGACAATGGATACTCATGCATTGTAACCATGTTAGCAAGCTCTTTCCTTGATATATATTGGCTGAAATTATAGTTCTCTAACCTTGCTTTGTTATCTGATTTACTAGTGTTGAAGCTAAGGGATTGTTGACGTAAATCCAACTTAACATGCTTCTTCATACACCTTACATTATAATGATCCCATAGATATGAAGTTCCACCCTTGCTCTTGGCAGACAGACGTTGATTGCAATGCAAAAATCGAGCCTTTTGTACTCCATCAATCGTCATGTGCTCGAAATGTTGCCATACTTCAGAATATCGCCTCTTGCGATTTTGGGAAACTTCAACCTCAGGCAAACCACTTTCATTAGGCTCAGTGGAAGGCTGGCTAGATTCTCCACGTGGATGAGAAGGTGGCTGATCAGAGCTTTCGGGTGGAGTTGGGTTAGAAGAAACGGTACGAGGGCAAGAAGATTGATCCGCCACAACCATTCCTACATCCCTGCAAAAGCAAAAGTGTTTTATGTATCTCAGATTCAGATTTTAGAGCTTATCAAAAGACCTCAAATCTCATATTTTAGAGCAACAGTTCATCTCCAAGTCTCCAACAGTCATAAGTCACAACTCACAACAAAAAATCACATTCAAATCCCTCCTATTTAGAGCCCCAATTCACAACAAAAAAATCAAATCCAAATCACTCATAACAAAAAAAATCAGATTCAAATCCCTCATATTTAGAGCCCCAATTCGCAAGAATTCAACACCATGATATGAACATAAAAAAAGAATTTCAAACTTGAAATATAGAGAGATTAGAGAAGTAAGTTACCGGCTCGGGTCCTTCGGGATGGTCGACATGGGTGGCTGGCGGCTAGAGGAGGAGGACAAGTGGAGGCGGCTGGCGGAGACTGGAGCACCAGATCTCGGAGGTGCCGGGTGCGGGATGAGAGGGCTGGTGAGAATAAGGCGGCCGAGATCTGAAACTCCGAGCTCGGACTGAGGGCTGCGGAACTGAGGGTTGGTGAGGACCAGTGAGGCGGCCGGCGGCAACTCGGAGCTCGGACCTCTACCGGCGCTCAGCGACGAGATGAAGCGAAGAGTGAAGACGTGAGGACTGATTGAGGAGTGACGGCTGGTAAGTGGCGATTAGGGTTTAGGAAAATGAGAGGCGGTGTGAGGCACTCAAATCTGAAGAATGAATATATTTCATAAAAAAAAAGAAGAATGAATATAAAGTTTATATATTTTTTTATATAAAATATATAAATAACATTTTATAATATACATGGATGGTGGATCGGGTCTGGTGGTGGATGGTGGGTCGGGTGGTGGATCGGGTGCAGGTGGAAAAAACATCACCCCACCCGACCCACCACCCATATCCACTTCACCCATATCAACTTTTCACCCGCTTTTTGTCAGGTTTTCACCCACTTTTTCGGGTCGGGTGGTTCGGGTTCGGGTCGGGTACGGGTGAAATTGTCATCCCTAGATATTGTGCATGTAGAATAGAGCTTCATCCGTTTAATCAATAGAAATGAGAATTTTGTTGTAATCGTATAGAAACTTTATCCCGAGGATTAACTTATAAGGTGGTTTTGCGGACCGCACGTAACGCTGTTGTTAAGGAAAGACATGCCTTGCGTGAATTGCGTGATTAGATTGAGTGTATTCCTTTTCATATCCATGGTGTAGATAACCCTGTTGGTAGGGACAATATCTTAGGAGACGATGATAAGATGGCGGAGGGTACTGTAGAGGCTATTATGGAGGCGTCGATTACGACTCATACTAGAGACCCAGTAGATCATGAGGATGATGGCTCTAAGACTTAGAACCCGGCGTATGACACCTACTTCAGCAGTATGTTCGAGAGCAATTTACTCGTATGATGATACGACACCATTAGTCGGAGATGGGGGTGGAAGTAGCTATGCGGGGGTGAGACGTTCCAAGACTAGTTGATGTAGAGAGAATTGAATTGAATAATATAATAATATGTCAACAATGCAAGCCTTATCCTGTTCAAATAAATTCAAGACTCCCCGCTGTAGTAGTAGGGAATCAGGATCGATCCACGAGGAAGCGTGTCAGCAGATCCTAAAGCGTAAACGTTCCGCAGAAGTCGACCAGGAGCTATCGATATCGGCTAGGGGAGTCCATCTCGAGTAATGCAGTCGATCTCGGGTGTTGTTGTACCTGTATACACAAACAGAAGGCAGTCGACATAGCAAAGATGTCGACCAATATAAGCGATATCGACCTGTCAAGTCGATCTCGACCTCTCGAATAACAGGTAACCGTCGGCAAAGAACGTCCGAAGAAAGTATGATGGAAAGGAAGACGTGGACAGAAAAGATAAAGGTTTTTGAGTTTTTCGATGACTCAATGAACGAAAAAAGCAATAACTAAAAATAAATAAAAGATATAAGGAAAAACGCCCTCCTAGGACCAGGGATCACCACAACGTTAACCACTTATGCAAAAGATGGAGAAAGACAGACAATTATGCTTTCTCACCCGAGGGACAAGCTTTCGCTGTACACCATCCCCTAGGAATATTGGCTCGCGCCATCAAACCTAATTGCCTCTACCTTTTAGTTGTTTCGACCAAAGATAGGAGATGATCAAAGATATAACGATATCAACATAAAGTACTCATATCCCAGGCATGCATGGCTAACGCTGGGCTCACCCCGACCCTAAGAGAAACCTCTAAATTGAAAGTAGAATTGTTTGTGTGTTCTTGAATGAATGAAAACCAGCCTCTAGGGCTTTATTTATAGCCTACTAATCCTTGCTAGCCAAGGAAAGTAGTTCATATCTTCTATCTAAAATCTATCCTTAACAAGTAGGATAAATCTTTATTAAAGTAAATATAGAAATAACTAATAAACATCTTAGGGTAAAAAAGAAATAACCCTAAGACATAATCTATCTAAATAAGAAGATAAACCATGGCCATGTTGATAGATCTTCAAATCCGCGTCCTCGTAGTGCGTGCAATCCGTGTGAAATTACACTAGATATCGACCAGGTCAGTAGATATCGACCGGTCGATATCGAGCAAGTCAGTAGATATCGACTGGTAGATATCGACCAAGTAAGTTTATGTCGAGTGCTTCTATAGTGGTCATGTGTGGTCTGTCTCGACACTCAGGTCTATGTCGAGTACTTCAGTCGATTTTGACCTGTTTGGTCGATATCGACCTCTCATCAGCTTCACTGTTTCGACTCTAATTCCGCTTCAATTCCTACATATTTAGACCAAAACTTGTGCAGACTCTATTTCTTGCACGTTAGCTTATTCTACACAAATTTACATTATTTTTAAACCTTTTCTTTGGAAATTGAATGGAATATGAAGTCAAAAGATGCAAGAAAAATGACTCTAAATATGTGCATCACTAGTCACAGTGGGTTGATCGACCTGACTTTCAGCGTTGAGGAGTACAATATTGAGGGGTGGACACCAATACTTCCCCTCGATCAGGAGACGGTTCCATTGAGGACATAGTTCGATGTCTACAACCCTGAAGGAGATGTTGGACAAAGGGAGGACGACCTGCAGATGGAGGTGTTGTTGATGGAGAGTTGGTTGATGCTACTATTGACGATGACTTACAGATGGATGATGCTGATAGAGACAGAGGCGGTGGTGCGAGGGAAGAGCCTGGCCGCATGGAGAAAGAGGGTGCTGCCGAGGAGCAAAAGCTGGGTGGAGAGGAGGTTGAGGAGCCTGCCCCGACGCATGAGGTGGAGGGGGTTGACGATGCCATGAAAAATATATCCCCCTTAATTAATAAGGGTATGACGTCATAACTGAGTGTCCCAACACAAAAGTTATACCTACAACCCAACAATATTATAAGCATCGCGACCTGTAAAATCCGCAAACCCTTACCTCTAAAGACAGATCTTCCAAAATTGCACCCTGATCGCGATGAAGGTCTTAAGTAAACCTCCACATACCGTGCACACTAATTAAACAGATAAAAGCTCTAGCCCGTCTAAACTTTCTAAGACCATCCGCAACCATGGGGTAACCTCTTTCTCCCTTTTTTTCCAATCTTCCTATCACAACTTTACAACTCATTTATTTTTTTGTTTAAAATAATTTTCACTTTTTCTACCTCTTTCTAAAAGGTTTCTTCTACAACCATGGGAAACCTCTTTTACCTCTTTTCAAATTTATTTTCACTTTTTCTTTTCCTTTATATATCTTTCCCTTATTATATGTGTATCATCATATATTATTGTGAATTATTTTTATTTATAATTTTATAAATAAATAAAAATAGCAAGTAGTTAATATAAATATATTTGATTACATCTAGATTAAAATAAAAAATGTTAAAAATATTATAACATACGTAAATACTAATCGAACTACCTATAAATTCGGATCATAGCCTTGGAATTGGTTCCACAAGTGCACAACCAAATCATATTTCAAATTCATATGAGTTTGTCTATCCCGAATCTCATCTCTCATAGCCATATAGTTGCCCAGATTTCGATCTTCATATCTCCCGGTGGTAACGTTGAATGGCTCAATATTAGAACCGCCTAATGATCCAAGAACATTATTGGAAAAAAAAAGAGGATTGTACACATTGGTAGGATTATGTGGGGTATAATTTGGATATTCGGGTGTTGGAGGATTGTTAAGCATTTGTAACATCACTTAAAATTGAGGATTTTTTAGAAGATTTGGATCAAAAGGCAAATTTGGAATGGGTGGAGTATTTGGATTATTGTGATCCATAGTTAAGAAAATAGGTGCAACTACAATAGATCAAGATGGGGCTATATATAGGGTAAAATTGGGCTCAAATTATAGAAAAAAATAAAATTAAACCAATGAGATATTTTATTTTAAAAATAATGAAATATAAATATATTTTTTATTTCATTTTAAACACTATTAAAATTAATAAATCTAAATGGAAAAGAGAAGATCCTACTTTATCATTAATAAAAAAGGAAAATAAAATTAGAAAAGGGAAGAGGTAAGTAAAACCCATGGTTGCTCATACTCTAAGTAAAGAGCAGGCAACTCTCTGGTGAAGCACTTCTCTGCTAGTATCGCCACGTGTAGCTACCCAAGACCGTTGGCATGGAGGCACGGGTTACACGTGTCCCCTATGAGAACCACGAGGTCACCAGCCAGCTGCTCGCTTAATAACACTATAAATACCCCCTAGGAGCCACAAGAAAAGGATCCGAAAAGGAGATAAGAAAGACAAGAGCTCTGCAATCCTCCCTAAAATAAAACCCTCAAAGTCGAGCTCCTAAAATTCTTAATCGGAGAAGAGTCTTTCTAGAACAATACATCATCAGATAAACTTCCTCTAAAGACGACGATTGAACAGTAAATTACCTAAACGTGGGCAAACATGGTCGCGAGGACCATCTAAATTAACAAAACACTGACGGATCGCAAGGTTTAAAACATACAAAATGCCCCCACCATTGGCGTCACAAGTAATCAAGAACTTTTGTTGTCACCTTGAGGTAATAAGTATAGGTGAATTTCTAGAAACGCTTCATTAGCGCCGTCTGTGGGAACCTTTCACGACGAGAGGTTCCCTGTAGAAATACACTTTATTCTTTCCTATGCACTTATCGAATTCTTTAAAAAACTAGAAATCTTTCGCCCCTCGCATGAATATTTTCTTTACTCCTAGCACTAACCCTTCGCAGGAAGACATGAATTTCACATTGTTCGGAGAAGAATTTGGAGAGCAGCATCACGATGAAGGATGAACAACGGACTGAACCTCAATGACCCTCCCAATGAAGACGCTCGCACCCCAGAAGGCAAAAACCTTCTTCAACAACCACTTTGGAATAATGCCCCGATTCCCCCTTTTGGGCAATATTGGACATGGGGAGGATTCCTTCCATACCAATATTTCACGGGTGGCTACCCTCCAAATCCTTTCTATGGGCAGCCTGTGAACATGATTCCCTCTCAGTATGATCCCTATGGGTACTACCGACTGCAAGACCGGCTCGCGTTCTAATCAACCTATTCCCTGACCCCATTAACAATCCACCGAATCCGGATTCAGATCGCGATGACGACAACATTGACAAAAGAGCCCGTGGCAACTACACTATGGACATCTCTTCAAGATCCAATTCGTTAGGGGCTCCTAGCCCAACTCACAAAGATGAACTCGTGTTCCCATCTGCTTCTGCAAACCTATACACGAGATGCATGTTCCCAAAAGATGGAGAGACGTATCCATCGCGAAGTATACCAGGAATTCCGACCCCAACGATCACATGAACCAGTTCACAACATCCATGGGAATGGATGAGAATAATGATGCTATGTTCTGTCGATCATTCCCGCCAACCCTGAGTGGAGTTGAATTGACTTGGTTCACCAACCTGCCCCGATCATCCATAAGCAGTTTTGCTCAATTTTCCAGCATATTTGTCGCCCATTTTGATAGTTCCTGCATGCGAAAACGCACCATGTTGGACTTAAATTCCATCAAACAGGAAGCATCCGAGTCTTTAGGGAGTTTCTTCAGCAGATTCACCACCATGGTCGTACAGATCCCAAAGTTCAATCAAGAATCTGCAAGTACCATCCTAATGGGAAGCTGAAGGCGATTTCAAAAGTTACTTGTTTAGAAAAGAGCCCTGCAATTATGATAAGCTACGCGACCTTGTGACCCTACAAATCTACGCCATGGAGGCCGCAGGGTCAAGCTCAAGATCAAATGAAACTAAACCCTCCCTATTCCACAAAGCAAACAACAAATCCTGCGGAAGGGGAGGTCAGGACGCTCAGCAACACAATAACCCTCGCTGGCCAATCCCATTACTCCTCATCAGGCTCCCCACAACGAACTACAGTACAACCAATTGACAAGTCCAAACTTGCCCTCCGCTCCAAGTAATGTAATGATGGCACACCCACTAATGGTGCACCCTCCTATCTATGGCGTACCACCGACCCCTCCTCCTCAGCAAAATTTGCCTTTACAAATCTGCGCACCACCTACAAATCAAAATCAACCCATCCCTCCACCTCGGCAGTACAACCCACCCTATGCCCCAAGAGGAAGGGGGAGAGGTGGGTATCCACAAGGTCGCAAAGGAAGGAATGGGAACAGAGGAGGTGGATATAGGCCCCTGCCCAGGGATGTTCAACGGGCCCTAGAAGCGAGATCATCGTCAAACAAATCTATGCATTCTCACCGGGATGATCAAAACTCACGTCCCCCAATGGGTGGATCAATACCATTGCGAGAGGACCTTCCTCCTCCAGGACTAGCAACCAAGAAAGAAAGAACTATGAAAGAGAAGCCTAACATCCTCCATTCGAATCTAGCGTCAAGCAGGCCTCCACAAAACACGCGGTAATAAATTTTTGTTTTTCTAACGCTCGCGATCTTAGGATGACCCATTCGGATCCTGTGGTCATCCATGTGCAGCTAGGGACAAAGAAAGTCAAACGCGTCCTGATCGACACAGGCTCTTCGGTGGACGTCCTATACTAGAACGCTTTTGAACAATTGGGTATCGCGGAGAGCGCCCTGCGCAGTTACTCGGGAAAAATCACCTCCTTCTCAGAAGATGAATTCGAGGTAGCTGGAACTATTGAGCTTGCTTTGACTTTGGGAACTCCCCCCTGGCCGAAGAACTCACATGGGAGAATTCACGGTGGTTCACTTACCATCCATTTACAATGCCATCATGGGCCATGTAAGTCTTTTTAGGTTCCAAGTGGCTTGCTCCGTTTACCACTTCGACATCAAATTCTCGTTCTCAGATGGAAAGGTTGGAGAGGTTCGCGGGGAACAGTAAAAAAGCAGAGTCTGCTATCTTGCTTCATTAAAGAAGGGACACAATCGAGTGTTCGCGATTAATGGCCAAGGCCAAGGATCGTTGAAATCATAAATAACTGAGAATAATGACCAAGAAGCCATTTCGGACATCGTTGAAGCAGAATTAGAAGTACGACCCAAAAAAATCATGGATAAAATCATTGAAGAAAATGTGGCTTTCTTTCCCTTCACCAACAACACGGAGGCTCTTTACCACGGGCACAGTCTGGAAACCCCTGTGCTGGATCGAGTCAAAGAAATTTTAAAAAATTCAAGAGACGTCTTTGCTTGGTCCCCTCAGATCTGAAAGGTCTTCCTAGCGAAACTACAGAACACTCTCTTAGACTCGATCACAACACCAAGCCTGTGGGCCAAAAGAAAAGAAAAATGGTAGTGGAAAAAGCAGAGGCGGCTAAGCAAGAAGTAGACAAACTTCTACAAGCAGGTTTCATCCGCGAGATCAGTGACCCAACATGGTTGTTAAACGTATTTCTCATCAAGAAAAGCAGTGGGAAACGGAGAATGTGTGTGGATTTCAAAGATCTTAACAAAGCATGCCCCAAGGACTTCTACCCCCTCCTTTCCATTGACGAGCTGGTGGACACCACCGTGGGTCATGCCACGTTAAGCTTTCTCAACGATTACTCGGGGTATAAACAAATTAAAATGAGCCCACGCGGTGAGAAAAGCACCGCTTTCATCACCAATCAAGGCACCTTTTACTATAAAGTGATGCCTTTCGGATTAAAGAACACGGGCACCACTTTTCAGCAGATGATTGAGAAGGTCTTCAAACCACAAATTGAGAGAAACATAGCGGTTTATGTTGACGATATTGTGATTAATTAAAAGTTTGACCAAGGAGAGCCACCTTTCTGACCTTTAGTAGACCATTGATGCTCTCAAGATGAATCGCGTTTGTTTGAACCTAGAAAAATGCGTATACGGTGTCGATTTAGGGAAGTTCTTGGGTTTCATTATCAGCCGCAGAGGCATAGATGTTAATCCTTTAAAGGTACAAACCATACTCGATATGACTCCCCCCAAGACATTGAAAGATATTTAAAGGCTCGATGGATCAATCAACTACTTCAATCGTTTTTGCTCGCGACTAGCGGATCATTCCTTACCTTTCTTTCAACAACTAAAAAAGAAAGGCCCTGTTGAGTGGAGTTCAGTGCTAGAAAAGGCCTTCAAAAGCATGAAGGAATATCTCGCAACGCTCACCACCCTTCATTACCCTCGAGAGCATGAAACATTGCAGCTTTATCTTGCGGTCGGATCGACTACCATCAGTACCGTCCTCACAAGGGAATCAAAATTCCCTATTTACTTTGCCAGTAGAGTTCTACAACCAGCGGAGTCCAGATACACCCCCATCGAGAAAATGGCCTTATCTGTGATTTTTGTAGCAAGATGACTGAGACTTTACTTTCAAGCCCACACCAGATAAAGTGGACAGTAGAATTGTCAAAATTTGATGTCTATTTTAAACCTCGTAAATCTCGCCTGGCTCAAGCACTAGCTGATTTTGTAGTAGAAGCAACTTTCACAGAAACACAAGATCGCGAAGGAGAAGATTGGGTCATTAATGTTGATGGATCAGTATCTATCAGGGGTTTTGGAGCAGGAGTAACAATATCAAGTCCAAGCGGCGAAATCACTGACCTGTCTTTCCAGCTCCTCTTTGAAGCCACCAACAACGAAGCGGAATACGAGGCGTTAATTGCAGGAATTGAAAAAGCACTGATCAATAGCGCTCGTCAAGTTCAAATATTTACAGACTCGGAAGTAATCGCTCAAGAGGTCAAAGGAGAATATGAAGCAAAAAACGGGAATGTTGCCCGAATACCTAACTCGAGTACAAACAGTTAAGGAAACTTTCGGTTGTTGCTCCATCTCTTTTATCCCCCGCAAGCAAAATGAACCTGCTGATATTCTAGCCAGAATAGGGGTGACCTTATCTCTTGATTTGAGTGATCGCGTGGTGATTGAGTGGAAACACACTCGGGGAATCCACAAAGGTGTTTTCAAAGTGTCCCACTCAGACTGGCGAGAACCCTTTTTGGAATACATCAACAATGGTCCAATTGAAGAAGCCTGTAGCCAAGAATATTAAAGGATGAAAAACCGGGCTTCTCATTTTCGAGTTAGAGATGGTCGTTTGTACAAAAGAGGTTTTCGCCTCCCTGACCTCCTCTGTGTCTCCGATCTAGAAGGTCGTACCATCATCCTAGAATTACACGCGGGCATTTGTGGAAATCATCAGGGATGGAGAGCGATTGCTTCTAGAATCACACGACTGGGGTATTACTAGCCCAGCCTTAGGGCTGACACTGAAATGGTCATTCAAATATGTGACCCCTGTCAGCGGCATGCCTCCCTCAAACATCAGCCTCCCCACCCTCTCAAATGTATATCCGCACCATATCCATTCGCGATGTTGGGAATGGACATCCTTTGGCCATTTCCTCGAGCCTGAGGAAAATTGCGTTTCATCCCCGTAACAATGGACTACATTACCAAGTGGGTAGAAGCTAAGGCCATGGCCTTGATTACCGCGGAAAAAGTACGCAAATTTCTTTGGAAAAATATGATATGCCATTTCGGGGTCCCGCGAGCCATCATTACTGATCATGGACCACAATTCGACTGCGAGACAATCTGAGATTTCTGCACTGGACTCCATATAGAACTCAATTTTTCATCAGTAGCATACCCCCAGTCCAATGGTCAAGCCGAAACCACCAATCGACAAATCCTGAGCGCACTCAAGAAAAGATTAGGGGTCGCGAAAGGTGAATGGGCGAAAACCTTGCCTTTGGTCCTCTAGGCCTACCGAACCTCCGCTAAAAGCCCAACGGGAGAAACACTATTCGCCATGACTTTCGGTGTAGATGCAATCATTCCAGTCAAATTACTAGTCCCCTCGGCCAGAGTGTATGATTTCAACAAAGACACCAACGATGAAGCGTTAGAGTTGGAACTACATCTATGAGAAGAAAGAAGAGATATGGTTCTTCGGCAAGTCACAGAAGGAGGAAAATTTGAACCCAAATGGGAGGGTCCTTATGTCATCCACCAAGAAGTGGGAAGATGCTCTTTTAAACTTCAGAATTCGGAAGGGGCTATTCTCGCGAAAGCACGGAACACCAAGAACCTCAAAGCATATTTCGCTTCAATGGAGACCTGATAACTTAGAATTTTCCGTGTATAGGAAGTCTCAAGGATCCCGAATGGGTACACCCTTTCATAAATATAAATGAAAGTTTCAAACCCCATTGAAACCGCATGTCACGGCGAATAAATTTAGCAATCGCGTGCACTTTAGGCACGGATGTGCATACAAGCCTCCAAGGAGAATAAATTTAGCAATCGCATGCACTTTAGGTACGGATATGCATACAAGCCTCTATGGAGAATAAATTTAGCAATCGCGTGCACTTTAGGCATGGATGTGCATACAAGCCTCCAAGGAGAATAAATTTAGCAATCGCGTGCACTTTAGGCACAAATATGCATACAAGCCTCTACGAAGAATAAATTTACCAATCGCGTGCACTTTAGGCACGGATATGCATACAAGCCTCTACGGAGAATAAATTTAGCAATCGCGTGCACTTTAGGCACGGATATGCATACAAGCCTCTACGGAGAATAAATTTAGCAATTGCGTGCACTTTAGGTATGGATGTGCATACAAGCCTCCAAGGATAATAAATATTAGCAATCACATGCACTTTAAGCACGGATATGCAAACGAGCCTCTGTAAAGCAATAAATTCGACAATCGTGTAAAACTTGAATTCACAAAATACGCGGGGAGACAAGGAAAGGCAAGAAAGAAAACAAACGTTCCACCATTTCAAATAAAAAGGAACCATAAAATAAGTCGATAACAGATAAACCAAAATCTGCCATGACCTATCCAAAACTATTATTATATTAAGTTGACCACCCATGAAAGAAACTCCACTAAACAAGCGAGTCAATCCCCCACTTCCAAAACCATTATGTTGAAACAATGACCCCCTTCATATTTGAAAATGGTTAGGGAAGCACCGGATCGAAGACCACTTTCCACCGCAAGGCATGCCAACCCTCAGTCAAACATAGCCTATTGTTTCCATCCTTGGACACCTTCACGTGCAGCTTCTTCCCGTTAGGGGATGTCAGGCGGACATGGTCCGACATTTCCATATGTCTCCCCAAAACAACACGGAAGAGGCTGTCATAAGAGCACGATACAACCAAAACATAAGACAAACAATTCAAAAAATTTTGTAAAGAAATAATGCACTGGAAATTACCAGGAAGTGTAACTTCTCCTCGGTATCTATGGATCTGAGAAAGTCTCGCGGACCCGAATGAGAACAAGCCATTTTTCACCGTCAAAGCTAGGGATAGAACAAAATATGAAGTGAACCGTGCGGCGATATATTGCTGTTGTTGCAGGAGGCTTGATATGTCAAGTAATTACAAATATAAAGATGTAAATAAAGGTAAACCAACTTCTGGCCTAAGCAAATAATTACAAGACTTCTTCCCGTTGTAGTGGAAGGGTAGTCAGGATCGATCCACGAGGAGGCGTGTCAGCGGGATCCTAGTAGCATTGGGAATTTCACGTCTGCGTCGACCAGAAGCCTCGATTTCGACCTTGGGCCTCGATGTCGACCTCGGCTGTCGATGTTCTCTGCAACAAAAGACCTGCAGAGACAAAAACAAATGGTCGATATCGACTGGTGGGGGTCGATATCGATGTCAGTCCTCGAAATCGACTGGCTCAGAAGACTGCCAGTCGATACAGAAGGGTCGATATCGATATGTGGTGTCGATATCGATGCTCAGCAACTTCCGCAGCGATGTTCGTCGTCGACTCAGAAAACTGTCGCCGAACTCAGTGGTCGATATCGACGTCTGGGGTCGATATCGATGTCTCCCTACAGTGGGTTAGTTGTTCGTCGGCAAAGAAAGGCCGAAGACTTTAGGACGGAGAGAGAATCAATGAACAGAAATAACAAGAGGTTTTTGAGTGTATAAAATATGTAAAAAGCAACTCCTAGGATTAGGGTTTACTACAACGTTAACCAATGCATGCGATGAGATAAATAAGACGGACAATTGCGCTATTTCTCCCGAGGGACAAGCTTTCGCCGTACACCAACTCTTAGGATTACTCTTTCAAATAAACCTAATTGTCTCTACCAATTTTATGTTTATAACTCAAGTTGTTAGCATGAATCCCTTTTCTTTCGATTAGGACTAAACATAGAATCGTAGGAGGAGAGATAGACACAACGATATCAACATCAAATACTTACCTCAAGCGCGCATGGCTAACGTCGGGCTCACCCCGACCCTAAGAGCTTTGGGGAACTACTCGCTTCTCATCATGGGATTCATCATCAATTGAAAGGAAGAAACTTGCTTTAAACTAAACTTCGAAGCTTTACAACTTAACGTCAACTTTCGCAAACGTCAAACCCTAAAACTTCTCTCTAACTCTAACTCTATTGTCTATGTCTTGTTAATTGATTGTATTGTTGGATCCCTAACAAACCAGCCCCTAAGACTTTATTTATAGGCTACTAATCCTCGCTATCCAAGGATTGTAACTCCTATCTAAACTAATAACTCTATCCGAACAACTTAGGATAGGTCTTTTATTTTGATAAAACTTAAATGACTTAAAAGTAAAAGATGAATAAAACTTCAGCTGTCCTCTATCTTGAAAGTATGAGATAATCCCGTGCCTCCTTGAAGATATAGTGCCAATCCGCATTCGAAATCGAGTCTATCTTCTGTCGAGATAAGGGGTCGATATCGACACCAGAGGTCGATATCGAGGTCTCTGTTCCTGCTCGACTTGTTCAGCTCTGGTCGATTTCTATGTTGAGGTCGATATGGGGGTCGATATCTGGGTCTAAGGTCGATATCTACCTCTTCTCAGCTTCACTTGATGTCTATGTTGAGGTCGATATCTATGTTGAAGGTCGATATCTACCCCAGAGGTCGATATCTGGGTCTAGGGTCGATATCTACCTCTGCTCAGCTTCACTTGGCTTCTTCGTTTTGACTCCGTTTTCGCTCGAATTCCTGCATGGTTAGCTCAAAACTTGTGTAGACTCTATTTCTTGCATGTTAGCCCATTCTTACACAAGTTTATATACTTTTGAACCTTTTCTTTGGAGATCGAATGAAATAAGAAGTCGAAAGATGCAATAAACAAAGGTACAAATGTGTACATCAAAACACCCCATACTTAGACTTGCTTGTCCTCAAGCAATAATCAAGCAATAACCAACACCTACAACACACCCTTCAAGTCTTCGCCCTTGTCAAAAGCAACATCATAAGCGGTAGCAAAGCAAAGCAAGTGAATTTAACGTCATAGCACATATTTTGGCGATCCATAGGCATATGCAATTTTGATCCAACCTCACAGGGATAATGTGTTTGCACTCAACTCTCATGTGTTTAGGCTATGAAGATCAACTCTCAACTCAATTCCATATACAATCTCATAAACATTGTAATTTATAATAATCCACTTCGCAACCAATTATGAAAATGCAATAAGAATCATCAGGAGGACTTTCGCTCAATGGAAGACTTCATAGAAGACTCCATTCGGCGTGGTTGTAATGGGGCTTGGTATGAAATAAAAGGTATGGAATTATTTGGCTATGTGGTGCTTTTATAATTCGGGAATCAAGACTCCTAAATCTCAACACTTGCAATACCCAAACCATAACTCTTCAATGTAAGCTCAATCTCTATAATGCTCTTTCCCAACTCATCTTTCCATAATATGCTCTCAAAAATATAACACTTGTATAAATAAAGGACTTAAGGATTTTGGCTCATGCACTATATATGTATACATATATTTTTTTCGGATTTTTTTTTTCGGAAATAATACTAAAGCTATGTGCATTTATATGGTGAGCCAAAAAATTCCTTTTACAAAATATGACAAAATGTAAATATGTACCATCCTATAATTTCCTTGCTCACAACTAGACATTATGCTCTTTTCTTTCCACAAGGCATTAGTTCCAACCAATCTAAGTCCCAATTCCCAAATGGGGGTCAGGCTCAATTCGGCTAGGGATAATTTTGTGGAGTTTGCAATTCAGGCTCAGGCTAATGTTCTGGCTTCAAACAGGGATAATGCAGGGTAGGTAAAGAGAGGATAAAAATGGCTTAAAAGATGCCTCCATCATTTAATTCTCGTAAACATAAACATATATATGCATTGGTTTTGAATAACTATCACAACATTTAGAGATGCATAGGAAGAGTAAATTCACTCAAGAAAGCGGAGGGATTTTTGATGTTCTCCCTATAGGTCAAAATTCTCACAAGGACAATTTTTGTTGGATTTGCTTTTTAGCCTAGGATCATATGTGCTCAATTTCATCACAAGTTCACAATCTACATAAAAATTTTAAAGACTTAGGCTAAACCATCCAACTATGCCATAGGATTTACATGATCAAGTCAGCTATTGAGTTTTCATCATAGGACATCTAAGTAGGGTAAAGAAAAATAAACTTAAAAATAAACATGCATTTTTTTTTTGACATTTTTCTATTTTTTTTGGATTTTCTGACATTTTATAAAAGTAAAACTAAAAAAAATTTAAACATGAATGCAATGCGAAGAAGAAAACCAAGTTATGACCATAAGACATGTCTTTCCCCCACCCCATACTTAAAATATACAGTGTCCTCACTGTATTAAAAAGAGAATAAGGTTAGAGAGAGACTTACAGTGCAACCTGCGGATTCAGGTCGATTTCAGGTTTGGTCGATGCCAGAAGTCGATATCTAGGTCAGTGGTCGATGTCGACTGCATCTGTCGAAGTCGAGGAAGAAAAATGAAGACGAGGGCTGCCTGATTGGGGTCGATATCGAGTATTAGGGTCGATATCGACCTCTGCTTTTCGCTCCTGAGTCCTCGATGTTGACTCCAGGAGATGGCTTGACCCTGGGGGGGTCGATTTCGACTGGCCTGGTCGATTTCGACCGCCTCTGCAGAAGCTTCTTTTCCTCTTCGTCGTTCCTTTTGCTTGATAACCTGAAATCTTTGTTAGTAATATAGATAAAGCATGAATTATCTCAGTTTTAAAAGTTTCAAACAGCCAAAACTTAAGTCCTAAAAACCATCTATGCGAAATTTAAATGTTTTATGTACATGCTCTAGATTTTTGAGTCGCTAGGCCGACTTCTCCGTCAATTCTTCATGACCCTTTTATGTAGGGACCCTTCGAGCGTGAGCCTTCTCCTGGATCATCTAGGTCCTTTTGGTAGTAGCGAAGTTCGGCGACCAAAGCTTCTTTGATGTTAGGTTCTTCTTTGGGCGCTTTTCTTCTCTTTCTTGACCTAACTTTAGCAATATAGGCAAACCATGGAGCTTTGACCCTCTCTTTAGTAGAATTATCAATAACCAGCTTATTTGATTTATCAATAATGGACGGAGGAGGGTTAGGAGTCATACCTGGGCTTACCTGTTTGGGCCCGAAACAGAAATCTTCGGGCTGAAGGGTGGTCGATTTCGACCAAGGAGGGTCGATTTTGAGTGCTGTGGTCGATATCGACATGTGGGGGTCGATATCGACCTCTGTGACCCCATACTTAAGCTCCTGGTAGTGATCTGGCATACTCGATTTCGACCAAGGGGGGTCGATTTCGATGCTTTTAGTCAATATCGACTGGTTCACGTCGATGTCGACCCTGCTTGTTGTTTCCGTCCTCGCCAACAAAAATTTTCTAAGCTTTTCTTTGGCCGGCGAGAGGACTACTTGCTCCAGGTGCTTTGTTTCGCTCATGGTTGGGTTGAAAGAGAATTCTATCACGTCGTTCCCTATAGTAAAGGTTAGTAACCCTCGACGTACATTGATATTGGCATCAGCAGTAGCTAAGAAAGGCCTACCAAGTATAATAGGCACTACAGGATCTTCAGGCATCTCCAATACAATGAAATCAGTAGGCACAAAGAACTTACCTACCTTTACCGGAACGTCATCAACTATACCTGTGGGTCTGACGAATGAGTTGTCAGCCATATAAAGCTTCATGTCCACAGGTTCAAGTGCGCCAATGTTCACCTTTTGCCAAATAGAGAGAGGCATGAGACTTACACTTGCCCCTAGGTCACATAGGGCTTTATAGCGATGTTGGCCAATTCCCACGGTGATTGCGAACTTCCCTGGATCACTCTTCTTCTCAGGGAAGTCCATCTTTGAGCACTCCTCTGCGATCTCTGCCATGGACCTCTTCTTGCTCAGGATGTCTTTGAGGAATCGTACATAGGCGGGCATCTCGCTTAGGGCTTCTGTAAGAGGGATAGTGATGTTGAGTCCTTGAAGTATCTTTATGAAGCGCCTAAACTTGCCTTTGGTGGGATCCTCCAATGCTTTGGAAGGGAATGGCAACGTCTTCTTTGGTGGGGGGGGCCAAAACGGTGGTCGGAGGGGCCTGTTGGACATCGACATCGACTGGAATGTGGTCGATATCGACTGGGATGGTCGATTTCGACCTCTGTTGAGGCTCTGATGGCTCTGCAGTGTCACCGACGACGACCAGGGGATCGAAATGGTGGTCGATATCGACCTCCGGGTCGACATCGACTGGTCTGTCGACGTCGACTGGGTCTGTTGCTTTCTCCTCCACATCCGTCCGTGGCTTTTGTACTTTGGTACCACTCCTTAATTGTATGGCTGCGACATGGCCCGTCCCGGATTGTCCCTTAGGATTTGTGGTGGGTTGCCCAGGGAGTGTTCCGGACGGTCTCGGGATTTGTGCCGCCAATTGGCCTAGTTGGGTCTCTACGTTCTTCTTCCAAATATCCATCTCCCCAATCCTTGTGGTAAGGTGATTGAGTTGAGAGTGGATAGCATTGTTGGATTGATCGTTCTTAGCTTGGTTCCGCCTTATCTCATCCAGTACTAGTTGAAGATCATCCTTCTTTTGGTCTCTTTCCGGGTGCCCAGGAGCTCTATAAGGCAGAGGGTCCCTAGGGTTAACCGGGTTCCTTTGTGGTTGATGGAACCTTTGGTCTCCCCAATATTGGTTGTTGGGACCCCTCATGTAGCGCGCCTCTTGGTGAGTCTCCGCTAGGTGTACTTGTTCGGCATGTGGGCACTCGATGGTGGTGTGTCGCTGCGATCCGCATTCGATGCAATCTTGGTTCGCTGAAAGGAACCTCACTTGCTTTTGGAGCTTTCTAAGTTGATCTCTATGGAATTGCTCTTTCACGTCCGGGTCGATTACATTGGAGGGTTCATATAAGGGCATAGATGGGGCAGGCCTTGATGATGATGATGTGTCGGAAGCCTCAGGAGTCCCATATGTGTTGTCAAACTCCACCAACCTCTCTATGGTCTCCCAAGCCTCTTGTGGGGCGAGTTCAAGGTAGCCATAAGCGGTGTAGGTGTTGATCCTCTCCTTTGTTGCAGCGTCAAGAGCATTGTATATGATCTTCTGAATTACATATGGTGGTTGGCCATGCGTCGGGCATGATCGTAGAAGGTCCTTGAACCTTTCCCAAACAGTCGCCAGAGCTTCACCAGGCTTTTGTTTGAAAGCCGTGATTTTCTGTCGGATCAACGCCGTCTTAGAAGGAGGGAAGAACTTGTTGAGGAACGCGTCCTTGACTTCATTCCAGGTGCGGAGCGATCTTGGGGCTAAGCTCTCCAACCACTGCAATGCTTTACTTGCAAGAGACCATCGAAAGGCTTTTAGTTGGACATATTCAAGACTACGTCCATCAGCAATAGTATCACAAAGGTCTAAGAAGGTGGAAATATGTGCCATAGGGCACTCATTAGGTTTTCCTTCATATTGATGCCTTCTTATTTCAGTCAGGAAGTTAGGTTTAATTTCGAAATTAGAGGCAGGGATAAGAATTGCCGATTCAGGCACTATGAGAGCGGGGTGCATATATTGCTTGGCATTCCTAGGGAGGGCATTGATTTGGGCTTCTATTTGCCTTCGGCCTTCCTCCTCCCTATCCGCACGCTCCTTAAGTGCCGCCTCTCTAGTCGTTAGGTCCTCAACCTGCCTCCTTAGTTGTTCAATAAGTTCTGCTTGGTTCGCGTTTTCCGCCATGATTCTTTGAGCTTGGGCCCTTAGATGGAAATAACGCTCAGGGTCGTCTACTCCTTCAAATTCAAGTGGGCGATCAGCGCGTCGCATACACCTGCAAGACCAAACTAGGTAGAGACGTGAGATAGACTACTAGGGCGCGATTGATTGCCTCCCCGGCAACGGCGCCAATTTGTTGTTGCAGGAGGCTTGATATGTCAAGTAATTACAAATATAAAGATGTAAATAAAGGTAAACCAACTCCTGGCCTAAGCAAATAATTACAAGACTTCCTCCCGTTGTAGTGGAAGGGTAGTCAGGATCGATCCACGAGGAGGCGTGTCAGCGGGATCCTAGTAGCGTTGGGAATTTCACGTCTGCGTCGACCAGAAGCCTCGATTTCGACCTTGGGCCTCGATGTCGACCTCGGCTGTCGATGTTCTCTGCAACAGAAGACCTGCAGAGACAAAAACAAATGGTCGATATCGACTGGTGGGGGTCGATATCGATGTCAGTCCTCGAAATCGACTGGCTCAGAAGACTGCCAGTCGATACAAAAGGTTCGATATCGATATGTGGTGTCGATATCGATGCTCAGCAACTTCCGCAGCGATGTTCGTCGTCGACTCAGAAAACTGTCGCCGAACTCAGTGGTCGATATCGACGTCTGGCATCGATATCGATGTCTCCCTACAGTGGGTTAGTTGTTCGTCGGCAAAGAAAGGCCGAAGACTTTAGGATGGAGAGAGAAGCAATGAACAGAAATAAAAAGAGGTTTTTGAGTGTATAAAATATGTAAAAAGGCAACTCCTAGGATTAGGGTTTACCATAACGTTAACCAATGCATGCGATGAGATAAATAAGACGGACAATTGCGCTATTTCTCCCGAGGGACAAGCTTTCGCCGTACACCAACTCTTAGGATTACTCTTTCAAATAAACCTAAATGTCTCTACCAATTTTATGTTTATAACTCAAGTTGTTAGCATGAATCCCTTTTCTTTCGATTAGGACTAAACATAGAATCGTAGGAGGAGAGATAGACACAACGATATCAACATCAAATACTTACCTCAAGCGCGCATGGCTAACGTCGGGCTCACCCCGACCCTAAGAGCTTTGGGGAACTACTCGCTTCTCATCATGGGATTCATCATCAATTGAAAGGAAGAAACTTGCTTTAAACTAAACTTCGAAGCTTTACAACTTAACGTCAACTTTCGCAAACGTCAAACCCTAAAACTTCTCTCTAACTCTAACTCTATTGTCTATGTCTTGTTAATTGATTGTATTGTTGGATCCCTAACAAACCAGCCCCTAAGACTTTATTTATAGGCTACTAATCCTCGCTATCCAAGGATTGTAACTCCTATCTAAACTAATAACTCTATCCGAACAACTTAGGATAGGTCTTTTATTTTGATAAAACTTAAATGACTTAAAAGTAAAAGATGAATAAAACTTCAGCTGTCCTCTATCTTGAAAGTATGAGATAATCCCGTGCCTCCTTGAAGATATAGTGACAATCCGCTTTCGAAATCGAGTCTATCTTCTGTCGAGATAAGGGGTCGATATCGACACCAGAGGTCGATATCGAGGTCTCTGTTCCTGCTCGACTTGTTCAGCTCTGGTCGATTTCTATGTTGAGGTTGATATGGGGGTCGATATCTGGGTCTAAGGTCGATATCTACCTCTTCTCAGCTTCACTTGATGTCTATGTTGAGGTCGATATCTATGTTGAAGGTCGATATCTACCCCAGAGGTCGATATCTGGGTCTAGGGTCGATATCTACCTCTGCTCAGCTTCACTTGGCTTCTTCGTTTTGACTCCGTTTTCGCTCGAATTCCTGCATGGTTAGCTCAAAACTTGTGTAGACTCTATTTCTTGCATGTTAGCCCATTCTTACACAAGTTTATATACTTTTGAACCTTTTCTTTGGAGATCGAATGAAATAAGAAGTCGAAAGATGCAATAAACAAAGGTACAAATGTGTACATCAATTGCATACCCAACGATATATATATATATATATATATATATATATATATATATATAGAGGTTGGATCCCATGTAAGCAACCCTTACGGTGTAATTTGTGAGCAGAGAAATTATTCGCAGGTACCAAGTGATTATTCGTGTATAATAATGTAATTATTCGTATGTATGAACAAATGTAATTATTTATAAGTAACAAAAGATTATTCATATGTATGTACATACGAATAATCACTTCGTACCTACGAATAATGTTACTGTTCACAAGTTACTTTTAATCTCATCCGTTTAATCTTCTTAATCCGACGCTCTAGATTTGCTCACAAATTACACAATAACACTTGCTTACACAGGATCTATATATATATATATATATATATATATATATATATATATATATATATATATATATATAACAGGGAAAACAAGGATATAGATAATTCGGTCAACATTCGCATTAATTGCATACATGACATAGAAAAGACCATTCAAAGCCAAAGTCTTCCCTAGGCACCCTGCATGCGATACGCGTGGAAAGAATTCACTCAGGCTTCTGCAACCCTATCCACGGGCCTCAAACCAGACTACAGTCACCTATGATCACGGGCAATCTTAGTCATTTTCAAATCCCTAAAACCTTTTTCCCGCCAAAAGAGAAATTACGTCGAGAACCAAACTATGCAACACACCCCTCACCCCTATAAAAAGACCCATCCCCTATCATTCCACCACCCCCAGAATCAAACTCCTCGTCATGGCAGCATCAAACCCTCCCTCAAACCCTTATTTTTTTCACCCAACCTAGACTCCGAAGAGCAGGTTTTTCACATGATGCTGCCGTATAGCTTTGGAGAGGAATTTGGATCCCAAATACCTGAGCAAATCTCGTTATCATCTCGCAGACTGAAAAATTTCCCAGTCCACATTGCGAAGGGCCACTACCACTCTTTGTGGGTAACGGAAGGTTGGAACGACTTCGTCGAATCTCATGGGCTTACCCTTGGTTCCACCATAACTTTCTTCCACAAAGGAAATGCACAATTCAAAGTACGCATGTCGGATCCCGAAGCTTACGATGTGGAAGACCAACTAGATACCGCCGAGCACAACGGGTTACCATGTAATGGTTTTTAAGGATTGCGTTATGGAGATTAAACCAAATAATCTTCCGATTATTTGGTTTAATCTCCATCACATTTGTACGCTGGTGATTACCTTCGTTTTTTTGTTTAATCTCCATTACGTTTTGTACGCTAGAGATTACCTTCATTTTTTGTTTAATCTCCATCGCGTCTTGTACGCTAGAGATTACCTTCTTTCTTGGTTTAATCTCCATCGCGTCTTGTATGCTAAAGATTACCTTCATTTTTTGTTTAATCTCCATCGCATCTTGTACGCTAGAGATTACCTTCGTTCTTGGTTTAATCTCCATCGCGTCTTGCACGCTGGAGATTACCTTCGTTTTTTGTTTAATCTCCATCGAGTCTTGTACGCTGGAGATTACTTTCTTTTTTGGTTTAATCTCCATCGCGTCTTGTACGTTGGAGATTACCTTCGTTGTTGGTTTAATCTCCATCGCGTCTTGTACGCTGGAGATTACCTTCTTTTTTGGTTTAATCTTCATCGCGTCTTGTACGCTGGAGATTACCTTCGTTCTTGGTTTAATCTCCATCGCGTCTTGTACGTTGGAGATTACCTTCGTTGTTGGTTTAATCTCCATCGCGTCTTGTACACTGGAGAATACCTTCGTTCTTGGTTTAATCTCCATCGCGTCTTGTACAATGGAGATTACCTTCGTTCTTGGTTTAATCTCCATCGCGTCTTGTACGTTGGAGATTATCTTCGTTCTTGGTTTAATCTCCATCGCGTCTTGTACGCTGGAGATTACCTTCATTCTTGGTTTAATCTCCATCGCGTCTTGTACGCTAGATATTACCTTCTTTTTTGGTTTAATCTCCATCGCATCTTGTACGTTGGAGATTAACTTCGTTTTTGGTTTAGTCTCCATCGCGTCTTGTACGCTTGAGATGACCTTCGTTCTTGGTTTAATCTCCATCGTGTCTTGTATTTCGAAGAATACCTTCGTTTTTGGTTTCATCTCCATCGCGTCTTGTTCGCTAGAGATTACCTTCGTTCTTGGTTTAATCTCCATCGCGTCTTGAACGCTGGAGATTACCTTCGTTTTTGGTTTAATCTCCATCGCGTCTTGTATGTTGGAGATTACCTTCTTTTTTTTTTGGTTTAATCTCCATCACGTCTTGTACGCTGGAGATTATCCTCGTTTTTTGTTTAATCTCCATCGCGTCTTGTACGTTGGAGATTACCCTCGTTTTTGGGTTAATCTCCAGCGCGCCTTGTACGCTGGAGATCACCGTTGTTTTTGGTTTAATATCCATCGCGTCTTGTACGCTGGAAATTACCCCCGTTTTTGGTTTAATCTCCATCACGTCTTGTACGCTGGAGATTACCCTCGTTTTCGGTTTAATCTCTGTCGTGTCTTGTACGCTGAAGATTACCTTCGTTTTCGATTTAAATCCCGTTCGAGTTTGTTACACTGGAGAACAAAACATTAAAGACAAAATCTCAACACAAAGTTCAAAATAGAAGCAAATCCCGGACAATACTCGAAAATATCTGACAACCTACGAGAATATAACAAACAACCACTACCTATAGAAAACCAACCAACGGATATTTTCTACTAAACATCAACATTGGACGCTAAATTCTACATCATCATCCTGATCAGGCTCTGGATCAATTGCGATGACATCAAATTGGGAATTCCCTTCATAATCAAAGATTAACCGCATCCCAACTCGAATCTCATTGATGATCACAAACTCTGGCCAACCTTCAGTAAACCAATAATGGTTCGTGCTCAATTTTTCGACCTTGACCAAGAATTATTTGTCATCTCGCGAACACAACCACACCTGCCCCAAAACATCATTGCCATAACTTCCATACCCATATGGGAGAGGCTGCAAAATAAAGCTCAAAGAATTATTCATTCAGGACTCCACATTAGATTAAAAATGAAATTTTTTATATAAAACATACAAGCCTGCACAGATGATTATCCACGACAATATCTGATATGAAACCTTCAAGCTAAGGAAACCCAGTCCTTGACCCCGGGGACGAACCATCCAACGACATGCCTGAACAAGTACTCTCAAAATAAAGCACATCCTAAAAAATCGATATTTATAAACAACTTACAGGTTCAGATAACGATCAACATCATTATCCTTATCTTCACCGCAAGATTTCAAAAGATCAACATCAAACTAAAAGCACCAGCATAGACCGCACCGCCACCAAACGATGATGTGTTCATTAGAACCACGAGTTATAAAGACACAAAAAAGGCACTTATAAAAAACAAACAGTTGGCATAAACTTCATTACTAACCACGTCTTATCCACAATAGCGATCGGAAGAAAAATTTGCAACATGCAGCACCCTACATGCGTCTTGCCACTCACCCAAAATCACCAAGCTGACTTTCCCATCCCAACAAGGATACAATATAAATTAACCCGCGGCACAACTTCAATCACAAGTAAGCACCCCCTATATAACAAAATGCCAAGTTTTGACATAGTTTCCGAAGATATTTCACCTCCCAGGTTCATCCCAAACATCATAGCATACCCAAACCTCAGGTTTATCAGGATGATCCTCCATGAAAGCCACCTAAAAAGACTCCCTCTCCTATACATATTTGTAGAACTCGGAGAAGAAGTACTAGATTATGTTTTCCTATGATCCCCTCTAAACCAAAAGTTCATGGTACTGGTTGAAAGAGACGAAGGAGACTGGTACTCCCTTTCTGAAGGATGGAGAGACTTTGTGAGGGGTCAATAACCTTAGGATTGGCGCCTGCCTTACATTCAAATATGAAGGAGACGCACACTTTCAAGTGATCATACAAGAGTCGGGACCAGAACAAAATGGAGACATCTCTTATGATCTCGTGTGCTACAAAGACATAGGGGATGCCCCACAATCTTAAGCTAGCGACCAAGTTTGTGTAAACATATTGAACCGCGATGGTCAAGTCTTGTCTATAAATAAAATTAGATATACTCAAACCTGCAAACCATAAGTTCAGCGAACCCTTTTTATTTTTTGTTATTTTGCACTTTATTTCATAAAACGCTCAAAAACAGGAGATTGGTAAGGGTATCGCAAAGAGATAAAACAAGAAATACCAAGAAGAGAAAAAAATCCAAGTAACAGGCAAAACAAGGATAGAAACAAAATATCCACAAGCAAAACATAAACCACGATGAAACATCAGTTAAACATCGTGGGTGAAATTATCCGAGAACCAGCATACCACATAAAAACTTCCCAAAATCAGAGAGCCAATGTTTAAAAACAACAGACATAATTTTCTTCAAGTACTTGCTTGAGGGTCTTCAATCTGATCGCGAAGATGTCCGGTCGTTTCAAATTCAGGTGACTGAACAGGGGATGAAGAAGCAAGGCCTCGTGCCGGATCTTTGAGCACCATATCGCTGGCAGCATAGCTAGGCATGAACATCATCACAGAACCGCTAAGGTGAGAAAAACGGTTCACACTTTGAATAACCCCGCCATCCACTCCTTTCATGAAAGCCTCACACAAGTGGCGATAGAGAATTGCTTCCCCATTTGTCTCGAGAAATTTGTCCAACCACTTTTGATCACTGTCAGACAAAGATAACCGCGAATTGTGTCCTTAGTCAAATTAACATTATCTCCAGATGTGTACCGCTCCTACTCTCCCTTGACAGCGATTAACTCGTCCTGAGCCTTTTTTAGCTCGGCTTCGAAATCGCGAACCCTACTTTCCAAACTCCCCACACACGATTCGTTCTCTGTATTTTTCTCTTTAAAACCTAAATACTCAACACGCGACAAATCAAGCTGACCTTTTACCACCTCAAGCTCCTTCTCAGATTTCTCTAAGGCCTCCTATAAACTCTTGATCGTGCCTTCTTGCATCTCCGCATCCTTTAGCTTGGCCAACCGACCCCGGAGTCCTCTAATCTCTTTCTTTGAATCCTTCACGCGATCACTATAATCTTTTAGTCACCGCATCACCTCCTCCCATTGAAGATTGCACTATCCAAAGCATAAAAGACACATGAGAATGAAAAACAAAATCAGGGGAAAAAGGGGATCGTACCTAAACTAAAAAAACAATAAATCGACTCGCAACGGGACTTATCCAACCCCCGGTTTTCTGTCCTTGATCTGCCAAATCCTCATCCGTGAGAGCGCGAAGATAATCCCTCTCGGTCGGGCAACTCTTCGGAGGGAGGGCCAACTTCCTATAATCAATAGCAGAAAAATCGGGTTGCCTATACCCAAATATAGCTATCCCCAATTGTGTGAGTGACTCCTCAGCTATAGTCACACCGAGCGCTTTCTCCCCCGCCTCCCTCTTCTTGTTGGACCTATGAAAAAGAAGCTCAGCATCTTTGGATGAACTCTGTTCTACGTCCATAACTTGCTGCACATTTGCCATCTCCCCCACGGGGTGGATTTCAGCAAGAGCCAAAGGTGACGGTAGATCACTAATGGCTCGAGAGGAAGAAGCAGCCACTGTCTTCGACGTCTTCTTTCCTTTCCTATCAAGAGTGACCGCGAAGAGTTTGGCTAAATCCAACATGTCTACAAAAAAGAAGAAACAGGGAATACAGGTCAGGATAAAAAAATTTCACCTTAAGGAAACTCAAAATATAATGTGAAGATCGCGATCAAGAAAAATTTAACACCCACCCCGGGGATGTGGAAGGCTAAGGCCGGCCATTTCTAAGCGAACAGGAGTTATGATCTCTTTATAGCTACGCTTGCCTACACTCCTCTCACGATTAAAGGCAGATTTCCACTGTTCGGTCGCTGCAGTTTTATTCTTAGGGGAGCATGATAGTTGCCAGAAGTGGTCTTAAAATTCAAAAAGGTTCATGAGGGATCGCGAATCAAAAACCATTTTTTCCTCCACCCTGACTTACTTGATAACCTCTCTACAATGTCCCCGCTAAGAGACGCAGACACAAGCCCATCGCCGCCATGTCTAAGAGTTAAGAATGTGAAAAGATGATCCAACAACATTTCCTGTTTGATAGCAGCGCACCACATTGTATATGCAGCCAGGTAAATCCAAACATTAAAGGAAAGTTGAGCCGGACAAACTTGTATTCTTTCTAGAAATCTCGCATGAAGTCTAGGCAACGGGAGATGGAATCCTTGAAGCAAGCTTTCTAAATAGACTACCAAATGGTTGGGATAAATGTTCAGACAACCCCCGTTCGCGGTGGCTAACCCTAACTCCACCCCCGCTGGCCAAGGGAAAGCACGAGCCGCAAGTTCCAAATTGACAGGCTCTAAAATCGACGCCTCCCTCTAACCTCCGATGAAGAAGGGGCCACCCTTTCCCCAAAAAACAGAGGAACAAGTGAAGGGGTAGAGGGGACAAAATCCTCACAGAAATTACAACTCGTGATCTCTTCAACCCTATAAGTAGGCACGGTAAAATCCCCCGGCACTACACGAATTTCTTTTTGTTTTTTCCCCACGTGATGGGACTTTCCTTGCCCGCCTTGGTTATTCTTAGAATCAGAGGTATGGTAATACTCAGGGTCATCCCTTAATAGAGGACATTTGATAGACCTAGCCAAAGAGATTCCTTTCACTCTCTTCAACAGTACATGTTTTTCCCCTTTCCCCGGCGGGCCCCAACTGGGAGATTAGGAGGTCGAACAAATGACACCGTAGCTTCTAAATCAATCATGGCCACTGAGTGTGAAGTCTTTGAAGAGCTAAACCCCTTACCTAAGGGTCCCATGCTCCTATTTTGGTTATCTCTTTCCGATGACATCTCTATTTTGGGAAGAAAAAACCCCTCTAAGAAGCAAGATCCCTGAAAAAGACGCGATGAAGGAAAATCAACAAAGGGAAAACAGTCTTTTCAAATCGTGATCAAATAAAAATGTTGCCAAAAAACCCCTCACAGGAACCAAGTTGGCGCCTCACGTGCCCCCATCTAGGGACAGTGAAAAGACCTTTTTCCCAAAAGGGTGATAGCTAAAAAACGCCTTTTCGCCTCCCTGAAAATTCTTCCTTCCCGAGGTGGGAGTGATAAGGCGTATTCCAATAGGCATTATAGATTAGTTTAGGTGCATTTCATTGTTATATAATCATTTTTTAGTGTTAATTAGATTAACGCTAGTTTTGTGGGAAAGTTCGGAATCTATGCTATTTCGATGGTTTTATGTAGATTCGTATATCCAAGGTAAAGAACACGAGGAACGGAGCTAAGGAAGGCTAAGGCGAGACTTGTGAGAGCTTAAGAAAGAAGTCCTGAAAATCATGGAACAACCTACGGATCAACGAAGCACGAAATTGAGGTCTAAGAGCGAAAACAAGGGCGAGTCGCGAAAGTTGTCCGCCCGGTGAGCTGAACTTGTAACACACTTTCCGGAGGCCTCGGATGTCCGATCGACGCATATGAGCATGCGTTGGAAAGCTCTTTCAAAGATCTACGTGATGGTTTTCTGCTGGAAATTCGCTGACAGCAAATCGCTTTCCGCTGCAGCGGATCAAGTCATCGACATCATGTCTAGTAGGTGGCCTGAGCAGGACTCGCTGCCAGCGAGTGGAGTAAGCGAGGAGCATGTCCAGGAGCCAGCACGACTTGCTGCCAGCGAGTGAAGTCAGCGACACCATGTCTGAGCAAGTGCCTGAGCAAGACTCGCTGCCAGCGAGCCGAGTCAGCCCGAGAGCCAGCGAGTGGATCCGCTCCAGCGGAAATGTGTTTTCGCGGTAGCGGAAAGGTGTTTTCACAGCAGCGAAAATCTTCGCTAGTAGCGAAACCGAAAAGGCTTGATAAATTTTCTAAGGCATGGACATTTGCTGCTAGTGGGTTGGTAGCGAGTAGCTAGTGAAAATCCAACAGAAGGTCGACTAAGGCAATTCGCTGCTAGCGGAAATCTTTTCACTGCCAGCGAAATCTGACGCTGAACTAAACATGGAAAGTCTATCTTCTATCTATCTTTTGATGTGGGAAATTCTATCCAATTTATCTATCTTTTATCTTGTTTATTCAGAACTTAAGGGTTATAAATAGGATGTTTAGGGTTAGTTTTCTAACACATTAAAGTAGAGCAATCACCATTGAAGAGAAGAGAGTTTAGGTAAGCCATGTTTGGCTAATTTTCTAGTTTTCGCCTACACTTTCGAGACTTGGTTGGTGGTTTGTGAGTTTCTAATTTAAGTTATTTTTCCTCTTTAATTCTTTCAACTTCTTTGTGTGATATTGATTATGTTATTGATGTTATCTTGATTAGCTACCTTGATAATATTGATTTCATGGTAGGATTTAATACTTTCGTATTTGTGTTCTTTCCGTAGTAGCACGCATAAGATTGTGGATTCCGTGTTTGAAGAATGATTATGTAGGGAGTTGACATATATCTTAAACATTGATTTACCGTGTTTAATTGGTGTTATTTATATGCTCAAGTTCTTGTGACTATTTGCTATCTCTTTGTTAAATATTGACCGTGTTAGGATTGCATTGAGGTGTAAGGGATTAATTGGACTCGTAGGACTTTTAATCTACTTAAACCAAGATGAGAGGAATTCATAGGAAAAGATAATAACTTGAAAAGTATTCGATGACTAATAAAACCAACCAAAGTCGAGAACTTGTAGGTGGAAACGCTTTTCTTCTATCCTTTATTTGCTTTTGTCAATATTATTTTCTTTTATTTTCATTCATAAAAATCTTTTCTTTTTATATTGATAAATACACAATATTTAGAAATACTTGATTCTCTAGGGTTCGACCCCTTGCTTGCATACTATACTAGTTTGTTTGTTTGAGATTTATTTTTGACGAGGTAAATCAACGACTTTCTCCCCGTCAAAATTGGGGGAGGGTTGCATTCATAGATTCATGCATTCATATTTATTTTTTCCGTTATGCATTCATGTTTATTTTTTCGCTATTTTATTGCATTAGAAAATGAAAAAAGAAAATGAAAAAAATGGAGAAAATTCAGGGAGACAAAAGGTCTCTAAACCAAAAATACCGCCCGTCAAATCCCTAAAAACCTTCACAGCCATCGGAAAATTGCCACCATGATGGTTGCAATCCACCTTGCTAAGGTTGATCCGACGAAAGACAGAAGAAGAGAAGGGGGGAACTTTGCATTTTGAACGACGTTCACACTACGCAAACACCCAGTTCCCCGCCAAGAAAGGCGGTTTTCTCCTTGGAAAACGCCACCCGGGAACACAACCACCAGGAAAATTCCAACCTTTCCCCGGAAATACTTAAGAAATAAAAGACTAAAAAGAAGAACGAGTACAAGAACCACTTACTTGGGAAGATGAGCAAGAGAAGGGCACTGTCGAGTGAAAGAAATCCGGAAGAAATCACCAAAAAACCTTCAACAACACCTTTTTCCCTGGGGTACTGCTTGGTTTTTCTTTCTCCGTCGAACTCTCTCTTTTTTCACCTTGGAAATACAGAATGACAAAAAAAAGAAGGTGAAATCCCTATTTATAGATATCTGTGGGACCGTACCGATAATCCTTCAAATGGGCCTCACGGACATTGGGTCTACACATTAGGCCCATCTCAAGACAATTCCTTTCCTCTAACGAGAAAAACATCGTTTTTTTATCGAGACATGCTCGCGAGTCAATATCCCTCACAATTTAGTCCCGAGGAGATATGATGATGCCATGAAAAATAGCCCCCTTAATTAATAAGGGCATGACGTCATAAATGAGTGTCCCAACGCCAAATTTATACCTACAACCCAACATTATAAGCATCGCGATCCTTATTCCCCCTGCAAAATCTGCAAACCCTTACCTCCAAATACAAATCTTCCAAAATTACACCCTGATCGCGATGAAGGTCTTAAGTAAACCTCCACATATCATGCACGCTAAGTAGATAAAAGCTCTAGCCCATCTAAACTTTCTAAGTAAAGAGCAGGCAGCTCGCTGGTGAAGCACCTCTCCACTAGTATCGCCACTTGGAGCTACCCAAGACTGTTGGCATAGAGGCATGGGTTACACGTGTCCCCTATGAGAACCACAAGGTCACCAGTCAGCTGCTCACTTAATAACACTATAAATACCCCCTAGGAGCCACAAGAAAAGATCCGAAAAGGAAATAAGAAAGACAAGAGCTCTGCAATCCTCCCTGAAATAAAACCCTCGGAGTCGAGCTCCTGAAATCCTTAATCAGAGAAGAGTCTTTCTAAAACAATACATCATCAGATAAACTTCCTCTAAAGACAACGATTGAACAGTAAATTAGCTAAATGTGAGCAAACGTATCTAAATTAACAAAACACCAATGGATCGCAAGGTTTAAAACATACAAAACGCCCCCAACATACAAAACTCCCCCAACCTAAACGTGATGCACTCTCATGACCATACAACCGATGAGGCAGAGACTCCGTGATGGTGACTCTTTAGAGCATGATCGTGCATGCATTGCTGCCGCGATATAGGGGATTCTAGTATCTGCGACGTTATTCATTGAGAAGTCGAACAACATAGTCCATTCCGATGTGCTCATGCGATTGATGGATGATGCACAGGTTCTGTAGTTATCTCTGGAGGCAGGGACGTTGTCATGTCTGTATCGAGGCTTGGGAGAGGCGACAAGAGAACGGACCAATCAGATAGACAGGTGTACATTTTTGTTGTAGGTAATTATTTTATTTTGCTTGATTAAGGGTGTCTGTTTATTTTTCATTTTTTGTATTCTCATGGGGTGTTCCACTGTAGGTATGGATATGGTTATACTTTCCAGTATTTTGGTGGCACATGATAGTTGATAAATGTCTTATTTGGGATCCACATTATGGTGTACGATATCTAGATTCGGCGACTTTCCAGTATTTTGCCCAGGTGAACCGCGTTCCGGAGATTCGGAAGAGGCTCGATGAGTTGACTGTTGATGAGGTATACATAAAACGATAGACACGTTTCATTTTGGTTTCTAATTATAATAAGTTTTTTGGGAATCTACTAACAACAAATTTTCTGTATTCTCAAATCAACATCATGCCCTTTGGTAGGGACCTGGACTTCGATGACTTTCTGCGGCTATCATGTTACAGGGGAACCATCCAGTGGATGTTCGAGTCGGAGCTGTATATGCTTGAGAACGTGTCATGTGGTAGTTTGGATGTTTGAAGCAGTTTCCTCCAGCTCCGATCAGACCCATGTACCCATTCAGATCCAAATCGTTGAAGGGTAAGAAAGAGGCCCTCTTCTCGGCTATCGACCACCATTGGGAGGACCGGTTCACGCACTATGTCGACATGTCAGACGTACCATCGACGAGCAGCGAGTACCCATATGGTGTTGCTGACGGGTATATTAAGTGGTTCCACCGAGTCAGTCACTCGTACCTACTTCCCGACACAGAATGAGCCGCTGACAACATACCACCCCCTCCTCCTGCACCGTCTGTTCCCACACTTGATGAGATGCAACACCGCACTACCAGTGCCGAGATACATCGTTTCCTGGTAGTAAGAGTTCTGATCATGGATGCACATGTAAACCGCAACTACGAGCGCTATTGGTTAGACCCTCCACAGTGATACCATGTTATTGTTTGCATTTTGTATCTGTTCAGACGGACTCGTTACTTAGTGTTGGGTGTATGCACGTTATGGATTTCTAGTTTTTGGCATATCGGTTGGTAGTTTGAGACCTTTGTGGGTTGGTAGAGTCTATATGACGTTGACATTGTCTTATTTGCATACGTATTTGACATATGTGTTCGTATTTATGATTGTTACCTTTTTCATGTAGTTTCTAAAAAAGGGAAAATATTTAATACTGACATTCAGATAACACCTACAAAATTGAGATAAATCATACCATTTGCACATAATACAACATCTTCTAATGTAAATGAAGTGCAGAAAATCTGGACTGCAACACTTGCACTTGTAATGCACTGTTTTCCTCTTCGAGAGCCTCGACACGTCTTTCTAACATTTTGATACGCCACCGTTGTTGTTTTACAACCTACAACAAATGATTCTCATCACGTAGGTTCCTTATCATCGACTCAAGAGTCTTCAAATGTGAGCTTCCCGTGTATAGAAGGACCCCCTCACATTCTTCAAGTGTCTCTCGATATATTTCAGCGTTGCTTGAGTTGTCGATGCTATATAGGTGAGTGAGGAAATGTTGGCGTTGAGTCGTATTTATAGGAATCCTCTCAAACCCCACCGCAATAAGATGTGTTAGGGTTTGAGGATAGGGAAAACGGTTCAAACCCCACCGCAATAAGAAGTGGTGGGGTTTGGGGATAGGGTATATGGCTCAAATCCCACCACAATAAGATGCGGTGGGGTTTGGGATAGGGTATATGGCTTAGACCTTACCGCAATAAGATGTGGTGGGGTTTGGGTATAGGGTATAGGGTTCAGACCCCACCACAATAAGATATGATGGGGTTTGAAGATAGGGTATAGGGCTCAGACCCCACCGTAATAAGATAGGATATGGTTCTAAATATTAAGCGATCTTGGGGGGAGCACTGCTAATAGACGTGGGAGTGTCTTGCTCGAGTGTGAGAAGTACGGTGTGTACACTCTGAGGAAGAGGGCGAGAGTTGCTGGAGACGTGGCTTGTCGTCAAAATGGCAGGGCCATTTCGAAGTTAAAAGAGTGTTTATTCGCCTTATCTAGAGTGGAATTCAAATGGGGCGAATGAAGACTGGATGTTCTTCACGGAAGGCACAGCCATGACCTTCCAACTTCACGTGGGTTGTGTGGATAGAGAGCAGATGGAGACGACATTAGCACTGACTGTAGCTGGTACTCCACCAAAGCCAATTTTAGAATGCCTATATCAAATAGCTACTGCACGGAAGAATTTATCCGTCACATCGCGACGAAAATTATACAATGCAAGGGCAAATTTGAAGGTTGAAGCTAGAGGAGAGAGAACAGTCACGCATGAAGCACTCCAACTGTTGAGAGAGAAGGGCTACTTCTACGCTGCAAGGAGAGTCGTCCGCGATGCGAACAGGCACCTATTCGCATCCAAAATCTCGACATCTATTGAAAAATTTTCCCATATGTCGTTGTAATCAACAACACGTATAAGACGAACGCATATGTTTCTATTTTCACAAATCTTCTATTACTAACATGTGATATGTTAATACTAATATATGTCATATGTAGGTATGATATACCATTGTGTCAATTCATTGCCTTCACTTGTATGGGGAAGAATTTCGTCATTGCCTTCTGCTTCATGTCAGGCAAGAACACAAATACATACAATTGGGTGTTGCAACAACTTCTATACATCTTTCGAGGTAAGCTTCCAAACGTCATTGTCACAGATTGAGAGTTGGGGCTCATTACAGCACTGCGGGAGGTGCTTCTCAACGTCAAGCATATGTTGTGCACCATCCACATCCTGCGAAAATGCAAAGAAGTTGCTCTTAAGAAGTCGACGAATCTCGACGTTGGGAATAGATTTCAGAGCACATGTTATGGCCTCATCGAATCTAGATCAACTTAGATGTTTAACGATCAAAGAAGGGGTATGCATGCTGAATGGGGCCACATCGAAGGATTGATGCCTTATTTGGAGGCGACATGTTTGCGCGATTACTTGGAGAATATTGTTTGTGCATGGACAGATACCATACAACATTTTGGCACGAGGACGACAAATAGGTACAGACAACTTGTTCTTTTGCCTGTCATTTTCCTATTCAATTGAATACATAGTCCTTTCATGTGCGAAATCATTTTCTGTAGGGTTGAGTCTGCACATGTAGTGCTGAAGAGCACGTTAAACTCTTCCATCGGTGATTTTACCCACGTTTTAAAAGCAATCGATCTCATGATGGAGGACCAAATGAGTGAAGTGAAGATTACGATAGGACGAGCGTACAACACATGACCGACAGACTCACACGGCCTATGGATATTCGATCGGGTAAGACATATTGTGTCGAAAGAATGTTTTAACTTGTTGTTCGATATATACACAAAAATGAAAACAGATCCTCCATTAGATCCATGTAGAGATAGATTCCAGAGGGACGTCTACGGTCTTCCCTGCACACATGAAAAGCAAGCTTGTCGGGATTCACAAACACCTATAAGACCATCGAAGATTCATACTTTTTTGAAGCAGTTGGATTGGGATTGTCCCTTCATTGAGCGAGTTGATGATCACACTCCGCTCACAAGAGCGGATTTCGACATGATGCATTTAATCATGTTGTTCCAGAGTGGAGATATGAACGAGGACACCTGTTGGAGGATATCATTGACATTCAATGATGAGGATCAACCATCCAATACACCATTGAATCCACCTGACCCAGAGGCTCGTCGGCCAATCGGGAGACCGAGGACTCGTCACCCCTGTCAAACAAACCCGTTGTCGTGGAAACGTGAGCGTGATCAGGCCCAACATCAAGCTGATAAAGAGGGGAACAACGTCTCAGGCAGAGGACGAAGTCGTAGTCGAGGACGATCATCATCAGACGACATTGGGTCCAATGCAATTGTAGGGGATGAAGAGGTCATTGGGTCCAATGCAATTGACGTCAACGATTTTGCAAGTGGGCATGGAAGGGGACGAGGAACAGGCCGTGCCCGGGGCCATGCGCGAGTCCGAGGCCGATCAACGTCGGATCCTAGGGTTGATATTCCCTCTGCAGCACCGACTAGACTTCCAACTGAAGGTGTCACGCACCTTGGTTTCTATTAAGGAATCGGTGACATCGACGAGTTCATTATAAGTTTCATCCGATCTGTCACAATTATTGCAGGTGATGGTCATTGTGGACACAGATCCCTTTCTTGTCATCTGAACTTGGGGCAAGACGCATGGCCACAGGTTCAATGACAGTTGGTCGCTAAGTTGCAGGTGCATGTAGATTGCTACCATTACTATCTGGCATTAGATGAGCTCATCATGAGGGGCAACTATTTCGGAACGTGTCATGATGCTACTTATTGGATGGAGATTCTAATCATGGGTGAAGTGTTTGCGACGGTTCACCAACGTTCGTTGGTGATACTTTCATATATGATTTCGATGTTGTGCCTCCCATTGTATGCCACCAGTGGCCCGTCGTTACCATCATACGGAGAGTTAGATGGGATAGCTTTAGTCGGTAATAGCAACCACTTCGTACCAGTACGTTTGCTATTTCATATATAGTACGTGGGTAAACTTTCATTTTTCCCTTCTAATTCCACTATTCATATGTTATGCGCAGATTTGGTTATTGTCTGGATCACCTTTACCGCCGGTATACACAACATGGACGACGCCCCATCACCCCAATGTCAACAGGTGGGACGACGAGTTTGCGGCAAGGATTGCATGATACAGAGCTTACCGTCGGCGGGATGGTGGTCATTAGATGCACTATTAGCATTTTTCGTTTCACTTTCATTTGCAACTTTGTACGTGTGATTCCTGGATTCCTGGACCGTATTTTTTCGTACAATGTTTCTTTTCTATTTTCTATGTTATTCCGTTTCATTTTCGATGTCAGCGTAGTTTCCCTTCTATTTTTGTTTTTTTTGTTGATTTTTCGATGTTTTTGTTTCTTTTTTATGTTTTGATTTTTCGATGATCCTGTTGAATTTTCGATGTTTCGATTTTTCAATGTTTCCATTCCAACCCACCGCACCATGCTGCAGTGGATGACCGGTCCTGTCCGATCTAGGAATTCGCCTACATAGGCTTTCCTTCCCAAGTCATCGCACTATGATGTAGTGGGGTTCAAACTAAACGGATCACGCACCACACCATACTGCGGTGGGCTTCTGCATATACCATCAACCCACCGCATCATACTGCGATCAATGTTCTAAAAATCACGCCTAGGCACTGCCTGGGCGCTAGGCAGGAGGGGACCTAGGAATTTTTAAGCCTAGGCGGCCCTCTAGGCGTAAATCCGCCTAGGCACCGCCTAGTCGCCGCCTAGAACCACCTAGACCCGCCTAGGCACGCCTAGACGCCGCCTAATCCCGCCTAGCCCGACAATTATTTAATTTTAGCTTTTAGGCATGTGATTAGTCAACATAGAGTTTTTTTTTATCCCCAAGCCGAGATATATTTGTTTTTTAGTCAAACCTATGATTTTAGATTTTAGGAGGTTTAGAGTCGTTAGTCAGACACGGACTTTTGCGTTTATTTACTTTAATGTTAGTTAATCACCGCAAATTTGGGTTTATGAGTGATATTATGGATTATTATTACATTATATGAATCATTGACATGTATTATGCGTTAAAAGATGAGGAAATAATCAAGTTTGTTCTAAATCCGCTTAGACGCCGCCTAGGCACCCGCCTATCCGCCTAGGCGCTAGGCGGTCACTCGCCGTCTAGCGGCCGCCTAGCGTCTTTTAGAATATTGACTGCGATAGGATGCTGAATTGTCATTAAACCCACCACATTAAAATACGATGATTAGCGGTGAAAATAATACTCTATAAAAATTAGCAGTGAAAATAACAACCATTTATACGAAACCATCCTATAAACCATTGGGTTACTTTGGAAAAAGGGTGGTGCTTGTGTCACTGGCCCTATATCATGTACGTAGTGTTATTATCTGTTTCATAAAATAAATACTCCACAGAGTACTAAATAAATAAAGAATTATAATATTAATAATAATAATAACAGTGGTGTGATTATATATTCTTATATATTACTTGTTGTGATAAAGACATGAATATATTTGTCATTTACCATCATCCGAAGCCGACCTGTCTAATTAATCAATCTTTGATCTTCCATTTTCCAATATCTACCCTTTGTATTTCTGGAGGATATATGGCGGCAATGACGTAGTGACTTCTACTCAACGCGTACATAATATAAAGCGATGGTCCGCACATCCCTCATTTAGTTGGGGGCAACGTCGGTGGTTCGCACATCATCAGGTTCCGCCCTTTCCAATAGTGGATTACTGTTCTCCGTCTTCTCGGTGTCGAGACGCCGTGTGAGTGGTCGCACTCGCTTATGTTCTCGGCATTCGTAACTCGTCTTGGATCTTTATCGACTCCTCCGCTGAATGACGTCTTGTATGAGTTGTTAGAGTTTTTCTTTCATCTTTGCTGATTTGTGTTGCTTATTGTTGTATGTTGACGGTTTGTCCGTCTGCCGATTCATCGGCCTCTCGAGCTTCAGGTATGTCTGAGCTCGAATTTTTACCTAATAAAAAAAACAAAAAACAAAAAAACCGATGGGTTTATAATTTTTGGAGTAGTAGTTTACTTTAAAAAAAAGTAATTTTTATCTATAAATTGTAAGATTATTATATGTAAGATTATTATAAGAAGATTATTCTCAAGAAGACAAATAATCTCTCAAATCATATGATAATTATTGTTGTCATACATTAGTCATTAGAGACTAAAAAACATAACTACCCAACCTAAATATATATATATATAGAGGTTAGTTCCGGTGTACAAAGCCCTTATCGTGTATCATGTACTCAGAAATTATTCGTCTATTTGTTCAAGATTATTCGTTTGTTTTCACATAATAATTCATCTGTAAAATGAGTGTTAAAAATGTAAATTTTATTCAATGAATAATCGCCCAATACCACCGAATAATTTCATTCCACCGAATAATCTCCCAATACCATCGAATAATCATAAGTTACTTTTAATCTCATCCGTTGATCTTCTTAATTCAATGATCCAGATTTGTTAACATGATACACAATAAGAGCTGTGTACATTTGATCTATTGTCTATATATATATATAAAATGAGAAAAGCTAAAAATAACTTCTTCAACTCTTTAAAAATGCTTTCAATTTGATGCTATTCATAAATCATCTCCACAACTTTTCTAATATTTCTTTTAATAGAGAAATAAAAAACATATTCTCTTAATTTTTTTTATTAGGAAAAAGTTCGGGCGAGGAGACTCTACCCGAAAGCATCTTTACGGATGAGGTCTATAAGACCGGAATTGTTATAAATATCGGTCCCCCAGGCAGAGTGGCAAGGCTAAATTTTATTTTTATATCATACTCTAACAAAATGAGATGTTGTAGATTTGAAATATCATTTAATTTTTGAGAATATTGTAGATTTGAGGAATACTCTCTTTGATGTTTTTCTATTTAGGAGAATGAATAGAGATTCTTTTATATAAAAAACGATTATAATTCTCCATAACCCCCAAAAACTATAAAATGGAGACACTCTTAGCCTCATCAAAACCCCCTTCACCCTAATCGAACTATACACCAAGATCCAAAAAAGATCAAGATTTATTCCCACAAAATTTGCAAAATCCAAACCCAAAGCGATCTATTCACAAAAAAAAAAGGCAGAAGTAGGAAAAACAACAACAAAATCATCAACAAATCCGAAAGAAGGAGATGAAAATTCAAGAGAAAGGCTAATTTCATGGAGTTTTGCTGCTATTGTGTGATCTTCCTCATTGACGCTTAGTTTTATATCCTCGAAGGTTTGAAGGGTGTAGGTGTCTCTGTCCTTTGGATGTGAGACTATTGATGATCCTTTGGAGATCAGTTCTCTGGTGATGGTTTGTTTCAAAACCACTTTCTACACCCTTCTTTTCCCACCTAAGACCATCCACGATGGTTTTGTGTAAAATGTACACATTTGCACAATATGTGTAAAAATACACATCACATTTTTGTAATTTACTCCATTGGTAAAATGTGCATTTTTTACACACCATTGAAATACAATTTATTTAAAACAAAAAGAAAAATAACATCATAAAAAATAAACCAATGAAATTGTCTTGCTTTTTCTAAAAAATTTTGCACATGGGGGAGATGGTGTGCTTAAATTTGCACATCACCTACATGCTCAAATGTGTACATTTGCACACACCCAAAACCACCAATGGAGCTAGAAAATGTCTAAAAAATACACATTTACACATTTGTACACAATCATCGTGGATGGTCTAATAGATCGATCTGGGTGAACATGGAGAGAAAAACATTGACCTCATGACTAGGTATGAATGTTGAGGGGAACGTTGGGCAAACCCCTTTGCCCACACAATTGAGATGACCTAGAATTATAAACCAGAGAGCAAAACTCAAGTAACTAAACCGCACAAACAAACACAAGCAGGTAGATAAAACAAATAGAAATAAAGAACACTAGCTAGATTTACATTGAAAATCCCAAATTGGGGAAAAAACTACAGTGAGCCAAAAGCTTCCACTATCAACATGAACTAGTGGGTACAACCTTCTCCCGGCAAAGCTAGAGGCACACAGTATCATCAAGGGGCAAACACCAGATTCATCCTCATAATATTCAATCAGATAATCAAGGCCTCCAATATGAAAGTTGTAGCTCTTGGAAAGAGATTTCCAATTCATAGCTTTTGGAAAGAGATTTCCAATTCATACTCATAATATTCAATCAGATAATCAAGGCCTCCAAAAAGTGTGTTACAAGTTCAACTTGTTGGACAACAACTACTACTGATTTTTTCTTTATTTAGGCTATCTTCTTCTTCTTCTTAAGACATCTTTAGACCTACTTTACTTTCTTGACCAATACGTTATCAACCCATATCACCTCTTTGGCTCCACATTTACCTAAAATACTCAATAAAAATGTGTAGATTCCGACTCTATCAATAAATGAGTAAATATGAAAATTCTACCAAAATTATGTGTGTTATGCATCTTAACTAAGTTAAATGTTACCTAATACTATCTTCTAAACGTGTTCTATAAAATTCTCCCACACTTGAGCATTTTCTTGTCCTCAAGCAATGAAAACCAAAGTTAAGTCAACACCCCACATACAAGCCATCCATGTAATTACTTTGTAAAACACTCAAGCTCAAAAATTGGGAACAAATATCGACAAATAACATCATCACCTGTATAGGTACGATAAAAGGAAGAAAGAAATAGATCCATTCAAACTCATTAGGAAAATGTGTTTCACTCTTGCTCTTATGTTCAGGGTTAAACATTTGCGTACACTCAAACTCAATCCTTGATACTTAGCTACCATAAAATTGTGTCAGTGGTCTAAATCTCCACCATGAGTGACATCACATACAACTAAAATCATGAGGTCTTTTGAATGGGTTGTAATGGAGCCATGGTGAGAAATATTTAGGCCATGTGTTGCTAAAAATCCTGAAAAAGGGGTTAGTAGCCAATAAGAAAAACACCAATACCAAGACATTTCGCAAACTATTCCAATAACATGTACTCCTTCACCATAAAATATCATGCACAATTTTCAAATATCCTGAAATCTCCTCCCCCGCCGCAAAAAAGTAAAAAAAATGATCCTATCAGGGCATCCACAACAACCTCTCTATTTTAGAATTTTTGACGAATTTTAAGAATTTTTTTATCCAACCGAATCTCCATCTCATTCTCTAGGAAAATAGTAGAATTTGTTCTCAATCATTGCACCACCCTCAACAAAATATTATGCATCTTTATATTAAAAAAAATCATCAACTTTAGCACATCCAGGTCTACCTCTGTTGTCGGCCCCAAATCCACCTCCTCCGCCCTCGAATCCATCTTTCGGTCTTATGTCACCACCACCTCTATCTGGTTGAAGTGGCTCATCAGCTCCGTCTACAAAGCATACGACTTTTTCTTCTTCTTCTTCTTCAATTTCGGCAATAACACGTGAGGGTAGAAAGGATGTGTCGACTTTCATATCCTCGACAATAAATAGGTGGCCTGGGAGATTCGAGAATGTGAGGGATGAGGGGAGAATGAGAGAGGAAGAAAGGATTTTTTCAGATCTGTGGTAGATCACCATGGGTGCTTGTTGTTGTGCTTGAAAAACACCATGGACAATTTGGATCGAGCTTGGTGGAGAGGGTTTGTTTATTTGTTTGTTTTAGGGAGGAGGGGGAGTGTTATTAGTAGAGAGAGTTTGTTGTTGGGGGAGTTTATTAATGAACATTTAGCTAACAAGGATTTATTAGTGGACTTTTACTTAATTAGGGTCCAAAATATAGATCGTACACTTAATTTTCTCTAAAAGTAATTACAAATACCCATTAAATTTGTCGATAATAAGAATCGAATATACAATGTTTTGACATCATCGGTCTACCATAATGTTGGGTGTTACTAGTAATGCTACTATAATCACATATTACAATTAGAATATATTTGTTTCTCACAATGATTAATAACGAGTATTTTATTTACTATACTTTTTATTATTATTTTTTTATGAGGAAAGAATTTTAGGAATTGATTTCTTTTTTGATCTTAACGAATTGATATGAACTCCATTAGTGTGGTGATTATGGTTTGCAACCTCATCTTCCACCAAATTGCCTTCGCAGAATACATATTTAATAGAAAATATTCAAAACGAGGACGAGTGAAAAAGTGAGCTTGAGTTGATCATCTCGATGTTCCATGAGCATTTCCATAATCCTTTAAAGAGTTGACGATGATGAAATTTTCGCCTTTGATTTCAATTTGGTTGGGTTATCTCAATGGAAAGAGATGAATAATTGAAAACACCCTAAAATATTTTTGAGTATTTTGTTTTAAAAAAAATAAATTATCTTTATATTTTACTATACTAAAAAATGACTTTGATTTATTTTGAATTTTTGTTGATTCCCCTGAGATATATATAATATAAAGTTTTGGAATAAATATAATTAAAATAAAAATTTATTTAGCAAATTGGTATAGTTGGCTAAAACCCCCCACTTTAGTATTCCTCTAGTATTTATTTTAATGGATTAATCAAATAAAATCACAATTGTGTTAATTTGTATATGTGAGCACATATATAAACAATGCAGAAATGAGCATGAAGCGCATCTGACCCATCTTCTCGGCCCAAACCATCAACATGAAGCCCATTTGTTTGAATTTGCACCGTACCGACTACTCGCGCCTATATCTAGCCGAATCATCTTCAACCTCTCAAGCTTATCGGGTTGTTAGCTCGTATCTTTCTTCAAGATTGATCCTAATCATTTCTAATCCTACAATAGGTTAAGGGGTCGTTTGGTATTGATATCTAGATATCGATATCGGTATCGATATCAAGATATCGATATCGGTTGATATCTTGATATCAAGATATCGGTATCGGTATTAAGATATCGGTATCGGGTGATATCGATATCAAGTGATACATCCCAAAAAATCAGTATATCAAATAAGGCTAAATTTGATATCTAGATATCACTTGATATCGATATCTGGCGATATCAAACACAGATATCAAATATCAAGTGATATCTGCAGGATACCAAACACTAGATATCGATATCACTTTAAGTGATATCGATATCTAAGTCATACCAAACACTAGATATCAGATATCGGGGCTGATATCCGATATCTGATATCTAGATATCAATACCAAACGACCCCTAAGCAATCCTTCCATTTTTTTCACACAATTCCATCTCCTTGGAGAAAATAAAATATATTTAGTTAATATTTTATTTTTAATGTTATTTATCTTTGAAATGGTCAAATTCAGTTGAGAACTTTTCTCAACCACACTGGCCATCATTCTGGCATTGTTATTTATGCTAATGGAAAATTATTTCTTGATTGATCAAATCCTTCTTAATTCTACATGGTATTTGAGCGCTAACGATCCTCTCAACCAATTCTCCTCCTGAACTCTTCTATAGCAAACCATCCAAATCAATTCCCAGTTCGACTAATCCATCAAAGCCATTCCAAATTATAAATTTCAAAAATTGCCTCAAGTTAACCCCAACCAACTACATCACATGGCTCAATCAAGTTGAATCTCTTCTTGTTGGCCATGATCTACTTCCCTATCTCGATGGAACCACCGATGAACCTTCTCCCCTCCTCAGAATTGGTGACACAACCACCAAGAACCCGGCCCACCAAACGTGATGATGCCAGGACCAACTTCTCAAAGGGGGTCTCATCGGCACCTCTCCCAATCAATAGCTTCTCTTATCACTCGAACCAAGACATCCCGTTAGGTATAGACTTTCCTTGAGTCCACCTATGCAAAACCCTCTCGAGCTCACATTTCCCTTCTTAAAGAATGACTTAATTCCATCACCAATGGCACAAAATCCGTCGGTGTCTTTGGAATCAGTGATCTTCTTGCCCAATTGGGCAAACCTTAGGACCTGGAAGACATAATCGAAGTCATACTCAAATGCTAATGGTGTCTTATGACGGGCCATGTTATAGCATATTGTCTAGCCTTTCAACAAGTTGCACCCTCCCTTTGGCCCCCAACAAGCTACCGTCCACCCCTACCACAGACCAACACAGCAGCAACCACCCCTTCTTCGCAGCCATGGTTGGTTGACAGTACGTGGTGCATCACATCATGTCACTAATGACATCTCCAACCTCGCTCAACATTATCCGTATGATGGACCCGACAGTTTACACATTGGTAATGGTTTCATTTTATCTATTTCAAATGTTGGTCGAATAGTTTAAACTATGCTTCTAATCCTTTTAATTTACATAATGTTCTTCATGTTCCTTCCATAGCAAAAAAATATTTTGTTCGTTGCTCAATTTATTGCCCAATATTTTATGTCCATCTCTCTCTCGTGCGCTGCCCGGAGCTCCCCCGTCGTCGACACCACCACTACAGGAGGTCTTCAAGAGGTTCTCACGCAGCCCAGGAGTGCCCACATAATACCAGATTCACCGTTGCAGGTCGCCTAGTTCCCAACAACCCTCTTCAAGTTTTGAATTGAGCCGGTGTTGACTTCTTTCTGCAGCAAATTCTGAACCTTTGTTCCCCTCGTTTCTCCACAGAATTATGTGTTCTTTATATAAAATCGAATAATCTTAAGTCCAGTTTCCAACACTTTTAGTTTTCTTTACTTTGATTTCATACGGAGTTATGAAATTTTGATTAAAGAACTGTCAGGATTCTAACCTAATCTACTCATCTATTTTTACCCGCAGTTCCACAACCAGAGCTTGACTTCTTCAACCACGACTCAATTCAACACAAACCTTGCATATGGTTGAAAAGTTGGTCAGTTGAGAGACTCTATTCCATTATACCTAAATAACATCGAATTAAGGTCGAACTTACCTAATTATATGTGTATATGTGTGTTATGCTATAGACTTTTGTCTAGGTGTTAACATGTATGTTTCATGTTAACACTTAGTACTCACCTTAGGCTTATGTGAGGATGATTGTGAAACAATGTAACTTAATTAAATCAAGATTAAGTAAAGTAAAATATAGTGTGTATCAGGTGAAGATACAAGATCCAAAACTCAACCCTGGTGTATCTATTTTTCAAAGTGATCGCAATTAAAGTTATATCACATTTCATCCATAACAGGGTAATGGTTCCTAAAAATTCTTGTTGCTCACATCTTTTGTGTCATATGAGCACTATTTTAAAAACCAAGCCAAGGGTCTTTTAGACCTTGATTAAACCCTTAACCCCACCCAACTGTCAAGGTCGCCAAGATCCGATTAGACCACTAAGTTAACAAATATTCTAATTTAAATCCTCAATTTTAGGGGAGTTTAATAAAATGTTATTTTATAATTCAAGTCTTTCGTTGTTCAATTTAATTTTATTATATGTTGTTTATTTGATTATCATTTTATTTATGGGAACATGGTTGTATGTTCTTATAAACCTAAGGTGATTACTATTGGAAAAAGTACGAAACTTTTCTGATTTATCAAATAATAGAAAACACACACTCGATAATGATTGATATATCGTGTTTGTCTCTAACTTTTTTGCAAAACTTTTATTAGAAATTTAAAGATACAAAATGTGTTTACAACACATACCCAAATTACACTCTTAGAATTTTACGCACAAAATTCTCTCAAAAGTTTCTCTCTCTTTAACATTGTAAACTATAATTTTTTCTCTTTTTGTTATTGATTGGGATATATAATAAATGAAACCATATAGGTCTATATAGGTTCTCAACGTATGAAACGAATGGTGGAAATCATCTAACTCATAAATATCTCTCATTTCTAATTGGTTTCTTAGGCAACCTAATAAAAGAATGGTGATCATTTTCTTTTATTAAAACTAAAATTAGGAAATTGATATTTCTTCAACAATCTCTCACTTGAAGACTGATTTCAATCCGGCTTCTCACACATCTCTATGGGCTTGTCATTCATGCAAACCAACTGCAGTTGATAGGGTTGTTATTTGAGCCGAACAGCTCGAGCTCGAGCTCGGCTCGGGCTCGGCTCGGAAAATCTCGAGCTCGGCTCGTTCGAATATGTAAAACAAGCCGAGCTTGAAAAGTGTTTTGGGCTCGAATCGAGCTCAAGCTGAGCCCGAACCGAGCCCGATTCAAGCTCAGAAGCTCTATCTATGGGTAATTTCTGAAATTACCCCTAGGGTAATATTATGAGGTCTCTTATTCCTGGCTTCATTTGGGAATTTCAGGTGGCGCCTTCACTCTTCATCTCTTCCCCTTACTCCCTCAATCCCTCATATCTCCTAGGCAGCGCCGGTGACTTCCTCCTTCCGGCGAACTGCTGCTGCAGCACCACGACGATCGTGAAGAACTGACCCCCGACGGCGACCATGTTCTTCTTTCTCATCATGGCTCGTACCTCTTGTTACCTTCTCATGGCTCGTACTGCGTTGATGTTCGTCTGTGTGTTCTCCGGATCTTAGTCCCTCCTTCCGGCAGCCATGACGAATTGACCCCCGACCAAGTTCGTCTTCCTCTTAGGCTCTTACTCCCTCATTGTCCAGCAGCCCGGGTGACTAGGGTGATAAGAAATTTCCAATTTCAATAACCTGTGAGCTTGAAATTGAAGAAATAAACTAGTAGAAATGTGTACATGTGATTAGAAATTTGTACAATTTGAAGAATTTAGTGTTATTTTAAATTGAAGATTGTGAAATTGAAGAATTGTATTTGTACAACTTGAAGAATTTTGAGTTGTTTGAAATTGAAGATTGTGAAGTTGAAGAATTTTGAGTTGTACTTATGTGCCAGATTGATGCATTCATTCTATGAATGATGCTTGATTATTTCTATGGGTTTGAGTTATATTTTAATTTTGTTCAGTTTTTCTACTTTCAACTACTGTAAATATGTATCAATTTCTTCCGTTGCAACAAACATACAACAACTAAGCCTATCAAAAGAGGGGGAATATGATTCTTCTCAGGAAAGTGATAGTGTTGCTGTAAAAATCCCAAGTTATTTGCAAGTTCATCTGCTGACTGCTCACACTTGAACATTAATTTGTCATCTAGACTCCAATTTTTTTTTTTGTAAATCTGTAATTTCCATTCAGCTTTCAGGTACGAACCGAGCTCGAACGAGCTTGAACGAACCCAACTGACGATCTCGAACGAGCTTAGGCTCGTTCATTCGGCTTGACCGAGCCTACAAAGCCGAGCTCGAGTTTCAGGTTGGGCTCGCGAGCTGAGCTTGAGCGACAAAAAAAGCTCGAATAATTTTTGGGCTTGAGCTCGACTCGGCTCGTCTCCCGTTTGAGCCAAGCTTGAACATGCTGAACTCGGCTCGTTCGGCTCGAATATCACCCCTAGAAGTTGAATACAAGTTCACTTTATCAAGTATCACAATCTTTGTTAACATGTTTGCTGGATTCTTGCTACCCTGGATCTTTTCTAGTTTTAATATTTCATCTTCCAACAATGATATGCTGAAATGGTAGGGAAGTCTAATGTGCTTGGTTCTAGAATGAAATGTTGAATTCTTTGCTAAGTGTATTGCACTCTGACTATCATTGTACAAGACGTTATGCTCTTGCACGAATCTTAGCTTTGTTAACAAACCTTGAATCCATAGCATTTCTTTGCTAGCTTCAAGCACTGCTAGATACTTAACCTCTATAGTCGATAGAGCAATAATATTCTGGTATATAACTGATTATGTTATTCCAATGATCAACTTCACCTTCATTGTCTACATCTACATAGTCTCGTACTTTGAGTTCACTTTTATTAAAGTACAAATATTTTTCTATTGTTCCTTGTAGATACCTTAAAATCCACTCATTGCTTCCCATTGACCTTTCCTTGCATTGACATAAACTAACTGAAAACTGTAATTGAGCAACGTGCCCTGATGTCATGAAGAGAGTATCATTCTTCTTTCCATGAACTACTGTCATTGCACCCTTTAACATCTTTCATTTATCACCATTAAAATTTATATTGTAGCCTTCGTCTACCAACTGCCCTACTAATATCAATGTCTTTCTTAAAATAGGAATGTGTTGAACGTCCTTTAGCTCCCAAACAGTCGTTCAACTTAATCTTCACTTCACCTTTGTCGTTAATTGATCAAGGTTGATCATTGCCAAGATATACGTTTTCAAGGTTCCCCGGGACATAACTTTCAAAAAGTTCTTTCTTCGAAGTAGCATGAAACGATACTCTAGAATCTAACACCCGAGATTCGTTCTTCCTCTCCTACAGAATTAAACTGACTTTTTCCCCTGCTTTTGTATCTTGGTTCTTTGGTGCACTCTTGCATTAGGTTTTGTAGTGTCCGATATTCTCACAATTCAACACTTGATGGTCTTCGAGCTTAAGGAATAATTGGAAATCCTTGATCTCGACCTCTTATAGTTTAATCTAGCTTGATTATTTAATCTTCCGTTTCCATTTCCTCTAGTTGAATTTCTCTTTGTTGACTCTGTATGTAAAACTGAAGAGGTCGATGGTTCACCCAACCCTCGTTGTTGGATCTCTTCACTGAGCACCAGGTCTCGTACATCGTTGAACTTTAACTTATTGCTTTTCGATGAGCTACTCACAACCGTGACACTAGCATTCCAGCTATCTGGAAGAGAAAAAAAAAAGTATCAAGGCTCGCACTTCTTCATCAAATTCAATCCCAATTGAACTAGGTTGTGACTGTGTTGAGTTCATTAAGATGTTGAGCTACCGATGCGTCTTCTGTTATCTGCAAATTGAATAATCACCTCATCAAATAAACTTTGTTAGAGGTTGGTGACTTCTCGTATATATTGGAGAAGTTGTCAATAGACTCGTCGTGGTTGTTTTCTTTGGTATATTGAAGGCAACATTGCATAATAACGTTAGTCGGATAACTCCAAGGGCTTGTCTATCAAGAAGATTCTAATCTTCATCCTTTATGCCCTTTGGCTTCTTTTCTGATAGATGATGATAAAGATTTTTCTTATACAAATAATCTTCGATCTGCATCTTCCAAAATCTGAAATCTGCGTCATCGAACTTGTCAAGTTTCACCTTTCTATCATCTACAGTCATCGCTCCCACTCAAATTTGATTCCCTTTTTATATTTTTCGCAATCTCACTCTGATAACAATTATTGGGAAAAATACAAAACTTTTTCGATTTATCATATAGGTGAGAATGAAAATAAACAATAATAGAAAACACACACACAACAATGTTTGGTAAATCGTGTTTATCTTTAACTCTTCTGCAAAACTTTTATTAGAAATATAAAGATACAAAATGTGGTTACATGACACACCCCAATTACACTCTTACAGTTTTACGCACAAAATTCTCTCAAAAACTTATCTCTATTTAACATCATAAACTATAAGCTTTCTTTTTGTGTTTTGGATTGAGATATATAATAAATGAAATCATATAGGTTGATATAGGTTCTCGACATATGAAATGGATGGTAGAAATCATCTTACTCACAAACACCTCTTATTTTTAATTATTTTTTAAGCATCCTAATAAAAGAAAGGTGATCATTTTCTTTTATTAAAACTAAAATTAGGACATTCATATTTCTTCAACAATTACAAAGACATTTAAGTCGAATTAATCACTAGTACTACAACATTCCTTAGCTCTGTAAATCCTAGGGTCGTAAGAAGTGTTAGCTAATGCCACCAAGCCCTTTCAAGTTTGTTTTCCTCTTTTGAAGCCTGAAAAGGAAGAGTTCTTGTTACGTAGGTGGGGCTTGAATTACTTATAAATCACTTCCAATATCTTTATTATATCCAATGTGGGACGGTTCTTACAATCTCACCCACTTAAAGTATTGACAACCTCATCAAACCCAAGGGATTAACCCTTTGGGAGAAGCATATGAACATACTATCAGAGCATTTTCGAGCTCATAGTTGGCTTTAATACCATCTATAAGACCTGGGAACTTAAGAAGTATCAGCCTATGTCACCTAGTCCTTTTAGGTTTGTTGTCCTCACTTGGAGGTTGAAAAGGAAGAGCTTTTATTATATGGATAGGACTTGAATCACTTATAAATTACTCCCAACATTCTTATTATATTCCCAACATCCTTATTATATTTGAGTAGGCATGTCAATGTTGCCAGGGGAAAGGAGGGAAGAACATACTTGTCGATGGAGATGTCGATTTTGCCAGGCTCATTCATTGTCGTCTCTAGGGAAACTAGTCAATTATTTAAAGGTGATCGAAGGGAAATTAGGCCTAAATTTCTCCACCTTGTATACCATCTCCTTCATCTTGCCAGGTGAAGGTGGAAAATTTTCCTAATTTTCATCTCCATCCATCCTCTTTCACCTTCTACCTCCATCTCTTGTCAAATACCCAATCAACATTCTCGAGATTCTCTCTCTCTCTCTCTCTCTCTCTCTCTATATATATATATATATATATATATACACACACAAATAACTACAATTTTTTAAAGATGTGTTTACCAAGGACAGAATTGATTTTTTCTTTCCCACAAGCAAGATGTTAATTCCCAACAACACACCTTCCTATGATTTCTCTCTCTCCCTTGCCATCTCGTGCACAGTTAACTCAAAGCCAAGGAAGGATATGAAGTAACTCTCGTTTCCAAGGATAAGCAGTACCAACGGCAAACCACCATGAATGACGACGGACCATCCTCTATTAAACTCCTTTGTTGTGGCTGCCATTAATTGGGAATTGAAGCTCCTTCGATAGATCTCGTTCTCCTCTCTAGAGATCTTTTGTCTTCCTTGGGTTAGGGAGAGATAATTTGGTAATTGGACAAGAGCGATTGCTCGAGTTGAGCCAAAGATGGTTAGAAGAGCGGTCGAAGGTGTGGTTGGAAGAGAAGATGATCAGGGCAAACATTATGTTGAGGGAAAACGACTACTCATAGAATGTCTCCCATTCGATAGCAAAGACAAGGACGCTTTGGAGTTCAATCTCTTCAACTCGGTCCCCACGGACGACGATATTCGTTTTGTGTACCTGGTGTTTGATCACACCTGCTTCTACATGAAGGTAGAGTCACATGCAATAACCATTAGAGAAACCATGTCAAGAGATGTGAAGAGATTAAAAGACTCTCATATTAAAAGTTGAGTAAAAACAACTATATTCTCCTCTTTAGAGCCGGACATGAAGTGAGGCCCAAAATGCTCTCATCTCAGTTCCAAAGCTCATAAGAGCCCAATAATAATAGGAGTATAATACGAGGAGCTCCGTATATGCTTTTGGCCATTTTAGCTCATACCCGACCCAAGTTAAATGTGTTCAACCAAGTTCATTCACTTAGCCCATTCATTGATCGAGTTGAGCTAAGGCCAGGTTTTTAGTTTAAAATATTTTTTTTGTATTTGCATTATTTATCATTTCATCTATGTGTAGGTTAATTATTCATTTTCATCCCTAAATTAAATCTGTGAAATTTTTGTATAATCTACATACTTTGCACATCTTAAATGCTACCATGCGAGCTAGGGATTAGGAAATAAATTGATGTTGAAATCCACTGAAATTTTTTATGTAATTTAGTGGGATTTTTTTGGAAAGTGAATTGATCACTATTTAAGTTAGGGCCCATTATTATATCTCGCCTCAAAGCCTATGAAATCTCAGGTCCGATCTTGCTTCTCCTATTTCCGATTGGTTTTAGATGAAACCTCACTCAGCTTATGTGATGTGCTACTAGTGTATAAGCATCCGTGTACACGATCCCAATCACGAGTTTTTACGGATCTCAGTATGATATTAAAGTTGTAAAGCCAAATGACTCATTCAGCTTATATTCTGGATTAGTAACGTATAGGCGCTCGTACACATGACTTATAGTAACAATTTCCAATGAACTGTGATTAGACCGCCACATATATCTAGTGCACGAACATGTCCAACCTTTTCTAGAATGAAGCCCACATTTTTTCTTTTGATAACGAGGAACCCACCTTCGGTGGTAAACCCCGAGCACGTGACCCACCCGACAAAAGTCACGTACCAAGTAAACCGGTTTGCGCCGACCGGCTCGATTAACAGGTAGGGAGCAAGACAAACTTTGGATTTTCACCTAATGAAAGGAATAGAGACAGTGATCGAACCCGGAATCTTCTTACCACTCTTGCTTCATATCAATTGGCCACCCCGTTTGAGGCCAAACGCACGGTTTTTTGGCAATAAGAGTAAAAATCATTCAGTTTAGTAGCAATTTTTAATTGAGGGTGGAGCTGCTCTTCGTAATATTCAATAGGCAAATTGTAGGCTTTGTAGCTACTCTATATGAATTACTCGGGCCCAATTGTAATTTGAAGATAGATTATCGAAGGCGTGGAAGATGGATCGGCCCAAAGGAAAGGTCCAATTATGCTCCACGTCATTTTATTTGAATTTAAATTGTACGCATCCGCACTTTGTACAATCTTGAAGAGTTTTTTTTTTTGTTTTGTCTTGAAGAGCACACACTTTGTAGTTTGAAACGTATTTTATAATATCAATGCATTTGATATTAAAATAACGTATAAAAATGTTTATCATTAAACTTAAACCCAACCACCACTATACTATACACACTATTTTTTTTGAATTTAAATAAATTTAGTATTAGCACATATTCAACTAATTAATTTTTAAAAATATTTGTTAATTTTTATATCAACTTAAAGTCAAATCAAATGAGAAGATAGGGTGACTCAATGGTAAGGAGTAAGGGGGTTAATGAAAGATATCGGGTTTGATCCCTATCTCTTCCCTTTCTTTTGGTGAAATAATCAGGGTTTACCTTGCTTATTACCACTGGGTCTAGTCAGGTCGATGCAAGCCGGTTTACCCGGCGCGCCATTTCTTTTGGTGAAATAATCAAGGTTCACCTTGCTTATTACCATTGGGTCTAGCCAGGTCGGCACAAGCCGGTTTACTTGACACGTGGCTCTTGCCGGCTAGGTCGCATGCCCGGGGTTTACCACCAAAGGTGGGTTACCCTCGTTAAAAAAAAATAAGAAGAAATCAATATATTTCTATACAATATCTAATAAAGTAATTCATAACCTAATTACCTAAAAAATATTCATATTATTGAATATTTTAATCAGTTATTAAAGTAAACTAATTATTTCTTATAATTACAATTTCTAATCAATTTATTATATTAATTTTAAAAAATAAAAAAATGTATCATATCTTTTAATAATAATACTAAATTTGTTAGCATTTTGCTAACATGTCGCTCCGAAAATTAAAGTTGAAATTTTTTAATCAAAAGACTCTTTTCTGATCGATATTATTTGCATAAGTTTTAAAGATTTGTTTCATATATTATATTTAACACAATCATATTAAAAATGATTAAATACATTGAACCTAATATATGTAAGTTTACCGTAATTTTTTATATATATATATATAGAGGTTGGATCCCGTGTAAGCAACCCTTACGGTGTAATTTGTGAGCAGAGAAATTATTCGCAGGTACCAAGCGATTATTCGTGTATAATAATGTAATTATTCGTATGTATGAACAAATGTAATTATTTATAAGTAACAAAAGATTATTCATATGTATGTACATACGAATAATCACTTCGTACCTACGAATAATGTTACTGTTCACAAGTTACTTTTAATCTCATCCGTTTGATCTTCTTAATCCGACGCTCTAGATTTGCTCACAAATTACACAGTAACACTTGCTTACACAGGATCTATGTGTGTGTGTAAAGAATCACATTACTCGATCTTTATACTCATTTACATATATGTAAAGTAATCACATTACCGTAATTTTATATATATATATAAGTAATTCAATGGTTTTGTATGATTTTTTTTACCCACATCAAAGTCATAAGTGACAAACTATGTAAAAAACACTCAAATTATATATATATATATATTAAAAAAATCATTGAGGTCCTCTAAATAGAGGAAATAGGATGGGATAGAACGCGCTGATAGAAAGGCGATAGACCATCCCTTATGGACGTAGACTCGGAAATCGGTAGACTAACCCTAGCTTTATACTTTACAGAGGGTCTAGAACATTCCAAGGAGTTCGCACATTGGTGGTTGGAGCAGCGGGGTAGGAAATAGAGACCGGAAGGTCAGTTGCCCCTCGAAGGGCAGCCCCTAGATAGCTTCTGTGTTTTATAAAATTGGGCCCAAGGGTGATCCCCCTCGAAGGGGATCAGATCAATTATTGTCGATTGATTCTGTGTTGAGTGCCGTTATCCTTGAGCAAGAATTTTGTCTGATAATTTGCTTGATGTATGTTGGTTGTATATTGCATCTCTGTGCGAATGGGGTAGCAGGAATCCTTTTTTATTATATAGCCGGAATTTCAGTTCTTGTGGGGCAATCTCTTCCGTCATTTGTCCGTGCTATCTTTTTTTCATTCCATCTTCTATTTGTTTCTAGCTGAGATTGGTCATTATTAGAGGGAGCCTATCCTTTTCATTCTGCTATCCTTTCCTCCTATCTCCTTTTCTGTCCTTAACTGGTACTCTTAGCAATTCTTTATTCTTTATGTTGTCAGCATCTTCCTCGGGAAATTGAGTCGGTGATCTGATTGAATTCGGAATTTATCTTCAGGTTGTTCGCTTGTATCTCTTCCTTACCTCTGTTAGCTTAGTGCGCTCGTGAAATATCTACAAAAGGAACATCGACATGAACCAGAGAACGACTAGGTGGATATTACTAGAGCGGCACAGCGAAAGCATAGTGGACCCATAACCTCTAGGTCCTGAAATCAACGTCATCGACAACAATGAAAGGGCAAGTACATTCAGAGACCGCAATTGTTGAAAACAGTTCATAGATATGCTTTAGGAAAGGGGCGTCCTCCATTCGAACTACTAATCTCTTTTGTGACGACTGAGCATGATGTTGTGTGATAGTCCTAGATTTGACATGATGATAAATTTTGATATGTTGGTGTTTTGATATGTTGACATTTTGAGCTAGTAGTGAGTATTGTCTGGTTGTCTTATGCATATATGATGTGAGTTATCAATGCTAGATAAAACGTAGTGGATATGCTTGATGATTTCCCCTTTTTTTCTTTTCTTTCCTTCTCTTTTCTTTCCTTTTCGTTTCTTTCATTTCCCTTCTGTTCCTTTTATTTTCTTTCTTTTCTTCCTCTTCTCTCAGGGATTAGGGTTTCCTTTCGGTATAGTCGGTAGAGTGGATAAGAGAGTTATAGGTCGTAGATTTTGATCGATGAGGGTGTAAGGTAGAGTTGTAAAAAGGAGGCATTGGTCTATATAGGTCGAGAGAGTTTTTGTGGGTTGATGGGAGACAGTGGTAGAGATTTTCAGATGAGCCTTCTAGGTAGGTCTTAGGTGGGGCATATGCTGATAATGGCAAGATTTCAGAAATGAGGTTGTAGTACAGGTGAGTAATTTTAGGAAGCTATTAAGTGATTATTTAAATAACAAATCACATTACAATAAAAGTCACATTTTTTTCTAGTAAATGCTTATTTCAATAACAAATTTAATTTTTTAAACAACCATAAATCATATGAGTTATTAGGCAATATGAGCCAACTTATCAAGGGTAGCTGGGCTTGATTACAACTTATTAGACTTGTTAAAAAGTAATTAAAAAAATGAAAATCAAATGGGTCGAGTGAACCTTGTTGTTATGGACTTCTGGAATCCACAAAATTAAAAACAAATGGGACAAGCCATATTCAAAATAGTTTTTGGGTCCATCCCAATACTCTAATGTCATCTACTCTCCTTTAAAAATTAAAATCCTTTATTTTATTTATATCTCTTGAAAACCAAAATTACCCGAATAATTTATTTTACTTGAAAAATACTTTTAAATTAAAATCATTTATTTATTTATGATCTCCTGAAAATAATAATTATCCGAATCATTTATTTTATGTAAATTACATATTAACCGAATCAAAATCAACCTAAATATTTAATTGTCCAAATGGGCCGAATAAAATTCAACTCCAAACCCAAACAAACTATACCCACTTTCATTCAAAACTCGAAAAGACCGACCCACCTCTTGACTTGAAACCCGAATGAACCTGACCTGCTTTGGCCCGAACCCGACTCGATTAGCCCATTTTCCATCTCTAATGGGGAATGTTGTCGACATGGCAAGAGATGACAATATGTGAGTTTGATCAGTTTTCAGTCGAACCATATTTGTTTCAAGTCAACTTAAATTTGACTGATGTGGGTTATAATTATAATAAATTCTGGATTAGGGTAAGTTAGATACATATTAAATTGGATAAACTATTTTATGGATTAATCAATGCATTAAAACTAACTATATATAGAATAGTTTATAGATTCCAAACTAAACTTGTTAATCAGATCATTCGGTTCGGGTTTTGTTTTGGGTCATTTGGGTCTCGGGTAGATCAAATTTTGGATTAATTGGGTTATCGGTCATTTCGGGTCGAGGCAAAACAAGTTTGTTCTGATTTCGGGTTGGCCCAACGGGATAAGAACTCGAACTTTTTAAAGACTTTTTAAGAAGATTAAAATATTATCAAAATTAAATTGTAATATAAATATGTCAAATTAAACTAAATAATAATATTATAATTAAATTTATAAATATTATTATCATAATAATATTATATAAATATTTCAAGCATAAAAAAATCATATTATATAAATAATTGTTTTAAACATACTATAATTATAAAATATATACGTTATTTAATTTATAAGTGTCCTTAACGAATAAAATTGCATGACGAATATGTGTGTATTCTATGTGATGCCTGTGTGGTGTTTACATAGTATTGATGATCTTAACCCTAAAATTCCCAAGTCATTTGAGTTCAGATCAATTTTAAATCTCGGGTTTAAAACATCGGGTTTAAACTCGAAAAAAATAAAATACCGGGCGTTCAAATGAGGTGGAGTTGTGTTGAGAGGTACATTCCAAACCCATGAATCTGGAGATATCCAAACAGTCCTCAAGTCCCCTAGCTTTTCAATTTGTTTTCACACACACTTTTCACACTTATTTGCGTCAATAAAGCTAATTGGGCCGCCTACGAGGAAAAAGGAACTGTTGCTTTGACGATTCAAACTGAAAATTCAACCAAACGGGTCAAACATGTACACGTGTAAATATCCTAACTACTCCTTTACCTCTAACTTTTTACTTTTACAAATGTACTCCACTTATTTTGTATGTTTAATGTTAAATGCAATCTGCAGGTCTCAGAGGGTGTTTGGATTACATTGCATTTTAGTTATAAAATGCAATTATTTTATCTCATGAGCGTTTTATAACAATAAAAATTTCATAAAAACTGAGGTAAAAAATAATTTAACTAAATAATCATACAAATTGAGATAGAATAATTGTGTTAAAATTAATATATTGTGAAATTCAAATACACCGTACCCTTAATTTAAATACCTTCAAAATTATGATAATCAAACACTATTTTATCTATTTGCATTATAAATATAATACCCCTAAAATACAAATACGCACCCCCAACATATTAAATTGTTTAAAAGAGATGATTGGGCTCTTTCATAATTTCAGACATTATTTATCAAAAACAAATATAAGCATGGGTGTTTTGTATAATTGTATTAGAATATACAGTATGGTTTTATTAGCCCATAGTTTAATTGAATAATTAAATATAGTTGACCAGTATATCAATGCAAATTAATAGATTTTAAATAAAAATATGTAAAAATAATCTGGCCATTTTAAAACATCTTAGCAAATTAGGACGTACACAACCCAAAATAATCAAAATTAGTTTCCAATTTGATCAAAATTCATCTTTAATGGGCATTTTCGGAAACGATGGAGTAATTAATTGACAGTTTTGGATTATTTAATTTACCTAAATATCAGGGATTGTGTGTGCAAGTAAGTCTTGATAAGAATATAACATGACAACACACTATGTGGACTTATCCATTGTTGGAAATACCATATCGCCATTAATTTACGCAGTTAAGTTGACTATATAGAAGATTAATAATTACTGCCTACTTATTTTAAAAAATTATCCAACTTATCTTACCAGGAGCCTATTGCGACTTTTAAACGTGCAGCAAAACAAAATAAAAATAATTACGGAAAACCTGAATCCATCTCTATCCACCGGCCGGCCTTTAGTCTATATATACAAACCATACATTCTTCAATTTTAGCTTATCCATCGACCTCGCATTGGCTTCAAACCGCACCTTAATTTACATTCAAATTGTTGTTCACACAACTACCAAACGACGTCGTCCATCAACCAGTGTATAAGGTAGCTAGCAAGCAAAATCAGGATGCCGGCGGGAGGATTTGCAGGCCCGAAAAGCGGGGTGGAGTTCGAGGCCAAGATAACTCCGGTCGTCATCATCTCCTGCATCATGGCTGCCACCGGCGGCCTCATGTTTGGCTACGACGTTGGTGTTTCAGGTTCGTTCGTTTCTGTATTTTTTAAGACTTAATATATATATATATATATATATATATATATATATATATATATATATATATATATATTATTGTCAATTGATTTTGAGATAAAAAATTTAAATATCGGGGAATGTAATGTAATGATGATAGGGGGAGTGACATCGATGAAGCCGTTTCTGAAGAAGTTCTTCCCGAAGGTGTATCGGAGGACGTTGGAGGACACCGACAACAACTACTGTAAGTACGACAACCAAGGATTGCAGCTGTTCACTTCGTCGCTTTACCTGGCGGGACTGACCGCCACCTTCTTCGCCTCCTACACCACCAGGAAGCTCGGCCGCAAGCTCACCATGCTCATCGCCGGAGTATTCTTCTTGGTCGGAGTGGTCTTCAATGCCGCCGCCCAGGACCTCGCCATGCTCATCATCGGCAGGATCCTTCTCGGGTGTGGCGTCGGCTTTGCAAATCAGGTACCTCATTCCCTCCTGTATATATGCTTGCCACTTGTACGTTTCTCATTGGTTCAATGGCATGATCACGTTTTTACCCAAAAACAAAAAATACAGCAAATATTAAGCACATGTTTTTCTCTTCTTAATTTATGTCACAAGTGAAATGAATGTTGAATATAAGAATATTAGTATGATTGTTATTCGAACCGAGTATTCCTTGTTCATATTTAGTTTATTTAATTAGGATATGAACAAATTTAAGTCGAACGTAAAATTTGACTCGAGTTTAAAAATGTGCTCATACTCGACTAGTTTAGGAAATGAACAAGTTTTGGACCAAGCTTAAAGTAGTTCTACTTGCTTATTATACAATAACTTAAAGAAAATTTTAGAAATTCTATAAAATTTGAGCTATTCGAGCTTAATGCGAACTAGTCGAGCTTTGGATCGAGTTTAAAAATGTGTCCATACTCGACTCGTTTAAAAAATGAACGAGCTCGAGCTGAGTTTTGATCGAGCAAGTACGAGTCGAATTCGAGCCACTTGTGGTCACATAACACCCCTAAATATTAGGTAGGCTAATTAGTTGTACGACTGTGATCGGCCAACACTTTTTTTTAATTAGGAAATAAACTAATTAAGCTTATTTTTTTTAAAAAAAATGTCACCAAATTAACAAAACTAAGTGCTCTATTAATCTAATCAATTTTATGAAATACTCCGTATTGGCTTTCCTTGACTCTTAATTTATGGTCATAAAAACTCGCTCACGGAAGTAGCATTTGGAAATTGGAAAAGTATTCTTTGGTAATAGTTTATAGTTAATTACTTTAATTAGCGTATCTAATTTATACATTCTTAACTCTTGATTCTCATTCCCCTTTCAAAATTTCTATGATATGATTTTTTCTAATTGCTTAAGCTGTTGATTGTATTCAATAAACATTAATAAATATATCATCTCTTTGTGTATATATAATATAGGATAAATAAACCCTCGTAGCCTTTTGAATTATATTAAAAATAAATCTAATCAAATAAGCAATTAATATTATCTTTGATTTTGTTTGAAACTAGATAGTGAAACTCATTTTGAATCGGATAAATATGCTTAGAATTTGTAGTCAATTGTATGGAGTGCTTTAGTCTTCTTTGATGTCACAACGCGTTTACACTTTAAGAAAACCAATTTTAATTAATTTTATCGAACATTAATTTTTATGTATGTGTATGATTCAACTTAACTCGATCACTTAATTTTGTTTATAAAAAAAAAAGATCACTTAATTTGATTTGATGTTGTTGAAATGTAATACGGAGTAAAATGAAATTAAAAATGGACACGTGCAGGCAGTACCGTTGTTTCTATCAGAGATAGCGCCTACCAGGATAAGAGGAGGACTCAATATCCTCTTTCAACTCAACGTCACCATTGGCATCCTCTTCGCCAACCTCGTCAACTATGGCACCAACAAGTACATATATACTTTTACTTTTCCCGCCCTAAATATTATTTAATTTAATTAAACAAACGTGTATTAATTAATGTGTTTAAAATTAATTTAATTATTACTAATATCTAATTAATTAATTATATATATATATGATGCAGGATCAAAGGAGGATGGGGATGGAGGCTGTCACTGGGGCTGGCCGGCATCCCGGCATTGCTGCTAACTGTGGGCGCTCTCCTCGTCGTCGACACCCCCAACAGCCTCATCGAACGCGGCCGCCTCGACGAAGGCAAGGCCGTCCTCCGTAAGATCAGGGGCACCGACAATGTGGAGCCCGAGTTTCTCGAGCTCGTCGAGGCCAGCCGCGTCGCTAAGCTCGTCAAGCACCCCTTCCGCAACCTCCTCCAACGCCGTAACCGCCCCCAGCTCATCATCGCCATCGCTCTGCAGGTATTGATCATCGATCGATCCCCTCATCCAATCAATCTCCAAGTTAATTAAATTAAATCTTAATTAACAAATATGTTATCCGAAATGCAGATATTCCAGCAGTTCACAGGGATCAACGCGATCATGTTCTACGCACCGGTGCTCTTCAACACCCTGGGATTTGGTGGCAACGCCTCCCTCTACTCGGCGGTGATCACGGGGGCAGTCAACGTTCTCTCCACCATCGTCTCCATCTACTCCGTCGACAAGATCGGGCGGCGCATCCTTCTCCTGGAGGCCGGCGTCCAGATGTTCTTGTCGCAGGTGGCGATCGCGGTCATACTGGCCATCAAGCTCTCCTCCGACCACTCCAAGAACCTCCCGCACTCGGTGGGGATAGTGGTGGTGGTCCTCATCTGCACCTTCGTGTCCTCCTTCGCCTGGTCGTGGGGCCCGCTGGGGTGGCTGATCCCGAGCGAGACGTTCCCGCTGGAGACGAGGTCGGCCGGCCAGAGCGTCACCGTCTGCACCAATCTGCTGTTCACGTTCGTTATCGCGCAGGCGTTCCTGTCGATGCTCTGCCACTTCCGGTGGGGGATCTTCCTGTTCTTCTCCGGCTGGGTGGTGATCATGTCGGTCTTCGTCGTCTTCTTGCTGCCGGAGACCAAGAACATTCCGATCGAGGAGATGACGGAGAGGGTGTGGAGGAAGCACTGGTTCTGGAGGAGGTACATGGACGGCGATGACGGCTACGTCGTCGACGCCGGGATTGAAGTTAACGGTGTCAAGAAGATCAATGGGTCCGACACCGCTTGATCAACAAACTTAGATTTTATTTTGTTTTATTTTTATTTTTGAATTTTTTTTTACCCCTAAATTAGTGATGGTACGTTGTTGTATAAATAGACCTGTGAGAGTCGATCGGTTTACAATAAGAGAAAAAATGGTATTTGAATTGAAGGTTTATTAGTTTGTACATTTCATTGGATTATGTATGCAAGAGAAATTTTCAATGATACTGTATTTAAAGGAGTAATATATATTTGGGGTTTACATTCATCTTATTCTAAAAAAAATTAATTACCTCAAAAAGCGTCAAAATTTTTAAAAACCAAAATATGAACAATAGAGGTTAAAAAATAATCAATAAAATGAAATCATAATAGCAATTCATGCATGCTAATTAATGTACATTGCATTGAAAATATAAAGCAATTTATATTATGATGAGTTTTAACACTCTACACGACTTATATTTAAAATAATTGCTCGAAGAAAGTATAATCAAGATAACCCCCTTTTTTCAAATTAACAATTAAATCATCATTTTGTAGAAAAATAATTAGAGCATTATTGAAGTTTAAGTATTGTTTCATGATGCTCTGAATTTGGTTTTCCTAAAAGACGTCGAATACAAATCTCATTGGTGAGTGAAAAAACTAAATAATTGGTTTTGAAGTTTAAGTATAATATACTCCTTCCGTCCCACAATAATTGTCTTTTACTATTTATGCACGTTTTCTTAAGAAGCTAAAAACTATATAAAATATCAACATTTTATTAAATATTTTTAAATAATATTATACATATTACTAATAAGTATAGAATTATTTTAAAAAATTAATAAAAAAATGAATATTTTATATAGTTTTTAGCTCCTTAAAAAGCGTGCATAAATAGTCCAAAGACAATTAATATGAGACGGAGGGAGTATATTTTTTTGAAATACCCAAACACACAAACTATTTTAGAAAGTAGCGAAAACATGTAAGTCGATGTTTGTAACGACCTAGGGTAGTTTTTCAATTTCGGAAAAAATAAGACTTGTCAATCGGGTCATTCAGATCGAGCTCGGGTGTCGGATAAAATGGGTTATGAGTAAAACGGATCTCGAGTAGATGATTCGATTTCGGGTCAAATCAGGTCATTTCGGGTTTGTCAAATTTTTCGCTTTTTAAATAAAAAATCGTATTCTGATGGATTTTTTTTTGAAATATTCATAAATAAATATTTATTTACTGAAAAATTCATAGTTACACAGATATTCACTCTTTTGTAGGTTGAGCAAAGAAACGCGGTTACCGCGTTTCTAGTGTGAAGTGGATAAAATGTTGGAGCTAGGAGCCAAATTAATTTTTTTTTTTTAACTAGAAACGTTGTTTTAAACAGTGTTTCTAGTTGAAAATTTAATTACACAACTGGAGAGTACAAGAGTTATGTAAAAGGCTAGAAAAACACGGTCTGAGACCACGTTTTTAGATGTAATTCGTAAAAAAAAAAAGCCCGGTCAAAGATTCTCTCTGGCATGGCAAGTGAGACGCGGTTTAAAAACCGCGTTTCATTTAATTCCCCCTAGAAATCATGTTATCTGTGACCATAACCTAAGCTCTCTTCCTCTTCTTCAGTCGGCGATCTTCGTCTTCTTCATCCATTCTCTTTGCTCTCTTCAAGTAGGCGGTTACTCCTCCTCCTCTTCGTCGATCTGCCCATTCCTCCTTTGTTGTTCGATCTTCGCTTCTTCCTTTTGTCTTTGAAGTGGTGTATTCTATTTCCGGCTCCTTCAATTTGAACAAGACACAAGGTTAGATTTGTTTTGATATTTTTTTGATATTGTTAACTTGATTAGAAGTTTATGATTATAAGATGTAAATAGGTGATATTACGTATATGTGAAGTTTGATTGTCATATTCAAAATTGTTATTGATATTAACTACATTTGAAATTGTGAATTGAAATTAGATTGATTAGCTAAAAAAAATAGTTGTTGAAATTGTGATGATCATAGGTTTATAATATGTTTATGTGTGATGTAATTATATTAGCATGCATAGGTTTGAAATTGTGTATGTGTGTGATGTAACTCAAAACTTACCTTGCTTTTAGGGGAACATTGTGATGGACGCTAGTGCTCGGGCAACCCAAACTGCCCAAGAATTTTATACTTTTTATGACCAATACAACTCGATCATGCGAAGGGTCGATGACTATTGCGTGCAACTACATGACATCACAGGATCCCAACTCCTCAGCCAGGTGTACTACAACCCTACACTAGCTCCTATGCCGCCCCACCTAGGATGCAGCGACCGACACAACCAGAAGTGCCAACGTCGGGCTACGGGGTGGCCTCCCAACACGGAACTCAAATTCCTTCATCGATGGCGTGTCCTTCGTACCCGACGTACGGGTATGTAGGTGCCACACCACCGATGATGATGGATCCGTATGGACAACAAAGCTTTATTTTTTCCCTGTACACCTTTGCGGCATCGGGATCAAGGTCGCCAATGTTCAGTCCGGCATAAAACGTTGTCTTCACCACGCCTCCTTGTCACCAAGGGAGGGTTGTATATCGCGACCCCTGCAATCTTTATGGAAGCTCGCCCTGGGTGGTGGTCATGTCGGTCTTCATCATCTTTTTGCTGCCAGAGGCCAAGAACATTCCGATCGAGGAGATGACGGAGAGGGTGTGGAGAAAGCACTGGTTCTGGAGGAGGTACATGGACGGCAATGATGGATATGTTGTCGAGCCGGGATTGAAGTTAACGATGTCAAGAAGATCAATGTTTCTGACCCCGCTTGATCAACAAACTTAGATTTTATTTTATTTTATTTATATTTTTGTATTTTTTTACCCTCTAAGTTAGTGATGGTTGTTGTATAAATAAACCTTTGTGTCGATCGGTTAACAATAAGTGGCCACATAAGCATATTAGCGTGTACACAATGATCTATAAGACAATTGTAAAAATTATAGCGAATAGGCTGAAGAAGGTATTATAAAAGATTATTGATCCACTACAAGGGATCTTTGTGCCAAATCGTGTGATATAAGAGAATGTTCTTATTGCTCATGAAATATTCCATTCTTTCAAGAGTAGGAAAGAAAAAGAAGGATGGATGACATTAAACTTGACATGAAAACCTACCATAGAATTGAATAAGACTTCCTATTTTCGGTTATGAGAAAATTTGGTTTTTGTACAACCTTTATCAAAGAATCGAAGAACGTGTGACAACACGAAGGGCCTTCTGGGATTTTCTGCCCAAGAAGAGGGGTCTAAGGCAAGGGGACTCGATCTCCTTACTACTATTCTTAGTGGGCGCGGAAAGTCCTAGCCAGGAACTTCAAAGTACAAGTAATGAATCCAACAAATCAATAGAATTTGATGTCACGAGATCTAAAACTAGAATCCCTTTTCTATCATTCGTAGACGATATAATGATCGATCTTTGCAAAGGCTTCATGAGAATCACGTGCTCTGGTTAAAAAAATAATTGACGAATATTGTAGCATCTCATGTCAAAAAGTGAATTTTTATAAATCCGCATTTCAGGCGACTTCAGGGTCTCGAACTTGTAGAAACAAAACATCCAAAGCATTCGATGCTTGATAAATATCTCGGATGCCCCATCATCAATGGAAAAGTAAATAGAGACACCTTCAATGATACGATTCTTAGAAAAAAGACACAATTGAAAAATTGGAAGGCAAACTCATTATACTAGCAGGGTAGAGCAGTACTAATCAAATCAAATCTTGCAACAAAGTCATACTATACGATGCAGACTTTATGCTACCGCCAAATATCCAAAAGGAATTAGATCAACTAAACAAAACTTTCTTTTGGAAAAAAAGACAAGACCGTTAAACTTCTTATTGGATGGGATAAGGTTTGTACGTAGACCTGAGCAATATGATGATTTAGGCTTGAATAAATCAAAAGACATGAATAAAGCACTTCAAATGAAACTACTTTAGAAAATTTTAGCTGAATGAAATAATATTTGAGTTAGAATTATCAAGGAAAAATACATGAAGAACGATACATTAAAGGATTATGGAAAGAGGAAAAATGCATCCTAGCAATGGAGAAAACTAATGGAAATAAAAACAGAATTCTGGAAAGGGTTGATATGGCAAGTAGGAAATGGAAAAACAATAAAATTTTGGAAAGATGAATAGTTGGAAGAGGAGATCCTTCTGGGGTTAAACCTTCCAACAACTAAAATAGACAAAAATGAAATAGTTGACCAATACATAGGAATAGACAAAAATTGGAAAATCGAATAACTACAAAACAAACTAACCCAAGGGATAATCAATAAAATCCTAGTTGTCAAAATCCTAATGAATGAAATTGAAGATAGATTATAATGGAAAGTTAATCGACATATGTGGTTTTCTACTTTCACGACCATGCACATGATCACAGAACACTACAAAACATTAGAAAATGAGTACATGAATTTGGGAAATATAATGTTTTCCTAAAGTAAGGAATTTTATTTGGAATTAGTGCAAAATGGACTCCCACAAAAAACATCTATCCAAAAAAAGTGTTGTTGTTCCCCTCACTTGCATTTTCTACAACCATGGAATCAAGGACAGTGAACATCTATTTACCCAATGTAGACACACCCTTGATCTAATTAAAAGAATTTACTCTATCATCGAAACACATATAAGAAGTACCAATCCACATGGAAAGACCTTCAAGAAACTTATTGTTGACTTGAGATCTTCTCCTCTATCTCCCTGAATTAATAGGCTTGGCTTGACCTAGTGGGGTATCTGGGCTTTGAGAAATAAAATTGTATTCAATGATACCAGCCTTGCAAACACAAAAGCACAAGAAGTATATTTGAGAAACCAAACTTCTGAACCGGGAACAATTTAAACAAGTTCACTGGAAGGACATGGAAATCAAAGAACCAGGAACCTCACCTAAACCTAGAAAAACACAAAATATTAGATGGAAAAAACATTGTGAAGGTGTGTTTAAGATTAATTTTGATGACTCAAAATTACCTTCAAGTGAAGCTGCGACATGTTTTGTGATCTAGAACCACCTTGAATATGTGCGGGCTTGTGAGGCCTTGTGTTATGGGTCCATGTCAGCTTTGATGGAGAAGTGCTCACAATGCGGATGGGTTTGGTTGCTGCAAAAGAGATGGGCTTTTGAAGGATCGAGGCAGAAGGGAACGATTTCACTGTTGTCAATGCTATAAGAGGGACGTGTAAGTGCCCATGGGAGATTTAGATGGTGCAGACTGTGTTAATATGCCTTGAATTTGAGTTTATTATATGTTTTGGGTTTAGGTCCGTAGTCTTACTAGAGTTTCATGAGTGTTTGTATATACTTATAAAACCTAGCAATTTGTAACCCTAGTTTCTTCTTTGCTTCCATAATAAAGAATCACGACCTATTCCTCTACCCGTGGACGTAGGTAAAACACCGTTGTCAGACCCCATTAAATTTTTGTGTCCTTCTTTGTCTGTTTATCGTTCTTGTTACAAAAAACTAGTATTAGAGCTTTGGTTGTGATTTACGTTGAGAATGATGTCTGGATCCGTGTTGATGATTGAAAAATTTACTAGAAGAAACTCTTTTAGTATATGGCAGATAAAGATACGGGCTTTGCTGAAGCAACAAGGTTTATGGGCATTGTTAGCTACCGACAAGAACGGTACATCATGAAGATATTGATCAGGTTTGGAATGTTTTCAGCTAAGTCTATAGATACTCCAGTGGTGCCTAACAACAAGCTGGGAATATACACACATCATACTGAGGAGGAGAAGAAGTACATGTCTAGAATTCCTTATGCTAGTGCAGTTGGGAGTCTGATGTATTCTAGTGCAGTTAGGAGTCTGATGTATTCTATGGTCTACACTTGACCAAACCTAGCATTTGTTGTTAGTGTGGTAAGTCGCTATATGGTTCAACTTGGGAAGGAACACTACAAACTGTGAAGAGGATCTTCAGGTACCTCAGAGGCACTTCTGATGTTGGTTTGTGCTATAGGAATGATGTAGAGTGCTTAGCTAATGGGTTTTCAAACTCTGATTATGTTGGAGATGTAGACAGTAGAAGGTCTATGACTGACTATGTTTTCACTCTTAGAAGTTCTATGGTGAGTTGGAAAACAATTCTACAACATACGATCACTTTGCCTCCTATAGAGGCAGAGTACAAGGCGTTGACAGAAGCTGAGAAAGAGGGAATTTGGCTTAAGGGGCTGGTCAATGATCTAGACCTACATTAGAAGCAGGCTTTAGTGTATTTCTATAGCTTGAGTGCAATATGCTTAACCAAGGATCAAGTCCATTACTAGAAGATAAAGAAAGTTGATGTAGGTACCATTTTACGAGGAATGAGAAGAGAATCAGGGTGAAGTAGGTGTTAACAGCTAACAATCTCGCTGATATGTTTACCAATCTAGTTCTAGAGAGTAAATTCCAACACTATTTGGACTTTCTTAATATCATTAGCTGTTGAGTTGCACTACAAGGCCATCTGGGTTCTCCTATGAGGACAAATCTGAGGCGGAGGAATGCCTGACAGGTTTCATGGTGCGTCTATTTCGGAGAGGATTCAAGTGAAGGTGGAGATTTATTAGTATGCCTTGAGAATTTGGACTTATTATCTGTTTTGGGTTTAGGCCCATTGTCTGACTAGGGTTTCCTGAGTCCCTATATATATATACTCATGAAACCTAGCAATTTATAATCCTAGTTTCTTCTTTGCCTCCGTAATAAAGAATCTTATTCCTTTGCTCGTGGACGTAGGCAACACACCGTTGCCGAACCACGTTAAATTTTTGTGTCCTTCTTTGTTTGTTTATCATTCTCGTTATAACAGACTAATTGTCTCATCTTGCTTTATGGTTTTGATCTAACCTCCTGCAACCATGTGTTTCGAGAAGTTAATCAAGTGGCCGATAAGGTTTTTCATCTCCACTTCTCGATGGATAACGCTTCGATCGCCCCTCACTCAGAGTTTTGCACCCAAACTCTTATTTTGTTAAAAAAAAATAAACAATAAGTGGCCACATAGAAAAAATGGTATTGAGTTGAAGGTTTATTAGTTTGTATATTTCGTTGGATTATGTATGTAAGAGAAATTTTCAATGATATATATTTAAATACCAGAGTAATATTTGAGGTTTACATTCATCTTATTCTAAAAAATTAATTACCTCAAATGTGTCAAATTTTTTATAAACCAATAATGAACAATAGAGATAAAAAAACCCCCATAAAATTAAATCATAATAGCAATTCGTGCATGCTAATTACTGTACATATATTGCATTGAAAATATAAAGCAACTTATATTATTAATTAATTTTTACACTCTACAACGACCTATATTTATAATTGGTCGAAGAAAGTATAATCAAGATAACCCCCTTTTTCAAATTAACAATTAAATCATTGTTTTGATGAAAAATAATTAGAGCATTATTGAAGTTTTAAGTATTATTTCATGATGCTCTGAATTTGGTTTTCCTAAAAGACGTAGAATACAAATCTCATTGGTAGTAAAAGCTAAATCATTGATTTTGAAGTGTTATATAGATAGATAGATTTGAGTAATTGATTGTTGAGTGAAATTGTTTTACGATAAGAATTGAACTAAAAATAATGTTCGATCACTCTAAGTTCAATTAGTTAAATGTTTATTATTTCAGCTCAGATTAGCATGAAAATAATGTTTTATATCAATTTAAAGTAATGGTGGAAATTTTATTTTTGCTCCACTTATATTTTCAAGCTAGATTAACTAGATTTTTTTTTGAATTGGTAAAAAAAATCTTTTCTTTTGAGAAACAGGCAAATACACAAACTATTTTAAAAAAATAGTCAAAAGAGGGGTAATTCGTTGTTTGTAACTACTTAGGGTAGTTTTTCAATTTTGGCTAAAGTCATTGTTAGAAATAGTGATTTATTAGGTCAAAATCCCTTATCCCCGTTCTTATCCTCCTTCACTGTCCTTAATCACAAAACACTCTAATTTTTTTACTCTTTAATTTTAATTAATTAAACTTAATTTTTAAATAAGGGTTAGTGAGGGGAGACAAGGAGGGAGGGACAAAGGATATGAATCCCGATTTACCCTCATTTTATCTTTTTTTTTTAACTGGAAAGAATTCGAGAAACCAAATAGACTTGGTGACTCGGGGGACCAAAACATCAGTAATCGGAAGAACCGAAAGAAACAACGCACAAACAACAAAAAACCAACCAAACAAAACAGAAACAAACACAAGTGCGCAATGGACGGTTCAGAGATCAGACGCATAGTGTGGTGGCAAAGTCCGCAGGAGCTCAGTCGTGGAAGTCAAAGAGGGGAGAGGTGACACAGACAAAGTCCTGGGGATCAACAGTAGAGACCTGAGATTCGGACTCAAACAGCGGCGAGTCATCAGGCCTCGATCACATATCCACGATCTAACCGCAACTGAAGGAGACGAACCACGAGAGCATAGAAAAAATCACCATCCGGCCGCTGATCAATAAAAAAACCATCGCAATAAAGACACTAAACATTTGTTTCTAAGTCGATTGGAACAGTCGCGTGTTGTGTCGATGAGTTAACCCTCTCGGGAATTAAAGCCAAGCCATAACGGGACTACTTTTTTCTTTTTCTTTTTTTTTTAAAAACCCTCGATTTGTCTATTTCCCGAAATAATTAGTGTGGTTGACAATGTCTTTTTTATTTTTATTTTTACCAATTCAAAAAACAATTCAATTAACTAGAGTTGATTGAATTGTTTTTTACCAATTCAAAAAACAATTCAATTTTTTTATGCAATAGGTCCAAAATAGAGTTGATCAAATCTGAACATATAATTTACGTATCTATTTTTTGTTGTATGAATGGTAAACAAGCAAAGATTAGCAAATGTGTCATGATGACATTAACCATAGGGCCAGACCAAACAATAGAAAATCAAAAGTTTAAGTGTAGATGAAGATGGTACATAGCCTAGGCTTACCATCCTCCAACATATGAAACATGCTTTCCTTTCAAGCATGGCTTTTAGCTATCTACTTGCACTACCATGGCTTTGCTTATTCAATCATTATTCTTTATCGGCACAAATCAACTTCTCTCTCTTTTTCCCCCTCTGCCAAATCAGAAAATATAATACTATATCTCTTCGGAAAAATACACCGTATACTATTTACATACGCTTTTTTAAAATGATAAAAATTATATAAAATATTCATTTTTTTAAAAAAAATTAGAACAATTTCGTACTTATTAATAATAACTATAAAACTACTTAAAAATATTAAAAAATAGATATTTTACATAATTTTTATCTACCCTCCAATCATCTTAATAAAAAAAAATAGGAATAATGGGAGTCACTGACAGTGTGCTCCTAAAAGCATTTTTTTGTTAGGTAAAAATTCGAGGTTAGGTATACCCAAACTTAGAAGGGCGACAAGTCAGCAGACGGATAACCGTCGAAATAAATATAGAATACATAGACGGTGCAAAATACAGGCAAGAGCTCTCTACAAGAGTGAAACTGAACACATCTAAACCAAACAAAATGAAGACGTATACAACAGACGAAGTCAAGCACTACCTTGAAGCAGCATCGCAGGCCGACAGTACTTCAGGAGTCACTTGTGAGTAGTGAAGACGAACCTCCAAGGAAACAGTCTTCCTGAGAAAAGGAGACACATTGGTACACACTATCACAACCCCAGCCTATCCCGACTCCGACTGCCAGAACCCCATCAATTGGAGAAGAAAATCCAGTCACGCCAAAAGCAAAGCCTCACATCGCCTAAACCGAAAACACCAGGAACCCTAACGAGATTTTAGCCAACCCTACTGGGATTTAAAACACGCCCTTTCAACAGAATTTGACACCCTTACAAAAATTTATGCTCAGAAATATATTTATATAGAGAGAAATACAAATATAACTCCACATATAAATATATTAAGAGTCGTTGTTGTTAATGTTAAATTTGAAATATACTGTATATATATATATATATATATAATTTTCTTTTTAGATTAGGCGTGGCGTGGAAGCACCACATATGTGCTTGAACGCCAAAGTTTCCGAACATGCAGTAGGCAGCTAGGCCATCGGTGATAAGGGGACCCGCTAAAAGCCATCGCCAACGCCGACGATGTCACCCGGAGAAGGATGACCGAGGGGGAAAAGAACTCCGACAGCCACATCCCCACCAAGAATGGAGAAATCGCTGAGAGTTTTGGCCAAAGGAACCCTAAGATCTGAAAATCGGAGGTCGATTGTTCGAATAGGAGTAGAACGGTAAAGGAATGGAGAACCAAGACCTTGAATCAACAAAAGCCCTAAAGAATTAGAGCTTTTGACCGGTAGATTGGTTGCGAAAGAAAGGGCGCGCAGAGTGCAAGACGGAGGACAAGCTCTAGCGTCTAAGGCAGGTCAGTGAAAACCGATGCCAAGCGCAAGACGGAGGACAAGCTCCGGTGTCCGGAATGAAACAGAACCACCACCTCAAGCCAACAGTGGCGAGGCAATGAAGAGGTGTGTGAAGAGAGGGTATCCAAGACCCCGAATTGTAGGAGGATTCAAGGAGGTAGAGAAGAGGATGATCGAGGCTAGCGTTCGAGACAAATGACAGTCACCGGAAAATCAAGCCTAAAGCAGAAATAGGAGGTCACCATGAGAGGTAACCCGAAGCAGCGGCGGCTGAAGCCGAGTTAGCATTAGCCGGAGCTGAGGTTTAGGGTCTCTCTCTAGAAACTAGAGAGAGAAGAGATTGAAAAGTCTCTAGGTTTTCCACAAAAATATTAAGGAAAAATATTCCTCTAAATATTTTTGGGGGGAAAAGTTTGCGTATGTTTGAATGGCCATGAATTATAATTTATAATATATAATATTGTATCATAATAATATATATATATATATTATAATATTAGATATTATAATAATTTATAATTCATAGTTATCCAAACGCATCATAAGTATGTGTTCAATTTTCATTGGTGATTGTAGAATGATGGAATTGATGTAAAATCCTCCTTGAGGGTTTCCATTCATTGATAATCATATATATAGGTTACAAAGGTATTGGGCTTTTGGGCCCACTATACAATATATGCCTATGTAATCTATCAAACCCCCGCAGTCGAAACTAGAGGGGGCCGTACAGTGAGACTGGAGCGAAAATCAATGAATAACTGTCGAGGTAAACCCTTGGTGAATATATCAGCGTACTGATAGGAGGACGGGACATGTAAAACACGGACATGTCCAATGGCAACCTTGTCCCTGACGAAGTGGAGATCAAGCTCAATGTGCTTCGTGCGTTGATGCTGGACTGGGTTGCTAGCTAGATAGACGGCGGAGACGTTGTCGGTGTAGACCAGAGTGGCCTTTTGAAGAGGGCAACGGAGCTCAAGCAGGAGATTGCGAAGCCAAGAGCATTCGGAGACGACGTTGGCAACACCCCTGTATTCTGCCTCGGCGCTGGAGCGAGACACGACAGACTGACGCTTTGCTGACCACGAGACAAGTGTGTCATTGAGGAAGACACAGTAACCAGACGTGGAGCGACGTGTGTCAGGACACCCACCCCAATCTGCATCTGTGTAAGCAACAAGGTCAAGCTTAGCGGAAGAAGTGATCGTGGTGCCTAGCTCGAGGGTGCCGCTGATGTACCGAATGATCCGCTTCAAGGCCTGAAAGTGGGGTTCCCTGGGTGCATGCATGAACAAGCAGATCTGCTGAACGGCGTAACTGATATCAGGTCTGGTGAATGTGAGATACTGAAGAGCACCAGCGAGGCTCCTGTACAATGTCGGATCATCAACCAAAGGACCAGAATGAGCACTGAGCTTGTTAGATGTATCGACCGGGGTGGCGACAGGATTACAGTTAACCATCTTAGCCCGAGCAACAATCTCAGCAGCATACTTACTCTGTGAGAGAAACAGACCAGACGCATGACGCTGAACAGCAACCCCCAAGAAGTAGGATAACTGACCCAGATCGGACATGGAAAACTCTGCACTTAGCTGCGAAATAATCGACGTCCGAAGAGCATCAGAAGAGGCGGTGAGAATGATGTCATCGACATACAGTAAGAGAAAGGCCGTGTCTGAGCCTCTGCGATAGATGAACAGAGACGAATCCGAGCGGCTGCCAATGAAGCCTAGGCGTAGCAGATGAGAAGCAAAGCGTTGGAACCAAGCTCGCGGAGCTTGTTTCAGCCCATACAGAGATCGCTTCAGGAGACAGACGTGCTGGGGACGATCAGCATCAGCAAACTCCGGCGGCTGAAACATGTAAACTGTCTCATTCAGATGACCATGAAGAAAGGCATTCTTGACATCCATCTGATGAATTGCCCAGTTGCGCGACAATGCTAAGCTCAACACCACTCGGATAGTGGCAGGTTTGACTACGGGGCTGAAGGTCTCATCACAGTCAATACCTACCTGCTGAGAACGACCGTTGACCACAAGACGGGCTTTGTAGCGCTCCAACGTCCCGTCAGAGCGGAACTTGTGACGGAAGAGCCACATACATCGGATGACGTTCGCATCAGGAGGGCGAGGGACCAGAACCCAAGTACCATTCCTTGTAAGGGCCCTGTATTCGTCGAGCATAGCCGCCTGCCAATTCGGGTCGAGGAGGGCTGTTTTGTGGGAGGTGGGTATGGGGGAGAGGGAGGTGGAAGGGACGGACGCAGGGGGGGCTGTGAGGCGGCGGGAAGCGCGGCGGGCGCAGCACTAGGCTGCGGCCGCGGCATGGGGGCGGCGGCCGCGGCCGCGGCAGCGGGGTGGGGCGAGGGTGGGGGGTGGGCTGCGGGAGGCGGCATCACAACTGCAGGATGGGATGACGGCAAGTGTGTGTGGGAATGAGAGGCGGGGCGATGGGTGGTGGTCATGGAGACTATCTGACGGGGTCGGAAGACACCGGAGATGTTGCGGGTGTGTGGTTTGGTGGTAGGGGGTGGTGGAGGTGGTGTAGGGGGGGAGGCAGGAGCACTGGGAGAGCCCTGTGGGAGAAGAAAATGAGGGAACGATGACTCTGACTCAGACTGAGACACAAGAGGTATAGAAGAGGGGAGGGGATGAGAAGCAAGGGGGAAGCGAGACTCATCGAAGGTGACATGTCGAGACACAATGAGCTTATGGGTCTTGATATCGAGGCAGAGGTAACCGCGATGATCAGACGGATAGCCGAGGAAGACACAAGGAGTGGAGCGCGGGTGAAGCTTGTGCGGGGCAGTGGAGGACTGGTTTGGGAAGCACAGGCACCCGAAGGTACGAAGGTGATCATACCTAGGCAATGTGCAATAGAGGGCCTGTCCTGGCGAGCAATGGTGAAGGGTGGTAGATGGGAGAATGTTTAGGAGATAACAGGTGGTGGATAAGGCGTGAGGGCAATAGGGAAGGGGAATAGATGCGTGGAAGAGGAGAGAGCGCATCATGTTGGTTATGGTTCTGATGATTCGTTCGGCCTTGCCATTCTGCTGGGAGGTACAGGGACAAGACAACCGATAGGAGATCCCATTTGTGGCAAAGAAAGAGTGAAAGTCTTTGTTGTCAAATTCACGGCCATTGTCACATTGGAAACATTTGATGGATGTGTGGAACTGTGTTTTGATGTAGGCATGGAATTTGGCAAAGACAGGAAACACTTGGGACTTGAAATGCAACGGGAAGACCCATAAGAAATGAGTGTAATCATCAAGAAACAAGAGGTAGTACTTGTGACCCTCATTGCTAGGCACAGGAGAGGTCCAAATGTCACTATGAATGATGTCAAAGGGGGCAAGGGTAGAGGTCAAAGACCGTTGGAACGGCAGTCTGGCATGTTTGCCTAGTTGGCAGAAAGAGCATAAACCAGAGCGTAGGTCTTTAGTACAGGTGACAAGACTCTGAGAACGGAGGACATCTAGAACGGCAGGACTGGGATGACCCAGGCGTGCATGCCAAAGGCTGGACGACGATGCCGAGAGGGCGACCGGGCACGACTGACTGGACACAGGAGGTGGTGTGACAGGGTAGAGCTCCCCGGTGCTGTTACATCTCATGCGAGTAACCCCCGTAGTAAGATCGTTCACAGAGAAACCAAAGGGATCAAACGTAAGGGAAACGTTATTGTCAGTAGTGAACCGACGGACAGAGATAAGATTTTTGACAATCTTTGGAGCAATGAGGACATTGTTAAGGTGTAGTGGGTGGGTTTGGGTCTGTAATTTGGCGTGGCCAATTCCTGAAGTAGCAAGACGACCACCATTGCCGACGATAATAGAGTGTGCAGGACCCTTAAAGGAAATAGATGAGAGGTTACCTGAGGAGTTCGTCATGTGGGAGGTGGCACCAGTGTCCATGTACCAAGAAGAGTCGGGAGATGTCGGCTGCATAGAGGAGAAGGCGTGATGCGTAGCAGGAGCAGGCGGAACATAGGCGGCGTTCGAAGGACGAGGGCCGTGTAGCGACGAGGGGCGCGACCGTTGTGTAGAGCCGCGGCCGCGGCTAAAATCGGAGGTACACATCAGGGGCTGCGGGGCGGCAAGTGGAGGCGGCGGGGCGGCCGGGCCGCGGGGCGGCAAGAGTAGGCGACGGGGCGGCCGGGCCGCGGGGCGGCAAGTGTAGGCGATGGGGCGACCGGCGATTGCGAAGAGATTTCGCTCGCTGTCGACCGTGGGGGCGGCGTCGAACAGGGGCGGAGGCTGCGGAGATCGAGAGAAAGAGGGAGGCTTTGAGGAAGAGGATGACCGGCGGCTGTGGGTGGAGGAGGTCCGGTGCCGGCAGTAGGTAGGAGATTAGGCGTGGAGGGATCGGAAAAAAAAATAGGGTTAATTTAGATGAAACCGTAGAGGCTGTGATACCATGTAGAATGATGGAATTGATGTAAAATCCTCCTTGAGGGTTTCCATTCATTGATAATAATATATATAGGTTACAAAGGTATTGGGCTTTTGGGCCCACTATACAATATATGCCTATGTAATCTATCAGTGATGATACGATGAGATTGTGGATTTTGAAAAAATTAACTTTGAAAATATGAACAGAGATAAACTCATCTAATTTTTATTTTTTAATTTTAAAAATACAATACTACACTTTTGATTGTTGTTTTAGCTCTTACACAGCTAAAATAAGATAGCACTCCTTGATCACCTTCTTTTCTTGTAAAAAATTGGTAGCGTATTTTTGTTAACTTTGTTTTTAACCGACATTTTGTTGGAGTCTCGTCTTCACTTCCACTAATAGTAAGTCTTTTTTTTTGAAGTTACTAATAGTTGAAGTCTTGTTGTGCACGCTCTCCGACAATGCTACTATAGTAATACATGCTTGGGTTGTTCCACGTCTGCTGTTGCATTGACAGAAGGATCTTCTTGTTTGGGGCCTAATTTCGTTGGGCGTGTTGTTAGATCGCTCCTCGATCATACCGTGTTTTTTTCTTTATACTTTTATCCCAACGGTTTTGTCTGTTTGTCCATTTTCGATCTCTCGATTTATTGGACAATAATTTATCTAATATTACGAATTATTGTCTTGTAAAAAATAAAATAAAAGGATTCAATTTAAACCTTTGTGGCCCACTAATACATCATCTCATGCTTAGAAGAACAATCAATTTCAGCTGTAGAGTAATGATTCCCTCCTCTTCCTCAATTCCTACATGTCTCCACCAACGTTCAACAAAGCCACACCATTATATATACACCCATTTCACAAACAAAAACTTACCCATTGCATAACAAGAAAAACCCAACCAAAAAGCTTGAACACCCACAAAAAGAGAAGTGAACTCCATAGCTCGTATATGGCGGCCATTGCGGGTTTGAACTCGGTTCTTAGAGTAGCTTTGGTGGTGGTTTTGGGGTGCGTATTGATAGCGGACACTTGCAACGGGAAAGTGTACAAGGTCGGAGACAAGGCGGGGTGGACTATCCTTGGCAATGTGGATTACAAGCAATGGGCTGCAACCAAGACCTTTCATGTCGGCGATAAAATCGGTATCTCTCTTCGTTCTTTTGGTTTCTTGGATGCATTGATTTAGTTATTTTTGTTGATAGGCTTACTTATTGTTCCAAGTGTTGATCAATCAAGTTTATATAGCACATGAGAGTGTTTTTGGATCGCAAGAGATAATGCATTTTTCTTCATTAACCCCAACTTTTAATGCACAATATTGCATTATAATATATGCAAACTATAGGTTTGGTTTTTTTAAAAAAAACTTAGACGTCGTTGGTTTTAATTGTGTGATTATAAAGGACTTTATAGTTGATTATTATACTTGCTAGTTTACAAATAAGCCAAGTTAAAATTAAAAGGAAAACCACTACAGAAATAGAAGGCTAGAGTTGGTTGAGTTTCTACGAAGTTTCCACCTACCGGCAGTTACTGAACGTTTTGGTATTCTCTTTTGAATTTACTTCCAAGAAATCTGTTATTTGAAATTATCAATGTAATGAATTAACCCTTTATGATAGATCGAAAGTAGATTTCGAATTTACAGTGAATGTATTCAATTACTATTATTAGTTCTGATTATTGTTATTTTGTTATTTTAATTAATATAAGCATTATGAATTGATTATATATATATAGACAATAGCTCAAATGTACACACGTCTTGTTGTGTTACTTGTGTATTATGTTAACAATCTGGGTCATTGAATTAAGTGCTCGTTTGGATAAATGTAGGAAGTCTACTTCCTGGGAATTTAATTCATAGGAAGTCTACTTCTCATGAATTATACTTTATGGGATTTTATAAAACATGTTTGGTTATAAAATGAAATAATGGTGGATTTGATATAGTGAGATAAATAATGGATTTTTATTAGTAAGAAAAGGGTGGAAGTTGTCTTACCATGTACCCCTTGGTAATTCCATTTCCTGTATTTCACAGAAAGTTAAATTCATGGGAATTTCAATTCCAGGGTTTTTGAAGATGAAATTTTTTTACCAAACGCAGATATTCTATCAAATTTGCTGGGTTTTTCAACTTTCTGGATTTTTCAAATCAATCCAAACGAGTACTAAGAATATCAACGGATAAGATTAAAAGTAATTTCTGATTATTCGTTGATATTAGACGATTATTTGTAAGAATAAAATTTATATTTTTTACATTTTTTTTACAGATGAATAATTATACACAAACAAACGAATAATTATGAAGAAATAGACGAATAATTTATGAATGGAGGGGATTTGTGTCATGCTTCTTGAGTTTAGCTTTTCTTTTACGCTTCCTTGTTGCACATTTCCCTTTTCCCAGTTGCAGTTCAGGATACAAAAATAGAGTGCAAGCTAATGCGTACTTTTATGTGCAGGAAAGTTGGATTTTCAGTTGATATATATCCACATATGCACATTTTCTGTACTCATATATGACAAAAATATATCATGCCAAAAAAGTCCGTCCTTAGAAATCTTAGAGATCACACAATGGAAAAAAAGTGATCTTACCAATTTGAATTAAACCAAAACCTTTGAGATAATAGTCAAGCATCACCAAATCAAAATTTAGACGTACTATAAAATACTTACTAGAGTAAATTTTAAAGATATGTTATTTGGGGTCATATATATAACATCCGTTCACAAAGAATTGGGGCTGCTATTTACACTTCAAAGATTTACTATTTACTGTCTAAAATGATTTTTTTTAAAAATAAATAAATTCAGCTTCTCTTGATTGAAAGATGTAAATAACAATACTTAAAATATAGCTATTTCTTTTTTTTTATTATATAAATATTCATGATTCACATGTATTAATAAAAAAAGTTAAAAATTTATTTTTAAAACAAAATATGATTTTGAGTGTAAATATTAAATTTTTTGGATGTAAATAGCAATACTCAAAATATAATTGATGTTTTTTTTTGAGGTGATGAGTATATAATTATGTAAAAAAATTAATAAAAAAACTATTACTTCATATAGTTTTTAACTTTTTAAAAAAACGTGTCAAAAAATAATTGATTTATATTTCCGAACAGAGGAGTATTATTTTTAAAAATTAATAAAAGAGTTAATATTTTTAAAGTTTTTATCTCCTTAAAAATATATCAAAATGTTTAATGACCTATATTTTAAGACAAGACAGATGTTGTATTAAAAAAAATAGAATGTATTTGAGCTATTAACTTTTGGTCGGGTAGAAATACCACGTGAAAGGTATCAATTGGTTTGAAGATATTTCTTGATTTAAGTACTCCGTATTATATTGCATATGCATAATGCATATGTAATGATAGTGTGTATACCATCTTACAATGAATGAAATCATTATGTTCTTGTAACATTTTCCCTCACCACTATCTCACGCGTGCTCCTATACTTCATTTATTTAACACCCCCCCTAAACTATTTTACACTTCACTTTCGGTTCAATTAGAAGCTCCCTTCTTTTGGGAAAAAAAACACTTAGATTCTGTTTAATAGTATCTAATTACATCATTAATTTTGAATGAGGAATACAACTTCAAATGATTTCAATGGAAAGTTTTATAATTAAAAAATGTCTGAAATAAGTCACTTTGTTTGCTTATATTTAGATAGATATAAATGCAAGGAAAAATGGCATATACCTTTAGAACTCTTGAATCTTGATGGAATTCTTCTAGGGTAATCGTCCTCTAGATCGAATGCTCAAAAGCCTCAAATCCATTCAATTTCTAAAAAGGATTGCAATTTTGTTTTACATATGATATTTCTGAATAATATGGTATCAGACTTTTCCTTTCGAATTCTAACCAATTTTATATAGGATGGTCATTGTGATCCCAATATGCAAAATTCATGTCTATATAATGTACGATATTTGTATCACGACCTCAACCGAGTCATCGTGACTCGTGAGATGGTTTGATCTCCATTATTTTTGCTTGATCATTTCTAAAAGCGCACATTACACCTGTAAAACTTCACTGACTCTTGTTATTGTGTTCTTGTTGGTGAATTCAAGTTTTCAATTACAACTCTCAGTTCCATAATGTGATGCAAGTGACTCACGCTGAATACAAGGCCTGCAACGCATCCTCCCCAATCGCAATCCACACGACAGGCAACGACACCATCACCATTACCAACCACGGCCATCACTTCTTCCTCTGCAGCATCCCCGGCCACTGCCAGTCTGGCCAGAAGGTTGACATCAACGTCATTCGTGTTTCTTCTCTGCTCGCCCCGACTCCTTCAGTGGCATCCACCCCTGCCACCCAGGCTTCCACCACCACCATTAACAGCGACACACCAGCTCCTTCTCCAAATGAAGGCCGCGCTTCCCTACCATTCACGCCGACCAAGATTGCAGTAACAATGGTTGTGTTCGGATTTCTTGTTAGCTGGTTCAATTAAGCCGCATGGGGTTCGTTTGTTTACTTCTTGTCTGATTGAGTTCGCTGCAAAATTATGTAATATCTTATCAATTTGGATCCTCCATTGCATATACACTTTTGGGTTGGTAGACTCACTAAATGTATGCATTCTTGTTCATGTATTCAACTAGATGTTTGTTGCAAAATGTACGTTACCATAAAACTGAGAAGGCCCTGATCTGTGATCCTGATGATGTTCAGTAAATGATGTTACAATATATAAGGCGCGATTTCATCCGCAACTGTATCCCCATTAAGTTCCTCCTAATCTATAGTTGTATACAACGCAATGTGGCTCACTCCTAGTACCTAGCTATCACACCTTCTATACACCATTGAGGAGTTTCCACCGGTGCCTACCTACGAAAAATTTGAAGAGGGCAGATAACAAACCAGGAACATGGCAGCGTCAGTGAATCACAAGGAAATGCCAGTTTCGCTACTGGTTTTGGGCAATAAGACCGTTCAGTAGTGGTAGCTCTGTGTCTGCATTCCTGGTCGATAGTCTACGGCTAAGACGCTCACCTCTGCAACATGAATGAAGTCAGTTTTAGTCTCCACTGTAAAATAAACTGTGAAGGATGCATCTGGTACAGGAAACATTATATTACAATCAGATTTCTAGGCTTAGAATGCAGCAATCGACAAAAATACCCTGCTGTTTGAGATTAACTAGCATATATGAAAATTATAGTAACTACCATTGAAAGAAGCAACTACCATTGAAAGAAACACTAACTAGTAAAGATTATAGTACGAATTCCCATAGAATAAAGAAAATTGTATAAAACTCTCTCTACAAGGACCAAAAAGAATGTAAACTCGTATACAGTTTACGTAGATATAGCCCCTAACTAGCCTATTCCACAAGCTCATGTCATCTCACTTCTCGTAAAAATTCTCACATTTAGTCAAGAACCAGACTGAGAAACCAGCTTGCAAAATAACTTTGCAGATGAATAGGAAATTATACACCAAGAGAAACATATTGGGTAAGAGACCTTACACTAGTCGATTGCAGTTCAACCGTTGTCAAATACTCAGGATCCTGTCACACAAATCTCAGGGTTAAAAATACAGCAATTAATTCATATTCAAACTCCAAAGTAAGCAAATAAACCCATTAACCTACCTCGATTAATAAATCTTTTCTGGTGATTAAACCTAGGACACGAGAAGGCCGAGGAATCACAAGTAGATGTCTCAGTCCCAGTTGGCGGAAAAGATTATATGCCTGGATAAGCAGCAAAGCATCGTGAAGTAATCAGATTCAAATTATACAAAGAAATACTATTTTGTTTATGAAGAACAGAGAAACAGTTGGAAGCAGCATTGAAAAGAAAACCCACTTTTGTCAAAGACATATCTTCAGGGACAATGTATGGCGATGGGTTTAAAAAAGGAGCAAGGTCTATGTACATTTCCAAATCATCTGGACTAAGATAGATATCATCTAGCGCAAGACCTGTGGTTGAAACTGGTTTTACAAACTCACTATTGTTGTGCCTGAAAATTAGAAGGTCATTAGCAGCATGACAGTTCGATATGTAAGAATGAAAATTAAGAATCAAGAGATGCGGAATAAGCTACCTAATAGGAAAGGATCCAGCTCTTGAATCACTAGGCAAAGGGCTATGCTGGAAGTCAACTTTTGATTGCAGGAGTACCAACAAATGACTGCAAATACACATTTAATCAAGCATGCTTCAAAACCCACAATCATCATCCAGACTCCAGAAACAAGTAGGTCCTCTGCTTTAAAGGATATCAGTAAAAGCATATAATATTCTATTATACCTCCGAAGCATAAGTCCACTGACAAGTGTTTCTCCACTCCTTGTGTGCTCAATAACCTGATCGGGATGGAAAGGATGAGGACAACACATTACAATCTATCAATATTTTATTGATTAGCAAAGAACAATTCCATCAACTTACAGGGAAGCCATTGTGCTCATTGCCTCTCAAAATTGACACAAGATCCATAATCTTGACGATACGGGGCAAGCTGACCACCTTCAAGGACCATAAAGGCAAAAGCACAATATCAGGAAGTGCATAAGAAATTAGCAAGAGTCATGCAGGCAATACCCACTTTTAAAGAAAATAAAAAACCACAGCATTAAAAAACTTAAGCATTGTCAGAAAATACTCCTAGGTCACAGTTGAGGCCACCATTATATGACACAATTGAGTACCTTCACCCACTTAAGCAGGAGTAAACCCAGGCTACCTATCTCTTCCAGCAATAGGTCCTCCTTCCAGTCTACTACTGCCTGCTCAGATGTGGTTTGAGATTGTGCTGGTATTCAGCAAGCTCGCAGAAAGGATTGATCATGCCCTCACTGCCGATTTTGGTTGCAGTGAGATGCAAGTTAACTCATTTCTATTCTCTTCTCACTCCTGTCCAGATCCAGAAGCAATAATCTTGTCTCTTCCATCTATCACCAAATCTACGTGTCTTTCTCACAAAAACTATGCTTAAAGTCTCTTGCCTTTTAAACCGTCTCCATTTCTTTTACCATTATTTTGCTAATTATGGTTTTGCCAACATGACAGAATTTCATTAAAAATGTTTAATGCTAATTCTATTCTCTGCGTAAAAAACAAACATGTAAGCATTAAGTAGCTAAAACGGTAAAACCTACACAGGAATTATAAATTTATAATTCTACAACTATAAGCTATTGTAAATCTTAGATTTAAGTGTCAGGTGCAGGAATAGGATGTATTCTTTTCCGAGTTTTGGCCAACCTACAATCCTGAAAGCTGGTTCTGCCAGGCCCAAGAATAATGATTATAATCAGGCCAGCCTTGAGTTGCTCTAGCCCAGCCACGATGTTCAGAAAACAAAATATAAGCAAGGGGCAGGTCCCAAAGACTCAAAGTTGATTGCAAATATTTAACTCAAGAAATTTCTTATTACAGAGAGCAAGGAAAGTGCAGATATCAAAGATTGCAAGCTTCTATGTGAACAAATCAGAATTCTACTCAGTTACTAAAGAATCCCTATAATCCTTGACAGTATCATCGCTGTGCTTTATGTTCTACAGAGTATTGATTAAAAAAGATAAACGTTTAACAGGAAATCACTAACCTGACGGTTTCCACAGGCATCTTTAGCTGTCATTTTCCTCATTTCTAATTTAGATCTTGACTCAAGTAATGGGACACCCCTCAAATGTGCTTGTTCTTCGTATAACCCCTCATTAAAAGCATCACCAACAGCCTGCAATTATCCCAAAGATTTGATGTTCAATTGTCTTCACCAAATGCTAGAATACCAGCAAATTCATCATGATGGGCATAATTATGAGGCATACCTTCGATATAAGAAGGACAAGCATAATTAGAGGGAGGAATTTGAGATTGTTTGTGATTTCAACCATTATGACGCAAAGTGACATTGTCATTCTCATTGAACCACCCAAGAAAGAAGCAGCCCCCAGGAGAGCATATCTGTATCACAACCATATTTTAATCAGACAAAATATTGTCAGATTGCATTTTGATGTTTTTACCACCACATTATCAAGCATTATCCACAGATGCTGATGACAATAATGCACACTTGAAAAGAAAAACTACTTTTCACACCAAAAGATACAGAAAAATAAAGGATAAAGAAATGTAGATGGTAAACTCTTAAATACAGCTCCTCAAAAAAAAAAGAGTGCCAAATTTATAATGCCATAAACCAAGATATTAAAAAAACTACTAGAATCAATCCAATTAAGTCGTCAAGTGGCAAGGGACTGGTCCAAAGATATTCTTGTGTTTATTTTGATCATCCTAGAAAACAATGTGTATCTGAAGCAATTGTAGGCCCGTAAAAATTGCCCAAACTTTTCAAATAGAGGTTATAAAATATTTATAACCTTGAGGATTAAGGTAAGATGATCATCTATCCAACTGGATCTTTTGCTGCATTTCTGAATGCCACAACCTAATGCAGTTGCAAAAAGATTACAGGACTTGTGTACAAACAACAACCAAAACCTACAAATCTATCTGTATCATCAGCATTGTTATTGCATCCTAGAATTGATGTCAATACTCACACTTTTGAACTCGGTTTAGAAACAAATGACAGCTCAAGAATAAATCCAGCTCCATGTACGATTTAAATTACGCTACTCATTTGTCAACATGCTAGAGACAAAACAAATAAACATCGGGGGAGAGAGAGAGAGAAGATACTCACGTTCCCTCTTCAATGTTGAGCTTTTTGTAGAAGTTAACAACAAACATTCCAACAAGACGACCATAAGTTGATCCTATCATTATACCAGGCACAAACTGCCCCGCAGGAACAGCAGTGCCAAAGGTCACTACTGCTAAAGTATAAAACATAACCTGAAAATGACAGCAAATTAATACTAAAATATGCAAAGTGCCAAAGCTCAAAAAAGTAAGTTAACAATGTTTAAAACTATTCTACTCATTATAAACTTATTCTATTCAATACACAGACTGTCCACATTGAGACACAAAATTATTTATTCACTTATTTATGTATTCGGAAAACTTCAAACATTCCTACAATCACCTGGGTGAGGAAGGTCAGTACATACAGCCGCATTACGGCAGTGAACCCAGTCTAAAAAATAAAGCACTTAAACTAATGAAGACAAATCAGATTTGTGGACATTATGGAAGCATTTTAAATTGGAGAAACTATATCAGGCAAAGTAAAAGCTAGCATCAAAGTTCTAATCAAGGATTAGATCACCCTGCCTGGTTCCCCCAATATGAGACCACAAATATTAAACGAAGCTCTTGCCCTCTATGCAGGAAGAGTTTCAACCCTTCAGACATTGTCATTGTTTCTAGCACAAAGCATTGGGAAAGACATAATTTCAAGACACTAGTGGAAGAGCAAGGAGATAATAAACCAAACATTACGTTCTGTTCTATTTTAGTACCTAACGTTTCAAAGTTGTTTCAAATAGGTCCCTGATCTTTAAATTGCTCCAATATGTACCCTAACCATTCAGATGGACCCTTAATATACATCTAGTGTATGCAACAATGACTATTTGCTCGCTTTCAAGGACAATTAACATCAACAGTAATTGCACTCACTCAATTTGTTTCATATATCCTAAACTGCCCAATAAATACAGCCTTTTTGCCCAAAATATAGCCTTCTTAAAAACTGAAAACAATTTGTAATTCACAAAAAGTCAGGGGGCATAAAAAAAACAATTTAAAGATTAGGGACGTACTTGAAACAACTTAAAAACATTAGGAACTAGAATATTAAAAACTTAAGATTAAGGACCCATTCGAAACAAAGGTCAAGAACTAAGAATGTAACTTTACCAACATAGGAGGCAAATTTTCAAAACAATCCAATCTTGAAGGATCTATTGTAAGGATTCTAAAATCTCTTGTCAAAATTCGTTACACTTCAGCAAATTGAATTTCATTAGTCAATTTGCATTATAAGATGGCCCTAAACATCAAATCTGCACATACCAAAAAGGTCAACAGGCTTTGAGCGCTGAATTCATGAATTGTTTTTGCACTGAACAAATTTCTTATGGCATCATCCTGCAGTAAAGGTTAAAAAAGGATGCACTGAGCACAAATAAAGAACATCTAGCAACAAACTTCAGACCAATGCAAAAATAGAAAACTAAGAAAAGAGTGTCTGATCTGTTCACCTGAGTATTGAAGAAAATGGTAGCAAGATCATTGTACTGTTTCTCATTCTGACAATAAAACTGCAGATCAACAAAACCATGTAAGAACACGCTAGCAAAGAAAAAGGGAAGAGAAGTACCTCTTGCCTAAACAGACACAAAGTTGACAACAAGGCAGCATAAAAAGCGAAAGGGAAATTCCAAGAATGAAAATAAGGAGAATCAAATCATATAGAAAATAAATTTTTATACCGCAATCTAATTCTAGCAACAGAATGTCTATGAGATCAATCCAAAAAGCGTATCTGCATGCGGAAGCACATAGATAGGGCAAATCATACTTATCAAACAAGAGACTAGTCTGTGAGAACTGTTTCACGAGGACAAAACTTAAACGAACTTAACTTTATGGAGCTTAGGAGAAAGGCACATAGACTGGGTAGCACATAGTATTAGTAAGTTCTCGATAAAACTTGGTGCATATTTGCAGCAAATATAACATATGTCACATGGAAAGTGGCAACTAACCACTAATACAATTATAACATGGAAAGTGGCAACTACCCACTCGTGTAATAAAATTATGCATAAAGGACAAAGCCATTTTTTATTAACAAAATGCAAAAGATTAGAAAGCTATAAGCAACATGAAAAAACATATCTTTCAACATATTGTAACTTACATTCACATAATTACCGTACATCCCTGGAGGATTTGGACACTCGGCATCTGATTCAGGACACGAGCTACATTTTCTTAGAAGCGGCAGTCCAAAAGATACAATAGAAGTTATCACAGAAACAAGACAAACTTCAATGATCTGTTGCAGAAAAGATTAATTAAATTAGAACACAGTGGAAATGGGCAGCTAACACATAACACAAGGCAATTGGAGACAATGTATCAAAATTGTGATTGCAATTCCAGTCATACTTTGACACGTGCTCCTTTCATGTGTAGATAATTTCGACGCCAAAATGTGATGTAACGTGTGAGTTGATTGAATAAAGCACCTACAAATGAAAAGGCAACTTATCACTAAAGAGAGTCTCTACAAAAAATATCTAACAAAAATAATGACATGCTAATAGCAGCAGCACTACCAAGAAGACCTCCTATGACCCCAATTATTGCCATTGGTAGTAACTCAGCAAAGGAGTAGTCCTCTTGACCACTGTTAAGAAGAGCAACAATTAAAGACAACATGTGATGAATTTATTATCAATGAACACATTCAAGAGAAGATCTTAACTCTGATACATCCCAAATTATAAAGCCACCAGCACCAAAATGGCCACACTTCCCACTCTTGCACCACCCTAGAGCAGTTCGCACAACAACAGCAACAATTGCAGAAGTGAAGAATACCCGCCACATAAGATGACTTCTCCACCTTCAAGAAAAATTCAAGATTCATTTGTTGCCACACCAAAACAATGAAAAGATCCACAAGGCATGCACTGGCAATGACAAAAAGCATTTTTACCATGATGTGACCTCCTCCAGTGCAAATAAGACTCCACCAACTGGAGCTCTAAAAGCAGCAGCAACTCCAGCTGCACAGCCACATGTCACCTTTTCAAATATTACATCAACTATAATGAGCAAAGTTCATGGGCAGTCAACAGTAAATGGAATTTTATTTAATAGCATGTAAAACCACGAGCAATGTGATCAGAACCTTTCATATTTATGACAAATGAACAACATAACTATGATCATATAACAAAATCAGAGATTAAAAGAAAACAACTAGTGAAGATGGGAAAACGAAAGCAACTGTCATATCACAGTTCTAGAAGATGTTTCAGATCAGGCAGCCTGGCTAATATGCCTTTTTTTTAATGGATATGTTTAGGGAGCTCTTTTTTTCATTGTTATTGTTTTCCTTTTTTCATCTTTGGGGTATATAAAACCACTTTAAAGATGTTCATTTTGCATAATGGAGGAGAAAATTACACCTGCTATCAATCACCATTAGCTATCATGTGTAGTAGGAGCAACAGTAGATTGGGTAACATTGATGGTGGCATCAATTAAAGTGGCAATGGAAGTAACGGGAAGCACGTCTTACAATAATGTAGAAAGAAATAGCAACTTTGTTCATGTAATCCAGTATAATCCTTCAACTTAGCTAACTTCATTGGTATTACAGGTTGAATGAGAATTTAGATTTTTCAAAATGGAAAACATATTAAGCTAGTCCCGCTAAACAAGCTAGGGAAAGAACAGAATCCCCAACCCCTTTAAATAACAGCTAACTCGGAAAATATCCTGATAACAAGATACTTGAAAGTGGATGCCTATTTGGAACACCAGAAGACATTCATAGTCATGCTGCGTTCTAATCAAAATAAAGCATGTCAATTAAACCAAAATTCAGACTACAATGAAAATTTCCAGAATTGAATCCTCAAAGGGCTTACAAGATCACGGCGATCCCGATCATTATTGAAAACTTGAAGCCACCTTGGACTTAAATGATATTTTGTTGATCCGCCCTGCTTATGCATTAATTAAGTAAATATCAAGGAACACTGAATCATACTCGCACAGAAATATGAAACTCTTCACTCAAAATTGTGTTTAGATTACCAACATAAAGAGTAAGAAATGAGAGCAAGATTTACCTCTTATATTATATCAAACAGGATATAGAACATTCATTGGAGTACTTGCAATTATGCAGAAATACCACTACAGAAAGTCTTGTTTAGTTTATAGACTTCTGTAACTTTTAGTTAAGCCATAAGATTTCATAGCAAAAATAATTAGCAGCTATCCAACTATCCATAACAAAAGTTGCATAAATAAAAATTGAAATTGTGCAAGCAACTTCTTTTTATTTTTTTAACCAAACAACATTATTTTTGAAATGATGTACAAGCAGCATGTAAATATTAATTATACTATAAAGTACCTAAAGGCACATGCTTAACTAGCTTATGTTTCTGAGCTGAAGGGTATAAATTCTACCTAGATGACAAGGTATATATAGCTGCAGTTACATACTTGTCCAAGCAGAGAAGCTATACAAGCACCAATATGAACGAGAGGACCTTCTTTCCCAAGGGCCAAACCACCTCCAACTGAACCGACGGTGCCAAAAATCTTCAACAGGAAAAAAAAAAAAAGAGGCAATGTCACCTCTAACCTAAATATGACCACAACATGAACAAGATGCTATTCTCACCTTTCCAATTAAGGTTCTTAAAAGAAGAATTCCGTGGATATCAACACCTGAAGAGGTATGAAGATCATTTAAGGCCCACTAAATAGGAAATAAGTTAAGCAATGAACTTAAGGACTGAAACTGAACAATGATACTTTACCATTCAAATACCCCTTTATCTCTGGAATACCGGATCCAGCTGCAGCTGGAGCGAAATTCGTAATTATATAGACAGAGGAATATACTAGGGCCAAGTTAATCAATACATATACTAAAAATCCTGCAAAATATGATTTCTGAATTATTGCAAACGTCAAGGAGTACTTCCACCCAGCAAAATTTTCCACTGATATATTTATGAAAATGGCAGCAAACCCAGTGCCTGGACAGAAAAATAAACAAGTTAAAGTAAGAATAATTGTGCAAAAATATTGAAGTTAGTGAAATAAATGACTATCAAAACTGCATAAAACAGGGCAGTCCCAATAAATAGCACGTTCTTATGCGGTCATGTACTCATACCAACATAAACTGATCACATTCCCCCTCATTCACCCTATTTACATTGGTTTGTCTCAGGGACATGACAACAAGAAGCAAAGGTATAAAGTAGGAGTCTTCAACATTTTTGTTCAAATTGCATAAAAGGCAATTTCCTTAGTGGCTTAGCCCCTCTCTTGTTTGACCTTCTCTACCTCCCTAGAGTTGAACTCATACCAAAACTAACAGGCCATGTCAAATAATCTAAATCAGTTATTGGATCCTCTCTTCCCCATTCAATCAAGATACTTCCTCCAAATGTGAAAATTCCACCTCGTAAAGCCAGAAGTTTGAGCTTTTATTAGCATTTTTTAAAATTCATGACATTAAGTCAGTGTTAGAGAAGTGCACCTGCTGAGAAGCTAAATTTTGCTGAAGAGAAAGAGACCACTAGTTTTAAGAGATCATATTCAGCCTCATTCGGTAAAAGCGCCACTTATAGCCGAAGCATTTTCCACATCTCATCACTCTCCTCACACAGGATTCCACTATGGATGAGCCCATGAAAGTCTTAAATTTGACCAACATTGGTGTTTCACATCCTTACATTGAACAAATTATAGGTAACATATTTTAATCAAAAACAAAAAAAAATCTAGGTAACATAATAGCCTAGATACCAATAGCATGTATGATGAAGCATTCAAAGTAGCCTTTAGATAGCCTTTGCATTTTAGTTCATAGAGTAGTGTTTGTCATGGTAGCATTTGGCGTTTCATCTTGATCATACTCATAGTAAGCTGTCTAGAATGCTACCACTACCCCAACGGCTTGCGGTTGACATGCCAAGCACACCCTAAGGACTGAGCATTTAGGTGAATCGTCTAAGCTATAATTCGCCTTGTACAAGAAATGCAAAAGCTTCAACGCAGTTACCATGGGAAGAAAAAGAAAACTGAAATTGTTTTACTTGCATTCTGAAGAACTGAAAGAGAACTCACCAATTCCGATCAACAAAGCAAGGAACCACTTCAAGCACACCTGATACCCCACAAACAGCTTCCCCCTCTTCTCCTACACCAGTAAGTTAGTAGGCAAGCAGAAAACGGAAATTAAGCAAATCAATCCAACAGAAGCGAAGGTGATATAGAAAAATAAATTATTGAAACAAAACACCGACTTGTTCTTCTCGATAGGCATAGTTCTCGATGACTTCATAGTCAAGGCTCTCGTTACCGGTGGAATCGTTCTTTTTAGAGATTCCAACAGCGTCGAAGTCGCCATCCTCCTCGGTATGCGGCAACTGAGACCACACCATCCTCGCAGTGTCAATCCCGCTCTGTAATTGATTCGACAGCATCGCCAACTCTTCGAACGCTTACCAGGTAACGGTTGCGCAAACAAAAATCCAAAAGGCTACAATTTCACCAGCTGGTACACGAATAGCGAAATCGGAGCATCTGAAACGACAGAATCGTCAAATTAGAGAGCCGATCCCCGAACTTGAATGGCGAATGATGGAGATTTTAGATGTGCAGTTTGAGAGAGATGGAGACAGAGATCGAAATCGGAATTTTATTTTTCACTTTTTGGGGGAATGATTACATTAGATCAGCACGCGGAAAAATTACAGTACTTTGAGTTTTTTTTTTTTTTGGTAAATCGAGAGGGCGAAATAATGGCAGAGCCGCTATGATACAACGGAAGAAACAAAAATCCAAACAATATGAAAATAACTTGAAGCATACAAACAAAGCAACAACCAGACAACTTGAAATAGAAGAATTGTCGAATGGACGTGAATAGTGAGAATATGGGATAGCTGGGTTAATGTGCCGTTTCGCGGTCGGGAAGATGGAAAGCAGAATTCCACAACTAGCAAGAGATGACTCTTGGAGAAGTGTGACCACACGACGTTCCCTCATCTAGAGAAGGGATCTTTGAAAATCACAAACACTATCACAATCAACAAGGTCGCATGACTGCACCTCATCCGAAACTAATCACAAACAGACAAGTCAAAACGATAACGAGAACCTAATGGTTGCATGCCCACAAGCCAAAACAACATATCTTTATTCCGTCCATTTTTTTTATTAAGTAAAGATTTGAAATCAATTAAGTCTGTTTTTCGAGAATTTGACGAGTCGGCAGGCGACAACCGCCTAAACGAATAGTACAAACACAAAAAAGTGCAAATGTACAAGCAGAAATAAACTCTACAACAAGACGACCTAAGCAAATCAACTCCCAACTAGTCAAGGATGCATCGAAGAACGAAGCCAAACACCACCGAAACATTCGACTTTTTGGTTATCTAGTCAAATCCCATTTTCTTTTTCTTAATTCCTAGCTTACAGTCGCAGCTAATCCAAAAGAACTACTACCTTCATCTCATAATTTAAGTCGTTTGACTTTTTTACATGTTTTTTAATGTGTTAAACATTTTATAAAATATAATTTTTTTTCAAAATTTTAAAAGTTATTTCAAAATTTTAAATTATGAGACGGAAAGAGTATTTTCTTATTCTTTTTCCATCTTCTTTCTTTTTTAAAAAAGAAAATTGTTCTATTTTCTTCTCTCTTTTTTCCTCTTGATTGACTCCTTGGTGACCAAGAAAAGGAAAAACAAAGAATCTCAAAGGAGAAAACTCTCTCCTCTTTCTAGTTTTGTAGAGAGAGGGAGTTCCAACCCCCAATTTTGGGGCCTTTACACCTATACGCCACCACCTCCACCTAGTATCCTTCTTCTAATCCGGTGCCGGAGTTGGGGTTTCTTGCCCTATTTTCGGCTTTTCATGTAAAGGCTCGGATTTTTAAATCCTAATTTCTCGGAAAAAGGAAAATCAAAATGAATTTAAAAGCGGAATTTAACGAAAAACTCGCTAACTCGGATTTTGAACTCATGAAGCGGATTCCCGACCTAAACAAAAGAACTAACATGGCAACCTTGATTCTCGGATTTCAAATTCTAATTGCGCGAAAGAGAGAGCGGAATTTGGGAAGCTAACGTCGGAAACTAACGTTGGGACCAACCTCGGGATTTGAGCTTGCAACGTCGGAACAAAGATTCCCGCCCTCACTCTCCCAAGCCTAGCCGAAAATCCCTACACCTCACACCTTAGCCATGTGAAGCCAATAGCATTTGAATTCAAAGATAAAGATTCCTTGCCAAAATAAGGGGAGACACCCACAATTTGCTTTTTCTCTTTCCATCTTTGACCTTGCCTAAAATGTTCAAAGGAGACAAACGCCATGCTTTGCCCTCTTGAAGCACTCACGTTTTTGGCTTACCCAAACACACCTCTTTGGCCTTTAAAAATCAGATTTGGGGAGATATTTTCCTCACCACAAAATACAAAGACAAACCGTAGCCACAAGACTCCAAAACCCTATTTTCAAGCCTTTTTCCATCTCCCTTCTTCCTCCCATTTTCCTCCTCCATTGCTGAGAATTCCAGCAGCCCTAAACACACCATTTCGTGCTCAAATAATCACCACAACATCCCTACTTCATCATCCCTTTCAACTCCCTCCTCCATTCTATGCCAAAGGAGCTCCATTCCACCTCTTGAGATCAAAGCAAGCCAAAGCAAGCTCCTTTTCTCTTCCTCCCTCCATTAGCAGCAACAACAACTCCATTGGCCTCCCCATGAGGTCCTTAAAATGGAAGAAGAAGCCCCAACAGTCCGGAGAAGTCGGAGAAGCCCCGAGAAGCCCTAAAAGACTCAAACTCTCTATTTCGGATTCAAGAAGGTAACAGCTCATTTTTCCCTCTTCCCACCTCATACTAACTCAAATTTCACACCTTTAACACCCTCTATCGATCCTAGGCACCCTCGCGCAAGAACGAGTCCAATCGGAGCCCGGGTGAAGCTTCACGAGCAAACCGAAGGAAAAGAAGGAACTTGGGTGAGAAATCCCTTCAAACCTCGATTTTTATGTTCAATCCTTGTTCTAACATGTTCCTTGAAGTCTTAAGAAAAATTGGGAAAAAGGGGATTCGGTTGGGGTTTAAGAAAATGAGAGCTCGATTTGCTAATTAATAGAATAAGGAGGGTCAATTTTGGATTTTATAAATATAAGGTTGGTTTGGTAAATTAGAAAGGGCTGATTTTATTAAATGAAATGGTTAGGATTTTTAAGGGATTTTGAAATATTTATGGAAGTGTTTAAAAGAAAATTGTATTTAAAATATTATATAATATTATTGGGATTTAAAATGTAAAATATTATTTTGGGATTAAAGATATAATATTATGATGATTTAGAACGAATATAATATTATGAGACTTGGATTTTCCAAAAAGGAATTTGACGAACGTTTTCAAGAATAGGAATTTCTAACTAATTAACTCGAATTTTGAAATAGCTTGGGAACTAACTTGGAAATCCGACTTGTTCGATGACTAACTAGCATGATGATATGATTGAGTGACTAATAACATGTATGCGTGATTCATAGCATGATATCGCAGTAGTGAGTTATGGCTTGAGTAATATCTTACGAATGTTATACATGATGTTGAGAGATAATATATAAAAGTATGAATATGATCTATATATGAGGCGATGACATGTCACTGTATGTTATTATATGATATGATGATAAGTTAAAGCATGATGAGATATTGAAATGATGAGTTGAGATGATCTTGATGAGTTACATAGAGACTTTGCGATGAAATATGAGATGAGTTGAATGACGATGATGATATGGAATGTGATGATGAGACTTTCGATAGATGATGAACTCGTGCGTGCTTGTATGTTTGAATAGATAGACTTATATTTCCATTATGAATACTAGGTGACTTTGAACTGTGTGATTGCTACAATGTTGTTCTGCATCGCCAGGTAAGTCTCTACGGAGCTTACTCAGATCGAATAGATATTCCCTGCCTTATGTGCATGATATACTAGGTGCTTGCATTCATGATCAGCATGCCATGTAGTATCCTGTTAGGTTGAATTGATCGTTGAACATTCTATTTCTTTATGCGTATGTAAATAGAACGGTCGTTATCTGTGAAGTAACTAGAGTCTTTGCTAGGGTCATAGGGCGGCCCAGTCTCATCGGGTCCCGTTTTGAGTCAATCGAGTCATATGAAACTTCATTTACATATATTATGAGCATGATTGTGAAAGCTGCCTGCGGGCTTTATTTTTCTTGTGGTTACGGGCTGGGCTTGCGGGTCACCCGATTATAATGGAATGCATTCACGAACTGGCCAGTCTCCACCCTATCGGAAAAGGAGTGGAGGTAGGAGGGGGATATACCATTTGGTATTCTGTGATAAGGCCTTATTATTATTATTATTATTATTATTATTATGCACTTGATCTTAGGGGCATGCTAGTGTGTTCATATTCCGCCTTGCATCTAGAAGCATGATTATTAGGTATAGCGTATGTGTGTACATATTGTGTGGGCAACACCCTTAAGGAAGGGACAGACCCATGTGGGCATCATCTGATCCCACCCACTATTAACGTTTTTAGGTATTCATTATGCTTACCACTGTTGATGCTGGTTTGGCTCCATGACCGCGGGATTCTGACTTGGTGGAAAAGAGAGTTGAGACTCTAACTACACTGAATTAATAACGGTTTGTATTTACGTATTTGGATAATGTTTTGACCCGGCTCCGCCGTGGCAACCTTATGTATGATTTTAGAAACTTGACTGGTTGTATGATAAATGGTTTTACGACTTAGGTCATAGGGTAGGAACAAGGTACTTACCCCGGGGATTCCAACGGTCCCTCTAGGTTTTTGGGTGTGAAATCCCACTTTTAAAGCGAAATTGTTATTTTCAAACCTTCAACTTGTACTCAGAGCGCAAGATCCCATCGAGAGGTTTTATCCCTCGAAACGTAACGCGGGAATCATAATCCCGGGCCATTACATTTCACCCTCTCCAGTGGCCTATCCGAGTTGGGGTTGTCCATCTTCGTCTCCCCTCTTTCTAAGCATCTCTGTCTCACCCCGTCCCTAAATCATCTTCGTATTCATCAAATCGCCCTGGATTTTGGCTGATTTGAGGTCCCCGTCCTTCGAATCCTATGCTTTGACCGTCGATTTGAAGGATTTTGGTGCCACCGTGGCAGTCGCTGTGCTCCACTTCCCCTCGATGACTCACACTCCCTCTCCTTATGTTGATGTACGGTAGCTCTCCGTCGTATGGCGGGTGGCACCTCCTGTTCGACTGATGCCTCCAAGTGGATCTACGGTCGTCGGCAGCACAATCGTCTATTCTGGGTGGTGCTTTTGTCGTTCTGATGGAGCGTTCACTACAACCCCTTTCCTTGGGCTCGAAGAGGTCCGAAAAATAGTGTTTTGTGCACCGTATACGAACCATTTTGAGCTGGATATCCGACATGAACCATCTGAGGTTTTTTTTTGCTTAAATGTCATTGGGTTGTTATTGTCTTACACCCTTAATGGGCCGCTGGAGTTGCTGGGCTGCTGGTGAGAAAAACGAATGGAAAGTGGGCTGCTCTGGACCCTGTCATTGGGTTGTTGTTGCCTTACACCCTTGCTAGGCCGCTGGACTTGCTGGGCTGCTGGTGAGAGAGACGAATGGAAAGTGGGCTCCTTTGGACCTATTGGCGAGAGAGAATAATGGAAAGAAAATAAAAATAGAGCAACAAGGCGTTAGGAGGATTTGAACTTGGGATTTCTTGACAACCGCTTGCACTTACCTTCCCCACAACCAATTGAGCTAGCGAAGCTTTCTTTTTACTTATAGCATTCTATATATACTAGTACTATACCATATTACCTAAAAAAAATTAATAATCGGTTCATGTCGGGTATCAGACAAGGATATATGCTCGATCTGAACACGAACCGTTTACTATCTTGTTTTATCGGTTCATATCATTTTCGTATTGTGTCTTTTTTGTTTCGGATTTTTTTGTGTCATGTTTTCGTGTTGTGTCAGTCGTATTAGATTTTTCTACACACCCCTATATAGGTCACCCGCAGGTGACAATCCTCAAAACCCTTCTAATTAACAAACTCTGAGCCAAAAGGAAAATAACAAAAGGGAAACGAGAAAAAGGAAATATTATGTAATAAGCAGATATCATAATCCTCTCCCATATGGCTTCAGGTTCATGGTGCATTGCCACCTTGCTTCCCCTTATCTGCAACAAGGCTATTAATGAGCTTCTTTCAAGTATAAACAATCATGGGCCTATCACTTCTTCCCTGGCCATAACAGACCTTGTCCAAAAGGTTAGAGAAAGGAAATCGATGCTTGAACTACACACAATCCATCCACGTGGCTTCTTCTCTTGCTTTCCCTTACCACAGAATCAACACCTTGTGACATGCTTTTTGGTCTCCTGATAGAGGTGTCACTTCCAAAACCTCCTTAGGTATAAACTCTTCTTCCACTAACTTCAGCTCGGTTGGTAGTTCAGTCCCCATTGGATGTTTCCCCACTACCCTCTTAATGAGTGAGATATGGAACATTAGATGAATTTTGTTGGTTTGTGGCAACTAAAGCATATACACCACATGACTAATTTTTTTGATAATTTCAAAAGAACCATAATACCTCGGAGCTAATTTCTGATTCCCTCTTCTCAAAAGAGTTTGTTGTCTGTGGGGTCTCAGTTAGATTCGGGCAAATGTAGGCACGGGCCGGACTTGGAATGGGTTTTACCCAAGAATTTATCCTTGTGTCGCAGGCGCGGGCGAGGCTAAGCCCACTTAACGAGTTGGATATCGTATCCAAACCCGTCCGGGATTGCGGGTGCGGGGTACCTGTGATAATATATGTATTATGTATATATACACTATAATATATTTATAAGTATACATGTGTTTGTATACACAATAATACATCTGTATATATACACTTTAATATATACATTATGTATACACTATCTATATATACACAGTAATATATATGTGTGTTTAGACAAGGAATTAAATATATAATAGTCAAAGTTCCAATAGTGTTATCTTCATCTCCATTATAAATACCATAACATAGCTCAAGATTAAAATAACTCAAGTCTTTTACTCTCTTCTCTTCTTCACCCTCCACTTTTACAACAATGAGTTCAAACATAAACTATTTTGAAATATCTAACATGGAGCTTTCCGATTACATGGAAGATCACATGCACCGAATGAGTGCACTCATGATGAGTGAACATCAAAGGAGAGAGGAAAAGGATCAATCCATCCATAGCGGTCCTCAAAATAAGCGGAAAATACATAAATAGAGAGAGAGAGATATGAAGGCCATCTTAGGTTGATGAAGGATTACTTTAATCCTAATCCAACCTATAATTCTCTCACATTTCAAAGGCGCTAGCGCATGCAACCAAGCTTGTTCAACCGCATCATGAATGATGTAATAACATGATTCATCCTTTCAACTCACAAGAGATGCGACAAAGAGGACTTCATTGTCACCTCATCAAAAGCTAACAAGTGCCCTACACATATTGGCCAACGGTTGTTCGGTTGACTCCATGGATGAGTATTGTTGGATGGGGGAGACCACATCACTAGAGTTCTTGCGAAAGTTTTGTAAGGCGATACTAAACATCTACAACTGTTGGTACCTCCGACAACTAAACCAAACAGATCTTAAAAGGTTGTTGGATAAGGCCAACTAGAGGGGCTTTCCAGGAATGATCGGATCCATAGATTGCGTGCAAGGATAGTGTAAGAATTGTCCTACTACTCATGTGAGGCAATACACCGGGTTCAAAGAAAAACCGGCTATCGCCCGACCTTGAGGTTGGCGTCGTATGGCACTTGGATTTGGCATGCTTTTAATTTTGGCATTCCGGATCCAACAACGATCTAAACACCCTAGGATGCTCCCCAGTATTTGATAGTGTTGTCAAAGGAGAATCTCATATCGTCTAATTCAAGGTAAATAGTCGCAATTATAACCAATGTTATTATTTAGCTGATGACATTTATCCTTCATGGGTCACGTTTTTCAAAACTATTAGTAGTCCATACTCCTGAGAAAGCTCTATTTTATCAATTGCAAGAGGTATATAGCAAAGATATCCAAAGAGCTTTTGGGATACTTCAAGCTAGATGGGCTATTGTATGTGGTGTAGCTATAATTTGAGATACCCAAACTCTAGGTGAAATAATGCTTGCATGTATTGTTCTTCACAACATTATCGTTGAAGACGAGTATGTGGAAGATGAACATGGTGAGGTTGCAAGTGTAGTGGTTGACTATAAAATAAGTCCACATGCGTTTTTTTAGGTTGGTCGGGATAGACCAACATTAGAAGGATATATGAGTAATCACAATCATATTAGTGACATAAATATCCATCACTCCATTATGAATGACCTTGTCAAACATATTTGGACACGTTTTGGATCACACACCCAAAACTATTAGCATGTTTTATGTCTCGTGAGCCACTATTTTTTGCTTTGTTTCATTAATGTAGTTCATTTGTTTTGTTAAGTTTTTCTATGCCTCATTTTTTAATAAATGATTTGCAATGCCTTCAAAATTACATATAATTATATTAAACTGAGCTGCAGATCAATAAAGTTACATAAAAATAACCAAAATTACTAAGCATACAAAAATAAATTATATGGAGATCTAACATCATCAACACCATTATAGTGAGGGATGTAGCCATCGTTTCCATAATCGTCCTCATCACCAAAATAAGAGCTTGAAGAGTTTGGAAAATAGCTTGAATTCTTTTGATTGTCGTTCCTCCTCTTTTCCATGATAATATGAATTCTTTTGATTGTCGTTCCTCCTCTTTTTCATGATAATAACTTGTTCATTTCTAAAGTATTGTTGTTTACTTGGAGACAATTTTGAGAGATCCATTGTGAGGATCATATCATTATGCTTTTTAATTTCCAAATCAATTGCTCTTTGAACCCCCCTCCCCCCACTCGTCTCTTTTGGGCCTCACTTGCTATAATTTCACCTTGCTTGATCAATTGAGCCATATTATCGTCAAAGGCCTTCCTCCTATCATCCTCTGCTTGCTTCATCCATTTATAAGCATTTCGTTTGTCGCGTCCCATTGGTCTTTTGACGGTGCTAGGACTTTGGCTCATGGTCTCCGTGGGTGAACTAGAAGCAACACCACCAATAGTAATAGGACTTTTCACTTGATTAGAGGGTGCCCTAAAAGTTCTATTTATGGGATTATCGAACTGATTTGGTGTATTAGAACTACTACCACCAACACGAATGGGACTTTCGAAAAAGTTAAGCCATTTGGGGCATTTCTAAAGGAGATTCCAAACATGGTCGAATTTGAACGCTTTGCCTTTGTTATCGTTGATGAATATAGTTCGTGCATGAAGGTCCTATGACACATGTAAATAAAATAAAAATTCCATCAAGTGCAAATATAAATAATGAACAAGTAATTATTTACTTACAACATCACTTTGATTATCACTACTAGCGGGAGATGCATTGGCTTTGGTAAGACTTTATCGAAAAAGAGAACACTCTTGGTTAATTACTCTCTAATGCCCATGACATGAATCTTTGATTCGATTGAATGTTTGGGGATATTCTTCATATTTCTTTTGAATCCTTGCCCAAAATGAATCCAACGATTGATTTGTGTCAATCGCTCCATCTTGTGAGATTGAAATCCATGCATGGCATAAGAATGTATCTTCTTGCAAACTCCATTTGAGACCTCTAGAACTCATTATTATAAAATTTTAAAGATACATGAAGAGTGGAAGAGAGACCAAGATGTATAATGTGATATAAAAGTATATAAACTGATGTATTTGTTTTACAAAATCCAACCGTTAACTTTTTGTAAAAATTTAAATTTCAGTAAATGAAATTATTTTAACTGTTGGATTTAAATTTCAGTCGTTGGATTAAAATTTATACCATTGGATGATTCTACTTAAATGAGGGTGGTTGGATTTCAATTGCATTTATTTGATTTAAAAAAATAAAATTTAAAAATGAATAAAAAAGAATGACTTTTCTTCTAAGGCCCCACCTACCCACTTACTTTTTGTAACCCCACTCTCTATTCCCTAAGTGTTGTAGCGCGTACATGCACAACACCACTTTTTCAGTTTTTTTTTCCATTGTTTTGAAATTGAGAAAAGTTTTTTGCATAGAGGTGCTCAAATTTGTATGCCCAAATGTATACATTTGAACACCCATAAAATGAACATTGGAGTTCAAAAGTGTGCAAAAATATACATTTGCACATTTGCACATCACCATTGTGGATTGTCTAATATATATATATATATATATATATATATATATAGTATGAATCTTTTGTACACAAGTCTTAAGATGTACTTTGTACATAATCCTGGACCCTTAATCTAAATAGAATGGAGGGATGAAATTGTGACACGTGTTCCGTGTAAAAAAAACAAATTGAAAAACAATCTCAAATCTCAGGTCGGAGGCGTGGAGCGCGTGTGAATTGGGGTTAATAAAACCCTAAATCGGAATTAACCTCTTCTTCATCGTTGTGTACCCGAGACAACTAAGTGGAGCCGAAGAGAGAGACAGCATGAGTAGATCGTAACCGGACCTGGTCTGGTGCTGATCGACGGCGGTGTGAGGGGTTTTCGGTGAAATTTGATTCATTATTTGTCAGTGTATGGGGTTTTCGGTTTGACGAACAACATAAAAAAGGACGAGTATAATTACACAACTAAACATTATTTGGTGAAATATCAAACATTATTCGTATAAATCGTAAGTATTATTTATGGATTTGAGGTTTTTTTATCTGAAATTGATAGAAAAAAAATATTATTCGGTAGTATGTGACAAATTATTCAGTGGAATTGATAAATTCTGATCTAAATTGGATGGAAAAAAAATATAACATTATTCGGTAGCATGTGAAACATTATTTAGTGGATTGGTAAATTTTGATCTGAATTGATTGAAAAAGAAAACAAAATATTATTCGGTAGCATGTGACAAGTTATTAAGTGGAATTGGAAAATTTATTATGGATGGAAAAAAAACATAAAATTATTCGGTAGCATGTGAAATAGTATTCAGTGAAATTGAAAAATTATTCGGTAGAATGAGAAATATTATTTCCCTATTGCAACGCATATCCCGACATATCAAAACCGTAATTTCTTAATATAATGACTTTAATTTATGAGCATAATTTTTCATCATAACGACTTTAATAAACGCATGCCTTAAACACACATATAATATACAAAAATAAAGGAAAAAATATGGCAAGAGGAAAGGAAAAAAAACAACAAAAATAAAGAAAAAAAGGTAGTAGGAGGAAGGGAAAAAAACTGATTTGAAATATGGTTTTTTTTTCCACCGGACCCACCAATTGATTCATCACAAATTCATAATGGAGCACACACGCCAACACATTGGAACTTTGGAAGGTAAGTGATTTTGGTTGTGGGCCCCACCAATTTTAATAAAAAAATAAAGGAAAATTTACTTTGAATCATAGTCATCCATTATATCGATATGAATGGCCTAGATTTGTATACAAGGTACACCTTAAGAGGTGTGTACACTTGAATCACACCCTATATATATATATTGTAATATATATGTATATATTGATAAAAATATACAGTAATATATATATATATATACATATTGTAATTTCAAAAAATATATATAATATAATATATAATATATATTTTATAATTTTAATAAAAAATAATGGGTACTTATTATAGACCTAGCGACCCGCAATGGGTACATTGGTCTTTCCAAACCCGTACCCGCTGTGGGCGCTAGCCAGGCTTAGCATCCCGCACGTTCTTTTTTCCCTGTCCATGTCAGTCCATATTAGCGGGCAGGCCGACCTGCGTTTGCCCAGGTCTAGTCTCAATTTAAGCAGTACTAGGTCTTCTTCCTCGAACTCCACCTCCCTTTTCTTTTTGTTGGCCTAGCTCGACATTCTTTTCTCAACTCTTTCTCTAAGTTGAATTTGAGATTCCTTAATTAAGATCTCATCTCTATTCCATAATACATCAGCCATTGCAGGAATAAGGAATTCTCCTAGAAGTTAGTCCTTTAGTGTGGGTGGTACTCTTCCATAAACACATGCAAATGGGGGTTTTCGAACATCACATTGAAAGGTTGTATTGTACCAATACTTTGCCCGTGGAAGCCAATTTCCCCACTATTTTGGATGATCTGAGACAAAACAGCGAAGATAAGTCTCCAAGCACCTATTTAATACCTTAGTCTACCCATCCGTCTTCAGGTGATATGCACTACTCATTTTCAGCACGTACCCTGCCAGGTGAAGAGCTCTTGCCAAAATAAACTCAAGAAGATGGGATCTCGATCACTCACGATTGATCTAGGAATGCCATGTAGTATGATGACTGCCTTCACAAAGAGCTCAACTACCGACTTAGTTGTGTAAGGATGTCTTTGGCCAATGAAATGCCCATACTTGGAGAGCCTACGTACTACAACAAGGACACATTCATACCATTGGGATTTAGGCAATCTACTAATGAAATCCATTGAAACATCAGTCCATATTTGTTGTGGTAGAGGCAAAGGTTAGAACAATCCTCCTGGTGCCAACATGTCATATTTGTGCTTCTGACAAACCAAATACTCAGCCACATAGCTGCGGAATCCACTTAGACTGCTCAGGTATCACCACTCTACCTTTGTAAAACATACTGCCATTCACCAACTGAAATGGACCTTGTTCTCCTTAACTAAGTCTCTGCTTAATTGGTTGCAATTTAGGATCTTCCTCCACCTCCTTTCGGATTTCTTCCCAATTGGCCCAATAAGGGATGGATAAGGCTTATAAATCTGCTCCAATCCCTCTTCTTGAGAGAGTATTAGCTGCTTTGTTCAAGTTGCCTGACTTGTACTCTATCTCGAAAACATATATAGCCCATAAGTTTGACAACTCAATTTTGCTGAGCAAAACTTGTGATGGGTTGCTTGAGAAGAAGTCGAAGGCTGCTATGATCCGTTTTGACCACAAATTTCCTTCCTAGCAAATAAGGCCTTCGATGCTGAATTGTCATGACCAGTACCATCAACTCTTTTTTTGTATGCTGATTTCCCTAGGGTGCTTGAAGATAACCCTTTACTGGAGTAAGCTAGAGACCTCTTATCTTGCATAAGGACAACACCTACTCCTTCTCCCGATGCATCACACTCAATGGTGAAGGTTTTTTGAAAGTCTAGCAAAGACAACATCGGAGCAGTGGCGAGGGTTGTTTGTAAGGCCTCAAAAGCTGCCTGCGGCTCCACATTCCACATCAACCTGACCCCTTGTTCCTTCTTAAGCAACTGAGTCAATGGTCTGGCTATATTTCCATAATCTCGAATGAACTTTATGTAGTAGCTAGTGAGGCCTAGCAATCCTCTTACTTTCTTCGCTGATTTGGGGGTGGGCCAAGATAACATAGCAGCCACCTTAGCAGGATCCATGGAGACCCCTTTTCAGACATCATATGCCCGAGATATTCTACTGCGCTTTGGCCAAAAGCACACTTCTTCTGATTCAAGTAGAACTTATGCTCACTCAGTATCTTCAATACTTCAAAAGGTGTTGTAGATGATCGCTACTAGTTTTACCGTAAACAAGTATATCATTGAAAAAAAACAAGGACATACCTTCGTAGGAGTGGCTTGAAGATCTCGTTCATTACTGCTTGGAAGCTTCCGGAGCATTTATGAGGCCAAAGGGCATGACCAAAAAGTGGTATTGCCCTGAATGTGTTCTGAATGTTGTTTTGGCCACATCCTCTGCAGCTACTCGAATTTGATGGTAACTTGAGCGAAGATCCATCTTAGTGAATACTCTTGCATCGTTGAGTTAATCTAGCATCTCTTGTATCACCAATATCAGATATTTATTAGGTACAGTAGCTGCATTCACGACTCGGTTTGGCTAATTCGATTGAAAATTTGATTTGATTGGGACTGATATAAAGAATATGTAAAACATTAAAAAAAATTATGGGTATAATTATCTTTTCCTATTAACTTAAGTGAAATTTAACAAGAAAATTGGGTATGGGTTGTTAGTTGCATCCAGTTTATATATAATGGGTGGTTATTTGAAATTTTTTGAATAAATGGTGGTCATATGAGATGTAATTAACGATAAAAGTTAAAATAACAATTAAAAATATAAGTGTATTTTAATCAATATCATGTATAAAAATGAATGGAGAGAGTATCAATTAATTCACAAAAATCAGTAGCCCTAAACACAAATCGAACCAATTTCATGAAGCCTCATTCATCAAAGTTCGTACTATTTGCCTCTTCACTGTTAGTAGCCTACCAAGTACGAGTATGGGTGGAATGCAAGGAAGATTAGGTATAACTCTTTATCCCCTCTAAACAACAATTATTATCACTAAAAAACTTGCTACAAAATGAAATGGAGCTTGAGAAGGTTTGGCTTTCTCACCTATCTCTCTCCTTTCTCATACACCCCTTCACCGATTTCTCTGTTCTCTCTGTGCATTGAGCACCAAATGGCAGAAGATGTAAACAGTGGTAATGCCCATCAGAAGAACAATGAACCAAAAATAGTGAAAATCGATAAGGCATCCAATTCTAAGGGGAAACTAGACCCCAATGAACATAGGGAACCTAAAACACCCACAATCGATAAGGCGTCCAATTCCAAGGGGCATCCCGACCCTACGGAATCCACAATAAAATAAGAAAGTGAGGCTTGACAAAGGAAATGAGAAAATATCTATATTACAAGAAAAAGTCAAATACACCTTGCCAATGGAATAAACTTGTAAAACTAAAAGACATTCCAAAAAGTACTCATTTGGAACATTGGTAATGAACGATAGATCAATTTTTGGACTCGTCGATGGTTGTCTAATACCCCTATTGTCGATACACATAACCCCCTGTAAACTTATTGATAAAAGAAAAGGTGAGTGACTACATCAATCACAACAAGCAATGGATTGAAAATAAAGTTGGAGTAGCACTCCCACCAGAAATGGCATAAGAAGTAATGTGAACCCATATACCTAATAATAATATTGAGGACATATTATATTGGTGGTCGCACAAAGGAGGCTGGTTCATTACTGTTCTTGTGAAATCATGCATAAATACAAAAATCATGAGGTCTTTTTCACAATGTTCTAGAAAACGTTAGACGGATCCTAGGCGGTGAGGTGTCGCCTAATGCCTAGGTGGTATCTAGACGACACCTAGGCGGTCAAGGCGGATGCCTAGTTGTGTCTAAGCGCCCGTCTAATTCTAGGAAAAAGGGGATCACCTAGCGTCTAGACGGTGTCTAGGCGGCGCCTAGGTGCGATTTTTAAAACAATGCATTTCATGGTTGTAATGGGTCTAATTAAGGTATGAAAAATATTTTGGAAGATAATGATACATCCCACATCTATCTATATACATATACTAAAACTGATGCGTAGCGTTCTATGTGACGCGTTGTGGGAAAAAAAAATCCTATATCACGCAATATGGTTAATCCTAGGGGAAAAAGTTAATAAAATAATATGTTCTCATAATTTATAGAAAGTTATATAAGCCACAATCTATCTATATATATTTTACTTAATTGACAAAAATATAAATAAAAAATATTTCATAGTCATACTTACCAAAAATATTAATAGATAAATATGTAGTATTTGATAAGTGCTATTTTATTTATATCTATGTTATTTTTTTGTGGAGAGAATTATTTATATCAAAATTAATTATTCAATCATTGTTATTTTATTTATATCTATATATTGTTTTTTGAGGCCAAAATAAATGATTAAAATATCATATAACCATAATATGTAGCCACAATCCATTCCTGCATAGATATTTGTATTAAACTAACGTAATAAATATGTAATAAAATAAGAATATTAAAATATTTTTAAAAATTAACTATCTATTATATTATATGAGATGTAATTAACGATAGATAAGAAAAAATATTTATATATAGTTAATATGTCGAATTAATGTTATTTATATCTATATTATTTTTTAGTGGGAAAAATTATTTATATTTATAATATTATTTTTTATTTATTAGAATCTATCTAGCTTATTTATAATATTGTATTAATGTATATAAGCAATTCAAGTCTTGCATATAAATCGTTGGACTCTGTCCTACTCCTAATGTCAATTGGTTTTAGAATGGAACTTCACTAATTGATTTGATTAACTTTGTTAGTGCATGGTGTGTTAACTCCACCTTAATGATAAGATCTTATTAACTGGTTGTTAACTCCACCTTGATGATAAGATCTTATTATTGGATAATAAGGCCTTACTGGTTGATGAAAGCCAAAACCCTGGCTTCCAGGTTTTGGTAAGGCCTTACAGATCTGGGATCACATTTTAACATGAGCACCAGTTTAAATGCGCTTGGGCTGATATATCCTAATAATGCTTAGACCAATATTCTATTGGGCTAAAGCTTTCTAATGGGCCGACGAGATTCATCTAATGGGCTTAGTTATAGATTTGGTTTTATATTCTATCAGTTATGCAGATTTGGAAGTTGAGATAATCAAGGGATTTGCCTTCAACGTTCAAGAAGCCATTACAGATCAAATCCTAGGTGATTCTCTCCAGCGTTTCAGGAACTACTTTGGCGCCTATCCGTCTCCAGTTTCAGACGTTCAAAATCATTCTCAACATTGGATGTGCCGGCCTATATAAGGAGACCAAGAAGATAGCAGATGGTACCAGTTCTACGAAGCAAAAATTACCTATTTTGATCTTGTCTCCTGCTACAATAGATCTCACATCTCTCCTTACTTTGAGTGTTTATACTTGTTTGAGTGTGTGAGGTTTCATTCGAGCTTTATAGTACAATTCATTTAGGTTATACCAAGTGATAACTCCCTCCCTTGATGAAAATCGGAATAAAGTTTCAAAGGCTTCGACAGCTTGTCTGTGTCAAAGGTCTTGGAGCTTTAACAGTATTGATGAAATACAAAACCTGTTCTATATATTATTATGTCCGAATATTATTTAATATTATATACTTCCATTATATTATATGCCTAACTAACCTTTCAGGAAGTATTATTCGAATTACTTCTTTCCTTATGGTGCATATTGAGGAGATCCAAATTGGAGAGATCATGTCTTCAAAGTGTCCAAAAATAGAAGATCCTTGGGCACGCCATGATCCGAACTAGCCGTGGTTGAAGATCCTTAGGCGCCATGTTGCTTCTACATAAAGGAAAGGAAGAAGAAGACAGCGGACACCGGTTGAACACAAGCTTTCATACACTCAAGCCTTCAAGCGAAATCTGTCTTCTTCGTGTGCTCTCTGCTTGTCCTTAAGAGTCTGTTATTTCATTTCAAAGCATTTGAGAGTTACACTGTGAGCTTATAGGATATATTTCGAGAGAGTGTTATACTCAAGAGTTTGTAACTCAGGAAGTAGACACTAGGCGATTGATTCACTAAGTGTAAGAGGATTGTACTAGATAGCATAGAGACGTGGGGATCTTCTAGATTGGTCTAGGACTCCAAGGGAACGTGAGTTGACTAGATTGCAATTGTATAGGAGAGAGGCTTCTCGGGGAGCTACTAGGATCCTAAGTCTTGTGAATCAATAAAAGCCGGTTGAATCCTAGGGTTGTGGAAGAACCCTAGGCGGGGACGTAGGCCAAGTTCGTGCCGAACCTCGTAAACAACTCATCGAGTCCTTTACTTATTGCTTTACCTTATTTCCGCACTTGGTTCTACTGTTTAACTTTGTGATTCAGGTTTTCAGAGAAAAGACTAAGTCTAATCTCAAAGGACTTTGCACGAGCATCAAAAGTCTTGATAATCTGTGAAAAACCGGCATACTCTATTCAACCCCCCTTCTAGAGTATTTCTATATTACTTTGTTTTACATTATCGAACCTTCACTAAGGGTTCTTTACCCAAACGTATAGAGTACTCAGGTACTCATAGGACTTTGTTTCACTAGTGCGCTTGGGTTACTAGATAGGAAGTTAGTCTAGAAGAGGGAAGGTCTTTTAGAGGTTGTATCTAGGGCTCATAAGATAAAGTGAAAAAAATTGTTGAATCCTATGGGTTGGACAACCCTAGGCGGGGACGTAGGCAAGTTGAGCCGAACCTCATTAACAATTCGTGTGTTCTTTATTTTCTATCCTTTGCCTTGCATTCTATTCGCAGTTCTTGCTTTAACTAGTTTCTGTATTTCAGATAAGGTCTTACAGTTTTTATATTGCGAAAAGTTGCCATACTCTATTCATCCCCCCCTTTTAGAGTATTTGTCTATTGTTTATCTGCCTATTCCGAACTTCAATTGGTATCAGAGCCTAACTCACGTACCTTAGATATCATTATCTGTGAGTCTAACCATGGCAGGTGAAGGGCAAGGAGGTTTCAGCCAAGGAAGGTCTATCTCTCGTCCACCTCTCTTTGTTGGGAATAACTTCATGCATTAGAAATCTCTAATGCAAATGTTTGTTATTGATCAAGATTTGGAACTCTGGCATATTATTATGCGAGGACCCAATATCCCCAAGAAATAAGGTCCCAATGGAACAAAGGTGGACAAATCAGAGGAAGAATACACCCAGACCGATCTAGAAAGTGTGGCTAAGAATTTCAAAGCCATAAATCTGCTGTATCGTGGTTTGAGTACGGATGAGTTCAATCGTATCTCTTCGTGCAGAACAGCAAAGGAAATCTGGGATAAATTGGTGGTCACTTATGAAGGAACCAGCCAGGTTAAAGAGACCAAAATCAGTATCTTTCTTAGACAGTATGAATTGTTTAAGATGAACCCTGACGAATCGGTTAAAGCTATGTTTACCCATTTCACGAAAATCGTAAATAACCTTGACTCATTGGGTAAAACCTTTTTGAATGAAGAAAAGGTTAGAAAGATACCAAGGTGCTTGCCTAAAGCTAAATGGGGTCCTAAAGTGACGGCCATAGAAGAGGCACAAGATCTTAGCACATTGGCTCTTGATGATCTATTAGGAAAGTTAATAACCCATGAAATGATCCTCAACAAGGACGATGGGGAACTTCCTACTAATCTCAAAAACCTTGCTCTTAAGGTCAAGAAAGAAGAACCATCAGAAGATTCTGATAGTGATGATGATGAAGATCCTTTTGCTCTCATCACTCGAGGGTTAGCCCGCATATTAAAAATGAAAAAGAAATTCTCCAAAGATAAGCCCTCTAACCCTTCCAAGAAGAGTCGAGTTCTTACTTGTTATGAATGTTGTGAAACAGATCACCTCGTCAAGGAATGTCCAATAAAGAAGAAGAACAAAGCCAAGAAAAAGGAGTCCAACAAGAAAATGATGGCTGCTTGGAGCGACTCAGTTCAAGTGACTCAGATGAACAAGAGGAGCATGCAAACCTGTGCTTAATGGCAAAATCTGATGAGACCAAGGATCAACATTTAAATGGAGTTGTAAGGAATCTTCTCTCTAGTCCTACAAATGTTTTATCTGAATTTCTGAAGGATATGATTTCAGATGAAGAGAATTACAACAAAGAAATCAGTAGCTTGAAAGAGAAAGTAAAGGATCAAGAAATATGCATAAGAAAGCTGTCGTAGAAATTGCAAGATCTTGACAGCCAAAATTCTGAACTTATCACCGAGGGTAAGGCCTTACGATCAGAAAATTATGAACTTAAGGCAAACCTCTCATCTCTTAAGGATCATAATAATGACCTTGAGAATGAAAAAGTGAAACTGTCTAGAAAATGTCAAGATCAACAAACATGCCTTGTGCAATTCACTAGATCCAAAGCCACTCTTGACAAGATGCTTAGAGAAGAACAACAACTTTCTTTAAATCGAAGTGGTATAGGATACAACAGGAACTTTCCAGCAAAGCCTACTACCAAGTTCGTTAAGGCAAAAGGAAGTTGGCGATCCCCAACTTGTTTCTTCTGTTGTAAAAAAGGTCATGTAAAGGAAACGTGTCCTTATAGGAGAACAGATCCTTACATTATTCGGAACACTTTTCCTGTACGGTTAAATGAACGGATAAGATAGATTTGGGTTCCAAAAGGGACAAGGTTGCCAAACATGGTCTACCCCCACAATGGATCTAAATCAGTTTATTGGTCTAGCCGGAAAGGTTGATTTTGTGTTTTGCAGGATATCACCAAGACCAAAGATAAAAAAATGGATAATGGATAGTGGTTGCTCAAGACATATGAGTGGAAAAGAATCTCTTTTTCACAATCTAAAGAAGCAATCCGGTGGAACTATAACTCTTGGTGATAAAGCAAAATGCAACATCGTCGGTATTGGTAACATTGGTGTTGATTCAAATAATTATATTAAAGATGTATATCTTATTGATGGCATGAAATATAATCTTCTTAGTGTTTCACAGTTTTGCGATAAGGGCAATCTTGTTAGCTTCAACAAGAAGAAGTGTGTCGTACAAGATGAAGAGACTGGAGATATAATGCTTACTGCCTATAGAGACTTTAACATATATGCTGTTAAAACTGATCATATTTCAGGTTCTAATCTGAAATGTCTCAAGGCCTTATCAGAGGAGTCAAGAGTGTGGCACAGACGTCTTGGACATATCAACATGCACACTCTTAGCAAACTCAAATCCAAGGATCTTGTTCTTGGTCTTCCTGATTTGAATTTCAAGGTGGATGATCTTTGCAAAGCCTACTCAAGAGGTAAACATACCCGTAGCTCTTTCAAAAAGAAGCAGGTCATTAGTACTACTAGACCTCTAGAGCTTCTACACATGGATCTTTGTGGACCTATGCGAGTCAAATCTCCCAAAGGCAAGCAATACATTTTTGTAATTGTTGATGATTATTCTCGATTTACTTGGGTTTTCTTTCTTAAAGATAAATCAGAAACTCTGTTTTATTTTTCAAAGCTTTGTAAGGAATTGCAAACTATGAAAAACCTACCTATTATTTCTATTAGAAGTGACCATGGTAGAGAGTTTGATCAATTAAACTTTGACCTATTTTGTGCGAAATATGGTATTTCACATAATTTTTTAGCGCCTAGGACGCCTCAACAAAATGGGGTTGTGGAACGCAATAACTACACCTTAGAGGAAACGTCAAGGACCATGCTATTAGAGAATGATCTGCCTAAGTCATACTGGGCAGAAGTTGTTAACACATCTAATTATATTCTCAATAGATGTTTAATTCGATCAACATTGAAGAAAACTCCCTATGAGCTGTTTAAAGGAAGAAAACCAAGTATTTCATATTTCAAACCATTTGGATGTACGTGTTACGTACATAACAATGGTAAAGATAATCTTGGGAAATTTGATGCGCGAAGTGACGAGGGTATATTTCTTGGATACTCGACTCAAAGCAAAGCTTATCGAGTATATAATAAACGTGATCCATGTATTATTTGATGAAAGTGATAACGGTTCCTTGAGTAAAGGTTTTGCAAATCTCGACCTAAATTCTCATGAAGAAGATGAATCAGAAGGAGAAGCCAACGTACAAGAAAGGAGCAAATCCAGAAATATGCAAAAACCATTTCAAGATCTTACTGAGCTGTCACAAGGTCTTGAAACTGTGTCTCATGGCCTTACAAATGAAGCCAGTCTTGAAGATGGACCTCCTCCGGAACCACAAGGCCCTTATCCTACGAATCCTCCTAAACCCGAGGAGCCTTATCCTCACATTTCCGGTGAACCTACTCCTAGTCAAGGATCTGCAAGAAGAAAATTCAAACATGCTTCATCCCACTCTTCTTCGGATATCATTTCTGATCTTTCATCCGACGTTCAAACTCATTCAAAACTTAGAAATTTATGTGCTTTTCATGCATTTATTTCTCTTGTAGAACCCAAGAAGTACACTGAAGCTCTTCAAGAACTTGATTGGATTATAGCTATGCAGAATGAGCTTAACGAGTTTGAACGAAATAAAGTATGGACCCTTACGGTAAGGCCAAAGGGTAAATCTATTATTGGAACTCGTTGGGTATTTCGAAACAAGCTAGATGAACGAGGAAACATCATTCGAAACAAGGCACGTCTTGTTGCTCAAGGATACAATCAAGAGAAAGGTATTGACTACGAGGAGACTTTTGCTCTCATAGCTAGACTAGAATTTATTCGTATGCTTCTTGCCTTTACATCTTTCATGAGCATAAAAATTTTTCAAATGGATGTTAAATGTGCCTTTTTGAATGGTTTTTTAGATGAAGAAGTTTATGTTGCTCAACCTCCTGGTTTTGAAAACGATAAATTTCCAAATCATGTCTGTAAGCTCGACAAAGCTCTTTATGGCTTAAAGCAAGCCCCAAGAGCTTGGTATGAGCGACTTTCAAAATATCTTCTTGAAAATAATTTCAAAAGGGGGTTGATTGACCAAACTTTATTCATCAAAACTCAAGGGAATGATATCCTTGTTGTACAAATCTATGTGGATGATATTATGTTTGGAGCTACTAACGAATCTTTGTGCAAGGAATTTTCAAACATTATGTGCAAGGAATTCGAGATGAGTGATGGGGGAGTTAAACTTCTTCCTTGGTCTTCATGTTCATCAAAACTCTAAAGGCATTTTCCTTAATCAAGGAAAATACACTCGAGAACTTCTCAAGAAATACAAGACGAGTGAATCCAAAGTGGCTAAAACTCCTATGAGCTCCACTCTTTGTTTGGATCAAGATCTTACTGGAAAACAGGTAAATCAGAAAGAATATCGAGGTATGATCGGTTCCCTTCTCTATCTTACTGCAAGTAGACCTGACATTATGTTCAGTGTTTGCATGTGTGCTAGATTCCAAGCTAATCCGAAGGATTCTCATCTCATAGCGGTTAAAAGGATTTTGAGATATCTAAATGGTACAAAAGACCTCGGATTATGGTATCTTACTCAATCTAGTTTCAATCTTGTTGGATATTCCGATGCTGATTTTGCAGGATATAAAGTTGATAGAAAAAGTACTTCCGGATGTTGTCAATTTCTTGGGTTATCTCTTATAAGTTGGCATTCCAAGAAGAAAAATTCAGTGGCGCTTTCAACAGCCGAAGCTGAATATATTGCTGCTGGAGCTTGTTGTTCACAAGTCCTTTGGATTGCACAACAACTTCAAGATCTTGGAATCAACTATAAAGGCATACCCATAAAATGTGACAACCGAAGTGCTATTTCTATCTCCAAAAATCCTGTACAGCATTCAAGAACGAAACATATCGATGTAAGACACCATTTTATTCGAGATCATGTAGAAAAGGGTGATGTGTCTTTGACATTCATCTCTACGGAGTTACAACTTGCAGATATCTTCACTAAACCTTTACCCGAAGATAGATTCAACTTCATACGATTAGAACTTGGAATGCGTAACAAGGAAGCATCAATGTAGGGGGAGCAATTATATTTTATTATATTAATCCCTACATCCAGATCTTGATATAAATTTCAAGACCTTACTAATTGATATTATGGTATTGATTTTATCTTGGAAATATCATAACCGGATCATATCTTTTCAGTTATGATCTCTTTAGATCAAGTAACTGAAAGATCTTTTTGGTTTCCATATTTACTTTAATCCGTGTATTTATCTTCTTATTTTCAAAATTTAAAATTTGGATTTAAGTGGTTAAGATTTGACTGAGATTTCTTGGGGAGTCTAAGGGTCACACGGTTTGTACCCTTCTTCTTTCCCCTATTTAAACCCTTCTCTTCTTTCCTGTCAAATCACGTCCTTTTACTCTCTCTTCTCTCTCTGAATTTACTCACTCTCCCTCTGAGTGCTTCCACTTCTTCACATCTCACTCAAACCCCAAAATCTCCATGGATCCTAAGCGATCTTCCTCTTCCTCTCATGGGTCGGAACCCAAGAGGATCAAATCAGTGGATTACAAGGGAAAGGGAGTGGCAGAGCCCTTATCAAAGGTGACTCTCACTGAACTGGAGACCGAATCGGAGAGTGACGAGGCCCCTCTGGTTCGACGACAGCCCAGAAGTAACTCACGGCAAAGGAATCCCCCTGCCCCGAAGAACGCCCCTCCTCCACACCGCCTCCGGTCTCCTCCTGCAGATTTTGAGGTATTCTCTGAAGCCCCAATTTCATGGTTTAAGAACCACACAAAGGCTGGAATGTGGAAGACCGGTTACTCAAACCGGCCGATGAGTTTTTGTGAGCACGTGGATCTAGATTTTCTCGAATCCATGGGCCTCCCCTGTGTCAATCTCCTCAAGAACTCACATATTTGGACCCTTCTTAACCCTGGTACGATTGCATTTCCCCGTCTTACCCGCTTGTTTTTTGTCAATCTCTCTGCTCATAGAGAAAAGGGTGTTCTCACCCTCTCCTCTCAAGTCAAACAAAAGCATATCACTCTCACGACATCTTCTCTGGCCATCATTCTTGGTGTGCCTGAGAATGTCGATACCAAGACTTATCCTCCCAAGGATATTTGTCTGACCCGAGCACAGCAAGAGTTTTTCGTTAATCCTACCTCTTCTTCTGCTAAACCGAAAACCAAGCACACCCACAGTGCTTTTACCTTGGAAGCCAAGCTTGTCTTTACCCTTCTGGCTCGATGTGTCTTACCCAGGAAGAATTCACGAGAGCTTATCACAGATAATCTCTTGGAGCTTCTCTATCTAATCATGGATGGCCATCAAATAGATGTGCCCAATGTGATTTTGTCCTATATGTTGCATGCCATCAATACCCCTTTAACTGCTCCCCTCCCTTATTCCAATTCGCTCCCCAAAATCTTTGACATTGACACAACGGGAGAAGATCACTTGACTCACAAAAGCCGAATTGATGAAGACTGCTGGTGGCGCCTGGGAATTGATCAGACCCTGGCTGGTGGCTGGGTTCTGAAACAAACCTCCCAAAGTACTCAGTTCACTCTGGAACAGAAGATTGAGGGTCTGGAGATGGAGGTCAACGCTCTACGAAAGGATCTGAATGCGGCCAGGACAGACATTGTTGATAGGCAAGACAACACCCACGAGCAACTAATGATGGTGAACGAGAAGCTGAATCAGCTCTTGTTCTTGTCTGCCTTAAACCATCAGGCCACCATTTCTAATTTACCCTTGGATGGTGATGCTGTTGATCACGTCCAAGAGGTATGTAAGAATGCAGTGGTTAACTGTGAAAGTAAGGTTCTTGGAAGACCCATACTGCGCCCAATTTATCCCGAGCCTTCTCTGCTAACAGTAGAAGTATACGGGCTGGCCAAGAAGTATAGAGATGAGGAAGCAAGGAGGCTGGCAAAGATGTGGGCAGGACATCATGTCACCAACGCCAAGAATCGCTGGAGGGAGAAGATCCACAAAGCTCAGCGCGACCCCGAAGATGTTCATCCACGCTATGGGGAGTGGTATGAGGAGCTTGTGGACATCTCAGATGACGAGTGATCTCTCTTTCTCCTTTTTCATCTGGCCTAGCTTTTGAACTATTTTCATGACTGTTGCTGTTGTTGAACATTTTTCTGCTGGATTTTTGATGGGTTTTGAACTTATCTTCCCCTCTTGTCGAAAGATAAAAAGAGGGAGAACTTTAGGATGCTGGTTTTCTAAGGCCTTACCTCTCTTTTGATGGCCTTAGGTTTTTAGATTTAAAACTTGATCCAACATATTTGATATTATGTTATATATATGCACTATGTTTATATTATGCTCAGTTGTGTTTAACAGGAAACAGGTGCATAGGTTTTGTCTTTCGTCAAGGGGGAGATTGTTAACGCCACCTTGATGATAAGATCTTATTATTTGATAATAAGGCCTTACTGGTTGATAAAAGCCAAAACCCTGGTTTCCAGGTTTTGGTAAGGCCTTACCTATCTGGGCTCACGTTTTAACATGAGCACCAGTTTAAATGCGCTTGGGCTGATAAATCCTAATAATGCTTAGACCAATATTCTATTGGGCTAAAGCTTTTCTGATGGGCGGATGAGATTCATCTAATGGGCTTAGTTATAGATTTGGTTTTATATTCTATCAGTTCTGCAGATTTGGAAGTTGAGATAATCAAGGGATTTGCCTTCAACGTTCAAGAAGCTATTACAGATCAAATCCCAGGCGATTCTCTCCGGTATTTCAGGAACTACTTTGGCGCCTATCCTTCTCTAGTTTCAGACGTTCAAAATCATTCTCAACATTGGATGTGCCGGCCTATATAAGGAGACCAAGAAGATAGCAGATGGTACCAGTTCTACGAAGCAAAAATTACCTATTGCGATCTTGTCTCCTGCTACAACATATCTCACATCTCTCCTTTCTTTGAGTGTTTATACTTGTTTGAGTGTGTGAGGTTTCATTCGAGTTTTATAGTACAATTCATTTAGGTTATACTAAGGGTTCTTTACCCAAACGTATAGAGTACTCAGGTACTCATAGGACTTTCTTTCACTAGTGCGCTTGGGTTGCTAGATAGGAAGTTAGTCTAGAAGAGGGAAGGTCTTCTAGAGGTTGTATCTAGGGCTCATAAGATAAAGTGAAATAAAGTTGTTGAATCCTACGGGTTGGACAACCCTAGGCGGGGACGTAGGCAAGTTGAGTCGAACCTCGTTAACAATTCGTGTGTTCTTTATTTTCTATCATTTTCCTTGTATTTTATTCGCAGTTCTTGCTTTAACTAGTTTATGTGTTTCAGATAAGGTCTTATCTTTGGTGGTAAGGTCTTACAGTTTTTATATTGCGAAAAGTTGTCATACTCTATTCATCCCCCCTTCTAGAGTATTTGTCTATTGTTTATCTGCATATTCCGCACTTCAGTGCTAATATATATATAGGGATTGACTCCGGTGAAAACGTCAAATTGTGGTAAAAACCCGTGAGGACTACTTTACATCTTGGTTTTTTTGAAACCCGTGCTAAAAACCTCAATCACACGGTGACTTTACAACTCGGTTCAAGCTAAAAACCGTGCTAAAAACTCCAGTTTTAAAATAACACATGACTTTATAGTTCGGTCAAACCGAAAAATCGTGCTAAAAAGCTAATGTTTTAAAATTACATAGTGACTTTATAGCTCGGTTTTATTCAAAACCGGGCTAAAATTTATGACTTTATAGATCGGTTCTATTCATAACCGGGCTATAAAGCAAGTGAACTGAGCTAAAAAGCCGGTCCTCACGGGTTTCTACCGCAATTTTGGTTTTCACCGGAGCGCATCCCTATATATATATAGGGAAAGGTTCTAATGAAACGGATAATACGGTGTAACGGTGAAACGAATTAATATTGGGTCATATTCATATGAATATTATGTTATATGAATATATAAATATGAATATTATGTTGTGTGAATATGAAGATGATTTAAATATGGGTATATGAATATGTTATTATTTATATTCAAATAATATAAAGTGAATAGCACCATATTCATATCCACACACCACAATATTCACATATTCATATCCACATAATGCCATATTCATATTAATATAACACAATATTCATTCGTTTCACCGTATTCTTTGTTTCATTGGAACTCTTGCCTATATATATATATATATATATATATATATATATATATATATATATATATATATATATATATATATATATATATATATAGACAAGGGTTCTAATGAAATGAATAATACGGTGTAACGGTGAAACGAATGAATATTATGTCATATTCATATGAATATGGTATTATGTAGATATGAGTATGTGAATATTATAGTGTGTGAATATGAATATGGTGTTATTCATTTTATGTTATTTGAATATAAATAATATCATATTTATATTACCATATTTACATCATATTCATATTCACACAACATAATATTCATATTTTCATATTCATATAAAAGAATATTCATATGAATATGACATAATATTCTTTCGTTTCACCGTTACACCGTATTGTTTGTTTCACTAGAACTCTTCCCTATATATATATATATATATATATATATATATATATATATATATATATATATAATATGAACATTAAGAACATAAGTTTAGCAATCCAGAACAACATCATTGAGCTACCATCTCCGTATCACGACAAAAATTCAAATTGTTGCGAATTTATATATTCCATACTTAAGTTTAAATTCAAGAACATACACTCTAAAGGAACAAAATGACAATTATTTGTAGTCTTGTAGATTTGGATTCTATAGAAATTTATTCACGAAGATCTCCTTAAATGTGGAAATTACATTCAATCCAAATCACATTGCTTCCTTTTCATTTCCATCTACTCGATTATCGAATTTCCATTTCCAATCAGGAAAATCTCCTATACGGTTATCGAATCCTAGCTCACTCGTTACTTATGCTAGAAAATAACAAACGGTTTATTAGAGTAATTTTAAAATCCCTCCAACTCGCTCATGAGTCGTAGCATTATTTAAGCTCATTTGCTCACAAGTACTTGAAATTAATAACCCTTGAGAAACCTTTGGTACCAAACCGCGGAGCGTTTCTTGTACCTTTTCAAACCGTTCTTGAAATCCACATAGCATAGACCAAACCTTAGAGTAAACCCTGAGTCCCACTCGAAGTCATCTAGGAATGACCACGCGTAATATCCTTTGACGTTCGCCCCCATCCTGTATGTATGAACCAAAAATTCATTGCTAGGTGAAACTCTATACACAAGTGTAATATAATCGTACATATATAAATCGATAGATAGCCAACCTTTAAACTGCTGAAAAAATGTACATCATGATCGAGTTTACCTTATTGCTTGTAAGAGGTAGGATATATGCCTGTAGTGGTAGTTTGTCCTTGCTCGATCTTTAAGACCTTCTTCAACGGGTAATGTCTTATTGTTTTCTTCCGCTAGCCCTGTGAATGATGTGCATATGTACGAGTCATGATAAATTCCGATGAGCCATATAATGTGGGGGTCTATTTGTCCGAGCACATCATATATGCACTAACACAAGCCGAACACATAAGGTTAGTGGGATTCCATCCTAAAATCAATTAGTAAAAAAAGGAGTACCTATCTGGCTTTTATACAAGGCTTGAGTTCTAATATTATTCGACGTGGGACAATCATGCATACCGAACGTGTTAATTAAATGTTAAAAAAACAAATATATATTGTTGGGAAAAACATGTTGTTATGTTGAGACATAGTACTTTATTATGCCTAACCATTCTCACTAATAATCACCAAAGCTTTGGTAGTAAAGGTGAGACTGAAATTACAACATTAAGATGCATATTGATCGAGCATGTTAATTAAATGTTAATTAAACAAACAAATATTATTGGAAAAAGTCGAGTCATGGTTATTAATATATCTTACCATTCTCAGTGATAATCACAGGCGGATTATTATATTTCTTCTTAATGTATAGCACAAGATCACTAATTCCCTTAGGGTACACATAAAGCCAAGATAAAGACGTCTGTAAAAAAAACGTCAATGAGACAAATAACCAATGTGTGTGAAACGACGTTAATCTCTTAATGAACAAAGGTTAGAGTAACATACCGCTTGACCAATAAGTTTACCATCTTTTTCCGCTACATACACGTACATATACACATGCATACACACATCCAACACATTTGACCGTTAGGTGAATTAAATGTACGTCAAAAATAAAAATAAAAATGAAGATGAAAATGTTATGTATAAAAGTTGTATGTTAAACAAGCGGAAAATACATACGAGTGAAAGTAGAGTGCCAATCCGTTGTGTAGCTCAATTGGAGAGGATTAGAAGAAGTTGGATCATCAACTGCATAGAATGCAGTGTAGTAATTTACCCCAAGAAAGTCGAGTGAGTGTTTTAACATTGCCGATTCCTCCTTGGTGAATCGAGGCAATCGGTTTCCTACAATGGATCTCATCGACTCTGGATATTCACCAAAAGTTATAGGCTCTACAAACCTGTTTAATTATGTTATACCATAAAGACAGGACAAGACAAATATTCAAACATCTTTTTGATCGTACAAATCCTAAACCAATAAAAATGTTTGAATAATTGATCGACAAATATACCATCCGAATAGGAAATCAAGGGTCCTGGATGCCGCCCTTTGGCTGGCTAAACTGTTGTTGATGGGAATAAACCAGTGAGTCGCTATTGTGATGCCGATTATACCGTTTTGTTTAGCCTATACAAGATATCATTCGGTGGTCAATTAAGCTAGCTCACACATATATAGGCAAGGGTTCCGGTAAGAACAACCCGATCTGGTGAGAACGAAATAAGCAATTTGATTGGTTAATTATAAAAACACACATGCGTTTTTACTGACCCACTTACTAATATAACCGTTAAATCACTTAATAAGATACTGAATCACTTACTAATATCTTTATGATACAGTGGTTTAATCCTTCTACTCATCGTAGTTCAGCCATTTTACTCGTAGTGGTTCAGTTATTTTTACTCATATTGGTTCAGTCATTTTACTCGTAGTGGTTCAGCCATTAGTAAGTGGTTCAGTATACCCTTATTAAGTAGTTCAACAATTAGTAAGTGGTTCAGTATACTCTTATTAAGTGGTTCAACGATTATATTAGTAAGTGGTTCAATAAAAACGCACGTGAGCAGTGCGATTTCAACCAATAAATTAAAAACACTTTTTCTGTTCTCACCGGTAGAGGTGTTCTCATCCGAACCCTGCCCTATATATATAAGCCCTAGCTAGGTATAGCTTGATAGCAAGATGAGAGTAGGTTCACCTGGTATTTTTGCTTGTATAAGTTAACAGCAGCAGCATGTGAAAGGAGGAGATGGTGAGCAACTATATAAGGCTCTGTACCCGAGTTTCCAGCCGTACAATTTGATACGTATTTGGAACACCGAAAAGGGGCGTGTACTCCGGTTGCATACCCATAGTAACCTATCACGTTGGGTTCATTGAAGGTCACCCAATGCTTCACCCTATCTCCGAACTCTCTGAACACCAAGTCTGTGTAGTCTCGATAATCATCCCTACATTATTCGTACGTTTATTATTGATCGATCAAAAGCAGCGACGTGACCCAAAGTTCGTCTTTCGATCAGAATTGTATATGTATATACATAGATGGAACGAGCTGAGTGGTAGGATTGAGTGCTTACACTATTTTGGGGCTTAAGAAGCCTTGATACTCGTCTACAAGTGCTTGAGGCGTATCGTAGTGCATTATTGTAACAAAGGGCTTAATTCCTAGATAGAAAGAAATTAAGTTGAACAATTCAAACAAAAATACTGTTAAATCTACTATAGTGCTCTTATAAGGAAAAGTTTAAATCCGGATAAAAAAAAAGGCCCATTAAAAGAAAAAAAAATCCCACCACTTTAAAAGAAAAAGTAGATCGAAACCGACCGTACCGTTTCCTAATTAAACAAACAAACCAAAAAAAAAAGGCAAGAAAGAGGTTATATTAGACCACGTGCATCGGAGCGTCGCACGGCTCAATTGATGGTGCCACATCATCAAAAGAGGAGAGAGAGTGTTTTGATTCGGGGTGAGAGACGCCATGGGTTGAACCGAATCAAAAGCGGATGAATTCCGCTTTTCTTTTTTTTTTTTAAATTTTGACTGGGGATAAAACACTGAGTTTTGGGCAAAACAGGCCCAAAACACTGTGTTTCAATGTATAGGGCAGATCTGATGGGGCGTGCTGGCGCGTTCCCATTGGCCGAACGCGCCATGTGGCAGGAGAATTTTAATTTAATTAAAACCTAATTTTCACCCATAAATAAAATTCAAAAAATAAATAAAAAATTATTTTTGAATATGATTTATTTTTCTCTATCCAATGACACCCATTTTGTATATGTTTGAGAAAAAAAAAATTTCGCTAAGTTTACCATATGTTAAAGATTTATAGTCATCTAAACAACATTAACATAAACTTACACCATAAAAATACATAAACTTACACCATAAACTTAAGTTGTGTAATTTTTTTGGGTGTTTTTCAGTGTATCAAGTTAATAAAATATTTTTAAATTTAATTGTATGTCTTTTTATTTTAATGATACGTATTAATGTTAAAATTAATATTAATAATATCATTAACCAAAGTTTTTAAGTAAAATAAATCAACATTTAGCTTAATAAATATAAAAAAGTGTAAAGTGAGTTTTGATTCGCGCGACTCTTTGTTGTGGATGAAAAATGTAAAAAGTTGAAAAGTTAGTGGAAAGCTGACGTTGTAGAAATAGTTGCTGACGTGGCTGAAATGAGTTTTGATTCGTGTGACTCTATGTTGCACATGGTCTTATAAGTTATTTTACCATTTGCGAGGAGCTCATTGATGAGGTTGTTGTAGAACTTGATTCCAAGTTGATTTACTCCTCCGCTGATCTTTCCCCCTAATTATATATGTAATTAAGTTACAATTTTGTTTTGAGTTTGTAAATGGAGATCGAACATATATATGCAAACATGTGAATTGCGAGAAAATGAATTTAATCATGGCAATGGAGATCTTACGGGGAAGAATCCTGGACCAAGCAATGGAAAATCGGAACGAATCAAGCCCGATTTCTTTCATCAATTTCACATCCCCCTGCATATCGATCGATCATTAGGTATTGCAAAACCAGAAAAACTTGTAACTAGCTAGCTATAGGCTAATAGCTATAGGTTGAGTACGTTCATCGATGGAGGAGTAGGAGACGATCGATACCTTGTAGCGATGATAGAAATCTTCGGCCACATCCCCATTGCTATGGTCACTGATCTTGTCTGTCAATTATTAGAGCTCTCACATGAATTAACATATAACAAGCTATAGTAATGCCGCAAATTTAAAAGCACCAAACAAAATTAAGCTTTATAAATATATATATTACTTTCCTTCGTTAATTAAAACTTATCATTTTAGAAATTTGCACCCTTTTTAATAAAAACAAACAAAAATATACTTATACTCCTAATTATTAATATATTCTTTTACTTTTATAAAAGCTATAACTAACACCTATCTAATTATTAAAAGGTCAATTTTGTAAAGTAGATGACAAAATACCTAAAACGACGTATTTTTGTTAACGGGGAGAGAGTATAAGTAAAAACATGCCTGGATTGAGCTTAATGGAAGTATCCCATATGCTTGGCCCCTTGCCGTCTATATGCGCAGCTCCTTCGTACTGTTAATTAATCAGTGATATATAAGTACTTGCATTATTACAGTGCATATATATGATAAATGATTTCACTTACCTACAGTATATATGCGCTCGCGCAGTTCAAAGAAAAACCAACTTAATTAATTGACGGAATAATATATATGCAGAAAAATAAGAGCAATTCTTCAACCTGATAAGAGGCGGAACCAGCGCCAAAGATGAAGTCATCGGGGAAGAATTTCCTGGTGAAAGGAGAAGCTGCAGCAGCAGCAACAGCTGATTGTGAGGTTAGTAGAAGCAGCAGTAAGCATAACCAAATCGACATGTGGTGATCTTTTGATCCTCCCATGCCCAATTATTAATTAATACAGTATATGTGCTATATATGTATATGTCATGTGATATGATACGAAATGCACCCTTTTTTATATTATAACTAGCAGTGATACTGTGTTGTTTCTTTCACGTTTTAATACTGTACATGTATGATTTATTTAATCATTCACATTCCCCACCTAATTCATTCATCACGATATCTATCACCATATTTTTTAAAAAAATGGTTTATGAAATGGTTACTGTTGATTGAGATAGAGCTCCACTGAAATCCTGACACGCAGCCACAAGTATCCTTGTACGAACGGCTGAGATCACCCCCTCCGTTTACATTATCCCCTCGCTGTCGATGAAATTGTAGATATTTTATTTATTGCGTCAACTTCAATTCGAGGAGGAAACTCGTCTTCTGTTGCAAACCGAATGATTCTCAACAAAAATCTCCTGCTTCAAACCTACCCCACTCCCTACACACCACTAAATTATTAACCTACCCCACTCCCTACACACCACTAAATTATTTTTATTTAAAGTATATCTTTAAAAAAAATTTAAAAATTATATTCACATTTTAAACAACTATATAAATATATATTTATAAACTTTTATTTTAAAAAGTTATGTTTTACAATTTTTTAAAAATTAAAAAGACAATATTTTGCAAATTATATTTTTAAAATTTTTCAAAATAAAGTTTATAAACATATAAATATAGTTGTTTAAAATGTGAATATTAATTTTAAAATTTTTTAAAAGATATATTTTAAACAAAAATAATTTTGTGATGTAGGGGGTGGTGTAGTAGGGTGTGAAGTAGGGGATCTTGATTGAATGATTCTTGGCATGGATCGATGCAGATGACAACAAAAAAATATATGCACTTAGCTATTCCTCACGAGACATCGCAATTGAGTACACTACTTGTTAAGATGACAGGTTAATAGAGTTCACTGCCAATGCTGTCTTTGCAATAATTTTGACGAAGACTCCCATCATCTATTCCTGCAGTGTTCTATCTCTAAGCGATTATAACGAGTGACGTCATGCGATTCATTTATAAGATTAAGGGACACACACTCAATTTTAGAAGATATTATTTATCTCAAGAATGAAAATGCCCAATTTAAAGATCTTTGCTTCATTTGGCAAGCTGTGTGGGATCTTAGAAATAGCATCATCTTTAACAATAAAATATTAGAGACTTCATCGTCTCTAGTACAACAAATAATACAAAATATAGTGGATTGGAATCTGTCGAGAGAGGGCGAAAATGTTAACAAGCAATAAACAAAAAAGAAGGAAAATCTCCAAATGGATTAAACCACCTAGGGCTATCTACAAAATAAATGTAGATGACTCGGTTAAACCCTCTGACGATTGTAAAACAGGGGGCATCATTAGGGATTGTCCAGTTCAGGTTATTGATATTTTTCAAGAAAGGATCCTACATATATGGTTCGGTTCTCCAAATCAAAGCTCTTGCGTTCTGTATAGGGGTTCAACTAGCTTTCGACAGAGACTTGCGGAACATCAACATTGAAGGGGATAGCCTAGGAGTTATAAAAGTTATCAATGACAACACCAATACTCATTAGGAGATTTACAGAGTGATAAAACAAGATTCAAAATGTGAAGAAGAATTTTGTCAATATAGAATTCCGACATTGTTTCAAGGAATCAAATTCGGCAACCGATTATATTGCTAGGACTAGGAAAATTTATAATTTATTAACCATCCCTTTGAATAGAGAATTGTGTAGCATCATCCAGGATGATCAAGGATGATCTTTGTTAAGGAAAGATATCATACTATTCGCCTACTGTAAAAAAAATACATCTTGCTAATGGCATAAACTCATAGAACTACAAGAAAAATTCTAGAAAGTACTCATTTGGAACGTTGCTAATGAACGATCAATCAATTTTTGGACAAATCGATGGTTGTCTAATACCCCTATTGTTGATACACTTGCCTCTTATAAACTTATTGATAACAAAGAAGGTGAGTGACTACATCAATCACAATAAACAATGGATTGAAAATAAGGTTCGAGTAGCACTCCCACCAGAAATGGCATAAGAAGTAATGAGAACTCATATACCTAATAATAATAGTGAGGACATATTATATTGGTGACCAAACAAAGGAGGTTGGTTCACTAGTGCTAGTGCAATTAACTTCATCACAAACGACTCCATAATGCCAACAAATGGAAAAGACTTGATTTGAAAGAATAACACGAACCCCAAGACAAAAAAAATTCACGCGAAAACTAATCCAAAAAGGATTACCCACAAAGGCCAGACTTGCTCAAAAGGGCATTTCCATCCCTCTAGCGTGCGCTCTTTGCGGAAACTCATGCGAATATGATTTTCACCTTTTTGCATAATGCAAATTCACCGGACAAATTCTCAATCGTAGACCAAAAATTACAAATGCGCTAAGGATTTAAGAGTACGGGAAAGAAACATTGTTACCCGAAACCGACACAGGTGGGTAGGTAGAGAATACCTAGGGGCGCAAGACAACTTAACCTTTTAAGTAATTTGGGAACAACATTTCAGAGAGAAGACAAGACATATTTGACAGTGGCATGGTGGAGTATACGGTTCAACCAAAACAAAATTACTTTCGAGCAAGGCAATTCCCGACTCTTCATGATATATACATGCATGTTTATATAAAACCAAACCGACAAAAGGAAATAAGCCAAAGAAAATTAGGAATATGAGGACGATAAAGCCAAACCAAATACCCAAGGCTAGCTAGGACCTAGGAGACCATGCAAAATGGAAAAAACCAAGGGAGGGTTTTATTAAAATCAACTTTGATGTGTCCACGTTACAAATGGGAGAAAGTATGATAGGCTTTGAATTGTCATAGATTATTTAGATTGCTATTTTATAAATTATGTTCAATGAGTTTGTATTCAATTACTCATATATAGGGTTGCTTAAACAGGTTGAACCAAACCGAGTTCAACAAATCAGTCCGAAATCGATTTCTTGATTTTTTGTGGAGGAAGGACCATAGCCCAACCCAAAATTGATTTATTAGTTTTTTTTTTAGGCCAAATTGAAGGCGTGGAGAGGCAAAGTGAGTGTTGGAACCTTAGACCATCCGCAAGGGTAACTTCTTTCCCCCTTTTTTTCTCATCTTCCTATCACAACTTTACAACTCATTTATTTTTTTGTTTAAAATAATTTTTACTTTTTCTACCTCTTTCTAAAAGGTTTCCTGTAAAACCATGGAAACCTCTTTTACCTCTTTTCAAATTTATTTTCACTTTTTCTTTTCCTTTATATATCTTTCCCTTTATTATATGTGTATCATCATATATTATTGTGAATTATTTTTATTTATAATTTTATAAATAAATAAAAATAGCAAGTAGTTGTACACATGGTAGGATTATGTGGGGTATAATTTGGATATTCTAGTGTTGAAGGATTGTTAAGGATTTGTAACATCACTTGAAATTAAGGATTTTTTAGAAGATTTGGATCAAAAGACATATTTGGAATGGGTGGAGTATTTGGATTCTTGTGATCATATTTTTATTTGATTTTAAACACTATTACAATTAATGAATCTAAATGGAAAAGAGAAGATCCTACTTTATCATTAAAAAAAAGAAAATAAAATTAGAAAAGGAAAGAGGTTACCTCTCTCTACCAAGGTAACCCCTTCTCATACCTTACCTTAAGGTAAACCCCACAACCATGGGCTTACCTTTTAGCAACCTTAAGGTAAGTAAAACTCATGGTTGCTCATGCTCTTAGAAGAGGGAAGAGGGGAGACAGAGCAATCACCGGAATCCGAGGAGAGGGGAAGCCTAAGGTATGTCTCATAATCGGAATCATTAGATTCTAAGCAGAGGGAAAGGGGAGTAAGCGTCAAAGCATTAAAAGAGGGGAACCCTGAGGTGTGTTTTGAAAATGAAGGCTTGAGGAGAGGAGAGGTAGCTAGACCAAGAGTTAGAGCCTGAGGAGACAAGAAGTCAATGTGTTTTGGAATCAGAATCGTTGGAGCCTTATGAGAGGGGAAGCAGAGCAAGCGCCGAAGCCCGAGGTGGGACTTGGAATCGAAAGATTTGGAAGGAAGAGTTAAAGAGTAAATAGATGGAGTTAGAAGGAAGAGTAAGAGTTAAATTAAATTATGGATTCCTAATTATTTAAATAAATGACTAAAATCTGATTTTTTTGGTTCAAAGCCAAAATGTTTGTTTTTTTGTGCCGGTTTAAGTTCGGTTTTCGTGTCGATTTGTATTCTGAGCAGCTTTATTCATATGTGATGGATATGTTTATGTCATATGCAGATGGTCAAAATGTTAGGGAGTAACTAGATGGACCAAAATTCGAATCTCTCCATTTAGACACCAAAGCATGCTTCTTTGTTCATGGTTTCCTCATTTTCTTGATCATTTGATCTTTCATACATGTTCATGAGATCCTCCCATCTCTCTTTGGTCATGGCAAAGCAAGCCAATTTGTCATTGTTTTCTTGAGAAAGAGCCCTTGTCAAGATTTCCTTTGTTGAGACATTTTTCCTCAAAATCCTTAGATCTTCTTTATCAATTTCTCTCCAATTGTCCTTCTCGATTTCTTCATCACTCTCAGTCATGATATACCAACACACAATATCATTCTCATGCACCCAAATCTTCATTAGACTTCTCTATGAATTATATTGGTCAGGCATGGGTCGTTTGTTCCATACTTATCCTTGTCCTGCAAGTTTCAACACAATCTCGAGCAATAATGCTCTAATACCAATTATAAGGACATCTTTGGAGGTTGTGTCAACGCTACTAATTAAGTTAGACGGAATAAAATGCAATCAAACAAACAAGACACAAGATTTATTGTGAAAACCCTCTTGCTACATACACGCAAGTAGTGCACGATGAAAACCACCACCTTCCTAATAGGATTTTGAAAAAAATACTTCTTTTATTGATATGAAAACTTAATTAAGACACCCTAGTAACCCTAAGTAAATCTAGTCAAAGTCAAACCACAACAAACAACCGATACAACGAACATGAAACAAATAAACAAACCAATTAGAGCAACATGAAGCCTTGAAGTCTCACAATGCATGCAACAACCACGACTTCAAGCTTTATTACCACAATAACACCATTGTTGTTCATTCTTCACGACTCCCTATAAGTACGTAACTCATTTTCTTCCTCACTTTCTTCTCCTTCATGCTCTCGATCTTCTCTTCTTCCTTCTTTGAGTCTTCTCTTATTATTTTGCCTTAATTTTCTCCTCTCAATTTCGTGACTTTTAATATTCCTCCTTTTGTAAACTAATCCTATATCAAAGGATAATTTCAATCAACACAAATATCTTCCATCTTTCTCCATATTTGGCTAAAATCAGATCTTTCCAGAATACAAAACATCTTGTGGAGCCCATTAAATATTTTTTAAGTCTCTTCATTCGACAATCTTGTTTGTCAGCAAGGGTCCTCGGGACTCACCTCCACATGAACTTCTCTATGGATTTTCAGATCTACTTTCAATCTATCAACTTCTGAGACAAACACTTAACATAAAAATGAGTAATTCAATTATAAAATCAATTAACCCATTGCATTGTGATACAATTACAAAATTAGTTATCGACTTAACGTTGATGATTTGAATTTGCATATATTAATGTGCATCATGCAAATATTGTATGTTTAAAAGATATTGATAGATATATCATGTAAAACAAGTTGGGTTGGGTTTAGGAACGTCATACGTGTAGAATTAATTACAAGAAATGATCACAGTTTTGCATTAATATATTGTATGACTCATCCATTTCCATAGTCATACACATTGATTATACTGTACCAGAGAAACAAACTTCCTCACCCATTTTCATCAAACTAGCTCAATTAGATATCCTCTTTGCAAACTGTACACCATGGCCACGATGCAGTCTGTTCTAATCCTTTCTCTTATCATCGTATTCTCGACAACCATGGTCTCCGGGACCGAGTTTACCATGGAACTATACCACAAAACACATCCGATTCTTTCTCGCCATTACCCCAACCAACTTCTTAACAAGGCTCCCTACAAAGGGGATGTCACTCATTTTAGAGGGGAATATGTTGTGCACTTCTCCATGGGAACACCCTCATTGAAGACCTTTGCGGTGTTTGACACTACGACTACAATAACATGGTTACAAACCTCCACTTGCGATAGGTGCATGCCACAACCCCCGGAGACTATCTACGACCTCCCTCGGTCATCAACCTTCAAGCGCGTGGCTTGCACTGATCCTGAATGCGGGGTCTGGATGGGCTTGGGGGCAGAATGTGATCATAAGTGAGTTGAGAACCCGGAATGTAGGTTCATTTCGGAGTACAAGGATGGAGCAAACTCCAGCGGTTATCTTGCTACCGATGTCTTTACATTCTCAAATGGGTTGCACGTTAGCCTATTGTTCGGTGTAGGAACCCGAAGCTTTGGCATTTTTCGTCAAGGTACTGAACAAATGGCAGCACCCGGTGTACTAGGCATGTCACACGGTAGTTGGTTTCAGCTTGGGTATAACTTTGAAACCACGCAATTCTCCTTCTGCATACCCAACGACACCAACAGGCCCGGGTATGTCAAATTTGGGACAGCTGTGGAGGCTCTAGGACCATCGGTGAAATTGATTGAAGATAACGACTTGTACGTGATGCGTCTAACAGGCATATCCTTCAATGGCAAGCCATTGAAAGAGAATCCGAATGCCTCATGGAAGGAGTTCTCAATGGTCGTTGATACAAGAACCCCGGTGTCAAGGATGGATGCTGACATTCTAAAGGCCCTCCAACCTGAATTTAAGGAATTGTTTGACACTTATTTTAGCCACAAGGGATATAGTATGTGTTAGGATGATCTCTCGGCGGAGAACAAATCGGTCAAAAGCTTGACGATAACACTACACTTCGATGAAATCGACTTCAAGTTGTACCAACAGCACATATGGATCCTACAAGAGTACTATGATGGCGATAAAATTGTAGATATTTACTGCATCAACATGGAGGAGGAAAACTCGTCTCCTCTGACAAAGCGGTCGATTCTTGGATCAATGCAGATGACAAACAAAAATATGGCATTTAGCTATGCCACAGGAGACATCTCAATTGAGGAAAGCAACTGCTGAGAGACTACATACATACGGAAATTTTGTGGTGTTACTACAACCACTAGGTGTTTGTGTAATGCTACAAGATGTTAATTAAATGATATGAACTGTAATTGTTTTCCAAGCACTTAAATGCCATCTAAATCCACTCCATCTTTAGTGGTGGTAGTAGAAGAGCTGCCAAGGTAAAAAGAAACACTTGAGAGTGTCTGATGAAGCAAAAGTTGCCCTTGATAATAATAAGGTCTACTTCATTTCAATAAATATAGCACTACATTTTGTCTTGGGGCAGGTGTTTCGTGTACAAGTTGTATATGATAAGGAGATCTCATGGCTCTGAATCTGATCCATCAATCTAACAAAGTTGACAAAGAAACACACAGCATATTCAGAATATTAGGCATCTGGCATTTATGTGATGTAGATATTTGTACCTCTTTTTATTGCATCTTTTGACTTCTTATTTCATTCGATTTCCAAAGAAAAGGTCCAAAAGAATATAAACTTGTGTAAGAATGGGCTAAAATATAAGAAATAGAGTCTGCACAAGTTTTGAGCTAACCATGCAGGAATTCAAGGGAAATAGGAGTCAAAACGAAGAAGCCAAGTGAAGCTGAGCAGAGGTCGATATCGACCTTAAACATGGATATCGACCATAGTTGTCGACACATCTTCTGAGTGTCGAGATAGACCACACAGACCAACCAAGAAGGCACTCGATATCGACCGGAAAACATCGATAGCGACCTCAACATAGACATCAAGAGGAGCTGGACAAGTCGAGCAGAAATACAGACATCGATATCGACCTCCAACGTCGATATCGACCTTATCTCGACAGAAGATAGATCCGATTTCGAGACTCGGATTATGAATTCTATCATCAAGGCCACGGATTATCTTGTATTTTAGATAGTTAGCAGCTGAAATTTATCTTTACCTTTAAGTTTTATCAAATTGTTTTAAGTTTTATCAAAATAAAAGACCTATCCTAATTGTTTGGATAGAGTTCATAGTTTAGATAGAAGTTACAATCCTTGGCTAGCAAGGGTTAGTAGCCTATAAATAAAGCCTGTTCGCAGGAGGGCGGGGAGTGTGGTAAAGTAGGAGAATAAAATAAAGCAAAGCACAACTAGACTAACTATCTCCCTGTCCCAAACAAATAATACAAGAATCCCCTCCCTTGTAGTAGTAGGGTAATTCAGGATCGAATCCACGAGGAGGTATGTCAGCGCTTCCTTTGTTGTACTCATGATCAAGGCTTTCGACCTCAGCAGACACTCGATATCGAGTATACAGGTCGATATCGACCTCAGTTCTGGTCGATTTCCTAGCGCAGTTCCTGCAGAAGACAAAACAGCAAGTCGACGTCGAGCAAAGACCTCGATATCGACCCTTATGGTCGATTTCGATGCTTGTCATAGAAACTGTTTTTGTAACCAATTTATCGGAAAAGGATCCGAAGAAAATAGAATGGAGAAGGAAGATGAACAAAAACAAAACTAAGACTTTTATGAAGAATTTAATTAATTAAAAGGCTTCCAAAGTCGGGGTTTCATGCCACAACGATAACAATGCAAGTTTCATGCTAAAGATATGAACTTTAATGTCTTTCCGTCAAATAACTTTCGTTATTAACACTTAGGTGATTAGAGGCTCTCGCATAATTCCTAAGAGTTACTATCCAATTCATGAGCAATTCAAGTTCACAATATGAGTGGCTTTCGCTTCAATAATGCAAAGAATGAATCTCCCTAACTTTCGCAAAGGATCATGCATGGGGTAGAAGACGAAATCGCATAAAAGTCAAACCTTTAATGCACGTACCTCACATTGCTATCGTCGGGCTCACCCCGACCCTAGAAGTGGGTTGACTACTCGCTCCTCATCATGCACATCATCATCATTGTTATTGAAAGAAAGCTGCTTTGAATTAAAACTCCGAAAGAAAGTACAACCGAACAAGCCACTCCACTCTCGCTTTACAACTCCACTCGGCCTCTCTCTCTCTACTCTCTATTGCAACTGAAATTTTCTGCGAAAATTGGATACCTAAACTCAGCCCTATTGGCCTCTATTTATAGATGTCGATAAGGACTCGAAACCTTATCTTATTCTCTAAGATAAACTTAAAACAAAGTAAAAGCTAAAACTCACTGGTGAAATCAGCCTCCTCATGATAGATCTGGTGTTGATGATAGGAAATCTCGACCTTTGGATAGATATTGCAAGCATTGGATATAATTCTATCAAAATCGGAGTCGAATTCCTCTGCTGGCATGGTCGATATCGACCCTTGGACCTCGATATCGACCCCTCCAAAATCTTATCTCGAGCTTCTCCTTCTCCTACTCGAACTGGCACTCGACTTCTATCAACTTGGTCGATCTAGCAGCCTCGATATCGACCCCCAGACGTCGATATCGACCTCTTCTGTGTCGATATGCTCTGTTTCCTTTTCTGCTCGATTCCTATGTCTCTGATGTACTCGATGTCGAGGTCTTCAGTCGATTTCGACCTCTTCAAAAGACTTCGAGTTCTTTTTCCGCTCTTCCGAATTCATCCATTTTCATCCTGTTTTCTGCGAAATCACATGGAAACTCGTGCAAACCCATATATTTGACATTTAAGCATAAACTACACTAATCCCATGTTTTCCCATTAATATGCATGCAAAAGACAATAAAATGGATTCATATGTGCATAGAAAATATGGCAATTTGCGCGCACATCAAACACCCCATACTTAAGCTTGCTTGTCCCCAAGCAATACTTTTAATGGTCATTCAGGGGAAGAAAGTAAACCCTCAACATCAGAGATTCATTTTTCATATGTCCCTACAATCAATTGCCATCCTCGAGAAGGTACTTATGTCAACCAAGTCCATGCCTGTGCATAAAAGCAATTTCATACTCATAAAGGAGGTAATATGCAAAAAACAATTTTAGTGACATATCATTAATAATCAAGAGGACTTTTTTTTCAAGCTTGTGAGAAGTGGATTGGTAAAAGGCTAAAGGTGGGCTAATATTTGGCCATGTGGTGTTAAATCCGGGGAAACATACTTTCTTTCCAAAATATTCCACATTCCTTCTTCATAATGTCTCACCTTTCACTCATCGCTCAATGCTTTTTTTTCAATATAATGCTTTTACCTCTCTAACCTTAGCACTGCCTTCTCGCGAGTCGCAAACATGGGTGTCATGAATGGTTCTGGATACTTAGTACTTCGGACTCCTCACCTTTGTGTCCCATCTCGCCAAACTATTATCTCAGCGAGCAGGGTCGACCCACCTTTATCTCCTGAGGTGATCGGATTTTTTCTCGCTCATTTAATTTTCCATATTTCATAATTGTATCATTCCTGCCAAAATCTTCATAAATGCACAACTCCATATAACTCCAAAGATGACATCCATTCAAAAAACTTTGTCCCCGGATAGGGTATAAGGTAAAAAATGGGCAATATGTGTATATGTGGAGCAATGATAATCATGATAAGTCTCATATATGGCTTTGTGAATATGCATAGGTAAGGCTAGGATATGAACTTTGCTTGTATGGAATTTTTATAAAAAGTCCTCCATCATCTTATCATGCACATGTCAAAAGCAACTTCAAATTTTCATCTCCTTTATGGTTTTCTCTAAAAAATTGCACTTCATTGTGACTTCCCTTAACTAGGCAATCTCATGTTATATCTCTAATGAATCTAATTTTGCATCATAGAGCTCTTTTTTATACTTCCACGACTCTTTCTTTTTCAAAATTTTTGATGAGGGTCATTTTTCTCATATACATTTTTTTTATTTTTTATTTTTTTTATGCATTAAAATAAATATGCAACTCTAATCTAAGTATGAATATGCAAGTAAGCCTTTCCCCCACTCCATACTTAAAATTTACAGTGTCCTCACTGTATTAGAACTAGGGTTAAGAAGAAAACTTACTAAACCGTCACAAATTTCAAGAGTCGAAGAAGACAACAGGGAAGGTCGATATCGACCCTTTACATCGATATCGATGTCTCTCTTGATTTCTGCTCCGGCTTCAGGGTGATTTGGCCTCGATCACAAACCCTATCCATGTCGACCTTAAGGTCGATTTCAATGTCTGACATCGATTTCGATGCCTTTCTGTGTGCTTTTCTCTCTCCTGCAATTTGAAAACTAAACACAAAATATGCAAAACAATAAAGTGTCTAAAACCCAAAACAAAAGTTGTCTAAAACCAAAACTAAGTCTTTGTTACAAGCTCTAGATTTTTAAGTCGCTAGGCCGACTTCTTCCTTTGCGCTTCTCAAGGTGGCATCTGCAGAGCTCATGTGGCTTGGGCCTCAAATATCACTCCTTTCTTGTCCCGCAGCTGCATTCCGCCGGGATTGATTTGATTCACTGTGAATGGACCTAAGTTCTTATCCTTGAATCTTGTAGGGAACCAATGGTCCTTAGACTTGGCAACATAGACCTTGTCTCCTATCTCATATTGGCTTGAATCATCATCGGATACCCTACATAAGCGTACATGTCAAGGCACACCTCTTCCAAATAATGATAAGTCCTTAATTGTAATTGAACAGGAGGAATCCGTACCTTGACTTACCTTATTCTCTGTCTGTGGCTCAGGTCGATGTCGATGTTCGGAGGTCGATATCGACCCCTGTTGTACACCTGGAGGATCAGTCGATTTGGGGAGTTTTGACTCGATATGATCAGGTCGATTTCGACCCTCAGAGATCGATATCGAGGTCTCCTTGCCTCCCTTTTCAGTGCTGATGGTGGTCGATTTCGATAGGGCATGGTCGATATCGACCCTTGACCCCGATTTCGATGCTTCATCTTTTCCTCCGTCGACCCTATACTTATGACCTGTCACAGTATCTTGAACATTAGTGGTCGATATCGACTTACCTGGGTCGATTTCGATGTTCTGTTGAGCCCCTTCGTTCAAGATTGCTTCAACTTCCTCTACTTGGGCTTCATTGATGGCTTTTATCTCCATTGGCCCTTGACTTTGCACCGTCTTGTTGAAGGAACACTCTATTACTTCATCACTAATTGTGAGTGAGAGCAATCCTTTCTTCACGCTAATATTGGCATCGACGGTTGTTAGGAATGGCCTACCTAAAATAATTGGACAAGCAGGGTCCTCTGCTATGTCAACAACTAGGAAATCAGCAGGGACAAAGAATTTACCTACTTGTACTGGCACATCTATCACTATCCCAGTTGGAATCACTACCGTATTGTTAGCCATGTACAATCTTGCATCCACGGGCTCCAGAGGACCTATCTTTACCTTGTGCCTAATGGTTAGTGGCATCATGTTAACGCTAGCGCCCAAGTCAACTAAAGCATTAAATTTGAATTGACCTAGACCTATAGCGATAGAAAACTTACCTGGGTCCGCCCGCTTTTGTGGTAGCTCCAACCTGTTGCATTCCTTTGCGATCTGAGAGAGCGATCGCTTCTTACCCAAGATGTCCTTAAGGAACCTTACATAAGATGGCATCTCGTGAAGTGCCTCTGTGAATGGTATAGAGACATTAAGCCCTTGGAGCATCTTCACGAACCGTTGGAACTTCTTTTCCGCTGGGTCCTTAGTCACCTTTCTAGTTGGGAACGGCAACACTTTCTTCCTTCCTGCGGCTGCAGTGAGGTCGATATTGACATCAGTAGGGTCGATATCGATTGGAGGAGTCGATTTCTGTGGTGATGCAGAATTAGGGTCGACTTTGACAGGAGGGTCGACAACGACGTCACCTTGGTCGATATCGACAGGGGGGTCGATATCGACGTCTGTTCTGGCTCCTTCTCCTCCGCTTTTTGCTCGGGCGTTTATAATTGACGCCCACTCCTTAGGTTTACTGCCGCAATATGACCTGTGGTTTTGCCCTTTTGGTTGGGCACAGTGGATCCAGGGAGCGATCCTGACGCCTTAGGCATTGCTTCCGCCAATTGACTCATCTGAGTCTCCATGTTGCGCTTCCAAACGTCGATCTCCCCAAGTCTAGAATTTATGCCCTGCAGCTGAGTATGGACGGAGTTATTGGCTTGTTTGAACTCAGCGTGGTTCCTCCGCATCTCATCAAGGATGATTTGCAGGTCATCTTTCTTAGTCTCCCGCTCAGGGTGCCCTGGTGCCCTATATGTTGGGGGATCCCTTTGATAGAACCTTTGATCACCCCAATTTTGTTGATTGCCCCCTCCATAGGGGCCTCTCGTCCATTTGACCTCCTCATGTTGTTCCGCCATGGATACTTGCTCAGTATGTGGACAGGCACTGGTGTTATGCCTTATTGAACCACACTCCTGACAAGGTTGATTGTTGCTCAGGAACCTTACTTGCTTTTGAAGGCGGCGTGTTTGATCGTTATGGAATTGTTGCCGCACTTCAGGATCTATCTCCCTTGGAGGCTCATATAGTGGCATAGATGGGGCAGGCCTTGTACCATAGGCCACAACAGCCCCATAGGTGTTGTCAAAGTTCACAAGCCTCTCAATGGTCTCCCATGCCTCCGTTGGTGTAAGCTCAATGTACCGATAGGAGGTATATGAATTGATCCTCTCCTTATTCGGCGCATCAAGGGCGTTATAAAAGATCTCTTGGATGACATATGGAAGTTGCCCATGCGTCGGGCATGATCTCAGCAAGTCCTTAAAGTGCTCCCACGCCTGTGCTAGGGTTTCACCTGGCTTTTGTTTGAAAGCCGTGATCCTTTGTCTTAGCATCGCCGTTTTAGAAGGTGGGAAGAATTTGTTCAAGAATGCATCTTTCACCTCCGCCCATGTCCTTAGCGATCGTGGAGCCAAACTTTCAAGCCATTGTAATGCCTTTCCTGCCAAAGACCATCGAAAAGATTTTAGTCGCACATACTCTAAGTTTACTCCATCAGCAACTGTTTCACATAAGTCCATAAAAGTAGAGATGTGTTGCAGGGGGCATTCATTATGTCTTCCTTCAAAAGTATTTCTTTTAATCTCAGATAGGAAGTTAATTTTTAATTCATAGTTAGAGTGAGGAATTATAATGGCAGATTCAGGAACATGAAGCGGCGGATGCATGTATTGCATCGCCGTCTGTGGATACTGATTTAGCCGCTCTTGGGCTTGTCTGCGCGCATCCTCCTCCCTATCAGCACGGGCTCGCTCAGCAGCAGCAGCGGCCCTTTCAGCAGCGATTGTAGCATTGTGGTCCTCGATCTCCTTCCTCAACCGCTCTATGATATCAGCCTGCATCTCATTGTCAGCCATGATGCGTATTGCTTTGTTGCGAATATGGTAGAAACGTTCAGGCTCGTTAATTGGTTCCAGGATAGGTCCGCGATCAGAATGTCGCATAAACCCACAGAATAAGCTTAGAAAAAGATCGTGATTAACTTAGGTGGCGATTGATTGCCTACCCGGCAACGGCGCCAATTTGTTCGCAGGAGGGCGGGGAGTGTGGTAAAGTAGGAGAATAAAATAAAGCAAAGCACAACTAGACTATCTCCCTGTCCCAAACAAATAATACAAGAATCCCCTCCCTTGTAGTAGTAGGGTAATTCAGGATCGAATCCACGAGGAGGTATGTCAGCGCTTCCTTTGTTGTACTCACGATCAAGGCTTTCGACCTCAGCAGACACTCGATATCGAGTATACAGGTCGATATCGACCTCAGTTCTGGTCGATTTCCTAGCGCAGTTCCTGCAGAAGACAAAACAGCAAGTCGACGTCGAGCAGAGACCTCGATATCGATGTTAGACCTCGATATCGACCCTTATGGTCGATTTCGATGCTTGTCATAGAAACTGTTTTTGTAACCAATTTATCGGAAAAGGATCCGAAGAAAATAGAATGGAGAAGGAAGATGAACAAAAACAAAACTAAGACTTTTATGAAGAATTTAATTAATTAAAAGGCTTCCAAAGTCGGGGTTTCATGCCACAACGATAACAATGCAAGTTTCATGCTAAAGATATGAACTTTAATGTCTTTCCGTCAAATAACTTTCGTTATTAACACTTAGGTGATTAGAGGCTCTCGCATAATTCCTAAGAGTTACTATCCAATTCATGAGCAATTCAAGTTCACAATATGAGTGGCTTTCGCTTCAATAATGCAAAGAATGAATCTCCCTAACTTTCGCAAAGGATCATGCATGGGGTAGAAGACGAAATCGCATAAAAGTCAAACCTTTAATGCACGTACCTCACATTGCTATCGTCGGGCTCACCCCGACCCTAGAAGTGGGTTGACTACTCGCTCCTCATCATGCACATCATCATCATTGTTATTGAAAGAAAGCTGCTTTGAATTAAAACTCCGAAAGAAAGTACAACCGAACAAGCCACTCCACTCTCGCTTTACAACTCCACTCGGCCTCTCTCTCTCTACTCTCTATTGCAACTGAAATTTTCTGTGAAAATTGGATACCTAAACTCAGCCCTATTGGCCTCTATTTATAGATGTCGATAAGCACTCGAAACCTTATCTTATTCTCTAAGATAAACTTAAAACAAAGTAAAAGCTAAAACTCACTGGTGAAATCAGCCTCCTCATGATAGATCTGGTGTTGATGATAGGAAATCTCGACCTTTGGATAGATATTGCAAGCATTGGATATAATTCTATCAAAATCGGAGTCGAATTCCTCTGCTGGCATGGTCGATATCGACCCTTGGACCTCGATATCGACCCCTCCAAAATCTTATCTCGAGCTTCTCCTTCTCCTACTCGAACTGGCACTCGACTTCTATCAACTTGGTCGATCTGGCAGCCTCGATATCGACCCCCAAACGTCGATATCGACCTCTTCTGTGTCGATATGCTCTGTTTCCTTTTCTGCTCGATTCCTATGTCTCTGATGTACTCGATGTCGAGGTCTTCAGTCGATTTCGACCTCTTCAGAAGACTTCGAGTTCTTTTTCCGCTCTTCCGAATTCATCCATTTTCATCCTGTTTTCTGCGAAATCACATGGAAACTCGTGCAAACCCATATATTTGACATTTAAGCATAAACTACACTAATCCCATGTTTTCCCATTAATATGCATGCAAAAGACAATAAAATGGATTCATATGTGCATAGAAAATATGACAATTTGTGCGCACATCAAAGCCCTAGGGGGCTGGCATTCATCCATCCAACAACACATCCAATTACATTCAATAGAGTTAGAGAGAAGTTTTAAGGTTTGGCGTTTGCGAAAGCCGACGTTGAGTTGTAAAGCTTCGGAGTTTATAGTTTAATGCAAGTTTCTTTCTTTCAATCAATGATGAGTTCCATGATGATGTGCGAGTAGTCCCCCAAGCTCTTAGGGTCGGGGTGAGCCCGACGTTTGCCATGCATGCTTAAGGTAAGTGTTAGATGTTGATATCGTTGTGTCTATATCATCTCATACGATTCTATGTTTATCCCTAATCGAAAGAAAAGGGATTCATGCTAACAACTTGAGTTATAAACATAAAATTGGTAGAGACAATTAGGTTTATTTGCAAGAGTAATCCTAAGAGTTGGTGTACAACAAAAGCTTGTCCCTCGGGTGAAATAGCGCAATTGTCCGTCTTATTTATCTTATCGCATGCATTGGTTAACGTTGTGGTAAACCCTAATCCTAGGAGTTGCCTTTTACATAGTTTATATTCATCAAAACCACTGTTTTATTTCTGTTCATCGCATCTTCATCCATCCTAAAGTCTTCGGCCTTTCTTCTCCGACAAAAAGCTAACAACTTTGCAGGAGAAGACATCGATATCGACCACAGACGTCGATATCGACCACTGAGTTCGTCGACAGTTTTCTGAGTCGACGACGATCATCACTGCTGAGTTACTGAACATCGATATCGACCCCCCAGACGTCGATATCGACCACCTGTGTCGACTGACAGTCTTCTGAGCCAGTCGATTCCGTCTGCTAACATCGATATCGACCTTCCCTGGTCGATATCGACTCCTTGTTTTTGTCTCTGCAGGTATTCTGTTGCAGAGAGGAGCGACAGCCGAGGTCGACATCGAGCTCCATGGTCGAAATCGAGGCTTCTGGTCGACGCAAGACGTGAGATTTCCAACGCTACTAGGATCCCGCTGACACGCCTCCTCGTGGATCGATCCTGACTACCCTTTCACTACAATGGGAGGAAGTCTTGTAATTATTTGCATAGGCTAGGAGTCGGTTTACATTTATACATCTTATTATTTGTATTTAAGAACTCGACGTTCCGCCTGCTTAACATTATGCCCAACTTGACCCGCAACATCTTATGGCCTGAGCTCAAAAACATTCTTCTTTGGTAATATTATAGTCTAAAGAAACTCCTTCAACTGCTCAGCAGTCTTTGCAATACAAATCACACAATTACATTAGTATCTTGGCCATATGCGTAAGATAGAGAAGGAAATATGCAGCAAAGTTGGGACAAATAAATTAACGATTTGCAATGCATAGAAATAAGTAGGGGTAGACACAAATTCCGCAAATCTCATCCCGTCTCAATCCCGTCCCGATCCCAGTGGGATTTAGAAAAAAAATTCAACCTCGTCTCGATCCCATCCTGCAAAAATTACGTGGGACGGAGAGTTCTCATCCCGCAAATCCCGTCTCATCTCGCATATATATAATTAAAATTGATAAAAATATCTAAGAATATATTTATATTATATATTAACATTTATTTAAACCCTACATTAAAATAAATAAAAAATATTAAAAACATATAAGAATTTTAATAAAAATTTGCTACAAGTGTTACATCAAGCCTAATGCTCATTGTATTAGCCCATCTTGTGATATGGCTTTTGCATTACAGAAGCAGACATTATTAGTACTCTACCTACCCTAGCTACTTATAGCTCCATTGTGAGTTAATGAAATATAATTCCGGTTTGTTTGCACAAAGAATCTAATTCCTAATTCAAAACTCAAACAATAGTGTAGTGTGGCCATTCATTCCCAATTTTAGGGTTCCGAGATTGAATGAGATTATGTAAGATTTGACGACTTTAATTTACACCTTTGCTACTTGCTATTTTTGGAGTTATTTGGATTGTTTTTTAAATCTTTTTTTATGAGAGACAAGTCATGTCCCGTCTTGTAAGAGATAAGACTCGGTGGAATTTGAAAAAAAATTCAATTCCGTCCTGATCCCGTCTCGCTAAAAATACGCAGGACGGGATGTGGGATTACCCCAATCTCATCCCGTCTCATGCCCACCCTTAGAAATAAGTACTATGTGTGGAAATGATTAGAGAAGTTTGTTCTTTTCTAGCACGAGTGTTGAGAATGAGAGACTGAATATCATCACTCATGCAAAGTGTGAAACAATAAAACAAACCAACATTTCACAATCTACTCTATACAGTTATCATAGAAGACACTGAAGATCAATATGAGAACCAACAAAATGCAGAAACTATGAGAGAGATTACTTTGAAGAACTTTTTGTGGTGCTTGGAGATCTTGCCAAATGTTCTGACGAGAATTATGATCCATATTAAGCATCTTGGCAGCAATGTATACAACACAAGCTGCAATATGTTGGGGTTTAAATTGAAGTCACTGAGAGCTCCTAAGCCTACAAAAGAATCTGCATTTAGATCCAAGAAACATACAACTAAATGACAATGAGGCAGTTACATTGACAACCAGTGTTTAAAAAAAGCGTTGCTATAGCGCGCTATAGCAACTTCTGAACCTCCCACTGCTTGCCTTGACAAAGGCGCCGAGGGAGTGGAATGGCAACCCAAAGGCGCTCGAGGTGCGCTATGGCGCAAGGCGCACTATAGCGCACCTTTTATTGCTTTTCCATATACTGTGCAGATTACGATTTTGCTGAAGATCAATTACCTTCCAGTTTTTTTAACTATAAAATCTTTTCATATCTTTGTAGGTTTGGAAAATATATTTCAAAAGAATTTTCAAATTTTATTTTCTGTCATTGTTTAACCTTTCCTTTCCCTCTTTTCAATAAATATGATCAACCCTCCTCAATTCCTCTACACGTCTGATTCCTCCCTTCTTCACCCACACCTTCCAATCTACTTCTCTCCATTCTCTATCCTTCTCCCCTTCTGGAATTGCTTGTTCTTCACTGCTGCTGAGTTGTCTTCGCTGCTGCTGAGTTGTTTTCGGGCTCTTCTTCAGCTTACTTTGCCACAATCGAAATTAGGTTAGTCCTTTCCTTCAAATTCACCATGTAGCAATCATGAAATCAATCATGTCCATTCATTGAGATCTGATTAAATGTTGTAGGCTTGTAGCATTAGAAACCTGAGTATTGCAGGTTGTTAATTCATCTGTCTAATGCAGTATTTATTGTTTCTAATTTCTATCATATTGATTGAGATAAAATTTAAAAATCTAGGCAATGCATGTTCAGCACCAGAACTTAGAATCGTCATATGCACTGAAACAAGCATGGTTCTGTAGTGACATTGTAAGTGCAATCTTATAATGCTGGTTCTTTCCTCACTCTTATCATTTTCTTTCTTTCTCTCTTAGGTTACAGTAGTATGGAAGCAAATGGTGTTGAACGACGAACTGACCCAGCCTGGAAGTATGGTTTTCTTGAAAGTGAGGAAAAGAGACCAATGTGACATGTTCATTCTGCCATAAGGTGACAAAAGGAGGGATAACTAAGCTCAAGCAACATCTTGCTCGTGGGCATCGCAATATCACGCGTTGCAAAAAGGTTCTTGATCATGTTTTACTAGAATTGGAAGAGAACATGATGATGATGAAGAGTGCAAAGGATCAACTAAATTTGGTGCATGAGCTGAAAGATGTCAATCCTAGTGATGATGAAGAGGAGTCTGTAGTGGTTAATCGACACGGAAAAAGATCAATGTCTTCTGCTCCGAATGAGTCTAGAAAAAGGCAAAGGGAAGTTGGTCCTATGGATGCCTTTATAAGGCCTAGATCAGTACAACCAACTCAATCTAGAGGGAAGCAATCTACTTTGAATGATGCTTACAAGAAAGAAGCCATGGCTAAAATGTGTGAAGATATTGCTCGTTTTGTCTAAAAAACTAGAATCCCCTTCCAAATCCTAGTTGATGAAGACTTCATCAAAGCGTGTGATTCTATTGCAAGGGCAGGAATTGAAGCAAAGCCACCAACTCCTTATGAAGTAAGGGTTCCCTTACTTAAACAAGAGGTTGCAAGAACTAATGATTTGTTGAAAGTTCATAGACATGAATGCCCAGGACTGGATGCTCTATCATGTCAGATGGGTGGACTGATCGATGCCAAAGGTCAATTGTGAACTTTCTAGTTAATTGTTCACAAGGAAGTATGTTCCTTGAGTTCGTGGATTCATCAAATTACTCAAAAACTGGAGTAAAGTTGTTTGAGTCACTAAGCAAGATTGTTGAGCAAGTAGGTGAAGCAAATGTTGTGCAAGTCATTTCAGATAATGGGGCAAATTATGTGAATGCAGGTAAAGACTACCTTAATTATGTTTGTATGTTATCTTATGACCAATTAATTAAACTTCATGCTAACCATATGTTTATTTTGTAGGTAAGCTATTGGAAGCAAAATATCCCCACCTCTATTGGACCCCGACCATGTGCAGCTCACTACATTGATCTCATTCTTGAAGATATTAGAGGTGTTCTAGCCATTGCAGCAACTCTTAAGAGAGCAATTCAAATGTGTAGCTACATTTATCAACGACTTAAACTTATGAATCTGATGAGACGTTTCACCAATTAGAGAAACTTGCTAAGGCCAGGTAAAACGCGATTTGCTACGTCATTCATTACACTATCATCCATACACAAGCAACAACTAGGTTTGAAGAAGTTGTTTCAGTCCAAAGAATGGATGACTAGCAAATGGGTAAAGGAAGCTGCTGGAAAAAAGGTTGCACAAACTGCATTGATTCCTGACATAACCAACCAAGACAAGGTTCTGGAGGAACTCTCTCTTTACAAACGAGCTTTTTGGGAATGCATTGGCCATTAGACATAGAAAGCTCAAAGCACCAGGTAATAGTTTTATTATTTGTGGTTTTATTTGCTTATAAATTATTGTCATTGTCATATATGATTATTTTATTAATATTTATTTACTTCTCTTTGTTTTATAATGTCAGTGGATTGGTGGGGTTGTTATGGTGCTTCTACACCTAGCTTGCAAAAGTTTGCCATCAAAATTTTAAGCCTTACTTGTAGTGCTTCAGGATGTGAAAGAAATTGGAGCACTTTTGAGCATGTGAGTTAGATTTCTATTGTTTTTTTGTTACTTTCAACAAGAATCATTTAATTTTTAATGTTATTATATACTTTATCACTGTAGATTCATACTAAGAAGAGAAATAGACTTGATCAACAAAGATTGAATATTTGGTTTACGTCAAATACAACCGGACCTTACTTAAGAGGTGTGAGATGTGTGACATCATTGACCCAATTATCTTGACGAACATTGATGAATCCAATGAATGGCTGACGGGAATATCATCACAAGATGCTGAAAATGAATTGGTGTATGAGAATGAAGATCTTACTTGGGGGCAGGTTGCTAGTGCTTCGGGTGTGAATGAAGAAAGATTTAATCTACGATCAAGCAAAGTTCAGAAGGTAGGGCGAGGTGTAGCAGGTAGTAGTAGCTCACAGACCCAACAATTGAGATCACGAGAAGAAGAAGAAGAGGAGGAGGATGACGAAGGATACAAGTTTGTTCATGAAGATGATAAGGACTTCGTTCCTTGTCCCAACATTGAGGAAGAATATGATAGAGATGACCTTGATGACTTCGTTTGAACCACTTCCTAACCATCCACCATTTCACCCCATTCCACCTGAAGTCTTTCTTTTCTCTAATCTCTTATGTTTTAGACTTGCATTTAGTATCTATGATGCTTTAGACTTGGTTTTATTATATTATTAGGTTTTAAATTGGGTTTTATTTCATCATCAACATATTTTATACTATTAAATTTGAAAGTTGTAAAAGTTTAAAGTATTTTTACATTATTTATGGAAAAGCGATCGCCTTTGCCTCTAAGGCGCGCTATAGCGCTAGGCTGGTCTCATCGCTTTTCATTGCCTCTAGCTATTTTAAACATTGTTGACAACAACAACCTATGGAAGCAAACCTTAGAAAATTAAAGACAAATACCTTTAAAATATGATCCATTCGTGAAGAAATGTCAACCTTGAAACAAATTTCTAGAAAATGAATTATCACCACAGATTTTATTTATACCTTGCGGCTAATTTTGTAAGCAAATTTCAATCCAAAATTCTTGTACGAGTAGCTATAAATTTGTAATCGTGTTATTCAATATGTAAGAGAAAAAAATAATTCAATAATCAATAAGAAAATCTTTCTCTTCTCTTCCTCCTTTTTTGAGGTTAACGTTTCCACGAGAGGGAATGAGCAAGTTTCATCTCCAACATTTGGCATCAGAGCCAATATAAAAAAAAACACATTGAGCGTAAATATGGCATCGAACAACACAATGCATCTACAACTCCCAAAGTTAAATGGGAAAAATTATGATAGTTGGTCTATCCAACTAAAGGTATATTTTCGTTCGTAAGAACTATGGAGTTTCATTGAATCTGGCTTTGATGATGTTACCGACTCGGATGCATATGAGTCACTTAGCCGGGAAGAGAAAAATCGCTAAATGAAAAGAGGAAGAAAGATCAAAAGGCCCTATATGCAATTTTTCAGGCAGTGGAGGAATCGCTATTTCAAAAAATATCGATGGCAGAAACATCAAAAGAAGCGTGGGAGATCCTGCAGAAATCCTACAAAGGCGACGATCGTGTGAAGCAGGTACGATTACAAACCCTTCAAGCGGATTTTGAGTCTTTATGCATGAATGACTCTGAATCAGTTTCATCATATCTTGATCGAGTTCAAGAAATCGTTAACCAATTACGTATTAATGGTGAGACAATTGATGATAAAAGGGTCATAGAAAAAATTATGCGATCCCTAACTGCAAAATTCGATTATGTGGTAGCTGCTATTGAAGAAGGGCAAGATCTTTCAAAGTTAAACTTTGATAGATTGCTGGGTTCGTTGTCCTCACATGAACAACGAATGAATAAATGAAACAATACCTCTACCTCAGAGCAAGCTTTGCAAAGTAGAGCAAACATGACCAATCATGGGAATCATCACGGTGGTCGAGGCCGTGGATGTGGTCGTGGACGAGGAAGAGGAGGAAATGCTCATTCCTCTACTAGAGATGGAAATGGAGAAGGCAGTTCTACAAGAGGTAGTAGAAGAGTAAATTCTACACGTGACAAATCGACAATTAAATGTTACAAATGTGACCGGTTTGGGCATTATTCATCCGAATGTCGAACAAGGTTGCAAGCAGAACAAGATGGTCGTGCCAATGTTGTTGAAGCGGAAGAAAATTTGCTTCTTGCTTGCAAAGAAGGACTAGATATCGAAAGTTCTAATGTTTGGTATCTTGATACAGGCTGTAGCAATCATATGACTGGAAAACGAGAAATGTTCTCAATTTTAGATGAATCTATGCAAGGAGAAGTCAATTTTGGGAACAAATCTAAAATTTCGGTGAAAGGTAAAGGTAACATTAGTATTCAATCAAAGAATGGGACTAATGTTACTATTGTAGACGTGTTCTATGTACCTGGCCTAATTTGGAATTTATTGAGCTTAGGCCAGCTTTCAGAAAAAGGACACAAAGTTCACATCGAAGATGGAGTATGCAACATTGTGAGCAAAAGTGGAAAACACATTGCAAAGATGAAAATGACAAAGAATCGGATGTTTCCTCTGTCTCTTCAGACAAGAGTTGTCATGAACTTGCAAACAATGACGAAGGATATTAACTGGCTATGGCATATGCGATTCGGTCATTTGAATTTTAGAGGGTTGAAATTATTAGCGCAAAAAGAAATCGTGGCCGGTCTCCCTCTAATCAATGCCCCTGACAATCCTTGTGAGAGTTGTATTCTTGGGAAGCATCATTGTGACCCATTTCCGGTTGGAAAATCGACCAGAGCAAAGCAACCATTGGAGCTAGTGCATACAGATATTTGTGGACCTATGGAGATGGAATCACTCGGATAAAAAAAGGTATTTTTACTTTTTGTGGATGATTTTACCATAAAAAATTGGGTTTATTTCCTAAAGGAGAAATTTGAAGCATTCAAGAAGTTTCAAGAGTTCAAGAAACTTGTTGAAAAGCAATGTGGTTTCTCTTTGAAGACTTTCAGATCTAATCGAGGCGGAGAATTCACATCAAATGAATTCAACGAGTATTGCAAAAAGGAAGGGATTCATCGTCAGCTAACAACTAGTTATACACCTTAGCAGAATGGTATAGCTGAAAGGAAAAATAGAATAATATTTGAGATGGCTAGAAGCATGTTGAAAGCCAAATCATTGCCAAAGCCTTTGTGGGTAGAGGCTGTTTTTTGTTCTGTATATGTATTGAATAGATGTCCAACAAAGAGTGTTCGTGATAAGACTCCGGAAGAAGCTTGGAGTGGAAGAAAGCCAGATGTATCTTATTTACGTGTATTTGGGTGTGTTGCATATGCACTTATACCTGATCAACGAAGGAATAAGTTTGATGACAAAAGCCAAAAGTGCATTTTTGTTGGCTACAGTGAAACAACAAAGGGCTATATCCGGATACAAATGAGATGACAATAAGTAGAGATGTCCACTTTATTGAAGATAAGACATGGCACAGTAATGGTGGAATGAGTTGAATAGAAATGTTATCATCACTGAAGTACCCGTAGAAGATTCTCTAACTCATTTCGCAAATAGCAATTCAACACTAGAGGTCGAATCTCCTATCGTGGCAGAAGAGCCAAGAACCTCCAGATATCCTCAAAGAGCAAGAGTTAGGCCAACTTATTTGAAGAATTATGTTGTCACTGGAGACGATGATGATGAAAACATATTCAATGATGAATCTCTTATCAACTTTTGCTTATTTGGTGACTGTGATACAATTTCCTATGAAGAAGCTGCAGCTGAGGAAAAATGGGTTAATGCTATGAATGAGGAGATTCATTCGATTCATAAGAATGACACATGTGAGCTAACTTCTTTGCCGACAGGAAAGAAGCCTATTGGAGTCAAATGGGTGTACAAGACAAAGTACAAACCAGATGGGAAAGTTGATCGATACAAGGCGAGATTAGTGGTCAAAGGCTACAAGCAAAAGCCAGAAATTGACAATTTTGAGGTATTTGCTCCAGTTTCCAGAATGGATACTGTTCGTTTGATTTTATCTAGTGTGGCTCAAAATAGGTGGAAGATTCATCAGATGGATGTGAAATCAGCATTTTTGAATGGTGTACTTGAAGAAGAAGTTTATGTTGAGCAGCCACAGGGTTTTTTGAAGAAAGGGAAGGAAAACAAAGTCTATCGTCTTAAAAAAGGCTTTATATGGATTGAAGCAAGCACCTCGTGCCTGGTATTCACGAATGGATACATACTTAATGCAAGATGGTTTCCAAAAATGCCCTTATGAGCACACATTGTACACAAAATCAAATGACAAAGGAGACTTGTTGATTTTGTGTTTGTACGTTGATGATTTGATATACACTGGAAACAACGAGACCATCATCCAGGAGTTCAAACATGCTATGACTCTTCAATTTGAGATGTCTGATTTAGGGATGATGTCATACTTTCTCGGCATTGAAGTGGTGCAAACTGAAGATGGGATATTTGTTTCTCAGAAGAAATATGCTGGTGATATTCTGAAGAAGTTCAAAATGGAATCATCTTCTCCAATTCGAACACCCGTTCAAGAACGTCTTGAAATGAAGAAAGAAGGTAGTCGAGAACTGATAAATGCTACTTATTTCAAGAGCATAGTTGGTAGTCTACGCTATGTGACTTCCACTAGACCTGACATTGCTTATGGAGTTGGGTTAATCAGTCGTTTCATGGAGAAATCATATCAGTCACACTTGCAAGCAGCAAAGAGAATTCTACGATATGTCAATGGTACTCGAAATCGTGGAATTTTCTATACACGGTCAGATAATTACAAATTGGAAGGGTACACAGATAGTGACTGGGCGGGAGATGTTGAGACCCGGAAGAGCACATCAGGATATGTTTTCTACATGGGAAATGGTGTTTTTTCTTGGTTTTCTAAGAAGCAACAAGTGGTAGCCTTATCAACAGCCGAAGCTGAATACATGGCTGCGACATCTGCAGCATGTCAGGCAGTTTGGCTTCGCAGAAATTTAGAGTTGCAACATGCACAAAAGTATCCAACACCAATCATGTGTGATAATAAGTCGGCAATTACGTTGGCTAAAAATCCAATTTTTCATGGAAGATCAAAGCACATTGATATACGATATCATTTTATTCAAGATCTTGTTAAGCATGAAGAAATTCAACTCGAATTCTGCAGATCTGAAGAACAAGTGGATGACATCATGACAAAACCACTTGGCACAGAAAAATTCGAGAAGTTCAGAACTATGTTTGGTGTTACTCAGCATCAGTGAAGCCAGCAACTTTCCTAAATAAGATATATTCAAGTTTGGGGGGCATGAAGAAATGACAACCTTGAAACAAATTAAGTATTTTTTATTTCTAGAAAATGAATTATCACCACAGATTTTATTTATACCTTGCGGCTAATTTTGTAAGCAAATTTCAATCGCAAAATTCTTGTACGAGTAGCAATAAATTTGTAATTGTGTTATTCAATATGTAAGAGAAAAAAACAAATCAATAATCCATAAGAAAATCTTTCTCTTCTCTTCCTCCTTTTTTGAGGTTAACGTTTCCGCAAGAGGGAATTAGCAAGTTTCATCTCCAACAATTCGTACAGCAAAACAAACTTCCATCTAGAGATGGTTTCAAGTTATAAAAACCAACATAACAAACCTACAATTGCAAATATAAATCTTATTGGCACCATTTTGAAATCAAGCCATACATTTATCTTCCAAAGAAATCTTATGAAATGTTGGGTATGAAAACTACAGTAACTATCTCACAAACATCCAGCTCCACAGGGGGAAGATACCATTGAGCTAATAAGTTTTTAAAGCTTATTAAGTACAAGAATAGAGATAAGAATCAAATACTTATGCCATATCAATATATCATATAACATTAAAAAGTGGAAAAATAATACTCCCTCTGTTAATTAAAACTTGTCGTTTACTATTCATGCACGCTTTTTTAGAATGATAAAAACTATAAGAAATATTAACTTTTTTTAAAATTTGTTTTTATAAATTCATACTTAATAGTAACAAGTACGAAATTATTAAAAATATATATAAAAGTAAATATTTTATATAGTTTTTAACACCTCAAAAAGCGTACATGAATAGTAAAACGTCAAGTTTTAATTAACGGAGGAAGTACTATATTAGTGCAATTTTAGAGAAAAAGAGTGTAAAAATAAAATTTACTTACTTCATTAGGCTTTTTGTAATGTTTAGCTGTGTCAAGCCACAGGATTAAATAAGTCAAAGGTTAGGCACTACGTGCATACGCGCGCGGTTTATTCATATTTAGATTGTACATATTACCTTTTATATATGTGTGAATATTCATATATGTGTGCAAATAGGTATGATTGAGTTATTTTCCATATAAATTAAATAGAAACAATAATTGTATCATTATAAGAAACTCTAAGGATAGTCTTTTAAATTTTCATCAAAGTAATAAGAATGATGTCTTTCAATTAAAAAAAAATAAAGAATGGTAGTCTTTTAAAAAGTTTATTAATCAAAACAAAAAAAAAGAAATCCAAAAATATAGAGTTTGAAAATTTTGATCATTACACATCAAAAAAATGATATTATAATTATAGTATTATTATTATTATTATTATTATTATTATTATTATTATTATTATTATTATCATCATCTGGTTAAAAATATAAAGTCGGTTTAATTTGAGAAATCCTTAAAGTTACAACTTGGATAGTTAAATGAAAAACACAAGGTATGGTCGATTTGAGAAAATCTTGTAATTGTAACTTGGATACTTTATATTTTTAATTATAACTTGGATAGTTTAATTAAAAATATAAAGTAGAATTGATTTCATAAAACTTTCAAGTAGTAATTTGGGTATTTTAAGAGAAAATATAAAGTTAGGTGAAATTGATAAAATATGACAATTTATAATTTTGAAAAAACATAAAAGGACCTTGAAATAAAAAAATTAATATTTTTAAATTCAAACTATTAAGGGTAAAAAAGACAATTTATATAAATAATGGAAATTACTTTAAAGGACCTAGTCAATATAAGAAGAGAATATAATTTATGAGGGTGAAATAGGTATTTTTCCCAAAAAAAAAAACAATTAAAAATTATAAGTGGAAAGCTACTCTTCATTACCAACCAAAGAGCAAGATGCAAACCTCATTTCTCATTGCCCCATTTAAGATATAAATAAAAGTCCATTGCAATACTTAACAACGCATTGCTAATGCTAACTAAGAACACATTGCATACAGATGCATCAAAAATAGGAAAATTATACATTTCAACAGGATACAAATCAGTAACAAGCACACAAGAAAGCAAATAAGAGAATTAATTTGTAAAGGAAGACAAGTTCCGGACCTGAAGAATAAATAGAAGAAGGCCATCAACAGCAAAGTGTATATAATCTCGAAGCTTTAGTACCTCCTCCTCTCAAACGCTCCTTTGTGAAAATTATCATGAGAAAGAGGCACAAAATTCAAATTCAAATTCAAATTTGCAGGGAACAAATGATTTCATACCCTAAAATCCCGAATCGTTCAACGACTCGAAGATCACGACTCAGTACTCCTCCCTCCTCAAATCGCCGTGCTTCCGCCCCAGCCGATCGCTCGACTGCTGCCGCTTCCGCCGGGATCCGTCCTCATCCCGATCGACTCGCACGAACGAATCCTCCGATCGGGCGAGCCTCGTCAATTCCGGCCCCAGAGCGCAGGCGAGATCGCCGCCGTGGTACTGGCTGATGCTCGGTCCTCTAAGGTTCCCTCCGGCGGCGGAGATCGATCTGCGGAGGAGCGCGAAGAGCCGGCAGGCTCGCTCGCCGGCGGCAATTGTTCCCGGCGGCCGATAAGGTGACCGGCGATCGGAGAGGATGGAAGCTGATCAGCGTGTTGAGCTGTAAAAGCCATTCAAGCGTTGTGCTCTATCTTATAGAGAATTAGGGCTATTTTTGTTCGGTTGGGCCGGGCCCGATTTCATTTTTTTTTAAATTAAGCCCATTTAAAAGTTAAGGCTTATTTACACGATAAAGATAGTTTATATTTTAGGCAAAATTGCATAAAACCACACCTTAAATATGCCTTTTTGCACAAACCCACCCCTCAAAATTAAAATTGCAGAAAATAACCCCTTAGACATACTCTGTTAGCAAAACACCACTCTTGTCAATTCTTCGTTAAATATCTGTTAAAATGTGCAAAATTCCTATTTACCTCTTAGGTTTAATATTATTTTATAAACTTGATAAAAGAAAATTACTTTTTTTTCATTTTCTATTTTCTCCTCATTTGTAAAGGGTTGATATGTGTGACGGCAGCTATGGAGGAAGAACGGATCGGTGGCGGCAGTGCGTTGGTGGTCTAATAGTGGTGCAAAGGTGGTTCATTTGTGGTGTTAGGTGGATGTGCGAGTGCGTCGATGGCACCAGCCGATGCGACCGGTGGTATTGAGTGGTGCGACAAAGGTGGTAGGGTCGTTGGAGGTGTCGGTTGGTGGTGGAATTTCTCAACTGTTCGGTAAATTGAAATCGGATTAAATTGAATTGAAATTGGTGGAAGATTTAGGTTGAATTGAAATTGATTAAGGTTTCGAAATTGAGATGGATGATTCAAGCAAGTCGACCGCCACCCGTCAAGCTCCTTTCCCTCCTTCACATACTTGCCTGCTGTCGAACAACTTCCTCATGTTCATCTAACTTTGATTCACTTCATACTCCTTCATTTGCTCTATTTATGAATTGAAAAACTTCATTTATGTCTTTTTTTTATAGGTTTAATCAATTGAATATCCCCACCATGTTTATCCTCCATTATCAAGTTGTATATTTTGGGTCGACTTTAATTAGCGTTTCTGGGAATGGGAGGGATTTCAAAAAAGAGGTGAAAATTAGGGTACTTTTTGCAGTTTTCAAGGGTACACAGACTTTTCACCCATTTTTAACATACATTTCACAGCAAATTGGCAAAGGGTGGTGTTTTGTTAACATAGTATGTTTAAAGGGTGATTTTCTGCAATTTTTATTTTAAGAGGTGGTTTTGTACAAAAGAACACATTTAAGGGGTGGTTTTCTGCAATTTCGCCTATATTTTAACTTCTCCTTATATATATACACATACACATATTTATTGTATTAGAAAATAATCAATAAAAATTAAGATCAATTTACTTCTTCTCTCTTCGTTTATGTTTTTCCTTTTTTTTTCTTGATGCTCAAAAATCAAAATCCTTAATTTTTCCCCTTATAAATTTTCATCATGTACTATGGCCTCATTTTTACATTGACAGATTATAAATTCTTTATTTCCCCTTATATAATATATCTATTAAATAAAAACTACACACACCATGTACTTGACTAGTATATATTTAATAAAGAAGAAGTCATTTTTGTCAAATGACTGTTTCTCCTTAATTGTAACAATTTCAATTAGACCTGTCAAAACACAATTCGATCCGGAAAAACCGACCCGTACGTTCGGTAAATTCTTGGTCAAGACCTGGTTTTTTTGATCCGGGAATTTTTTTTGACCCGAACCCGAAGTACCCGGTAATTTTCCAGGTCATCTGAGTTTAGACCCGGTGACCCAATTGATCCATAATTTTGACCCGATTGATTTATAATTATATATGCTTAATTTTTTTATGGAGACTCCAATTTATTAAATTTTATAATTACAATCACTTGAACTTTCATTTTCAAATCAACTTTTATATTTATTTGTATTGTGTAATACTCCCTCCAATCGATAGTAATTGATTTTTGATTTTGTAACACATTTTTTAAGAAGATAAAAACTCTAACAAATATTAAAACAATTATATGCCTATCACCAATTGCATGAAATTATTTTTTAAAAATGATTTAAAATTTGATATTTTATATATTTTTAAATTTTTTTAAAAACTATGAGAAAAAATAAAAAATAAATATTTTAGATCAAATATAGTATACAATTACAAGCACTAGAACTTATGAACCACGTCTTTAATTTTAGCATTTTAATATTATCACAAAATCACCAAATAATGATTTTTTTAATTTAAAAAAGAAAAAATTGACAAACCCGAAATCGACCCGATTTTACCCGAAACCCGGTCACCCGAGTTCAAGTCAACCCGTATCTACCCGGGACCCGTTTTACCCGAAACCCGAAATGACCCGACCCGAACCCGACCCGAATGACCTGATTGGCAGGTCTAATTTCAACCGATTGAAAAAAAAAAATTGTTAATCAAAAAAATATAGTAATATATGCTAAAGATAAGATTTTACCAATTTTTTATCCGTCACCACTTAGAGCATGTTTGGTGAGCCAGAGATTAATCTAGTTTAAGATTATAATCTAGCTTAAGATTATAATCTAGTTTAAGATTAAAATGTAGATGAAAATTCTGATGAAATTATAGCCTTCGTGGATAGATTAAAAGAGTAAATTCTTGTTTGCCACAAGTTTTTGAAAAACTCCAATAAACATGTGTCAAACATACCCTAATCAATATAACAAGATATGCTTATGATAAGATTTTACCCAATTTATTTAGATATCGACATATTTTTACAAGATTTTACCCAATTTTGTTATTTATGAATATAATATTTTGAAAAAATTTGCGGAACTAGCCCTTTTTTGGGCTTTATTGGGGGAGTGTCCACCAAGCATGATAAATTAGGTGTTTGTTCACTTAAAATTTTCTGGACAAATTGCCCTCGTATGTGTGTGTGTTGTGTACGAACGGTTCTTTAGTCTTCTTTAGTACTCTTTCCATTTCTCTATGCAACGTTCAAGCGGTTTTTCAGTTTTCACCAAAATCTCTCGTCGGTTTTTGTTGAATGGCAAAGAACAAATCCTCTAATGAGAACGAGGCAGTGGATGTTCCTGTAATGGAGAGTAAAATTTCAAGCAATCCTTCAAATGGGGGTGTGTTTTGTGTGTTCTTCCGATTTTTGTGTTTTCGGGTTTTCTCTTGACTTTTGTGATTGACACCGAAATGTGTATGATTGGCAGTGAACAAAGCTTCTTTGGTGAATGAGGAAGTGAAGATTCCTGCAGTTGAAGGAAACAGTTCAAGCGGTTCTTCAAGCGGAGTTGTGTGTTTTTTGTTTTAGGGTTTTTTGTTTAACGTATTTTCTCTTTTTTTCTTGTATTGTCTCAATCGATGCATAATCTTTAAAATACCTATTTCATCATTTTCCGTTTCATTCATGTTGAAACGGTGTTTGTGTATCTTTGGTGTTTTTTTAGATACTATTGCTTCTGGAAGGGATCTTCAAGAATATAAGTGTCAATTTGTTGTGAGTATATGTTTTTTTATACTTTATTGTTATGTTTGTTGTTTTAGGTTTACGCATACTGAAATAGTTTTGCTATGAATGTGTTTTTGTAACAGAGACTGAAGTATTACATTCCTGTAAAGGCTAGATTTTGTGGAAAATCAAATGTTTACTGTTTTCCAGATGTTTGTGAAGTTATTGAGAGACATCTGTCTGTAGCTGATCTCGAGGCTCTGAGGAGAAGTTGTTTTGGATGGGTTTTTGTTCAAGGGAGTAAGATAAAACTTAATTTTCAACTCATCCATCAAATGATGCTTCGTATGATTGAAACTGATAAGGTTCATGAATTGTGGTTTAAGGTTGATGGTCTTGTTGCTCGATTCTCGTTGGTTGAGTCTCATGCAATTTCAAGGCATCCTGTTATAAACAGTTTAGTGAAATCATATGGGAATTTCACTTTGTCTTACTTTCTAAGGACCAAACAGTCAAGGTGTACATATGATGAGTTCTTGGGGGCATTTATGAATTGTAGACAATCATCTTCAAAGAAGCTGGAGATGGCAAAGTTGTTGATTATCCAGAACATGTTAATAATCAGGCGTTCAAAAATGTGAACAAAGAACATGCTGGTCTTGTATGCAGACCGACGAAATGTGAATTGTATCCATGAGGAAGAGAGTCATATTCTTTGGTAGTGAAGTCTTTAAAGAATGTTCTCCTTTGTGATCGATCAGATATGAGACCATCATATGAATTGTTTGGATATATTTTTGCTTTTCAGGCAATTTGTTTCAGCATGTTTGTTTCAGTAATTTGGTTTTTTGTATGATGATAAATCCTTGTATTGGTTATATTTATAGGATTGGATATTGGAAACTTTCCTTGTGTTGTCTGATAAGTTTGATTTCAATTTCAAAAAGCCGTGCAAAGGATGCTTATTCTCTTCACTAGGAGTGTTCAATACGACATAATTATGCGGATGCAAAAGAGCTTTTTAATGGTGACCTGATAATATTTTTGTGTTAAATCTATCTTACTTCAATCTCCTTTTTTTATTAGGTACAGTTTTATAATTTCAGCTATTTTATGTTGTGTTTTTTTTTTTTGTGTGTTTAGGCACCCATGTTCCCAAATTCTGGTGAGTTTGCAAGGCTCCCAGGGATGGAGTTTGAAAATGAAGTTGCTCACCTCTTTTTCACAACTTGAGAGCCATACCCTGCATGATTGTCGGAGATTGAGGAAATATGCATACGGGGTGAGGTTCAGTTGCCTTAGGGAAGGTGATGTTTTATCACTTTCCCAGGATGTACGTTCTGCTGAAACCCAAGTGGAGGAACAACATGAAGGCAATGAAGATGCTGGTGTTGCAGGTACCAAGAAGCAAAAATCTGAGAGTAAAGCTCTGTCTTTGGTGAAGAAACAGAAAATTCCAGAGAGAAAACCTACTACGATGAGGAGGGGTTGGTCCGCTGGTTTAGTTCTAGCTCAACAATCTGATGTTATTGCAAAACCATCCTGGGAAATTGATTCTACTAAAAAAAAGAAGATGAAGGGTAAGAAAATTTCAGCTGTAAGGAAAGCTCCGGCTTTGTCAACTGAGGATGCAATTGCGAAACCTAGATTTGTATTTCGCAGAAGAGGTAAGTCAGTCTCTGAATATTCTAGTGATTTGTTTATGCCGATTGAAGTTGCACCTCCATCTTCTCATGGTGCTGCTAAAATTGGGGTGAGCCGCCCATTGAAGTCGCACATGCAAAGGATTCTGGTTTGTTTAATGCTGGGAAGGATGATGTTGATGTTGAGTTTGATAGTGTAGCAGAGGTTGTGGCTGAAGGAGCTGAGAACTTAGAGGATGTAGGAACCGGAGAGGAGGTGATAAATGCTGAAACAGGTGAGCAGTTAAACATGGAAGGCACTGAGAAAGTTGTGATGGGAGCTATCAAAGATGATCACAACAAAAAAGAAGGTGAAAAGGATGTGTTGGGTGGTGGCACAGATGATTTCAGCAAAAAATTTGACCCTCCTAGCTAGGTGAAGGAAATACAGAAGAGGCTAGATAAGCTTGAAGAGTTGCCTTAAAGTGTTAAAGATTTGGCTGGGAGGTTGGACATGCTTGAAGAACGTATGGCAGCAAGCATAAAATTGGTCTCTGTTGTCACTGATCTTGTAGAAAAGTTACATTCATTAGAAAATAGTTTTACAATGCACGAGTCAATGCTTGCTAGGACTCATTCATCTAATGTTATACCTAGTGACCCAGTGTCTACGAAGGCTGTTAATGATGTGTTGGTTGATATTGAAAAAGAGATACCATCGGGGGGCATGGCGGGTGTTTCACTGAATGTTATTGAGAAGTTAGGTCAACAGATTGATACAGATGTTTTAGCATCTGCAGATGAGGTTATACCTATTACATTAGTTGAAGGGCGGAGGTCGTTGAATTCATGTTCAGGGCAACTATTTTCTATTGACCTAGGTCGCGACTCTGATGTGGATCTCAAGGGTGGGGAGCAGTGTTTAGAAGAAGGAACTGTTTCTAAGGTTGAAATTTCTAGGGTGGGGCTTCAAGGTGTCCAGCAAAAGGATGCTGAAATGACAGATGCTGAAATGAATGTTGCTGGAATGAAAGTTGTTGAAACGAAAGTTGCTGATTTGGAAGGCGCTGGAACAAAAGGTGCTGAAATGACAGATGCTGAAATGAAAGATGCTGAAGCCGCATCACCTCATGCCCAAGCAGTTAACGATGGGGATGACCTTGGATCTCTGGGAATGAATGAAGGTGATGGTGATGTTGAAACAAAAGGTGATGGTGATGTTTTAAGGACCCCACTTCCTGCAAAAACAATATATGTCAGAGATGATGAAGGTGATGATGACAAGGTGTTGAATGAAACACGCATGGAGTGGGATACAATTGCTAAAGATCCTACATGCATACAAGAAATTGAAGAGTTCAGGTGTTCAAAGTGTCTTCCTAAAGCAAATACTTTTCTTCTGAGCCCATATGTTTTTGAGAAAGTCAGGATCCCGAAGTATATTCCAAAAAAATCATTACTCAGTAAGGAGGATCATGACTTTATGTATGCTTGTGTTAAAGGCTCAAGGTACATGCATCTTACTTGTCATATATTTTCGAGTGCATTTAGTAATATGTATTTTTTCCGACTCATGAATTTTTATTCTTTTAATAATTTTTTGTAAGGATTTTTCACTAGTTGCAATGTCAGTAAGAAAAGAGAAGTCATTTTTCAAAAATATTGCCAGGAGGGATGGATGGCTTGATATCAATGTAAGCATGCTGAAACTATATATTGTGTGCAGCATATTTGAAGTAATGTAACTATGTATTTTTTTCTATTATTATGATCTGTTTTAACCAAATAACTTACACTCCTTACTGTTTCAGTACCTTGAAGCAGGATTGGTTCACATGAGGAAGAGAATCAGTGAGGATCCTAGCAAGTTTGAAGGCATTATTGTGATGGATCCTATTTTTCATCAAAAGTATCTTCTAGATTGTTCATCATCATATGAAGAATCAAGCCCTGTTGAACAATTCACTACAAGCTATTTCATTGGCTTATATCCTAGTGATTATCCAAAGAGTTGGGAGTCAGAAAAAAAAAAGATTTACACACCATTTAACATAAACAATGAGCAATGGGTTGCCCTGGAGATAGTGTTTGCTGAAATGGTTATAAATGTTTATGATTTCAATCATTATATTGTTTCTGCTAAAAAGCTTATTGATTATCTACGCCCAATGTCTGAATGGTTGCCAATACATTTGGATAAAGCTGGGGTAATACCAAACTTCAAACCCTCTGCATTCCACATTCACAAGGTCCCCGATCTAGTGCATGATACAACTGGGTATGAAATTCTACTTTCTAATGTTTTCAAAGTCATTTATAAGCATGTGTGGTTGTGCTTGATGCAACTGTGTTTTGTTGCATTTTTGCAGTGCGTCTTGTGGAGTCTTCGTACTGAAAGTCATTGAAGCCCTGGTATTTGGGGGAGATGTCAAGAAGTTTACCAATGAAAAAATCTTCCGTTACCGAGAGCTCATGGTCTTAGACTTGATTCAAGAGAGATGGAGCTTCAAATTCTAGATAATTGCATCTTTTAGATTTAGGCATTTCAAGACATTTACTACTACATAACATTAGATATTATGGCCCTTTTGGGGATGTATTTCTCCATTTTCAGCAAATATTCTAAACATTAGGCCCTTTTGTATATACTTTTACTGTCAGCATATTTTAGGCATTTCAAGACATTGAAACTGACATTCAAGATATTGAAACTATTTACTGGTGTAGCACCTTTGAAGTAATGTAACTATGTATTTTTCTGTTATTATTATTATCTGTTTTAAGCAATTTGTTTCAGCAAGTTATGTTTCAGCATTTTTTAAAAAGATAACAGCAATATACAATGTTAACGTGGCATAGTTTAGCAAAACACAAAAAGATAAGCTATAGCTGGCAACATATTGCAGTTTAAAGCAAGTATTTTAGCATTTGTTTCAGCAAGTGTTGTTTCAGCAAAACTTTCATGCTGAAATAGACAGGATTTACTAAATAAACGTTGGAGATAAACACAAAGGATAACTGGTAACCATAAAAACTAAAGATAATCTGATATAATATAGCAATAACACAAAGGATAACTAATAACAAAAAAAAATACAAAGCATAACAATAAAAGTATTTGATTGCTGAAACAGTTGATAACTGAACTAAAAATCAAAATCAGCATTGGTTGTCTGTAGCTGGCGGGTGCTGAGTTGGGGCGTCCCTCCCATGTTCCCTTTGAAGCCATTCCTTACTATGTTTTGACCTTCCCACAAACTCCCCTATGCTGATCTTCCTTTTCCAAGGAGGTCGACCACATCTTTTTCTTACAAGAGGGGGGTAACATTTAATCTATTTTATATATTCAGGAATGTTTATTTCATCATCAGGAAGGACTGGATATATGGTTTCAGCATATGCCAAATTCCAAGCTTCATGTGTGTAGAAACTCGCAACAAAATGGGACACATCAAACCTTTTATGTACTATTGCTGACAGAGTATGTACGCATAGGATTTTTTTGAATGTCGAACACCCTACAAGTGCATTTCTTTGTTGAAATATCGACAACAGTCCGTGTACCTTCTCCAATAACTTCAAACACATATTCATTCAGTGCTTTACAATGTATGCACCAACTTCCTTTTGCAATTCTTGAATCATTTTCATTATTGCAGGGGTGACCCTCTCTGTATTTACTGTTGAGCTCTGCCTTCTCTATTGAGACCACTCCATCAGCTTATCTCTAATAAATTCTAGCAGTGCAACAATGGGTAGATTTTTTTTTACCCCTGAAAACATAGTTTAAGCTTTTAGCGTTGTTTGATGTCATCATGTTATACCGATTATCCTTTGCATGTGCTCTTGCCCATATGTCCATGCAGATATTAAATAGTTTGACAGACTTGGGCATTCTTCTTTCATACGGTCAAATTGGTGGGCAAAATCACTAACAGTGTAGGTTTCAGCAGCTGTTTGGAACATTTTAGCAAGATGTTTTTTCTTGAAAGTTGCCTTTATGTTTTGCTTCAAATGCCATATGCATATGGAATGTGTAGCATTAGGGTATATCTTGGTGATGGCTTTAGCAATGCTGGCATGTTTATCATAAACAAATACCAAATCATCTCTTGGCGGTATAACTTTAACGAGCTGCTGAAAAAATCATCCCCAAGAGGCATTATTCTCTGTATCAACAATCCCAAAAGCCAGCGGGTATAAGTTCATATTTGCATCTTGTGTAACTACTGCAAGCAATGTACCCCTATACTTTCCTGTTAAGAATGTGCCATCTACAACAACAACCTACAATAAAAAGATAAGATCTGTGAACTTTTTGCTGATAGTAAATGCTGAAATCTACAAAAATATAAAATCTTGCTGAATTATAAATGATTATGCACATATACATACATTTTTCAATATGGGAAAAGCTCGAATGCATTGTCCAATTGACAGAAACATGTATTTGAACCTTTCAGCGCTGTCTGTTGATATGAGAGCTAATGTCCCAGGATTTTTCTCCATAAGCATGTGACAATATGATGGTAATGCAGCGAAATTTGATTTCGGTGTCCCTTTTTCTCTCACTTGTGCTATTTGCGCTGCCCTCCATGCTTTCCCATAAGTAATTGAGATCTTGCATTACGTTCTCATCTTATCAATTATTTGTTTGGGGTTGTATCCATTGTCAAAATTTCAGCAATAAGTAACTGATTGCTTAAACTGATATCTTCGAAAAATATTATAAGAATTTTAGATAATTATATTTTAAGTTATATAAATATTATAAACATATATTAAATTATTTTATAAAAAAACATTCGTATAAATATTATAAGAATTTTAGATAATTATATTTTAAATTATATAAATATTTTATACATATATTAAATTAAAGTTTAGTGACTCGAACTCTCTGCGACATGTGGGGACATATGGGAAGGTAATTATAAGTAGATTCCGGCAATTATTTGAGATGTGTTGTATGCTCCACTTCTCTTATCATTTGACATAAACCACATGTTGTGCTCTACCCTAAACTATGTGGCTCTTTGTTTTCGGCCGAGATATATACTCTCTCCTATCATATTTTTTATTTTTATACACGTAGTTTAAAATTTTAAAAATTATATAAAATATTAGTTTTTTTACAATTTAATATTTATTACTAATAAGTAATATATTTATAAGGAATTTAATAAATTTTTTAATATTTTATTTAGTTTTTAACGCCTTAAACTACATGTACAAAAGTAAAATATCTTATATTTATATTTATGATCGAATGAAGTAACGAATTACTATGAAATCAATCTGTTTCATCTCCTAAACTCTTCACCTCCCAAAACTTCCAACATGATAACAAGTATATTTATATAACAAGTACATTTATGTATTTATTATCTTTATATATACATATATACACACACACCATATGGGAATACAAAATGAAGCGAGTTCTACTTAGTTCGTGTTCTAAATTTTACAAAATTATTTCTAAAATTCTTACGGAAAGACTTGCAAGCGTTTTTTTGATAAACTTATTCATCCTTTACAACAAGTTTTTGCTAAAGGACGATTAATCCATGATAATATTCTTACGAATGAGATTTACACGATTAAAATCTCGCTAGTTACACGGTGAAAAGTGTGAATGCGTAGTAAAAGTTCGCGAAGGGAATTCATTGCATGCGCACTCAAGGTTTGCGAGAATCTTGGTAGGGGATGTGCAAGCCGAATGTGAACAGTGGATGCGTGCTCATGTCGATTGCAGACACGCACGAATTTGGGCAGGTGGGGCCATGACTGTAAGACCCGGGGTCTTAGGAGGCGCCAGCCCATGCCACCTAGCCCTCTCAGGTCCGTTGTCCTCACTTGGAGCCTGAAAAGGAAGAGCTCTTGTAACATGGGTAGGGCTTGAATCACTTATAAATCACTCCCAACATCCTTATGATATCCGATGTGGGACGGGGGTATTACAATGACAACTACGAAGTGCAGGTGCGTGCTCAGGCGACTGAAGGCATGCACGTTGGGGTAGGCAACTGCACATATTCGCGCATCGTGGGTGCACGCTCATGGCCATAGTTGAATCAAAGTGATTAATTAAGTTACGCAATTAATTGATTGTCTGCATCTTCAATTAGACAAGTACTACCAATGTGGGTGCTTTAACAACACCCACATTGGTAGTTTTTAGTGGGTTTTTTAGATAAGAAAATATTATAATATTAAAGAAGTGTTAAAAATCCAATTTTAGGGTGCTTGAGTAGCAACTACTCTAAAAACGAAAGAAACCCAAATTGAAGAGAGAGAGAGAGATAGAGAGAAGGGATAGAGAGAGAGGGTGGGAATTGGCGATTGAGATCACTTGTTCCCAAAGCCCATGCCCTCTGAATGTCCCTCCTCACCACCCGAAATTAAAAAAAAAACTAAAATAATTAAAATCTAAAAAAATTATATAAAAAAAAGGTAAAGGATGGGATGAATTGTGAGGGGGGATATGGGGGAGACAGGCAGATTTGACACAGCAGATCCGGACTGGGGAATTGGTGGAACAAAAGGGAATGTGGGACCGTATGACTATTATTTTTAAGTGTATAAATAACAAATGAGGGTTTTAGGGATGCGAGTAAAAAACAAGTTGGATTTTTTAAGGAGAGAGTGTGATAAAAGAGGTTAAGAAACCCAAAAAACCCAAACTAATGTGGATGCTCTTAGAGCAAGTTTATCAGTACACTTTTAGTGGGGTACTTGAGGCTTTTAATAATAAAAAGTGGTAATGTGTTCGAGTATCCGGGCTTTACGATACTACCTCTAATATCTGAGCAAGTATCCCCCTTAATTAATGTCATGTCAGTTGCCCTTTTTTTCGGAAAATCGAAATGAAAACGATGTCGTTTAAATTGATAACGACGCAAAACATGGTGTTTCACTAAAGCCTGCGTCAGAGCTGCTACAAAAACGGTGGACAAGTGTTGCTTTGTGAGTGGCTGGAAGCGGACAGTTGTGATATGATGTTGTGGACGATTGTGATTAAATTTGTGGGCTATTTTTTTACGATTACAAAATACAATTTTTGACAATGAAAATACAAAAAAAAAATTAAAAATACTACAATATTAGATTCATTCCTCTCTACGCATAGACATCAATTTCGAATATATTAGACCATACTTTGAAAAAAATATTTTTCTTTGAAAACAATTATATAAAGTAATATCGAAAAAATTATTTTAATTATTTTTAAATAGTAAGAATAAATAATGTAAGAATTTATTTTAATTTTTTTGAGTAAAATATTAATTTAATAATAATATTTTAATAATTAAAAATGAATATAATAATATAATCGATAATGAAAATAATTATTAAAGAGGGTATATTTATAAATTGAATTGGTAGAAAATGATAGGTTTGGGATACTAGAGATGCTATTGATAAAGTGAAAAAAGTGATAATGAGATACTGGGATGGTGTGGCGGAAAAAAGAAGAAGAAAATATTAGTATTCTTAGTATCTCTAGCACCCCTTGATAAACATGACTTTATGCTTTCATCTTCAATCATGTCTTTATGCTTGCCTACATATTCAGTCATGTGACATTTATAATATAGTTTAATACATAAACCCGCATTCGCACTATTAATCTGGTATGAGTAAAAAAAAAGGTAAAAATACAATTAGACCTTTATTTCCTTTTATTAGTCATTTTATATAACAGACAAAAAAAAGCTATATCATATATGCAAGACATGATCTCACCAAATATATATATATATATATATATATATATATATATATATATATATATATATATATATATATATATATATATATATATATATACTACAAAAAAAATTCAATTAGCCACACTAGTTTGCAACGGTTAAGCACTGACGTGGCTAAAAATTTAATTAGCCACCCCAACTTGCCACGACTTAATTTTTTTCGACACGGGTTTAACAAAAAAATTAAAAAAATGAAGAAATTTACAAAAACACCCTTTCCTAAAATACTTCCTCTTCCTTTAGAAAACTATCGTTCCTCAAACCCTACGCTCTTCCGCTCCATCGCCGCTCCTTTCTCTCCTCTCCTTTAGGGTTCATCCAACTACGACACATCCAAATTTCGATCTCCATCGCCGCTCCTTTCTCTCCTCTCCTCTTAAATTTGTGTTTCTGAAAAGTCTAGAAGAAAGTGCCCCCCCCCCCCAACGAGACCGAATTTGTGTTTCGATCTCCTTCGCCGCTCCACATCCTCTTTTCCTCCCTGCAAATCCATTTCTTTCAAGCGTTCTATATACCTCCTTATAAATCGTCTTTTCGTATTTGGTATCCCTACCAAAAAAGGTTAGTTTGATTGCGATTTTACTTGCTTAATTTCCCGAAACATGTGCTGTGAAATTGCGTATTTCCTTGGTTGAATTCAGCGGGATTTGATGCTAGAGTTTGGTAAAGTTTTTCAATTGCTCATTTTTTAATTGTATGCTTTAGTTTTGTGATTGTGTAACTTATGCAATTTGATCATTTATCATTCGTTTTGTGCTTTAGTTTTGTGATTGTGTAACTTATGCAGTTTATCCTTTTTGGCAGGTTACTTGTGGAATCTAGTTATGCAAAAGCTAACATAAGGAATGGCTCTAGATCTGCTACCATTGACGTTGTGGCTGCTGTTAGAACTAAAGGTAAGGGGCTTTAAGAGTTACAAGTGTTCCTTTCAATTTTAAGTCTTCATGTGTCTCTTATTTCTTCATGTTATTGAAATTTGATGCTTATTGGGAGCTATTTGACATGAGATAGTCGTTCTAGGAGGCATTGGCTTTGTTGGATCCGGAATATTCAAAGCAGCAGTATCAAAGAAGGGCATTGAGGTCGATCACAAGTGTAAGCAGGTCAGTATAGTGCTTCCTTATGCTTCCTTTCCTTGTTGCTTTGCCTTTAATTAGTATCCAAAGCAAGGGATCGAGTAAGCGGTTTGATAGTATCTAGTCTTATTTAAGATTTTCCATTTCTCTTGGACCTTGATACTGTTTGTATTTTTATCTTACTTGTTTTTATTTTAATCCATAATAAACTACCAAGCGAAATGAAACTAATGAGCCACCATGAAGAGCAAAAGCTCTCAAAGGGCAAACATTCCATTGCCTTAAAACTCTCATAAACTACATAATAAACTATCAAGTAGTCCTCCTTATTCATACTAAATTGGTCTGTTTTGGATCTCACTAAATTTGTTGACAAGGGTGTCTAGGGATGGCAATGGGTCGGGTGATGGGTGGATGATCTACTTCCGTCACCCGACCCACCTCCCAAAACCCTTCACCCTACCCGACCCATCACCCACCAAATTTTTCACCCGCTCCGTCCACCCATCACCCATCGGGTGATCGGGTGGATCGGGTGATAATTCGGGTGAAATACAAGACATTAAATTCATCAAAAAAAATTATTAAAAAACATACGTCGAACACATCGACGAATAAACGTTAATTAGGAGCTCATTGCATTCACGTTTCCATTTTAATTAGGAGTCAATTGCATTGCATATCTTCAAATAAAAATTGCATAACTTACTTTATGACAAGATATTTTCATTTTAATCGTTTGATCGATAGGTATTTTGAATTAGGGTTTAGGGGTATATTAGTAATTTTACATATAAAATATAGTTATATAATACAAGTCGGGTGACGGGTCGGGTGACGGATCGGGTGATGGGTCGGGTGACGGGTGGGGAATGTCTTCACCCGAATCCGACCCGACCCATCACCCGTTCACCCATCACCCACTTAATATCCGCTTTGTTTCGGATTTTCACCCACTTTTTTGGGTCGGGTGAGACGGATATCCGTCGGATACGGATGAAATTGCCATCTCTAAGGGTGTCCAAGTCAAGCTTGCTGCTTGAAGACAAGGTTTTTTATTACTTTATTTCTTTCATATGATTCTCGGGCATAGTGTATATAGTATGACTTGTAAGTTTTTAAAGGTCAAATTCCAGGGGCAACTGCAGAAAGTTTTCCTGCATTGGCTAATTTAAAATTTTAATTCATTTACAAGTCCTTACAACATTTTCCTTCTCTCAGCTTGGAACTCTTCCTGCATGTGATGCCTGTTCAAGCCATGACTCAGCAGGTTCGCAGATCAGAATTCTTTTTACTCCATTGTTTTAGCCTTTCTTTATTGGTTAATAAGTGTGTTTGATATCAATTTGCAGGCTACTAGACATGCTCGGCGAGTTTATGTTATGGTCTTCCCTCAACTGCTAATGAACAGGTATTTCTTTTATTCATCATGCAGATAAGAGATATATGGTTTTGCATTCAATTAATATTTACTTATTTTGTATAATACTTGTTTCCAAATCCTGAAAACATCAATAATGAGAATTAAGATAAGGGGATATGATTGTGATCCCTATTTTCAAACCCATGCCTAGCATTGAGAATGGAATAAAAGGATACGGGGAAAAACAAAGCATATGGGAACGAGGGAACATGAGTTGATCGTGATTAATTAAAAAAATGATATAAAGGTGATTTAGATGGATTTCTCAACATTTTCAACTAAATTAGCCCATGAAAGATTACTGTCTTTCCTGCTATTTAACTTGTTTTTTTAGAAAATCTTGCTCTTACACTTTATTTAAACCGTTGTATATTAAGCATCTTAAAGCATTGCAATATTTTGTGTGATGTGTGAAGGTATCACCTCTTTTCTGCGTTTCTAGTTTTCTTCTAGTGTAATTTATATTCTTTTCTTGCTGGAAACTGATGTGTCCCTCCTTGTGTAGGTTGAGGTCGCTTTGAGAGATCTCATACTTTCCAATGTATCCTTGTGTTCTATTTAATGCATATGAATTGCTTATTAACCTCTTTAACTAATTCTCGTGATGATTTAGCAAGATTAGGAGTGATATCTAACCTCTTTAACACTTTAATATTCTCGAGATATTCTTCAGGTATAATGCTTCCTCTCCTCTTTGTTTTTCTGCTTTCTTTCTCTCTGAGCTACTTTCCTCTTTTAAGTCTCTTTTTCTTCCATCTCTCTTCTCGTCATCTACTCTTTTATTTATTTGAGAAATTGTGATATCAAATATTGAATGAGAAACACACGAGAATGATTAGAGTAGAGAAGAGGAACTTGATGTCATATCATGATCCTACCCATCAAAAAACAGCTTTACTAGGGTTTTTCTTTGTTTAGAGGGTGTTTTATCTTTTTTTCCCCTTCTCTCTTAATTTGTTAGCCTACATTATACTTTGATTTTTCTCTTTGCAGGATGCAATGGTGCCCTCACCTGCAAAGGAAGTGGTTGAACATCAAATTGAGTGAGTAAACATCTGCCTGGCTGCCTTAGAATTTCAATTCATTTCTCTGCTTAATTGATTTCAGCGTTCACCCTACATGTCATTACTAAGCTTTCTGTATTGGGATGAAGTGGGCTGAGTTTTTTCTGAAATAAAAAATACACGGGTCTCATTTAGATTTTAGATCTACCTAAGACAAATGGGCTAAAGTGGACACATATCCCTATTTTTTGGTTATATAATTTAGATTTTTTTATTATTTATCTAAACATGCCAATTTGTTCAAGTTGATAGGTAATGTTAAGTATCATCCATCTGCCTGCCTATTTGTTTAGTTTTTTTACCTTCTGCTTTCTCATTTTAAATTATCATTATCTGACCATATGCCTATTTGTTCAAGTTGATGGGTAATTTTGCTGTTGTGGGTCAAGATATGATAACTACTAGTGGTATATTCTTCTTCTAGTAGTATATGAATGTGTTAGTAATCATGCTTTTACATGAGACGGGTCAGAGCTTGGTGAAAATCTGTGATTATTTGCAGCTTAAATATACATTTGGTTTGTTGATTATTTCTCAGTTTCTCTACAGGGATAATAGCAGAAGACCCCTTGAAGAGGACAAAGTACTATCATTATATGTAAACAGTTCTAATGCTCAAGGCAAATACCAAAAGCTGATCAATATATTGAACGAGAGGCAAAAGTTGTTTGAAAAAAATCAAAAACAGGTACTTCTCAAGCATATATGCATATGCAAGAAGATCAAGGTGCCTTTAGTTTCTGCAGTCATTAACATTAGAATTTTTTTTAATTATTTTAAGACCGGTAGGTTTAGGAGTACTGGAGTAGTATATTTTTATTTATAACTTTCTTATATCATATGATAGAAGAAACACTTAAAATATAGGGTAAATTGCAACTAATATCCCAACCTTTAGGGATAGTTGCTTTTAATACCCTAACATTGTAAAATTTCACAAAATATCCTAACATATACCATTAGTTGCACTTAACACCCTGGATGAGATTCTTAAATTTTAAAAATTACCCACATCATACAAAAATTATAAAAAATCACCCATATTCATAAAATGTTTTCAATAAACTCCTAATATATTTTAAAATTTGAAATTAAAAAAATCTCTTACAATTTAAGCCCACCCAATTCACCATCCAAAAATAATTATAACAGGTATATAAAATATACTCCTTCAAAAATATAATATAATTATTTTAGCATTTACTCATTTAATATTTTAATATAAGTACTCAAAATAATTAATTATTTATCTTAAAAATAACACTTTTACAAAAATAAAATAATGTAGATTTTAATAAATAAATGGTATGAGATATGATAACCATTTGTAATAAATAGTTATATAATAAAGATATATTAAAAATAATATGGTAAAATTATTATTTTTACCACATTATTTTGAATATATCTTTATTATATAATTATTTATTGCAAATGGTTATCATATCTTTTACCATTTATTTTTTTAAATCTACTTTATTTTATTTTTGTAAGACTATTATGTTAAACATTTCTTATAGAATCATTTTTTTTAATACCATGAAATTTATGTGTGATACATTATAAGATGTTATGTATTAGTTTTAGTATATATAACATAATACTCCCTCCGTTCGGCAAAACTTGTCATTTTAGCTTATTTCACAAGTTTTAAGGCAATTAACAAATGTACTAATTAACCCTCAATTATTACCCTCCTTTTTTACTTTATCGAAAACTACAACTAACAAACCATCAATCATATCAAGGGCATTTTTGTAAAGTGAAGGGCAAAATACCTACAATGACAAGTTTTTTTGAACAAAAATAACACTCTAAAATGACAAGTTTTGCCGAACGGAGAGAGTATTAACCAAAAAGACAGTATATATCGTATCAAATAATATACAGGGAATATATAGATGCACAAATCGGCATGTATCGAGACAGACTTATATAAATTTAGATTTTAATTATAATATATGTTTTTTGATAAATAATTAATTATTTTGATTGATTATATTAAAATTTTAAATGAGTAAATGCTAAAGTAATTATATTATATTTTAAAGCAGTATATTATATATATATATATTATAATTATTTTTGGATGGTGGGTCAAGTGGGGTCAAATTGTAAGAGATTTATTTAATTCTCATTTTTTTAAAATATATTAGGGATTCATTGAAAATATTTTATGAATATGGGTGATTTTTTGTAATTTTTATTTGATGTGGGTAATTTTTTAATTTAAGAAACTCATTTAGGGTGTTGATTGCAACTAATGGTATAGGTTAGGATATTTTGTGAAATTTTACAAGGTTAGGGTATTGAAAGCAACTATCCCTAAAGGTTGGGATATCAGTTGTAATTTACCCTAAAATATATTGTTTGTTTATTTTATAGATTTATGTAAATTATGTAGTTTTGGATATTTTGTTATATTTGTAAATTTGTATAATTATGCATATGTAAATTTGTATAATTAATTAAATTTTGTTTATTTGATTTCAGAAAGAATCAAATGAGAGTGTTATATATATATATATATATATATATATATATATATATATATATATATAGTTTTGGATATTTTGTTGTATATTTGATTTTGTAGTGTATTGTTTTTTTTTTGAAAAATATGATACTTTTTATCCCGGGCCTGAAGAATCCGGGCTAAAAAGTATGTTTTTTTTAAATTCCCAGAAATAACTTAGCAATAGCAGCGTGCTATCACTTTTTCAATAGCCACGCCTTTAGTCGTCGCTAGACTCTTTTGCCACCAAAGATTTCGCCACGACTGATTTTCCGTGGCTATAGCCGTTGCTAATACCCTTTTGTCACAACAAATGGACTTTTGGCCACTGTAAACAGCCGTTGCTAAATTTTTATTTTTTTGTAGTGTATATATATATATGCAAGAGATGAGAGCTTATATTTTATGTAACAGACCTAAAAAATCATCTTATATATGTAAGGATATTTACAGTAGCTAGATGTGTCATTTTCAAAATGAAAAATGTAGATTATTTTCTTTTTATGAATTAGTCTCGCTGATCTATCAATATCATCTATGTATGAAGACAATTTAGATTATTTTGTGTTTTCTTTATTCATTAATTTATTGAAACTTGAATATCTACGTATATGTCAAATACATTTGATGATATAACTCACATCAACAATCATATTTCAACACAAGGATAAAAGTCGCACATTACTTACCAGATTTGCCCACATTAATTAATTTATCTATACTTTAATTAAGCTAATTAATTTATCTATACTAAGCTAATTAATGGAGCTTCATTTAAAAACTAAAGAGCCACCACAGTAGTATTATTGTAGTTGGGTTTTTTTTTTTTTAGCTGTCTAGAGATTTTAGGATATGAAATTAAAGCTGGTCAGGTACTCCAAAAAAGCCCTTGCAATTCAAGCAAATTTACAGCGAGTAGGTGCAAAATTAGAGGCAGGTACCAAGGGCAGTTTAGTCCAGGCTGGGAAATTAGCCAGGGGCATGCCATATATGCAAATTAAAGATGATGGCAAATGAACAAAGGGGAGTCCCAACTCACATGGCAGCTATATTATAAGTACGTTACCCACCTCATGTGACCTCATTTGCTCTCTCATTACAGTATTTTTTATGATTATTCTTTAACGGTCAAACTTCATATCCCTCTCTTTCTTTGACCATTCCTAGCTATTTTAGTTTGTCTATAGCAATTTTGCTCAAAAAAAAAAAATCCGATTGGTGCCCTTGAATTTATGTCAATTCCGTTTCACATCCCATACTTTTTTTTGTCGGAATGGTACCCCTGTGTTTTGTCAAAAGTTCGGCTCATGTCCAAAACTCATATTTTCTCCCTTTTAATGAATAAAACCACCCTTTATTTTTTTTTCATAAAAAAAATCCCTTTGCTTTTAACATTGAACAAAATTACATATTATTTAACTAAATTCAAGACTAAAGTTACAAAACAACCTTTATTTTTTGAAATTAACAAAAAATCTCATTGTTTCCATTTTATATAATTGTTTGTAATATTACACAAAAGATCCATTTATATATTTTTCATAGTTTGTAAAAAACAAATCTCATTATTTGTCAAATATTGCATGTACATAATCACCCATTATTTACAAAACTTTGCACAAATCCACCCTTTTATTATGTTAACAAAAATAGTTAACCTATAAATTATAAAAAATAATTCATAAAATCATACTTTGCGTAAAACCACCCTTTATGCGTTAAAAAATGTACAAAACCACTTCTTATGGTGTTATTCATTTCTATTGTTTGAAATATATAAAACCTAATAAGATAAGAATGATTAATCTTTTATTGCATTTTTCTTTTATAAGAGAAGAAAATGAAACAAATAAACTTTTCTTTTCTTTTTCAATAAAATTCTAATTGAGTATTTGGTTTAATTTATCAATCTCATTTACAAATGTTTAAAGTTAGTGAGCTACAGTTAAATACTTTTTTGGAAAACAATAGGTTTTAATATTTTTTGGAAAATAATTAGTGTTTTTTGTGTTTGCAAAGTATGAAAATATAATAGATCTTTTGTACAATTTTAAAAAAACCGTAGTGATTTTGTTCTTTTTTTTTTTGGAAACATGGGTGATTTTACGATAAAAATTTTGGAAATAATATGTGATTTTGTACAATTTTAAAAATAAAGGAGGGTTTGTCACTTTTGATAAGATTTTAGTCAAATAATAGGTAGTTTATTCAATGTTAAAAGTAAAGGGTTTTTTTTGTGAAGAAAAGAATAATAAAAGGTGGGGTTATTCATTAAAAAGGAAGAACATATGAGTTTTGGGCATAAGCCGAACTTTTGACAAAATTCAGGGATACCATTCGGATAAAAAAAAGTGCGGAACACTAACCGAAAATGTCAAAAACTCAAGGACACCAAATAAATTTTCCAAAAAAAACATAAAAGTTTGTCCATAACAACCATATTACATTGCAAACTATACCTCCTTTTACCAAAATTAATTAGCTTCGTATATAGGAGGGATACTTATCACATTTTGATTAGAATTGTATTTAGTATTTAGAAAAAAAATATATAACTTAACTTGTGAGCCGGCTCTCATCTAACTCTGATGATAATATTAGTTATTTACTTTTTAATTTGACATACCACTTGTATAAAAACGTATACATGGTACATTTCTCATTAAAATAAGTATATCGTGTCATTCAATTATATGAGAATCAGTGTTCTAAAAAGCGCTAGACAGATCCTAGACGGTGAGGGACCGTCTATATAGCGCCTAGGCGGCACCTAGGTGATCAAGACAGACATCTAGACATGCCTAAATGCCCGACTAGCACTATGCGGAAGGGGACCGTCTAGCGTCTAAGCGGAGCCCATGCTGAATTTTTAGACCAGTGGAGACAATGTGCCATTACAAACGTAGCCCAATTGGAGTTGACCAAGGATTTTTTTTTTTTTTTACAGTATGCAAAAAGTTGGATGTGCTACAGACATCCATGATCATCTGAAAAGATGATGTTTTGGAACTTGTAACAGTAAGAACCTAGGATGCTATTACAATTTAAAGGAGATTTTGCAAGGAAATCGGCTGCTTGATTCGCCTCTCTGTAGCAATGTTGAAAGTTGATCGATTCGAAGTTTTCTTTTAGAGACTTGATTTCTTCGATTAGTTGTGCTATCTCCCATGGGATTTTGATAATGTGATTGATGGAATTGATGATGGTTGCGTTGTCGCTTTCAATAATGATTCTTCTGATCCCCAAGTCATTTGCCTGTCTTATACTTGCATATATAGCCATAGCTTCTGCTAAAATAATAGAGCATTTTCTAATGTTGCTTTTATATATATGAATTACCTGACCATAGCTGTTTCTCAGAATGCAACCAATTTGGGTTTCATGATTAGTTTTAACTGAGGCATCTACATTAATTTTGATCGTGTTAGGAGGTGGATGTTTCCAAATTAATTTATGAGGAGGTCTACTGATTTTGGGTTTTATGTAATTATTATTTTCTTTGTTCCAAGAATATATATTGTCAATAGTTTGGTATAGAGTGTTGATGATATTTTTGTTTTTGTTGTTTCGGAAGATAATATTGTTTCTAAGTTCCCAGATACTGTGCCATAAGTAACAAAGGTCAGAGAAGTCTTTATTTTGTGTTTTGGTGTTAATGATATTTTCAGAGGCGTTGTCTGTTAGGTCCGGTATATTGAATAATTTATTTAATTTGATGCCAAGATTTATTATAAGAGATTTGGTGATCTGGCAGTTAAATAAGAGATGGTTTGTGTCTTCTATGTCAGAGTTGCAGAGAGAGCAAGTGTTGGGAACTCTATTTATATATTTATTTAAGCGGGCAGTGGTAGGTAAGATATCCAGAATAATCTTCCAGATAAATTTTTTTATATTTGGAGGGACATTAAGTTTCCAGATCCAGTTTGTATCAATTTTATTTGTGTTTCTGGTATTGAGAAGGGAAGTAGTGGATTTAACTGTAAATTCTCCATTGTTATTATAGATCCAAATAAGTTTGTCAGGAATATTTCTAGTCGGGATATGTATGTTGCTGATCATTTGGACGATGTTAGGGGGAAAGATATTATTCAATTTGTTCATATCCCACGAATTGTTTTTAGTGAAAAGGTCACAGACTTTTAGATTAGGGTTTTGATTATTTCGGAATGTTTCAAGATATTTTTCATTTACCCATATGTCAGTCCAAACATTTATGTTTTTTCCATTGCCTACAAGCCAGAGTAATCCTTTTGAGAAGAGGTCTCTGATATTTAGAAGCCTTCCAAATTGCCATGATGTTTTGTATTTTCCTCTTTCCATTAACGATTCTTTAGAGAGGTATTTTTCTGAGATTACTTTAGACCAGATATTGTTAGGATTGGATATGATTCTCCAGAGGAGCTTCATTTGCATTCCAATATTAATATCTTCTGCTGATTTGAATCCTAGTCCGCCGTCCTTTTTGGGGGTGCAAAGGTGTTCCCAGCTGATTAATGGGTGGTAATTATCAGATTGAAGTTTGTTCCAAAAGAAATTTTTGTTTATTTGATCAATTTTATTTAGAATTCCTTTAGGAAGAAGGAAAGATTGCATTAAATAATTTGTTTTAGAGTTGAGGTTAGCCTGAATTAGTACTGATCTACCGGCTTGTGAGAGAGTGTTTGATTTCCATTTGGAGAGCTGTTTTTTGAGACTTAGTATAGCATCATCAAAAGTAGCATTACATACTCTTCCACTAATGATTGGTATTCCGAGATATTTTTCCATTGTTTTGGTAATGGGAATATTTAGTTGTTGGGCGAGGGATTGTGCTTTATTTTGTTGTATATTTTTGGAGACTTGTAGGGAACTTTTATTGTAATTGATGGTTAATCCAGATAAGTTAGAGAAGCTGTTTAGGATATTTTTAATTGTGTATAGGCTTAGTTCATCGGCGCGTCCAAAGATTAGTGTATCATCGGCGAAGGAGAGGAAAGGGATAGGACTGCTATTATTTGTGAGTTTAATACCAATTAAAGGATCATATTCTAGGGATTCTTGTTGTAGCATTCTTGCCAATAGTTCCATTACTATTACGAAAATATAGGGTGCAAGGGGATCTCCTTGTCTTATTCCTCTTTGTGTTTGGAATGTATGTCCTGGTAAGTTGTTGACTAGGACGGAAAAGTTTGTATTGGTAAGGCAAGTCATAACCCAATTAATCCATTTAGGGTCGAACCCAAATTTATTTAGAATTGTTTTAATAAAGTTCCAGTTTATTTTATCATACGCTTTTTCCATGTCAAGTTTTAGAGCCATCCATCCTAATTTTCCTTTTTTGTTGTGGAAAGAATGGAAAATTTCATGAGCAATTAGTATATTGTCTTGGATATTTCTACCTTGTATAAATGCTCCTTGAAAAGGGTTTATGATACGTGGTAAGATCGGTTTCAGGCGATTAGCTAGTAATTTTGAGATGATTTTATAGATAGTATTGCACAGACTGATAGGTCGATAGTGGTTAATGTTAGAAGGTGTATCTATTTTCGGAATAAGAGCAATGAAAGTTGTGTTAACTTCCTTTAGGAGGATTCCAGAATGGAAAAAGGACTTGATTGCCTTACATAAAAGGTTACCTATAATGTTCCAGTATTTTTTGTAGAATTCTGGAGGAAAGCCATCAGGGCCTGGACTTTTGTCATCTGTCATTGAGAATAAGGTGTCCTTGATTTCTTTATCTGAGAAAGGTTTTGTTAAGGCAAGGTTTTCAGAATTAGTGATGGTATGATTTATTAAGTTAGGAAAGTTTGTGTTGTTGCTTGTCGGGTTATTTAAGATAAATCTTTCAGCTAGTTCTTTGGTAATTTCTTCTCTAATTTGATCTTCGTCCTCAATTAATGTTCCATGTTTATTTGTAAAATTTCGAGTGATATTTTTTGAATTTCTAATTTTTGATATGGATTGATAGTATTTGGTGTTTCTGTCTCCAAATTTCAAGAAGTTTGATTTAGCTCTTTGTTTCCAGAAAGTGTTATTAAACTCCATAAGGGCTTCCCGTTTGTTTAATAGTCTGTTATATTTGTTATTTGTATTGTCAGTTGAAGTTCCGATGGTCTGTTTTGTTTGTAAAAGAAGGAGTTGATCTTCAATTTCTTTTATTTGACAGAAATTGTTATTAGGATGAGATTTGCACCAAATTTTCGTATTTTTTTTGAGAAGTTTTTGTTTTTGTAGTAATGAAAACATGAATGATCCGTGAAGTTTATTTTCCCAAGTTGATTTAACTAATTTGTTATAATTATCATTGTTGGTCCAAGACATTTCGAATCTGAAGGGTGATCCCGCTCTTAATTTATTTGTTTCAATAGATATGGATATTAAGGAGTGGTCAGAGGTTGTAAAGGGGTGGTTGTGTACTGATAGATTTTGAAATTGATTTGAGATATTTGTATGGATCATAACTCTATCTAATCGTTCATAGGTATTATTTATACAATTTTCTCCTTTTCTCCATGTAATTGGGCTTCCAGTATAGGGAATTGTATGGATATTTAATTCCTCTGAGATCTGTTCTATTCTTTGAAATCTTTTAGTATGTGGTGGTGCTCCACCTATTTTTTCTTGAGCAGATTCAATTTCATTGAAGTCACCCATTATAATACACGGTAAAGATTGTTTCTGAATATTTGTTATAAGTTCAGTCCAGAAGGTGTTTTTTTCAGTTTGATTGGAGGGTGCATAAATGAAACAGATAATAAATTTAAAGTTGTTAATGTTACCAAGGTATATTACGTAATTATCTGTTTTCATTAATTCTTTGATTGATTCTGTAAATTTTGAGTTTTTAATTAGGATCCAAATTCCACCTTTGGTTCTATTAGAAGGGATATAATGGGCGTTATTGAAGCCTGCTCGTTTATAGAGTGATTCATTAGGTCCTTCGCTTGATTTTGTTTCTGTCAGAACTAAAATATCTAGATTATTTCTTTTTCGAATGTAAGCTAGGTCTTCCCAAAGATTAATTTTTCGAACCCCTCTAATGTTCCAATATGCTATGTTTGTCATTTAAATATTATTTTTAAATATTCTAGCTTTGTGAGCCATAGATTGTATAATCGCATGGAGTGAATATTACAAATAGGTTCATGATCATTATTCTTAATTTTATTTGTAATCAATCCATCCCTGTTGTTAGACACAAGTCTATTTTGAATATGGTTTTGGGGTGATCTCTTAGTAAAACCATTTTTTTTTGCTCCAGTAAATATGGAAATCATCATAGTTCGGCTCTTGGTATCTTATCCAAATATTTTTATGGTAGTGGAATTCAACCTTTGTTGAGGTAGTGAAGAGGGGTGTTAACCCTGAGAGATCGCTATTAAGCTGTTTAGATTCAAATTTGATCCAAAGTTTTTGAGGAGACAGGATAATGTAATCGTCAGCCAAAGTATTACAACTATTGAGTAGGGTATCATATAAGTAGACATAATTACCCAAGAACATGACAACAGTCAACATAAGTTCTATTATTATCCGGGCTGGCAGATAGCAATCCCTATGAACCACAAGACAAGGGATATTCTCTCGAATACCTGTATAAGTGATCAACAAGAAGACCCACACCACCCTTACATAACTACGGTAAATGATGCATATCACAATCAGCATACAAGAAAGATCAAACCGGTTCAAATAAAATACGAATAGTTTGCACCAAGGAAAATCTTTATCTCCTAAAACAATTTTGAAAACAAAATTAAAAAGATTAAAAGTCGGAATAGCACCAAAACGTGAAACAATTTTGAACGAATTGTAAATTATGTAAGTGCAGAGCATATTTGGTACCCAAATGTAAAGCAAGTTCATACTATGAGTTTGAATAACAGGAAACGAATAGATGATACAAGTGGAATAGATTATCCAGTGGAATATCCAAGGGGTTTTAGAGTAAAGAAATTGAAAGATGGAGTAAATATATAAGATATGATATCGTTTACATAAGGGTTTGAGAGAAATTAATATGTTAATGTGATAAAATAGATTATGACAGTTCATAAGGAAGTATGGAGTAGGGGACAGCCAAAAAAAGTCCGGATGTAAGTATACAAAAATTAAACAAGTGTTTGAATGGGTAATAGCTGTTAAGCCTTGTGAATTACACATCTTTATCAGGATAAGAAGTGGGTAGCTGAACAAATTTAGATTCAGATATATCAGAAGATTGATACCCTGGCTGTTAAGCCATAATTTTGGCAGAATAATTTGAGATTTCATCACCTTTTCGCCATCTCAGGGGAGCTGTCGATGAGTTGAAGAGGAGGAGCCTTGTTTATTGTCACCGTAGTTCCCCACCACCATCAGGGGGCCGGGCAGCAGAAGAGTCCTGGCGGCGGGGAAGCATCCTTGAGGAGGTTGCCGCAGCGTGAGGGAGAAGGAGGGAAGCAATTGCCGTTTGGGCGTCGCCGGGAAGAGAATCGTCGGGCGGTGCTAGAGATCCGGCGAGGTTAAGGGGGAAGGGTTAGAAGGATTGTGTTTAGTTAAACGGAGAGGTTGTTGCAGATGGCCGAGCCCGCTCTTGGTCTGCAGAAGTCCCACCCCACAGCAGGTGGCCGCAGCGGGAAGGAGCAGAGGCAAGGAAGTGCCGCCTGCGCGTCGCCGGGAAGAGAAACGAAGGGCGGCAGTGGAGAGGCGGCTAGGTTTAGGGGTTAGGGTTAGAAGGAGTTGGGTTTTTGTTGGGAGAGTTTTCGTCCGTCCAACCTATTGTTTCGACTTTATACAACTTAATTCTGATCAAGTTGACCAAGGATTTGTTGGCAGGACTTCTAGCTACAAGATAGAACCATCATTAGATAACGTCCACTAGCTAGCTAGCTACTTAGCTAGTCTTTATGGACAAAAAAAAAAGATATAAACCACTACCCATAGAGGTTGATTGTACGTGTAAAAACTGAGTAAAAATGAATGGTTTTCGACTTCCAGCACACTATAATATATTACATAAATAGGTTAGAATATAATAGAATTATTTAATTGGTTGTTATGGAAGATAGACTGTTTGCCAAAAATAAAAATAAAAAATTCATATGAAAAACTGTCTAAATGAAATACCAACAAAAATAAGGCTTAGTTTCTAAAGGTATAGATATACTCCTGGAATGTGTACTATGTAAACATATCGATGAAGATGCAACACACATAATCATCAAAGGCCAAATAACCCTCAGGCAGTGGCGGATACTGAAAGTGTTAGTTGAGAGGGGGAAAAATTATTAGACCTTAATTTTTTTAAAAAAATCATCAATATTATGAATGTATAACTAGAATAAAAACATAAATCGTACATACTTTACTTTATTTCACGGTTTTCAAATATTTTAATATACCACATTAATTTGAAGTTTTCATGTTTAATTATAGTATTAAGTTATGAAGTTTAAGAAACAATAATTACGATAAAAATATATCAGTTTGGTAAATGATGTGAATAATAGTTTATATAGGTTCAATTTTGAAACGTTTATAAGTGTTTACTCAGGTGACAGATTTGAGCTTATAATATATCAAATCAAAGCTATCGGTAAGAGGAATAATTATATTAAATTTTATTTTTGATTGAGGAGGCGACTGCCATTCCTGGCCCCTAAGAGGAACCGCCTCTGCCCTCAGGTTTATTGGAAGAATGGAATAAAATTTTGAAAGAATAATAAGAAACACTGATAAAACTAACAAATTCTACCAGAAAATCATTATGGGGATATCCATCAAACTAACACCAGAACAAAAATCTACTCTTGCTTTCTCCCTCTAGGATATATATTTGGTTAGTGAGGAATAAACCTAGATTTAAACCTAAATAAAGAGGAGAGAGATGAAATGCAAAACTTAGATGCAAAACTAAATAAAGAGGAGAGAGATGAAATCGTTGAGCTTAGTTTTTATCCTCATCTATAATCGTTGAGTTTAGCCTCTATCCTCATCCCAAAATGCCGAGCTAAGCCTTTCTCCTCGTCCTATAATGTCGATCTCAAGCTCGATTCTCAACCCAGATTGCCGAGTTCTTCAGTCGGTATAACGAAGCCCACTATAGGAACCGTAGAACAAAACTCAAAAATCGCTCAAGGAGCTAGATGAAGAATTGACAATGAATGGAGGTAAACAAGAAGACCAACAAAAATTAGATAGCACAGTTGCAAAACTTAGATATAAACCTAAATAAAGAGAAGAGAGAAGCAATCACCGAGTTTCGTGTCTTCCCTCGGTTGGAATCGTCGAGCTTCCTCATTCTCGTCGGCCTAGAATGTCAACCTCTAATTGTTTGCTCAACCCAGTTTTTTGAGTTCCTTTCTATCTGTAATTCCCCCATAATCGACCTCGTATTACCTACGTTGGCGTTCAATCTTGCAAATCTAACCTTCTATGATGAAGACATCAACAAAACACAAAAAAAAATCTCCAAAAACCAAACAAAATCAATAACACTAGCTGGGTTTTCACGATTTCGTACGTTCAAAATTCAAAACCCCAAATTTTTATGATGAATCAACATAAATCAATTAAAAAATTTCCATTATATGGGATACCATGCCTTTTTAGTTCTAAATCAACCGAAAGTTTATGTTGAAGGTTGAAGTTGAAGAAGAACATAAGTTGAAGATGGGGATGGAAGTCATGGAAGGATCATATGTAAAAGCTAGGGTAAAAGTAATATTTTTTTGTCCTGTGCCATTCCACAATTATTTTCTAAAAAATAAAAAGAATCCGGTGTAATTACGTAAATTTCATCTTATCTATAGACTTCATATATTAAAAAATTTGGATATTTAATCCGTGGTGACATTTAGTTAATTAGAATTAAAAATATGGACGGTTTTTTTCTCTATTATAAATTACACAAACCACTCCCTATTTAACTATTTAAGACATCTTAATATTAAATTCTTTATTATGTTAAAAATTATTTATAACCATTTTCTAATAACACTAACAAATAATTTACAACCCTGCTTATTAAACAAAATCTTAACTTAATATATCCATCAATGAATATGAACGTGTAAAAAATCAAGATTCAGTGGACATTTAATGGCGTAAAGATAAAATGGACACGTGTACTACTAGTACTAGATCGTTAACAAAATTAGATAAGCCGTCCAAAAACTTTAAATAAAAAAAAAAGATAAAAGAAGGTTCTATAATTTATTAAGGAAAAAGGGATTTTATGCAAAATGATCCTAATAGAGTTTTGATTTTATACCTCTTTTATATCAATGGGTTCATTTTCAAATGATATATTATACGTTAAGGTTTTTATTATATGATTTTTTTCCAAGCTTGTACTTGTTTAAATCGGATAAAGTTTGAAATTCCTTGAATTGTTTCAAAGTGATTTCCCATTTTATAAAACTATAAATAAATACTCAGTGGTAAATAACAGCTTAAAACATGTAGACCCCATTTTTTTTTTGGTGTTTTTATAAATCACACACATCGATCACTCACTCACTCTTAATCTCCACCACCTCTAACCTCTCTAGCTTCTTCCTCACCCCCAAACCCCAACAAAATGGTTTCCCCGGAAGCTCCTGATCGTCATCAAACGCCCATCGATCCGCCGTCGAGCCCGCGGATCTCGTTTTCCACCGATTTCCTTGACGATACCGATTTCATCTCCATCAGCCAGAACCCCTCCCTGAACACTGAAATCAGCTCAAACCAGATCCTCAAGTCCCCCGATTTCGAGTTCTTGTCCAACAAGGGCGCCATGTTAACAGCCGACGAGCTTTTCTTCGAAGGAAAGTTCCTACCTTTCCGCCAAACGCCGGCGAAGATCTCCTTGAAGAGCCCTTCTTCGTTGACGGAGGATGAAGACAAGAGTACTGCAGTGAAGGCGCCTCTGCCGGCGCCGGAGCCGAGGATATGGTTCATCGACGACGATCCGTCGCCGCGGCCGCCGAAGTGCACGGTCCTGTGGAAGGAGCTGCTGCGGCTGAGGAAACAGAAGGCGTCATCAGCATCGGCGGCCTCGTCGCTGTCGCCGTCGTCGTCGACTTCCTCTTCGTCGTCGTCCTCTTCGAGTTCGCTGGGGGACCACGTGGAAGCCATGGAGGAAGCGAAGAAGGGCCCGGCGACTGCGGTGAGCACGAGGGAGAAGCACATCAGGAGGATCAAGAAAGGGCTGGAGAGGACGAAATCTGCAGCTAATATCAGGATAAGGCCTATGGTGAATGTCCCCGTCGTTACTCCCATTAATGTCAACAAGAACTCTTCCTTGCCGCCGCTGTTTCCCCTCAAGAAAGGGAAAGGGAGATCTCTTAATTGATAGATGAATATATACATGTCTTGATCGATCGAGTTATGATTCTTGATTTTGATTTGAATTGCCTTAATTAGTTTTTAATGTTTCAGTTTGATTAAAATTTGGTGGTAGATCTGTTGGTGTAAATGCTACTTGATGTTGCCATATCCATCTCATCTTCTATTCACTAGACGCAATGTCTTGCAACAATTTTTTTTTTTTTGAAAAAAAATATATAAAGTTGTGCCAAGTAGTTGACTTTGGGAAGAACAAATTAGAGGTAAGGAGTAATTGAGAAATCAGATCTGCTGACGAGACGCCTTAATTGATTGTTTTTTAGGGTTTTGTAGTGTGTATTCAGTAAAGAGATTGGATCTTTCATGGTAGAGAAATGAAGCTTCTGTACAGTACTGCGCACATTAACTTCTATGGGGAAAGTTAAAATAAGAATAAATAAATTCAAGATTGTACGTTTGCTTTCATGTCATTATGGATATCCAATTTCTATTGGTAACACATCTGCCCATAAAAGATACTCCAATATAATGAAGCATTAATCATGTCTAACATGTTAATAGAACAAAATTAATTTATAACAGAACTTTAATGTGATATAGGAATTGGGTATAGGCAATTTCATTCTTTTGCCTGCATTAATCTGTATATTGTTATCTATTCTGCAACCATGCCAATATGAATCTTAGAAGGAAGAATCAACCAGAGGGAAGAAGACGTAACGGGAAACGAATTCAGAAGCAAAAGGTTTGTTGTGTTGATCATTAGTATGGATGTTTATATGCCAAAACATATATATATATATATATATATATATATATATATATATATATATATATATAAGCCAATGTGCAATGGATGTACTATATATTGTACAAGCCAAACTATCTCATGAGAGACAGTGAATTGTGCATCAGATGGATGGGGAGATGGGAATCAGTGGTCCAGTTGATTAAAGAAGAGCTCATCAGATCATCATAAAGTGTGTTATTGATGAAGAAGTCAGTTGGGGCTCTGCCAATTCAGTGAAGAAATGAAACCTAATTAATTCCCAATCTATAAAACTTGTTCTTTTCCTGGTTCGAAGAGAAATGCATACCATGAATTAGACCTAGACTTCTAAACTAACCATATGGTTTTGGACTGATTGCTCTTCTTAATCAATTTCTGCCCTTCTTAATTTGTTAAAAACAAAATACAGACGTAACTAGCTAATTCAGTACTCACACCGTGAGCGGATTTTTTTTTAATTTATATAAATTTGATACTAATACATGTTTAATCAACTAATTAATAAATAAAATTATTATAATATATATATATATATTCTTTCAATTTTTTTAAATTTAAATAAAGTTTATATCAATACGTACACATTCTACTAATTTACTTCTATAACTCTAAAATAAACCAAAAGTTAAATCTAAATAAATATCATACTAAATTAATATATTAATTAAACCCAAATAACTTCTTTGAAAAAAAAATTTGGGGTCTTTCAAAAAAATTGTGTCGTGAGAATATGTAATTATGATTGATTATTTAATTTTTATAGGCATAAACGATTTTATCTTTTATTATATAAATATAATATATAATATACCTTAGACAACTTATTATTTTAACTTTTGAAGTTTTCATATCTCATGCAACAGATATTTAAAAAAAATTAATAATTATGGATTCGGGATAGAATTGAATTGAAGATAGAAAAATTATATAACAAAATTGTTATCTTAATATATATACTATATATACTAAGTATTGATTAAGTGCATGAGATCAATTCTTTTATATAATTATTAATCAAGTTTTACAAAATTGGGTAAAATATTTTCAAAATATATTTATATCTAAAAAATTGGAAAAACTATTATCTTAAGATTGATTAAGGTGATGAGAGAAATTTTTTTGATTGGTTAATACACTACTACAATTAAGAAGAAAATGGCATGTGTCAATGCGACTTCTTCTTTATTATATATTAATAATATTATAATGTGGTATAATAATTATATATTTTACCAAATGAAGAGAGTGTATTAGACTAATAGGTGATGTGAGTACGTTCAAGGGCGGATTTGAGGGTGTCACCAGGTTGTCGCCCACCCGGACTTGGATAAAAATAACAAGGTATTGTGTTTATCGAATTATTTCTTATAAAAATAACACAAAAATTATATCCATAGAAAATTGTGTTTTTCCTAAGAAATTTTTAAATCCGCCTTGTATGAGTTGACGATAAATTCTCCTTCCTCGATCATTTCAAAGGTCTTCGATCGGATATATTGAAGCCTAGATGGAGAATGAAACATAATGAATGTGTGCAAGAAAGTGTTTTGCCTCTTACTCGGTTTTTCTATTAAGATGATTAAAATATTATTATTTTTTATTTAATTTCATAATTATTGATAACAAGAGAAATCATAACTAAGAAGTTTTTAGTACTCTTTCTCATCTAATATGATTGGATGATGGTTGAGAGTTAAACCTTTCACGAACCGTAAAGTAGATAATAAGTGAAATAAGTTATCTCATTTATTTTTCCTTTTTAATAAAAAATGGTAATATATATGTTAGTTTTGAGATAAAATATTGTATCTTTTATATATGGACAAGGACATATTTGTTCATGACATGTTTCAACTCGAGACCTAACTAAATTTAAAAACCAATCGATTTTAAATGTATGTTGTAAACGGCTATCACATACCGGCATACTCTGCCCCTTCACAGTCCACAGTGTGGGACGCTCCAACCCCATCAACCCAACGTCCACATTTTCAGTAGATGTTTCAGTTTATTTGGTTGGCCAACTGGTTTGTACTTTGTATTAATCTTTACTTCATGTTAGTGGCCTTATAAAATATCTATAATGTAGAGTATTGGTATTGTATTATTAAGATACGATATTTCCGAAACCAATAACCTCTTACTCTAGTGGTAGGGAAGAGGTAATCTTTGTAATAGGTTAAGGAACAATGGAGATCTTCTACTCCACCTCCTACACCCCTCCCTACATCATAAAAATATTTTCACATTTTTTTCTATCTTAAAAAAATTTAAAAAATTAAATTTATATTACTAACATATATTTTGATATATTTATAAAATTTTATTTTGAAAAATCATATTTTACCATTTTTAAAAATTAAAAAGGCAATATTTAAGAAAATACAATTATTAAAAATTTTAAAACGTGATTTTTTAAAATAAAATTTTATAAATATATTAAAATAGATGTTAGTAATATCAATATAATTTTTATAATTATTTTTAAGATAAAATAAATGTTAAAATATTTTTGTGGAGTAGGGAGGAGAGTATATATGTGTTGTAGGGAATCTCAACTGGTTAAGGATTCAAATCTCATTCTTTACACATTTGTGTAATTAATTGGTGCTCAATCTTAGTTCTACTCGTTCTTCTTCATTGTTTTTAGGTACTGTTTTTTTTTTTAATTTTTGCAAATGAATATTAAACTTATTTGCAGCTATGGTTTCTTATGAAAGACCAAGCTAAAGAGGGGCAGTTGAGGCTGAATTCAACTCCCCCATTTGACGCCTACCAAATGGCACCCGAAAAAACCAAAAAACTCAAAAAGTACGCGCCTAACCACGCGCACCCTATTCCCCCAAAACCCATCTCCTTCCCCAAAGTGAAACCTCAAAATCGACCAGAGAGTGCTCGCAATACCTCTGTAAACACCACCCTCACCCCTGATCGAAACCTAAATCGGTATTGTCAAGTAAAATCCAAGAGCTTTTTGTTTTGGATTTGGCACAAATTTTGGATTCGGTGTGTGTTTGGAGATTTCTTCCTCGATCTAGGGTTAAACCCCAACTGTACTCTCAAATCGCTCCTATGGCGTCTAAAAGCCATAATCTTTGCCTTAATCAACGATTCTCTCACTTTCCCCTACCTCTATGGCCGTTCTCCTGATTTAGATGCCTCCTGCTTCTCTGGGTGCCTGCTTCGGTTTTTCGGGTGCAGTGAGACCGCCCTCCACCATTGCCTAAGTTGCCTTCTGGAACCCCTGGGTGTTTCAATCTTTTCTCGGGTTGACTCTGTCGTAGGGTCTCCTCTCGTCTCCCCCGCCTTGCTCTCTGCTGGGAGGCGATACAATCATCATTGGGCTCGTGAGCTCTGGGTATCCGATTCTTCAATCAGATGCTATGACAGGTACGATTCTAATCTCTTTCGCTTTCATCTCCTTTATCACCTTCCCTTTAATCGTACATACAATCATCTTATTACTGTCTTGGAGGTGTTCTTCTTCAATTATAGCTACTGTGTTGCATTAATTTCTAACTCAACTCTCTCCTTTTCTTTTAGATTTCTGTCACTTTCTATATCAATTCCTATTAACATACTCCCTGGCTATTTCGACTATTTTCTGTGCTCTCATAACTCGATTGATAACTTACCTTCAAATGGGAAGCCTAAGGGCGACACCCACAACTCATCAAAAGGGAAGCCTAAGGGCGACACCCAATCCACCTATAATGGGAAGCCTAAGGGCGACACCCACACCCAACACCACCATACCCACTCTAAAGGTGATAACCACCCCTTTTCCTCTCCCTCCAATCCTCATACGTGGGTTGTTGGGAAAGGAAAATTTAATATACCCACCTTCTTCACCCAACTGTGTACATTCAAGACTGGCTACAAAACTACTGGGAACTCCTTAAGAAGCAACCCCATCACCATACCCAATAGCCTCACTCTGCAGGATAATGGACTCTCTCTAATTTATCCACTAAGCAGGTGGTTTGGTACTGCTTATACCTTCCTTAACTATGGACTCTCTCTAATTTATACACTAAGCAGGTGGTTTGGTGCTGGTTATACCTTCCTTAACTATGGGTGTGCAACTACAAACCTAGTTCCTACCTCACTAATAAACCAAGCAGCTAAGAAATTACATGGTATCCTGCTTGCGTTGTTGATCATACTTTACTCCTTGTTCATGCATTATATCATTTTGCTTGTCTATTGCTACTGTGTTATCCCTATATATCCCAGCATCTTCAATCCTAACTCTAACCACAACTGCACTAATATCACTCGAATGAGGCTCTCCCTCGAAATTCTGCTTTCCAAATCTCACCTGCAGACTTACCATGAATGCAAACTGATCAAACACCCAGCTCCAAAAAAGGTTAGTAAAATTCATTTCAGCAATCAACAACTACCCTGTTTTAGCAAACTTTATTTAAGCTTCTTGATCAAGATTTTAGTAGAACAATGTAATCAAAATATAAGGAAACATACCTTGTTTATGCTTTACACCATGTTTATGCATTATATCACCTTGCTTGCCTACTGTAACTATGTCATCTCTACGAAACTTAGTATTTTTAATCCCAACTCTAACCATAATTACACTAATGCTGCTCGGATGAGGACTTTCCTCGAAACTCTGCTTTCTAAATCTCATTTGCAGGATCACCATGACTACAAACTGATCAATCATGCAGCCCCAAAAAAGGTTAGTAAAACTCATTTAAACAATCATCAACAACCCTCATTATTCTATTGCATCTGGCAAATTATCTCCTGCTTTTTTTATCTCTGTTATATGCCCACTAGTATGGCAGGTTGATTCCAACTATTACTCATACCCCACTCTGATCAATCATCTGATCAATTCAACCAATGAGAAGTACATAACCTACAACCATCAGCTATATAAAGCACTTGCTTTAAATCATAGAATATATGGTAAATTTTTAGTGATCACCTCACTTGCTGGTTTTGTATCTGATCCAGGGTGTCTTTCATTCATGTTAGAGATCGTACTCTCTAGCATTGGTGGGAATCCTGCGAGCTCTTGCACTCCGAGCCTTAGGCACATCAACTCCACTACGCATTCAACTATCAACCCGAAGAACTCTATGCTTAAACACTTGAAGATCCTACGACATTCAGACTCTATCTGGTTTGTTTGTTTATTTAAAACGAACTTTACTCTGATTACCGTTAACTATTATAGTGATACGGTATACTTTTTATTTAGACTTTCACCCTTATTGTACCCGAATCCAAGCGAGCACAAGTTTACACCCTGTACAACAAAACCGATTTCAACACATAGACCATGCTCTATCACACCTATCAGACCTACCTCTAAGCATATTAGAATAACCAAATCTCTTATAAGGAACCATACACACATAATATCTAGTGGTTCTCATGTAATATCTACCATCCTCACGGGGTTTCACTTTGTTTACTTACTCCAAACTGAACTGACATTAACCTCCATGGATCATCTTGTGGTCCAACACATGCTATTACCTGTTTTAAACAAAAATTGGAATAATGAAGTTTAGTTACTGGAATATACGTAGCCTTAATAGGAAAAACGTCTGGACTCATATAGAATCGACCTGTAGAAGCGACCGTATTAAAATATTAGCCCTAGCGGAAACGAAGCTGCAAAATCCTCCACCTGAAAACTGTTGGAAAAAACCTGGTTTTGATAACATGTTTTTCTACCCTTCGGCTGGCCTCTCTGGTGGTCTCTGTCTTCTCTGGAAGGCATCACATTTCAATAATGAATCCTTTGAGATCATTAACTCTGATAACAGAACCATTCAGGCAAAGTATACTAACCAAACCTTACCGATTACAATCATGATAATATTTGTATATGCACCCCCACATGAAAAAGATAAGGAAAACTTCTGGAAAAACCTATCTGACACAGTTAAGAATATTAAGGAACCTTTAATCGTAATGGGATATCTTAATGAAATCCTAGACCCTTATGACAAACTAGGTGGTCTCCCCCCTAGTGTGCGTAGATTCCACAGACTTTCTGAATTTATTGCTACACACAATCTTATAGACACCCCGATAACTGGAAATAAATTCACATGGAGAAGAAGATCGTATGGAGAGGACAATACTTTTGAGAAATTAGACAGAGCTTTGGTAAGCCATACTCTGCTACAACTGTTTCCTGACTTAAACACGAAGAACCATGCATTCATTAAATCGGACCATACTCAAATCACATTAGACCTAATGGACAAGAGTAAGCCGAGGTTACAACCTTTTAAGTTCGAAATGGCTTGGACTACAAGACCTGAATTTGAGACCCTGGTCAAAAATGCTTGGCGAGTGGACGTACCGGGATCGCAACTTTACAAGTTAACTAAAAAACTCGTGGAAGTTAAAAAAAAGAGTAAGATCTGGAGTAAGAACACCTTCGGAAATATATTTCGACAAATTTCAGCCGTTGAGGACAAATTGCAAGAACTACAATTGCAACTCTGTAACGCATACGATAACAGGACCGACGAGAGAATCAAAAGGCTTACAATCAAACACGCCACGCTACTTAGATACCAAACTAAATACTGGGGACAACGAGCTAAAAAACACCATATAAGATCGGTAGATGCCAACACGAAATATTTCCACCGAATTGCAACGGGGAGAAGAAACAGAAACATAATAAAAACAATACAGACAACTGCAGGAGTTGCGGTTACAACCGACAAAGAAATACGAGAATCCATTAAGCATGACTTCATGAAACGATTCCAAACTACCCAAAGGAAAATAATCCCGAGTAATTTGCTCAATAACATAAACACAGAAATCACCTCCGAGGACAATGAGTGGCTTACTAAACAAATATCGAATGCGGAAATTAAAAATGCGGTCTTCAGTTTAGCAAACGACAAGTCACTCGGACCTGACGGTTTTCCAGCCGGTTTTTTTAAGAAATACTGGCCCATTGTTGGCCCTTCCGTGACTAAAGCTGTCAAAAGCTTCTTCATTAGTGGCAGAATACTAAAACAGGTAAATCACACCTTCATTGCACTTATCCCAAAGTGTGAGAACCCAACAACCACATCACATTACAGACCCATCAGCTTATGCTCCACAACGTATAAGATAATTTCTAAAATACTAGCAACAAGACTAAAGAAAATTATCCCTAAAATTATCAACCCCTTGCAGAGCGCATTCACTACAGGAAGGTCCATACAAGACAATATCCTGTTAACAAATGAGCTCTTTCACTCATTCTCAAAAAAGAAAGGAAAAACTGGTTGGATGGCAGTTAAACTAGACATGGAAAAAGCCTTTGACCTTGTGGATTGGAATTTCTTGCTCTCAGTTTTAACTAATTTTGGATTCTCGGAACGCTTCACAGGATGGATACGGGAATGCATAACGACAGTCACCTACTCTGTCCTAGTAAACAACGAACCCACTGATCTATTTGCTCCTCAACAAGGGCTTAGACAAGGCGACCCTCTATCCCCATATCTATTCCTTATACTATCAGAAGTTTTAGCACGAGGGCTACACAAGGAATCTATAGATCCCCGTAGCCACCTAGGCATCAAGATCACGCGAAATGGAACAAGAATCCCATTCCTGGCTTTTGCAGATGACTTAGTCATTTTTGCGTCGGCAACAAAAACTGCTTGTGACCAAATAAACAAAGTCCTACGGGAATTCTCTTCCCTTTCTGGGCAAAGGGTAAACAGACACAAATCACATTTTCAAACGACTCCTAACATGACAACAAGTCAAAAGAATGCAATACACAATGAACTAAAGATCCCCTGCACTAGCAACCTGGGACCTTATTTAGGTTGCCCCATCATTTGTGGTAGAGCTAACAAGGAAACCTTTAATGACCTACTAATCACAACTAAATCACAAATGCACAAATGGAAAGCCAACTGCTTGTCTCAGGCAGGACGATGTACCTTAATTAAAACCACTTTATCAGCAAAACCCCTGCATCTTATGCAGTGCTTCTTATTACCAAAATCTATACACACTGAATTGGACAGAATCAATCGGAATTTCCTTTGGAACAAGGGGCCAAAACATAAGCCACTTATTAGTTGGTATGAAGTTTGCAAGGAAAAATCCAATGGAGGACTTGGACTACGTAACTCCGAAGATATGAATAAGGCACTACAACTAAAATTATTATGGAAAATATTGGCTGAACCAAGAAATCCATGGGTAACACTAGTCACAGAAAAATACCTACGACAACAACACATACTGAATTACTGCAAAAAGGGAGGCTCCTCCTGGCAATGGGCACAGCTCACTAAACTTATACCCCTCTTTAAGGATGGCCTTCGTTGGTCGATTGGTAATGGCAGAAGTATAAACTTTTGGCTTGATCATTGGTTCGGAAACTCACCACTAATAACATTAATACCGGATGACAGGCAGGTTGACACACAACTCACTATTCAACACTTCTTGACTGATGATAAGAAGTGGAACTTGGATATACTTAACTCTACCCTTAAAAATATCTTACCAGCAGAATCAATAGACCTAATACCCACATACCCGATACCCAAAAATATACACACCGATAGGTTATACTGGAAATGGAGCAAGAATGGATGGTTTAGCACAAGCTCAGCAATTCAAATGATTAACCACCACAAACAGCACCAAAAATCGGATTTAAGATGGATTTGGAGTTTAGACTTACCATCAAAAGTGAAAACACTACTTTGGAAAATTACGAAGAATGGAGTGCCCACCTCGGTAAAACTTGCCTCTCGTGGGGTCGGGGTGCCTACATCCTGCCCTCACTGTGATTCAAACTATGAGGATCTAGCCCACCTTCTTTGGGACTGCCCGACAACAAGAGAAACAATAGCAAAAGCAGATCCAACCTTAATGAATATTCTACATACCTGCTTCACGCAAGGAATAGACATAAATAGTTGCCTTTGCTCCATTAAAGAGAAAGCTGGGAGTCAAAAATTCAATGTTCTCGCTTTCTGCTGGTGGAGCATTTGGTACTTTAGGAACATGACGCTTTTTGGCAACACCAAACCAGATGCTAGGAGCATACTTTCTTTTGCAAGAGACCAAAAACTAAGCTGGAACACCTCAAATCAATCCGACGACAACACAGACGCCCTATGCATCCAACAAAAAAACAAAATGACACGAACCCGGTCTGCAATACTAAGGAAAAACTTTAAATGGAAGGCGCCAAGAATTGGTTACCACAAACTAAACTTTGATGGAGCTCTATCTACTTCCTCTTTGGGCTCCTATGGATTCGTTATCAGAAACCATACTGGTACACCCGTTTTCTGCGGCGCAGGCCCTTCGTGCATTTCGTCTGTATCTGGTGCGGAGGGATTGGGACTCTGGAATGGCATTAATGCTGCTAGAGAACTCAACATAACCAAGTTGACAATAGAAGGGGACAACCTGACCATTATTAACAGCCTTAAGGGCTGCGGGATACCCTCTGGGGACTCTGAAATGATTGTCTCAGACAGTCTAGTCTCCCTAGTATTCTTTTACTCAGTTGAGATTCGTCATGTTTTTAGAGAGGCAAATCGAGTTGCTGACCGTCTTTCGCACCTCAATTTCGCCTTCTCTGGCAATTCTTTACCTGACGACTCAGTGCTCCGTAATTTCGTCCGTCTGGACGCTCTTGGCATTTAAGGCCCCCTTAATGCCAAATTATTTCCGGTTCAAAAAAAAAAAAAAAGCTAAAGAGGGGCATGAGAAGCATGTGTCCCCTCTCATATATAATACGCTATAATCCGACATTCGAGTAAAAAATTATAAATGTTTAAATATTAAAAATATATTAATCACTTTAATATAATTCAATAAACTATGGTACTTTTATTATTAAAAGTATTATAGTTTATCAAGGAAAGATTAAAATGGGTTATGGGTAAACTAATACACTCCTGTAGGGCGCCTTTGTTTATAATAGAGCGATCCAAGATAATGTCTTAATTGCGTATGAAATCTTCCATTCATTCAAGTGAAGAAAAGGAACAGAGGGATGAATGACAATCAAACTGGACATGGAAAAAGCCTACAATAGGCTTGACTGGGAATTCTCAGTCGAAATCTTGAAAAGATTTGATCAGCTTCCACCCTACCATTATTGGATGGATAAAAGAATGCATAACAACTATCTCGTTTTCAGTTCTAGTTAATAACAGACCTACATCACCCTTCTTTCCATCTAGAAGAATACAAGGTGACCTTTGTCACCCTTTATATTCACTCTATGCGCAGACTTACTGGTAAGAAAATTGCAAAACGAGTCGGATGCATACAAAGGAGAAAATAGGTTTCAAATTTGGAAGAATGGGGCTTAAAATCTTGTTTCTTGCCTTTGCATATGTGATTATTATCTTTACAAATGCATCTATCAGTGCAACTAAAAAACAAAAGAAATCATGGACGAATATTGTAATATATCAGGACAGAAAGTGAACTTCCATAAATCCTCATTCCAAACTACTACAAGAGTACCTAGCACAAGAATACAAACACTGATGTATACACTGAACATTCCCCAAACGAGATCAATGGAAGAGAATCTTAGATGCTCAATCATCAATGGAAGAGTGAATAGAAAAACCTTCGACGGTATAATATGTAAATAAAAAAGAACAACTGATAAAATGGAGAGCAAATACGCTCTCATAACAAGGTCGTGCATTCCTTATTAACTCAAACCTGACATCTAAACCCTTATATACTATACAAAGTTTCACGCTACCAACCAACATACATAAAGAACTTGACCAGATCGACATAAACTTTTTCTGAAACAAAAATTTACAACACATACCACTAATAAACTAGGGCAAAATATGTAAACCTAAGAATAAAGGCATACTGGGGATCGGAATAACCAAAGACATGAACGAAGCCCTTCAAACGAAACTCCATTGGAAAACTCTAGCTGAATTGGAAAATTGTTGGATTAAAATCATAAAACATAAATACTTGAAAGAAACTGACATTCTCCAATAAAGAAAACGCAACAAGGCATCTTGGAAATGTAGAAAAGTTAGTAAACTAATAGACAAATTCAAAATAGGCTTGGTATGGCCTGTAGGAGATGGTAAATTTATATATGTGATAACGCATATTTTCTATAGGCATTATAGGTGGTCTTAGGTGCATTAGAGTCTTCATATTACATTTTTAATAAGCTTATTTGCATTCTTGATCATTCGGTATTCGAAGTTCGAAATCTACTGTTTTTAGTGCTTAATTGTAGATTATAAGATCCGAGCTCAAAAGGTGGAGAAATCATGAGCAAATGAAGCTATGAAAGAGCATGGAACAAGTCAAGGAAGGGTTAGAAGTCAAATTGGGAAGCTAAGGAGCACGAGAACAAGAGCGAAAAATGAAGGAAGAGGAGAAACCTCATCTTTAAGCTTCTGATATCTTTGAATTAGCTTTTGAGGTCTTCATGAGAGTTGTAGTCCTTGACAAGAGATTTCCAACTCATATTCATATGTGTCAATCAGACGAACGATGACTCCAAAAAGTTTGTTACAAGTTCAGTCTGTCGAAGCTGTCAAATTGTATGAGCGGCGCCCGCCGATTTCGCCGTTTCCGGATCTGTGCAATGCGGCCCACTTCTATCTTTATCGAAACTCTATCTAATTTATTCTAGGGTTTGTGCCGACGTCTTGAGGCATTATATTAGACATATTTTCAATAGGTTTTCATCATCTAACAATTCCAATTCATCGAACCTTTGACAAATTGAGAGAGACACTTTGGCTATCAGTTGCTAAACTCATTGTTTCGTTTGTGATTCGAAAACATGGTTGGATGAATTATGAGGATTTGATTTCATATTAGTTATTCATTGGTTATTTATCATCTTTTTTCTTTATTGCTTTATATTTGCACATGTTCTCTATGACTGCGCATCTAGACAGAAACTGCATCTCTGTTAGTGATTCCTATCTTTAGATTGGTTTCTTTGTAGCAAGTGGGGGAATTGATTACGTGAGGGTATCGATTGCTCTGTAGGATGATAACTAATATTGCTATTAGGCCAAGTACTTAGGTAATTAATGCTATTCTTGTAATGCTACTTGAATAAGTGATTAATCATGCGAGTTTAATCTATCAAAGCTAAGTCGACATAACTTTAGGACTAACAATGAAATCAATCTGAGGACCATGAACCCCAACCATTGTCAAGAGTTGCAGGTAAAGCGCTTTTCTCATATTGTTACTAACATTCCTCATAGTTTATTTACATTCCTCATTGCCTATTTACATTCATATCTTTTCTTTATTTGCATAATTAGTAAATACACATTGCATAGAAATAATTGTTTCTATGTGGATTCGACCCCTTACTTACTTACTATACTAGTTTGTTAGTTTGTTTGTTTGGTTACTATTATTTCTTTGGCGAGGTTTTCTCCTCCGTCAATATGCATTCTAGGTATTTTAATGGTAGTTTTAGGTTGCAATATTTCATATGTTTTTATAGTTAAGTTGCATCACTATCATTTTGTTCTCATAGTTCGGAATCTAAGCTTTTTATGGTTAATTATGTAGATTCATGAATCCGGACTCAAAAGTTGGCTCAAGAGGGCGGTGCTATCCCTGAAGCTATTGGAGTACTTAGGATTGTTGAAAAAAAAGTACCCAAGAGAAGACAAGAAGACCCGGATAATACGTGAGGAACATTGAGGCGGCGCTTGGGGAAGGAGGATTGGTGCTAGCTGCTGTCGGCACCTGTCAATGCTACCAGTACCCACCATTGAAGATAAACTACAATCTGTAAATGCTTATCTATCGCAGATTTTACTATATCTTTTTGGGTCAATGCTTACTCGTTAAGGCTTACAAAACTAGGGGTTTTCTCAACCATTTGAGCCATATAAATAGCCTAGTATTCTAAGGTTTTTAGCATCCATCGACACACACAACAATCATAACATTGTTTCATCTTTTCGTTAGAGTTTCGAGGTAAGCCATGCTCGGCTAATCTCATAGTAGTTTTGCTTACATTTCAAGACATGGTTGAAGACATGTGAGGGATTTTTTTAAGGTTTATGCTATTTGATTATTTCAATTTTTTTTTGTTCCGATATTGCATTTATGTTGTTGATTTGTCTTAATTGACCATTAAGAGAGATTGCATTTCACTAAGGGTTATAACTTCATTTCGCTATTACGAGCCTTAATCCAATATAGCAGCCAACACATCTTGCAGGAACGTTTTGAGAAATTTGAGATTGTAGAAGGATTGTTAGGTAAAGATTGTCTTTATCTGTCTTGGTTGATAACTAGGTGAGAAGTCGATGATACGAGAGAGATAATGTTTATGTGCTAGGTGTTATGGACTTCATGCTACTCACCCCCATGCTAGAGTTTAGGGAGTTAAATGGTGATCGACAAGTTTAGCCTATCTAATTCTATGTATAAACCAACCCTAGAGTAATCAACAAAACAAATTTGCATTAGAACAACTCAGCCCCATGATCATGAAATCACCATTGTTGAGAATGTGAGTGAAACTATATTCATCACTATTGTTTACTATAATCATCGACCATTGCTATTTTCATTGCTTATTTGCTTTCATACTATTGATTTGTTACTTGTTTGCTTGCTCGCTTATAATCATATTTATAAAGTCGCACGCACTCCACGTAGGATTGACTCTACTCACCACTAATACTGGTTGTTTGAGTTTGAAATATTTACTTTTGGGGATTGAACCACGACATTCACATCCACCATATATCAATAAACTTTTGGGAAAACAATTGGGTATCAACCACACCTCTTATTAACAGAGTTTGGCCAATTATACAATGTAATAGGAGGATAGGGTGAATGGAGAAGTTCAATGAAAACCTATGGCCGATTATACAAATAATCCAATAATATATTTATCCATGTTTCTACACAAATAAAACACAATTGCACAAAATTAATCCAATATCAATATAAAAATTCAATTTATAACACACACTACAGTGACTACACAACACAAAAATAATATCATTGCACAAAACTAATCCTATTACACAAAAACAATCCAAAACATTCAAAGCTCGGCAAAACCCCCAATTCAATTTCAAAACTCAGCACAACCCTCAATTTAAAACTCGAAAAAAATAATCCCAATATCCCATCACAATTCACAATTGCACAACAGCTAATAGAAATTAGAATGCTAACCTCAACGGCGGCCGACGGCTCAATCCATGAGAGTAAGAGCAAGGACTGCCAGCCGACGGGGATGGACAACAACAAACACAAGCAACGAGTCAGCAACGACGACGAATTTGGGCTTCTTCTGCTTCGACATCAACAACAAACACAAAGGCGGCGAGTCGGTGACGGATCTGGACTGTTGTTGCTTGGGTTGGGCGGGAACCGGGAAGTAGTGCTCGCCGGCGATGACGGGAGGGAGCAGGTGAATGGAAGCCGATGGGCAGAGCCTGGGGCGAATGGAGGCCGAAGGCCAATGGGTTGGGCGCTCTGCGCTTGGCAATGTTTTTGAGAATAAAGGAAGCAGGCAGGTCGATGGGTTTGATTTTTAAGGTTATCAAAACGACGTCGTTTTGACTTTTTTTTTTCATACCTAATTACTGGGCGAAGAGGGGGGCATGTGACCCTCTAGGACCCCCTAGCTCCGCCCCTGGATGTGGAGGAGGTTGTGGAGGAAGAGGGATTTCGGGCAAGGGCCGTCGAATGCCTAATAGAGGAGGCCATAGGAGGAGGAGGCGGAGGAGAAGCCGACACCTTTGAATCACTGGACAAAAATCATCGGAATTTACAAAAAGACTAAAGGAAGGGTCTTTGGATATGTACCGAGAAAGGAAGGGAAGAAAAGGGGGGCGATGAATTGGCGATAAGTGCACTTTGCAGTTGATATGTATCAGAATAATACAAATGGAGAAGATAGATAAATTAGGTTTATTTGTTATAAAACCACACATAATTTCTCAATATTATATAAATACCTCTATAAAAGTTCAAATTAACTTTTTCAATCAAACCTCAAGTTTCGGGCGCGAATTAAACTTTTTCAAAACTTTAGGGCTATTTGGAAAAAATCTTTAAACTAAAATTTAACACATGAATTAAGCCAAATCACATGGTTATCTAGTAGGGGTGGGCGTGGGACGGGATGGAACGGGACGGGACCGGGATGAGGCCCGTCCCGCTTTAATTTTTCCGGGATGGGATTCGCCTTTTTTTTTTTGAATTCCACACGAGCCTTATCCCACACGGGACGGGACGGGACTTGTCCCTCAAATAAAAATAATAAAATATTATAAAACTTGAAAAATAAAAAAATGTTTTCATAGTTCATACTTCATAGAATAATATCACCATAATGTTAACACTCCCAGTAGCACAATTTCATACAAAAAAACATTGCCAGCAGCACAAGCCTCATGTAACCCTAACCGATTAGAATTGAATAGAGATTTCACTATTTCAAAATGAAGAATAAATTGTTTTGTTTGCCTCCTAGCTAGAGCCCAAATCCCTAACCCCCAAGCCCATAGTAATTTTTTATTTTAAAATTGCTTACAAGCCTTACAGTATTATTGTAACTTGTGTTTAAAATAACTAAATATATCATATAAATCACTAAATTATTAAAAAAATTAGTACTAACAAAATTAAAACTCTTGTCCCGTATAAATATAAATATAAATATAAATATAAATATAAATATAAATATAAATATAAATATAAATATAAATATAAATATAAATATAAATATAAATATAAATATAAATATAAATATAAATATAAATATAAATATAAATATAAATATAAATATAAATATAAATATAAATATAAATATAAATATAAATATAAATATAAATATAAATATAAATATAAATATAAATATAAATATAAATATAAATATAAATATAAATATAAATATAAATATAAATATATAGTTGTATTTATATATATAAATTATATAATATATATATGCGGGACGGGACCGGGATTTGCGGGATCCCATAGTTTTGTCCTGCATCCCGTCCCGCATAATTTTTGCGGGACGGGACCGGGACGGGATTCACTTTTTTTCCTTAAATCCCACCGGGATCGGGATGGGTCCAGGACAGGACCGGGATTTGCGGGATTTGTGCCCACCCCTATTATCTAGTGAAAAATCCGGGCAAAATAATGGAACGCATTTAACCTAGAAAAGCGGCAAAATTGAGCCTAAAATAGAACGGCGTCGTATGGGGTTTTAGTTTTACTGTGTGATATACCCCTTCCGGCTTCTATCCCACGCTCGCCTCCATTGCTGGTGTACATGTAGTTCAAAGTGCAGGCAAGAGGCAACCCTAATTTCGTCCATTACCTGCAACAAATAACAATCCACCTCTCTATAATCCCCAAATCGACTCCTTTTCCAATTCAATGATTTCTGTAAGTTTGCCCTAACTCCATGTTCCTACCTCCTATTTCATTCCGGTGAACTCTGGAGCAACCATTATGAGTACAGTGAAATGGAATTCCTCCATCTCTACTTAAAATCAAGGTACTCCTTAAACCCTAATTTCCTCTCTCGCCTCTCTTCCCTTTTCCTTCTTCCTAAAACCCCTCCTTTCCCATCAACGCCTGAATATCGACTGCTTTGTGTGGTTCCCCCATTTGTGCCAGCACCAGTCATCCATTCTATTACTAGATATTCTCCAATTTCTGCAAATGCATATTGGTATAGGTTTGGATGTAGCTGTGAATTAATTGCCGATAGGTTTGGTTCTCATAGAAATCATAGAGGATTTCGGCAGTTTTCCACCTGTGTAAATAACTTATCTTCTGAAGCTGCTACAACCTCTGAAAATGGTGGTATGGCTGAGTTGAATGAGTTGATTGCTCCTAATTTTATTGTGGAATCCATGGTTGATGTAGTTAGAAGGGATGAGGTTGATATGGAGTTTTGCTTGGATTCAATCAGTAAAGAACTTTCGAAATGGGATGCCGTTGAAGCTTTAAGGAATTTGAATAGATTGGGACTGAATGCATTCAGGTTTTTTGGTTGGATTAGAAAAACGAATCCACACATCTCCGATGATCCAATCGTATGCAATTTGATGGTTGATAATTGCGGGCGGATAGAGGATTACCAGAGTATGCTTGCTTTGCTCAAGGATGTTGGTGTGAAGAGAATCGCACTCACTGTTGAGGCATTTGGCTTCTTGCACACATTGTGTTCTTCAGAGGAGGAATTGAGGTGTTCGGTTGAAAAGCTGGTAAACATTCTGAAGGAAGCTGATGGAATATGTTGTTATAGTGGAATCGATGCTTTAGTTAAGATGTTTTGTTCTATGAACTATTTCAATCTCGTAAAGCTCGTGGTTGATTTGAGCAAGAGAGAGACTGCGCTCTACAGAGTTTGGTTAAGGGAAAGCTGCTTAAGAGGACGATTTCAAGAAACTCTAGATATGATTCATGAGATGAGAAAAATCGGTTGTGATCTGGATAATAGAACTTATGGTTACTTGATGAGCTGTATGTGGAAGCACGGGAAGCAAGATCAGGCCTTTAATATGCTGGAAGAAATGATTGAGAGCGGAAGACCTGCAAACGCACTAACCTTTGAAGTGCTGATATGTGGATTTTGCAAAGAAAATGAGTTGGAGAGGGCGGTTAAGCTGTACGAGTTAATGGTTTCTCATGGCATTGAACCCCGGTTTTCCACCTGTGCTGCCATCATCAAAGCTTACTTTGATTCTCAGCGGTATGAAGAGGCTTATAACTACCTGATGCATTTGAGCGTGAGCCAAAATTGCCGGATCAATAGTGCTTACAGCTTATTGGCAAACCTTCATCGGAAACAAGGGGATCTTATTGTTGCATACAGTCTTCTCATGGAGATGATTGAACAGGGTTTGAAGCCAGAGTTCGCGGTTTATGTGAGTGTTTCGAAGAAACTGTTTAATACGAGGCGGAAAGATTTGGCTGGGATTCTGAAGCGCAGTTTTAATAGCTTAGTACTCCGAGCATCAAACAGTTAGGGTTACTGATCTTCTCGATGTCTTTATTATACTCTTTATACTCGATTGTTGTACTGCTGATTTTTTGTATCCGGATGGTATTATACTTAGCGATGTATGAGGGCTCCTTTTTAACCAAAATGCACACGAGCACATCTTATCATAGGCAGTTAACGACACACGAACGCCAGTAATTTTCAATTGTGTATATAAACCAATTCCCATTAAACATGCCTATGGTTCATAAGAAAGTTCCTATCTCTAGTATCAAACTCAGATACATCATTCACTGAAACATCTATTTTTTAGCTTCAAACTAGATTCAACTCACCCGAAGTAGAGCTTTCGAGTACAAACGCTTAAGGGCCTGTTTGGCAGTAGCTTTTAATAGCGTGAGAGAGAGCGTGAGAGAGAACGCTCTCCACAACCTTGTTTGGCAGGCACCAGCGTTTTCAGAAAACGCTATGCGTTCATCTCCCTGGGAAGCTTTGGAAGCGTTTCCCCGGCCGCTCCAATCTGGAAGCGTTCGATGAAATTTGGATGAGCGTTCTCGACGGTGAAAAGAAGACGGAAGCCCTTTCCTCTCATCAATTCCTCTCCTCTCGACAATCTTCATTTTCGTCTTCGTAGAAGCTTTTGCAATCGATTCCATGAGAGTTCCACGACAACAAACTTCGATCTCGCGGTAAGGTTTGCAAGCTTTGCAATCGATCGATTTCTCAGTTTGCTTATGAAAAAAAACTAATATCCACTTCCTTTTGTTGATAGAGGCTCTTCACAGGTTCCATTTTGCTTTCTCCACCAAGCAATTTCGCTTTCACGTTCCTCAGGTAATTGCGAAATTCCTCTTTCTCGCTCTTTGTTGCGCACTTGATGCAATTTCGATTTGCATTAACCCTAAATTTCGAATTACATAAAACCCTGGTTTTCTGGGGTTTACTTGCTTTGTGAGTTCATTTGTGTATTATGAGATTGTAGTTCATTCCATTAATCTATTATCTATCCCTGGTTTAATTTGAACTTTGAACCTCATTCAATCGAAATGAAATTTCCAATCTCCATCTATTAAACACAAATGGATTGCTGATTTCAATTGCTGCTTGATGTTATGTTGATCAAGGAGTCCCTAGTCTTTTAATATGTACTGTATGTTCGAAACTCCTAATGGTAAAAAGAAATGCATATGTGATTTATAGGGTTAAGTTGCTTGATGAGTTCCCACTGACCCACTGGATGGATACATTCAATTCACTGTTGTACTATGAGATTGTTGTTCACTTTCTGAGTTGATAGTTTGTTGGCATTGAGTGTTGGTATGGTTTGGTTTTGTTCTCTTTCTTGTTCTCCATTTCACTTCCTCATCTAAATGATAGGAGGACTGTTTGAGCTAAAACCTTTGAACTAATTCCATCGATCTGTATGATATACATCTATGATCTACATCTAAATTATAGGAGTACTATTATAGTTAAATGCATACCTCTTGTTACTGCATTCCTTTTCTGCTGCTGGCATTTGTATTTTGTCCATGAAAGTTAAATCAATTTTGATATGTGGTTATGATTGCAAGTGAGCTGGGAGATTGTTTAAAAACAGATTTCTGTAAAAACAGATTTCTGTAAAATCAGATTTCTGTAAAAACAGATTTCTGTAAAAATCAGAATGTGATTTCTGTAAAAACAGAGTGCCTTGTTACAACTATCTATTGCATACTTGTATAATCATGTTACTGAAGCTATTTGTAAAAATCTGTTTTTACAGATTTCTATAAAAACAGATTCCTTAAGCTGTCCCTGTGTTTCCATCTCCTTTTACAAGTGATTAGATAGATACCCCTTCTGAATTTGTATAATCATGTTACTGAAGTTATCCCTGGTAAAGGTAGAAGACTTGTTATCTGCTAAAAAGTTGATCATGCTTGTGAACTTCTGACCACTAAATCCTTGAGATAAATAAAATACTTATACGACAACTGTGAGCAGCAGCAACAACGTGATGTTGTATAACATCTTTAAATCAATCCTAAACCTGGGTTTCTTATCGCCTTCATCCCAAGGCTGGACATACCTCCTGTTTTTTTCCCATATTAGTTATTACAGATTAGTTGTTCTTTTTTCATTCATGTTTTCATTCAATCTTCCCTACTAAATGCTGCCATTTCTGGATGAATGCTATTACATATTAGTTTTTTCTTTTTGCCTTGTAATTTTTTAATTGTTCGGTATGTCAATGCTAGCAACATAAAAGTAGATGGATGCAAGTTCCAAAGGGTCCAATTTTATTTGGACTAAAGCAACTATGAAGATCTTAATTGATGTTTGCCTCCAATATCGACAAAAATATGGGCGTAACCAAAAGTTTCAATGGCCGCATATTCTAAAAGATTTTGAGAAAGTTTCTGGGAAAAAAGTCAATCAAAATTCCATGAAGAACAAGTATGACAACATGAAGAAAGAGTATTCTGCATGGATGTCGTTACATTCTGAAACTGGCCTAGGTTGGAATGCGAGCACAAGAACTATTATTGCTGATGATGCTTGGTGGGATAAAAAAATTAAGGTAAGTGTTTAGTATCTATTATCTATCAATACGTGTTTTGTGATTACATCAGTATGTGTTAAATTATTAGTTGCATATATCTTTCTACTTATTTCTTAGTATAATGATGTGAGTTAAGTTTAGATACAAACTGAATCCTTGTTACTGGATACAAACTACTAGCTAGGTGTAGTCTACAAAGTCATCAAGTCCATTTTCTCTTCTTGTTACTGGATGAACTGAATCCTTGGAACCAATCTCAGTTGGTATCTGTTTTTGCATCCTTTTAGATACAAACTACAATTCCTTTAATCTTCCCTCAGGCCACATATAGCAATGAATCCTTCAGGCTCTATGTGCAACTCAGCTGCTCATAAGTCCTTTCTCATTATACTATTATTTTAGTTTTTATTTCTGTTTTCTTTTATTGTTAAAACAACTAGGTGTAGTCTCTCTATGTTAACACTAATTCTCATTGTTATTTTTATTCTATGATGACTTTTACAGGAAAACCCAAACTGTAAAAAATATGGTACTAACCCCTTACCAGCTGATATTGAGGATTGGTGGGCCCAACTTTTTGGGGATAATGTGGCTACTGGTGAATATTGTGTTGCACCTTCAATGGATCCTATTGAAGGAATCGAAGCTGAAGAAGGGGGAGTGGCTCAAGAGCAAACGGCAGACTCCCTTGAAGATTACAGCTTTAGAGATTTATATCGTATCATGAATGAAGGAATTGAGCAAGCTCCCACCCAGCACACACAACCTGCTCTCTCTCAGCACACACAAGCTCCTCCTTCCAGCCAGCACACACAAGCCCCTGCTCTCAGCCAGCATACACAAGCTCCTGCTCCCAGCCAGAACACACAAGGCCCTGCTTCCACCCAAGCCACTACTTCTTCAAATTCCAAGAAGGATCAGAAGCTCGTGAAGCGGAAAAGAAGACAATCAGAGGGATCCCTCAAGTTAGCGCAACACCTTGAGAGGGTTGAAGCTGTTAGCTCTCAGACTTTGGCCATGATTGGCTCCGTAACAAGTTCAAGTGTTAACCAGCGCAATGCATCTGAAGACCAACTTGTGGAAGCATTGCGTCTGCTAGATAAAATGGCGGATGAAGGGTGTTTGACTCCTGCATCACCTATGTGGTGCTTTGCTATAGAGAAGATTACAGATGACAAATCAAGGGTGTTGTTTCTTAACATGCGTGATGATGCAACAAGGCTTGCTTGGATTCAGTGGGCATATACAAAGCAAGGCTGATGGGGATGGCAAATCGAGTGTTACAATGACTTTTTTTAGCATTTTTAATTTCATGTTTCTATTGTCTGGATTTCGGATTTATGTGGTGTTTTTGTTTCAATGGTACATTTATGAATCAAGGGTGTTATGCTTAAGAATGTTTCATGTTTTGATCCTATGTTTAAATAAAGTTGAAGTTACTATGCTCTAAATTTCTTATTGCTTTCATACTTACTTTCATATATCTTTAAATAAAGCTGAAGTTACGATCATGTATTTGTTTATGATATCTTTAAATAAAGTTCAAGTTATTTATTACTTTCATATATCTTGTTGTTTAGGTGAACCAACAGCTATGGATGTTAAAGAAGTGTTGAAGATACTTTTGCTCGTGCTTAAACATTTGGAGACAAGTTCAAGTTGTGTTGCTACCTATTACTATACCCATATCTACAAGGTTCCATGCATGACATCAAAGCAAATCGGTGCTCAATGGATGAAGGAGGTGCTATTTGGAAATCAGTCACGCCCCGTTGATGCTTTTCGTATGGATACCCCATTGTTTATGAGACTACATCAAGATTTAGTAGAAAATTATGGATTGACATCGGGTAATATATCAACTTTTGAAAAGCTTGGTATTTTTTTATATACCCTTGCCTTGGGATTGTCAAATCGAGCTGTGGCTGAGCGCTTCCAACATTCGGGTGAGACAATTAGCAGAGCCTTCCATGATGTGTTATATGCTATATGTGGACAATCTAGAGGTCAAGCCGGACTTGCACGTGATATGATCAGGCCTATGGACCCAACTTTCTCTAGTATTCCATCTAAAATACAACAAAATGCTAGGTACATGCCATTCTAGGTAAGTTTCTTTGCTGCCTTAAACATGTGTATATTGCTTTCTTAGTGAGAAACTTCATGGTCATCTGCAAATGACAGCATTATTGAATCTGTCTTACTGATTGCATTTGATTCCACTTTATGAAAACCTGTGCACTTGGAGATTTTACAAGCTGAGAAATATGTCTTGCTTTCACTGATTTTACAGAAAACAGAAAACATGTCTTGCTTTCACTAATTTTACAGAAAACAGAAAATAGATTTTACAGAAAACTGATTTTACAGAAAACAGAAAACAGATTTTACAGAAAGCTGAGAAATAGCATTCTGTAAAAATATGTCTTGCTTTCACTGATTTTACAGAAAACAGAAAACTGATTTTACAGAAAACTGATTTTACAGAAAACAGATTTTGAGAAATCTGTTTTTACAAAAAACAGAAAATAGATTTTACAGAAAGCTGAGAAATAGCATTCTGTAAAAATATGTCTTGCTTTCACTGATTTTATAGAAAACAAAAAACAGATTTTACAGAAAACAGATTTTGAGAAATCTGTTTTTACATAAAACAGATTTTACAGCTTGTGCTAAAAATTTCTTGCAATTCTTTTACAGAATGCTATTGGATGCAGAGATGGTACCCACATCGATGCATGCATTCCAGAGAAGGGAACAACGGCTTTTAGAAACAGAAAAGGCGTGAATACCTTCAATGTAATGGCAGCTTGTGACTTTGATATGCGCTTTACATTTGTATGCGCCGGATGGGAAGGTAGCGCACATGATTCTAAAGTCTTCAACCATGCGTTGGTGACACCATCTCTCAACTTTCCTCACCCACCTCAAGGTACTCCAAACTACAAAGCTAGTACTTTTATTTACTTTTTAAATTCAATTTGTTTAACTATCTAATTGGCATTAGGGAAGTACTATTTGGTGGATAAAGGTTATCCCGAGAAGGATGGTTATCTTGTACCATATTCCAATACCAGATACCATGAAGCGCAATTTGAGAATGAAGAACCAGAAAATTATCAAGAGGCGTTCAATCGATGTCATTCTTCCTTGAGAAGTTGCATTGAAAGATGTTTTGGAGTTCTAAAAGCAATGTGGAAGATATTGAAGAGAATGCCAAAATTTTACATCCCAACACAGGTACAAATTATTATTGCAACACAAGTTCAATAATTTTTCTTATTATAATGAATCTAATTTAAAGATTATGCATTACTATATTAGAACTTTTTCTGACAGTTCAGGGCACTCTTATAGCTAGCTCTAATTTGACATCCCAACACAATTTAGCCTTTTTATATCAACACTTCTGAATGCTTTGTATGCTGCTGCTTTGTCTAGAGTATGTTGCTTTGTCTAGAACCAGATTCATTGATCTTCACAGCTCCACCTTCAGAACTAGAACCATCATTTTGCATATCTTCCATTCCCTTCAAAATCAAGTAAATGAGAAGTGGAATGCCTCAAGAAATCATATCAAATGTTCTTTCCTTCATGTAAAAAATGCTTGAAATGCAAAAATATCATTCACTGAAAAGAAAAAAAGATCAGTCCTAAACCAATGAAGAAACAGGTGAATCCATGTCCATTCAAAAGTTAAACAAATAGCAAATTAAGATATTAAAGCAATATAAATTTAGTAAATGGAACTCCTATGAGCATGAAATGTTCTCTAGGATTATGACAGCAACTACCATCCCTTCTCTATATGCTTGATTTCCTGTTGTGTGTGTGGTTGTCCAGAATATAAACACACAGTTTTCCTGGTGTGTGTGGTTGTCCAGAATGCACCAGCTGGTGCCATTTTGCAGAACCCCATATCTGCTTTCTTTCGGATTTTTGAACCTCAATAGCAGCAGCTGGTGCCTTCTGTTTACGTTTACTTTCCTAGTTTTGCCTCAGTTTTGGTCTTTCGGTTATATGTTCATTGAGAAATCTGTTTATGATGTCATGCATGGAACCTTTCGGTTATATGTTCATTGAGAAATCTGTTTTTACATTCAAAGGTACAAATTATTATTGCAACATTTGCCTTGCACAATTACATTCGAATGTACTCTAACGGAGTTTCTGAGGAAGAGAAAGATGGTGGCTCCGACAATGAAGGCGCTGAACATGAGCCACTCCCAAATTCGTCTTCAAACTTGGGAGAAGAAGAGCCTCATTCCATTCGGGCGGTTCGAGATGAGATTGCTAATATGATATGGAGTACATATTGATTGAGGGCTTGGGCCATAGTGCAATGTTCTTACTAAGAAAGCATACACTTCAATTAGGTGTAGGCCAAACAAAGGTATCAAGATACATTTGAAAGTAATGTTTCTGCTATACAAGTACATGTCTTGCCTTCAATGTTTACTGATCCCAGACCCTTGAATGGCTCAATTGGGTTCACATAGATTTTTGGTTGATTCTTTTGGTTGATTGATAGTTCAATTACAACTGTAAGATCGAGCATGAGATTCACTTGGAGATATATAGTTAGCTTAAGATTCACTTGTTAGATATATATCTATTTAGAATGTATGATTTTGGCTCAAAATTGACAAAACGAACATAACAAGAAAAAACGAGCATAACAAGCAAAAACGAGCAAACGAGCTCAAGTTCGAGCTCAAGCTCGAGCTTGTCTAATTACTCGCAAGCCGAATATGATCACAAAACCAAGCTTGTTAGAAAAAAATCACCCTTATTGACAATGTATGATTTTCGCTTTATAGCCCGGGCTTGTTGCTAGGCTATAAAGTCAGGTAATTTTTCTCTTTTATAAAGGAACTTTATAGCCCGGGCCAAATATAACCGGACTCTAAAGTCATACATCAAATAAAATAGATCCATTTTGATAATTTGACAATTTAATCTCCAAAAAGCTTGGATAATCAAAGGCATGCCAAACAAGATGTTTAATTTTAAGCTAGATTATAATTTTAAGCTAGATTAAAATTTTCATCTAAATTATAATCTTAAGCTAGATTAAAAAATGTGCATGCCAAACATGCCCTAAATGAAGCAAGTTTGAGAACCATAAAAGAGCGTTTTATTACTTATTGCTATGGAGATTGTACAATTGTACAACTGAACTGGAAAATATTGTGAACTCAAAATGCCGACTCGATCAATTCGCAAAAATGATATGACTAAGGGTGTTATTTGAGCCAAACGAGTCGAGCCTAGGATGTTCAAGCTTGGTTTATTTGTTAAACGAGCTCGAGCCAAAACGAGCCCAATTTTTAGACGAGCTTATTTTTATGTTCAAGCTTGGCTTGTTTAGGAAATGAACGAGCTTAAGACGAGCTTTTATCAAGCTTTATGCAGTTCTACTTGGTCATAACATATTAAGTTAAAGGAAATTTTAGAAATCCTATAAAATTCGAGCTATTCGAGCTTAAAATCGAACGAGCCGAGCTTTTAACCGAGCTTAAAATCTGGTTCAAGCTTGGCTTGTTTAGGTAAGTGAACGAGCTTGAGTCGAGTTTTTTTCGAACCGATCATAAGTCGAGCTCGAGCTATTCAATTCATATAACAGTCCTAGATACGACAGATCAACCCCCAAATTTATGGAGCACCATTTTAGAAAATGTCACTTTAACCCGTGCCTAATCTGTATCGCTGTATTGAGTATTGACTCATAATGAGTCGATGTTATGGGCCCGGCCCGGTCTAGAGATTTATTTGAGCCATGAGAAAATAAACGGCCCAGGCCCAAGACCAAGCCCAAGCCCAGTTACGGAGATTCGTCAGGCCGTTTTAAGTAGTAGTGAAGGGGTGGAAACAAACCCTAGACGGAGAGAGAGGACGGGAGAGGAAGAGAGGCGGAGAGATCAACCATGGCGGCAGCGACTCCTACAGAATCCGTCCAATGCTTCGGCCGCAAGAAGAACGCAGTTGCAGTGACCTACTGCAAGCGAGGCCGAGGACTGATCAAGCTGAACGGTAGCCCGATCGAGCTTATTCAGCCGGACATCCTCCGCTACAAGGCGATGGAGCCGGTTTTCCTCCTCGGACGACACCGTTTCGCCGGCGTTGATATGAGGATCACCGTCAAGGGAGGAGGACACATCTCCCAGATCTACGCTGTCCGCCAGAGCATAGCCAAGGCGCTCGTCGCGTACTACCAGAAGTACGTCGATGAGCAGGCGAAGAAGGAGATCAAGGACATCCTTGGCAGGTACGACCGTACTCTTCTTGTCGCTGATCCCAGGCGCTGTGAGCCAAAGAAGTTCGGTGGTCGTGGTGCCCGTTCTAGGTTCCAGAAATCTTACCGTTGAAGAGCGAGCGAGAGAAGGTCGCGAAGAAAAAGAGTTTTGCTTTTATGTTTCTTTGTCGTCTGCTTTTATTCTGATATTTATCTGTTAGCTTAGCGCTTGTTATGGATTTTGGTTTCATGAGCTAGATGTCTCTGAATCTTACTTTAATATATTCGAAAGTTTCATGCTTTTATGAGTTTGTGCTTGAATCTTTGATGTTCATCCTATTTGCAAATTGCTTCTGGCAAGATCAGTACTTGATTTGACGATTCATTGCATCCACATTGCGTTTTGCGTTGATTGTATTGGGGAAGGTATTGCTAGTTGTATATGATGAGTTCATTGTCGGTTTATTGGATCACGACATCAATGGAGATTTACAGACGTTCCATATTCGATGCCTAGTTTGGTTGGGTCATGTTGCTCTTACTTGATCTTTATTGAGGTTGATGACATTGATCTTTATTGTCGGTTTATTGGTCATGTTGCTCTGGCATTGGCATTGTTGAGGCTTGCTTAAATTATAATCCGTCCGATCCAAAATACACATCGTTTGATTTGTTGGTAATAAGTATTAAATTGTAAAAAAATAATAATAAAAAAGTTAATATATTATATAGTTTCTAGCTCCTTAAAATACGTGTTGAAAAGTCTAACGACATGTATTTTGGATCGGAGGTAGTACGTAGTAATTTGTTAGGCGGTTATGTTATTCACACGGCTCCATATTGCCATCGGCAAGTGCCTATGCCTAGTTCCGAAGTCGGCAAGCAGTCTGTCTATGCCTAGTTCCCAAATAGGTAGAGCATATGGAGATCGACTTGGAGACTCGGTATAGGCCGTTCTCGACGTGACGTAAAGCTGTTGGATTCCCTGTCCGAGACTGTGCCCCAGATGGATGGGGCATCGGCACAGGCCTACCACACAGCAACAACGATGGGATGACCTAGCTAGGAGGAATCTTGCAGGTTTTTTCAGAGATGCCGATTTGGAGAGTCGGCATAGGCATGGGTTAAGTTCACCACCCCATCAAGATGCCGATCTGGAAACTCGGCAATGACATTTTGAATGCCAATTCGGAAACTCGGTATCAAGACCGTACCGATGGCGATAAAATCGTCGTGTGAATAACAGGACCTTTGTTAGGTTCATATGAATCATTGAGAATAGATGGGGCTAGATGATCTAACATCTATTCTCCTAATACTATTTTATCATTCATTTGCATAGATGTTACTATGTTAGGCCATATTTATCAAGAGATACTAGAGATATTAGGAATATTAATATTTTATTATTCTCTTTCCGCCACATCATCCTAACATCTCATTCTTATTTTTTCCACTTTATCAATAACATTCCTAGTATCTCAGAACTCATCTTTTCCTACCAACTCAATTTACAAATATACCCCTCTCCAACAATTATTTTCATTCTCGATTATATTATTATAATAATTTTTTTCTACTCATATCAACTTCCACATATTAAATTTTTTTAATATTTATTTATTTTATATCTTCCATTATTTATTATTCCATAATTATCATTCAATTTGCTGGATTATATTTTGCATATTTATAATCAAAGATAAATATTTTTTTAAAAAATATAGTCAAACTATTCAATATTGATGGGGCGCATGCTCTTGTAGGTTGGGTCACGTACCCAGGGTTTACCACCAAAGGTGGGTTATCCTCGTTAACAAAAAAAAATGAATCTAGTATTTTAATAATTTTTTTTACATTTTTATTACCGAAATATTGATTTTAATGTGTAAAACACTTTCTCTCACCGAAGATCTCGGTCGTCCATCAGAGGACAAGTGTCCTCCATTCACCTCCCGTCCTGCATCCCACCACTAGAAGAGTGACACGTGTCCTCCTTGCTTGGGAAAATTGCAGGCGCACCACTGCTCCATTTTTTTTTTATAGAGTAAGAATTCGGCTGGCAGGCCTAGCCGATAGCATCCTTTCGGATGAGATCAATGAGATCTTTGTTTGATTCTAGTGCAATCCCGGAAAACTAGTGGCTAAGGTGTGCAACCTTATCTGCCACTTTGTTTCCTTCCCGGGGCACATGGGAAAAATTGGTACTATGGAAAGATCTGATTATCCCTTTAATGTCTCCCATTAGAAGTTCAATTTCCCAAGGGCATTTACCCTCTTGTTTTAATTCGCGGATAATTGTAAGGGAGTCACCTTCAATGACCAAGTTGTGGATGTGTAGTTGGATTGCTTGCAGTAAACCCTCTCGCAAAGCCAAAGCCTCTGTCATGAGAGGGGTTTGTTTGCCAGTTTATATCCGAGAGTGACAAGGTTGTCGTCGCTGTCCCGAATGATGTAACCCCCACTACTTAGTCCATCTTGGGAAATTGCTCCGTCGAAGTTCAATTTCATGAACCCAGGATTCGGTTTCCTCCATTTAATATCTTTCCTACTAATTTTTCGGAATGCTGTTTTGTGTACATACTCGGAGTTGTTATCATCTCTGTTTTGGCTTGCTTTGAGCCAGTTTTCCCGTGTTTCTTTTATTCTTCTTTCAATTTCTTGGCGCGAAGGGATTTTTGCATCCTTAAATATTACTTCCTCTGTTAATTAAAACTTGTCGTTTACTATTCATGTACGCTTTTTTAGAATAATAAAAACTATATGAAATATTAACTTTTTTTAAATTTGTTTTTATAAATTCATACTTAATAGTAACAAGTATGAAATTATTAAAAATATATATTAAAAAAGTTAATATTTTATATAGTTTTTAACACCTCAAAAAGCGTGCATGAATAGTAAAACGTCAAGTTTTAATTAACGGAGGGAGTATTTGATTTCTGAAAAACCATGTAAGCCACCAATTTACCGCCAATTGTTCCTTCTCATCTTTATTAAGTTTTTCTCCCAAGACACTCATGATTTCCCTAATATATGTTGTTATATCTAAAATTGAGCTTGCTATATCCTCCACTTTTTGAGAATGAAGACAGGAGTTCTTAATGAACGTACATTTAATGAAAAGGTGTGAATCGTCTTCCAATGGTCCATCACAAAAGGGACAACCATTCGGGAAAGACACGCCTCAGCTAGTCAGTCTGTCCTTCGTAGGTAGTCCATTTTGACTAACTTTCCAAAGGAAGTTTTTGATTTTTGGAGTAATGTTTAGTTTCCAAATCCAGTAGTTGGGGTCATCAACTTCTCTGTCATGATTTGTAATAATTTTCATTGCGCTAGCCGTTGTAAGCCATCCGTTTTTATCCGGCCACCAGTATAATCTATCTGGAATTACGTTAGTTGGGAGTGGTATGTCCATTATTTCTTTAACACTATTAGAATCCAGGTGTTGTTCAAGTTTCTCCTTCCACCACTTTCCCGCCATAATGTACTCACTGACCCGGGTATTGGGCTGGATATGCTGGTTTGGATTGATTCTTTTTGACAACGGTTCATGTGAAACCCATTTATCTTCCCAGAATCTAACGGATTTACCATCACCAATCGACCAAATGAGACCTGAGGTGAATTTATCGATCAACGAACATGCTTTACGCCAATGCCATGATGCATTGGCAGTTCGTTTATAGTTAAGGATGTTCATGTCCTTTAAGTATTTGTACCTTATAATCTTTACCCAGTAATTCTCTGGTTCTACTAATGTTTTCCATAGTAGTTTCATTTGTAGGGCTTCGTTCATATCTTTGGATCTCCGGATTCCCAACCCGCCTTTTCTTTTGGGTTTGCATATTCTGTCCCAACTTATAAGTGGTCGATGTTGCACATCTTTGTTCCAGAAAAAAGTTCTATTCAGCTGGTCAAGTTCTTTATGGATGTTGGTAGGCAACATAAAGCTTTGCATGGTGTATAGTGGTTTAGTTGCTAGGTTTGAGTTGATTGGATTGTACGTCCTTGTTGAGAGAGGGCATTAGCTCTCCATTTTGCTAGTTGTTCCTTAGATTTACACACAATGTCCTCGAAGGTCTCTTTATTAACATTACCGTTGATAATGGGGCATCCGAGATATTTTTCTAATGCGCTTGTGTACGGGATCTGAAGATTCTCTATTAGGGTCTGGATCCTTGAGTTTGGTACGCCCAACGTGGTCTGGAAGTTGGACTTATGAAAGTTTACTTTCTGTCCTGATAACGAGCAATATTTGTCAATAATATTCCTCACCTTTGTGCTTGCTTCGACCGTTGCTTTCGAAAAGATTATAATGTCATCCGCAAAGGCCAGAAAGGGAATACAAGGCCCCTGACGACCGAATTTGAAGCCTATTTTCCCTGAGGGTAAGTATGATTCTTGGTGAAGTTCTCTGGATAGGAGCTCCGCTTCAAGGATGAAGAGGAAAGGTGATAGTGGGTCCCCTTGGCGAATACCTCGGGATGGTGTAAAGACATCTGTGGGACCATTGTTAACCAGTACAGAGAACGATACTGTTGTTATGCACATCTTGATCCCTTCTATAAACGTGAGGTGAAATCCAAATCTCTTTAGGATTTCCAAAAGGAAATCCCATTCTATTCTATCATAAGCTTTCTCCATATCCAGTTTTATAGCCATCCATCCCTCCACTCCCTTGCGAGATTTGAAGGAATGGAAAATTTCGTGTGCTATTAGAACATTGTCCTGAATCGCCCTGTCTGACACAAAGGCGCCTTGAAGTGGGTGAATGATTTTGCCTATTAAGCGTTTTAGTCTTTCCGTAATAATTTTAGAGATGATTTTGTATATTGTATTACATAGACTAATAGGTCTATAATTGTTTGTAGAAGTTGGATTGTCAACTTTTGGTAGAAGAGTGATAAATATATGATTTATTTGTTTGAGCATTTGTTTTGATATGAAAAAACTCTTAACTGCTCTCATGACCGACGGTCTTACTATTTTCCAATAAGTTTTGTAGAATTCGATGGTCATCCCATCCGGTCCTGGAGATTTGTTGTTACCTATGCTGAAGACCGCATTTTTTATTTCACTATTAGTGACGGGTTTAATTAAATCTTCATTTTCTTCTTCTGTGATTGCATTATTTATGAGAACCATTTGGTTTGTCCAGTCCCTGCTAGTTTCACTGTCTGATTTAAACCTATTTTGAAAGTCCCTTCGGATTTCTTGTCTAATATTGTGTTCTCCTATGATTAGGGTACCTTCCGCAGAGGTAATCTGCCTTATAATTTTTCTGTTTCTTCTTCCCGAAGCAATTTTGTGGAAATATCGGGAATTAGTATCCGCAAGTCTAATATGTCTTGTCTTTGCTCGTTGATTCCAGTAAACTCTATGGTAGTTTATCAATGCCTCTTTTTTCTTTATAAGATTGGTTTGTTTGGCTGAAATGCTTTGACCAATACGTTGTAGATCCAAACATTGGGTTTTTATTAGTTCCTCCTCAAGTAACTTAAGCTGCCTAAAGATATTTCCAAATGTCGTTTTGTTCCATTCCTTCGCCTTGGCCTTAAGCAGTTTTTGTTTTAAACGCCAGTACACCACTGTTCCATTTTGCTTTACCAAAACAAAGTTACTTTTCACCTTCCGGGTATCGATACTTGCCAAGCATCTCACTAGTATCGCAAAAACCACTATTCTATTTTTTTAATACTAAATTTCATAGTATCGATGCACAGTATTGTGTCGATAAATATGGCCTTAGCCTACTCGGGCTACTCTTTCTATTTGGAAATATAGGTTCTATATAAAATAATATTTTTTTTCGGATTTTTCGTAAGGAAACCCTGTGGTATAGCGTAATTTCGAGTGGTAAACAAGAGTTTCAAAATTTTTGCCCGGTAACCCTAAGGTTTCAAAACTTTTTGCATCGCACCCAAAACTCTTGTTTTGGTTTAGAAATGAAAGTTTTAACAGAAATTTCGCAAGGTAACCCCATGGTTAAGCGTAATTCGCATAGTAAACAAGACTTTTTAATATTTCGCGAGGTAACCCTGAACTTTTGAAAATTTTTGCGTCTTGCCCAAAGCCAGGGTTTTGATATAAAATCGTGAGTTTTCATTTTTATAGGGTTAAATAATGTAATATTAAAAAAGTTTGTAGAACCTTTTGAAAAATCAAGCCATCTTCTTCTAAAGAGAAGAGAGGCACGATATAGAGGGAGCCATATGTGACTGGAGAGAGGAGGCCATAGGCGATTGAAGGAGAAGGGGGAGGCGGCAGGTGACTGGTGGCTCCGGCAATGGTGGCGACTGGTGACTCCGGTGGCTCAGACAGTAGTGGTGGCTCCATTGGTTTGTGGTGGCGGCTGGTGGTGGATTGAGAGTCTGAGAGCTCGAACGACTTTGAAAAGGTACAAAATTTCTATCCAATTTCTCAAATTAGTTATTATATATTTATTGATATGAGTGAACTAGGTACGAAATTTAGACCATTTTTATAGGGTTAAATAATGAACAAAATCGGCCAAAGCGATGCCGAGAAGATCAAAGGAGCTCGGAACCGATAGAGATTTGGGAAAGAAAAGGTTGAAGAAGAAGTGTTTTGGCCAGTGAAACACAGATCGACCCATGGAAGAGTAGATTTGGGGGTACGGGATATAAATCTACAAAAACCCCAGATCAATTTTTGGATTGGATTGAAAACCAAAAAACAGAACTTGAAGCTAGGTAACATCGAACAAGATGGGCAATCGAAATAACACTAGATCAAAGGAGCAGTAATGCCACAATGACACTAGGACAGTCAGAGCCGAGTTGACGACGACCGAAGCCAAAATAAGACGGTCTAAGTTGAGGTTGGATCTCCCTCTCTCTAGAATAATCTCTGTAATTCTAGAGAGGAGAGATCGTTTTGAACACTAAAATTTCCATATAAACGCCCAGAAAAAAAAAGTCAATGTTATTTACACCACAAAATTTACTATTTACACCACATATCTCACTTTTTATATTTTTTTTAAAATACACATGCGCCTCTTGAGGGACATGTGTGTGACTCAAGAAGAGCAGGGTGTGATTCAAGAGGTGTAGGTGTGGTGCATATAGTAAAATTTATGGGTGTAAATATTATCACCAAAAAAAAAAAAAAGAAAATCCATATAAACACCCCGTTGCTCCGTTCCCACTTCCCTCCCACATTCTTTCTGCGCGTGCAGACCGAACTCAGAAGCAGTATCCATTTTCTCTCTCCCATTTTTCGTTGCCTTCAACTCTTTCGAGTTCGTGGCTTCTCCCAGTTGGCTCAGTACCCAGTCTCAGCCTATCGGATCACTTCTCAAGGTACATTTCCATTCTTCTTTTCCGGTTCCATTTCTAGGGTTTCGCTTTCTGTTCCGTCTCATCCTTTTCCCGCTTGTTCCTTGTGCTTGTTTGAGAAATTGATGTTTCATCTATACAAGGTTTAAAACTTCAAATTGGTCCGACATCCTCGCCGATCTGTTGACTTCAAGTATCCGCCTTGTGGATATTTATTTGCTAAATGCTTATTGCCGGTTCTGTTGATGCTAATTCGTTGCTTCTTTTGCTTTGTTGCGATGCTTTCTTGGTGGATCTTTAGTTTGAGTTGTTAATCGATTGAAGGGGGGTTTTTGGTTGACATAGATTTGAGTAGCCTTTTGCTTTGTGTTTCCGGTTGGGGTTTTATCCGTCTAGGTCTCGAGAGTTGTAAAGCGTTTAGGGCCCGTTTGTTTTGGGGACACATTTGAACACTGTGAAAGTAATTGAAGGGCAGATCAAATCAATTTTAATGTTATGCTGAGGTGATTGATACCATTTTCCCATTATTGTGGCATTGGCAAATGGTAAAGTCTTCAAATTGAGCCAATAAGAGCGCAAAACGCCCCCACGTATGTTTTGAAGGCACTCCATTATCAAGGCTCGAAATCAAGACCTGAACTTGTCAACACACCTCCTCTTCCATGGGGTTCACCTTTTTGTTAAATGCTCAAGCAAGTATTAGGAGTCATGTATATATAAATTTGGCCCATTTTTTGTGGATCTTCAGGTAGTCATTACCGTTGTGTTGAAGTTAGGGGTAAATTACCCAAAAGCACCTAATAGCCAAAACCATTTCGATAACTAAAATTACAAGTAATATCTTGTTACAGTTCAACACCTTATATCTGTTTTATCCTCATAAGAATATTTAAAAAAAATAAGGGGGTAGTTTGGTGTAATTTTTTTATTTAAATAAAAAATTTGTGCCCTTAGCATATCCAGAATAGAGAGTTACTAGAATTTTAACTTTCAACAACAATCATGCTGAAGTTTATTATGTTCTTATTTTTATAGTAACTCAGGAGCCAAAGCCTTCTGAGCAAACATTTATGTTATCATTGAACAGTCTTTATGATGTTCAGATTTTCTTTCTTCTTTGCTTTTTTGCTTGCTCAATGTAATTATGAAGATTTCTCTTGAATTTCTTTCTAGATCTTAAGACTTAAGGAATTCTTTTTCTTAGTTTTGACTTTTGTAATGCAGTTCAATCCTGAGTTTTATTTATGTTTTGTTAGTTCTTTTGTTTGGGAATTTATTGTAGTTGGTTGTTGTGAGATGTAAAAGTGATGTTTCTTCTGATCTACATGATTGATTTGTTCCATTCGGTATGGTAAAATGGGAAATACTCATTATATCACGAGACTTGTCTTTTTGGTAAATTGCATTGCAACTAAATAGCCTCATTTGGTTTCATTGTAGGTTATTTTAGGAATGTGTTTAACTTTTCATTTAAGCAACATTGAGTTGCTGTAGATGTTTTCTTAGCTCTGCTTTTTAGTTCCTACTGACATTGTTAATGCATTTTTTGGGATATATACTGTATAGTTTTGTTTGCAAATATTGTTTTCTATATATGCTATTTTCGCTCAAGTACCCCCCTCAGTCCCACTCCCATATTGATCATCTTGGCTCGCCTTTTGTATTCATGTTTTGCACTTTGGCCATTGTTTTGCAATCAATATTATGCATTTATTTTTTTAGAGAATTAACTAGACCTAATTTATGGAAAATTTACAAATATCTTTTGCAAAGAATGATAGCTCGCTTTAATCTTTCTGACCTGTTAATCAAAGTTTGTTTGGAAGAATCTTTTGGGAAAATGCTTTGGGAGGAGGTGTGGGCTGTAGGCTTGTTTGATTTTAACATCAAGAAATTGTGTTTGTAGGTTTTCTAATAATGGATACCACACAATTCAATTCTGCACGCCGACCTCTCTCTGTCAAGCTCTGGCCTCCCAGCGAAAACACAAGACTTATGCTTGTGGAACGTATGGGCAACAATCTTTCAAGTACCACTGTCTTCACGAGGAAGTATGGTAGTTTAACCAAGGAAGAGGCCCAAGAAAATGCCAAGTATATTGAAGGAGTTGCATTTACAACTGCAAATCAGCATTATGAAAATGAGCCTGATGGTGATGGTAGTTTAGCAGTGCAACTCTATGCCAAGGAGTGCAGTAAACTCATGCTTGAAGTTCTCAAGAAAGGTACCAAAACGAAAGCAGAGGTTAATGTGCCAGAGCTTGAGGGAAATTTGCCTGTGCCCGAGACCGTGCAAGATAATTGCTTTGATATATCGAAGGGCCCGAGAGCTTTCATTGAGCCTGAAGAAGCGGAGGAACTTCTGCAGCCTCTCAAGGAATCAGGAAATTCTTATACTAAGATATGCTTCAGCAATAGAAGTTTTGGTTTGGGAGCAGCCCATGTTGCAGCGCCAATTTTGGCATCACTCAAGGGTCAACTGACAGAGGTAGACCTTTCAGATTTTATTGCAGGCAGGCCAGAAGCAGAAGCCCTTGAAGTTATTAAGATTTTTGCAGCTGCTCTTGAAGGTTGTGTATTGAGGTTTCTTGATCTCTCAAACAATGCATTGGGTGAAAAGGGTGTAAGGGCATTTGAGGCCCTGCTGAAGTCCCAGAGCAGCTTGGAGGAGCTGTATTTAATGAATGATGGCATCTCTGAGGAAGCAGCTCGTGCAGTTTGTGAGTTGGTGCCATCGACAGAGCAGCTAAGAGTCCTCCATTTTCACAACAACATGACAGGAGATGCAGGAGCTGTTGCTATTGCTGAATTGGTGAAGCGATCACCCTTGCTGGAGGATTTTAGGTGCTCCTCTACTAGGGTGGATTCTGAAGGTGGAGTTGCTTTATCCGAGGCACTTGAGTTGTGTGCAGACTTGAAGAGGCTTGACTTACGGGATAACATGTTTGGTGTAGAAGCTGGAGTTGCTCTAAGTAAAGCTCTTAGAAGGTACACTAATCTTAAGGAGGTTTACTTGAGCTACCTGAATTTGGAAGATGAAGGGGCAATTGCAATTGCAGATGCATTAAAGAACTCCGGCCCAAAACTTGAAGTACTAGAGATGGCAGGGAATGAAATTTCTCCTGATGCTGTTCCTGCACTGAAGGCTTGTATAGCAGAGAAGCAGTTTCTTACCAAGCTTAATTTGGCTGAAAACGAGCTGAAGGATGAAGGGGCTCTTCAAATTGCGAAGACATTAGAAGAAGGCTATCCCCACCTGCAAGAACTAGATATGAGTGCAAACTCTATCAGAAGGGCAGGCGCCAGGAAGTTGGCTCAGATTGTAGTGCAAAAGCCCAAGTTCAAGTTGCTAAATATCGATGGAAATTTCATCTCAGATGATGGCATTGATGATGTGAAAGATATATTCAAGAAATCTCCTGAGATGCTTGGGCCATTAGATGAGAATGACCCTGAGGGTGAAGATGGCGATGACGGTGATGATGACGAAGATGATGATGAGGATAAGGAGCCTGCACAAGAGGCACTCGAGGAGAGTGAATTAGAATCTAAGCTGAAGCAGCTCGGAGTTGATGAAGACTAGTGGATGTAACCTGCTATGTAGTGGGGGATAACTCAAGTAGCATCTTATGCCACAAAGGTAATGCTTTTTATCGAGCATTGTTTTAGTAACTGCTTGATATTACTTGCCTGATGAGTATTAGCGGTAGTCCCTTGTGTGTCATCTGTGTTCTTAGACTAGTTTTATTAAATTGCCTTTCTTTTCACGTATTCATGTGTGGAACTTGTGATTGGGATAGTGCAGGAGTTGAGAGTACCTCTCTCTATTCCCATAAAACTATAATGATCAGTCTGTGTGCTACATTTTCTTTTATGAAGGACTTGTTATTTTGTTGAATTTAATGTTCTTTAGTAGTTGAAGCACATCTTGACATCTGACTGATGCCTAATATGTTATTCCCTTTTGTATACTTTAGGAAAGCTCCTTTTGCAAAATGTTTGGATAACAATCCTTTTTTATAATGTGGGAACCCATAGTTAAGAGAGCTATACCCTTTATGCGTCGTATTAATCCATAATATCAGTGAGGTGATTTGGTTACTAGACCAGCTTTCGCTATTTCTCGGGGTAGGAGGAAATAGGTTTGTGAACCGAATCCCTGCCTTTTGAAGAAATTTAGAGTGAATGCACTTTCTCTTGCGTTAAACCAAACAAGAGAAGGCTGTTCACCTTACACCAAATAAGGGAAGGATTCCATTCGCACGTCGCACTTCCTATTCTCTCCTGAACATGTTTATAGATGATGCTTCATCATGGGCGTTCCTATGATGCTTAACCCGAGCTCATGACTCAGCGAGTGATACAAGATCTGATGCAAGTTTCTTCAAGAGACTGGTCTACTGGTCAAAATAAAATGCCTCTTGTTTAAAGATATTCAGCAGAAGTTGAAGTTAACCTTCATAGTAAATTTTGATGCTTCCCATTATGCACACTCTTCCTTAGCCTATGTGTGAGTGCGCTCTAGGAGATAAAAGAGTGGGAGCCTAAATTATTTAGGGTGGGGTAAGGGTCAAAATATGAAAGGGGGCATCCAAGGAAAGTGGACAAATAGTTGCCCAATCAATCCCATTGAAGAAGAGAATCCCATTTCAAAACCAAAACAACCCATAAAACCCCAAAAAGAAGCTGTTGCCGTTGCTGCCTTCCTCGCCCAAAACCCTACATTTTGGGAAAACCTTGATTTTTAATCTTGGATCTCAGCTGTCCATTTTGCCCAGGCGTGTAGATCTTCTGCCACGTGTCCCCTCCAATCCCTGATGTCTCTTTCTGTGGGGCCCTAGATTTTATCACTTTGTTTGAACCGTGCTTGCTTTTTTTTTTTTAAGCTTTTGCTTAGCCACTACTCCTCTGACTCTCGATATCTCCCCAACTCTCTCTTACCCATTATTATGCTCAAAGGGCGGGCTTCCGTCTTCAACTTGAAGCTTTCAAACTTGTAATTCCATCATTTCTAATACTTTATAATACATACAACATTTTATTTATATTTTTCATAGCCTATAAGTTTACACAATAACCATTTGTTTTATTTCCTGTCTTCCATCTTTTCAGATATACGGAATATAAGCCTTTTGTTTCATGTATTTAAATTTTAGTTACAAATATATTTCCATCGAGTGTTTCCGTCGGATCTATATATTTTGGAATTTATTTATATTTATCAGAAGAAATGCACACAATATAATTTTTAAAATTTTAAAATAAAAACTATTTTAATTAATTTTTTGATTTCAGTTAGATTATAAATTCGTCCATGTACGACCATTTTAAAGAGTACTTCAATGAAAAAAAAATATGATATTTTGTTATTGTTTTTTTAATGTGTAAAAATGCTTAAAAGAACTTTAATTTTAGTTTTTGGGTTCGGTTAATTGCATTAACCTACTCCAAAATCATACTAGAATCCTATTTTAAATCAGCAATTTGAATATTTACCAACTCGAAATCATCTCATATAAAATTACATATAATGTCCATTTTTCATAAAACTAAAAGCCTCTATAAACAAATGAAAATATCCTAAATTTAGGCATATAAAAACTTTTAGGTACCATGATAATCTTTTCCTCTTTATTCTCTACCTTCCATTCCCATATCTTTCTATAAACATGGGTCTTTTCCAGTTTTCCACCACCATGGTGGCAACTCAACCAATTTCATTTTTCCTGTCTCTCCACAAACCTGCAAAAAACATTCACACGTCTCGAAGCCTCTTGAAGGGTTTCTTTTTGTTCGTCTCCGTTGTTTAAAAAACCCTCTCTTCATCCGCATTCTAATACAAATCCAGGAAGCAATTAAACAAGATCGAAAATGAAGGTGAGAGTTCCAGGGTTATTAAAGCGGATAATCGCCGCTTTGTCCACCAAAACCAATGATCTCCGGACGCGTTTCATGATCTTCTTCCTCCTCCACCGCGACCAGACCCTCCTCCTCGACAAACTCCAGGCTGTCGTTGCTGGTCGCCATGGCCACCGCAATGCCCCCAGAAACTCCCTCCATGACAGCAACAAGGACTATGACAGCAATGAAGAGGAAGACGATGATGTTCCACATGGAAGAAGAGCAGAAGGCGAGGGCTTCGTCATTTACATAAATACGGAGCCTGCTGTGGAACCGACTACGAAACAAGCATTTTCGTATACTCAAGGTATACTTCTTTTGTGAACTTGCTAGATATATTTTATACCTACCGTTATCTAACCAAGTAGTGAACTAAAAGGGACCATAAAAACTTCCTGTTTAACGAGATTTTGTATACCCGGTGTTGGTTTTTGTAATTCTGTAAAACCTAAAATGACATTTTTTTTTATCAACGGAGGAAATATTTAATTACATGATAGGGAAGGGAGAGGTGGGATTAGTACACTAACAATGCATATCCAAATATGTTATGTTGTGTTGTGTGAATGAGTAATGAACAGAGGTTCCTGAGGATAGTTGCATAGATTTGACGAACACCCTGTTCAAGGAGTCGGAAGAGGAGATGGAGCTCAACGAAAATGAAGACGGTACTCGTGAGGGTTGCAAGGATGGCAGGGGGAGTGAGACGATGAACACAATGCTGACGATTTTGGAGGACCAGTATGGGAGGTTGGACGAGGAGGCAGGGGAGCAGGATATTGATCACGCGGCAGACCTTTTTATAGAGCGGTTCAGGAGGCAGATACAGCTGCAGAAGCAGCTGAGCCTGCAGGAGAGGCACTGCAGCAGTGCCGGCTTGCTCCAGCAGAGTGCCTAGCTACGCACTCGGATTGCAAGGCTGTGGATGAAGTTGTTGCAGCTGCAGAAGACGCAGAAATAAACGAATACGAGGAGATCAATGCAGTGTAACAGCAGCAGATCTGGCCTCGTCGTAATCTCTTCTTGTGTTGTAAAGAATTACAATTGTCAAGAGTGTTGTTTTTGGTACACATTTCTCTTCATTAACCAAAGAAGCAGCAATCTTCTCACCCATGTTTTTGCTGTAGCTACTAGCACGGTTTTCGTTTACCTGCCAAGATTCAACATGAGTATAAATTGAAGGCCCCAAATTGCAACACTCTTGACAATTGTAATTATTCATTACTACCATGTTTACCATTTCTACATCTCATCAATGAGGATAAGCAAATATACGCTGATACGAATCGAAGACCCAAAACTGCAACGTCTTTGTATAGTTTTGTGTTGTAACGAGAATGATAAAAAGAAAAGAAAGACTCAGATATTTACATGGTTTAATAATAGCGTGTTACATACATCCACGGGTATAGGAATGGAATTCTTTATTATGGAAGCTAATAATAGAATACAATAATATGACGTTTTATGAATACATATATATATATATATATATATATATATATATATATATAGAATACGGATCAAATGTTAACAACTCTTACGGTGTTAAATGTTAACAAATCAATATTCGGCAAAATTTATCAAATATTCATCACAGTCACTCAATTATTCATCAAAGCTTTTCGACAACATTTAAGAGATTCATTTCAATTAATAATTATTGTCAATTAAAAAAAATTACCACCCAAAAAAATCAAACCCTTGCGCGTGTATCCACCCTCAATCCCGTAATTGTGTTACTGTGATGAATATTTCTTAAATGTTGCCGAATATTGATGAATATTTGGGAAATTGTGAATAATTGAGTGACTGTGATGAATATTTGAGTGACTGTGATGAATATTTGATTAATTTTAACAAAAGATTTGATGAATAATTGAGTGACTGTGATGAATATTTGATAAATTTTGCCGAATATTGATTTGTTAACATTTAACACCGGAAGAGTTGTTAACACATGACCAACCTCTCTCTCTCTCTCTCTCTCTCTCTCTCTCTCTCTCTCTCTCTCTCTATATATATATATATATATATATATATATATATATATATATATATATATATATATATATATATATATACAGGGGCGGCCCTAGGGTGGGGCGGGCGTAGGCGGCCGCCCCACCCTTCGACCCACGCGTCCCCGGACTTTGGAAAAAAAAATAAAAAATTATATATATATATATATATATATATATATATATATATATATATATATATATATATAGTGTATGGATCATTTGTACACATCCCTTAAAGTGTACCTTGTTCACAAATATTATTCGGTAAAATGTGAAACATTATTCGGTGAAATTTGAATCATTATTCGGTGAAATGTGAAACATTCTACCCAATACTGTTATGTTTTATTTTTCTGTTCAGTTCAGATGAAAACGTTCCAATTCCACTGAATAATTTGTAACATAACAGTATTCGGTAGAATGTTTCACATTTCACCGAATAATGCTTCAAATTTCACCGAATAATGTTTCACATTTCACCGAATAATATTTGTGAACAAGGTACACTTTAAGGGGTGTGTACACCCGAACCACACCCTATATATATATATATATGGCAGTGTTGTAATAAGTAAAACTAGGATGAATATAGAATCAACTAATCTACTTTGTTTAGTTGGTTGGTGGGAAGGAAGGAAAGTAAAGTGAGACCAAAGGTTTGGGTTCAATTCATATTAGCCTCATTTTTTTTTAAAAAATTTCATCTCCCTAAAAAAGCTTTTTTATTCTTTGTTCAACTTGCACCCCACTCTCTATGTTTCTACCCACTTATTTAATTATATTCTCACTTCCCGACCTCCCTATTAGATACAAATTATCTAGCTATACCTAATTAAGCCCCATAAAATTGGTGAAATTAGCCTCTGTTTTTTTTAAAAAAAAATTCACCTCCCTCAAAAAAGTTTTTTTTATTCATTGTTCAACTTGCACCCGCTCTCTATGTTTCTACCCCTTATTTAATTATATTCCCACTTCCCGAGCTCCCTATTATATACAAATTATCTAGCTATAAACTAATTAAACCCCATAAAATTGGTGAAATTAGGATTTGATTATGAGAATAAATTTTGTGAAATTTTCATTAGAGTTTGTGATTTTGAGAATAAATTTTGTGTTTTAATTATTGTGTATATGTGGTTTTGAGAATGAAATTTATTAATTGAATTTGTGAAGCTTTATGCAATATTTATATTTTTGTACCCTACATGTCTTTGGGAACCAAAAGATATTATAAAGTTGATGAATTTACAATCCTAAATAATATGCAAAAGCCTTAAATTTAGCATGATTGAATTTCGATAAGTTTACACTCCTAAATATGACAAATGCCTGAATTTCCAATGAATGACGAGAAACCACTACCATAGCAATTAAGCAAATGTAAGTATACTTTTCTACAATCCATTGCTAAGTTGAAAGTCGTAGCTTAGGTAAAGGAGTTTATTCAAGGCCAATATCTTAGTACACATTAGAAATTTCGCGCCCGCCCCACCTTTCGGAGGATCCTGCGGCCGCCACTGTATATATATATATATATATATATGTGTATGTATGAGCCATAAACCCTAATCAGACTATGAGCCATAAACCCAAAATAGATAACGGTAAGTCTGTTAACATAAAACATTGCATAAGGTTCAAGTGGAAACACTCCTTCCCATAGAAACATGCTTATTGTGAAAACTTTTAATCTTAGCCTTTCATTTTACATCAAAGCTATTAAAATTCCATTCATTAAAGACTAAAAATAAAAGCAAAATAAATTAAAGAAAAAACATGAGAGAGAAAGTGTGTGTTGAATCTGTAAACTCAGAGAAAGAAAAGTGAAACCCTTGAGGCTTGACCAAACCCTAGATCCGATCTATCTCTCCCTCATCTCTCCGCCTCCCGTTCGTCGCCACCTTGCCCCTTCCCCGTCGGTTTCTACTACCGCCTCGTTCTCTACCTCGCCCGTTCTCTGCTTCTTCCCCTCTTCTCCTCTTGGGTTTTGGCCAGATTTGAAAGCTATTCGAATGTAAAAATACGATTCCTTACCACCGCTTCTTCTTTCTTCCGGGCACTACAACCGCCTCTCCCTTCCTCAAAGAGCGCCAGCGCTGGCACCGCCTCCTCTTCCTCTTCCTTCCGGTCACTGCAGCCACCTCTCCATTGTCGGTCGCCGCCACTGCCTCTTCTTCGCCGGTCTCTGCCTCTTCTCCTCTATTTTATTCTAATCCCCAAGGAATTGAGAGGTAGGTGAAACTAGTGCTTAAGTTGCGAGAAAGATCGCTGTTGTTGTGAATTATTTGTGCTTTATTGGAATTTTGTTATAGCTTCCAGAAATTGGTGCTTTATTAGAACTTAGAAATGAAAAATACATTTGGCCTTTGTGGATTTGAGTGAACTGCTGAGGATTTCTTGCCTATCGATCTCTTGAAACGTGAATAATTCGGTACTGGATGAGCCTGAACCTTATGATTCCTAATTATGCAAGCTAACCTGATTCCTAATTATGCAAACTTTGAGAGATTTTATTGATGCAAGCTAACCTGATTCCTAACTATGCAAACTTTGAGAGATTTCATTGGTGAGAGGAGAAACATTTGGTTGGCATAGAACAAGTAGGTTGGCATTCCCAATGTTTCGACTTGTGTCCTGTCATGAAAAATTCTGTCATGTATGTTTGCTGCTAAAGACAGAACTATAATTCCAAGGGGTTGCAAGTGATAAATTTAGTTTTTGCTCTTATTGAGTTCAATTTTTGTCACAACTGTCTGTCGATCTGCTCATTTTTATGTTAGTTTAGGTGTTGGTCTTATTGAATTCAGTTTTGTCACAATTGTCTTGGCTACTTTTTTAGTCTATTAGCTCAAATGGTAGAGCAATGTGTTATTATACACATGATATGGGTTCGAATCCCGTATAGACTTTCTCTACACAGCATATCGAAGAAACAACATATCTATGAAACAAACAGACATCAATATGACAATAGCTAAAAATAGGAGCAATAATATAAAATCTGAGATAATATGAAACAGAAGCAATCTGAAACAAAAATAGAAGTCTATATGGGATTCGAACCCACATCATGAGTATAATAACACATTGCTCTTCCATTGAGCTAATAGACTTTAAAAGATATTCATAAACTCATAGCTCTTCCATTGAACTGAAAGCTTTCATTGTGAATGTTCATTGTCAGTACCTTTGTTCCCAGTTTCCAAGCAGCCGAGAGTAGCCTCATGAAAAAATTATCCCAAACAGTTAAGAGTTGCCCAGTTCAATGAAACACAACAAAAATTACATCTCAAAATTGCACTACTCAATGAAACAAACACTTAAACTCTTTGTTCCCTTTTCAAGCTTTCGAAATAGAAACAGAACCTTTTAATCCATGTCTAACTAATGGGCAAATCAGTCCCAAATTGGACTAAGACGAACCTTTTAAGCCTAATTAGACCCAAGAACAGCAAAAGGAAGCCAACAGTCGTACAAAAATCAGCCCATACAAAAAGATTGCATTACAGTACTACATTTCCAATTCAGATTTAAAGCTTAGACTATTATGAGATACCCAATAACAACAAATTTTCAAAACACAATCGAAATCAGCAAAATCGAATCAAAGGAATTCAAAATCTTCCCAAACACAATTGGAATTAGATAAATCGAATTAGACCAATTCAGAAACAATTCATATTAATTCACCAAATGTAAAAACAATCCGAAAGAATTGAAGGAAAAATTCACCAATTGTAAAAACAATCAGACCTTGCCCATTGCTTGTTTCTAGCATTAGAATGACAGATCAATTTTCAACCTCTTTCATATAGCACAAAATCAGAAAGAATTGAAGGCTAATGGGAGATATACACACACAAAAATATTCATTGGGATCGCAAACTCCCCAATCAAAATCGTAAACCTATTCCTAAGACAACCAAATGAAAAATATCAACAACAAAGTAACCTAATCTAATGTTATTCCCCAAATTAAACATCCAAAATCAACAAATAGAAAGAAATATTAGGTCAGTTTCCAGAAATCCAAACCTGACAAGAAGGGGAACGGACGGAGAGCAATCGAGGCAAACAAAAGTGATCAGCGGGTCTTCGTCCCTCGCCTTTCATGGCTTCCTGCTTGCCCCCATCAAAATCAAAATCGATTCAGACAAGAAACCCCAATTTATTGAAAGACTAGGCGAAGAGGAGAAGAGATGGAGAGCAATCGAGGCAGAGGTGGAGAGAGACCGAGGCAGAGGCGACGGAGAGCGACCGAAGAGGAGATGGTGAGAGAAGATGGGTTCTGAGTTGGAGGCGGTAAGAGGCTAGGAGCGAAGTGGGATCGGAGCCGAGGTCTTGCAGGGGGCAATTTCACGTCTCTAAGAGAAAGCCCAACAGATGTAAAATAGAGAAATCTCAATAATTTAGAGAAAATAAGGGTTTTACAGCCCCAACAGTCCCTCTATATTGATATGTATAATAGAGAAGGAGGAGAGAGAAATTTTTTCTCTAAATTTAGAGAAAGAGAGAAGTAAAATAGAGAAGCTGTAAAATTAAATTTTTTGGGGAATCTAGGCAAGAAAGGGTACTGCTCCTACGCTCCATCAATTTGTTCAGCATAGAAGCAGTTTGCCATCTATCTCTCAAGCTCGGCCTCCAACCTCATCGTTACCATCTTCTGCTTCGACTCACCCCTTTGCCGATGGTAACATCTCCGCCTTCTTCCAATTCACCCCTATCAAACCGCTGTTCTTGATTCCCTTGCTTTGATTTGTTGATTTTAATTTGTTGGTCGATTTCTTTTCATTCGATTCGATTTGTTATTTTCCGCTTGATTCGATTTCGATTTAGATTGGTGATTATTTTTTAGACCTTGTTATTCAACTGTTGATTGCTTGTTGGACTCTTTGTTGCTCTATACAAAATTTAACATGTTTTCTCTGATTTTGTATTCCCAGCAAAGTGTGAATTCAAAGTAGACAAAGATACAGACAGCAGAAAAACAATGGAAGGCAAACGAGATTGAAGAACAATGATTGTAACAACACAGGTAGTAAGGCTAGGAAGAATACTATACTAGATTTCTTTTCTCATAAAATTAGCAGGATACTTAGGTTGTGAATCAAATTTTGAGGAAGTAACACCTGTTAGAATGTGATGATGAACAATAGGCTGAACTTGAATGTGTAATGTATCTAGGTTGAGAGCCTTTTTGATTGGTCTTATAAATTGCTATGAGTTGCATATAATTAGAGGCTAATTTTGAAGGTTTAGAGGCTTATTTTGCAAGTTGAACGATTAAGACCAAGAACAAAATCAATCAAATTTAATTAGAGGATGAACCATCAATTGTTCGTTTTTGTAACCTTTTATTGCCTAAAACATATAATTAGATTTGATTTATTTTATCCAATTGTTTTGTGAAGTGATACAACACCTTTGTCAACACTGATATACCATGGAGCAGATGGTGATAGTTGAACCCTCAGTGGTTCTCCTTCTAATTAGGCAAAGTCTTTTAGTGTATATATATAACAAATACATTTATTAGATTATAAATTTCTACATTTATTATAGTGTGTAATAAATGCAAAATTTTGTATAATAGAGAATCTGTTGGAGTTGAAGTGTAAAATTTTTAGAGATTTTGACATTTGAGTCTCTATTTTAGAGATTTTTTAGAGGAGCTGTTGGGGATGCTCTAAGATGGGTTCTGAGACTTTTTTTTTTGAGCAAAAGTTCTGAGACTTCTAATTTTTCTTTTTAACAAAAGGCTTAAACTTCTCACGAATTTCAAAATTGCCACCGCTTTATTAATAGCCATTGATTTATAAGGAAGGGTTGAGATTAAAAGTTTTCACCCTAAATGTGTTTCTATGGGAAGGAGTGTTTCCACTTGAACCTCCCCCTATATATATATATATATATATATATATATATATATATATATATATATATATATATATATATATATATATATATATATATATATATATATATATATATATATATATATATATATATATATATATATATATATATATATATATATATATATATATATATATATATATATATATATAGGGTTGCGCTCCGGTGAAAACCAAAATTGCGGTAAAAACCTGTGAGGATCGGCTTTTTAGCCCCGTTCACTAGCTTTATAGCCCGGTGATAAATAGAACCGATCTATAAGGTCACATATTTTAGCCCGGTTCTGAATAAAACCGAGCTATAAAGTCACTAATGTAATTTTACAACATGAGTTTTCAGCACGGGTTTTAGGTTTAACCGATATATAAAGTCATGTGTTATTTTAAAACTGGAGTTTTTAGCACGGTTTTTAGGTTGAACTGAGTTGTAAAGTCACCATGTAATTGAGGGTTTTAGCACGGGTTTCAAATAAACCAAGTTATAAAGTAGTCCTCACGGTTTTTACCGCAATTTGAGGTTTTCACCGGAGTCAATCCCTATATATATATGTATGAGCCATAAACCCTAATCAGACTATGAGCCATAAACCCAAAATAGATAACGGTAAGTCTGTTAACATAAAACATAGCATACCGTTTTGACGGGGTGACGCTGTTCCCTAGGACCTCGATGTTTACTAGTCAACAACATATTCAAGGCATATTAACACCCAAAAACAAGATTAAAAAAACCTAAGCAAACAACTCAACCGCTTCATCATATCATCAAGAGCATATTAGCTCTTCTACCAAATTCAATATGAACATACTAGCTACAACTGCAAGTTTAAAAAAGAATTAGAACTTCACTTAGTTCTAGATGTTGGAATATGAGGCTATCCACATCGGAAAATCAAAAAATATTTGAATAACATATAAGCTTGACTTGCTATTATGTGATTGATTATTGAAATAAAATCCCGTTCATACTCTGGAATACTCTATCTCCACAGAGATCTAAGGTAGAGTGCATGAGTTGTTTGCTGCTCAATCCCATTCATAAGATGATTTTGTCATCTATATATATGCTCATTGGTCTTGGCCCTGAATATGATGCTATACTGACCACTACTGTCACAATACAAACACAAACCACTGTGCTCACTTAGCGCATCGGCAATTAGTAGATTTATGTCTAATCATGTAGACTTACATTGGACTGCTAAATATTTAGTCAGGTATATGCTTGATTCTAATGGAAATCATCTATATATATGCTCATTGGTCTTGGGTTGAGAATTGCAAATCTTAGTAGGCACAATAATAGCCAGTAGTTGCTCTATCCTCCACTGACACCAAATACATAACAACGACTGAAGCAACTAAGGAAGCAATCTGGCTAAGAGGCCGCGGGTTGCCCAATAAGATTGAAAGGAAATTTTATATTCTTGAGATCTACACAGACAACTAGAGTGCCTTGTTTCTGTGCAAAGATCCAATGTATCATAAATTTACCAAGAACATAAATGTGAGGCACCAATACTTCATAAGATAGAAGGTGGAAGAAAGATGAGTGAAGGTGTTGAAAGTCAAAGGAGAAGAGAACTCTATAGACTTTGGGACGAGGATAGTTCCCTCTGACAAGTTTCTATTTTGCAGGGATTCCCTACACATCAAAACTTATCCTAGATATTACGATGATTCAATAATGACATGGGGATAAAGTCACACCTAGATCCACTAAAAATCAATTTTTTTTAAAAAAATGTCTTTACTTAAATTTGTTTTTCGTTTAGGGGCCAATAATCAAACTTTTACTTTTGTACTGTATATAGCTCACACAAGCACACACCACTAGACAGGTGAATTAAGCAGATGGATGGTCCAAAACAAACCATGAAATAGGTTAAGAAAGCAGCAAACTACCAAGGTCAACCCTTGAACTCGGTCCAGGTTAGATGTACCCGAGTTATGTTGTTAATTAGCATGAGTTTGGTAGTGTTTAGTTAAAAGCTAAAAGCCATTAGGCCTCTGAGTTTGGTGCTCAGTAATTTTTGTATGGGCTTCAAGTAAAGTTTGAAAGCTTCAGTAAGGTATGAGACAAAACACAGTGTTTAGATTAGGGCTTGTATATATGTACACCTTACTCTAAAGCTAGCATTAACACCTCAGTTGCTCCACTTGAGAAAAACCATTATTTAGAGAGATAGGGAGAAGAAGAAGAAGAAGAAGAAGAAGAGAGCAAAGATGAAGGCTCAGAGATGATCATCCTCGATGCCGCCACCAACCTCATTCTCCTAGATCTAGGGGTGTTATTCGTGTTGTGTTCCCTCCTATATGGGGGAAGAGTCCAATGGACTAGTTTACCATGTGGTTTTTACCATGTGATGTTTTACCTCCCTTATAAAAGGGGATGACTTTCCAATTGGGAAAGGAAGAGAGAGAAACCAAGGAGTGAGAAAGGGGGAAGAGAGAGTTGGAGAAAATCATATGCCATTGTTCAGCCTACTTTGAAGTGCCCCGATCGCCGACCAAACAACCTCCGATTGGGACGATTTTCTGGTATGTTATTCACCTCATCATAGGCTTCATTTTGCACAGTTGGATCGTCATTTTGAGCCTCCAATCTCAGATCCCCTTTGCTAGTGTCATCTCTTGGTTTATATTGATTTCCATCAATTGGGTGATGAAATTGGAGATTTGGCCAAGCTTGTTGATGCTTGATGATGTTGTATGTCTCTAGCTTTGTCTAGGGAAGATTGTACTCACTTGCTATTGTTGATAGTGGAAGTTTCTGGCTCTCTGTGGTTTTTCCCCGTTTTGGGGTTTTCCACGTAAATTTGGTGTTCTTTGTGCTTGGTTATTTTATCTTCTGTTTGTGTCTGATTGTTGGTTTGGTTGCTTGAGGTTGGCTCTCTGGTTTATAGTTCTTGTCCATCCCGATTCATGTGTGTCAAAGGGGTTTGTCTGACGTCCCCTTCTCTTCCCTCACAACAGACTAGTATTAGAGCTTTTGGTTTAGGATGGAGCAAAAGAGCAGTTTTCAGGGAATGATTGTGTTGAATTCAGGCAACTACTCAAATTGGAAGCTAAAGATGGAAGATCTTTTGTATGTGAAAGATTTGTATGAGCCGATTGTGCACAAAGAGATTCCAACGGGTGCCGTTGATGTTGAATGGAAGATTCTGAATCGAAAAGCAGTGGCTACAATCAGACAATTTGTTGATGTGAGTGTGCTCCAACATATTGCTAATCACACAAATGCTTTTGAGTTATGGTATGAGCTTGAGGGGATGTATGAGAGGAAGAATGCCCTCAACAAGGCGTCATTGATGAGAAAGCTTGTGAAATTAGAGTACAAAGATGGTGAGAGCATTGTTGTGTATTTGAGCACATTTCAGGGCTGTGTGAATCAGTTGGCTTTTGCGAAGATGTCGTTAGATGATGAATTACAGGCTCTACTACTACTCTCTTCATTGTCGGATAGTGGGGATACACTTGTCGTGTCACTTAGTAATTCTGCTCCGAAAGGCAAGCTGACTATGGAATGTGTGAAGGCTAGTCTTTTGAGCGAAAAGACTATAAGGAAAGAGATGGGTGTCTCCTCACAGTCAAAGTCTAATGTGATGTAGGGTTCTGGTAACAATAGAGGAAAGAGTAAGCAGCGACAGCAGTAGAATAAAGACAAGTCTAAAGGGAGATCGAAGTCTCGAAGCAAGTACATTTGCTATTATTGTGAGAAGTCGGGTCACATTGAAAAGTATTGCTGAAAGTTCAAGAGGGACAAAGGAAAATAACCTGAGTAGTCGGAGACGTCGAGAAATCAAGAAGATAAAGACACTGCTGCTCTTACAATCAGTGATGAAATAGTGGATTTGTTTGTGATGGTTGATGAAGGTTCCTTGAATCTTGCAAGTGATGAGTGCACTTGGATTGTTGATTTAGTTGCTTCATATCACATTACTCAACACAAGGAGTACTTCTAGTCTTACACTTGTGGAGATTTTGGTCATGTTAGGATGGGAAACGATGGCGTATCCAATGTTGTTGGCATGTGCACAGTTTGTTGACATCTACTGGTTGCAGTTTGATTTTTAGAAATTTCCGTCATGTTCCTGATGTCAGATTGAATTTGATATCTTTTGGGATACTTGATGATGATGGTTATGCTCAAAATACACAAGGCGGTGTTTGGAAGTGCTCCAAGGGAAACTTGATTGTAGCCCGGGGAAAGAATACCATGTATGTGATGCAAGCCAAGATTTGCAAAGAAGAAGCAAATGTGATTGATGATGGTGCCGGAGAGCTATGGTACAAGCGGCTTGGGCACATGAGGGAGCGAGGTTTGCAAATGCTCGCCAAGAAGGACATTCTCCCGGATATGCAAGGTATTTCTCTCAAACCTTGTGTTGATTGCGTAGTTGGAAAGCAACATCGAGTAGCATTTCATACTCGACCTCCATCTAGAAGAAAACATGCATTAGACCTTGTTCATACTGATGTGTGCTCTATCGATTTCAAGTCACATGGTGGTGCACAATATTTTCACTTTTATTGATGACCATTCTAAAAAATTGTGAGCTTTTGTGTTGAAAAGCAAAGATCAGGTTCTATAAGTTTTCAAGGAGTTCCAAGCCAGAGTTGAACGAGAGACTGGTTTGAAGTTGAAGTGTGTCGGATCAGATAATGGTGTAGAGTACAGGGGTTCGTTTGAGCAGTACTGCAAGAGTCGGGGCATCAGGCTTGAGAAAATAGTTCCGAAGACGCCACAACTGAATAGGCTCGCAGAGAGGATGAACAGAACCATAGCAGAAAGAGTCAGAAGTATGTAGTCAACTGCAAAGCTGCCAAAGTCCTATTGGGCGGAGGCAATGTTGACTGCTGTGTATCTTATCAACCGCTCACCTTGAGTTCCTCTTGATGGTGATGTTCCACAGAGGGTTTGGACTGGAAGAGATGTTTCCTTCCAACATTTGAGAGTCTTTGGATGCCTAGCATATGTTCATGTTGGTATAGATCAGAGATCCAAGCTTGATAGCAAGACAAAGCCATGCATCTTCCTAGGGTACTCAGAGGATGAATTTGGGTACAGATTGTGGGATCTTACAGATAAGAAAGTGGTCAAAAGCAGAGATGTTGTGTTCATGGAAGAAAAGACTATTGATGACTGGAAGCTCCAACGATCGTCGTCTTCCTCTCTTGCTCCAGTCACCTTTGATCCCGTTTATCCTCAAGTTGTGCAGAGAAGTTCAGTTCAGAATTAGCAGGAAGATGAGCATGATGATGGTGAGGTTGATCCACCAGAAGGTCCACAACCTCAACAAGAAGAGCCCCCTATCCAACCTGAAGATGAGTTGAGAAGATCCACTAGAGTGAGACAGACTTCCTCACGATACTCAACCATCGATTATGTGTTGTTGATTGATTCAGGAGATCCTGAATGCTATGAGGAAGCTATGTCAGATGTGCATCAGAAGGAGTGGTACAATGCCATGCAGGATGAGATGAGTTCCTTGCATGAGAACCACACCTATGACTTGGTGAAATTGCCTAAGGGCAAGAAAGCTCTCAAGAATAAATGGGTCTTTCGTTTGAAGTTTGGAGAAGATGATACACCTCCCAGGTTCAAAGCCAGAGTTGTGGTGAAGGTTTTTGAGCAGAAAAAAGGTGTAGATTTCAATTAGATTTTCTCTCCAGTTGTGAAGATGTCATCCATCTGGGTTGTTCTAGGCATGGCTGCTAGCATGGACCTAGAGGTCGAGCAGCTTGATGTGAAAACCGCCTTTCTTCATGGTGATTTGGAAGAAGAAATTTATATGGAGCAACTTGAAGGTTTTGAAGTCAAGGGAAAAGATAAGATGGTTTGTCATATCAGAAAGAGCTTGTATGGTTTGAAACAAGCGCCTCAACAATGGTACAAGAAATTTGAGTCTTTTATGATCGACCACAAATTCCACAAGACACATGCCAACCACTGCGTGTTTGTGAAGAATTATGCCGAAGGTGACTTTCTGATTCTCTTGCTTTATGTGGATGCTATGCTTATTATTGGTTAGGATACCAACAAGATTGCTAGTTTGAAGACTGCATTGAAGAAGTCCTTTGCTATGAAGTACCTTGGCCTTGCAAGACAGATTTTGGGTATGCAGATTACCCATGACAGAAAGAATCAGAAGTTGTGGATATCACAAGAAAGATATATTGAGAAGGTGCTGCAAAGATTCAACATGGACAAGGCTAAACCCGTGAGTTCTCCACTTGTAGTGAACATGAATCTAAGTTCTGATCTGTGTCCTACAAGTGAGAAAGAGAAACAGGAGATGAAGAAGGTGCCTTATGTTTTAGCCGTTGGTAGTCTGATATATGCCATGGTTTGCACTAGGCCAGACATCGCCTATGGAGTTGGGGTTATTAGCAGGTTCATAAGTAATCCTGGCAAGGAGCATTGGGTAGCTGTGAAATGGATTCTCAAGTATCTCAGAGGCACTTTGAGAGTGTGTTTGTGCTTTGGTCCTGGAAAGCCTATGCTTGAAGGTTTTACAGATGTAGACATGTCAGGTGATATTGACACGAGCCGATCCACATCTGGATATCTGATTACATTCGTAGGGGGAGCAGTCTCATGGAAATCGAGATTGCAGAAGTGTGTTGCTTTGTCAACGACAGAAGCAGAGTATATGACTGCAGTTGAAGCTAGTAAGGAGCTGATATGGATGAGAGACTTCCTAGAGGAGTTGGGAGTGGAGCAACCTAGCTACCCACTCTATAGTGACAATCAAAGTGCCATCCACCTTGCCAAGAATGCTGCCTACCATTCTCGAACCAAGTACATTCGAAGGAGGCATCACTGGCTTCGAGAAAGAGTAGAAGATGAAAATTTTGAGTTCATGAAGATCCACACAAATGACAACGGATCAGATATGCTGACGAAGACTTTGTCAAAGGAGAAGCTCATCAAATGCCGCTGAAAGGCGGGCTTGCTCGAGCCCCCCATATAGGATTGAGGGGGAGCTATGTTGTGTTCCCTTCTATATGGGGGAAGAGTCCAATGGACTAGTTTACCATGTGGTTTTTACCATGTGATGTTTTACCTCCCTTATAAAAAGGGATGACTTTCCAATTGGGAAAGGAAGAGAGAGAAACCAAGGAGAGAGAAAAGGGAGAAGATAGAGAGAGAGTTGGAGAAAATCGTATGCCATTGTTCAACCTACTTTGAAGTGCCCCGATCGATGACCAAACGACTCCGATTGGGATAATTTTCTGGTATGTTATTCACCTCATCATAGGCTTCATTTTGTATGGTTGGATCGTCATTTTGAGCCTCCAATCTCAGATCCCCTTTGCTAGTATTATCTCTTGATTTATATTGATTTCCACTAATTGGGTGATGAAATTGGAGATTTGGCCAAGCTTGTTGATGCTTGATAATATTGTATGCCTCTAGCTTTGTCTAGGGAAGATTTTACCTACTTGTTATTGTTGATAGTGGAAGTTTCTGGCTCTCCGTGGTTTTTCCCCGTTTTGGGGTTTTTCCACGCAAATCTGGTGTTCTTTGTGCTTGGTTATTTTATCTTCTATTTGTGTCTGATTGTTGGTTTGGTTGCTTGAGGTTAGCTTTCTGGTTTACAGTTCTTTTCCATCCCGATTTGTATGTGTCAAAGGGGTTTGTCTGATGTCCCCTTCTCTTCCCTCACAACAATTCGAGCCGAACGAGCCGAGCTTGGCATGTTCAAGCTTGGTTCATTTGTTAAACAAGCTCAAGCCGAGCCAAGCCTAATTTTTAAATGAGCTTTATTTTTTGTTCAAGTTTGGCTGGTTTTAGTAACTGAACGAGCTCGAGCCGAGCTTTTTTTCAAGCTTTAAGCAGTTTTACTTGGTCATAGCATATTAAAAAGGAAGTTTTAGAAATTCCGTAAAATTTGAGCTTAAATCGAATGAGCCGAGCTTTCAACCAAGCTTAAAATCATGTTTAGTCTCGGCTTGTTTAGGTAGGTGAACGAGATCGAGTCGAGCTTTTGCGAGCCGATCCCGATCCGAGCTCGAGCTGTTCAACTCATATAACAACTAGCCCTACCTAGATTTGACCTATCTTTGACTGTAGAAGTTTCGATTTAGCATCAATGGGATTCTTATCACCTTTCACACTTATGTTCTTGTGTTTTCCATATCTTGTTCTCGTTGATCTAGATTTGATTGCATTTATTGGTTTTGGTGTGCTTGTGTGATTGTAAAGTGAGAAGTGAGAGCTGTTTTCAAATCATGGTTTTAGGGGATTTTGGGTGAGTCTCCCCTATGAGGCTCCACGGAAATGCGGAATAGGGTTTTTTTAATTGTGTCATCATCTCTTGCATCTTGTCTAATTAGTTTGCTCTTGGTTGTGTTTTTTATATCCCTTGCGATTATTTGAATGTTTTTTAAGCGATTCCCGTAGTACATCTATTATATAGTATATAATAAGAAGTCCCATGTGCCAAGTGACGGTGTTTCCTTAATCATAATATTTTAAGGGTCTCCCTTTATACACCGCAAATCCGCGGTTAGCGCTGCTAATACAACGTCAGATATAACGTTGTAGCAACGTTGGATGTCACGTTGTTACAACTTACAACGTCTAATCCGACATTGTGATGTGCCATACTCGACGTTGTGAATTGGAGGACGACGGGGCTTACAATGTCAAATTAGACGTTGTAAAGTGGGCCTGGTCGGGCCACATAACAACGTAATATTTGACGTTGTAATAACGTCATATTCGACGTTGTGGTCTCCCATAACAACGTCCAATCGGACATTGTTAGTTAGGCCATCTATAAATACCGCAACACTTGTTCCCCGAGGCACATCACCTACCATACACTAAACACACATCATGGCATCAAACCCAAATAGCTTTGTTAAAGATGGTATGTTTCGTGATGGGACCCCTTTCATTGTTGAAGTGGAGAGACACCGTCGTCCACCTGAATATGATGCTTGCAACTGCAAGCACAAGAACTATAAGCATTTATTTTGATGCAATCTATTTTCTGTGTAGGGTTGCCACATCCTCGAGAGGTCACCACAGTTGCAATTCGGGTGTAAAGAGTGTGACGACGACCCTGCGTCGTACCATATGCGGATCACTGAGCAGATAAAGGACATGCTGACCGTTTATTACGGCGACGTGTCTCCCACGCGTTGTCGCAGAATAGCACAGTATGCAGTTGATATGGCAGCGCGCCTTGCCCAAGATGAGATGACGACATATGCATTCCAGCAGGTGCAGATTCGGATATACCCAAACATTCCTGAGGAGTCCGTCGGTAGCTGTTCTGTTTAATACAAGAACCCTTGCTGAAATTTTAAGTTAAAAAATGTTTGTAATCCTTGCTGAAATTTTAAGTTAAAAAATGTTTTTAATTTTCGATTTGGCGCCAACTGATGTTCGTTTTGCTTGAATGGTTGTTTTTTTTATGGTTTCTACGTCTTGATAACAACAAATGTGCAAGGATGACTGACAATATAATAGGGCAACGATAACTGAACATCATGTCATGACTCCTAAACATGGTATAGGGGATGACCTTCCTGAACCCGCAATTCTCTAAATCTATCAAATTGGTCTTGGAAGCAAGTATCACATCCGTTGACGCTCGGGTGATGGTATGTCGTCCATTCATGCATTGGAAGAGGTAAATGAGCGTTGAGATGTAACCATATCTGCAATAAGTATATTAGAATGTCAAGTTTGGTAATTTATGGATGAAATGCAGTTGAAGTGAGAGTAACACATATCATTCTCACCGTTGTGAAATGATCTTGGTTCCCGATGTAGGCCAGACCTAGTATGGCCTCGTTGGGGGCGTCATTTGGTTGTTCGGTGTACATAGGGAGGTATGTGAATGGCATGTGCCAAGATAAGACGACAAGGGGCACCTCGTAGACGGTTGCGAACACAAGACCCATGATCGGCAGCTCGATCCAGTATATTCGGTAACCTCCCACTATGCCGGAGTAACTCTGCAAGTCGACAAACTCTCGCACCAAATACCCTCGCATGTAACAACCAGCGTAAAGTTGATGATTCTGTTGAAATGGGTGCACAATAACCCTTTCATATCTCGAAACCGTGCCTCCCCTGGCCGTAACATCAGTTGTGCCAAAGTCCGATATCCGCAGTGACCATCTCCTACAACGTTGACGGCTGTCGCAATGTGCCTGAACATAAAAGGGTCCACATTGTTGTGACCCCAGTCAAAACCCCAGTACTGTGCGTCAGACGGGGGTTCGGACTGTCGGTCCCTACCGCGGCGACCTGATCTGGCTTCCTCCCTTTCAAAATTGGCCCGATATTCCTTATATCGTAAGGGATTCCTTCTGCACGGGTTCCTCCTCCCTCTAGGTCTGCCCTTTGAACATACGCTACCACGCTCTGGTACCCTACCCTGAAGAATAACACGTAGGTTGTTGAGCACCCAAGCGTACGTGTCCTCGTTCTCGCGAGCCATAAAAGCATAGGCGATGCAAAAGTTATTCCCCGTTGGCATTAAGCCCACTATCTCGCATAGAGCAACATTGTACCTGTGGACGCAGTGTAGCAACGTACTCACATTAGTATAACACTCGATAAGGAAGAAATGTACGAAGACATAAGATATAGTATTTACACGTTCGTCTTGTACGTACCATCCATCACGATGACATACAGGTATTTGTTTAAGAGACGAATCCCATCTGGGTGTGCGAGAAAAAGGTCATTCAATACGTTGTCATCGTCTGGGCTTCTTCTGAATTCGTAGTAGTAGCCTCTTTCTCAGAGACGATGGAGGGTATCTTGCATCATCGTCCGATTTCCTCTCTCTTCAACAGCGAGTTTGTTGAGGGTGTTCTCTAGTGATCGCGCTGAGGTGACGCTATTCGCATCTACTTGCCGTAGCCCGTACGTGATGGCTTTCAGTGGAGTTCCAATGTCTTTCATCCACTTGCACATCTTCTTCTCCCCCGGGTTCATCCTTCTAGTGTAAGCATGACCCTTCAATCGGTGAGGGACGTGATGGTTGTGTGTTCCATTTTGCACGGTCATCGTCCACATACCTGGTCCCCCCTCATGACCGTGTAAGGAGAGCAGACAATTGGTTAGTTTGCTCTGCGTGCTGCAAATCTGCTTCCCCCTTCTGCGAAACACCCTATATTGCTCGCACGCTAACAATACGCCACCCGGTCGGTTTGCAGCGCTAGACCACAATCGCTTGATTACTAAGACCATATTGTGCTTCACGCCGATATGCTTAAAATGGTCAACCATTTCTTTACGACAATGCTAAATACGGGTGTCGGTAAACACAATTGTAAAGTCTCGATACTCGATAAAGACATAAGAAAGTATATGAACTTGATTTTACTTAAAAAGTATATCCTTATGGATAAAGATAAGCACATAGAGGCAGAAAGTATATCCTTACTTCAGTTTAAACTGGATACAAATAAGAACATAGAGGCAAATAATACATCCATAACATTTTACTTGTGGGACAACATTGATTTGTGGTGCGGGAGCTTCATCTCGTGCCACCTCTATCACTCGTTCACTTTCTGAGGATGACATTTTCCTCTCTATAGATAAAATTACTATTGTGTGAAATTGTGAGGTGAAGAGACGACATTCATTCGCCCTCATGGTGGACGTATATAAAGGCATCGCGGGGGGGGGGGGGGGGGGGGGGCATACATGACATCAATTTGCGCGTTCTAGTCAGACTTCACAACATCATATTAGGCGTTGTATAGGGTTGACCCTCCCTACACAACGTCAGAATGGATGTTGTAAAGCCAATTACAACGTCAAATCGGACGTTGCAAAGGTTTGTCCCCCTTATACAACGTGTAATTCAACGTTGTAATGGTGCATTCCCCCATTACAACGTCCAATCCGACGTTGTGATTGAGAGGACCATATAAACCCCAACCTCCGGTCCCCACTCCCCACATCCTCCATACACCATACACCAAACACCCAAAAGCACTCAACCATGCCTTCAACTCCGTACAACTTCGTCAAGGAAGTCGAGTTCTCAGACGGGACCCGTTTCACCGTTAAAGTGACCAGACACAGTGTGCCGCCTGAACGTCACTTTTGCAACTACAAGCACGGAATCCATGCACTTTATTTTCTGTGGAGTGTTGTCGCAGGTCTGAGCGGTCAACGGAGGTGCATTTCGGAGGAAGGGATTGCGACGATGACCCTGAGTCATACTACCCTCGCATGTTGGCGCAGATAAAGGATAATATCAAAAGCATTTACAGTGACGTGAGTCATTCGCGCATTCGCAGCAATTCTCAGTATGCAGTGGACTTAGTAGCGCGCTCCGCCCAAGACACTATGGCAACGTACGCGTTCCAGCAGGTGCTAATTGAGATACAACCAGTGGCTCCTACTGAGTCCGTTGGGAGCAACTGATCAAATTAATTTTGTGTTTTCAATGTACGATATGGGGCAACTGTACGATTTTTTCATATGTTATATATTTGGTAATGCACTTGTGATGTAAACTCTATGTACTCCCCTTGATTTTAACCTTAGGGATATTTATGTCTTGGATCTAATCGAATCTATGTACTCCCCTAAACTATGTAAACTCTATTTGGTAATGCACTTGTGATGTAAAGTATTTGATTATTCACTTGAATCGAATCTAATTAGAAGAACAAATACATTGAATATGAATCATTTTAATATTCACTTGAATCGAATCTACTTAGAAGAACAAATACATTGAATATGAATCATTTTAATATTCACTTGAATCGAATCTACTTAGAAGAACAAATACATTGAATATGAATCATTTTAATACTCACTTGAATCGAATCTAATTAGAAGAACAAATATATCGATTGAAGATTTGTCGATGTCGAGTCAAAATGCAGCGTAGGGCATGCAACGTCGGATCAAACGTTGCTATACCCTATCCAACGTCGAATCCGACGTTGTAAACCCTATGCATAGGGTTGCTAGGGTAGGAACCCTAAGCTCTTCACAATGCAACGTCGGATCTGACGTTGCATAGGGTTTTGCAACGTCCGATCCGATGTTGCATACCCTATGCATAGGGTTGCTAGGAAAGAAACCCTAAGCCCTTCACATTGCAACGTCGGATCCGACGTTTCATAGGGTTTGGCAACGTCCGATCCGACGTTGCATTTTGAAGGGCCTATAAAAGCAACATCCCACCCCAACAAACCAGACACACAAAAACAATCCCTCTCCTACATATACCACCTAATCTTGGTCCCCAATAGACCCCCGAGTACCTTCCTAAAAGATGGAGAAACGTCCAATGGGACCGGTTATCAAGTTAGAGGGACGAAACACCGTTTTCTGCCTGAGAGGCCTAACAATCCGACATTGGCAACAGGAATACGGAAATGCTGGACAAGTTCCACCATGATGTATGTTGACATTGTATTTGTGAAGTATGTAGAATCATTGTAGGCAATGTATGTATTATAATTTCAACTTTGATAATGAAGGAAGGGTTTGAGCTTTTATAGGCCTTGGCTCTTTGAAAAACTTTGTTCGCTACAATCGTCGAACAGCGAGTAAATCTACTTGCCTAAAAATTTCAAGTACATAGAATCACATGTCGTTCCACGAGTGCAGCGGACAAAGTTTTTCAAAGAGCCAAGGCCTAAAAAAGTCCAAACCCTTTCTTCATTATCAAAATGACACCAACTTATGTTTGTAACAAAGCTCGTCGCGGTGTAAGGTTTATTTTTTATTTAACTTGTTCGTTAACTTGTTCCTCCCTCCGATTGGGAATTTGTTACTTCGCTAAATTCCAACACTTAATAAAATAATATAAATAAATTCCGACATTAAACAAGTATCTCAATACTCCCACAAGTATCGAAATGGCCTTTTATACCTAATCATTTAATATCCCAATGCTCACGCAAGTATCAAAATAGCTTTAACATATGAAAAATGGGTCAATTAGAAAACAAATACTAACTAAATATTAAATAACAATTTCTAAAAGAGTTGCATAAATACTCAAATATATTAATAATGCAGAATAATTTAATAATGAATAAATAAACAATTATATAACAATTTAGATAATAATATATGTATAAAATAATTTAATGATGAATAAAGAAACAATTATATAACAATTTAGAAAATAATATATGTCTAAAATAAGTAATTTAAACCCTTATAACAATTACCCAAAACCCATAACTAAAGGCCCATGTCTCAGCCCACCTGAATTCAAAACCCGGATCCAATAACGGGAATACAACAACGTTCGATTTTGCATTACAACGTTGAATTCAACGTTGTACTTTGAATCACAACGTCCAATCGAACGTTGTGATTCAAAACGTTGCGGGGCACAACGTTCAATTGAACGTTGTGTCCACTATGCACAACGTCGAATCCGACGTTGCGCTTCTTTTTATATAAAACACAACATCAGATTCGACGTTGGTAGTCTTCTTCCTCAACACGAATCGGCGAGAGAGAGAGCTCTTCCTCAACACAAATCGGCGAGAGAGAGATCGAATCCGACGTTCCCAAATCCGGTGAGAGAGCGATGGTGAGATCCCGATGACGAGACAAGGGCGGCGTTGGGCGAGGAGGAGGAGGCGGGGGTGTTGGGCGAGGACGAGGAGGTGGCGCCGGCGAGGAGGGGGGCGAGGCGGTGGTGGTCGAATCTGGGCGAGGTTGGGGCGCTAGTGGTGCTGGTGGATCTGGAGGGGCGGCGCCGGTGGTGCTGGTGGCGGTGGTGGTGGCGCCGGTGATGGGGGTGGCCGCAGTGGTGGGATAGCGGGTGCAGGTTGAAAGAGGCGTATCCAGGAGGTTTCTCCCCTGTCGAGTACTCCATCGGTTAGCATCAATTCATTTTATTTTCATTTTACCTTATTGTTTAATTTTATATAGAAATAATAATTAGTTTATTTAATTTTATATAATAGTTAGTTTATCAGAAATAATAGTTAGTTTATTTAATTTTAGATAATAGTTAGTTTATCAGAAGTAATAGTTACTTTATTTAATTTTAGATAGTTTTATTTAAATTTTACATATTAATTTAATTTATATTAGTCATATATGATGATATTGAATTAAATACAAAATACAATATATTGAAAAAATAAATCAATATATAAAAATTGTTAAAAACAAAATAAAGTATAGCGGTCGTTCTGTTTCAAACGCATAAAGAATAAGGATGCTCATTCATAAGTGCAAGTCCTAAACATGATACTACATGACATGCTTTTATGCATATGCAACACCTACATACTATATGACACATCAGGCATGAGGTCCAATCAGTTGAGCAAGCCCCGGAGGACTTACTTGGAGTCTTCACATCCAATTAATCAGCAACCAAGCCACTTAGATAATCATCCATCGAGAAACAAGCCACTCAGGTAATAATCCAATCACACTAGCAAGTAATAAGCACGGAACAACTCATCAATACATATTCAATCAACACACAAGCATGTTTCCAAGTCATCGCAAGACTAAGCAGATAATATTTTATTCAAGTAATCTAGCATTCTCCTCATGACCATCATTCCCAATTAACCTTGTTCTCATCAAGTATGAAACTTAGCTTAAAGTCTTACCAATATCATCACTCAAAACATCTTACTTCAATTCAAGCTCAGGTCTTCCTTACACATTTTCTTAAGTGATTCATCATCATATAACATCTCATCATTTTTCATAGCCATTGCCATAAATCAACTCAAGATTCCATGTATCAATCGTGTTTTTAACTCATATAGTCATATCTCAATTACATACTTCATATATTTCATACCATAACTCACATAAGTGCTCAAGTAATTTCATTAATCAAATTATCAAGTCAACTCAAGTAAGTAATAAATTATCAAATCTCAATTAACTCAATGAAACCATAACTTCTCAACCATCAGAAGAAGTCAACAATTTAGCTCATGTGGATTCTCATGTACTAAATCCTCTCAAACACAATCAATTGAGATTACAACTCATGAATTTCCACAAATAAGATTATAAGCTTGACAAGTTTTTAAAGCACTTCTTATACCATTTTAACAATAAAAGTTTATGATACTTAACCATTTTGTTTCTCAATACCTATCCCGTAAGTGTTTGAGTCATCAATTCAAATATAATATCTAACCTTTAACATACTACAATTAACACCAATACACTTTAGCTACTTCTCTTAGCCACAAGGGTAAAACAACACACTAAACTCGATTTCTATAACAACTCATATCTATACTCAAGCTGATTTCTCTAAGAAGATTCATGTCTCATTCTCAAAACTTAGACTAACTCATCTATATAATACCTCAAGTTGGTTATCCTATTTATCAACCTTCTAGATGAAAAGTCAACAATTTATCAAAGTCATAACATATCTACTTTATTTTACTAAATCAACCTACTCAACAAGGTCACAAAGCATAAAAACTAATAAGTCTTTAAGGCACATCTCTTTATCTAAGATCTCAACTTTACTTATCAAGACAAGTTATTAAATCATATCTCAAGGTATTAATTATTCTAAATTGGTTTATAAATCAAAGATAATTTACAATTTAGGTACACAATAAACCATTTATAAATTCGTTTATCACAAGCAAGTCCAATACTCACATTTAGGTCACATTCCACAAAACAATCATAATTTCTTTTTTTTTCTCTTACTCATACAGTTGGTCATAATTATACTCAATCTATAGCTAAAATCAATTACATTCATTTGTTACCGTCCCGAGCTAACCAATTACTATTTCCTTTTTGCAAGTCAAAGTGCCATAGTTGAAACCAATAATCAGGATTCATTGGGTTAGGCAAGCTAGCCAATAAAACACACCTCAAGTAAAATCAATTCCCTCAAACCAACTCAATTTAGTCAAATAGAAATAATGCATAAAAACTCAATTCCACCAACTAATCCAAACATTTTTTTTCATCCATAAATCATATTAGAGATAGTCCCAAGGCCCAAGAATTTACCCATGTTCCCGATCGAAATTATGAGGTCAAGGTTAGAGGGGTTCGAAGGGGTCCATGTGCGTTTGAGCGCTCAGAAGGAGGGATGCCGCGCCTCTGCAGTCGTTTCTCCCAAGGGCGAGGCTCTGCTCTTCATCCCCACCAGTTGTAGCCCCGGCATGACACCAGCGGCAGTGCTCCAGTCGGCTCGAGGTCCAAGTCAGGAGGTGCAGGAGGTGGCTCCGTCTTAACAGCGAGAGAGGGCATCCATGGATGAGGGAGCTTGGAAGAGCCGCGAATCAGAGAGAGGCATACCAGAGGAGTGAACGCGACAGAGGAAGAGCGAGGACGGAGGAATATGGGGTCAGCGGAGCTCCGGTGTTCGTGATTTCGCTGCGAGAGATTTGGGAAATGGAGGTCGGGAATGACGGTTGAGTTTGGACGAGGAGCAAGGTCGGAATAGGAGGGAGATGGGCAGGGGAGATGGCTAGCGATAGGAGCTCCTAAGCTCGAGAGTCAGGCGAGCCGCGCCTCATGAGGGGTAATCAAGACCCGCTTCTTCTTCATTCGAATCAACAAGGGTGCAGCCAGGGGAGGTGAAGAGATGGCAGTTGAGAGGGAGAGGACGGAAGCCACGGAGGGCCATGGAAGCTCTCTCCCGAGCTCAGATCCGAAATAGGAAGAAGGAGGGTGAACAGTAGAGAGGGAGTAGAGGCGGCACACAATAGGATAGAGGGTATATATACCCGGTGAACTAGGGTTAGGTTAACTTATGAAAATTTACAAAATCAATCCGCTGTTTCTTAAATTATAGAAATATTACCACTTCAAATAACAAATTTAACCCAAATATATTCTGGTAATAGAAAGCGGAACGAGTCTGTTTTCAATCGAAAGCAATGTATGTCGGAATTGACTTAATAAAATAAAAAAATAAATAGAACATTTTGATCGAGGAAGGGGATTTTCAAATTTTCCGGAAATCTCAAAATTTTAATTTTGTAATTAAGTCATAATTCCTAAAATAATATTTTAAAACTTTGGATCTTTACATCATCCACCTCTAAAAACAAGTCTCGTCCTCGAGACTAAAACATTTTGAAAACTCAAGCCAACTACTCCTGTGTTAGTCAACCAGATTTTCAATGATTCAAGAAGCAGTTTATTAACCTCCAAGGGCTAATCCCATAATTCACTTCCTAAGTTCATTTCTCATGATCTATCTCAACATCATCTCAAACATTAACATATAAAAAATTTATCATCACATCAGATTTCAACGTTTCCTAGTCAAGATATCAACCTATCAGAATTTATCATACTATGAAATCTCATTATCAACAGATCACATCATCAGTAAAGAACATATAATCACAAAACTCTACACCTTGCTAGCAACCGGAAATGAACACAATCATCATACTCGCACATTCACACCAACCCGAAAGGGCACAATCAAGCTTATGGAGTTAAAGTCATGTCCAAGCTAGGCTCAAATCAAGTTTCAATCCTTAAATAAAGTCGCGCCTCCCATCACTCTAAACGACCCGCTTTGGATCACACTATATAGGATTATGCCTGGACGACGCAAGGTCTAAGTTATAACCGAAGGAAGGAGACGTTAAGGACAATTTGATTGACCCTTGACACGAAGATAGACTCGGATAGTATCTGGTGAGACAAAACGTGAGAATTTCGTCGATGCCCATGGGAAACCCTTAAGGTTACGATCGTATCACTCAAAATCATCATGTAATACATCATGTCATAAACACACAACGTTGTAATTTTGCACACTAACATGGACCTATCTCAAGAGGTGATGGCAATACGATTTCAGTGCCATATCGTGTGGGAAAGTACAAGGTAAAAAACCTATCATGATCATAGAAATATCAATGCACATACTACTATCAAATCAAATCCTCACAAGAAAGAAGTATCACCTGTAATGTCTAGGAATTGCTATTAAGGTTCAACATTTATGGATATAAACAAGATAGATCTAACAATCCGTTGCCCGAATATACTAAATTGATTCAATACATGCGTGAGGGAATCCTATATGCCACTATGGTGTAAGGAAACTAAACATAACATATAAGGAATAGCATCAACATGTCTTAAACGTCACGAAAGAAATATCATATAGTTCACTAGCAAAAGACAAGTGTAAAGTGTGTGCTTTATGCATTTGTGTCACCAAGGCATACATCAACACGTATTTCATACTAATATAAGCTCAACATGGTAGGTAGTATAATATCAACACTTCTTAAGCAGAATGTGGTGCATAGACATGCAAGTGCAATTTAAACTATAAGGGTGGACGTGCGAGCATACGAGGCTTAAAACTATTCATGCACAACGAGTATAGAAAAACATCATGTAATAGGTAAAAGTGAGCATGTGCAATATTATGGCCTACACATGGTACTATCCATGTAAAATAGAGTATGATGGTGTCGTAAGATAACAAGATTTCTCAAATGATAATATTCAAAATGCATAAGTAATCATAACTTCATAAAATCATATAACAAGGGCAAGTATGCAAGATAGGTACGCTACCCAAACCCTATTACAAGAGTGATCATACAGAGAATGTAAATAGTGCAATGAATCATGTATCATATCGTTGATGCGAAATCTCTACATATTATCGATAACATATGACAAGGAGTAAGTACATGAATATCTACTTTATCAACAAATAAGATGATACACGATAAGTCGAACCACCCATTTCATAAGAGTAATCCTATAAATCATATAGAGAGTGCAATAAATCACATAATCATATCCTCAAATACTTAATTACCAATTAGTATTTAATGACATATGGCAAGTTGTAAGCATGCAGAGCTGCGGTCTAACCACTAACATGAGGATTCGCAACGAGTCAAAACAACTATATAACCACACAACATGAATATAGATGAAGTATAATCGAGAACGATGTACCTAAAACGGTGATGACTAAGCATGGATATATATATAGAGTATAATGAAATAGATATGCATACCAATTAAGATACGGATAGAAAAGGCACGGACCAAGCCATCATGAGTCATGGAGTAATCGTAATCAATCAATGTTATGATTAGAACATGAAACCAAATAATTCTTTATTCCAAAGTAGAGATCACATAAGAGTAACACGCAACACAGTAGGAGTGCACATAAGGAGCATGAACAACATACATGACAATAACACATAATAAGTGAAAATGATCAGTGAAAATATACACAGAGCATGAGAGGGGTGTAAAAGAAAATAATATGACCATGAGACAGTAGTAGCTACCTAAGGTTACACGAAATGCCGTGATATGCCTATTGATGCGGATCAAGATGGCCTTCTGTGGGTCAAACAATGATCTTGATCCAGGCGAGCTCTCAAGATCGATTCGAGGGCTATTGATGGCAAAGAGTGTCATCCTCAAGAGGAAGAAGAAGGTGTTCGCACACGGGGGAGTTTACGGGGTGTTGTATGTAAAATAGGAGAATAAAATAAAGCACAACTAGACTATCTCCCTGTCCCAAACAAATAATACAAGAATCCCCTCCCTTGTAGTAGTAGGGCAATTCAGGATCGAATCCACGAGGAGGTAGGTCAGCGCTTCCTTTGTTGTACTCACGATCAATGCTTTCGACCTCAGCAGACACTCGATATCGAGTATACTGGTCGATATCGACCTCAGTTCTGGTCGATTTCCTAGCGCAGTTCCTGCAGAAGACAAAACAGCAAGTCGACGTCGAGCAGAGACCTCGATATCGATGTTAGTCCTCGATATCGACCCTTTAGGTCGATTTCGATGCTTGTCACAGAAACTGTTTTTGTAACCAATTTGTCGGAAAAGGATCCGAAGAAAATAGAATGGAGAGGGAAGATGAACAGAATCAAAACTAAGACTTTTATGAAGAATTTAATTAATTAAAAGGCTTCCAAAGTCGGGGTTTTATGCCACAACGATAACAATGCAAGTTTCATGCTAAGAATATGAACTTTTATGTCTTTCCGTCAAATAACTTTCGTTATCAACACTTAGGTGATTAGAGGCTTTCGCATAATTCCTAAGAGTTACTATCCAATTCATGATTAATTCAAGTTCGCAATATGAGTGGCTTTCGCTTCAATAATGCAAATAATAAATCTCCCTAACTTTCGCAAAGGATCATGCATGGGGTAGAAGACGGGATCGCATAAAAGTCATACCTTTGATGCACTTACCTCACATTGCTATCGTCGGGCTCACCCTGACCCTAGAAGTGGGTTGACTACTCGCTCCTCATCATGCATATCATCATCATTGTTATTGAAAGAAAGCTACTTTGAATTAAAACTCCGAAAGAAAGTACAACCGAACAAGCCACTCCGCTCTCGCTTTACAACTCCACTCGGCCACCTCTCTCTCTCTCTTTCTCTATTGCAACTGAATTGTCTCTCAAAACGGGCTCTCCTCAAACTCAGCCCTATTGGCTTCTATTTGTAGATGTCGACAAGGACTCGAAATCTTATCTTTATTCTCTATGATAAATAAATAAATAAAAAAAAGTAAAAGCTAAAACTTCATGGTGAAATCAGCCTCCTCATGATAAATCTGATGTTGATGATAGGAAATCTCGACCTTTGGATAGATATTGCAAGCATTGGATATAATTCTATCAAAATCGGAGTCGAATTCCTCTGCTGGCATGGTCGATATCGACCCTTGGACCTCGATATCGACCCCTGCAAAATCTTATCTCGAACTTCTCCTTCTCCTACTCGACTTCTATCAACTTGGTCGATCTGGCAGCATCGATATCGACCCCCAGACGTCGATATCGACCTCTTCTGTGTCGAGATGCTCTGTTTCCTTTCTGCTCGATTCCTATGTCTCGATGTACTCGATGTCGAGGTCTTCAGTCGATTTCGACCTCTTCAGAAGACTTCAAGTTCTTTTTCCGCTCTTCTGAATTCATCCATTTTCATCCTGTTTTCTGCGAAATCACATGGAAACTCGTGCAAACCCATATATTTGACATTTAAGCATAAACTACACTATTCCCATGTTTTCCCATTAATGTGCATGCAAAAGATAACAAAATGAATTCATATGTGCATTGAAAATATGGCAATATGCGCGCACATCAAACACCCCATACTAAAGCTTGCTTGTCCCCAAGCAATACTCTTAATGGTCATCCAGGGGAAGAAAGTAAACCCTCAACATCATAGATTCATTTTTCATATGTCCCTACCATCAATTGCCATCCTCGAGAAGGTACTTATGTCAACTAAGTCCTTGCCTGTGCATAAAAGCAATTTCATACTTATAAAGGAGGTAATATGCAAAAAAAAAAAAAACAATTCTAGCGACATTGCATTAATAATCAAGAGGACTTTCTTCAAGCTTGTGAGAAGTGGATTGGTAAAAGGCTAAAGGTGGGCTAATATTTGGCCATGTGGTGTTAAATCCGGGGAAGTCTACTTTCTTTCCAAAATATTCCACATTCCTCCTTCATAATGTCTCACCTTTCACTCATCGCTCAATGCTTTTTTTTCACTTTAATGCTTTTACCTCTCTAACCTTAGCACTGCCTTCTCGCGAGTCGCAAACATGGGTGTCATGAATGGCCCCGGATACTTAGTACTTCGGACTCCTCACCTTTGTGTCCCATCTCGCCGAACTATTATCTCAGCGAGCAGGGTCGACCTACCTTTATCTCCTGAGGTGATCGAATTTTTTCTCGCTCATTTAATTTTCCATATTGTATCACTCCTGCCAACAACTTTATAAATGCACAACTCCATATAACTCCAAAGATGTCATCCATTCAAAAAAACTTTGTCCCCGGATAGGGTATAAGGTAAAAAATGGACAATATGTATATGTGGAGCAATAATGATCATAATAAGTCTCATATATGGCTTTGTGAATATGCGTAGGTAAGGCTAGGATATGAACTTTGCTTGTATGGAATTTTTATAAAAATCCTCCATCATCTTATCATGCACATGTCAAAAGCAACTTCAAATTTTCATCTCCTTTATGATTTTCTCAAAAAATTTGCACTTCATTGGGACTTCCCTTAACTAGGCAATCTCATGTCATATCTCTAATGAATCTAATTTTGCATCATAGAGCTCTTTTTTATACTTCCATGACTCTTTCTTTTCCAAAATTTTTGATGGGGGTCAATTTTTTTTTTTATGCATTAAAATAAATATGCAACCCTAAACTAAGTATGAATATGCAAATAAGCCTTTCCCCCACCCCATACTTAAAATCTACAGTGTCCTCACTGTATTAGAACTAGGGTTAAGAAGAAGACTTACTAAACCGTCACAAATTTCAGGAGTCGAAGAAGACAACAGGGAAGGTCGATATCGACCCTTTACATCGATATCGATGTCTCTCTTGATTTCTGCTCGGGCTTCAGGGTGATTCGGCCTCGATCACAAACCCTATCCATGTCGACCTTGAGGTCGATTTCGATGTCCGACATCGATTTCGATGCCTTTCTGTGTGCTTTTCTCTCTCCTGCAATTTGAAAACCAAACACAAAATATGCAAAACAATAAAGTGTCTAAAACCAAAACAAAAGCTGTCTTAAAACCAAAACTAAGTCTTTGTTACAAGCTCTAGATTTTTAAGTCGCTAGGCCGACTTCTTCCTTTGCGCTTTTCAAGGTGGCATCTGCAGAGCCCATGTGGCTTGGGCCTCAAATATTACTCCTTTCTTGTCCCGCATCTGCATTCCCCCGGGATTGATTTGATTCACCGTGAATGGACCTAAGCTCTTATCCTTGAATCTCGTAGGGAACCAATGGTCTTTAGATTTGGCAACATAGACCTTGTCTCCTATCTCATATTGGCTTGAACTATCATCGGATATCCTACATAAACGCACATGCCAAGGCACACCTCTTCCAAATAATGATAAGTCCTTTATTGTAATTGAACAAGAGGAATCCGTACCTTGACTTACCTTCTTCTCAGTCTGCGGTTCAGGTCGATGTCGATGTGCAGAGGTCGATATCGATCCCTGTTGTACACCTGTAGGATCAGTCGATTTGGGGAATTTTGACTCGATATGATCAGGTCGATTTCGACCCTCAGAGGTCGATATCGAGGTCTCCTCGCCTCTCTTCTCAGCGCAGATGGTGGTCGATTTCGATAGGGTGTGGTCGATATCGACCCTAGACTCCGATTTCGATGCTTCCTCTTTTTCTCCGTCGACCCCATACTTATGACCTGTCACAGAATCTTGAACAATAGTGGTCGATATCGACTTACCTGGGTCGATTTCGATGTCCTGTTGAGCTCCTTCGTTCAAGATTGCTTCAACTTCCTTTACTTGGGCTTCTTTGATGGCTTTTATCTCCATTGGCCCTTGACTTTGCACCGTCTTGTTGAAGGAATACTCTATTACTTCATCACTAATTGTGAGTGAGAGCAATCCTTTCTTCACGCTAATGTTGGCATCGACGGTTGCTAGGAATGGCCTACCTAAAATAATTGGACAAGCAGGGTCCTCCGCTATGTCAACAACTAGGAAATCAGCAGGGACAAAGAATTTGCCTACTTGTACTGGCACATCTGTCACTATCCCAGTTGGAATAACTACGGTATTGTTAGCCATGTATAATCTTGCATCCACGGGCTCCAGAGGACCTATCTTCACCTTGTGCCAAATGGTTAGTGGCATCATGCTAACGCTAGCGCCCAAGTCAACTAAAGCATTAAATTTGAATTGACCTAGACCTATAGCGATAGAAAACTTACCTGGGTCCGCCCGCTTTTGTGGTAGCTCCAACCTGTTGCATTCCTCTGCGATCTCAGAGAGCGATCGCTTCTTACCCAAGATATCCTTAAGGAACCTTACATAAGATGGCATCTCGTGAAGTGCCTCTGTGAATGGTATAGAGACATTAAGCCCTTGGAGCATCTTTACGAACCGTTGGAACTTCTTTTCCGCTGGGTCCTTAGTCACCTTTCTAGTTGGGAATGGCAACACCTTCTTCCTTCCTGCGGCTGTAGTGAGGTCGATATCGGCAGTAGTGGGGTCGATATCGACTGGAAGAGTCGATTTCTGTGGTGACGCAGAATTAGGGTCGACATCGACAGGAGGGTCGACATCGATGTCACCTTGGTCGATATCGACAGGGGGGGTCGATATCGACGTCTGTTCTGGCTCCTTCTCCTCCACTTTTCGCTCGGGCGTTTGTAATTGACGCCCACTCCTTAGGTTTACTGCCGCAATATGACCTGTGGTTTTGCCCTTTTGGTTGGGCACAGTGGATCCAGGGAGTGATCCGGACGCTTTGGGCATTGCTTCCGCCAATTGACTCATTTGAGTCTCCATGTTGCGCTTCCAAACGTCGATCTCCCCAAGTCTAGAATTTATGCCCTGCAGCTGAGTATGGACGGAGTTATTGGCTTGTTTGAACTCAGCGTGGTTCCTCCGCATCTCATCAAGGATGATTTGCAGGTCATCTTTCTTAGTCTCCCGCTCAAGGTGCCCTGGTGCTCTATAGGTTGGGGGATCCCTTTGATAGAACCTTTGATCACCCCAATTTTGTTGATTGCCCCCTCCATAGGGGCCTCTCGTCCATTTGACCTCCTCATGTTGTTCCGCCATGGATACTTGCTCAGTATGTGGACAGGCACTGGTGTTATGCCTTATTGAACCACACTCCTGACAAGGTTGATTGTTGCTCAGGAACTTTACTTGCTTTTGAAGGCGGCGTGTTTGATCGTTATGGAATTGTTGCCGTACTTCAGGATCTATCTCCCTTGGAGGCTCATATAGTGGCATAGATGGGGCAGGCCTTGCATCATAGGCCGCAGCAGCCCCATAGGTGTTGTCAAAGTTCACAAGCCTCTCAATGGTCTCCCATGCCTCCGTTGGTGTAAGCTCAATGTACCGATAGGAGGTATATGAATTGATCCTCTCCTTATTTGGCGCATCAAGGGCGTTATAGAAGATCTCTTGGATGACATATGGAAGTTGCCCATGCGTCGGGCATGATCTCAGCAAGTCTTTAAAGCGCTCCCACGCCTGTGCTAGGGTTTCACCTGGCTTTTGTTTGAAAGCCGTGATCCTTTGTCGTAGCATCGCCGTTTTAGAAGGTGGGAAGAACTTGTTCAAGAATGCATCTTTCACTTCCGCCCATGTCCTTAGCGATCATGGAGCCAAACTTTCAAGCCATTGTAATGCCTTTCCTGCCAAAGACCATCGAAAAGATTTTAGTCGCACATACTCTAAGTTTACTCCATCAGCAACTGTTTCACATAAGTCCATAAAAGTAGAGATGTGTTTCAGGGGGCATTCATTATGTCTTCCTTCAAAAGTATTTCTTTTAATCTCAGATAGGAAGTTAATTTTCAATTCATAATTGGAGTGAGGAATTATAATGGCAGATTCAGGAACATGAAGGGGCGGATGCATGTATTGCATCGCCGTTTGTGGATACTGATTTAGCCGCTCTTGGGCTTGTCTGCGCGCATCCTCCTCCCTATCAGCACGGGCTCGCTCAGCAGCAGCAGCGGCCCTTTCAGCAGCGATTGTAGCATTGTGGTCCTCGATCTCCTTTCTCAACCGCTCTATGATCTCAGCATGCGTCTCGTTGTCAGCCATGATGCGAATTGCTTTGTTGCGAAGATGGTAGAAACGTTCAGGCTCGTCAATTGGTTCCAGGATAGGTCCGCGATCAGCACGTCGCATAAACCTGCAAAATAAGCTTAGAAAAAGATCGTGATTATCTTTGGTGGCGATTGATTACCTCCCCGGGAACGGCGCCAATTTGTTCGCACACGGGGGAGTTTACGGGGTGTTGTATGTAAAATAGGAAAATAAAATAAAGCACAACTAGACTATCTCCCTGTCCCAAACAAATAATACAAGAATCCCCTCCCTTGTAGTAGTAGGGTAATTCAAGATCGAATCCACGAGGAGGTAGGTCAGCGCTTCCTTTGTTGTACTCACGATCAATGCTTTCGACCTCAGCAGACACTCGATATCGAGTATACTGGTCGATATCGACCTCAGTTCTGGTCGATTTCCTAGCGCAGTTCCTGCAGAAGACAAAACAGCAAGTCGACGTCGAGCAGAGACCTCGATATCGATGTTAGTCCTCGATATCGACCCTTTAGGTCGATTTCGATGCTTGTCACAGAAACTGTTTTTGTAACCAATTTGTCGGAAAAGGATCCGAAGAAAATAGAATGGAGAGGGAAGATGAACAGAATCAAAACTAAGACTTTTATGAAGAACTTAATTAATTAAAAGGCTTCCAAAGTCGGGGTTTTATGCCACAACGATAACAATGCAAGTTTCATGCTAAGAATATGAACTTTTATGTCTTTCCGTCAAATAACTTTCGTTATCAACACTTAGGTGATTAGAGGCTTTCGCATAATTCCTAAGAGTTACTATCCAATTCATGATTAATTCAAGTTCGCAATATGAGTGGCTTTCGCTTCAATAATGCAAATAATAAATCTCCCTAACTTTCGCAAAGGATCATGCATGGGGTAGAAGACGGGATCGCATAAAAGTTATACCTTTGATGCACTTACCTCACATTGCTATCGTCGGGCTCACCCCGACCCTAGAAGTGGGTTGACTACTCGCTCCTCATCATGCATATCATCATCATTGTTATTGAAAGAAAGCTACTTTGAATTAAAACTCCGAAAGAAAGTACAACCGAACAAGCCACTCCGCTCTCGCATTACAACTCCACTCGGCCACCTCTCTCTCTCTCTTTCTCTATTGCAACTGAATTGTCTCTCAAAACGGGCTCTCCTCAAACTCAGCCCTATTGGCTTCTATTTGTAGATGTCGACAAGGACTCTAAATCTTATCTTTATTCTCTATGATAAATAAATAAATAAAAAAAAGTAAAAGCTAAAACTTCATGGTGAAATCAGCCTCCTCATGATAAATCTGATGTTGATGATAGGAAATCTCGACCTTTGGATAGATATTGCAAGCATTGGATATAATTCTATCAAAATCGGAGTCGAATTCCTCTGCTGGCATGGTCGATATCGACCCTTGGACCTCGATATCGACCCCTGCAAAATCTTATCTCGAACTTCTCCTTCTCCTACTCGACTTCTATCAACTTGGTCGATCTGGCAGCATCGATATCGACCCCCAGACGTCGATATCGACCTCTTCTGTGTCGAGATGCTCTGTTTCCTTTCTGCTCGATTCCTATGTCTCGATGTACTCGATGTCGAGGTCTTCAGTCGATTTCGACCTCTTCAGAAGACTTCGAGTTCTTTTTCCGCTCTTCTGAATTCATCCATTTTCATCCTGTTTTCTGCGAAATCACATGGAAACTCGTGCAAACCCATATATTTGACATTTAAGCATAAACTACACTATTCCCATGTTTTCCCATTAATGTGCATGCAAAAGATAACAAAATGAATTCATATGTGCATTGAAAATATGACAATATGCGCGCACATCAGAAGGCGCCACCATGGCTTGAAGAAAAGATATTTTATTTATTTAATTATTATTATTATTATTAGTTTTTATTTTCTTTCCATATTTAGTAACTCCTATGTTAGTTGGAGCTATTTATGGAATGTCTTATTTATAGTATTACTTAGTTAGGTTAAATAAGATGGTTAGGAGAGTCTTATCCTTAGGCTTTCTTAATTATCATCTTTTTATGATTTATCTAGTTAGGATTTTAGTTATATTATTATATTAGAATTAGGTCAGCCAAGTCTATCCTTTTGAAAAGGATGGCTGGCCACATATTAGGGTTTATAGAGATTATGATTCTATTTAAACACTTTGTATTTCATTCAAGAAACTTAGATTGGAAAATATAATTGATGAACCTTTTTAGGATTAAAAGGTTTTCCCAATTCCCCAATCCAAAAGCATTCACTATCCTTTATGTTCTTGTTACCCAATTCAACCAAGATCGGGCCATCAAAAAGTTGGTGTTCTTGATTCTGAGCCCACAGGCGAAGGCTCGGGGATTCCAAACGTATCACCTATACAGGTAAACGAGGCATGAATATTTCAAGTAATGGATGCTAAAAGCGTGACTATTATCAAAATTAGATAATATTTTCCAAGCGCGGCATATTATAAGAGGATAACACGTTGTATATGTCGAGAGATCATCATATAATTTTATACAGCTATCGTGGTGTGTGGGCATGCGATGTGTAAGGTCCTTAAAGCATGAAAATCATAGAGTTATAGCACAGATTAAGAAGAGACAATGATAAGAGGTACATAGCTAAACAAGACGTTAACCACATAAGGCATAAAATCATAACATAGCTAAATTAACATCATTTAATAAGTATAAACAGACAAAGATCAATGATCATATGACGAGAACATACAAAAGGATGACAAGTTTAACACGAACTCGCGATAGAAATAATAAAGGCATGATACAGATGAGGTACACAGGCACGACATACTAATTCAATTATACCTAAAATTTTTAAGCATCCAAAAGGACAAGCGGTAACAAAGAAGAATGAGAAGACTATCATGAATATGTGATTAAGGGTGACAAACAATAGTATAGATGGAGAATAAGGTCACGTAGTTCACAAATCATACATCCTATATGACACTAGTAACACCAAATAAGACACGGGTACATAAACATATGATATACATGTACAGGGCTATCATGGAAATACATCCGAAGTCAAACTAATCATATAATAATGTGAGAGAAACACAAAAGAGGTACTATAGAGTGTGATACGATCCTAAGATAATGTGTATAATGCATGGATGAATCGAGTGCAAGATGATAGATATACATATCAACATAGATCCAAATAGAAGAAGTATATACATGATAATACATCAAAATGTAGAAACACAAACCAGACTACCATTATAACCGAATAGAAATTTCCCAGTGAAACATCGACTCATCCCCACTGACTCCATCCCTTTTCTGAAAAGAAGCCTAGTTATTTCTTAGGGAGACAATATACTTTTGGGTAAACACCAACCATAAGGAAAACCTTCAACCGAATTTCCCCGAATGAACAAGGATTTCAAAAGATCTCTCCGTACAAAAGAGGACATCCAACAGATTCCTAAGAATCATTTATCAAGACCCCTTTTTGGTATTGTACTCCTTCAAGACAATCAACACTCTAACTTATATACCAGTTCGCAACAAGTTAGACTCATAAGGTTTTGGAATATAGGTAACCAACATGGAAGAAATTTAGAAGAAACCAGAGCGGCAAGGCAAGAGAAGAGTGTTGAAGAGAGACAAGGAGTTATCATGGCAATTTATCGAGGTTCTCAAAGATCGCAAATAAAACTTCACCAAGAATTCAAAGAAGTCAATCAATAGGTCAACTTGCTACCTTAACGAATCTCACCATTAACAAGTTAGCTTGGATATAGAGTCTCTTCCCTTAGAGAGGAGGAAACCCCTTTAATCAGGATTTAAAGTCTACGTTTTAGAGATCATTCTTGTCTTCATTACTAAGCAAGTTACATCTATGCATCATTTCAACCTATAAAGGCCAAGTTGTACAAGTCTCCTTCCCTAACCAAATAAACAAGCAAGAATTCATCTTATTGGAATAAGAGACATGTAAGTTATCAATTATACAAGTCAGACAAGGATGACAAGTAGTCACATAGGCAATACATCATAGTTAACCATCATTGTTCATAAAAACAAGATAGAGGTGCATGACATAACTTCACAAAATCTCATAAAGTCACAGCAAATGAACGATAACACGTCGAGGGTAGGAGGGGCAATGTCATACCAATCACATAAATCCTATTTTATGAATAAGCAATTCATGTCTATTCATTGATTCACATGCATTTTAGTCGAGTTGTACACACATGATCCTTTTTTGAACAAATTTCGCATAAGAGAGCAATATCATTAGAATTCATCATCTAAGGTATCACTAAATAGATCATAGAAAAATATCATGCCAAAACATCTCAAGTAAGCACATAAGCGATGCATTTTGTGATGTCTGCAAGTATTCCATAGGCGTCCCCATGAAATACTTGTACAAGTATCACAAAATCGTCACAATGTTCTCACTAGATTCGACCAAGTACTTTACAAGCGTCCCTGTAAAACACTTGTGTCGACTTGTGAAAACATTATCGCTAAGCAAGAATCAACAATTTATATCAAGAATCTGAATTTCATAAGTATTTCATATCAAGTCACTATGAGCTCTTATAGCCAAAATATCATGGCTATCAAATCAACAAACATAACTTCTCAATTTTCGAACCATAAGTTTTTTTCCCCTCAACTAGAGTAAGATTCTCAAGCTTGAGCTCATAAGCTTCCAACTATCCAGTACGAAACATCAACCGCAATCATGTAAATCCTCATAATCTCATCTCATTTCCACATCAAACCAAGAGCAAAAGGCACCAACAATTTCCATCATAAGTGATATACGTAGCAAACAAATATGTATAAGTCAAATGTATCAAGAATGACAACAATTGTCCAATCCAAGTCGTCAAGTACCATACATTATATGCGCAAAACAAGATCAAAGCATGTTATAAGAATTACGTAATATGTCATAACAAAGGAAACTCATATAAACAAATATCATACCAAGTCATTAGGAATAACACACATGAGTCACCAAACTTCTCCCCTAAATTTACTTATATCTAAAATCAAATTTACGAACTACCAAAACAAGATTCTAAGTATGTCTTCCATGCCAATCCATAAAGTATAAAGCTAATGTTCTCTACCAATCCCAATCTATATCCGTAAGGGATAGCTATCGCCACGACTACCCGATCAAGTCCCGATTCTCACTTCTCAAGGTGGTTATCTTACTTATCCATATTAAATTCATTTTGCCCTTTGAGAACATTCAAAACTCGTGAAAATCTTTGGATCATTTTATTTCCAAACCTCAAAATCACCAATAGTTTTACAACTCATTGTACTCGGATTGCACAACCTGGCTCTGATACCAACTTTGTAACGGCCCAGATTTTTAAAATCCGAGTTACGTTTAGAGGGAAGATTTATCCCTCTGCCAGATCTTGCAATCCAAGTACGAGCTGCTTATTTATCAACTTCAAGTTATAACCCTGTTTAAGTTTTAAGGATTTAATGGTATAATTCAAGAAAAAGGGGATTTTAAACCCTCAAAATAATGAAAGAATCCAATCATTATTTGTGCTTTCGCACGTGAACCTGTCCTAATTCAACTAGTCAAAACTCAAAAGAGATAAAACGAGTTTAAATCAATATAAATACAACATGTTTCTAAATGACAGATTTAACCAAAACATTTGTAAAGTCAAACTAAAATAGGTTAAGTTTTCTTAATACTCTCGTCCCGTGAGAAAACCCCGCCATAGAAGCAAATCAGCAAGCAAAAGGGAGCGGGTACTTGAAACTATACCACAATTCAAGGTCGTGCCACTCATGCGGGACCGGAAGTCCTCGCTGAGGTCATATAATATGCATATACCTAGAATAAAGGATGAATAATGCAGTACAAGATTTAAATCACATAAGCATGCGTTGACAGTTGTAATATGCGTAAAAAACTGTAAAGGGCCCAAGACAATGCCAAGTGGCATATCCCTCTCCTACCTCTGCACCCCTTCCCGTTAGTCGAGAGACTGGCCAGTTCGGTGCTATAGCATAGAAAATTCCTCGTGGTGTTGCACAAACCACGAGATCATCATATCATATCATCTCATCGCTTGCCCAATGGTGCTGGGCTATCATATCATGCTCATATCGACTCGATTAACTCAGGGCTGAGCTACCCTATGACCATAGCAAAGACTCTAGGACTATCACAGATAACGACCGTTCTGTTTCAAACACATAAAGAATAGGGATGCTCATTCATAAGTGCAAGTCCTAAACATGATACTACATGTCATGCTTTTATGCATATGCAACACCTACATACCATATGACACATCAGGCATGAGGTCCAATCACTTGAGCAAGCTCCGGAAGACTTACCTCGAGTGTTCACATCCAATTAGTCAGCAACCAAGCCACTTAGATAATCATCCATCGGGAAACAAGTCACTCAGGTAATCATCCAATCACAGTAGCAAGTAATAAGCACGGAACAACTCATCAATACATATTCAATCAACACACAAGCATGTTTCCAAATCATCGCAAGACTAAGCAGATAATATTTTATTCAAGTAATCTAGCATTCTCCTCATGACCATCATTCCCAATTAACCTTGTTCTCATCAAGTATGAAACTTAGCTCAAAGTCTTACCAATATCATCACTCAAAACATCTTACTTTAATTCAAGCTCAGGTCTTCCTTACACATTTTCTTAAGTGATTCATCATCATCATTATGTATCATCATATAACATCTCATGATTTTTCACAGCCATTTCCATAAATCAACTCAAGATTTAATGTATCAATCGTGTTTTTAACTCATATAGTCATATCTCAATTACATACTTCATATATTTCATACCATAACTCACATAAGTGCTCAAGTAATTCCATTAATCAAATTATCAAGTCAACTCAAGTAAGTAATAAATTATCAAATCTCAATTAACTCAATGAAACCATAACTTCTCAACCATCAGAAGAAGTCAACAATTTAGCTCATGTGGATTCTCATGTACTAAATCCTCTCAAACACAATCAATTAAGATTACAACTCATAAATTTCCACAAATAAGATTACAAGCTTGACAAGTTCTTAAAGCACTTCTTATACCATTTTAACAATAAAAGTTTATGATACTTAACCATTTTGTTTCTCAATACCTATCACGTAAGTGTTTGAGTCATCAATTCAAATATAATATCTAACCTTTAACATACTATAATTAACACCAATACAATTTAGCTACTTCTCTTAGCCACAAGGGTAAAACAGCACACTAAACTCGATTTCTATAACAACTCATATCTATACTCAAGCCGATTTCTCTAAGAAGATTCATGGAAATAATGCATAAGAACTCCATTCCACCAACTCAATCTATAGCTAAAATCAATTACATTCATTTGTTACCGTCCCGAGCTAACCAATTACTATTTCCTTTTTGCAAGTCAAAGTGCCATAGTTGAAACCAATAATCAAGATTCATTGGGTTAGGCAAGCTAGCCAATAAAACACACCTCAAGTAAAATCAATTCCCTCAAACCAACTCAATTTAGTCAAATAGAAATAATGCATAAGAACTCCATTCCACCAACTAATCCAAACATTTTTTTTTCATCCATAAATCAGATTAGAGAGAGTCCCAAGGCCCAACAATTTAACCATGTTCCCGATCGAAATTGTGAGGTCAAGGTTAGAGGGGTTCGAAGGGGTCCATGTGTGTTCGTGCGCTCAGAAGGAGGGATGCCGCGCCTTTGCAGTCGTTTCTGCCAAGGGCGAGGCTCTGTTCTTCATCCCCAACAGTTGCAGCTCCGGCGTGACACCAGGGGCAATACTCTAGTCGGCTCGAGGTCCAAGTCAGGAGGTGCAGGAGGTGGCTCCGTCTTCACAGCGAGAGAGGGCAACCATGGATGAGGGAGCTTGGAAGAGCCGCGAATCAGAGAGAGGCATACCAGAGGAGTGAACGCGACAGAGGAAGAGCGAGGACGGAGGAATGCGGGGTCAGTGGAGCTCCGATGATCGTGATTCCGCTGCGACAGATTTAGGAAATGGAGGTCGGGAATGACGGCTGAGTTTGGACGGGGAGAAAGGTCGGAATAGGAGGGAGATGGGCAAGGGAGATGGCTAGCCATGGGAGCTCTTGAGCTCGAGAGTCGGGCGAGCCGCGCCTCATGAGGGGTAATCAAGACCCGCTTCAAGACCCGCTTCTTCTTCCTTCGAATCAACAAGGGTGCAGCAAGGGGAGGTGAAGAGATGTCGGTTGAGAGGGAGAGGACGGAAGCCACGGAGGGCCATGGAAGCTCTCTCCCGATCTGAGATCCGAAATAGGAAGAAGGAGGGTGAACAGTAGAGAGGGAGTAGAGGCGGCACACAATAGGATAGAGGGTATATATACCCGGTGAACTAGGGTTAGGTTAACTTATGAAAATTTACAAAATCAATCCGCTATTTCTTAAATTATAGAAATATTACCACTTTAAATAACAAATTTAACCCAAATAGATTCTGGTAATAGAAAGCGGAACGAGTCTGTTTTCAATCGAAAGCAATGTATGTCGGAATTGACTTAATAAAATAAAAAAATAAATAGAACATTTTGATTGAGGAAGGGGATTTTCAAATTTTTCGGAAATCTCAAAATTTTAATATTGTAATTAAGTCATAATTCCTAAAATAATATTTTAAAACTTTGGATCTTTACACTTTATAACCCGGATATGGTCCGGGTTAAAAGTCAGCGAGTTATATTCTCAGTACACTATATAACCCGGATCCTATATTCGGTTTATTTTATCCGGGTAATCTTGTTATTCAGATGACATATACACCATCTAGTCCGGGTTATTTCAGGATCCGGTCCGGGTTATTTGGGGTGTTAATATAACCCGGATATTCCAATGTCCGGGTTATTTTATCCGGGTAAGCCGGTTATCCACACGGCATATACACCATCCGGTCCGGGTTATTTGGGGATCCGGTCCGAGTTATTTGATGGTGTTAATATAACCCGGACATTAGAATATCTGGCTTAAAAAAGGCTTATGAAATAACTCGGACATTTGAAGTCTGGGTTATTATATAGCATCATTTTTTTTGCGTGGAGCATATACACCGGTTCGTGAAAATCCAGGTTATATTCTCTCTCTTTTTTGCGGTCAAATCGAGAACAAATAACCCGAAGATTTCAAGGTCCGGGTTATATAATATGTCTTGTTTTAATATAATATATTCGTATTTCATTTAATCCACCTGTATGCATAATCCGTGCATGTATGTGCTTTAATACATACACAACTCAAAACATCTCAACGAATGTAATTGCAAAAGTAGAAATAGGTTTACCAAAATAAAATAATTATTAATCCCGTCATAAATAAAGAGTACTTACTTTAACACTATCCAAAATATAATAATCCCCATCATTAAGAGTATGAAACCACTATCTAAAGAGGAAAATATATAAGTTTGAAGACCATGGCTACTTCATCATTAATCAATCAACCCGAAAAAACAATTGTAGGCAAGTTAGTGATGACGATGAAATTTTCTCTATGCACAAGAACAAGACATCGTAGTCAAGAACGATAACATCACCTCCTATGTGTTTGAGAAAGATATTTCTTTAGTTGCTTCGTTGGAAATGAAAACGAAACAAAAAAATGTGAATAAAGTTGCTGCTACTCTAATGCAATATTGGGAGTTTGTACAGAATGGGGGACCACAAGAGAAGGGGAGAATATGCTGGAGAAGGGGGTTCCCTTGAATGTTTTTACCATTAGTTGTTTAATTGACAGATTGTGCAAAGATGGAAGGGTCAGTGATGCAATAAGGACTTTTCTGAAATATACAGATATGAAGGATAGTAAAAAGACTTTCAGTGAATCACATTGTTTACACAACACTTATTCAAGGTATGTGCATGCACAACAACATGTTTGAAGCAAGTATGTTTTTATAAGATATGAGGTGGTATGGAGTGAAGCCTGATGCAGTGACCTACCTAATCATTATGAGGACGTATCTTCAAGCGGGGAAAATTTGTCACTTGTTGATGTTACATGCAGATTTGATAAAAAAAAATGGCAATCTTGCCAAATGAAGCTATATATGGGGTTCTTTCAAAGTGTTATAATCAAATCGGTGACATCAAATCTCTTCTAGGATGTTTTCAGGATCTAGTATTTATGTCTCACAGGTGATTTGAGAGAGGATTATTTGACAAATCTCCTTAGGTTGTGTTCGGTTCGGTTTTAGCCTAATTGAACCGAAATCATAGTTGCATAACAATATAAGGTTACAAAATATAGAAGGCTGAATTTTTTTAAAAGTTAGATTCTAAATTGTAAAAAAAAAACAGATTCTAAAATGTAAACAAAAAATAGATTCTGAATTGTAAAAAAACAGATTCTAAAATTAAAAAAAAATAGATTCTGAAATGTAAAAAAAAGATTCTAAATTGTTAAAAAAACATATTCTAAAATGTAAATAAAACAGATTCTGAAATGTAAACCAAAAACAGATTCTGAATTGTAAAAAAACAGATTTTGAATTGTAAAAAAAACAGATTCTAAAATGTAAAAAAAAAACAGATTCTTAATGGTTAAAAAAACAGATTCTAAAATGTAAAAAAAAGGAGGGATTGTTAGTAACTAACCCACATTTTCAAAAGGTTTGCAAGGTTAACTCAACCCGGTTTTTAATTGGGTGAAATCGGATATTGGGGGAACCCTTGCAACCGGTAGCAAGTAAGGGAGGGGGGTGCAACCTTGCAATGTGTGACACCTGGCATCGTGAGGGAGGGAATGTGGGAGACAGAAAAAGGAGAGAGAGAGAGAGAGGGGGGGGAAGCAAGTCCCATCTGTAGAGGAGAGAGGCAGAGACAGAGAGAGAGAAAAAGCAATTGAGAGAGGACAGGAGAGAGATGAGTGAAAAAAGAAAAGTAAAGTTGTAGAGGAGAGAGAGATCAGTGAGGATAGGACAAAGAGAGAGATGGAAGAATCCTCTCCCCTCAGCGACTTTACTGTTGCTCTTTCACTTCGAAGAAGCAATTGGGCGGGGGTTTATTTGCAGGTTGACGTGTAAGCAATTAGTTTACACTGGACACCCAAAGCAAAACGACATGACACATATTGGAATCGACTAGACAAGAGTTATCGGAGAAACAGATTCACCATCGACTTCGGATAGAAAATGGGCAAGCTTGCTTTTGATAAAGTTCCATCTGCAGAGGAGAGAGGCAAATTCACTCTTCCATCTCTCTCTGTCCTATCCTCACTAATCTCTCTCTCTCCTCTGCAACTTTACTTTTCTTTTTCACTCCTCTCTCTCCCCTGTCCTCTCTCTCCTCTGCACACTTTCGCTCGCCTCTGCAGACTTTCTCTTGCTTTCCCTCTCTCTCTCTGATTTTTTATCGAAAGCAAACTTACCCATTTTCTATCCGAAGTCCATGGTGGATCTGTTTCTCCGATAACTCTTGTCCAGTCGGTTCCAATATGTGTCATGTTGGTTTGCTTTAGATGTCCAGTTAAAACTAACTGCTTACATGTCAACATGTAAAAAAAAAAACCCACACAATTGCTTCTTCTTCGATGGTTTTTATCTGAAACTTAAGATTTAATTCAAATTATTTTAATGCTCTCTCACTGTCACTCTTCCATCTTTCTTTGTCCTATCCTCACTAATCTCTCTCTCTCTCTCTCTCTCTCTTTCTCTCTCCTCTGCAACTTTACTTTTTTTTTCACTCCTCTCTCTTTCTCCTGTCATCTCTCTCCTCTGTAGACTTTCTCTTGCTTTCCTCTCTCTCTCTCCTCTCTTTCTGATTTTTTTTATCGAAAGCAAACTTACCCATTTTCTATCCGAAGTCGATGGTGGATCTGTTTCTCCGATAAATCTTGTCCAGTCGGTTCCAATATGTGTCATGTTGGTTTGCTTTAGATGTCCAGTTAAAACTAACGACAAATGGTTAGGACATGACGGCAAATGGTTAGGACATGACATGTGGTAAGTGTGTCTGCGACAAATCATCTGTGGATTTTGGGGTTAAGTACGCTAGACAAGTCGTCGTTGACGACCACCTTTTGCGCCTATGTATTTCAAAATGTTGTTATGTGTGTGGTTGCCGCGTTTTGTAGTTACCGTTATGTGTAAATTGGCAAACTACTTTTCCGTACATGACAGTCATCCATGTGAACTTGACGCGTAATGGTTATGACATGACGATATGCATCTGTGTGAAACTTGTTTGTAGTTGATGTTATGTTACAACACCCGGCCATGTGGCATAACCTATTTCACGCGATTTGGCAACACATTCTGGCCTTAAACCCAACGAATGTAACATAAACAGTGTAAAAGTAGAGTACATCCCAAATTGTCCTTAAAACCAATTGAAAACCATGCGAAAGTAGAGTACATCCCAAATTGTCCGCAGCTGCCGCTGAAGGACGTAGTGGACTAGTTGGGCTGAGAACTGGACACGTGAACCAAGCCTTGCGATTGCGGCCAACGGGCTTGCCATCAACCGCTTCCAGTCCCCCTCGCTCAGGTAATTGTCGAGGTTGGCAAGTAACTGGGGCCGCCCGTACTGGTTGACCCGACCCTTGTAATGGCGGTCCTCTGGAACAACATAAACGACCTGCATAGTTGGGTGAAAATGTCACTCGCACATCGAAAATACGAAAATCCGTTGTTCAACACTACGCAAACCATACCTCGCCGGTTGTTTGTGACTGGGGAATCCTTTTGGCAGAGCGGCTAGTCGACACGTTCTACTTTGCTGGATATCCTGTAGAATTGGGAAGCAAAACCTTAGGATGCTCCAAACAAAGCCTGTATATAATGGCATCAGTCACAATGCACATGACAATCAGGTTATCTAACATGACACCAGTTACAATGCACATGACAATAACAACGCTGCAAACCATTTTTCACCCTATACATATCAACTGCCGCATGCGTGTCGCCCCTAAACATATCAAACGTCTTTGCATTCAGAGAAAACTTTGTAAGCTTTTATAAGGTTCAACCGAATATACGTCGAGGTAGTTTCGAATTTCACATGACAGGAAGAGTTGTTAACATGACAGATGACTACTACAAACTCGCCGGTTGTTTGTGACTGGGGAATCCTTTTATAAGGTTCAAAGGTATTTCAAGATTAAACATATCCATGTCGCCCTATTCCTGATATTTTGTATTCCAGATAGTCGTTCCCCAATTCCCCCAAAATCCCCAATTCCTCCAATTTTCCCAATTCCCCCAAAATCCCCAATTCCTCCAATTTTGCCAATTCCCCCAATTTCCCCATCTAACTACAATCAATATATCTATTTTCCTCCATTTCACCCCATCCATCCCCAATTTTACCCAATGTTCAAGACCAATTGTTATTTTCCCCCAATTTCCCTTCTATCCCCCTCGTCAAAACCCCCGTTCGGAAACTTTCCATCCCTTGATTTTTACATGCCGATGGTTGCTACTTACATGACAGAGGGAACCTGGAATAGAAATTTCGTTCTTCACCCCATTTCAAACAATGGAAAACACATTTGGTTCTTCCACTCGATTCCTCACCCTATCAATTTGTGCAATCGGTAAATAATCGATGGCGTTTGGGTTTAGGGTTTACTTACTTGATAACCGAAGGTCCGTCACTTGTATTCGGTGTCTGTGGCCTGGTTGATGTCCGCTTCTTCTTCTCCTCAGCAGACTTGCTCTTGTTCTTCTTCGAACTCCTTCACCTTCTTCCTTCCGTTTTCAAATTTCTGAGAGAGAGAGAGATATGGCAACTCTAGGCCTCCCCCTTCCCCTTTATTCACCTCTCTCATAGGCAGTTGAGATGACAGGTTTCTTAAAAACCTGTCAATTCTCTCTCCATCCACACGTCTCACTCTCTCTCCTCCATAAATGCAGCCGGTCTCTCCCTCTATTGTAACCGGTTGGGGTGCAATTTTTTAAGGGGTTAGGGGTTAGTTTTTGCAATTAATGTGGATAGGGGATAGGGGTGCAAACCCAACCGGGTTTTTGGGTTATTTTTGCAAAAGCCCCAAAAAAAAGATTCTAAAATGTAAAAAAAACAGATTCTGAATTGTTAAAAAAACAGATTCTAAAATGTAAAAAAAAAACAGATTCTAAAATGTAAAAAAAAAACAGATTCTAAAATGTAAAAAAAAAAAAGATTCTGAATTGTTAAAAAAAAGATTCTAAAATGTTAAAAAAAAACAGATTCTAAAATGTTAAAAAAAAACAGATTCTAAAATGTAAAAAAAAAAACAGATTCTGAATTGTTAAAAAAAACAGATTCTGAATTGTTAAAAAAAACAGATTCTAAAATGTAAAAAAAACAGAATCTGAATTGTAAAAAAAACAGATTCTAAAATGTAAAAAAAACAGATTCTAAAATGTAAAAAAAAAACAGATTCTAAAATGTAAAAAAAAAAACAGATTCTGAATTGTTAAAAAAAAGATTCTAAAATGTAAAAAAAAAAACAGATTCTGAATTGTTAAAAAAACAGATTCTATAACATTAAAAAAGACAATAAGTTTTATATGGATTATTTATTTATAAGTTTTATAAATTAATAAAATTAAATGCAATTTGGGGTTTGTGCAATGGATACGAGATCTCTCTTTCTCTAGACTGACTTAAATTGTATGGTTAAAGATGAACAGCTTCCCAGAGGAAGCACATATTGCATCATGCGTTCATAGCAATCACCCAATTTATTTTACGTTTCTCTAGCAAAGCAATCACCCATTTAGTTGTTCAAAAATTATTATATCATCATAATTTCGGAAGAAAGAAGACTAAAGAGAAAAGAAATCTAAGCAACTGATGATAACCAAGCTGGTGCCGATAGTTTACTAATCCAACCTAGTACACTAAGTGATATGTAGAGGACTGACAGAAGAAAATACCGTGAGTACTGAGGACCAGTTAAATGCGTTAGAGCATCAGTCCAGAACCAGCATCTTGAAGCTGCAGAAAATCAGGATAATTGTGAGTCTATTACCAGCTACCTGAGCAGCTTACGATACTGTTGTCAAATTAAAAACTAACCGACAATAACAACAACAATGCTAGTACATCGACAATAATAACAACAATGCTAGTACATCCCGCTCATAGCAGGGTCTAAACAAAATTTAAAAACGACAGGTTTCTAAATTAACATCAGTGGAAGTTTGAATTTTAACTTTTGTATTAATAGCTAAATTCTAAAATCCATAAAAGTAGCTCAATTCTAAAATAACTTGGACAGTAAAAACTTAATTGACTTAATTTTATATATGAAAACTTCTAACAAGCAACCCATTGTCACCTTAATTTGTTTTGATGAACTCTGTGCAATTTGATAGCTTTATATCAAAATATCCAAAAATTTCAAAAGTCAATTATTCCTTTCTTTAAATTACCCAAACAAATTTTGAGTTTAATCATTTTCATTTCCTTTCCCTTCCATCTAAAGGATTGTGCAATTTTGATGAACTCTGTGCAATTTGATAGCTTCTTTTTCATTTTATTTACATACCTTAAAATATATTAATGCCCTTCCTAGGTTTAGCAACTATCTAACCTAATTAGATGAAAAAAAAAAAAATCAAAGAGCAACTACCTTTGGGAGATCAAGGCTAAACCTAAAATCCAAACTCATCACAATCAAACCATATCAACACAACCCTAATCAACCATTATTTCAACATAATTTCAGCACAATTTCATCCAAAATTTCACAAAATCTGAACACAATAGAGCAAGAAAAGCTTTCAAAAACATACCCCTTGTCTTCTCGATTGTTCAATTGAGACAATAATTCAACAAAGATGGAAGGGAATTTGTCCAGTCAGTCAGCAACAGCCTGGAGAACGACAATTTGATAAAAATAGGAGAGATATGATAGTAGCAAAGAGTCGAGACAATAACTACAAGAGGCAGCAAAATACCTTACAGTAGAGTAGCAGTGAGCGCCGGGAAGAAGCAGCCAAGAGCGAGGGCGCGGGAAAGAGGTCACCAACTGCAATACCAGGTCGAATTGCGAAAGGCAAGCACTATTAGAGAGGAATCAACCATAATTCCACCTAAATCTAAACACAAAAGAGTAAAAAAAACAGTAAAAGACAGACCTTTGATGTCTCGAAGCTTCAATTGAGGCAGTAACAAACAAGGTGCGATGAGGTTCGTTGTAGAAACGGGAAATTCGTGAACTGGAGGCGGAGAGAGGATGGAGCAGGTGAACAGGAAATAGATGAGGCGGTGAACTGGAGGCGGAGAGAGGAGGGAGTCGGAAGAGGAAGGCGGACAGAGTCGGAAGAGAAGGGCAGGCAGAGTCAAAAGAGAACTAGAGCAAAACAGATGATGAGAGAGGAGGGAGGCGATGAACAGAAATTAGGCTCGACCGGTTCCAACTTACAATCTATCTATCTATCTTCTATATATACATATACTAAAACCGATGCATAGCGTCCTACGTGGCGCGTTGTGGTTGATTCTAGGGAAAAAAATCTTATGTGTCGCATTGTGGTTGATTCTGGAAATATTTGTATTTACATGAGATTCAATTAATTGTATATTAGAGAATAAAATTTACCTTATAAATGTGAATTCTATATATATATATATATATATATATATATATATATTGAGAGAATATAAATAAAAAATATTTAGATTTTTTATAATCTGTCGAACTAATTTTATTTATATCTATATTAATTTTATTAATGTATTCTCCGTACACGGGACGGGACCTACACTAGTTTAGAATATACGCCAAGTAACCCGGATTTATGAAAAAAAAAATTAACAATATAACTCGGGCGTTCAGATTAGGGTTATTTGATTAAAAATTGCCCTTTTATACACTGGACATCACACTACCCGGTATATAAAGGTATTCTGAATTTATTTTTTTTCGGATTCTCCACTTTATAACCTACGTAAGGCACGACCGGGTTATATGTTATGGGTTATTTGGCCATTTTTGTAGTAGTGACACCTGCTCCGATAGGGGACGACACGCTGGAGGAGGATGTGGGGGATGTTCATTTCGACCGAGAGCATCTCGATGATGACAGTGATCATGATGGGGAGGATCACGAGGAGGGTGGGCACGATGCGGGAAAGGAGATGGCGGGCCAGGATATACAGGTGACAGCTCAGGGCCCGCAGGGGGCGGGGCAGGTGGCAGGACAGGACTCGCAAGGGCCTGCTCAGGGCCCGCAGGGGCGGGGCAGGTGGCGGGTCAGGACCCGCAGGGGCCAGCTCAGGAGCCGCAAGGGGCGGTTCAGGAGGAGGGGCCGAGGAGGAGGAGGATGGGGGGTCTGGAGGGGGCGGAGCAGGTCGATGATGGGGACGATGAGCTCCCCGATGGCGAGTTGCCTCCAGGAGATCTTTTGATCTCATATAGGCATCATAGGTCTCACTCGCTATGGACGGACCCTACCTTTCAGCATACATTGCTAAAGGTTCATCATCGGGCTACACACCTCGATCCGTTCCGCCGCAACATATACAAGGGCCCGATGACATGGGTGCAGGATGCAGCTCAGTCTGGTCTACTGGGGCTGCTTGATTTGAACTAGGACCGAGTGGATGCCCAGTTATTGACTGTGTTCATTGAGCACTGGCAGCCGGAGACGAGCTCTTTCCACTTTCCCTTGGGCGAGATGACCATCACACTCGACGATGTCGCTTGTCTGATGGGGTTGCCGATTGACGGACGACCTTGCACCCCAAACCCTGACCATCTGCCACTACAGTTGGAGCCTCTACTGCAGCAAAGGTATGGTTGGACCGCGGCTGAGCTGAAGAGGCACATGAATGCTTGCGGAGCGCCCCACTTGGAGTTGACGACTGCGCGGCGGGAGAGGCACGGCAGCCGTGGGGATCAGTTCGTCGGCCTCACCGCCGATGTCAGAGAGCGCCACCACTGTTTTGCTGTTGGTTTCTTGGCTGCGTTGCTGGGTGCGACGCTCTTCATCGACAAGTCCTAGAGCCGCGTACACTTCTCGTTGTTCGGGCTAGTTTGGGACTTAGAGTACGCTGGGAGACTAGCTTGGGGAGCAGGAGTGCTTGCCTTCCTCTACCAGGGATTAGGGGAGGCCACGAGAGGCGAGGGTAAGGGTCTACGTGGGTGTGCTGCGCTTTTGCAGGTAAGTGTGGGTTTAATACGATAAATATGTTGCTCTACTTGCGAGTTACATATAAAAAGTGCTCTAATGATTTATATTGTATAGGCATGGATCTGGTCGTACTTCCCTTGTTTTGCGGGTCCACTTGGCCCAGACAGGGATGCAGGGGATGATCCCCGATACATGACACGATTCGACCCGTCGAAGGCCGCGAAGATGGGGAATGACAGGGAGAGGCGCAAGCATGAGCGGAAGCTTCGGGCACAACTTGAGCGCATGACCATCGATCGGGTAACGTGTTTCTCACTTTCTTTAATATTAACTACATATGTCGAGTAAGATTGTTTCCCTAATATCATTTTTACAACTTAGGTCGAGTGGATGCCTTTTGGCAGAGACTTGGATTTTGCAGGTCGGTTTCGCTCCTCCACCTATCGAGGCACCATTAGCTTTGGTGGCGTCATTGAGCCATACATGCCAGATAGGGTGCTTCGACAGTTTGGCCGCGTACAGGAGATCCCATTGGGCGTCATCCCTCCCACTCTGGCCCATCGACCATTTCGGCGGAAGAAGCGTTACGTCGTTAGGTTTTCCCATCAGCACGACCGTTGGTCATCACAGGACCCTGACAGATTCTACCCTGTCACTGGTCACCGGAGGACGGGCTAGAGCTGTCAGGGAGGCATCTTAGCTGACTACCTCGCTTGGTTCCAGTCCCAGAGTCGAGGTCATGTGTTACCCACGACAGTGGTACGGGATGATGATCCACCGGTTGTGCCTACACACCCAGACGACGTCCTCGGACCAGCTGAGTCTGCTGCGCGCCAGGCCCGGGTCGACGAGATAACCCAGGGTATTCAGGCATTGGTCGGACCAGATGTACGAGCATATTATGAGCTACATTAGATCTTTTCAGTAGATACATTATATTTTGTTTGTTTATAACATACTATTCGTATTTGGTGGATATACTTTATTTCTGTAGTTCTTGTTGCTTGCATTAGTGTTTTTGATGGTTTCTACCTATTGACAATAACAAACAATCACATCCAAACGCTTTACTTCATAGATAACGATTAGATAACACATCAAGATTACTAAAACAAACAAATACACTAAAGATAACAACACAATCGACCAGACTCTACTTAATTCGTCTTCGGAATGAGTTCAATCTTTAACTCGTTGAATGCAAAGTTTCGGACCTCCATATTTGCTTCCCTCACAAGTATCCCTGCTTGTTGAGCTACGTAAGCTGGTCATCTCTACTTACATCGGGGAAGAATGACCGAATACGTTGAAGGAGAAGGTCTCCAACCCTCCACTCATACGCTCCAGGAATGCCCTGATGAAAACGGTTGCAGTACCTACACCCGAACTGCAAGGGTGCGGAAATGTGAGTCTCATTTTCACACTCGACCCGAAACAGGGCGCAAGGATGACATCCACTGTATTCTGGATTGTGGCAAGCACAGTCGGACACCTCCGGGGGCATTGGGTACCGAACCCTTTTGATTACAAAATCAATGCGGGGGGTTGATCCGCGATGTTCAGTTTTAATCGGCTCCATGGAAGGAAGGAAAGAAAATGTGGAATTGTTGTGTTGTATTTTCAAATGCGGTCCTTACCCCCTTTTACAGGAGTTGCTGATATTACTGGGAGTACAACGTCCAAATTGACGTTGTAACAACGTCGGATCATACGTTGTTACAACGTCCAAATGGACGTTGCTAAGCCCGACGAAGCCCGGTGGGTTCCAGCCTACAACGTCGGATCCGACGTTGTGACAACGTCAAATCCAACGTTGTCACAACGTCGGATTCCTTTTCCGTTGGGCAAATATACCACCACTAACAACGTCGGATTGGAGGTTGTGGCAACGTTAATTTTGACGACGTTGCTATAACGTTGGATCCAACGAAGTATTTGCGGTGTATATAGGGAATGTGTATTTTAAACCAATTGAAATTTGTTTATTTTAATCAATAAATGTTAAAGATAAGATTTTATACTTTTTTTGATCTAGCTTCACTTAATCAATATAACATTATATGTCAAATAAGATTATATATATATATATATATATAAAGATAAGATTTTATCAAATTTTGTTAGATATTGATATCATTTTACAAGACTGAATTTCATTACAATATGTTATATTCTATCTCTTTTATTTGTTGCCTATTGATAGATCTATACTAATCAATATTTTTTGTATGATTATTATACATACCTTAAGTAATCAATTAATATGTGATAAGATTCCATCTAAAATCAATCTTTTATTCAATTAATTATTAACAATTATTTCAATTTGTTTGTTTAATATTTATTTATTCTTTTTCATCTTTAAATTGATAGAACAATTAATAAATATCAGAAGAAATTAATTAGCTAAATGAGTAGCAATACATAGGGTGGGCACAAATCCCGCAAATCCGGTCCCGTCCGGGACCCGTTCCGGTCCCGTCCCAATCCCGGTGGGATTTCGAAAAAAAATTAGTAAATTCCGTCCCGGTCCTGTCCCGCAAAAATTATGCGGGACGGGACGCAGGACGACCTGTCTCAATCCCGCAAATATCATCCCGTCCCGCATATATATTAATATATTATATTACTATATATATACTATTATGTTATACAGTATATTATGTATATATAGTATTTATGTATATTATATAATATATATATATATATAGTATTTATATATAATTGATTACATATGTACATCTGTGTACATGCATACACACTATAATTCAGCCCGTGGAGGATTAGTCGATAACCTCGGAACTTGAACGTCTTAAAAAAAAAATACACACGGTACGTAATTCAGTACGTAGTATATAGGTATATATATACAAAGTGTATACTGTTCTAATTAATTAGCAATTTGATAAGCCTACATAATATAATAACTATATATATGTATATATTCTATAGTGTGTATATATACATATATTGTGTATAATTATATGTATAACGTGTCTAGTGTGTATATATATAAAGAAAATTGTAAAATATAAAAAATATTATATTTATATATGTTACGCTTTTAAAATTGAGGGAATTGTAGTAAATAACCCAAAATCCGAATGGGTTTGCATGCCTAACCCATTATCCATATAATTTGCAAGGGTTAACCATCTTCCCTTAAAAATTTGCATGACAGCCGGTAAAAAGAGAAGGTGAAACCGGAGAAATTAATGAGGAGAGAGGGAGTGACGTAGGGGAGAGAGAGAGGGGGGATGTGTAACAAGGAGAGAGGAAGAAGATCGAAGGAGTGAAGGGGAGCGGCAGATCGATTATTTCCGATTGAATCATGACGAAGCTCTGATCGAAGGACAAGAAACTATAGGGGAGCGAGGGGGATGTGTGACAGGCGTCGGATCGGAGGAGTCGAGGGGAGCGGCGGTGGCGAAGGCGTCGGAGAAGGGTCGGACGCGGTGACGAATTTACTGCTTGAGGGAAGAAGACGGGGGTCAGCGACTGTGAATCTTCGAAGGAGGGACGAGAGAGAGAGAAGAGGAGGGAAGAAGAAGGGTGGCCATTGAAGGAGATCTTTAAGCTTTCTCGGATTCGAACGAAGAAGACGATGAGCAGTGCTCCAGTGGGTGGCGATGGCTCCGGCGGTGGTGGTGGAGAGGACGAAGCGGAGCAGGCCGGAGTCACACATCATTCCCCTACGCAGGTTCTTAAGAATTTCAATGAAATCAGGTTTCTCAGGATTGAGCTACCAAGCGGCGAATTGGGGATCGATGATGGGGATCGATTATTTTCCTTTCCTCTATAGCTAATTGAGATAATCTTACAAGGTAATTTTGAATTGAAATTAATAAATTTCATCCTATTTCGATCTTATTATATTCAAATCTTTTTAATTAAATTGATTGCAGGATGGAAGGCAGTGATAACTAAACAATGAAGTCCTAGTTCATCCCAAGTTGAACAAACCAAACAATGAAGTCCTAGTTCCACACCCCTTCTGTTTGAATCTGGAAAGAAAGGCATGTACTGGTAAAAGGCAAAACGATGTAAATCTGAGAAACAAACAGCCATAGCTATGCAATGATCATGTAATTGGAGGCTAGCAAGAAAATTATTCAAACTGAATAGCCAAAGCAGAACACTAAATAAACTCTTGTTAAAATGTACATGTATATCCATAGATATCTGCTAGTTGAGCACAAAATTATCAGATGGCAGACAACTCTTATGTCCAAAAAATATCGGAGAAACAACAGAACTTACAATGTCGTTATAAGAGGATGCAAAACGAGGGCTCATCTCGTCACCGCTATTGTAAGCTTCACTACTTAGTGCAGAATGCTGAAGAACTGATGATATGGGACGAACACTACTTACTCGAGGACATTGAATTACTAGTCGAGTTCAATCAAGATAACAACGGAACTCTCTATGACATAGTCACTGGATTTCTTAAGTAGCTGCCTATATCTACATTGTGTATCTGATCGATCCAATTCGATTTGTTTTGTTTTCGTGGATTGAGATTTGCTACATTTATTGCCTTCATTGTGTATACTTTGGTGACTTCTTTTATGGTTTTCAGATCGATCCAATTCGATATCTAATGGAAGTTAGTAAATATTATGTTAAGCATATATTGTTATACTCCATCGGTATCATATGTTCTGATCTTGGCCTTGTAAGATTCTCTATCTGTCATGTAATTTGTTTTGTCCGTCACATATCATATTCCAGGTGTCATGTTAATTAGTGATGTTTATGGATAAGTTCATGACATCGGGAATGACAAGGAGGTCACAACGACGACCGAGTTGGGGACACTGGGATGGACAAGGGGGGTGCGTCGGATGCACCTCCTAAGATCAAACTAAGTGGTTTAGAGATTAATCTAATTGGGGACGTGCGAGATCTCTTAAATGTTGCTTGACATCCAGACCCCTGTCATGGATTTGTGTTTTTATTTGAATGTCATTCAGGGTGCAACTATGGATCAACTCATGCCAATTCAGACCCCTATCATGGATTTGTGTAGATATGTATTATAAGGTATCGTGCGTTTGCATTACATATCTAGTCATATATGAGTTTCCGTAAACAAAGCTCTTTGTAGTCATTGAATGAAAATCAAGTAAATTCAATTTTTTGTCTCGTATCGTGTAAGAATATATTAACACAAGTGACAAGTAAAACAATTCATGAGTCAAGTAAAACAATTCATGTGTCATGTTAAACAATTCACGTATCCAGTAAAATAATTCACGTGTCATGTAAAGCATTCTAGCCTCAGCGTTTGTACATATATGCAGTGCTGATTATTCACTTGGCACTATCTCCGGGTTAATGAGCACATACACATTTGAGGATGAAATATTTCCTCTCACACAATGTAAAAATGTATGACCAATTGACCATGCTGAATAGAGACCTGTGTGAATAAAATATGGTTCCATTTTATCACTTTTTCTCATTGCTTTATTATGTAAAAATGTATGACCAATTGACCATGCTGAATAGTGACGTAGGTGACGTGTCAAACATATTACCTGTCATGTTAAAAACACATCTTATGATGAATTCAACACACAAGGAAGATGAATTTCAGGTCAAACAACCTGTCATGTTAAAGGGTATACACTGTCATGTTAATAGCATTACATGTCATGTTATTTTCTGTCATTAAGAAGAAGATGATCGATTCGCATTACCTGTCATGTTAAAGGTTATAACCTGTCATGTTAAAGGGTATAACCTGTCATGTTAAAGGGTATAAACTGTCATGTTAATAGCATTACATGTCATGTTATTTTCTTTCATTCAGGAGAAGAGGATCGATTCGCATTACCTGTCATGTTAAAGGTTATAACCTGTCATGTTAAAGGGTATAAACTGTCATGTTAGAGGGTATAAACTGTCATGTTAATAGCATTACATGTCATGTTATTTTCTTTCATTAATGAGGGATCGATTCGCATTACCTGTCATATTAAAGGTTATAACCTGTCATGTTAAAGGGTATAAACTGTCATGTTAATAGCATTACATGTCATGTTATTTTCTGTCATTAAAGAGAAGAGGATCGATTCGCATTACCTGTCATGTTAAAGGTTATAACCTATCAAGTTAAAGGTTATAGCCTGTCATGTATTTTACCAAAGAAAATCATTCCCAGTTAGGATACTTAGGCGCAGGTATGGATGTTGGACATTCGACTCAAATCCAAATCTAAATAAATCTAGTTTGGTCTGATCTGTGTGCCCATATCTGAAACTACAATTTATACCTGATCAATCAGATCGAGAAACGAAGCACTGAAATTAGTGCAGCCATGGAAGAAGGAGAGAAAGAGAGAGCAAGACGAGGGAGAAAGAAGAGTGATTTTTTTATTGATCATCAATTGGGTTTGTTACAATGAGCAATTGCCCTTTTCTGACAAAAGTTGTCACTAAAGACGGGATCAAGTGTGACGCAGCACACATGTAGAATATGAAAACAAGATAAAAAACGATCAATCATGGCTCAACAGCTACACCAACAGCAGAAAACGCATTGCAAATCATTGCAGCGCTAGCATAAACAACAGCTTCATTAGTCACATTGCAAACCCCCTTGTTCATTCGATGTTGTGCCCTGTTAGCAACTCCATGATCTTGCCTTGTTCAGTGTAACAGTAGCAGCATTGACAACATCAACTGTGCACATCATTGACAACATCAGTAAACTAGCAATGTTACAATGCTCAAGAATACACTGATTGATCCACCAAAAGAAATTACCATGCCAGTTCAGGTGCCGAAAACATCCATTAAAAGAAAATGTGTGGTGATAGTTGCATAGTTATCTTCAATATGGAACTTGTATAGAAGTTTCACTCTTGCTATAAATATTTATGAATAAAAGATTTTATCTATATCAAGGGTCAAGGGCACTAATTGACAGCCATTACAATAAAACGCAACATAGTTTGTACACATCAAAACACAGCTTTGGTACATCAGATCGATCAAAGGAAATCCTGCATACATGACATGAACTTATATTAACATGTCATTCAAATCCTACATACATGATATGAACTTATACTAACATAGCTTTGATATGAACTTATACTAGCATAGTTTGTACACATCAAAACATAGCTTATGAATTATTTAGAATACTTAAGGGCAGCCATTACCTTCAAAGCAAAAAATTGATGAGTCCATTTGTGTTGCACCAACTGCACAACACCAACAGCACCCTTGCATATGACTTCAATCACATCTAGATCACACTTCTTATCTACACGAACCAAAATTAGGAGAAAGACAATATCAATTTCTATACATGAGATCTTTTTCTCTATCAAGGAGAAGCAAAGCATGAAAAAAGTGGCCAATGCTCCCGATGACTATAGAAAACAAAGTGATGTATGACATGGTAGTGTTCTTGTTTTAGGCATTCATCTTATATTAATAAGACAAAACAAAATCTAAGACTGAGAACTCATCAGCCGAGTTCCGAGCACTGCAGTTTCCCAATGCAGTCATTGTCATAGCCAAGCTGGACCATACAAACTCTCGAGACTTGGCTTGTTGAAGGCCATACAGAAATCTGCAGTGTTCATCAAGACATCTTTGGGAATTTAGACCACAAGATTGATTAGTCTTTTCCACTCCTAAAAAGCAAACTAAGACAGTTGCAATTAACAATGAAACATGAACTACAACATCGATTGGTTACCTCTTGAATAGCAGTGACAGAGTTAAAGAGCAATGACGAGAATGAAGCTTACCTGGATTGAATAGCAGTGACATAGTTAAATAGCAATGAAGCTTAAACCAACTAGTATGAAAATCAAAGAGCAATGAAGCTTACCTCTTGAATAACAGTGACAAAGTTTGACATAAACTCGCCATTGGATCATCTTCAACATCGATTGGTTCAATCTTGACGAGAATTGTTGAAGAGAACCTGAAAAAGCACGATTCCGGGACGCTAGACGAAGAAATCTCGCCGGTATCTGAACAGGTCATGGCTCCTTCAAATCCGAACCCTAGTCGCCGCCCCCGACCCCCTTCCTTCTCCCTTCTTGTCGACTGCGCTCGAGCCCTCCCACTGAGCCCGGAGCCCTCCCACTGAGCCCGGAGCCTCCGCCTCCGCCTCCGCCGCGCCTCGATCCCCTTCCTTCTCCCTCCTTTCTCGCCCGCCTCCGATCCCCTTCTCTCTTCCCTTTATCTCCTTTGCAACGGGCTACCAGTTGCACCCATAACTCGCATATCCGATTTTGTGCAATTTTTTTCCAGATTGGGTTAACCATGCAAAGATTTCCCAAAAGTGGGTTATTTTTGCAAATCGCCCTTTAAATTTTGTAAAATGTATAAGAATTTTTATATTTTTTATAATGTTTTTTATTTGAGGGACAGGGCCCGTCCCATCCCGGTCCCGTCCCGTCCCGTGAGGGACAAGGCCCGTGTGGGATTGAAAAAAAGTAGTGAATCCCGTCCCGGTCTCGTCCCACAAAAATTACGCGGGACAGAACGCAGGATGACCTCCATCTCGTCCCGTCCCGTCCCGTCCCGCGCCCACCCCTAGCAATACATAATTTATTTAAATTAAAAAACAATGACATAATATAAATAATATATGTCAGTTAGGGGTTAAGGTTTAATTATAATATTTTTATACACCAATTTGAATATAAACATATTAATATAAAAAAAGACTGTACAAAAGTGTGGCTATTGAAATTATATATATAAATTTATACATGGAAGTAGACTTGTCAAGCAGATTGACATTTGGTTCAGATTCGGGTTCAGGTCATTCTGGTTTCGAGTAGATCGAGTTTCGGATTATGGGTCATTTCGGGTTGAGTCAAACTAAGTTTGTCTTGGTTTCAGTTTAGCCCAAAGAGTCAAAAACTCAAACTTTTTAAGAATATTAAACTTAAATTATAATATCAATATATCTAATCAAACTAAATAATAATATTATTATTTAATTTATAAATAATATTATCATAACTATATTATATAAATTTTTTAAGCATAAAAATAACATATTTATACAAATAACTGGTCTAGACAAACTATATATAATTATAAAATATATACGTTATTTAACTTAATGAGTAGCATTAACGAGCACAACTGTATGCCGAATTGTGGTTCTATATGGTGCATATGTGATGTCTACATAGTGCTGGTCGAATCACCGGATTGACTTTGACTCAACGGATTATTGAGTCTTAACTTTAAAATACTTGAATCGTTCGGGTTCAAATCATTTTCGAGTACCGCAAGTCGAAGACACTAGGTTCAAATCCGAAAAAATTCCAAACATTTAATCGAATTTTTGGAGTAGGGTCATATTTTCGCAGGTCAAACTTACAAAGTGTTAACACGTGATATTGTAAATACCAGCGATGGTCGTCTCATACTAAACAAGTAGATATTATTCGATCACCTCCGTCATCCTAAGATGTTACCGACTGATACAAATTTAGGTCGTGTTTGACGCTAGATGTTGTTTTGGAGATTATTTGAGAAGTTGGTAGATGTAATGAGATGGAGATTTTTTTTTTGTAGATTAATGAGATTAATGTAGATGGAGATTTTTTTGACAAAAAATCTCGTTTTGGTGTTTGGTGTATAGAAGATGGTAATAGATGATGTGTAAATGAATAGACCATTTTGCCCCTCGGAATTTAAACAAATGTCCCCCTTCCTTTCCCATTGATGTCGGTGGTAGAGAAGGTGAATCCCCGTTCCCGGATCTGCAGCAGCTCCAAGGGCGATTGAAGAAGGTGGAAACTCCTCCCACTTGTGTACACCACCACCGTCGCGGATAGAAGGTGGACGCCGGCAACAGCGAAGCTACATAATCAGCTGGACGAGCAACCCACACCATCCTCCCCTTCAGTCGCATCTGCATACCGAGCTAGCACCGTCGACAGTGAGGTGCGACAGCAAACGGGTATGTGACCTTACTTCCTTCTCCCTCCGTATGAACCGTAGTAGGCACTTGGACGCATTCGTATGTGACTTCCGAAGCCGAATCGACGAGTAATTGAATGTGCAATTCGGTTAGGTCAATTGACGAACTTAGGGTTCGACTGAGAATGGGGGAATTGGTTGGGGGGGGGGGGTTGAAGCTATTAGGGGAATTGGGCTTGTGATTGTCGAAAATAGGGGATGTGGGTGTGACAATTAAAGGGTTAAAGGGAATCGAAGCTGTGATTGTCCACAGTAGGTGAATTGCAGATATAGACACTATGTTTGTTATGAAACTGTTTCATTTGGTGTTGCATCTCACTATGTTAGTGGTTGTTGTCAATCTGTGTTTGTTGTGATTGCATCCCTCTGTGTCAGTGGTTGTTGTGAAACTGTGTTTCATAGAAGCAAGACCGAGCTACATAAGAGGAGATCTGAGTGTAGAAGCGTAGCAAAGAGAGTGGGAGAAGAAGATGAATTTTTATGATATTGCTGTGATTGCTTTATGTATCTCTAAAAACTTTCCGCTTCACCTGTTATAGAGCTTGATGATAACTACATTTATGTTAGAAGAGAATTAAGTCCAAATGATGAGGGTGACGCTTGCTTATGATGAGTAATCACCCACATTATGACTAATGAACATAACATGAATCAATAGTTGTTGTTGTGCCTTAAAAACTGGGAGGTTCGAGGGGTGTTGTGGGTTTTGTCAAGTGTACATGGTAGGGTTGCCGTATTTGTTCTCATTAGTTTGTGTTCGTTGTTTGTCGTTATATGTTTGAATTATGGGGTCCCGACAATATCATTTTCGATGTCATCCAGTATCTATGGCGTCCACTAGCAAACCACCATTGAAGGAGAAGCCTAAAAAGGATAATGCCAACAAGGAAAAAATCATTGATATGGACGCCGACTATGTTGAAGCTATTCTTGGACCTCCTAATTGCGTATCAGCATAAATACGGCAGAGATTAGGGGTTCAGCTGGGTGTTGTTAACAACTCAGTTTGAGGAAATGATTGGTCAGAAGTGTGGGCCCAACACGCTTAAGAACAAGTACGCAGGAATGAAGGAGAAATGGAAGGATGGGAAAGATTTGAAGCATAGAGAGACCGGCTTGGGTTGGGAATACGAGCGAGGGTGCATCAACGCAACCGACGAATGGTGGGATAGAAAATGTCAGGTAAGTTATGTGCTTTCGTGGTGTTGTGCGTCTGACCATATATGTTGTGACACGAAGGTCGTGTGCTTAAGATTGTCGTATGAAATAAACAATTTCTATATTCATGTTATAGGAGAAGGAAGATTTTCGGAAACTACGGAAGAAGGATGTGCCTCCCGACATCGAAGACGCGTGGGATCAGATTTTCGGAGGGACAGTGGCTACGGGCCAGCATTGCGTGGCTCCGACAATGGATCCTTCGGACACACCTATTCCGCTGTCGACTGTCTGCGATGACAGCAATCCCACCAACCTTCGACACCGCGCTGAATTCGACCTCGGGGGGGACGATGAAAACATTGACGGCTTTGACTTGTCCCGCTTTCTGGACATGGTTCGTGGGAGCACCCAAGGTGTCCATGTGCCCCCTGTGCCACCACCCCCCACAGCCACACCTGGATCTAGCACCTTACCAGCGAGGTCCAGAAAGCGAGCGTTTGGGTCATCGGGTTCTCAATCCGTCAAGCGACGGAGTGCTAAACAGTCGTCCAGGTCGGCGTTGTACCAAAGGTACATGGAGGTCGTGTAGGAAACTAGTGAGAAGGTGCTCGCGTACGTGACTGCGGAGGACGAGGTTTCAAAGACTCCAGTTGATCGTGAGTCAGAGGTGATGGGGGTTCTTGACGAGCTGGTGGCAGATGGCCTGCTTGAAGATGAGAGCCCGTTGTTGTGCTTCGCAATGGAAGCGTTGATCAACCCTGAACGGGCAAGGATGTTCCTCGCCTGCAAGCGTAGCAACAAGGTCCGAGTGGCGTGGCTGAAGTATCATTTCTGAAAGAGCGGAGGGGACATCTAGAGACCGACGACGAGGGCGGTTGAGTCATTGCGGAAGAACACAACACCACTAGTGTCGCAAACTTCATTTATGTTTTCCACAGTTACAACCAGGACGTTTAACAACTACCTACCCGAAGGAACCCTTTTTTCTTTGCAAAGACCTTGTGTGTGTTCCTCTGATTGTCTTGTAGTTATGCATGGCTTTGTGTCTATTTTCAATTGTTGTGGATGATGTCTTTTCATTATGGATTCCTGTCTGTGGTATTACATCTAAGAGTGTGTATTTTCTATGACAGATTGTAAATGTGTTTTATTTTACATGTCTGTATGTGCATACTGTATGTCATATGTGTGTGTCTTCTCATCGGTACGGCACTCATCATGTCACCCTTTGCAGCTACTAGCACATGGATGAAGAAACCTCTGAGGCTAGGCGTATGCGACGGCGTCGGCGATGCCACAAGAATGCGGTGTTCATGTAGCTCATTGTCCATCTGGATGCAGTTGAGAAGACGACACACTACTACAAGCATGTGCACAAAGTGCCCTGCTACATTTCGGAGTACACAGGTGATCGGTGGATTAAAGATATCCTAGCTCACGAAACAGACCTCCGGGCGGTACAGGTTTTCCGTATGCCGAAGCATGTGTTCAACAACCTCTGCTCCATTCTCCACCACCGGTACAGGTTGTGGGGGACTTTCAACATGTTAGTGATGGAGAAGGTAGCGATCTTCGTGAACACCATGGCATGGGAGCGTCGCTCCGGGACTCGTGTGAGCGTTTTCAGCGATCGACATCGACGATAAGCGAAGCCATAACGGACGTCTTGGACGCGCTGGTAGGGAGAAACAACGGACGGGATGGACTTGCTCGCGACGTCCTCAGGCCCGTGGACCCTAACTTCACCGAGATTCCGAAGCAAATCATGGAAGACAGTCGCTATAGTCGATATTTCAAGGTACGATGTTTGGCAGTCAAATGTAGATGCCTTCAACTTTTCCGTATGCCGTCTGACCCAAACCACTGACGCTATAGGGGTGCATCGGTGCGCTGGATGGGACGCACATCGAAGCTTGTATACCCCGTGAGGAGTAGTTGCCTTACAGGGGCCGCAAGGGGATCACGACGTTCAATGTCCTAGCAGTGTGGGACTTCGACCTCAATTTCACCTTCATATCGGCCGGTTGGGAGGGAAGCGCGCATGACGCTCGTGTTCTTGATCATGCACTCAATACGCCAAGCATGCATTTCCCCCACCCTCCCCCTAGTCGTTACTACCTCTGCGACAAGGGATACCCAGAGAGAGAGAGGGATACATGATCCCCTACTCGAAGACAAAATACCATCGGGCAGCGTTCGTTCGAGAACCGGCTGACAATGAGAAGGAGGCCTTCAACCAACGACATTCGTCTCTTCGGGGGTCCGTCAAAAGGTCTTTCGGGATCTTCAAGAGTATGTGGAAGATTACGAAACCGATGCATAAGTATCCGGTGTACAAGCAAGTCGACATTATCATCGCATGCTTTGCACTGCATAACTTCATTAGACGATCTATCGGGGAACTTGATTCGCCTATAGACGAGTCCAATTCTGGCCCCTACGTGGAGCCTTCTGACCCAGAGAATGTTGTTGTCGACGAGGATGGAGACGACGATGAGGAGGAGGGCGCTTCATCATCAAGCGATGACGAGGAGGTACAGCCGAAAGGAATGCAACAACTTCGTGACGAGATCGCGAGGCAAATATGGAATGACAGGCGATCCATGCGATAGTGGCTAAGCATTGTGGACGGAGGGGTGTATGTTATTCATAGTATCTAGTTTCTTATCATGTGCATTTTGTTTTTTGCTGTATGTAAAGGGGCGTATGTGTGGTAGTAGACATTGTAATATCGTGGGTAGTTTGGATCGTAAATGAGCCTCGATAGTCAGGTGGCTATGTATCGTATTAGATACTGTAATGTCTGGGGGGGTGTGTAGTTCATAGGGTCTACTTTTTAATCAAGTGTTTTTCTTGTTCATCAGATGTCATCCTAACATTGTCATATAGTTCGCTATCCGAAACATGCACGCAACAACTTCATTGACAACACGAACATAGAGTCATATAGAAACAGCCGAAAGGAATACATACATGCCTGTCAACTACAACTACTATTGTCAACAGATGCATAGGTTAGCCTACAAGTTTTCGTTACCTATGTATGCAGCTATATGCTACAAAATGGGCTGCACACACAACGGGGCGGAATACCTGCCTCACCCCATTGCAGTTCCCCTACGGACATCCAAAAACCTGCTTGTTAGGGGACTGCATACACAAGTCACAAAGCTGTCTAAACGTCCAACGATACATACATACAGGGGTGTACGATACAACGTCTACAGACACACCCCTTTAGACAAAAGCTTGCCTTTCGAAGACAAGGTCTACTTCTTAGCGAGGGCGCCAATGGCAATGACGCTCATCAGCATGAACATCCACTTATTACGCTCCTCTCTGCCCTTCGTAGCCACCAGGTCCGCCCACACCTTGCACGCATAGGTGGAAAGCGAAGACACGCGTTCTGCTAGTTCGTTGTTCAGCTCGTTGACCCTCGTCAGCTCCTCTCCATTCCGCTGGGCAATGGCCTCCGCAGCGTACAATCTGGTCGTCAGCTCCATTGCTATGTCTTCTAGTTGTTGAATACGAGGGTCCTCCGGCGCCTGCGGAATCTCCTCAAAGGGTGGGCGATTCTCGAGGTCTTGTCGTCGATTGTTGGAGCTTTCTTCAGCGTAGTCCTGCATCTCCTGAAAAGACAAAAAATTAGGCTACAATTCAATTCCATATATGCTGCTGTCAACATATAAAGAAGTGACCACAACATCATGACTCCAGGTAGTATGGTCACGTAAAAGTGTATGTACAATTGTGATATACTTCTCTCCATACTTGCTCATTTATATTGTCAAGAACTCCATGAATTAGTCGAATACCATACTTAAGAATACTAGTAGTGTCAATTTGCAAATAACAGCTTTAATATTGTTCACAACAATTGTCTTGAACCACAAATTGACATAGCAAGCTTATATCAAAGTTGACAATGTTATGTAAGTGAACCTCTATGTTTCTTGGTCTATGATTCTTAAGTCATGTCATAGTTGATGGTATGTTTAATACAACTGTAATCTACATCCATTTTATATATAAAATAACTTTTTTTTTTGTTTAAGTAGATTTTGAATCCACTTTTGTAGGTTTAAATTATAGTTACACATTTTTTGGGACAACAATAGTTATTTATTTGGATAAACACAAATTAGCTGGTACAGATGTTAACAACCACAAAATCTGCTTGGTACAGATGGTGACAGCAACCTCTTTTGTATTTTTTTTCATATTCACTTCAAAGTAACACATGTAGATAGAAGGAAGCACTAGTACATTACAACCCCCCTTACCCCTTATTGGTGGAATGTATTGAAGTAACATCTTACCTGCTCATACCACGGAGGGATCCTCTCCTCTCCTCCTATCCACGGGTATTTCTCCGGACATCCGCTTGGCCAGCTTCCAGATGATGAACCCATGCTCGTAACTACAATGCATACAACAACAACAAATGAGGACAAGGTTAGGAGCACACATATGGAGAATGACATGGTCACCAAAAGATATGTCAACAATAGTTACTATGTGACACCAAAAGATATGTCAACAATAGTAGGACTATAAGGTTATGGAATCATCACATCATCATGTAATAGATATACTACAATACGAACACCAAAAGATATGTCTACAAGTACTATGTGACATAACAGAAGATTTAAAGGACAGATAAAAGGTTAGGGAATCATCACATCATCATGTCAAAGATTTGAAGGATAGGTTACGGATTTCCTGATATGGAGGTACCATTGTTACAACTGTTTAGGCCATAGTAGTTCTTCACCTTCATAGAACTTGTTTATGTCATACTTGTTTACATCAGTGTACATCTGTTTTTACATCTGTTTACATCCTACATATTATTTCTTACCGTCATACATGTTTAGGCCATAGCAAATCATCACCATCATGCAATGGCTACCTACTATTTTCCAACTGAGGTGACAGTCGTTTTATAAGAACTAAACGAACGAAAATGGAACCTGGAGTGGCTCCCAGTCAAGTTTTTCACGAGTAATGAAGGCTCAAAGTGGATCTGAACTTAGGTTTCAAACTGAGGTCACAGTGGCTTTATTTTCAAATGGAATCAACGCCAATGAAGCTTTGAAATGTCGAAAGGGGGAAGATTTCAAAAGGGGTTTCTTTCAATAATGAAGGATTAACCTTTCGAAAGGGGTTTCTTTGAATAATCAACTCCAGAGAAGGGGGGTTTTGTGGAGAGGGGAAGCAGTCACATGGCGAAAGGGGGAAGATTTCAAACGGGGTTTCTTTCAATAATCAAGGATTAAGCTTTCAAATGTGAAATCCGTGCTCATCAATGGAGGATTTCAGCTCGGCTTTCGTCGATTCCCGCTTGTGGGGATGACGGCCCCCCTTTCGGGAACCCTAGGACGCAGCCGACACCTCCTCCTCCGCCGATTACGGCCGCCGTCCCTCAAGATCCGTCCACATTGAACGTCGATGAGAGAAGAGGAGAGGATTTGCCGGAAATGGAGAGGAGAGGAGGGAGAGCTTACCTTCAATGGCGACTTTCGCTTCTTCACGATGAATGCTGCGGATCTTCACTCGGCTGGAGCACACAAGGGCATAAAGGGCCTTCATATAGGGTATATCTACTACCATCTCCAAAGATCTCTCCCCCTGGAGATTTTTTTTGTGTGAATTTCATCTCCTCCCAACCACTTCCACCTCCGGTCGGCATCTCCATCCATCTTCTCCCAAACACCGAGCCAACGAGATGGTTTTTTTTTCAGCTCCTCCCATCTCCTCCCATCTCCCATAAGCTAGTGCCAAACACGGCCTTAATTTGGGTAGGCGATACTCAAATAAACAAGTACGTACGTACTCCATTTATAACATAAATTATAAACAAAACTTATTAGTGGTAGATTTGAGGATTCGCACATATATAGGTAGGCCTGTCCACGGGTCCGACCCGTCGGGTCGAGGGGTTGGACCCGGAGGATCACGGGTCGGGAAATCAGGACCCGAATTCGAACCCGTAGGATAGGCGGGTCAGTGGGTCAAGTGACCCGGCAGGTCACGGGTTGACCCGTTTTTTAAAAAAATCGATTTTTTTAAGTTTTACCCAAAATCACTGTTTTTCAAAAAAGAAAATTTGTCGACCCGGCGGGTCAAGTTCACAAAACTCTCGACCCGAATCCAAACCCGTGACCCGCCATGACCCTCGATCCGTCTGACCCGAACCCGCCGGATCACGGGTTGACCGTGACATGTGGACAAGCCTATATATAGGTGCTTGCTGAATAGACTGATCTCGTTGACAATATATACTTTTCCTCGACATGTATCGGTGTTTGCCATTTGTTTCTTCAATTTTGTTTCAGTTTCTAATGAAAAGTCAACTTTTAGAGTAGGTGCGCAAAAAAAAAGGCATGATTTCCATGAATGTATGAGGTGTTACACATATAATATAGAATTTTCTTATATGTTAACAAGATGGGAAAGGTTTGCACATGATTGTCGTGTGTTTTTTAAAATGTTATCTCTAGATCAGATGAATTAAGAGTTTCTAAAGATAATTATTATTAAAATAAGTAATTTTGCAACTACATACTTACGGCTTGTTTGGTTAAACATAGGAAGTATGCTTCCTAGGAAGTTACTTTCCATGAATTCAATTCTCATGAATTATAATCACCACAAATTTTAAAAAGTTGTATGGTTAAATTATAAGGTGTAAGGAATTTAAATGGAGGAAGTTGAATTTTTCCATAAAAAATGGTGGAATTGCAATTTACCTAGTCCCCCATGTAAGTGAAATTCTCCCATTTTAAATTAGAATTCATGGGAAGTCAAATTCCTGGATTTTTCCGTGTTAAAAAAAACAACCAAACACATGTATTTAACCTACTTCTTGAGTTTTTAAACTTTCTGGGTTTTTTAAATGCTAACCAAACGAGCTCTTATTACAAATATAGCCCGTAACAAAATATTATTTTGTTATAATGAGAAAAATGAATCTTTACCCAAAATTATGATTTTTGTTTGTCTCGCATGTTTTTATACATCTTAAGGTCTTGTTTAAAACTTTTCTTGAGTTTACTTATCCGTCGTCTATTATATCGATCTTTCTCAAAAGTGTATATAGCTTTTATGGTGGTATGTATGGCAATTGGCAACCATAATTTCGATCCGGTTATGCTGTTCGCACGACTCTATCTCGTCAAATGCACGGTATCGCTGCCGAATTTCCGAGTCGGCAAGCTGGATGCAGATACCTACTTCCTAAGTCGGCATTCAGGCTGGCCGTGACTCTGCCCGAGGCTATCGGATTCTCTGCTTGCAGGCGTTGGGACATGTCGACCTAGGGACTCGGCAGCGGCATAGGCAACGGGACCACAATTTAGTCAACGGGACAACATATTTTCAGGCGAGCCAGAAATCTTGCATTCTCCTTGCCGACCTGGAGATTCGGGATCAGCATTTTCCTTGCCGACTCAACAACTCGGCTCCGGCACCGTGCCGATGGCGAAAAAATGACCGTGCGAATAACAACCCCTTTCGATCCTATATTTTGATTTAATTGTCTCGATCAGAGGGTAAGTCGGTCACAATAGTAATTCCCAATAACATTTATTTTAATTAATATTGTAAGGGATTTGTAGCCAAAAAAAAAAAAGTTTTTCCTTGCTTATTTAATTTTCTTGTCTGAATTAAAATAGGAAAGATGTTTTAATCAATTATACTTAGACCTGTCAAAATATAACCCGACCCGTACGTCGAAGTTTTTTGGGTCAAGACCTGAAAAATAAGACCCGAAAATTTATTTCGACCCGAACCCGAAAACCCGATAAATTTTTGGGTCAATCGGGTTCGGATCGACCCGATCGGGTCGGTGAAAAAGGGGCGCTGTAACAGGGCAAAACGCAGCGTTGTACCTTCATCTTTCAGATGCCCTAACCAGACGCGTCACTCCTTCAAGTCCTGCTGCTTGCGGCCGCCTCCAGTCTTCACCTCATCACCTTCGTTTCGCCACTTCACCTCATCACCAGTCGGCAGTCGCTCCTCCTATCTGCTCGCCTCGCTCTTGCTGTTCGACATCTCTGCCACTTCACCTTCGTTTCGCTATAGCCTCCTGTTCAGCCGCCTCGCTTCTTCAGTTCGATCGTCTTCGATATGCTTGCTCGCTTCTTCAATTCGATCGCCATAGCCTCCTGTTCAGCCTGCTGCTTGCGCTTACCAGACGCCTCGCAGTCCTGCTGTTCGTGACCCGTTCGATCGTCTTCCATTACAACCTTCAGGTACTCTTCTCTCTCCTTGATCTTATTTCGAATTGTTCTTCAATTTCAAACTTATTTTCTGATTTTATTTCGAACTTATTTCGAATTGTTCTTATTTAAAACTGTAAGGTCAATGTGTGGTTGCTACTTTGCACCTCCTCCATTTCAATTTCACGAAGCACTTCTCAATTCTCTCCCTATAGGTTGTCTGTTCAATTTATTTGTTGATTGGCTTGTCTGAGTGTATGAACGCATATTAGGTCGAATTTATGCTTTAATGGAGACTGAATACTAGTTGAAAAACATAACACAACACAATTTTCCATTTGTCTGTGTCTGTGACTGCCTTTGGACCAAGAAATAGAAACTGAAAGAACATTGAAAATCAGTTCAGTATTAACTATTAACTATACAACTAGTGCTTGGCAGCAGGGAATAAAATGATTTCATTATTGATCAAATAAATCAATACACTACACATGCCATGAATTCAGTCTCCATTAAGTGGAAGCCCCGACCAAAAGGGATAAACTAAAGAGACATAGAAACTTGACACCAAATAGTGTATAAAGCCCTCTCTAGCTTAATTAGTAACTCACAATTACCTTACATTCCTCGTGTAGGAAACATGGCCCCATGTACACGAGTTCCATTAAAAAATGTTCAACAAAAACACCAAGTGGACATATGTTGCCAATGCCATTTCGAGCTGGATTTGGACTCCATTCTACTGTCATGCCATCTCCATCCTCACCATCACTCCAGATTCCGAATCAAGGTAGTTAATTTTCTCAAAATTAATTTATTACAAATTTGAAAATGTATTATTAATATTATTAAGTCATGTGTTTTATGTGCTTATTTTATTTCGAATTGTTTTTTGTGCTTATTTTATTTTGTAGGAGCGTCTTTATCATCTTCGAGTCAATCTCTTACTCCTACTAGTGAAAATTTGGAAGATTGTGCCTCTCCTTCTACTCCTACACTTTTACCAACTCCAATGGAAGATACGGGAAGTAGGATTGAGATTTCTGAAACTTCTGAGCATTCTGAAACATCCGAAAAAAAAAGAGAAGGAGATGGAGTGTCGAGGCTTGGTCTGAATATGACGTATATGATGGAGATATGTTTGAAGATGGCATGGACAGGGCTCTTGGCAAGTATTTCCAAAAGGACCGGTCTTGGTGGGGTTAGAATTTGGCACATCAATTTTTTCACGTCATAGTGCCCATTGCAAAGAACGGTTAGTTTCACTTGATAAGGAAGGCCTAACATTTAAGGATGGGAAGGTAATTGCGAAATTTGATCAATCTATTTATAAGGAAATGGTTTCGCTTGCTATTATTAGACATGGATACCCTTTTACCTATGTGGAGCATGAGGCAAATAGGGATCTTCATGAGTTTCTAAATGCATATTGCAAACCCATATCTAGAAATACCGCCAAAAGTCATGTCATGAAAATTCATATTAGAGAGAAACATAAGCTGAGAACTTCCATGATGAATATTTATGGAAATATTTGCTTTACTTCTGATATGTGGACTTCTGTTGTTGGTCAAGGCTACCTCTCATTGACTGCACATTATATTGATGATGAGTGGAATTTGCATGCTAAACTTCTGAATTTCTGTCATGTTGAGCCACCTCACACTGCAGTTGTGTTGCATGATACTGTGTTGGCTCTCTTAAAGGAATGAGGAATTCATAAGAAAGTGTTTTCTGTGACACTAGATAATGCTAGATGCAATGAAAATATGCAAGACTTGTTATCTGAAAGTCTCTCATTGCATTGTCCTTTGCCTTGTGATGGTGACTATTTCCATGTGCGTTGTAGTGCCCATGTTTTGAATATAATTGTTCAAGATGGCTTGAAAGTAATTGTTGACAAGGTGAAGAAGGTTAGGAAGTTGGTGACCTATAATGTTGCTTCAGAGCGTAGAGTGTTGAAGTTCATGGAAGTTACTTCTGCTGCTCATGTTGATCGTTCTAGAACTTTGAGCTTGGAATGCCCTACAAGATGGAATTCTACATATAAAATGCTTGAAAGAGCATTGGTATATCGTGTCCCTCTGTCAAGGAGATCTGACCAGGACTATCCTGAAATTCCAAGTGAGGAGGAATGGTGCAGAATAGAAAAGATTCGTGCACTTCTAAAGCCTTTTAATGAACTTATAACTCTTATGTCGAGAAAGAAATATCCGACATCCAATCTTTATTTGAAAACAGTGTGGAAGATTGAGCTTCTGTTACTCAGATACGCTTCTTGTGATGAACCAATCTTGAGAGACATGGCAATGAAGATGAAGGAGAAGTTTGATAAGTATTGGGATTTGGGAAACATATAGTGTCTAACACTCTACTCCCACTAAACTTCTTGTATACACAAGTAGTATGTCATCGGAATGTCATTCCCAATAAGTAGTATGTCATCCACATACAAGACTAAGAAGACCACTTTACTCCCACTAAACTTCTTGTATACACAAGGGTCCTCTTCGCATATGATGAAATCAAACTCTTTGATCTTTTCATCAAATCGAAAATTCCAACTCCTGGATGCTTGCTTAAGTCCATATATAGACCTCTTAAGCTTGCATACCTTCCCCGCATTATTTGGATCTTTAAAACCCTCTGGTTGTGTCATTAACACATCCTCTTCCAATAATCCATTCAGGAAGGCGGTTTTAACGTCCATTTGCCAAATTTCATAATCATAATATGCGGTGATAACTCCCCCCTTGATGAAAATCGGAATAAAGTTTCAAAGGCCTTGACAGTTTGTCTGTGTCAAAGGTCTTGGAGCTTTAACAGTATTGATGAAATACAAAACCTGTTCTATATATTTTTATGTCCGAATATTATTTAATATTATATACTTCCATTATATTATATGCCTAACTAACCTTTCAGGAAGTATTATTCGAATTACTTCTTTCCTTATGGTGCATATTGAGGAGATCCAAATTGGAGAGATCATGTCTTCGAAGTGTCCAAAAATAGAAGATCCTTGGGCGCGCCATGATCCGAACTAGCCGTTGTTGAAGATCCTTAGGCGCCATGTTGCTTCTATATAAAGGAAAGGAAGAAGAAGACAGAAGATACTCGTTGAACACAAGCTTTCATTTATTCAAGCCAGATCTGTCTTCCAAGTGTATTCTCTGCTAGCGCTCAAGAGTTTGTTATTTCATTTCAAAGCCTTTGAGAGTTACACTGTGAGCTTATAGGATATATTCATTTATAGTGTTACTCGAGAGTTTGTAACTCGGGAAGTAAGCACTAGGCTATTGATTTGTGAGAGTAAGAGGATTGTACTAGATAGCTGAGAGAGGTGGGACTCTTCTAGGTTGGTCTAGGACTCCAAGGGAACGTGAGTTGACTAGATTGCAATTGTATAGGAGAGAGGCTTCTCGGTGAGCTATTAGGATCCTAAGCTTTGCGAATCAATAAAGCCTTTTGAATCCTAGGGTTGTGGAAGAACCCTAGGCGGGGACGTAGGCCAAGTTCGTGCCGAACCTCGTAAACAATTACTCGTGTCCTTTATCTATTGCTTTACCTTATTTCCGCACTTGGTTCGATTGTCTAACTTTGTGATTCAGGTTTAATCTCAAAGGGTTTTATACGAGCTCCAAAAGTCTTAAGACTTTCTGCGAAGAAAGGGCATACTCTATTCAACCCCCCTTCTAGAGTATTTCTATATTACCTTGTTTTATATTATCGAACCTTCAATTGGTATCAGAGCTTTACTCACTGTTTTTGATCTAACAATCTTGTGAGTTTTCGATCATGTCTGGTGAAGCAAGCGGAGGATTTGCACAGGGAAGGTCTACGAGCAGACCACCACTCTTTGTAGGAAACAACTTTGTCCACTGGAGATCCTTGATGAAAATGTTCATTATAGATCAAGATCTGGAACTTTGGAACATTATAGAGAATGGTCCGAAGATTCCAGAGAAAGACGGACCAAATGGAACCAAAGTCGCAAAGAAGGAGTCTGAATACATCCAAGCGGATCTTGAACTCGTCTCCAAAAACTACAAGGCTATTAACTTACTTTATGGTGGTCTTAGCACTGATGAGTTTAACCGTATTTCATCTTGTAGGTCAGCTAAAGAGATTTGGGACAAACTGGTCGTCACCTATGAAGGAACGAGCCAAGTGAAAGACACCAAGATCAGCATCTTCCTTCGAAAATATGAGCTCTTCAAAATGAAGTCTGATGAGTCAATCAAGGCCATGTTCACACGATTCACAAAAATCACCAACAACCTTGACTCTCTCGGCAAGAGCTTTACCAACGTTGAGAAAGTGAGGAAGATACTGAGGTGCCTCCCAAAAGAAAAATGGGGTCCAAAAGTAACAGCTATAGAGGAAGCACAGGACCTCACCACTCTACCCCTTGATGACCTTCTTGGGAAGCTGATCACGCATGAGATGATCCTTAATGAAGACGATGGAGAACTTCCAGCTAGCACTAAGAACTTGGCACTCAAGTCTAAGAAGGATGAGCCTAAAGATGGATCTGATTCCGAAGATGAGGATGACGATGAGGATGATCCTTTTGCTCTTATCACAAGAGGCCTTGCTCGAATTCTCAAAATGAAGAAGCAAATCAACAACAAGGATGGATCAGAGTCTTCAAAATTTCGAGGTAAGCCTCAATACAACAAGTATGAAAAGAAGACTAAACCGTTGTCTTATTTTGAATGTGGTGAAACAGATCATCTCGTGAAGGACTGCCCTCAAAAGACAAAGAGCCAGTCCAAGAAGGGTGACAAATGGAAGAAGAAAGCCATGGTGGCAACTTGGAGCGATTCTGACTCTGACTCCGATGATGAGAAGGCCAATATTTGTCTTATGGCCTCAGAAGATGAATCCTACGATGAAAAGCTTGAAGCTACTGTAAGAGAACTTATGGCAAGTCCAAAAGAGGTATTATCGGAATTCCTTTCCAATATGATTGCCAATGAAGAGAAACTTATTGCCTAAACTAACATTCTTATTAAGAGAACTGTGGATCAGGAAAGAACTATTGAGGATCTGTTTATGAGGGTTAAAAGTCTTGAGCTTCTTATTCAGGTCTTGACATTAAAGTCAAGACGCTTGACTCAGAGAAATCTGAACTCAAGCAAGATCTCTCCTCTCTAAGAAATGAGCATCATGACTTAGAGAACGAGAAGATCTCCCTGAATAATAAGATTCAAGACAACAGACAACCCTCATAAGTTTTACCAAATCCAAAGGCACTCTTGATAGGATGTTGGGCGAGCAACAAAGTTCTCTAAACAAAAGTGGTATTGGTTACAATCCAAGGTTTTTAAAGAAGCAGCACATTACCACCTTTGTAAAGGCAAAAGGAAGCAGAACCTCTCCTATATGTCACCACTGTGCTAGAAAGGGACATGTAAAAGAGACCTGCCCTTATAGAAGAAAGGATCCATATATTATTCGCAATACATTTCCTGTTCATTTGAAAAAAGAACGGATAACACAAGTTTGGGTTCCAAAAGGCACTATTTTACCAAACATGGTTTACCCCAACAATGGATCCAAATTTGCTTATTGGTCTAGCCACAAAGGTTGATGTTTGTCTTGCAGGAGAACACCAAGGTGAAGGAACATAAATGGATCATTGATAGTGGGTGCTCGAGGCATATGAGTGGAAAGAGTTCTCTCTTTCATGATCTAAAGGAGCAATCCACGGGAACAATCACTCTTGGTGACAAAGGAAAATGTGACATCGTCGGTATTGGTAGTATTGGAAGTGATTCCAGCCATAGTATTAAAAATGTCTATCTTGTTAATGGTTTAAAGTATAATTTGCTTAGTGTCTCTCAACTATGTGATAGTGGCAACTATGTCAGATTTAACAAGAAAAGATGTCTAGTGTGCAGAGAAGATACAGGTGAAGTTATATTGACTGCATATCGTTACAACAATATATACGCTGTAAATGCTAATCAAGTGACACAAGGAAGCTTAACCTGTCTAAAGGCTTTGACGGACGATCCAAAGCTCTGGCACAGGAGACTCGGTCATGTGAGTCCACATACACTATAGAAGCTTGTGTCCAAAGGGCTTGTAAGAGGGCTACCTGAGATGGACTTCAAAGGTATTGATATGTGCAATGCATGCACACGAGGTAAACAAACACGTAGCTCTTTCAAACCCAAAAAGGTTGTAAGTTCTTCTAGACCCCTTGAACTTTTACATATGAATTTATGTGGTCCTATGCGAGTCAAATCTCCCAATGGTAAAAAGTACATGCTAGTTGTTGTTGATGATTTCTCTAGATATACTTGGGTTGCATTTTTAAAAGAAAAATCAGAGGCCTTATTTGAGTTTTCAAAACTTTGTAAGGAGTTGCAAACTTTAAGAAACGAGCCCATAGTGTCAATTCGGAGTGATCATGGTAGGGAGTTTGATCAACTTCAGTTTGATTTGTTTTGTGCTAAATATGGCATCTCCCATAACTTTTCTGCTCCTAGGACACCTCAACAAAACGGGGTTGTGGAACGCAAGAACCGCACCTTAGAGGATATGGCCAGGACTATGCTTTTAGAAAATGCATTACCTAAAACCTATTGGGCTGAAGCTGTTAACACATCTAACTACATTTTGAATCGTTGTCTTATTCGTTCCATCTTAAAGAAAACTCCTTATGAACTTTTCAAAGGCCGCAAACCACTTATATCTTATTTTAAACCCTTTGGTTGTACTTGTTTTGTTCATAACAATGGAAAAGATAACCTTGGGAAATTTGATGCGCGTAGTGATGAAGGTATATTTCTTGGCTACTCCACAAGTAGCAAAGCTTATAGAATCTTTAATAAAAGGACCCAGTTAGTTGAAGAAAGTATACATGTTATATTTGATGAATGCAATGACGGTTCTTTGAGTTAAAGTGTTGCAGATATAGATCTTACCATCCATGTAGAGAACGAGGAAGGTGATGATGCTGCTACCAAGAACACAGAGAAGAGGAACATGTAGGAACAGATTCTTAACATTGAAGAATTGGCCCAAGGTGTTGAAGATTCGTCCAAAGCCCTTGGTGTCCAATCCAACAGTGTTGAGACGTCAGAAACTGCTGTAACTGAACCTAACAAGACCACGGAGTCAGATGTACCACAAGTCAATCCTACTGGTGTGACGAATCAAGGAGCTGAGACTAGCAAAAGGAAATTCAAACACTCCTCATCACACTCATTAAAGGGTATCATTTTTGACCCTACTTCTAGTGTTCAAACTCGTTCTAAACTTAAAGATCTTTGTGCTTTTCACGCGTTTGTTTCTCTTATTGAACCAAAGAAGGTAGATGAGGCACTTCAAGAGCCAGACTGGATCATTGCTATGCAAAGCGAGCTTAACGAATTTGAAAGAAACAAAGTTTGGACCTTGAAGCCAAGGCCAAAGCATCAATCAGTCATTGGCACACGATGGGTATTTCGAAACAAGCTAGATGAGAATGGTAAGATCGTGAGGAACAAGGCAAGGCTTGTTGCTCAAGGCTACAATCAAGAGGAAGGTATTGACTACGAGGAGACCTTTGCTCCCGTAGCCAGGCTTGAAGCCATTCGCATTTTATTAGCATTTGCATCTTTTATGAGCATAAAGTTATATCAAATGGATGTCAAGTGTGCTTTTCTTAATGATTTCTTAGAGGAAGAAGTATATGTGGCTCAACCCCCAGGATTTGAAAGTTTGGAATTTCCCAATCATGTTTATAAACTTGACAAAGCGCTTTATGATTTGAAACAAGCCCCAAGAGCTTGGTATGAGCGCTTGTCAAAATATCTTTTAGAAAATGATTTTAAAAGGGGGTTGATCGACAAGACTCTTTTTATCAAGACCAAAGGAAAGGACATTTTGGTCATTCAAATTTATGTTGATGATATATTATTTGGTGCTACTAATACATCTTTGTGCAAGGAATTTTTTGACATCATGTGCAGTGAATTCGAGATGAGCTTGATGGGTGAACTCAACTTCTTTTTGGGATTACAAGTTCACCAATCCAAGAAAGGGATCTTTGTCAACCAAAGCAAGTACACTAAGGATCTCTTGAAGAAGTTCAAGATGGATCAATCCAAAGCAGCCAAGACTCCCATGAGCTCAACATTATCTCTAGATCAAGACAAGACTGGGAAAAGTGTCAATCAAAAGGAGTATCGAGGAATGATTGGATCTTTATTATATCTCACGGCTAGTAGACCTGACATCATGTTTAGTGTTTGCATGTGTGCTAGGTTTCAAGATGATCCTAAAGAATCTCACCTCGTGGCTGTAAAGAGGATCTTTCGATATCTCAATGGCACTAAGGATTTCACATTAATTGGATATTCTGATGCAGATTTTGCAGGGTATAAGGTGGATAGGAAGAGCAGATCAGGATGTTGCCAATTCTTAGGAGCATCCTTGATCAGTGGGCACTCAAAGAAACAAAACTCAGTCGCTCTATCCACTACAGAAGCCGAATACATTGCAGCTGGAGCCTGTTGCTCCCAAATCCTTTGGATAGCTCAACAAATGCGAGATCTTGGCATCAACCTCAAAGGAATTCCTATTAAATGTGACAATACAAGTGCCATCTCCATCACTAAGAATCCTGTTCAGCATTCAAGGACCAAACATATTGATGTAAGGCATCATTTCATTAGAGACCATGTTGAAAAAGGTGATGTGTCCATTTCGTTTATTTCAACTGATTATCCATGGGCTGACATTTTTACTAAGCCTTTGGCAGAGGACAGGTTCACCTTCATAAGACGAGAGATTGGGATGCTTAACAAGGATGCACTTTCGTAGGGGGAGCTTTCCCTTTACGAAAGATAATATCTACTTAGTGTCAAGACTTTTGAGAATTATGTCAAGGTTTGTGAACTAAATGGTAGATTACATACATCGGTTCACATATTTTTGGTTAATATCTTTCTAGATATTTAATCAATTATATTTTTATCGGATTTCAAAATTGCCTATTTATGTTATATTTTCTTTCCGTTGAGATATCTTAATTTTGGAACTAAATATTTCGGTTATTCAGTCCTATTTTAATGGAATAGTTTGAATTTTGAATTGGAAATTTTTCAAATTTGGCAATGATATCATTACCCTCCCTTGGAACTCTGAACCTCTCCAAACCCTTTCACCTTCTTCTTCTTCAACCTCTCAACCTGTTCTAAGAAAACCCTAACCGATTTCCTCCATGGCTCCCAAATCAAAGAAAGTTTCCACACCCAAAAGACTTGGCGCCACCCCCAAGGGACGTCAGGTCACTACCACCTCTCCCACACCTGAACCCACTCCTCAAGCCATTATCCCAACTGTTGTCCAGAGCACAATCGTTGAGAGCACGGCCATTGTTACCAAGGGCTCTAAAAAACGCTCTGCTAAGAAGCCCCTTAGTGCGAAACAGAAAGGGAAAAAGAAGATATTAGCTGAGGAGGTGGACGAGGAAGAGGAGGAAGATGATCTCGACGCTATTCTGGAAAGAGATGCTGCCAAGGAAGTCGAAGAGGAAGCCTTGAAGAAGAAAAAGGCCGAGGAGGAAGCCGAGCTTGCAAGGAAACTTGCCGAGGAAGAAGCTGAGAGGATTCGGAAGGAAGCCGAAGCCGAGGAGGTCCCATCTGAAGAGGAGCCTGAGGAAGAAGACGAAGAGCAAGACGGATCTGGAGAAGACGAGGAAGCTGAAGGAGATGAAGCGGGGTCCGGTGAGGACTCGGGGTCTGAGGAAGAGGAGGAAGAATCTCCCTCTCCTTCTCCTTCTCCCCCGTCTCCTAAGAAGCGGAAAGCCCCAATTGCATTCAAGCCTCCATCCCCAAAGCGCACCAGGAAGAGCACTCTCAAAAGCCTTGAAGCGTCTGTCAAGAAAGCCGCTCCAACGATTGCTCGCAGGAAGAACGCTGATCCACCTGCCTACATCCAGGTAAACCAATCCTTGCCCTCCTCTTGGTTTGAAAATGCTGAGACTGCTGGTAAGTGGGTAGATGAGTTTCTAACTCGTAGGATTTGTTGTTCTTATTTTTTGGATATTGAGTTCTTCAAAGCTTTGAAGCTACCCTGCATTGATCTTCTCAAAAAATCCCCAGCATAGACCCTTCTCAATCTTAAAACCGTTTACTATCCCCAGCTTACCCGCCTGTTCTACATAAACCTAAAAGCCAAACACGATGCCAATGGTTGGTCTTTGGATTCTGTTGTCAAAGGGGTTAGAATCTCTTTCAACTCCAATGACTTTGCAGATTTCCTTGGCCTACCTAGCCCATGTCCACCCTCTGAAATACACCCCTCAAAAGAAAACTGCATCATCCTTGCCCGAGCCAAGTACCTCCTACCCGAAGCATCTAACAGCACCTCAAAGCAACTCACCCACTCATCCCTTACCGTTGAGGCAAAAATCATATTTAACATCATTGTTCGATGCCTCTTACCCCGTCTTAACTCTGGCTCGCTCCTTACTGACAATGCCATGGTCCTCCTTTACCGTATCCTCAATGGCCTTGATCTTGATCTGGCCAACACTATTTTAGGATCCATGGCTCACACAAGAAAAGCCAGGAAAGGAACCCCCCTCCCCTTTGCTGCCCTTTTGACCCCACTCTTCAAAGCTTCTGGAATTGATTTCAAAAATGAAGAACAACAGCGTCATATGGGTAAGTTCGACTCCAAGAGCCTTGAAAAGATTGGCATCACTCGGTCTCCCCAAGGGACCTTGAGTCTTGCCACTCCTTCAAAAGCTCTTCCCACTGCTTCAGCCGTTGATGAACGCATGGACAACCTGGAGTTGGGCTTGGAGGAAGTTCGCCTGGATATCAAGGAGCTGCACAAGGAGGTTATGACGGAGATGAGCAGGATAACCAAGATGCTGCAAGGTCTGTGGACGAGGCTCACTGATGATGCTCCAGACGACGAAGCTTAAACCCTACCCTACCCTATCCCATCCCTGAAATCTGATACATTGCTGGTTTTTGGAAACATTTTTAAAACTTTTGGTGACTGGTACCTCCTCCCTTTGTTGAAAGACAAAAATGGGGAGATGATCTGTGGTTGTTTAGACTTGAAAACCTTTCTGCTTGAAGGTCTTGGAAGACCTTGGTTTTTGATTTTTGGTTTTCGGTTGGATGGCCTTTTTCATGCTTTAAAAATTTGATCCAACATTTGTCTAACCCATGCAGGTACTTAGTCCGATTTCACTTATATTATTTATGCTTGACTAAGTTGCAGGGATGCACAGGTTTTGTCTTTCATCAAGGGGGAGATTGATAACTCCCTCCCTTGATGAAAATCGGAATAAAGTTTCAAAGGCCTTGACAGTTTGTCTGTGTCAAAGGTCTTGGAGCTTTAACAATATTGATGAAATACAAAACCAGTTCTATATATTATTATGTCCTAATATTATTTAATATTATATACTTCCATTATATTATATGCCTAACTAACCTTTCAGGAAGAATTATTTGAATTACTTCTTTCCTTATGGTGCATATTGAGGAGATCCAAATTGGAGAGATCATGTCTTTGAAGTGTCCAAAAATAGAAGATCCTTGGGCACGCCATGATCCGAACTAGCCGTTGTTGAAGATCCTTAGGCGCCATGTTGCTTCTATATAAAGGAAAGGAAGAAAAAGACAGGATATACTCGTTGAACACAAGCTTTCATTTATTCAAGCGAGATCTGTCTTCCAAGTGTACTCTCTGCTAGTGCTCAAGAGTTTGTTATTTCATTTCAAAGCCTTTGAGAGTTACACTGTGAGCTTATAGGATATATTCATTTATAGTGTTACTCGAGAGTTTGTAACTCGGGAAGTAAGCACTAGGCTATTGATTTGTGAGAGTAAGAGGATTGTACTAGATAGCTGAGAGAGGTGGGGCTCTTCTAGATTGGTCTAGGTCTCCAAGGGAACGTGAGTTGACTAGATTGCAATTGTATAGGAGAGAGGCTTCTCGGTGAGCTATTAGGATCCTAAGCTTTGCGAATCAATAAAGCCTTTTGAATCCTAGGGTTGTGGAAGAACCCTAGGCGGGGACGTAGGCCAAGTTCGTGCCGAACCTCGTAAACAATTACTCGTGTCCTTTATCTATTGCTTTACCTTATTTCCGCACTTGGTTCGATTGTCTAACTTTGTGATTCAGGTTTAATCTCAAAGGGTTTTATACGAGCTCCAAAAGTCTTAAGACTTTCTGCGAAGAAAGGGCATACTCTATTCAACCCCCCTTCTAGAGTATTTCTATATTACCTTGTTTTATATTATCGAACCTTCAATTACTATTTTAAATTTCTATGTTTATTTGTTTATACATGATTTTCGCAACTCTCATTAACATATACATTTTTTATGTTTCTTCTTTAGGCGTTTTCTAATTACGGGGATTTTTCTGAAGAAAAAATTGAGATAGAATCATACCTAGATGAGTCAAGGTTAAGTCACACTGCAGATTTAGATATTCTTGTGTGGTGGAAAGAAAATTCTTCCAAATATCCTATACTCTCTCATTTGGCAAGAGATATCTTAGCGATTCCCATTACTACCGTGGCATCTGAATCTTCCTTTAGTATGGGAGCTCGAGTTCTTACGAAATGGAGATCCTTTCTTCATCCGTATACAGTAGACGCGCTATTGACTAATCGCACTTGGCTGTTTGGATTTCGTGTCAATGAAGGTACGTTTACTTTGTGTGTCCTAACTTGATACTTTCAATTGAATTATTGATTAGAGTTTTAATTGAATATTTATTACAATATAGATAACAATGAACACTATGATATTCGAGGAATTGAGTATCAAATGAAAGAGATGGGGATCTAACAGTTGAATGCAGGGCCGACCCTGAGTGTTTCGAGGCTAAAGGGGAGGTCAAAATTGGGGCCTTCTTATCAAAAAATATAGTTAATTTTTTTTTACTTCTATAAATGAAATATAAGATTAAATGATTAAACAACATATAACTACTAGCAAAAAATATATATAGAAATAATAAATCCACCTACACAAAATACAAAATCATTCAAATAAAAAAACTCACCTAAATATATAACATTGTTACTTAAAAACAACCCTTCTTGCATTTTTTGATGCAAAAGGCTTAAGCGGTATTTAGATAACAAAGGAGATGGTCAATGATGATGAATGACCACTTTCTTGTACTTTTTTTCAACCGTTATTCTTCAAAAATTCAAAGCATCTCCCACAAAATCAAAATAAAGGCAGACACAAGCAGTAGTAGGGTGTATTATAAACACCCATTAATGCTAAATAGAGGGAAAACAAGATTGATTGATTACCTTGTGAATTTTCACAGAACACCCAAGCACAAGATGAGAAGAATGAGAGAAGACTGGAATTGGGATTGAAATGGTGATGTGATTGCAATAGGCAAACAAGTACCCTAACTAAAATAAAATAAAACACCCTATATATATTATTAATTTTTTTTTTCCGGTTTTTTTCTCTCTGTTTGAGTTTGTTCAGGCTGACCAGTAACTTTTCATTTACTAAATACATATGGGCTTTTTTTATCTGATATATACCTATGAGCTTTTATAAAACTTGGGGCCCATATAAATTGGGGGCCCTAGGCACAGGCCTCTTGGGCCTAGCCCAAGGGCCGGCTCTGGTTGAATGAGTATGTCGCTTGTGTTTTGTGGTTGTATTGGGTCATATTTCTGATGTAAAAGGTGTCATCCTAACTACTCCCTTCGTTCGACAAAACATGTCATTTTAGGGTGTTATTTTTGTTCAAAAAAACTTGTCATTGTTGGTATTTTGCACTTTACTTTACAAAAATGCCCTTGACATGATTGATGGTTTGTTAGTTGTAGTTTTCGATAAAAGAAAAAATGATGGTAATAATTAAGGGTAAATGAGTACATTTGTTAATTGCCTTAAAACTTGTGAAAGAAACTAAAATGACATGTTTTGCCGAACGGAGGGAGTAGTTTTTATTAAACCCTATCTTGTGTTTGAATTCGAGGATTTTTAAGCTTGTATTTAGAATCTTCATACGATTAGATATTGCCTCACTTTTCCTAAGAGGGAAGACATCCTCCTTGAACACCACGTCTCTGCTTATGAATACTTTGTGATACTCAAGATCATACAACTTGTACCCCTTCTGGCCAGATGGATACCCAACTAACACACACTTCCTTGTCTGCAATCCAAACTTATCCTTCCCATGTCCCTGAGCACTTGGTTTGCCAAAGCATAGGCATCCCAAAACTATCAAATGATCAAACTGTGCCTTCCTCTTGAACAACAACTCATAAGGAATGCTCCAATTGAGCACTGAACTGGGCAACATATTGATGATATGAACTGCTGCTAAGACACAATCTCCCTAAAATTTAATTCCAAATCCTGCATTAACTCTCAGTGCTCTAGCTGTCTCAATGATGTGCCTATGTTTCCTTTGAACTCTCCCATTCCGTTGAGGATTTCCAGGCACACTCCTTTGATGAATAATCCCATTGATACTCATCAAATCCTTACACTTCTGTTGCACAAACTTTGTGCCATTATCACTCCTGATTACCTTGATCATTTTACCAAACTGAGTTTTCACATATGCAATGAATGATTGCACTACAGAAAATACCTCCCATTTGTCTTTAATCAGATAGATCCATGTGTACCTTGTACTGTCATCAACTATAGTCACAAAATAAGAGGCCCCACTCATAGTAGGAGTTTTGTAAAGACCCCATAGGTCCATATGAATCAAATCAAAAGCACACACGACAAGAGATTCACTTCTTGTGAAAGGAAACTTGATTGCTTTGCAAAAATACAACTTTCACAAAAATAAGTCTTTCTCAGCTAGACTTTTGAACATAGGTAAATGTTCTATCTTCCCATACGAGCAATGACCTAATCTAGCATGAATGACACTTGTAGATTCTTTATTACATCCAGAAAATAAAGAAATTTCACTATTATTGCTACCTGTCTCAAATTCACAAATTGATCTGTCTGTCATAGCCTTGAGAATGAATAGCCCTCCATCTCTCATTCCAGTTGCTACCCTCTTTTCAGTGGAAGGGTTCTGAAAAATACATTCATGTCAGTTCATCTTGATCAACAAACCATTCTCATATAGCAACTGACTAACAGACAACAGATTGTACTTAAATCCAGGCATCACAAGAACATTATACAAGTTCAAACTCTCATTTATCTTCACCATTCCAGACATCTCAGCAATCATAGTGCTCCCATCAGGTAAGGCAATAAATATTGGATTATCCAATCTTTTCTTATGTAACACCATACTCTCATTCATAACAAAATGATTTGTTGCACCAGAATCTATAATCCATTTCTGAGTTGAAGGCACACTTGAACCTAAGGCATGAGGAATCATACCTGTAACATTTGCAGTGACAAAGTGTGATCCATGGTACTCTTGTTTCTCCTTTCCCTTGAGGATCTTTTCCATCTCTTGACACATGGCACTGACAAGAGCCATATCTACACCCTGCTGCTCCTTGTTGTCCACCTTCTCATCCAGTGGACTGTTATCAGAATCTCCCATCCAGCTACTACATTCACCCTCAACTGCATTTTCCATTTTCCTTGATGATTTCTTGAACTAAGCACCCTTCCCTTTCTCCGGGAATCCATGAAGCATGTAACAGGTCTCTCTAACATGACCTTTCATGTAGAAAAAGTCACATTTCTTATCTGATTTTCCTTTGCATTCTTTCTTCCCACCTTGTCCAGAGCTTGAGCCTTGCTGTCTCTCAGATCCATGTTGCTGCTTGCTTGAGTACAGAGCATTGCCACTATTGTCAGACTGCAATGAACCTGTCACCATCTTCTGCCTCTCTACCTGTTGCACTAGGTAAAATGCCTTGTTGATTGTTGGCAGAACATCCATTGACAGAATATTGATCCTTACTCCATCATACTCCTCGCTCAATCCCATAAGGAACTAAATAAGCTTGTTGACAGAATCTTGCTCCAAGATCTTCTTCAACAGGATACAAGAACATTTGTTCAATGCCCCACACGTACACTCTGGCATTGCCTTAAGATTAGCAATCTCATCCCAGATCTTCTTAAGCCGACAGTGGTACTCACAAAATCGTCTTGTTCCCTTGCTCTAACGACGACAAGGTCCTCTTCAATTGGTAAAGAAGAGGTCCATTTGATTGACCGTATCTCTCTGTCAACTCCAAGCACAACTCCCTCACATATCTTGCGTACATGAGAGTCTTTGAAATTTCACTCAAAATCGGGTTCAACAACCAGCATCGGACCATATAGTCCGCTCTGATCCATCTATGAGTATCTGCTGATTCAACCTCAGGTTTCTTGCACGATCCATCAATGAACCTAATCTTGCACTTCGCACCCAGCGCCATCTTTACGTTTCGACTCCAATTCAGGAAATTCAAGCTATTCAGTTTCTAAAGATACGATTTACGAACCTGGATGATCTGAGTTAAGTTGTCAACGCCATCAGATCGCTTGACATGATCCCCAACTGTTGCCTGACTTCTTGAACTCTCTGCCCCATTCCAAATTCACCATTGTTCTCTATCCCGAATCTCCTATAAAAGCTGCTCTGATTGCTGCTTTGCAATGGCGTCGCCAAGCTCCGTCAGATCTCTCTCTCTATCATCTGATACCATTTGAAGATGAGGAAATGAAGAATGAGTTAGAGATTGAAGCTCTAATTGAAACAGAATTTGTTGAACTGAAACTCACAATAAGTTACAAGGGGTAGTTGGGTTTATATAGAACCCAGACTCACGTTTCTACAAATCACACATATTAGCTCAACTTTATTATATTTACACAAAGTGCCCTTCTAGTTCACAGCCTTTGACCGGAGGATAATTGAGCATGTTAATTAACTGTCGTAGTGCAAAACTTGCTCGCTCCCTTGGTCCAGAATCATGCACGACGAAATCTATTGTACCATCTAATATATGTATATCATTAATTTCTCCTCTCATTGTATGTCCCCTTTGTAATTATTCTTAATTAATTGTTAATGTCATTGGTTTAATATACTAATTAATGAAGGTGTTTAGCTTATTAAAAAGGCCGGGAAACAGTCACCATCTTGGAAATAACATGTGCATTTGTTAAATTTTAAAAATAAGGGTGGTCTTGTCACTTTTGTGTTAAATTTACGCAAATAATGGGTGGTTTGTGCAATGTTAAAAGTGAAGTTAATATAATGTTATACTTATTATAAATTATTAAAATTTTTTTAATAAAGTTTTAAAATAATGTTATACATATTAAGTATAAAATTATTTTTAAAAATTAATATAAAGTTAATATTTTATAAATTTTTTACAAATAATATTTTGTAGCATTTTTAGGTTTCCTGTATACCATGTTCAAAGTCAAACATATATTAGAGTCATAGTTTACAAATTACAATAGTAATATAAGTGTTTAAAATATTAATTTTAGCCTAATTAATTTTACATTGGGAATATTAAAATAAAAGGAAAAAAAAACAGGCGTGAAAAAAAAAAGAAAACAAAGAGTAGATGAACGAAAAGGAAAGTAAAAAAAAAAAGCCTTCCTTAAATATCATTAGTGTCAAATGACACTAGTGTAATAGAATCACCCTCCCACCATCTTACTACTAATCTTGATAGTACTGAACCGTTTTTTTCTTATGTCGACCCCCTCTACTAAAAAGTATCGCTTTCTTAATTAGCCTTCTTTGATGCGGATTGAGGCCTTTGAGGGAGTGATCAATTGGCATGACCGAAATTAAAGGAGGCAAAACGTTTCATGTGTTCTCCTCAATTCAATTAATTTGATAAACACAATTACAATTTATTTATATAAAAAAACTAAACTCACTAGTAGAAAAATGCGAATTTAACCCGCTACATAATAGCTCGGATGTAAAAAATACGGGTTATAATATGGTTTAAACGTATTTTTTTTTTCTTAAATTGTCAGGAGCATATTGCCCGGATATAGATACACGCCCGGGCTATTAGACAGTGAGGGTTACTTGATAACAATTATCAAATATCACGGAGATAAAATATCCGGGATATTATGTTGTGAAAATAGCCCGGGCGTGTAGTCAGCCACAAATATCCGGGCTATTTTATACTAGATCCAACAATCTACAAATACTTCCCGTAGAATAGATCCGGGAGATAAAATAGGGGCGCGGAAAATGAAAAAAAGGAGCGCAATCTGAAATTAATTAAGAGGTTAGGGATTGAAATTGAATTCAGAGAGCCCCAAATCGCCAAATTCAGAGCCCCAAATCAAGCTAGCTACCCCAAATTCAGAGAGCCCCAAATTCAGAGCCCCAAATCGCCATCTCCTACACCTCTCTACCACCTAGCTAGCTGTTGTCGTCAATCGGCGGCTCTCAGGCAGCTCACCGTCTTGCCACCGCGTGCACCATCTCTGGTTCTCACTCTGTCGCCACCTTCGCGAGCTCTCAGTTGCTGCAGTTGCCATCTCCGCTTCCAAGGCTAGGGTTGCCGTCTTCACCTGTTCTCGAGCTCCCCTCGTTTCTCCCCTCGTCGTCAATCAACCAGGCTAGTTGTGTTTCCCGGACTTCAGGGTGCATGGTCCTCATAACCATACAATTACTGGCTTAGCGCGTAGTTGGCCTAAAGCAGGTTCGTTCTGAAGTGTTCTAATTGTTACTTCCATCAATAGGTTGAAGTAAGCAGTTGGATTTGGGAAATAGAATGTTGTCTTTATTATCTACTATTTAGGTACGAAAAAACCATTAATTCGCAAGTGATTGTTCTTTCAATTCTCAATGATCTGTCACTATAGGTGCTAGATCCCCAAAGCTATCCTTTATATGTAAGAAATATCAACTTCTTATGCTTATATTAGAATGCATGTCTCATACTGTTATAGTTGTGATACAGGCAACGACTCCCGAGTACAGAGCATGCCAAGAACAATTTCTTAGCAATTGCTCAAAGTTTACACAGGTAATATGCATTGCCTACTTGTGTTGGTTCCATTTGAAATAACCATAAACTTGGAAAAAGTATAGTATGATTTATTCAAAAATCTCTGCAGACATTGTCAGAGAAAGGGTATAATCTTGTCTCTGGTGGAACAGACAACCATTTGGTCCCGGTGAACTTGAAAAACAAGGTGAAGATATACCCTTCTTTCATGTTAAGTTGTTAATTCCAGGAAAGATAGCCTAGTTGATTTTGTCTTCATAGTTATAGAACAAAAGATTATCAAATTCTAACATTTTCTAACGAAATCCTTCCAGGGTAAAGGTGTTTTTGTTCTCTGTGCAGTGAAGACTAATTATAAATTTGAGGAAGGGTGAAAGGTAGTTTTAATAACATTTTACTCTCTGATCTGCTTATTTTTTGATGTCATTTTCTTCCTTAATATATATTTTAATAAACTTTATAGTTGTTTTGATGCCTAAGGTTCAGCTATGGTTTTTCTTCCTTAATACCATACCACCTTAGCTGATTTTTCTAGAGCTTGCTCATACTTAGGGCTTTAAGTAAGTAATGGAAGGTGTTAGTTTTGATTTTATTTTCCTGTGTATGTGTGTGTGAGAGATGGAGATAGATGGATGGTTTAATTACTTGATTCTCTGTGGCTTTATGCCATTGGTTTCTTTGTGATAACATGTAAATGGTCAAGACTAGTGTTTTTATGTATTCTTCTGCTTGAAACTTCCCATTTTCCATGTTATCTACTTTGATGCTTCATACTATAATGTTGCCTTATGTTTTATAACCTATGATGAAAAATCAATTAATCCAATGATTTCTTCAATATAAACAGTTTGCATAGTTCTATGTTGTTATAACGATTCGGAATTAGGATTATATGAATAAGCTAGTCTTCATTTCTTTCATTCATATGTAGAATGATAGATAAGTCATGGATATCAACTAGTCGAATGTCTGATGAATATGTGGAGGGGGTAAAACAGTTTATAAAATTTGCAATTGAGCATGGTGCTGATCCGACGAGATTTGTTTGTCCCTGCACAAAGTGTGATTACTCTAAGACATGGAAGGTCAGTGAGATAATGGATCATTTGGTTTTTGATGGAATAAATCCTGATTACAAAGTGTGGATATGGCATGGAGAGAAGCCATCCACCCATTCTACTAGTTGTGGGACATCAAACTTCAACATGGTTGACATCGACGAAGGTGATCGAGTAGAAGATATGATTCATGATATTGAACAGATTTATATTGATCGTCCATGTTTGAAAATTTTGTGAATGATGCTCAAAAGCCTTTATATGGTGGGTGCACAAAGTTTACCAGATTTTCTGCTGTGTTGAAGTTGTTTCACTTGAAAGTTGGCAACGGATGGACTGATAAGAGCTTCACTGAGTTACTTCAGCTTTTGAGAGATATGTTTCCAGCTGAAAATTGCCTTCCCGGTAGTACCTACGAGGCCAAAAAGCTTATACGCTCTGTGGGAATGGATTATGTAAAGATACATGCTTGTCCAAACGATTGTATTCTTTACCGAAAGGAGCATGAATTCTTGGATAAATGCCCAAATCTGGATTGTGGTGAACCACGCTACAAGGCAAATGGAGCTCCAGCTAAGGTGGTATGGTATTTTCCAATTAGAACAAGGTTTCGACGCCTTTTCGGAAACCTTGAAGATGCTAAGAATTTACTTTGGCATGCAAATGGAAGAGAAAAAGATGGCAAGCTTCGCCATCCAACAGATTCTGTACAGTGGAAAAAAAAAATAAATGAGTTGTATCCTCATTTTGGAGATGAAGATAGAAACATTCGCCTTGCGCTGTCTACAGATGGGATGTGCCCTCACGGAACTCTGAGTAGTACTCACAACACATGGCCTGTGGTGTTGGCGATTTACAATCTTCCTCCTTGGTTGTGTATGAAGCGCAAATACTTGATGTTGTATATGTTGATATCAGGGCCAAAGCAACCAGGCAACGATATCGATGTTTATTTGGCACCTCTTGTTGAAGATTTGAAGGACATGTGGGAAAATGGCATGGACGTTCATGAATCCAATCGTAACGAACAATTTCGTCTTAGAGCCATGTTATTTTGCACTATAAGTGATTATCCGGCGTATGGGAATCTTGCTGGTTGTAGTACAAAAGGTTACGAAGCTTGTCCTATTTGTGGAAAACATACTTATTCTATATACTTGTCGGGTAGTCATAAGAATGTCTTTCTTGGCCACCGAAGGTTCTTACCATCGAACCACAGATACTGACGGCTTCGTAAAGCTTTTAATGGGTGCTCTGAAGAGAAAAGGGCTCCGTCACCGCTGCGTGGAGAAGAGGTGTTTGAAATTGTTAAAGACATGAATGTCAAATTTGGAAAATTATCGAAGAATGATGATTTAGATGGGTTTAAGAAAAGATCTATTTTTTTGACCTTCCGTATTGGAAAGATCTTGAGGTCAGGCATTGTGTTGATGTAATGCACATTGAAAAGAACATTTGTGAGAGCTTGGTTGGGACTTTGTTGAATAAACCTGGGAAAACCAAAGATGGAATCAGTGCTAGAAATGACTACAAATTAATGCAACTCAGAGAAGAATTGGCACCACAACAAAGAGGGAAACGGACTTACTTACCCCCTGCCTGCCACACTCTTTGTATGGAGGAAAAAAAAAGGTCTGTAACTTTCTTAGTACTACCAAGGTGCCAGAGGGGTTCTGTTCGAACTTTAGCAACCTTGTGTCAATGAAAGATTTGAAGCTAATAGGGCTGAAATCTCATGACTGTCATGTACTTATGCAATACTTGCTACCCGTGGCCATTCACTTCATATTGCCTAATCATGTAAGACAGATCATCATTAGGTTGTGTTTTTTTTCCAAGAAGTTATGCAGTAAGGTCATTGATCCCGGTTAATTGCCTGGTATGCAAAAAGAGGTTGAAGTCATTCTTTCTCAGTTTGAGACGTACTTCCCTTTTTCCTTCTTTGATATCATGGTTCATTTAACTGTTCACTTGGTTAGAGAGGTTGAGTTTTGTGGTCCAGTATATCTACGATGGATGTACCCTTTTGAGCGATATATGAAAATTCTAAAGGGGTATGTGATGAATCGAAATCGCCCCGAAGGTTGCATTGTTGAAAGATACATAGTTGAAGAAGCTATTGAATTTTGTACAACTTATTTAGCAGATGTTGAATCCATCGGTGTTCCAAAGCCTAAACTGTCAGGAGAATTGAACTGGAAAGGAACTCTGGGAGGGCATGTCTTGACTGCTGATCGTGAGGATTTGACTAGAGCAAATCTCTATGTCCTTCAGAACATGCAAGAAGTGCAGCCCTTTGTTGAAGAGCACATGGCGCAGTTGAGAAGATGTAATCCAAGATTTGCAAAGAATGAAAAGTGGATTACAATGCACCATAATCGCTCCTTCATTGATTGGTTTCGGAACAAAGTTTTTGAGGTGCTGAGATCTGGAGAAGAAGTCTCATCTACGTTGAAATGTCTGTCTAAGGGTCCAAAATTTCAAGTACTAAGCTATAGTGGTTTTGTCATCAATGATTACACTTTCTACACTAAATCAAGAGATGACAAAAGCACAACACAGAATAGTTGGGTGACTGTGGTAGCACAAGCAATGCACATTGCAAGTGCAAAAGACAAAAACCCTGTATATGCTACTATGTCATATTATGGTGTCATTGAGCACATATGGGTGTTAGTGTACTCTCCAAAGCTGAAGATCCCTGTTTTTTGTTGTAAATGGGTTGATAGTAACAATGGAGTTCGAGTTGATGATTTGGGGTTTATTTCTGGTGATCTTAGTAAAGTGGGCCATAAAACTGAACCGTTCATATTAGCATCTCAAGCTAGGCAAGTCTTCTATGTCACTGATCTTGTTGACATCAACCGGTCTATTGTATTGTTCAAACCGAAGGGGGAACTGGTGAAGAAAATGAAGTCTTATGTGAAGAGGGTAGTAGCTCATTCGAAGCAGGCCTCCCTAATCCCTCCAATGAAGATGAAAATGAGGAGGACAATTATGTTAGAGCTGATCATGAAGAAGGGATTTGGGTTAATGATGAGATACTACCAAACAACCCTTTGTCTACACGTCCTCTTTTACCAAGGAAGCGAAAGAAAAATAACAATTAAGGTAGTAAGAAGCGGTTGCATCTTATTACTTCCTTAGTATGATATATTATTTCCTTTGCATATAAGAAAGTAGGGTACTTATATGATCAAATCTAGGTCAGTGATGCAATTCATAATCATGGGAGTTTTATTAGGTACAGTGTTGAATTATAAATGTCGAGTAGCTGGTACTGTTTATTGGTTATGTGGAACTGATAATTTTTTTGGGTGGTTTCCGATGTTGACCTTACTCATACAACTGTTGCTTTTTATTAGTGGTTTTAACGATCTTCTATTTCATATACTTCCATTGACCTTACTGATACAAATGTTGACTAATTTTTTTACATGTGCAGATGCCTCCTAAAAAATCTGCAATGCCTCCTAAAAAATCTGAAATGCCTCCTAAAAAACGGAGTAAGCGTGTGTCTGATAAACCAAGTGAGGATTTGCATGAGGATATCCACCAGGATCCACCCGAGAAGAAACGTAGGACAAGAGGGGCTTCATTGATGAAGCACATTGCAAAAGGCATAACTGGGGGTGAACGATTACCCATAGAATTGAATAGTAGAGGGCAACCTATTGGGAAAAATAAAGCAAAATTATCAACCTTAATTGGAACTACCGTGAAGAAATGGGTACCTATCACCGTAGACAATTGGAAACTGGTTTTTGAGGAGGAGAAGGATGCTATCTGGGAAGATATCCAGGTTAGTCCGTTATTTTATAGTGGTTTATTTTTTATCTTGTTATGTTTTCTCAGATTACTTTGTGCTTTCTATGTTTTTCTTTTCCTAGACTTTCATTGATGTGTTATCACTAAATAACATCTCAAACATTATTAGGTAGAAAGACAAGATTCTGAGTAGTGTGTGATGCCTTCCAAAGTTGTGAATGCTCTAACAAGATTCTCTTATTAATTTTATAAAGCGGTATGATGATCAGTAACTAGTAGGTACTCGTTTATACAATTTGTGTCAATAAAGAAGGTTATGTTCTTTTCAAATCATACTAGAGACCTCAGAATCTGAAGGTGTTGACAAGAGGCTTAGACCATGGGTTGTGTGCTACTCTTTTGTGTGATTATTTGAGTAGATGTGTCTTTGTTGTGTGGTTTTATATGGCATCCTTTTCCTCATGATATAGGGTACAGAATATCAGATTATATGAAGCCAATACGAGTCAACATTACATTCTGATAGTGAAAATAATACAACATGGTAACAAGTGAACAACAGTAGATTAGAAAACATTACAAATAGGGTCACAACATTACATTCTGAGGTCAATCCTCTTCTTCAGAAAATAGTAGCGAACATGGAAATGCATAGACCATAGTAGGCTCCAACAAACACAACACATAAAAACAATTACGGTAGAAAACATCATACGATCAAACACAACACACAAATAACCTAAAAGTTTAAGCGTAGCATGAACCGAAAATGTGGTTGTGTAGACCATTTGCAAGCAATCCAGTCAAAGTATGGCCACATCTGGGTGCTCCTATACTACTGAGTATCCCCAGTCAGCGGGAAGTTAACCGTGTAAACTCTTTCCGTCCCTGTCCACCTCATCCCTGTGACTCGACCCAACCAAAACCCATCATTGGCTCTACAATCGACTCGGTCATCGATATCATATTCATCATAGTGATCCTAAGGCTGAGGCAGAAGTGGACGCAGTCGGCCCACCTCCACTACTTCCCTGAGAGGGCGTCCTCCTCATCGAGCTTGAAGAGTTAGGAATTCCACCTCAAAGTGTGTGGGATTGACATTGCGAATGATTTCCGCCTCATAAAATGACCCTAACATTCCAATTTCAGCTCCGATCACCTCCACGAAGAGCCCTGGTTGGTAAGGGGGCAAGCTGGAAGCTGTAAGACAAACAAAAACAAGCCCATTTAATCACATACATTGGAAAATTTCTAACCAATTACTATTGAACTACCAAAACACTCAATGACTAGCCTGCGTTTTGTAGCCTGGGTGGCCAAAGGAAGAGTGGCGGTGGCGAGAGGAAGAAGCCATTTGCTTGAGAGAGATAGGATTGAGGGATACAAGTTTTAGGGAGAGAGGGTCTTAGCTTCAGGGTGCATATTACAGCATGTGGGAGAGAGGTTTTTATACATGTCCAGAAGAGGAAGATCTCTGTTTTAGCATCTTTATGTATTAGTTTTTTTTTCATTTCTGAGTTGGCTTTTTTTTTTCTGGAAAATTGCAGCTGCTGGGAGATAGGTTTGGCATCACATACATTGGCAGCTTCAATTGTTTTTATTTGTTTTTCAGTTTTCTGTTTTTAGTTGTCTTTTTTAGGGAGGTTTGACATCAAGCTGGAAAATTACAGCTTCTAGGAGAGAGAGCTTTGGCATCTCTGTTTTAGAGTTGTCTTTTCCGAGGGAGAGAGGGTTTTTTTTTACTTTTCTGGAATAATAAAGTTCTTATGCAGTGAGATTACTATTTTGGAATCTTACAGGTTTTGAGTTCCAGTATTTGCAGTTGTCTTTTCTGGAATCTTACAGGTTTGTGTTTACTTTCTGGAATCTTATAGGGAGAGAGGTTTTTCTGGAAAAAAAAATCTGACCATGTACTCCAACACATATACTCTTTGATTGTTGCATCTTTTGTGGAAACAAAATCACTGATTGTGGCATCTTCTGTGGCATGGAATAGGCAGCAGTACAATCCTTTAATTGGCATGAAATAGAGTAGTACTTAACTATTGACGTGGGGAGAATTGAATCGAAATATATAATAAAATATAAAGCAATACAACTCTTATCCTCTTCAAGTAAATTCAAGACTCCTCGCTATAGTAGTAGGGAATCGGGTTCGATCCACGAGGAAGCGAGTCAACGGGATCCTAGTAGCGTTGAAGACACGTCCTTTATGTTCGACCAGAAGCCTCGATCTCAAGCTCAGACCTCGATGTCGACCTTAGCTGTCGATGTTCTCTACTATAGAAGACCTGCAGAAAGAAAAAATGTAGTCGATATCGACTGGTGGGGGTTGATATCGATGTTAGTCCACGAAATCGGCTGGCTCAGAAATCTGCCAGTCGATACAGATGGGTCGATATCGATGCTTGCAGAAGTTTCCCAGGAGTCTCGAGATCGACTCAGAAAACTGTCGATCTATCAGTGTGGTCGATATCGACCTCTGTTGTCGATATCGATGTCTTCTTGCAGTGAGTTTTTTGTTTTGTCGGCAAAGAAAGGGCCGATGATTTAAGAAACGGGAAGGAAGCAATGATCAGAAATAAGCAAGGGTGTTGGGTTTTTCGATGACTCAATGAACGGCGGGCAAATTTGAATGTAAACTTAATAAAGGAAAAGTCTTCCAAAGCCAAGGATTACCGCGACGACAACCATGATAGAAGAAGTAAGAACCAACTTAAAGATGCATGCTTTCATCATAAAGGAAAAAGGCTTTCACCTAAACCGACAAATAGGAAAAGAGATTTTGCAATTACTTAACCTAATTTGTGTCTACCTTTGTCATAATTGAGTTTATAATCTTTCGAATAGAAACCCTAATTACTACCCAAGTTTTACAACATGAGTTCCTTAAATTCGCATTTAAAGATGAAGCACAAGGTAGAGGGAGATAAAAGATACATTCTTTAGCGACGTAGTTACCTTACCACCATGGCTATCGTCAGGCTCACCCCGACCCTAGAAGAAAGGGCGACTACTCGCTCATGTTGATTGTAGACATGTCTTGAATTGAAATAACTTGCATAAATGGAAATTTTCGAATCTTTACAATCTCAACGCCAACTATCGTAAGCGCTTGAAACTTTAAAGCTTAAAAAACTCTAACTATCTATTGCCTATTGCTATTGTCTTGTGTCTTGGATGATCTAACAAATCAGCCCCTAGGGCTTTATTTATAGGCTACTAATCCTCGCTATCCGAGGATTAAAACTTCTATCTAAACTATGAACTCTATCCGAACAATTAGGATAGGTCTTTTATTTTGATAAAACTTTAAAGGAAAAGATAATAAACCAGCTGCTAATATCTAGAAGAATGAGATAACTCATGGCTTTGATGATAGACTTCACAATCCGACTCTCGAAATCGGATTTATCTTCTGTCGAGGTAAGGTCGATATCGACACCAGAGGTCGATATCAATGTCTGTGTTTCTGCTCGACTTGTCCAACTCCAGTCGATGTCTATGACGATGGTCGATATCGAGGTAGTATGTCGATATCGATGCCTTCTTGTCTGGTCTATGTGGCCTATCTCGACACTCAGAAGTCGTGTCGAAATCTAGGGTCGATATCGATGTCTCTGGTCGATATCGACCTCTGCTCAGCTTCACTTGGCTTCTTTGTTTTGACTCCGATTTCATCGAATTCCTGCATGGTTAGCTCAAAACTCGTGTAGACTCTATTTCTTATACTTTAGCTCATTCGTACACAAGTTTATATACTTTTGAAACTTCTATTTGGAAATCGAATGAAATATGAAGTCAAAAGATGCAATAACCAAAGGTACAAATATGTACATCAACTATCAATTAAGTAGGAGGCAAAGGGAAACAAAATCTTCTTCAAAATCACAAAGAACTCCCCAAATTAGGAAGCTACTGATGTGGAGGGAGGATTTCTAAAAGGGGAGAGGGATGGAGTGTAATACCAACTGTAATTTACAAAATTAAGAGTTCCTCTTTAACATTAAACATTACAAAATAAAATAAAATCCATTGAGTTACAACTTAAAACAAAGAAAATCCTTAGAATTCAAGTCGTATAATAAGAGGCTATTTCTTGACACACTAAGCTAGAAGGAAAGCAAAAGATGAAGTAATGCTGAGTGTAATGCCACCAATGCACAACTGATTATCCACTTTTTTCCAAGAGAACCAAATACTTAATCCAATACATATATAATAAAGATTGATCTTCTTGTTCATCTCTGAGTGTGATCTTTTTGTTGCTTGTTTCCGTGGAATAACACATATCTTCATTATGATTTTCATTTGTTAGTTTCATTTTTCGTTTGCAGGGAGGCTTTGTAATTCCATCTGAAATGAAGAGTTGGGTTCTTAAAAAAGCAAATGATCTGTGGAGGGCATTCAAAAAGGACTTGGGGAGATTACGTATGCATGACAAGAAAACAGGAGACCTTCTCACAGAACCTCCAGACATGTATGACACATACATCACTCAAGAGCAATGGACAGAATTTCTGCAATACGCCACTCTAAAGAGTTCAAGGTAAACATTTATTTTTGATGATGCGTTCAGTTTCATAGACAAGTAGAACTCTAGATAATATTTGTCACCATATCTCTTAAATTTGTTTAGGAAAAAAGCAACAAGTTTAGGCAATTCTCATCCCAGAATGATTGCACATACAAGGGAGGCCGAAAAGGGTATGCAGGCATTGAGAATGAATATGTACGTAGACACTAAAGTAGTTAACTGGATAATGGTGTATAGTTTTTTTCACATCATTTCTATTAGTATATTAATCTCTGTGGTAATAAAAATCTGATAAGTACAGATTGTTGCTCATAACATGGACCCTTCTTCCACTGTTCCACGAGCAATCTTATGGATGGAGGCAAGGAAAGGATCAAATGGGGAGTATGCTGAAAAATCACAGTCTGCAATTGAGAAAATAGTAAGTAATGTGTGTATATTAATGGTTTCAGATTATAAGTTATGTTGATACATGTCTTTTAAGGTGTAATGGTCTACTCGTACGCTGTAGCAAAGTTACATGGAACAAGAAGCTTCTGGAGAGCTTGTTACTAGTGGACAGAGAGATGTGCTATCATTGGCATTATAGAAGCTCGAGCACCCTGGACGTATTAGGGGGGTTGGTCAAGATGTAACAATTACTCAATATTGGAAGCGTAAAGCTACACCAAAGGAAAATGTGGATGGGTCTTCAGTTAGCGAACTCAAAGCGAAAATGAAGGACATGGAGACCAACTTCGGGGAAAAGATCAAAACACTAGAACTCGTAATTCAAAAGTTGATGTTGGAGAACCAACAACAAGTCAGTCAAGGTCACCCACTCCCACAAGTGCAGGTATCACCTACTTCGCAACCCAATCCCCAAAGTGGTAAAGCGTCTTGTTCAACCCTAAAGACAACTCCGAGTAAATCGGACGAAGAAGTAAGTATTTTAATACATTCAATTATGCTCGAGACTTGATTGTTGATATGTACATGTGAATGAAAACCTTAACTTCTTTTGATTTAAATGTAGATTTGTGAATCATGTGAACTATTCTGTGTGGACCTTGACAAACCGGTGGCGATAGGCAAAGTGTATCGGTCTTCCATAGGCGGGGGTCTTCTTCATACTCGACCATTGGAGAAGGGTTATGTGAAGGTCTCAATTGTGACACCTATAATGGGTGAGAAAAAGTTGCCATGCCCAACGGATGAGGCTAGCCTTGTGAAAGACGTTGTAGGACAATTCATTGCCTGGCCAGAGCATCTTGTGATGAGTTGTGATGTAAGTTGTCCATCTTCTTCCTTTTTACTATTGGATTTATAAATAAAAGTTCATATTTTATAAAAATGACTATACTAGATTTATATATGTTTTTTCCCTTTGTTTTTTGTTACTACTGGATTGATAAGGTCTCAAAGCACTTTAAACAAGCCACACAATCCTCAAGTAAGCAAGTCAAGGGAAATTCCTTGATAGATGAATCTGGAATTTGCCCCATTTATGTGAATTCAGCGGTGCCAACTTTTCTGGAGGCATACGAGTGGATTTTTGAAGAATTCCCGGAACAACAAGTGCGACATGTAGACATTCCAGCTGAAGTTTTCAAATATGATCATCTGGGTGTAGACATTGGGAGGGATGATATTGACATATGGTTTAATAGGAAAGACATAAAACCTTGTCACGTGCTGCTACATTTAAGGTTAGTATGTTTTATTTCATATTCAATTTCATATTTTACCCTAACTAAATAATGCGTATTTTGCCGTTTGTGTAGATATTTGTTTGACACTCTTGTTGAAGACCAGTTCAGATTGCTATGCCCAAATCAAATATCACCACATGGTCATAGCCTCGAACAAAGGGCTAGTTATACTGCAAATTCCATAGAAGGCGAAGTTAAGCGTCAACTCTTTTTTGCCCCATATTTGTCCAAGTAAGCAATCAGTTCTTATATTTAGACTTGGGCATTTGTTTGGACACTTTTAAACACAGTCAACAACATGTATTTGTAGGCATCACTGGGTGTTGATCGTGATGAGTCCTCATGTAGGTTCTGCCTATTGGCTTGATCCATTGGGTCAGAAAACACAACCAGATGTCGAGAAATTAGTTGCAATGTAAGTCTTTTTTATTATAAACAATCATATATATTTCAGGAGCTATAAACTGTGTACTTTTTTAAATTCTGTATATTTTTTTCCAGGAGCTATAAACTGAAATATTTCAAGTTGGGCAATAAAACTCCTCGAAAAGAACCTTTGTGGCATGTAGTTAAGGTTAAGAATATATTCGTTTATATTTTTTTTTGAAATTATGACCATGAAAGTTATTGTGTACTTTAATTCTTATACACGTGCTATGATGTTCAGTGTCCCCGACCGGCTACCAAAAATGATTGTGGATACTACGTTTTAAAGTTTATTCGAGATATAATAGCTCGAGGATCTTCTATTATTCCGCACAAGGTATAGCTTATCACTTTCTTACATGGATTTGCACTTTATATAAGCTCATTTAGTTTCATATAAAATAATTGTTTTCTGTTTAGTGGTTCAATGACGAATCGACTTACGAAAACAAGGATATTGAAGAAATCCAAAGAGAGTGGTTGGATAATGTGTTCAACCTAATCATGTAAGCACGAATTCATTACAACGTTATTGTTATCGTTACTATCTAGCTTATTTTAACATCATCATTGTGTGATTCATAGGTTGCTGATATTTGTTTTAAATATGCAGGAATTGATCATGAATACTTTGGTCTACCACGTACTCAATTATAATATATGTATAATATCTCTTCTTTCTTTAATTTTTTTATTTCACATAACCTACTTATGAGGCCAAATAGATTGGTGCATTAATAATGCATTAATCTAATTGAAACTTTTGGTTCAATGCATAAAATGTGGTGCTTAAATTGAATGGAGTGTATTTTGAAAAAAAAATGATGCTAGCTAGTCTTAAATTGTATAAGTGTATAATATTTTATCATTCAAATTAGTCCCTTTTGCTGTCATACTCCTATATTGGTTTGCTGTCATACTACCCACAAATCGTAGTTGCAATCTATTCCAATATTAGCAATATTACCTACCCTTTCCCTGGTTTGCTGTCATACTACTTTCCCTAGCCTTGTTGTCTTACAAGCTATGCTTAATTTTTCTACAAGGTATCAACGCACGTGGGCAATCAGATTGCACCAGCAGCTAGTCGGTGAAGTCCTGATCAAATGTGTGGGATGGAACTTCAGTGCCTAAGTGCAAAGGTTGATATGGCCATTTTATAATGCGCGCACATATCAGCTGACTATGTCCCCATTTGTAAGAACATTTTGCTTTTGGATTAGGTAAGACATGCTAGCTAGTTGCTGGCCATTTTGTGGAAGTACTCTTTTAGAAGAAAACTTATGCACTTGCTTTTGGATTATCGGTAAAACATAGTAGTTAGATTACTGTATTATGGATGATCAGTGTGACCTTCATTTTGTTATGATAATGCTTCTGATGGAATTGTTTGTGTTAGTGGAATTTGGTTCTGGAAATGTGTGTGTTGGTTGAATGTGATTAGATATGGTTCTAGAGATTTGTGTTTGGAATTACAAATTTGCACAGGTGGATTCCTATCAAAATTAAATTGGATATATTTCAATTCAAACAGAAGAAAAAAGCCCGGACCTTCATATACGGGACAATAGGTGGATTAATAAGAAAATAAATCGGGTATTTAATGTAATTCAAAAAGAAAACATAATAGCCCGGACCTTCAGATACGGGATATATAATCGATTTTATATTCAAAGGTGGACAAAATAACCCGGATAATGTTGACCAAATAGCCCATATATTTTTACCAAATAACTCGGATATTATCTACATCCGCGCTATAAAATATAGTTTTTATGGGTATTTTGATGGATAAAATAGCCCAGATATTATATATCCGGGTTATATTATTATAAAATAACCCGGATATTACCTTTATCCGGGCTCTAAAGTCTTCATGGGAAATAACCCAACAAGGTCTAATAACCCGGGCGTGTGAAAGGGGTCCGGGTTCTATACCTATTATCACACCACTCTGATGCCCGGACCCCATATTGACAATATCCGGGCTATATTATGAAAAGCGCTCGGGCTAAAAACGTTTTTTTCTACTAGTGACTAGTTTTGAGACACTTTATTCCCCATTAATTAACTCCACTTATCTAATAACTAATTCACCCTAAAATCTCTCTTAGCTGATCAGACCACTAATATGAATCCTAACCGGCCACAAACACGTTCACTAACTTAACTGCATCTATCTTGGAGCGAATTTGATATCCTAGTTGTCAAAAGAAGCAATCTCTCTCTCTCGGTAGTAAATAGGAACCGAATATCGTGCTTTTAGAAGTGGCACATGTAAAGCCATTTGGATCCAAACTCTACTTACAGATCGACCTTGCCATTTTTCTTAATTCCTCGGAAACTTGTTTTGTGATGTCACAACATGGAGAACCAATCAACCGTTAGAAATAGCAATGCCTAGACCTGAGTATGGGCCGGGCCGAACGGGCTTGGCCGGATCTTGACCAAATACTCAACCCAATATATCGGATCGGGCTTGGACCAGACCCGATATATGGGTCTAGTGCCTTGTTCAAGCCCGCCCTCATTATCGGGTTGTGCCGCCCAGCGGGCCTAACATCTCAAATTCGTTTTCTATCCGAAATCGAACTAATTTTTTTTTTTAAAGAGGTAAATCACAACATTGTACCAATACTTTCAAATGTGAGGCAAATGAGAATATTAGCTTACTAACAAATTTGTAGTGAATGGTGATCAATGAAATAGAAGGCACATATCGCTCGTTTTCCTTACAATTTCCCTACTGACGAAAGATTAGAGATTGATCATGAAATGCGGCTTCTCGACCAAAAGGACGCTCTAGAAAATTTTCGTGCTCCTAGCCGGGTGTCATCCTCGTAATTCATTTTCTTACTTCCAAGAAAAAAAGACACAAATCGCTAAATCTTAGAAGTTTGCCTCTCGAGAATGGTATATGGTATATAATAATACATATTTCATCCATTCGGCAAAACATGTCGTTTATTATTTACATACGTTTTTAAAATAATAAAAACTATACTCTCTTCATTAAGTAAAACATGTCATTTATTATTTACGTACACACGTTTTTTAGAAAGATAGTTATAAAAACTATATTAAATATCAAATTTTTTATAATTTCATATTTTTTTAGTGTTAAGTATGAAATTACAAAAAAATAAAAATATATATATATTTTATACTCCCTCTGTTCCAAAATAGATAGGTTTGTAGATGATAATTTTTATTTCAAAATAGATGGTTTTTTTATGTTTTCTCTAGTAGGGGATTTTAATGATTTGTATTGATTTATGTGTTGTTGACTTTTTAAAAAATTTTGATTAGTTAAAATGTGTAGTGGGTATTAAAAAATAATAAAATTTATGAAAAAATTATTAGAATAATGATGATTTAAAAAAATGTGCTTAAATAATAGTGACATGTTTTGATTAATGGAGAGTATAAAATATGCATTTTTCTATAAATTTTTTTAACAATTTTGTAGTTTATGTTAATAAGTATGAAATATTTTTTTAAAAATTTATAAAAATTGATATATATATATATAGTTTTCATCATAAAAAAAATCGTCTATTAATAATAATTAAATGACATTTATTTTCCGGAAGGAGTAGATTTGAAACAAAATCTTGACAACCATGGTACTGTTATAAAATCACTAGTTGTGGATGTTCCACCTTCCTAAATCCCTCCCCTTTTATTTACTCTTTCTCTACTTTGCCTATATAAGGGCCTGTAATCCCACTTGAGAATAAGAACACATGAATCTATATCTATACAACATATAAAAGAAGTTTTTTGCCCATTTAATGCTCTAACATTATGCCTAATTAATTCTTAAAATTTACAATGTCAAATAATACCAAAAGTTTCAACAACAATAATAAATGTCAATATTAACCAAATAAATACATTAACCAAATATCTCCTCAACAATTAGAATTTTTTTAGATTAACAATAATAACCATATATCTATTTAGATTAACCATTTTAAAATTAATAATATAAGTCATAAAATTTGCATAAAAATCATAATTTTTATAAAAAAAATCAATTACCCATTAAAAAGAATAAATAAAAATATATAAATAAATAAATAACTATAAATGAAGCCAATTAAAGCCCTACCCATTAGCACAAGTAGAAAAAAATATAAAATGATCCAATCCTAATAAGAATAAATAGTAATATAAAATGATCCAATTAAAGCTTCAACCACGCAGGAGTATAAAAAAATATTATTTATTTTTTTACATAATAATAAGTCTAGAACCTATCCTAATAAGAATAAATCTATATCTATATCTATATCTATATCTATATCTATATCTATATATCTATCTATATAACATATAAAAGATGCATTTTTGCCCATTTAATGCCCAATTGAAAGCCAAACCTCTTTTGTTAAAAAAAAAGATAAGTGTCCATATTTTGGGCACACTAATACATACATATACATTAACGACGTTTAAAAAACGTCATGAAAAGTAAACCATGGCGTTTTTCAACGCCATGCCTAAACGCCGTCTAAAGTGACGCCGTGCTGTTGAGACATATTTAATGGCGTTTGTGAAACGCCATAGATTTGTACATCCATAGCGTTTTTAAAACGCCATAGATGCATTACAAATTAATAGACATGGACATCAATGGCGTTTCAAAAATGTCATCAATGCATTAAAATTTTAATATACATGGACATCCATGGCGTTTTTTAAACGCCATTGAATGTTTTTTATTTAAAAAAAATATAACAAATAGAAATACCATTAAAATATAACAGAAACGTGTACAATATATATCCAGCAAAAAATTTGAATCTACTGCCACGAAAATAGCACCAATTTAAAACAATACTTTAACAACACTCTTTTGGTCCCTAATTTCAACCGTGATATACACTGGGTATTGAAACATCTCCGCTCGCTCTTCAGGTCTTTCGAAATGGATGCATTGCCTAACAAGGATTAAGCATGTCTTTTATCATCTTCATGTTGAGCTGCATGATTTTAAGTAATAAGATACATGTCATCATGGAATAGCTAGTTTCAATAATAAAAATCCAAAGAGAGCAAACCCAAAGAACATCAAATCCAAGGGAAATATTAAAAATGATAAGGCGCAACTTAAATAATAAAGAAGAGTTAGATATCAAAATCAACCTGCTCAAATATTGCACCAAATACTCTTGAGTAAGGTAATGGGAATGCAAACCTGGGTCGTATTCTGAACGCCAAAAGCTAAGGAGTGGGGTAAAGAGAGGACAACCCATTTCAAGTAAACAGGCATGCTCGGACTTTCAGGGGCGCAAACCTGGTAAAAATAAAACTACTTTAAGCCAAAAATATGATACAATATAATACTAATATGATATACAAAGAATTTTCTGAAATACATGAGCCAACCATCATAAAGAGATGAATTTAGTAGCATTATTTAAATGACTTCATACAATAGTAAATAGATTCAAAGTTGGTTCTAGTTCACTTATAATGGGCTCATTATAGAAACTAAAGACTAAATTTGATTCCTACGCTTGGCATGCTATGCCTATGAAAAAAGACCGTATTTTCCCTGGTGAATCCTGAATTATTTTAAACAAGCTAAAATTTCTTAGAAATATTGACAAATTACGTACCAGAATATACATTATTCCCCCCGTATGGTTACTTTCTCAAGGTTTTCCCTCGAGCCTCCATTTGTAGTGTACCTAATTACCATTGTTAAATTATTAATATTCCCAGGGATATGAGAAATGTCACCTATTGCAGGAAAAATGAGATATGGTAAAGAGAATAAAGTACTCTTGAATTGCTACACTGCCATTAAGTAAATTAGTATAGTACACAGTGCACATTTGAAGAAACATGCATAAAACTAGGATTCTGTTTGATCATGGGCAAATAATAAAACACAAAAATCAAATGACATGGAGAATATAACATGTTATTTGAGAATAGAATACTGAAATCCACTCACTTATTAGCACTGAATTCACAATGAATTAAGACATCATTATTAGGTTTGCATTCCCCTACACCTCATAGACCTTTGTTGCAATCCCATGCACCTGCTACCAGGTTTGCATTCACAAAGGTAAAAATACCCAAATCATCAACATTACAAATCAAAGGCATAAATAGGTGAAACTGAATGTAAAAGGGGGACCAAAACTGCAAGAGATAGGCACAAATAAGAGGACAACAATGGATGAAGAGGAAAATGAAGAATTCTACAGTTACAAAATCAATGTGTTTGTCAAGCCGACCAAATATTTTCTATATGTTATCATTTGAATGATCCCCGAGAAGTCTCTATCAGAACCCTACATAACTTGGGTACATTTTTCCAAGAATAGCAAGTCCAAGTTCCTAACAAAAAAAGGTACAATATAGATAAAAAAGATACTTTGAGATTGGGGTCCTTGAATTCACCAAGTGATAGAGGATGGAGTCTTCTAACCTCCTTTTCATTAGAACATATAACCTAAGCTTCAAACAAGTGTCTAAGAACTCATTAAAATATAAAAAATGTAGAACACAAATGGAAATTGCATGCTTTTGTGGACCAAAAAATGTAGACTCACCTTGAAGAAGCAATTTCCCTTCTTTTTTTTTCTCATCTTCAATCTTCATAGTAGATAGGCCATCCAAATCTACATATTAGCTATCAAATTCCATCAAAATTCCTAGATATCTATCAACCACAATGAAGAGCTCAAGTGCATACAATTATTAGCCGCAATACATATCATAGAACCCTAAAACCTAAAAATCCTCAATTCATCTATGGAATTCAGAGATTAAATGTCGATAAAACCTTAAAACAACCATTTCAGTACAGATTCATAGATTATCTATGGAATTCACAACCAAATTTGCAATTTGTTACATCAATTAACAAACTTAGTAACCTGGGCTTACTTGAGATGAAGATTGGCTTCGACGCTCCTCGACAACGGTTTAACAGAGGGGGGAAATCGGGCATCGTCGAGCTCAAACAAGGATAGATAGAGGGGATATATTAAGGTGGGTCGATAGTGGCACTTGCGACTACTTGCTTGTCGACTGATGGCGGTTTTGGACGACGAGGCCATCCTGCCAGCACTACAGTGTTGTCAAGGGGAGTCCTTGGGTTCAATTCCCCCATGGAAAAAGAGGAAGAAGGCGACTTTTTTTGCCATTCCAATCGGGAGAGGAAAAGGGAGTACAGAGAGAGCGAGTGAGAGGGCATTGACTTCGGATCTCCACAAAAATGAGGGGAGGGTCCAAGGGAACCTCATGAAGCAGAAGAAGAAGAAAAGAGAGAGAAACGGCGTACTGGAAATGAAAGGAATTGAACAGCGAGATCTAGGTTTAGAATTGGGCGAAATTACACAAAGATTTTCATGACGTTTCAAAAACGCCATAAATTTACGGCATTTTTGAAACGCCATAAAATTTAGTTCAACAATGTTAGTTTAAAAAATATGGTGTTTTATAAACGCCATAGATTTTATGACATTTATAAAACGTCATAAATAAATTGTATTAGAAAGATTTATGGCGTTTTTGTATTTAAACGCCATAGAAGGTATTTTTCATGACATTTTATGAAAAACGTCATCTTCTAAACGTCATTAATTACCACATATGTAGTAGTGGCAAAAATATTACTATTATTATTATTATTATTATTATTATTATTATTATTATTATTATTATTATTATTATTATTATTATTATTATTATTATTATTATTATTATTATAATTATATTCATCATCATCATCTATAATTATAATAATATAATAATATTAATTTTCAATATTTTGGTCATAATTAAGGATATTATTTATTTTTGGGGTTTTTTGGTAAGTGTCCATATTTTGGGCAAAAATTAAGCCATAGGACAAAAGGGGTAATAAATTAGGAGGGTGTCCAAAAATTCCAATTTTGCCCCTGCCTCCTTATTCCCGTTTCTTTCTTCATTTTCACGCAAGGAGAAACACACAGCAACGAGAGGGCAGAGGCGAGGGCGATTTCGATCTGGATTCCAATCTCGAGCACAACTGTTGATTTCAGCCCCAATTATCGACGATTTCGAGCTCTTCAATCGGATCTGAAGAGAAATCTGTTCGACCACAACACTGTCACCCAAAAATGGATTTTCAACAGGTAATTTTCTTATAATATGTAATCTGGTGTAATATGAATGCTTTGATTATAGTACTGTAATTGGGAGAACAATTGTTGTCTGAGTTGCGGATTTGGAGAACAATTTGGAGAACAATTGATTACATTAGTAGAAACTGAACAACTATCATCGATTTTGACATCAGATGGCGATTTTGATCTACGTTGCTGATGTTGTGATTATAGAACTGTAATCTAGATTGCATTGTTGATGTAGTTGCTGATCTAAGATGCTGGTTTCGTGATATAAGGAGTTGCTGATTTCGTGATTGTCCTGATGTAACCAAAATTACACTCTAACCTACATGTTGATATATGAGTTTGAGTGCATCTGTGTACCTGTAATCACTGTATTTCTTAGATTTAATCAAAAGTAATGCACTTCAATACTTTACTATAGATATATAAGAATAGGTATCTGAGATAACAAAAAATAGTTTCTGTCATCAAAGTATATTTCTGAAATTTAATACATGTCACCAATGATCAGGTACAATGGAGGCCAATCTATTAACAGTAAAATTTGGAGGAGAATGGAAGTTGGAAGATGGTGATTTAGTTTTTGCTGTGGATGTGTCATCAAAGGTAATTGTCATCAGGCAGACTGTAACTCTCTATGAGATGAAGCGTGAGATACTGAACAGATTTCACAACCAGTGACAATTTGTCTCCTACTCTTCAATTCAGTCACTTGCATCCATTCAAGAAAACTACTCACCCGTTTTCGATTGAGAATGACACTGATTTGAGTGGTTTTTTTTTGCAAATTAATGAATTGAAGGAAGTGAATTGGACATTGCCTTTATATGTTACAGCTGCGAAGGAAATCACTGAAGAACATGTTACATAATCTATACATGATGAAAATCAATTGGCATTACAGGCTTACAGCTCTACCAATGGTACAAATGTCATGGAAGAGGACTTTGATGTGCAGGATGAATATATAGAATGCATAAATGATGGCTGTGATATGGATGGTAATGGACATGACACAGGGATTGAAAGTCACATCAGTGGCAGTACAATGTCCACAAAATATACATCACCACCTATAAGTGAAAGAAAGGGAGAAATTCTTATATTTTTGGGACAACTGTTCCGAACAAAGGAAGATCTCAAAAATATTGTTGAATTGTTGGCTGCACAAGAGTTGTTTGCTTACAAAGTGAAGAAGTCAACAGCATGTTATTACATAACAGTTTATGTCGATGGGAGCTGCACCTGGAAAATTCATGGCGCCATAGTGGGTGGTTCAACTGTATTTATAATTAAGAAATACTTTAAGGAGCATACCTGTAGCATGGAAGTACGAATAGGAAAGCAACGCCCTCTAAATTACAGAATCATAGCTCGAAGGATCAAACATAGGTGACATAGACTACAATCAATTCTTCATTACATATTTTATATTTTTATTCACTGTAATCATGCTTCATTTCATATTTTATTCACTGTTTTACATAATATATACAGTTTTGTAGATGAGAAACAGGGTCCAAATCCAAGACAAATTAGAAACACGATGAGGAATGATTTCAAACAGAATGTTATCTACTGGAAATCTTGGATGGCTTGTGATTTAGCAATGGAGATTACAATGGGGACATCAGAAGAACTGTGAATTAGTGTCATCATATTGTTGGGCCCTAAAGCAAGCAAATCTTGGAACTGTCACCTTCATTGAAGTTGATAGCAACTCAAAGTTCAAGTATGTGTTCATTGCCTTTGGACAATGTATCCGAGCATTTCCAATCCTATGAAAGGTACATATTAATTTCATAAGAAAAATTACTGTCACCAAATAATTATTGAATACAATTCAGTTGTATAGGTGCTTGTGGTAAATGGTACATTTGTAAAAAGAAAATACGGAGGGACTCTTCTCACAGCTTCTACACAAGATGCAAATCATCAAATATACCCTATTGCCTTTGATGTGGGTGACTCGGAAAACAACGCCTCTTGGGAGTGGTTCTTCAACAAGCTAGCAACAGTCATCCCATCAAGTGAAGAGCTAGTTTTTGTTTCTGACCGTCATCAAAGCATTGCGAGAGCTTTAGAGTTGATTTACCCAAATGCTAAGCATTATTACTGCAGATGGCACTTGAAGCAAAATATAATGGAAAAATTCAAAAAGAATATACTATGTCAGTGGTTTGAAAGCGCAGGAAACAGTTACACAGAAGAAGATTTCAACAACTACTTTGGTTGCATCAGTAATACAAACAACAAGATGGAGAAATATCTTGAAGAATTACAGTTTGAGAAATGGGCAAGAGCTTATTCAAAAGGTGACAGGTACAATATGATGACTTCAAACAATGCAGAATCATTAAATAAAGTCTTTGGTTTGGATAGATCATTCCCAATTATAGGCTTACTGAATGCAATCAGAGAGAAGATAACAAAATGGTTCAATGAGCGCAGAAATGAATATGAAAACAACAGCTTTGAGCTTCCAAATAAGATAAGTGATATAGTGTACATAAGATGCAGTGATGCAGGCATGTACACTGTCAAGCACCTCAATAAATTCTAGTTTGAGGTTGTCGGTGGGATGAAAAGGGTTATGGTTGATTCAAAGGAGAACTCTTGTTCATACAAGGTATTTGATTATGAACAGATACCTTGTGTACATGCTCTTGCTGTCATCAGGGACAAAAAAATGAGTGTTCTGAGGTATATTAGCAGCTACTACAAAATTGAAGCTTGGAAATTGGCTTATCATGAGACAATATATCCTGCTCTAAATGAAGAACAATGGGTTGTACCAGAGGACATCAAAAGACAGAAATGTCACCCACCAATGATACGTAAAAGATGTGGTCGCCCTCAAAAGAAAAGAAAGCCTTCAGCTGGAGAAATCAGAGGCAAAGCATCAAAGAGGATACACAATAGCAAGAGATCAGAGGCAAATCAGAGGCAAAGCATCAAGGAAGACAAGAAGATTTACTTTATCGTTTTCTTGTATTGAATAAATTGGTCACTGTCAACATGTCATTACACTAGACAAAATGTAAATTGTCACCATATTTCAGTTTCTTCTTCTTCTATCATTAAAGTTTTGCAAAGATTTATAAATCAGTGACTAACAGAGTCATAGAACTTATAATCAAAATAAAAACGGGGTAATCAATGCTGTAATCACATTAAAAAAAAGGTTCCTACACACTGTAACCAAATTCCTAAACCATAAATCAAAAGAAAAGGTAATGTGCGCTATGGTTTAGGGTTTAGGGTTAAGTCATTAGGGTTTAGGACCAAGGCCCTAAACCCTAAACCCAAAACCCTAAAATGTTAAGGACAGTACGTAGATAAGAGATGATTGTTGTCACCAAATGAAAAACCATAGGACAAGGTAAGCAAAAACCCTATAGGGGCTAATGAAAAGCAAAAAGACATGCAGTGGACAATTCTCCTTCAATATATAAATGGGTAAGAGAGTCACAGACACTGTAACCACTGTTAAAACAGGGACATAGACACTGTCACCACTATGAAAAAAGGGGAATAGACACTGTAATCAAACGAAAAACTTATAGATGTTTTAACAACTGTTAAAATAGGGACATAGACCCTTACATATGCACTGTCACCACTTTGAAAACATAGCCTTAGACACTGTAACCAAAAGGAAGATCCTATGATTAGGGAAGCACAAACCCCAAAGGGGCTAATGAGAAGCCAAAAGAACATGTGATATAAAGTATGGTTTAGGGTTTAGGGTTAAGTCTTTAGGGTTCAGGGCCAAGGCCCTATACCCTAAATCCTAAATCCTAAACCCTAAAATGTTAAGTACAGTACGTCGTTAATAGATGATTGTTGTAATCAAATGGAAAACCCTAGGACAAGGTAAGCAAAAACCCTAAAGGGGCTAATGAGAAGCCAAAAAGACATGTGATGGATAGTTCTCCTTAATCGTATGAATGGTTAAGATAGACATAGACGTTGTAACCACCGTTAAAACAAGGTCATATATATTGTAACCACTGTGAAAAGAAGGATGTAGACACTGTAATCAAAGCAAAACCCTATAGACGTTGTACCCAACATAAAAATGAGGTCACATAAATTGTCACCACTATGAAAACATGGTCATAGGCACTGTAACCAAAAGGAAGACCCTATGATTAGGGAAGCACAAACCCCAAAGGGCTAATGAGAAGCCAAGAGAACATGTGCTGTACAGTATGGTTTAGGTTTAGGGTTAAGTCTTAAGGGTTTAGGGCAAAGGCCCTAAACCCTAAACCCTAAAATGTTAAGTATATTACGTCGTTAATAGATGATTGCTATAATAAAATGGAAAACCCTAGGACAAGGAAAGCAAAAATCGTAAAGGGTCTAATGAGAAGCCAAAAAGACATGTGATTGACAGTTCTCTTTCATCATATGAATTGATAAGATATATATGGACGCTATAACAACCGTTAAAACAAGGTCAAATATATTGTAACCACTATGAAAAGAAGGACGTAGACACTGTAATAAAAGGAAATCCTATAGACATTGTAACCAATATAAAAATGGGGTCAGATAAACTGTCACCACTATGAAAACATGGCCATAGGCACTGTAGCCAAAAGGAAGACTCTATCATTAGGGAAGCACAAACCCCAAAGGGACTAATGAGAAGCCAAAAGAACATATGATGTACAGTATGGTTTAGGGTTTAGGGTTAAGTCTTTAGGGTTTAGGGTCAAGGCCTTAAACCCTAAATCCTAAACCCTAAACCCTAAAATGTTAAGTAAAGTACGTCGTTAATAGATGATTGCTGTAATGAAATGGAAAACCCTAGGGCAAGGTAAGCAAAAACCCTAAAGGGCCTAATGAGAAGCCAAAAAGAGATGTGATGGACAATTCTACTTCATCATATGAATGGTTAAGATAGACATAGACGATGTAACCACCGTTAAAACAAGGTCATATATACTGTAACCACTATGAAAATAATGACGTAGACACTGTAATCAAAGGAAACACATAGACGCTGTAACCAACATAAAAATGAGGTCACATAAACTGTCACCATTATGAAAACATCGCCATAGACACTGTAACCAAAAGGAAGACCATATGATAGGGAAGCACAAACCCTAAAGGGGCTAATGAGAAGGCAAAAGAACATCTGATGTACAGTATGGTTTAGGGTTTAGGGTTTAGGATTTAGGGTTTAGGGCCATCCTAAAATGTTAAGTACAGTACGTCGTTAATAGATGATTCCTATAATCAAATGGAAAACCCAAGGACAAGGTAAGTAAAAACCGTAAAGGATTTAGGGCCAAGGCCCTAAACCCTAAACCCTAAACTCTAAACCTTAAAATGTTAAGTGCAGTACGTCGTTAATAGATAATTGTTGTAATCAAATGGAAAACCCTAGGACAAGGTAAGGTAAAACCCTAAAGGGGCTAATGAGAAGCCAAAAATACATGTGGTGTACAGTTCTCCTTGATCATATGAATGGTGAAGATAGACATAAACATTGTAACCACCGTTAAAACAATTTCAAATATATTGTAACCACTATGAAAAGAAGGACGTAGACACTGTAATCATAGGAAACCCTACAGACGTTGTAACCAACATAAAAATGAGGTCACATAAACTGTCATCACTATGAAATAATGGTCGTAGACACTGTAACCAAAAGGAAGACCCTATGATTAGGGAAGCACAAACCCCAAAGGGGCTAATGAGAAGGCAAAAGAACATTTGATGTACAGTATGGTTTAGGGTTTAGGGTTAAGTCTTTAGGGTTTAGGGTCAAGGCCTTAAACCCTAAATCCTAAACCCTAAACCCTAAAATGTTAAGTACAGTACGTCGTTAATAGATGATTGGTGTAATCAAATGGAAAATCTTAGGACAAGGTAAGCAAAAACCCTAAAGGGGCTAATGAGAAGCCAAAAAGACATGTGATAGACAGTTCTCCTTCATCATATGAATGGTGAATATAGACATAGACGTTGTAACCACCGTTAAAACAAGGTCAAATATATTGTAACCAATATGAAAAGAAGGACGTAGACATTGTAATCAAAGGAAACCCTATAAACGGTGTAACCAACATAAAAAAGAGGTCATAAAAACTGTCACCACTATGAAAACATGGCCATAGGCCCTGTAACCAAAAGGAAGACCCTATGATTAGGGAAGCACAAACCCCAAACGGGCAAATGAGAAGGCAAAAGAACATGTGATGTACAATATGGTTTAGGGTTAAGTCTTTAGGGTTTAGAGCCAAGGCCCTAAACCTTAAATCATAAACCCTGAACCCTAAAATGTTAAGTACAGTACGTCGTTAATAGATGATTGTTGTGATCAAATGGAAAACCCTAGGACAAGGTAAGCAAAAACCCTAAAGGGGCTAATGAGAAGCCAAAAACAAATGTGATGGACAGTTCTCCTTCATCATATGAATTGAATATAGACATAGACGTTGTAACCACCGTTAAAACAAGGTCAAATATATTGTAACCACTATGAAAAGAAGGACGTAGACACTGTAATCAAAGGAAACCTATAGACGCTGTAATCAACATAAAAATGAGGTCACAAAAACTGTCACCACTATGAAAACATGGCTATATGCACTGTAACCGAAAGAAAGACCTTATGATTAGGGAAGCACAAACCCCAAACGGGCTAATGAGAAGGCAAAAGAACATGTGATGTACAGTATGGTTTAGGGTTTAGAGTTAAGTCTTTAGGGTTTAGGGCCAAGGCCCTAAACCTTAAATCATAAACCCTAAACCCTAAAATGTTAAGTACAGTACGTCGTTAATAGATGATTGTTGTAATCAAATGGAAAACCCTAGGACAAGGTAAGCAAAAATCCCTAGGGGCTAATGAGAAGCCAAAAAGACATGTGATGGACAGTTTTCCTTCATCATATGAATGATTTTGATAGACATAGACGTTGTAACCACCGTTAAAACAAGGTCATATATATTGTAACCACTATGAAAAGAAGGACGTAGACAATGTAATCAATGGAACCCCTATAGACGCCATAACCAACATAAAAATGAGGTCACATAAACTATCACCATTATAAAAACATGGCCATAGGCACTGTAACCAAAAGGATAACCCTATTATTAGGGAAGAACAAACCCCAAAGGGGATAATTAGAAGCCAAAAGAACATGTGATGTACAGTATGATTAAGGGTTTAGGGTTAAGTCTTTAGGGTTGACGGCCCCTAAAATGTTAAGTACAGTATATCGTTAATAGATGATTGTTGTAATCAAATGGAAAACCCTAGGACAAGGTAAGCAAAAACCCTAAAGGGGCTAATGAGAAGCCAAAAAGACATGTGATGGACAGTTCTCTTTCATCATATGAATGGTTAAGATAGACATAGACGTTGTAACCACCGTTAAAATAAGGTCATATATACTGTAACCACTATGAAAAGAAGGACGTATACACTGTAATCAAAGCAAAACCCTACAGACGCTGTAACCAATATAAAAATGAGGTCACATAAACTGTCACCACAATGAAAACATGGCCATAGACACTGTAACCAAAAGGAAGACCCTATGATTAGGGAAGCACAAACCCCAAAGGGCTAATGAGAAGGCAAAAGAACATGTGATGTACAGTATGGTTTAGGGTTAAGGGTTAAGTCTTTAGGGTTTAAGGTCAAGGCCTTAAACCCTAAACCCTAAACCCTAAACCTTAAAATGTTAAGTACAGTACGTCGTTAATAGATGATTGGTGTAATCAAATGGAAAACCCTAGGACAAGGTAAGGTAAAACCCTAAAGGGGCTAATGAGAAGCCAAAAAGACATGTGATGGACAGTTTTCCTTCATCATATGAATGGGAAAGATAGACATAGACGTTGTAACCACCGTTAAAACAAGGTCAAATATATTGTAACCACTATGAAAAGAAGGACGTAGACACTGTAATCAAAGAAAACCCTACAGACGCTGTAACCAACATAAAAATGAGGTCACAGAAACTGTCATCATTATGAAAACATGGACATAGGCACCGTAACCAAAAGGAAGACCCTATGATTAGGGAAGCACAAACTCCAAAGGGGCTAATAAGAAGGGAAAAGAACATGTGATGTACAGTATGGTTTAGGGTTTAGGGTTAAGTCTTTAGGGTTTAGGGTCAAGGCCCTAAACCCTAAATCCTAAACCCTAAACCCTAAAATGTTAAGTACAGTACGTCGTTAATAGATGATTGGTGTAATCAAATGGAAAATCTTAGGACAAGGTAAGCAAAAACCCTAAAGGGGCTAATGAGAAGCAGAAAAGACATGTGATGAACAGTTCTCCTTCATCATATGAATGGTTAAGATATACATAGACGTTGTAACCACCGTTAAAAAAAGGTCAAATATATTGTAACCACTATGAAAAGAAGGACGTAGACACTGTAATCAAAGGAAACCCTATAGACGGTGTAACCAACATAAAAATGAGGTCATAAAAACTGTCACCACTATGAAAACATGGCCATAGGCAATGTAACCAAAAGGAAGACCCTATGATTAGGGAAGCACAAACCCCAAACGGGCCAATGAGAAGGCAAAAGAACATGTGATGTACAGTATGGTTTAGGGTTTAGGGTTAAGTCTTTAGGGTTTAGGGCCAAGGCCCTAAACCTTAAATCATAAACCCTGAACCCTAAAATGTTAAGTACAGTACGTCGTTAATAGATGATTGTTGTAATCAAATGGAAAACCCTAGGACAAGGTAAGCAAAAACCCTAAAGGGGCTAATGAGAAGCCAAAAAGAAATGTGATGGACAGTTCTCCTTCATCATATGAATGGTGAATATAGACATAGACCTTGTAACCACCGTTAAAACAAGGTCAAATATATTGTAACCACTATGAAAAGAAGGACGTAGACACTGTAATCAAAGGAAACCTATAGACGCTGTAACCAACATAAAAATGAGGTCACAAAAACTGTCACCACTATGAAAACATGGCCATATGCACTGTAACCGAAAGAAAGACCCTATGATTAGGGAAGCACAAACCCCAAACGGGCTAATGAGAAGGCAAAAGAACATGTGATGTACAGTATGGTTTAGGGTTTAGAGTTAAGTCTTTAGGGTTTAGGGCCAAGGCCCTAAACCTTAAATCATAAACCCTAAACCCTAAAATGTTAAGTACAGTACGTCGTTAATAGATGATTGTTGTAATCAAATGGAAAACCCTAGGACAAGGTAAGCAAAAACCCTAAAGGGGCTAATGAGAAGCCAAAAAGACATGTGATGGACAGTTTTCCTTCATCATATGAATGATTTAGATAGACATAGACGTTGTAACCACCGTTAAAACAAGGTCATATATATTGTAACCACTATGAAAAGAAGGACGTAGACACTGTAATCAATGGAACCCCTATAGACGCCATAACCAACATAAAAATGAGGTCACATAAACTATCACCATTATAAAAACATGGCCATAGGCACTGTAACCAAAAGGATAACCCTATTATTAGGGAAGCACAAACCCCAAAGGGGCTAATTAGATGTCAAAAGAACATTTGATGTACAGTATGATTTAGGGTTTAGGGTTAAGTCTTTAGGGTTGACGGCCCCTAAAATGTTAAGTACAGTATATCGTTAATAGATGATTGTTTAATCAAATGGAAAACCCTATGACAAGGTAAGCAAAAACCCTAAAGGTGCTAATGAGAAGCCAAAAAGACATGTGATGGACAGTTCTCTTTCATCATATGAATGGTTAAGATAGACATAGACGTTGTAACCACCGTTAAAATAAGGTCATATATACTGTAACCACTATGAAAAGAAGGACGTATACACTGTAATCAAAGCAAAACCGTACAGACGCTGTAACCAACATAAAAATGAGGTCACATAAACTGTCACCATAATGAAAACATGGCCATAGACACTGTAACCAAAAGGAAGACCCTATGATTAGGGAAGCACAAACCCCAAAGGGCTAATGAGAAGGCAAAAGAACATGTGATGTACAGTATGGTTTAGGGTTAAGTCTTTAGGGTTTAAGGTCAAGGCCTTAAACCCTAAATCCTAAACCCTAAACCCTAAAATGTTAAGTACAGTACGTCGTTAATAGATGAATGTTGTAATCAAATGGAAGCCCCTAGGACAAGGTAAGCGAAAACCCTAAAGGGGCTAATGAGAAGCCAAAAAGACATGTGATGGACAGTTCTCCTTCATCATATGAATGGTGAAGTTAGACATAGACGTTGTAACCACCGTTAAAACAAGGTCAAATATATTGTAACTGCTATGAAAAGAAGGACGTAGACACTGTAATCAAAGGAAACTCTATATACGCTGTAACCAACATAAAAATGAGGTCACAAAAACTGTCACCACTATGAAAACATGGACATATGCACCGTAACCAAAAGGAAGACCCTATGATTAGGGAAGCACAAACCCCAAACGCGCTAATGAGAAGGGAAAAGAACATGTGATGTACAGTATGGTTTAGGGTTTAGGGTTAAGTGTTTAGGGTTTAGGGTCAAGGCCCTAAACCTTAAATCCTAAACCCTAAACCCTAAAATGTTAAGTACAGTACGTCGTTAATAGATGATTGATGTAATCAAATGGAAAACCCTAGGACAAGGTAAGCAAAAACCCTAAAGGGGCTAATGAGAAGCAGAAAAGACATGTGATGAACAGTTCTCTTTCATCATATGAATGGTTAAGATAGACATAGACGTTGTAACCACCGTTAAAATAAGGTCATATATACTGTAACCACTATGAAAAGAAGGACGTAGACACTGTAATCTAAGAAAAACCCTATAGACGCTGTAACCAACATAAAAATGAGGTCACATAAACTGTCACCACTATGAAAACATTGCCATAGGCACTGCAACCAAAAGGAAGACCCTATGATTAGGGAAGAAAAAACCCCAAAGGGGCTAATGATAAGCCAAAAGAACATGTGATGTACAATATGCTTTAGGGTTTAAGGTTAAGTCTTTAGGGTTTAGGGCCAAGGCCCTAAACCCTACATCCTAAACCCTAAACCCTAAAATATTAAGTACAGTACGTCGTTAATAGATGATTGTTGTAATCAAATGGAAAACCCTAGGACAAGGTAAGCAAAAACCCTAAAGGGGCTAATGAGAAGCCAAAAAGACATGTGATGGACAGTTCTCCTTCAACATATGAATGGTTAAGATAGACATAGACGTTGTAACCACCGTTAAAACAAGGTCATATATACTGTAACCACTATGAAAAGAAGGACGTATACACTGTAATCAAAGCAAAACCCTATAGACGTTGTAACCAACATAAAAATGAGGTCACATAAACTGTCACTACTATGAAAACATGGTCATAGGCACTGTAACCAAAAGGAAGACCCTATGATTAGGGAAGCACAAACCCCAAAGGGCTAATGAGAAGCCAAAAGAACATGTGATGTACAGTATGGTTTAGGATTTAGGGTTAAGTCTTTAGGGTTTAGGGCCAAGGCTTTAAACCCTAAACCCTAAAATGTTAAGTACAGTACGTCGTTAATAGATGATTGCTGTAATCAAATGGAAAACACTAGGACAAGGAAAGCAAAAACCCTAAAGGGTCTAATGAGAAGCCAAAAAGACATGTGATGTACAGTTCTCCTTCATCATATGAATGGTTAAGATAGACATAAACGTTGTAACCACCGTTAAAACAAGGTCATATATACTGTAAACACTATGAAAAGAAGGACGTAGACACAGTAATAAAAGGAAACCCTATAGACGATGTAACCAACATAAAAATGGGGTCACATAAACTGTCACCACTATGAAAACATGGCCATAGGCACTGTAACCAAAAGGAAGACTCTATGATTAGGGAAGCACAAACCCCAAAGGGGCTAATGAGAAGCCAAAAGAACATGTGATGTACAGTATGGTTTAGGGTTTAGGGTTAAGTCTTTAGGGTTTAGGACCAAGGCCCTAAACCCTAAACCCTAAACCCTAAAATGTTAAGTATAGTACGTCGTTAATAGATGATTGTTGTAATCAAATGGAAAACCGTAGGACAAGGTAAGCAAAAACCCTAAAGGGGCTAATGAGAAGCCAAGAGACATGTGATGGACAGTTCTCCTCCATCATATGAATGGTTAAGATAGACATAGACGTTGTAACCACCGTTAAAACAGGGTCATATATAATGTAACCACTATGAAAAGAAGGACGTATACACTCTAATAAAAGGAAATCCTATAAACGCATTAACCAACATAAAAAATGGGGTCACATATACTGTCACCACTAGGAAAAATGGCCATAGGCAAAGTAACCAAAGTGAAAACTTTGAAGATGTCACTAGAAATAATAAAACCTTGACATTAAAGTGGAATTATAGAGTGTTGTATCATATAAATTACTAGAGCATTAGCCTACAAATACACAATCTAAGTGTCACCATGGGTTGGCACCATGACTTTTACATCAACAAAATATACAATAACCTGTCACCAATTCAAGTTTCACCAGATAAATAGTCTAACTAACACAAACTGAGTGTCACCATGGGTTGTCACCACGACTGCTAAATCAACAAAATATAAATTAAACTGTCACCAAATCAACTGTCACCACATAGTCCAACTAACACAAACTTAAAGTTCATAACTAAACAAATGTCCACTGCTTCTTCATGAGATCATATGCAATCTTCTCACGATAAGCATTAACATACTCATCATTTACATGCGTAATGTCACCACCAAAAACCAGAGACTCAATGGGATTGATGACGTAGACACCACAACTACCCCTACATAAGAAGCAAAAAATAAACACAAGAGACAAAAGGTGGACAGATAAAATGTCACAAAACAAAATACAACAAGATGGAAAACAGAAGGTATCCGTCTTCATTTCTAGGAAAGTCATCTACTCTATCCACTTCAAAGGGAGTGTTATCCATCTTAGGAAAAAGACCACATTTGCTTAACAGAATTGAAAGCAATTCACACGTTTTAGCAAACTTTGAAAGCAGCTCTTCATTTTTAGTGAAACCACACTGGGATTCATAAACAAGAATAATCTTAGAGTCCAGCTCAATTTCAACGGCTACCCAGTGCATGTTGTCAAGATTGAACGGAGTGTAAACCTTCTTAGCACCTTCCCAAGTCTTCCCATAATTGCCAGGATAAAGACCATTGAAATAGTGGAAGAATTTCTCCGAAATTGCATCACCATTTTTAAAAAAACATCAACATCACACTTCACAAGCTTGGGGAAAAAATGGTGTCTAATACAACACTGGTGGGATTTAGATCAGGACAATCATGAAGACGCTTTCTAAAATGATAAAGTGCTTCGTCTATGTGCTGTTAAAGAAAAAGAATAAACTCTAATTGTCACCAAACTGATGGCACCAACATATAAGCAACAAGAAAAAGACATGTAAATATGAACTTACAAGATCACGAAGCCATATTGTCCTCCCCGATAATTCAGTGAAAAACAACATGTTCATATCAACCTCACAGCCACTGACTTTTCCATCACGCCTACAAAGTAAGATAACAAGTTAAATAAACTTATTATAAGAAGTGGTAGTACGAAGAAGAAAACACATATCAAAACTGGATAATTACCCAAGATCTCGAAAAGTGGTATAAAATTCAACAAGCTCCTCAGGGCTGAGAAAGGAATGTTTAGGTACTCTAGGAAGGCGAGGTTTCTTCGGTTTACAAGGATTGGTGTAAGGAGTATGGGCTGCAGGAGCAGATTTCAACGCCCTATGAGAACGCCTTAGCGGAATGTCATCATCATCCTCAACATCTGAAGGAATAAGGGAGGCGACGTCAGTGAAATTATGAAATAGACTGCATTTATCATCAATATCACCAGTTGCATCACCACTGTCAGCAGGCACATCCTCTGGGACATCAGAATTGTATCCAAGTATGATGCCAATACCATGATCAACTTTTCCACCAACAACTTCAGGAGCAGGGCAACAACTAGCATCATTCAAATTAGTTGTAACCACAACTTTGGGACCAACAGCACCATTGTCATCAGGTGCATCAGTCGAGCAAGGAAACACAAGATTTGCAACAACACCACTGTTATCACGAGAATCAGTAGAGCAAGGGAGAACAGGAGTGTGAACAACACTGTCACCAGGAACCTCTTTGGAAGCAACCATGTCCTCATTGGTTGGATGTGAATCAAGAACTTCAGTAGGATCAACTGAGCTAGCAAAAACAGTCTCAACTGACCCAATTACTTCAGTTGGAGCAACACTCAAATCAACAGTTTCATCAGCCGAAGGAAGGATTTCAGTAAGAGCAACAGAACAAGTCTCAATAATTTTTCAAAAGTGGCTGCACTAGAATTGTGAATTACTTCATATAAGGGAACAACTTCGGTAAGAGGGATATCACTATTAACAGTTACATCCTGTGATATAAGGACTTCAGTAGGAGCAACATCACTGTCATCAATCTGGGGAGAAGGAGAAGCACAACCAGAAGAAGGGACAACACTGTCATCAAGTGTTTCTTTTGAACCCACAAGACCAGTGTCAACATCAGTGCAAACAACATCAACATCTATTGAAGTTGACTCCTTAGTTGACCTAACAATAACATACTCTGGAGTTGGGGAATCATTGGAAGAATCGGTGTCATCACCGTCATTGTCATCACCTTGATTCAAACCCTCAAAAAAATGCCCATGTTCAGGCAACTGAGAGCAGTTATCCCTAATACCAGCCAACACATCCTTGATAGAATCATCCAATGACTGACGTTCCCTTTTTAGGGCAGCCTCACTATCATCACTAGGATGTAAGACACGTCTTTCAAGGTTATGCACTTTCTCCTTAAGGACAAAAATCCTAGAAACATAGTCTTTCAATTGAGCTTCAAAAGACTCAAATGATGCCTTAAAAGAACTAATAATTTCTTCAAAAACAGCTTTCCTAACAAAATCTTTTGCCAACCCAGGAACATCATCACTTGTAGGAAGCTCATCACCTCTGGGAGGAATAGATCTAGGGAGCTTAAACTTAGACCTCCTGGGCTTGTCACCACACGGTGCTTCTTCTTCACTATTAGCAGGAGCTTCACTCTTTGACAATTTCTGAGATGGCACCACCTTTGCCTTCTTTTTAATAGGCCCATCTAGAGTAGCAGAACTTCTCGACACTATCTTCTTCTTGACAAAATCATCAGCAGCAGCATTACGTCTCAACACTTTACCCTTCTTCACATGAAGAGGACTGTCACCACTTCTCATTGACCGTGTAACCAACCTCTTCCTCGGATGGACAGGACTCTCAAAGTCAGAACTACCCTCAGTGATGACTGGTGGTCTTACCACCCCCTTTTTTCCCAAAGTTGGGGTTCTAACTATTTCCTTCATCCTAGTAGGAATATTCGTAGAAGGGATATGAGTTTCCACACCACCAGAAAGAAGACGACCACCTGATTGCCTGAGCCGATACGCTTGGATGCGTAAATTCCTTGGACACACTACATCACTGACATCAGCATCCATACCAACAAAACAGGAAACGTAAGAATCTACACTGTCATCAGCAACTTCATCAGAATGTCAGAGGCCAGGGCAATCCATAAACGAGGCATACAAAGAGTAGACAGTCCTCTAGCAAGAGAACAAAAATTACAATTAAAGGACAACAACTATATAACATGGAAGAGGGAAACTGAGCTCAGCATAATAAAAGCTGAGACAAGAAAGAATGTTTACCAAATCTTTAGAGAAAATTTCAGAACACTTATCATCTATGATACCCCGAAACTCCATTTCATAGCGGTTTCACGTTTCTGGATATGAAGAAACTCCGAAACTCCGGGGAAACACCTCAGAAAAACTCTTCCTACCACTGGTAGGACCATTAAAAAACTATTCCTATTTGCTTTCCACCGGGTTCGATTCCCCCCCTTGACTTCAACTTTTTTTTTTTATTTTCTATTTTTAAGAAGCAAACGCTTACTATTTGCTTTGTTTCTATCTACATTTCTTTTTCTATTTTTATAATCATTCCGATTTTTTTTAATATTCTACATATTTTTTAAAATTTTTTTAAGAAGCATAATCGACACTTTGATAAATATAGTACTCCGTAGTATTTAAATATTTTCAACATTTTGCAAGTATAAAAAAGTATTTTGGTCAATTTTTGGAAGAAAAAATATATTTATGTGTTGCTATTTTTTCTTCCAAAAATTAATTTGATTTCACTAGGATTAGAAAAGGTTCAATTCGGTAAATATCCATTTTAGATGTGAAAATTAAGTAAATGTCCATTTTTTACATAATTAAGTAAATGTCCATTTTTTCCAAAAATACCCCTCCTTCCCCATCCCTAACCCTTCCCCCTTCCCCCTTTGACCATTTTTAATTTTAACATTGACTAGTCAACATTGACCATTTTGGTCAACGCCTGCATTTGGTGACATTTTTTGGTGACAATTATTTTGGTGACAATTGACTTTTTTGGTGACATTTTTTTTAGTGACATTTAACGAAATTTTTTTTCTAGTGACATTTACGAAACACTGTCATCAAATTATTTTCACCAACAAGTGAACACTGTCACCAAACATTGTCACAAACCAATTGTCACCAACTAAAAAACATTGCCACCAATCTATTATCCCTAAACAGAGAACATTACCACGACCTCCTATTGTCACCAACCTACTTTAGTAATTTGTTGTCACCAACAATAAAATAGTCAACCTATTATAATCAAAATATTATTTCAATAAATATTTGTCACCAAGACGATGTAATTACAAAAAAAATTGTCATTACCATACTAAATATCACCAAGATAGTGTCACTAATAAAAAAATCGGAGAGCCCTAGGTATACCATTAGACTTGAGCTAATTTATAAACCACGCACTTACACTTTCATCAACTAATTAATTACTAAATTTGATTTAAACTAGTTTATAAACCACGCACTTACATTGTCACCATTTTTTTTTGTCACCAACTATTAAAAATTGTCATCGCCTATTTCCCTAACTAAATAAAATTGTCACTAACTCCGGAACATTGTTACCATATTATTTTCTTAAACGTATTATCACCAACTACGTACAAAACATTAACTCACTTTCGTCATGAAATTGAAACCCTAGAACTAGGGGAGCATAGACCCTAAAGGGGCTAAAGCTAAGCAGACGAAAATTTAATGTATAGTATGATTTAGGGTTTAGTCTTTAGGGTTTAGGGCCTCGGCCCTAAACCCTAAACCCTAAAATGTGTGTACAGTACTAATATCATCACCGTTGTCACCTATATAATATTAACTCACTTTTGTCACCAAACTGAAACCCTAGATCTAGGTGAGCATAAATCCTAGAGGGGCTAAAACTAAGCATAAGAAAATTTAATGTACGCTATCACCAACCTTTTGTCACCAACTATAAAACACAATTACCACCTATTATCACCTACTACAAAACACTGTCACCAACCTATTGTCCCTAACTACGAAAAATGTCATCAACCTATAATCACCAAATACAAAATATTGTCATCACTCTATTTTTCACAAACCAATTATAACCAATCTATTGTCACCAATAACATAACATTGTCACCAAATTATTTTCACAAACCTATTGTCATAAACTACAAAACAATATCACCGACCATTTGTTGTCACCAACTATAAAACACTATCACTAACCTATTGTCACCAATCATAGAAATATGTCTCCAACTACAAATATTGTATGAGAACCTCAAAATCTCAATTGATGATAAAAGTGCACTCATATCTTCGCCATTTCCCATTTCCTTCAGATACTCCAAACTCAAGTTATACAGAATCAAATGCACAATTCATGAAATTCACTACCTTTCAAAACAAAGCATAATCAATCAAAACAAACCAATTCAATACAAGGGAAAAATCCAATCTCACAATCGCCCAATTGAAAAACCCTAGAGCTACCATCTTCACCCCATTTCTCTTAGGCATTTTATCGAACATATTAAGTGCATGGTTAAAACAAATGTCTAGAAAATTCCAAATCTCATAAAAACATCAAATGATCTCACAACCCTCCCCATTACATAGTTCTACAATCTGGAAATTAACTGAATATCATTTCTTAATGTCATCAATCACTTAGTAGGAAAGAGACCATGAAATCCACCAAATACTCATTAAAACAGAATTTTATCGGCACAAAAGGCAAAATTAAAAGTACAATTCAAACTTACTTCTAATTTTTAGTACCAATTATCGACAACAAGTGAATAACCAAGGCACTGTATGTCGAGGAAGGCGTAGAAATTGAATCGGAGATTCGGAGACAGCAGCAAGCATATGCGCTCGACGGCTTTGAAAATCATGCGCTCGATCCTCTGATCCCCGGCGGCATCAAGAGACGTCAGGGACGCCAGATCCTCGACGGATACGCAAATCTTCGCGGAGAGCAGGGCGGCTCCAAGGGCGGTGAGCTGCGGGGGAGGTGGAGTAGGCGCCGGTGTGGGGCCAGGGGAGAAAGAGGATGGCGGAGGGGCGGGAGACAGTAATGGTGCCGCAGTAGAGGAAGGAGGAGTCGAGGGAATGGATGTAGACGGTGATGGCCTTGCCGGCGGGGAGGGAGTGAGTTGAGGAGGAAGATCGAGTGTTTATTGACAGAGGAGAAGGGGGTTAGGTGGGGAGGTGATTTAATTATAACAAGGGTAGTTTGGGTATTATGAAAATAAAATGGACACTTACCTAATAACCAATTTAAAATGGACATTTAGCTAATTAGATATTCTAGATGGACATTTGACCAAATTATTTCATTCGAAAATAATTTTGAATTTATTTAAATTAATTTAATTTGAATATTATCTGTAAAAAAATTGTACATGCCCTCCAAAATAATCGGCACGGCCCTGGGTTGAAGATGGCGGCGAGTCCCTTCGGCACTCTCTGCAACATACATGTACAACACAGGAAGACGAGAAGGTTTGGTGCAAATTTGGTTTAATTACAAAATCAGCCCTGGAATTCTCGAAAACTTTGGATCAGCTCATATATTTTCTGATAATTACATAAAATATGGCCTAAAACTTCCAGGGTTGCATATTTTTCCCTTGTGATGTATATGAATACATCCCCGAAAATGATGTGTAGACATAAGTTATGTCAACCCCCGAAGTGGAAGTGGATGAATAAAATATAATATAAATTTATCCGGTAGATAAATGAATTTCATCTCCTGAAGTAGACTAATGTCCACGTCTCCCGAAGTAGAGGAATAGACAAATCACATACCCGTAGAGATGATCATTATTTTTTTATTAGTTTTATTTATTTTATTTGTACGTTTTTCATTCTTCGTCTCTCGAAGTAGATGAATAGGTACATCTCTCGAAAGAGATTAACGTTCTCATCTCCCGAAGTAGGTGAATGAACAAGTCGTATCTTTGAGATAGACTGATTAATTTCATCCCTTAAGCGATGAACCAAATATATGTCATCCCTGTAGTGATGAATCAATGATTATCTTTTTATTTTGTTTTATTTATTTTTATTTGTATATATTATATTTTTTCTTCATCTCTCGATCGAAGTAGATGAATAGAGATATATCTCTTGAAGTAGATAGAAAAAACACATCTTTTGAAATAGATGAGTGGACATTTCCCGAAGTAGATGAATGATAAACCAGGCCCTTGTAGGGATGAACTAGTAAACGTCATCCTTGTAGTGATGATTCGTATAGCCAGAGAAACAAATGAACTATGATTCTTAATGTTTCTCCATCAGTTTCCTGCAGCAAACGATAAAATTGAATATAAGAATACCACCTCCTGACGTAGGTGATAAAAAGGTCTCGACGATCTATGTTAAATTTTCTTGTCACTTGAAGTTGACATTAATTTTATTTATTTATTTAAGATTATTGTTGTTGATATACATGTTTCTTAATATACTTTACTATTTAGTATTGTTCTTTAGATAGTTTTATTATTATTACCTTAATCCACTATATTGTGAGTTTTTCAACACCTGCATTGTGGGCTTGAAGTTTCTAAACTCTATGGTTAAACAATCCAGTAGACTGTGACACTTATCTCACTAAGAGTTCAAAGTCTCGATACCATTTGTAAACAATCCAGCAGATTGTGAGTTTTCATCAAAATCTGCATAAGAGCCTGAAGACTCTAATTTTATATTCTTAGAAACTCGACAAGAGTATATAAGATCTTATTTTAAACATTTGTACTCTTGAAGAAGTACATGGAATGTGGGTTATGACATATTCATAACTATTTTTATTTGGTTAAATACAACCAATATAAATAACAACAAAACAAGATCCAGTTTACAATGCCACTTCTTGACAATCCTCTAAGCATGACTCGAAGCATGCTCCTCCTGTAGAGAGTGTACAAGAGGTAATGGTTAAGCGCGCAACCAAATTTATTGTTGTGGCTTATAACTAGGTCACTAAAAAAAGTTCTGAAAATACACAGTTAACGACATTTGACACTAGTACAAAAGTTCAATTTTATCAGTACCCCTAATATCATGGATCTATTATATCCGTGATTTTATGTCTTTTAAGGTTAGGAAAAGAAAATTTAATGGTTAAAAACCTAATATTACGGACATTAATAAACAAAATCGGAATATTAGGGATAGGTGAGAAAATGTGATAAAATCAAATATTCCGGGGCAAAAAAATATAACACAGGCCCGGAATATTAGAGGTAATACCTCGTAAAAAAATCACGGGTTGAATAAACGGGATATTAGATTAGTATTAATATTTTGGGTAAACTGCAGAAAATCACCCTTAAAATAAGCTACATTGCTCAAAACCACCCCTTCTATACCTATTTACCCAAAACCACCCTTTATGATACTTCTGTTATCAATTGACCACCCATTTTAATTTTCCGTCCAAAATTCAGTCAAGTGTGAGAAAGTAAAATTATACCCTTTATATTTAATGTAAATTTAACAATAAAAAAATAAAATTAAAAATGAAATGGAGGGTCGTCTTATGTAGCCTTCAACATCGGCCTCCCACGCTCGCAATCGCCGACCACCGCCTCTCCTACGCTCGTAGCCGCCGACCACCTCCCTCGTTCGCAGCCATCGACCATTGTCTCTTGATTCTCCTCCTCCTCACAGCCACAACCACTATCTTCTCCTCGATTGCAATGGCCGCCCTCTGTCTCATATCCACCATGGCTACCAGTACAACCTCACCTCTTGCGTTATACCCAAGGGCACAGTTTTACAACTGCAACCACCACCCCTAACGGAATACTAGGCCACAAACGCTACATCCAAAGCCATCTGAAATCCACCATGGCTACTGTGACAACTGACAACGAAGGAGTTTCAACAACCTCCGCAAATCACAAACTACAAACTTGAACCAAATTTATCAACCCAAATTAGAGTTTATGAGATTCTAGTATAGAGCTGTCTAATTCGTACAAAAACCCCAATATTTTCAGTATGATTTAGGTGAAACAAGGAGTCATGGACCCTAATCCATTAATATCCTTGATTGAAGACGAAGGTGTGGCACTGTTGATTTCTTTTCCCCTTTTACAACTTTTTTTTTGTTTTCATTGTATCCTTTATGCTTGTATTAAATAAATAAGGAAAAAAAATGTTGATTTTCAAAATTTAACAGAATTTGGACGGAAAATTTAAAAGGGTGGTAGATTGCTAACGGTAATGTTATTAAGGGTGGTTTTCGGTAAATAGGCATATAAGGGTGGTTTTGAGCAATGTGACATATTTTAAGGGTGATTTTCTGCAGTTTACCCTACTATTTTCTAATTTCACACCCCTTTCTCTCTCGTCTCTCTCGCCTCTCCTCTCAGTTATTGGGGCGGCGTTCTTCTTCGAATTTCCGCTCAGATCTCGCCTCTCCTCCGCTTGCCTCTTTCTCCTGCACTCTTCTTCGAATTTCTGTCATCCTTATTGAATTTTCCCCTTTCTTTAAAATTCTGGCTCTAAATAGTTTCCGTAAATAACATGAAAAAGATAACACCCATTGAAAACCCTCGGAAGGGCAAGTGCGAGCGAGCGAGCGAGAAGGGATGGACATGGTCACTGACGATTCACCCTCGAAGGCGATATGCTCGATCTGCTACAAAGAACTGAAACCCATTGCCGAAGATCTCCAATCCATCTCCATTTGCGGCCATGTCTTCCACGAACTCTGGTACTCCATTCCTCCCTCATTTGTTCCTTCAATTTCTGTCGATTTAAGTTTCTTATCAGCCTACAATCTTCGCTGTCTTTTCGTGAAATCTCACTACCAATTGTTTGAGAAGTTCAGTTGAGTGGCGATTAACCTAACCTGTTCCTATTTGGCGTCGCTTCGGTTCAAAACCCTAGCCTTCAGAGCTTCTCCAACAGCTTCCCCAAATGTTTTTCTAAAATGGGGAATCAATACCAAGTTTCTCCAAATTATTTCAGACCAAACTCCAAGAGCTTCCCTATAATAGAGAATTTCACCTTCATTTTAATTTTTTTTAAAATAATTTATTTAAAATTACTGTACACCATTTGTGATTTTTGTTCACTTGTTTACACATAGAATCGGTTTGGTAGCTAGCTAGGATAATTAATTGTTGACTTGTTCATACATGCAATGGGTTCCGCCCATCCACCGTGTCACCGCCGTCGCCGTTCTCCGTCAGCCTCCCACTCTATACACCGGCGCCGCCGACGGCTCCGTTGTTTGGTGGTCCATCTCAGGCGACGACTCCCACAAGGTGCTCTCTCCCTCTCTCCTGTAGTATTTGCTCCTGTCTTGAAACTTTGATTGTGTTCTATCCGTCAGAGTCGGTTGCTGAAGTGATCGAACGTTGCGTTCATTTACTCAAGGACTACAGACACGAGAGTGATTGTATAGGCAGTTGCGCTCTCAAATTTGTGCTTTGTGTCAGTTGGAGTATTGTTTTTTATTTTCCTCAAATTTGTGCTTTGTGTCAGTCTGATTGATTTTTCGGATTAATGATTGGTAGGATCAAGTATCGAATCTTAATCTGGATTGGTGGGCTGGGTTTGGACATTTTCATGGTGAAAAAGTAGGGCGATTGGTGGTTCTAGAGTGCCAAATTGACTGGGGATTGCTCTTGTGATGATCGTCTAATTCAACCTTGAGATGAATTTCGATTTTAGGATTTGAGATGGTTTTTGGTACTCACTTATGTGGATGTATATTTTATCTGGCTCCAAGTTGATTGAGATTTTGTACACAGATTCACAGAAGCATGAAAAAACACATAAAGCCATTCACGACATGCAATGACTTGTAACTTTAATTCATTCTGTAGTATGAAGAATGTTAAGTTGATATTTGAGTAATAAATTCTTAAACTGAAAGCACAACGTGAATGGGAGCCTGAGCTCCAAATTTTTTCAACATTCATGCTATCAGTCGTTTTTTATTCTATATGACATGTTGTCCTTAGTTTGACATTTTAGTATCACACCTAAGCAAGAGTTTTTATAAGATCTAATTGGTTCATGTGACTGTCTGCTGTAGAATGAATAGGATGCTTCTTGACATTGGCATCTTGATTCTACATTTTCTGTGCATGTTGGAATGTTCCAAGTCATTCCTCCAATGAACCTGTGAGGACTCAGGTATCAGCGAAGTCTTTCCAATATGTAGGTTAGATAATCACTTCAATTTCTTCTCAGAAACTCATCTCGTCAACACCTGGCATTGGTGATCATCATGGCTGTCCATATCAACATTTCAGGTAAACTCACGTTAAACTACTCCTTAAAGTTGCACAACATGATTGAATCTTGAAGATTTTCATATGAGGTCTAATATATGAGAAACAATAAACAGTTGCTTATTGCTGTTTCACACATTTAGATGCATCTGAGGCAGCAGATTGAATCGGTTTGGTGTAGATTCCTGCCACATGTAAAACCTCATATTATGGCACTTTTACTAACAGACTCGAATACTAGACTATATGTAAACATTTTTAACACTTGCTAAAGCTCAACAGTTTTCCTGCTGCATCTGAATCTCTCGACGTCTTGCTTGTATAATAGATCCTCAAGTGTATTCTTATGCATGACAGTGAGGATAATCTCCGAGATGCTCTTGGCAATATGGGGATAAACAGTCGTGCAATGGAGGAAGTGATGGATAAAGTTAAAAACGGACATTATCAGGTAAGGAAATTGCACATGTTGCTACACACCATTTCCTTACCCTACAGTACAGCTCCTTGCAATGATAACACTTATTGTCAAGAGCTATCATAATAGACAGTGATCCAAGTTTCTTCTGAACTTCTTCATGCGTGTGTGTAGGGCATTACGAAATTGCCTAGACTAACTAGTTAGACACACATTCTGCTTCAAAGTAGTATTTGCATATATGACTGGATGGCCTTAAGGTGGATGTTTTTTGCTTTTGTAGCAGCTTCTCAATATCAGTACCTAGCCCCTAGACAGCCTTTAAAAATCAGAACATAGCTCAAATGTCCAAAAGTTATAGATAAGATTGTCGAACAGAATTAATGTATCTTGCAAATGTCACTGACCATTCTCCAAGTTCTATAACTATAAAGAAGAGATCAATGGGGGATGGCAGAGAAGTTAGAACATCATCTATCACCTAATACCTAACCTTAAAGGATGAACTCAGAGGTTTGATGAATAAGAAATATAGAGAATATGTACATTCACAACAACTCAGGAATTCAGCAAGTGCAACAGCTATAGGAGGAAACTGTTGTACATTCACAACAACTCAGCAAGTGCAGCAGCTATAGGAGGCAAAAAAAATCAATTGCAGGAATTCAAACACATAATCAATTGTAATCATAAAAAACATAAAAGGAATTCAAGGGTAAAAACCATAAGATGTCAGTGGACACCATAACATGTAGCCAAATTGAAAACCATTAGATGTACCTAAAGTCGAAACTATTCATGCAGGAAATCAAGTGCAATCATGTAGAATGCTGATTTTCGTTCTAGCTGGCTCTTTTTGCTAAAATCTCTCTTTGGAGGCTGAGTATATATTCTGCTTGAAGAGGTTGCATCAAACTAGTATCCATAGACATTATTTTAGTCTCCTCACTTTGAGCTTGAAGTTCAATTTCCTTTTCTTTTAGAGCAACCTGCTTTTGCTCGATGTCAATGAACAACTTTAGTTGTTCAGCCTTCATACGATCAGCTTCTAGTCTCTTTGCCCTAAACTCTTCCAACTCTAAACGTAATTTTGAAGATTCCTTGTCATCACCTTGTCCTTGCTCATTGGATTTTCCCTTTTTGTGTGCTTCTTTTGCTGCCTTTCTTCCAATAAGTCTCTTTAATGGTGCAGGTTCAGGAGCACTTCCATTCTCATCTTCCAAATTGATTGAAATTGAATCTTTAGCACGAAGAGCCTTGGAGTTTCTACTTGCTTCAAATTTTTGATGCTCAACCATCCATTTTTGTTGAAACCTCAAAAGATTCCAACAATGGTCTAATCCGAAGTGATGACCTTCTTTATCTTTGTATACAGTTTTGGCCTCTTGTATCTGCAAATAATAACGAAATGAGAATCATATGTGCATTAACAACTAAATATAATTAGTTGGATACTTTAATTTGAAGATAATAAAGATAATAAAAGTGTGCACCTTATCTGCTTCTGTGAATCCACTTTTGCGCAAGTTTTCAACCGCGGCATAATGTCCACTAAACCTACTCACACTAGAGCTAATTTTTGACCAACGGTTTGTCAAGGATTTTTCATTTCTTTCATCTCCTTTCTTATGCTCAGGAAAGTATTGAGTAATTCTTTTTCAGAATTGGTTCTTCTTTTGATCGGAGCCTTTGATTGGATCTAAGCTTGTATTCAACCATGCTGCAACAAGAATTTTATCTTCCTCATGGGAAAAGTTTACCGTTCTTTGAGATTGTTTTTCTGACTTCTTGCTGCTAGATGCAGATGGAGTCTCGAAATCAGTTTGAGCTTCAGTAGTATTTGTCTCTTCCAAGTTAAAACCACTAGAATCGTATTGACTCGATGAGAAATCATATGTTAACTGTGGTTCATTGAGATCATCAACGGATGATCCATTGTTGAGAAGGTCTATGAAATTCATCTGCAAGATATATGAAACAAACCAAACGATATAAAAAAAAAATCAAATTGTCATTCTGCAGAAGGAACAACACACCTACAAATCAGTTCCATATTCTCAAAAAAATCAGATTGTCACTCTCTAAAAAATTAGATTGTCATTCTCTAAAATTGAGATTTATATGATTGTTTAAATCTAACAACAATACTGCAGAGCTGCTGTAAATTCATCAGCAACATGGATGAACCTGCAGCTGCAGACCATAAGATGACAAATTCTAAAGAAAACCATCCCAGAAAAATTTCTGGCTACTGCTTGCAGACCCTACCTCTAATGACGTGTGGTTATCCCAGAAGGAGAGCTCTGATTGGGATTGGTTCATAAATCTTAGTGCTTTAGACTATCCACTCATGACACAAGATGGTTAGTTTTATGTATATCAAGTTATCTGTAGTAATGATTGTTGTGCTACTCATTCATTTATTTTTGTACATGTTTCTGGCTATGTTGAATGGTCTAGGTTTGTCCCTTTCTTACTTTCTTCCTTTGAACTGAGTTGGAGAGATTCATTGGTTTAGTTCTGTGGTTGTTTTGTTTCTCTTTCAAATGTCTGATGGATTTTTTTATATGTTCTCCCTCTTTGTGGAATATTCAAGGGGAAGCAGTTCTGTTTTTAGTTGACTGTATCTCTAGATTGATTTTAATTTGTTTCTTAGTCTGCTTCCTTCTAGAGCGAATACAATGTATATATGAACACTTAAAAATTTAAAGTGTTGAATTAAGAAGAGAATAAATCATCAGATTCACAAAGAATTACTTGGTTAGTACAAGAGAACTGGATAATGCAAGAATTGGTCAATTATAAGCAAAGTTGCTTCTTCATTTCAACGAATTCCTCATGTAATTGGTAACATTACAGTGAGCTTGCCTGCTTACTAGTCGTTCAACACCTAGAAAATCTATCATTTTCCATTGAAATAATCAAATTATTAATGGAATAGTAAGAGTCAAAGATCGAGCAATATAACATCCAACTCCAACAGTCTGGAGTCAGGATTGAATATGCCAGGTATGATCGTCAAACTCTAATCCACAAAATCAAGACAAAATGGACAACATAAGAAAGCGAGTCCTAAACATGGGAAAGAGGCAAATCAACGGAAATCATCTACATCTTAATAAAACCAAATTTGCATCTACAACAGAGGGGGTAGAAGAAGAGAAAAATAGTTCAAGAAGGCTCACCTGCAGAAGCAGAGTCTTCTTTGTTGACAACTTGTCGAGCAGCAATCCAAATTCAGAGTCGGTTTTTTAGAGTTGAAAGTGGAAGAACGTGGGAAAAAGGGTTGCTCCAAAAAATTTAGCGTTGCTCCACATTTGGGGAAGCTACCCTAGTTTTCTCATTCCCACCCTATTTTGGAGAATGGGCTGGGGAAGCTGTTGGACCTGAAAATGGCCTGAAATTCCCCAAATTCAGAATTTTCTCCAAAATAGGGATGTTGTTGGAGTTGCTCTCAGTAGTGGTTCGAGTACAGTGAGAAATCGAAGAAGCTCACCTGTTCGTTGTGTAAACAGCGTTGTGCGGCCCATAATGCGACCTGTCTTAGAGAAAGATAAAGGCAGCCATAGATGATTTGTATAAAGGAATCTTGATTTTCATTGATTTGATTATCTCATATTACATTGATATATATAATACAATGTTTGTGGGTATATTGCACAATTCGAGAAGGTTCCTGTTTTTGTCTCTTCTACAAAGGTGAGCTGTCAATGATCAGGAGATGTGGAAACATCACCTTGGGCTGAATCCTTGGGCGTCTCCTTGGGCTGTCCATGATCGCCTTTGTGGACTAACGTTGGAGTGTCTCTAGTATCCCCCTGCGATCCGAACTGCTGAAGACACAGTTTGGAGCGAGAAATCTGGAATTGTAGTGTGGGAAGTGGCTTTGTTAGTGCATAAGTCAGTTGATCCTTTGCAGAGATGAACGCCACCTTGAGAGATTTGTTTGTAACCTGTTCACGCACAAAATGGTAATCCATGGACAAATGTATGGTAATCCATGGACAAATGTTTGATTTTGTGATGCAACACTGGATTAGCTGCCAAATACGTGGCAACCAAATTATCGCACCATAGGACAGGGGCTTGAGAGAGATGAATGCCAACTGACGCAAGAACAATTTGGATCCAAATGAGTTCACAAGTAGCCATTGCTAGGGAGCGATACTCAGCTTCTGTTGAAGAGCGGAAAACAGTAGGTTGTTTCTTAGAGCTCCATGAAATAAGGTTCGACCCATGGTAGATGCAATAAGCACTAACGGAGCGACGGTCAGTCCGATCAGAAGCCCAATCGGCATCAGAAAAGGCAGAAATCTGGTGATCAACAGCTGAAGAAATGTGAAGCTTGTAGTTGATGGTGTGTTTGAGATAGCGAAGGATTCTTTTAACTGCCTGCCAATGATTTTCAGTAGGTTGATGCATAAATTGTGCCGCTTTGTTCACAACAAACGCCACATCAGGACGTGTGAAAGAGAGATACTGGAGGCTGCCCACTATACTGCGATAGAGAGAAGCATTGTGGAATAGAGAAGAAGAGGCAGTAGGATCAAATGTTGTCGCCATTGGTGTTAGAAGAGGCTTGGAGTTCGTCATGCTTGCTCGATCAAGAATCTTATGAATGTGCTTGGACTGACAGAGGGAGAAACCAGAGGCATTCCTTGTAATTTCAACGCCTAGAAAGAAGGCTGCAGGGCCAAGATCTCGGACAGGGAACAACCTGGAGATTGAAGAAACAAACTTTGCAAGCAAATCTGTGTTAGAGGAGATGACCAACAAGTCATCGACGTAAACCAAAATGAAGATCAGATCGGTGCCATGGCGATAAGAGAAAAGGGAAGTGTCAACAGGACACGGATTGAAACCCAGAGTGATTAGAGAATCACTGAGTTGAGCAAACCAAGCGCGGGGCGCTTGCTTTAGGCCATATAAAGAGCGGTTGAGATGACATATGTGAAAAGGATAAGAAGGATTGATAAAACCTGGTGGCTGAGTGATGTAGACCTCCTCTGTTAAGGCACCGTGCAAGAACGCGTTCTGAATGTCTAGTTGTCTTGTTGGCCACCGATACATCGCAGCTAAGGATAATAGAAGGCGAATTGTGCTTGGTTTAGCAACTGGGCTAAATGTTTCATTGTAATCAACTCCTGAAACTTGATGATAGCCCTTAGCGACGAGTCGAGCTTTCCTCCTTTCAATTGAACCATCACTCTTTTTCTTTGTTTTGAACACCCATTTGACACCTAAGACATTTGCTGAGGGTTTAGGAGGAACTAAGGACCAGGTTTTAGTATCCAAGAGAGCTTGGAATTCAACTGTCATGGCATTCCTCCATTCAGGGTATTTCATGGCCTTGGTGAAGCAAGAGGGTTCTTCTGGTATAGGGTTTGATGTGGTAGTGGTGAGGGCATGACGAGTCCATGGAATGGTACCATCCGTTCTAACATTTGGACGGAGGGAGTTGGTTCGAGATCTTGTTTGCATTGGATGAGGAGGAGGAGGCAAGGGGGCGGCACAGGTGACGTCCTGGAGACAGATGAGGAGGTCTGGGATTGTGGTGAAGGAGATGATTGTGGAGATGGGCTTGATGTATGGGCCTGATTTTGAGGTGGATCAAATGAAGTAAATAGAGGAAGGTGGGCCTGATTTGGGTAACAAAGGCAATTGGAGGAACCATCAGAAGGTTTGGAATTTTGAAAAGGAAATATACTCTCATGAAAAATAACATCACGGGAGATGTATATCTTCCTATTTAGCCAATCATAGCATATATACCCTGTGGAGTTGGGAGAGTAGCCCAAGAAGACAGTAGGTGTGGAGCGAAAACTCATCTTATGTTTATTGTATGGTCTGAGGTTGGGAAAACTCAAGCATCCAAAGACCCGAAGGGCCTTATAATTTGGTGTTTTGTTAAAAAGGAGGGAGTATGGGGACTGATTTTGAATTATTGGTGATGGCAACCGATTAGACAAATAGACACCCGCTTGAAAGGCATAATCCCAAAAGTGTAAGGGAAGGTGAGAGTGTTTAAGTAGTGTGAGACCGATATCGACAAGAGACGATGTCGGGATTCGACCGACCCATTTTGTTGGTGAGAATATGGGCAAGTTAAACGATGAACAATTCCCAAATTGATAAGAAATGGTTTTAAGGGTTTGAACTCGGTTCCATTGTCCGTTTGAATGGCAATAACATTATTTTGAAAGAAGTTGGTAACAAATTTGATAAATGTAGAGACAATGTATGAAACCTGTGATTTTTGTTGAAATGGAAAAATCCAAGTGAATTTAGAGTAGTCATCCACAATAGATAGGAAAAATTTATTTTCATTGATAGAGGGGGTATGGGAAGGTCCCCAAACATCCATAAACAAGAGATCCAAATGACTAGTGGATTTGGACATACTAGTGAAATGAGGCAAGGCATGGGCCTTAGCCCAAGAGCAAGAAATGCAAGAAAACTGAAGCGGGCCAATTGATCCAGGTAAGTTGTAGCTTGAAACAATGGCTTTGGTTATTTGCCTTGACGGGTGCCTTAATCGGAAATGCCAAAGGAGAGAGGTCGGCGGCAGGTTGGAGGTGGTGGTATGAAGCAAGGGTGGTGATGTAACCGGTGGTGGCAAAGATGACCAGACATACAGACCGTCTTTAGCGATACCCTGAGCCAGAGTGGTGTGCGTCCGGGAGTCCTTTACAGAGAAACAAGTTTTATCAAATGTGAAGTAAACATCATTCTCTTGACAAAATTGATTCACAGAAAGGAGATTTTTTCTGAGTGAGGGAGCATGAAGCAGATTAGAAAGTTTAAAAAGATGAGAATTAGAAGAGAGAAAGGAAGAACCGTGGTGGTCAATTGGAACCGAGGATCCATCACTGAGGGACACCGAATCAGAACCTTCATATGGTAAACGATCTAGACGAAGATTGGCCAAGTCCGGGGTGTAATGGTGAGTTGCTGCAGAGTCTGGATACCAAGTAGTTGTTGTGTTATGGGCTTGGAAATTCCTGGGATGAGGAGCTTGAAACGAGTGGTCGAACCTGCTCCAGCACCGAGCCGCTGTGTGTCCATGTTTTTCGTACAGCTGACAGACCGGGCGCGTGTCTGGTGCGCCAGAAAAGGTCTAATTTTGGTAGGTACCTCTACCACGAGTGGAGCGGCCTCCCCTGTTGTTGGACTCCCCTGCCCCTGCCACCAGTGGTATCACCGTGCCCACGACCCCTGCCTCTTGTGGTGGTGAAATGAAGCTCGGGGTTAGAGGTGTTGGAGGGGTCGGAGGATCCATTAGTCGGGGGAGTAGGGAGAATGTCCTCATTGTTTCGAGCAATTCGATTCTCCTGAAGAAGAAGGTAAGACAGTACCTCATAAGGCTTTGGAAGAACAGGCTGGGTTGAGAGAGTGGTAACCATCGCGTCGTAATCGGAGCTTAGACCAGCGAGAAGGTAAGTCACAAACTCCTGGTCACTCACGATCTGTCCGACTGCCTGGATTTGTTGGACCAGACCACTGCAACGATTGAAGTAGTTGGTAGATGTTTCATCTCCTCCTTTCTTGATACCAGCTAGTTGAAGACGGGTCTGCACAATTTGTGCGTTAGAGCGGGACGCATACAGACCATGAAGGCGGTCCCAAACCTGCTGTGAAGTGGTGCAGTCTAGCACCTGAGCCATCACCGGTTCGGTGAGCGAAGCAGATAAGATAGCGAGAACGAGTTGGTCTTTGGCGACCCAGACGTCAACAACTTCTTGATTTTCTTCTGAAGGGCATGGAAGGGAGCCATCAGCATAACCAAGGAGTCTCTGTGAACGGAGATAAGGTGTGATTTGGCGCAGCCAAGAAAGAAAATTTATGGGAGTAAGTTTGATAGTGTTTAGGGTAGAGAATGATGGGGTAGGGCCAAGAGGAGAGGAAAGGGAAGCATGGGCCATGGCGGCTTGCAGCTTAGCAATCAAGGTGGGATCGGCCATGATTGGAGGCAGAGAGCGACTTTTTGTCATCTTCAGGCTCTGATACCATAGAGAAAGATAAAGGCAGCCATAGATGATTTGTATAAAGGAATCTTGATTTTCATTGATTTGATTCTCTCATATTACATTGATATATATAATACAACGTTTGTGGGTATATTGCACAATTCGAGAAGGTTCCTGTTTTTGTCTCTTCTACAAAGGTGAGCTGTCAATGATCAGGAGATGTGGAAACATCACCTTGGGCTGAATCCTTGGGCTTCTCCTTGGGCTTTCCATGATCACCTTTGTGGACTAACGTTGGAGTGTCTCTAGTACGTCTTTACTTCCAGTCCACCGGAGATAATGTTATCACCTAATCGCGTAGCGTTCTTGACGGCATGGATCCCCTCTTGCTTGTAATTTATCTGACTTTATACTTCTTGGCTTTCTCTGCTTGCTCTTGTTTACCGCTCATATGTAGGCTTTCTCGGGCTGTCAATTTCGTTTGCATCCAGCTTGCTGAATTCATATTATTTATTATCAATATCATCACCAATCAAGTAAGGCCTCCCCTGACTTTATACTTCTTTAATTTGTGACCAATACCTTGTGATTTTGTGATTGTATGAATTCATATTCACTCTTCGACTTTAATTACTACTAGTTTCTACTTTGCCCTAATGTATTTTTGTTGCACAAGTGAATGTTGAGCTTTCTTTACCTCCATATAGTAGTTTCGTTTCTATGAAACTTTTTTCCAACAACACAATTGAAGATGTAATTCAAATGCTGAGCTGATCAGTTATCTCAATCAGCAAAACAAAGAAAATCCAATTCATGAGAGGGAAAAACCACCCTTTTCCAACTAATCCTAATTTATACTGTAATTTTTACCACGACAATGGAGACCAACTTGTAACTTGTTATTGTAGTTGCAGACACTAGCTATAGTTCATAGTTTGTGTTTTTGTCTATTTACTGCTGAGAGAAATTTTGATTTGGTGATATATTTCAGTAATTTCACAATTGTTTTGATTGGATGTGAAATATAAGAATGTTTTCTAATTTGGTCAGTGTTGATTGGAGTTTTGGATCATTTTCCATGTTTTGTTTAGTGTTAATTGGAGCTTGGATCATTTTCCATTTTTGGTTTATACGAAAGTGGGGTCAGAGTTAGGGGTTCAGTTCCCACCTACTCATGGTATTTGGACTCCCTCTGTTATAGAGTTCCAATTTTTATTTCCCATCTTATCCCATGGAACCAAAGTTTGCAATGTAATGAAACACAGAGGAAATAGGGGGATTTTTATAGTGAACTTTCTGTTTATTAACATGGCCTATAAGGCTATAACTGACATAATGGCACGCTATCATATCACTCAGGTGAAGGATCTTGAAGATGAACTGATACAATTGTTGGATGCTTATGAAGAATGCACACACTTCTCCACTGTAATGCAATCCATTAGAAATATTTACACGTCTGTGCCTCAGGTGTTGCATCTTTCCCCATGGTTGGAATTTATGAATGTGGAAGCTTTTGTTTCATGTTATTAGCTTGATCGATATCACACAATCCATTAGAAATATTTATGACTTTACAGCCCAGGCCAGGCCAGCCTGTCGGGCTATAAAGTCACTTTTTTTTTATAAAAGCACTTTATAGTCCGTTTTAGATAAAATCGGGATGTAAAGTCACTTTTTTTAAATTAAAAAAGGGCATATTATCCCAGGCTTGTATTTTCTATGTTCGGGATATTAAACGTGTAACGTGAGAAATCCTTAAGCTAATATCCCAGGCTTCTCCAAAGCGCGTCCGTGATATTAGGGTTTGAACATGAAAGAACCTACCCCTAATATCTCGGGCGTGTTCAAATTCGGTCCGTGATATTAGAGTGTCGTACCTATTAGCCCACTAAGTTGAAGCCCGGAGGTGTATTTCTTTAAATATGTGATATTAAGCCTAAATATCTGTGATATTATATGGGGGGAATGCTATGCTTTCTAGTTTCGTTTGCCTGATAATATGTGAGGGGAAGCTGTCTTGTCCGCTAATCATATTTTGAATAAGGTACCTCAAAAGAAGCTTGACAAAACACCTTATGAACTTTGGAAAGAGCATCCGCCTAATATGAAATTCTTGAAAGTGTGGGGGTGTTTAGCTAAGGTGGGGTTACCTTCGTTCAAAGTTAATACTATTGGATCTAAGACCGATGCAATTCTGATTGGTTATGCTGAAAATAGTGCTGCTTATCGTTTCATGTGTTTGAGTGATCGTACCTTGTGTGAATATCGTGATGCTGTTTTCTTTGAGCATGTGTTTCCTTTAAAGAAATCTGCATTGCCTGCATATGATTCTTCATCTCATGATGCATCTTCATCCATACCTAATACTATTTTGCCTAATGCTCATGCTGATCATGATGAACCTAGGAAAGAGTAAAAGGCGTACGAAGGAAACTAGTTTTGGTTCTGATTTTGTGACTGCATTTCTAGTTGAACTTAATGATTTAAATGAACTAGATGAGACGTTTATTAGCCTTCATTTGATAGAAGATGATCCTAAGTCCTATGATGAGGCAATAAATTCATTAGATGCTAGTTTCTGGAAAGATGCTATTAATAGTTAGATAGAATCCATTATGTCTAATCACACATGGTAACTAGTTGATATGCCTAAAGGAAATAGTGCCATTAGTTGTAAGTGGATCTTTAAGAAGAAGCTTAAAGTGGATGACTCGGTGGATAGATATAAGGCAAGACTAGTTATAAGAGGATTCACTCAAAAATATGGGATTGACTTCTTTGACAGTTATTCTCCTGTTACGAAAATTGCTACCATTCGTGCATTGTTTGCTTTGGCTTCTAACCATAAAATGCTTGTTCATCAGATGGATGTTAAAACTGCATTTTTGAATGGTGATTTGAATGAGGAAATTTATATGGAATAGCCTCCAGGGTGCATAGTTCCAGGACAGGAAAACAAAGTGTGCAAGCTGAAGAAGTCATTGTATGGACTCAAGCAAGCACCAAAGCAATGGTATGAGAAGTTTCACACAACTATCCTAAGCTTTGGATTTGAGGTAAACGGATCTGATGCCTGTGTCTATTCTAAGAGGTTTGGTGTTGATTGTGTAATTATATGTTTATATGTGGATGACATGTTGTTATTTGGATCACACATAAATGCTATAAACACAACCAAACAGTTTTTGTCATCTAAGTTTGGGATGAAAGACATGGGTGAAGCTGATGTCATTTTATGAGTTAAAGTAACTAGAAAAGGTAATGGTTTCATTTTATCACAACCTCATTATGTAGAGAAATGTTGAAAAGGTTTGATAAATTTGATGTTGCGCCAGTTAGAACTCCTTATGATGCTAGCATGCAATTAAAGAAAATTTTTGGAAATAGTGTGTCCCAAAATGAGTATGCTAAAAAAATTGGGAGTTTAATGTTTCTGATGAATTACACTCGGCCTGATATTTCATATGTTGTTAGTAGACTCAGTATATATACCCATAACCCTAGTAGTGAACATTGGATTGCACTTAATAGATTATTGAGATATCTTAAAGGCATATTTGATTGGGGTTTACATTATGTGGGTTTCCCTCAAGTTTTGGAGGGATATTGCGATGCAAACTGGGTCACTGACAATGATGAGGTTAGCTCCACTAGTGGTTATGTGTTTACATTATGTGGTGGTGCTATATCATGGAAGTCATCAAAACAAACTTGCATTGCTAGATCAACTATGGAATCTGAGTTCATAGTATTAGATTTAGCTGGTCAAGAGGTTGAGTGGTTGAGAAGCTTACTGTCTGACTTACCTTTGTGGGGGGGTATAAGACCCCAAATATTTCTCTACATTGTGACTCACAATCTGCTATTTGTGTAGCTAACAGCAATACTTACAATGGTAAGAAGAGACACATACGGATTAGACATGAAGCTGTGAGACAACTGATTGCTACCGGTGCCATTTGCTTGGAGTATGTAAAGTCCAAGAGGAATCTAGCAGATTTGTTGACGAAGGGGCTGAATAGAATGATGGTCCTTGAATCGTCTAAGGGAATGGGGCTCAAACCCACTTGAGCAGAGATACACCATACCCATTCCCAGAACAGGTGTATGAGAAAGGATGAGTCTCAAACTCTTAATGAGTCCATAGCCCAGATTTGGGTGGTCCTATTGAGAAGGACTTGATGGATTCACCGAAAGATGTAGAGGTTGAGCTTTATGCTCTTAATGATACCATAGTCCTATAATGGTGGTCTATGTGAGGTAGACTTGATGGAATCACCTACGAGAGTGTGAAGGGTTGGTTGTCTTCTATGGAAGACTAGGGTTGTCTTTCTAGAGTACTCTTTAGCACCCAAGGTATAAAATGACCATCTACAGTTGACAGTTAGATCGCGGAACCACCAGGGCAGTGGGTAAGGTATATGCTGTTGAGGTCAACTCGCGAGTTTGGAAGTTCAAGATTCGTTCACTTCTATGACAAGCGAGGCACTCAGCTTCACTATGTGTTGGTTCAAGATTCGTTCACCAGCATTTAAGAACTTTTTCCACGAAACCAGCTCAGAACGATGATTTTGATTTAAAAACCCAGTTTCTCACATTAGTGGGGGACTGTTGGAGGTAATGTTCACAATGGGGGATTTTTAATTTGTCTTTTGAACTTCCTTGTCCCACATTGATTGTAGATGTATTGGAGGAGTTGTTTTTAAAGGAGAATTTTTTAAAGGGATATTGAGAGTTGGGATAGGAGTCCCACAAGCGCACACCACCACCACCGACGCCGGTCCGGTCCGTGTGCGTGACACGTGCGTGGTGTGGTGCTGGTCACCTTTTGCATCGGTTTTAATTTTTTATCATATAAATGGCCTCCGATAAGGATGAATTAAGGTTTCGTTTGACTGATTCCATCCTTATCATTTTGTAAAACAGTTTCGATTCTCTCCGAGATTTCAGCAAAGTGGAGCGTGTGATTTTATTTTAAAACCGGTTTTCTCTTTTTAGTTTTACACACGTTCACCATCTTCTCCTCCTCTCTTCTGAAAACCGTTCTGGGTCCTGAGTGGTTCCAACACTTCCACGGCGAGTGCACGCTCGAGAAGTTTGATGTGTAACCTTGGGGAGCGACGCCAATAGCTGACTTGCACCACCGGAGTTGGGGAGAATTCGCTTATAAGGTAGTGGTTCCCTTTTTCCACGCCTCAGCCTTCAAACTCGGGTTTTAGGGTTTTCCTTCAAGCGGTTTTTCACGGAAATTGAGGCCTACATTCACTATCGCACCAACACAAATGACTCCGGCGCCGGCAAAGACAATGGCGCAGTCGAGGTCAGGGTATGACAGCAACACACTAGCACACACCATAGCACTCACATTGGTGCAACCCTAGCTCATGAGTAACCAACCCTTGGCTTAGCCAGGTTGGAAGGGTTACCCATGAGCTAGGTTGGATAGCACAAATATGAGTTGAAGCCCGGATATGTTATAAATTGACTAGGCCAGTTGTAATGTTTGTGTTTAGGCCTAATTTGGTGAAGCCTAGTTTTGAGCCCAAACCGGCTTACACTGGATCTCTGAAGTATTGGAGACGCATCATTTTGGTGGCTCCTCTATATAAAGGCATCAACCCTAGCTGAGCAACACACTTCGGAGGCGCCCAAGGTAAAACCCTAAGAAAGAGAGAGAGTTCTATCAGATCTTGAAGGAGAAGAAGAGAAGACGATGACATTCTCAAGCTTCGAGACGATCATCCTCAACATATCTTAGCTTCGTCTTCATGGATTTGATTAAGGCTTCGTGTTTGAAGCTCAGATCCAGCGAAAGGGAGATTCTCATCTCCGATCCCTCCTATTCTTGCATCTTACTCTTGTTCTGGCATCTTTATGTTTTCTAGGGTTTTTCGCTAGTTGTGTTTGCTGTAAACCGAGTTCTTGTTTGAACCTTTTTGATCTAGTGAATTTTGGGTGAGTCTCCCCTCTGAGGCTCCGCAGACGTAGGGTATAACCCGAACCGCGTAAACAATTTCTTGTGTTCTTGTCTGGTTTGTGTGACATCGCATCTATTCGAAGTTTTAAAGCGATTTCCATAACATCATGGTATCCGAGCGAGGTTTCCTTTATCTTACCTTCTTGAGTCACAGTTGACTTGAGAAGCGGATACTGAGGCAGGGCATTGGGTAGACCTAGAGAGGGCACATCGCCTTGTGCTATTCCTCCCCTATCTGACATACCACACTTGTTTTCAAAACCCTAGGCTCATACGCTAGGTATCATCCGCTGCATACTATATGTTTTTTGGTGTTTTTCTTGAATTGACTCGTCTTCCTCCAGGAACAATCGGAGATACTGCGTTCAATATCAAGTCGTTCGATGGGACGATGGACTTTCCCTTGTGGCAAGTCAAGATGAGGGCTATTCTCATCACCAAGAAGTGCTGGAAGGCTATATTTTCGGACTTAGCCGTTGCAGTAGGCATCAGGACTACCGACAGCGATGACAAAGAGAAGGGGAAGAACGTCACAGAAGATGAAAGTGACCCCCTTAAGATCAAGGAAACTCCAGGAAGCTCGGGATCCAAGACTGAGTTTCTGGACCTAGAGCTTGACCTTATGGCATACTCAGAGATCATGCTGAGACTCTCTGATGATGTTGCAAGACATGTGGTAAATTTTACTACCTCTCAATCTCCGTGGAAGGCTCTTGAAGAGCTTTACCTTTCTAAATATCTACCTTCCAAGATATCTTTGCTTTGTCGATTATTTACCTTTAAAAATTTTACTAATCTGACTTTACAAGATAGCTTGGATAAATTCTTAAAGATGACCCAAGATATTGAAAGATGGGGTGAAACTCTGAAAGATTCCTTTCAAGCTGTTCTGTTGTTAAATTCCTTGCCTGCTCAGTTTGCTAATTTTCGTGATGTGATCCAGTTTAGTAGAGATGAGCTTACTAGAATCAGGATCATTGAAGCTATCAAAGAGAAAAATGAGATAATAAAGGTGTTCAAGGCTAAGCCTGGCACCAAACCTGATAGACCTGAGATCATGTTCACTAAAGGAAACCGACAGAGGAAAAACAACAAGAATAAGAATAAAAAGGATGATAAACCCACATCTGATAATCAATTTGACATGAGTAAAATAAAATGTCATTTCTGTGGTAATATGGGTCATATGTAGAAGGATTGTAGAACGAAGAAGAGAGATGAAAAGGATAAAAATAAAAATAAAGATATTGTTGCTGTTTGTGAATCTTATTGTCAAAATGAAATTTTCATGTGTGATGACTCTATTGATAATGATGTGTGGATTTTAGACTCTGGGTGTACAATGCATGCTACTCCTTGCAAAGAGTACTTTACTAACCTGCAGGAAAAATCCATGGGTCGTGTGAAACTAGGTGACCATACATGCCTTGAGATAAAAGGCATTGGCACAGTTTCACTCAAAATGCATGATGGCCAGGTAAGAAAATTTGGAGAAGTCAGGTGGGTACCTGGCTTAAGGAGAAGTTTGATGTCAGAATCTGTTCTTGAGGACAAAAACTGTACAATAACCTTAAAGAACAAGATCAGATTGGTAAGCAAAGGAAATCAGGTAATTGTGAAGGCCATCAGAAGAGGTGGTCTTTACTATGTTTCTGCTTCCCCTGAACTCAACATGGCTGAAGGTAAAAATTATATGTCTTTGGATTTAACTAAAAGGTGGCACAACAAATTAGGTCATATAGGAAATAAAGGTTTGTATTATCTATATAAACATTGTTTGCTTCCTGATAAGCCTGCTAAACTGTCTTTATGTGAAACCTGTGTGCTTGGTAAGTCTGCTAGACATAGTTTCCATGTTTCCAATTATAAAGCTGATAAACCTCTAGAGTATGTGCACTCTGACCTGTGGGGTCATGCCCAGGTTAGAACTATAGGAGTTAAAGAGTATTTCATTTCCTTTATTGATCATTTTTCTAGAAAGGTCTAGATTACTTTACTTGCACATAAAAATGAGGCTTCTACTGCTTTTGTTAATTGGAAAACCATGGTTGAAAGCCAATCTGAGCATAAAGTCAAGTGTCTAAAAACTAACAATGGTCTTGAGTTTTGTAACAAAGAGCTTGACACTTATTGTTTGAAACATGGCATAAAAAGACTTCTTACTGTACCCGGCACCCCTAAATAGAATGGTACTGCTGAGAAGATGAATAGAACATTGCTTGAGAAAACTAGATGCTTGCTTTTAGCTATTGGGATGAAACACACTATATAGGGAGAAGTTGTACTCACTGTTGCATACCTTATTAACAGATCCACATCTTCTGTGGTTAATTTTAAAACACCACAGGAGATGTGGATTGGCAGGAAGCATAGCATGACATACCTTAGACCCTTTGGATGTACAGTTTACTTATATATTTATCGGGGTAAGCTGCAACCAAGGGCCCTAAAGTGTGTTTTGCTTGGCTATCCAGAAGGTGTAAAGGGGTACAGACTTCTTGTCATACAGCCTGGAGGTTATAAAGTCATAACTTCCAGGAATGTGACCTTTAATGAAGATGAGTTTTATTTCAAGCAAGTTGCTGACAATAAGATTGCAGGTACTCTTGGACAAGACTCCTATGATGGAAACAAGTAGTTTATCAGCTCTGAGGAGATTGAAAATGAGGAGGATGAGGATGAGTTTGACACTGGTCACTTTCCAATGACTGTATCCAAGAATGGTGGAGTTCAAGCCATCTTTGAAGAAAGCACATCCACTGATCCTGTTGCTGCACCAGAGGATGATGAGGACTTGGAACATGACTCATCAGATACTGCACTTGAGGAACATCCACCTGACTCTGGTGTGCCAGGAAATGACGAGGCAGATCACCAGCATACACCCCAATTAGGTGAGGCAAATGATGAAAACAGGGAGCACTCTATACCCTCTGATCTCTCTTCTACTCTTTCTGACTCCATATCTTCTTCTACCCCTTCTAGTTTGAATGATTGGATGCTTGCAAGAGATAGAGAGTCTAGGGTTAAGATTCCCAACATGAAGTTTTCATCAGGTGTACTAGAGACATGGCTTGGGTGATCATCGTGTTGAACCGCCTCAGCTAAAGCTAGCCCAAGAAAGAGGATGAAGACGAATTTACCTACGTGCCTCATCTACGTACCCTTAGAACTTTTGAAGTGTGGATATATGATCGATCGTTGGGGGGAGGGGGGTTTGGAATGTGTATTTTGTGAGGATATGGATTGGGGTTGAACAACAAGGATTTATATAAGAGGTGCTTTCATCGATCTGCAGGGTAATTCGTACGTGCACTTCTTCTTCTTCTTTGGTTTACTTGATTATTTAGTTTCATCAACCCATATTTTTTTATGCCATTTGAAAGATTAAGCGATGAACGAAATTTTTTTTAACGCGGGACACGATTATATATGTGCGGTGTCGTTTTAGATTAAAGGAACATAATGATCTCTATGTACGTAATACGATAATAAATGATGTTATGTTAAGATAATGACTTCGATTTAAGATAAAACTATATTATTTTTTCCACTAAAAATTTAAATAAATATAAATAAATAAATGAAATAGCCTTAGAAAAGAAACATAACAGAATAAAGATAGAAAATGCAATACAATAAATATTGATTGAGTCAATATTTAATGTAATAGTGTGTAACCAGATATAAAAAATTTAAACTTGCATATATAATTTCTCACCAAATTCTCAAAATAATTAATACTCCCTCTGTTAATTAAAACTTGTCGTTTACTATTCATGCACGTTTTTTTAGAATGATAAAAACTATATAAAATATTAACATTTTTTTAAATTTGTTTTTATAAATTCATAATTAATAATAACAAGTATGAAATTATATAAAAAATATGTTAACAAAGTTAATATTTTATATAGTTTCTAACACCTCAAAAAGCGTGCGTGAATAGTAAAACGTCAAGTTTTAATTAACGGAGGGAGTATAACTTATGGTTTTGAAGCTCTCGAGATAAATTATAATATGTGAATATCAATTTAAGTAAAATATCAAGGTATTATAGTTTATTGAAATAAAATTAAAGTGATTAATACATCTACAATATGCAAACATTGAGAACTTTTTACTCAGATGTCGGATTATAGCGTATTTTATATATTAAAACGAAGCTATCGACAGGAAGATCGAATACACATAGGTAATTAATTTTTCAGATGAGGAAGGGAGAACGTGCCCCATGCCCCCTGGTAGGGCAAAAAACCGGTCATTGATTCCCTCAAAAGATAATCTCAAACTTAACAAATAGTATAGTGGTAGAGTAGAGGTCGATCCCATAGGGAGTGCATGCGATTTTATTTATGTTCTTTGTCAATAATAAGAAAGAGAGAGAAGTAGAGAAAGTAATTGTAGAGATTATGAATGTAAGAAGGTAGCAAGAGTAAGGATGATTGATTGTAAGCAACAAAAAGGAATATAGTTCCACTCACACTTCACAACAATGGTTGAATTCCTGATCTTTGGGCTTTACTCTAGTCAAGTTAATTTCTATTAGTTATTCTAGGGTTTGGTTTGTGTACATACTTAGGTAGGCCACCTATTCAATCACCACGTATCTCCCTTACTCTAGTATAGGGGCGAGTAGCAATAGGTCCCAAACACCTAGCACATACAGCTTATCTCTCTCGTATCGTCGATTTTCTCCCTGGTTGTCAGTCTAGTCATCGCTTCTACTAAAAGAGATAATTCCTAACTATCAATTCTCCTACACCATTAAGATTCTCGAATCGTACTTCCTATATGACATGTTGGATACTTGTGGATTAAGGCTCGATAAAGGATGAAGCTATAACCCTAGCGCGATGTGATTCTATTTTAGTGGCCAATGAAGACACAATCAACAACATTATCATTATCGGAACAAAGAGAATTGAAATAAACTAAATAGAATTAACCAAATATTAGCCCTCATATTCCTTCAACCATGTCTTGAAATGCAAGCGAAACTAGCAATGAGATTAGTTACTTATGATTTACCTCAAACTTCAAAGACATTGTAAAACTGTCTGTTGAATACCGTGTAGAATGAATGATTGATTTAAAACTCTAGGAAACTAACCTATTTATAATGTTAGGGGTGATCATAAAATCCTAGAAATACCGGTCAAACTAGGATAAGATCGAATCTCTAAAGATGGAAATAATTCTTTAATGGATAAACTTTCGAAAGATTACACAGATCCGACCTTATCCTCCATCGGTGGTCGCTAATCTTCAACGTCTCGGATCTCTCATCTTTGCTTCTGTGCATTCAGCTCACTCCTTGTCTTGGCTTTTCTTTAACTCTTCTTTGGAAATGTTTCCCTCTTTCTTCATCCATCCTTAGTAGCTTCAGCAGCTCCAAGACTCCAGCATCGCCCTGTCGATCCACCCTTTGAGTCCGGATTCGCAAATTTGTATATTTAACCATAAAAAAATAGATTCTGAACTTTTACCACCAAATGATAAAAAAAATTTAAATTAACTAAAAAACATATGCTATGCAAGTCACAACTACCCTAAAACCACCTAAAATACATATATAAAATATGCATTATCACTTCCCTTGGCTCCGACACTGATTGCATACCCTTCTTAGTTTAAACACTAAAAAATAGGCCACACCCACTAGGGCACTAGGCCACTACCTAGGCCACTACCGTGTTATTTCATTTTGAATATAGGCCGGTACTCCAACTTGAAGTTAATTTTTACAAGTAAATAATGCATATAACGTGGCATGTCTTGTGTGTATATATACCGATATACGTACTGTAAAAGGCTAAAAGCTGTGTCAACCGGTCTAAAATATTACGTTAACTTGATGTTCCAAAAAACATTACGTTGACTTGTATAATTTTTCATTTCATTAATATCAACCACCTATAAAAAAAATGTTTCCTCGATTATTAGAATGTGTCTACGCATAACACCAAAAAAAAAAGAATGTGTCTACGCATGTTAAAGGATTTGAGCCTTAAATTTTTTTTTATTAGGTAAAAATTCGGATGGAAAACCCGATCTGAAAGCATCCAATAGAATGATTCGGACGGAAAACCCTATCCGAAAGCATCCTGCCGGATGAGGTCTAGAAGACCTAAATGATGGTATAACTCTGGCCCCTTGGTAGAGTAACAAAGGTGTACAACCTTATCCGCTACCCGATTACCAATACGGGGAATATGGGATATACTGACGTTCTTTACTCCTTGAAGAAGAGCTTGAATATCAGACATAATCATTTCTATTTCCCATGGACACCCAGCCTTTTTACTTAGGTAATCCGTGATAATTTTTGAGTCTCCTTCTATTATTAGATCCATAATATTTAGTTCCTTGGCATTTTCTACCCCTAGTCGTAGTGCTCGGGCTTCCGCCATGAGAGGGGATTGTCCGCCAATGGTATTACCTCCAAAGCTAATAGGATTTCCCTGTCAGTCTCTAATGATGTATCCAATAGAGCTATTTGAGTTCGATATAAATGATCCGTCAAAATTTAATTTGTACTTGCCCATAGGGGGTTTCCTCCAGCGGTAGGTTTTTTTGTTGTTTTTAGCGAGACTGTTTCCCCCCTTCTGTTTTATTAGATCTTCTGTGTCAGATGCGTTCCAACCACTAGCTCTTTTCCAATTTTCAATATTATCTCCTATCATTTTCTTAATCCCCTCAGCAGAGGGGGTGTTGGCATTTCTGAAGATAGTTTGGTTTCTGATAAACCAAATAGTCCACCATCTTATTGCTATATATTGTTTCCTGTCCATCGGAAGGGAGGAACTTAAGATTTGTTGAATTTAATTCATATCTCTATTTTCCGATAGGAGAGAGTCGACTCGTTGAGATAGGTCTCTGGGAAATTGATGTTGGAAATTGTTGATAGGGCATTCTATGAACAGGTGGATATCGTCTTCCTGACACTGATTGCAGAAGATACATGTATTTGGCACCGCAACCCCCTTTTGAGATAAGCGGCTGGTCGTGGCAAGACCTTTTTGTTTTATCTTCCATATAAAATTTTTGACCTTTGGGGCTGCGTCAATTTTCCAAATCCATGAAAATTCGTCTGATGTTCTTTGTGTTGTGGATGTGATTAGGTTGTAGGCACTTGTAGTGGTGAACCAACCCTTTTTAGCGGACCACCAATACAATCTGTCTTCAAAGGGGGGGATCGGCAGAGGGATTTTCATAATTTCTTTGGCTAAAGAGAGTGGGAGAACGGATAGTAGCTTCTCCCTCCACTATTGTTTTCCTATGATGAATTCGCTAACAGAGTCATTTAGATTTATATTATGATGAGAGTCAACTCTATCGATAAGAGGTGCCGTTGTTACCCAATTATCTTTAAACTTGATTGATTTCCCATCCCCCACCAGCCAGATGAGCCCTGATTTAAACTTCGGTACCAGTGAGATTAGTTTTGACGATTGCCAAGATGCATTGCCTTTTCTAGAGTAGGAAAGGATGTGGTCTTCTTTTAAATATTTGTACTGTATAATTTTGACCCAATTATTTTCTGGTTCCGCCAGGATTTTCCATAGAAGTTTTAGTTGGAGTGCTTCATTCATGTCTCTGGTTTTCCGTAGTCCTAGTCCTCCTGCCGCTTTTGACTTACAAATTTTCTCCCAACTAAATGGACTAAGCTTGAATGAAAGAGATCATAGTATCTTTTTTTTTTTGAAATAAGGTAAAAATTTAAGTGTGGTCAGTAATCTATCACCCAAAAGTATTATTAACCAAAAAGTATTATTTCGGACGATACCGTAAAACTTTGGATGAGACTTGATCGATCTATGCTTCATTTATTGCAAAGTTAATTAAGAGACGCGACTTTGTGGCAGCTTGATTAACTTCACAGAAGACATGTTCAATCGCGAAACGGTCAAAGCCACAAAGCAGTAAAAGACAGTTTGAAAGCATTATCTCAATCTCACATGTGCTCTTCCAAAAGCCTTTGAGAGAGTTGACAATAGGAAGATTGTCTTCTTCAACTGCAATTCTTTTGAGCTCGAGCTCTTCTGTGGTAGTCAACCCCGCCAGGAGTGTAAAGACCGAGATTTTTAAATAAATATTCTTATAATTATAAATTGATTTCAATAAAAATTTATTCAATTTCCGAGATTTCCGAAAAATTTCAAAAATCTCCATTCTCGAGCCAATAACTAATTTAAATTCTTTCGAACTATTCCGACATAAACTTGTGACTCAAATTAGAAAATGAATAATTCCGCTTTATTTTTCCAAGGCTTAAAAAAAATAATACTTTCGGCTTTTGATATTTATTCGGATTCGATTAATTGTTTTTAAAACGTGTCGGGTTAAGGTCGGAAAGCGGGTTTCGGGTTTTATTACTGGGTATTATAGTTAGTTTCACACCTAGCCACCCTAGACCCCTACCCAATAGCCCTTAGCCCCCTCTTTTCCCACACAACCAGCTACCCTAGCCTCACCCCCTCACCCGACAGTCTCCCCCTGCATCTCCTCTTTACACCTTTTAACTCCATCCCCCTTTACACTTCACCTTACCTCCTGCATCCTCCATACCTCACTTCAGCTCCAACCCAACATCCTCTCGGTTGCTCAAAACCACACATCACCACCACCCTCCAACTCCTCCTCCACCTCTTCCTTTTCGTTCTGATTCAGGAGCCACCAGCAGACACCCCTCACCCTCTCGTTGCCAACCAACCGCACCCAGCAGCCACCATCAGTTCCTTGTCATCGTCATTGTCATCCCCGTACGCCGCCACGCCCCTGTTTTTTGTCGAAAACAGTCGAGCCCCATCATCTTCTTCGAGCAACAACCATCTCCTCCAGCTCCTTGCTTCCTCAGACGTCCAAGCACGCAGCTAGGAGTCCCACCGGAGCCCAGGAACTCCGACGGAGCATGGTCGAGCAGCTCGAGCACCCCTCCTTCCCTGTTTTCATAATCCGAGGTCGGTAAGCTTCGATCTCCTGTTTTTCGATTTGAAACCCCATAAAAGGGCAACATTCACCCTCCTCCTCTCCTTCTAGGCCTATTCCGAAGCTCTTTCCCCTGTTGACGAAGCCAATCGAGCCCAACGAGCACATTTGGTGAAGATTTCGACCCCTCGGTGAGCCCTCGTCCTTCCCTCCTTTCCTCCTTGCGTTTGATTCATTTCGTGTGGGTGGTGGTCGGGGAAGTGTGTCGGTCAGTAGGGAGTGGGTCGGGTCGAGAATGGAGCTCCGACGAGGACCCCTTTCCTCCTTCCTTCTTCGTTGCCGAGCTGCTCCAGCCAGAGGAAGGGGATGGGTTTAGATCCCGGTTTTCCCCCCTCCTTTTTCTTTTATTTCCTTGGTCCGGTCCACTTTAAACTTCCGGTTCGGGTTTTTTTTTAAAAAAAAAAATCTAGTGAGGTTTGATATGGATCCTGGTTGGGCGGGTAAGGATCCGGGTCTGGGTCGGGAAAGGGAAATGGGCTGGGCTACTCTTTGGGCCGGTTTGTTTTGATTTAAAAGTGTTATTTCTGTTGTTTTAAATGTGTTATTATTTAATTTCATTCTAGAATACTATTATAAATATTATTACTAAATATTATGAAATTATAAAATTAATATGTTGGTTATATAAATGTTATTCTAATTATTATTAAATTTATTTTTCTGATTTATTCATTATTTACTTATTTATTATAAGTTATTAAAATCTGAATTATTTGATTAATTAATTATATTATATTATTTTAAGGTTATAGTTCAACAACTTGTGAACCCTTTGTTAGTTACTAAAATTATTTACTTATATTTCTATGAATTTTATTTGAATATGATATGGAATAAATTGGAGTATTTAATTTTCTACCTTAATATATATTTAAAGTCTGATTTTTAAAATATTATTTAGTTGCTTGATTACATTATTTTAATGGGTAAAGGTTATTTAAATATTTTATGGATTGTGGTCCTTTATATGGTTAAGTAATTGATTATCTTTCCTCGATCTATTTATTTAGTTATTTAATCTAAATTGTTGAGAATGATTTGTATAAATAAACTAATTACTAGGTTTTGGTATTTGAAATGGGTAATTTGGGATATTGGAATAATTCATGGAAATAAGGATGTGATGAGATGACTAATGATGATGATGATGATATTATGATCGCATTGAGAAAGATATCGGATTATGAGAGATAATGAAACTAAATGGGAAATGGAGATGAATTGATAACGTTGATAATGATAAAATGGATGGGTTATGTTATCATGTGTATCTTATATTTTTCATATGTGACTTGTGTGCTTGTGTAAATTAGACTTAGACTTATTATATTATTTATGAAATTTCTAGGTGATTTCTGATCTGTTGGATTGCTCACTCCTGCTGCCTTATTTTGCTGCTCTGTGTTTCCAGGTAAGTCCTCTGGGGCTTACTCAAGTTAGAACCTCATGCCTGATGTGTCATATAGTATGTAGGCATTATAATAGCATGTCATGTAGTAGCATGCCTAGGTTCTGCATTAACAAATGAGCATACGTATTCTGAATGCGATTGGTAGAAGCGGTCGTAAGTCGTGAGTGTAGGGTCTTTTCTAGGGTCATAGGACGACCCAGCTAAATCGGGTTCGTACCTAATCGATTCTTGTCATACGAGTCTGATTATATGAGCATGATGATGGATATTATGGAGATATTTACATGAGCATGATATGGACATTACATGATCTCGGATATGACCTGGTCTCTACGCCTAGGTATGGGAGCAGAGTGGCCTCCACCCTAGGTATTGGAGTGGACGAGTCGCCACCCTAGGTATGGGCGTGGTTTTCGAGTGGGATATGCCTGATGCGTTTGGAATTCCCGATCCTTCGCCTGTGGGCTCGGAATCAAGAACACCAACTTGTTGATGGCCCGATCTTGCAATTATTCTTGCTATTCTCGATGTTTACAATTAATTACAATAAAGACTTTGAACTATTGTGAAAGAAAGGAAAACAAGTAAATAAAACTAAGTAAAAGGGCAACAGCGGCGGAAGCTGGAGGTGTGTAGCGGCGGTCGCTGGGATGGCCGCGGGGCGGCGAAGGGAGCCGCGAGGCGGCCCAGATAGTAGCGACGGTTCTGGGCAGAGTCAGCGACGGCTTCTCTGGTTCAGCGACAGTTTGCAGGATGGGTTTGTGTTTGGACGTGTGTATAATGTAGGTGTTTGGGATCTTTGTGAATTGAATAACCAAAAACATAAGCTTGATTGCAAAGACTTTGGATTGGGAGATTGAAGAACCTTTTTAATCCTAAAAAGGGTTCCTCAATATAATTTCCAATCTAAATTTCTTGAATGAAATACAAAGTGTTTAAATAGGGAACTATACCAATTCTATCTTTGCAAAAGATAGAGTTTTGGCTTAGATAAATAAATATTTAAATCCTAATAATAATCATAGATAAATATTCCTACTTAGTGGATAAGGAAAATATCTAGATGAGATAAACTTTCCTTTTCCCTTTTATTCACCTAACTAAGTATTACTAAAAATAAGATATTCCATAAATAGCTCCAACTAACATAGGAGTTACTAAATATGGAAAGAAAAAAAAACTAATAATAACAACAATAATAATAATAATAATAATAATAATAATAATTAAATAAATAAAATATCTTTTCTTCATGCTATGGTGGCGCCTTGTTCTTCCTCTTGAGGATGACACTCTTTGCCATCAATAGCCCTCGAATCGATCTTGAGAGCTCGCCTGGATCAAGATCATTGTTTGACCCACAGAGGGCCATCTTGATCCGCATCAATGCCGCTTGGCATTCTTTGGGCCATTTACCGCATTTTTGCATATTATATATCCTTCCAAATTGCTTGCGTGTTTAACATTCCAGTATTGCATTAGATCATTCTCATCTAGGATTAGAACGTATTATATGTCCTCAGTGAGGCTTTCAGGGCCCGCATGAGTGGCTCAACCTTGACTCGTGGTATAGTTTCAGGTACCCATTCCCTTGCTTGATTCCATGTTGTTATGACGGGGATATCTTATGGCGCAGTTGGAGTGAGAGACTGACTATGGACTCCACACTTTTGCTACTTTTATATATTTCCTATATATTTTGGTTTGACCCGGCTCTGTCGTGGTAACTATGTATCGAATTGTGTTTGTTGTTTTTGACGAAACTTGTTTTATGCGACTTAGAAGTAGGACAGGTTATGATTCTCAATGGACCTATCGCGAATTTAGGGTACTAAATCCCTTCTTTTAGTATTAACACTTTGTTTTGAAACTCAACCCGTACTCGAATTGCAAGATCCGAACGAAGGTATCCAATCCTTCGAAACGTAAACCGAATATTTATATTTGGGCCGTTACAAGGAGACCTAGAACCTCAACCATCATTGCGGACATAGAGCCACAATGAGAAGCATTGCAAACTCGGACTTGACCAAGGTTGTCCTGAATCACAAATCCCATCGTAGCTTCACCGAAAGGCAGCTTAGACCCATCAAAATTAATCTTGAAAACTCCATCCGGTGGGTTTTCCATCCAATCGATGTTTCATTTTTTTCGTGGTTGTGGTGAAGTTCCCAGTACTTGGATTTCTTCTTCTTCTTCCCAATTTAAATGTTATGATTGCTTCCAATTTTATATTCGATGCTTATGCATCCTATTTGTGCGTGCTTGGTCGCAAGGATGGTGTCATTGAGCACCACATTGTTTCTAATTGTTAAAATTCCCCACCAAGTTGTAGCTTTTGTCTTTTGCATTGGTGAGAGTAGGTGAAAATTCTTCATAGTCAACTGTTTGAATGTTTTTCCTTGGGGGTCGATTCTAGTTATTTATGCTTCTATATTGATATCTATTTGGCATACCAGGTCCAGTGTATGTTTGCACTTAGTAAAAAGATGGTATTCTCTATCAGACGTGAATAGAGGGAACATATGGAAGTGGAACAAACACTCCTTTTTCATTGAGTCATTTTTTGGTCGGTAGTCTATTCTGTATAAGTTTACAGAGGAAATTTTTTATATTTTTGAAACAATATATCGATCTTCCAAACTCATTTTCATTGTGCCTTACTCCATTTTGTTCTATGATCAAATTTAGTGGCATTAATGTGGAGAACCATCCATATATGTCAGCTTGCTTTCCAATATAATCTACCCTCAAAGTTACGTTGTTTTATAGCTCCGTTACTTTCTATTTTCATTAATGGTGTTGGTCGGGAGATGTTTGCCTAATAGGATTTTACCCTCTAACCATTCGTCTTTCCAAAATTTGATCGTCTTTCCATTTTCCACCTGCTCGATAAGTCATTGGTAGAATTCAATTTAAATTTCTATTAGCCTTCTCCATTGCCATGAGACATAATTCTTTTTTCTCATAGTCACGTAATGTGATATCCTTTATGTATTTTTAATTTACTTAATAACTTGTACCCAAGTGTTGTATTGTTCAGCCAAAACTTTCTAGAGTAATTTCATTTGGAGCGCTTTGTTAATGTTCTTGTACTTATATATGGAGGCCTATTCCTCCGTTTTGTTTTGATTTTCAAATTTTATCCTGTTAATTTAGAGGTTTATGGTTTATGTCTTTGTTCCAAAGGAACACTCTACTGAATTGGTCTAATTCCTTATAGATTGTTGTTGATAACATGAATTTTTGCATCCTATATTATGATATTTTTGCCAAGTTTGATATAATAAGTACTGATCTACCTTATTGTGATAGGGAGTTTGCTTTCCATTTTATTGATTGCGATTTTGTTCTAGTGATCATGTCTTCAAAGGTGTCTCGCCTCTATTTACCTTTCCACTAGTGGATTATCCCGTGCAACGCACGGGACTATCAAGTTTCTACTATTGAAGAGTTTTTATATGTTTATAAGTAAGTTTGAAGAAGAAAGTCAATCAAAAATAAAATTAATAAAATCAAAAGTGAATCTATATAAAATACTAAAGCAGAGGCCTGAAACGGCTTCTGGTGCGATCTCGCGTCCACAGAATTTTCTGGATTAAAACGGGATTATTTTTGCGTACGTGTCATTTTCTGGATTAAATTGGTATTATATTTTTGGGCAATATCAATTAATAAGTCAATATAGTTAGGTAAAAAACTTATCTTTCTAGATCGTTGAAATTATTTATAATTATATTACAAAATAAATCTATATAAAATATATACTAATATCAACGAAGGTGTGAGATACCACCCATTCTTTTGATTAACCATGCTTTTGTTGAAATAACTATCATTTTTATCCAATCCTCCTTTAATTACTACATATTGTAAAAAAAAAATATGGATAAATGAATATAGATTCGACCGTCCTTTTATTATGATATATATATATATATATATATATATATATATATATATATATATATATATATATATATATATATATATATATATATATATATATATATATATATATATATATATATATATATATATATATATATATAAAATCTATATACTATCTCCGTTCGGTAAAACTTGACGTTTTACTATTCACGCACGCTTTTTTATGAGATAAAAACTATATAAAATATCTATTTTTTAGTAATTATTTTAACAATTTTGTAGTTATTATTAATAAGTACAAATTTGTTAAAAAATTTTTTTAAAAAAATGAATATTTTATATAGTTTTTATCATTCTAAAAAAGCGTGCATGAATAGTAAACGACAAGTTTTGCCGAACGGAGGTAGTAATATACTAAAACAGATGCCTGAAACGGCTTCTGGTGCAATTCGCTTAGGTGGAATTTTCTTAATTAAAACGGGATTATTTTTACTTACGTGTCATTTTCTGAAATAGAATTGTATTATATTTTTGACCCACATCAATTAATATATATTACAAAAGATATCTATATAAAATATATTTTTTTACCCATAGCCATTCAATTTATCTACGTATAAAAGATAATAATAATAATCTCTTTTTCCTTATCTATAATAATATATCTATAATAACTAATAAGGTATGCGAATGTGCCATTCCTTATTGATTTCATTATTTGAATAGGGTCGGTGTTGGCACCAATTTGTGCGAGGACAATTATTTCTAGATTTTTTTAACTGTAGGGAGGTTAAAATATTATGTACCTATTTGGTTAAATTAAGATAAGTTTGGATAAAACTCCGAAATTTGGCTTATGGTTAAATCTACTCAGTAATTTCTTAGACAAAATTTTTGGCAAAATTTGTAGGAGTATTCTGCGTGGTTAAAATGAAGATAAATTTATTACACGCGTTTTACGCGATTTAGCAATTAAGAAACTGTATTTTATTATGAAAGACATCTATATATAATCTATATCTATATATCTATTCTATCTATATATCTATATAAAATAATAAAGCAGAGGCCTGAAACGGACTGTGGTGCGATTCGCCTACGTGGAATTTTCTGGATTAAAACGGGATTATTTTTTATTACGTGTCATATTCTGAATTAAATTGGTATTATCTTTTTAGACCACATCAATTAATAAGTCAATATAATTAGGTAAAAAATTTATCTTTTTAGATTAAATAGTCTATTAAATATAAAATTATATCTTAATTAGATAAATCTATCTAATATAATTTTGGATAGATAATATCAAAATTTTATCACCGTCAATTTGGTAGATAAGCGGGGTTTTATCTTATTAAAAAGATAATATCAAAATAAAATTTTACAAAGCTAGAAAACTTATTCGTCAACCTTATGCAAAATAAAATTAACTCAAAGTTCTTAAGGTATACGTATACTGTACATAATTTGTTAATCTAGCTTCTTATAATTAAGTGTGAGTTACTAGGATTGTTGGGATTCATTAGTTTGATTTTTTATATATAAATAATGATCCGAATTTTTATGAACTTTTTAATTAGATTTAATATTATTATAGTATTTGATTTGATGATATATAGTATATGTGAATTTTGAATGTACGTATATTAATTCAAAGATTATATATTTATATGGAGTAGTTTTTTACATTCTAAAAAATAAAACCAAATTTAGTTTTATATATAAATTTGGTTTTATATATTAATTTAGTTTTTTTACATTCTTAAAAAATAACACAATTGAATATTATACATTTGCTTTATATGGAGTAGTAATTTATATTAATTTATAGATGATTTATATAATAAAATTTATTAATAAATCGCGCAACGGGCAAGTAATAAAACTAGTATCATATATACTTAATCTAGTTTTTTAGACTTAGTTTGTTTATAATTGTAATAAACTTACTTTATGTTTCCTACTAATATATGTAGTATATTGATATTAAAGTAAATTGTAAATGTGAAAATTTACTTTTACTACCATAATCCTACTAACATTTTTTTTAAAAAAAATAAATGATCTCAAAATTTTACTTTAATATATAGAATGTATTTTTTTAAGATTACTTTATGTTTTCTACTAATGTATTACACTAATATTAAATCCATTTAACTTACATTTATTAGTTGAATTACTTTAATAATTTTGTATTATAAATTAATCTTTGTAAATAATTTAAAAAATATATCTTTGTAAATATTAATTTTTTTTATCGTCATTAATTTGAATTTATTTTATCTCCTTTTATAATTTGTGATCAATTGAAACTTTATGTATAATAAAAATTGTATACTAAAACATTTTTTTTAGAAATAGCATTAATATTTTGTTATTTTCATTAATTAGACTTTATATCTTCTAAATGTGCATTAATACCCTTAACTCTTCAATCCATTTTATGAAGGTTATACAGAAGCTAAATTTCCGCATGACTTTAAAGAGGAAGTGTCATTTTTTTTTGAGCTCAAAACTGGTAGACTTTTCATTCATCATCTTCATCCAAATATACAATCACAATTTCCGGAAGTGAAAATCTGTCATATGTTTTTTTTCATGTCAAGTCTAATTTTAGAAAAAAAAAAAAAATCATAATAAGTTAGGGAAAATTTTGTGGAAAATTTTGTGGATGTTGATCCAAACTAATACGCTTCGTAAGACTCAAAAATTGATTTCAAGCAGAGAAAAAGGTATGATAGGTAAAATCAGGGATAAAAATAGGCTAAAATAAATATGTTTACTTCCGTCATATTAATGTTTCTATGCATGACATTTTATAATTTGTAAATTATTCACATAAGAATTAAAATTAATTGCATTGGTTGCAAATCATATAATTTGGTAAATTGTGATTTGATAATTGATGTTTATCATTCTTCTAATTTTTTTAAAAAAATCAAAATTTCAAGATGCTCAATTCAAATTCATATTTATCAAGTTAATTAGTTATTATTAGTTAAAATGATATTCGGAAAATCAGCCCAAAATAATATAAAATGATTTTTTGTCTGTTCGAAATCAACATATAGTAACATTTAATTTATATAGGTGGGTGAAATTAATGGAGTGAAAAATTCCACAAGTCAACGCAATATTTTTCGAAACATCAAGTCAACTTATTACTGCCTATTCAAAATACATGACGTTTGACTTTTCAGTACGTATTTTAAAGAGCTAAAAACTATATAATATATTAACTTTTTATTATTATTTTTTTACAATTTAATACATATTACCATCAAATATTAAGTTATAAAATAATAATTTAAAAAAAGTTGACATTTTATATAATTTTTAGCTTATTAAAATACGTGTAAAAAAGTAAAACGATATGTATTTTGAATCTGAGGGAGTATTTTAGACCGGCTGGCTTTATGTATTAAAATCAAGATTTCAAGATGTTCAATTCAAATCCATATTTATCAAGTTAATTAGTTATTAGTCGATCAAAAACAAGTTAATTAGTTATTAAAATGATATTTGGAAAATCAGTCCAAAATAATTTAAAATGAATTTTTTGTCTGTTCGAAATCAACATATAGTAACATTTAATTTATATATGTGGGTGAAATTAATGGAGTGAAAAACTGCACAAGTCAACGCAATATTTTTCGAAGGTAAAACTAATTTAAATAATCCAAACTTTGGTTGGGTGTGCATGTAGCACCATAAACTTTATAAAGTAATAAAAATAGCCCAAACTCTTACTACTATGTGCTTATATCACCACCAATGTCTTTTTTAAAATAAAAAATAACACCTAACTTTTATAATTTTGAAATAGAACCTGAAACAATATTAAACTAGGGTTTTTAATCAAAATTACACAAAAGGTAAATATTTTTAAATGAAAAATAAAATTTTTGACTTAAGATAGTTGAAAAAAAATATCGCTAATTTACGTCATATTTTTAAAACCCATAATTTGATTTGAACAAATGATAAAAGTTGGAATTATATTTGTAAAATATTTCTCAAATGAATTATTTTAATTTATTATTTAATTGAAAATAACAATAAATTAAATAAAAAGTTGGCAGTATAGGACTATATCATCCATCATTAATCCGTAGTGTATGAAAAGAAGAATTCGATGTGCATGCACGTACGAATTATCCAATTAATATTACTTCTGAATAAACTCATCAAACTTCAAAGAGCCCGTCCACATTTCTTAATTTAATTACCCTCCTATATATATAGATAAACCCCAACCCATATTCTCACAAAAATACATCTCAAAACACTTTAAAAAAATTTAAAACTCTATAAAATATCAAAGTTTTGAGAGATGGGGCAGGTGGGCACATTTGTCGTCATCGTCGCTCTCTTTCTAGGGCTGGTTGTGGGTGAGGCGTTTCCACACAGGCCAGAAAGGCCAGCCCGTGCAGAGCCTTGCAAGGTAAGGAAATCCCCATGTTTCAATTTTGAGCCGTTATGCCCCGCCACTTGCCCCAAACAATGCCACGTCGACTGCAACGGTTGTCAAACAACTTGCGGCCCAGCGCCGCCGCCTCCTCCTCGGAAGAACGGCAGGCCACAACGTGCAAAAAAGTGCACTAACAGAAGATCTCCTTGTTTCAACGGTGAGCCCCTCTGTCCTACCAATTGTGGGCCCGCCGGTTGCCATCTTGACTGTAAAACTTGTCAGCCTGTTTGTGACGTCGTCTCCACACCCACCCCACCCTTTGTGCCTAAGAAGGCCCGATGTATGAACAAGAACTACCCTTCTTGCTACTTCAAGGACCATACTTGTCCCACCGCTTGTTCTACCGGTTGCGAAGTTGATTGTGTCACTTGCAGCCCTGTCTGTAGTAAGTTTAATTTCTATCATAACTCGAATGTATAACATAATTTTCATATAAATATTACACAATATTTATTTATTTAATTGTTGTACCACGTAAACCATATGTACGTACTTGTTTAACTTTGTATATATGTCAAATGAATGTGATCGAGTGTAGGTTGTGACAAGCCAGGGGCTGTTTGCCAAGACCCCAAGTTCATAGGTGCCGACGGATTAACGTTCTACTTCCATGGGAAGAAGGAGCACGACTTCTGCCTCGTCACCGACTCCAACCTCCACATCAACGGCCACTTCATCGGCAAACGCAATGATCAGATGAAGAGGGACTTCACCTGGGTCCAGTCCCTCGGCATCCTCTTTGGCTCCCACAAGCTCTACGTCGGGGCCCGTAAGACTGCCACCTGGAACGACGCCGTTGACAGGCTCGAGCTAGTGTTCGACGGTGAGCCAGTCGCCCTCCCTGAACGCCAGGGCGCTTCCTGGACCTCCCCCGCAGCTGGCCTCACCATCACCAGGACTCAGAGCGCCAACGGAGTTGTTATGGAGGTCGACGGAAACTTCAAGATCAAGGCTGCAGTGGTCCCCATCACCGAGAAGGAGTCCGTCATCCACAACTACGGCGTCACCTCCGACGACTGCCTCGCCCATCTTGACCTCGGCTTCAAGTTCTACTCCCTCTCCGATGGCGTCAATGGCGTCCTCGGCCAGACCTACTCCCCCTCCTACGTCTCCCGGGTCAAGGTGTCCGCCGACATGCCCGTCCTTGGCGGCGACCGCGAGTTCGCCTCTTCCTCGCTCTTTGCAACCGACTGCGCTGTAGCCACCTTCTCTGGCAAGCCTAGCGGCGGCAGCTACGATCACCCCGACCTCGACTGCGCCACTGGCTTTGCCGGCGCCGGAGTCGTTTGCAAGCGCTAATCCTTCACCGGTATTAATTAATTAAGTGCATGCGCCGCGCTTTGAATCCTTCAATTCTTTTGTTTTTCTTCCACCAAATATCATTTTATATTATTTCATCTAATATTCTTCTTTATTTAATTAATTTATATATATATATATATAAATTAATATTGTATTCATTCTATCATCTCTATATAAATAATGATCGAATCAGCTATATTATTAGATTGACGCACGGCTAAAGGTGCGTCGGGTTATTCATGCTGATTTGATCATTCTTCATATATACATGTATTGTACTAGTTCTTAATCTGTGTTTTATCAAAGTAAAACAAATTATAATATATATATATATATATATATGTACCAACTTACCATGTTTGTCAAGATTTTGTTTCAAATATACTCCTTTCGGAGAATAAATGTCATTTAATTATTATTAATGGATGGTTTTTTGGATGATGAAAACTATATGGAATATCCATTATATTTTTATAAAAAAAATTTGAAAATATTTCATACTTATTAACATGGGTGATTTTGCTAACTAGCCTATTTTGAACCTTTAATTAGGTGATTAGCACCCAAACTAATTTAATTAGGTAAGCTAGCACCCTCCCCAAATGGAGTGTTAAGGGTCAACGGTCAACCTGTTTGACCGTCAATTGGTCAACAATTGACCGTTGACCGACTCTTTTCGATTTTTTTTAATAACAACTGATGCCATTTTTTTACCGTGATGCCATTTTTATGTTGTCATTTTTTTATCGTTATGCCATTTTTTCATGAAATGTTTTGATGCCATTTTTCAAAGTAGTATTTTGATGCCAAATTTTTAATAATATTTTTCCCTTTAATGTGATGCAACATTTTAAAGTAGTGATTTGATGTCATTGTTCTAATGTAATTATTCGATGCCATTTTTTATTACATTTTATTTTCGCTTTAATGCCACTTTTCTAATGAAATAGTTTGATGACACTTTTTTAATGCCACTTTTTTCAAACCTTGATAATATTTTTTGTTTACTGTGATGCCACGTTGACTATTGATGCCATTTTTTTTACTGTTGACCACTGATGACACTTTTTATGTCAATTTTTTATGATATATTTTTACCGTCATGCCATATTTTTTCAAAGTAGTGTTTTGATGACATTTTTTCTTTAATGTGATACAACTTTTTCAAAGTAGTTTTTTGATGCCATTTTATAATGTAATTATTTGATGCCACTTTTATTTAATTTAATCAATTGTATATCGATATATTTTTATCGATTCTACTTTTATTAACTGATGAAACGTTTGTGATTACACTTCATTGATGCAATCACTTGTGGTGGCATGTTTATTACATTTTTATTCATTGATGACACAAAAGCGTAAAATGTGATTAAACTTGATTGATGAAATCTTTTATTGATGACTTTTATTCATTAATGAAATGGTTTTATTAGTTTAATACAATTGGTAAAATGGGAGCATAAAATGTGATTACACTTTATTGATGACATCTTTTTATTGATGACTATTATTCATTAATAACATTAGTTATACACTTCATTGATTTCAATCGTTTCTCATGCCATTTTTATATAATTGATGACATAGGAATATAGGAGCTTAAAACGTAGAATCAAAATAGAGTGTTATTATACATATAAAAATACAAGGTCTTTCAAATTATGACATTAATATTTGGTGTATACGTAAAAACACCTATTATGAAAATACAAGGCAATAGCAGATTAGCAGGGAAACCACACCAACAATTTCAGTATATTGTAAAGTGCATACCAAGCTAGAGCCCTCTCCAAAACTCAATACAGTAAACAAATAATTGTAATATATAATGTGGCAGACTATACTAAGTGCACTATACTAAGTGCACAAGTGTATGTGAATGGGTGAATAAGCTGCTCCTGAATACGTGGCAACATGTCATCTTCCTATCACAAAATACCAATGTTGTAAAAGGCGCTAGGCGGCCGTTAGGCGGCGGGTGACCGCCTAGCACCTAGACGGCTAGGCGGGTGCCTAGGCTGACTTAGAACAAACTTGATTATTTCCTCATCTTTTTATGTATAACACATGTCAATGATTCATATAATGTAATAATAATCCATAATATCACTTATAAACCCAAATTTGCGGTGTTTAACTAACATTTAAGTAAATAAACGCAAAAGTACGCGTTCGACTAACGACTTACTAACTCCGAAAATTCAAAACCAAAGGTTTGACTCAATAGCAAATATATCTTGACTTGGAAGGTAAAAAAACCCTAAGTTGACTAATCACATGCCCAACAGCTAAAATTAAATAATCGTTGGGCTAGGCGGGCCTAGGCGGTGCGTAGGCAGATTTTCGCCTAGAGGGCCGCCTAGGCTTAAAAATTCCTAGGTCCCCTCTCGCCTCGCCTAGTCGCGATTTTTAGAACACTGCAAAATACACTAAATTTTTCGGTTTAGTTATATTTTCTCAACCTATGTTATCATCAAAATTGGTTTGAAACTAGTCATGAACCAGTAAGTATATATAAATCTCCCAAAGGAGGAAGAGGACTCATAATGAGTGACTCTAAAAAATACAAAAATAAGTGCTCCAAAACAAGGGATCACTTGCAAAATACAATGGACATGATTAGCCCACAACCTCGTACCTCCACTGACCAAACCCACTAGTTAAGCTAAAAATTACAGCCGAAATAACATTCGGCCCATAGATGCCAACCCACCAAAATTAGACTCCAATCTAGATTATATATGTATTTCATTTACCCTGCCCGTAAAAAGTAAATAGACCCAAACTTTAGCTGAAACAGGCCAAACTAGCACCTCCATTCAGTATGACAGCAAGCCCCACACATCAGGTAAAACAAACCAAATCTATCACCTCCACTCAGTATGACAGCAATAGAAGCATCCCCTGTGTTGCTTCCTCTTCAATGTGTGTTCCATTCTCCTTCAAGTGAGCTACCTACATGAACCGAATCAAAATTAGCTCAGTTCATTTGTTTCTGAAATCAAGCAAGGAGGTTGAACACACCATCTCCAAGGTTCATACATGATCATAAAACACAACAAGAAAAATCTAAAAATCTGCAGGTAATCACTCAACATATTACACTCGTACCAAATCCCATTGAACACACAATCTCCAAGCTATTAACCCATAAGTTTCCTCAATTTCACAACTTCTCTCCTACCAAATCCCATTGAGCTCAACAAGAACAACTCTTTTCTGCAGCATTCATCTATTCATAGCACCTAATAGTTCAGCTCTCCATGGACATTCCTTCCAACTAATAATGGTTGAATTCCACAAGGATAAAAAAAAATGAATATATTGAGCTTAACCCTTACAATGGAAGAATTTGATGAAACATTCCATGAGCAAGACACATAAGTGATTTTCAAGGACTTAAGACTTATGAAAAGTGACATAATTGGTCCTCCTATATCAAAAGCAATGGGATGTCAACTGCCCCTCCCCTCTACCACATTCAACACTAATTCATTACTCATCCTTCTTCTCGACATTTTCACAAACACCTTATATGCATTAGAGATTTTTGAAAATCCCATCAAATTCTTGAAATGTGTCATGAGAGTCAAGACAGGAGAGGTTGTTAATCACACAATTGCATAAATTCAACAACGACAACAAAATCAAGCAAGCGAGCACAAATCAGTCCAGCAACATGCATATCTCTATCAATTAGAATAGAAGGCAAATGGAATTAACAAAAGGGGAAGGAGGAGGGAGAGGGAGAGGGAGAGGGAGATTACCAGTTCGGCAACTGCAAGGAGGGAGTAAACAGAAGAAGAAGAAAAGGGCGAGTTGAAGCGTCTCAGCATCACAGCGGTGCCTCAGCATCAGCATGTAATCTTTAGCACTGTCTCAGCATCAGGAGGCCCATTCGAGCTTAGCATCCTCTTCAATTGAGCCCAACAGTGGCGTAGGAAGCGGGACGAGGCGTTGGCTCCTTCAAGCCCGACTGAGAGGGGGGAAAACAAGAGATTGGGATGGCAGCAGAAGGTCTAATTTGACCCTCAATGGCCGGTAGCAAAAGCAGCGAAAGCGAGGGCGAGACAGCAGAAGAAGGGGAGCAGAGGGTGAGACATCGACGGCAACCGAGAGCGAGAGGGAGAGGGAGATTCGGTATGAGGTCGACGGCTTGGAGACGGTACGAACGGAGACCATCGGAGGTTGAGAGAGGGAGATCTCGCCATGGACGAGGCACCGGATCTGACGGAATGAAAGGGAGAGTGGAATAGGGGTACATAGACCTAATTAAACTTTCAAGGTGACAACACGGCTAATAAAACTTTAAAAGGGGTTAATTACTTAATTAAAAGTTCAAAAGGGTATAATTTACCAAAATTTCTCTATTAACATTAACTATAAAATTGTTAAAAAATTATAGAAAAATGAATATTTTATACTCTCCATTAATCAAAACATGTCACTATAATTTAATCACTTTTTTTAAATCATCATTATTCCACTAACTTTTTCATAAATTTTATTATTTTTAATACCCACGACACATTTAAACTAATGAAAATCTTTTAAAAATTCAACAACACATAGATCAATACAAATCATTAAAATCCGCAACTAGTGAAAAGATAAAAGATCAATACAAATCACTTGACCTTTTATGAGATGAGGTCTTGACATTGAAGAAAGAAACTACTTAAAGAGAGAGCTTAGGCTAAAATTAGTCAGGTAATTAATCTAGTTTTGGACATTTTTGTTGGAGGGTAAAATTTCACAAATTGATCATGTTCATAATTTCATTAAATTAAATTAATAATAAAGCTAAGTATGATTAGTTTAATTTGTGAAATTAAACATATAAGCTTTATTGATTGGATTAAAGAATGTGTTTCTACCGTCTCCTTTTCTGTCCTCGTGAATAACTAGCGCGCCAATAGAGGTCTTGAAACCTTCTAGAGGTATTCATCAGGGCGACCCACTGTCTCCCTTCCTATTCATCCTAAGACTTGAAATACTAGCGAGAAAGCTGCAACAAGATTCCTTCTTACAATTCAACAAAATAGGGTTCAGGTTCGGTAGAGGGGGACCTTATGTCCCTTTCTTGGCCTTTGCGGACGACATCGTTATCTTTTCAAAGTCTACTCTTACTGCAAGTCAAAAAGTTAAAGAAATCATTGATGAATATTGTCTCCTTTTGGGCCAGAAAGTCAATTTTCACAAGTCGATCATCTTTCCAAACCATGACCGGTGTCCCGACATCTAGAATCCAGTTACTGAGTAACTCTTTGCAAATTCCTCACACTAGGGCAATGGAAAAATATATAGGATGCCCAATTATAAATGTTAGAGTTAACAAAGAAACTTTTGAGAACATAATTTACAAGTCCAAAGAACAACTATCCAAGTGGAGGGCTAATGCTCTTTCGCAGCAGGGTCGATCCATTCTAATCAACTCAAATTTATCATCTAAACCATTATATACCATGCAACGCTTTATGTTTCCTGCGAAAATTCACGAGGAATTAGATCAACTAAATAGAACATTCTTCTAGAATAAGGACTTACAATACAAACCACTAATAAGTTGGGACGGGATCTGTAGAGCAAAAAAGAAAGGTGGATTGGGAATAAGAAAATCCCAACATATATATGAATGAGGCACTACAAATGAAATTTTTATGGAAAACTCTCGCTGAACTAAACAATAAATGGGTTAAAACATTAAACACAAATATCTAAAAGAAAGTGACATGCTAAACCGACGATATGCACAAAAACGGCCTCGTGGCAATGGAGAAAAGCATCCTAGCTTATTAATCAATATATTCAAAGAGGGACTCATTTGGTCAATAGGCAATGGTGAATCAATCAATTTGTGGAGCAAATCGCTACTACTCCTTGAGATTGATAGGTCTCAACTAATTGATAAGAGTACAAAAGTGAGTGAATTCATAATTGCAGGCAAATGATGGAAAGAGAAATTAAGTACCCTCCTGGACAAAAACGTGGTTAAAAAATTACAAACATTCCGCTTCCAGTCAATCCTACTCCGGATAGGCTCTACTGGTGGTCGAATAAACAAGGCTAGTTCACAACATCATGTGCAATGAAATTGGTATCAAACCGTGATTACTATTCGAACAACCCCAATTGTTGGATTTGAAAGGTTGACATGTTGCTAAAAATAAAAAATTTATTGTGGAAAATTTCTCAGAATGGACTGCCCATGAGGGAGCGGTTAGCGAGTAGGGTCCGAATTGCTGCACGTTTTGTGATGCCCATTCTGAGGATGAAGCCCATCTCTTTGTAGAATGTACCTTTGTTAGGAATTCCATACTAGAAACCAAAAAGTTTGTGATGTAGTCAACAACATTCCATTTTCAACAAGGAACGTCAAAATCATTATGGCAAAACTCGGTCAATCCCTTAACAAGATCGAAAAAGAAGAAATGGAGTTTAAATGGTGATCAACATGGTTCTATAGGAATCAAGTCTCATTCAGAGATCAAAATATTCCTTCGGCACGGGAATTAGAAAGTTTCATCCACAATATCAGAGACAACTGGAAGAAGGCTTCGTCCGGAGTTTCCGACCTCAACAAAGATAATAAGGTAAAAAGATCGGTTCCTCGCCGAAAAATCAGTAGGAAAAATATCAAATGGCGAAAACCAGATCGAGGATTCTTGAAACTTAATTTTGACGGAGCTATGTTCCATGATGAGATTAGAGATTGGGAAGATAACACAATTAACATCGGTTCTAGAAACTTGGGAAACCAATCCCCACTAATGGCGGAAATGACTGCCCTCTGTGAAGGCATCACTTATGCAGAAAATATTAGAACAAGGAAAATAGTCATTGAAGGAGACCCACAAATCATTATAAACCACCTTAAATTACATAGTCCATTCCCTGGGAAATCGAACTACTAATGGGGGACATTAAAAGGATTCTACAATCCTTTCAGGAAGTCAAATTCTCCCATGTGCCCCGCGAAGGTAACAAAGTGGCTAATAATGTTGCACACCTTAGCCATTTTTTTAGCGAGTGCGCACTGGTATCACATTTAGATCTTCTAGATCTCATCTGTTGGGATGCTATCAGTTAGGTTTACCAACCGAATTCTTACGTTATCAAAAAAAAGTGGCTTATTAAAAAAGCCCATTTCCAATCAGCCAAATACTAGAACACAATTGAATACAGAGGTAATTGTGGATAACTGTAGCGGATGACTTCTTCCCTTTTGGAGCTGATTCAACTGCAAGACAAAAGAAAGGGCTTTTCTTCCTTCCTGTGGTTGGCTTCTTTTTCCCTTTAGAATATTCCACTACAACACAAAAAGAAAGCAGTTGTCCTTTCCCTCACACTTTCTTCTCTGTAAAATAGAAGGAAGCAACAAACATCTCCTCTCGGGTGCACCTGCAATCACACACAAACCACACATACAAAAAAAACAGCAAATGAGGAGAAACAAGACTTCATCAGCAACATTGTTTAAAGTCCAAAACATAGGGTAGAAAAACTCTATACTCACTTATTTTCTTTGTTTGCAGGTACAAATAAGAATTACAATGGAGAAGACCAACCCGGGCTAGGGTTTAGATCCTCTCACCTAGTGTTTGGGCACGTAATACGCTTGAAAGTATTTTCTTTCGCCTAGAGACCATCACGTAGTAGGTTGAGAGCATCCACTCTCGTAGTTGGATTGAAAGTATATTCTCTCACCGCTACATTCGATCCCGGCGTGGATTAGTTAATTAGGTCAAGATGCTGCCAAAATTTCACCAGGATAAACTCTCGATATACTGTAAAAACAAATTGGCAATGGTAAAGGGAGGATCCTCATTCCTAAATCAAAGTATATGATAACGAGTTAAAGCGTGACGAAACATTGAGATGGGATATTGATATGATGAGTTGAGATAGTACATTGAGATGATGAGTGATATTGAGATATGAGATGAACGAATGGTGATGAGGAAATGATAATGATGAGATATGTGGAATTATGTGACATCGTGTGTGCTTGTATGTCTTAATAGATAGACTTATGCTTCCCTTATAACTACTAGGTAACTTTGAACTATGTGATTGCTACAATGTTGTTCTGCACCGCCAGGTAAGTCTCTTCGGAGCTTACTCAGATCGAAAGAGAGAACTCCCTGCTTTACATGCATGATATACTAGGTACTTGCATTCATGATCAGCATGCCATGTAATATCATGCTAGGTTGCATTGACCATTGAGCATTCTATTTCTGTATGCGTATATAAACAGAACGGCCGTTATCTGTGAAGTATCTAGAGTCTTTGCTAGGGTCGTAGGACAGCCTAGTCCCATCGGGTCTTGGCCTGAGTCATATGAGTTATGAGCAACACCTTATTACTATTATGAGCATGATGATGCTTATGAGCATGATGATAATATATATGAATTGGAAATGGAATGCATTCATGAGCTGGCCAGTCTTCGCCCTATCGGGAAGGGGGGTGGAGGTAGGAGAGGGATATACCATTTGATATTTTGTGCTAAGGCCTTCATTATTATTACGCACTTGAGAATTAGGGGCATGCTAGTGTGTTAAGATTTCCGCCTTGCATTCTAGAAGCATGATTATTAGGTATAGCGTATGTGTGTACTTAGGGTGGGGAAAGAGCAAGTGGGCATCATCTGATCCCGCCCACTATTAATGTTTTTAGGTATCCATTATGCTTACTACTATTGATGCTGATTTGGCTCCATGACCGCGGGGTCTAACATGGCGGAAAGAGAGAGTACATTGAGCCTCTAATTACACAAAATCAATAATGGGTTGAACTTAAGTATTTGGATTATGTTTTGACCCGGCTCCGCCATGGCAACCTTATGTATGATATTGGAAACTTTACTGGATTGTGTGATAAATGTATTTTACAACTTAGGCCATAGGACAGGTAAGGGGGCCTTCCCCCGGGGATTCCAACGATCCCTCTCGGTTTTGGGTGCGAAATCCCACCTTCACAACAAAATTGTTGGTTTCAAACCTTCAACCTGTACTTGGGGCACAAAATTCGATGAGAGGTTTCATCTCTCGAAAGGTAACTCAGGAATCATAATCTCGGGATGTTACAAAGTTGGTATCAGAGCCAGGTTTTGCAATTCGAGTATGATAGGTTAGAGTGGTTTTGAAATTGGCCCAGGGATTTCAAATGGTTTTGCAAAAATGTTTTCAAGGGGAAAAATGAATTTAATTGGACCTAACCCTTGACTAACCGCCCTTCAGGATGAGACCCAAGCGTTAGACATCCCTTATGGATGTAGAATTCGGGGAATGGTAAGAAAAATACTAGCTTTCTTTTACAGACGGGTTTCGAAGACTCCAAGGAGCCCGAGGGTTGGAGTAGCATAGGTTAGGAGGCCGTGAGGTATTTGCCCCTCTGGCCAGCTATCCCTCAAAGGACGGCATAGATCCTCTCTATGCCTTATGAACTTTGAAAGGGATCATATTAAACTCGTTGGTTGCTTCCGTGCTGAGTGCTATTGTGCTTGGGATAGAGAACTAATCGGAATGCCTTAACTTGAAACATGTAGTGAGTGTCTGTGCAAATGGGATAGCGGGAGAAACCTCATCCTTATATAATCAGAATCCTGTCTTATCAAAATTGTCCTTCCCATGGTTCAACTCTCCTTGATAATCCCAATTCCGTCATCCGTTCAACAAAACGTCTAGGTGTGTTAGTAAAGGTTGAATAGTGTTTGTTCTCCTCGTTCTGGTTCCCTCTTCATATTCCCATCGTCGATGTCACTATCAAGTCTCTTACATATGTCAGCGTCCGCTATGGGGAATTGGGTTGGTCAACTAACTGCCTTCGGGGATTGTGTTGGATTTGAGAGTTACCTGAGTATGTTAGGGAGGGTGATGATTGACATGATTCCGAACCTAGAAATGAGTGGTCTTACAGAGTCATCCTTCTTCAATTCGTAATCGTCAATCGGTGTCTTCTTGCCATAAGAGTCTAAACACAAACTCTATCCTCTCTTCTCGGGAAACAGTGGGAATGTCTTTGTGTTCTACCAAATGGGTCATGCTAGCATCTCACGGGGGAACAGGGTGATGAGTCGGTGATAGCCCTTGGGGCATTCTGTATGGTTATAATGGTAGCCCTCCATGTGATTACATGACATGATGTGTTAGTATATGTTCAGCATGACATACCTGACTTCTTGCATTATCGCGCTTACGAATGAGTGTATGTGCTTCATGTATGAATTCACATGCCTACTACCTCCACTTGAACTAGGTTCATGATAGTGTGGTCAACTCTATTTTAATATATACCCCATACACTAATCTCCTTAGCATGATTAGTTGATGATGCCCTCGATGCTTATCATGCCTTCTGTGATGTCCTCTCGTGCTTGCATGAATATATGACCCGACACCTTACATGACCACACACCACGCTACATCATGACTTCGTATGCACATGATATATGAATGTTAGGTTGGACCTATTTAGATTACCTTGACTATATTCATGCTTTGGTGTATATCTCGACGCACTTGTAGTTCATCTTACCGGCTAATGTGTATACCATGCTCGTGCAATTGTTCATATATGAAATGCTTGTGATGCTTATTAAACTCTGCATGAACTCGTATCTTTCATGATAATTACTAGCCCTCGCATGATTATTTTCCAAGCATGACTATTACAAGAGATGTTAGGTTGCTAGTTTGTCTCACATGCACATTCGTGTAGAACTTGATTACATGTACATGTTATGAATGCATATGTCGTTCTTCCTCGAGATAGGAACATGCTAGTGTGAATTAATATGACTAATAGTTCCATGATAAATACATGCTTGCTTGCTGCAATTATAACCTCATAGACTTCCACAAGGGCATCGTTGTCATTCTCGGGTCGAAACCTTATCTCTAGTCTCCTCATCTTTAGCATGGGTCCATGTTTGAGCCTGTCAGAAACTCGAATTATCCGCCCTTGTCCTTCCCCTATCTTCGTTGACTTGGAACCCTGTGCGATAGTTCTAGCATGGTAGTAAATATTGCTTTGATGCCTTAGTCTTCTGATATGAAATGATGATATGACGTGTGATATTCCGAGTTAACGATTATTTCCTGAATGTTTTGCCTATAAAAATGTGAATCTCAATTGTTGGGACCATGATCTAGTGATATGATATGATAGGTGATAGACTCTGTTAGTGTGAGATGATGAACCAATATGATATTGATATGATATTATCCTTGTTGTGGTATTTAGCATGATGCAACTTGATTATTTGACTTTAATACATCTATATGTATAATGATTGTAATATTATTTAGTATAGTGGTACCTTGAGTTGCGTGATATGACTGACGATGTACTGATGATGCTGTAGATATAGGGTGTTAGCAAGTATGACATAGGATATGTGTGATGACTTCCATCACTGTTCTGCTTGATTATGTGGGTTGAGGACCTTGGGTAGAATGATCGGAGAGCAGTGAGAGGATTTGAGTTGTAGTATTGATAGTATAAGGTAGAGATATGGAGAGGCGATGTTAGCTTAGATGAGAATGAGCGAGTCCTAGGACGGATAGGAGATAGTGGTTAGTGATTTTCAGACGAGCTTTTAGGTAGACCCTAGGTAAGGAGTGGCATTAGGACAACATGTTTTTGAGAGGGTGGTTGTAGGATAGGTAGACTAAGCATTGATCGAGGAATTCTTATCGAGGAGGTGGTGATAGATGGGTTAGTACAGTAGGAGTAGTGGTTAAGCTGTTAGGGAACGAATTGTGGGTGACATTAAGGCTTGGATGATTGGGAACGGTTGAGGAATTGTAGGCCTTGGGATTAGGTTACGTGTGCTGAGATTGGGAATAACTTGGGTAAGAAATAAAATTTTGGAGCTGTTGAGAGTGAGTAGTATAGGGTTGCTTGAGGAATCATAGACTTTGGGAAGTAGGTTGTTCAAATGATAGCCGAACTGGCTGTGGAATGTGTACTTGGGTTTTGCTCGGGTAATGTTGAGGATGCTTGATAGAGTTATGAGTGGAGGACATCTAGAGGCATGATTGGAGGGCTTTAGATTAGGGAAGAAGTCAAATTGGTATGACTTGACTTCACTATTGAGGTATTAGGGGATGGAAGATGAACCTTCAAGGAAAGGCTGGTAGCTAGGCAAGAATGTCATTGAGGTTGCTCGTAGGACTGATTGCTTCAGGTTCGAGATAGAAAAAATTTGAGTAGTGGATATGAGAATTAGGCAATATAGGTGAGGTTTAGGGATAATGAGGATTGGAAATTGTGGAAGATTCGATATAGTTGTAGTGCCATCGAAAATTGGATAAGGGTAAACATAAGGATTCTCTGAGGAAATGATTGGTGATAAAGGATTGCTAGGTGGTAGGATATCGTTGTTGAGGATTATAGTTTGGGGCGGATTAAAAGTGAGCAATAATAAGGTACTAGAACAGATGTCTTGTGAGACCGTGACCATTGGGAACCAGAAGAAATTTTGAATGGTGAATTAGTGTTAGGAGTGAGTGAGGATGCTATAGCCTTTGGGAGTTAGGGAGATGTGATTCGAATTAGAGATGTTTTGATGAGCTGCTCGGGTAACGCTTGTGTGTTGGACCACCTTGAGGAATTGCGATTGGCTAAGGATTCAATGAGGCTTTGAATGGTGAGTTAGCTTGATGAACAGGTAAATTGCCATGGTCTTATTAGGAAATGATGCGATACGGTTCGAGTTAGTTAGGCTGAATATGTCTATTGGTCATTGGGGATAGGTGTGGCTAAGAGGGGACTTGATGATTCGTGGTTAGGAGTGAGCACTATGTAAAGGCTCGGATTTTTCAATCCTAATTTTGCCAGAAAAAAAGAATTAAAAATGAAATTAAATCGGTTTTAAAACTCGTTTAGCGGATTTCGACCGGAATATAAAATTTGACGAATAATTTCCATCATTTTACCTCGAAAATTTAAAATAATTATCGGATAACGATATCCTTGTCGAATTTTAAAAAAAATCTAATTGATCGAGAAAGCGAGAGTCGGGAAAACTAACACTTGGAAACTAATTGCGGGATTCGAAATTTGCGTATTTGGGATTTAATTCCGGGTATTTATTTTACCCATTCCTACACTCTACCTAATCCTCACCCACTCCAATCACTCCCCATACCCACCCCTCACCCCCGTCACTCATTCATCACCATCACCTACTCCCTCTTTCACCATACCCTTTCAAATTCATCCCTATCCCTCTCCCTCCATCCCCATTTATGTGAATCACCATCCCCGCTCACAACTCCTCTCCATTTTTTTAATTCATCATCACTACCATCACCGTACCTTCCATCCAACACCATCACCTCCATTCATCACCTTCCATCACCGTCGCGGCTCCTTCGACACCTCCTCGGAGCAACCAACAGCAACCGCGGCATCCCTCGGAGCCACCAGCAGCAACAACGGACACCACCGGAGCCGCCACGGAGCCACCGCAACCCATTCCTTTCTAATCTTCGCTCAATCGCGAAGCTAACTTCCGGTAAGCGTCCCTCCTTCATTTTTTATCGAAATTGCTTGCGGTCTTCACCATCACACTCACCCACATCCGGTGTAGGTCCGATAAGCCATCGCGAGCCACCGACGAAGCCCAGAACTCCGATCGAGAGCTCTGATGTCGCGAAAAATTCATCTCGGTGAGCTCCGAATTTATCCTCGTTTTGATTGATTTCTGAGTCTTTTTCGATGCTTAGACTAGTCGAGAGTGTGCATGAGCTGAGTGCGGGACGATCGGGTGAGGTCCGGGGGTGCGAGGCGAGCGTGAGTTCGAGCGGGGCAGGCAGGTGCGTGGGAGCGGGGGAGTGCGAGGTGCGGTCAGGGAGGTGAGTCTGAGTGAAGCCAAGCTAGCCGGGAGGAGCTCAGGAGCTCGGGCGCTCGACGTCGATCACCATGGCGAGCCGGCGGGAGCTTCTCCATTTGAATCGGGAGGAAGGAGGAAGGGGATGACCCCATGGGGCCCCACCTTTATATATATATATATTATTTGTTTTAACATTTAACCGGTTTGGGGTTAATGAGTATGGGTTTGGTTCGGTCCGGTTCGGTTCGGTTGGGTTTAAATGGGTTTGGTTTGGTTCGGGTTTATTCGTTTAATTATTTAATTATTTAATGATATTTTAAAATATTATAATAGTGTGTGAGGATTAAAATATAAAATATTATTTCGGATATTTTATAAAGGGTCGGTTTTACTAAATAAAAATAATTGGGACTTTAAAGATTTGAATATATTTTTTCAAAAGTAATTAACAAGTGGTATTTAAATATTATATAATAGTAAAAGGGAATTTTATGAACATTTTCAAGGGTCAGAACCCTTAACTACTTAACTGGGATTTTAAACGGTTTTAAAACTAACTTGGGAATAAGACTTATTCGATGACTAACTAGCATGATAATAAAATCGTTTGACTAATGGTATGATATGTATGACTAATAGCATGATATTGTGGTGATTTCTTTTGAAGAGACTAAATGATCGATACTTGTGATGATAATGATATATGTCCTTATGGAGAGTATGAGTAGGGAATAGTAATATGCGAATTTGGCTAAGAATGATATAGAGGTTATCCTAAGCTGATGAGATGTCGGATTATATATGTTGAACGATATGAGATGGGAGATGATTGATCAGGATGAACTGGAAGTATGATGGATGCGAACTTGTTTATTTATCTGTTTGTATGAGTGTGTGATATATGTGTTCAGAGAGACTGTAGAAGTTTACTCAGTATATTCTCGTTATGTAATTAGGTGATATTCTGTGATCGTGACTACTGTGTGCTGGATTCTTCATTTGCTGATCTTCTAGCCAGGTAAGTACCTCCGGGGCTTACTCAGTAACTAGGATCTCTTGCCTGATGTGTCATATAGTATGTAGGTGTTGCATATGCATAAAAGCATGTCATGTAGTATCATGCTTAGGAATTACACTTACGAATGAGCATTCTTATTCTGTATGCATTTGAATGCAGAACGACCGTTATCTGTGAGTCCTAGAGTCGTTGTTAGGGTCATAGGACAGCCCAGCTTCATCGGGCGTTGTCCTCCTTGAGTCATTTATATATATATATATATATCATGAGATACGAGATGAGTTGAGATACAATATGATGATGAAATGTGATATGCTATAGCATCGAACTGGCCAGTCTCCACCCTATCTGGAAGGGGGGTGGTGGTTGAAGAGGGATATACCACTTGGTATTCTTTGTTATGGCCTTACTTCATTTTCTGCATATATGAATTAGGAGCATGATAGAGTGGTTAATATTTCAGTATTGCATGAAGGCATCCTTTATTCTAGGTATAGGCGTATTATATGCCCTCAGCGCGGTCAGAGGACCCGCAGGCGAACACTTGGCCTGACTTTGTGGTATAGTTTCAGGTACTCGTTCCACTGCTTGATTTCGTGTTGTTATGACGGGGTCCATTCATATGGCGGAGAGTGAGTGTTTGAAACATGACTTCACCAAATTTATACTTTTGGGATTTCTTCCTACTTATACTCTGTTTTGACCCGGCTCTGCCGCGACACTGGTTGTATCGTTTTCAGAACTTAAATCCTTTGCATGATAAAGGTTTTGCGCGTTGTAGACTTAGGACATGTACAGGGGTTTACCCCGGGGTCTCCAGCTGTCCTTCCAGATTTGGGTGCGAAATTCCCCTTTAACTACAAATCTTTGGTTTCAAACCTTTCAACCTGTACTCGGGGCGCGAGATCCCAACGAGGGGTCTCATCCCTCGAAAAGTAACTCGGGAATCATAATCCCGGGCCATTACAAAGGTGGTATCAGAGCTGAGGTTTTGCAATCCGAGTACAATAGGTTGAAGATGGCTTTGAAAATCGCCCAATGATTTCAAATGGTTTTGGAAAATGTTTAAAGGGCAAAATGAATTTAATTGTACTTAAAACCTAAATGAATAAAGGGGAAACAATCTCGTGGGTAGAGACCAAAGCGATAGACCTCCCTTATGGATGTAGAACTTGGGGAACGGTAGGCAAAATACTAGCTTTTATTTACAGATGGGCCTAGAAGACTCCAAGGAACACCACGGAGGTTGGAGTGTCGAGTTAGGAGGCCGTGAGGTTCTTGCCCCTCCGGTCAGCCGTCCCTCGAAGGACGGCATAGATCGTCTCTGTGATTGTATGCATTATATCCAATTGAGCCCGAGGGTGATCCTCCTCGAAGAGGATCATATTAATCTTGTTGAGTGCTATTGTGCATAGGATAGCGAACTAATCGGTATGTCTTAACTAGAATCATGTATTGAATGTGTAAATGGGATAGCGGGAGGAAACCTTGATCTCGTGTAATTGGAATACCTGTCTTGTCAGAATAGCCCTTCCATAACTCAACCCCCTTGATGATTCCGATTTCGTCATCCGTCCCACCAAAAGATCTAGGCATGTTAGCAAGGGTCGAGAAGCATCCGCTCTCCCCGTTTCGAGTCTTGTTTCGTATCCCACCATCGATGCTTCTATCGAGTCTCGTACCTGAGGTTGGGCTCTTCCACGGGAAATTTGGGTCGGTCAACTAATTACCTTTGGAAATCGTGTCAGATGTGAGGGTTACTTGAGTATGATAGTGGGGGTGAGGATTTAAATCGTTTCGAGATAGAAGTGAGTTGTCTTATGGAGCCATCCCTTTCGATACTCGTAATGGCCAACCATGTCTTCTTACCACAAGAGTCTAAACACGGGTTCTACCCTCGCCTCTCGAAAACAGTGTGAGTGCCCTTGTGTCCTACCCAGCGAGTTATACTAGTGCCCCACGGGGAAACGGGGTGATGAGTCGGTGAATGGCCTTGGAGAATTATGTCGATTATAGTCGTAGCCATTCTTGTGGTTGCATGACATAGTATAGTGGTGTATTTCAGCTTGACTTGCCTGATATCTTGCACGGTTGCTCTTATGAGATGTATGTGTCATTTGTATGGAACTTCCATGATTATTTTCTTCCCATGAATTAGGCCCATGATAGTGTGGTCAACCCTCGTTGTATGTTTAATATATGAGATGACTGTCCTAGCATGCTGAATTAATCTAATTAGACCCTGTTGACTGTGTACATGTTTAATGAGCAATTCTAGTATCATGTAGGACATATGTCTCCCATTTATAGGCCCTCGTATGACTATGTGCTATCCTTGTCTTACGATGTGAATATGGATGTATGTGATGCGATAGGTACCTCTTAGCGTGTTTGCCTTGGCCCCATGATATTACGACCTGCTTATATGTATCTAACTAAGTGATAAGTCATGTATATAATGTCCTTGGATGTTGCTAAAACTAGTGCAACTTATGCCACACATGTCCCATGTCCGTTCATGCATGTATGCTCTTAGTATATCAAGCATGATTAGTGAATGAAATGACAGGTTGCTAGCTTCTTCTGTGAACGTGTAAAGTGGATGATATGAACATGTTATGAATGCATAGATCGCTACTTCTCGAGATAGGTGCATGTTAGTGTGGAATGATGTGATGATATTCGTGATTATTATGTGTTTGCGTGCCACAGTTATAACTTCATGGAATACCCTAAGGGCATCGTTGTAACTCTCGGGTTGGGATCTTGTCTCTGGTCTTGTCGTCTCTAGTCGTGGTCTATGTCTGAATCCTTATGGAAGTCATGTTGTCCTCCCTTGTCTCTCCCCTATCTCCATAACTTTTAACCTTTGCGATTCCTTCATGAGCGTCGACATGGAAGAAAGAACGAATGGCCAGATGGCACCGGAGTGGCGCAACGAAAGCATGACGAGTCCATGTCCCATAGACTCCAGGAACGACATCACCGATGGAAAAAGGAATGAACATGCTCGAAGATGGCAATCGTGAACAAGATCCTTCCAACTGACTCGAGGAAGAGCATCATTAATTCAAATTGCGATGCTTCTATACTAATCGGAATCGATGTTGTGCGATAGGCCTAGAACTGACCTAATTGAGTATGTGATGATGAATGTGCTGAACTGGTAGTGAATGATTGCCTGACTGACTTATGCCTATGATGATGTGCCTTGGTGCTTAGTATTTTGACTCACTAGTAAGAAAGATATATAGGTCCTACATGTTGATGGTGCTTCTATCTTGAGTATGAGTCGTGAGATTCTTCGATAAGCTGGATCGGAAAGTGACAGGTAGATTGAGGTCTTCAGATCTAGTCGTTGGTCGTGTGAGGTGGAGTACGGGAAGAATGTGTTTGCTTAAGTAGAGCCGAGCGAGTTTTAAGACTCGTAGGAGATAGTGGTTAGCAGGGCTATCGGATGAGCTTCCACATGGGTCTTAGTGTGGGGGTTTGGGTTAGGATGGCGAGATTTTGAGGGAGATGTCCTAGTGAGAAGTGGTAGTCTAGGCAGGTAGTGTGTGCGGGTAGTATAAGAGAGTGGTTGGTTGAGGTCTAAACTAGTTTCATTAAGGTGATCTTGAGATTGGGTATGGGTAGAGGCAGTTAGGATAGTTCTAGAGGTGGATGGGCGAGCTAGGAGTGGATCAGGGGATTCTTGAAGGGAGGTGTTGTGAGACGGATTGGTGTGCTAAGGAAGGTGTCTAGATGGTCTATGAGCGGATCATGAGCGGTGTCGAGGATGATCGATTAAGGAACATCTGAGGATTCGTAGAATTTAGGACTAGGTGGTGTGTGCTATGAGTGGGAGCGATTTCGGTAAGGGATGAGGTTGAGGAATTGCCAAGGAAGAGTAGTATGAGGTTGCTTGGGAAATTATCGATCGGGGATATTAGGTTGTTCATATCAGGGTTGTTCGTTTGATGAGTATTTGGGGGTTGTTTAGATAGGATTGGTAATGCTTGGGGAATTTATGAGTGAAGGATCTCTAGATGCGTTGTTGGAGGATTTTGGCATAGGGACTGAATCGGGATTTATGAGTGGAGGTCATTATGGCTATTGAGGTAATTGAGGATGTGAGATGAATCTTCGAGGAAAGGCTGGTAGCTAGGCAAGGATGTAGTTGAGATTCCTAGTAAGACTGTGGGCTTAAGGTTGAGATAGGGAGATTATGAGCATGGATTTCGGAACTAGGCAAAGCAGAAGGTATTGAGGACGCTAGAGGATAAGAGATTTTTGAAGGTTGGTGAAGTTGCGGTGCTTAGGAAATTCGGACAAGGATGTCATAGGGATTCGGTGAAAATGATGATCGGTACATAAGGGTTTAAGTGGTAGAGATTTCAAAGTTTAAGGAAGCGTGATCTGAGGCAATTTGGGAAACATGTTGAGTTGAGGGAACTAGTCCAGGTAGAGTAGCTGGAAAGAGGATCTAGAGTGGGTCGACTTGAGGGTTATGGTGATTGGTGGTTGGGAGTACCACTAGTTGGGTTCTGCGTAAGAATTGGCCGGAAGTGTCAGGTGTGAGATGGTCAGCATGAGTTGGGTCCTTAGAGGTGGATGATTAGTGAGAGTGGTTAGTGGTGTGGGAAGTATGATTAAGATAGCAAGGTGATTCAAGATGTCTCTTTAGGAGATGATGGTCGGGCGGAGTCTTGAGCGCCTAGGAAGAGTAAGCGAGATTGTTAAGAAGTGTCTTCTAGATCAATTGTGAGAGCGGTTCAGTTGAGGACTCAGAATTTTCTATTAGAGGGTAAAGATGGGACTGATAGAGGGCCCCTAGGGCAAGGATGTGTTATATATGGAGTCTTGGTAGTAGATCGAGTTGTTCAGCTTTTCGAAATGAGGGAATTTTGTGATTTGGGAACTCCGAGAGATAGTTTAATTTAAATAGTCGAGTGGAAGGTAGGACTTGAGATCGGGATGTCGAGGTGGATTGGCCCTTAGATGGCTTGATAGCATAGGAGTTGGGATATCTAGTAGTTGGATTGAGTTGGTAGACCTCAGTGAAGTTGATCTTAGTGCAAGGGATGGTGAGTGGTGGTCGTGTCTCGTCATGATTGGTAGTGTAGGCAGATTCTCTTGAGATAGTGATCTAGTGTATACTTTACTTGGGACCGAATGTTGTGCGAATTCTATGCTATAGACGATGTTGATTCTCTGATGTGTTTCCGTTGACAACAGGGAACTGTTAGTACTAACATAGTTATCCCTGAACTCGATGGAATGCTACTGTACGGAAGCAGTTGTTTGCCTCTAATGTGATGACGCTTGGTAGTTAGAATGAGTATGATGTACTTATCTGATTGGCATAACGTGCTTATCTGATTGATATGGTGTGTAACTTCCATGAGATGATGTGATAAATTCTACCATATATGATACGATGCTAGATATGCTATGGTATGTGGCTATTCTTGAGGTGATTATGTTATGCTATTAGACGTGAGGTGCTATTGTTATTCGATATATATACATGATGCTTGATGATGGAAATGATAGAAATTGAACTGTTGAACCTTGATTCTGACTTGGAACCTAGGAAGGGAATATGGGATTAGCCTTAGAGGTGGATGATTCCACCTCTTGAGTTCTGAAATTGCTTGACTAACTTGGATTGTGAGAAATTTAACGCGATCGAGAACTTCAATGATTTTGAGACCAAACCTTTTCAAACTGAGGAACCCTCTTGAATTTTTCTGACCGAGCTTGCATTATAACGCCCCCCGAAGTGGATACATGCATTTTATAGGGGCCCAAATAGAATGCTTGCTAAGACCTAGGGGAGATGCTGTGATGCTTTTCGAGTTATGATATGACCGAGAAGTCGGAATAAGGATGTGGTAGGGGCCCATATTACATTCTTGCTACGATCTATTGGCGATATTATGATCACGGCAACGGTAATGTGAGGACCTCATTGTAACGGCCCGGATATAAATATCCGGGATATGTTTCGAAGGTCGGATACCTTCGTTCGGATGTTGCAATTCAGGTACGGGTCGAGATTTCAAACCTCTAATCAGTCGAAGTTTCATAAATTCAGTTTAAACGAAAGTGAAGTGGAAATATAATTTAGATACAAAAGCCACGGCAAGGCCGGTTCAAAACCAAAACATAATTCTAAAATTGTATGGCCAGATTAACGGGGTTAGACAGATTTCTTTGCAATCGCCGGGGGACTTTCCCACGCCATATAAACAGAGAGCAATCATACCTAAAAACAATGGGTGCGAGTGGGGTCAGACCGAGGCCCCAACACGCTCTGTCCAGCAAGCGAACATACACATACGCTAATAATAAAGATGATGCAGATGCGGAAATTAAATCACACTAGCATGATCCTAATTTACAATATGCGAGAAATAACTGTAAAGGCGCCCAAAGAATGCCAAGTGGCATGTCCCTCTCCTACCTCTGCACCCCTTTCAGTTAGTGCAGAGACCGGCCGGTTCGATGCTATAGCATATCATATCTCATCATCATATCTCATCATCATAACATAAATTAAAAGAAATATGCCCGATGGTACTGGGCTATCATCATGCTCATATCGACTCGATAGACTCAGGGCACCCGATGGGGCTGGGATACCCTATGACCCTAGAAAAGACTCTAGGACTATCACAGATAACGGCCGTTCTGTTTCATACGCGTAAAGAAATAGAATGCTCAATCACAAGTGCAACCTAGCATGATACTACATGGCATGCTTTAATGCTTATGCAACACCTAGTATGTCATACATTCACAAGCCAGTAATCTCTTTTGAATCTGAGTAAGCCCATAAAGGAACTTACCTGAATAAGCCGAACAGCAGAGAACAAGGCAGAGCAGAATCCAAGTAAGAGTCACCAATAGCAAGCAATGTCCAACATATCACAATCACCTAATAACATACAAATGCATAAGTCTATCTAATTCACACAAGGCGCCCCTAACTATCATACATCTCTTTTCATATCTCATTTCAGATTATTCCATCTCATTTCATCACAAACCATATCTCATTTCATGTTCATCTCATCTCATCATCTCATTTTCAAAACAACCTCTCAAAGAACTCAACTTAAAAGATCAAACAACTCTTTTAAAATCGCTTATCTAAATCCCGATATTAAACATTTAAACCTTAAGGCCCGTTTTTCCCAAAATCATGTTATAAAATAATTCCGGAATGTTTCTCATTTCAAAACATTATATAAATAAACTCCAAATATTAAATCATCAAAATAATCCTATGTTCACAATTCATATTTTATAAATGAAAACCAACAATCACTTTAAAATTCCCAACGCACATAGTTAAATCCTCATAAAATGCATCAATTAAATAATCCAATCAATATTATTTTAAAACAAACACAATATATAGAGATTAATTTCCAGAATATTATAATTATAACCAAATTCCAAAACTATAATAATATTCAAATAAGGATATAACATATCATATAATAAACATATACAATTTAAATCCTTAACCAACTTATAAAATCCTCCAATCAAAACGGACTATTGCAGCACCAGTCTGCCCCTTTGACTCTTCTCTCGCTCGAAATACTAAAACAAAAGACCGAATCAAAACCAAAATATATGAATTAGTAAACACAACATATAAATATAAATATATATATATATATATATATATATATATATATATATATATATATATATATATATATATATACGTACATTTTCTATACTCAAAACAATATACACATATTACCATCAACCCAGCCCAACCAAGAGGAATCAAAGGCCCGGACACAGCCCAACAGAAAGAGCCCAGACCCGGAAGAGGGTTCGAGCCCATGACCTGGCCCATCAATTCGGATCCCCTTTCACATAAAAGAACCGGACGAAAGGAAGAAAGAATAAAAGAAGTTCAAACCGATTCAAGAAAGAAAAAAGAAGAACCGAACCCTGTCTTCCCCAAATTGATAGAACAGGGCACTGGGAATCGGACGCGACGGGGAAGAGAAGAGGAGGAAGAGGAGTTGCTCGCCGGAGTTCCACTCAACCCAAAACCCACACTCACGAGCCCTTCGGACACCCAGCAACACAATCCTAGAATAAAACGACACAGAAGGAGGGGGAAAGAGAGAGCTCATCGAGAGCGGCGCGAAACAGAGGAACTGGGCGCAGCGGAAGGAGGTGGTGCTCGACTGTGGGCTCCTCCTGCGGTGACGACGAGGGGGAGAATGGAGAGGCTGCTGGTGCTGCTCATGGGAACGAGGAGGAAGAACGAACACAGGCAAGGTGAGACGAAGGTGGAGCTCGTCGGGAACCAGTGGCCAGGTGGTGGCGATTTTGAGCTCCAAAAATGGGGTTTCAGAAATAGGAAAGAGGGGTGATAGGGCTGCGCTTGATGACGGCGACGGGAGGAAGAGGGTGGTGGTGGCGGCCTGGTTTGCTGAGATAACCGAGGGAAGGCCGGAGCTCAACGAGAATGGAGGTTGGAGGCGCTGAGTGTTGGATGAAAATGATAAGGATGGAGGGGGAGTTGTGTTTGAACAGAAAATTAGAGGAAGGGAAGAGGGCTGAAGAGGAGAGGAAGAGGGAGAGGAAGATGTGGGTTTGCAGGTTCAGCTGAGGCAATTTGAAAGGGAGGGGGACATTGGATGAAATGCAGGAGGAGGGGACCATTTCATTGTGAGGTAGGGTGAGGCAGGGCTGCCGAGAGAGAGAGAGGGAGAGAGAGAAAAAGGAAGAAATTAAAATATATGTGGTCCCAACAAGATATTTTGAACCCGATAAAATATCCCGAAACCCGCTCGCCCGAACGAATCCCGACTAAATCGAATTTAATTAATTTTTTTAATCCAAGATAGTCGAAAATGAAATAAAATTCAATCAATACTCGTAGCTCAATTTAATTTATTTTTTTTATTAATACTCGGACTCGATGTCGAAAATCAAATCCCGTCAAAAATCCTAATTTAAATTGATGCCGGAATGATTTTAAATCGAAACTTGATGCTCGAGGACGGTTTTTTTTTCTTCCACTTTTACAAATTGAATAAAATAATAGTATGTTTAATTAAAATAATATTAAAATAATAAAAAAAATATATTCGGCCTTTACATTCATCCACCTCTAAAAACAAGTCTCGTCCCCGAGACTAAAATCATTTTAAAGCAAAGGGAAGAAGTTTTAAATCGGTGAGTCCGAGGACCATGTCCAAGGATCTTGTAATCATCTCGGTTGCGTCTTCCGGGATTCTCACAACATCCCGGTCACAGTCGTGACATCTCCAATTGGTCTTGTCAAGTGTGTAATAAGCGCCCTTATCACATCCTCGCTTCGACCTTTCGGAAGTATCACAACTCTAAAAGCATTATAGCGTCCGACTAGGTCTTAGCAAGCAATCTATAAGCGCCCCTATAAAATGCTTGTATCCACTTCGTGAGACACCATAATGTAAATCCAGTTCGCACAAACCTCAAAGCGTTTTATAAATGGAAAGATTGTCATCCAAATCATTGAAATTCTCATCTTCTTTAAAACCCCAAGTTGGCCATTTTTAAAACCGCTCAAAATCTTCAAATTCAATTTTTTAATCAAGCAACTTTACACCAAAACAAGTCAAATTCTTTCAAATCAAGATTTTGTCAAAACTCTTCCGAAAACCAAGTCAGCTTCACACATACCAATCAATCAAATTCCGAGGGTTGGAGGTGGAGTCATCCACCTCTAAGGGCTAATCCCATATTCTCTTCCTAGTTTCCAGAATCGAATCAATCTATCAGTCTCAATTCAAGCAAGATGCATAAGCCATAAAAATGCATAACTGTATAACCAACCAATCTCCAATCAACACATTATAAGGCAAGCCTCAACATATACCATCGTAGTGCCACAAGGTCACATCACATCTCCAGATCATACCAAAGGTCATAAAAGCATTTCTCATCACAGAATTAATGAACCAAAACCCATTGTCAACACATCAACACATCAAGGTCAGGTTATTAAGATTCAGCAAAAGGAAAGGTCAGTCAATGTGTGAATCACCAAAACGTCATCATACTCGCAAAACGTCATCTCAACTCATACAATGTCATGTAACGATCACTTAGCAATCACACACCATTATCTCATATATATATAAGTCAGATTCATGATCCCAATCAATATTCATCATTTAACATCTCCTGATCATAATATAACATCATGCTCTCACATAGCAACATATCATTATTTCATGATTCATTCAACACATTATAATATGCTTTTAGAACAACATAGTTGGATAGCGATGGGTCATTATATTATGAGTATAGTTGTCATTACCAATTATGATTCAATATTGCTTATCAACATGTAATATCAGCCATATCAGGTTCATCATAGTCGCTATCTAACATCATGCCAAGTCATTTTAATAAATCACATAATCAAGAAAGCTTTCACATCATCACCAGGCAAAATAAACGCAAACCCCGCTCGCTCGATTTCAATTCCTACATCAAAACCAGCCTCATCTAGATTCACCAACATCAGCTCAGGTAACATCCTCAAAAGAAGTCCCAATTCATTTCAATACCCTAATCTCGCCCCTCATTCCACCAAAAACTCTCACTAGCAATCCACCTCTAAGAATCCAACTACTATCTCTAACCTCACACTCGAGGCCCTCTCATACTATATCTTCGTACTTTTAAAAGCCATTTCTTACACTTCCACACTTCCCAAGATTTCACAAGCATCATGCCCTGCTAACCGCACATCCACTAGTAAAATTCCCCGATCACCGCCTAGTCGGCCTATTCCTAACCATACCCTTATCCGAGATTCACCTAGGAGCTCATCCAAAATCATCAAGCATTACCTCTTATAATTCCCGAACCCACTCGGTCCACCCTAAGTCAACACCCCTCTTCTGCAACTTTTCCTTACCACCGTCGATCATTCTAATCACTCAAATCCTTTCTCCACTCTTTGACCGCTCACCCAAAAGGGCCTCACTCACATGTTCAAAGAAGAAGCAATCATGGACATTATTGCACATAAGGACTACATCATATCAACTAGCATCATTAAGCATTGCAACAAGTATCAAAAGTCTCAATTTACCGTCATGCTCGAGATTATCACATAACACCATATATAAATAAGGTCAATTCAAACTAGCAAGTTTCATCACGGTCTTAGCTAATAAATAGTCCAGATTCTCGGCATTTGCAGTTCATACTATATAGGAAAGGAATTTAGATCATGCTTAGCAACTCAGAATAACATCACATCAAGTCATCAAGGCACATTAGGACTGTAAGGCATCGAATCATATCATCACATCAATCAAGCAGTTTTCACATCAAGTCAGTGCAATATCATCATCAACAAGCTCGGAAAGGGTTAGCAATTCGAATAGAGGACGTTCCCACCTGCAAGTCATATCGTACTCAACAATCGTGATCCTCGAAACGAGCTTGTTCCATCGACATTATCGATCCTGAGGCCCGTGGGTTATGGGCCCACACTTCCGCTGCGCTGCTCTATCGCTATTCGACTTCCCGATCCCTTTTCCATGCGGTCGTTCGTCCAACGTAACGCGTAGGAGTTCAAGTTAACGGAGATAGGGGAGTGACAAGGGCGGACGACCCAATGTTTCTTTCGGAGACGGAATAGACCAAAGCTAAAGACGACATGACTAGAGACAATACTCCGACTCGGGAATAGTAACGATGCCTTTACGGAAGTCCATTAGGGTACCATTGTGACAAACAAGCATGAATTCACTATGGAGCATATCCATCACGTCAATCCATACTAACATGTACCTATCTCGGGGAAACATTCGTATTCATATCAAAGACACAATCCAGTCCTACGCTGATGTTTGTAAAACAAGCTAACATTCTAGTATTCCATGGAAACAGATATGTCTAGCATTCTTCAAGCAAGATAGACGGAACCAGCAATGATCATATATGATTTGAAGTCATGTGGAATTTAATGAAGATAACGAGCATCATGTATATGAACAATGTAGGAACAGGGTATACACATCAACAATTGAGTCCAAATATATCATGGCAAGGTATATTATATCAATCAGATGAAGCGTCATACGAGAACACATAAGAGTAGCATAGCAATCATCACATATATGAACAATGTACAAGTTTGGTGTATGCATCATACGAGATCATATAAAGGGCAACATAGTAACTATCTCACAATGATCATATGTTAGGTCAAGCATGGCACGGAATCATATGACGAGATACATCTAGAGAGCATGGGTCCTATATGATACTAGCGATATATAATGTGATACAAGCATAGTCAAGAGTCATTTAGAGGAGTGCAACATAATGTTCACGAACCATGAGGCATCATTAAAAGTAACAAGATGAACATCATGGATGTTAGGTTATAATCATGCTAAGAACGAACCATCATAGAGCACATATATAGTACAATAGTTGTCGCATCATAGAACAAGTACAACACGTGATCATTTAGCGGTTCATATTGGAATCATAAGTCGTACATGATACTAATAGCACATATCGAACAGGTGTACAACCAAAATGATTCAATCAGATTCATTCCGATATTCATGCGTCATGTATATGCAAAATCAAGATATAGAGTGGTGTGTGATCAAGCGGGGTGTCAAGTCATAGGTTCATGCAACCACGAGAGAATAACATAGAGTAGTAGGCATTTTAACCATTCACGCATGCTAGGTTTAACCATCACAGAAAGCTAGTCAATCATTGAATTCAACATTAAGCTAATCAAGACGAGTGAAACATGTTAAGAGGACAGAAAGAGGAAAGAGCCACACTATCAGGTACCTAGTTCAAGAGTGAATCAACAATAACGCAGGCAAAGTAGAATTCGCACAAGTCGCAACCAAGGGCCCAACATGTTACTAGTGATTCAATATAACATATGGTACATACATGCGCTTGACTGGCTAGTACGATGGTATGCAAGAGTTCATTCAATCACATCTCAATGACATAGTGGCACGAGAGGAAAACGCAACGAGGTATAGAGCAAGTCTAAGCAACATGGCGACATGACTAGAATATGGGGACATGAGCTCGAATCAACACATAATATGACAAAACATGCATTCCTCAAAGTTCAATTATAACACATATTCTCCGTTCAACACAACTAACACACACAATATTAACTTGAAAAATAATCAACAATAGTTAATCTAACGAACTCGGAATAGATGGGCACGCTATAGATTCTTATCACAAAATGAACGATAAGCATCGAGGCATCATCGACTAGCATGCTAAAGAGTACATCTTATGAGGCATTCATATAAAGAAGAGTCGATCACACTATCATGAACCTATTCATGGGGAGTACATCAATTGTACCACTTCCTAGCATATGACATCTATAATCGCGCTCTAGTATGACAATGTAATATACTAAACAGATCATGTCGGAATGATATGGACATAATAAATGTAGTTCGAACCTATACAATGGTCATCATGAGCATCAAAGCACATAAGCACAAATTCACACTAAGGATCAATTGTAGGTCAAGGAGTAGTGCATATAGAATCACACAATCATGAACAGGGCAATCAAGATAACCCGATAGAAGTCCATAAGGGCAACATTAACTCTTCCCAACTGACTCATTACCCATCTTTCCCGTGGGACTCGGATGCGACTTTTCGTGACAAGAGGACACTAATGGATTGTCATAAGAATCGATAAGGACATCCTCGTAAACATCTCACTCTCTAACTCGGAATTTCATCAAGGGCCGTCTTCCAATACTCTCACGGACAACCTTTATATTCAACCATGATTCCCGACACCATGTGTTTACCAACCCAATTCCCATGGAAGACCAATATTCGAAGGGAGGACTCGATTGAGTTGTCAGAAGGGTTCATAAGAAGGGGACGGTTCCACAAGGCTGAGCTTAACCATATAAGAAGAAGGGTACTCCCGCTATCCCGTTCGCACAGATCATTCAATATTCATCAAATAGTTAGGACATAACAATCAAATAGCATATCAAACACTCAACACAGAATCAGTCAATGGCAATTACAATGATCTCCTTGGAGTCTTTCCGACCCATCTGTAAAGAACAAGCTAGTATTTCGCCTACCCATTTCCGACTACATCCAAAAGGGATGGTCTAATGCCGTTTCTACCCACACGATCCCTTATTAGTCGGTTCTCCTCTTTTATCATAAGCCAAGTTCATATTTAGTCCAATTGCGTTACACATTTTAAGTTCATTTTGCCCCTTTAAAACGCTTTCAAATCTTTGAAATCCGTGGGCGGTTTTCCAAAACATACACCCGACCCTTGCGTACCCGAATTGCACAACCTGGCTCTGATACCAACTTTTGTAACGGCCCGGATATAAATATCCGGGATACGTTTCGAAGGTCGGATACCTTCGTTCGGATGTTGCAATTCAGGTACGGGTCGAGATTTCAAACCTCTAATCAGTCGAAGAGTCATAAATTCAGTTTAAACGAGAGTGAAGTGAAAATATAATTTAGATACAAAAGCCACGACAAGGCCGGGTCAAAACCAAAACATAATTCTAAAATTGTATGGCCAAATTAACGGGGTTAGACAGATTTCTTTGCAATTGCCGGGGGACTTTCGCACGCCATATTAACAGAGAGCAATCATACCTAAAAACAATGGGTGCGAGTGGGGTCAGACCGAGGCCCCAACACGCTCTGTCTAGCAAGCGAACATACACATACGCTAATAATAAAGATGATGCATATGCGAAAATTAAATCACACTAGCATGATCCTAATTTACAATATGCGAGAAATAACTGTAAAGGCGCCCAAAGAATGCCAAGTGGCATGTCCCTCTCCTACCTCTGCACCCCTTTCCGTTAGTGCAGAGACCGGCCGGTTCGATGCTATAGCATATCATATCTCATCATCATATCTCATCATCATAACATAAATTAAAATAAATATGCCCGATGGTACTGGGCTATCATCATGCTCATATCGACTCGATAGACTCAGGGCACCCGATGGGGCTGGGCTACCCTATGACCCTAGCAAAGACTCTAGGACTATCACAGATAACGGCCGTTCTGTTTCATACGCGTAAAGAAATAAAATGCTCAATCACAAGTGCAACCTAGCATGATACTACATGGCATGCTTTAATGCTTATGCAACACCTAGTATGTCATACATTCACAAGCCGGTAATCTCTTTCGAATCTGAGTAAGCCCATAAAGGAATTTACCTGAATAAGCCGAACAGTAGAGAACAAGGCAGAGCAGAATCCAAGTAAGAGTCACCAATAGCAAGCAATGTCAAACATATCACAATCACCTAATAACATACAAATGCATAAGTCTATCTAATTCACACAAGGCGCCCCTAACTATCATACATCTCTTTTCATATCTCATTTCAGATTATTCCATCTCATTTCATTACAAACCATATCTCATTTCATGTTCATCTCTTCTCATCTCATCATCTCATTTTCAAAACAACCTCTCAAAGAACTCAACTTAAAAGATCAAACAACTCTTTTAAAATCGCTTATCTAAATCCCGATATTAAACATTTAAACCTTAAGGCCCGTTTTCCCAAAATCAGTTTATAAAATAATTCCGGAATGTTTCTCATTTCAAAACATTATATAAATAAACTCCAATATTAAATCATCAAAATAATCATATCTTCACAATTCATATTTTATAAATCAAAACCAACAATCACTTTAAAATTCCCAACGCACATAGTTAAATCCTCATAAAATGCATCAATTAAATAATCCAATCAATATTATTTTAAAACAAACACAATATATAGAGATTAATTTCCAGAATATTATAATTATAACCAAATTCCAAAACTATAATAATATTCAAATAAGGATATAACATATCATATAATCAACATATACAATTTAAATCCTTAACCAACTTATAAAATCCTCCAAAATATATGAATTAGTAAACACAACATATAAATATATATATATACGTACATTTTCTATACTCAAAACAATATACACATATTACCATCAACCCAGCCCAACCAAGAGGAATCAAAGGCCCGGACACAGCCCAACAGAAAGAGCCCAGACCCGGAAGAGGGTCCGAGCCCATGACCCGGCCCATCAATTCGGATCCCCTTTCACATAAAAGAACCGGACGAAAGGAAGAAAGAATAAAAGAAGTTCAAACCGATTCAAGAAAGAAAAAAGAAGAACTGAACCCTGTCTTCCCCAAATTGATAGAACAGGGCACTGGGAATCGGACGCGACGGGGAAGAGAAGAGGAGGAAGAGGAGCTGCTCGCCGGAGTTTCACTCAACCCAAAACCCACACTCACGAGCCCTCCCGACACCCAGCAACACAATCCTAGAATAAAACGACACAGAAGGAGGGGGAAAGAGAGAGCTCATCGAGAGCGGCGCGAAACAGAGGAACTGGGCGCAGCGGAAGGAGGTGGTGCTCGACTGTGGGCTCCTCCTGCGGTGACGACGAGGGGGAGAATGGAGAGGCTGCTGGTGCTGCTCATGGGAACGAGGAGGAAGAACGAACAGAGGCAAGGTGAGACGAAGGTGGGGCTCGTCGGGAACCAGTGGCCAGGTGGTGGCGATTTTGAGCTCCAAAAATGGGGTTTCAGAAATAGGAAAGAGGGGTGATAGGGCTGCGCTTGATGACGGCGACGGGAGGAAGAGGGTGGTGGTGGCGGCCTGGTTTGCTGAGATAACCGAGGGAAGGCCGGAGCTCAACGAGAATGGAGGTTGGAGGCGCTGAGTGTTGGATGAAAATGATAAGGATGGATGGGGGAGTTGTGTTTGAACAGAAAATTAGAGGATGGAGGGGGAGTTGTGTTTGAACCCGATAAAATATCCCGAAACCCGCTCGCCCGAACGAATCCCGACTAAATCGAATTTAATTAAATTTTTTAATCCAAGATAGTCGAAAATGAAATAAAATTCAATCAATACTCGTAGCTCAATTTAATTTAATTTTTTTTTATTAATACTCGGACTCGATGTCGAAAATCAAATTCCGTCAAAAATCCTAATTTAAATTGATGCCGGAATGATTTTAAATCGAAACTTGATGCTCGAGGACGGTTTTTTTTTTCTTCCACTTTTACAAATTGAATAAAATAATAGTATATTTAATTAAAATAATATTAAAATAATAAAAAAATATATTTGGCCTTTACATTCATCCACCTCTAAAAACAAGTCTCGTCCCCGAGACTAAAATCATTTTAAAGTAAAGGGAAGAAGTTTTGAATCGGTGAGTCCGAGGACCATGTCCAAGGATCTTGTAATCATCTCGGTTGTGTCTTCCGGGATTCTCACAACATCCCGGTCACAGTCGTGACATCTCCAATTGGTCTTGTCAAGTGTGTAATAAGCGCTCTTATCACATCCTCGCTTCGACCTTTCGGAAGTATCACAACTCTAAAAGCATTATAGCGTCCGACTAGGTCTTAGCAAGCAATCTATAAGCGCCCCTATAAAATGCTTGTATCCACTTCGTGAGACACCATAATGTAAATCCAGTTCGCACAAACCTCAAAGCGTTTTATAAATGGAAAGATTGTCATCCAAATCATTGAAATTCTCATCTTCTTTAAAACCCCAAGTTGGCCATTTTTAAAACCGCTCAAAATCTTCAAATTCAATTTTTTAATCAAGCAACTTTACACCAAAACAAGTCAAATTCTTTCAAATCAAGATTTTGTCAAAACTCTTCCGAAAACAAAGTCAGCTTCACACATACCAATCAATCAAATTACGAGGGTAGGAGGTGGAGTCATCCACCTCTAAGGGCTAATCCCATATTCTCTTCCTAGTTTCCAGAATCGAATCAATCTATCAGTCTCAATTCAAGCAAGATGCATATGCCATAAGAAATGCATAATTGTATAACCAACCAATCTCCAATCAACACATTATAAGGCAAGCCTCAACATATACCATCGTAGTGCCACAAGTTCACATCACATCTCCAGATCATACCAAAGGTCATAAAATATCCCGAAACCCGCTCGCCCGAACGAATCCCGACTAAATCGAATTTAATTAAATTTTTTAATCCAAGATAGTCGAAAATGAAATAAAATTCAATCAATACTCGTAGCTCAATTTAATTTTTTTTATTAATACTCGGACTCGATGTCGAAAATCAAATCCCGTCAAAAATCCTAATTTAAATTGATGCCGGAATGATTTTAAATCGAAACTTGATGCTCGAGGACGGTTTTTTTTTCTTCCACTTTTACAAATTGAATAAAATAATAGTATATTTAATTAAAATAATATTAAAATAATAAAAAAAATATATTCGGCCTTTACACTAATAAGGGCACTTATGAGGTGTTTACGGGATCAATTGCATGATCCTTTGACTCACCGATTTCAAACTTCATCCCCTGTTTTAAAATGATTTTAGTCTCGGGGACGAGACTTGTTTTTAGAGGTGGATGATGTAAAGGCTCAGATTTTTCAATCCTAATTTTGTCGGAAAAAGAGAATTAAAAATGAAATTAAATCGGTTTTAAAACTCGTTTAGCGGATTTCGACCGGAATATAAAATTTGACGAATAATTTCCATCCTTTTACCTCGAAAATTTAAAATAATTATCGGATGGCGATATCCTTATCGATTTAAAAAAAATCTAATTGATCGAGAAAGCGAGAGTCGGGAAAACTAACACTTGGAAACTAATTGCGGGATTCAAAATTTGCGTATTTGGGATTTAATTCCGGGTATATATTTTACCCATTCCTACACTCTACCTAATCCTCACCCACTCCCCATACCCACCCCTCACCCCCGTCACTCATTCATCACCATCACCTACTCCCTCTTTCACCATACCCTTTCAAATTCATCCCTATCCCTCTCCCTCCATCCCCATTTCTGTGAATCACCATCCCCGCTCACAACTCCTCTCCATTTTTTAAATTCATCATCACTACCATCACCGTACCTTCCATCCAACACCATCACCTCCATTCATCACCTTCCATCCAACACCATCACCTCCATTCATCACCTTCCATCACCGTCGCGGCTCCTTCGACACCTCCTCGGAGCAACCAGCAGCAACCGCGGCATCCCCCGGAGCCACCAGCAGCAACAATGGACACCACCGGAGCCACCGCAACCCATTCCTTTCTAATCTTCGATCAATCGCGAAGCTAACTTCCGGTAAGCATCCCTCCTTCGTTTTTGATCGAAATTGCTTGCGGTCTTCACCATCACACTCACCCACATCCGGTGTAGGTCCGACAAGCCATCGCGAGCCACCGACGAAGCCCAAAACTCCGATCGAGAGCTCCGATGTCGCGAAAAATTCATCTTGGTGAGCTCCGAATTTATCCTCGTCTCGATTCATTTCTGAGTCTTTTTCGATGCTTAGACTAGTCGAGAGTGTGCGTGAGCTGAGTGCGGGATGATCGGGTGAGGTCGAGAGCTCCGACGATCATCGGAGCTCGGTCGGCGTGAGCGAGTCCGGGAGTGCGAGGCGCGCGTGAGTTCGAGCGGGGCAGGCGGGTGCGTGGGATCGGGGGAGTGCGAGGTGCGGTCAGGGAGGTGAGTCCGAGTGAAGCCAAGCTAGCCGGGAGGAGCTCAGGAGCTCGGGCGCTCGACGTCGATCACCATGACGAGCCGGCGGGAGCTTCTCCATTTGAATCGGGAGGAAGGAGGAAGGGGATGACCCCATGGGGCCCCACCTTTATATATATATATATATATATATATATATATATATATATATATATATATATATATATATTATTTGTTTTAATATTTAACCGGTTTGGGGTTAATGAGTATGGGTTTGGTTCGGTCCGGTTCGGTTCGGTTGGGTTTAAATGGGTTTGGTTCGGTTCGGATTTATTCGTTTCATTATTTAATTATTTAATGATATTTTAAAATATTATAATAGTGTGTGAGGATTAAAATATAAAATATTATTTCGGATATTTTATAAAGGGTTGGTTTTACTAAATAAAAATAATTGGGACTTTAAAAGATCTGAATATATTTTTTCAAAAGTAATTAACAAGTGGTATTTAAATATTATATAATAGTAAAATGGAATTTTATGAACATTTTCAAGGGTCAGAACCCTTAACTATTTAAATGGGATTTTAAACGGTTTTGAAACTAACTTGGGAATAAGACTTACTCGATGACTAACTAGCATGATAATAAAATCGTTTGACTAACGGTATGATATGTATGACTAATAGCATGATATTGTGGTGATTTTTTTTGAAGAGACTAAATGATCGATACTTGTGATGATAATGATATATGTCCTTATGGAGAGTATGAGTAGGGAATAGTAATATGCGAATTTGGCTAAGAATGATATAGAGGTTATCCTAAGCTGATGAGATGATAGATTATATATGTTGAACGGTATGAGATGGGAGATGATTGATCAGGATGAACTGGAAGTATGATCGATGCGAACTTGTTTATTTATCTGTTTGTATGAGATGGATGATATTCTGTGATCGTGACTACTGTGTGCTGGATTCTTCTTTTGCTGATCTTCTAGCCAGGTAAGTACTTCCGGGGCTTACTCAGTAACCAGGATCTCCTGCCTGATGTGTCATATAGTATGTAGGTGTTGCATATGCATAAAAGCATGTCATGTAGTATCATGCTTAGGAATTGCACTTATGAATGAGCATTCTTATTCTGTATGTAACGACCCGGATATAAATATCCGGGATACGTTTCGAAGGTCGGATACCTTCGTTCGGATGTTGCAATTCAGGTACGAGTCGAGGTTTCAAACCTCTAATCAGTCGAAGTCTCAGAAATACAATTTAAACAAAAGTAAAGCGGAAATACGATTTAGATACAAAAGCCACGGCAGAGCCGGGTCAAAACCAAAACAAAGTGGGTGATTGCCATTTGTCAAGTTAGAATATATTAGCCGGATTCTTCGATTCGCCAAAAGATTTCCCCGTCACAGAAGCATGGAGCAACAAGAGCGGTACCTAACAAAATCCATGAAGTCAGGCCCGGTGATCGCCTGCGGGTCCTCTGACCGCGCTGAGGCCACATAACATGCCTATGCCTAAATAAAAGTTGTCTAATGCGGTACAAGATTTAAATCACACTATCATGCCCCTAGTATATATAATATGCGGAAAAGAACTGTAAAGGGCCCAAGATAATGCCAAGTGGCATATCCCTCTCCTACCTCTGCACCCCTTCCCATTAGTGCAGAGACTGGCCAGTTCGTTGCTATAGCATAGCATATCCTCGTGGTGGTGCACTCACCCACGGTATCATCATAACATATATAAAAAAATACGTAAATCTTGCCCGATGGTGCTGGGCTATCATATCATGCTCATATCGACTCGATAGACTCAGGGCACCCGATGGGGCTAGGCTATCCTATGACCCTAGCAAAGACTCTAGGACTATCACAGATATCGGCCGTTCTGTTTCAAACACACAAAGTAAACACATGCTCAGTTCAATGAAATCATAGCATGATACTACATGGCATGCTTTAATATGCAACAAAACTACACATTACATGACACATCAGGCAAGAGGTCCAGGTTACTGAGTAAGTCCCGTAGGATACTTACCTGTTGATGCAGAACAACAAGATAACACAAGCAAGGGCCCAAATGCAAGTCCAAAGCAAATCCAAAAGCAATACACAAATATCATTAAGTCATTTTCATAAGCTACCGGTTCACATTCATACATACGGAACCCAAGTTCTCAACATCCTCAAAACCAACCGATAGTAAAACCGTTTTCTAAAACCTTTTCGATACGATCAAATCGACCAAAATCATCTTCCAATCAAACCCCTTGATATAAACAATATATAAAGATTTCAAACTCCCATGTTCACAAATCATGTTTATAAGACAAAATCAACAATTCACTTTTTAAAATTCCAAACTCGCATATTCAAATCCTCATAAAATGCATCATATATAAATAATCCAATTAGTACTATTTTAAAACAATATAAACAATATATAAAGATTAATTTTTCAGAATTTATAATTATAACCAATCCCAAAATATTAATAATATTCAAATAATTTACACTTACTACCCATATAATCTCCAAACAATCCATAATTATATTTATAAATCCATATCAATTAATATCACTTTTCAAACCTTTTAAATATAAATATTAATAATTTCAGAACATATAAATATATATATTCATTTTCCCAAAAATCAGAATAATAAAACATATACATTCATATATATATAATAACATAACGCAACAACACAATTTAAAAAAAAACACCCCCCATCGGCCCAAGGCCCAACTCTCCCAACCCAAACCCGTGACCCGGATGACAAACCCATACCCAAGCCTTCACCCAGACTCGGATTTGGACCCAACTGAAAAGAAGAGGAAGAAGGAAGACCCAGATTGAAGCCCATACCCGATTCCAAGCCCGCTTGCCCATCAGTGAGGAAGAAGAGGCCCGCCCCCTTTAAAACCCACTTGAAACCCGAGAGAAGAGAGGACCCGGCCCAAGAGATGGCTACCCGTCTCCCTCCCCCACACTCCCAGAACAGAGCTCTAGTGGAATGAAAACGGAAGAAGAAGAAGAGGAAGGCTCCGCCGGCGGCGCCACTCCTCCGACCGCAATTCTGTCCGACTGACCGAGACGGAATACCGACCAGAACCAACCCAAAAGAACAGAAACGAGCGTAAAGAGAAAGCGGGAAGAGAAAGCTCACCGAGGCTCGAGGGTTCGTCGGAAATCTTCGCCGGAGGCTCGATTGGCTTCGTCGGTGATGAATTCTAGTCGCGTTTGGCCTAGAACGGAGGAAGAGTAAGTAAAGGTCCGCCTTTGAGGGTTAAAGAGTTGAAGAAAATGAAGGAGGATATCAAACCGACCTTGGGGATTGGAAACACGAAAAGTGGAGGAGGAAGGTGATTGCTCGGCTGCCCCACCGGAGACGAAACCAAGGCGGCGATGGCTCCTGGTTGCTGCTGCTGCTGCTCAGAAGAAGGACAAAAGGGGGGGAAAGCTGCTGGAGGTACTCGGAGGGTTCTCTTCGAAAGAAAACAGAGGAGTTTGAGGTGGTGGTGTTGTGGTGGTGACGGCGGCTGCCAAGGGAGGAGGAAGACGGTTCCTCGGATCTAGGTTTCCTGAAGAGGAGGCAAGGTGGTTGCGGATGTGAAACAGAGAGAGGAGGAGGATGTGGGTTGGATGAAATTTTGGAGTGAAAAGGTGGTGTGTGCAGGGAGTATGTGTGAGCAGAAAAGCGAAGAAGACAAGAGAGGGAGGGAGGTGAGGCAGGGACACACACCAACAGATCTGAGAGGGAGGGGGACCGCAGAGAGGGAGAGAGAGAGAGAGAAAGAAAAAAGAAAAGGGAAAATAAAATAGGATTTACCACAATACCAATTCCAAATTAGCGGAAAAGACTCAAACCCCGCTCGCCCGATCGAATCCCGACTAAATCAAATTAAATAAAATTTAAATTACAAATCTCAATATAACGGAATTACATAAATTTTATCAACTCGGAGCTCGAAGGCGGAATTAAATCCGTTAAAATCTATATTCTCAAAACGATGCCGACATGTCTTTAAAATCAAACTTACGCTCGAGGACGGGTTTTCCCACATTTTTACCGATTGAATAAAATAATAATATATTTCTCAAAATAATAATATAATAATATAAAATACATTCGGTCTTTACACTGTATGCGTTTGAATGCAGAACGGCCGTTATCTGTGAGTCCTAGAGTCGTTGTTAGGGTCATAGGACAGCCCAGCTTCATCGGGCGTTGTCCTCCCTGAGTCATTAATATATATATATATATATATATATATATATATATATATATATATATATATATATATATATATATATACATGAGATACGAGATGAGCTGAGATACGATATGATGATGAAATGTGATATGCTATAGCATCGAACTGGCCAGTCTCCACCCTATCTGGAAGGGGGGTGGTGGTAGAAGAGGGATATACCACTTGGTATTGTTTGTTAAGGCCTTACTTCATATTCTGCATATATGAATTAGGAGCATGATAGAGTGGTTAATATTTCAGTATTGCATGAAGGCATCCTTTATTCTAGGTATAGGCGTATTATATGCCCTCAGCGCGGTCAGAGGACCCGCAGGCGAACACTTGGCCTGACTTTGTGGTATAGTTTCAGGTACTCGTTCCACTGCTTGATTTCGTGTTGTTATGACGGGGTCCATTCATATGGCGGAGAGTGAGTGTTTGAACCATGACTTCACCAAATTTATACTTTTGGGATTTCTTCCTACTTATACTCTGTTTTGACCCGGCTCTGCCGCGACACTGGTTGTATCGTTTTCAGAACTTAAATCCTTTGCATGATAAAGGTTTTGCGCATTGTAAACTTAGGACAGGTACAGGGGTTTACCCCGGGGTCTCCAGCTGTCCTTCCAGATTTGGGTGCGAAATCCCCCTTTAACTACAAATCTTCGGTTTCAAACCTTCAACTTGTACTTGGGGCGCAAGATCCTAATGAGGGGTCTCATCCCTCATAACGTAACTCGGGAATCATAATCCCGGGCCGTTACACACTAGATGGTTTTGTTGGTTATAATTTGTCGAGAGTAGGTAGTTGAGTATTCCTATCGAGGTGAGGTACTTGTGTTGTCTTGGGGTGCGTGAGCCGTTAGGGAAAATGAACATTGTGTTGAATATTGAGGATATAGTATGATGTTGTTGATGAGGCTAGCAGTGGGAGTCTTATCTTTAGAGGTGAATTGTTAGTGGGAAGGCTTAGTGGTATCGGAAGTAAGATTTGAA